>OY971433.1:8787500-18787500 GCA_963853865.1 Helleia helle | reverse complement strand
CCACTTTGTTCCTGCAATCAGAAATACCGGGACTCCAGTCTCCAACAAATTCTCTTCTTGTGACTTCTGGTGAGTGAATATGAACTTGTTTTCGTTATGAATCTTATATTTTTATATTACGAACCAATAATCGGTTGAGGAGGTTTTTGATGTCAATATAACCCCCAATTTTTTACGCTTATCATACAGTCCCTATATAATCTACTAATAATCCATAAACTTTCCATACATATTAATGTACCCAAAAATATATTTTCATGTTACAGAATCTGTGCCACTCTTTGATCATGTTTAAATTGCAAGAGAATTTATATACTTATGTACTATGATCATTGTAAATTGTTGGATCCTACATGTAATATAATAAATTATCAGCTGGAGAAGGCTGTCACAAACAGATGGAGCAAATGCTTGACCAAGTTGTATCTACAGTTCTTAACTATTTAACTGATCCTGTAAGTATGAATATAATAATATGTAAATATACAATACAATAAAATTAAAGGAAAAATGATGGTTTCATAACTTTTTCAAAAATTTTAATTTATTATGAGAATCATTATATAATTTACTAACTTTAATAATATATTTATTTTCTGACTGGCAAATTTAAAAAGGAATCCTTATTACTAATCCAATGTTTGTTAGTAGTCAGACCTCTACGAGTATTGTTATTACTTCCAAAACATTGGAAAATCATTTGTAGCATTTGCCTTTTTGCATCTCTTATGCGTTTAGGGATCTCCGTTCACATAATATATGAAAAATATTTACCTAGTTTTTGTTAGAATTTAATTAAATTGGTATTTATATTTATCTAAATTATATTTGATCTCTTATTTATTAGTCGGTGCAACGAGGCACGAAACTAGTGTTGGAATAAATTGTGAGTACAATTGTTTCAGTTGCCGTTACAGTGGAGAACATTTTGTTAATAATATAACGACCGCCTGATGCTTAAAATATAGAATATCTAATGTTGAGACAGACAAATTAAAGATGCTCAGAGGAAAAACCATTATTGTGTCAGTCTTATTGGTAAGTTATTAATGGATTTAAGTGAATATTAATAATCATTTATTTTCTGTATAGAATGCTACTTTATAAATTTTAAATAAGTTATAGTTAGTATATGGGCCCCAACGTAAATGTAACTGAGAAATTGACCTGAAATTGAAACCACATTTTCATATGTGAATGCTTCAATACAACGGTTTCTGATTCTACTGAATTTGTATTTAGAAAGTTAATGAGATTTTTTATCTAACATAGTGTAGTCCACTGCACTAGAATAATATTATTAATACAAATATGATATTTTTACATAGAGTCCAGCATCTATGAAAAACTTTCAATAATTAAAAAAATATATTTTTTTAAATATGTTTGGTCATCTCATCCCAAACTAGGTAGAGCCTGTTCTTATGGTAACCAGACAACTGATACATAGTTATATATTTCTAAATACATACATATTATAGATAAACTACACCTAGACACAGAACAATTAATGATCATGCTCATCACATTTCATTTGATTGTTTGTCCTGGGTGGGAATTGAACCCACGACCTTCTGGTTAAGCAGTCAGGGTCACTAACCACTAGACCAACAGGCCAGTCATTTCCCCCACCATGGTTCAGGCCTTGACGTGGCGGTGGGGCTCAGTAGCCTAGGGTGAGCCCAGCACATTGGGCGAAGCTAATTGAGCCGAGGGGGCTCTTTGTACCCCTCTAATAAGAAGAGGGGACATAAGAGCAAGGGGCGAGGATGGGAACCTCACCCCATTATACTGTCCTGAGGTTGGGAGGGGTTGTTCTGTGGTGCGGGACAGCCCCTCTGTGGAGGTGGCGACGGTCACTTGCGGGACTGACTAGCCGTCGAGGTGCCCTGTTAGCTTAACAAATCCGGGGCACCTCACCTAGGCGGCACTGGTGGCACTCGCCGGGTTTTAGTGTATCATTCCTGTCAATTTTCTTTAATTTATATATTTACAGATGATACAATTCAATTAGCTGGATTTAATTTAAATGTTATTTATGATCCATGTCATTTGATAAAAGGACTTCGAAATAATTTTGCTGTCAAAAATATATATTTTGACAATAAAATTACTAAATGGACAGACATAGTCGACGTGTATAAAACTGACTGCCAGCATACTCAATCAAGGATACTCCATAAATTAAATGATGAACATGTTATTCCTGAAAGGATAATAAAAAATAAGGTATGCTTGCAATATCATTATGCAATATGTTTTCTGAATCAAGTTTCATCAAAGTCAAATGCTCATGAATTGAAAAAAAAAATAAGAATATGGTACCTAATTCACTATTATGTTTTAGTAAGAGTGCCATTGTTGCATTGCAGCTACCTCTATGTCTTACGGTACCTCTCGCTCGTATAATATTGATGTCAAGTGAAGGCTGTGTTATCATGTGTTTTTGTTTAGCCCATTGTATGTGGGACAGAGTAGGAGAAGGACAAGGCTCATGCATAACGTCTGATTGTGGTGTGGCGACGGTAGTCGGTAGTAAGGCTTTTGAGTCTATACTGTTTGTTTGTCCCCTTATGCTATAAACAAAATGTGTATTTAAATCAAAATATTGGTTGAATTTCAGGTGAAGAATTGTGTGCGAGTATTCAGCAAAACCATGGCTAGTGTTTTAAATTATACTTCAGAATTCTGTAAGTAATAAATTGTAAGAGTATCAACACTATAAAAAAATCAAATATTAGTACATTGTTTTCTAATGTTTACGCGAACATTTGTCCTCCCGCATTGTCCCACACCACAGTACAACCCCTCCCAATGTTGGGACAGTACAATGGGGTGAAGTTCCCGTGCTCGCCCCTTGCCCCCTGCTCTTTTGTCCACTCTTATAAGAGGGGTACAAAGAGCCCCTCTTCGCCCAAAGTGCAGCGGCTCACCCTAGGATACTGAGCCCCACCGCCACGTCAAGGCCTGAACCATGGTGACCCGGCTCTTACCACCTGCTTGGGATCCCATTGTTAATATTATCAAATGAAAATCCATGCATAATATTGCTGTAAAGTATCCGAAATGTCGGGATTGTAAAAATTGTTTCATTATAACAAATATTAGTATTCAAAATAATTTTCTTTCATTTCCAGCTCACTACTCAGATGGAAGACCAGTCAGCAGCAGCTTGGAAAACACCGCTGAAGTAGTGTCGTTCTTTGACGACTTATTTGACAGTGTCAATGGAGCTGCTGCATTCAACCGGAAAAAGAGTGGTAAACTACTTCGTTCAGCTGTTACAGCCAATAGCACACATCACGCATTCTGGCAGGAAGCGATACTAAATTATGAATAAAGGTATTCAAAGAAAAATATTAGTAAGTTTGACACATGCTAACTAGAATAAAGCCCTCTAAAGAATAATGTGTCAACCTAGTGTCAACATGCTCGGTATGTCGCCGTAGACCCGTGGTATGACTCTCCTGAATGCATAACCTGATGATCAGGTGACAGGTGATTTTTGAATGAAGAATACTGAGCGTTACTTCCGTCAGAAAAAAAATCTTAGTTACTCTCTAGTCGCGCCTAAAGAAGTTTTACTTCAAAAATGATGATGTATCATAACCTTTTTCAAAAAAAATAATTTCATTATGAGAATTCCTTATTTACTAAATGCCTGCCTGCCTTATTGTGCTTGTACTTACAAATAATAAAAACATTTTTTAAATTAATGTCCTCATTTAATTTCAAACATCCACATGTCCTCTATGCTGCATATGATGCTATTGGACAAAAATGTTAACTGATTTTGCACCTGTACATATTTGCCAATCCACAAGTACAGGTAAAGTTATTTCCCTATTATTTCCAAAACGTTTAGAATTATTTTTCAATGATACATTGAAGTCTTATCATCCATTTCTACTTGTTTAGATGAGCCTTAGGCAGCTGCAGCCTTGGTGAACGTCAGTGAAGACTGTCCCAAACCAATTCTAACTCATTATTTGGGATCATTGATGGGGAAACTGGAAGCTATTCTGACTGCCAAATTAAGAGGTATTATATTATATTATTTTTCACTCTTTTTTTAAAACATCTATTCTTATTCTTCCTTATTACTTACTAGCTGTTGTCCGCAGCTTCGCCCGCGTTAACTTACTTAACTTAATTTATATTACTCGCAGCGATGATGTTATATAGCCCATAGCCTTCCTCGATAAATGGGCTATCTAACAGTGAAAGAATTGTTAAAATTGGACCAGTAGTTCCTGAGATTAGAGCGTTCAAACAAACAATATCTTCAGCTTTATATTATTAGTATAGATTAATATCCAATGTTCGTTAGTAGTCGCACTTTACAAGTAGTGTTATTACTTCCATAATATTGGAAAATCATGTGGCATTTGCTCCCTTTTTGCTTCTCCTATGTATTTAGGGATCTAAGTTCACATACATGATAAATAGTTTAGGTAAGAATTTAGATAAATTTGTATTTAACTATTTAAATATATTTGATCTCTTATTTATTAGTTGGTGGAACGAGGCACGAAACTAGTGATGGAACAAATTGTGACTGCGATTACTTCAGTTGCTGACGCGATGGAGAACGATTTTGTTGAATATTACGACCTCCTGATGCCCTGCCTAAAATACAGAATCTAATGCTACAACAGATGAATTAAAGATGCTCAGAGAAAAAACCATTGAGCATGTCAGTCTCATTGGTAAGTTATTAATGGATTTTAAATGAATAATAAGAAACCTAAATGGCACTCGGGGACTGCCCGGGTAAAGCTATTGCATAACATATTTTATCAACTTATATTAGTCGGGTGTTGGGTTTATTTTCGTTACGGAATTTCTTGATAAAAGCTATGCAATAGCTTAATAATAATTTACTTTCTCTGTACAGAATGCTACTTTATAAATTATAAATACATATGTAGTTATAAAAAATATAGTTATATATGGCCCTCAATGCAAAAGCAACAGAGAAATTGACCCGAAGGTATTACCTGGATGCGCTCTGCTGCGCTCCCGACTGCATCGCCATCCTGTTTGTATCTTCCGTGAAACATTTTTGCTGTGTTTCGGAGAGAAAGGCAGGACAGGCAGTGTAATTACTGGCATAGAGACTTAACATCTTGTCTTAGTATAGGCTACAAATTAATTAGTTGCCGGGACTAGTCTCAGGCAGCTTGTTTATGAATGAGATTCTTTGTCTTGAATAGTGGAGTATTAGAATATTATTAATATAAATATGATATTTTTAAATAGAATCCAGTATTTATGAAAAACTTTCAATAATTTCTACATGTTGACTATATATTTTTCTTTTAATATATTTTTTTTCTATTTCAGAAGGTTAGCAGTAACAAAGAAAGATCAACAGGCAATGTACGACGAAGAAAATATAAAGAAGAACAAAAAAAACGAAAAATTGAGAAGAAACTACAGTTCAGAAGACTGAAAGCTTGAGTTGAAACAAACTCATCACACAAGTGTGAAATTAATTTACTTAATTAAAAATAAATTATAAGTTCCAAAAAAATAATGTTTTTTTTGCCTCAATTCTCTATCATAAATTAATTTAAAATAAAAATATTAAAGAGCAATTTCGGAAAAAAAATAACAGGCAGCATGGGCTCTGGTCTTAGCCTGTTCCAAAAGAAGAAGAAGGAACGATAAATAAACTTCAAACTCTATTTTGCTTGTCAGCGGGATGTCTGCGATCGTTGTTGGTGAGTGGTGCGTCTGAATACGTAGTATTCTCTATATAGTTTGTGGTAGTATTCCCTAGTTTGTGTTTTTAATTATTCAATCTTGAATGTGCTCTAGTTGTTTTATTTTCTTATCCTTATCATGTTTTAAAAAACCATTGTGAGTTGTGACTACGATAACGTAAGAAATTACATGAAGATAGTTTTTTATACGGAAATTAATACAATGCCAATTAAATAAAAATCTAAATTGTGATTTCATATGCAATTTGGTTAGTAATTTTTTCACATACATTAGTGGTGCAAAGATATAAATAATATATTAAGTGGACGCAGAAAATACACAGTGATAGTGATACAGTAAAAATTTACCTAGTCAATATTTTAATAATAGACGAAAAAATAAAATAATAATTAGTACCTACACATTGTTTTATTTAAAATCCTACATAATAACGTCACGTCAATTTTTGTTATAGGGATACTTATTTGTCTTGCAAATCATTGCAACGGAATAAAGTATTATTCCCATTTTTTTTCATCATTAGCTAAAATTGTTTAAATATCTTATTATATTGCATATATAATGGTCGTGGGATTGACTTTTAGTGCTGTAATATCTTGTTAGATGGCGTTGGCGGCATTATTTTAAGATACGCTGTGTAATGTATTCCATCTCATTCTTTTACAGTGTTGACAAAATCTTATAAATAAGAAAGTGTTAATTTTACAAGTACCTATTCCGGCTATTATATCTAAGACAGTAATAATAGTCAGAGTTACAAAAAGCACGTTTCCCAATTTACTTGTAATAGGTATAATAGACCAGGGTAGAAGCTTTAACAATAATAAAAAGTGAAAAAAAGAAATAGTAGTGAAACCCATTGGAAAAGAAAGAGATTACAACAAAAATGACTCAAGATCTGAGGGCGCGAAAGTGAAAAGTTTTATCTCGATCTCCGGCAAAACTACAAGTCCTATGGAAAAAGTTGAATGGCAAAGTTGTACTAGCACTAGCTGAGATACAGCTGTACATAGTCGTGGGTTAACGTGTATAGCGTGTACCGCAGTGGAAACGTGAACCCACAACGCCTTATTACAAAAAACTGATCTAGTACCGGGATTAAACCAAGACTAAAAAGTCCAGGTTTGTAACGGTATTAACGTTAGTCCATGGACTAAAATTCATTCTTATTACAAATCGAGGACCAACCGAGGTCTAGCTAGTACCAAAGATCGTCCCTGGTTTAATTGTATCCACAGATTATTGAGCAACATATCATTCATTTTGTTCGTTTAATATTTGATTAGTTCGGTACACCGTTCCTTTTTATGCAAAGATCGCTTATTTATAATTAAATATAATGTGGAAAATACATCAATATTTTGATAATAACATTTATTGTGTTATATAAAATATATGAAATCTTTACTATTTTGTACTTTGAGGTAGTGTGATTTAAATTCTTGTTTATTACACACAAATATTGTATTATTTCGCTGTTAAGTTGTTTATATAGCTAGCGTATAAGGGAATGAAATACAAAGCGCGCGTAGTTCTAATGTCATCGAAATGTTTATTGTTTAGTTATTGCAATGTAAGTCGAGTTACCAATAGTTACAATACAGCCATTATTGTTCTTTGATTCTAAATAGACGGTACATTGTACATAAGGATAGTATACTATTTTTTGTTGTGAATTTGTGTGCCACGAACATTACTTATGCTGTAAAATGAATCAACAAAAGAAAAAAGGGATGATAATTGGACTTCTCAAGAAAAGGTTAGTGTATTTATTTAATCCAAACATACATGAAAAATATCAGAGTTAATTAGAATTATTACATATGATATAAAATAGGTATGTGTATCAATGACAAAATACAATACAACAAAATTACAGAAATAGAATGTTAAATTCTATAAGGATGTCAGAGTAATTATTTTAAATGTTAGTCCAATTCAACAATGTTGTCTACATCGAATTCATTTAATTACCTTTCAATACAATTAATACGAAAAAACGCAAATTCAACGCATAAGACATCTGATAATTTGACGTTTTGAGGTTAGTACCGAAGTTAAACTAGGGGTCTCGGTGGTCTAACTTTAGTACCATAGATAGTCCTGGTACTAGCGTTAAACTAGTTTTTGTAATAACATTTATATTAGTCCATGGTTTAAAGCTGGTATTAAACTCAGTACTATATTTAGTCTTCGTTTTGGAATAAGGCGGACATTGTCTAACAAATGTATCCACGCAGTGATAGAGTGATAGAGAGCGCAACGGGACATTTTCGTGCATACAGCCGGCGTTCAGCGATTTAATAATATATAAGTAGTCAAAATTGAGTACCTACGTCCAAAAATTAAAGGAAATTGCTGTTAAAAATAAATATTATGTATCTGTAAATACGTCCTGCTATGTTTTGGTTTTGATGGAATCCCACGGGACAAGGGATACATGGGAGTTGGTATGTCCCAACTCCCATTTCGGGCGATTGAGTTCGAAATTCGAAAGCCCATCACATTGCACAAATCTACTAGGTGATACGATAAAAACTCGAGTCTATTAGCATCAAATAGCATCACAAAGTAAGTGTTCCATTATCGTTTACAATAAATATCGGACTGAACATAATGAGAGCGATGCCACCGGTCGGGAGGGCCGGCCCTGCCCGTAGCGGGTCGGATAATAGGTATATGGCGGGACGGACGCCATTTGGAGATTGATTGGCGCACTGCGACAGGGTGCCAGGTGCCGTGCCGCCTGCCCACCGGGCAACCCTGTCGCATGCACCGCCGCTGCCAGCAGATGAGGAATGGCCCATTGAATTGTATCGCCCGAGACTCATCTGGTGGTGTTGGTGGTGTTACCATCTCGTGCTCCCCCCCCCCCCCGCACCCTGCGCCCCTACAGCCGTGATACATGTCTGTCGTTACTTGCTACGTCCGCACTCCGTAGTGCGAGCCACTCCCGCTAACGAAGCGCTTGCGTGCCGTACAGCCGTATGATACATCGTACGGGAGAGTAAAAAGTAACGCGCGGGAGAAAATGACGCGCCTTAACTGGCGTTAATGATGGCGACTGTTTGTTTTAATGAGAGGTAATTGTACCGAGAGCGGGCCTGGACAGGCGAGGGGCAGGCGAGGGGCAGGCGGAGGGCAGGCGAGGGGCAAGCGGGGTCAGGTAACTCGCGGACTTGTTAACGTATCTTTTTGGACCTAATTTACTCCGAGTAGGTTTTTATGATATAGTAATAACGCAGATATTATCTTCAAAGCCTTATCCGAAAGAGTCTTCCCGTTAAAGACTACCTATTGAGGCAAATCTTTATACAAATCACAAACTCTGAAGTTTTTTTCTGGCAGTTAGTTATCTTTAGGTCCGACGTAAAATAAAAAAAAAACTGGCAGACGTGCCACCTGAATGTAAGTGGTCGATGTCACCCTTGAACATAAATGAGTTAACGTGAGATTACTTGAACTTTAACTGAGATTATTATAACGGGTTTTAGTTCATTTTTTTTTTGAAGTCGGTTTTAATTTTTATACCCAACAGTTTCGTTCCTCTATATTGTACACAGGCTATCACTAGCCGTGCGAACATTCCCTAAACACTAAACTTCCTTAAGCGGGCAGCAACATGGCGGTGTACAACTAGCGCGCGAGTACAGACGTGCCGCCGGCCGTACTGGCGGGCAGCGGGTAGTTTATCGCACGTTACTTTACGAGCGCCCGTCGTTGGAGTTATCGCTTCCTGTTCCCGGGCTGATGCTGCATCATGGACCGGCGCTGGAGACGCGGCAATAACTGCCGCCGGGTCACCGGTGGTACCTCAGACCACCCGCGGTCTGTCCTCGGGTACACTAGCGACGTAACGGTAGGGTTGAATGTAGAACATACATTTAAATGTAAGTGTACCGATCTCTTTACGACATTATTAGAAAGACTTATTACCAACGAGATCAATGCGAGTCGATCATGATTCATGGCGAGAGTCGTCGGGAATTATTAACGTCAATATGATACATCGAGCATATACCCGGGTGGAGTAGTAATGTGAGCCATACAATTACGAAACTTGTCAGTGATTTGTCACTGACGTAATAGCAATTCAACCAACGAGTAATCTGTATGTACGTCCCACCTGCCAATTATCCATCAATGGCTATCAGTCGGCCAATCAGAGCGCAGAACCGGCGCAGCTTTTCAGCACAAAGGAGACGCTCCATTTCTAGTCTGGTCTTGTACAGTATACCATAAATAGAGTAAAAATACATAGATTTCATTAAAAATAAAATAAATTAGTTTAAGAAACTAATTAACATGCAAAAATTAAAAATATATTTCAAGTTTTATAAATTGTTGGCAATTCTTAATGAAGATGGCGCCCTTCAGACGGACGATTATTACTTACAAATGTCATTTCTGACAAATGACAAACCAGATGATGACAGATGCCTATCGAACAATGACATAATTCCTTACATTTGACTGATAACGCCAAAGAATGAACGCCATACGCCATTGTTTTATACACGTAATGTTGCAAATCTTGGAAACATTAAATTATTCTTCCACTGAAATTGAGATGAATTCATGGATATGAACAATTCGAAACTGTTTCAATATTTTCTTTCCTTCATCTCATTACCTGTACAAAAGTAGACCAACGTCCCATACAATTTTGGACCGTCTCCTTTAGCGGAATTTGTTTCCATACAAAACATAACATGACCGCTCTATTGACAACATGCTCATAAGACGCGTCACAGCTTCTCATTAAAGGATAAGCACTAGGTATACTTACCACATGGACCTGTCATCTTTTGTCTAATAGTAGCCATTACATTGGACCCAGGCGGGCCTCCATATCGGCCTGTTGATGGCGTCGATGATGAGTTGTCTGTTTACTTGTTAACAGAAGCTACAGTTGATTGTTGGCGCAGACTTGATTGTACAATGTATAGCTCCGGAGAGAGAGCTCCAGTCGAAGGTCGTACTTATAGCACGGCGTGTCTTGTATTTCTTAACCAATAAATCCGTGTGTAGAGTGGACGTCGTTAGTCTCTAGTCTACCAACCTCAATACCGGTCTTGTACGGTTCTCGCTCAGTAATCAAGTACGTGTTAAGGCGGTGTAACCCGAGCGGGCTGCTCATCAGCGTCGACCCCCGCGGCGCCCGCACCGGCAGCGCCCACGCCGTGTTTACGAGCGTGTTTTGTAAGCTTCAGTCAATCAAGGGCCGTCTCGCGTTACCTTAACGTTCAATTTATTGCCCTTTTACCTTTAACAACTAGGTGTTTTATGGACCCTAGCTAAGCTACTTGTTTGATGTCAAGTTCCGTATCTTAAAAATGTTAGGTCATCCGTCACATAACTCACAAGATTTAAATAATAGTATCTTTGAAATGTGTTACTTTTAATATTTACAAAAAATGGAGGTGGTTTGGAGCATAGGTTAGTAGGATGAATATTGACGGTCTGTGACGGAGGCCGAAATATTGCATTACAAATAAATCGAAACATGATTAAGTTTTCGGTATATTAAACTTTCGGTTTAATATGTAAAAAAAGATGGGTGGGGCTCAGTAGGTGAACCCAGCACCTTGGGCCATTTGAACTAAGGGAACTGCTCTTTGTACCCCTCTTATAAGAAGAGGGAACAAAAGAGCAGCCCCACCCCCCTGGACGCCTGGACAAGGCGAGGCGAGGATGGGAATCTCATCCCACTGCACTTCCGATCTTGGGAAGGGTTGTTCTGCGGAGGTGGCGTTGGTCCCTTGGGGGACTGACTAGCCGTCGAGATGCCACCACATAGAGCATGTGGTGGCCTTACATATTAACCATTGTTACAGTCGTATGCGGATTGTTGGTGAATTTTTTTAGTTTAGTCGCGTGTGTTTCTCAAAATGTACTCTCCTTGCCGAAGTTCATCAGTTATCAAGGGTCAGAAGGTATCAAACAGAGTTACGACACCAATTATAATGTTAGTATGGATTGGTGTGGGTTTTTTTTTTTTTTTTTATAGAAGAGGGGGCAAACGGACAGTCGGTTCACCTGATGGTAATTGAATAGCGACATCCACAGACACCCGCTATATCAGGAGATCAGCAGGTGCGTTGCCGGCCTTTTAGATGTGAGTATGCTCTTTTCTTGAAGGTCCCTAAGTCGTATCGGTTCGGAAACACCATAGGAGGCAGCTGATTCCATATATTTGTAGTGCGAGGCAGGAAATGCCGTAAAAATCTAGATGTTGTGGATTTCCGGACATCAAGATGGTGTGGGTGAAATTTGGAATTCTTACGCGATGTCCGGTGGTGGAATTCTGCCGCAGGTATTAATCCGAACAATTCCTCAGAACACTCCCCGTGGTAGATGCGGTAGAAGATGCAGAGCGATCCGACATCTCTACGCAGCGCCAAGGGATCAAGCCGATTGGAGATCACATTATCATCGACGATTCGAGCCGCCCGGCGTTGGACACGGTCAAATGGAAGGAGCTGATATTGGGGCGCTCCAGCCCAGAAACGAACAATCAAAATTTATCAAACAATCACACCACTTCAACATAGTCCCGCCCGTAAGAACTAGTCAACAATATACCTACGACTCCTAAACAATATTATTTTTTCAACAGTAGTATAATATTAAGCCTTGATAAAACCTCTTTTTTTAATCGTATTGATTTCAAGTTTTATTGAAACAGGGTACCTACTAATAATATTTTTGTTACATTACGTGAACTTCGCCAGTGTCAGATTTTTTTTTCTTTTTCTTTTATCTTTTACACCGGGAAATGCTCTGAGGTATCCCACCTGGGTCTCCCCAGGTGGGTATGTGGGACTCGCTGCGCCCGAAAGATGGTAAATGGACGCAACTCTACCCACTAAAACCCGGCGTGTGCTGCTACCAGTCCCGCAAGGGAGCGACGCCACCTCCACAGAGGGGTTGTCCCTCACCACAGAACAACCCCTCCCAACGTCGGGACAGTACAATGGGGTGAGGTTCCCATCCTCACACCTTGCCCCATGCTCTTTTGTCCCCTCTTCTTATAAGAGGAGTACAAAGAGCCCCCTCGGCTCAATTAGCTTCGCCCAAGGTGTTGGGCTCACCCTAGGCTACTGAGCCCCACCGCCACCTCAAGGCCTGAACCATGGTGGGGAGTGTCAGTATAATCTAGTATATGTAGTATTATGTCAAGATCGACCCATTTTTTATTATTCAAGTCCCACCAAAGTCACTTTTGGTGAGGTGTCCCGGATCTATTAAAATCAAAATAAATTTATTTTTATTCAAAATAGTACCAGTACAGTATCTTTTTGAACGTCAATTGAATCAAGCATCGGTTCCAAGGCAAGCCCACAGAGAAGAACCGGCGAAACAAACTGAGTGGAAATAATCTTTTCTTTTAAGCAACAGGGCACCTCTACGGCTAGTCCCCCAAGAGACCGACACTACCCCCACAGAGGGTTATCCCGCAACACAGAACAAACCATCCCAACGTCTGACAGTACAATGGTTTTCCCAT
The DNA here is from genome assembly GCA_963853865.1 of Helleia helle. Classification (NCBI taxonomy): domain Eukaryota; kingdom Metazoa; phylum Arthropoda; class Insecta; order Lepidoptera; family Lycaenidae; genus Helleia; species Helleia helle. The sequence continues at coordinate 18,774,260 of OY971433.1, read as the reverse complement.
CCCATCAGGTTCCCATCCTATTATAAGCCTTCTTATAAGCAAAAGAGCAGCTCCCCTGGTTCAATTGGCTTCGCCCAAGGTGCTGGGTTTATCTTAGGCTACTGAGCCCCACCGCAGCGACAAGGTTAGAACCATGGTGGAGAAGGTTGACCCACATTTGACTAAGTATGTATAACATTGGTAATTTCTTCGCCTGTAAACCGCCGGGTACCAGGAAGTATTCTCCCTACTGGCACCGCTACCCCGGTAAGGCCGTGAAAGCCGCGACTAATTAATATTATATGAGCAAGTATGTGATGTATTTAGCTTGCCCAGCCGCTGGCTTGTCCTTTTCTGTGTGTTATGTTTATAATTTCAATCTCTAATCTCCATAATTAGCTCGCGGTAACGCCGAGCGCACAAGTTTCTAAAACCGGCCACGGGCTGTTCGATACGACCAGTATCGTTTTATTTCGTGTTTTGAGCCATACCTATAACGTTATGTAGGTATTAGATTTCATTATTTATTTTGTTCACCAGGTCTAGGTATTGTCGATTGAAACATTGTCCTACCTGCCCATACATAGTCATCTAATGACCCAATTTTTTCTGTCTAAACATTTATTCTTAATTAGAGGAGTTGATTAACGATTGCCATAAGTAACTCACAAACAGAAATATGGAGATATTAGCTTCAGATATCCTAACTAACGTTGTCAGCCTCCGACACTGGCCCGATCTATCCGTCCGAGAGTTTTTTTTGTCTTTTCAGTTATCCGCCTGTCTAAGCGCATATTCAGTGTATGTGTCTGTCCCGTGACAATGCGGGAGCTGTCACGGGGACCGGTTCATCATGGTCTGTCAGCGCGCCGCGTGTCTGTCAGATAACATCGGCTCGGAGACGTGTCACCGAACAAAACCGCTCGTCTAGAGTCCCTATGGTGACAGCAGACGACCATGACGTGAGGTCTGACGCAGCCAATGTATTCGCCTGGGCATCGACATGTCAACTATGAGACAAGTGAATGTCAACCTACGACACGTGGAGTAGATGAGCAGGATAAACGAAACACCAGCACAGCGCCTGTTTCTAGTTGTAAATTGATGTTTAGTTGTAACATAAACATCGATCACTCAAAGCATGCTTTTAAGCTCCCCACCAAGGTTCAAGCTTTGACACCATGGCACCTTGGGCGAAACCAATTGAACCGAGGGAGCTGCTCTTTGTACCCCTCTTATAAGAAGAGGGGACGACCCCCACAGGGGGCGAGCGTGAGAATCTCACCCTGCACTGTCCCGACGTTGAGAGGTTTTGTTCTGTAGTATGGGAGAACCCCTCTGTAGAGGTGGCGTCGGTCCCTTGGGGGGACTGACTGCCGTCGAGGTTCTCTGTTGCTCAAAAGATTTGGAAAACCTCACTAAAGGCGGCGTAAACCTTACCACCTTTACAGCGCAGCCAGTCCCATATACCCGCCTGGGAAGTCTCCCATCCCCCGTGGGATGCCTCGGAGCATTTCCGGCCCAAAAGAAAATATAAATAAATAAATATGCATGCTTTTAAGCTGTAATCCCACATGCGCAAGTTATTGTAGGTAGTAATTATAGTTCTTCATATTATGATAGTAATGTAGTTAAGGACGCCGGCACAATTAGCGGAGCCTAAATATTGGTTTAGGTTTGTGTGTTCTTGGGGAAATCCAAATGTTTGAAGTGAGGAAATATTTCATAGTGCGGCCTTGTTTTGTTTTGTGACCTTCGCGTCGGCCCCAGAGGTCAGTGGGCGCGCCCGGGGGCGGAGGGCGGGGCCGCAGACATCGGCGGGCGTGGTGAGGTCACCCGCCGTCACCCTCACCCACCGTCACCGGCGCGGGCGTCACTCGTCACACGTCTCACAGTTGCCGAACGTTAACTCAACGTGTACAGCAGTAGGATAAATTGCTCATAGTATGGACTAAAAGCAACTATCAATTACTAATATATGGGATCGATCATATTAATTACTGGTTTTGTGGTTGGTTGTTTAGTGATTGTATTTTGGTTATCAAACTGTTATTTTCAGAAAGCAAGAACCTTATGTAATGAAAAATATCTAATTAAATATTTGTACCTTGAAAGATATTATCAAGCCGTGCTTATTTTTTGCCATCATTTACAAGACTTAACACACGAGCGTATCCGAACAACCATATCTAATGCTACCGATCAAACGCTTGGATTGAATTAATTAAAAGACAATATTCCATACAAATCGAGCATTTTTATGAAAACTTTTTATCTGTTGTTGTTTATCGCTAAACTCTTAAACTACTGAATCAAACCAAACTCAATTTTAATTAGATCACAAACTGTTTGAAGTTTGGTTCAACTTGGGAGACACAATAATATGTTTGGCCACGATAGTCCCCGGTACACCTCGCACCTTTAATCAAATAAAGAATTAACTCAAAATTTGGGTTTTTTGAGTTAACACCGTAAAGTGAAATAACTTCGCAAGGAGAATACGTTCAATCCAACAGCCGTCTCGATACGATGAAAATGACGGAGATAGAAGACCGTAGTTCTCTTTTTGACAAACGCTCGCTAAAAATTTAATACTCATAAAGTGAACGAATTCAGTATTGCGCCGGCGTTGGTCAAGCTAAGAGCTAGACAAAATTAGAGAAAAGCACAATAAATCTAAATAAATCTGTACATTAGTATTAAGATTTATATATATATATATATATAAGAGAGAACTGTATGGCTGTAGACTTATTTCAGTTTACTATAAAAAGGTTAATTCCTTTTCTGGTAAAATTGCGAGTTATTTCAGTTTTACATAAATTTTATTGTGTATTATTGTACCACTATTTGAAGTTGTTGCTGTTTTATAATATTATAGTCAAGTTACATTTTAAGCAATGAGTATTGTTTCAGTATTTTACTATAATTTATCAAAAACTATGTATTTATCTGTTTTATTGCTGTTTTGGTTGTAATTTTTTTGTTAAAACTATTATTTTATTTGAAATTATTCCTTATTCCTGCAAACGTGTGAGGTGCACGCATATGCATGCATATAGCACCGCCCTCCTTTCCCACACTGCGAATGCTTAGACTCGCATGCACCACCACCCCACATGAGACATGAGATGTTAAGTCTCGGTGCCAGTAATTACACTACCTGTCTTGCCCTTCTCTCCGAAACACAGCAAAGCTGTTTCACGGGAGAAACAAGCAAGATGGTGGTACCTCTCCGGGTTTTAGTTGCCAGTTGGTAGATCTAAGTCCACATTACCACCTTTAGGGTGTAGGAAGCACATACCCGTCTGGGTAGACTCACTCCGAAACCCACACCCAGACCGCGGGGTGCCTCAGATCATATTATCATATCATATTATCCCTGGCGTAAAAAAAAGGCTCCAACCTTGTTTTTTCTGCATATCAATGATATACTGTAAACTAGCGGTAGTCATTGTAATGCAGACGATAGCACAGGAGATGTCCTATACACAGGCTGTCGTAATATTTCTCGGGAACAAGTCGATGAGTGTCGGAACAAACTTGTGTCTGAAATCGAGTCTCTTTTACCACCGTCTACAATCATACAAATCGCAGAAATCTATCCCCACTTGGAATACTGCTCTCGCCTCTGGGCTGGAGCGAACCAATATAAGCTCATTCCATTTGACTGCGTTCGAATCGTCGTTAAAAACGTTCTTTCCGATCGCCTTTAATCCATCCATGATGACCTGACCCATTATGATCCATCCACGAAGATGAGCCTTCGAGCCACGCTCACTCTGCAACTTGTGCCGCATCTACCACGGGTTCGGAATTAACCTGCAGCAGAATTCCACCACCGGATATCGCGTAAAATTTCCAAATTTCACCCACACCACCTCGATGTCCGGAAATCCGCAACAACTCGATTTTTACGGCATTTCCTGCCTCGTACGATCACAATATGGAATTAGCTGCTAGTATTGCCGAATCGATACGACTAAGGGATCTTCTAGAAAAAGGCATATTCATATTTGAAAGGCCGGCAACGCACCTGCTAAAAAAAATATGTTTCATAACTTACCACCAGGTAAACCGTCTTCTATAAAAAAATGTTTTTGGAGGCAAGGGGACCCGATCCTGTACTAGGTATAGAAAGCGAAAAGCAGGTTGTAGTGTGGCTATTGGTTTTATGATTCTATATTATAATCTTTTTTATTATAATATTAAGATCTCAATTTTGTTTGTAGTGATAGTAAATTACTAAGACTGATTAATAGATTTATACTCTATACAGGTAAATAAAATTAGTGTCTGTTATAAAATATATAAATAAATAAAAAAGTGTCTGTTTGTAATTTTAAAATAACCGCTTTTTATTAAATGTATATGGATAATATACACGGTACGTATTCCAAAATAACATCTTTTTAAATTTTTGTCTGTTTGTCTGTCTGTCTGTTTGTTCTGGTTAATCTCTGAAACAACTGGGCCGACTTTGATGGGACTTTCACTGGAAGATAGCTGATATTATAAGGAGTAATTTAGGATATAAAAATAATCATCATTAATACGGGTACGGTTATAAATCTAAGTTAACGCGGGCGAAGCTGCGGGCTTATTTCATCTTAGCAATTATATTGATTATTTAAAAAATACATTTTTCCTTCACCTACCGCGTCAGTTAAGTTTATTTAATAATAATATTAAAAAATGAATAAAGAAACATAATATTTTTACCACCTTTAACAAACCTATTCTATTATTATTAAACTAAAATGACACTGAAACATTACCAAATATTTTTATGAAAACTTATAATTGAAAATGAAATGATAAATTGTAATTTTTAATATTTCACTAGCTATCAGCATAACTTTCATGGAAAAAATAATTATTTGCAATTACTTCGGCCAAATTGAAATTATTAAATTTTATGTGTTGTGGAATAGTGAAATAAGTATGAACTTTTTTTTAAACGTATATTTAAATGACTACCTGTTCTTATTATTAACATTTATTTTACGTATTCTAATAATGTATAAATTACTCTTCCTATACCTAGATTTAGAATTGATCTAACACAGTTATTTATTTAATTACGATTTTTTCACGTCCACTGTGTAAACATGCAAAACTTTAAATGCGATTTCCCACAAAATTAAAATTTTGAGTTAATTCTTTATTTGAATAAAGGTGCGACCTGTACCTATATGACACCATTTTTTTTTTTTTTTTTTTTTTTTTTTAATGCAGCGGAATTTGCAGACCAAACCATAACTAGGACCGGGGTGAGTTTTAAACCTAGCCGTGAGTGGGATTCGCACTTGGAGGTGCGTTACCCACTAAAACCGCTGCAAGTGCCCTCAGCCGCCTTTTATGAGAGTCCCGGATCATGCAGGCAACGCAGGACCCTCGGCGACAGGCTGGCCCCGGCGAAAAGGCCAGACTCCTCCTCTAAAGGGGGACTGCTCGGCTGTTCGTTTGATTCGATACTTTTAGCAGTTCCCGACGACGTCGTGTCTAGCTGGACCCAGGTTAAAACCCCATCCTGGGCCCGACACGAGCACAGGGGCGTTACTGGAGGCGCATTAGGCAGCGCCTCCTACGCACCCCCGTTCGTCGCCCGCGGTGGGAGGCCTCGTCGGCGGCCTCCTCTCTCACCCGCTCATCGGCCTCCTTCTGGGACATTACTGCCTCGCAGAAGGAGACCATCGCCGTCCAGGACTCGTCGTCGCCGAGCATCGCGGGGATGACACTCGGCAGAGACAAGTCCCCTCCGATGACCGATGTCAGATCATGAGGCAGCGCCGCCCATCTCGGGCACACCTCGAGGGTGTGCTGGGCCGAGTCCACCGCCGCGCCACAATCGTGACACACTGCCAACGGCTCCCTGCGGGCCGTCCGGCACAGGTACTCACCAAAGCAACCATGCCCAGTGAGCACCTGTGTCAGACGGAAGGTAAGGGGTTTGCGCTTATGGCGCATCCACCGCTCTAGGACCGGACGCAGGGCAACCGTTAGGCGTTTGCCATACGGCTCCCACGCCAGGTCCTCTCCCCACCTCAGCATTAACGCCTCTTGCCCTAGTCGGCGGACCCGCAGGATCCCGTCCAGCGTCAGGCTCTCGCCGAGAGACCTCCTATCCGAGACATAGGAGTGCACCTCATCAAGAACTTCCGCCACGAGTTCCCATGGGGGGTCGCCGGCTAGGGCAGTTGCTGCTGCCCACGATATCGTACGATACCCCCGAATCACTCTTACCGCGATGACCCGCTGCGCTGAGCGCAACTGGGCCCTACTCCGCGCGGTAAGGTGACCCGCCCAAATGGGAGCACCGTATGTCGCCATACTCCGGCAGACACCGGAGTATAGCTGCCTGCAGGACCTATATGACACCAATGCCAACGTAAATTCATACATAAGTTGCACCGATTTTATTTATTATTTAATTGAAGTATTGCGGTTGTCTGAGCCATTGTTGTTGTTGTCTGGTCGAAACGAGTACAGCACATCTATTGTAACTACTTATTCTCCGTACTGTAGTACCTACTGAACCCAGGTGTAAGGCTCGTCCGGCTGTCGAGGCGAGCGCCCCGTGGTGTTGTCTCAATTTATTACAACACATCAACATATATTTACAAGACGTTGTATCAGATTCATTTGAATGAGGCATTTATCTTTACATTATAATAAACTAAACGACTATATCTGTTACAAAATACAAAAATAGCAGCCACCAATGTTGTTTATTTGCGCGTTATTAGATTCCTACAAACTATATTAAATAGTATCTACCGTTCGTATGTATTTTTTGCTTTACTGCTCCAAACGTTTAATAATAATTAATATTAGTCCGGTCAATTTAGTCCAAAAAATGAGAGTGAAGTTACATAAAGTCCCAACAAGCTGAATTTCAGTGAAATTGTTCAAAATATAATTATAAACAATGTCTATAAGTTCCCCATAATTCCCCTGTAAGGAAAAAAAAATATTCAAGGTCAAAGGTCAAAAAATGATTTTTACGCGATTTTCAGCAAAAATGTAAGTTTTATCATAAAAGTACCTCAGACAAAAATTGTAGATCATAAAATTATCTATAAAAAATGTATTAATACTTTTTTTTTTACGAGCCACCGTTTCTGAGATATAACGATTCAAAAAGTTATAAAAGTTGTTATCGTCATAATATGCATGAGTACGCCACGTATATACATCTAGAGTTGTTATATTTTATATTATATATATATATATATATATATATATATAATATATAAATATTATATATATATATATATATATATATATATATATATATATATATATATATATATATATATATATATATATATATATATATATATATATATATGCAACGTATTGTTTGATGTATGTGCAACGTATTGATAAATTTTCCTCAAACAATACGTTGCACATATATATATATATATATATATATTAAATGTTTAAATATTTTTCTATCGGTCATTGTAACTTATACTTACAATATAAAATATACATATGTTTTAACTATAAGAATATCAGGTAGCTTTCTTCTTTCTATGTACGGAGCTCCTAAAAAAACTACCTGTTTAGATAAGCATCGATATGCATGTTTCGTTAAAAATACTAAAAATAAAAAACAAGTTCAATTAGCTTGTCTTCCTCCAACCTCAGTTGCTGCTCACCAACATCTTCTTCGAGTATATTACCAAGTTCAAGTTTTTCCGGCGCAGGTGGAAGTAAAGTTTGTTGTGTTTCAACAATATGTTAGAGCCAGTTCAAACTTTACTTCCACCTGCGCCGGAAAAACTGCTGAACACTATTTTTTGCAACTGCAAAAAGGGATGCAGTGCTAAATGTGGTTGCAAAAAAGTCGGACTGTCTTGTTCTTTGGCATGCACAAACTGTCAAGGCCGGTCGTGCTCTAATATTGAATCACAAACAATAGAGGATTAGTTTGACTCCGATGAAGTATCATGCGATACATCGCAATTGACGCAATTTACTTGCATCTAAAATGAAGATGAAGAAGAAGCCGAAGAAGAAGAACAAGAAGAAGATCAAGAAGAAGAACAAGAATTTGAAACTTACGAATAAGACGAATAAACTTCAACACTTTTTTTTAATTTACATCGTTTTTATCTTTTCCAATCTTTGAAAATTTCCGTTATTTTGCAATAGTTTTACATTAAACAGGATCACAATTGACCCGTGGAGTAGGCCTACTGGGGAAACCACGTTAAAAAAAACGCGCTAAGTACACTACCTCATATTAGGTGGCGTGGAAACGTGTGCATATTATGACGATAACAACTTTTATAACTTTTTGAATCGTTATATCTCAGAAACGGTGGCTCGTAAGAAAAAAAGTATTGATACATTTTTTATAGATAATTTTATGATCTACAATTTTTGTCCGAGGTACTTTTATGATAAAACTTACCGTTTTGTTGAAAATCGCGAAAAACTCATTTTTTTGACCTTTGACCTTGAATATTTTTTTTCCTTACAGGGGAATGATGGGGAACTTCTAGACATTGTTTATAATTATGTTTTGAACAATTTCACAGAAATTCAGCTTGTTGGGACTTTATGTAACTTCGAATGTCTAAATTGACCGGACTATATACCATTATTACATTATATATTATATAGGTAGCATGATACTAGCGCGGCTCCCACCTTACGCGCCACACACAGACAACATCTCAGATAACCGTATAATTCGCCGACGTCCGAGAGATCTCTTTAATATGCAAACTAGATGCGTCCGTCGGAGTACTGACGAGGTGTCCAATGTTGGTGACAAGTCTCTAATGGGCGATGATATCTCTTAGGGCATAAGAAGTGTTGTTCTAACCGAGTATTTCTTAAGTGAGCCATCTGCTCACTTACTGTACCGATTGAGCTTTAAGGCCATCAGGCTGAAAAGTCTAGGCCTTCCGAAAAAAAAATAAAAAAAAAATCTAACCGAGATCCACCAAAGCGCTCAGCTCGATAACTGAAGGAGCTTTTGGCCATAATCGGCACATATTTTTATAGCATAGGAGGACAAGCGAGCAGTCGAAGCCTTTTGGCAACAATCTGCACAACCGGACATTATACAAATGCGTTGCCCTCCTTTTCCCTATCTCACAAACTGCACGAAATGCGACAGCATCGCTGTCACTTGACGCTTGTTATGAGAGCGAGGGGTACCACACCGGTCGTTCCGGCCCGGCAGCAAAGCAGCATGGCACTACCTCTTACATCCCAAGCTTGTGATTCTGTTCACCGCCGCGAGAGGTAGCAGAAGAGCCGATGGATGGCAGCGGCACCACGCGGGTACAGTTGAGTAATAAGCAAGACATCAGAGCCGTACTCCCGTGAAACAGCTTCGCTGTGTTTCGGAGAGAAGGGCAGGACAGGCAGTGTAATTACTGGCACCGAGACTTAACATCTTATGTCTCAGGATATACACGACATACACATGAATAAGTTTTTTTTTTCTTTAACGCCGGGAAATGTTCTGAGACATCTCGCGGGTGAGTGGGTCTTCCCACGCGGGTATGTGGACTCGCTGCGCCTGAAAGCTGGTAAGTGGACGCAGCTCTACCCACTAAAACCCGGCGAGTGCCACCAATGCCACCTTTAGTGAGGTGCCCCGGATCTAATATACAAACAGGGCACTTCGACGGCTAGTGCGTTCCGCAAGTTACCGACGCCACCTCTACAAAGGGGTTGTCCCGCACCACATAACAACCCCTCCCAACGTCGGGACAGTACAATGGGATGAGGTTTCCATCCTCACCCCTTGCCCCCTGCTCTTTTGTCCCCTCTTCTTATAAGAGGGGTATAAAGAGCCCCCTCGGCTCAATTACCTTCGCCCAAGGTGCTGGGCTCACCCTAGGCTACTGAGCCCCACCGCCATGTCAAGGGCTCAACCATGGTGGGGACGAATGAGTTATTTGGTCTAGTCTCAGGTTAACTGGTTCATCTTCATGGGCGACGTTGACCACTTACCATCGTGTAGCTCGTCCGTCTGTTTGTCTATCCAACTATCATAAAAAGGAGGAAGTCATCTAACATGATGAATATGGGTATAATTAGCCTTTGCTGCATTGGATTCGTCTTCGGTCGAGTTTTACCCGGTACGTTAAAGAGCAGCAAATGGAGTGTATTTAGCGCCGAGACCTGGCGTCTGTTGGTTGTGTCTGTTTCGGGGATGTTTGGAAATCCATGTTATATTAATTAGCTTGTTATGAATTAATCCAAGATATTCTATAATATTATATTCTCTTTATTATAAAATTATAATCCCACGGAACCCTAAATTGCAAATATTAAATTATATTTAATTTAAATGGACTTATTAATAAATTAACAATTATATATTGTAACACACATTCTTCGTTCGTCTGTAGTCGGGTACAGTCGCCCACAGCAACATGTACGTTATTTGATCTGAAAGGAAAAAAATGTTAATAAATGGAACCAACAACAGAGCTGGTGCGGTTTGTGAAGCGGCTGAAAAAGCTAAAATATGGAAATACAGGGGTCTAGGCTCCGAATATGATTTTGTCCCATTCGGTGTCGAGACCTTTGGTATGTGGGGTCCTAGCGCTATTAGGCTTATTGTTTTCTAATGTTTACGCGAATTTCACTCATTATAATAAAACAATTTTTTACGGATTTTATCGCGGTTTATTAAAATTTTTACAAGCCCGACGTTTCGGATACTTTACAGCAACCATGGTCACGGGAGGACTGAGGTGTCATACGTCCTATTATTACAAAGTTATTCGAAACTACCCTATGATACATCAATATTTTGGTCAGTCCTATCTACGCAGAAAGTGCTAACTGTATCTTTAATCTGTGACATATTATGCTTGGATTTTGATTTGATAATTTTAATAATGGGATCCCAAGTAGGTGGTAGAAGCCAGCCATCTTCTCTATTGAAATTAGGATGTTTTTTAATTTCAATAGCCTCACGGATCATCCTTGGTTGGAATCTGTGTTCTTTTGCGAGGACTTGTGGTTTATCAAATCTGATATAATGGCGAGCTTTGTCAAGACTATGTTCACAGATGGCAGACTTAGTGTAGCGACGGTGTTTTAAATCAGCTATATGTTCTTTCACGCGAGTTTTAATAGATCTTTTAGTTTGGCCTATATAGGAGAGACCACAGTCACAATCAAGCTTGTATACTCCTGCATCTTGTAAGGGTATATGACACTTGACAGATGGTAAGAATTGACTTATCTTTTTTGGCGGCTTGAAATAAGTTTTTATAGAAGCTCGCTTTAGGATGAAGCCAATCTTGTCAGTGACGCCTTTAATAAACGGGAGAACTGCAGGTACTCGCTCGACGGTGGTTGGTTTCACACGTTCACTGTGACGGAGACGCGGTACCCGAAGCTTGTTGTCACGCAGTACTTGCTTGACATGTTGAAGTTCGGTCTCCAGGTGTTGCTCATCACAGATCCCTTGTGCTCTCTGAAACAAAGATTTACCCACGGTAGCTAACTGTGTTGGATGGTGGTGAGATTCGCCGTTTAGGTACTTATCCGTATGGGTATGCTTCCTATACACTGTGTGGCTTAAGGTATTGTTGGGATTACGGATAACTAATAAAATAAATCTAAGAAGGCTAGAGAATTATTTTCTTCTAATTCCATTGTGAATTGAATTTTGGAATTAATGGAATTAAGATGGTCTAAGAATATGGTTACTTTATCAGATGGTAATATTGTGAAAGTATCATCTACGTACCGCTTGTAGAACCTGGGTGTTATGGGCGAACTTTGCAGAGCAGTCTCCTCGAAGTCCTCCATAAATCGAATCTCACCACCATCCAACACAGTTAGCTACCGTGGGTAAATCTTTGTTTCAGAGAGCACAAGGGATCTGTGATGAGCAAAACCTGGAGACCGAACTTCAACATGTCAAGCAAGTACTGCGTGACAACAAGCTTCGGGTACCGCGTCTCCGTCACAGTGAACGTGTGAAACCAACCACCGTCGAGCGAGTACCTGCAGTTCTCCCGTTTATTAAAGGCGTCACTGACAAGATTGGCTTCATCCTAAAGCGAGCTTCTATAAAAACTTATTTCAAGCCGCCAAAAAAGATAAGTCAATTCTTACCATCTGTCAAGTGTCATATACCCTTACAATATGCAGGAGTATACAAGCTTGATTGTGACTGTGGTCTCTCCTATATAGGCCAAACTAAAAGATCTATTAAAACTCGCGTGAAAGAACATATAGCTGATTTAAAACACCGTCGCTACACTAAGTCTGCCATCTGTGAACATAGTCTTGACAAAGCTCGCCATTATATCAGATTTGATAAACCACAAGTCCTCGCAAAAGAACACAGATTCCAACCAAGGATGATCCGTGAGGCTATTGAAATTAAAAAACATCCTAATTTCAATAGAGAAGATGGCTGGCTTCTACCACCTGCTTGGGATCCCATTATTAAAATTATCAAATCAAAATCCAAGCATAATATGTCACAGATTAAAGATACAGTTAGCACTTTCTGCGTAGATAGGACTGACCAAAATATTGATGTATCATAGGGTAGTTTCGAATAACTTTGTAATAATAGGACGTATGACACCTCAGTCCTCCCGTGACCATGGTTGCTGTAAAGTATCCGAAACGTCGGGCTTGTAAAAATCTTAATAAACCGCGATAAAATCCGTAAAAAATTGTGCTATTAGGCTTTTTAAGGAAATATCAAAAAGGTTAGTCGACATCACAGGAGACCGAAGAGCTGGCAGCTACCTCGGACAAAGAATTAGTCTAGCAATTCAAAGGGAACGCTGCCAGTATCTTCGGAACCTTGCCCAAAGGTGCCAAAAGGGACTCCTTTTTAATAATATATTTTTGTTATATTTTTTTAAATACTATAATAAAATATAATATATATATAAAATAAAAATATAAATAAATTTTTAAGGTTTTTAGTTTTAGGTTCTTTGTACATTATTAAGTCTTGATAATAATAATATCACTTTAGCTTTAAATAATTATCTGAAAGTATGACAACTGGGATAGATTTTAATAAAAGGGTATAAAATACACAATAATACCGGTCTTCACATATCGAGATTAGCAACAAGCATTTTTAGGGGATTAAAATATTTAATTTATGGTATGATATTGTGATGTGTGCATGTATATTGGTTAGCCGTTTGAACTGTCCTCACAATCGGCTTGTCACAAGAACGGCTTGTCAGGAATAATTGTTTTAAGTCGAGTGTTGATTCCGGAGACCAGCGCGTTGAACTTCAGCTCCATCATGTCAGTACACCAACACACACACATCAACGAGCCCATCTAGGACTAACCTTGATCGTGCCCAGGCTACTCATTCATTTGTTTATCCTGAGACGGAAGGTGTTAAGTCTCGGCACCTGCAGTAATCACACTGTCTGTCCTGCCTTCTTTCCGAACTCTACAACGCTTTCATCATCATTATCACCAGCCCCTATCCGTTCACTGCTGAACTGGTTAATGGCCGATCAACACTGCGACTACATAAACGCGGCCTCCACTCTTGAACCCTATTGGCCCATCGGCCATCCGTTCTCCTGAGTGTATGACCAGCTCACTGCCACTTCAACGAGCTTAATCTTCGCGTGATATCGGTAAGATTAGTTCGCTGGTGGATGTCTTCGTTTTGAATCCTAACTGCTAAAGAACACCCTGCACAGCACGCTCCATTGCACTTTGAGCTACGGCAAACTTTCAGACCAGTCGTAAATTTAGAGAACGCCAAAAGAAATAATACCGGTGACCGACGTAGGAGACTGTACCGCGTACCGAGTCACGCAGAAAAATACACAACCGGTATATTAATAATTTAGACCACTTAAGTTATGATTTATAATCTCAGTAATTAATTGTTATTCGTTTGAGATTATAATTCGATACCACATCTACTCGCACATATATACCAGCGAATAGCTTTTAAATAGGCTCGGTTACATGTCATAAAAAAATATTGCATATTAATGCTAGTGGCCAAATAATTCATATTTTATTTTCCGCCTCTCAAGTGGACGCGAGGCTACACTAGAATGTCCTGCTCTACTTTTAACGCTGTAGGTTATTGCTCTACATTTTTTTTCTCTTCTAATTCTCTTCTAAATAATACAAACATCGGTGAATAATCGGTCGAGCAGACGGACAGACGAATAGACGGACAAGTCCCTCCACCAACCCATGGCCCTATCAACCTGTCGCGGTTATACGGGCCGAATCTCGGGAGTGCGCACCCTAATGTCTGGGGTTTCTTCTTCTCTGCCCTTCAGGAGCGCACGCTTCCGTTCCCTACAAGTTATTTAATCTCTTTCTACTTGTCCCTTAGTCCTTCTCCCCTTTTTGGGGCGGACGGTACAGATACGCCTTCGGTGTCTGCCGATAGTGCGCTCTGCTATCTTCGATGGTCTTCTTCACCTCTCTGGGTTTCCGCTTCATTCTTCGCCTCCGTTCTTCTCGAGGTCGCTCCTTCTCTTGTGCCATCGTCGCGCGAAATCCCGTAGTATACCGAAGTTCCCCGATGAAGCCACGAGATCGCCATAGTAGATCGGACCCACCTCTTGTACTTCAATGCCGTCTAACAATTCCCTACGCTCATCCCTGTACAGAGGACATTCCCAGAGTGCGTGGTGTACGTCTTCCACTGCAGCTTCGCCGCAGTAGCGTGACCTCACAGCGGACAATTTCATTCTGTGAAGCCTCCCCCTAAAACACCCATGACCGGTCAAGATTTGGGACGTTTCATTATCCGGCTCGATCCAAGTCGCCTTGAATCGAGCCTTCACCTCCGGGAAAATCCGATATAGCTCCCTCCCATTGATCGACGTGTCCCAACGCTCCTGCCATGCGGCGAGAGCGGACTCAGCTTCTCTGAGTTTGGCACTCTGCAACTCCTCCTTGGTAACCGCGGACTCGCGCAGAGCGCCGAATAGACGGACAGACGGACGGGCTGCGAAGAACATACGGATGGACACATGAGTGTTCCGAGTCACCAAGAAAGTTGGTGAAAAGTGCAATGTCATGCCCGCCCGAAGTCTCGGCTTTTGCTCCCGCCATGTTTAGCCAAAATGTTCATCGGTTCCGGCCGTAATGGTCCGAAGAAGTTGAAACTGAAGATTACGAATAAAGTTAGCCTTTGTGGAAACAAATGGATATAGGTAGTATGTTATATTTAACTAATGTAGACATATTATGCCATCGCGGATTTCAGTATGCATATTTAGGATACACAATTCTACCATACATTGATACAATAATAATTAATTCGGAACCGGGCCCGGCTAAGGTGTATAATAATGTAGTACATTTTTTTTTTAAATTTATTATCATAAGTACACAATATTACATAAGTACACAATATTACGTAAGTTACAAACAAGTGTTACCTGGCTGTTTATTTAGGAATCTAGTCTTCTAGCATCTAAACTAGGCCTGGCCTGTATTTATTCGGAGTGCCCCCGTATCTAAGGAGGCTGTTGGAGGCGTACCTCTCCGAGAGGAGGGTAGCCTGCGAGAACCGGTGTGGGTCCGTAGAGTGGTGGCGAGTTGGGTGCGGTGTTCCACAGGGGTCGGTTCTTGGTCCAATCCTGTGGGACATCGGCTACGACTGGGTCCTGCGAGGCCGCCTCCTCCCCGGGATGGGTGTCATATGCTACGCGGATGACACCCTCGTGTATGCCCGGGGACGAGGCTATAAGGAGGCGGCGCGGCTGGCCGAGGTCGGGATCGACCTCGTCATCAGCCGCATAGAGAGGTTAGGGCTTCGGGTCAGACCTGAGAAGACCGAAGCCCTTCTCTTCCGCGGGACCGGGCGGAAAGGACCCCCACCGGGGGCTGCCCTCCAGGTCGGAGGGGTGAGGGTCAGGATGAGCCCCCATATCAAATATCTGGGACTCATCCTTGACGGAGGGTGGACCTTCGGCCCACATTTCTCCATGTTGGGACCGAAGGTCGTGAAGGCGGCAAGTGCACTGGGCAGACTCCTCCCGAACCTCGGAGGACCCAGCGCCGCCTGCAGGCAGCTATACTCCGGAGTCTGCCGTAGTATGGCGACGTACGGTGCACCCATCTGGGCGGATCACCTTACCGGGAGGAATAAGGCCAGGCTGCGGTCGCGCAGCGGGTCATCGCGGTAAGAGTGATCCGGGGTACCGTACGGTTTCGTGGGCAGCAGCCACTGCCCTAGCCGGTGACCCCCCGTGGGAGCTCGTGGCGGAGGTTCTTGCCGAGATGCACTCCTATGTCTCGGATTGGAGGTGTCTCGGTGAGACCCTTACGCTGGACGGGATCCTGCGGGTTCGCCGACTAGGGCAAGAGGCGTTAATGCAGAGGTGGGGGGAGGACCTGGCGCAGCAACCGTATGGCAAAAACCTGACGGTTGCTTTGCGCCCGGTCCTTGAGCGGTGGATGCGCCGTAAGCGCAAACCCCTCACCTTCCGTCTGACACAGGTGCTCACAGGGCATGGTTGCTTTGGTGAGTACCTGTGCCGGACGGCCCGCAGGGAGCCGTTGACAGTGTGTCACGATTGTGGCGCGGCGGTGGACTCAGCCCAGCACACACTCGAGGTGTGCCCGAGATGGGCGGCGCTGCGTCACAGTCTGACATCAGTCATCGGAGGGGACTTGTCTCTGCCGAGCGTCATCTCCGCGATACTCGGTGACGACGAGTCCTGGACGGCGATGGTCTCCTTCTGCGAGGCAGTTATGTCCCAGAAGGAGGTCGACGAGCGGGTGAGAGAGGAGGCCGCCGACGAGGCCTCCTCCCGCGGGCGACGAACGGGGGTGCGTAGGAGGCGCTACTTAATGCGCCTTCAGTAAGCCCCTGTGTTCGTGTCGGGCTCAGGATGGGAACCTGGGTCTGTATGGCACGACGTCGTGGGGACTGCTTAGTAGCGGCCGAGCAGTCCCCCCCTTCGAGGAGTAGTCTGGCCTTTGCCGGGGCCAGCCTGTCGCTGAGGTGATCCTGTCCGTTGCCTGCATATCCGGGACCCTCAAAAAGCGGCTGAAGGCGCTCGCAGTGGTTTTAGTTAGGGTGGGCACTCCCAGGTGCGAGTCCCACATTGGGTCAGGATCTACCCGAAGATCCTGGCTGCATCCATAAGGATTTCCCTGCGAAAAAAAAAAAAAAAAAAAAAAAAAAAAAAAAAGTGCTTATTTATGACATCACATCAGAAACTTCTAAAATTATGAGTGTTTATCTACTATATTATGCATATACCTATTACCTTCCTCTTGAATCATTCTATCTATTAAAAAAACGGCATCAAAATCCGTTGTGTAGTTTTAAAGATGTAAGCATACATACAGTCAGACGCGGGAAGCGACTTTGCTTTATAGTTTATACTATGTAGTGATGTCTTCTTCCAGAAATTATTAACACTTGAAGAATTCAAATTGTCCGACAATAAAGAAAATGAGGAACCTTCATCACAAAATATTTCTGATTTGCAATCATTTCCTATTAGACCTAGCATACGACAACTAAATTTTGTTGAATTTTAAAACAATTAAAACAATTAATATAGTATAAAAGAATATGTTTGTCTACAATTTTTTAATCTCCTACAAGCATTCTTAGAATGATTGATTTTTTTTATAGCTTAGGCCTTAGGGGGACAAACGAGCATTCGGAGCCTTAGATGACTACCGATTCCCATAATAATAATAATATCTAAGGACGCTTTTTGCACCACGTCAATCTGGTCCCGTGGTAAGTTCTCGAAGAACTTGTGTTACGAGTACCAGACAATGGAAATATATTTAATATTTTATACTATACACATATTTAAGGTTTTTTATTTATAATACACATATTTAATACACATCCATGAACCAGGAACACAGAAAACTTTTTGTTCCCTGGCCGGATTCGAACCCGCAACCTCCGACTTGAACGCTAACGCGCTAACGAATGAGCCACAGAGGTCATCCTCGTAAACATTCACACAAGAGATAATGCAGATGCATTACCCTCCTTTACCCCATCCCCTGCAATGGGACACCGGAAACTCATACACCGCAAGAAACGCGACAGCATAGGTGTCACTTGACGCCATTATCATGTGAACGAGAGGTACCCCTACGGTCGTGCCGGCCCAATTCGGCTGCAAGCAGCATGGCACTACCTTTTAGACCTATGTAGCTAATTCATCCTTACTAATCCTTACTAATATTATAAATGTGAAAGCATGGATGTTTGTTACGCTTTCACGCGAAAACTACTTAACCGATCATCATGAAACTTTGTACACATATTCTTGGAGGTATTAGAAGTAACATTAAGATACTTTTTATAAAAAAAACTAAAGATAGGTGTCAAGGGACACCCGGATGGATCGAAGTTCCTTTCGATTAATTAGTGAAGAAATAAAACAATCTTATCCTGCGCAGACGAAGTCGCTGGCACCAGCTAGTATTTTTATAAATCCAAAACTAGATAACTATAACAACAACAAGATTTTGTTATGCATAATTATTAATTATCACATCTAAGAATAATTCGAGCATAGTCAATCTACTGCATATTCGTATACTGTGGCGTGCTTGCCGGCCGTGGTCTCTCCCGCGCAACGCAAGTGCAAAGCGATTCGGTGCGTTAAATACCTATAGTTTTGGGAGAAGGGGCCTTAATAAAACTGTACATTAATGTACAAAATACTACATTAGTAAGATTCTTTATTGTATTCATTATAAAAAAGATTTAGCGTAGATAAAACCCAAGATTAGACAAGTTTTAGTGAAATATAAAGTTTAATTGATTATAATACAACAATATGTGTAAAGTGTTCACCGCCCAGGTGGGAACGAGCTGCGCCACGAACAATTAAAGTAATAATGCTCTTGGAATAGTTGTGCGGTCGGCAGCTCGGCGGTGGCGATTGTGGCGACGGTGGTGTGGCGATAGTGGCGAATGTGGAGTCTGTGGCGAGTGTAGCGGCCGTGGGAGCGCTGATTCAAGTGAACCGGAGCTTTGGTGCAAAAAGCTCGGAGCAGGTTGTGTGGCGGGGCGGCGGCGCGCGGGGGGCGCAGGCCGGGTAGTGCGCTCGCGTCCGCCCGCGTGTACCGTCGTGCGCGCAGCTCGAGCCCGCCGCCAGCATCCAGCGCAGCCCCCGTGCCCGCGAGTGCCCGTGATCTGTGAGTGCCGCAGTGGAGTGCCCTGTGCCCATCAGTGTCCAAGTCGGTGCAGGTGATGGTGCGTTGACCGGTCGTGGGTTCGACGCCCGGCGTTTGGTGCGAATTACCGCCGGTAATTATCGATTGCCCGCTGTACCTGTCACGGCGCTTATCTCGCGGTGCTCTCGCCGGATCATTAAGCCCGCGACTGCTCTCGGTGCTGCGACGTGAAGAGTGTGACACAAGTAAGTGGCACAAGGCCTTAGCTTAGGTTTAAGTAATCCTATTTCATGTCCTAAAAAACCTGAACACAATTTTCCCGCCGAGCATCATTTCCGTCTTTAATCTCGAAGTAGAGACCTCTCTTGAATCGCCGCGTCTACTAGTAAAGCTCCGGCGAGAGATGAAATAGTAAGACTTTATCACTAGATGCCTTAGCGCATGTGCCATGAGACTGGTCTAATTTGAGTCTGTGTAGGGAGAGGCATGTCACGTCAATAACTTCCCAAGTGTCTATCTTACGTACATTTCTACATGCGTTAATTTTATTGGCCACTAGAAGGCTGACACGGGAAAAAAATCCAAGATTATACTATACCTGTAGAGAACCTTCACTTTTATCTAGATTTCAGTTGAGTGTATCGTCATTAAAGGCATAACAACTATATTATAATGATAGGATAGTATCTGTAAAGCTTGAAGGCACAGGTAAGCCATAAATAATAGATAATTACCCTTTTTATGTCCCACTGCTGGGCACGGGTCTCCTCCTCGAAATCAGGCGATGGAGGGTTTTGGGCCATAGTTCACTGATGCGCTGGCCTAATGCGGTTGGTGAGCTTCACACACTCTGTTCACACACCTTTAAAGACTTTTTAATCTCATCAGGCATGCCGGTTCCTCACGATGTTTCCTTCACCGGCAATCGATGGTCTCATGTTCAGATACACGTAGAAATTAAGAAAAGCCCCATTTCTAGGCATCACGGGGGGGGGGGGGACGTTAGGATCGAACCCGGACCTCTCAGCTCTCACTCAAGATGCCGAGCCCATACCCACTAGGCCATCGTCGCTCACTAAGCCATAGTGTAAGTTATAAAGCCACCTGTCACCTTCTGTAATTAAGCTCCGCACGGACGGGATTAAGATAAACGCTAAGTTAATTGATGTAAGAAGCAGAGCGGCGAGCAACCAGGCGGACATGTGCATATGCGCATGCATGGGTCACATGGACTGTATACACTGTGCATGGGTCGCATGGCCTGTATACACCGTGCATGGGTCACATGGCCTGTATACACCGTGCATGGGTCGCATGGCCTGTATACACGGTGCATGGGTCGCATGTCTCGTTAGCGGAGATGGCCGCATACCAGATCATGCAAGGCCTATTAGTGACGTCGTGGAGGGACAAAAACTTCGTTATGAAATTATTAATTGTCAATAATTTGGGCTCCTATTAAATGTGCGTAAATATGTGTCTATAATAATAACTGTAGTCCGTACAAACTTACTACGTAAACGTACTTGATCTTCAAGTGTTTCAACCAGTTTTTGTGTAAACAAATTTCGTTTAAATCTGTTTAGTCACGCTAGAGTCATATCATCGAAAAGACAAAAACTTTAAACTTTAAATTATACACAAACGAAATTATAAAACCTATGGAAGAGATGGAGATTATCCAAAAAACCTGTCAAATATACCGGAGTAAACATATCTAGTCGTTCATGTATTTTACTAATATTTGATGAATAACATGTTTTACAATAGCTGCATGGATATTAAATACGTCGATGTACCTTCCCATATTCTCATCACGATTGTAACCACTAGCAAAGTCTATTTATACAATCTACAAATCACTATCGTTTAGTGAATTCATTTCAAACCTATACGTTGCATGTTAGTCGTAGTACGTACTCGTGTACGTAAGTATACCAGAGGTACGTGTCCGTATGTACGTACGTATCCGTCCGTCCGTCCGTCGGCGGGCCCGTCGTTACCGATTCACCACGCATGTCTCACGAGAGACCGTTACCGCGGGGAGACCTAGGTATTCTAAATAGTTGGCGAATTTGATACGATATTGTGTATGGAAATTTATGAGGACGTTTAGAGATAAACGCTTGTTTCTGCCCATTTTAGCAATTACGAGAGGTTCGGATGAAAGGTAAGAGATAACACTGGCAGATGGGCGCCGGTCACCTTGGTTTATAATTATAGACCTTTGGATTCTCTAGATAATTCGCGTATAAATTTTGGTTGTATTGATCGAACTCATCTATAACGGTCATTTCTGTACCCTTTTCTCGCTAGACAATCCTTTCAATGAACTATTTTAATAATATTATAATGTCCAAAGTATTAATAAAATATAGTTTAGTATTTTAGTCAGTTTTAGTCAAAAGTTTGATAATCGAACTAGACCGTTCGTCAATGATGTGTATTTCAATGTATAAACGGTGGTCGTGGTAAAGCGGCTGGCGGCAGGTGCGTCGAGCTCGTCTTCGCGACTCCACTCGTTTAGCACACAATGGCCTGTTCCGCTGACCACACATACCTGCCGCCGCCTGTCTCCTCTCGTCTGTCGGGTGACAGGAGACAGAGGCCACGCCATAACTCGACGGGCAGTTACGACGTGAGACACAAAAACTATGTTAATGCGACGGGAGCTGAGGCTGGACAGGAACATCACTTTGAATACAATATTAACTCTATGCTACAGTATATTTTACTTTAAACTCAAAACTCGAGTAATGCAAACCTGAACATCGGTAGGATACTTCGTGTATGTTGTGTCATCATTGGTCTTAGTCCGTCAGTTGCAGATGATTTAAACAGTGTCAGCGTGATTTAATTACAAAGCTCTTTTCGTGACTGCATAAGCCAATTCGTGAGCGGCAGCCTCTGCCACACACTTTGCAGATAAAATGGGTGGTGTTAATGACGGAAGAATCTTGATTGTGTCGCGTTCTTCTAGCCGCCAAAGTCACAAAACAAGCTCATTCATATGCGTTGCGTCCGTCCTCTACAACTTGACGCCACTTGGCACGGTTCTCGGCAGCTGCTTCCCAGTTTCGGTGGTCAATACCAAAGGCGTGCATATCTCGCTTAGCGCAATCCTTGAACCGCAGCATGGGATTTTTGTACCCCTCTTATAAGAATAGGGGATAAAAGAGCAGGGGGCAAGGGGCGAGGATGGGAACCTCACCCCATTGTACTGTCCTGACGTTGGGAGGGGTTGTTCTGTGGTGCGGGATAACCCCTCTGTGGAGGTGGCGTCGGTCCCTTGGGGCACTGACTAGCCGTCGAGGTGCCCTGTTCGTTTATTAGATCCGGGGCACCTCACCAAAGGCGGCATTGGTGGCACTCGCCGGGTTTAAGTGGGTAGAGCTGCGTCCACTTACCAGCTGTCGGGCGCAGCGAGTCCCACATACCCCCCTGGGGAGACCCACTTCCCCGCGGGATGCCTCAGAGCATTTCCCGGCGTTAAAGAACATAAAAGGTACTGAGGCCTTTGTCTCATTAACCTAACATTATTCTGAGGCAATAAGCCCACGATAAAGGTGTCGTTGGTGATTTTCCCGTCCGATACCCTAAGATAAACAGTTTGAATAACGGTAGGTGGTAGTCGTAAGGGGTAGTGCCATGGTGCATATCAGCCGAATTAGGCCAACACGACCGGGGTGGTACCTCTCGCTCACATAACACCGGCGTCAAGTGACAGCTATGCTGTCTCGTTTCGTGCAGTTTAAAAGGTAAAAGGAGGGCAACGCATCTGCATAATCTCCTTGTTTTTTTTTACGGATGGATCTATGCTAATGGCCCGAAGGCCCTAATGCTTCGTCGGATTTGTGTGAGCCCATTTGGCTCACTATTGGTTTATTAAAGTGGGGAGTTGCCCCCCACCAATCGCGCAGTCTGCGACCACACGGCCTCCGGGCCCCGGGTTGGTGCATAATCTCCGGTTGTGTGGATGTGTACGGGCGTCGGTAGTCGAGAGTCAGTAGATCCTATGCTGAACAAAATCCTCATTTTGTACGTCCGATCGTTAGACTGTTTTATTTCCAATGAGGTAGACCCCCTACTGGAGCTGTATCTGGTCTGGTCTGGTCGTCCGGCCACTGTCCACTAATTTATCTCCAGCATCAGCCATGTTTAATAGTAGCCGAATCAAAATATATTAATTGATTATAATGGTCGTACGTTAATTGATTCGGCGTCCGAAACAACTTTAACAACCCATGTTTATGTAATTGATGATTATGATATGAGACCCACAACACACACGCACACACACACACACACACACACAAACACGATACGAGTTGCTTGTTATTTATCGTAGTTATTGGTCGTAGTTTTGGCCTACCGACGGACAGGCGGACGCGGGGACCAAATGACAACCGATACTGGAGAAGACGATCACATAACATACATACATCGTCGCCAGCCCCTGGTCACAGCGGGACGCCGCCAACAAGTCGTAAGTCATTGTCAACGGTTGAAGTAATGTCCATTGAGTATTACAGTCCTAGCTAGACCAAATTACTAAGGCATCAACTAAGCCGATGTGATATGACATTGGTACCTACTACTTTGTATAGTAAATAATGTAAGCTCTAGTAAAAAATATATATTTGGATGTCGGTACTTTTCAAGCTACCGAGGACAGTAAAATTTGGCTCACAGAGAAGAAGTATCAAAAGTTAATATTTGTGAAATTAAATAAAATATTGATCATCTCTTTTATGACAAACATATTGTAGAAAAATATAGTGACAACTTTTTAATTTCATTATACGCAAGGGTTTTAACAAACTATAAACAAGGTTTAAATAGATAAAATCAATTTTTAATGAATTACGACTGACCCCTGCGGGTTAATAATATTTTGATAATTTAACAAGACCTTTAAAAAGTTCCCAGAGATGTTTATCGGTTGTTTTGTTACCTCGTACCTCGTACCTCGTACCTCTTACCTCGTACCTCGTAACATACATTATACCTGCGCTACGGCTCTTGTTATTACAGAACAATATGGATGTTCCACAAATTTAATAACTTTAATGATGCGTGTGTTCATCTCCGTAATTACATACTTGAAACTCGTTCAGTAATGGCTTGCAAAGCTCCAGTGTACGAACATACAACATAGCTCAGTCATTGAAGAAACAGATTGTAAATAACGACGCTTCTCATTCGCTAACACAATGTAATATATTATCTCCGTCTTAATTCGTACACGCAAAAAATAAGTACTTTATTTCCATTTTTGGTCTTTTATCGTGAGTTTTTTTAGTAAATCTGGCATATCGCGGTGATGTCACGTTATTATGACGCCATTTTCAGTCCCTTTCTTTAAAACTTCAATATACATACCCGCGTGTTCAGCTGTTGTACCGTTTACAGCTCGCGTCTGAACTGCGCCTGATGGTCTGAACAAGGTGTGCTGCAACATTGTTGTGTGCGAGTGGAGCTCATCAAATGTTAGAGATAATGAATAAATAAATACTATTTATTGTGCACATAAAATCACAACATTAATAGGAAACAGGATTTCAATATCAAATTAATAGTAACAAAAAACATTTTTAAAAACAAGCTTTTTAATGCTTTAAAAAGAAGAAAAAACTTTCCTTTATATTTTGTAGAGGTAAAAACTTGGAAAGGAATCAACGCCAAGATGGGCTGATGAGGCGGGTCTTGAAGTAGATGAAGGCTGAACAGCCGGCTGCCAAGCCTATATTTAAAAACTTGATTTGTCGTTCAAAATATTCGGAAATGCGTATGAATGTTAATAATATATTTTACATTTATTTTGATCAATAAAATGAAGCATTAATGAAAACGTGTTCAAATATGCTAATACAAGACCGTAAATTTGCAACCGCCGCCCGAGCAGCAGCTAGCCTGGTATATGTATCTGTGTCTGCTTGTGTTTTACTAGTTTCCGAGATTACTGTTTTTGAAATAAAAACAGAAATGATTTTTGTAGCGTATAAAATAAGGTTGAGCCGTCACGCTCGGAGATGAAAGGCTCGATCGGGTCAACTCGGGACCGCGGACCGCCGAGTGTGCCCGAACGAGAAATATACTGTCCCTGCGTAACTTCACAATAATCGACAAACGCTTTTGAAACCGATTTACAATTATATAGGAAATATAATCTGACCTATACATAACTTTGAAGTAGGTACAATCGACTACGGGATTTAATTACGTTACAGTGACGTCTATTGACATATTGTTTTAAAAAAAAATTATATATATATATATATATATATATATATATATATATATATATCTATATATATATATATTTCATTATAATGAGAGAAATTCGCGCAAACATTAGAAAACAATATAAAATAAAATAAAATCCGTAAAAAAATATTTCATTATAATCTATTGACATAAATAGAAACCTCTTCTAAGGAACGCAATAATAAAATTAAATTGTTTTCATTTCTGGTTATTTAAATTTAAATACTGCTCTATTTGTTTTGTGCGACTTTGTCGGCGTAGACTCTAGAAGCGGTCATGACGATAAAGAAAAAATCTTTTATTTATTTAAGAAGAATTGGATTACGAAATTGTAGTCCTGTCGACTTGAAAAAAAACAGACAAGCAGACAGTCACGTTGTATTTTTTTTCATTAGCCAAAGACGTGCTCGGGTCAATTTTACGGAACATCGACGAAAATCGAGCTCCAGATGTGTGTACCAATATTTTAATGAGTCGAGTCAGGTGGGACGCTAGCCGTCCGCCTTGAGCGGTCAATTCTGGCGCGGGCTGAGTGTGCATCACGTGATGTACCTGCCACATGTACACAACTACCTCGTATAAGTAACTAATGCATCTTATTGTGGTTCTCTTGATATTTTATGACACCTCATATTCATAGAAGGGGCGATGGCCACTGGTGTGACCGTACTCGCTGTCAAATTACAACCTGTGCTTTTTCAAGTCAGTTGTCGGGCTGAAGTTCTATACTCTTCTCACACAAAAGTTTTTTAAAATCAAATCATACGTGTGATTTGTTGTTTGATATATATAATTGTTTATGTTAAATCAAATCATCATCACATCAAACCGATACGACTTAGGGACCTTCAAGAAAAGAGCATACTCATATCTGAAAGGCCGGCAACGCACCTGCTAATCCATTGGTGTAGCGGGTGTCTGTGGATGTCGCTCTTCACTTACCATCAGGTGAACCGACTATCCGTTTGCCCCCTTTTGTATAAAAAAAAATATCAATGAAACTAAAACGGATTTTTACCTACAGATCCAATTTAACGTCTTAGAACATACAAAAGATAAGAGGTAGTGTCATGTTGCAATGCAGCCGAATTGGGCCGGCATAACCGGTCACATAACACCGGCGTAAATTGACAGATATGCTGTCGCGTTTCGTGCGGTTTGTGTGTTTTCGGTGGCCATTGGGGGGATAGGAAAAGGAGGGCAACGCATCTGAATAACCTCTGCTTGTGCGAATGTGTATGGGCGTCGGTAGTCGCCATAAGGCTCCGGTTGCTCGTTTGCGTCGTTTTAATATAAAAAAATACAAAAAATATTGTAGAAAGTTCCAAAATTTGGAATGTACAACATAACCCAACATCTAACTTTATATTCAATCCTTAATCATCATCACCACGTAAGACATTTCTATTACATATCGCGTACATCTCGCCGTTTATCAGAGACGATCGTCGGCAAACGGAAGACGGTTGTCGGTGGTCGGTGGTCGATGGCGAGCATCATCCCTGGCTCTTGTCGTACACTAGCGCGGCCGCCGGATCGCCCCCGGTCGTTATGTACCATTCGTTACCATCACTTACCATCACCGCCGTATATTACGATTATATTAATAATTCGTAAACAGAATTAATCCTTGTGGTGATTCTTAACTTCACTTTTAATATTAACGATAACTTCGATTTAATCATGTATCAAGAGCGATGCTAGTTATTTGAATGTCCTCCAGGTTATATCTGCGTTTATTTCAATAACATTTTTATCAAAACAAACATAATATATTTCTTAGTGTAGAAAATAAAGAAATGTTCCGAATACATTAAATTAAACAAAATATCATTTGGTAACGAAACATTTATTTTGTCAAAATGTCAAGCACATTATAGACTGTTTTTTACTATGACCAAGGTTATTTAGCAAATTATTATTAGTGACTTAAACATAGTTTTTTCTTTTATAGGTAAGTAATGGATTATAACCGAGATTGGATCCCAGGACGGGAGTTCTAAAAATAATTGAATTTAAGACCAAGGCTAATAAAAATAATTAAAACTAAAAAAAAAATCATCACGAGTATTACACGTCGCGCGAAGGTTTTTGTTGATATAACGCGGACGGTGGGATGCAAAACGACGCCCGCGAAATATCGCTAAAATAAAGACGCATAAGCCGCTTAGGGCTCCTGACTCGTACCTTAAGTGACCGGCGGGTGATTGATCGTCGCCGATAACAGCAGCTTCCTTTATTTTTAAACTGGCTGTTGCCCGCAGCTTCGCCCGTGTTAACTTAGATTTACAGACTTATCCGGAGTGCTGATGATTAGTTTTGTAACCTAAATTACTCATTACATATACATATACATATACTACAATACGCCTCTTGTTATGTAGACAAGACCAGCGAGATTTTTGCAAGGTTTAAAAAAGATAATTTAATAAATCATTTGCCGCATCTCTCTTAACATACTTAGCTCAGTTAACGTCCTGCTGAAATTAATAATCATATTATGTGAGTCAGTGAGAGAGCAAATTAGTCTAAACAGTAACTGTCACTCGTCGGTACTTCATCTGAGCAAACGTCACTCTGATATCAAATCACGCGGACCACAAAAACTACAGCATCACATTTATAATTCCGTTGGGTGTTTTTTGTGTGCTCGTACATTGAGCGTCGTAGAAGGTACCTCGTATTGACAGGCTCGCTATGTTTGATGTGAGCAATTATCTGTGATTCATTGAGCATATAACCGGATAGAGTAGTAATGTTAGCCAAAAATTACGAAACTGGTCAGTGATTTGTCACTGACGTAATATAAATTCAACCAACCAGTGATCTCCAGATATTCCCAATAGTATGACGTTTAATGATATTTCTATAACTAATGGTAGTGATATTTGCAATGTTTTTAACGAATACTTTAAATCTTTCTTTGAGCCAGGTCCAACTTATTCTATTTCTTATATATATATATTCTATAACTTATTAATTAATAACGGTTTAAATAATATTTGTCCAATAAGTTCGATTGACATATCTAGAGAAAATATACTTAAATATTTGGGTGCATTAAATATTGCTAAGGGATCCGGTCCTCATATTGTTTTCTAATGTTTACGCGAATTTCACGCATTATAATAAAACAATTTTTTACGGATTTTATCGCGGTTTATTAAGATTTTTACAAGTACACAATTTTTACAGTAATAATAGGACGTATGACACCTCAGTCCTCCCGTGACCATGGTTGCTGTAAAGGATCCGGTCCTGATGGTATACCTCCAGTATTTTATAAATCATGTAAGGAACAACTCGCTAAACCTCTAGGGTTTCTATTTAAGAAATCTCTCATAAGCGGTATCATGCCTATTAAATGGAAAAGATCTTTCATCGTCCCTATCTTCAAATCAGGTGATAAGCATAACATAGCTAATTATAGACCAATCTCCAAACTTAATACAATTGCTAAAATGTTTGAAAAAATAATTTATGATAGTATTTTCCCCCAAATAAGGTCCCTTATTATTCCTGAACAACACGGATTTGTTTCTAAAAGATCGACTGAAACTAATTTATGCGAGTTTATTCACAGAATTGGCTTCGCTATGGACCAAGGTTTTCAGGTTGATGTTATATATACAGATTATTCTAAGGCATTTGACAAAATATCGCATCAAATTAGTATTAACTAAATAAACTTATGGCACTTGGAATCCATGGTGACCTTCTGCGTTGGATTGATTCCTACCTTCGTCATAGAAGTCAAGCGGTAGCCGTCAAAGGCTATTACTCGTCTTTTATGACCGTTACATCTGGGGTACCACAGGGTTCGCATTTGGGGCCATTGCTATTTAACTTATATATTAATGATATAATGTGTAATATTGAGACATCAAATGTTCTTCTTTATGCGGATGACATGAAGATTTTTTCTATTATAAAATCACAAAAAGACTGTTCACTCTTGCAACGTGATTTAGATAATATTTGTTCATATTGTGATTTAAATAGCCTTAAATTAAATGTAAAGAAATGTAATGTCATTACATTCACTAGGAAACGACAACCTATAATATTCAAATATCAATTAAATAATGAAAATGTAGAAAGGGTTTCGGTTATCAGAGATCTGTGTGAGTACGTTGATTCTAAGCTATCTTTCGAGTATCACATAGGATATATAGTAAATAAGGCCTACCGAATGTTAGGTTTCATTTTAAGAGTATCTAGAGAATTTAGCTTTGTCTCAACTTATATACTCTTATATAGATCATTTGTGTTACCTATTCTTGAATATGCTTCAGTGGTTTGGAATCCCCAATATAAAAAATACATTAATAAGATCGAAGAAATAAATAAAAAAATTTTGAAACATATGGAACGTAAAAGTAAATTTCTTTTAAACACCAACTTCACTGCTTATCCCATTCAACCTTTACATGTTCGCCGACTAGAAAGGGATCAGTACTTTTTATATAAAATTATTAACGATTATATTGATTCTCCCTTTCTCTTAAGTAACATAGATATAATCTGTCCACGTATTAGTGCTCGATCAAAGAAGTCATACCATATACCTAAAACCAAAACCAAGTATGGTGGCAACACATTCATTCCACGTGCAACCTTATCTTATAATTTACATTTTCAAACAATTGACCAGTTCAGGTACTCCCTTAATTATTGTTATAAGAGCAAGGTTAGAGAGGTGACTTGCAGCAACTCTTAGTAGTTCTAAGATTTTTTTTTCTTTTTAATGTTTTTGGCGCAATTTAATTTTACTTTTATTTTTGATGATTTTTTTTTCTTTTTAATCATTATTGTTTTTTTTTCATAACAAATGCATTTTTTATATGTTTCTTTTTTTTACTAACAGGGGCATTTTTCTCTCATAGTTTTAGCGGAAGCTGATTATAATAAATTTATTTGTGGATACTTTTTTGGTTTATGGTTTATGTTTATAAATTTAATTGAATGTGTTTATTTTAACTGTTTGTATTCCTAAAAATAAATAAATCTGTGTGTACGTCCCATCAGCCAATCATCCATCAATGGCCATCAGTCGGCCAATCAGAGCTCAGAGCCGGCGCAGCATCACAGCACAGCAGTAATTTATTTTCATACAAAACACTTAACATTACCGCTCTATTCCGGTTATATGCTCGATGGTGTGATTCAATGACGTACCATGAGAGTCGAGCGCGGTGACGGCACGGGGGCCGAGTGCAGGGGCTAACTAGTCCTCCAAATTAAGGGGGTTATTAAGCACTTTACGTGGAATATATTTGGGAGTTAGAAAGCCAGTGCCAGGTGCTGAGACGAGGCGCCGGCGCACACCCATCATTACCTGGCGCCTGCTCTATCATCGCTACATTAACTACACTCTAGCACCCGCCGTAAAAGTCTTGGAGGTTTATTAACGTACAAATAATGAGGTGTTACAGTCGCTTCGTGCCAATATGATCGGTCAGGTGCGGGGTCGTTGACCCGGGGAGGACGGAGGGAGTGTCAGGGAGATGCTGCGCTCGAGTTATTATTAGTGAGGAGCGCAGCGCTGATGTGAGTGTGTAGAATGTAGATAACGAACAGTACCTCATACATACAGCTCAATAAATTACTAGGGGTCAAACTTCGTGGGCGTTCAACATCTGATACGTTCTTCTCAAAATAGTCTTCGTGGTTTGACTGACTGAGAGGTAATAGTTGTCGAATAACGTATCACAGTGTCGTAAATAAACCAATCGTTTGTCCCCGGCCTGAGTACACTTTTGATTTTTATGATTTTGAAATCTTCTTGTAGCAGCGAGTCTGCACTAGCTGTTTCCCGCTGTTTCCCGCTGTTTCCCGCTGTTTCTTTCACTTTATAATTTTCTATAATAGCATAGCCCTTTCTATTTTCGGTAAGTGCAAAAACAATATTTTCTGATCCGACTGGTTGTTCACTCAAACCAATTTCTTTTGAACAAATTTCTATTAGTATTTAAATTAAATGAATACAATTAGTAAAGACTAAGTAGTCAGTATCACCAGCTATACTATTACTATTAATCAGCATTACTATTAATCATCGCACGATTATCTTCCTAAACGTACAATAAATAAAGCCTAAGACGTCATTTTACTGTTGGCCTAAGATCCCTATATAAAACGACCTTCACCGAGCTGGTTATTGGATGAAACGTCTTATTTTATACTAGCTGTTGCCTGCAGCTTTGTCCGCGTTACTCAACTCCTATAAGTCACAGCGTGATGTTTTATAGCCTATAGCCTTCCTGGATAAATAAGCTGTCTAACACTGAAATAATTTTTCAAATCGGACCAGTAGTTCCTGAGATTAGCGCGCTCAAACAAACTCTTCAGCTTTATAATATTAGTATAGATTCAATTTAATACGTCAATAAATATATTGCATATGGGTTGTCTAAAAAATTTCAGTCCAGGATATGATTAATTAATAATTACATAAAATAATAATATTTTAACTTTTTTTTAAAGGTATTGGTTAATAGATAAATTCCATACCAATCGAAAGTATAAACCCCATAGAATATGCAAACGTTAGGTTGTCTTTCTTTTTCCCGTCACAAGTCACAAATCTCGGGTAGGCGGTGGGAGGGAAGCGCTGTGCCGCGCTCCCGGCTGCATGGGTACCACCATCTTGCTTGTTTCTCCCGTGAAACAGCTTTGCTGTGTTTCGGAGAGAAGGGCAAGACAGGCAGTGTAATTACTGGCACCGAGACTTAACATCTTATGTCTCAGGATAGGCAACACATAAAGGAGTAGCCTGGGCTCGTTTCAGGTAAACTAGTTTATGTTCATGGGCGACGTCGACCACTTACCATCAGGTGGTACGTTTGCCAGTTTGCCTATCCAACTAACATAAAAAAAATAAGCAGGTAAATCGATACTAGTGACTTGCACCGATCTGGTTAACGAATTAAAATTAAATGAAAATAATGATTAATCCATTACGATCACGGTAGTACATATAAGGTTGTCTATAAATTTATTTTTGTTGTATTTTTTTAAAATTATTAATTAATAATAATCTTGGACTGAAGTTTTTAGGCAACCCATATGCAATATATTTAATAATATATTAAATTGATTATAAATAAGTTTCATCCAATAAGCAGCTCGGTGAAGGTCCTCTTTATATCGGTATCCTTAACTATGTATGTCAGGAAAAACATAAGTGATTTCTGTAAAAAAAGTGACAAACACGAAAATTTCACTCATTATATTATAATGATATTAGTTTTTACGAATTTTATAACAGTTTGTTCTGATTTTAACATTCCTGATGTTTCGGATGTTTTACAGGAACCATGGTTGTGTAATAATAGACTGATTTAGGAATTTTCTTTAACGTTTTTATTTTGATTACGGTATGTAAGTAAGTGTGTATATAATATGTATGTATGTATGTATATATGTATGTGTGTATGTAAGTATTATGCGATTCAAATGAGAATAGGACGGACTTAGCGCCATATTGTGACGTGATAGCTGTCAATTCAAACCAGTTAGGTAGGGTGAGCAAAAAAAAAATATTTAAATTAAATTTATTTACAGATATTAATTGAAAAAAAAAAACAATCAAAATCTAGCTCTTCAATTCCGATCATCTTCGTATTTCTGTCCGAGTTCGCGTCGGATATTGATCCCCGTAGCTAAATGAACTCGCTTCGTCACTTTACTTGCATTTTGTAGTGTTTGCAAAATGGTACCGTACATTTCACGAGTCAAACTTATATTTCCTTCAGGTCCTCACGATGAAGCACACTAACAACGGCAAGATATCCTTATTTTCTTTAATAATTTTGACATGGCTCTAGTACCTTTGCGGCAACAATGAAATAAAAAAATGTTAATGTATGTTTTTAAAAACAAATTATTATTATGACTTCAATTATTGAAATAATTTACGACTATTTAACGTTTTTATTTAAATTCGATTTAAAACTATTAATATATTATGCAAATAAGTTATTGTGCAAACCGTACTTTTCAAGTGGTATTTGACAGATAGAGTTCATTGTCGTTATATTCTTATTTGAAACGCATAATATGTATGTATGTGTGTGTATGTATGTATATAGGTATGTCTGTCTAGTATCATACATGTTGCACCTCATTCCGTCCATTATATTATGGTATGCAGTGGCCGGTAGTTACGGCTCGTAAATAAATGTTAAGCGCGAAAGTCGAGAGATAGCCGAGTTTATGGCGCGCGAACGGTCGGTTAAGTATTTAAACTAATTACACGCGGACCACAATGCCTGCGTCCGTCCGTCTGTCGTCCACCTGTGATTTATGGAGGGGGGGGGGGGGGCACAGCTCACGTCTGGCTGTGCTGTAAGCGATCCCGTTTTGCTCACTTGACCGCGTGTACACAAAGGTAGGTACCTACTTATAATAAACACGATCAAATCGCTGATCTGATCTAGAAATAAATTGACAAGAAATAGTAATCTTAATTTATAAAAAAAATGTTAATAATAATAAAGTATAATAATAAGATTCCTCTAAACGATCACACGGGAGTTACTTATAATGATACGTTCTCAGGATACGTTAATGTTCTTACATTACAACACAACCTATGACTTTGTCTTATAATAGGTCTTATGAAATTGCCGTTCTGCAGTAGGTACTGGCCATTTCAAATCAAAATAATTTTTGTTTGGCTAAGAATTCTAATTTCAAATTAATTTTATTAAAAAAAATATATTTAATGAATTCTTTTTCCAAATGTATTCATTTGTTTATTGATTAGTGTTACATTTTCATCGCATTTCAATATTTTTCGTCATCGTGGATACGTTAAAAATTCGAGTAATTATGGAATATGAGTACCGTCGTGGCAGCAACGCGGCACAAGCGTCACGCAACATCAACGACGTTTACGGAGCTAACACTACAAACCAACGCACCACCTGTTATTGGTTTGCTCGCTTCCGTTCTGGAAATTTCGACCTGAAAAATGAACCTCGCGGTCGTCCGAAGACTTTGGTCGACAATGACGAATTAAGGCCGCCTTAATAAAGGCGATTGTGGAAACAATATTGGTCCATTTGCGTCCAATTGTCAAGGTAAACAAGCTTGACAAATGGGTGCCCTACTACCTCAGTGATCGCCAGCGCGAAGTTCGCGTCCAGACGTGCCTTGCTCTGCTCAACAGACACACACATGAAGGAATTTTGAACCGCATTGTTACCTGCGATGAAAAATGGATTCTGTTTGATAACCGCAAGCGCTCAGAAAGTTGGTTGGATTGGCGGCGGTTCAAATCCGCCCATTAGTTCATCTGGCCACAATCAGCGCACCCCCCACCTCCCTTCCCTGGAAGTGGGCCAATTAACAGCGGGCCGGGCTGCCGCCGCATTAGGTATAACTGCCCGCCGCTTCCTTACCGAGTGGCCAGGCCTATTACTTACCGTAGGCAAATGGGGGCAAAAACAAAAGTCGAAGAATGAGTTTCTAGATAAAACAGCACAAGATTTATGCGTGTTTCTAATTCCAGGCAAAAGTTATATTCAACAGTAATGAGATCAAATCCAATAATATAATTAATATTTGAAATGATTATAAATAGAGGCAAGTATTTCTAGGCATGACAGGGGAGGGGTCCCCACTGTGGTTCAGGCCTTGACGTGGCGCTGGGGCTCAGTAGCCTAGGCTAGGGTGAGCCCAGCGGCGGAGCTAATTGAGAAGATCCTTCTATAAGAAGAGGGGACAAAAGAGAAGGGGGCAAGGGGCGAGGATGGGAACCTCACCCCATTGTACTGTCCCAACGTTGGGAGGGGTTGTTCTGTGGTGTGGGATAACCCCTCTGTGGAGGTGGCGTCGGTCCCTTGGAGGACTGACTAGCCGTCGAGGTGCCGTTTGTTCACTAGATCCGGGGCACCTTACCAAAGGCGGCATTGGTGGCACTTGGCACTGGTATAAAATTATTATTATAAACTAATGACCGAGGAATGTAGTCGTTTTAACATATTTTAACTGAAATACAAAACCTTTTAGCGGTTACGCAATTAACATTCAATAAATAAGCGATTAGAGCTACATGTATAATTAATTTAGCCAAATTATTAATGATCTCCGTCATTTTGAATGGTTCGTTAGGTTTGAACGTGCTCGTGTGGCGCTGGCGTCGTCCCGCGTTCATCCTGTGTAGATACAACCGCGCCGTGTCTGGCCGGGCGCGGTACTGCTGCAATAAACACACATTAAAACTTCCCATGCGCTGGTCCATATTTACTGGTTCCTTATATATTTGACAAGCTGTTGCCCGCAGCTTCGCCCGCGTGGAGTGCGTAAAGGTAGCACAAAGTAACGAATAAGTAGTGTTTATTAATATTATTTTTGTCATAGATGTATGTCACTAATTTATTTACTCCCCGATTTGGTTATTAATATGATTAATAACCAAATCTAAATTCAAAATATTCAACAAATTTTGATAGTATATCAACGTGTGTACAATATTTTTTCAAATTTAGTAAGCTCCACATTACTGAGACTATGGTTGGTCGCCGGTTGTGAACGAGCCGCAGCGGTCGGCGGTCGGCCGCGGTGTAACGTAGCTAACATATTGAACATAACCCAAGTAACTTATTGACTACATTTATTATTGTTAATTAAAATACAAAACCGCCCAATTAACTTACAACGTTCCTACAACACGTCCCCCCCCCCCCTCCTCCATCCCGCTCACCTCCAATCATCGACAGCCCATTACTGTGACACGTGGAACGAATCCCACCTCCAGTTAACATAGATCGTGTGTGATGTATGACTGACTATCAATTAAATACGATTCCAACTGTTATTGTAATGAAAATTCCGTTGCGAGTCGAGTCGTTCAGTCGATTGAATCGATATCTGAGATCAACGAATTCATAGATCTTTTAGTAGTAATTGATTAATTGAGCCATGGCGGGCGGGCTCCACCACGCGCTACACAGGTGAGACGGACGCCCCACCACGGTTCAAGCCTTGTCGTGGCAGTGGGGCTCAGTAGGTGAACCCAGCACCTTGGGCGAAGCTAATTGATCCGAGGGGGCTCTTTGTACCCCTCTTATAAGAAGAGGGGACAAAAGAGCAGGGGGCAAAGGCGAGGACGGGAACCACACCCCATTGTGTGAGTGGTGTATGGTGTGTAGGTGGAGCTGGTTGGTCGACGGGAGATGCCCACTCCGGTCGCAGCCAGCCTGGACTGCAGGTACCTCGGGTCGGTAACATTCATTATATTATGTACAGTATGGAACTTGTCTCGATATTTTTGCGATCATAAATGTAGCGACATATAATATTGGAGGCAGACAGAGTCAGTAAACGGTTTGTTATCTTTTACATTTATATTTTATTAAACATAATTAATTGTAACTTCACACAACTTCAATATACCTACGTTGATATTAATACAACATTCTTTTTTGATTTACAAAAGATGGTCGTCTGGTAGAGTAGCAAACCATTTGGAGATTTCAAATTGAGTTATTTGAAATCTCCAAATGGATGGTTATTTTGGACCTATAAAACTAGTCTTATTGTGCTCACCACGGGGTAGATGGCTTCAAACATGGCTGAAATAAAACGACATTCAATTTTACATACATGTCTTAATGTACCTCGCAAACAGAATGCCAGGATTAGTTCATCAACTGTCGGTGGGAGCGTCCGTCCGTCCGCGTTTGTTCACCAATTCGACCCACAGCGCTAACCACCAAACTTGTCTCTGCCGGGTGCGCGCGCGTTTCTCTCAACTTTATAATTATTATGAGTTAGCTAATGTAACTCGTTTGGATATTCTCAACTTATAAACAAATTCCAAGTTAATAGTTTTATTTTTAAATCGTGTATTATGCGTAATTTTGTAGCTTGGTGAATACAACTTATCGTTAGTATTTAATTTGAGAGTTCTTCGCGGGAGGGCGACGTCTGCGGCATATAGCGACAGCAATAAATCATCAAATTACCAGCAATATAGTGATATAATAACACGGGGACCTCATTCCTACATCCGGTAGATGTTTGGGTACCAGGTACCTCCAGCAGACACGTTAAACGTGCTCAACCATCAATATCATCACTGAATCAGTACTAAGTGGGTATCCTGCGACCCTTACCACATCGATCCGGATCGATCGCGAAAGCATCGGCTCGAATCCGAGTAGACACAAACCCAGACCGCGCTAATAGCGGTAGCACTACGCTACCGCTAGATTGCTTGGGCACCGCGCATGACCCACCTCCCTCCCTCTCCAGAGGGAGGGCCGGCCCTCGTGATGATAAAAAAAAACCCTGCGACCCATCTATATTTGCTATACAAACATAAAATATTTGTTGTTGTGTGTATTTGATGTTTTCGCAAGTTCATTTAAAGTATTAACAAAAATAGATGGAACATAATATTACGGACGTACTCAACGATAGAAGTCCATCACTTACCGACCCTTAAGTTTAACATTATTAAGGCGTTTGCCTGACGTGGCCTGAGGGCGGGCGCATTAAGTCAAGCAGCTCTCGAGCGAGAGGCTCCACTCGCAGTCTAGATCGAGCAATGCGGGAGCAGTGTAGAGCAGCGTATAGCAGTTCGGAGCAGGACAGAGCAGCAGCTGGAGTGGAGCAGTAAGGATGAGAGCAGTACTCGAGCGCCGATCTCTAGGTTGTAATGGGCTGATCTTGAAGCGCGACTTGCTTTAACATGACCGTACTTTTGAGGCTTACATAGATAGAGATTTGTAATAAGATGATAGTTCTTATGACAGAATTGCTTAGTAATAAATGTTATTTACCAATAAATGTCGGTGCTCTTTCTTGCATTTTACAATATAAGTGTGGGCTCGCTGATTTAAAAAAAATCTTAAGAAGAACGTGGCATGCACAACTTGAACTGCGAACATTACAAAACTGTTTAGTTTGAACATTTACACGATTGAAAGACGCTAAAGTTAGTTTTGTTTCTTTATTAGTTTAGAGGCAAAAAAATACCAAACATATTATTTACAGGAGATACATTGAGGTACGCCTCGTAAGTTGGACTGGTCTGTGATGGCCATGCGAGACCATGCGAGACCATGCGAGACCATGCGAGACCACTTTTCTCTCGTCGTTTAATTGTTAGCTCGGTATTTACCCAGCGACAGGTGGTTGGTGCTAGTGTTTGTCTGGTGCTCTAATGGGCATATCGGTGACGTATCGGTGGGCAAATATGTGCTCGGGGCACGACACGGGACGGCCATCAGCGGCGCGGGCTCGACACCGGGGCCCCGGCACAGGCCCCCGCCGGTGTTTGTACAGAGGAGGCCCTGTGTAGGGTAACTATGACGGTGGCCGATTTTAGGGATTGTTTTCACGTAATTTTGATGTTAAAAAAGCACTGATTGCACATTCTTTTAAAGTTTTGAAATTAGAGACCCCAGAATTACTTGTAGTAGATTGGTGATGCTACGAGTGTTAATAAAGTTAGGAGAAAACGGTTTATTCTTTGTTGAACAAATTATTACATTCGGTGTCCAGGTATCAGTGTGGAAATCGGTTTCTTTGCATTACTGAGTGGTGCAGCTGTCGGAATGAAGTTCTTTGGATTTTGCCTTTGATAAATGTTTCATCATCATGAATCCAAAATACAGTAGACGGAGCAGAATAATTTGATTCTCGTCAAACAATGTTTTTATCTGTTATTCCGTGTCCAATATCATTATTCTAACATCCGTCGACCGTCGCCCACACCTTCCGCAATGTTCTCGAGGTAGTGTAACCTATAACGGGAAAACCCGCAGGCAACACCTAGTAATGATAAGATAGGCCGTGTAATTATCGTGAGATACAATCTCGGAGTCCGGCGTCTGCCCCCGTGTGCTCACCCTACACCGCGCACTGTCCGGGCACGACGGAAATACTGGACACGGTTAATATTTGATTGTGTGGTCGAGTGATAACTGAAACGGTCAGATCGATAGACATATGATAAACTGACTGGTTGATGACTTAAATAAAAAAGTTGTTATTTAATTTTTTGTACGTATTTTAATAATATAACATAGCTTATGTTTATACTTTATATTGTTAACCTGCTCCTCAATCCACTGTTACAGAACGATAAGATCACATTATACAGTTACCTATAACTTTGAAGCTACATTTTTGCCAAATGGAGCGTAAAATGTTGTGTCCGACGTGGTGTCGGTTACACGTTTAGTTACTTTTAACGGACCTCACTAGATACTCGAATATAGGTACTCCTATATTCGAGTATCTAGTGAGATCCGTGAGTGCATAGGAATGTGGAATGCTAATTTACGGCTAGACGTGCTACCTGATGGTAAGTGGTCGACGTCGCCCATGAACATAAACTAGTTTACCTGGAACGAGCCCAGGCAACTCATCTATGTGTTGCCCATCCTGAGACATAAGATGTTAAGCCTCGCTCCCTTCTCTTCGAAACACAGCAAAGCTGTTTCACGGGAGAGACGAGCATCGCAAACAGCGCATCCCTCCCACCCATGTATGTATGTTACTTCTTGATTGTTCCCTCATTGTTGAGTATCGTACCATCCACCATCGGTGGTCGGCGGTCGGCGGTCGGCGTGACCAATCCATTACCGTTCACCGTCGACCAATAAACCTCCGCCTCTATAACCGCCGCTAGTTATTTCATGTCGTTAACTGTTTTCAATAGTTAACGCTCCACTTTTGTGTTCAGCCGTGGGATAGGAATGTGTTTTATGTAGTTTTGATGTTATTGGAACACCAACTGATATTTTTATATTTTTATTTGATGTATAATTAAACTGCTTTTAACGGATTTCATCTCGGTTTTTTAAGATTTTTACATTCGTGACGTTTCGTATACTTTGGTCCTATGCGGACTGAAGTTTCAGACGTCATCATGTTCATTATATAATATTAATATTAGTGCTATATAATTTGACAGTAGGAACTTTTAAAGCCCGACGTGTCACGTGTATTCTCCAAAGTTTCGGGGCTTATATTTTCAAAATGTTGTAAGTCAGTCTGTCGCTGTCTCGTCAGTAGATATAGCTGTATGTATACAATATACAGCTGGTGTGGCGCGAGGGTTCGGGCGCTCTACATCGTGTTATGATGGAAACACAACGGGACTCCTAATAATGTTAAATTAAATGTAGATAAAATTGGTCACAGAACGGTTCCTTATTGAATCATTCTAACTACACGAGTTGTAATAATAATAATAAATAATTTATTTGCATCAAACATGGTAGTAAGATTTATATAGGCCGTTAACATCGCGAGGGAAAGTTTTAGTCTTAATTAAACTATCGGCTTAATGTATTTCCGATACCAAATTCTAATTTATTTGACTAGGTAGGAATTATATTTTTGCGAGCAGCAGGGGGTCAAGAATTTTAACGTTAATTGAGGGGGGACTTTTAATCTATACAAAATTCAGCGGATGTTGAGGTCAGACAACTCAAGACAGTGAGAAGAGTGAAGATAAGAAGCGAGTCTTGTTTAGCAAACAAAATAACTGTAGAGTCACTAAACAAATACTAAAATATATTTTATAGAAGAGCAGGAGAGTCGGTTCACCTGGTGGTAAGTGATAATTACTATACGGCGGGTTTCTTGAAGGTTCCTAAGTCGTATCTGTTATAATATGTTCATATTTTGACCCACTTATAAGGTGAACGAATGTGTTGGAGTTATATTTGGGCAGTGGTCGTGTCAGGTGCGGGCCGTGGGTCGCGCACCTGTGGTCTGACCTCATACACTATACACGAGCACCCGGCGCGCCTCGTCCCCACTCCGGACGACAGACAGACACGTAGACTTATATGTGGTGGCGTTGGATCAGATACTGGACGGTCTAGCTCACAATGGTATCGAAATGAATAGGAAGACACTTTTGAACAATTTATTTAAGTACTATAGATACTATTTCAGTGAAAGATGGACATTACATTGTTCTTAGTATAATTAACATAACTATCTTAAGAAGGCTGGACAAGTAGGAACTAGAGATGTAGGCAGTCTGTTATCTTTCCTATGACTTTGACGGTCTATTGAAATTAGAAGTTTTGAAATATATTTTAATAATAATATTTATGGACCCTTTCACACCACGTCAATCTGGTCCCGCGGTAAGTTCTCGAAGAACTTGTGTTACGGGTACCAGACAACGGAAATATATTTAATACTTTTATACTATACATATATTTAAGATTTTTATTATATCATACACATATTTAATACACATACATGACCCAGGAACACAGAAAACTTGTTTTTTTATGTTTTTTATAAAAACAAAACTACAATTTTATAAGTTTATTATTTACCAAAGTGTTACTAATTTATA
The DNA here is from genome assembly GCA_963853865.1 of Helleia helle. NCBI lineage: Eukaryota > Metazoa > Arthropoda > Insecta > Lepidoptera > Lycaenidae > Helleia > Helleia helle. The sequence continues at coordinate 18,732,538 of OY971433.1, read as the reverse complement.
ATACCCCGTTTAAGAGGAGTCTGCATTTATAACGAGTTTTTATTGTTCATTTGACGTTTCATCCTTTTTCAAAATCTACCAAGTGTTTTTTTAACACCTTTGCGGAATAATATTGAGTTTTAATTAAGTAATACTTTAGTAATATTATAGATATAAGAGTGGAGGCCACGTTTAGATAGACGAAATGTTGGTAACCATTAACGGGAAGAAGATCCCCACCATGGTTCAGGCCTTGACGTGGCGGTGGGGCTCAGTAGCCTAAGGTGTGCCCAGCACCTTGGGCGAAGCTAATTGAGCCAAGGGGGCTCTTTGTACCCCTCTTATAAGAAGAGGGGACAAAAAAGTAGGGGGCAAGGGGCGAGGATGGGAACCTCACCCCATTGTACTGTCCCGACGTTGGTAGGGGTTGTTCTGTGGTGAGGGACAACCCCTCTGTGAAGGTGGCGTCGGCCCCTTGCGGGACTGACTAGCTGTCGAGGTGCCCTGTTATCCGGGGCGCCTCACCAAAGGCGGCACTGGTGGCACTTTCCGGGTTTAAGTGGGTAGAGCTGCGCCCACTTACCGTCTTTCGGTCACAGCGAGTCCCACATACCCGCCTGGGGAGACCCACTCCCCAGGCGGGATGCTTCAGAGCATTTCCCGACGTTAAAGAAAAACAAAAAAAGGTGGGAAGACGATCTCCGTACAGTGGCCGGTCCGTGTTGGCGTGGCGAGGGATCGGCCGTCTTGGCGTTATTTGAGCGAGGCCTATGTTCAACAGTGGACGGATAGAGGCTGATGATGATGATGATAGGATATTACATGACCACAACAAATACAGGAATAAATACACATTTGACGTGTAAGTAGTATTGACGGTAGCATTGTTGTTTGTTCATGGAGGACGGGAAGTACGTATTAGGTTATTATAGCTGATGATGATGACGTTAATCTCATCTGGTCTCAAGGCTCAGAACTCAGTACTGTGACGTCACTCGTATGGTTCCCTGTCGTCTTGCTTGAGCTTCTCCATGGCAGTGTCGGTGGTTGTGACGGGGCGGAGCCGCCTGCCGATGCTCTCGGCCTCCCGCACCGTGTCCGGCAGCTGGGTATTGGCCGTCTCCGGCATGAGCAGCGTCAGAGCCCCCGACACCAAGGAGGATACACCGAATATCAACGTCGGCAGACCAGCGTAGTATTTCACCTGAAAGAGAAAACACAAAGTGGATGTATACTTTTTTATAGGCCATGGCCTGGCCCATACCACAATATGCTACTCCTGTGTTCCAGGATCGACAGCGTTAACCAAATGACCAAATGACCAAATGAATGTTGAATTACGATCTATAAGAACCTGAGGGATACATTAAAATTGCCTGCAGCCCGCGACGAATTTAATCTGCTCATCACTGGAATCGAGCTTACACGACGAATCGTTATCGACCCGATTGTGACGGATCATCTAACTTTACTGCTCAGCAGAATGCACCAAAAAGAATTAATTAAAAAAATGTTTCAATTTTACAATAACATTTAATCCCTAATTAAATAATTACGGTATATGATGGTATACGTACCAGAAGCGGCGTCTGCGGCGCCAGCAGCGAGCCGACGCGGCCCACGGCGGAGCAGATGGCGTGCAGCGAGTTGCGCGTGTAGGTGGGAAACAGCTCAGACGTGTACATGTACACGATGTTGTATGAGAACGTGGCCAGCGTCTCGAACGCCATCAGCAGCACCAGCCCCAGCCACGCGTAGTCTGCAACCACATCGACGTGAGCTGATGAACATTGGGCCAGCGATGTTCTGGAGCCGGCCCTTGCTCCAGAACATTTGGGAGAACGCAGAGTTAGTCTCCAACTAGATAAGGCGCTAGTTTCCATACAGTGCAGCAGGCAGGAATAAGTTGGAAGAGAATAACTGGAGATGGTCCTGGCGTTCCTTGAAAGAGATTGAAGTTCAGTAGCAAACGAATAAGTTTTTACTGCTTGCAATAGTAATAATAATGATAAAAGTAATATAAGGTCAAAGCTAGTCTCAGGACGTACTTTTAGGCATGATGGGCTGCGACAGACAGAACACCCCGCCGACGACGAACGACACAATCAGAGGGATCTTCCTCTTGTACTTGGAGAGCGCCAGCCAGAATAACACGTTCGCCGGAATATCCATCAACATCAGCAGCGCGAAGTTGATGTACTTGTTGCCGTCGATGAGCACCGAGCTGATCATCATGCCGTAGTTGATGAGCGTGATCGAAAGCCACCACACAATGCACACCAGGAACCTCTGCATCATGATTCTGGACTTGAAGGTATTCACCAACAACTTGATGTCGTTGACCTTGACCGACGTCTCCTCGTCCACGTAATGCAGTTTGCTGAGGAGCGACTTGTCGATCTTCACATGATTTCGTTTCGCTATCTTCTCAATTAGTTTGATGGCCTGGCGTTTCTTCCCCTTGCTGTACAACCACCGGATGCTCTCGTCCAGGAAGAACGAGTAGGTCAAGATGATGAGTGTGGGCGCGTAGATGACCCGGAGGAAGTGACGCCAGTAGGGCACGGCCCAGGCGATGAACGGCATGATGATCAGCCCCGCCGTGTAGCAGTTCAGTAGAATCATCTGGAATAGAACCGCTCGTTTCTTTTCTACCACTTCTATACCTGAAAGGAGAGTTATTTATAACTAGCACGCTTACAAATGTGTGAAAGAGGAAGAACATCAATGAGATGGTCCGATGCTGTGAAGATCAAAGTGGAGGGAAATTTGCAGTGGGCAGTCCACTTGCTCGCAGAACAGATGACCGCTGGGGTCGAAAAGTTCTCGAGTGGCGACCACGTAACGGAAAGCGCAGTGCTGGTAGGCCTCCCACTAGGTGGACCGACGACCTGGTAAAGGTCGCAGGAATCCGCTGGATGCGGACGGCGCAGGACCGGTCGTTGTGGAAATCCTTGGGGGAGGCCTACGTCCAGCAGTGGACTCGTATTAGCTGAAGAAAAAAAAATCCACTTGACCCATGACCGTGTCCAGTGGAAGATCATATGTGGTCACGATCCTCAGCAGTGAGGGAACAACGAAGAAGAAGAAGATGCTTACAAAAGATTTTTTTTAAACTTGCATCTATAGTTTGTGGAACTTACTTAACATGAATATAGGAGAAAGCGCGTCTCCTATGGCAGCTTCCAGCCCCTCCAGTATAAGATACGCCCAGAAGTTGGGAGCGAAACTCTTGGTCAAGCCCAGCACAGCTCCCATAGTCCCTGCGAATACTGCTGCGAACTTGCGACCGAATCTGAAAGGAATTGAAAGTTCCATCATTCAATTACCCAAACCACAAATCATATATTTGTCTATCTTCTCTCGTCACTATGGTCTCTTATCTTATCATGTGTTGTCCCTCTTTGTCTATGTAATTCATAGTATAAAGTAGTATCGTTAATGTCTCGTATTTCTTTCATCTAATTACAAAGGCGTTGTATGAAAGGTCTATGACGTACCTGTCAGATATCTGTCCCTGCAGCAGCATCCCCAGCATGTTCCCGAAGCTGTGAACGGTACCCACCAGGGCCGGCTTCCAGTCCTCACATGCGAGGTTGAACTGCAAACAACTGATACATAAGTTCGTCTTTGGATCTCTTGGAGAATGATATTTTTTTTCGGCAGGGCCCAAATTATCTCTACAGTTGGTGACAGTGTGAATGAATTTCATGTATGTTCGAAACCATAATAAAGTATGTCAGCATCAAGTAAATAAACAATTGCTAGAGTGACCAGGAGTTTTGCAGCAGCTTGTCAAGACTCAATCGATGAACCTCTCGAACTTCTCTCCAAATGTTGATCGTTGGGAATGTCGCATTATCTAACCATTGTACCTTTGTTCTGTATATTATAAATACTGAAATGCAATAGTATATCTGGGCTCAAATCGTCCGGCTGCATGTTATTAGTGGCGCGAGCTATACTTCGCATGTGTACACTGTACATACTGCTCGGAGCGCGGAGCTCGCAGGCCTCTCAGATGTGCGCTGAGATTGCTCCGGGTTTAACTTATGCGGATCGCAGATCGACTTGAATGGTGCTGGTATGTGGCGTATCTGGGATTTGTCTCGATGCCCGCCGGGGAGCCTTGTCGAATGGTATTTGAAATTGATACCGAATCATACTATTATATATAAATGGATTTCGGTAAAATGTCATAGTAGGTATGGCATTATTGGCATGTTTTTTTTGTTATCTCAGGGAAATGCTTTTTAGAAATGTAGTCAGGATCTCGGGTAGATGCTGACCCTATGTGGGACTCGCACCTGGGAGTGCCCTATCCGTAAACTAAAACCACTGCGAGCGCCTTCAGCCGCTTTAATTTCAGGGTCCCGGATAGGCATTCAACAGGATCACCTCAGCGACAGGCTGGCCCCGGCAAAGGCCAGACTACTCCTCTTAAGGGAGGACTGCCTGGCTGGCATATGGTATAGTTTAAATAGTTGTTTTCTTGGACAATTCTCAGTATATTGCCTATCCGATTGTATTTTTTGAAGTAAAAACTTCTTTAAGAGCGTTGAGCACTTTTTGGATGAATAAAAATCATGGAACTCGCGAAATCGTCACGTCACGCTCGCATCAAATTGGTGCACTTGCTATCTTCAAGCGTGTCTGATTGGATGCGTGTGTACTTCAAGTGTCGTTCATTGGCTATCGTAAAAGTTGCCGCGAAAATAAACCAGTTGCAACCCACTTCGGCTATTTTCAAAGGAAATTAGAATGTGCGTTGCGAAAAAAATTATATAAAACTGTGTATCCTATATATATTTTTAGATGCATTTTATTTTATTGATTAATCCAATATCTTAAGGTTAAACTAGTCGATGCCACGAACTCTAACAAAATTATTGCTATCTCACTTGACATAGTGCGCGAAGAAGCGTGCTAGAATGAAATGCACAATGATTCATTCCGAAAATGTCCTTTTAGCAAAACACTTATTATAGAAAAACTAATAAGTGTATCTTTTCAAAATAAATTTATTTTATCTTTTGAATAACTAAACCATATCTGTACGGGCTTTATTTTTGAGCTTTCGTGCTCGGTATACTATTTATTTACGCCCAAAGTTGGGCTAAAATCAGTGTTGAAATACGAAAGTTTAGAAGCTTGTATTTTTTAATGTATAATTTTTTTAAGATTTTGGGTACATACACACATAGATAACAACGAGATCAATTTATATTATCCTTAGTTTTTGATGGTCAACGTCAAACATTGTAGTAATTACTGTTCTGCGTTTGTATGGAAAGATGAGCGACTTGTGTAACCTTAAGAGTTATATACTAATATAGAAAAACCGGTTCTTTAAATGGACCATAAATCGTGAACGGTTTTACAAAAAAGTTTACAGGATTCAAAGGTGCGAAAATTTATTTTCTACATAATGGCCTCAATAACTATTGCCCTAAAGTGCACTTTTCGAAATCTGTCACCTGGATCTGTCAGGATTTTGTGATTTATGATATGATGTGATGCTCAGTAAGTGACCCTGAACCTTATAAAATAAATTGGACCGGAAATCTGAGCTTGCGAAAAAGAAAAGGCTATCGCAATAGTCATCACCGGTCATTAACGAGTTAGTTTTAATTAAGTAATTTATTAAATTTAACTTTCTTACGGCCATAGTTTGCGATTTATTTAATCATAATCAGCGTGCGTCAACCCATTATGTAGCATTATAACTCCCGTTATATCGGCGTCGGTCGTCAGCGGCGATGTATATAATTTGGGTGTCGAGATGGTTGCGATCCGAGCTGGCCCGAGCTGGTCACGAGCTGGTCACGAGGTGGTCAGATAACAGTCATTAGCTCCCCGGCCTCGAAACATCGGGTTTTAATCCGAACTCTCAATTGAGGTGGGAGTTATGGTTATGTATTAAATTTGGTAATCGCTTTTGTTTCACGAACACTGTGGTGCAACTTTTGTGAGTTGATTTTTTTTAAATCTCGAAATTAAGACTAATAAAATATTAATGTAATATCTGGAGCGATATATTGTGCGAGTACATTTAAGTATAATATTGTGGTAGTAGCAATGAACTATTAGATAAAATCGATTTCACATCGAAGATAGCAGAAAAGAAAAAGTTATAAATAGTCAAAATAAATTACTACCGCAAAAAGAACTTCGTAGCCCCGCATGGTCTATTTCATGAGCGACGTAACCCACTCCGCATCGTCTGTACCTCAACTGCGCTGCTAGTGAAGCGCTAGTGCAGTTCTATCGCACGGGGACAGTCAGCTAGTCGCTTACATGTCTAGTCGTCTCAAGGTCCCTCTCCAGCGCCCGGTTCTGTTATCCTATATCTCGCGCACGAGCCTGCACCTGGCTACAAGGGCCCGTCCTCACGAGCTGTTGTCGGAGGATCAAACACTACATTTTTCAATTTCATTTTAATTGACGGTCAAGTGGTCAGACTACTGAACATTTTTTGCGGAAGTCGCAGGTTCGAATCCCGCCAAGTGCATATAATTTGTATGATGAATATTATAGATGTCTGCACCGGGTCATGGACGTGCATATTATATGTATTTTGTATAACATTTATTTTCGTTCTTATTACCCGTAACACAAGTGTTTTTTTTTTCGGATGGAACTATGCTAACGGCCCGAAGGCCCTAATGCTACATCGGATTAGTGTGAGCCCATTTGGCTCACTTTTGGTTTGTAACTGGGCCGCATCACCGTCGGGTGGAAGCGTAACACAAGTTCTAATGAGCTTACCACGGGGTTAGGTTAACGTGGTGTGATTGTTGGATAGTATTTATTTTTTCTTTATTTAATGCTTCCAATCCATAGTTTGTCTGTCAGTTTGTGTTTTGTTAATCTCTGAAAGGGCTAGGAAGATTTTGACTGGACTTTCACTGGCAGATAGCTGATATTATATGGATTAACTTAGGATATATAATTGATCATCATCAATCCGGGTACGACTGTAAATTATCTAATTTAACGCAGGCGAAGCTGAGGGCAACAGCTAGTGTTATATAAAAATAATAGTTCGCGTGTACACGCCCTTAGAACGGCTATTACGGTAGTAACCTTTAGTTTAAATCTCGCAGTATTATAGTGCTGTTACTGGTTATGCGAACGCGCTCGGTATTTGTGTCTAATAAACTTGGATGGATCAGCCATTACAGACCTCTTATTTGTCCATAAAATTGTTTCAATTTGGTTAACGGTTGCGCTCTAGGTCTCTCTGATACTCCAGTGCTCCATCAAGCTCGTTTAATTTGGCAATCATTGGGATATCGTCTCGTGAATATCATGGTGAGGTGGGCTGTGTAGGTTACACGTGTGGTCAGATGCAGTGGCCGGAGGTCATCCGCTGGTGCCGCCCGTCGTCATGGCTCCACCGATCTGCTATTTTATAACAGCTTTGGTGTTTTAGAACAAAAGGCAGTGTAATGACTGGCACCGACACTTACTATTTCACTCAACGGCGACACACGGATGAGTTGCCCCGTCTCTTGCCCCGGGAACTGACCTATGTTCATGGACTAAATATAAAAGTGATGAAACAATTTTTTTTTATGTTAGTAGCAACCGAGCAGTCGGAGCCTTACGGTGACTGTTCGCGCCTACGACTTTTAAAGAGCAATGTTTACCTAATTTAAAACTACCCTACCGTACGCGTTTGTTTTTCAATTTTTTCATTTCAATCCACATTTTCCTTTTGTAGTGAATTTCTCCTGCTTACGCTCCCCATTTTGGTGGCATCTGGGAGGCTGGAGTGAAATCCGCCAAGTTTCACATCAGGCGTGTTATGGGCAACTCGCATTTAACATACGAGGAGATAGGCACCCTGTTTGCGCAAGTTGAAGCCATATTAAATAGCCGTCTCATTTGTCCTATGTCCTCGTCTCCAAATGACCTTCAGTTCCTCACTCCGGGGCACCTTCTGCTTGGTCGGCCGCTAACCGCATTGCCGTCACCGAATCTCGTCGACTGCAAGGTCTCTAATCTCCGACGTTACCAGCGGCTCGAACAAATCCGACAACATTTTTGGAGGAGATGGCAGCACGAGTACTTGGCCGAGTTACAACAGAGAACAAAGTGGCGCGTTCCTCACACCCCTCTGAGGCTTGGAGACCTGATTCTTTTGCACGAGGAAAATACGCCACCACTATGTTGGCGTGTGGGGCGCATCAGTAAGCTGTTCCCTGGCCGTGACGGTGTATGTCGCGTGGCGGACTTTCAAACGACTCGAGGGATCTTTCGAAGACCTTTCACGCGACTTAGTCCTCTACCAGCAACAGAGAATCAAGCTGAGGGTTAAAATCCGGCGATTTTAGCGGTGGGGATGATGTTCGCGCCTACGACTTTTAAAGAGCAATGTTTACCTAATTTAAAACTACCCTACCGTACGCGTTTGTTTTTATTTTTTCTCGATAAAAATGTGTCAGTGAGGGTGTGCGGTGATTTTTTTTTGACTACTTATGGCGACCAGACAAGTTGTAATTACATTACTAGAAAATCAATAATATACTAGTTTTTGAAGCAAATTTTGTTTTTAATTGAGTTCGGTATCGGACTCCAGTGTCTAAGTAATAGACAGTGACTACCGACGCCCAGAGACATCCACAAAACCTAAAGTTATGCGGATGCGTTGCCCTCCTTTTCCCTTTCCCCCAATGGACCACCAGAAACTCACAAATCGCACGAAAACGAAACGTTATGTGAGCGAGAGATACCACCCCGGTCGTGCCAGTCCAATTCAGCTGCAAGGCAGCATAGCACTACCTCTTAAATCTATCGTCATTGTATGGAAACGACGATGTAGGTACTGCGGTAGTCAGCTCACCTCTGCGACGAAACTGTTGGGTATGTCGTAGAGCCAGTCGGTGCAGGGGAGCACCTGGCTGGTGTTGAAGTGGAGGCAATCGGTGGTGGGGTGGCGCAGGCACTGCCTCACGCTCTCGTCCCCCGCCCCCGCCTGGGAGGACCAGTTGCCCCACGGCGCCGCGAACGAAGCGTTGGACCCGTCACACTCTTGTATCTTACATCTGGGAACGGTAGAAAAGGTTTAGGATGAAGTGGGGGTAGCTGTTTTAGAGTTCAGCAGTGATAAACCAAAGAGAAACAGAAAGTGATCTGCTCCTGTTTTCAGGAGGTTTATGAAATACAAAGAAAAAAAACAACCTTCTTCAATGTTATCAAAAGCGAAAATATATTTCTTGTTCCGAAGATTACGCTCACACAACACAACACAACACAACCGGTGGAAGGGAAGCGCTGTGCCGCGCTCCCGGCTGCATGGGTACCACCATCTTGCTTGTTTCTCCCGTGAAACAGCTTTGCTGTGTTTCGGAGAGAAGGGCAAGACAGGCAGTGTAATTACTGGCACCGAGACTTAACATCTTATGTCTCAGGATAGGCAACACATAAATGAGTTGCCCGGGCTCGTTCCAGGTAAACTGGTTTATGTTCATGGGCGACGTCGACCACTTACCATCAGGTGGCACGTTAGCCAGTTTGCCTATCCAACTAACATAAAAAGTAACATAAAAAAAAAACACAAGTAAATAAACTAAATAACAGCTTTATTATATTTGCATTTTATAATAAGAGCATGAGTAAATGTTGCTCGACTAGATTTTTGAAATGGTCCAGACTGATCTCGAATCTCGATCGATTATAAGTGAGTCAGAGGATTTGATCTTTATGTTTTATTGAGAGAGAAGTAGGCGTGTGAGGGATAAGGGATTAGGTATGTTATGATGACATGCTTTGTATCTTATTCGATTGGAGGATCTACCGATATCTGTCCGCAACGAATGCTCGGCTCATGGGAATGTGTGTTATGCCAGCCAACCTGTACTCTTATTAATTGAATGCCGTCTTGGCGTTCATTGAGGGAGGCTTATGCTCAGCATTGGACGAATAGAGGCTGATGATGATGATAAAGGTGATGACAGAACATTTCCACGTCTTCCTGCTAGAGAAGCCTGTAACCTGGGGGCAGATACATGCATCTGCGAGTGCCGTCATCGATGATGATGCGATATGTGTCGTGTCACAATCACCTGTAGTTTACCTCCTCGACGGCGAACACGTAGTTGATGTTGTACATGCTGTTGGTGGCGTACACCAGCGACAGCATGGCCAGTGTGGCCAGCTGGTGTCGCCCGAAGGCGCCCAGCTGCTGCAGCACGCTGTCAAGCTGCACCGGCGCCTCCTCCTCCGCCGTCATCCTGTCGTAAGAAAGTTCAGAATTATGAGCATTTACAAATATTCGCCTTTGAAGAGTATGATCTTTTCCGCTCCGAAGTGAGCAGATGAAAGCGCTTCAACTTTCAGGTGAAACTGTCTGGTACTGTCATTCTCTGACAGTGTCTCGAGTAGTGCTGATAAAGTAGTAGTAGTAGAAGAGGCACTGGTACCTTTTGTATATAAAAATATCTGGCGGACTGAGTTCATGAACTTAGTGCGCAAAGGTGTCCCTACCATGGTTCAGGCCTTGACGTGGCGGTGGGGCTCAGTAGCCTAGGGTGAGCCGCTGCACCTTGGGCGAAGTTGATTGAGCCGAGGGGGCTCTTTGTATCCCTCTTATAAGAAGAGGAGACAAAAGAGCAGAGGGCAAGGGGCGAGGACGGGAAGATGGGTGGGTAGAGCTGCGTCTACTTACCAGCTTTCGAGCGCAGCGAATCCCACATACCCGCATAGGGAGACTCACTCCCCCGCGGGATGCCTCAGGGCATTTCCCGGCGTTAAAGAAGAAAAAGAAGGGCGCAAAAGTGTTTTGTGATTTTTGTATACATAAAGGGTTTTTGTGTAAGATAATTAATTAACTATATGTATAATTGGGTTTACGTGCTACTACCTAGCTACTACAGTGTTACAACAACCGTTGACAACATATTATTGATATGCTTAATACGTTTTACCGGCACGTGCAGTGAAGATACGAGAACACGATGTTTTAATTACATTTGCTGAAACTATCGCTCACGACTTTATCACTGAAATTTTTGTTCGGCTGGAAAAACCTTCGTAATGTCTTCTGTCACAGTCTAGGCTAGGGACGGACATAGAGACGGTGAATAGTATACATAATATATTATTATTGTTTGTAGGTTCGGAGTTGCGGTATTTGTTAGCGGGCTAAGCCGTTCCCACCGCTGCCACTCCGGTGCAGCTAGGATCGACAGCGGTAACCAAATCACCGTTTGATTTGATACGACCTCAGGGAGCCCGAGCGATACATCTAAACTACACTTTTTTGGGACCAGCAAAGAATTTAATCAAAAGAATTCGGAGGAAATAGGAAATATTTTCTATTTAATGTTGCGATATGTGATATGTGGTGGGGCACAGTAGCCTAGGGAGAGCCGCTGCATCTTGGGCGAAGCCGAGAGGGCTCTTATAAGAAGAGAGGACAAAAGAGCAGGGGGCAAGGGGCGAGGATGGGAACCTCACCCCATTGTACTGTCCCGACGTTTTAAGGGGTTGCTCTGTGGTGCGGGACAACCCTCTGGGGGGGTGGCGTTGGTCCCTTGAGGGACTGACTAGCCGTCAAGGTGCCCTGTTTGCTCATTAGATCCGGGGCACGTCATCAAAGGCGGCATTGACGACACAGCTAGGGCACCTCGACGGCTAGTCAATCCCTCAGGGGACTGATGCCACCTTCACAGAGGGGTTGTCCTGCACCACAGAACAATCCCTCCCAACTTCGGAACAGTACAATGGGCTAAGGTTCCCGTCCTCGCCCCTTGTCCTCTGCTCTTTTGTTCCCTCTTCTTATAAGAGGGGTGCAAAGAGCCCCCTCGGCTCAATTCGCTTCTGCCCAAGGTGCTGGGCTCACCCTAGGCTACTGAGCCCCACCGCCACGACAATGTATGAACCATGGTGGGGACGGATTTTACGTCTTCCCGTGACCATGGTTGCTGTAGTGTATCCAAAAAATATGTACAAATCCTACAAATCTGAATTAACCACGATCAAATCCGTAAAAATGGATGTTATTTGTTACGGTTTAAAGATGATTTAAACTGGATCACTGATCTGGGAGCTGGAGTCAACTTGATGTTAGTTGGTCTGACGTCCACCGCGCGAGGTGATTGGATAAGTGCCCAGCTTCCTAATTACATGCGGACTTTGTGTACGGCCCACTCAAGAGAAAATGTCAATAATATTTTTAGCTCTATTATCCTTTTGTGTTTACGCAAACTTTCTAGCTTCTACGACAGAATGCGATTTATGGCTTTTTTGCGCCCCCTGAGCGTCAGGGATGTTCACGCCTTCATAGATGAAGTCCGTAAAAAGTGTTTTATAAATTCACTCATTGTTATACATAAACAAAATGTAAAATTGATTTTCTAGTACAAGAAAGAAAAAACATTTGTACTGGCGCGTTCCGGAGTATTTATTGGAGCACTCTAGGGCATGTTGTTTTCATTTTAATGCTCTAATTTGTATAAAACATAACGGTCGGATTTTTAACTGAAATTAGTTAACGCAATTTTCTTGGAAACCTTGAAGCTATTTTTTTTTTATAGCACATGATACTATGGGTTATTTGTGTTAATTATTATTTACTACTTACTTCGAGGAATTAACAAAGTCACTGAAAAGCCGTTATCACTGGCACAGCGCGCACGACGCATAGACACCACAGACACGGCGCTCCGGCCGTTCGTTCGGCACAGCGTTCCTCCAGCCCGAGGCCCGCACGGCCACTGCTCTAGGCGGCTCGGCACTACATGAGGCCAGCCCGAGGCCCACGCAGGCCACTTGCTTTTCTTTTCTTGGGTGTCCTAACTTAAACTAGACCTTTTTAACAAAATTTTGAAAAACTGGTCAAATGTTTTCTAGTATGCTAATTAGATCCTTAATATTTGAAAGGGCTGTCCTTGTGAACGTCCCGGCAGCCCGCGACATATTATCACTTATATTTGTACTCGCGCGATTGTTAATATTTAATTAGGTATCATTAATATGTATATCAAGGTATCGTGTAGTCGATATAAGCAGCTTATATCGAATGACTGAAGCTATGTGAATGTTAACGTCGGTGGAAGTTGTCTTGTTAATTTAAACTTAATCAACAATCTCCCTGGCAGCTTCAGGTGCTGGCTCCGGAGATCAAGGCCACGCGTGCGACACACGCTTGTGCAAGAGGAAGAATCCTAAGGCCAACCCAGCACGAGGGAGACTGGTTTGGTCTACTACCTTCAAGTAGAGCGGACTCGATGGCTATATTGTCGTTCTATTCACTAATACAAATATCTCGTTTGATTTATACAGTAATACCGGGTGTATTTTGAACGCTTGCAAAGATTTAACCCTAATAATATACTATTTATTTACTATATAATTCATATAACCATTTATCTCAGAAATGTTTTTTTAAGAAAATTTTAGGACTTATGTATTTTGCAAACCCGCAATGTATGTATACAACTCGAAAAGCGAACTCTGTCAGCTGATGCAGTCCGCTGGCCGGCGTGAACCATAATCCAATTATTACATTGCCGTTTTAAAAAAAAACGATTATTATAATGCATTATCATCAAATTCCTGTAACATTATGTTTACTAAACCGGATTACACAAAAAAAAGGCAACCAAAACAAAAGAAAACGCGTTTTTGTCACTTGTATCATGTCAGGCTATGCCAACATTATCATACCTCTTCGTTTTTGCAAGCGTTCCAAATACACCCCGTATATCACAGTGGGCTTTGATTGCTTCTTAGGAAACGTAAATAAAACAGTCACGAAATATTATCATATGGTATAAAATATCGTATGGTATAATATATCGTATGGTATAAAATATCGTATGGTATAAATCGCTGTACGCTGTAGCTTAACAGATCCGGGGCACCTCACCAAGGCGGCACTGGTGGCACTCGCCGGGTTTTTAGTGGGTAGAGCTGCGTCCATTTACCATCTTTCGGGCACAGCGAGTCCCACATACCCACCTGGGGAGACCCACTCCCCAGGCGGGATGCCTCAGAGCATTTCCCGGCGTAAAAGAAAAAAAAAGGTAAATCATCGATGTAAACGCATTCGCCATACTTCAGATACCTACACATAATATTTTCTCCATCAACAACACCAGGACGACCGATCTCCCGGGCCGGTCGTTGTATATACTAACACTCCATCGTAACATTAAAGCTCTAGACATTATCTAGTTTTAATTTCTTTCATTTCTCCTTAAGACGTGACAAAGTACAAACGGAGCACTTTTCTGCGTTTGTGGTAACTGTGTAGTAATCGCAGGACGGCGGTAATGAGCCCCCGTCCTCATGATAGAGTCATCGCAGCCGATGGTAGGTGATTGCCTCTTGATGACCGCGAGCAAAACATCGCCCGCCGCAACCAGACACAGTTTTTGTGAGATCAGTGGCTGATGGGAAATGAATATAGTCTCTATTTGTTTTACTTTTAATAATACAATACAGATATCATACGATACAGATATCATACATCAAATTCTTACAATGCATTATATTACCTAGGCTTTATTCATTTGAAAATTGGTTTTGTTCTTAAACTGTAGATAGAGTATATACGTGAATGTAATCTTAAAAAATACATAAAATAAGGTCCGAGTTTGGCTGGAGACCTGACTGGACGCCGTCGTAATTCAGGCCTTGTCGTGGCGGTGGGGCTCTGTAGCCTAAGGTGACCTCAGCACCTTGGGCGAAGGAAATTGAGCCGAGCGAAGTGCTCTTTGTACCACTCTTATACGAAGAGGGGACCAAAGAGCAAGCGGGACAAGGGGCGAGTATGGGAACCTTCCCCTATTGGACTGGGTTGTTCTGTAGTGCGAGACAACCCCACTGTGGAGGTGGCGTCGATAGAGCTGCGTCCACCTTACCACCTTTCGGGCGCAGTGAGTCCTACACACCTGCCTGGGGAGTCCCCACTCACCTGCGGGATGCCATAGCTGCATATCCAGTGTGCATGACCACGGAGAAAGATAATCATGAAATAATATCTCTTAAGACCCAACCTTTAATTGCCTGGGAGTAAAGCGGCGTGTCACAACAATACTATAACGACGGTAATATCAGCATCATCAGTCTCTATCCGTCCACTGCTGAACACAGGCCTCCTTCAATGTACGCCAAGACGGCCGATCCCTCGCCCCTCGCATCCAACACGGACCGGCCACTGTACGGAGATCGTCTTCCCACCGGTTAGTGGCCGGCCAACACTTCGAGCGTGCCATGCTGGGTGTTTCTTTGGCAGATAAGATTCGGAACAAAGACATCCGCCAGAGAACTAAATAAACGATATTATGCGGTATTATAAAGGTACAGTAAATGTAAAGAGCGCCGTCTTGTCACAATATTAGCTGACGGTGACAGCAGCCGTTATCAGGTGTGTGGGGTACTTACGTGATACGTGACGCGCCTCACACGACAATAACACAGACGTTGTTTACGCGCAAGACTAACATTAGGATAGGCTTCGTTCGAGTTTACCTTAGACTTAAGAGATGACGTTGTTGATGATGAAAATTGTGGTAATGTCAATAATTATTTAGTGCATTCAGTCACTACTGCATCGGAATGAATGTGTTTTATTAAACTTTTGTAAGAGGTAGCGCCATGCTGCTTTGCATCCGAATTGAGCCGGCACGATCGGGGTGGTACTTCTCGCTCACATAACACCGGCGTCAAGTGACAGATAGCTTTGTTGTCGTGTTTCGTGTGGTTTGTGAGTTTCCAGTGGTCCATTTAGGGGAGATAGGGAAAAGAAGGGCAACGCATCTGCATAACCTCTGGTTCTGTGGATGTGTATGGGTGTCGGCAGTCACCATTAGGCTCCGATTGCTCGGTTGCCCCCCTATGACATAAAAAAAGATCGCATGATCATTACAGTACCTACAGTTAAAGTATTACATAACAAAACTGATGACGTCATCTAAACGCCACATTCGTTGTAGATCAA
Source organism: Helleia helle (assembly GCA_963853865.1). Lineage (NCBI taxonomy): Eukaryota > Metazoa > Arthropoda > Insecta > Lepidoptera > Lycaenidae > Helleia > Helleia helle. The sequence continues at coordinate 18,716,607 of OY971433.1, read as the reverse complement.
TCCGTCATCATCATCACCCGATGTTCAGCCCACCACGGCCTCGGGCCCGACACATGCGTCCAGCCATAACCAGGATACTACAACATCATCCTATAGATTCGTTTTCACACATAAAAACTCCTTAACGTGTAATTAAACTTAGTACAGGTTTTAGTTATATTTTGACGTGACAACGTCTTATAATTCGATGGAGCCGGCTGCACGCACGAAAAAACATGACGCATGCGGCGTTACCTCTGAGGCGTTCCATTTTCTTATGATGTTGTCACGTTCAACTATCGTCAGTAAACCGACTTTACAGACAACCGATTTTTAGTTGAAACTTTTTCTCCGTCTTCAAAAAACATGATTCGAGGTGTCGTTCGATTCGGAATTGCATGTAATTTTGAAAAATTAAATAAGAAAAGAAGATATTTTTATAAGGAAGGAATACTTGATTTTTTGTTTCATTGTGTAGAAATATATATTTTTTTTATTGAAGTGTTCGAAGGGGACGTGGCTTGCGCAAACCCGACTACCCGTTATCAGACGTAACTTTATTCAATCATTGGTAAAAATTATAAATATTGATCCGGAGTCAAGGCTTTTTTAGTATTTTTTTTATTCTTTTTGAATTATTTTTTATATTTGAAATATTTAAAATAGTTTTTGAGATACAGACAAAAAACCCAACCAATTTGTCAGTTTTAATTTGTTTATAACTTTTGTAATTTTTGCGAGTGCATCTTCAATTTTTTTCAAAAACTATCTACATGCGATTCCAAATCTAACGATATCTCAATCGTATTAGGAGACGGAGAAAAAGTTTTCACCGAAGAGGAACTTGTTGAATAGACTAAAGACCAGTCGCTGTTCCAATCGAAGATCAGTCTTACAATAACATTGAGACTCTCCGCTCCGTACATCCACTGACATCCGACGCCCGCTGACACACTCTACAACACACGACCTGTAACTCTTCGACATTTACCTGTTGCATAACCTGTAACTTTACGACATAACTGTTGTAAAGTTTGTACAACAGGTAAACCCTGTCGTACATTCAGTAAATTTACAACAGCACATACCATGTCGTACGTTACGTCGAGCTCCCGTCGTAGTTGGCGCGGCGCCCGGACCCACGTCCTTGCGTCCCGTGCGTGTATGGAATGTGCCCCTCCCGTCACCTCGCCCCACCCTTCCCCGCACGCACGGTGCATGTGCACGCACGACGACATGCATAATGTCGCGGACTTGGAATACAATTGACTCTACATGTACAACTTACACGCTCATGTTTTGATGCGCCGGGTTTATAACTTTCATTCCTACATGCTTTACATATCCGTGAGATATTGAACGGGAATTAATTTTAGCGTATTGATAACAGTAATATTTTCTTGTTGATTAGTATATAATTTTATAGATACTGCACCAGTTTACTGCACTATGAAAAAAGTACGTCACAGACTAGAAAATACGCTTAACTACAAATCCTTGTTGTTATAACTGTGTTATCACACTGTAAATACGAAATATATATTATATGAGACATATTCACAAGACTAATGAAGACACTCGAGTACACATGAAGTATTCGACCAGAGCATGGTGGTCACCACCCAACGGTACGGACCACTCGCACCATCCCGAGAGATCTGTGAGCACCCTCCTCCGCGGACCGTCGTGGGTACTGTGTAGTCAATGAACGTACTGTGGTACGGCGGTCTCTCGACAGTTAATTACAAAATATATTGTAGTACATGTGTTAAGTGTTTGACTTTCCGGTAACAGCTGTGGGTACCAGAGAGTTGGTAGAAGAGTAGAGTAGTTAGAAGAAAAGTATTATATAATGAGTACATAATATTCATGTTATTTATTCTTTTGTTCACAATTTAACACAACAATACATATTGTAATAGATATATTATAACAAGGTGTACTTATCTCCCCACCATGGTTCAGGCCTTGACGTGGCGGTGGGGCTTAGTAGCCCAGGGTGAGCCCGGCACCTTGGGCGAAGCTAATTGAGCCGAGGGGGCTCTATGTACCCCTCTTATAAGAAGAGGGGAGAAAAGAGCGGGGGGCAAAGGGTTAGGATGGGAACCTCACCCCATTGCACTGTCCCGACGTTGGGAGGGGTTATTCTGTGGTGCGGGATACTGTGGAGGTGGCGTCGGTCCCTTGCGGGACTGACTAGCCGTCGAGGTGCCCTGTTTATTTTCTAGATCCGGGGCACCTCACCAAAGGCGGCACTGGTGGCACTAGCCGGGTTTTGGTGGGTAGAGCTGCGTCCACTTACCATCTTTCAGGCGCAGCGAGTCCCACATACCCACCTGGGGAGACCACTCCCCAGCGGGATACCTCAGAGCATTTCCCGGCGTAAAAGAAAAAAAAGGTGTACTTATCTCTATTAGAGATTTCTCCCAGCAATACCTTAAAGGTTTTGTGGGATACTATGTGATTTAAAAATGATTGATAACAATATAAAGATTAAATATTAACACAAGTAAATCAGATTAATAGTTATATACCTATATGCATATACAATAATACTATATATACTAATTACTATCAAACAAATTTTCCGTGAGTACCTTCATTTTGATGACACGCCCAACAATTTCCTGTGTGAAAATTGTCGATTGTGGTAGCTGACCGAGGTAGCAAGGATAAATTAATATGCCCATTTGATGATGAACGTTGGCCGGGATAACGTACCACGCAATTTGTAGGACAATATGACTGTTGAATTATATAAATATTAACGAAGTAAAAGAAAAAAAAAATCAGCTGGTTAGTAATCATTTTGACGACCTCGTTATCGATACGTCATGTTGGAAGGAGGGGACTCTTTGATTAAACCATACATTTTGTAGAACAAATATTTTTTCGAATAATCTAAACAATTATTTAACAAAAAAAACCCCAGTTAGTGAAGAATTTTTGTTCATCATCCAATGGACGTATTTTATCCCTTCTATCTCTGTTAGCTACCACAATCGAGAATTTTCACACAATTGTTGGGCGTCTCATCAAAATGAAGGTACTCACGGAAAATTTGCTTGATAGTAATGAAGTTCAAAAATGGACCGTGGAACCTGGACCATTAGGTATACATTCCAATTAAAAATAATTTTATACGACAAAGCGTTGCACCCTCAACAAAAAATACAACATAACTTTAAAGCGTGTTACGCGTGGGTAAGGTGATACTCGCGTCGAGACGGTTTACGAGATGAAATAAAAAGGTTGGTCCCCGGTGGTCACCGTCGCCTGTCGGTGTCGGGTGTCGGGCCCCCGTCACATCGCATCACCACTGGACCCCGACGGTATCATTACGGGGCGTGTACGTCATAACTTTAACATCGCTACTTGGGAGGTATGGGATCATGATCAGCAGTCTTTCGCCCACTTCTCTTCGTTGGTTCTCGTCTTTCGAAGACGCCGAGACGACTGATCCCCTGTCACTCGCACTGTATTATGTTTATGGTATCTTATACGAGTGCGCAAGTTCTCTCGAGTGTTTTAAAAATTCTCTTCTTAGAAAATTACCCATAGAAGGGATGCCTGTGCCGCGCTCCCGGCTGCATGATAGCACCATCTTGCTTGTTTCTCCCGTGAAACAGCTTTGCTGTGTTTCAGAGAGAAGGGCAAGATAGGCAGTGTAATTACTGGCACCGAGACTTAACATCTTATGTCTCAGGATAGGCAACACATAAATGACTTGCCTGGCTCGTTCCAGGTATACTAGTTTATGTTCATGGGCGACGTCGACCACTTACCATCAGGTGGCACGTCTGCTAATTACCCTATCAGAGTAACATAAAACAAATATTATGTCAAGTTTGTTGAGTTGTGTTTGTATTTTTGTAATATTTAATTCCTACTTCCCGCTGAGGAAGGAAAATGCTTGATAATGATCGATTATTTTGGTAGGCCACGCGGGCAAAGCCACTGGCAAAAGCTAGTGTAGTATATTCGCCCTTATTAATAAGTTAATAATAAGATCTCTACTACTCCACTCTACTCTATAAATTTCCACGTTCAGCATGCGGACGGTTGTCCACATCGGTGATGCTCGTGTTGTCATGCCGCTGGGTTGATCTGATTACGGTCTGGTCATGTCACTGTCAGTTGTCACCGGTCTTTGTCACACCCAGATTGGTTACCATTAGTTCGTAGATAACAAAATATGTATCTGTCAAGTGGAATTAAGGCGACGCATTTTTAAACAATAATTCTAATACTGGGCACGCGCAAGAAATAAATAGCAAAATAAATAAATAAATAAGAGGGGACTGAGCATCCCGAGCGGGACGAGGCTCTTCATGAGCGCGTGACGTTGTAGCTAAAGGAAGTAAAAGACTAAATGGTTTTTGTTTATTGCGTTAAAACGATAATTGGATTCCGTCTAGCATTTCAAAGTACATGTAGGTATAGGACTCATTTACGAAGAAAGAGGCTGAAACCGGTCCCGTTGGCCCATAAGATGTGAATCTTTTATTAAAAAGACGTTTGTTTGATATTTTTTTCTCTGTTACAAAAGTTAGCTAATCATGTATTGAAAACTACCAAAATAAGGTTTTTATCATGAACTATTAGGTCAACAACTTATATTTTTATTCGATTTGGAATTACTAAAATAAATTGAAATTATTGACGCCAAAATTTTAAATGATGTCGATGTTAAATATACGCACGTACTAGAGAGCGGAGAGGCTGACAAAAACACGGCCGTAGTACTCACAACAGATCGAATCGTGATTTATACAAACAGAAAATGGAAAAAGTGTATTACGTGAGGCGAGCGCCGTTCACGCCTCGTCAGTGGCTATGGTTAAGACGATTTTGTGTCAGTTGGATAGGAAAGATGATGGGACAGATGGCAAGTGTGGTGAGGAGGTGGTAAGTGGTAAGTTAGCTACAATATAAAGGAGTTCATCTGGTACTAGTCTAGGCAACTCATTTATACGATATCTTGAGACGGCGGGAGAAGCTCTGTACCGCGCCCCCGGCTGCATGGGTACCGCCATCTTACTTGTTTTTCCCGTCAAAGTATCGTCAACCGTATCGGATTTGACTAGTCCAAATCCTGCTCTCCCGAGCAGCGCGCGCGATGAACCGCGCCCCCTGCGGGGCGCGGACGGGGGCGTCCCCCTTTCGAATATTTCTTAAGTGAGCCAGATGGTACAATAAATGAGCAGATGCTCATTTACTGTACCGATTGAGCTTAAAGGCCATCAGGCCGAAAAGTCCTTCTAGCCTAGCCCTTCCGAAAAAAATAAAATAAAAAAATAAACGTAAATTAATTTTATTATAGAAATCAATGGATGATACTTTAAAGTTTTCTCGTCGAATTGTCGTTATAAAGTCGCAGCGGGGTACCGCTTCAGTAAGTGAGGCTCTATAAATGATTGACTATCAAGTAAACTAACATTCGACGACCTCTGTGGCTCAATGGTAAGCGGAGGTAGCGGTTTCAAATTCCGCCAGGGAACAAAAATATTTTTTGTGTTCCTGGGTCATGGATGTGTATTAAATATATTGTGTATAATATAATAAAAATCTTAAATATATGTATAGTATAAAAGTATTAAATATATTTCCGTTGTCTGGTACCCGTAACACAAGTTCTTCGAGAACTTACCACGGGATCAGATTGACGAGGTGTAAAAGGGTCCATAGATATTATTTATTATATCATTATTATGTAAATTGTTAAGTCTGGGAGCGTCATGAGTTTGCAATCTTCATATTTCCAGCTATTTAGTTATTGCTTAAAAATAGCGGTTCTACACCGTGGAATTATAGCATCACTCAACGAGCAAACCTTATGCCGTCATATATCGATTTCTATAATTAATATATGTATACATATTATACATATAGGTAAGTGATACTCAATCTGTTCCGATCAATTAGAGCTTACGATCAATAAGATACGAGGAGGCTTAGGTTATCATTGTGTTTATTGTGGACGAAAGTTTTTCTTTTAATTTTTGGGCAATTACCGAGGGTAACAGTGTTGGTATGGCCGTTTCATTGATTAGGGTCATGAGAATCTTCCTATCGTTCTCGATCTCCGGGTACACAGACGTACAAACTTTAAATTCAATTTTTACTCATCATTACAGCGGTGTCATGATCGAGATAGGTAATTAATGTGGAGATGTCTGCGGTAGGGCCGCGCGGCGGTGTGAACTGGCGACTGCCATCACTGGTGACTGGGCCGTGGGACTAACGCGTGACGTATGCAAGTCATGCCGCTGCCGGGCCGGGGGCCTTGCGAGCAGAGGGCCTGCCGGGCCGGATAAGGATGCCGGCCCGTCACGACCTTCGACACTGGCGAGACAGAAATGCATACGACATTATGAAAGATTATCAAATTTAAAATTGTTAATAGTGCCGTTCTTCTTTTGAAATATGATGTCTGTATGTATGTCGCTACAGACCAACATGAGCATGGACGGTATGTTTATGTGTTTATTAAAGAAGAAGTTTTATATCTGTCATTTTCTTTAACGCCGGGAAATACTCTAAGGCATCCCACGGGGGAGTGGTCCCCCCACGCGAGTATGTGGGACTCGCTGCGCCCGAAAGCTGGTAAGTGGATGCAGCTCTACCCACTAAAACCCAGCGAGTGCCACCAATGCCGCCTCTGGTGAGGTGCCCCGGATCTAATGAGCAAACAGGCCACCTCGATGGCCAGTCAGTCCCTATTAGTCCCCCATTGAGGGACCGACGCTACCTCCACAGAGGGGTTGTCCCGCACCACAGAACAAACGCTCCCAAGGTCGGGACAATACAATGGGGTGAGGTTCCCGTCCTCGCCCCTTGCCCTCTGCTCTTTTGTCCCATCTTCTTATAAGAGGGGCACAAAGAGCCCCCTGGGCTCAATTAGCTTCGCCCAAGGTGCTGGGCTCACCCGAGCCTACTGAATCCCACCGCCACGCCAAGGCCTGAAGCAGAGTGGGGAAAAAATGGCAATAACTTGGTCTAGCTTAACAAAAGAGGATGGAGTGCGCGAGCTGTTGTCTGCGGCGTGCCGCGGGAGCTGCTCCAGACATCATGTACAACACACGATGACGAGCCGCACACGTTAGTAGTCACAAAGGAACAGGCGTCGAATCACTTCCTACTATACACACAAGTATTTTGTCAGCATCTTCATAATTTTCTGTCACTTGTTAAAATAATATTTATTTTAGGCGCGTTGCGATCATCATTCGATTGTGGGACCAAAGTGTTGTAACGGTGTAACAGATCTCTAATGAAGTAGTTGTAACATACTCACATACTCGTATATTACGTTTTATTTCTACCAAGCATCGCATCATCTGCTCAACTGTCTGTCTTTCTGTTGCGTAATCAAATCTTTACCGTTTTATTTAAGAGTTATCGCACAGCTTGACTGATGGTTTTTAACGTATTTAGTTAACGTTAACATCAGTTAAATATAACTGAAACCGAACCCCTCCCCTGTACGCACATGTTTCTCTAAAATAGGATTAAGTTACGACGTAGAACTGGACAAGTACAGTCGCGTGAAACTTTAAAACAATTTCACTTATTTGTGTAATGACTGCCCTCCGGCAGGCAACTCGTGAGAATTGTGAGTTTTTATAAGGCCGGTAAGGTTTACGAGGTTAAATGAAGTATTTATGGAATAATTAAAAATATTAATTAAAGCTTTTACAATTTTTGCGTATCGCTTTAACGTTAAAACTTGAATGGACACAAAGAATGTATATAATGGTTTAGATTTATTAATATTGCTCGCCTCTCCGTTTGATCTGCCTCTCCGCGCCGACCGATCATTAAATGGTTGCTAATTCGATATATGACCACGATACACATTTTAAAAATCAATTAAGTTTATGATTAGACATAGTTTATAGACGACTTGTTTATGTTTGATATATTAATTGAAAACCCTCGGAATGAATACAAACCTGGTCGACCGGTCGGGTTTACTCGATTACGGATGTGCAAGAAGTATTTAGTAAATGTATATCCGAAGTGGTCGGTATATTACATCGTCACGCCAAATAAGCATTTAATTTATTTGCAAAATTGTAAATATTGTTTTAATTATATTGTTAAAATAATTCGAGAATAAATTGTATTTTATTATTAATAGCTGTTTCAATACTTGGATTCAATGGCATATAAGATATTCGCACAGAGTTATGTGAACAACTTACAACTTTTAGCTCGTGTTACAAATATCGTGATGCCTTTGATATTCGTGTACTTTTAATAAGAAAGGCAAAGAAAACAAAAAAAGTGAAGGTCCGCCATATAATATAGTAATTGTACTTTATTGCCTTAAAAGTGCGTTTGATTTCCTTTTTACATTACGATAGTTACATTGAAAGCATTTCATAGAAGAACACTTAAAATCATCTATAATTGAACTCTCTCTATGTTCTAAGAAGTTTCACTACAATAACAGTGTAATCAAACCTTTTCTTTTTCGACCAACTTGTGTGTCCGACTGTACCGAACATACAGGCTCCTATACAAACATTTTTTGTTACAGGTACTGTGAGGTGCAAGTGACTAGTGACCGTCGAATCTACGTCCCAAAGTGCAAAATCCACTGATAAATTGCTAACTTCGACAATTATAAACCTTGAAGAAAATACTTCGTACGTCACACTTCAATTTTATGCATTATCATACCAAAATAAATAGTCCCTTTCGTTATTAGCGTGCGAGTCGAGTGTGGGGCGTGTTAACTTGGCGGTGTTCCGTTGTGTTAGTAGTTAACGGACAAGTCACTTTCTAATGTATGGTGGGTTTTGACATTATTGTGGGCAACGCTAGTTAAACTCCAACAGCCGCCGTTCAGTTCGAGGCGCGATGTAGGAAGTGTTAAATAAATAACATGCCCTCCTTTGATTACGTGTCGAATCGTGTTCAACGTAAAAGTATTTAATGTATATTTAATGTGTATACTGCAATCTTTGGATGTTGTTTTAAGCATCGCCATTTTATAACCTTTATTATAAAAATGACCAACATTGAGAATGTTAGTATACATATTATATTAACTGATTGGGAGTCAATCAAAATATATATATTTTTTTTTATAGAAGAGGGGGCAAACGGACAGTCGGTTCACCTGATGGTAAGTGAATAGCGACATCCACAGACACCCGCTATATCAGGAGATCAGCAGGTGCGTTGCCGGCCTTTTAGATGTGAGTATGCTCTTTTCTTGAAGGTCCCTAAGTCGTATCGGTTCGGAAACACCATAGGTGCCAGCTGATTCCATATATTTGTAGTGCGAGGCAGGAAATGCCGTAAAAATCTAGATGTTATGGATTTCCGGACATCAAGATGGTGTGGGTGAAATTTGGAATTCTTACGCGATGTCCGGTGGTGGAATTCTGCCGCAGGTATTAATCCGAACAATTCCTCAGAACACTCCCCGTGGTAGATGCGGTAGAAGATGCAGAGCGATCCGACATCTCTACGCAGCGCCAAGGGATCAAGCCGATATTGAGTCTAATAGGCGCTTTATGAAATGTATCAAGAACGACGAAACGGGACGGTATTGAAATAGTAGGGGGGCGGTTGCTGGTCACTGTCGTCGAAGGATAGGTTTTTATAAAAGTTAAGTAGGTTAGATTGTTTCGAAAACTTTGTGGCTTCATAATTAAATTCTTATTTTTTAGGATCGAATGTGAAACCTAGGATTGTAATGCAGAGTTTAATTGCGGTCTTGTTGTGAGCGCCTCAAAATCTGTAGATAAGATTTCACGTAAATTCCGTTTCGCTACTTTTACATATATTTCATTAGATTCGCAAGTACATCGTCAAATTAACTGATCCAGTGTTGCGTCGACCTGTCGATGGACGGAGCTCACCCACCACTAGCCCACGGAACGTCCATTAATACCAATGACATGACAAGTATTTCACCAACCAACGATAGACGAATCTCAACTCTAACTAATATAACATACAATCAATTTATGTGCGCTGGCGTTTCTGTTCGTCTTGTAAAAATATAATAGTGAAATTAATTGGTATTTTGACTTGAGGCTGCGTAACGAGCGAGCCTCCGACAAATTGGTGATCTGATGAATTGGCGATGATGTTGATGAGTCATCATCAAGAAGTGCGGAGCTTGATGACTGTACCGTGAGGAAGTCGAGGCTGTAGGGAACGTGGGGCGATCAGTAGGACACAGTAACCTATTCAAAGTCTATTGAAGACAATGTCATTAGTAAGTGGGGTGATAGTGATGATTTACATGTCTCTATATTAATTGTTGGGCGCGAATCCGATACATATTCGTATTAGCTTCAGTTTTCTTAAGACGTTTTCTTTCAACAGCCATGGAGACGTCGACATAGTCAGATGTAACAAGGTTCTAGTGCAAATAAATAATTAGTACAAAAATATGCATATATATTTTAGAAATTTATTGCATAATATATCTAACTAGATGATTTATGATGCATAACTTTGAAGTGTAAATCCAAAGTGTACTGTGATCAATGAACATTGAGTGGAAAGTGTAAAGTGTAAAGTGTACTGAGATAAGTGCGAGCAAGTGATGTAGTGATGAAGCGGAGCAAGTCGTACACGTGGCTGTCGGGCCTGCCGGGCCTGTCGGGCCTGCTGCGGCCCCGGGCGGAGGAGGGGGAGGAGTGGGGCGCCGGGCCCTGGGTGCGCGCCGAGCTGCTGCATCACAGGTCAGTACACACCCTAGTACATTCTAGAAACACTTCAGTGTTTGACAATACTTCTCTCAGGTATTGCGTAAATATGATCTATGTGACTTTTAATATTAAAAAAAACGTGTGGCACTCGGGGACTGCCGCGGTAAAGCTATTGCATAGCATTTTTTATCAACTTATGCAATTATAATAATTTAATTATGATCGCTCTCCTTTCTATTTAAGTTCCGTGACACACGCATAAAAATTTGAAAACTATTATACTTATAATATTATGTCAATTCTTTTTCATTATTTACATTTTTTAAATCTAAACTACGCCATTATCCGAATATTGTGGATATATTATGTTGTCGATTCGAAAGATTTATTTAAATACGTTAATTTGAGAGGAGAACTTACCGTATCCCACACCTATATACTTTCTCACAAACAGCTGCTTACTTATTCGTCCGATTTCGGAGTAGCTCGTCTCTCGTCGGGTGTTAGGTTTTTTTCGTTACGGAATTTCTTGATTCGGTCGCCGCGCTCAAGGCCCGCGATAAAAGCTATGCAATAGCTTAACATAGAGGTGACAACGATCGTTGTCACCTCTACGTGTGCGAGTGGCTGACCCATGGTCAGCCGTCTGAGCTTTCATTGAGAGAGGCCAGCATCCAGCAGTGGACGGAACAAGTTAATGGTGATGTACCGTCCCGTCAGGCACGAAACTATTTTATTACCACGCTTTTATATTAGCTTGGGTTGTATCTATGTATCTATGTATGTAATGGAATCTTTGAACATGATTTTGACCCACTTCTAACGACCAGATTTTGTTCAAACTTTGTAGATTTATCGAGGACCGATGACAATACAATAATTTGATATAATTATTCCAATATCCTGATCAGGATAATCAGGATAGCACATGTTAGGAAGGCGTAAGACGCGCAAGTTACCTACATCACTTGTGTTGTTTTTAGTCTCTCACTCATTTCTAAAGTGATTGTTAATAGTTGAGTACTTTAAATTAATAAAATCTTTAATTAAAAAAATCGACACTAAAAAGTAAAAAATAAATTATAGTTTAAAAAAACTAAAAAACACGCTTTAATAGCAAACCCAAAAAAATTTAAAATATTTTTTTAATAGATGAATTAAATGGGTTAACAAAATTACTTATTGTAAAAAAGCGTGAGGTGCTTAATATTCATTATTAAAAATATTTCATCGTTATCTATTTCTAAAAAGTGAAGTTAATATAAAAACTTAGTTACAAGCACCACGCTTTTTTTACAATAAGTAATTTTGTTAACCCATTTAATTCATCTATTAAAAAGTTTTTTTCAATTTTTTTGTGTTTGCTATTAAAGCGTGTTTTTTAGTTTTTTTTAACTATAATTTATATGAAACAATGTTATGTTCGAGACTTCGTGAGTGTACATTCGCCGCGAACAAATCCATAACCCTAAAGTACTTATGTAGTATTATTATATACCTATTACATAAGTACAATTACATCGACAAGTACTTTTCACTAAATAAAATCAAACCAAAATATTTTACGTAGGCCTAGATTGGCATTTATCCCCACTATGGCTCAGACCTTGTCGTGGCGGTGGGGCTCAGTAGCCTAAGGTGAGCCCAGCATCTTGGGCGCAGCGAATTAAGCCGATGGGACTCTTTCTTTTTTAAAGAGCAGGGGGCAAGGGGCGAGGACGACGAATCTCACCACATGGTACTGTCCCGACGTTGGGAGGGATAGTTCCGTGGTACGGGACTGTGGAGGTGGCGGCGGTCCCCTGAGGGCCTGACTAGTTACCCTGTTTGTAAGTAGCAAAACTAATCTGTGAATAAAAATAAATGTATAACCAAGTAGGAAAATAAATCTAAATTATTTTGATCAATAATATCAATAATACCATTTTAATAACATCTCAACTCACACGAGTCTATCTATAATCCGTTAATAACAGGTTATTTCTTAATATCTAAATACCTCTACATTCATAATCTTCGGCAACAGAGATGTTACAACAATCGCCTCGTCAACACCTCCCGACCTCTGACCTCCCCCCTCCACACTCCAATCTCGACCTTCCCCGTTCGAGATAGACCACACAACCGCCCGAGGCGCGATCTTTCAACAAATACAACCAAATTCAGGTATTTAGAGGCACCGTGCCTTATCGAGACCTCGGTGTCAAAGTACAGTTAGTTGTGTTAAAAGTGACGAGTTCATAATAGTAGCTAATCACGTGGTTTGATGCGCTTTAGCATTTTATCAGTGAAAAGTCTCGATAAGAATCTTAATAAAGATCTCTGACTAAGAAAAACTTAACCACTTCTTTTTGAAGATGGTTTAATATAACCTATGTCAGTTATATCACCTAAAGTCTAGACCAAGATAACGAACCGATTCACATTCAACAACTAGCTGTTGCCTGCAGCTTCGCCCGCGTTACTCAACTCCTATAAGTCACAGCGTGATGTTATATAGCCTTCCTCGATAAATAAGCCGTCTAACACTGAAATATTTTTTCAAATCGGACCAGTAGTTCCTGAGATTAGCGCGTTCAAACAAACAAACAAACTCTTCAGCTTTATAATATTAGTATAGATAAGGGTGAGGCTAAACGAGCGTAATTTTTTGAGTTGCGTAAAATGAAACCGAATGCAGCAGCGGTTCCATACTAATGCGTACAGTGAGTTTGCGTCGCTTTGTGGCACAAACAGGACTTTAGTATGAAACCAAATGCAGCGTATATTTCGCTACTCATTTTACGCGACTATAGCAAGATAAGTGGTTCCGGCACTACGGCGAACCATACGTAATATCTAAGAAATACGTGTAGTTTGTTAAAACCGTAAGTCTTTTTTCTTGAGTGTGAGAGAAATTTTGTCTTGAGTATATACATTAATGCTATAAGGTTCCCCAGTAATGCCAAATGATATGAGAGTATCCCGGGATAGCATTCACGTACAAACAGACGTCTTATTATATTAGTATATTATATTTAACAACGGCGCGGCGTCAGACTTCCCCACCAGCACCAGACCCCGCGGTCGTGAGGGCCGGTGATAATCGTTCATTCGTGATCTCAAACTCAACTATAAGGTGATCAGGTATTTGCAGACGGAATCCTGTTCATCTTACTTACAATACAAACACGTTTGTAAGGTAATTTGTATTATTTCAGAACTTACGTGTCGTACTGGGGCTATAATTCAGGCCTTATATACGTTTTATTGAACAATTTTACACCATTAATCGTCCCGTTTTATGCTCATAACAATATAATCTGGAATAGGAATTATAGAAAAATTAAAGAATGTGTGACCTGGTAGATGGCTATCACGCACATCTGCCAGTGGCGGTATTCGAGCCTCCCTCCCGATATTACCCGAGCAATCAGAATATGTGTGCGGGATTGATAGAGTTGTCTATTATTATTATTAATACTGGAATAAATAATATTTTTTATGTTAGTTGAGACAGGCAAGGGCAAGACAGGCAGTGTAATTACTGGCACCGAGACTTATCATCTTATGTCTCAGGATAGGCAACACATAAAGGAGTTGCCTGGGCTCGTTCCAGGTAAACTAGTTTATGTTCATGGGCGACGTTGACCACTTACCATCAGGTGGCACGTTTGCTAGTTTGCCTATCCAACTAACATAAAAAAAGAAGACATAAGATGTTAAGTCTCGGTGCCAGTAATTACACTGCCTGTCTTGCCTTCTCTCTGAAACACAGCAAAGCTGTTTCACGGGAGAAACAAGCAAGATGGTGGTACCCATGCAGCCGGGAACGCGGCACAGCGCTTCCCTCCCACCGGTAATAATTATAATAAATTATATTGTAATCTTAACCGCGATATTGTCTTAGTAACGTATGTAAAACCGAGCATGACCGCCGACGTGGACTATCATCTCTCTTGTGCGAAGGCCCGGGCTCCGGAGACGCGTCACGTGATCCGACGTGCTCTAACGTGCCCGGCCGTGCTCCAACGTATTGTATTGAAAAGCGATCAGCTCACCGCAATACGCGCACGGATGAACGCAAGGCACAAGAACTAGCGACTCTCCATTTTTACAAAGGCAAAATAAAAAATTTACGCTTAAACAATCATGTAATCAGAACTGAAAATATTCTTCTTTTAATGACAATTTAAATTATTTTAATGAATTCTTAAAATTGTAAACAAACTTCATTTTAACAAGTGTGGCGTTTATTCCTAACTGATAACGTTCACTTATATAATAATACAGCTAGTATTATTATATACTGTTGCCCGCAGCTTCGCCCGCGTTAACTTTTAAAAATTTGAGGGGTTGACCACCCTTATCACTTAGGGGTATGAAAAATAGATAGTAGCCGATTCTCAGACCTACTGAATACGCATATAAAATTTGGTAAAAATCGGTAAAGCCGTTTCGGAGGAGTACGGTAACTAACATTGTGACATGGAAATTTTATATATAAGATATACTTAAAATAATATAACGTTCACTTCATCATCATAATCAGCCTTTATCCGTCCACTGCTGAACACAGGCCTCCCTCAACGAACGCCGAGATGAGTCGTCTTGGCGTTGCCACTTACATCCAACACGGACCGGTTACTGCACGGATATCGTCTTACATAAATTAAATCCAAAATATCTTGTTTCAAACGTAAGCGGACTTTCTTCCTTATGAGTTGGATGCAAGTGACGAAGAACCAAGTGGTCAGAAAAATGATGAAAATGATGATCAGGATCACAAAATATTATAAATTTTATGTTATATATAATTTCCCCGCTACCGTGCATCACTCATTGCGCCGGTGTTGTGTCAGGGCCGCGAATTGAATCTTCTAACCGCACAGCTTCAACCGCACAGACGACTCTACATCATCTGTCTCACCATAGACGCCCGTATCACCAGACCCCACGGCATAATACGGCATGATGTCACCGGCCTGAACACGAATAGTGGTCGATGAAAGAGAATAATTGAAAGGCATTAATGTCGGGCCGGAGAATTGGTTGTGACCGCAGAGATAATGGCCAGGCCCACAAAGGCCCAGCACAAGGGCCCAGCATACATCACACAAA
Source organism: Helleia helle (assembly GCA_963853865.1). NCBI lineage: Eukaryota > Metazoa > Arthropoda > Insecta > Lepidoptera > Lycaenidae > Helleia > Helleia helle. The sequence continues at coordinate 18,700,849 of OY971433.1, read as the reverse complement.
CAAGGCCCAGTGAAAGAACCACGTTATTCCATCAGCGCAGCGCCCATAAAGAGCTGTGATTTGAGATTCCTTACAAGACGAGACAAAAGGGTTTCATACACGCGCCATTTGGTTTAAAAAAATCAATTCGTCATTTGTAGTATGATTGTTTACCCAAAATAAAAAAATAAAAGATATTTCTTGAAACTAAATAACTTTTAAGGTTCATCTATTGGGCTTTTAATTGTTTTTTTATACGTTCGATAGTTTCGGAGATGAGCCTGTTCAAACAAAAAACTTTACTTTTACTCATATTTTGTTATATCATCTGTCAGAACGTTCATTTATTATATTACCAGTTACGCTCAGAAACTCTACATACGAACCAATGAGCATCACAATTTAACGGAAAATGAGAATAATTCCTTATGAGAAATATTTGTGTTGGCTGCGTTAACGAGCTGTTGTGTCTACAGTGTTAAGATATTGACTTCTGCAAATAAGTCTAACTGTGTATTTAATTGATTTTAAAATTTATTAATATAATTTAAAAGTTATAATGAACTTGATCTTTTTAACACAATATTTCCTACAAAATAAATAGAGAATAGGGGAAGCGTTTATAAACCAACTCACGTCAAATAAAATCTGTGAATATGGCGCGTCCCCCAGAGATTACCGCCCGGTGGCACTTAACATACGCTCGTAAAGTCTAGACCGCGGATAAGGAACCTTATGCCCTGGTGTCAAGGTCTCTTCCGGCTAGAGAACGACGCTTACGGATCCACATTATTCAAACTGTATTTTGACAGTTTTATTCTGTAATATCGGATAATATAAGGAAACCGCTCCCGTCTGTCTGTCACACCGCAACTCGAAAATAGTTTTAAAAATGACTTGTTAAAAAGTTCTTTTGATTATTTTGTAATCATAGCCAGTGATAATGTAGTGCTTGGAAACTGAAGCCTACGAACAAATTGCAACTTTCTTATTTCGGTACCTTTTTAAAATTACAATATTACAGTATCTGTTGAAGATCCTCCGGGTGCTCATCGATGAATAAAAGGGTCGATGACTAAAGTAAAGGAAAGTATGTTTTAAAGTCATGAAGTGTTATTTGCTATATTTTTTAAACTGTCTTAAACTTAAGTAAAATTAATCTTAAAATACTTTTGTAGACGAGAATATAAATTGCCTGTGACCGGTTCATTAAATGACCATTATGATCAATCAGGAAAGCGAGAGAGAAAGTGCTCACCGGCTCGTAAAAATATTTCGAATTAAGGTATTTGTAGAATGACAACAACTTGATCTCAAATGTTGACAAGAAGTGATAAGAGTTATATATAATACGTACATGTGAGTATAAACGTTAGATAATGATCTTATTGATGAATCTAAAGGTATTTCTAATACCATAACTGTGTGATATTAGGACACCTCACGACCATCGTAAAATAACCAGTGATGGGGACTGGGGACCATCAGTCGTGGTGACCGATAGCATACACAAGGTCGTGGCTCTGACTGCAACAACGCAGTCAGAGCCGAAGCAGAGTCCCACATAATCATCAGTTTCCATCTGGATGCTTTTGGTATACTTAAAAAGGATTTTTCCACGAACAAAGAAACAAAAAAAGTGTGTGTGTACTTGTGTACACGCGTCAGAAGTTATGTTCTTAAAGAAAAATACCTAGTACAATTTCATTACAATGTAAGCTTTGCCAACCCGACGCCAGGAGGCCGTGCGGTCGCAGACTACACGGTTGGCGGGGGAAACCCCCCCCCCCCCTTTAACTAACCAAAAGCGAGCCAAATCGGCTCAAACTAATCCGATGTAGCATTACGGCCTTTGGGCCGTTAGCATAGATCGTTCCGAAAAAAAAACCTGTAAGCTTATTGTGAAGTTAAAAATTACTTATATCTTCTTTTGACGTATATACTGTCATTATGTGAAAATTGTTTATAAAATAATGTTGACTATAGCTAACTTCAGGGTGTCGGTTTTTCGTGACGGTGTGCGCGCCCATCGTAAAAATTTACTCTCATCATTTTTCAGTAACGCGCCAAACTTCACAAATATTTATAAAAGAAGTACATACTTTTGGTGGAATTTCAGGACCAGTTCGAACTTAATAGGTTCAGACCGGAATATATAAATATTAGCGACATTATATCTTAGTTTTGGTGCAAATGAGGCCGCGTGAGCCATAACTCCCCCCGATGCTCATCGTTACGAGGACTCCATCGTTTCCCGTTACTCCCGCACTTGCACTTGCCGCCTCCATAAAGTATTTACGGCACTCTTTTATTGTCATCCAGTGTTTCCGCGGCGTTGACACTTTTGGCCTGCTCCCTTATTGTATCATTGCCATTAAATCAATCTCTATAGTTTGCTTCAAGCGTTTGTAGAGTTGACAAGTTTTGCTCGCTTTAATTCAAATTCCGAAAAGGAACTCCATTTAAATGTTTGCATATTACTCAATTTACTAGAGGAAAGTTTTGAGAGTCTTCCTCCGTTATTAATTCTAGAATTATTATTTGAGATATTCGCATTACATTTCATTCAAATTCCGAAAAGGAACTCCATTTAAATGTTTGCATATTACTCAATTTACTAGAGGAAAGTTTTGAGAGTCTTCCTCCGTTATTAATTCTAGAATTATTATTTGAGATATTCGCATTACATTTCATTCAAATTCCGAAAAGGAACTCCATTTAAATGTTTGCATATTACTCAATTTACTAGAGGAAAGTTTTGAGAGTCTTCCTCCGTTATTAATTCTAGAATTATTATTTGAGATATTCGCATTACATTTCATTCAAATTCCGAAAAGGAACTCCATTTAAATGTTTGCATATTACTCAATTTACTAGAGGAAAGTTTTGAGAGTCTTCCTCCGTTATTAATTCTAGAATTATTATTTGAGATATTCGCATTACATTTCATTCAAATTCCGAAAAGGAACTCCATTTAAATGTTTGCATATTACTCAATTTACTAGAGGAAAGTTTTGAGAGTCTTCCTCCGTTATTAATTCTAGAATTATTATTTGAGATATTCGCATTACATTTCATTCAAATTCCGAAAAGGAACTCCATTTAAATGTTTGCATATTACTCAATTTACTAGAGGAAAGTTTTGAGAGTCTTCCTCCGTTATTAATTCTAGAATTATTATTTGAGATATTCGCATTACATTTCATTCAAATTCCGAAAAGGAACTCCATTTAAATGTTTGCATATTACTCAATTTACTAGAGGAAAGTTTTGAGAGTCTTCCTCCGTTATTAATTCTAGAATTATTATTTGAGATATTAGCATTACATTTCATTCAAATTCCGAAAAGGAACTCCATTTAAATGTTTGCATATTACTCAATTTACTTGAGGAAAGTTTTGAGAGTCTTCCTCCGTTATTAATTCTAGAATTATTATTTGAGATATTCGCATTACATTTCATTCAAATTCCGAAAAGGAACTCCATTTAAATGTTTGCATATTACTCAATTTACTAGAGGAAAGTTTTGAGAGTCTTCCTCCGTTATTAATTCTAGAATTATTATTTGAGATATTCGCATTACATTTCATTCAAATTCCGAAAAGGAACTCCATTTAAATGTTTGCATATTACTCAATTTACTAGAGGAAAGTTTTGAGAGTCTTCCTCCGTTATTAATTCTAGAATTATTATTTGAGATATTCGCATTACATTTCATTCAAATTCCGAAAAGGAACTCCATTTAAATGTTTGCATATTACTCAATTTACTAGAGGAAAGTTTTGAGAGTCTTCCTCCGTTATTAATTCTAGAATTATTATTTGAGATATTCGCATTACATTTCATTCAAATTCCGAAAAGGAACTCCATTTAAATGTTTGCATATTACTCAATTTACTTGAGGAAAGTTTTGAGAGTCTTCCTCCGTTATTAATTCTAGAATTATTATTTGAGATATTCGCATTACATTTCATTCAAATTCCGAAAAGGAACTCCATTTAAATGTTTGCATATTACTCAATTTACTAGAGGAAAGTTTTGAGAGTCTTCCTCCGTTATTAATTCTAGAATTATTATTTGAGATATTCGCATTACATTTTGCTCCTTAATTGTACTATCTCTTGGCTCTTACCATTTCTTTTGTACTGTTATCGTATTTATATTGTCCTCCACACAGTCAGTCTGTTTCCTTTTTATCTCCTGTTTTGATCTCGCATCTTCAGCCCTCAGAACTTAACGAAGATTATTATTGACAGAGGCATTAAACCCCTAAATGCAGATCAACGTAACATTTTTACTCACTTTAGTATGGAATGTTTTGAAAGTACTAATAAACTTTTAACTAAAGGCCAAATATAACTTGAACGATACCGCTAGCTTATGTTAGTTAACGAGTTGCACAAGTAAAGAGAAAGTACGTGGACAAATAACATTGGATTTTGTCAGTGATTAGCTATTGATAAAAATATTGTATTTTAGATGGAGCTGACTTGGTTTCATTAATAAAGCTTGATGGTCTAGAAAAGAAAGAGGTAGTGCCATGCTGCATTGCAGCCGAACTGGGCCGGCACGACCGGGGTGGTACCTCTCGCTCACATAACACCGGCGTCAAGTGACAGCTATTCTGTCGCGTTTCGTGCGGTTTGTGAGTTTCCGGTGGCCCTTTGGGCGGATAGGGAAAAGGAGGGCGGCGCATCTGCGTGGCGTTGGTTGTGCGAATGTGTATGGGCGTCGACTTCGTAAGGCTCCGACTGCTCGTTTGCCCCCATCCCTAAGTTTGTACCTAAGTTGTTAAGACTGTTATATTGGGTTCGTGAAAAGGGAAAGAGCTCTAACCGAATATCTGTTCTTTGGTCAGAGCCATTTTGATCTGAAACTGCTGGTTATTAATTTATAAACAACTGCAATATATTGGTGGGTACGAGACACCCACTCAACCGATGAACATTCGTCGAGCGTATCGGAATTGACCAGTCTAAATCCTACTCTCCCGAGTAGCGCGCGGGCGGTGGGCGACCGCCTTTCGAATAATTCTTCACCTTCTATTCCGATTGAATTTAAAGGCCATCAGGCCAAAAAGTCTAGCCCTTTCGAAAAAAAAAACGGGACATTTGCGGTGGATGGCTGCGGGCGGATAATAACTGTGGCCGTGTCCCGGGTACGATTCCCGGTCTGATAGCGGGGATCGCAGACGTTCGTCTATATATAAATAAACAATAAAATGTACCCGAGCGCCGGCCACTGCCGAGCTTTTATCTCAGATTCTACCACCGACCGACATCGAACCTTATACCAAAGAACTAAGAGCTAATCTCGTCGGGCCCCACATGAGGCTGTATCTTGTTAACATTACCACAGAACTGTTAGTAATTATTTTAATTAGCTCACCCCTCCCCCCCCCCTACCGCCTTACATTGGAATTATCGTGATCAGTTTTTATAGATCCTTCTCGCTAGGTTTAACTGGTGACTTCCGTTACTTTAGAGTTTAGATAGCGATGAGTTTACACGCGCCAATGTCAGAAACTACAGGACCTGTTCGACTTGATTTAATACTATTGAATTTGATAACCCAGTACGTTCACATGATTTATTTTTTCAATATCTAAATCATTTTTTTGCTTAAAATAGTATCGAGAACATATCTTTTTAAGCGTCAATTGAGTATACCACCGGTTCCACGGCGAGCCCACTGCTAGAACCGTCGAGATAACAATGAGTGGAACTAATACTTGCAAATGTTTCTTATCTATATGTTTTCCTGAAATGCCTGGGAGGAACGCCCTATTCCCTATATAAAATATAGGGAATAGTAGCAGATAGAGATGATGTAACCGACCCAGACCCCAAACTCTATATAATATTACAGAAGAACGCAATCTCTATACAGAAAAAAATATATATGAATAAATTCTGGGCAAAATACATTTTCTTCCTTAAAAAATTTGAAACTTCATTATTTTTACCTTTTTCTTATCGGTTGTGAAAGCCCCTGCCGGTTGGTCTGAAGATAAATGAGTTTTCTTTCAAACTGGGATTAGAGGCGGGTGAATGGTGTATTAAAATCGTTAATGGATGTTTCACCCGCGGGCTGATCGGGGTGCCCGGGTGACGGGGTGCCGTATGATGGAGTGATAAGGTGCCATATGCCAAGTGCCAGTTGAAGGTATCGGGGTGCTGTGTTACTGGGTAACGGGGTGATGTGTGAGATGCGGGTTGATGGGGTGATGTTGTGACAGGGTGACAAGTTATGGGTGCCGGGATGATCGTGTGACAAGGCGCCGGGGTGCAGCGGTATGGCGGTGACTGTGTTATTCATATACAATATATTATTGAGTCAATGTCGGTGTGAATTTAGATAAAGAGCACTTTTTCGTGTCGGTGTTCAATACGGCCTATGTGCAGTCCTGTGTCCTGTGTTAGATCCGGGCGGCTGAGACAACTCGCAGTAGTTTTAGTGTGGTGTCTCACAGACTCATCCCCGGGTGAATGCGCAAAGTATTTCCACTGCGACAACAAAAAAGGCATATATGCAGGTGGACGGATGGATGTTGATAATAGTTTCTTTTAAATATGCACGCGGTAAAAATGTCAACCTTTGTCAAATCACCTTCAGGATAGGCCTCCCTCAAAGAACGCCAAGACGACCGATCCCTCGCCACTCGCGTCCAACACTTGGTCGATAGATGTGTACAAAATGTTTGCTAAACACTGCGCCTTATGTGTTTGAATAACAAACATACAACCTAATAAGTTTTACTTTTATAATATTAATATACGTCCGTCATTGTAGAGCTATTGTAGAGTGCAGACTCTTGATTGAAATATACGAATATTTCTAGTTAGCTGAATGTTACAAAATTACATTTTACAGATGTATCGCGGTATCATCATCATCATCATCAGCCTCTATTTCTATCGCGGTATAATTCAATATTAATAAATTCTACATTTCGGATGTTTTACACCAACCATAGAGTCATGTAATGAATAGTTTTGTCAGATTCGTGTAAACCTAAGAAAACAGATAATATTATTATATAGATGATGATTCACATCACTATAAATTATTATATAAGTGGAATCTTATGTATGACTAGATCTTAAATTTCGCTTCCCGTTGCAACGACTCCGTGGCGCAACGGTAGCGCGTCTGACTCCAGATCAGAAGGTTGCGTGTTCAAATCACGTCGGGGTCAATAGTCGTATTTTACTACTTTTGATTCAAACATTTATTTTTACGAGACTATAAATATTAATAATTGTATTAATGTTCAAGCAGATACATACAAATAGTAGAAAGTAATGTTAAATGTAATAAAAGTAGAGAATTATGGACCCTGACGAACACTGCAAAAGCGGGTGAATAGTTCCTACATCCAAATATAATATTACATCTTAAGTTTGTATTATCCTTCTGCACCTCTCCTGTATATAAAGTTAAAGTAAGTCAGATCTTACTTACCCTTGGCGATATACGTACAAAAATGTAACTACCTGTATTAAACATGAATACAGGTAATGCACGCGGAAATAAAAACTATCAAAAAATAATTAATTTATATTATACATATAAATTGTTGTAAGAAGTCATTTATTCGTTAAACGCTAGACTTAAATTAGTTTTTGTATTTCTTCTTTATGGTATTAGCGAACTTGCCCGTAATCGGAATTTTAATATTTCTAACATAGTTTTGCTATATATTGCTGTTTTTTTCCAAATTAATGATAGTCATTATGCACATATATAAGTAATTATTACTTTGCAAATAATATATTATATTACATATTATGTTTTCTAGCGCCCCAAAATTTAACAAATAAACTAACCTCTAATGTAACTAGGTCAAAGCCTTCATCAATAAGGAAGGCTCATATCTATAAAGACATCAAATGCGGAATAATATAGACTCGTAGTTCCTGAGATCAGCGCGTGCATACAAAATCTTGAGCGAAGTATATTACGTACTTCACTTCACCATAGGACATTATTTCAGCTGATGGCTATTATATAACTATAAAATATACCCTGACACAATAGTCACACTTCAAACGCCGGCCCTCTCGTTCGGCCCCTTTTAAAGTGTGTTCGACTTTTCCCCAAAACGTACTGTCTACAAATGTTCTCCATTACTGGTTGTAGCTAAAATAGAACTTGACATAACTGATGGGTCCCGATAAGTTTACAAACCTTCTTGTACCTAAGGTTCAGACTTATCTCGCCGGTGATTCGTGTCCAAAATCATTTCCTAAGTCGATCTAAGCTACACGTAATGTGCACCTTATAATCGGGTCAATAGTTTAGGTGTTACTCGCGAACAAACAACGTGACATCAAATATACATAAAGATATATAGATAAATATACATAAAGATTTGATACTCATGTCATAAATTTTATTATTTATGTGTCTTAAACACGTTTTTTCCAATTCTACGTTTCCACAAGGCCGGTGTTATTTTAAAAATATTTTTAATAACTTCCACGCAATAGGCATTAAGCACAGCTTTAAGCCATTCCTATTTTTATATGTAAAAACTAGCTGTTGCCGCTCGCGTTAACTTAGATTTACAGTCGTATACGGAATGATGATGATTATTTTTAATTATTAGCTTAAGTTATTCCTTATAACATCAACTATCTGTCAGTGAAAGTCCCGTCAAAATCGGCTCAGCCGTTTCAGAGATTAGTCGGAACAAACAAACAGTCAGACGGACAGACAAAAATTGTAAAAAATGCTATTCATATGAATTTAGTAAAAAGCGGTTATTTTAATATTACAGACACTCTAATTTTATTTGTCTGAATAGATGTCGTGCACCTCGAGATAATTGTTTGTCCGTTTGTCTATATATATATATATATATATATATATATATATATATATATATAGATATATATATCTATATATATCTATATATAGATCTTAACTGAACCGATCTGACACCGTGTTCGGACCGGCTTGACACGGGACAGACTTGGACAGGATCAGTGAAGACACTGCAGACCACACCCTGGCGGAGTGCTCAGCTTGGGCGGAGGCAAGGGCGTCCCCCATCGCTGAGGTTGGCGCGGACCTGTCGCTCCCTGCGGTCATCCGAGCGATGACCGTCAGTGAGAGCACATGGCAGGTGATCTTCTCCTTCTGCGAGGTGATGTGATGTCGCAGAAGGAGGAAGCGGAGCGGGAGAGGGAGCGCACTGGCGCCTCCTCTCGATCTGTAAAGGTCCGGGCTATAAGGTACTCTTATATAAATACACTTTAGGACATACAGTACAATGATATGTTGTTTGTGTGCAATTAAAAGAAAACTGATACATCTACCTGGTATGTTAGTTATGTTACCGAACATAAAATATAAATGTAGAAGTAGGTAATCAATTAGGTAACTAATTACGTCAATTATCTGTCTTAATTCAATAGTAATTTATAAACAATTATTCACCCGACCCCCGATCGAGGTTTCTCAAAACGGAATCCAACATGGCATTAATGCAAAAAAACTGTACTGAGATGTAATATGTATTTTAAAAGCTTGTGATTGATTCGCAAACCGAAACCCTTACTCCGGCGTGAAACCTACCTACTGCCACCACACCACCTGATATCTCAGCTGGTGTCATCAAACACATACATATTCATAATATAAATAATTTCATAAAAACTAGAACACAAAGTATCTAATACCTGGTCTTCCAATAATAAACAATTAAACAACTTACGTATTACTTTTCGTCGACATTTCTCAAACACTAAATCCTCATAGGTCACTGGCTCACTGAGGAACCTATAACACACAGACACACAGTATGTCCCGTCCGCGTGTCTGAGTGTCTGTATGTCCTGTGTGTCCGCGTGTCCGTGTGTCCGCGTGTCCGTGTGTCCGCGTGTCCGCGTGTCCGCGTGTCCGTGTGTCCGCGTGTCCGCGTGTCCGTGTGTCCGCGTGTCCGCGCGCCTGTCCGTCTATCGTGTGAGGACGAGCGCGACTGATATGACACCGTAACCTTTACATAAACATATTCAAACGGTTCAGGTTTACAATAAAACCAATCTTAACATAACTCTGCCCCGTGGCCCGTGCCATATATTATTAATATGTAAATATCATTTTGTTTATCTGCTATTTTTTTTCTTTAACGCTGGGAAATGCTCTGAGGGGTGCCTCAGAGCATTTCCCAGCGTTAAAGAAAAAAGCGGGGGAGTGGGTCACCTCACATGGGTATGTGGGACTCACTGCGCCCAAAAGCTTGTAAGTGGACGGAGCTCTACCCACAAAAACTCGGCGAGTGCCACCAATACCGCCTTTGGTGAGGTGCCTCCGAATCTAATGGGCAAACAGGGCACCTCGACGGCTAGTCAATCCCCTAGGGGACCGACGGCATCTCCACAGAGGGGTTGACCCGCACCACAGAACAACTCCTCCCCACGTCGGAAAAGAACAATGGGGTGAGGTTCCCGTCCTCGCCCCTTGGTCCCTGCTCTTTTGTCCCCTCTTCTTATAAGAGGGGACCTCGGCTCAATTAGCTTCGCCCAAGATGCTAGGCTCACCCTAGGCTACTGAGCCCCACCGCCTCGTCAAGGCATGAACCATGGGGGGATTCTGCTAGAACCTAACATACAACGTCTTAATTTTTTTATAATAACCATGGCTCAAAAAATCCATTTACCTAATGATAAATAAAGTGACTCGGGTAGTGTACATAACATTTGTCAATAAGTAGGTAATAACATACAAAATTATTATTCAAATCTGATTTGAGGTAACCATTTCTAGAGATAGGCGTCTTCAAACAAACGATAGAGTTTTTCACTGGCCGTCGAAAGGAGCTTCGTTCGGGTCATTTTATACTAATAGCCATGTTTTTTTTTTCGGAAGGGCTAGACTTTTCGGCCTGATGGCCTTTAAGCTCAATCGGTACAGTAAATGAGCATCTGCTCATTTATTGTACCATCTGGCTCACTTAAGAAATATTCGAAAGGGGGACGCCCCCCTCCGCGCCCCACAGGGGGCGCGGTTCATCGCGCTTCTCGGGAGAGCAGGATTTGGACTAGTCAAATGCGATACAGTCGACGATTCTTTTACGGTTGAATTTAACCTATCATCATGAGGGCCGGCCCTCATCCCTCCCTCTGGAGAGGGAGGCGGGTCATGCGCGGTGCCCAAGCAATCTAGCGGTAGCGTAGTGCTACTGCTGTTAGGGCGGTCTGGGTTTGTGTCTACTCGTATCGGATTCGAACCTAAGCTTCCGCGATCGATCCGGATCGATGTGGTTTCCATGTGTAGGGGTCGACGTCGCTTACGACCCCGAGGCCCAAGCGGTGTGCAGGTGTACCTAGCACCGTTTGTTGTGATTTTGTGTATGTTGTGACGTTCGCGTCGCGCTTTTGCGTCGCGCATTAGTAGCTGAGAGATTTCGTCAGCTGGATCTGTTAAAACATGCTTAGGTAACCTATGTCTAATTGGAACTGAGCTATCTGGGGAAATAGCCATGTATGATGTAACTCTGCGGTAACGTAGCGTTATATTGGTGAAATGTTTTTAAACCTGATGTGCTGTTTCGAAAATGTTACATCCAGGCTCACTACATTAGCTCTTCATTAGTAGAGAAGTGAAGTAGCGGTGCTATCTAAGTAGTGTCCCGCGGTTTCACCCGCGTACTTTGCATTCCTACAGGAATGAATTAGGGAGGAGTACAGGGATGAATTAGGGAGGAGTACAGGGATGAATTAGGGAGGAGTACAGGGATGAATTATTTATTATATATGTTATTCTGATGTGGGAGCTATGTTATTGTAAAGTTTCAATAAAATCCATTTAGTAGTTTTTACGTGAAAGAGTAACAAACATTCATACAAACGATATATTAAAATATATCGTATATACGCTTTTTAGCTTACACACACACCACGCCAATATAGTCTCGTGGTAAATTCGTTCGAACCGGTGTACGGACACACAAATTTGAAAATACATATATTTCTATGACCGGTTCAGACTGCATAGATTCAATTTGTATGTAAATAATAATACATATAAAACGTGTATGTCTCGTGAACAAGACATTCGTAGACGATGTCAACATATTATCAAGCTAGACATGTCGACATCGCGAGGTTTAGTTATGAAAATAACCATGTTAACTTAAAATCATACAAATTAAACCTGCGAGAGATTCGAACTCGCGACCGCTTGAAATAATCACTTGTCATGTCAATGTCAGTGCATCAACAAGTCACTACAGGCTTGGCGTTTCTCAAAGAGAGCCCAACTCCGTCACCACCTCGTGGGAGGAGCTAATGTCACAAGCTATTTTAAGTGCAGTAAATGCTCCAGTCCTGCCTCCCCTGTCCCGTACACCCGACGTGATGGACGTCTCTATAACACTTTTCGTCGACTCTCCTTTCTTTTTATTCATTCATTTGCAAAGCTACCAGTTTTTTTCTTCAGTTGGTGAGCTTTATGAAGCTATCTGTGGCGTCACTCTCTTATCATCTGTTATCAAATTGCAGTCTTCAAAATAACATAATCATTTAGACGTTGTGAGGACTGGGAGAATTGCCCAACAAAACTTGGGTTTTGACATTTCCTAGAGACAAGTTATATTTACATCAAACGCAACTATTTCATACTTATGATGAAAATGAAGTATGTCTATGGAAACACTAGAAGTAGGTTCAACTGTGTAGTAATATATTGATAGCTCGGTCGAGTGGTGAGGCGGGGTCGAGCCTGGCCCGGGTCCAGTCTGGCCGGCGGGTCCAGTCTGGACCTCCAGCTGCTATTGATTGCTCTCATCAAATGTAAATCGACCGCGTATTGATTGTTAATCCCCGTGATCACAGTAATGGCTGTATTATACGGCTCCACTTAGCGGGCAGTTTTTGTGACGGAGTGAGTTATGATTTATTGACGTACATTAGTATAATTAAAGTGGGATTGTACACGTGAGGTGGATATATCAGTTTTATCATTACTACTCCGTCGCCATCTCGTCTTCACAGACCCAAATCGAAGAGAGTCACAATTGGATGAGTTCTGTAGCCGCTTACATTTGTAAGCATAATTAAGGCTATTCCGTAACTTTCGTAATAATCGTACAATAATATATACCAATGTATAAAATTATATCAATGTTAATAACGATAAATGTAGTGAAAAATCTATTGTTGAATGTAAAGAGATATGAAGTTGTTTAATTAATTTAAAAGATACTGAATTGACTAAACAGGCCTGTTACCTGTTTAGTAGGGGAACGAATGGTGGGGACAGTATGGCACAGTATCGAATAGGACTATGGTCAGACACTCGGAGCTGAGTCTTCAAGAGAATAGCAACTGTCGTTTTCGACTGATATTTATTATTTTATATTGAGAATTGAGAATATAACGAATGTTGTATGAAAGTAAATAAATGATATTGAATTGGAATAACTATGCTGGATTTATTATTCCTTATACATTTGACAAAGGACTCAAAGAGATCGCGATTCCAATCTCGTCAAGGCTAGATGACTTGTATGAGGAACAGGTCACCAATGACTAGAATGAGTAGGTCATTTTCATCATTATCAGCTAATATCTGTCTAGATATATGCCTCTCTCAATGAACGCTAAGACAGCAGTTTCTGCTCCACTCTTATCCAACTTCGAGTATCTATGATCTATTTGTATGGAATTAAACACTCGTAATAGTTTCTTACTCCAGAAGCCCGGCCGTACTGATTCCTATCTGTAATATTCTTAAAGCTGAAACTGTTTGTTTTTTCCTACACGAGAAGGTCGCCGTGAGATAGTTTGTCACTGACACAAATAAATAACTAATGTCACACTCTACAATATATGTACACTAATATAAAAAGCTGAAACGTTTGTTTGTTTGTGTGAACACGCTATTCTCCGCAACTACCTATTAGTACTGCCAATTCTTTTTTCATTAAATTTGATAGTCAGTGACGATGGCCAAGTTCATAGGCCCTTAAAATAGGCTGCATACTTATTGTGTTACGAGGAAACCGCAGGGAAAGATTAGTCTTAAACGTCAGGATGTGTGTCATGCCGTCACGTGGTAACGTGGTCTGACATCTGATGCCGCATGCGTGGGCGTGGGCGGCTGGGTAAGGCGGCAGGTGCGCGCGTGCGGGCCCACTGATTACCTTCCTATTACTCGGGCATACGTTTTAAAACAGATAAAGTCAATACTTGTTTGTTCAAATGTTTTTCTTCTAGACGTTTGTGCCGCTCTGTGCCAACTGTAGGTACACGGTAATAGTTATTGTCAAATCTTTTTTTTTTTTTTTGTTCTGCAGCGGAAATTTGCAGACCAAACCATAACTAGGACCGGGGTGAGTTTTAAACCTAACCGTGTGTGGGGTTCGCACTTGGAGATGCGTTACCCACTAAAACCGCTGCAAGTGCCCTCAGCCGCCTTTTATAAGAGTCCCGGATCATGCAGGCAACGCAGGACCCTCGGCGACAGGCTGGCCCCGGCGAAAAGGCCAGACTCCTCCTCTAAAGGGGGACTGCTCGGCTGTTCGTTTGATTCGATACTTTTAGCAGTCCCCGACGACGTCGTGTCTAGCTGGACCCAGGTTAAAACCCCATCCTGGGCCCGACACGAGCACAGGGGCGTTACTAGAGGCGCATTAGGTAGCGCCTCCTACGCACCCCCGTTCGTCGCCCGCGGTGGGAGGCCTCGTCGGCGGCCTCCTCTCTCACCCGCTCATCGGCCTCCTTCTGGGACATTACTGCCTCGCAGAAGGAGACCATCGCCGTCCAGGACTCGTCGTCGCCGAGCATCGCGGGGATGACACTCGGCAGAGACAAGTCCCCTCCGATGACCGATGTCAGATCATGACGCAGCGCCGCCCATCTCGGGCACACCTCGAGGGTGTGCTGGGCCGAGTCCACCGCCGCGCCACAATCGTGACACACAGTTACCGGCTCCCTTTGGGCCGTCTTGCACAGATACTCACCGAAGCACCCATGCCCGGTGAGCACCTGTGTTAGACGGAAGGTGAGGGGTTTGCGTTTACGACGCATCCATCGCTCAAGGACCGGGCGCAGGGCAATCGTTAAGCCTTTGCCATACGGCTGCCGCGCCAAGTCCTCCCCCCACCTTCGCATTAATGCCTCCTGCCCTAGTCGGCGGACCCGTAGGATCCCGTCCGGCGTCACGTCCTCTCCGAGGGAGCTCCTATCCGAGACATAGGAGTATACCTCGGCGAGAACTTCCGCCTCGAGTTCCCACGGGGGGTCGCCGGCTAAGGCAGTAGCTGCAGCCCATGATATCGTACTATACCCCCGGACCGCTCTTACCGCGATCACCCGCGGGCCCTACTCCAGTTATTGTCAAATCTTAACCTGATCATTATTATATACATAATATTATTTAATATTAATAATAATATTATCTTTCGACGCTTTTACACCACACGTCAATCTGGTCCCGCGGTAAGTTCTCGAAGAACTTGTGTTACGGGTACAAGACAACGGAAATATATTTAATACTTTTATACTATACATATATTTAGGATTTTTATTATGTAATACACATATTTAATACACATTAATCGAATTCCCTAGCGGGATTCGAGCCCGCTACCTCCGGCTTGCGCGCCAACACGCTAACACTTGAGCCACAGAGGTCGTCAATATTAATTGGTTGTAGATTTATAGTTTTAAATGGACTTTATAGTATTGGACTTTATTAGAAATATATAATAAAAAATATAAATGAATTATTTAAGTAAAGCCATATTCATAGTAGGAATATATGCAATAAACACAGGTTAGATGTACAAGTGATTAGACTGACAAAAGTAAGTAATTCTTTTAAAGGCAACTGTATACGTTTTTACAATAGGATCCCAGAAGACGTTCAAAAATATCCATTAAAAAATTCAAAACAGTTATTTAAGAGCGTTTGTGTGGTAAATGTTAATATTATAAGTATTAAATATTTTATAATATCTATAAAACTGACTACAGACAAGAATTACGGATTTTTTTAGTACATATTTTTATATAAGTATTTAATAGTATATACGTTTGATATAAATTATACTAATTATTGCAAGGACAAAACAGTATTTATGTAAAATATGTGTTCAAACTTATTTAACTTTATTTAGCATTAACTAGCTGTTTCCCGCAGCTTCGCCCGCGTTAACTTAGATTTACATATGTATACGGATTGATGATGATTATTTTTATAACCTAAGCTAAAACTTAAAACATCAGCTATCTGTCAGTGAAAGTCCCGTCAAAATCGGCCCAGCCGTTTCCGAGATTAGCCGGAAGAAACAGAAAGACAGACGAATATTGTACAATTGTTATTTTGGTACATGTACCGTGTATACATCCATATGCATTTAATAAAAAGCAGTTATTTTAATGTTACAAACAGACACTCCAATTTTATTTATTTGTAATAATAGATGTATAAATGTATAGATGTTAATGAGACAGAGACAAAATATGTTCTCTGTTTTTGTTTTTTTTCTCTGTGTCCGACATGTTACCTAAAAAAGAAATATTTTTTGATTTTATTTTGTATGGTCTAAGTCTAATCGCGTATGTTTTCTTAGTATTCTTTTAGTTGTATATTTGTTTCCTGAATAAAAAGAAAAAAATAAGTTCATTTAACTTGATAGCTACCTTTATATGTCTCACTATGGTACCACTGTTGGGCTCGTGTTTTCACCTCGAAATCTTTATGCGCCGGCCCAATTCCGACTTTTAATCTCATCATTCGTGATGGCTTATGACGCTTTCCTTCATCTGTAAAAGGTTAAAGTTATTTATATATATTATATTTTATCTTAATTAACATCAATAATTATTAAGATAAACCCGATTTTTGATTCGTTCCAAATAACTACCACTCTACCGATCAGAAGCCAAATGTCACAAAAACGACAAAGTGTGATCGTAAGCGGGCTCGGCTAATTGCGGGTCCAGTGGCTGCGTCAACTTATCTCGCTGTCAAATCGCGGTTTTTGTCCCCCGACCTCCTCGCCAAAGGAGCCGCGCTACCGGGAACTGAACCCACTACTAATTATAAATTTATGACATATTTTTACTGTGGACTCTAAATATTTGATTGTCAAAGATTGTAGAACCGAGATAGATTATATATTAAATCATCTTTTTTTATATTTCTTAATCAATTAATGATATCTCTTTGAATACAATGCAAAACAAAAAACAAATATTTGTGTCAGGTTCATAAAAAATCATAGAGATCTATTGTTTTCTAATGTTTACGCGAATTTCATTATAATGTTGCTGTAAAGTATCCGAAACGTCGGGCTTGTAAAAATCTTAATAAACCGCGATAAAATCCGTAAAAATTGTTTCATTATAATAGAGATCTGTGTTCTAATGAGAATGGCAATAATAATACAGTAGAGGTTGGATGTTACAGATGACATTCAATGACTAATAGCACGACGAATGCTGACGCTTGAGAATCGCAAAAGAAAAAATTTTTACAGAAAAACTACTTTATTTTATTATGCTTTGTATATAGTGCGAGGTTCTCTTACTCAAACGTCCTAAAAGTACATCGTACACCAACATCTCAAGAAGAGCTGCGGCCAAAGTGTTGTATCACTCGAGTTAAACTTCGTCTCGCATGCCTTTGTTACGCTACTGCCTACTGATACCAGAACTTCTTCACGTCCCTGTGCATCACTCTGGTGTCTGTTTGGATCTGGTTCCCCTCATCGTCATGTTCTCTCCCATCCAAATTTACATACAACTTCAACATTTAATTTCAATTCTCCTAACATCACTTGTATTGTAATTTTAAGCTAAAAGTTGTTGTTGCTAAGAAACCCTTTTTTTTTCTTCAACGCCGGAAAATGTTCTGAGGTATCTCGCGGGGTCTCCCCAGGCGAGTATGTGGGACTCTCTACGCCCGAAAGCTGGTAAGTGGACGCAGCTCTACCCACCACACGGCGAGTGCCACCAATGCCGCCTTTGGTGAGGTGCCCCGGATCTGTTAAGCAAACAGGGCACCTCGACGTCCAGTCAGTCCCTCAAGGGATCGACGCCACCTCTACAGAGGGGTTGTCCCACACCACTGAACAACCCCTCCCAACGTCGGGACAGTACAATGGGGTGAGGCTTACATCCTCGCCCTTTGTCCCCGTGCTCCATTCTCCCCTCTTCTTATAAAAGGGGTACAAAGAGCCACCTCGGCTCAATTCGCTTCGCCCAAGGTGCTGGGCTCATCCTAAATTACTGAGCCCCACCGCCACGACAAGGCCCGAACCATGGTGGGGGTTGTTAAGAAACCCTAATAATACATGTTTATCCGCTGTCTCAATATACTCGATACAGCTCTATACGCAGACTCTGCTACAACTTTCAAGAAGGTTTATATTCCACAACTCGAGACACATTGCAAATGAAGCTTTATAATAGCACAATAAAGTTTAAATTCATTAAAATTGATGTGCATTCCTCAATAAACAAATTCTCATTTTAATCATTGATATTGTCGAATCCTGTTACTCTCGATCACACTCTGGTACTTCCATACAAATATCTGGCACGACCACGACACACGGTCGGACATTCAGTGGAGGGCGGAGGCGAGTGTATCTTATCGTTGGTGATCTTTACGAGAAGCGGCGAGTATCTTAGCGTTTTATGGATTATGGTAATTTTTGATTAAAACGAAGATGACTTTTTATAGAGTTATTCATATCATTTAAAAGAAATAAAGCATAAATTAAGATTAGTGTCTTTTAAGTGTTATCTCTTATGCGTGCGTACAAAGTACACATGTCAGAAGTGAAAATTACGAGGGCGGCACTGAAAATTTCGGGAATCAAGGACAACACAACATTACTATTTAAAAATGTATTAATTGCTTTTCGAAGTATTCTCCGCGAAATTTGACACATTTTTACATACCATGGAACCAATCATTGAAGCAACCATTCCATTCGGAAGTTGGGGTCTCCAAAATGGCCGTTTTGTAGGCGTCCACAACTTCTTCAAGCGATGAAAATCTCTGAGCACGCAATTTATTCTTTATTTTAGGGAAAGTATAGAAATAATTAGGGCTTAGGTCGGGGCTATACGGCGGATGGTCTAATAATTCTATGTTTTCTTGCTCTAAAAACTCTTTTGTTCTGTGCGCGGTGTGAGAACTTGCATTGTCGTGATGGAGGATGATGCGGCGGTTGCAGTTCTCTTTACGGAGTTCAGAAACGACCTGTGGCAAACAAATGCTAGCATACCATTCTGCATTAACCGTTCTTTGTCCCTCAAGAGGAATAGTCGCAACATGGCCGGTTTTGGAGACAAACGTGGCCACCATTTTTTTTGCAACACTCCGTGAACGAACAATTTTTGTTGGATTTAACTCATTTTCGAACACCCAAACTCGTGAATGGTTTTTTGTTTCGGGTTCGTACGCGTATATCCAGGATTCGTCACCTGATACGATACGTGGAATCTTTTGGAGTTCTGACGCACCAAGTAACGCGAGCCGCTTTTTGCTCAAACTGAAAACAATTTTCTTACACCTAATTGTTCATGCAAGATTATTTGTATTTGACTCATGCCAATGTCTAAAGTTGCCTGAATTTCGCGGTATGTCACATGTCGATCTTCCTCAATCAGCTTACGCACAGCGTCAATGTTTTCTTGGGTGACTGCAGTTTTTGGACAACCTTGACGGGGATCATCACTGAGCTTGACACGTCCACGTTGAAATTCAGCAAACCAGCGATAAATTGTTGTTTTGGATGGGGCTTCATCACCAAATGCAGAAATCATCCGGTCAACACACTGTTTTTGTGTTAAACCACTTCGAAAGTCATAATAAATCATCGCTCTAGACTTTTCTCGAGTCAATTCCATTTTCTAAACGACAAAACAACGAATTAAGCGCAAAGAAGTTTTACTTCAATAATAATACACTAACATAATTAATCTAAAATCAAAAAATTGTATGTCTGATAAAAATATAAACAAGAGGCACACGAGGTGCCGTCTTTTGTTGAAGGTAGGCAATATTTCCTGTCATACCTGATACTACACCATATGTTTAATTTCTAGGCTATTTGAAAGTCTCCCTAACTACCAGTCGGGTTTGAAATAATATTTTTCGATTTGACAGTCCATAACGATCCTGAACGAAGATGGTCTTGTGGGTATGTGCCCCTGCATCTTGAGTGAGAGGTCCGGGTTCGATCCTGACCCCTGTGATGTCTTGTGATGGGTTTTTTCTAAATTTCTACGTGTACCTGAACATGAGACCATCACTTGCTCACCGGTGAAGGAAACATCGTGAGGAAACCTGCATACCTGATGAGATTAAGTCTTTGAAGGTGTGTTAAGTTTATCAATCCGCATTAGGCCAGCGTATCGATGAACCATACATTACTACAACTAGATCATAATGGGTAAGTCTTTTATCATATTTAAATTACTTTTCTGTCCATCTGCACTTGCTAATCCCCAAAACTGTAATGATGTGAAACTAAAAGTTTATTTAAATTTGCTCAGTTCTAAGCAAAATTTAGGTAATTTTTGGTGTGAAATATGTATTAGTGCGCCTCGAACGTAAAATTGACTCGACTGACGGCAAACGGCGTGACGCTGTCTTTTCGTTATTTTATGCGACCTTTAATTATTGTTTTAATTAATTATGCATTTAAATATTACACACATGACAGTGGTACAAGGTGCCGTCGTTTGAGTATATAAATCTAGTGCACAACAAAGCTGCAGGCAGCAGGTAGTTCTCAAATAAATATTATCTCTCCATCTATATCTTAGATATCTTTTTCTCGATTAAGATCTACGAATGATCTATTGACGACCTCCACCGGCAGATGAACCCATTGTACCCGTGGGGACTGTTGCCCCCCCCTGGGAACGCCACACAATGGGCGCTCGGGAACGCCAATAGTCGTTAATAAATACATTACCGCCACCATTACATCGTGTCGGGTAGAACAATGAACTGATGCTGTGAACTGACGCAAGACTTTACAATCGAATTGACTTCCATGGTGGTGATGACGAGCCGGCCGCCGGAGAAGGTAATAATAGTAGACGGGTGCGCGTGATCGTTATACTATACTTCATCATCAGCAGCCTCTATCTGTCCAATGCTGCACAAGATGATCCCTTGCCACTCACATCCAACACGGACCGGCATAACAACAACAACAATAAAAAGTTAAGATATTAAAATATTTTATATTATTTAGCAATTATCCCGCGAAAAACGCAGTCTTTACAGCAAATGTGTGAGTGCACGCATATGCATGCATATAGCACCGCCCTCCTTTCCCACACTGCATATGCGTACACTCGCATGCACCACAACCACAGTAAAAGACCACCACCAAACAATCTACGTACGTTTCGCCTCGACACCGAGGCATCCTCAGGATGTAGACTCTACGATTAGTAATCGTCAAGTGACTTGCAGGCCCAAACACCCGCCTTATATTAGCTGGTTCCCCCACTACCCCCACCGAATAACCGTATTATGGGAGAATTCGTTAAATCGGTTTGGTCATTCAACAATGCAATCGATTTATTATTTTTATGTTTTATTATTTCGAGTTGTTCCAACACACTTAGTCGAAATCCCTTGTCGCATTTATGTAAAACCTGGAACGTATGGCCGCTACTAACGTTATGTCCTGTCTCTAGTAGATGTTTTGCGAAATGGGATTTTTGGGGCTGATCGTTCCTGAACGCTGAGATATGTTCTTTATATCTAGTTTCGAAATTGCGCCCAGTTTGGCCTACGTACAAGCCGTTACACTGTGAGCATTTTAATTTGTAAACACCAGATAAATATTTGCAGTCTATTTTGTCTTTGTTGTTACAAATATTTCTTAGTGTATTATTAGTCTTGTAAGCAACATGGACATCATAATTTCTCAGCGTCTTAGCTATCCGTTCAGATACCGGTCCCATATAGGTCAGGCTGGATTTATAATTATCGACTTCTTTATTTGGCGGTACTGCATATAAATATTTCATTGTAAGTTTATTTTGTGTTTTATTAATTATATTCTTAATGACCTGTGAACTGTATCCATTAACGTGAGCAATATGGTGAATTATGTCCAGTTCTTTTAGATAGTTTTCTTTCGTAAGTGGTACGGACATTAATCTATGAACGTAACTATGAAAAGCCGCGAGCTTGTGTTGCCAAGGATGACATGAAGATATAGGTATGGTTGTATCGGTATAAGTCGGCTTACGGTAGATGCCAAAAACATGCTTGTTATCATGTTTAGTAATCGATAAATCGAGAAAGTTTAAAGTGTTACCCTCCTCCAATTCTACTTTAAACTTAATTTTCACATGTTTTTTGTTGAGATCTCTTACGAATATATCAAACTGTCTTTCCGTACCTGTCCAACATATAATACAATCGTCCACATACCTATAGTAGTATAATAAGTTTTTATTCTTGACAATGTACTTGCGTTCAAAATCGTCCATGAAAATTTCCGCCATCAAGGGACTTAAAGGTGAACCCATTGCTAAGCCATCCTTTTGTATGTAAAATTGGTTATTAAATCTGAAATAATTTTGTTCCATGCATACACTCGTCAGATCTATTAATTCCCTGCATTCATCAGGAGGTAATGATTTTTGTTCTAGAGAATGTTTTATAATCTGCAGTGTTTCCTTGCATGGAACATTTGTGAAAAGACTGTCTACATCAAGTGATATTAATTTTGTACGAGATGGCAAATTCAAATCTTTGATTTTATTCACTAAATCAATACTATTTTTAATAGCATATTAAATATGCTATTAAAAATAGTATATATATATAAACACAAAATAAACTTACAATGAAATATTTATATGCAGTACCGCCAAATAAAGAAGTCGATAATTATAAATCCAGCCTGACCTATATGGGACCGGTATCTGAACGGATAGCTAAGACGCTGAGAAATTATGATGTCCATGTTGCTTACAAGACTAATAATACACTAAGAAATATTTGTAACAACAAAGACAAAATAGACTGCAAATATTTATCTGGTGTTTACAAATTAAAATGCTCACAGTGTAACGGCTTGTACGTAGGCCAAACTGGGCGCAATTTCGAAACTAGATATAAAGAACATATCTCAGCGTTCAGGAACGATCAGCCCCAAAAATCCCATTTCGCAAAACATCTACTAGAGACAGGACATAACGTTAGTAGCGGCCATACGTTCCAGGTTTTACATAAATGCGACAAGGGATTTCGACTAAGTGTGTTGGAACAACTCGAAATAATAAAACATAAAAATAATAAATCGATTGCATTGTTGAATGACCAAACCGATTTAACGAATTCTCCCATAATACGGTTATTCGGTGGGGGTAGTGGGGGAACCAGCTAATATAAGGCGGGTGTTTGGGCCTGCAAGTCACTTGACGATTACTAATCGTAGAGTCTACATCCTGAGGATGCCTCGGTGTCGAGGCGAAACGTACGTAGATTGTTTGGTGGTGGTCTTTTACTGTGGTTGTGGTGCATGCGAGTGTACGCATATGCAGTGTGGGAAAGGAGGGCGGTGCTATATGCATGCATATGCGTGCACTCACACATTTGCTGTAAAGACTGCGTTTTTCGCGGGATAATTGCTAAATAATATAAAATATTTTAATATCTTATATAATGGATTTCCGCAAGGTAACGCCTGATTCTATTAACTATAATAAAAAGTTTTTTTTTATGTTAGTTGGATAGGCAAACTGGCAAACGTACCACCTGATGGTAAGTGGTCGACGTCGCCCATGAACATAAACTAATATACCTGGAACGAGCCCATGCAACTCATTTATGTGTTGCCTATCCTGAGACATAAGATGATAAGTCTCGGTGCCAGTAATTACTCCCTGTCTTGCCCTTCTCTCCGAAACACAGCAAAGCTGTTTCACGGGAGAAACAAGCAAGATAATGGTACCCATGCAGCCGGGAGCGCGGCACAGCGCTTCCCTCCCACCGGTTTTTTTTTTTTACAAAAGCAACAAAAAATACAAATAAAAATAGTAACAAGTACGGAAGCAAATATAAAAAAAAAATCATTTTGTGAACTAAATCTATAGGTAGGTACTTACTAATAATATAAACGGGTAGGGATCGTCGTCTTGACATTCTTTGGAAGAGGACTGGCCAGCAGGAGGGGAGGGGAGAGTGGTTGATATAATTATATCTATGGATGCTTTCACACCACGTCAATCTGGTCCCGTGGTAAGTTCACGAAGAACTTGCTACCAGACAACGGAAATATATTTAATACTTTTATACTATACATAATATATTTAAGATTATTATTATATCATACACATCCATGACCCAGGAATACAAAAGGCGCCAACGTGCTAACCACTGAACGTTGAGAGAAAAAAAATTAAGATCTATTTATCTTCTGATAATATTAACTCTTGTCGTATACATTTTTAAATTTCCAACAGCTCCGATAGTATTACTTAGTGCCTACAAAATGCTGGTTTTTGAGGTCACTCAACATCTCTGACTACGGGTACATTACGCTACAGTTTACGGCGCATATTCTAGCGTTGGTATTTACGAAAGTCGTGAAGTAGAAGCGATGCACCTCATTATTGTTAATTGTTTTCCGCTCATACCTCCGCCGATAAAATTACACCTTTAGCCGATACCGAGTAATATAACAAAACGAGTAATCTGTAATTTTGCACCGGCTCTCATAATTGTAGTCAGGAACAATCTTAATAGCGTTTCCCGCTAATAACAAGCCGATAGGGTAATGGCGCGCCCTTCCGCAGAGGCGGCGGCAGGAGGGGTGCGCGGGCGGCACGGCGGGCGCAGACTACACCTAGCTCATCGTGTGCTGGTTCAGCTTTCTTCCAATTCTTTTTTTTATGGCACAAGGAGACAACCGAGCAGTCAGAGCCTTTTGGCGACTACCGACGCCCATAAGATATCCACACAACCAAAAGTTATGCAAATGCATTGTCCTCCTTTTCCCTATCCCCCCAATGGGCCGTCGGAAACTCACATGCCGCACGAAACGTGGCAGCATAGCTGTCACTTGACGCCGATGTTATGTGAGCAAGAGGTACCACCCCGGACGTGTCGGCCCAATTCGGCTGCAAAGCAGCATGGCACTACCTCTTACCAATTCTTGTCCCATAGATGAGAGAAGAGCTAAAGCTTTTTGTGAAGGTTATTTCAAAATAAGACTCAAGCCTATGTAAACAAATAAAACGACACTGTATTGTGCAGTTTGGCTTGATTTTTTTATCATAATAATATCTAGAGTCCCCGAAATCCTGCCCCGAATATCTGGTCGAGATAGTATGCGTCAATGCAATACGCTGCCTGCTCTACGCATATATTTATGGTGAATCTATCAAAGCGAAAGCATGTCACCGAGTTAATTGTTAGTCCCAATCTCTGGAAATCTATACCGTAAATTAAGAGGCGGTGACAAAATGGTGCGATCACTGTGACAGTCCAAACAACCATTATAAATTGCGGTGTGTCCATACGATCATTACACGAGTATGTACACCACGTCCCCGGCCCGTCGGCTGTCGGAGCAGACGCGGGAGATCAATTACTAGTTAATAAACGTGGGGTCGCGGCTATTAGCGTGTTAATAACTTGTGTTCCCAGAACCTGACCACTGGGAGGTTCTGGTGGGCTGGATTTCATTTATTTTAGTATTTACTACCATACGATAGTAGCATCCGTACGGACAAGTTTCTTCGTATTTTAAGTAATATTAGTATGATTGCAGTCAATATTTTCTGCAGAGAGCTAGCTTTACTTTTTTTTTTTTCTTTAACGCCTGGAAATGCTCTGAGGCATCCCGCGGGGAGTGGGTCTCCCCACGCGGGTATCTGGGACTCGCTGCGCCCGACAGCTGGTAAATGGACGCAGCTATATCCACTAAAACCCGGCGAGTGCCACCAATGCCGCCTTTGGTGAGGTGCCCCGGATCTAGAAAACAAACAGGGCACCTCGACGGCTAGTCAGTCCCGCAAGGGACCGACGCCACCTCCACAGAGGGGTTGTCCCGTCCACAGAACAACCCCTCCCAACGTCGGGACAGTACAATGGGGTGAGGTTTCCATCCTCACCCCTTGCCCCCTGCTCTTCTGTCCCCTCTTCTTATAAGAGGGGTACAAAGAGCCCCCTCGGCCCAATTAGCTTCGCCCAAGGTGCACCGCTCACCCTGGGTTACTGAGCCCCACCGCCATTAGGAGTTGAATAATTAGTTATTGCCACATCTACATCTTCGTGAACCAATTAGGTGCGTAGGGAAGTTCTAGGAAAACTGTTGTTCATACTATATCCGACACTGCGAGAGATCAAATCTACGTACAATAGCTTACTTAGCTTAACTTACTCTAGTTACATAAATTCTTTTAGTCGGGGTTTTTAGTTATTTTATCATTTTTCAATTGCATTTAAACCGTCGTGGATTGTTTGTCATTTTTTTATATTTTTTATACTCGATAAAATTAAATTCTTAGTATTAAATACGTAGAAGCTTAAATCAAATATATTAATTACTGCAGCGCCTCCAAGTGACTTACCATAGTATCACTTATTTAAGAACCTTCACAAAAAAACAAACCCATTATTAAAAGCCGCATCCAAATGGGACTAGTAGTAGTAGTAGCTTACAGCAGCGCCCCCTGGTGAGTTGACACCATAACACATATTTAAGAACATGCAACGCAATTTAAACCGAACCTATAACCGGAAAACACATCCAAAACGGACTTAGTAGTAGTTGCACAAACAAAATATGTTTACTGCAGCGCCCTGGTGAATTTTCATCGTTATAAAGATATTCAAAATATGCACCAATCAAATCAGAACCTACCACTGAATGAAAACCGCATCAAAACAAATATTTGTTGCAGTGCCCCCTAGTAAGTCGTAGCTGTAACAACTATCTGTTAACATGTACCAATTAAATCCAAACCCATCATTGAAAACCGCATCAAAATCAGACTAGTAGTTTTGGAGAAAAATTGCAACATTTGTTTGTACAAACAAATGTTTACTGCAGCGCTCCCTGGTAAGTTGTAATCGTAACACCTATCTAAGAACACGCACCAATCAAAAAAATTAAAATAGTAGTTTTGGAGAAAAATGGCAACATTGGATTGTACAAAAAACATTTACTTCAGTGCCCTCTGGTGAGTTATCAACGTAATACGTATCTAATAACATGCACCATTCTAATCCGAACCCATCTCTGAAAACCGCATCAAAATCGGACTAGTGGTCTTGGAGATATACGGCAAAATAGGTTTGCACACACACCCCAAACGCATATATACAGTCTCCGTTCCGTCGAATACAATCTAATAACACTTTGTCTCGCACATTTATAATATCAAGTATCAACACACGCCTCGGTTTATTGGAAGCTCCCCACCATGGTTCAGGCCTTGTCGTGGCGGTGGGGCTCAGTAGCCTAGGGTGAGCCCAGCACCTTGGGAGAAGCAGATTGAGCCGAGGGAGCTTTGTATCCCTTTTATAAGAAGAGGGGATAAAAGAGCAGAAGGACAAGGGGTGAGGACGGGAACCTCACCCAATTGTAATTTCCCGACGTTGGGACGGGTTGTTCTGAGGTGCGGGACAATCCCTCTGTGGAGGTGGCGTCGGTCCCTTGAGGGACTAACTAGCTGTCGAGGTGTCCTGTTTTCGCATTATATCCGGGGCACCTCATTAAAGGCGGCATTTCCGGCTCGCGGGGTTTTAGTGAGTAGAGCTGCGTCCACTTACCAGCTTTCCGCAGCGAGTCCCACATACACGCCTGGGGGGACCCACTTCCCCGCGGGATGCCTCAGAGCATTTCCCGGCGTTAAAGAAAAAAAAGTGTAGTTTTAGCTATCATAAGGTGTTTTATATCCGTATATCGTAATTCGGATGGCTATTATAACTGTCACGAGGGCGGCTGGCCGGGGGTAGTCTAGGGGCAGCCAACAGGAGGCGCAACATACGCCGTAACTCTACGGGTACTGCTGGCACGTGCGACCGACGGACAGACTCCACGCGTGATTATTTTATGGGACTGTACTTTATAGGGCTTCGCACATACGGCAAAAAAGGCCGCGACAGTCTTATAAGATCTCCTGTGTGTCTGTCTGTCACTAGACCTGTATTTATAAATATTTTAGTAGTTATTTAAGAAGATCATAATTAACGTTTCAAATTTTATACCTGTTTTATTTTTGTGTTGTTTCTTTAGTTTCAATATTTTTATGTATTTTGATACAAGGGTTTTGATACATCTTAAATATTGCTTAGGTATAATTACCGTGTTTCCATTTAATGTCGTTATGTTCTCATTGTAAAAGTAATCATAATATCTATCTCCCGTAGTTCACCGCTTTACTGACTATACCTAATATTACTAGCTGGTGCCCACAGCGTTGCCTGCGTTACCTTAGACTCACAACCGTATCCAAATCGATGATGATTATTTTTATATCCTATGTCCTAATACAAGGTATAAGCCATCACCATTTCAATTTTCAGCAAAATCAATTCAGCCGTTTTGTCGTAAAAGATGAACAAACATCCAAACATACTTCACATCCGATCTTACAAACTTTAGCCTTTATAATATTAGTGAAATTATCCTGGCTATTATTTGTCTAATAATTAATGACCACCACGCACAACAGCAAGATATTGGGCTTATCCAATGAACGTCCCGAAACTGATCTCGGGTCGAGTCCGGATTCCGATCTGGATCGACCATTACAGATCGTTATCTGATCAACATTGTGTCATTTAAACGTGGCCTCCATTCCTGATTTAATCAATCTGGTTCTGTATTAGCCTTTATCTAACCATTAAAGTTTTCTTTTTTTTATTAGTTGATAAATCCTAGTGGCATGTGGTCAATAATTTATGTTACTGTACCACATCTACGCCACATCCTGGGATGTAAGATGGTAATTGTTGGTACTAGTTGTGGCCTCTCCTGTTTTTTCCCAAAATATGTAGACTATAATTATTTTGAGATTTTATTGATTTTTCGCGGTTTCGTTAAGATTTAGAAGTGTAAACTTCTTTTAGCGCAGTACGCATATTCTAGATGAGATAAAATCTCTGAACTCGCGACACTGTACACGAAACGCTGGAGACGCAGTTTGACGTTTATATGATGTGAACTCGCGACACCGCACGGAAAACGCTGGAGACGCAGTTTGAGTTTGATTTATTTATAAAAGATTGTGCAATATTTGTTATGCAAATTGTGTTGCTTCTAAATTACGTTATGCGACCATTTTGTGCGCCGTTTAAATTGTATACGTTGTCATAATCTATTACAGCCTGTATTATAGATATTTGAATTTAATTGTTTTGTTTTCGCTTCTATCGGCAGTTCCTGTGACTGGTTGTTTTTTTTTAATTCTTGACGTTTCAAATACTTTACAACCACCGTGACCATTACGGTAGTATCCAATGTGGGCTATCATCTGAAATACGGGTGTAGAGTTTGTCTATTTGTGGCACCGTTACCCGACAAACAAGCGAGATAATCGAATCGAATGCAGTTTTTTTTGTTTCTAAGCAGGTTTTCTGGTTGTAGTTTTTAGATATATTTAATAAAATTTCGTTGAGCCGTTCCAAGTTTGTCATTCTGCATCTTCTTCCGCATCTACCACGGGGAGTGTTCTGAGAAATTGTTCGCACTGATACCTGCAGCAGAATTCCACCACCGGACATCGGAAAAAAATCCAAATTTCACTCACACCATCTCGATGTCTGGAACTCTGGAAATCCACAACAACGCGATCTTTACAGCATTTCCTGTTTGCACAACGAATATATGGAAGCAGCTGCCACCTACGGTGTCTCGAAACCGATACGACCAAATCAAGCAAAGAGCATACTCGTATTTGAATGGCCTGCTAATCCTCTAGTTTAGCGGATGTCTGTGGATGGTGTCACTTGCCATCAGGTGAACCGACTTGTTTGCTACTTCTTCTATAACTGTCCGTTTGCCTCTTCTTTCTTCCGCCTTTTATAGTATGTATTAGTTGTAACAACCGTCCGGCGTATACTTCTGGCGTGGCTCTCCCCGGTCATAAATCGCGGCCGGTCGCAAGTGCGCCGGACTGCCGCGGCCGTATGTACCGCGGCGTGCGGGACCCGTCACGAGCGGACCTCCATATTGTTTTCCCACGTCACTTTACCGTCAAACCTGCGTTTATGACATGATATATTATTATAAACATGAAAAGTAAATATTTTTCTACAATCATAAGGATCATCGATTGTTTTCTAATGTTTTCGCAAATTGCTCTTATTATAAATGGAACTACTTTTTACCGATTTTCTCAGTTTATTAAGTTTTTTACGAACCCAGTGTTTCGGATACCTTACAGCCCTCCCGGTGTTGTTTGTTGTTGATTGTTGTAACGTATATTATACTCAGATGAAGTAAAAAAAGGTAGATAGCGCACTTGGAACAAGAAAGTGAAGCCACTTTTTTAAGTATGTGTGAGTGAATGAAGGGTTGCCATTTTTTAAAATATCTCTTAAAATTGTATATTAATAAAAATAGGTAATAAGTGAATGCGACAGTGAATATTTTTATAAAATACAATAATATTACGAATATGTAGGAGGCGTGTAGGATCACTTTATAAACTGTCTCAATAGACAGAAATCTTATTGACACAATTGTTTTATTTATTTATTTATCCCCATGATCATGAATGTAGTAAATACATAGGTGATATTAAAAAAAAAACAAGTTCTATACGTTCTACCATAACATGGTGTGTGAAAATAAAACTTTACATAAATAAACAATTAATATAAATTAACAGGAAAAAAATAGTCACAATTAAATAAACTTGATAAATACAACATGTCATTAACATCATTGTCAGAGAATAACAGTTTCAAAATAATTGATTATAATAGTAATTAGAAAGTCACATTTTATCAATACACAATTTAAATTAAATACATAATATGTCATTTTCCATAAAAAAAAAAACATTTCTCTGCAAGCCACACTGTTACATTTTTTTTAATTTATTAAATGGTAAATCTTTAAATTTATAAATAATTAAATACATAGTCCCGCTGTGGGTACGTGAGTCCCAAAAAAAATACAACATAGGTTATACGAGGTCATTTCGATTCAGTCATATAGCGATCAAATAATATAATAACAATTATGTCACCTCTGTACTTAATTATTTTGCTATGGCTTTGCCTGCAATTGACTTACCCACTATTGGGCTATTAAAAATACTAACTTCTGGCAACACTCTCCCGATGCGTCATTTCGGGGCAATAATATTATTTATGTTGATTAACCTCAAAATGGTGTTAAAATATCTTAAAAGAATATAGTCTTGTGTTTATTTATGTGTGAAACGATATTTCTTTAGACTCTGGTCACTTTTGTATTGTTTTTACTCCATTTAATTACACAGAATGGTATATTTTTGGCAAACTTACTGCACGACGACTCGTAAGATACTAACAAAAATGAGCTTAGTTTTGGTGTATCTGTGTGCGTGAGCGCGTGTATTTACATGAAGGAGCTGAGTTTTGTGGCTTCAGTATTAGCAAAGGCCGTGCGTCATTTACCTTTTTTTACTTCATCTGAAATATTATATCAGAAAAGTCGAGAACATTAAAATCCAAATAAACTGCGATTAACAGTTAATCGCCAACGTCGTTAACATATCCTACCCACACCGATGACAGATATATACTTTTTAAATTAATCGGAATTAATACTATTTAAGTTATCGATTCTGAACGTGCGCGTAAAAATATGCTCTCGAAAAACATAACCCTCCTTCTGACACAGTCGGGTAACAATGTAATTAATATTAAGGAACTTCACATTACTTTAGAACTGCTAAACACTCGGTAGATGTCACGGATGTCTGGTGCTGGACAGCCAGAACATAGCACAGTTAACATGGTCGCATAATAAAACTCGCCGTACCGAGAATATTGTAATTCCCTTCCTAGATGTAGGATAATTTATAATTGTGGAATGTCCGAGACGACCGCAGCCGACGTGCCTCGCCTGCCAACGGGCGGCGCCCTGGGGCTCCGGCCAGTGTCACCAGGAGATAGCGTGATGTACTGAGCTATGCGCATTGTACCCAGCCTCTATACGAGAGCTGAGTCAACTCTTGTACTAAAGGTTGAAATTAGATTTTGATCCGACTAAAGAATATTTTCCAATTTACTAGCTTTTATTTAAGAATGTTTGTATGTTTGTTGCGAACATTTCAAGTGAATTTTAAGGTGGTATGCTAAAACAATTGACATAGAATTTTTAAATTAAATTGCGTTAAGTAGTCGACAGTTCTTGCTTAGAGAAATAGGCAGTTAGAATGTTTAAACCTTACATGTTGCTATTACGATTTTTGTAAAATTAATATGTAGTTGTTATATGAGCCTAATTTTTATAGCTGTCACGCCACTAAGAGCCATTAGCTTAAAGTTAAGAGAGTAATTAAAATAGGCATTAGTGGGATGACATCTGACACAGTGATGTTACATCACAGACCAATAGAGTTCCCAAATAAACTTTAAGTAGAGAAAGTGAGTTTAATGATGTAACCATTACTGAAATATTACGTGACTGGAAACAAATGAAGTTCGATTTAATTTTAACCTTATAGAAATTAAACATTTTTTATTGGAATTACATAATGCGTCGTAAGGAACGTAGATATTTAATAAGCTGGTTCCCTGAATACCTCGGCTGGAGACGTTCGGGGAATAATCTCCGAGGGCCGGAGCGTGACGCTATCTCAGATCTAATTTATGTTCACTTCGGCCTTCCTCTGACGACGTCAGCTGCTAACACGAATGTATCAAACATATACCATCGATTATGACGAGTCAATATCCCCGAGTTAAGATTGTGACACAGTAATACATGGATAATGTGGTGTCATGAGACTATGACGCAGTGACACTATGACATCACGATACTATGACGCGGTGATACTGTGACACCATGATACTTTAGTGACACGATGAGGCGGTGATGTCGTGAGTAAAATCCCGTAATGCGTCATTTCCAAATCCCGAGTCTCGGTGCCAGTAATTACCTACACTGTCTATTCTGTCTTTCTTTTTGAAATAATCATGATATCTATAATCAGTTCCCATGCGGACGGCCGGCATGCGGCATAACGCATTTCTTCCAGCGGTAAAAGAATATGTATTGTCTAGAAGATGTATAGTTTTCATTGTGATCATGGTACAAGATTAACCATAATCCGTGTGAACTGACATTATCATTGAAACATGTGCCAACACAGATAATTGTTAATCATTAAATAAAGCAATCATTGTGTACGTCAAAGTCACTAATGACAACTGACTGCTGACCTCTACAAGCGCTGTTTTCTCAGCTAACAGCAGTAATGTATGGCATGTAGGTAGCAGGTACACGTTCATAATAAAACCAGTTCTTTTCTAACATCTTTCTTTCTTGCTTTTAACTAAGAGGTCATACTTCAAAACCCAATTATAACAAGAGGTTAAACAACGTTTACGGATTTTATCGCGATGCGGTTTTAATCAGTAAACCTGTTTAAGAGTTATAGTGCCACAGACAAACATACAAACTTATCACACCAGCCCTTTCAAGTCGGGAGCTAGTAACTAATTTTTGCATCGTAGCAATTTTTTTAGCCCCCTGCTAAGTTACAATTTTTTTTTTCAAAATATTTGACTAAGGGCAGCTAGTTATACTCGAGGAGGAGAGCTGGCGGAGGCGACTGAGACGCCGAATGCTCTGCGAGTGGAAGAAACGGCTACAGGAGCCGAGTGCAGGTCATCGCACGGTGTCGGCCGTCGGTCCAATCTTAGAGCAGTGGGTTAACCGGCGGCACGGGATAATAACCTTCCACCTTACGCAGATCCTGACGGGGCACGGCTGCTTCGGAAGGTATCTGTGGAAGATGGCAGGGGCGGAGGAATCGCCAGGGTGTCATCACTGCGACAGCAGGGAAGACACTGTAGACCACACCCTGGCGGAGTGTCCTGCTTGGACGGATCAAAGGGCGCCCCTCATCGTTGAGGTTGGCGCGGACCTGTCGCTCCCTGCGGTCATCCGAGCGATGACTGCCAGTGAGAGCATGTGGCAGGTGGTCCTCTCCTTCTGCGAGGATGTGATGTCGCAGAAGGAGGAGGCAGAGCGGGAGAGGGAGCGCACTGCTGCCCCTACCCGCAGGAGGGCGCGGCGGCGATAGGTGGTCGCACCGCCGTGAGGGACCTGTGCGCGGCCGATCGGGGGATTTGCCGCGGGCGTGTTAGGCCCGAGCTATAAGGCACCCTTATGTGTTCGGGGTGCCTTAAGCGGAGAAGGAGGAGGGGACGCCATCCCCCACCTCCAGAGAAGAGTGCCAGATGGCACACCGTTGTGGCCCGGTGAGGACGTCCACAGCTCCCTCGCCGGGTCACCCAGACGAAGAGGAGAACTCCGCTGGGGTTTAGTGGGTAGAGTCTGCGCTCACTTTACCATCTTTTCGGGCGCAGAGAGTCCCACATAACCCCCGGGCTCCCCCGGGCCGGTGGTATGCTGAAGAGCATTCCCCAGCGGGAACAGAAAAAAAAAAAAAAAAAACTAGTTATACTCGATAAATCAATTAAGCAATGTTCCAAATTTTCCTCGCCTACAACCTTTTAGAACGCGTTACCGTCGAAGCACAGTTCAAAAACTGTAGTACAGTATCTCTGTATAGTAAAAACCTTATGTCGCCATAGTCCAAAATAAAGTATTTCCTTTGACTTACCAACTACAACTTTTCTACCACACCACAAGATTATTTTGATCTAGAAAATTTTGTAGAAAATATAATTAATGGTCGTGAATCTTTAGTATCCAATTTCCAGTAGTACCTCCCACTACGTGTCCCCACGTGCCCGTCCCCATATCACGTCTGCTCACCAGGTCTCCGAGTGCCAGGTCCCGAATACCTGCACGTAGCACGCCGCGTGTCACCCGCCCGCACGTACACCCAGCCAGGCTGTCGGGCCGGGTCGGGTCCACGTAACTACACGTGTCGACTCTTATTCTGTCATCGTCAACGTCAATCACAAAAGATAGAATCAAAGTTTTCAGAAGCGAGCTATAAACGAATAGAATAACGTAATCTAAGGTAACTTTATACCTTTATTACATTGTTTTTTTTTATTTATAAACATTGAATTTTTATTTATAGTATAAATATAAAATACAAATATCATGCTTAATAATGCTAAAAAATACTTTTGATGGGATCCGAACTTGCAACCTTTGTGGGTTCTCAATCACTACAATAGCGCAGTACAATTCTCCACCATGGTTCATGCCTTAACGTGGCGGTGAGGCTCCGTAGCCTAGAGTGAGCCCAGCACCTTGGGCGAAGCTAATTGGGCCGAGGGGGCTCTTTGTACCCCTCTTATAAGAAGAGGGGACAAAACAGCGGGGGGCAAGGGGCGAGGACGGGAACCTCCTCATATATTGTCACGACGTTGACAGCAGCTGCCTAGCAGGGGTGCCCTGTTTGTTCATTAGACCCGGGGTACCTCACCAAAGGCGGCATAGGTGGCATTCGCCGGGTTTTAGTGGGTAGAGCTTTCGAGAGCAGCGAGTCCCACATACCCGAGTGGGGAGACCCACTCCCCCGCGGGATGCCTCAGAGCATTTCCCGGCGTTAAAGAAAAGAAAAAAAGCGCAGTACAATTAACGTAAAACACTATCCCTTTCAATATATATTAAGGTACACGGTGGTGTGTCTCTAATGTAGTTGTTAGACATAATTGGTACACATCCATAAGCCACTAACACGAAGGTACCCTGGGCCAGTGATAAATATCCCCCAGACAAGTTCTGGTGCCATCGATGGCCGTACGACGGACAGACATTTGTCGGAGATAACAGCATCAAGTGTTAATTGACTAATAAATCTCTCCTCTTTGGGTTCCTCGGTCAAATATTAATTAATCATAGACGTTTTTATTATGAATGTCTACAATAATGATTATACACAATTAATTAAGGACTAACTTCAAAACTAAGATATTGATTTTTGTTAAGGTCGAAAGAAAATCGATATTTTAAAGTAGTTATTTAATAAAAGCATTTTACAAAAAAATAAAACCGACTTCAAAAATACTAAACTAAAAAAGCATTTTACAAAAAATTAAAACCGACTTCAAAAATACTAAACTAAAAAGTAATAAAATAACAGTTTCTTTAATGTTTGTGCTTACAACATATAATCAACTTAATCTTCTACTAATGTACAAACTTTGCGTTTACCACGTCATTATAGTTACTTTTGGAGTCGGTGTCAGCCAAGGTAGGTAGGTAGGTAATGTACAGCAACAAATACGACACCGACTCCAAAAGTAACTATAATGACGTGGTAAACGCAAAGTTTGTACATTAGTAGAAGATTAAGTTGATTATATGTTGTAAGCACAAACATTAAAGAAACTGTTATTTTATTACTTTTTAGTTTAGTATTTTTGAAGTCGGTTTTAATTTTTTGTAAAATGCTTTTATTTCTTAATTTTTAGTGATTCCGAAATTCGTCGTCTTGGCGTTCATTGAAGGAGGCATGTTCAGCAGTGGATGGATAAAGGATGATGATGATGATGATGATGGTGATGATGATGATGATTACGATGACCGCGACATACTATGGTGTGCTACCAAAGCATCCTATACAATTATTACATCGACACGTAATAAAATGATCATATCATCAAGATAAACAAAACCAACCAAATAGACATTATTGGGAATAACTAAAAAACGGCTTGTCAGATCTTAATAAAATTAATATGGGACCAAATTGGAAACTACAGCTTTCAAACAAAAAAATAACCATCGAAATCCATTCACAAACGGCGGAGATATCGTGTCACATACATACAAAAAAAAAAAAAAAAAAAAAAAAAAAAACATACAGACGAATTGAGAACCTCCTTTTTTTTTTGAAGTCGGTTAAAAAGTAATAAAATAACAGTTTCTTTAATGTTTGTGCTTACAACATATAATCAACTTAATCTTCTACTAATGTACAAACTTTGCGTTTACCACGTCATTATAGTTACTTTTGGAGTCGGTGTCAGCCAAGGTAGGTAGGTAATGTACAGCAACAAATACGACACCGACTCCAAAAGTAACTATAATGACGTGGTAAACGCAAAGTTTGTACATTAGTAGAAGATTAGCTTGATTATATGTTGTAAGCACAAACATTAAAGAAACTGTTATTTTATTACTTTTTAGTTTAGTATTTTTGAAGTCGGTTTTAATTTTTTGTAAAATGCTTTTATTTCTTAATTTTTAGTGATTCCGAAATTCGTCGTCTTGGCGTTCATTGAAGGAGGCATGTTCAGCAGTGGATGGATAAACGATGATGATGATGATGGTGATGATGGTGATGATGATGATGATTACGATGACCGCGACATACTATGGTGTGCTACCAAAGCATCCTATACAATTATTACATCGACACGTAATAAAATGATCATATCATCAAGATAAACAAAACCAACAAAATAGACATTATTGGGAATAACTAAAAAACGGCTTGTCAGATCTTAATAAAATTTATATGGGACCAAATTGGAAACTACAGCTTTCAAACAAAAAAATAACCATCGAAATCCATTCACAAACGGTGGAGATATCGTGTCACATACATACAAAAAAAAAAAAAAAAAAAAAAAAAAACATACAGACGAATTGAGAACCTCCTTTTTTTTTGAAGTCGGTTAAAAATGATAAGATCTTTAAACAACATTAGCTAAACACGTGAGCTATACACAAACGAGAGAGTCATATCCCAACATTTATATCTAGCTTGTAATATTAGCTACTTGTTAGTATTTTATGTATTGTTTTAATTATTTGTGTTTATTATAAGACTTAACACCAATTTGGTTTTAATACTCAATTAGGTATGAATTAAAAAGTATAAATTTTACAACCGCTTCACGGAACCGTCCCACTGCGTGCTCCGACTCGCACTTAGCTTATACATTAATCGGGTTTATTAATGAGAGTAATGTTGTAGATAAAAACTGTCCAAAGTGAGACCTCTGAGCCGTGTGTGATTTTGTGGTCCAGGGATATGTTTATTAATTACTAGCTGTTGCATGCTGCTTCGCCCGCGTTACTTAACTCCTCATAGTCACAGCGTAATATTATAATAGCCTTCCTTAATAAATGGGCTATCTAACACTGAAATAATTTTTCAACCAGTAGTTCCTGAGATTAGCGCATTCAAACAAACAAACTCTTCAGCTTTATAATATTAGTATAGATTAATTACATTTTAGAATATTTATTGACGATCACAATACAGGGCTTATACAATGTTGACTGTTTTATTATTGGGCTTTTTTTAGGCGCCGGGGAATGCTCTTAGGCATCCCGCGGGGGAGGAACTCCCCAGGTGGTTATGTGGGACTCGCTGCGCCCGAAAGATGGTAAGATAGACACAGCTCTACCTACTGAAACCGCAAATGCTGCCTTTGGTAAGGTGCCCCGGATCTGTTAAGATAACAGGGCACCTCGACGGCCAGTCAGTCCCGCAAGGGACCGACGCCACCTCCACAGAGGGGTTGTCCCGCACCACAGAACAACCCGTCCCAATGTCGAGACAGTGAAATGGAGTGAGGTTCTCATCCTCACCCCTTGTCATCCCTGCTCTTTTGTCCCCTCTTCTTATAAGAGGGGTAGAAAGAGCAGCTCCCTTGGTTCGGTCGGTCGGTCGGTTGGCTTCGGTCAAGGTGCTGGGTTCACCTTACGCTCCTGAGCTCCACCGCCTAGGCTTGAAACATGATGGGACCTTATTATTAGGCTAAATTTATCCATCTAGAGATGGATAAATTTTCCAAAACTTAGGCGGTAAAACCATAACAAACGTACTCACTAGCACCATCAGGCCATATCCGTCCACAGCAGCATGGCACTATTGGCAGATTTGTGTCAAGGTGTGGGTGGTCGTGATCACTGTCAGCACTCAGCAGCCGTTGTGGACATCTCAGTTGGTTATATTTTTATGACTGAACTTCACTGCGACTGCACGGGTGACTGGTCGAGTAAGCCTGTGGTCGTGGGATCGAATGCCGCTAGATGCAAATAATTTGTTTGAGAAATGTGAACCATGTGATTGATGTGTACATTATGGAC
The DNA here is from genome assembly GCA_963853865.1 of Helleia helle. NCBI lineage: Eukaryota > Metazoa > Arthropoda > Insecta > Lepidoptera > Lycaenidae > Helleia > Helleia helle. The sequence goes on along the minus strand of OY971433.1, from coordinate 18,661,659 downwards.
TTATATACAAGCGAGTACGTATTTATATGACGAATTAACCGCGGGAATATGAGTCATGTTAATAAACCACTTGATGGATAAATCACAAAGAGTAAATCGAAGAGGTAGCTACGATTTTACAACAGCTATAAAAGTCAAACTAATAAAAGCGATACTAATACGAGCGTGACTAATAAAAGAGATACTAATAAAAGCTCATAACAGTTTAAATTTAGTGTTCAAGATAATTCCCAATAATATAATACATTGTGATCTTAAGAGCCTATAATGATATTGATAGTGTGACATAATGAGAGAGCTTCATTCGACACATGAAACATGAATGTGTGTGTGTGTCTACAATAGCGATATACTAGATCGTGTGCGTGTATCTAATGGACTACTTAAATTAACTTTGACAACTTCTGACCTTCAGTGTTAAGAGATTTTTTTAGAAGTATAATATATATGAATTCCTTGATAAAAACTGGCAGTGTCAGTTATATTTTAAGATTCCGTTCCGTAAAATAAAACGTAGTTTTTGTAATATCACTGCGGGTCCACACACATCGTGCAACTCAGACTCACACTTGTCTAGTTTAGACGTGACGTGACGAAAGAAAAAGTGTCACGTTCTGCCTTAGCCGAGCATGCAAGCGAGAGCACGGAACAAACAATACAGAGGAACGATCGGCTTATCGGCGGGATAAACCGACTTTACTGACAACTGGTAGATTTTTATATCTAGAGGAGTTAGAAAGTTGAATGCAATTGGAGAGGTATCGGCCGTCTTAGCGTTCATTAAAACTGGCTTATCCAGCAGGATGGATACGAGCTGATGATGATCTCAAACAACTCATCTTGCAACTAATTACGATAATATTCAGCAGGTTTCTTAATAAATTTGTAGCTTCTATCAGTGGCGACACTTTCGTATAATTTAACATTCTACTCGTAAGACCACTCGCGTTATCAGAGGAATTAATGTGATTTTTATATACCAGATATTTTTATCATTAAAAATTAATTTTATTGCAATTTTTATTGCCTCGTTATATTAGGCTAGAAAAGCTTTTTTCACCTTTTGATTACAATTTTATATTTTATGGTAATTCTCGTTACCGAGCAATTTTTTAATAATCTTATTTATTCATTGATTAGCATAATCAATGAATAAATAAAATTATTAAAAAATATTTAAACGATTCGATACGCAGTATTGAATGAAATATTTTGATTTTTTTTTATAACATAGGAGGGCAAACGAGCAGCCGAAGCCTTTTGGCGACTATCGACGCCCATACACATCGCAGCCAGAGGTTATGCAGATGCGTTGCCCTCCTTTTCCCTATCTCCCCAATGGGCCACTTTCCTCAATGGGTCATTTTACGCCGGTGTTATGTGAGTGAGAGGTACCACCCCGGTCGTGCCGACCCAATTTAGCTGCAAAGCAGCATGGCACTAGGTGGTAGGAGGTGTTACTCGGGTCATATTTCTGAAACACTCGAACCCTTTCAAGCTTGACGTCGCGTGTAGCAGGAGATTAGATTCGTAGCATTCAAAGGGACTGATGGTGATAACGATAATAATTAACGACAGTCTTTATATCACATCTTGTTTGTAACAGTTGTTGTTAAATACCCAGTAAAGATGGATTTAAAAAGACCAAATAAATATAAGCGCGTTATCTGTTTTTTTATCTTTCCTTAAAATGTTTTATAAAATAGGCAAATTTATTGAGGGGGTAAGTTACCATATTGTGATAAAGTGTTGGTTTGTTTAAATTTTCATCTCAGCATATACCATTCGGATGGAAAATTGTTTTTGTATTTGATAGAATTATTGATGAAGGAAAGAGTTAATAATTTTAGAGCAAGAGAAACAACAGAAAACAGTATTATATATTTAAATTATTGATGAAGGAAAGAGTTAATAATTTTAGAGCAAGAGAAACAACAGAAAACAGTATTATATATTTAAATTATTGACGAAGGAAAGAGTTAATAATTTTAGAGCAAGAGAAACAACAGAAAACAGTATTATATATTTAAATTATTGATGAAGGAAAGAGTTAATAATTTTAGAGCAAGAGAAACAACAGAAAACAGTATTATATATTTAAATTATTGATGAAGGAAAGAGTTAATAATTTTAGAGCAAGAGAAACAACAGAAAACAGTATTATATATTTAAATTATGTAAGATTAAATTATAATTTAATTAGCAATAATCCCGCAAAACACGCAGTCTTTACTGCAAATGTGTGAGTGCACGCATATGCATGCATATAGCACCGCCCTCCTTTCCCACACTGCATATGCGTACACTCGCATGCGTATACCCCTCATGCACCACAACCACAGTTAAAGAATTCTCCCATAATACGGTTATTCGGTGGGGGTAGTGGGGGAACCAGCTAATATAAGGCGGGTGTTTGGGCCTGCACGTCACTTAACGATTGCTAATCGTAGAGTCTACATCCTGAGGATGCCTCGGTGTCGGGGCGAAACGTGCGTAGATTGTGTGGTGGTGGTCTTTAACTGTGGTTGTGGTGCATGTGGGGTATACGCATGCGAGTGTACGCATATGCAGTGTGGGAAAGGAGGGCGGTGCTATATGCATGCATATGCGTGCACTCACACATTTGTAGTAAAGACTGCGTGTTTTGCGGGATTATTGCTAATTAAATTATAATTTAATCTTATATAATGGATTTCCGCAAAGTAACGCCTGATTCTATTAACTATTTTAAATTATGTTTTGTAACACTTGGGTAGTCATAAATAAAACAAGCTAAGTTGCGCAGAATTAATATTATAATTGATGATTATTACTTATTTGAGCCAAACATAATTGTATACACATACATACACCGGGAACATTAATAACAACACACAGACAGACAGTTTACATACACACGTGATACATCGGCAGTTTGACGGGGAGTTATTTATTGTTATAATATTCGCTATCTGCCGCAAATGACTATAATTATGTATAATAAAACGTTATTTTATTTATCTATGTAGTCATTAAGCCTACAAATGGATTATCATTAACAGTGTCCATATTTCATAGAGACTTGACGGTGTCGGACGTCAATCTTGACCGGGTGAAGGGGGGTCGTGATGGACATACACTAGGATCCAGAGTCATGTGGTCAAGCTCACTAGTTCTTGGTCAGGGACGTCATAATGTTAGTTAATTCTGGTCATATTGTCTCTGTGTAAGAGCGGAGAAGTCGTGATTGATGCTATTCTGCCTAAGACTGACACCTTTAACTAGCACAGCGATTTATTTCAATATCCAAAATAGATGTAGATATCGCCCTAGGACTTTAAATACGCTGCACAACTCCCCCGGCGGGTATGTGGGACTCACTGTGCCCGAAAGATGTAGAAGTAATTAAGTGGACGCAGTTCTACCCACTAAAAACCGGGTGCCACCAAAGCCGCCTTTGGTGAGGTGCCCCGAATCTATTGAACAAACAGGGCACCTCGACGGCTAGTCAGTCCCTCAAGAAACCGACGCCACCTCCACAGAGGGGTTGTCCCGCACCACAGAACAACCAACCCTTGTTTTCTCCGGTCTTTAGTCCCCTCTTATTATAAGAGAGATACAAAGAGCAGCTCGGTTCTATTGGCTTCGCCCAAGGTCCACCTTAGGCTACTGACCCCCACCGCCACGACAAGGCTTGAACCATGGTGGGGATAGTGCACCTATGCCCTTGTCCAATGCGAGGTTAACTTCACACACCTTGAAACACTATAAATCTTAAATTATAGTCTTCACTCTTGTGTTGCCACTGGTGAAAAAAAAACCTTTCTCGGTACACCACCACCACCACCACCTCAGTACCACTACGTACAGATTTTTTATTATTGTGGTGACGGCGACGTGACGTGACGTGACGGCCCTCGCCCCGTTGTCACGGCGACCGCACGCTCCGCTCATCCATCACGCTTCGCAGCTCCCGGACGAGACGCTCGGCTCGAGGGATATCACAAATTGACGATCCATGCAAATTTATTTCACAAGACATCTCCCTTATTTTCATCTCATGGAAGTGGGAACGGGAACTTTGCGGTAGAGGCGTACTGTATAGTGATCCATATCTGCCTTATTTTGTCTCTATAGTTTATACATTCTTTTCTGTGGTATCCAACAGATAACTCGGCTGAAGAAAAAAAAATTATAACATCTATTTTTGTTAAAAAAAAATCATTTAAAAAAAGCCATAAGTATTGTGTTCTAATTTCTTTTCTTTTACGCCGGGAAATGCTCTGAGGCCTCCCGCCTGGGAAGTGGGACTCCCCAGGCGGGTATGTGGGACTCAGCTCAGCGTGGTAAGGTGGACGCAGCTTTACCCACTAAAACCCGGCAAGCATCACCAATGCCGCCTTTGATCTATTGAGCAAACAGGGCACCTCGACGGCTAATCATTCCCATAAGGGAACGACGCCACCTCTACAAAGGGGTTGTCCCGCACCACAGAACAACCGCTCCAACGTCGGGACAGTGCAGTGGAGTGAGGTTCCCATCCTCGCCCCTTGTCCCCCTGCTCTTTTGTCCCTCTTCTTATAAGAGGGGTACAAAGAGCACCTTCCTCGGCTCAATCGGCTTCGCCCAAGGTGCTGGGTTCACCCTAGGGTACTGAGCTCCACCGCCACGACAAGGCTTGACCATGGTGGGGTGTTATAATGTTTACGAATTCATACATTCATTAACTTTGGACAGATTATATCGTGACCAGGGCTCATAATGTATCCAAAACGTCGGACATTTAAAAATCTTAATAAACCGCGATGAAATCCATCAATTTTGTTTCATTAGAAACCTACCAATTAAGTCACTTTAAAATGTCAAACAAATTAAAAATGTACCGAATAAATCATTTTCATCCTCTCTCCTAATGTTTGCTGATGTTAGCCAAATATTGGAGATAAGATCTGAATGCGCGGATGGCGGACGTCACCACGCGCCTGGTCTGCGGACCACCCAGCTCGCTGGACGGACGGAGCAGCTCCATTATAATCTGGTCTAATTGTAATAAAGATAACTCGAGCTATTCACTACATTCTGTTTTATTTCGTCAAGCTCCAGCGCGTGGCGTCGATATGTTGTGCTAGATCCACTCTGATGGACGCTTATCAGTTTCAGTTTATATAAACGTAAATTTATCCAAAATGGAAACATCGTTTTTAATAAAATACGTTAATCATATTGCAATGAAAAAAAAATCCCGAACAATGCTACGCGTAGAAAGTAAGTTTAAAAAAATGGGCTTTATTTCTAAATTCTAAATTGTTTCGACTATTTTTTTGTCTTAATTTTATTTTTATCATCATAATTGTTTTGGCATACTATTTCAGTAGGTATAAAATCATCTTTTAAGCTAGTTTTTTTGGCCTAATTGATTGACATAACGTTTAACAACAGTAGGTTGGGGCGCGGCGGGCTAAGGGCTAAGTCGGGAATATTATGTTTATTTGACATAAAAAGCATTTAATTAAATGCGAACACAACATATTATATGCACTCAACTTACTCTTTCCAAATAATATGCTTATATCTTAAATCTTAAATCATTATGCGTAAAAAATATACTTTAAAAAAGTGTGCTCCACAATTACTAAGCTTACAGTTGTTATGTTAAATAAATATGCCTACAAATTCTTTAATAAAATAATCAAACAAAAATCATTAAATTCAAAATAACGTTTTTCGAAGTTTATTCTACATTTTTGTGAATATCATTTTTTATGTTAACAAAAATATTTATTATTTTAATTTTATCTACGCATAACACATCGTTGGTGTACAAACTTTTATGTGTTGAATGTGTCTGGTCCATGTTTATGTTACCGCCAATGATGGGGCGGGGAGGGTCCCCGCATCCGTCCACAGATAAACTAATAGAGTGTCACACCGCTACCGTGGTATCGGCTGTGTGCTGATAAAGCGTGAGAAGATATGCCTCAAAAGGTGAACACCTCGTAGTAGAGCCGAGATACCTTCTGTGGGAGTCGATGTGGAGACAATCGGTACTCGAACCTGGCAATGGTTGCCTTACCGTTGACGAGACGAAATAGAGCATTCACACGTGTTGGAAGTAGACGTAACCGACTGTATTCCATATTTTTTTCCTCGGAACTTCTAGTGTCTTCTTTCCTGTTTTACATTGTTTTCCATGCAAATATAATCAAATATTAGCAGAGTAATGTTTGCAAATCTTTATACTGTGTGCTAGCAAAAATACAGTATCAGTTTGGACTTAAAGTAGCGAGAGGGGGTATTACTGCGTTTGGCTTGTTGGGAATCACTATTGTTGAGTCTATATTTTTAACTAAATGGGCTAGATTTCAGATATATTCGCGATTGATGGTAGATCGCTTATATTATACTATTTTCAATCGGAGAGGCGTATAGAGGAACAACGTCATTGTTATTGGTTAAGTGGGAAGTATCCCCAACTTACACAACGTAGACCGACGATGCGTTGGGGGTAGCGGGACCAAAGAAATTTTAGACCTTGAGTTGCGAAAATCGACTGATTAAATCCACCTACCATACGTATATCCTGATGACGCTAGTCGTTCGTTCCGTTGATGACATACGTGATACGCCCCTCCACCTCGTGACAGACGTACTGCGCCCCCTGGCAGAGTCTGAGCGTGCTACTTTGTCCCCCAGTTCCCGCCTTTTACGTGTTCCGCGACTATAAAATAAATTGAGTTTCCGAGATAGTTCAATCATTATCAACACGCTGAGAGCACGACTTCGAGGATGTGGGATTTTTTTGGTTATAATGGCCGGGCTGAGCAAGAATGTCTATGGTAGAATTAAGAAGATCCCACGCTATGCTGATCCCCAATTCCCTGCGTTTTGTTACTGTTATTTTTTATCCTTCGATTATATCTCATATATAATTTGCTTCGAGTCAATTAATCCTCACCCACTCTTCTAAATCTTTACATCAGTTTTGTGTTTTTATAGGAACAACTATATCTCCATTCTCCATGACGCGGTTTCCTACATTTTTACCTCAATGACGCGGAGACAGTTTGTTTTATTAAACAATCCTCCTGCTCTTCTCCTTCTGTCACTATGAAGGATGGTTGTTCAGCTTCAGGTTGAGATATACAGAAGACTAATGTCCACACCTCTGCTTGTCAGTCCTCGTTCAGTTGAGTATCGCACCCCTGAAGGATTGTTAAACGGAAAATGTATTTCAACTGTCACGACTTCCAGAGAGGGTGCCGTGAAAAATGATGCCCAAACAGAACGACTGCAGTGGGGCCCGCCGGGGCACTGCGGGGCATGGGGGGCACCGGGGGCACAGAGAGTACTGATTATGCACAGCCAGGAGGCGATACTGATGGATGTGTTAATATTAACTTAACGTGTTGCAGTAATACACGAGAGGTGCACACATGACAAGACAAATGGAGAACACCACACGGACGCCGCAGGACGGTACATTCGTTATCATTAACGGGACTCAAACACTAATGAGGGCGCACTTAAAATATTACACGTTACTTATCCTAGAGATATTCATATACCTAATTTGAGCACAATAATATATCTATACGTTACATTAGCTGTTGCCTGCAGCTTCGCCCGCGTTACTCAACTCCTATAAGTCACAGCGTGATGTTTTATAGCCTTATAGCCTTCCTCGATAAATGGGCTATCTAACTCTGAAAGAATTTTTCAAATCGGACCATTAGTTCCTGAGATTAGCGCGTTCAAACAAACAAACTCTTCAGCTTTATAATATAATATTATAGTATATATTAGCGATCTTTTATGTTCATATACTCTTAAATAGCACCCGTAAATTTATATTTTCATCGCTCAATTATTCATCGTCATCAGCGTTATGGGTGTCACCTACATTTGGGTGTCACCTACATTTGGGTGTCACCTACATTTGGGTGTCACCTACATTTGGGTGTCACCTACATTTGGGTGTCACCTACATTTGGGTGTCACCTACATTTGGGTGTCACCTACATTTGGGTGTCACCTACATTTGGGGTGGCGCTCGCTTCACTAGATGATCACTTCGTCCCTCACGTAGAGCCATTGATGCGTCAGGTTGTCTCGATGTCCTCTTACTCTCAGCCGGGAGTCGGGACCCAAGTTATGGGACTTATTGTAATGCTACGATTATATTGGATTATCAAACTTATATTGATATTATCGTTTCACTATCATGAGCGTGTGTCCGTCTACATTTCCTATAGCGTAGCGCATGTCTATGGATGTCGCTATCACTTACCACCAGGTGAACCGACTGTCCGTTTGCCCTCTCTTCTTAAAACAGTTATTTGATCTTACACTCGACAGCTTGGCCTTAGATAATAATATTCGCGTTTACGTTTTAAAATTATATCTTTCCGTTCACCCTTCAACATCTCCACTCCGGTATTTAACAAACATGTGATATCGAACTTTATTACGTTTACTAGCAGCACCCCGCGGTTTCACCCGTAATTCCCATTCTCGTGGGAGTACCGGGATAAATTATAGCCTATATTTCATTCTGATGTATTTGCTATGTTATTGTAAAGTCATTGAAATCCAATCCGTTTAGTAGTTTTTGCGTTAAAGAGCAACAAACATACTGTATCCGTAAATCCATACTTTCTTACAAACTTTCGCGTTTATAATATTAGTAGGACTACTACCACAAAGTCCAAATAATATATAAATAACAAACGCGTACTCTGATTTTGCTATAAGACCTATAAAGTAACTCACGTTTGCCAATTAGTACGAATATTAGGGTCTGTTGAAATAATAAATAAATAAAAAATATTGAAATTGGACTCTCATACGATGATGATGATGATGATGATGAAGTAGGTGTGTGGATTCTAAATCTAGATATTGATTATGTGTCATTATTTATTCACACCAAGCAGCGATGTCTAAAAAATACCAATTTAATCGCAGTTTGTTAAGATTATTATATACCCGAACGTTCATCCTACTTTATAGCAATCACTGGCTCGGGAGGACCATCCTGTTAAAAGTTGTTTCATTATACCGAGTGGGATTGGCATTGCGTAACATCAGAAAACAATACATGTCTTAATTTACATGAAGCTGGTTCGAGCCATTTAATCCTGTATCGCTCAGCCGGCGCCCGCCGCGCGCGCGAATTGTTTATGAGACGAGTCCCGAGTTGGTAGTCGTCTCACGTGCGTGTACCGTCCACGTCTCATACACGATCGACGTGGTGCTGCTGGAATTTTACCATTTATTTTGTGACAGTTGTCGTCTCTTCTTTCTTATAATGATTAAGATGGCGCTTGACAAAAACGGAATAATAATACGCATGGACTTAAAAAATACAAGTGTGAGATAATTGCATTTGGGGTTTTTCAACATTAATAACGAAAGGTTTTGGGTTCACCATAGACAATATTCGGGCGGGGCAGGTGTTCTGGCACATCTCCTTAACCATAACCCTGCTTATTTCTTATGCAAAGCAACTTTGGGTTTTCTTGTTAGTTGCGTAAACAAACTGGCAGATGCCACCACACGGCCATGAACACAATGATAACATGACATAAGATTAAGTCTCGGTGCCAGTAATTACATTGTCTGTCCTAAAGGACAAGTTAAACACTTCTCGCCGCAACAGTGAACCAAGCAGGATGGTGGTACCCTTGTACCCTTCCAAGTCCCACCGATAGCACTATCATGATATCGATAATATATCATTACATGGAGTAGTTGCAACATCAAACAAATCGAACAGTAAGAATCTTCTCCATCCATTTACTTTTAGAGTTTGTCAATTATGTACATCCTACATACATACAAATGCACAAGAGATACAAAAGAGAAGGTACAATAGTGAATATAACAGCAGAATGATTTTACAATGCTTTATGTTTTACTACCACAAATGATACTTAGCTGTGTGCTGGCACCGCTGCACTTACCAACAGCTGCTCTTTAATAGTGGGTATATTACATCACTAATAAATACCGCGGCTCTACGTTATAATTGCGGAGCTCTAGATCGTAAAGCGTGTATTGGTGGGTTAGCGGATATTACAAATGTGTTTTTTTTTTCCGGAATGTCGTGACCAACCAGCTGATCGACTCTTCAGGAACAAATTAAGATGGGCTGGCATAAACAAAGAGGCGCTTTGGCCCAGCAGTGGGACAATACAGGCTAGGAAAAGACCCGGGTCTTATTAGATATAGCTAGAAATGTAAAAGTGGATTAATGTGCAATATAATATGTGTTACATTATTTAAAAATCTTTATAATATTTTCACATTTGGAAAGTTTGTTCATCGTTCCTTAACAACCGAGCAACGGATCGACATATTTTTTGTGTCACAGTCGGAGAACCGGGAAGTAGGATGCGTCACTTTTTATCTCGAGAGATGTCTCATTATTGGTCGAGTTTCAAATGACAAACAATTAAGAGTGGTACATACGAGTGCGCTTTTATGTTTTATATTTACTACATCGAAAAGTTTTCGTCTAATGAAGCTTACAACTAGTACAACATTGAAAAAATCTACGATTTCAATTTGGGCTTAAGGTTGAACAAGTCAACGGCGCGAACTCTGACTAAATGAATGCTATCTCACCTGACATAGTGCGCGAACATATTATTGTGTACTAGAGTGAAATGCACAATGAAGTGTTTTAAATCAGCTATATGTTCTTTAAAACACCGTCGCTACACTAAGTCTGCCATCTGTGAACATAGTCTTGACAAAGCTTGCCATTATATCAGATTTGATAAACCACAAGTCCTCGCAAAAGAACACAGATTCCAACCAAGGATGATCCGTGAGGCTATTGAAATTAAAAAACATCCTAATTTCAATAGAGAAGAAGGCTGGCTCTTACCACCTGCTTGGGATCCCATTATTAATATTATCAAATCAAAATCCAAGCATAATATGTCACAGATTAAAGATACAGTTAGCACTTTCTACGTAGATAGGACTAACCAAAATATTGATGTATCATAGGGTAGTTTCGAATAACTTTGTAACATTAGGACGTATGACACCTCAGTCCTCCCGTGACCATGGTTGCTGTAAAGTATCCGAAACGTCGGGCTTGTAAAAATCTTAATAAACCGCGATAAAATCCGTAAAAAAGTGTTTCATTATAATGAGTGAAATTCGCGTAAACATTAGAAAATAACTAAACTATGTCTGCACGGGCTTTATTTTGAGTTTTCGTACCCCGTATACAAATATACGTATACTTTCGCCCAAAGTTGGGCTAAAATAAGTGTTGAAATACGAATGTTTAGAAGCTTGTATTTTTGAAATGTATATTTTTTTACGATTTTGGGTACATACGGACATAAATAATGACGAGATCAATTATTATCCTTACTTTTTGATAATCAACGTCAAACATTGTAGTTATTACTGTTCGGCGTTTGTATGGAAAGATGAGCGACTTGTGTAACCATAAACGATAATTTAAGATATAAAATGTTTACAATATTAACGGTTGCAATAAGTATTTAAGCTACAAGGAGCAAGTTACATGTAACTGCTTGAAACAAGCTGCAATGATGATATATTTACTGCGTTATTATTATGTGTTATAAACCGTCCCCATTACACACCCATAAAGAAGTTATCTTTTGTTAGATATAATCGAAATTTATGATATAAAGGTGAATCTAGTAAAATAGTAGTGTCATTATATAATTTATACGGTCAGACAAATTTTCATTCAGAGGTGAGTGGGCAGCGGCTGAGATAACAATAAAGTCAAGAGAGGAAATGTGCTACATAATCATGATCAGTCTCGTTCGGCCGCCACTCGATGCGGACGTATTGCTGACAATTACTATTAAGTAAACGTGTAGCGCGGCGTAAGCCGTCGCTCGTGATTTTATTTCGTCATGAGCCAACAACTTGTGGCGAACGAATTGCTGGCGTTCCTGCAGCAGAAGCTGGACGTGATGGACGAACTGTCCGCTGTTCAGATCTGCGCAACGAACTTCAGCGAAGATGACATCGCCGCTGCCAAGGTGCTGTTGTACAAGTCACTTAACAAAAGTGACCAGATGGTGTCCCGCCGGCGTGACGGGACAAAGAAGAGCGTGCAGGACATCATCACGCTGCTGAAGGAGACCGACCCCGACGACGTGCCGACATTTGTGGCAAAGGACTTGACAAAGCTCCCTCCTGTCACCTTCGACCATGTCGACGTCACGAGCCTGCTGAAGGACATTGTTTTTCTGAAGGCTAGCCTAGTGGATGTGCAGAAGAGACTCGATGCATCCCAGAATACTGTTGCTGATTTGCGCAATGAACTCACAGAGTTGTGTAAATCGGTAGTAGTAACTGGGTCACCATGTAATGCATTGAACGTCAATACGAGTCGTGGAGCATGCCTCGATTTATCGGGTGTCAGCTTCGCGTCAGCAGTTTTGTCTTCGCCGTCACCGATGGACGCCGAGTCTGCTGAGCGCGCACTGTGCACGCCCCGCGACCTCGCTCCCGCCCCTGCAGCTCCTGCTCGTGCTGCACGAAACTCCCGACCAGCTGTCCCGGTGCCTGTGTCTGCGAGGAATGAGAATCTCGCCAACAACACCATCGTGATTATATCAGCTACGAAGCCCTTGCCTGAGAAGACATCGAAGCGGGCTGATGACGAAGGTTTTATGACGGTGCAAGGAAGGAAGCGCCGTCAGAAGACTAACAAGAATCGCTGTGGCACGGCTCCCATGGAGACCAACAGTATACGTGCTGCAGCACCGAACACCCCGGTGTATATCTCTCGCCTACACTACACCACTGAGGCGAGAGACATCGTGGAGTACGTGTGCCAGAGGACCAAGTACACAGCGAGAGTGCAGCTTCTGGAGTCGCGCCGCAACGTCAATTTCAAGGCGTTCGTGGTGCGAGTGCCAACATGTTTTCTGCACCTCGTTATGCAGGAGGACTTCTGGCCAAAGGGCGTGGTGTTCCGCCGCTTCCGCGGACAAGTTCCACCGGAACGCACTAAGACTTAAGTGCAAGTGAAGTGTTACTAACATAGTTTTATGTTTTATTTACTAACAACATTGTTTATAATTAATTATGTATAATTAGGTTAAGGTATTTATCTATGGGCCTATGCAGCCTGAAAATAAAGGTTTTATTATTATTATTATTATTATTATTATTATTGATACTTCTCACCTCCGATCTTCAATGGACACAAGATATGTTCAGATCAACATTTATAAACATTTATTACACACGAAGAATCCCATAAATTTTCCTAACATTAATATTATGTACGCGATGAACATAATACGGATCACAAAAGGCATATTGAAATACCTTAGATGGTTTAGTGGTCGATTAGATTTAGATTTAATAGGAGCATTATGTTATCGGTGGGAAAGAAACGTGTTAGCTGTACATCTCGGGCTGACCGATCGGGGAGTTTGGTCCTAATATACATGCCGGCATGGCGATGTGGGTCGGACCGGTCCCTCGGTTACGCTAATTGACGGCCGACAGATAAGGCGCTCGGACACACAACAACCTTTACGAGAGGCTCCACTCTCCTCAAAATGGACTTTGAACAAATCGACCTATAAATGATTTTTATACGGCAACAATATTTGCAGAATTCGCTAAGGCATTCGATAGCGTGAGCAATAAAGAAAGCTGTGTGTGCTGCGGACGAAAGTTATGCGACATTGATCTGTTGTGTATTGAAATAAAACCCATTTTGTTGAGTGATAGCCCAGCCCTTGTCACGTTTTATGTCATCGATAACCGGGAACCCGTTATGGTGATGCAAGGTTCTGTCCCGCGCCCGCTGTCCTATACATTTTATATCGATAAGCCAAGGTTTTGATTGAAACGTGATGGGCGGGGCGCTTGCTACGTTTTGTAGATTGAGCCGAGTTTCACAAGCACAACATACTTGATGCAGCAGAACCTGTCTGTTGACTCAGAAATGCACCCGATGTTGACTTCGTAAATTGTACGTCTGATTGCTTGTACTTAAGAACGCGAGTAAGTTGCAATGTTTTTTCTTCGACATATCTAAACTACAAATGCTGTCGATGTATTTTAAGACGATTACTAGCATTAACATATTAATCTACCTTTTATCCGACTCGAACTGCAATAAAATAAGAGCCTCTATTTATTTCTATTTTAGTAGTGTAAGCTCTTAGCAATAAATAGTGACTATATTTTATAGTCTAAAGAATTACAATAAATGGATTTAATCTCCGAACAGAATGTTTATTTATATGCTCGTATTTAACGATTACCTCATGATAGCTTCAGCTCTGTGTTCGAACCGAATAATAAAATAGATATTTACTCCAATATAACTATTAATTTGACTTGAGTACGGTTACTATCATAATAATATTGACGACCTCTGTGGCTCAGTGGTAAGCGCGTTGGCGCTCAAGCCCGGAGGTTGCGGGTTCGAATCCCGCCAGGGAACAAAAAATATTTTCTGTGTTCCTGGGTCATGGATGTGTATTAAATATGTGTATTATATAATAAAAATCTTAAATATATGTATAGTATAAAAGTATTAAATATATTTCCGTTGCCTGGTACCCGTAACACAAGTTCCTCGAGAACTTACCACGGGACCAGATTGACGTGGTGTGAAAGCGTCCATAGATATTATTATAAAAAAAATATTATGAACGTCTGTCGGTGGTAAATGTTTATTACATTAACATTAATATTACTTCTTGTGGAGGTACACATAAAGATAGACGCGAGTAGACCGGTGTTTATAACTCTGGCTTCACACTTCGGTTCAAGTGGAAGATAAAGAATTAAGGATTCAAATTTGACACTTAAATTCAATATTGTTTTAATGTGTTGAACTCTGTGCCTTAAAATCTTTAATAACTAAAATTTGTCAGTAAGGTGTAGTGGCTAATACACTTGATAGACATTTTGAAAAAAAAATGAGTAAATTAGTAACTCTTGTGATTTTTTGACAATGTTTTCTCCCACTGATACGTAATCAAAAACAGTTTTGACACTCTTTTTAAATAACGTCATAGTAGCTTTCCTAGGCTTTACAATCATTTAAGAAAAATCATTAACTTAAATATGTGAAACCAATTAATTTGGTTCGTTCGTGTAATGAGCGCAGGTTTCCTCTGCGGTGGAGCGGTGTGTTTCACTGCTGCTGGACTTAAACGTGCTTTCACATAATACCCGCTCATTTGGCTCCACACAAACTGTTTCAAATTGAACGTTTTCGCGTCGTTTATTAATTTCATCGCCATCATTATCGAATCGTAATGATATTGGTTCCACTTATATATTAAATGTTAATATTATGTTATTGCTTTTCATTCGTTTGATTGCTTATCTTTATGTTTATTGGAAATAAATAAAAAAAATGATACATTTGAAGAGATCTAGGTTATACGTTCAAATAAAAACCTCTATATTAGATAAGTTCCAAAAAAGTCTAATAAGTTATTTTTTGGAAAATCAAGATAAAATAGATTTTCTAGGAAAATAATATCTTTTTATATTTAAAGGGCATTTTTGAAACGTGACTAACACAATAGTTCATTATTTGCATACATTTTTAACTATAAATAGTTCTTATAATAATTTCAATGTGTTGATATCTCGAGAACTATCTTTATTATTAAAACTGCTCTTGGCATTAATAAAACCGTTGATACCCATCACGGAGCCCAAAGAAAGTAATAAGGAAAAGCGTTAAGTAAAACGTTTCGCTCCCTCTTTATCAACATTCCTGTATGATCCACTTAATATGCAGCACAACATTGCACACAATAAACTCCATAAAATTAATTTACCAGCGCCGTGGCCCGGGAACTGGACGTCCCGCGGGTCCACTTCAGCCATTACTAATTCTCCGGACGTAACCAATGAATTAAAACAACCTGTGCCCTAAGCCCCTGCTTTCCTCCCATTATCAACTTCACTTGTACTAAATTCCTGACCCTTAAAGCGCATATTTCCTTGCTTAGTCTGCTGGCGTTTGGTTCGTTTTCGGTATTTTTCGGATCGTTTGCGTATCTAGATGGTCCGCGAAGGTTTTTTAATCCGTAATGGCTGGCTGTGTCTGATAGCGGGTATGATGCATGTCCGGTGGTCGGGGGTATTTTGGGCAGTGGTCAGCAGGGGTGGATTGTTTGTGAGTGAAAAAAGTACTTTCAGTAGAAATTATTTTAGTCTTAACAACATAATTATTAGTCAACGGCAAGATTAATTATAATTATTAGTCGACAGGAGTTTTGTGAAATATATTTTCACAATTTCGCCTTAGAACCCCAATGGATGAATAACGTTGTAAAGACGCTTTCAGGAAAATGGAGAATCAATCTCCTTCTTGAATAATATAACAATATTCGTAAAGTAGCTGCGTCAGATTTGAAACGAGGAATAAGTAAGCTGCTTTGATTAGCTACTAATTTTAAGGAAGTTTATACCTAACGTGGTCAGTAATTA
The DNA here is from genome assembly GCA_963853865.1 of Helleia helle. Classification (NCBI taxonomy): domain Eukaryota; kingdom Metazoa; phylum Arthropoda; class Insecta; order Lepidoptera; family Lycaenidae; genus Helleia; species Helleia helle. The sequence goes on along the minus strand of OY971433.1, from coordinate 18,645,195 downwards.
TTTGATGAAGATGATATTATAATATTTTTCAGCAATAATACCAAAATTGGCAGATCATAATCGACATTTTCTGCGATTTAAATCTTATTTTTGTCTTTATTATTTTGGCATACAACCTAAAGTTTTTTACTTGCATATTATTATATTTCATAAATTATATTATTTGTATTCGAAAATAATTAATATCGGTATGCATATTGTGGTCCTCTACTACTCCCACCAAATAACTGGACTTGAAGATTTTATTTACTGAACCGCAGCCTGGATAGTAGGTACATATTTGTATCGTTTTTTTTATAAATAACTTAAACAATAATATCCATGGACGCTTTTTAATTTTGAATTTCGTGTTTCTTTCCTTGCTATTATCAAGGAAGTTTACCCTACAAGAAACAGGTTCTAGTGTTTTTGCCCGTCGAACGGTAAAAGTGCCCAACTTGCTTTGTACAGTCCGGAATAAAACAAGAATTGATGTGTGGAAAAACTGCGTAGCCCTAAAAGTCCAAAGTCAAGTCAAGTCAAGTCACAACCATCCATGATACCCGAGTAAGCAGACTGCACTGAGCTCCTTCCTCTTATTTTCTTCTGAGGTAACTCATCATGATAAATAAAAGTCTTAGTCACTTTATCGGTACATGATTCCTAGCTTATCGCAGGCTACACATCTCTGGGGTCATAGGAAATCCAAATAAATGTGACAGCAGCCCCTTAGTGCCTCTTTGAACCTCTGCTCACCACAATTAACTTGTTATTTTCGTTCTCTGAAAATTTTAAACAAAATCGAAGCCGAGGTGATTACACCCAGCTCCTGCCAATCGCCACTTATCGCAGATGGGATATTTGATTAAGCTATTACCGAGTCGAAATCTTATCGTCCTCCTCCTGCTACCCCCGTAACCGCCGCCCTCCACCCGCACCCCCGCGCCCGCCCTTTTCGCGCGGGTGCTTTAAATAGGGAATCCATTGACATGATTGGCAATGGACTATGGGGTTCGTGAGTTGTAGCTCTTCGGTAGACTAAGGTTTTTTCTTTATTGTGCCATAGTGGTATTCGACGTACCAACGGTACGTAAAACAGAGCAGCGCATAGGATATATAATGAGAGATGATGAGGTACACTATCTATCACTAAACTCTACCGTCTCCACTGGTCTCTACGAGCCTGTTTCCTTAACAGGAGTCATGGCCAAAACAACCCACGTCTAACACATACCACCTTCTTGCCTGAACGTTTCCATGAATCTGAATACCGGGTAGGTCTCGTTTACTCTTTACCCGAGGGACTTGAGTATTTATTTCTACTAAGTTATTATCAATAGCTATACAAAGCTATATCTTAAAGAGAGGGAACTTAACTTTAATTTTATCCAAGAAATAATTTATTTAGACACAACAGCCTTCAATTACAGTTCACAACTCTTGTACCGTGCAGTATTCGCTGGGCCGTCCATCCCGGTTCATCCCAGGATCAGTCGACGAGTCCCGGCGATTGGTCATTGCCAGCCCCCCACTAGAAGACTCACGCACTCGCGGTAGCGCCTTAGACGAGGTGACCTTGTATATTACCAACATTTATTATTTGCCAAAATTATACAGGACCTGTGCTTCCTGACTGCACTTACATCCTTTTCATAATAAATACATATATTAACACTGGCTCTACCTAGCAGCTCTACACGCTTCAAATTGGAAAGACAAGTATGCCTTAACAAATATCTTCCTCAATATTTGCGCCATCGATTGCAAAAATATTTATACAAATCCGACTCGTCGTTCTAATAATATGAGTGCGTTTTTTTCTAAATGAATTGTTTCAGGCGCTAATGCTGCGTGTACTCTTAAGTAACTGCTAGAAACTAAAACTATCTGTATATTAGTTGGTTGTGTATTTAAGCTAGGGCTGTGTTGTGATTATGATTATGCGAATATTTAGTAGTAGCTTATGAAACAAAGTCTTTTACTGTATTGCATATGGTATGTACTTACCATAACATATCATATATTTTCACGAAACAGCGGTTGACTTCAAAGTTATTATAGGTTACTAACCGTTGCCCGCGGCTTCGCCCACGTTCTCTTAGACTTACAGCCGAGAGCAGACTGGTGATCATGACATAGCCTGCGTCAATCAAATAACGTAGCATTGTACCGGTGAAGGAATTTTTATCTGATAAATAATTTTAAAGGTAGCTTACTTTTTTGTCATACTTCTTTTGTACTATGTCCGCATTTGTTTTTCTACGCGAACTCTTTAGGTCTGCTGGCAGAAACGCCTTTAAGGGATAAGCACACCTGTGTATAACTTTTAATTGTTAACTATATTTAAATATTTTTTTTAATCATTAAATTTAATCAAAACTCCCAAACATTGTCTTTATAATGTTGGTGTAGATGGAACTACTTTGGAAGAGGCTTTTTTCACTCCCCACAATGTGTATAACTTACATAACCATAAAACAGAACCGTAATTGAAATCCGTAACATGTTTTTATAACAATCAGTACAATTGTCGTAAACATAAGGAAACAATACTTCCAGTTTTCGGGGCGCCAAGTGGTTATATTTCACGAGCGGCCCGTTAAGTCTCCTCGCCGTAAACACCTCTCTCTAAACAGCCTCCTCCTCCCCGCTACACCCCCTCGCTCCTCTACGTGCAAATCCCGGCGACTCAACCAAATTGGATGCTGTTCCAACTGAATACATTTCCTTGGTGTTTACGATTCAATCCCACCACCAATGGGCGAGTATTGAACCTTATCTCCTGGGTGCAGGGTTGATGTTGTGCGAGGTGTTTGATATGCAAAAGGGATGTCAAATCAGATTGCATTAGGTAAAGATATCGGTGTCACGTGACGGTGACTACGCGATATGTCGTATCGTCTGATCCATTAAGTGCTAGGTTTTGATAGAGAAAATAAAGAATTGAAAAGTGGCTTGAGACATTGAGACATCTTGAAGATAGGAAACAATCAGTCATTGGAAGTGATGAAAATGACAGCAATTTTCCCATAAATTATACAAAAATTTATTTTAACGGACTGGTATTAATTATTAAATCAGCCTATGCTATAAAATTGTATTATTTATATTATTATTTTCCTTTTTGTGTTAAATTGTAACTTACGATTACGATTACGGCGCATGAAGATTTGGTGTGAGTTTTAAGCCAATAAAATATGTTATGGTTTACATCGAGTAAAACAGTATTACAAAAAGTAATAACAGGGGTAAATACTAATACAAGTAACCATGAAGTTAGCGTTGTCTTCCCAGAAGCTGAGAGTTGTCTGTTTATCAAACTACTTGCAGTTATTAAACTACTTACTTATTATATTATTTGAATGTTTTTTCTTTAGCAAGTGATTTAAATTATTTGGTGATTTTTCATAATCATCATCGCCAACCGTTTTCCGTCCACTGCCAGATATAGGCTTCTCTCAATGAACGTCACAACAAATAAGATGGTGACAATATTTATTAAAACTTCATATAAGAGTCGGTCGTAGTTTAAACATGGTATATATCCCGTTTTAAATATTTTTAGTAATTAAAAAGACCAACTGAAACCATACGTATCATTCGTATAAAATGTCGAACTGACTGTTTATTTTTATTATCTACGAAGTAGCGCCATGCTGCTTTGCAGCTGAATGGGCCGGCGCGTCCGGGGAAGTACTTCGCTCTCACATAACATCGACGTCAAATGGCGGCTAATGTCGTCGTGTTTCGTTCGGTTTGTGAGAGATCCGGTGCCCCCCCCCCCCACACACACACACATGACAGCACAGAATACTCAAAGACTACCCCAGGAGGGTACCGGTCGCGCAAGCACCGGAGAATCCCTCTCTAGGCCTCCGGGCTCAGGACAGGTACTTGAACCCGGAGACCTGGGCAGCCCCGCGTATTCTGGGGGGGGGCGAATCTGTGCTCAACACAAAAACTGCCCGGGGTAAACGGAGCCGTCGGCAGAAGTCCCCTACCACTATGACCGTGGATTTCTGTAACATTAGGGGACTTCATACCAATCTTGACGCCGTCCATTACCACCTCCAGACGGCGAAACCGGCCTTGCTCTTTTTAACCGAGACTCAGATATCCTCTCCGGCTAATACTTCTTATCTCTCTTGTCCGGGGTACAAATTAGAACACTTTTTTGTACCGCGGGCTGGAGTTTGCGCGTACGTCAGAGAGGATATCTGCTCTCGTCGCCTTGGCAGTCTTGAAGGTAGGGACCTCTCCATCCTCTGGTTGCGCATTGACAGCGACGACCATCCCCGCGTCTATGCCTGCCTATATAGGTCCCATAGCGGTAATGACGAAACCGACCGACTTGTGGAGCACATTCAAATGGCTACAGATTCCGTGTTACAACAGATCCCATCCGCAGAGATCGTGATTCTTGGTGATTTCAACGCCCATCCCACCGAGTGGCTCGGCTCTCGTACAACCGATCATGCGGGAAGATCTGTTTACGAGTTTGCCTCAGCATATGATCTGACACAATTGGTGGTATCACCAACTCGTATCCCTGATGTGGAAGATCATACGCCTTCCCTGTTGGACCTTCTGCTGACCTCTCACCCTGACAATTACGTGGTCTCCGTGGACGCTCCACTTGGCCCATCGGACCACTGTCTGATCCGGAGTTATGTACCTGTCGCAAGCCCATCATGGCCTCGTTTTGCTGGCTGCCGCCGCGTTTGGCACTATAGGTCAGCTGATTGGGACGGGATGCGGTCCTTCTTTGCATCCTACCCATGGGGGCAAATTTGCTTCTCGCTGGATGATCCAAACATCGTTGCCGATTCTGTTGCCGATGTGGTTCTGCAAGCCATGGAGCTTTTCATTCCAAGCTCTGCAGTGCCTATAGGCGGCAAATCCAAGCCCTGGTTTGGTGAAACCTGTAAGATGGCTGCACGCCGTAAACGGTTAAGCTACCGAGCCTGGGCCAAAGCATTGATGTCCCAGGATGAAAAGACCAGCGCATTGAAAAAGGAGTATAACTTTGCCTCCAGGTCCTTCAAAAGAGCTATTGCTGAGGCAAAAGCGGAGTACGTGAACAGAATTGGCGAGAGATTGGTTCGACTTCCTTCGGGAACTCGTGCATTCTGGTCTCTTGCCAAGGCTGTTCAAGGGAATTTTTGTAAGCCATCCCTACCATCTCTGCACATGAGGAATGACTCGTTGGCCCACACCGCGAAGGAGAAGGCCGATCTTCTAGGCACTCTTTTTGCTTCCAACTTGACTTTGGATGACCAGGGAAAAATACCACTGACGATCCCTCGGTGTGATACTTCAATGCCGGAAATAATTTTCCGACAGAGCTCCGTACGCAAAGCACTCTTTTCGCTGGACATCCATAAGTCGAGTGGGCCTGACGGCATACCTCCGTTAGTGCTACGAACCTGTGCTCCTGAGTTGACACCCGTCCTTACGCGTCTTTTCCGGCACTCTTACTCATTAGGCGTCGTCCCACGCTCGTGGAAGACAGCTTTAGTACACCCGATCCCTAAGAAAGGGGACCGCTCAGACCCGTCCAACTACAGACCAATAGCTATAACTACCTTGTTCTCAAAGATTATGGAATCCATAATCAACTGCCAGCTCCGGCGATATTTGGAGGAGCACCAGCTGATTAGCGATCGCCAATACGGCTTTCAACGGAATCGCTCAGCTGGTGATCTTCTAATATTCCTAACGCAACGATGGGCGGAGGCAATTGAGAGCAAGGGGGAGGCGCTGGCGGTTAGTTTGGACATAGCGAAGGCCTTTGATCGGGTGTGGCATAAAGCACTTCTTGCAAAGCTACCATCTTATGGGCTTCCCGAGAAATTATGTGGGTGGATCACCAGTTTTTTGGCAGACAGGAGCATTAAGGTCGTTGTCGACGGTGCATGCTCGGACCTCAAGTCTGTAAATGCTGGTGTTCCCCAAGGTTGTGTACTATCTCCAACCCTGTTTCTTCTGCATATCAATGATATGCTGAAAACCAGCGGCATTCATTGCTATGCGGATGACAGCACTGGAGATGCTTTATACACTGGCCGCCCTAATATTTCTCGGGAACAAGTCGATGAGTGTCGGAACAAACTTTTGTCTGAAATCGAGTCTCTGCTGGCCAGAGTCTCGGAATGGGGGCGACTTAACCTAGTCCAATTTAACCCCAACGAGACACAAGTTTGCGCGTTTACCGCTAAAAAAACACCCTTCGTCGTTCCTCTATAATTCGAAGGCACTTCCCTAACCGCCTCAGCCAGCATTGGGATACTTGGCGTCGATATATCGAGACATGTGCAGTTTCGTGGTCATTTGGAAGGAAAGGCTAAACTAGCCTCGAAGAAACTCGGCGTGCTCAATAGGGCGAAGCAGTATTTCATGCCTTCACACCGCCTTCAATTATACAAGGCGCAGATCCGGCCTCACATGGAATACTGCTCTCACCTCTGGGCTGGAGCGCCCCAGTATCAGCTCCTTCCATTTGACCGCATTCAACGCCGGGCGGCTCGAATCGTCGACGACAATGTTATCTCCAATCGGCTTGATTCTTTGGCGCTGCGTAGAGATGTCGGATCGCTCTGCATCTTCTACCGCATCTACCACGGGGAGTGCTCTGAGGAATTGTTCGGTCTAATACCTGCAGCAGAATTCCACCACCGGACATCGCGGAAAAACTCCAAATTTCACCCACACCATCTCGATGTCCGGAAATCCACAACAACTCGATTTTTACGGCATTTCCTGCCTCGCACGACTAATATATGGAATCAGCTGCCTCCTATGGTGTTTCCGAACCGATACGACTTAGGGACCTTCAAGAAAAGAGCATACTCATACCTGAAAGGCCGGCAACGCACCTGCTAATCCACTGGTGTAGCGGGTGTCTGTGGATGTCGCTCTTCACTTACCATCAGGTGAACCGACTATCCGTTTTCCCCCTCTTCTATAAAAAATATATATATATATATATATATATTTAAATTAAACTCCAAAATATACATATTCATATTAGCTTAAGATCTAAATTTATTTATTTATTTATTTTTTTATTTAGACACAAACATAACATCATTACAGCATAATGATACCAAGACAATGTTACAAGTAGACAAACGACATAAAATATTTATTCGCACATATGACATAATATATATACAGGTACAAATATACACATTATGTAGTGAAGTTCTCATCATTCTTTTTCGAGAAAAACCTGAATTAATTCTATTAACTTCGACAGGTTATGGGCAAAGATGTCTATCCCCTTTTTCTGATAGTTTGTTTAGTACCGGATAGCACGTAACAATGGAGATGCATTTAGCAGATTTGTTTTTGAAGGCGGAAGGCTGAGCATAGCGGGACGTCTGCGGATATTCAACTACTACCTACAACAATCTTTGGTCTAGTAAATAAATAATAATATGTCGTTCTTACCTCTATATATCGACATTATATTATCGTATCCATGTCGTGTCGTGTCGGTCATATCGTTTCGTGTCGTGTCGTGTCGTATCGCGTACTCGCCTCGTACACAGGGTGCGGTCGAGAATGTGCTGGTTGGATTTACGTTAGGGCTGCGATTTATAGCTCGATCTGTACTCACACGGGGACGGAGTACTAAAACAGTACTACGGTACACGCCGCGGTATTTGTGTTGTTATCAACGCTTAGGAGGTATAGGAGATGTGCCTTCTGAATAGCATAAATAGATAACAGTTGAGGGATTCAAAATATTATTGATATCATATTTTTTTTGTGTGTGTGTGTGATTGTGAATTGTGTGTTTTGATATACAATTGTAACTCGTGAACTGTTCTGTCTATCGTGTGAAATGTTTTTGTTAATCGCCTGAATCGAAGGTTATCTCATAAATACAAACTCACTAACATTAGCTCCTTTTTTTTAACGCCGCAAATGCTCTGAGGCATCCCGCGGGGGAGTGGGTCTCCCCACGCGAGTATGTGGGACTCGCTGCGCCCGAAAGCTGGTAAGTAGACGCAGCTCAACCCACTAAAACCCGGCGAGTGCCACCAATGCCGCCTTTGGTGAGGTGCCCCGGATCTGTTGAGCTAACAGGGCACCTCGACGGATAGTCAGTTCCCCAAGAGACCGACGCCACCTCCACAGAGGGGTTGTCCCGCACCACAGAACAATCCCTCCCAACGTCGGGATAGAACAATGGAGTGAGGTTCTCGTCCTCGCCCCTTGCCCCCTGCTCTTATAAGTAGAGGGGACAAAAGAGCAGGGGGGGCAAAAATGTAGCGGCTCACCCTGGGCTACTGAGCCCCACCGCCACGACAAGGCCTGAACCATGGTGGAGACAATCTTTAGCTCCTAGGTTTTAAATTATTTTATAAAAATACTCTGACTCACCGCGAAAAAAACGTCTCTAAAATTATTAGCTTAAGAATCAGAAAAAAATCGCCTGGCATTTGTCATGACTGTGTTTCAATAAACAAAGTTGTCTGTTTCCTATACGAGTCAGTTATTGATTAAAGTTCCCATAAATATGAGGTCCTTTGTGTTCGTTATCTCATCATTAAGATCAATCTAAGAGCGACAAAAGCTTCGCCTTGTATTTACGGTAGATCCCTGGGGCGGCAGGAGAGGCGACGGTAACCATTCGTATGGTAATGCCCGTCGACACGCTGTGGCGGCGGTGCTGTGTTTAATATCGACGTGATAACATTGTCAGGAGTGTCGTGTCAGGATGTATAAGCATAAGTGACAGAATTTTACAAAGCTTTTTTAAAACGGGTGTATAAAGAAATATTTGATGAAAATTCACGTAGTTTTCATCTATTAGAGCTATGCTGATACATCTCAAAGGTGCCTTCATTTCGAGTACCAGAAACGAAAAATATGAGTATAAATATATATTTAATATTCTCGATAGTGAGCGACGATAGCCTAGTGGGTGTGGGCTCGGCCTCTTGAGTGAGAGCCGAGAGCGCCGGGTTCGATCCTGACCCCCCCCCCCCACTCGTGATACCTAGAAATGGGTTTTTCTAAATTTCTACCTTCACCTGACCATCGCTTGCTCACCGGTGAAGGAAACATCGTGAGGAAACCTGCATGCCTGATGAGAAAAAAATGTCTTTGAAGGTGTGTGAAGTTCACCAATCCGCATTGGGTCAGCGCATCGGGGAACTATGGCCCAAAAACCTCCTCGCCCGATTTCGAGGAGGAGACCCGTGCCCAGCAGTGGAACATATAAGGGTTGATATATTATTATTCTCGTACAAATCTGACACATTTGATGATATTTCATGTACAGTTTACTTCCGCTAACGACGATGGTCAAATGGGCAAGGGCTCGCTTGAAGGTGAGAACAGACTCTCTCATGATTCGAGTCTGACCGAGACACACCAGCTCCGGGATTGGTTTATTTCAACTTCGGTGAAGAATAACATATTGCTTAAAAATACTACCCTGATCAATTTCTCTTATAAATAAATATATAATAGACGGTTGAAGCAGAAGTTACTCAGATTGTACATATTACTACCTCGCCAAGGTTCAAGCCTTGTCGTGGCTGTGGGGCTCAGTAGCCTAAGGTGAACCGAGCGAAGGGCGAAGCAAATTGAACCTAGAGAGCTGCTCTTTGTAACCCTATTATAAGAAGAGGGGACAAAAGAGCAGGGGTGTCAAAAGCCGAGGATGGGAACTTCACCCCATTACACTGTCCCGACGTTGGGAGGGGTTGTTCTATGGTGCAAGACGACTACTCTGTGGAGGTGTTATTGGCCCCTTGAGGGACTGACTAGCCGTCGAGGTGCCCTGTTTGCTCAATAAATTCGGGGCACCTCGCCAAAGGCTGCATTGGTGGCACTCGCCGGATTTTAGTGGGTAGAGCTGTGTCCACTTAACATCTTTCTCATCCACCTTTCGGGCGCAGCGAGTCCCACATATCGTGGAGGGACCCACTCCCCAGCGGGATGCTTCAGAGCATTTCCCGGCGTTAAAAAAAAAGATTGAACCTATTACTAGGGTCATTAAAATGTTTTGATTTGCCGATAATTGACAAAACGGTATTGTCTCGTATGTGACGTTTGACTGTTTGTTGTTCCAGGTACGTGTCCCGGTGTTGTGTCCGCGCGGCCACCTGGCGCAGACCATTGAATATAGCAACATAGCAACAGATGGCGCTGTGTACGGGCTGCGTCGCAGTTTCTGGCCAGTAAAACCTCTTATTCAGAAGTTGGAGTCTAAGAAACATTGATATTGTTTATAGAACTTAGTTTAGTAGAAAGAAATTATATTCGTGGGGTACTTACACATGTCTGCTTCGTTTTAACTAAAACCAACGGTCCGTATGTTTGTTGTAATATTATATATAGTGACCGGCGCTAACTTTGTTAATTATCATTTTGTCTCGTCCACTGCCGGATAACGGAATCTTTCAGAGAATAAGACAGGCGATTAGTTAATAGTAATAATAATATTAATAAATCATTTATAGTATATATTACATATTTATAGTAGGTATATACGGTACGTATAACTGACTCACGCGTCCCACTGCCAAGTGGCTGCAGGTACCCTGTGATTCCTTCACCGGTGATCAAACGGTGGTAAGGCCAATTGCTTTTAGAAAAACCCAGGACGAGGAAGAGAAGAACACCAGCTCGAAGCGACTTCGAGACCGAGCTTAGACTATTTTCGAAAATAATATAATACTAGCTGGTGCCCGTAGCTTTGCCCGCGATAACTTAGATTTACAGCCAGATTATGTGCCTGCCTTAGGTTATATCGAAGCCAACAGTGAAAACCGTACGAAAATCCGTTTAGTAGTTTATAAAATATCGATGCACAAACAGACCCACACAAAAAGTGACTTTAATTTATATAATGTAAAGATAGAGATGGAAATATAATAAATACGGATGGCCGATGGACCAATAAGGTTCAAGAGTGGAGGCCGCATTAGGTAGACGAAGGTCGGCCATTGACAGGTGGGAAGACGATCTCCGTGCGGTGACCGGTCCGTGTTGGATGCGAGTGGCAAGATATCGGTTGTCTTGGCGCTCATTGAAGGAGGTCTGTGTTCAGCAGTCGACGGATAGGAGCTGATGATGATGATGATGAAAAATAAAGATTAGTTCAGTGTGGGTTACTTGTTGGCGTCTGGAGGGAAAAACTGATACAAGATAAATAACTTTTAGCTTATCTCTACGTAAAGGATCTTGCTCGGTTGTAAAAGACTAGACACATAATTAGTTACATTTAAATATTAGGAATATAATATGCTAATACAAAACGAATTCCCGTATAATGTAGAGGGCGACAGTTAAGATTGAAACAGCTATTACATATCACGTACGGGGAGCAGTTTGTGGTGAGGGCCTGGCGCGGGGCCATTAGCGGCTTCGAACCCGCGACCGCCGCCCGCCCGTCACCTGCGCCTCGCGCGCCATCCATGTACAAGATTACTTACTTTAAATTATACCACAATATACTAACATACACAAATGGCTTCCTCGTGGTTTCTCCTGGTACGAAGTTGATAAAAGTAAGTAACCTTTAAACGACGGCTGGTCGCGTAGTCAGGCAACTGGACACTTTACGCAGCGGTCGCGGGTTCCAATCCCGCCAAGTGCAGTTAATTTGTATGGTGAATAGATCTGTACCGGGTATGTTATATAACTTTTCTTAAATTTATTACCGTTCCTGGTACTATAGTACCCGCGATAAGTTCTTACAAACTTACCCGCGGTGTGGCATTTATCGGCACAGTATTTATCGACATATTTATATAATAATATAGACAATCTTAAAAAATGATTTTTTACATCACACTTGTGGTACAGTACCTAGTGGTTCCTGAGCTTAGCGCTTTCAAACAAACTTAATAATATCCTGAAGACCCTTGCTTCTGATGATGATACTTATATGTTACGGAGGTTTCGTCCCCCCACCTCGGTATGTCAGAAGGATCCGCTCGTCATGCTCCTTAATTTGAATACTTTTACCATTTACTGTATAGTTCCTTTTCTTGCAACAAGTGAAACCGAATTTAAGGAACAATTATAAAATACTAAACTAATCGCTAATTAGTAATCAAATTGAAAATTTTATAAACGAAACATTATCACTTTGAATTGAATTTGTGGCAGTTTTAACAATCACCACACTTTGACTCCTGTCACAGCATCATCACGGATCTCCTTAATCATCGATAATAATAATTAATCAAGTACACTCATCGACTATCGACGGAGAACGTCTTAAAGATGTGAATTTGGTTTCAAGTAAAGTCGTTTAATTACATTTAGTGTTTGTGTTTACATTACACAACAATTATAATAGCTGATAGTTTATAGAAATGTAAAGTTTAAAAATATCTGCCAAGTGCGGATCGGACGCCCACGAAGGTTTCATACCGTTAAAAAACCACGTTTGTTGTGGGGGAGCCCCTTAAATATTTATTTTATTCTCTTTTAGTACTTGTTGTTATAGCGGTAACAGAAATACATGATGTGTGAAAATTTCAACTGCTTAGCTATGACGGTCCATGAGATCCAGCCTGGTGACGGACGGACGGCGGAGGTTTAGTAATACGGTCCCGTGGCACCCTTTGGGTACGGAACCCTAAAAACAAGAAATACAAGATATTATTAGAAGTCACATTCTATAGATGGCGCTAGTATTTTATTTCTTTTCATTGTTAGTATGATAGTTCAATAATAAAATAATTTTACAAAAAATTAAAACCGACTTCAAAAATACTAAACTAAAAAGTAATAGAATAACAGTTTCTTTAATGTTTGTGCTTACAATATAATATAATCAACTTAATATTCTACTAATGTACAAACTTTGCGTTTACCACGTCATTATAGTTACTTTTGGAGTCGGTGTCGCATTTGTTGCTGTACATTACCTACCTACCTACCTTGGCTGACACCGACTCCAAAAGTATCTAACTATAATGACGTGGTAAACGCAAAGTTTGTACATTAGTAGAAGATTAAGTTGATTATATGTTAATGATGATTACGATGATGATGATGATGATGATGATGATGATGATGGTGATGGTGATGATGGTGATGATGATGATGTTTACGATGACCGCGACATACTATGATGTGCTACCAAAGCATCCTATACAATTGTTACAGCGACACGTAATAAAATGAGCACATCAGCATAATGTCGAGGTAAAAGGAACCAACCAAATAGTCATTATTGGTAATTACTCAAAAACGGCTTGTCAGATCTTAATAAAATTAATATGGGACCAAATTGGAAACACCAGCTTTCAAACAAAAAAATAACCATCGAAATCCATTCACAAACGGCTGAGATATCGTGTCACATACATACAAAAAAAAAACATACAGACGAATTGAGAACCTCCTCTTTTTTTGAAGTCGGTTAAAAATAGAGAAACACTATAAAATTAAATAGGTACGAATTTTTTTCGTTTTTTTTTGTAGACTTATAAATGGTCATCGATCAAAGATGTGCAAAGTTTAAATTTAATAATGGGTATAAAGTATGTTACATACAAGAGAAGCTAATAAAAGCTTGTTAATAAATCCATAATAATTTAAGTCCATACCGCTTCCCGGGTCTCGGACTCTCTCGCAAGATCTCAAGACCTACTGCGGTAACGTGGTGGAAGGACAAACAAGCCATCGATATCAGGATGATCAGTGCCGTTACATAATAGTATAAAATATACCTATTTCAAGAAATTAAAATCCCTTTCACAAAGTACTTATTTTATTTTACATAATATCTACAGTACAAACTATTATATATTTAACATATTATATATTTTTTTTATACTTGCTTAATATTATTACATCGTACTGCCTGAGGTAGTGCTATCCTCACCGACAATTGGATCACTCAAGAGAGCTTCACCTTCCCCTACCACAGATTTTATAATATTCGCCCCGACATGAGCCACAGACGAACTTACAACTACCTACACTCACAAAATTATTACAATATTTAATTTAAATTACTGAAAATCATGACAACTATATATTGTTCCTAAGTTCCTAAACCTAGTGTCCCTACAATACGTTATAATCAGCCTGCTTTAACTGAATATGATCTGTAGATCCTTGACCCCTTTTCCATCGTGGTAATGTTGGCGAATACCTGCTTATTGGCAGGATTGGCAATCATAAAGCTATGTGAATGGTCTTCAACTATAACCTAATTAACTCCATCTGTCGTTCTCATATTCATTTGTTTATCTTTCTTCCTTCCCAGGCCTTTCCTCATAGGGGGTTTAAAGAGGGGTTCTAGAAACTTCACTCTAGTCGGGTGATTGATGGTACATTTGCCAAAAAATGTTAATACGACCGAACCGTGTAAGTAATGGGTTAGCGTGCGATGAGCACACGAGTTTTAAATCTGCACTTTTTACTAACGTGATGAAAATGCTCGTGAATTTTTATCAATTAATTTTAATATGGAAGGTGAGTGACGGTAATCTCTTGAGTGAGAGGTCGGGGTTCTATCCTGATCCCCCTGTGACGCCTTAAAATGGGGTTTTCCAAATTTCTATATGCACCTGAACATGAGACCATCGCTTGCTCACCGGTGAAGGAAACATCGTGAGGAAACCTGCCTAATGAGATTAAAAGTCTTTAAAGGTGTGTGAAGTTCACCAGCATTGGGGCCAGCGCATATACTATGGCCCAAAACCCTCCTCGCCTGATTCGATATGGGGGGGCACGGGTGCCCAGCTGTAGGACATCTAAGGGTTGATATTATTATTACTATATTATTTTATGTAACTTCAACTGACTGCTGCAGTATGCCCTGATATCATTATTAACATAGCTCCTTCTATCTCAGATGTTCGCCGTCTTTCACTATATAATATATAATATATAATATATAATATATAATATATAATATATAATATATAATATATAATATATAATATATAATATATAATATATAATATAATATAATATATAATATATAATATATAACATGACGGAGCTCGATATTTCACGAGCTACTCGACGGACGCTTTGTTCACGTGTCTCGGGTTTTTATAGAGAAAATAATAACATCTATGGACGCTTTTACACCACGTCAATGTGGTCCCGAGGTAAGTTCTCGAAGGACTTGTGTTACGGGTACCAGACAACGGAAATATTATATTTAATACTTTTATACTATACATATATTTGAGATTTTTATTATATTATACACATATTTAATGCACATCCAAGAGCCAGGAACACAGAAAACTTTTTGTTCCCTGGCGAGATTCGAACCCGCTACCACCGTCTTGAGCGCTAACGCGCTAACCATTGAGCCACGGAGGTCGTCAAACCATGTGAATTTAAAACCTTTTATTACATCCACTACAGCTGCCTAGAAAGACATTGTCATACATCAAAACTTAAATGATTCCTCGTCTCATTTAAGATAATAAACAAACATCTACCACCACGTGGTCCATAAGGTCCAGTTTCCCTCACCGTACCCCAGTGTCGGTTCACCTGCGCCTGTCTGATGCAGGGCGGCAGTCGGCGCCGGGCCCGCATCGCGTCCGCCCGCCCAGACCCATGCCGCCCGCCCACACAACTTCCACTGATAAACGATTTCTGAACACGAACTCTATACGGTTACAGTTACTTAGTAATATTCCTAGTAGTGGGGTACTGTTTAGGAAGTTTTATAGTTCGGGATTTTAATAACATTTTAGTGAATCTGTAATTTTTGTTTCTAGTGTATTTAGTGCATGTAGTGAATGAATGGAAGTGTCTCGTGTTGAAGTTTGTGAATCAGAGTTTTGGAAGAAAGAACTTCGACTTAAAGGTAGGTTGCTGTGAGGAATCCCACCACGGTTCAAGCCGTTCACCATGGTATCGTGGCGGTGGGGCTCAGTAAACTAAGGTGAACCCAGCGCCTTGGGTGAGCCGAGGGAGCTGCTCTTTGTACCCCTCTTATAAGAAGAGGGTACAAAAGAGCCTACTCTTTGCAAGGGGTGAGGACGGGAACCTCACCCCATTGTACTGTCCCGACGTTGGGAGGGGTTGAGATGAATATAAAATATAAAAATATATGTTTGTTCAATGTTGTACATTAAAAAAAATATTAAACGTCAAATGTACCGGTTCCAAAGCTAGTGAAAAGAACCGGCGAAACAAACTCGGTGATAACTAATCTTTTGAATATTTTGCAATATAGATATGATATAATCATACACAGAAGCCTTGTAGCAATCGCGTTATTCCCAAGGTGTGGTATCTTCAATATAAAGACACTGATATGTTGTCGACTCCGTCGGTTTATATTAAATTTATATGTGTGGTTTAAACTAGAAATATGTTAATTATTTTAAGTAGTTTTAACTCTTTTTAATTTTATGTTCAATAAAAACTTCAACCTAAATATTTCTTACGACTTATTGGACTTTAAATATTTATAACTTATCCGCAAAAATCTATATTAAAATGTATTAGATACATCTTTATTATAATCAACACCAGCTGTTGATCTAGCCTTAGTTTATTAGAAGTTTCGGATTTATTTCAGTGTTTAGATTTTCGTAACACATTTCACTCATTGATAATTATATTATGAAATTTATGTTTTTTTTTTCAAATTGTATTTATAGAGAACTCTAGAAATACTTATTACTATTATAATATAACATATTGTATTACATATGTAAAGCTTTAATTAATATCCAGAAACACACGTAGCGTTCACTAGACCCGTGTTACAGATATCAGACAACGGAAATTATAAGATAAAATTGCACAGATTAGAATACGTTTCAATAATCGCCAGTTAAACCCATCGCTAGAGGTCTTTAATCTAATACCAACATAGATTCATCAAACTAGAATTATTATTTATTACTTGTAATAAATAATAAACATGTTCCCGAGATATACATTATATGTGTAAGGGAAATATTGAATTATTCAAACTTATAAGTAAACACAAGTTAACTGCCATGTTTATGCGCGAGTGTGTATCGTTGTGAGTATGTATGTGTGTGTGTATGCCTGTGTGTAATTACTGCAATATAAATCATAGCGGGCTGAAATATCGCGCACCATCTAGCTGGTCATCCATCAAGTGAGTCGAACCTGTTCCTCCGACACGGAAGCCCTAGCGCAGACGCTGGTTCAGAGCTTCCTTGTAGTATTGTACATTTTAATATCTAATATTTTAATATAATCTTACTAATATTATAAAGGTGAAAGTTTGTGAGCTTGTATGTTTGGATGTTTGTTGATCTTTCACGACAAAACGACTGAACTGATTTGGCTGAAAGTTGAAATAGTGATGACTTATATCTTGGATTAGGACATAGGCTATAAAAATAATGATCATCAATCCGTATACGGTTGTAAATGTAAGTTAATGCAGGTGAAGCTGCAGGCACTAGCTAGTTAATTTATAATCCTAAATTATTATCAACAGCCCGCTATCTAAACATATTCCTCGACAAAAAATGTACACCAGACGTGAACTGACGATATCATTTAAGTCGCGATGTTCAAACGGAGGTTTGTTTATATTGAAAACTATTTCTGAAATAAAGATTTATTATTATCGTAAATAATTATTGCCTAGCCGTAGAGCGGGACAGGCGAGCAAGCAGACCAACTGAAGGTAGTAACATGGAAATATGGCTCTACCATTCGTACGGATCAATTGCCGATAATTACTAAAATCTTTGTTATATTTGTCTGCAAGTAACAAAACCCAAACAATTGGTTTGTTTGCATCAAAATTCTATTTTCTCCGTAATTTTCATTAATCTCTTACTTGACACTGGCAGAATGTTGCACAACGAAAGTTGCGACGCCGACATACCAAAAATAAAAGAAGAGGAAGAAGAACTTTTTTTATTTTTATGGACGCCTTTACACCCCGTCAATCTGGTCCCGTGGTAAGTTCTCGAAGAACTTGTGTTACGGGTACCAGACAACGGAAATATATTTAATACTTTTATACTATACACATATTTAAGATTTTTATTATTTATTACACATCCAGGACTCAGGAACACAGAAAACTTTTGGTTTCCTGGTGGGATTCGATCCCGCTACCTCGGCTTCAACGTCAACGCGCTAACCATTGTGCCCCAGAGGTCGTCAAAATTTTACAAGAAATACCTACAAAACAAAGAATGTTTAACAATTTCTTTTAATCTAAGTTTAACAGCAGTGAAATTCATCAAAAGTATCTTTATTACATATTAAGTTAAATTTCCATATACATAAAAAAATAATATACATTTGTGTTGAAGTATTTGAAAACGGAACTATAAATTATGGTGGGAGATATTGGGTAGTTAAGATTTAATTATAGTTATCAATGGTGAGATAATAGTGGGCAGTCTCCCGCTAGATATTTATAAACAGACACCACAGTCCACAATACCTACACTTTATAGAGAATAAACCGAGATTTGTACAATAAAAACTAATTAATACTTTGATTGTTATATTAATTACAGAGTAATAAACTGCAGTGTGCCTATTTTAATTAATGTTTTGATCTTAAGTTGGTAATAAAATAGAAGAGATTTTTAAAGTGATTGATTATTTTATAGGCCATAAATCATAAATGAACCTATACGTTCCACTGATTTCTGAATCGCTTATATGTTATAATATATCATGCGATATTGCTATAAACTGTTATATTACTATAACATGTTGAAGAAACTCGCGCAGCTCCACTGTAGCACTGGTGTGAGGTGAAAACCAACAGAGCTTCAGAGATAAAATTAGTTATTCATTCCCTATCTATTGTTTTGAATAATGTTTAGGATGAACTAATTACTATATGGACTAACCGACACTTACAAAATTTATTTTCATATTTATTATCGGATAAGTATTTTCATATATAAGCAGCCTGGAACTTCGTCATTATTGCCAAAGTTTTTTAAAGAAGAGTTCACGAGATGGTAAGTGGTCACCGTGACCCTCCTCAAGTGTGACCACTTACCATCTCGTGAACTCTTCTTTAAAAAACTTTGGCAATAATGACGAAGTTCCAGGCTGCTAATGTCGTTCACCACACATTGATCGATGATGGTGACCCTGGTGATCTAGATCTGATCTGATCTGATCTGATCTAGGTCCCACTCATTCCTCGCGCTCGGAGCCCCGGGCCCTGCACTCGTGTCCGGAATCAAGTATAGTTTGAAAAACGTCAATGACGTAATAAATCTGTACGCGACACGAAACAATTGTCCGCTCACTTGACTAACGACGAATAATCCTAGTTTCAAAATTAATAAATGAATTTCTCGCACTCATAATCCAACTTAAAACTATATTACAGCAGTCTCAGGTCTATGTGTTGTCTACTCTGTGTCGCAAGACGTTTGATCTCAATATACTTTTGTCTGACCATAATTATACTCTATACTCCTCCCTCCCTGTTGAGATCTTCTGTATCATCCGGTTGCTCTAAACATGCTATTATTTACACTCAGGCTTACTTTGGGCAGTATTTAACGGTATCGTTTAAATGTCAAAACACGTAGCCCATACCTAAGATACAACATATCGCTTCTATTCCGTGGAACCCTCACCTGTTCAATTTCAAAGCTACCTCGGAGTCCAATTACAGCGTTGTCAGCCTCAACTAGAATGTGCCCTACATATCGATCCAATAAATCTCGTCTGTCTCCGCGGCGCCTGCACTGGTGTCGCAACCTGGCTGTCGCTGGACACGGCCCGAGGTTGACACTGTGTACAGCCAAATTGGACATCTGGTGAAACTAGCGCTGTCATACTAATAGCGCTTGCGGAGCAACGAGACGTGTCGGAGACAGGATCGCAGGTGACATGAACGTCTGGAGTAGTGTGATTGTCACTTGGTTATAGTTCTGTCTGTGAGGGAAAGTGAGGTAGATCTAATTATTTATGCCATGATGATGTTGGTGTCCGTGTTGGATGCGAGTAGCAAGGGATCGGCCGTCTTTGCGTTCATTGAAGGAGGCCTATGTTCAGCAGTGGATGGATAGAGGCTGATGATGATGATGATGATGATAAGAGTACTCCATACGTAGTAGATGACCACAGATACTGATGATAACTTCACGATATTGTGAGATTTAGACAAACTGCTGACATGTTAAGGAAATAAGACAAGAAAAGAAAATGCCTTTATCGCTTTTATTCAGTACAAAACTGCTTTGCCTTGTTAAGTTAAACTTAACTAGTGTCAAAGACAAATAGTTTAAAAGTTACAACAAGATAATATATTTAGCGATTGCTTAGACGTGCTAATAATACCGACAATTATCTCTTGAATATACATGAAACTAAGATTCAACTTTTCGGTTTAATATTGTTATATTGTTTTATCTCTGGGGATATTTATAAAGGGGCATATAATTTATAATGTCATAAATAAATAATGTGCATACGTGACTTATGTGCAGAACAAAATATAAGTTTCTTAGTGAGAAACTAAACTTGGTGATAAACATAACTCGGTGAGAAACAAAGCCGTTTGTTATA
The DNA here is from genome assembly GCA_963853865.1 of Helleia helle. NCBI lineage: Eukaryota > Metazoa > Arthropoda > Insecta > Lepidoptera > Lycaenidae > Helleia > Helleia helle. Next base: position 18,624,711 of record OY971433.1, on the reverse strand, counting down.
TTATTTATATTTTAACAAAGTTTTGTTAAAATATAAATAATATTAAATATAAATAATAATAATATCTATGAACGCTTTTACACCACGTCAATCTGGTACCGTGGTAAGTTCTAGAAGAACTTGTGTTACGGGTACCAGACGACGGAAATATATTTAATACTTTTATACTATACATATTATATATATAATATTTTTATTATATCATACACATATTTAATACACATCCATGACCTAGAAACACAGAAAACGTTTTGTTCCCTGGCGGCATTTGAGCCCGCTACCTCCGACTTAAAGCCAACGCGCTAACCATTGAGCCACAGAGGTCGTCATATCATCCTCAAGACAGCATCGCAAGACCTGTTATAATCGGTAAAGGCCAGAGAACTATTGCCCCTGCGCGGCCCGTGACAACCGAAGTTTGTGAGGTTGTAGGTATTCTGAGGACACACCTGTACCATTAAGTTGGGAACTTTAATAACTTGCCGAGGGACCCATGTGCGACGCCTGACGCCAATATTAGTTTGAATTGTATCAAGTTATGATAATTATAGTTTAAATTTAGTTTGCTGTGTGTTGCTCGATGATATAGAGTATAGAGACAGTCGAGTGTAAACTCGAATGACTTGAACTCGGGATTTGAATTCCGAAGGAACGCCGGTGAGAGGACGCATTGGAAATATTAACGTCAATAATTTCAATAATTTATTTCAGTAATTCCAAATCGAATGAAAATATAAGTTGTTGACCTAATAGTTCATGATAAAAACCTTATTTTGGTAGTTTTCAATACAAGATTAGCTAACTTTTGTAACAGAGAACAAAATATCAAACAAACGTCTTTTTAATAAAAGATTCACATCTTATGGTCAAACGGGACCGGTTTAAGCCTCTTAACTTTGTTCATAGATGAAAGATGAGTCTTTATAGTATGTTCTTTGAAATAATAGAAGGAACTTTTTACCGGTGGGAGGGAAGCGCAGTGCCGCGCTCCCGGCTGCATGGGTACCACCATCTTGCTTGTTTCTCCCGTGAAACAGCTTTGCTGTGTTTCGGAGAGAAGGGCAAGACCGGCAGTGTAATTACTGACACCGAGACTTAACATCTTATGTCTCAGGATAGGCAATACATAAATGAGTTGCCTGGGGTCGTTTCAGATATACTAGTTTATGTTCATGGGTGACGTCGACCACTTACCATCAGGTGGCACGTTTGCCAGTTTGCTTATCCAACTAACATAAAAAAAACTTCTCCAATGATCGTTTTTAACGCAATCAAATAACAAAAACCATTTTGTCGTTTACGTCCTTTAGTTATAAGCTCGAGCGTATGGAGAGCCTCGACTCGCTCAGGACGCTCAGTCCACTCTGGCGCATGTCCGGTATTAGAATTATTATTTAACAGAACGTCGCTTTAATAGCTCTGACTCATAAACCGAAGTCATGCACAATCTAATATAAAAATTCCACAGAATGTATTTATTTTATTAAATTAATTTTGTTTGATTTTGAAAAAAATCTCTGAAGTAAAATCCATTTAAAAAAAACCTTAATAATGATTAACTTGAGAATATATCTACTAAATTTAATTATATACCAACTATACATATTGGTGGATCCTTTACGTTTAACCCGGAGCGTGTAAAGTAAATAATTATAAACAAACTCCTTTTGAGTTTAGGCAAAACAAACACCGAGTTAAGGGTAGTTTAGGAGAGGGTCCAAGACAGCCAGTCACACAGTATTCCAATTACCTCGTGGTCCGGGCGCCTGGCGGGAGAGATGTTCTATTAAGATAGTGAGGTTTTTGCGTTTTACCGCCGCCGCCATATTGTCACCCGCGGGAATATGGCGGGAATAAATCGCGTAGGATATCATATCTGATAGACATGGCACTGGCTATTCTTATTAAGATATATAACTGCCTGTTCCAGATTTTACTCGCACTAAAATAAAAAAAGTTCTCGATAATAAATAGCCTATAATCTTTCTCAATAATTGGGCCATCAAATCAAATGATTTTTTCAAATGCGACTTAGTTACGGAGATTAGAACGCTAAAACAAACTGTTCAGCTTCATTACATGAGTAAAGTTAGTTCCAGCCAGGTGTCATGTCACAGGCTACGCTAACCATTGTCCAAAACTGTCCCAACTCTCAAAAAAAGTGTGTGCAAAATTTTATTAACACGTTCACTGCCAGGCTGATTTTTTGTACCTAGCATACCATGCGATACCAGGTATTTTCGATCTTGTAGTAAGTTTTTATCATATGCGAACTAGGTTTTAATGGCCCGGTGAAACCCGTTCATAGAAATATGATCCCAGGATCATCAATCTAACATTGATTGAATGAATGAAATTTCGCGTGTATAAAGTTCATTAGTGGACCTATTTGAAACTACCTTCGCCCGGGAATTGGACAGAAACATGATACTTTTTTTTAAGAAGAGAGATACCAGGTTTACCAGACCTGTTAAAGCACTGCAAAGATAAAGTAATAGGGATGGGACAATAAAACAAATGCATTAAATCGACAAATTATAATATAATAATAATTAATAGTTGAAAAAACCTAAAAAAAAACAAGCATTGTCATTGGCTCTTAATACGTATGCAAAGTTTCAAATTAATAAGAAATTGTTTGTCTCGTCGACCATCTTTTGTAACATTTCTTCCGTTAAAAACAAACGATAAATCTCTTCTGGTGTTTTGGCACTCGTAGGTATATTATTCGAACTATTTTTTATTTCTGTGTCTCTATCTATTGTAGGTAAATCTTCTGATATATCAATCCAACCGTCTTCATCTTCTGCGTTTTCCCGATTTACTTCTACTTCATATCTTTCTTCATTGGGACTTAATATGTCAGATTCAGAGTCCTGTTCACGTTCTGAATCAATATCAGTGATGTCATCATCAGTGCTATTTTCGGAAGAACTACCATCGGATGAACTACTTTCGGAAGAACTACATTCTTCCTGAGGCTGTACAAGCTGTTCTCGTGTAAATTCATCTAAACTGCATGATGCTTGTTCTTCTTGCACGTTGTCATTTTTTTTTGGGTAAGTTTACCGGTTCATCTTCGCTGTCAAATCCGAAAACTGATTCAATGCTGTGCTGATACTTTTCTAGAGCTGCATTCTTCGTGGACACAGTCGGTGATGACAAATTTAATTTTCTTTTCGATTTTTTTGGCTTGGTAACAGGTCTAATGGAAATTTTTCAAAGTCTTCGTCACTACTCGAAAAAATACTATTTGACGCCATATCACAACACTGATATTTACTACGCGATTAAAACGTAAATAATTATAACTGAAAACACGTGCGCACAATCGACAACAAACAACACACTGGACAGCACTAGCCGCGGCGCACGCGCTCCTCCCCCACTCAGTGCGGCTACCAGGCTACAAATCAAGGCCTGGTATTCGCACTGAGCTTATTCAATTTTAATTCAGTGCGAACTATGTTTTAAAAACCTGGTGCATTTTTTAATCGTTAACCGTCATAAGCTTTAAATATGGGTGTTAGATATATAACTATCTCAATCGTACGCGTAGTAGTTCCCGAGTTACAGCGCCCGCACTGAGCGAAAGGGCACGATTTTAGAGCCCGCACAGACGGAAAGCAACCAATCAGGCAAATAATGCCTTGCTTCGCAGCGAACGTGTTAACATCGGTTCACTTAGGAGTTCATTGCAATAAAACAACGTGGCAAAAATATAAAGATGTGGAGGGATCCCCGCTAAAGTATAATAATCTCATATTCGTCGTAATAAATTATAAGTTTCACATTATCAAACACAGCTATAATCCTGTAAAGATGATATTCATATTGTCCCGGTAGAATTTGAATCCCCGACCCAGGTGCATCAGTTGAGTTCAGTCAATACCAGCCACTTTCCCTGTCCAACCGCTACCAAATTCGGGGGATATTGATAACGATCTGACAGCAGCTGATAACATCGGGTCAGTAAACATTATACCTTATTACATTACACCATGACACATATCACAACCTAGCTATATTATCAAAAGCCGCCCGCTACTTCTTGTACCATCTGCACTGATAATGATTCCTTAAAAATTAAGAAATAAAAACATTTTACAAAAAATTAAAACTGACTTCAAAAATACTAAACTAAAAAGTAATAAAATAACAGTTTCTTTAATGTTTGTGCTTACAAAATATAATCAACTTAATCTTCTACTAATGTACAAACTTTGCGTTTACCGCGTCATTATAGTTACTTTTGGAGTCGGTGTCAGCCAAGGTAGGTAGTAGGTAATGTACAGCAACAAATACGACACCGACTCCAAAAGTAACTATAATGACGTGGTAAACGCAAAGTTTGTACATTAGTAGAAGATTAAGTTGATTATAAGTTGTAAGCACAAACATTAAAGAAACTGTTATTTTATTACTTTTTAGTTTAGTATTTCTGAAGTCGGTTTTAATATTTTGTAAAAAAAAATTATTTCTAAATTTTTAGTGATTCCGAAATTCGTCGTCTTGGCGTTCATTGAAGGAGGCATGTTCAGCAGTGGATGGATAAACGATGATGATGATGATGATGATGGTGATGGTGATGATGGTGATGATGATGATGATTACGATGACCGCGACATACTATGGTGTGCTACCAAAGCATCCTATACAATTGTTACATCGACACGTAATAAAAAAATCATATCATCAAGGTAAACAAAACCAACCAAATAGGCATTATTGGGAATAACTAAAAAACGGCTTGTCAGATCTTAATAAAATTAATATGGGACCAAATTGGAAACACCAGCTTTCAAACAAAAAAATAACCATCGAAATCCATTCACAAACGGCGGAGATATCGTGTCACATACATACAAAAAAAAAAAAACATACAGACGAATTGAGAACCTCCTTTTTTTTGAAGTCGGTTAAAAATATATATATTTCGAATAAAATCTGTCTCCTTGACATTCAAGGGAATTATCAGAATCAGAGGTTTAGGTATAAAGCTAACAGTATACCATGGGTATGTATAATAATTATACTATTTCATTAACACTAACATAATAACTACAGAGTTCAAGTTAGATCTCTAGAAGTACCAGTCCGATTCGAATTTGATATGCCTAATTAATATGGAACATTCTAAGAGGAAGGTATTATTTTCTAATGTTTACGCGAATTTCACTCATTATAATGAAACACTTTTTTACGGATTTTATCGCGGTTTATTAAGATTTTTACAAGCCCGACGTTTCAGATACTTTACAGCAACCATGGTCACGGGAGGACTGAGGTGTCATACGTCCTAGTGTTACAAAATTATTCGAAACTACCCTATGATACATCAATATTTAGGTCAGTCCTATCTACGCAGAAAGTGCTAACTGTATCTTTAATCTGTGACATATTATGCTTGGATTTTGATTTGATAATTTTAATAATGGGATCCCAAGCAGGTGGTAGAAGCCAGCCATCTTCTCTATTGAAATTAGGATGTTTTTTAATTTCAATAGCCTCACGGATCATCCTTGGTTGGAATCGGTGTTCTTTTGCGAGGACTTGTGGTTTATCAAATCTGATATAATGGCGAGCTTTGTCAAGACTATGTTCACAGATGGCAGACTTAGTGTAGCGACGGTGTTTTAAATCAGCTATATGTTCTTTGACGCGAGTTTTAATAGATCTTTTTGTTTGGCCTATATAAGAGAGACCACAGTCGCAATCAAGCTTGTATACTGCATATTGTAAGGGTATATGACACTTGACAGATGGTAAGAATTGACCTATCTTTTTTGGAGGCTTGAAAAAGGTTTTGATGGAAGCTCGCTTTAGGATATAGCCAATCTTGTCAGTGACTCCTTTCATAAATGGTAGCACAGCAGGTACTCGCTCAACAGTGGCTGCTTTCACGCGGTCACGGTGATGAAGACGCGGCACCCGAAGCTTGTTGTCTCGCAGTACTTGCTTAACGTGTTGAAGCTCGGTTGCCAGGTGTTGCTCATCACAGATCCCTTGTGCTCTCTGAAACAAAGATTTACCCACGGTAGCTAACTGTGTTGGATGGTGGTGAGATTCGCCGTTTAGGTACTTATCCGTATGAGTATGCTTCCTATACACTGTATGGCTTAAGGTATTGTTGGGATTACGGATCACTAATACATCTAAGAAGGCTAGAGAATTATTTGCTTCTAATTCCATTGTGAATTGAATTTTTGAATTAATGGAATTAAGATGGTCTAGGAATATGGTCACTTTGTCAGATGGTAATATTGTGAAAGTATCATCTACATACCGCTTGTAGAACCTGGGTGTTATGGGCGAAGTTCGCAGAGCAGTCTCCTCGAAGTCCTCCATAAATATGTCGGCAACAACAGGGGATACTGGTGAGCCCATGGCCACTCCATCTACTTGCTTGTAGAAATAACTATTCCACAACATATAGCCAGATGTAAGGCAATGTTCCAAAAGGTCAGCATATTCCATTGGTATGTCATTTTCCCTTAACTTTCTTCTTACTATTGTTATGCAGTCTTCCACAGGTAGGCAGGTGAAGAGAGATTGCACATCAAAACTGACCATTGTTTCATTGTCTCTGAGATGTAGATGTTTGATCTCATTAACAAAATGGTATGAATCCCGAGTATATGCTCTGGTTTGTCCACGCAGTGGTGACAGTACTTGGGCCACATGCTTAGCCAATCTATAAGTTGGTCTATCTAGCCAATCTATAAGTATATCTATATCCTAATTTCAATAGAGAAGAAGGCTGGCTCTTACCACCTGCTTGGGATCCCATTATTAATATTATCAAATCAAAATCCAAGCATAATATGTCACAGATTAAAGATACAGTTAGCACTTTCTGCGTAGATAGGACTAACCAAAATATTGATGTATCATAGGGTAGTTTCGAATAACTTTGTAACACTAGGACGTATGACACCTCAGTCCTCCCGTGACCATGGTTGCTGTAAAGTATCCGAAACGTCGGGCTTGTAAAAATCTTAATAAACCGCGATAAAATCCGTAAAAAAGTGTTTCATTATAAGGAAGGTATTAATTTTTTTAATTTTGAAGCGGATGAAAACCACTAGAAACTGCTAGCACACTTGTATTTCTAGATCAAAATTAAAATAGTTAAGGCGTGTCTGTGAGATATGTACGTGCGTGTCCCGCCCGCGTCACCCGATAAACGATAACTCAATGCTATTTACGACAAATTGAAAGGAAAACGCTTGTGGGTGCGCGCCGATGGAAGTGATAGAACTGACACTCAGTCAACTAAATGATCTACAGCAACCTTAGGAGAAGCCTTTCTTAATTAATTCTTAAATTAACAAAGCTGATAGCAATCAAATGTATTTGAATTAGAAACCAAATAAAGATCTTGTTGACAGTTGAATACGCTGCGCAAGTGTTCACCAAGAAATTTGACCTACGAGCCTTTAATATTAAATCATGGCGAAAGATCCAATTTATCTAATTCACGTCGCTGCTGTCCACGTCTTTGACAACGTGATCTTCTAAAAAGGACCTATTTTAATTTAAAAAATCAAATTCTGTTTTAGCCGCTTAGGACGATGTAGATACATTAGAGATTAAATAAATAAAAGTTCAGGAAAAACCCGAGTAAATAAAAAAGGATCAAACAAACTCATACATATTTTGTGTTTATTTAGTGGAGATTGGTCATCTTGGCGTTCATTGAATGAGACTTAAGTCCTGCAGTGGACGGATACAAATGGATACTGATACATCTATACCTACAGATAAATAAAATTGGAGTGTCTGTTTGTAATATTAAAATAACCATTTTTTACTAAAATATGCATATGGATGTATACACGGTACATATACCAAAATAGTATATTTTAAAATTTTTGTCTGTCTGTCTGTCTGTCTGTCTGTTTGTCTGTTTGTACCGGCTAATCTCTGAAACGGGTGGGTCAATTTTGACGGGACTTTCACTGGCAGATAGCTGATGTTATAAGGAGTAACTTAGGCTATAAAAATAATCATCATCAATCTGCGTACGGCTGTAACTCTAAGTTAACGCGGGCGAAGCTATGGGCAACAGCTATTATATTCTAAAATCTGGATCAAGCACGGATCTCCCTTATCTCGAGATCTCCATCTCGTATCGCTCTCTGAACTGAACACGGCCGGTCAACATTCCTTTAAACAACTTAGGTTTACATTTCACATGTGCCCAATAAAACCAATGCGCATATTCCGTTGCAGTGGCGAAAACAAGTAGTTAGGTTTATTTATAACTGTTAGTTAACTGCAGGTGAACGCACTACGTTTAAATTTAACTAGGAACTCAATAAGGTGACTTACATGCGCCCGGTTACACTCCGCACAGACTTGGAGCGAGGGTCTACTTATTTAGGTTCGGATATCAAACGCCGGGAAACTGTTAGTATGTTATACTAACAGTTTCCCGCGGCTGCGCCCGCCTATCCCTGTCACAGTAATTGGGTTATCATATGCAAAAATGATGTTTCAATTGGTTTCAAATCCAACTTATAGTTACAGAGATTAACAATTCAAAAAAACAAAACAAACAGCATCTTTCTTATATCAGTATAGATGGAGATTACTTCTTTGTAAACAAAATTTGATAATATTTTACTTTATTAAAAGTTTTTTAATTTCTATTTATAAATGTGTAAACTTCTTTCATTGTTCTTTCGTTTCGTTTTCATTCATTGATCGATTGATAAATGAAAAAGGTTTTAAGTCTTATCTGTTATACATATTATGTATGTTCATATCGAAAATATTCTTTAATTTTATATCTATCTTTGTCACATGTTTGTGCTTAAATATAGTGAGATAATAATTATTGTTTCTGCAAGTTTTGATAAAGTGGCACATTGACTCTTCTGTTGTCGTGAAAGCTAGGTATTTCTATGGCAGATAGGATTCAAAACGAAGACAAGCCAGAGAACTAAAGTTACCGATATCACGCGAAGATTAAGCTGTTGCAAGCAGTGGGCTGGGTCACACTCTGGAGAACGGATGGCCGATGGGGCAATATGGTTCTAGAGTGGAAGGCCGCGTTAAGGTAGATGAAATGTTGGTCGGTTGGTCATTAACTAAATGGAAAGACGATATACAGTAGTACAGCCGATCCGTATTGTATGCGAGTGGCGAGGGATCGGTCGTCTCGGCATTCGTTGAGAGAGGCCTATGTTCAGCTGTGGATGGATAGGGGCTGATGATGATGATAATGAATGACTCCTCTCCACGTATTGTGTAGATGGAGAAGAAAGTAACATCTCTTATTCCGGGCCCGATCGGGGCGTGTCTTATCTGTTAAGTTAGAACTTATTAGCCCTACATGTTATATCTCCCGGCGAGGGAGTTATCATTAATATCTGTCTGTTTGTCCATCGTTTGGAATGACGAGCGTCACGTACATGACGTCACGAGTCCCACTCCCCAAAACTTATATCATTATTGTCTTGTCTTGAGACAGAGTTCATATTAGGGTTCAATGATAGTTTGTAGGATTTCCTCGTTGTAATTAATCTGAAAGGAACCCGTACAAATGTGTAATTGCGCCAGTCTGTCCGTATGTCATCAACGTGTCACTCAGAGACAAGTTCTAAGAACAAAAGTAATTTGGTACACTTACTTTAGACTTGACTTCCCGCCTGTCAGTTCGTCTGTCCCTAACAACCTCTGGGACTGGGAATTGCAGTATCAATGTTTGTTATAGCTATCATTATATATATCATTGTCAATGCTTATTCCACTCAAATATTTCCCGTACGTCTGTCTCCTTGTGTGAACACCAACCCGCAACCACAAGGATATGTGACTGTCGTTTTAGCATTTACTGGTGATAATAGAAGATTATTATTTACTGGTGATAATAGAAGATTATTATTTACTGGTGATAATAGAAGATTATTATTTACTGGTGATAATAGAAGATTATTATTTACTGGTGATAATAGAAGATTATTATTTACTGGTGATAATAGAAGATTATTATTTACTGGTGATAATAGAAGATTATTATTTACTGGTGATAATAGAAGATTATTATTTACTGGTGATAATAGAAGATAATTATTTACTGGTGATAATAGAAGATTATTATTTACTGATGATAATAGAAGATAATTATTTACTGGTGATAATAGAAGATTATTATTTACTGGTGATAATAGAAGATTATTATTTACTGGTGATAATAGAAGATTATTATTTACTGGTGATAATAGAAGATTATTATTTACTGGTGATAATAGAAGATTATTATTTACTGGTGATAATAGAAGATTATTATTTACTGGTGATAATAGAAGATTATTATTTACTGGTGATATTAGAAGATTATTATTTACTGGTGATAATAGAAGATTATTATTTACTGGTGATAATAGAAGATTATTATTTACTGGTGATAATAGAAGATTATTATTTACTGGTGATAATAGAAGATTATTATTTACTGGTGATAATAGAAGATTATTATTTGGAAATGTAGACTCGCGCATGTTACCTCGCGCTCCAGTCATGGGGATCTCTATGAGGGTTATTGGATCTTGGTTTTTTATGTCACAAGGGGGCAATCGAGCAGTCGGGGCCTTATGGTGATTACCGACGCCCATGGACATCCGCACAACTAAATGTTATGCAGATACGTTGCCTCCTTTTCCCTATTCCCTATCCCCGGAAAATTACAAACTACACAAAACGCGACAGCATAGCTGTCACTTTACGCAGGTATGTGAGCGAGAGGTACCACCCCGGTTGGGCCGGCTCAATGCGGCTTCAAAGCAGCATGGCACTACCTATTACTTGGTGATAAAGGCACGCTCTGTAGCCTGCTGACTAAACGGTTGTAGTGATGTTAGCTTGAGTCGAATAGTTTTAGCTGTGAGTATGTGTGGGTGTGTTTGTGTGTGATAATTGTGATATGGAAACAATAAACAACGTATTACGGTTATTAGTTAGCTTTTTTAAATACTTTACTCTTGTTTATCCTGTAACTTGGTTGATGCAGGTCAGACCCTTGTCACTTCTGTCTGAGCTAGTAACTGACGGGTACTTTTCGTTTCAGGTGAGCCGGTGGCTGTAATTAATTCCCTCCCCCCTTAACATACACCCTCTTCCCCCTTACCCTTCAATCCCTGCACGTAATGTATGCGCTGGCACGCGGCACGCCGCGGACAGGGGTGGCAAAAACTCGTCCACTCGGATTGGTCCAGTGAGAGGAGGCCGGTGCAGTCGCGTACTACGGTGGTTACAGGTATGTTAGGCGATATTTTCAGTGTTCAGTGGATGAGGCCAGCGGACGGTCACATGCTGGTGATGATGATGTAAGCGTCCAAGTAGAGTTGGAGACTGTTTTGGCGTTCATTGAAGGTTTATATCGCGGAATGTTGTCAATCGTCAGTTTAAAGGAGAAAAAAAGGAGGTTAGAATAACTAAAGTGTTTAGATATAGACGGGTTTATTGTTGTGTATATTTTAAATGTTGGGAGGAGGGAATCTATACTAATATTATAAAGCCGAAAAGTTTTTTTTTTTTTTTTTTTATGTTAGTTGGATAGGCAAACTGGCAAACGTACCACCTGATGGTAAGTGGTCGTCGTCGCCCATGAACATAAACTAGTATGCCTGGAACGAGCCCAGGCAACTCATTTATGTGTTGCCTATCCTGAGTATATACCAGTAATTACACTGCCTGTCTTGCCCTTCTCTCCGAAACACAGCAAAGCTGTTTCACGGGAGAAACAAGCAAGATGGTGGTACCCATGCAGCCGGGAGCGCGGCACAGCGCTTCCCTCCCACCGGTTTGTTTGTTTGAACGCGCTAATCTCAGGAACTACTGGTCCGATTTGAAAAATTATTTCAGTGTTAGATAGCTTATTTATTGAGGAAGGCTATAGGCTATAACATGACGCTGTGACATATAGGAGTTGAGTAACGCGGGTGAAGCTGTAGGCAACAGCTAGTTAATGATACATAACATTTGAAGTTAGTCATCATCATCTGAGATCAGAACGTTCCATGTACACGATACCTGGTATATTGATAACACAGATGCCCTTGGTAGGTTTGGACTCAATGTCTGAATGTATCTGTTCTACCGTTTTTAATGTGCTCTATGTAATTATCATATTTTTGCGTCATACTTGTTGTATTATAAATTTAGAAGGAAATTGTATTAATTATATATGATTTTAAAGTGAAACTTTTATTACATCGTCTCAAACTTTTTCATCTGTGTGTTGCATGTCGCGTGACGGTCGGCCGCCAAGTTTTCCAAGTATAAAATTAAGATTGATAAAGCGATTTTTATACCCTTAATGGAATATTATTCCAAAAATTTTTTGTTAAATGTCTATAATGTGAAAAAAAGTTTTCAGATTTTAGTTAACATGGCTATTTTCATTACTAAAATTATTTAAAACGGTATATTCGCCATGTTTTTCACTTTTATTTCGCGGAGCTCGATATTTAGACATTATCTACGAATGTCTTGTTCACGAGACTGAATTAAACGTTTAAATTTTGTCAGCGTTAGAGGTGTCCGTACCGAACTAATTACTGTCTCGTAAGTTTGCTGCGAAATAAAAGTGTAAAAATGGTAAATACCCCGTGTATTTTGTATTAATTATATATTATCACCTAATACAATTTTAATTAAAATATCCAAGAAATAATCATAAAAAGCTACTGCTACTGACTTTGTCTTCTCCATGAAACAGCTCAGCCGTTCCACGGAACAAATGAACAGCCTGCAATACCCAGGCAGACAGCGCATTTGTCATATTTCCAATTGTGTTTGTGACTGTATATTTATATTTATGGAATCAACATTAAGTTATAAGTTATCTGCGCGGAGTTTTTGTGTCCCTATACATATTGATGTTGCATACCCGAGTCGTGTTCACAGGCCGAGTTTTGATGGAGATGTACTATAATATACAAGTTATACAAAAACAAAGTAATATGTTTAAACGATCATACCACGTTAACTTAGCCTCGTAGTAAGCAGGTGCTAGGAACATACACAATGATGGTTAATATGAATCGAGCATATAACCAGATAGAGTAGTCTTGTAAGCCATAAAATCCGAAACTGGTCAGTGATTTTTCATTGACGTAATAGCAATTCACCAGTGATGTGTGATGTACGTCGGCCAATCATCTATCACTGACCAACAGTCTACTATCTAGTCGGTTTACTACTATCGTCAGGAAACCGACTTTACAGACAACCGATTTTTTTAGAATATCCATTTGAAAAAAATTGATTCTCTAAGTTTGTTTTGCCGGTTGTTCTCAGTAAACTCGCCTTGGAACCGCTGGTAGAGTCAATTGACGTTCAAAAAGATATTTTGTCGGTACTTTGTATTTTAAATTTAAAAAAATATATAGTGAATTGACAAAAAAAATCCTGAGGGGCCGCTAGCGGTTAGTGTTATTTGAGTCGCAACAATAAACCACGAGTCAAATAATCGATAATTCATTATCAGTAGTACGTGATGCGTTGCGCTGCACCACGTTAGTGAAGGGCGCCGCCCTACCCGCCCTACCGCCCGCCCTTACACAGTTATTGGTAAATATAATTCTTTACACACTCCCGTATCACAAATCTTGATGAAGTTAGCACTTAGGAGAATGAAAATAAGGTAATAACAATAAAATAACATTTACGAGTTTAATGTTTGATTCGATGAAATTAATAGACCATAAATTCACGGCTAGTTAAAGGTGTCCTTTGAAAGACAGTGTCCAGAAGTGTAATTCTATTCTATTCTAGTGGAAGGGAAAATAAGAGTTAATGTAGATTGTGGATGATATGTTCTTACTTTCTCTCTCTCGTCTCTACTTCGACATTAAATATATATGATCTAGTCACAAGTACAATAAATCCCTTATTTTCACCGACACATGAACCTGACCGTATCGATATTAATTGTAAAGTATTGAAAACAACTGTACGTATCCCTATTTCGATAAATCTCAAGCACAGTATTTCCATCTCTACCCACTCTACATACTCGACACCACCACACGCGGTACGGAACCCACTCCCGTTGTCCGTTGCGCACTTGACCTCTCAACCGCGGCGGGTACAGTTGCAGCCGCGCAAGGTCAGCCCGCCGATGAATGGACGGGGCGCGGGGGGTGGTGCAGGAGCGGGTGAGGGGTCGTTCGGGCGAGGAATGGAGGGGCGCGACACGTCATGGGGTGCCCCCGTGTAGCGCGTGGACAGTATTGATACTTGGTGTGGATGGAATACGTTATCATCGTGAAAAGCTCGCTTGTACAAACGGAGACTCATTCCTTTATAATGCGAGAAAAAAATTGTAAAAATAATTGCCTTTTTTTATAGAAACGGCATACTGCAACTTTATAGAAAGGGCAAACGGACAGTCGGTTCACCTGATGATAAGTGAAAAGCGATATCCACAGACCCGCTATACCAAAGGATCAGCAGTTGCGTTGCCTGCCTTTTAGATATGAGTATGCTCTTTTCTTGAAGGTCCCTAAGAATGAACAAGAATGTCTAATATGACAATATAAGAATTATAATATCTATAGCTATGATTATTATCATACAAGGATAGCGACCTTACCGGTAAAAACGTTCATCGGTTTATTATTTGTTAAGAGAGGTTTATCCAACAGTTCAGACAGGTTCACTCCAATGAGCTAGAAGTCCTATGAGATTTGAAAATTCTTAGACGAAATCGTCATTTAAGAATGTAGTAAAAAATTAATTTAATATTCAAATTTATTCTACTTGCGGTTAATTTGACATATCGACTGTAAATTATTAATAAATTCTCTTTATATTAGCCTATAAAGCCTATTCAATAAACGGTCAAACAAGATTTAGAGGCTTTTACATGTTTGCTAATTATAATATGGTAAACCCGTTAGCTAGTATCAAGAGTGTTGGTGTGGCGGCGGGCGCCCTCGCGTCAGGCCGGGAAATACTAGTTAGTTCACAACGTGCCCGCCTCGCGGAGCCACCGCCACACGTGGACAACAAATAATAAAAATATACATATATAATATTAATTATAAAGTGTAACTAAGTGTGTGTTTGTGTGTGCTAGTGTGGTTATAAAAATATAATAACTTCATGGTTTTCTAAATATTTTCTAATACTCGACAACATATTTTGAAAACTAAAAAATATACCAAAATAATTTATTTTATGCATCACATAATGGTATTAATATTATCTTACATTTATAATTGTATTCATAATAACGTATGTAGTATATTCGAGTTGCCCTAACGTTTACAATCTGTATAGTGTAGAGTGTAGTGATTTTGACAGATGTGAGAGATGCTGGCTGCAGCGTGTTTACTAACAGTGTTGCATCGATTTCACATAAACTGGCGCCCGCCAAGATCCGAGCGGGGCGGCCGCGGACACGGCATCGTGGTTTAATATCTTTTGAATTTAACTTACATGTCTACGTATGTTAGTTTGTAGCTTAATATCGATTATTACTTTAATATATAAATTATTAAAATTAATGCCCTTAATGTTTCTTTAAAATTAGCTATTCAAAAGATTTTTTTTCGCTCTCGGTCGTTTGAGATTTAATTCGCGACTATGATATTTTATACATAATTGTTTTACTCCTAACATTAGAATTTGTTTTCCCGCATATACTACTATTATATTTTCAAATATTGTTGAAATTAGTCGTATTCTTATCAAAATAAAAGGACACTTTAATAAAAATTAAACGTAAACAATCGTTAGACGTTACCGCTCATACAAGTGCAGTACCTTTAGCAGACGGCGGGGCGGCCGGCGCCTGTGTGCCGCGGGTGACTCACGCTGCAGACACGTTGCTATTACGAACCAACAGGCGCTTTCACTTTATACGAATTTGTGAACCTTGCTATGTGCGTTCTACGGTCGAAAATACCCCTGCGATTGCTTACTGAAAGGGATTTCCCGACAAAATTTAATTTTCACTGAGAGTATTTTAACTAAATTGACTTTGGGATGAGTTTATTGAATGCTAGATGTTTAGCTTACGAAATCGCACAATTTGAATTTGCATTGAATCATTTGATAACGGTTAGCAGTTATATATTATAGTAATAATTATAATCATGCAATTTACAGTCTCAAGGTGTTTTTTCTTGAAGGTTTCTTCAAAATTAATTAACAAAATGTCATTAAGCATAACTCATTCTCGTAGCAGAAACGTAGGCGGACCAACTCTATTTATTTAGTATCACAAACATACAGTCTGTAATGAGATTTTATGAACATCTAGAAACACATGTATTTAATAAAACAAACTCATGAGTTTATCGGCGCCATCTTAATAGAAAATCGAGCGTTATCTAGCGGCGCGGGATAATTGTGCGTGTGTGGCGATAAATCAGGAGAGCAATAGACTCCCCCGGGGATTACTTGACGGTGGGAGTGCAGCGGTGCACTCATCATTATTTATTACAGGTATTAATAAGTAATCAACATTATCTGCCCCTAGCTCTTGCTTGGGTGTAGGTCTGGTGGTGAGGATAGTATTAGGCTATAGTAGCCAGCCTCATACACTCACAGATTTTGTTAATCTTGTCAGACATGTTAGATGTGATGTTAGTTTCCTCGCCATGTATTTCTTCACCGGTGCTTTACAAAATCTTATATCCACCAAGTCTCTGCTCGATCAAGAATGTAGCTATTAGCACAGCTATTAATAGCCTCCAAGTGACCTCCTAATTAACGCCTAGAATTTGAAATTTCCATCTAGAGTTTTGCATACTTTCCTTATTGTTGCAGCCTGCAGTTTATCATATAGAAGTCCAATTTGTTGTTCATGAGCTTTAAATTTTTATTTAAATATATTTTTTTGACGCCACCCGGCTGTCATCTCATCGGCAATTTCCAACATATTTAAGCTCAAACTCCTTGTTGTAACGATGCGCATAAGCATCTACACTGGTGTCGCTACTGCGCTTACCTTTAACTCTCAATTCATCACCCAGGTGTCTCGCTGAAGAGACACGATTATTGTAAATTCATTTCATCGTCACTAACACAACTGTTACGCACTGTTATCTAGTTTTTAACAAACAATTCCAACAAACGGCTGTATGCAAATGTTTTTAATTTCGTCCGAACAAAATGCAGTTAGGGGAGAACCCCTCTGTCCCCCTGTATTGGAATTTCAACGTTATTTTTTGCGAGATAAGATTCAATTATGCACTATGATAACAAAGTGCGTAAACAATAACATTACATTGGAAACAAGTATACATAATATATAACGTGAAACAACACATTAGAGTGGTATCACCACATGAATGACACTTATTGTATCAACCAGGTTCCACAAGGCTCTATGTTTTGACCAATGCTCTTTATTGTATACTATATAGCTATTTTAATTATGTCTTGACACATACTTGTATTATGACAGTATTATGGTAAGTGACAGTAGAGATCCCCACCATGGTTCAGGCCTTGTCGTGGCAGTGGGGCTCAGTAACCTAGGGCTCACCCTAGGTTAGTTAATTAGCTTCGCCCAAGGTGCACCGCTCACGGTGCACCTTGGGCGAAGCTAATTGGGCCGAGGGGGCTTTTTGTACCCCTCTTATAAGAAGAGGGGACAGAAGAGCAGGGGGCAAGGGTGAGGATGGGAACCTCACCCCATTGTACTGTCCCGACGTTGGGAGGAGTTGTTCTGTGGTGCGGGACAGCCCCTCTGTGGAGGTGGCGTCGGTCCCTTGCGGGACTGACTAGACGTCGAGGTGCCCTGTTTGTTTTCTAGATCCGGGGCACCTCACCAAAGGCGGCATTGGTGGCACTCGCCGGGTTTTAGTGGGTAGAGCTGCGTCCATTTACCAGCTGTCGGGCGCAGCGAGTCCCACATACCCTAGTGGGGAGACCCACTCCCCCGCGGGATGCCTCAGAGCATTTCCCGGCGTTAAACAAAAAAAAAGAAAAAAAAAAGTGACAGTAGAGATGGCTCTATGTATTAGGCTGTACTATTAGGATCAGGTAGAACGCAAAATTATGTCGAATATTGAGGTAAGTTTCAATAGGGTCGATTACATAAACACAAATAACATCTAAAATAGTTTTTTTTTTTAATCATTATTTAACGAGCTTTTTCACTGAGTGAACATGTCGCTCGATTACATTTTCAAAAGAAAAATAACAAAATCAAATAAACATAACAAAAACTTACAAATTATGCTAATTCCTATCACTCAAACAAATTTTAACAATGAAACACTTTTTTACGGATTTTATCGAATGCTTGCTGTAAAGTATCCGAAACGTCGGGCTTGTAAAATTCTTAATAAACCGCGATAAAATCCGTAAAAAAGTGTTTCATTATAATGAGTGAAATTCGCGTAAACATTAGAAAACAATAAATTTTAACAATATTAAGTAAGCGAGACGCCAGCTCTGTGGTAGGTGAAGCCAGAACCACGTTACAGTAGCCAACCTCGTACAGCGAATTGCCAAAATATTGTCTTCTCTCAACTGCGTTTCGAGCACACTCTACTAAAACGTGATAAACGTCTTCTGGAACCCCACATAACCGGCAGTTGGGAGATGGGACTTTTTTCATTATATACGCAAATTTATTAAGGGGCATATGGCCAGAACGGAATCTTAATGCTATAACAATATCGTGTCTATTGAGCGCGCAATCAATCCACGGTGACGGAAACGGTTGTGGCTGGATAGTTTTATACCAAATTCCCTTCTCTAACGACCGCTTATTAAAATACTCTCGCCACAACTCATAGTACTTTAATCTAATCGCGGGAATATGTTCCGTGTAATGAGGGTCGATAGACAAGGGCATGCCATCTGAACAAGCCCGTTTAGCCAGCGGGTCTACATCTTCATTACCCGATAGCCCGATATGAGACGGAATCCACTGCAGATCTAAAATAGTTACTTTTTAAAGGGCAAAACTTAATATTAGGATGAAAGTCCTTTTTCAACGTTGCATTTGTATCTGAAGGAAATAATTAAACTAGCTTGTTGAGTAAAAGAGTGTAGTATTCGTATGGGCAGTAACCTGCCTCACCGTCACAGTCTCGCTGTTATCCTTACCTTACATTTTTATTTCACTTTGCAGTCCATCACGATATTCACAGTAGCTGTTCATTTATGAAGTATCAAGTAACCTTTAACCCTCTTTTACTGCATTGGGTTGCTCGGGAGCGGGTGAGATTTCCACGAACTTTCGTTAATGTTATGTGATTTAGATAACGCTTAATAATTGTTGCTCTACAAAATATTATAATTATATTTTTCTAATAAATCAGTACTTTTACATGTTGACCTACGAGAAAACCTGTCTCTGTTACAATGAGGTACCGGCCATTAGCTGGTTACGACCACTGGGTACGACGGTTTAGATATAGGTATATCCCATTAGTTGATCAGGAGTATATTTCTGTTTAACAGTTCTTATCAGGCTGTCGGTTGTCAATCTTCTCGTATACGTTGAAGGAGCTTAGCAAAATACTTTATTGGTTTATCTGATGACAGTACATGTATTTCTAAAACGATTTATTTAATGTTCCGGTTCCACAGAAGGATTTTGTTGCAAAATACACTCAAACTCATAAAATACACTCAATCAAAGGCATTGTCACGATCGAGGTAGCATACGGTGTCTTAACCAATATTAGATATTATTTTCACTCTTCGGAAATATAATTTTCTGCCCATCAGACCATGGTAACCCCTGCTCGGCTCAGTGGGGGCTGAAGATTTATCGCCAGGCATTACTCCCAAATACCATCAAACTAGCCCCGTGCACCAGTCTCCTGTCCCTGTCTACACTATAGGGGTAGAGCAGGACGGGCGAAGTGCATAAGCCTTAATCAGGATAGTATAGATAGGGTGTTCATATTGGAAGGGTGCTAAATACAATTCTTACGATTTCCACAAATTTAATAACATCGATTCTAAGGCCCCTATTGCTGAACAATAAGATCTATTATTACGTCTCTGATACTTAGCACACGTTATGATATTACAGTAACATGGAATATCCCTTGTTATGAGGGTGGAAGGTTTACTTTTGGGTAGTCAACAGTTGTGAGAATAGTCAGCTGTAGGTTGTGGGGAGGTAATGTATCAAAGTTCGCAAATTTAATAAATGCGATAAGATTTGAGAGATGAGCCTGTTGAGAGGCTGCGGCGGCTCGGGGCGAGATTTATTGTGATAGTTTATAAACATTAAGGAGCCTTTTAATATGTTTGAGACAAAGATATTTCCTATGTTCGTAGTCGTAGTTATCTTTTGACAAACTGGCAGGCGATACACAAACAATGAACGCTATTTTCATTTATTTTTCTGTCATATGGAGATAACCGAGCAGTCGGAGCCTTATGGTGACTACCGACGCCCATAGAAATCCGCACAACCAAAAGTTATATTAGCAGATGCGTTGCCCTCCTTTTCCCTATCTCCCCCCATGGGCCATTTAAAACTCACAAGCCCCACGAAACGCGACAGCGTAGCTGTCACTTGACAGTGCCGGCCCAGTTCGGGTGCAAAGCAGTATAGCACTACCCTTTACTAAGGAGTGAAGTGGTCTTACTTAAATTTGTTCTAGGTTATGTAATATAATTGCCGTTTTAGTCAAGGACTCCTTGTAGCTTTGGGGCAACTATAATTCTGTCATGTCCGCAGTAGAAAATAGTCCCCAAAGGCAAAACTCTATGAAACAAACCTCTATAAAATCCGTAAGTAATAGTAATTACATTTACTGTGAAGTTCGCGTAAATTTAAGCAATAATGTGAGATATGACGATACGTACAATAAATACCATCAAATTCATTCATATTACGGAAAAACCACCAATTTTCATATTTCAGTATTTAAAACCAAAGTCACCAAAAATGTCCGTATCAAATCGTACCGCGATCAGTTGATACGAACCGCCGGCCTATGACACACATAAGTGAAGTGCAGTGCAGAGTAGGGCGGGATGACGGAGCACTGGTCGTGGCTGGCGCTGGGCGGTGCGGCGGAGTATACATACAGCCCGCCCAGCCGCCCCAGCCGCCCGCCCCACCGCCCGCTCGTCAAGCTCGCCACCAGCGCGCATCTCCACACTATAGCCAGGTAAGTGAATGCGTGCGTAAGTTTGTGCATGCGTAAATGCGTACGGGAGTGCGTGAGTAAGTACGTGAGTAAGTGCGTGATTAGCGCGCATGAGTTCGTGTGTGAGTGCTTTTGAATTTGTTACTGTATAAGACGCTATTTTTAACAGTCATCGCATCACTCAACGTTGCCTTCTTGATACTTACTTGATACTTAAGGTCAGGCTGGTGTCCGCAACTCGACGCTTGTGCGCCTATTTTGCGTGTGATGTGAGCCTGAAGCACTCCCTACTGCCAGTTAAGCTCCCGCAAGAATGCTAGTAGTCTTTTGACCTCTGAGCAGATCTCCGGGAGTGTTCTCGGGCACCCGAGATGGGCAGCCCGTAGCGGTGCTACTTCTGTGCACTCCAGTAGTACATGGGCTGCTGTTTCTTCCTCTGCTACGCAGGCTCTACATAGCGGACTGTCCGTAACACCTATAGTGAAAAGATGTTTGTTATAATGACCATGTCCTGTTAGAGTGTCTGTTAACAGGCGCAGTTCTGATCGCTTTAGGAGCATTAATTGACGAGAGACGCGTGGGTTGCCTATTGGCATCGCTTCCCTTGCCTGTCTACAATCGTCTCTGCCCGTCCAGAGTTTCTTGTGTTGTATATTTGTGTGCATTCTAACCCATGCCCTTAACTGGCTATATGGAAGCGGAGTCATTGGTTCGTTGCCTTTGACCTCCATGTTTGCTCCACGGAGCATCGTTACCCCTTGAGCCACTGTGCCCCTTTATGCCTTCTTGTGATGTGCTTGTTTCCACTCCGTCCCAATACGAGGATGTATATTTGCGGGTTTGTAATTTGTATATGCATATATTTACGTGTGTTTATGCGAGAGGGCTCTTTAGAATTTTATTACTTTGTTAAGCACTACTTACAACTGAATAAATCATCGTACTAATGTTATAACACCGCCTTTTTTATGTTAGTTGGATAGGCAAACTGGTAAACGTACTACCTGATGTTAAGTGGACGACGTCACCCATGAACATAAACTAGTATACCTGGAACGAGCCCAGGCAACTCATCTATGTGTTGCCTAAGACATAAGATGTTAAGTCTCGGTGCCAGTAATTACACTGCCTGTCTTGCCCTTCTCTCCAAAACACAGCGAAGCTGTTTCACGGGATGGTGGTACCCATGCAGCCGGGAGCGCGGCACAGCGCTTCCCTCCCACCGGTCCACCGGCCTCCTCCATAGGATACGACACGCTTGTGTCCTTAAATCCTATCAAAATGCATTACTATTTTAAAATGCCACTTGCAACTGGCACTTGACATAAAACTCACTTCTACATAGGATGTAACACTTATCACCGCCTTTTCACATTGTTTCTTAATTACAAGCCATCGAAAACAACGCCATTGAAATCCAAATCAGAGTTACATCCAAAATATTACAAGATGGTCCAAAAATATGAGTTTTTTCTACTTCTGTAATGATTGGCATTGACTGCTGCAGGACGTGTTCTGGCGGCTCCAGCACCAGCTCAGCAATTACCACTTCCCATCCCCAGGATGGAGGATGCACGTCCTTACCGACCGCTATTAAATGTAATTATCAATCTCTGATTAACGGCATCCATTATAAATGAACATTACCTTGTTGCAAAAGTTATGTTACGAAATTAGTAGACATTAAAAATAATTATGAATAACTACACCACGTTAACATAATCTTGTTTTAATTTGTGCTATCGGTCTTGGAACGGAAATTAACAATTATATTTCTTCAAATACATGACCACGCTAAAAACATAATTATTTGCCCTTGGCGGGATTCGAACCGGTGACATTTAATAATTATAATAATAATAAATCATTTATTTTCAGGCACTATGGCCCATAGATATATACCTTACAGACTAACATACATAAACACATTATATTATATTACATTAGTGTTAGTATAAATAAAACCTTAAAATTATGTTAACATTTGCGTTTACCCCGTCTCGTGAACCTTAATCGTCCAAATGGTTTTTATTATTTTATTATCATATTTCTTCTGAATATAAATATTTTTATTCAATAACAAAGCGACAAGACAAAGATTTATACAAACACAATTTTTCAACATTACAACGTCCCTGTCGCATCCACAAATACAGAACACCTGATTTTGTTATTTTCGTGAAAAATTGTTTTTCTCTGGAACTGAAGTGTTTCTCTCTAATATATTATGAGCCTTATGTATTTGAAAGAGGGATTATTGAATTACACACAATATTGAAACATAATGCCTTGAAGTAAAATACATTTCTCAATGTTCATACTATTGTAGAGTCACGATCGGTTTGAATGTCCGTGAAAGAATTCCCGTGCAACTGTTTGGTGTCCCGTGATGGATGTATGTGGGGATCACTGATGGAAAGGTTATGTTTGGGAGCATTACACGCCTTACGTGTTGAACATAGTAACAACGATCTCTACATTTTTACTGCGAAAGGGCTTTAACATTTTAAGGAGTTTTCTTAAGAGTTTATACTTTGGATCATCATCATCACCGACCTACTGCGGGATAACTCCTTCAATGAACGCCAAGACGGCCGACGGTCGGCCACTCTCACCCGACTATGAACGGCTACACGGAGACCGTCGCCCTGGAGGTTGTATTAACTTTAAACGTCTACTATATTAATAGTTTTTCATATTGGATGTAAAATGATTAATTATTTTCAAAACATACAAACCTTAAAAACAATTGAGAGTGAATGTTGATGAAGTCCCATCAAACATATTACAGGAATAGAGCAGTTATGTGTTTTGTATGAAAAAAAATCCGCCAAAATTGTGCAGCGACGGTGCGCCGGTTCTGCGCTCTTATTGGCCGACTAATGGCCATTGATGGATGATTGACCGATGTGACGTACATACAGATCACCGGATGGTTAAATTGATATCACATCAGTGACAAATCACTGATAAGTTTCGGAATTTTATGGCTTACATTAGCATTCATTTCGGGTATATACTCGATGCGAAGTCCTAATAGTTTCAACAAAGTTGGATGTATCTTTTTAATGGTATCATGAGCAAAATAATTATTGGTTAACGTCGCCTATGTCTTAAGTGCCTGGCTCTTATTATTCCAAGTTGAAGAATCTCCACATGGTACCAATATGTATGTACACCGCCTTTCTCCTTTATATCCGCACATTTCTCCCTTCTAT
Organism: Helleia helle; assembly: GCA_963853865.1. Lineage (NCBI taxonomy): Eukaryota > Metazoa > Arthropoda > Insecta > Lepidoptera > Lycaenidae > Helleia > Helleia helle. The sequence goes on along the minus strand of OY971433.1, from coordinate 18,600,401 downwards.
ACATACATACGGTAAATGCCGAACAATATAAACACGATCACTTCGTCATAAAATATAAAGCCATAAATATATAAATGCAAAGCGAACCCAACAATATGACATCTAGTTTAAAAAATACATATTTTACAACAAACTCCGTAAGTCCATAAAAGCACCATAAAATTGATAGCGTCTGTGTAAATCTGTGCCGTGCCCAGGGCTCTCCACGCTGGTAGTCTACTCACGTACCAAGGGAGGCATCAATATGGGATCCGTTTTGTATGTAAATCAGTTTGTCGTTGTCTTTTATTGTATCAGGTGCGAGGCGCGCCGCGGGCCACCATATGTAACACTCCCCAGCTTCATTTAGACGAATACTACGAAATATTATTGTGTAATATTGTAGGGCGGAGGTCGCACTTAATTGACCTTATTGGATACGAACTGGCTACCCGCGGTCGTTGTCATATCGAGTCGGTAGTCAAATACCAAACATTATAGTTTATAAACATCCCAAAGGTTGACTATATATTTTATTCATGACTAGCTGTTTCCCGCAGCTTCGCCCGCGTTAACTTAGATTTACAGCCGACCCCGGATTGATGATGATTATTTTTATAGCATAAGTTACTTTTTATAAAACCAGCTATGGGTCAGTGAAATTCCCATCAAAATGGAATCAGCCGTTTTAGAGATTAGCCGGAATAAACAGACAGACAGTCAAGAATTGTAAAAATTAACTGTGGTACTTATATATAGCGTAAAAATGATAATGACCAAACTTGTGGGAAATTAAATTCCCAACAACTTTGGATACTGCCATTTTTGCTATACAGTTGAAAATTAATGAGTTATTTCAGAAAAACGAAAAAAATTAACTTTAAAACAAGATGGCGGCGAATCCTCTCTACCGGGATTAGTTAGAAAATTTATACGAGATTTATATAATATTTATATAATATTTATATAATATTTATATAATATTTATACGTCCAACCACTTTTCAGGCTAGTTTTATGTCTCCCCGTCTGGACTAAACTGCCGCGCGGAATACCAACATTTAAACTAAACTAGAAATAACACCGTAACAAACCCACAACAAAACTAAATACATACCACAGAAAATAACACAATTTTTCTTCTTCTTATGAATAGTTTGACATTCCCTGACGTTTGGACCGTATCTCTCTGCCGGTGGAGCTGCCACTGTCAGAGCTCATTACGACCGGGCCCTATGATGGATGGAGCCGAGCTGGTCACGACGGCAGGCGGCAGGCGGCAGGCGGCAGGCGGCAGGCGGCAGGCGGCAGGCCTACTACTAATACCTATATGGAAGATCATTAATAACTTTTGAAACTTATGATGCTTAGGAGGAAATATGAGCCGTAGTTAAACTAATGTTACATGGTATATACGACGTATATTTGCTTTAAACAAATCTTAATAGTCCATTTTTGCTAGACCTTAGGCCATCATTGGTTAAATTGTCTTTTTACTCTTCGCATCCCGCGGTTTCACGCGCGTACTGCCCATTCTCGGGGAAGTACAGGGATAAATTATATCACATGTGTTATTCTGATATATAAGCTATGTTATTGTAAAGTTTCATTAAAATCCATGCAGTAGTTTTTGCGTGAAAGAGTAACATACATCCATATATTTTTACAAACTTTCGCGTTTATAATATACTAGCTGTTGCCCGCAGCTTCGCCCGCGTTAACTTTTAAAATTTGAGGGTTTGACCACCCTTATCACTTAGGGGTATGAAAAACAGACAGTAGCCGATTCTCAGACCTACTGAATACGCATATAAGATTTGGTAAAAATCGGTAAAGCCGTTTCGGAGGAGTACGGTAACTAACATTGTGGCATGGAAATTTTATATATTAGAGAAGATATCATATTTGTTAGGTTTAGTTCTTATCGTTAAATATAATATCGAAATATGCGCTCTAATAAATAAGGATATATTTCTCATAACGTGACACCCCCATGGTGTTACGCTATCGGGATACAAATGGTATATCCCCTCCCCACCCATGTGTCACGCGTGGGGGGAGGGGGGAGGCAGTGGTCCGTGGGATGGAGGACGTGCCGCGACTGCCGAGGGCCGGCACGAGGGTAGGAGACAGCTGCGAGCCTGGTGCTTGTGGACCGTATATTGAACCAGCATCCCACTCTAGCTCTCAAATGGAAAAGAACTTTCCTTTAAATATAACCTTTCCTAGTAATTCGACCATTCGACTAACAAATCAAATCAAAATATCTTTATTTCGTAGGTAACAACTTGTAAAAAAAAAGTAAATAAAAAGATGTAGTAAAAATATAATTAAATACAAATTTTTGAAATCCTACTGTCAGTTTGGGAGATAAACGCGTTCAAACAAGCATTCACCCATCATTCACCTATATTATATAGAATAGTTTTAATTATTATAAATATTTTATTTGAACGCATATATTTATATCGTTTTATTTCAACCGCAAGGAAGACCACGGAGCACTTCATAATTGCTCCGTGAGGAAAACCGTCGGTATTATTTCTATTTCCATTTAATATATTACAAGGAAACTTGCATTTTATCGGATTGTATCGTGGTTTTAAAATATGTATTACATTCCTGAAGTTTTTAGTAACTTTGAAAAGAAAGTCTTTAGTGTGTCTTTACTTGTGTACATCTGTACTAGCTGTTGCACCTTGATTTTTTTATATCATAGGAGGACAAACGAGCAATCGAAGCTATAGACTACCGACGCCCATACACATCCGCACAACCAGAGATTACTCGTTATGTGAGCGAGAGGTACCACCCCGGTTGTGCCGGCCCAATTCGGCTGCATAACATTTGATCCTCGTGGACGTAGATTTACACTTGATTATAATGTTATCGTAGTTTTGTATTAGTGGGATGGTCAAATGGGTAGATTACTGACAAAACGACTTCACCCGAAATTGCTCAGGCCTATTCATGCATTGTCTATCCTGAGACATAATATGTTAAGTCTCTGTGACAGTAATTACACAGCCTGTAGTCCTTCTCTTCGAAACAGCAAATCTGTTTCACAGGATACCAGGATGATGGTACCGAAGCAGGTATCTTGCACTGGTATGTCTATAATTATCCTAATGGTTTCTTATCATAATAAAATTATCTTTTCACTTTCTTCAAATTTGATGGAATTTATATGATAAAGTTTATATTAAGGTATAAACGTTACGAATGAGAATTTACATAAATAATACAAAAATGAGGAGCGAGGGTATCTTATCCCTGGGAGAGATCTCTTCCAGCCGACCGTAAGTAATGCTACAAGTATTGTTGTTAAAGGCCTTTATGAATGAATTAACTCGGAGTGATATCAGAGCTGGGGTCTGAGTTTGTCGAAGGTGCATAGCGATATTGATTGATGAAGAAGTACTGGTCTTTGTTTTTTAATATATGAACATTCATACCACGTTAACATAGTCATATAAACTTGTATGACAAATATCTATTCGAACCACCCTCGACAATTTACGCCGACCACTGCGCCGGAGGGTTATTGATTGAGATATTCAGATATTCTAAATAGTTCCTCCTCTATGCTAACAGACGCGAGTACCTCCTTAATGACAGGTCCGGGAGTGACTCGCCTGGTGCGGCCACGCGTGACCACCGCACCAGGCATTAGCTACATGACGCGGCGGATGTCACATGCACCACCATGCATGCGAATCTCACTTCTATGCATATGCGATAGGACACATTCTCATGCATACCTCTTAATAACATATAATATTGAATATAAAAAATAAACATTCAATATATTAAAGTGACCGCAAGTTATCGTCCAGTGTCCTTTGAGTGGACGGTCGAGATGTACTGGGTGTTGGTAGCGGCGCTGGTGGGCTCGGCGCTGGTCAGCCCAGCGCTGGGCACGGCGGAGGTCATGAGTCACGTCACCGCACACTTCGGGAAGTCTCTGGAGGAGTGCCGGGAGGAGGTGAGATCATTTTAATGGTAGTGTCAAGTAAGTAGATGGGCAGAATGGTAAATGGTCATTGGACCAGGCCTGACTGTCAGCAAAGGACTGTCGATGTTAAGGTCGGCAAGGCACCCGAAACACCGAAGGGGAAAACGACGGTTTCTTTGTCCCTTATTGAAGATTTTTAAAATCTACTGAAGGTACCAATTCAACATATTCAACAATTCTAAATATTTGAATTCAACAAAAATGTAGCAAAAAGTGAAATACTTGTCTTGCTTCGGCAAAGGAACTGTCATTTCACATGACGGTGATTCCCCCAAGACACCCGCTACACCTAAGATGTACGACTGCGCTTTCACCACGAGCATCGGAATAGTTACCTATTCTAACCACAAGACCGTTTCAGTCTGGTCTCCCCAAGGAGGTGATGGAGGAGTTCCAACACTTCTGGAGCGACGACTTCGAGGTGGTGCACCGCGAGCTGGGCTGCGCCATCATCTGCATGTCCAACAAGTTCTCTCTGATGCAGGACGACGCGCGCGTGCATCATATCAACATGGACGAGTACGTCAAGGGCTTCCCCAACGGTGAGCATTCGACCTTCAGCCCCTATCTACGGGGAGGAAAGTAGAAGCCCCGTGCTCACATCTATACCCCGTCTCTTAGATGACGGGACGAAGACCCTATAAGGGCCTCTAAACTCCAAAAGTTAGAAAGGTTTGACCCTCGTAGCCTTACCTGCAGGTAGATGTAGTCAGAGAAGACCTTGGTCTATAATTATGTCTACTGTGACTTTTTTGTCAGACATAGGGACTGCCGATAGAAGTGAAAACTTGTCACTTACAATAGAATTAATTAATTATAATTTTAAATTGTTTCAAATAAATTAATTTAAAAAATATATCTACATTTTAAATTAGGACATTCATCAATATCATCCTCACCATCAGCCTCTATTCACCCACTGCTGAACACAGGCACCCCTCAATAAACACCAAGACAGAAATATTATTGCTTTCTTTTATTTTGCTTCCAGGAATTATTCTTACAAATTGGCACTTCATATTTCACCATTAGAAGAATAAACAAATATGATGAAAAATGCGTGTTGTTTTGACCCTGATTGAACGTTTCCAAGACAATTTGTCTTGTCTATGTTCATACCTGTGCGTTCATACTTAGTGACGCGCGCTCTATATATTATTCATATTATATATAATCAAAGATTTTATTCCTTTTACAGTAATTTAGTTTAACAATATATAAGAACAAGCATGGCCACCACGATGGTAAAAAAATACATAAAAATGAAATTTGATAATGACGTCATAATGTCACATTAGCATGTTCGTCACGCAAACCTATAAGATTTTCCCCTACCAAAAGCTCAACGCAGCTAAAGCCGCCATGTCGGCATTTTGGCATTTGATTTCATTTTAATGCCAATATTGGTTTACTGATATCAATAACATCTTTATTTCGAAGGTAACAATCTAGAAAAAAAAACAGATGCCACGTTTCAACTGAAAAACTCGATCGGAATTCGATTAACAATTTCTGTAGTTATTAACGGTTACAAGAATGAGATCTAAGATCTAATAAAGTTCTAGTTAATAAATAACTGGCTGTGGTAGCTATAACTTACATTTACAGTCCCGTTTAGACCATAATAATTGTATGTTATCTACTTCTTTAAGATACTATGTTTTAGCCATATAGTACCAGACAGATAGACTTACGAGGCCTTTCTAAAATTATTTACATAATATTATAATTGTCATCTTTCATTTGTCATACTTTCATTAAAAAGTTGAAACATTTTAGGCGAAGTCCTAGCCCAAAAAATGGTAGCAATGATACACAACTGCGAGAAAAAGTTCGACGACATCGAAGATGAGTGCAGCCGCGTGGTCAAGACCGCCGCCTGCTTCAAGGAGGACAGCAAGAGGGAGGGCATCGCCCCCGAGGTGGCCATGATAGAAGCGGTACTGGAGCAGTACTAGGGCTCCATGACCGCGAAGGTGTTTAACGAACCGCTTGTCTCTACGTATATCTGTTTTATGTTTTCCTGATTATGAAATATAAGTATTGCATTCATGTTGTATTATAATTTATTACTACACATTATAACACACATTACCATCAAAATAATTAGGGTGGACATAGCTCCTAGCCCGGAATCGATCTGGGCGTGTCTTTCAGTCCTCAGGCACTCTTGACATTTGATCCTATTTGAAATTTAGGATTGGAATCGAGAACCTGTCAATCAGTACTCTTGTACGCTGCACTAGCGCACGATTTGACTCGATCACAGTGGAATTTTATGCAACTAATTGAAATTGGTATTTCTCAATCTCGTACATGGCGCTGCATTGCAGCCGAACTGGGCCGGCACGACCGGGGTGGTACCTCCCGCTTACATAACACCGGCGTTAATTGACAGCTATGCTGTCGCTTTTCTTGTGGTTTGTGAGTTTCCGGTGGCCCATTGGGAGATAGGGAAAAGGAGGGCAATGCATCTGCATAAACTCTGATTGTGCGGATGTGTATGGGTGTCGGTATCATATGGCTCCGACATCTCGTTTGCCCTCTTATGACATTAAAAAAGTGTGTGTGTGTGTCAGCTCCGACGCACGATTGGAGTTTACTCCTTACGAACGATAATTATGATATATATCAAGTATATATAAACGCATCTGCTAAAATGATAAGAGAAACAATTATATATCTGTAATTATTCGGATTATTTATATTTTACTTCAATAAAGCGTATTACATAAAGTATGTTACAAAATAATAATAATAATAATAACAAAGAGGAGGCCCCGAGAATAAGATCAGGGAGGATCAGGGGCATTTCACTTAGTACATTTACACATTACAAACTTGTCAAGTAAAGAACTTGACAAGTTTGTACAATTAAACTTAAACTAAGTGTTCAATGGTCACACCAAATATATTTAGGGAGGCAACATTAATATTTTAAAGTTTCTGATTGGTTAATCATCAAATTGAAGAGTTTCAATTTATTGTATTATTGTTAGAAATAAATTGCAAATTATAAATATGATTTTGAAAATATGAAAAAGAATATTTGAAAAGAATAAATATATATTAAATTTACTAGACTTTTCTGGGCTGAAATTTAAAATAATTTTAAAATCGCCGCGACTATTGGAACGTAATGACTTTTTTTAGTCTGTGCTAACATTTCTCAATTTTGAATTCATTTTTGTTATTACGTAGTATTCCCTAGTTTGTGTTTTTAATTATTCAATCTTGAATGTGCTCTAGTTGTTTTATTTTCTTATCCTTATCATGTTTTAAAAAACCATTGTGAGTTGTGACTATGATAACGTAAGAAATTACATGAAGACAGTTTTCTATAAGGAAATTAATACAATGCCAATTACATAAAAATCAAAATTGTGATTTCATATGCAATTGGGTTAGTAATTTTTTCACATACATTAGTGGTGCAAAGATATAAATAATATATTAAGTGGACGCAGAAAAGACACAGTGATAGTGATACAGTAAAAATTTACCTAGTCAATATTTTAATAATAGACGAAAAAATAAAATAATACTTAGTACCTACACATTGTTTTATTTAAAATCCTACATAATAACGTCACGTCAATTTTAGCTATAGGGATACTTATTTGTCTTGCAAATCATTGCAACGGAATAAAGTATTATTCCCATTTTTTTTCATCATTAGCTAAAATAGTTTAAATATCTTATTATATTGCATATATAATGGTCGTGTGATTGACTTTTAGTGCTGTAATATCGTGTTAGATGGCGTTGGCGGCAATATTTTAAGATAGGCTGTGTAATGTATTCCATCTCATTCTTTTACACGTTCAATCATACAGATTTATATGTTTGTCTCTTTCTACGTAACGCCTCAACTTTTGTGTTACACTTGATTTTACTCCTCATAAAATTTCCGTACCGGGCCGTATAACTCAAATTGTTTCTTAAGGAGTAAACTCCAAAAAAAATCGGTTGTCTGTAAAGTCGGTTTACTGACGATAGTTAAACGTGACACGTCATAAGAAAATGGAACGCCTCAGAGCGAGGTAACGCCGCATGCGTCATCTTTTTTCGTTCGTGCAGCCGGCTCCATCGAATTATAAGACGTTGTCGCGTCAAAAATTGACGTTGAACTGTGTAAATTCGTCATGCGATCTCAAACTCGATTTCAAAGTCGATACGTCAATGTTTGTTCCTCAATCACGACAATACTACTGAACAAATTTTAATAAAAGGTAGTGTTGTAGTTCATATACCAGAATAACTACTATATACATATTTTATCCCGAAATATTTGGTCTAGACCAAACCTGGACATAATATTTCAAGTTGCTACGTGACTTCAATTAACATATTTCTGTAGATTCCCACATCACTATACTACCGTTTTAGATGAAAGTATTAATAATCGAAGTGTAATCGGAATGCGCTGATCACCATCAGATGGAGATACCATCAGATCGTCGTCAGCGATCAGCCGAGGAATGGCAGATCTACCATCTGATAGCAAAGGCATTTTAATAGAAAGCCCATATAATTAGAGCTCAGACACCGCTAGTACACTGCCACACGCCAGCTCGCGAACGTACAGCTGTCATTATTTCTTCCTGCTAAATATGTAGATGGAGATAGGAAAGGATAATATAGATAGGCATTAGTAATAAATAACTAATCTATACTAATATTATAAAGCTGAAGAGTTTGTTTATTTGTTTGTTTGAACGCGCTAATCTCAGGAACTACTGGACCGATTTGAAAAATTATTTCAGTGTTAGACAGCCCATATTTTATTAAGGAAGGCTATAGGCTATATAACATCACGCTATAACATATAGGAGTTGAGTAACGCGGGCGAAGCTGCAGGCAACAGCTAGTATAATATTATATAATATACTAGCTGTTTCATAACGCTGTACTATACGTAAGATTTAACTTAAATATTGGCCGTCATCACTCCACCCTACCATTCTGTTCTACTTCAATTGCCTACATTCAATTGTCACTTGGCAACTAAAGAACAAAATAAATCATTCAGCGACAAATAAAAAAATCCCATCACAATAAAACGTGTTTATCGCCTTAAACTATAATTAACTACAATCAGCTATAATTTTGATAGGCGTCTATTAGTCGTGTCGATGGTATATAAGATGGTGACCACCACTTCTCGCTAGATATGGTGGTCACGGCGGTAACGGTGAAGCTGGTGGTAACGGCGCTGGTGGTGGGTGTGGGGTCGGTGGCCTCCTCCAGCGACGCCCTCAAGGGCATCACAGCGGGGTTCTTTAAAATGCTGGACGAGTGTAAGCATGAGGTACTGTATATCACCATGTTTGGTTTTGGTAGGATGAACACGGGTTGATTTCTTTGTAAATTCGTAAATTCTTTAGTGTCCCTTTTAATTTTCGAAGTTATTTCGATAGGTAGTTTAGTCTTCGCTGTCATGTTCTCCTGATTTACCAGGGTACCGTTTATCTCTAAACTTATTTAGAAAATTATTTTAACTACCACAAAACTGTTTCTCAAGAAATTACTTCTGTTGGTATTGTTAATCTAAGATTACTTCTGTTGGTATTGTTAATCTAAGATTACTTCTGTTGGTATTGTTAATCTAAGATTACTTCTGTTGGTATTGTTAATCTAAGATTACTTCTGTTGGTATTGTTAATCTAAGATTACTTCTGTTGGTATTGTTAATCTAAGATTACTTCTGTTGGTATTGTTAATCTAAGATTACTTCTGTTGGTATTGTTAATCTAAGATTACTTCTGTTGGTATTGTTAATCTAAGATTACTTCTGTTGGTATTGTTAATCTAAGATTACTTCTGTTGGTATTGTTAATCTAAGATTACTTCTGTTGGTATTGTTAATCTAAGATTACTTCTGTTGTTATTGTTAATCTAAGATTACTTCTGTTGGTATTGTTAATCTAAGATTACTTCTGTTGGTATTGTTAATCTAAGATTACTTCTGTTGGTATTGTTAATCTAAGATTACTTCTGTTGGTATTGTTAATCTAAGATTACTTCTGTTGGTATTGTTAATCTAAGATTACTTCTGTTGGTATTGTTAATCTAAGATTACTTCTGTTGGTATTGTTAATCTAAGATTACTTCTGTTGGTATTGTTAATCTAAGATTACTTCTGTTGGTATTGTTAATCTAAGATTACTTGTTGGTATTGTTAATCTAAGATTACTTCTGTTGGTATTGTTAATCTAAGATTACTTCTGTTGGTATTGTTAATCTAAGATTACTTCTGTTGGTATTGTTAATCTAAGATTACTTCTGTTGGTATTGTTAATCTAAGATTACTTCTGTTGGTATTGTTAATCTAAGATTACTTCTGTTGGTATTGTTAATCTAAGATTACTTCTGTTGGTATTGTTAATCTAAGATATAATAAAGATTTTAAAATGCAGAAGTTTATGAATAAGGTAAACGTTCCTTTCTAAATAACTAGGGACCTATTTCTGTGGAGTAAATTATGTTTCTATCCTTATGTATTAGCGATAATTTTTGTGGGTTTTTGGTCAAGCTCTTTAGTACCTAAAAAATTATTATAAGAAACCATTTGTTAAGAGGTTAGGTAACGATACCCATAAAAGAAAGGAGGTTTCTTGGAAATTCAAGTGATTTTACCATATTATACTTCAAATATAGTGTACCGCGATAGTAAACCTTTACAAGCTAACAAAAAAACACATTTCTAGCTGAACCTGACAGAGAACGTCCTTCTAGAACTGTACCACTTCTGGAAGGAGGACAACGCGCTGTTGAGCCGGGACATCGGCTGCGCCATCGTCTGCATGAGCAAGAAGCTCAATCTCTTGGACGAGGCGGGCCAGCTACACCACGGGAACGCCCAGGACTTCGCCGTCAAACATGGCGCTGGTGGGATCTACCCTCGTCACTTCATTACCTTCCATCTGAGAGAGAGAGCTAGGGAGACAGAGATTACCGTCTTAACATTTTATTCGTATTCGTTCGATAGGTATCGCTTTCGTCCCCACCATGGTTCAAGCCTTGTCGTGGCGGTGGGGCTCAGTAGCCTAGGGTGTGCCCAGTACCTTGGGCAAAGCTAATTGAGCCGAGGGGGCTCCTTGTACCCCTCTTATAGGAAGAGGGGACAAAAGAGCCGGGGGCAAGGGGCGAGGACGGGAACCTCACCCCATTGTACTGTCACAACGTTGAGGGGTTGTTCTGTGGTGCGGGACAGCCCCTCTGAGGAGGTGGCGTCGTTTCCTCGGGGGACTGACTAGCTGTCGAGGTGCCCTGTTTGTTTATTAGATCCGGGGCACCTCACCAAAGGCGGTATTGGGCAGTTGGCGGTACTCGCCGGGTTTAGTGGGTAGAGCTGCGTCCACTTACCATCTTTCGGTCGCAGCGATGGGAGGGAAGCGCTGTGCCGCGGCTGCATGGGTACCACCATCTTGCTTTTCTCCCGTGAAACAGCTTTGCTGTGTTTCGGAGAGAAGGGCAAGACAGGCAGTGTAATTACTGGCACCGAGACTTAACATCTTATGTCTCAGGATAGGCAACACATAGATAAGTTGCCTGGGCTCGTTCCAGGTAAACTAATTTATGTTCATGGGCGACGTCGACCACTTAATGTCAGGTGGCACGTTTGCCAGTTTGCCTATCCTACTAACATTAAAAAAAACAAAGCGATTCCCACATACCCACTCCCCCGCGGGATGCCTCAGAGCATTTCCCGACGTTAAAGAAAAAAAAAGGGTATCGCTTTCGTACCTATGTAGAAATTGTTTGCTCAAAAAATACGAAACGTCTGCACAGCAGCTGCAAATAGAGATGCATTCATTCATTCATACCTTCAAGGAGCAACCGTCTCACAACTCACGTGGTCCTCACGGCTCACGGTATAGGAGCTCGGTTGCCCTCGTTATCAATTCAATGCAATTGCAAACAATGTTAATTTCCTATCTCACTCATAAGCAAACTTTAAAAAAAATTGTCAAACTTCAACAGTTCCTGGCTGGAGTGCTCATAAAATATTTCGGTTGTAGACGAGACGGTGGCGCAGAAGTTGGTGTCAGTAGTACACTCGTGCGAGGGGGAGCACCGGGGGGTGGAGGACGAGTGCCTGCGAGCCCTGGAGGTGGCCCGCTGCTTCCGCACAGCCATGCACCAGCTGCAGTGGGCGCCCAAGCTGGATGTCATCGTTACAGAGATACTTACAGAAGTTTAGGCTAATAAACAGTTTCCATTTTGATACAGTATTTTTTATAAGTGGTGATAGTTGAAAACTATTTTCGAGAACATTTTTGAAAACTAATAAAAAAAAACAAAAAAGATAGTGTATTTTTGTTTGATAAATATTATAACAGTTGAATCTGTTACTCGAATGACGTGACGGCATGACGCTGTCATGTCGTGTCCCTGCACTATGTCGCATTGCTGACCTTCGCTGAACCGTTTACGCAGCGCACGCAGCAGAAGCTCTCAAAGGAAAAATACTCACGATTTTGAAAATTCTTTCAAAATTTTCAAGATGGTGGTTTGGTCTTAGCATGATGGTATATAGCCTTCCTCGATAATGGGCTATATAACACTGAATAATTTTTAAAATAGGACCAGTAGTTCCTGAGATTCGCTCGTTCAAACAAACAAACTCTTCAGTTTTATGTACTAGCTGATGCCCGCAGCTTCGTCCGCGTTAATTTACTTAGCTCCTATTAGTCACAGCGTGATGTTATATAGCCTATAGACTTCCTCGATTGCTGAGATTAGCGCGTTCAAAGAAACAAACTCTTCAGCTTTATTATCAGTATAGATAATAATATAATAATATACCTACATTATATCTGTGCGTGCCCGTATACTATAAACTTTTATTTCATACTAGCGGATACAGTGATTTTTTGGTATATTTTTCACACATTGGATAACATAATCAAATTTTCACACGGATGCCTAACTTTTTTAAATTTTCTATGTTATCGGGGATAATGTGGGGTTCTAATAGTGAATTGAATTTTCAAATCGGTCCAGTAGGATCGGAGCCTATTTAATGGAAACACACAAACTCTTTATAATATTGGTATATATTTCGGTATACATATTACACAACAATTTTTTTATTAATTCAATGAATTTATATACATATTTATAACTAGTGTTGCCCGCAGCTTCGCCCGCGTCAACTTATATTTACAGCCGTAATAATAATAATAATAATAATATCTATGGACGCTTTCACACCACGTCAATCTGGTCCCGTGGTAATAGGATTGATGACTATTTTTATAGCCTTAGTTACTCTTTATAACATCAGCTTTCTGCTAGTGAAAGTCCCATCAAATCGGACCAGCCGATTCAGAGGTTAGTCGGAACAAACAGACAGACAGACAAAAATTGTAAGAAATGCTATTTTGGTAACGTACCGTGTATACATTCATAATAAAATTCATTTAGTAAGAAGCGGTAATTAAATTTACGGCGCCTAATTCTCTCAAAAAAAAAACCCAATTTAAAATGAATACTTTATTAACTAACTTACAATTATTCCAATTAAAATCTAATTTATAAGTAAATGACTCGCTCGAAGTATGAGGCAAAAGTGATATTTTAATATTAAAACATACACTTCAGTTTTATTTATCTTTAGGTACCTATAGATATAGATTATAAACTATAATATTATATATAATTATAAACATAATTATAATATAACTAAAGAAAAGGCGAAAGTAATAAAATAAATAATTGTAGTTAATGTAAGTAACGTGTCCCGTGTAACGACCGTACCAAGTTAACCACTATACGGTTAAATCTTCGGTAAAATTGATCGCCGACTTCTTTAGCACCCACTTAAAATGCCTCTCTATATTTAATATGACCACTAACTTTTAATCACTCGGCGCTATGTGAAATATTTAATTTATTTAAATCCTTCACGCGTTTCCTCTGACGATGATAGCAGTTCAAGCGAATGTCGCTGATGCTCTCCTTCGAGGATCGGAACATCTTTTGATCTACCAAAAACTTAAATGATGCAACGCCATTTGTATGAAGTAATATACAAATCTAGAGTCACTATTCATACTGATAACATATTCAAGTTTTGAACTTTTAGTTCGCTAGGTACTTAGCTTAGGTATAACGAGTGACCCACAATGGCTCAGGCCTTATCGTGGCGGTGGGGCTCAGTAGCCTAAGGTGAGCCGCTGCACCTTGAGTGAAGCGAATTGAGCCGAGGGGGCTCTTTGTACCCCTCTTATAAGAAGAGGGTACAAAAGAGCGGGGGGGCAAGGGGTGAGGTCGGGAACCTCACACCATTGTACTGTCCCGACGTTTGGAGAGGTTGTTGAGGTGCCCGTTTGCTCAACAGATCCGGGGCACCTCACCAGAGGCGACATTGGTGGCACTCGCCGGCTTTTAGTGGGTAGAGCTCCGTCCACTTACCACCTTTCGGGCGCAGCGAGTCCCACATATCCGCGTGGGGAGACCCACTCCCTCCGCAGGATGCCTCAGGGCATTTCCCGGCGTTAAAGAAAAAAAAGTTATAACGAGTGCCTTCTTATCCGAATAATCAATCGACGCGAAATAAAAGCGAAAAACGTGATAAATATCCCGTTTGAAACAGTTTTAATAGTGAAAACTACAACCTCATATAAAACTAGTATCGTTGTGTCAGCTCTATAGTTATCCATTCGGTAACACGATCACAGTGGCGCCCTCTGTGGCGGTCACTCAACCCATAAATCTGGCGACAAGGCCTGAGTTACGGCCCCCAGCGGCTAACATCGAACCTCACTTAATGCCGCAGTCGGTACTGAACATGTTGGGGCCACTTCACGTTCTCAGTTTAAGTGTTAAGGTATTTGGGAAGGCAAACTTGGCAAAGTGGGATTATTTTTATTGGCATTTGTTTTCAATTGTTAGTGCATCTTTTATGATTAGTTGTGGAATGGAAAGTCGATGGTAGGTAATCCGCATCGCCCCTGAATACAATCGAGCCCTAATGGACTATCCTTGTAACATTTAATGTAAGAGAGAGGGATTATGTAATAAAAAGAGGGTTAAATTTCATATAAGTATACTGTCCAAAATTTACGAAGAAGGTGAGTCGTGCTTAACTCCTGGTAGGAAGCTGGGGATCGATTTAAAAGTCGCCTATCCGCAACTTCTTTATGGCGATGGAGGGTCACGTGGTTCCACTCGCGTGTTGGAAAGCCCTCAAGCCAAGACAGGAATACAGGAACCTCCGGTATGTTGAAACAGCTTCTTGTTGGGGGCCCAGCTGGATCGTGCTACTGCCGACTGTTACTCAACGACCTCGTGGTACAGCCACGGTTAAACGTCTCCTAACGCTAACGCTAAGAACCCCAACAATTGTAAAATAATATGACAGGTATGGTAAGCCCTGTAGTGGGATACGAAAAGATAACCCCAAGGTAAGCGGTCGACCACGAGCAGTCCACGTCATGCGTCCCCCCTCTCACCCGCGACATTCTAGAACTCTCGAGAAGACAGCGGACTTTACGAAGACAACCGATGTTCCCCGAGCCAGGATAATAGTAATTTAATGTAGCGCCTGATAATTTTACAGAGCAATGATACAGATAGTTCCGCGGCTGATAGTACCTACTGAAACATTAATAATATAATATGTTACATCCTGAGATGTAAGACGGTAAGTCTCTGTTTTTTATACCATAGGAGGACAAACGAGCAGTCGAAGCCTTTTGGCTCCTATCGACACCCATGCACATCCACACAACCAGAGATTACGCAGATACGTTGCCCGCCTTTTCCCTATACCTCTCCTAATGGGCCACCGGAAACTCACAAACCGCACGAAACGCAACAGCATAGCTGTCACTTGACGCCGATGTTATGTGAGCGAGAGGTACCACCCCGGTCGTGCCGGCCCAATTCGGCTGCATAGCAGCATGGCACTACCTCTTATATATACTAGTAATTATACTGCTGCCCTGCTTTTCTGTTGAAACACACCAAAGATGTTTTAAGAAGAAATTATAAGAAGTATCATGGTAGGTACCAATGAACCCCTCCCATCTCACCCCGGTAAAAGCACTCATAAAAGTGAATAAAGCGTAAAGTCGAAGTATGTCAAGTAAAGACGAGTGCTCTCCGAGTAGGTATCTAAGGAAAAACATGCACGTAAAGTTGATAGCATTTTGTAAATTGTATCGAGTTTTATTTCAATAATACATTGAACGAACATCCGAACCGTATTCTGTTCACGTAAAACAATGTTACGTTGGATGTACGACACGTCGAACCCGCACCTGAGGCCCGATCGCTTGGGACGGCTTCACATGGAAACGGGATTCAGTTTCCTATACCTATATTTATTGTGTAACGTTATATATTATAGAATTTATAGAATTTTACGGGTCATATATGCTGTATTTAGACGATGTTACTAATGCAGGAACAAGGTTTTGGATAATTAAAGATTTTTAATGATATATTTCACCTTGTCGCATAGCCTAACATATATTATGTTACCGGTGGGAGGGAAGCGTTGTGCCGCGCTCCCGGCTGCATGGGTACCACCATCTTGCTTGTTTCTTCCGTGAAACAGCTTTGCTGTGTTTCGGAGAGAAGGGCAAGACAGGCAGTGTAATTACTGGCACCGAGACTTAACATCTTATGTCTCAGGATAGGCAACACATAAATGAGTTGCCTGGGCTCGTTCCAGGTAAACTGGTTTATGTTCATGGGCGACGTCGATCACTTACCATCAGGTGGCACGTTTGCCAGTTTACATAAACCATCTACTAAATAGTCCGAACAAAGCCTAAACATTTAGTTGGGATTGGTGAGCCCGTTCTTGAGTTATAAAATTACAACGAAAAGTGGCATTGATTTTTATATATAAAGATTACTATTATCCAGAGATACATAAAATCTTTGTTTCGCAAAACTTTCTGAATGGCCTGTTAGTCTAGTTATTTAATATAATTGGATATCCACCAAATATTACACCTCGTTAAGTTCTTAAAATCTAGTGTTACGATTACTAAGAACGGCTTTAAATTATTTGCACCCGAGATTGCTGGTTTGAGTGTCCAGTACCACTCGACCAGGCCGTCATTGGATAGTCCAAATCATGTCTATCTACTATCTAGCAGCCCCTATGAGAAAGAACATTCTCTCTACGGAGAGAAGAGATTTTTTTTTTGACGAGTAGGTAAATGTTATTCAACATTATATGTATAATGTAAAACATTATTAAATAATAATTTTGTTTTGTTATTAGTGAGTTTGCGAAGGTGTGAACCTGCCATCCTCAGGATTTTATTATTCTCCTCTTATTCATATCACTATCTCTCTGGAAAATATAGAACTTGTTGGAAAAGGTAAATATAAACGAAGCCGGGTGTTTAAACATGTTTAATAGCATGTGCAGACCACACCCGGTGAGCCGACCGCGGTCGGGTATCGGTCAGGATCGAAGCAGGGACCGTCGCGTGTCGGCGCCTGCGCCACTACACCTGCATAGGACAGCTTCATTAGAAAATGTTACACTTGAATGTTAAGACAAACTGTAGGAAAACGAGCTCCTCCTAGAAATCTGGCAGATGTGCGGATCATAAGATACCACACCATGGACATAAGGCGTTCCTCCCAGGCATTTCAGGTTAACAACATGTAGATTTTTTTAAAAGATTAGTTCCATTGAGTTTGTTTCGCCGGTTCTTCTCAGTTAGCCATGAAACTGCTGGTAGAGTCAATTGACGTTCAAAAAGGTACTCTGTTGGTTCTAATTTGAATACACATTTTTGATTTGATTAGCATGACATAATGTCGTGAAATGTACGTTTCCTTACGATCTGTTATATGGATTAACGGGAACTCCCGAAAGTTTTAAATAACCTCTTTTTCAGAAGTTAAGCCTGAATCAATTACTGGCTCTACATCCAACCCCCAATAACAGCTGCTGGTTGACGAAGTTGAAATTCTTTTACTTCCCTTATGCTAGTTATTCACTTTGTTTATTATTTTCATAACGGAATAAAGATGTAACGTGAAGTCGTACCTCGGCCAAGACCTCCTCGAGGATCATCTCGATGGTGGGCGCCCACTTGAGCTGGTGGATCTTGGTGCGGAAGCACTTGGACACCTCCAGCGCCCGCAGGCAGGTATCCGTCACTTCCATGGAGCCTTTCTCGCACTCCGTCAGCATGGTCGCCAGCTGCTTCGCCGTCTCCTCATCTAGTCACGCACGCATTTGAATCAGACGCAGACTTATTTCTAACCTATTACTGTTAAAGTCAGCTAGCGAGCGTATATTTTATTTTTATATGATTAGGAAGCAACCGGGCAGTCGGAGCCTCATGGTGACTACCGAGTACCGACGCCAACAAACATCCGCACAACCAAAAGTTATGCAGATGCGTTGCCCTCCTTTTCCCAATCACCCCCAATGGGCCATCGGAACCTCACAAGCCGCACGAAACGCGACAGCATAGCTGTCACTTGACGCCGGTGTTGTGAGCGAGAGGTACCCCGGTCGTGCCGGCCCAATTCAGCTGCTAAGCCGCATGGCTCTACCTCTTACAAATTTACTCTATATTTTCGCACAAGATACTTGTAACATGTGCTTTCCTTTGTAAATGGTAAACGATAAAATGTATTTTATTTTTATTTAGATTGCGGACCTTCGGAGGTCGACGAGGGGAGCTAATAGGCTTTCCGGGATTGGTCCTTTTGTTTGGGAGTCCTGATAGAACTTATAAGATAAGGGAATATTATTATCGATTGTGATTTAATGGTGTGCTAGTTCCGGGGCAGTTTTTTGCGTATTGCGAAGCTCCACGTGATCATTTTGCTATCTTGTCTATAATAAGCCCTTTTTTCCTTTTTTTACAACGGAAAATACTCTGAGGCATTCCTCTGGGGAGCCCCAGGTGGGACTTGCTGCGCCCGAAAGATGATAAGGTGAAAGCAGGTCTACCGACACCACCTCCACAGAGGGGTCGTCCCACAGAACAACCCCTCCCAACGTCGGGACAGTGCAATGGGATGAGGTTCCCATCTTCACCCCCTGTCCTCCCGGCTCTTTTGTCCCCTCTTCTTAGAGCAGCGGTCTCGGTCCGTATTGCTTCGCCCAAGGTGCTGGGTTCACGTTAAGCTACTGAACCCCACCACCACGACAAGGCTTGAACCTTGGAGAGGTCTCTATTAAGCCTTTGGAGTTGCTGTAGGAAGTCTTCTATCAAAGTGTAACCGTATATTTCGGAATAATCTTGACGACCGTGTTACATTTGTTAGAGAGCGAGTCGTTCGTCGACTATTTTTACTAACTATAATATGATAAGTCTTTGTCCTATCAGCACATCCTTATTTTTCATCAAACAGCCTTGCTGCGTTTAGAAAAGAATGGAGAGACTTACCATCTTGTGTCTCAAAATAGGAAAAACATGAACGAACTGGGCTAGTGGCCGGTAACTAGTAACTAGTAACCGACACTGACCGTCGTGGCTCCCGACCGGTTCGTACAATAACCACTACCCGCATCTGCCATCTGCTACCCACCAGCTCCATGTTTCCTGGCAAACTGATGCGTGCTGTCGTGGTGTATCTCCCCGCCGGGCCCCAGCAGGCTGTGCCGTCCCGCCATGCAGACCACCAAGCAGCCGAACTCCCGGTTCAGCAGCTGGTACTCCTCGCGCCAGTAGTTCGCGAAGTCCTGCATTATGTGGTCACCCACCTTCAACTGAAAGGCAATATAAAAGCGACTTAATTATTAAAAATCAGTCAAGCGCGATTCTTACTCGCTGAGAATTCCTAAAAACATGTTTTATGTGATATAACAATATAATAATATAACAATATAGCAATATAACAATATAATAATATGTTGGGACAACTCACACACGGCCATCTGATCCCAAACTAGGCAGAGCCTGTTCTTATGGTAACCAGACAACTGATAATTTATACTTATATATTTCTAAATACATACATATTATAGATAAACTACACCCAGACACAGAACAAATGATCATGCTCATCACACAAACATTTGTCGTGGGTGGGGATCGAACCCACGACCTTCTGGTTTAGCAGTCA
Organism: Helleia helle; assembly: GCA_963853865.1. NCBI lineage: Eukaryota > Metazoa > Arthropoda > Insecta > Lepidoptera > Lycaenidae > Helleia > Helleia helle. The sequence continues at coordinate 18,580,343 of OY971433.1, read as the reverse complement.
GGGTCACTGACCACTGACCAACAGGCCAGTCTAATAATAAATAAATTCACAATTCCCAGATTTACTCCTCTGCTCATTTTGTGAGAGAGCTTCTCACCTAATTTCATGATTCTAGGTCAATGGGAAGTATCTACCAAATAGGTTTTAGCTTGAAAGACTATAAGATAAGATAATTGCTCACTACTCGATAAGTTCTAGCCGAATTAATTGTCTATCACAGCAACGTAAGAGGTAGTGCCATGCTGCATTGCAGCCGAATTGAGCCGGCACGACCGGGGTGGTACCTCTCGCTCACATAATACCGGCGTCAAGTGATAGCTATGCTGTCGCGTTTCGTGCGGTTTGTAACTTTCCGGTGACCCATTGAAGGGGATGGGGTAAAGGAGGGAACGCATCTGCATAATCGCTGGCTATGCGGATGTATATGGGTGTCGATAGACGCCAAAAGGATTTCCTTGTTTGCATTCCTGTGCTATAAAAGAGGTAGATCACTTCCCATCAGGTGGCTCGTCTATCAGTTGCGATAAACAAACTGACAGACATAACAAGTATGAATCAAACCTTACCTCTTCTCTACATTCGTCCAGAACCTTGCTGAAGCCGGATGACAGTTTCATCATGAGCTCCTGCGACGGGGACGCCACTCCCACTCCCATGAGGCAGATGACCACCAGTCCCCATGTGGTGGCAGACATCTTGGATTGAAACAAATCAGTCTCGCACTCTCTTATAAAGGCTTAGAAAAACATCAACATCATCTCGTCCTTAACAATAATTAAAGAAAAACGAATCGTAAATATTTGCTTGGGTTCCTTAACTTTATATGTTTACGTTTGGAGTAAAATGTGCACTCTCTGTAAATACTAGTGTCCAAATTCTCAGGTTCTTTTAGATTTTACGTCATAAAGCCCGCATTTTATTTTCGTGCGAGGCTACCATGGTTCAATCCTTGCCGTGGCGGTGGGGCCTCAGTAGCTTAAGGTAAACCCAGCACCTTGGGCGAAACGAATTGAAGGAGCTGCTCTTTGTACCCCTCTTATAGAAAGAGGGGACAAAAGAGCAGGGGGCTAGGCGCGAGGACGGGAACCTCACACCATTGCAGTGTCCCGACGTTGGGAGGGGTTGTTCTGTGGTGCGGGACAACCCATCTGTGGAGGTGGCGTTGGTCCTTTAAGGGCTGACTAGCCATCGAGGTGCCCTGTTTGCTCAACAGATCCGGGGCACCTCACCGAAGGCGGCATTGGTGGCACTTACCGGGTTATAGTGAGTAGAGCTGCGTCCACCTTATCTTACCTACCTAATCTTTCGGGCGCAGCGAGTCCCACACACCCGCCTTAGGCCTTAGTCCGCCCTCCCCCGCGGGATAACTCAGAGCATTTCCTGGCGTAAAAGAAAAAAGGCTACTCGTGCAACTCCTGTGTAGCCAGGATCGACAGTAACCGAATGAGCCTTTGATACGATCTCAGGGAGCCCGAGGTATACGTTAAAACTGCCTTGGGACCCGCAACGAATATAATGAAAAGAATGCATTATAATTAAGTATAGTATTTATGTATGTATCGATTCATGGTACATATTGTAATAATTTTCTTCACCACACCACGATTTTTTTCGATGTTTCCATGAGTCTAGGTTAAGTGATGTAACTGTTGTTAAATATTTATTTATTTATGTATGGATTTCTAATTCCATTGTTAATGAATGCGTCCGCGGCGGATATCGTTACATCGTTAATAAGCAGGTGCCATCATCAGCGCCGACATTGGCGTGTCATTAGCGCTCAGCCTTTACACACCGACGTCATCACTGGCTGCTTCATCATTATCATCACCACCTTAAAGAATATAGATGTATTAGACATGCCTAGATGTGTGACATCCAGGAGTTTACCGGTGGAAAAGTTGTCGTGCTCCCGTCGGCTTCGGTACCACCATCTTGCTTGTTTCTCCCGTGAAACAGCTTCGCTGTGTTTCGGAGAGAAGGGCAAGACAGGCAGTGTAATTACTGGCACCGAGACTTAACATCTTATGTCTCAGGATAGGCAACACATAACTGAGTTGCCTGGGCTCGTTCCAGGTAAACTGGTTTATGTTCATAGGTGACGCTGACCACCTACCATCATGTAGCTCGTCCCGTTTTCCTATCCAACTAACAAAAAAAATGTATAGTATCGATATTTCGTATATGGTTTTTTTTAAGTGAATGAATATTTGAATACTATTTGGTAGTCTAGGTTAGTCCCCCTCGGTGAGGAGCAGGTGGACGGACGGTCTAGTGGTGGATAGAAACGTGACACAGGAGCGGTCACGTCGCGTCAGGTAGATGCTTGGGGCAGGCCTGTGTCCAGCAGACGTTTATCGGCTGTCGACGACGGTGATACAGCTGTATGTGCAGCTTTCAGCTCAGCACACCCGACTGCTCAGCGAGACAATTAAGAGCGATGTCTTCGAGGTCAACACTGTGATGTTTATCAAAACTACTTATATAAATTCCAAAATTCGCCATAGGGCTGGTTAAGGGGATGTTCATTCTCATATAAGTATATATCCACGTATGTATTATATAAGTGAAAAGTTTGAAAATTATGACCCGATGACGAAAACCTTAACCTCTTCTCACTGAAGTCGGTTTAAATGTAGCCAATTTCACCCGTATCACATTAACGAATTGATTGTCAAATAATGTAGTTTAGGAACGTACGTAAATACAAGCCAATATACCGAGACAACTACAATGAAAACCCTTTCTGCTTTGCCATGGTCGGGTAAAAATGAAAACAACGATAATTATAAAGTATATTTATTGTGACACGCACACCCACAACCTGGCGAGAGCTGACGGAGGTACGAGAAGACTGACATACTGACACACTGGCTCGGTCCGGGAGAAGCGCTGATTGGAGTACCTCGGTCGGTCTACTGCGGTTGCATCTGGAACATACAAAATTTTACGATATATGTTTTGTAATTTAAATAAAAAAATATACCTATGTTTTGTTATTCTGTTAAAAACTCTGTAGATTTACTCATATTCCACTTAAGATCACCTGTGATCGTTTTACATCATTTTAAGCTATAACTGTCTGATGGTTATTAACGCAACTAGGCTACAGTAATCCAGAGAAAAACAATTGGAACTGTGGTTGTTTTTCTAAATCACGTTCGTAAACAACGTTTTCGGTTCTCGTATTTTTGAAAGATTGAATAGTGTATTCGATAGACAAAAAATTGTTCTACCCATCAAAAGAGATTGACGAAGACCTAGTCAGTTAATAAAATCAGGCGTTAGTCTGTAGAATTCCATTCCGCGACCCACGGTGGTTGGCTCGCGGAATAGTACTAACAACATGCAAAATTTGCAAGGTCTAGTTGTCTAGTCGCGCAGTGAACGGGTTCGAGCCCAGCCCGGACGACCTGGCATGAGGGTCGCGTATGCCCCACTCACATCGGTCATGACCTCCTCGATGATCTCCTCCATGGAGGGCGCCCACTTGAGCTCGTGGATCCTGGTCTTGAAGCACTTGGAGACGTCGAGCGCGCGCATGCAGTCATCGTCACTGGGGGGCGCGCCGCGCTCGCACTCGTGCAGGATCGTCACCAGCTGCTTCGCCGTCTCGTCATCTGCACACCAATATTCAATTAGGTATACAGTATTGCGCCTTTTTTTAAAGTGAAACTTCTTTGAGCGCATGAGGGTAAAATTTTAACGGATTGAAACACAAACACAGTCACAAAAATATTTAATGTTTTTGTTTAAAAGTGATTGAGACTGATTGCGAGAAAGTGAGAAAGGGCGAACGTAGCATGAAGCACATAGCCATGGAGTGAGAGTAGGGAGCAAGCGAGTGAGAAAGATCGAGAGTGAGAGAGAGATAGAGCGAACGTCGCATCGCAAGTCTCGGAAATTTAAAGCTTTAGATTTGTTAAGCAGAAGGGCACCTCGACGGTTAGTCAGTGCCCCAAGGAACCGATGCCACCTCCACAGAGATGTTGTCCTCCCAACTTCAGAACATTGCAATGCATGAACAATGCAATTCCCATCCTCGCAATTGTCCCTCCCCCTACTCTTTTTTCCCCTCTTATAAAATAAAGAGCAGCTCCCTCGGTTCAATTGGCTTCGCCCATGGTGCTGGGTCCACCTTAGGCTCCAGTACTCCACTGCCACGACTTATGTGCTTATGAAGACTCTACATCGCTTGTCTCCATCACAATCCTGGTGCCGTCGTGGGTAACGGTTGCTGGAACCCCATGCGTGAATGAGTCCAGTCTTTCTTGGGCTCCGAACATTCCAGGTTCCGAGACATCCCATTACAGTAGAACTCTAGTATGTAGAGGCATATTATGTCGAATCCCATAACCGCCAGATCCCATTCCGAAAAATTGAAAACCACAGTAAAACACGGTAAACCCCATTTAAACAGGTCTAAAACTTCTATTCTATTCTACCCACCAGCTCCATGTTTCTTGGCAAACTCATGCGCGTTCTCATGATGCATGCTCGTGTTGTCCTCCGTGAGCAGGTTCAGCTTCACTGCCATGCATATGACCACGCAGCCGAACTCCCGGTTCAGCAGCTGGTAGTCCTCCCGCCAGTAGTTCATGAAGTCCTGCATTATGTGGTCTCCCATTTTCAGCTGGAAATAGGAGTATTTGTGAAGACGTGACCTGGCATTGCCCTTGTGCCGTGAGTTATCCTTTTTTTTCTTTAACGCCGTGAAATGCTCTGAGGCAACCCGCGGGGGAGTAAATCCCCCAGGCGGGTATGGGGGACTCGCTGCGCCCGAAGTGATAAGGTGGACGCAGCTCTACCCTCTAAAACTCGGTGAATGCCACCAATGCCGCCTCTGGTGAAGTGCCCCGGGTCATTAGATCCGGGGCACTGTTAGCTCATTAGACCAAACAGGGCACCTCGACGGCTAGTTAGTCCCTCAAGGGACCGACGTCAGCTCCACAGAGGAGTTGTCCCGCACCACAGAACAACGCCTCCCAACGTCTGGACAGTACAATGGGGTGAGGTTCCCATCCTCGGCCATTGTTCCTCTGCTCTTTTGTTTCCTCTTCTTATAAGAGGGGTACAAAGAGCAGCTCCTTCGGCTCAATTTGCTTCGCCCAAGGTGCTGGGTTCACCTTAGGCTACTGAGCCCCACCGCCACGACAAGACCATGGTGGGGTGCACGAGTAATCCTGCTTATTTCTAGCTTGAAACAGTTTAAAATCATGTGTTTCAAAACAGGTAAGGCGAGATGAGTGCCTCAAGATCTGTCATATCTGATCCCGAGTTATCTCGTCTACGTACAAAGGCGACCTTGACCACATGCCCCAAGACAGCTTCTGCTCCCCCCTTTCTCTTACATAGGCACTATCCCTAAGCGGAGTACCTCAGTTCTACATTCACTCAGGGCTTTCCCAAAGCCGATGGTGAGCTTCTTCATGACCTCCTGCGTCGGTGAGACCAGCGCGACCATCAGCGTGAGGCAGTAGGCAGCTAGCAGGCACCCTCGCTTGGCTGCCATCTTGTGAAGCGTGCGTCTTGATCTTGAGCTGACAGTTTATATATCGGCAATGTCCATTCACAGTTACATCTATCACTATATTGTATCTCAGATGACGGGTTCTGTACCATTTGTATAATAGTTTTTACTTGAAATTGTACAAATCTTTTGCGTGTTTTATATTTTAAAATGAAAATTCCTGGAGAAAGGATATTTTTTTTATTTCTATTGAATCTGAATTATTGGCTCATTCTGAGACATATTAGTCATCTGTATCATCCAGGAATCCTCCTGGGGTTCTTTGGGTTTCCAGATTGTATTAGGAGCCATCGTGCGACATCAAACAGTGCGAATTGGGCGCGGAGTCAGGAGAAATGAATGAATGAGTATTATTTTCTCCTGGTTCGAAGTCAATTTTTGTATGTGTAGTAAGTGTTTAGCAAGCATGAAGAGGGGTAGCATATAGTTTGTACCAAGGGGGTTGAGATTTTATTATCATTATCAACCTCATCCCGACCGCTGTTGGATATTGTCTGGTTCCACTGAACGTCCAGATGGGCGATTCCCGCTTAGCCGGCCACTTCCCGGAGATTGTGATCCGTTAGTTTAAGGTTCTTCCTTCCCAAACTTGGCCTCCACTTCAAAACTCTATTAGCCTATTATCAGTTCTTCGGCGTATGTGACCGATCCATTTTTTATCCTAATTGATATCGATGGATCTATAAAAAATTAAGTCTACATTGATTGACACATTGAAGGACGTTTTCTTAAGTTCTCTGAGGATTTCTAACCCAATTAAAAGTCTCAATGGCCAAGACTAATTTGGAGTGGCAGCGGATACTGTAATTGTGATCTAGTGAGCTGTCAATTGGTGGGCGGGACCGCTACCTGGTCGTTAGCCGTGATGGACGGGTCTGAGTGACAATCAATTTGATAGAAATGAACTGATCAGCTATGTCATTTGGAGGAGGTGACAATTGCGCTGGATGACGAATTATTCTGTTCATAATTAAAATTAAGATACGATAAATGTAGGTACCTCCCCTACCATGGTTCAAGCCTTGTATTTGTACTCCTCTTATAAGAAGAAGGACTGATTAGCCGTCGAGGTGCCCTGTTTGCTCAACAGATCTGGGGCACCTCACCAAAGGTGGCACTGGTGGCACTCGCTTGGTTTTAATGGGTAGAGCTGTGTCCACTTTACCACCTTTCGGGCCCAGTGAGTCCCACATACCCGCCTGCGGAGACCCACTCCCCGTCGAGTTGCGTCAGAGCATTTCCTGGCGAAGAAAAAAAAATGTGTAGGTAACACTCCTTTCGAGAAGCAGTTTGGCCTTCCGGGGCCAGCCTGTCGCTGAGGTGAGCCTGCAGATCCGGGAACCTCAAAAAACGGCTGAAGGCTCTCGCAGATGGTTTAGTGGGGTAATGCATTCCCAAGTCTCCACATAGGAGCCTTACCCGAAGTGAAACCTGGATCATGTGAAGGCATTAGCCTGGGTCATCAAAAAAGGTACTTCTCCTTTGCAATAAGTATTTACCGTACCACAGATCTTCTTTCCATACATCAACATTTGATATTTTGCACCAATTTAATTAGGTACCTACCCGTTATCTTAGTACAAAATATCTATCCAAACCATTGTTGTACCGAAACAAGATCTTAAATTAACATTGCTATTTTCATATTTAAAAAGGGATGTCCACTATTTTTCCCGTGAAACAGCTTTGCTGTGTTTCGGAGAGAAGGGCAAGACACGCAGTGTAATTACTGGCACCGAGACTTAACATCTTATGTCTCAGAATAGGCAACACATAGGTGAGTTGCCTGGGCTCGTTCCAGGTATACTATTTTATGTTCATGGGCGACGTCGACCACTTACCATCAGGTGGGTCGTTTGCTAGTTACCCTATCAGAGTAACATAAAAAAAACATAATCTGTAAATGTCTTGTTCACGAGATAAAGGGAACCTCCATAATGATGATAAATAGATCATAATGTTGAAATATGCTGCTTAGTAGCCGTATTGGGCCGGCACCACCGGGGTGGTACCTCTCGATCACATAACACCGGCGTCAAGTGACGGTTATGCTGTCGCGTTTCGTGCAGTTTGTGAGTTTCCGGTGGCCCATTTATAGAGAAAATGAGGTCTTAAACTCTCCCACTGCACGGTTGCCTCCTCATGACATAAAAAAAATAGTTTCAAATCTTATAATTAGGAAATCATTAAACATAATAATTTTATACAATTCATATCAGTTAATGTTGAAGTCAACGCAGTCGCAGACACACGGAAATGTGAATCGTCTCGCTAATTATTTTGTATAGTTGGAGTCACTCGGTTCCCTCTAATGACAGCCAATACCCCAGATGGCTGTTCTGGGGCATTCGCTGACAGGGAATCCTCAGTTGGCAGTGGGCCCCGTAGTAGGCAGGGGCCCTTTAGCAAGGGCCCCGCAGCAAACGTGGTGTTATCTAATGACGTGTATCAGCTTGACACGGTGTATTTAGACATTACCTCTGACCCCGCGAACTCGGCGTCGCGGGGCGCGGGCCCATTGTACACGAGAACGTCAAAATGGCATCTCAAATATTTTTCACAAAACCTAAGAAAAATAGAACAAGTTCATGTTCGCACATTAAATGAGAATTTTGAATTGTGAGAATTATAAAAGTTGATTTCCGATATTAAACAAAATTTCTAAAATTATTTAAAACGGGATATTTAAAATAATTTTGCCGTTTTAAATAATTTTAGAAATGAAAATAACCATGTTGACTTAAAATCATAATATTATATTATTTAAAATTAAATTTTACATATAATTCATAAAATGTTGAATCGGTGTTGAAAATAACTGCATTTTATAATTTTTTGTGATTTGACTTTGATAAATATGGTGAAAATACTCTAAAAATCCAGAGCTTTTTTGAAAAACTTCTATGTTGAGCAGCGTGTCAACGTTACAATGCTTTGACTTTAAAGGACTTTACCAGGCTGGTCAAAATTGACTTTAAGGCTTTTTACTGAATTTCATATTTTTTCTGAGGTTTACAATCATTATTATCACCCTCTTCGTCTTTTTAATGGTAGTTGGATAGTCAAACAGACAGACGAGCCACATTATGGTAAGTGGTCAGCGTCACCCATGAACATATTGTGTTGTCTATCCTGAGACATAAGATGTTAAGTCTCGGTGCCAGTAATTACACTGCCTGTCTTGCCCTTCTCTCCGAAACACAGCAAAGTAGTTTCGTCTAAACGCAAGCCCTTTCAACTACCTGACGTGACCTGATCCCTGAACCGGCGACAACCTCGTCTGCCGTGAGACAGCGGATCCGGGACGGTGAGCTCACGCAGGGCGGATAAGTCATTGTTAGGGCGGCACATCTGTCACGCCGCCCCACACGACTAAGTCCGGATTACCCGCTAACTCGCGTATCTATCTTAATTCTCATATAATTGATGTTAATAACTATAAGACATCACACAGAATTCGCTTAATATCGGATTACGTACGGTGAGTAGACGAGTATGGGGAAGGTTTCCAGACTGTTTTAGAATGATTATGAGAAACAATTAGTATATTTAAATACATTTTTATGGACTTTATCGCTGAGTCCTCGTGTGGCTATGGTCCGAGACGTTTCGGATACTACAGCAACAAATAAGAATGTAATAATTTTAATAAGTCCCGGAAAGATCCCTAAAAAGTTTTTTGTCGTTATTAAAAACTCAAATGTATGTACCTAAATTTGGTTCAAATCGTAATATATTTTTACGTTTGATGTTAGTGGATGTCGATCGATCATATTATGTAGTTGAAACAACCATTATTTTACTTTTAATATGGATCGATACAATATACAGATAAGTTATATTGTAGCGTCTGACTACAAACTCTCTCTACAAACTCTACGTCTGAAAAATAACCGCTTTTTATTGAATGTATAATGGATGTATACACGGTACTTATACCATTATTTACATTTTTCGTCTGTATGTTTGTTTCCGTTAATCTCTGAAACGGCTGGGCCAACTGTGATGGACTTTCACTGACAGATAGCTGATATTATAAAGTGTAAATTAGGCTATAAAAATAATCATCATCAATCTGTATACGGCTGTAAATCTAAGTTAACGCGGCCGAAGCTGCGGGCAAAAGCTACTACTTAATAGCTTTCAGCAACGCGTCAATTTCTTATTTCCTGAGTGACATCTTTTTACTTTAGAGAAATGTTTTTACAAATTTGGGTATTTAAACCCGTGAAAAACTAAATTTATATAATGTTGTGCCTGCGTTATTGATAATAAATGGGTGGTTTAAAAGTAAGCTGGTCCAGTGATAAACGAGGTGTGAAGTAGACGGGCACATCCTGATGGTCTGCAGTTGGCGCGGGGCCAATGGCCGTGTACCGGCTTCATTTACTACCGGGTGGACGGATATATCATGACTCATGAGGACATTTTGATAATACCAAAATAGTTGACATGAGGAGTTAAAATGTCTTTTAATTCTATAACACAAACAAAATTAACTTGAGTGTCAACAATTTCTGCAAAAAAATTCAACTAATATTATTAACTCGAAAGTTTGTAAGGTTGTATGGATGTATGTTTATTCCTCTTTCACGATAAAACTACAAAATGGATTTTGATGAAATTTCATAATAACATAGCTTATAAATCAAAATAACATATAAGCTATAATTTATCCCTGTACACCCACGGGAATAGTAAGTACGCGGGTGATATCGCGCGGCGCCGCTAGTATAACTATATGACGCTCTACGTGACATTAATGAAACTAACCACTTTGTTTTTTGTTTCAGGTAAGAAATATAAATTATTGAAATACATCAACAGCCCATCAAAGGTAAGTTCGTCGTTAAGTGTCGGTGTTCAATCTACATATTATACTAATATTATAAAGCTGAAGAGCTTGTTTGTTTGTTTGAACGCGCTAATCACAGGAACTACTGGTCCGATTTGAAAAATTCTTTCAGTGTTAGACAGCTCATTTATCGAGGAAGGCTATAGGCTATATAACATCACGCTGTGACATATAGGAGTTGAGTAACGCGGGCGAAGCTGCAGGCGACAGCTAGTATAATATAAAGGTACTACTTAAAGCTGGAGAGTTTGTATTCGACACTCTCTCCGGATGGTATGATGCTGCTTTGGTTGTCGGATTACATGCACTCTGTTTCTATTTGATAGCGGAATTATATTACGGTTTTAGGATAGTTTTTTGAAAACGTTTAATTTTTAATTTTAAAGAACAACTAGTCAAATATAATGCGACTCTGTTATCTTTATATATATATTTCTTGTGTGCGTGTGTATGTCACTGAACTCCTCCTAGACGGCTGGACCGATTTTGATGAAATTTTTTGTGTGAGTTCAAGGGGATTCGAGGATGGTTTAGATTCACAAAAAAAAATGTACAGGACAACGTCTGTCGGTGCCACTAGTCTAATATATAAAATTTCCATGTCACAATGTTAGTTACCGTACTCCTCCGAAACGGCTTTACCGATTTTTACCAAATTTTATATGCGTATTCAGTAGGTCTGAGAATCGGCTACTATCTATTTTTCATACCCCTAAGTGATAAGGGTGGTCAACCCCTCAAATTTTAAAAGTTAACGCGGGCGAAGCTGCGGGCAACAGCTAGTATAATATAAGATGTTAAAATTCCTTCGACTATATAGTGTTACTTCAAACGTCTGGTACTTAAAAAAGCAAACCGCAAAAGGGAGTTGATGTCGTCTATCGTGAGACGAAAAGTTGCCTTTTTTGGACACATGCAGAGAGGATCCATGTTTTAATTTCCAAGGTCTCTAGGGCAAGACCCTGGGGAGGTGAAGCCCAGACCGTCAGAGGAGAAAATGGTTAGAAGACATTAAAGACTGGACCAAACAAAGCTATACGCATCTGACGAAAGCAGCATGGGATCGCAGAAAATTATTATATAATTATACAACTGAGCTCCGAACTTCAACATGAAGATGGCACCTGGTGATGATGACATAGGCTCCTGGCACCTGGTGATGATGATATAGGCTCCTGGCACCTGGTGATGATGATATAGGCTCCTGGCACCTGGTGATGATGATATAGGCTCTGGGCTCGAGCCTGACGGGTGCTCAAAATAGTTTTTTATATATTTCCTATAGTATGTCTGATGTTTTTAACATCGTGTATTCAGTGATAAAGGCCTTCATGAACTCTGTGATATCTGAACATTCTGTAACCACACAGTATTCGCCCATGATTGATTATTTGTGGATACTTTTTTGGTTTATGGTTTATGTTTATAAATTTAATTGAATGTGTTTATTTTAACTGTTTGTATTCCTAAAAATAAATAAATAAATGATATCGTTCCAATAAAAGCGCACGTACGACAGCAGACAGTAATGAGATGAGTTATCATCTGATAGAAAGTGTTAACTTTCAAACATCTTTACTGACCACGATGCTTGTTGTTATTATGTACTTAAACCAAATATGTCACCCGGACAATAAAACTCAATTTATACTACATTTATCAAAATCGGATATAGTTTAGGCGCTACAATGAACGTACATACTACATACATACATAGACTACTGGAACCTTCATCCTACCTTGGTCGGGTAACATAATAATATATTGCAAAAGAGAACAGTTTCAAAAGGCCGCGCCTTGGTGTTATCTGGCTCGTTAGGGCCGCGGCCCACACCCACCGTACACCCGGTCCTCGGTCATTTGGTCCGGCCCAGCACATAATCCTCCAAGATAACGACGTCTTGGAAGGACTTGGAATTGACAGACTGGACAGGGAATGTTTTATTATATTTAAAACGTATTTATTTTAAAAGACATTACACATATTATTATTTAATAAAATCACAACAGCAGTACATAATATAATTATATTATTATATACTTATCAAAATATTGTTTCGATATGTTATATAACCTGCTGAGCACTAAACTCCTGCGCTAGAAGCAATAGCCTGAAAAGCTTAGTAGTTACATTTTTTAATCTTTCCTATAGATTTCTTTCAGTTGATATTTTATCAAGTTTTTAAGAAACAATCGGCAAAATATTGTGATATTGTGATATTGTGATATTGTGATATTGTGATATTGTGATATTTTCGATATAAACTATCATCGGTGGTTTATCTTTTTATGTTAAGTGGAAACTAAGTAAGAGATATTAAGGGAATATATTATAGAAATTTATATATTACATTTCACGTCCAGTAGGGCTAGCATGCGCACACGACAAAATTTTGTCTACGCGTTTTCTCGTATTATTTCATACAGTTATTACGAGAAAAGGGGTAGACAAAATTTTGTCGTGCGCGCATGCTAGCCCTACAGGGCCCGGTGAAGACAACAAATTGTTATTATTTATTTGTACTTGACGGAATTGGAACGCGCGATCGCCGGCAGTAATGTCACCTGACGCCTTGACCGCTCGACAAAACATTAAATGATACATCCTGTCTACAACATCGATGTTCTCCAACCCTGGTCGAGCTGGTCAGTGATGGGTGAGATATGATCCCGGCTTCCTGTCCGGCGTCCGGGATAATCCGGGGCGTCTTACACCGTCCCGGGATTATACCGGGGTGGTTAAGACGGACGCTCGGACAAGGTTTTGGCTAACGACATAGGGATTTGTGTTTGTTTAATCTTGATTGTTAGTACTTGTACATACATACACACACACACATATACACACTCTGTAATATAATCATCATCATCATGACGGCCTCAATAATAATCGATAAAACATTCGACCGGGTCCTCTAGTCGCCCTAACGCTGTCCGTCGGTATGTCAGAGCCAGTTTTACTTTGATATTATTAATAGTACTGCCTTATTTAAATTTAACTGACTCCACAGTATATTGAGCTAGACTGATGTAGTCTAGATTAAGCCCCACAGCCTTGGATTTTTAAATAAACTTTGATACTTTTCAGGAGTGTTATTCATACCTATACCTTCAATTTAAGTAAACTCCTCGTGACTCTCACGCCTCGCTCCGTCACGGGATCAAAACTGTCAAAAACAGGTTTTTAATAAAAACTTTATTTTGAAGAAGTTTTCGTGTAAAATTTACAATTAAAAATACGATTTACCGTTTTTTAAACGAAACTGGACAGTGATTTGTCACTGACGTTATAGCAATTCAACCAACCAGTGATCTGTGTGTACGTCCCATCGGCCAATCAGAGTGCAGAACCGGCGCGACATCGCAACACAAAGGCGGATTTTTTAAAATATAAAACGTTTACATTACATTACTGCTCTATTCCGGTTATATGGTCGATGACACTGAATAATCATAGTTAGCGATTGGCTCATGCGGCTTGTCCCATCCATTATGAAGATAATAAGTTAAAGTGCAAGGAATATGGCGGCCGGCGCACGATTTACTGCCCGGGATCACGGAATAGTCGGCTCCGAACGGCGCACCCTCGTGAATTCACGTAATTAAATTGCAGTTCATATTTCATTACAGAATAAAGAACTAAACTAAAATTCGTACATCATAAATCTATGCATTGACTTGCAGCGCCATCTATTTATTGTTAGTCTAAGCAGAACGTGCGTATTGACTTCGATTTCAAGTAGTTTCACTAAACGATACTAGAGGGCGGTGCAAAATTTAAATGGAAAATTATTTTTCTTATTCAGATTTATAATCGTATTCTTATCATCTTATCATCGTATTAGCTAAAGATTGTTATCACATTGTAATTAGTAACATAATATCCTAGACTGTAAAGGATCTTATTGTAGCGATAGAAGTATCTAATACCCTAGACCGGTTCATACATTCATGGTCTATGTAAGAGCTAAATATAATGTAAATCGGTTTTACCCCGTATCCCCGTATCACACGTGATCGGTCATGCTACAAACTAACAAACATTAACATTCTTGTACTTGCCTGAATTGGATTATGATAATTAGTGAGATTTTTTACAATGTCAACATTGCTCTTATAGCCCCTCTACGCTTGACAGATGCATCCGCAGACACCGGCAGATGTTTCGCCGACGTCTGTCGATGCATCAGTCGATTGGCGTCCGATGTCCGTCGGACGCGAAACGTTCTCGCTGAAAACCCTTTGATCCGTATCACAAAAACCGACAACAATCGGTCTGATGCATCGGTCGGATGCATCTGCCGACGTTGAATACCTACGATAAACGTGCAACTCACCCCATCTACACGTCAGCGGACGCGTCTGCCGATGCATCTGTTGTGTCGTGTAGAGGGGCTATTACACATAACCTATACATTTTTGATTGCTTTATAACAAACCTATAGATAACATAACGTTTAATCCCAGGGGGTGTCCTAACATTATATTTCTAATATTATATTTCTTATATTATATTTCTAATATTATATTTCTAATTCCTACAATACATACATATTTCCGACTGCATACTTTCCGTATGACAGTTCACCCTGAAACTATACGAACCGGTTGTACCGGCGGAGATATCTATAATACGCGGAACAGTTTCTCCTATCCTGTTCCTGCCGCGCGTCCGGGATACGGCGGCAGCGCGTGACCACTTCCAGCCGACGGTGGCCAGCGGGCCGGTCGTCAGTGGTGGTCGTGGCGGCAGAACGCTCTGGTCGTGGACATGTGTTCTTTAACGAGGTTGGTTCATTTTGTGGATATAACGGTGTCAAAGTGGAGAGGTTATAAGCCGGCTAAATCAAAGCGGTTAGCCTTCTTGTCGTCATATTTTCAATATTCTGCTTTATGGTAGTGCTTTGTGGTAAAATTATGACGAGTGATGACCGTTTAAATGTAAGCCATAAAATAGCTATTAGCCATAGTTCCAGGCTCTAGGTGTAAGGTGGGGCAAGTGTGGCTGGTCTTGTCGTAAGTGTATATTGCTGATGTTAGTTCTTCGTTCATAGGAGACTGTAGGAGGTTTTGTAAGTTTTTCTTATTAAAAGAACTACAGGACATTTTTATCTCGTTTAGTTTTGAAGTATTTGTTTTTAATAGGCTTCCTATTGAATATGCATATCTTAAATACATCTTCATCAAGAGAATCAATCTTAAAGTAAAATTTTGGTCCTGACATAACCTTATAATCGATTTTTTGTGTTGTCTATCCTGAGACATAAGATGTTAAGTCTCGGTGCCAGTAACTACACTGCCTGTCCTGCCCTTCTCTCCGAAACACAGCAAAGCTGTTTCACGGGAGAAACAAGCAAGATGGGTACCCATGCAGCCGGGAGCGCGGCACAGAGCATTCTTCCTACCGGTGTTGATATAACGATGTGTCCGTCAGTATATCCGCTGTAGCGGTGCTCCTGTGCGGGGTGGTGCGGGCGGACCTCTTCAGCAAGGCCACCAGGGGCAGGGTGGAGGGCTCCGACATCCGCAGCAGCGTGTACGACTTCATCATCGTGGGCGGTGGCACCGCGGGCTGCGTGCTGGCCAACAGGCTCTCCGTAGTAACCGATTGGAAGGTAGGAGTAGGCGTCCTCCATTTTAGAACGACGTCTCATTCGGAACACACAAGAAAAAAATCTCTGCTTCATCTTCACTCATATTGACGGTTTTGCAAGTAGCATGTCATATAACAATCTAACAGGTTAAACTCATTTCACTTTGATCAGAATTCTCTTTGAGGTTCGACAACACATATAAAGCACGAGCTCAAAAAGTGAATTGTACACTAGCGTAGGGTCTCCTAATATTGTGCTAATAAAAGATATTTATGATCTTACAAGTGTTCAAGAGAGATAAATTTCTCGTTTAAGTAATATGAAGAATAAGATTAAATATTATATCTAACCCGTATATAATCTGCATGCGCTATTTCTATAGGTACATTTTATTGTATTTTGTTATACTTCCGAGCCTAGCAGAATCTTAACAGGAATCAACCAAAAGTAAAAAAACCTGTGACATACGGACGATTAAACGAACAACGAATTTAATATATATTTTTACATTAAAGTGTTTAAACTTTAAAGCTTATCTTGTTCGTTCGTTCTGTTGGGAAGATACTTACCGTTCAGTAGAATCAGTACACCGTTTAGTAGCTGACGAAATCTCTCAGTTATTAGTGCGCGACTCAAAAGCGCGACGCGAACGTCACAACATATACAGACACACACACGGTGCTAGGTACACCTGCACACCGCTTGGGCCTCGGGGTCGTAAGCGACGTCGACCCCTACAGATGGAAACCACATCGATCCGGATCGATCGCGGAAGCTTAGGTTCGAATCCGATACGAGTAGACACAAACCCAGACCGCCCTAACAGCAGTAGCACTACGCTACCGCTAGATTGCTTGGGCACCGCGCGTGACCCGCCTGAGGGATGAGGGCTGGCCCTCATGATAATAGGTTAAATTCAACCGTAAAAGATTCGTCGACCGTATCGGATTTGACTAGTCCGAATCCTGCTCTCCCGAGCAGCGCGCGCGATGTAACGCGCCCCCTAAGGGGCGCGGAGGGGGGCGTCCCCCATTCGAATATTTCTTAAGTGAGCCATCTGTTTACTTACTGTAGGTACCGATTGAGCTTAAAGGCCATCAGGCCGAAAAGTCTAGCCCTTCCAAAAAAAACCGTTTACTAAACTTTCATTAACGAGAGTAAATATTTCGTTCAGTAAACAGTTTTCACATTTGACAGGTTTTCAAAAAGATATTCGAACAACCCTAAAAATCATTAATCACTAGGTAACTGACTCGGCGAATTTCAAAATAACTGGTGACGGATTTCATCACGGTTCATTAATTTTAATTATTTTAATTATGTGTCTGCGCAAAATGTGTTAACAGTGTCGACAAGACTGCATGTTTTCGATAAAATCCATACAAATATCATACAAATATCATACAAATATCATACAAATATAAATATCCGAAAACTAATCATTACAAGTGAAATTCGCGTGAACATTAGAAAACAATACGTAACCGATGTTAGCTCGGAAGTGATCATCCTTATAACAGAAGGTTAAGCTAATGAACTTCGACTAATTATTATCTACTTAATTAAAATTCCTGCGTATTGTATAATGGATACGTGAAAGTATATTATCAGAACGTACAGGAACCCTCCAGCACCAACTAACTGCTTCACCAATCTATTATAATATACTTTCTTCTCTATCCCGAGCACTTACTATCAGCGCCACAACCACCCACAGCCGTATATTCGCATTATGTAATAAATAAAATAAACTTTATAAAACTCTAAAAAATATTCTTCATATCACGGTTAGGAGTAGGCTAGGTAGTAAGATAGTGCCATACTGCATTGCACAGCCGAACTGGGCCGGCACGACCTGGTTGGTACCTCTCGCTCACATAGCACCGGCGTCAAGTGACAGCTATGCTGTCGCGTTTCGTACGGTTTGTGTTTCCGGTGGCCCATGGGGGAGGGGGGGATAGGGAAAAGGAGGGCGGTGCATCTGCGTGGCCTTGGTTGTGCGGATGTGAATGGGCGTCGGCGCCGCGAGGCTCCGACTGCTCGTTTGATGACATGACAAAAAAAATAGGACTTATGAGTGATGAAAAATACTTGTGTCAAGAACAGACTCCCTGGCGTTGAGCGCCTTTTTTTTCTTTTTTTTCTTCAACGCCGGGAAATGCTCTGAAGCATCCATGGGGGAGTGGGTCTCCCCACGCGGGTATGTGGGACTCGCTGCACCCAAAAGCTGGTAAGTGGACGCAGCTCTATCCACTAAAACCCGGCGAGTGCCACCAATGCCGCCTTTGGTGAGGTGCCCCGGATCTAATGAGCAAACAGGGCTCCTTGACGGCTAGTCAGTCTCCCAAGGGACCGACGCCACCTCCACAGAGGAGTTGTCCCGCACCACAGAACAACCCCTGCCAACGTCGGGACAGTACATTGGGGTGAGGTTACCATCCTCGCCCCTTCTCCCCCCTGCTCTTTTGTGATTTGTCCCCTCTCCATACAAGAAGGGTACAAAGAGCTGCCCCCGGCTCACTTGGCTTCGCCCAAGGTGCTGGGTCCACCTTAGGCTACTGAGCCCCACCGCCACGACAAGGCCTGAACCATGGTAAGGAGCATATCATCAGCTCTTTTCTAACATCCCGTAACCTGACTTGTTAGATTCTAGTGTTGGAGGCGGGTGAGGAGGAGACCATAGACTATGACATCCCCGCCGTGCCCACCCGGGACTACCGACCCATCGTCTGGAACTACAGGACCGAGAGGAACGGCTTCTCCTGCCTCTCCAGACCTGGAGGCAGCTGCGAGGTGAAGACCGGCAAGGTGCTGGGCGGCTCCAGCGTCACCAACGACATGAAGTATACCAGGGGATCCAAGAAGGATTATGATGCGTGGCACAACAATGGCGACATCAAGTCGTTGGATTGGAAGTTTGAAAATCTCATTGACTTTTTTAAAGCTTCCGAAGATAATGGTATTATTTTAATTATTAGTAGAATATAGAAGATAATGGTATTATTTTAATTATTGGTAGAATATAGAAGATAATGGTATTATTTTAATTATTGGTAGAATATAGAAGATAATGGTATTATTTTAATTATTTATGTTTTATATTTCGTCTTCAAACTCTGAGTGGAGGCCACGTTTAGGTAGACGAAGTGTTGGTCGGCCATTGACCAGGTGGGAAGACGATCTCCGTGCGGTGGCCGGTCCGTGTTGGATGCGAGTGGCAAGGGATCGGCCATCTTGGCGTTCATTGAGGGAGGCCTATGTTCAGCAGTGGACGGATAGAGGCTGATGATGATGATGATGATGATGATGATGATGTTTTATATTATGGAGACCTAGACTTTTTGTTTATAAGTATTATTTTTCCTAACAGAATGTTAAGTACAATATTTTAATTCGAAGAAGGTTAATAAGTAGTAAAGTTGATGAATTTGATGGCGATGAAGTTTAGGTAGGAAAGAATATTTTTATAAATTAAATTTTTTTTTAGGTGACTACGATGTCCTTATGAATTCTTTCTATCATTCCCGAGGGGGGGAGTTGCACGTGCAAAGATTCAAATACGTCGATCGGCACATAGAGATGTTTCTGAATGCATTCGCAGAAATGGGGTTAAGAAATATCGACATCAACACAAACATACAAGAAGCGGCCGTGAATAATCAGTTTACGATGTATAATAATACCAGACTGAGCACAAACAGCGCTTTCCTTAAAGTAGCAAGACATAGAAAGAACTTAATAGTAAAAACAGGCGCTACGGTCACTAAAATTGTAATAGATCCAATTGAAAAAACGGTGGAGGGAGTTGTGTATGAAACAGAGAAGGGAAAAGAAACACAAGCGTACGTAAAAAGGGAAATCATTTTGTCTGCCGGAGCCATTAACAACGTGCGACTGTTGCACTTGTCGGGAATTGGTCCAGCAGAGGATTTAAAGAAGTATAATATAACTCCGATAGTAAACTTGCCTGTGGGATCGAACTACCAAGACCAAGTCACAACCGGAGGTCTAGCATTTGCATTAAATGATGTTGCACCCGTCAATGAGGATACACTTATTGAAGATTTTAAATCATGGTTTCAATCTCGAAATGGTCCATTGGCTTCGAGAGGTATAAATCAAGTGTCAGCCTTTGTTCAACTCTATGAAAACAAGAACGGACCCGACATTGAATTAGCATTAGAAGGTAATTACATAAGAAGCGAAAAATTCATGCTAAATAATATAAGTGTACACAGTTCAGAGGATTCTAATATGCCACTTTCTTACTACAATTTAGTCACGATAAATCCAATATTACTAAAACCTAAAAGTAAAGGGAAAGTGATGTTAAATAAGAAAAATCCGAAGTATGGAAGGCCTGTTATCCAAGCAAATCTTTTAAAGGAACCAGAAGATTTGACAGCGATAGTCGATGGTGTTGATATTGCATTGCAGCTGCTCAAAACAAGGGAGTTGAAGAAGACTGACATTAAGTTAGCTCCTCTAGATTTGTTCCCTTGTGATAGAGTTCAAAATAGAGATCAGTGGAACTGCATAGCCAGACATTACACCAAGGCTATGGGTAATCCTATTGGTACGTGTCGTATGGGATCAAACTCCTCCGATTCAGTAGTTAATTATAATCTCAAGGTATACGGTGTGGAAGGGATTAGAGTCATAGACGCTTCTGTGATGCCAACACATGTAAGGGGCGGTATTCTTGCACCAACAATAATGATTGCTGAAAAAGGAGCAAAATTAATAATGAAAGACTGGAAGGAAAATAAAAGTCAATATTTTTATAGAAACTCAGTGTAAATGTAAGCTTAGGAGTATTTGTATTTAGTAGCATTAAATCTAATTTAATACCATGTTGTTTTTATTATATCGCTAGCTTTTTCTGCTATCATTATGACAGGAGCAGCTGTAGATCCTCTGGTGATTTTTGGAATGATAGACGCATCTACTACTCTTAAGTTAGAAACTCCATAGACTTTTAAATTGTAATCAACAATAGCTTCTGGATCTTTTGGTGGACCCATCTTACATGATCCCACATAATTATGCAAAGGGGCTGAAAAATGCCGTATTATACATAGCCAAAATTCTTCAGTAACTTTTTCATGATTACTGCATTCATTATTTAAAATAAATTGAGGATCAAAATCAAACCCAGCCGTTTTAAAAACTTCGGTATCAAAAATTTTTACGATTTCCTGAAGCCCTTCTAAAAGTTTTCTCTCGTCAGAGGGATGCTTGAGAAAATTGGGATAGATCAAGGGTGTTCCAAATACAGCATCAGTTGCATTAAGTACAATCTGTCCTCGGCTTTTAGGTGTCAATAGAGAGGTACAAATGTCAATTTTGTCATAATACATATTAGAGTTATGACCACGAAATCTAAACTCAATATCGGGTGTCCCTATAATGTCTGATATACTAGTTTCAAAATACGCTACTACTTGAAAATTTGCCGACATTGGTCCCAAGCCTTTGGCGTAATACGTAGTGACATCGCTGAGTTTTTGGGCAAATTTACATGTGGTAGCAGTTTTAGTTAAATTTATAATAGGCAAGCAAACTGTCAAATGATCATGGAAATTCCCTCCTACCGGCGAGTTACTCAAAACCTTAATATTTAAGTATTCCAGGTACTCTCTGGGCCCGATACCAGATTGCATAAGTAACTTTGGGGTGTTTATAGCACCAGCACTAACTATAACCTCTTTGAATGCTTTTACAATAAATTTGGTGCCATTTTTTATACACTCTACTCCAACGGCTTTGATATTACCTCTTTTAGATTTAAACAATATTTTTGTTACTATTGCTTGAGTTACTACTTTCAAATTTGACCTTATATTCTTTATAGGCTCAATGAAAGCTGTGTTAGTACTAACACGCTCCCCGAGATACGACATTGTTTGTATTCTAGTAAATCCCAGATGGTTTCTTCCATTAATGTCCGTGTAATTATAGCCTAGCTCATTAAAAGCACTTAGGAGTATATCAACATTTTCATCTACGTAAGGGTAGCGACCAATATCTAACGGGCCTTGCGTGGAGTGATAAATTTTGTTTTTCGAAATATCCTTATCGTAGTTGCCCTCCGAATATTTAAAGTAGGGAATCACTTGGCTGAAACTCCAACCCTCGTTGCCGTCGAGGGCCCATTCGTCGTAGTCGGCAGGGCTTCCTCTCATGTAGGCCATGTCGTTGATCGTCGAGGTTCCTCCTAGGACCCTCCCTTGTACAACCTCGCAGCCTTTTTCACGTCTATTTTGGCAAAACCTGGAAAAAAAGAAAAAAAAAATATTTTACTTTGAAATATTGACTCAAAACCGTATTTAAAGTAACTTTCTAACAAATGCAATGAAAGTACAATAAACTTGACCGATAGGAGGGAAGCGCTGTGCCGCGCTCCCGGCTGCATGGGTACCACCATCTTACTTGTTTTCCCCGTGAAACAGCTTTGCTGTGTTTCAGGGAGAATGGCAAGATAGGCAGTGTAATTACTGGCACCGAGACTTAACATCTTATGTCTCAGGATAGGCAACACATAGATGAGTTACCATCTTACCATCAGGTGGTACGTTTGCCGTTTTGCCTATCCAACTAACATAAAAAACTTTACCCTTTCCTTGGTCTCATGTTATATTTCCAATCCAACGATGAGCCTCTGAACTCGCTGGTCAAACTCGGAATCAGCGCCATCTTCGGTTCGCCGGGACCAGCTTCGATTAGCAAAACCTGCAATTCATAAATTCAATCATTTTAGTATAAGTATAATGAAATATCAAATCAATGTTAAGTGTGATTGCTAATTCAATTATTTTAATCAAAATTATGTTTGTTTTAAATTATAATATTATAATATATTGAATGTATTCCAACGATCTCTAATGGGCTTCAATGCGAGCGAAGCCGCGAGTAAAAGCTAGTAATAAATATTATTTATTATATTCAATGTATTTTTTTAATATATATTTGCAGACGACAGTGATTATAGTTTTTTTTAAGTTAATTGAATAGGCAAACTGGCAGACGTGTCTCCAGATGGTAGGTAAGTGGTCGACGTCGCCCATGAACATATACTAGTTTACCTGGAACGAGCCCAGGCAACTCATCTATGTGTTGCCTATCCTTTTTTTTCTTTAACGCCGGGAAATGCTCTGAGGCATCCCGCGGGGGAGTGGGCCTCCCCACGCGGATATGTAGGACTCGCTGCGCCCGACAGCTGGTAAATGGACGCAGCTCTACCCACTAAAACCCGGCGAGCGCCACCAATGCCGCCTTTGGTGAGATGCCCCGGATCTAGAAAACAAACAGGGCACCTCGACGGCTAGTCAGTCCCGCAAGGGACCGACGCCACCTCCACAGAGGGGTTGTCCCGCACCACAGAACAACCCCTCCCAACGTCGGGACAGTACAATGGGGTGAGGTTCCTATGTTCACCCCTTGCCCCCTGCTCTTCTGTCCCCTCTTCCTATAAGAGGGGTACAAAGAGCCCCCTCGGCCCAATTAGCTTCGCCCAAGGTGCACCGCTCACCCTAGGTTACTGAGCCCCACCGCCACGACAAGGCCTGAACCATGGTGGGGATGTGTTGCCTATCCTGAGATATAAGATGTTAAGTCTCGGTGCCAGTAATTACACTGCCTGTCTTGCCCTTCTCACCGAAACACAGCGAAGCTGTTTCACGGGAGAAACAAGCTGGATGGTGGTACCCATGCATGATGCAGCCGAGAGCGCAGCACAGCGCATCCCTCCCACCGGTTTGTTTACTGGGATATTTCAGATTAGAATAGGTAATTAGTTTTTCTTTTTAATTTTTATTGGAAGTACTAAGGGTTTAGGTATATTATTGAAGTTATACTTCTTTTGGTACGTTAGGGCAAAACCGACACCCTGAAGTTAGCTATAGTCAACATTATATTATATAACAATATTCACATAATGACAGTATAGACGTCAAAAGAAGATATAGTTTTTAAATACACAATAACCAAAAAGGTTACAGTGTAAATGAAATTGTACTATGCAGGAGTATAACTTCTAAAGCGTGTCCATAAGTACTAACACACTTTTTAAAAAAATATTTTTGTGTTAAAGTAATAATTTATTTTGAATTTAATGGGAAGTCCACCTTGTGTTATAATCACCGTCGCATTTGATGAATGTAAAGGGATCTAAGGAACTAGAAGATTCTCACCTTCCACTTTCTATTCTCTGAGAGTCTGCTGGCGACCACGCACCCGGCCGTCCCCCCTCCCACCACTACAAAGTCATAATCACTTTCGTCTTCCACCACATTCGTGACGTCGTCTGCTCTTAACTCCTTCGCCTGGCTGGATTTCCTGCTCAATCTCGAGGGCTGTAGCGTGCCGAAGTACTGAGGTTCTTCACCGATGTGCCCGTACAAGGCGTGGATCAATGCTATCAGGAGCAAGGCGGTGGGTGCACATTCTATTCTCGGGTCGCACACTTGGCATATTTTTGTGTTGTTCGCTTGTCCTAATGTCATCGCATTATTTAACTTTATCAAAAGTATTTCTTATTGTTTCTGACTTTTTTCTACATCGCTTTCTTTCCAAAATGTGACTCGAAAAATAACATTAAATTGTACTATTGATACATATTTTGTACTTTTATAATGTTAATAACATTATTTTATTAATTTTATCGATAAATAAAAATAAAAAATTATAATCACTGCGCACTTCTGACGATTTTTGAATATTTTTTTTCATTCAGACTGCAATATTTAAAAAAAAATAAAAAATGTCAGAAATAATAAATTAATTCAAACAACAACATTATTATTATGAGCACAGTTTAGGTATTCCGTACAAGAATGTGTCCACTGCGAGACTGTTGTTACGAGTTGAGAAAACAAACACACACACAAACCTACACGTGTGTCTGTATGTATGTTTGCAAATACCTGTACGATGTATTTTTGTTATAAATACCATTGAATCTTAATACAAATCTAACATTTGTTTAGTAACATTGATTGTGTATATAATACTGATGTTAACGTTTGATAGTTCTCAACTAGTCCTTTGTATGAAATAGCTCATCAAAGCTTTATAATAATAATCACTAGAAAATAATTCTCCCTAAAAATGATCACCTTCGCAATCTTACTCAATTTATAGTAAAGTTACCCAAATCCTATGCTTAACCCCGCGTTAATGAGGTCGGGTATCTTATACCCGCCGATTTGTAAAACATTAAATATTTTTAACTGTGCAATTCTTGGAACTTGGCTGGTTCAGTAGGAGGGGATGGTGCTGGGGAGCTGGGAGTGGACGCAGCTCTACCAGCTAAAACCCGGGGAGTGCCACCAATGCTACCTTTGATGAAGTGCCCCGGATCGGTTGAGTAACAGGGCACGTCGACGGCTAGTCAGTTCCCCAAGGGACCGACGCCACCTCGACAGAGGGCTTGTCCTGTACATCAGAACAACCCCTCCCAACGTCAGGACAGTGCAATGGGGTGGGGTTCCCATACTCGCCCCTTGTCCCCCTCTATTCTTTTGTCCCCTTTCCTTATAAGAGGGGTATAAAGAGCAGCTCCCTCGGTTCAATTGGCTTCGCCCAAGATGCTCGTTTCACCTTAGGCTACTGAGCCCCGCCGCCACAACAAGGCTTGAACCATGGGTTGGGTACGTCATACCCATCTCGCAGTTCGTGTAACAATTTTTCACCTGATTCACGCCGGGTTAACTTAAACTTAACTTAACAATAATAATCTTCATTATAATCAATTATTATTTAACAGTTGCCAAAGTCATAAGTTCCTTTTAGAACAGTAAATATAAAAGATCTTAGACAGCGAGCAGATCATCTTCTATACACTAGAGTATAAGCTATTGTATGTTATTAATTAGACTATACATCAATAAACTCTACAACTTAACTTTTGTCGATTGTATTGTGTTAATTCAAATAAGACATTCACAAAATATGATATAAGATGATGCACTAGGACGTGGGATCTACTCTCTTTCTTAAGGAATAGCAGACAAAATGTGCGTTTTATATTTCGCCAACCGATTATATACCAAGTACCTATAGTGAAATAAAAATACAGTATAATATAAGGAGTGTTTAATGTAATTTAATTGCATATACAATGTAAAAGCGAGTGAAACCGGGCACATTAGACAGTGCTTGTATCCGCCGACCCGCGTTGTGTTCACGAGTTTCCCCTTATTGTGTTTTCTCCTAAATTCCTCGTTGCAACATTATTTCTATGAAACAGTTAAGTACAGTGTTAAGTACATACGGCGAACTGTTATATTTTTTAAGTTTCATTTTTCAGTTGAATTGTAATGTTTTTAAACTCTTCAATAAACATCATAATGTTTGCAGAATGAGGGTCTGTAATTGTTTTGTGATCGCATATCTAAGAAAAACTCGTTAGAATTTTATTAGAAACATAAGGCGATGCGTGCCAGACGTTTGTTATATATTTTACGATTCTCACGAAATTAGAGGCAAAAATTTATTTATTTAAGTATATTTAAATTTTATTTAATTAGTTTTATTTAATATATTATAATATATTAAACAATAATTAAAATTGATTAAACAGCTTACATAATATACATTATAGGTGCAGGGCCGGGTAGAAAACTTAACGATATAATTTATTTTTAATTACTATACAGTACTTGAAAGCATTTTTTTTTCCTTTAGTACATAATATAGTGTTTATCAGAACAAAACTTTCAAACAAAACATAATACAATAATAGGTTTTCAAATGCAAATTCAAGTTAAAATGTCTTAATGTAAATGTTAATAAGTGCATATAACCTTGTAAAGCATAACATAACTTACTATATTATACCCACTTTTACCACCACTAATAGCTTTAATATGCAAGCAGTCTTTACGTGACTGATAATATCAAAATATTATATCGTTCGTGCAACAATATTGCACGCCTGTTAAAACAAAATAGCAATACGCTCGTTTAGCACATACGAGACGTGAATTGTTATTTATCAGGCACTTTACTTGAATTATCGCTTCGATTTTTATTTATACGGTAATTACTAGCAGTAGTATAATAATAATATCAACCCTTATAATATGGCCCACTGCTGGGGTCTCCACCTCAAATCAGGCGAGGAGGGTGTTAGGCCATAGTTCACCGATGCGCTGGCCCAATGCGGGTTGGTCAAATTCACACACCTTGAAAAACTTTTAATATCATAAGGCAATAGGCATACAGGTTTCCTCGCGATGTTTTCCTTCACCGGTGAGCAAGCGATGGTCTCATGTTCAGGTGCACGTAAAAACTTAGAAAAACCCATTTCAATTCGTCACAGGGGTCAGGATTGAACCCGCACCTCTCACTCAAGAGGCCGAGCCCACACCGACTAGACCATCGTCACTATTCACCGTAGTATTTTCCAATTATTACTAATAACTATTAACTTAGTACTTTCCCAGTTTTAATCAAAATTATTCATGAGCCGGTGGACGCGGACGACAGCCAACAGTTCCCCAGACTTGTATTATTCATGGCTGGTTCACATCTGAGATTTGAATTAATAGAGGTAGTGCCATGCAGTAAGAGGTGGTGCCATGCTGCCTTGCAGCCGAAGTTTCCGATGGTTCATTCAGGGGATAGGGAAAAAGGAGGGCAACGCATCTGCATAACGTCTGATTGTGCGGATGTATGGGCCACGATAGTCGCGAAAAGATTTTGACTGCTCTTTTGCCCTTCTATGCTATAAAAGTATTTGAAAATATTCTTGAATTACTGGAAACTAAGAGTGAATACGAGAAGAATTGAGATCGGGGTTCAAGCATAAGATGGGCTTCTCTATTCATCAAATCAATAAAAATATTAATTAGTACAGACAATTTTATGAGTA
This sequence comes from Helleia helle, assembly GCA_963853865.1. Taxonomy (NCBI): domain Eukaryota; kingdom Metazoa; phylum Arthropoda; class Insecta; order Lepidoptera; family Lycaenidae; genus Helleia; species Helleia helle. The sequence goes on along the minus strand of OY971433.1, from coordinate 18,552,489 downwards.
ATATAATGTAGAGGTCGTGGCTGTGTATACCTACCTATATTATGTATTATTATTATGTTTTTAAATTTTTTACTTTTATTTTTTTAACTTTGAACTTGTAACACAATTTATTACGAATTGACTACGGGAATAAGTTAACATGTTTTGTCTATTAGTTATTTTTTTTAATATAATAAGTCAGAAAATATCTTGAATCGAGTCTTTGAAAGACGATATCAAAATTATAGCATTAATATGTCTGTGTACAAAAACTTTAAATAAAACATCAAACAGCTAGTAACTTTGTCAAAATATATCGTTTCATGAGGTTTCACCCGCCAGCCCAAAAAATTAAATAAGCTACTCCAAAGTAGTATCAAATGCAAAAGGTTTTTCTCAAATCCAAAAAAACAAATTCATTTAACATTATTATATTAATATAGATAATACTGAAAGTTCTATTGATTGAAGACGCTGGTTGTTGCGTGGGAAAAATACAGAGAACTGTATAACCAAAGCATTACTGAACCTAATGGAAAAAAAAACCAAGAGACGACAAAAACTGTAATGGTTTGAACGTATTTAAAACTATTTACGATAATTTTGGTGCCTCAAATTGTAGGGGACGGAGATTGTTTTACCGAGAAACGAAATTATCTACAGATGTAAGGATAAATCACAAAAACGCTACCTGTATTGTGCTTTAATAATTATTGCTTAGAAAATAACTTTGGAATGGTACGGTATTATGTTCAGGAAAGGAAAATAATTAAGGTAAGATGATGGTCTCCTAAATAACCCTCACGACAATACCACGTCAAATTGAAATACGCGATCCGTTTTCCTCATTATAAGGTAGCATGTATATCATATGAACATATAATATCATATTATAGTATTTTTAACCGACTTCAACTAAAAGGAGGAGGTTCTCAACTCGGCCGGTATTTTTTTTTATGTATGTACACCGATTTCTCCGTCAATTGTGGACCGATATTCAAAATTATTTTTTTGTTTGAAAGGGTATACTTGCCATTTGGTCCCATGATAAGGAAACCAGGATCTGACGATGGCATCCTAGAGAAATCGAGGGAAACTTTCGAAATTTGTAGGAATGACTAGTGTGCTTAATATTTTTTTAAATAAGCATTTTAAAGCACTACAATTTCATGAAGGTCTAGAGTCGATCTGATGCTGGAGCTGGAAGACAGTCGAGGGAACTCCTCGACGATTTACTTCAGTAACCTTGTGTTTGGGCTTGATTAATTTGTATTGATGAGAACTTTACACCTAGATGGGTTGTGACTGTGATTGGGGGTCTGATGATGAAGACGAAGCTCAGTTAAGGGAACTCCTAAATAGTTTAAAGCAGCTACCTTGTGATTGGACTTAATTAATTTATACTGATGAGAACTTTGCACCCTTATGGGTGATACGTGCCATTACCGTTATGATGATGGAGACTATAGACAGTCGAGGGAACTCCTCGACGATTTACAGTTTTTTTTGGGCTTACTTCATACGGTTCAATATGCCAAAATGTCTATCTCTGTATGCCTTTCTTTAATGAATAACTAAAAATTAAGAAAAAAAAAATTTAAATAAAAATTATAACCGACTTCAAAAAATAAAGTAACTAAAATGTTATAAAATAATCGCGTGTAGAATCTTTGCGTTTACCACGTCATTATTGTTACTTTTGGAGTCGGTGTCAGCCAAGGTAGATAGGTAGGTACCTAGAGCAACAAATACGACAATGGTGACGTATTTGTTGCTGTAGTTACCTATTTAACTTAGCTGACACCGACTCCAAAAGTAACCATAATGACGTGGTAAACGCAAAGATTGTACACGCGATTATTTTATAACATTTTAGTTACTTTATTTTTTGAAGTCGGTTATAATTTTTATTTAAAATTTTTATTTATTACGAAAACATTTAACAAAAAGTTATCTAAATTAAAACTATAGGTACACCAATTACATGTTTCGCAGTTAACTTGCAAAAGGATAGCTTGTTCGCTTGAAGCAGTTATATTTAAATGTTATAAATCAAATCAAAAATTAAATTAGTTAACACCACTCACACTACCTATGATTTTTTTTTTAATGTTAGTAGGATAGGCAAACTGGCAAACGTGCCACCTGATGGTAAGTGGTCGACGTCGCCCATGAACATAAATTAGTTTACCTGGAACGAGCCCAGGCAACTTATCTATGTGTTGCTTATCCTGAGACATAAGATGTTAAGTCTCGGTACCTATGATATCAAAAAGTATTACAACATCTGAGAACGATCTAGGAGCAGTTCGAGAACCATCAAAACATGTGGTCGTCAAAGTATTTATGAAGTAAACAAATCAAGATGTAGAGAAAACCACATCATTTAAATTTTTTACGACACGAACAAAGAAATAATTTTGTCTATAATTAGACGTGGTCTGTGGAATGTCTAAACATACTATAATAATAATAATCTGTATTTCAGAAAATTATTTCTATAATATAAATTTAAGTTATAAGGTACCCACAAATTAATCTTCGAAAGTAACAATGTATTATGTAAATTGTATAGATAATATGTATATCCTGTGTATAGTAATGATGTATATTCCTAACCACCATTTCTAGGCCATATTTAATTTCTTAATGAAACATCTTAAAATTTGATCATAAGAACCAAATATCAAAATGAAACTAGCACTATTTTAAGACTGATTTTGTCATTCGGTATTTACCTACCTAGTCTCGGTCCGCCAGTGTTATTAAATATTATTTTAGTAAACATTTGTACGTATGAATGTTTGTTAGCGCCTGGCAACATTAATACACAGTACTTCAGTACTCCTAGACTCTGTAAAATAATAAACCTATCTATTAACGAAAATGTATGTGCGGGTAAATGCAAATACCAAAATAAAGTTATTTCGAATAATGTATGTTTTATGCGTCAATAGACGATATTAAATGCTGTTTTAACTTTTATTATCCGCAACAGACATTTAAACAATAATGTTAAACGTTGAACATAAAATAACAGTAGAGGAACACGAAACGCGAATCCTCTCTTTATTATAATTGAGAAATTTGCCGGAAGCCATGCCGCATCGCAGGCAGTGCTCATTAAATGAGCAGTGCGGCTAAATGGCTCATAATTGTTATAGCCCACCACTCCCAGACAATGTCAATGACCATATAACATCGTTATGAAACGTAAAATCCCCCAGGCAACCTGAAACCCTTACAAATGAAAATATGATCGAAATATTCAACAATTAGAATATGCAAGGGTTAGAATCGTTAAAACAGCGCCATCTGTTAGCGGTAGGTCGTACTTTGTATTTAGTTCCCGTATCTGCCGTCACGCGGCGTCGTGTTGTTTAATAGTTATAGCCGGGCTTAGCGGATTGCGATGCAAAATGCGTTTTGTGGGTTTGTATTGATTTTAAATTATTGCAATGGCTCCGATTTCCATCCATTAATTTTGATTGTAACGTTTAACGTGTTGCACGGCTTTGTGGACGTTTTGTGACGGCGCGCCGCGGCTCTGGTCTATTTGAACAGCGGTACAAAATATATGGGCTTTAGTATATATATTTAGACTAGAATTATGATATTATGAATTCTGAATAAATCTATATATTAATAACCCCTTTAATATTTGCATCATCGCCATCATCATCGGGTCATAAGTATCTCCTGTAATCCTCTGCAACTCGCATCCAAAGTTTTCTTACACCATAGTGATCTGATAACACGAGCTCTGCTGGAGACCTACCACGTCAACCAAATCTGGTACAACAATGGAATTAAATTAAAGACGTCGGATGTGAACCCGTCACACATCGCCAGATATCGATTTAGAGCGTGTCGATCCTTGACAATGGAGAATCGATTAATAGTTTTCCGTATCGATATGATCATTCGTTTCCGACGACTACTGGTTTATTTTTTGTTCCATTTTTTCCGCGCGCCATTTTACATGATTTTAATCAAGCTAAATGTTTTGTTTGTAGGGCTGTTAGGCTGTGTAGGGTTGTAGTGGACTCTAAATACTTCCAATTAGTTTTTTGTTAGTACGGTACTTATTGGTGTCTGTCCGTCTGATTACTTCTGTTAATGCAATGTAAAGAAATAGGAATCCTTTGGTTTGACACGGCTGATGAGATTCTTTCTTTTCTGTCGGGAAATGCTCTGAGGCATCCCGCAGGGGAGAGGGGACTCCAGGCGGGTATATGGGACTCACTGCACCCGTAAGATGGTTAGTGGACACAGCTCTACCCACTAAAACCCGGCGAGTGCCACCAATGCCGCCTGTGGTGAGGTGCCCCGGACCTGTTGAGCAAACAGGGCACCTCGATGGCTAGTCAGTCCCTCAAGAGAACGACACCACCTCCACAGAGGGGTTGTCCCACGCTACCGAACAACCCCTCCTAACGTCGGGTCAGTGCAACGGGTGAGGTTCCCTTCGTCGCCCCTTGTCTCTTACTCTTTTGTCCCCTCTTTTTATAAGAGGGGTACAAACAGCATCTCCCTCGGTTCAATTAGCTTCTTCCAAGGTGCTGAGTTCACCTTAGGCTACTGAGCCCCTAGGTGGTCAGTAACAAAATTAACGTTTATATTTGAAACCGAATTTATACATCTAACATTTGGGATGGGCTTAAATCAGATTTTTTAAACTAAAAGAAAATTCAGGTGATACGGAACCCTCAGCAACCATCCGTCTCTTTTCGACCCGTGTATTTCGCCCACGCCTACATCAATTAAATGCCACTAGAGTTGATACAGGAGAAGTCATTACCAGGGTACACATGTCGACAGCGATTGACACTATTATAATAAAAATTACGATATTAAGACGTGAACTTGATTGAGCCGCGTCACCCGCACCCGTTACCCGCACCCGACACCTGCACGCGGCACCCGCACCCGACACCTGCACCCGGCACCCAGCTTTCTACATATTTTACGTAGATATTCATCATACAAATTATATTCTAACTACCTCCGTAGCTCAATAGTTAGCGCGTTGGCGCACAAGCCGGGGGTAGCGGGTTCGAATCCCGCCAGGGAACAAATAAGTTTTCTATGTTCCTGGGTCATGTATTATTATATAATAAAAATCTTGAATATATGTATAGTGTAAAAGTATTAAATATATTATTTCCGCTGCCTCGTACCCATAACACATGTTCTTCGAGAACTTACCACGGTTTTTGTTTACTTGGCAGGATTCGAATCCGCGACCCCTGCGTTAAGTGTCCAGGAGCCTGACCGTCATTTTATTGTCTAGTAGCAGCGCCCGCACCCGCGTACTTCGCTTACACGTGAAAATACGGGGATAAATACCTAATTATAGCATAATATATTATGTGATTCTAATGTATAATTTATGTTATTGTTTTCATTAAAATCCATTGAGTAGTTATTTGCGTGCAAGAGCAACACCGGTGGGAGGGAAGCGCTGTGCCGCGCTCCCGGTTGCATGGGTACCACCATCTTGCTTGTTTCTCCCGTGAAACAGCTTCGCTGTGTTTCGGAGAGAAGGGCAAGACAGGCAGTGTAATTACTGGCACCGAGACTTAACATCTTATGTCTCAGGATAGGCAACACATAGATGAGTTGCCTGGGCTCGTTCCAGGTAAACTAGGTTATGTTCATAGGCGACGTCGACCACTTACCATCAGGTGGCACGTTTGCCAGTTTGCCTATCCAACTAACATAAGAAAAACATACATCCACACATTCTTATAAACTGTCGCGTTTATTATATTAGTAGGAAGTGGTATTATCGTTTTTAGACTACCTACTGAATGTTCACAATACGATCCGTCTTTTGTCCGTAATCTAATCAAAATCTATGGGGTACTTCACATTGATAAAGAATCCTGGAATTTGGCAAGTTCCTACTTACAGCATCAGTATAGGAATACATCTTAAAATCCTAAATTTAAAATAGTTTGACGGAACCCTAGACGCGCGTCAGATTCACACTTATCGGCTTTTTATGATGCCTTTCGTCAAATCCAATCAATATTTATTCTTATCAATGATTAGGGACACTTGAAACGTATTTAATGAGAATAAGGAGGCGGTAGTCTAAGAAGTATTGATATACATTCGAATTATTTTTAAAGAAAACGAAAATGAATGTGGACCACATTTAACACTTCCCATATTAATAAAGAATAATACAGCGTTTAATGACTGAGGCTTATGTTCAGGAGTGGACGGAGCAGCTGATGATGATGATGATCAAATATTAGGCCACGTTCATTACCAAAAATAGTTGGGCATATAATAATGAAGATGATGTAATATAATAAAAGCGTTAGAAACCAAAGACCGCTCCCGGTATTCCTAAGGTGTGGTCCCCCATTTATCAGGCTCCACCGAACACGCTATCCTACCGTAAGTCCTGCAGCCAGGATCGTTAACACAGATAACCAATGGATATGATTTTAGGGAGAGATAAACATTTTTTTTTGCTGTCATGATGGGTCGTTCCCGAGGAGTCCCCCACCGAACTAAAACCACTACGAGTTGCCTTCGGCCGCTTGAAGGGGATTGTCCCGGATCTGACTAACACAGGACACAGGGAGAGATATACCAAGAATTGGTACATCCCTCCCTAAAATCTTTAAAAAAACAAGAGGTTTTATATTTCCCTCCCAAAATTTATTAATGATAAGGTAAGTGAAATAAGAGTAACAAACAGACAAATATTTGTCTGAACGTCGAAACAGTGTTTTGTGAGTTGGACAAAAAACGGACGTAATAGCCGCCTAGATAATACACTTGCGTGTTCTCTATCTACGTACCGACGGACAAACACACAAACACGTTAAATACCAGCCGGAGGAGGTTTACGGGTTCCGTATAATAAATGTTTTTAACGTTTGTTTCTTATATTTACGCATGCTTCCATTATTGTATCATATTAATAAAATCGATATAAATGCAATTTCAAACGTAAAAGTTTTATTACGAATTGTAATAATACTAATAAATAATAATAATAATTATTATTATTGTAATAATTGTAATTGAAATCAATATTTAGTTAACTTTAATAATACAATTAGTATGTACCTATGAATTTAATTAATATGAAAATGAAAGATATTTAATAATCTATACAGATAAATAAAATTGGAGTGTCTGTTTGTAATATTAAAATAACCGCTTTTTATTGAATGTACCGTGTATACATCCATATGGGATGTATACACGGTACATATACCAAAATAATCTTTTTTACAATTTATGTCTGTCTGTCTGTCTGAAACGGCTGGACCGATTTTGATGGGACTTTCACTGTTAGATAGCTGATGTTATAAGGAGTAACTTAGGATATAAAAATAATAATCATCAGTCCGTATACGGCTGTAAATCTAAGTTACAATAAGCAACTAGTATTGTAATACAAAGTAATCCGGCAGAGGTGGTAAATCCAACTAGGGCTACCAATGTTTATGGATTTGGAAAATTTGTATTTATGGATGTACAGCCATGCTTTAAAAGAAGTAGTGATATCTCATGTTATGCTTTTTTCTTCTTAGTAGACTCACATTGGGTCAATACAGTGGTACATTGACCTTGACTTTCAGAGGTCTAAGTCGAACATTTAATAAAAAAAATGCCATTTTTAACTAATTTCTAATTAAATCAGTCTTCTAAGTATTCCGCGAAAAGTATTTTTTTGGTTTAATCTCCATTCGCTTTACTATGTGTATCCTAGCTAGCTATCCTAGGCTAGCTATCCTAGGCTAGCTTGCTACTTAAAATATTATCTGTAAACTATAAAAACACCAGCGGGCCTCCAAAATGGTAATAGCCGTAGATTAACGTCCCAAAAAGCTCTGACGGTATATCTGGTATGGCGGTGTGGCGGTGGGGCGGCGGGAGCGGTGGTAATTGGTAGTAATTTTGGGTTGCGGGCGCCCCGGGCGAGAGCTGGATGAGGGTCAGCAGCCAGCAGGTACAAACCAGTCCCCGGTAGGAATTTACACGTGGTCATGTCTACTGTTACTATTTCAAAGATAAAGGAAATATGTAATATTACTATTATCACATATTGAACTCATTAGTACATGGTTTGGACTGGGTAGTAGTTTTACTAGTGAGTCCAAATTTTACTACTTAATTTCACGTCAGGGCTAACGCTTGGGATAAAATATTAAAAGGGCAAAAAAGTAAAGAAGGGTGCGGCGTAGGGTTATCTTGTCAAATAGCTCGATTACATGAGGCAAGACAAATGGCCGGCACGTCGATACGGTTCTGGAATGTTCTACCTGGATTCCATTATCCATACTAATCCAATTAGCTTCTTTATTAGGATATCACATCTTCAGTATTGTGGCAGCTATTGCTGTCATTTTAATATATTTTATTACTAGAGAACTCGCTACCGGTTTTAAAAAATGTCAAATGACAAAGCAATTATTATTTGAGGCCGTAAGTTCGCAACACCTAAAATATTTGTCTTATGAATTTATTTATGTAGAGTTCTTAAGATTCCCGTTACGCAGTGTCCCAGTAAGACGAGAATTTTGAGTTATCGGAGGAAATGTATTGAGTGTTCTTATTTATTGAAGTAAATTCATCACCTCGCCTTACTTAAAGGATTTGTTTGCGATGAATATAAAAAATCGGACATAACTTATTAAAGATGCAAAACCATCCAAGGATGTGCGAACTAGCAGGACAGCCCACCACTTTAACCACTTTTTAACGAGTTTAACTGGAAGTATACCGGGCGATTCATTCGTGTTTCCTATCCAGAGACGTAATATGATGGTCGTGTCAGTAATTAACTTACCTGTTCGGCTCTTCACACCAAATTCGCTGGGGGAATGCGTTTAGTCATAACACTTGGGTATGTAGGACTCTCTGCGCCCGAGAAGATGGTAAGGTGGACGCAGACTCTACCCACTAAACCCCAGCGGTGTTCTCCTCGTGTGCTGTGGACGTTCGAACTGGGCCACATCAGTGTGCCACCCGGCACTCTTCTCTGAAGGCGCAGGCTTATGCTCTCACTGACAAACTCGCTAACCCACGATCGGTCTGACAGGCGGGTTGTTAAAGTTCATTTTGCATGTATTAGTTCAACTATTAAAGGTTACAGGCTTCGTAATTTAATATTCGAGCGGCTGAAGCGGGAACAGCGTATTAATACCAGATTCTAATGTGAATTTGAATGATTTTATAATTGACTACGTGGTATTCGTACGGCACCGCTGGCAGCCGCGGCTAATGCTGATGGATGTACCGTCACCTGCCGATGGTACCGTTGCTGGTGGTAATTGATTTCCTAAGTGCGGCTTCTGTCGGATAACGATCCGTCAACAAAATGAATTATGAGGAAATTGTTTATAGACAACTCGCTTGTTTAAAAACCTTTGAATATGACGAGTTCGTAGCTGTTACGTACGTAGATTTATTGTTTCTCTTAAACGGGTTTATATGTGGCCGATCCAAGCCTAGCCTAAGGTGAAGCCAGCACCTTGGGCGAAGCTAAATGAACCGAGGGAGCTGCTCTTTGTACACCTCTTGTAAGAAGAGAGACAAAATCAGCAGTGGGGGACAAGGGACGAGGATGGGAACCTCACCCCATTGCACTGTCCTGATATTGGGAGGGGTTGTTCTGTGGTGCGATATAGCCCCTCTGAGGAGGTGACGTCGGTCCCTTGGGGGACTGACTAGCCGCTAAGGTGCCCTGTTGCTCAACAGATCCAGGGTCCTCGCCGGGTTTTAATGGGTAGAGCTGCGTCATCCTTACACATACCAGCCTGGGGAGTCCCCCTTCCCCCGCAGGATGCCTAAGAGCATTTCCTGGCGCAAAAGAAAATACAATTTTCATTGCTTCTTTAAAAGACATGTGATTTCTGACGTTTCTCCTCCAATTGGTTGAAAGAACATAATATTATCATGGACTTTTTTATTCTTTTAAAGATGACGTGAAACTAGAGCCAGGACAGTCGAGGCGGGCCCGTGACGCCTGGTGCCTGGGGCCTGTCTGTTGTCACCATACATCACACGCCTGTCACGATGCTGTCATTATAATACAATTTGGTTACGAATCTAATTCTATTGTGTCGTAATATGTTTGGGATTGAATTTTTTATTGTACTTTAATGTGGCCCCACGTGATTACATCCGATGTATGTGGTAATCCCAGAATTCGACCTATAGGCCTTTAAAATTTGGAAACGCCCTTAAATAGAAATATGGTAGATCCACCTGATGAGGAGTAGTGAACCAAAAACGTAGCTCTCCAAATTTTTGTGATGATGACGATGATGATGATGATGGTGATGATGTTTTAGTTATTTAACAGCTAAACATAATATGACTGATGACAAAAAAGATGTGAGTATGTTGACATGGTTATCGCGAAAGTATATTGAGATGTTCGAAGTAAAATAAACTAATGAACATCAAAATAGATCGCGTGACACAATATAGTTAAGAGTTCTTAAGAGTATAGTTGTAAAGTGACCCGCTGAGTTAGTTTTATGAACGAGATAGCGCTAACTGAGAGTTATTGATGACCGCGGTTTAACTGATGGTTACGTACTTACGGTTAATTACACGAACATTAGTTGAGCTTTAGTATAATCTATTAATAAATCGTGCTGTGGAAATTATTTAAAGATAAAATGTTTGTTAAAGTTAGCGACTGTCCTTGGTAAGACTGGAAATAATGTAGTTAGAATTAATTAATATCAAATGTCTTGTCACTAATGGGAGACCCAGCGTTTCTCCAAATGTCATGGTTTTATATCAATGCTTGTGCCCATATGTTTTGGTTTGACACACAGACGGACAACGGACCTATAAGGGTTTCGTTTTGACATTTTGTGAAATTGAGTCCTAAAATCGTGTAAACATTTTTTAAAAGATTGGTTATTAAAGTTACTTAAGTTAATATTGGCCAGACGTCCAGCGACATGCCACACGAAGGTTTGTGTTCGTAAAACACTCGCATACCATGTAACACGCAAGCTCAAGGAGATACCATCGGATTCAAACCCGCACTCTAATTAGCTACCTTCCTTACACTTTAACGCCTTTATTTAAACCCGAAAGATCACACGATACAGAACTTGATGTTTTGTGTTTAAGCATGGAAATACATTTATTATCTAGTTTTTTTGCGTAAAATTCTAAACCAAAAAAAATAATCAGTTTTGTAAGAGTGGAGAGACTAGGAAGCGGAATTCAGCTGTTGTAAATACTGTCTTAATTTTGAATTCATATAATTCATAATATTTCTATAATCTATGTTTAAGTAGCACCAGTAATTATTCTAGAAATTCTGTAAACTTAACATTTAATGTCATCTATTACCTGTTCTGCGATTGTATCATTTTTGTTGCAGAAACATAAAAAGTAAAATATTTTTTATGTTTGCAAATATGTTTGTGTATACAGCACGTAACAACAGTAGCTATATAAAGTATATCAATATAATTCAATGCTAAAAAATACGAATTAAAGCTTTAGTAACAAATATCTTAATACATATAAATCCCATGTCACCATTTTCAAGCTTATCTCCGAAACCGCCTATATTTCAATGCATTTTTGTAATGATTTACTCTAAATCGGGATAGGACGCTAATTTTGGAACCGACAGGTTTTGTAAAAATACCTAAATTGTTTATATTTTTTATTTATATGTGGTCTATAAAACGTTTGCTGGGGCCACAACGCGAGGGTACAATGAGCCTAACAGGTCCAAAGAATCTGTGTTTTTGACACGATGGCCGTACAATATTAGTGTTTACTATGCGAAGATGTAATGAGTCACCAGCCCCTATCCGTCCACTGCTGAACACAGGCCTCCGTCAAAGAACGCCAAGACGACCGATCCCTCGCCACTCGCATCCAACACGGACCGGTTACAGCACAGGGATCGTCTTCCCACCTGGTTAATGGTCGACACTTCGCCTACCTAAACGCGACTCTCTTGAACCTTATTGCCCTATCGGCCATCCGTTCTCCTGAGCGTGTGACCAGGTCACAGCCACTTCAACGAGCTTAATCTTCGCGATATATCGCTTACGTTAGTTCTTTGGCGAATATATTGTAGGTATATACAGAATATTAAATATGATCTATAAAGTACAAAAGCATATTGTAACATTCAATATTTCTTCTCCAAGAGCAACGTTTGTATGACATCGACGGTCTGCCCGTTGGTCTCCGGCAGGCGGAGGAAGCCCAGCGCGGCGGTGAAGAAGCAGCAGGCCGCGAGCACGTGGAACACCCCGCCCAGCCCCACCGCGCCCACCAGTGGACCATACATGAACAGGATCAGAAAGTTGCAGACCCACGCCCACTCCAACGTCAGCATCGTTAGGATGCTCCTTATCTGAAATATTAAAAGGGCTTAAGAACTTCCAACGCAAACAAAAGAGCTGCACCTTGGCTAAACTGATTTTAATAGAACATGTCTAAAGACCTAAAAAATCTGCTTTCAAATAGACAAATGGCATCCAAATTAGAAGTAACACGCTTGACCCGCCTCCCTTTCCTGAGGGTTCACACCCTCAGGAAAGAGCCGCAAATGAGGGCCGGCAAACATGCGTTTTTTTGCGTCGGGAGCTAAAAATAATTTTCCCATCATCAGCCTATCTATACCAATCTATTGAGAGAGCAGGGGGCATGGGGCGAGGACGGGAACCTCACCCTTTTACTGTCCCGAAGTTAGGAGTGAGAGAGACTGATGGACTGACTAGCCGTCGAGCTCTTTTTGGTCATCAGATCCGGGGCACCTCACCAAAGGCGGCATTGGTGGTGGCACTGACCGGGTTTTAGTGGGTAGAGCTGCATTCACTTACCAGCTTTCGGGCGCAGCGAGTCCCACATATCCGCCTGGGGAGACACACTCCCCCGCGGGATGCCTCAGAGTATTTCCCGGCGTTAAAGAAAAAAAACCCATCTATCGAGAGTCAAGCTTCGCCGCGCTGTTCGGACCCTGTTCACATGATCTTGTTATATCGTCGCTATGTTGATTGATGATGGATCGGCCGTCTTAGCGTTAATTGAAAGAGGCCAATATTGCACAAGTGATTACAATAGTGTTGTAAACCATCGAGCATAACAAATTCCGCCAAATTTGTGCTGCGACGCTGCGCCGGTTCTGCAGTCTATTTGGTCGACTGATGGATGGACCCATGGGACGTACATACAGATCACTGGTTGGTTCAGTTGCAATTACGTCAGTGACAAATCACTGACCAGTTTCGTAATTTTATGGCTCACACTACTCTACCCACAAGTGAGACACACACTTTATTCTACAAATTTTTATTTGCAATAATTGTTTCAATTTTTTGTTCTATTTTTAGGTTTGTGCCATCAAAAATGTTTTTCCTGTGTATATCCTTATGTCTCTGTGTGTCTCCTGTTTGTGTCGAATAAATGTTTCTTTCTTTCTTCTTTCTTTCTATCCGGCTATATGCTCGATGTGATAAACTCATTAACCAGCTAATGAATGTAGGAAGTTAAGTACCTCTGGTAAAAATATCTCAGCGATGACGACGTAAGGGACGGTGCCACCTCCGAAGGTGTAGGCTATGCTGTAGCTAAAGATGAAGACTCCTGTCAGCCAGCTGGGCCCCCACCGGTACTGGATCTGAGAGCCCAGGGCCAGGCAACTCAGCCCAGCCGCTATGGATGGGTAGATGATCAGGGGCGGCAGACATAAATAAAGGGTATCATTTTCAGAATTACTTTTGACTCCTTTTTTAATCCTGACGTATGAAACATTCGCATTTGTATTAAAAATGATTGAGATAAAACATTTACGCCGCCAGTGAATTGTATACGCCAGTAATATAATATAGTTCAATGTACGCCGCAGTAAAATCGATTTCAATGGCATGACTGCAAACGGCTTGACACCCTCATTTGACAACTTTTTATACCATTACTCGTAGGAATCCACAAAATTTAAAATTACCAACACAATTGATCACTCTGTAATGATTCGATGACAGTAAGATAATGTAGATCAAGAAACCCTTTTTACAAATCGAATAGTTAAATGAAAACCATTTGTTTAATGAGTTTGTGATTAATGACTTTTAGTTTAGAGTACCAGGTAGGTTAAATGGCAGGAGGGAGGCAACCGACTTCATCATTACCACAAAAAAGTGAAAGTCCTCCGTAAACTTGCTCATGATGATGGGCGACGGTGACCACCCATCAGGTACCTCGTACGCTAGATTGCCCATCCAATATAACAATCATCATGTCCTCACCCGTCTTCCGAACAAGTCAAGAAAGTATGCAGCGATGATACCAGCGGCTGTCCCCACCAGCGTGAACAGTATTCCCGTGACATTTCCCGATACGCCGGGCAGGGCTTCCTCGAACATTGGCTGCGCGTACACCTGGACCGCCACCACCCCTTGGAACACCGAGCAGAAGGTCAGGGAGAAGACAAGGAACAGGGCGAGGCGAGACGATCTAGATTTTCCTGAAAAGCAAACAGAAGTTTAACAAATTTATAAATATATTAGAGGATCGATCGACCGGTGAGTGCTAGGGTATCGGCTGTCATGGCGTTTATCGAAAGGGATCTATGTGGAGGGAAAAAGGTTGATTATCAAAGTTGGTTAAACGAGCTTACCGAATATTGTAAATAGCAAACTTTTCTTACACCTACACGTAATATCTTATAATCTTGAATATTCAATACTAAAACTACCACAAATTGAAAAAGGCTGTCGTCGAGTCTTTCATTACTGTTGGATTGGACAAAACTGTCAAGTCATCTATAAAATCATTCTACTTACTGAGGAACTCCAGTTGTGATAGGTTCTTCGGTGTTTCAGTTTGACTTTTCAGTTTTTCTTCCTCAGGTGGGCAATCTGGAACAATTTAATGGAACTGAATAAAAATATAAGACAGTCAGAACATTGAGATACTTTTACTTTTGGTCACAAACTATACGTCAGAAAGTTATCGTAGTCGTAACTGTATAAATAATAAAGACAACATATTAAAATCTAACGCCATGTAAACGAGAGGTATCAAAGGATTTGTAGATAATTCCTAGAACAAACATACAAGAAAATTTCCGTTGCGTTACTAAATTTAGTTGACAATAATGCAATACGTGAAAACAAAAGTTGTAAAGAATGTTTTAAATAATAATAATTTAACAGTCATTAAGAATACAACTCACCATCCAGCTGTGGATTCAATGCTCTGCTAATAATTATCATTTCTTGGTCCACTTGTTTAGAGTTTATTGCCACGCCTCTGTAGAAAGCTATAGATTTAGCAGCTTCCTGTAAAAAACAATTTCTAATATTGGTCATATGTGAAACATTTATTGGGAGTCTTAGCAGTAAAATTAACTCGATTGCCGTG
The DNA here is from genome assembly GCA_963853865.1 of Helleia helle. Classification (NCBI taxonomy): domain Eukaryota; kingdom Metazoa; phylum Arthropoda; class Insecta; order Lepidoptera; family Lycaenidae; genus Helleia; species Helleia helle. The sequence continues at coordinate 18,537,120 of OY971433.1, read as the reverse complement.
ACGGCAAACGGCGTGAGGTATAGTATCTTATTAAATGTTTCGTTTTGTATTTTTATTAATAATGATTTATTTTCTCAACCAATTTTTAAAGCTGTATGTATTGTATTAAATTATTTTAATATAATCTTAAAAATATTGCTTAAATAAAACAAAAACTTACCTTACTCAGTCCTTTACTCATCAAATATACTGGAGACTCCTTCATGTACACCAGAAGTAAGGACCCGAGCGCGGTCACGAGTAGGTTGGCGTAGTTCATCATCTGGTAGCTGAGGCACCCGGAGATGTAGGAGACCATGACCCCGACCCCCCAGAACACGTTGGCGCCGGCGGTCAGCGTTCCCCTGACGGTCTCCTGGCTGATCTCACTGACGTAGAGAGGGACGACGGTGAAGAGGCCGGTGGACATCCCGGATATACAAACGGCCACGAATATCACCTCCACTCTGTTACTTAAGCATATCACCATCCACGCGACCTGCAATTTTGATATATTTTTTATCGATTATCGATATCGATTATAGTATCGATTTCTTAACTTTAGAAGCGAATGAGAAGTTAAAAATAACTTAAAAAGAAGGAGAAAGTAAAAGAAATTATTATAAATGATCGTAGCTAGGTTAAGAAGTGAAGAATAAAGGAAATAAATACTTTAATAACAAAATTTATGTAATTGTGAAAAGAATCTACACAATCATGAGTCTGCGACTAACGATGACTTGCAGTGAATAAATTGTCAAAATTTCAAAGGAAAAGCTGCTCTAGATTTTAATACCAAATAAGGGCACATACAACAACAAAATCAACAACTTTTTCAATCAGTAACTTACGACTTGCGGCACCGTAAACAGGACACAAGACTTCTTCCTCCCTAACACTTCCAGGAGCAGTCCCGAGAGGGGTGTGCTGATCAGGGCTACGACGGTGAAGAGGCTGCCAAACATCGCTTGCTCCGTGTCAGTCATGGGCCTATTCAAAGTGGTGTTCGTCGATGAGAAGAGCTGTATGGTGGAGGAGGGCCAGGCGTACATCACACCCATGTTCATCATGAGAAGACATACTGGAATAAAATTACATCGGCGATGAAGAAATACGCATATCTCGTGATCTCAAATTGATTTTTTCTTCGAATGGACTAAGCTAATGGCCTTATGGCCGAATGCTACATCGGTTATGTGGTGAGCCAGCTGGCTCACCTGAGTGGGGTTGCCCCCGAGAACCGTGGAGTCTTCGACCACAACAGCCTCAGCGTCGGGTTTGTATCATGGCTGTGCCGCGATTGTGATTTTGGTATTATTTTTATGTCTCACTTTTGATTGTAAGTTTTAATAAATATATATTTATTGAAAAAAGAAGTTTCATTTCAATAACTAATTTATATCATGAAAAACTTTCATTTCATACGTGTGTACATTAATTAAAAAAACACACTTGTTTTACTTTAACACAATTCACAATAATTGCATAAAATTAAACACCCAAAATTTTTCCGAAGATATAAAATAAAATAAAAAAATAAAAACCGGTCTCTCTGGGGGGTCTCTGTGGGGTTTTTAGTCGGGTAGAGGATTTTTAAGTAGAGTCCCACCTAGACCTGGCTAGTTTTTTCTCCACTGACAAAAAACGGACCTCAAACCAATAAATCTATTAAGGGCATACACAACCACTGAAAAATTAGTATCACCTATAAGGGTACACAGTACTTGTTTCACGATCGACATGTCTCACTCAGTTTACATCAATAACGCCCAGCCACACTCTCCACGTACTCTCCTGTAAGGTTCTCGCCGTACTGACAGACGATGTGTACAATTATCACAGGAAACGTTCACGTAATCCTTCTCAAATATAACATAAGTCCTGCTATTAATTATATGTTAATATTACTGATAAAGAAAATGTAAAAGCCTTCGGTAATCTTTAAATAGAATCAAAGACGAGAAAATGCATCGTTCACATGGGCTACTTTTACCTCCCCACCGTGGATCAGGCCTTGACGTGGTGGTGGAGCTTAGTAGCCTAGGGTGAGCCCAGCACCTTGGGCAAAGCGAATTAAGCCGAGGGGGCTCTTTGTACCCTCTTATAAGAGGAGGGGACAAATGAGCAGGGGGCAACGGGCGAGGACTCACTACATTGTACTGTCCCGAGATTGAGACGGGTTGTTCTGTGGTGCGGGACAACCCCTCTGTGGAGGTGGCGTCGGTCCCTTGGGGAAGTGGCCTGCCGTCGAGGTGCCCTGTTTGCTCATTAGATCACTCACTCACACATGAGGCACTCGCCGGGTTTTACCACTAAAACGCGTAGAGCGTCCACTTACCATATTTCGGGTGCAGCGTGGGGAGACTCATTCCCCCGCGGGATGCATCAGAGCATTTCCCGGCGCTAAAGAAAAAAGGCTACCTTTACCAGTTACCACCATCCTGCTTATAGATACCGAAAACCTCCTCCACTGTGTTAAAATTTGCCAAGTTTAATTCATACCCGAACGTAGTACGTACATTCGTACTTTGAACAATAGAATCAGTTGTTCAAACTCAACTTCAACTTTACCACCTTTATTATATTAATATACATTTGTTTCGCGATTAATTAAATAATAGATTAGAATTGTAAATGAAGATATTTGATACATGTGTGTTTACACGTGTATATATTATGTGTATATGAACTAACTGATCGGTTGATGAAGTGTGTTTGTCAGCACGTGATATGTTGACACGAGCTCATTAACTCTATGGCACCTCACGCTGAGATGAGCCTATCAAGTAATATATTAATTTGAATATGTATTGTTTGTATAATTTGCTAAACCTAACAGATAAGAAATTAGAACTCTATGGGAAATTAAATTCTATCATTGAAAAATCTTGTGCTTTTGTCAGACCCCAGGAATCCTTATAAAATAATGACTAGTTTTTTGGTAGCCATTATTATTAATAGTGATGACGTGCGTGTGTATGGTGTGTAATATTATGTATTATGTACTAGCTGTTGCACGCAGCTTTGCCCGCGTTAACTTACTTAACTTAGCTCTTATAAGTGACAGCGTGATGCTATATAGCCTGTAGCCTTCCTCGATAAATGGGATAACTAACACTGAAAGAATTTTTCAAATTGGACCAGTAGTTCCCGAGTTTATCGCGTTCAAACAAACAAACTCTTCAGCTTTATATTATTAGTATAGATATGACTGTATTATATACCTATATCCACCTAAACAAATATTATAATGAGGTGTTATATTTGTGAGGTTGTAGGGGGTAATCTCTGGATCCACTGAACCGACTTTGAAAGTTCTTTTACCAATAGAAAGCCACGTTATTTTTCACGAGTCATAGGCTATAGAAATAATAAACATCAGTCTGTTTACGGCTGTATTTCTATGTTAACGCAGGCGAAGCTGCGGAAAACAGTATTATATTAATATAGTTACGGAAGTATTGATATGGTTAGCATGTTTATTGTGTATACAGCCAAGATTATAACGAGTAATTGTTTGTTGCAGGTAATATATCGTGGAGGTAATGGTTGACGCGGCAGTTGACAGGTACCGTGTCTGATGCTGATGGTGAAAGACACGAAGTTTTTTTATAGCATAGGAGGGCAAAAGAGCAGTCAAAGCCTTTTGGTATCGACGCCCATACACATCCACACAACCAGAGATTATGCAGATGTGTTGCCCTCCTTTTCCCTATCCCCCACAATGGACCACCGGAAACTCACAAACCGCACGAAACACAACATCATAGCTATCACTTGACGCCGGTGTTATATGAGTGAGGTCGTGCCGGCCCAATTCGACTGTAAAGCAGCATGGCACTACCTCTTACAAAATAAGTACTCATAACTCAGTAATTGTTTTGTAGAAATGTTTAGTAGAAACCGAACAATGGTGACGTATGAGGGATTGTTGGCGGAGAGACGGGTGACAAACTTATAGGAAAATGACTCGGATGTCTTTATGGTCATCCAAAGAGGCCCATGTTTCATATGTACCGGTCGTTACGATAACATGAACCGAGAAAATACTTTCCAGATGTTAGTCTGTTACTTTAGTACGTTAGAGACTTATATTTTGTATATTATATGTGCAAAAATAATTTGGTTTTGTCAATGATACTTGAAAACGCATTGCACACTTATTACGGGCAAGCACTAGCCTAGATCATTTGGTCAGATTTAGTTGAGTCTAATTTGGTTGATCCATATTTTGCCTAGTTTGAGGTGCTTCCAAAATACGCACAGTATCTCATCAAAGACAGCGGATCTGTTGGCTGTCTGAGAAATATAATGAACATCTCCCAACTGAGGCTATTAATAGGCTTAAAAACGTCTCCCCACCATGGTTTAAGCCTTAACGTGGCGGTGGGGTAAGTAGACTAGGGTGAGCCCAGCACCTTGAGCGAAGCTGATTGAGCCGAGGGGGTTCTTTGTACCCCTCATATAAAAAAAGGGGACAAAAGAGCAGGGGGCAAGGGGCGAGGATGGGAGTCTCACCCCATTGTACTATCCCTACGTTGGGAGGGGTTGTTCTGTGGTGCAGGATGACCCCTCTGTGGAGATGGCGTCGGTCCCCTGAGGGACTGACTAGCCGTCGAGGTGCCCTGTTTGCTCATTAGGTCCGGGGCATCTCACCAAAGGCGGCATTGGTGGCACTCGCCGGGTTTTAGCGGGTAGAGCTGCGTCCACTTACCATCTTTCGGGCGCAGCGAGTCCCACATACCCGGAGCATTTCCCGGCGTTAAAGATAAAAAAGGCTTAAAAATGTCTCCTGTCTGTTATAATTGGGTATTGTCAAGTAAAAAGGTCTTAAAACAATCGGTTGTCTGTAAAGTCGGTTTACTAACGATAGTTGAACGTGACAACATCATAAGAAAATGGAACGCCTCACAGCGAAGTAACGCCGCATGCGTCATGTTTTTTCGTTCTTGCAGCCGGCTCCATCGAATTATAAGACGTCACGTCAAAACCCACCCTGGGATATCCATATGTAGACGTCTGCTGCAGCTGTTGAGAAGTATTTTAATTACACTACAGTTAATAGTATTGGTGTTTAACACGTTAAATTTTATCCATCTTTCAAACAGGAATGAATCTCACCATCCTTCATATTATCAAGAAAATACATTTTACATATACCAACATACCAAAATGAAAAATCTTTACTAATTTTATCGTGGTTTATTAAGATTTTTACAAGCCCGACGTTTCGGATACTTTACAGCAACCATGGTCTCGGGAGGACCAAGTAAGTATCTGAAACGTCGAGATTGTAAAAATATAAATCCTCGATAACATACGTACTTCTTAGTAACTTAGATTTTTTTCTGACGGAAGTACCGCTCAGTATTATATATTAAAAAATACTTACTGTTGATAAAATGCACATTTGTCTTATTGCCTATATTCACTTAAATACTTCGCGATTCAGCCTATAAATTGTTTTGTACAGGACGTCTCTCCGGACCACTAGTTATTTGTAAACCTGACGTATGCAATATTCTTCAAAATTCAATAACAGGGTTATATTGACTCTCAATTATCTTATTTAATGAGTCTTTTTTATGTGAATGTGCGTGCGTGTGTGTGCAGGGATTTGGGGGCGATAAAACGATCTGATTAGGTTCCTGTAATGAAGATTGTACTAACTAGGCTGTACTCAAGATTGTACAATGTAAAACTGAACCAAGTCACGAAAAGTTTAAACTTTGACATTAAAGCTGCGACTGAAGGTAATCACGGACAATAAAAGTGTATTCTCAATTAAAACGCTATAAGTATTGTGTTCTTTGTGTTGTGGGGTCAGACCTCTGTCATTACGACCATGGCCAATTTGGGGCACAAAGGAAGTATTCTAATGTTCTATTGTCGTGACCTACGGATTTTGGAACGTTCTCTTATATTACTTACTAGCTGTTGCCCGCAGCTTCGCCCGCGTTAACTTAGATTTACAGCCGTATACGGATTGATTCTGATTATTTTTATAGCCTAAGTTACTCCTTATAACATCACCTATCTGTCAGTGAAAGTCCCGTCAAAATCGGCCCAACCGTTTCAGAGATCAGCCGGAACAAACAGAGAGACAGACAAACATTTTTAAAATTGCTTTTTTGATGTTAGTACCGTTTATACTTTCGAATGCATTTAGTAAAAATATGTTAATTTGAAATTACAAACAGACACTTCAATTTTATTTTTCTGTATAGATGTATAGATGAATTTAGTGGAAAAACTGTTAATTTGAAATTACAAACAGACACTTTTAATTTTATTTATTTGTATAGATAAATAATCTTCGTTTGTCATAATTTTCTATATATTTACTTAAAATGGCTTGTTAAATATGTTGAGTGTTAAACATATTTATAGCGTTCTTAACAACGCAGATGTTTAACTGAAATAAATGTTTCGAATATATTAGCATTAATCGATAGTGATCTATTTTTCAATTGATGACGTCTATTAAGATTTATTTCTATACTAATGAGGTTAATAGATCTATTTCCCATTATAATAGGCAACCTGACACCGAAGAGGTTATAAAACAGAACTCGTACCGGACCACACACAGTTACAACAGAGGTTTTAGATCGCATTAATTTAAATTACTTACGTGGAAACTTACCGGTGGCAAGGAAGCGTTGGTGCCGCGAGTCTGGCAGCATTGTTTGAAGGGCAGGGCAGAGGAATAACTGGTACCGATACAATATCTAGTCAGATAGTCATACGTTGCCTAGTTTTGTCCTTAGGCTAGTTCAGTGAAAGAGAAATAATATATATAGGATATGTATGTGTTATATGGAGTTGTCGGTGACACAGTTTATTTGCGACTGACGAGTCGCGAAAAAACTGACTGACGAAAAACGAGAACGAGAGTCATCGAGCGCGACAATAGATGTCACGATCTACCGCATGTCTGTTTGTTCCGGATAATCTCTGAAAAGGCGATTTTAGTGAAACTTTCACTGGCAGATAGCTGATGTTATAAGGAGCAACTTAGGCTATAAAAATAATCATCATCAATCCGGGTACGGCTGTAAACATAACGCAGGCGATGCTGCGGGCAACAGCTATCCTATATATTACAAGATGTATGCAGCAAAAGACAGATTATAATGACGATCCAGACTATCTGTTGTTTTGTCCGTCTTTGTGCACCCACTACGTCCATATCCATATTCCCAGCTGGATGTATGCCTCATGGCTATTTTTTATTATTATAATTAGTCAGCCATCTTTCATGTGTGCTAAGACAATATTTCTCCGTCGAGAAAAACACATAATACATTAACTTGCACGTTGGAGTTTGCACAAATTCATCTTGTTGTATTTTAAAGATATCCTCTTTCTGACTAATGTCTCGTCTAGACACAAGACTGTGGTAGAGAATTAATGCTGTTCGGGAGACCCAAGATAAATATGATCCTGGGATGTACACAAGAAATATTTTGTGTTTATTTTTCAAGGAATACTTAAATCTGCTGGTGTAATAAACATTGGAAAAGTCTTAGGACATGTCTTCAGATCTCAACGCGTGTGACATATTAGTCATCTCATAATTTTGGTTTGTGAAAATCTTAATAAGCCGAGATAAAGTCCATAGAAAGTTGTTCATATTACTCATTTTTTCTGATGATGAATGATTCCTTCCTTTAATTTTTTACTATTTGTAAACTTTAAAAATAGTTGTGTTCATATTTTGTATCTGAAAACTACATAAGGAATTTGAGAGGTTTTTGTACTAACTACATTTTATAATACCAGTAACAACAATATTTTTCAAGATAATATTTTTACAAGAATTAAATGGATTAACAAAAAATTATATATTACTTAATGTAAAAAAAGCGTGAAGTTCTCGATATTCATTGATAAAAATATTTTATTGATATCCATTTCTAAAAATGAAGTTAGTATCATTTTTTTTTGTTAATTCATTCAATTGTTGTATTAAAAATTATTTTGAAATTTTTAGTTCGGTTTGCTATTAGAGCGTGTTTTTTTTTAGTTTTTTATTTTAACTATAATTTTATTTTAATTTTTTTGGTATGGATTTTTTTAACTTAATCTACACTACTCAATTTACGGCAATCACTAATGAGACTAAAAACCACACAAGTGATGTAGGTAACTTGCGCGCCTTATTATCCTTGGATGTGCTATCCTGACTATACTGATCAGGATATTGCAACAAACTTATTAAATTAATTTATTGTCATCGTTCCTTAAAAAATAAAAAAGTGCAAAGTTTCAATTTAATCTCACGTCTTAAAGTGGGTCAAAATCATGTTCAAGGTTTCTATAATACATAGGCACAACGTCTAAAAGCGTGTTAAAAGAATACACAAAATACTATGAAATTCCTTGAATTTAAAGCCCCCGAAAGTGGAAGCAAGAAGCTTATACAAACAAATGATAGAAATGTGAGGCTTATCACAGTGAAAGGCCTACTGAGAACAGTTATGGCGTAATCAGAGGCCGTTACAACTCGCGGAGTAAAACCTCTTTGGTTAAACCTCTTTATCAAAACCTTATCGTTCATTATAGGGATTGGCTCGGTGAGTGCACCGCTTACTATTTGTCAAGAATTAGGTTTTTAGGGGTCGTTTATCAAAATTATGGAACGGAACCCTTATTTTTTCAAATCATTCGTAACTTCTTCGCAATAATATAGAATCATTAATTTGGCAAGGAGCAAGGTCTCAAGGTCTTTGGAAGTGTTGGTCGGCCATTAACCAGTAGGGCTAGCATCGCACACGACAAAATTTTGTCTACGCGTTTTCTCGTATTATTTCATACAGTTATTACGAGAAAAGGGGTAGACAAAATTTTGTCGTGCGCGCATGCTAGCCCTACAGGTGGGAAGACGATCTCCGTGCGGTGGCCGGTCCGTGTTGGATACGGGTGGCGAGGGATCGGCCGTCTTGATGTTCATTGAGGGAGGCCAATGTTCAGCAGGAGACGGATAGAGGCTGATGATGATGATGATGAAGGTATCATAGAGTAAATGTAGGAAATAATCTAAAAATCATAGTTTGAAATATCTACTACATAAAAATTGTTGGTTCCAAAATGAAAAATGGGAAGCACAAAACTTATAAAGTTATAATGCTCATAAATGTCCCGTTTTCTGAATAGGCAAGTGAAGAGCTAACAGACTTGTTAACGGCACTTCAACCGAAGGGCGCCATGTGAAGACCTCCACTGACATTTATATTGCAACCTTGAACCTGCCTTAGAAAATACCTCGGAGTGCCCCAGGGAACCGTCTTAGTTGTAATCCAGGCCTAGTTGTATTATTGGTTAATGCGATGATAATGATGATGGCTTGGAAAATAAAGCTCATGATAATGATTATGAGGATGAATATAACAAATAGTTCGCTATCTATAAAGTATTAAACAATAGGAGCGGTGTTACTGTAATTACAAACACATTATATAACAATAGAGTCGTGTTTCAATTGTCTCCCCATTGTAATTTATCCTGACCCCAGGTCAGAATGATGTAGGGGGCGGGTAAGCAGGTGAGGAGAGAAACCTGTTGCTACAGTTAGTTAACTGGCCCAAACAATGACGGATCGAGTTCAAACCCGTTACAGGCACGTTGAAGTTTGCATGTAAGCTAATATTGGAACAGAGAAACGTGCATATCCAACGCCTAGTATAAAGTGGCGTAATATGATATGAAAAAGTATGAAGAGTATTATAGAGTACATTAGGATATCAAATTTTGTATTGAAAGATTTTATATGAAGTCTTTTAATTCTGAAAAATAATCGTTAAATAGTTTATTAGTTCTATAATATAATATAATAGATCTTCAGATAGTTTTTTAAAAGATTGACATTGTAATGATATTATATTATGCATTATTCAAGCAATAAATAATAAATCAATCTTATTAAAAAAGAAACATAGACATAAGTCATTTATTTTTTAATTAACAGATGTATGAAACTATGAAACGTGGGTACGCATGAGATAATAATCCTATAGTGTTTTAGAGGAAGCTGGGGAGGGTGCTCATTTTTATTCCATAGTCACCTTTTAAAGTTAGTAAATTCCAAAACGTTGCAACTGATTCACAAGTTTCCTATAGTTTTTCGACGTGCATTTGTGACTTTTTACATATATTTTCTGGCATATAAGATTCACGTAACAAAATATTCCTCAAATAACTAAAGTAATCAAAATAAAAAAGCGCAGAGTAGGTCAGGTCGCAACTAGATAGAATGCAATCTGTGTGCTCTACATGTACATACAAATTAGATGCGAGTGAGAGATTGACTGAAGAGGAAGATGTCCTACAATGGACGGATAAAGACACTTGAAGAATAACGATTCTATGAAGAGGGCACATACAGTTTCAAGATATAATATTAAAAGGATATAATTTTATAATAACACACTTAACACAGTAGGAGCGATTCAGACATTCCTCCGTTGAAGCTCGGCTAAACGATCAGGATGTAATATCTTAAGATTCTCGGGATAGCGATTCGCGCCGCGCCGATTAGATTCAAGGAAGCTCACAGAAATTTCTAGAATTCCTTTCCAGACATTGTTACGATGGTAGCTCGTTGATTTATTAGTTATCAGTCGGTAACGACGTACCCTGATTGCTTACTAATGACTCATATACTTTTTGTCCTGTTACTGATGCCCTAGAGCCGTGCCCAGTCTATGATTGTAGGATGATTTAATTATGATAACCAAGCTTCAGCTAGTGGATTAGGTACGATATTAAAATGATTTAGTGGTGAGATTAATTTTTGATCTTCTGAGTGAAAAGTGGTTGTCTTTATGTCTTTATTTTATTTTATCATTATACAGATTATAAATTTAAATTAAACAATAACTCTTTTACGTTCCTAGTGGTGGTGCTAATTGTACACCAAAATTTAAGGGTTGATTATTTAGATACATTTGTCACAGATAAATGATACCTAAATATTAATGATTTAAGATTTGGTACGTTGAAACATATGGATGATATATTTTTTTTTATTTACGGAACTTAGAAACCCGCATCATATTAGGTAATCTTAGGAGTCAAAAGTTGCCTACTGAAGAAGGAGCTTTATAACTTAGCATAGAGTGTCATTTTTGCTATGTCAAAAAAATCTATCACGATACATTATTTAAATTATATGCAACAAGTAGCAATGAATACTGAGCTTTAAAACCTGTATTCAAAGAAGGAATCGGTGAAGCAGATTTTTTGCAAGAAGATGGAAGCGATGAGAAATCATCGGCGAGATTTTAAAAGACACCGGGAACGTGTCTTAAGCGCCCGAGATCGAATCACGATCGAATTATTGCAACCAGATCAAAGCCCTTCGGCTTATTTAATTCCAAATCACAGTAATCTCTTGAAGCGATTTCAATATGTGATCAAATTGGATACAGATTTCAATTTCATTGCGGGACATTCTAGCGTTGGAGTAACTGAATTACTAGCTATCAGTTGCTTTGCTTTACAGACGTTCTTGAGCATATTATTATTGTAAAATTTAGCAAAATATTATCAGTGTTCAGTCGTGTAAAGGTGCCTTAATAATGTTGAAATCTAATAGGCGGTAAATTCGCTTCAATAGAGTTTAGAAAATAGCCCGCTTATTAATTTTCTGAAAATCAAGAGGTGCGTTGAGATGAGATTGCTCGCTCGTGGTATTTGTGCTGATCAGTCGGTCGGTCGTTCGTCATTACGCTGATTGCCTGGTAGCAAATGATAGCGCTGCAGGCTGGGCAAATTGATCCCTCCGACAATCCCGCTCCCGACAGGTTCCAGGCAGGTTTTTGATGGAATTAACGAAACAAAACTTACTATAAGCCTTGTTTTATAATATATTGTCTTAACTCTTAAGATTATTAGAGATAATCTTAAGATAAATAAAATATACGATACAATGTGTGAAAACTAATTTCAATAGCAAGTATTATACGAATTAAAAAAAACTAAATAAAATTACTATAAACTTTATGAACTTAAACTGCACTGACTAAATAGGAATATTATCCCTGATATGGCTTTAAATATGCTTATTTGTGTTAAAAATAATACCAATAATGCCCTCTAATAAAAACATCAAAAAATTGAGCAAGTGTCTAAATGTCATCTACATAAAAAAAAACCTTGATACATTACCAGTCTCAATAATTGAATGTAAAGAAATAAATTAATTGAAAACGAGTTTTTGAATACCAAAAGATTTATTTAGATTTATAACGTGATGTCAATTAAAACAACGCTTAAATTAGCATTGTATATGCTAACAATACTAAACGTAATAGATTTCTAATTATTTCTTCAATGGTTATAATCAATAATGAAGCCATTAAAGATATTGTGCTGTATAGTGCTAATTTACATAACGTCGAGACAGGGGCAGAGGGCAGAACCGATGATGTTATTAAGATGTTTTACGAGCCTTCGGAGATTAGGAACAACCCAGGCTTATTATCGAAGAACGCCGGCAATAAATATGTTGTAATATCACCAGCGTGGATAATGAAATACAAATATTCATAGAAGTTGGAACACGTTTGGTCATTTTTGGAGGAATTTTGGGTGCGAGGGAATTGACCTTCTTGGGTTGTGACGCTTATACTGTTATTTATGACACTAATGATGAAAAAGATAATCGTGCAAATCTATTATCAAATTTATATGAATGTTTGACCCTTCCTTCTGGTCGTCGAGGTTTTATTTTATTTATGTGCTTTACTTATATTTTATTAATACTTTAATGTTACCGATATCTTTTCAGGGTACTCGAAGTTTATAGATTAAATATATTAGGAATTTTATAGATTAGGTAACCTTATAACTTTTAGCTTAAAACTAAGATATTTGCGTTCACCTTTGTTTACATTAAGTACCCCCACCACCGTGAATGTGTTCGTGGAAGTATTTCTTACGCTAAGGCCGTCTGTTGCATATAAATAACTATTTTCTCCGTTGAACTTTATAAACACAATGGAACTTAGTCGTTTTCGTTAAACTAAAAAAATCTTCAAAATTGTTTTTATGCCTTAGTGAGAAATACACGTAAGGATTTATTTTTGCAACTAGATTTTGCAGCACCTAATCAGCTAGAGTACATATAAAAAATATTTACAAAACGCTGTAGACCGTAGGAGCCTATCCTCTATAGTTCGACTTATCAACAATTTTCATAAAACATCAATCAGTCTCTATAAAGTAAAACTGACTTGGCCGAAGATGTGTTATAATAATAAAGGTCTGCTTTTGCGCAATGATGACAATGTTTTGGTAAAAATAATGAACTATAGAAGGCTGATATTAATTTCAAACGAAAAAGGTTAAACCATTAGCCGACCTTCGATCGAAACATCACTGCCATAACCCAGAACGCTGCGGCCGTATCAGATCACAGATCAATTTGTCCCAACTTTCTACTCGCTTGTAATTAACCCGCGGATGGGAAGTGGACCGTAGTTTACGATATCGACGCGCTATGACAGGGGAAGCCGGCCGCCATAAATAAAATAGCGGCAAAAATTTGAATGGCTACTGTCAAAGGGTTGTTCCCCCGTCCCTTTCGCACCACCGGGGTGCGCGATCTTCCGTCTTGACTGTAGTGAATCACGCCGCGGTTGGTCGACTCACATCAGTTGCGCGCGCGCAGCCGTGGAAAACGCGTGTGTGTGAAAGTTTTTCGCGTCCTTTTTTGTGGTGTGATGATTCGCGTGACGTCGCGTGGATAGAAAGTGAATTACACAGGATTACAGTGTTTTAATTGGATATCACGTGGGAAGCGGTAAATAATGCGATCTGATGGTCGCCGATTAATTGCTGTGTTTACTGTGTACAAAAAACAAATTTGAAACAATGCAACATGTGTAGCAGTCAATTGTTGTCAACATTATCTGCAACTCTACCAAATTACATTTAATCTGAATAGCGGCTTTATCGTTAAATAAAATGTATGATATCATTTGGAGAACTACAAAACCAGGAAAATTCCAAATTTTTCTTTAGATAACCACAGCTGTATTAATATAATTGTCGGTGTAGCAACGTTCCATGCAAGTTGCACATCTGCAAGTGAAGCTTTGACATACCTTTTCACTACCTGATAATGTTAGGTGTAGAAATTAATTAACAAGCATTTATCATCTCTCCGCGGCTACTCCCAGATCAGTCGAAGTGTGATGTAGAGTTCTGTAGGGCTAGCATCGCGCACGACAAAATTTTGTCTACCCCTTTTCTCGTAATAACTGTATGAAATAATACGAGAAAACGCGTAGACAAAATTTTGTCGTGTGCGCATGCTAGCCCTACTGGTCTACTCCAGCCATAGCCACCAGAAATCTCATATGTACACAGTATTACCGGTGGGAGGGATGCGCTGTGTCACGCTGTGCCGCGCTCCCGGCAGCATCCACCATCTTGCTTGGTTCCCCCGTCAAACAGCTTAGCTGTGTTTCGGAGAGAAGGGCAGGCAGTGTAATTACTGGCACATAGAAAAACAGAAATATCTCGTAAACTAATCATCGGAGGGGGATTAGTACTAGGGGGAAGCCTGCCCTCCCCCCTTCTCCTCGCCACCCCCACTTCTCAAGTCCTGCACCCAAATTCTAATACAACCCCCAAAATATACTATAACAAAGAGAAAAAAAGAGCATACTCATAGTTGAAAGGCAAGGCATTGCTAATCCTCTGGTGTAGCGGGTGTCCATGTTGCTGATCACCACCTGGTGAACCGACTATCCGTTTGCCCCTCCTTCTATAAAAAAATCAATAAATTTACCAGGAAATTCAAGTTCTGTGTATTCCTAACTTCATACTGATACTGTAGCAGCGTGCCGCGGTTTCACCCGCATAGTTCCCATTTCCCGTGGGAACATGGGGATGAAATAGCCAGCGTTACTGATAATGTAGCTTTCTATTCTTAAAATCGGTTTAGTGTTTAAAACAAATAAACAAAGTCACGTTTTTATATAATTAGTTACAGTAATAGAGCTAAGGAGCATATTTTTTGTTTAACCGGTAAATACCGGTAAAAACCGGTAAAATGGTAGGTGCACCATCGGAACTAGCAGTGGAATTTGAAATAACAACTAGTTGAGGGGAACAACTAGTGTTGTTATAAAAACAGCCACTTACATCACCCTGTTGTATGGAAGCCTTCAAGCTCGTCTTGCGTCAACTATAATAATACACCCACATACGTGTGCAGTCGTGACTCGTGAAATCGGAAACAAAAACGTTTGATTTTTGTTTTGCAAAATCAATGGTCTTACAAAACTGAAAATATTAAATTTCACGAAAGTGCAGTTGTTTTTTTTTTAATTTTTTGTAATTATTTTGCGTTTTTTTTCGTTTGTTATCAATTGAATACGATTTAAGTAGGTATTCTATCCCTAGTTTGATGTAAATCTGTTAGGATTTAGTTTTTCGATTTCGGTTTATGATAGGCCCAATTATCTCTATAAAGCTCGAAATTTGCAATCAATAGATATTAAAGATTTTTTAACTGCTTTAGTGATGCAATCATTAAACCAGCGTACTTAGCACATTCAACCCTCCTGTTTCATCTTGGTCAATAAAAGTAAACTATTACCTATAAAATCAAAATTATTAAACAACATTTTAGAACGTATCGTATCATATACTCTCAGTATCCAACATACGTAAAAGTAAATCAACGGTTATTCTATTAAATTTTTTCTCGTCAGTCTGTATTGGTTATTCTAATATGCTTATTAAAAAAGCGAATCTTGAAAGTTTATCCTCTCCTTTTTTTTCTTTTCCACCGGGAAATGCTCTGAGGAATCCCGTGGAGGAAGGGGTCTCCCCAGGCGGGTATGTGGGGACTCGCCCGAAAGATGGTAAGGTGGACGCAGCTCTACCCACTAAAACCCAGCATGGAAGTAGCAACACTCCACAGAGGGGTTGTCCCGCACGACAGAACAACCCCTCCCAACGTCGGGACAGTACAATAGGGTGAGGTTTCCGTCCTCGACCCTTGTCCCCCTGCTCTTTGGTCCCCTCTTCTTATAAGAGGAGTACAAAGAACTGCCTCGGCTCAATTCGCTTCGCCCTAGTTGCTGGGCTCTCCCCAGGCTACTGAGCCCCACCGCCACGACAAGGTCTGAACCATGGTGAAGAAGACATAAAGCCTAGGCTAGTTCCAGGTTAACTAGTTCATGTTCATGGGCGACGCTGACCAATCCAATATCCAATTAACATAAAAAAGACAATACAACATGTCTTATTTCAGACACGTTGATCACTCAGTCGTCGTCCTCCGTCGATCATATCGTTCGCTATAATGACTATCGGTTAGAAACTTAATGTTCCCTAGCGGCGGTAGAAAGTCATAAAAAATTCAATGAGGAGCTTATTAATAGTCTCTATAAATAATTAATTATTATGACAATTATTGTAACTTTCCAATCTTGGCTGCTTTCCACAGCATCCATTTTCTTACCTCAACATCACGGCCCCAACTCGCACCACTAGTTATAATCTGTACAGATGTTAATATATCATTCACAAAACGTATTACAGAGTATAAAACTGATCATCGATCTGGTTATGGCTGTAAAACTAAGTAAACGCGAAACTCATAATAATCAATAACTGTTGCCCGCAGCTTCGCCCGCTTTAGCTTAGATTTACAGCCGTACCCGGAGTGATGATGATTATTTTTGGAGTCTAAGTTACTCTTTGTAATATTAACTATTTGTCAGTGAAATTTTTGTCAAAATCGGTTCAGCCATTTCGGAGATTAACCGGAAAAAAACAGACAAAATTTAAAAAAAATTAATTTTTGATGTAACTATCATATATGCATTTAATGAAAAGCTGTTAATTTAGAATCATAAACAGACACATCAATTTTATTTATTTGTATAGATAAAAAATAACGCGTTGAATTGTGAGCACTTATGCATTATCATTTTTCAACTTTTTACAATCTCGCGAGTTAGATTATAATCTAACGGTATTTACAGCTCTACGATTATCATATACAGTACTTATTATAGTACTTATATATTGTATAATACTGGCCAAAACGTAACCGAATGGTAACATTGTTTGTACGCCTCAAAAAGTCTTTGCCCTATCTTGTGTTGTAAGGTCTATTTATTTGTCGATACGTTTTAGCGTCCGAGGTATGATGCCAGCGATACGCTCATTGGGCGTGCCGTTAAACTTACGAAGGATGTGATTGGTTACACTATCCAACTGAGACTCGGATTGGTTGATTTTTGGATTACACAAACAACGTATATATATTATTTTTGATGGTTCTACATTGTTGCATTCAATTTATATTGGCAATAAGGCTGTCGTTATCATGACGGGCGGATGAGTATCTCTTGCTATCTCGTGAATTGCTTACTACCCTGAGGGTGCGTTTCCACTGACGTGGAGTCAGATGGAGTGGGACCGGGACCGACAACACTTCGCACCAGGAGAAAAAGTGTAATTGGCCAAGTCAACGTCCATCCTTCACTCCGCGCAGTTCTTCGTCAGTGGAATTAAAGCACCCTTTTTTTCTTTAACGCCGGGAAATGCTCCGAGGCATCCAGCGGGGGAGTGGGTCTCTCCAGGTGGGTATGTGGGACTCGCCTGCGCCCGAAAGCTGTGGACGCAGCTCTACCCACTAAAACCCGGCGAGTGCCACCTCGGGCAAACAGGGCACCTCGACGGCCAGGATTGTCCCGTACCATAGAGCAACCCCTCCTAACGTTGGGACAGTATAATGGGGTGAGGTTCCCGTCCTCGCCCCTTGCCCTTTTGTCACGTCTCGGACAATAGCTATAATATAGTTACCATCGGGCTTGATCTAGATTCTAGATAATAAAATACCTATATAGAAGGGCGAGTGAAGGTAATTCGCAAGCCATCGGCATGTCACATTGTTTTATGTTGTCTGTGGCCACAACGGACAATGACATTGTAATGTCACCGAGATTTACTGCCTGTCAGCGGGCAGGGCTTATGATGCGGTCACCATGACCGGCCTCTCCATCCTCGGTGACCAAAACAATGGTCACACTCTCTTTGGTAGGTGTTTCCTAGGTACGTTCGCTTTGATATGTGTTGACTATCTCTGTATTGTACTTATCACCGAATGTTTTCACTTTTTTGGAAGATCAACGCCTTCAATGTGTGTCTGTTGATAGGTCTTGCCTAGTTACAAGACTGTACATACATTCAATCTTAATAATGTTGAATATCTAATAATATGTTGAAGCAGAACACTTCGTTTGTCACAACATGCTAGTCGCTGTAACTAACAGACGTATTCCAATATATTTTTTTCGCATATGGCATCCTAATTATTGACAAATTTTATATGATATTTCATCATCATCATCATCAGCCTTCAATAAGCGTCAGGACGACCGATCCCTCGCCACTCGCATCCAGCACGGACCGGCCACTGCGCGGAGATCGTCTTTATTTGAGACTACCAGCGCCCCAGTTTCACTAGCCGTCTTCCCATTCCCGTGGAAGTACAGGGATAAATTATAGCCTAGGTATATATTATCCTGATCTATAAGCTATGTTATTGTATAGGTTCATCAAAGTCCATTCAGTAGATTTCGTGTGAAAGAGTAACAAACATACATCCGTACATTCTTACAAACTTTCGCGTTTATAATATTAGAAGAATTTTTAATTTAAACAAAATATTTTTTCATGTAGTAGCTTTTCCCGCGTCCTCGCACAAATGTAACACATAAGTTGCTATGTAGAGCTACGCATACATTCTCGAGCTAGAGGTATATATGTACATATACCTACCTTCTCGAAGCTCATCAGCTCTTGAAATTTTTGTCGAATTGGTGGCGCCTAAGACGTTTTGACTGTAAAAATATACATGTTAACAACAACTGTTATAATAATATGTAACATTAGACCCACCTGTCCACCTCAAGGTGCGCTGGCCGAGGGGACGGAATGACCTTTCCTACTTGACCTTTTGTGTAGTCACGGACTCGTGAACTGGTGGTCGGAGTTCGAACCCGAATAGTGAAAATACTTTTACTTGCTTTGCAGTGAAGAAAAACTACACACTATGTACATTGCACGTCTGACAAGATTAAAGTTCTATGATATGAAAGTTTGGTGGAGGAAGGACCTAACAGGCAGTGTAATTACTGGCACATAGACTTATCTTACGTTTTAGGCGATACAGAGTGAGTTGCTTTTTTTCTTTTCCGCCAGGAAATGCTCAGAGGCATCCCGCGGGGGAGGGGGGCTCCCCAGGCGGGTATGTGGGATTCGCCGCGCCGAAAGATGGTAAAGTGGACTCAACTCTACCTACTCGAACCCAGCGAGTGCCACCAATGCCACATTTGGTGTGGTACCCCGGATCTGTTGAGCTAGTCAGTCCCTCAAAGGACCGATGCCACCTCAACAGAGAGTGGTCCCGCGCCATAGAATAACCCCTACCAACTCGTGATAGAGCAATGGGAACTATGGGTTCCTATCCTCACCCATAGTTCCTTCCTACTCTTTTGTCCCCTCTTATTATATGAGGGGTATACATTTCGGCAAGTCGTTTGCCCAAAGTGAAAATATAAGGGCAATATACTGAAATACTGACAACTGAGATAGGAAGTTATCTTACACTAGCTGTTGCCCGCAGCTTCGCCCGCGTTAACTTACTCAACTTAATAACTATTAGTCAAAGCGTGATGTTATATTAACACTGAAATAATTTTTCAAATCGGACCAGTAGTTCCTGAGATTAGCGCGTTCAAACAAACTCTTTAGCTTTATAATATTAGTATAGATAGAGAAGGGCAGGACAGGCAGTGTAATTACTGGCACCGAGACTTAACATCTCATGTCTCAGGATAGACAACACATAAATGAGTTGCCTGGGCTCGTGAGGCTATTGAAATAAAAAAAATATCCTAATTTCAATAGAGAAGATGGCTGGCTTTTACCACCTGCTTGGGATCCCATTATTAAAATTAGCAAATCAAAATCCAAGCATAATATTATGTCACAGATTAAAGATATAGTTAGCACTTTCTTCGTATTTTTTTTATGTTAGTTGGATAGGCAAACTGGCAAATGTACCACCTGATGTTAAGTGGTCGACGTCGCCCATGAACATAAACTAGTTGACCTGGAACGAGCCCAGGCAACTTATTTATGTGTTGTCTATCCTGAGACATGAGATGTTAAGTCTCGGTGCCAGTAATTACACTGCCTGTCTTGCCCTTCTCTCCGAAACACAGCAAAGCTGTTTCACGTGGGATAGGACTCGTAGATAGGACTAACCAAAATATTGATGTATCATAGGGTAGTTTCTTACAATAACTTTGTAACATTAGGACGTATGACATCTCAGTCCTCCCGTGACCATGGTTGCTGTAAAGTATCCGAAACGTCGGGCTTGTAAAAATCTTAATAAACCGCGATAAAATCCGTAAAAATTGTTTCATTGCAATTCCTTAGAAACGTCAAAATAAAATTAAAACTTACAACAACCAAAAACAAACAAAAAAATTACCGGGAGCACAATCGCGCGCCAATTTCAATAAAAAAGGAAACAAACAAACATTCATGGTACAGATCCATTCTTAACTTTTTCAGCAAACTTTTATTTAAATAAAACAAAAGTTATGCAAAGTGGATCAGATATGAAAAAAATATGAACTTAAAGTGTATTAAATTAACATTATCATCGAAATTTAAATAATGTTAAAGTTTAAAAAACATAAAGATATCCATTCCCGCGTATTTATTGGAAGCTTTTATTTTGTAGTTTTATCTGCGTTTTATAATATCCAGTTATATTATACTCGAGTTGTGTACCAGTCAATAAATTGTGTGAACATTTGGAAACATGTTAACACGACTCGCTAAATACGTTTACCGCTGAACATATTTAAATGTCAACGGAAGTTGATGAATGATTAAATACTTTTAGCGCTAAATATATTTTAGCGACTTTTTAGATAATAATAACTTATACTTCGGACGGACTTTATTATAATAAAATTACTTTCTATAGATTGTATCACGGTTATAAACATGGTCACAGAAAATATTGAAAAGACTCTTCTTTTACTCTACTGTTGTATAATATACTTATTTCATTCTCAATATTACCGTGAGTCTTCAAATATTGTTAGATAGTTGCTAGAATACTAATAAAGTATGTGATCACTAATTCTATTAACTTTTAATTACTGGTTATAGTCATTTTTACAAAATAAAAACATTGTGTTATATTTCCTTTATTCCAAAATTCTACAATTCATCATCTATTCAACTTCTTTCTCTTCTGTTTTTCTCGCCAACCGCTTGCAGAAAGCGCGGTTATCGCCGATTGGTTTACAATCAAATCCAACGAGGCGACTTTATAAAATAGCTAGTAATAAAAATAAATAAAATGCAATCACGACACTACTAACTTCTGTTATGTATGTATGTATTTTTATATGACTAAATATATTTTGTTCACGAAAATAGATTTAGCATAGAAAGTAAAGTTTTATTACGATGGACTTTCAATAAGCTTTAAGCCAACTATAATAATATTACGTTTCACAATAAGATCCAAAATGTTCAAAGCATCTCTCACGAAAATAAAAAAATGTCCGGTCCTTCGAGTTCTTGGAGCCGGTGGTAGATTAAATTGACGTCCAATAAGTTACTTTGTTGATACTATTTTGAAGATAACTTTCACACTGATGCGGCTTTAGGATGCGTATCTATAACAGACAATACATGTTGGCACTATGTGCTACTAGAGCGCATCTGACTCGCGCGCTGAGGATTCCAAAAAAAGTATTAGTGTTAAAAAATAAATTAATGGTTTTCATATTTTTCCTTAACATATCCTTCTTATCTTCTTCCCAAACGTGATTCTATGTCAGTGGGTAGTACCCTATAGGTTCCATTTCGACAGACAGACAGTGATCCTCCATGGGTTCCGTTTAGTCATTTTGATGAACGAACCCTAAAAATAAAGAGTTTGTTTGCTTGAAACAATTAAAGCTTCTCTTTTGATAGGCCTATTATTCGGGGAGGCTTATAGGTTATTTTTATGAGGAGAGGATAAAACCTTGAGTTAGAGAGGTAGCCAAAAGAATTTTGAATTAGAATTTATATCGCTGGGTTAGTTCATGCAGGTCAGATCTGACCATGAGGTATTCAGCGCGCGACCGTCGTTAGCATGCGCGGCGTGTGCGGAGCCATGCGATTGTTACCCCAACGACCACAAATCCACTGACATACAATACACATATACACAAGAGTATACATAATATATGTATACTCTAAGGAATACACATACGAATAACAGATTGCGGATTTTGTGTATGTAGAGCATGGAGCACATAACCTAATGGAGCGGTAATGTTGTGTTTTGTATGAAAACTAATTACGACAAAATTGTGTTGCGGCGCTGCACCGGTTCTGCGTTCTGATTGGCGGACAGATGGCAATTAACGGATGATTGGCCGTGGCGTACATACGTCAGTGACAAATCAGTGACCAGTTTCTTAATTTTATGCCTCACATTTACTACTCTTTCCGGTCATTTTAGATAGATTTAGAGATTATCAATTTTGTACCACTAGGCTTTATCCGCGTGGTCCATATTTTAATAGTTTTATAGCTGACAGTTGCGTTATGCTGTATATTGATAAAGAATATAAAGATAGACAAATTGTGTTGAATTAAGGAAAGGATCAAATATAATCTAAAATAAAGATGTGTGAGTAGAGACTCAACCCCACGATCACAGAATGGCGGGCAGCTTTGTATTATCACGTTTATTTATATAATGACATAATGTTATATGAGTGTACATATATTCTTTGTATTATCACGTTTATTTATATAATGACATAATGTTATATGAGTGTACATATATTCTTTGTATTATCACGTTTATTTATATAATGACATAATGTTATATGAGTGTACATATATTCTTTGTATTATCACGTTTATTTATATAATGACATAATGTTATATGAGTGTACATATATTCTTTGTATTATCACGTTTATTTATATAATGACATAATGTTATATGAGTGTACATATATTCTTTGTATTATCACGTTTATTTATATAATGACATAATGTTATATGAGTGTACATATATTCTTTGTATTATCACGTTTATTTATATAATGACATAATGTTATATGAGTGTACATATATTCTTTGTATTATCACGTTTATTTATATAATGACATAATGTTATATGAGTGTACATATATTCTTTGTATTATCACGTTTATTTATATAATGACATAATGTTATATGAGTGTACATATATTCTTTGTATTATCACGTTTATTTATATAATGACATAATGTTATATGAGTGTACATATATTCTTTGTATTATCACGTTTATTTATATAATGACATAATGTTATATGAGTGTACATATATTCTTTGTATTATCACGTTTATTTATATAATGACA
Source organism: Helleia helle (assembly GCA_963853865.1). NCBI lineage: Eukaryota > Metazoa > Arthropoda > Insecta > Lepidoptera > Lycaenidae > Helleia > Helleia helle. Next base: position 18,513,667 of record OY971433.1, on the reverse strand, counting down.
TAATGTTATATGAGTGTACATATATTCTTTGTATTATCACGTTTATTTATATAATGACATAATGTTATATGAGTGTACATATATTCTTTGTATTATCACGTTTATTTATATAATGACATAATGTTATATGAGTGTACATATATTCTTTGTATTATCACGTTTATTTATATAATGACATAATGTTATATGAGTGTACATATATTCTTTCGTTTCCCCGTAGAGATCAGTCAGATGCCCCGGCTGTTACGAGGTAGTTACTTAAACGTTGAGTCCACTGCCGGTTACAAAGCAATTCGCCTGAGATTTAAATAATTTAGTTTTGTGACGCACGCCTTATTCCCATGGCATCCTCAATAACTCAATCTTCTTTCACAATCACCTTTTGCCAAACAATTGTTTGAGTTTTTTTATGGAAAAACTAATATAACTAAACTATAAAAACTATAATTAATTTATAAAAATACAACGGAAATAACATTTTCGGCTGTGGCTCAGTTATGTTAGAAGGAAGCTGTATATTACCTCGTCTCGATATAATGGAACCTGCTAATATTGTGAGAACTTTAGTTAACGGCAGCTTTAACCGAATAATTAACTTACATGGTACTTGTGCACGTTATCATTCATAGGTATATCTTTATTTACTTATGGCCATGGCCTGTCAATACCTCTTTTTATCCGACTGCGTCAGAAGGAATACCAAAATAAAACAAACACACTTACCCCCAAATAATCAAACGAATCTCAAACTTAAGACGTACTTAAACTCGTGTTGTCCCTCTTTTTTCTTTGAATTCTGTGTGTCATGAGTTTAAGTACGTCTTAAATTTGAGATTCGTTTGAGTATTTGGGGGATAGTGTTTGATTTTTGGGTACGCTCTACTGCCTAAACTTTTTTATCAATTTCAGCTTTGTTTCATTTGTGTAAGTGAAAACAATAATCTATTAATATTTGGCGCCAAATACGTGTCGCATCTGTTTTTTTTTATTTTTATTCAATGAACAGAGAGAATCCTGGAATGTTTAAAATACCGTTTATACCATAATTTACAGTATCACGTGATGTGACCGGGACAAACTGTCCGAGCATCTAGTGAGCTCATTGAGGACTGGTCGAATTGGTTTCAAACATAACACTGAGCAAAACAGTCCAATCTGCACGGGTACCACCATCCTGCTTGTTTCTCACGTCAAGCAGCTTTGCCGTGTTTCGAATAGAAGGGCAGCAGTCTTATTACTGGCGCAAGGGCTTAACATATTATGACGCTGACCACATACCATCACATGACATGTCTGCCCCAGCCACTTTACCGCGCAGAATAAGGTAAGAGTGATTCGGGTGTACCGTACGGTATAGTGGGCGGCAGCCACTGCCCTGGCCGGTGACTCCCCGTGGGAACACGTGGTGAGGGTTCTTGCTGAGACGCACTTCTATGTCTCGAATAGCAGGTCTCTCGGCGATAGTCTTACGTTGGACATCAGTTATTAGAGGGGACTTATCTATGCTCGGTGACGACGATGGACAGCGATGGTCTCCTTCTGCAAAGCAGTAATGTCCCAGAAGGAGGCCGATGAGAGGTTGAGCGAGGAGGCCGCCGACGAGGCCTCTAGGCCAGTCGATTGTTGGGAATCTAAATGTCTATCCCTATATGTATACTGTAGAAACGGTTGCAATCCGAGACAATCAAGTGACAGATTATAGGCCTAACTCGTTCGCAGTTAAACTACTGTATATGGTAACGCCATTGTCACAGGCAGTTCACGTTTTTGTGGGGTGTGATGTTACCGCCATGCTGGAGGTCTACGCGGTGGTGACAAGGTGAACAAACCTCGTTTTTGCGAGCTTTTTGCTATATCTCCAGGTGCGTAGGTAGCGTGGTAAAATTAATGCATTTTATGGAATGTTATTATTTGCGATACTATCAGAAAATGTTAAAAATAAACAATAATCACACCAATTCTTGAAATCATTAAAATAAATTGAACAAAATCGTACAAATTAATACAATATTAAATCATATAAATACAATAATCAACCATAATATAAGTCAAACATTGATTTTGATTCATCTGACGGTGCAGATGGGGTTTCATCATACAAAAGTATTTGTTGGAACAGGGGTGGCCAAACTTTTGACCTGCGAGGTCTACTGCTGCGGTTGGTAGAATTTAGAAGAGATACATACACACAACAATACTACTACCCCGTTACGACCGACAGAAGCGTGTGAGTACTTATAGAATATAGATAATAATAATTAATTAGTGTTCTTAAGTGCGCGATTAAGTGGTACATTTTCAAATAAGTGATATTATTTCGTAATATTTTTCTGTTCAGTTTATTTGACTCTCGCAGGCTACCAAAATCGCCTTCGCGGTCTACCGGTAGACCGCGGTCGACCTTTTAGCCATTACTGTGGTAGAAGGATGGTATGTGCCTATGTGGGGTAACGTCGGCCACGTCTGCCGATGGCCTATCTCCCACAAACCGGTCTGCTCCTCGTGTTCTCATCACGCTGCAATCAAACGGTGGCGTGTAACGGAAATTGAGTTTTTAATTATGTTCCGTTTACACTGGTTGTGGCCCGCGGCGTCGCCCACGTGAGCAGACAGTTGTTAGTAATAAGTCTTTATGTTTGCCCCTGTATACCCTCCAGTGTTGTTGGAGGTAATCACTTACCATCGACTTCCCACTTACCAGATACCCCATTACAAAAATAAATAACACAATCCCAGCTTTGTCGGGATGTGGACCCATAATCTCTACTAATACCTGACCTCTACATCTGTCGTCTTTTATCGGCTACGTAAAGACAGACTTTGTTAAGAGGTAGTGCGATGCTGCATTGCAGCCGAACTGGCCAGCACGACCGGGGTGTTATGTGACCTCTCGCTCACATAACACAGGCGTCAAGTGACAGCTATGGTGGCCCATTGGGGGGATAGGGAAAAAGATCATACATCTGCATTATCTCTGGTTGCGCAGATGTTTATGGGCGTCGATAGTGTAAAGCTTCAACTACTTTTTTGCCCTCCTTTGCAAAAATAAAGCGGTGATATTCACACTATTTTGTGTGTGTGTGTGTGTGAGTGTGTGTGTGTGTGTGTGTGTGTGTGCAATGATTTACGTCGCCCGCCACTGGCGTCTGGCACAAAAACTGACTCCATAAATACACACGTCAGCACCGCGTGCGAATGATACATGTACATGGACGGGCCCACTCGTCACTAGTAATGGTCTAGTTCCTGGTATGTTTAGACTGTGTGTCTGTATGTATGTTATACTAGTAACATATTATGGTAACTCACAAAGGTAGGTACTGTCCCCACCACGGTTCATTCCTTGCGTGGAGGTGGGGCTCAGTAGCCTAAGTTGAATCTAGCATCTTGGACGAAGCCAAGTGAACCGACTGCTGTTTGTACCCCTCTTATAAGAAGAGGGCTACTTCCAAGGACATCCTCACGGATTGGAACCTCACCCAATTTCACTATCCCGGCGGTGGGAGGAGTTGTTATTTGGTGCGGGACAACCCCTCTGTGGTGGTGGCATCGGTCCCCTGAGGGGCTGACTAGCCGTCGAGGTGCCCTGCTTGCTCATTAGATCCGGGGCACCTTACCAAAGGCGGCATTGCGTGAGGTGCTCAATATTCATTATTAAAAATATTTCCATTGGTATCAAGTTAATATAAAAACTTAGTTACAAGCACCACGCTTTTTTACAATAAGTAATTTTGTTAACCCATTTAATTCATCCATTCAAAATTATTTTCAAATTTTTTGTTGGGTTTGCTATTAATGCGTTTTTTTAGTTTTTTTAAACTATAATTTTTTAAGTTAAAACTTTAAAAAATAAATGTTTTATGTTAGTATTAAACTTGTACAAACTACACAGTATTAGTTATTCTTTAAATTCCCCGAGGGCTCTAACCAGTTGTGAAAAAATAATTACACGTTAGGACCTCTGTTAACTGGGCCCAGTAATTACTAATACATACTTACATATTCATATAAACTATAAACTGTTTATGTAAGGCGATAGGCATGTAAACTATCGATAATTATGCAATGCTAGTGTCGGGCTGACGACAGGAATTTTTATCGATAAGCTATTTTCATTAGCCATTAGGTTTTATGGGACAATATAATGGGTATGTTATTGCTCTGTGGGGGTTTGAGAGAACTGAGATACGGACTGTGTATGACGACATATTATTAAATAATGAGACATTTGAGTTATGTGTATGAAAGTAAGTATAAAAGAGTACATTTTTTATAAATTCTTGAGTTATTTTAACATAAAACTTTCAACATAAATCATGATTGCTGTAAAGTATTCAAAAGTCAGAAATGTAAAATTAAAAAAAAACCGCGTTAAAATACGTAAAAAGCTGTTTCGTTATTATGAAACTTTCGTAAACGGAAAAAAAATCATAAAAATTATATATAATAATAGCAATATATCACTGAATATCGATATATTGTGTATATTTAACATCACTTGGAGTAAGTAGGCTACGCTGATTACGGGCGCATTCTGCGGTGTCGGCGAGCGAGCAATGCCACGGTATGCGCCTAGCTTTTTGTCCGTACAGGAAGTGACAAGAAACGCTAAATTTAATTAAACTAAAGTATGCACCGCGGTATCATGCTCATGTATGTCCAGTAATTAGAGGTTTTTTACGAATTCTATTGCGATTTATTTAGCTTATACGGTATGTTTCGGATAACGATGGGAGTGGCTACCACTTTCGTGCTTGTTTCTCACAGAGACTTAACTTGTCATATCTCAGGCTAGGCGACACGTGAATGAGTTGCCTTTTTGAAGTTATACTTCTTTTGACGCGTTAGGGAAAAATGATGAGTGTTGATGATGATGTGTGATTTTTACGATGCGCGCGAACACCGTCACGAAAAACCAACACTACGAAGTTAGTTAAAGAACAATTTTGCACATAATAAATGACAGTATAGACGTCAGAAGAAGATATAGTTTTTAACTACACAATAAGCAAAAAGGTTACAGTGTAATGAGATTGTACTATGTATTTTTCTTTAATTTTATATCGCAGGGAAATCCTTATGGATGCAGCCGTAAGGATTCAAGCTAGCCTCAGAATCTTCGGGTAGATCCTGACCCAATGTGGGACTCGCACCTGGGAGTACCCACACTAACTGTAGGGCCAGCCTGCCCCGGTTTTTTTCGGATGGATCTATGCTAATGGCCCGAAGGCCCTAATGCTTCAACGGATTAGTGTGAGCCCATTCGGCTCACTTTTGATTGGGGGGTTGCCCCCCGCCTACCGTGCAGTCTGTGACCACACGGCCTACCTGCCCCGGTGACGGTCTGACTACTCCTCGTAAGGGGGGACTGCCTGGTGAATGAGTTTCCTGGCCTAGTCTCAGGTTAACTTGTTTAGTTCATGGGCGACGTTAACCGCTTACCATCTGAGGCTCGTCTGCTTGTTTTCCTATCTTCCTCCTCGCTTCGTGTTCCTCATTGCTGAGGGTCGTGACCTCCCTTCAGTATCACTTTCTCAATTATGGCCTTTCTCTATTTCTAATGAACCTTAAAAACTCTTTATAACATGTTTTATTACCTACAATGAGTAAAGATCGTGTGAAGAATAGCATAATGGAACTAAAACATTATTCGGAAAGTAATAATAACAACGGAAAGACAAGTACAAATATTACAACATGACTAGAATTTTAGTGATTACGGACGGATAATCCAAAATGTCGAGAACTTTTTTTTCGTTAACATGGGGAAACGTCCCTGAGTGGAGTCCGATGGTGTATGGGACGCGCGGCACATATCTGTGCCGAATAACCACTATAACCCCGCGAAGGCCACCTATACCGCCTTTGGTGAGGTGCCCCGGATCTGTTGAGCAACACCACCACGGCTAGTCAGTTCCCCAAGCGATCGACGCCACCTCCACAGAGGTGTTGTCCAACTCCACAGAACAATCCTTCCCATCGTCGGGACAGTGCAATGTGGTGAGATTCCAATCCTCGCCCCTTGTCCCCCCTACTTTTTAGTCCCCTCTTCTTATAAGAGGGGTACAAAGAGCAGCCCCCTTGGTTCAATTGGCTTCGCCGAAGGTGTTGGATTCACCTTAGGCTATTGGGCCAAACCGCCACAACAAGGCTTGAACTATGGTGGGGAAGATAGTATTCTTACAATGTCTTACTCAAATCCTAAGTTCTCAAAGTTATCCTGTCACCGGGAGTGGGAACTCGATGGACAGTAGGGGCGTATTATAGACCCGTTACTACAAATTACCCTTCCCCCCCTCCTACCCTCACCTCGCATTCCTCACTCAGTCCTGCGCTCGGGAATCGCAGTTTTTACTGCTTTGTCTTTAGTATAATACTTACTACTTACTAGTGCCTCAGTATGTCTTAGTCTGTGTTTTTATCTATACTAATATTATAAAGCTGAAGAGTTTGTTCGTTTGAACGCGCTAATCTCAGGAACTACTGCTCCAATTTGAAAAATTATTTCAGTGTTAGACAGCTTATTTATCGAGGAAGGCTTATAGGCTATATTATAACATCACGCTGTGACTTATAGGAGTTGAGTAACGCGGGCGAAGCTGCAGGCAACAGCTATTTATCTTCATAAAATATAATTCTTCTGTGGACTACGCGTGTATGTATGACTGAAGTCCTAACCGGCTGGAACGATTAATTATTATATAAAAGTTTGTCCGAAATGGTTTGTACAGGGCAGCGTCTTGTATGTAGTTACTCTACCTTCTTGCTAAATGTTAGGAAAATCACGAAAACGGCTAACACAAACAGACATACATGATATATTTGCATAGGTTGCAATCCCATAGGTTGCTCCAATGATATCCACCGGCGGGAAGTACCTACTCTACCAAACTCACGCCCAACGCAGTAAACTTCTCATCCAAACATGTTTAATGGAAGCCGCAGGTTGCTAATTTATTAAGAACTAGCTGGTGCCCTCGACTTCGTCTGCGCAGGATTACGTTTTGGACAATTCACTTAAAATCTTTATATCAAAATTATAGCCTATATTCTATTAGGTATGTATAATAATAATTTTCATGAAAATCAATTCCGTAGTTTTTGAGTGGAAGAAGTACAAACTTTAATGTTTATTATATTAGAAAGGTTTTATTTTGTTTGCCCATAAATCGAATACGTTACGAGGAATCTATTATGCTTCTTCTAAACTGTTACCGGTTCTCGTCTTTATTTGCTATTACTCTTTTTGCCTGATAATTGATTTTTAATTTACAATCGGGTACGTTTGCTACGTGATCAAAGGCACGGCTCCGGGCGAATCATAAAAAACTATATCGGTTTTTGTTTTTTATCTGTTGCACTTAATGTCACCGCCGCCATCTTGGATTTATAAAATTGGAATGCAGTTATGAGAAATTTAATTTAGAACGACTGTAATGAATAATAAAATCCACTGTTTATGGGGACGCTAATTATCTTTATGTTTTCGATTATTTTAGCAGCACAAGAATTCTTTTAATATGATTCGTTCTTATTAGATATGCACTCAAGACGTTTATTTGCATTTGGAAATAGCTAGTTAGGTATCTCGCCTTAATTATATTTGCATTTAAGGTACAATATTATCGCTAAATAAAATACATATTTTTATTTAGTTATAATAATAATCTACGTTAATACATTCAGCCTATATAAAGGATAAATAATAACCTCAGCCGTATATTTTTTCTATATAATAGTTACGCTTACTTTCCCGAAAGAATACGAAATTTATCAGGTTTGATCATTGGGTTTGATACTGTATCTTTAAATCCAGATAGCAATCTCTATGCGAAAAAATGTGTTCGCTCGGGTTACGACGTGAAAGTGGGGCAAACAAACATACATACAATCGGAAAACAAAGGTACTTTCACATTCGACATTACATAAGGTAGCAAAGTAGTATAAAGGGCCGTAACAACTCGGTATGGTATCACATAAGAATAATTTAAGTTTAAATCAATACACTAGCTGTTCCCCGCGGTAACGCCTGCCCTAAATTTGAAAAAAATATTTTATAATAAATAACCTATAATCTTCTTCAATAAGGTTATCAAAGACAAAATTAAATTTTCAGATCAAGTGAAACAAACATGGATCACATTTACTGTATTAATATAGTTTATAGAACTTTGTATTGACTATATAATGATCTACTTTTACTGGAATTCAACCCAGATACCTTCGCTCAAAGTGATATAACACTAAAGAGAAATAAAACAGATTTTAGCAAGCCCGTATCCGACATTTCGATTTAACTCGTAATCCACAACAAATTGTACATTAAACGATAATAAAAAGCGGAATCACATTAAAACGGCTGCGCCCAGATCATTAACATTAACATCGCGAGCAGTAAACATACGACTGTTTAATGTAATGGAGATAAATGTTTTTATGTGTATTATCGGGGAAGGATGTGTCCGTCTGTGTATCATGTCACTTACTACAAATCTGCTATAAAGATTTGGTGGGTACCGACTTCTGTATTACTGTACCTGTGGAAGGAAACTACTACAGCCAGTCTACATCCTCGCCATTTCTTTTTAAAGGTTTTGTATATTCATGACAGGACGCTCGAGATAATAGAACTGGCCGGTCCTCTCTCTGTTGTTAAAGATTTGGACATCAGCACAGGCAGCAGGGTTCAAGACAGGCCATAGAAATAGTAATAATAGTGTTCTGTGAGACAGGCAGTGTAGTTGAGACCAAATGTATGTGTGACCTTGACCAGTTACCATCATCATACTCTCTACTTAAAATACAGATTTGAGAGACAGATCCGAATACAGGAGAGGTCTTAGCGCTGCTATTGCATTGTTTTAAAAAATCTTCTCATTATTATCTTGCTTTATTAAAAGGCCCTACTTTCGCTGTAAATTATATATTTCATGATATCATTTGGAAATCATCTTACAATAATATTGTGTGTGAGATTTTATCTCAATATTTATAATCTGTTTTATTTAATTTAAATTGTCAGATGGGCCGATTTAGAATGAATTCCATTTTATTATGTTCATAATCGTAATAGTCCAGTCGGGGCAGACATTTAATTAGAAAAAATCCGTGTCTCTTCTATAAAATACATCTCTCCCTTACGACTGGCCTGTTGGTCTGGTGGTTAGTGAGCCTGACTACTAAACCAGAAGGTCGTGGGTTCGATCCCCACCCTGGACAAATGTTGTGATGAGCATGATCATTTGTTCTGTGTCTGGGTGTAGTTTATCTATAATAATAATAATGATAACCCATCCCTGTCCCAACATATTATTATTATCAGAAATTACAACAAATTTAACAAGGTCAGAAAATTAGCGTAAAAATTACAATACCTACATAATTTAAAATCAATGGCGATTTATATTGCTATCGTTGATCACGTAGCGCGGTGGACAGACGGGCAGCAAATAAAGGATTTGGGCCGGAATCACGGGCGGTGGGCCGGTTCCACTACACTGGGCCTACCTGCCCTACGGCCCTACGGCCGTGTAGCCCTAATGAGGTACATTGAATGTTCTCTTACCACTGTGTTCGAATTACGGTTTGGACACCTCAAGGAATGTGGATTTTATGGTGGGTTTAATTAAAAATTAAATAAAATTAATTAAACGCTCTTAGTATTTTTAATTAGAAATTGTTTGAGTCATCGTAGGTAGAGTTTTATTCCGTAATATAATTATGGTTTTAAAGAAGACGTTTTACATGGACCATCTTTGTTTGATTTTAGTGTTTTAGCTTCTACATACTGAGATTTGGCAAGACAACGAACAGAATCCTTAATATAAACGTAAATAAAAATCCATCCATTTCTTTCGATAAAAATTTTTGGATAAAAAAAAATACATTATTTATCATTAGAAAAAATCTTAAGCTTATCGAATAATAAATTGTCTTCAATTTATTCCTATGCTTCATCTTAGTTTATCCTTTCATAGCGCAGCATGTGGTTGATCAATTTAGTCCCATACGGCATTGGAGTTGCGTTTGTATTGGTATATCCGTTCCCATTTCTTGGGTCAAGTAAATCAAGACGAACACGCAACATATAGTTAAAGTATAAATACAAGACATCTAATTAAAACTGGTCAGTAACCTAAGCGTTGTCTACAATTAGCATCATTTGCATATAATGATGATAAACAATTTCTGGTAAAAACACAGTAATTACAGCAATTATTCGATATTTTAAACGTGTATTGTTCCCAAAGTGCAGTGAGAACAAAATGTCGACGACAGCGACGAGACACGTGAAGGCCTCTAACTCGGCCAACATCTTGATGTGCAAACAGTGGTGGAAGGTGTGCTGGATGTACGGAGACCAGGAGAAGTACTACCGCCAGCTGTACGGTAGGAGGAAACTGAACAACTACAACACGAACTCCTACTTCGACGACGACAAGCAACGCCCGGGGGCACAGATAACAGAACTAACAGATGAATTCTTCGCGGACAACTTCGATAACAAAATAGAACCGGCTCCCGACGAAATCAACGAGAAACAATGGTTCGGAGCGGAGTCTGAGCCGATATATGGCTTCAATAAAAACTGGCAGAAAGACCAAAGAAGACAACCGATACAAAACTACGATAATATTAATGAAATTCTAAACTCAAGTTCTGATAACATAAGAAGCATGTTATGTAACGGCCTACCTCCAGAACCCAACAGCGATACAATAGACTCCAACGAGGAGATTCACAAAAACGGTAACACGTTTGGTAAAACTTCGAAAACAGTTTGCAAAACCAAAAAGGGGACGGTTACAGAGGAGACAGAGATCTCTAGCGATGGAAAGACGACAGCCAATCTCAAGTTTCAAAGGGGCTCTGTGAAGACTGGGCCGAATAAAGTGAAGGAGGTTCTGCAGCCCGTGAAGGAGAATGTGGTGCTGGACAAGTGTCTGAGGAAGCGGTGTATGGGGGACAAGGTGACTGCCACCACGTTGGTCACCGTCAGCCAGAAGAAGGTCACTTGCTGTAATGAGTAAGTTTTTTAATCCATACTAAAATACGTAATATAAAAGCAAAAGTAACTTCTTAATGTAATTACGTAATTATTATTCAAGTGCATAATGGCTTAAAGTTTGCCGTAGCTCAACATGCTATGGAGCGCGTTATGGTGCGTGCTATGGAGCGTGCTATGGAGCGTGCTATGTAGAGTGTTTCTTTGACAGATAGGATTCGAAATGAAGACATTCTCCAGAAAACTAACTTACCGATATCTCGCGAAGAATAATCTCGTTGAAGCGCAAGTGGGCTGGTCACACACTAAGAAGTACGGATGGCCGATAGGTCAATGATATTCAAGAGAGTAGCGTTTAGGTAGACGAAGTGTTGGTCAGCCATTAACCAGACGAATGAGAATGAGAAGACGATCTCCGTGCAGTGGCCGGTCCGTGTTGGATGCGAGTGGCGAGGGATCGGCCGTCTTGGCGTTCATTGAAGGAGGGCTATGTTCAGCAGAGGATGGATGAAGATGATGGCTTAGTTTTCGGGCTTCCTAAGATAATGGTAATATAATAAGATATAAATAAGATATAATAATATAAGAAGGTATATAATAAGATAAATATAATTTATTGGTAGGCTGTAGGAGCGATGCGCGATTTATGCAGACGAGAGTCTTCATGGGTACCACGGACCACCACCTTGCTTATCCATACTGACAACTGTCAATCAGCTTTGCTGTGATTCGGAAACGGCAGGATAGGCAGTAATAGATATAATGTGTAGTAACGAAACGTTCCGTCTGACGTCTCAGGATAAGCAACACATGAATGAGTCGTTTGCCTTTTCAAGTAAATTAAGTTAATCGTCATACATCAGACAAATAAAAACAAATTATCAGTTAAACCTTCTTTGTTAATTAAATTCATATACGAATGTTTGGTGATCATTAAAGAAAGAATTTACAATTTAGATAGTTTACAATCCCAACGACAGCCATAAAACGAGTGCCAACACAATATTATCTCCTAATGACTAATCCGTACATATAAATTACATTTGATAGTCTGTTTGTCATTTGAGAAGATGTCAGTCTGTCATTAGATTTATAAAGCTTATATGAAACTAATACGGTACTTAAATTTAAAAGAAATTGAAATTTCGCCTTGTGTAAACCCCGCTTTATCTCCAAAACGACTAAACTAAATTTGACGAGATTTGACAAGATAGCTGATCTTATCATGATCTTATCTCATCAACTAAGGCTACATTTTTTTAAATACATAAATTCGCACAGAAAACACAAGGGCGAATCTGCGAAAAACAGGTCCCTGTAGTAACTAATCAAGTTATAAAACAGCTCAATTGCATCATTCACGAGAAGTAAAGTTGATGTCGGTGTTGAATGATCCAGACTGTCATTTGACCTGGTGTTAAGCTGGCTTTAATCTTTCACACAATGTCGCGAACATAAACAATATTCTACTTTCTCAAAAGCCTTTCGTGTTTATGGCCTGAAAGCTATTTGTAGATTTAGTCACTTATTTTCTACAACCTGTTTTATTTGGCTCAAATCCAATGTTAACTAAATATGTATATTATAAATGCGAAGAAGTAGTTACCGTTTTTAATGTTAACTCGATAGATAAACAAGCAGACTTGCCACCTGAAGGTAAGTGGTCGACGTCGCCCATGAACATAACCTAGTTTACTTGGAACTATTCCAGTAGGGCTAGCATGCGCGCACGACAAAATTTTGTCTACACCTTTTCTCGTATTAACTGTATGAAATATGACGAGAAAAGGGGTAGACAAAATTTTGTCGTGCGCGCATGCTTGCCCTACAGGTAAGTTTTTCATGTGTTGCCTGTCTCTGTGCCAGTAATTACACTGCCTGTCCTGCCCTTCTCTCCGAAACACAGCAAAGCTGTTTCACGGGAGAAACAAGGATGGTGGTACCCATGCAGAGGAAGCGCGGCACTTCGCGTTCCTACTACCAGTGAATTGATTGAGTGGGAATCGGTAATAACGGATTTATAATATTGTACGGGATGATATTGTACGCAGTGATATTGTACGCATTGATATTCTACGGAGTGATACTGTACAGAGTGATATTGTACGGAGTGATATTGAACTTATTCCTCAGTAGACGAAAATAATAGAGTAATGGCACAGCGTAAAAGAGAACGCTATAGTCTATTCTATTTTTTTTTTTCAACAAAAACTATTCTATTTTTGCCTGCTTCATAATAATCTTTTGAAAAAAAAGTACAGTTATTAGTATAATTAAAGTAAGTAGGTAGTATTCAAATACATTACGCATGTTAATCTGCGTCTAAATTTTAAATTAATTTATAAATGCATGATACAAATTATTTCGAGTAAAATCATAATAAGTTCAAAAAGTACCGCGAACTTTCAGTAAGTTGTTGATGTGTTTCCAAAAATCTGAACATGTTATCGGCTAGCGATAACGTCGTCCTTATAATAAGTGAAATATTTTTAACAGATTCATTATAACCTATTAAGTATCAATTTCAATAATACTATTGGTCGGCGCTAAAAAGACTTTGTATAAGTGTCACTATCCGATCTGTATCTGTCCCTTACAACTTGAACCTTATAAAAAAGGGTCCATAATATAATTAATACAAACCACAGGAACATCTGTTGAACGATTGCGGGATATCTAAAGATATAATATTATAGTGTCTATGGTCGCGCGGGCGTCGGCAGTGCGCGGGCGCCGCGGCGGGGAGGGTACAGTGAGCGACACGGCGATGTTATCGCGGCACTGTTTACAAGCCTCATTAAACATCATATTGTGTTGCGGATTGTATTTAATTCCGATGCATTTATATTGGAGTTGTAAAAATAGATGATCTTCATAGGTGATAGAGCGGCCCAGGGGGCGTTTGAGGGAGAACTTTGCACATTAATAGTAAAAAGTATAGTTTAAGAGAGGATCTAGTCATACCTAGGTAAAGTTACTTCGGATGGAATCATTAATAGTTCTCACGGTAGCTACCCGCCACAAAAGATTTCATGCGGCTTCCCTAGCATCCGGGGCAGGTTTGTTAAAAAATACAGGATGACGATTCTGAAGGTTAAAATTACATACCGTACAGTACTCGCAGAAAGGAATCACTGAGCATGACTGTTCGTCCTACCTTTAAAAACATTCGGACCGTAATAAATAACAAAACTGAATTCTTTACTAAGTATGGTATTGTAATCTCATAAACAAGTAAATATTTTTGAAGTTATACTTCTTTTAGCGCGTTAGGGAAAAATTATGAGAGTAAATTTTTACGATGCGCGCGCACACCATCACGAACAAACCGACACCATGAAGTTAGCTATAGAACTATTTTCACATAATGACAGTATAGACGTCAGAAGAAGGTATAGTTTTTAACTACACAATAAGCAAAAAGGTTACAGTGTAATGAAATTGTACTATGTATTTTTCTTTAAGGAGTATAACTTCTAACGCGTGTACATAAATATACATACTTTTTTATGTTTTTTGTCTCCAGCTCTATCCCTAAAAACAAGTGTCAAAGTCAGTCAGTTTAATGTTAAAACAGATGTGCCCTGTTTGCTCATCAGATCCGGGGCACCTCACCAAAGGCGGCATTGGTGGCACTCACCGGGTTTTAGTGGGTGTGTCCACTTAACATCTTTCGGGCGTAGTGAATCCCGCATACCCTGACGCCTCAGAGCATTTCCCGGCGTTAAAGAAGAAAAAAAAATGTTTATAAAACTGAACAAGTGTTATTTGAACACGTGGAAAGGTTACCCGTAAACTAAGGGAATGAAAAACATTCGTTTGCGAAAAACAAGAACACAAATTAAATAATCCAGTCCAAAGGCTGCCATTTTATTTTACAAATCCCTTTTGTACAACCGATAAACCGATTTAAAACTCAACATGTTTTGATAATTAAAACTGATAACTGGGTCTCACGATATCATTGCAAGATGAATTCATAAACGCAAATTATAAATACGAGAATGAACCTGTCATACCTTTTCACGATTAAGCCGCTGATCAGACTTTATTAAAACTGGACGGGGTAATGGATTGTCATCGGAGCGAACTTGTCTCTGCCGAGCGTCATCACCGCGATGCTCGGTGACGACGAGTCCTGGACGGCGATGGTCTCCTTCTGCGAGGCAGTAATGTCCCAGAAGGAGGTCGACGAGCGGGTGAGAGAGGGCTGCCAAATAGACCTAATCCCGCAGGCGACGAACGGGGGTGTGTAGGAGGCGCTACTTAATGCGCCTCCAGTAACGCCCCGGCACGACGTCGTGGATACTGCTTAGTAGGGGCCGAGCAGTCCCCCTTCCGAGGAGTAGTCTGGTCTTCGCTGGGGCCAGCCTGTCACTGAGGTTATCCTATCTAATGACTGCATATCTGGGACCCTCAAAAAGCGGCTGAAGGCGCTCGCAGTGGTTTTAGTTAGATCTACCCGAAGATCCTGGCTGCATCCATAAGGATCCCTGATATAAGTGAGATAGAGTAGAGTGATAGAGTAGAGTGTAAGTTGCTCTCCGCGGTCACTCGCCCTAAATAATAAAAATAACCTTTTTTATAATAATCAACCTTAAACCTACCTTAATAATTAGAACGCGATAAAATCCATAAAAAATTGTTTCATTATACTGAGTGAAATTCGTGTAAACATTAGAAAACAATAAACAAAAGAATTTTATATCACATTTAAGTATAATCAATCTATTCGAAAAAAGTAATGATGTGTAATATCTATCGGCGCGCCGTCAGTTGTGAATGTCGGCAAGCGGCATGGCGCTACCATGTCGTGATGTCTCGCCATTTTACACTTTTTTCTTTTTATTTCTTTTGCTATAGATTTTTATTATTACGAATAATATGAAATATGAAAAATTTAGGTCTACCGGGCTCCGTAACCGCCATCTTTTTACGTCTTTTTTTTTTCGTCAACTTAGTTTCTAGTTTATTAACATTATAAAAGAAATACCTTTGAATAGCTGATAATGAACATGCAGGTCATAACTCATGGAGGCGCTGCTGCACGTGGCGATTTTGCCATCAAATTATTTATGGCCCGCCGTTTAATGGAATGTGTAAAAATAATCCCGTGGGATTAACTAGGCGGTGGTTGTTTTAGGGTTCCATACAATGAGGTACTACTGGTCAACCCTCGCTGATGAAAAAACTAATTAAGGCAAACAGTAAAGACCCCAAAGAGTAAAACATGTTGCGGGAATGTGATGAAGAATAAAGAGAAGCGGTGAGGGGGATGAGCTGTGCCCTCTCTGAAGGTACCACCATTCTTTTTTTTACGCCGAGAAATGGTCTGAGGTCGGGATACCTCGGGAGAGGGGGGCTCCCCAGGCGGGTATGTGGGACTCGCCGCGCCCGAAAGATGGTAAGGTGGACGTAGCTCTACCCACTAAAACCCGGTAAATGCTATCGCCTTTGGTGAGATGCCCCGGATTCATTGAACAAACAAGGCACTTCGACGGCTACTCAGTCCCTCAAGGGACCGACACCACCTCCACAGAGGGGTCATCCCGCACCACAGAACAACCCCCTCCAACATCGGTAAGCTTCCCATCCTCAGCCCTAGTCCCCCCTACTCTTTAGTCCCCTCTTCTTATAAGAGGGGTACAAAGAGCCCCCTCGATTCACCTTAAGCTAATGAGCCCCTTCGCCACGACAATGTTTGAACCTCGGTGGGGAGGTACCACCATCCTGCTTATTTCTTGTGCACAACAGATTCGCTGATCATTTAAGTTAATTGACGTTAAATAAGCTGTTTTGTAACAACTTTTTTTTTTTATTTACTTGATTCTTAAAATTGACTAATAAATACAAGCATCGCTCTTTGCATGTACAAAGTTGAAACTTTGAAACGTTACATTATAAAAAAAATAAAAATCCTGCCAAGTGTGTGTCTTCATATAAATCTATAATTATACGGAACCCCGCGAGCACTTGCAGGACTCTACGAAGGCGTTTTTATCATTATCGTGTCCCATCTTTGTGTTAGTTGTTTTAGTAATTTCACATTTATAGTACCTGTTCCCAGGCAGCGGTATAAAGTCTTACGCTATAAAGCTAAACGGACTTTATGAGAAGACAATTTTAAAGTTATTACTATTTTTTCATTGAAAAGGAAAAAAATCAACATATATTTGAGAACTGGCTGTTGCCCGCATTTTGCCTTTTGATTTGCAGCTTTATGAGGATTATTTTTATTGCCTCAGTGATAACATAACATTCTGTTTTTTGTATCGGATGACTCATTTTGAACATTACTCTTACGTCCCACAACTTCCACATCCAAATTCAAACATTCCTCTTTTTAATATTAGTATCCATAAACATGTTAATTTGGTATAGCAACCATCGAGAAGCAGCATCGATAGTACTGGTACGAAGAACAGGACATCAGAAGAACCCCCTCGATGTCCAGAAATCCACAACAATTCGATTTTTACGGTATTTCCGAACCGATAGGACTTAGAGAGAAAAGAGCATACTCATATTTGAAAGGCCGGCAACGCACCTGCTAATGATGTAACGGGTGTCTATGGATGTCGTTTATCACTTACCATGAGGTGAACCGACTGTCCGTTTGCCTTTTATAAAAAAAGGAACTAAACCAGTAGTAAGGGGACGGACTGGAATACCATCAATAGATGATGATGGTGTCATTCATTCAATAGAGAGCCGTTACAACATTTACCTCGATCTAGATAACCCATTACTTATATTATATGCATAAAATAAATATTTGAATAAAATGAATATTTTGCGATTATATTACCATTATTTATGATAAATCTTTTATTAGTATTCTACTAATGCATTTTCTGCGGCACACCCACAGTAGATTAAGAATAGATCACAAATGGATAGAAATTGGGGTAAAGCAAGAAATATATGGTGTGACGTCACGCACGCAAAACTGGCCATTCAGAGACGTGATGGCGCATTAAATTCGAATATAACGTTATTTGGTACATACCTTTCACATCAATACATCTTTTGAGAGGTGCCTCGGCCTTAGTTTCTGCCTCCTCAGAAAGAATTACTTTTGTAATGTTCTTCATATTAGTATCTAGTAGATAGACTCAGCCTCTGGTTACGAGCCTGATCCTGAATAATCCTTTAAATTTTTCTCGTCTATCAGACCATGCAGACATCGCTTATTTACCGGTGAACGAAAGCACCCTGAGAAATCTACTTGCCTGATCAAGTCAGTTGATAAATTATATGAGCAAGAGGTACCACCCCGGTCGTGCCGGCCCAATTCGGCTGCAATGCAACATGACACTACCTCTTTCAACAAAATATGGTAAAGCTCATCAATTCGCATCCTTGATTTCGAGGACAATCCATTCCCTTACAATGGGACGAACCATTCATGCATTCCATATTATTTTTGGAGAACTAAGACCAGCTGCCTTTAACCTTGGAAGTAGTAATAATAACCAGCATGACACGGTCTTCTTGTACAAACACTTGGGTTATTGATTACTTCACAATCGGTCACAGTGTTTGTTCACACTTTCTACCTGCTACCCGTCCCCCTCCCTCATGCACAAAACACGCGTGTGCGAGCGGGAAGGGTGCTTGTTGAATTTGACAGTAGCCTGTGATATTGTGTTGTTTGACAAGTTCTTCACGTTTCGTTGGTTCTATCCATTTGCGGGTAGGATGATTTTCTTCTACTTAAGAAGGGTCGGCAGCAAAATAATTCGTGTACATATTTCCATTTACAACTATCGGGTAATATATTATATCTGGTGTGTAAGAAATAAATAGCTTTATCTCTAGTGAACGTGGATGAAACGATTACCTTGTGTATCATATGAGATGTACCCTTTAGTATCTATTATTTTCACTAAAATTGATAATCTGGCAATAAGCTGTTGCCCACAGAGATTCACAACTGTATCCGGATTGATGATAATTATTTTTATAGCCTATGTCCTAGTCCAAGGTATGAGTCATCACTATTTAAACTTTCTGTCAAATCAGTTCAGCCGTTTTGTCGTGAAAGATCAACAAACATCCAAATATCCAAACTTTGCCTTTATAATATTAATAACATGTACAGTTATTACTTCCTCGTTCTGTTTCGAGGAGACTGACCGAGGACTACTCAGGACGATGCAATTACAAATTAATACATTGTTGTACAATCCTAATTTATCACTAAATATATAAAGCTCGGTTGAAATGCACGCGCAGTAATAAACAATATTTTAACACCTCCGCAGTAAATAAGGCGAGGTAATTGGTTCCCTGTACCTGAACATCATTACCACTAATGAGTGGCCCGACAATGTGCGTGAGCGCAGAATTATCCAACAGATAATTAAATTTAAGACTAACCTGGCAAACTTGCGTTAAGGCTGAATGATATAAGATCTTTGTCTTATGTTATGGGACGTAAAAAGTTTGCGCGCGTAATTAAAAAGTTTCTTGGCGTGAACACGTATAACTCTTGAATTTGTTTGTTGTAATTTTAATCAAATTATTGTACACTGTAGTTAAGCGGTAAAGTTAAATAATAATTTTACAGTGAAACATGTACCGGCATCGCGAATGGGCTACTTATTTATTTCAGCTTTCGTTATAGTATTTTATTAACAATTATGAATCGCAATATTAACACAGATATATATCACATATGCGGGACACGACAGCCAATCTTTTTTCACAATTCTATTTCGTATAATCATTTCATTTATCACAAAAAGGTGGTGCCCGCAGCTTCGCCCGCGTTAACTTAAATTTATCGGTGGGAGGGAAGCCCTGTGCCGTGCTCCCGGCTGCATGGGTACCACCATCTTGCTTGTTTCTCCCGTGAAACAGCTTTGCTGTGTATCGGAGAGAAGAGCAAGACAGGCAGTGTAATTACTGGTACCGAGACTTAACATCTTATGTCTCAGGATAGGCAACACATAGATGAGTTGCCTGGGCTCGTTCCAGGTAAACTAGTTTATGTTCATGGGCGATGTCGACCACTTACCATGAGGTGGCACGTTTGCTAGTTTGCCTATCCAACTAACATAAAAAAAATACAGCCGCATTGATTGCCGGAGCCGGAGTGATTATGATTATTTTTGTAACCTAAGTTATACTTTACAATATCAGCTATCTGCCAATGGAAGTCCCGTTAAAATCGGTATAGCCGTTTTAGACATTAGCCGAAACAAACAAACAGACAGACAAAAATTTTAAATATGTCTTTTTCGATGTAATTATCGTATATTAAACGTTCATATGGATTTAGTGAAAAGCTGTTAATTTGAAATTCCAAACAGACACTCCAGTTTTATGTGTTTTATAGATAAATGTCAGATCTTAAATATCATCAGTAACTTCGTATGTCGGTCAAGGAAATCAAATACATTAGATTAAATCAATCTGAGGTGTATTTGCGTGTCCAGATAGACAGTTGGGTGACCAAACGTGTCGGAATAGATTATCTCGCATAGTCGTAAATTCACCCATCACCCCTGGCTACTGATTGCAGGCGACGGCCTATCCGTCAATGTCACGATCTAGTCTAGGCGTTAGGTCTTATTTTCAATAAATTAGTATTTAATATTTATTATTATCATATTTTGCAGTCTATGAAATACGACAGATTTCGGGATCGTTATTAATATATATATTAGACGGACGATCTCACTCGGATTTTGATTTGACTTTAAAGTTGGTAATTTAAACTATGAAACGTAGTATCATATATTTATCTGTATAGATGTCTATTATACATCTATACAGATAAATAAAATTGGAGTGTCTGTTTGTAATATTAAAATAACCGCTTTTTATTAAATGCATATGGATGTAACACGGGTCATACACTAAAACTAGCTGTTGGTCGCAGCTTCGCCCGCGCTAACTTAGATCAGCTATCTGCCAGTGAGAGTCCTATCAAAATCGGCCCAGCCGTTTAATTATCGTGTATATGCATTCAATAAAAAGCGGATATTTTAATATCACAACCACTATTTACAAATTTTAAAATTTCTCAGTAAGCTTGTAATACTCGTGTTTTGTGAAAACGGAAATAAATCTAATTCATTATTTAAATACTAGGTCATTGAATCTAGATTGTCTGCCGTGACAGATTCCTAAATCTTTGCACTCGACAAATAACAAGAAATATTCACACATTTGAAAAGATCCTAATATATTATATTCTTATCAATTCCCCATTTTGTTATCTCGACTGTCACCAGATATTGACTGCTTCTGGACATAATATAAAGATGTCATCGCATCGTAAACTCAAATCCATATATTATACTGGATATTGAGACAAGCCAATAAATATTTCGTAGAAATTCGTGAAAACATAAATAATTGCCGCTATTAAATTATTTGCATAAGTGATTTGACATCGTATCCGTTACGAACACACACACATATAAACGCACATAATATCTCTGACATACACACAGACACACACTCAATTATATTTAATAGCATAATACTAATACCAAAACTTATACTTACTAAAATATTTGTCAAAAGTTGATGACTGTAGAGGTTGAGACCTGTGGTTGACACAATATGATTGACACATCTTACAAAAATAACCTTATTTCTCTTAGACATCCATGAACCCGGTACAACCCATGAACATCGTACGAGAAGGCCTCGTCAACGACCTCCTCTCTTACCCACTCGTCGGCCTCTTTCTGGAACTTTACCACCTCGCAGAAGGAGACCATCCCTGTCCAGGAGTCGTAGTCACCGAGCGATGTCACGCTAGACAGAGACAAGTCTCCTCCGATAACCGACGTCAGGCGACACAGCCGGCCCATCTCGGGCACACCTCGAGTGTGTGCTAGGCCGAGTCCACCACCGCGCCACAATCGTGACACACTGTCAACGGCCGTCTGACACAGGTACTCAACAAAACCAAGCCCGGTGAGCACCTGTGTCAGACGGAAGGCGAGGGGTTGCGCTTACGGCTCATCCACCGCTCGAGGACCGGACGCAAAGCAACCGTTAGGCTTTTTCCATACGGCCGCACCAGGTTTTCCCCCCACCTCCGCATTAACGCCTCCTGCAGTTTAGTTGTCACCTCGTCCAATCGCCGTCAATCCTCAATACGTAATTCTATCAAAATCTTCCGAGCCCACCGAGCTACTCAATTTTCATTCGCTGGAGACATGATTCAACCTGTTCCACGACCATCTGTTCGTAATAAAAGTCTAACATTTTTTTTCCTCGAGGTATCATCTTCTTCAAAATTTAAGAAAAACTTTCCTTGGGGATGAATAATAATCTATGAGTCTCCCCCTAGTCTCCCCGAATAACAGATCTATCAAATGAGAAGCTTCACTATTTTCTGAGATTCAAACTGTTTATTTTTATTAGTATAGTTATAGTTATGTATATCTTATGTATACTGAAACAAGGTTTATAGATCTCATCGCCATTTATTAAGTTTGTGGTAGGTTCAATTGACGTTCAAAAAGATACTGTAGACATTGGTATTATTTTGAACTAGCTGTTGCCCGTAGCTTCGCCCGTGTTAACTTATATTTACAGCCGTATACGGATTGATGATGATCATTTTTATGGCCTAAGTTACTAAGTTAGTCCTTATAACATCAGCTGTCAGTGAACTGTCAGTGAGAAGTGAACTGTCAGTGAAAGTCCCGTCAAAATCAGCCCAGCCGTTTAAGAGATTATTCGGAACAAGCAGACAGATAGTCAGGCAGACAAAAATTGTAAAAAATGCTATTTTGGTATATGTTCCGTGTATAGATAGATCCATATGCATTTAGTAAAAAGCGGTTATTTTAATATTACAAACAGACACTCCAATTTTATTTATCTCTATAGATAAACAATATTTGATTTTGATTTGATTTGATTTTAACATGTCCGATAACTTTATTATGTAGCTATTTTTAGCACGTACCATCCAAATAATTTCCTCTTCCGGACGATGTAGGTACAGATGGTCGACGGTCACCAGCGCGTGACGGTCACGGCCCGGCCGCCTCACTGGACCGCAGTACCACAAGCAGTACTGGCTGTACGGTTGTTTACGGATTTATCTCCGCTAATTATACGTCTAGGATTTAGGGAACTAAGTTTTATCATGCTTGAAGAATAAGATTTTTGATGTTAAATAACTTTTTCTGTGCTGGCCATAGAAGATAGGGATAAATAAATTACTGATAAAAATATTGAAGACATTCGATTGATATAAAAAATTATAGCAAAGCTACAAACAAAATAGTAATAATAAATAATAAAAAATGCGATACACATAAACCCTAGGCCAGTGTTTCTCAATCTTTCTAAATACGCGACCCCTTTACAGGCTCGACATTTCTGGCGACCCCTTGTACCATATGCAGAACCTTGCCTTTCTTTATTCTTTCTACCTTTTGCCGGTGACTCCCCGAATAATCCTTGAAGTCCCCTCTGGGGCCGGGCGTGATGTGTGTATGTATACGATAAAGAATAACTATTGCTTTGGCTGTAAAATCGACCCGAATGCCGCGACAGCAAAGGGCGTGACGCTGTCACGTGTTGTAGTTTTATTAATTATCAATTCCAATTTTATCTAATACATGTTTCACATCTGCCTGGTGTCCAGAGGGCATTACTATATTAACCTGGGAGCAAACGGCGGAGGTACATTAGTGGAGGGAAGGAGGTTCATATTAATCCATGACTTATGACACGGTACACATGAGACACGATAAAACCCACCAATATTCAAGAGTCGTTTGATTCGTTACGAAGTCTACCCTGAGTATTCTTGTTGGGTCCCAGTAATCACCAAGTCTGCTGTTCTTCAATGAGTTCGGCTTTGTGGAAGATACAAGTATGTTATGAATTACAAAGAGCGACATATCCTTGCATAAATTCCATCCTCCTAACATTAGTAACGCGACAGTTTTTAAGAATTTGTGGATGTATTTTTGTCGCTCTTTCTCGCAAAAACTGCGATGACTGTATGGATTTTAATGAATTTTTACAACAACATAGCTTATACATTAGAATAATATATAGGCTATAATTTATCTCTGTTCTCTCACGGTCTATAAAATTATTCAATCGTTAAATCGCCATCTTGGAATTCTATCACTTCCAAATCACAAAACTGATTTTATCTATTAGTTTGTACACATTTAAATGGTCTATTTCCCTATCGGCTATCTCACATATTTGCCACTTATCAGCATGTCCGGATACCGGCCTCGTATCTATGACCAATTTATCAAGAGATGACAAAACTAGAAAGTATAATGAATTATAAACCTGCCCCGCGCCGGCTCGCACCGGTCCCACCGTTACTTATTTCGAACCAATAATATCGTTGATATATTGATGTTAAATGAATGCATGCAAAATATGCAAGGTGTGTCCTTTAAATTGGATTAATTGGTGTATTGTACATTGTACCACATTTACTAATATTAAGCTAAAGTTTTGTTTGAATGTACTAATTACCGAAGAAATTTGTTTTTGAAGTGAAAACTTCCCTTGGCGCACCGCACACAGATTTTTGTATGGTATAAACGAGGCTGAGCCGTCACGCTCGGAGGTGAAACGCTTGATCGGGTGAACTTGGAACCGCCGAGTGTGCCCGAACGAGAAAGATTCTGTCGCTGCGTAACTTTACAATAATTGAAACATCACTGTTGTTGAAGCCGGTTAATTATTATATTCTACGAAATAAAATCCGACCTGTATTACTTTAAAGTACAGCTGATAGCGCGATTTAATTACGTTACAGTGACATCTTTTGACACAAATAGAAACATTTCCTTAGAATCGCAATAATATAATTAATATTGTTTTCACTTCTATCGGCAGTCCCTATGCCTGGTTAGAATTTTTATTCTTATGACCCACAGAACAACTAGTTTATATAAGACGATAAAATGTACGGGAAAATAAAACTAAGAGAAAAAATGACAATGATGAAGTCATCTCGTGGGTTATCATCAGATCAATCACGAGAACATCCTTGAGGTGCTCCCCTTGAAAATAATAGTTGATCGTTCCACGTATTAGTTTAATTGTATTACCACAGTATTACGTACAGAAGTATGACCTTAACAAATAACAAACGTGTAGTGTGGACCTAACAATCGCATACGAAATAAAATGTAGAGTTTAGGTAAATAGAGAAACTCTTTATTGTTGATAATAGATATAATAGTGGATTCTAATTTTAAATTAAAAAAATATCCACAGAAACTTGCTGAGTTAGAAATATTTCGTCGATAGTCGTAGTGATCACTACTGGACACGCAGTGGTCGAGGGTTCGAATCCCGCCAAGATAATTTATATGATGAATTTAGATGTCTGCACTGGAACATGGTCGAGTAAATAGTAGAAAAAATTCATTATATAAATTCCTTTTTATTTCCTTTTCCAGTCAATAAGAAAAATTCTTACGAGCTTGTTTATTGTTATACAAACGGAACGTTAGTAATTAATTTATTATCCATCTTCTGTCCTAGAGGTAATCAAAATCGATCGAAGAAACAACTGACTCTCATTCTTCTAACACGGAGAGTGTTAGAAGAATGAGAGTACTTCTTTTTAAAGAAATGTGCATGCTAATTATTGTTTTAAGACTCAGGATACTCGTGTACATTGTTACAGCATTGTATCATCATCATCATCAGTCTCTATCCGTCCACTGCAGAATATATCGTCTTCCCATCTAACATTGTGTAGGTAACAGTTTTAAGGAGGAAATATTTTCCTTATAATAATGCTTATGAAACATAAAACTATAACTAATTTATTATATCGACTTGTTTCAGGTACGTATCACCGTGGACATACGGACAGTATTTGATTATTTGTAGAGTTTAGACTACTCCCGGCTTACACAAGATTTTCTAATTATTTTAAGGCAAGTGGTAATTTTATTAAACTGTCGTTTTACGTAAATCCTTAGTTTAGGATTAAATTTTAATCTTGATACATAAGATACACCTACTATTAAAGTTTTACTATCGTAATTTTGTATATGAAATAGTTACACGGGTTATTGAAATCGGCAAGTTCAAAGCTTACGTTAATGCTTTTGATACGTTATTTATAGTTTAACTAGCAGTGCCCTGCGGTTTCACCCGCGTACTTCCCATTCCCGTGGGAGTAGATCGATAAATTATAACCTAAATGTTATTTTAATGTATAATCTATATTATTTTAAAGTTTCATCAAAATCCATTCAGTAGTTTTTGCGTGAAAGAGTAACAAACATCCATACATTCTTATAAACTTTCGCGTTTATAATATTGGTATGATAGATATATTAGCACCTGGTATTAAGTGATCAACGTTACCTAACATAGTACATTTGATCCTTCAGGGGAAGAAGTCAGTTTCCGCGTTGGGCACTCACAAAGCTCGACCGGGAACTGGCAGAGGAGGCCGCTATCGTCTGCCGGTGGAGCCTCCCACCGCTGTCAGATCTGGGGGTGGATGAGGCGGCTGACCGGCTATGTGATGCGTTCACCGCAGTCTGCAGGGCAGCCATGCCGCCCGCGAGACGTCCACCCCAGGGGCGGGCGCTCTACTGGTGGTCGGCCGAGATAGCGGGTCTCCGGGCCGCCTGCAACGGGGCAAGAAGGCTGTATACCCGGAGCAGGCGGAGACGCCCCCAAAACGTCGACAGGGACGACAGGCTGCGCAGGGTCTACGCAGAAAAGCGTAAGATCCTGCAGCAGGCCATTTGCCGAGCCAAGGAGGAGGCCTGGCTGGAGCTGGTTGAGGGTCTCAACGGAGACCCCTGGGGCCGACCGTATCAATGGGCGCGGAACAAGCTCCGCGCCCAATCGGCCCCAATCACCGAGACGCTCCAGCCGGGCCAACTGGGGAGGATCGTCGGGGAACTTTTCCCCGATACATCCGTGGGCTTCTTGCCCCCCAGGATGGCTCGGCAGACGCCGGACGAAGAGGGTGTTCCGCCACCTGTCACGGAGGCTGAAATGGAGGCGGTTCTGTCCCGCCTCCAGAGTAAGAAGAGGGCACCGGGTCCAGACGGGGTGCATGAGAGGGTCCTCGCGATCTCTCTCGCGCACCTCGGCGATAGCCTTCGGGAGCTGTTTGACCGCTGCCTGCGGTCCGGACAGTTCCCGAGGGCCTGGAAGGAGGGTCGGCTCTGCCTGCTACCAAAGGCAGGGCGGACCCCGGACTCGGCTTCGGCGGTGCGACCGGTGGTGTTGCTGAGCGAAGTTGGGAAGGCCTTGGAGAGAATAGTGGCCTCCCGACTCGTTCAGCACCTGGAGGAGGGCCCGGGACCGGGACTCACAGAGTTCCAATTTGGGTTCCGGGCACGCCGGTCGACCGTCGACGCCCTCAAACGCCTTCGGGCGGTGACGGGTGAGGCGGAACAAGGAGGGGAGGTGGTGGTCGCGATGTCCTTGGACATCGCGAACGCCTTCAACACTCTCCCTCACAGTGTGATACGGGAGGCACTGAATTTCTTCTGTATCTCAGGAGGCTGTTGGAGGCGTACCTCTCCGAGAGGAGGGTAGCTTGCGAGAACCGGTGTGGGTCCGTAGAGTGGTGGCGAGTCGGGTGCGGTGTCCCTCAGGGATCGGTTCTGGGTCCGATCCTGTGGGACATCGGCTATTACTGGGTCCTGCGAGGCCGCCTCCTCCCCGGGATGGGTGTCATCTGCGTAGCATATCTCCCTATACTCGTGTATGCCCGGGGACGAGGCTATAAGGAGGCGGCGCGGCTGGCCGAGGTAGGGCTAGACCTCGTGATCAGCCGCATAGAGAGGTTAGGGCTTCGGGTCAGACCTGAGAAGACCGAAGCCCTTCTCTTCCGCGGGACCGGGCGGAAAGGACCCCCACCGGGAGCTGCCGTCCAGATCGGAGGGGTGAGAGTCAGGATGAGCCCCCACATCAAATATTTGGGGCTCATCCTTGACGGAGGGTGGACCTTCGGCCCACATTTCTCAATGTTGGGTCCGAAGGTCGTGAAGTGGGCATGGTTGCTTTGGTGAGTACCTGTGCCGGACGGCCCGCAGGGAGCCGTTGACAGTTTGTCACGATTGTGGCGCGGCGGTGGACTCGGCCCGAGATGGGCGGCGCTGCGTCATGATCTGACATCGGTCATCGGAGGGGACTTGTCTCTGCCGAGTGTCATCACCGCGATGTTCGGTGACGACGAGTCCTGGACGGCGATGGTCTCCTTCTGCGAGGCAGTAATGTCCCAGAAGGAGGCCGACGAGCGGGTGAGAGAGGAGGCCGCCGACGAGGCCTCCCCCCGTCGGCGACGAACGGGGGTGCGTAGGAGGCGCTACTTAATGCGCCTTCAGTAACGCCCCTGTGCTCGTGTCGGGTTCAGGATGGGAACCTGGGCCCAGTATGACACGACGTCGCGGGGACTGCCTAAGCAGCCGGGCAGTCCCCCCTTAAGAGGAGTAGTCTGGCCTTCGCCGGGGCCAGCCTGTCGCTGAGGTGATCCTGTTGCCTGCATATCCGGGACCCTCAATAAGCGGCTGAAGGCGCTCGCAGTGGTTTTAGTTAGGGTGGGCACTCCCAGGTGCGAGTCCCACATTGGGTCAGGATCTACCCAAGATCCTGGCTGCATCCATAAGGATTTCCCTGCGATAAAAAAAAAAAAAAAAAAAAAGTCCATTTGATCCGAGACTTATTGTAACAAGCCTAGACAACTCACCCCTGCGTGCTCTGCACTGAGACAAGACATCTAATGACAGCTCTATGGAAGTGGTGGTAAATCTTGAACATAAACGACTTCATGATGAATTACCTTCTTTTTATGACAATCCTAGACAACTTTTCCATTCACCCATCCTAAGGAATTTAAAAAGTAAAAGACAGAGAAAGTAAGAAAGCTTTCCGAAAGAAATAAGTAGTGTGATAAACATACCGCAACACAAAGCATCCCTTTACCGGTAATTAACAAAAGATCTTAAAAACCCGGGACATGAGATTGGCATCAGTTTGTGCTCATTATAAGTTACCGATGTCTTGTATAGATGTAAGATACGATTCTGAACATTGTTTTCGTTTGGCAGTTGTTTGTTTGGATTCAAAAGTATGCTAATATTTTGAATGCAAAATAAGTATTGCACAATTATAAATGTAATTAGTTTAGTGTAATGAGTACAAATGGGCCGAGATAGCGTTTATTGATAGATTTCAAAAGAAGGTTCCAGCGCAAGTCTTATCGAATGTGGAGGCGGCAGATTATTCTGCAAGATTGGCGCGGCACTTGGTAGAAAGAGCAGCTTATCCTTAGAGGATAAATCTGGCCAAACTCATGTTACATTATTGATACTGATATAACTACAAACTTCCCCAACTAGTTATTTTTTCATTTCCTTTGCCCATACACATCCGCACAACCAAGACCACGCAGATGCGCCGCCCTCCTTTTCCCTATCCCTGCAATGGGCAACCGGAAACTCACAAACCGCACGAAACGCGACAGCATAGCTGTCACTTGATGACGGTGCTATGTGAGCAAGAGGTTCCACCCCGGTCGTGTCGGCCCAGTTCGGCTGCAGCATGGCACTACCTCTTATATATTATATCTTAGCTTTTTGTGATTGCCTTATAATTTAACATACTCATACATCTATACAGATAAATAAAATTGGAGTGTCTGTTTGTAATATTAAAAAAACTGCTTTTTACTAAATGCATATAGATGTATACACGGTACATATACCGAAATAGCATTTTTTACAATTTTTGTCGGTCTGGTTGTCTGTCTGTCTGTCTGTCTGTTTGTTCCGTCTAATCTCTGAAACGGCTGGGCCGATTTTGACGGTACTTTCACTGACAGATAGCTGATGTTCTAAGGAGTAACTTAGGCTATAAAAATAATCATCATCAATCCGTATACGGCTGCAAATTTAAGTTAACGCGGGCGAAGCTGCGGGCAACAGCTAGTTTTTTAATATTTTATCTTGGATCTGTTGCATAACCGACGTTTCGGATACTTCACAACAACCACGCGGTTGGTTTATTGGTAAAAGATGTTTTGAGATATTTCAGTCAAAGGTGTAGTTTGTTGCAATCATTAAAAGTAGATCTGTTTCAAGTGGCGGTGTGGTGGGCCGTGGGCGAGGCCAGTATCTAGTATCTAGTCGTTTGATTCATATTTATAAGCGAGCGCGTTCGCATTGTTCCATGCGACACGTCGTTTTGTATCAGATAATTTATCTTAGATGCAAACTGGCAGACGAGGTGATGGTAAGTGGTCAACTTTGTCTGAAATGCCCGAGACGTAAGATGGCAGAACTGCTAGTTACACTGCCTAGTGCCTGTTTTTGTTTAATTTTTCAAAAAAAAAAACAAAGCGGGTTCTCGGAAGAAGTAGATTACAGTAAAAAGTATTAGTTTTTTTTTTTATAGAAGAGGGGGCAAACGGACAGTCGGTTCACCTGATGGTAAGTGAATAGCGACATCCACAGACACCCGCTATACCAGGGGATCAGCAGCAGTTATTATTGTAGTTTTTGACCCAGATTTTTTATAAAGGGTAAATCACCCGAATTATTATTGTAAAGTTAGCCACGCCGTAATGATTAATGAAACCTTTGTTATCGTACTAGCAATCACTTTTAATATTTTATTATATAGACATTTTTCATGGCCCTATGTAAATGGGCGGTACAAATCTTTACAACAGGTGAAATCTAATTTAAACCGATCTTAAATGGAGTAGATTGACCAGACGAGTATGCTAATACCATCATAAATTACACCAGCGTCGATCATTATACAGTATTATAGTTAAATTGAACTTATAATCTCTGGTAGCTTTTATGAGTACTTCGTTTGGTAAATAATAAAACGAGCGGAAGAACCAGATCAAACACTATGATGGAAGTGATGTTAATGAATGTCATAATTTATAATAGTAGGTAAGTGTGAAAGCTGCCATACACGCCCATACACTTCGCTACCGGATACCCGGCGCCGGCTACCTGGCAACCGGGACATGTGAAAAGGCACAAATAGTTTAAGCAAGCCTTTATAGATTGTTTTCTAATGCTTACGTAGTTTTTCACTCGTTATCATAAAAACACCTTAATAGATTTTATAGCATTTTATTAAGTTTTTTTTTACATTAAACGTTTCAGATACTTGATACTCTCCTGACCATAGTTTTTGTAAAATGTAAATCCGTCGGGTACGTAAAAATCTAAAAAATCCGCGATGAAATCTGTAAGGGCTATTTCAATATAAAGATTTTCTTCCCTCTTAAATATTTTTCCTTTATATATAAAATTGTAATACAGAGAAAAAAATAGAGGACTTTGTTTTGTCGTGTCGTGTGTCCATGGACACTCACGACCGGCCTCATCAATCAAGCCCGGGCGCGCCGTATCCCGGTTTTTATTCAATACGCGGCGGTACTCTCCGCAGCTTCCGCGTTTTTCATCTCTATTAACAGCATATTATCTGCCGGTGATAATATATTGATACGACTGTGTAGTGATAACCATTTATGTACCAACGGGCGGTTCTAATTATGTTATAAACCAAGTGGTGGCGTACTACAAGAATAGTCACACATTTTTATTTATTTATATTTGGGAAACAAACAATTATAATATCACTCAGAGTTTAGAAAATTATAAAAAAGTACAGAAATTAGTTAATTTTCAACTTAAAATTAATACATATAAAACTATAATAAACACAATTTCAGTATTTACTAAAATTTAAAACAATAATGAGAGGTTACACTTTTTATTTAGTTCCATAATTCCACGTCTAAAATAATCAGGAGACACGTTAGTGTCTAGCGCCAAGAACACATCAAAGTAGTTTGGCGTGAGGCACTGTGTATATATTCTCGAGACATATGTAAACATAACCTCCAAAACAAAAAAAAAATTTTTGGGGCTTTATTTTGTTATTATTGCCAAAACACTAAGACTTCACACTATTTTTAATAAGTTTCTTTTTACGAATTTTACACATATTATAAAAAATTATTGGGTCTCAGCAATTATTTAATACATTTCAAACATGAAAATTATTGCTTGCGCCGTTTTGCGATTAAAGAGGTTCAAAGAAAATATTTTATATGACGTTACAGTGAGAATTTTGAGTTTTGACATCGAAGTTGGTTGCTTGTTTTTTAGTTTTATCCTATCGGAACAGGCAAAGGCTAGAGGCCATGCTGCCTATCGTTATCAATATACGGTGTTGTATTAAAAATTAAGTATTTCGTTTTTTTTTTTCTTATATTCTCTATACCTTATTTTTATTTATTTTTTCTGTCATATTTTATATTTGATAAACGTCTTTCGTATACTATATTTTTTCTGTCGTATTTTTTATTTGATAAACGTCTTTTGTTTCATATATTCGTTTCTGTTAAGAACTCAATCTTCTTCGTTTCTTCCCAGTTTCCCGTTAATTAATTGTTATTTTGTGTTTTGTTCATTCTGAGTGATTTACTAGTGTTTGTTTTAAAAACTGTATATATTGTGATTGGTTGGCGAATATTGTGGAGAACTGTTCTGGAGTGGTTTTCTATTGTAGGACTGGTCTGATGGTTTTCTGTAGTGTTTGTTTTTAAAACTTAATCTGTGTAATATATAATGTGATTCGTTGGCGTATATTATGGTGAACTGTTCTGGGTGAATAGAATGGGAAGTGATAGTTGATTGATGGGTGCTAGAGGGGCAGAGCCGCGCTTTTTGGCATTTTCCGCCGTTTCTCCAAAGCACAGACAAGATATTTTTGTTAACACAACAGATATGGCAGCATGGCCTCAGGTCTTAGCCGGTTCCAACAGAAAATGCCAATTGGAAAGAAAAATTACAATACAGTCTAATTATTTTTCGAGAAATAATTATTTAACAAAGTGAGATGTACTATCTCTATCTATGTAATTGTGGTGTTTTAATGTGATTTTAATGTATTTTTTTATTTAGTTTCAACTGATTTTATTCGGTCAAAACTCTAAAAATTAGACATAACCGCATAATAAATGCCGCTGTAGTTTGTTTCTTGACTTCATCTCCTACCAATTAAATTGGTATTAAATTTTTGCTATACCTACTCTATATTAGTATAATATTAGTCAACTTATCAAGAATGGAAACAATTTGGGGTTAAAGGAGAAATGCTGTTATGTTTACAATAGAAAAAACAGTTTGGTGGCTGTAGCAAACCAAGAAGATGGTGTTTATAAGTTGGTCATGGAACATATACAATGTTTTTTTACTCCTACTTCAACAGTAATTAGTGAAGAGTGTCATAGGAGATTGGCCATTTGAATATAAATGACCACAATAAAATGAAAGATGGAGCAGTTACGGGAATATCATACACAGACAGCAATCTGAAGAAGAAAATGAGGAACCAGTACCATTTACTTTTAGTAAAGGGGGACCCAAATTAAGTGAATAAAAAAGCTGCCAGAGCGTTATAAATTTCCAAATCTATGTACAACGTTGAGTCCAAATGTTACTAATGATCCAGTCTGTGTCCATGAAGCTCTGGAGAGCCCAGAAAGATACAAGTGGATTGAGGCAATAGAGGAAAAGCTGCATGCAAGATTTTGAAGAAAATGATGCATGGGTTCCTGTGAGTGAATTACCTTTTGATTAAACTTTAGTACAGTGCAAGTGGGTTGCACAAGGTTACACAGAGGCCTGGTATTGATTATGAATAGACTTTCTCACCAGATGTCAGACTTTCTACTTTGAAATTATTGTTCGCACTATCTGTTCAGTTAAATTTAGATGTCACTCATTTAGATGTTAAAACAGCATTCTTAAATGGTTTTCTTAAAGAGGACATTTATAAGGTTCAACTAGTTATTAATTGTGATTCAAATAAGAATAAGATTGTTAAAGAAAGTAATTTATGGTTTAAAGCAGTCATCTAGATCATGGTATTAGAGAGTGGAGCAATGTTTATGTGAGTTAGGTTTCAAAAGGAGTCGTATAGAGCCATGTGTTTTTACAAAAATGAATAATGATGTAAAAATTGTTATAGCATTATATGTTGATGACTTATATTTGTTCCAATAATCAAATAGAGACAGACAAGTTAATTTCAGTATTGATTATGATATTATGTAAGTAATTTTACTTCAAATTTCTGACTTGTCATACTTTTATTATTGTCAATACAATTTGTTTTCCCATTGTAACAGACCGTGCAATAAAAAAAACTTTAAGCGGAAAAGAGCTGGTTGTAAACAAAAATTGCGAGGCATTATGTGTGTAGTATTTCTTAATTTTAATTATTTTCATTTGAAGTTATTTTTACTTACTGTTTTACATTTTTTTAGCTTCTGGAAAGAAGAATATTTAAGGCCTTATAGGACAATAAACATAATAATAAGTACTTTGGTATCAAGTAAATTTATGACTTTCTTCGTATGGAGTTGGATTTGAATTATTCTTAAGAAAACAATAAAGAAAGTAATACATCTAAAGTTTTGAAATTTTTTTTATTCTGAAGGCATGGCAGTGTGCATCTATCAACTATCAACTTAATAAATTCAGGGTAAATAATAATTAATCATATATTGGACAAGAACAAAAAATATTAAATTTTTAAATTACATATTTGAGCTTATTATTACATGATTTACTAATAAGCAAATATAATAATTTACTTTAATTTAATTATTGATTTGAACAGCCGGTCAAGTTGCATGTTGCGCTTTCCCTTTCCCTTTTACAATCTAAATATTTAAACAGGAGGAATAACAGGAACGCATGCTCTATGTTAATTTTTAAAAATCAAAATAACATTAAAAAAATATGACGATGTTGCATTGGTCACTGGTCAGTCACAAGCGTCATTTAAAGTAAAAGTATTGTAATAGTACTAACCTCTTTTATTATTAAATTATTTGAGAAAATTTAAGAACAAAAATTTTGATGAATTACTTAAGAAGTTTAAGTTTAAAATTTTAAAGTATTTGAAATGAATTACTCAAGAAGTATAAATATTTAAAATATTAAAATATTTGAAATGTAATTATGTTAATTAATATATGCTTTACAAAAAAAAAAAGAGATATCCCACAAAAAAGTTTCACTGTAAAATGTCGCGCCAAGTACACGTCTAACTATATACACGTATAGCAAAAATAAAAAAATAAACTAATCTTTACAAAAAATATGAAATAAAAATACCAAGTACACAAAACCTCTCGGATTAAAAGAAACACTCATTAAAAACTGTAAAAATTGAAAAAACAATTGGTGTAGTATATTTACAAAAAAAAGAAAAATTTGCAATCTACAAAAAAATATAAATTAAAAAAAAGTAATCATTGTGATTTTCAATAATTGCAAAATTTTTGTGGCCAATTTTACAATTGAAAACAATTTTTTATACGTACTTGGCGTGCGTCATTTTCGATGTATTGTAAATGGCTTCACAATATCACTAAGATAAATTATTAATGTCAACTATCAGTTCGAGAAGTTTGTGTTCCTCAAGCATTCATTAATGTTATAATTTTCAAAAACAATTTAATAAACATTATCTAAGGTAAAGTACCCAGTAGCTGCTCAGGAACCAGTACCTGCCCACTCTCTGCATTTGTATATCTATATTCAAAAATGCAGATATACAAATAAAAAGAGTGGAAAGGTGGTTCTGAGCAGTTACTGGGTACTTTACCTTACTAGTAATAAAATCATTTCCTTATTTCTTGATTCAATTAAAAGG
Organism: Helleia helle; assembly: GCA_963853865.1. Classification (NCBI taxonomy): domain Eukaryota; kingdom Metazoa; phylum Arthropoda; class Insecta; order Lepidoptera; family Lycaenidae; genus Helleia; species Helleia helle. Next base: position 18,477,959 of record OY971433.1, on the reverse strand, counting down.
CAAGAAAGCGTCATATTCATATGAGTATAATGTAATAGGAATAAGAAATATATAAAGAAATGGGTACGAGCTTGAATTTTAATTCTAATAGATTTGATTGAAGACATCAAAATAATCATTAGTGAGGCCAACTACATGGCATAGAAGGGTTGCAACAATTGTTGTTTTTATACTCCTTTTCCATACCAATTTCCTGGCTGTAGATCACAGAATAATATTACCCTAGCTCTAGACTAGCCATGAAAAAATTTGGGGTACTCAATGACGCGCGCCAAGTACGTTTAAAAAATTGTTTTCAATTGTAAAATTTGCCACAAAAATTTTGCAATTATTGAAAATCACAATGATTACTTACTTTTTTTTAATTTATATTTTTTTGTAGATTGCAAATTTTTCTTTTTTTTTTGTAAATATACTACATACACCAATTGTTTTTTTCAATTTTTACAGTTTTTAATGAGTGTTTCTTTTAATCCGAGAGGTTTTGTGTACTTGGTTTTTTTATTTCATATTTTTTGTAAAGATTAGTTTATTTTTTTATTTTTGCTATACGTGTATATAGTTAGACGTGTACTTGGCGCGACATTTTACAGTGAAACTGTTTTTTGTGGGATTTAATTTATCGTGCATTATGTCCAATTTATGATGTATACTAGCTGATGCCCGCGACATCAGCTAGTATACATAAATGCTTTAAGAATTATAAAATTTAAACATGTTTGAAAAATTAGATATGTAAGTAGTTTTCATTATAACACATTCCACGTACCTACAGTTCACTTAATTTGACCGGAAAAAATTGTTGGTAATGTGTTTTTAAGACAAAAAGTTGTAACGACACTTTTTGCTATAGTTGTAAGCCGTGCGACGTGCACGTGTTTCTCTGCTCTGTCTGTCTCTCTTTGTAGCATAGATCCATTCGAAAAAATGAAAAAAAAAATTACAGAAATTAAATTAAAGTATAATAGTTAGTTAGTGTTAAAAAATTCACAGTATTTCTATAGTCGCATAAACACTCTTTCAATGTCTTACAAAGATTAACATTAGTTACTTTTGAGTTAAACATTGGGCAATAAATTAATAAATGTTTGAATTATATTTAGTTCACTATCACATCTAGAACATTTGTTTTTTGGGGTTTCCGTTATAAGATGTATATTACATATGTGTGATGTATAAGTTTTATTATTGTATTTCGTATTTTTTTGAGTGAAACAGTAACAAACGTCCATACATACAAACTTTGAAAGATAGATCCATATGACGGAATGGATTTAAAAATAGATTCCGTCGTACAAAAATGAACATCTAAAATCTCTACGGCACCATCGGTTAAATAAACACGAAAATACACATAATTGTTGACACTAGCAATAGTTTAAGCCTAGAACGGCCAGAATCTAGCCGCTAGATGCTGTCCAGTGGACAGGTTCGCTGTGCATATTATATCATGATTGAAGCCGGTTAGTGCCAACACGGCCGCCCACGCTCATGCTGACCACTCGTCTCACATGTTACATGGTAGACCCCTGGCCAGCTTCATTGAGCCGCCGATTATATATATACTTGGATATATATGGTAGTTCCCGCGGTTACAATCATCATCATCAACATCATCGTACATACTATCTACCTATTACCTAACTAATAAAAGCGATTTATTTTTGAACGCACTAATACCAGGAAGTCGGATTTAAGTATTTTTCCGTGTTTTGGCTGGTAAAACTGGTGGTCAGATAATATATAATACCACATCTATACTAATAATATGTGGCGGACTAATCAACGCCACATTCCTGAATCACGCTATCGAAGTTCCACAGCTCGTCGCTATACATACAACAGCTGAATTGATAGCAAGTGGGCTTCGGCTTGACCGAGCATACCATCTCGCTCGGTCGGAGATCTCCCTTTGGGGCTACCTACCTTACATCCCACAAATAAGCTGAAGAGTTTGTTTGTTCCCTAATCTCAAGAACTACCGTCCGATTAAAAAAATTCTGTCAATAGCCCATTTATCGAGGAAGGCTTTAGTTATATAATATCACGCTGTGACCATTGAACTATATTACTAGCATTATAGAACAGACACAACGAACAAAAATTTTCCGCCGGGCGTTGCTGCCAATTGGCATCAACTCATTTAGTCACTCGCGCGAGTGCATGTGTGGTGCGTGCCGAAATTGTGACTAACAATAATCTAGAAATGCCAGCATGCGTATTATAAAAATCAATCCACTGCGAAGAAAAAAGATAGTGGTGTGGCTTATCATCGTTAAGTAAACACAAGTATTAATTAAAAACCAATCAAAACTAATTAAATTACAAAGCCCGAAAGATGGTAAGTGGACGCAGCTCTGCCCACTAAAACTGAACCATGGTGGGGTTCGTTTGGTATAACTTCTCTATACATAACAGATTCCATGTCAGCTTTGTACAATAAGCGAGCTCAGACATGTATATATGTTGGACGTTTATATAAAAACCTACTACTGGTTTCGTAGTAACCAGTCACGGTACTTGAGAAACATGTTCACGAGCTACTAGATGTTATCTAGTCTAAAACGGGCTCGATTGTCAAAAAATAACTAGTAGCAGTTCAAATACCGACGTTGAAAACGACGCCCTGTCTCAAGGGAACTCGTTCCAGGGGAAAACGTTCAATACTTTCAATTTACAATACGCATCTAGCAGATATTTGTTATCCATTTATAGGGTTCCGTATCCAAAGGGCAAAACGGGAACCCTTTTACTAAGCCGAGTCTTAGTAAAAGGGTTCCCGCTGCGGACTGTCCGTTTGTCACCAGGATGTATCTCATGAGCCGTGAAAGTTAGTTTAAATTTTCACAGATGATATATTTATGTTTAATGAGATGAGATGTATTTAATGAGATGGGGACTATCCCCATGTGATTTTTTGCCGTTTTATGCTCGATATTAATGCTTAAAATATCCACAGAATATCTAATTACCTACATGTATATATTAAGGTAAAATAAAATAAATATTAAGATGGGCTCCCATCCAACTAACACGATTTTTTGTTAAAGTGTGTAATGTATAGGTACGTGTCTAATGTATAGGTACGTGTCTAATGTATAGGTACGTGTGTAATGTATGGGTACGTGTCTAATGTATAGGTACGTGTCTAATGTATAGGTACGTGTCTAATGTATAGGTACGTGTCTAATGTATAGGTACGTGTGTAATGTATAGGTACGTGTCTAATGTATAGGTACGTGTCTAATGTATAGGTACGTGTCTAATGTATAGGTACGTGTCTAATGTATAGGTACGTGTGTAATGTATAGGTACGTGTCTAATGTATAGGTACGTGTCTAATGTATAGGTACGTGTCTAATGTATAGGTACGTGTCTAATGTATAGGTACGTGTCTAATGTATAGGTACGTGTCTAATGTATAGGTACGTGTCTAATGTATAGGTACGTGTCTAATGTATAGGTACGTGTCTAATGTATAGGTACGTGTCTAATGTATAGGTACGTGTCTAATGTATAGGTACGTGTCTAATGTATAGGTACGTGTCTAATGTATAGGTACGTGTCTAATGTATAGGTACGTGTCTAATGTATAGGTACGTGTCTAATGTATAGGTACGTGTCTAATGTATAGGTACGTGTCTAATGTATAGGTACGTGTCTAATGTATAGGTACGTGTCTAATGTATAGGTACGTGTCTAATGTATAGGTACGTGTCTAATGTATAGGTACGTGTCTAATGTATAGGTACGTGTCTAATGTATAGGTACGTGTCTAATGTATAGGTACGTGTCTAATGTATAAGGTACGGAATCCTTCGTGCGAAGTCCGACTCGCACTTGGACGGTTTTTTATTATATTTGTCAACATACAATTAACCTTATTCAATATCGCATACACATGCAAAATCTTGTAATTTTCACACTTATATTAACGTCTTCATTAGCATGTACCGTCTAAAACATTGGTGACAGGTCCGTTGACAGACGTAAGCGGCTCACAGTCGAGCTGACGGGGAACTGGTGTCTGGGTCAATAACAGGTACACAGCTGGTACACGAGGATTGCGTTTAACTTATTAATATTGGCTTTATAATTTGCACGCATTTATTGAGTTAGGGACCCGTAAAAAGTATCCGAAATGTACCTAAGTAAGTAAATAAGCCGCGACATAGTCCTTAAAAATTGTAATGAAATAATAATATATTCACAGGATCTAACCCAGAAATGCATGCTACTGCTATTTACTATATCAGTAAGTCGCGTAGGTGAGCATTAGAAAACAAATAGGGATCCGTAGTCATGATTTAAACACTTTTATTTTTTAATTACATTCAAATACTTCCTAATTTAATATACACATATAAATGTATAATGGAGTTGAAGAGTATGTTTGTTTGAACGCGCTAACCTTCGGAACTACCAGTCAGATTTGAAAAATTGTTTTAGCATTTGATAGCGCGATCATTTCGGGCGGGTAAAACCACAGCAAAAGTCGAATATAAAATAGGAAAAATTCATCGTATAAGTCAAAAAAACGTGTTTATTCAGTATGACAAAAGATTAATAGCTCGCTCGTTCATGCAAACAGAATTGTGAGTAGCGATTCCAGTTTCCCTCCAAAAATAATTCAAAAGTATAATTACAAAGTGTCACCTTCTGCACGATGCAATGACGGAGCTCATCATCAATCATTACCCGACCAGCAAAAACAATAATGATGTTACGAGATCCCCAAATGATCATCATAATTTGAGTTTTATAAGGGTAACGAACATTGGCCATAAGTGACCTCAAACATATATACACATTAATATTTACATTCTCTATACCTGTTCTTCATCAACACTATATTTTTTATGTTAGTTGGATAGGCAACGAGCAGACGAGTCACACGATGGTAAGTGATCAGCGTCGCCCATGAACATAAACTAATTAACCTAAGACTTGCCCAGTCAACTCATTTATCTGTTGCCTATCCTGAGACATAAGATGTTGTATCTGTGCCAGTAATTACACTGGCTATTAAACACAGCAAAGCTGTTTCACGGGAGAAACAAGCAGGATGGTGGTACCCAAGCAGACGGGAGTGCGGCACAGTGCAACCCTCCTACTGGTAAGTGGTGCACGGTGCACAAACATCTACCAACAAGTGAGACTCACTATTATAGAAGAGGGAGCAAACGGGCAGTCGGTTCACCTGATGGTAAATGATAAGCGACATCCACACCAGAGGATTATCAGGTGCGTTGCCGTCCTTTCAATTAATATAAGTACGCTCTTTTCTTTAAGGTCCCTGTCGTGGTCTTGCTCATGACTCCTGATCTTCAATGATGGTGTACATGTAATTAAGAGGTAAATTCCACCCGCATCCCCGACATGTAAAAAGCTGTTGGCCATTTCGATCGCACGCACAAACCTGATATTCCCTACCGTATTAAATTTCTCCATTTTGACAAGTCACCGCACACTAGCGACCAAACGATCGCTATGTACTAATATAATGAAGCTACACATTCGTTTGAATGTGCTATCTCCGAAACTGTCAGTCGGATTAAAAAAAATCTGTTTGTATATGTTGACAATCAACAGTCTAATTATTTGGGAGGAAACTTTTATTTTATTTTTTTTTTGCTGGTGAAGCCGCGGGGAACACCTAGTTATAAAAACAATATGCTGCCTCTGACTACGCTCGAAAGAAAAGAAGTAAAAAAAGTTACAAGTGTTACAAGTTTAAAGGAATCACACAATTTCTGACATCTTCTACGCCAATAATTGACACAAAAGATGCCAAGCAATCGCAAAACACGAAAAAATACGGAAGATCTAAGTAGGTAGAGTGTATGTATGTATGTATGTGCGGCACAGCGTGCAAGGGACGCCTGCAACCGGTGAAAATAATAAGTAATGATAAATGTAAAATAACTATCGAAATTTTAAACCACTCAAATACTTATGTTATAAAAAGTTTGAATGCTTCAAATATATCTTTTTTTAATAATATCTGATTTATTGTCTTAAATCTAGACTAAAACTAACTAACACCTCGAATATACACTTCTAAATATAGAACTTCTAATCACTAAGATAAAAAAATGTTTGATGTTGAGGCTGTTTTATACACCACGTATATAAATAAACTGCGAGCGAAGCCGGAGGTAGTACATATTAGCATTGTGTACGGGCATGTTTGTCCGTCTCGTTGTTTGTGCACGTGAAGTACTGTAGAGGCCACACAAGACTCGGTGGGTTACTGCTGAACTAATGGTGTGTCACCTTTACTTTTTATTTAACTGTCAAAGTAAATTGCATAACTGTGTGTAACATAATGTCGGAACTACAAATGCACCAGCTAGTGGAGATGAATTCGATTTTTCTGTTTGACCTACAAATGGCAGTTATTTTATACATACACAGCATATATTTTAAGGTTTTCTTTTAAGTGAGTTGCGTCTTTACAACATGTTTTATGAAAACAAAAGTGTTACCTACTGAATAGATTTTGTAGCAATTATATATGATACGTACTTATGTTGGAGTAACCCCAAAATTGTTTTACGAAGATTACCAAATGTTACCAAAATGACATATTATGTGAATTTCACCTATTTTATAGTGTTTTTATTACATTTCCGATGTTCGTATTGTTTTAATATGTAACGGTGTGGATATTGAAAATATGTCTGTATGTATAGTATGCGATGGCCTTAAAGCCGAGATAAAATTTAAAAAAAATGATTTACATATAACCTTATGAATATAGGAATAAGATACTTTTTGGGTTATTCTCGTAACCATTGACAAAAACTGCTCTACCTTATATTATTAATGTTCTGTACACTTGTAAGCATCATACACAAAACAGTTTTACTGTGTTTCGGAGAGAAGAGCGAGACAGGCAGTGTAATTACTGTCACCGAGACTTAACATCTTATGTCTCAGGATAGACACAATATATGCATGAGTGGTCTGAGCTAGTTCCAGGTAAACTAGTTGATATTCATGTGTGATGCTGACAAGTTACCATCAGTTAACACGTGTGCCGGTTAGACTATCCAAGTAGCATAAGAGAGTAATCTTGACGTTCATTGAATGGGGCCTATGTCCAGTAGTGCACGGAAAAAGATGGACGATGATGATGAGGAAGAAAATAATAGAGCAGTGGGTAGTTTTCTATTCCAATTTAAATAACTTTTTTCGGTGCAAGCTAAATGAAATTCTCACTTTTAAGTTCCAATTAGAACATCTTTCTTTTCAGCGAACTGTACATCCTGTTGATCATTAAAAAGACCCCAATTACTGAGGCCTATAAAGTTGGACCAGCGACAATAATTATAATTTATGTCGTATGGTTTATGAGCACGTGGTCCTCGTGGTCCTCGTGGTCCCGCGGTACCGTTATGGTCATAATATGTGCCTCATGCAGGTTGGTCCTTAAGGTTTATTTGTTTAGTAGAATATTCAATTTCGATGGTTTATTATTTTAGCTTGTTCTACTAAACACTGGCTTCTGAATGTCTTCTAAATATCTATTTTAATCCAGTAGTAGATATAGGACATCTAACCACCATGGTTCAAGCCTTGCCATGGCGGTGGAGCACTTTGGGCGAAGCAAATTGAGCCGAGGGAACTGCTCCTTGTACTCCTCTTATAAGAAGAGAAAAGAGCAGAGGGGGACACGGGGCGAGGATGCGAACCTCACCCTTGGGGACTGACTAGCCGTCGAGGTGCCTTGTTGCTCAACAGATACGGCGCGGAGGCCGCCGAAGAGGCCTCCCCCGCGGGCGACGACCGAGATTGCGTAGGAGGCGCTACTTAATATGCCTCCAGCAACGCGCCGGTGCCCTCGGGCTCAGGATCGCCGGGGCAAGCTGTGGCTGAGATGATCCTGTTGCCTGCAGATCCAGTACCCTCAAAAAATGGCTGAAGGCGCTCACAATGATTTTAGGTTGGGTAGGGCACTCTCAGGTGGAAGTCCCACATAGGGTCAAGAACCTACCCGAGGATCCTGGCTATGCCTAAATGCATTTCCCTGCGTTATAAAAAAGACGGTTGCCCAGCTGTGGGCTAATACTAGCTGATAGTAAATATAATATATTCGATGCATTAATCGGGAGTGCCTAGCTCCGTGCTAAAGACCTCTGCCAACCTTACACCTGCCTTTATAAATATTAGCATTTTAAAGTGCACGACCATATTAGCATACTTTAAACCGGCGCCGTTAACTGGCTAATTGTACCCAGTATCGATTAACCACAGCAATATCGATTATCGATACAGTACAGACAATATCGATTATGTCGATAGTATCGTTAAATTACAGACAGTATCGACTATGTCGAAAGTATCGATAAAGTATAGAGATTATCGATTACGTCTTAATGATAATTTGAGCTCTAAAAATATATTAGTGATTCTGTGTTTTAATCCTTGTTAATCTGAACCGCTAATACTCATAAACAATATATTTCAGGTCTTATACATTGAACACACATCATTTAAATCTTTAATTTGACTATATATTGTTGCTAACAGAATCTTGTGAATATCATGTCAGTTTGTGAAAAAAAGTTGCTGAACTTAGTAAGTTAAGTTAATAAAAAGGTCTTGCTTTAAACCGACTTCAAAAAATATCCTCCATTTTATGTGTTTAATAATACTTTACAGTGATTATGTGTCTCCCGTAATGAAATCTATAAAAGCCATCACATATCAAAGATTTAATCGATTTAAATCTTTGATAATAATGAGCAGGTCTCGTAAACATTAAAAAACAATATCTACACCGAGTAGTATTTGAATTCGAAAAAAAAATGACACAAACATTTGTAATAAAAAATATCTCATCTGAGATATTTGCAACACAGGCGAACTATAAGTAATAACAAACGTATCATAGCTGAGATAGCAATGAGTAACAGCCCGCTGACGACCGTATTGTGGTACTAATGTCCCGGTACCTCCCGGTCCAGATACACATCGCGAACATCCTCACATACACGTGTATTTGAATGGGGGTCGGTTTGATGTACGACCTATAAACCGGTCAAGTGCGAGTGGCCACATGAAGGGCTCCGTACCACCGTATATTTAGTAATTTACATATTTGAGGACCGGTCGGTGGAGTGGTCAGGCTACAGGACACTACGCAGCGGTCGTGGGTTCGAATCCCGCCAAGTGCAGTTAATTTGTACGATGAATATACATAGGTACGTGTGACGTGAACGGAAATACCTAAATATAAGACATTTATTTCCGTTGCTAGTTCCTCTAACACAAGTACTTACGAACTTACCACTGGGCTAGGTTGACGTGGTTTTTTTTCGGATGGATCTATGCTAACGGCCCGAAGGCCCTAATGCTACATCGGAGTAGTATGAGCCCATTTGGCTCACTTTTGGTTTGTAAAAGTGGGGGGTTGCCCCCCGCCAACCGTGCAGTCTGCGACCACACGGCCTCCTCGCGTCGGGTTGGTGGTTGACGTGGTGTGAATGTTGATTCATATTGATTTATTTTAGAAAAAAATACTTATTAGAATACTAGCTGTTGCCCGCAGCTTCGCCCGCGATAACTTAGACTTCAGCAGTAGGTACTCAGAATTATGACGATTATTTTTATAGTCTAAGATATTTTTTATAACATCAGCTATCTACCAGTGAAAGTCTTTTCAAAATCGGCCCAGCCGTTTCAGAGATAAGCCGGAACAAACAGACAGACAGACAGACAGAGATTATAAAAAATGCTGTTTTGGTATATATATATATATATACCGTATATATATGAATTCAATAAAAAGCCGCTAATTCAATATTACAAACAGACACTCCCATTTTATTTATCGGTATAGATTGCACGCCTCGACGTTCCGGATATGCGCTTGCGGTGGTTTTAAGGATGGACACTCCCAGGTGCAAGTCCCACATTGGGTCAAGCTCTACCCGAAGACCCTGGCTACATGCATAAGGATTTACCTGCGAAATAAAAAGTGCTCTACTATCGACATTTAAACAAATGCAGTTTTCCCGAAACCATAAAGTTAATACGACGACGACCTCTGTAGCTTACAAAAAAGTTTTCTGTGTTCCTGGGTCATAGATGTGTATTAAATAAGTGTATATTGTATAATAAAAATCCTAAATATATGTATAGTATAAAAGTATTAAATATATTTCCGTTGTCTGGTACCCGTAACACAAGTTCTTCGAGAACTTACCACGGGACCAGATTGACGTGGTGTAAACGCGTCCATAGATATTATAGACATAGATATTATAGAATATACCTTTCAGTTGCTACTTCCCGGTAAACTGTTTATGGGCCAATCCAAATAACATAAAAGACAAAAAAATGCAGTAGAGCTCTTTAGACATAGGTACGGAACCCTGCCGATGTGTTCAGCACAGCCCATTAGCGATGGATCGGACAATGAGGCAAAAACGTTATCCCGGCCCTGTCTCCTGTCCGCGGATGCTGCGGGGCTGCGGGCACAGACAACCGCGTGTACTGTGACGTAATGAAACAACTTATTACGGATTTTATCGCGGTTTGAGGTTTTTAAATGCCCAAAGTTGCGGGTACTTTACAGCAGAATGGTGACGAGAGGTCAGTCCCCCCGTGGAGTGGATTGGAGTGGAGTGGAGTGGAGGGGAGGGGTTAAACGGCCAGTCGGTTCACCTGATGGTAAGTGTTTAGCGACATCCAAATCGCATCATTTCGGAAGTATACATTACCTGATCGCGCATCGATATATAAAAATTGTATGCGCGAAAGCTTGTAAAAATGTTTATTACTCTTTCACGAAAAGACTACCGAATAGATTTTAATGAAACTTTACAATAACATAGCTTATACATCAGAATAACATGTAGGCTATGATTTATCCCTGTACTCCCACGGGAATAGTAACTACGCGGTTGAAACCGCGCTGCCAGTACTGTATATGAGGGTTCCGCCTGTTAAAATGGCGGTGCACTTTTTATTACTTCGAACTAAAATGCACGTGTAAAGCGCAATGTGCATTTGTTGTTTATTTTTTTAACATTCGCCATAAAAAGGTCTTAAAACAGGCCACATGTGTATGGAAAACTTAATGTTTTTTTTAAGTATAACACGTTTTCTACCAAATTCTAGCGTGGTAGTCTCAGAATTACTGTGACCCAGGTAATAAAAGCCATACCTCAATCTTCATCATTACAAGAGCGTTATGTTCCACTGAAGGCGAATTGAGGCGTCACGTCGAGAAGTCGCAGGTTCAATCTTCAACCAGATGGGACCAGTGACCCACCAACACCATGGTGGCAGAGATCTGCCGTCTTGGCGTTCATTAAAACCCTATGTATGTGGATAATGATTAGTTCGACTTTTAATTTATAACCTTTTTTTAATGATGAAACTATGATGTCGTGTTTCGTGCGGTTTGCATCTGCATAATCTTTGGTTGTGCGGATGTGTTTGGGCGTCGGTAGTCGCCAAACGACTTCGACTGCTCATTGCCTTTCTTAATCTCATCTTCATGTCATAAAAAAAACGAAAGAGAGGTGTCAAGGGACACCCGGATGGAACGAAGTTGCTTTCGATTAATTAGTGAAGGAATTGTAATAAAAAACAAAAAAAAGGTGTAAGGAAAATAATTATTCGGGTAGGTATACATTTTTTATGATTTTTTTACCTACGTTGGTTTCAGCCTTTCAGATATTATATGTAACGGTTGATGGTGATGCTGTTGTGTTTGTACATTATGATGGCAGTCTCGAGATGCGAAGGAAAGTCGCGTGGCATTGATGACTTGTGTCACCTCACTTCCGTTTCCCATTAGCATGTCCGCACTTTCTACCTACAGTTAAACTAGATTGTTGACAGAGATGAGTTGTCATCAGTTACGTGCCATGTCGCATCGCATAATGATCTCTAATATTTGTTACAAGAAAGCATAAGGAAAGTCTTTAATTAGTATATCACATTCACTAGCTGGTGCCCACAGCCCCTCCCGCGTTAACTTACATTTACAACCGTGTCCGGATTGATGATCATTATTTTTATAGCCTATGTCCTAATCCGAGGTATGAGCCATCACCATTTCAACTTTCAGCCAAATCAGTTCAGCCGTTTTGCCGTGAAAGAGCAACAAACAAACATACTTACAAACTTTTGCCTTTTACAATACCTAATTAGTAAGAAGAAAGACAACAACGCTTACGAAGCTATTTACCAGAAATACGTATAAAATATTATTTTCCTAAAACAGTGACAAACTTCAATATGACTAACACACTTGCCAGACTTATGTATAACCTTGTATAACGTATACACACCGTGGTAGAAAGATTTAATATATAAAATTCTTGTGTCGCGTTCGTAATTAATTCCTCTGAAATGGCTCGACCGATTCTCATGAAATTTTGTGTGCATATCGGGTGGGTCTGAGAATCTGCCAACATCGATTTTTCATCCCCCTAAATGTTAAGGGTGGTCCACCCCTTAATTTTTATTTTATTTTTTAAACAGAAGTTAACGCGGACGAAGCTGCGGGCAACAGCTAGTAATATATAATATTTCCTACCTCAAAGCCGTGACACGTGCACGTCAGTTGTCATCAGTCATCAGTCATCAGTCATCGTTACTTCGGTCACGTGCCGGCGACATGACATCTGGTGTGTGTCGATGGTGAAGATAACCTGTGGCCCGTCCGCTCAGCGTTTCTGTATAATTGAGTAACAGTCATACATATTATAATGAAACAAAGTTTACGGATTTTATCGTAGTTTATTAAAAGTTTCACATACCCGACGTTCCGGATACTTTAGAACCATGGTCACGGGAGGACTGACCACGGGCCAACCATGGCTCAGGTCTTGACGTGGTGGTGGGGCTCAGTAGCCTAAGGTATGCCCAGCACCTTGGGCGAAGCGAATCGAGCCAAGGGGGCTCTTTGTACCCAGGATGCCTCAGAGCGTTTCCCGGAGTTAAAGAAAAAAAAGGACTGTCCACGGGAGGTATGTAAAAACCTCACTACTTTAGCCGCGTTGAGCACTTTTTGGTAGAGGAAAATCTTGTATTTTTTACTAGCTGTTGCTCGCAGCTTCTCCCGCGTTAACTTGGGTTTGCAGCCGTACCTGGATTGATGAGGATTATTTTTATAGCCTTAGTTATTCCTTATAACATTAGCTATCTGCCAGTGCGAGTCCCATCAAAATCGGCCTAGCCGTTTCAGAGTTTAGCCGGAACAAACAGACAGACAGACAATAATTGTGAAAAATTCTATTTTGGTATATGTACCGTGTATGTATATATACATATGCATTCAATAAACAGCGGTTATTTTAATATTACAAATAGACACTCCAATTTTATTTATCTGTATAGATTTTGAGATTTCATAATGTCATAATTAAGTTATAAGTTTTCACTTATGCAGTCCTGATATAATGTTGACTGCCATTTTTTTAAGTTGTCTATGTCAGACAATTGACTACATTGGATATTTTTTAGAATTTTTTTAATTCTTCTCAAAAAGTTGGACCTAAAACTATTCCACGCGTTTTGATTTCATTTGAAACAGACTTGGCACCGAATGACGACTAGAACTGTTAGCAGTGTTCTGTTCTCCTAAGTTCTGGCGGTACGAATGTCAGATACCTACTGTTAGATAAAACTGTACGGCTGTTCTCACTGTTTTTGATTACTTTCTCTGTAACGAGGAAACATATTTTCTTAATGACATTTTATCACAAAAATATTGAAAAAGTTTCAACAAAAACACAATGTGTCGTCGTATTAGTATTATCGCTTATAAGCGATTGTCCTTCTTATCTTTTAATAGTATCTATATAATATCGCTAAATTAAAAATTATTATCATTACGACTATGTATACTTACCAGATATCATTAATTTCTATTATTTTATACTGATCACTATTTTTAAATAGTATTTCAACGACTCCGTGGCGCAACGGTAGCGCGTCTGACTCCAGATCAGAAGGTTGCGTGTTCAAATCACGTCGGGGTCAAAACGCTTTTTTCTCCAAGAAACCCTTTGCCTGATCTTTAATACATAAAAATAATAATAAAGCTGAAGATTTTAATCCCACAAAAAACAGTTTTACTGTAAAATGTCGCGCCAAGTACACCTCTAACTATATACACTTATAGCAAAAATAAAAAAATAAACTAATCTTTACAAAAAATATGAAATAAAAAACCAAGTACACAAAACCTCTCGGATTAAAAGAAACACTCATTAAAAACTGTGAGAATTGAAAAAAACAATTGGTGTAGTATATTTACAAAAAAAAAAGAAAAATTTGCAATCTACAAAAAAATATAAATTAAAAAAAAGTTATCATTGTGATTTTCAATAATTGCAAAATTTTTGTGGCAAATTTTACAATTGAAAAACAATTTTTTAAACGTACTTGGCGAGCGTCATTGAGTACCCCAAATTTTTTCATGGCTAATCTAGAGCTAGGGTAATATTATTCTGTGATCTACAGCCAGGAAATTGGTATGGAAAAGGAGTATAAAAACAACAATTGTTGCAACCCTTCTACGCCATGAAGTTGGCCTCACTAATGATTATTTTGATGTCTTCAATCAAATCTATTAGAATTAAAATTCAAGCTCGTACCCATTTCTTTATATATTTCTTATTCCTATTACATTTATACTCATATGAATATGACGCTTTCTTGCCTTTAATTGAATCAAGAAATAAGGAAATGATTTTATTACTAGTAAGGTAAAGTACCCAGTAACTGCTCAGAACCACCTTTCCACTCTTTTTATTTGTATATCTGCATTTTTGAATATAGATATACAAATGCAGAGAGTGGGCATGGGTACTGGTTCCTGAGCAGAGACTGGGTACTTTACCTTAGATAATGTTTATTAAATTGTTTTTGAAAATTATAACATTAAGGAATGCTTGAGTTTAATAATTTATCTTAGTGACATTAATAATTTATCTTAGTGATATTGTGAAGTCATTTACAATACATCGAAAATGACGCGCGCCAAGTACGTTTAAAAAATTGTTTTCAATTGTAAAATTTGCCACAAAAATTTTGCAATTATTGAAAATCACAATGATTACTTTTTTTTTAATTTATATTTTTTTGTAGATTGCAAATTTTTCTTTCTTTTGTAAATATACTACACCAATTGTTTTTTTCAATTTTCACAGTTTTTAATGAGTGTTTCTTTTAATCCGAGAGGTTTTGTGTACTTGGTTTTTTTATTTCATATTTTTTGTAAAGATTAGTTATTTTTTTTATTTTTGCTATAAGTGTATATAGTTAGAGGTGTACTTGGCGCGACATTTTACAGTGAAACTGTTTTTTGTGGGATATTTCTTTTTTTTGTAAATCTGATATTAACGTTTATACTTATTGGCAGCTTCACTTCAAATAACTCCATAGAGCAAATGAAAACAAACAAAGCAGCCATTTTACAATTCCAAGTTAAATCTTCAACACAGACTAAACTTCAATTGTAGTAATGTTACCATTGCATAAAATGAATATAAGGATTTTCACTAAATATATTTTAAGTTTATTTACTTTTTAAACACAAAATGCTCAACAATTAATGTTTTAAAACTTATAATAATAGTTAAATATTTTTACTAATAATAACTCTTCAGCTTTGTGAAGTTTTTTTATTATGAAAGACCCATTTTTATTTATAGGCTTGCAGCACTGAACAATCCCCCAAATAGGTCTCAAATAATGTCGAAGTTGACCACCCCTGGTAGTGTGTGTGGTACATCTGTGATCTGTACCACTCTGTACCTCTACCATGAGTTTCCAGAGACGATACACCTTAGCGAGTAGTATAAAAATTGGTATACCCCTGGTAGTGTGTGTGGTACATCTGTGATCTGTACCACTCTGTACCTCTACCATGAGTTACCAGAGACGATACACCTTAGCGAGTAGTATAAAAATTGTATGGAAAGTCGAGCAGCGCCTCTACTACATACTATCATTACTATCTTTGGTACCTTATTAATAAGTTCATACCAGACTAGTCTTGGGCCTAATCGGTCACCACTGAGAGCGCTCAATTGAGTTCATAATTCAATGGCGAACTAGTTCGTTCTATTATGAAAAAATAACCAAGTACCTGAATTAAATCGAAATTTTAAAAAATACGTTCAAAAATATAAAAAGAAATTGGTGTACATACTTGGTTTGCAATACTTAGATAATAATAATTGATCCGCTTGTTTCGGTTGACGACTTTATAAAGAATATTTCAGCTACATAGCTATTCGATTTTAAATTGCCGCTTTAAGTAGCAGTAGAACAAAGTTAATTAAATTACGACTTCAAGAGAGAAAGAGAATAAGTGTCTTCATATTTTATTCGTGTATTAGTTACTCTTTTGTATTATGTATATATACAGCTAGTGCTGTTGCCCGCAGCTTCGCCGGCGTTACCTTACTCAACTTAACTACTGTTAGTCAAAGCGTGATGGTATATAGCCCTATAGCCTTCCTCGATAAATGGGCTATCTAACACTGAAATAATTTTTCAAATCGGACCAATAATTCCTGAGATTAGCGCGTTCAAACAAACAAACTCATAAGCTATTAGTATGTTAGTATAGATATCTGTTACATGCACACCGAGTAGGTACACCATTTTTTTTAAATATTTTGAACGTATTTTTTTTAATTTCGATTTATATCAGTTACTTAGTTCTTTTTTCAGGATTTCATTATTTTTTGTAAACAATCAAAATTATTTTTAACTACCTGTTTCCCGCAGCTTCGCCTGCGTTTGTTTAGATTTACAACCGTACGCGGTCTGATGATAATTATTTTTGTAGCCTAAGTTACTCCTTATAACATCAGTTATCTGCCAGTGAAAGTCCCAACAAAATCGGCCCAGTCGTTTCAGAGATTAGCCGGAACAGACAGACAGACAAAAATGGTAAAAAAGGCTATTTTGGTATATGTACCGTGTATGCATCCATATGCATTAAATAAAACGCGGTTATTTTAATATTACAAACAGACACTCCAATTTTATTTATCTTTATTATTATTATTATTATTTTTAATTATTTTTAACTAGCTGTTGCCCGCAGCTTCGCCCGCGTTAACTTGGATTTACAGCCGTACCCGTATTGATGATGATTATTTTTATAGCCTAAGTTACTCCCAATAGCATCAGCTATCTGCCAGTGAAAGTCCCATCAAAATCGGCCCAGTCGTTTCAGAGATTAGCCGGAACAAACAGACAGACAGACGGACAAAAATGGTAAAAAAGGCTATTTAGCCTTTTTTACCATTTATATATATATATATATATATATATATATATATATATATATATATATTTAGGTATATTATGTCCCATATATACATATACATCCATATGCATTAAATAAAAAGCGGGTATTTTAATATTACAAACAGACACTCCAATTTTATTTATCTGTACAGATTATTTTTAATAAATTTTAAATGTGTATTTGGTGCAATGATTTCCAGTGAAACTTTTTTTTGTTGGATTTCATTACTTTTTGTAAAGTTTTGGATAGTTACAGATTACAGACTCCAAAATAGACAAATTTACTCAACAATAATTTTTATTTATATACCTAGGACACTACACTTATTTATTTGTGTAAAATATTTGCAATAAATATTCGAATAAATAAACTGCGAGTTTTTCATAAATTATATTATTCCATAATATTTGAGTAAGATTATCAATTTTAACTCTCATACCTAAACATTGTTGAACCTGACCCAAATTCTTAATCTTAAACTTAGAGCTCAATACTGAAATTAACTTGTCTGTCTCTATTTGATTATTGGAACAAATATAAGTCATCAACATATAATGCTATAACAATTTTTACATCATTATTCATTTTTGTAAAAACACATGACTCTATACGACTCCTTTTGAAACCTAACTCACATAAACATTGCTCCACTCTCTAATACCATGATCTAGATGACTGCTTCAAACCATAAATCATCAAGTATCAGCACATGGGGTGGTGCAGCGAAAACGCTACTGATATCCGTCGAGAGAGCGCAGAGAGCAATTCTCAAGGTGGCTACATTTCGCCCTTTCCTATTCCCTACTAACCTTCATTATAAAACATGTACCGCCTTATTACAAAAAACTTATCTAGTACCGGGATTAAACCAAGACTGAAAAGTCCAGGTTTGTTACGGTATTAACGTTAGTCCATGGACTAAAATTCATTCTTATTACAAATCGAGGACCAACCGGGGTCTAGGTAGTACCAAAGATCGTCCCTGGTTTAATTGTATCCACAGATTATTGAGCAACATATCATTCATTTTGTTCGTTCAATATTTGATTAGTTCGGTACACCGTTCCTTTTTATGCAAAGCTCGCTAATTTATAATTAAATATAATGTGGAAAATACATCAATATTTTGATAATAAAATTTATTGTGTTATATAAAATATCTGAAATCTTTACTACTTTGTACTTTGAGGTAGTGTGATTTAAATTCTTGTTTATTACACACAAATATTGTAATATTTCGCTGTTAAGTTGTTTATATAGCTAGCGTATAAGGGAATGAAATACAAAGCGCGCGTAGTTCTAATGTCATCGAAATGTTTATTGTTTAATGTTTAGTTATTGCAATGTAAGTCGAGTTACCACTTACCATTAGTTACAATACAGCCATTATTGTTCTTTGATTCTAAATAGACGGTATGTTGTTCATAAGAATAGTATAATATTTTTTGTTGTGAATTTGTGTGCCACGAACATTACTTATGTTGTAAAATGTATCAACAAAAGAAAAAAGGGATGATAATTGGACTTCTCAAGAAAAGGTTAGTGTTTATTTAATCCAAACATACATGAAAAATATCAGAGTTAATTAGAATTATTACATATGATATCGACACCAGCAATTTATACTACGCTAACTCATTAAAGTGTACTTGACAGTAGACGCTTATAAAGGGAAAAATCTAATAACTTTTATATGAATTAAGGTACTTATTTGAAATTTGGTACCGTCAATACTTAATTTATTTATTGTATTTTGCCATACTCATTTTTCTTTGATTATTTTTAGTTTTGGATTTAGAGTAAGTTAGCCGTATATGCACGTAATTCGTGAATAAAAAATTACATACAACACTCGTCTAACTAATGTTAGCGTAGTGTATTACGGGAGATCATAGTACCAAAGAAGTGTTATTTTTATTGGATTGCAATAATATTTTTAAAATATATTAAGCATTAATTATAACCTTAGGTTTTTGCAAATATTCATAACATATATTATTGTAATTTTTTATGATAAATAACAAGTTATTTAAGTTAGCTTTATTTAACCGGTGCATGCGTCGCTAGCGGATATCGTATTAAAAGCCGTTAAATTATATAATATAGCGTATATATAATTAACTATACATCGACCTGTGTCACAAGTTAGCGTATCCTTTAACTTTCCGCTGAGCTATAACAAATGTTGACATATATAAATTCTGGATGAAATTGTGCAGATTATGTTATTTTAAGTAGGTAGTTAAATTATAATTAAAACAAATATAGTTGAGTAATCAACTGTTTATTAAAATTTCAGCTAAGTTGCTTATTAATGAGCTACAAGAGATCAGATCAATCAGTTTGACTTATATAATCATATACTATATAATAATTGATTGTATAATCAAGATTGCACTTAAAATAATTATTCTTAACAGAAACAAAAAAAATGCTATAAAATAAATCACAATTAAGGCAGTATGTTGTATGAAGTTTGAATATTTATAAAGTACTTATTGATTAAGTACTTTATAAATATTCAAACCTCATCATCACTTACATTCTCCTCATCATGTTCGGTTGAAAATATTTTTTTATAAAATGTGTGATATTTTTCGGGTATAATATTGTTATCACAATAATATTTTAAGTCTTTATGTTTTGCTGCATTAATTTTTAGCAAAGTTTTGTATGCTTTGTCGGGGAAAGGCTCCAAGTGGGATAATCTAGTAGATGTCCTTTTAAAACATTGTATTTTACTACTTTCGTTATCACCTAAACTATACTTATATTCCAATAATCCGTAATTATCAGGAGAAACATCTATTTTTTTAACTTTATTCCACATAATTTTAGTGTTATTTAAATTTTTAGTCCAATTTTTTTTGGTAATTTTACTTTTAAAATCAAATATCATGTTTTGATGGACCTCGATAACTTTATAAGGACTCCCGTTGACCTTTGCCCATCGAACCAGTGAATACCATTCATCTGGTGTATACACCTCTCTACCTCTTGCTGTCTTTTCTATTAAAGCATGGACTGAATCGCCCTCATTCTGTGTATGGCCCTTTTCCATAAAATGATGGCTAATCTTGATTTTAAAATTTTTAGCAGCTATTAAGTACATGTAGTAAACGATACGGTTACGATTTTGTCCCCCACAGTTGTCTGACCATAGGTTTACTGTATGAACTCCATTAGAAGCTAATTTATAAAAAAAGTCGTATAAGCAACTAGCCACTTCATTAGCCCCTCTCTTGGCCGTTTGCTCATCCCACATATAACAATATGCTTCTTTAGATCCCATATTGTAAATTGTAAAATTATATACATTAAGCTTACGCCTATAATAATAAACACTTATATTACCATGTGGTGAGCTTAAAACTTTTTGAAAGTCAAATACAATACAAGCTACTTGGTTATTAGAGACAGCTAATAGTTTACATTCCAGTTTTAACTTGCGTGAAATTTCTTTTTCTGTTTGATGTTTGGTGAAGTTTACTTTTAATTCATCTGTAACGATAGAGGTATTTTTGTACTGATGACAGAGGTCACATTGATCTTTTTTTGGTAAATGAAATCCTATTTTCAAATTAGTGTTAACAATATCTCTATACTGTCTTACTGTCTGTACCTTATCATTATAATTATTATTGGCACACCACTCAACATACAGCTTAAACATTTTTGCAAAAGATAAAGAAGGATCTAAATATTTTTTACTCGTACGCTTTCTTACGTAATGAGACTCGACAGGTGTTAAGGAATTAACGTGATCTATGACACTTTGTTTCATTTCATTTGAAATTACATAATTATGATTTTTATGTCGACCTCTGTTATCAGTAACATCAGTAAAATCGTTGTTTTCTTGGACTTTTCGTATTGCAGTATACACAAAATCTTTACTAATATCAAAGGTGTTCAAGAACATAGTTTTGCAAACTTTTTTTAATGTGATGCCATTGTATGAATTCATGGGAAGGTGATAATGTAAAGTGTGTGATCGACGACTAGATTCGGACTCAACTTTAGTCACAGTCTTTTTACTCTTTTGTATCACATATTTGGCTATGATTTGCCATTGTTTCGCGTGCTACCAGTATCCCAGAACTTATTGAACAGGTCAATACGAACTTCTTGGCTTAATTTATTATAGCATTGTAGACGACAATTGACACAGGCAACTTTAAGGCTTCTTGCTGCTTTAGTTTTTCCTTTTGACGTGGTATACTCCAATCCTTTGTTACACAAACGTTTTCTTTTTTTAACTATCCTGTCATCTTGATGTTTAAGACGTTTGAGACCCAAATCAGTCCTTTTTTTAGATCTACGTTTAATATTTTTTGGAGTCGATACTGCAGAATAGTCACTATCAATGAACGTTGCAGACGAGGAAATTGAATTACAGGGAGTAGATATTACCGATACTGAATCTGTATTGTTACTGAAGCCCTTATTCATTTGCGATTCAGAAAGACTTTCCTGGGCTGACGTACTGATTTCCGGTGTGAGTGTTCTATCTTCGGTATCTTGGCAAGAAATCGGGACCAAAGTATCGTTTAAACTTTGTATAGTTTCCGAAAAATCACAATAAGGTGAAGGTACAGGGGTATTGTCTATGCTGTCAGGAAAATCATTAGTGACGACCGAAAACAGCGGTTCGATACTTGGTGGAGTCAATGTTAATGGAGAAGATTTTTGGTTAAAAGTCAACAGCTTTGGTGAATAAATATTAAGCGGAGTATTAGGAGGCCCCACGTCGTTTAAATTTATGTCTAATACAACATCATTTTCATAATTGACAACATCTAGGCTTGTAGAATTGGATATGGAGTAATCATGCTCTTGAATAGGCTCATCGGACATAATTTGATTATACAAAGTCACGAATTCAGGATTATCAACTTCGGCAGGTAATGGCGACGATGCTATAACCAAAATAGGTACAATATATTAAAATCAGGATTATTTTTATAAAAAAACAACCATCAACAAACCAATAAACATAGGTTTTTTCATTAGTATTTACAACATAATAGTCGCTAAGTAGCGCATCTTACAAATGTACATGTATTCACGAACGCACTAAACTACGCTAACAAGTGTTAGCGTAATGTTACACGGACTTCGAGCTAAGGGGCTCATATTTTCTAAAATACGTGTCGTATTACTATAAAAGATATTTATTTATTGTCAGCTACATTCTAACGGTTAATAGCAGATTAAACTTACCTCTCTCGACAGTATGAAGCGGTATATCATCATTTTCATCAACACTCCTCAATGAATATTTCGCTGTATTTGTTAATTCCTCTAAATATTTAGCTCGTTTCCGTGACATTTTTGTTATAAAAAATATAAACAATATCTTAAATAAATTTTATCAATAACGCTGTCAATTATTGTTTAAACTGAGAAAGTTTTGAAAACCGCGCAATCACGTATAATACAGCGACAAGTGTCGTTAGACTAATATAAACAAACAAGCGGTGCGTCTCCTCCCCGCGCACACTCCGCTAATAATACTTAGCGTAATTTAGATCGTGTGATTTCAAAAAATACATTTACTTAGCGTAGTATAAGATTTATAACTTCGTAATTTATGTATATTTCTGTACGATTTTTTTAATACATATAAAAAACCTAATTTTAAGCAACTTGGCATAAAAAACCTAATTTACGTAAAAATCGAGTTAGCGTAGTATAAATTGTTGGTGTCGATATAAAATAGGTATGTATATCAATGACAAAATACAATACAACAAAATTACAGAAATAGAATGTTAAATTATATAAGGATGTCAGAATAATTATTTTAAATGTTAGTCCAATTCAATAATTTTGTCTATATCGAGTTCATTTAATTACCTTTCAATACAATTAATACGAAAAAACGCAAATTCAACGCATAAGACATCTGATAATTTAAAGTTTTGAGGTAAGTACCGAAGTTAAACTAGGGGTCACGGTGGTCTAACTTTAGTACCATAGATAGTCCTGGTACTAGCGTTAAACTAGTTTTTGTAATAACATTTATATTAGACCATGGTTTAAAGCTGGTATTAAACTCGGTACTATATTTAGTCTTCGTTTTGGAATAAGGCGGCCAAAGTCCTAACAGTCAGACAACTTTTTATACTAAACATAGTACTAAAACAGCACGCAGCTCTTGCCTACTGTACTGAACTTACTAAAAAACGAAGAAAAGATATAGTTTGCTCCCAAAAAATTGCAATAAAACATACCTTTATAACTAAATTTTATATATACCTAGGCCCTTATCTCTACAACAGATTAAATGCTTTGTCAGATATTTATCGACTAACTTACCATAAATGTAAAAAAAATCTCCAGTTGTCGCTACAAAGTATGTCGTACGAAGAGACAGATAATTCGTTAATTAGGTTAGATTAGACTTTACCTATTTATACTTTTATCTTATAAGTTATATATAGTTTAATATAAATGATAAAATATGATTCGTGAAGCGAGTACACTAGCCCTTTTAGCCTGAAACACAGGATTTCCTAGTTCAGGCAGT
This sequence comes from Helleia helle, assembly GCA_963853865.1. NCBI lineage: Eukaryota > Metazoa > Arthropoda > Insecta > Lepidoptera > Lycaenidae > Helleia > Helleia helle. The sequence continues at coordinate 18,454,131 of OY971433.1, read as the reverse complement.
CAATACATATATTGTAAATATCTAAGAAACATTGCATTGTAATTATAGATTTTATTGTACTTAATATGTAAGTTTCTGAAATAAACATATTTTTTTTTAATTATAAATTACTTTGTTTAACAATCTTATTCTTATTTGAATCACAATTAATAACTAGTTGAACCTTATAAATGTCCTCTTTAAGAAAACCATTTAAGAATGCTGTTTTAACATCTAAATGAGTGACATCTAAATTTAAGTGAACAGATAGTGCGAACAATATTTTCAAAGTAGAATGTCTGACATCTGGTGAGAAAGTCTATTCATAATCAATACCAGGCCTCTGTGTAACCTTGTGCAACCCACTTGCACTCTACTAAAGTTTAATCAAAAGGTAATTCACTCACAGGAACCCATGCATCATTTTCTTCAAAATCTTGCATGCAGCTTTTCCTATATTGCCTCAATCCACTTGTCTCTTTCTGGGCTCTCCAGAGCTTCATGGACACAGACTGGATCATTAGTAACATTTGGACTCAACGTTGTACATACATTTGGAAATCTATACCGCTCTGGCAGCTTTTTTATTCACTTAATTTGGGTCCCCCTTTACTAAAAGTAAATGGTACTGGTTCCTCATTTTCTTCTTCAGATTGCTGTCTGTGTATGATATTCCCGTAAATGCTCCATCTTTCATTTTATCCTGGTCATTTATATTCAAATGGCCAATCTCCTATGACACTCTTCACTAATTACTGTTGAAGTAGGAGTAAAAAAACATTGTTTATGTTCCATGACCAACTTATAAACACCATCTTCTTGGTTTGCTACAGCCACCAAACTGTTTTTTTCTATTGTAAACATAACAGCATTTCTCCTTTAACTTAAAATGTAAATCAAGGGTTGGCTTAGAGTATAGCAAAAATTTAATACCAATTTAATTGGTAGGAGATGAAGTCAAGAAACAAACTCCAGCGGCATTTAATAAGCGGTTATGTCTAATTTTTAGAGTTTTGACCGAATAAAATCGGTTGAAACTAAATTAAAAAATACATTAAAATCACATTAAAGCACCACAATTACATAGATAGATATAGTACATCTCACTTTGTTAAATAATTTTGTTATTTCTCGTTCTCTATATAATTTTCTATATAAATAAAATAAATAAAATTCTCTATATAAATAATTAGACTGTAATAACATTTTTCTTTCCAATTGGAATTTTCTGTTGGAACCGGCTAAGACCTGAGGCCATGCTGCCATATCTGTTGTGTTAACAAAAATATCTTGTCTGTGCTTTGGAGAAACGGCGGAAAATGCCAAAAAGCGCGGCTCTGCCCCTCTAGCACCCATCAATCAACTATCACTTCCCATTCTATTCACCCAGAACAGTTCACCATAATATTCGCCAACGAATCACATTATATATTACACAGATTAAGTTTTAAAAACAAACACTACAGAAAACCATCTGACCAGTCCTACAATAGAAAACCACTCCAGAACAGTTCTCCACAATATTCGCCAACCAATCACAATATATACAGTTTTTAAAACAAACACTAGTAAATCACTCAGAATGAACAAAACACAAAATAACAATTAATTAACGGGAAACTGGGAAGAAACGAAGAAGATTGAGCTCTTAACAGAAACGAATATATAAAACAAAAGAAGTTTATCAAATAAAAAATACGACAGAAAAAATATATTATACGAAAGACGTTTATCAAATATAAAATATGACAGAAAAAATAAATAAAAATAAGGTATAGAGAATATAAGAAAAAAAAACGAAATACTTTATTTTTAATACAACACCGTATATTGATAACGATAGGCAGCATGGCCTCTAGCCTTTGCCTGTTCCAATAGGATAAAACTAAAAAACAAGCAACCAACTTCGATGTCAAAACTCAAAATTCTCACAGTAACGTCATATAAAATATTTTCTCTGGACCTCTTTAATCGCAAATCGGCGCAAGCAATAATTTTCATGTTTGAAATGTATTAAATAATTGCTGAGACCCAATATTTTTTTGTAATATGTGTAGAATTCGTAAAAAGAAACTTATTAAAAATAGTGTGAAGTCTTAGTGTTTTGGCAATAATAACAAAATAAAGCCCCAAAAATTTTTTTTTTGTTTTGGAGTTTATGTTTACATATGTCTCGAGAATATATACACAGTGCCTCACGCCAAACTACTTGGATGTGTTCTTGGCGCTAGACACTGACGTGTCTCCTGATTACATTCTCAAAGCGCTGAACCCGGATAAAAAAGTCGAATCTGAAGTATTATTTTTTCATTTCATAACCAATTATTTTATTTTTATTGTATGGCAAACACTCCACCGTGGCTCAAGCCTTGTCGTGGCGGTGGGGCTTAGTACCCTAAGGTGAACCCAGCACCTTGTTGTTGGTCTGTGGTACGGAACAACCCCTCTGTGGAGGGTGGATGGATGGCGTTGGTCCCTTGGGCAACTGACTAGCCGTCGAGGTGCCCTGTTGCTCAGCAGATCCGGGGCACCACACCAAAGGTGGCATTGGTGGCACTCGCCGGGTTTTAGTGGGTAGAGCGGCTACCACCTTACAATCATTCGGGCGCAGCGAGTCCCACATACGCACTTGGGGAGTCCCCCCCCTGCCCGCGGGATGCCAAAAAACATTTCCCGGAGCAAAAGAAATAAAAAGTGCGGATGAAAGCAGAGAAAACCGTATATCATTACTCAGCTTCGTCCACAATCATATAGTACTTACAGATTGATAACTTCTTGGGGATAAAATATAGCTCTTCGATTTTTATAGTAAATCTGAAAATGATTTAGGCGTAGAGTCACTCTTGCACTTATAATATTAGTATGGACCTCGTAGAGTCACTCTTGCACTTACAATATTAGTATGGACCTCGTAAGCTGCAACATTCTATTTCGAGATTTATAATTGCTTTGCTATGGCGTGTGATGTTAACAAGGTGCACGCCATATACTCCAACCTACCCAATCAATTCCAGCGCCGGCGACTTTGTACCACTTGTAGGGTATATTGGGTATGTGTGTAATTGGTTCTACTGGGGCTTCTGGAAACGTCCATGGAAGATTAATATAATTGTCATCCTGAGAAAATCAGCGATCACAAGATAGCGTTTGTAGAAACATCTCAATGAGATATGGAATGGCTGCGCTGTCACCATGTTGCATATTTCTTACGATATACTAGTTTGCTGTGACATACTGGAAAATCAGTGTAATATTACTAATATGTTTATAATTTTTGCCACGCCATGTTGCTTTGCAGCCGAATTGGGCCGGCACGACCGGGGTGGTACCTCTCGCTCACATAATACCGACGTCAAGTAACAGCTATGCTGTAGTGTTTCGTGCGGTTTTTTGAGTTTCCTGTGGCCCATTGGGGGGGATAGGGAAAAGGAGGGCAATGCATCTACATAATCTCTAGTTTCCCTACATAATCTGGTTTGCCCTCCCATACTATATAAAAAAAATGTGAGTTGTTATTAGCGGAAGGTTCTTTCGGACATTTTCAGAGAGCACAAACAAACAGTACAAATTTATAAGGTTGATTCTTGAGGGTGAAATACCGGGAAAGAAGAGTCCTGGACGACGCAAATGGCTAGGTGACATAATTGGATGAACTGGACTGAGTTACCCAGATATACAACATGTGGCGTGGTATCTCAAGAAGTTTGGCTTACTGACCTCCAAACTTAAATATGAATGGCACCTGATGATGATGTCATTGCTGGCACCCAAATACATATTTTTCACGATCGATGCAGGGGCAACAGTTGTTCCCCACCATGGTTCAGGCATTGACGTGGCGGTGGGGCTCAGTAGCCTAGGGTGAGCCCAGCACCTTGGGCGAAGCTAATTGAGCCGAGGGGGCTCTTTTTACCCCTCTTATAAGAAGAGGGGACAAAAGAGCAGGGGGCAAAGGGCGAGGATGGGAACCTCACCCCATTGTACTGTCCCGACGTTGGGAGGGGTTGTTCTGTGGTTCGGGACAACCCCTCTGTGGAGGTGGCGTCGGTCCCTTGCGGCACTGACTAGCCGTCGAGGTGCCCTGTTTGTTTACTAGATCCGGGGCACCTCACCAAAGGCGGCATTGGTGGCACTCGCCGGGTTTTTAGTGGGTAGAGCTGCGCCACTTACCGGCTGCCGGGCGCAGCGAGTCCCATATACCCGCGTGGGGAGACCCACTCTCCCGTGGGATGCCTCAGATCATTTCCCGGCGTTAAGGGAAAAAAAAGAGTATGGATAGATAGAACGCAAAATAAGCGCAAAAGTTTCGAGTTGCGGAAACCAGCCTGACCTCAAGTGACAAGTAATCAAGTATGGAGATATAGTTTCTTTATGTCGTAGAAGCTGGCGTGGACCGTGGGTGAGGCTTAAATATATCATTGTTTGACCAGCGTCAAAATACCGAGGAGTGATGATGGATAATATTATATATTATTTATAAGGACGTTCTATGGCTCGATGGATCAATGACGTGGGAGGGCTGGTGGACGGAACATGGATGGGACAGGCAAGGGACAGAGGAGATTGGCATAAAAAGGAGGGCTATGGTCAGCAGTGGGCTATATCGGGCTGATGATGATGAAAAGTAAATTGATTTTAACGCCCCCCACCGATAAGTTACAGCGGGAGACAATTTACTAGCTTCGTTAGTTCCCTCTAAATCAGGCAACACACGGACGGACTATCGTTTGACGGGATTACATCCTACATAACGAGACCCGCGTTCTCTTAGTGACCACAAACAACAACAGTTCAACAATAATGGTTGTAGCTTCCAATTTAAAATGAAACATAGTTTGTACTTGACAACATTGAAATTAAGTTCAACATACGAAGGTTTTATTATAATAACTTTACAATAATTTACACCACAGCGCTATCCAAATTAAAATGATACTTCGTCGCCTATTATTGACATGGTTGGAGAGTCCCACATATTTTAGTGTTGTTATACTAATTTATGTGACAAAAATGTTGTTATTCATGACCATTATAAATTGGCCTCTCCATGTGAGGTTGTTTATGGTGATGGCGTACTAATTCATTATTGGTTAATTTAATACAAATAATACATCATGAGAACCGCTTATTATAGTACTTCTATCCGTCCACTTTAAAACCACACGAAGAAGGTAAAACTTAGGAGCTCGAATATTGAATCGAGAATAAATTCGAGGAATTTTATATACTAACTCGGTAATACCATCATTGATGAGGTAGGAACCGAGCGCACCATACCATGGTTCACCCAATCAGGGCTCAGTAGCCTAGGGTGTGCTCAGCACCTTGGGCGAAGCTAATTGAGCCGAGGAGGCTCTTTGTACCCCTCTTATAAGCAGAGGGCAAGGGGCGAGGACAGGAACCTCACCCTATTGTACCGTCCCGACGTTGGGAGGGGTAGTTCTGTGGTGCGGGACACCTATCTGTGGAGGTAGCATCGGTCCCCCGAGGGATTGACTAGCCGTCCAGGTGCCCTACTTGCTCAACAGATCCGGCGCATCTCACCAAAGGCGGCATTGGTGGCACTCGCCGGGTTTTAGTGGCTAGAGCTGCGTCCACTTTACCACCTTCCGGGGAGACCTGGGGAGACCCACTCCCCGCGGGTTGCCTCAGAGTATTTCCCGGCGTTAAAGAAAAAAAAAGGTACCGAGCCCACGACCTCTTCAATACACGGCATGTATATTGTGTGGTATGTACCAGTATGGAGGTTTTATAACACACATTACACGTTATAAGGAAATGTTCACAACGTGTAGTGAACAGGATCTACATCCAGTATATGACTTGATCATCCTGTCATGGAGTTGATGAGTATATTGAACATGATATAATACTTTGTACTATTATTACTTAATGGCATTATGAATCTCTTATGTGGTTCGTCTTAATGGTTCGCCAAATTAGATCCGGTGACGACTGACGACGCGTGTTCACCGGGACGAGGGCTGATGATGATGCTTGTATCTCACGGCTGCATGGGTACCACCTCGACGGTTAGTCAGTCCCTCAAGGGACCGACACTACCTCCACAGAGGGGTTGCACCGCACCACAGAAAAACCCCTCCCAATGTCGGGACAGTACAATATGGTGAGGTTCCCGTCCTCGCCCCTTAAAGCAGGGGGGACAAAAGAGCAGGGGACAAAAGGCAGGGATGGGATCCTCACCCCATTGTACTGTCCCGACATTGAGAGGGGTTGTTCTGTGATGCCGAACAAGGTGTCGTCGGTCCCTTGAGGGACTGTCTAGCCGTCGAGGCGCCCTGTTTGCTCACCAATTCTGGTGCACCTCAACAAAGGCGGCAATGGTGGGACTCACCGGGTTTTAGTGGGTAGAGCTGCGTCCATTTACCAGCTATTTAGCAGAGTCCCACATACCCGCGGGATACCTCAGAGCATTTTCCGGCGTTAAAGAAAAAAAGGCTACTTTTGAGTAGGCTCCTTATCACAGGCGACGTTTACTCACTTGGCTTAAATAACACAAATAAACTGGTTGTGACATTAACGAGATAATAAAGTCGATTAGCATCGATGTTCAGCTCGATCGGAGTCGATTACCGTATCGATGTATCGAGTCGCCGGCCCGATGTCTCGATGTCTCGGACCGTATCTCCGTCGTGCTGATGCGATGATAAGGGAGAATGGAATGTAGGAATGTGCAGGGTTTATGTGGTCTTTGTAATATCTGCATGTACACTATATTTATAACAATATGTGATCCTCACGTAGCGTCTAAGAACTTCATGGGTTTCTTAAAATAAAACATTATATATTAGAGCTGAAGTGTGTTTATTGGAACGCGCTAATCTCAGAAATCACCTATAGCTATCTACTATCGATAACTCAACCATTGAGGGCTATTTATTTTAGGGTACTTTTTAATAGAGCGGGCGATGCCGCGGTAACAGCTAGTAATAATTAAATTCAACACAAAAATTAGTTAGAGATGGGAAACTAAATTACATAATTGAGTGAACGTAATGAAATGGCAGAATTATTAATATACATCAGTCCAGTCTTTCCGTGACCATGGTTGTGAAGTATTCGGAACGTCGGGAATGTCATTATTCGCGATAAAGTCCATTAAATTTGTTTCATTATAATATTACTAGTGGCACCGACAGACGTTGTCCTGTACAATTTTTTTTTTTGTGAATCTAAACCATCCTCGAATCCCCTTGAACTTACACAAAAAAAAAATATCAAAATCGGTCCAGCCGTCTAGGAGGAGTTCAGTGACATACACACGCACACAAGAAATATATATATATATATATATATATATATATATATATATATATATATATATATATATATATATATATATATATATTTCAAATGATTTTACGCACAACCTCACAAATGGCTCCCTAATGTAGTTTACTAAGTCAGTATAAAGACATACTTAATAACAATTTTACTAAAATTGTATTTCAGTATTGTAAAATTGACAAAGCATTTATCTTGCATCCCAGGATAGGCTAGTGATTATTTTCATTCTAGTTACGTAAACGTAACTTAACAACTTTTAGTATAACTCAACAAATTTTAGTATAATTGAACAACTTTTGGTATAACTCAACAACTTTTGGTATAACTCAACAACTTTTGGTATAACTCAACAACTTTTGATACAACTGAACAGCTTTTGGTATAACTCAACAACTTTTGGTACAACTCAACAGCTTTTATTATAACTCAACAACTTTTGGTATAACTCAACAACTTTTGATACAACTCTGAACTCAACAACTTTTGGTATGACTCAACAACTTTTGGTATAACTCAACAACTTTTGATACAACTCAACAGCTTTTGGTATAACTCAACAGCTTTTGGTATACTTTCCCGTGTACGGAGTAAAGCCATCATGCACATATCTAGCGAGAGAAGCCGCGCACATTACCACTTAATTGGTGAAGGCAAATTATCCGTACAGGTCCAACTTTCTAACGATTAGCCATTACTATGTTGCGTGATAAACAGACAGACATGTTTACCGCCGGATGGTGTAGTGACGGAGAGGTCGCGGGTTCGACTCTCCCCAAGGGTGAACTATGTGTGTATTGAAAATGTTTGATGATTTCTAACAGGACATCGTTAACGCATAAAATGATAATGATTATGTAAGGAAATCATAATGATACACTGTAGCTATTTTTATATGGGACAAGACGATTCATGTTATAAAAGAAACTATTAAAATATTATAATTGATTACTAATTAATTATCTTCGTCTATGATTACTTTTCCATTTCTAACGAACATGTCAGTCAATCGTTTTATATTAATGAGCTGTGAGCCAAACCTATTTACGTAACAAAAATCAGATCCACTTTCCTAAGGTGAAATATTGTCTTCAAATAATTGTCCCCTCGTTTAGGAGACAAACGAAAACTTTCTGAAAAAAACCTGTTATCCCCATCATTCTTCATCGTACGGTTTTAATAAATTTACAAAAAACTCCTTATGTCGGAATAAATAAGGTTTACATTACTTTAGTTGTTTCAGGTGCTTGTGTTACATTTGGACTTTAGGAAGACCAGCTCATGTTTGACTGAACCTAAAACTGATCTTATTCTTACTAATATTATAAATGCGAAAGTTTGTAAGTATGTATGTTTGGATGTTTGTTCATCTTTCACGGCAAAACGGCTGAACTGATTTGGGTGAAAGTTGAAATGGTGATGGCTCATACCTTGGATTAGGACATAGGCTATAAAAATAATGATCATCGATCCGGGTACGGTTGTAAATCTAGGTTAATGCAGGCGAAGCTGCGGGCACCAGATAGTGTACAATATAATAGTACCTGTACTTTTAAATTTCCAACCAGTACAATACCTCAACCCTTCTTCCTTCCCTTTCTTCCAGAAACCAGTGATACCACCACTATCCCGTCCTATCCTGTCGTATCATATCCTATACCATTTTATCCCATACTTTCCCATCCTATCCTACACCGCCATATCCCCGCGGTATCCCATTGTACAAGTATAAGTTATATCTCTGGCCAATCGTTTATCATCCGACGCCGCACATAAATCAATTGGTACTCGATTGATCATGATCAGACTTGAAAGGTCCCGCCGGAGATGAGACGAGATGGAGATAGGAGATACAGAACACAGATGTATTGTGAGATGACATCTGTACTACCGGCTTGCTACTAGAACGTCACGACTTTGTTAACTTTTATAGTCGACGAAATATGAGTGTTATAAGTTTGACTGCTGTGTGTGTCTGGGGCACTGTAGCTCTTAAACGGATGTGTTTATTTGAAAGCAAGTTTTTAGCTTCGATTCGTTGATATGTTTTATGAAAATCGGTTCAGTCATTTTAATGGCATCATCTTTTTTGTTATTGCGATGCGTTTTTTAATGTTTAAACTTTCATCCTGATCATATCTTATCGCGATTTCAACTAACTTTCAGGTAGACCAAGTGTTGGTCGGCCATTAACCAGGTGGGAAGACGATCTCTGTGCAGTGGTCCGTATTGGATGCGAGTGGCGAGGGATCGGTCTTCTTGGGGTTAATTGAGGGAGGCCTATGTTCAGCAGTGGACGGGTAAAGGCTGATGATGATGATGATAATGGCGAAAGTAACTCTAACTGTTACCTTTTCATACGATCGGATTTCTATGAATAGTACGAGAACGGAGATGGATTAAAGAAAGAATATTTGCTATTAAAATAATCATTACTTTTCCGCCTGCCGTACATAGGACTTCCGAACGTCAAGATCACCTCCTCGATATTTAGATATACTTACTTTAAATACCTATATTCTTGTATAACTTTGTTATAAGGAGTGAATAACATAGAAATAAAAAATACTAAACGCTTTATTATTTGGAGTTTACATTGTTGTAGTTTAGTAAATAATTAATTAATAGCAAAAAATATTATTAAATAAGTTAAAACTTTATTCTTCCCGTCCCCGTGGGATTACGAGGATACAATATAGCAATAAAGTTATGTTACTCGCGGGTGAAGTAGAAAACCATTTGTGAACGAATTTAATAAAATCGGTTTTGTAGTTTACGTGTGAAAGCATACCAAACAAACTCACATTCATTTTTATAATATTAGTTAGGATAACTGGTAACAATTGCTGTTTAAGATTGTTATGTTCAAAATACACACTCAAATTATATTTTTGTAATGAATGTATTTTGTCCACAGACCCGTCTGCCGCAACTGCGTGGTTTCTCCGACGGGCTCGTCGCCACCACCGCTGCACGACCAGCAGACCTCCCCCCCGCCGCCCGCGCCCGCCTCCCCGCACCACCACCACCTGCCCTCCCCGCAGCCCAGCCACAGCGGCTCCTCCGTGCCCAGCACGTCCAATTCCCCCCACCCGTACTCCCACGCCAACCGCAGAAGCCAGCACCAGGAGTTCAGCCTGCCCAGCCCCGGCCTGCCGAGCCAGCCGGGACACAGTTACCAGTCGCCCCAATCGCCCCAATCTGCCATGTCACTGTCCCCCCACCCGCCCCAGGGGAAGTTTCGGGGGCTGCTGGAGCATGCGGAGCGGCTCATGAAGTCGGGGGACCCCCACAGGCACTCCCAGAGCGATGACGACTCGGGGTGCGCGCTGGAGGAGTACACCTGGATACCGCCAGGATTGAGACCTGAACAGGTGAGCATCTCGAAGGTACATAGCTTAGTAGATAATATCAGACATTACTTCGAAGAATTCTCTACAAGTCTCCATGATCGTCGAAGGGTACGAATAACATGACGTTACGAATATCACATGCGAGGAATTCAGGAATTTGCTCTCTCATTTGTGACCTTAACTGATTTGAAAGTCACTGTCATCCTGACTGCGCATGATGCCGGTTATCTCGTGGGAGATCAGATTAACACTGCGTCATGACCCCCTCCCCTCCGAACAACCTACAATACTCCACTTTTGTTGTTGTTTTATTGAAATGCTTGTGAAAATTTTAAGATTTAGGAAATGCTTTATATGACTTTGATACAAAAATATTCAATCAAATTGTCCGTACGTGGTAGTATTCGAACCTGCAATCCTTACCTCTACTCATTTTGCATATACCCCAGAGTCCAGATCAGTCAACTTCAGTCAATAGACAATTCAAACGTCTCGCCCTCGTAGTATCGGAACTTCATGTTTGTATGGCTTCATACAGACAATGGGTCGTACGCCGTAAGGTGACCATACGTTCAGGCAGTCTGTCCCGCTGTCCCCAGCGAGGCCGAAAGTCCCGCTTTTCAAACAAACCAAACGATAATTTAAAAATATTTTTTCCCGCTCGAATATCGTGACTGTCCCGATAGGAAGCGGCGCTAAGTCCCGCAATTTTGAGAATAAAAAAGAATTATGAGTTCGAAACTAAAATGTTTATCATATTATAGAACGTATAAAATTTTCTGCCTCGTAATTTTTTTTATGAAACATGTCTGTGTCCCGTTTTGAGTTCAAAAATAATGGTCACGTTACGTACACCGCATCCTCACGGAAACCACAAAGCCACACTTTCACATGCACCTGTAAAATATGTCCAAGTGCGAGCGGCTGAGAAAATATTAAAATATTCTAATAAATCACAAGTCAACATTTTTATTTAAAAAATTAAACAAATCTTTTTGAACGTCAAATTAGTCTATGGCCTCAATTGGCTTTACTACCGTTTAAACTATGTATGCTTAAATTTCTTTGGTGCTTAATCACTCACATATTAACATATCATAGGCTAACAAGGAGTGCATCTCTTTACGTTTAATTACTTCTTAGATAGATTCAGGCGTTACTTTACACAAACCTATGATATCATAATCTTTATATTTGTTAGTAATAATTCCAAGAACCGCGCAACTCCTACAATTATTATAGATTCCAATCGGGAAAAATAAATGAAAATTTCTTCTTAGAAGATTTTATTGTTCTTGTCGGTCGTAGAGCTCAACTCTACGTCCGACGTCCATTTATTTTAGACGTAATTCTACTGTTTAACATCAGCAGTATTTCCGGGCTCTCGTCTAGATCCCCTACAGGCAACCGGCCAAGCTTTTCAGTATAAACAGAGGAAGCATTTTAATAATAGCTCGAATATGTAACGTCCAGCTTCCCAGCTTTGTATTTCTGAGCCATTGTACAAGTACCCTTTTGTTTTTTATTTTACATTCAGCTATTGTGGCCCGTATGCTATAATTAAAAAAAGTCTTAGTAAAATTTTAAGTCTTAAAAATGATACTGCCCTAGTTTAACTAACATTTATTTTTATATTCATAAAACGGATGAAAGGTTTTACATTGTGTAGTGAAACACAAGATGGTTGATTCAACACTAATTTATTTCAAATCTGCCCTCATATATAATTATTAATATATAACTACCTTAACATTAAGAACACAATATACAACACATTGTACTTTAAAATATATATTTTTTTATATTATAGGAGGGCAAACGAGCAGTCGAAGCCACTTGGCGACTGTCGACACCCATGCACATCCACACAACCAGAGATTATGCAGATGTTGTCCTCCTTTTCCCTATACCCCCAATGGGCCACCGGAAATTCACAACACATATAAAACGCGACAGCATATCTGTCACTTGATGCCGGTATTATGTGAGCGAGAGGTGCCCCGGCCGTGCCGGCTCAATTCGGATGCAAAGTATCATGGCACTACCTCTTGTCAAATTACCTTTTGTAAAATAAACCTCTTATATGTAACGAAAAACAGAAATCCCCGTAAAAAAAATATTTTATCAAAATTAATCAAAAGCCTTACGCAAGCTAATAATCAAAAATTATTTTTACTGAACGATTTGTAAAGATTTGTGATTATATATAAAAGAAAAAAAAAATACTACCACTTTTTAAACTTTGAAAGTCTTCTTTAAAATTAAGTTGAAAAGTTTGAACCATTTGTTTTCAAGACAAATTATAGAATGGCCGCCGTATTGCTTGATGCAAAATACGAATTATAATTACAGTCAAATAAAGGTACGGGCTTCGAATCCGGGGGCATCGAAGCAAAAAATTAAGTTCCCCGGGCGCTCTCATAATTTGGGATCATTTCGCATTCCAAGGAAACCGCATAATGCAAATAATAACTAATTTAACGCATGAATATCCGTCTATAATGGAGCCAAAATTGGAGTTTTACTTCAAATTGAACGTTATTTTCGGTATAAATTATTTTTATTGTAATACTTTAGGGGTTATTTGAAACCGAAGACCTCTTGCAAGATGACTTGGGGTTGAAAAAAGAAACTGTTTGTCATGAGGCATCGTTGCAATTTGTAAAACAGACACTTTGTATTTTATTATTTTAATACAGATTTGTATATGTAAGGTAACTTTTAAACTCGAAACTAGTACATATAATATAGTTGCTCGACAAAAAACAAGAAGACATATCGATCGGCTTTTGATTAAACAGTTGGACAACTGTCGATCACATGCTTTATACAAGGTTGATAAAAGCGAGAGGCATTAAATTAAACTACATGTACTACACATGCTTACGGTTAATCCGAAACTATAAAAAAATAGTTTGAGAGCAATAAAAAAAAGTTTTTCAAAGAACTTAAATACGTGAATAGTCAAAGTAAAACGTAAAAACTCTTTGTAAACCTTTGTAAAATGTTCTTCGAATCTAAAATGCAACGTTGCGTCTCACCGGGTCGAACAAACCGGAGCGGTTTTAAAACTTTAAATATATCCTGTGACTAAACTATTGATTCTATTGGTCTACGTTTTGGTGTGTAGTCTGAAAATGGTACATAGTATACGTGGTTTAATTTAATGCCCCCCGCTTTTATCAACATTGTATACGGAAGTTTAGTCGCATGTGAAGATTGGAAGCGTCTCCTGGGTTTCGAACTAATCTGAGTGCTCTTTTAGCTAACCTATATTGTTGTACGTACACAGCATCTCTTTTTTTATTACTACTAGAATTTCCTTGTTGTTAAAATAATTGACATTTTTGTAACACCTCGATTCAGACGTTGCCGAAAGAAGATCAGTCTTCCTGGTTCTTGGTTATAGTAATCGATTTTGTTACGAGATAAATAAATCGATCGACTTAATCGATAGTATGTGCACCTCCATCAAATAAATAGTTTAGTTGTGCGGAAATCAGGAAAAGTACACAAACAGTTTAGTCGATGCAAGAGTTGTATGTATGCGTTAGCTTTAGGATTTAGCGACACTGATTCATCGTTAAATTATAGAAATCTCAGTGCTCGCGAACAAAGCAACCATATATATATATATATATATATATATATATTACTTCATTATTAGTGGTTCTCATAGCATTATTCTTTTATAATTATTGTGGCCATATAAACTTTATGACCTCTACAAACTCAAGTTTCGATCGTAAAAGACCAGTTCGTATATTATATTGTCATCATGTCATTAATACCTACAATTGGCGATACTTTTATTGCTTATAAATATTTTCTTAGTATGTACAATCGAAGGAAGAAATATTAATTGACTTGTAACAGATAGGATTAATGTCCGAGAGAAAGAAAAATGGGAGCCCAACAAGAAACGGGATTAGCTCTTATTGAGCCAAGGGTCTTGTAATAAAATTGACTTTTATATTGTTTTCTAATAAATTTCACATACATTTTTTAATAGGTATAGCGCCATGCTGCTTCGCAGCCGAATTGGGCCGGCATGACCGGGGTGGTACCTCTCGCTCACATAACATCGGCGTCAAGTGACAGCTATGCTGACGCGTTTCGTGTGATTTGTGAGTTTCCGGTGGCCCATTAGAGGGATAGGGAACAGGAGGGCAATGCACTTGCATAACTTTTGGGTGGGTGCGAGAATGGGAACCTCACCCCATTGCACTGTCCCCACGTATAGAAATCGCGATCCTTTTCTCCTACTGTTAATACAGTATCACGATTATACAATAACCCCCGTGGGATGCCTTCCCGGAGCAAAAGAAAAAAAAATTCGTTCTTAAAACTTAGCTCGTGAGTAGGTTAACGTGATGTGGTTGTTTATTAATACTTATTAATCCTAACCTTATATGTAATAAATGCAAATGATATTGCAGTAGTAATACAATAATCCCACGGGCGACGTGGTGAGGTTCATGATGAGTATTCCCCGCACGTGGGATATTCATTAGCGGAGGCCCAGGGCTCCGTGTTGTTTATGTGGGACGGGCGCATGCGGCACATACGTGATACGGGGAAATATTGTGGGATTTGTACGGGCTAAGAGATCGTTTGTATGGGAGATGGAACATCACTTGTTACCATGTAAAGAAGTAATTTCATCAACAGTTTTAAATGAAACAACCTACGGAACAATCGCGGTTTATTATGAAGGATGAAACTCTTCGTCCTGTGACTGGTTCCGCTGTAAACTATCCGAAACGGCGATACTGTAAAAGACTGATTAAACATGATAAAATCCGTAAAAAAGTTTCCGTAAAAGAGTTTGTGTCAATATTAGAAAACAATAAAAGAATTTTGTAACTTCAATTATCAAAAATAAAATCTTTATTGTAACTTGGAAGAGAATTTAAGAAGGAACCTTTAATATGACGTTTTCTTTAGGTCTTGTATCATGTAAGTATATTGCTTTTTCTGTTCTTACTCAATTTGAAAATGTAATAAATAGGCGACGCACTGAGTTTTCAAAATTTTCGCGTATGAATGGTAGTTTCTTCCGGAAAACAGATTTTGGAAGTAAGGGCAGAACAGACGTTACCCGCGGACGACGAATGGGGGTGCGTAGGATGTGCTATGTGCGCCTATGGCTGGGATACTATTACCAGCTCATCTGCCAGTTTGCCTATAATAACAAACGAATCAGCCAAAACAAGACAACTAACAAAAAATACTCACAAACATGAAACATCACGCCTTACAGTTTTTGTTCTAAAGTATATATACATGAACCATGAACAAAGCACAATCAATCATTACATCATAATACGGCTATACCAAGCGTCACATTTAAATAATAATACTTCCCGTAGGCGTAACAGTAAATGAGTTTCTTGATATCATCAGAATTACAGCTCCATCGACCAAGGTTCTCTACAATGTTTCCAATCGATAGAATCTTACTTGACTCGTTCTAATTTTTAACCGACTCCAACAAAAAGGAGGAGGTTCTCAATTCAATCGGTTTTTTTTAAATGTATGTACACCGATTTCTCAGTCAATTGTGGGCCGATTTTCATAATTCTTATTTTGTTTGAAAGGGTATACGTGCCAAATGGTCCTATGATAAGGAAACCAGGGTCTGATGATGGCATCCTAGAAATCGAGGGGAACTTTCGAAAATTGTAGGAGCGACTAGTGCGTTTATTATATTTTTAGTAAGCATTTTAAAGCACCACAATTTAATGAAGGTCTAGAGTCGATCTGATGCTGGAGCTAAAAGACAGTCGAGGGAACTCCTCGACGATTTACTTTAGTACCCTTGTGTTTGGGCTTGATTAATTAGTATTGATGATAACTTTACACCTAAATGGGTTGTAACTGCAATTGGGGGTCTGATGATGAAGACGAAGGACAGTTAAGGGAACTCCTAAATAGTTTACAGTAGCTACCTTGTGATTGGACTTAATTAATTTATACTTATGAAAACTTTGCACCCATATGGGTGATACGTGCTATTACAGGTCTGATGATGGAGACCATAGACAGCCGAGGGAACTCCTCGACGATTTAAAGCTTTTGTTGGGCTTACTTCATACGGTTCAATATGCCAAAATGTCTATCTCTGGCTGTCTTTATTTAATGAATCACTAAAAATTAAGAAATAAAAAAATTGAATAAAAAATTATTATAACCGACTTCAAAAAATAAAATATCTAAAAAGTAATAAAATAAACGCGTTTCTTTAATTTTTGTGTCTACAACTAATAATCTTCTTATACTTCTACTAATGTACAAACTTTGCGTTTACCACGTCATTATTGTTACTTTTGGAGTCGGTGTCAGACAAGATAGGTAGGTACAGCAACAAATACGACACAGGTGACGGACGACGGTGACGTATTTAACTTAGCTGACACAGACTCCAAAAGTAACAATAATGACGTGGTAAATGCAAAGTTTGTACATTAGTAGAAGTACAAGATGATTATTAGTCGTAGACACAAAAAATTAAAGAAACGCAATTATTTTATTACTTTTTAGATATTTTATTTTTGTAGACCAACGTTCTGTCCTCTCGCTCTATGAGTATAGTTCACTTCGAGTGACCGGGAGCCGGGAACTGATGATACAAGCCAGCCTGATATCTATCCCCTTTCCAAATTCTTTGAGAACATTAGTTAGCACGAAAAAGTCACGGACGGAAAGATAGACAATTACAGTACATTACTAGGGATTTAAAATTTAAATTTTATTTTAATACCACATTACTGGGTACTAATAAAAATTAAATATATTGCGTACGGACATACTATAAGTTTACACTTGTTTATTATTAATTATAATTACATCTTGTAATGCTCCGTGATAAATACCACAGACTTTACAATTTATTATTATATTGTTGAAACATGAATATCGAAATGATAGATGGGCCTTCGTTATTTACATGCATGTGCAAGATGCATGCATAAGGCATATGGGATAATATTATTGGATTTATAAAAGAATCTTTGGTTTAGTCATCATCAGCCCTTTCACTAGCAGTTGTCCGTAGCTTCGCCCGCGTTAAATTACATTCCCCGATGTATCCGGGCCCATAGTGATTTAATAGCCTATGTTTTACATCAGGATATAATCTATATCACATTTTATCGATCAGATCAATTGGCGCGAAAAGGTTGGAGCGTGGATTGCTCACGATATATTATGCTCAACGTTGATAACTTCACTCAAGTAAAATTTAAAAAATAAAAAATAAATAAAACTTTATTTGATAAACACACTGCTCTAACACATAATATATTATCTGTGGTAAGCGGTACATTTTTAGGCACAGTATATGTGGAAAAAAAGCAATAAAAGAAGATAGTAGTGTTGGCAACAGTGTTTCGCAAAAAGGTGGGACCTCAGCTATAGTCAGGACTAAAAGGTGGGACCTCAGCTATAGTCAGGACTAAAAGGTGGGACCTCAGCTATAGTCAGGACTAAAAGGTGGGACCTCAGCTATAGTCAGGACTAAAAGGTGGGACCTCAGCTATAGTCAGGACTAAAAGGTGGGACCTCAGCTATAGTCAGGACTAAAAGGTGGGACCTCAGCTATAGTCAGGACTAAAAGTTGGACCTCAGCTATCGTCAGGACTAAAAGCTCTAACACAGGACCACCGTAGCTTTTCCCAATTACTCGTATATAACAGACAGACAGTTCTTTTCGCCTCTATACTCATGCAGTAAGTGAAGAGTTCTTTCGTTTGTATGAACGCCGAAATCTCCGTAATGTTTGGTTTTCGGCGTTCAATCGATTTCTTTTTCCGTTATTGAGGAAGGCTACTTATTTGTTTATTACATATTTTAGTTTTGTTAGTGCGAGTGAAACCACAGGATCAGCTTGTTTATAATGATGTGTGTTGCCTGTGCAGCGGGTCGGTATTGTTTGATCGTATTGTTATTGATTGTATCGATCTGCTGACTGAGAGTTTGGTCGTTGTAACTGATATAACCTGTTCCGAAGGAGCTGGCCGGTTATGAGTTGAGTTGTACAAAGTAATGACCAAGTGGCCAAAAATATTTATAATAAACGTAAATATTTCTAAAATAAATAAAGATGTTAAGATTTATTTATGTTAGTTGGATAGGCAAACTGACAGACGTACCACCTGATGGTAAGTGGTGGACGTCGCCCATGAACAGAAACTAGTTTACCTGGACCAGGTAACTCATTTATGTGTTGCCTATCCTGAGACATAAGATATTAAGTCTCGGTGCCAGTAATTACACTGCCTGTCTTGCCCTTCTCTCCGAAACACAGCATTCAGCAAAGCTGTTTCACGGGAGAAACAAGCAAGATGGTGGTACCCGTGCAGCCGGGAGCACGGCACAGCGCTTCCCTCCCACCGGTAAAGATTTAGAAGTTTACTTAAAAAACTCCAACACAAAAGGTCCTGAAATGAACAAAGGACATCTCCCACACGGCCATACCCCAAACTAGGCAGAGCCTGTATTATGGCAACCAAACAACTGATATATACTTATGTATTTCTAAATACATACATAATATACATACATACATATTTGACGACCTCTGTGGCTCAGTGGTAAGCGCGTTAGCGCTCAAGCTGGATGTTGCGGGTTCGAATCCCGCCAGGGAACAAAAATATTTACTGTGTTCCTGGGTCATGGATGTGTATTAAATATGTGTATTATATAATAAATTCTTATATATATATATATATATATATATATATATATAGTATAAAATTAATATATTTCCGTAGTCTGGTACACAAGTTCTTCGAGAACTTAGCACGGGATCAGATTGAAGTTGTGTGAAAGAGTCCATGTAAAATTTTTTATTTCTTAATTTTTAGTGATTCATTTAAGAAAGAGAGACAGAGTAGATATGTTGGCATATTAAACCGTATGAAGTAAGCCCAACAAAAGCTGTAAATCGTCGTGGAGTTCCCAGGACTGTCTATGGTCACTATCATACCTATAATGGCACGTATCACCCATAATATGGGTGCAAAGTTGTCATCAGTATAAATTAATTAAGTTTAATCATAAGTTAGCTATTGTAAACTATTTAGGAGTTCCCTTAACTGTCCTTTGTCTTCATCGTCAGACCCTCAATCATAGTCACAACCCATCTAGTTATAAAGTTCTCATCAATACAAATTAATCAAGCCAAAACACAAGGTTACTGAAGTAAATCGTTGAGGAGTTCTCTCAACTGTCTTTCAACTCCAGCATCAGATTGACTATAATAGACCTTCAATGAATTATAGTGCTTTAAAATGCTTAATAAAAAATAATATTAAGCGTTTTAAAAAATATTGGTAAATTCGTATCTAGTCGCTCCTACAATTTCCGAAAGTTTATCTCGATTTCTCTAGGATGCCATCATCAGATCCCTTTCAAACAAAAAAGAATTTTGAAAATCGGTCTACAATTGATGGAGAAATCGGTGATCGTGGCGTGATTATTAATTGATATTTATAATTATTACTTATCCCTTTCAAGTTAAAACATCACAATCAAATACTACAGAAAAATCATTAGCTGCATGTCTAACGGCTGTCAACTCTGACATGCTATTACCACACATGTGATGGTAGTTGGTACCATCTACCGTAGCCCGGATAGTTTGGAAAATAACATTTATAAATTACAGATATAAATCATACACTTAATTAGCTATTCTTGAACTTTCCATGAATTTCCATTTAGTTTAAGTGGCCACGCTTAAACACTACGGGTTGCGAGTTCGAATTCCAACATGACATCACTCACTTCACAGGCTCATCGACTCCTAACTCCTAAGCCAAGCCCAAGACTGCCACTCCTCTCACTCCTACCTCTTTAGACAAATGCCTATAGAAAATTCCATGAGAGTATGAGATTGACATTCGCTTTCAACATATGATTTGATTGATATTTCATTCGAAAAATTCTGTAAGAGGTAGCGCCATGCTGCAGCCGAATTCTACCGGCACGACCAGGGTGGTACCTCTCACTTAAATAACACCGGCATCAAGTGACAGCTACGCTGTCGCGTTTCGTGCGGTTTATGAGTTTCCGGTGGCCCATTGGGGGGATTGGGGGGAGGAAGGCAACGCAAAGGCAATGCATAACGTCTAGTTGTGCAGATGTCCATGAGCGTCGGTTGTCATATAAGGCTCTGACTGAGCGATTGCTTCCTTTTGCCAAAAAAAAAGATTGTCTAGAGGGGCTGGGTAGCTTGCCGCCAATCGGAATCAGTCTCTTCAGGCTGGTACAGGTCTATTTGGACTTGATCTAACCGACACACACACCCAAAACATTAGGATGATAAAATATATAGACTCTACCTTATTGTTTTCAAGTTTATTTCTATTATTTAGTACTCATAACTGGAAAATAAATATCCTTTCACATGAGAGCTTTTTCAAGCTGAACGAACAGCTAAGATATACGATATTTGACCTGTGGCTCAATAGTTAGCACGTTGGTGCTCAAGCCAACGAGGTAGCGGGGTCGAATCCCGCTGGGGAGCGAAAAGTTTTCTGTGTCCCTGGGTCATGGATGTGTATTAAATATGTGTATTATATAATAAAAATCTTAAATATATGTATAGTATAAAAGTATTAAATATATTATTTCCGTTGTCTGGTACCCCTAACACAAGTGTCCTTCGAGAACCTACCACGGGACCACATTGACGATATGTAGAGTAGGGAACAGCACAGTGTAGGGTGCTGTACATAATCTATACTCCTTTAAGTTCATACTCCTCATGTATGGTTCCAGGTGCACCTGTACTTTTCTGCGATCCCCGAGGAGAAGGTGCCATACGTGAACAGCGTGGGCGAGAGGTACCGGCTGAAACAGCTCCTGCAGCAGCTGCCACCGCAGGACAATGAGGTCAGCACCATCTACCATCTCATGAGAGATTAAAATCTCTAAATCTTATTCATGACCAGCGAGACAATCAACATCCACAGTCAACAGAGGTTTAGGAAGAACAGAAGATATTAAACACTCTGTAAACTAAACTAACTTATGATTGCAATAAATCGAATTAAATTCAAATGGAAGGAGAGAGAAATTACTCCAGTTTCTCTGCAACAGTTGGGAGATATGAGAACTTCTAAATTGACTAAATCAAAGAATAGAGACGATAAGCCCCTTGAAAAAAGAAAAGCTTCTAAATACTAGCATATATAATATCTTAGAATCCTAACCGCAGCGTCCCTCTCAAGTCCAGGGTAACCTGAACTTTTGGTGGATGATGGTTAAGCAAGTTTTAGAATATCAGTAACCCTAAAAACCTTTCATTAACTCTTCAGGTCCGGTACTGCCACGCGCTGTCAGATGAGGAGCGGAAAGAACTGCGGCTATTCAGCGCTCAGAGGAAGAGAGAAGCCCTGGGCAGAGGACAGGCGAGGCAGCTGCCGGCACCAGCGCCGTGCGATAGGGTGAGTACTGCATGCTTCTTTAATATGTTCCAGTCTATTGATAGGCAAGGATCTGCCTCGCATCACGTCGTAGTTACTTAGCAGGACAGTGGAATTGAATTGGAATATGGAACCTATATTTAGAGCTCTCTTGGGCATTTTATGTCCAGCCTGTTATCCTTACATTTGTTACATCATTCGAATGCACAACGAACTCGATCAAAAAATGATACCGATCAAATCGGCCTTACCGTGGTAAGTATTAGGTGTAATAGGTACCGGCTGACCGTAACAAGAGGTATGACTGAATTACAAGATCGAAAAACATTAAGCTTGCAATCATCCCTAATGAAATATTATGACAATTTTAGATAACAACATACCTACAAGTAGTAATAAATATTATATAAGTCATAGTATTAATGTTAACAAAAACAAGAGTGAGATCATAATATTATATTATATCTTAGAATATCATCAAAATGAACCATAGAAATATTATGTGGTGAAAAGATAAAAATATTTTCACCTGTTATAGCAATTTGCGCGGGAGACATCGCCGCCATGTTATGGATGCGTTCTGAAATTGAACGATCAGTCAAAGTCACGCGGTACTTATTTTACGTTCACAAACGGAGATCTCAATTTACATCTCGCTGTTTATGTTATTGCATATTTTTCGAAGGATTCAGCGATGAACGCGCATAATTGGCAACATTTGATGATCACAGATAAAAATGTGGCGCTAAAATTCATGTGCAAGTCTTGATTTCATGCAACGATACGACCTACAATTTTTAGGGCAACTTTTACAACTTACTATCTGATGATTTATTATTACGATTTTCATACAGCATTCGTTAAAAATTAAGAATATAATTCATTGATATTTGAGATAACGTAAAACGTAAAGTTGTCAATTAATATTAAATTAATATTTGAATGATGAGCTATATAATTAATAATCACAGCCGCTGATTGATCAAGGGTGACCGACCATTAATTACTAATTTTCAAATTATATGTAATTTATGTAAAAGTTAATTTCGAATGTTGTATTTTTTATTTTATTTGTGTTCGCGCAGTGGGCACATTTGCCATAAAATTCTCTATTTATTTCTTCTGTGATAAATTATGAGAATAGTTTTGTTTATAGACACATTTTTTGCTGTTATAGAATTTTTTGTACAAATTATTTTATTCCCCAACAAGTAGATTGTAATATAAAATGAATACAATCGGCTAACATTTACCTCCATTAGCGTAAGGAATTAGAAATTCCTCTTTCTTGCCTTAAAAGGTTTTTAGGAATTTATATTTTGCCGACATATTTTAAGCATTTTATCTTCAAAAATGTCCGTAATGGTTAAAACCTTTACATTTAAATAAAACTAGATAAAACAAATAACAGTAAAAGGAGAATCGTGTAAACTTTTAATTATTGGAGATTAAGGTTTTAGCGTTTTATTGCTATAAGAACCATTAGCTGTTTTAAAAGTACCCGAACAAATAAGGACTGGCTGTATTCTTTAAGATCATTTGTATCCTTTTAACCTCTTAAATATGATGATTTAGATACGAAAAATATAAAAAATGCTAATAAAACGGTAGCGCATGTGACAGATTTTTAATAACTTATATTAATCAAGTTTTTGGTAATTTTAAAATATGATAATCGCTGATAGGTATTTTCCAATGAAGGCCATGGTCCATCTCGGACTATACTTTTTTCATCCTATCTAGATGGTCCATAATTTAAGTTCATATTTATACCAAGCTGACTCGGCACAAAAGATAACTTATTTTTGTGCCAAAGCGGCACGAGCCGGACTGAGCACTAATTAATAATTATTCCTTACTTATAATATTATACTAGCTTTTTCAATAGTTTCACCCACACTCAGGACGAAAAAAAACTATCGTACAAATTAAATAACTTCCCTGTAATCGGTTTTCATTTGCAAAAAGAATTTTACCTATGTACTAATTCTTTTTACTTAGATTAGCGCGTTCACAAGGACAAACCCTTTTCAAAGTTAGTATTGATATTTACACTTTTATCATCCCTAGTTTTACAGTTCAACCATATATATTTTATATTGCATCACATAAGTAGTTTTACGTAGCGCATTTTCTGGTCACTAATAATTAACAATACTTTACTACTATTAATTTGACTGATTCCGCCATTTTGTTAACACATATAATCAAGTTTTATGTATAATGAAGTCATCTATTACGGTTTTAATTATATAAACGACATAAAGTCCGACGCCATATCGAATGCTCGTCATAAAAAATCTAATTAAATATTCTGATTTATCGATTGTAAATAACGTTTTATATGACAGGAGGCTTATGGTGCTTATAAATAATATTACTCCAAATTATAACTCACCATTATTAATTTAATCTGTATTCTTAACTATTTATTTTTGATTACGTTAAATCCTAATAACATATATAAGTTCTTGGCTTTTCGAAAGAATTCATTAAATTAGCGTAGATGATAAATACCTTGGGTATATAAATTATTTGTTTTATCTTTGTGTGTATGTCATTATAGCAAATGGCTGTCTAAAAAAACCGGCAACCCACCAGAAAAGTTAATCATCAACGTCATCTAATTATGTATAATTCCACTCGGGACTTGGCCTTTAGGAAGAAATAGTCACGTTGAAGGTACCCACGTGGACCGTCAGATTCATCGGAGAAACGAATTAAAATAATGTACAAGTTGTAGACTCATGAACTGATATCGTAGAACGTACCTAGGTAGGTACAACTTCCTCACCATGGTTCAAGCCTTATCGTGGTAGTGGGGCTCAGTAGCCTAAGGTGAGCCCAACACCTTGGGCGAAGCAAATTAAGTCAAGGGAGCTGAGGCCTTAGACTAAGTAACATTAGAAAAACGATAACGAAGTTCGAAAAGAATAAAATGTACGGGATTGACATAAGCCGTCGTCAATTATGTCACTCGTTATCGTTATCGCAAGTTGGTAGACAATGTTAAAATTTGTAACAAAATCATAAACTGTCAATTGGTTATCGAACACTTATGTCAAACTTATGTTATTTTATTATTGATATTGATTCGTTATCCGTGGCCGTGGGCTATGGAGGGCAACATTTTCACAATTTTTATGAGTTATAGTGTGTATGAGGTCTATTTACATAGAAATTAATTTAAATTTTTTGGTCCGATTTGACACTTCTTGTCGAACTTTGTTGACACTTGACAGTTGTTGTCGTTGCACTGTCACGATCTTTGATTGATCATTGGATAGAAAATTATTATCGTTATCTCAAAGACGATAACGAATTTCAGCTACAAAGCGATGTTACTTTGTCTACAGGCCCTGCTCTTTTTATCCCTCTTATAAGAAGAGGGGATAAAAGAGCAGGAAGATAAGGGGTGACGATGTGAACCTCACCTCATTGTACTGTCCCGACGTTGGGAGGGGACTGACTAGCCGTCTAGGTGCCCTATTTGCTCAATATATCCGTGGCACTTCACCAAAGGCGGCATTGATGACACTCGCCGGGATTTAGTGGGTAGAGTTGCGTCCACCAACACCTTACCGTCTTTCGGACGTAGCGAGAGGGAACCGGAAACTTACAAACAGCACAAAACGCGACAGTACTGTCACTTAACGCCGGTGTAATCTGAGCAAGAGGTACCACCCCGGTCGTGCCGGCCCAGTTCGGCTGCAATGCAGCATGGAACAACTTAGAACATAAAAAGATCTGCAAGCTATAGTTTAGAATATATAATTTTCTATAATAATATCGAGATATCTCCAACAATACACACGATTTACCGGTGGGAGGGAAGCGCTGTGCCGCGCTCCCGGCTGCATGGGTACCACCATCTTGCTTGTTTCTCCCGTGAAACAGCTTTGCTGTGTTTCGGAGAGAAGGGCAAGACAATCAGTGTAATTACTGGCACCGAGACTTAACATCTTATGTCTCAGGATAGGCAACACATAAAGGAGTTGCCTGGGGTCGTTCCAGGTAAACTAGTTTATGTTCATGGGCGACGTTGACCACTTACCATCAAGTGGCACGTTTGCCAGTAACATAAAAAAACCGATTGTTATTGAAAGTAACCTACTTTAGTATAAATTAAAACTTGAACTTTTAATACATTAAAAATTACGACGGTTCGCCTTCTGTGTTTGGCGAAAAATCGCGTTTTGCATGCAAAAACTATAATATTAAAAGTGAAAACACATTTTGACATTGACGTATCGTTCAATTTTAAAACGCAAACAAAATTGCGGTGAGAGTTTCCCGCGCTCATACTGTCAATATTGTGTCATTTTATGTATTATTATGTTTATCATAGAAGTTTATTTCTATATATTTAATTAAGTTTAGGCTGTGTCTGAGACATAATCAACAAAACCCGACGCAGATAAAAGATGTGTGTCATAAAAGAGTTTATCTGTGGCTTTTATAAATTCATTTTATATATATAATCTAAAACTCTTGTGCTTTAACTAAAGCTCTGCAAAAATATTTTTCTAGAAGAAGAAATGAGAGGGAGACGCTCTGATTTTATTGCTGGAAAAAAAAATGGTACGAGTTAAATAGGATTTGCAAACGTCAATTATCCTTCTTATTCTCCTTGTGAATCTGTAAAATTTGCCAAAGTTGAAGTAGTCCATTCATAATTATATCAATGGAGGGAAAACGCTTCGTTAGTCTACCTACTAAAATACAATGTATTTGTTAACAATACCGTCGAATTTTTGCATAGCTTCGCTATTTCTGTGTCAAAAATAAAAAAAACAAATCATTACAATTCCCTAAGAGTCGCCATTAAAAGTTTCATTATTTTAAGCGGATCCGACATTTTTTTGGAAAAAACTTTGACAATTAAAAGAAATCGAGACGTACCAAGTTGTAATGGGAGTCCCTTAATTGTTACGACCTTCATTACCCCCTCCCCCACCCCTCTACCACCCTCGGACCCCTGGGGGTTGCAGAATTAAATACATCCTTAACAAATTAAAATGTTGAAAGCTAGGCGCGTCTCTGGCTGTCTGTCTTAATTTCATTGCTTGAAGATGCGTTAGGGTCAGCAAAAAAAAATCCTGTCCGGTGAATTTAATTTAAAACGGTGTTCTGAATAATAACATAAACTAACTAATGCCCTCTGGTTTCGTCCGCATGAGCTTTTAACTTATGTTCTCTTAAAAAATTTGCACCATGAAAATGGTAAATTGTGAGGTATGGTTTTTTGGAGCAAATAAATAAATTATTATTATTATTATTGTTCATTATATCGCCGTACTAATAATTATTTATTTACATGACACAATATCTCGAGAATACAATAATTTATCTGTTTGTTAAATTTATCAAAATCTGCTCAACTGTTTAGGCGTAAAGGTATAGAAAGACCGAACGGTCTTCTATTCTTCTTATTTTTATTTGACTATTGACCACTTCCAATCTTGTCAAAGGGTTCATTTTGTGTATATTCGAGCCAGCTGGCCCCCGGTGTAATGCATATTTTATAGAAACTGCAACTTGTATTCCAATTTTGACGACGATGACGACCTCTGTGGCTCAGTGGTAAGCGCGTAGGCGTTCAAGCCGGAGGTTGCGGGTTCGAATCCCGCCAGGGAACAAAAATATTTTCTGTGTTCCTGGGTCATGGATGTGTATTAAATATATGTATTATATAATAAAAATCTTAAATTACTTACTAGAAAAGTATTAAATATATTTCCGTTGTCTGTACCCGTAACACAAGTTCTTCGAGAACTTACCACGGGACCAGATTGACGTGGTGTGAAAACGTCCATAGATATTTAAAAAAAAAATCTCAAACACCCAAACATAAGACTTACACAAAAGGTAAAATAAAAATTCAATAAATAGGAAACAGCGATGAACCTGACAGGAGGTATAAAGTATAATGCAGTATTTGAGACAAACTATCTCCGTATAGAGACGTTGCGTCGGGAAGACGTGTAGCCGCGGAAACGGCACTCTCAGCGTCGCCAACTGATGCGTACTATAGTGCGGTCAGATCGTTTTATCGATATTATAACAATAGTTTGCATAATCGTAAATGGTAATCATTTTATTTATAAATTATAAATAATAAATACTCGTTAACTTGGATTTCGAACAAGATTGATGAATATAATCGACATACGAATGATGATGCTAATTTGGCGGGATGTGAATTCACAAACCACCGGTCAAGTAGCAAGTCACTCAGCTAGATACGCGGCCAGCACCTTCACAATTCTTTTAATATATAATAATATCAACCCTTATATGTCCCACTGCTGGGCACGGGTCTCCTCCTCGAAATCAGGCGAGGAGTGTTTTGGTCCAAGGTTCACCGATGCGCTGGCCCAATGCGGATTGGTGAACTTCACACACCTTCAAAGACTTAATCTCATCTGTTATGCAGGTTACCTCACGATGTTTCCTTCACCGGTGAGCAAACGATCGTCTCATGTTCATGTGCACGTAGAAATTTAGAAAAACCTATTTTTAGGCATCACAGGGGGGTCAGGATCGAACCCGGACCTCTAAGCTCTCACTCAAGAGGCCGAGCCCATACCCACTAGTAGGCTATCGTCGCTCACGATTTCAATTACATTAATTAATAATTTGAACGGTGAAATTCTGAATTGTTACATTTTATCATAATACCACGGATATAAATACTTCGTAAACTGCTTTTTTTATCTTATGTATTTTGAAAATACAATATTATAAAAATACTTGTTCTGCTATAATTCTTAAAATACCTAATTAATTTGTATTTAGTCTAATTATTTTAAAATAATATTTTCGATAAACATTGTTCCGCACTGTACATCACTACAAATTTGCAAGCCAAAGTAGACGGCGGAAGGCAAATAAAATCGTCGATTGTGTGCAAAGAATTCTCTGTCGTCGGCCGCCGGGCCTACCGGGCATTTATCACACCAGCGCCGTGTCGGGCCATATTGGGCCGGTGTCTGTTGGGCCGGTGCATGTCAGGCCATGGCGGGCCAGTGCACGTCGGGCCATGCCGGGCTACTGCAAGTTGGATCGTGTCGTGTGTTCACGTCAGTCCACGTCAGACCGACTATGTTTGTTGGGCCATGTTGGCCCGTGTCAGGCCGGCTCCGCACACCCTGGGCCAGTTCAAACACATTCTTGCATGTGTCACGTGTTGACCGGGACAGTCATTATGTAAACTGGTCACGTATAAGTCTTTTTGTGGACCTGCTGCCCCTATGCTGTGTGAGCCTTTAAACTCAATAAAGCTACAAATCATACGTAGTTATTTTTCACATCCTCCAAACCTCTTTTACACCATTTTTTTTTCTTTAACGCCGGGAAATGCTTTGAGGCATCCCGCGGGGGATTGGGTCTCCCCAGACGGGTATGTGGAACTCGCTGCGCCCGAAAGCTGGTAAGTGGACACAGCTCTACCCACTGAAACTCGGCGAGTGCCACCAATGCCGCCTTTGGTGAGGTGCCCCGGATCTAATAAACAAACAGGGCACCTCGACGGCTAGTCAGTCCCCCAAGGGACCGACGCCACCTCCACAGTGGGGTTGTCCCGCACCACAGAACAACCCCTCCCTGCGTCGGGACAGTACAATGGGTTGAGGTAACCGTCCTCGCCCCTTGCCCCCTGCTCTTTTGTCCCCTCTTCTTATAAGAGGGGTACAAAAAGTTCCCTCGGCTCAATTAGCTTCGCCCAAGGTGCAGCGGCTCACCCTAGGCTACTGAGCCCCACCGCCACGTCAAGGCCTGAACCATGGTGGGAAATGGGAGTTAGACCAGCTGCAATGATTACCTATCATTATTATCGGGTTTAGTTAATTGCAAACAAAAAAAAGAACTTCCAAGCCAGTCAATCCGCAGCAGTATCCTCTTACCAACGATGATACCAGATCTTCTCAGAGTCTTATGCCCTAACATAACCACAGTCAAGGAGATTCGACACGGTGCCGACCACAGTCGTAAGTTCCAATGAGATCATGAGCGTGAAGAAGAAAGTGGCCGCAGTCGTAATCGCGAAGGTTCCGAGTCATTAATCGCTA
This sequence comes from Helleia helle, assembly GCA_963853865.1. Lineage (NCBI taxonomy): Eukaryota > Metazoa > Arthropoda > Insecta > Lepidoptera > Lycaenidae > Helleia > Helleia helle. Next base: position 18,423,993 of record OY971433.1, on the reverse strand, counting down.
ATAGCCGCGGGGGTGGGGGTGTAGGGGGAGGTGTTACGGGCTCCGCGGGGCATATCAATCCTCTCGACTGTAAAATTGTTTGGAGGAATCGTACGGTAGGGGCGAAGGTGAAGGCGCGTGTTTTATTTGTGTCAAACTAGATTTATAATTGTGTGACAAACACCTCAGAAGTAAGGGAAATCAAACGCTTCACGTATCACTTTATGCTTTTATTACATAATATTATATCAATCACTAGGAATTATTACATTTACCACTCTAGCAGCTATTCCTATTAAAATAATAATCCCACCAATACTGACCTTAGTCTTTTCACGAAGGCGGCTCGTTCCAAAGTCGTTAGGATATGTCCACAAAAATGTTGACATATCCTACCGACACCGATGACAGATATACTTTTTAAATTAATCGGAAGTACTATTTAAGTTATCGATTCTGAACGTGCGCGTAACAATTGTTATCAAACCACTTGACTACCACATTGTAGGATCCAAATATGCTACTTAAGTTGAGATAACAATAGTTAGGAGCGGGCGGATGGGCCGGACTGGTCCAGTTTTATAGGTGGGGGAATACGCTCGTGCCGCGCTCCTACTTACCTACCACCATCTTGCTTGTTTCTCCCATGAAACATCTGTGATGTGTTTCGGAGAGAAGGACAAGACAGGCAGTGTAATTATTGCCACAGAGACTTAACATCTTCGGAGCCTTATAGTGACTACCGACGCCCGTACACATACATCCGCACAAGCAAAAGTTATGGTGCCCTCCTTTTCCCTATCCACCACATATATAATGGGCCCGGTCGTGCCGGCCCAGTTCGGCTGCAAAGCAGCATGCCACTACCTCTTACAAGTTATAATTAATATTTAAAAACTCAACTAAAAAGCTAGGTAGATATTAACTTATTTTATATTCATAATATAATTGATGTTGTTATAGTAGCAACTAGTTCTGTGTTCTGTGTGGTTCTGTACAGTTAAACTGTGTGATGACGTCATGATGTGGGTTATAATTTGGGCTATTACAATTTACAACACGCTACACGAGTGACGAGGCTGGTCCGGAGCGCCCGCCCCGACCATTAGCGGCGCCCGAGATCGTAGATTATCGTGTGTGCCCGATGTACAGCAGGTTGTCCAGTCAAAAATAAAAAGTGTCGACAAAACATGCGCATTGTTTGAAATTTTGTTTCTATCAATAATAAATAATATATTACTTCTATTATTTTCATTTAGACACTAGGTTTTTTTTCGGATGGATCTATGCTAACGGCCCGAAGGCCCTAATGCTACATCGGATTAGTGTGAGCCCATTCGGCTCATTTTTGGTTTGTAAAAGTGGAGGGTTGCCCCCCGCCAACCATGCAGTCTGCGACCACACGGCCTCCTGGCGTCGGGTTGGAGATACTAGGTATTACAATTTCAATGACTTGAGTTTTCCCTTGTTATAAAATCTCACCACTCGTATTCAAAATTCACATAAAAAATCTAGGAAACCATGAACTTGATAACCTTTTTAAAAGGCAAACTAATATACTACTAATATATTAAGAATAAAATAAGCTATTATTTGACATTTTATACATCCCACAATTATTGGGCACTGGTAAAAGCAGGCAACCTGTACATTGACTTTTGACTACCCTTCAAATATAGTTGTAGGTCTACATTACATCTGTAATATTAGAACCCTTTAAAGGCGATGAAAATCATAACCCATCGTGTTTAGTGCTTGTAATATAACTTTGTAACAATTCTCCAACTTTCGTCGTATTAAAACCATTTCTCACACACCTGCGTCTGTGCTACGAGGGTAAAACTCGTAAATACAATCTTTCCCTTATTTTCACATAGGATATATTGCGAAACTTTAGGCGCCATCTGTTGTCATATCTTTGATTTATAAGCGTAAGTAATGAACGCGTGTCTCCTACAGATGGCATTGTTGAATTGTTTATTGCGTTCCCAAGATTTATGTTCAGGGGCGGTTTGCGAATGCTGCAAATATATTAGTATTCCTTTTATTTCATTTCTTTTAAATTGAATTCGGATCTGAGTTTTAATTAAAGTGTGTTGGTGGTCTTATATGCGCTGAAACATAATGATACGTGTATTGTTGGTATACCTGATCTACCTATTATATTTCCAATTTCATGTATTTGCCTCCGTGCAAGATTATAATCAGCCTTTAAAAAAAAATTCTGAGCATAAAATATTTAAAAGAAAACTACAATTATTTTTTAAAGTATTGTGCACAGACTATAATTTTTATATAAATTAGAAAGTAAAACGCAGGCCTGGAAGTAAATTAGACCGCAATAAATTGTACGTTGCTATATAGCTACAGCCTACAAACCACACAATTTTCTTTCAATTTCCTTTGTCTAGAAAATGTCTAGTTTCCCAAAGTGGAGGAAAGTACTTAAGGTATAGTATTTTCGATTTATCTCCATTACATTAATGTTTGTTGATCAGTGTAATAGATACTTGTGCTTCTCTACATAATTTACACAAACTTCTATGCCACATCTAAGTTGCGTAAGTAAATGTTTTCACTGCTATTACTGCTATCTCTAGTCATTAATGGGAACTATTATAGTATGCACTGTGTATCAAACAGAAGTCGTTATATAGTTCTACGTGCAGATGGCGTTAAGCCGAGGAAACATAAGCGCCATCTGGTTTGAAATTTAGTAACATCTTTGAATTATGACACATTTAATGTGGCTGCAAATGTAGAAGTTCGTGCAATCTCGGGTAGATGTCGCAACCAGGCACAAACAAGATTTAAAGAAAGTTTGTGCATGCATCATTATTTTACACTCGTAATAAAAGCGTCCTAAAACCTTTCCGCGAAGGTGTGAAAATGATTTTTGTTTCTTTTTTGTTATCCATCTTTGGGTTTTTTTACATTCGGGCGTGAGAACCTGGCTGTATAGGTTTTTGTACATAATGCGTCGTACGACCGACGAGCGAGGGCGACTCATTGCCTCATTGTGTCTGCATCACGTACGGATAGGGCCTTCTACGTGGCATTTTTTTACGATTACCAACATCATTCGTCTGTTGTGTAGCACAGGGCGACACAAAAGGCTCCCATTATCCATTCACAAGAACACAAACATTCAATCATATTTTGACATTGTGCGAACATGTGGAACTCGACTAAAATACAAATCATGAACATGCATCAAGATTTATATTTCATTAGCTAATTAAATTAGTTACAATGAATACACAAAATTGTATGTATGTCGCTCAAGTGGTATAGATAAAGTAAGCTTTACCTACAAACTAAAAACTAGTATTCATGTACATTGGACGATCACACGAGGTCGTAGGTATTGATTATTAATAGCTCAGGTATAAAAATATATTGCAAATTGTACTTACATTGAAATTAGCACTATTTATTCTGTTCGATTTCTAGCTTTCGAGGGTTAGATCTTAGATCCTTACCACGTATCTAATCTGTGTCCACAACGTGACTTCATCATTAGGTATCATTCGTTCATCTGTCTTTCATCATCATCGTTATCATCATCATTATCATCATCATCATCGTCATCGCCATCGTCATTATCAGTCCCTGTCCGTCCACTGCTGAATATAGGCCTCCCTCAATGAACGTCAAGACGACATAGTCCATCCATATTCATTACTATCTAATTCTTTGTCATTACAAATTCAACCCTCTACCTCCCAATACATTAATTGATCGTTTCATTATGTTTTTTTACGTTCGGTGCCAAGAACCAGGAAAAAGGCGCTAAAGGTAAAACTTTACAACCCTTTAATGTTTACGAGATTGGTCTCGTACATACAAAACATAAACATAATTAGTAGATACCAAGAATAAGATACCTACTAGACTCAAGTATAGTGTAGATATTGCACTGCTTTTTAAAATTTCTTCACTTGTTATCAATGTGTATGATATCTGATCAATTTGAACTACTATGACATACATTTTTCTGGTCACCGTAGAAACAATAATTCAGTAGAGATTTCCGTAAACTAAAATTGTATCAGAAATAAACAATAAGACTTTATGTTAGCATACTTTATTTGAAACAAAAATAACGTTACGTAACATTAAAAATAGACCCACAGACCGCAGACTGACTCATTCATTCATTCTCCGTTTGGTTAAATATAGGATTAACAAATATTAGCTTTATTGAACACTAGCTGCGTCCCGCGGTTTTACCCGCATACTTCCCATTGCCGTGGAAGTACTGTGATAAATTATAGCCTATATGTTATTCTGATGTATAAACTATATTATTTTAAAGTTTTATCAAAATCCATTCAGTAGTTTTTGCGTGAAGGAGTAACAAACATCCATACATTTTTACAAACCTTCGCGTTTATAATATTAGCAGGATAGGACTAATCGCCCACTGTTGACCTTTTTGCTGTGTTTCGGAGGGAAGGGCAAGACCCTTCCCTCCGAAGAGAAGTGTAATTACTGGCACCGAGACTTAACATCGTATATCTCAGGATAGATAACACATGAATGAGTTGTCTGGGATGGTTCCAGGTAAACTAGTTTCATGTTCATGGGCGACGTTGACCACTTACCATCAGGTGGCACGTTTGCCAGTTTGCCTATCCAACTAAAATAAAATAGTTAAAACGTCAAATAATGTGTTAATGTGATAAATTGGTGCCTTACCTCCTACATTCGAACTCATAATTAATAAATATTACTTTTACAAGCCATTTTAGTGAGCACCCATCTAACTTTATTATATAGAAATAAAATGGACTTACCATTTACCAACATTTTGCCTGACTGTCTGTCTGTTTGTTCCGGCTAATCTCAGAAACGGCTGGGCCGATTTTGATGGGACTCTCGCTAGTAGATTGCTGATGTTATTAGGAGAAACTTAGCAATCATCATCAATCCGGGTTTGGCTGTAAATCTAAGTTAACGCCGGCGAAGCTGCGGGCAACAGCTAGTTATAAGTAAAGTTCGCCCCTAAGAAATGTAGAGAACATCTTAAAACTATCTCATGGAAGATTTCTCGAGTAGGGTATATCCCAAATATAAAAATTACGTGTAGACAAACATGTATAATATGAACATTGAAAATATGCTATGAAATATACATATAACATTTTTTTTTTATTGATCTATGCTAACGGCCCGAAGGCCCTAATGCTACATCGGATAAGTTAGTGTGAGCCCATTAGGCTCACTTTTGGTTTATAAAAGTGGGGGGTTGCCCCCCGCCAACCGTGCAGTCTGTGACACGGCCTCCTGGCGTCGGGTTGGTTCTGTATTGTGTGATGTTATAAGCACATCGGCTTTGCCTTTACTATAACCATAGATATTTATGAATGAAATGCACAGATAGTACACCTTATCCTACAGTGTCCTACACACAAACTGTACTCTGTAGCGTCATTCTTACCCCACAGGCAACTAATGTCATAATTTCATTGACCAAAACCTTTGTCCGACAAATGTAAACATTTCATTGAATGCCATAGTGAATGAACTGTATATACCTACTCTTCCGAGAACGGACGCATAGTTGCTAAAATGATTTCGCGCTCGTTGTTCCGCCATTATTCTAAATTTAAATCTTTTCATTCATTGTTTTTTTAATATTTTGTCCATTGATACTAACTTTTGGCACCTTTTGAAAATTCTTTTTTTTAGTTGGAGTTATTTTGGCTACTACAACTTCCAAAATGAAGCCGAAAATAAGTCAGATATAAATAAATGAACTATAAACATTTACAAAAAGTTATGAAAATTAATTTCAAAATAATGTTATACTGATTAAAATCCGGTATGGCAAGGATACAAAGGCATTACTAAATTTCACCACTTACTGAAATGGAACAAGCCCGCAATGGCCGGTTAGGATCTCGTTCAGACATCAAAGGGCCCGCCGGCCATTACTGCCGAATTATCAGACCAAACACTTGCTACAATGTTTAAGAAATATTAATAATATGCCTGTTGCCCCAAACAAGACGTGTCATCATCATCGTTCTCATCATCGATGGCCGATGGTCATTCTAATCCTATCATGCTTAGATAACACTGATAATGTTGATCTGGTGGTTCCAGTTTACTCTCCAGCCTCTCCAATACGGATAGCTTATATAATGAACATAATTTTAAAACAATTTCAAAGCATCCAGGATTTTGTGATGTGATTGTGGACATGGTTAGAAAATAATCTTACCACGTCAACCTAGTGCTATCACTGTCTGCTCTTTCTAGATTAGAACGATATCCGCGCTTTTTTCTTTATTGTATATCTAGACTAGGTATCTAACGTGATGTAGTATTAAATTAGTAAGAATTTGATGAAGATCCGTGGGCCTGTGGGATAAGAGAGTGCTAGAGAGGGGCCACGTTAGAGAAGACTCCGTATCCGGTCCGTCGTCCGGATGTGTGTGTTAATTGAAAAAGGCTGTATAGAAGATGTACATGATCATGAGGCGACGGCGACCGTACTGAGTAGTGACTAGGTACACCGAGATAACACACTGCCCGCGACTCGCGACACCGCGCACCGCGACAGCTGTACGGCGCGCGTGTGGCAATAGGGTTGACGCGAAGTCGCGAACTGAAAACTGAATTATATTGTAGAATTTATTATTATGAAAATGAATTTCCATCAAGAACCATCAGTACATTCAATCAGTTATATTGGAGAATGTAGATGTTATAATTTATAACGTGTTGCATTACAACTATTTAATTACAACAATTTTAATGAGTATCATATTTATATAATTACATACGAGTTAAAAATATGAAAATTTTTGACGTGACAACATCTTATAATTCGATGGTGCCGGCTGTAAGAACGAAAAAAACATGAAGTATGCGATGACGTATGCGGTGTTACCTCGCTCTGAGGCGTTCCATTTTCTTATGACGTCACGTTCAACTATCGTCAGTACCTAAACCGACTTTACAGACAACCGATTTTTTAAAGAATTTTTGTATTTGGTACAGTCTAAACTTCATTGTTATAGCTTTAAGTTACTTGATCTAGGAATTTACCAAAACAGCAGAAATACATAAAAGTAGATTAATTATATTTAATAAATATCTTGCTTGTAATTTTCGATATAGGACAATTAATATTTAATACATTTTTTCATTCTTTTGTAAAGATTCCATCATTTATATTATCAGCCGCCATCAATTTTGTGCTAAATAATGTGTAAAATCATTTCCTAAACTTTATATTATTATTGTAAAAATGTTGGTTATGTGCCAACCCTAATGCTAAGCGCCTTCAAAAACATCTATTTAACCTCAAAATGAGGGGTTTTTGTGTAAGGTTTTTATTTAACTTACTGCCGTCTACTAATATTATGCTTATGTTACCATTTTTTCAGCCCTTATCTCGTACGGGTGTTTGATGTGGAAAAAATATTTTTTATCTGTACCTACTGACGTTTGCATATGTTAAAAAAAATATTTTTTATCTGTCGAGGCTGGCATATGGCGGCGCGCGTGCGACGTGCACATTGCGCTCAATTTTTTTCGCATCCGATTCGAAATTTAAACACCGCGGCGCATATGCGCGGGCGCTGATATTGTTTTTTTTTTTTAATAAAAGACGCCGGCTCCCCTTACCCAGAGCTTTGTTTATGGGCTATGAAAAAGTAATCATGGAATAAAACGTACCTTTAATGCGAGTTCTGTGTGTCTAGCGGCGTTTTATAAGCTTATTTGGATGGCAGATAGCGTAATTTTAGTATAGGAATATAAACTTTTCTTGGAAATGGGCGAACACTCGTATAATAGTGGTACGTACAAGTTTACATATTTTTTGTAAGCTAGGGGTCACGTAACATACTATTCAGTTTATATGACGTATCAGATACGAATAGATATTATATGGTTCTTGTGTAACAATATTAAACCTTATTATTTTGATAATTTAATAGTTTCACCTCAGATGAAGTAAAAAAAGGTAGATGACGCACGGCCTTTGCTAATACTGAAGCCACAAAACTAAGCTCCTTCGTGTAAATACACGCGCTCACGCACACAGATACACCAAAACTAAGCTCATTTTTGTTAGTATCTTACGAGTCGTCGTGCAGTAAGTTTGCCAAAAAAATACCGTTCTGTGTAATTAAATGGTGTAAAAACAATACAAAAGTGACCAAAGAGTCTAAAGAAATATCGTTTCACACATAAATAAACACAAGACTATATTCTTTTAAGATATTTTAACACTATTTTGAGGTTAATCAACATAAATAATATTATTGCCCCGAAATGACGTATCGGAAGAGTGTTGCCAGAAGTTAGTATTTCTAATAGCCCAATAGTGGGTAAGTCAATTGCAGGCAAAGCCATAGCAAAATAATTAAGTACAGAGGTGACATAATTATTATTTTATTATTTGATCGCTATATGACTGAATCGAAATGACTTCGTATAACCTATGTTGTATTTTTATGGGACTCACGCACCCACCCACAACGGGACTATCTATTTAATTATTTATAAATTCAAAGATTTACCATTTAATAAATTAAAAAAAATGTAACAGTGTGGCTTGCAGAGAAATGTTTTTATAATTTAAATGTTTTTTTTTATGGAAAACGACATATTATGTATTTAATTTAAATTGTGTATTGATAAAATGTGACTTTCTAATTACTATTATAATCAACTCTGACAATGATTTTAAGGACATGTTGTATTTATCAAGTTTATTTAATTGTAACTATTTATTCCTGTTAATTTATATTAATTGTTTATTTATGTAAAGTTTTATTTTCACACACCATGTTATGGTAGAATGTATAGAATTTGTTTATTTTTTTTTTAATATCACCTATGTATTTACTACATTCATGGGAATAAATAAATAAATAAAACAATTGTGTCAATAAGATATCTATTGAGACAGTTTATAAAGTGATCCTACACGCCTCCTACATATTCGTAATATTATTGTATTTTATAAAAATATTCACTGTCGCATTCACTTATTACCTATTTTTATTAATATACAATTTTAAGGGATATTTAAAAAAATGGCAACCCTTCATTCACTCACACATACTTAAAAAAGTGGCTTCACTTTCTTGTTCCAAGTGCGCTATCTACCTTTTTTTACTTCATCTGAGAGTTTCACAAAATCAATAAATTAAAAATACAGGCAAAGCATAAAAGGAATTCAGACCTACAATTTCATAAACATTCCATTTCACTTTTTTCTCAATTGGAACGAGGCAAAGGATTTGTTAGCGATAGGGTTGTGGGGTGTTGATTGGCGCGCCTTTAACGATGTTATTAATTGTCTGATGGGATTGGTTTTGGTAAATTATAACCCTTCAGGGTGTCAGCATGGGTTTTGTTTAGTTATGGCCGTTGGAATATATTACACGTGAGAACTTTGTTTTTGTGGGACTTATGAGTATTGCCATGATGAAAAAAGAAATACATACCAGTATATAATATATATGAGTCTTACGATATCCTCCTTGTGGTTTGGGGGGTAACTAATTACGGTTGTATTTGAGTGTATAGGTATATAGGTATAATATGACTTCGGTAAATGTCTTTTTTTAGTTCTCGGGTCTTTTTGCTTTAAAACCACGACTGTCTAGTTTTTAGCGTATTGCTGGTAAATATATTCGCTCAATCGCAATTCATTTTTCAGTGCCCTTTTATGTTCACTTCAATAAAATTATGTTTTGTGCTTTCGTATTAGTACATAAACTTTCGTATTAGTACATAAACTTTCGTATTAGTACATAAACTTTCGTATTAGTACATAAACTTTCGTATTAGTACATAAACTTTCGTATTAGTACATAAACTTTCGTATTAGTACATAAACTTTCGTATTAGTACATAAACTTTCGTATTAGTACATAAACTTTCGTATTAGTACATAAACTTTCGTATTAGTACATAAACTTTCGTATTAGTACATAAACTTTCGTATTAGTACATAAACTTTCTATTTTACTTATCGGAGTCCCTATACTAACATAATTAAATTGGTCATTTTTTTATTGCCCAGTTTCACCTACTCTTTAAAGAAGTTAATGTTTGGGATATTAAAACACAAATTAATGGACACGCCGATGACGGATAAGTCAGTAGACATTTTAACAATTTACGACTTTTTTAATTCTAAAGTTAATTATAAGGAAATAAAATATAATCTGTCCCGACCGAATGTTCGAACGTACGAACGAATTAATAATAATGTACGAACGAATTGCGTACGTGTACGATGCGTTTCTATGCTATGTTATAAATAAATAAATATTATTCAAAAATCAAATCATGTGAAAGACTATTTCCGTGCAGTGGCGGGTCCGTGTTGGATACGAGCGTCAAAAATCTGCCGTCTTAGCGTTTATTGAGAGAGGCCTTAATGTTCTGCAGTGGACGGATAAAGGCTGACGATGATGATGGATCACACCACGTTAACCTAGCCCCGTGGTAAGTTCGTAAGAACTTATGTTACGGGTTACAACGAAATGAATTTAAGGAATTTATATAAATACATATTGTATGTACACTTCCATGACCCGAAACTTCCATTCACAAAATATTCATCATACAAATCTGCACCGGCGGGATTCGAACCCGCGACCGTTGCGTAATGTGCCTGCCTGACCAGCCGGCCGTTATTATGTATTACATTTAATAAAACATTCACATTATTTATAATCAATCTTGATATATTGTCTTCAATTCAATCATGATTTTATTAATATTGACCATTACTTGTTCCGCATGATTCTCGAGTGCTGCGTTTCCGGACAGGTGCATCAAATTCAACTGTGTTTGTGTATTACATCATTATTATCGAGTTATATCCGTCCTCTGTTGGATACAGTATCTCATAAAAATATTTAGTTTTCTGTTTATAAAATTATAAACATGACATGCTATTATTGAAATAATAAGAAATTACATCTTGGAAATAGGACCTCATTTAGCGAAATGCCTGCAAGCGAGCTAGATCTTGGTAACTTGAGAAAATTTAAATTTAGAAAATGTTTCTCGTTTCTAAATTGCCTAACATACACCATATTTTCTAGGTAGTGACAGCGAATGTGGCGTATGCTTATTTCATTGGAACATTTTAGCTAAAATAATTTGATAAACCAGATTCAAATAAAAAAAACTTTTCAAGAATGAAAATACGTTTTGTAATTACAAGAATACGATTGTGAAACAAAACACCGCGATAGAGCATCGGTTAGGACACGCTGAGTTGTGAGAGTGGCGTTTGTGCCCAAAATCCGCGCGCCCACCGGCCGGCCGGGCGTTCACCTCGCACCTCCAGCGCCGTGGGCCTGGGCAGCCCATCACATGAGCACACACAGCCTCCGACTCCACGCAATAACATGTGATATTAGTGGAAAAACTGCTTATGATAATAAAGCAGTGGATTCTTATTGTCACCACCGTCGCTATGAGCTCAAGTTGAATGCTGACTAGCTTAGTATACGAGCCACAAGATGGTCGGCCTGTCTTGACATAAGAACCTTAACTCAGGCCTCCTCCGAAGGAGTCAAAAGCCTACTCCGACGTACGCTCCAGTTACGCACCACCACAAGTAGCACGTAGTATGAGAAGATTCGGCGATTTCATGATACTAAAGAAGCGATGAAACTAAGAAAAGGCTAGGCTACCTAACACATTTTACATTCTGGTTTGACCACGCATTATTGCTCACGTTATAAGCAGTGAAATTCCCTACAACTTTGTTCTTTCAAAGGACAAGAATACGCTGGTATCGATGTAGGATGAAGATCACCTAGCAGTGTTTGTAGAAGAATAGGTACATTGTCTGAGAACTACCTAGCTGTTTGAGATTCGGGTAGATATTATATACATGAATGAAAGTAAAAATTAAAGGTAGATTCTTCAAATTTGGACTATAGAAGTTGAATAGTATGTATAAGATGATAATGATGAAAAAAGTGATGAAAAGAAAACCAAAAAATTCTTGTTAGACCGTTTTAAAATATTTTTCATATTTTTATAAATCTTTTTGCATTCGAAGGCCCGATTATTGAGTATATTTTAGTTGTGGACGGGCAAAACCGCGGGGTACTGCTAGTTTAAGTTATATAATGACGTAGCTATAATGATGTAAGTGGGGACGACGACCCAAGTTACGTCGCGAGTAATGGATCTGTTTTGGCAAGAAGAGATCGTCTGCCTAGACGATGTCTGGAGAGATGTGCCGGTGTATAGTAGATATCGAACCTTGTTATGGTCTTATGACTAAACGAGCTAACTCTGTACTAGTTTTTTGGTCAAGATGACTGAATCATTCATATTTTGCATACTAAAGCGAAAGTTATTCTTAGAATTAGCTAAATTGCTTTGCAAAATAAATAAACAGCATGGTATCCGCGCAGACAAATAACGAAAAATCCCTACACGAATAAACTAAATGATAGTAATATTAATATTTATTCATTATTAATCATACATTTTCTTATTACAATTAACAATTCTCCAGTACGTTTTATTAACAATACAAAACAATATTTGAAATATAACCAGAAAATGCCAGAGTTGTATCTAAATGTGACCTACATACATGGCCCTTTTCGATGAAACAACATTTTTAGTGATAACAACTATTAATAAATTCCGCATATACAGCAAATAATCAGATGATTATATGATAATAATCAGTAATTTCCGTAAAATCGGTATATATACGAAGTCACTAATATCGATGTTTCAGTACAGCTCTACAGAACGTTGGAATTTGCCCAAATGTCCGCTGGCTGTATAGACTGATGGGCTGTGCTACAAACAAGCCTTTGTAAAAAACATCCCGGAATTATTATTCCCTTTGTTACATTCAAATGGTAAATGCTTAATAGAGATTTTTTGGCAACTCATCTCAAGGGATGAGTTAAGATTACCATAAAGATTAATAACTAGGAAGTAAATCTGTTCTATATTTAGATGTATCATAGAGTATAGCCATCATTGTTTTTCATCATTATCACTCTTATCACTGAGTTGAGGCCGTTTTGTGTAACTACAAGGTATATATTATGTTATATTATGAATTGTGTGTCTTATGTAGGTACATATTAAGTAGTTTCACGAATAAATTTTTCTTTCTTTTTTTCATTGAACCCTGAACAATCGGAGAAGAGAAGTGCGCAACCCCAAAGCTTTTATCTCTGGACCTGTCTATATTTAGTTGCCGGCGTTCTGATGTGTCTCCGTCGGTCTGTCCGTCTGTCCGTCCGGACGTCACCGCCAGAGACATTAATCCCACAGGCGTTTAAATAAACATTAAATAGTAGATTTAGGAGAATTATCGTTGACTCGCTGTTGTTCGAAATGCGTGGACTAAATTTTGCAATCGGATGAGAGATTCAGCACAGAGATTTACGAATCAAATAAATAGAAGATTGTTAAGTATTTTATAGCGATACCACCGGGATAAAAACTAACGTGTTCGGGTGTATATGTATGTAAATAAAAGACGAAAGTCCTTATGGCCTGAGGTCTCAGGTGCTCTAATATCCCCACCACGGTTCAGTCCTTGACGTGGCGGTGGGGCTTAGTAGCCTAGGGTGAGCCCAGCACTTTGGGCGAAGACAAGTGAACCGAGGGGGCTGCTCTATGTACCTCTCTTTGTGGAGGGGTTCTTCTGTGGTGCAGGACAACCCCTCTGTGGAGGTGGCGTCGGTCCCTTGCGGGACTAACTAGGCATCAAGGTGCCCTGTTTGTTTATTAGATCCGGGGCACCTCACCAAAGGCGGCATTGGTGGCACTCGCCGGGTTTTAGTGAGTAGAGCTGCGTCCACTTATCAGCTATCGGGCGCAGCGAGTCCCACATACCCACGAACGAATGGTTAGTTGAACAGGCTAACTATTAAGTCACCTGATGTAAGTTCCTGAGACATAAGATGTTAAGTCTCAGTTTTTTTTTAATGTCATCAGGGGGCAAACGAGCAGTCGGAGCCTCACGACGCCGACGTCCATACACATCCGCACAACCAAGGCCACGCAGATGCACCGCCCTCCTCTTCCCCATCCCCCCCAATGGGCCACCGGAAACTCACAAACCGCACGAAACGCGACAGCATAGCTGTCACTTGACGCCGGTGTTATGTGAGCGAGAGGTACCACCCCGGTCGTGCCGGCCCAATTCGGCTGCAACGCAGCATGGCACTACCTCTTACAATACCAGTGCCAGTAATAACAAAATCAAAATCAATATTTTTTCTAAATAGTACTAATACAGTATCTTTTTGAACGTCAATTGAATCTACCACCGGTTCCAAGGTAAGCCCACTGAGAAGAACTGGCGAAACAAACTCAGTGGAACTAATCTTTTCAAATAATATATTATATTAATAACAATTTTAACATCTTATCTTGAAATGCCCGGGAGGAACGCCTTATTCCCAGGGTGTGGTATCTTCCATGAAATCTTTTACTTTATAATATGCTTTACCACACAAACGCTCTTTAACAACTTTTTTGAATTTTATTGTTTTCTAATGTTTACGCGAATTTCACTCAAATTTTTGAATTTTTTATGGAGAGCGTTTGAACGTTTTCTGGGATCCTATTGTAAAAGCGTATACAGTTGCCTTTAAAAGAATTGCTTACTTTCGAAAGTCTAATCATTGGTGCATGTAACCTGTGTCTATTACGTGTATTCCTACTATGAATATCACTTTTCTTACAAAATGCATTGTCAGACACTGTCTGTCCTGCCCTTCACTCAGATGCAACCAAGCTTTAAGCAGGGTGGTTGTCTCCGTAAAGACGGGCACAACAAAATCGTATCCCTCCAACCGGTATAACATCTTCATTTGAAATGTGACAAACAATCAACAAGCCTTTCCAAGTGCAAACAATATTAATTGAAATGACAATTTGATGTTTGCCAGATAGTGGCAGACAGGCAGATAGCCATCGCTCGCACCATTAAAGTGACATCAATTCGGTGTGGTGGCAAAGGGGGGGGGGGGGATTGACTTTGACAAACGCCGGTGATGTGGGAAACAGAGCTATAACGTGAGGGAGGTACGGTGTGTACTCTGTGATAATAAATAAGGGAGGACGTACACTGGTGATAGCTTTAATTTAAAAAGACAGCCGTCACGGGACGTCCAGCTTGTGAAAATCCAATGTTAATATTACAATTTACAAGTAGTAAAAATCTATATCAATGAATTATACAGATGGAATAATAAAATAAGACACCAAGGATTCGAGGCGGGCGAACGGGGGCTCGACATGACAACGACACGCCGTTTGCCGTCACGGAATTCGAGTCAAGTAAAACGATCGATATTTCACATAAAAAAGATCCTTTTTCTTAGATTTTTCGTAAACACTCTTGCCTACTTTCTGAAAGGCTCAAAAAAACGTACCTTCAATAAGTGAAACGATACGTCCGCCTGTCTCGTGAACCAGACATTCGTAGATAATGTCGAAATATCGAGCTGCACGAAATAAAAGTGAAAAACATGGTAAATATCCCGTTTTAAATAATTTTAGTAATGAAAATGTTCACTTAAAATCTCATATAAAATGCTGTCTCAGTGTGCGCTCGGCGCTCCACAAGTGGTAGCTAATGGGCAGGAGCTGGTTGGTCGCCGCTATCCTGATGAGATCTAGGTGACATTAAAAAGTATTTGTATATCGCGATTGTGTTATGCTAATTGTTTTCCCCTTATACTCGTATTAATTTTTTATGAGAAACATTTGAACGAACTAAGCTTTTATACCGGTACCCATCCTGTGTCTTTCGTATCGTTCTATTTGTTTTTTTCGTGGAGTAGCTTTGCTAATTAGAAGATGGTAATTTAATTTTGGATCTAGGATGGTCACACCTGGACCAAATTAAAAAAACTAGCGGACGCAATAGAAGGCGGATCATAGTCATTGTTACAAACCTTTTGGCGTCCACTTCTGGAAATTGGCCTCATTCAATGAACTCAAAGACGACCGACGCCCACCACTCGCGTCCAGCTAGGACCGGTCACTGCACGCAGATCCTCGTCTCAACCAGTTGGAAGACGAATCTCCGTCTTCCCGAACGTGTCATTATGGCTCACCAGTCATCATTTGACTTACATAATATTTGCCACAAGCGTGTTTATCCTTTATGCAATGTAGTCTTTTCTAACGGACGGTTACGATGATGATGAAGGTATAGCCTATAGGGAATCAGCAGTCTCGACGTTCATGAGTCACATAACCCGAGCCGGCGCTGGGTCCGCGTCAGCTGACGAGACGCCAGTCGTCCCACAAATAGCCGGCCCCCAACAGACTGCCGCAGACTTACGACTCTCACAGACCTGCCAGTCTTTACACCAACGTGGGTAGATGTGCCATGAACTGTTGAAGGATGCAAGAGTGCAAAGGTTGTTCATAACTATTTTCATTTCATTTTAAAGAAGTAAGCTTTTTATGCAAATTGGTTGAAAGTTATTACTTCATATTTTTTTGTGAAAATTGTTTTTGTAAAATTAGTGTACTTATTAAATACGTTTTCAATACCATATTAAAAGTGGCTTACTACTTTACAAGTTAAATACATTTTTTTTCTTTAACATCGGGAAATGCTCTGAGGCATCCCGCTGGGGGGGGGGACCTCCCCAGGCGGGTATGTGGGACTCGCTGCGCCGGAAAGGTGGTAAAGTGGACGCAGCTGCTCTATCCACTAAAACCCGGCGAGTGCCACCATTGTCGCCTTTGGTAAGGTGCCCCGGATCTGTTGAGCTAACAGGGCATCTCGACGGCTAGTCAGTCCCTCAAGGGACCGACACCACCTCCACAGAGGGGTCGTCCCGCACCACAAAACAACCCCTCCCAACGTCGGGACAGTGCAATGCGGGTAGGTTCCCATTCTCGCCCCTTGTCCTCCCTGCTCTTTTGTCTCCTCTTCTTATAAGAGGGGTACAAAGAGTTTACCGTTTCTTACTTCGATCAACAAAATCCACTTTCTTACAAGTGAAACAGAAACACTCACTCCTTAATCACACGTATTATCCTCCAAAGCCGTATTTCTAGTATTTTACCACCGCCTCTCGCCACTGATGATGACGATGATTTAAACACGCCCTGTCCATCCGCACAAAAGCGTATATCGATTTACTTAGCGCTCTACATTTGAACAAGAATCCAATCAGAAATAGCATCGCATTTCAGTCGTACTGCGGTCATTCAGCGAGCGCGCACTTCAAAGGGATGCGCAGACGTCTCGCCGCGCCCCCGCGCCCCGCCCACCCGCACGCGCCCAGCGGGAGCGAGATAGAACGATGTTACTGTGTGTTAGAGAGAGAAAGAATAAGGACCTTACACGATACCGGCCCGTAACGGCTAATGTCAAGTGTAATTTTGGTGAATATTTTTGTGATCGAAAGTGTTAATCTGTGTAATTGTATGGACGCGCGGACACCATTATAGGTGGTCTCGAGTGTCACTACTAACCAAGTGACTCGTTTGCCAGTTTGTCATACCTATTACCATGTTCAGAGACAATCAAAGAAAAGTGTAAGAGGTAGTTCCATGTTGATTTGCAGCCAAATTGGGCCGGTACGACCCCGGTGGTACCTCTCGCTCGCATGACACTGGTGTAAAGTAACACCTATGCTGTCGCGTTTCGTACGGTTCCTGAGTTCTGGTAATCCTATGGGGGGATAGGTAAAAAAAGGGGGCAACGCATCTGCATAACTTGTGGTTTTGCGGATGTCTATGGGCGTCGATAGTCACCAAAAGGCTTCGACTGCTCGTTTGCCCTCGTATGCTATAAAAAAATAGTGAAAGGGTTTTTGTCTCGGCTTTTACATCACATTGCCAATTTACTAACTAGTGTCTCTGGTAAACGGCGTCCTACCACTCCTACCTGGACTACCTGGTCTCAAAATGTCATCTCCTTATGCAACATTTCGATAAATTGAGTTCAATACTTCAATAGTTAAGTAAGTGACATGTTATTTAAGATTCCCGCGCCCCGCCCCGCGCCCCGCCCCGCACCATTACACCGGCACTTCACATAGTGTATAATCGAGTTAAACCGATCGTGTAATTAATCTACACCAAGAGCATATTTTATTAGAGGCCATAAGCCATTATTTTATTTTATGAGTCTCTGATGAACCGTAGCTTTCTCAGGTTTGAGGTGTCTTTGCGCGATAATCTTAATCCATCACATTCTATTTTAGTCAATTCTATAGTTAAAACTATTATAGGTTTATATAATGTTTAATCTACCTACACCTAATGTTGACTGTGTCGAAACCGGTCGCGTAATTTTATCTTAATTTGTAACGTATATAAAAAAAAAGTGGAAAAATGAAAAAAAAAAAAGATTTTAGAATTATTACGAAAATGAATTTCCACCAAGAACCATCAGAACATTCAATCAGTTATTGTAGTTATGTATCGAGCCAACAGTCAAATAAATTATGCACCTTTAAAGTTAAACATCATCATCATCAGCCTCTATCCGTCCACTGCTGAACATAGGCCTCCCTCAATGAACGCCAAGACGGCCGATCCCTTGCTACTCGCATCAACGCTAAAGTTAAACGAAAAGTTCAAAATCTGTAAAATCATCTTTTTCCGCAGAACTAGTGATCATATCATATATACAAGCCAAAGTTGGATAATTGACAACCAATGCTTTTTCAAAAATATATCCCCATATTCCTTAAAAACGGAAGCAACCACGTGTGTAACATATAAACGACCACTGCCGTTACAGTCGTGGTCACCAGCACAATGACCAAATCATTAATATGATAAGTAGTTTCATTAAATCACGTTCTGTACTTTGATGTACCGACCAGCCGACTGGCTTCACGAACACGGAACCACACGGAACTAATGCTGACCAAGATAACAACATCATCGGTAGCTATCTGGAATAATCCCGAAAAAATAAACGGTGAGACGCTCTACTACTGAGTTTGTTTCACCAGTTCTTCTTAGTTAGCTTCGGAACTTATAGTAAAGTTATTTGACCTTCAAAAAGATACTCTTATGAAAGACCTACACATATTTAATATAAACACTTTTTACCTTACTTTATTTTAGTATAATAATATGTACTTTTTTTTTCTTTAACGCCGGGAAATGCTCTGACGCATCCCGCGGGGGAGTGGATCTCCCCACGCGGGTATGTGGGACTCGCTGCGCCCGAAAGCTGGTAAGTGGACGCAACTCTACCCACTAAAACCCGGCGAGTGCCCCCAATGCCGCCTGCGGTGAGGTGCCCCGAATCTAATAAACAAACAGGGCACCTCGACGGCTAGTCAGTCCCGCAAGGGACCGACACCACCTCCACAGAGGGGTTGTCCCGCACCACGGAACAACCCCTCCCAACGTCGGGACAGTACAATGGGGTGAGGTTCCCATCCTCGCCCCTTGCCCCCTGCTCTTTTGTCCCTTCTTCTTATAAGAGGGGTACAAAGAGCCCCCTCGGCTCAATCAGCCTCACCCAAGGTGCTGGGCTCACCCTAGGCTACTGAGCCCCACCGCCACGTCAAGGCCTGAACCATGGTGGGGACTATAATTAGTACTTGTTTAGACTACATAGTATAATTAATGTAGTGGAAATTTCGATGATTTAAAATTAGTTCAAAATCATAAATCCTTGAGGATTTACACCGCATTAACCTAGCCCTAGCGTGAAATTATAAGTCTAATGTGGTACAAAATAAGGTATTTTAACACTCCCCGTGAGAATAACGTCAAATAGCGACGAAAAAATCTGAAATTTACATCAATACAGATGAATTATTTTTTATTTCACAAATTACAAAAACCTGATTCGAACTCTAATATGATCTCTCGTGATCCAGGCGTTCATTCGTCAATCACCTGACTAGCTGTCAAGTTTGTTTACATTTCATACATTTTCTACCCGATCATCATATAACCGGATACACTAGTAATTTCAGCCATATGATTACGAAACTGGTCAGTGATTTGTCACTGACGCAATAGCAATTCAACATAGTTAATAGAATCAGGCGTTACTTTGAGGAAATCCAATATGTAGACTCTACGATTAGTATGTAGAGTCTACATCCTGAGGATGCCTCGGTGCGTAGATTGGTGCGTAGGTGCGAAACGTGCGTAGATTGTGTAGTGGTGGTCTTTTACTGTGGTTGTACATGTGGGGTGGTGGTGCATGCGAGTGTACGCATATGCAGTGTGGGAAAGGAGGGCGGTGCTATATGCATGCATATGCGTGCACTCACACATTTGCAGTAGAGACTGCGTGTATTGCGGGATTATTCCTAATTAAATTATAATTTAATCTTAAGCAATTCAACAAACCAGTGATCTGTATGTACGTCCCATCCGCCAATCATCCATCAACGGCCATGTGGCTGCCAATCAGAGCGCAGAGCCGGCGCTGCGTCGCAGCATAAATTTGGCGGAATTTTTATCATACAAAACATTACATTACCGCTTTATTCCGGATAAATGCTCGATACATATTGAGAACGAACGATAGTATTCAAGATTCTTCTGCACGTAGTCTAAGTCTCTTTTAGTGGCCGCTCTTACCAC
Source organism: Helleia helle (assembly GCA_963853865.1). Taxonomy (NCBI): domain Eukaryota; kingdom Metazoa; phylum Arthropoda; class Insecta; order Lepidoptera; family Lycaenidae; genus Helleia; species Helleia helle. The sequence goes on along the minus strand of OY971433.1, from coordinate 18,403,437 downwards.
TTTCCTCCTGTCAATTGCTAAAAACCCAAGACCACAAAATTGGGTCTTAAAAGGACTAAGGGACACACCATCTGGGAGTGGTACAGTTAGGCAGCTGCGCGCGCAGATGTGCGCAGGTAACACGTGCCGACAAGTTGGGCATTTGCATGGACAGACGGACGCAATTATATATATAGGTCACTTGTAATAGGAAAGTATATGAAATGTGTATAAAACATAGTATTTATCTAGACCTCTGTGACTCGATGGTTAGCGCGTTGGCGGGTTAACTGTTAGCAGGTTCGAATACCGCCAGGGAACAAAAAGTTTTCTGTGTTCCTGGGTCATGGATGTGTATTAAATATGTGTATATATCTGACATTTTTCCTAGATTTACATTTAAAAACGGAAATGTATTTAATACTTTCATACTATACATATGTTTAATAGTATTAAATATATTTCCGTTGTCTGGTACCTAACCGTAACACAAGTTCTTCGTGAACTTACCACGGGATCAGATTGACGTAGTGTAAAAGTCCATAGATATTAATTATTATTACGTAAAGAAATAACTATGAACTTAAGCAAAAAAAATCTTTTCTAAGTTGGTCGAGAAACCTGACAAATAATCAGTCTCCCCTGCATTACTAAATTTATAATTAAATCTCACAGGAGAAGTTAAATTTATTCGTAAAGCTTGCTATATCTAGGAAAACTGAGAGGAAAAGTGTTTGTAACATAAGAAAGACTTATTTAGGCCAGGTAATTTTAATTTCAAAATTGACCTTCACCATCACATGTGTCCGTCAACTTGCCCATATCAACCAACATAATAGATACATTAAGGCAGTTCAACGCGGTTGACAAGAGTATTGTTAACCCCGTTAAGGATGTTTAAGACCCAGTGCAGCCGCGGGCAATGTCTAATACCCAAAAAAACCACCCAAACCCAAAGTTTGCTTCCGATATCAAACAACCAAACAAAACCGCTACTCCGTCTGATCGTCTCCAACCATCTGGTGCTTGCAAATACACATGTCCTCCCAAATGACTTGCCGGAGCCCAAACCCACGGATTATGACCTCTATGGTCCTTACCTCTGAATATACTTTACAAAATATGATCTCCGCTTGCTATTTCTTTGGTTATATCGTTTTGAGCTCTATTGGATGGTGATAATCGAGTTTTTGGTTTGGTTGAATGAGTTTTTTCAAGATTCATCTGGCTGGTGTTAGGTTTCCCGGCAGATGCTGGCGCACGCGCCGGAGACATTTCAAGCTCCAGTTAGTTTGGCAAATGTTTGTTTTTTTAATTAAACGCGCCAGACTGGAAGGATTTTGCATGTGACTCACTTTTACTTCTATTGTACAAGAAACGCATTATTCCTACAAATGTCAACATATGTTTGAGATCATACAATAACTAAGAAAGAAAACAAAAATTAACTTATAAGTAAATAAATTACATATCACGACGGGATTATTTTATAGTATTATCTATCTTATTTATTATTATTACTCATGATCAACATCACATCATAAGGAGGCTGTGATCGAGCATAACTGGAATAGAGCGGTAATGTTATATTTTGTATGAAAACAAATTCTAACAAATTTGTGCTGCGACGCTGCGCCGGTTCTGCCCTCTGATTGGCCGAATGATGGATGATTGGCCGATGGGACGTACATACAGGTCACTGGTTGGTGATTATTACGTAAGTGACAAATCACTGACCAGTTTCGGAATTTTATGGCTCACACTACTCTCTCCGGTTATATTATGCTCGATAGCGGCAGGCTAGTTCGACTAAGGTCTACGGTCTAGCCAGGTGGTTCAATAGTAAGATAGAACTAGGTCACCAGGAGAAGTTGTTATCCTTTCATATTTATGATATATTTTACAAGTACAACTTGGTATTGTCCTCCTAACACATTTGACCTATTTCTACCAAATTCCAATAATTTCCTTCGCAGTTATTGCGGTCGGGAATTAAGATTTATAGCAGAAATACTTTCAGTAAAGTACATTTGAATATTATGTATATTTCAGTATTTAACTGACTTTTCAGGATGAACCCAACAGAATGATATATATAGGAAGAGTTTGGGAAGGTGATGATCATGATATACTTGGATAGCTTAGTGGTTAGGAGTTGTATCTCGAATCGAGGGGTCCGTGTTCGATGCTTTGTGAAATATTGACAAGCTTTTTAGATTAAGTGCATTTGACTACTTTGGTCTTGTTTGTTGAAGAAAAATTGCGTGAGGACCTACAACCCAACAACCAGACATAGATTAAAAATCTTTGATAATCACGCAGGGCAAGAACGAACCATCGCCTTCTTCAAGGATTCTCGTGCCCAACAGTAGAATAGGGTCAAATTATTTATATTATTATAAAAAATCCATACAGTGCTATATCGTTCTCACTTCTCATCTCATGTAATGATGATGATGAAGTGGTTTTAAAACTCCTACCAATAGGTACTGTGCATTTGTTTATTTGTGCCTTTCACGCCATAAGATCTACATTTTGTATCAGGTAGAACGCACATGCAATCTGCAATGAATTTCAGATAGCAAGTAGTAAGTCTATACTTATTCCAAAACTGCTTTCTTAAAATCCAGGCAACGCCGCGGGTATGGCTTAGCTCACAAACAAGAGTATCGCATGCCGGTCCGCAGGTGAGGAGAGCCAAACATACAATTACATGCACTACTCGATATTTTTTATCTGTGGCCGATACACGCGAGTCGCAATTTCTTAAATTGCCAGCCATTTTGGCGTGCGATTGAATTTTTCTTATTGTTTTATGTTAATTTTTGATTATACCCATTCGTTTGTTGATACCAATGAAATTTAAATATGTTGCGATAAAGGTTGGATTAGTATTAGATGTGGTATTAGTATCATAATTAATTCTCTCCAATCGATACGTTTTAATTATTGCAATCGATAACTTTTTGTTCCACGTTACTACCTACCTAACTAACATTCGGTATGTTATTAATCCAATTTCAGACCGCAAAGGCTCTTTATGTCAAATTAAACGCGGCCATTTAATTTTGAAAACCGCACTTAAGGGTCGATTGCAGAAAAAACATTTAAGGAGTCAATGGCCGCAGCGCCATCTGGAGAGCGCGCCGCATACCATGACAAGGAAAACTACCTTTTTGTGCACCCCATAGCAACACGCTCCCGCCTGCACACAGACGAAAATGAACTATACCCTACAGACGTAGGGTACTAAACACATTAATAAAAAACCAAACATAGAGGGTTGCTTAAAATCAGTCTAAAAAGTCCAATTTCTTATGCAAATGAGTTTAAAGTTTAAAATTGTTTAAACGCATTTTGGGGTAATTATAAATTCACTTATGGGAGATTAAATTTAGATAAATAGACAAGACGCGTTTAAGTGGCACAAAGTTTAAACAAATATTTTATATTGTGGGTTCCTTTATTGATGTTCGTATAGAGGGATATGTTTAAGGATATATTTCGTGGAGCCGACAGCTATACTAATGATGGAGTAGCTTGTCACTTAGGAACTTGTTAAGTCATTTGATATACAACAGGATTGTGTAATGGTATTATAGCGTAAAACAGTATACTGGTGTTGAACCAATGCCGGGGCACGCGCTCCTATACGACACGACGTCTTATTGATAATTATAAAGCACACGTCGCTGATGTCGATATGTTCGCACACTCACCGTCAACATGTTACTGGTTGTTAAAACATTAAAGTTACAATTATAAAACAACAAACCATCATTACTAAATAATTTAAAACGGGATATGTACCATATTTTTCACTTTTATTTTGCGAAGATCGATATTTCGACATTATCTACGAATGTCTTGTTCACGAGTGTAAAGGAAAGTGAAAAACATGGTAAATGCCCCGTTTTAAATAATTTTAGTAATGAAATAACCATGTTAACTTAATATCAAACAAACAGTGATTACCGGTGGGAGGGAAGCGCTGTGCCGCGCTCCCGTCTGCATGGGTACCACCATCTTGCTTGTTTCTCCCGTGAAACAGCTTTGCTGTGTTTCGGAGAGAAGGGCAAGACAGGCAGTGTAATTACTGGCACCGAGACTCAACATCTTGTCTCAGGATAGGCAACACATAGATGAGTTGCCTGGTCTCGTTCCAGGTAAACTAGTTTATTTTCATGGGCGACGTCGACCACTTACCATCAGGTGGCACGTTTGCCAGTTTGCATATCCAACTAAAATAAAAAAAACAACAATTACACTAATATAAGTTGTTAATCAAGTACCCAAATTAGTTATACTTATGTATTTTCTAAGCGCGTGATTTTTAAATACATAGTTACTATGTCATTTAAATGATTCTGCAGACATTGGTGTGGGCTTACTTGATTTATCTATTATAGTTTCTCTTTTCTTTTTGATTTTATAACTTTTTAGGACTTTTTAGGACTAGTAGATTTCTAAGCCTCATTTTTGGTAGCAAGAGTGGACAGGATCAATGGCTACGTCTACTGAATTTTATAGTAGGGATTCCCCTTCAGTACAGTAACAAATTGGTCTCCCATTCTCTCTGGAATCCTGCCAAATATTGATCCTTTCGGCGTTTAAGACCCATATGTCCAAAAGTGGATGGTGTAAAAGATATAGATGGTTGCTAAATATTATAGTTGCTAAATATATTGAGTTATGGTCTGTAAACGAAATATTTACATTACCAACTTAGGACATTTCACAAAACTTTAAGTACAAGAAGAAGCACTTCCTGAGTAATTTAATACGAGTACTACCCTTGGGAAAGCCCACTTTCCGTGAAAGCTTTTCCGGTAAATAAAAATAAATAGTCTGAAATGGTTTTCGTGTTTTACGGTAAACTAGCCCAACTCCAATTTTCCATTTTCAACCAATCTACTGTACATTCATCGGCTTAGGGTCACTTAATATTCCATAAACAAAGATAATCATCGAATAATTAATATTAATCCATATGTATAGCAGAACAGATTCAGAAGCGTGCCCCGCACCTTGTCGCCTATCGTTTGTTCAATCATTCTCCTGGGGAGCTCTCGACTAAATATAATTCAATAGACACCCTCTTCCTGCCAAATATGCGTTCTGTTCACCAAAATTTCGAAGCAATCAAATTATACCTATCACATTAGTATAGGGACGAATTTGGCGTGAATCGACACCTTGAAATCGTTGTACCGCAAAGCAGGTGTCCCGCAAGGGTCTGCACTCGAGCCGCATTTATTTTAGATTCACAATCTTGAGACACGTGGCTCGGTGGGGTGGTGCTTGCAGAAAAACTATCGCAGCTTTCGACTTCCGTATGGTACAAATATAAACAGAATTAGATCGCCATAATGTTTTTCCGGTTTGCGAGTTTATATTATCGATAGGAGAGCACTTGAGTGGTCTTAGGCCAATTATACGGCTTTTGGGGGCGTGGGTCAATATGGCAATATGGCATTGTAAAATCGCGAGAAAATATAACTAATAAAGTAGGAGCTAGGGATTCTGTTTAGATAACAACGTCTTGACATTTCTCTTTTCTTCTCTCTTTCCTATTGTTATTTGTTAGTAGTAACAGAAATATGTGCTCAATTATTAGAATATTTTGTTAATGATTTTGTTTGATGAAGTTTTTAAAATTTAAAAAGTTTTTTTAACCGACTTCAATAAAAAGAGGTAGGTTTAGGTTTTTTTCCTTAAAAGAAGTTTTTAAAGCTGGTCTTAGATTTTTGCTTTCCTCTCCTTATTGCTCGAAAGCATGTCTCAGTCTAAATAGAAATACTTTTTATTTAAATACCTCAGAACATTTTCTAACCTTTTTAAGATAACGATCAAACAATTAACCTCTAAACGGCCCCGTCCACGTGCGACGTAATGAGGGCGCTTCGGTTTCGCCTGGTTTTAGGACTCCCTACCCAAAGGGTGCCACTGGAACCTTATTAACGATATATTCGACTCGACTGTCCGTCACCACAGCGTATCTTTAACTGTAATCATGTGATACTTGAAATGATCACAAAATGTGCATTATTATTGCCGAGATAACAACAGTAAGGGGGTAAAAACTTCTAAGAATTTTATTGCAGTCTATTAATATTTATATATTCCCTACGTTACGTACGTACTACTATTACGTACCCTTACTACACAACAACTCTTGGTAACGGGAGGACCATGTTTCTGTTTCATTATAATCGTAAAATTCACGTAACATTTGTAAACAGTATGTATGTTGTATGTGGCATTTTGCTCTGAAGAGCCCTTCGTCAAAGTGCAACTCGCACTTGACTCGTTTTAAGAGATCGTTTCGATTGGAGATTCGTTTACAAAAGTATTTAGCTTTGGTATTGCCAGGCTAATTATAAGTTAACTTGTTTATATAATTGGAACGAAAACGAGACATTTTGGGTTAAGCTTACAATCTATAAAGTTGTATATGGTGAGAGTAGGTTTGTATATACAGACCACATATAAAACTTAATCTTCCGTATATTTATGTTCGCAATCCTTGATCAAGGAACAGATTTTCTATAGAAGCTGCATTTACATATTTATTAAAAAAATATTTTACAATATTTGAATCAATGTGACAACAATATATTTATTTATATCTTTAATAAGTTCAATTTCATAAAGCTATTATACGTTTATTTTTTAACTGATGATTTTTTATATATTATATTGTTTCACGTGTGATCAATTGTAGATAAACCTAAATAAAATAAAGCCACTGTAAAGCGTGGCCGGGGCTTAACTAGTTTTGTAGCGTTATGTATTTTCAATCTATGACTATCGACACTAATGACGTCATGTATTTTTACTAGATCAATTACTGACTTACTGATGTAATCTATAGGATTACTAGATTCAATAGTAACTTAGCTTTCACGGCAATGTTCGTTATTGTATGTGACGCGATCGCTTTTTATTGCAATTTCACTCATTACCGCTGCCTTGTAAATGGTAGCTCAGTCGTCCCCGCGGTGGGAATGTCTTTGTGACATATGTCACATCTGGAAAACAAGATGTTTTTGCTAATAATTATTTCAATGTTATTAAGAGGTAGTACCATGCTGTAGTAGAGTGTGTGTGACTGTGTGTAGTAAAGGTAGTGCCATGCTACTTAAGTGTCGAATTGGGCCGGCACGACCGGGGTGGTACCTCTCGCTTACATAACACCGGCGTCAAGTGACAGCTATGCTGTCGTGTTTCGTGTGGTTTGTGTTTCCAGTGGCCCTTTGGAGGGGATGGGGAAAAGGAGGGCAACGCATCCGCATAACTTTTGGTTGTGCGGATGTCTATGGGCGTCGGTAGTCACCATAAGGCTCCGACTGCTCGGGTGCCTCCTTATGACATAAAAAAAAATATTTCATGTTTTAAGCACCCAACAAGCAAGTTTTTTTTTCGGAGGGATCTATGCTAATGGCCCAAAGGCCCTAATGCTTCGTCGGATTAGTGTGAGCCCATTTGGCTCACTATTGGTTTGTTAAAGTGGGGAACTCCCCACTGTCCCCGCCAACCGTACAGACTGTGACCACACGGCCTCCTGGCGTCGGGTTGGGTCAACAAGCAAGTCTTCACGAAATAATATATAACCTAAGACTTGCAACATCCAAAGTTTCCATTAATAATATTTAGATTAGGGTATATGAGATAGAGAAAATAGAAGTCTTCTTAGTTAGAACATACACTTCAAGGGAGATTCAAGAAGGAGAGGCTGTTATTCCATCTAAAAGTAATTTAAATAGAAATCACAGTTACAAAAGTTCGTGCCCTAAAATATAAAAGAATATAAAGTACATTGACTTCAGATTACATCGCGACGTGTTGCGCCGTAGTCACGCCATGGGGGGGGGGGGCACAGGACATGCTCCTAGTACCGCCCCTACCTCCATTAACCATTAAAAGGCTTCGTTGATCATAATAGGGTTATCGTTCAAAATATGTACGTTCGTGCCAACCTCATGAAACATGCAAATGGCGCTTTTTTTTTATAATGACTTCAGTTTTACGATGTCTTCTTATTTTCTTGTCTTAAATTTTAATGATCTAATGATAATTATTTTGATAGCTTTGTCCATCGTAGGCGCCGGGCAGTCGTTTTCTTTCTATATTAACTCTCTATCTTTTATTTCTTTTCTCTATCATTAAAAACGGCACAATTTTTTTACATAAATGACATAATACAATATCATTAAATGAACACGGCTATTATCACATTTACAACGGTATATTTACCATGTTTACACTTTTTTGTGTAACACTATATTTCGACATTACCGCATATTTCAGTCTCGTGAACAAGAGATTCGTAAATAATCTCGAAATACCGAGCTCCTCAAAGTGGTAAATTTACCCATTTGATATTTGTAAGTACACAATAACATTAAAATCGGTTAATTTCGGAGTAATATCAGAAAAAAACTAAAGCTATCTGCGGATCCCGAGTCCTCAGTACCGAAGGATAGCGACTCGCGCATACCGACGTTACATACGGTGCTACGAACGGTACGCGACACAAAAACCTTACGGTGCTATCAACAGATGGCTGCAATCACTTTTTGCTCACTCCAATTTTACACCTTGTATTTATGCTCTAACATCATGATCGTAAGATTTACATCTGCGTGTATTTTGACCCCAAATACCATATGGGGTCATTTTCTTTTGTGATGATCTAATGCGTTTTTTCTTTGCAGGTAAGTCTTTTGGCCACGTGCGGTAAGTTTTTGCTATAGTTGCGGTAAATTATATAATATTGTATTAACTTGGTGGAGTTGCTCTGTACGGGTTTTTTTTTAATATCATAAGGAGGCAACCGAGCAGTCAGAGTCTTATGGTGACTACCGACGTCCATAGAAATCCGCACAACCAAAAGTTATGCAGATGCGTTGCCCTCCTTTTCCCCATCCCCCAATGGGCCACTGGTAACTCACAAACCGCACGAAACGCGACAGCATAGTTATCACTTGACGCCGGTGTTATGTGAGTGAAAGGTACCTATGGTAATATGGTAAATATGTATGTAATCCAAAACTTTTGCTTGAGAAAAATCATTCTTGGACTAATGACAACGTTGGGGATCTGAATGCTTAATAAAATTAAATATGACGACATGCCAAGCTTACGCATTGTAGAATTTACTATGGCTGGTGTTGTGGTCAGGTGACTTGCAGAGGCCGAGGATTCGAACCTGGTTAGAGACAGACCAAACTAGATGTCTGTATTATTATGTATCAAATTTACTATGGCTGGTGTTGTGGTCAGGTGACTTGCAGAGGCCGAGGATTCGAACCTGGTTAGAGACAGACCAAACTAGATGTCTGTATTATTATGTATCAAATTTACTATGGCTGGTGTTGTGGTCAGGTGACTTGCAGAGGTCGAGGATTCGAACCTGGTTAGAGACAGACCAAACTAGATGTCTGTATTATTATGTATCAAATTTACTATGGCTGGTGTTGTGGTCAGGTGACTTGCTGAGGCCGAGGATTCGAACCTGGTTAGAGACAGACCAAACTAGATGTCTGTATTATTATGTTTCAAATTTACTATGGCTGGTGTTGTGGTCAGGTGACTTGCTGAGGCCGAGGATTCGAACCTGGTTAGAGACAGACCAAACTAGATGTCTGTATTATTATGTATCAAATTTACTATGGCTGGTGTTGTGGTCAGGTGACTTGCAGAGGCCGAGGATTCGAACCTGGTTAGAGACAGACCAAACTAGATGTCTGTATTATTATGTATCAAATTTACTATGGCTGGTGTTGTGGTCAGGTGACTTGCAGAGGTCGAGGATTCGAACCTGGTTAGAGACAGACCAAACTAGATGTCTGTATTATTATGTATCAAATTTACTATGGCTGGTGTTGTGGTCAGGTGACTTGCAGAGGTCGAGGATTCGAACCTGGTTAGAGACAGACCAAACTAGATGTCTGTATTATTATGTTTCAAATTTACTATGGCTGGTGTTGTGGTCAGGTGACTTGCAGAGGCCGAGGATTCGAACCTGGTTAGAGACAGACCAAACTAGATGTCTGTATTATTATGTATCAAATTTACTATGGCTGGTGTTGTGGTCAGGTGACTTGCAGAGGCCGAGGATTCGAACCTGGTTAGAGACAGACCAAACTAGATGTCTGTATTATTATGTATCAAATTTACTATGGCTGGTGTTGTGGTCAGGTGACTTGCAGAGGCCGAGGATTCGAACCTGGTTAGAGACAGACCAAACTAGATGTCTGTATTATTATGTATCAAATTTACTATGGCTGGTGTTGTGGTCAGGTGACTTGCAGAGGCCGAGGATTCGAACCTGGTTAGAGACAGACCAAACTAGATGTCTGTATTATTATGTATCAAATTTACTATGGCTGGTGTTGTGGTCAGGTGACTTGCTGAGGCCGAGGATTCGAACCTGGTTAGAGACAGACCAAACTAGATGTCTGTATTATTATGTATCAAATTTACTATGGCTGGTGTTGTGGTCAGGTGACTTGCAGAGGCCGAGGATTCGAACCTGGTTAGAGACAGACCAAACTAGATGTCTGTATTATTATGTATCAAATTTACTATGGCTGGTGTTGTGGTCAGGTGACTTGCAGAGGCCGAGGATTCGAACCTGGTTAGAGACAGACCAAACTAGATGTCTGTATTATTATGTATCAAATTTACTATGGCTGGTGTTGTGGTCAGGTGACTTGCAGAGGCCGAGGATTCGAACCTGGTTAGAGACAGACCAAACTAGATGTCTGTATTATTATGTATCAAATTTACTATGGCTGGTGTTGTGGTCAGGTGACTTGCAGAGGCCGAGGATTCGAACCTGGTTAGAGACAGACCAAACTAGATGTCTGTATTATTATGTATCAAATTTACTATGGCTGGTGTTGTGGTCAGGTGACTTGCAGAGGCCGAGGATTCGAACCTGGTTAGAGACAGACCAAACTAGATGTCTGTATTATTATGTATCAAATTTACTATGGCTGGTGTTGTGGTCAGGTGACTTGCAGAGGCCGAGGATTCGAACCTGGTTAGAGACAGACCAAACTAGATGTCTGTATTATTATGTATCAAATTTACTATGGCTGGTGTTGTGGTCAGGTGACTTGCAGAGGTCGAGGATTCGAACCTGGTTAGAGACAGACCAAACTAGATGTCTGTATTATTATGTATCAAATTTACTATGGCTGGTGTTGTGGTCAGGTGACTTGCAGAGGCCGAGGATTCGAACCTGGTTAGAGACAGACCAAACTAGATGTCTGTATTATTATGTATCAAATTTACTATGGCTGGTGTTGTGGTCAGGTGACTTGCAGAGGCCGAGGATTCGAACCTGGTTAGAGACAGACCAAACTAGATGTCTGTATTATTATGTATCAAATTTACTATGGCTGGTGTTGTGGTCAGGTGACTTGCAGAGGCCGAGGATTCGAACCTGGTTAGAGACAGACCAAACTAGATGTCTGTATTATTATGTATCAAATTTACTATGGCTGGTGTTGTGGTCAGGTGACTTGCTGAGGTCGAGGATTCGAACCTGGTTAGAGACAGACCAAACTAGATGTCTGTATTATTATGTATCAAATTTACTATGGCTGGTGTTGTGGTCAGGTGACTTGCAGAGGTCGAGGATTCGAACCTGGTTAGAGACAGACCAAACTAGATGTCTGTATTATTATGTATCAAATTTACTATGGCTGGTGTTGTGGTCAGGTGACTTGCAGAGGCCGAGGATTCGAACCTGGTTAGAGACAGACCAAACTAGATGTCTGTATTATTATGTATCAAATTTACTATGGCTGGTGTTGTGGTCAGGTGACTTGCAGAGGCCGAGGATTCGAACCTGGTTAGAGACAGACCAAACTAGATGTCTGTATTATTATGTATCAAATTTACTATGGCTGGTGTTGTGGTCAGGTGACTTGCAGAGGTCGAGGATTCGAACCTGGTTAGAGACAGACCAAACTAGATGTCTGTATTATTATGTATCAAATTTACTATGGCTGGTGTTGTGGTCAGGTGACTTGCAGAGGTCGAGGATTCGAACCTGGTTAGAGACAGACCAAACTAGATGACTGTATTATTATGTATCAAAAAATTTAAAAAGAATGTACCTACTTACCTTTTGGAAAAACTGAGAAAATATTTACATAGGAATGAATCACTGGTTGAGCAATGTCTGGTTGCGCAAGGCTGCGCGGGCAGGTGGTTGTTACGCAATGGTGGTGGCGACCACTGGGCTGTGACTGGAGGGGAGGAATCAATCAGTGGTGCAGGTTCCACCTGGTGATAATTACGGACTCGGCTGGTCCAGGGTACGAGTGAAGAATGAAAAATGTGTCAGATACCGCACGAAGAGGTCGCGGATTCGATTCCCGTTAAGTGTGTGGATGGATGAGTTTAATATGTATTTATAAGTTTCTAGTATTAGCAGTTTTCTTTCCCGTCACTATCGAGGGACGGGATAGTAATTCCAGTCACATAAGACTAGGTACTATGAACTAATTAAAAAAAACGAAATTAAAAACAATTTAAACCAAAATAAAACTAATTTCGGAACAGCTGTTTTGATTTATCAATTTATTTATGTAAGAATTGCAAAATATACTACGTCACACTAGGGGGGGGGGGTCTTATAAATGTGACCATCTGTGACAAGGACGGGGGAGGGGTCCAAATATCATGAAATTCGTGTGACGTCATTTATGGATGGCCCCCTAGATGCTAGGCTCACCTTAGGCTACTGAGCACCACCGCCACGACAAGGCTTGAACCGTCGTGGGATCGGGCTAGTAATTCCCTTCATCAACATCCCTCAACCCTTTCCCGTCCACGGCTGGTCATAAGCCAAGGAATATTTTAATGATTTGGAGTTTAATAGTCCTAGTTGTTAAAATACCTATGGCAATTATCGAATTCCTCTCACGTCAACGTGGACCTCGAAATTTGGACAGGCCGCTAGGACTGTCGTCACGTTTATGATGCACCTGTCTGGCGGGAGAGAACAGGGTAATCATGACAAGCGGTGTGGTTCAACGTCAGAGTTTCCTCATAAATAGCCTATAGCTTTCCTTTAAAGTAGAGTTTATCTAAAAAAAATTGTCTGATTATATCAGATATTAAGTTTTAACATGCGTTTATAACAACTAATTTGGTTAACTAGCTTGTCCTCCGGCTACACCCGCCTCTTAATCTATAAAATAACTTATCTCACCAAACATATTCCCAGTAATAGCATTTTATCCTAACCTAATTAATAATTGGTCTGTCGAATGAAAAAGAATTTTTCAAGTTTGACTGGTAATTCAAGAAATTAGCGCGTTGCTGACAAAAATCATCATCGCCATCCACTGCTGAACATAGACCTCTGTCAATGAACGCCAAGACGGCCGAACCTCGCCACTCGCAATTAACATGGACCGGCCACTGCACAGAAACACTTCCTACCTGGTTAATGGTCGACCACAGACCAACACTTATAACGATGTCGTCGATGTCTCGCAAACAAATTAAGTTTTATTGTATTAGATTTATATTTGGACATTCCCATAATTTCCCCGATCTGCTATACCGGGGTAAGATGAATGTTTGTATTTAACATACAATCAAAACAAACCGAAGCCCCGGGGGCTCGCATCACGTGCATGCATATGCAAATTACCGAATTATAACAATTCCCGATATGGATCGGAAAATACCTTCGTTACCAAAACTGGCTCCGCGCTGGCCTGCCCAGGTCTGGCACGCACTTGGGGCACGCGAGCCATTAAGGTCTCATTTAAAGCCCTAAAATTACCTAAAAGCTATATAGTGTTCCCTCAAATTCCACTTAGTGTTAGAATGACTAGTTGTCGCCCGCGGCATCGCTCGCTTTAATTTTATTAGAAGTTAGGCTTATGGTTCTGGTACTATAGTTTGGGGTAGAGCATATGCTACGATCAAGATGGCAATTCTTTACCAACCAGTAAACAGTATACGACTCTAACTCGGTTCTGCAGCACGAAAATCGTAAGATCCACGGCATTCGTCCGGAATTAAATTCAGACAATTTATAGGATAATATATTAAGGTCTTTAGAAGTATGTGGGTAGTAGATAGTCTTTGGAAGTATGTGGGTAGTAGATAGTCTTTGGAAATATGTAGGTAGTAGATAGTCTTTGGAAGTATGTAGGTAGTAGATAGTCTTTGGAAGTATGTGGGTAGTAGATAGTCTTTGGAAGTATGTGGGTAGTAGATAGTCTTTGGAAGTATGTGGGTAGTAGATAGTCTTTGGAAGTATGTGGGTAGTAGATAGTCTTTGGAAGTATGTGGGTAGTAGATAGTCTTTGGAAGTATGTGGGTAGTAGATAGTCTTTAGAAGTATGTGGGTAGTAGATAGTCTTTGGAAGTAAGTGGGTAGTAGATAGTCTTTGGAAGTATGTAGATAGTAGATAGTCTTTGGAAGTATGTGGGTAGTAGATAGTCTTCGGAAGTATGTGGGTAGTAGATAGTCTTTGGAAGTAAGTGGGTAGTAGATAGTCTTTGGAAGTATGTAGGTAGTAGATAGTCTTTGGAAGTATGTAGATAGTAGATAGTCTTTGGAAGTATGTGGGTAGTAGATAGTCTTTGGAAGTATGTGGGTAGTAGATAGTCTTTGGAAGTAAGTGGGTAGTAGATAGTCTTTGGAAGTATGTGGGTAGTAGATAGTCTTTGGAAGTATCTAGGTAGTAGATAGTCTTTGGAAGTATGTAGATAGTAGATAGTCTTTGGAAGTATGTTATAGTCATGAGCGGCGATGGTCTAATGGGCACGCAGAGCTCGGCCTCTCGACTGAGAGCTCGGCGTTTGGGATTAATCCTGACCGGTGCCACGATATCAGTTTTTCTAACTATGGCCCAACAGCCGCCTCGCCTGATTTCGAGGAGACCCGTGTCCAGCAGTGGGACATATAAGTGATCAAGTCAATAAGTCAATAATGTGACGTTGCGGAAATCCATATACTATTTTTTAAGTTCGCAGAATTTGCTAACAAATATATTAAATATCGTATGTGTGTATGTGTATGAGGAGCTGCCGTGAGCTGCTCAATTACCCCAGCAGACGGGGTAATCGTTTTGTTTACGAGGGCCGCTGCCCTTGGCCCGGCCGCCGTACGGAAGACTGATTGATGACCTTTGGGGTTGAAAGTCTTGTAAATAGTATGGGTAGTTGCTGAAAACTAATGTATACTCTAAAGCTAAGAAATGTGCCAAAAAGTCATCTACTAAAAATGTAGAGTCGTGGAAATAGCTTATGTTTTTTTTTCTTTTACGCCGGGAAATACTCTGAGCGGGGGAGTGGGTCTCCCCAGGCGGGTGGACGCAGCTCTACCCACTAAGCCCAGGGCACTCCACTAATGCCGCCTTTGGTGAGGTGCCCCGGATCTGTTGAGCAAACAGGGCGCCTCGACGGCAAGTCAGTCCCTCAAGGGACGAGGCACAGAGGGGTTGTTCTGTTCTCCACAGAACAACCCTTCCCAACGTCGGGACAGCATAATGGGGTGAGGTTCTCATCCTCGCCCCTTGTCCTCTTGCTCTTTTGTCCCCTCTTCTTATAAGAGGGGTACAAAAGGCAGCTCCGACGGTTCAATTTACTTCGCCTAAGGTGCTGGGTTCACACTTTTCACTGTTTCCGGGTTTCTGAGTAAGCTCAAAACAATGAGGTATAAGACTATATCGGACTTAAACAATTTAAATTAGTCTACTAACTACTAACTACTAACTACTAATTACTAAACTAGTAGTGGTACTTTGGGTTTCTTGGGTGTCGTAGTGGTGGGGATGATAGGGCCGGTGGGAGAGCGGTATCTCTAAATGGCCGATCCATTATCTGCCCGATCTGATAACAACTATATTGATATTTTATTTTCGTTTTCATCGCCTGGACGACATTCCACGGACATGGAGTTAGGAATCAGTTTTATATAGAGTTGATAATATTTTTTCTTAAGTGATGGTACTGCGAGTTGGGTTGTTGTAAAGTATCCGAAACGTCAGAATCGTTAAAATCTATCTATTTTAACTAAAGTAATATTTACGCTAACAACTAGTGTATACAACAAAATCTTCGTATCAAAATCTTCGTACCAAAATCATCATACCAAAATCTACGTACCAAAATCTTCGTACCAAAAATCTTCGTCCCAAAAACTCTGTGGGTAATTATACAAGATAACTGTGATATATTACATTTGACGTTGAATTATGAAAGTTATTGAGGTCATGATTGTACCCTCCCAGTAACGGTATATAAAATCCATGAAACAAAATAAAGAAACATGGCCTTGGTTATGTCTCAGATGATGATGATGATGATGATAATAATAATATAATACTAGGATATACATAATCTAACTCTTATTCAAGACTAGACTACGAAAATAAGAACTTCATAATAAATCCAAATTTATCTTAACACATTATATCCAATATCTCGAATTACTTGCACACTTGAGAGGACAAGATTAATAAAATGTTTACAATTAGTATAAATAATCAAATTGATCTGGTAAACAGCGAGTATATAGATAAGTGAAGGATATATAAGTTATCTTATCGAAGTGAATTTTATTGTTTGCCGCATCCAAAGTGAGATGTTCTAATCGGGGACCAGTTCTGAGAACAATGATCGCTGGGATCGAACCCGGGACGGCGCGAGGTGAGAAAAAAACACCGACGAATCAACTCCCAAAATGGAGACGCCGGCGTCACGAGATGTACGGTCACTGGAAACGACAGGATATTTTAAGTGCTTGTGAAAATAAATATAATAGAAAAATGGAAATATAAAATAATTAAATAAAATATTAAAACTAAGATATAAATATTATTAATAATAAATTAATAAATCTTATATCATTTCTGATTGTAAGTTAATCCCACGGCATAAATTTGATTTCGTCATATTATAACTATGGTTTTTTTTTAAATAAATTAGATAAATATTTATTTTTTTGATCCAACATTCACTTAGTGTGTTAAACTAAGAACTCAGTAAAAGGAATGTATTCCTAATATATATTAAATACTATTGGCACCGACAGACATTGTCCTGTACAAAATATTTTTTTTGTGAAACTAAACCATGCTCGAATCCCCTTGAACTCACACAAAAAATTTCATCAAAATCGGTCCAGCCGTCTAGGAGGAGTTCAGTGACATACAAGCACACAAGAAATATATATATAAAGATTATGTCATATGAACTTACACTTCCCCCTATGCATGTGATTTATTATTAAGCATTTACAGACACATAAAGACTTCCGGAACTTATAACAGAAGAAATTCCAGAAGTTTAGACACATGCATTATAATATATAATATTTATTAAGAATAAAAGAAGTTAAATAACGAGGCATGACATACATACAATACCTTTAATCCAACTGTAATAAAATGAAATATGAAATTCAACCTCCTTTTTGCTAGTCACTTGTAACTACGTTTAACTATGACTTTTAAGTAAACGTTAGTAGTTATATGAGGACAATATTTTAGGCTAGTCCTTGCGCGTTCCAGTATACTGACATCCGTGTCGGAGTGCCGCAGGGCGCCGTCTTATCAGCGATAATGGTGGTCGGTGTGGCACCAGTTTTATTGTACGTTTAATTCACCGATAGCGCGGCGATACCACTAAACTTCCCCCCGCACCTCCCGACACCTCCCCGCACCCCCCGACACCACCCGGGCCCGACACATAAATCTCCCCGTCCAATATGTTATCTCAAAACATTCCGATTCAAGACCCGAGATTTGAATACTTAGAAACTTATCTCCGCTCATTAGCCTTTTTAAGACGTTTTAGGGATCTACCACACTATCGCTATTTTATCATCACTATCATCACCATCATCACCGTCATCAACTTATTACCGCCAATGCTTTTTACTTTAAAACTGCAATTACGAAAATTTTGATCTTTAAAGAAGAAATGTACTTTATTGTGCATATAAATAACAATTACATATTACATCTTAAATAAAAACTTACAAAATAATATTATGCACAAAGGCGGTCTTATCGCTAAGGAAGCGATGTCTCCCAGACAACCTTAGGGTAGAGGAGAATTTAAACAGACAAAACTGTCTGTAAAGGTAACAGACAGTTTTGTCCGTCTTACCTCTTCAGACCTGGAATTTACTCAGGAGGTAGACTATGAAGGACGTGGCTTTTAAAATAACCACCAACAGGTCAGAATAAGGTTGTAAACGTGAGGGACTGCAGCTAGAAAAAAAATATGAAATTTCAAATTTTAATACCTACAAAAAAAATTAAATTTCATATTGACGTCATAATGTCACCTTAACATGTTGGTCACGCGAACCTATAAGATTTTCCACTACCAAAAAGTGCTCAACTAAAGAAAATAATAAGTCTCATTGATACTCGTACCATTTCGCAACTAAACCACTCAGATTTAAATGAATATTAATATATATATATTAATAATCATTTAAATCTGAGTAATAAATTCCTTCTTTATTATTTCTATCGTCAGAAAAGACGACATTAAAAAAGTGTGAGTGTTACACGCATTAGAAGTTATACTCCTTAAAGAAAAATACATAGTACAATTTCATTACACTGTAACCTTTTTGCTTATTGTGTAGTTAAAAACTATACCTTCTTCTGACGTCTATACTGTCATTATGTGAAAATTGTTCTTTAACTAATTTCATGGTGTCGGTTTTTCGTGATGGTGTGCGCGCGCATCGTAAAAATTTACTCTCATCATTTTTCCCTAACGCGCCAAATCAACAACGGCCATACGTGATAACAATACACCTTTCGTTTACGACGGCTGTAGTGTTAAGTAACGTGCCAAATTAAGTTGAAATCGTTCGTGTACCCAGGACACGGCGACCGTCGCACATCGACCGTGGTGATCACCACTGTCATTATGTGCCATTGTTCTACACCATCACTACAGTTATATAAACTTTATAATAAACTTCTAATGCCCGTCGGGTACTGTAGTAAAAATTAATCACTTAAATTATTTACATACAATATAAAAATATAACTTTTAATGCAACTGTTATTGGTGGATATTGAAGGAATAACAATGTGGAATACGAAAATAAAAGTTTTTTATGTAAATTGAATTGAATAGGCCAACGTGCAGACGGGCCACATGATGGGAAGTGCTTAGCTGAAAATAAATCAGTTACACTAGAATTATCCCAGGCAACTCCTTCATCCTGAGACGTGAGATGGTAAGTCTCTGTGCCTTACACTCCCTTCCCACCTTGCGGTGGGGTTCAGTAGCCTAGGATGAGCCCAGCACCTTGGGTGAAGCTAATTGAGCCGAGGGGGCTCTTTGTACCTCTCTTATAAGAAAAGGGGACAAAAGAAAGCGGGACAAGGGGCGAGGATGGGAACCTCACACCATTGCACTGTCCCTACGTTGGGAGGGGTTGTTCTGTGGTGCGGGACGACCCCTCTGTGTAGGTGGTGTCGGTCCCTTGGGAAACTGACTAGCTGTCGAGGTGCCCTGTTTGTTTATTAGATCCGGAGCACCTCACCAAAGGTAACATTGGTGGTACTCGCCGGGTTTTAGTGGGTAGAGCTGCGTCCACTTACCAGATTTCGGGCGCAGCGAGTCCCGTGGGGAGACCCACTCCCCCGCGGGATGCCTGAGAGCATTTCCCGGCGTTAAAGAAAAAAAAGGGACTGAGGTGTCATACGTCCTAATGTTACAAAGTTATTCGAAACTACCCTATGATACATCAATATTTTTATTTACGCAAAAAGTCCTTAGCCTTACATACAGGTACTTTGCAGGACCTTCCGTCTAAAATCTGTGATATATCATGGGTTTTCATTTAATTATTTTTTAAGCAAACCGCGATAAAATCCATATAAAAATCATTAGAGAGTAAATTTCGCGTAAACATTACAATATATTGTTTTTATTAGCAGTACAGATGTGACGAGAGTGTGATCAGCTATGAGTGGATATCTGGTGGGACACGGATGGGCGCGAGACGGTATTAGCATGGGCTTCCGCTCCGGCCTGCGGAGATATGAGTAACGTGTCACGCCGCGCGTGACATCCATACCGATCTGCTCCATATTGTAGCGGGACACGCACTGGGCCTGCTCTTGTGAGATTATCTGTATTATATCAATAAGTAATTCTAAGTTAATAATAGTTCGGACACGTACAATACGTTTACCGGTAGGTGACTGTGCCGCGCTCCCGGCTGCATGGGTACCACCATCTTGCTTGTTTCTCCCGTGAAACAGCTTTGCTGTGTTTCGCGCTGAAGAGCAAGACAGGCAGTGTAATTACTGGCACCGAGACTTAACATCTTATGTCTCAGAATAGGCAACACGTGAAAGAGTTGTCTTTTTTTTGCACCGGGAAATGCTCTCCTAAAAGGGAAGGACTCCCTAGGCGGGTATGTGGGACTCGCTGCGCCCGAAAGCTGGTAAGTGGACGCAGCTCTACCCACTAAAAACAATGCTGCCTTTGGTGAGGTGCCCCGGATCTGTTGAGGAAACAGGGCACCTCGAGGGCTATTCAGTCCCCCAAGGGACCATCGCCACCTTTACAGAAGGATTGTCCCACACCACAGAACAACCCTTCCCAACGTCCCCCTACTCTTGTGTCCCCTCTTCTTATAAGAGGGATACAAAGAGCAGCTCCCTCGACTCAATTTGCTTCACCGAAGGTGCTGGGTTCACCTGAGGCTACTGAGCCCCACCGCCACGTCAAGGCCTGAACCATGGTGGGGTGAATGAGTTGTATGTGCTAATCTCACGTTAACTCATTTATGTTCATGGGTGACGTCGACCACTTACCATCAGGTGGCACGTCTGCCAGTATGCCAGTATGCCATCCACCTAACATAAAAACTTCTATCAATCAACACTAAAGATAAACGATTTAAGCTTCCTTATAAGATCATCCCTAATTTACAAAGTAATCGTTATCAAACAGTGATAACGTTGATAAGCGCGTGCGGGACGGCCCAATATTGATAGTGTCGCAGGTGCAGGGAAGGCGCTTTGTGCCCTTATCGGCACGCGAGCAAGTGGCTGTTATCAGTGTGGTGGGACCCTCGCCCATCGCATGTTAATGTTGACATGTCGAAGAACTGTTGATGTTTCAGGGATTTTAGTGATAATGTAAGGACAAGATATCCACAAAATAGTCTCTATCGGGGTGATGATGATTAGTTGGTCAATTTCATGCGTATTACCGTAGTATTGGCCACAGTCTCTCCCTTGATTGTTTTGGCACAAATATAATTGGACATGCCTTGTAACTGACCGTACTTAACTGTACACGATTATTTCACTAGCTGCTACCCGCGGCTTCGCTCACGCTGATTATAATAAAGTCAAATTTCTAGGAAAGGGGAGTGCATGTGAATGTATATAGGGTAGGAAGGATGCCTGATGCATGCATATACGTGCTTACACATTTACTGTAGAGACGACGTGGTTATCATGGATATGGATATTTGTAAGAGGTAGTGCCATGCTGCTTTGTAGCCGAATTGGGCCAGCACGACCGGGAGATACCTCTCGCTCACATACCACAGGCAAGTGACAGTTATATTGTCGCGTTTTGTGCGGTTTGTGAGTTTCCGCCTTCCGGTGGCCCATTGGGCCAGGATAGGGAAAAGGAGGGCAACGCATCTACATAATCTCTGGTTGTGCGAATATATATGCGAGACGATAGTCGCCAAAAGGCTTCCCCTCTTTCACCCTTCTATGCCATAAAAATGGATTTCCGCAATTACATACTTGATTATATTAACAACAATAAAACCATTGATTTACTTAACAACTAGAGATCCGTGAGGTTACTAGTGGAAATATATGTAAAGTATTAGGTTCTATGAGAATTAAGAATAAATAAATAAATAATAATAATAAGTTTATTAAACAGTATTAACATTACAAACAAAAGATGGGTACAATTTTCGCTTAAACATAGAATATGCAACAGATATAGGTTAATATTGCAACAGTTAACACATTTAACAGCTATCGAGATTTCTACACTAGACAAAGCCTGTCCTGTAGAAAATCTAAGATCACAATATTTTTCCAAAGTGAGAGGTACGCGACATCTGTCAGACAATACTGTTAGGATATAAGTTACATTAATTGCCCCTAAAATTGTAGAACTAGAATCTTAAACTGACTAAAGGGGGCCTGCTCTTAGCAACTATATTGAGCTATTTTATGAAGCTTGTTGGGCTGTGCTGAAAAAATCGTAATCGTAAGTACATGTCGTTAAGCTCGAAAAGATTAGAAACTCTCCAACAGATCAAATCCCAAAAGTTTAAATATTTTGAGGACTAAAGAATCGATTTGTTATAATACAAACATGCAGGTACTAAAATTTCTTTTCAAAGCGCAATATATTAATTAACAAAATGTATATAAATTCGCAACATGAGCAATAAAAGAGAAAAGCACATAGAAATCGATAGCTCGAGACTCCCACACGCTCCCACACGGTCCCACACGCGCACAATACTCACAATCTCACCTAAACAAACAGACAGACGCGCTCACAGAGGCCCATTACCTGCCCATTGAAGCCTAGTCTAGGTCTCAACGCTCGTGACTAATCCTAATTCCTCGCGAAACGTCAATGTCGATGGTCCAGTTGATGCTGGGATCTCCATGTGAGGTGTAGGTTCGAACCCGACTAGACGATATGGATCTTCATTACAATTACGCTGTAGCATGTTGACTTCATGAAGGGATCATTTTTTGAGTCTTTGACAATGATGAAGAACTCCCATTAAGCCGCATATGCAAACTATAGCCTAACGCTCTCCTCGCCTAATTTCGAGGGGACGCTTGGTCTGAAGTGGGACGTAAATGGGTCGTTTATTAGGACAATGTGTAAATGTCATGGCCTCGCGCGCAAGAAGTAAATAAATCACACCGACGACGTTTATCATCAAACTTATCCGTCCGCCGCTGGACTAAGGCCTCTCACCCATCACCAAACCACCTGGAAGCTGTGCCTATTCGATTCAGATGTGTGTCCAAATCAATCTAGGTCGTCGGCGATCATAATAAGGTATTTACCAGAAATGTTTATTAGGTCAACGGAACACAAAATATTTTAATACAATAATAAGCGCCAAATGTCATAAATGTCCCAAGATGGCGGTCGATTGAAGGGCCACAGATTATATATCCAACGGAATATTCTTTTTATGTCATTTGCGACCTCTGTGGTCCAAACTCCATGGTGTAAATTATAAAAAAAATCTCGGAAACGATTCAAGTTTGAAATTTGAAAAAGAATTCGAGGATGAGTAAAGGAATTACTATTTTTGTTACTTGCATTATGTTTGTGTGACGGTTTCACACAGACCAACGTTTCTTTGAACACTATTGATAATTTCAATACTATTGAAAATAAAGCACATTTTTCTACAATTACGTCATAAGGGGCTTTGTATAAATATGTTTATTATCGCAATAATAATAATGAAATTAACTATCCTCTGATGCAGCGGGTGTCTCTGGATGTTTCTTACCACCAGGTGAACCCCCTCTTCTAAAAAAAACGCCGCCGACGCCGGAACTGTTCTACCGGGGCAGGTACTCAACCTTACCCCGAGTCCCGTTAGACAGGAGGCAGGAGGACCGGACGCAGTGCCTCAGCCGTATGGCGACTGCGCCCGGACCTCCCCCACGTTCGCAGCAGCCACTGTTGCCCAAGCCTCTACACATGCAAAAGCTCTTCTCACGTCAGTGACTCTCAAAGAGAGCACCAATGTCACACGGCGGATCTCCAGCCAGGGCAGTGGCTGCTACCCAGACCGGAGCCTTAATCAACCACTACCCATTGTCATCTCAACTAGTGAAGAGCTAAATCCCATTTTCCAAATTGTCCTATTTCTGATCCCTTCTTGAATTGAAATGCCCTGGTTAGGCCCTGGTCAAGGACCAGTGACATTATCTACATAAAAGATTATAGTTTTAAAAAAACACGCTTTAATATCAAATCGAACTAAAAATTTGAAAATATTTTTTAATAAAAGAATTAAATGGTATAACAATAAAAAATTTAATATTACTTATTGCTTAGAATAATTACACTATAGAAGGTCAGTCTTCATACAAGCGCGCTGTCAAAAATGAAGCACTAAATTGATTCAATGTTGCCAGTAAGTAGTGGTGAAGTTTTGCCGAAAACGGGAAATGATTCGGTCGCTGATAACAATTTTTATAGCAATAATATTTAATACATAAATAGCTAGGTGATCATATCTATTTATGTATATATATATATATATATATATATATATATAATTTATAACAACTTTAATTAACCATGTATACACAAGCTATATTATTATTTATTATGTATAATTGTTATATTACAAGAATGTTTATTTATATAAAACGAAGAAAATATAACAGTAATTAGTAAAATATAAATTTTTATATTTATTTTTTATTGGCATGAAACACAGTTGTAATGTAAAGTTGTTATACATATTACTATTTAAACTTGTAACTTGTAATATAAACGCGAAAGTTTGTATGTATGGACGTATGAATGTTTGTTACTGTTTTACTGTTTGTATTTGATATAGTTAAATCACACAAACACATTAATTCGAGAACGTGTTACGTACCTACGTAAATATCAGTAGCAACTGTTTTAAATTTAATCAGTGGGGGAAAATAATCAG
The DNA here is from genome assembly GCA_963853865.1 of Helleia helle. Lineage (NCBI taxonomy): Eukaryota > Metazoa > Arthropoda > Insecta > Lepidoptera > Lycaenidae > Helleia > Helleia helle. The sequence continues at coordinate 18,378,734 of OY971433.1, read as the reverse complement.
TAAAAATATTTTTACAATCGGGCAATACTGAGCGTTGAAAAAAAATTGTTTTTATTTAAACCTAATTAATTACAAGATACTACAAAATATTCAAAGATTTCATGTGAAAAGTGATGTTATTACATTTATTTTGTTATTCAGATGTGTTGTGACACAATTTAATTGCACAAATCGTCATAATTATTTATTTTGCGGAGACACGTTTGGCGCGGTTTGACATAGAATACTACGGAACTTCCCGGCGCTTGGTGCAAAAATGGCTCCATGTGAGTTGCTTCAAAATGGTCGCGTGGACTAGGTTTCTATAGTGTAATTATTCTTAGACTTATTGTAAAAAAGTGTGTGTCAAAATCAAGCTTAAAAGAGTCGGTTACAAACATACAAACACAAACATTCTGGTGAAGTTAGTAAAAAGCGTGTAAAATAGTCAAATAGTTTTTTTTTTTTCGAAAATATATAAAAAAGGGTGTGCTAGTTAAACTTACAATTTCCCACTAATGCTTTTTATGCTAAATACATACCCATGAATTAAATGTAACATACATTTAATTCGTTTCGTTAAAAAATATTTGATACCAATTGGTGCCCGCGACTTCGTCTGCTTAGGATTAGATTTTGGACAATTTACATAATGTGTTTTTAATTTGTTATTCTGGTGCACAAGCTATACTTACTGTATTCAGTACTTTTTGTGTGGTAGAGTAATAAACATTCATACATACAAACTCTCGCCTTTATAATATTAGGAAGTAAGATAGTATGATTGACTGTAAACACTATTTGATAAAATTAATTCCCAATTTGGTAAATACATATTATCTCATAAGCATTAAACGAATTACTACAATTACGGTACCAGATGCTGTGTGTATCAACAGAGGCATGTGACAGCGAGTGAAATTCGTGAAATTATCCTCGACAATGATGCGAGCGATCACAGAGGCGGTATTACACGGCCATTTGACCGTAATAGTGGCAACAGACCTGCTCCGTCGGTGACGGATGGAGGCGGCACGGATAAAGAGATTGACAGTCCCAAACCAATTATACGTAGGAGCACGTTTCGGACAAAAAAATGGTTATTTTGATTCAATATGGATTTATATTTGTATTATGTCGATGATAGTAAATATGCGAGGAATTTCTAGCGGCTTTGTTAGTGATGTTTGAAGTTGGAATCAAATGTTTGACGCTGGTACGCTTTTAGTGAATAAAATAAATTAAATTTACCTTAAGTAACGCGGATTCTATATGCCAATACTATTTATAATAGGAACATTAACTTGTAAAGTGGATTTTTTCTCTTTTGCACCGGGAAATGCTATTAGGCCTCCCGCGGGAGCGCTAGGAGGACTTCCCAGGCGGGTATATGGGACTCGATGCGCCCGAATGATGGTAAGGTGGAGGCAGATCTGTTGAGCAACAGGGCACCTCGATGGCTAGTTAGTCCCCTAAGGGACTGATGCCACTTCCACAAAGGGGTTGTCCCGCACCATAGAACAACTGCTCTCAATACCGGGATAGTGCAATGGGGTAAGGTTCCCATCCTCGCCCCTAGTCCCCCCTGCTCTTTTGTCCCCTCTTCTTATGAGAGGTTTCCCTCCCTCGATTCAATTAGCTTCGCTCAAGTTGCTGGATTCACCTTAGGCTACTGAGCCCCACCGCCTAGGTGTAGTAGTAGTAGTAGCATATGCCTACCACTAGGCTTCAAGCTTGGCGGAAAAATGGGAAAATATGGTGATTTATTTTGGTATACATTTATCTTGACGTTACGTTCGACGACCTCTGTGGCTCAACGGCTAGCGCGTTGGCGCTAAAGCCGGAGGTTGCGGGTTCGAATCCCGCCAGGGAACAAAAAAGGTTTCTGTGTTCCTTGGTCATGGATGTGATATGTGTATCATATAATAAAAATCTTAAATATTTGTATAGCATAAAAGTATTAAATATGTTTTCATTGTCTGGTACCCGTAACACAAGTTCTTCGAGAACTTACCACGGGACCAGATAGACGTGGTGTAAAAGCGTCCATAGATATTATTATTATTAACAAAAAAATGTTATATCTAGTGGACGGAGACGGGCGAAAATGATAGTGATAATTATTTGATAATTAACTCAAAGAATTAATATGAATACGGAAACAATATTTAATACAAAACAATTTTTCACAAACAAAAGTAACAAATGGGTGAAAACATTTTGAAAATTACTTGAGTAGCATTAAGCTGGGATCGTCCTTGCGCCTTCCAAGGCTTCTGGCGCAGGTGATCTGATGCAGCTCCCAGCAGTAGGCTCTGGTGAAGGTCTTCCCGCAGTACTTGCACTTAAATGGACCTACAAGCGCCTTGTCGAACAATTGTTGATACACGCAGCTACTGCAATAGAAGGTTAGTTTCATAAAGATAGTGAGACGAACACATAATATTATGAAAGGGGGTAACTTTTTTAACAACACTAGCTGTCAATCTGCAGCCTAACCCCCGTCGTCTAAGGATGTACAATCTAAATCCACTTGGGTCATGTTCCAACCACCTGAGTTTTCGTATAAAAAAATTTAAACCCAATAAAATATTCTTATATACCTGTTGTTTTGCAGAAGACTATTCAAAGTGTTCGTATCCGGGCAGTCACAGTGCGCCCCACCCCATTGTAATTTGGGCAATGGGAGATAGGATAAATACGAATAATAATCAATATTAGGGACGAACGATAAAAGTCCTTTCAATGTGTCTGAAGATATCTTCAACAAGGCTATCAAACTTAAAGGATCCGTGTTTATAGCTACTGTGATTGCACTGTTTTTGTCTTCTGAAACATTCTTATCCACATATATCTGGTGGGAAAGAGACTTCGTTACTTCGGTACTACAATCCCTTGTCGGTATTTCTAACGATATTTGTACCGAGCATTCCTGGTTGCCCTTATTTAAATTTGTTGTGTATGAATTTCTAAATACATTTTCGTTTAAATTCATTATCTCATCATAGGTTTTTGATCGCGTGTTGTGAAATTCGGACACTCTTTTAAAAGGTATTGATTGAAAACCTTTATCTGATTCATATATTGACTCGTCTTTAGTTACCTGACGTTCATAGGTTTTTAACCTTTTGGGTATTGTATCATCAAATTCTGGTTTCTCTTTAGTTATCTCATGTACATCATATTGTATTGTTTTGTATTTTTTATCTTTTAATGTATTATTTTCTTGGCTTCTTTCTCTATATAACCTCATTTCGTTTATAAATGTATTTACAGATTCAATCAAAGTTTCCAATTTAGACTCTATACTTATAACTGACTTGCATTTACTACTTTTCTTCTGCTTTTGATTTTTATGTACCAACAGATGTTCAGAATCTTTTTCTATGTCTACTATAACAGCTTTATCACAACGATACTTAAAGGGTGTGTTAATTGAATGATCTATTTGGATATCAGATTGAGTGAATGTTGATTTAAATTTACTGTCAGGACTTTTATATTGATGTTGTGTTAAAACCGTATTTTCATCCAATTTCACCTCACTTGCTCGATTTTTATTAGATATTTTCCTAAATCTTTCTCTTTGTAATGCGTAAAGTCTACCTTGAGAAGATGTTGGGTAGCATAGTAAATCGTTTGGAAATATCTGTCTACACATCGATTTCTGATTATTATTAACTTGAGACTCTTGATTGACAAATTTCGAGGGAGAGTTATAGGCTGCATATAACTCGTCCAACAAAACATTACATGGTTTTGAAATAGTCCAATGAAACTTTGTATTGTAATAATTTTCAATAGTTTCCGGTGTTATTTCTTCCTGATTATGTATTAAAATGGGATTCCTATTATTAATACGATTATAATCATGTTTATTTTTTAAATCATTAATATAATTGTTCCACAGAACACTACCTCGTTCTTGTTGTCTAGCTAATGCCAATTTTTTCACCAAGCGCTTTAATCTCGAGTTTTTCTCCAATGTCTTGTAAATAAACTCTTGGTTGTAACTGACAACTGGTCGACAGTATGTAGCCTTGTTGCAACAATCTTTGGCTATTTGCTTTGTCCGGGCTTTTTTTTCGTTTTCAATTAAATGTACTCTTTGAGCTATATTTTCGTAGTTGAGATCATAAGTTTCTCTCGAATCAAATGGCCGTATAGTCTCATCACTTACTTTCGTTGAGCATGTATTAGTATTGGCTTCATCTGAACTATTTGTGTCTTTAGAATGCTGATTCCCTTCTTTTCTATTTCGATTGTTAGTAACTCTATTTATACGTAACTCTCTATATTTTCTTACAATATCCGCGACTCGTTCTTCACGAATCAACTGATCGTGTCCTTTAAGAGGTTTATTTAATATGGTGATGTTTTTGCTTTTGTGCTTTTTATCAGCTTCACATAAAATGTGGTGTTCATTTTGATTTTCATCGTTAGTTCCATTTTGGTTACAACATGGATTAATGCGCTTCTTGTCAGTCATTATAATTTTAGACAATCACTATTGAAGAATATAAACCAAAACGTTATTGGCACCATCGGTATCCAAATTATTATATCATTGCAATCATTATTTAAATAAGGTAAATACTTTGTATCAAAACCCAGTAATTTTCTAAATATTATTGTCGAATCTGACAGGGGACAATTTATAAACATTAAAATTTGTCACTTCGACGCAATCTGACAATAAATGATCTTTTTTAAAATGCTTAAGGATTCCACCGACGACTTTTAAGTATGAACAGTCAGAGGATATTCTCGAAGCGATAAATTATTGAATTTAAAGTCATAGCAAAATGTAAATAAAGACATTGAGGTCCAAAGCCGCCGCAGAACAATGTAATGGAGTTAAGGACCCCGCAGGGTCGGGACGGAGGTGTGTGGCCGAAACGTAAATTATAACTCGATTATGACTTTGGTTCTGTATCGAAACTGTTGAATTTCGATACGGGTTTTTTATAACTAGTAAACGGACGAAGTCTCATCACAGACAACAGCGTCTATCGTATCTTATCCTATCTCTTAAGTTGAACCAAACTGCAATGCAAAGTTTCATTAAAATTGGTTCTTGAATAGCGTATCGCAGACAAACGACGCATAAAGAATAATGTTATTTGGTTAAATTGTATTTTCGGGTCTTATTTATATTGTTAATTGGTTTGACACTTTTAAAAGGTTTCAATTTTAAATAATCTTGAAGTGATATCGCTGATTATGTGTCTCATATTTTTTTTGCCAAGGACGTTCATGCGGAAAATGATTAAGATAATGAATTAGTATTCGTGATATTGTACATAATATAAGTTGACGAACTTCTTCTTCATATACTAACATTACTAACATCGCCGATGCCAAATCCCATACCAGCGCTATATATACATTTTGTAAATTACTATTTTAAATTTTTAATAGAAAAAAATATATTCAAAATAGTACCAAGAGTATCTTTTTGAACGTCAATTGAGTCTACCACCGGTTCCAAGGCAAGCCCACTGAGAAGAACCGGCGAAACAAACTCAGTGGGACTAATATTTTCAAATATTTTATAACAAATTTTACATGTTGTTATCTATAAATGCCTGGGAGGAACGCTCTATTCCCAAGGTGTGGTATCTTCTATAAAATACCTAACTCTTACACTATACATGATAAATAATTGTCATCTCACGGAACTCTAAGCCCAAACAGATCAAAAAGGATCGCATAAAAATAAAGTAACAAGCGAGGTGATGGTCGTTTTTAAAATCCGCCAAAAGTGCGCAGGAGCCGGTCTTAATGATAGCATTAATAATGTTTTGTTTACCTGCGACCCACTCGCCTGGACCCCCAAAGTTTTCTTCCCATAAAACCCCTAAAATATGTATCCCTAACTGCCCATCCCACCAATCCCCAAAGCTTCAAACGTGTTCTGACATGCTTAGGTTATTCCATAATAGTCCTAGGACTACACTGGTCACTGCACGGAGATTGTCCCCTCATCTAGCCGGTGGTCGAACCTCTGTCTTCCCGAACGTGGCATTCACTCCAGACTTTTATTAGCCCGCCGGCCCTAAGTTCCATACGTTCAGTGCTAACCCGAGCAGAAATAGCTACAGAAATGCCTAAAGTCAAAAAAAAATCACTCGTTACAAAGGTATTCTCTATCTTGTAATTAAAAAATAGAACTATTTTTTGTAGCTCGTCAAATATGTTTTAAAATGGATGTTTGCATTTTTATTAGTTCGTAGCGACCTGTTCTCGTTCGCAGGTTGTAATATATATTATGCTAATGCGCCAATAGAATATTCATCAACCTGCGTCCGTTTTTTGTCACTCGTAGACCTGTCATTGGTGAAATGTAGGAATAAGTTATGTAGGGGTTTTGTTATAACTCGGTAGTTTCGTTAGTTATAGATTGTCTGGTAGACATAGAACGATCATCGCTTTTTATCAGGATACACGTAATATGTTTAAAAGAAACACAGAAAGCTACCATACACAATTTTTTAACCTCATAACTACTCGCTTTCTCAATTTAAAGTACTACTAAAGTAAAGTAGTACACTCTACGTCAGTGAAAACCATAAGATCCTGCCAAGTAGCCACACCTTGATGATCTAGAAATAGTTTATTGTTTGAGACACATTTTCCTTTTTTTTTCTTTAACGCCGGGTAATGCTCTGAGGCATCCCGGGGAAGAGTGGGTCTCCCCACGCGGGTATGTGGGACTCGCTGCGCCCGAAACCTGATAAGTGGACAAAGCTCTACCCACTAAAACCCGGTGAGTGCCACCAGTGCCGCCTTTGGTGATGTGCCCCGGATCTGTTAAGCTAACAGGGCACCTCGACGGCTAGTCAGTCTCTCAAGACACCGACGCCACCTCCACAGATGGGTTGTCCCGCACCACAGAACAACCCCTCCCAACGTAGGGCCAGTACAATGGGGTGAGGTTTCCATCCTCGCCCCTTGCCCCCTGTTCTTTTGTCCTCTCTTCTTATAAGAGTCACTGTCATAGATATAAATAGATACAAAGAGCCCCCTCGGCTCAAATAGCTTCGCCCAAGGTGCTGGGTTCACCCTAGGCTACTAAGCCCCACCGCCACGTCAAGGCCAAAAAAAGTAGCTAGAACTGTAATCGTTAAGATATTCCTCACCAATTCACTCCATTATTTCAAGGGGCCTGGAGAACTAAACTACCTTAGGTCCAACACTACCAACAAACAAAATTGTGTCATGTTACTTTTGGGTAAACAAATTAGCTCGAGTTAATGATCCCGTCCCAAATAATACTAAATAAGCCGAGGCAATATCACAATCAACTCGCGGGCACAACCCTTGGGGTTTCCAAATGATTTCCCCTCGGCGACATTTCAATAGTGATTCAATTACCCCATTCAATGAACAAAAAGGCGCGTAAACAAATCCAAATGAGAATAAGGGACGCCCTTCGAAGGGTCACCTTATGTAGTAGATGCCCCAGTTACTTACCCTGTGGCATTCCCGTACCGAGAAAAGGGATTTCAAATACTACTTACTATTAATTATACTTTTTAGTTAGCGCGTAATACATTTCTGCTTTACTACATCGAAAGAGTATGGCTAGGAGAAAAATCAGCAATATAACGTTGAAATGGGCAGTCTTTTGATATTGTTATGTTATGGAAGGCTTTAGTGAATGCCGATTATTTGTTCCTTACCAGACGAAGCCGTTAAGCCAAGGTGAAGGTCGGCGCTCTGTGAGACGTTACTATGGCACCTCCCCATCACGCTCATTGCCAATCATCGGCGTATTCATTATAAAAATTAGGGCGATAATGTTCACTACAATGTCTCCCACATGATTTATTATGGAGAAAATATTTGTGAATATTATACAGATTTAGTTATCGTACCGTATAATTTTTTCATAATTTTTGTTTCAAAAAAAAAGAGAAAAAAATATTTTTTCTCTCTTTCACACCACGCATTTACACCACATCAATCTGGTACCGTGGTAAGATCTCGAAGAACTTGTGTTACGGGTACCAGACAACGGAAATATATTTAATACTTTTATACTATACATATATTTAAGATTTTTATTATATCATACACATATTTAATATACATCCATGACCCAGGAACACAGAATCTTTTTGTTCCCTGGCGGGATTGGAACCCGCTACCTCCGGCTGGAGCGCTAACGGTCTATTGGCCTGAGCCACAGGACCACTGTCATAGATATAAATAGATAGCAGTTTTTGATGGTTTCTCTTAGATTTAATTTGTGTCCCTTAATGATCTTAAGACCATAGTAATTGATATCTTAAGAGTGAGGACTTGGTTCTACAGGATATAATAGAATAGAAGATTTATTTAGGTAGATGATTACATATCATTCTAACATTCAATTATTCTAAGGTATCTACATAACTATCATAACAAAAGTATTAACTAACAAATACAGAATATAACATACACCAATAAAAAATATTTTATTTTAATAATAATTGAAATACTAACCTAAACTGTAATGAAATACACAACAGTGTGATACAGTTCCTAAAATAGAAACCACTCAGTTAAGTGACTGTGGGAGAAAACACAGTCCTGATCTTATGTGTCCCCTATATAATAAGATATTTAACTATACATACATACAGTTAAATGTAATTGAGTCATAAACCAAGATTATATACCAAGCTGTGCCTATACTAGGTGCATCGCTGTTGCAGTACATATACATTTACCCGTGCATTTGAATACTAAGTTCAAGAAAACGTCATGTCATTAATACACCAATACGAATAAACTTTATTGCATGTATTTATAACTTATACGACGCAGATGTAATACTTATTAATCAGCTTCAATTTAACCTCACATTACGATAAATGATATGCGATTTGTGCGTCTCCGTGTGTTTACTGTTCCGCATAAATACAAGGCAGGTTGTGAAATTACTGCATTGAGACCTACCTTTGCTTCACGGAGGCCAAGGCTTTGACCCCCACCATGCTTCAGGCCTTGACGTGGCGGTGGGGCTCAGTAGTTTAGGGTGAGCCCAGCACCTTGGGCGAAGTTAATTGAGCCGAGGGGGCTCTTTGTACTCCTATTATAAGAAGAGGGGACAAAAGAGCAGGGGGCAAGGGCCGAGGATGGGGACCTCACCCCATTGTACTGTCCCGACGTGGAGGGGTTGTTATTTGGTGCGGGACAACCCCTCTGTGAAGGAGGCGTCGGTCCCTTATGGGAATGACTAGCCGTTGAGGTGCCCTGTTTGCTCATTAGATCCGGGGCACCTCACTAAAGGCGACATTGGTGGCACTTCTTCCCTTCTTAACTACTTCCCCGCGGGACGCCTCAGAGTATTTCCCGGCGTTAAAGAAAAAACAAAAGGCCAAGGCTTTGACGGATACCAGATTTAGATTCTACTAAAGTTAATATCACTAAACTTTGGTCACTACTTGATAGAAGAACTACTAGAAGACCTATAGATGATTTGACCGCTAAAAGACTTGCTCTCACGGTTTGTATGTCTGTATGTCCAACACAAGGGCTTATTATAAGATAATAATGATCTTGTGTCCTATTTGGTACCAAATGAATAAATCAACAGTTTAAAATTAAAAAGCCATGTGGACGAAATAAAAAATGTCATCGTAGTGGTTGTAGACGAGCCACCATTGTGTTCACATAATGCCGTGCAAGCTCGCCGTCATTCAACCTGGAGATTTTTTATTTGATCTTATTATTCATTGAGTATTATTGTTGCTGTTTAGAGGTACCCGGGTGAATGGATAAACGGCCATCAATAGGACCCAAATACGACAAATACAATTGTAGGAGTTAAAGTACCGGAATGAACATATTTATTCTAAAAAATGGTCAATTTTTTTGTAAATACATCATTACATCGAGAACCAAGTCATCGAGGTTGCTTAATTATTAAGTACCCGGATGACCGAGCTTTGCTCGGTTTTTTTTTTTATATAAAATGACATTTTATAAAAATGATTCCTAGCTAGATCGATTTAGCAGCTATCTGCCAGTGATAGTCCCATCAGAATCAGCTCAGCCATTTCAGAGATTAGCCGGAACAAACAGACAGACATACAGACAAAAATGAAAGATGAATAACGTTTTCGAATTTCCATACGGAACCCAATATGAAGCTAGGCGAGCATTTTTTCACACCGGCTGTGTGAGGAATGCGAAGTCGTCGAGATTAAGGCTCGTCGGCGAGGACAGACGTACAGACTACAGACATACGTTCGGATTGTCGCGCCTCAATCACCATTGTTGGGCTGTTCTCGGAAATCACAACCGACCACACCACACCACACTCCCGTGCCGCGAGTGGATGGTTATTACGAATGTGATTGCAGCGTGTGACATCATTATAATCATCTGGTCAACCAGTGTCAGTACTGTGCTGTACATGTCTCGTTGAAGGAGTGCCAGCCACATACTAACAACACACATGTATGAATGTACTAGCTGGCGCCCACAGCTTCGCCTTTAACTTAGATTCACAACCGTATCCGGTATGATGATCATTATTTTTATAGCCTACGTCCTAAATAAAGGTATAAGCCATCACCATTTCAACGTTCCGCCAAATCAGTTCAGCCGTTTTGCCGTGAAAGATGAACAAACGTACAAACTTACAAACTTTCGCCTTACATTAATATAGTAAAGTAAGATTAGTAAGACGAGCTTTTTCCAAGCAAGTTACTCTATTACTGAAATATTTTATATATCTTTGAATTTTTCTATCAAAAAGTTAACTGTATTTCATAAAGATTGGATACTATACTGCATCGAGTATATAACTGGGATAGAGCAGTAATGTTTGGTATGTGTTTTGTATGAAAATAAATTCCGGGAAAGTGCTGCGACGCTGCGCTGGTTCTGCGCCGGACTGATGGATTATTGGCTGATGAGACGTACATCGGCCCCGCTGGTTGGTTGAATTGCTATTATGTCAGTGACAAATCACTGACCAGTTTCGGAAAATGGCTCACATTACTGCTCTATCCGGTTATATGCTCGATGCTGTACCGGCACAACAATCCAGCTTCTTTGGATAGGCAACGGTTACTAATTCAGACCTAACAAAAGAACTATCCCCGGGTGAACATATGTAAAACTTGAACCACCTTTAACCAGCATTTTTAATCATGGAACAATTTAATTACATAAATCTAATGACAGAAGAGAAAGTGATTTAACCGTTTGAGATATTAACATTGTCAAGTATTTCGATAGCCCACCAGTTTCCCCACCCAGGGCCGTGGGACCTTCCTTATCAGCTCTGTTGACATCGCCTTTGTTGGCTATCTAGTTGACAACCACTATTTGCTGTACTGACGCACATGCCATTGTTTTCTTGCATTTGAGGTGCTTCGGCATTCGAATTCGACTCAGCCAAGTTCGTGAAACTTGTGCTCAAATAAAAGACATTTGAACTGGATTATGTTAGATGCTTTAGTTATTATTTACTGGTAAGTACTTAATATCATTTTTATTTTGTTATGCTTGTCTGGTAGAGACCGCTTAAAGCGGTAAGACCGCCATTTTTGTGCGTACTCCTAGTCATAAGTTTGTTGTTACCTGTTAATAATTTTATGGTACAAAATAAAGCATATTATTATTATTAATATTATCAAAATCAAAATCTTTCTTATTCAGAATTGTACCAATAAAGTATATTTTTGAACGTCCATCAAGTCTTCCACCGGTTCCAAGGCAAGCCCACTGAGAAGAACCGGCGAAACAAACTTTAATCGTAATCAAAAACGTAAATCATCAATATCTTCTCCTTATACTTTTCGTATTTCTTCAAGTCAATAAATCATTGTCTATATTTTTTTTCGATGTTTTCGTTACAGTCGCTTGTTTTATGTTAAAACCCTTTATTACAAAAAGGCCTCCATTACGGGAACACATTTAGGGCATCAATCATACACACAAAGGCCGTAAGTGGCGTGACTGGAGGTTTCAGGAGATATAATGTACAACTTATACAAACAGGCTTTCAGAGGCTTTGATAACTGGGACAAGCTGTTTTGATTAAAACCAAAGTATTTATTTGTAGGTTTTTTTTAAAATATTGATCCGAAAACGTTACTTTCGTAATCAATTAGAAAACCAAATAAGATCAATATCTTTTACTACTTGACTAGAATATTCTTTAGTTCAAATAGAAGAGTTTGTGAAGAGCACGAGAAAAATATAGCCTAGTAGATGAAAGCGTGTCGATGATGATTAAATCGTTACAAATTCCCACCGTACACTTGTTCCATTTCTTTCAACTTTTTTACAACCCGCTGTGTTCGATCTACTATCCATTGCTCGTTCAGTGCTATCATTTTACACAACCGCCACACCACCCACGCAATGGATGGAAACACATTTAGAGGAATCTCGGTCGCTCACGATGTCGTCTTGTGTGACGAATGCAGTCACGTACTGGCCAGCGACAGACAGACGAACAAACAAACAAACAAGTGACACGGTGGACCCCCGCGGAGGGTCTAACTAGCATCAAGGGCCGAAAGGCACGTGTGTTACTGTACAATGTACATTGCTTTGACATTTGGTGCACGTATTTATTCTACCATATTTGTCCGAGGTGAAATCTTGTCAATGAAAATGGTCAAATTGAGAGTTGAGAATTAATAATGCAAAAGTTTATATGAAATCCATATGAGAAACCAAACATACATCTTTATTGTATATTAAATCCAGGTCAAAATTAGTTTAGTACTTTTTTCTTAGCTTCCCTAGGTTCAAATTGACAACGCACACAAGATAATACCTAATATCTCTACCTCGTTCACAAAACAAAGTCAAAATAATATGTAAACGTCCATTTTTAAAACAGACTTCCATTTTCGAATTAAAGCATCCATTTCAAAATAAGTCAAACGAATCCAATCTTAGTTTTCTCACTATCGGGTCAGAGACAAAAGGCGAGATTAAAAGGAGACAAAAAACAAACCCTCTTAATTGTGTTACCTGCTTTTATCTGTAAGGGGTAAATAAAGTTGTTTTTAATTAAACTATTTAGATTATTGATAGCCGAAGATATCGCTGTGTTATATGGCCGTGATAACGTTTAATGTCAGGACCACACGGGCCGTAACGTCATCTGTACAACTCCGAAGATCAATGTGTGCCAATGTATGTCCTAGTTATTCCCCACCCTTTAACCTTCTATAAGCATTAAGCAGGCAGTCGGTCTATCCCCACCATGGTTCAAGCCTTGACGTGGCGGTGGGGCTCAGTAGCCTAGGGTGAGCCCAGCACCTTGGGCGAAGCCAATTGAGCCGAGGGGGCTCTTTGTACCCCTCTTATAAGAAGAGGGGACAAAAGAGCAGGGGGCAAGGGGTGAGGATGGGAACCTCACCCTATTGTACAGTCCCGACGTTGGGAGGGGTTGTTCTGTGGTGCGGGATAACCCCACTGTGGAGGTGGCGTCGGTCCCTTGCGGGACTGACTAGCGGTCGAGGAGATCTGGGGCACCTCACCGAGGCAGTCGGTCTATAAGCAGGATCGTTTTGAATCAAATAGGAACTATCTTGTAAACAAATCCTAAACCTTAGAGATTTAAAGTTCACATGGTTATTTATTACTAAAATTATTCCAAACGGGATATTTGCCATGTTTCTTTATCTTATTTTGCAGATATCTATATTATCTACGAATGTCTTGTTCACGATATAGACAGCCCCTTCAAAACTGGACATTGAATTCTATTAACTAGGTACTAGCTGTTGCTCGCAGCTTCGCCCGCGTTAACTTAGATTTACGGCCGTATACGGAGTGATGATGATTATTTCTATAGCCTAGGTTACTCCCTATATCATCAGCTATCTGCCAGTGAAAGTCCCGTCAAAATTGGCCAAGTCGTTTTTGCGATTAGCCGGAACAAACAGACAGACAAAAATGCTAAAAAATGTTATTTTGGTATATGTACCGTGTATACATATACATTTAGTAAATAGCGGGTATTTTAATGTAACAAACAGACACTCCAATTTTTAAATATCAATTTTTAATTATTCATTTTAAGCATGGTTATTTTCATTAATATATTTTTTTAAACGGGATATTTACTATATTTCTTTATCTTACTTTGCGGAGATCGACACTACGAATGTCCGGTTCACGATACAGGCAGTTCCCTAAACCTTATAATCCCAATCTGGGAATTGAATTCTATTAACTATTTCTGTTAAAAAACTATCAAAGAATGACCATGTCGTGTACGTGCCCAACACACCCTTGGCCGTTTTTTGTGGCGGTCATTTTTCACGGGAGCGTTCCCACAGGACCAAAGGACCAAGGACCAGCGACCCCCAGCGAGCAGGATTTTTGACGCCGCACTTGACTTGGTGTTTTTCTTATTTTGTTTGTGTGTTGAGATCGATCGGTGATCCGTTGATCGATTGATGGTTTAATGAGTTTATCATCCATTGATATCGTCTCATTCTTTTACTTCTGTTCTAAGAGTGAATAAAAAATGAAATGTTAGACCTGTTTAAGAAAACATCCTTGTCAAATAATTTTATCTAGATAGGAACGATAAATGTAAAAGAGGCAATTTTCTATACTTCTTTTCAGTCAAGATAACAAACTAGAATTTAATATTCGATAAATATCCTTTGCGTTTGTCCAGCTACATGACCCACCCCATCATGGTTCAGGTCTTGGCGAAGCGGTGGGGCTTAGTAGCCTAGGGTGAGCCCAACACCCTGGGCGAAGCTAATTGAGCCGAGGGGGCTCTTTGTACCCCTCTTATAAGAAGAGGGGACAAAAGAGCAGGGGGCAAAGGGTGAGGATGGGAACCTCACCCCATTGTACTGTCCCGATGTTGGGAGGGGTTGTTCTGTGGTGCGGGACAACCCCTCTGTGGAGGTGGCGTTGATCCCTTGGGGGACTGACTAGCCGTCGAGGTGCCCTGTTTGTTTATTAGATCCGGGGCACCTCACCAAAGGCGGCATTGGTGGCACTCGACGGGTTTTAGTGGGTAGAGCTGCGTCCACTTACCAGCTTTCGGGCGCAGCGAGTCTCACATACTCGCGTGGGGAGACCCATTCCCCCTCGGGATGCCTCCGAGCATTTAAGCAGCAGTTAAAGAAAATAAAAAAAGCTATGACCCTGCTATATATATCTTTTCTGAAAAAAAACCAAATAGTTTGTCGAAGTGGCAAAATAATTATTGATCGAAAAAACAGAACGTTTACCAACGCCGGTGGTCGGTCAGCGGGGCAGTGTTTGCTCAGTGATACATCACGCTCATCACCGCCCATCACGTCTCATCATATCTCATCACATCCCATCACATCTCATCACGGACGCCCTGTCATTAACGCGCCGAAATAGACATGAAACTTTTTGCGAACGTAACACCCTAATGTCGAATGTTTTAGGATGGGTCCTTTTTTTGAATATATAATTCTTCTATGTGTGAGTTGTCCCTGAACTCTTTCTAAACGGCTGGACCGATTTTGATGAAATTTTGTGTGTGTGTGTGTGTGTGTGTTCAAGTGGAGTCGAGAACGGCTTAGAGTCACAATTCAGTCTACTACAAAATACTTTGTACAGAAAAAGTCCACCAGAATTTTATAAATCTTTACATATTCTATAAATCATATATAAAATTGGAGTGTCTGTTTGTAAAATTAAAATACCCGCTTTTTATTAAATGCATATGGAATATGGATGTATTCACGGTACATTTACCAAAATCACATTTTTTACAATTTTTGTCTGTCTGTCTGTTTTTTTTAATGTTAGTTGGATAAGCAAACTGGCAAACGTACCACCTGATGGTAAGTGGCCGACGTCGCCCATGAACATAAACCAGCCTACCCGGAACGAGCCCAGGCAACTCAATTATGTGTTACCTATCCTGAGACATAAGATGTTAAGTCTCGATGCCAGTAATTACACTGCCTGTCTTGCCCTTCTCTCCGAAACCACCGGTCTCTGTCTGTTTGTTCTGGCTAATCTCTGAGACGGCTAGGCCTATTTTTATGGAACTTTCACTAGCAGATAGGTGATGTTATAGGGAGTAGCATAAGCTATAAAATAATCATCATCAATCCGGGTACGGCTGTAGATCTAAATTAACGCGGGCGAAACTGCGGGCAACAGCTAATTTAGTAAAAATGTTACTAACACAATCTGTAATATACAGTAGTCAATTTAATGATACAACTATTTACGGATCTTTGGATACCCTACAGCAACCATGGCCATGAAATCAATTTATTTAGAATACAAAAGTAAAATGTATGATGGCAAAAAACAGATACCGATAAAAACCTCCGAGATATTATATGATAAGATACACGCAATAAAACAGATTAAATCTGTTGCCAGTAATAACATGACTTACTATCTTAAGTTCTACTCTATCTTAACACACAGCTAAGTTACGTGGTGTAATAAATAGGCAGAATGCCTGCCGATTTCAGTTTCACCGTTAAAGATCAAGTTAAAGTAGTTCAACAAAGTTAGCCAATAACAATACCAGATTAACAAAGTTAGATGTTATTATCATTAAATTATAAAATACATCAAGAAAATTAAGTAATAATTAAATAAGAATAAACATGAAATACTTTTTCGATTGCAATAAATTTAATTCACAAGGCAAGTATAACTAACTATGAGAATTATTCAAATACATAAGTTGTTTGAATGAACTAATGTCGCCTTGTCCTCCTTTCGGTTGCTATATGGTGTCACTAGTTTTTTAATTTTTTAAATCATATTAGTATGTCTGTTTATGCCAAAATCATGAACTATTACGACGGTCTCCTTTGATGGTAATAAGGGGGCGGGGAGCGGAGGTATTTGTTTGATTTAGCTTTTTCAACAGATTAAACATTTTTGATCGTTTCAAAATTGTTCCTAATGACGTTTTTTGGGAGTCGTTATCTATTGTGTGGTCCTGGTGTCATTTTGAACACGATCGTTCTTGTTAGTGAAGTTTTTGACTACAAGATTTTAAAGCTCAAGAAAGGAGGAAAATGGAAGATTTGATTTTCCGATAGGTGCTAAACAAAATACATATTTTCACATTTAAAACTATTTAAAACAGGATATTTATAGATTTTTTTTAATTTCGCAGAGCTCGAGATTTCGACATCATCTACGGATGAATGGCGATGAAAAATAGTAAATCTCCCGTTTACCTAAATAATTCCTTTATAGTGATCTAGGTTCATTTTAAACATCAGCTGAATAGGAATAAAATGAAATTAACATTTTTTTTCCGTCATTATTTTTGTTTAATACCTGAAGTGTTTCTAATTTAGTATCTACGAAATAAAACTGATATACCTAAAGGCTCTGCCTGTTGGTCTGTGTTAACAATTCTTTGTGATTCAAAATATATTAATTAAAAATTTAAAAACCAAACAAGCATACCACTACTTGGCAAGTGTATCGCCCTTTGTAACACAATTAAAATAATACCAAAACTATTTTGTGAAAGTGTAACCATAAATAATAATAATAACCTTCTAACTGTAATGGTTAAGCCCTTACGGTTAGTTTTGATTAAAAAAATACTTTTGTATAACCTAATTTGAATATTTAGGTCAAATTATTTATTAATTGGGATAAGAATCGGGGGGTCTATGTCCAGTTGTGGGGGAAAAGGCTGATGATGATGATAAAAACGGCCACTGATACTCCAGTGAGGAGCTATTTGTACAGGTCACAGGATCGAATCATGCTAAGGACATTTTTGAGTTATAAATGTGTATGAATGTAGGTTTTAAAGTTTCTCAAAATGTCTAAACGGAACCCTTATAGCATCACTTAGTTGTTCGTCTGTCTGTGTGTCAGTCTGTCAAATCAAAACCTTTAAGGTACTTGCATACAATCTA
This sequence comes from Helleia helle, assembly GCA_963853865.1. NCBI lineage: Eukaryota > Metazoa > Arthropoda > Insecta > Lepidoptera > Lycaenidae > Helleia > Helleia helle. The sequence goes on along the minus strand of OY971433.1, from coordinate 18,360,876 downwards.
AAAATTTGGCATAAAGCTAGGTCCTGACAATATGAGGAGTAGTCTGGCCTTCGCCGGGGCCCGGGGACCCTTAAAAAGGGGCTGAAGGCACTCGCAGTGGTTATAGTTAAGATGGGCATTCCCAGGTGTGAGTCCTATTTTTTTTTTTTTTTGTTCCCGCTGGGGAATGCTCTTAAGCATACCAACGGGCCCGGGGGAGCCCGGGGGTTATGTGGGACTCTCTGCGCCCGAAAAGATGGTAAAGTGAGCGCAGACTCTACCCACTAAACTCCAGCGGTGTTCTCCTCTTCGTCTGGGTGACCCGGCGAGGGAGCTGTGGACGTTCTCACCGGGCCACAACGGTGTGCCATCTGGCACTCTTCTCTGGAGGTGGGAGATGGCGTCCCCTCCTCCTTCTCCGCTTAAGGCACCCCGAACACATAAGGGTGCCTTATAGCTCGGGCCTTACACGCGCGCGGCAAATCCCCCGATCGGCCGCGCACAGGTCCCTCACGGCGGTGCGACCACCTGTCGCCGCCGCGCCCTCCTGCGGGTAGGGGCTGCAGTGCGCTCCCTCTCCCCGCTCTGCCTCCTCCTTCTACGACATCACATCCTCGCAGAAGGAGAGGACCACCTGCCACATGCTCTCACTGGCAGTCATCGCTCGGATGACCGCAGGGAGCGACAGGTCGGCGCCAACCTCACCGATGAGGGGCGCCCTTTGATCCGTCCAAGCAGGACACTCCGCCAGGGTGTGGTCTGCAGTGTCTTCCCTGCTGTCGCAGTGATGACACCCTGGCGAGTCCTCCGCCCCTGCCACCTTCGACAGATACCTTCCGAAGCAGCCGTGCCCGGTCAGGATCTGCGCAAGGTGGAAGGTTATTATCCCGTGCCGCCGGTTAACCCACTGCTCTAGTATTGGACCGACGGCCGCCCAGGTGCGAGTCCTACATTGGGTCAAGATCGACCCGAAGATCCTGGCTGCACCCATAAGGATTAATTACCCTGCGATATAAAAAAATAAAGGAAAAATTCAGAAAACCGTAAACTTGTTATGTTATAACAACGTAACGTTAAATAATGAACCTGAAGACTTTTTTGGAAACGGGGTGGTTAGTTAGTAAGAGGTAGTGCCATGCTGCATTCCAGCCGAACTGGGCCGGCACGACCGGGGTAGCGACCTTTCGCTCACATAACAACGGCGTCAAGTGACGCAGACAGGTTTGTGAGTTTCCGGTGGCCCATTGGGGGGGATAGGAAAAGGAGGGCGGCGCATCTGCGTGGCCTTGGTTGTGCGGATGTGTATGGGCGTCGGCGTCGTGAGGCTCCGACTGCTCGTTTGCCCCGTGACGACATAAAAAAAATACTCTTTGATTGTTTGAACGCCTCATCCCCGAACTATCGGTTTGAAAATTTAGTTTTACATATTTTGACAACTCAATTATGGAAGAAGGTTAGGCTTTTCATTTAAAAAAAGCTTATATTTTAATTTGGTCGTGAGTGAAACTGCGGGGAACAGCTAGTCACGATTTCACACGAAGGTCTATACTCTATACTACTTTACTGGATCTACCTAAGGAGCATAAAATAAAAATCATGTACGGAAATGTTAGTCATCGCTAGAGCAATGATGTGTCTGGTTATCTGGTAGTCAATGCCGTCCACGTCTACCGACGTCACGACTTCCCCGGGATGACGCCACCTCCGCTTCCTCCCAGCTGATGAGTGAAAGTCATCGCAATGCTCGGTACTGTTGGTACGCGTTCAAGTACTGTTAAGTGTTAGTTCCGTTTGGGTCTCCAAAGATACTTTTTGTTAAAACCTCCTTTATTGTGAATGACGTCACAGACCTATTTTTTTAAGTTCGTGTAAAAATCACATCAGATTATCTATTATAACTAAAGGTATTACCAATGCTAGTTTAATAACAACAGGAGTTTCAGTGATTTAAAAAAGGTTCTATAGAAGAAGGGAAGTATTTAGTATAATGGCGCCGTCGCGTTTTAAATAGAACCGGTGGGAAGGAAGCGCTGTGCCGCGCTCCCGGCTGCATGGGTACCACCATCTTGCCTGGGCTCGTTCCAGGTAAACTAGTTTATGTTCATGGGCGACGTCGACCACTTACCATCAGGTGGCACGTTTGCCAGTTTGCCTATCCAACTAACATAAAAAAAAACCTCTATAATGCTGAAGTTGTTTCATCGACATTTTGTGGTCCTTTTGCCAACTGTTCATCATCAGTATCATCATACAGTGGTCCGCTGTTCACCTACGGAGTGGGCTCAAAGAAAAAGGCTGATTAAAATGTATAGGCCTGCTTCAACAGACGTGTGGTGTAGGTGACAGGAGATCGCGATTTATTCATAATATTATAATGTTACGATGTCTGACTGCCTGCTACTCTGTATACTCTGTAACGTTCATCAGTTTTATATTACAAGGATATAAACTACATCCTGAGTGCCCTTACACAATCTATCAAAATATTTTAAATTCATAAATGACTATGTCATCGCGCCATCTTTTTCGGGGCCCGTCTCGATGACGTCGTCCATTCTGGCACCCATAATGTGGTGATATTTGCCCAGAGGTTGGAATACATTCGGCTGACGTGACCCGCCGTTATCCAGCGCAGTCTGGTGTTTCGCACTTCATCCGTTCTTTTTATGCCCAAGATGCAGTATCTTGGGCTCTATAGATCTTTGACAAACCCCGAAACGGAACTTTTGCGACTCGGTCAGTGCTTTCTGAGGTTAGGATGGGGAGGATGCACATGTCGATAAGCCTTCGCTTCAGGGAGATTGGCAGGTCTCCCTTCATTAGCCTCTTCATGGACCAGTGGCATTTCCAGGCATTTTCTATAAAGAGCATAATAATCTCTAATCCATTAGGCTATAATATAACAATATCTAAAACAAAGAAAAACAAACGAAACTGTGATGTAACCTATTTTTTTTTATCGTAATACTGATTGCCTTTTTGACCTTAACCTTTTTTTTACATCATTTCAGATATGTACGTGTATTTTTTGTGTCAAATAAAGCTTATTCCTTCTTTTTCGTATAGAAAATTAGGAAATTCAAAAACACTGTTTGAGACGAGATATTTAGCAAGTTTTTTTTTATTTTATTTCTTGGAGCTCGATATTTCGCCATTGTCTAATGTCTTTTTAAAGACTCGTTCATTCAGACATCTTTTTAAAGACTCGTTCATTCAGACATCCCTGGCGGTTTAAATGTATAATTTAAAAAAAAGTTTTCATAGATAGATGAATTGGTACAGTAAGCCAGACTATTGAAGCAACATTATCCTAGGTCTTGGCTTAGGTCTGATTTCGGTCTAGATGCTAGTATCGCTGGCAGCTCGTGGCCGGCGCCGGTCGGGGCGAGTCGTGAGTCACCCGCCACGCGCCCAGACGGGCTGCTATGTGGAAGTGCGCTGATCGTTTTTGAATAAACTCTCGCGCCGGGAACAGTCGAGCGTTTAATGCTTGACGCCATGCCTCATATCCTCTATGAGTACTTATTTATATCTTGGGAATAAGGCATTCGCCCAACGGTTTTTTAATTATCTGAAAAAAAATACATTTTCTCTCAATTCAACTCATTCTCTAATTTATTCAAGATTTCGTTGTTTTCGTTTCCATTTCTAAAAGTTTTTTTATTTAAATCTATTGCGACAACGAAACCTATGGAGTGTTTCAAATTTTGCACCTAAATTACATTTTCTATGAATGGCCCATCATCAACAGGCCGTAGCCGTCCCGCAGAGGTCATTAATGTAATCACAACTAAAAGAATGATAGGAACCCAGCAGAGTTTCTTGTGGGTACCTTCTCTGACATGGGCGCGTTGCGAACCTTATTATAAATTAGCCGCTAAGAACTATAAAAATAAAATAATAAATGTACGACAATAACAATAAAAAATGTATGACGTAACGAAATAAGCGTGTGTTCGTCCGTTTATATTTCCCATATAAAAGTGGTATCCGCCGCCACCACCACAACATTTACCCGATACTGAGAAATGCTGATGATGTCTAACAATAGATATTGATTTGTCTCTCTCTGTTGTTTTATAAGTGCAATAATGTCTATAAAAATCGATTGACTCTCTTTTGTGGTTTTACTTCAAACAGTTTTATAGTGAAGGGCAGGACTGTCGTGTCGGTTCTACCAGAGAACCAAACGACTCCCACTTATCTGCCGTTTTATTCTCTTCTCGTTCATCTCATACAAAAATAATCCCAATTCCAAATGATACAAAAACGCAGTACCAAGAATGTGACGATTGTAGAATTTGTGGAATTCGATATCCGAAGCGAGCCCGGAAATAATCGATTTGGACCGAGGCCAAGTCGAGGAAGTGCTCACGAGACTGGCGCGAGGAGACGCCACGAGACGCGAGAAAAAGCGAGGAGACTGCCAAACCATCAATTGACTAGACAGACTTACGTAGAGTCTCGATTGTAAACACTTTAACAATTGTATTAAAATTGCATTTTATGAATAATAACAGTCTTTGGGTTCTTAGAACTTTTGTTAGTTTTCTTTCTTTAATGGGATACATAAAATATTTCTTTCGGAATCAAATCAAAGCTTTCGATTCGGATATTGTATAAAAGATAAAATAAATAATATAAATATATAATAAAAATGACAATTTCTAAAAAAAGGAGCACACAACATTTCTTTTTTTTCCGCCGGGAAATGCTCTGAGGCATCCCGCTGGGGAGGAGGTATCGCTGCGCCCGAAAGATGGTAAAGTGGACGCAGCTCTACCCACTAAAACCCGGCGAGTGCCACCTTTGGTGAGGTGCTCCGGATCTGTTGAGCAAACAGGGCACCTCCACTACTAGTCAGTCCCTCAACAGACGGAACAATCCCTCCTAACGTCGGGACTGTACAATGGGGTGAGGTTCCCACCCGCGTCCCATGTCCCATCCTGCTCTTTTGTCCCCTCTTCTATAAGAGGAGTACAAAAAGCAGCTCCCTCAGCTCAATTTGCTTCGCCAAAGGTGCTGGGTTCACCTTAAGCTACTGAGCCCCACCGCCACGATAAAGCTTGAACCATAGTGGGGAAAGAGCACACAACCTTCCTCAATAAGTGTCTCCGACTGGTATCAGAGGTTAGCGCGCTCAACCAAACTTTTTATTTTTGTTCTATTAATAAAAATATTGTAATTATAAGTGAAATAGCTCCCCTCTTATCTTTTTCCTTCATAATCTGATCAGAATGTTGGCAAGCTCATACATACATACATACATACATACATACATACATACATTTTTTGTCCTGAAGAGGCACACAAGTTACCTGACACCTGTATATGACAATACCAAGTCCTCGCGGCCAAAACCGCGGCTTATAATTTAGAAATTGCTGACATTATGGTACAAAAGGTACATACCCGGGGTAACCTTCCGGGAAGCAGACGTGCCGGGGTCTCGCAAAACGCCCGTACGTGTCTGTCCGTCTGTTCCCGCGCCGACCATAAACATGGCGGCATATTTTTTAATATCATAAGATTATAACCATTAAAGGGCAAGAACGAATCTATTTTTTCCTCACCATAATTCTTACTGAGATTTGTTTATCAAAGAAGTAATTTCAAATTATGTTTGTTAGTTTTTGACGTGATAACGTCTTATAAATTGATGAACACCGGCAGCGCGCACGAAAAAGTGTCACGTTCCGCTGTTAAACGAGCGTTGACTTGGAAACCCTTATTAATTTTATTTAAATTTTAATACGCGTCAACGTGTTTTGTGTTTTTGTGTTTATTTCTACAATTAATTAAGATGTAATTGATTTACCCCATAATTTTCAGTCTAATTTCATTTTGTTCACTTCAATTAACCGTTTTTTCTTAAATCAGCGGCAAAAAAGTTAATTAATTTTTCGTCGATGTTTCTACAATACATAATTACGTAAAAATATCGTCCGTAAACCTACTTTACAGAAAAACAATTTTTTATATTAAATATTATGAGTGATTGTGTTGAACTTCAACTGTTCTGTGTTTGTGCCAATAAAAGAAGAAATTTAAAAACGTTTCTCCTCGGCCCCACACAAGATACAACACTAGTCATTTACTGTCAATAGACCATTCATGACGGATCATTGACAAATTATATCATAAATAAAATTACTGACCAAAACTTATCCTTTATGTATCTTTTCTAAAGAGGTCAGCATCCAAGGCTACAACAAAATGGCGTAGTGCCTAATCTATATGAATGCGAATGTCATTAGTAAAGGATACGTAATTGAGCCCTATGGGCTCGGGAGGACGTAATGGCGGCGTTTTTAGGCGCGAATTAGGAGCGAGGCTGTCACATACGGCACAACATATATTTACACGCGTTTTTATATGCTAATGAAGGACCCAAGGCCGAGTTTAGGTGGACACCGATACATTGAAAACAATTATATCGTACCTATGACATTGATGAATGGGGAGTTAAAAATAATTAGCTTTCCACCATTTTCAATTCATTCCATTCCATTATCGAAGGACAACAGGGTGTATATTCAGGTATATCTTTTCGTGACCATGGTCTTAAACTTCGGGTTTTAAAAAAAAGTCCGTCCGTACAAAGTACACATTTCAGAAGTGAAACTTATTTGGCAAACTAATGTTTAAATCTTGTTCTAAATCTAAAGCTTTAAAATTCCGAGCCTTGCGATGCGACGTTCGCTCTATCTCTCTCTCACTCTCGATCTTTCTCACTCGCTTGCTCCCTACTCTCACTCCATGGCTATGTGCTTCATGCTACGTTCGCCCTTTCTCACTCTCTCTCATTCGGTCTCAATCACTCCACTCCCTCTTCTAGCACAAATCGTTGCACATTTTCAAGACGTTTTATCCGTAAAAAATTTACCCTCATGCTCGCAAAGAACTTTCACTTCAAAAATTTAAAAAAGGCAACCTTCAAAATCTCCCGACTAACAAATCAAATCCTTGGTAGTTCATAAAGGGAGTTTTTTTTTTTCATTTGTGAAACCTTAAGTTTAAATAAAAGTTTTCAGAAATATTCATTTAAACACGCCTTTTAATTAGGTGCAAATCAAAAGTGAGTTCATGACATCCGACGACACGACTCGCACCGTTCACAAATTGAAAAAAAACAACGAACAATTGCCAAATTTGAATGTGGAATGTGTGTAGTCTTTGTAAATAATGTGGGTTAATTAATATATAAAGAAATGGTTTCATTAGAGCTACATACAACATTTAAGAGCACTTATAATCATTTCGTGTGATTTTAACTGTCATTAGTTTTATTCAAACTTTGTGAGTCTTCTTTTTTTGCAGTTCATGTTATGACAAAGGTCAACGGCTAAACAGCTTATAGCGGTTTGGGTCATTCCATGCTTATTTAGGAATTAATTATCGTCAATATAATTGAAGCTGTTTTAATCATATTTTAGTTATGTATGGAAGGAAACATATTCTAAAATATTAGAAATGCTTAAAAAATAACGCTCGAAATGATTAGATTTCTAAAAGTTATGTTTTCCTTGAATATTGTTCACGTTTGAAAAGTCCTTTTTTTAGGAATAGGCTTTCAAGACTTAACAAAAAAAAACTAATAAAACCTCTTTGTTCCCAGTGCGAGGAGACGATGCCCTCTGGAGACATGTGCGTGTCAGCCGCCAGGGCCGGGCCCTCCGCCAGGTGGCACCCCGCCTGCTTCGTCTGCTCCACCTGCCAGGAGCTGCTGGTGGACCTGGTGTACTTCTGGAAGGACGGCAGGCTGTTCTGCGGCAGACATCACGCGGAGAGCTTGAAACCGAGGTGTTCGGCTTGTGATGAGGTGAATAAACTTACCTTTTTCTTGGTTCTTTATATTTATACTGTTATTTGTATAGACAAACTAGCAATCGTGCTTAGGTTAATGCACTTATGAACATAAATAAGTCACTCGGGACTGCCTCAGGTACACCATTCGTGCGTTGTCTATCCCGGGAAGGAAACAGTCTTGGTGCCAGGAATTCCACTGTCAGCTCTCCCCTTCTTCAAAAACAAAGAAATTTGCACGGAAGAAAAATTATGCAGTATGGTGGCATATCGCACAAACGCATTCCTCCCGGTATCTCTGTCATCTAGGAGGAGAGAGAGATAGATAAGGAGTCTCTATATTTGACCCAACCCCCCCCCCATCCCAGTTGAATTGTGCATCTTGTGGAAGGTCAGACGGTGTCATAATATTACAATGAGTGTAGTAACACTGGCAGGCCGCAGGTTTCGCAGTGCCATAATTAGGTAATACATTTATATAATCGTTATTGTATTATACCACCTCGTGTACGACTTTACGTGGTATTTAATGGCATATTATACACTGCTATATTTAATTAATTAAAGAAATGTTAAGGATACAGACCACGTATCATATGTTAATGAGTGTTGTTCACACCAGCCTTGGAGCCACCAGCAGAGAAGCCTATTTGTCTATACAGATAAATAAAATTATAGTGTCTGTTTTTAATATTAAAATAACCACTTTTTATTGAATACATATGGATGTATCATAGTACATATACCAAAACAATTTTTTTTACAATTTTTGTCTGTCTGTCTGTTTGTTCTGGCTAATCTCTGAAACGGCTGGGCCGATTTTGATGGGACTTTCATTGGCAGATAGCTAATGAGTAAAATTACAAGAGGTAACTTAGGCTATAAAAATAATCATCATCAATTCGGGTACGACTGTAAATCTAACTTATCTCGGTCGAAGCTGCGGGCACCAGCTAGTCTTCCTAATATTTAAAAGTCGAAAGTTTATAAGTTTGGATGTCTGTTGATCTTTGACGGCAAAACGGCTAAACTGATTTGAATGAAAGTTGATATGGTGATGACTTATACCTGGGACTAGGACATAGGCTATAAAAATAATAATCATTAATCCGGATACTGTTGTAAATGTAAATTAACGCGGGCGAAGCGGCGGGCAACAGCTAGTTATATGTTGATTGTTACAATTTGACGGCGGCTGAAGTCCCGAGGAATAGTTAGAACATTTCTTGTACTTTTAATACGCGAGAGTCTGCTTGGGTTGACGCGCCAGGCCTAAACGTCCTTCAGACGTACTGCGGCATACCGCAGTAACCTTTAGCGGCCTGCATTATGACACCACCAGACCTGCATCAACAGACACGTTAATGTCAAACTAATGTATCAATTTATATACTTGTCGGTTTAATGTTTTAATTTGTAAAGTATTACCAAATACACACAGATTTATTTTCGCCAGTTCTTCTCAGTAGACTAGCCTTGTATCCAATGGTAGACTCAATTTGATGGTCGATGATATGACATGATACTTTTTAGGTATGAACCTTGTTGAACACTTTTTTTACTTTAAGTAGTTTTAGGTTGATAGTACTTCATGAAATTACCTAATGTGTCGGGAACACTAAAGTTCGAGACTGAAGTTTTTGAAGTGAAAACTTCTTAGGCACGCATATTTTTAGTTGAGATAAAATTTCTGGACTCGCAACACCGTTATGAGACGCTATTTGACGTTTAAATGAAGTTTGATTTATTTATATAAGATTATGCAATATTTGTTTACATAACCAATCGTCAAACACACTGAAATTTCAATGTCATGCGTTTTGGGCGCCGTTTAAATTGTATAGGTTGTCATAATCTATTACAGCCTGTATTATAGGTATTTGAATTTAATTGTTTTGTTTTCACTTCTATCGGTAGTCCCTGTGACTGGTTGGGATAGTTTATTTTTTTCATCAATATTGCTATCAATATAACAGCAGTACCGGTCATACTCTACATTCTCTACTTGGGTCTACAATCTAAGCGTCTCGGTAGTACAGACACAAGAACTGATTGGGTACTGATTGATTTTGTGTCCACGTTAAATATTACAGAACTCATCCATGCTGTCCATCCTTTTCCAACGTCGGGACATTGCAATGGAATGAGGTTCCCTTCCTCGCCCCTTGTCCCCACTGCTCTTTAGTCCCCTCTTCTTATAAGAGGGGTAGGTACAAAGAGCAACCTCATCGATTCACTTGGCTTCCCCAAGGTGAATCCTAGGCTACTGAGCCCCACCGCCACGACAAGCCTTGAACCATGGTGGGGACCACTATAAACTATATCGACCACTCTCCAGTCTCCACTACTCATATTCGGCTACTTCCTTCATCTCATTTGTGTCATTAAATATTCAAGCATGTTCTTTTCAATTGAACACTATTCATCATCATCATCACCGACCCTACACTACTACATCGACCCTTGTTCGCCCTACTCCTGTTATGATTTCGGTCTTATCAAATACCTTAGTAAATATATTTAGTTTTGGTCTTATACTGTAATTGAAACACCAAACAAAGCCACCTGACTATATAGATAAAATAATAGGTCATTCCGAATAAAACGGTTTCAGTAATTTATGGTTGCGAAAGTGTAAGGGAAGATCGCGAGATATGCATATGGGCGGCGTCGATATCCTGCGGAACCCCGATACCATCGCCTGGGGCTGTATCGACCCCTCACTGAAATATTGTTGTTTGTGTAAACTAATAGATATGCTACTTTAAATTCAACGTGGGCAATGAACATATAGGACCTCTCTTTCTCTCCATTTACGAGCCTTGCTCTTGTCCGTGCAGTAACCGCCTATCCTTCCTTCTCTTCACCAATTCCTTCACCTCCTAATACGATACGACATGTACCTTCTCCTTTATCTGTTCCATACAAGTTCTCCTCAGTCTATCTCTTCCTCTCTTTCCCTCCTACCTTCTATTTTATTTCTTAAGAGCAGGTCGAGTCGTTTTGGGTGGGCAATCATATTACTATACAGCCCGTTAAAAAAAGAGCACGGACCTAAATCAGGTCCTGACAACTCGTTTATGCTATTCTTATACAAAATGGAACCTCGATGCCATTTAGTATGTATGTATTACACACCAGGAAGGCTTATCGTGTATATCTTAGCCAATATAAATAATACGCCAATTTACTAGTGTTCGACCAAAACTTCGGCTTCAGCTACCTTCGGCTAAAAACCAAAACTTTCGGCTATAAGAATTAAAAATCCGACACTCTGCTTCGGCTTTAAAAACCAGACCTTTTGTTTCAGCGTCTACGACGCATTCTTAAAACCTTCACGCCTTCTTGTCTTCTTGAGTTCTTCTTGTTGTGACGACCCTACGGTCGATCTCTTCAAGTTTCACTTGAAACTGCATTGCTTTCAATGTTTTGAGGATCTTATATGATAAACTTCCCCGGCCACACCAAAACCTTGCCAAGTTACGTGCCTCGAGTTATAACAGGGTTTGCAAATTATAAGTAGGCATTTGCCATATGAGAATAAATTTCGTCCAGACATTCGTAACGGTCTGAGCAGTTGTTCCATAAATCCACCGATCCAGGGGGTGAGGCCAGGAAACTGTATTTAGGTCAGGTCCCGGGGTGCAGTTATTAGGATTTACATATTAAAATATATCATGTGTCGGTATTAAAGTTACTGCAGTGAGGAAATTGCATTTATATATAAATAGCTGACCCGGCAGATGTCCTGATATGATGATGGTGACAGGCCTTTTACACGTTGAGTGGAGGTAACTCCAAGGACGGGAGGTGTCTGAGAGACTGTCAGGTCGTAATAGTAATGACACTGTCTGTCTTCCTTTACAATCGTTGACCGTTATGTTCTCTCGCCTGCCCTGCTTAAAGCACATTTGACAGTGACAATAAGCAGGATGATGGTACCAACGCAGGCACGAGATCCCCCCACTAAAGATGTAGTCGACGGATGACTCCACTATGAATCCTATCCATCGAGGCCCCGAGCTAAGCACGCTGTGTTACGGCAACCTTCTTGAAGCCATTTGTATCCCACGGGAAAGACGCATTAAGAATTTTCTTCTTGAAAATTATTGTTTCATTAATGTGCTAACACATTTGAACTAAACATTATAATTATGTAACATATTCTAAACAGATTTTTAGACGATCTCCGTACAGTGACCGGTCCGTGTTGGATGCGAGTGGCGAGGGATCTGTGGTCCTGGCGTTCATTTAGTGTTCCGGAATGGACGCATAGCGGCTGATGATGATGATAATTAGTCCAAACAAAATATTTATGTAGCATATGTAAGATACTTCTCAACTAAAGAAATCCTAGATACAACTTACTTTATCAAAACTTTATAACAAGAATAAGCTCACGTATACTTTAACATCAAACAAATACGCCGGCAACTAGCTAGCTAGGCCTTATTAGGTAATATAAAAGTTAATATTTATATTGATTGCCACTCGCGTGACAAACAGACGTAAGATATGATATCTGAGTCGACATGCGAAGACGGGAAGCAATCACGTTTGGGGAATGTTGAGATTTTGTCAAGTAAAGAAATATTTTTTTATAAATAACATGTGATAAACATAAAATGGGATCGGCCGTCTTCGCGTTCATCGAGGGAGGCCTATGTTCGGTAGTGGACGGATAGAGGCTGATGATGATGATGAAATAACATATCATGTTGATGGTCCCGATGAAATTAATTAGTAAATCGATTATTAGAGATATCTGCCTCTGAAGGTCTGCAGACAAACGGGCAGACGAGCCACATGATGGTAAGTGGTCAACGTCGACCATGAACACAAACAGGAGCAGAAAACTCAGTTATGTGTTGTCTATCCTGAGACATAAGATGTTTAGTCTCGGTGCCGTAATTACACTGCCTGTACTGCCCTTCTCTCCGAAACACAGCAAAGCTGTATCACGGGAGAAACAAGCAGGATGGTGGAATGCAACTGGAAGCGCGGCACAACGCAACCCTTCTAACTCGGCTCGGGTATCTGGAAAGTCAAGGTTCGAGTCTGACCTGTACATCAAGAAAGTCCTAAGTCGTTTTTTCGTGAACCTATTTTTTTTTTAATGTCGCTGGCTCACCAGTGAAGGAACAGAAATGTCTTTATGCCTGTAAAAATAGCGTTTTGGGACTAGCATGGTTACATTAATGCAACTACAGCAATAGATTTAAAAATCATACTGTAAATTGGAATACATGGTTTCTATTCAGTAGACCATTTTCTCATATCGCGCCAAAGTTTTATGTCTTCACAATACTTGGTGTTATGCTGATTGGACTAGAATTCAAGATTTTATTTTAGCAATAAACTGTGAAGGCCAGTGCGGTGGTGCAGTGCGATACCTCCAAGATAACAGACTTAGGCCCAGTGACATATCACTTCCAAATGCCAAGGGGACTGCGCAATACAAGGCTTGAAGGCTTTCGTTGGATACTGAAAAATAATTTTAGGAAACGCTTAATCGGGTTATTAGGATCGTACAATATTGGAGAGGTTTAAGGCTTCTATTCTGTTCGTCGTCGTCCTTTTTCCATCCCCTGCTGGTAGGCCTATTTCAAGGAACGTCAAGACTGCCGATGTCTAGCAACCCGCATCCAATCAGAACCGGTCACTGCTCGGAGGTCCTCATTCCATCTCGTCGGGGTGGGTGTAGACCCATCTTCAGATCACTCCATCTTCTTTGACGGTCGTACGCCTCTTATCTTATTTGAACAGAATCTCAACTTCATCTGTTCTCCAACCACTCCATGGGATACACTGTACAACAAAGAGATCCCATAAGTTGACTTTAAGATCATTTTGCAATTATTTGATGATGACGACCTCGATGGCTCAATGGTAAGCGCGTTGCCGCTCAAGCCGGGAGGTAGCGGGTTAGAATCCCGGCTGGGAACAAAAAGTTTTCTGTGTTCTTGGGTCATGGATGTGTATTATATAAATATACTATAACTTACCACGGGACCAGATTGACGTGGTGTAAAAACGTCCATTGATATATTATTTTATTAGTGCAAACCGTTATTATCATATACATAAAGTCTTCTTATTTGCTATGTTTAAAAAATACTTTATTTTTAACCAATTATAAAATCCAGATAAGAGATTTTTAAGGCAAAGAAGCGGCGATCGCCAGCCTGGTGGATCCGTTGGATGTTGTGGATGTCCACTGTCGAAATGTAATTTTAAAACCGTAGTAATACTAATATCAACATCGAGTCAAAAATATCGATCGGACCCACACGTGACGGTAACAGGCCGAATATTCGCTCAATTACTTTATAGTAATTCGCTGTTAATTTTAACTAATAATATCATTATTCATCATCATGTTTCCGTCCACAGCTGGTCGATGACCAACAGTTCTTAATGATAGTCCAACATAGGGGAGCTAAAATAGTTTAGATTGGGGCTAGACCCCAGGATCGACAACCGAATGACCCTTTGATACGATCTCAGGGAGCCCGAGGGATACGTTAAAACTGCCTACGAATTTATTCAGAAGAATTCAGGAGGAGTAGGAAATATTTCCAGTTTCCCTAAAGTTAGTTTTTAAGGTATACAGATTTTTCCTCGGCAAAATTGGCCAATCTCGTTTTCTTAATAGTAATTTTCACCAATAACGGTTTGACGACCAATCTATATCTATACCCACTAATATTATAAAGCTGAAGAGTTTGTTTGTTTAAACGCGCTAATCTCAGGAACTACTGGTCCGATTTGAAAAATTATTTCAGCGTTAGATAGCCCATTTATCGAGGAAGGCTATAAGGCTATATAAAATCACGCTAACAGTAGTTAATTTGGGTAAGTTAACGCGGGCGAAGCTGCGTAGCAACAGCCAGTACAAAATAAATTTCAAGGCAAGGCAATGTGAAATTCGCATCACATTACCACATCACGCCCTTGATAGGATTCGTACCCAGGACCTTCCACAATTCTAGCGATTAACCTGAAAGTAAGACGCGCAGCCGCGGGCAACAGCTAGTCTTGTATAATAATAGTTCTTCATTAACATCGAACTAGACTCAGGTGAGTCACAAATTCCTATCTTAGTGCTCACGCGGAGGTTGCGCAAGTGACATCCATGTTTATAAAACTAGCTTTTACACTGAATACCAACCATAACATATCATAACACATGCCTGGGAATGGTCCTCGCTGGGGGGGCAGCGGGTTCGATGTTGCTTTAGGGGTCGTGTGAGGTTTTTAATTTATATGACCTCACCATCAGTGTTGAGCTACGTAGTAGGTACACGTAAAACCCTACTCGCGTAAGTTTGTGTGGATGTATGTTTGTTACTCTTTCATGCAAAACTACTGAATGGATTTTAATGCTACTTTACAATAATATAGCTTATACATCAGAATATAATATAGGCTATAATTAATCCCTGCACTCCCACGGGATTGGAAGTACGCGGGGAAACCGCGGGGCACTGTTAGTTTTTTTTTAATGTTAGTTGGCTAGGCAAACTGGCAAACGTGCCACCTGATGGTAAGTGGTCGACGTCGCCCATGAACATGCAACTCATCTATGTGTTGCCTATCCTAAGACATAAGATGTTAAGTCTCGGTGCCAGTAATTACTCTGCCTGTCTTGCCCTTCTCTCCGAAACACAGCAAAGCTGTTTCACGGGAGAAACAAGCAAGATGGTGGTACCCATGCAGCCGGGAGCGCGGCACAGCGCTTCCCTCCCACCGGTAGTCTTTATAAACCTCCATGTCCCATGAAGCCTCTCGTTTTCAACTATGATCGGACTCTGTATCGTCTCACCTCGTTGGTGGCTTCTACTCCTAACTCTATCTTCCTACCAGCTATCAGGACTTCCACCGACCCAATGCCATTTCAGTGTGCTCATCCCTCGTGATGTCTGCTAATACTTACCCTGAGGGATAACTTAATTAAAAATATATCCGATAGAGAACTTATTTACTAAGGTTATTTTATATTGTATAATATAGTGAACCTGCAGGAAGAGCTCTTAACCCGACCACGGTTCAAGCCTAATCGTGGCGGTGGGGCTCAGTAGCCTAAGGTAGACCCAGCACCTTGGGCGAAGCAATTTGAGCCGAGGAAGCTGCTCTTTGTACCCCTCTTATAAGAATAGGGGACAAAAGAGCAGGACAAGGGGCGAGGATGGGAATCTCACCTCATTGTACTGTCCCTAAGTTGGGTTGTTCTGTGGTGCGGCACAACCCCCCTGTGGAGGTGGCGTCGGTCCCTTGAGGAACTGACTAGCCGTCGAGGTGCACTGTTTGCTCATTAGATCCGGGGCACCAAATGCGGCATTGGCGGTTGGGTTTAAGTGGGTGAGCTGCGTCCACCTTTCGGGCGCAGCGAGTCCTACACACCCGCCCGGGGAGACCCAATTCCTCGCGGGATGACATTTCCCGGCTTAAAGAAAAGGACGAGCTCTTAAATACCATCAACGTCGACCATACATGAAGCTAGTCCCCTGTTAAGCTTGTGAAACGAGTGCTAGAAACGGGTATTGGTAACTAGCTGTTGCCCGCAGCTTCGCCCGCGTTATCTAAGATTTACAGTACGCGGATTGATGATGATTATTTTTATAGCCTTAGTTACTCCCTATAACATCAGCTGTCTGCCAGTGAAGTCCCATCAAAATCGGCCCAGCCATTTCAGAGATTAGCCGGAACAAACAGACAGACAGATAGACAGACAGACACACGGACAGACAGACAAAAATTGTAAAAAAGTCTTTTCTAACCTAACCTCCCTATGCATTTAGTAAAAAGCTATTATTTTAATATTACAAACAGACACTCGAATTTTATTTATCTGTATACATATATGTGTAGATGATAAAATATATGGGATTTGACAAAATCTTTTCACATTTTGTAACCAAATTATTCAGGAAGGTTTGAGACTATTTATTTTACAGTTTTTATACCTCATGAAACAGCAAGTGAATTTACATAAATATATAAATACAAACACATCCATGCAACTATGTATTATAAATACCTAGTTGTAGATAACACTTGGCGGGAATCAAACCCGCGAACGCGTCACCTGACTCAATCATCGCAGCTTCTTACGTCAAATGATACGCGGGATACACAGTAACAGTTACAAGACAATTAGTAAAACTCGTGTGGCTCTGGTAACAGTGCCGATGGCAGATAACGTTCCCATGAGCAGTGAGAGTCTGCAGGAGCCATTGTACTGTTACCTTCCTTGATAACATTGCCAATCCAGCCGTCTGCCAATTGAATATAGGCAGTATTGCTACGCATTGGCATCAAGACTCTTTCGAACGACACTGTGACTGGACACCTTACGCGGTCGCGGGTTCGAATCCCAAGTGCAGACAATTTGTATGATAAATATAGATGTCTGCACTGGGTCATGGACGTGTACTCATATACATTTCTTAATTTTATTTCCGTTACAGCACTCGCAATACAAGTTCTCGGGAACTTAGCACGGGGCTAGGTTAACGTGCTGTGAATCTTGTTGATATTTGTATATTATGAGTTAATACATAATGGCATAGCTTGTTCTAGCGGTGCCCCGTATCGACATTTCGGACATAAAAATGGAATTCTAGTTAGTTAGTATTTGAAAAACAGTTTGGGACCTCGTATCATTGATACGACTGGTACCTACGCCTGCATGCAGGATGGGCATAAAGAGCAGCAGCCAGGATTTATGCCGATTTTTTTGCCAGATGCCCAGGATTATTACCAACGCAAAATGTCTGGGTAGGCAGTAGGCTTTTGATATGTTACACATATGTGGAAACCACCCTGTCTTTATAATATGATGCTCTCTGAATTGTGGCGGACCAATCAGCGCCACAATACTGAATCGCGCTATCAAAGTTCCTCAGCTCGTCGCTATACATACAACGGCTGAATTGATAGCAAGCGGGCTTCGGCCTGACCGAGCATACTATCTCGCTCGGTCGGAGATCTCCCTTTACGCCTTTCACCTATATATCCCCCCATTGGTGACCCCGACAGAACACGCCTTCCTTCTGAACTTCATTATCATCACTCCGCCACCCCTTCGGACCACGCCAGCCAGCTTCAGCCTCTTCGGGTACCTCGACCAATCAGCCCAACGCATCGCGGCCCTGATCGAACCCTCATCGGCTTCAACGGGCATATCTCACTACACGACCGGTCAACAAGCAGAGCACATCTCTCCTGGTCAGCACGTAGTATCGGCCCCGCACGGCAGCACTCCGACTCACTGGAGCCAGTGCAGCAGCAGCACAGTTCCGACTCACTGGGACTCTCTGGCACTGGCGACTCAAGCAGAAGACTTCATGATTCGACCGATTCGAAAATAAAGATATTTTGATTGGATTTGACCTACCTAAATAATATAGTGTGGCCACGTGTCAGCGATTCCGGCGAGGGTTCCACTATCCACTAAGACGTCTAGTCCGTCATTACCCAACGTACCGTTTTATATTAATAAGTGAGCCCGCCACTAATGAACGGACAAAATGTAACCGCGTCGTGGGAAACCATTGTCCGCAGCTTTCCTAAAGCCAGGCGCACACGCCGCGGGTGGACGATGCGGACCAGGGTATAGGGTACTTTGTAGATTGAACAAATCAAATCAAAGATTATTTCGTAGTTAACAACTTGTACACTTGAAATACGTCAACATAAGTCAATAAAATTATAGGTAATAAAAAAACTCGTTCAAATTCTTCCCTTAAGAAAACGAGAAAAGAACTTACGGATACCTCAACGGATACCCTGAGTGCAATTCCAGAGGCAAGAAGAAGACGGGCCCATTTTTGAGAAGTTACAAACTTAATGTTGACAATGCGTCTTAACTATAAAGATTTTGAAAACGAAAAACTCCTGCTTAGTATTTTGGTGCAATTAAAATGCAGCATGGAGATGGGGACTTACAAAATTTGAAGCCACTACACTCGAATGTACTCGGGTCAGCCGGCTAAATTATCAAAAAACGTTCAGATATTTCAGTCTAATTTATCCGCACCCATATATTCTCTGCTCATTTATATTTAGCGCCATCTTTTGTCACGTTTATAAAACCGAAATCCAATTACAATTCTGATTTTCCTGTTCTATTATTAAAAAATTAACAATTTATAGTGCAAGGCATACATAGACGTTTATTGAATGTAAAAGGCGGTTTAAATCGACATGTATGTAGGCAGCCTAAGGCTTAGGTCGGCAGCACTGAACCGCGGCTGCTGATAACACCACTGAATAAGACCCAATTAAACTTGTTTATCCGGGTAATTAATAAGGCAGCATAACTGATGCGTGGTAAACGATTATGATTCGACAGGCCCTGGCGCACCGCCATCTTGAAATCACTCATTAATAATCTGTGCATAATGATATCTATGTTGCGCTTTTCCCGCCAGTTTTTTTGACGTTTTATTTTTATTTTTTGTTAATTATTAGGTAGACGAAGTGTTGGTCGGCCAATAACCAGGTGGGAAGACGATCTCTGTGTAGTGGCCGGTCCGTGTTGGATGCGAGTGGCGAGGGATCGGTCGTCTTGGCGTTCATTGAAGGAGACCTATGTTCAGCAGTGGACGGATAAAGGCTGATGATGATGATAATAATGGTGAATTATTATACGCAAAAAATATCTTATTTTACTCATTATTACGCTTCATTATAACATTATGGAACGTTTATGTAAATTATGTATGAAATTTATAATAGGCAAATATTAAATTAATATTTATAATGTTATTTATTTATGACAAATGTTTGAATCATTTTGACATATTTTTATATAGTTTATAGATTTGTTTTAATTTCTTAAAATAAGTCAAGATCAATTACAGTTAAACAAAAAGAAACAAGTCTCAACAAAAACTAATGTCTAAGTATATCATTTATCATATGACATATACATTTAAATATGCACTTCTCCTATTCCATACAGTTTATGAGATCAACATAACGTAAGTTAACTATACAGATAAATAAAATTGGAATATTAAATCTGTCTGTTCTGGTCTGTTTGTAACATTATAATAACCACTTTTTACTAAATGCATATGGATCTATACCCGGTACATATACCAAAATAGCATTTTTTACATTTTTTGTCTGTCTGTCTGTCTGTTTGTTCCGGCTAATCTCGGAAACGGCTAGGCCGATTTTGACGGGACTTACACTGACAGATAGCTGATGTTATAAGGAGTTAGGCTATAAAAATAATCATCATCAATCCGTATACGGCTGTAAATCTAAGTTAACGCGGGATAAGCTGCGGGCAAGTCAATAATAAAATTTTATACTGCATAGAAGATTTCATCAATTTTTTTTTCTAATTCCCTCTCCAAAAGCATGAAGGTGTCTTTTTTTATTTTAATAATCGATTAAGATCTGTATGCAAGTTTGCCCGTAGACGTGTGTTGCCACATTGTAAACGCGACTCGAGATGTACCGCAACTGAACTTTTTCGGCGTAGTTTCGTACGCCCGACATTTCTCAGTTTCTCACGCAATCGTCAGTTTTAATGTAACGTTTATGTGAGCAAAAAATCCATGTTTCAAAAATTCACATACATTAATGATGCTTTAATTAGTAGTAATGATACGGACCACTCTCGCGGTCGGGCAAGCCGCGAGCCTCCATGACACGTCTAGGCGTTAATTGCTTTATTCGGCGTTTATATGACAATTAGTTGTTGATATTAACTCTTACATTTTGTCTGTTATCGTATTTGTACTAATTAAAATACTGTATATCTACTTATACTAATATGATCTATCCAACCACGAGGACCAAGGATACTGACGCGAAGGTAACACGACCGTGTAGACAATGTCCGTTTATAAATGCCCCGGACAGTCTCTCAAAAAGGTTCTGGATTATTCCATGGATAGCTTTACTTGAACGTAGTATTGGTCGATTACCAAGTACGTGGGATGGCGATCTCCATCTAGTTGTTGTTCTGATTGCTTGTGTGTGTAACGAAAGGTCACATTTTGATCCTTATTGAGAGAATTGTGAGATGTTAATCGATACGAACCAGTCCCTACGATATCCTTCATATTGTCTTCAGCTGTAACTGTCAAAAGTTTCTCGCCATAAACAAAGTAGATCGATATGTTATATTAACGCTTGTATTTTGTCCACAGATTATCCTGGCCGACGAGTGTACGGAAGCCGAAGGCAGGGCCTGGCACATGAAGCACTTCGCCTGCGCAGAATGTTCCAAGCAGCTCGGAGGGCAGAGGTACATCATGAGAGAAGCGCGGCCCTACTGCCTGCCCTGCTTCGACAACTGCTTCGCGGAGTACTGCGACGCGTGCGGGGAGCCCATCGGCGTGGACCAGGGGCAAATGTCGCACGAGGGCCAGCACTGGCACGCTACGGAGCGCTGCTTCGCATGCCACACCTGCCGTGCCAGTCTGCTCGGTAGGCCATTTTTACCCCGAAAAGGTGCAATTTTCTGCTCCATCGCGTGTTCCAAAGGTGAACCTCCTACGCCCTCGGACTCCTCGGGGCCCGGTCCTAGACTCCCCCGAGCGCCGCGACCCCGACGAATACCATCACCAAAGTCCCCGAGCAGATCACCACAACGAGAGCCATCCCCGCATGTAGATGCAGACTCGGAGCCCAGCGGCTCCCTCGCCCCAGAATCGCCCCCACCTCACCCGCCCCCGCCGCCACACGCTTGCCTTAGCCTCGACAGAGCTTTAGCAGATTTAAGGATAGAACAATCAATGACCGAACACCAGATCCAGCCGTCTCCGGTGTCAGAAGAAGTGGACGAATCCCCTGAAAATTGGAAGCCGCCACATCCTGTGGAGGCCCAGACTGTGGTCGCGTCGGGTCATTCCACGTCTATGCCCGAGTTGACGCTAGTAGATGGTAAGGGTCGGAAGCCGAGGGGTGGGAGGACGGTTAGGTTCTGCGGTGACGACAACGAGGCGTTCGAGCCCGACGAGCCGGCGAGGAAGCCGAGAGTGAGAGACGAGGACGCGGCCAGCTACTGCAGCACGTGTTCGTCGTCGTCGTCGTCCAACGAGTCGTACACGCTGCCGGCGCGGCGCGCGTACGGCGGCGTGCGGATATCCTACGTGCCCAACGACGCCGTGGCGTGCGCGAAACGAGAGAGACAGAGAAAAAATCCTCAAAATGATAAAAATTGTATCATTTCGTGATCTTGGGTCCTTATTGTGCCTCAATCCCCAACATAGAGACGAAAACCTCCGATACAAAGACTGAGCTAGCCGTTAAAACGCCATAGTAATATATTTAAACGTATAAGTAACTCTGTCTTCCCTAGGACTTATGAATGTCTTTGCTTATCAAGTTTAAAAGGAAAAACGCTTTTCTCTCATGTCGCGTGCACCATTATTGAGTAAATCAGGAATTATAATAAGTAATAACGGTATCAAACAAGGCATATAATGACATATTATCTTTTTCTCATGATAAAATACCACCATTTATGCATTATGTTTTAATCAAAGTTTATTGTACGACCTGTTGAATATTTTTCTGCTCTCTTACTTCAATTCAAAAGCAAAGTTAATTTATTTCACGTATTTTTTCACAAAATTAATTTTCTACAGCCTTACATGTCGTAAATAAAATTTTATATCTTTGTTATCGAAAACCATTTTATCACTAAAATATTTTGACCAAATCCTTCTTGCCTGTAATATCTGTACTCAGTTTGTAAGTTATATTCAGAACCCATCTAAAAAACCTGAACCAGAACCTTTACTAAAATTAGACTGATCAAAAGATGGATGGGCAACTTATCAGTAATAATATTTAGCATATTGCCAACATGCTAAAAATGATACAAAGACGCTAGCCGTAAAATAAATGCATGTTGGCAATACATTTAATCTTTCGGCGCTCAAATAATTTAATCATATTGTGACATTCTCTTTACAAACTGCAAATATGCTCTGCAATATAATATGTAGCACGTTTATCCTTTCGATTTATCTAAACACCTTTGCGGATTTAGAAAGGATTATATTTTTTCCACTCCTAACATTATAAAGACCGTAGAACACTATTGGTGGTCCATACAGCTTTAACTATTATGTGACTTTATAATCTATGGACATTAAATGGTTTTAAATGGTTTGAAATTTAACAAATTTTAAAGTTGGTATTTAAAATATTTCTAGAGAAGAATCAAACATAATCTCAGAATTATTGTTATTACATCGTTAGAAATATGATGGACAATTAAAATCTGACAGTTCCTTCTTCTTCTAGCAATAATTGACGCCAAATTAAAAACGGTATTTTATATAATTACATTGAAAATGCTTGCAACATATCGCCTAAGCAATTGTCTCTCAGACATATCTTTGCCACTAAGTTATATTAAATATAAAGATTGAAGTACAAACGACGTGTATTATTTTTTAATACATTTTTGTAACTATTGTGTGTTCAAAGTGTATATAACTATTGCCTGAATTGTTATGAGTAAGTTAAATTATGTAACAATAAGAGTTGGCTGACCGGCCTCTATTAATATAAGATAAAATTGTAACTTTAATAAATATTTGATTTATATCTCACTGGTTTTATTTCAATCACCAAGGACTAGATTCGCCATTTTGTATTTTTAAATATTATAACGACAGGGTCCGGCAAAAATCATCAATCGTTAGGTGGCAACTTGTATAAAAAAACCCTATGTTCCATGTATGACTTTTAAAGAAAAGAGAAAAACAAAATAAAAAAGAAACAGACAGAAACACGCGACACGCCAGTGCTTTTTTTAGATGAGGGGGGGAAATGTAATAGATACAACTGAGCCTGGAGGACTCTTGCAGCGCTGCGACAGTCCGTCGCCGCTGCGTCTCTCCGCCTGTCTAAAGTTTCCATGGCAACTACTTTTCCAACGCCATGGGAACTTTCTCCGCAAGGACCATGAACCGGCTGGAAGGCCATCGCCGATTTTCGCGCCGGGGTGCCGATCATGACGTGGGGCGACGCACTGCCCGCCACCCACTTCAGCACTTCCACCGAACACATTAAAGCTAGACTTTGAGACTAGACGCTCATAGAACTGCTATTCCTGAAGTCGAGATAGGATAACAGAAGGAAGATGTCTTAGAGTTAAGAAAAATAAATTTAGATTTCTAAGTCCTATAAACCTTACTAAGGGACTTAAAAAGTGCGCGCGTACAAAGTAGGTACACACGTCAGAAGTGTAACTTATTTGGCAAACTAATTTTTAAATCTCGTTAATATTAATACTAATCTAAAGCTTTATCTTATTGCCCCATCGGCCATCCGTTCTTCTGAGTGTGTGACCAGCCCACTGCCAGTTCAGCAGTGGACGGATAGAGGCTGATGATGATGATGAAAGCTTTAAATTTCCGAGACTTGCGATGCGACGCTCGCTCTATCTCACTCTCTCTCACGATCTTTCTCACTCGCTTGCTCCCTACTCTCACTCCATGGCTATGTGCTTCATGCTATGTTCGCCCTTTCTCGCTCTCTCTCAATCGGCCTCAATCACTCTCTGCCTCATCTTGGACAAAAACGTTGCACATTTTCGTGACGTTTCATCCGTAAAAAATTTACACTCATGCGCGAGAAGTTTTACTTCAAAAATCCTTCCTTCATCAATCCTTTCAAACTTTAGTTAAACTTTTCACAAGTAAGATTTAATAAGTTTTATCGGTAGCGTAAATCTCTATTAAATACATGGTGTGTAAGAAATAAAAAAGTATTCATAAAATAAAATGATTTGTTAACAATTAGCAACACTATTTAAATAAAACTACAGAGATAAAGTTGACGTAAATGCAGTACAATTACACGAGAACATGCGCGAAGAAAGTGAAAACAGAACAGTCATTAGGAAGTTATTTTAATTGTGGCTGTGGGAGCGCCAGCCTTGGCTAGTGGTGGCTGGTGTGTTGTTAGGCCATATCTGGTCACTAGAGGACACTGATCTTCAGAGTGGAGAGGTTTACAGATGATACGGAGGGAGGGATGCGCTGTGCTGTCCGTCTGGATTGGTCCACTACCTTTTTTCTTTCGTAAAACAGCTTTTGTGAAAAGAAGGACAGAACAGCCACTGGCACTGGGAACCTGTCGCCGTTCACAGCTGGACATATCTTTCATGAACTCCCAGACGTCCCGTCCTTGCCCCTTGCCCCCTGCTCTTTTGTCCCCTCTCCCCCCCCCCTCCCTCAATTAGCTTCGCCCAAGGTGCTGCGCTCACCCTAGGCTACTGAGCCCCACCGCCACGTCAAGGCCTGAACCATTGCGGGGCTTATTGTTGGATATGAGCCATGCATGACTTATCTATAATATCAAATAAAGTTTTCATAACATCTGAAAAAAACTATGACTATTTGCTCGTGATGCAAATTTGGCCGATTTATCCGTGGATTAGAAACTATATGTAAATATATTCTCCTTTTACTAAACACAGGCCTATAGTACATATGATTAAATTACCGTAGCCATAAACAATACTTGTATTGTGTCATGACCTATCAAGTATTATATTCGGGTATGACATATCACATTATGTCACAAACATTTACATGTCATTCGGGTTGTTACTAGCCGTAAGTATAATCGATTGACGTGGTAAGTTCTCGAAGAACTTGTGTTACGGGTACCAGACAACGGAAATATATTTAATACTTTTATACTATACATATATTTAAGATTTTTATTATATAATACACATATTTAATACACATCCATGACCCAGGAACATAGAAAACTTTTTTGTTTATTTAAATTGACTGAAAACAACACTCTTTAGGTAAAGCCACAGAAATATATTAAGACATATTTCTGTGGGTAAAGCTTATTGTAGCTTATTTAGAGGTAGTGCCATTGCTGCTTTACATCCGAACTGGGCCGGCACGACCGAGATTTTACCTCTCGCTCACATAACTGATATAGTGATAGCTATGCTGTCGTTATTCGTGCGGTTTGTGAGTTACCGGTGGCCCATTTCGGGGGGGGGGGGGGAGAGGATAGGGAAAAGGAGGGCAAACTTTTGATTGTTACCATAAGGCTCCTACTGCTCAGTAGACACCCTCCTTATGCCATAAAAAAAGTATAGATTGATAAAAATTAAAACTGTTACTACTTTTCCAATATGACCATTCTAAATGGATACCAAAATACATTATACGTTCGCCGGTACATTTTATCATTTGGTAGCGGAAACATGTTTTGCATACAAATAATTTCTTCTAGATTTTTAACTATAGGGAAATCGGTCCCGAAGTGTGCAACTTCAATAATGAATTGTAGGTGAGCAAGCCTTGACCAAAATTAAAATCAGTATCCAAAAAGCACATATACTTGAAGAGAAAAAATGAAGTGGCAATATTGCGTGACAGTTATGTTGCAAGGATTAACTTTAGGCTCTTGTAAATTCAAGGTTCCGTATGAAAATTTTATCAAAAATAATTTTTAACGTTTACAATTTGAAGTACATTTAAATGTCCTCATCATAATCACCGAGCCGTCGTCCACTCGCTGTTTACTCGCCACAGTGTTCGTAGGCAACACCACCACGTCAGCGGTCGCCAGTCAGTCAACCGAGGACATAATTCAGATCACAATGGAGCGGTTCCCACCGCAACAGACTTAACTTTCTCAGGCTCTAGACAATACGTGTATGAGCTGTCAATGCTGGACATACCTCTTCCAAAGCACTCCGTTTCATCATCATTAAAATTAATACTAACCAACAATCACACCACGTTAACCTAGCCCCGTAATAAGTGCATAAGAACTTGTGTTACAGGTAGGTACTATGAACGGAAAAAATTTATACAAATGCATTCATACACATCCATGATCAGGTGCAGAAATCTATATTCATCATAAAAATCATACGCACTTGGCGGGATTCGAACCCGCGACCGCTACGTAAAGTGTCCAGCAGCCGGACCACTCGACCAGCCGTCACAATCATTTTATGCCTTTTCCGTCGAAGTGTAGTGACCCAAAGAATGCGTATCTCATAGATCGGTGGATGGATCAATACGGATGGCTATTGGGCATTTAATTACCAAATTCCAAAACTACACAACATATATAATTATTTAAATTCAATTAAATAAATGTACTCTCAAAGTATTAATGTGCCCGAGCAGATAGTATTTTAAGATAAGAGAGCAAACAAAACTTATTAAAGAAATGTAATTTAAATTCAAAATATAATTATTTTAGAGTAAAAAAAAATAATAATAATAACATAACGAACAACCCTTATAACAGCAAAGCTATGCGTATGAAATAAACGGAATGATAGACATACACCGAGCACAAAGAGTATTCTTGACAACGACAATACATCTTCATAATATACCTATATAATGCGTGTGTGTCACTGAAGTACTCCTAATCGGCTGGAACGATTTTGATGATATTTTCTGTGCGTGTTCAAGAGAATTCGAGAACGATTTAGATTTAGTCCACTACAAAATGTTTTGTGCAGGACGTCTGTCGGGTCTGCTGATAAACAATAAAAAACCCCAACGCTAAAAGAACATTTATAACCTTACCTGGAGCTATCAAATTCGATTGAGAAACACCTATGATATGTATGTATCTACATATAACAATTATAGAAATTGATGGATGATTACAATGAGATTTGCTCGTGTAAGTGGCGTTATAATGTCGCGGCGGGGACCAACCACATCGTCAAACTTGAACAACGAAAACATTAGTTACACTGAATTTGTTTCGCCGGTTCTTCTCAGAGGGCTTGCCTTGGAACCGGTGGTAGATTCAATTGACGTTCAAAAAGATACTGTATTGGTATTATTTTGAATAAAATTAAAGCTATTTAAGAGATTTATCTTTCAATTTTATAAGAAAGCAAAATTGGTTTTGAAGTTCATGATCATATTGTATGATCCGTTCAAATCCATCCCCCCCCCCCGTTCAACATCACCGCGCGTTGATGATGATATCCCCAATTAGCTGAATTGGTGGCACGGACCATTAAACAAACTATATTTAGCCCCGGGGGTGTCACCCTAGTTATGACATAATAAACGACCCCACCGAAGGGTTAATTCAACTACAGACGGTTCAAGGTTGTCTGGTTGGGGTAGGTTTGGTTGTTTCGATGTGCTCTGTATCTGCAAGTGTTTTTGATGTGATACATCCCATGACGCGCCTTGGCAGTAAAATGATTCGAATGTCGTGACAGCAAACAGCACGACGCTGTCATGTCTCGTTTGTGCATGCACTACTGCTACATATGCTGGTGTTATATACGAACCACCAATACCACTATCCGGTTTTGCACTGAACGGCTTGATTATATTTGACTATAGTTACTACGTTTGCAACGATCTGTGATGCCTGGAAATCTGCCTGGAATCCTGCCTGCCTGATGAGATTAAAAGTCTTTGAAGGTGTGTGAAGTTCACCAACCCGCATTGGGCCAGCGGATCGGTGAACTATGGCCCAACACCCTCTTCGCCTGTTTTTCAGGAAGAGATCCGTGCCAAGCCCACCCGTTTCTTCATTCACTCTTTGTCTTTTGTTAGAAGAATAGTTACTACAATATACTTTTCTACCATCCATTATCTTAAGGTATCGCAAATACCTAACATTAACAAATTAAGTCTGTACACATTTTAATACTAATCTCAAAAAGGATAGAAATGTCGATCCTTCTCTCCTACTATTAATACAGTAAACGGATAGAAATGATTATATCTCTTTCAATTTCGCCCGTGTTCTATGAATAGTTCCCTGCCACAGGGCTCACGATTATACAATAGGCAACAAGTGTGTCTATGAGGTGACGGCCCGTGACGGCACCTGTCCGTAGGGCCTGAGGACCGGGGGGCTGCAGGGCGGGGAGTTGCAGGGCCTTCGCCGTGAAATTAATATTTGATCGTAACAGTAATTGATTTGTAATTGATTCCCCGATTAGCGCGTGAAGTGGTGTTCCTGAAACCATTAACATGTACCATGTGATGTGGTCGTGACACGAGGGTCGCGGGTTCGAATACACGGACAGGTGCATGTGTTTTCTAATGTTTACGCGAATTTCACTCGTAATAAAACAACTTTTATGTATTTTATCGCGGCTTATATATGTATATATTATATAATACATATTTCGACTACTTCACAGCAATCATGATCTTGTAAAAATCTAAAAGGACCGCGATACAATCCGTAAACGTTTTTCATTATAATTGTTTTTTTTTTATGTTAGTTGGCTAGGCAAACTGGCAAACATACCACCTGATGGTAAGTGGTCGACGTGGCCCATGAACATAAACTAGTATACCTTGAACGACCCCAGGCAACTCATCTATGTGTTGCCTATCCTGAGACATAAGATGTAAAGTCTCGGTGCCAGTAATTGCACTGCCTGTCTTGCCCTTCTCTCCGAAACACAGCATAGCTGTTTCACGGGAGAAACAAGCAAGATGGTGTTGTGCACATACCTATGTTTTTAAACGATATCCGTGCAGTGGCTGGTCCGTATTAGATGCGAGTGGTGCTGGGTCGGTCGTCATGGCGTTCATTGAGGACGGACAAAGGCGGATGATGATGATGATGATACAATTTTCATTCAACAATCATCAACCCGTATTCGTCCAGACATAGTCCACTTTCAATGTACACCGAGAAGTCAGCTAATGAAATATTGCAAATTAGCCCTTATTACATACGAAATAAAGATGTCAGTCAACGAAAATTGATGACATGTAGTACATAACTGTGAATAGTGTTGGCGACATCCTTTTGTTTGTTTATCGAAAAATATATTAATAAGAATCTAAAATAAGCTAAAATAGTTCTAAATACGTAATACCTTTGAAAGTGTATAAACGTTGTTGTTTAATATACAAGCTCTTATTTAACTTGTGTGTTTATATTATGTAAGATTAGATCAAATCAAAGTGCACTTTAAATACATCATCAGATTGAGCTGAAATTTAATGATAAACAAAGAAATTATAAATCAGTATTAAATCATTTTAACGTGTTAACTTATAAAAGTTGGACCATTTTTTGCGCTATTATTTAATTTATCAAAAATATTTTTAACACAAGCGCCAAAAGCCTCAGGAATTATTTTCTCGATTTTTGAGGAGAATCGGCCTTTTCTGCGCATTTCATGTTTTAGATTAGATCAACATAATAAGGGACAAAAAGATACCTACTTAGCTACTACAGGTATCTACATCTTTTTATGAGCACATTAATGCATTCAAATCATGCGAAGCATTAACCCGCTCATAAAGTTGTTTCATGTTTGTGAGTATTTCTTGTTACGTTAGTTGCCTTGTTTTAGCAGATTCGTTTGTTATTATAGGCAAACTGGCAAACGAGCTGATGATAGTTCCCCAGCCTGATAGTTCCAGGGTACATTCGCAGCCTGATCCAGGTTCCCTTCGGGTAAAGCTCCTGGACCTATGTGGGGACTAGCACTTGGAAATTCACTACCCAACTTAACCACCTGCGAGCGCCTTCAACCGCTTAATTTGAGGGTCACGGATGTGCAGGCTGTTGCCTGCCTCACCTCAGAGACAGAGTAGGCCCGGTGAAGGCAAGACTCCTCCTTGTAAGGGGGGTTTGCTCGGCCGCTACTAAGCAGTTCCAGCGTCGTCGCGCCATACTGGGCCCAGGTTCCCATCCTGAACCCGACACGAGCACAGGAGCGTTACTGGAGGCGCATTAAGTAGCGCCTCCTACGCACCCCCGTTAGTCGCCCGCCGGGGAAGGCATCGTCAGCAACCTCCTCTCTTACCCGCTCGTCGGCCTCCTTTGGGGACCTTGCTACTTCGCAAAAGAGGACCTTCGCCGTTCAGGACTCGTCGTCTCCGAGCATCGCGGTCATGACGCTCGGCAAAGACAAGTCCCTTCCTAACTTAGCTACTACTAGTAACGTTCGTATGAGTATCAAATGAAATACCAAGAAGATCTTGGTGACTAATCGATCATCGGTGCAAAGATCCAAATTATTCACAAAATTCAAGTGAACCGGGGATACACAAATTGATCCATGTGATTCACCGCTAATCTCAAATCTGAGAAGTCATACATGTTCTGACTCTCTGTTTATTTGTCGATAATGAACGTCGTCATCAGATAGCTGAATTATTAATAAGCTATTGATAGAAGCCCAAATATCCGCCACCTGGAAGGGTAGCGAATATTTGGAAAAGAGCATATTCATATTTGCCGACAAAACACCTGCTAATCCCTTGGTGTAAGGGGTGTCTGTTGTGTAGTCACCGGTGGGAGGGAAGCGCTGTGCCGAGCTCCCGGCTGCATGGGTACCACCATCTTGCTTGTTTCTCCCGTGAAACAGCTTTGCTGTGTTTCGGAGAGAAGGGCAAGACAGGATGTGTAATTACTGGCACCGAGACTTAACATCTTATGTCTCAGGATAGGCAACACATAAATGAGTTACCTGGGCTCGTTCTAGGTCAACTAGTTTATGTTCATAGGCGACGTCGACCACTTACCATCAGGTGGCACGTTTGCCAGTTTGCCTATCCAACTAACATAAAAAAAAATATAAAAAATCACTTACCATCAGGTGAACCGACTGTTTATATAAAAACTTTCTATATCCGATGTCATCTTTAACCATTTATTTTGAAAATAATATCTATGGAGTTTGGACACTTCTACACCACGGCAATCTGGCCCCCCTGGTAAGTTCTCGAAGAACTTGTGATATGGATACCAGACAACGGATATATATTTAATACTTTTATACTATACATATATTTAAGATTTTATTATTTTTATTTTTATTTAATACACATCCATGACCCAAGAACATATAAAAAGTTTTTTTTGTTCCCTGGCGGGATTCGAGCCCGCTACCTCCGGCTTGAGCGCCAACACGCTAACTATTGAGCCAGAAAGGTCTTCGTCGAAATGAATTCTTTTTAAAATTCAAAATAGTACCAACAGAGTATCTTTTTGAACGTCAATTGACTCTACCGCCGGTTCCAAGGCAAGCCCTCTGAGAAGAACCGGCGAAACAAACTCAATGGAACAAATCTGGGATTGGTTGGGTTGCCTGGGCTCGATCCAGGTATACTAGTTTATGTTCATGGGCGACTTCGACCACTTACCATCAGGTGGTACGTTTGCCAGTTTGCCTATCCAACTAACATAAAAAATAAAAATCTTTTCAAATATTTTATGACAAATTTTACATGTTGTTATCCTAAAATGTCTGCATCGTTCAATACTTTCGTATTTATAAAGGATAGAATTGGAATTAAAAATCTGACTGCACTATATGTAATATTGACGTCATCGTATTTACTAAGTACTGTTTAATACGAGATAGGTACCATGTGTAAGTATGAGATGAGTTTTTTTTCGGAAGGGTTAGACTTCAGCCCGATGGCATTTAAGCCCAACAACAGATAAAGACAATAGCGAAATATCGAGCTTCGCGTAATACAAGTAAAAAGTCCTATTTTAAACAGTTTTAGTATCATATTTAAGCATATCATTATTTGGCCACATTTCGAGTGCCACGTGAGTTCACGTGACCCATATCTCTCATACCTACGAAAAGTGAGCTAATAGAAACAATAAACAGAAGGAAACATTATCCAATTTCCCGAACACCAATTGTGTCCTGCTTCTGTCGCGGTAAACGAGTGACTGTACCAGGACACACAACATTGGACTACAACACGAGATAATTTGAGCAAATATTTTTTCCTCAAATGGTTGATGAAAAATATTTAAAGCCATTTTCAAAATATAATAAGATATTAAGGACAGAACAGGCAGTGTAATTACTGACACAGAGACTTAACCTTATGTCTAAGGATAGTCAATGTGATTAGTTTTTTTAACGCCGGAAAATGCTCTGAGGCATCCCGCGGGGGATTGGGTCTCCCCAGGCGGGTATGTGGGACTCGCTGCGCCCGAAAGGTGGTAAGTGGACGCAGGTCTACCCACTAAAACCCGGCGAGTGCCACCAATGCCGCCTTTGGTGAGGTGCCCCGAATCTAATAAACAAACAGGGCATCTTGACGGCTAGTTAGTCCCTCAGGGGACCGACGCCACCTCCACAGAACAACCCCTCCCAACTTCGTGACAGTACAATGTGGTGAGGTTCCCATCATTACCCCTTGCCCCCTGATATTTTGTCCCCTCTTCTTATAAGAGGGGTACAAAGAGCCCCCTCGGCTCAATTAGCTTTGCCCAAGGTGTTGGGCTCAACCTAGGCTACTGAGCCCCACCGCCACGTCAAGGCCTGAACCATGGTGGGGTGATGAGTTGCCTGGGCTGATCCCACGTGAACTAGTTTCTGTTCAT
Source organism: Helleia helle (assembly GCA_963853865.1). Taxonomy (NCBI): domain Eukaryota; kingdom Metazoa; phylum Arthropoda; class Insecta; order Lepidoptera; family Lycaenidae; genus Helleia; species Helleia helle. The sequence goes on along the minus strand of OY971433.1, from coordinate 18,327,750 downwards.
GGGTGAGATTTATGTTTTTTATGTTATAAGCACGCAATCGAGCAGTCAGAGCCTTATGGTGACTACCGAAGCTCATAGACATCCGCACACCAAAAGTTGCCCTCCTTTTCCCTATCTCCCCAATGGGCTACCGGAAACTCACAAACCGCACGTAACGCGACAGAATAGCTGTTACTTTACGCCGGTATTATTTGAGCGAGAGGTACCACCCCTGCAAAGCAGCCTTACCCAGTTGGCTATATAATTTTCTTTTTCATTTGATACCCCAAGTTTGGAAAAAAGTTTTAGGTTATTTATATTGCGAGTGAAACATCAAGCATAGTTTGAAACCATCGACAGTGCGCCAGCGCGTCCCTACCGCTGACCGCAGAGGATCGCGTTACGAGGGCTATAAGGGACGGATATATCGATTGTGTCCTTTTGTCTATCCTCGTGTTTTAACTATTTCAGTAAACAACCGAACGAGAAAACCGGTGACGTTTACAAACACAAACTACATCTGCATTACATAATAATCACTATCGCTGACTTTATCTTAATAGATGTTGGTACTGTTAACCAAGAGACGTACCACCTGATGGGTATCATGGTATTGATCAACTGACCGAAAGGTAACGAACGTACGTTGACTACCTTGATACGTAAGTATATGTTAGTAATTGTTGGAAAACGGCAAAGTTGTTTAGAAATACACAGGATGGTGCCTATACACATTTTCCCCGCGAAAACAAAAAAAGGGTGGTACCTATACAGGGCAATCCTGTTAGTTGCTTCCGCGAAGGTCACCTCTCCAGTTCTACTCAGTCCTCTAGGCATCTAGACTACGCAGACTTTCGGGTATTGCCCAGATGTTGACGTCAACTCCGCTATCATGTATCTAATGGTGACTAATAGTTTTAAAACGTAAGAACCGTCATAATATGTTTTAGAACTTCAAATGGAAACAACTTTTCACTAAATAAAATCAGTTTCAGCGGTTTTTGGTACATAAACAAACTGTCAACCGTTTCACCATCACCAGTGATGTCATCGCTGTTCTTGGACACTCTCCACACAAAACCTTTAAGTGCTTTAGGTAAGAAGAATGTAAAGAATGGACGCTTACAATTTAAAAAGCATGCGTTTGAGAAGATGTCGAAATGGGATGAAATCTTCATACACAGTTGATTTGTAAGTATAATATGTTTTTTTTGTTGGAGATCTCAGTCATACGAGCCCGAATAGTGAGGACAGCATCATCCATGAACATCTATACAGATAAATAAAATTGGAGTGTCTGTTTGTAATATTATAATATCCGCTTTTTTAACCGACTTCAAAAAGGAGGTTTTCAATTCGTCGGAATCTTATTTTTTTTTTTTTTAATGTATGTTACCTGATTACTCGAAGATGGCTAGACCGATTTGAAAAATTATTTTTTTGTTCTAAAGGGTCAAAAGGTCGTATTCGTTGATGTACCTACCTCCCTATAACCTACCTTGGCTGACACCGACTCCAAAAGTAACAATAATGACGTGGTAAACGCAAAGATTGTATATTAGTAGAAGAACAAGTTGATTATAAATTGTAGGCACAAAGATTAATGAAATTAGTTTATTACTTTTTAGTTTTTTTTTAAATTTTGAAGTCGGTTTTCATTTTTGTTTAATTTTTTTTTATAATTAATGCATATGGATGTGTACCTACACGGTACATATACCGAAATAACATTTTTTACAATTTTGGCCGTCTATCTGTTTGTTCCGGCTAATCTCTGAAATGGCTGAGCCGATTTTGACGGGATTTTCACTGACAGATAGCTGATGTTACTAAGTAACTTATCCTATGAAAATAATCATAATCACTCCGGTTACGGCTGTAAATCTAAGTTAACGCGGGCAAAGCTGCGGGCTACAGCTAGTATAAATATATAATGAGTCTATTGACTTCCAATATCCAGTGGTGTCATGGGTGACATCTGACATCTCAAAGGCTCAATGTTATAAACTCAGTCGTAAGTCACTATTAGTTATAATTGTGCAGTTAAAGTTATTGTCCATTTAACATATTGTCTCGTTATTAGTTAAAGTTAATTGAATTTTAACTATTTAGTTCCTGCTTTACTAATCCAAAAGGAATCTAAATAGTGTTTATGAGAATTTAAGAATTGTTTGAGTTTGAGAGACTGACTGATGAAGTATCAAGTCAAGGTAAGATGAAGCGGTTCTTGTACCGCTTCATCTCATTGTTGGTTCACGTGGTCACCGTCGCCCATGAAGGATAATAAGTATGGTGCCAGAGGAGGCCGCCGACGAAGCCTCCCCCCGTGGGCGTCGAACGGGGGTGCGCAGGAGGCGCTACTTAATGCGCCTCCAGTAACGCTCCTGTGCTCGTGTCGGGTTCAGGATGGAAACCTGGGCCCAGTATGACACGACGTCGCGGAGACTGCTTAGTAGCGGTCGGGCAGTAAGAGGAGTAGTCTGGCCTTCGCCGGGGCCAGCCTGCGCTGAGGTGATCCTGTTGAATGCCTATCCGGGACCCTCATAATGCGGATGAAGGCGTTCGCAGTGGTTTTAGTTTACGGGTGGGGCACTCCCAGGTGCGAGTCCCACATAGGGTCAGGATCTACCCGAGATCCTGGCTACATGCGTAAAAAGCATTTCCCTGCGATAACAAAAAAACATAGTTTGATGGTGCCAGTATATCTATATATCGATAGATAGGTACGTCTCAGTGTTAGTCACTGTTCTGCCTTACATTTATAGTTTCCATTTCAAACTCCAGATATCTAATAGATATTTGGCGTTCGAGATAGTAACGCGCTGATAATGATCATGTTAAAGGTTCGTACTAGTTACACCTATTGAAGATTAAGGACACAGATTACCAACGGATAAGATTATGCAAATGAGCCCAGAGCCCTGACGTGACGACACAAGGACGGGTGAGTCACGCTGGCAGCGGAAGAAACCATTACCTGTCTAGACTGTGGAGATGTAATTTAGCCCGATTATGCTAGAAAGGCCAAGGAACCTGCTCTCCTCTGGTGTAGTGTCTGTGGATGTATGGTCACTTACCACCAGGTGAACCGACTGCCCGTTTGCCCTCCTTTAATATAAAAAAGAACTAAAATTAGAGACAGAGAGAGATATGTAGTACTACCTGTGGGTTTTTTTTTTCTTACGCCAGGAAATGCTCTGAGGCATCCCGCGGGGTAGTGGGTCCCCCCAGGCGGGTAGGTGGGACTCGCTGCACACGAAAGGTGGTAAGGTGGACGCAGCTCTACCCACAAAAACCCGGCGAGTGACACCAATGCCGCCTTTGGTGAGGTGCCCCGAGGATCTGTTGAGCAAACAGGGCTACACGGCTAGTCAGTCCCTCAGGGGACCGACGCCACCTCCACAGAAGGGTTGTCCCGCACTACAGAACAACCCCTCCCAACGTCGGGACAGTACAATGGGGTGAGGTTCCCATCCTTCCCCCTTGCCCCCTGCTCGTTTGTCCCCTATTGTACAGGGGTACAAAGAGACCCCTCGGTTTAATTTGTTTCGCCCAAGGTGCTGGGTTCACCCTAGACAACTGAGCCCCACCGCCACGACAAGGCCTGAAGCATGGTGGGGACTACCTGTGCCTACCTAGCCTGTGGTACATACACCCTTGGTTCTGGTATTATCCAGCTAATCCTATAATTACAACTTTTTAGTCCAACTTTGTAATTTAACCTATAAAATCCTAGGTATACATTTAGGTAGACGAAGTGTTGGTCAACCATTAACCAGGTGGGAAGACGATCTCCGTGCAGTAACCGGTCCGTGTTGGATGCGAATGGTAAGAGATCGGTCGTCTTGGCGTTCATTGAAGGAGGCCTGTGTTCAGCAGTGGACGGATAGAGGATGATGATGATGACGAAGATTCATAGGTATAGACAAACTTGCTGACGAGTAGTTAGACAAAATGAAGTGGGAAATGGTAAAAGGCACAAAGATCAAAAAGTTAGGTCTCGTCCACACGTTGCCTGCCTTGAGAAACCAGATCTCGATTGTCTCCGCCTGCCGCCCGATCCTTTCTATCCGGAAAACAGACAAGTTGTTCAGTGGATGGTGGTGATGCAGTTAAATTAATCGCTACATATTATAAAACAACGATGAGACCATCGCTTGCTCACCGATGAAGGAAACATGCTCGCCTGGTGAGATTAAAGTCTTTAAAGGTGAGTGACCACCAACCCGCATTAGGCCAGCGCATCGGTGAACTATGGCCCAAAACCCTCCTCGCCTGATTTCGAGGAGGAGACCCGTGAAGCACACACTATATATAATATGTCCCATACATATAAGGGTTGATATTATTGTATATATTTATACTAGCTGTTGCCTGCAGCTTCGCCCGCGTTACTCAACTCCTATAAGTCATAGCGTATAAGTGATGCTTTATAGCCTATAGCCTTCCTCGATAAATAAGCTGTCTAACATTGAAAGAATTTTTCAAATCGGACCAGAAGTTCTTGAGATTAGCGCGTTCAAACAAACTCTTCAGCTTTATATCATTAGTATACCGGGTGTAATCGTTAAGTGTGCACAGGCGATTATTCCGTAACTATTACAGATATCAAAAAACTTTAAACTGATTTCGAAAGTACTTTACCTAATGAGTAAAATGACAATAATAACTTATTAAAAATAAAACGAGAAATATCTATAAAAATTACATGCCAGTCTGCATGTGCCAGCATCCTACAAACTTTTACAAGCAAATTATGTTCTGGAGAAGGCTGGACCAGGCGACAATATAATTCCCCACCATGGTTCAGGCCTTGACGTGGTGGTGGGGCTCAGTAGCCCAGGGTGGGCCTAGCACCTTGGGCGTAGCTAATTGAGCCAAGGGCTCTTTATACATACATACATATAAAGAATAGGGGGCAAGGGGCGAGGATGGGAACATCACCCTATTGTACTGTCCGGACGTTGGGAGGGGTTGTTCTGCAATTGTTATGGGGAGACCCACTCCCCCGCGGGATGCCTCTGAGCATTTCCCGGCGTTAAAGAAAAAAAAAGGCGACAGTGTAATTACGCCAACATAAAATAACAATCATAATATAACAAAAGGCGTAGGTAATATTTGTCACTCAATAAAAACGAGACGATTGATGACTTTAATAATGATAATCAGTCAGACACCTTCAGTTGACGATGATTATCTAGGTCTTGGATCATCATCATCAGCCTTTATCTAACAATGCTGAACATCCTTTTTTTGCTGCCGCAGTGGAAATGCTTTGCGCATTCACCAGGGAATGGGTCGTCCCCGGGGATATGTGGGACTCCCAGCGCCCCTTCCGCTGCCCACTGCGAGTTACCCATAGCCACTTGAAGGGGAGTGTCCTGGATCTGTCTAACACTCAGGCTGAACATACATCCTCCTTCAATGAACGCCAAGACGACCGATCCCTTGCCACTCGCATCCAACACGGAACGGTTACAGCACGGGGATCGTCTTCCCACCTGGTTAATGGAATTGGATATGGATGGACCACCACTGGAATGGAATTGGATACTATTTTTCTTCTTTAACGCCGGGGAATGCTCTAAGGCATCCCGCGGGGGAGTGGGTCTCCCCACGCGGGTATGTGGGACTCGCTGCGCCCGACAGCTGGTAAATGGACGCAGCTCTGCCCACTAAATCCCGGCGAGTGCCACCAATGCCGCCTTTGGTGAGGTGCCCCGGATCTAGAAAACAAACAGGGCACCTCGACGGCTAGTCAGTCCCGCAAGGGACCGACGCCACCTCCACAGAGGGGTTGTCCCGCACCACAGAACAACCCCTCCCAACGTCGGAACAGTACAATGGGGTGAGGTTCCCATCCTCACCACTTGCTCTTCTGTCCCCTCTTCTTATAAGAGGGGTACAAAGAGCCCCCTCGGCCCAATTAGCTTCACCCAAGGTGCACCGCTCACCCTAGGTTACTGAGCCCCACCGCCACGACAAGGCCTGAACCATGGTGGGGAATTGGATACTATTAGGTTACCCATTATAACATTATACATGTGAAAGTCATGCTGTTACGTTTTCGAAACTCTGAGCAGACATCGGTAATATTTGTCCAAAAGATAAATCTGAGGAAGACTTAGTTCTGGCTGGGCTTAGGCTATGAAAGTAATCATCAGTCTTACTACTGTTACATCATTCTTAACTAAGCAGTAATTTGTAAGATACTACTCGGGCAGGAAATATCGTATTTAGACAAAATATTATACTATAATGAGAGGTAGAGCCATGCTGCTGTAAGAGGTAGTGCCATGCTGCTGTAAGAAGTAGTGCTATGCTGCTGTAAGAGGTAATGCCATGCTGCTGTAAGAGGTAGAGCCATGCTGCTGTAAAAAGTAGTGTCATGTTGCTGTAAGAGGTAGTTCCATGCATTCTGTAAGAGGTAGTGCCATGCTGCTGTAAGAAGTAGTGCCTTGCTGCTGCAAGAGGCTATGCTGTAAGAGGTAGAGCCATGCTGCTGTAAGAGGTAGTGACATGTTGCTTTGCAGCCGACTTGGACTGGCACGACCTCACAATCTCGCTCACAAGTGACAGCGATACTATCGCGTTTCGTTTGTGAGTTTCCGGTGGCTCATTGGGGGGGAGAGGTTTGGAAAAAGGAGGGAAACGCGTCTGCGTAACTTTTGGTTGTGCGGATGTCTATGAGCGTCGTTAGTCAACATAAGGCTCCGACTGCTCGGTTGCCTCTCTACGAGAGCGGGTCAATAAGTCCGTGACTTTTGGAACAAAAGACAGATTTTTTGATAAATAAATCATTTTATTTTTCAACGTAGTCTCCCTTGAGCTCTATACACTTTGTCCAACGCTTCTCCAATTTTTTTATCCCTTCCAAAAAATATGATTTGTCGAGGTCCTCAAAATAGGCCTTTGTTTGCGAGATGAATTCATCATTGGAGTCAAATCTTTTTCCACCAAGCCATTTCTTCAGGTTTGGGAACAAGAAGTAGTCACTCGGAGCCAAATCTGGAGAATAGGGCGGATGAGGGAGCAATTCATAGCCCAATTCATGGATTTTTGCCATGGCAACTGCATATGTGTGCACCCTTGCATTGTCTTGGTGGAAAAGAACTTTTTTCTTGGCCAAATGAGGTCGGTTTTTTTTTCAAATCGTCATTGAAGCGGTCCAATAAGTAGGCATAATATTTCCCATCGATTGTTCTTCCCTTTTGAAGGTAGTCAATGTGGATTATTCCACGTGCATCCCAAAAAACAGTCGCCATAACTTTATTGGCTGACAAACCCACCTTGGCCTTCTTTGGCGCCGATTCACCCTTAGAAACCCACTGTTTTGAGTGTTGTTTGGTCTCTGGTGTGTTGTGATGGATCCATGTTTCATCCACGGTTACAAAACGGCGCAAAAACTCCTCCATATTGCGATTAAACAACGCCAAACCTTCCTGTGAAGTTGTTACACGATTGCGTTTGTGGTCGACTGTGAGCAAACGCGGCACCCATCTTGCGGAAAGCTTTCTCATGCCCAAGTGATCATTAAAAATTGAAACCACTGAGCCATGCGAGATCCCTACGTCTTCCACAATCTCTTGCACTTTCAATCTTCGGTCGGCCAACACCATATCGTGAATTTCTTCGATTGTTTTGGGTGTAGAGACCTCAACTGGGCGTCCAGGACGTTCGGCATCTTCAGTGCTTGTACGGCCACAACGAAATTCAGTAAACCACTTTTTTACCATTGAAATCGATGGTGCAGAGTCCCCATAGTATTTATCAAGCTTAGCCTTGGTCTCGGTAATGGTTTTTTTTCGCAAAAAATAATGCTTAATAAGCACCCGAAATTCACTTTTTTCCATTTTTTCCTCAAATTACTGGGTAGTCTGATAAAAGATAGCTGTCAAACACAAACTAACTGACGCAGCAAGTTAAAATTTTGATAGGAGTCAACTGACAGATGCCTGTTGACAGGAGTAGTGTTGCTTTTTCTGTAAAGAGGTCAGAAATTCAAAAAGTCACGGACTTATTGTAACCTTAGTATTGTGGCCTTAGTATAACAAAAAAAAATAGTATTATATATACATAGTATTTTATATTAATTATTATATCGAATTTAGAAACCTCAGTATTACATCACACTATTAATAATACGCCGTTTTATTATAACACTGGTTGACAACCTTTGGCATGAACTAGCTGTTACCCACGACGTCGCCTACACGTTACTGATTATCATAATTAACATTGGATAACTTTACGTTAAGTGAATGTTGTTTGAATTGAAAATCATTTTAAAATTTGATAAAACTTTTATAATAAATGAAAAGTAATAAGTTAAGATCGATTAAGAATAAACAAAAAATAAATTACACTGGTTTGTGTGATTTTTTAAAAACTTTAACATAAATTGTAACCGTTTGTGTTCCTTGAAAATAAATAAATTGAGAGTATCGATTGTGGCTCTTTCGGCATCAAATATTGTCCTGTGTTAATAGAAAAATAAATATAATATTGAAGCTTATAAAGGAATTGGAGGTACAAAGAGAAAATGGAAGAGAAAATCAAATGAACAATGCTATTTGCAATATTCATTTAAATAAGTGGCAGGAGACATAATAGTAAAGAGAGAAAAGTATGTACCGGGACCCAAAAGGTTTTTTGGAAGTTAAGCAGAATAGCGTGCGGAACCTGGAAGCTAAGTTTTGTGTACTCTGTATCTTCTCTAAAAATTCAGGACAGTTAATTTTGTAGTAAATTAAAAATCAGTAAAGTTATAAAAATGTAGCGTCATGTGTTTTTATTATTATTTCCTAATGGTCTTGTAATATACTGTTCTACAATTAATTACAAATAAAAAACTCATTTCATTTTTTTTATATTACATCATTATGATGAATGTAATATAAAAAGTCTTGTGCGATTTTATCTTATTTTATCTCTTGATGTCGCTTTTCACTTACCATCATGTGAACGGACTGTTCGTTTCCCCCTACTATAAAAGAACTTCTCTATATAGCTTCCTACTACCAGCCCTCGTATACATTTATTTACATTTTTTATGTAACAATATATCTATGGTTTTAATCAGGGGTTTTAATTTAAACTGACTTCTAAAAAAGGAGGAGGCTCTTAATTCGGATGTTTGTATGTTTTAATTTTAATATTCTATGTCACATTTCTACCTACTTCTTCTTCTTCTTTTATAAATGGACTCCCATAGGAATTGCCAGTATAGCCCATAGTATAGATTTAAAATCGATAGGTCGGGGAATAGATGAAGGAAGATTATCGAATAAAGACTGATTTTCTGGGCAAGAGAAGAAAATGTGATCCAATGTGCCCTCATCCAGAGCACACTCACAGATAGAACTGTCCCGGACTCTAATCTTTGCTAGAAATACAGGAGAACAACAGTGTCCAAGTCGCATGCGGCAAATTGTTGAGCAGGCGGATTTCATTGCTTTCCTGTATTTGAAAAACCATGGTTTAACGGGAATTCCAGCCTGGATGGAGGCATAGTGCTTGCCTTTATGTCTACTAGACATAGCCCACCGAGTGTCCCACTCATCTATCAAATTCTTTCTAGCAAGTGGTAGAAGATCGTGGCAATATGCTTTATACTGGCTTAGTCCACCTGATGTTGAAGCTTCTTTTGCACTCTCATTCCCGGAAATTCCACTATGGCCTGGAATCCATGCCAGCACCACTTGAATATTTTTTTTTATTTTATTATTGGGAACTTATTATTCGAGTGAAATTGGTTAGAAGCAATTGCCTCTAGAGAGCTTCTGGAATCCGAGAGAATAATGGATTTATCAAGTTGATGGGATTCAATAAATGAAAGAGCCTCTAGAATAGCTAGAGACTCCCCTGAAAAAACAGACGAAATAGCTGGGAGCTTGAAATTCAAAATCACATTAACCCTCGGGATCCACACTGATACACCAACGCAACTTTGCTCGTTAAATTTGGAAGCATCCGTAAAAATAATCAGCCAATCTTTGAAGTGTTCATTAATTATTTGCAGAAACTGATAATTTGAAAAAATTGAACCTTTATCTATTGGAAAATTTAATATCATATTCGGAGAGAAAACAAGAGATTTAAAAGGCGTCTCAAAGAGAGGATTAAGTCGGCATTGAAAGATGGGACAGGGTAGATGGGTAATTTTTTGGTAGCTCACCAAAAGGCATGGGAGATTTTTGTGTAACCAGTAGTTTGAGGAAGAAGCTAACTGAGACAGATAATGAAGTTTGTCAATAAGTGGATGGGAAGAAGATTGTAAAATTTTGTATACGAACCTATCAGATAAATATTGCTTTCTAAGTTGAAGTGGTGGATCGACACACTCAACTTGAAGAGCATTTATAGGTGATGACCGCATACTACGACAATACGAAGAGCTTTCGCCTGAATTTTGTCAAGGAACTTTAGATAGGTTCTACTGCATGCCTCAAGGAGAAATGACCCGTAATCTAAGTAACTGCGAACGAGAGAATTGTAAAGAAGTTTCTGGGTATAGGGGTGAGAACCCCACCATACCCCAGAGAGGGCGCGAAGAATGTTTATACTCTTCTCACATTTTTGGATGGTGTAGTTAATGTGATGAGTACCATTCATCCTAGAGTCAAGATAGACCCCCAAAAACTTAACACATTCCCCCATTGGAAAAACCTGAAGATTATTGAAAATGTTAACATTCTGGGTGGATCTAGAGCGTGAGAAAACCACCACCGAACTTTTTTCCGTTGAAATGGATAGGCCATTTCTATCCAGCCAATCATTTAAATAATTGACGGCAGAGTTTAAGCGAGTGGAACAATCTGAAATATTCTTAGAAGATATGTACATTGCTATATCATCTGCATATTGGAGAACATTGCAAAAGCAATTAATAGATAGGTCAAAGTCATATGTATAAATACTATAGAGGAGAGGGCTTAGGACAGAGCCTTGGGGTAATCCTTTCCAAACTAACCTTGGGGGAAGAGAAGAATTTTGGGAGCAGATAATAAGAGAGCGAGAAGAAAGATAGTTGTAAATGAAGTTAGTCATCTTCACTGGAACACTCAGCTGGAGCATTTTCTGCCTGAGTACCGGAAGAAGTACATTATCATATGCAGATGATATATCAAGGAACAATCCCACTGTTGATTCGTTTTTCGTAAAAGCAATGCGTATGTCTGTTATAAAAGTTCCTAAGCTATCGGTTGTGCTATAACCTTTTCGAAAACCAAACTGAGTTTTAGATATAGCGCCTTTACTCTCCATCAACCATTCTAGCCTATTTTTAATCATGTGCTCTAGAATCTTTGCTAACGTAACCGAGAGAGCTATTGGTCGGTATCCATTGGGATCAGAGCTTTGTTTACCATGTTTTAAAATGGGCAAAATAATTTGAAATCGCCATTCTTCAGGAGGAACCTCAGATTGATAAATAGCATTCATAAAATTTAGACATACTCTTTGGGTTGCTAAACCACTTGTAGAAATAAAAGAATAGGGTATTTCATCTAAGCCTAGAGAGGAGTCTTGAAGCACATGAAGCACCAACTGAAGTTCCTCCAAAGAGAATGGCGAATCAAAGTATCTTATTGGCTGAGGGGGAGCAGAAATATAAGTAAGACATTCCTCAAAGGTTGGGGCAAACAAAGGTGCTAGCTTCTGAGAGAAAGCATTTATCCACACAGATATGTCATTGGACTGTTGGGAATCACTTACAAAGTACGACCCTCTAAATTTTCTGATCTCCAAACCAGAGAGGAATGGGAAGCCGGAGACAGACTTTCACAAAAGCGTGACCATGCCAGTTTCTTTTTTTGGGCAAAAAGTCTAGTTGCCTCAGCTGCTACCTTTTTATAGTTAAGAAAATTTTCTATGGTCATAGATGTCGAATATAACCGTTCAACAGACTTACGGTGTCTACACATAGTAGTGCATTCCGCATCCCACCATGGAGGAGATAGGCGTCTATTATTTTAAGATTTATCTGCAGAACGTAAAATCGCATTTTTAAAATTTGCATATTGCATGTGAACATTATCACAGTTGATTGGTGGAATATGACAAACTTCATTATCGGTAGTTAATGCATATTTAGACTAATCTGCCTTTGCCACTTTATATTTAAGTCTAGGGCGGCCAGTAGTAACATTTAATCTGGAGGAATAGGTCATAGGAATAATTATTGGAAAATGATCACTACCAAAACTGTTGGGTAATACTGTCCAAGAGAGTGAAGGAGATATTGAAGGAGAACACAGTGATAGATCCACTACACTCCTCGGATTCTGTAAGGGGGAGACACGTCGGGTAGGAGAACCATTATTAAGTATTACCAGATTATTGCTATCAATTAGGTCCAATAGTAGTGGGGACATGTCATTAAAATATGATCCCCATGAGACATGATGAATATTGAAATTATTATAATAAAACAATTTTTTTTTTACGGATCTTATCGCGGTTTATTAAGATTTTTACAAGCCCGACGTTTCGGATACTTTACAGCAACCATGGTCACGGGAGGACTGAGGTGTCATACGTCCTATCATTACAAAGTTATTCGAAACTACCCTATGATACATCAATATTTTGGTCAGTCCTATCTACGCAGAAAGTGCTAACTGTATCTTTAATCTGTGACATATTATGCTTGGATTTTGATTTGATAATTTTAATAATGGGATCCCAAGCAGGTGGTAAAAGCCAGCCATCTTCTCTATTGAAATTAGGATGTTTTTTAATTTCAATAGCCTCACGGATCATCCTTGGTTGGAATCTGTGTTTTTTTTGCGAGAAAACAATATTGAAATCACCTAATACTATAAGGGGAGCAGGGAGTGAAGATATAATAGGCGAAAATTCAGATAAAACAGAAGGAGTAGGATTGGGGACATATACCGACACAAAAGTAATATTAGAAGAGCGGAGCCACAACATTTATATATTCACTATGTACAGGTAGAGGGACATGACAATATATACATTTACTGGAGACGAATATAGCGGCTCCAGCATGGCCATCATTTCTGTCGACCCGGAAACATGCATAACCCGAAACTCTGAAACGAGAGCCTGGTCTTAACCATGTTTCCTGGACGGCTAGAATTAATGGGTTAAAATGATTTAATAAGTAAATAAGTTCATGTTTTTTGTTTCTAATACTACGGTTATTCCACTGGATCAGCCTGCTGTCGATTATTGTTCAATAAAGTAGTAAGCTGAGTCAAGCTGGTGAGAGTTTTGTTCGGTAACCCGGAGTCACTAAACCGGGAGATAATATTAATAAGAATGTTGGTGAGTTGCTCTATAAGGTTATCATTTGGAGATAGGGTTTCCTGTATCAAGGCACATCCATTAGGAGTCTGTGACTCAGGTTCCCTCACAATATCTCGATGAGCTTGATGGTTATATCCTGGAATAGCAGCGGGAATTGGGCGACGGGGTGTGATTGTTGTTTTTTTGTATGAAATTGTTTTAGGATGGTTAGAATTGGAAGATATTGGCTTAGAGCTGTTGTGGGGAGAGGATCTAACGGTGTCAGCAAATGGGCGCCTTACTTGGGGAAATCTGGCTGAAGCTTCTAAATATGAGATACTCTCCTGAGACATCACTAGTTTGATTGCCTTTTGTCTGGAATGTTCTGGGCAAGATGAATTGTTTGCATTGTGAGTACCAGAACAGAATAGACAAGTTGGTGTTTCTGCAGTACATGTTACTCCTTCATGCATCTGAGAGCATTTAAAACATCTTGGGCTTGACCGGCACTGAGCTTTAACATGCTCAAATCTACAGCATTTGTTACATTGGATGGTAGGTAACACATAGGTTTCAACAGGAAGAGAAGTAAAATAACAGTAAATACGGGATGGGAGTTTCTGTCCAGTAAATGTGAGGACTACAGACTGTGTCGGAATCCATACAGGAGAATTTTGCTCGTTCATGGATTTCCGGCTCAGTCTCCGGGCCTTGACAACTCCACCGTAACCAGAGGGAACTTCTATATTAGTAACTAATTCTTCCATGGACCATTCAACTGGTACATCACGGATGATGCCCATGCGAGATACGCTGTAGCTTGGAATAGACGCGATGTAACCAGTACTAGACAGAATTGAAAGATCCAAAAAAGAAATGGCATGTTGTGAGGATTTAAATTCTATAGATATGCGATTACGCCCAATTCGCTTTATACCGTCCATCACAATATTCTTTATATTATTTTTGTGTAAAAACTGTCCGAATTGTATGGGTCGCAGAACAGCTCCACTATTAACGTCTGATTCCGATTTTGCAACATGAACGATAAAAGGGGCAGTATCTTCGGTCGAATATAACCTCTTTTCATTTTGAAATTCCGGCGTAACAAATGTCAATTGAATGGATGGTGTTGAATGAAGATTATTCGCGGGTCTTTTAGATTGGGTCAAATTGGCATCACTATTAGTTCTTTTCCTATTATTAATCTCTTCTATTTCCATTGTTTGTGAAACATTAGAGGGTGTTTTATAACCTCCACCAGGGTAAACCCCCTGACCCTGGTGGAATCCATAATTAATTAATTAAGGTACTTACAATATACACGGCAAGACAATGTACAAACAAATAAGACTACTTCCACAATAAAACTATACACGAAAACTAAAAAAAATAAACAAATCTTATAAGAACAACAAAAACACTTGTAGCTGACACTCAACCAAAGAGCAGAGTCCATTTCTACATAAAAATAAGATTATATGTTTGATCGGAAATCACTTGTAATGACAGACCACAGGCCAGTGACTGGCTGCAACCGGACTTGCATGCAATTACTGGCACTACTACAACACTCGTAGCGAGTGAACGAGAGCAGGTTGGAAGGACAAATACATAAGTACATATTTTTATTGGCAAATTTGTTTTATTTTCTATGGATGAGCGGAAGGGAGAGCTTATTGGTCAAACGATGGCAACAGCAAGACCGCCTGCATCAGTACCACACTTTTGCGCTGGGAAATGCTCTTAGGCATCCCGCAGTGGAAGGACTCCCCACGCGGGTATGTGGGACTCACTGCGCCCGAAAGCTGGTAAGTGGATGCAGCTCTACCCACTAAAACCCGGCGAGTGCCGCCAAAGCCGCCTTTGGTGAGGTGCCCCGGATCTGTTGAGCAACAGGGTGCGTCGACGGCTAGTCAGTCCCCCAAGGGACCGACGCCATCTCCACAGAGGAGTTATCCCGCACCATAGAATAACCCAACGTCGTTACAGTGCGATGGAGTGAGTTTCCCATCCTCGCCCCTTGCCCCTTGCTCTTTTGTCCCCTCTTCTTATAAGAGGGGTACATAGAGTAACTCTCTCGATTCAATTGGCTTCGTCCAAAGTGCTGGGTTCACCTTAGGCTATAACTAAGCCCCACCGCCACAACAAGGCTAGAACCATGGTAGGTACCACTATACACTACTACTCGTATTCGGCTACTTCCATCATCTCATTTTTGTCATTAAATATTCTAGCATGTTCTGTTAAATTTAACCCTATTCATCATCATCATCACCGACACATGTTTCCGCTAGGCGCGAGTCTCCCCCGCAAATTCCAAGGTCTATTTTAGATGAACTCAGTCAGGATCTAACCCAGACCTCTTACTTCGAGCCGAGTCTATATCCACTAGAGTTCACTAGACCATTGTAACTCACATTACACAAGCAAAATGAAAAATTTGTTGTACAAAACAACATTTTTTTATTTCAGAGTATATTAATTTTGAAAGTCAATTGAGTCTACCGCCGGTTCCAAAGCAAGCCCACTGAGAAGAACCGGCGAAACAAACTCAGTGGAACTAATCTTTTCAAATATTTTATTTTATAACCAATTTTAAATGTTGTTATCCTGAATTGCCTGGGAGGTACGCCCTATTCCCAAGGTGTGGTATCTTCCATATTTTCTCCTTTACTACCAGCACAAACTATTTATTTTGAATGCTTTAATTGGGAGGTTTTGAACATTTTCTGTGATCCTATTGTAAAAGCGTATACAGTTGCCTTTAAAAGAATTGCTTACTTTTGATAATCACTGGTACATCTAACCTGTGTCTATTACGTATGGGACCCCTACTATGGACACCCATAGTAGGGGTCCCATACGTAATACACAGTAATATGTATAATTTTAAAATATAATTAAATATATTTCTAACCTAACCTAACCTAACTCTATTTTCTATAATATCACAGAAGTAAACAAAGCTATTAATTCTAAGTCAACATTATACCTAGGACAGAGTAAAACGCTTACTTCCCGTTTAGCGGTCCTAGACTCAATCTAGGCGTTCCCGGAATCCATGTGATTGACCAATCATACTATCAGTGTAATGGCCCACAGGTACGGGCATATGGAGCTGGTAGAACCCTCGCCCGAAGTCCTAGTAGATCTACCCTAGTCTTGTACTTGGACAATTATGATTTTTTTTTATTTTATAAGGAGGCAACCGAGCAGTCGCAGCCTTATGACTACATTGGCACAACCAAAAGTTATACAAAAGCGTTGCCATCCTTTTCCCTATCCCCGCAATAGACCACCGGAAACTCACAAACCGCACGAAACGCGACAGCATAGCTGTCACTTGACGCCGGTGTTATGTGAGCTAGAGGTACCGATACAAGATATGATAACGATAAGACGCTAATTATTGAATTTGGTTTTTTTTTTTTCTCTTTCTAATTGTATATTTTACTAATACATATTATAATAAGGCTGAAGCGTTTGTTTGGACGCCGATAGCCCGAGCTACTGGCAGGATCTGATTTTGTCTACACCATCCACCATCCACCACCACCTTTCAAGGGTGTAGGACTAATCAGTCACGTTCCTTCCAAAAAAAACAAGACGTGGTAAGACTTTTTCTTCTTCTTTTTCTAAACATGACCATTGATCACACAATTAGCTTCTATTTGACGGAAGAAATGATCAGATTGTCGATCTGGTTGACTGGTGAAGATGGAAGGTTCAAACATTTTTATTCTCATTAGCACCAACAGAGTATCTTTTTCATACATATGCATTGGGGAGTTCGAACCCGCGACCGCTCCTTTCACGGTTCACCTGACCATGACAGTGATGATCAATGATGGTCTGCGATGATGCAAGGGTGATGCAAGCGACCACATACCTTCTTCTCCCACACCACACAATGCATTCACGAATATTTGCGTCATGTAAAAATTCACTCAATAAACTTCGCATTGTTAACAAAACAAAATGGCGGATCTACGTAAATAATAAAATATATTTTGTTATAAGATAACAGATAAATATAATAGAAATACCTATTATCTGTATACAGTTTTAAATATCTATCTATACTAATATTATAAAGCTGAAGAGTTTGTTTGTTTGAACGCGCTAATCTCAGAAACTACTGGTCCGATTTGAAAAAATCTTTCAGTGTTAGATAGCCCATTTATCGAGAAAGGCTATGGGCTATGTAACATCACGCTGTGACGAATAGGAGTTGAATAACGCAGGTGAAGCTGCATGCAACAGCATGTTAGGTTATAAAATCTTTTCCCGAAAAACCCGATTAAGACAGTTTTCATGGTTTATGATTATTGCATGGATTCATTCTTAGAATCCAACATTTTAGTTTAGTAATTAGACTATGTCACACAAAGGTTTCATCTTGTTTCCAGTTACAGTCCCTTCATTATAACACGTATCGAAAAAGAATCATAAAATAAAATATTAAAAACGAGATAAAAAATAAGAATTTGTGATTGTATGTAAAATAGCTTTATTTAATCAAATTAAGAAGTACACGGTGTTTGTACCAATTATTTTGGCATAACTTTGAAAATTTGCATTAATTATACCAAACAAAATATTGTAGCACTGCTCGTACCTACATACCACTACAGACGTACAAGATGTTATCTAAATGTTATTTCCCACAATATTCACATGCAGTTCTGACAAAACTGTGATGCCTTAGGTGTATTAGAAAGACTAAAATATCTACAATAATTATTGACTCTTTTTTTTCTTTTGCGCCGCGAAATGCTCTTAGGCATCCCGCGGGGGAAGGGGGACTCCCCAAGCGCGTATGTGGGACTCGCTGCACCCGAATGATAACTAAAACCCGGCAAGTGCCACCAACAAGGCGACATTGCCTTTGGTGAGGCGCACCGGGTAGGGCACCTCGACGGCAAGTCAGTCCCCCAAGGGACCAACGCGACGCCACCGAAGAGTCCCTAAAAAATTGTGAAAAAAATTGTGAAAAGTGAAATTCCTAGTCTGTTGTAAAAAAATATTTTCAATACCATTTTTGAAATACAAATATCTAAATTATTTCGATATAATCATCAGAACATTTTCATGTTTTTAACAAATATACATACAAATATACATACAGACGAGAACGCGGGGTGATGATGATAATAAATTATGAAAAGACAAGATTAAAGTAACAATTTAATCACATGGATATCTTTTTTTGAGGAAGGTTTAAGAGGCACCAGGTGAGTTAGCAAGATGCCATTCTACAGTCGTAAACGCTAGTAGAAAACTAATAATTGTATAGAAATGACATAGAATGGCTAGAGACAAATAGTTTAAAAATTAATATTAGTAAAACAAAACTGATAAACTTTCAACCACATAATAAGAATGACATAAAATATTCCATTGAATGCAGAGGCGAAGTATTACAATATATTAACCATACCAAATTTCTAGGTATAATTATAGACAAAAACCTAAATTGGAAAGAACATATTGGCAATATCTGTCTAAAGCTAAACCGATTAGTGTTTGCATTAAGGAGGCTTAAAAAACAATGCTCAATGCAAGCAGCATTGTCAGCCTACCATGGATATGTTTCATCAGTCCTGCGATACGGCTTGATAATTTGGGGTAATTCTGTAGATATTAAAAATGCATTCATTGTACAGAAAAAATGTATCAGGGCAATTTGCGGTACACACTTCCTCGATCACTGCAAACCATTATTCAAAAAAGTTCAGATACTGCCACTGCCTTGCTTGTATATATACGAAATGGTCTCACTAATAAAAAAACATCCACAACTGTTCCCATTATATGACGAAGTACGGTAAATCCCACAGCCGCGACCCAAGCAAATTATATGTACCTAATCAGCGACTACAAATTTGCCGAAGAAATGCGTGTTGTATGGCTGTAAAAATCTATAATCATTTTCCTGCCAGTATAAGAAATCTGCCAGCAAACAAGTTTCGCAATAAAGTATTTCAATTCCTTCTGGACATGTGTTTTTACTCGGTTGAGGAATTCTTACAATATAAATTTAAATTAAATAATTGACATTGTGAAAATAATATTGGACGGAATATAAGTCTGAATTCTGAATATTGTTGACATTTATTAATATATTAAGCTTTGACTTTCATAACAAATTTAAATTGAAATTTTATTAATTACAACAACCAAACATATTAATTAAAAAAACAAAAAAAAATTACTGTAATATTTTTGATTACCACTTCATAATCTATTTATAACGTATAAAATTAATAATGTAAAATATATAGGTATGTAATGTAATAAATGTAAGTAGGTAAATATATTTCCACGTCATTTGTAATGTTTGCCATTATGCGGCCCACCAGTTAAGATAATCTGTACAATTAACCATGCTTAAGGAAATAAATTATAATAATTATTATTATTATTTAAGACCACGCGATTTATCGAAGTAAAATGTCATTTCCATACATTTATTAGTTTTCTGCTAGCGTTTACAATTGTAGAATGGCATCTTGGCTAACCCACCTGGTCAAACGTATAACCCCATTCGAAACATACCATCTTCACTCACAACAGAGAAAGAGAAAGGAGACACAATATAGAGATAGAAAGAGGAGACTCTATATTGAGGCTAAACCTCGCAGGCACATGTTGGGCACTCCTCACATGAGTCACAGCCCACACGTCATAATGACGACCTACAGTTTCCGCAACTTGCGCCAACGAGATCCGCATAAACACCGTCACTGCGAAAAACCGGTACGATGCGGAAAGTCATATCTCAAAGACAGGTTTCAATTGCGTATTGATTTGTATTTATTCTATTTTACTTGGATAAACAAACGGCTAAACGAACGGCTATTGAAACGCGATCAGCGTCGCCCATAAACAAACTCTGACACCTGAGGATCTGCACCAGTAATTACACTGCCAAAAAGGAACTACTTTAATTTACTTTAATAAATTATAGTTAGAAAAAAAACTAATAAACATGGTTTAATACCAAACCGAACTAAAAAAATTAAAATAATTTTTAATACAAGAGTTAAATGGATTAACAAAAAAAAATGATTATTTTTGTTAATCCATTTTTTTTTAAATTAAACATTTTATTAATTTAAAGTACTCAACTATTAACAATCACTATAGAAATGAGTGAGAGACTAAAAACAACACAAGTGATGTAGGTAACTTGCGCGCCTTATGCCTTCCTAACATGTGCTATCCTGATTATCCTTATCAGGATGTTGGAATAATTTTATCAAATTATTGTATTGTCATCGGTCCTCGATAAATCTACAAATTCGAACGAGATCTGACCGTTAGAAGTGGGTCAAAATCGCGCCCAAAGAAGTCGATTACAAACATACAAACAAACAAACATACATACAGGTGAAGCTGATATTTATAAAAATGAAATACGCAAACGAAAAGTATAATTAGAAAAAAAGATTGTAAGATGCAGTTAAAAGATCATTTTACCCTTTTGGCGTCATACTTGGTTACGCTCTACTATTACAGAGGTAAATGCTCCTCCAGGTATCGGCTGCAACTAACATTTGTCTATTTTAAATACTTTATGAATACTAAAGCGATAAACAAACATATGTTTCCTTTGTCCCATCTGTAGATAAGAAAGTTTTTGTATCTAGTAATTTACAAAAGTGTTTACCTGTATTTTATTTGGCCATTATTTTCAGAACACAATAGAGCAATTAGATTGTAAATCTTGAAAAATATTTTAATCCAAAACACGTGTCTGTTTTTAAATTGTTAGAAATTCTTTATTATATTTATTTAAAATGTATATTTTGTAAATTTGAGCTTTTCAATAGCGCCTCTCTCAATGAACGGCAAGATGGCCGTGTCTGTTTTTAAATTGTTAGAAATTCTTTATTATATTTATTTAAAATGTATATTTTGTAAATTTGAGCTTTTCAATAGCGCCTCTCTCAATGAACGGCAAGATGGCCGATCTATCGTCCGCATTCATCTAGGAGCGGCCACCGAACGAAGATTTGTTGAGTTTGTTTATTTTATAGACATTTTCACCTGGTGGTAAGTGACCAGTGATGAGACCGTCGTCCGATCAGCGATGAGACCGTCGTCCCATCAGCGATGAGACCGTCGTCCCATCAGCGATGAGACCGTCGTCCCATCTAGAGGAGGTCACCCGATCTTCCCGAACGTGGAACTCCAGACCTAGATTCACCCGTCTTTGCCCTTCGTGTCCATTACAAGCTGCTAATAATAATTACGGCGGTACAAAAAATTCCTATTACGATTTTAGTTGCTAATACAAATTCTAATCCTAATGTTTTTTCTATCTTGTTTTTTAAATCCGCAAACTTTGAACATCTCCGTGCGTCATAAAAATACCCTTTTGTCATAAAATTGGTTTTTAAGAATCTCCTGGAATTTACCAAAAATATAATTGTCATTTATTGGCGTCCATATTTGGTGGGGGTTACTCATCAGCGCGGACCTGACCTAGCGCTACCGAATCATCGAATCGTCGCACATTACTAATGCCTGTGAATGTGCCAAATTAATATCCACTCACCAGCACCACCACATATAAAAATAGTGCATTATGTACTAGGTATATTTAAACAAGTAAGTAATGATCATCGGGCTGATGTAACATTTTAAATTGTAGTGTCATTTTTATCATCATCATCTCAATTTTAACTGTTTGTGTAGTTGTATATATGGGTACCTTTTTTTTACGCCGGGAAATGCTCTGACAGAGTGGGTCTCCCCAGGCGGGTATGGGGGACTTGCTGCGCCCGAAAGGTGGTAAGGTGGACGCAGCTGTACCCACTCAAACCCGGCGAGTGCCGTCAATGCCGCCTTTGGTGAGGTGCCCCGAATCTAATGAGCAAAGGGCACCTCGACGGCTAGTCAGCCCCTGAAGGGACCGACGCGGCGCCACCTCCACAGAGGAGTTGTCCCGCACCACAGAACAACCCCATCCTAACGTCGTCCTCGCCTCTTGCCCCCCTGCTCTTTTGCCCCCTCTTATTATAAAAGGGGTACAAAGAGCGGCTCCGTCGGTTTAATTTGCTTCGCCCAAGGTGCTGGGTTCACCTTAGGCTACTGAGCCCCATCGCCACGACAAGGCTTGAACCATGGTGAGGATGTGTATGGGTACCACCACCTAGTTTTCCGTAAAAGGCTAAATTCTTCCGCTGAGTTCGTTTCGTGGGTTCTTCTTAGGACTAGTATACTTGGTAAAATTGTACGTTGAATGGAAATGTTGACTTTTTGAATTACTTACTTCGACTGGCACCGAGACTCGCCACCTTGTCTCAGGACACGCAGGCAACGCATGAGTTGCTGGAACTACCACGAGCAGGGCCCGAGCAGACGGCCGTAATACGACGCGCATCTCAATTGCATTGTTCCCAATTTCTGATGGTATAATCAATTTATGTCTAGACGTTTATCCAGAATAGGATAATAATATATAATCCCTTCCCCTCTCCCTTTCATCCTCCCTGCCCTTTACTCACGCATCACGTCATAGAAGGAATAAGCGGGATGGTGGCAATCATACTGACGGGCGCCGTCCTTTCGTTAAAACTTTATAAACTAATATAATAATAATAATAATATCCAGGGACGCTTTTACACCACGTCAATCTGGTCCCGTGGTAAGTTCTCGAAGAACTTGTGTTACAAGACAGACCACGGACCAGACAACTGAAATATATATTTAATACACATCCATGACCCAGGAACACAGAAAACTTTTTATTCTCTGGCGGGATTCGATCCCGCTACCTCCGGCTTGAGCGCCAACCAGTGAGTTGTAATTACTACGCTAGTAATATAGTTCAATGGCGCCAACGCGCTGACCATTTTGCCACAGAGGTCGTCGAAAAGTTAGTTGCTTCGAGTAAACTATTTTACGTTCACCATTTACCACCTGGTCCCTTCTATCTTGTCATTTATTTATCCTGTACAAAAAAATAAAAATGAAGTGTCTGTTCGTAATTTCAAATTAGCAGTTTTTTACTAAATGCATATGAAATATATAATAATATTCAGACGAAGCTCCAATGTCGTATTTTAGGTATTTTTTGTTGAAATGCGAACATACGTTTATAGTCTAATATCACTCCAGATAACGAAACCGTTGTACAAACTTAACGCCGTAGAGTATAGAGTATAGACAATGTAGATATGTCCTTATGGATAATCTCCTACTTCTTGGTTCAGTAATGCTGTCTGCATTACTGTACATACACTGAAAATAGAGAGCAGTATTAATTATGATTTATTTTATGAGTTATCTTGTTTTTTCAAACTAACTAGTTTTTATAGAAGAGGAGACAAATGAACATTCGTTTTACCTCGTGACAAGTGATCATCCAGAGGACATATTTTATCGTTAGTGGTATGGATGCCTACTAAACGGCCTTGTTGTGTATCTAAAAGGAAGCGTAAAGCAGAATTAATTACTCATATTTAATTTGTATCTTATTTACAAAGTACTTTTATAAAAGAGGGTCTCGACTCGGGAGAGACGGTTGACCAAGTGGCGAGTGTTCACCGACTATCATATAAAAGGACTTCATATAAAAAAGCGAAAGCCCACGGCCTTTATGGAAGCCAAGCAAAAAAATCATGTAATAAATAGTTACACGTTCAAATATTTCTTTGTCTATCGTATCTGCTTGTCTTTGTGATGTTTGCCCACCTAGCTCACAGATGGGCGTGCACCGTGGGAAGCTAATAAAGGCACTACCTTATCTCCTGGCCCTACAATTGTTTGGACTTCACCTTATTGTTGTGGAGGTATGTCGATAACACGTGCACGATAAGTGAGAACAATTACCTTTAAATTACTTAAAATAATACCTTTTTAGAATTACCCTAAAATTGTGTATTTATGTTATACGTAAACTAGCCCTCGTTGGATGCGAATGGCAAGGGATCGTCTTGACGTTCATTGAGGGGGTCTATGTTCAGCCCCACCATGATTCAGGCCTTGTCGTGGCGGTGGGACTCAGTAGCCTAGGGTGAGCCCAGCACCTTGGGTGAAACGAATTGAGCCGAGGGAGGTGCCCTTTGCACCCCTCTTATAAGAAGAGGGGACAAAAGAGCAGGGGGAAGGATCGAGAATGGGAACCTCACGCCATTGCACTGTCCCGATGTTGGGAGGGGTTGTTCTGTGGTGGGGAATGACCCCTCTGTGGAGATGGTGTTGGTCCCTAGAGGGATCGAGGTGCCCTATTTGCTCAATAGATCCGGGACACCTCACCGAAGGTGGCATTGGTGGCACTCGCAGGGTTTTAGTGGGTAAAACTGAGTCCACTTACCATCTTTCAGGCTCAGCGAGTCGCACATACCCGCCTGGGGAGTCCCCCTCCCCAACGGGATGCCTCAAGGCATTTCCCGGCGTAAAAATAATAATAATGTCAGTGGTGGAAGGATGAAGGCTAATGATGATGATGATAATAAACTACTTGTGCCGCGTGAATTCACCCGTATTAAGTTATACCTAGCTCATCAACCTGATCCTAGGATCGATCGTCGTGACAAACATCGCATGATCGTTCATGATCAGCACTGGACTTTTCTAAACTGAAAATAAAAATATAAAGCGTTGTTTGTGTATTTGCATGCTGCATTTTTCCATTGCAGTGGAAATGTTTTGGGATGGGTCGTCCCCGGGGATATGTGGGACCCGCGGCGCTCCCCGCTGCCCCAACGCCGATATACCGCACTAAAACCACTGCGAGTTGCCTTCAGGCCCTTGAAGGGGAATATCCCGGATCTGACTAATACAGGACACAACAGGTAACACCTAGATCAAAAGAAAAGATGTCTAGATTCTAGATTCAAGATCATAGACTAGAGATCTGCTCATCCCTATATATATATATATATATATATATATATATATATATATATATATATTGACAAATTACGTTCGGAATGATGATATCTGGCAGAGGACGATGCAGCCTGAAAAAATACCACGGCACCAGTAGGGAGACCTCTCAGGATACTCCATATCCTAGGAATCCTAACATGGACGAGCCCCTGCTACGGAGACAGATTCGGAGATCTCAGATCGGCATCCCGCTAAGATCAATGATATTTATTAGAATGAAGCTGGTGTTGAACAATAATCATTAGCTTGGGAAGCTGGGAATAAAACATTTTTATTATCCAGTTTCAAAATTGCACTTTCAAATTCGTCGCTCATAATTTAAAAAAATATTCACAGACCGTGTGAAAATGCGTAAAGCTCAAATGAGCTAAAAAAATTGACACCCACAGTTTGGGCATGGTCCAACGTACATTGTTCTATATTCATCCGGATCTCAACAGACGTTTAGACAATTCGACCACCTCTAATTGTATTCCAGGTAATTCTGAGTGTGGGAAGCACAGACAAAATAATACAGTAAGTTTTTTTTTTTCATTTACATTAGTGACAAAAACGTCCATTGACAAACTATGAATGAAACATGCAGTCGATAACTTCTTTTATCTTATTTTACAATAACTTTATGAATAAGGTAACGAATTACTCACCAACCCAAAACGCCAAAACATTGATGATATAGTTTTGCCCGTAACTTTGATATAAAATCGATGCGCGAACTTACCCCCACTACGCCAAAACTTTGTTACGTGCCTTGAACTATAATATTATGTACTATACATGAAAAAGTCCACCTAATATATATATCAATATATCTAAAAAAAATTACGTCTGTACAAATACTACTAAACTTATTGTGATGACGTGACCATCCTACCACTTATACCACCTTTTTTTCTTTTGCGCCGGGAAATGCTGAGGCATCCCGCAGTGGAAGGGGGACTCCCCAGGCGAGTATTTGGGACTCGCTGCACCGGGATGCCCAAGAGCATTTCCCGGCGCAAACGAAAAAAAGGCAACTCAGTCTCGTGTTGCCTATCCTGAGGCATAAAATGGTGAATTACACTGCCTGTCTTGACCTTCTTTTTGAAACACAGCAAAGCTGTTTCACGAAAGAAACATGGAGAATGGTGGTAGCCATGCTGACGGAAGCACAAGCGCATTCCTATGAAATGACATGAAACTTAGGTCTGCATACGTTTAATGACCATCCCAGCAGCTTGTAATGGTCAGGTGGACAGTCGACATGGCAACGTGGTCGTGAGAGACTTCACCACTTTCTACTTACTCTCTAAGGGCTATGAACGACATTAATTAAAATATATTGTCGTGTGACAAAAACTACATTGTTAGTTAAATTACTATTTGTTGTATTACACTAATAGGCTGTTTTAGGCTTGTCTATATAGAGAGGTCTACTGTTATAAATACATGTTTGTAAGTAAGGTTCTTTCGATTAACTAAAGTATTGCCTACATTTTTTTTATCTAATCTTTTAAAATAAAAAGATGATAATTTGAGGAATTTGTTAAAAAAATGCATATATTATTTTACAATCTTCTGTATTAAATATGGCAAAAATCTCAAAGCTTAGACTAATGAAAATTAAAAGTTTGACATTGGAAAGATTTGAAATTAGAATTGAAACATAAGACATCAGTACATGATGCCATAAATAAAATCTTGTTGTTCTTTTAAATAGTCTGTACGTCATGGTGAACGTCAGAGTAAAGGGCACAGTGCATTAGGAACCCGAGACGGGGCCCACTTGACCTAGATCGCGTAGGTACGCTAGGTTATTTTGTAACACGCCCTACGATATTGTCCATGGTTTTAGATTGTAGTGTTACATTTTTTTATGATTGAGTCGCAAGGATCGCGAGTCCCAGTCCTACAAAAGACATAGAAGACAGTTTACAAAATATATATATTAACTAGCTAATGCACGCAGCTTCGCCCCGATAAATGGGCTGTCTAACACTGAAATAATTTTTCAAATCGGACCAGTATTTTTATTTTATTTTTAGTCACTTTTGTCTATGGTCTAAAAGATGGCCCACTTATATTCAAATTTAATTCCCAGCAATAAAATGTTACATATGTAAATTAATTGTGGCATATCATTAGGCCAAAAATAGTGGATTATTATTTAAAAGTCGTAACATACGTTAATTCGTTTATTTCTGTTAATATTCGATTTGCCGCCAGAGCTATAATAGAGTAAATAACGACCTTCTGTAATGGCGCCTTACTCCATTTAAGACGTAGTGCGCTATAAAAAAACTTTTATGACATGTCTTTATTGCCTAAGCCGTAACGTCACAGTTCTGTCTAGATGTGTCTGTCGTTTTTGAGAAGGGGGGACAGAAGACTACAAGATATTATAAGAGAAAAATACATACAACTTTATCATTAGAAAATACCTTTTTATTTTTATCTTGTATAAACACAATGTTACCGGCCACTGTGCCTTGCTTTTGTGGACTATGAGAAAGCTTTTGACTCGGTTGAAACCTGGGCTGTTCTGGAAGCTCTGCAGCGATGTCAGGTCGATTGGCGATACGTCGAAGTGTTGAGAGGATTATACGACGCCGCCTTTATGTCCGTTCTGGTTCCGGGAGGCCAAACAAGACCAATCCAATTGCATCGAGGAGTGAGACAGGGGGATGTTATTTCCCCGAAACTATTCACTAATGCTTTGGAGGACGTCTTTAAGACTTTAAACTGGACAGAATGTGGCATAAACATTAACGGCGAGTATCTCTCACACCTTCGTTTCGCCGACGATATCGTTATACTGGCCGATTCGTTGGAGGGTTTGCAGGAGATGCTGCACAGTCTAAATGAATCTTCCCGACGTGTGGGTCTTAGGATGAACTTGGACAAGACGAAAGTCATGTTCAACGAACACGTTCTCCCTAGGCCGGTTAACGTTGATGGCATAACTCTCGAAGTCGTGCAAGAGTATGTCTATCTTGGGCACACTTTGCAGCTAGGTCGACATAACTTCGAGAGGGAAGCCGATAGGAGGATTCAATTGGGATGGGCAGCATTCAGGAAGCTTAGCCATATTTTCACGTCGTCTATACCGCAGAGTTTGAAGACGAAAGTCTTCGACCAATGCGTTCTCCCCGTGATGACCTACGGGGCTGAAGTGTGGCCTCTAAATATAGGACTGGTCCGCAAGTTTGCCGTAGCTCAACGTGCTATGGAACGTGCTATGCTGGGTGTTTCTTTGACAGATAGGATTCGGAAGGAAGACATCCGTCAGAGAACTAAGGTAACCGATATCACGCAAAGAATCAGCTCGTTGAAGTGGCAGTGGGCTGGTCACACACTCAGAAGAACGGATGGCCGATGGGGCAATAAGGTTCTAGAGTGGAGGCCACGTTTAGGTAGACGAAGTGTTGGTCGGCCATTGACTAGGTGGGAAGACGATCTCCGTGCGGTGACCGGTCCGTGTTGGATGCGAGTGGCAAGGGATCGGCCATCTTGGCGTTCATTGAGGGAGGCCTATGTTCAGCAGTGGACGGATAGAGGCTGATGATGATGATGATGAAACACAATGTTGGCCGAATGTAACGTACGGAGACTGTAGGTTAAAACAGCAGAAAATTATTATAATATGTAGTTCTTAAAGTTAAGGCGACTTTGAGAAATGAAGTTCAAGTTGTGATTTATATGTATTTTCTTCTGTCTTTCTTTTTAAAATATATTTCGTGTAATTAGTAATAGACAAAAATTTACGCATTAACACAGTTTACTTAAAGAACCATAGATAATAAGCAGAACGAGCGCCAGATGAATGTCATCCTTATTGTTTTACATTTCTTAGCCGAAACTGAGGTCAGAAAAAACTTTTCCGTTTTTAAATATGCCATCTTGGATTTAATTTTTCCTACATTGTACTCTTGATATATTTATTGCATACGATTAAAGTTGATATCAGTGTACAGTCAAACTCACATAAGATAAGAGATGCTTTAACAAAAGACTATTGTTATTAAACATTTGCATGTTGAACATTTTCCTTCGGACTGATTTTCACAAATTATATTTAGAACTGATAAAAATATCCAAAGGCACTCAAAGTTAGAACGTATCGGATTCTAGACCTTCTACTTATCCTAGAAACTCATAAACTTATGGCGACTCTTATGATAGGAAAACTCGACACACCCACACATTTCCTGACTAAAGAGGAAGTGATGTCACCAATTAGGCAAGGTGATCATCAGCTTTGCAAATTGCCTTTTTGGGACATCTCAGCTATGGCTATCTCTTATGGTTGCTGACTGTGTGTGAGATAAGACATTGACTTCGACAGAGTTACTTGTTCGGTAAAAGAATAGCTTGTGAAATTAGTTAATCCGTATTGCGCCGTGGATGAACTCTGACCCTTGTATTACCTGCAACGAATTAAATAATACTCTACATTTTCATTTATTTTGATATCTTATTCTTTAAAGGAGTGCAGTTAAGATGTTGCTACCAATAATGATAGGCGGAAACGTTTCCGAACGATATGTTATCTGTGGCGCCGAGCGGCTGTCATTTGTCAGCGCGCGTCACTTTTGCGCGGGAAGCGCCGCCATTACAGCAATTGAGTTAAGCAGGATGCCGCCGATTTACCTCCACACCAGCCATGATTCACTCGTCCTTAAGTTTTTGGCACGAGAAAATTGGGGATATACTACTCAGATTAAATTATGTTTTACTGCACTACCATTTTGTCATCATGATACTTTGTTCTCTCAATTCTGTTGCCGCCGGTTCTGTCTGCTTCAATTATACTTACTAGATTTTCAGACGTTACATATTATGTGTATATAGATTAAATAATAGATTGTAAATCTGTAAAACTATTATGTATGAGGAATTATATGTTTAAAACATGTGCTAAGTATTTACCGGTGGGAGGGATGCGCTGTGCCGCGCTCCCGGCTGCATGGGTACCACCATCTTGCTTGCTTGTTTCTCCCGTCAAACAGCTTTGTGTAATTTGATGACCTTGCGATCCGCTTAGCAACCGGCGCCGTATTGCGTCCGGGGCAGACGGTGGGACATTACGCACCGTCTGCCTATGTGAATGTTACCGGCTACCGGCTACCGGCTATGTGAATGTTACCGGCTACCGGCTATGTGAATGTTGGAAACCGGGATTTTCAAGAGAGGAATGGCGTCGAATTGTGAGACGGGCCACCAACACCGATGCTGCTGAAGTAACGACCACGACCGCTCTGTCAAGAGTGTAACTACAAAGAAGAAGAAATTACTGGCACCGAGACTTAACATCTTATGTCTCAGGATAGGCAACACATAAATGAGTTACCTGGTCCAGGTAAACTAGTTTATGTTCATCGGTGACGTTGACCACTTACCATCAGGTGGCACGTCTGCCACTTTTCCTATCCAACTAACATACAAAAAAAGAGTTTTAATAAGTTTCATCAACATCAATTTCCATTAGATAGATTTCTTGCTCAACAAATTATTTCAGTAGCATGTCAGAGACATTGTGACAATCGTTTTACAATAAATTATTGTAAAATTATGCCATTTAATTTTGCTTTCTTCTTTCAAAATCATTTGGTCCAATAATATTAGAGTCCTTTAGGAAAATGGACTATAAGCCATGAGAGGTTTTCACTGTACCGAGTGAGTCGCGTCACGCCGTGCTGTGACGTCACCGAGCCATGTACGGGCCCTCTCCCACGCGACTGGTATTGGCTCGCTTAGAACCTATCTCAGGGCTGTACAACGATATACCTAACGAGCCCTGAGCCTAGCGTAAGGATCGAGATTTTAAAAGCCTTATTTTTGCTATTTCAATTGAACAAATCATGATCCAAGCGTCCCCGCGCTAGCCACATATTTAAATTCCCATACAGCACATCAGCATAAATCTTGTCACCGCATTTGAGTCGAATTTACTGCCAAGCCGCGCCAATAACATTTCAAATCAAAAATAATATAAAAATTTCTTTTTCACTTTATTTTCATTTTAAGCCTAAAATTATCACAAGTATAAACAATGACGAAGCCTAGACCATAAATGCATCGCTAGACATAGAGAATGAGGAATGATATTTATATATAGTGGCCCCAGTAATCGTCCGCCACGGTCAAGAGCGCCGGTCCATTCCGAATCTATCCTATATCGACTTAAACAAAAATGCATTCTGCTAAATTTCATTAAAATATTTATATTGGTATAAGTCATCGCAGATAAATTATTAAATTTAGAACGTAAGTTTTATGTAACGATCTATTGGCTCTTCTCGCCGAACTCTAATGTCGTGACGGCAAACGGTTTGACGCTGTCATTAGTGGTGTGCAAATAAACTATTACATGATAACGTGCTATGGACTATAAACTATATTTTTCTAGCGCACTATTTTATAGACTATATTATAACGTGTAGTCGCCAGACTAGAATTACGTAACTCGCGTGAGCCGGCCGGGATAGCGCACGACACACCTAGCGCGAGCGCGCGCTCGACGCTGACTGACGTATAAAACTATAAATTATAACGTCTAGCGTCTAGGATCTAGCACGTCGGCGTAGTTGGAATGTTATAAAGTTATAACTACGGCCTACGCTAGCTGCCTCGCTACATACCTAATGTAGCGAGGCGCTACGTTATAGCGCCGAATAGGAATTTATATAGCGTACGCTATACGTTGAGTATGAATAGCGCGCTACGTTATGGCGCTATGCGTTATATTAACCACCACTAGCTGTCATGTCGTGATGCACCTGCTACGCCTATACTACAGTATATAAAATTACTAACTGCTAAAATTGTTCCTTACACTGTGCCTATACTATATTTTTCTATTTTATACATTTTAATTAATTACCCACGTGCGTCCCGTGATGGAAAAGTTTTTTATACATAAAATATTATGCGAGTCGCGGGTGATCGGCCGTCTTGGCGTTCATTGAAAGGTGCCAAAATCCAATGAACGGATGATAATGGTGATTATTAATAATATTTCACAAACCCACCGACCACTGGTAGCCCTGGTCCGCTGCGTGAGATATATCCAATGTTTGTTGAGTTTTCTAAACAGCACTGATGCATGCCTGCACAGAGACGGCCTCCCATTAGCGAACCCAATTCGGTATCGATTTTTGACAAAAAATTGAAAATTATTATTTAACTAAACTGTGACAAAACTGCTATTTTGTAAAACTTGTAAATGTCCAAATAACTTTACTCGGACCTACGCACTAATACTTTAGTGTTTACTAATTAAGAACCAAGCGTTGGCGTAAATTTAAAGCCAACTGTTAAAAGAGGTTGTAGACATGTATACAGACTTTCAGATCTTTTTATATCAAACTAGCTGACCCGACAGAATAGTCCTGTCTATTGAATTCGAATTAGTTATAAGTAATAAAAGAATATTTTAAAAAAGTGTTTATTATTCTAATGCTATGCGACAATTATTTCAAATCTAGCATTATCATATTAAATTTTATATGGTGTTTAAGTATTCTTAAATTTTCTTATTTTCTGCCCAATATTCTAAATATTTTCTTTCATAAGAACCTTCTCCTGACAATAACAAACACAACAAAAAAAGAATTAGCGAAATCGGTCCAGCCGTTCACGCGTGATGGCGCTGGCGTGACCAAGATAAATAGGGATTCATTTTATATATATATATGATATTATGTTTTTACACAAATTACTCAAAGCAATCATTAGTATAATCAACAAAGATACATATTAGAAGGGAGGCAGCTCCTAAACACAGAGGGACTTTCGAGACTGAACGTATCTGACTATCCTACCGGTGGAAGGGATGCGCTGTTTTTTTTTTCGGATGGATCTATGCTAACGGCCCGAAGGCCCTAATGCTACATCGGATTAGTGTGAGACCACACGGCCTCCTGGCATCGGGTTGGTGGGATGCGCTGTGTCTGTTATTTCTTCTATGAAAAAGCTTTGCTGTGTTTCCGAGCGAAGGGCTACAGGCGGTGTAATTACTGGCACCGAGACTTAACATCTTATGTCTCAGGATAGGCGACACATAGATGAGTTGTCTGCTCTTGTTCATGTTCATGGGCGACGCTGACCACTTACCATCAGGTGGCGCCCATCCAACTAACATAAAACCTCAAATTGGACCAAAGTGTTGCCGTTCCATCACATGACACTGATCCACTATAAAATGCCTTTTTCTTTCCCTCATTCATTTTTATAATAACAATCACAAGGTCACAACCGACGCCAGGAGGCCGTGTGGTCGCAGACTGCACGGTTGGCGGGGGGCAACCCCCCACTTTATAAACCAAAAGTGAGCCGAATGGGCTCACACTAATCCGATGTAGCATTAGGGCCTTCGGGCTATTAGCATAGATCCATCCGAAAAAAAAAAAATTACAAGGTGTTACAAATTGACTGTAAAGGCATTTTTGGTAATTAGATTTTTGTTTCTAAAACTATTTACGGCATATTTACCATGTTTTTCTCTTTTGTTTCCCAGAGCTCGATATTTCGACACTAGACCTATCAAACTTCTCGAAACAAGAGTGAGTAAACATTGGAATATAATTTAAACAGTTTTGCACGTGGAAATATCAAAATATCCATGTCAATTTACCATTACCCTTTTTTGTCTCGTGAACAAGGCAAGTAGGCTTTGTCAAAATATTGAACTTCGAAAAATAAAAGTAACATTAGTTTTAAAAGTTTAAATTGCCTTTTATCGTATTTATATCGATCGGAGATATATTTATAACATCGATAGAGCGTACTTAGACATCTCTACAGGACTTCGACTTTCCTCTAGCCCAGGTTAATAAGGTATACGTGCGTTGCGATTTTGTTAATACAGTTAGCGAATATTTGCCGAGCGATAGACAGGCCTATTACTTGGCAATAGGTCACACAATCGTGTGGCTATACACCGGTTTTCCCACAGTACCAGGAAATCAATCCATCAAAATTCCTATCAACGAGAAATCGATCTTTTATTTTTAGAAAAATGTACCAACGGATTTGTAAATTCACTTTAAAATGATACAGGTTATATACGTCAAGAGAAATAGTCAGGGTATGATAATAATTAACATTCCTTTAGTTATAAGGTTTTTTGACGTGACAATCGTCCTATAATTCGATGGAACAAGAACGAAAAAACATGACGTAATCGATGACGTATGCGGCGTTACCTCGCTCTGAGGCGTTCCATTTTCTTACGACGTTGTCACGTTCAACTATCGTCAGTAAACCGACTTTACAGACAACCGATTTTTTTCTTTATGTTAGTTGGATAGACCAATCGACAGACCAGTGCCACCTGATGGTAAGTGGTCGACGTCGCCTATGAACATGAACAAGTTGACCTGGAACTAGCCCAGACAACTCATTCATCCCCATCAGGTCTTGACGTGGCGGTGCGGCTCAGTAGCCTAGGGTGAGCCCAGCGCCTTGGGCGAAGCTAATTTAGCCAAAGGGGCTCTTTGTACCCCTCTTAGAAGAAGAGAGGACAAAAGAGCAAGGGGCAAGGGGCGAGGTCGAGAACCTCGCCCCATTGTATTAGCTGTCCCGACATTGGGAGGGGTTGTTCTGTGGTGCGGGACAACCCCTCTGTTGAGGTGGCGTCTTGAGGGACTGACTAGCCGTCGAGGTGTCATGTTTGCTCAACAGATCCGGGGCACCTCATCAAAGAAAGAAAGAAAGAAACATTTATTCGACACAAACAGGAGACACACAGAAACATAAGGACATACACAGAAAAAACATTTTTGGTAAATGTGGTATTGGTGGCACTCGCCGGGGTTTAGTGGGTCGAGCTGCGTCCACTTAACATCTTTCGGGCGCAGCGAGACCCACCCCACCGCGGGATGCCTCAGAGCATTTCCCGGCGTTAAAGAAAAAAAAGGTAACTCATTCAATTGTTGTCTACAGAGCACTCCTCCCACTTCTTCCCTATATTACACAAACCAATTAATCCTAGTCTTCATATATGTAAAACATCTACGGATAGGAGCCCAGAGTCTAGTTCAGAGCACCAGTCCGCATCACGTTTTAGTTGTTCACCAACCAGCTTTACCTATGTGGTCTCGAAGGCAACCGAGGTACTTTCAAATTTACAATATTAGCATATTGTGCATGACCGTTGAAGCGGGCGAGGGTCCAGCTAGCAGCAGCCATCTGATGAGCACAAGGGCGACGGTGGATTGTTTACTGTCGGCTCATTGTCCTCGTGTTTGTTGTATTGTTCTAATGTTTCTGATATACACGCTGACCGACATATAAACAATTACTGCTGTACTGACTGTAGCGGTAGGCACATTTTTTTTTTATGTCATCAGGGGGCAAACGAGCAGTCGGAGCCTCACGGCGCCGACGTCCATACACATCCGCAAAACCAAGGCCACGCATATGCCCCACCCGCCTTTTCCCTATCCTCCCCCAATGGGCCACCGGAAACTCACAAACCGCACGAAACGCGACAGCATAGCTGTCACTTGACGCCGGTGTTATGTGAGCGAGAGGTACCACCCCGGTCGTGCCGGCCCAATTCGGATGCAAAACAGAATGGCACTACCTCTTACAAATTTTGATTATGGTAGACTTATTTTACGTATGTACAGACTAAGTCAAACTTCCAGATCAAATAGAATATTGTTTTGAGGTCAATACAGTTTAATATATAATAATAAATCGTCTCCAATAGCTATCTCTGTGATAACTAGCACAACTTGTGATCCATTTAACAGTTTGCACAATATGTCTGTTATGTGAAGAGCCATTTTATGATTGTTGGATACGCAAACGGGCAGACCACCATCATGTGGCCCACATGATGGTAGGTGGACAGGAGGTACCTACACAGCGTCACCCATGAACATGAACTAGCCCGGACAACTCATTCGTTTGCCTTTCGTTTTTCTTCTTTTACACCGGGAAATGCTCTGAGGCATCCCGCCTGGGGAGTGGGTCTCCCCAGGTGGATATGTGGTACTCGCTGCGCCCGAAAGATGGTAAGTGAACGCAGCTCTACCCACTAAAACCCGGCGAGTGCAACCAGTGCCGCCTTTGTGAGGTGCCCCGGATCTGTTAAGCTAACAGGGCATCTCGACGGCTAGTCAGTCCCGCAAGGGACCGACACCACCTCCACAGAGGGGTTGTCCCGCACCACGGAAAACCCCCTATCGACGTCGGGACAGTAAAATAGGGCGAGGTTCCCATCCTCACCCCTTGCCCCCTGCTCTTTTGTCCCCTCTTCTTATAAGAGGAGTACAAAGAGCCCCCTCGGCTCAATTAGCTTCGCCCAAAGTGTTGGGCTCACCCTAGGCTACTGAGCCCCACCGCCACGTCAAGGCCTGAACCATGGTGGGGTCATTCGTTTGCCTATCCTGAGACATAAGATGTTAAGTCATTACATTGCCTGTCCTGCCCTTCTCTCCGAAATAACATTGCCATTTCACAGGAGAAACAAGGTGGCACCCGGTCGGTGCGCAAATTACAGGATTATCGACATGAAACTTCTAGAACACCAAATAATCAATGCCTTTTGGTGTTTATTAAGAAACGCCATGGCCAAGCAACTTTATGAGAAAATTGTTACTACTAAAGACTACTTAAAATGGCTGACAATGGCAACGTTTATTATTATTTACTATTTCATATCATCATAATGTCGTCCGTAAACCACAACTACAGATCTGTCTGGGAATTCGTAAAATTAATAATTATTGCGACTGATGGATGAATATAATAAGTTTAGATTATTTTTACGTCATAAAGCAATCGAGCAGTCGGAGCCTTGGTGACTACCGACGCCCGTAGACATCCGCGCTACCAAAAGTTACGCAGATGCCTTGCCCTTTACCTATCCCCCGACGAAACGAACGAAACGCGACAGCATAGCTGTCACTTGACGCCGGTATTATGTGAGCGAGAGGTACCACCCCGGTCGTGCCGGCCCAATTCGGCTGAAAGCAGCATGGCACTACCTAACTACCTTACTAAATGTTTGGATGTCTGTTGCTCTTTCACGGCAAAATGGCTAAACTGATTTAGCTGAAAGTGGAAATGGCTATAAAAATAATCATCGTCATGCTGGATACGGTTGTACAACTAAGTTAACGCAGGTGAAGCTGTGCACCAGCTAAATTAAAATAAATGGTTTTTGCTAAATGCATATGGATGTAAACACGGTACATATACAAAAATAACATTTTTTACAATTTTTGTCTGTCTGCCTGTCTGTCTGTTTCTTCCGACTCTGCTCCGATTTTGACGGGAATTTCACTGGCAGATAGCTGATGTCATAAGGAGTAACTTATCCTATAAAATAATTATAATCACTACGGGTACGGCTGTGAATCTAAACGAGCATAGTTGTGGGCAACAGCTAGTAAATAATCTGAACATAGCTACACAAAATAAATACTTTTTGATAGCTATGCTTAAAAAATATGCTCTACAACGTGACTAACCATTATACCCATTTAAGTCTACGAAATAAAAGTTGTGGTTCACATAGTTTCTGAAAAAGTTTTTATTAATTATTGTACATAGGAATATAAAAAGAAGAAAGAAAGAAACATTTATTCGACACAAACAGGAGACACACAGAAAAAAACATTTTTGATGGCACAAACAAAAATAAGGCAAAAAAAAATTAAAGACAATGATTGCAAACAATATATATTTTTTAATAATAATAAGTGTGTGTCTCACGTGTGGGTCAAAATGGTCCATTCAGCATATCTTATTGAACGTCCAATAACTAATACCGGTTTGAAGGTAGTGACTGAGAAGAGCCGGCGTAACTAAGTGAAATTAACATTTTAAATGCTGTATACTATCCTCAGGAGAACGAATAGCCGATGGGCCAATAAGGTTCAAGAGTGGAGGCCGCGTTAGGTAGATGAAGTGTTGGTCGGCTATTAACCAGGTGGGAAGACGATCTCCGTACAGTAACCGGTCCGTGTTGGACTCTAGTGGCGTGGGATTCATTGACGGAGACCTATATTCAGCAGTGGACGGATAGAGGCTGATGATGATGATACTATCCACATATCCCGTAAATATTCCATTCTGTCACGTCGTACGAAACTATTTCATTCACAGACACCCGCGTGGGCCGCAGCAGACGACGCGCCCCCCATATTTAATTTTACTTCATTAAATACTAGAAACTATCCAGTTATCATTCATAATTGAAGTGCGTATTCTCAGATACATTGTGTGTTCTGCTAAATTTTCTCATTGTTAGGAGAAATTTAACGACGACATGTAAAATGATGGTTGAAGACTTCTTAGAAACGAATGAGGAACTTACGTTTTAGAATCCCCTTCTGTTATAGATTTTCGTCATCGAAAAATTCGAAGGCAAAAGAGGTGAAAATGAATTGAGTCTTACCTTTCTAATCATATACAATCTATACTAATTTTATAAAGCTGAAGAGTTTGTTTGTTTGAACGCGCTAATCTCAGGAACTACTTGTCCGATTTGAAAAAATATTTCAGTGTTAGATAGCCCATTTATCGAGGAAGGCTATAGGCTATGTAACATCATGCTGTGACTAATAGTAGTTAAGTTGAGTAAGTTAACGCAGGCGAAGCTGCGGGCAACAGCTAATAACAATAAAATAAAAACCATCCATTATATGTATAGATAGAGTCAAAACACAATTAGAACTTTCTGCGTAGATCAAACTAATTGAACTATTATTAATTATTATTATTCGAGGAAATAACATTTCCTCAATGACTTTTCATCGGGACATTTAATATCTTAGGCCTCTGGTTACCATCCCCGCCATGGTTCAACCCTTGTCGTCGCGGTGGGGCTCAGTAGCCTAACGTGAACCCAGCACTTTGGGCGAAGCCAAGTGAACCGGGGGGCTGCTCTTTGTATCCCTTTTGTAAGAAGAGGGAACAAATCACAAAAGAGCAGGGGGACAAGGGGCGAGGATGGTAACCTCACCCCATTGCACTGTCCCGACTTTGGGAGGGGTTGTTCAGTGGTGCGGGAGAACACTTATGTGGAGGTGGCGTCGGTCCCTTGAGGGACTGACTAGCCGTCAAGGTGTCCTGTTTGCTCAACAGATCCGGGGCACCTCAGCAAAGGCGGCATTGGTGGCACTCGCCCGGTTTTAGCGGATAGAGCTGCGTCAACCTTACCATCTTTCGGGCACAGCGAGTCCCACATACCCGCCTGGGCATTGATGATGCCTCAGAGCATTTCCCGGAAAAGAAAAAAAAGCCTCCGGTTACGATGGTTACCATCGAGTAGCCGAAACGTCAGGAATGTGAGAATCATAACAAATCGCAACAAAATCAGTAAATAGATGTTTCATTATAATACCTAAGTCAAATTCGCGTGAACATTAGAAATATGTTTACATTAATTTATCAATTCATACAATAATTCCTATTAATAAAAATAAATATTCCTAAAGCGATGAAAAAATGCATGCATGGCGTTTTTTTATCGCTAGAAACAGGCAACCTATAATAAGGCTGTATGTCAGTAAAATCTGGTTTCTTAACACAATAAAAAATACCTATCCTAGGGATGTGACCACAGAAATATATCGAGATAGAAGTAAAGAGTGTATGTACCTCGCGTGGCAAAAAAACGACTCGATGGCTACATTGCTCGCCGCGAACTTTAGTATACTCCCGACCGCGGTCAGCATGCAACGTAAGGTTTTAAAAACAAAATGACTCGTTGTTCAATAATTAATTGTTCAAACACTACCAGTAAAATTGGAGCTGTTAATGGAGGTATTTCCTTTCACCAGCAAGTACTATTTGTCCTAAAAAATCTGTTATTAATTTAAAAAACCATTTATTTTACAATTTTCATCAAAACAGTAGCTGGCGATTGTGTCTAACGCTAGTTTTCTATTGCGGCTTTTATTTGATGAGCCAGACTTGGCGGGCGTTCAAAACCAGCGATGTAAAATATGCTATTAAAACTATCAGGTCACGTTGAAGACGATTTCTCATTTTTTCTGTCAAAAGTGCTGTACCTACACTGCGATTTTCTTACTCGATTAAAATCTATTTTGAAAGCAGAGGAAATGATAATTTCATTTTATATTATTATGTAGCTATAATGTAATGTATGTAAAATATAAAATAAAAAGAATAAACCTTTATTTTTATCATTTTTTAATGCAAAGCAAATATTATTGAGAAACTGGTTATGTATTGTTTTCTAACTGGTTATGGCTACTTCTATATTACAAGTTTATTTCAGTTTTCCGAATGATCCTTATATAAAAAAGTGTGTGTGTACTTATGTATACGCGTTAGAAGTAATACTCCTTAAAGAAAAATACATAGTACAATTTCATTACACTGTAACCTTTTTGCTTATTGTGTAGTTAAAAACTATATCTTCTTTTGACGTCTATACTGTCATTATGTGAATATTGTTATATATAATAATATTGACTATAGCTAACTTCAGGGTGTCGGTTTTTCGTGACTCATCATTTTTCCCTAACGCGCTAAAAGAAGTATAACTCCAAAAATAAATGGATGAAAGAATAAATGGTGTTTTTTAATAAACCAGTTAATTTTTCTACAATCCACCTGTGATTATTTTTAGGCCTATTCATTCTCCAATTATTGATTTATGTGATATAGTTTTATATTCCGTATTTTTGGATTCATTACTTAAATAAAAAAGTGGCCACCGTTTGCCGTTTATATGATTAAGCTAAAAATAAGCAAAATGACACTATGTGACAAAGACCAAAAGTTGAATCAGAAGGACTACAACTATTACCACTGATGACTTTAACGAAATTGATTGGTTTATTAGAAATTACAATCCCTGTAATAAGGGCGCCAGTGGACGGTCGGCGCCCTATCTTATCTGATCTGATCAAATCAACATTTTAATTATCAATAATAAAAAAACAAGCTATTAAATGATTACACGTTATATAGTCTGTAATATAGCTGCTCAATGTATAAAAATATAGTTTATCGTCCATAGCACGCTATCATAAAATAGTTTATTTGAACAATACTACTGATAAAATCGGTGCCATGTTATAATCGATCTGTGAATCGATGCTTTTTAATTGTTTTCGCGCGGCTTATGTGTTTCACATCACTAAATTACACTCGTGACGTCATCGTACCTACGCAAAATGTTACACGCTCGGTCCCCATACAAATTACGGAACTCTTTACTTCTATCTTGATATAGTTCTGTGGATGTGACAATCTAAAATTAACCGATACCAAACAAAGATGATGCGATAATCGCGTGCCCAATTACAGCACTTCATTAAACAATGCGAGATGAGCAGGTGGCCCGCCCTGCCAACTGGTCCCCACAAAAACTTGCACTCCAGGCACGAGGCTGGGCTGCGTGGCCCGTGCTGCGATAAACTTTTTATAAGTACTCAATCCTTATTGGTATACACACACACTCACTACACAAACACATGTATGTGATATCATGTCGCCCGCAGCTTCATGTTTACATATACAGCCGTACACGGGCTGATGAAGATCGCTTGATAACATTTTATACTGGTGATACATTCATCATCATCAGACTAACAGTTTCGACCATTAGCTCCTACATCCAAACATACAGACAGTACCTAACCATTTTATTAGTAGCCAGCGACTAGTGTGTATTACAATAAAAACAAAATAACTCATTTAGACTGCCTGTGGCTCTTCCGTGGGTTGTTCCGCACCACAGAACAACCTCTCCAAACGTCGGGAATGGGGTGAGGTTCCCTTCCTCGCCCCTTGTCAACTGCTCTTTTGTCCCCTCTTCTTATAAGAGGGGTACAAAGAGCAGCTCCCTCCGTTCAATTTGCTTCGCCGAAGGTGCTGGGCTCACCTGAGGCCACTGAGCCCCACCGCCACGACCAGGCTTGAACCATGGTGGGGTTGTTCTTATACCTAGGCTATATTTAACTAAATGCTGGGGACAGAATATGGGGTATTGAATGTTCAATATAATGTGTGATATGATGAGAAATCCTGTATTGCAACATCTGCTCTTTTTCTTATTTTTTTTTTTTTTAATTTTTTTAATTTTAATTCATATTAAAATTAATATTTTGGAAAAAAAAACAGATTTCAGTCACAATCAAGAACTACAAATATATCTATTTGAAACATAATTTTTGTATTTAACACGCAGGTTGTGAAAGGTTGTATCCTACGAATAAATATTATTCGTAGGTTGTATCATATAACAGTGTACATATTGACCTGTATTAATATGGTGATTAATTGATCTGCGGCAATCGATGAGGGTCTGTCGCACGTGCCATGTGCACAGGAAGAGCCACTCGGGCAGACAATGGGCTTCTCTGCTGGCCACAGGTGCACCCTCACACGTACTCATCTCAGAGTGTTCCGTACTCAAATGTAATACACTAATATGATAAACGCCAAAGTATATCTCTTCCTTTTTAGGCGAAGAGCTGATCAGATTTTGATAAAAATGAAAGTGTATCTCTGTTTATTAAGTACTAAACTCGTGCTTAATAAACAGAGATACGGTTCTGATCAGATTCATCAAAATTTAGCAAGGCGATAGATTGTATCCTGGAAGATTCCTGCGAACAAAGCCAGTCGGTTACCTGAACTCCGATATCTTTTGGTTTAACATAAAGTTGAAATATTACACAATATATATTATTTCATGACACTCTTCCTTATTCATGACGATTGACATACAATACAAAAAAAATGTTAGTTTTGTGCTTACTCATTACAATTTATAATATTAATTTTTAATCAATACATTGAAAAATTTCATCAGACTATTGTATTAATGGGCAATAAACATCACCTTAAGCATGTATCCTTACAAAATGCAATGCTTACCTACTTTACTGGAGTAAGCAGTTTAAGCCCGATGTTTCGGATACTTTACAGCACCCATGGTCACGGGAGGACTTCGGGAGTCCTCCCCTGACCGGTTGTCGGTTGCTGT
The DNA here is from genome assembly GCA_963853865.1 of Helleia helle. Taxonomy (NCBI): domain Eukaryota; kingdom Metazoa; phylum Arthropoda; class Insecta; order Lepidoptera; family Lycaenidae; genus Helleia; species Helleia helle. The sequence continues at coordinate 18,284,647 of OY971433.1, read as the reverse complement.
ATGAAATCCGTAAAAGGTGTTTCATTATAATGAGTAAAGTTCGCGTAAACGTTACAAAACAGTCTGTAGTAGGAAGTTGATATAAATAGTAGCTAATTTTTTTTAGCCTTTATACTATTTTTATACCTCAAATGTATGGCATAAGTTCACGTCTTGGCAGTATGCCAACTTTTTTAAGGGATTTACCTAATTAACGTGGCGTTGGTGCTGATGAGAGCCCCGCAAGCAGCGGTGGGAGACCGTGATGATGGTGACATGAGTAATCTAGTGGCGTTGCGTAACCGTTGCGAAAGATCGCGGCTTACAATACATAGGCATGTTTTGTTAGTACAGATAAACTACCTGATGTAGCTGACAGTCTATAACACCTAGCCCTTCTAATTATAAGTGTACAATTTAGTTACAGATTGATATACGATTTAATGCCGTCGAAATATTGCACACAACAATACCCGCGAACGATGAAACAGAGGACACAATGGCGTCACGCCACAGACTATCGTCGTAGTAGGATTTTTGCGGAGATAATGACAAAGTGGGACAAGAACGTAGGCATGTTAATTGGACGGAATGACCACCGGTCGATGCCATAATGGAAGCTAGTGTGGGCAGAGCGACGCTTCGTCTAAAACAACGACCAGCCTGACAGACCTCTACTTACCGTATTGTTTTACTCAGTTACATTATGACTGAGAGAGATATTACTGGACCAAGTCCTGACTGGAGATAATTTCACAAACATATAAGTATTGAGTAACGTATCACGCATCTTGCAGGATATCTTTGCAATATCACTTGGAGCTAATTTCAGTCCAGTCAAGCTAAATTGTTCGTACTCTCGGCTAGGAGCCGCGAGAGATCATTGTAAGCTGGTGCTGCCTGTGGTAGATTTCGACTGTCGTTTCTCCTTGAATCGTTTTGTTCATTCACAATTTTGCTTGCGCACATAATCAGTGTCTTAATATAGAAATGCAAGCATATGTTACATGTGCAGACGTTTGTTAATGAAGAACGGATTTACATATAATATTGAATAGAATGAATATATTTAACAAAATATTGTATTTCATTTCGAAGTTAAGATGTAGGTTATTGGAACATTATCTATAGGCAACTAAAGATAAAACCTAGGTTATTATATACTAGTAAGTTTCGGAGACTGTGGTAGGTATTAGTATAAAGGACTTATATCAGTTTAATTCATTTTAAGAAGTAGGTATTGTACTAAAATCAAAATCAAATTTTTTATTCAAAATAGTACCAACAAAGTATCTTTTTGAACGTCAATTGAGTCTAATACCGGTTCCAAGGCGAGCCTACTGAGAACAACCGGCGAAACAAACTCAGAGGAATTTATGTGTATGTGTATCAGTGGATACTTTATAAGCATTTCGTGTCTAAAAAAGAATAAAGAATACATACCTACCTTTGGTATTTTTTATAAAAACATTGCCTGTGCTAGTCAGATCTTCTTAAATATTTAAAATTTAAACTAGAGTAAATGCGCTTTTTTAGTTTTTAACCGACTTCAAAAAAAAGAGGAGGTTCTGAATTCGTCTGTATGTTTTTGTAACTATAACTATAACTAATGTACAAACTTTGCGTTTACCACGTCATTATAGTTACTTTTGGAGTCGGTGTCGTATTTGTTGCTGTACCCTACCTACCTTGGCTGACACCGTCTCCAAAAGTAACAATAATGACGTGGTAAACGCAAAGTTTGTAGGTACATTAGTAGAAGATTAAGTTGATTATAAGTTGTATAAAGCACAAAAATTAAAGAAACACAGTTATTTTATTACTTTTAGGTTTAGTTTTTTTGAAGTCGGTTTTAATTTTTTGTAAACTGATTCTATTGTTTTACGTATTTTGTTACCCTTAAAAATTAAAATAAGTAGGTACCTAAAATATCTTATTTACCACTTATAAGTGATTAACCACTTTATTGATACAATCGTGATTACAAATGGTTTAGAATTTAGATATTTAATAAAATATTCGGTTACTTTTAATATTAAGAAATCATAATATAATATTATAAAACGGTTGTAAAAAATATTAGGTATCTTTGATATTCGTGTATACATGATGAAATTGAATTAACAGTGTAATTTTAGATAAGAAATTCATTAACATACCTACCTAGGTGTATTTAAGAAATTTCTGTTGTTAGATCATTTCTATTATTACCTTATACAGAATATTATTTATTCTGCGTGCGATAAGTTAGTATTTAGGTACATACATGAAAAGAAATATATGTTTAGATATTGCATTTATAAGTTATACTAAGTATTACCAACGAAGGATTCTATTCATAAGCCGACATCCTGCCCAATTCCAACAGAATAACTTTTGAAGTATTGAACTTCGAAAACGGCTTTAATCTACTTCGAGGCGGCGTCTATTTCGGTCGTTGTCCATCCATCGGGAACTAGTGATACGCGGCTATTCCGGGCGGGCAGGTTTTCGGGGAATGTCAACAAACCAACGAGCACTCATTCAATGAACTCTGTGCATGCGTCGTCGGTGGCGACTGCGGACCGGTCTTGGCGGGTACCTATTCATAAAAATTGCTCCCAGAGCCTCAATGGACATCTTAGCCCCACTTTTTCTACGTCCCTCGCTTTATTTTTTATCTGTACTATTTGAAAACAATCGCGCTCACAATCAAAAAGTAATCCACTTTCTTTCGCATGCATTCTTAATTCTTATTGTTCATCAATTTCACGGTATCACGATATCTTTTACACTAATTCTGATGTGCTAATAAAAAAACGATTTGAATAACAGGTGTATTGCACAAGCAAATGAAATTATGTTTTAATGTGGGCGGCAACGAGTATGCGGCTGTGACGTACACTTTACTCAACCCTTAAATATTTGCACAACAGATTAACCGACGCGTCAATATATTGTATTGCCTAAAAGTGAATCTTTCGGTCGTTATTGAAAAGCAGGTCAAGAATCTAACAATTAACAAATACCAAGTACATTACTTAAGAATGTACAGCGAATGTTGATCGCAACTTCAAAAATTCTGCTGTCAATTATGTTGGATGAACTGAATGAAAAACATATTTAAGGATTTAGTTTCGTATAATTTTCTTTTAACAAATGATCAATAGAAAACTGTATAATTAACAATGTAGCATCTTAACAGATATTTGAAAATTATTAGCGATGTAGGTAGACATTTTTACATATATACTTTGGAATGTTCATATAAACAATCTCATACGAATCCAAACAGGACTTCACAACGGTATGCAGGTGAGAACCGAGGAAAGTACATCAAAGTCAAACACATGAAATAGCCACAGAAATGGTAGTATGGTCTAGAATAAAACAATTACATCTCCTCGGTTCCCACATACAAATTTTGTACAACACAAAACAAATTAAATTTACTATTTTTTTTGTATCAACCTTACAGTGCAGTTGGTGACATAAATATAGATAAGACAAAGACCTTATAAAGTATGAAAAGAATGTTTATATACACTTCAATGTTATTATATTTTATGGCAAAATAATTTTATTCAACTTACAACATAATATATTGATGTGAGAAATACATATTTACACAGAAACAACCAAGTGGTTTTGTTTTATCGGCCAGTTACACTGTAAGGATGTTTTTATCACCATCCAATGTTTTTCCAATTTTACATGAGATTCATAATGAGATTTCAATAGAGAATATGATACGCGAGGCCGTGCTTAGCAAGGTTTAATAGATGCAACCGTTAATAGTTATTAGGCGATGGATGCGGCTGATCACCACGTTTTATTTAAATAAAGCAGTCAATAAATAAACATTCATAAATATCTAATAAATACCTACATGGGCTATATTTACAAGAAGCCTTTTGTTAAGGGCACGTTTCAGCCTTTAAATGAATATAATACAGCCTATCCCCGCGGGATATCAGGTATAAATTAAAAATAAAGTAAAGCTGCCGGCTTAACAATCGTATTACAAAATAATACTGACACCAGTAAAATACTCTATTCGTGTGATGGAATGTGCGGACATTATGCCCGTGGCTACGGCAATAGGAACTGCGCTACTCGCTGCCTTACAAGCATCCAAATTCATCACAATTCTATTTATATAGAACTATAAATACAAATAACATTGATTATCTAGAATATGTTCTGTGAACAAGCACATGTGGCCCGCACATACATTTGGCCTAAAATACACCACTCTCATGTACATTATCACTTACAACTTCCTATCTCTTCTACATCTATTGTGACGTATATTGCAAGGTATAATGAGCACAAGCAGCATGGCGAGGCCCACCCACTAAACATTTACTACATTACAAAACAATAACATGCAGTGGGCCCTGAGGCACCAACAGAAAACATTGCCTAGCCTAGCCATCCTTAAACATGGCCAACCAGTCTGAACTCCAATAACAGAGTTCAGACCGTAACAAACAGAAACAGTAGTTATTTGTCTAAAATTGGGCAATATCCATATCCTTCAATATGGTGCCGAAATAACACAATGGCTCTACTTGAAGCGAGTAGCATAAGGAACACGGTCGTCACCACATCTCATGTCCAATACGACCGATGAACGGATCACACAATACAATTCACTGACACCATGACAGAGACTGAAATTTGGGCAAACACAATGAACTTTGGAACTGCTCAAATCCGGTATATACAAAAGAAATTCCTTCGAAATAAATTAAGACTTTCATAAAATAATTATCACATAAATTTTTCTTATCTCCCGTTCTCTCCACATAACTTAACACATAATCTAACTATATGTACACGAGATACAGTATAAACAGGTCGCTCCGGTGAGAGTCCAGGTTAAGGGCCGCTATTGCGGCTGTGTGCACAGGCGCACACCTCGCGGCGCCGCCACAGCCACCAGCTGCACGGGCGCTCCACACTCCTCCGCGAAGGGCGGCGCCTTACTCCGCCGGTGAAGGCGCACCCACGCGCCGAAGCAGACTAGAATCGCCAGGAACACCGCCACCGTCGCGCCACCCGCGATCGACGCAGTCTCCATCATGAGGTGCCGGCTCGTCAACACGTACGAGTCGTCCAAATCCTTGAACTCGCACCGCTGACCCACGAATCCACTCCGGCACTCGCAGTTGTAGATCGGGCTCTCCGATATGACGACCGTGAAGCACACGCCGCCGTTGAGGCAGTAATACTCCGAGTAGTCGGGCTCGCACTTGAAGGTGGGGAAGGTGACATTGAGGCGCGGCTGAGGCTGCGGCTGCGGGGCAGGCCGCTGAGGGCGCGCAGGCCGCGCCGGCCGCTTGGAGATGGAGCTGGAGCACGCGCCCGCCAGCGCCCAGGCCGCCGACACTACCACGCACCACACTACCAACGATTGCATTCTCCGCTCGCGAAGCGCTCGCGGTACGTGCACGATTTTGACATTGGACGGTGACTTATACGAAATCCGAGAGGCGATGACATGACCGCTTTCGAATTTCGAACTCGAACCCTTCGCTCGCATCCGCGTCGGCGGTCCGCCCAGACATGTTTCCTGTGTCGACTTTTTTTAACGTCGACGATCACTCGCTCATGACGGAGGCGCGGTTTCTACTAGCGCCCGAGATAACTCGTCTGACCCTCCGTGGGCATGTCGAAGTAAAACACTGATTTTGTCTTAGCACTTGATTCGTGATTGACGATTATTCACGGAGCACATACACACAATGTTCCGTTCGAAACGATATACACAAAATGGTGCTGAGCGTAATGGAATAGCACTGCTCGGTGAGTTGTCTATGCACGACTGACGGAAAGCGTCTACTGCATCCGCCATCTGCCGACGAGAAGTGAGTGAATGCGGTTACTCACGTACACGCGTCTATGTGTGTGTCTAGTTGTTAATATGGTGTAGTGTGAGTATCTTTTTCAATGTGTGATTACAAAGATATAAAAAAAATCTATTGAAAGAACCTGAATCCTTATATCAGAACGGGTGTTGTGCATGGGATTTTAAACTTTATATCAGCTATAGATGTTCATGTAAACACTGCATGTATAAAGAATCTTTGTTCGCATTCTCCTACGTTTTAATGCAATTATTGAAGTATCCAGTATATTATTTACAAAAACTACTTCAAATCTGAATACAACAAATATTTTATATCCCCACTACCTATAGTTATTAAATAATAAAAATCGTTATACTGTAATTGGTATAGATTTTATAAATACCTCATAATATTTTGTCAATGAGTGTAGTGTGCACTAATTAAATAGAAGCATTATAATTCATCTATTTTATTATAAAAAAGTTTCAACTCGAAATCATAGTTTTAGAATTAAAAATAAAGAGGTGCTATATTCCTAAACTTATTTGATTGATTGTTATGATATTGATAATAATTTATTTTTTTATTCTCTAAAAATTAATAAACGTGACCATAGTAAATGTCACTTGTCAAAGTCAAAGTGTCAAAATACACAATCAGATCATCGCGTTTCGCGAGTACCTACCGGCTACCTGCTACATAAATGTATAAATTTGAAAATATCTTGTTTATATCGACTAAATCCTATAATTTTGAATTATTTTATACAAATAATTATGTCCGAAGCCTCGAAATCAAAGTCTTCATTAAATGTGAATCAGGCACCGACTTTACAATGTAAAAATCTTCACGAATATTTAAAAAGTCGATCAGCACAATTTTTGGAAACTTTATACAACTATCCGACGATATGTCTAGCTGTTTATCGGTAAAGACGTAAACCTTGTACTTTAAATTATTATTTTTCAATATTAAAGTGGCACTTATTAACCCGAGGCATTTAAAATTGGACAAGTTTGATAATGACAAGTTACGTTTTAAACGCTAAGGGAATTTGTTTTTGTGTATGAAATTACATTTTTGGCTTGCCATTGCATTAGAAATGTATGTGTAATACAAATATATTCTTAAATATTTTACATTAACCTAAATCTATGTTTCTCATAAATGTCTTAATTTGTGGGCAGTTCAGAACAGCTCTACACCTTTAGTCCTTATAGGTCTCTTGTCTTTTATCAATCATGTATATCAACCTTTTTCTTTCTACTTTTGGACATAGTCTCTTTCAGCGTCCAATAAGATGTCCGAACCCAGACTATCTTCGTTTATGTTTATTTGTTTTATAATTTATTTGTTCATTTGTCATCATTAATAGCCAAGTTTACTGCGGAACAAATTTGCCTTCAATATCAAAACATCTGAGCACTGAAAAAAAATGAAATTTGTGTAATACATTATTTAATTAATGTTTATTCCATTTTCAGCGAACTTCCCGACCTGGCTCGTCATTTTGTGATTCGGTTATTGTTTGTGGAACAAGCAGTACCTCAAGCTGTAGTTGCGTCATGGATCACACAAACACATGCAAAGTAAGTTATTTTAAAGGCAAATTTCTCAGTAATTGTGACAAATAATAAGTTAGTTGTTTTATGCTTTGAATGTAAAGGATATTGTCTAGCCCTGTCAGATCTAAACACATTATATTATTGTGATAATAATAACAGATCTGTTTTATTGAGGCCAGTATTGTGAGAGTGTAAATTGTAGTATGTATAATATGTGGAAAAATGTGGTTAGTGTTATCTTCACAACTCCAGCATTGCTAGACTCCATAAAAGATATCCTAAATTTGCCTTTTAAAGGTATAGTAGTTTATATTACAATATTGAAGATTGTTCACCATCTGTCTATAAAAATATATTTGTAAAGATATAGAAAATAGAAATCCCTTATAAGTGAAGTCATTTTTATGATGAAGAAATTGTTGCATGGGGTGGCGACAACGCTTGTGCTTTTATCTTTTTTTTATATTTATATACATCATTATGATAATTTAAAAAATTAATTACAGGGAGCAAATGAAAGCTTGTGAGGCTCTGTCGGAGTTGTCGGTGTGGCAGGAAGCTCCTATACCCGGGGGGCTGCCTGGGTGGATGCTGTCACAGTCATTTAAGAAAAATCTCAAAGTTGCTCTGCTTGGGGGGTAAGTCGTTCTTTCATTCCACATATTATGAACATGAATCTAGCCATCTTTGAACATAAACCTGATGAGCAATCCAATATTATTTTGGCTTTTTTAGATAGACTCATTTTATTCTGTAACTACAAACAACACTTTGTACTGAAATCTTATTTATGAGTTCCATTTTTCTTTTGCGCCGGGAAATGCTATTGAGGCATCCAGAGAGGCTGGTCAATCCTCCAAGGGATACTCCACCACTTCCACGATAGGGTTGTCCCGCACCACTGAACAACCCCTGCCAACGTTGGGACACTACAATGAGGTTCCTGTCATCGCCGCTTGCCCCCTTCTCTTTTGTCCCCTCTTCTTATAAGAAGAGTACAAAGAGCCCCCTCGACTCGATTCGATTCGCCCAAGGTGCTAGGCTCACCCTAGGCTACTGAGCCCCACCACATCAAGGCCTGAACCATGGTGGGGACAATATAGGCATAGTGTCTCATAGGTTTGTCAAAATCAGTTGAAAAACCTGTTGTAAAAAAACTTAAATTTGCCCAACAGACAACTTCCCCAAGTGTATGTATTATGTCTACTTCACATTACGTTGAAGAAATATAAATTGAGGATTCCATTCCTCGAGTTCAAGATATTGTGATTAACTCTTAAAAGATGTAACAAGAGATAAAAATCTAAGACGTACCACAGAAGATATTTTAAAAACAAAGCACAAAAAATAAAAGTACTGAGACGGATAATAAATATTTTCTTTTGACATCTATGGAAAATATAAAAAACGAAATCCACTTGAAAATAACTCATAGACTGAAGGAATTTTTGATATCATTTCTATAAAATACAAGCACACTTTAAGTAATAGGAAAACGATGACCATCGAAACAAAATGAAACGAGACGCGCGTCATAGTAGGATCAACGCACCGGACTACGACAACGGGGGTGTGACGAATTTCAAAACAGGGCTTCTCATCGTTATAACTTCGGAAATACTGCATGTATTGAAGTAAAATAAAGACTAATGTAATGTACACGATGTACGCTCCGATTTTAGGTGTATTTGATAATAATATTTTAACCCTTTTGTGTTCTCCATTGGTTACATATTTTATAAATGCAGCTTCGGCATAATATAACTTATATTCTATTCTATCTACCGATATTCAAAATTAAAACTTATAACAACTAATGTAAGTTGTTATTATTTAACTTGTCAACGTCGCTAAGGTCACATCGTCAATTCATACGTTCATATATGAAGGTCAACGAGTTTAACTAATCACCGTATTTTTCTATTTGTACCCTTACGCCTTCCAAAAAGATATCAATTTCACATGAAAAATACATAATCTTCGTTATGATCATGTGGAGATGTAGACCGTATCGATAAGTATTATCGATATGGGTTAAAGATTTACGTACAAGAAATTAAGTGAAGAGAATTAAGGTAAAATTTTAAAAAATCTTTTGGTTTAATACAAACATAAAATTTAAAATATGCATTGTTTCATATTTATTTTAAATGTAATGTTAGGTATGCTTACTGTTAAGTTTCCTTTTATAATTTTAATTTAACGGTGTATGTGACATTTCTTGGCAGAGGGCGGGCGTGGAGTCTATCGTCGTCACTGGAGCCAGACGGGAAGGCGAGGGATGTGGCCTTCCTGGATGCCTACGCGCTGGAGCGCTGGGAGTGCGTCCTGCACTACATGGTGGGCTCCGCTCACACGGAGGGCATCAGCGCTGATGCTGTGCGCATATTACTGCATGCAGGCCTTATGACCAGGTTTGTTACATAAATGGCAACAAAATTGGGTATGTAGTATTAGCAATTAGCTATAAAAGATTTTTTTTTTTTTTTTTTTTATGTTACTTGGATAAGCAAACTGGCAAACGTGCCACCTGATGGTAAGTGGTCAACGTCGCCCATGAACATAAACTAGTTTACCTGGAACGAGCCCAGGCAACTCATCTATGTGTTGCCTATCCTGAGACATAAGATGTTAAGTCTCGGTGCCAGTAATTACACTGCCTGTCTTGCCCTTCTCTCCGAAACACAGCAAAGCTGTTTCACGGGAGAAACAAGCAAGATGGTGGTACCCATGCAGCCGGGAGCGCGGCACAGCGCTTCCCTCCCACCGGTGATAGACCTATCTATATATTTATAGATCTATCTAGCTAAATTGCCAACAACTACTACTACATCTTGCTGCTAAAGTGATTGAACATATAGATGGCCTACAACACTATGGTGTGATTATTTGTTTGTTTATTATTCTTACACATCTCAAGCATTAGATATTTCTATCAAGTTAGTTGAAAATGAACATTAATGCAGCAGCATGCTACATTCCTACAATCAATACACATAGTAACAAGATAACCCTAAAATTTCCCACAGGGATGCAGAAGATGGCTCAGCGGTTATCACAAAAGCTGGTTTTCAGTTCCTATTACTCAGCACAACTAAACAGGTGCTTATATTTTTATACCTTTATTATTAAAACAAGATAAATGTCAATTAGAAAGACAGATCACAAGGTAACAGTGTTGCTATATCCTTGTTGTGTTATGCATAACACAATTAAATTTATATACAATATTAGCAGACCAGGCCACGCGTTGCAGTGGCTAAGGTAAATAAAGTATGTAAGGTATTCGGGATTCGAACCCGCACCTCTGGCTTGAGCGTCAACGCGCTTACCATTGAGTTACATAGGTCGTCAATTAATAACGAAGGTCTAATACGTCATCTTTCTGTCTAATAATCTGCATACAGTAACAAAATTTGCAATAACAAATATTGAGTTCAATACATAATTGAGATGAAAACTACCCTATCTCCCAAGTTGGACCAAATTACAGATGCTTACAAATTTTTTTAAAAAAAAATCAGTAGTTTCGGAGTTTATCGCGAACATACATCGTGACACGAAATTTTTATATACAAAGATGTAATAAGGATGAACTTGGATAAAACGAAAGTTATGTTCAACGAACACGCTATCCCTAGGCCGGTTAACGTTGATGGCATTAAACTCTTAATCACTACATAGTATAAAAAAAGAATTTTGAAAATCGGTCCACAATTGACGGAGAAATCGGTGTACATACATTAAAAAAAAAATGCCGGCCGAGTTGAGATCCTCCTCCTTTTTGTTGAAGTCGGTTAAAAACAAAGTCGCTTTCTCTGTCCCTTTGTATGCTTAAATCTTTAAAATTACGCAACGGATTTTGATGCGGTTATTTTTATTAGATAGAGTGATTCGAGAGGAAGGTTTATATGTATAATAACATCCATTAAATAGTGGAGAAATACTGTTATTTTTTAGGTTTCTAATGTGATGTCGTAAATAAACACATTTTTTGCACTTACATTGCAAACGCTGGATGAACAACACTAACAGATAGATCAAAATTATGTACTACATTATTGTACACCTTAGAAAGATCTACAAAAAAGTCCGCGATGGCATATGTGTATCTCTTAAAGATAACATACTATATACTTAAAAAATGGGCAATTATAAAACGGTAGTTGGAAAGCTATTTACACAAATGTGGTATTAATCTTTATCATTTTAAATATGTTAGTTAGCTTGAGCATTTCATGAAGTATGTTTTTCCTGTTTACACCATGCAAATGAAATGCATATCTTAGAAGATATAGCAAAATCAAAATAATGCGACACCGTGATTTCGACCGAGATGCGCGAGCCGGGCGCTCCGTGATGCCGCGCCTCGCGCCCGAGCCGGGCCCAGCCCCGGTTCTGAAAGTTAGGATAATAATTATTATTGTATCAATGTAATATGGTAGAATTGTGTATCCTAAATATGCCTACTGAAAAGTCCGCGATGGCATAATATGTCTATATTATGTTAAATAAATAACATATTACCTATATCCATTTTAATACTTAAAAAATTGGCAATCTTAAAGCGGTAATGTAAAAGCTATTTACAAAAATACGGTATTAATCACTTCATATTATAAAATAAACGCCCGTCCATAGATAAATAATCATCATCAATCCGTGTATGGCTGTACATCTAAGTTAACGCGGGCGAAGCTGCGGGCAACAGCTAGTTATATTATATAACATCTTGAGCACATTAATTTTGCAGGTAGTTCGACATAATTTCGAGAGAGAATCCGATAGGAGTATTCAATTAGTATGGGCAGCATTCAAGAAGCTTAGTCATATTCTCACGTTTTCTATACCGCTAGAGATTGAAGAGCTCTATAGAGTTTGAAGACGGAAGTCTTTAACCAATGCGTTCTCCCCGTGATGACCTACGGTGCAGAAATGTGGCCTCTAAATTTACGACTGGTCCGAAAGTTTGCCGTAGCTCAACGTGCTATGGAGCGTGCTATGCTGGGTGTTTCTTTGACAGATAGGATTCGAAACGAAGACATCCGGCAGAGAACCAAAGTTACCGATATCACGCGAAGATTAAGCTCGTTGAAGTGGCAGTGGGCTGGTCATACACTCAGGAGAACGGATAGCCGATGGGCCAATAAATTCAAGAGTGGAAGAAATCCAGTGCAGAATACAGTATTAATCCCCTTGTCTGTTTATCCAGGTGTGGTTGTTTCTGCAGCACTACTTGCACACCGCTGAGAAGAGGAGCCTCAGTGCGGCAGAGTGCCTCGCCTTCCTGTACCAGCTCAGCTTTAGTACACTGGGCAAGGTAACTTTACTGTATTATACTTACATAGCTGGCGGATTTGCCAAATCTGGGCCTCACGTCGTACCATTGAAATTGTATTAATTAGTATATAATTATTTCCTGCTATAAAAAAAAGGACATTGATTGTTTTTATACAAGCCTTTTTCCGCGGCTTCGCCGTTTTTCGGCGCCGTGAGACTCCGACAGCTCGTTTGCCCCCTGGTGACATAAAAAAAGCATTTCAACTTTTATTTTCAATTGGTTCATCCGTTTGGTTGTGAAAGAGCAACAAACAAACAAACCCACATTCACTTTTATAATATTAGTAAGGATTATACATTACACAAAGGAGCCTTTGATGCTTGAACTAACTGAATAAAATTGTGATTCCAGGATTACAGCACGGAGGGCATGAGTAACAATATGTTGGTGTTCCTTCAACACCTCAGGGAGTTTGGTCTCGTGTACCAGCGGAAGGTGAGTTGTCATTACTGTTTGTGTGTCTTAGGGCAATGTAAGATGGTAATATTATATTAAAGACACATCCTTTTTGTTTATTAGTTCGATAGCCGTACTGCCTTTTGAGTTATGATGACATAAATATTGAATGATTTCAAATACTAGCGTGCATGCTGCGGAAATAAAGTCTAAAGTTGAAAAATGTAGTGGCTTTAAAACTTTAAAAATATCCAGTGACTAAACTATTGATTTTATTGGTCCAGTTTTTGGTGTGTAGCCTGAAAATGGTACATAGTATATGTGGTTTAATTTAATGCCTCTCGCTTTTATCAACCTTGGTAAAAACAGTCTTACTTTACAACAATTATATTTGTTTGATAGTTAGGATCGTCAACATGGGTAAGATAGTTAGGGTAGATTATTTTGTAAAAATTATAAAATATTTTATTGTAAGTATTGTTTTGTCTTGACATTTTTTGGCTGATTGGGATGCAGTAAAAAAAAATGATTTAAAAGTGACTTAAAAAAAATTCAATGTTTTTTTTTTTTAATCGCTAATTTAAATCATCCCAACCCTGATTTTATCACTTGATCCTTCGAGCCGAATATTTTGATTCGCTGTCTCTGTTACGTACCTCAAAATGATTATTTATATAATAATCAATACACGATGGTCCTTCGAACCGGACATCACATATTTCGACCTGTCCTTCACATAGTATTATAAACGTTACCTCTTTATCATCATCATCATCATCATTAGCCCGTTATTGCCCACTGCTGAGTATAGGCCTCCCTTTTTTTCTGCCAATCTCCTTTGTCCCTTGCCTGCCTCATCCATGTTTTGCCCATCAGCCTCTTTATATAATAGTGTAATATGCATACTACATATACAATAAATAAACGTTATTTACGTTGTAACTTTGGATGTTGGAGGTAATCGTCGAAATACTTATCAGATTTATACATTTTTTTTAGAAGTACATACATATAATGCTACGTTATCACTGAGTGACATAGTCTATACAATCATCAGTTCAGATAATTGATGTGTAAGTTAATGTGGGTGAAGCTGCAGGTACTATACTAGCTGTATTTAATAAAAACAATATTTGGATCGTTCCAGCGAAAGGCGGGTCGCTTCTACCCGACGCGGCTGGCCCTGGGGCTGGCGCGCGCAGACGAGGGCGGCGCGGACGAGGGCGCGGCGGGCAGCGCGCGCGGGCACCTCGTGGTGGAGACCAACTACCGCGTGTACGCCTACACCAGCTCCGGCCTGCAGGTGGCGCTGCTGGGACTTTTCACCGAGCTCGTGTACCGGTCAGTACCCCCACTACCGTTCGCTTCTGCACCTCCCCGTGTACAGATAGAATCGCGGGGGATGGAAGAAGGTACTTGCGAAGGCTTTTTCGCAACGTGCATTTCCTTGATTCACAAAAAAACTGTTCGTTTCGACGTTTTAGTGAAATGTATTGAATAAACCGACCCCGTGCTACAGTATTCGGGTGCCTGTTTTCACGGATCTCCGCTTCGAAATTAGACGACGAGTACTTTAGAGCAGTGTTTTGCAAAGTGTGTGCCGCGGCATAGTGGTGTACCGCCGTCAATAGTAGGTGTGACTTGAAAAATTAGGTTATCTCAAAACTAAATGGACGGGAGAAAAATACTTACACTGATGTAAATCGCGCGAGCTCACGAGCGAGGCGTTTTGTTTGGTTCCAATCTACTATATCTGTGTTTTGTTGATTAATAAAAAAAAAAATTGCCGAAAAGCTCCTCCTTTTTTAGAAATCTGTATAAAAATAGGTACTTACAAAACTGATTTTTCATTTATGGGTGTACATCCAAAAAATTTCGTTTTCATAGCCTACCTTGAACACAAAAAGTTTGCGGAACACTGCTTTAGAGTAATTTTGAATTGCGAATTAGTGGATTGTATCTACTACTGTACTATGTATTGACGAAGTCGTAAAATTCAAAGAAAGCAATCTTACGAATGTTGCACAGGTCTGCAAATTTTGTACTCATTATGGTCGAGACTCGATCCTACTCGGCTACCATTGCTAATGCCAGTAATCCGCCGTGCGCAGGTTCCCAAACCTGGTGGTGGGCGTGCTGACGCGCGAGTCGGTGCGCGCGGCGCTGCGGGGCGGCATCGGCGCCGACCAGATCGTGCGCTACCTGCGACAGCACGCGCACCCGCAGGTACCGCCCCATCACGCCCCAAGCCCGATCCAACACGCCCCACCACACCCATTTCAATCTTCTAACGAGGCCAGATACGAAATAAAGGCTATTTTGACGAGGACTTCAAATAAAGAAAACTGTCAATCCCATAAGATAAAAAGATTACGGATATACATGGTGATTGGCGGAGGAATGTATTTATTGTAGGGCATCCTTTTTCATGGGTACAAGATTCTTCCTATTCGGCAAGATAGCGTCACTATATATTTTATTATTATAATATAGCCAGAAAAAGAACAAAAATTTTTTACACTGACGCATTTAAGTTCATAGGCAATATTGATCACATACCATCTGATTTTCGTATATACTTCGTTTTTTTCTGATATACTTCGCAGTCTATGGCCGTGTGAACCTACGAGTCGTCCTTGTGGTAAGGAGAAATAGGGCTCCTAAGGGTAAGCTATGATTTGTAATGTCTATATGTTCGGCGACAGATGCTGAAGACGGAGATGGGCGGCGTGCGGTCGGGCTCGTTGCTGCCGCCCACCGTGGTGGACCAGATCAAGCTATGGGAGGGCGAGCGCAACCGCTTCTGCTACACCGAGGGCGTCGTCTATAACCAGTTCTTGTCACAGGTACAACCATCACCAACCGAATACCAGACCCGATGGTATATTTCCCATTCACCATTTCAGCTGGCCTAGCATGCGCGCACAACAATTTGTTCTCTACCCCTTTTCTCGTATTATCTCTCTGTCTAGAGTAGCTAATATGCGTTTTCAATATTAAGGACAAGATAAAGTAATAACTTAAATAAATAAAACCGGGTGCCTATTTTTTGTATATCGTGGCGTGGCCCGGCTGGACCTGACTTTCACAAAATCTTTTGCTGGTAAAAGCTCGACCTCGAGAGAGCCCAGGCGGGTATGTGGGACTCGCTGCGCCCGAAAGATGGTAAGTGGACGCAGCTCTACCCACTAAAACCCGGCGAGTGCCGCCTTGGTGAGGTGCCCCGGATCTGTTAAGATAACAGGGCACCTCGACGGCTAGTCAGTCCCGCAAGGGACCGACGCTACCTCCACAGAGGAGTTGTCCCGCACCACAGAACAACCCCTCCCAACGTCGGGACAGTACAATGGGGTGAGGTTCCCATCCTCACCCCATGCCCCCTGCTCTTTTGTCCCCTCTTCTATACGAGGGGTACAAAGAGACCCCTCGGCTCAATTAGCTTTGCCCAAGGTGCTGGGCTCACCCTAGGCTACTGAGCCCCACCGCCACGTCAAGGCCAGAACCATGGTGGGGTTCCTAATGTACCTAGTACTTTCCTCGTCAGATTTTTAATAGCAGTGCCAAATAGTTGGATGTATAAGTCATCATCAACACCTTTACAAGGCCGTAATGTAAAGACATGTGACGTTCAATGACACTTTGTGTACTATATCACATACCCTACTACTACGTCCCTGAATTATATCGCTTTTGCTGTAGAGGTTGTAACATGTGTGTGTGTGTGTGTAGGCGGACTTCGTGGTGCTGCGCGACTACGCGAAGGGCGCGGGCGTCCTGACGTGGCAGAACGAGCGCTCGCGCACAATGGTCGTCACCAAGGCCTCGCATGACGACGTCAAGCGCTTCTGGAAGAGATACTCAAAGGCCTAGCCCCCGACCATGTCCCGTCAGAAGACATCTGGTAGTGAGCTGACCTTTACACCCAGATACGCTACAGTATTTGATCGAAATGGTTCAGATACACCAGCACAACCCATTATGATCTCATACTTGATGAGATGAATCCTAATAGAAAGCTCCTTGGAGCCAGGGAGTGCCAATTCTTCTGTTCAAGCGCTGCACTATTTGACCAAAAAACGCCCACATCGACTGTTAGTTAGGAATTGTAAATATTATGTAAATAAACGCTTTTGTATTACTATTATTTTATTCTTATAAATAGTCCGTATCAAATATTTTACAACTAAACACTCACAGCATCATCAGTTTGGTACATGCACTATATTTACAAGGTGTCGAGTGCGCCCCGCCCCGGTCAGGGCTCGAGGGGCATGTCCGAAGCGGTGGGCGGAGCCGGCGGCTTAGCGGGCGCCAGTGCGGCCAGCAGCTTGGTGACGGCAGACTGCACGACGCGCTCCAGGTTCGAGTCCTCGCTCGTTACCTCCTGGAGACAAATAGTCTTGATTAGTAAGAGGGGAAATAATCTAGCAAATAGTCCGCACTCGGCCAAAAAATACCTATTGACATTTTACGTCGTTTGTAGAGATCGTCTACTCTTAAAATAAACGCCCCTCTAATCCATTTTTCATCACATTTATAGGCGCCATACACGCAAAATACAAATGGTTTTCGTAATTGGTAATTCAATCGCCTGCTAAACACGAAACGAAAAGTCAGACCAAAACGTGCGCTTACCACCATACAAAGCACCTAAACTGATTGCACAATTAGCTGACCCAACGAGTTCAAGTTTACAGTGATATCGCAATACGTACATAAATGAGTGTACGTAACAAGCTTTACGCAAATGGCTAGACGGAGTCGATATTGGTCTCATGCCGATGGTTTATGGACTGGTCACCTTTCACCCACCTAGTGTTATAAATCCGACATGTGTAAAACTTTTCTTCAAAGGTATCGCATGTTTATATACATAGGTAGGTATTCCTTTTCGAGGTATTGGTACAAGACGATATATCAAATGAACTATATATACCATGTTGAGGAGGTCGATGTCGGCGCGGCGACCGCCCACACTGACGTACAGCTTGTCTCCCTTGAACATCTTGGGCACGGAGTCCTGCCCGAACATCTCCTGCAGCATCTCGATCACGCACTCCTGTAACATGCATGGTAATGGTAAGGTCCTTAAAGGGACTTGTTTTTTTATATATACTTAAAATGCTGTCTATCAGAAGACAGGCTACCGCTGAACAATAATTGTCTGCCCGTACCAGTTTTTTTTTTTTTTTTTTTATGTTACTTGGATAAGCAAACTGGCAAACGTGCCACCTGATGGTAAGTGGTCGACGTCGCCCATGAACATAAACTAATTTACCTGTAACGAGCCCAGGCAACTCATTTATGTGTTGCCTATCCTGAGACATAAGATGTTAAGTCTCGGTGCCAGTAATTACACTGCCTGTCATGCCCTTCTCTCTGAAACACAGCAAAGCTGTTTCACGGGAGAAACAAGCAAGATGGTGGTACCCATGCAGCCGGGAGCGCGGCACAGCGCTTCCCTCCCACCGGTAAATGATTGTTTTATGTCAGTCTGTTGTGTACCGTAAATCATTACATCACAAATGCATGCGCTTCAACTTATGTGTGGGCGGTACCTTGAAGTGCATGCGGTCGAGCGTGTGTGTGTGGGGGCAGGCCCGTAAAGTGCATGCGTACGAGCGTGTGTGTGTGGGGGGGGTTACCTTAAAATGCATGCGGTTGAGCATGTGTGTGTGTGGGGCGGGGCAGTACCTTAAAGTACATGCGGTCGAGCGTGTCTGTGTGTGTATGAAGGGGGGCGGGCGGTACCTAAGTGCACGTGTTCGAGCGTGTGTGTATGTGTGTGTGGGGGCGGTACCTTAAAGTGCATGCGTTCGAGCATGTGTGTATATGTGTGTGGGGGGCGGTACCTTAAAGTGCATGCGGTCGAGTTTATGCGCTAACGGGTGGTGCGGAGGTGCGTGCGCGGGCGCGGGGGCCAGCAGTGCCGCCACCACGGCGTCCGCGTACATGTCCGCCACTGGGGACGCCTGCCACTGTAACATATTAGTAGTATATTATAATATAGTCTGTTAGAACATTGTTATTACAACATAGCGTTTTTATCAGGCCGATGACTTTATCTTTACGCTCCGCGTACGGCATTCTCCGCAATTATTGTAATCTATACTAATATTATAAAGCTGAAAAGTTTGTTTGTTTGTTTGAACGCGCTAATCTCAGGAACTACTGGTCCGATTTTTAAAATTCTTTCAGTGTTAGACAGCCCATTTATCGAGGAAGGCTATAGGCTATATAACATCACGCTGTGAACTATAGGAATTGAGTAACGCGGGCGAAGCTGAGGCAACAGCTAGTAATTGTTATAATGTATGAAGTTACATAATAATATGTGCTTAAAATGTCAAAGCTGGAAGTTTAAGGTCCCTATAAGTAAAATACGCATATAACACAATCCTATTTATTACTTCCGTAAAACCGATTTGCTGTTCCGTAAAGAACAGCAGAACAGGGTGTGTCATTATTTGCTTTGACTCGGGTGCTTATATCAAGCGCACCGCCACGCGCAGGCTAAGTTGCACGGAGATCTATCAACATGCGTTCCGTGGTTGGCTCATGAGTGTGTTTGGCCGTAGCCAGTATGTGGGCGTGGCTGTGGGAGTGGGTGCTCACCTCCAGCGTGACGAGCGGCAGGTCAAGCTGCAGCGACAGACAACCGAAGAGCCGCCAGCGCGAGTCGGAGATGAACTCGAGCGGTCCGGCCAGCCGCTGCAGCGCCAGACGCAGCGCCGCCGCTCCGCCCACGTACTGCAGCGACTGTCGCTGCCACACCTCCGAAGCGCTCAGCTCCGTGTACTCTGCGCAACAAAACACGCTAACATCGTGGATTACCACCGATAATGCGAGTTATACCGTCTATACATTATTAAGGGTAATTTTATTTTATTTTATTTGTTTTGGTAATTGTTATTACATTTTATTATATTTTGTTAAACCAGCAAAATTTTCGGGAAATAAAGGCTCAATTATTATCACTGAGTGACATGGGCAATAACCGGTCCAGATGCGACTGTAAATTAAGCTGACGCGTGCAAAACACACAATCCTAATAAAATGCATTCGCGTAGATTAAAGTGTACGCAGTATAATCACGTACTGTTCAGGTCGGAGGGCGCGAGGATGTGATAGTTGAAGTTCCGCTTGACGAGGATGCCCTGCAGCTGCTCGCCCGGCTTCGGCGCCTCCATCGCCAGCGAACCCATCACCTGGAACGAGATACGTGCATACAATACTTCACCCTTAATATACGATAGCCCCTAAATTATTAACTCGAACATTGATACGGCTAGTATGTCGGTAGTTACGCCCTTGTTTTGTACGCTACTTGTACTGCTGCTACGATGCGATACTTGATATTTTTTAAGGATCTGTCAGACACTTTTTCTAAATGTCGATAGACCACGCCCCGCGGGGCGGGGCCGGGCCGGGCCGCGCACGTACCTTGGCGGTCTTGTCCCCACGGAAGGTGAGCGCCAGCTGCTGCGTGTTGCGCGGCGTATGGATGGCGATCCGGCCGCGGTGCTCCCGCTGCAGCGCCGCCTTCAGCCGCGACATCTCGTTCTGTTCCCCGTGCACCAACACCTGCCCCACAAACGAACACCACACGTTACTTGAGATAGACAAAACTGGCTGAAGTGAGTTAGATTGTGGGTGAGGGTGGTGGGCTTTTAAAAAGACTAATTAAACGCTATATATACTGATCGTTTAAAGAGCTAAATAAGACTAATATTTATTTATTTTTGAATGCTTCATCAATTCTGAATTATTCAAAATTTATAACAAAAAAAAATCTGCGAGTTTTATAAAAACCAGCAGCCAGGAAATGTCCAATTGTGATGCACCCCGGAAATTTTATATTCTTATGTTATAATAATGGTACCTGTATAGTAAAATTAATATAAATGTGCAGACGCTTTTCGTTAACTAGCCCAGGCATCTCATTCGTGTGTTATAAGATATTAAATCTTAGAGCAGGACAGCTAGTAGCCTGTAGCTACACTGCCTGTCCTGCCCTTCTCTCCGACAGCAAAGCTGTGTTACGGGAGAAATGGGCAGGAGGTAACCATGCTGACGAGAGCACGGATAAGCCCATCCCTCAAACTGGTCGATTTACTGCAATGACTTACATAATCCAAGAAACAGGTGTCTATATTATGTTTAAAAATAGATCTTACCACATGCGGAGGTTTCAATATGTTGATGAACTCGGATGTCTGCTGGTAATCGGTGTGGGCCGAAAACGAGATGTAGTCCACCGACATCTTCAGGGGCAGCTTCTGGCCCGACATGGTGGTGATCTCCTCCGGCTCCGACAGGATCGTCTTCGCCAGGGTACCCTCCACACAGTAGCCTACAGGAAAGTTCAGCGACCCGTCAGTTTACTAAAGGATAAAGGTGTCGTGTTCAATGAGCCAATATCCACTTATAAATGGGACCTCACTAAATTATGTCTAAGGCTTCGGATTCTCGCAAGCGTAACAGCGAGTCCCTCCTAACTAGACCGACCGAAAGAGTGTAATCCTTAGAAGCCATTAGATGATTATAATAAAAATAATATTATAATAATAATCTTTATTTCATAATCAGTATACAATGTAATATAACAGTGGCAGGAGCCTCCTTTTAAGTAAACGAATACCTGTATCAGGAGCCTCCGCTCTTCCTTAAACATATTATTACATTTACATGGTATACATAAGTAGACATGAATCTCAAGCATATTAGTTTAGACATTAGAAATTAAGTACTGTGTATTTGTGTGAGTGCGTGCGTTTATGTGTGTGTGTGTGTGTGTGTCTGTGTGTGTGTGTGTGTCTGTGTGTGTGTGTGTGTGTGTGTGTGTGTGTGTGTGTGTAAGTGTGTAAGTGTGTTTAGTTATTAGTATAAATAATATATATATTATGTATTAAAAAGTGAAGATGATAACTTGTCAACGTGACGTACGGAACACAGAGTTCATACGTGGTCAACAATAGCAACTTATTCACGCGTTATAAGATGGTAAGTATCGGTGACACTGTCTTCTATTCGGAACACAACTATCTGTTTTACGGAAAAAATAATCAGGATATTGGAACACATAGAGCGCAGCACACGCGCGTCCCTCCCACTGGCAAATAAACTATTTTTAATTAATAATTTCCTCTCTACATTTAAGTTAAATACTTGTGTCGGCGCCTAACGGAACTTGGTCCCCCTCAAGTCTTCAAAAGCCGTGAGAGACATATCAAGACGAATTCGAGGAGTTCATTTCACAATTGTAAGAAACTAGAAAGAAAAGAAAGTTTACCAGCAATAATGACCCCGTTCTTGGGGTCCGTGCACCAGGACTCGAACAGCTCCCGGGACAGCCCCGACTGCATCATTCCCGGGGACGCCATGATCACGCACGGGCCAATGTCCTCGAAGTGGTCTATACCCTGGAAACGATGGGAAAGGAATACGTGTATTATCATACAATTTATTTAAAAAATCCGGTGGGAGGGATGCGCTGTGCCACGCATTAGACTGTACCTATAGGTACCATCATCTTGCTCGTTACTCCCGCCAAACAGCTTTGCTGGGTTTCGTAGAAAAAGGCAGGACAGGCAGTGTAATTACTGGCACAAACTTAACATCTTATGTCTCAGGACAGGCAACACGTTTATACATTGTATATGCAAGCATTGAGACGAGCCGAAGTAAAAAGTTTTCCTAGGAGTAGCCCAGACACATAGGTTGTATGCCTGGCGTTCCCATGACCCTGTCCAATAGCAGACAGGCGGGGATACTTACCACTATACTACCGAGGAACCGTTGGGACCAGTCTACTACGGCGATCTCGTGGCGTCGGCGGCGAACTTCGGTAGACTACGGGATTTCGCGCGACGATGGCACAGGAGAAGGAGCGACCTAGAGAAGAACGGAGGAATCGAAGCGGAAAACCAAGGAAGGTAAAGAAGACCATCAAAGATAGCAGTTCGGCACACACCGAAGGCGTATCTGTGCCGTCCGCCCCAGAAAGGGGAGAGGGACAAGTAGAATGAGGATTAAATAACTTGTAGGGAACGAAAGCGTGTGCACCTAAAGTGCAGAGAAGAAACCCCAGACATTAGGGTGCGCACTCCCAACATTAGGCCCGTATAAACACGGTTGATAGGGCCATGGGTTGGTGGAGGGACTTGTCCAAACAACACAACCACCAGGCCCCTCGCCGAGCCGGAGAAATGCAAAAGGCATTTCCCAACGTAAAAAAAATGGAGTAGCCCAGACAACTCATCACGGTGTCTATAACGTAAGACGCCTCCTATTGTCTTTATGTCAAAGTAATAAGGCAATAAAATTATTTATATTTATTTATATTGTTCCCCCATATAAACTTTAATTACATAGTTCTTATCCCAAACAACACCGGTTATACTTGATAACCGGTGTTGTAGATTGACGAGGTGAATGTACAACGAATATCAACTGATAGGCGAACGGTCAAGGACATTCGCACGATCCGTTTCACGGTCAATGTGACAACAGAAATATAATAAGTACAGCACTGGCTGTTATCTACGGCTTCACTCGCAAACTATCAATATCACCCTTGTTCACCAGGTTTTAATATAAACAATGACAATCTAAAATCGTATAACTTTGTAAACATATTTCGAATAAAAAAACAGTATTATGTGGCGGGATGTAAGTGGGAAGCCAATTTGATGAAATTTAAGATGGCATCTAAGTAATGCGCGAGGACCTTCCCTTATCTCGTAAGTTGGTATTATGAGTTTATCGACCATACAACCGGATAGATAAGTCATTTGAGCTATGAAATTCCGAAACTCGTCAGTGATTTGGTACTGACGTAAGAGCAATTCAACCATCGGACTTAGGAACTTATAAGATACGGTAGTAGTACAGGCTTTACTTATACTGTGGTAGTACCTAGTATGTATTTCACAAATATTGAAGTGTTTCCTTATAATTCAATTGATACCCGAATCTGGAAATCTAAATTCCCTAATCTCTTGTCGTCATCCATACATCATAATATTATGTCCGTATATAATATATTTTTAATTTCTTCAATAAACATAAATTACTATAGTTTTATCAAAAAGCCATTTTAATGTCATGATCTTTTCTGAGATTGCAGTACACCGTGAAACGGATCGCATTGTGCCGGTATGAGTAATCAGTAATCATGGATGATTATATGTCAGCGATACACGAGGTGTCTCGGTGAGTGTTGACTTGTATGTGCGTTGCCATGGTGACCGGAGCACAGTGAGTGTGTATGTGATAACATCATTTAGACGACCTTCACATAAAATATACAGTAGCGAAAATAAACGTAAGAATTATTGAACATTTTTATCATTTTTTAGTCAAACTAAAAAACTAAGTTTTGTATCTTTATCTATTTAATTCATATATTATCCGCTTAGAAATAGATAAAAACTAGAGATGAGCCGAATATGATTTGAAACGAATCCGAACTTCGGCCGAACTAATTAGGTACTTCGGTTAAATTTGGGCACTTTTAAATACTAGAGATACGTAAGACGAGTTTATTTTTATTGTTGAAAACACCCATTAATAGAGAAATAATTAATGTTTCTGGGTGTTTAGTTTGTGAACCAAAAACGTGATTTTTTTCAATATGCGATTTGTAATTAAGATGTTTGTTAGAAGAACGATAAGTTTATTTAATTTTTGTGACACATGTCTAATTTCTCAGACGACGCATAAGGGTAGGTAACACTACCGATATGGCGTAAATCTGATAAATATAAATATCAACGTACAGTAGATAAATTCGCACGTGTACTTTTACGATTTAATCTTATCTCACAATAAATCTGTATTTCACGTCACCATTACAAACTAATATTTTAATTATCGGGCGTCGTTACATTCGCTATTTAGGGTTTTGGACAGGCTGACAGAATAGCTACTAGGAGGTAAGTGGTCGTACATGAGCGACTTGTCTCACAACACAAGCTAAAAACTTGTAACTTATTTTACGGCAGAAGTAGTGGTACCCGAGTAGGGGGGCGCAGGGCACAACGCATCCCTCCCACCAACAAACCAGTATTATCAAAACAATACGCCGTAATTTTCATCATACTACATCATACTACACTTACGACCTCAAAATGTATAATTTTTTCCAACGTTTTGTCTCGCGCGTCTGCTGCATAACCCTTATCCTACAGGAAGAAAGAACAGGACGTGCAGCGGTCACTGGCCTCTTACGTGTCATAAACAAGGCAAGAATGATTTGAGCTCAACATTTTGAAAATGGAATATCGCTTAGGATTTGGACAAATAGTTCATAACCTTCTTTAACGACAGTCTATTAAATTTAAAGAAAAGAAAATTTAATATTAAGGTTACACAAGTCGCTCATCAATGTTTGACGTTGACCATGAATATACTTAGTTTAAGTATAATATAAATTGATCTCATCTTGTTATCTATGTGTTGATTGTTATCTATGTGTGTATGTACCCAAAATCGTAAAAAAATATACATTTAATAAAAATACAAACTTCTAAACTTTCGTATTTTAACACTGATTTTAGCCCAACTTTGGGCGAAAATAAATAGTACACGGAACACGAAAGTTTAAAAATAAAGCCCGTAAAGATATAGTTTAGTTATTCAAAAGTTGAAATAAATTTATTTTGAAAAGATACAATTAACAGTTTTTCTATAATAAGTGTTTTGCTAAAAGGACATTTTCGGAATTAATCATTGTGCATTTCATTATAGCACGCATGTTCGCGCACTATGTCAGGTGAGATAGCTATCATTTTGTTAGAGTTCGCGCCGTCGACTAGTTGAACCTTAAAAGAGCTATTCAAATTCTATTAGTAAACAGTCGGCGAGTTCATCGCAATCAAAACAAAAAGCCGGCCAAGTGTGAGTCGGACTCGCGAACGAAGGGTTCTGTACCATTATATATACAACATTAAACACTAACAAAAAATATGGTTTATATTTATGAAATTAAATGTTTTTTTTATGTTTGAGTTGATTTAATGAAAGGTAAATTGCGGTTTACGATTTATGACGTATTAAAAAAAACCTACTTACTAGATCTTGTTCAAACCAATTTTCGGTGGAAGTTTGCATGGTAATGTACATCATATATTTTTTTTAGTTTTATCATTCTCTTATTTTAGAAGTTACGGGGGGGGGACACATTTTTCCACTTTGGAAGTGTATCTCGCGCAAACTATTCAGTTTAGAAAAAAAATGGTACTAGAAACCTCAATATCATTTTTGAAGAAAGAGTGGCTGTGACATACGGACGGACGGACGGACAGACAGACAGACAGACAGACAGACGGACAGACAGACAGACGGACAGACAGACGGACAGACAGACAGACAGACAGACAGACAGACAGACAGACAGACAGACAGACAGACGGACAGACAGACGGACAGCGGAATCTTAGGTACCCTAGAAACGACCTATTTTATTATAGAAACGGAGAGGAATGGGCAGTTGGTTCATCTGATGGTTTATTATCACCGATATCCATCGACATCCCGTAACACCAGTTTGAATGGATAATCCCAAATTTCAGACCGCCATGTTGCCCGGGTCAGTTAAGAGCCGCCTCATCCGGTGGCTGGAGGACCACCGCGAGCTGGTGGTGTGCGCCTTCTGCCTGCCCGCCAGTTTCCTGTTCACGCTGCTGCTGAGGCTCAGGACCTTTATCCGGAAAGTCACCAGCGACCCGACCAGGCACGACAGCGCCGTGAAGACAATACAAGCAAAGGTCCGATATTTAATCAATTCTCACTTAAAATATTCTGATTCATTGTACAAATTTATGAGCGGGAGTAGCCTGTACCCAGCAATGGAGGTCTATCGGATCACGAATGTAACGGACGATATTTTCCTCTTCGCGTCAAGCGGCAGGTCCATACATCATTATCTTTTTTCGCCAAGATGACGTCAGAGATGAAGTACTTCTTGTGCCGTTGAGATAAAAACTAGCGGTTACCCGCAGCTTCGCCCGTGTTAACTTAGATTTACAGCCATACGCGGATTGATGATAATTATTTTTATAGCCAAAGCTACTTCTTATAACATCAGCTATCTGCCAGTGAAAGTCCTATCAAAATTTACGGACGTTTTATTAAATAGACGGACAAAAATTAAAAAAAAAATTGGTATATGTACCGTGTATACATATGCATTTTATAAAAATCTGTTATTTTAATATTACAAGTTACAGACATTCCCATTTTTTTTTATCTGTAGGTACAGATGTATAGATAACTTTTAAATTATACAAATTGCAGTAAATCGGTTGGTATTCAATTAAAGCATTTGACAGTAATTACAAACATTTAAATTAAACGTCTTTAAACCCACCATCACAGTAAAACAGTTTGACGTTAGAAAATTCTAAATTTCAGGTCCAAGAATGGAACAAGCTGCCGCCGAAAGACCGTCGACTACTATGCACGTCGAGGCCCAATTGGCTATCCCTCTCCACGACCTTCTTCCAGAAGCACCTGCACCACCAGGTCGCCATCCCACTGTACGACATCCTGGAGCTGAACGAGGAGGCCATGACTGTGAGGGTGGAACCGATGGCCACCATTGGAGATATCACCGAGTATTTGATACCTAAGGGCTACTCGCTGGCTGTCACCATAGAACTTGAGGATGCCACTTTAGGAGGTGAGGTTGTTAAAAGGATCCTTAAAGAAAACTATGTGTTTAGCATGGCCTAACTTTCATGACATATGATGCTCGTTAAATCACCTACACTCTTGCCTCTCCTCTTAATTATAAGGAATATCTTATTAGCTTCTGATAGAAAGTAATATTTTGACCAATCATTTAAGTAGTATTTTGACCCACACGTGAGACACACTTTAATATTACCAATTTTTGTTTGCAATAATTGCTGGTTTTATTGTATTTTTTTTGTCTTATTTTTAGGTTTGTGCGATCAAAACTATTTTTCTGTATCTCTTTTTATGTCTCTGTGCGTCTCGTGTTTGTGTCAAATAAATGTTTTTTTCTTTCTTTTAACAATTCTTTTGCTATTCTGAGAAACACTACGTATGTAATGGTAAAATTTAAAAGATACAGTTTAAAAAAATTACAAAGGTTAGGACTTACGAGATGTACTATATATCGCCGGTTCAACGTGGTGGGAATACGGCCTTGTTGTGACGGTGGGGGTCAGTACCTTCAGGTGACCCAGCACCTTGGGCGAAGCAAATTGAACCGAGGGAGCTGCTTTTTGTACCCCTCTTATAAGAACAAAAGAGCAGTGGGACAAGGGGCGAGGATGAACCTCACCCCATTGCACTGTCCCGACGTTGGAAGTGGTTGTTCTGTGGTGCGGGGACGACCCCTCTGTGGAGGTGGTGTCGGTCCTTTGAGGGATTGACTAGCCGTCGCGATGCCGTGTTTGCTCAACTGATCCGGGGCACCTCACCAAAGGCGTCATTGGTGGCACTCGCCGGGTTTTAATGGGTAGAGCTGCGTCCACATCTTTCGGGCGCAGCGAGTTCCACATACCCGCCTGGGGAGTCCCCCCCTTCACCAGCGGGATGCCTCGGAGCATTTCCCGGCGTAAAAAACAGATGTAATATCCATGAAAGCATGGTCTTTTATCTGTAAGAGTTCATACAAGTATTTCTATTTCCAGGGCTCGCATTCGGCACTGGAATGTCCACCCACTCACACAAAGCAGGTCTTTACCACGAGACTATAACTAGCTACGAGGTGGTACTCGGAGACGGGTCTCTTGTTACCGCCACAGCCGACAACCAATACTCTGATATGTACCACGCGCTTCCTTGGTCTCATGGCAGCCTGGGCTTCCTCGTGGCGCTGACGTTAAAAATCGTCAAGATAAAACCTTTCATCAAAATCAAGTACATCCCTGTCACTGGACAGAAGAAATACTGTGACATGCTCCGGGATTTGTCCGGAGCGAACGAAGCCCAGCCCAAGATCCACCCAGACTACATCGAAGGGACCATATTCAGCAAGGACCAATGCGTGATCATGACTGGAGATTACTCGGACTACGATAGTCGTATCACAGTCAATAGTTGCGCAAGATGGTACAAGCCCTGGTTCTATAAGCACGTGGAATCATTCTTAACAAAGGGAGAGAAGACCGAACTTATACCCTTAAGAGACTATCTCCTACGGCACAATAGACCAATCTTCTGGGTCGTGGAAGATATGATTTCATTCGGAAACCATCCACTATTTAGAATTCTGTTCGGTTGGCTCCTACCTCCTAAACCAGCGTTCCTAAAATTCACTACCACACCAGGGGTCAGAGCTTACACCTTCACAAAACAGGTCTTCCAGGATATAGTCCTGCCAATACAGGAATTGGAGAGGCAGATCGAGATCGCTAGCGTATTGTTCGAGAAGTTTCCATTGCTGGTGTATCCGTGCAAGATCATAGACCGCGGTCCATCGTCGGGTCAGCTCAGACATCCGCAAGCCAAGTATCTAGTCCCGGGTACTGATTACGCGATGTACAACGACTTGGGAGTTTACGGGGTGCCGGGTAAAGTGAAAGAGAAAAAACCTTACAACCCCGTGGCAGCCATGAGGAACATGGAGGAGTTTACGCGGGAAATCGGCGGCTACTCCTTCTTGTACGCTGACATTTTCATGACTAGGAACGAATTTGAAGAGATGTTCGATCTGACATTGTATGAGGGTGTCAGGAAGAAGTACAACGCTGAGGGCGCGTTCCCGCACTTGTACGACAAGGTCAAGCCCGAACTGGACGTGTTTGCGATTGGAGAAGAGCATACCATATCATAGATACTAATACATTTTATGGCCATCTTTTTCTTATCTTTTTAAATAACTAATTAACTTGATCTAGTCACTAGCCTACTACTTTATTAGACTAGTTCTCATAGCCCATGTGATTCATAAATGCGTGGCCTAACTTCAGGCACAAAATAGTAGGTCTCAGTTGTCAAACTTTTACTAGCGGAACATAGAAAAGCTGCTTTGCAGAAGAAAATAAGAACGAATCTTCCCAATCTTATCCTTATAAATATCTATCGAGCATATAACCGGATAGAGTAGTAAAAAATGAGTGAGCCATAAAATTCCGAAACTCGTCAGTGATTTGTCACTGACGTATTAAAAATTAAACCAATTAGTGATCAGTATGTACGTACCATCGGCCAATCCTCCATCAATGGCCATCAGTCGGCCAATCACAGCTGAGAACCAGCGCAGCGTCGCAGCACTTTGGCAGAGTTTGTTTTCATACAAAACACATAACATTACCGCTCTATTCCGGTTGTATGCTCGATGTGAAAATCTTAGCGTATACCGGGTGTATTTGGAACGCTTGCGGAGATTAAACCCTAATAATATACTATTTATATACTATATAATGCATATAACCATTTATCTCAGAAACGTTTTTTAAAGAAAATTTTAGGACTTGTGTATTTTGCAAACCCGCAATGTATGTATACACACTATGCACTCATGCTAACCGCGAGACGCGCGACTAGCGGGCGCACTGAAGACCTCGTGCATGCGGCGAACGCTGATTCAGTCCGCTAGCCGGCGTGAACCATAAACCAGTTTTTTTTTTTTCTCTCTATGTAGACTCTACGATTACTAATCGTAGAGTCTACATCCTGAGGATGCCTCGGTGTCGGGGCGAAACGTACGTAGATTGTTTGGTGGTGGTCTTTTACTGTGGTTGTGGTGCATGTGGGGTGGTGGTGCATGCGAGTGTACGCATATGCAGTGTGGGAAAGGAGGGCGGTGCTATATGCATGCATATGCGTGCACTCACACATTTGCTGTAAAGACTGCGTTTTTCGCGGGATAATTGCTAAATAATATAAAATATTTTAATATCTTACTATCATACCTCTTCGTTTTCGCAAGCGTTCCAAATACACCCGGTATAGCATACACTCCAGTGTAGCTGGTGTCCAGGGGAGTGTGGTCCAGGTTATTAATTTATTAATATTTTTATTTGTTATTAACCTAGTAAACTGATTGTCTGCTCGACAGTCCCTTTATTACGAACATGGTTCCGCTGACCTTAAGTTAATATATGTGTTGGAAGCCATGTCATGGCCCATAAGTGTGGAGGTAGCAGCCATAGATATATATGTACTACGTATTAGATTGCGCATTCCGAACACTCACTTTGTTCAACTGAACTGTACTGTAGTCCGTAGTCCGTACGCCTTACTTAGTGTGATTTTGACAGTCGACATTGAAACACGCGTGAGTACGGAGCAGCGCTAATAATACGAAAATTTAAGCCAAAGTGTGAACCTGTTTGTTTCTACTTTACTATTTATATACTTATTTAATCATTAATAAATTTCGAAATAGAGAATAAATTCTAATCAAGTTTTGTAGGTACAAAAGCTGTGTCACTTTTGCCTGCGGCTTAAAATCTATAGAGAGGACATGTTGAAACGCGTAAGTGCTATAAAATTCCCGCGCATTTACGAAGTTTTGAGAGCGAGAAAATAATACTGAATAAGCGATCTATCGCTGTATGTTTTAATGGTTTGGTTAGACTAAATAACTAACGTTTAGTGCTGCAGCGAACTTTAGTTATAAATATTGTCAGTATTTGAACAAATTGTTTATATAAACGTGCGTGTCTATCAGTAGTAGCAGCACTGACCTTGAGGTTGGAGATGTGCCTGAAGACGAAGGGGTTGTTGACGGCGATCTGCCGGCGGATGCGGTCGTTCATGGCGTTGACGTACGTCTGGTACACCGCCATGCACTTCTTGGCCAGCGACGAGGCGTAGTAGATGGGCACGTCCTGCAGCTCGGGGTGCAGCGACCAGTACTCGTCTGGACCACAATGATAAGGTTTACGCTTGTCCGAGACGAACACGTCGAACGAGCCGTACGAAACGGATTTTATATATAATGATGGAACATCTGTGTATCCTTGACTTCGATACGTTTGAGGCGTTCGGCTGTGTGGGTTTATCTTTATATACCGTACCTACATCAATTATGTCACATGAATTAAAAGTTCAAATCCAAAAAATTAAAAAAAATCCTAATATGGACAATGCAGCTATTTGTCATCATGACCATTTACTTTTTTCATTCCTTCTCGGTAGAGATTAAAAAAAAACACAATTCGTTTTTGAATCTTTCAAAGTAACTATCTAAAATTTAAGTATTTACCTCAAAATCCTTATTTAAAGACCTATATTCTTGGACTATATATTGCAAGCACCAGATTAAAGGAGAATATAAACAAAACGTATATAAATATCCGCTATTATATTTGCTAATTTTAAAAACGATAGTTGGGCAGAACATAGTATAACCATTAAGCTCTCACGGTCAAACATTTCAGTTTGAGAGGGTACCTAGTGTGAGCAGCAGGCTACTAACTTCGCTGGACCAAGGATCTTCCACATTCTCGGTATATGGAACGAAATGAGAGAGATGTACGGGGTACACCTGCTTAGACGCTCTCTTCCCCCGTACAATTTATGACCCTACAACTGTCAGGCGGTCACTCACCCAGGATGAGCAGCAGCTCCTGCGCCCGGCCCAGCGCGAACACGGGGATGAGGCAGCGTCCGCCACGCGCCACTATGTCGCTGACGAGCCCCGTGAACCGGCCCTCGCGCTCCTCCCGCTTCTCGTGGATGTGAGTGCCGTAAGTCGACTCCTGGGGACGCGACATCATCACAGGTCATCAGTCACGTCATCAGTCACATCATCAAACAGGCAGTCATGATGGTTTGCTCAAAAGAAAGTTTAACACTTCTCGTTTCAACACAAAATTTAAAATTTAGGCGTAGTAAATTGGTGGAAGTAATTCACTACATAACCTGCTTAATTCTCCAGCGATACAGCTTTGCTGTGTTTCGGAGGGAACGTCAAAAAGACAGCATAATTACTGGCACCGAGACTTACTATCTTGTCTCAGGTTAAGCAGGCTTAGGTTAAGCTTACCACTTACCAACGGGTTCTCTGCCTATTAAACTAACATTCAAAAGAAATCTCCATTCATGATGATACTCTGGTCACAAGGTCAAGAGATCATTTAAGATAGGCTGTCTCAATGTCAGTTGTAAGGTGGTCAAGACAAAAGGTAAAATGGTAAACCTTTTTGCCTCTTTCAATAATTGTTAACTTAAAAAAAACTGAAACAAATATAACAAAACTCAATGTACCGTAATCAGAACGTCCGGATGTACTGTGGGTATTTCTGCTGCCATCAAATGTCTGTCCTCTTGCCTCGAGAAATCACCCGTGTATAAAACCTGAAATATGTTTAGTAAAATTAACATCATTAGAAAATCATATTTTGGTTCATGCTTCACTTACAACTTAAATCCAATATTTAACATTTGTCTTTTGTGGTCATGGATAGTAGATAATATTACCTTATACATAATTAAAGGATACCAGTTAAATGATGTATACAATAAACGGTTCCCCACCATGGATCAGGCCTTGACGTGGCGGTGGGGCTCAGTAGCCTAGGGTGAGCCCAGCACCTTGGGCGAAGCTAATTGAGCCAAGGGGGCTCTTTGTACCCCTCTTATAAGAGGGGACAAAAGAACAGGGGGCAAGGGGCGAGGATGGGAACCTCAC
Organism: Helleia helle; assembly: GCA_963853865.1. NCBI lineage: Eukaryota > Metazoa > Arthropoda > Insecta > Lepidoptera > Lycaenidae > Helleia > Helleia helle. The sequence goes on along the minus strand of OY971433.1, from coordinate 18,250,915 downwards.
CCCATTGTACTGTCCCGACGTTGGGACAGTACAATGGGGTCTGTGGAGGTGGCATTGGTCCCTTGCGGGACTGACTAGCCGTCAATGTGCCCTATTAGTTTTTTAGATCCGGGACACCTCACCAAAGGCGGCATTGGTGCCACTCGCCAGGTTTTAGTGAGTAGAGCTGCGTCCACTTTCCAGCTTTCGGGTGCAGCGAGTCCTAAATACCCGCGTGGGGAGACCCACTCCCACACGGGATGCCTCAGAGCATTTTCCGGCGTAAAAGAAGAAAAAAAAAAGACAGTTAAATAGAGTGTGAACCGAATACTTAACTCTTATCTATTTACTCTTGTATTGTTTCTAATGTTGAAGTGAATTTCACTCATTATAATAAAACAACTTTTTACTGATTATATCACAGTTTCAAGATCCACGGACTGGAGTCCTGACATGATGCCTAGAAATGGGGTTTTCTAAATTTCTAAGTGCACCTGAACATGAGACCATCAAATGCTCACCGGTGAAGGAAACATCGTGAGGAAACCTACATACCTGACGAGATTAAAAGTCTATGAAGGTATGTGAAGTTCATCAACCCACATTGGGCCAGCGCATCGGTGAACTATAGCCCAAAACCCTCCTCGAGGAGGAGACCCATGCCCAGCAGTGGGTCAAATAAGGGTTGATATTATTATTCACATGAAGTCATGACTCAGTGAAAGAAGAAACATAAACTTTCACATTATTACACACTACACTTAATTACCTTGACTCCAGCAATCTCTATCATGAACATAGCCGCACCAAGCACATGTCCAGCGTTGTACGCCCAAAACCGCACCCCTCGAATATCCTTTTCCTCATGAAAATTTATAGTCTCAATACGATCCATTGAACCTTCTAAATCTGACTCTGTATACAACATTTGTTCTGTTGATATATTGCTATAAGAAAAAAAAAATTGTTAATAGAAGCTAACTAAGAATCCCCAAATCCAGAGTATGATAAACTCTTACCAACACTTTGATAGAAAAATAATCTTATTAAAATGCTATAAAATTTATAAACATGATACTTGAATTCCAGTAATAGAAATTTAAAATTAAAAACCAATTAAGCACTCACCTTACTTTAATGTAATCAGAAACAAGCCACCTGTATATAGCTTTAGTGGCGTGAGTCATAAACACTCTTCCCTTAAATGACGTCTTGGTTAGGAACCACGGCAAGGCACCACTATGGTCCAGATGGAAACTGGAGCATAAATACAATACTTGTATTAGGATTTACATTTTTTTATAGAAGAGGGGGCAAACAGACAGTCGGTTCACCTGATGGTAAGTGATAGCGACATCCACTGACACCCGCTACACCAGAGGGTTAGCAGATGCATTGCCGGCCTTTCAAATGGGAGTATGCTCTCTTCTTGACGGTCCCTATGTCGTAACGGTGACTGTATACAAAATTATAAATAAACTGAACTGTTGGCTCTGCACTAGTGTCTACTTTGTTAAGGGCTTATAACCTCTGGCTTCTTTAGAGCTTAAAATAAAAGAATATATTTTAAATGCCAGGCAACAATTAACTTTAACATATGTAGGATATTTAATGTCACTCTTTTTTATATTAAAACACTATTTTATTACTATTATCTATTATTTATTTCCTTAACTGGATATTAACGCAACAGCAATTCCATGTAACATCTAAAACATACAAAATAAACAACTTACTGAGATATAAGAAGTAAGTCAACTTCATCGGCTTCTATGAGATCTACAAAAGGGAGGGCATCCATTCCTGACAGTCCTGGGTGTATTCCACAATCCAACTGTGAATGAATGAACACGGAATGAACTATGAAATATAATTAACTTACTGAGTGTAAAGGGATAATATAATGACTCAATAGTTCAAACTGGCATAATATTGTGTAAAATAATTAAAATAAACCAGTTATTGATCTCATTCATCATTGCAGAGCATGGGTATATAAACAATTCAAACATGGTAAAAATTACAGATTTACTACAATTCTAGTGGGTGCAGTTCTGATCTCCTAACTAGGTTACTGAATAACCTGTATGAATCAGTACCTGTGTGTGATGTGTGTGTGTGTGTGTGTGTATAGCCCAGAAGAAATGAGTAGACTTATATCTAACAGTTATATCATGTGATGCCATTAAATACAGTCTATATTTCTATACTAAACACATCAACTCCGTCTACAGATATTCTGTGTTTTACTAACTCATTTTTTTTTACTCATAAATTTGATAGAACTAACATACGTGCATATATTTTTTGTAAAGCCTACTTATCACTATCAGACGATCTGCTATTTATTTTTGTATCTCCAAAATATCTAACATTCAGATCCAGTGAGCAAACAAATTAAACCAACAACTTTTATAGTATTAGATTTTTGACAATATCTTAAGGCAATAAATATGCAGTGGGTACATATTTGTAGATACTTTTGTCACATTAAGTACAATAAATTCATTTTGATGTAATAAGTCTTATATTTTCTTGTTTGTGGATATTACTGATACAAGTTTAACTTACCATAATTTTCTTTCCTTTGAACTCTAACATTATACATGATCTGCCTACTTCTTGTCCGGCCCCTCTGAAAATTTTTCATATAATCAATATGAGATACCTTCAATAACCAAATAGCAGTGTACATGATATATTCTGTTTTTAATACATTCATAAAAATAAAATATATTTGTTTGTTTACATGTTACATAGCAAATATTTATTTTGTTATGGCTTATATTTATTTATTGTGGTATTTATATGTTGCAATGTATAAAACTTGTTTCATATCGGTAATATTTTAGTTTTATAATTTAAAAATCGAAAAGTAGGATAATTACAAGGGTCGTATAGTAAGTTGGTCGCTTTCTTCCAAAGGTACTGGATCAGTACCCTTCCGAGGGTTCGTGGTCATGATGTAAAATTATTATTCAACTCATTCAGTTTCACAAAATATTTAAAACACTTTTAATCCTCAATTTATAAGGTCAATTCAAAATGTTTAAATTTCAAAGAAGTCAAACCACGAAAACAAACAGCAACCGGTCTGTATTCACTATGGAAAAATTGAGGTTATAATTTATAAATAATAATGTTGCCAAATAATGAGAACGGCTGTCATTTAAAATCGATTAAAATGAATTCCCATTGATATTATTGAAAAAATGCATAGGATTTCCATGCACACAAAACTATAGTTATAAAACGAATTTCTAATTTAGCAAACATCATTTGTTAGTTTAGCTTGTTTTAATAATAAAACTTCCATGGAGATATCGGTATCAGGCCATTAAATTGTATCGATGGTAAGAATAATGTGTCAAAACCATGGAGAAATAATACTGGAGTGAGTGGAGTCTGCTGGTGACAATGAACTAGATGGGTGTAATAATTTATAGGTATGTTATGAAATAAATACTGGCTGGCCATCTAATTAAGGACATTAGAAATATTGTTCTTATTTAAGAAAATAATGTTAAGTTTTCCATGCTCCTATATTAGTTTCGGCGCCATCCTTTAACCTCGCGTAGTTGTTTGTGCTTATTTTCTTAATAATTTTATAGTTAAATATGGGTCGGAATAATAGTTATAATGCAACAATGCGAAAAATAATAATTAACTTTTGTGAACGTAAATGGTCATATTGCAAAATAGCAAATCATTTGAATTGTTCTAAAACTTTTAACGCAGTGCAATATTTTAAAACTCATAAAACGGTTTAAAATGAAAAGGTGTCAAGAAAGAAAAGACTAAGAAAAATAACCCCGCGGGAAGATCGTAGATTAATTATCGCTGCAAAAAAGACCCCTTTATCGGCTCTGTGTTAATTAAAGGGGAAATATTGGGACCAGAACATAATGCTGAAGTCCGCCCCACCATGGTTCAGGCCTTGTCGTAGCGGTGGGGCTCAGTAGCCTAGGGTGAGCCCAGCACCTTTGGCGAAGCCAATTGAGCCAAGGGGGCTCTTTGTACCCCTCTTATAAGAATAGGGGACAAAAGAGCAGAGGGCAAGAGGATGGGAACCTCACCTCATTGTACTGTCCCGACGTTGGGGGGGGGGGGGTTGTTCTGTGGTGCGGGACAACCCCTCTGTGGAGGTGGCGTCGGTCCCTTGCGGGGCTGACTAGCCGTCGAGGTGCCCTGTTAGCTTAACAGATCCGGGGCACCTCAAGGCGGCACTGGTGGCACTCGCCGGGTTTTAGTGGGTAGAGCTGCGTCCATTTACCATCTTTCGGGCACAGCGAGTCCCACATACCCACCTGGGGAGACCCACTCTCCAGGCGGGATGCCTCAGAGCATTTCCCGGCGTAAAAGGAAAAAAAATACATTATTTTCAAGAGAAGTTGAGTTTAAGTTCAATAAATAAAATTAAATTTAGACGTCATATCCCTGAACTGCTACATGAATAAAGACTACATTAGACAGTTTTAACAGGAGCATTACCAAATGTATCAAAGATTTAACGCAAGGCCAAGTTATAGGTAATATAAAAAAAATCTTACTCATATTATTATAACCATGTCCCTAATTGTTGACCACGACTGTATATATGCAATGTGTGTATATAGAGGCGTAGTATACGAGGCCACAAAAATATCAATATCAAATAAAAATAGAATTTAACCGCGCACTTAATTTCCGATGCAATAGGGATGTTGACATTTTTTATAAATGTTAATAGATCATTTATAAATATCTAATAGAGGCGTAAATATTATTAACTATTGCTTAAATACGTCTAATGCCTTTAAAATCTTGCATTTTATAATGCATTTTAAATTTCGCTACAAAACGCTAACACTTGTCACATGACGTCTATGTTGTTAAACATCGTAAAAATGATAAAATGATTCTAGTTGTCGTTAATAAAAAATGGCTTCTAAGTTTTATAATTGTTGTACGGTGCCTATGTGTGTGTACACTGTCAAAACGCCTGAAAATTAGTTTTTACAATATGTACTGCGTACGGAAAATGGTGTATAAAAGTACGTCAATATTCTTCCGCTTCCGCTAAATAGGAACAGGTGACGTCATTTCCGTTTATTATCACGTGACCTATTTTAAATTTTGTTACATTTTATTTATTAAATATTAATTTAATCAAATAAAAGTTAGGGAAAATATTGTATTATTTCAGAATTCTGTCATAGAAACTACCAATTAACATCAAAATTATATTTTTATATGAATACTGTCAACATCCCTATTATTTAATTAGGACTAAGGTCTTCAGATCACAGACAGATCCAGGTACTTCAGGCACCATCTTGCAAACGTTTTTGGCTGACATCTCGAAAACTAAGGGACTACTGTCCCCTCTGTCCCCCGCCAAAACCGGCGTGAAAAATTTTAAGCTCTTCAGGCATGCCAACGTAACTTTCGACTAAATCAATCTGGCAACACTGGTCAGCACTGAGTGACTGTCAAATGTCAATTGTCAAACACGTCAAACGTCAATTGGGATTTGGGACATCAAAACCATGTGTTTACAATATTCCCTTTAAATTTATTTTTTCATTTTATGACTATAATATTCAATAAAAATGACAAAAAAGAATAAACTTTTTGAAGATGACTCGGAAGAAGATGTAGCTATTAAAACAGAAAACGAGTATGCTAAAAAATATGATACATGGCGTGAAAAGGAGGAATTGCATAGACGTAATTCATTATTTTATGTATTTATAATAAAATATATTAAACGAGAATTTAAATAAGTACTCTATCTACTTTAAAATTTTATAATGTATATATAGACATAATTTTAATATTTTTTTACAGTTGAACAAAAATATGGCTCCAAAAGTCTAAAGACAGATGAAACAGAGAGTTCAGATAGTGAAGATGAAAGCGACGAACCCCTGGAAGTTACGGAAGAGGTGGAAAAACAGTTTCTTAAAACATTATCATTGTTAAAAACTAAAGATCCTAGAATCTATGATCCCAGTTTCAAATTTTTTGATGAAAAAGTTGAAAAAGAAAAAGGTAAATAGATTTATGCTATAAATTACAATACTTGTTACGTTGAAATCCCATGCCCAAATATCGTAAAAAAGGTCATTTTTTATATGTCTGCAAAATTACTTACCAAATTTTATTGAAGTTTTGTATTAATTGATACACAGGTATAGGTAGGATAGGTTTCCAAAATTATCCTATTAATACAAAATTTTACTTTTTTTTTTTCGGATGGGCTAGACTTTTCGGTCTGATGGCCTTTAGCTCAATCGGTACAGTAAGTGAACAGATGACTCACTTAAGAAATATTCGAAAGGGGGACGCTCCCCTCCGCGCCCCGCAGGGGGCGCAGTATATCGCGCGCGCTGCTCGGGAGAGCAGGATTTGGACTAGTCAAATCCAATACGGTTGACGAATCTTTTACGGTTGAACTTAACATGAGGGCCGGCCCTCATCCCTCCCTCTGTAGAGGGAGGCGGGCCATGCGCGGTGCCCAAGCAATCTAGCGGCAGCGTAGTGCTACCGCTGTTAGCGCGATCTGGGTTTGTGTCTACTCGTATCGGATTCAAACCTAAGCTTTCGCGATCGGTCCGGATCGATGTGGTTTCCATGTGTAGGGGTCGACGTCGCTTACGACCCTGAGGCCTAAGCAGTGTGCAGGTGTACCTAGCACCGTTTGTTGTGATTTTGTGTATGTTGTGACGTTCGCGTCGCGCTTTTGCGTCGCGCATTAGTAGCTGAGAGATTTCGTCAGCTGGATCTGTTATAACATGCTTAGGTAACCTATGTCCAATTGGAACTGAGCTATCTGGGGAATAGTTTGCCGTTCTCACGATGAGTGGGTTGGGGTGGAGAAGTGCCTTTTCAAAGTACCGTTCTGACTTCATTTTGAAGTGGCCCCTAACGGACTCTAATCTGAAGTCCCTGTGCAGGTCGATGTTTCTTACGTACCACGGGCAACCGGTTGCCATGCGTAGGAATTTATTTTGGACTATTTGTAGGGCATTGAGTCGACTTTGTGGCACATGCGCGAATGCGATACAAGAGTATGACATAATGGGTCGGATACAAGTTTTATACAGGGTTAGCTTATGCCTGAGGGGCATTTTGCTGTTTTTGTTAATTAAGAAATATAAACGGCTCAAGACGAATTTGGCCTTTTTGGTGACTGTCTCTATGTGTGGTCTAAATGACATCGACCAGGTATTTTACCTGATCTACTCTGGGTATTTCTACATTGTTTATCCTTATCGGTTTCATGGTATGATAAGGTCGTCAGTTTGTGACCCTCCTACGGGAGAATTTTATGGAGGCACTTTTTTCAGGGTTTATATCAATCCTCCATTTTGCGAACCATTCACCCAGCTCGTTGACGGCACGCTGGAGGATGGTGGAAGCCTTTGCGGCTGAGGGGTGGGTGATATACAGAGCGGTGTCGTCTGCAAAGATATACAAGTTGTACAATGTCGGAGACAGCACGGAGCCCTGTGGGACTCCGGCCCTCAGAGGTCTCCGAGAGGACAGAGTGCCCTCAACTCTATATCTAAAATGCTGGTCAGAAAGGTAGTCGCGGATGATGATGACTAGTCTGTGCGGTATTCCTAACTTGAATAGTTTGTATATGAGGCCTTCGTGCCAGATTTTATCGAAGGCTTTTGCTACATCGAAGAATACAGCACACGTGTCGTGTTTGTTTTCTTAAGGAAACTTCTGAGTATATCCTCCGTCATACGGTGGACTTGCCTCGGGCAGCAGTGGTTTTCGCGGATGTCGATTTTTTTTTGACTTTGACTTTGACTGTTGTTTGTGGCTGGCAGGACCGAGTATGCCTGAGCCACCAGTAAATTATATTTTATAGTTAAGATATAAAATCAATGAACATTCACTGGCCTGTTGGTCTAGTAGTTAGTGACCCTGACTGCTAAACCAGAAGGTTGTGGGTTCGATTCCCATCCAGGACAAATGTTTGTGTGATGAACATGATCATTTGCTCTGTCTGGGTGTAATTTATCTATAATATGTATATATTTAGAAATATATAAGTATGTATCAGTTGTCTGGTTACCATAAGAACAGGCTCTGCCTAGTTTGGGATCAGATAGCCGTGTGTGAGTTATCCCAATGTATTATTATTAATAGGGGAAACGCTGCCAGTATCTTCGGAACCTTGCCTTAAGGGACTTCTTTTTTTAATAATATACTTAAGTTATTGTATTATATTTTTTAAGGTTTTTAGTTTTAGATTCTTTGTAATTTATAGCCAATATGTTTTTATTTACTTATTATCATATTTCTTCTATGTACAATAAAGTAATATAAGCTAAAAAAGTAGAAGTAGACATAGTTTAGTTTTTTTTTTTTTAAATGTTAGTTGGATAGGCAAACTGGCAAACGTGCCACCTGATGGTAAGTGGTCGACGTCGCCCATGAACATAAACTAGTTCACCTGGAACGAGCCCAGGCATCTCATTTATGTGTTGCCTATCCTGAGACATAAGATGTTAAGTCTCGGTGCCAGTAATTACACTACCTGTCTTGCCCTTCTCTCCGAAACACAGCAAAGCTGTTTCACGGGAGAAACAAGCAAGATGGTGGTACCCATGCAGCCTTTCCCTCCCACCGGTAAAAAGTTATGCCATATCCTAATCAAATAATATATAATAATAATCAAAAAATCAAATAAGGCAAATAGCAATGGGAATGTGAATATGTTTGGGTACTGTATTCGTATAAACATACATACATAAACGTACATATAAAATACATATAAGTGAATATATAGGTGTACACTCACACACACACAGACACTTTAATACACATACTTACATAAATATTTAAGAATAAGTAGCATGTTTTAGAATAAGTTTAAGTTTTTATATTGTTTAACTACAATTTGCAATATAACACACCACATTACTGTATTGGTAGAGCATAGCCTCCTAACACAGGTATTTTATACTTAAAAGGAGGCTCCGACCTTTAACTAGATTATTGTAAAATGAGGCAATAAAGAGAATTTTGATTTGATTTTGATTTCATTCATTCATTCATTTATGCATGAGAGGAGACAAGACTTATAGTAATATACGATATGGTTAAGGTTACAATAGTCTATACAATAAGTGTTAAAATATTTTCTTTAATATTTATAGAGAAAGCTGAAGAACCAAAGAAGTTAACTTTTGCTGACAGTGACGATGATGATGATGATGATGATGACGAAAATATATTCAGCATTGAGAAGAAAGCTGAAATATCTGATGGTGAGGAAAAAGATGGGAATAAAGGTGCAAAGGTTTGTTTTATTAATGTCTTATTTTATATAGGTTTAATTATGATCAGTATGGTATTACAAAAAGTTCTTGCCATTATTTTTTACTTCTTTATATAGAAATAAGGGCATTTGTATTATCCACACTTCTACACTTTTTTTATATAGAAGGAAGATTTGTATGTACATAATAATAATATCTATGGATGCTTTCACACCACGTCAATCTGGTCCCGTGGTAAGTTCTCGAAGAACTTGTGTTAAGGGTACCAGACAACGGAAATATATTTAATACTTTTTATACTATACATATATTTAAGATTTTTATTATATAATACACATATTTAATACACATCCATGACCCAGGATTTGTTCCCTGGTGGGATTCGAACCCGCAACCTCCGGCTTGAGCGCCAACACGCTTACCATTGAGCCACAGAGGTTGTCAATAACGAATAATAGGATTATTATTATTTATTATTTAAGGGTGGGGACACCAGCAAGGCCAGACGGGCGATCAGTCCTCATCAGCGGGACCATTTCACCCAATTCCCCAGGCTCGCCTCTGGGATTAGATGCGGGGACGGGTTACCAATTGCCCCTCTGGTGTCACCCCCTCAAACCTACGTGTTGATCTACAAAAACTACTTAGCTGACTTATAGTTAGATATGCTAAATCTTCCTTCTTCAGCTCGTCCGCTCCAAACAGCTCCCATCTTGCGTATGCATATGCTGGGCATTCCGTTATGAAGTGCAGACTGGTCTCTTCTTTCTCTTTGCACTTAGGACATAGAGGGTCCTCTGTTAGCTTCATTATTGACAGGTGTCTGTTGAGTGGGCAGTGTCCCGTCAATATTCCTACAACTGTTCTAATGTTGCTCCTATTGAGTTTAAGCAACTCTTTAGTCTTCTTGCTGTCAAGCGTCGAGATGAAGAATTTCGACTGTCTGCAGCTCTTCGTGTCATTCCATCTCTGGTTTGTTTCTTTGTTTATTCTCAGGGTTATAACATTTTTTGTTATCCTGTGTGCTATTGGCAGTCTCGGCTCAGGGCCTATGAACGTCTTATCGGCACCTTCTCTCGCCAGTCTATCTGCTTCTTCATTGCCCGCATTTCCCTCATGTCCGGGTACCCAGGCAATTTCTAACTCAGTCTGGTCTGCTAGATCTTGCAGGGTGTTTTTGCATTCTTTGACCAGTGCTGAGGTAGTCTCCCTCTTACTGAGGGCCTTCAGTGCCGCTTGACTGTCACTGTATATGACTGCCTTCTCAATCCTATGTGCGCTAATGATATTTTGTTTAATCATGTTGGCGCATTCTCGTATTGCGAATATCTCCGCTTGGAATACGCTGGAGAATCTGCCTAGATTAAACGATGCTTTCATTTCAGTTGGATGGCTGATATATACGCCAGCCCCTGACAGCTTTGTCGATTCCTTCCTGGATCCATCTGTTCCATAGCCGACCATCGTTGTTTTTGGGTGGTCGATGTAAATGTTCCAGTTATCTCTCGAGCCTATGCTTATCCTGTATTTCTTGTCGAAGATTCTCTCCTTCTTTATCAAATCATTGTTTGATAAAATCATGGATAGATTTTCTTCGTACTGTTTTGCTATCTCGGCGTGACCTTTGTCATAGTTCCCTCTCTTCCATAATTTGTTGCTCTTGAGCTTGAACCATTGTTCAGTCGCTTTCTTCTTGATCGTGAGATCAACTGGGTTGAGGCCGAGTATCATCTCTAGAGCCGCCGTTGGTGTTGTTTTCATGGCGCTCGATATCATGATGCTGGATAGTCTCTGTACTTTTGTGAATTCTTTCCTGTTCGTTCCTAATTGTGCCTTGTGCCACCACACTAAGGCTCCATGTACAATTCTTGGTAGTACTATGGCCTTGTAGATCCAATGAACCACATTTGGTTTCATGCCCCAGGTTCTACCTACTTTTTAATTAATTTTGTGCAGATCTCTTTAACGTGGGCTTTGCAGTTCAGATTTCTATCTAGGATTACCCCTATATATTTTATTTCATTGACTACCTCTAGATTTTCGTTATCGATTCTCAATGGAATCATGCTGTCAATCTTTCTCTTGTTTGTCAATAACACTAGCTTGGTTTTGCCTGGGTTTAGGTTTAGCCCTTTATCCCTGCACCATCGTAGCGCTGTGTCGATTCCTCGCTTCATGATGTCTCTGGTCACGCTCAGTACTTTACCTGTGACCAGAATTAGGCCATCGTCTGAGTACGCCTGTATGTAAATGTGCATGGCGTTTATCTTTGATACTAATTCGTCTATGAGAATGCACCATAGGAGCGGAGACAGGCATCCTCCTTGCGGAAATGCTCTTCTTGCTCGAATGGTGCATGTTGTTCCCGCTAAGTCAGCTTGTATCGAGCGATGTTTTAACATATTTGTTATCCATCCCGTTATCTGTCCAGATATCCCCTCTCTGTTAAGTGCTTCCACGATGGATTGAGGGGTGGCCTTGTCAAAGGCTCCCTCTACATCGAAGAAGCAGCCATGGCATATTCTTTGTTCTCTATAGCTCTTTCAATTCTTATTACCGCATTGTGTAATGCCGTGTCAATGGATTTTCCTTCCATGTAGGCGTGTTGGTTGGCGTGTAGCGGCATTGAACTCTTTTCTATCCCTGCTCTCATGTGTCTGTCTAGTATCTTCTCGAGTGTCTTCAATAGAAAACGAAGAAAGGCTTATACATCTGAAGGATTTCGCCTCGTGATATGTAACCTTCCCTGGCTTAGGTATGAAGACGGCTTTGACTCTTCTCCAGCTACTGGGGTTGTAGTTTGTTGCTAAACTACTCCGGTATATGGTGAGGAGGTCATCTTTGATATACCTAAGGGCAACTTGTAGCATCTTGGGAAAGACGCCATCGGGTCCCGCCGCTTTATACGGTAGGAATGATGAAATGCTCCATGTTAATGCTTCTTCGGTGATAATCAGTTCCGCTTCCGCTTTCGCTTCTGCTAGATTCTCACCGGATGTGACAACCATGTCTTCTTCTGAATAGCTTGTGCTATCCGGGAAGTGTATGGCCATCATTTCTGCAAGTATTTCTTTGGGTTCCACTACTAGGGTGTCACCTTTCCTTAGGCTTCCTAATTTACAGGTTTTGTCTTTTGCTAGCGTTTTTACCAGCCTGGCCGCTTCTAGTTGTTTTGTAACGCTTTCGCAGTATGTACTCCACCCGTTCCTGTCTTCTTTGCGGCTCTGGTACTTAAAATTGTTACGTTCTTTCCTGTATTTCCTCCAGCTTTCGTCGTCGTCCCTGTTCAAGGCGACTCTAAGTGCCCTTCTGGCCCTTTTCCTTGCTTTGTTCAGGGATTTGTTCCACCAGGGTTGTCCCTTTCCAAGTCTTATCTCTTTCTGGGGGCAGGCTTTGAGGTAGGCATCGTTAAGAGCTTTCTCAAGCCTACATGCTTCTTGCTCTATTTCTTCCTTTTCTCCTAATTCTCTTTTACCGGGAATCCACTCTCTCAACGCTAGATCGAACGTATCCCAGTTTGTTTTCCTATTGTTCCTAAATTTTACTACTTCCAGCTGGCAGTCCTGATGGAATGTTATTCTGCGGTGATCTGAGAAAGCATAAGTGGTGTCAACCTTCCAGTCCTTCAACAGATGGGAGGCATCGCTTGACATTAATGTAATATCAAGAACCTCTTTCCTTGTTCTAGTTACAAACGTGGGTGTATTGCCTACATTAATTATTTCTAGGTCAGTGCTAAGAATATATTCAAGTAATAAATCTCCCTTCTTGTTGCAATCCGTGCTGCCCCACACCTTGTGATGGGAGTTGGCATCACAGCCCACAACAACCGGGATACCCATACCTCTATATTTTATCATTGTCTCTTCTATGAGTTGTCCTGGTGGTTCGTAGTCCGTCTCGCTCGGGATGTAGACCGACATGAAGACCATTTTCATACCTTATATACCGACATGAAGGCCATACATAGTGTGCCTAGTACAGCCGTGAGATCTCTGTAACATTCAACTTCCATTAGTCCTAGGAATAATAGGATTCTTAATGAAGACATTCTCCAGTGAACTAAGGTTACAGATATCACCAAAACAAGCTCGTTGAAGTGGCAGTGGGCTGGTCACACACTCAGGATTAGTGATAGCTGATGGGCCAATAAGGTTCAAGATTGGAGGCCGCGTTTGGGTAGACGAAGTGTTGGTCGGCCAATAACCAGGTGGAAAAATGATCTCCGTACAGTGGCCCGTCCATGTTGGATGCAAGTGGCATGGGATCGGTTGTCTTGGCATTCATTGAGTCCTGTGCTCAGTACGGATAGGGACTGATGATGATGATGATGAATGAATGAATGAATTAACTCAAAACTACTGGACCAATTTCAAAAATACTTTCACCATTAGAATGCTAAATTGTCCCTGATTTAATATAGACTATAAAAATAATCATTATCAATCTAGATGCAGCAACGAATATGAAGCAGCAGGAAACTAGCTAGATTGTTCATAAATCCCTCATTGAATGTGGACTAAAAATCTTTAAAATAATTTCAAAACTAAATACATTTTATTTTGAATAAGTAAAAACTAAAATCTAAGTCCGTTAATGCAAATGCATATGATATTGGTGTACATGATAAAATAAAAAAATAATTAGTGAAAGTACAGCAGATTGTGACATCACATGGTTAGCTTCTCATTGTTATTATTAGTATGATAACATGTAATGATGTAAATTAAATTATTTTCAGTATGGTATGTTAAATAACATAATATTATAGTGTATATAATAAATAAGATTTTAATTTAACATAGTTATTTTAATTTCTATAATTATTTAAAATGGTATATTTACCGTGTTTTTTCACTTTTGTTCCACGGAGCTCGGCATTATCTACAACTGTCTTGTTCAGGAAATAAAAGTGTAAAACATGGTAAGTATCCCATTCTAAATAATTTTAGAAATAAACTGTTAAGTTACTATGCAACTCTTATTAAGTGTCAGTGATATTTTCAGGATGGAAAGCTTAAAGAATATCTCATTGGTAAGGCGGAGCATGTAGACAAAGACGTAGAAGAGGATTTAGCACCACTTCGAGCTCTCTGGTCGGACCCCAAACTTAATGATGGTGAAGCATTCTTAAGAGATTATATTTTAAATAAAAGGTAATATCAATATTATTTTAACTAATTGAAAATATACTCAATTCTTATTTAGCTTTCATTACATTTTGCGTTATTATTTTTAGTAGAAAATAAATAAATTGGTGTTCACTTTAGCAATTGTTAATCTAGCAAGACAAAACACATGCTTACAAAATCAGCTCTTCTTAACATTATTATACATTTATCCTTTGCCCTTTTAATGTTGAGCAATCTTCAATTACATGCAACTTTTGCAATGCGAACTGGCAAACGTGCCACCTGATGGTAAGTGTTCGACGTCGCCCTTGAACATCTCAACTCATCTATGCGTTGCCTATCCTAAGACATAAGATGTTAAGTCTCGGTGCCAGTAATTACACTGCCTGTCTTGCCCTTCTCTCCGAAACACAGCAAAGCTGTTTCACGGGAGAAACAAGCAAGATGGTGGTACCCATGCAGCCGGGAGCGCGGCACAGCGCTACCCTCCCACCGGTAATTCTCTAGTTCTTAAAGTACAAACTTCTTGACTATGATCTACAAACTATAAGCCCACATGTTCCAAATGATTATTTGTTTCTAGAGCCTCTTAGGCTTAACTTAAATATATACCATTGCAGATATTTAGAAGAAGGAGATACAGGTACTGCGGAGGACAAGCTTCGAGATGATGAGGACTTGGAAGAAGATGAGAAAAGGGTGGAAGAGCAAGGCAAGTTTGAGCGCGCTTACAACTTTCGATTTGAGGAGCCCGATGAGGAATATGTAAGAAAGAGTCCATAGCTAGTCATATGTAAAGTTGGTATATACAATAACGATATATCGTAGCGATTTGACTGCGCAGACCGTTTGTGCAGTTAATCTAACGCCCTTGGAGTGTATACACGTCTACGATATCTGCGTCGATCGTCAGTTCGCGGCAGAAACTCACACGAAAAACTTGTCATCCGCGATGAAAAACGATAAATCACTTGCGCCAGCGTTGCTTATTTTATGCAAAAAGCAAAGAAAATCACGTAGTGTATTATGTAAATACTGGCGCCATTAAAGGAAGTCATACGCTCATATAAATCTAATTGTGTTAAAATTTGCCCCAAAAGTGAATACATAACTAGTCTCTATTGGCATTAGAATCAATAGGTCTGTACTTATCAGTCCGCCCATCATATATCGTCCACAAACTACGACAAATCTATGCAAACGGGATCGACAACGATTTATCGAATAGATTTTGAAACTGCCTCGATCGTTTGCACTAACCAGAAAAATCTAAGACAATTTTCGTACATACGATTGATTCAACTGCACAATCGGTCCGCTCAGTCCATCGAGCATATAACCGAATATAGTAGTAATGTGGGCCATGAAATTACGAAAATGGTCAGTGATTTGTCACTGACGTAATTGCAATTCAACCAACCAGTGATCTGTATGTACGTCCCATCGGCCAATCATTCATCAGTGACCATCAGTCGGTCTATCAGAGCGCAGAACCGGCGCAGCGTCGCAGCACAAAGGCGGAATTAGTTTTCATACAAATCACATAATATTGCCGCTCTATTCCGATTATATGCTCGATGGCACATTCAAATCGTTACGATACATCGTGTATACTGAGCTTGATAAAATTTTAGTTGCGAAGGACGGAAGATCGGCTGTCTTGGCGTTCATTTAAAGAGGCCAATGGCCAGCAAGGGGCGGAAAAATGATGATGGGTGATGATGATTAATGACATTTTTAGTGATGCTTTAAATTAGTAATTATCACTCAGGTAGCAAGTCTTTAAAAAATCTCAAAGTTATTGGTAAGCGACTTTTGGCTATTTTTAAATAATTTTATGATCTGTCGGTATATTTTCAGCTGAAACGTTTCCCGCGCACAATGAACTACATCCGGCCCAAGGACGACAAACGTGCACGCAAGCGGGCCGAAGTGCGCACGCGCAAGGAGGAGGAGAAGACTCGCAAGATGGAGGAGATCGCGCGGCTCAGGGCGCTCAAACTGAAGGAGATAAGGGAGAAGATAGAGAAGATCAAGGAGGTCACCGGTAACCAGGAGCTGGCTTTTAAGGTGAGTTGAAAATTTTCATGAAATGCGTATGGTCTGCCCATAAGCAGCATTATATATTTTTGGGTTTTTTTTTTGCATTTTAACACCTTATTATATTAATGTCATTATTTTAAACTAATGTTTTATATACAATCGATAGATTTTGTAAAGAACTAACAATTGAAACTAAAACATTGTAGCTTTTCAAATGTTATACAAAGTGGAAATCTCAAAGCGTAACAAACATACATCAATAAATTCTTATGCGAGCGTAGGCAAATTAATACAAGGCAAGCGCTACTGCCTAGACGTTTGGCAAACCAAAGCCAATGGCCAACATAGACAAGTTTTGAGTCAAGTTTTGAGTGACGCCCACACGTTGGACGCTATCAGTTTGTATTATGCATTGAAATAATATGGACGTCGTAGTAGTTATTGCAGCTGCTGCTGTTTAGAGAGAAAAATAATGACGTGGTACATGCAAAAATTGTACATTAGTTGAAATCCAAGATGATTATTAGTTGTAGACACAAAAATTAAAGAAATGCGATTATTTTATTAAATTTTAGTTAATTTATTTTTTGAAGTAGGTTTTAATTTATGTTCAAAATTTTTGTTTCTTAATTTTTAGTGATTAATTAAAGAAATCAGACAAAGATAGACATTTTGGCATATTGAACCGTATGAAGTAAGCCAAAAAAAAGCTGTAAATCGTCAAGGAGTTCCCTCGACTGTCTTTCAACTCCAGCATCAGATCGACTCTAGACCTTCTTTACATTGTAGTGCTTTAAAATGCTTAATAAAAAAAATTAAGCCCATTAGTCGCTCCTACGATTTTCGAAAGATCTCGTTTTCTCTGGGATGCTATCTCAGACCCTGGTTTCCTTATCGTGGGACCATTTGGCAAGTATACTTTCAAACAAAAAAAATCATTTTTAAAAACTGGTCCATAATTATTGACGGAGAAATCGGTGAACAATGTATATACATAAAATAATACCGATCGAATTGAGAACCTCCTCCTTTTTGTTGAAGTCAGTTAAAAAGAAGGTGGTGGATGTTGAGTATTCACAGAAACAGGGCAAGATATATATTATAGTGTCATTTAAAAAAATGAAAATATTAGATAATACCTAGTATCTTCATTTTTTTGGTGCAATTTTGTTGAATTGTATGGCGCGCGGACAAACATGTGAACACCATTGGCCAAGCGCGCGCGAGCGCCTTTGTGCAGAAAAACCGACACGGCTTCGAAGTGAGGCGAGTGATCCCGAGCGGCTTCGAGTTGTGACAAGCTACGCCAAATGAGTCCTATACACGTTGGCGCTTGCCTTCACTCGGCCAGCTAGGCGAGCGACACCGAGTGATGGCAAGACAATGCAAATATACTGTCTATACGTTGGTATTGGCCTTCACTCGGCAACATGTATTGCAGGCTTTACAAATTTTCGTGTTAATAATATTAGTAGATTTTTTTTATTTTTGTAATTTGAGTGAAATTTAGTAAACCCCAAATTTTGAGGTACCCGAGGGCTTCGGGCTACTTGGAAATCTTATTTTGGGTTTACCAATTGGACCATTGGCTCTCAGAAAATTAACAAATTATATTGGTTCCATGATCAGGAGGAAGACATAGAGAGTGACTTCGACCCGGAGGAGCACGACAAGCGGATGAAGGCGATATTCGACGAGCAGTACTATGGGGAGGCTGATGATCAGAAACCAGTGTTCCCGGACCTGGATGAAGAGTTGGAAATAGGTAAACCACCATGAAGGATGTCTGAAGTGAATATATTGTTATGTTCAAGTTTATCTTAAAATGGAAGTGCAAGAAATGATATGTTATAATTGAATAACAATATTTGTGTCATGCATTTTGGTCGACGATGACTAATTTTAATGACTTGCGTACTGTGTTTACGCAAAAATGCATATAAATAATAGATAATTAATTCACATAATTCACGCATTAACATTAACTTTGTTTTTAAATCGAATTTATTTTTATTTTTTTTCTTCAATTTATTTAGCTGTTGCCCGCAGCTTCGCCCGCGTTAACTTACTCAACTTAATTACTGTTCACAGCGTGATGTTATATAGCCATAGCCTTCCTCGATAAATGGGCTATCTAACACTGAAATAATTTTTCAAATTGGACCAGTAGTTCCTGAGATTAGCGCTTTCAAACAAACAAACTCTTCAGCTTTATAATATTAGTATAGATTCAGTTGTCAGTGGTAGAACTAACCGTTTAAGTTTTTGCCAATCATGTTTATGATTTAATCAAATAGAGGAAGTACACAAAATGTTGTATATGGCAAGTCACCGTTCACTTCCTCGCCCTGTTCAGTGCCATCAGTTAAAAGCATAAAGACACCTTGTTGTTGTTGTTTTATTTTATTCATCTGAAATTCAGACTCAGAATATGCGTTACGTCAGTATCACATCACATCACATCACATCACATCACATCACATCATCAGTATTTTATGCCAACAGATTTCCAACACACTGTCTAGTTTGGTCCAATAGCCTTGTAGTCCAATAACCTCGTGTAGGTGGGGCTCAGAAGTCTAAGGTGAACAGCACTTTGGGCAAAGCCAATCCAATCCTAGGGGGCTGCTCTTCTCCACCATGGTTCAGGCCTTGACGTGGCGGTGGGGCTCAGTAGACTAGGGTGTGCCCAGCACCTTGGGCGAAGCTAATTGAGCCGAGGGGGCTCTTTGTACCCCTCTTATAAGAAGAGGGGACAAAAGAGCAGGGGGCAAGGGGCGAGGATGGGAACCTCACCCCATTGTACTGTCCTGACTTTGGGAGGGGTTGTTCTATGGTGCGGGACAACCCCTCTGTGGAGGTGGCGTCGGTCCCTTGCGGGACTGACTAGCCGTCGAGGTGCTCTGTTGTTCAACCGATCCAGGGCACCTCATCAAAGACAGCATTGGTGGCACTCGCGGGGTGATAGTGGATGAGTCCCACACAACATCGGACCCAACCTGGGGCCGTTGACAGCGCGTAAAGGAGTTTCCCCGTGTTAACAAAAAAAAAAGGTAGTGCTGTCGTAGGGCAGGATGCCATTTGCCGGGGCCAAAAACGCCGGCAACGCACCTGCTAATCCTCTGGTGTAGCGTGTGTCTATGGTTGTCGCTTTTCACTTACCATCAGGTGAACCGACTATCCGTTTGGCCCCTTTTCTATAAAAAAAAAAGAATCAATTAGTATACATATATTTTGCATGGATTCCAGACTGTTACAAATTTATATATACATCATTATTCTTATTTTCAGAAAACTGGGAGAAATACAACGGAAATGAATTCCACGGTGATGACACTGGTGAGAATGAACCGCACTGTGAAGACGAGAACTTTAATGTGAGCACTTCTGATTTGTATTCAAAAACTTCAGTGTGAGCGTGGGAGATGGTTTAGACGATTGATGATGATGATGATGATGATGATGATGATGCTTGCTTTCCTTGTGGAAAAATTTTAATACTCTACATGCAACTGTCACTGTGCTTACATTATATCACATTTTTTGCATGTTTTTTTCTTATCTAATAAGAGATCACTATCATTGAGTTTGATTTTGATCTATCATTTGGAGTGAAAGTCAACGTTTATTATTTACAGATGGACGCAGACTACGATCCTAAGAAGGCAAAGGAGAATCTTCTGGAGGAATTAACGAAGACCATGGGGAAGAAGAAGAGGAACCGAAAGAAAAAGTCCAAATTGGCTGAACTGTTGAGCGAGGAGAAGCCTAAGTTTGTTCCGGACATTGACAAGACATATGCAGACTTCATGGAAGAGTACTATAGGATGGACTGCGAGGATGTCATCGGGGGAGACCTGCCCACACGCTTCAAATACAGGCAGGTGGTGCCCAATGACTTCGGACTCACCATCGAGGAGGTTAGTAATACTTTGTATAGGATTTGTGGACGGTATTTCTTGAAAGAGAGCAATGTGGAAAAAATGGTAACAGGTTGATGATGAGGTAAATTGTTTCACTAGTAGAAAATGAATCAAGTACAGATGCTCCGTGAAATTGTTTTCAAGGTAGATGTGTCATCATACAAGTATTGAAAAGTGTCGCAAAAAAGGTTTAGCACTGAGCTGGCAGTTTCTTCTCGTGTACGTTCACGTGTGGCGTTGGCCACTACACCAACAGGTGACTCGACTCTAGGTTATTTATTTTAGGAGATTAAGGCCCGTCAAAAGCCTGGTTGTCGTTGGGAACACGGAAGGTAAGAGAGCTTGTGGACGGCCCCCAACTACTTACATACTTGTTACTTGAGGTCAGGCTGGTTTCCGCAACTCGACGCTTTTGCGCCTATTTTGCGTGCTGTGAGCCTGAAGCACTCCCTACTGCCAGTTAAGCTCCCGCAAAAATGTCAGCAGTCTCTTGACATCAGCACAGATCTCCGGGAGTGTTCTCGGGCACCCGAGATGGGCAGCCCTAGCGGTGCTACTCCTGTGCACTCCAGTAGTACATGGGCTGCTGTTTATTCCTCCGCTACGCGGGCTCTGCATAGCGGACTATCCGTAACACCTATAGTGAAAAGATGCTTGTTATAGTGACCATGTCCTGTTATGGTGCCTGCTATCAGGCGCAGTTCTGATCGTTTTAAGAACATTAATTGACGAGAGACGCGTGGGTTGCCTCTTGGCATCGCTTCCCTTGCTTGTTATCTCTGCTCGTCCAGAGCTCTCTGTGTTGTGTGCTTGTGTGCATTCTAACCCATGCCCTTAACTGGCTATATGGTAGCGGAGTCATTAGTTCATTGCCTTTGACCTCCATATTTGCTCCACGTTTGGCCAGCTCGTCCGCTGCATCATTACCCCTTGAGCCACTGTGCCCTTTTATCCATTGAAGGGTCACTGTATTAAGTTGACATCCTCTTTCGAGGTAACAGTGGCATTCGTGAATTAGGCCCGAGTTTGTTGTGTATGAGTTTAGTGCTTGGAGTACCGCCTTACTATCGGATAAGATCCTTATGGGATACCCTGTTACTTTCCGCTCTATTATGGCTCTCGCTGCTTGGGCTATACCAACACATTCCGCCTGGAAGACGGAGTTGTGTTTGCCCAAATGTACAGCCAGGTGGAGGTTTAGTTCTTCTGAGAAGACCCCTGCACCTGTTCCTTGTTGTGTTTTCGACCCGTCGGTGTAAATACTCAGCTCCTTAGAGGTTGAGTTTCTTGATGGTCCCCAACTAGATGGAGCGATCAAGTCAAAGGCTCCAGAGAAAAAAAAACTCGGTCGTGAAAGACGGGATAGATAGACACAAATGGAGGCAGATTATACACACAAGGTGTAAACCATCCACAGCCACCGATGACCACGATCCTCAGTCATGAGGGAGCGACCGGAGAGAGAGAGAGAGAGAGAGAGGGAGAAGGGCCGTCAACGGCATTGTTCAACTTATATCAACTTGGAAATTCACGAACTTGTTGTGGTATCTTAACAAAGAAACGAAAATACTTACGAGACAATTAACACACGGAGAGGCCTTGGTCGTAGTTTCGACCCCATAGGTCGTACCGAGGAAAGACATTATACAAGCATTTCCGGTAATAAATTGATATAATATTTCAGATTCTTCTCGCGGATGACAAAGAACTAACACAGTGGGTGCCACTCAAGAAGATAGTGAAGTATAGACCTGAGAACGTCGAGAAGGGAGAGGTGAAGGTCTACTCGCAAAAGGCTGCTGATAAGAAATTAAAGAAGAAAATTCTGCCCAGCCTCTTCAAAGAACTACCAGAGTAAGAATTTTTTTGTGTCCATCCTTTACCTAAAATCAATGTTATCTGAGATATGCTTTCAAATTTAATAAGTAGTCTTATATTTGAGACAGACATAATATTATAATAATATTTTTTAACCCCTGGCAAGCCTGGTGGCCAAAAGTTACATGGTCTGTCAGACCCGAATTTCAACTTGTTTTTTTTTTATTAATACATTTTATACATAATATAATATGTTTTAGACCATTTATTACATTATAAAATTATCTAAAAGGGGAAACAAGAGATAATATACATATTATTTCTATAACCAGTAGAAAAATCTTAAAAAATAATTTATAGAATCTAAGGCACAAAATTATGTCTATTTAAAGTAAATAATAATATATAAGCATTTTCTTGGACTTTCCTACTTTACGTTTTAAAAATTGAACATTCAAGATAAATTTAACTGCGCATCATATCTTACAAATATATTATTGTGTTTTGTTTTCTTTTTTACTGGAAAAATTTGGATCCCTTTCTAGAATCAAATTGTTTCAGTTGTAATTACCAATCCGATAAGATATTTTAGCGAAGATCTGCAGAAAGTCAAGCGTTGTGCTTACTTGATTGAATCAAAATCAAAATAATTTATTCAAAATAGTACTAATACAGTATCTTTTTGAACGTCAATTGAATCTACCACCGGTTCCAAGGTAAGCCCACTGAGAAGAACCGGCGAAACAAACTCAGTGGAACTAATCTTTTCAAATAATATATATTAATAACAATTTTAACATCTTATCTTGAAATGCCCGGGAGGAACGCCTTATTCCCAGGGTGTGGTATCTTCCATGAAATCTTTTACTTTATAATATGCTTTACCACACAAACGTTCTTTAACAACTTTTTTGATTTTTTTTATGGAGAGCTTTTGAACTTTTTCTGGGATCCTATTGTAAAAGCGTATACAGTTGCCTTTAAAAGAATTGCTTACTTTCGAAAGTCTAATCATTGGTGCATGTAACCTGTGTCTATTACGTGTATTCCTAATATGAATATCACTTTTCTTACAAAATTCATTTATGTTTTTTCGAACATACAGTAAATTTTCTAAGATGTATTGAGAGGTGACAGTCAGAATTCCTATTTCTTTAATTTTTTCTCTCAAAGATGAATAGGGAGGCAACTTGTAAATTGCACGAATAGCCCGCTTCTGCAGCACAAAAATGTTGTTTATGTCGGCCGCATTTCCCCATAAAAGTATGCCATAAGACATAATGCTATGAAAGTAGCTAAAATATACTATTCGCGCTGTATCTACATCAGTAAACTGTCTTATTTTTCTCACTGCATATGCTGCTGAACTGAGTCTATTCGCCAATTTAGCTATGTGGGGACCCCACTGCAGCTTAAGATCTAGAGTTATTCCTAGGAAAACTGTGGAGTCCACCAATTCCAAGTTTTCACTGTCTAAGAGTACATTTGTTTGCAGTTGCTTAACATTTGGCAAGGAAAATTTTATGCATTTAGTTTTTTTACTATTTAAAAGCAAGTTATTAACGCTAAACCAATGTACCATTCTCGAAAGTGTGTTGTTTACCTCGTCATAATTACTTTCTTGTCGTTTGATTTTAAAAATAAGTGAAGTATCATCAGCAAACATCACTACCTCTTGACTATCTTTAACTAGGTAAGGTAAATCGTTTACATAAATTAGAAAAAGAAAAGGACCTAGAATGGACCCCTGTGGGACCCCCATCTCTATTTTAGTCCCGGATGATCTTTTACCATTTATCTCGACCTTTTGAGTCCTGTTTTTAAGATAAGAATTCAAAAGATCCAGTGCCGTACCGTCTATCCCATAGTGGCGTAATTTCCTGATCAAGGTCTCATGCTGTACACAATCAAACGCCTTGGATAAGTCACAGAAAACTCCCAAAGCATCACGTGACTCCTCCCAGGCCCCATAAATGTGGTCAATTAAGTTAACGCCAGCGTCTGTTGTGGAGAGACCCTTTCTAAATCCGAATTGTTTTTTGTGCAGTAACATATTGGTTTCAAAATAATATAGTAACTGATTTAACATAATTTTTTCAAAAATTTTACTAAATGAGGGGAGTATTGATATTGGTCGAAAATTTGTAACATCTGATGTACTGCCAGATTTAAAAAGAGGCAAGACTCGACTATGTTTCATTAAGTCAGGAAAAACGCCACTATCAATACATTTATTAAAAATTGTTTCTAGATGGGGTGCAATTACATCAACTATGAGCTTAGTGACTTTTACAGATATTCCCCATAAATCTGGGGTATTTTTATTGTTTAATAAGTTAAATGCATTTAAAATATCTTTGGGTCCTATCTCTTTAAACTTAAAGTTAGCTTCACATTGTTTGACATTGGTTTTAAGCAATGATTCGGCAATTGCAGGACATGAGATTAAATTTTTTGTAGTCGAAATCGGGATGTCAGAAAAAAAAAAAATATATATATATATATATATATATATATATAGCCGGTAGCTTACTTGGTATGTAAAAACCGGGTTGAAGACGTCACCCAATTATGTAGTAATAGCCAGCTTCTGAGAACGGTAAAGCTCAAAATTTGAAAAATAAATAAATGAATAATGAAAATGGACTACAACGAATCATATGTTGGTCTGGGTCTGACAGACCCCACTAGGCATGCCAAGGATTAATAATAGTCTCCATTTAAAGACACAAAAACTTATTTCCAATTAAAAGAATCACCAGTGAGTAACAAACATTAGACTTACCCTAATGTACATCTTTCAATTCTACTTTTTTAATTCTAGGACACCCGAAGTAGTTGTACCAATAGAGCAGATTAAAAAGAAGAAGAAGAAGAAAAAGAAAAATAAACAACAAAAACAAGCGCCAGAGTCGGAGTGTAATACAGCAGATGATAGTAATCAAGTTAACGGTAATAATTCCTTAGAAACGAGCACAAATAATGATGCTAGTACAGAACATGCAGATGTCACACCTGAAAGTAGCAACAAGCAAAGGAAAAAGAACAAACGGCAAAATAAAGAACCCAAACAAGAAACAGTGTCAGCGGGTAGTGAACACGTTAATGGAAGCATAGACCCTGAAACAAGCACAAGTAATGTTGCTAGTACAGAAAGCACAGTTAAAGAAAACAAAAAGAGGAAAAAGAGGAATAAGAACGACTTTACAGTAGAAAACGCAGAAGATGTAGTGCCAAGTCAATATTATAATGAAAATAATACAAATGACCCGACACGGAAACGAAAATCAGACACTGTAGGAGGAATGCAAATCGCAAAGAAAAAGAAGAAAAATAAACAAAAAACGAATAATGAAAAACAAGATGTTAAAAACAAAAAAGATAAAAATAAATTTAAACAAAATAAAGAAAAAGGTGCCGGTGATCCCATGAGCCAACTATCCGACGAGAGGTTGAAAGCATATGGTTTAAATCCCAAAAAGTATAGAAGTTTCTTGAAATATAAAAAGTTTTAAATATATTGTTATATAATGTGTATATATTATTTGTTATTTAGTAATAAATAAAGTGCATATAATAATTTTCTCATCTTATTGGAAATTATTAAATTAAGGACCACAATGATGCAAAGTAAGACAGAAAGAAGAAAGAAAAATATTTTATTATCCACAACAAAAGATATGTTATTATAAAACATAATCGTACACAACAGTTTGTCATACATATTAATATTGCGAACAATAGAGGTAGCCACTCAGCATTTGCCACACCATTACAGCAATGGTGAGACGCTGATTTTCAGTGACTCCTCTTTGTCACTCACTTGGAGTGACATCACTGACAGCACTTACACAACTAAATAGTAACATATATTATTTGAGTTTTAAAAGATCACATCATTAATGAAAAAAAAAATACACAAATATTCACAATTTTCATGCATTGCCTACCCTAAACCCACTAACGTAATATTACGTTAGAGAGTAGAGCGTCCTTAGTCCTTACTACTAACAGCTGGTCCCAATAACCTATTTATCTCTTACTAAAAATTAAAATACATACCACTGGTATATGTCAGTGCACTTTTGCGTTCCAATAAACAAAGATAGTTAGAGACAGTTAGAGATGTAAACCGGAAATTTGATCTATCCCTCGAAGGGCCTACTGCTTACTGTAGTTAAGTAGTTTCATACAAAAATAAGAAACCAATAAAGTGTTTCAATATCGCTTATATAGTTAACTGTCAATCGTTCACATTACTAGCTGTTAGAGTTTTACCTATCGCTCGATTTCAGGGGATAATCAAAATAACAGCTTTTGAATAATATATATAAATTTTGAATATTTTGAATAATAACAGGATATGAAAGTATATATTGTGCTTACATCAAAAAGTCATTTTTGATGTAAGTACAGTAATACAGTCATTTTTGATGTACGTACAGTATAAGCAGAGTTGAGAGTAAATATTTTTAGTTGTAAGTAAAATATTACTTTTACTCAAACGCTTGAATCAAAAGTTCTATTAGATTTTGTGTTAAAAAGGGGCGGTTACACTTACCCACGTTAACCTTATTAAATAATTGGTTAAGCGTAGGTTTTGACGTGACAATGTCTTATAATTCGATGGAGCCGACTGCACGAACGAAAAAACAGCTGGTGCTCCTCCAAATACCGCCGGAGCTGGCAGTTAATTATGGATTCCATAATCTTTGAGAACAAGGAAGGTCTGTAGTTGGATGGGTCTGAGCGGTCCCCTCTCTCAGGGATCGGACCAAACTAAGACCAAAGCTGTCTTCCACGAGCATGGGACGACGCTTAATGAGTAAGAGTGCCGGTAAAGACGCGTAAGGACGGGTGCCAACTCAGGAGCACAAGTACGTAGCACTAACGGATTGATGCCGTCGGGCCCACTCGACATATGGATGTCCAGCGAAAAAAGCGCTTTGCGTACGGAGCTCTGTCGAATAAATATTTCCGGAATTGAGGTATCACACCGATTTTTCCCTGGTCATCCAAATACGAGTTGGAAGCAAATAGAGAGCCTAGAAGATCGGCCTTCTCCTTCGCGGTGTGGGCCAACGAGTCGTTCCTCATGTGCAGAGATGGTAGGGATGGCTTACAGAAATTCCCTTGAACAGCCTTGGCGAGCGACCAGAATGCACGAGTTCCCGAAGGAAGTCGAACCAATCTCTCGCCAATTCTGTTCACGTACTTCGCTTTTGCTAATGCGCTGGTCTTTACATTCTGAGACATCGATGCAATGGCCCAGGCTCGGTAGCTTAACCGCTTGTGGCAAGTAGCCATCTTACAGGTTTGACCAAACCAGGGTTGGGATTTGCCGCCTATAGGCACTACAGAGCTTGGAATAAAAAGCTCCATGGCCTGCAGCACCACCTCGGCAACAGAATCGGCAACGATGTCTGGATTATCCAGCGAGAATAAAATTCGCCCCCATGGGTAGGATGCAAAGAAGGACCGCATTCCATCCCAATCAGCTGACCTATAGTGCCAAACATGGCGGCAGTTGGCAAAACGTGGCCATGATGGGCGGGCAACTTGCACAGAACTCCGGATCAGACAGTGGTCCTTTTTCGTATATTTTTTAAGCCTTAGAGTAGTTGACAGTCTGTTGTAACCTTGTTTTTTATTATTAAAATGTCAATAATGTTTGAAAAATGGGAATGGGGCATAAAATAAAAATTACAAGTCAAAATAGTTGTATTTCTCTTTAGTAAGAAATTAACATATATTTTTTTTTCAAAATAGAACCATTAAAGTATCTTTTTGAAGGTCAATTAAATGTACCACCTGTTCCATGAGTACTGAGAAGAACCTCCAAAACGTATAGAAGACACTCTACTGGCGTTAGTCGGTAACCAGTCATCTTGTCTTCTTTCTAAGCGGACTGCTGCAATGTTGCGGACGCCGAATTTCGTTTATGGGGAAACTAAAAGTAAATAATTGATAAAAATATAAATAAGGAATAAAAATATAAATATAAAAACTCGGTACTCAAATGTAAAATTTAATATAACATTTCAGTATATAAAATCGGCTGCCTGCTGATTGCATAATACTGACCACAAAAATTTATATGGAGGTTATTTAAGCGTGAATAAAATACGAAATTATTAACTTACCTGTAATAAGTTATCCCAGTTTGCTTTTTACTTCCTTCTTTTCGTCTCTTACACCATTTTACAACATAGGAGGTCATTTTTGTCTGCGGGAAACGATTTTTTCGTCAACGCAACAGTCGTCTAGACTGTCACAGAACGCGCAGCAGACTGAGAGACAAATTGATTGTACTTTTTTGGCCCCGCCCACTTGATTGTAGTTTGCGAGGAACCGTTTTTTAGCGCAGTTCGTATTCCATACCTTTTCTAATTCGTTGCATGATACAATATTAACGACGTCTAAATAAACTATAAATTATAACGTCTAGCGTCTACGATCTAGCACGTAGGCGTAGTTCGTTAATGTTATAAAGTTACAACTACGGCCGGGTTTAGTTACCTGTCCTGAGGTTTTTTGTCCCGCGACAAAGGGCTCGCAGGCGTGAAGCGCGCGTGAACACGACAAGACTCCACATTCGTGGGTCTTACTTAGTCGCTCAGTAGCTATTAGCAAAGTAATAAAGCACCTGCTGCAGTGGTTTCACTGTCCATAACTACTACTCACAAATAAACTTCAAAATTAGACGTGCATACTCGTCAAGAGCGCGAACATATAATATACTAGCTGTTGCACGCAGCTTCGCCCGCTTTAACTTACTTCATTTAACTCCTATCAAGCACAGCGTGATGTTATTTAGCCTATAGCCTTCCTCGATAAATGGGCTATCTAACACTGAAATATTTTTTCTAATCGGACCAGTAGTTCCTGAGATTACCGCGTTCAAACAAACAAACAAACTCTTCCAGCTTTATATATTAGTATAGATTAATACTCTTTGGCACGAACTATACTGCGCAGCCTGGCGCGTACCTGCAAGTATAGACCAGTGATGCCAGATGGGGGGAATTCTCTCCAAATTTGGGGTTTTTTTCAGACCACGGGGGGATTTTTGGGGGGACAAATCCTTTGGGAGGTTCCGCGGGGGGGAAAATTGACAGGTGTTTATAACTTAACGCGATCGAACCACTCACTAGCACAACAATAACTGTGTTAAAAATTGATAAAACACAGAGAGGGATTAAATCCTATGTGGTATTTCAAGGCGCAGACGCAATTTGAGATGCTGATCCAGTCATGGAAGCAATCACTGAATTAATTTAAAAAAATGTTTGGTTGTACATAATTGAATAAATAAATATATTTCCAATTAGTGGGGGTATTTTCTCAAAATATTACCATTACGTTGGGGATTTCAGAGGAGATTTAGGGAAAATCCCGGATTATCATCTGGCAACACTGGTATAGACTGTTGGCAATCTTAGCTGAGATTCACGCCGCCGCGCCGCGCTTCGCGCTGCTATTCGCGCCGTGGTTCGCGTGCGAGTGCGGATCGGCCTTAAGTCTATGTTAAAAACTTAAAAACTATATCTTCTTCTGACGTATATACTGTCATTATGTGAAAATTGTTACATAGTTATAAATATAATAATGCATAAAGGGACTCATTTATAATAATATATTTTAGTTAAGTACCTATTATTATTATTTTATATATTTTTTAAGGTTTTTAGTTTTAGGCTCTTTGTAGGTACATTATCAAGTCTTTATATTAGTATGTAATTTAAAGGTAACGGTGTTACTAATTCAATATAGCACGTAAATTTATTAAGTATGTAAAATCAACCGTGTACCTAAGTTAATGTAACTAAATTAACTTAATTTCTTGTTCACGAGACAAGACATTCGTAGATAATGTCGTAATATCGAGATCCGCGAAATAAAAATGAAAAACATGGTAAATATCCCGTTTTAAATAATTTTAGTAAGTCAAAGACCTAGTTTATATTCCTACCTCTTTGAATAATGTTGTGTTAAGGATATTTTGTAAAAATTAGGGTAGGACGGCCGAGCGGTAGGAATGTTTTGATTTTGTCGGCGTCACACCCAACTATGCCTATAAAATTGAGGTACACCTAGTCCGAAGGCCTAATTGTATCTGCGAGCTCGAGAAGGACGGAAGTCTGGCCGAATGGCTATCGGTTATGTTAAGTTTGTTAATTAATGTCGGTAAAGCCATTCTCTTTTAATTACATAGGCTGCACTAAAAGTATCGGGAATGGAATATTTCCACTGTTCCTGTCATATTAAAATCTTTTTAATTGAAAACTCCTTGGTTTAAAAAATCGAATACCATTTATTTATTTAAAAAAAGATTCTCGGTCTTGTCACAAGGTCTTGTCAAACTTGTTTAGTCGTTGAGAAAATGGAATTGACTCGAGAAAATTCTAGAGCGATGATTTATTATGACTTTCGAAGTGGTTTAACACAAAAACAGTGTGTTGACCGGATGATTTCTGCATTTGGTGATGAAGCCCCATCCAAAACCACAATTTATCGCTGGTTTGCTGAATTTCAACGTGGACGTGTCAAGCTCAGTGATGATCCCCGTCAAGGTCGTCCAAAAACTGCAGTCACCCAAGAAAACGTTGATGCTGTGCGTAAGCTGATTGAGGAAGATCGACATGTAACATACCGCGAAATTCAGGCAACTTTAGACATTGGCATGAGTCAAATACAAATAATCTTGCATGAACAATTAGGTGTAAAAAAGTTGTTTTCCCGATGGATACATCCCACACATTTACATCTAAATGTTATCAGCGAACCCTGAGATTGTTATTCTTTTACTAATACGAATAAATTGTTGTTATTTTTAAACGCATTTCCCTTCTGGTTTCTTATAGTTGACTATCGCTAACTTCAGGCTGTTGGTTTTTCGTGACGTTGTGCGCGCGCATCGTTAAAATTTAAGCCGGAAACACATTAAAACGCGACCCGACGCGACGTGTCGACACCCGATGTGCACCGTGCACATTACTAACACGCGACACCATGACACGCTAGCAATTTCAGAATTCATTTAGCTGACAATAGTGAAGGTGTATAGTTGTGTGCTAATTGTGCTATGGATTTAATAAAATATAACGAGTCAGATAAAGATTTTGAAGAAGATTTGATGCAAATTTAAACCAAAAATATATATTATTTGTCTAGCCCCTGATGTTGTATGTCGGAGTGCGTATTGTAGTTCGCGTCGCGCTTTTACGTCGCGCATTAGCAGCTGCGAAATTTCGTCAGCTGGATAGGTTATTAAGTTCTTAGGTAGCCTAAGTATATCTGGAGCTAAGCAATCTGGGGTGTAGTTTGCCGCGCTCACGATGAGCGGGTTCGGGTGGAGGACTGCCTTTTCAAAGTGACGTTCTGACATCGCTTTGAAGTGGCCCTTAATCGAGTCTAACTTGAGGTCTCTATTTCTATGAAGACCTATGAGAAGGTCAATGTTTCTTACGTACTACAGGCAACCGGTTGCCATGCGTAAGAATTTATTCTGAACCACTTGCATACACTCGTTTCTGTGGCACATGCCCGAATGCGACACAGGAATACGACAGTGGGTCGGATGCAAGCTTTATACAAAGTTAGCTTAAAATAGAGTACTAACATAGAGCTAAGAATTACTAACCGATCACTTATAATTATGGATCTATGTTGTCCGGAATAAAGATTTATTTATTTATTTATTAGGGGCATCTTGCTATTTTTAACCGACTTCAAAAAGGAGCAGGTTATCAATTCGTCGGAATCTTATTTTTTTTTTATTTTTTTTTATGTATGTTACCTGATTATTCGAAGATGGCTGGACCGATTTGAAAAATCCTTTTTCAAATCGGACCCCACCATCGACAACACGTCGATCTGGAACGTCTGATCGGGTGGCGTGTGCGCGCATGGGGTCGCGTCGGATGTACATAGTGTGATTCTAGTCATAGAAAATAGTACAATTTGATTCGAATCAACACGCGTCGCGTTTCATCGGGTCGCGTGGCGTGTTAATAATGTGTTTCTGCCTCTCTCTCATAATTTTTTCCCTAAGGCGTCAAAAGAAGTATAACTTCAGTAAATAAAAAATCTACCTTTTTTCTGTAAAGTCGTTTCACGGACGATAATTTTACGTGATAACCTCATAAATAATAATGCGTCATAATTTGAACGTGCTACTCATCGCTTGTTCCACGCTCTCGCTTACACGCTCGGCCTCGACACAGGCGGAGCGTAACACTTTTTCATACGTGCAGCCGGCGACACTCTGGAGACTTTCTTTTGAGACCTCATTTATTAGCAAAGGCAAACGTAGCATGAAGCTGGAAGCACATAGCCATGGAGTGAGGTAGGGAGCAAGCGAGTGAGAAAAATCGAGAGAGAGAGTGAGATGGAGATAATGTCGCATCGCAAGTCTCAGAAATTTAAAACTTTAGATTAGTAGTATAAACGAGATTAAAAAATTAGTTTGTCAAATAAGTTTCAAATGTATTCTGTTTTTTTTTAGAATTTCATAAGTAGCAGTTATACTTCTAGAAATAAGAAAATAGGCTTGGGATAGAGGACTTCAATGCACATAATACTAGGAACAAGTATCAAATTGACCAAAGAGTATAAATATACTTATTATTATTGACATTCGCGTATATCCGAAAATTTTGCAGGGTTACCACATTAATGATAACTAGTCCACTTGTTTTCTTGAAGCAAGTGTATTTAAAATAAAAAAGCTGGAAAAGGTTGATAGATAACTATAGGCATAAACCTAAATAACTTTCGAACAATTTTTTGTATAACTGGGATTTGTTTATTTGAAAGGACATCTCATTTCTCAAATAATTCAACTTTGGCGAAAGTGGTGAAATGAAATTCAAGTAAGTAATTAAAATAATTATATTTTTAAATAAAAGTATTTAAAGTACTGGTTATTAAAATATAAAACAAAGACTTTAGTGAAGTGTAACACATTTTTCAAACTTAATTAGTTTAAAAGAGGCCCGCGAATTTTAAAATTAAAAAACCCAGGATGCTGCTTAATCACCACCTTGCACAGATCCTGACGGGGCACGGATGCTTCGGGAGGTATCTGTTCAAGGTGGCAGGCACGGAGAACTCGCCAGGGTGTCATCACTGTAGCAATTCGTCACTGCTGACCACACCCTGGCGGAGTGCCCTGCGTGGGCGTCCGAAAGAGCGGACCTCGTCGCTGAGGTTGGCGTCGACCTTTCACTCCCTGCGGTCATCCGCGCGATGATCGCCAGTGAGAGTGCATAGGAGGCGGTTTTCTCCTTCTGCGAGGTTGTGATGCCGCAGAAGGAAGAGGCGGAGCGGGAGAGGGAGCGCACTGGCGCCCCTTCTCGCAGAAGAGCGCGGCGGAGACAGGCGGTTGCACCGTCGTGAGGGACCTGTGCACGGCTGATCGGGGGATCCGCCGCGCGTGCGTAAGGTCCAGGCTATAAGGCACCCTTAAGTGTTCGGGGTGCCTTAAGCAGAGTAGGAGGAGGGAATGCTATCCCCTGCATCCTGAGGAGAGTGCCTCCAGGGACATCGTCGCCGGTGCGGACCATACTGTGCTGTACTTCTAGGGCCGCACCTTTGAGGCTTCTTCTAAGCCTGGATAAATTTTCCGTTTTCGAGAACATCTCTTCTGTCTCGTAGTAGGCAGCTCTATATGCTAGCCACCCTGCGCAGTGCCCGCCGAATACCGGCAGCTCTTGCAGGTATCTCGGAGCATCTCTTGACATTCTTACCGCTTGAGTAAGAGCAGCGGCCAGGGAGGTGACGTCCATGTTTTTCGTCGGCGGTTGCTCTTCTCTTCTTTTTTCCACAGCTTTCTCCTTAGCTTTGTTCTCGTTGGTCTGGGTTTCCTTCTACCCATCCAACCATTCTTCCACTCGGCTGGTCCGTTCCTCGTTCTGGTCCTCTTCCTCATTTTCCCCAGACACCGCTATCTCTCTGGCCAACTTCGCCTGGGCAAGAGCAAGGGATGCACGTACCTCTTCTAGCTTTAACTCGGCTACTTTCTCTTCGGCTTCTAGCCTTGATACTTTCCTACTTTTTCCTGATGAAAGACGCGACGCACGCTTATTCTGGCGCGTGTCCTCCGCGTTTTTCAATGTTTCTTCCGTCGCCGAGGTTGCTTCCGTTGAGGTAGTGCGCTCTGTGCCTGAGCTGGTTGCCGTCGTGCCCTCCGACGTTGCCGTTGTGCCTTCGGAGGTGGTTCTGGTGTCTTCAGAGGTGGCCTCTTCCCTGGTAGGAACAGCTGACCGGGCCGAGCTTGTACCGCTCCTCGTTCTGACCCCCAAACGTGGGTCAGGATTCGCCTGCGTCTCCATTGCATCTACTATACTTCCCTGCTTTGATTTCTGGGACATAGTGTAGCCCGCGCTGGATTTCTTGACTTTCACTTTTTTCTTGTTCGATCCTCTTCAGTGGATCCGGCTCGAAGGACCATAAAATGTGCACGGTATGTGCGAAGATTGCCTACGGCTACAAACTATGTCGCTAACTGGGTGATGATACTGATTAATTTGGCTTTAAAACTGTGATTTTACTGATTCTAACTGTCTTCGGGGTGATGATGATGAAAGTTGGGTGGAGTCTTGAATTAAACACTGTTTATTACTATTGAACACTTAAAAGAGGTAAACTTGAGAGGTAAGGCAGGGATTTCACTTTATAACTTATACTTTTTAACTTGTTTCTTACTTCGGAGACGATTTGCGAATGATTTCCAGAAGCCTCGACTTCCTTATATATGATCTCTATCAAATGTTCTAGAACATTCCATGCCTCACCCCCTCAGTCACCTTTTTGTCGAAATCTTTATTTATACCAAAATATTTTTACATAAAACTTATGTTATTTTACAATTATACATTTTTTACATCTTTTGACACTATTTACCTCGTGATTCAGTCATCCGTGTGAGAATGGCAAGCAAAAAACTGCTGATTCGATATTTATACTTCCTCATCCCCCGCTTCCGTATCCCTTCCGGTGTTCCGGTCCTTACCGCACAGTGAACCTCCCTCACACATTCTTTGGCTTGATTATAATATTGCCATCTCACTTTTCCTATTGGATTAACTCGTGTTTTATAAACAATGAGAATCTCAATTGGACTATTTATAATATCTCTAGTATACATTTTTCTGTTTATATATCATCTCAAATAAGCCTAATTAGCATCACTGTATACTATTTCAACTATTTATAATCTACGAATAAGTTATATCTCTTAATACAACAATATTTATGTGTTACACTACATCTTATATGTAATCTCGTCTTACAAAGTATCTACATGTGCAAACTCTCTTATAATGATTATCTTATATATAATTATATCCTATATACTTAAGTTATTTTCAACAATAAGTTATCTTATGCAAATCATCTTATATAATAATATTGTCTTATACCTAAGTCGTCGTGAACACATACCATAGTTCCCGCACCGGGCTAGCACGAATAGGAGAACACCGCCGGGTCTTAGTGGGTAGAGCTGCGTCCACCTTACCATCTTTCGGGCGCAGAGAGCCCCACATACCCGCTTGGGGAGTCCCCCCTCCCCCGCGGAATGCCTAAGAGCATTTCCTGTCGGAAAAAAAGGAAAGGATGCTGCTTAAAAACTCTACTCAGGACGTCCCAGGACACTACAAAAACTAGGACATGTCCTGGGAAAACAGGACGGTTGGCAACCTTAATATAAGCTCTACGTTTTAATGCTCTATAGTTTAAACGTATTTAGTTTCCGAAAATGCGTTTTGATTTAAAGCATAATAAACAAAGTTTGAGTTGCTATGTGTGTAAAAAATAAATAACTACTGCAGAGCAGCTGACGTAATCACGATTTAGAACTCCCCACACCTCATGTCATCAAAAATAAGCAAAACAAAGACGCCGCGGGATGCCGTTAGAAAATATTATACTGACAAAATTTTATGTATTTTGAGGGGACGGCGCGGCGGGAAATATCGGAGCACGCGGTTGTGTTTATTGGTTTCCCAATAATTAATTATTATTCAGTATTTTGTTCATTCGGAGCGGTTTTCTAATGTTAAAGGGCGAAGCCACGCGTTTTAGAGTTTCCCGCCGTTTTCCCATATTTCAGACTTGACTTCGGCCTTACCAAATAAATACATACTTAGCTGTATGGACTTTAGTTATCCTTTGCCTTTAATGGGATAAATTATTAAACAACAATTGCCAAAGTCAAATGTCAACGAGGAATGGCGGGAAGCATCGGGACGTGCGGTTGTGTTTTTTTTGGTTTCCCGTTAATTAATTGTTATTTTGTGTTTTGTCCATTCGGAGTTGTTTTCTATAGTGTTTGTTTTAAAAACTTGATCTTTATATATTGTGATTGGTTGGCGAATCTTATGGAGTACCGTTCTAGAGTGGTTTTCTTAGTAGGGCTGTTCTGGCGGTCTTCTATAGTGTTTGTTTTAAAAACTTAATCAGTGTAATATATAATGTGATTGTTTGGCGAATATTGGTGGACTGCCATGTGTGGCTGGAATCGGGAATGATAGTTGATTGATGGGGGCTAGAGGGGCGAAGCCGCGCTCCTTGGGGTTTCCCGCCATTTCTCCGTATTACAGACCGAATAATTGTATTTTGTATGGCTAATAGCCTAGTAGCTAATGCCTTTAAATGAAAATAATAATAATAATCAAATGTCAACTGTGATTTGGCTTAAAGGTCTCGTAACCAGGCCATAAAATATTATTTAAAAAAAAAAAATCAACTGTGATCTGTCATCTGTGGACTGAAGTGTGAAGTTGTGACTTGTGAACTGTCAAACTGTGATCTGTCTTTCTTTGGTGGGCCGCTCTGAGTGAAGGTGCGTATTAAATTAAAAGTTTTATGTTATAGTTAGAATAGAAATATAGATGGGTTTTTTATTGTTTATATTTCGTTTTATAAATAATACAATGTTAATCACTAAATACGCCTCTCGTGTAGTGATTAAATAGGATATGTGACATTGCCTTTGAAGTAGAACATAACATTCCTACATTAGGTGTTATGTGTGGACAAGAAGGCGAAATTATTGCCACTGGCTAAGATTCCCAAGTGTACTCTATCAGGAATATCTGGGGTATTCTGTTTCTGGTATTTACACTTGCAACGGCTAGTGGCGACAAACCCCTCACAAACATGCATTTCATTTATAAGTTTGATATGCGTCTCACATGTATGCTATGAATTGTATATAGCTCGCCATCATGGTGAACAACCGCGTGCCGTCCGTCTTTTCCAAGACCTATGTCACGCCGCGCCGTCCTTTCGAGAAGGCGCGTCTTGACCAGGAGTTGAAGATCATCGGTGAATATGGTCTTCGTAACAAACGTGAGGTGTGGAGAGTCAAGTACACCCTCGCCCGCATCCGTAAAGCTGCTCGTGAGTTGCTTACTCTGGAAGAGAAAGACCCCAAAAGACTGTTTGAGGGTATGTATGGCAATTCTAACCTACAATATTTAGCTTGTATTTGTTTATGTATATCCAAATTATTTGTATTAAGAGGGGTGACTATGCACTTGCCTATAATAAGTGGAAGCTGCTATTGGATTGAGATTATGGTTTATATGATCGAATTTGCCCTTATACTATCAATTTACAATACACTTAGCAGTGTTAATAAAACGGTACCTAGAAATATATTGTTTTAAACCCGTGATCATGTTACAACTAGAAGCACTTAACTTGGCAAGGTTTTGGCGTGGTAGGGGAAGTTCGCGCATCAATATTGCTTGAGAATTACGATGCGCGAACTTCCCCCACGCCAAAATCTTGTAGTTATTAGTTATGTGCCTTGAGTAATACCTAGAAATTTACATCTTGTGGAAACAGGCCGTAAGTTGTAAATAACTGTTCTGGCTAAACTAGTCCCGATTTTAACATATATTAAGAACTAGTTTCCATGATGAAAAATATCTGGCAACCTCTTGACAGATTCCCACATGTTGATTACATTTTTAACTGATCTCTCTTAACATTTCAATTCTAATGTCCGTACTAAGTGACCAAGCATTTATTGAATTTTTTACATTACAGGAAATGCCCTTCTCCGTCGTCTGGTGAGGATTGGTGTGTTGGACGAAAAACAGATGAAGCTCGATTATGTGTTGGGCCTCAAGATTGAAGACTTCTTGGAGCGTCGTCTCCAGACCCAGGTGTTCAAGGCTGGTCTCGCCAAGTCCATTCACCATGCCCGCATCTTGATCAGGCAGAGGCATATCCGGTAATCATCACCATATCCATTACCTATCATACCATATGAACGTAGTGACTCCATTCTAATGTGTGTAACCATTGCTTATAACCTCTGAATGTGATACTGTTCAATTATATTATTTGAAAAACTTAAAGGAGATTTATAAAAAACTATTAAAAGATGATGTTAAAATGAGCTTGTCAGAGAGACGTTTGAAATTTTGTATACTAGACCATGTTTCATGATTTTAATAAAATGCAGGTAATGTGGCAACCCAAAATGATGGATGTGGCATCATGATTGAATAATATCATTCTAAAAGACCACTTGATTACCAATGCTGTTGGTATCAATGTCTTGAAATTGTGCTTGCTCACTCTTACTACAAGGTAATGTATTGTGTGTGTTTTACTGTTATGTACAAGTAGAGTTCAAATTTGTAAAGTTGAGAAACATTGCAATATCTTGAGACACACATGATCAACTACAATAATTAATCCCGAGGTTTTTTACCTTCCTGGTACCAAGCTGGATATGTACATATTGCATTGTGACAGAAACATCAGCCAGCTACTTTGATGCCAAACATGCTTCAGAATGTGCCTACTTTAGTCTACAGACAGTTTGTATGTTTTTAATACATTATATTTTTTCAGAGTCCGTAAACAAGTAGTGAACATCCCATCATTCATTGTGAGGTTAGACTCTGGCAAACACATTGACTTCTCACTCAAGTCACCCTTCGGTGGTGGTCGTCCTGGTCGTGTTAAGAGGAAGAACCTCCGCAAGGGACAGGGTGGTGGCGCTACAAATGATGAAGAAGAAGATTAAGCCAATAAATAAATAACACAACATGCCTTTTTTCCTTTACACTTAGCCCAAAAAAATATTTGTATGCAAAATTTTAATATTTTACTGAATGAATATGATGAAAGTAGAGATTAGTAGTAAACTAGATTGAGTATGTAATAGTAAGTATTGTGAGCCATACAATTCCGAAACTGGTCAGTATGTCACGGACATAAAAGCAATTCAACCAATCAATGAGCTGTATGTATGTCTCGGGCCAATCTGAGCTCGGAACCGGCACATCGTCGCCGCTCACAACACATTCTGAATTAGTTTTCTTGCTAAACGCATAGGATATGCATTCCGGTTAGGTATACGCCAAAACATGACATAAATTGAGATTGTTGCGTGTTATTTTTACATCATATTTAAAAGGATCTGTTTGTGAATACAGAGTATCTACATACCTACATTGTTGATATCATTAGATAATGGGGTACAGCTTTGCAAAAAAGAGTATGACGTGGTGACAGGTGGAACTAAATATTTTACTAAATGGAAACCTATGATGTTGACAATACTGGGCCGACAAATACTAGATTTTGAGTAAAGCTTAGTGTTTCACATTTATTACATAACAATTTGATTAAATTATTTTACTGATTTTCCATATGATGAGACCCAAAGTGGCGCCCTCATTTTTTCCATACTCTTTTTTGCCAAGCTGTACTTGCGCCTAGGACCAGTAGAATAATATGTACAAAACAGACTTCAAAAAATAAATCACCAAAGACTGCCAAATATTATCCTCATCAGAACATCACCAAAATATGAGAATGTAATTGGAGAAGCCGCGTTTAGGAAGGTAGACGAAATGTTGGGCGGCCACTTACCAGGTAGGAAGGCCCCGTGTTGTGGCAAGGGATCTATCGTCTGGGCGTTCGTTGAAGGATGCCTACGTTCAACAGTGGACGGATAAAGAATGATGATTATGATTCTAAATACCATGATGTGCTACCAAAGCAATTATAGAATCGTTTTTTGATAATTTTACATCGGCAAGTAGGTACCTAATACAATGAGCTACCTAGCATATAACCAGATAGAGAAGTAATATTATGAGCCATAAAATTCCGAAACTGATCAGTGATTTATCACTGACGTAATCTATCATATCAAATCAACCGGTGATCTGTGTGTACGTTCCATCGGCCAATCATCCATCAATGGCCAAAAGTCTGCCATCAAAGCGAAGGATGTCTTTGATCGGAGTATAATCTGTCCTGAAAAGACAAAGAGGTCGGATTGTAACAGTGATGGTCTGTCCTGAAAAGACACATCCAGGGCGAAATTCAATTACTGTTTCATTGAAGAGGGGACAGAAGAGCAAGGGGTGAGGATTGGAACCTCACCCCATTGTACTGTCCCGACGTTGGGAGGGGTTGTTCTGTGGTGCGGGACAACTCCTCTGTGGAGGTGGCGTCGGTCCCTTGCGGGACTGACTAGCCGTCGAGGTGCCCTGTTTGTTTTCTAGATCCGACCTCACCAAAGGCGGCATTGGTGGCACTCGCCGGGTTTTAGTGGGTAGAGCTGCGTCCATTTACCAGCTGTCGGGCGCAGCGAGTCCCACATACCCGCGTGGGGAGACCCACTCCCCCGCGGGATGCCTCAGAGCATTTCCCGGCGTTAAAGAAAAAAAAAAGGATACGGGGGTACCCTGAAGAAGATTAGCGCTGTAGAAGGCGTTCGCGATGTCCAGTGACACCGCGACCACTCACCCGTCACCGCCCCAACGCGTTTGGGGGCATCGACGGTCGATCAGTGTGCCCGGAGCCCAAATAGGGATTCTGGAGAGTCCAGGTCCCGGGCCCTCTTCCAGGTGCTTAGCGAGCCGGGAGGCCACTTTTCTTTTCAATACCTTCCCACCTTTGCTCAGCAACACCACTGGTCGCACTGCCGAAGCCGAGTCCGGGATACGCCCTGCCTCTGGTAGCAAGCAGAGCTGTCAGCTGACCCTCAATCTAGGCCGCCCATAGACAGCGGACTGTTATAACCCTGATCTGTTAACCTTATTCATTACTCAGCATCCCTATTCTACCTATCTAGCACTTCTATCCTTTAGTAGGTGTTAATACGTATCCGTCCCATCAGTCTCAATTCCATCTTCCATCCGCGCTAGACGTGTGCATTAAAATTAAATATAGTTTTTTTTTAAAAAGACTTCCGCCTTGAGGCTCTTAACATTGGTAGCAGCGGTGGGATCTGACGGGTCCCAGGAAAAACGTCTCTATCCTTCAAAGTTTAAACAAGCGATTTAATATCATTGTATGTTGATGATTTTTTTGTTTTTTCTAATGATATCAGTGAAACTAATCATTTTAAAAGTATGTTGAGTAAGAATTTTGAGTTAAAAGACTTAGGAACTGTAAGGGATTGTCTTGGAATGTCAGTTAGTTTTGACAATCAGAATTGTACTGTTACTTTAAGCCAAGAGAAATATATTGATAAGTTACTGTCTAAATTCAATATGACTGATTGTAAAACAGTTAAAACTCCGATGGAGGCAAACTTAAAAAGTAAAAAGGAGAATAATTATTGTAATAATCACAATCCCTATCAGCAGCTTATTGGGAGCTTAATGTATTTAGTTGTTCTTACGCGCCCCGATATAGCGTATGCAGTTTCATATTTAAGTCAATTTAATAATTGTAATACTCAAGATCAGTGGCTTTATGCTAAAAGGATATTAAGATATTTAAAAAACACGAAAGAATTAGGTTTGAAATATAGCAAAGATAAAAATGTTAATATTGAAGGCTATGTGGATGCTGACTGGAGCAGTGACATAAATGATAGGAGATCATACTCAGGATTTTGTTATACCTTATCTGGATGTGCTATATCTTGGAGTTGTAGTAAGCAAAAATGTATTGCGCTTTCTAGTACAGAAGCCGAATATGTATCAATTTCAGAGGCTTGCAAAGATGCAGTGTATTTAAGAAATTTGCAATATGACGTTACTAATAGATTATATAAGATTAAGATTTATAATGACAGTATGAGAGCACAAAAACTATTCCTGAACCCGGTTTTTCACAATAAAACCAAGCATATCGATGTCAGATATCATTATTGTAGAGATATGATAAATGAAAACATTGTTAGTGTTAATTACTTGTGTACATCAGATATGCCTGCAGATTTGCTCACTAAGAGCTTAGGCACTATAAAACATTATAAGCATTTGAATGCTTTAGGGATTGTTAAGGTATGATTTCTGTGTTTTTTGTTTGTTCTGTTATCAAGTAGTCTCAATTTGAGTGGGAGTGTTGTAAATATCAAAATGAGACTACATACATACTCCTTTGACACATGTTTCGTTTTGCTATATTGTTTTTTATGTTCTAAAATAAACGTCAATTGGTTCTGTTTTTTTAATCTCAGCGAAGTCACGCACGTAACACGTTGTTTTATTTAATAATAATATTTAACTACCGAGCAGGATGGTGTTACGTGCACTCCTCCCGTGGAGTCGCTTCCATCTGGACCTGTTACTAGGTCCAAGAAAAAAACTGTCACCAACACTGCTGGCGCATCAACTAAGATAGAATTAGATCTTTAAACTTTATTAAAATTCATAAAACCATACGATGGCTCGAGGGAAACCCTAAACTCATTCCTAGTAAACTGTAGCAATGCCTATGACCTAGCCACAGAACCACAGAAAGATATATTATTCAAATATATTCTTTGCCAACTACAAGGTAAAGCCCAAATCGCTTGCTCGATTAAAGAATTTTTAAACTGGCCACAACTCAAAGAATTTTTGAAAACACAATTCAGCGAGCGGAAGCATTACGCTCATTTACTGACAGACCCTCAAGAGTGCAAACAGCTATCAAACGAACCTGTTAGCCAGTATGCGTTGAGGGTTGAAACTTGTTTATCGCAACTCCTTACAGAAATATCAATAAGTCATGGTCACAAAAGTAGGGAAATGATAGGAAGGACAGCGGCCATGGAAGAATTGGCACTTCATCACTTCCAAATGGGACTAACACCACGTATATCAAACATAATCCGGTGTAAATCCCCTAGAACTCTTAATGAAGCTGTCAATATAGCAATTTCGGAGGAAAAGATTCAACAATTTCTTTATAAAAATTCTCAGTCTGGCGCGAGATTAGAGAAACCAAAAATGAGGTCTAATTTTAACCAATATTCCTATAATCAACAAAATAATAAATTCAACCGTAATAGCCCAAACCAATAAATTTTAAGTCATCTAGTAATTATTATAATAATCAAAATCAGGCTTTAACCAGTAGCTCGGAAATATTCTGCAGATACTGCAAGATACCGGGTCACACGCTAGAACAATGTCGTAAGCGACAGTATAATAATGAACGGTTTAAATTCAACACAAACAATTCTAAGACACAACACCGTGTTCATTTAGTGACCGACAACCCTGATGAAGGTAACTTAATAAGTGTAGCTAACTCCACAGAGGGCTATGACACCGTAGACTTTAGCTCAAAAAACGAGTAAATGTCTCGTCCCAGTATCGTGCGGGACTTAGTCGAGTACAAATCGATACACTTACTCATAACCATAATGTTGAATCTATTGACTCTAATCACAAGGTCCTGACTACGCTACATGGAAGTCAGATTTCTAAAATCCAACATAATTCTAAGCCTGCGTCGCTACATGATCGTCAGGCTAACACTTATTCTAAGGCCAATTACAAACAGGGTAACCAGCCCCAACCTTATAGTGGCTATAGTACCTAATACTAAATCCAACATTTTTGAAATCACCAATGCCCAAACCCAGCTATTATGCTCCTACCACACGTAATCGTAGAATCCTTAGTATCCGATATTCCTCTCTCCTTACTTGTTGACTCAGGATCCTCTGTGA
The DNA here is from genome assembly GCA_963853865.1 of Helleia helle. Classification (NCBI taxonomy): domain Eukaryota; kingdom Metazoa; phylum Arthropoda; class Insecta; order Lepidoptera; family Lycaenidae; genus Helleia; species Helleia helle. The sequence goes on along the minus strand of OY971433.1, from coordinate 18,206,802 downwards.
GCCTAATTAAACATTCGTGCCTGCAAAATCATCCTAAACTTATAAAGGAGACTATTCAACTTAAGGGTATTGACTCATCAGAAAATCCTATCCTTACACGAGGTCATTTTCAATTAAAATTAAAAATTGCTAAATCAAACGTTTCTCACAAATTTCATGTTATTGACAAAATTCATTTACCCTATGATGGCATTATTGGCGCCGACATGCTAAACGCGCTTAATTGTAATATAGATTATATAAAGATACACTTAAAATCGGGAAGGCGGCATTAAAACTACACTTCAACGATCCTGCTTACGTTATTCCCCCTAGAACTGAACAAATTATCGAATGCTCTGTTTTAAATCCAGAAATAAAGGAAGGATTGGTTTTGGATCAAAAAATTTCTTAATCATTATTAATAGCAAATTGCATAGTTCAGGTTAAAGAAAATAATAGAATAAATTTATCTGTAGTCAACACTTCTTAAAGAGAAATTAACTTAAAATCTAATTTAAATTTATAATTGATTCCGATTGAGCCTTGCGAACTCGATGAATATCAATCCGCGCCAGTTAACCATATAAATGCTTATTCTAATGCTACTAAACGCACAGAAGAAGTTCTAAGACAGCTACGGGTCTCTCACCTCAATGATGAAGAAATGCAATTATGTTCAGATTACTCCGATATTTTTCATCTCCCCAGCGAGAACCTGACGTTTACCAATGCGTTAAAACATGATATAAGGACAACTACAGACGCCCCAATTCACACCAAAACTTACCGGTTTCCTGAGGTGCATAAAACTGAAGTTCGTAACCAAATCACTAAAATGTTAGATCAAAATATAATTTAACCATCAAACTCACCATGGTCATCCCCAATATGGGTCGTACCAAAGAAACTAGATGCGTCTAATATCCAAAAATGGAGAGTCGTAATAGATTATAGAAAACTGAACGATGTAACAATCGGCGATACATATCCCATTCCCCAAATTACAGAAATTCTCGACCAACTAGGCCAAATTACTTACTTCTCAACTTTAGACCTTGCATCTGGCTTTCACCAGATTTTATTAAATGAAGAGGATAAATCCAAAACAGCATTCACTGTCCCAGAAGGTCATTTTCAATTTCTTCGTATGCCGTTTGGTTTAAAAAATGCACCTTCAACTTTTCAGAGTTTGATGAACTCTGCTCTCTCTGGACTACAAGGTATACGTTGCTTCATATATCTCGATGACGTCATTTGCTACTCTCACGACATAAAGACACACATACAAAATTTAGAACTAATTTTTCAAAGAATACGAAATTTTAACCTTAAGTTGCAACCTGACAAGTGCGAATTCTTACGCCGAGAGGTCGCCTACCTTGGTCATGTCTTTTCTGCCGACGGCGTCAGGCCGAATCCAGGCAAAATTAAAGCCATACTCCAATTTCCTACTCCACAGAACCTTAAGGACATAAAATCATTTCTCGGACTGGTATCCTACTATAGACGGTTTATACCCGACTTCTCGAAAACCGCTAAACCTTTAACCAGTCTCCTAAAGAAAGATCAACGCTTTGTTTGGCAAAACCAACAACAGATAGCATTAGAAACCCTAAAAAATAAACTTACATCAGCTCCCGTCCTTTGTCATCCCGATTTCACCAAGCCTTTTACGCTCACGACGGATGCATCAAACTACGCCCTTGGAGCGGTTCTTTCTCAGGGTCCCTATGGTCAAGAACGATCAATCGCCTACGCTTCTCGAACCCTCAATAAAAGCGAGAGCAACTATAGTACTACGGAGAAGGAACTGTTGGCGATATTATTCGGATGCAAAACCTCTACGGTAGAGGTTTAGACCATACCTCTACGGCCAAAGATTCCAAATTGTCACTGACCATCGCCCTTTAAAATGGCTCTTTAATCATAAAGACCCGTCAAGTAAATTACAAAGATGGCGTCTCAAGCTCGAAGAGTTTGACTACGAAATAGTCTATAGAAAGGGTAAACTTAATTCAGCTGCAGATGCTTTGTCCCGTTATCCTGTTAATCCCATATATCCAGAAATCAATAATCCGTTACCATTAAGCAGCGACCCAACACTTCTACCAGAACCCTCTATTAGCGATAACGAGCTAAGTGAATGGGCCAACGAGAATCCATTACCATTAACAAACGTCCCGACACTTTTGCCGGGACCACCTGTTGACGATAAAGAACTTACTGATTGGGCCAAGGTAACATTCAGCCCTATGGACGAAAGGGATTTAGATTTCACACCCTTAACCCCTCCTGTTCCTATCGAAAAACCAGTCATGCCCAATAACGCGAATCCAAATCCGATCATTAATCCTCAACCGTCAACCAGTTGGCAAGTGCCATCTCCACCTGAAATTTCTAACCCTGAACCACATCCTCAAATACCGGAACTGACGTCAATACCAACAAGCATACCAAGTCCCAAGTCAAATCCAGAGCAACCTCTAATCACTTTGGAAGAACTATACTTGCCCGTGACTGAAATTCCCGAACATTCTTTAAATCATGAAACCTTACGAACGGCCTCAAACGAGATAGAAAATTCTGTCGCACCACAAGTATCCTTACCTTTACCCGACGAAACATATAACAATTTCTTGAAATCACCTACAACGTCCTTTAACACAAAAATAATAGAACACAATAATAGCCTGCTTAAGAACACCCAAAAATTGATAATAATACCTACCTCAGTAGACTTGGACGAATCAATGCCCTACGTCCAAGAAATAATTAATAATTGTCCGGAACCTACTCACAACGAATTTTTAAATTTAGAGCGAAGTCTATATACCTGCTTACCTTTAGAATATGAAAATAAAACTTACCTATTCACGTTCACGAAGGTTCACTATTTCGACGATCATTCATACCCAGATATATTCAGATCCTTAAAATACGTACGAGATGAGATTATGATGACTTATCCAACTGAAAACGACATATGTATATCCGATTTCAAAAATCCATTCGATAGGCATTCTTTCGTAAAAATTTATAATATGTTGAGCTATCTGTTGTAAAACCATGACTTACCTATTGCTGGTCATCTTGGAACCAACAGGATGCTTAGCCGCATTAAAGAACGATATTTCTGGAAAAACATGCGAACAGATATCGAATCCTATATTAAAAAATGTCAATCTTGTCAATCTAATAAAGCCTTGCGCAAGATAAATCGAGCACCCATGGTTATAACGTCCACATCAACTTCACCATTCGAAAGATTATCCATAGACATTGTCGGACCTCTTCCTGAATCTGGAACGGCTACGTTGAAATTCATCTTAACTATGCAGGATGATTTAACCAAATTTAGTTTAGCATATCCAATCCGCAGTGTCACCGCCGAAGAAACAAGCGAGTGCCTTCTACACTTTGTATCCCTATTTGGAATCCCTAAACACATACTTACCGATCAAGGGACAAACTTCACTGCGGAACTGTTCCAAACAATGTGTAAATTTCTGAAAATCAAACATTTATTTTCCTCACCATATCACCCACAGACTCAAGGAGCGTTAGAGAGATCGCATTCTACCTTGAAAGAGTACCTCAAATCATACATAAATGACAACCAAGACAATTGGCCTCGGTATGTTTATACAGCCATGCTAGCATATAATACAGCCGTCCATTCAACCACTCATTACTCCCCATACGAATAACTGTTCGGACATAAACCGCATATTCCAACATCGGTCTACGAGGAATCATCAACAGCTACTTACCCCGAATACGTGAGGATGCTACAACATCGCCTTAAATTCACTCGTGACAAAGCACTAGAGTTTATACACAAATCCAAAACAACCTCTAAAGAATACTACGACACTCGCACTCGTGCTGTCGAATACAAGGTTGGCGATTACGTTTTACTCAAAAATCACCTCAGACTACGCAAAGCCCTATCCCCAGTATGGAAAGGGCCATTCAAGGTGGTAAAAATACATGGTAACCACACGCTTTCACTACTCATTAACAGGCGCCACGTCAAACATCATTATGACGAAGTAAAACACGTGGAAACCGAGGGTACATCTCATCCTGAAACATAAAATATTATAATTAAGATCACTCCATTATAATATTTATAAAAAACCTATCTTTTCTTACAGCATGACGGCTCATGCTCTTCAGGAGTATACCCGTCTAATCAAGTCTGGCCCAGGCATTTACTTTGATCCAATCGGAGAACTTAAGATTAACGTTGGTCGTCTAGATATTGTTACTCCCTACGATATTTCCTACATTGAGCCGCATATGAAAAATATTAATTCTATCTTAGGTACGGTACGATTTTTATGTAATCAGATCCAGATGGAAACAATGATTAATCTAGAATGTCATAATATTTTAGAACCACTAAGTGTAAGGTATAATGATATTGTCTCAGCATATTCTTCTATTTCACATTTAATTAGTAGTATAAGATTTAAAAGAGCCTGGAAAGGTGCCGTAGGAACCTTGTCTAAAACTATATTTGGCACTTTGAATGAAGATGACGCAATTAAATACGATAACGCAATACAAAATGTCCAAGATAATGAAAAAAGGCTTAGTTCATTGATGAAGGAAAATATTTTAGTCACAACTACAACCTTGTCCAAATTTAATGATACTCTTCATAAAATAAAGATCAATGAAGCTAGCCTTGATGAAGCCGTTAACGACCTCTCCTTAAAACTTAAAAATATTTCTAAGATTTCTGTTGAATTAAGTTACAAATCAAACATAGATTCGATCTTGACCAGTATAGAAGCATCCTTGCTTACATTATCGTTTCAAATGGAGGATATAACCAATGCAATTTTGTTCAGCAATCGCAATACCTTGCACCCTGCTATATTACATCCGAAACAACTGTATAAAGAGCTGGTCGACAACTATAGACACTTACCAACGAATGTTAAATTACCAATAAGTTTAGAATTAAGGAACATTCATATACTACTAAATGTATCTAGTATAGCTTGTTATAGTTTTAACGATAAGATAATATTTGTATTAAGATTACCATCAGTTTCTCCAAAGGAATATGAATTATTTCATAATATAGCATTGCCCACTCCACATAATGATGTAAACCTAAATACTTTTAGTTTTATAAGATCTAGCAATAAGTTTATCGCAATGACCAAAGATAAGACAGAATACTGTTATCTCGAATCGCTTACGGATTGCCAAGCAGTTAGCGCAAACGACTACATCTGCAACGTAATGACCGTTTTTCCTACAAGTTCTCATCCAAATTGTGAAAGTGAATTAGTGACAAAAGTTATCAGTGTTTTACCTGTGCAGTGTCAAACAGACTTCCTCAATAAAATATTAGACTTATGGAAGCCTATTTCAGACAATAAGTGGATCTACATACAATCCCAGAATACACCTTACACCACAAGTACACCTTATTACTTGGACTGTATTAATCAGAAAATTGTAGAATTAGATATAGTTGGTACTGGTATTTTGAAGGTGCCACAAAACTGTGTTGCATTTTGTATAACTACAAAATTAGTTCCTAGATTTAGTGGCTTAAAGCTAAACATAAGTGTTCCTCGTTCTGATTTTAGTTTGATCAAAGATCCTTGTTGTGTTTTAGATAAGTTCCAAAATGAAATAAGTAATGAGCCCCCTATTCAACTTCAAAATATTGATTTAGACATATTCACTTCAGAAACTAGTTTAAAGTTAAAATCTATGTCAAAAGAAGCTGATAAAATCTTAAACCAACACCAAATTATAAAATACGGGACTCACTACTCAATATCTATAATGCTAATGTTTTCTTTAATTTGTATTTACTGTATTTCTAAAATGTTTTTATGTATTAAATCGCAGCGTCCTTTCCCATCGCTTTCCTAAACTCTTCCAATCAACCCAAGACCAAGACATAACCCTCGATCCTATTAATCCCGATAGAAATCCCAAACCCTCGGTGGAAGAATCTTCCCCTAACAAACTTACCAAACTCTCTTCCGGTGAAATTCCTTCTCCAAGCATTAGGGTCAAAGTGTGACCTTGCATTCTCTAAACTTCAGGCCCCTGAAGTTTATTCTACCCCGGGGAGGTGTTATAACCCTGACCTGTTAACCTTATTCATTACTCAGCATCCCTATTCTACCTATCTAGCACTTCTATCCTTTAGTAGGTGTTAATACGTATCCGTCCCATCAGTCTCAATTCCATCTTCCATCCGCGCTAGACGTGTGCATTAAAATTAAATATAGTTTTTTTTTTTAAGACTTCCGCCTTGAGGCTCTTAACAAGACGAACAGCTCCCCAAGGCTATCCGCGAGATGCATGACAAAGTAGTACCCTCCCGTGCACCCCTCGGACTCAGCGCCCTGTTCTTACTCTGGCCCTTCTTCTTGCCCTATCTTAACCTTGTTTCAAGTCTTTGTTTAACAAAAAAAACTGACTTGCCCCCCTCTAGGGCAAAAGCTGGGTACGCCCATGACCACAGTATAACGGCGCCGGCGCCGTGCCGTTGCCGTAGCCGTTAGTGGAAAAACGCCCAATCTCTGAAACTACGAGACCAATTTTGACGGGACTTTCACTGGTATTAGTAGGAGTAACTTAGGCTACAAAACTAATCAATAATCATCATCAATCCGAATACAGCTGTAAATCCAATTAACGCTGGCGAAGCTTCGGGCAACAGCTAGAATATAATAATTTTAGAATTTTTAACAAAATAATGTTTTAGCCTTAAATTTTTAGAATAAATACACTATAGAAAGACAGTCTTCATACAAGCGCGTGTTTATATCACAGCCCACAGGCTTATAATATATAGGTCTGTCGAAAATGAAGCACTAAATCGGTTCACACACGCTCGGCGACACGCACACATACATGTGCAATGTTGTCAGTGGTGGTGAAGTTTCCCGAAAACGGGGAATGATTCGGTCACTGATAACAATTTGTCATAGCAATAATAATTAATACATATGTACATAGCTATGTGTGGTAAAGTATGGGCATGATTTAAAGTTAAAAAGTAGTAGAAACGAATAAAAGAAAATAATAACAGTAATTAGTAAATTATAATTTTTTTATATTTATTTTTATTCGAATGAAACAGTAGTAATGTAAAGTTATTGTCTTACTATACTTGTAACTTGTTATAATATAAACGCGAAAGTTTGTATGTATGGATGTTAGAATGTTTGTTACTCTTTCACTGTTTGCATATGATATCGTTAAATCACACAAAAACATTAGAGAACGTGTCACGTACAAGTAAATATCAGTAGCAACTGTTTTTAAATTTATCAGAGGGGGAAAAAAAGTCAGAGAAAATATTTTCACAAACGGGTAACACTGCACATTGAAACAAAACGTTTCTATTTAAACCTAATTAACTACAAGATACTACGAAATATTGAAAGATTCCCTGTGAAGTGATTTTATTACAGTTCTTTGGTTTTCTAGATGTATTGTGATATGATTGTGATACAATTTAATTGCACAAATCGTCTTATTTAAATTTTTTTCGTGAGATACGTTCGGCTCGATTTGACATTTAATATTACGGAGCGGCCCGGCGTTTGGAGCCATTATGACTCCAATAAAGGTGCCTCAAAAAGGGCACGCGGACATAGTTTCTATAGTGTAATTATTCTATTATTAACTGATAGTTACGAAGAGTGGTGGGGACAATCAAAAATTTTATATCAATAGATAAAGGGCATCAATATTTCGGGTTAAATCAAATTATTTAATACATTATGTTCACTCGTATTTATTTCTTTAAAAAATTGAATTGTATTAACATTTCCAAACAGCCTTGTTTTGAGAGTTCATAATTTAACGTGCAAAAATTATAGTTACTATGTTTTAATTTCACATTTACTTTAAATATATGTAATTTAATAGTGTACTAGTTGTCATTAACTGTTATTTGGATAGGTTGGCAGCTTGTTTTTTCGCTTTGACTAACTCTACTAATTCTTTATACCTCTTCATACACTCTTTCTTTGAACGATTTGGTATACAGTCTGCTATTTTTTCCCACCTTTCTGATGTACTTGCTGGGAATGTTTTAATTGCTTGTTCTAATAGTTCTTGCTCATGTTTAGTCCAAGCTCTTTCTTCTTTTACCTCTTTTTCCTTGCTTACATCTCCATTTAATTTCGGCGCTGTATCATTTGCTAGTTTGGGATCACTTTTAGATATACTATTGTCGTCAACAACATTAGCTACTTTTTTCTTATCTTTTTCAAACTGATCAAACGCTTCTTCATTTGCCGCTTTTTTGAGGCTACTTTTAGAGAAATCAGAACTCTGCAAATCTTTTGCTTTATTCAATACCTCTTTAGCGTTAAAACGTCTATCATCAGTAAATGTACCATGTTGATTTAAGAAATTTGCCACCACATCCCATCTCTGATTTGTACCGGCGGGAAATAAATTTACAGCTTTTATCAATAATTGGGTCAGCTCTACAGACCACTCAACAGGTGCTTTCAAGGCTGCTAGTTTCTTAGCTTTGTGTTCTTCAGATTTTTTTGTTTCAAACAAAGCCTTGCGTTCGGCTTCTAACTTTTCTTCTGCATCTTTAATTGCTTTTATAAAAGCATCTCTACCATTGGCTTCTAAATCTTTAGTCAAATCCTGCAGTTCCACAAGTTGTAACATTTCACAGATCTTTTCCACTGCAGCCATATGTGATACAGTTTCATCTTCATCCTTTGCATAGTAATCATTAGATTTGCAAAGATCTCTTAACTGTTTACGTTCCTTACGCAGGTTTTTCTTTTGTTGTTCACGTATAGCCCTAGCTGCTTCTATTTTTGCTCTCTCTGCTTCCTCTGCCTTTTGCTTAGCTAGTTGTGCTTCTTTCATTATCCTCTCTTCCTCTGCTTTTTTAGCTTGAACAGCATCCTGAAATGTTATAAATTCAATGCTTAGATTATTAATTATTATTATAGAGTGTTAATGAGTCATTGAGCGATGGAAATTATAGATACAGTAAATTTCATGTATATTATTATGATAATTACATTAATTATCATAATAAATACATGAAGTCCTTTTTTTATTACTATTACATAAATGGTGGTGAATCAAACTCGTTGACATAATATTTTGGTTATATTCATACATGGATTGGTTGATCAATTGAGTAATTAATATTCTCATATTGATATTTTTGTAACAAGTAGACAATTTACCGTAATGATATAAATGTTTCTTTTTTTTTAATCTTTACCCATTTACTTATAGCCTATTACACTAACATCACAATTTTACTATTTGTTCTTCAATAAAAATCATAGACAGCAAATTTTTTAAAACAACATGATTTATTATGTGATACTTACATGATAAATGTTGATTTATCACTGTTGAGTGATATGTACAGTGAGTCATTATACAATTAAATATTAATTTCACTGATATACATGACATTGTATATCCTCCTGACACCTGGCGTCCTTTATAAAGTGCTAAATAAACCGTACTCTAAAGGCCGAGTGTTTCTTGACATCTTAGTTCGACAACGCACGACCGACCTTTATGTAGCATCAATTCTCGAGGGTTTGTTTTTTCCCGCTAAAAAAAGTATTAGACACGCGAATGCTTCCAACCAATAAAATTTAACCAATAGCAATAGTTTGTCCTTGGATTTCGATAGAGATCGCAATTCGCATGACTAGTGCCCGTCATTCGCGCGACGTGTGCTCAGGAGTTTACAACAATGGCGGCGCCTGGCCGACGCAGTACGTATTTTTTTTTTGTTTTTTGTTTTAATTACTTGTTATATTGTAGATGTTTTATAGAATTGTATATTAATAGATATTCCTACAAAAATACACACTTTTGTCAAGAAATAAAGCATAATTAAATAAATAAACTGTCGTAAATAAATTAATCCTTTAGAAAGGCACTTCGTACGCAAATTCAAATTAAAGTATGTGGAATTGATCCTTTGTATATCAATGTCGGCCGTAAAACTTACTGAGTGTATGTACTAATATATTATTAATAATTATTATTTTCAGCGTTACGAGACCGCGATATTGCGGAAATATTGAATAACTCCAAGCTTGAAGACTCAAGTGAGGATGAAGATTTCATTCAGAGACATGCTACCTTAAACGAATCCCTATCTTCAGCACACGAGGGCTCGAGCGACAGTTCCAACAGCGCTGATAGCAATTCACCAAGAGGTCAGGGTAGTGCTCACTGCTCGTAGTCTTGGCAGAGATATTGGTCGTCGTGGTCGGGGCAGACGACGTGCTGGGTGTCGGGTTCGAACACGTGGTGGCACTAATTAAAACTAATACTAAGATAGCGATGTTAAGTTGTTTTGAGTTTTGTTAAAATTTATTATTCAGATTTAATATCTTGATAGAAATATATAAATATGTTTATGTTTGGTACCTAATTTGTGACATTACTTAAGATTATATTAAATAATATTTATATATAATAAAATTTATTTCTTTTATTTAAACACCTAACCTACTTATGCCATAATGACCTAAAGTCCTTTACAAAGAACAAAAAATACCTAAACTTCAATGTGCTTGATATATACCAAAAAACATTTGTTTTAGTGATATCCCCGAAAACCCCTGGTCTTTGTTTTATTTAACATGCAAAGTCTCGGCCTTTGCACCAAAAACAGTTTAATGCTTTTTAAAAAGGACATTCGGCCGTAGTGGCAAGTGATTTCAATTATATCTCGGGTGTCAGGAGGATATATTAAAAACCTAAAAGGAGCACTATACAAATAGAGATGTAGAACCCTAACGTAAAAGTGCATACCACATCACTAAACATAACTGAGGCACGGCACAAATGGGCTACTGACCACAACCACTGCAGTTAAGACACGATTTTTCATATATTTTGTATACCGCACACCAAGGCACTAATGCAGTGTCCTCTATGAGCTAAATGTGGCATTTGCCCAGGATAGTCCCTCGTGGCTGTGGTTGGTGGGCCGTTTGCACCGAGCCTAATATTACTAACAACAGACAGGGATAGAAGGAGACACCTAGAAGAAAAAATTCACACACATTCACAGTAAGTATACTAGTTCCGCCAACAACAGAGATATCTAGATACCTATGTCAGATGATCAAGGATTCTCTGACATGATCTCCCTCTTTGAGATTAGAATATAGGATTAGCATATTCTATTAGGTATCCAATCACCAAATAAAATAAGAATATTAAAAACTTAACTGCAAAGGATGCCGTAAATTCCTGTATGCATAACATTTTCAAGAAATGTTAATCAATTTAAGTGATAATTATGGTGTAATTGTCATCTGTTATGTAGTCTGTAAAATATAAGAGCTATACGTACTAGGCGGTTGAAGTTACCCGGTAGTGGTTACCGTAGGATGCACAGTTGAGTTAGCTGACAACCGTGCGGCTAGCCACCACATTGGTTTGCGGGTAATCACATTGCAGTGTGTATAGAAATGTCATTTACATAATATAATATATTTTTGCTTCTGGTCACCTGCACCACCTAGTGCATATGAGCTCTAAATGTCTACATCCACATAATTGATACAAGCTTGTATCAGAATAATAATATAATAATATCTATGAACGCATTTACACCACATCCATCTGGTCCCATGGTAAGTTCTCGAAGAACTTGTGTTATGGATACCAAACAAGGGAAATGTATTTAATACTTTTATACTATACATAATAATATACCTATTTAAGGTTTTTATTATATAATACACATCCATGACCCAGGAATACAGAAAACTTTTTTGTTCCCTGGCAGGATTCAAACCCGCAACCTCCGGCTTGAGCACCAACGCGCTAACCATTGAACTACAGAGGTCATCAAAGAATATCTGCATATTAAATAAATCCTCAAAACATAGCATGTCAGTAAATATATAAAATATAAATAGTCTACCTGTCTTGCACGTTTAGCAGCGAGCTTTTTATCTTTATCTTCTTGCTTGAAACGCTGGATCCTTGGGTCATTTGTATAAGCTAGGTCTACTAAGCTACGAATACGAGCCATTTCCTCTTTTTTTAGTTTGGCTCGAGCAACTTTATTTTGCTTTTCTATCCATCTCCTCTCCTCCCTATCAGAACCTTTCTCTTTCTCCTCCTCGTCTAAATATGAAAATTCACGCCATGACTCGAATTCATACCAAAATGAGTAAAATCTTTCGACAAACTCCCTGGAACTATTTTCATCACCCAATAGCGGCACATTTCTTTTCTCTGACCACCTGGCATTCATTTCGAAATATTTTGAAAAAGCTTTGAAAAAACCATCCTTCTTGATTTCGTTAGTAGTAGGAATCGAATCATCAAATTCAGGGTCAATGGAGTCGTAGGATTTTCTGGTTTTGGGAGTTCCAAGTATTTCATATGCTTTTGTAATGCAAGTGAAGTAATCGTCGTCACTTCTGACCTCTTCACCTTGTGCCTTCCGTTTGTCCGGGTGATGTTTTAGAACCTTTTGCCTGTATGCTCGCTTGATGTCGTCGTCAGTGGCTTCATTTCGTAAAGTTTTGATACCTAGAACTGCATAATGGTCCTGTTTCTTCCATTCTTTGGGATCCAAACTTCGAAGATAGTCCACATCGTCCTCGAAGACGACCTCTTCGGTTTTATTCTTCGATTTTGACGTGAATAACAAAGCATCCTCGCCGTGACATTTTATTTTGTAATAACGAAGGAACGCTCCACCAACACATTCTACTTTCTTTTTTATAAATGGACAAGACAAAGTTATAAGACGAGAATTATCCCCGTTAGTCATTTTATCTTCAATTTTTCACTTGAACAATATGAACTCGCTAACATAACCTAAAATCAAGTAAGGACGTCAATTTCACTTCCCTGTTTTATCCAAGTTTTGTTAATTTGCTAATCTATTAATAAAGCTACATTGACTTTAGTAATACTAAGTTAAGCACATTTTATCTTTAATTAGTAATTTCTGTCCGACACACCATTGAGATATTTCAATAACCCTTCAACATCGGTCATCAACATTTCATTGACATTTCAAATATAAAATTGTCAACTGTCAGGCGTCATTCGTCACTACTCACTACTCACTTCACACTAATTGTCAGTGTTGTCACGCTCACGAATCAATGTTTCGTCTGCAGTCGCGATTCATGCTTAAACTTGTGTGTTTTCCAATTACAGCACTTAAGCGCATTACGCGGCATAATGCTCAATACTTATGTTCCAATTATAACAATGCTTTCCACAATCGAGCACTCTCAAGTCTCAAAAGTAGTGCTTTCGCGTGATGCGGTAGCAAAAAATTTACAAGTATTTTTTCTTTAAGTTGGCATTGATCGTAATTTTATTATTAATAAATAGTAATTGGAAAACACACAGTGAAAGTGGGTGTATTCTCTAATTACAGAGCATAATGCGACTTAGTATTCGATGTCGCACAATGACGAATTGTGCTAAATGCTAATGCTTAATTAGAATGTGAAAGTTTTCAAGTGCACCAGCAGAGTGCGCTAAGTTCAGATCAGAACTTGTTTTTTTTTATATTTTTCAATATATAATTAGTCAATACCTTCATCCATGCTTATATTTTCTTAACATAGTCTGAATTAACTTTTTATTATTTCCAAAAAGTGAGCGACGCTGGTCTAGTTACTAGTAGTTATGGACTAGGCCTCTTGAGTGAGAGGTCCGGGTTCGATCCTGATCGGGCTGTGATGCCTTGAAATGGGATTTTATTAAATTCTGCTTTTCTTAAATGCTCACTCGTGGAGAAAAGGCCTGGTGAGGAAAGGCCTGGTTCGATTAAAGTCTTTAAATGTGTGTGAAGTTCACCAACCCGCATTGGGCTGATTGGTGAACTATGGTCCAACACTTTCCTCGCAGACGCATAGACATCCGCACAAAAGTTATGCAGATGCGTTACTCTCCTTTTACCTATACGGTAGCAGTGTCACTTGACGACGGTGCTATGTGAGCGAGAGGCTAGTCCTAGTAAAATCCTCACTGCTATGTGAGGATCCATGCTAATTACAAAAAAATACTTCTTAATTCTCTGCTATCTACCGATGCGCGATTCCGAGACTTAGAACGATTCGAATGCATTCGGTTTCTTTGTACTGAATATTCGAGTGCAAATCGAGTGCAAGAGTTCGAATACTAGTGAGTAGCGCTCGATCGCGCCCACAGCCCCCAATCACCATTAATTTTTGATTCATTCGCTCGTATTCGTATTTCATTTCGCACTCGCCACTCGGCAGTAAGATCGCAATTCACATTGTTCTATTCACAATTCAAACTCTAATGCCTACGCTAGCACTATTAGTTATTATAATGGCATTAGTGCAATACCGTTAAAATCTAAGATCAAGTATCAATAGATTTGACAAGCTAATAATAATACCGTATTGGAACGAGATAACAACATACGAAAAACTCCTTATTATTATTATTATAAATGATGTGCCCAACAAAAAATTATCGACTAAATTTGAATGCCATAATAACATTCTCACTCGCGAACAGTTTGTCAAATATGCCGCCATTTTGTAAAAGTAGTAACTTTTTAATTTGGTCGGTTTATGTAGGTATGGTGATACCAGTTTTGTTATAGGCAGATTACCCAAGAATGTGGTATTATATAAAAAGGGTGACTGGAATTTTCGAAATAAACACAATAAAAACAAATATGTTTATTGCTATCCTAAAAGGCTTTGTACTATAGATCATACATATTAAGACGTATATAGCCTTCTTTTTTATTATATATGTTTTTAGCGGTTTGTTATTAGTCATTACATAATATTTTCGATAATCCGGAAAAATGCAGCTGTCTAAAATTACAATAAATGTTTGGTTAGGACTAATGCTTGTAGTTATCTATCAACCTTTACCATTTTTATTATTATTTTTAATTCACTTGTTTCAAGAAAATAAGTATAGTCTGACAAGCCAGTCGTGGGACGCGATTTATTTCGAATTCTTCATATAGCCACACTTCTGATTGTCAAACTAAATGGGCGGGAAGAGAAACGCGCCTTTTTTTAAATTGTCCTCTAAATAAAAATTATTTAAATAGTTTCTTAATAGTAAAATTAGTTATTAAATAATACTAATGCAAGGAGAAAGCGACGGAGATGAAGAAGAGAGAGTGGTTAAGTCCATTTCCAACAAAAAAAGAAAAATGTCGACACCAACTGTAGATAAGTATAAGATATTCATTAAGAACGGATATACTAGACAATATCCAGATAATAATTCAAATGGAGACTTTTTAGTTTATGTTGAACATCTGGATAAAGATATAAAACTTGGGAATATGAATCCATTGAATTTATCAAAATATTTTAAAAATATCAAGGGAGTTCATGAGCGAGCAAGAATTAACTCCAATAAAATTAAAATATCATTTAAACAAGCAGCTTTAGCCAACGACTTTCTAAAAGCCCAATGCTTGATAGATCATAATTTAAGAGCGTATATACCTGCATCCTCTGTGGAAAGGGTGGGAGTTGTTAGGTACATTCCTAAAGAAATAGGTAATAAGGAACTTTTTGAAAAAATATGCTGCGATAGAGATATTATAGGAATACGAAGATTTATGAAACGTGAAAAAGACAATTTAAACCCATTGACTACCATATCTATTACATTTTCGGGTACTTCTTTACCTGAATATATTTTATTAGATGGATGGAGATATAAAGTACACACGTATATTCCTCCGGTTTTACAATGTTTTAAATTCAATCATTCAGCTAAAATATGCCGTAGTGAACAAGTTTGCTCTAAATGCTCTGAAAATCACTCCTATAAAGAGTGTAATTCTGAAACGTTCAAATGTATGAATTGCTCTGGAAATCATCTAGCTATTTCAAAAGATTGTCCAATAAAGTCAGCTAGAATAATGAAAAATAAACAATCTTATGCAATGGCTACTATTAATAAAGATAATGTTAACTTTCCAGCTCTTCCTAAGATCAACATTCAGAAATACGCAGGAAAATTTGACAATAATAATAAAAACAAAGAATTTGCTCATACTCCATCAAAAATAGACAACTTTAATATTTCAGATATTTTAAATAATACAAAACTCATGAACTCAATAGTAAAAACATTAGTAGCATTAGGAAATTCTGAATCTATTAAGACCACATCTCATATTAAGGAAATTTTTATAAAAAACTTATCTGAATAATGGATATATTAAAATTAGTACAACATAATATACAAAGTATTAATAATAAAAAACCTTTGTTACAAACACTTTTATTTGAAAATGAAATAGATATATGTTTATTAAATGAAACATGGTTAAAAAATTCCCAATCACACTTTATTATGCCTGGATACAATATTATTTTTAAAAATGCTGAAAATAAACATGGTGGTGTAGCCTTTTTAATAAAAAGTTCTATAAAATATGTCCAACTTTCAACTCCAAACTTACAAGATATTCAAACAATTGCCATTTCTGTTGATACAAAAGTAGGCCCTCTAACTATTCTGTGTGTATATTGTCCACCTAAAAATAAAATAAATATTTCTAGATTAAAAATATAATAACCAGTCTACCTAAACCATATATAATATCAGGTGATTTTAATGCACATCATGTGGCATTTGGATGCACAATAACTAACACAAGGGGTAAAAATCTATATGACTTGATAGATGATGTAGATTTGTGTATTCTGAATACTGGTAGTGCCACTACTGTACGTAGGCCAAATGATAACATATCTGCCATTGATGTCACTCTAGTTAGTACAGAGTTAGCACCCATATGTGACTGGTATGTTGGTGAGGATCCACTAGGCAGTTATCATTACCCAACATTTACTAATATAAATACATCTCCAAATACTTATGAAATTAATAAAAATGTAAACAAATATATGTATAAGAAAGCAAACTGGGAAAAATACTATTTTCTTTCGGAAAGTCTTTTCAATAATTTTAAGATAGATAAGTATGATCCTGTAGGATCTTACAACAAATTTTGTAATATTCTGAATAATCTAAAAGAGGAGTGTGTTCCCAAATCGAAATATAGAACAAAAAATAGACGTAAAGCCCCTTCTCCTTGGTGGAATGAAATTTGTGATAAGGCTGTAAAGGATTGTAAATTAGCTTTATGTATTTACCGTCGGAATATGAATATGGAAAATTATATTAAATATAAAAAATTAGAAGCTAAGAAAAAAATGACTATCAAAGAAGAAAAACTTAAAAGTTGGAAAAATTTATGCGCTTCATTTAATAGATACACTCCCATTAGTAATATATGGAATTTTATAAAAAGATTTAATCGCATAAAAATTGGCTCGAACAATAGAAATGATAGTTTTATACCAACCAGAATTTTTTGATAAATATACATAGACTGAAGTAGAAAATGAAACTTGTTTAGAAAATTATTTGATAAAACAAATATAGATAAAAATAATGAATTTCTTGTAAAACATTTTAGTTGGGATGAATTTAATAGTGCATTACTGTCAAGAAATGATTCTACACCGGGTTTGGATGACTTTCCATATTTATTGATTAAAAAGTTACATAAAGTAGCACAATTAGTTCTTCTAAATATATACAATCTTTTATGGTCTTTTGAAATTGTTCCTGAATCGTGGAAAACACAATGTATTCTTCCCATTTTAAAAAATAACAAACCAATTCAAGATCATAACTCCTATCGACCTATCTCTCTCACTTCTTGTATAGGAAAAATTTTTGAACACATGATTAAAGTAAGGTTGGATTATTTTATAGAAATAAATTCTTTATTACCTGATTATCAGCTAGGTTTCAGAAAAGGTAAAAGTGCAGTTGAAGGCTTCGTTTCACTCATTGCTGACATTAAAAATTCTATTTTTGCTCACTCTAATGCAATTTGTGTATTTCTGGATGTTGAGGGGGCATATGATAATGTAAACCTATTCCAATTGATCACAGTTTTAAGTGAACTAAATATACCTGGAAAGTTATTAAGATGGACATTAAATTTTTTGTATAATCGCACAGTATATGTTAAATTTAATAATATTATACATGGGCCTAAGTATGCACATAAAGGATTAATGCAAGGTGCTATCTTATCACCAATTCTATACAATCTTTACACCTCCCAGATCCAGCAAAATGTTAAAGAAAATGATGTAAATATCCTACAATATGCAGATGATTTGGTCATGTATTCTATTAATCAAAATGTAAATATAGCTAAATGTAGAATAAACCAAGGTCTTAATCAATTGCAATCTTTTTACGTTATTTGGAAAATCAAACTGTAATGTACAAATTACTTATAACTATGAAAACATCCCTATTGTAAAGGAACAAAAATTCCTTGGTGTAATTATAGATAATAAACTTAAATTTAATAGTCATATTGATTGCATTTGTAAAAGAGCGTATAAAAGAATTAATATATTGAGATATCTAGCAGGCGTTTTTTGGGGCGCTGATTCAAAGATCTTAAGTATATTATATAAAAGCATCATAAGAAGTCACTTTGACTATAGTTGTATTGCCTACATAAATGCTAGACCTACTCTGCTAAGGAGACTAGACATAATTCAGAATAGGGCATTAAGAATAATTACAGGCGCAATGAAATCTACACCAATAAACGCAATGGAAATAGAAACCGGTATTCCTCCTCTTATATTAAGACGCTTAATGTTAGCCCAGAAGTTTTTTCAAAAAATGATTGCAATTAACTCTTCTTTACCTGTAAGGAAGTTATCGTTAGTAGAAGAATTATCAAGTTCTGTGAACTTTAATGTTATTAATGCTCAATCAATAAGTTCTGCGATGCTTCCACAAATGTCAGTAATTTTACATTTAACGATGTCAATCTCAAAATCTATTTATTCTAGCTCTCTATGGCCGGTTTATGGATATAAATTTGATAGTACTCTGGAGAAAAAATTTAAAATTATTCTTGACATTGATAGTAAATCAGAATTACTTAGATTATTAGATAGGTATCAAAAAAGATTTTTATATAATTTATACGGATGGATCTAAAAGTGCCCAAGAAGTTAAATCAGCATATTTCGATAGTAATTTAGGATGTACAAAATGTATATTACTAAATAATAACTGTTCAATTTTTACTGCTGAATGTTATGCTATATATATGGCTTTATTATATGTAAATTCCAGTAGCAATATTAGAAATGTCATTATTATTTGCGATAGCAAAAGCGCTTTATTAGCTATAGACAGTTGTAAATTATCTTTTAAAACAAATTATTTAATATTTAAGATTAGAAATTTATTGTACAATTTAAATGAAAGAAATGTTTACGTTGAGCTAGTCTGGGTACCCTCCCACAGAGGAATATCAGGTAACGAAAGAGCTGATCAAGCTGCAAAAAATGGATATGATGAGGACCACAGAGATGTTGTTAAAACACCTTTCTCGGATTACTTTCCAATTATCAAAGACGGGATTAATAGACTTTGGAAAGATTATTGGACTATAACAAGTCAGAATAAAGGACAATGGTACGCTAAAATTCAAAAAGACTTTAATACTAAGCCCTGGTATAACATCACCAGTTGTGAATCAAGAAAATTTATCTCCATAATTACTAGAATGAGATTTGGACATTGTCTGGTTCCCTCTCATTTATTCAAATTGAAAATCATTCAAGATCCTAAGTGTACTAAATGCAATGAGCCATACGCTGACATAAACCACATTATTTTTAAATGCGAATCTTTAAAACTACATAGATTAATCCTGGCTTCGGATATAAATAACATTTGCTCAGAATATAAAATAAATGTTCCCCGCCGCCCAGAAGAAATATTATCCAATCCAAGTTTTTTTAAACCCTTATTCAAGTTTATATGTTCCTCAATAGAGAAGATATAGTAAAGGAAAAATATGAAGTGTAGAAGATTTTGTTTAATGTTATGTAGATTAAACTGTCGTAGTATAATATGTTATAAAATTGTACAGTTTAGAGCGAAGGACTCGAATCCAGCTCTCAATAAATTAAAAAAAAAAAAAAAAAATCAAACTAAATGGAAGATTCTCTTTTGGCGGGAAGAGAAACGCGCCTTTTTTAAAATTGTCCTCTAAATAAAATTTATTTAAATAGTTTCTTAATAGTAAATTTAGTTATTAAATAATACTAATGCAAGGAGAAAGCGACGGAGATGAAGAGGAGAAAGTGGTTAAGTCCATTTCCAACAAAAAAAGAAAAATGTCGACACCAACTGTAGATAAGTATAAGATATTCGTTAAGAACGGATATACTAGACAATATCCAGATAATAATTCAAATGGAGACTTTTTAGTTTATGTTGAACATCTGGATAAAGATATAAAACTTGGGAATATGAATCCATTGAATTTATCAAAATATTTTAAAAATATCAAGGGAGTTCATGAGCGAGCAAGTTTAATTAACTCCAATAAAATTAAAATATCATTTAAACAAGCAGCTTTAGCCAACGACTTTCTAAAAGCCCAATGCTTGATAGATCATAATTTAGGAGCGTATATACCTGCATCCTCTGTGGAAAGGGTGGGAGTTGTTAGGTACATTCCTAAAGAAATAGGTAATAAGGAACTTTTTGAAAAAATATGCTGCGATAGAGATATTATAGGAATACGAAGATTTATGAAACGTGAAAAAGACAATTTAAACCCATTGACTACCATATCTATTACATTTTCGGGTACTTCTTTACCTGAATATATTTTATTAGATGGATGGAGATATAAAGTACACACCTATATTCATCCGGTTTTACAATGTTTTTAATTCAATCATTCAGCTAAAATATGCCGTAGTGAACAAGTTTGCTCTAAATGCTCTGAAAATCACTCCTATAAAGAGTGTAATTCTGAAACGTTCAAATGTATGAATTGCTCTGGAAATCATCTAGCTATTTCAAAAGATTGTCCAATAAAGTCAGCTAGAATAATGAAAAATAAACAATCTTATGCAATGGCTACTATTAATAAAGATAATGTTAACTTTCCAGCTCTTCCTAAGATCAACATTCAGAAATACGCAGGAAAATTTGACAATAATAATAAAAACAAAGAATTTGCTCATACTCCATCAAAAATAGACAACTTTAATATTTCAGATATTTTAAGTAATACAAAACTCATGAACTCAATAGTAAAAACATTAGTAGCATTAGGAAATTCTGAATCTATTAAGACCACATCTCATATTAAGGAAATTTTTATAAAAAACTTATCTGAATAATGGATATATTAAAATTAGTACAACATAATATACAAAGTATTAATAATAAAAAACCTTTGTTACAAACACTTTTATTTGAAAATGAAATAGATATATGTTTATTAAATGAAACATGGTTAAAAAATTCCCAATCACACTTTATTATGCCTGGATACAATATTATTTTTAAAAATGCTGAAAATAAACACGGTGGTGTAGCCTTTTTAATAAAAAGTTCTATAAAATATGTCCAACTTTCAACTCCAAACTTACAAGATATTCAAACAATTGCCATTTCTGTTGATACAAAAATAGGCCCTCTAACTATTCTGTGTGTATATTGTCCACCTAAAAATAAAATAAATCTTTCTAGATTAAAAAATATAATAACCAGTCTACCTAAACCATATATAATATCAGGTGATTTTAATGCACATCATGTGGCATTTGGATGCACAATAACTAACACAAGGGGTAAAAATCTATATGACTTGATAGATGATATAGATTTGTGTATTCTGAATACTGGTAGTGCCACTACTGTACGTAGGCCAAATGATAACATATCTGCCATTGATGTCACTCTAGTTAGTCCAGAGTTAGCACCCATATGTGACTGGTATGTTGGTGAGGATCCACTAGGCAGTTATCATTACCCAACATTTACTAATATAATTACATCTCCAATTTCTTATGAAATTAATAAAAATGTAAACAAATATATGTATAAGAAAGCAAACTGGGAAAAATACTATTTTCTTTCGGAAAGTCTTTTCAATAATTTTAAGATAGATAAGGATGATCCTGTAGGATCTTACAACAAATTTTGTAATATTCTGAATAATCTAAAAGAGGAGTGTGTTCCCAAATTAAAATATAGCACAAAAAATAGACGTAAAGCCCCTTCTCCTTGGTGGAATGAAATTTGTGATAAGGCTGTAAAGGATTGTAAATTAGCTTTATGTATTTACCGACGGAATATGAATATGGAAAATTATATTAAATACAAAAAATTAGAAGCTAAGAAAAAAATGATTATCAAAGAAGAAAAACTTAAAAGTTGGAAAAATTTATGCATTTAATACTTCATTTAATAGATACACTCCCATTAGTAATATATGGAATTTTATAAAAAGATTTAATCGCATAAAAATTGGCTCGAACAATAGAAATGATAGTTTTATACCAGAATTTTTTGATAAATATACAAAGACTGAAGTAGAAAATGAAACTTGTTTAGAAAAAATATTTGATAAAACAAATATAGATAAAAATAATGAATTTCTTGTAAAACATTTTAGTTGGGATGAATTTAATAGTGCATTACTGTCAAGAAATGATTCTACACCGGGTTTGGATGACTTTCCATATTTATTGATTAAAAAGTTACATAAAGTAGCACAATTAGTTCTTCTAATTATATACAATCTTTTATGGTCTTTGAAATTGTTCCTGAATCGTGGAAAACACAATGTATTCTTCCCATTTTAAAAAATAACAAACCAATTCAAGATCATAACTCCTATCGACCTATCTCTCTCACTTCTTGTATAGGAAAAATTTTTGAACACATGATTAAAGTAAGGTTGGATTATTTTATAGAAATAAATTCTTTATTACCTGATTATCAGCTAGGTTTCAGAAAAGGTAAAAGTGCAGTTGAAGGCTTCGTTTCACTCATTGCTGACTCTAATGCAATTTGTGTATTTCTGGATGTTGAGGGGGCATATGATAATGTAAACCTATTCCAATTGATCACAATTTTAAGTGAACTAAATATACCTGGAAAGTTATTAAGATGGACATTCAATTTTTTGTATAATCGCACAGTATATGTTAAATTTAATAATATTATACATGGGCCTAAGTATGCACATAAAGGATTAATGCAAGGTGCTATCTTATCACCAATTCTATACAATCTTTACACCTCCCAGATCCAGCAAAATGTAAAAGAAAATGATGTAAATATCCTAAAATATGCAGATGATTTGGTCATGTATTCTGTTAATCAAAATGTAAATATAGCTAAATGTAGAATAAACCAAGGTCTTAATCAATTGCAATCTTTTTACCATAATAAACTCAAATTAAATATTAATTCATCCAAAAGTTCTGTAATGTTATTTGGAAAATCAAACTGTAATGTACAAATTACTTATAACTATGAAAACATCCCTATTGTAAAGGAACAAAAATTCCTTGGTGTAATTATAGATAATAAACTTAAATTTAATAGTCATATTGATTGCATTTGTAAAAGAGCGTATAAAAGAATTAATATATTGAGATATCTAGCAGGCGTTTTTTGGGGCGCTGATTCAAAGATCTTAAGTATATTATATAAAAGCATCATAAGAAGTCACTTTGACTATAGTTGTATTGCCTACATAAATGCTAGTCGCTAGACCTACTCTGCTAAGGAAACTAGACATAATTCAGAATAGGGCATTAAGAATAATTACAGGCGCAATGAAATCTACACCAATAAACGCAATGGAAATAGAAACCGGTATTCCTCCTCTTATATTAAGACGCTTAATGTTAGCCCAGAAGTTTTTTCTAAAAATGATTGCAATTAACTCTTCTTTACCTGTAAGGAAGTTATCGTTAGTAGAAGAATTATCAAGTTCTGTAAACTTTAATGTTATTAATGCTCAATCAATAAGTTCTGCGATGCTTCCACAAATGTCAGTAATTTTACATTTAACGATGTCAATCTCAAAATCTATTTATTCTAGCTCTCTATGGCCGGTTTATGGATATAAATTTGATAGTACTCTGGAGAAAAAATTTAAAAATATTCTTGATATTGATAGTAAATCAGAATTACTGAGATTATTAGATATCAAAAAAGATTTTTATATAATTTATACGGATGGATCTAAAAGTGCCCAAGAAGTTAAATCAGCATATTTCGATAGTAATTTAGGATGTACAAAATGTATATTACTAAATAATAACTGTTCAATTTTTACTGCTGAATGTTATGCTATATATATGGCTTTATTATATGTAAATTACAGTAGCAATATTAGAAATGTCATTATTATTTGCGATAGCAAAAGCGCTTTATTAGCTATAGACAGTTGTAAATTATCTTTTAAAACAAATTATTTAATATTTAAGATTAGAAATTTATTGTACAATTTAAATGAAAGAAATGTTTACGTTGAGCTAGTCTGGGTACCCTCCCACAGAGGAATATCAGGTAACGAAAGAGCTGATCAAGCTGCAAAAAATGGATATGATGAGGACCACAGAGATGTTGTTAAAACACCTTTCTCGGATTACTTTCCAATTATCAAAGATGGGATTAATAGACTTTTGAAAGATTATTGGACTATAACAAGTCAGAATAAAGGACAATGGTACGCTAAAATTCAAAAAGACTTTAATACTAAGCCCTGGTATAACATCACCAGTTGTGAATCAAGAAAATTTATCTCCATAATTACTAGAATGAGATTTGGACATTGTCTGGTTCCCTCTCATTTATTCAAATTGAAAATCATTCAAGATCCTAAGTGTACTAAATGCAATGAGCCATACGCTGACATAAACCACATTATTTTTAAATGCGAATCTTTAAAACTACATAGATTAATCCTGGCTTCGGATATAAATAACATTTGCTCAGAATATAAAATAAATGTTCCCCGCCACCCAAAAGAAATATTAACCAATCCAATTTTTTTTAAACCCTTATTCAAGTTTATATGTTCGTCAATAGAGAAGATATAGTAAAGGAAAAATATGAAGTGTAGAAGATTTTGTTTAATGTTATGTAGATTAAATTGTCGTAGTTTAATATGTTAAAAAAATGTACAGTTTAGAGCGAAGAACTCGAATCCAGCTCTCAATTAATTAAAAAAAAAAAAAAAAAACAAACTAAATGTCATGGAGAGAATGGCGGGAAGCATCGGGACGCGCGGTTGTGATTTTTTGGTTTCCCGTTAATTAATTGTTATTTTGTGTTCTGTCCATTCAGAGTGGTTTTCTATAGTGTTTGTTTTAAAAACTTGATCTTTATATATTGTGATTGGTTGGTGAATCTTATGGAGTACCGTTCTGGAGTGGTTTTCTTAGTAGGGCTGTTCTGGCGGTTTTCTATAGTGTTTGTTTTAAAAACTTAATCTGTGTAATATATAATGTGATTGTTTGGCGAATATTGTGGTGGACTGCCTTGTGTGGATGGAATGGGGAATGATAGTTGATTGATGGGGGCTAGAGGGGCTAAGCCGCGCTCTTTGGGGTTTCCCGCCATTTAAATGAAAATTATTATTATTATTTTCATTTAAAGGCATTAGCTACTAGGCTATTAGCCATACAAAATACAATTATTCGGTCTGTAATACGGAGAAATGGCGGGAAACCCCAAGGAGCGCGGCTTCGCCCCTCTAGCCCCCATCAATCAACTATCATTCCCCATTCCATCCACACAAGGCAGTCCACCACAATATTCGCCAAACAATCACATTATATATTACACAGATTAAGTTTTTAAAACAAACACTATAGAAAACCGCCAGAACAGCCCTACTAAGAAAACCACTCCAGAACGGTACTCCATAAGATTCTCCAACCAATCACAATATATAAAGATCAAGTTTTTAAACCAAACACTATAGAAAACCACTCCGAATGGACAAAACACAAAATAACAATTAATTAACGGGAAACCAAAAAAAAACACAACCGCGCGTCCCGATGCTTCCCGCCATTCCCCTTTAAATGAACATAATAATAAATAAAACTAAATGTCATCTTACCTCTATTTGTTGTTGTTGTGGTGTAATTATTGTAAGTTTTTGTGCGAAAAAATGTCGAAACCCATTAAAAGCAGTTCCCGGAGCTTGTTGTATACAATGATAAGCAAGTATGAACAGAGAAAGGATGATATAAATCAGCGTTTCGAGAAAAAACAACGAATTTTTGACGAAATTATTTCAGCTGCAAGTAAGTACATCCCAAACATTTTGATACTCGTCCTAGATTTAAACAACAAAAAAAAAACTTTTGTTTGTATTCAACATAACTTTACATTTGTTTAAATATGTACTTTCGAGAAATTGTGTTTCAAAACCTCTTCAAAACATACAAATTATTTCTAATTATCGGATAACGAAGATTTGAAACGTCAGATCGTAGACTTAATCAAAGAGCTGAAAGATATTGAGAAATAAGATCTGTTTACCTCTGAATCAAGTTATTTGGCCCATTTATCTAAACTGACAGGTTGTATTTCAATATATTTTTGTTATATAGTAAACTGTGATAATAATCTGCCACTTAACCCAATTATTTTTATTATTACAGAAGTTGGTGTCAACACACTGAGGAGGATAAAAAAGGAAGGTTTGTTTTATAGGTAAAAGATACATAATAGTCCATGCTGGCTCTGAGAAAGGTTTTGTGCCCAATGCATTATTTGTGTTCAGCACAAAATCTAAAATGGCTGATTATCATGATGATATGAACCGTAATAACTTCATAAAATGGCTGGAAGAAAAATTAATACCCAATTTAAATGAACCTAGTGTGATTATAATGGATAATGCGAGTTATCATGTAACTCAAATTAACAAGCCGCCTACGATGAGCACTTTAAAGGCTGATATTCAGAAGTGGCTCACCGAAAATCACATTTCTTTTGACAATTTTCTTACAAAGCCCGAGCTTTTGTGTCTTGTCAAAGAAAACAAACCAACTCCCTTGTACTAAGCGGAAGAACTTCTAAAGCAGCATGGACATGAGGTCATCAAATTGCCGCCATATCATTGTGATCTCAATGCCATAGAATTAATTTGGAGCTTGGCAAAAAGGAAAGTGGCGAGTATGAATCTAGGCGTGCCAGCTGCCGAAATGGAAAATTTAATAAGGAAATGTTTTGCCAGTGTGACTGCTGATGACTGGAAATCATGCACTGATCATGTGATTAATGTTGAAAATACATACAAAATAAAAGATAAAATAACAGAAGAGGAACTTGAACCATTTCTCATCAATGTTCGTGAAGATGAAAGTGATAGTGATGAATCATATTTTGAAGGCATCGAATTTCTCGAATCAGATTTTGATTATTGTTCAGAATGAATAAATGTTTTTAAGTTTTTGTTGTGCATCTTTATTATCCTTATTTTCGATGGAGTGGAAAAGTTGGTGTTGATTTTAATGTAGTTAATGTTTTCGTTTTGATTATTTTTAAACCAAATTCTTTGAAGATTCCAACCTTATCCAAATAAACAAATAATCAAGTTAAGCAAAAGTAAAAAATTGTTTTTAGACTATATATGCTGGGTTAACACCTAAAAGATTTTTAAATTTGCCGCCAGCGGCTTGTGCCACGACTCGCTTGTCAGCTCTATGAATGTGGTATCCCTGTAAAATATGCCTGTCCCTTTCGGGTATACGCGAATGTCAATTCCATATGATACATACTTGTTCCTAGGTTAAAATATATTTAATTAAATATATTTTAACCTTATTTTTATAGAGTAATATAATAATATGGTATATTTAAAAATATACCATATTATTATATTACTCTATGATTTATACTCTTTGCGTTAGTGGCTAGTGCTGTAATTGCCAAATGCCAATTGGGATGTTGACAGTATACATATAAAAATATAATTTTGATGTTAGTTGGTAGTTTCTATGATAGAATTCTGAAAATATACAATATTTTCCCTTATTTTTATTTGATTAAATTAATATTTAATAAATAAAATGTAATGAAATTTAAAATAGGTCACGTGATAATAAACGGAAATGACGTCACCTGTTCCTATTTAGCGGAAGCGGAAGTATATTGACGTACTTTTATACATCATTTTCCGTACACAGTACACATTGTAAAAACTAATTTTCAGGCGTTTTGACAGTGTACACACACATAGGCACCGTACAACAATTATAAAACTTAGAAGACATTTTTTTATTCACGACAACTAGAATAATTTTATCATTTTTACGATGTTTAACAACATATGACGTCACGTGACAAGTGTTAGCGTTTTGGAGCGAAATTTAAAATGCATTATAAAATGCAAGATTTTATAGACATTAGACGTATATAAGCAAAAGTTAATAATATTTAGGCCTCTATTAGATATTTATAAATGATCTTTAAACATTTATGAAAAATGTCAACATCCCTATTGGAAAACACACTGGGTCAAATTTTTTGTGTTGGCAAATCGTTATTTTATGTCAGTAGACAGTAGCAATTATGCAAAAGTAATGTACCAATATTACAAAAACTAAATCAGCTGATTTCTATCACATAACCATTAACCAATACCTATCGGTGACCGATGTCAATTATTGTCAATATGTACTCGAATGTCATAAAAATAATTAAAAGCACTTGTTTGTATATTAGATTGTTAAATAAAGTTTAAGTACTAAATTAGTTATTATATAATAATCGTAGTATCAAGTATTATGGAAGACTTAGGATTTTTATTTAAGCCTATTGTTCTTGTTACTGGTTTCGGACCGTTTTTAAACCATCCAATTAACGCGAGTTGGGAAGCGGTGAAATTAATGAACAAAGACGAAATAGAAAGTAAACATAACATAGAACTAGTCCAATTGGAGCTGCCTGTAACGTACGAGAATGTCGATGAATTTGTGCCAGCACTGTGGGAGACACACGAACCAAAGGTGAGGTGCTTTTAAAAAATATTTTATCTAGTACGCGTCGTTAATCTCTACAGTCCTGTAATTTTTTTACAGGAACACCCACCTCTTCAATCACTAGTTGTATTTAGCAATAGTTGGGCTGGATATTCCGGCAGCTTTAAGATATTTTTATTTGGGGTTTACAAAAATATATTTTATATTTTTTCAGTTAGTAATTCATGTAGGCGTCTCGAGCATTGCGAAATGTATGACTTTAGAACAACAAGCCCATAGAAAGGGTTACATGAAAATGGATTATTTTGACAAATGCCCACCCAATCAAGTTTGCACTGCTGAAGGAGCTATTAGGATACGAACCAAGCTGGATGTTCAAGATATATGTGATAAGTTTAATGACGCCAATTCAGATTGTGAAACGACTGCGACACCGTCTTTAGATGCTGGCAGGTAATGCAATAACCTTTATTTACTGTGGCTTGACAAATGTGTTGCTGGCTATTGTTACACTCCTGGGTCCAATTTACTGCTCAGCACTGTTTTGGGTGACCGTGGATTAGTCAACTTCCAACTTGATGGAATACAACTTGGCAATCACTGAAGAACTTTTACATCCAGCGACAAGCAGTGTATGGGTACAGACTAATGATAATAATGTGAATTTTTTTCGCCGCTTTCATGCTATCATCATCAGCTCCTATCCGTTCACTGCTGAACATAAGCCTCCCTGAATGAACGCGTGGACAACCAATTCTATATCCTCCATTCATGCTATATGGCATGATTATTCATATTCTACATAAAATTTTAAGTTATCACGTTTTTTTTCGTTACTAAGATTATTGAAAACAGGATAGGTACTCACCATGATTTTCACATCATTCTTAGATAATGTTGAAATATCGAGCTCTACGAAATAAAAGTGAGAAACATAGTAAATATCCTGTTTTAAATACCTACTTTAAGTATTCACATTTAGTCCATTTGTTTCAGATATTTATGTGAATACATATATTACACATCCCTCAGTGTAGACAACACTCGCACACTCTTCGTCCACGTACCAGACACTAATATATATTCTTCAAGCCAGACTGCTAAAGCATTAGAGAGAATTCTGGAATTAACCTTGGAACAGGTGAAACATATGGACTCTACGGAAGCTGTGACAGATAAGTTAAAAACCACTAGTATAGAAGCCAAAGAATAGAAATAGCTAAACAGTTAATACCGCCACCAAATTAACATATATTTTATTATCTTACACTGTATGTTGAATGTTAATTTGACTTTTGTCCAAAACCCAGTTAAGACCTTCCGAGTCTCGTTTCAAGTATATTAAAAATTTCTATTTCTACATTGTATGTATATAAATGATAGGCAAAGGTATATTATATTAATTGAATACGTACATACATGCTTTATTCCATTTGTTTTTAAGTTTACAGTATTTTTAATCAGTAAGTATTTTATAGGAAGCATATAAGCATTATAATGTTTAAAATATAAATATATTTTATTAAATAAATATTTGTTCTATTGATTTTGTTTTTATTGTAATTGTTAACAATAGTCCAATGATTATCGACTTTAGCTTGGAATCGAGTGGTCCGTTCGATCCTGACCTAGGAATAGGATTTTGTGTTAGTAGTTTCAATTGTTACATACACTTAGTGAGGGACAATATCATGACGCCGCCTTTCAAGGATGTGACGTTTACCAACCCATGGGCAGTGCCTTTGTGCTATGGCCTAATACTCAACTCTCTTCAAGAATCTGCACCCAACAGCTGTAATATAGGGTACCTATAATAAAATAAAGATTTAATCCTTATTTAATAAATATATTTCGTAATATAAAGAACTTAATATTTCATGGGCCTATGTTAGTAGGTATGTCTAAAAAGAATTCTTTTGTAATCTAAGAAGTTAACCAAACTAAAAATGAAATACCTAAAGCAAGTTTTATTGTGTAGAAAATGTTTGTATAAATCTACATAGTCGTTCCACGCCTTGTTTGTTAATATGGAAACATGGACAGTTTTTGAACTGATCCTTCCAGGCCCCTACTCTGGTGTGACGCTGTGTCACCGGTATGAGAGCTTCCATCGAGGTCACGGTGGCGATAATACACAGGTCACATAGATACATCTGGAAATAATCTTATGATGAGCTAATTATAAGAAGTGAGTCGGATCATGTTATTACGTGATTAGATCTTTGGTTAGTTTTATGTCAGTTTGATATGCAAAAGGGCAGACGAACCGCGTGATGGTCGGTAAGTAATTATAGCGCCGTAAGTCTCAATGCCAGTAATAGGTACTGTATGTCCATGCCTCGTTCATTGAAGGAGGCCTATGTTCAGTAGTGGATGAATAAAGGCTGATGATGATGATGACGGCATGCCCTGCCCTTTTTCAAATATTGTTATTATCTGTTATTTGTCTGTTATGCGCTTTCACAGAGCGCAAGTATGTTTATCGGTCTGTGACGTAATCATGATTACATGACAGCTTGGATCGCTTAGCGGGAATTTCAAATTTTTATTTACGTCTCAAAATTTCAAAACTATTTTTATTTACTTACATCTTTTTTTAATTAAAATTGGACATTTTTTCGTGTTCATATTATAGGGTATATCTATAAAATAAAATCAATTTTAAAAATTAATCTACATCCCTATGGTTTTATTATTATTTTTACAGTAGTTTAAAGTAAATTATTTTTGTCTTATTTTTAGGTTTTGCGATCAAAAATGTTTTTCTCTGTGTAGGTATCTCTTTACGTGTGTCTCCTGTTTGTGTTGAACACATGTTTCTTACTTTCTTTCTAAATTCTAAGCTAGCCCGAGATCTTGGAGCACGCAAGCTTATGCTGATGCTAAGAAATATCTATGACGGGACTGGATTGTGGACACTTATAATATAATACCTTGTCTCCTGCTAGCCAAGAGCGACCTGTAAGTTTATGTTCCAAATGATCTAACGCCGAGTTCCATTGTTCAATTTTTTCTTTCTCGACTGGCCATTTCTTGGCGAAATAAGCTGACTGTAATAAAAAAAAACAATTATTTATAGACTATATAATATTGGTATATAAAACATTTATAAAGTAAACGTACCATATTAGGTGATATTAGAACGGCGAGTATTAGATGTAGTTATTATTATATGGCAACCAATCACCAGCCCCTATCCGTCCACTGCTGAACATAGGCCTCTTTCAAAGAACATCCAACACGGACCGGCCACTGTACGGAGATCGTCTCCCCCCTGGTAAATGGCCGACCAACACTTCGTCTACCCGAAAGCGGCCTCCACTCATGAACCTTATTGGCCCATCGGCCATCCGTTCTCCGAGTGTATGACCAGCCCACTGCCACTTCAACGAGCTTAATCTTCGTGTGATATCGGTAACTTCTCTGGCGGATGTCTTCGTTTCGAATCCTATCTGCCAAAGAAATACCCAGCATAGCACGCTCCATAGCACGTTGCGTTACGGCAAACTTACAGACTGCTATATTGATAGATTAGATATAATTGAATCCTCCTATCGGCTTCCCTCTCGAAGTTATGTCGACCTAGCAGCAAAGTGTTTATTAAACGTATACGATTATAAATCTGAAATGCGGGTCAAGTCACGGGCATCAATATAGCTAACTGTTGCGAGCGATTTTGACCTTCCTCATCACATGAGCCAGTTGGTTCACTTCAAAACTACTTTGCCTTTATATATGAGAGTATCTTAGCTTAACTAGTAAAATATAAACACTAGCTGTTGCCCGCAGCTTCGCACACATTAACATTAGTATCAAATTAGTATCCGGACTGTAATAATTACTTTTATAGGCTTTGTCGCCTAACCAACTTTATACTTGGGATATTTTTACATGGATGAGCAGTTTCGAACCACTTGTTCAAACTCAAAACATAATCTTTATAAATACCCGACTGCGCCAGAAGGGGGTGTTTTACGATTATACCTGTGTCTCTTTCTTTATATTATGTACCTAGTCTTTAAAAATAGCCACAAACATTGAATCAAGACATCCACGAATCATTTCCAAGTACCGTGTCAACCTGTTCTCCAAGGTTCCCATGTGGTCAGCCGTCAGGGCACACACCGTGACCGGTCATCGGTGACCCGGAACGGTGTGGATAATGTAACTATTTTCACTTTTAAATTAATTGTATACTGTAGCCAAGAATGTACATAATATATTAAAGCTGAGTTATTTTGCAAGAGCTAGTGCCATGCTGCTATGTAGCCGAATTAGGCCGGCACGACCGGGATGGTAACTCTCGCTCATATAACACCGGCGTAAAGTGACTGCAATGCTGTCGCGTTTCGTGCAGTTTGTGAGTTTCCGGTGGTTCATTGGGGGTATAGAGAAAAGGAGGACAACGCATCTGCATAATCTCTGGTTGTGCAGATGTGTATTCGGTAGTCACCAAAAGTGCCGTGCTCGAGTGCCCTCCTATGCTGTAAAAATAACTACCAGTAGTATAAAAATTAACTCTTTAATAGCCCTAGCCCCTAGAGATTGAAGGAGGGTTTTTTCCAGTTTGGTGTTGGTAAAACCGCGTGGAACTGCTAGAATAGTATGTGCAGTACAGTAATACAGATATAGGTAGGTACTTCTTAATGAAATTGTTAGCAACGTCAAAAATACCGGTCTTTTTTTCTTTTTTTTTTTCTTTAACGCCGGGAAATGCTCTGAGGCATCCCGCGGGGGAGTGGGTCTCCCTACGCGGGTATGTGGGACTCGCTGCGCCTGAAAGCTGGTAAGTGGACGCAGCTCTACCCACTAAAACTCGGCGAGTGCCACCAATGCCCCTTTGGTGAGGTGCCCCGGATCTAATAAACAAACAGGGCACCTCGACGACTAGTCAGTCCTGCAAGGGACCGCCGCCACCTCCACAGAGGGGCTGTCCAGCACTACAGATCAATCCCTCTCAACGTCGGGACAGTACAATGGGGTGAGGTTCCCATCCTCGTCCCTGCTCTTTTGTCCCCTGTTCTTATAAGAGGGATACAAAGAGCCTCCTCGTCTCAATTAGCTTCGTCCAAGGTGCTGGGCTCACCCTAGGCTACTCAGCCCCACCGCCACGTCAAGGCCTGAACCATGGTGGGAAAAATACCGGCCTACTTTGACAATGCGAATTATGAATTTAGTTATGGCTTAGCAATGTTAAAAAATTTAATGAGAAAAATATTATTACAGAGTTTTGTAAAAGATAAAACTTAGAAAAAATATGTACCGCCTTAGTACCTAACTGTACACACTTCGTAGGTACTAACTACAAAAATACTACAACAATAATTTGATCTGAAAGTGCATCTAATCAGTTCGACTCATGTATAAACATAATAAGTCAATATTAAATTTAACTGATAGCAAAGTAAATATTGTTATCTTATATTAACAAATATGTATTAGGTACCTACCTACTTATTTCAGTCAGTATAGAAGTAATTTTGCAATAAGTTTCCTTGTCTAGCAGTCTTCAACGTACACATTACACAGTTACAAAAAATTAAAACCGACTTCAAAAATACTAAACTAAAAAGTTATAAAATAACTGTGTTTCTTTAATTTTTGTGCTTACAACTTATCATCAACTTAATCTTCTACTAATGTACAAACTTTGCGTTTACCACGTCATTATAGTTCTTTTGGAGTCTGTGTCAGCCAAGGTAGGTAGATAAAGTACAGCAACAAATACGACACCGACTCCAAAAGTAGCTATAATGACGTGGTAAACGCAAAGTTTGTACATTAGTAGAAGATTAAGTTGATTATATGTTGTAAGCACAAAAATTAAAGAAACACAGTTATTTTATTACTTTTTAGTTTAGTATTTTTGAAGTCGGTTTAAATTTTTTGTAAAATGGTTTTATTTCTTAATTTTTAGTGATTCCGAAATTCGTCGTCTTGGCGTTCGTTGAAGGAGGCATGTTCAGCAGTGGATGGATAAAGGATGATGATGATGATTACGATGACCGCGACATACTATGGTGTGCTACCAAAGCACCCTATACAATTGTTACATCGACAAGTAATAAAATGAGCACATCAGCATATCGTCGAGGTAAAAGGAACCAACCAAATAGGCATTATTGGGAATAACTCAAAAACGGCTTGTCAGATCTTAATAAAATTAATATGGGACCAAATTGGAAGCACCAGCTTTCAAACAAAAAAATAACCATCGAAATCCATTCACAAACGGCGGAGATATCGTGTCACATACATACAAAAAAAAACATACAGACGAATTAAGAACCTCGGTCGAACCTTGAAGTCGGTTAAAAACATTATTTAAAATCTAAAATACAGGCTGCATTTTTGTGACGTGTCAGTAAGTGCAGGTACCTTAACCGTTATAGTTACAGGAAAACGTTCCTAGGTGACCATTCATAACTTTTTAAGATATTCAGAATTGCTGAAATGTACATAAAAAACATTTTTATGCCTATCGATCCTACTTCGTATGGTATGAGTACCTACTACAAACGTTAGAAATCGCCAATAACATTTTCCGTACATTTTGTACTGAAAAAAGCATTTTACAAAAAATTAAAACCGACTTCAAAAATACTAAACTAAAAAGTAATAAAATAACAGTTTCTTTAATGTTTGTGCTTACAACATATAATCAACTTAATCTTCTACTAATGTACAAACTTTGCGTTTACCACGCCATTATAGTTACTTTTGGAGTCGGTGTCAGCCAAGGTAGGTAGGTAGGTAATGTACAGCAACAAATACGACACCGACTCCAAAAGTAACTATAATGACGTGGTAAACGCAAAGTTTGTACATTAGTAGAAGATTAAGTTGATTATATGTTGTAAGCACAAACATTAAAGAAACTGTTATTTTATTACTTTTTAGTTTAGTATTTTTGAAGTCGGTTTTAATTTTTTGTAAAATGCTTTTATTTCTTAATTTTTAGTGATTCCGAAATTCGTCGTCTTGGCGTTCATTGAAGGAGGCATGTTCAGCAGTGGATGGATAAAGGATGATGATGATGATGATGATGGTGATGATGATGATGATTACGATGACCGCGACATACTATGGTGTGCTACCAAAGCATCCTATACAATTATTACATCGACACGTAATAAAATTATCATATCATCAAGATAAACAAAACCAACAAAATAGACATTATTGGGAATAACTAAAAAACGGCTTGTCAGATCTTAATAAAATTAATATGGGACCAAATTGGAAACTACAGCTTTCAAACAAAAAAATAACCATCGAAATCCATTCACAAACGGCGGAGATATCGTGTCACATACATACAAAAAAAAACATACAGACGAATTGAGAACCTCCTTTTTTTTTTGAAGTCGGTTAAAAACGATAAATCAACTCGCAACATTCTCTATCGCCTAATAATCCTATTTCTTACTGCGATTTAAAGATTCTTTAATGCCAACTGCAAAAATACAAAAACTTCAGACCATGTGTTACTCCCCGCTGCATGGGTACCACCATCTTGCTTGTTTCTCCCGTGAGACGGCTTTGCTGTGTTTCGGAGAGAAGGGCAAGACAGGCAGTGTAATTACTGGCACCGAGACTTAACATCTTATGTCTCAGGATAGGCAACCCATAAATAAATAAGACTTAACATCTTATGTCTCAGGATAGGCAACCCATAAATGAGTTGCCTGGGCTCGTTCCAGGTAAACTAGTTTGTGTTCATAGGCGACGTCGACCACTTACCATCAGGTGGCACGTCTGTCAGTTTGCCTATCCAAGTACGTACCGTAAAAAATACTAACCAATATGTAGCTATCTATAGGGAAGAGTGTGGTTGCGTTGAAGAACAGCATCTCGTCCACCGCAGCCCTGGTTGTGGGATCCTCGGGGTACAGATTGTTGTCGAACCTCCGGCAGAGGTACAGTGCGATGGCGTGGCTGTCGCATATCATCGTGCCACCAACGGAGAGGGCTGGCACCTTTTGTAGTGGGTTGATCTGTATACAGTATTATAAGAATAGGTATATTTCTACTTCAGTGGTGTCTTAGACCTAGTGCTCCATAACAGACATATATTTAAGAAATTATTGTTCGTATAAGATACTATCGTCACATCCATGACGTATATATTATACTGCGTATATACATCTAATTTATTGAACAAATTGTCTAAGTACATACTTACCTACTCTTGGTGCTCTATTCATATGAGCATCCTTCGTCTATCTATTCCAATCTTCCAAAAGATTTATGTTTTGATAAATTCTTTCATCTATAGAAAGAAACATTATCAACATGGCTATAGTCAGGTAAGTGTTTACCGTGCGAAGCCGGGACGGACCGCTAGTATGGTATATGTATAATAATATCTATGGATGCTTTTACACCACGTCAATCTGGTCCCGTTCTTGAAGATCATAATATGTTACGGGTGCCAGACAACGGAAATATATTTAATACTTAGTTACTACTACTAGTTTATACTATACATATATTTAAGATTTTTATTACATAATACACATCCATGACCCATGAACACAGAAAACTTTTTGTTCCCTGGCGGGATTCGGACCCGCTACCTCCCGGTTTGAGCGCCAACGCGCTAGCTAACCATTGAACCGCAGAGGTCGTTGCATGTATGCAGTAAACATACATAGACGTTCGCGCTCTCCAACCAAATAGGGAAATATATAATCATGTTATTGATGTATTTTGACTTTTGAAAAAATTCAAGTCACTTTTGTTCGAGATGTCCCTAACTACTACCGATTTAAATGAAATGAACACTGCGTGGAGTTTCATCTCGATGTATGAGATAGTTTCGGACACGATATATAACCCTTAATGGTTGCAAAAATTAATCCAATTGAAACCTTTTTGTAATCTTCGGACTTATTTTCGCCTTTAAATAGATCCACAAGTCTGTATTCCAGCGCAACGTTGAGTACGGCAGACGTCATCCTCACAAACCTCACCGGCGGAGACGCATCGTCGCCGTATAGAACTAGCTGATGATTTGAGGACATCCTGAAAGTTTTAGTTTATGGTATAGGCAAAATGCAGACGATGATGACGGAGAGCGAGTGGAGAGAGAGTGGTTACTGGTGGTAATTATTATGTTAGTTGTAATAGATGTTAGGTAAGTGGTCGACGTCGCCCATGAACATAAACTAGTTTATCTGGAACTAGCCCACCCAACTTATGTGTTACCTATCCTGAGACATTAGATGTTAAGTCTCGATGCTAATAATTACACTGCCTGTCTTGCCCTTATCTCCGAAATACAAGATGGTGGTACCCTTGCAGCCGGCAGCGCGGCATAGTGCATCCCTCCTACCAGTAAATGCGCTATGCCGCGCTCTCGTCTGCACGGGTACCAGTTACCACCAGCCTGCATGTTTGTTCCGCACAAGGCGTGTGAGACTCAAGGTCTCAGACAAATTACATTGTCAGCTGTTATTCACAAGCATGCATGTGCCACTAGAATCTTGGATGCCGCGTTTGAGATGTTGGATATGTTATACGACCGCCAACTAAAAAAGTACTCTCTAGTCTAGATTACTAACACATCTAAGTATGCAGATAAATAAAATTGGAGTGTCTGTTTGTAATATTAAATTAACCGCTTTTTACTAAATGCATATAGAGGTATGCCTACACGGTAGAAATACCAAAGTAGCATTTTTTACAATTTTCGTCTGTCTGTCTGTTTGTTGCGGCTAATGTCTGAAACGGCTGGGCCGATTTTGATGGGACTTTCACTGGCAGAAAGCTGATGTTATAAGAAGTAACTTAGGCTAAAAATAATCATCATCACTTCGGACATGGCTGTAAATCTAAGATAACGCGGGCCAAGCTGCGGGTAACAGCTAGTACATACTATTGCTCCTGCTATGTTAGTGGTGAAGGTCCCTGAACAGCAGAGGAAGGAAGGTCGATCTGAGTGTCGTCGAATCAGAGTGTCAGTGTCTGGAGATCAGCTGACTTGTCGACAGCAATGGAGAGACTGTTAATTATGACGAGTGGTATTGTTGTGTTGTTGGTTTGTAGAATGCAGCTACTACTTTTATTCGTAACTAGCTGTTGCCCGCGGCTTCCCCCGTGTTAACATAGATTTATAACCATGTCCGGATTGATGATTATTATTTTTATACCTAAGTTACTCCCTTTAACATCAGCTGTCTGCCAGTGAAGTCCCGTCAAAATCAGCCCAGCCATTTCAGAGATTAGCCGGAACAAACAGACAGACAAAAAATTTAAAAATTGATTTTTTTATGTAAGTACCGTAAATACTTATATACTTTCATATGCATTTACTGAAAACTTGTTAATTTGAAATTACAAACAGACACTACAATTTTGTTTATTTGTTTAGATAATATTATGGCTGTTTTTTTTATTATCTTTATTTAAATAGAAGTTTTTGTCCAATAAGGCATGTCAACCACATGTCAACTCCATTGTTTCTACTAATTATATAATACATAAAATACTATTGGAACTTATATAATAGAACAATAGAACAGAATTTAATACATATCTCAGATGATTATGGCTGTTGAAATAAGTTCTACATTAAGAAAAGTCATAAACTACTGGCAAGTAATTTTTTTTAACCCCATAATCCTTATCCTAAAAATTAAGAAATAAATGGATGTATTTTTATTCAACGTAATTATAATAAGTCTCAAATAATGACAGTTCTGGGCGTATTTATACAATTCCCATGGGGAACTCCGGTTCAAATAATATACCTACCAATATAAATTCGTTTTTTCCCAAACGAATTGTAAACGGGAATAACACAAGCCGTGACGAACGATGCATATCTAAGTACCTACTCAAAATATTATGTTCCTTTAGTAATATGTAGGTAAGTATTATCGATAGAGATTTACCTATTCATAATTATTTGAAATAACTAGCTGTTGTCCGCAGCTTCGCCCGCGTTAACTTAGATTTACAACCGTGTCCGGAGTGATGATGATTACTGTATAGCCTAAGTTACTCCTTTGTAACATCAGCTATCTCCCAGTGAAAGTCCCGTGAAACTCGGCCCAGCCGTTTTAGAGATTAGCCGGAACAAACAAAAAGACAGACAGACAGACAAATATTGTACAAAATATTATTTTCGTCTATGTACCGTGTGTATGTACATGCATATGCATTTAGTAAAAAGCGGTTATTTTAATATTAAAAACCACAGAACTATATCAAGATCTCGATATATTTCTGTGTTAAAAACAGACACTCCAATTTTATTTATCTGTATAGATATTAATTATTATAAACATATTTAAAATTACTAATTTCTTTTCTTTCACATTTTTTGTACTTTCATGGGCATGTTATAAGGAGTAACTAAGGCTATATAAATAATCATCATCAATCCGGGTACGGCTGTAAATCTAAAATAACGCGGGCGAAGCTGCGGGCAACAGCTAGTAGGTTATAGCTTTATATATGTAGGTTCTTTGTATGATATCTAATTACTTACTGCCTAGCGTCTAGTAGGTACCTACTATTATTAATTAAAACTTATCTATACAGAAAGAATACTCACGTGTTGTGGGCTTTACGAAGTGCTGCGTGAGTCGTCTTACAGATTAACTCTCTCAGTATCATAATAGTTACAAGTAATACGATCACACGATTACGTGGTCTGGCTCGTAATAAGTTCTCTTGGGACTGAAGTGGAGAATATCTTGAATCGCTATTGGAATTGCAAAGTAAAATTTTGATTTTCAATCGACAGACGTATGTTATGTTAATCGGCGTTACATCGAACAGTTTCTACTTGTAAAAATAAACTATTTTGAAGTCAACCGTAGTTCATTATATTGAGTGAGTTTGTGCACAGTTTGTGCACTAAAATGCGGGTATCGACTAGTTTGTCAATATATGCCTTTATCATAAGATAAGTAATGGGAAACTAGCCCGTTACACACGTTTTTTTGGGACGAGGTTAACTTCGTGTGATTGTTCTGAAATATAATAGGAGTAAGGGGAAGGGAAATGTCTACTACTCCTCCTGAAATCTTGTGATTAAATTCGTTGCAGGTTCCAGCCAGTTTTAACGTATCTCTCGGGCTCCCTGACTGTATAAAGGGGTCACCTGGTGGTTATCACTGGTTATCCTCGCTTCACAGGAGTAGTAGTAGAGCAAGGCCAAAGCATACGATTTCCTCCAAGACAAGCCTTTAGGTGTTAAAATAAATAAAAAAACGTGTTAATATTAAATTTTAATAATCATAATTAAACACATGTTTGGTTCGGTTCCATTAAGGCACGAGAAAGGCCAAATATTGCAATTAAAGCTAACATTACTTAGAGTTTAGACTAACTATAAAACCTATCGCCTAACTTACATTGTTCTTTTGTTAATAAAAAAATATTCTAATGAATTGAGAACCTCTTTTTTGAAGTCGGTTAAAAATTCTATAACTAAGGACTGAGAATACATGTATAGATATGTCACCATAAAATTGTCAATAGCGTTAATGAATTATTGTTATATTTCCTTCGAGATTGGATTTTATCGATAGTTTACAATAAATACGATATAAAAATAAAATAACGGTGACACAAAAGATCTAGTACCTACATGATGTACATTGAGTACGCTAAATTATGTGCAATACATAACGTTACATAGCATAAGAAAAATTGACGTCGAGTTAAATAACACGTGTATACAAACATGTATTGATGTATAACATGGCAACAATCATAATGTTATATTATGTTAATATGGGACTTTTATCTAGCACTTAATAAATTAAAAAATATATATTTTAGTAGAATAGAAAAACTGGCAGAATGTGCACCTGGGACAAACTTAGACAACTCAAGCGTTGCTTATCCTGAGACTGAAGGTAATTACACTGTCTGTCTTGCCCTTCTTTCCGAAATACAGCAAAGCTTGGAAGAAATAATCAGGATGGTGGTACTGATGCAGACCAGCGCACAAGCGAATCTATTGCACCGGTAAAAAACGCATCTGTGAAAATGTGACATCGTGTTAAGTAACACGTGTATGCAAACATCCATTTATGTAACAATCATCATAACATAAAGATTACAAATTACACCGAAATAGTTTCTATTGTAACGCTTGCTCTTTATAAATAGTTTCTATTGTAACGCTTGCTCTTTATAAATAGTTTCTATTGTAACGCTTGCTCTTTATAAATAGTTTCTATTGTAACGCTTGCTCTTTATAAATAGTTTCTATTGTAACGCTTGCTCTTTATAAATAGTTTATATTGTAACGCTTGCTCTTTATAAATAGTTTCTATTGTAACGCTTGCTCTTTATAAATAGTTTCTATTGTAACGCTTGCTCTTTATACATATTCTTTTAACGTATATTTAACTCGACTTTTAAACACTACTCGATCATCAGACATCAGACATGCGTTTGAGATTCAAGATTATAGTTTAGATTTATATATAAATGAGAAATGATATAATTCGATCGCTTAATAAATGATATCAGACATAGTATGAATAATCTGTAGATCGAGACCTGCCACCACCAAAGAATATTTTCATAGTTCAATCAAGGATCTTTCCTTGTGATCATGTAAAAATATATAAAATCTGCTATTACTGTGGTTTTAAAGTGTATGTTATTGAAGTACCTTCTCAGCTTATACATAAAGCGCCACATAGGTACAGATATTAAATTTTTACTTTTGAACCTGTTTTTTTTTGCAACGGCTATCATAATTTCTGCCCATCCTAAGAACCCTATTGAACCCTGGGTTTATGGAGACTTCGCCTCAGGGAGAATATAACGTGTGTCGTAAGATATGTACATCTGAAGGAATCTTCATTAACACACTAATGCAAATACGAGCGGCGTGCAATAATTATTATCAATAGATATAATCTATATGAACCATACACGAACCGCGTTGGAACGGTGCCAACTAACAATTAATTAATGTCCTTATTATACAAGTCATTATAAATTCGCATTTTCAACATCCTTTACACAGACTATCGACTCAATAGATTGCACTTCTAAG
Source organism: Helleia helle (assembly GCA_963853865.1). Taxonomy (NCBI): domain Eukaryota; kingdom Metazoa; phylum Arthropoda; class Insecta; order Lepidoptera; family Lycaenidae; genus Helleia; species Helleia helle. Next base: position 18,163,905 of record OY971433.1, on the reverse strand, counting down.
ACTGTTATTAGGACAATAATAGAATAAAATGGTAGGCTTAGAATAATTACACTAATGATAGGTAAAACCATTAATTTTGGGTTGAAAGAGACAAGTAAAATTGTAAGAAATACTCGAGAAACTAAGCAATAAAAAAATCTTTATTTTTATCTTTTTAAATAACGTGTGTTGCGATTGGGTTTAAGCTGTGTAGAGAATAAATTTAAAATAACTCGGAAAAATCTAGACAGATATTGACGAATGAAATTAAAAGATTTTGTGTTGTTATGGAGACATAAATTCTTGTTGATGTTTTGATCTACCGAATAACAACATGACCGAATTCAACTATTGCTTAAATAAATCATATGAAAGTACAATAACATATCCAACGCGACCTTCACTCTACCCTTATTTTTGCCCCTTAGTAAATTATCTCACACTTCAAGGTATTCTTTGCTTGATTAAAGGCTATACGCACAAAAATAGTGCGCACAATTTATTTGAACGGTGTGAAGTTAGTTCGAGAGTAGAAGATTGAAGCAAGGAGTACCATTTCTTTGTATGAAACTGTCCATCGAAAAGCGTTAAATAATATGGTGGGTTTAAATTGAATATGTCTAAAACTGTTACTTCATACTATATCTTTCATTATACCTACCAGCGCCATATTTGACGGGTTTTGAACTATTATTTACAGCTAAAAATGGACACTCTCCACTGTTCTCCCATATGACATGGTACTCTTATATGTTACTCGTATGTCATGGCTTCAGCATGTGCATCACGGATTTGTGCACAAAGATCATTAATATAATAGCTGACATAAGAGCGGCCAAGTCTTGTGCGTAATTGCGCGTACATAACACAGACGATTGTGGGGATAAATGAATCATACTGTGCTACAAGTCGAAACCAAAATCTTTCACTTTTTATGATTCAAACGTTACACATAAAGTATCAAGTAATATAAATAATTAGCATACTTTGGTAGGGCGATTTTAAGTGTTACGTACTAAGTTTGAATGTTCCAAAAATTTGTTACAAAATTAGTTATTAAAATAACTATTATATTCTTAGTCCTATACAGATGGGTAAAGATTCAATCAAGTTTAAACATACCTACAAAACTACAATGTATAAGGAAATGAGTAGTTTCACAAAATTAAATAAAAAATGCAATCACTTTACAAATATGCAGATTTGACTTTACAATCACCAGATGCAAGGGAACAGTTGAGCATGGTCTAGCTGTTAGCTATTAAGCTTTCAAACTTAGTAAAAAAAATGTGAACTAAATTATCTATTTTCCTTGTCCACAGTATATTTTCTACTTGTCTGTCATATTTAAAAATATAATTGCATTCTTTATTTAATAACGCACATACACATTAAGATTCGACTTTGATATTATATTATCTACTATAATACCTAATAAGTACAATTAATTTTAAAATCAATATAAATTCGAGAAATACTACAAATAATACTAAAATTAGGATATAAGCACCAAATCAGGCACCAAATTAGTGTAAATCTTATTTGAATTAGCTCAACACAACACTGTGCATTCACGCAGATATAGATATCAGGAATCAAGTTCAACATTTCATGTTTTTTTTTTTATGTTAGTTGGATAGGCAAACTGGCAAACGTACCACCTGATGTTAAGTGGTCGACATCGCCCATGAACATAAACTAGTTTACCTGGAACGAGCCCAGGCAACTCATTTATGTGTTGCCTGGGCTATCTGAGACATAAGATGTTAAGTCTCGGTGCCAGTAATTACACTGCCTGTTTTGCCCTTCTCTCCGAAACACAGCAAAGCTGTTTCACGGGAGAAATAAGCAAGATGGTGGTACCCATGCAGACGGGAGCGCGGCACAGCGCTTTCCTCCCACTGGTGGATACCAGATATTTATTTTGGTGATACCAAACTATTTGAGTTATTAAGTGGTTATTATAAACCTAATATTAGACTAAATTAAGTTTATGCGGCTGTAATTGTGTAGTAAAAATGACTTTACCGTACTATATTGTGTGATTGTATTAAAGTGATTGAGCCTTAGATTGAGCTAATTTAAACAAGAATGAGATTTATATATTGGATAATATTCCTGGTAGCATACAATTGCGTATTTTTCCCTCCCTTGGGTATGGGTACCACCGTCTTGCTTGTTTCTCCCGTGAAACAGCTTTGCTGTGTTTCGGAGAGAAGGGCAAGACAGGCAGTGTAATTACTGGCACTGAGACTTTACATCTTATGTCTCAGGATAGGCAACACATGAATGAGTTACCTGGGCTCGTTCCAAGTATACTAGTTTATGTTCATGGGCGACGTCGATCACTTACCATCAGGTGGTACGTTTGCCAGTTTGCCTATCCAACTAACATAAAAAAAATGCAGTCACATATAAAAATAGAAAATGTACTAATTTTCAATAATACTATTAATATATTGTTATATATTTGTTATAAAACATTTTCAAAACAATACATACTTTTTATTTTGTTATGTAAGAGTAGCTTTAAAAAAGTGCACAACCTTTTTTGTAAATATCTTTTTTTATTTGTGCAAATACTAATTTAACATTACTACTAGTTCAAAGTTGTTCAAAAATGTTACTACTGTCAAATATAATATATATTAATTAATATGTATATATAATAAATAAAAAATCAGTCTTACAGTGTCAAATAATAATATTCCCAGACTAATATACCAGAATAGTTTTCTGTAAATATCCCTCAATATTATAAATATAATAAAAAATCTAAACAGTAAGACGCTAAATAGTTATCACTAGGCTATGTATAAAAATATAAATTGACAAGAAAAAAGTCTAATAATATCAGATAAATTAAATTTGGAATGGCTAAATAATAGGTTTATATTATTACTTTTGCAATTTAGATACATACATATCTTATATCAATTGTATATTCGATTTTTTCAATGATGCTTCTTTAAATAATATTCCTTTCTTGTGTTGTTAAAATTACGACTACCAGTCAAAACATACATACTTTTTAGTATTTGAAAATTAAAGTTGCTGCAACCTTGATACAGACATTCCTGTACATTGGTACCCTTGTTAGGTAACAGACATTGAAAAATAATTTTATATAATCAATAACAAACAATCACATGTTTGGAATGCAATAATTCTGAAACTTAAAACTAACTAAAAGACCTAACACCTATCAATAAATGGCTCATTGGTTCCTGCAGGTACATCTACAGTATATTAAAATAAATAAACCTTACACAAGTCAGATTACAGTTAAATAAATATAGTATTCTAATAAAAAAGTTAAAGTATTGAAAAAAATAAATTAAAAAGATCAACTTATTATCAAAAATGAGTGTTCAAGAAAACATTGGTGGGTACTTCGGTGAAATGCTGCATTAAAATTTTGCATTACCATGTATATAACATGTTTATAACATCATTCTGAGGTACATGATTGTGAAATGTACAAAAAATATATGAGGGTACTCATTATACAATGACCCACACAAACAAAACCGACTATAACAATACATTAATTGTTGTAACATAAAAAATGTAACATAATATGAAAGATTGTGTGATATCATATTTAATTTTGATGTCATACCTTTGATGATTATTTTTTGTGCATTTCATGTTCTGGAGCCAGGCCTTAGAAGATTGAGCAAAAATTCTTTGGATTTGTGGATGAAGCCTGACCAGCTTTTATCAATTAATTTATCCTATAATTTTAAATAACTGGTGACAGGGAAGAGTAAAGTCGTTACTTATATTTCAGTTATGTAGATGTTTCATATTAAGCCCGAAACGTCGGGCTTGTAAAAATCTTAATAAACCGCGATAAAATCCGTAAAAAATTGTTTCATTATAATGTTTCATATTACTTTATATTTGCTAAATTGTCACTACTAAGTGCCGACTATGGAAATTACTATTAAATGTCATGTTTTATGTAAACACATTTACATTTAAAGAAACTTAAAGCAATGATTGATTGATGTAATATTTGAATCTATAAATCGCAACAATTAAATATTGATATAATTATTTCAATATTTTTAATTACCTAAGTTAAGTTAGCTAAGTTAAATTTTAAGCTTTCAGTACCCACCTTTTTACAAACTGTTTGAGGTAAATATTTTCATTGAATTTTGCATCCCCGTCTCTTCTTCTGCATGGCAGCTTGTTTAATATTTTTCTTTGCCAAGCCTTCTGCTGTGATATCAGATATCACAGATAATCTTTTGGAGGGGTCTGGACGTTCAAAGCTGTGGTGTGCTTGATCAGACATGAATGATGTATGATAGAGATTATTATTTTCACTGATGCTGTGAGTTATGGAAGTATTAGGGCTATCACCAGAAGCTACGTTGTCAGTGGGGTAATGAGATGCGGGTCTAATGCTTATGGGGTCTGGAAACCTCGGCTTCTTGCCTGTGGAAGGTGGAGGTGGGGGTTGTCTGTGATGTATAGAGTTACCTGTAGATGACTTATCTATATCGAAAGGTTTTGGGTGCACATGAAAATTGTTTACATTTGAGCTTGAAGAACCCTGAGTGTAATATTGTTTAGATATTTCCTTAGACAGCAAGGCATTCGCTTTTGATTGTATTTGTTCTTTTTCAAATGGCTCAACATAATTTAAATCTGAATCAACAGACTTGCAAAGCCTTAGACCATTTTCCCTGATCATATCTCTTGGATTGCTGTAAGCATCACAGAGAGTCGCTTGAGGTGGCTCAGGTAGTTCCTGCTGCTGTAAACGCTGTTTCTTCAACAGTGCCTTTTGTCGAGCTTTCTCTTTTGCTCTTTGTAGCTTTTTATATTCCCTCTCCTGTAGCAACCTAGCAAGTTCTCCATCCTGTGCTTCGACGGCACATCTCATATCAGCCAACATCTCATCCTGCCCCTGTACTTGTTGACTCAACTGTCTCGCTAACCTTGCATCCCTTTCTTCTTGTTCTAAGCGTCTTCTCATTTCCTCCAATTCAGACACAGATAAACCTAATTCATCTGGATCTATATCTGGGGGTGGTGGTCGTGTGGAAGAGCTAGGTTGAGGCTGCTGAGGTTCAGGTACCTGATGGCGTCTAGTTTTCCGCAAGTTGATCTCAGCCATTTCTCGCGCTATGTCAGCGTCTATCTCCGCTTGGCGGCGCCGCGCCTGTTCTCGTAGCCAGACTTCATGTTCGATGTCTCGCTGCTCATTTAGTGCAACTGGAAAGTCTTCCCGTATCTGCTGGTTACGGTATCTGTTTTCACATAGATGTGATGATATTTCTCTGTCTTGTAGTCGGTGTGCTAGCGCTCCGTCAGTCCGGACCAGCCACTGTTCTCTTAAATCGGTAACGTGACCGATTTTCGGCATCGTATCTCTTGCCTGTATCCCTGACATTCTTTAAAAGTCAATGTAATCTTTGTGTTTATATCTCTTTACTAATTACCTTTTTTGGTGTCACTTTGCATAATATATTTGTTTTTAATTATTTCGAAGATACATTAAGTTAAACACATTCATTTACAAAAATTATTGTTTTAACTTTCTTCGTCGTTCGTGAGAATAAAATTACACTTTAGTTTCACAACGATCACTACGCTAACAATGGGTTTGATTATCTACATAATTAATTATTAACTTCTACATTAATGTACCATTCACAACATACCATCACCTCCCTTCCAGTTTTTCTTTTCAAAATAAATGTAAAATAACAAATTCCTAAAGAGTGACAGAGAGGAAATGACAGGTGAATTCCTAAATTATTTTTTCTGCTCATAGTATGAGAAAGGCGAAAGAAATCGTATTAAGAATTTTTTAATTCTTTTTTATGAGAGATATTACTTAGATAAAATAATGAATATATATTATGTACAGCTTGGCAAAAAAGAGTATGGAAAAAATGAGGGCGCCACTTTCACTTAGGTCTCATCATAATAATGAAAATCAACAAGATAATTTAATCAAATCGTTAAAAATAAATGTGAAACACAAAGCTTTACTCAAAATCTAGTATTTGTCGGCCAAGTATTGTCAACATCATGGGTTTCCATTTAGTAAAATATTTAGTTCCACCTGTCACCACGTCGTACTCTTTTTTGCCAAGCTGTACATATGTACTTAAATGGAATTTATAAAAACCTTCTTTGGCATTTAATGGTATCTAATACTATAATAAAATAACAATCATTTTTTGTGTAAGGCAGCTTCTAGTTTGAACATCATTATCATCCTTTATCTGACCACTGCTGAACATAGGCCTCCTTCAATAAACGCCAAGAAAACCGATCCCTTGCTACTGGCATCCAACACGGACCGGCCATTGCCCATCGCACTGTGCGTGCAAAGAGATCGTCTTCCTACCTGGATATTGGTTAATGATCGACCAACACTTTTATTTTATATTACCGATATCACGCGAAGAATAAACTTATTGAAGTGGCAGTGGGTTTTTTTTTTCTTTAACGCCGGGAAATGCTCTGAGGCATCCCGCGGGGGAGTGGGTCTCCCCACGCGGGTATGTGGGACTCGCTGCGCCCGCCAGCTGGTAAATAGACGCAGCTCTACCCACTAAAACCCGGCGAGTGCCACCAATGCCGCCTTTGGTGAGGTGCCCCGGATCTAGAAAACAAACAGGGCACCTCGACGGCTAGTCAGTCCCGCAAGGGACCGACGCCACCTCCACAGAGGGTTTGTCCCGCACCACAGAACAACCCCTCCCAACGTCGGGACAGTACAATGGGGTGAGGTTCCCATCCTAACCCCTTGCCCCCTGCTCTTCTGTCCCCTCTTCTTATAAGAGGGGTACAAGAGCCTCCTTGGCCCAATTAGCTTCACCCAAGGTGCACCGCTCACCCTAGGTTACTGAGCCCCACCGCCACGACAAGGCCTGACCATGGTGGGGCAGTGGGATTCTAGTTTATGCCTACTTAGCTTTCTTATTGAATATATGAGTTTAGTTATCAAGTACATATTTAATATAAGAGATTATATAAAATATGTGTAGATGTATGGATGATATATAATGATGTATGATGATATGGATAAATGTTAAAATAATTTTCTTTCTACATTTTTTTTTTTTTTAAATAATATTTTATGGCCTGGTAATTTTCTTTCTACAAAATACTATGAAAAATATTTTGTGGTATTACTGACGTCATATGTCAAAAGATGCTGTAGTCTATGACCTCTATTGATTGGTCGACGGGGAGATGTAAAAAATGGCTGCCTTGCCTTCTCCTACTCAGGTAGAATTTACGCAAATTAAATTATCAGTGTAGTGCTGACTCCTAAAGTCTACAGTTTTTGTCCGAGATAATTAAAATATCTTACAGTTTGTGAAGCTTGAATGGTACTCAAGACATTGGAACATCAAAAATTTTGGCATTGAAGTGTCGCGAACTTGTCGGGATTAGCTGCTGTTTAAATTATAAAAGTTAAATCGTTTCCCCGTAAAACTATGGAATTCTAAGTACCAAATCTGGAGTGTAGTGATTGATTGTGGTGTTATCTATAACTTTGTCGATATAATGCTATATAATATGTTATAATTATATTCGTTTTTCCGCGAACATTGAATGTCACTAGAAGTGAATATGTCACACCCATACAACAACTGAAATTAATTGTACAAATTAGAATTGATTTGTAAGTTGTATCCCGGCTTTCAAAATGTGGATTGAACCATTGCAGGTGGCAGGCACCCACAGCTCTATATACGAAGCATATTATCATCAAGTGAGTATCACTAATATATATCACTTTTAGCTTTCCTTTAAAATAATATTATTCTCTGTTGACGGTTGACCGAGCACTAGGGATTACTATTGTTATAATATTGGCTATAAAACTCGACAAAAATCAAATAGGATCAAGCAAGGGCAAACAGAAAATCAATAACATGTGTGGCACTCTTGTTCATATTAAAATGTCTCCTAAATCTTTACTATTCTCTAAATAATAATGAAACACCTCATAATTAAATAAAACAAATTATAGTACATAGGTCAATGGAATTTATGCGCTATATTATATTTTTTTATTTTATATTTGTAGGCCTGTATAACAATACTTAACTTTGCAGGAAACTAAGACTGTGTTGTTCAAAAATTATAAGTTTTTCAAAATTATAAGTTTTTTAAAATTCAAAAATTATTACTTGAATGGAATTATTAACTTTTTTACAAAAAGGTATTTTGGTAAAGGTAATAGAGTTTGAAAAACATTAAGTAAATGTAGAAATTAAATAATAAGTATGTTAATTTGAAATTACAAACATACACTTAAATTTTATTTATTTGTATGGATTTACCCATATCTGTCTATGTCAATAGAGTTGTCAGTTATTTGCCCAATTTTATATTTGATTATGAGGATCTATACCAATTTACATTAGACCGCTTATCTGTATATAATACAATTTTCAGCGTGTTTTATTAGAGGCTTCTCAGGGGTGTAGCTACCACCATATCAGTCGTATTAATAATACTGGGTCCACAGGCTACAGGGTCCCCTAAGTGTGTAAGCAAAATTCTTAAAAGTATACAGTATTATGTAAAAATATGCCCAGTCATTTCGATACAGAGCCCAACCATAGTTCAGGCCTTGACGTGGCGGTGGGGCACAGTAACTTAGGGTGAGCACAGCACCTTGGGCAAAGCTATTTGAGCCAAGGGGGCTCTTTGTACCCCTCTTATAAGAAAAAGGGACAAAAGAGCAGAGGACAAGGATGGGAACCTTGCCACATTGTACTGACCCGACGTTGGGAGGGGTTGTTTTTTGGTGCGGGACAACCCAGGTCTGTGGAGGTGGCATTGGTCCCTTGAGGGACTGACTAGCCGTCGAGGTGGCCTGTTTGCTCATTAGATTGGTGGCACTCGCCGTGTTTTAGTGGGTAGAGCTGTGTCCACTTACCGGTGTTAAAAAAAAAATGTTGTTACGGAGCCCCATTACAACAATCTATGCCACTGAGTCTTCCCAAAGAAGTTGATCTGCCGTTGTGTGTGCACAATCTGATGATGAATCTGTATCAATGATACTTATATTAGAGATCAATGAATCTGCATCCTATTTGAATACTAAATAACAGTTACAATGATGAACACTACTCAGTTTCTATAAGGGCTTTTTATGTAAAATATAAATCTGATATAGGGGTTTAATATTTATAAAGTACAACAATATTTTTTATAATATTAAGTAACAAATATCATGCCAAGTTAGCTATGGTCTGGCAGCAAAGGTTCAATGCCATATTCACTTATTCTAAGGCAGTACTTTCATCAGTGTTTTTCTGTGAAAAATTAAATATAAACTACAAACCCATATTATGCAACACTTAGTAAGAAACCTCATTATGAAAGGCTCTGGTATTGGTTTGATCGTTACTCTACTACTATTGAGGTTTTAATTGAATATCCCAGGCTTAAAAATGGAATACAATATGTTAAAGAACAATATTGATTGCAAGTTTTACATACTATAATATCAATTGGACTATATATATATATTGAGAGACTGGATATATTAGAGACAGTTAGAAGATTTTTTTATACCATAAGGAGGCAACCGAGCAGTCACTATATATATATTATATAGTGACTGACATAGACATCCTGACAACCAAAAGTTATGCAGATGCATTGCCCTCCTTTTTCTATCGCCCCCAATAGGCCACTGGAAACTCACAAACTGCACGAAACGCCACAGCATAGATGACACTTGATGTCGGTGTTATGTGAGCGAGAGGTATTACATCAGTTGTGCCGGCCCAATTCTGCTGCAAAGCAGCATGGCACTACCTCTTTCAACATCATTTTTCTTCTAAAGCCACTGAGATTTTTCTCAGGGCTTGTTGGAGATTTGTAATGCCTTTAAAAGATGCTAATTTTTTAAATACATACTCAAAGTAAGATGTGTATTGAAAAAATATAATATATTCATGCAAGTAATAGAAAGAAAAAGTAATTTATTTACAATTTGCTGTTTTCTAATATTAAAGTTTAATTTTCAGGTTGACCCCAATGGCACTGGGGCTATACACTACTCAGTTTCTATAAGGGCTTTTTATGTAAAATATAAATCTGATATAGGGGTTTAATATTTATAAAGTACAACAATATTTTTTATAATATGTAAGTGGCTATTAACAGGGAGGGATGTGCTAGTGCCTGCATGGGTATCGTTCAATGCCATATTCACTTTTTCTAAGGCAGTACTTTCATCAGTGTTTTTCTGTGAAAAATTAAATATAAACTACAAACCCATATTATGCAACACTTAGTAAGAAACCATATGTTCACGGGCAACGTTGGCATACCGGGAGTTGGCTTGTCTTCCAGTTAGCCTAAAACATACAAAAGACCATAGTTAATAATGTATGGCCTAACTAAAATTTTCATCTGTATAGATGAAAATAATCTCGCCATGGTAATCAGGGCTTAGTCGTTACAGGCTCTGGGGTTGAAGTGGCATGGTCTCCTTCTGCGAGGCAGTAATGTCCCAAGTGGAGGCCGACGGGTGAGAGAGGAGGCCGTCGACGAGGCCTCTCCACGCGGGCGGCGAACGGGGGAGCGTAGGAGGCGCTACTTAATGCGCTTCAGTAACGCCCCTGTGCTTGTGTCGGGCTCAAGATGGGAACCTGTGCCCAGTATGCATGGCATGGCAGTCCCCCCTTACGAGGAGTAGCCTGGCCTTCGCCGGGGCCAGCCTGTCGCTGAGGTAATCCCGTAGAACACAGATCCGGGATCCTCAAAATGCGTCTGAAGGCGTTCGCAGTGGTTTTAGTTTACGGGTAGGGCACTCCCAGGTGCGAGTCCCACATAGAGTCAGGATCTACCCAAGATTCTGGCTACATGCGTAAAAAGTATTTCCCTGCTAACAAAAAAAAAATTGAAGTGTCACAAATGGATTTTATTAAGTTTATCGTTGTTCAGTACCAAGGTCATGACTTTCTATCATGGTCGCTTACCTGTAAAGGTGAAAAACATCGAGACCTGTGTGATTGATCAGATAATAAATATTTCCATTTTCAGTTAATTCTACCAGTTGAATGTGAATAATTTAATGGACATTTAACAAACTACTTTGTACATACAGTATTGTATAAATAATATTGGTGGGATAATGGAGTTCTGCAGAGGCGGCCACGTTCGGGGAGACGGAGGGTTCTATATGGCCACTGCATGGAGATCGTCGATCTTGTTCTGGTTGGGTCGTGGGGGACCGGCCGTCTTGGCGTTCATTGAAAGAGATCTATGTCCGGTAGTGGATAAAGGCTGACGATGATGACGATGATGACTCGTTTTATGTAATAATTGCTAAATAACTAGTGTAAGTGACTAGACAGTTATGCTTTTTGTCTTTTTTACTCCAGCGTGTTCCATTGTATTTTTCTAGCTCCTATAGACTTTTCGACTATCTATCTATATAGACTTTTGCTAGTGATAGGTATAGTTGATGGATAGTTTTATATGTCTATAAATTCCGTCTACCCTGCACGATAAATACTGGCCACGTAAGGGTCGTCAATCTTATAGTTCGCCAGTTGGTCTACATTTTATTGGCTATTAAATTTATTTGCGAGGGATGCGAGCTGTATCGAGTATAAGAGAATGTCTATAAAGACAAGATGATCATCAAAATGTTTCCACTGCTGGAGCCTCTTATGATAGAGCCTTTGCCTCGCAGCTTACCTCGCGTAACAGAAGCGCAATATGAAGACGCAAATATACAGTCCATTACTTTTATTATGAGTATACCAGTCGTGCAGAGTTTCGACTTCCCCACCATGGTTCACGCCTTGCCGTGGCGGAAGGGTTTAGTAGCCTAGGGTGAGCCGCTGTACCTTGAGCGAAGCAAATTGAGCCGAGTGGGCTCTTTGTACCCCTCTTATAAGAAGAGGACAAAAGAGCAGGCGGCAAGGGGCGAGCACGGGAACCTCACCACATTGTACTGTCCCGACGTTGGGAGGGGTTGGTCTGTGGTGCGGGACAATCCCTCTGTGGAGGTGGAGGTGGCGTCGGTCCCATGAGGGACTGACTAGCCGTCGAGGTGCCCTGTTTGCTCAACAGATCCGGGGCACCTCACCAAAGGCGGCATTGGTGGCACTCGCCGGGTTTTAGTAGGTAGAGCTGCGTTCACTTACCAGTTTTCGAGCGCAGCGAGTCCCACATACCCGCCTGCGGAGACCCACTCCCCCGCGGGATGCCTGATGATGAAAAGAGTTTCGACATAACTAACATTCACAACAGAATCAATAGCTAGAGCGTTGGCGCTGAAGCGGGTGGTCGGCTTAGAATCCTTCCAGGAAACAAAAAGTTTTCTGTGTTCCTCTGACATTGGCGGCAAACTGGTCATGGTATGACTTTGGTGTCATGACATCCTTCAATTTGGCTTGGCGCATGGCATAAATCCCGGACGTTTTCGCACTGCAACGGATTCAGGTCGGTTAGGAGTTTCAAAGATGTTAAACTGTTCATGTGGTAGTATTCTAGATCCGTTTCCTTCATTCGATGCATGTCATTCCGACACTACTTTCTAGATTCAAATCTTCACGGATCGGATCGAATCGGGTATACCTACTCATAAGCTAGTCGCGATATGTTTGTACTAAATACACAGGCGATGTCAGACGATAAGTCGCGCATGATTGAGGCAATTGTACGGCCTGAAGGGCGACGGTGACCTTATCGGAGCACTTGACACACAAACCTGGAACAACTTATTTGTATAACCACTTTTAGGGTACCCTAGAAACAAAATGCATTATAATGGGAAAAAATCTATTTGATTTAAGACGTTCCCATCTAACCTCCCTTTGGGGTTCGGTTCCACAAAATGACAAAACAGAAACTTGCATTTTAAAAGTAATGTTTAAAAGTAGCTGTCTCGCATCATATAAGTCTAGGAAAAAATTGAAAATGTTATGTTACACTAGCTGATGTCCGCAGCTTCGCCCGCGTTCACTTTGGTTAACAGCAGTACCCGGAATGATGATGATTATTTTTATAGCCTAAGTTACTCCTTATAACATCAGCTATTTACCAGTGAAAGTCCCATCAAAATCGGCCTAGCCGGATCAGAGATTAGCCGGAACAAACGGACAGACAATAAATGTAAAAAATGCTATTTTGGTATATGTACCGTGTATAATAAAAAAGCGGCTTTTTATTAAAATTACAAACAGACAATCCAATTTTATTTTTCTGTATAGATTAAAAGGAAATATTTTTACGGAACCCTCGGCTAGTCGGACTCGCGCTCACCTGTTTCTTATTAGTAAATATAAAATAAGTTTATATGTGATAAGTTATTAGCAATATAAAACGGCATAATTTTTTTATCGTCACCTCAGAACAGCAGGAACTTAACTGCTACGGCAGTTAAGTTCATTTCACGTTCACAGGGTCTATTATATATACGTGGAGGGTTCTAGTGACGAGTGTAGAGGTCTTTGAGTGTCCTCGGGCCTTAGTACTATTGGGACTTCAGGGCTTATGTGAACATAAATCCTTGTTCCGCTCCAGCTTATTACGGGCCTTATGTGTTAATAGGGATGTTTACATTTTTCATAAATGTTTATAGATCATTTATAAATATCTAATAGAGGCGTAAATATTATTAACTTTTGCTTAAATACGTCTAATGCCTATAAAATCTTGCATTTTATAATGCATTTTAAATTTTTTTGCTAAATTTAAAATGTCACGTGACGTCATATGTTGTTAAACATCGTAAAAATGATAAAATGCTTTTAGTTGTCGTTAGTAAAAATTGGCTTCTAAGTTTTATAAGTGTTGTACGGTGCCTATGTGTGTGTACACTGTCAAAACGCCTGAAAATTAGTTTTTACAATATGTACTGCGTACGGAAAATGGTGTATAAAAGTATGTCAACATTCTTCCGCTTCCGCTAAATAGGAACTAGTGTCGTCATTTCCGTTTATTATCACGTGACCTATTTTAAATTTTGTTACATTTTATTTATTAAATATTAATTTAATCAAATAAAAATAAGGGAAAATATTGTATTTTTTCAGAATTCTATCATAGAAACTACCAATTAACATCAAAATTATATTTTTATATGAATACTGTCAACATCCCTATTGATATTCGGTATAGTTTATAAAGACGCATGAGGAACTTAATTAATTTTATTTTATCAGTCCGTATTACATTATTGTGCATGCTTTTTAACGAACGCCAAGACGGCCGATCCTCGCCTTTTTACAGCCTAAGTTACTCCTTAAAACATCAGCTATCTGTCAGTGAAAATCCCGTCAAAATCGGCCCAGCCGTTTCCGTGATTAGCCGGAACAAACAGACAGACAGACAAAAATGGTAAAAAATGCTATTTTGGTATATGTACCGTGTTTACATCCCTATGCATTAGGAAAAGGCGGTTATTTTAATATTACAAACAGACACTCCAATTTTATTTATCTGTATAGATTTCTCAAGATCAAAGATATTTTGTGATAAAAATAGTTTACACTGTAGATTCTTTTTTTAGTTTCGTAGACCTTTAAATTTACCATTTATTCAACAGATCTCCATGGATTTTTTTCTAGTTACTTAAATATTAACTGCATCCATACATCACAAATACGTTATGTTGTAAGTCGGTCAACGGGACGGATTCAATAAAACCGTCTCCGCCCCAGACATGGCAGCCTGCCTAATATGGTGTAGCCAACATTCATCCCCGGTTTGTGTTTCACAGCCCACTTGAGGTTCTTATTGGTATCATTGGTCTTAAAATTACTTTTTTTAAGTGATGGACGTCCCGACGCGACGTCGCGTCCAAAGTCTTCTTTGCTCGATTTTTAATTTCTAGTGCCAAGCAACTATAATAATACAAGTTAGTGCCCGCGACTTCGTCTGCGAAGGATTATATTTTGGACAATTCACACATTTAATGTACCTAATATTATGTTTATAAATTATAGCTGATGTATACAGATAAATGTACAACTGGGTGTTATATGGGTTCCGTTTTGTCGTTTGAGTAATGAAACCACAGAACTATATCAAGATAGAAGGAAAGAGTTCCGCAATTTGTATGGGGACTAGTGGTGTGCAAATAAACTATTTTATGATAACGTGCTATGGACTATAAACTATATTTTTCTAGCGCGTTATTTTATAGACTATATTATAACGTGTAGTCGCAAGACTAGAATTACGTAACTCGCGTGAGCCGGCCGGGATAGCGCACAACACACCTAGCGCGAGCGCGCGCTCGACGCTGACTGACGTATAAACTATAAATTATAACGTCTAGCGTCTAGGATCTAGCACGTCGGCGTAGTTGGAATGTTATAAAGTTATAACTACGGCCTACGCTAGCTGCCTCGCTACATACCTAATGTAGCGAGGCGCTACGTTATAGCGCCGAATAGGAATTTATATAGCGTACGCTATACGTTGAGTATGAATAGCGCGCTACGTTATGGCGCTATGCGTTATATTAACCACCACTAATGGGGACCGAGCGAGTAACATTTTGCGTAGGTACGATGACGTCACGAGTGTAATTTAGTGATGTGAAACCTGTGGGTGAAACACATAAGCCGCGCGAAAGCAATTCAAAAGCATCGATTCACAGATCGATTATAGCATGGCACCGATTTTATCAGTAGTATTGTTTAAATAAACTATTTTATGATAGCGTGCTATGGACGATAAACTATATTTTTACCCGCGACGGAACGGAGACTGTATATGCGTTTGGGGTGAGAGGCAGTTTGTGTGTGTAAACCTATTTTGCCGCTTATCTCCAAGACTACTTGTCCAATTTTGATGCAGTTTTCAGAGATGGGTTCGGATTAGATTGGTGCATATTATTAGATAGATATTAAGTTGAAAACTCACTAGAGGGCACTGCAGTAAACGTTTTTTGTACAATCCAATGTTGCCATTTTTCTCCAAAACTACTATTTTAATTTTGATACGAATTTCAATGATGGGTTTGGGTTTGATTGGTGCATGTTCTTAGATAGGACAATTACAACCCACCAGGGAGCGCTGCAGTAAACATTTGTTTTGATGCTGTTTTAATTCAGTGATGGGTTCTGGTTTGATCGGTGCATGTTCTTGTATTATGTGCTACGATGAAAACTCACCAGGGGGCGCTGAAGTAAATGTTTGTTTGTAGAAAACCACAACTACTAGTCCGCTTTAGATGCGATTTTCGGTGATAGGTTCGGGTTTAATTGTGGTACGTGTTTTTAAATGTGTTACGGTGACGACTCACCAGGGGGCGCTGCAGTAAACATTTATTTGTACAAACTAATGCTGCAATTTTTCTCCAAAACTACTAGTCTGATTTTGATGCGGTTTTCAATTATGGGTTTGGATTTAATTGGTGCATGTTATCAGATAGGTGTTACAATTACGACTTACCAGGGGGCACTGCAGTAAATATTTGTTTTGATACGGATTTCATTCAGTGGTGGGTTCTGGTTTGATTGGTGGATATTCATATATTTTTTATGACGATGAAAATTCACCTGTCATGCGCGCACGACAAAATTTTGTCTACGCCTTTTCTCGTATTATTTCATATAAGTAATACGGGGTAAGGGGTAGATACAATTTTGTCGTGCGCGAATGCTAGCCCTACAGGGGGCGCTGCAGAAAACATAATGTTTTGTTTGTGCAACTACTACCAAGCCCGGTTTTGGATGTGGTTTCCGGTTATAGGTTCGGTTTAAATTGTATTGCATGTTCTTAAAAATGTGTTACGGTGACACCTCACTAGGTGACGCTGCAGTAATATCTGGTCCGATTTTCATGCGGTATTCATTATAGGGTTTGTGGTTGATCAGTAAAGGTTCTTAACAGATGATACGGTGGTAAATCACTTGATGGCGCTGCAGTCATTAATATATTTAATTTTAGCTTCTATATATTTAATATTAATTAGTTTTATAGAGCATACTCTATAAAAAGTTTGAAATAAAAAGCAAAATTAAAAATTTTGAAAAAAACCCACGACGGTTAAAACATAATTGAAAAATGATAAAATAATTAAAAAACCCCGACATTTAAACAACAGAGTATCAGTTTTCATAGCACTTCCCTACGCACCTATTTGGTTCTCGAAGACGTAGATGTGGCAATAACATATTATTCAAGTCCCTATGAACTTAATATAAAACCCAATATAATCCGTCGGGGGCTGCCATCACTATTTTAAACTTCAACATAAATATGAAAAAGCAAAATTACACATAAAAAACCCACGATGGTTAAAATGCAGGTAATTGAAAAAGAATAAAATAATTAAAAAATCCTCGATTTAAAGAATTTATACAACTAGAGATAATAAACGTAAAAAACCTAAAAAAATGTTCCCATTTCTCTCCAAAACTACTAGTCAAATTTTGATGCGGTTTCATCACTGTTTTAAATTTTAAGAAATATAAGTATAGCAATAAAATATCTCCAAATTATTCTCGTTACTATAAAACTACAAATCTAGTCCATTCAATGGCAGCCCCCGACCAGTTATATATATAACCAGTTATAAAACAGTTAGAAAACAATACATAACCAGTTTCTCAATAATATTTGCTTTGCATTAAAAAATGCTAAAAATAAAGGTTTATTATTTTTATTTTATATTTTACATACATTACATTATAGCTACATAATAATATAAAACGAAATTATCATTTCCTCTCCTTTCAAAATAGATTTTAATCGAGTAAGAAAATCGCAGTGTAGGTACAGCACTTTTGACAGAAAAAATGAGAAATCGTCTTCAACGTGACCTGACAGTTTTAATAGATAATTTTACATCGCTGGTTTTGAACGACTGCCATGTCTGGCTCGTCAAATTAAAGCCGCAATGGAAAACTAGCGTTAGACACAATCGCCCGCTACTGTTTTGATGAAAATAGTAAAATAAATTGTTTTTTAAATTAAGAACAGATTTTTTAGGATAAATAGTACTTACTGGTGAAAGGAAATACCTCGATTAATAGCTCCAATTTTACTGGTAGTGTTTGAACAATTAATTATTGATTACGTCGTCGTCGAACAATACGTCGCATGCTGACCGCGGTCGGGAGCATACTAAAGTTCGCGGCTAGCAATGGAGCCCTCGAGGCGTCTTTTTGCCTCGCGAGGTACATACATCTTTACTTCTATCTCGATATATTTCTGTGAATGAAACCCTAAAAATTGTCAATTCAGTCAGAGAGGGCTTAAAAAGATAAAAATATGATAACGAGATGTAGATATTGTAAGCCTCTGTATCAGTAACATTGTTTAACGAAAACTCTTTAAAAAAATTGGGAGAAGCCCAAATACGAGCGCTGCGTGCACTACTGACCTTGTTGGGTTTCTGTTTCTTTATTTCTTTGTAAAATATAAAATAGCTGTTCGTCTGTTTAACACGCTGATCTCCGGAACTATCGATCCGATTTGAAAAAAATATTTTAGTATTTCATAACCCCATTATTGAGCAAGGTTGTAGGATATTCTGAACTCAGCACCTTGGGCGAAGCAAATTGAGCCGAGGGAGCTGCTCTTTGTACCCATCTTATTAGAAGAGGGGATAAAAGAGCAGGGTGACAAGGGGCGAGGATGGGAACCTCACCCCATTGTACTGTCCCGACGTCGGGAGGGATTGTTCTGTGGTGCGAGAGAACCCCTCTGTGGAGATGGCGTCGGTCCCTTGAGGGACTGACTAGCTGTCGAGGTGCCCTGTTTGCAAAAAAAAAACCCAACCAGTCACAGGGACTGCCGTTAGAAGTGAAAACAAACCAATTAAATTCCTATAATACAGGCTGTAAAAGATTATGACAACCTATACAATTTAAACGGCGCACAAAATGTTCGTATGACATAATTTAGAAGTAACACAATTTGCAAAACAAATATTGCATGATCTTATATAAATAAATCAAACGTCAAACTGCGTCTCCAGCGGCTCACGTGCGGTGTCGCGAGTCCTTGTCATATAAACGTCAAACTGTGTCTCCAGCGTTTCGTGTGCGGTGTTGCGAGTTCAGCTCATCCAATTATAATATGCGTACCGCGCTAAAATAAATTTACACTTCAAAAAAAGAAAAAGAAAAGTTTGTAGTATATTCATTTTAGAGGATTTTTTCCTGGCGGGTAAAATCGGGACAGCTAGTTTAAATTAATGTAGATTGTTGTTCAAACGTAATGGTAGCAGTGTACCATGTAGCAATTGCCAGTTGGAATCGATTTCTAGTAGTTGTTTTTAGACCTTGTTTTACCAAAATGGATTCACGCATTTCAAGGTCATTAGCACAATTGTAATTGCGTTTGGAGTTTTTACCTTTTATTAATTATAAGATAACTATTGTATATTTTAATGTTAGCGAAACACAAACATATGTACATATAATTTACGTTAATTGATAATGTTGATAACAGTCGTCGAGCGTAAGAGGATGTCAGAACTCAGATAGCGCTCGTTTACGCGCGCTTCCACCACATGGGCTGAGGGTGTCGCCCATTTTGAATTGCCTCCTTTGAATTTAGAAGGCTAGTCTCTCGTTACCCTATCTTAGGAGAAATATATGGTTTGATGAACAGTTTGGCACGTGTTAGGACATACAAATTCTCCCAAAATGTTGTAGTGCGATGTATATAAAATGTACAGAGTGTTTCCGTAATGTGAATGAGAAGGACTGGAGTGTGTCAAAAACAGTGGACCATGTTGACTGAGTACCGTGCTTAGTTGTTGGGCTCTTTAGACTTAAGGTAAATTGAAAAAAGGACACACACATGGAACATATGACAGAAATATCATCATCATCATCAGCTTCCGTCCACTGAACATAGGCCTCCCTCACGCCCTCCCTGAACGCCAAGACGGCCGATCCCTTATGACAGAAATAACAAAAAGTTGATTAAAAGATCTGATCATATAGGATATATACACCCACCCACACACACCTTTTTAACCGACTTCAAAAAGGAGGAGGTTATCAATTCGTCGGTTTTTTCCGTCGGTTCCGATTACTCGAAGATGGCTGGACCGATTTGAAAAATTCTTTTTTTGTTTGAAAGGGTTTTGAAAGGGACGTGGTAAACGCAGAGATTTAAAATTAGTAGAGGAACAAGTTGTAGGCACAAAAATTAAGGAAACGCGATTATTTTATTACTTTTTAGTTTTTATTTTATTTTTTGAAGTCGGTTTTAATTTTTGGTTAAAAAAAATATATTAAGATATGGAATGTATGACACTAATACAGATTTATTATTTCGGTACCTACTCGTTTTCTTTGGGATTTGTCTTCGATATTTATGCCCCGCGTGAAATGTCTTATCAGGTAATAAGTTCCGTTAATAGGTTTTAGTCGCCCGGTGCAGGTATACATAATTTCTGACCCGCCAGCTGCGTTCCTAGGCTAGCCTTTGTTAGGACGCTCAGAAGGCATTTATTTTATGATAGTTGGATAGGCAAACGCCCGGACGAACCAGCTACAAGTTTACCTGAGACTAGCCTATCTCATTCATGTGCTGCTTATCCTGAGACAAGATGTTAAGTCTCTGTGCCAGTAATTGCACTGCCTGCACTTCTCTTCGTAACACATAATCTATGAAATGATGAGGGATAACTGTAATAAATTGTCTATTTTGTCCACAGTCGGGGCTGTTCGTGGCGCTGAAGCTGGTGGCGCTGGCGCAGGCTGGGAAGGACATCAACATGAGCAACATACACTCGGAGACGCCTCCGCCCAAAGTGGTGAGTGAGTGCCACCTCCTCTACTGTCACCGTACAGGAGCAGCACCCTTTGATATGATCTCTGAGGACATTTTCCTGAAGATATCTGATTCTGATTTTTCAGAACCGTCGGGAGGAAGGATTTGACGACCTCTGTGGCTCAGTGGTAAGCGCGTTGGCGCTCAAGCCGGAGGTTGCGGGTTCGAATCCCGCCAGGGAAAAAAAATATTTTCTGTGTTCCTGGTTCATGGATGTTTATTAAATATGTGTATTATATAATAAAAATCTTAAATATATTATGTATAATAGTATAAAAGTATTAAATATATTTCCGTTGTCTGGTATCCGTAACACAAGTTCTTCGAGAACTTACCACGGGTCCAGATTGACGTGGTGTAAAAATGTCCATAGATAATATTATATCCATAGTATATGTTAATTTTATTATGAAAAGGAAGTGAAGGGAATTATGTTCAGCAGTGGACGGATAAATGCTGATGATGATAATGAGTTAAACTCCAAGAAGAAATATATTTTTAATAGCACCTGACGGATGTTACTAAGCTCAAAGATTCCACCTTGAATCAGCTTACGAAATAAGTAGTTCACTGGCTCTAATTTTTTTTCCTGATTATTGCGAATGGCCTAAAAATAGTGTTTCGGTGTCATTGGGAGAGCATCGTAAGTGATGAAGATGGTGTGTATTCCAGGGCGAGGTGCCGAAGGTCCCGCCGGCGGCTGTGCCGACGTTGGCGCCGCTCAGCGACTGGAGCGTGAAGCCGGCCGAGCGGGACAAGTACAGCCAGTTGTTCGACTCGCTGCAGCCCAGCAACGGACTCATACCCGGTAACAAGGTATATACACGATTGTAACTCACATAATTTTGACGTGACAACGTCTTATAATTCGATGGAGCCGGCTGCACGAACGAAAAAACATGACGCATGCGGCGTTACCTCGCTTTAAGGCGTTCCATTTTCTTATGACGTTGTCACGTTCAACTATCGTCAGTAAACCGACTTTACAGACAACCGATTTTTTTTTAATGTCATAAGGGGCAAATGAGCAGTTGGAGC
Organism: Helleia helle; assembly: GCA_963853865.1. Taxonomy (NCBI): domain Eukaryota; kingdom Metazoa; phylum Arthropoda; class Insecta; order Lepidoptera; family Lycaenidae; genus Helleia; species Helleia helle. Next base: position 18,142,122 of record OY971433.1, on the reverse strand, counting down.
CTTATGGTACCAACGCCCATACACATCCGCACAATCAGATTTTATGCAGATGCGTTGCACTCCTTTTTCCTATCCCCCCAATGGGCCACCGGAAACTCACAAAAAACACGAAACCCGACAGCATAGCTGTCACTTGACGCCAGTGTTATGTGAGCGAGAGGCAAAATATGCTGATTTCGAGAAACTATCTGTACCATGTAGGACATTATTATTTAAGGGTGGGGACACCAGCAAGGCCAGACGGGTCAGGGATCAGTCCTCATTAACGGGACCATTTCACCCAAATGTAGGACATAAATTGTGTAGTTGATTTTGCTTAACACTAATTAAATACATATTTAACTATTGCTTTAAGTAAGTAAAAGAAATTCATGTTTTAACAATGCGTTTGTTCACAGGTGAAAGGTGTTCTGATGGAGTCGAAGCTCCCTCTGGATACTCTGGGCAAGATATGGGACTTGGCGGACCAGGACAAAGATGGCATGCTGGACAGACACGAATTTATTGTTGTAAGTTATTATTACTATTATATCAGACTGGCCTGCTGGTCTAGTGGTTAGCGACCGTAACTGCTAAATCAGAAGGTCGTGGGTTTGATCCACACCCAGGACAAATGCTTGTGTGATGAGTATGATCATTTGTTCTGTGTCTGGGTGTAGTTTATCTATAATATTAGTATTTAGAAATATATAAGCATGTATCAGTTGTCTGGTTACCATAAGAACAGGCTCTACCTGGTTTACCTACCTGGTCCCAACATATTAATATTGACAGTTGTCCCAACATATTAATATTGACAGTTGTCCCAACATATTAATATTGACAGTTCCCTCGATCAAATTCTTTTAGGGCTAGTCACTTAACATCAATACTATATCAAACTCCCAACACTATATCAAACTCCCAATACTATATCAAACTCCCAATACTATATCAAACTCCCAATACTATATCAAACTCCCAATACTATATCAAACTCCCAATACTATATCAAACTCCCAATACTATATCAAACTCCCAACACTGCTCGTTAGATTGTGGGGAAATTTAACAATATGTTTTATTTAATGAAGCAGGTTCCTCTAGCGTGCTAGGGGAATAACCTGCTTTATTAAATATTCATTTCTGCAAAATCTACAAATCTAAATGAACCAGACTTAACCTGCTGTTATTGTTTGTCTCATAATGCCTCCTGGTCTACCATGTCCATTAACAATCCCATGACACGATAGTTACCGTTAAGGTAAGTCAGTGAAAGGATATGGTATGATAAATATGAGGACTCCCATTGTTATGTCTATCCCCTTGTTATACCTAAGTGTCTTGTGTACACATTTTATCTTTATTAATAAAATAAATAAAATAAAATAAAAATAGCCGATTCCTTATTATTAGAGTACAAATTTAATAAATGACTAAACTAAATTGCTCCTATGTTTACTTGTGGTTTTTTTTTTTTTTTTTTACCACGCTTTTATTAGCTTGGGTTGTATCTATGTATCTATGTATGTAATTGAATCATTTGTCAATGTCATTGAACATGATTTTGACCCACTTCTAACGACCAGATTTTGTTCAATCTTTGTAGATTTAACGAGGACCGATGACAATACAATAATTTGATAAAATTATTCCAATATCCTGATAAGGATAATCAGGATAGCACATGCTAGGAAGGCGTAAGGCGCGCAAGTTACCTACATCACTTGTGTTGTTTTTAGTCTCTCACTCATTTCTAAAGTGATTGTTAATAGTTGAGTACTTTAAATTAATAAAATCTTTAATTAAAAAAATCGACACTAAAAAGTAAAAAATAAATTAGAGTTTAAAAAAACACGCTTTAATAGCAAACCCAACAAAAAAATTGAAAATAATTTTTAATAGATGAATTAAATGGGCTAACAAAATTACTTATTGTAAAAAAGCGTGAGGTGCTCAATATTCATTATTAAAAATATTTCATCGTTATCTATTTCTAAAAAGTGAAGTTACTATAAAAACTTAGTTACAAGCACCACGCTTTTTTACAATAAGTAATTTTGTTAACCCATTTAATTCATCTATTAAAAATTATTTTCAATTTTTTTGTTGGGTTTGCTATTAAAGCGTGTTTTTTAGTTTTTTTAAACTAAAATTTTTTATATGCTCACATTATTTGTTTATTTTTGTTTAATAATTCTGCTACTCTTATTTGGGTGTCGGGTTGTCCTAGGACATAGGCCTCCTCCTTGTTGCGCCACTCGAGTCTATCTTGTGTAAGTCTTCTCCAACCTTGTGGTAAATCATCCTCCCATCTTTTGATTGGTCTTCCTCTTCTTCTCTTACCGTCTCTTGGGTACCAGACGGTGATTGCTTGAGTCCACCTATCAATTTTTGATCTCATCATATGACCTGTCCAGCGCCATTTAAGCGTTTTTATTGTCTGAGTCACATCGGCAACTTTTGTGATTGCTCTTATTTTCGTCAATCTCCATTTGTCGCGTAGTTTCACCTTTAACATACTCCTCTCCATCCTATACTGGCTAGTTACTAGCTTGTTGTTATTTTGTTTTGATAGTGACCATGTTTGACAACCTTATCTTTACTAGCTTCAGGCTAAATAAACAGGGATCGATCCCAACATTCCTCCACGGCCTCTATTGTAAACTGCTATTGATTATATGGAGCAAAGAAATATCTTCAGCTGTTTTTTTCCTGTGGGTACATTAGCCGATGTACAACCTAGTGATATTTTTGTCCCCAGGCGATGCACCTGGTGTACAAGGCGCTGGAGAAGCACGCGGTGCCCACCACGCTGCCGCCCGAGCTGCGCGCCAAGCCGGCCCGCCCGCCCTCGCGCCCGCCAAGTCGCCCACCCAGCCGACCACCCTCGCGCCCGCCCAGTCGCCCGCCCTCGCCGCAGCACCGCGGCCCACCACCGCGACCCGTGCCGCCGCCCGCCCAGTCCAACGCCACGCTGCTAGAGGGCCTGTTGGATTTGTCAAGTGTGAGTATACCAAATCTAGATTTGTATTGATTTTACTGCTTGAGTACTTTCGTTATAACGACTAGTTAAAGCAGTTCAGCGCAGTTAGTAAAACAATTAGATGTGTCCATAGAGTACAAACCATTAAACTTAGATTAAAGTAGATGAGTGATATCGCAAGGTGATTTTGATGATCAAGATAAGTTAGTAAAACAATTAGATGTGTCCATAGAGTGCAAACCATTAAACTTAGATTAAAGTAGATGAGTGATATCGCAAGGTGATTTTGATGATCAAGATAAGTTAGTAAAACAATTAGATGTGTCCATAGAGTGCAAACCATTAAACTTAGATTAAAGTAGATGAGTGATATCGCAAGGTGATTTTGATGATCAAGATAAGTTAGTAAAACAATTAGATGTGTCCATAGAGTGCAAACCATTAAACTTAGATTAAAGTAGATGAGTGATATCGCAAGGTGATTTTGATGATCAAGATAAGTTAGTAAAACAATTAGATGTGTCCATAGAGTGCAAACCATTAAACTTAGATTAAAGTAGATGAGTGATATCGCAAGGTGATTTTGATGATCAAGATAAGTTAGTAAAACAATTAGATGTGTCCATAGAGTGCAAACCATTAAACTTAGATTAAAGTAGATGAGTGATATCGCAAGGTGATTTTGATGATCAAGATAAGTTAGTAAAACAATTAGATGTGTCCATAGAGTGCAAACCATTAAACTTAGATTAAAGTAGATGAGTGATATCGCAAGGTGATTTTGATGATCAAGATAAGTTAGTAAAACAATTAGATGTGTCCATAGAGTGCAAACCATTAAACTTAGATTAAAGTAGATGAGTGATATCGCAAGGTGATTTTGATGATCAAGATAAGTTAGTAAAACAATTAGATGTGTCCATAGAGTGCAAACCATTAAACTTAGATTAAAGTAGATGAGTGATATCGCAAGGTGATTTTGATGATCAAGATAAGTTAGTAAAACAATTAGATGTGTCCATAGAGTGCAAACCATTAAACTTAGATTAAAGTAGATGAGTGATATCGCAAGGTGATTTTCCAACGCAAGATGCTCTGGAAAACAAAAATCAATGTGTCAAAATCCACTTTCAAATTCAGGTTAAATATGCTTAATGTTTTTAGGTTTAATATCGTAAAAATACATTATTTGTCACGTGGACAACGCAAAGGAATAGGACAAGTTCACGGTCCTCCCTTTGGATTACTTTTTCTGGTCTTTCTCCATCAGTTTTCTTTCCTACACATGATCAATATTGACTGTTACATAATTCTCCAGCCTCCGTCGTCGGTCCCCCCGGCGGCCAGCTCGTGGATGACGGCGGCGGAGCGCGCGCGGTACGCCGAGCAGTTCGCGGCCGCCGACCGGGACCGTGACGGGCTGGTCTCCGGGCCCGAGATACGGGACCTGCTGCTCGCCACCGGCCTGCCGCAGACCACGCTTGCGCAGATATGGTACGCACCACCAGAGGTCTACACGATACTGACTACCCCAACCAAGATTCTTGAAATGAAGTCGGGTTATACTCTCACTAACGGCACCGCTAAAGTGGATCTCATATTTATGTTAAGGTTGAACTAATCGACGGCGCGAACTCTGACAAAATGATTGCTATCTCACCTGACATAGTGCGCGAACATGTGTGCTAGAATGCTCCCGGCTACAAGGGTACCACCATCTTGCTTGTTTCTCCCGTGAAACAGCTTTGCTGTGTTTCGGAGAGAAGGGCAAGACAGGCAGTGTAATTACTGGCACCGAGACATAACATCTTACGTCTCAGGATAGGCAACACATAAATTAGTTGCCTGGGCTCGTTCCAGGTAAACTGGTTTATTTTCATGGGCGACGTCGACCACTTACCATCAGGTGGCACGTTTGTCAGTTTGCCTATCCAACTAACATAAAAAAACATTGTAGTAATTACTGTGCTGCGTTTGTATGGAAAGATGAGCGACTTGTGTAACCTTAATGTTTACTATTAATTCGTTTGAATGGAACTCCTCTAAAGGCGAGAGTTTTTGACGCATGCGACATTAATGTAGTCGAATTCCATCCAGGTAAAAGGTCGATTTTGAACACGATCACTGTCTCGAGACTATTCTGTAACCTTCGTGAATTTAAATCTTGTACTTCCCGACCAATTCATCATATTCCGGACATACTCTCTGTAACTCTATCGTCCCCAGGGCGCTGTGCGACACGGAGGGCACGGGCAAGCTGACGCGCGAGCAGTTCGCGGCCGCCATGTGCCTGGTGCAGCGCGCTCTGCGGGGGACGCCGCCGCCCGCCGCGCTGCCGCCCGACCTGCTGCGCCCCGACACGCAGCTGCCGCCCCAGCTGCCCCAGCCCGCCCTGCAGCGCCCGCAGGTATACCCACTACACACAAACACCGGGGGTGGAGCCGGGAGGGGGCGCGGCCTAAATCCAAACGCACCTCCCCGCAGAGCATCTTAATTATCCTATGACAAAGGTTGAAATTTGATGTTATAGAATCTTTTTATGACCCAACACCTGGATCCACTAGAGATGATACCATTATACATTGGAACTGAAAATTACAATTCAGTTTTTTGGGACAGACAATACTGAAGGTCGCTTTCGCTCTGCGAGTGTGGCGTTCCCCGGGTGGATTCGGCCATGAGTGATATAATGTCTGTGTCAATGAATGTAATTATCCAATATTTATCATTCATTAACAATAGTATTTTTCTGTCGTTGTCTATCGTTTATCTGTGGTTTTTTCTTAGGTGATAGAGGATCAATAGACGAGGCACGTGGGTCAACGTCGCCCAAGAACGTTATCAACACCTCCCACTTGCATTTGATATAATTGAGTAGAATGTATTCAACCGATTCTAATTTAGCGAATAAAATGTAACATTGTTTATATTTTTTATCCAAGGTTATCATACAATACAACTCTTTAGGGTGACTGTACATCAAGTTAAACGATGGAAATTGTTTGTTACTCCAAAAACTTTAATTGGTCTATCTTTTTCTTCTCTTGCCTCAATATGCACTTGTGTATATTTTTCCTAATGTCAATATATTTATTTATGACATAAGTTACTACATATTACTACATAGATGTGTGCCTAACTTAAATTGCTTAAAATATGTATTTGTGGCGTTTTAAAATATGTATTTGTGGCGTTTTAAAACAAGTTATTTTCTACAGAGTTAAATTTAGTTTGTCGTTAGTGCCATTTTTGGGTTACATGAAATATCATCATCTACCCCCGTCCGTCCACTGCTGAACATAGGCCTCCCTCAATGAACGCCAAGACGGAATTACATGAAATATAATAATATAGATATGAAAATCAATTACATGAAATAAAGAAAATTATTAATTTGAATGAATTGCATTCTATACAGTCTTTATTAATACTGTGTGGTGGTAACTCCAAGCTGCAATAGTGCGCTTATCAACCGAAATGAGCGCGAAATTGTTCAGTCGCGACGATAACACCCGCTAGTGGAGTTGTGTATTAAATGCTACTCGATATTATGGTACGTTGTCTATATCTTAGTGATGGCCGATGGGTGTGCATACTAGAGGCCACTTTGAATCCTTGGACAAGATATGACAATTAAAATGGTCCATAATGGTCCACTGACCCTTATTTTTGACATCCAGCTAAGATTGTTTGGAAAAAACGTGAGTTACACAAAATAACTCCCCCCTGGATAAATTGTATTTAGAATGTTAGTCCCACTGCTGGGCACAGGTCTCCTCCTCGAAATTGTGAGAAGAGGGTGTTAGGCAATAGTTCACCGATGCGCTGGCATCATTATAACAGTCTTTTAAGAATCAAATTAATACATTTGTGTTTTACGCTTCATGTTTTTTTTGTGCAATAAAATACATTTATGTTTTACGCTTGTCTCGTATTTTATTGTAATTCTTAAAAATATAAACTATACATGTCTATAGTCTATACTAACAATAATTATAAGGCTTTACCTGTCATACTAACAATTTTATCACCCTGTAAGATCAAATGAGTTTGTTTTTGTTCAGCAATGCTTGGCCTCGTTAGATCATTACAATGTTGTGTCCAGATCCCATCACCAGTGAGCCTGGGGCCGCAGCCCACGCCGGAGATGGAGGCTATCGCGCGCGAGGTGGACGCGCTGGCCCGCGAGCGGCTGGCTTTGGAAGCTGAGCTGGCCAACGGGCAGCGGGACCTCACCCTCAAGACGGGGGAGGCGAACAGCCTGCAGGTTGGTGTTCCTCGAAAAAAGTCGAGGTAATACAGTTTTTGTATAGCCTTATTAAGATGGGAGACGCCAATAGCTTACAGTTCAGGGTTCCTGAAAAAAGTCGACGTTACGCCGAATGAGATACTGCGATGTAATAGGGTCAGTGGGGGATTTACAATAGGGGCAGTCGGGGCTAGTGCCCAGGGCGGCTAGTGCCCAGGGCGGCAAGTTTTCTAGGGCGGCAAATTTTAGAAACTGATTTTTTTCCCAGTCTTATCAAGATTGTTCAATAAAATTAGTTAATTCTTTGAATAAATATTTTTTTATTAAATAGATAATTAAAGAAATTCATTTTTACATAATATAAAGGACCTTTACACTGAGTTTCCCAACGTGGGTTTATGATATTAGCTGCAACAAACTGTAGCACTAGTACGATCGTATTCATGATTGAAAAGAGTTATAATCTTTTTACGTTCTACAATGAGTGCAAATAGGCTCAATAGCTTAGATATTCAACATTTTTTTTCGGAATGATCTATGCTAACGGCCCAAAGGCCCTAATGCTACATCGGATTAGTGTGAGCCGATTTGGCTCACTTTTGGTTTGTAAAAGTGGGGGGTTGCCCCCCGCCAACCGTGAAGTCTGCGACCACATGGCCTCCTGGCGTCGGGTTGGTAGATATTCTATGCATAAAATCAGACATACTGACAACATTTAGATTGCGAACAAATATTTTTTTTATGTTTTGGCAATATACAATAGGCAATATACAATATATAATATGCACAGATATTATAATAATGTATAATAAATTAGTTATTTTATTTTTGAAAAATAAGGTAATCTATAAGTACTAATTTTATAAAGCTGAAGAGTTTGTTTGTTTGTTTGAACGCGCTAATCTCAGGAACTACTGGTCCGATTTGAAAAATTATTTCAGTGTTTAATAGTCCATTTATCGAGGAAGGCTATGGCTGTATAACATCACGCTGTGACTTATAGGAGTTGAGTACCGCAGGCGAAGCTGCAGGCAACAGCTAGTAAACTATAAGTTTAAGTGAAACTGCAGTATTGGGGCGGCATTTTTTTCGGTGCCCATTATGTTTAAGTCCGGCCCTGAATAGGGTAGACTAAAAAACACCACATGATGGAGTACATTTAATTTAGTAATTTAAATTATTTTTATTACAGAACGAATTGGACACGTTGACGGCGACGCTGAAACAGCTGGAGAACCAGAAGGGAGAAGCTCAGAAGAGGTTAAACGACTTAAAGACACAGGTTTGCTGACTATATTATTACATATTTCACAAAATTGGTAAAGAGGTCTATTAGATTGTAAGAGGTAGTGCCATTCTGCTTTGCAGCCGAATTGGACCGGCACGACCGGGATCGTACCTCTCGCTTACATAACACCGGCGTCAAATGACAGCTATGCTGTTATGTGTTTTGGTCAGTTTGTGAGTTTCCGGTGGCCCATTGAGGGGATAGGGGAAAGGAGGGCAACACATCTGCATAATCTCTGGTTGTGCGGACGTATATGGGCGTCGGTAGTCTAAAGCTTCGGCTGCTCGTTTGCCCTCCGATGCTATAAAAAGAAGATTCAAATGTTAGCATAAGGTACATTTATATTAGTATGTCCCAGTACTTGCACTTTTCGAATGTGCTGTCTCATACACACACATCTAAGTATACGTACTTAGATCTTCACTATGATTTTTTTCGTCGGCGATGGTTTTGACAAAATTTTGAGGTCGTGTTATGGTGTACGTGACTCGGTTACAGGTGGACAAGCTGCGGTCGCAGGTATCGGCGCAGGAGGCGGCGGCGGCCGAGACCGAGGCGGAGGTGGCGGCGAGGCGCGCGGCCGCCAGCACGCTGCGGGACAGGGAGCGCGCGCTGCGGGACGACGCCGCCGCCGCCGAGCGGGAGGCCGACGCCGTCACCGCGCAGCTGCGCCGCACCGTGCTTGCCGTCAGCCAGGTACCGCCGGCACCGCACGGGGAGGAGGTCGGGGACCGCCGGCGCAGGGCGGGGAGGAGGCTGGGTACAGCCGGGACAGGGCGGGGAGGAGGCCGGGTACCGCCGGCACAGGACGGGGAGGAGCCCGGGTACCGACTGACGATGATGCAGTAGGAGTTGATAAAATATCGATACATCGAAATATCGATATTTTAAAAAAATATCAACAGTTCTATGATAGAGTGAGTCTGCCTGGCGCCAGCACCACGAGTGAGAAGCTGGACCGCAGAGTAATGGAGCCGGTCAAGTATCCGCACGTATGCATCAGCAATGGTACTAATGCGCTGAGTTTGTCCGGGGCAATTTATTGATTATTAATGCTTCGGCTCCCGAGGAGCATCTTACTTTTTTAATCTAAACGCAATGTTGATCAGCTGACAAGATGTTGGTACCCATATATGTTTTTTTTATTTCCTTAAGTTAACATGGTTATTTTCATTACTAAAATTGTTTAAAACGATATATTTACCATGTTCGCGAACCGATATGGTGAGTTTTGTCTGTCGAACACGAGTCGAGTGTCGAGTGTACGTAAAACTAGTGACAATAGTAGTGCGACCAGTGTTTACGCTAACGTACGAGAAAGGAGGTAGTCCGTGAAGATCTATCCGCATACAGCATACTTCAGTCTCGTGAACAAGACATACGATAAGGCGAAATATCGAGCTCCGCGAAATAAAATAAAAACATATCCCGTTTTAAATGTTAATGTTGGTACCCATGCAAACTACACTGCATACTATACATCTCTCATATTACATTCGTTGCCCACCGTCCCCCGCTCACTCGCCTCGTCTCCGCAGGCCAAGATCAAGCTGAGCCACCTGGAGGAGCACCACAGCGCGCTGGAGGCGGGTGCAGCGGCGCTGGCGGCGGGCGGCGCGGCTGCAGCAGCTGCGCTGTCCCTGCAGCCGCTCCACACGCCGCAGCACTTGCAGCAGCTCGTGCGCGGGACCACGCCCAACGACAACGCGGTCCGTGCCTCGCGCAGTTGTTTTTTTTTTGTTACATATTTTGTTCCTGTTGGAACTGGCTAAGATCTGAGGCCATTCTGCCAAGTCCGTCGTATTAACAATATTTTGTCTGCGCTTCGGAGAAACGGCGGGAAATCTCAAGGAGCGCGGCTCCGCCCCTCCAGCCCCCATCAATCAACTATTACTTTCCATTCTATCCACCCAGAACAGTCCACCACAATATTCGCCAACGAATCACATTATGGTATATTACACAGATTAAGTTTTTAAAACCAACACCATAGGAAACCGCTCCGAATGAACAAAACACAAAATAACAATTAATTAACGGGAACGGGGTTGAGTCATCGATTTTTTTTTCGTATGGCCAAAAAGACCGAAAAGGCCTTAATGATTATTGTGAGCCGATTTGGCTCACTTATGGTTTGTTATTTATAGTGGGGGGTTGCGCCCCACCAACCGTGAAGTCTTCTACCGCACGGCCTCCTGATTTTTCATCTTATTGCACGCCGCCATTTAATTATACAAGTACAGTTTGGTAAATATTTCACACCTCGTCCAACAAACACACAATTGTTTCCTAAACTCGTGACGTGTATGTTTGCAGGACGATGAGTTTGAGAAAAACGAGTTCGGCACGATGAACGGCTCGGCGGGGTTCAGTTCCGACCCCTTCAAGGACTCGGCCTTCGGGGCCAGTATGCCCGGAGACGACCCCTTCGCCCCGGCGGGCGCCACCAACACTAATAAGGTACCAATATTCATCATTCATTTTATTAAGATCATAGTCATTATTCCATCCATTGAATTTAATTAATGTATGCCTAAAAAAAATACTAAGACTTATCACAGAGCGAAGTAAGCTTATATAAAGTCAGTGTCTGTCCGTCTGTCCACGGAGAATAGAAAATAAGGAAAACAACAAAAAAAGAGTCGAAAAGTGACAAATTAAGGTGTTGTGCGACAAATTATGACATTATAGGTAGCGCCACAAGTAGCAAGTGGAGGAATAGGGATGTTGATAATATTCATATAAAAATATAATTTTGATGTTAATTGGTAGTTTCTATGATAGAATTCTGAAAAAATACAATATTTTCCCTTATTTTTATTTGATTAAATTAATATTTTATAAATAAAATGTAAACAAAATTTAAAATAGGTCATGTGATAATAAACGGAAATGACGTCACCAGTTCCTATTTAGCGGAAGCGGAAGAATGTTGACATACACCATTTTCCGTACGCAGTACATATTGTAAAAACTATTTTTCAGGCGTTTTGACAGTGTACACCGTACAACACTTATAAAACTTAGAAGCCATTTTTTACTAACGACAACTAGAATCATTTATCACTTTTATGATGTTTAACAACATATGACGTCACGTGACAAGTGTTAGCGTTTTGGAACGAAATTTAAAATGCATTATAAAATGCAAGATTTTATAGGCATTAGATGTATTTAAGCAAAAGTTGATAATATTTAGGCCTCCGTTAGATATTTATAAATGATTTAAAAACATTTCTGAAAAATGTCAACATCCCTATTATTAAACGTCTGTGCACCAAGAAATTACACACACGCACACACTCACATGTATATATATAAAAACACACTTCCACGTGCTACACCAGCGCCATTGTGGACGGTTTTTGAACTATCTGTGTCCGTGGACACTTTTTCAACTTGACGCCTCTACAAGATGGTTCTTCTTACTTTCTATTCTCCATGGTTCTGGCATATTGTTCATAATGATATTATATTTTCTAGACTGTCACATTTAACCTTTTATACGTGCTAGAATAATCGGAGATGAGCTAAAGATTTTAGGTGTTCCCAAACAGTTACAGTAATATTATGGAGTATTACAACTGATGTTTTTTTTTGTTGATGTTATTTTGTTTCACCAGGCGGCGGACGGGTTCAGCAGCGATCCGTTCGCGTCGAACGCGGACCCGTTCGCGGGAGACGCCTTCGCGCCCACAAACGCTCCCAGCACCAACCCAGACGTGAGTCCCGCCGTATAACTATTAGAACTATTGAACATAATGTAAGGGTCGCGTATCGCGACGTGTGAGCTGCTTTCGTACCTTTGCATAAGTCGACACAAATGACGCAAGTCGAGGAACACGGTATTATTTCAAAGGAGCTGGGCTCCTGTCACAACCCATACGACACTACGGTCTATCGAGATAAGAACGACAATAAGTTTGTTTTGTCGTCACTACGTCGTCGAGGTTCAGGAAGTCGATCGGGGGATGAAGTTGTGATGGGTGTGAACTGTCAGATGACCTCAAGGCAAGGGATCGTCGCCCATTACCATACACGAATTTATCGGAGACTTAGAGTCCGCAAGCCGAAGACGATGTCTATAGTTTTGTACCCTGTATGGTAAGATTTTGGTTCGGTGTCTCTAATCATGGTGGCTATCGTTCCAGCCGGCCTGGGACTCGGATCCGTTCGCGGTGCTGCACGCGCCCACGCGCGCCAACGCCGGAGCGGCGGCCGCGCCCGCGTCCGCGCCCGCCCCCGCCGCCGCCGGCAAGCGGCACAAGACGCCGCCGCCGCGCCCTGCGCCTCCCCGGCCCCTGCCCCCGCACAAGGTGAGCACGCACACGGACACGTACACAGACACGCACACGGACACACACCCTAATACACGTATACTCGTACACTGATACACACACACACTCCTACACTAACACATCCACTTAAAAGTACACATACACGAATACATGCATACCAATGGGTACACTTACATACATATAGGCTTACATGATTCTCTCAAACAGCGATAGATAGGATGAAAACTTGTATGCAGTGATATCACTGCAATTTATTTATATAAAATATAAATAATTTAAAATAATTAAAGCCCAGTGTAAATAAGATAGTACATCAATATAACTTATAATAACAAAACTATAATATAATGTTACCAGTTATCACCATTTGGGATACACTTGTCTTTTAATTTTTGTTTTAACATAATTTTCTGTCATTCTCATAAACTTTAGAAACTTTAGAACATTCTGATGACTCCTATCAATATAAATTCAACCACACAAACATACTCACAATATACACAATTTTATTAAATTAGCCATTTTAACAAATATTGAATAAATATTGTCAATAAAATGTGTTCAGAAGTAATTTATTTTATGTTAACGAGATTATTTTCAGAATATGTTGTTAGTCACGTTATGTTTCCCCGACCCTTGCGGCATGAAGCGAGAGCGGATAAGCTAATTGTTATTTATTATTTTTTCGCTGCAGAGAAAGTAAAAATGTTAATGTACGTAAATTATTTTGTAGGTTAGTTGGTTAGATGCACGTCTTTTTGTTTAGAGAATGGCATTTCGTTTTTATGTCTTTGAATAATTGAAGCCATTGAATTTTTTTTGGTGTTACCATGTTTAATTTACTCTATGGTCATAATATTTTTTTGCAAGATTATCTCTATGATAATTTTTTTATTCATTAGTCTATGGTATTGTGGTAGATTTTTTTTAAAGTATCAATTTTTTTAGTATTATTAATGCATTTTTTTAAAGTTTGAAAACCAGTTCATTGCCCATTCATCATTTTAAACATGGTAACTCGAATTTCGATTAAATAAGTATGACGTGCTTGTTATTTTTAATTTGCAATATTGATATCTCTGGTTACTTTCTCTGTTGCGTGTAATGCCATTCTCGTGTTGTATGCACATGTCTCAAAGACTTTTGACTTGTCAAGCACCTTTGAGATTTCGCCCAGATTTTTTTTTAAATATTTTCAATACCCTATATTTCCAGAAGCTTCTTAATGTAAAAACGTTTTCTGTTTGTTTTCGGTAAATATTTGAGTTGACACAATACTGTCACCGAGACTTAACATCTTATGTCTCAGGATAGGCAACACATAAATGAGTTGCCTGGGGTCGTTCCAGGTATACTAGTTTCCCCACCACGGTTCAAGCCTTGTCGTGGCGGTGGGGCTCAGAAGCCTAGGGTGAGCCCAGCACCTTGGGCGAAGCTAATTGAGCCGAGGGGGCTCTTTGTACCCCTCTTATAAGAAGAGGGGACAAAAGAGCAGGGGACAAGGGGTGAGGATGGGAACCTCACCCCATTGTACTGTCCCGACGTTGGGAGGGGTTGTTCTGTGGTGCGGGGCAACCCCTCTGTGGACGTGGCGTCGGTCCCTTGCAGGACTGACTGGCCGTCGAGGTGCTCTGTTAGCTTAAAAGATCCGGGGCACCTCACCAAGGCTGCATTGGTGGCACTCGCCGGGTTTTAGTGGGTAGAGCTGCGTCCATTTACCATCTTTCGGGCGCAGCGAGTCCCACATACCCACCTGGGGAGACCCACTCCCCAGGCGGGATGCCTCAGGGCATTTCCCGGCGTAAAAGAAAAAAAAAAAAAAAAAAAAGGTATACTAGTTTATGTTCATGGGCGACGTCGACCACTTACCATCAGGTGGTACGTTTGCCAGTTTGCCTAGCCAACTAACAAAAAAAAAACAAACCTTAATAAACGTCGATATTGTATTATCACTCTTAATTTTTCTTTTACATTATTTTAAATATAACCGGTTGAAATAAGAGATACAGTGTTTTTTTTTATATTATTTTTGTATGGACGTGAAGCACCCTTAATATTTTTTTTAATTTATATTTGGGAAACAAACAATTATAATATCACTCAGAGTTTAGAAATTTCTAAAAGAGTACAGAAATCAGTTAAGTCTCCACTGAAACTATTTTTATATATTCGTTAATATTTAATCCTAAGATACGTTTGCGTCATTTGTCGCTTGAGATCTGGAAATGTAGGGTGTTTACTTACGTATTTTTTAGTGATTGCTTCGCTTAGCGCGCTTTTTTGGGACAAGCTTTTTTTGTTTATTTTAATTTACCATTTATTTCTTATTATATTCTGCTTCATATTATTTCTAGATAACTCAGCTATGTTTAGTATATTTTAGCTTGTAGCATATAGAGTATATAGATGTAACAGTTCTAATTTTGTGACTGAGTAAGTAGGTTCGAACGTAGGTGAAACGAGAACAAAGAAAAGAGGAGTAGAATAGGAAGAGTAGGTTAGGTTAGATTTTTCGTGGAGGTGGGTCAGACTGGCCTGTAGGTCTAGTGGTTAGTGACCTTGACTGCTAAACCAGAAGGTCGTGGGTTCGACCCCCACCCTGGACAAATGTTTGTGTGATGAACATGATCATTGCTGTGTCTGGGTGTAATTTATCTATAATATTAGTATTTAGAAATATATAAGTATGTATCAGTTGTCTGGTTACCATAAGAACAGGCTCTGCCTAGTTAGTCCCAACATATTATTATTATACATATATTTCTGAATTTGTATGTTAGGAGACCGTCCGTAGTTATCACTGACTACTGTGTTCTGACGTTATTTTGGATGCACTTCCAGGCAATATCTCTTCATTGTTAATTTAGGTCACATGTAATAAAATGTTTCAAAGTTTACTACTGTACTTATTTTATAAAATTAGATGATCTAACAGATAGATACACCGGGAAATGCTCTGAGGTAACCCTCGCGGGGGAGTGGGTCTCCCCGGGCGGGTATGTGGGACTCGCTGCGCCCGAAAGCTGATAGATGGACGCAGCTCTACCCACTAAAACCCAGCGAGTGCCACTAATGCCGCCTTTGGTGGGGTGCGCCGGATCTAGTGAACAAACAGGCCACCTCGACAGCTAGTCAGTCCCTCAGGGGACCGACGCCACCTCTACAGAGTGGATGTCCCGCACCACAGAACAACCCCTCCCAACGTCGGGACAGTACACTGGGGTGAGGTTCCCATCCTCACCCCTTGCCCCCTGCTCTTTTGTCCCCTCTTCTTATAAGAGGGGTACAAAGAGCCCCCTCGGTCCAATTCGCTTCGCCCAAGGTGCAGCGGCTCACCTTAGGTTACTGAGCCCCACCGCCACGACAAGGCCTGAACCATGGTGGGGATTTAATAGTCACCTGGTTTTTATTAAAAGCAGTTATAATTAACTTTCCTCTTTCTGTTATTAAGTTATTTTAGGTACAAACAGTAATGATAACTTACTATAGCATTATTCAGTCACAAAATATTGAATTACATTTGGAACTTTGATTTTCGTGTTTAGATGTAGCCAGTAGAACAGCTTCTAGGATGCATGCCACCTGTTATTTTATTTACATTTATTATTTCATATTTTATTTGTTTCTTTTTATCTATCCAATATTTATTATTTCCAAAAACAGTCGTAACTTTCATGTAAATAATAATACTATTGGTGTGCACTGGACGCTACAGATTAAATTGGTTTTTCAAATGAAAAAAATATATATGTTTAAACATTTTTGTTGCTCTTTGATACAAGACTGGGTCCAAATTTTTATTAGCATTGTCATTTATTTGACAGCTTTTTAAAATTATAGTGATACCCAGAAATAAATACTTTCCTTAAAATTAGATATCGTATTTGTACTTCTACTGTATTCTGTAGCGCCCGGTGCAGTACTCTTATCATGTCGTCACTTGTCCACTAACGTGCTAACCACGGCTCGTGCTTGTCCCCACATTGCAGCGCTAAGCGGACGCGGCGGCGGCGGGCTCACATGTGCGTACACTCTCTCCTTCCCTCACTATACACACGCATACACCCATCTCACTCACACACTTTGTGTTGCGCCCAGAACGCCCAGGCCGAACGCAAGCCCGCCTTGGAATTCACCGAGGACCCCTTCAAAGACTACAGATACGAGGACCCCTTCAATATAGAGGATCCGTTCGGTGACGTCGCCGACAAGAAGACCGATTCCTTCGCCCGGCCCACGTCCGTGGCCGGCTTCGAGACGGACGACTTCTTCTCCCCCTCCGCCGTTAATGGAAACTTCTCGAAGCCGGAGAGGATCAGCGGCCGCGTCTCCGCTCCGCCTGTTGCCTACGACCCGTTCGTCTCAAAATCGAAGTCGACCAACAACAACGACTCGTGGGCCGCTTGGCCGAACGACAACTGGGCCAGCGACGACGCCTGGGCTAAACCCGCCAAGTCAGACGCCTGGGCCAAGCCCGCCAAGACCGACGCCTGGGCAGACTCCAAGACCGACAATTGGGCCAACAAGACCGACAACTGGGCCACCGATTGGTCCACAGATGCCAACAAGAATTTGAACGAAACGTGGCCGACGAACACGCTCCCTGCTAAGAAGGAGAAATCGCCTAAACCGGTGAAATACGCGAGATCTCTCGTGCACACTATTGGCGGGATCGGGCGGGCCAGGCACAACAAGAAGTCGAAGCAGGCCGAGCCACCGAAGCCGGCCGACTCGTTGCCCTCCGAGGAGAAGCAGTGGGCGTGGGCGGCCGCCGAGTCCAAACGGCTTGAGAGAGAGGCGGAGGAGCGGCGGCGACTCGAGGACGCCGAGCTGCAGCTGGCGTTGGCGCTGTCCAGGCAAGAGAAGTGACATCGATCCATTACTTTCTGGGGGTAAAAAGTACGCGTATCACGAAGCTAGTATGTCTTGCGGTAGCAAGCACCATATTAGATCGGGCTCTGTATATTTTCGCGGTCTTGCCTTATGTTAAAACTATATGCTCGATTGAATTGATATTATATTGGCATTTTTAATCACTAGTCATTTAAAAAACGCTAATATCGACGAACAAACGTGGCACGAATGTTGTAGGTATAAATGGAAATTGGTCAAACGTAAAATGGCCGGTTTTGTTAAAGTGATAGTTTAAAGACAGGTGTCAGTCGCAATCGACCATTCGAGGGATTTTTGTTTAACACTGATCACATTACTTAGGCTGGCCTAATCGATGTATAAGTTGTGTACAGTAGTTTAATCGTTTACGTTACAGTAAATATATCTGGGTACGTAATGCTGAAATTTCTCCCGTAGTTGTACTTCCTGAAATGTATGTTGTAATTGTTTATTCAAGAATGGTTTATAAGTACCATGTATGTTGTAAAAATATTTATTAATACACGTATTACAAAATTAAGTAAGATAGGTTAGACGAGTGGGTGGGGACATCACTGTTGTTTTTTACAACTTAACAAACTAATTTATATCTGTGACTTGTCATAGGAACGTCAGAAATATCGATTATTTTATATTTAAATTTACATTTACCAATAATATTTGCATGGATATAATGAAAAATCATTCTTTAATGCTATCGGTACCATTGTTTCGAATATAGTTGCGATCTCCGTTAATATAGAAATATGTTTTGGTTATTCGTCTCATAGTGATAAAAATTCAAGGACATATCATTATTCATATTGAATGTATTTTATAGTTTAAATATCGTTGATTCATTTTAAAATTGTCGTTATTAAATTAGTCTTCGATTCAAAGTTTTACGGTGACGTGAGTGATGTCCTTATCGATGTTATGTTTCTTTAACTTTAGTTCTACATTTATTTTGTATATATTGATAATCAAAGTTATTCCATTGTATTAGATATGCGTAAAGAAATAATGACATGTGACAGTTACTTTTAACGCGGCAAAAAGAAAATCGATAAGCGTTTTACGAAGTTTATATATCTCAGCGAAATTGCACGGCCAATAACTTCTTACACATTTTTAAACGTGACTGTCATTTGAAATTAAATAATAAAGATATCGTAAAATGCATTTTATTGTATAATTACTATATTATCGTTATTGTTTTAATTAATGTGTTTCAAGCGTGACATATCTTATTCGCCATCTTGTGCAACTAACACAAAATGGCGGACTTATTATTCGTGCGTTTTCCGTTCGCATGCTGTTCATGTTATGCAATTAAAGATATTGTGTCTATATCTTGTTTCCAATTATTATCACATAGGCAGCATATCTGTAAAATAATAGCAACAACGACACTTTTGTCTATAGGCAGCAAAAAAAAATGCACATAGACAAGTGTCTATGGTTTAGAAATGTTAGAAAAAGCTCTGGAAATCATGAAATGTGCTGTCTATATTATGTTTTTTTTTTATTATTTGGCAGCAACAATGCCAAAAAATAGTTATTGTAAAGATGTTTATATCATTTACCACCGAAGGTTTAAATAAATGTTTCCAAGCGATGTCTAAATATTAATACCCCCGCCGCATGGTCGATGTGAATCAGATATGTTGAATGTGTTTCAATGTTTATCTATATATATATATTAGTTCTATCTTGGTGCCTTCGTTGTAATATCTTGCTCAGTTCCCAGATGAGTATGTGTTTATTTATTGAACAAAACGCTTGAATTATACAGCGCCATCTAGTGAAGTCTGCATTCAATTTGTAGTTTATAAAAATATACTTTATTTTTTCGTGGCGATTGATTGTAATGAAGATCACAATGAAGTGAATACACTTTGTTTTCAATTGCAAGAATATTTCACACGTACGGCGATATTGTCTGGTTAATAAGCTATAGCGTATAATTAAATTTATTGATTTTTTTAAACATTCTCTACTTTTTGGCGCTGTAATGTGATCTTTATATTTTCTAAAATCTCTTAAATTGGAGGTAATTTGAATAATTTATTTTCACAAAAATTAAAATCGTACGATAAGTGATTCGATAAAACAGAGTGTTGGAACCTGTCGATATAGCATCTAAATTGTAATACTATACATGTTCACTATATTTAAAATTAATGTTGTATCTTTCATACCAAATTGGTATATTTAGCTTGGTATAAATTTTAGCTACGTAGAATAGCGTCTGGCAACACTCGCTTATGTGCGCACGAGCCGTAAGCCGCCTCCGGTACAATAACTACTTTAGTATGCACGCTTGCAGGGACATGGCAATACCGAATGTCGTCGCATACATTTCTACCGTAAAATGTCCCCGCAAGCTTAGTTCTAGGTAAGTAACTATGTAAATGTAACAAAAGTGTAACTATTACCGACACGTTTATGGGTATTATCCTAAAAGTTGTTATCTCTTTCTTAGGAGCTGTTGTTTAAGTCATCGGTCTACGTGGACACCATATAATAGTGTTACCAGCTTTTTAATAAATTTTTATACCATGTGTTAGTAATTCAGAGTTTGTACGGTAGTTTCATTATTTAAATTAGCTGTATAATTGCAGATATTATATTGACTATAATAGCTTTGAAATTTATTGAATATTTTCTTTATAAAATATTAGAAACATATTTTAACGAAGCTATACTGGAGGATATATATATATAGGGTTGGTGAAGTTGTAGTTTTCTTAAATTGATGTTCTAAAAACTACCAGAACAGTAGCGTCCTTTGTCAATTTAAATAGCTTCTGTTTGTATTATCGTCCACGTGGTCCGACCGATCCCCTGTCTGTTAACAAGAAATATGTTGTACTTCATTTATAGTGGATACATCGTTCTCGACGTTGAAGTGTATATGTGTACTTAAAGCTATTAATAAATTTGATATAAATAATGTTAAACGATTAAGGCCGTATATCACACTGTAATATCTTTCTACCCTCGCCTTTGTAAGCTTTTTCATGCATATTCGAATTATAATGGTATTTAAGGTTGTGCTACGGTGTGATGTGCGGATTTCGTGGGCCGGTAGTGACGGTGCGCGGAGCTCGTATCGAGAAGTGGTTGTTTTCTCTTTCGCACGCGTTGAAGCGAGACACGTAACGTTAGGGCTGATCAGTATTACTTACCGCGCGCCTAGGTTAACCTGTTTGATCGTTGAAACTGTAAACTAATTATTATATACATATTATAATTATCTGTGACGTGTTTACTTTCATTTTCTTTTATTTTGGCTTTGTCAAAGTGAAAATACGCTTTCAAAAGAGGTCATTACATTCGCGCCCATCCGCCATTGCGCGTCAGGTTAATTATCTATGGAGAATACATATTATATTAATAGTTATGTTATATGTACTGCAATTTTTAAATTCTTCGTTATTTACTTGTATAGTTTATGTATTTATTTTAAAATGTATGCAACGAAAGTTTCAATTATATTTCGTTTTTCTTACATGCTTCATGATTTGAACAATCTGTTTTGTGACAATTTTTAATTATGTTTAAGCAAAAATGATTTAAATCAAAAAGTATTATAGATGTGCCTTTTGATTTTGTACTAAGTAGTTTATTATTAACAGACATATCTATATTTCAAGATTGTTTTCATCATTAGGTATGTGAGATGACGTATGATAGACTGCTAATCTCCTGGACGCAACTTCAGATGAATCTGCTGCGTCTATTAAAAAAATGTAGGTATTTGAAATTAGAACGGATGAAAGATGACCATGAAGAATATTATGCCCTTCATTTGATTTTTGTGTTCTGTTCGACGCTGAGTTTTCAAATATTTAGAATGTACATGATTATTGTGAGAAACTTTTTCGACAAACATCGTATTTTTATTTTTAAATATTACACAGGATACAAATAATATTAAAAATATCACGCTGAAATCATTTTTTTTTTGTCGGATGGATTTATGCTAACGGCCCGAAGACCCTAATGCTACATCGGATTAGTGTGAGACCATTGTACAGACACTTTTACAAACCAAAAGTGAGCCACTTTTGGTTTGTCAAAGTATTCTTGACTCACAGACTCACAGACTCACAGACTCACAGACTCACAGACTCACAGACTCACAGACTCACAGACTCACAGACTCACAGACTCACAGACTCACAGACTCACAGACTGCACGGTTGGCGGGGGGTTGCCCCCCGCCAACCGTGCAGTCTGTGACCACACTGCCTCCTGGCGTCGGGTTGGTGTTGGTGTTGGCCGCCAATGGCGGGACATCACCGTCTCGTGGAGTGGAGCCCCAGGCGGTCTACCCCTACCGGGTGGGCTCATTGGCGTGAGGACCCGGCAGATGGCGCCAGCGATACTGGGGCCCACTCCGCCGGTCGGAATTGCAGCGTCCGCCACAGGAGGTCTTGATGAGGGTTGTTGGGCGGGGCCCCCCTCGACACCCCGCGGTGGGCATCGCCTATCGGACGTGTTAATGTTAATTAACGTTTGGTTAGAACTAATCGAACCCATTACGACGAGTTTGATTCGTTTCTATTACTATAGGTGAGGGCCGGCCGTCTCCTCTCCCTCAAGTGGGGGAGGTGGGTCGCGCGCGGTACCCGTATAATCAGACGGTAGCGAAATGCTACCGTTGTTTTCGCGGTCTGGGTTGATGTCGACTCGTGTTGGGTTCGAGCCTAATCTGTCGACTGAAATCGTTTTTTCCTTAAAAATATATACATTTTCATCAGTAGATAAATATTTGTTAACATGATTATTTAATTTTACATCATTTTGATTTTAGTTTTTATAAATAATACATGGTCGTCTTCGTCCACGTAATTAGGTCAAACAAAAAATATTTATACGTAGCAGTGTTAAGAGTTATATTTAATAGGTAGCAACCCTTGTTTATTCTGTATAAATGACGTATACAAATGTTGCCAGGTTATGCTTGTTTGTTTCTACAAATGAACATATCGCTGATCACTACGCATTAATTAACTTTTATACATTACGGAGGGACCTTTATTAACGATTTTGTAAAATTGTTATTTCGCTTTACCCTTGGAATAGATTTAAAGAGGCCATTGTGAGATTGACGTACTTGTTTCCTAACGATAAAGTGTTGCCTTGCCTATCTTGGGTATGTTTCTATTTTAACTTTTTTTTGATTAATAGATATGGGAAGGATTTAGATGTCTTCAGAAATTCTTCTGGATTTATCCTGTTTAAACATAATTTATATTATCTGGGAAGTGATTAGAATCTCACACTGGCCACTTCGCTTGTACCAAAGCGGATTTTTTATGCACTAGATAAATGTTGCTCTAGAAAAGATATAGGTTGTTTGATGTTGTTATCATGTGTATGTTTGTATCGGTATGTTAGGGCGAGTAGTTTGTTATGTTTGTTTCCAGAATATTCGCCATGTAACTATTTTAATGTTGTACAGTTGGGTTACATATTTTTTTTATTAAGTAGAATGTTTTTTTTGTAGGGTATATTGATATTATTTAAAATTTTGATGTTCTGACTGTACACGCCGATGTCGCTCTTATGACTTGTAGTAGATAGTATCATGTTCTGCGGAAGATAAAACGCCTGCATAATATTGGCGACATTGATCAGTCTGGGGTGATAACTAAGTACACATTCTTCGAGTGTATTTCAGGCTATCAACTTTGACTGAAGATAATAGCATTTATATTGGAAATAAGGACCGTTTGTTATAATTTGCTATGTTTACATGTAATAGTTGATAATGCAATGCTTTTCAACTGAATGTGACGTTAGTGAAATGCCTTTTATTGCAATCACATAGAAGGTTCTAATAATTACCTTGGTAAAGTTGGAATGAATCATACTTAGGTATTTTCCTTTCCAATTATATCTAAATATTTGATTGAACTAGAATATTTATTAAATAAAACCTACGCTTGCAACAAGCCTAATTTTGTACAGATTACAATACTTGACTTTTTCGACCAAGAAAGTTCAAAGGCTATAGACAAATCCATTTGAGTTGAAAAGCAGTGCGTCAGTAGTGTCTAGGTTGACGGTTGTTCAGGACTCAGGTACCAGCATTCGGGCATTCGTCATTATCCGCGACAATATATCCAATGTAATGAAATTATGAAATTATACGAATTCCTGATAATAAAAGGAACAGCATACTGTAATGCGTGTTTTATTTAACACTAGGACCCGACTAGTATTGGGATAATGTAATTGGGATAGTAATCTTAAGATTTGGCAGTTTTTAATGCTCCCATTAAAATCCCAAGCTGCTTGGTTTTGTCCGACATTTCCAATAATTATTATCGTTATATTTTAACCAATTTACACAAATCCTTGACGTTACAATACAATGCGTATTAAAAATTTCCTCAGGAATTACTGTATCTATTAGTAAAAACCGCATGGAAGTCCATTCCGTAGTTTTCAAGTAAATCGTTAACAGACAGACAAACAGACAGACGCGGCAGAAGACTTTGTTTTATAATATGTAGTTATTTTGTTTACTGTGAACGTTTACATTGACGTTATGTTATCTAAGGAAAAGATATTGCGATATTATGTAACTATCGCAATATCTTTTCCTTAGATGCAAGTCATCGTGAACAGGTGATTTAACAGCAAATACGGCGTACATCAGGCGACATTAAATAAGCTACTACTTTTTGGTTCTAGGAGCATAAAACATGATAAGCAATAATAATAAAACCATTAGGAATCAAAATGATCATGGGTGTCCAGCAAGGTACGTTTATTGGTCAATTTCCTTTGACATATTCAAGTAACAGACAACCACGTCGTTCAAAAGAATATTCTACAATTTATTTGTTAATATTTAGTTGATTTACATTTGAAAGCAAAACATACTACTAGCTAGTTAGTGGTTGAACGAAGGTGGTGGAAGGTACAACATTCGAGTTGGGCAATTTAATAACCCTACAGTACTCCCATAGCTATGCAGTCTTCTACTAAGTCGTTCATCCTTTCGACGTACAAGCTGCTTGCCCTTACAATAAGGCTGTCTATCACGAAGTCCTCGTCGACTGGAGGAGCGTCATCTTCGTCAACGGTCGTCACAAGTACTCCCAGCAAACTGTAACTCAGCATGTAGGGTAGGAGCTGAAATGAAAAACATATCGAGTACCCGTGAATACTGTGGTGTTGTTAGCACGGGATGTACAATACGCGATTTAATACGTCTGTCTGAAGTTAAATGACAAAGGCCATGTAAAATTAAAATAATAAAAAATATCTTTTAGTGTCGCAGTAATGTTGATGAAAATTCCTTATTTTCTTCTTTTAGT
The DNA here is from genome assembly GCA_963853865.1 of Helleia helle. Taxonomy (NCBI): domain Eukaryota; kingdom Metazoa; phylum Arthropoda; class Insecta; order Lepidoptera; family Lycaenidae; genus Helleia; species Helleia helle. The sequence continues at coordinate 18,117,110 of OY971433.1, read as the reverse complement.
ATAATTAGCGTTATGTCGCTCTGAGACGTTTCTTATGACGTTGTCACGTTCAACTATCGTCAGTAAACCGACTTTACAGACAACCGATTTTTCTTTAACGCCGGGAAATGCTTTGAGGCAACGCACGGGGGAGTCGGTCTCCCCAGGCGGGAAAGGTGGTAAGTGGATGCAGCTCTACCCACTAAAACCCGGTGAGTTGTTGAGCAAACACCTCGACGGCTAGTCAGTCCCTCAGGTGACCGACGGCACCTCCACAGAGGGGTTGTCCCGCACTACAGAACAACCCCTCCCAACGTCGGGACAGTACGATGGGGTGAGGTTCCGTCCTCCTGTTTACCTTCCTCTTTTGTCCCCTCTTCTTATAAGAGGGGTACAAAGAGCCCCCTCGGTTCAATTCGCTTCGCCCAAGGTTCTGCGCTCACCCTAGACTACTGAACCCCACCGCCACGACAAGGCCTGAACCATGGTGGGGATTTCTCATCAGACCTTGTTAACCGAGCATATATATAGCTTTTAAATAATGTGTATTGCATATCTGTCCTATTTGTATTAGATATATTTTAGATTGGATCGGAAATCAGGTTTGACGACCTCTGTGCCTCAATGGTTAGCGCGTTGGCGCTCAAGCCGGAGGTTGCGGGTTCGAATCCCGCCAGGGAACAAAAAAGTTTTCTGTGTTTCTGGGTCATGGATGTGTATTAAATATGTTTATTATATAATAAAAATCTTAAATATATGTATAGTATAAAAGTACCTATTAAATATATTTCCGTTGTCTGGTACCCGTAACACAAGTTCTTCGAGAACTTACCACGGGACCAGATTGACGTGGTGTAAAAGCGTCCATAGATATTATTATTATTATCAGTTGTAACTTGACTATCGTCAACGTCACTTAAGGTTACACAAGTCGCTCATCTTTCCATACAAACGCAGAACAGTAATTACTACAATGTTTGACGTTGACCATGAAAAACTAAGTATAATATAAATTGATCTCATCGTTATCTATGTGTGTATGTACCCAAAATCGTAAAAAAATATACATTTAAAAAATACAAGCTTCTAAACTTTCGTATTTCAATACTGATTATAGCCCAACTTAAAAAAATAAAGCCCGTTCAGATATAGTTTAGTTATGCAAAAGATAAAATAAATTTATTTTGAAAATATACACTTATCAGTTTTTCTATAATAACTGTTTTGCTAAAAGGACATTTTCGGAATGAATCATTGTGCATTTCATTCTAGCACACATGTTCGCGCACTATGTCAGGTGAGATAGCAATCATTTTGTTAGAGTTTGCGCAGTCGACTAGTTCAACCTTAAGGTAAGTCCACATGTCCGCATTGTACCTATACCTATGTATAGAAAGTCAAGTGCGTCCACTGATCCGCAAAGTATGGATGGCACATCAATACACTTTCTATACAAAATTAGGGCCGCCTTTACAGAGATATATTTCTGTGGGCCTCCCTCAATGAACGCCAAGATGGCCGATCGCTCGCCATCTCGTTAATGGCCGACCAACACTTCGTCTGTAGCAAACGAAGGTAAATTTCGCCGCCATCTACAAGGTTCAGGTGGGAAATCGGGCGGTCCCGAAACGAGAAAACCACGGTTGGTGTCCAGATGGCTAAAGTCCGATTTTTTTTAATTTTTTTTTTCAAGTTCTTTCTTTTGTGAGAAATCCTAATAATGGGAGCCCTTTTTATCAGCACATCGTATCTAAGTAAACCTATTTTTTAAAAGATGTAAGTCTAATCGATAACTCGACTATCGTCTATAAATTCTATAATTGGCGATAAGTAGGTATGTAATACTATGTTTTTATAGAAGCGGTGGCAAACGGGCAGTAGGCTCCCCTGATGGTAAGTGATAAGCGACACCTGACACTGACACCTGCTACACCAGAGGATTAGCAGGTTCGTTACTGGCCTTTTTTGCAGGTTCCTAAAAGGTATCGGTTCGAATTTACGAAATGCTGTTGCATTAGTGAAATCTAAAAAAATCACATACCTCTTTAGTGTCTTGTTGATAAGTTTCTTTGCTATATATTTCATTTGGATCCAATTTGAATCGAATCAACGCTGCGCTTAATTCATCATAATATGAATCTAACGATTTTTGCCAGTACTGGTCTCGATATTGCTTATCCGACCCAAACAAAATGAACATTAGTAGATCTACTACCGGACATCCCTGTTGGAGCGTTTGATAATCCAAGGTTATGACCTGTACTGTCCCATCCTAAAAGTTATAAAAAATATTATTCATAGTTAAATACAATATTCCAAAAATGAAACGACAAATGAAGCAAAAACTAACAGTTTGTACTTTATGCATCATGTTACTCGGCCTGAAGTCACTGTGAATGATGACTGGAAGTTCAGAGTCTTTAAACAGTTTATACAAGGGTTGTCTTATTTCAGAATTTTCTAGGAATTTCAATAATTTGCCTTTATTTTCCTCTTTGATGAAATTTAATGCTTTATCTAAAGCCTTTTCTATGGATCCTGTCATTATGTCGATAGGGAACCGTGTCAGTTTTGATTTGACTGTACTTTCATATCCTGCGGGGTCTTCTTTTGAAAAAGCGATCGATAATGCGTGGAAAATTGCTAGTTGCTTTATACAGTAGGAAGCGTAAGCCCAGCCAATGGACTGAAAGCGGTCGAACGATTCGAACCCGCTCGCAGTTAAATTCTCTAGAACTAGTGTTTCATGCATATATTCGGAAGATGCTGCATAAAATTTAGCCGTGATAAGTCTGTCTTCAGTTGGTACATTATAATTCTCTTCAATATGTCTGTACTTCTTAATTAAATTTGTATAAAAATAATGCTCTTGGGTGTAAATTGTTGCAGGCACTGAAGCTCTCATCGTTGCACCCAAGGCTGCCATTTTTACGCACAAATTCAAATCATCTTTCCCTGGAGCCGATAGAATAACAGCGAAGAGGTGGCTGGAGAAATTTGCTCCTCCACTAGACATAGGTTCAATTGTCGTCGTGTAGTCCTCGTAATTCTCATTTTTGGCTATTTCTTCAACTAATCCTCGTATTATTAGCTCTGCTTGTGTCATTGTAGATGGCAAAATAATTCTTCAGCAGTACTGTTTTTGTTAAATAGAAATATGCTATTAAAAGGTACTTAATATTAAATTATTTATCATTACAGCGATAACATCAGAAATTTAATCGCAAAATAAAGATTGAATTGATGATTTGAATTTTAGCCTGAATAGGTATATTATGTGTTATATAATGTGTAGGTATATATGTGTTAGTATGTGTATCCATGAGTGCCATATGTACCTACGAGGGCGGCACTGAAAATTTCGGGAATCAAGGAAGTGACACAACATTACTATTTAAAAATGTATTTATTGCTTTTCGACGTATTCTCCGTGAAATTTAACACATTTTTCCATACGATGGAACCAATAATTGAAGCAACCATTCCATTCGGAAGTTGGGGTCTCCAAAATGGCCGTTTTGTAGGCTTCTTCAGGCGATGAAAATCTCTGACCACGCAATTTATTCTTTATTTTAGGGAAAGTATAGAAATCATTAGGGCTTAGGTCGGGGCTGTACGGCGGATGGTCTAATAATTCTGTGTTTTCATGCTCTAAAAACTCTTTTGTTCTGTGCGCGGTGTGAGAACTTGCATTGTCGTGATGGAGGATGATGCGGCGGTTGCAGTTCTCTTTACGGAGTTCAGAAACGACCTGTGGCAAACAAATGCTAGCATACCATTCTGCATTAACCGTTCTTTGTTCCTCAAGAGGAATAGTCGCAACATGGCCGGTTTTGGAGACAAACGTGGCCACCATTTTTTTTGCAACACTCCGTGAACGAACAATTTTTGTTGGCTTTAACTCATTTTCAAACACCCAAACTCGTGACAGGTTTTTTGTTTCGGGTTCGTACGCGTATATCCAGGATTCGTCACCTGATACGATGCTGTATACAGCATTTTAGGATCCTGCGTGGAATCTTTCGAGAGTTCTGACGCACCAAGTAACGCGAGCCGCTTTTTGCTCTTCACAGAGCAAATGCGGTATCCATCGCGAAAACAACTTTTTTACACCTAATTGTTCATGCAAGATTATTTGTATTTGACTCATGCCAATGTCTAAAGTTGCCTGAATTTCGCGGTATGTCACATGTCGATCTTCCTCAATCAGCTTACGCACAGCATCAACGTTTTCTTGGGTGACCAAGTTTTTGGACGACCTTGACGGGGATCATCACTGAGCTTGAGACGTCCACGTTGAAATTCAGCAAACCAGCGATAAATTGTGGTTTTGGATGGGGCTTCATCACCAAATGCAGAAATCATCCGGTCAACACACTGTTTTTGTGTTAAACCACTTCGAAAGTCATAATAAATCATCGCTCTAGAATTTTCTCGAGTAAGTTCCATTTTCTCAACGACTAAACAAGTTTGACAAGACCTTGTGACAAGACCGAGAATATTTTTTTAAATAAATAAATGGTATTCGATTTTTAAAACCAAGGAGTTTTCAATTAAAAAGATTTTAATATAACAGGAACAGTGGAAATATTCCATTCCCGATACTTTTAGTGCAGCCTATGTACCTATGCATATGTAACTAAAATATGTAACGTCGTCTTGGTATTGTGATGTAATGATGTTTTATTTGTGTGTAAATAAACAAATGAATAAATTATTCGACCTTCAGCATGGTTACCACGATCCTACTTTATGCAGTTTTACAGTGCTTGAAAAGAAGAATAGAATAGAATAATGCAGATGAATTACATTAAATTAAAGGAGATCTGGGTCATCTAGGTCATCTAGGCACAATACGGACTAGTTTTGGAGTCGTTCATGTTTATGGGCGACTGATCTTTTACTAACAAATGGTTTTCTGGTTTTTCAAAATAAACGACCGTATAGAAATCTAGCTTTCTTATAATGAAATTTAAAAGTGTATTTAGAAAGACCTAGGAGAATAAAATACCTCTTGTAGTCGGTTAAATTGTGAAGCTGCTGGTTAAAGTTTGAAGGCGCTTCACTTCTCTCCGCCACTTCACTTGGCCTCGTATCGATATCGCTCTTCTTACGAGATAATATTACAAACACATCATCCACATATGAAATATGGGGGCTTCATGATTTGACTGATCTGCAGAAAGAAACGCGTGTTCAAACTTGTGTTACCTGGTTGAATCAATACAGAAATGAAGGAAAACTGGATGAAAAGTGGATTTTTTACGATAACCGTAAGCCAAAAAAGTATTGGTTGATCCCAGGTCAAACGCCGCAATAGTGTCCTAAAGCAAAGCTTACCAATAGTACCTAATGGTTACTGTTTCGTTGTCTCAGCATGGTGTTATTCACTAAAGCTTTCTACGATCTGGTCAAGCAATAACGGCAGATGTCTACTGTGCCGAACTCCGAACAATGATAGCAAAACTAGCAGTGAAACAGCCCCGACTCATGAATCGATCTTCACCATTATTGCTTCATGATACCGCGAGACCTCATACAGCACGAGAAACCGTTTTAACTCTACACGAACTGCAAATAGAAACTATTCGTCACCTTTCGTATTCGCCAGACTTGCTTCATTTTTTTTTCGTGATTTGGACAATTTTCTATGTGATAAAAAGTTTTCTTCTCAGGAGGCAGTACAAAATGCTTCCACACAGTTTGTCGATTCAAGATCACCAGAGTTCTATCGCAAAAGCATAAATGACCTTCCTATTAGATGGCAGTAATGTATAGATAATAATGATAATTATTTTGATTAAATAAATATGTTAAATGAAAAAAACTGTTTAAATTTTTCCGTGCAAATCGACGATCTCATACTTTAACCCCAAATACAATACAGTCATAATACCTATATTTTACACAAAACCGCGTTGTGAGTTATATTTACCTATCCTATTTGAGATCCATGTGCGTATGCGCTGTGAATGTCAACGATGACATGTTCTGCGCAGTTGTGAACACCACACACAAGTCACAAGTGAAGTGCGCTGCGAGTGGCTTATGTTTTATTTCCGATCTGATGTCCTTACTGTATCGAGTGGGTCAGATGACACCTTATCAAATGCTTGTGCTACGTCCAGGAACACTGTAGAACAAACTTTTTTCCCTTCTAATGCTTTTTCTATGATATTGGTTATCCTGTGCACTTGGTCTATGGTAGAGTGCTGTTCTCTGAATCCAAACTGGTAATCAGGAATAATTTTTCTTTCTTCTATAAAAGGTTTCACTGACACAAACACTGAGTTGAGGCCGTTTTGTGTTACTACAAGATTTGTTATTAATTAAAAAAAAAATATTAATTGTGTGTCTTATGAGTATGTAGTATCACAAATAAATTTTTCTTTCTTTCTTTCTTTCTTTCTTTCAGCCGTTTTAGAAGAAGTTTCTCGAATAATTTTGACATAATTGGCAGCAGGGAGATGGGTCTGTATGATGTAGTTTCATGGGGTGGTTTGCCCGGTTTTGCTATCATTATCACTTCGGCAACTTTCCACACGTCAGGCACATGCTGCAGTCTGAACGCAGCATTAATGTATGGTAATTAGGTAAGCTTGACTATTGCTTTACGAGGAAGATTTCGTAAAACTTCGCCCGTAATAAGATCGTATCCAGGAGTTTTCTTTTGTTTTAGACGCTGGATCTCGCTGTGGACTTCTTTAGGGGTAACGAGTTTTATTTTTCGCTGCTCTTGTGATTCTTCTTCTTTATCCAGAACGTCTGAGTTTTCTACATTAGGCTGGAATATCTGTTCTAAATGTTGGGCAAATGTGTTTGCTTTTTGCTCATTACTAATAGCCCATCTTCCGCTGGTTTTAATAGGGGGAATATGCATAATTGGCCGTTTGAGATTTTTGTAGCTTTCCATAGAGAGTAACCAGTCGAGTGGTCACTTGCTAGCGTATTCAGATAGGTTTTCATAGTTTCGTGTCGAAACTTCTTAATTTTCCTTCTGATTTCTTTGGTTATGTTATTCAATAACGTTTTGTCATGTGGAAATCTGGTGCTCTGCCATATCCGCCTTTGTTTTCTTTTAGCAGCTTTGAGATTTATTATTTATATAGGGTAGAAGTGGCCTCTAGTCTTCCTTTTAATGACTGACCAAGCGCACTGCTGAATGTCCGAAATGAACTTCTTTAGATCATCATCAACTTGTTCATGATTTTTTTGCGGGACTTTTAGATTTATGGTTGACTCTAAGTCTTGTTTAAAGCTCTCCCAATCTGTTTTAGCGTTAACCAAGGTGGGATTACTTGCTTTCTCTAATATGGTTTCACTTACAGTTAACAGTATTGGTGAATGGTCTGAACTCATGTCGTAGCCCTCTTGGATATGAAGGAAACTTGATGAAATATTTTTGTAGATGAAAAAGTCTATTAGGTCTGGAATTTTCTGAGTATCAGTAGGCCAATATGTTGGTTTCCCTGAAGATATAGTATCACAGTGCATCTCTCTTACGGCATTAAGTAGTTCCTTTCCTTTGGTTGTGGTCAGTCGAGACCCCCAGTAAACATTTTTGGCGTTAAAATCACCACCTAGTATGAACCTGTTACCAAGTTCATTTAAAAAACTCTTGTAACGCTCTGCTTTCAGTTGATGTCTTGGTGGGCAATAGATTGCTGAGATATTGACAGGATAACATGTAGACCTGACAGACACAGCTACAGCTTGTATATCTTGTTCTTCACTCTTGAGTAATTCATGATGATGGATAGTTTCTTTTATGATAATGGCGCTGCCTCCTCTAGCAGTGTTATCTGGGTGCAATGCATGATAGGTTTTATAGCCTTTGAACTGGATGAAGGATTCTTTTGTAAAATGTGTCTCCGATATAAGTCAATGTTATCAATTTCTAAGACTACTTGTAATTCGTTTTAGTGACGAAGCAGTCCATTGGCATTCCATGCCATAATCTTTAGTGTCTTCATCATTGTTGACGTTTAGGAGTAGCTGTGTTCGTGCTACGTTCTAGTTTTTGCAATCTTCCCTCAAATGAAGTCAGAATATTCAAAATCTGATCGACTTTATGGTCCAGACTGGAGTTTTCTTTTAGTTGGGGTTGTGGACGTAGCTGAGGGCCTTTTGTTATTTGTGCAAATGTAATTTTTTTTGTGACATTTTGGTGAGCACTTACGTTCTTAGCTGCACTTGTAGTTTGTTGGGCTGGTGAGATTATCTTCCGTGTAGCTTTATTCATAGCTTTATTCTTCATATTTTGTAGTTCTTTGGCTACCATACACCCCCTATAGTTAGAAGGGTGTGATTCACCACAATGTACGCATTTTGGCTTTTCATCTGCTGGTTTAGTGCAGTCTTTGGTTAGGTGTTTACCCGTGCATTTTACATACCTAGGTCCTTTGGCACAGTATTTTTGTGTATGCCCATATGCTTGACATCTTTTACACTGTGGAATTAATCTTGATGTTTTTAATGGCTGTATATCTACTTTGCACCCGTGAATAGACTTTATGCCATATATCTTATTTATATTTTCATCCTTTTCAAATGAAAGCATGAACATGTTCAGAGGTTCTTTTTTCCTCCAGCTTAGTTTATTTACAGCATCCTGGATCTTGTATCCTTTAAGAGTTAGGTGTTCAACTATCCAGACGGGCTGGCATGAGAAATGCAATTTTTTTGCCATCACTCTAATCGGCCTGTCTTGTTTGTTCTCATACGAATACCAATGACAGTTGTTTTGCAACAATAGCTTTGTTATGGCTCTGTATGATTCATCGCCGTTAGCGTTGATTTTGACTTTCTCGTCGTTCATCATTTTAGCAAGGAACGAGTCTCCATTTACAGTTGATAACAGAAGATCGTAAAACTTCTGATAATCTTTCACGTTTTCCACCACAACAGGCGGCGGTGGTGGTAATTTCTTGGGTTTCGGTTCCATACGCTGATTTTCGCTGGAAGCTAGTCCTTGTTGAGTAGGTGGTGAGAGTATCGAGTTCAATTTCCTTTTTTTCCTTGATTTCTGTCGTATCCACTCGGTCTCTTTTGCGAGCTCCTCTTCGTCCGTTTCGTAGACGGGTTCTTCAGAGGGGGTTCCATCCGTCGCAGGTTTGTTTGGAGGATTATGTTTCTCCTGGACTTCCTTCAGTCGGAGCTGTAGTTGATCTATTTGGTTTTTTAGTTGTTGAACCAAATTTTCCAACATTTCGCGTTCAGTTATTTCGTCCGTATATAACCGGTACAGTAGTTGTTCCGTTTCAGTTTTGATTTTCTTAAATTTTTAAATTACGACTGCCCCTTAACAATGTTTATAAAACAGCTGTGAATCATATATCGTATCTAGGTCACCGCGGCGGTCGCGGACCATTCAGCGTAGTTGCAGCGTCAGCGCAATACCCGAATCTAACTACTAACTCGAGCAAGAGCGACGCACGCGACCGTTCTCGATGGCAATCGGATCGAACTGAAACCAAAAAATAATAGAATTAAAAAAAAAACTAAAAAACGACTTGTCAGATCTAAATCAAATTAATATGGGACCAAATTAGAAACACCAGCTTCCAAATAAATAAGAACCATCAAAATCCATTCACATTCGGTAAAGTAATCGTGTCACATACAAACAAAAAAACATACAGACGAATTGAGAACCTCCTCTTTCGCAAAAAAGAAACGCAATTATTTTCTTATTTTTTAGTCTTTTATTTTTGAAGTCGGTTCTATTATAATAAATGTGACAAAAAATCTGTCTGTCTGTCTGTCTGTTTATCTGTCTGTCTGTCTGTCTGTCCGTCCGTCCGTCCGTCCGTCCGTCCGTCCGTCCGTCCGTCCTTCCGTCTGTCTGTCTGTCTGTTTTTATTTATTTTAGTTCACTTAAAAAATAAGTAAAATTACTTTATCCAGTCCTTAATATTGAAAAACGCATGTAAGCTACAGACTGTAGACAGAGAGATAATACGAGAAAATAGGTAGACAAAATTGTATCGGTTCGAAGTCCGCGTAAATAAAGTATATATTGTCCACTTTTTTTTAAATGTATGAATGGTGCTACAACTTTATGATTATTTATAGTTGTCATTCAGTTGCATCATCCATAGCAGATCATGTAGCAGCAATTATCAAGGGGTGCTCGCTCATTCAAATAAATTTTAATATTTGATATCGATTGCGGGAAAAAAAGGAGCAGGGCGCGCGTTACAAGCGCATACCTTCCACTGGGCAGTGGGCATCTCCAGTGGAAGGCTTGGAGGAGTGGATGTGGATGCGCAGGTGCAGAGTGGATATTCTCCGATTTTACTGTTGATTATCTTCGTCGGAAGCTAAACCGAAAAATAACCTGCATAGCACGTATACTTAATATGTAAGAGAGGAAAGCTTATCAGCTGTCCTTGTGGGCTGTATGTATTCAAAGAATCTAATATCTCGACATATTTCGGAGTAGGTACCCATGCGTAGGTAGATGTGCTTGGTAGGTCCTCTTTATATCTACCTCTCTATACCGTAATAGTAAAAAAGTCTCCATCGTTGTAATTTATCAATAAGCTAAAGGTTCGCAGAACGGAAAATAAATAAAAGCCATATTATTACTTATATTTGTTTGAAAATATCTTCTGTATCTTATAAGCATACAAAACCAATGTGATCTTTAGTTGAAGTCAGTATTTTATTTGCACATACTTGAATAACCCTACAGTACTTCCAAAGCTATGAAGTCCTCTACTAAGTCGTTCATCCTTTTGACGTACAATTCGCTGACCCTAACATTAAGGCCGTCAAGTAAAAAGTCTTCGTCCACTGTCGGTGCGTCATTTTCATCAACGGTCACGATAAGAAGAAGGAACAAACCATAACTCAGCATATATGGTAGGAACTGCAACAAAAAATAATTTAAGGTCTATATTTTATTAAATTTATTAATAAGGGGCCATCGAATTGGTACTAATACGTTTAGTCGGGACTGACCCTTCTTGAGAAATAGTTCTAAGGCTTGTAGAAATACTGTAGGTGGCGAAAGACATTAAAATTTAAAAATATCACGTACCTCTTCAACATCATGTTCGTAAGCTTTCTTGCTATATATTTCATTTGGATCCAATTCAAACCGACGCAACGCTGCGCTTAACTCCTGGTAATATAGATCAAACGAATATTGCCAGTACTGGTCTCGGTATTTTTTATCTGACCCCGAAATAAGGAAGTATAAGAGATCTACAACTGGACAACCTCTCTGAAGCGTTTGATAGTCCAGAGTTATCACCTCCACTGTCCCATCCTAAAATTAAGATACATTTTAATAATATTATTTTTTTATAACATAGGAAGGCAAACGAGCAGTCGAAGCCTTTTGGCGACTATCGACGCCCATACACATCCGCAAAACCAAAGATTATGCAGATGCGTTACCCTCCCTTTCCCTATCATCCCAATGGGCCACCAGAAACTCACTAACCACACTAAACGCGACAGCATAGCTGTCACTCGACGCCAGGGCTGTGTGAGCGAGAGGTACCACCCCGGTCGTGACGGCCCAATTCGGCTGCAAAGCAGCATGGCACTACCTCTTACAAAATGTTTTCTAATATTCACGTGAATGTCACTCATCTCGACAAAAAGAAATACTGATTTTATTAACGTTCCCGACATTTCGGATACTTTACAGCATCCATGAGCACAGGGTATGTCCTCTTTATGTATAAACTTCTACAAATCCGTAAAAAGTTGTTTAATTATAATTGTTACTTATGGATGCAGCCAGGATCTTCGGTTAGATCCTGATACAATGTGGGACTCTCATCTGGGAGTGCCCACCCTAACTAAAACCACTGCGGGCACCTTCAGCCGCTTTCGCAGCTCGTCGCCAGGCATACACGAGGGTGTAATCCACGCAGCATATGTCATCCATCCCTGGAATCAGGTGGCCTCGCAGGACCCAGTCGTAGCCGATGTCCCACAGGATCACACTCAAAACCATACGCTTTCAACAGCCTCCTTAGATTCGGGGGCACTACTTACGGAGAAATTAAGCGCCTCCCATATCACACTGTGCGGAAGGCTGTTGAAGGCGTTCGCGATGTCCAAAGACACCGCGACCACCACCTCCCCTCTGTGTTCCGCCTCACGCGTCACCGCCCGAAGGCGTTTGAGCGCGTCGAAGGTCGATCGGCGTGTCCGGAACCCAAATTGGGACTCTGAGAGTCCCTCCGGGCCCTCCTCCAGGTGCTGAACGAGCCGGGAGGCCACTATTCATAAAAAGTGCACACGTAACAAAACTTAGCACTTACACTGTGTACTTTATGCATCATGTTACTCGGTCTGTAATCTCCATGTATAATTACTGGTAGTTCTGAGGATCCGTACAGCTTATGTACAGGTTTTCTTATTGCAGAATTTTCCAAGAACCTCTTTAATCTGTCTTTGTTTTCTTCTTTTACTGAACTAATTGCTTTGCCAAAAGCTTTTTCCATGCCATTTGTCATTACATCTACGGGCATTATTGGTTTCTCAATACTTTTAAATCCTGCGGGGTCTTCTTTTGAATAAGCGATCGATAGTGCGTGGAAAAGTGCCAGTTGTTTTATACTGTAAGATGCGTAAGCGTAATCAATGGACTGAAAGCGGTTGAACGATTCAAATCCCCTTGCAGTCAAATTTTCTAAAACTAGTGTTTCAAGTAAATATTCCGTACTGGCTGCATAAAATTTTGGCGTTGTAAATCTGTCTTCTGGCGCAACATTGAACTTATCTTCAATTTCTCTGTACTTCTTGAGTATGCATTTATAAAAGTATTGCTCTTTTATGTAGAAATTTTCAGGCACCGAGTCTCTAAGAGGTTTTCCTATGCTTGCTACTTTTGCAAATAAATTTACGTTATCTTTCCCTGGTGCGGACAGAGTAGCGATGAATAAACAGCTGGAATAATTTGCACCGCCGCTTGATATTGGTTTGTTTGTGACAGTGTAGTTCTTGTAATTTAAGTCTTCAGCTATTTCCTTTATTAGACCTTTAATTATTTCTTCTGCTTGTGTCATTTTAGCTACACTTGGCTTATGATTGCAAGAAACAGTCTCAAATTCGCATTTATAACATTTGTCGTGGTTACATCATATGAACACAATATTTATAGAAAATTGTTAACTTAATTTATCGTTGTTGAAATATAGATATAATTATCTACAACTATTTGTATATTAAATAAGGAAGCCTTGAGCTCGTCAATATTTATTTGCTTTATCACATGCACTTATTTTCTAGCTTCTCTTGGTTTGCTTTTCTTAATCTCATGGTTTATTTCGCAGTGGCTTTTACATTTCGTTCTTTCGTTTTTTCGTTTCCATTTTATATTCCAATTTACTAGCATTCGTCAGTGATGTATTAATATTTGGTGCCTTAACTATTCGAAGATACTACGCTAGTAAGTGATGTTGTATCAAGTCATTGGCGTTTTCGAATTATCTATCACTCTGGTTTAAACACAGAAGTCAAAACTGCTTCAAAATCAGTCTATTCATAGTCAAATCCGATTTTATCACCCACCTTTATGTGATAAATCGGTTCGAATACTCGACGTAGAGTACGTAGACATAGTTAATTTAAAATTTAAGAAATTAATAATCAAGCTCTTTCTACATTTTTTACATAAAAATGTATATAATATTTTGGGTGCACACTAATAGGAAGAAATATGTGGGATGGTGTTGGTGTGATGTGGTTTCTGGTGGTTTTGGGGTAGTTCTAAAGGTAATTTAAACGCCTAGGTCCTACGTTATTAAATTTATTTAATAACCTAATTTAATTTATATTTTAATATTGTCAGGTGATCAAAGGACACTAAAGAGTTGCGAATGATCAGATAGTGTGGCATTTTGAAAAACAGAGATTTCATAATTAAAGAGTTAATAGTAATATTAAAAGTACACAGTAATATTTAAATAAAGAGAGAAGACTATTATTAAAAAAAATAGGTATTGTGGGTTTGGAAAAAAGTAATCTCACAATTTCCGTTATCCCGACTACTGACTTCCTATTAGGCCAGGTGCAACTCCCACGTAGAATTCGTAAGTGGAACTCCTCGGAATTCATCTCAACGGCTGCCAGAGACGCCAAGAATACCTTAATAACAAAATGTGACACGCTGTGGTGACACTTGTGTACTGTTCGGCCGTGGAACGTGACAAGAGCTCCAACCCGAGCAGCAGGCCTCCGAGCCGTCTACGTCGTCATCCGTCCCCCTCTCACCCGCGACAACATTCTAGAACTCTCGAGGAGACAACGGACCTCACGACGATACCCGATGTTCCCTGAGCCGGGATAATATTAAATTACGCCTGATATTTTTTAATAGCAATGATACAGAATATAGTACTGTGACTGATAGTACTGTAACATTTATATTACTAGTCTGTCCATAAATACGAGGAATATGGAGTAGGGTATTAAAGAAAATAGGGTTGCAGCGATCGCCTTACACAAAGTGGGTAAGGAGCAGTCGGTCATATTCTACTCATCAAAAGCTTGGTATCAGCCGTATGTTCGTATGTCGTACTATCAACAGATACAATGAACAACACTTCCTCTGTCGAAGACCAAAAAAAATCGGGGCGACCGCGTGCTGTTAGAACTACAAAGGCTGTTAATACTGTTAAAGCCAGAATTCGTCGAAACCACATTAAGAAGCAAAAAATCTTATCGCGAGAAATGCAGATTCCCGCTAGGTCTCTGTCGGGTATTATAAAACAAGACCTGAAGCTTGGTGCTTATCGTTGATATACAGGACATGCCCTAAATCAATATTTACAACTAGCTGTTGCCTGCAGCAGTTACTCGACACACTACTACTACAGTCCGCGTTACTCAACTCCTATATGTCACAGCGTGATGTTATATAGCCTATAGCCTTCCTCGATAAATGGGCTGTCTAACACTGAAATAATTTTCAAATCGGTCCAGTAGTTCCTGAGATTAACGCGTTCAAACAAACAAACAAACTCTTCAGCTTTATAATATTAGTATAGATTCGCTGCTTTTGCCGTAGGTATTTGACGGTCCGCCAGTGCGGCAGCTTGTTGTCCTTGTTTTGCGCTAGGTGCGGGGGTGATATAACTATGTCCCTGTACGTGTAGAAAAGAGATCTTTTCAATATTGTTTTTAATACACTAATATTGTGCATTAATAATATACGGCCGTAAATAGTTGCCGTAGCGCACAGTAAAGTAAGGGAATCAAAAGTGATGGTGAAAAAGCAAAAAAGAAAGGTGTAGTAGCTGTAGTAGCTTTAATGTCGGATGTGACATCTAATTCTAAAAAAAACAAGTTGGCAGTCAAAAACCGTTTCGATAAACGATCTAAAAAGTTTAAAAATAAAAGCAGGCATCAGTCTTAAATATTTTATAATAATTATGTTGATTTAAAAAGTTATCTTATGTTGATTCATACATATACATATACTTTTGTGTCTATAATAAGCAATATCTTTAAAGTATCGATTGCCATTTTAAAAGTAAATCCATCCCTAGCATTTTATCACTTCTATGCTATACGGCAAATATATTACCGGTGGGAGGGAAGCGCTGTGCCGCGCTCCCGGCTGCATGGGTGCATGCATGCATGCATGCACCATCTTGCTTGTTTCTCCCGTGAAACAGCTTCGCTGTGTTTCGGAGAGAAGGGCAAGACAGGGAGTGTAATAACTGCCACCGAGACTTAACATCTTATGTCTCAGGATAGGCAACACATAATTAATAAGTTGCCTGGGCTCGGTTCAGGTAAACTAGTTTATGTTCATGGGCGACGTCGACCACTTACCATCAGGTGGTACGTTGGCCAGTTTGGCTATCCAACTAACATAAAAAAAGAATAATTGATTTTAGAAAATCCCTGTATCTTTTTTTTTAAATATTCTACTGAACCCCAGGCTACCACAGCTAGGTGTACATGAGGATGTAGCCTATCGAATCGTTAAAAAAAGCAATTGGTAGGGGGAGTTTCCACGTCTGTATGGAAGTCCGCTACCGGTACGGCAAAATAGAGGTCGTAACGCATATCATAAAGAAAAGAGTATACTCATATCTGAAAGGCTGGCAACGCACCTGCTAATCCTCTGGTGTAGCGGGTGTCTGTGAATGTCGCTCTTCACTTACCATCAGGTGAACCGACTATCCGTTTGCCCCCTCTTCTATATAAAAAAAATCAGGTAATATAGATACGGGCAGTATTTGTCTCGTACCGCAATAGTGGAAGGTTTAGATCTAATACTGCCGCAGCCAAAGTGATAAAGTTGTCAATCAATTGCGGAATTTGCGCATTTGTATATATGTAAGTATATAAGGGGTTAAAGTATGAAATTGCCATTTATGCCTTTGCGATAGAACTCTAGTGATCCAGATTCGACAAACTATGTCGAAGCATTTTGTACTTATTTGCCTCCTGAGAAGAAAACTTTTTCACGTAGAAAATTGTCCAACACCGGCGTCAAAATATAATCACGAAAAAAATGATAGTCGATTGGAGCAAGGTCTGGCGAATACGGAGGGTGACGAATGGTTTCTAATTGCAGTTCGTCATCGTGTAGATTTAAAACGGTTTCTCGTGCTGTATGTGGTCTCGCGTTATCATTTAGCAATAATGGTGAATAGTCGGGGCTGTTTCACTACTAGTTTTGCTATCATAGTTCGGAGTTCGGCACATCGACATCTGCCGTTATTGCTTGACCAGATCGGAGAAAGCTATAGTGAATAACAACATGCCGAAACAGTTACCTTTTTATTGGTAAGCTTTGCTTTAGGACACTGTTGCGGCGTTTGACTTGGGGTCAGCCATTTTTTACTTACGGTTATCGTAAAGAATCTACTTTTTTCATCACATGTCACAATTGGATCCAATATTATTTCATTTCTGTATCGATTCAACAAGGCAAAACAAGTTTCAACACGCGTTTCTTTCTGCAGATCGGTCAAATCATGAGGCGCCCATTTATCATATTTTTTATTTTATTGATTTGATGTAAATGAGTCAATATTGTTGGTAAGGTAACTTTGAACCATGCCGCTAATTCCTGGGTAGTTTGGCTCGGATCGGCTTCCACCATCTCTTCCAATTCATTGTTATTCTCCTGTGTGGACGATCTTCCACGTGGTTCGTTTTTCAAATCAAAGTTTCCATCACGAAAGCGTTTAAGCTAAAATCGCACGGTGCGTTCATTTGCAGTCCCCTCTCCAAACGCAACATTGATAATGCGAGTTGTTTCTGCCGCGTTAGTTCCGCGTCGGAACTCGTATTCAAGAATCAAATTCTTGTCTTATTGACAAAAAAAATAACTGAAAGTCGATAATCGAATAATTATAGGTACTGTGTGAAAAAGTTTCACTCAAAAAGTCATAAGAGGGCAAAACAGCAATCGGAGCCGACGCCCATACACAGCACAACCAGAGATCATGCAGATTCGTTGCCGTCCTTTTCCCTAGCTCCCAATGGGCCACTGGAAACTCAAAAACCGCACGAAACGCGACGGCATAACTGTCACTTGACGCCGGTGTTATGTGAGGGAGAGGTACCACCCCGGTCGCGCAGGCCATAACTGTCACTTGACGTCGGTGTTATGTGAGGGAGAGGTACCACCCCGGTCGTGCAGGCCATAACTGTCACTTGACGCCGGTGTTATGTGAGGGAGAGGTACCACCCCGGTCGCGCAGGCCATAACTGTCACTTGACGTCGGTGTTATGTGAGGGAGAGGTACCACCCCGGTCGTGCAGGCCATAACTGTCACTTGACGCCGGTGTTATGTGAGGGAGAGGTACCACCCCGGTCGCGCAGGCCATAACTGTCACTTGACCTCGGTGTTATGTGAGGGAGAGGTACCACCCCGGTCGTGCAGGCCATAACTGTCACTTGACGCCGGTGTTATGTGAGGGAGAGGTATCACCCCGGTCGTGCAGGCCATAACTGTCACTTGACGCCGGTGTTATGTGAGGGAGAGGTATCACTCCGGTCGTGCAGGCCATAACTGTCACTTGACGCCGGTGTTATGTGAGGGAGAGGTATCACTCCTGTCGCGCAGGCCATAACTGTCACTTGACCTCGGTGTTATGTGAGGGAGAGGTACCACCCCGGTCGTGCAGGCCATAACTGTCACTTGACGCCGGTGTTATGTGAGGGAGAGGTATCACCCCGGTCGTGCAGGCCATAACTGTCACTTGACGCCGGTGTTATGTGAGGGAGAGGTATCACTCCTGTCGCGCAGGCCATAACTGTCACTTGACGTCGGTGTTATGTGAGGGAGAGGTACCACCCCGGTCGTGCAGGCCATAAATGTCACTGGACGGCCGTGTTATGTGAGGGAGTGGTATCACCCCGGTCGTGCAGGCCATAACTGTCACTTGACGCCGGTGTTATGTGAGGGAGAGGTATCACCCCTGTCGCGCAGGCCATAACTGTCACTTGACGTCGGTGTTATGTGAGGGAGAGGTACCACCCCGGTCGTGCAGGCCATAACTGTCACTTGATGCCGGTGTTATGTGAGGGACAGTGTTTCCACCCCGGTCGTGCAGGCCATAACTGTCACTTGACGCCGGTGTTATGTGAGGGAGAGGTACCACCCCGGTCGCGCAGGCCATAACTGTCACTTGACGCCGGTGTTATGTGAGGGAGAGGTACCACCCCGGTCGCGCAGGCCATAACTGTCACTTGACGCCGGTGTTATGTGAGGGAGAGGTACCACCCCGGTCGCGCAGGCCATAACTGTCACTTGACGCCGGTGTTATGTGAGGGAGAGGTATCACTCCGGTCGTGCAGGCCATAACTGTCACTTGACGCCGGTGTTATGTGAGGGAGAGGTATCACTCCTGTCGCGCAGGCCATAACTGTCACTTGACCTCGGTGTTATGTGAGGGAGAGGTACCACCCCGGTCGTGCAGGCCATAACTGTCACTTGACGCCGGTGTTATGTGAGGGAGAGGTATCACCCCGGTCGTGCAGGCCATAACTGTCACTTGACGCCGGTGTTATGTGAGGGAGAGGTATCACTCCTGTCGCGCAGGCCATAACTGTCACTTGACGTCGGTGTTATGTGAAGGGAGAGGTACCACCCCGGTCGTGCAGGCCATAACTGTCACTTGACGCCGGTGTTATGTGAGGGAGAGGTATCACCCCGGTCGTGCAAGCCATAACTGTCACTTGACGCCGGTGTTATGTGAGGGAGAGGTATCACTCCTGTCGCGCAGGCCATAACTGTCACTTGACGTCGGTGTTATGTGAGGGAGAGGTACCACCCCGGTCGTGCAGGCCATAACTGTCACTTGATGCCGGTGTTATGTGAGGGACAGTGTTTCCACCCCGGTCGTGCAGGCCATAACTGTCACTTGACGCCGGTGTTATGTGAGGGAGAGGTACCACCCCGGTCGCGCAGGCCATAACTGTCACTTGACGCCGGTGTTATGTGAGGGAGAGGTACCACCCCGGTCGCGCAGGCCATAACTGTCACTTGACGCCGGTGTTATGTGAGGGAGAGGTACCACCCCGGTCGCGCAGGCCATAACTGTCACTTGACGCCGGTGTTATGTGAGGGAGAGGTACCACCCCGGTCGTGCAGGCCATAACTGTCACTTGACGCCGGTGTTATGTGAGGGAGAGGTACCACCCCGGTCGCGCAGGCCATAACTGTCACTTGACGCCGGTGTTATGTGAGGGAGAGGTATCACCCCGGTCGTGCAGGCCATAACTGTCACTTGACGCCGGTGTTATGTGAGGGAGAGGTATCACTCCTGTCGCGCAGGCCATAACTGTCACTTGACGCCGGTGTTATGTGAGGGAGAGGTACCACCCCGGTCGCGCAGGCCATAACTGTCACTTGACAGGCCATAACTGTCACTTGACGCCGGTGTTATGTGAGGGAGAGGTATCACCCCGGTCGTGCAGGCCATAACTGTCACTTGACGCCGGTGTTATGTGAGGGAGAGGTATCACTCCTGTCGCGCAGGCCATAACTGTCACTTGACGTCGGTGTTATGTGAGGGAGAGGTACCACCCCGGTCGTGCAGGCCATAACTGTCACTTGACGCCGGTGTTATGTGAGGGAGAGGTATCACCCCGGTCGTGCAAGCCATAACTGTCACTTGACGCCGGTGTTATGTGAGGGAGAGGTATCACTCCTGTCGCGCAGGCCATAACTGTCACTTGACGTCGGTGTTATGTGAGGGAGAGGTACCACCCCGGTCGTGCAGGCCATAACTGTCACTTGATGCCGGTGTTATGTGAGGGACAGTGTTTCCACCCCGGTCGTGCAGGCCATAACTGTCACTTGACGCCGGTGTTATGTGAGGGAGAGGTACCACCCCGGTCGCGCAGGCCATAACTGTCACTTGACGCCGGTGTTATGTGAGGGAGAGGTACCACCCCGGTCGCGCAGGCCATAACTGTCACTTGACGCCGGTGTTATGTGAGGGAGAGGTACCACCCCGGTCGCGCAGGCCATAACTGTCACTTGACGCCGGTGTTATGTGAGGGAGAGGTACCACCCCGGTCGTGCAGGCCATAACTGTCACTTGACGCCGGTGTTATGTGAGGGAGAGGTACCACCCCGGTCGCGCAGGCCATAACTGTCACTTGACGCCGGTGTTATGTGAGGGAGAGGTACCACCCCGGTCGTTCCTGCAATGCATCAATACCTCTTACTAAAGTCTAAAAACTAGCTTTTTTTATATCGCAGGGATATCCTTATGGATGCAGCCCGGATCTTCGGGTAGATCGTGACCCAATGTGGGACTCGCACCTAGTGCATCTAGAAGCACAAAAATTAAAGAAACAGTTAATTTATCACTTTTCACTTTAGTATTTTTGAAGTCGGTTTTAATTTTTTGTAAAATGTTTTTAGTTATTAATTTTTAGTGATTCCGAAATTCGTCGTCTTGGCGTTCATTGAAGGAGGCCTATGTTCAGCAGTGGACGGATAAAGGACGACGATGATGAGGATGATTACGATGACCGCGACATACTATGGTGTGATACCACAGAAATCTAAATAATAAGACAATTGTAAGAAAATTGTCTTATTATTTAGATTTCTGTGTGTGCTACCAAAGCATCCTATACAATTGTTACATCGACAAGTAATAAAATGAGCATATCATCGAGGTAGAAGAAATCAACCAAATAGGCATTATTGGGAATAACTAAAAACGGTTTGTCAGATCTTAATAAAATTAATATGGGACCAAATTGAAAGCACCAGCTTTCAAACAAAAAAATAACCATCGTAATCCATGCAAAAACGGCGGAGTAATCGTGTCACATACATACAAAAAAAAACATACAGACGAATTGAGAACCTCCTCTTTTTTATGAAGTCGGTTAAAAATTCAAGAAACAGTTAGTTTATTACTTTTTAGTTTAGTATTTTTGAAATCAGTTTTATTCAAAAACGTTCATCTATGTCCTTCAAAATGCTGCCAACAATAGCTTAACTAAAACGTAAAGGATATACTTAATACAACATAATATTACTACAACTGTGTGTGTTTTGACCTCGATCTCCATTTAGTGGTCTGATTGGGTACGAGGGGATCGGTCGTCTTAGCGTTCATTAATTTATTGATGTAGATATATCCAGAGGACGAAAAAAGATTGTTAGGTTACGAAAAAGGGTGACGACGAATTGTACATAAAATGTATGTGAAATGAGAATATTTTTTCGTATTAAAAATGATAACAACAATATTTACAGTTGTTACTATTATTAGATATGATTCGGCAAACGCGTCGTCTATCTAATATCTATCCTAACATATCCGGCTCAGTTCTCAGTGGACGTGCGACCATCAAGGACTTCAAACGTGATAATCGTTTTGTTATTACAGATCGTCGGAAAAAGGTATATCGTTTATGTTTATTGTAACAGTAAAATGTGTATAACGTTAAATATTACAGTCCTTTCAGCTATAACAGCTTTTGTGGAGTAGGTATATTCGAAATTGAGCCTTTTTGTTAATTTATTAATACTATAACCAGAAGCTCCATATCGTACAAATGATATTTAATTTCGTATGTAATTTATTTCACGGTTATTTGAATTGTTATTATTTCATTAAAGTTGAACGCTATATTTATATTAGTACTTAAATAAGTACTTATTATATATAGTAATATAGTATATATAATAACTAGTTATATATAGTTATACTAGTGGCAATGACAGACATTCCCCTGTACTTTTTTTGTAAATCTAAACCATTCTCGAATCCACTTGAACACACAAAAAAACGTTCATCAAGATCGGTCTAGCCGCTTAGGAGGAGTTCAGTGACATACACACGTACAGAAGAATTATATATATAGAGATAGTATAGGAATATAAGTAGTTATTTTGAGAGATATTATATCGAGCTACGTTTACGTTCTTGGCTGTAAAAGGTGTTTAGCTACAATACAAAAACAAAGAAGCTCTGTCTGTGTTTATAAGTCTGTTATTAATAGGTTATATTTTTACAAGAACGTTACGATTAACAATTTTGTTTTTTTATAGTTACAGCAAAAAATATGGCAGATTCCAAATTAATTTTACAAGAACTTCTAATAGACATAGCTAAGGAGTTAAAATATGAGCCTGTTGAAACTAAAATAACGCCTATATCAAGTGAAGGAGCTAATTATACGAGTGAACTGTTTGAGGCTACATTATCCACTCCGGGAAAAGAGGATGTTAATGTTTTTGCAAAAGTAGCAGCTGTGGGAGAACAGTTGAGAGCTATAGGATGTTCGAATATATTCAAAACAGAAATATACTTTTATAGAGAGCTGCTAAACAAATATCAAGACATAGAAATGAAGCACAACGTCCCACAAGAACATAGGCTAGCAACAGTTTCATTTCTTGGAGCTAACGACGGATATTTAAAGGAAACAGTGGTTTTGGACGATTTGAAAAGGAAAGGATTTGAAGCTTTCGACAGGTTTAAGACAATCGATTGGAAGTACGCTTCAGAAAGTGTTAAACAGTTGGCGATATTCCACGCGCTTTCGTTAGCGTTTTCAAAATATGATTCAGAGGAATTTGAAAAGACAAAAGAGTTCTTGAAATGTGGTTTCGATATAAAGAGTATGATGGAAATGATGAAAAACCAAGTTAATAATGCCCTCGAAGCAGTGAAAGAAGAGAATAAGGAACGTTTCTTTGCGTTTATTCAAAGGAGTATTGATGCTGATGATTTTGATAGTTTATTGAAACCGATTAAACATTCGATGTTAATTCACGGTGATTATCGTCCAAGTAATTTGATGCATAAAGTTAATGAAGTAAGTATTGTCTATTATAATGTTGACAATGTTGAAAATGCTTGCTTGTTTCTCCCGTGAAACAGCTTTGCTGTGTTTCGGAGAGAAGGGCAAGACAGGCAGTGTAATTACTGGCACCGAGACTTAACATCTTATGTCTCAGGATAGGCAACACATAGATGAGTTACCTGGGCACGTTCCAGGTACACTAGTTTATGTTCATTGGCGACGTCGACCACTTACCATCAGGTTTTTGCCAGTTTGCTTATCCAAGTAACATAAAAAAAACATCATAAACTCTCAAACTAGCATAGTGCCTATTTTTTTTTATTTTTTTATATAGAAGAGGGGGCAAACGGATAGTCGGTTCACCTGATGGTAAGTGAAGAGCGACATCCACAGACACCCGCTACACCAGTGGATTAGCAGGTGCGTTGCCGGCCTTTCAGGTATGAGTATGCTCTTTTCTTGAAGGTCCCTAAGTCGTATCGGTTCGGAAACACCATAGGAGGCAGCTGATTCCATATATTAGTCGTGCGAGGCAGGAAATGCCTGTAAAAATCGAGTTGTTGTTCGAGTTACCGGACATCGAGATGGTGTGGGTGAAATTTGGAGCCTATCCACTTGAGGAGTCTGTGGATCATAATTTGTTAATAGACTTAATTTCTAGACAAAGTATACTGTCTACTTATACTATTATTGCCCGTCTTTCGAACAGGTACAGATTATATCTGCTTATAATTTGAAATTATATTGCTCAGAAGTATTTTTTAAAGTTCGTTTTTACAAAAAAAAACTTTAATAACAGATATAATGTGTAATTTTTACATTTTATATCCAAAACAAGACATCATTACTATACGCTATAGTACTTGTTAAACTCGAAATACCTATCCTATTACACTTCATGATATAATACTCAAACTTGTATTTTCAGGATGGAACTCTAGCAGTTCTGCCGATAGACTACCAGACCATCAGACACGGAAGTCCTCTAGTGGATCTGCTCTACTTCATATTCACTGGTTCTGACAAGAAGTTCAGAGACCAGCACTTCAGGTCCACCATAGAACTGTACTATACAGAACTGTGTAACGCTCTCAGACGCCTGGGCGTTGATCCTGATGAAGTATACCCAAGAGAGGACTTCGATTTTGAATACAAAGAGGTAAATCGTATATTAATAATTAAAAAGTCGGGTATTTCCAGAAGGTTGTAAAAGTACTTCTAAAATCTAAAGGGAACAATCATTTCGCTGCAATGTGTGGCCTCAATGACAGCCAGACTATGCAATATCCCACAATATTTTTGTATCTATTGCTCGTCCATATAGCTGCATATATTTTCTATGGTCGATGTGTTTCGGACAATTTTGAAAATCGGTCCACAATTGACGGAGAAATCGGTGTACATAGATAGGTACCTACATTAAAAATACCAATCGAAATGAGAACCTCCTCCGTTGATTAAAAATGCCATATTTGGTAAAGGCCTTTGATGTAAAGTCATACAATAAACCGTTTTTTAAACATAGCGAAGAACCTGCAAGCGCTAAAAATAAATAATAATAATATCTATGGACGCTTTTACACGACATCAACCCGAGGTAATCCCGAGGTATCCCCGAGATCCCGTGGTAAGTTCTCGAAGAACTTGTGTTACGGGTACCAGACAACGGAAACATATTTAATACTTTATTATACATATATATTTAATTTATTTATTGTATAATACACATATTTAAAACACATCCATGACCCAGGAACACAGAAAACTTTTTGTTCCCTGGCCGGATTCGAACCCGCTACCACCCGCGATTATAATTCAGCCACAGAGGTCGTCGAAATTTTCCTAATATTTCATTCTGAAAGAAAAATATTAATTGTTTAGGCTTCTGCCTGAGCCAGATGATTGCTTTACAAATCCATCTCATATGACTTTCCTCGTAGAAAGAGTATTTTAGCCGATAATCCTACTCGAAAAAGAGCAATGGTGCTTGGAGAACTTGGAATTTTTTGGACCGTTTGCGGGTTTTAGTTTGTAACTTGTATAGGTGTTTGTAACTATGCGACATCGTTTTGTGGTCGTCGTGTTGTCGATGCGACGCTGCAACGCAGTGTTGGGGCCTCGGGCTGAGAGTTCTTTTTTTTTTTTCGGATGGATCTATGCTAACGGCCCGAAGGCCCTAATGATACATCGGATTAGCGTGAGCCCATTGGGCTCACTTTTGATTTATAAAGTGGGGCGTTGCCCCCCGCCAACCGTGCAGTCAGTGCGACCACACGGCCTCCTGGCGTCGGTTGTGAACGCCTGAGAGTTAAGTTTGCTAACACGCTTGGGCGAACTAAGAGCTTATAAATCCGCTTAGATTTTAGAAAAGAAGGCCCGAGCCAGAGCAGGTTACTTTTTTTTTCGCATGGAAATTCTTTTTACGTATGTAGCCAGAATCTTGGGTAGATCCTGACTCTATGTGGGACTCGCACCTGGGAGTGCCCTACCCGTAAACTAAAACCACTGCGAACGCCTTCAGTCGCATTTTGAGGGTCCCGGATCTGTATTTAACGGGATTACCTCAGCGACAAGCTGGCCCCGGCAAAGGCCAGACTACTCCTCGTAAGGGGGGGGGGGGGGGCTGCCCGTCTGCTACTAAGCAGTCCCCACGACGTGACGTCGTGTCATACTGGGCCCAGGTTCCCATCCTGAGCCCGACACGAACACAGAGGCGTTACTGGAGGCGCAATAAGTAGCGCCTCCTACGCAGCCTACTCTCTCACCCGATCGTCGGCCTCCTTCTGGGACATTACTGCCTCACAGAAGGAGACCATCGCCGTCCAGGACTCGTCGTCACCGAGCATCGCGGTGATGACGCTCGGCAAGACAAGTCCCCTCCGATGACAGACGTAGCGCCGCCCATCTCGGGCACACCTCGAGGGTGTGCTGGGCCGAGATGATTATTTACTATGAGGTTTGGCACACCACTTGTTCCCACCGCTGCTACTTTGTGTAGCCAGGATCGACAGCGGTAACCACCATAACCCTTCGATACGATTTCGGGGAACCCGAGAGATACGTTGCGTGGAGGACTACGAAAGTTTTGAGAAATTATATTCAATCTTTTCAAAGTACTCTCCACAACTCTCTATACAAAGTCTAAACCAGTTTTCGAAACACCTCTTCTAAGACGTCGAACGCTGTTAGCGCATCTTCCGGCGACGAAAACTGGATCCCTTTCATATATATTTAGATAATTCAATTCAGGTCAAAAAAAATATGGAAGGATATTTGAAATTCGAACGAGAAGCAGCGAATATTTGATAACTTACAAATATTATTGTTTCAGGTGCTCCCTCTGGGTCTGGTGATTGGTGTACTGACGCTGTTCATCATCACCGTGGAGACAGAAAACGCGCCAAAAGTGAACAGAGATCTGGGCCTAAATGACTTTGACATTAAACCAAATCAGCTGTACAAAGAAAGGATCAACGGCATTATTGAGGACTTCATAGAAATGGGGATATTATAATTGGTGTTAACATTAACCATACGTTGTTGTACAAAAGTGACATTTGCTATTTTTTATGTTAGTTGGATAAACAAACTGGCAGACGTGCCACCTGATGGTGCCATCGGTAAGTGGTCGATGTCTTCCATGGACATGAACTAGTTTACCTGGAACTAGCCCAGACAACTTATGCATGTATTTTTTTAGGCATCCTCTTTTGCTCTGAGGCATCCCGCGGGGGAGTGGATCTCTCCAGGCGGGTATGTGGGACTCGCTGCGCACGAAAGATGGTAAAGTCACCTTTGGTGAGGTGCCCCGGATCTGTTGATCAACAGGGCACCACGACGACTGCCACTTCCACAGAGGGGTTCTTCCGCACCACAGAACAACACTCCCAACGTCGGCACAGTGCCATGGGGTGAGTTTTCCATCCTCGCCCCTTGTCTCCTCTACTTATAAGAGGGGTACAAAGAGCCCCCCCCTCCTCCGGGCTCAATTAGCTTCGCCCAACTGAGCACCACCGCCACGACACGGCTTGAACCATGGCCCCACCATGGTTATGTGTTGTCTATCCTAAGGCCCCACCATTTATGTGTTGCCTATCCTAAGGTCAGATGTTAAGTCTCGGTGCCAGTAATTACCCTGCCTATCTTGCCCTTCTCTCCGAAACACAGCAAAGCTGTCTGACGGGAGAAACAAGCAAGATGGTAGTACCCATGCAGCCGGGAGCGCGGCACAGAACATCCCTCCCACCACATACCACCAGGTGGCTCGAGGTGGCTCGTTTGCTCGTTTGCCTATCTAAGTAAACTAAAAAAACGTGCGAAATATTGTTAAACAGAAAATCTACTTGTGATACGAATGTTGAGGGCAAAATTTAATAAAAATAAAATGAAGCTTATATTATTTAACAGTTAATTTTATTATATTAAAGATAATTTTACAATAAATAATAATAATAGTCTAAAAAGTATGTATACACAAACAAAGGTATTATATAAATAAGCCAGTGCCGTGTGAGTGTATATTAGGTTAAGTACATGTGTATTGTGTAAACTATGCTTATTTCTTGATAAATTTCTATTCTTTATATAAGAAATGATTGATTTAATTTTAGTTATTATTTTAAATAAACTATAAATAGTATATATTGCTAATTTTAGTTTTTATAATGCTGAGGGTTGAAATATAATAAAATGAGAGACAGTTGTCTTATTCAAAAATTGTGTCTGTTGAGTACTCTGTACTACGGTACTCTGTACTACGGTACTCTGTACTACGGTACTCTGTACCTGCGGTACTCAATTCATGTTTTTCAAATGGTTCTGGAACAATCGTGATGATGTTCATAAATTGAGAGTTTGTCATCGTCCTACTTTGTTATCAAACTGGCAGGCGAGGTCCGTCTGATCCGTGGTCAACTGCGTCCATGACACGAGTACACGGAAAGAGCCCTAACAAATGATTCTTGGCCTACGCTGAAATGTAATTTCATTATGCCAGTGATTCCACCGCCTGTGCTGCTCCTCCTTCCGAAACTGGAAGAAATAATCAGATATTTTTTTTATAGCATAGGGGGGCAAACGAGCGTTCGAAGCTTTAGACTACCGATGCCCATACACATCTGCACAACCAGAGATTATGTATGTATTGCCCTCCTTGTCCCTATCTCCCCAATGGGCCACTGGCAACTCACACGCACGAAACGCGTCAGCATAGCTGTCACTTGACGCCGATCGTGTCGCCGTCGGTGTTACGTGAGCGAGAGGTACCACCCTGGTCGTGCCGGCCCAATTCGGCTACAAAGCAACAATGGTATTACCTCTTACAAAAGCGTACAATCATGCGGACATAACATCACATAATATGATGATTTCATTGCATTGGGCGTTGGATAGTAGAGGGGATGACCTTGACGTTCATTAAAGACTTCATCTGCAGCGGTAAATGATTCAGAAAAAAAAAATCGTTTGTCTATAAAGTCGGTTTACTGACGATAGTAGAACGTGACAACGTCATATGAAAATGGAACGCCTCAGAGCGAGGTATAACGCTGCATGCGTCATCGCATACGCCATGTTTTTTCATTCTTGCAGCCGGCTCCATCGAATTATAAGACGTTGTCACGTCAAAAATAATGTTGATGAAAAAACAAATGATAAAACGGCTAACGCTATCAAATCCGGCTTGCAATATCTTTAACATTTATTTATGTCGCTTATCGCGTAAATAAATATTCAGAGATAATGCAATGTTTACTAATCATTCTAAATACAACATCTTTTTACTATTTTCTCTTGCTGAATTAATGTCCAAGAAGATATTTATAATAAATGTTTTATAACAACTTTACTTATAATTGTCAATGGCTGATTTTTGTACCTCTACATACATATTTAATATATATTATGTACTGGTAAGGTAATCTTTCATATTCACCAATAAAAAATTTACACTGGGTTCGCACCCGTGATCTTCTGCCGATTAGGCAAACTACCATTTCCTAAGTGTTACTACTACCTAAGTTTGCAAACTGCCACTACATAATATGAAGATGGGCAATTGTTATAATGAAACAATTTTATCAGGATTTTAAAGGTTTATTAATATTTTTAAATATATGTTCATTATCAGAAACGTCGGCCAAAAATTTAATTCGTATTACAGTTCTTTCATTATAATAAATGAAACCCTCGTAAACATTAGAATACAAGAATATAAAATAATATAAAACATTCAAATGATATCCCATAGAGTTTGCGGTGTACACAAAATAGGTAGGATTACGCGTAGCTTCTGTTTTTTCATGGTAGTCTCTGCCGTTCCTGTCCTTCATTGTAGAACACTTACTGCGTTTGGTGAAAGAAGTAAGCCGGATGCTAGTATCCAGAAGACCTCGTACAATGTGTATCTACTCCCTCCTCCTGCTCCTCTTAGCCTCCTTTCTGTAGTGAAAAATTCTTTTGGCGCACCGCACATAGATTTTTTTATGGTATAAATGAGACTGAGCCGTCACGCTCGGGGGTGAAAGGCTCGGGCTCACTCAGTAGTGACAGTTCACTGCGTAACTTACTTCAGTTGTTTACGCAGTAAGCCGGTTTAAAATTATATACTAAATAAAATCCGACCTATATATTGCTTCGAAGTACAACTGATTGCGCGATTTAATAACGTTACAGTGACATCTTTTGACACAAATAGAAACCCATTCTAAGAAGTTTTCACTTCTTTCGGCAGACCCTATGACTGGTTATGATTTTTTAGTTATTTAGCTTCCTAAAACTTTTAGAATTTAACGAAATCTGTGTCGAAATCAAGCTGCTTAGGCTACAGAGTATCAAGAAAATATTATCTATACTTAATATAATATTTCAACATTATAAAGCTGAAGAGTTTGTTTGTTTCTTTGAACGCGCTAATCACAGGAACTACTGGTCCGATTTGAAACATTATTTCAGTGTTAGACAGCCCATTTATCGAGGAAGGCTATAGGCTATATAACATCACGCTGTGATATATAGGAGTTGAGTAATGCGGGCGAAGCTGTAGGCAACAGCTAGTGTATGTATATTATGCCTACATTCAAACTCTCCACACGAATATCTTTCCGGAGACAGGTAAAGAAATTACAGATCAAAAAGGCAAAGGAATAGATAATAGATAATAAGTAATAATTAATGATTGTAGAGATCGTCCGTATTAAATGATAAGATCATTTTAAAAACATGATATGATTCACTGGGTGGTGCATACATATTTATCGTCAAAATGCCCGAGCTTGTAGGCTATCGGCCGTCGAGAATAGCCGCTCAAACGAGATACAGGAAAATTTGTGCAATGGTTTTTAACGATAATTTTTAATTTTTTATAAATAAATCAAGTATACTGGAAATACTTATTAGTGTGGGAGATACCTTTGTTTAAATTTGTAGTATTGTTGAAATAAATAAAAAGTTTTTGTGTGCATACTAAAATCACTGCATGTAAGAAAAACTGAGCGTTCAATAAATTTTCTAAGCTAGGTCTTTGTTCATAAAATAGTACACAACACAATATTCGTCACGTTATACACCCTATATTCCTTCCTAGTATTATACATAAATAATAATGATAGTAGTCATTGCATTTTTAATTCTTAGATACTAATGTAAAAATCATCTAACTTAAATGTTAATTATTTTTTAAAACTTTAAATATTGACTTTTTGTGTTTAAATTTTAGTGAAAACATGGCAGGTTGTGAATTAATATTGCAAGAAGTTCTTCTAAATATTGCTAAAAACTTCAAACCAGAGCCTGTCACTACCAGGATCAAGGCCATATCAAGTGGAGGAGCAAATTATTCGAGTGAACTGTTTGAAGCAACCTTATCGACACCGGGGAAAGAGGATTTTAATGTTTTCGCCAAAGTGGCGGCTGTTGGCGAACAGATGAGATCTATAACATCTGCCACCATATTTAAAACGGAAATATATTGTTATAGACAGTTGCTCAAGAAATACCAAGACATAGAAAATAAGCACAACGTCCCACAAGAACATAGGCTAGCTACAGCTAAATTTTATGGAGGTGATGATGAATATTTGAAAGAAATAGTAGTTTTGGAAGATTTGAAAGTAGAAGGCTTAGAAGCATTCGACAGATTTAAAGCGATCGATTGGATATATGCTTCAGAAAGTGTTAAACAGTTGGCGATATTTCACGCGCTCTCGCTAGCATTATTAAAATATGATTCAGAGGAATTTGAAAAGACGAAATCGTTGTTGAAATACGAATTCAACATGAAACGCATGATGGAAATGACGAATAACCAAGTTAAGAATGCCCTTGGAGCAGTCAAAGATGAGAACAAAGAGCGATTCTCCACATTTACAAGGAATCGAATTGGGCCTGATGATTTCAATGAATTTCTAAAACCAATAAGACGTTCTATGATAATTCACGGCGATTATCGTCAAAGTAATTTGATGCATAAAGTTAATGAAGTATGTAATATTGATTTAGGTATTACAAACTGTGAATTCTTCTTTTAAAATAATAAAATGGTTGTAAATTTGAACCCACTTAACTAAAAAACAAGTAACATGTATGAGAAACTGAAAAAGGTTTACCTTGCAAAAGAATAATCTTGTATTACATAAAAAAATCGGTTGTCTGTAAAGTCGGTTTACTGACGATAGTTGAACGTGACAACGTCATACGAAAATGGAACGCCTCAGAGCGAGGTAACGCCACATGAGTCATGTTTTTTCGTGCGTGCAGCCGGCTCCATTGAATTATAAGACGTTGTCACGTCAAAAAATTAAAAATGTTCCTCGTATTTTGGTATTACATTAAAAATAAAATATGTTCCTCTAGTTTGTGACGTTTGTTGTTTCATATGGGTGTCGGAATTAATGGTATTAATTATAATAACTAACTCGGAAGGTAAAAATTTCATTAAATTAGCGCAGTTCAAAATAAATATAGATAGTATTTTTAGGATGGAACAGTGAAAGTGATCCCAATAGATTTCCAGAACGTTCGTCACGGCTGTCCCCTCGTGGATCTGTTCTACCTCATATACACGAGCACCGACAAGAAGTTCAGAGACCAGCACTTCAGGTCCACCATAGAACTGTACTATACAGAACTATGCAACGCTCTCAGACGCCTGGGCATTGATCCTGATGAAGTATACCCAAGAGAGGACTTTGATTATGAATATGAGCAGGTACTTTTTTATGTCATAAGGAGCAGTCAGAGCCTTTTTCTTACTTCTTTTAGCGCGGTACGCATATTTTTAGATGTGATAAAATCTTTGAATTCGCGAAACCCGCAACACCACATAGGTACGAAACGCTGCACCGGGAAATTCTCCGAGGCATCCCGCGGGAGAGTGGGGAAGTCCCCGCGTAAAACTGCGTCCACTTATCATCATCAAGCGATGATGATAAGTGGACGCAGCTTTACCCACAAAAAACCCGGCGAGTTCCACCTTTGGTGAGGTGCATCTGTTGAGCAACAGGGCACCTCGACGGCTAGTCAGTCCCCAAGGGACCGACGTCACCTCCAAAGAGGGGTTATCCTACACCACAGAACAACCCCCCCCCCCACGTTGAAAAAGTACAAAGGGGTGAGGTTCCCATCCTCGCCCCATGAAGACTAAGTAAGACCTAAGCTAAACAAGTGAACAAGAGTGGCGGAACTAAGGTCTATGTCCATGGCCGACGCTAAGCATTTACCACGTGGCTGGTCTGCCAATTCGCATGTCCAACTCATGTATTGAACAATTTTCAGGTTCTTCCCTGGGGCCTCATCATCGGTGTTTTGGCGCTTTTTATCGTAACCGTGGAGACAGAAAAGGCGCCAAAAGCAAACAAACATCTGGGCCTAAATGACTTTGACATTAAACCAAATGAGCTGTACAAAGAAAGGATCAACGACATCGTCGATGACTTTATAAAAATGGGAGTGTTATAAGATTAGATACTGAATTAAATATTGTTAATACGAAGGCGAAATATGTTGTTTGTGAATAAACACAACATAATATGTTATAAACATAAAATAAATTGGTATAACATTTTGATTTAATACGTGTATTTTTTATGTCATAAGGAGGCAACTGAGCAGTCGGAGCCTTATGGTGTCTACCGACGCCCATAGGTATCCGCACAACCAAAAGATATGCAGATGCGTTACCCTCCTTTTCCCTATCCCCCCAATGGGCCACCGAAAACTCACAAACCGCACGAAACGCGACAGCATAGCTGTCACTTGACGTCGATGTTATGTAAGCAAAGCAGCATGGCACTCACTACCTTTTAGCTGTTACTGTTTTAATTTTACTTCAATGTTTCATGAACGTGAACGTGATCTTTAAATGTTAATAAATTAAATGAAAAACTTTCAATTTTTATTCCCATAAAATTTTAATATTTAGTGGGTAGAGTTGCGTCCACTTACCACCTTTCGGGCGCAGCGAGTCCCACATGCGTGGGGAGACCCGCTCCCCCGCGGGATGCCTCAGAGTATTTCCCGACATAAAATAAAAAAAAGATACATATTATGTTACTGTTACTACTGTTTATGATTTGTCCGACCGGTTTCGACCATGGCGACCACTGGCACATAATAAATGGCGCTGACTCGGAGTTAGGTAACGGAACTAGTCAGATGCGCAGGATATATTAAGGTGCACAAGTGTACGGCCAGACACAGGTGCACAGACTCGTCCTTGTCCTTCTGGACCCCAAAGGAACGGAAACCGGTACGACCGGAGAAAGACTCGGACAGATGGAATAGTATCGCGGTAGGAGAATTATTCAACTTCTAAGCTTAAACTAGGTTTAAACTAACCTAATGATATGTCAAGCCTTTAATTCCCCCACCATGGTTCAGGCCTTATCGTGGCGGTGGGGCTCAGTGACCTAGGGTGAGCGGTTCACCTTGAGCGAAGCTAATTGGGTGAGGATGGGAACCTCAACCCATTGTACTGTCACGACGTTGGGAGGGGTTGTTCTGTGGTGCGGGACAACCCCTCTATGGAGGTGGCGTCGGTCCCTTGCGGGACTGACTAGCCGTCGAGGTGCCCTGTTTGTTTACTAGATCCGGGGCACCTCACCAAAGGCGGCATTGGCGGCACTCGCCGGGTTTTTGTGGGTAGAGCTGCGTCCATTTACCAGCTGTCGGGCGCAGCGAGTCCCACATACCCGCGTGGAGAGACCCACTCCCCCGCGGGATGCCTCAGAGCATTTCCCGGGGTTAAAGAAAAAAAAAGCTTTTAATTCAACAAGGATAAATATTATCATTTTTTTTTTTTTTTTTTTATACTTTGCAGACCATTGGTCCGCACCATTGTTAGACTGGTTTTGATGATGATTGATTGTTACTTCTGTTGCTCCGCAAATTTGGAGTTCGTTAGGAGGTTAGTTGATGATAATTGATTGATTAGCTTAAGAGGAGCCGCTGGGGTGGAAGAGGGAGAGACGATGTTACCACCGGTTCAAACCCTAGCCCTTTCCTGAGAAGAACCGGCAAGAAACTCAGTGGGCAGCGTCCCTATACTTGACACTTATAGATGGTAAGGTGTTTGCACGATGTTTAGTGGTTACGCGCGCTCAAGTTAGTGCTTAAGGGCTCCTCTTATTTTGTCACCGTTATTAGTATGTTAGTTGTGTCACGGGGTGTGGATCCTAGTGATTCACTCCCCGCGCACATAGCTGGTCATGAGTGTTAGTTCGGTTTGCGTGTCCTCAAGTCCTGGTCTGTTGTTTGGTTCGGCTGCGCTGGATTCTGTGGCGCGCCCCTTTGTCTTCAGTTTCTGGTTAAATTTTTTCTTATATTGGCGTGGTCTCTGTTCTTAATTGCCATTTTTAAGTTGTAGTTGTTTATTTCTTGGTCAGGGATTGCTGCGACTTTTATCAGCTTGCCCAATGCGTCATCGCTGTCACAGGTGTAGTATGTGAAATGTTTGGTATGACGCGAGAGGGCTACAACTGCGTGAGACGCGCTGTCGTGTAGTTTTATCCTTGATTTAGTCTTTACTATGTACACCGTTTCGTAGCAGAGTCCCTGGGCCTCGTGGATAGTCAGGACTTTGGACTCTTCCCCCTTCCCATACCCTTGGTCTATTAGGGTCTGCTTTTCTTCTTGGGTGTATGTCAAGAAAAGCGTTTTGGGTTCATCTTTCTTGTTATTGACCTCCAGCGTGGATTGGATGTTTAGTGATTTGATTACCTGACTGGAGGAATATATGCCCTTGTGGATGTCTTTCAGGGCATATGCTACGTCTTGTGGGCAACGGTGGGTACATAGTAAGTCCTCTGTTATTGGTGTTAGTACGTTGGGACGATGGTAATGGATCGGAAATAGATTTTCGCGCTCGATATATGGTAGTTGATTAATATCTCCTATTAGGAGCAGTTCTCTGGCTTTAACAATCTTAAGTATCATCACAATGGAGCTGAAGTGATTCATGAGTGCTTCATCCACGATGAGACGCTCGCACTCGATTTTTTCGAATCCCCTCGCCCCATTGGCGAGTACTGAAGCCAGTGTGCGGACCCTGGTCTTTGCGTCCGCTCCTGCGCGGTTTGCGATCCTTTCCCTTAACTCCTTCCTCGTCTCTACGGTCGCAGTCACGACGACGTCCTTAGTTTTGTCAAAATTGGCTATAATCCAGGTGGTCTTCCCGCATCCTGGCACCCCGTTGACCCATCTTGTGTTCGGCAGTTCCCATGTATCAGGAGGATCATTTTCCTCCAGGATCTTGGCTTGTTCTAAGATTCTGTCGTCCAACCAGAACTCCGTACCTTTGGTGGTTACTACAATAGGGTTGCTTTCCGGTGCCTTGAATATTGGAACACCTTTCCTCTTATCATTTTTTTTATGTTAGTTGGATAGGCAAACTGGCAGACGTGCCACCTGATGGTAAGTGGTCGACGTCGCCCATGAACATAAACTAGTTTACCTGGAACGAGCCCAGGCAGCTCATCTATGTGTTGCCTATCCTGAGACATAAGATGTTAAGTCTCGGTGCCAGTAATTACACTGCCTGTATTGCCCTTCTCTCCGAAACACAGCAAAGCTGTTTCACGGGAGAAACAAGCAAGATGGTGGTACCCATGCAGCCGGGAACGCGGCTCAGCGCTTCCCTCCCACCGGTTGTTTGGTTATCGTCAAAAATCGACACCCGTTCATACATATTATGTTGAGCATATCCTGTCTATTTTCGTGGGCTTATGTGTGTGAGACTCGGCTATAATTAAGTCCCTTGTCTTTCTAGAAGACTTATTTTATTAAGAACTAGCAGCGCCCGCGGTGTAAGCCAAGGTAGGTAGGTAGGGTAGGTACAGCAACAAATACGACACCGACTCCAAAAGTAACTATAATGACGTGGTAAACGCAAGGTTTGTACACTTGTAGAAGAATAAGTTGTAAGCACAAAAATTTAAGTAACAATTATTTTATTACTTTTTAGTAGGATATTTTTGAAGTCGGTTTTAATTTTTTGTAAAAAAAAAATATTTCTAAATTTTTTGTGATTCCAAAATTCGTCGTCTTGACGTTCATTGAAGGAGACCTATGTTCAGCAGTGGACGGATAAAGGATGATGATGATGATGGTGATGATGATGATAATGATGATGATGATGATGATGATGATGATGATGATGATGATGATGACGATGATGATGATGATGATGATTACGATGACCGCGACATACTATGGTGTGCTGCCAAAGCATCCTCGACAAGTAATAAAAGGAGCACAATATCATCGAGGTACAGAAAACCAACCAAATAGGCATTATTAGGAATAACTAAAAAACGATTTGTCAGATCTTAATAAAATTAATATGGGACCAAATAGAAAACACCAGCATTCAAACAAAAAAACTATTTTTCAAATCGGTCCAGCCATCTTCGAGTAATCGGGGAACATACATTAAAAAAAAAACCGACTAATTGAGAACCTCCTCTTGTTGAAGTCGGTTAAAAATGTTACTGTACAATGCCGCGGTAATTATCATCGACATTGGTATTTGTATTCAGTAGGCGCTTTACAGCTCGTTTAACATCAGTTGTCGTTGGACATCGATATCCGATAGTTCTGGGAGTCTCCGCTGGGCTGGAGTGTTTGTACAAATTTTAGACGACGCATTCACTTTTCTACGGGTCCTCGGGTATGGTGGAAGATGTTGGCCCCTGTATTAATTTAACCTTAGAGCAAGGGAAATTTGGAGACTGTCGAGGCCCTGGCCTAACCTGGATCCTTTTGACTTGGAGGCGAGATGGTGATCAACTGGGAAAGCCATCCTGACCACGGGTTGTGCCGGAGGCTAGGCCCTGGAAACCGGGACCCACGAGGCACATTGCGGCCTGTATTGTAACCTGCCACCATAACAAATCATAAACCCCCACCTGAGGTCATTGTTGTAATCACCATATTAAGGCCTAAATAAATATATTTTTAACAGAGTCCAAAAAAGGAGGAGGTTCTATGTTTCCTCCTGTAACCCCTTTTCTTAGTGGAGGGTAATTACTGTCTTTAACACGGCACAGTATAAGCTATTTTATTGTTTAGTTTCATTAAAAATCCTATCAGTAGTTTTTGCGTGAAAGAGTGATAAACATACATACATACATACATCAATAATTCTTACAAAATTTCGCATTAAAATATTAGTACGATGAATTTACTGAGAGAATTTTTTTAAAATACCAACAAAGTTTTAATTTTTAAAGTATTACTTCTATTTGAACTTATTATCTCTGTCCTATTGTACGTAGTTTTTTGTGTTAGTCAGCATTACTTGTAGACATAAACAAGGAATGAGGTCATCTGAGACCTGACCTGATAGAAGTTCCTATCCTCAGACGTAAGATGGTAGGACTACAAAAGTGCTGTTTCACTGAAGAAATATAAAACAGACAATAAATGTGGATATTAGTTATAAAAGTTTAGTTTTGTTATAACAGTTTGGCGTAGATACACAACCAATGCGCCAGCCTGCCACGCGTGCGGCGCTGTGGAGGACTCGGCCCAGCACACCCTAGAAGTGCGAGATAGATGGGCCGGACAGCGTCACGATCTTGTGGTAGTGCTTGGAAGCCCTCCTTTCGCTCTCGAGTGTGGTGCGCTGCATGCTCGAGAGCGATTAGACCTGGCAGGCGGCGGTCACCTTGTGCGAAACCGTCATTAAGGCCGCGGAGCGGGACAGAGAGGATGACGCCACATCCGTACCACTCCGTCGACGTAAAACGGGAGTGCGGAGGAGGAGCTATGCGCACCTCCTGCCTCCCGTCTAACGGGACTCGGGGTAAGATTGGGTACCTGCCTCGGTAGAAAAGTTGCGGCGTTCTAGGTTGTCGGAGTGCCCCAATAATAGGAGGAAGCCCGGTTAGCCCTTTTGAGGGAACCGGCTGGTCGCGGGGGTTGCCCTGTGTTAGTCAGACCCGGGACACTCCCCTTCAAGCGGCTGAAGGCAACTCGCAGTGGTTTTAGTGCGGTGGGGTCCCATCCCCGGGTGAATGCGCAAAGCATTTCCATTGCGACAACAAAAAAAATAAAGAAAAAAAAAGAAAAAGTATACTACCAATGTGACGGGACCAAGATCAAGAAAATAGCATAATTAGAGGCCGATGACGTCATGATTTGAAAAATCTTTTTTTCATTTCAATCAAACAGCTCAAGTTTGCATTTTGATATCATGAAATTTTAAACGTTTTGAGAAGAATCCAATATATTTTCAAAAAAAAGAAGGTGCTAATTAAAGACAAACGTATTTTTTTCAAATTGCGGGTAGAAACGAGCGTTTAAAAGCTATCCTTATATAGATTGCAGTGTCCGTTGAACGCCTGACCGTTATTGTAACTCTGAATTATAAAATATAAAAGATACAGGATAATAAAATATAATTTTTGGGATACAGTGTAAATTATAGTCAACAAAGATATAGTAACAATTAAAACAAAAAGGAACATAAGTACGAGTTGAGAGATAGCTGCACGCAACGGTCAATAGTGGAAGTTAGAACAAAAACTTAAAAAAAGGTTATTTTTTTTATTATAAAATTATATATTTTTTTTGTGTATGTAATAGATATAAAAAAAATACAATAAGTACCTTAGAATGTAATGTAATATCTACAGTACTATAAAGTTGAAACCGATATAAGATTTAGCAAATATATTTTATACATCGCGCGTCGGTTAGTATTATAAATAAGACCTATTGGAAAATTATATATTATTAGAGACTAAGGACAATTGCATGAAAGTAATTCTCTGGTGTAGCGGGTATGCCCATCACCTACCATCAGGTAAACCGATAGTTTGCCCTCTCATCTATGTAAACATAGCTTAGCAGATAAAATTAGTTGGATAAGCAAACTGGCAGATGTACGTGATTGTTAGCGTTTAGCGACGCGAGACTAGTTTACGTGGAACTAGGCCAGTAGGGCTAGCATGCGCGCACGACAAAATTTTGTCTAAGCCTTGTCTCGTATTAACTAGGTATATGAATATGAAATAATACGAGAAAAGGAGTAGACAACATTTTGTCGTGCGCACATGCTAGCCCTACTGAAAACATTAGTATTTGTTACGTATCTTGAGACATGAGATGTCAGTAGTTTAGCTATCTCCTGTTCTTATTATATCCGAAACACAGCTAAGCTGTTTCTAAGAGACAAGAAGGATGTTGGTACCCGTGCATATGAGCGGCGCAGCCCTCCCACATGCCCCCCACCGGTATATGATGATGATCAGGCCCGCGAAACAGCTTTTGCTGTGTTTCGGAGAGAAGAGAAGGACAGTCAGTATTATTACTGGCACAGAAACATACCATCTTATGTCTCAGGATAGGAAATACAAGAGTTATCTTTTTTTTTCTTTAACGCCGGGAAATGCTCTGAGGCATCCCGCGGGGGAGTGGATCTCTCCAGGCGTGTATATGGGACTCGTTGCGCCCGAAAGGTGGTATGTGGACGCAGCTCTACCCACTAAAGCCCGGCGAGTGCCACCAATGCCGCCTTTGGTGGGGTGCCCCGGATCGAATGAGCAAACAGGGCACCTCAACGGCTAGTCAGTCCCCCAAGGGACCGACCACCTCCACAGAGGGGTTGTCCCGCACCACAGAACAACCCCTTGCAACGTCGGGACAGTACAATGGGGTGAGGTGCCCGTCCTCGCTCCTTGCCCCCTGCTCTTTTGTCTCCTTATAAGAGGGGTACAAAGAACCCCCTCGGCTCAATTAGCTTCGCCCAAGGCTTCGCTGGGCTCACCCTAGGCTACTGAGCCCACCGTCACGTCAAGGCCTGAACCATGGTGGGGAAGATTGAGTTTCTCTGGGCTAATCTCAGGTAACATGTAGCTCGTTTGCCGGTTTGGTTATAAATAAAAAAATACGTGCTAATTTTAAGAAAATCATACAATGATTCTTGATTGGAATACCTAGTAGTGCCTTAATCACTAGATTATTTTCTCTAGTCCAAAAATCAGGCTCACAGATCTCAAAATTATTGTTTTCGTCGGGGCCCCATTATCCTAGTGGCCAGAGCCCGGGGCCCCCATAGGTTAAACGGGGCATAGTTGATGTTGCCGATACAGCGCCGTACTTGTTTTATGGTCGCTCGTAAAACACGTTCGGTCTTTGGCCTTGAGCTATGCATTTGCGTGCAGTGTGCGTTGCAAACGTAGTAGGACAGTCATGTTGCTTTTAAACAAAGAAAAATATATGTAAGTATTTTTTGTCATCTGTGTGTGTCTTGTTTTAATTTTGTGTATTATCACTAACACTCATCTACATGTATTTCGCGATTATAATTGTACGTTGTCGTTGAAAGGCAAATATAAGGCTACAAAATAAAAGTCTGCATATACATAAGTATGTGTATGTGTGCAAAAGTATTTAAACAATCTCCCATATCGCACTCTTTCATCATTATCTGGTCAATAAGAGTGCGGTATAATAATCATTTGACTTGTAAAAAAACTACCATTTCGCGAATTATTATTTAGATTTTAGAACAAATAAAGATGCGGGTGAATGTGAAATAAATGAACTACAGAGCGGATAACGTTTTATAGTTTCGAGCATCTGTGTATTATTGCGATTAGTTGTTTCATTAAAATTCTAAATGCAAGCAATTATTAATTTTCATGGATAATATTGACAATTATTGTCGCTTTATATAACACTGGTGTAAGGGGCAGCGCTCAGCGGGGCATGCGCCTTTGGTCTTCGTGGAGCAGTGGACTGTATATTCTTGGGTTAGGTAAATGAGAACAACTTTTAAATTTAAAACAATGCAGTGAAAGGTAGAGTTTCGGAGGAGTCACGGGCAGAGTGACACCTTGTGATACTAGCGAGTCAAGCAGAATAGTGATTAGGCCCGCCGAGCGCGAGATTCTTATTAGAATCGTATCAGCGTTGTGCGAAGGCGGGCCGGTGTGATTTTGCGAGCGCTCGACCAATCAGGTGCGAGCGCGCTGGCGTTCATCGCAAATTTTGAGGCAGGCGTGTATAGTGAGCATGTCTGTTCGTGAGTGTGCGTGCATTTCTTTATTCATATAAAATTTATGGTTACAAATGCTTATGTATATAATTTTAACAATTGTGTATAAAATAAAAGAATTACGACGAGAAAAATAACAATTAAACTTATGAGCTAAACTATAATCTAAGCTGTTATTTACAATCTCCCCCTCGTGCGCAAGCACCATATACTCAGTTCGCAGTTGTAATTACGATAAGACGAGAGGCCGGACGACGAAGCAATCCTGCTGCTGTTCTGATCTCGGTCACCCGAACTCGTCCGTCGGGCCCTGGGTAGACTTTTACCACCTCGCCTCGAGGCCACACTCCTCTGGGCATTGTGCCATCACATATGACTACGATGTCACCGACTTTTATGTTCGCATGCTGGGAGGTGGAGCCAGACCGGGGCATCAAGAGAGGTCTGTATTCTGCTGTCCAGCGTGTCCAGAAGGCGTCAGCTAATGCTTGTGTAGCCTTCCAAGAGTGTGCGTTCAGTGGCGTGTCTTTGAAGAAACCCAGCGGTGACATTCCACTTGAGCGTCCAATAAGAAAGTGGTTTGGGGTTAACGCTTCTTCATCTAGATTGGGATTCACCGGTGTCAATGGCCTTGAGTTAACAATATGTTCCGCTTCTAGTAACAGCGTATGAAGTATATCATCGGGGGGGATTTCTCTTTCAGCGTGACTTTCAAAGCTGACTTTACTGATCTAACCATTCTCTCCCAAGCTCCTCCCATGTTCGGGGCACCGGGTGGTATTTTCTTCCAGGTGATCAGTTTCTCAGATGCGAAAGCTTTTAATTCGTGACCGTTGTTCTTTATGGCCTCGGCGATTTCAGTCTCGGCGCCCACGAAGTTTGTGCCGTTGTCGCTGTATATTACTGTCGGCGTGCCACGGCGAGCTATCATTCTGCGCAGGCTCATGATCATGGAGGAGGCCGAGAGAGATGTGACCGTCTCCAGATGCACTGCTCGTGTGGTGAGGCAGGTGTATAGTGCGCCCCACCTCTTTTCTCGTCTTCGCCCGACAACTACATGCATCGGCCCAAAGTAGTCTACCGCTGTTGCTGTGAAGGGCGGTTGGTTATGGGCCTGCCTTTCTGCAGGTAAGTCGCCTAAGGGGATTTTTGAGGGGATCCCCCTATAGGTTCGACACCATTGGCATTTGTTGCATATGTAGCGTATAACACCGCGCAGTCCTATTATATGGTATCGTTGTCTCAACTCGTTCATTACGGTCTGATGGTTGCCGTGGTTGAAGGTTGCGTGCGTATGATGCACCAACAGCTGAGTGAAGCCTTCCTTTGCGTGTAAGACTGGCAGGTTATGCTTATCTCTTATTCTGCTATCTAAGCACAGGATGCCGTTGCGGTCGATCTTCACGGAGAGCTTGTAGAACGGGGACTTCTTCGGCGGTCGCCGCCCAGCCTCTATCGTCGTGATATCTTCGCCGAACGAGTTATATTGGCTTCGTCTTACTAGTAATAGCTCGGCCAGTCTCATGTGGTTTGGTGCGAGCTCTGTACTTGTGTTTATTTTGAGTAATTTGGCTTTAAATACCTCGGCAGCGAGAAGAACGGTGGCAGCAACACGTATTAATCGCGTATATTTAGAGAAACGTTCTAATTGAGGTAAGTAATCACTCACGTCATGCCTAATGGTTACATGTACTTGTTTCAGGATTCTTTCTTCCCCTGAAGGGGGTGACGGCGCCGCGGGGAGCTTCTCTCGTGGCCATGATGCGGA
The DNA here is from genome assembly GCA_963853865.1 of Helleia helle. Lineage (NCBI taxonomy): Eukaryota > Metazoa > Arthropoda > Insecta > Lepidoptera > Lycaenidae > Helleia > Helleia helle. The sequence continues at coordinate 18,073,595 of OY971433.1, read as the reverse complement.
GTCATGCCTAATGAACTCGGGTCCAGTGAACCACCTATGCTCTGCGTTAAATTCGACAGGAATGCCCTTGGTCGCGTCGTCCGCGACGTTATCTGCACTGGGTACCCATCGCCAGTTAGCTGGAGTGGTTAGGTTTTCTATCTCGGCTAGTCTATGAGCTACGAATGACTTGAACGTGCGCGGGTCAGATTTTATCCAAGTTAATACCGTTTTAGAATCTGACCAGTAATGACATTTTGTTATCTTATAATCCGACTCGCGCTTGACCGATTCGGCTAGTCGACTACCTAACACTGCTGCTTGAAGCTCTAGGCGGGGTATCGAGATGGGTTTTAACGGAGCTACTTTGGCTTTGCCGGCTACCAGTCGCGATGTCTTTGTACCGTTCGACCTTGTACTTACTAGATATATCGCGGCCGAGTATACCTTTTCACTCGCGTCACAAAAAACATGTAACTCCCCCTCGCCAGAGGGCGTGGCAGGTACGTATCTATCTATTTCTAGTTTTTTCAAAAGTTTTAAGTTTTTAATAAATGATAACCATGTCACGTGATTTTCCTTTGTGATGGGGTCATCCCAACCTATCCCGCTTCGCCATATCTCCTGAATAAGACACTTGCCTATCATCGTAATCGGTGAAACCAAACCTAGCGGGTCAAACACAGACATGACCGCGCTGGTTACTTGTCGCTTGGTAGGTAAAGTGCTGCCATCTATGACGCTCGCGGGCGTACTCCTAAGGTTGACGTTGAAACCTAATGTATCGCGTGTGTGGTTCCATATGAGACCTAATGTTCGCTCTATATCGCTTTTACCTAATGTGGTCGAATCGCTACTGCGCGTATCAGTGACACCGCTTATCACTCCGGGCACGTTCGACGCCCATCCGCGTAACTCAAAGGATGCGTCTAAATGTACTTTGTACATGGCATCTATCACTCGCTTTGCCTCGCTCTCGGTGTCGAACGCGCCTAAATAATCGTCCATGTAAAAGTTACGCACTGTGGCCTTCGCGACCTCGGGATACTGCTGGCCGTGATGTTCTGCGTTTTTATTTTTCACATAAATGGCGGTACACGGAGAGGATGCCGCCCCGAATATTAATGACGTCATGCGGTATTCTTGTGGCGGTCCCTGCCTATCCTCGCCCCTCCATAAAAATCGTAGACTATCACGGTCCTGCTGAGCGATTTTCACTTGAAGGAACATTTCCTTTATGTCTGCTACCACTGCGATCCTACCTTCCCGAAACCTAATCAATACTCCGAATAAAGATTGTAACAAGTCAGGACCTGTCAGGAGTGCATCGTTCAGACTCTTTCCCCCGTACTTGGCTGCTGCATCGAACACCAATCGTACCTTACCCTTTTGGGGGTGCACTACCGAAAAGTGCGGCAAGTACCAGCTGCGTGGTGACGTAACTGGGTTGTCAATTTTTTCTGCGTAGCCTGCCTTTATTAAATTGCCTACCTGCTTGTTATATTCGGATTTTAGAATTAAATTTTTATCTAACTTGTTTTCTAAACTGTATAGACGGCTGAGAGCTTGTTTTTTGTTATTAGGCATTATCTCATCGTCGGTTCGCCATAGTAAACCCGCTTCGAACCTGTTGTGATCTATTTTCTTACAAGTTTTATTTAGAATCGCTAGGGCGCGCTGTTCAGGGTCTGACGTTGGCCGCCGCGCTTCTATGCCTAGCGATTCTATACTAAAGAAATTCCTAATTAGATCTAACGCGGGATCGTCTGTCGGCGTGGGACGCACGTGGTTTATTAATGCGACCGTGCCACGTGGACGTGCGTCCTGCCCGTGCAGTACCCATCCTAATTTGGTTAACGATGCCACTGGTTGAGTTCTGTTGCCGATTCGTAACTGCCTAGACGTAATTAAGTGCCAGTTGTCCTGGCCTATTAATATGGTCGGTTTACCCAACTCATAGCATAGTTCGTCCTCTAATTCCGCTAGGTGGCTGCACTGTCGCACTAAGTCCCTGCTTATTTTTTGTTTCGCTAAGTTTAAATTTCCTATGGTGCTCGCACTCATGGTTTCTATATTTCTATTGCATAGACCACGGATCGATAACGTGATGCGGCACGATTCTATTTCGTCTATGCGACTGCCCCCTACTCCTTCCAACGATAATAACTGGCCGTGCCCTCTCTCTATGACGCTGTCCGCCGTGCCTTGTTCAACGAGCGTCATGGTTGAACCTTCATCAAGTAAGGCGTAAGTGGTGGTCGAACCTATGGGGCCGCTAATCTCAACCGGTACTATCTTTAAGTAGGTGTTAGACGCATGTATATGATTTATGGAGCTGACATTACCGCGCGCTGGCCTTGATGTGCCGTCGTTGCCGTGTAACATTTTATGGTGTGAGGCTTCACACCCATTTACTCCGCACGGTATGTATTTGCATTTGAACATTCGCGGATGTGAGCTACTTAGACACCTAAAACATAATCTATCACGTTTGGCCGTCTCCCATCTCTCTTTAACCGATAGTTTCGTGAAGTCCGCGCACGCCGCGGCGCCGTGGTTTCCTGAACATATACTACATTTTATTTTCGCGTCTACTGATGGTTCTACACTAGGTCGCGACGGGCGGGGTTTTTGCGGTCTCGAAGTTTGCTTTTTTATGGTGGCGACTGTTTTACGTGACGGTTTGGTCTCCGGCTCCGATTCGTAACACGAGCTATCACTCTCCTCTTGTGGATGGCGCATGCGCGGACGCTCCCGTTCGCGGGTTGTGTTTACTACGCGAGGTTTCATTCGATTTTTTCTCTCATCACGTGTTGTTTCATAGGCGAACATAGCGCCGCACTGATCGGCCATGATATTAAGAAAACGGGACAACAATTCTAACTCGGGCGCTCCGGAGCGTTCCGATCTAAATTCGTACCATTTATATTTTAAAATCGTGCTAAGTTTTTCTACTATACGACTCACTAACTCGGGCGAGTACAAATATTGCGGTTGATTTAGTGATTTTATGGCCGCTACTGTATTGGATACTTTGCTCGCGAAACTACTGATGTTGCGCCCGTCTTCGCCCATACGGGGCATTCGCTTAATGTTATCTAATTCCGATAATATAAGTAATTCCGGTCGGCCGTATCGCCTTTCTAAGGTGTCCATCACTTCGTATGGATCGGACGACGTGAATAGTAAAGCTCTAACTGTTTCGCGGGCTGCACCTCGCAGTGCTTTTCTTAATCTGGCTACATTTTGTACGTCGGTAAACGTGTCTACTGTGTCGTTGAAGACTGATTTAAATGCCATCCATTCTGTTATGGCCCCGTCGAAGTGGGGTAGCTCGTGGATGAATTTAGGAGCTTTCGATGTATTGGAATTAACCGCCTGCATAATCGCGTTGGCCAGCATTGCCATGTCGCTGCTACTACTCGACACGTCTTTGCCAACGCGTGGCTCGCCCCTAACAGAGTTGGGTGGTCGCGGCACCTGTCCCGGGATCTGGGCGTTATCTAGTATTACCGGTCTTTTAGTTACGCACTGTTCCGATATCCAACCCTTAACGCGTGACTCTTCTCTACTGGGTGGCTGTTCCGCGTCGTTTGAGCTCTCCAGTTCGATTCTGGCTATTTCTAAACGATTCAATGCAGCCGCGGATGCCGCCCTAGCCCGTGCTAATTCGGAATTATGTAATTCTAACTCGGCTTTTAACATAGATAATCGGCTACTGGCCCTATCCACGGGAATATTAACAACTGTGCCCGGCGCACTCCTTACTTGACTATCTAGCTCTTCTGCCCTGTTCTCGACTATCTGCTCGTTATTACCGCGCGTGTTGCTGCTTCCGCTAGTATTCTCGGCGCTGGTGCCCTTACTCCACGTATTCGATTCTGTAGACGTGGTTTGGCCTGACGTCGGCGTGGTGTCGGTGGAGGGTGTAGTTTTGCCCGAACGTAATACACGTACGTCTTCCATTGCGCACGAGGGGACCCTACTCCTAACAATATCTTAAATTAACACTTTCACTTTCACTTTCACTTGTTCTTAATGTCTTTACCTAACTTGCCTATCTTGCCTATCTGCCTGGCCGGACTACTACCGCGGTGATGCCGGACCAGGAATGGGAATGTACGGGATAGGAAGGTAGGAACCTCCCGGCATAGGGCGCAGGTGTTCACGGGAGCATTAAAGAATGGCGGGAAAACCACCCTTGTCGTTGCGTGCCAACCTGTGGCCCCAGAACGTGCCCGCACCGTACCGGCGAGGTCTGACTATGACACCTGGGGAGGTGCGTGAAGTCGTCAGCCACTTCACTATGCCTCCGTACGCTGTGATGGCCTTTAACACCGCTAGGTGGCCACGTACGTAATGACGATTTGTAACAAGTAATTAACAGTGGTTAGGCAAGACCAACTGCTAACACTCGCGCGTTCGTATTTCTTTCTTGCTTTGACGCACACTTGTTTCTTTTCTTGAGATGCACTTGCTTCTTTTCTTTGAGATGCACTTGCTTCTTTTCTTGATATGCACTTGCTTCTTTTCTTGATATGCACTTGCTTGAAACAGTGATTCGGCCAAGAAGGACCAATTGCTTGAAACAGTGATTCGGCCAAGAAGGACCAATTGTAAGGGGCAGCGCTCAGCGGGGCATGCGCCTTTGGTCTTCGTGGAGCAGTGGACTGTATATTCTTGGGTTAGGTAAATGAGAACAACTTTTAAATTTAAAACAATGCAGTGAAAGGTAGAGTTTCGGAGGAGTCACGGGCAGAGTGACACCTTGTGATACTAGCGAGTCAAGCAGAATAGTGATTAGGCCCGCCGAGCGCGAGATTCTTATTAGAATCGTATCAGCGTTGTGCGAAGGCGGGCCGGTGTGATTTTGCGAGCGCTCGACCAATCAGGTGCGAGCGCGCTGGCGTTCATCGCAAATTTTGAGGCAGGCGTGTATAGTGAGCATGTCTGTTCGTGAGTGTGCGTGCATTTCTTTATTCATATAAAATTTATGGTTACAAATGCTTATGTATATAATTTTAACAATTGTGTATAAAATAAAAGAATTACGACGAGAAAAATAACAATTAAACTTATGAGCTAAACTATAATCTAAGCTGTTATTTACAACTGGGATTAATATTTCCGCTACTGAAACCGGCTTGTGTAAGTTATTAATAATAATAATAATTAAATAAAGTTTAAATTAAATAATAATAATAATTAAATAAAGTATTTAATTATTAAATAATGTTTATAATTATGATAATGAAATAAAAAAATGAATGGCTAGTTGCAAGAGTATATTTATTATAAATATACTTTCGTTTTTCTTTTAGAAAAACACTGTGAGCAGTTGTCTAAAAGTTTTGAGGATAGAGTTAGCTGGAAGGGTCGTGTAAGAAATGGAAGGCTGCCGATTATTTACCAGAGATAGCGACTTTACACGATGGAGAAATATATATAAAACAAATGTTTTTATTCCAGGTAGAATTAAATGACGTAATGTTACCTACAGAGCTATATGTTTAGGTATCTCTCGGAAGACTATAGTGGACCAATTATAATAAAACAATTTTTACGGATTTTATCGCGGTTTATTAAGATTTTTACAAGCCCGACGTTTCGGATACTTTACAGCAACCATGGTCACGGGAGGACTGAGGTGTCATACGTCCTATCATTACAAAGTTATTCGAAACTACCCTATGATACATCAATATTTTGGTCAGTCCTATCTACGCAGAAAGTGCTAACTGTATCTTTAATCTGTGACATATTATGCTTGGATTTTGATTTGATAATTTTAATAATGGGATCCCAAGCAGGGGTAAAAGCCAGCCATCTTCTCTATTGAAATTAGGATGTTTTTTTAATTTCAATAGCCTCACGGATCATCCTTGGTTGGAATCTGTGTTCTTTTCCGAGGACTTGTGGTTTATCAAATCTGATATAATGGCGAGCTTTGTCAAGACTATGTTCACAGATGGCAGACTTAGAGTAGCGACGGTGTTTTAAATCAGCTATATGTTCTTTCACGCGAGTTTTAATGGATCTTTTAGTTTGGCCTATAAACCGCGATAAAATCCGTAAAAATTGTTTTATTATAATGAGTGAAATTCGCGTAAACATTAGAAAACAATATATAGTGGACCGAATTTAAAAACACTAATATTTCGTGCCAGTGTTGTTAAACGGTGGTTTATAGCCAGCATATAAAAGGTATGTGGCCAGCACGATCCCCTTTTTTTTGTTTCCGCAGGGAAATGCTTTTACGCATGTTTATGTGGGACTCGCACCTGGGAATGACCTACCTGTAAACTAAAACCACGGCGAGCTCCTTCAGCCACATTTTGAGGGTCCCAGATATGCAGGCAACAGGATCACCTCGGCGACAGGCTGGCCACGGTGAAGGCCAGACTACTCCTTGAAAATTACCTATTTTATTATTCCAACCTTAAATATTATTTTGAATAAATTGTAACAATTATAATGAATTATTTTTTTGATATTATAATTGAATGAATTAAATGAATTGATTCCATTTTGTAATTTTCTATTTAAGGGCCCCTTCTCCCAAAACTATAGGTATTTAACGCACCGAATCGGTTTGCACTTGCGTTGCGCGGGAGATGTCTTTATATGAACTCCGGTGACCTACCACGGCCGGCAAGCACGCCACAGTATACGAATATGCAGTAGATTGACTATGCTCGAATTATTCTTAGATGTGATAATTAATTATTATGCATAACAAAATCTTGTTATTGTTATAGTTATCTAGTTTTGGATTTATAGAAATACTAGCTGGTGCCAGCGACTTCGTCTGCGCAGGATAAGATAGTTTTATTTCTTCACTAATTAATCGAAAGGAACTTCGATCCATCCGGGTGTCCCTTGACACCTCTCTTTAGTTTTTTTTTTATAAAAAGTATCCTTTGTTACTTCTAATACCTCCAAGAATATGTGTACAAAGTTTCATGATTTTTTTTATAATATTAGTAAGGATTAGGAAGGATGAATTAGCTACATAGGTCTAAAAGGTAGTGCCATGCCGCTTGCAGCCGAATTGGGCCGGCACGACCGTAGGGGTATCTCTCGTTCACATGATAATGGCGTCAAGTGACACCTATGCTGTCGCGTTTATTGCGGTGTATGAGTTTCCGGTGTCCCATGGCAGGGGATGGGGTAAAGGAGGGTAATGCCTCTGCATTATCTCTTGTGTGGATGTTTACGAGGACGACCTCTGTGGCTCAATGGTTAGCGCGTTAGCGTTCAAGCCGGAGGTTGCGGGTTCGAATCCCGCCAGGGAACAAAAAGTTTTCTGTGTTCCTGGTTCATAGATGTGTATTAAATATGTGTATTATAAATTAAAAATCTTAAATATGAGTATAGTATAAAATATTAAATATATTTCCATTGTCTGGTACTCGTAACACAAGTTCTTCGAGAACTTACCCCGTGGTTACCAGATTGACGTGGTGCAAAAAGCGTCCTTAGATATTATTATTATTATGGGAGTCGGTAGTCATCTAAGGCTCCGAATGCTCGTTTGTCCCATAAGGCCTAAGCTATAAAAAAATCAATCATTCTAAGAATGCTTGTAGGAGATTAAAAAATTGTAGACAAACATATTCTTTTATACTATATTAATTGTTTTAATTGTTTTAAAATTCAACAAAATTTAGTTGTCGTATGCTAGGTCCAGGTTCATTTTCAGCGACCCATACATCATCGATTAATGTTAGACACGGGTCTCCTCTGAGAAGAGGGTCAAGGCCATAGTCCTCACGACACTGCCCTATGGGTAGGGGGCTAGGAAATGATTGCAAATCAGAAATATTTTGTGATGAAGGTTCCTCATTTTCTTTATTGTCGGACAATTTGAATTCTTCAAGTGTTAACAATTTCTGGCAGATGACATCACTATATAGTATAAACTATAAAGCAAAGTCGCTTCCCGCGTCTGACTGTATGTATGCTTACATCTTTAAAACTACACAACGGATTTTGATGCGGTTTTTTAATAGATAGAATGATTCAAGAGGAAGGTAATAGGTACTTGCATAATATAGTAGATAAATACTGATAATTTTAGAAGTTTCTGATGTGATGTCATAAATAAACACATTTTTTGCACTTACATTGCAAACATTATTATACACCTTAGCCGGGCTCGGTTCCGAATTAATTATTATTGTATCAATGTATGGTAGAATTGTGTATCCTAAATATGCATACTGAAAAGTCCGCGATGGCATAATATGTCTACATTAGTTAAATATAACATACTACCTATATCCATTTTAATACTTTTTATAAAGCGGTAATGTAAAAGCTATTCACAAAAATACGGTATTAATCACTACATATTATAAAATAAAGTCCTACGCCCATCCATAGATAAATAATTATCATCAATCCGTATATGGCTGTATATCTAAGTTAACGCGGGCGAAGCTGCGGGCAACAGCTAGTTTGTGATAAAACTGTATAAAAATTCTTTTTCCGTATTTTACTTTTTTTATTCGCCATTTCAATTAAATAACTAGGTACTACACAAACTCAAATATCTATTTATTTACATTAATTCAAGGTTTTGTATTACAAACTAATTACAACTAAGAACAACAATTGTTAGTAAGTATTAAGTAGCTATATTATTTACACTGTGTCGTCTTATTTATTTAGAGGTAATAATATGAAATGCGCGGTAACAACGTTGTCACGAGCAAAAACGGCACAGGTCCTACTTCGATGACGCCCGGCTGGGTACTGGCGCGACGTGGTGCGATGCGCGAGAGCCATTTTTAACGTTTTTTATTTTTCAAAAAATTTTGAAGTGACATAATAAAGATCTATCCAATCATTTCCACGTCATCTCCGTTTAGCAATTTAAACGTAAAAGTTTCATTAAAATTGAGTTACCCGAAGTCTCATACTACTCAAAATGATTTTAAAATCGACGTTACTTTAGAATTTTTTTTGATCATGTAAAATGTTAAATATTGTATTTTTATCCAAAAAAATCCCTAGATCAAAGATGTATCTATACCCTATTTTTTATTATTATTTTAAAATGACGACTTCTATGAAAACACCTCGATCTAGAAACAACAATTTGGGATAAGGGGCCCTTAAAACGTAATTATATTTTTTTACTATTATATAAATACATTTATATAATATTGATATATAATGCGATTCACATCGTGTATCGACGTAGCTCTATCGCCGTATCTGCTGTACGTTATACGGGGCCCCGAGCCACGGGGGCCCCCGACGCGATGTGTGCGTAAGCAAAAATTAATAAATTTTTGTCATTATTGTCCATAGAGGCAGAAACTTGAAAAAAAAAACTAAATCACCAGCTATAAATTTTATTTTATTTTATTTTATTTAAGCAATGTGTATGTGAGTATGTATATATGTATCTATATAATATGTGCATATATGTATATAATATATTTATATTCCGACTTATAAAATAAGTATATGATCGAATAAACCATACAGTATAATTTATTATGTTGTTTATATCACGGTATTATTAGTATAGTATCATATAATATTATGTAAATTTTATATTTTTATTTATGTTTTTTTTTTCTTCAGAATGCCGCCAAAATAAATAACTAATAAAATTAATGGTGGGCCTGAAAACCAGTGTTAGGGCTATTATAGTCCTAACTTAAACTGAGGTCGCACCTTTTTGTGAGGCTCGCTGCGAACATAATTTTATGTACATAATGTTTTTACCTCGCTAAATAATTTTAATAGGCCAGTTATGTACATCTGTTGCATTTTTTATTATTTTTTGTTTACATTCTTTTTATTTTATATGTACTTGTGTTTTTTTTGTATAATATTCAATTCATGCAGTGTGTTCTCACAAATAAAGTTGTTTATTATTATTATTATTATTATTATTAAATGATTTAATAAATCTGTTAGCAGAAAAAAAGGCAAGGATATTTTATTTGAATTGTTTGTAAAAATTTTGGAAAATGTGACAGATAGATAATTATAATGAATAAATATATATTTAAGAAATATTATATTTCTTTTAATTTTATGAAAACACTTTTTTTCTTTTGTGAGAAAACTTTACCCTTCATAAGACAAATTTTTATACGGGGCCCCGCCCAGGCACGCTACGCCACTGAACAGTAAGCACCTATGAGTAAAGACAACGTAGCCAAGTCCTGATGTTTCATGAAGAAAGCTTTTTGTGATATGTAGTTGGATAGGCAAATGGGTAAATGAGCCACATGATGGTAAGTGGTCAGCGTCGCCCATGTACATAAACAACCTAAGACTGGAGCAGACAACTCATTTATGTGTCGCCTATCCTGAGACATACGATGTTAAGTCTCGGTGCCAGTACACTGTCTGTCTTGCCCTTCTCTCCGAAACACAGCGAAGCTGGGAGAAACAAGCAGAATGATATCCAAGTAGACGTGTCACGTGCGCGCTGCACAGGTGCATCCCACCATGAGGGAATATTCTGTGGTGCAGGACGACCCCTCCTGAGGTGGTGTCGATCCCTTAAGGGACGACTAGCTGTCGAGGTGCCCTGTTTGCTCAATAGATCCGGGGCACCACGCCAAAGGCGAGTGCCATCAATGCGATGGCACTCGCCGGGTTTGGATGGGTAGAGTTGCGTCTAGCTTACTATCTTTCGGGCGCAGCGAGTCCCATCTACACGCCTGAGGAGCCCCCCTCCCCAGCGGGATACCTCATTTCCCGGCGTAAAAAAAAAAAAAACGTGCATCCCACCATACTATCGTAATAAAGATCTTGAAGGTAAACCCATCTATCTATAACATTGATATAATATTCCATAGAATGATCGTACAATAATCGTTCAAGGTCTATACTAACTAGTCTATACTAGTTCATCGCGTGTTGTAGATTCAAAACATTTTCCGTGTACTAGATAAGTCAAGTTATTAATCTGATCATATTGTCGAGTACTACCTGCTTGAGAGTAGTACTTGCGATTAAATTATCATTTATCATAATAATTATCAATTATTGTTATAATAGTATTCGCTGTTGGACAAAGGTCTTCAGTTTAAATTCAATTTCAGTAATCATATTGTAGTTACCAAGGGAGGAGGGCAAGGAGTCGGCCGTCTTGGCGTTCATTGAAGGAGGCCTATGTTCAGCAGTGGACGGATAGAGGCTGATGATGATGATGAATGTGCTTACAGAGCATTATTGGTAAAAGCCTTTCTAAATTGGTACCTCTTTATATTATTGATATAAATTCATCAAATGCAACGGTTGTTAAGGCGCGGCTACACCGCGGCGCACGCATAGTTCACGCACATGTGTTAAAATGTCAATTGCAAGAAAATGTCAATGAATGCGTAGCGTGTCCGTGGATTCGAGGGGAAACAATCACGTACATTTTCTTACAAAGCGAAACTAACGTGCGCCGCAGTGGAGCCGCGGTCTTATGGGGGATATGGGTTCAAATAGGATAACTCCGGTGTCAGTCTGTTAAACCGAAACCTACGGTGTACTTTTTATGGACATAGAATCGTGAAATTTGATAAGAAGAAATTAGGTCTCTCACGCATTGTTATAAAAAATCAACATTGGTAAAGGAAAAAAATCTGAAATCTAATTCGTTTTATAATATAAGTAACACGTCTGGATATATACTTGAAAATGATTTTCTGAAATTTTACGACGTCTGAGCTTGTGAACATAGAAACTGTTGTTTACCAGTGACAGAAAATATCACTCCTGCTGCATAAAATTATCATCTTTTCACCAAAGTCTTTCACACGTCTTGAGTGAATCCAAACTTTTTTTTTTCTTTAACGCCGGAAAATGCTCTGAGGCATCCCGCGGGGGAATGTGTCTCCCCACGCGGGTATGTGGGACTCGTTGCACCCGAAAGCTGGTAAGTGGACGCAGATCTACCTACCCGGCAAGTGCCACCAATGCCGCCTTTGGTGAGGTGCCCCGCATCTAATGAGCAAACAGGGCACCAGTGATTCAAAACTGAGCTAACGTAGCAGATGTGTCCATAACACCTCAACTGATTTCGAGAAAACTTCTGCCAAGTACGAGGTAGTGCCATTGCTGCATTGCAGCCAAATTGGGCTGGCACAACTGGGGTGGTACCTCTCGTTCACATAACATTGACGTCGAATGACAACTATGCTGTCGCGTTTCGTGAGGTCTGTGAGTTTCCGGTGGCCCATTGGGGGATAGGGAAAAGGAGGGCGGCGCATATATCTGCATAATGTCTGGTTGTGCGGATGACGCTCATACCGATAGTCGTCAAAAGGCTTCGACTGCTCTTTTGCCCTTCTATGCTATAAAAAAGTAGCGGGCTGTACAAGGGTATTAAGTAAGAGCTTATCACAACTACGACTGTCATTTACAGTTCTGATAAACTTGATGGGACTAGGTTAACGTGGTTGATATTAATTTATATCTCTGCAACATACAAAATGTTATCATATCAATCCTTATCAGTTGTATATCATAAAGTATAAATACTTATTTGGGTCATAATTATTGCAGATCGCTGTTATGTCTAACCAGGAGAAGATTCTGCGGCACATGCTCTCTGACATCGCCAAGGAGCGATGTTACGAAAATTACAAAATAAAAATTAAACGAATAGACAGCGATGGTGGAAACTACACTAGCATACTCTTCCTAGCAACCATAACCGCAGCGGGTAGAGACAACATAAACCTATTCGCTAAAGTAGCGGCAATCGGCGAAAAAATGCGCGACGTCAGCCCGAAACAGATATTCGAAACAGAGACATACTTTTATACAACGTTACTAAAACAATATAGAAAATTAGAAGACGAACACAACGTACCAGAATATGAAAGGTTAAAAACGCCAACATTTTACGGATCTAATGATGAGTTTTTGAACGAAGTGATGGTGTTAGAAGACATGTCAGCTATTGATTACCAAGTAGCTGACAGATTGAAGCCCATGAGCTCTGAATATGCTTTCAAAGCTGTGGAACAATTAGCAAAACTACATGCTTTATCTGTAGCATTAGCCGTCCACCATCCAGATGAATTTGAAACAACTAAAAAAGTAATAGGAAGTGATGCAGGTGTAAAAACGCTTATAGAATTTCTTAGTAATATGTGCGTACGTGTAATAGAATCAATTGATGAAGATAAGAAAGAATTAGTTACGAAGTTCATTAGGAGTGTTCTTAATAGAGAAGATCTCGACACACTGATTAAACCGACAAAAACACCAATGATAATACACGGCGACTATCGTGCAAGTAACTTGATGTACAAAAAACACAACGTAAGTCTCAGTTTATTTTGTTCTTCCCTATCGCAGCAAAGAGAACAATCAGAGATGATTATTTCAATCGGTATGAAGATTTGTATCTTCATACCGATTTAAATAATCATATGTATATATCACCTAGTGCTGCTAGGTGATATATACTTGTAATGCGTACCGTTTCATTACGGCGTATAGCTGAAATAAGCGGACAAATGCCTGATGGTTTGCAGTCAATGTTGTCTAGCGTAAATGAGTTTTAGCCGTGGCCCTATATCTCGAGGCTTTGGAGATTCTTCCACACGTTGCAATACGCTTAATGCAATGGTAAGTCTTAGTGTCACTAGTTAATAATACCTGCCTTATTCTTCTTTCCGGAATCCAGTAAGGCTGAATAGTGGAAGAAAAAAACAGACGCTTGCCCTTCTCTAAACACAATTCTCCTCTATTTTCCAACTCTGAGGGTAAATTAAAGATTTACAATTACTAAGTTTATATTGTTTGCAGGATGATATACAAATCGCGATCCTCGATTTTCAAACAATAAATTTCGGTTGTCCCATATACGATCTTCTATATTTCATTATAAATGGAGCTGACAAGAATTTCCTTGACAACTGGTATCAATCTACATTAGATAGATACTATGCTGAGCTGAGTGCGGCCATGACGAAACTAAATGTTGATCCTAACACCACATATAGCAAGGAAGACTTCAACTATGATCTAAATAAGGTAATATTAAAGATAAAAGAATCAAGTTAACTTTGTACTAAAACCATTGATTTTTATTTTTAACCTAGACTGATTTTTAGGTTGATTTCTACTTACATACTTTTGTAATAAGTAATTTCTTAAACTGCCGTACCGATTTTAATGTTTACAAGATTTAACTCGTAGTAAAAAAACGGATTATATGACATGGAGCATTCTTGACGATTCGGATATTGACGGCACACTCGGTTATGGTAACACTGAAGTATTAGATTCTGATGACACAAATTTAATCCGTGAATCTTAGGAGATCCGAGTTCAGAAATTACTAACCGCTTGAAATTCTAAAGCTGTAAGATTTATCACTGGTGGGAAGCATGGGCAGTGCAGCGCTTCCGACTGCATCGGTACCACCATGTTGCTTGTTTTTTCCGTGAAACATTTTTCGTGTATTTCGAAGAGAAGGGCAAGGCAGTGTAACTACTGGCACAGAGACTTAACATCTTATGTCTCAGGACAGGCAACACATAATTGAGTTGCTTGGGCTAGTTCCAGGTAAACTAGTTCATGTTCATGGGCGACGTCGACCACTTACCATCAGGTGACACGTCTGCCAGTTTGCCTATCCAAGTGACATAAAAGAAAATGTTTCTATCTCTCTAGTATATATATATAATATACATATTAAGTGTTTTTAATCCACTTAAGCAAATTCAATAATTCTCAGTAGCTCTGGATCTGTGAAAATCTTTAGTTTCTATCGGTTAGATGTCAGAGATAATCGTGATTTTGGGTATAATAATTATTATACTTATTTCAGAGTTTGCATTTGAGTTTAGTTCTTGGTTTTTGCACTCTTCTGGTGGTCACTGTTGAAACTGACAAGGCTCCGAAGGCGGACAAGGAGCTTGATTTGAAAGACTTTGCCGTGTCTCCCAGTGACCTTTACAAAGAAAGACTTAATGGAATCTTGGACTTTTTTATTTGTAAGGGTCTACTGCCGTGAAGATACAATTTTTAATGATTCAAATCTAATCCAAATAAATTCAATTCTAAAATACAAATTAATGATTTAATGATAAATAATTAAATAAATATGATATTAGAATGAAATACGAATGACATAAAGTATAGCTTTAAGAATTTTTGAAGAATAAATAATAAGTAATATTTTTAATTTTTATTAATTTTTTTCTTTATTAACCTGAGAGGCAAAAAATGATTCGAAGGATTTGTTTAGTTTCTACTGTGTCCATTGAAGACGGGCTCTTCATCAAAATTTGCTTGGGATCCGTTCTTCTTGATTGGGGATTCTCAAAAGAAGAATTTTTGTGATTCCAGCATCTGTGGTTTATCATGATAAACGAAGCTGGCAATGGAACACCGATTCAAACCAAGGATGATTCGCGTGGCTATTGAAATTAAAATACAGCCAAATTTCAATAGAGAAGATGGATGGCTCTTACCACCTGCTTGGGATCCCATTATTAAAATAATTAAATCAAAAACCAAGCATAATAAACCACAGATCAAAGATCCAGTTAGCACTTTCTGTGTAGATCGGACTAATTAAAATATTGATGTATCATAGGGTAGTTTCGAATAACTTTGTAACATTAGAACGTATGACACCTCAGTCCTCCCGTGACCATGTTTGCTGTAAAGCATCCGAAACGTCGGGCTTGTAAAAATCCTAATAAACCGCGAGAAAATCCGTAAAAATGTTTAATTATAATGAGTGAAAATAGCGTAAACATTAGAAAACAATATGGGAAGAACTGTTGCCAATTGCTGTTTCTTGTGCTATGAATATACCACCACCATCCAGCTCATTACTCTCGTGAAACAGCTTTGCTGTATTTTGGAAAGGAAGTGCACTACTGCACCGACTGAAGATGAAGAAATCTTATGCCTGCCTTTACGTTGTTCCAATTGGACCATCTTAATAACAAAACTTTCGGGCGTTTCGTGTGTTCCTTGGCATATCCAACTTACATAAAAGCCTGGTGTTAGAATATGGCAGGTTTTTTTTTCTAAAATACAACAATGAACTGCATGAAACTACTAAAATCAAATATGTACAGATAACAGTTCATTGACGTTACATTGACCGATTTACTCTCGGCCTTCTCTGTTCTATTTTTCTTATCTGTTATTATTACGATAATCTATAATTAAAAAAATATTTGATTATAATAATAATAATAAAACATTTATAGCACCACACGAATCTGAACGTTCATAGTATTTATCGGTGGTTTTACTGGTGCAAGGGACGCGCTGTGCGGAGCTCTCGTCTCCACGGGTACCATTATCTGCTTGTTTCTCCCGTCAAACAGCTTTGTTCGGAGAGAAGGGTTACAGGCAGGGTAATTATGGGCACCGAGACTTAACATCTTATGTCTTTGGATAAGCAAAGCATGAATAAGTGGCCTGGTCTAGTTTCAGGAGTTTAGGATCATGGGCCTGACCACTTACCACCTCATCTAGCTCAGGTGGCTCATCTGCATGTTTGCTTATGTTAGTAACATGAATGAATGCGTGTTTTTTTAAATAGCAAGCTGACTTTTTAAGGTTTAAGCAAAGTTAAGCTTTAAGAAAAGTAACTAAAAGAAAGGTAATCAGATTTTCAACGAGACAATAAAGAAAATAAAAAGGGTATTTTAAATATCATTTATGAACTCATAACCGGGTGGTGTACGCCTGCTTCAAATATGTCTGGTTCTGTTTCTTGTTGGGGTTCCTCTTGACGAGCTCGTAGAAGGGCGACTCTACCAGCAGCCACAGCGGCACCGCCATCGCCGACGATAACACCAGCACGCTGAACATCAACGCGAACTGAAACATATAACATAACATCTAAATGCTCACCGTGATTTCGCACCATAAAGTTAATATACCTAGCGGTTAACTTTATGTTTCGCACACAAAATAAAAAAAACCCCAACCGGTCACAGGGACTGCCGATAGAAGTGAAAACAAATCAATTAAATTCAAATACCTATAATACAGGCTGTAAAAGATTATGACAACCTTTGAAAACCTATGAAAATTTAGAACAAAAAACAATAATTTGGAAGCAACACAATTTGCAAAACAAATATTGCATACTCCAGCGTTTCGCGAATTATGAAAGCTACAGCCGAAGGATCGAAAAAAAAACTAAAATTCAACTGAATGATTTTATTCACTTTCTTATTATTTAATTATTACAATTAATACTTATTAATTATTTTAATATAAAATATAATTCAAGACTGATGGATTCGAAGTGTGAATCAAGAGTGAGAGATGATCGGGGAGCATGTCGAGACGAGGGGACAAACGTGGGGGTCTGCAATGCGCTGCCACGGTGCTTCTCACGATGTAGGTGCTGATGACGGCCGCTTGCTGTGTGGTTGGTTTCTCGGGAACGAGATGCTGTGTGGGAGGTTTACACGGGACGGAGATACGTAACTCCCCCCACCCTAAGAGAAGCAACTATTTCAGGACTTTCAATGAAAAAGTTGCTGGAAAGTTTTCTGGTTCTATTGTTTTTTCTTCAAGAGGAGGACGATGGTCTTCTACTTCCTTTTGATCTTCTCTCTGGTGTTTCTTAAATTTCTTTCGTAGGAATATAACAGCTAGTAGTGCTCCTGTACATAATAGTATACCATGAAAGGGGATTGTGGTATGATATAGTGAGGGTTGTTCTATTGTGCCCCTAACTATGACAGGGGTTTGCTGCATAATTCTCCCATGTATCTGATGTAATTCTTGAAGCTGGATTGATTTAAGATTTAATTTAAAATGTGATTCTAGTTTCGAGTAATTTCCTAGACGAGCATCCAATGTCATAATTTTCATGGGTTGGCCCTTAACTTTATTATTAATATTCCTTATGGTTAATTCAGGCGTCTTGATATAGCAATTTTGTGGTATAATGGCTAAGTAGCTTCCGTTAAGTATGTTGAAGTTATCTTGGCCGCAATTAGTATGAACCTTTGTTGGGATAGGAAAATGCAATGTATAATGCTGATTGTCCAATTCTTCCATAACTTCAGTTGAAAATGAGACAAGGGTTTGTTCGCAGAATGGATTCAGTGATTGATTTTTAATAATTTCTTGTATGCAGTTAGAAGATGTTTTAATACGTTGATTGTGGTTTTCGTCACATAAGTATTCGCTATTTGCCTTCGGGCATTCTGCCTCTATGTACACGTAAGAATTACTGTATGTTGCTATGAAAGGAGAAGGAGGTATGATAATCAGACTATGCTTATCTGGCACTGTTGCTAATTTGTATAAATCGTACATATCTTGGGAAACGATAGGAAATTTGAAAACAATAACTATTCTATTCTGAGAGAAGTAAGAACCTGATTTTATTATATTGTAATATTCCCTAAGGTCCCATTCTAAAATATGTTCCTTATTACAAAGTAATCTTAGCTTATCTAACATATTATCTAATATTTCTATATTTAAAATTGAGTGATGTGTGCTTGATGCACTAGTAAAAACTATAATATCCTCTAACCTATATAATTCGTACAGTATGTCGTCTACATTTTCAGTTATAATTGTTAATAATTAAGCAAACTTCGTATTTTTACGAAATTAATATCCCCGTCATTTAATAATGTATGAAGAGTCTTATTTATCTCTTTCTGGTTTTCTAATAATTGTGAAGAGATAAGCATATGCTGTGACATCCATTCTTTACTAAGCGAAAGGTGATCATTAATTTTTTTAATGGACTGTTCCTGGTTATTTTCTAATTTTCTAATGGCAATGTCATATTTTTCGGCATCTCTATAGTCTAAATTACCAGTTATACTTTTGATAACAGAGCCCAATCCATCTATCAAACCTCTCTTGAAACGATTAGGTTGTAGACTCTTGAGTTGCTCCGATGCTTTAACTAATTTAGCCACTAAATATTCTATTTGAATTTCATAAATGCTGTAAGTTTCATTCGTAAGTTTAAATTTAATATCAGTTATTTGCTGTTCTACTATAGATATTTTATTTTTTATATCTGTTAAGTCAGTGTACTGCAGAAAGGTGTGGTAATGGGTTATGAGTCGCATCGGTCCAAGTCTGAATGGTAATATGCCAGGTCCGTCGTCCAAACTCTCAAGTCGTATGTCCTGAGCCATCGTCAACGGTATTGTTAGGATCAGGGCCCTGCAACAATTTTGCAGAGTTAGGAACTCGTTTAAGACGCGCTTTGGCTATAGGGCCTCGTTTTTTGGATGTGTAAATATGTATCGGGAAATCCGCTAAGACGGTGTCATGTGTGTACTTTGGTGCTAGTTTTTGTCTATTTGCCAAAGGGTTAGTGATAAATACTTGTTGCTGAGGATGATATTCTATTTCAGGCTCCCTATCCTTGTTGCGGTTTTCTATGAGGTTGGTGCGATCGTGAAGGGAGGTTTCATTAATTATTTCATAGACCTTTTGCATTTGTGCTTTATGAGTTATTATATATTGTTGTAATAGATGTCCTGTTAAGTTTATGTCTAACGGGTCCCGGGGATCAAAGTGACCTAATATTATATCGTATGGCCTACATTTCGTGAAGCTATGTATTGAACTGTTATAGCCTAATACGGCATATGGCATGAGGTTTGTTACGGGAAAATCTTTATGTTGAAGTTGAAGTATTCTTAAATGCTCTAACAATGTGGAGTGGAAACGTTCAATATTACCATTGGAGTTTGTAATGTAACCTTGTAAATTCTAGGAAGAGTTGGTTGGTGAATTCGGTACCTTGGTCCGTGATTAATGTCAATAGAAGTCCATGGTGAGTACAGAATGTGAGTAAAGCTTGCAAGATGCTTACAGCTGTACCATCTTTTAAAAGGTAAGCTTGGCCGTATTTACTGAAGGTATCGATGAATGTAATGTATTTTTCGTTTTGAGCTGTGAATAAATCCATATGCACGACCTCAAATGGTTTGATAGGGGGTGGAACTATGTTAAATCTTTGCTTAATAGGGTGTCGATCATACTTCACTTGGCCACATATTGTACATTCATTAATAAATTTTGTGATATGCTCTTTCATTTTAGGCCAGTAGTACTGACTTGAAAGTGACAGATAGCATTCGTTTATTCCACGATGATTAGTCTTTCCGTCATGATATTTTTTTATTATTTCCTGTTGTTGTAAATATTCATTGACATTTTCTATTTCCTTTTTTGCTACTACTAAATTCATCGCTGAATTTTTAAATGTATTTTGTAAGATAGGAATTACTTGATAGATAGCGTGAGGAGGGGTGATAAGCAGAGCTGTTTTTACTTTAGGATTTACATACTCTTTTATAGCAATTATGAGATCTTCTTCTAGGTTGGATTCCGATAGCTGTATAGAAGTGCGTGTATGTGTTTCAAAAGGTTTATTGACTTTCGGTTTCTTTTTGATTTCGCCTACGATTGTTATAAGTTTTTGTCTATGAAACCTGTTGAGTGGGAGATCAGTGATGGGTACGTATAATATAGGGTTTTCTAATGCTGAATGAGCCGTTAGTGTACTAGATCCTGACCTAGCCCTAGCTTCTGATTGGAGAGTTTCTGTAATATTTGCTATCATGGAGTCAATTTCGTCTAGTTCCTCGTTATGTATTTCTATCCTAGATAAAGCGTCTGCGTTGGTGTTGTTTTTCCCTTTTTTATAAACGACAGTGTAATCATATTCGCTGAGCTTACGGCTCCATCGGGTGAGGCGAGAGTTTGTATCTTTAAATTTAAGGCCCCATTTCAATGGCATATGATCCGTAACTATTTTAAATCGTCGTCCGTAGAGATACGGACGAAAGTATTTTGTAGCCCAAACTATTGCGAGAAGTTCTTTCTCAATGGTACTATAGTTCATTTCGCTCTCATTGAGAGTTCGTGATGCATATGATATTGGTCGATCTGAACCTAATGGCCCTTGAGAAAGGATTGCTCCGATAGCAACATGAAGCATCGGTTGTAAGAATGAATTCTTTTGTGAAATCCGGGAATTGTAGGATAGGGTCATTACTAAGTAGAGTTTTACATGTTTCGAAGCTGTTAATATACTCTTGGCTAAATGTTATTTTATTACCCTTTTTTAAACACTGTGTAAGCGGTTTGGTTAAACGAGCGAAATCTGGGACGAACTTCCTATAATAACCTATTAAACCTAGAAATTGTTTTATTTCCTTGTTAGTTTTAGGGATGGGATATTTCGAGATGGCTGCTATTTTTTCTGGGTTTGGTTTTATTCCTTCGCTACTTATAACGTGACCTAAATAAGCTGTTTCTAATTTTAAGAATTCAGATTTATTCATCTGAATTTTGAAGTTGGATTCTCTTAAACGATGAAAAACTTTTTCTAAATTAACAATGTGCTCCTGAAGAGAAGTGCTAAATACGATAATATCATCTAGGTAGACCAGGCAGATGACGTTTTGGAGGCCCACGAGAACATTGTCCATCACTCTTTGAAATGTTGATGGAGAGTTTTTCAGGCCCATGGGCATTCTCATAAATTCAAAATGGCCATTCTCTACGTTGAATGCCGTTTTGCAAATATCAGCTGGGTCCATCTCAACCTGATAAAACCCAGATGCCAGGTCTAGTGTGGTGAAATATTGGCATTTACCTAGCTTATCAAAGATGTCATTAATATTTGGAATCGGGTATCTATCATCTATTGTTTTCTCGTTGAGTTTTCTGAAGTCTATTACAATCCTCCATTTTTGTTCTCCGGATGCATCGATCTTTTTTGGGCACTACCCAAATAGGTGAGCTCCAGGCGGATTCAGAAGGCCTAATGATGCCCTGCTCTAACATTTTATTGATTTGATCTTTGACTTCTTCCCGATGTACGTATGGATAACGGTAATTTTTTTAGTATATTGGGACCTCATCAGTAGTCCTAATATGGTGTTTTATTTGGTTAGTGAATGTGAGGGGTTCCCCATCTATATAAAAAACGTCAGAGTACTGTGAACACAATAATATGATATTTGCTTTTTCTTCCTCATTTAAATGACCGGTTCTTAATCTAGATATTACTTCCTGAGTGCGTTCTGAAGGATATTTAAGCTGATGGCTTTCTGTTAAATAAATTTCGGCGTCTATAGGGCGATCCATGGAAAAAATTACATCCCTATTAGATGGATTACTAACCTCTACAATACCGCGATTCTTATGTACTATAGTGAGGCAATCGTTTACTGTACAGTTGGAAATTGATTGATTTGAAATTAAGGCTTCCCCATCGTGTATATTAATAGGTAATTTTAGTAATTTGGAAGAACGAGCTGGTATAATGTCTTCGTAGAGGTTTACATTTTTAGAGTCGTAAATACATATCGGATTGGTTGCGTTTCGAGTGATGAATAATTTATTTTTATAGTCTATAGTGGTTTCCCATTTATCTAACAGGTCAAAGCCTATTAGACCATCAAAATAGTCGTGAAATTTATGGACAAAAAAGGTTGTTTCATTTCCTTCATTAAACTCTGTAAAGCACGGTATGTTTATCGAGTAGTTATTTTTAGTGGTCGCATGAACGTTAGAAACAACAAACGGATTATAATCTAATGGTAAATTAGAAAAATATTTTTCAATGACGTCAGGGCTTAAAAACGACTGATTCGCTCCTGTATCTATAATTAATTTTAGTGGTGGATTATGAATTTGAATGTAAGGGAGATGTCTTTGGGTTTGAAGATTTATTTCTATTTTTACTTCTTTTTTCTTGTGGCTAACTGAAAATCCTGATCAGAAGTGCTGGTGGATGGGTGTGGTTGTGTCTCTACAGGTAATTCGATGTGCTCGTGTGAGTTTGAACTATGTATGGTGTGAGGTTCTTCATTGGTGTACTCCGGCAGATGATCGTATTGAACGTAATAAGGGTAGTGATCATTATAGTTCGTATCGTAATAATTAAAATCTTGGTATTGGTCGTTGTCATAGTAATAGTCATAGTCGTAACATTCATTTAGGTTTAAGTCACGAGTTTTAAAATAGTTTGAAGGTGGTGGGTTCCCAAATTTACGCCAATCATGTCCTGATGGTGGTAACGGTTTGGTGACATAATGGCTGACACCGCTCATTGGTCTAGGGGTTGACTGTAAGTGTTTTTGTGTTGGTGCCATGAAATTATTATTTGTAGTATTGTGTCCTGGTTGTGATCGGAATATTTGTTGTGTACGCGTGGGCATACGGAAATGGGGATGAGGTTGGCTCATCGGATTAAATTTAAAATTATAAGGTTGCATCGGCGCTGCCACGTGAGGGCGCTGCCAGTTGTTAGTAGACACATTAAATGGCTTAAAACTAGGTACATTCGAATTAATAAAATGATTAGTCAAGTTTGGTTTATGTGCTGGCGGTGGCTTAGTTAAAGTATCGTTTCGATTTTGTAAATAAGTTATATTCATCTCCTCTTGGACAAATTCCAACGCCTTTTCAATAATATCTGGTCTCATGCACCTGATGCGTGAGCCCAGTGGTTCTTTAAGACCGCGAATGTAAGTTTTTAACGTTAGCTTTTTATATAAGTCTCTTTTAGCCTCTATTGTAGTTGATATGGTTTCGTGTAATGTCACATACGTCATTATTGTACTGAAAAGCGTCTGGCATTAGTCATAGAACTCCTGAGGTGTGTTAGATGCCTGAGTCTGCATGGACAAGTCGTTATATAGAACTGTCTCATCTCTTTGATCTGAAAAATTATTCACTAGCGTAGATCTTATGCCTAACCAGCTATCCGGTAATCCATTGGAATTTATGGTGCGCGCCGCATTACCGGTGATTTTATTTAAGATCCCATTTATTAATGTGAGGTTAGCGAGTTCATACTCATCACCCTCATTTAAATATTCTAATGCTATCTTATCACATAATTTAATAAACCTAGTCAAAATGTGGGGGTTCCCATCAAAGTCTGGGACCACCCGTAAGGCCCTATGGATTATCTCTATTTTTTGATCCATAGTACTATTATTTAAATCCCTACGTAAATCTAATGCACTGCTTCTCATCAGCGATCGAGGGGAAACAGTGTTATACCTATTACTCTTAGGGTGAAAAATTTTGCTAGTTTTAATTAACAAAAATAATATTTAAAATCTTAAAATAAGGAATAGTAATATAGCCCTAAACTAAACTACGGGAAGCAACACATACAGATAATTCGGCAGTGTACTTACAGTAACATTGATGTGACAATTCTAGTTCTCTCGGCGTATCGATGGCTGGATACTCCTCCGGCAGTAGTTCTCGTTCTTTGTGATACCCGGCGAGGCTATCGGAGCCCTCAAGCCACGGAGGTATTTCCAGCAGAAATTATATTTATCCGGACCGACCCGGGTATCTTTATTTCCGACCCGACTGCGCCAATTATGAAAGCTACAGCCGTAGGATCGAAAAAAAATCTAAAATTCAACTGAATGATTTTATTCACTTTCTTATTATTTAATTATAACAATTAATACTTATTAATTAATTTAATATAAAATATAATTCAAGACTGATGGATTCGAAGTGTGAATCAAGAGTGAGAGATGATCGGGGAGCATGTCGAGACGAGGGGACAAACGTGGGGGTCTGCAATGCGCTGACACGGTGCTTTTCACGATGTAGGTGCTGATGACGGCCGCTTGCTGTGTGGTTGGTTTCTCGGGAACGAGATGCTGTGTGGGAGGTTTACACGGAACGGAGATACGTAACTCGCGTGCGGTGTCGCGAGTCCACGTCATATAAACGTCAAACTGCGTCTCCAGCGTTTCGTGTGCGGTGTCGCGAGTTCAGAAATTTTATCTCATCTAAAAACATGCGTACCGCGCTAAAAGAAGTTTACACTAAAAAAACACATCTAAAGAAACTAGAAAGGCTGTTATTATGGACACCAACGCAAAATGTAATTGGATTTAGAAAGATCTTTTCAAATTCCACTAGTAGTTTCGGAGATTAGCGATTTCGAACAAAAAAAACAATTGCGTCAGCTTCATTTATTTAGAACACAATTTAGAACGTGCTTGCAGCTCCGCTCATAATGTTCCATCACATGTAGCCCCAGAGTTAGGGCTACTAAATTCGAAATGAAACTGAAGCGAAGTTTTTTAAGACGTCTGATAGGTTACAAGAGAAAATGAAAGGAGGCACTCACAAAGTTGTATTTAGAAGCCTCCACGAGGGTTGTCCTGCTCCCAGCGAATATCCTTATGAACGGTAGGTGGAGGATGTATATGCAGTAGGACAGCCGTCCAGGCACGGTCCAGATGTTCCACTCCAGGACTGAACGGTAGAAATCTGAAACAAAAGTTGTGTTTAGTTAATGTATTTACATTCGTCATCATCAATCCCTATATGTATATCCCGCTGCTGGGCACGGGTCCTCCTCGAAATCAGGCGAGGAGGATTGGGCCATAGTTAACCGATGCGCTGGATGGCTCTGATAATGCCTGGCAACTCGGCCATCCTTTGCCCACATTGATAAGCAATATGGTACATCTGAATGCCAATACAGCATGTCCTACACTCGAAATCAGCAATTTTTTTATAGCAAAGGAAGGCAAACGAGCAGCCGAAGCCTTTTGGAGACTATCGACGCTCATATGGATGTGTATGCACAACCAAAAATTATGCAGATGCGTTGCCTTTCCTCCATATCCCCCAATGGGCCACCGGAAACTCACAAACTGCACGAAACGCGATAGCATAGCAGTCACTTTACGCCAGTATTATGTGAGCGAGAGGTCCCCCGTGTCCAATTCGACTGCAAGCATGGCATTACATACCTCTTACGAAACTGTTTCTTTATAAGATATGCAAGAAAATTGTACGAATACAGACGCTAGACTTTGGGAGACATGTCTTAATGACTTACTTTCGATCTTAAATATCAGTCCAGCAATAACCACCGCCAACATCATCCCAAAGATCGGTTTCGCTAATGCAGAGGTGAGTATCCGTATATACAAAGAAACTCTAGGTGCATCTCGGTAGAAGACGTAGCCGGCCAGGATGTAGGCGAAGATTAATGGTGCAACTGCCCAGTATATGTATCGATATCTCTGAAATTAAGGAATCATTGTCATTATACATAAAACTAAGTTAATAAGCATTACGGTATATAAAATTAGGGCAGGTGATTTTAGAATTCCCCACCATGGTTCAGGCCTTGTCATGGCGGTGGGGCTCAGTAGCCTAGGGTGGGCCCAGCACCTTGGGCGAACCCAATTGAGCCGAAGGGGCTCTCTGTACCCCTCTTATAAGAAGAGGGGACAAAAGATCAGGGGACAAGGAGCGAGGACGAGGAGGAGTTGTTCTGTGGAGCGGGACAATCGGTTCGGAAACACCGTAGGAGGCAGCTGATTCCATATAATAGTCGTGCGAGGTGCCCGTGAAATAGAAACATAGCCCGTGTTTGCTTAACAGATCCGGGGCACCTCACCAAAGGCAGCATTGGTGGCACTCGGCGGGTTTTAGTGGATAGAGCTGCGTCCACTAACCATCTTTCGGGCGCAGCGAGTCCCTCATACCCGCCTGAGGAGACCCACTCCCCTGCGGGATGCCTCAGAGCATTTCCCGGCGTTAAAGAAAAAAAGGTGATTTTAGAATTCCCCGCCATGGTTCAAGCCTTGTCGTGGCGGTGGGGGCAGCATTTTTTTTTATAGAAGAGGGGGCAAACGGATAGTAGGTTCCCCTGATGGTAAGTGAAAAGCGACATCCACAGACACCCGCTACACCAGTGGATTAGCAGGTGCGTTGCCGGCCTTTCAGATATGAGTATGCTCTTTTCTTGAAGGTCCCTAAGTCGTATCGGTTCGGAAACACCGTAGGAGGCAGCTGATTCCATATAATAGTCGTGCGAGGCAGGAAATGCCGTAAAAATCGAGATGTTGTGGATTTCCGGACATCGAGATGGTGTGGGTGAAATTTGGAGTTTTTCCGCGATGTCCGGTGGTGGAATTCTGCTGCAGGTATTAGTCCGAACAATCCCTCAGAGCACTCCCCGTGGTACATGCGGTAGAAGATACAGAGCGATCCGACATCTCTACGCAGCGCCAAAGAATCAAGCCGATTGGAGATAACATTGTCGTCGACGATTCGAGCCGCCCGGCGTTGAATGCGGTCAAATGGAAGGAGCTGATATTGGGGCGCTCCAGCCCAGAGGTGAGAGCAGTATTCCATGTGAGGCCGGATCTGCGCCTTGTATAATTGAAGACGGTGTGAAGGCATGAAATACTGCTTCGCCCTATTGAGCACGCCGAGTTTCTTCGAGGCTAGTTTAGCCTTTCCTTCCAAATGACCACGAAACTTCACATCTCTCGATATATCGACGCCAAGTATCCCAATGCTGGCTGAGGCGGTTAGGGAAGTGCCTTCGAATTGTAGAGGAACGACGAAGGGTGATTTTTTTGCGGTAAACGCGCAAAATTGTGTCTTGTTGGGGTTAAATTGGACTAGGTTAAGTCGCCCCCATTCCGAGACTTTGGCCAGCAGAGACTCGATTTCAGACACAAGTTTGTTCCGACACTCATCGACTTGTTCCCGAGAAATGTTAGGGCGGCCAGTGTATAAAGCATTTCCAGTGCTGTCATCCGCATAGCAATGAATGCCGCTGGTTTTCAGCATATCATTGATATGCAGAAGAAACAGTGTTGAAGATAGTACACAGCCATGGGGAACACCAGCATTTACAGACTTGAGGTCCGAGCATGCACCGTCGACAACGACCTTAATGCTCCTGTCTGCCAAAAAACTGGTGATCCACATACATAATTTCTCGGGAAGCCCATAAGATGGTAGCTTTGCAAGAAGTGCTTTATGTCACACCCGATCAAAGGCCTTCGCTATGTCCAAACTAACCGCCAGCGCCTCCCCCTTGCTCTCAACTGCTTCCGCCCATCGTTGCGTTAGGAATATTAGAAGATCACCAGCTGAGCGATTCCGTTGAAAGCCATATTGGCGATCGCTAATCAGCTGGTGCTCCTCCAAATATCGCCGGAGCTGGCAGTTGATTATGGATTCCATAATCTTTGAGAACAAGGTAGTTATGACTATTGGTCTGTAGTTGGACGGGTCTGAGCGGTCCCCTTTCTTAGGGATCGGGTGTACCAAAGCTGTCTTCCACGAGCATGGGACGACGCCTAATGAGTAAGAGTGCCGGAAAAGACGCGTAAGGACGGGTGCCAACTCAGGAGCACAAGTTCGTAGCACTAATGGAGGGATGCCGTCAGGCCCACTCGACTTATGGATGTCCAGCGAAAAGAGTGCTTTGCGTACGGAGCTCTGTCGGAAAATTATTTCCGGCATTGAAGTATCACACCGAGGGATCGTCGGTAGTATTTTTCCCTGGTCATCCAAAGTCGAGTTGGAAGCAAAAAGAGTGTCTAGAAGATCGGCTCTTTCGCGGTGTGGGCTAACGAGTCATTCCTCATGTGCAGAGATGGTAGGGATGGCTTACAAAAATTCCCTTGAACAGCCTTGGCAAGAGACCAGAATGCACGAGTTCCCGAAGGAAGTCGAACCAATCTCTCGCCAATTCTGTTCACGTACTCCGCTTTTGCCTCAGCAATAGCTCTTTTGAAGGACCTGGAGGCAAAGTTATACTCCTTTTTCAATTCGCTGGTCTTTACATCCTGGGACATCGATGCTTTGGCCCAGGCTCGGTAGCTTAACCGTTTATGGCGCGCAGCCATCTTACAGGTTTCACCAAACCAGGGCTTGGATTTGCCGCCTATAGGCACTGCAGAGCTAGGAATGAAAAGCTCCATGGCTTGCAGCACCACATCGGCAACAGAATCGGCGGCGACGATGTGTGGATCATCCAGCGAAAAGCAAATTCGCCCCCATGGGTAGGATGCAAAGAAGGACCGCATCCCGTCCCAATCAGCTGACTGAATCAGCTGAATCAAAACGAGGCCATGATGGGCTTGCGACAGGTACAGAACTCCGGATCAGACAGTGGTCCGATGAGCCAAGTAGAGCGTCCACGGAGACCACGTAATTGTCCGGGTGAGAGGTCAGCAAAATATCCAACAGGGAAGGCGTATGATCTTCCACATCAGGGATACGAGTTGGTGATACCACCAATTGTGTCAGATCATATGCTGAGGCAAACTCGTAAACAGATCTTCCCGCATGATCGGTTGTACGAAAGCCGAGCCACTCGGTGTGATGGGCGTTGAAATCACCAAGAATCACGATCTCTGCGGATGGGATCTGTTGTAGCACGGAATCTGTAGCCATTTGAATGTGCTCCACAAGTCGGTCGGTTTCGTCATTACCGCTATAGGACCTATATAGGCAGGCATAGACGCGGGGATGGTCGTCGCTGTCAATGCGCAACCAGAGGATGGAGAGGTCCCTACCTTCAAGACTGTCAAGGCGACGAGAGCAGACATCCTCTCTGACGTAGGCGCATACTCCAGCCCGCGGTACAAAAAAGTGATCTAATTTGTACCCCGGACAAGAGAGATAAGAAGTATCAGCCGGAGAGGATATCTGAGTCTCGGTTAAAAATAGCAAGGCCGGCTTCGCCGTCTGGAGGTGGTAATGGACGGCGACATTAGCCGCCATTTGACGTCGATGTTATGTGAGAGCGAAGTACTTCCCCGGACGCGCCAGCCCATTCAGCTGCAAAGCAGCATGGCGCTACTTCGTAGAAAACCTCGTTTACTAAGAAACTAAAAAGAAAAAGTAAGCAAATTGAAAAAAAAATATATTTAAAAGTCTTTCTGAAAGAAATGTTAAGTAAGTGTAAATCCTGCAATCACAAAGTAAATGGAAAGTTGTCGATTATTTGAACGGAAAATCACAAGTCTGGGACAAAATAAATGTTTGTAGTGAAGTATTTCAGAAGTGCAAGAGTCTACGACAAACAATGTACAATACTCATTAATGTGTGTAATTTAACTCGCCACAATATTAGTGACGTCTGATTCTCGTTTCCGCCGGTAGTACACGACGTAGCCCAACACCAGGCCGATGACAAAACTGGATAAGTTGGAGTGTCCAGTCTTATACGTCTCGTTAAAAGTTGGATCTGTCGCGAAGAAGTTGCGAGTGGCTCTGAGAATAAACGATGAATGAAATTTAAAACATAATTTTGTTTTTGAACATCTTAAATCTAACATTTGTAAGCTGCTTTGCAGCCGAATTGGGCCGGCACGATCGGGGTGGTACCTCTCGCTTACATAGCACCGGCGTCAAGTGGCAGCTATGCTGTGGCGTTCGTGCGGTTTGTGAGTTTTCGGTGGCCCATTGGGGGGATAGGGAAAAGGAGGGCAACGCATCTGCATAATATCTGCGGATGTGTATGGGCGTCGGTAGTCAACATGGCAGACAGCCAGGTTGCCTCATTATGATATTAAAAAAAATCAGTTGTCTTTAACCCATTAACGCCCAAAATGAACCCAATTACATTTTTAATGGTTTTGCTTTAATTTTATATTAAGAAACACACAATTATAAAGGTCAGGTAAAGAAAATAAAAAATAAATTTTTTTTTCAAAAGTTACAGGGGTGTACCCAAGCGAGTACAATGGGCAGATCAAGTGTTAAAAATACCGAAACATGGTTTCTCCAGACAAAGTGTTTTTGAGCACTTTGAACTACTCCAACGTACTCTGTTCTGGCAATTAACACATCTTAATTGATTTGTGATTAATTCTGGTTTTATTTTGACGATCAACATTCACTACTACATTTGATGAAGGACGGTTTCTTTAAGGTTTTGATCGACGCAAATAAGCCCGTGCGATACTTCGTCTAGGTAGGCCCAGTTTCGGTGTTCGAAGCGCACTGGTTTCCCCATTCCCCATAATAAACTGCTTGGCTGGATGATGCTCATAATATTTTATCATGGATCCGTCGATAGACAAATTCTCGTAAAATACTCCCCACTGGGTTGAGCTCCTCTGTTAAATATCGCACAAGGGCTTTACCTGAGACATCGGGTCGTTAGATGAAGCCATCATGTATGATCAACAACATGTTGATTTTGTTTTATCTCCAAGTAGCGATTTGTAGACATACAGTTTGCAACGAGTGGCTCGCATAGATCTTCATCCAAAGACTAATAAGCACGTTCCGTAGGTAATTGGTTCAGGCTATCGCCTCATAACAAAAGTGTATCCAAAAAGTTTTTCTGTCTATTTAAAACTGAAAATATGCCTATTACTTTGACCTGCACAGAAAAGACTCTGTTCGTCTATCAAATCACACATTTGATCGTCAAAATACTTCTCAAAGAGCATCACTGGAGTACAGTCGTTTATATCATTACATACATGGTTCAATCGTTCTTCAATGGCGTTATTTACTTCTTATGTAGTTGAGTAAAGTAAGAATATATAAGAGTAAAGAAGAATAAAGTAAGTAGTTGGTAAGGTTTTCCGCCAAATAGGGTTATCTATAACTGTATCAGTAGACCCAGCCATACATAAGAGCATTTTGAAGTTGAGGCCTACGTCGAAAGCAACAGCAGTCAAAATAAGAAGTATTTCAACATAGAACACGGTCCCTGGGACATCTCTTGGCAATGCTTGTGTCACAAGATCATCTTCTGGGCTCTCCTCTTCGTCAGTTATAGCACTTCAGCATCCTCTTCACTTCACTTCATCTCCATCAGCAATGATAGAATTGACTGCCTTTTCTAACGACAAATAGTGGTATTGCAATGAAAAGCTTTGCTTTTGAACCAGTTTGTATTGATAATTATCTCTAAAAAATCAAATTAAAATATAAGTACATCTGCCTATTGTACCTGCTCAGGTACAGTAGGAGGAACACGAATTTTTTTACGAACCAAATTACTTGATTTCAGTTTTTGATAATTTATTGGAAATAATAGAATGTGAACATGTTTTTTAGAAACAATTTTCAATAAATTATAGTTTATAACAAATAAATATTAATCAATTATTTTTCTGTGCGCGCTCACAGTTGAACACTTAACAAATCACCTTTAACCCTTACAAATTAAGAATAACAACTAGATCATTTTTCGTCTAGATTAATATAAAAAAAAATTTTTTTACATTTTTATTGGCAATCACAAAAATTATCGCGGTTTTTCTTGGTGTACCCGCTTGAGTACGGCGGACGGTAATAGGTTAAAGTCGGTTTACTGACGATAGTTGAACGTGACAACGTCATAAGAATGGAACGCCTCAAAGCGAGGTAACGCCGCATTTTCATGTTTTTTCGTTCGTGCAGCCGGCTCCATCGAATTATAAGACCTACTAAAGAAATCCGTGTATAAGAAAAAATTATAAGCTGCGATTTTTATTGTTTTGATAGTAGTGAATTTGAAAACAGGACTTATGAAAAAAATATTATTTCTAGAATTTGCTATATCTCTTTAAAACTTAAGGACATATTTTTATTTACTGAATTTTAGAAAGGGCATAAGATGTCGTAGTGAATTTCATCATTCCAAAAACATAACAATAAAGACAGCCATATTTTTACTGACTTTTTAATCATAATCGTATATTTTTTACTTTATTATGCCAAACTCTGTTGCTTACGACAGTAAGTTGTCAGTACGAAATATAGGAGCTTCTTGATACTAATCTAGTTATTTCCCAAAAAATTCAATTTTGCTACCTACTATTTTATTATTCAAACCATATTACCCTGGGGAGGTGATCAGCACAGCGTCTAGATCATACACATATGTTTGTATTGCGGGGACAATGATTCCGATCATAAAAAGGACGGTCAAAATAGTTTTCTTAAATCCGAGACGTTGTATCAATATGATCGCTGTCATCCCAATACAACACAGTTGGAAGTCTGCGGCTATATACCTGAAATCATAGTCATTTATCAGCCGCTTTACCTAAGTAAAGCTACGTTTTTCCATCTTTTTATCTAGTAGTAGCTATTGCCCGCAGCTTCGCCTGCGTTAATATAAAAATACAGCCGTACCCGGACTGGTGTTTTATTTTTATTTTTATAGCTTATGGCACTCACAAATAATGTGGTTTTCTATTGGTAAAATAACTGTTAAAATTGGTTCAGTAGATCCAGAGATTACCCCCTACAACCTCATATACTTTACCTCTTTATAATATTAGTACAATGTACATAGAAGTACAACTTTCTGTTAGTGAAATAGAAAAAAACATCTTTCAATTGTTTTATTAAATCAAACTTACAGATTGATTCAATTGTTGTAGATATAAAAATGATGAGAAGCATCTTAAAACATAATATTCACTCGTATTAAAATATAGCTGATTATATTGTTTTTCACATCAGCAGTAATTTTATATTGATGTCAGGTCAATTGAATCGCTAATAATATGTAACCCAGTAAGAATTTTTGACAGTTAAGCAATAATTAGCATATGCAAAAAATGTTTATTAATTTTAATATCATTTGCGTAAATGATAAACAGTATTGGAACCAGGTAGGGTCCCTAAGAATCCCTAAGATATTTTTCATAGGCTTTTAAAAATCGAAATCAAATTTACTTGTGTAATAGAATTTAGTAAGTTGTTTTTGCTTTAATATTAGTATCTCAAAACAGACATGGTTTCGTAAGAATTCTAATTGATGAGTAAAATTTATATTTAGATTCATGTCAGACTGAGGACTAGTTAAACGATACAAAAAGATTTTTTTTACCGGAAAATAAAAAAGAAAGCATCATAACTATTTTCAGTATTAACTTAGGAATAAAAGTAAATAGTTCATCAAGCAACAATACCATGAATGTGGCATACACTGCGCGTTGTAAACGTAGTTATTGAAGTATAACAAGTTTAGCCACCAGCGACTTCTGCAATCGACTACGTCTAGACCGGCTGAAACCTGGAAAAACCCAAAATATGCTGAGTTTTAGCTTCTACTTTGATTACTGGATCATCATCATCGTCAGCTTTATTCGTCCACTGCTGAACATTAGCCTTCTTCAATAAACGCCAAGACGACCGATCTCTCTCCACTCGCATCCAAACCAGCCGGTCTGGTTTGGATGCGAGTGGAGAGAGATCGGAGAACTGCACGGAGATCGTCTTCCCACCTGGTTAATGGCCGACCAATATTTCGTCTACCTAAACGCAGGCAGCAGTGCCGCCGATGCGAATCCATCATCATCTGTGATTGCTAATCCGCCTGCTCAGCGATTATGAGCATATCTCTTTAATGGATAACAGGTTATTGGATAGCTATAATGAATTTAAGAATGACCCTGCATCATTAAAACACTGTAACAGTTATTATAAAAAATTAATACTACCTAGTACTCTGAAGTTCTTGTGATTATATAAGTTGCGGGTCCCAAGGCACAACGTATCGTTTTAAAATTTAAAGGATCATTTGTTTGTCTGGCTACAGAAGTAGCAGTGATGGAGACGAGTGGTGGCCAGGTCTAGACCGTTACATGGAACAGACATATATAATTCTTCCATTTAAGATTTTACTCACTGGCACTTCGCTACTAAACCCTAACACTGGAGATTACTAGTATTATAGTTTAAGTCTTTGATATATTATATAAATTTACCTCCCACTGTGGCCCGTGTCGCATAAATCTTATGAACGTCGCCATCAACGCTAACGCCACTGCGTACGATGGTGTCAGTCTGCAAAAGAGATGGGACCTTGAAAATACAAGTTTGATTTCATCTTCATACTAATAAACAACTTTAATGTTTATAGGATAAGAAAACCATTACAGGCAGGGATATCGTAGAATAATGTTTTACATGATTTCCACATTCCTATTATTACTAAGAATAAGTAACAATATTGAAGTATTTGTTTATTTAGGCGGCCTCTAGACCTACAATGACATTGGACAATACTTTTTATTGTACAATAAGATTGAAAGGCGCTCTGAATCCAAACGAGCAATTATATTGCATAATAATACGAACTGCACAATGTTTTCTTGTTTAATCGGAGACGACACAGAGACGGCAATCCTCTGTACAATTGGATACATTCGTTGATAAACTCTCTTTCCTTAACTTTTGGATTCTCTTTTTCCACCATTTTGTGTGCTGCAGGTGTGACAAGACGAATCACAGACTGAAAAATATTGCTCAATACTGACCCTACGATGAAATGGAAAAATATGATGCAACTAGCTGTGCCCGCGACTTCGTTCGCGTAGATTACGTAATTTAACAATGAGTTTTTTTTAGTGTGAAGAGCTGTATAAATAGAGGATGTTGAAAACTTACTCTCTAACTTAAAACCCTTATACTTTTAATATAATTGATCGCTTTTATTCATAGCACCTAGTCTCTTTTGAAATTACCCATAGAGAAGAAGAATCACCTAGCGCCTACCTACTTAGGTAACTATACTGTAGCTATCATCATCATCATCGTCAGCCTCTATCCATCCACTGCTAAACATAGGCCTCCCTCGTTGAACGTCAAGACGACCGATCCCTTGTCACTCGCATCCAACGCCGTCCGGACACTGCACGGCATACCTACAATTATTTATAAAATGTATGAACCGTTCGCAATCCGAATTATCAGTCAATTTTACAAAAATGTTTGATCATTGATCACTAATCCACAGAAATAGTAATAAATACCACTCTAATAATAATATAATTATTATAAGAGGGCTATTGTTACTGGGCTTGCATAGTACGTTATCATATTTTTTTGTTTACGAAATTTCCAACTGAGAACATAGCGAGATCACTTTATTTTGAGAAAAATTGTTACAAATGATGTTGATTTTTCTTCTCTCCATATAGCAACAATTTTCTATAACTTTCAGAATGTACAGTACGTTCAGACTTCAGTGACGTTATATGAAGCTTACACTGTACGGTCTACATTTTGGCATTCTTATCTTTATGCAAGTGCTTCTCTGTAAACGATGTTAAATGTGGACCCATCTGGAACGTATACATAAAGGTTATTGGGGTTATTTACTCGCGAAAGAGCCACATAGAGTTGGCCATGTGAAAAGCAATCAGTACTTAGGTCAACTCCAGCAACGGATAATGTCTGACCCTGAGCTTTATTAATGGTCATGGCATAACAGAGGCTGACAGGAAATTGCACTCTTTTGAAGGAGAAAGGAAAATTATTGGGAATGAGGGGAATTCTTGGAATGAAAACAACATCACCAGCTCCGCAACCAGTTAAGATTTCGGCTTCGATGATGTTTTGCTGCAAATTAGTGATTTTGAGCCGAGTGCCGTTGCAAAGTTTTGGAGGACATAAATTTCTAAGAAGAATTATCGGTACGCCGACCTTTAAAACTATTTTATGGGCTGGAAGACCAGGTGTGTTGAGGGAATCTAAAAACTCCACGGGATAGTTCGTGACGTCTTCTTCTTCCATAACTGTATTTATGGATGTATATTCTATACTATTTCCAGAAACATGCGTCAATATTTTTAAATTAATTGCTGACGCTTGGTCGTTATTGGGAGTCAAAATAGCACGTTGGCATAGCCAAGAATCAGTTTAATTACCAATGTCTGTGGAATCCCCGTAAACAGAAGAAATAAGATCCTGTTGTGATGTAACAGAAAAACAAAGATTCTGTACCAAAATAACTTTTCCATTTTCTTGTACGGGATATGTACCATCACCTATTTTTAATAGTAAATTAGAGAACTCCAGCGCATTTTCGCAGCCTCCTAACTGTGCACGCATATTTATACTTAGGTGTGTAACTGTTATAGTGCGCCATAAAATAGAGCTTTTCAGACAGGCAGAAATTTCATCGGCTCTTGTTCCTCGCGGTATGATTGGGAGTGTCTGCCGAAAATCACCACAGAAAAGGACTGTAATGCCACCCATCGGTCGATCGTTTTGCCTTATATCCCGCAAAGTTCTATCTACAGCTTCTACAGCTTTCCGATTTGCCATCGTGCATTCGTCCCAAATAATTAAAGCACAATCATTGAACAGTTTTGCTTTATCGCTATTTCGTGACACATTGCAAACCGGGCTTTCCGTACTGTCTAAGTCTATGGGAATTTTAAACATGGTGTGTGCTCTTCTTCCTCCTGGCAACAATGTGGCAGCTATCCCCGAGGAGGCGACAGCAAGAGCAATTTTATTTTGGTTCCTTATCCGAGCCAAAATAATTTTGGTAAGAAAAGTGTTACCCGTTCCGCCAGGCGCGTCTAAAAACAGGATTTCACCCGATGCGTTATCTACACTGCAGCATACTCTATCATACGTCTGGCGCTGTTCTTCTGTCAAATTTTCGAAGCCACTTTGTAAAATTTCTGCGAGTTCCACGGGATCGTAACTAATTTCTGAAGCGTACTCCCTGTTTATAAGTTCCCCATCGACTGTCGGTGTTGGTAAACCATATTGACTGACCGAGTTTCCTCCTATACTTATAACAATTTCTTGAATAGCTAATAAGGACCTGTTGTGACAAATTTCACGTACCTGATGAGGAATTTCTCCATCAGTACTTAGTTGAACTTGTCTCAAAAAATCCTCAGCAAACTTGTCATGGTATTTTTGCCACAACAGTCTAGCATCTGATAATCCACAAAAGGTCAATAAGATGGCAAACAAATGTCGCAAGCGATGTGGACTGTCGCTAATACATGCCTCAGCTAGAGCATCATCCCAATGCTGATCTCCATCTAATAAATGGCGTGCGCGGCAAGCGGCCTTGTAGGTGGGATGTTCAATATCATCCAATTTACGGAGTTCTGCAAAAGATGTAGGACCTCGTACTATATGAAGAAGAAGGCGTAAATAATAACACTCGGGATTATTCGGGTGTACCGTGTACACCCGTCCAATGAAGTGCTCTTTAAAAATACCAGGCTCACCATCTACAGCAGTTCCACGTCTCCTACGAACAAAAATACCTTGCTGCTTGTTGTAAGTATAATAACATGGCACTTCATTATACAAAAGAGACTTCGCGAAATGATCACTTTGGCAAAGACGAAAGAATGCAAGCAAGGTGGTTTGTCTCGGGTTGGCCAACCTTTCTACCACATTTTCAGACTGAAAGTACACTCGCTGCCCGCCTTCAAGGTGCACGTCCAGGTGAATGACCGGCGGATGCCTTTCATGTATCGGGAAACTTAAAATACGCCAAGCTGCCTCAGAGGAGCTTATGTACCGGCCAGACTGGTATCTTGTGACTTCGTCATATTCATTATTTCTCAGCGCTATCATTGCTTGATCACTGCCTTTATTGATATATTTACATACATATTTTATAGACTTAACGCTATTACATATTTCAACATTAATGTGAGCTTGAAATGCTTTAGATAAAACTGGTGAATACCCATCTATTGTCCAATATAATTTCTTGCCCACGGAACCTGATGGAAGCCGTAAAACCACCTTGAGAAGGTGATCGACGCTGGTATAGCGCATACCCATTTTCTCCCGATATAGATTGTTCTGTACGTGCCCTAGGGTATCTTTTTGAGCACCGACCATCTTGCATGCATGGTGATACTCTATTTAAACCGCCACATGGCCCGTGAACCATGTGTGTTTTAATGATGTCATGCAAAATTGGATCTGCATCATGGTCTGGAAACTCGGCACTTATGACACTGTCAATAGCTTCGGGTCGGATTTTTTCTGCCAGCCACAGGAGGATGTGGGCGTGAGGTAAGCCACGCTTTTGCCACTCAACACTATACATGAAACAAAGAGCTGAGCCGAAAACTTTATCTTTTATAAGAAGATCAATCATATATTTAAGTTTTAAATGAAATACTCTCGCAATGATGTCATGTCTATCATATGACGCCTGTCCTGGGAGAAGTTCCTGACAAATTTCGGTCCACTTTGGATTTGTTGTGAACGTTATGAATAGGTCCGGCCGGCCATACTTACGGACGTAGCAAAAGTCATCTTGCGTTCTTTCGTGCATATATCGCGGACCGCCTGTAAAACTGGAAGGCAAGATGACTAACCGCCCCAAATTTTCGATATTATTATTTGATTGCATTGCGTCCCGCAAATGCACGTATTCTTCAGCACGTAAACGACGCTGGTTAGTGCGAATGTACACTAAACGTTCAGTTTCTATTTTTGCATACATGTCCACAATAAATTGACTGAACAAACCACGAAAACGTTGCAAATAAACAAAACAGTTACGCCTTATTTGCAAAAGGTATGAATAATATTGCAGAGCCGATATTTTTTTATTAAAGTTAGTGACCCTCGTAGTAGGGTTCACTTGGTGCAATCCAAAATTGTACCCATCTTCACCATGACAATATATTAATGGATATTGCAAGGCATCGTAAGCTCGGTGAGTTTCAAAAATGCGTTGCAGGCGATCGTCGCGAGTGCGTAACACGATGTCACGCCTCTCACATTCCTGATCGACTAAAACAACTGCGACTTCATCTGCCATTGGTGCGTTGTGCCTCCCGCGGTGTTCACCAACAGGACGTCTATCTGCGCTGATGATTATTTTGTAATCATTGCTGCCTTGTGGAATGGAATCTAACGCAGCTTTAAAATTCCCCACGTATTGATTTACTTGATGCAGCATGTTTTGTAGTTCTGATATAAGCGCACCATTAAGCTGGGGGAAATGGCGATTCCTAATATTATGCTGTTCAGTGTAATCGGACACAAAATAAATTTGAAGAAATCTAGGCTCATTATCTGGCAATAAAGATCCGATGAGATGGTAAACTTGACCTTGCACTTTGAAGGTTGGCATGAACGGACCCTCCGTTATTTGTTTTGCCCCAAAGGATGTCATTTGGAAAGCGCTGTTATAGGAACGGATATTATCTAAAAAGTGTTTAGACTGGGGTGATCGCCATTTAAAAGAGTTTTAATAATGTTTGGGGGATCTTGAAAATTTGGAACAACAACTTTTCCATTTGAACAGCACATTCCATTTGCCTCTTTTCTTCATTTCAGAGCATCACAAAAATTGCAAATTTCTGTCATACCACCCACAAAGGCGTAGAAGGCGTAGTCAATTCTTGTTGAATATGTAAATCCTGATTTTTCCTTATTTTCCCAAGGCAGAATAATGTTCGCAACAACATTATATTCTAAGGACTCATCATCAGCCTCGCCAGTTATAATTCTGTTCATGTGGTATCGAGCCAGGTCAGCTCCCAGGCGAGATTGTCGCTGTTCTCCTGTTTCCGCTCGTCGCAGATCGTCTATCGTTTCCCTTTCGGATATTAAATAACGTACATCGTTCATCCGGGCGCTTACATAATTATCTCTGGCTGTTGTTAATCGCCGTTCTCTCTCTGAGAGAGATACGGACTCGCGTGAGAGGGCGTGACGCTCTCGGTCAGCTGACAACCGCGCTTCGCGTTCCTCGATACTCTCTTGGGAGCGCAAAGTTGCGGTCAGGATTCTTTGCGAACTTAAACGCGACTCCCTTTCGGTAAAAGTCTCAGACTCGCGTGAGAGGGCGTGGCACTCTCGGTCAGCTGACAATCGCGCTTCGCGTTCTTCGATACTCTCTTGGGAGCGCAAAGTTGCGGTCAGGATTCTTTGCGAACTTAAACGCGACTCCCTTTCGGTAAAAGTCTCAGACTCGCGTGATAGGGCGTGACGCTCTTGGTCAGCTGACAACCGCGCCTCGCGTTCCTCGATACTCTCTTGGGAGCGCAAAGTTGCGGTCAGGATTCTTTGCGAACTTAAGCGCGACTCCCTTTCGGTAAAAGTATCAGACTCGCGTGAGAGGGCGTGGCGCTCTCTGTCAGCCGATAACCGCGCTTCACGTTCGTCAATATTCTCTTGGGAGCGAGAAGCTACTGTAAGTGCACGCTGTATGCAAAGCCTAGACGCACGCTGAGTAGGCGTTTCCGATGCAAGAGTTCTGATGTGGTTCGCTCGGATTGCATTTAGCCTCACTTCACGATCTTCCTCCGATTCTTGAGACCTACTTAATCTCAACCTTTTAGCATTTCGGCTACTTTGCGATAGGTTTGATTTTTTTCTAGAAGGCATATTCTTATTCTAGAAAATATTGAAAGATTAAAGAACCAATTATCAAACGACAAACAGACTAAATCCAAGAAAGACCTTTTAAACGACACAAACGAACGAATTTTGAAAACTTAAGACACCCAACAACTCAACTGTAATTTCAAACACGGGTTAGGGTGATTCTTTGGCCGAGAATCTTAATAGCGCGATTCAGGAAATGACGTCATATGCACAACGCCATCTATTGAGAGTTAATCTGTAATCGTTCGGACACAGTTATAAAATATCTTTTTTTTATATTAAGTGACACATTAAACTATATTCATTGAAAACGATGTTTTTCTAAAGTATTAAAGAAAGTAATTACTATTCCTTTCCAACGTATTAAAATTTTAACAAAATATTATAATAACTCAACAAATTCATTAAACTTAACAAATAGGATATACATGTTGGTACTCTAAGTTGTCAATAGATGGCGTTGATCTGATCCTATTTGTTAAGTATTGTATTGAACTACATTTTTGTCAATAAGTCGGTACTATAAATTGTCAATAGATGGCGTTGATCTGATCCTATTTGTTAAGTATTGTATTGAACTACATTTCAAATACATAATATTACCGTAAGATGGGGTTTTTTGGACATAGTGAGGTTATTTGGAATTTCTAAATTAAAAGATTTGATCACATGTATTTTTTATCTGTCAAATGGTAGGACTATTTTTTTACCACCTGGCAACACAAAAACTATTGTCAATGTCAAATTGAAATTTTAGAGGTTATTTTTGGCATTTCCCGTCGAGTAAGAAGTGCTTTTGGAAAATATCTGATTTCCGCTGTTTTTTGTGGGTTTACAACTTCCACCTGATTCACAAAATCTATAAAGGTATGTACCAGGTCCACAAAACTATGTTTATGTGCGTTTTCTGCGTATTTCAGTGATGTTAAGTGCTGTATTCTATCTCTAACGAGCTATACACTATTTCTTTATTTAGTGATTGGGGCTTTTTGAGGTTGATTTTGGGGCTATTTGGATATATAGCCAAATAGCCCTATCAACTGTCTTCTATGCGTTAGTATGAATTAAGGTACTAGTTCCAAATAGCCCCAAGATTGCTATAGAATTTATTTAAGGGTAAGTTATAAAGAAAGTTTACCTACTCTTATCTATTAAAATTTAAAAGTAAAATGTAACAAATATGGAGATTGGGTTAAAACACAGTTATTACGACATGGGTATCCGCTTAGAACGGTTTTTTGATATTATTGAGAACTTTACAGAAAAAACTGGAGATTTGTTTAAAAATACTAGATTAAGTGAGCGCTAGCATTTTGTGTAAAAAACGTAACTTATCCAATTGGTTACGAACCAACCATTTCATAACTCGAGTCATTTATTGATGGAATTATATTTTTTTTACGCTGATTTTTTTTGCTCTGTATTTAAATTCTATTTCATTCAATAATGATAATTTCAACATAAGAAAACTTTTCTTTTATTTAAAACTACGAAAAAGTATACAATTCCTATACGTATACTATGCCCGTATCCCTTATGGGGTAAACAAAGCTCCCAATAACATAAATATTAAAATTACTTATTATTATGTTGTACACAGGTACGAAACAAGGGATGTTATCATGGTGCGAACATATCATAGGAAGTATACCAATTCACGCAATGGCAAATCTCATCTACCATATCTAAGTTATTCTGCAGAAGATTTAAATAAAGCAATAGAAGCTGTTAAAAATCACTCATTAAAATTGAAAGAGGCTGCCGAAAATTACAATATTCCGATAAGCACTTTAAGCAGAAAATATAGAAATGTTAACTGCACGCAAGAAAAAGCAGGTCATCCAACTCTATTTTCAAGTGAAGAAGAGAAGTTATTTGTAAAATATATATTATTAATGAGCCAATGGGGGTTCCCTTTAGATTCAACTG
Source organism: Helleia helle (assembly GCA_963853865.1). Taxonomy (NCBI): domain Eukaryota; kingdom Metazoa; phylum Arthropoda; class Insecta; order Lepidoptera; family Lycaenidae; genus Helleia; species Helleia helle. Next base: position 18,030,794 of record OY971433.1, on the reverse strand, counting down.
ACCAACGAGTGTTTGCACAAAAATATTTAAATAAAATTGGAAAAAACGTATATGGCCTAAACGATAACATGCCTGGTATAGACTGGGCGCGCAATTTCCTAAACAGACACAAAAGTGAGATTTCCAATCGGTTAGCATCAAATATATCCAGCGATCGCGCCATAACTACAGCACAGATGATTGATGATTTTTTTGTTAATTACGAAAAATCTATTGAAGGAGTCTCTCCCGACTGTCTCATCAATTATGATGAGACAAACCTAACTGATGACCCGGGTAGCAAAAAATACATTTTCAAGAGAGGGTGTAAATATCCCGAACGGATAATGAATAGTTCAAAGTCATCAATTTCTTTAATGTTTTCTGGCACTGCAGATGGACAATCCTTGCCGATATATGTAGTATACAAAGCAGACCACCTGTGGGATCAATGGGTGGAGGGAGGTCCTGAAGGAACTCGATACAACCGATCAAAAAGTGGCTGGTTTGACACAGTATGCTTTGAAGACTGGTTTAACACGGTCATAGTTCCGTATGCAAAAAAAAAAACAGGACGAAAAGTTGTAATAGGAGACAATTTGTCTTCTCATTTCTCACAATCTGTTCTACAGACTTGCAATGAACTGGATATAACGTTTATTTGCTTACCTCCAAAAACGACTCATCTACTCCAGCCATTGGATGTGGCGTTTTACGCTCCTTTAAAAAAGTATTGGCGTGACGTGTTAACAAAGTGGAAGAGGACTGAAGGGGTGAAACACAAGACTCTAGTTAAAAGTTCATTTCCAAAGTTATTAAAGAAATTGAAGAATAAATTGGAAGAGAATAGCAAAGAATCTAGTAACCTGATTGCTGGATTTGATAAATGTGGCTTATACCCCATAAATTCAGAGCGACCTAAATCACGTTTACCACAAAGAGATATTATTTCGGAAGAACAGATAGAGAACACAACATCTTCGGTTGTGGTGGACATGTTACAAGAAATGAGAAGTCCTATAGATGCCACCAAACCAACAAAACGGAAAAGGAAATGCAATGTACCACCCGGCATGAGCATAACAGTACAAGATTTAGTACGCAATCAGACAGAAAAAACCAAACCGCTACAAAAACAAAAAAATACACAAAGGCAAGTGTCGAGCGAAAGGAAGAATAGAAAATCTTTACACAAAAACGTGAGTAACACTGATTTTGAATTCTCAGGAGGAATTGAAGATGAAGAATTGAATCTGCTTGATACACAGCCAATTGCAGGCCCTTCTGGGTTATGTAAAGCCTATGCCTATGACTCTGACCTTACATATGTCAGCTCCGACGATCAAAGATCACAGCAGGAAGAGGTTATAGAAACAAGTAAGAAATCAGAAATCGGAGAGTGTGTATCTACTAAAAGTAAGGGCAAGGGAAAGAAAAGTAAACCAAAAATAGAAGAAAAGCAAATGGAGATAGGTGATTTGAAAAATAAACTAGAATTTGGAAATAATCTATCTAAAGTCAAGAGCAACGGAAAGAAAAGTAGACCAACAATAGAAAAAAGAAAGATGAAGATCAGTGATTTGAAAAATTTAGACTTAGACCCAGAAAGTATTAGACGATTGATAGCCAGTGTTAAAGCTGAGAAATCCAAAAATAAGAAAATCAAAAGAAAGTCAAATGATTCCGATACTACAAGTGTGTCAGATGTTATGAGTGTTCATAGTGACTCGGACATTCTAGATGTGGATTTTGATAAACACAGCTCTGATGTGAGCAGTGCTGAAGACTACGAATGTAAAGATATTAGTGACTGCACTCACATGAAACAGCCAACAGCTGCAGAAAACATTCAAATTTTTAAATATGATGATAAGTTAATTGCGAGATCATTTGAATGTAGTTCTGTTGAACAAAAGACTGATGATAACTCAAAGACTAATATTAACCCTAAGTTAGAATACGTAATTGATAAGACTGACAACAATTCAAGCAATTCAGCAACGAAAGATCTACCTGATCCCGAGATTAAAGTACACGAATTCAGCTTTTCTAACAAAGAACCAACAGACACGGAAAACATCGAAAATTGTGACGTAAAGGATTGCAACGCATCATCTGTTACATGCTATGTAACTGAAGGTTCTAAAGAACAAAATACTGATGATAACTTAAATACTGGATTAGAACTTATAACCTATAAAATAGAAAAAAATAAGAGCGCATTATGTGAGAATACAGATTTGTCGGCATCTGGGATTTCAAAATTTCATGAGTCCAATGATTCTCACCAAGAAAATGTATATCACTTACAAACACAGAAAGACTTTGGACCGAATAAAGATAATATAAACAGTAAAGAAAACGACCAAAATTATAATAATAAGAGCCAAGAACACGTAGAAAGCGATCAAAAACTTAATGAACACGGAATGGCACCTATATATGCTGTGAAGGACCATGTTTTGGTGCGCTACTGTGACGCAAAAAAATGTAAATATTATGTTGGATTTATCGAAACTATTAAAAATAACGGCCTCAATTATAATTACACAGTAAATTTTTACAAAACAATAAAAAAACCAGAGCTTGCATTTCGGATTGACAAGAAAACTGATCGAGACAAGGTTGATGATATATGGATTGTGAAAAAAATTGAACTGAATGAAAATCCTTTAAAAGCAAAAGAGTTTTTACTCGCTGATAAAAGCGATGAGATTTTTTTTTGAGGCTTTACTTTTTTTCTAGAAATTTATAACTTCATTTCACGCCAATACCTAGTTATAAGATAGAAACTACCTCTTGTTGAATAATTTCATGTTAATTGTATTTTGAGAAGATTTATCATTTTGTGTGATTTTTAAGTAGGTACCTACTTAGTCGTTTTTCACATCAAAAGCCAAAGAGTTTTACTCGCTCATAAAAGCGATGAGTCTTTTTTTGAGGCTTTAATTTTTTTTCTAGAATTTATAACTTCATTTCACGCCAATACCTAGTTTTAAACTAGGTACCTCTTTTATATTTTGAGAAGATGTTTATAATTTGTTGTGACATTTTTAAGTAAATTAAATCATTAACCATGAAAATCGGTCCAGCAGTTCTCGAGTAATAAATGCACGATGCTTTTATCATAAAAAATCTTTTGAATAAAATTTTAAAATTTCAATAGAAATTTGGGTTTTATTTATAAAATCATATTACCCAGCCCATATTTACTCACGTAAAGAATAGCTTACCCTTAAGAATTCCAAATATCGCTTGACATAAAACAGGTAAAACTGTATTATATTTACATCGAATTTCAAATAACCCCAATTGTGGTGACAGATTTCATACAATTCGGTATTTAATTGACCAAAAACAGTCAAATTGCCATAAACTCAGTACAAGGGTACTCTAAAAAATATCCAAATATCGCTAGTATGGTTCAATTTAGCGCATGTTCGACAAATCAAGTAAAAGAGGTCTAACAAACTACAAAACCAAATAACCCCATATTAGCGATATTTGGAACAGCATATTTAAAAGGTTATATTTTTAAAACTATTTACGATTGAAGTATAGGAATAACAGTGATCAAGAGGACTTTACTAAAACTACTCAAAAAACCCCCTGTTGACTTATTTCATTCAATGGTATTTTATTAAACACATGGTTAAGCGAAAAACTGTTTCAAATAGCCCCGTTCTACGGTATATCTTTTGATAGAGTAAAGCGATTGCGATGAAACAAAAACCAAATGTTACTCTAAGTTACGCACAATTTTTATGTATAAAACTTATTTACATTGGTTTTGTAGTTTTTACGTGATGCGTGGTTAACTAAACAGACAAACAGACAAACAGACAAAAATTAAAAAAATGCTGGAAATATATTCTGTTAGTCATCCTTTAACACCCTGGCTAATTTTTTTAAAAATATTTTCAATGTACAGAAACTACTACTCTACAGATTTATTATATGTATAGATAAAAATCATTGCTGCAATCTTCAATATTAACCCTAAATGATTAATTATATTGCACAATTCGCAATATTGCCCAATATAATTGACCGTCTAAGGGGCGGCTTAGATGTTAATAAAAACATTTTACAAAAAATTAAAACCGCCTTCAAAAATACTAAACTAAAAAGTAATAAAATAACAGTTTCCTTAATGTTTGTGCTTACAACATATAATCAACTTAATCTTCAACTAATGTACAAACTTTGCGATTACCACGTCATTATAGTTACTTTTGGAGTCGGTGTCAGCCAAGGTAGGTAGGTAGGGGTAATGTACAGCAACAAATACGACACCGACTCCAAAAGTAACTATAATGACGTGGTTATATATATGGAATAGAATATGATTTATCTAACATACAAAAGTAAGACTCTTTTGATATTTCGTTGTTGAACACGGACAAATTTTACTGCTTGGGCTAATTCTCATAAGCATGCCCATCTTACCTCAACCACCGCAAAAATATTCCTTTGTATATGATCTTCCAGTCGGGCTCCACTGTTTCCAAATAAAGCAGCATCTTGTAGGACATCAACAAGCCGGTGAGCACGAAGAAGGTCTGTATCGCCAGCGTGCCGTTTAACAAGAAGTACTGCAGAGGGTCGTAATAGCTCTGTAAAATTGTATTATTTCAAACAATATATATAATTTAGTTTTGTAAATCTGGATAGTCCATACAACCTTCATTAATTCTACCAGTGGGGAGCTATTGGTAGCTCTCTCTTTCTATGTCAACTTATACATTGTATTTTTTAGCTATTGTTCCTCCCAAAATAAATGAATAAATAAATAAATTTATTAAATAACATTAATTATAATAATTTTTAAAAAATAAATTAATAAACATTAATAAAACAATCCAAATCGCTTTATTCATTTGTCAAATAATATTTCATCTGTTCTGCATAAAATTTGGATAGGTATTATCAATCATATACATGTATCCATTCATACATATGAAATAAGATACAGAAGTAAACATCATACCCACCAATTCAATAGCGTGCGTGTGTTTCGCCAGAAGAAGAAACGGCCACATCGAGTGAGCAGCAACTACTCCTACTAAAACGATGATTCTGTAAGTACATCTGTAGTAAGTACATTTTTGTGAAAAGATTCAGGAAAATTATGTTATCATGACACTTGGCTAGACGTGGTGATGGCAGGCCATGGCGGCTTAAGCCTTGTCGTGGCGGTGGGGCTCAGTAGTTTAAGGTGAGCCCAGCATCTTTGGCGAAGTCAATTGAACCGAGGGAGATGCTCTTTGTAAAGGGACAAGAGGTGAGGGCGAGAACCTCATCCCTTTGCACTGCCCCACGTTGGGAGGGGATGTTCTGTGATGCGGGACACAAACCCTCTGTGGAGGTAGCGTTGGCCCCACTCAGGTTTTAGGTTTTTTGTTAACAAGGGGGTTTCCCCTTGTGTGTGTTCCCAAAAAGTGGTCCAAAGCGGTAGCCTAATGGTGGCCTTATTAGACTTGGACGGAGAAGTTCAGGACGTCATATGGCGAGGTGGTCCGAAGACATGGGAAAGCTGGTGGGCAAAACATGTATGAGACAGGCAATTGACATAAAAAAGGAGGCCTATATTATAATGTAAGTAGTATTTAATTGGAATGAGGCACTTACTTAATGCCGTTGAGTCCCTGAAACGCATCTAGCCTCGGATCTGGTCCTTCGATGGACGTAGTAAGTTTTCTCCAGTTCTTCCTCAGTGAGAAACAGAATAGGAAATTGTCATCTGAAACTGTTACACTTAGTCAACCATTTCAAAAATACTTTTGATAATAAAAATACAAATGCTATTGATATTCAGGACCAATTCAAAATATTAAATAAAGAAACTTATAATGAAAACTAGGAGGTAAAAAAAATACAAATGGAAACTCATCACAATACATAAATAAAAAAAATACCTTCGTCATTTGATCGCAACACATCCAAAATGGTACCAGCAACATTCAAAGTCACGATAAAAAGAAGCATTATAGCCACTATTACATCTCCCATATCAAAAGTGTTATTGCTGGTGTGATCACAGTTGAAACCAGTCAAGCGTACACCTAAGTTGTACTGTTTTCTGAAGGTTTCATTTAGGCATCCCTCAAGGGCCCAGTCCGTCACCTCTACTTTATTCTTCATATGTCTACATGTTTTAAGCACATCTATACCGTATCTTAGTTGCGTGTGGTTGAAATGGGACACAGAATGCTCAGAATATTCCTGAAAATAAGTAAAAAGATTTGAGGAAATAAGAAATAAACGTGAAACAAACAGAAATTTTCTTACTGTAACCTTAGGAAACATTGTTTGTGAATTAGTTTTAGTGAATAGGCTTTTCTTGGTTTATAAAAAAAGATGACAAAATTAGAGGTTCAATGAAATATACCCAGCTACATCAGTAGTTTAGCCACGCATGTCGTCTTGGTAATAGCGTGTTGGCATTGAACAATGACAGCATATAGCAATTAAATAAACTTATTAACACCTATGGTCTTTTTTCTTTATGATTTCGCCACTCAATGATCAATTTACAATGAAATAAGATATGAAATTGCCCTTAATATGCAATTAAGGGCCTCATCATCAGAGAGAGAGAGAGAAAGAGGGAGAGAGGGACTGAGCCAGAGCCGACTTTAAATTTTTTATGTGATACAAATAGCATGAAATCGTAAACCACTGTGGTAAAACTTCTATTAAGGTCATTTATAAGAAACGCTCCTGTAATTTCCTAAGACCTCATAATATTATATCAAAAACTAACGTGAAAATACTTAAAACCAATAATAGCGTGTTTATTTATAAACTGCTTCTCAAATGAGCACCAGATTGATAAGCTTATAATTTACATGTAAAACTGCTTATTTATAAAACTCACAGGATGAAGGTGTTTTTATATGCTTTATATACTCTCCATTACTTAATTAATAGTTTAATAATATGATTAATTATCATAACTGACCCGTATAGTTGTAAGGAGTGAACTAGGTGAGTCAGATACCAGTTCAAAGTCGACCATACAATATGAATGTCCATACTCGTGCAAGCTGTTAGCAAAATCATCTAAGTGATACACTGAAGGGAATTGATTATATTCGGTATCTGAAATAGAAAAGAATTGTGTACATTACTAGCACTAAGTTAACGCGGGTGAAGCTGCAGCTCCCCACCAAGGTTCAAGCCTTGTGGTGGCGGTGGGGCTCAGTAACCGAAGGTGACCCCAGCACTTTGGGCGAAGCAAATTGAGCCGAGGGAGTTGCTCTTGGTACTCCTCTTCTGAGAAGAGGGCCCAAGGAGCGAGGATGGGAATTGTAATGTCAAGGCGTTGGGAGGGGTTACTCTGTGGTGCTGGACAACCCATCTGTGGAGATTGCGTCGGTCCCTGTTAGTAACAGATCCAGCAAGCGCAGCGAGTCCCACATACCCGCCTGGAAAGACCCAGACCATTTCCCGGCGTTAAAGAAAAAAAAGGTGAGCTGTGGACTTTTGTACAAAAAATTAAAAAAAATTTTTTTGAATAGTTATAAACGTTATCTCAGACCTACTGAATATACATATTTTTCATCAAAATCGGTCAAGCCGTTTCGGAGATAAACATTAAAACTGTGACACAAGAATTTTATATAATATTAGATCGAATTTTTATATATTTGAGTACAACTAGATCAATCAGGAACTTCGCTTTTTTGCACAAACTATTCTACTACTAAAAAACCAGACATCGAGAAACAATCATAAAAATCGATGGAGTATTTTTTTAAACGACCAAGGATAAGAGTAACAAACATCCTAAGTTATTGAATAACAGTCATAATGGGGAACTGCCAACAAAACTGAACTATAGATTAAACAGTTATATTACATTAGCAAAAAGAAAGATATTTTATAACTGTTTATTTACATAAACAAGTTATCTCACCATCTGCTTGTTTAAGCGACCAAATTCTGCTAATCGTGTTTACCTAACAGCTTGGAAACAGAGTTGTATTTGAACATGGATTGTGAATTCTTCGACGAGGATGTCCAATATTGGCATAGAAATAAATTATCCAAAGGTGTACACGACAAATACTATAATCCATTAATTTAGCGAGCACAGTCAAGGTCTGTTTGCTGAGACCACAGGGGCACAGGTACTAGTGTCGGTATACTGCGACCACTGCGACGTTTATGTAAGGTTTCGTTTTTTATGTTATACTAGCTGTTGCCCGCAGCTTCGCCTGCGTTAACTTAGATTTACAGCCGTATACGGATTGATGATGATTATTTTTATAGCCTAAATTACTCCTTATAATATCAGATATCTGTCAGTGAAAGTCCCGTCAAAATCGGGCAAGCCGTTTCAGAGATTAGCCGGAACAAACAGACAGCCAAACGGACAGACAAAAAAGGTGTTATTTTAATATTACAAACAGACACTCCAATTTTATTTATCTGTATAGATGGCTTGCCAAACTTATTGTAACCGTGACTCCCTTGGGAATTTGCTATATTTGCGACGTCCTCCCCTGATCAAAAACTAGCTACTTTACTAGTTTAAGCTTAGGAACAAGTTATCAGAAAAACTCCAAATAACTTTTATATCTTTTTTATAAAAAAAAATACAAGAATAGAAATTAAAAGAGATATTTATTTTACTTTGTTGAATGGATACTAATGAAAAGTATGTGCTTGCTTTCCTGCGCATAGCTTCTCAAAATGGGGCTCAAGTTTGGAAATTGCCATTCTCATATCTTTCTCTACGTTTATTTTCGATCTTGTTCAAGTATGTTCTTTATAGTTTATATTGTCTAAATAGTAAATAGCCAGGGCGTCACGAAGCATAGTTTGGGAAGCACTATGTTTTTTTTCAATGTTAGTTGGACAGGCAAATTGGCACCTTTTTTTTACCACGCTTTTATTAGCTTGGGTTGTATCTATGTATCTATGTATGTAATGGAATCTTTGAACATGATTTAGACCCACTTCTAACGACCAGATTTTGTTCAAACTTTGTAGATTTATCGAGGACCGATGACAATACAATAATTTGATAAAATTATTCCAATATCCTGATAAGGATAATCAGGATAGCACATGCTAGGAAGGCGTAAGGCGCGCAAGTTACCTACATCACTTGTGTTGTTTTTAGTCTCTCACTCATTTCTAAAGTGATTGCCATTAGTTGAATACTTACTTTAAATTAATAAAATCTTTAATTAAAAAAATCGACACTAAAAAGTAAAAAATAAATTATAGTTTAAAAAAACTAAAAAACACGCTTTTTTACAATAAGTAATTTTGTTTTCAATTTTTTTGTTGGGTTTGCTATTAAAGCGTGTTTTTAGTTTTTTTTAACTATATATTTTTTTTCTTTTTCTCGTTAACGCCGCACGGGTGGGACTCGCTGCGCCCGACAGCTGGTAAGTGGACGCAGCTCTACCCACTAAAACCCGGCGAGTGCCACCAGTGCCGCCTTTGGTGAGGTGCCCCGGATCTAGTAAACAAACAGGGCACCTCGACGGCTAGTCAGTCCTACAAGGGACCGACGCCAACTCCACAGAGGGGATGTCCCGCACCACAGAACAACCCCTCCCAACGTCGGGATAGTACAATGGGGTGAGGTTCCCATCCTCACCCCTTGCCCCTTGCTCTTATATCCCCTATTCATATAAGAGGGATACAAAGAGCCCCCTTGGCCCAATTAGCTTCACCGAAGGTGCAGCGGCTCACCCTAGGTTACTGAGCCCCACCGCCACGACAAGGCCTGAACCATGGTGGGGGGCACACGTGCCACCTCATGGTAAGTGGTCGACCCATGAACATAAACTAGTTTACCTGGAACGAGCCCAGGCAACTCATTTATGTGTTGCCTGTCCTGAGACATAAGATGTTAAGTCTCGGTGCCAGTAATTACACTGCCTGTCTTGCCCTTCTCTCCGAAACACCAAAGCTGTTTCACGGGAGAAACAAGCAAGATGGTAGTATCCATGCAGCCGGGAGCGCGGCACAGCGCTTCCTTCCAACCGGTGGGCCGGCACGACCCACCTCTCGCTCACTCGCGTCAAGTGACAGCTACGCTGTCGCTTTTCGTGCGGTTTGTGAGTTTCCAGTGGCCCATTGGGGGGATAGGGGAAAGGAGGGCAACGCATCTGCATAACCTCTGGTTGCAGATATCTATGAGCGTCGGTAGTCACCATGGGTCCGACTGCTAGGTTGCATTCTATAACATATAAAACCTAAAATTCAAAGTCCCTTAATTTGGGTAAACTAGAATCACTCCTAGGTTCAGCAAAAAATTGTAAGGAAGAAAAACACACGAATTAAACATATTTACTCGTTACAAAATAGCTTTATTTCGTAATATCTAAAGACAAGATCTGGTTACTATAAACAGCAACCGCAGCCTTCCTGCTTTCTCAAACGTTGTTTTTCTTATTATGTAGCCATTTTTTTGAACTTAGATGCGGTAATATAATAAAGTTTACATTAGAGTTAGTTTAAAAATCAATTATATAAGTCCATCCATATGTATACAAAACTTAAATATAGTTAATGTTAAAATAACTAATTTATAACATTTACGCTTTAGTAAGGGTAAAAAGTACGTAGCGTACATAATTATATATACAGTAAAACACGTTAACACGATCACGTGAATACGATTTCTCATTTAATACGCCATTTTATGGAGGCATGTATGTATTCATAAATTTTTAAACGCTAATAGGGGGTGTCCATTAATTACGCGAGGTTTTCCAGGGGGCCAGGGGGTCGAGTAGAATTTCACCCAAATTCAACTGGCGAGAAGGGGGGGCGAGTATCAACAAATATCACGTTTTTGACGTGACAACGTCGTATCGTATAATTCGATGGAGCCGGCTGCACGAACGAAAAAACATGACGCATGCGGCGTTACCTCGCTATGAGGCGTTCCATTTTCTTATGACGTTGTCACGTTCAACTATCGTCAGTAATCCGACTTTACAGACAACCGATTTTTTTCGCAAGAAACAGTTAGGATTACAAGAAAATTGGGTCAAATTAATGTAAAACTTCTTGAATATAATTCTCTCCACGGATAGTGGACTGAATTAGAATCAATATATTTTAAGTATTCTATTGTTCACTATCACTATCATTATTATTTCAGATTACGACGATCAGCCAACTTTTTTTGACGTGACAACGTCTTATAATTCGATGGGGTCGGCTGCACGAACGAAAAAAGATGACGTATGCGGCGTTACCTCGCTCTGAGGCGTTCCATTTTCTTATGACGTTGTCACGTTCAACTATCGTCAGTAAAACGACTTTACAGACAACTGATTTTTGGAGTTTACTCCTTAAGAAACGATTTGAGTTATAAGGCCCGGTACGGAAATTATGAGGAGTAAAATCAAGTGTAATACTAAAAGTTGAGGCGTTACGTAGAAAGAGACAAACATATATATCTATAGGATTGAATGAAATGAAAAAAATGAAAAAATGAAATTGGAATACATTACACAGCGTATCTTAAAATAATGCCGCCAACGCCATCTAACACGATATTACAACACTAAAAGTCAATCACACGACCATTATACATGCCATATTATAAGATATTTAAACAATTTTAGCTAATGATGAAAAAAAAAATGGAGATAATACTTTATTCCGTTGCAATGATTTGCAAGACAAATAAGTATCCCCCATTTGGTCAGCATTAGCTAAAATTGACGTGACGTTATTATGTAGGATTTTTAACCGACTTCAAAAAGGAGGAGGTTATCAATTCGTCGGAATCTTTTTTTTTATTTTTTATTTTTTTATGTATGTTACCTGATTACTCGAAGATGGCTAGACCGATTTGAAAAATTCTTTTTTTGTTCTAAAGGGTATACTTCCCAAATGGTCCCATGATAAGGAAACCAGGATCTGATGATGGCATCCCAGAGAAATCGAGGGGAACTTTCGAAAATCGTAGGGGTGACAAGTGCGTTTGATATTTTTTTTTATAAAGTGTTTTGAAGGACTACAATTTAATGAAGGTCTGGAGTCGATCTGATGCTGGAGCCGAAAGACAATCGAGGGAACTCCTCAACGATTTACATCAGTAACCTTGTGTTTGGGCTTGATTAATTTGTAATGATGAGAACTTTACACCTAGATGGGTTGTGACTGTGATTAGGGGTCTGATGATGAAGACAAAGGACAGTTAAGGGAACTCCTCAACAGTTTACAGTAGCTACCTTGTGTTTGGACTTAATTAATTTAAATTGATGAGAACTTTGTACCCATATGGGTTATAAGCGCCATACAGGTGTGATGATGGAGGCCATACACAGTCGAGGGGAATCCTCGACGATTTACAGCTTTAATTGGGCTTATGTACTTCATACGGTAAATAATATTATGCCAAAATCATGTAATTTTATTACTTGTTGTTGTTAAATGAACAAAAAATAACTGTGGCTTGGAAGCGCATCATAGTTTTTCAAGGTCATCATAATATCCATTCTATATATCTATATTGGTGATGTTCTATACCTATATATAATGGAATTATTTAACGAATAGCAGCAAATCTGCCGTGATTGCTTTTAATTACATGTATATAAAGTTTTACACAATTCCATTTCGCTTTTTTCATTTGTTATATAGGTAATGAATTAAACCCTTTCTACGGTCATTACATTAATACAGCGCAATTATTCGGAGCAACGCGTTTAATAGTTCTACCCATATTTCAGACAAATAAAATCAGTTATCAAATTTTGAAATCACTAAAAATTAAGAAATAAAAAAATTTTAAACAAAAATTAAAACCGACTTCAAATAAAAAAAAAACTAAAAAGTAATAAAATAATTTCCTTAATTTTTGTGCCTACAATTTATAATCAACTTGTTCTTCTACTAATATACAATCTTTGCGTTTACCACGTCATTATTGTTACTTTTGAAGCCGGTGTCCTATTTGTTGATGTACCTACCTCCTTACCTTCCTACCTTGGCTGACACCGACTCCAAAAGTAACAATAATGACGTGGTAAACGCAAAGATTGTATATTAGTAGAAGAACAAGTTGATTATAAATTGTAGGCACAAAAATTAAGGAAATTATTTTATTACTTTTTAGTTTTTTTTTTTAATTTGAAGTCGGTTTTAATTTTTGTTTAAAATTTTTTTTATGTAGGATTTTAAATAAAACAATGTGTAGGTACTAATTATTATTTTATTTTTTCGTCTATTATTAAAATATTGACTAGGTAAATTTTACTGTATCACTATCACTGTCTTTTCTGCGTCCACTTTATATATTATTTATATCTTTGCACCACTAATGTATGTGAAAAAATTACTAACCAAATTGCATATGAAATCACAATTTTGATTTTTATGTAATTGGCATTGTATTAATTTCCGTATAGAAAACTGTCTATAGATTGAATAATATATATAGATTGAATAATTAAAAACACAAACTAGGGAATACTACGTACGTAATAACAAAAATGAATTCAAAATTGAGAAATGTTAGCACAGGCTAAAAAAAGTCATTACGTTCCAATATTCGCGGCGATTTTAAAATTATTTTAAATTTCAGCCCAGAAAAGTCTAGTAATTTTAATATGGTAGATCTGCGCCCACTTACCAGCTTTCGGGCGCAGTGAGTCCCTTATACCCGCTTGGGGAGACCCACACCCCCGCGGGATGCCTCAGAGCATTTCCCGGCGTTAAAAAAGTCTTACGTCTGTCGCGTATTTATGTAATATGTTCCTAAAATTCATCTCTAATCCTAACTAGTATCTAATATAAGTTATTACCAGCTGACCACAAGATTAACATTATTCCTAATGTATTCAGTAACAACCTTAATTTGATAGTTATAAAAAATGTGAAAAGCTTAGATGTAACAATTAATTTCTATTAACTATATTAATTAATAATTTTATTGTTTACATTCAATTGAGTTCATAAAAAAATGTATGAATAGGGTAGGAGTTATAGTGTTAAAATACAAGAGTACTTAATTTTTCTACTCCTTTCCTCACCCTGCTTAGTTTTATACATTTCATCATACTTTTTCACCCATCCAACAAATATAAAAACTCACCATTCAAATAATAGATGACTGCTTGCACATCACAAAATAATACAACAAATATAGTACTAATGAAAAAACGCATTGTTATACTAAACATAGCACAGTTGTATAGGAGTAAGTTAATACATAATAGGTAATAATATATTTGTTCGGATTGGTCCCGAGACGACCGGCCACACACTCAACACTGTGCTCAACAACCGGGTGTTCTTATATAAAGATGTATTTAAGCAAACATTCCTAAGTCAACTCGCCTATTTAGTTTTTATGTGAACGGATTTTAGCGAAAGTGTTTATGGGATCATTATAGGCTCCCCACCATGGTTCAAACCTTGTCGTGGCGGTGGGGCTCAGTAGCCTACGGTGAACCCAGCCACCTTGATTGAACCACAAATTGAGCCGAGAGAGCTGCTCTTTGTACCTCTCTTATAAGACGAGGGTCGAGGGACGAGAATGGGAACCTCACCCCATTGCACTGTCCTGACGTTGGGAGAGGTTGTTCTGTGGTGCGGGACAACCCCTCTCTGGAGGTGGCGTCGGTCCCCTAAGGGACTAACTAGCCGCCGAGGTGCCCTGTTTACTCAATAGATCCGGGGCACCTCACCAAAGACGGCATTGGTGGCACTCCCCGGGTTTTAATGGGTAGGGTTGCATCCATCTTACCATCTTTCGGACTCAGCGAGTCCCACATATCCGCCTGGGGAGTCGCCCCTCCCTCGCGGGATGCCTAAGAGCAGTTCCCGGCGCAAAAGAAAAAAAATAGGGTGCGCGAGCTTGTACAAGAGATGATATGTGATAGAAACCGATCATAAATATCGCATCATATTTATACCTAAAAGTCTTTTCACGTGTACTATGAAGTTCACCAACCCGCATTGGGTCAGCGCATCGGTGAATGGCCTAACACCCTCCGCGCCTGATTTGAGGAGGATACCTCTGCTGTGTGACATATATAAGGGTCGATGATGATGACGGCATATAGGAGAAAAGTTCAGGGGGAGAATAGGTCTCAGACCCATTAGTGTATGTTCCCTTGATGAGATGGTAATATTGATTTGAAATTGCTACAAGTAGCCATCAGTACTGGTGGGAGGGTTGCGCTGTGCCGCGCTCCCGTCTCATGGGTACCACCATCCTCGCACTACAAATATATGGAATCAGCTGCCACCTATGGTGTTTCCGAACCGATACGACTTAGGGACCTTCAAGAAAAGAGCATACTCACATCTAAAAGGCCGGCAACGCACCTGCTGATCTCCTGGTATAGCGGGTGTCTGTGGATGTCGCTATTCACTTACCATCAGGTGAACCGACTGTCCGTTTGCCCCCTCTTCTATAAAAAAAAAAAAAAAAAACATCTTTCTTCTCAGGATAGGCGACACATAATTATGAGTTACCACGGCTAGTCTCAGATTAAGTTTTTTTTATTCATGGGCGACGCTGACCAATTACCATCAGGTGGCACGTCTGCCAGTTTGCCTAACCAAGTGACTTAAAAAATATCTGACATAAATATTCAGAACTCGAACCTACTTCTAAACTGTAGCGGCTACCTGTAGTTTCCCCAACGACTTTTTTTTTCGGATGGATCTATGCTAACGGCCGGAAGGCCCTAATGCTACATCGGATTAGTGTGAGCCCATTTGGCTCACTTTTGGTTTGTAAAAGTGGGGCGTTGCCCCCCGCCAACTGTGCAGTCTGCGACCATACTGCCTCCTGGCGTCGGGTTGGACCAAAACGACACGATCCATCTGATAGTAAGTAACGCAAATATGAACGTAAGTTCACGTAAGCCAGATCAATTGGTCGATCAGTTGTTCGATCAGTTGGTCGATCAGTTGCTCGATCAGTTGGTCGATCAGTTGGTCGAT
This sequence comes from Helleia helle, assembly GCA_963853865.1. Taxonomy (NCBI): domain Eukaryota; kingdom Metazoa; phylum Arthropoda; class Insecta; order Lepidoptera; family Lycaenidae; genus Helleia; species Helleia helle. The sequence continues at coordinate 18,014,873 of OY971433.1, read as the reverse complement.
CAGTTGGTCGATCAGTTGGTCGATCAGTTGTTCGATCAGTTGGTCGATTAGTTGATAGATCAGTTGGTTGATCAGTTAATCGATTAGTTGATCAATCAATCAGTTGGATCAAAGATAAAAATAAAAGAAAAAAAGCAAAAACTTATTGAGATATTTATTTTTCTTGTCTAATGGGTTTACAGAGGATGCGGACAAGAGCCGCTACTGGAGCCTCCACTGCCAGCCACAGCACGGCAGCGCCGATGTACGACATGACCACGGACGCCAGCAGCAACACCGTCTGTAAAGTGATTAAGTTTTATATATAACTTAACGTGCCGTGACGGCAAACGGCATGACGCTGTTTTGCGTATATGCCGCTCTCGACTCCTTCGCGTGCGCATGTATAGTTTAATATACTTCTTTTCTTTATTTTATTCCACCTTAAGTTATTAATTTGATATTTAAAAATAGATGTTTCTCCTTTGCCGCCTGTACCGTGACGACCTTTTTTTTAACAAATCACACCACGTTCAATGCTCTCCTAATCACCGTGATAAAATAATAAGAACTTATGTCACAGATGCTAGAAACGTAAATAAGATTAAGAAACTTATATAAAACTTTGATTAATTATCATCATACAAATTGTCTGCACTTAGCGGGATTCCAACCGGCGACCGCTGGCTGCAGCGTTCCATCATTGATCACTTGACCAGCCAGATAAGGCCTTGATATGTATTTGTTCATCATGGACATATTTTATCCTTGTTACCTCTGTTAGCTACAGTCGAGAATTTTCACACAGGTAATTGTTGGGCGTATCACGGAAAATTAGCTTGATAGTAGTGAAGTGCAAAAATGGACCGTGGATCCTAGACCATAAGTTATTCAATGTTTTTAAGATTTCAAGTTTTTCAGATACTCCATGTTGTCTAACGTTCACGAATCAAAGCGTTCACGCGAATTTCACTCAATCTATAAATATAAAAATCAATGCCACTTTTCGTTGTAATTTTATAACTCAAGAACGGGCTCACCAATCCCAACCAAATGTTTAGGCTTTGTTCGGACTATTTAGTAGATGGTTTATGTGAAGTTTGCACAAAATCGGTCGAGCGATTCTTCATTTATCACATTTTTTAATTCAATAAAATGGCGGACCATTTTGATAATGGAGATTTTGCTGTCAAATTGAAACTTTTTCTGTTGGGGTCATATTGAAACTTTTTTCAGAGTTGACAGTACAACATTAAGTTTTGAAATAGCTAGCAATTAATAATATATTTTTTTGTTTGAATGAATTAATTCGATTTTCCAATTTTTTTTTTATTTCACTTTATACGTAGCGAAGCACGTACCGGGCCGCTAGTATAATATAAATACTTATACAGATTTTATCGTAGTTTAGGTTTTTACATGCCCGATGTTTGGGATTACAGAAACCATGTCCTCCTGTGACCACCAGGACCGTCGAACGGGATACAATCTTAAAGTTGCTTCATTACAACTAATGATATTATTTTTTTATATGCGGGGCTATGTTATAAACGGACAAGGATAATTTAGTGATGTTCTCTTACCATATTATAATCAGTCAGGTACACGGGTGCGACTTGGGCTCCGATGTAGCCTCGCTGGAAGATGGTGTGGACCAGGTAGGCGCAGTAGGACAACCGTCCCGACCAAGTGAAGCCGCGCCACTCAACTATCCTCCGGTATACCGCTAGATCACAAGTTTTTCTTTAATCTGTACCTTATGGCCCTCTACACGTCGACGGATGAATCCGCAGATGCAGCACGTCCACGTCTGTCGTACGCCAAACGTTCGTGCTGAAACCCTTTGGTACGTGTCACAAAAACCGACAGCAAAGGGATTTGTAGCGGATGAATTTGTCGACGTTGAATACCTACGAAAGACGAGCAATCACCCCATCTATACGTCAGTGGACGTCTGCCGATGCATCTGTCTACGAGTCGACTTATGATGTCTGAATCACGACGATTGACTGACCTTACTATATTGTCCATCTCTCAGTATCGACGACGAATGAGTTCCTTCAACTAATTCCAGGTGAACGAGTTATGTTCATGGGTGACGTTAATACTTTTCTTTTTTAGTTGGATAAGAATCCAACTTGTATATTTTGGCTAATGGCTATCTATAAGAGCTTTTTTCTAGTTAAAGACTGCAATGTTACACTTACATTCAATTTTGAAGACGCAAAAAACCATAAAGCTGACCACGAACAATTGGAATATTGGCTTGTAGAAGGTGGCGTACAAGACCCTCACGATGGTGGATGGCGCATCACCCTTCATGTAGAACAGCCCTCCCGACAGAATGACAGCCACGGCCAGGGGAAACTCCATCCACACCACCCAGCGATATTTCTAAAACAAGGAGATATGTTCAACTAAGTTCACAGGAGCTAAATACTTAAGGATTAGAGTTAAGGTCCAAAGTTCGGTGACATGCCTGATGAACACTAAAACCAGCTATCAATAGAGGTCGTCATGCTGTCTACTTGGAGGTCGACGAATCCTCCGTCGTGCTATACGTGGGGTCCACTCATAAACCTTATTGTCCCATCGGATGCCTGTTCTTCGGTAGACGATTTTTTTTTAATGTTAGTTGGATAGGCAAACTGGCAAACGTACCACCACCTGATGTTAAGTGGTCGACGTCGCCCATGAACATAAACTAGTAGACCTGGAACGAGCCCAGGCAACTCATTTATGTGTTGCCTATCCTGAGACATAAGATGTTAAGTCTCGGTGCCAGTAATTACACTGCCTGTCTTGCCCTTCTCTCCGAAACACAGCAAAGCTGTTTCACGGGAGAAATAAGCAAGATGGTGGTACCCATGCAGCCGGGAGCGCGGCACAGCGATTCCCTCCCACCGGTAAAAAATTGGTGCGTTTGTATATACGTTCCATAGCTGGGCACGGGTCTTCTCCTAGAAATCTCCATCTTCATGCGAAGAGAGTCTTGGGTTATAGTTTACCTATATGTAAGTTAAGGCCCATTTTGCTCGCTTTCAGAATCTTTCCATCTTATCAAACATATAGGTTTCCTCGCATACATAGGCACTAAAAGTATCGGGAATGGAATATTTCCACTGTTCCTGTCATATTAAAATCTTTTTAATTGAAAACTCCTTGGTTTTAAAAATCGAATACCATTTATTTATTTAAAAAAAGATTATCGGTCTTGTCACAAGGTCTTGTCAAACTTGTTTAGTCGCTGAGAAAATGGAATTGACTCGAGAAAATTCTAGAGCGATGATTTATTATGACTTTCGAAGTGGTTTAACACAAAAACAGTGTGTTGACCGGATGATTTCTGCATTTGGTGATGAAGCCCCATCGAAAACCACAATTTATCGCTGGTTTGCTGAATTTCAATGTGGGGACGTGTCAAGCTTAGTGATGATCCCCGTCAAGGTCGTCCAAAAACTGCAGTCACCCAAGAAAACGTTGATGCTGTGCGTAAGCTGATTGAGGAAGATCGACATGTGACATACCGCGAAATTCAGGCAAATTTAAACATTGGCATGAGTCAAATACAATTAATCTTGCATGAACAATTAGGTGTAAAAAATTTGTTTTTCCGATGGGTACCGCATTTGCTCTGTGAAGAGCAAAAACATTTTACAAAAAATTAAAATCGACTTCAAAAATACTAAACTAAAAAGTAATAAAATATCAGTTTATTTAATATTTGTGCTTACAGCATATAATCAACTTAATCTTCTACTAATGTACAAACTTTGCGTTTACCACGTCATTATAGTTACTTTTGGAGTCGGTGTCAGCCAAGGTAGGTAGGTAGGTAATGTACAGCAACAAATACGACACCGACTCCAAAAGTAACTATAATGACGTGGTGACGAATCCTGGATATACGCGTACGAACCCGAAACAAAAAACCAGTCACGAGTTTGGGTGTTCGAAAATGAGTTAAAGCCAACAAAAATTGTTCGTTCATGGAGTGTTGCAAAAAAATGGTGGCCACATTTGTCTCCAAAACCGGCCATGTTGCGACTATTCCTCGTGAGGGACAAAGAACGGTTAATGCAGAACGGTATGCTAGCATTAATTGTTTGCCACAGGTCGTTTCTGAACTCCGTAAAGAGAACTGTAACCGCCGCATCATCCTCCATCACGACAATGCGAGTTCTCACACCGCGCACAGAACAAAAGAGTTTATAGAGCAAGAAAACAGAATTATTAGACCATCCGCCGTACAGCCCCGACCTAAGTCCTAATGATTTCTATACTTTCCCTAAAATAAAGAATAAATTGCGTGGTCAGAGATTTTCATCGCCTGAAGAAGCTGTGGACGATTACAAAACGGCCATTTTGGAGACCCCAACTTCCGAATGGAATGGTTGCTTCAATGATTGGTTCCATCGTATGGAAAAATCGCTCGCTTCGAAAAGCATTAAATACATTTTTAAATAGTAATGTTGTGTCACTTCCTTGATTCCTGAAATTTTCAGTGCCGCCCTCGTAGACTTTTAATCTCATCAGGCATGCAGGTTATCTCACGATGTTTCCTTCACCGGTGAGCAAGCGATGGTCTCATGTTCAGGTGCACAGATAAATTTAGAAAAACCCATTTCACCACTTGCAAGAGGCAGAGTCTATACCCACTACTCACTAGTGAGTATCCCATCGTAACTCCTTTAAAGTTATAATTGATATCAATTAACACAAATATTTTAGACTAGCAGCGCCCCGCGGTTTCACCCGCGTACTTCCCATTCCCGTGGGAGGCCAGGGATAAATTATAGCCTATATGTTATTTGGACGTGTAAGCTATAGTATTGTAAAGTTTCATCAAAATTCATTCAGTAGTTTTTGCGTGAAAGAGTAACAAACATAAATTCATACATTTTCCAAACAAAGAAGGATAATAAGATGTCATAGTGCCCACCTCTTGGCATACGGAGCGAATCTGTCTGTGCATCTTGACTCCCTACAAACTATTAGTTCAGTCCCATCATTGTATCATCCTTTACCTTCCCCACCATGGTTCAGGCCTTGACGTGGCGGAGGGGCTCAGTAGCCTAGGATGAGCCGCTGCACCTTGGGCGAAGCCAATTGGGCCGAGGGGGCTCTTTGTACCCCTCTTATAAGAAGAGGGGACAAAAGAACAGGGGGCAAGGGGCGAGGATGGAAACCTCACCCCATTGTACTGTTCCGACGTTGGGAGGGGTTGTTTTGTGGTGCGAGACAACCCCTCTGTGGAGGTGGCGTCGGTCCCTTGCGGAACTGACTAGCCGTCGAGGTGTCCTGTTAGTTTTTTAGATCCGGGACACCTCACCAAAGGCGGCATTGGGGGCACTCGCCGGGTTTTAGTGGGTAGAGCTGTGTCCACGTACCATCTTTCGGGCGCAGCGAGTCCCACATACCCACCTGGGGAGACCCACTCCCCTGCGGGATGCCTCAGAGCATTTCCCGGCGTTAAAGAAAAAAAAAAGAAAAAAAAATCCTTTACCTTGTACCGTGATAGATCCACGTTGGTCTTCTGCCAGTGGTAGGTGAGGAGGCCGGCGGCGAGGCCCTGGGTGTAGGCGGACAGGTTCGTGTGGCCGAGCAGGTACATCGTCAGGTAGGTATCGTCGCGGACGTGGAAGTCGCGAACATATCTGTCAGATATTAATTTATGTACCACTGATGGGAGATGTGTTTGTGCCACGCTCCCGTCAGCATGGGCTACTCCTTTATAATATAGGCATAGAAGTTTCTACTGAGTTTTTTCTTCTCAGTGAGCTTGCCTTGGAACAGGTGGTAGATTCAATTGACGTTCAAAAAGAGTATATTTTTGAACGTCAATTGATTTTTAAAAATATAACAAATGAGACAAAACTCCAAATAATTGACGCTGGTTTAATCATCTTTCAAAGATTAAAAATATTTCCCAATAATTTGGAATTATTACCTCGTACTGAGATTAATGTTTGGTTGTCTGAGCCATGCTCAGTAAACTCTGTAAGACTTTATGAATTAATTAGCTGTTGCCCGCAGCTTCGCCCGCGTTTACTTAGATTTACAGCCGTTTGGATTGATGATGATTATTTTTATGGCCAAAGTTACGTCTTATAACGTCAGCTATCTGCCATTAAAAGCCTCGTCAAAATCGGCTTAGCCGTTTCAGAGATTAACCGGAACAAACAGACGGACAAAAATGTTTTTTCTAAATGTAAGTGCAGTATATTCTTTCATAGATTTTAACCGCGACTTCGTCCGCATATAAGAAATATTGTTTTAAATCTTATTTTTCAAATAAAGTAGTAGTAGCCATGCTGCTTTGCAACCGAATTGGGCCGGCACAACCGTGGTGGTACCTCTCGCTCACATAACACCGGCGTCAAGTGACAGCTATGCTGTCGCGTTTCGTGCGGTTTGTGAGTTTCTGGTGGCCCATTGGGAGGTATAGGGAAAAGGAGGGCAACGCATCTGCATAACTTTTGGCTGTGCCGATGTCTAAATGGGCGTCGGTAGTCAGCTCCGGCTCCAATTTGGTTCCAAAAAAATGGTTCCAATTTACAAACTATAATAATTTAAAGAATACTATTTACTTCCACTGTAAGGCCCGATAGTACGTTTTTATTATAGTTTTTTTTATTAAGTAGTATATTTTTATTATATTTAAATAACTTTTACGGATTTTATCGCGGTTTATTAAGATTTTTAAATGCCTGACGTTTCGGATACTTTCCAGAAACCATGTTCATGGGAGGATTGAGGTGTCAGACGTCCTATAGTATTTATTTTGTGTCCTAACGATACAAAATTATTCGTAACCTCCCTATGATACATCAATATTTTAATTCAAATTAGTACCAGCAAAAAAACTACGAAAAAGTTATATTTTTTATTCATATATTTTATTATTGTTCCCAGCATTGTTTATAAATAGTACTTTGTCATTTTTTTGCAATTTTAAATTATTAAATAATTAAATAAAAACATATTGGATATAAATTACAAAGAACCTAAAACTAAAAACCTTAAAAAATATAATATAAACTTAAGTATATTAATAAAAAGAAGTCCCTTTAGGCAAGGTTCCCCCTTTGAATTGCTAGACTAATTCTTTGTCCGAGGTAGCTGCCAGCTCTTCGGTCTCCTATGATGTCGACTAAACTTTTTGTTATTTCCTTAAAGAGCCTTAAAGCGCTAGGACCCCACGGACCAAGGGTCTCGACACCGAATGGGACAAAATCATATTCGGAGCCTAGACCCCTGTATTTGCATATTTTAGCTTTTTCAGCCGCTTCATTATTATATACGTATAAGTATTCCTTTTTTATAATATAATGAATTCTATTAATAAATCATTTTTGGATAAATTACTAATACATGAATACTTCATTAAAAACGCGTGCAATACAAAAGTGCGATCCTCATAAGGATTCGCATCTTGTAATGGATAGCGTGATCTACATTTTGTGTTAACGCCATCTATTGACACATCTAAAAAACTTCTTGTTACACTAAATATACATCTTATATCTCACCTAGGGTCTCAAACTATCTCCATATCAAATTTCACTCAAATCGGTTTAGTGGTTTAACAAATACACAGTCCCGGCGTTTTAGCTGCACAACTCCCGTTCCCGTGGGATTTTCAGGATAGCAACTATTTCAAGTCCGTTAAGTTCCAAAGTATCTTTATACCAAATCTCACCCCAATCTTTTCCGTGGTTTAGAAGATAGACAGTCCCGGGTTTTACCCACATAGGTCCCGTTCCCGTGGGATTTTTAGGATAAAAATTATTTTAAATCCTACGTTAAGTTCCAAAGTATCTTCATATCAAATTTCACACAAATCTGTGCCGTGGTTTAGAAGATAAACAGTCCCGGGGTCTTACGCGCATTGTTCCCATTCCCGTGGGATTTTCAGGATAAGATTTATTTTAAGTCCTACGTTAAGTTTCGAAGTACCTTCATATTAAATTTCAATCCAATTAAACCCAAATCTGTTCCCTGGTTTAGAAGATAGTCTGTCTCGGAGTATTACACGCATAGGTCATGTTCCCGTGGGATTTCCAGGATAAAAACTATTTAATGTCCTATGTTAATTTTCAAAGTATCTTAATATCAAATTTCACCCAAATCTGTTCCGTGGTTCATAAGATAGATAGTCCCGGGGTTTTACCCGCATAAATCCCGTTCCTGTAGGACTTCCGGGATAAAAACTATCCTATGTCTTTTCTCGGGTTTCAAGCTATCTTTGTGCCAAATTTCATCCAAATCTGTTCAGCGGTTTAGGCGTGAAGAAGAGACAGACAGACAGACAGACAGACAGAGTTACTTTCGCATTTATAATATTAGTAAGGATTAGCTTTGCAGAATATTAAGGTCACGTGGGCATCCATGAGGCTGGCATGGTCATGAAAAAATATCTTTCAAACATGTTATTACATCAATAATGATGATGATGATGATGGTGGTGGTGGTGGTGGGTATGATGATGATGATGATGGTAATGATGATTGATTGGCAAAGGGGTGGACAAGCCACATGTTGACAGTGGTCAGCGTTGCCCATGAACATAAACTTGTCACGTGGAACTAGCCACCTCTTTCATTAGTTGTCTATCCTGAGACGTAAGATGGTAATCTCGGTGCCAGTAATTACACTGCTTGGGTGACCATTTTTCGGAAGCAGAAGAGAGTAGAAGACACAAACGCTTTCCCTCCATCGGTAAACCACTAAGGCACCGAGACCTTGCGTCACAGATAAGCAAAGCGTTATCTGGTGTAAGCTTCTGGTAACATCGACCACTTACTATCAAGGCTCGTCCAATTTCCTTATCCAGGAGTGATCTATAATCCATATAACTTACTCTGGGGAATTGATGACACGAGCGTCCAGATCCTCGAAGTACGTATGAGCTGCCAATATAATAAGAGACAGTGCGAACAATCCTGACAGAGCTATCTTCCTTGCCCGAGGGTTTTGGACGATCACCAATAAAATCAGTCCAAAACAAAACAGTTGAGTGTCTGCTGCTAGATACCTAAAAAATAATCTATATTATCATCTATGGAAACCTCGAGGACCACTGGGTAAATAGTGATCTGGAGTTAAGTCTACGTTCACCACGATTCCATGCGCTGTTCTAGTTTAGTTTAGGTTGAGCTAGTGCCATGCTGCTGTGTAGCCGAATGGGCCGAGGGTGGTACCCCTTTTTTTCTTTAACGCCGGTAAATGCTCTGAGGCATCCTGCGGGGGTGTTGGTCTCCCCCGGCGGGTATGTGGGACTCGCGCCCTAAATCTGGTAAGTGGACGCAGCTCTACCCACTAAAACCCGAGTGCCACCAATGCCTTTGGTGAGGTACCCCGGATCTAATGACCAAACAGGGCACCTCGACGGCTAGTCAGTCCCGACGCCACCTCCACAGAGGGGTTGTACCGCACCACAGATCAACTCTTCCCAACGTCGGGACAGTACAATGGGGTGAGGTTCCCGTGCCCTTGCCCCCTGCTCTTTTGTCCCCTCTTCTTATAAGAGGGGTACAAAGAGCCCCTTCGGCTCAATTAGATTGGCCCAAGGTACTGGGCTCACCCTAGGCTACTGAGCCCCACCGCCACGTCAAGGCCTGAATCATGGTGGGGCGAGGGTGGTACCCCTCGCTCACATAATACCGGTATAAAGTGACAGCTATGCTGTCTCGTATCGTGCGGTTTGTGAGTTTCCGGAGGCCCATTAGTGGGATAGGGAAAAGGAGGGCAACGCATCTGCATAATCTTTGGTTGTGCCGGTATGGGCGTCGATAGTCGACAAAAGGCTTCGACTGCTCGTTTACCCTCCTATGCTATAATAAAAAGTTCATTGAAAGATACCTTATACTGATATGATGATTATATCGTTGGTTATGGAGCGCAAATGTATGGGGACCCTTTTTTTTTCTTTAATGCCGGGATATGCTCTAAGGCATCCCGCGGGGGAGTGGGTCACCCCACGCGGTTATGTGGGACTCGCTGCGCCCGACAGCTGGTAAGTGGACGCAGCTCTACCCACTAAAACCCGGCGAGTGCCGCCAATGCTGCGTTTGGTGAGGTGCCCCGGATCTAGTAAACAAACAGGGCACCTCGACGGCTAGTCAGTCCCGCAAGGGACCGACGCCACCTCCACAGAGGGGTTGTCCCGCACCACAGAACAACCCCTCCCAACGTCGGGACAGTACAATGGGGTGAGGTTCCCATCCTCGCCCCTTGCCCCCTGCTCTTTTGTCCCCTCTTCTTATAAGAGGGGTACAAAGAGCCCCCTCGGCCCAATTAGCTTCACCCAAGGTGCAGCGGCTCACCCTAGGTTACTGAGCTGCACCGCCACGACAAGGCTTGAACCTTGGTGGCGAAATGTATGGGGACCCTGGGTCAACGTTGAGGGGGCCAACTTTTAACCATTTCGTAATAAAACTGTTTTCCTCATCAGTTTGACCTCATTTCTAATCCATAGATGATGATGATCGGCCTGGTTTACCACTAGGTTGACTGTAATTTGCCCCTTCCATATTCACATGAAAATGTATTTACCATCCTTGTGGAAAGCATAGATCATCGGCGAACACGTAGTTGTTGAAGTAGAAGACATTGGCCCACCAGTACTGACGGCACTGCTCTGACTCGCTGGTCACCAGCATCTGCCACATGGGACCATCACCCAGGTGACGTACCCATGTGCTGATGGTAGCTATCACTAGCGCGTATGGTGGTGTCAGTCTGAAAAGAGTTCAGAATTAACACAGAACAAGCGTTGTTATTGGTTTGAAATTTGAACTTTATCTTCGGAACTGTAACTCAAATTAAAAAAAACTTGAGAGGTGTCAAGGGACACCCAGATGGAACGAAGTTTCTTTCGATTAATTAGTGTAATTCCTTATTGTAATATTTTTTTTTTAAAGTTAAAATTTTTTTTTTAATTATTAACAAATATAATGTAATATAAACTTTATCAGTAGGCTCAATTTTAGTAACGAAAATAACTGGCTTGCTTTCTATGAGAGAGAGAGACAGATAGACTGACACAGAAACACGCGCCCCCGCACGGCTTACAACTATAGCAAAAAGTGTCGTTACAATTTTTCGTCTTACTTTTTTCCGTCTAGCCCCCTTTCGCAACACGCGATAAGGAACTACGTTCCAAAAACAAATAACAAAAAAGTACATACACACACACACATAAGTGTGTGAGCTGCTGCATAAGTGGCTGCTGCTGTGTGCATGCAGATGTTGATTGTGATGAATGTTAAAACTTAAAACCCACAATAATTAACAAAATTATAATAAGGATATTATGTCATGCCGTTTGCACCGTCATAGCATCCAAGTCGAATTTACTCTCAAGACAAGCTAATTTAATGTCTTACATCAAAAATATTTTTACATTTGATAAACCAACTGACCTCTTCACCTGATGGAGGCGGAGACTCGTCCTTATGTGGGACCTTGGAGAGTCACTTATGCATGCTAGGAACTTTGGTGAGGGTAATTATTAAAAAATCACTAACCGAATCCACCTCAAGAATATTCCTTTAGGTATCTGAGTCCAGGTCACTTCGTTAGTCTCGCTGTATATTTGTAGATTGTAAGCCAAAAGGAAGCTGGACATGAGGAAGAAAGTGGTCACGACTAAAGACCCATTGAATAAAAGCTGCTTCAATATATCATTGTGCGCCTGAAAGAGAAAAAGTCGTGAGCGATGATGGTTTAGTTGGCTGTGCTTTGAATCTCCCTAAGCACCTGACCTTCAATTTGCTTGGTATTGCAAACGATTTCTGTAGAATTAATATCTTTGAGTTTGTAATTTGCTTAAAGTGACTGTCGTATGTTGAATAGAAAAAATATAAATTTACCTTTTCAATATACAATGGGTTCGCGATGAACGTTACACTCATAACTATTGTGGTGTGGCAAAATATCACACAAACCATAGTCATGGCCCTAAAAAATAAAGAAGATGTCAAATAGTGCGAATAAAACAATTATACCAATGGGAGGAGGGTGCGCCGTGCGCCGCGCGCCAGTGCCTCGTGCCCATCTGCATGGGCGCCACCGTCCTACCTATTTTTTTTTTTGTTTTTTTTTCACACCACGTCAATCTGGTCCCGTGGTAAGTTCTGGAAGAACTTGTGTTACGGGTACCAGACAACGGAAATATATTTAATACGTTTATACTATACATATATTTAAGATTTTTATTATATAATACACATATTTAATACACATCCACGACCCAGGAACACAGAAAATATTATTGTTCCCTGGCGGGATTTGAACCCGCAACCTCCGGCTTGAGCGCCAACGCGCTTACCACTGAGCTACAGAGGTCGTCGTATTTCTTCCGTGAAAAAGCTTTGTTATGTTTTGGAAGAAAGATCAAGACGGGTAGTGTTATTGCTGGCACAAAGACACTAGATGTGTCTTTGTGCCATGACATTACAGGACAAGCAACGCATGAATGAGTGACCCGAGCTAGTTTTAGGTGCAAATTTTCACGTATATGTTCACAGACCAACACAATTTAGCTCGTCTGCCCGTTTACCTTCTCAGCTCTCATTAGCTTAATTAACGCATGTGACTTGTAAGTGCTTGTTTAAATTCTAGAAGAATCCACATTTGGATTTAAGCCAGATTCTGAAACATTTTCATCAACATAACTGTACCTCAATCCGTTGATCATCTTTAATCTTTTCAACCTTGGATCTGGCCCGACGCCGGCTGGTGCTATCAACTTCTTCCAATTGCGTTGCAATGAGAATGCTAATAAATGAGCGTTGGCTGGAGAAGAAAATATATTTAATGTTAATGTAAAAGGTTATAAAGGTACATACACTTTTAATGGATACTATCACTATTAACAACAGTCCGTACAGAACTTAAGTAGATCAAAATGATTTTACCTTTCTTGCTATTTACCCTGCTATGAAATAGGTCATGCAAACTTCCAATTATAATAAGAGCAATTATAACAGCATATACAACAGCCACTGTGATATCGGAACCGTCTAGTTTAATTGTACTATCTTTATCTTTACAGTAAAGTATTTCTGATATATTCGCTTCTATTCCGTAGTTCTTCCATATACTTTGATTGACGCATTCCGCAAGGCTCGCTTCTAGGTCCATTGTTTTATTCACTTTATATCGAAGATAGTTTTTACATGTTGTAGACAGACACACCGCTCGGTGGACCAGTGTGTGGTTAAAGTGATGAGTCGTGTGTAATGAATATTCCTGCAATTGTAAAACATGGGTAATATAACTTTGTTCAAAGTGGGTAATGCAATATTATAAAATAATTAGATACGCCTCGAATTAAAAAGTATTATATCTCTATAATAATTTTCAATTAGAGGCAAAAGCTGCATGGAAGGCAAAAGATGGTGACATCTTTTGTCTTTATATCTTATTACCAATCCCTGGAAAACGAAATTCTCACATTAAACATACAAAGCTAAGGTTTTAATTTTTTATATTTTCTGTCTCCTACCTAATGTTAAATAAAATTGAACAAGAAGCATCGGTTGCAACGAAAGATATCGAAAAATGGACTTTATGTAAGAACGGCACTGTTCATGGACGCGGAACCATTTATGTGGTTTATCTGATATTAGCGACCCGCCCTAGCTTCGCACGGGTGCAATGCTGATACTAAATAATAAATATATTACAGAATGTCTTTATATACAAAGTTCACATCTTTTTTGTCATTATACAAAAAAAAATGTTTTCTTCAGAGGTTACTCTTGAAAGAGTGGTATATAATTATTGGACATGTGCAAAACACTCAACGCTAAACTCTAACCGCCTTATTACAAAAAACTTATACTACGGGGGCTAGAGGGGCGAAGCCGCGCTCCTTGGGGTTTCCCGCCATTTCTCCGTATTACAGACCGAATATTGTATTTTGTATGGCTATTAGCGTAGTAGCATGCCTTTAAATGAAAATAATAATAATAATAATTAGTTATTGCAATGTAAGTCGAGTTACCTTTGTTATTATCTTGTCATACATATCCTATATCCTGCCCTGAATGATTCCTAAATTTAACATCTCTCGTCCCTTTATATACATGGAAAAATTTCTCCCGTTTGATAATGGCAAATGTACTACGTACGAGAATTGCCAAAAAAAAAAAAAAAAGTCGAGTTACCACTTACCAATAGTTACAATACAGCCATTATTGTTCTTTGATTCTAAATAGACGGTATGTTGTTCATAAGAATAGTATAATATTTTTTGTTGTGAATTTGTGTGCCACGAACATTACTTATGTTGTAAAATGTATCAACAAAAGGAAGAAGGGATGATAATTGGACTTCTCAAGAAAAGGTTAGTGTTTATTTAATCCAAACATACATGAAAAATATCAGAGTTAATTAGAATTATTACATATGATATAAAATAGGTATGTATATCAATGACAAAATACAATACAACAAAATTACAGAAATAGAATGTTAAATTATATAAGGATGTCAGAATAATTATTTTAAATGTTAGTCCAATTCAATAATTTTGTCTACATCGAGTTTATTTAATTACCTTTCAATACAATTAATACGAAAAAACGTAAATTCAACGCATAAGACATCTGATAATTTAAAGTTTTGAGGTTAGTACCGAAGTTAAACTAGGGGTCACGGTGGTCTAACTTTAGTACCATAGATAGTCCTGGTACTAGCGTTAAACTAGTTTTTGTAATAACATTTATATTAGACCATGGTTTAAAGCTGGTATTAAACTCGGTACTATATTTAGTCTTCGTTTTGGAATAAGGCGGTAAGCATGCAATGCAACGATGAAAGTTTGACCCTAAGAATTAAGGATATCTCGGACGGTTCCGCCACAGCCCCTCAATTAAGTCTGTTATATATTCGAAAATATTCATTTAAATTATATGCTGTAAATGGCCAAATTGATCTTTATTGTATTGTACAATTTATTTAATTGGATAAGGACTAATGCTGTATTGCTTAAAATCGCTTCGTAAATAAGCCATTATTAATCGTAAAAAGTAAAGGTAAACGTAAAAAAAAAATCGGTTGTCTGTAAAGTCGGTTTACTGACGATAGTTGAACGTGACAACGTCATAAGAAAATGGAACGCCTCAGAGCGAGGTAACGCCGCATACGTCATCGCATGCGTCATGTTTTTTCGTCCGTGCAGCCGGCTCCATCGAATTATAAGACGTTGTCACGTCAAAAATGGTTATTTTGGGTTATCCCTAAGAAATATACCACCGCGGATTTTTTGTAGACCTTTGTAAGGTGTACAATACTGTAGTACATTATTTTGATCTATCTGGTAGGATTAAGCCAGCGTGTGCTATGTAAGCGCAAAAAATATGTATATTTAGGACAGATCACATTAGAAACTTCTAAAATTATCTGTGTTTATCTACATTATATTATGCATGTATTATACCTATAAACCTTCCTTTTGAATCACTCTATCTATTAAAAAAACCGCATCAAAGTCTGTTGCGTAGTTTTTTTTTGGAACGTAGTTCCTTATCGCGCGTTGCGAATGGGGGCTAGACGGAAAAAAATCAGAAGAAAAGTTGGTACGACACTTTTTGCTATAGTGTGTGTGTGTATAAACACACACATGTGTGCGTGTGTTTACTGTTTATTATAAAAGTTTGAAACCTTATCTATTAACATCATGTCACCTATTTTAACGCGGTGCAATTACCTAACAACGCCATCTATTGGTAAATTCACTGAAACGTTTAATATATCACGCCATCTATTGGCAGTTTTATGTAAACTTTAAATAATTACACATATGAACCACGCCATCTATTGGCAGATTTACATAAATGCTTTAAGAACATTTACAATTTAAACATGTTTGAAAAATTAGATATGTAAGTAGTTTTCATTATATAACACATTCCACGTACCTACAGTTGACTTAATTTGACTTGCAAAAATTGTTGGTAATGTGTTTTATTAATAGGTCTTCACTAATTAATCGAAAGGAACTTCGTCCCATCCGGGTGTCCCTTGACACCTCTCTTTAGTTTTTCTTTATTTTTTTCGGATGGATCTAACTAAGCTAACGGCCCAAAAGGCCCTAATGCTACATCGGATTAGTGTGAGCTGATTTGGCTCACTTATGATTTGTAAAGTGGAAGTTTGCCCCCGCCAACCGGGAAGTCCGCGACCGCACGGCCTCCTAGCGTCGGGTTGGTTGCTGTTGCGGGACTGGGCCGCGTCACCGTCAGGTGGAGTGGAAACCCAGGCGGTCTACCCCTACCGGGTGGGCTCATTGGCGTGAGGACCAGGCAGATGGCGCAAGCGATATGGGGGCCCACTCCGCCGGGTGGAACTGCAGCGTCCGCCACAGGAGGTCTTGACCCTTGATGAGGGTTGTTGGGCAGGGCCCCCCTCGACACCCCGCGGTGGGCATCGCCTATCAAACGCGGCGTAGTTTTAAAGACTTTGTTTTATACTATGTAATAATGATATTACTGTTAGTTTTATTCGCCAATATTCAGGTATTACTGATCATCACGATACGACTAATAATTATTATAATTATGTTGTCTGTAGTCGCTTATTAGCGTTTTGTGACACATTGAGAATACGGTGACTTGCGATTTGTATCGTTTACTATAATTATATATCATTTGCTCTGTTTTATATAATACTAGCTGGTGCTCGCGACTTCGTCTGCGCAGGATAAGATTTTAGTTTTGACGTGACAACGTCTTATAATTCTATGGAGCCGGCTGCAAGAACGAAAAAACATGACGCATGCGGCGTTACCTCGCTGTGAGGCGTTCCATTTTCTTATGACGTTGTCACGTTCAACTATCGTCAGCAAAACGGACTTTTTTTATAAAAAGTATCCTATGTTACTTCTAATACCTCCAAGAATATGTGTACAAAGTTTCATGATGATCGGTTCAGTAGTTTTCGCGTGAAAGCGTAACAAACATCCACGCTTTCACATTTATAATATTAGTAAGGAAGTAAGGATAGTGTCGGGCTTTACTATCATATGGACGGAACTTTAATTGTTTTTCTCCAATATTAGCTTCTCAATCTTTTGCTGGTCATTTGAGTAGCCTACTGTTGAGTGGTGACAGGAATTACAACGCTCTGAGACGTAGCTATTTATAAATATTCCTCATGAAAGTTAAAATTATAAAATGACCTCGTGTTTCTAGTAGACTAGAGAAGGTTCTAAAGTGGTGACGGATGGAAAATGTCAAACAGTAAAACAGTAGTTTTCCTGAACTGCTGAACCCATGTCCAGCCTCTGTTAATAAATCACGATGGTGACCACACAGAAGCCAATCCGATCCCTCGCCATTCGCATCTTAGACCGGCCATTGCGCGAGAATCCCATCTTTAGTAGCAGTATAGCTTCGTGTGCTTCAAGCCCTGTCGTGGCGGTGGGGCTCAGTAATCTAGGGTGAGCCCAGCACCTTGGGCGAAGCTAATTGAGCCGAGGGGGCTCTTTGTATCCCTCTTACAAAAGAGCATGGAATGGAATGGGCGAGGAATGGAATGGAATGGTTGTTCTGTGCCGTCGGTCCCTTGGGGGACTGACTGGACGTCGCGGTGCCCTGTTTGCTCATTACATCCGGGGCACCTCACCAAAGACGGCATTGGTGGCACTCGCCGGGTTATAGTGGGTAGAGCAGCGCCCACTTACCAGCTTTCGGGCGCAGCGAGTCCCACATACCCGCGTGGGGAGACCCACTCCCCCGCGGGATGCCTCAGAGGATTTCCCGGCGTTAAAGAAAAAATATATAGTGTTGTGTTGTTTACCTTTATAAAATCTAGAAGATCGGATTTACTTTTCGAAAACAACTCGAAATCTGCCACGCAATACACACCTTCCGTGTCCAGCATACAATCATTGTAGTCATCCATTGCGAATAATGGTGGCATGATTCTGTATTGAGTCTCTGAAACGTTAACGGAATGTTATTAGTCATTTTAGACTTTATTCTTAAAGCAAAAGGGTTTCAATCTCGGTAAACCTTCAATCAATACTCGATTCAGGACGGGTTATATCGAGCATACAACCGGAATTGAGCGGTAATGTTATGTATTTTGTATAAAAACAAATACCGACGAATTTGTGATGCGACGCTGCGCCGGTTCTGCGCTCTGATTGGTTGACTGTTGGTCATTGATGGCCGATGGGACGTACATACAGATCACTGGTTGGTTGAATTGCTATTACGTCAGTGACAAATCACTGACCAGTTTCGATATATTATGGATCACAATACGCTGGAGCTCACATTACACTACATGTTAACAGGTCGAAAGTTATCAATTTCATCTCTTTGGCTCTTGCTCCACTTTTAAACTAAACTTGTCATCATAGCATTTGATAGTTCATAGATTCAGGCGTTACCGCGCAGTCTTTACACTAAATGAGTGTATGTGCACTCATATGCATACGTTAAGCATATCCCTTCTTTCCCATACTGTATATGTAGGGGAACTGGCGTATAATCCCTTACATGGATTTGCGAATAAAATAAAATCGATTTTGTGACTTGGCGTTTATTCCTTGATCGTTAGTTAGTATGTATTACAAAATTTGACGGTTGAGGTGAATTTGAAGGAAGGGGAAAAAAGGGTTAAATGGTACAATTTGATTGGTTAGTAAAATTAAACGTTATTCAGATTTAACCGTCGTTACTACAGAGTGTAGCGCCACCGTCTGGTTTCTTAGGCAGCCGATAGATGGCACCATGGATGCCCGAACATGCCCCCGGCCTTGGAAGTCTTGACTTTCAATTGGTTTCGAACAGGGGACAGATTGTTGTACATGAACGCCTGATAAGGCCTGCGTTGGTGCGAATCTCAGTCACTCGTGTGATGTTGTCCTTGCCGGGTATCGTTCGTGTCACACGTCCCAACTGCCACTTAAGGGGGGGAAGATTATCATCCTTAATTACTACTAATACACTAGTGTGTATTAGGCTTAAGGTCATCTGTCTCCGACCTCAATTTGTTGCGAATTTGAAGTTAACCAACGTACTCCTTCATCCAACGAGACCAGAAGTGCTGTCTCATCTGTTCTACCCGTTGGTAGAGTGTAAGCCGCAGCGTGTTTGAATTTGTGAAATCTTCGCATGCCGGTGATGTCAAAGTTCGACCGATCAGGAAATGAGCCGGGCTGAGAGGAAGATAATCTGTGGGATCCGAAGACATGGGTGATAAAGGCCGTGAATTGAGTATTGCTTATATTTGCGCTAATACTGTACTCAATTCTTCATACGTAAGATTCGCATTTCCCAAGCATCCCACGACTCGACGGAGGTGGTGTTTGCACGATCGCACCCCAGCCTCCCAAAGACCACCAAAATGAGCAGCATAAGGTACAATAAAGCGAAATTTTATTTGTTCCTTACTAGCGTAATTAATAATGTCAGAACTACATTTTGATATAAACTTGGCAAAGTCATTCATGAGACCCACAAAGTTCCTACCATTATCGGAAAATATCTCGTTCGGTTTACCCCGACGAAAAATAAAGCGTCGGACGTTAAATCAGTCACTAGCTCCAAGTGTACAGCACGCGTTACAAAACAAATAAATATACAAATATAGCATTTGATCTTAAGCGCTCATCTGCCTTTTCGATTAAGCATGAAAATTGGACCGGCGTAATCGACACCGCATTTAAAAAATGGGTAGGTGGGACTAATGTTCCGTGGGCAAGTTGCCCATTTGAGGAGTGAGAGTCTTACCTCTCAGTCGTGTACAAATAACACATTCGTGCGTTATCTTACGCGCAAGATTCCTCCCTCCTATTGGCCACCATTATTCGCGAATGTTATACAAATGCTTGAGGACCTGCATGTAATAATTTTATATGTTCATAACGGAAAAACAATTTTGTGAAGTGATGATTACTGCTTAATAAAATAGGATGCCTCTTGCTATATGAGAAAGTATTTGAATATGTCAATCGGCCTCCAACACGTAAGATACGATCTTTATCCATAAAAATGTTAAGTTTACTCAGATTATGTTTAGACTGAAGTTTATGGTTATTGAGAAGTGAATTATACTCATTTGGAAATGAGTCTATTTGTGATATTTTGGCTAATACTTTTTCTGCTTCTCTTAACTCGTCCACACTGATAACCTCGCCTCGCCTTTTATTTTTATTGCGAACATTATGTATGAAACGTAATACGTACGACACGGCTCGTACTAAGCGCATTCGATTTGAAAACCTTTCAAAATTAATAAATGAGTAGGATTGATTATTATCAGTTGTTGCGAAGGTCAGCTGAGATCTTTTCATTTCGGGCAAATCGTCAGCTGGTAGGTGGCTGATGTAATATGTTTGTAGTATCAATATTTACATCGTGAAGAAACTCGGGCCCCTTCCACCATAAATTTGAATTGGCTAATTCTTCTAACGGTACACCACGTGAGACTAGATCGGCCGGATTATGCCTCCCGCTAACATGACGCCATGGCAGTTCTCCTGTTAGTTCGTGTATCTCTGCCACTCTGTTTTGGACAAATGTTTGCAATACATTAGGCGACATGCGCAACCAACCTAGTACTATTGTTGAATCTGACCAAAAAATAATAGAATCAAACCTACGATGAATGGGGGAAACTACATTGTCGTATAATCTCGCTCCTAATAGCGCGCCACACAGTTCTAAGCGCGGTATGCTTACCGGTTTCAACGGTGCTACTTTTCCCTTCGCGCAGAGCAATCGAACAGAAACATTTTCATCGTCACTAACTGTGCGAACATAAATACAAGTGCCATAAGCTAACTGTGAAGCGTCTGTAAATATGTGCAATTCCGTGAGAATATGCTTATGGTTTTCACCTAGTACATAACGCGGCACGCGGATAGTATTGAGAGTGGACGCGAGGGACGATATAAAACGTTTCCACGTACGTTTGACGTCATCGGGCACTTCATCATTCCACCCAATTTTAAGTAGCCATAGACGTTGTAATAAAATTTTCGCTTGCATAATACTAGGGCTTATTAGCCCAATAGGATCGAATATTTGAGAAATATGAGATAAAATAATGCGTTTAGTTATACATTTAGAATTAATATCATTAAAATCAATTTTTGTGTTAAAATGCAGTTCGTCTGTCGTATTAAACCAACCCATACTTAATATTTTATTACTACTATTATTGTTATTAGATAATTCATTTAATGCGTTATGATTATTTGACGAATGGAGATTTTCTTGAGAAAAATTAAAAGTCCACTTTCGAAGTGGAAAACAACCTGATTGCAATGTTTTGGCAGTTTCATTGCACAAATACAACAATTTCGTCTGGTCGTCATCACCATTAATAAGATCTTCAACGAAAAAGTCTTCTTTTATTATTCTTTGGACGTCAAGGTCAGCTGTTTCAGTCCCCAACCGCTTTAAACATCGCACACTCAGAAAGGGGGCTGACGCTGTCCCATAAGTAACGGTGTTAAGGCGAAATATACTTAGCGGGTCTGATGGGTGATCTCGCCAGAGGATTAGCTGTAGATGGCGCTGCTCATCGGCTACTAGCACCTGACGGTACATCTTCTCGACGTCAGCGCAGACTACATACCGGTGCTGCCTGAAGCGTAAAAAAATGGCTAATAAGTCACCTTGTATGGCTGGCCCTACGCGTTGAATATCGTTGAGAGATGTACCCGAACTAGATATAGTGCTAGCATCAAATACCACACGCAGTTTCGTGGTTACACTGTCCTCCCGAAGAACGCCATGATGTGGCATAAAATAGTGTGGAGTGCCATATGACGATATTTTTGTCATGTGACCCATCCTCTCGTATTCGTGAATGAATTCCGTATACATACGCCTATATGGTTCTGAGCGCTGTAATCGCCTTTCTAAGGCGAAGAAACGTCGCTGGGCTTGAGGAAACGTGTCTCCCAAGATTTCAGGTGACCTTTGGAGGGGAATAGAGACGCAGAACCTACCGTCACGATTGCGCGTTGTAGTCGTGACGAAGTGTTCCTCGCACGCCTTCTCCTCATCACTCTGTCTGCTCTGATTCATAGGTAGCTCCTCAAGCTCCCAGAACTGTCGCAACAATGTGTCTATTGTGCCTGTGTAATTACACTGGATATGGCCAAATTGGTTGCGTGAATTGTATTGTATAGGTCCCGATATTACCCAGCCAAATAATGTATTATACAAATAAGGTCCATTATGTAGCCTTATTTTACCATTAGTAAGCAAGTCCCAAAATATGTCTGCGCCAATCAGAATGTATATATCTTGAGACTGCAAAAACTGAGGATCCGCCAACTGAAAGTTGTCTGGAATACAGAAATGTTTGTATGAGAAATTATCAATAGCTGGGACCTTACACGTAATTTCTGGTAAAACGAAACATTGAATATTTGTAGTGTAAGTATTTATGCGCGATTTTATTGTCAGCTCGCATCCTTTACTACATTGCGTAACTGAATTACCTACACCTCTAATCTCGTGAGCGGACTGTATTAAATTTGCGTTTATTAAATCACAAAACGATCTTGTAACAAAACAGCGCTGACTACCGCTGTCTAATAAAGCGCGTGCGACGTACATACGACTGCCGCTGACCACTTCGATGACGGCAGTCGACAGCAATACGGGTTGCAAGGTATACGAATGAGATGCAAGTGATTTTGTTTGTGAATCCTTCGTATCGATAGGCTCGATCCCCGTGTGTGCGTGTTTTATAGATAAGGATTGAGCGGCGAGTACTGTCGCCGTGCGATGGTTCGGGTCTGCATATCTCGACTCATCAGTTTGAATTGACGACTGCATCGGTACGGAAGTTGAATGTAAATTATCAGTATGAATAAGTGTATTATGTTTCTTATCACATCTTTTACAGTGACCGAATTTACATTGATCTACAGTATGCCCTGAACGCAAGCAGTTTTTACATAGGTTATTATCGCGTATTAGTTTTAATTTAGCGTTTATATTAGCTTCTAAGAACTTAGTGCAAGAATAAAGCGGGTGAGTAAGTTTGCACATTAAACACGGCTTGTAAAACTTATTAGTTGGTCGAGCTTGTACGTTATTGGTAGATACGTTACAGTGTGACTTTTGATGATGACAATTAATATTGTGTTTTTTGACGTCACTCGTCAATCTTTGCTATGTGATGCTTGCAAAGTCTCCAACATATCAGCCCGACTGTTTAGAAATTGTATTAGGTGGTTTAGCGACAACTTTATTTGACTATCGCCAGCGTAAAGATTGCCTTTGTGTTGTTCCCACTCGCGTTCAGTGATTTTATCTAGTTTTGACACTAAAATGTAAATAATTAACGTGTCCCACGTGTCAGTTGGTTCGCCTAATAATTTCCAAAGCTCTTTAATTCTTTAACGTGCAATCAATTAATGTTCTAATTAAAAGATGTGATTCCTTTGGCAATGATTGAATATTGAAAATAGATTTAATATGATTTTGTATTAACAACCTATTATTGTTGTATCGATGTTGTAAAAGTTCCCATGCGATTGTATCATTATCGGATGTTAATTCTAACGTATTAATTATGAGCAATGCGCTGCCTAACAAGGACGTTTTTAAATAATAAAATTTTTGCACTTCACTAAGTTCGTTTGAATTGTGAACAAGTGAAATAAATGTGTCTCTAAATTCGAGCCAATTTTCATACGTACCATCAAATTGAGGCATAGTTATAGTCGGTAATCCTATGGATTGTAAGGCGTTAGGATTTTTGCTATGACCTTGAGAGCTAGTGAAAGTGACATTCGAATTTATTAATGACTCGGCGAGGGCTTGGGCGCTGTAAAAACTATTTTCAAATTGTTCCCGATGTAATAGTTGTTCCTCGAGATTAGACTCGGGAACAGTTTCCTCGATTTTACTTTGAATATCGTTGAATTCACGAAATAAGGATGTAGCCCCCTCCGTGCGTAATTTTAATTCGGTACTTAAATTTGTAGACTGTTCAGATCGACAACTGGATAAATAAGTGGAGAACTTTGTGAGTCTCGCTTTGAGAATGCCACGTCATCGATAGCCTTATAAGGAGATTTTTCGCGCCTATTAATGTTATCCACGCTCATTTTAGCAGTCTAAAGTAGGAAGGGATACTCACGTTTGTGCAAGATAATCTTATACCACCACAGCCTATGCTTGCTCCGGCACACAGCTGACTCCTGAGGTGACACACGGGAAATCCTTAGCGTAGGTACTGAAGAAGATTACTCCGATGTCCTGGCCTCAATAATGCGTAATGGGTTGGTAGGTACAGTCTTCTGCACGCGCCTTCCAGATTGCGAACGTTCTTCGCCGATTCTTTTATATCCGAATCCGGCTCGAAGACCAAAATTATGTAGAGGAACTGGCGTATAATCCCTTACATGGATTTGCGAATAATATAAAATCGTTTTGTGACTTGGCGTTTATTCCTTGATCGTTAGTTAGTATGTATTACAAAATTTGACGGTTGAGGTGAATTTGAAGGAAGGGGGAAAAAGGGTTAAATGGTACAATTTGATTGGTTAGTAAAATTAAACGTTATTCAGATTTAACCGTCGTTACTACAGAGTGTAGCGCCACCGTCTGGTTTCTTAGGCAGCCGATAGATAGCACCATGGATGCCCGAACACATACACTTGTATGCACCACCATCACACCCTTTTCGCCCCGACACCGGGGCATCCTTAAGGGCCCTTGGTAGGTGAAAAAGGCAAAATTTGCTGTTTTCTATTAGCTGCTATTTAACAAATTGAAGATTTCTGGCACTGAAATTTCCAATCTGTATTACAGAACGTATGTATGAGGTGATGACAGTTTTCAAAACACGATTGGAAAAATTTTGATCGATAAAAAAAAATCTGAAGTAATCTCTAAAATTTCATATAAATGAATATTACGACCGTGTTTTACAATAATCATTTGCCCGCACTGCACTGGTAGCGCACCCCTCCATCGGTCAAAACATTAAGGGTGTTTACACACGTGCCACAACCACACCACATAGCAGCGACAAAAAGTGGTGAATAAGTGGTTACGTTTGAATAGTGTCGCTGCAGCTTTTTGCAGTTGCGTTGTGGTACAGGCAAAATGTCGTTGTGGTTGCGTTGTCGCTAGTAGCACATAGTTGCAATGTGGTTAGGTCGTGTGCAGACTAGCTAGTGCAGACAGTACTACAGTAGACACAGTTCGACTTCGACTTTTATAAAGGAAACACAAAGGCTTGGGTTAGGTTTAGGCTTTTAAAAAGAAGACGACGACGGTGTCAGCGCCAAAATCTTCAAAAAATTACTTGCAAACAATTTTGCCATGCTTTGTTCTTTAGTATGCGATTAGAATACTCCTCTGTCCTATAATCCGGATCTGTATACATGTATTTTCGGATCTCCTCAATTAATAAATCTGTGTCAAAAGTCTCGCTGTCAGACATTTTGTTTACCGCACAACGACGCGGCAAAATGTGGTACGTGTCACGTGTGAATTATAATATTCATTTTCAATACAAAATATGCGCCCGACCACGTGTTGTGGTTGTGGTACGTGTGAGAACACCCTAAAAAAATAAACCTATCGTTTTTTATGTCTTCGAAAATTTCTATTATTATATGAAAAATCTAAACAAACCGCAACAAAAAATCCGATGATTTGATGTAGTGTGTAGATGTAGAAGCGCGTACTTCGATGAAATATTTTTTTTACTATTTTCCATAAATTTCACCTTTCCTTTTTGATGCGGTTTAATTTTTTTTTGTTTCTCCCTTTATTGTTCTTATACTTTATTGGTCTTCGTCGTGCGTGTCGCATAGGGTCGGAACACAATCACGTGAATTTAATTTATTTTAAGAAGTTTCTCTTAGACTAAATATAGACATAAATGAATTTTGTAAGAAAAGTGATATTCATAGTGATATTCATAGTAGGAATACACGTAATAGACACAGGTTACATGCACCAATGATTAGACTTTCGAAAGTAAGCAATTCTTTTAAAGGCAACTGTATACGCTTTTACAATAGGATCCCAGAAAACGTTCAAAAGCTCTCCATAAAAAAATTCAAAAAAGTTGTTAAAGAACGTTTGTGTGGTAAAGCATATTATAAAATAAAAGATTTCATGGAAGATACCACACCCTGGGAATAAGGTGTTCCTCCCGGGCATTTCAAGATAAGATGTTAAAATTGTTATTAATATATATTATTTGAAAAGATTAGTTCCACTGAGTTTGTTTCGCCGGTTCTTCTCAGTGGGCTTACCTTGGAACCGGTGGTAGATTCAATTGACGTTCAAAAAGATACTGTATTAGTACTATTTTGAATAAAAAAAAATTGATTTTGATTTTTGATTTTGATTTTGACTAAGATATTTCCTATAAATAGCAGCAGTAGATTTTTTTTTAATATTTAAATGGATGTAGACAATATAATACTTACCATTTACAGTATAGATAACTCCATCACAGGCCACAATAAGAACATAGAAAAAATAGAATTTCAAAAACATTTTTTTTTATAAAATTCATACAATGTAAAATTGTAAAATAAAAAAATTCAATTATTTTTTTACAATTTTTACGCAAATTATTTTTATAAATTTTTCTTAGTAAAGCACCATTTTGTTTTTGCTTCTCATTATCGTAACTACTGTATAATATTATATTCAAGTGAATTTCCTCGAAGACTTCTCGTCGAGTTGTGTGTATGTATTTATTAAGTCGCAAAGTTGTATTTGGCCTCAGTAAGTGTAATTAATATATTACTAATAGCAAGTAATTATTTCGTATTTATCGATCAATTAGTTTTGTAAAGGGATAATGTAACGTGTGTTAGACCAGTTAATTCAGTATAAAACATTACTGTCAGAAATGTGATCTACTAGACTAGTAATAGCTGCTATAATAGTACGAGAGCTAGCAACGTCAGGAAAATAAGAATTTCAGGTAGGCCAGTATTTATATAATTGCTATCTCTCTCAGTCTCCCGGACGTCATGCGGGCTATCTGGCTGGCGGTAGTGGTTGCGTTCATCAGTGCGCATCCTACTTGTACCTACAGGTCACATATCAATTTTTCAAATCATTTTAAGAAGTTTCTTTTATTTTAAAATTTTTTTTATTGATCTTTTTGCAACATGAACCTATTATTGCCAGATATTTTTATTTTGATTTGAAAAATTTATATTTGACCTGTACAAGTAGAATGCGCACTGATGCACGCAACCACTACCGCTAGCCAGATAGCCCGTATGACGTCCGGGAGAGTGAGAGAGAGAGAAAGAGAGAGAGAGAGAGAGAGAGAGCATATCTAAAAACTGGCCTACCTGAAATTCTCTCTCGAAAACGTTGCTAGCTCTTACGACTTACACGATAACGGCTTTGGTGTTTTGTCGTTCTGGCCACTTTGATCTCAAATATTATATCCTCTTTGGTTAGAAATTCTAAATTCAAATTTCTACAGATATTTTTTAAGGTTTGAGATTTGAGTTTCGAAAAACTTAATCCATTTGTTTTTTTCCTCTTTTGTTTTTCATCTTTGCGTCACTCAGTTTACAAAATGTTGAACTTGAAATATCGTGTTATTTACTAGTACGAGTTCCACCATAGCACCAGTGCAGCAGAAACGGCTCGAAGGATTAATGATGTGTATGGCTGCGGTGTCGCAAAAGAAAATACAGTGCGTTTCATTTTCATTCTGGAAATTTCAACCTGCAGAACAAGCCCCGTGGACGTATAGAGCCCAAAGGAAGAATTAAAGGCTTTTGTGGAAGCGGATTCATCACAAACAACGTCCGAGTTAGCTGCAGGCTGCGGTGTTAATACTGTTTTAACCCACTTAAGCAAATTGGGAAGGTAAATAGGTCATGAATTGAGTGAAGTAAACCCACAAACGCGCTTAGACTGCTGCGTTACATTACTCAACCGGCGCTATAATGAAGGAATTTTAAATAGAATCATTATCATTATATATGTGATGAAAATTGGATCATGTACGATAATGAAAAGTGCTCATCACACTTGCTCAACACTGGCGAGCCAACCAAATCCTGCCTCAAGCTAAAATTGACTCAAAAAATTTTACTTGTGAGCGTTTAGTGGACTAGTGCCGTTGTCTTTTACTACAGCTTTCTTAAATCTAGCCAGACGATTGCGGCAGATGTCTATTGTTAGCAACTGCAAACCATGGTGGAAAAGCTAGCTGCTAAACAACCGCGGCAAGTCAATCGCTTTAGGCCACTGCTGCTTCAGGACCACGCTAGACCACACACTGTACAACAGACGGGTACCAAATTAGAGGAGATTCAATTGGAATGTCAGAGATATTCATCGTACTCCTCGGACGTACTGCTTCAACAGATTACTATTTTTTCGAAATTTGGATAACCTCTTGCAAAGGAAAAAACCACATCCGATAAGGCAGTACAAACCGTCTTCAAAAATTTTATTGATTCTCGTCCGAATGGTTTTTTAGTAAAGCTATTAATGAACTACTTGTGAAATGGCAAAAGTGCATAGATAGAAATGGTACATACTTTGATTGATTAATTATATTTATAAAAAAATCGACTCTGTTCCGACCATACAAAACGCCAATTTCATATATTATTTAGATACATAGGATATTTTTCTGAAAAGCCTCTGGAGACTCTAGCTTAGAAATTGCTTAACTTATTTCCATAAATGTATTGGTTCCTACTTCCTACTCTCGTTCATTATTACTAAATGCAGAAAACTGAAAAACCTCGCTTCAGGAAGTAGTGCAGGGTGTAATCACAGTGTAAATAGTAACAGTGGGTCAACGCGTTTGAAGTCACGCGAAATGCTGCTTTTGTTTTGAATATATGTATATTATATGTAGGTATATTATGTATAATATAAGTAGTTAAGTATATTCCAATTTATTCAATACATATATGATCAAATAAACCTACTATGCAGTATTCTTTATTATGTTATACATATCACATTTATTATAAGTATAAAAATAGTATTTTATATTATGGGAATGTGTAAGTATGTATATATTTTTTATAGTGTGCTTATAGTTGAATCAGTCACTATCACTACTTCATATTCCTAATCGACATCCCCGGAAACTGGAAATAATCCCCATATTAATTTTATTTAAAAATTAGCGTCCGCCATCATGTATCTCGAAATATATCGTCATATCCGTAATCGGCACCCCTGAAAACCATGGAAACGATACCCATGTTAGTTTTTTTTTTAAATTGCGTCCGCCGTCTTGATCCTCGAAATTTATCGTACATATTCGTAATCGGCACCCCTGAAAACCATCAAAACGATACCCATATTGATTTTATTTAACAATTCGCGTCCGCCATCTTGTATCTCGATATTATAGCGTCATATTTCACCCCTGAAAACCATGAAAACGGTACACATGTTGATATTTTTTTTAATTCGCGTCCGCCATCTTGAACCTCCAAATCGTCATATTCGTAATCGGAACGCCTAAAAGCATGAAATGCGAATTAATAGAAATATGGGTATCTTACCCATATTGATTTTGTATTAATTCGCATCCGCCATCTTGAACCTTGAAATACATTGTCATATTCCTAATCGGCACCCCCGAAAACCATTCCAAGAAAGGACGAAAATCAAGTAAACAATAATATGCATAATTCAAACGAGTATCGCTGGGTTAATATTTTTGAAAAATCATACAAAGAATAAAATACTCTTTAATCAAAAGCATCTGGAAAAAAAATGTAAGTAAAGAAACACTTAAACAATTAAAATAAAAAGAGATGGCCCTGGCCGACATCTCCCGAACGAGTTTATGGCAGTTCGGGAGATGCCCGCCCCTCCCTCATCCCGCAAACCCCGCACGATTGCTCTGTCTAGACGGCCTACGGTAAGACTTTGCTTATACTGTGGTGTTTTAAAATGAATAAATAAAATAAATTTATTTCAGACAATGTCCATATAGAACCCTTAATTTGAGTTTAACTACAAACGCCATTCAGCTTTTTAACAGACTTCTAAAAAAGGAGTAGGTTCTCAATTCGGGTGTTATGTTATTATTATGTTTTTTTTTGCTGTCGGAATAGAGATTAAAGCTAAAATCACAAGACTTCTTCTCTTCCTGTACTTCTTCACAGTAATAAATAGACGCACACCCATTATACAACTGATATGACAATAATGAGAATCAAAAATATCCTCTTATTGAAAACGATTTAATTTAATTGAATGTTATAAAGTCTATAACGGACAACGGTAGACTACGGCCTACGCTAGCCGCTAGGTATCATACAACCCGTATCGTTGACCCGGCAAGACTTGTGACATCACAGCGCAAATGCTCCGCGCGCGTTCGGGATTGAGTAAAAGTTGATTCGTTTTGTCATTTTTCAAGTTATTGAAATAATTCTTTTGCCTATAATTTTTTGCCCTTACAATTTGTATAAGAATATTATTAGGTATATTTTTGTAAAAATTAAAACTTCCTTAATGTATGTCAATTATTTTATTAAAAGTAATTATTTAATTATAGCACTTAGTATATTAAAACCAACGCCTTAATCTTAAAATTGAAATTATAATCAGATATTTCAATTATTTTTTTAATTAATTAAATCACCTCAATAATACAAAGAAATCACAATGAATAATAACTCTCCAAAAGTGCTTTGTAACATGCGTACTAACTTTTATAAGAATAATAATATCATAATTCATGACGTGAACACATGAACAATGTTAGATTATTAATAATAATTATTATCACACATATATTAAATATACCTTCACCTATCAGGTATGTCTGTAGGTGTATCTATGTAACGATTACGAACACGATATTCATCTACTTCAAAACAGATTAAGTTCAATTGCGTACATATCAAGTGCTGATTACAAAAAAAAAACCGACTTAAAAAAAAGTCACAGATTTTTTTGTGCTTACAAGTTATAAGTAACGGAGGTTGTTGTCGTTGCACTGTCACGATCTTTGATTGATCATTGGCTAGAATTTAAAAAATTATTATCGTTATCTCAAAGACGATAACGAATTTCGGCTACAAAGCGATGTATGTCACTTTGTCTACAGAGGCCTTAGACAAAGTAACATTAAAAAAACGATAACGAAGTTCGAAAAGAATAAAATGTATGGGATTGACATGGCCGTCGTCAATTATGTCACTCGTTATCGATATCGCAAGTTGGTAGACAATGTTAAAATTCGTAACAAAATCATAAACTGTCAATTGGTTATCGAACACTTATGTCAAGCTTATGTTATTTTATTATTGATATTGATTCGTTATCCGTGGGCGTGGGCCATGGAGGGTAACATTTTCAAAATTTTTATGAGTTATAGTGTGTATGAGGTCTATTCACATAGATATTAATTTGACACTTCTTGTCGAACTTTGTTGACACTTGACAGTTGTTGTCGTTGCACTGTCATGATCTTTGATTGATCATTGGCTAGAAAATTATTATCGTTATCTCAAAGACGATAACGAATTTCGGCTACAAAGCGATGTCACTTTGTCTACAGGCCCAGGCCCTGTTATTCTACCAATGATTGTACATTTACACTTTGCGTTTACCACGTCATTGTTTTTACTTTTGGAGTCGGTGTCGTATTTGTTGCTTTACCTATCCAACTTGGCTGATACAATCGCGGCAGAGTTCCTGCCATTTATTAAAAACATCACCAAATAAAAATGGATATTACGATGACCTCTTCTTGACCGACCTAACATCTCAGGATAGGCAAACGAATGAGTTGTCTGTGCAAGTCTCAGGCAGGGGCGTAGCTACCGCCGTATCTGCCGTATCAATTATACGGGGCCCCGGGACCACGGGGGCCGCCCCCAACGTGCATAAGCAAAATTAATAAAAACCTGATACTATTGTCCATAGAGGCAGAAACTTTAAAAATCATCATCAGCTATAAATGATAAAGGCGGGGCTGTCCGAGAACTGAATTTAGTATGGAGCTCGAAGCCGCGTCGAGCGCTTTGGCAGCGAGTGAAACCACATATTTATTTAATTGAAGGGAGGGATTTATAAAAATAATAATTTATGACGACCGACAAAGACGACATTTCCTACAAGGTTTATTATGGTACAAGTTTTATTGTACAGAACCTGATATAACTCAAATAAAATGGGTTTTTCATCTCAATTTTGACCTATCTTTGCAATTTTTTTGAATGCAGCAAAATATAAGTAATCGTGTATCGAATGACCGAAATATTATAATGAAGGAGTGTTAAATAACATATATTTTTTTCAAAACTTAAATCGGCTTAGTTTCTAAATAAAACAGAATTCAAAATGCCGTTTATCGGGAAAGGCCCGCCTTAATAAATCCGTTTGCTGAAAAAAGGCAAGGTGAGAGTATATTTAATATGTATTGTTTGTAAAAAATTTGGGAGAAGAGACAGATAGATAATTATGATAATTAAATATTTCTTTTAATTTTATGCAAACATTTTTTATTCTTTTGTGAGAAATCTTTACCCTTCATAAGGAC
This sequence comes from Helleia helle, assembly GCA_963853865.1. Classification (NCBI taxonomy): domain Eukaryota; kingdom Metazoa; phylum Arthropoda; class Insecta; order Lepidoptera; family Lycaenidae; genus Helleia; species Helleia helle. Next base: position 17,982,374 of record OY971433.1, on the reverse strand, counting down.
CCAAAAAATTATTTATACGGGCAGGCTCCGCCACTGATCTCAGGTAACTAGTTTTGTTCATGGGCGACGCTGACCACTTACCATCAGGTGACTTGTCTGCCCGTTTGCTATCCAACTAGCATAAAGTTTATTTCTAACACAGTTATGTCATGAGAATATTTTAAATACGTATTATATTTCTAAAACTAAACACGGTAGGTACGTCTACCTCTATGTATACGTTTTTCATTTTATAGAAAAACATGGTAGTTTTAAATATTCCGTTTTAAAGTGGAAATAACCGCGTTAAATTAAAATCTAATGAATTATATTTAATCCTTACAATCATTATAATATTATTTTAATCTCATTGATATGAAGAATACTTCGTACTTAAATAATATTTTGTATCTATTCGTAGTACAATAATAAACAAGCTATTAATCGTTTATTTTCTAGGTGATTTAAATTATTGCGATGCTAAATCGCAAATTAATTAATACTCTTGTCCATATACATTCTTTTTTTCCTATTTTATGGCAATGAGTATTTACTAAATGCCAGTGTCAAACCACATTTTTAACATTCTTATCTTTTTGAATTTACACTTTGAATTTTCTTATCTTATAAAATTATTGCTGTTACAATCGTGATTTAATTCATCGCTTAAAAACGCCATCTAGCGGTAAATAAGCAAAACCTGAAAAATCAGTCTACGAAACTTCAGTGTAGTTTACAATATTGGTCCAATTAATAATTATTATACATTACAGTAAAAGTGTATCGTATTATACGTTATAGTGAAACTCGTAACGGATTTTATCGCGGTTTATAAAGATTTTTATATATCTGACGCTACTTTACAGCAACATGGGCTCACGGATCCAGAAGGAAAATTCAAAATCTTAATAGACCGCGATATAATCGTAAAAAGTTGTTATTATAATGAGTAAATTTTGTGTCACATTTTTCTATTCATTTTTTTAATATAAAATAACAGCTATCTTAAAAGCTTACTACTTGTATTGTTAATAACTAATATTTTTTATAAAAATAATTTTCATTGATGTCAAAAGGCTCCTAATTTAAAGCAATCGTTGACGATTCCACTGAACCTGTACGCATAGAGCTCGTTCGGTTCCATGGCGAAGTCATTGATGTCTGCATCTTCATCGAACTTCGGGGCATTCTGGGCTTCCACAGTAACGATAGGCAGAACCATCACTCCGATCAAGGCAGCGAATGGCAGGATCTGAAAGGAGAATGAATGAAATTTGTCAATAAAGCTCTTTAGACAAAGTCATAAGAGTCATAACCAATCATTCGAGCTCCCTTCGTATCACAGGTAAAAAACCTTTGTGCTTGTCCCTGTGGTGGGCCTTGGCCGTTTAAGGGGGGGAAATTTTTATTACTAATATAAATGATTTAACTTTTCTTTTCTTCTTCTTCTTGAGGTGTCAACTCTGCATATTTTTCCTTGTCTCTCGCGAGGCGAAAAAGTTCGGCGGCGCTCGCGATGCCCATCCACTCTGTTGTTTTTTTTTTTCTTAAACGCCGGGAAATGCTCTGAGGCATCCCGCGGGGGAGTGGGTCTCCCTAGACGGGTATGTGGGACTCCCTGCGTCCGAAAGCTGGTAAGTGGACGCAGCTCTACCCACTAAAACCCGGGGAGAGCCACCAATGCCGCCTTTGGTGAGGTGCCCCGGATCTAATAAATAAACAGGGCACCTCGACGGCTAGTCAGTCCCGCAAGGGACCGACGCCTTCTTAGAAAAATGAGATGTTCGTTAGTGCGAATTTTTGGAAGAGTTGTTTTGCTAACAAGTAAAATTGCCGTATTGGGACGACCACAACCCACATGAGGTTTACCAGGTGGCAATGTATCCACAAGAAGGTACTGTTTGGTCCGGCGGCCTCATTGGTCCGTACTCCTCAACAGCGAGCGCTACAGATCAATGATTGGGCTAGAATTGAAGTATATGGACGTGGACGACTTCTGGTTCCATCAAGACAGCGCTCGGGCCACACAGCGAGCGACACAATGGCCATTCTGCATGAACGGTTTGAGGGTAGGGTTATCGCTCGCAGAGGTGATGTGAAGTGGGCCACCGCAAGATCGTGCGATTTGACTCCGCTAGACTTTTCCTTGTGGGTTTTCTGAAGTCGCAGGCCTATGCCAATGAGCCACATTCGATGGATGCCCTGAAAGTTAACATAACGTAGACTATCGCTCAGATTCAGCCAGATCTACGCAGCAATATACCGGTGGGAGGTAAGCGCTGTGCCGCGCTCCCGGCTGCATGGGTACCACTATCTTGCTTTTTGCTCCTGTGAAACAGCTTTGCTGTGTTTCGGAGAGAAGGGGAAGACAGGCAGTATAATTACTGGCACCGAGACTTAACATCTTATGTCTCAGGATAGGCAACACATAAATGAGTTGCCTGGGTTCGTTCCAGGTATACTAGTTTATGTTCATGGGTGACGTCGACCACTTACCATCAGGTGGTACGTTTGCCAGTTTGCCTATCCAACTAACATAAAAAAGCAAAGTCATTGAAAATTGGGTCTCTCGGATCCGTGCCATCGTTCGAAGCCGCGGCGGATATTTGAACGATGTCATATTCCATACATTAATAGGCCTTTCAAATAAAAAAATCGTTATTTTCACACACAGCTTGTTTTATTCAATTTCAACATCGAGCCGTCCTTATTGAAAGACCCTTTGTATTGGATGAATAATTACTGTTATATAAAGGTGTATATATATATATCTATATAGTTAATATAGTAAGCTGTATATACACACGATATAACTATCGCTACAATTAGTACCTAGAATTAACGACATACATACATAGGAAGTAGAAAATCAGTAGATAATAATATGTACAAAACCTGCATGTCACGCTACTGTGACAGATACTCATTACTTACATCGCGACTATGACATTTTTTACATTTAGTTTGTGTCTTTCTGTACGTACTACGTCTGTCTTTTGTTTTTTACTTTGATATCGCAGGGAAATCCTCATGGATGCAGCCAGAATCTTCGGGTAGATCCTGAATGTTTGACTCGCACCTGGGAGTGCCCACCCTAACTAAAACCACTGCAAGCGCCTTCTTTCGACGGCCCGGATATATGCAGGCAACAGACAAGATCACCTCAGCGTCAGGCTGGCACAGGCGAAGCCAGACTAATCCTCGTAAGGGGGGACTACTCGGCCGTTACTAAGCAGTCCCCACGTCAGTCTAATGTCACTTGCGAAAGTAAAACTGACCAAAAATAAAATTATTTCATGTTTCGTCTTCAGGGAAAGCGTCAAGTGGTTACGCTGCCGCGTTCCGTGCGGTTTAAGAGTTTCCGGTGGCCCATTTGATAGGGAAAAGAACAACGCATCTGCATAACTTTTGGCTGTGCGAATGGCTATGGGCGTCGGTAGCCACCATAAGATTCTTACTGCTCGATTGCCTCCTTATGACATAAAATGGGAAAAATTAAGTGTTTATTTTTTTCTAAAATTAATTATTAATTTTCCCTCTTCAATTTCTATCCCATTTGAAATCATAGAAAAGGCCAGAATTTACTGTATCAGGCCTAAGTACTCTTATGCATTGTCTTTCCGTGCAAGATTCTAGATTATCATTCAAGATAATATCTTGATTAATAGGGAAAGGTGTAACAAATATTATGATATTATGTATGTTTTTGCATTTTTCTAATAAAATCCATGTTTTCATTAGCATTAAATAATTATTGCTTACAAAAACATGAATTTTCACACACAGCTGCGTTCTGAACGTGCAGGTTACTTTTTTTTTTGTTTTTTGGGTTGGCAAACGAGGAGACTAACCCAAAAGCATGAATAGGTTGCCTTTCATCGCCTGTAATTACACCGCCTGTCCTGCAGTTTTTTCGGAAACCTATCAAAGCTGTTTGAAAGATGGAGGCAAGCTCGGGCTGTTTGGCACAGCATGTTCCCTTCTAGTAGTAGGTACCTGCTTAATATCACTGTCAAATTTCTCCCTCGGGTAGACCTCCACGGGATCCAGGGCCAGTCTTCTCAAGGCCTCCTCCAGGCTCTTGTAGTAGTGGTTGAGGATCTTCTGATAGTACTGCGACCTGAACTTCTCATCCGAGCAGAGGAACAGAAAGTATATGAGGTCGCCCGCCGGGCATCCAGCGTGGAGAGTTTGGAAGTCCAGCACCTTGGCTGTCATTTCGTCACCCTGGAAATATACATGTGTTTTTAGCTTTGAGTGTACGTAAAAAGCGAAGATGTTCACCGGTGGAAGAGTTGCGCTGTGCCCCGCTCTGAGAAGGGTAGGACAGGCAGTGTAGTTACTGGGACCGAGACTAACATCTTGTGTCTCAGGATAGGTTAGGTTAGGATAGGTAGGTAAGATGGTCTGACTTACATAAAATTGAGGGTTGGAGACTGACAGATGCCCCTTTAATCGGTTTACTAAATTTTCTGTACCTCTGACCAACTGACTGTGAACATCACTTGATCACCAGTGAAAAACATCGTAAGGAAACCAGGATAATGTGATTTAAAATTTTTGTTGGTTTGAAGTTCAACACTCTACGTTGGATCAGAAAATAGGGGAACCCAACACCCTCTTACAGTTAATAAATATAAGGCTCCCTTAAATTAAGCATAAACTTTGGAGTCTATAGGATTTTGGTACAAGGCATTGTTATATTCAGCTGTTTCCCAGAGGAGAACAGAGAATGAACAAGAAGATCAAGTCTTGCAACAAAGAACTGGTACGAAGCTTTGGCAGACTTCGTTCTAATCACGAACGAAAATGACACGAATGATACGGTTACGGAGCCTTCGGAGCAAAAAGATGGCAATTATTTCCTGTATGTGATCTTTTTTATATTTATTACAGGTTCAAATGAGTTGCGAGGAAGGGATATTAGGGCACTACAGAGTAGTCGGAGCCTTAGGTGACTACCGATGGAGCCTTAGGTTGTGTCGGCCCAATTCTGGCCATATTAAAGATAAAGATATTTTATTTGTAAACATGAGTATTTTACAATATTTGGTGATATCAAATTAAAGCACAGTCATGTTTTACCAGTTACGGCGTACAAATCATATAAAAATAATAATTATGATAAGTAAGAAAATGTTGAAATTATAGTTAAATTTACAATTTCTCATTAAAATAATCTTTAAAGTACCATAATAAATCTTTAAAGTATCATAATAAACTCGATCTAATAGTAAATATTGCTTCTATATACTTACCATAAACAAACTCATAGATAGCGCTCCCAGACTTATCAATAATTTACCTAACACTCAATGTAGATTTAAAACAAAAAGATCGCATCGAAACTAGTTGTTTGGAAATTTTAGTAAAATTACTAGATATTCAAGTACATGCCATGGCATTCGCACCATTTCAACGCCAAAGGGTTTATTTTTCTAATTATAACATTCATAGCAGACCAGACTGATAATTTGGTTCTCTTAATCCTGCCCATTTTTCGCCATTGAAGAAGCATTCAAGAACCTTTTGCTTAGTTCATAAATGCGTTTTTAATATTTGAACTTGATGAGTTTTTTATCGAAATTATTGTTTGACCTTTATAGGTTTTTTGCAATGAAACAAACTTGTAATGGTTGTGGCTTTTTTATGTGTTTTGGTGTCGAGGCTAAAATGAAATCAATCTGTGCATTGTAATATTAATTCAAACAAGAACATCGAAGTAAGTTCGCAACAGGTTCTAAATATTTTTAGGGATGTAACATATTATAGTTATATACATAATATAACATCATCTCAAATACCAATATTATACCTAAATACCTAACGGTGCCTAATAAAGCGGTGGGTAACAGCTAGTCATAATATATGAAATTCTTTTGTAGGTAGCCGGTAGGTACTCCGATTTCGATGTTTGGTCGGTATATTTGAAAAATAATAAAGTCTGAGAAAATTATTCCCTTCCTCAGACGTTTACAATATTTTTTATTCGGGTGCGCTAGTCTTGTACATGTTGAGAAGCCGGTGCATCATGCATCATGCATCTTAGTCCGTTCTGTATGCATGTATGTTTCGCCTATCCCCAGACATAAGTAAAGTCTATGTGCCAGTAATTACACTGCCTGTCTTGCCCTTCTCTCCGAAACACAGCAAAGCTGTTTCACGGGAGAAACAAGCAAGATGGTCAGCGCAACCCTCCCACCGGTTTTTATTTTAGGGCGGTTGAAACCGGTAAGTAATTATGTGAAGTGGCAACTTGACTCAATGATCCACTTTCTAGTTAAGATAGTGTAGTTGTTAAAATATATTTGCTGTCCGCGTTTTTAACCGATTTGAAATAGCCTATGCCTTTATTGTTCTTCTTAGAAAATACTTTTTAAATCAGACTTGTAGTTTTGTAGACTAAGGCGTTCAACGAAACAAACAAACATGTTTTAGATCGACATTACGTATTTATTTATGTAAATAAAAATTATTTACGTAAATAAAAGCGTGGTAAAAATAGTTGTGTAAAAATATATGTTGCTTCTTTTCTTGTTTTTCTTAAATCTTTTTACGTTCCCTAACTTTCGGATACATAATCAGTGTTAGGAAATATGAGATCTCAAACGTTCTAATATCATCAAAATCATTTCATTCATTAATCATGTATTAAGGCGATTAGTTCCCATTTTATTCGATCAATATTTATTAAATGTTTAAAAAATAGTACTTGTTTATATTAAAGTGTAATAAAAATATTAATTTCACAACATTTTAAGATTTCACAACAATATTTGATACCGATATTATGCCCATACCTATAGGTAAGGTGAAAAAACCTAAAAATATTTTATATTACGCTTTTAAACATTCTTATCAACATATTAATGGATAATCTACTAAATATTTATTACTTTATAAGATTTGAAAAATTTTCATTCGTATATATTAAAACAATATAAATTAATGTTTGAAATATGAAGAGATGACTAATATAATATTTTTGTATGCGAGGGTATGTGCTGTTGTACAAAACGGTATAATTTTCAAGTACCGACAACCAGCCCCCATTTCTTCAACAACCATTTCTCCCCCTAATTTCCTGTCGTTAGGAAGAATAGGATATGCATTATAATTATAATGGCAAAACACATTCCCGGTCAGCGTAGGCAAAGGAGTTCCCTCCATGAGACCACTTCCCCACCATGGTTCAGGCCTTGTCGTGGCGGTGGGGCTCAGTAGCCTAGGGTGAGCCCAGCACCTTGGGCGAAGCTAATTGAGCCTCTTTTTTTGTTTTTTCCCTTTTATAAGAAGAGATTTTATAATCTTATAAAAGGGGTACAAAGAGCCCCTCTTTGTACCCCTTTTATAAGAAGAGGGGAAAAAAGAGCAGGGGCAAGGGCCGAGGACGGGAACCTCACCCCATTGTACTGTCCCAACGTTGGGAGTGGTTGTTCTGTGGTGAGGGATAACCCCTCTGTGGAGGTGGCGTCGGTCTTACGGGACTGACTAGCCGTCGAGGTGCCCTGTTTGTTTATTTGATCCGTTGCACCTCACCAAAGATGGCATTGGTGGCACTCGCCGAGTTTTAGTGGGTAGAGCTGCGCCCACTTGCTTTCGGGCGCAGCGAGTCACACATACCGGTTTGGGGAGACCCGCTCCCCCGCGGGAAGCTTTAGAGCATTTCCCGGCGTTAAAGAAAAAAAACAGCCTTTGACCACTCACCAGATCGCCCACATCTCAATCGCCTGGCCTTAGATGCAGCCAGTTAGCCCAACTACAATTATTTAATATAGACTCACCTGTCCCTTGAACAGCAAGTTGCTGAGTCTGTAATCACCATGGCAGAGCACCGGCCTACCGATGGGCAAGTTGTACCTTTTAAATATAGTTTCATCCATCACATACTTCTCTATCTTCTCTCTCTGTTCCTGTTTTATAACGCTCAAGGAGCCGTTAACCATTTTGGTCCACAAGGGCTTCATGTCCTCATCGGGTTCGTCGCTGCCCAATCTGAACTTCATCTTCGGTATGGCCTTGTAGAACTCATCGGGATACTCGCTTTCGAACGCGAAGGAAAGCGCGTGCAGTTTGGCTAGATTCTCCACAGCCGCTCTCGCAGAGTGCCAGTCCACGGAGTTACATCTGTTGTAGGATCTGTAGCCTCCTTCGATCAGATTCTCCAAAACTATGGTCTCCTTCCCAACCTCGGCGTTGTACCCGTAGAACTTGGGGAATACGAATCTGTGCTCGCCTGAAATGCCGTGCGCGTCCTGGATCTTCTCGTAGTAGTTCATCAGTTCTGTGTACACGTACCTCTCCGTGTCATACAACCAATCTGCGTTCATGCGTTTTCTCAATTCGTTCCCGATGCTGCCGACTTTCGCGAACAACTTCAACTCTTCCTTGATCGGGGAGGACACGTTTACCAGGAATAATGAGGAGGTGTAATTCCCCCCGCCGGAGGAGATGGCTTTTATTTTGACCTCCCTAGGATTGTAGTCCCTCTCGTCCAGTATTTTGTCGAGAACATTCTGTAACGTTTGCTCGGCGTCCGCCATGTTTGTAGGCCAATTCACGAATGAATCTTGCAGTCGATTACAGTACCAACTATATTGTACATTGATGTATAATAATAGATTCGTTCGTTTTTATTACTTATCTCAAATCTCAATGGACGTGCGATATGCGATATGAATGGAAATTTTACAACTAGTCGATATATTTATAGATTTAAATTAAATCTTAAAATATAAATAATAACTTAAATATGACAATTAAATAGCTTTTGTAAAACAGATCTTTAAAGAGATGATTTAATATAATTTTAACAAATTTTTAAAATGAATATTTTTTTTTAAACAAGCTAGAGTAGAATTTTAATAACAATTAGTATGTTATTAAAACTAATATGTATTTAACCTTTTTACTATTATCGTTCAGTTCAGATTGTGTCTATTTTGTTTTAAAATCTATACCATCCGTATACCATCTGCTAAATGCCCTTGCTGCTAATAAAATGTTAAAAAGTGTCTATTAAAGGTTTGACATTCCATTAATCATATGTAGTTAGCGTAAACATAGGATGTTGAACGGGTGATAAAGTGTCGTCTCGTTTGTACTTGCAACAAATAATGTATACGAGCAGAGCCCCCCGGTTTCACCCGTGTACTTACCATTCCCGTGAGCGTACAGGGATAAATTATAGCATATATGTTATTCTCGTGTACAAGCTATGTCGTTGTAAAGTTTCATTAAAATCCTTTCAGTAGTTTTTGCGTAAAAGAGTAACAAACATACATCCATACATTCTTACAAAGCCTTACTTACTTAGCCTTTAACAATCTTAATTTCAGCCACATACTATATTCGCACAATATACTCAAAAAACACTACAATTTCTCTCCGCGTGTATTATGTGACTTAAGTATGCTTTAATATTATATGTTATTGGTATTAAAATATTTATCAGTCGTGAACAAATAAGTATGTACGTATATCAGTAAGATTCATTTGTACCTATCTGTCGACGCAGCATATACCTATATAGAGGGCAAACTTTATATGCATAATGTCCGACAGATGATATAATAAAGAAATTAATGACTTTATGAAGGAAAATAATATTGAAGATAATATCAATAGTGAATGTGACAAACATGAATGATATCTGTATTATCAGAAGCATAATATCGAAAAGACTAACTCGATTGTTTGTATATTTCAAAAGTCAATTCTCAAAAAAAAAAAAAGGAATTCAATACATATATATCGTTTTATGTATTTGGACGTTGTCTAAAAAAGATAAATGCTGTGTTAAACGGTTTTTATAGTGAAAAGATGCTTAAAAAAAACCTCATTAGTTACTAATATACTACCGGTGGGAGGGAAGCGCTCTGCCGCGCTCCCGGCTGCATGGGTACCACCATCTTGCTTATTTCTCCCGTGAAACAGCTTTGCTGTGTTTCGGAGAGAAGGGCAAGACAGGCAGAGTAATTACTGGCATCGAGACTTAACATCTTATGTCTCAGGATAGGCAACACATAAATGAGTTGTCTGGGCTGGTTCCAGGTAAACTAGTTTATGTTCATGGGCGACGTCGACCACTTACCACCAGGTAGCACGTTTGCCAGTTTGTCTATCCAACTAATATAAAAAAATTATAAATTAATAAGGACGTTAGTTAAAAATACTTAGTCAATGTCAAGAAAAATTCTCATTCATCTTTTAGTCTCCAATTCGTATTTAACACCTACTATTAAATAGGAAATGGAAACTAAAATATCAAATTAGTTGAAAATTTACACTGTTTGAAAGCCATAAATTATCCGATAGTTCTGGAAAAAATTACTGAACTACATTGAACTAATTTGACAATAACTTAGCTGTGATTATTAATATTATTATGCTACAAAGTATTAGTATTAGTTAATTTAAACTTTATACTGTTTTTATAGAAAAATGGGGAAAGAGGCATCGGTTGATCATGAGTCATTAAAAATAACCACAAACTCCTTCTATGTGCTTTTTCATCTATTGTTTTCTAATGTTTACGTAAATTTCACTCACTTAATTATAAAACTTTTGCGGGTTTTATCGCGGTAAGATTTTCTCCTATGACCATGGAAATTGGAATGGTTGCTGATTACAGCAACCATTCCAATTTCCATGACGTGTCGCATACTAATGTAGTGTCACGTCCGACATGTCAAAATCTTAATAAACTTCGATAAAATCCGTAAAAGTAGTTTCATTTTAATATCTACATCTATTTTTTATTTTACATCTACGCTAATCTTTAATAACATTTAAGTAAATGTACAAATATTGCTCCTCATATTATGTATTATCACTGGCCAATTTTACGACGCATTGTTCACTTATACCCATATTCCATATAACCATAGTATTATATGCCTTATAATTCTATGCATATAACATTATAGTTCGTAAATCAAGTCGATTTTAAAGTGGGTACTTGAAAGTTACAATCAAATTACTAGTTATTTTTGAAGTGAAACTTCTTTGCGCGCATGAGGGTAATTTTTATGGATGAAACGTAACGAAAATGTCCAACGTTTTTGTCCAGGAAGAGAGAGAGAGTGATTGAGACCGATTGAGGGAGAATGAGAAAGGGCGAACGTAGCATGAAGCACATGGCCATGGAGTGAGAGTAGGGAGCAAGCGAGTAAGAAAGATCGAGAGAGAGAGTGAGATAGAGCGAACGACGCATCGCAAGTCTCGGAAATTTAAAGCTTTAGATTAGTATAAATATAAACGAGATTTAAAAATTAGTTTGCCAAATAAGTTTCACTTCTGACATGTGTACATTGTACGCACGCACTTTTTTCATCTCAAATTGTTTAGTTGTGAGGACGAAATTTATCATTCTTTGCTCATCATCTGGTAATTATTCGTCAGTCTTTAGAGGGTAGTTACCGGGACACATATTAGGGATCCGCCATTGCTGGATCCGCATGAGTGGAAAAAAACCCGGACAAATGCAAGTCTGACGCGCGATTGGCGGGTGTGTTTGTGTGATATTCAAACAAATTAACGGTTTTCAGATTGTTTTCCTTAAGGTTGAACTAGCCAACGGCGCGAACTCTTACAAAATGATTACTATCTCACCTGACATAGTGCGCGAACATGTGTGCTAGAATGAGATGCACAATGATTCATTGCAAAAATGTCCTTTTAGCAAAACAGTTATTATAGAAAAACTATTAAGTGTATCTTTTTAAAATAAATTTATTTCAACTTTTGAATAACTAAACTATGTCTGTATCGGCTTTATTTTTGAGCTTTCCTGCTCCGTGTACTATTTATTTTCGCCTGAAGTTGGGCTAAAATCAGTGTTAAAATACGAAAGTTTAAAAGCTTGTATTTTTTCAATGTATATTTTTTACGATTTTGGGTACATAGAGACATAGATAACGACGAGATCAATTTATATTATCCTTAGTTTTTGGTGGTCAACGTCAATCATTCTAGTAATTACTGTTCTGCGTTTGTATGGAAGGATGAGCGACTTGTGTAACCTTAATTATGTAATGAGACATAGTTTTTTACCAAATTTCATGATGTTATGATGAGATTCATGTTGGTACCAGTTTCGATTGGACAGACAGGCAGGCAATAAAGTCTTCAAAATGACATAACGGAACCCTTACAAGATCTATAAGGGATCCGTTATGTCATTTTTGAGGAGCCGACGCTAAAATTAATGAGAACAAAAAAATACAAAGCAGAGTCAAGCAGTTCAGAAATTAATAAGAAAGATGAAAACAGTGCTAGAATCTGAGAGTCACTTTTATGTTTGATGTTCTCCGCGGTAACTGGCCTCAAAATAAAAAATAAAAAACATTCATCTAAAATGTTAGCCCTTCCTCAATCTTGGTCGGATCAAACGGGCGCCCCTCATCGTTGAGATTGGCGCGGACCTGAGCGATGACTGCCAGTGAGAGCATGTGGCAGGTGGTCCTCTCCTTCTGCGAATCCTCGCATGATGTCGCAGAAGGAGGAGGCAGAGCGGGAGAGGGAGCGCACTGCTGCCCCTACCCGCAGGAGGGCGCGGCGGCGACAGGTGGTCGCGCCGCCGTGAGGGACCTGTGCGCGGCCGATCGGGGGATTTGCCGCGCGCGTGTAAGGCCCGAGCTATAAGGCACCCTTATGTGTTCGGGGTGCCTTAAGCGGTGAAGGAGGAGGGGACGCCATCCCCCACCTCCAGAGAAGAGTGCCAGATGGCACACCGTTGTGGCCCGGTGAGGACGTCCACAGATCCCTCGCCGGGTCACCCAGACGAAGAGGAGAACACCGCTGGGGTTTAGTGGGTAGAGTCTGCGCTCACTTTACCATCTTTTCGGGCGCAGAGAGTCCCACATAACCCCCGGGCTCCCCTGGGCCCGGTGGTATGCTTAAGAGCATTCCCCAACGGGAACAAAAAAAAAAAGCCCTTCCTCAATAATCGGGGTATCGCTTGCAAAAATATAGTCGCTCCTACAATTTTCGAAAGTTCCCCTCGATTTCTCTGGGATGCCATCATCAGATCCTGCTTTCCTTATCATGGGACCATCTCAGAAGTGCACTCTTTCGAATGAAAAAAGAATTTTGAAAATCGGTCCACAATTGACAGTGAACACACGTTAAAAAAATATACACACTAACATAGAACCTCCTCCTTTTTTAAAGTCGTTTAATAAAGTAAAAAACTAGTTTCAATTATTATTTTATTTTTACTGTGTACTTTTACCTATTACGCATTATTAATCATTTATAAACACAGATATTTTTTTGACACAGAGATTTGGCGTCAAGTGATAGCTATGCTGTCGCGTTGCGTACGGTTTATAAGTTTCCGGTGTCCCATTGGGGGGATAGGGAAAAGGAGGGCGGCGCATCTGCTTGGCCTTGGTTGATGTGTATGGGCGTCGGCGCCGTGAGGCTCCGAGTGCTTGTTTGCCCCCTGATGACATAACAAAATAATTAAAATAATATTTCTATAATTATAAACAGGATTTAAAAATAGGAAATCTAAGTTGCTATAGGATATTATAACTTTCTAGAATGTTTCGCGTAGATAATATATAAAATATTCTTTTCTAATGTTTACGCGAGTTTCACTCATAATTCAATCTCCAATGGGCGCCCCATAACCTTAACGAGTAGACTCAGTTCTGCAGTTTTTGCGATTAGAAAAATCAGGTCAATTACGGATATTAATACGGCTAGACTAGTATATTATGCGTATTTCCACAGTCTTATGTCCTACGGCATTTTGCTTTGGGGACATGCCGCTGATGTCGATACAATGTTCATACTGCAGAAGCGGGCTATACGGGCTATCTACTGTCTGGGTCCCAGAATATCATTAAGAGAGAAATTTAAAGAAATAGACATTTTGACTGTAGCATCTCAATACATTTTTGTAAACGTGATGTATGTTCGCAAAAATATAAATGAATTTGTAAAAAAATGCGATAATCACAATAAAAATACAAGGAACAAACATAAACTTGTTGTGCCATATTTTAGGCTACATAAGGTCAGTAATTCTTTTATGGGTCAATGTATACGCTTCTACAATAGGATCCCAGAAAACGTTCAAAACCTATCGATAAATAAATTTAAAAAAAACTGTTAAAGAACGTTTGTGTGGTAAAGGATACTACAAAATAAAAGAATTTATTGAAGATACCACACCTTGGGAATAAGGCGTTTCCTACATGGCTTCTATGTATAATTATATCATATTATGTACCTATATTGTATAATATTGAAAAGATTAGTTTCACTGAGTTTGTTTCGCCGGTTCTTCTCAGTGGACTAGTTTTGGAACCGGTAGTAGAGTCATTTGACGTTCAATAAGCTCCTTTGACGTACAACATTGAATAAAAATATTTTTATTTATTTATTTTTATTTATAATAATAAAACAATTTTACGGATTTTATCTCGGTTTATTAAGATTTTTACAAACCCGACGTTTCGGATACTTTACAGCAACCATGGTCACGGGAGGACTGAGGTGTCATCCCCACCATGGTTCAGGCCTTGTCGTGGCGGTGGGGCTCAGTAACTTAGGGTGAGCGGTGCACCTTGGGCGAAGCTAATTGGGCCGAGGGGGCTCTTTGTACCCCTCTTATAAGAAGAGGGGGCAGAAGAGAAGGGGGCACCCCCTGCTCTTCTGCGCAGGGGGCAAGGGGTGAGGATGGAAATCTCACCCCATTGTACTGTCCCGACGTTGGGAGGGGTTGTTCTGTGGTGCGGGACAACCCCTCTGTGGAGGTGGCGTCGGTCCCTTGCGGGACTGACTAGCCGTCGAGGTACCCTGTTTGTTTTCTAGATCCGGGGCACCTCACCTAAGGCGGCATTGGTGGCACTCGCCGGGTTTTAGTGGGTAGAGCTGCGTCCATTTACCAGCTGTCGGGCGCAGCGAGTCCCACATACCCGCGTGGGGAGACCCACTCCCCCGCGGGACGCCTCAGAGCATTTCCCGGCGTTAAAGAAAAAAAAAAGGACAGGTGTCATACGTCCTAACCACAATCCTAACATTGTTTGTCCCAACATCGGGCTTGTAAAAAAACCGCGATAACATCCGCAAAAATTGTTTCATTATAATAAAATATTCTTTATTTATTTAATAAATAAATAAATAAAAGAATTTATAAGGAAATAATAATTCTTATAAATTTAGCGTTCGTAAGACTTATCCTATGCCAAAAAAACGTAAATAAATGTACATTTTTAAAGTGTGTCAAATAGGATTTTTTCGTTTCGTATAGATAATATCAAAAGTAAGCTACTATTATGACAGCATCTATTATTATAACAACAATTGGATATCCTGAAAAAACAGACTTTACTGTTGTTTTATCTCAACAATGGCTTATCATTAACACAATGCTAAGTCGTAATAATTTGTTTATTTGATAGAATCCTACAGATAGGTACATAGAGTTGTAAACAGACACGATAATATAAAATCTAATATTTTATCTCAATCAAAATATAAACATCGAAGGCATGGCAGGAATCTGGAAATTGAGAATATTTGATGTAGGATGTAGGTATATGAAACAAATGTTGTGAATGACTAGTGAAGCAAAACATCGTGAAACCTGTCTATATTAAAAGTCTTTCAATATGTGTGAAGTTTTCAAAACCGCATTGGGCCAGCGCGTAGATAACTACGTCGTAAAACTTGCTGGCCTTATTTGATACTAGCTGTTGCCTGCAGCTTCGCCCGCGTTAACTTAGATTTACAGCCGTACGCGGATCGACGATGATTATTTTTATAGCCTAAGTTACTCCTTATAACATCAGCTATCTGTCAGTGAAAGTCCCGTCAAAATCGGCCCAACCGTTTCAGAGATTAGCCGGAACAAACAGATAAACAAAAATTGTAAAAAATGCTATTTTTAAGCGACTTCAAAAAAAGAGGAGGTTCTCAATTCGTCTGTATGTTTTTTTTTTGTATGTATGTGACACGATTTCTCCGCCGTTTGTGAATGGATTTCGATGGTTATTTTTTTTTTTGAAAGCTGGTGTTTCCAATTTGGTCCCATATTAATTTTATTAAGATCTGACAAGCCGTTTTTTAGTTATTCCCAAAAATGCCTATTTGGTTGGTTTCGTTTACCTCGATGATATGGTCATTTTATTACTTGTCGATGTAACAATTTTAAAGGATGCTTTGGTAGCACACCATAGTATGTCGCGGTCATCGTAACCTTAAACATATCAATAAGCAAATTAAATTATGATAAGATAGCGACGTTGGTCTAGTGGGTATGATGGGCTCGGCCTCTTGAGTGAGAGATCCAGGTTCAATCCTGACCCTGTGAAGCCTTGAAATGGGTTTTTCTAAATTTCTACGTGCACCTGAACATGAGACAAGCGCTTGCTCTCCGGTAAAGGAAACATCGGGAGGAAACCTGTGTGTGAAGTTCACCAATCCGCTTTGGGCCTGCGCATCGGTGAACCTAACACCACACTAACACCCTCCTCGCCTAATTTATAGGAGGATACCCGTGCCCAACAGTGACAATAATTTAAGCGTCTCGTCTGCGTATCTGTATAGTTCCAGCTTCCTTTAGAATTTGCCAACATCCGAGTGATTGAATATTATGTTCGGTTGTTTTAAAAAAAAATACTAAATTTTTTAATTAAATAATTAATAAAAAAATATAGTTGCGGTTTTGTGCAAGTACAAATTTAGGCCAAAAATCAAAAAAGGGGAAGGAATTTAAAATCAAACACTAGCTGTTGACCGCAGCCTCGCCCTCGTTAACCTAGATTTACGGCCGTACGCGGATTGATGATGATTATTTTTATAGGCCAAGTTACTCCTTATAACATCAGCTATCTTTCAGTGAAAGTGCCGTCAAAATCGGCCCAGCCGTTTCCAAAATTAGCCGGAACAAACAGACAGACAGACAGACAGACAAAAATTGTAAAAAATGCTATTTTTGTATATGTTTTATGTACCGTGTTACAAACAGATACTCCAATTTATTATATAAATATTATTTAATCCAACAATTTATTTATCTGTAGGTATAGATGTATGGATTTATGGATTAGTTTAGACAAACAATTTTATAGCTCAATGTTATATTTTATTGAGATAAATGAACATAAAATATCTACAAATGGAGTACCTATATACATATGACAAAAGAGATTTAAGGTCAATAGGGCGTAATCGTAAAGAGAGGACATATTCCTCGTATTAGTATATAGTAGTATATAGTAGTATATAGTAGTATATAGTAGTATATAGTAGTATATAGTAGTATGTAGTAGTATATAGTAGTATATAGTAGTATGTAGTAGTATATAGTAGTATATAGTAGTATATAGTAGTATATAGTAGTATATAGTAGTATATAGTAGTATATAGTAGTATGTAGTAGTATATAGTAGTATATAGTTCAGTCCACACTCACAAAGTGAACTGTCTTTCTCTTAAATTTTAGCCAAGAAAACAGGAGTACAAGAGTGGCCGAGTCTGAGACGACAGATGGTGGAGCAACTGGTTTGTTTGCTTTTCTATATTTGAAAAACCAAGGTTTGTTTGGTTTATTATTATTATATTCTTCCAGTCTGATGTCAAATGAACCTTAGGTGCCTTAGCTATGGTATGAGGTCCTGACAGTGAACCCTAAATTGGCTAAGACCTCCGGACACTGTAGCTAGCTGCCTTAGCATTAGAGTCTACACTTCCATTTCCCGTAATGCCACAATGACTTGGTATCCATGCAATCGCAACCTGTGGTATTTGGTCGTCCTTCTGCTTTTACGGCTTAAATCCTGTAAAGCTGTACACTAAAGAGTGCTGAAGTTAGTTACGAATGAGCCCAAGCGATTTTCATGTTTAATATTAGTAATTGTACTAGATGTGGAACTAAAATAATTTTATCCAGTAAGATCTAGATATCCTTGAGAGATGAGAAAAAACGCTCGTTTTGTACACACAATATAGTGAATACATATTATTTTATTACCTTAATTAATCTGCAAACAATATTCATAATAGTCTGCCAACCATTGGGAAAATAAAATCATCATGTTATAAACGAATTCAATAAGAAAGTTACAAAAATATAAAATTCTTAAATAAATTGTAAAGCAAACAAATTATAATAAGTATGGTAAAAGAATTATTTCAATAACTTAAAAAATGACAAAACGAATCAACTTTTACTGAATCCCGAACGCATATTTGCTCTGTGAAGTCACAAGTCTCGCCGGGTCAACGGTAGGTATGGGAACTTGGGAAGGCGCAATTCGACTCGATTATCGAGCGAAAGAGTCGCGGCCCGTGGGCGAGACTTGTGTCGTCAGAGGCCGCGCGCCGCTATGTTTTAAAACGGGCGGAAAAGTATCATAACTTCGCCATTTATAGAGATAATTGAAAAAAAAAACAATGGGCGTTTATTTTGTTTTTGTTTTTTATGTTGTTTGTTTATTGTGAGTTTAGCGCTATTTTTAAAACATACATTAAAAAAATGGAAACTTCCTTATTATATATTTTAACCGACTTAAAAAAAAAGGAGGTTCTCAATTCGTCTGTATGTTTTTTTTTGTATGTATGTGACACGATTACTCCGCCGTTTGTAAATGGATTTCGATGGTTCTTTTTTTGTTTGAAAGCTGTTGCTTCCAATTTTATTTAAATCTGACAAGCCGTTTTTTAGTTATTCCCAGTAATGCCTATTTGGTTGATTACTTTTACCTTGATGATATGCTGGATATGCTCATTTTATTACTTGCCGATGTGACAATTGTATAGGATGCTTTGGTAGCACGCCATAGTATGTCGCGGTCATCGTAATCATCATCGTCGTCCTTTATCGGTCCACTGCTGAACATAGGCCTCCTTCAATGAACGCCAAGACGACGAATTTCGGAATCACTAAAAATTAAGAAATAAAAACGTTCATCAACATGGAGTCAGTATCAACCAAGGTAGGTAGGTAGGGTATAACAGCAACAAATACGACACCGACTCCAAAAGTCACTATAATGACGTGGTAAAAGCAAAGTTTGTACATTGGTAGAAGATTAAGTTGATTATAAGTTGTAAGCACAAAAATTAAAGAAACAGTTATTTTATTACTTTTTAGTTTAGTATTTTAAGTAAAATGTTTTTTTACAGCTAAAGACGATGAAGGTTGGGATCTCATTTATCGGCCGATAAGATTTTAGAATTTATTAAGTTGGAGTATTGGTGGATCGGCCGTATTGGCGGTCAACCATGACCGTCTCGATTCTCAGGATGGCCAACACAAATCTACTAGGAAAAGGGCTTAAGTTCATCGAATACGACTGACCTACAAACGGGTGGCTTTTGCTTATAGGCTATAGCTAATAAAAGTGTCAAAATTATACTTATACGCAAATAAAAAAAATCTACGATTTAGATTTCGAATTCCAGATATTTTGGTAATGGTTCAATAAATAGCCACGATCACGGATATCTCTCGGATACGGGATAGATCTCCGTGAGTCGTCTCGGATTGGTCACGTTTAGTGCGGTAATCGCCATTATTCGGCCAGAGGCCTGCCCTTGGCCTCGTCTCTGTGTCAAGGTGTCCATTGTGTTGGAAAGGCTATTGTGAAAAAATACATTTTCTATAAGTATTGCGCCTGACATACAGCTTTGTCAGGCAAAATATCTGTGTAAACAAGAGATAGAAAGCATCAGGCAGAACTAATATATCCGGATGGGACATAAGACTACGCAAATTTTACTCATTATAAATAAACAACTCTTTACAGATTTCTGGTGAGTTTCAGTCTTCCCGTGACCATGGTAAAGTATCCAAAACTTAGGTCATGTCAAAATCTAAATAAACCGCGATAAAATCTGTAAACATTGTTTTAATATACTTAATAACTATGATTTGCTGTTTGCTCGACTAAACGCAGCTTATTTTGGGCAGTTAAGCTGTTCGTCGGAAATTCCTTGATACATAACGTGTCTCTCGCCACATTTCAATTATTTCTTTAAATTAAATTATTTAAGATAGATAAACAAGAAAAGAGCATAACTCTTACTTGAAAGGCTAGTATCGCACCTGCAATTACCTAAAAAAAATCGAAAGGGAGCCGCCCCCGGCCGCGCCCGCAGAGGGTGTGGCTCATCGCGCGCGCTACTTGGGAGAGTAGGATTTAGACTAGTCAAATTCAATACGTTCGACGAATCTTTGTCGGTTGAATTTACCCTATCATCATAAGGGTCGGCCCCCATCACGAGAGGGAGGCAGGTTACGCGTGGTACCCTTACAATCAAACTGTAACGTAGTGCTACCGCTGTTTGCGCGGTCTGAGTTGGCGTCTACTCGTATCGGATTCGGATCGCACCTGCTAATGATGTAGTAGGTGTATATGGATGTCGCTTATCACTTTTCAGTTTCACTAGGTGAAACGCTGTCCGTTTGGCCTCCCTTCTATAAAAAAATGAAAACAGAATGATAAGCCACTAGAAGGTGGTGGATGTCGCCCGTGAACATCAAGCGTTTACACGAGACTATTCGTTACTGTAGCTTAGCCTATTCAATTTTTTTTTATGTTAGTTGGATAGGCAAACTGGCAAACGTACTACCTGATGGTAAGTGGTCGACGCCGCCCATGAACATAAACTAGTAACCTGGAACGAGCCCAGGCAACTCATTTATATGTTGCCTGTCCTGAGACATAAGATATTAAGTCTCTGTGCCAGTAATTTCACTGCCTGTCTTGCCCTTCTCTCCGAAACACAGCAAAGCTGTTCCACGGGAGAAACAAGCAAGATGGTGGTACCCATGCAGCCGGGAGCGCGACACAGCGCTTCCCTCCCACCGGTAAATAAACCGGTAAAAAAAATATGAAACATAGTCACTGTGTAATTCACAGAACTATATCAAGTGTAGAACTATATCACTGCATGGATCCCAATTCCCATCTGAAGCATGGCACGATGATTGGTGTTGCTGGGGGTGATCTGTAGCTGATTGGCAAAAGAAATCACTACATAGTATAAAATAAATTAATGGTAAAAATATATATTTTTAAAAACAAGCTTTTATTTATTTTCCCTAAAAAGAAGAAAATAAACTTTAAATTAAAACAAACCAATCAATTTAATACATATATTATTATTACTAATACATGTATTAGTATTCATTAAATTCCCCACCATTGTTCAGGCCTTGAAGTGGCGGTGGGGCTCAGTAGCCTAGGGTGAGCCCAGCACCTTGGGCGAAGCTAATTGAGCCGAGGGGGCTCTTTGTACCCCTCTTATAAGAAGAGGGGACAAAAGAGCAGGGGGCAAGGGGCGAGGGTGGGAACCTCACCCCATTGTACTGTCCTGACGTTGGGAGGGGTTGTTCTGTGGTGCGAGGCACTGTGGAACTGGCGTCGGTCCCTTGCGGGACTGACTATCCGTCGAGGTGCCCTGTTTCTTTACTAGATCCGGAGCACCTCACCAAAGGCGGCATTGGTGGCACTCGCCGGGTTTTAGTGGGTAGAGCTGCGCCCACATACCCGCGTGGGGAGACCCACTCCCCCACGAGATGCCTCAGAGCATTTCCCGGCGTTAAAGAAAAAAAAAGTATTCATTAAATTATATAACCTTTGTACTACCTAACTATAATAGTCTTGATTGACGTAAGTACTAAGGTATTATAGGTAAGTAATTATTCTACGAAAGAAAATCTTTTGTCAGTTTGTCGCGAGATTTGCATAGTTTATAATAGATAAATTATGCAAATCTCGCGACAAACTTTTATATCATTTAATATTTTGTATAATACATGTAGGTACTAAATTGATTGATATGATTTAATTTAAAGCTTATTTTCTCTTTTTAGGTAAATTAAATAAAATATTATTTTTAAAAACTTTTTTTTACCATTTTTTTTAGTATTCAAATAATCATTATCCGTTCATTTTTATTAAACAACCCTTTAATGTATTATTGCCATTTATTCGTATCCAAGTATAAGATCCTCGTGCCGTCTTCCAGCTCCGTCATCAGACCCTGGTGACCATCTACTATCTAGTACCAAGTTACTCGTCAAGATGAATAACACGAGCCCAAACTCGATGGGGTTGCCGGTTGTGTCCTTTAATTACCGAGTTCCTATGGGGACGGATTTTATTTGATCCGGCTAATCCCAGAAACGGCTGGACCGATTTTGACGGGATTTTCACTGTCAGATAGCTGATATTCTATAGAGATACTAGGTTATAAAAAGATAACGCTGGCGAAACTGCGGGCAACAGATACAGTTTCGGCTATAAATAGATATAGCTCTGAATAATTAAATGCGTTCTTTGTAATTGCTCCGTGGTAATGCGTATTTAAAATGTTCTAGAACGTGTGCACGTTTTACTGATGATTATCTCGATCGCAAGATGACCTCGGATTAAATCACATTTGACGGGTTGGTCATGCAAATAACTACGTACATGATTAACAGACAGAATATTAATAATCCTTTTATTTACGAACCTTTTACATTATAGATTAACACTGGCGTCAAGTGACAGCTATACTGTCGCGTTTCGTGCGGTTTGTGAGTTTCCGGTAGTGGTGGTTAATATAACGCATAGCGCCATAACGTAGCGCGCTATTCATACTCAACGTATAGCGTACGCTATATAAATTCCTATTCGGCGCTATAACGTAGCGGCTTCTTTTTTTTTTTTTTTTTTCAGTACCTTCGGGTAGATCCTGACCCAATGTGGGACTCGCACCTGGGAGTGCCCACCCTAACTAAAACCACTGCGAGCGCCTTCAGTCGCTTTTTGAGGGTCCCGGATATGCAGGCAACGGACAGGATCACCTCAGCGACAGGCTGGCCCCGGCGAAGGCCAGACTACTCCTCGTAGGGGGGAACTGCCCGGCCGCTACTAAGCAGTCCCCACGACGTCGTGCCATACAGACCCAGGTTCCCATCCTGGGCCCGACACGAACACAGGGGCGTTACTGGAGGCGCATTAAATAGCGCCTCCTACGCACCCCCGTTCGTCGCCTGCGGGAGGAGGCCTCGTCGGTGGCCTCCTCTCTCACCCGCCCGTCAGCCTCCTTCTGGGACATTACTGCCTCGCAGAAGGAGACCATCGCCGTCCAGGACTCGTCGTCACCGAGCATCGCAGTGATGACGCTCGGCAGAGACAAGTCCCCTCCGATGACTGATGTCAGACTGTGACGCAGCGCCGCCCATCACGGGCACACCTCGAGTGTGTGCTGGGCCGAGTCCACCGCCGCGCCACAATCGTGACACACTGTCAACGGCTCCCTGCGGGCCGTCCGGCACAGGTACTCACCAAAGCAACCATGCCCGGTGAGCACCTGTGTCAGACGGAAGGTGAGGGATTTGCGCTTACGGCGCATCCACCGCTCAAGGACCGGACGCAGAGCAACCGTCAGGTTTTTGCCATACGGCTGCTGCGCCAGGTCCTCCCCCCACCTCCGCATTAACGCCTCTTGCCCTAGTCGGCGAACCCGCAGGATCCCGTCCAGCGTAAGGCTCTCACCCAGACACCTCCTATCCGAGACATAGGAGTGCATCTCGGCAAGAATCTCCGCCACGAGCTCCCACGGGGGGTCACCGGCTAGGGCAGTGGCTGCTGCCCACGAAACCGTACGGTACCTCCGGATCGCTCTTACCGCGATGACCCGCTGCGCCGATCGCAGCCGGGCCTTATTCCTCCCGGTACGGTGATCCGCCCAGATGGGTGCACCGTACGTCGCCATACTACGGCAGACTCCGGAGTATAGCTGCCTGCATGCGGCGCTGGGTCCTCCGAGGTTCGGGAGGAGTCTGCCCAGTGCACTTGCCACCTTCGTGACCTTCGGTCCCAACATGGAGAAATGTGGGCCGAAGGTCCACCCTCCGTCAAGGATGAGCCCCAGATATTTGATATGGGGGCTCATCCTGACCCTCACCCCTCCTACCTGGAGGGCAGCCCCCGGTGGGGGTCCTTTCCGCCCGGTCCCGCGGAAGAGAAGGGCTTCGGTCTTCTCAGGTCTGACCCGAAGCCCTAACCTCTCTATGCGGCTGATCACGAGGTCGATCCCGACCTCGGCCAGCCGCCCGCCTCCTTATAGCCGTAGTTATAACTTTATAAACTGCTAGATCCTAGACGCTAGACGTTATAATTTATAGTTTATACGTCAGTCAGCGTCGAGCGCGCGCTCGCGCTAGGTGTGTTGTGCGCTATCCCGGCCGGCTCACGCGAGTTACGTAATTCTAGTCTTGCGACTACACGTTATAATATAGTCTATAAAATAGCGCGCTAGAAAAATATAGTTTATAGTCCATAGCACGTTATCATAAAATAGTTTATTTGCACACCACTAGTTTCCGGTGGTTTGTGGTTGTGCGGATGTCTATGGGCGTCGGTAGTCACCACAGAAATCTTAATAATAATATTATTTAGATTTCTGTGGTAGTCAAAATTTACAAACACATAAAGGATAGCACTCTAATGAAATTCTAAGAAGTCCCCATTGATCCTGTTAGTGCAAAAAAAAATACCAAGGTCACAAAACAGCAATGTCGAGTAATGGAGGTTTTGGTGTTTAAAGTTTACATTTTTTCGAGTTATGGAGGTTTTCAACTTATCAAGGTTCTACTGTATATATTTTTATTAACCGACTTCATAAAAAGAGGTTCTCAATTTGTCTTTGTCAATAAAAGAAAGCAATTAGTAATACCTCATGAAGTTATTCAAACATGTTTTGCTAGTCGCCAATTTTACTATCAATCGGACTACCTTTATAATAAAACAAATAATATATTAGACATACACTCAATAAAAACGAGAGATCTCAAAAATACCCTCACTAACTGGTTGATGATGCTAAGTTATGAAGATACCGAAAACTTAACTAAAATTATATCACTATGAAACATACATATATTTATTTATTTATCTATATTCATTCATACTTAATAACTCCACACAACAACACACGTTCACGCACACGCTCACACACACACACACACACACACACACACATACACGTACACACACACACACACATACACACACACACAGACGGCATTCATATCCTTATCATTATTTTTAACATTTTCAATTACCTATTTGTTAGTTTTTATCTTTTGTATTGTTTTTTAAGCTTTAATAACTGTTAATTTATTATTATTATACAGTAATTCTAATTAGCGAAGAAGAAAGGAAGAGCGGGATAACCTGGCACAAGCATTGTTATGCTTAAAAGGTTGTTCTCTACAATGTACCTACTATACTGTTTATGCTTGAGAAATAAAAGACTTTTATTTTTAACCGACTTCAAAAAAAAGGAGGTTCTCAATTCGTCTGTGTTTTTTTTTTTTTTTTGTATGTATTTTTGCCGTTTGTGAATGGATTTCGATGGTTATTTTTTTGTTTGAAAGCTGTAGTTTCCAATTTGGTCCCATATAAATTTTATTAAGATCTGACAAGCCGTTTTTTAGTTATTCCCAATAATGTCTATTTGGTTGGTTTTGTTTATCTTGATGATATGATCATTTTATTACGTGTCGATGTAATAATTGTATAGGATGCTTTGGTAGCACACCATAGTATGTCGCGGTCATCGTAATCATCATCATCATCACCATCATCATCATCATCATCATCCTTTATCCATCCACTGCTGAACATGCCTCCTTCAATGAACGCCAAGACGACGAATTTCGGAATCACTAAAAATTAAGAAATAAAAGCATTTTACAAAAAATTAAAACGGACTTCAAAAATACTAAACTAAAAAGTAATAAAATAACAGTTTCTTTAATGTTTGTGCTTACAACATAATAAATAATCAACTTAATCTTCTACTAATGTACAAACTTTGCGTTTACCACAGCATTATAGTTACTTTTGGAGTCGGTGTCGTATTTGTTGCTGTACATTACCTACCTACCTACCTTGGCTGACACCGACTCCAAAAGTAACTATAATGACGTGGTAAACGCAAAGTTTGTACATTAGTAGAAGATTAAGTTGATTATTTATTATGTTGTAAGCACAAACATTAAAGAAACTGTTATTTTATTACTTTTTAGTTTAGTATTTTTGAAGTCGGTTTTAATTTTTTGTAAAATGCTTTTATTATTATTTATCTCAATTTGTCTGTATTTTTTTTGTATGTATGTGACACGATTACTCCGCCGTTTGTCAATGGCTTTCGATGGTTATTTTTTTGTTTGAAAGCTGGTGTTTCCAATTTGGTCCCATATTAATTTTATTAAGATCTGACATGCTGTTTTTTAGTTATTCCCAATAATGCCTATTTGCCTTTTGGTTGATTTCTTCTCTCGAGGATATGCTCATTTTATTACTTGTCGATGTAACAATTGCATAGGATGATTTGGTAACACACCATAGTATGTCGCGGTCATCATCATCATTAGCCTCTATCTGTCCTGCTGAACATATGCCTCTTTCAATGAACGCCAAAACGACGAATTTCAGAATCACTCAAAATTAAGAAATTAATTTAAAGCTTTAGATTAGTAAAATATTAACGAAATTTAAAAATAAGTTTCACTTCTGACATGTGTACTTAGTACGCACGCACTTTTTTATTTTTATAATAGGCTATTAAAATAATCATCATCAATCTGGCTACGGCTGTATATCTAAGTTAATGGGGGCGGAGCTGCGGGCACGAGCTAGTATAATATAATCTATACAGATAAATAAAACTGAAGTGTCTGTTTGTAATATTAAAATAACTGCTTTTTAATCTAATACACGGTACATATACCAAAATAGCCTTTTTTAAAATTTTTGTCCGTCCGTCTGTCTGTCTGTTTGTTCCGGCTAATCTCTGAAACGGCTGGGCCGATTTTGATGGGACTTTCACTGGTAGATAGCTGATAATATAAGGAGTAACTTAGGCTATAAAAATAATCATCATCAATCCGGGTACGGCTATAAATCTAAGTTAACGCGGGCGAAGCTGCGGGCAACAGCTAGTAGAATAATAATTATCCTGAAGTTTCCACGGGAACGGGAGCCACAGGAAAACGAAATAAATATGACACAGGGTATTATTATAATAAATTTATTATTACACTATATCACGGCATCCTTAAAGTTACGTAACTAAAGGTTGTAATTAAATAATTAACTTCAACTACAAAACGAACACGACTGAGAATTAAATTTCTATTTCCTTCCAAATCCGCTGTGACATTACCAATATTGTAAAAAATGCTAGCCTCTTCTCTATTTCTTTTTAAATTACATTCGTCCACAGTTAAACAGATAACAAAACAATCTGTATATCCACTCCCTCAAGTTAGACCAAAATGTACACTGTGCAAAATTACATAAAATAGAGTAACTAGTTTAGGAGTTAATCGCGAACAAATAACATTACACGATTTTTTTTTTATAAAAATACCACGTCAACAGATTTTTATTAAAGACAAGATTGACTGCCGGGATTCGAACCTGCGAAATCCAAGACTTAAAATTAGCTCACACAATATGCAAAAATATTAAAATGTATATTTTATCTAAAAGAAGAAACGCGATGCATAGAATATATCTTTAGAATGGACAGCATCACTCTCTGATAAGATATGTCTGCCAAAGTGCCAGGTGTTCTACACAGCTTGAGCCACAGATTTTCCGATGAACCTATCTGCCTAAGTGCCAAGTTTTCTAAGCAGCATTAGCCACAGACTTGTCCAGTAGCCTGTGCTTGAGCTTCAGAGCCAGGTTCCTGGCAGTCTGTCACACGCTGGTTACTCCTTGGTGTCCTTGTGGGCCTCGCCCGAGTCCAGCTGCTTGAGCAGGCGGAACAGCGCGGCTGCTTCCCGTATCCTGCTGAACTCAACGCAGAACGCTTCCACCTCTATGAACAGCTCCTGGGGAGAAATGGCAGTTTAGTAGCTTATGTTACAAGCCGCTGGCAGCACCAGCCGGATGTGACGCAGTTACCCATCTTAATACATCAAAGTCGTTTAAATTATAGACTTCCTTCCGGTGGCGCCAAACATGGAGATAATGTTGTATAATAATTTAAGTATGTATAACATTGATAAATCGAGATATGCATGATTAATAATGCTAATAATTAATTATATGTTTGCAGTAATTATTTATAACATGATGGCGATATTTATAATAATTATTGGTAAGCAAATAGTTGTTTATGGACTGTATTAGTTTGATATAAAAGGACGACAATAGCGGTCGTACGGGGATTGTACTAGTATATTTTGTGAAGGGCGTTACTCTGCTGAATTATTATTATTATATTGTGATCGAGAAGATTCATTTGTGTTAATCGGACATTTAACTGTGTTTAGGTAGACGAAGTGTTGGTCGGCCATGTTGGTGGGAAGACGATCTCGGTGCAGTGGTCCGTGTTGGATGCGAGTGGCGAGGGATCGTCCGTCTTGGCGTTCATTGAGGGAGGCCTATGTTCAGCAGTGGACGGATAGAGGCTGATGATGATGATTTTTTTTTAAATGTCATAAGGGGCAAACGAGCAATCGGAGCCTTATGATACCAACGCCCATACACATCCACACAACCAAAGGCTATGCGTTGCCCTCCTTTTTCCTATCCGAGGGGATAGGAAAAAGAAGGGCAACCGGAAACTCACAAACCGCACGAAACGCGACAACATATCTGTCACTTGACGCCGGTGTTATGTGAGCCAGAGGTACCACCCCGGTCGTGCCGGCCCAGTTCGGGTTCAATGCAGCTTGGCACTACCTCTTACTAGAGATGATAATAATGATTCTGACATTCCTACTGCGAGTTTTTACACTTGGCATCTTCGACTCTCAGAACTGGTGGGCGGATATGCACATCCCACTTTATAGCATTATAGAATGAGCTGAGATGGAAGATCTCTTGATACCTCCGAGTTTGTGTTTTTTTTTCATTAACGCCGGGTAATGCTCTGAGGCATCCGAGGCATATGTGGGATTCGTTGCGCCCATTAGCTGGTAAGTGGACGCAGCTCTACTCACTCTACTCACTAAAACCCGGCGAGTGCCACCAATGCCGCCTTTGGTGAGGTGCCCCGGATCTGTTGAGCTAACAGGGCACCTCGACGGCTAGCCAGTCACTCAGGGGACCGACGCCACCTCCACAGAGGGTTGTCGCACACCACAAAACAACCCCTGCCAACGTCGGGACAGTACAATGGGGTGAGGTTCCCGTCCTCACCCCTTGCCCCCTGCTATTTTGTCCCCTCTTCTTATAAGAGGGGTACAAAATTAGCTTCACCCAAGGTGTTGGGCTCACCCTAAGCTACTGAGCCCCACCGCCACGTCAAGGCCTGAACTATGGTGGGGTTCAATGAGCTACTGTGTTGGTACCATGTTTGACAAAATAGAATTTTGTATCAAATTATTTGACCCGCTGATCAACAGAGAAGGAGAACATCATGAGGAAACATGCATGCCACCCCGTGTGAGCCAGTGCATCAGTGAACCATAACACTACATCCTCCTCGCTTTCGAGGAGGAGCCCAGTCACACGCACCTTACATACGTAAACCTCCTCCACCTCTCCTTATTTCGGGGAGTCCAGTACCTTGACGTTGATGATCTTGTTGCGGATGAGCGACTGCAGGAAGACGCAGACGAGGCGCACGAGCCGGTTCTGCATGTACCGGTCGCGGATGGTCTCGCACGTGGATATGCAGTTGCTGATGTACAGGTGCACGAATTCCACCGGCAGCTCCACCGACGTGGTCAGCCGGTTCACCACCTCCATGGAGTGTAGCGACATCTCCATGTTCACCAGCACCGAAAAGTACTCGGTGATGTGCTGCGAGTGGATCAGTTTCAGCAGCACCGAGATGGCCACCATCGGATTGTTCTCCACCAGCTCGGGCAGCTGTGGACGGTACATATTTATTTTTAGATAGATAGATAGATAAAAACTTTATTCACAATTCCACATTTCACATACACAATAAAAAGAGTAAAAATAAAAATAAAGACAGATAAAAGATGATAACAGCATTAGTAATATTATCACACTTAAATAAAGTGTATGTGTGCTGCAGAATCGCAAAAAGGTATGTAACTCAGTACTAATAGATCAATCCGAAGAAAGATCGACTGATTTTCAGTTACTACCTGCTACGATGAGAGGGCATTTTACTTAACTTTATATCTATACCTATCTAGGTAAACTAGCACTCGAAGACACCAGATGGTAAATTATAAGTCATTGTTTATTATACCATGAATGAATTTATCCTGCCTTTACGTCAGGAACAGGCACCCAGTCGACTACCGCAAACCACCTTTTATACAGTGTTAAATTAAAATTATGAAAGACATCAATTATGTCTAAAAATAGTAAGTTCCTATTATAAATGCGCTCTCAATCAAATATAGATGCGCAATCAGATTTCAAAAATATTTCTTTTTGGCAAAGCTTTTCAAAATATGCATATTTATTTGAAATTATGTGGTCACAATAGTAAAATACTACAAATATGTTGAGTTAACAACCCCAAATTTACGTAACTCTGGAGTCGTGGAACTGCCACTGAAATCAGACATAATCATTGTAACTTACAACAAATAATAATTGAACAAATATTACGATAATTTAGGAATAATTTTTATTGGTTTATATTAATATTTTTAATAGTTATATGTGATCAGTATCATTTACTGACTATGTAATTAATATTTCTTTGATGAATCAAATATAGGGGTGTATAAGACTAGGTGGCAATCAAGTGTTTAGTATCTGTGCCAGTAATTACACAGCCTGTCTCGCCCTTCTCTCCGAAACATAGCATAGCCATTTAGCGGGAGAAACAAGCAGGATGGTGGTACCCAACAGACGGGAGCGCGGCACAGCGCAACCCTCCCACCACAACCCATACCTTGACGCGACCCCAACCCCATACCTGGTAGGGCGTGACCCCGACCTCGTAGACCAGGTCGGGCTGCGCGTCCAGCAGCGCCAGTAGCCTCTGCTGCTGCGGCACGCTCAGCGCTGCCTTCAGAGCCACCTGTGTCAGTTCCTTTGCCTCCGCCACGACCTTGCTGTCCTTGTCTTCTGACTTCTTCTCTTCAGACTTCTCCTTTTTGTCTTCCTAACAAAATTATGGAAGTTTTTTAGAATATAATAGTAATAATATCTATGGCCGCTTTTACACACCGTCAATCTGGTCCTGTGCTAAGTTCTCGAAGAACTTGTGTTACGGGTTACCAGACAACAGAAATATTATCTTAAATATATTATGTTAAACATATATATAAGATTTTTATTATATAATACATATATTTAATACACATCCATGACCCAGGAACACAGAAAACTTTTTCGTTCCCTGGCATGATTCAAACCCGCAAAAACATAGGTTGTCAAATGATATAATACTAATAGTGATAATTATGAAAAGGTTATTTCAGTATTGACTTCTAATTTATTATTATGACGGTATTGATATCATGATAAAACATCTTTGTATCATGTTTTATTAAGTTTTATACTCTTTTACGAAAAGTTTAGTATGCCCTACAGCAACCATGGTCAAATGGTCATGGGTAGAAAAATATTTCAAACTGGCTACTACATGGAGATCGTCAACAATATAGTGATGATTATCACTTTACCAACCTTCACTTTAGTTTCTTTCTGTTGACTCCTTCTGTCCGTCTTCTCTTGTGCCTTAATACCAATTAGGCCCTCAAAGTCGGTATCATACATGGGTATGTATTCACCTCGGTTCGCCAGATTCTTCCATACTGCCTGAATAAAATATAAATAAAACTAAAATTTTTGTATAACAAAAAAGCAACCTGTAAGTTTTTCTCTCGTTTTATTGGGGAGTCTGCATTCCAAACAATTTTTTTTTACTACACCTACTTTTTATTGACTTCTTTTTTAGTGTACAAGTTGTTACCTACGAAATAAAGATTGATTTGATTTGGTCTATTTTTGTACTCACATTTGATATGCAAAAAAATGCTAGTATGAAGAAGTTAAAATACTGAATATCAAAAATCTCATATTTCTATTTAAATATTTATTGATTAACACTCACCTCATTAGCGAAAGATATTTCTGTCGGGTCCAACAGAAAAGTGGGCGGTGGTATGGGACCAGACGGCTTTAAGGTACGATGTAACGGCAAATAGTCATTGGACATGAGTGCCTCTAGCAGCTCTTTCATTGCTATACGGTTTGGGGGACTCCTGAAATGGAAACATGAAGTTTATAGAACCAAATTTGCTAAAGATTTTTAGATAGATTGATGACAAAATTTATATAGAACATACATTCCACTAAAGAAAGAGCTCATTACTTTGGTTTGTATTATAACTGGACTGGTTGAAATTGCAAATATGGAGTTATTTGCAATTTTACTGTCTTCATTCTTACTCTTTAAAATATTGAATACCTTTAATTTAAAACTTTTAAACAAGGTACACCTACCCATCACTCAATGGTACTAAAGCTGGCGCATTTGCTCTTGCTATGGAACTCACATCTGTAGTGCGGTCAGCAACTAGAGCTTGTAGTGACGAATAGTCAAATTCCAGGTCCTTCGAAGGTACCTCTGTAAGCATTACCTGCTTTGCTGATTTCTTCATAACCTGAAAATAATGTCACATATTTTTTATTATAAGGCCTCCTACATACATATTATATTAAACATTTATAAATAATATTTATTTATTCCATCAAATATATAAATTTTCTATACTTCTTGACAGGATTATGATCACAATCCACTGCCCAGTCCAAGTTAAATGTGAGGAACGGAATCTTATGCCTTCATGTAGTTTACCGCTGTGAAGGAAGAGTTGTCCTGCTGCCCATCTGCATGGGTACCATCATCCTGTTTATCTCTCCTGTGAAATAGCTTTGCTGTGTTTTGGAAAGATAACAAAAAAGAATAGAATTGCAATGTTGTAGCAGGTCCTACCGTCTGGTAATAATAATAATAATATCTATGGACGCTTTCGCACCACGTCAATCTGGTCCCGTGGTAAGTTCTGGAAGAACTTGTGTTACGGGTACCAGACAATGGAAATATATTTAATACTTTTATACTATACATATATTTAAGAT
Source organism: Helleia helle (assembly GCA_963853865.1). NCBI lineage: Eukaryota > Metazoa > Arthropoda > Insecta > Lepidoptera > Lycaenidae > Helleia > Helleia helle. Next base: position 17,949,333 of record OY971433.1, on the reverse strand, counting down.
TTTTATTATATAATACACATATTTAATACACATCCATGACCCCAGGAACACAGAAAATATTTTTGTTCCCTGGCGGGATTCGAACCCGCAACCTACGGCTTGAGCACCAAACGTGCTTACCACTGAGCCACAGAGGTCTTCATCGTCCGGTGTATACAGGCAACACAGAGTTACTAGAGGTTCATCATGTGTTCATCATTCAGCTTATGATGAAGCTTTTGATTTTGGAGCTTAACTTCTTCTTTCTAATAAAACGAGCGAATGAATAACAGCTACATAAAACAAATATATACTCACATCTTTAATATTTGTGGGTACAAAATTGTGTAACTGTCCAATGAACAGCCTCTCTTGTGGTACAAGTGGCAACAACCCCGGTTTGCCCTCCAGCAAATGCAGGAATAAGGCACTGAACGGATTGTCTACTTTGTAGAAGTCAAATATCAGAGCTAAAGCCACCACACGTTGGCCGGGGAGGGTTAGATCACCACCCGTTATCAACGACGACAAAAGAAGGCATACTGTAAATTGAAAAGACTATTATTAAAATGCATTCCTAAAGGACCTTTATATCATAATCCATTTTGGTCATTAATTCTGGGCACTTTTTAATGTCAGGCATTAAAACAACAGTGGCTATGGTCTTCTAATTCTTACATTTGACATTGGATAAAAATGAGAAACAAAATCTAGGAGGCCAACTGGTAATCATTTATCTTTCACAAGTGGCAACTGACTAAAAATCTTTATTTCGATATCATTCATTCATAATTATGGAAACTGTGTATGATACTAAAGCTGAGTATAAATGAATATAAATATTAAGTACTCACAGTTAAAATTATCCGATTTTAGGAATCTTTTTTGTACCTGAGCACATATTGACTCTAAGCTTTGTGAATCGACCGTCTGCTCTGAAAACAAACTGACGGACAAAATATTATTAAAAAAAGTCGATAGGTAATAAATAAAAACGTTCCATATAAACTAAAAACATAACATACTCCAAGATGTATTTACTATTTTCGTTTATTAGTTGTTGTGACATCTTAACTACAAGTAAGTATATATTGTAAATTTATACATTCAAGATTTGGGTGAAACTTTTACGAAATAAAATAAAGCAAACACAGAAACCCTGCAAAATCGTAAAAACTGGCTGCTGCTTAGCATTGCATGTTGATTTTTTAACTGACAAATGACAACTGCGTACTGACAAGTGACAATTATATATTTTTTTTATTATTTACATTTAAAGGCATTAGCTACTAGGCTATTAGCCAAACAAAATACAATTATTCGGTCTGTAATACGGAGAAATGGCGGGAAACCCCAAGGAGCGCGGCTCCGCCCCTCTAGTCCCCATCAATCAACTATCATTCCCCATTCCATCCACACAAGGCAGTCCACCACAATATTCGCCAAACAATCACATTATATATTACACAGATTAAGTTTTTAAAACAAACACTATAGAAAACCGCCAGAACAGCCCTACTACGAAAACCACTCCAGAACGGTACTCCATAAGATTCGCCAACCAATCACAATATATAAAGATCAAGTTTTTAAAACAAACACTATAGAAAACCACCCTGAATGGACAAAACACAAAATAACAATTAATTAACGGGAAACCAAAAAAACACAACCGCGCGTCCCGATGCTTCCCGCCATTCCCTGACAAGTGACAACTTGATTATTATTATTATTTTCATATATAGGCATTAGCTACTACGCTATTAGCCATACAAAATACAATATTCGGTCTGTAATACGGAGAAATGGCGGGAAACCCCAAGGAGCGCGACTTCGCCCCTCTAGCCCCCATCAATCAACTATCATTCTCCATTCCATCCACCCAAGGCAGTCCACCACAATATTCGCCAACCAATCACAATATATAAAGATCAAGTTTTTAAAACAAACACTATAGAAAACCACTCTGAATGGACAAAACACAAAATAACAATTAATTAACGGGAAACCAAACAAAAAAACACAACCGCGCGTCCCGATGTTTCCCGCCATTCTCAGGGACAAGTGATGTTTTTTTTTTCTTATTATTTTCATTTAAAGGCATTAGCTACTACGCTATTAGCCATACAAAATACAATTATTCGGTCTGTAATACGGAGAAATGGCGGGAAACCCCAAGGAGCGCGGCTTCGCCCCTCTAGCCCCCATCAATCAACTATCATTCCCCATTCCATCCACACAAGGCAGTCCACCACAATATTTGCCAAACAATCACATTATATATAACACAGATTAAGTTTTTAAAACAAACACTATAGAAAACCGCCAGAACAGCCCTACTAAGAAAACCACTCCAGAACGGTACTCCATAAGATTCGCCAACCAATCACAATATATAAAGATCAAGTTTTTAAAACAAACACTGTAGAAAACCACTCCGAATAGACAAATCACAAAATAAAAATTAATTAACGGGAAACCAAAAAAAACACAACCGCGCGTCCCGATGCTTCCCGCCATTTCAAGGGACAAGTGACAAGTCGAAACTCATTTTTTTTTTCGTTCAATGGCTTTAGCTACTAAGGTATTAGCCATACAAAAAACAATATTTAGGTTGTAATTTGGAGAAACGGCGGGAAACACCTAGAAGTGCGGCATCGCCCCTCATATCCCCATCAATCAACTATCAACATCAAAATAAAAATTCACACATATTATACAGATTAAGTTTTTAAAACAAACACTATAGAAAACCGCTCCAACTGAACGAAATGTAAAATAACAACTAACGTTAAACCAAAAAATTACAACCGCATGCCCCTATATTTCCCGCCGCCGTTCCCTCGAAACTCATTTTTTTTATTAATTAAGCATTATATTTTATTTTTTTATTTATTGAAAGGTATGATGAGCTTTTTTTTCATTTACAAAAGGCGGTAAGGTGGACGCAGCTCTACCCACTAAAACCCGGCAAGTGCCACCAATGCCGCCTTTGGTAAGGTGCCCCAGATCTAATGAGTAAAAGGGCACCTCGACGACTAGTTGACAGGGGTTGTCCCACATCACAGAACAACCCCTCTCAACGTCAGGACAGTACAATGGGGTTAGGTTCACGTCCTCGCCCCTTGCCCCTGCTCTTTTGTTATTACCTTATCATATAGTTTCTTTTGGAGTCGATGTCAGCCAAGGTAGGTAGGTAGGGTACTATAATGACGTGGTAAACGCAAAGTTTGTACATTAGTAGAAGATTAAGTTGATGATAAGTTGTAAGCACAAACATTAAAGAAACACAGTTTTTTTATTACTTTTTAGCTAATTTTTGAAGTCAGTTAAATTTTTTTGTAAAATGATTTTAATTAAACGAATATAATAATAGATCTACTTTGACAAAAAACGGTAAAATTTCCAAAAACACCTAGTTTCATCGAGCTAGAAAGAAAAATAAGAAATCATAGATAAGACTATGAGCGACTATGAGGGACAGCCCTTGCGGCCGCCGACCAGTTGGCCGACCCAAATACCACTGGAAGGACGGAGTAAAGAAAGACGCGCCCTGGGCGCCGTAAACTGGGAGGAGATAGCCCAAGAAAAGGGCGCGTGTCGGAATCTCGTATCGGAAGGCCACTTCGGGTCGTTGAACCAGTGGAGTAAGTAAGTAAGTATGAACGACCATATAATTATGGTCTGTCTTTAATCTAGACTCGATTATCGTGATATTATCGTAGTTTCGGCCTCTTGAATGAAAGGTCTGGGTTTGATCCTGACCGGTGCCTAAAATGGGTTTTTCTAAAATTTCTTCGTGCACCTGAACATGAGAACATCGCTTGCTCATCGGCGAAGGAAAACATCTTGCATTGTGAGGAAACCAACATGAGATTAAAAATCTTTGAAAGTGTGTGAAGTTCACCACCCCGCAATGGACAACGCATAATTAAACCATGGCCCAACACCTTGCTTGCATCCTTGCATGATTTCGAGGAAGATACCCGTGCCTAACCAGGGTTGATTTATTAGGGATAGGGGAGGTTCTTACCAATGAAACACAGCTTATTTCACAACATTTTTTTGTGACGCTCAGCTCGTAATACGGGACCGTATTGAAGAACTGTGTCATCCTACAAATATGTCCGCTTATTGACGACATTTTATACGAGCTATAAAAATAGAGACTTCATAACGTCTTTTGTAGAACATTGTGGGTTATGTTAACAACATTATCTTTCGAGGTCAGCGCCGAATGCAGCCAAAATTAACACAAGGCTTTTGGATTATGGGAATATTAATATAAGGGTTAAGGATATAAAAAAGTTGATTGTTATTGTTATTAGAGAACTAGCTGTTGCCCGCAGCTTCTCCCGCGTTAACTTAGATTTACAACCGTTGGCGGATTGATGATGATTGTTTTTATAGCCTAAGTTACTCCTTATAACATCAGCTATCTGCCAGTGAAAATCCCATCAAAATCGGCCCAGCCATTTCAGAGATTAGCCGGTACAAACAGACAGACAGGCAGACGGACGGATAGACAGACAAAAATAGTAAAAAAGGCTATTTTATTTTATTTATCTATTTATTTATTCTTTATGTACATGATTGATATTTAAAGTAACAGAATATAGTTAATAATTATAAGTTATACACAGGTGCGCTTATCCCTTTAAGAGATTTCTGCCAGCAGACCTATTTTGGTATATGTATGGTGTATACATCCACATGCAATTAGTAAAAAGCGGTTATTTATTACAAACACACACTCCAATTTTATTTATCTGTAGTATAGTTTATGAATAACCGCAGCACAGTTGCCTTACAAGATAGTGTGGGAATTAGGTGTGAGCCACAAAGGGAGATCTCCGACCCAGCGAGATGGTATGCTCGGCCAGGCCGAAGCCCACTTGCTATCAATTCAGCCGCTGTATGTGTAGCGATGAGCTGTTGAACTTTGATAGCGCGATTCAGTATTGTGGCGCTGATTGGTCCGCCACATCACTCCCACCCGAAGACCGGAGGTCGAATCTTGAGTCTTCTTGCTTCAAGCTTGAGTCGCCAGTGCCAGAGAGTCCCAGTGAGTCGGAGTGCAGCCGTGCGGGGCCGATGGTAGGTTGTGACCAGGAGAGATGTGCTCTGCTTGCTGACCGGTCCGGTGTAGTGTGATATTTGCCCGTTGAAGCCGATTCGACCAATGCCGCGGTGCGTTGGGCTGGTTGGTCGAGGTACCCGAAGAGGCTGAAGTTGGCTGGCGTGGTGCGGAGGGGTGGGTTTTTTTTTATGTATGTTCACCGAATTCTCCGTCAATTGTGGACCGATTTTCAAAATTCTTTTTTTTTCAAAAGAGTGCACTTCCGAGGTGGTCCCAGGATAAGGAAACTAGGATCTGATGATGGCATCCCAGATAAATCGAGGGGAACTTTCAAAAATCGTAGGAGTAACTAGTGATTTTAATATTTTTTAAATTAAGTATTTTAAAGCACTATAATTTCATGAAGGTCTAGAGTTGATCTGATGATGGAGCTGAAAGACAGTCGAGGAAACTCCTCAACGATTTACAGCAGTAACCTTGTGTTTGGGCTCGATTAATTTGTATTGATGAGAAATTTACACCTAGATAAATTGTGGCTATCATTAGGTCTGATGATGAAGACGAAGGACAGTTAAGTAACTTCTCTGCAGTATACAGTAGCTACCTTGTGTTTGGACTTAATACATTTATATTGACGAGAACTTTGCACCCATATATGGGTTATAAGTGTCATTACAGGTCTGATGATGAAGACAGTCGAGAGAACTCCTCAACAGTTTACAGTAGCTAACTTGTGTTTAGACACAATTCATTTATGTTGACCAGAACTTTGCACCCATATGGGTTATAAGTATCATTACAGGTCTGATGCTGGAGACCATAGACAGTTGAGGGAACTCCTCTACGGTTTACAGTAGCTACCTTATGTTTGGTCTTAATGCATTTATATTGACGAGTACCTTGCACCCATATGGGTTATAAGTCTCATTTAAGGTCTGACGATGGAGTACAGACAGGAGTATAGACAGTGGAAATACGCTTAACAGTTATATCCATATTTCAGACAAATAAAATCGGTTATCGAATTTCGGAATCACAAAAAATTAAGAAATAAAAAATTTTTAAACAAAAATTGAAACGATTTCAAAAAGTAAAAAATAAACTAAAAAGTAATAAAATAATTGCGTTTCCTTAATTTTTGAAGTCGTTTCAATTTTTGTTTATTACTTGTATGTTTATGTTTTTGCTATTATAATATAAATTTGTGTATATGTAATATAATGTGTATATGCTGTAATCTATGTTTAATACAAAGTAGCCTACACCACCCCCCTCCAGAGACCGTCAAGGGCGATAAAAATCTGGAAATTTTACTCGGCGTCCAGAACGAGTTGTTTTTTCTGAACGTCTGGTAAAGGTTCAGGGCCTGTAGACAAAGTGACATCGCTTTGTAGCCGAAATTCGTTATCGTCTTTGAGATAACGATAATAATTTTCTAGCCAATGATCAATCAAAGATCGTGACAGTGCAACAACAACAACTGTCAAGTGTCAACAAAGTTCGACAAGAAGTGTCAAATCGGACCAAAAAATTAAAATTAGTTTCTATGTAAATAGACCTCATACACACTATAACTCATAAAAATTGTGAAAATGTTGCCCTCCATGGCCCACGCCCACGGATAACGAATCAATATCAATAATAAAATAACATAAGTTTGACATAAGTGTTCGATAACCAATTGACAGTTTATGATTTTGTTACGAATTTTAACATTGTCTACCAACTTGCGATAACGATAACGAGTGACATAATTGACGACGGCTTATGTCAATCCCATACATTTTATTATTTTCGAACTTCGTTATCGTTTTTCTAATGTTACTTTGTCTAAGGCCTCTGGTGTTGTTTGGTCGGACAGTATAAAGGCCTGCTTAACGCGGTCTATGGATACTGTGACCTCTTTGCCTTTCAGCAGTATTTTAAACACCTTGTCATCCCTTGACAAAACTTTATGGGGGCCAGAATGTGCGGGTTGAAGGGAACCAGGTGATGCATCTTCACGAAGGAACACGTCATCAGTGGTTGCCAATTCCTTATATGTATATAAATACTTTCGGGCTGGCATGACGTGAGGCTGGTGTGGGGGGCTGCAACCTTAAAGCGACTTGCTTAAGGCGAGCGGAGAAGTCTGTGAGATCCGTGGTACCACCGTTGGTAGGCTCGAAAAATTCACCCGGTAATCTTAATGGTATACCAGCTCAGCAGACGAGCATTGCAGGTCCTCTTTAAAGGCACTACGTACTCCTAGTAGTACCCACGGCAAGGATTCCGTGCACCTGCTATACACACTATGGCAGCTTTAAGTTGGCGGTGGAATCTTTCCACCATGCCGTTACACGCAGGATTGTAGGCAGTGGTTCGTCTATGCTCAAAACCGGTTGTTTTTGAGAGGCACTGAAATAGTGCTGACTCAAATTGTCGACCACGATCGGTTGTGATTTGTGTGGGACAACCAAATCGAGCAATCCATGTAGACAGGAGTGCCTGGGCAACTGTTTCCGCTCTAATGTCTTGGATGGGTACCGCTTCCGGCCATCGAGTAAATCGGTCTACAGCTGTTAGGCAATAGCGATATCCTTGTGATAGCGGCAGGGGACCCACGAGATCTATGTGGATCTGCTGAAAATGCACTCGAGGCAAAATATATGCACCAAGAGGCGAGGTGACGTGGCGACTGACCTTTGCTTTTTTACAACTTAAGCAGGCGCGAGTCCACTCTCGGCAGTCTCTGCGTATCCCTGGCCAGACAAATCGTTCTGCTACAAGTTTGGCAGAAGCACTGATGCCAGGATGACTCAGCGAATGGAGACTTTCAAAAACCTGTTTCCTATGGAATTTAGGGACGAAAGGTCTGGGGTTTGGTGTACTGATGTCGCAGTACACAGCAATACGACTACCAGGTATCGTCCGCTTCTCCAAGCGCAAAGATGACCCTTTAGCTAGTAGTAGCTCAAACTCAGGGTCGGCCGTTTGACTTTGTGCAATGGCCTCGAGGTTTACCGGAGTACATTTCTTCTATTCTCGACAAGGTATCGGCCACCACGTTATCCTTACCAGATATGTGTCAGATATCGGACGTGAACTGGGCAATGTAGTCGAGGTGTCTGTACTGCCTAGGAGAACAGTTTCTCTTCCTTTCATGGAATGCGAAACTGATCGGCTTATGGTCAGTATAGATGATGAAATGCCGGGCCTCAAGCATGTGCCTAAAGTATTTAATGCCTTCATAGATAGCCAATAATTCCCTATCGTAAGGAGAATATTTTACCTGCGATGGGCTCAGCTTGCGCGAAAAGAAAGCTAGCGGCTGCCAAGCGTTCTCTTTGAACTACCCCGATTGCCTTATCCGAAGAATCAGTCACCAAGGCAAGCTTAGTGGTACAGTCAGGGTGCGCAAGTAAAGCTGCGTCTGCTAGGCTGTTTTTGCATGCGTTGAAGGTTTCGAGACCCTGCTCTGTAAGGTTAACAGGTTGTGAACCTTTGACGGAACCTACTAGTAATGCATGTAGTGGAGCTTGGACTTCAGCTGCTCGAGGAAGAAATCTTCTGTAGAAATTGAGGATACCCAAGAATGCCTTGAGTTGACGCGCTGTTGTAGGGGTCAGGAACTCCTTTATTGCCTGCACCTTGGATTCTAAAGGCCTGGAACCAGCTTGAGAGATGGAGTAGCCTAAAAAAGTTACCTCAGGCACACCGAAAAGACATTTCGCCATGTTCACCTGCATGCCATACTCCCTGAGCCTGGTGAAAAGTTGCCGTAGGTGATACTTATGCTGCTGCTTATCCTGTGAGAAGACTAGGATGTCATCAAGGAAGACATAAAGAAATTCGCGTAAACATTAGAAAACGGTATGGATTGAAGCTGTTTAGGATAGGATAGGATAGGCATCCCCACCATGGTTCATACCTTGTCGTGGCGGTGGGGCTCAGTAGCCTAGGGTGAGCCCAGCACCTTGGGCGAAGCCAATTGAGCCGAGGGGGCTCTTTGTACCCCTCTTATAAGAAGAGGGGACAAAAGAGCAGGGGGAAAGGGGTGAGGATGGGAACCTCACCCCATTGTACTGTCCTGACGTTGAGAGGGGTTGTTCTGTGGTGTGGGACAACCCCTCTCAACTAGCCGTCGAGGTGCCCTGTTTGCTCAACGGATCCGGGGCACCTCACTAAAGGTGGCATTGGTGGCACTCGCTGGGTTTGAGTGGGTAGAGCTGCGTCCACTTACCAGCTTTCGGGCGCAGCGAGCTACGACCCACTAAAACCCGGCGAGTGCCACCAGTGCCGGCATGGTGAGTTGCCCCGGATCTGTTAAGCTAACAGGGCACCTCGACGGCTAGTCAGCCCCGCAAGGGACCGACGCCACCTCCACAGAGGGGTTGTACCGTACCACAGAACAACCCCTCCCAACGTCGGGACAGTACAATGGAGTGAGGTTCCCATCCTCACCCCTTTCCCCCTGCTCTTTTGTCCCCTCTTCTTATAAGAGGTGTACAAAGAGCCCCCTCGGCTCAATTGGCTTCGCCCAAGGTGCTGGGCTCACCCTAGGCTACTGAGCCCCACCGCCACAACAAGGTATGAACTATGGTGGGGATGCCTATCCTATCCTATCCTAAACAGCTTCAATCCATACCGTTTTCTAATGTTTACGCGAATTTCATCTATTATAAGTAAACAACTTTTAGTCATTTTATCGCCGTTTATGTGTTTGTCTTCACAGTTCTTGCGTGGATGCTGAAAAATTGCCGAGACGTCGCGTTGGGCATGTAAGAAACTGAATAAGTCGCGACAAACTCATAATACAAGGCGCAGGTTACATGGAATACTGCTCTCACATCTGGAATGGAGCTGACAGGGCCGTCTCTACCATTGGGCACTCTGGGCCCAGGGCCCCGCGATCCACGGGCCCCCATTATTACTATCAGAATATGATTGAGTATTATTTTAGTCCAAAAATCAGGCTCACAGATCTCACAATTGTTGTTTTCGTCAGGGGCCCCATTATCTAGTGCCCAGGGCCCCCTATAGGTTAAAGAGGGCACCCCAATATCAGCTCCTTCCATTATACCGCGTTCAACGCCGGGCGGATCGAATCGTCGATGACAAGGTTCTCTGAAAACGGCTTGATTCTTTGGCGCTGCGTAAACATATGTCGGATTACTCTGCATCTTCTACCGCATCTACCACGGGGAGTGTTCTGAGGAATTATTCGGACTAATACCTGCAGCAGAATTCCACCACCGGACATCGCGTAAAAATTACAAATTTCACCCTCACCATCTCAATGTCCGCAAATCCACAACTACTCGATTTTTACGGCATTTCCTGCCTCGCACGATCACTGTATGGAACCAGCTGCCACAAACGGTATTTCCGAACCGATACGACTTAGGGACCTTCAAGAAAAGAGCATACTCATTTCTGTAAGGCCGGCAACGGCAACTGCTAATGATGTATCGGGTGCCTATGAATGTCACCTATCACTTACCTACCACCAGATGAAACGACTGTCCGTTTGCCCCCTCTTCAATAAAAAACCCCGCCTAAGTAAAACTGTGCATACTTTATGATTTAATATGGCTCGTTAGCCAATTAGCATGTCTTCTGTAAAAATCGGTTGTCTGTAAAGTCGGTTTACTGACGTCAAGAAAGTCAAGCTACGATTGGAGGTCAGTCAACGAAGCTCCCGATGCGTTGTGATGTAAGTTCACATTTGCTTCAATTTGTTTTCTCCTTTCTTGTTCATGTGACAATTAGGCAGAAGAGATAACTTTCCTGGATATTGTGTCCTTCTCACCATCAGGTAATATCACCTTCTCAAATCTTAAGCCAGCTCTCCCTGTACCTGTACCTGTACCTGTTCCTGACCTAAATCATCTTCCCTGAGATACCAACAAAACCACAATTTTGTTAACTTTCCACGTGTACATGGCAGATGTGACTAAACAGTAAAATTAATTTAGAAATCTAGAGCGTCGCATGAAAAAATTATACAAGAAATATAGACATTAGACGTTGCATCAATATCAGATTATATCTTCAACTTTTCAAACGCAAATGAGACGTGGAATTATGAAAAAAAAACTCAATGACTGATACCGTTATCTTGAAAATTAACGCGGACAAAAGCAAATAAACTTTACCTAAATGACGCGACCGAAAAGAAGTTATCACTATATTGTTAATTGCAAACGGTCTCTTTATCTATTTCTCGCTGATAAGACTAGTCATATGGCGGGCCGGGTGCCATCTTGTTTCTTATTCTCAGTATTTGTAAATATCCGTCTAAGAAAATAGCGCGTTAAATACGAATAAGTGATGGTGTTGTGGCGTTATTTTGTTGTTTTAAGTTATGAAAGATATTCGATCGATGGCAGTCATGCATAGTGGCATACCATTAGAATTCGCTTCGAGGGCAGTTGAGCCGCAGAGAAGCCGTTCTTCGTCTTGGAGTTCGTGGCGAAGAAATAATAATCTACGCCACACTGAGCCACGATTCTCCTTACAGTATGAAGTGAGTATTTGCATACATATTTTCCATTAAAATTGGAGATATTGCTAATAAAACTAGCTACGCTCCATGACTTTGTATACCACATCAATAATGACATACATCAATAAACGGGTTGCCTAATTACCTCAAAAAAAGATTAGTGCTTAATTCTTAAACCTTCAGTTGAAAAAAAAAACCTTTAATTTTTAATCATCATCATCAAGTGATCGTCCCTTACTGTACTACCGATCGTACCGTACTGTGCTACAACCAATAAGTAGGTACATTTATTTTTACACGCTTTTTATTAGCTTCGCCTGTATCACAGTAAATTCATAAACCTGTTTGTATGTTTGGTTGTAATCGACTCCTTTGGACTTGATTTTTATCTTTTTTTTTTCGGATGGATCTATGCTAACGGCCCGAAGGCCCTAATGCTACATCGGGTTAGTGTGAGCCCATTCGGCTCACTTTTGGTTTATAAAAGTGGGGGGTTGCCCCCCGCCAACCGTGCAGTCTGCGACCACACGGCCTCCTGGCGTCGGTTGTGGATTTTTTATCTAAACAAGATATTTGTATGTACACGCTTGACACAGATTTAAAGATATGTAGGTATCATAAAGTTAATATACCTAGCGGAAATATTAACTTTAATGTAGGTAAGTATATAATATTGTTAGACTGGCTTTAATTAATAAAATACCAAGTACAATTTTATTATTCATATAATTGTAAAATAAACGTTTATAAAGTTCATATTGTGCATTCGATACAAGTATTCGATACATTAACAATAATTTAAACAAATAAAATCTAGTACCTACTCAAGTATGTGTGACATATTAGGACTATTACTACGTAATCCGTATAAATCTGTCCGGTGAAGTTTAAAAAAAGTAGTGAGAAATCTACATTATAAATTATTATGTTATTTGCAGGGCAACGGGAAGGCTGAACCTCGTTACTCATAATAAATGCTGATAATGTAATTGAAATTTACCATACATATGATGATTGATGGTCGTATTAATTTAGAAAAAGATGTAGCTTCTCCTTACCTCATGGTCTGGTCGACCAATATAATCGAATTAATTATTGTTTACCGAATTAAGTTCGTGTTCAAGTCGCTGCATAATCGTATATTTTATCATTATACAAATAGTTGCAGATATACACTTTTATTACATTTTATTAATTAAATATCCCTAAATATATTATAATCATTATTATAATTTTCAACATAAAATTATAATTATGTACATTTTTATAACATGTAATTATAAAATTGTTATAATGTCAATAAACAATAATATGAAAGCGAATGAACTTGCATATAAAGGAGTGTAATGCGTAAAAAAATACTGCTATTGACATTATGAGTTATGACAAAGGCTGTCAATTATGTCATTTGATCCTTCGATAGGAGGTGCAGACGATATTTTTTCCATAATAATTTAGTTTTTTTTGTTTGTGTATTTCCCATAGTGTAGTGATTTTATGTTTCATGATTAATTAATTTTATTAAAAACTAAAATAAATAAGTGCTACCGATGTAAATATATGTTTAAACGGCCTGTAAAAAGGCATCCATAGTAATTGTAAAGCAAACGTGTCATAACTTTAAAGTTATTCCAACCGATGAAATACGAAAAGGATCATCAATTATTTAGCATTCCAATAAGAAATTAGTATAGTTTCACATGGGTGATGGCTTGGCAGTCAGATACACGCGTAAGTCTCTAATCCCTTCATTATTTAGGCATAGTTAGCTCATTTAAGTCCAATTGTGACGTTGTCCTTGTATTTTTTTATTTAGTTATTTTTTTGCCATGAAATCATTTGGCTCCCGTATTGACATGAACTTGTATAATAAAACTTGGTTCATAAACATTGATATTTTTACTTATTATTTTTCTGTTTGTTTTGTCTATTGGCATATTTTTTATTATTGTTTTCCTCAATACATAAAAACTTACAGGAAATGTCATACTCTTTTATATAGTCTTGAGTATACCGAAAAACATCCTTGAAATTAGTGAAATAATAGTGTGAAACTTTATTGATTTATGTAAAACATAGTACTTAAAGAAACATTCTATTTACACTATACACAATCTAATATTCCTGTAGGTACCTATTTTATTACATTATCGTAGATATATTTAAAACTATTAGAACATGATATAAAAACATAATATAAAAACACTTTTTTTCCAAAAAAATATACTAGAAGTGAGATGACCTTGTGCAGAATTGAGGGTATCAATTTTAAGCACAAATGTACTTAAAATTGATAGATCAATTGATATACCATAACATTGAGCATAATATTCAATACGATTATTGAAACTTTTTTAGATTTTGCACAAAATACTTTATATATAATTAGACTTGCACAATCAATGAGATGGTGGCGAGGGGTAGGTCGTCTTGGCATTCTTTAAGGGAGGCCTATGTTCAGCAGTGGACAAATAGGAGCTGATGATGATGAATCAATAAAAGACTATATGATACTGTGAAATAACCACATCAGGGATTTCACAATATCCCAGAAGACACCAAATAGATTTTATGTTAATTTTTTTAGTAAGTAGATTATATTCATATTGAAAATCTAATAATAAAATATGGTTTGTACTGTGCGTCATTTCACTAGACTGAACCCAGTGAAATAAGTAATAAACTAATTATTATTAGGATATTATTGGTATTGTCATTTTTGCTGCAGCATATTGTAACTTGAGAAGAATCACACATGAGTTAGTGTTAATTTTATTTCACCCCTAAGTGTTGACTGGACCCTCACTTATATGTTTAGGAAGTAAGAACAGCAATGAAAAATTATTATATGATGGTACATATAAAACCAATAATCTAAAATTGAGGATGATAATTTACAGAAAATAGTGTAAAAAAATTGTCCATCACCAACATATGTGAAACATAAATGTTAATTATAACATTCAAAATATGAATATACAATTATGGAATAAAGAAATGTAGTATATGTCCATGCACACACAAACAAGTTGAGAGCATCGGTATAGAATGTCTCTATATAATTATATATAGAATAAATTATAATATATTCATTATATTTTGTCGTTATTATTTGTCATGTTTATAGTGGGGATGTAACACAATATTGGGCAACCAAACTGTGAAAGGCATTAAACTTGCTTATGGTTTGTCTAATACAATGTATTTTCCTAAGTTTTTAATTGTGACAGTAAAACTCCTTTGTGTTAAATCTTATACGCCAGTATTAAAATAAATCATCAATTTATAATGTCTAATCTAAAAGGATGTTGGTGATATATTCCTCATACACTGGCATGTCATGACTCATCTTAAAACTATTTTGATACAAGGATGTAAAATGTTGAAAATATTGTTTTTACATATATTGTGTCTGGTTGTATAGAAAGTTCTTGTGATGCCTTTTCTGTATAGATTTATTTATAACTAGCTGTTGCCCGCTGCTTTGCCCGAGTTAACTTACTTAACTTATAGCGGGTGTCTGTGGATGTCGCTATTCACTTACCATCAGGTGAACCGACTGTCCGTTTGCCCCCTCTTCTATAAAAAAAAAATTAAAAAAAAAAAAAAAAAAAAAAACTTAATTTCTATTACTCGCAGCGTGATGTTATTTATGACTATAGCCTTCATCGATAAATCAGCTATCTAACACTGAAAAAATTGTTCAAATCGGACCAGTAGTTCCTGAGATTAGAGCGTTCAAACAAACAAACTCTTCAGCTTTATATTATTACTATAGATTGTGTATATTATATCTCCTTTATATTAACAATAAGTTAGTCAGAAATGGATTAATAAATTATAGTGTGCTTAGTAAATTCTGCTAATATTAGCATAAATGCAAAAAAATACAGTAGCTTACATCTATGCCGATAAATAAAATTGGAGTGTATGTTGATGTGTCCAATGTATACACAGCCCATACCAAAATAACAATTTTTGTCTGCCTTTCTGTCTGTTTGTTCCGGCTAATCACTGAAATCGGCTGGGCCTATTTTGATGGGACTTTCACTGGCAGATAGCTGATGTTATAAGGAGTAATTTAGGCTATAAAAATAATCATCAATCAATAGTTCAGTGTCAACCCTGCATCATCTTCTCTTTATTACTGGTGATTTACATGAAATTATTTTTTGTTATTTTCAGACTGATGAAAACAGCTTCCTACTTCGATTAAAAATAGTGGGAGCATATTCATTAGCTAAGAAAGATATATTTGGTGCAAGGTAATTATTTTCCTTTAGTTATTTAGTTTTATTTACTGAGGAGATGATCTTTACCACAATACAGGTGGGAGGGAAGCGCTGTGCCGCGCTCCAGGCTGCATGGGTACCACCATCTTGTTTGTTTCTCCCGTGAAACAGCTTTGCTGTGTTTTGGAGAGAAGGGCAAGACATGCAGTGTAATTACTGGCACCGAGACTTAACATCTTATGTCTCAGTATAGGCAACCCATAAATAAGTTGCCTGGGCTCGTTCCAGGTATACTGGTTTATGTTCATGCGCGACGTCGACCACTTACCATCAGGTGGTACGTTTGCCAGTTTGCCTATCCAACTAACATAAAAAAAAAGATACTAGATATTAATACATATAAGCAATTGATCTCACGTTAGTATGTGATTGGGTCATCTTGCTTATTTCTTCTATGAAACAGTTTTACAGAACTAAAAGGTGGGTAAGATGGGCAGTTAAGTGTCAAAGGCAAAGGTTGAATGGGTTGCCTGTGCTTTTGGCCACATGGCCACATAAAAAAAATGTATTTAAGGATTTCCAAAAACATTCCATCTATGTATTTATACAATCTTTTACTCATATTATATTTTATTACCAGTCTTTTTCAAGGAAACCTCTTAGGAAAAAAATAATAAGTTGTTTTTGGTACAACAGTAAAATTATCTAGCTAGCAGAAAGCCACAAGGTGCTTTTTTCATCTACAACTATTCCTGCCTTTTAGTTATTCCCGCCTTACATTTGTATGATATATTATATAATAATATCAACCCTTTATTATTATTATATTTCCCTTTGCTGGGCACGGGTCTCCTCCTCGAAATCAGGCGCGGAGGGTGCTGACCCAATGCGGGTTGGTGAACTTCACACACCGTCAAATACTTTTGATCTCATCAGCATGCAGGTTTCCTCACGAACATCGCTTGCTCAAGTTGGTCTCATGTTCAAGTACACCTGGAAATGTAGAAAAACCCTTTTCAATGGATCACAGCTTTCACACTAAAGTCCAAGCTCATACACTCGTCGCGCACGATATGTTATCATCATCATCAGCCTATATCTGTCCGATATGTTATGTACCTATATTACTAATTTGAGTGAAATGTTTTCTAGCGACCCCTATGTCCGCGTTGAACTTCAGACTGTGGACGGCGACATCACCGTTGAAACGTTTCTTACGAAAACCAAGAAAAAGGTACCTTGTTGCTCTTATTGATTTATAAAAACTACAGAGAAGGACTCGGGAGCTTATTTCATCGGGTGCATATGCATATGGTTGTGGACTTTTTTTTTTGACATACATAAACAAAAAGACACATACCTATCGTGCTTATAGTCAACAAGTGGGTTTTAGCTGGAAACTTTTTCTCCGTCCCCTAAAATATGTTTGAGATGTCGACCGTTCCAGAATCTCATGTAGGTAGATAGTTTTGAGGAAAAATTGAAGATGCGCTCGCAAAAATTATAAAAGGTATAAACAATTTAAAACTGAAAAAACTGTAGGACCGATATTTATAAGCCACGCCCCTTCGAACAGTTAAAAAAAATATTATTTACACAATATGTTGAATATTAAAATTACAAATTTAAAAGAA
This sequence comes from Helleia helle, assembly GCA_963853865.1. NCBI lineage: Eukaryota > Metazoa > Arthropoda > Insecta > Lepidoptera > Lycaenidae > Helleia > Helleia helle. The sequence continues at coordinate 17,931,921 of OY971433.1, read as the reverse complement.
TCAGGCACTCACAGGATAGACCAACGAATAATAATCTGCCGGGCAAAAATTTTTATCGCGATTTTTAAATGAGTTATGCATTAGTTAATTAACAATTTCATATAGCTTCAATATTAATATTGCAAGTGCGATGATTATTAAACTACAAATCTCGATTTTTTCCTTTCGTGGAGCTTAAAATGCTTCAGAATAGATTGCCGTCGAGAGAATTAAAAAGTTGTTAACAATTTACGTAAAGAAGAAAAGATTTTTTATAATGCGATAAAAAAATATATAGGGAAAAATACTCGGTTTCTTTTGTTTCATTTTGTAGCAGAAATATCCCCATATTATATTATAGTTGAACCAAATTTTTGCGTTTTTTTGCGGTTATACTGTTTAGAGGACTAGCTTAATTGACACCAACCTCAAATAAGGTACCCTTCATGGGCAAGTCCGACTCGCACTTGACCGGTTTTTTTTTTCTTTTTTTCGACGGATCTATATTTTTAAGCTGCATAGGTAGGTATTAGGTATTGTAGGTGGGCAGATGATTCACACAAGAATAAAGGAAAGCTTTATGTTGTATGTTCTGGACTTCCAATGCCTATGTTATAATCAAATTTATTATTTCAGACTTTAAATCCGGTATGGAATCAGGAGTTTGTATTTAGGGTAAGTGCATTTCATGTTCAATACGCATTAAAACTTTCTATTTTTGTAACCATTCCCTGCCCCACTGGGCGCTGTCCACAACATGTCCAATGAACACCAAGCTGCTTCATCAATCTTAAGTTAGTGGCCAAGTTGACATTATAGGGAGATCATGACGCGGCACATGTGCCTAATCAACTATCATAAAAAACCTCAATGTAATGGACCGACACCACGTTCCAGGTGAAGCCGCAAGAGCAGAAGCTGTTGATCCAGGTGTTCGACGAGAACCGTCTCACACGGGATGACTTCCTGGGCATGGTTGAGGTGCCGTTGGCGGGCGCGCCGCACGAGTCCGCCGCCAGCGCGCGCGCCCCGCCCACCAAGTACGCGCTGCGCCCGCGCAGGTCCGTGTAAGTAGACCGCGCACGCTTTGTTTGTTTAGTTGTTTATTGTTCTGTTTATTTTGTTACAGATTTGCTTTTTTATTGTTTTGTGCTTTCTTCTATTGTTTTAAAGATACAATTTACTTCTACAATTAGAATGTATGGATTTACTATCAATACTTTTCTGATGTTTTTAAATGGAAGCTATGTAAAAGACCATCTATGATTTTGTGTTTTTTTCACATAATCAAAAGTCTTTATGGATCAGCACGAATGTTTTTTTTTTAATGGCGATCAAGAAATGTATTATTTGCCGATCAAATTTTTTTTTTAATTCAAAATAGACCAACGTAACGAGAAAAACAAAAGAGTATCTTTTTGAACGTCAATTGAATCTACCACCGGTTCCAAAGCAAGCCCACTGAGAAGAATTGGCGAAACAAATTCAGTGGAAACGGGCGTAAAAAACAATGTATCAAGATTCTTAAGGGATATAATAAAATGAATCTACAAGTTAAAAAGTTACATAATTTGCTAGTGGACCGAGCAGACAACAATGTACACTATCTTTTTTTAAATAATCAAGCTAGAATAAACTTCATATAGTGTGCTATTTCATTGAATTTGACCCAGTGATATAAATGTCTGGTTTGATTTAGTTTAGTATTCCCTAGTTCCACAGGTATAGTTAACAAAACGTATATAATTATATAATTCCCATTTATAAGTGGGTACAGTCGTTCTTCAATCCAAAGTAGGAGAGAAAGTATATATGGGGGATTATATTTTATTTTTTTCGTTTCTTAATTTCATTGCACAGCTTTTGTACTCGTGAGCTGTCTATGTGTGTAAATGTATTGTAAATTGGAGCTGTTTAAATTTTCGTAATATTATTTTACACTAATATTTTTTTCAAATCTTTTGTTTTCTGTGTAAGCTATTATGGCGGTAAATTATTGCACATTTATTTTTAAAACCTGCAAGGTCCTATACTAATGGACTCATACTCACAACTCTTTAATGTTACCGGGTTAAAGAAATCTTTTGTAAGATTACGCATGCATGTAATATAACAATAAATAGAAATAAAGCCATGTTGCTTTGCAGTCGAATTGGGCCGGCACGACCGGCAGGCTAATTACGTATCTTGAAATTACAAGCAACAGGCAAAAATTGCACAATATCTGCTGTCAAAATCGTATTTTGTATTACCTATTAGCAACGCGACAGCAACAAGCTCAAATAATCGACCGCAACGCCATCTGCAAAGCGACAGCGACCGAGGAACTAAAAATGCATTTTTTGGTATGTTTGGCTGACGGTTTGGTATTACGTAAACTATTTAGCAGCCCGCGACAGCAGATTGAAATGTCAAACAGCGATTTTTTAACAACAACTAAAGTAGTGTCTGCAAGCCTGTTGCTATTCGTCTGCTTACTATATAAACTGTTTAAAATACTTGGTTAGTGATCGAAAAAGACTGTTAGAGACATTTTAGGCGTAATATTATCTTGTGTGACTCTTATTGAACTTACCCTATTCGATTTTAAGTGGCAGTGTTATTGAAAAAGAAACTATAATTTTAAAACAATGGCTCGTGCACTTCTTTTGATGGTTGCATTAGAGGCTGAGGAGATAAGACAGGAGACCAGGAGCACAGCCTCACTGAGACGTCGACTACGTGAGGAAGCCAAAGCATTCAACTTGTCCGACTGGGAATTTCAATCTCTTAACAGACATTCAAAGGATTTTAACTTATGAAATTAAATTGATCTAAGTACTATATAAAAGTCAAGAGTTTTGCGACTTAACAGTAGGATTCCTGCCGGCTTACTCTTGACTGCAATTCCAATCTCACAACAATATGAATTCAATCCAGTTCCAGTTCCAATCTGGAGTATATTGGTACTCTTGAACAAATCGAGTTTACGATTGATTTTGAAATTGGAAGCGATGACCGATGTGATGTGTATAATAAAATATAATAACAAAATAAAATTCAACACAATATGATGTTCTATGTTTTTTTTAATTAAAATATGTCTCCAATAATGAATTATTATCTTTTATAATGTACCTAGTTCCTTAAATTAAACCTAAACTTATTTTGTAAAGCATTAAACGGCAAATAAATTATACATTCTGGCATAATGTGTATTGCTGTTATAAAAAAATCTTATGTGCAATTTTGAATAGACATCAAATTTCAAAATAGCTCAAAACAAAGTAAACAAAAAAAATTAGAAATCATCTTCTTTCTTAATTTACCAGTAATGCTGGTGCCAAGGCTTTCCAAAATAACACCTCAAGTTCTGACAGACCACATACAAATTATTATTGTTATGTATTTTAGTGATTGGTCTTATTGAAAATGAGGTATTTTACTCATAAACATAGGCTTAATTTGTTTACAGAATACTGTGATTTATTTAAATATTGCTACCTTGGGTTAAAAGATAATAAAAGACTGATTGTTACTAAGTATTTTAGTACTTATTTTTATAATACCGTGATTGTAGGTAAGATTACCATATCAATCAATGACCAAAAATTTAATATACACATGGAAATAAAAACTGTGTTACATTTAAATATTAGAAGCTAAATATTGTGATTTATTTAAATATTGCTACCATAGGTTAAAAGAGAATAAAAGGGTTATTGTTAAGTATTTTAGTTACTTACTTATTTTTATAAATACTGTGATTGTAATATTGATTATATCAATCAATGACCAAAAATATAGAATATAGTTAAAAAAAACAAATAATAGTTTAACAAGAGTTTAATGAAAACATTAAAAACACTTATAGCTATTATAGCAGCCTATTATAGCTCACGCACACTAACTCTGGAAGTTCCTGCTTACTTGTTTCCTGGGTGCTGTCTGTGCTACTAAGTAGGTGGTATGGTATCCTCACTGTCTTTTTGACTCAAGCTTGCTTCATTACAAATGTTGTGTAAAACACAACAAGCATTTATAATTCTAATAACTGTGTCCAGATGATAGAGAAGGACCATGTGGCCTAGGAGACATTGCCACCTATACTTCAGAACACCCATAGTATGCTTTACTGTATAGTGTCCCACACAATTAAATTTGGTGTAGTGTTCTTCAGGTGAGCCAGCCGGAGCATCCAAATATGTTTCATCACAATAGTTCTTTGGGCATAGCCCGAGTCTCCTAAAACATAATAAATAATTATTGCATTATAATATTCATGTATGAAACAAATGCTCACTTTATTATGATTTTAACTTAGACTTAACAAGTGAATAAACAACTTCCCCAAAATTTAAAAAGGAAAGAACACATTCTAAGATTCCTTTATAATTTTTATGTTATTTGCCAATTTAAAGGTATTATGACTTCTTATACTGTGGTATTACTAAAAGAATATTATATCTATTAACATATATAATTAATTTGTTTAAATTGTATAATATATTATATCAATATAATACCTATATACAATTTAAAGGTATTTATAAAACAAAAGGCATTATTAAAACTAACTTATACAATTACAGAATCCAAGAGTCAACTTACATTTAAAACATTTCTTAAGTGAAATCCTTTTCTATTATAAAACCTCTAATTTTGGGCTGGACATATGAGAGCCATATGAGTACCAACAATAGCACTTACTATGTCATATGGAAGTTTTCATAAAATCTGAAATTAATGCAAATATTATTATGTAGCTCAATAAGTCAAATAGATTAATATAATTAGCACTTATTTTATTTATATTAATAGATAGGTATCGCATAATATGAAGAACAATGTAGAACCAATCAATAATAAAATAATTTGAGATATATTTTTCAAGTATCCTACATATGCATTGAACTATTATTACTGTAGTAATTACAACTCACTGTACATAGGCCGTAAATAAAGAGAAAAGATGAACTATAGAAGAGGTTAGATTAATTATAGATATTTCTATTGACATACCTTATAACCCGCAGATACTAGATAGTAGATACAAATCCAAATCGCTATGAATAACTTCAAAGCTCCTTGCTGAGGCGATAATATCTCTTAAACTCCTCATCACATTAAATTTCACTGTAATTGTGCGCTATTGTAGCATATTTTCGATCCCAATCCTAAATTTCGATAGGATCGAGTGTCAAGAGTAGGCCGGCAGATCACAGAATAATATTAGCATAGTGTTTATATACTCTTTGAATATTAGTTATTACTTATTAGTTATTACATATGTATGTACCCCATATTTAGTATTTACATTAAAATTGATTAAAATTTAAAAGTATTTGAAGTGTGTTAAGTGTTTGACGTTTTGTAGTTCCATCCATTGCTACCTGGCTGCTGGTGGCGCTAGTAAAAGTGCATTAGCTAGGCATTAGCGGCTAGTGAGCAGATAGCAGACGATAAACTTAGATAATACGTTTCTTTTTGCAACCTCTCGACCGGTCGCTGTCGCTCTGCTGTTGCGTTGCTATCGCGTGGCTGTCGCGCTGCGGTTGCTTTGAAATACGTAATTAGGGTGCGGGGTGATCGCTTACATAATACAGGCGTCAAGTGACAGCTACGCTGTCGTGTTTCCTGAGGTTTGTAAGTTTCCGGCCTAGCCTCTTATGCGGATGTTTATTGTCGTCTAAGGCTCCGACTTCTCATTTGGGGGGCAAATGATTAGATATAAAAAAATTGAAATTATCCGTGTATAAAAACCATGTATTGTTATTTTGTATCTGAGAGTATTTTTGCTACAAAATATTATTTCAATAAAACGGGACCCGTTTACGCATCAGTTGGTCTTCTGTCGTGACCATCAGCGTCATTATTTTCCATTTGTGTCTCTTGTCAGTCCGAGATGGACTATTAAAAACCCTTAGGGCTGAAATGATAATGATTAAATGTCAACGTCATTTACTGTTAGTATCACTATTAAACGCTAATCTTCCGACAAACCGACAGCAGCATATACAGATAGAGTAAGAGTAAAGTAACAAATCAGAAAGACGGCAGAGTGTAGACTGTGCAATAGAAAAGTGCTCCGTCGCGCGACGCTCGGTGATTGTCAAAAGTCTTTAAGAGGACGCATTGGAGCTTGGCATCAGTAATCTCAATTTTTTTCAGTGATTCCAAAACGAATGTAAATATAAGTTGGTGACCTAATAGTTCATTTATTTTCAATACATGGTTAGGTAACTTTTGTAACAGAGAAAAAATATCAAACAAACGTCTTTTAATAAAAGATTCACATCTTATGGGCTAACGGGACCGGCTGCATCTTAACTTGATCCGTTGATAAGTCTATATATGTATAGACTGTAAAAAAACGTTTAGTTAGTTTAATTTTATCCACCTGTACTGTTAGTTTAATTTTATGCCCTACCATAAAAAGTAACAATTTTACGCGTTGTATGGAAGCTTTGTCTCTGTTCCGTTTACTTACACATGTGCTTTCACTGGCAGATAGCTGATGTAATAAGGAGTCATCATCAATCCATAGTATGCATTCAACAAAAAGCGGTTATTTTAATATTACAAACAGATACTCCAATTTTATTTATCTGTGTAGATTAAGTAGAAATAATTCCGCGAATGACGGAGTGTTTACAGCAAATATGTAAATGCGCGCATATACCTAGCACCTCCCCCATGCATATGCGTGCATTTGCATGACCCACCATCACACATATATATGCATTGTGGCCAATAATATATAAACTATCTCAAATTATGGATTCCCGTAAAGTGACGATTGTAAATATGCTAACCTGGTGTCTGTCTCCAGCGCCCGGTCCCGCGTGCGCGGCTACATCGAGGTGTACCACGCGCTGGTGGGGCGGGTGGGGGAGGCCGAGCAGCCGCCCGAGGACTGGGAGCTGGTGGAGCCCGCGCCCAACGTGCCCAACGCGCCGGTGAGTGGGATGTGGGGAGGTAACTAGCCGACAAAAGTGGGGGGGGCAACGTGTCGGTGAGTGGACGGTGGTGAACGTGCCGCCAGTAATTGGTGGGTGACGATGGCATTATTTTAAGTAGTCTGATCACTCCGATATAACGGGTGCCAGTACAGAGCCCATCTTCGCTTCTCATATTCAATTTCGTCATCATTATCAACATTTCCGCAGCTTGTCATGGCCTCTTTAAATGAGCGCCAAGACGGCCTTATCGCGCACCTCACATCCAATTGGCGCCGCACGGAGAGCCTTGATCTTCCCATACGTTTTCAAAATTTCTGTCAATTAATCTTTAAGTAAATTGCTGACAGACAAGGTCCCTGGTTTTATCCCATTATGGGTCCCAAGGATTACAATATTTATACTCTTATATTTTATATTAAAGCCTTTCGAACCGAGTGAACCTAGCGAGACCACCGAGGATTCTGAATTAGTAAGATTGTGTTTTTGCTAGCGCTATTCGAACGCACACGATCCAATGCCTCGTGTGTAGAAGGCGACGACCTTCCGTCCGTAGAGAAACTGACAGCTAGAGTGATATTTAATGTGTTCATTTACAATCTTCAATATTTAAGTGTTATAGAAGAAGAAAGAGGAAGAAAAGGAATTAGTCCGAAATCTCCGACACTGTCAGTCTAATTTGAAATAATGTATTTAATAGACAAAGTCCTACGTAAAGGTTATAGGCTATTCGTTTAGAAGATTAAGGTTTTGCCCAGCCTAGACGCAGCTAAAGGACCCTCCATTAATCACGTGAAGTTTTTTAGCAACTTTTGTAAACCCGGTGGGAGGTTATGAGTACATCTACTGCACTGTGACCAAAATCTCCTGTATTTTTTATAACAAAAATACACAATTTTGAAAAAAAAAACAACAAAATACATAAGAAGATTTTTAACTATTATAAATGAATGGTTGAAGGGAATGCTTGGACATCTCATTAATATTATGAAGGCGAAAGTTTGTAAGTTTGGATGTCTGTTGCTCTATCACGGCAAAACGGCTGAACTGATTTGGCTGAAAGTTGAAATGGTGAGGGCTCATACCTCGGATTAGGGCATAGGCTATAAAAATAATGATCATCAATCCGGATACGGTTGTAAATGTAAGTTAACGCAAGAGAAGCTGTGGGCACCAGCTAGTATTTAATATTGGTCAAAATTGTAACATTTAGCAGAAAAAATAAATACACGAGATATCTAGTGAGATATCTCCGCAGTTGCGCAGTGGCGCATCTACCTCCTCCTGGTCATACGTCGTTATTTTTTCTGAACCCCCCCCCCCCTTTCGAGCCCACGTGATCAATGGACGGCCCCTAAGAAGTTCAGCTAGGATATGCACGCTATAGCTTCCGTTTTTTAGTTTACGTGTAACGCTTAGTTTTAATGCTAGGATTCTCCGGTGACCTCAGGCCCTGAAGACTGGGAGATGGTGGAGCACCCCCGCCCCGTACGTCCTTGTTTATTTTTTTGGCTTAGTTTTTAACCCCCGACGCAAAACGAGGGTTATGAGTTTGACCGCTATGTGTGTCTGTGGCACTGTAGCTATTGTGAACCGATTTGGATGTGGTTTGTTTGTTTTGAAAGCTGGTTTTATCAAAATCGGTTCAGCCTTTTCAAAGTCATCAGCTCTTTTGTTATTGCGTTGTTTTTTTTAGTTTAAACTTTATTGCGTGTAAGTGATTCAAGAACATTCCAGAAATGTAATTTACAATGAGTATCCAGGGAACGTGCAGATGGTCAGTGGTCATACAATTATAAGAATGCACAAAGATAATATTATATTCGACGACTTTGGCCAAAATATGTTTACTCACTTCAGTCTTGCACAGGATTTGATAATACTCTCGCCACGTTTCAAGCCTTGTCGTAGCGGTGGGGCTCAGTAGCCTAGAGTAAGCCCAGCACCTTGGGCGAAGCAAATTGAGCCGAGGGAGCTGCTCTTTGTACCCCTCTTATAAGAAGAGGGGACAAAAGAGCAGGAAGACAAGGGGTGAGGGTGTGAACCTCACCCCATTTTACTGTCCCGGGGTTGTTTTGTGGTGCGGGACAACCCCTCTGTGGAGGTGGCGTCGGTACCTTGAGGGGCTGACTAGCCGTCGAGGTGCCCTGTTTGCTCAATAGATCCGGGGCACCTCACCAAAGGCGGCATTGGTGACACTCGCCGGGTTTTATTGGGTAGAGCTGCGTCCACTTACCAGCTTTCGGGCGCAGCGAGTCCCACATACTACATAATATATAATACTGTTGTTTGTTCTATAGCAGTGCCCACACTCACCTGTGTTCGCTCGTCTGATGGTGACGTGTTGTTACAGGCCACCGGGGACGCCCTGCCGCCGGGCTGGGAGGAGCGCCAGGACGCCAACGGAAGGACGTACTTCGTCAACCACGTCGCCAGGTCCACGCAATGGGAGAGGCCCACCTTCACGTAAGATGCTTTTGGTTATGAGAGACATAGATGAAGAATGTTTTACATTGTCCTAAGTATTACTATTTGTTAAAGTTTTGCTTTATTTAGTCGTATATATTACTCCTAGTAAGCATGTTTAATAAAATAAAACCATTTTGTCGAGTTCTCTAATTATGTAATTAATATGTTACCACATATAATACCATATTTAAAAATTGATATTGACGACAAAATTACACATTAGAACCTCGTATTTAGCGTAATTAAGCAATCTTTAGTTTGTTTACCTCTAATGTTAAAGGCCCGCGGGCCGATAACGTCTGTGAATGATCTCGTCTACTATCTCGCTCTAACGCACCGTATATTATGTTTTGTCTCACCCTGCAGACGCAACATGAGCACAGAGTCGCAAGCGGAGCGCATGGAGACGGCCGTGACGGAGTTCCAGCGACGGTTTCACATCTCCGCCGACGATGACCACGCCGCCAGCCCCGCCGCCTCCCACCAGGTAAACAGTATTCCCCCCACTAACCCAAGTCCGCCTTGAGGTACGTACGAGCGATTTTGCTCGGACTGAAGATAGCTGCGAGTGACGTCAGAAAGTGTTTTTTGTATCGGATATTCTGTAACGCTAACTTCTGTCCGACCAGTATGGTTCGTACTGTACGTAATTTATACCAAATGCTTTTTAAATAGTTTCTAGAATGTCGTATAACATATTTAAATATGGCATGGCCCTTATTGCATGGTCTGTGGTAGATGAGGTATTTTAGTTTGAAATTTACTATAATAAAAAGGTAGTATGCAACGCCATGTAGATTAATTATTTTAAATTTCAAATTGAGAACGTAAAATAATTTCCAATATAGCGGAGCGCTGAGCGCAGTAGATTTAAAATCTAATAGTTCGATTTTAACTTTTTTTAACTAAATAAGAAACAGTATAATTTATTATTATCGCCTACTGACTAAGCCCCTTCATTCTGGTTCCCTTTTTCATTAGAACTTCAGCATAAAAAATATATAAGATACTGTTATATAAAAATGCAAGTTTTGCGTCCACAAACATACGGAAGATGACTTTTTATATATGAAGAATGAAGATATAACTTTAATTTCCCTCTAGTCTCTATTACTCTTGATCTACCGCGCTGTACGCTCCGTTCGCTACTTATGCATGGACTGTTATAAAATTTTAATATCCATATTATTATTTTGCAAGAAATAACGTATTTATATTCGCAAATGCCATAACATGAAGCATGCAACGTTCATATTCAAATTAATTTATATTTAAAAAGGGAAACGTGGTTTTGACGTGAAATTAGGATATTTTTTTATTCAGTCATATAGATAAGAAATAAGAATGATTTTCGAACAGTTTAGGAAACTGATTTAGGAAGAGTTAGAAGAATGTTAGCGTTTGTGGTTTCCATCTCGTTTACTACTTTCATGAACTTCTGCTCTTAAATAAATATATCTCGAAATATTTTAGACATTTTCCCTTCTATAAAACGTGTATATAAAACCTTTCATCATCTAGCGACACTAGGGTGCCACAAGCCGAGGTTTATATGTATATTACTAACATTATAATATTGACGATTTTCTTGCAGCATGTGCTTTCACAGACGATAGAAAAATTAACACATTAGTTGAAAAATATTTTGTGAAATAAAAAACCGTGTACTGTTCCAGCCTGAGATTCGGTCAATTTACCGATGTATTTGTAATCCAATAACATGGACTATATTTTTCGGACGATAAATTACTTTTGTAATGTTGAAATATTTGAAAAATTTTACTTTAAAGAAGACGGTCCAAAATTGTATAGGACTTAGGTCTACTTTTGTACATGGAATGAGATGAAGGAAAGAAAATATTGAAACAGTTTCGAATTGTTCATATCCATGAATTATAGTAGAATAATTTAATGTTTCCAAGATTTGCAACACTACGTGTATAAAACAATGGCGCATGGCGTATAATGTTTGGCGTTATCAGTCAAATGTAAGGAACTATGTCATTGTTCGATAGGCATCTATCTGTCTTCATTTGGTTTGTCATTTGTCAGAAATGACATTTGTAAGTAATAATCATCCGTCTGAAGGGCGCCATCTTCATTAAGAATTGCCAACAAGTTAAAAAACTTGAAATATATTTTTATTTTTTGCATGTAAATTAGTTTCTTATACTACTTTATTTTTTTATTATTTATTTTACTATATTTTTTTATTTTACTATATTTTTAATGAAATCTATGTATTTTTTCTCTATTAATGGTATACTGTACAAGACCACACCAGAAATGGACCGTCTCCTTTGAAAGAATTTGTTTATTGACATTATAACCTATATTAAATACTACCTATATGAAATTAGCAAAACACAATGATATGGTAATAATAGGAATGTTGACAGCACTCATATAAAAATATAATTTTGATATGAAATGGTAGTTTCTAAGATATAATTTAAAAAAAACACAAATATTTTCCCCTATTTTAATAAATAAAATGTAACAAAATTTTAATAAGTCACGTGACAACAACTCTAATTGTTGTATTCAGGGCGAATAACGTCGTCATTCACCCTCACACAGGCACCACACAACACTATCAATGAAAACAAGAATCACCATAACAGTTTCACGATGTTTATCAACACATTATGACGTAGTATGGTGGTCACGTGACAAGTGTTAGCGTTTTGGAGCAAAATTTAAAATGCAAGATTTTATATGCATTTAAGCCGTATATTTTAGTAATCAAAAGTTATTAATATTTAAGCCCCCATTATATATTTATAAACGATTTAAAAATATTTCAAAAAAATGTCAACATCTCCATTGTGGTATGCCTCTAGGAGCTAAATTGGTTCCTATCTTGTTTTATGTCAATGACTTAAATTTGCATTCAATGTTATAAAAGCATTTACAAAACAGTACACAGCTTTTTATGCTATAATTATAAAGATGATAAAATATAAACTATGTGAGTATTTGTTATCGCTTTTCTCCACCTGGGGCCTGATTACATAATAACCATATCAATTAAATTCATCATTAATATGCCAACCAAACATCATACCAGCCTCATTCTCCGCCACATAGCATCTATCATTGAATGCTGTGCTCGCACTCAGGGACTTTCAAGTTTTAACTCTATTTTAATTTCTAGAATTATATTATACAACAATACTGTCACCTTATCATAGACAATTGAGCACTAACCTATATAAAACATTTAAATAGATTAATAAAGCTTTGAAAAATATATAGTCATTAAATTCGATGTTTTTGTATACATTACTCCAATTTATAAAAGATATTATAGGTTAGCCAGATAAATACTTAAATAGTTGTATTTGAAATATTAATAGAACAACACATAGTGGGTTAAAAATGCATTAAATTACATAAGAAAATAAAAGCAATCTCTAACAGGAGGAATTAAACGATATTCAAGCCTTGAATTCGACTGAAAACACGCCATTCACAACTCCCGGTGTCTCGACTGATGAAAATGAGCAGGCACCAACAGATACTTCGGCTAATTTAAGCAACGACTGTGATACTAATATAAGTGATAATCAAAAAGAAATATCAAATGAAAATCAAAATGAAGAGAACGACGTAGTTTGCGCTGCAGAAGCGCAACTGGCTGAACAAGAAAACTATACTGAAACAAATAACTCCGAAGAAGTTGCTCAAGAATCAACTAACAATATTAATAATACTAGTCAAGATGTGGTCGATGCGGAATCGATTACAGTAGATACTGAAATAAGACTTGAGATAGAAGCAGTAAATGACGAAGCGAACGGTGAAATTGATGATGATAGTAGAACTGAAATAGACGTGTTGAGTCTCGGTGGAGAAAGACTAGATGAGAACGGTGAAGATTCCGCGGAATCTCTTACGTTTGATGAGAATCACTTTAGCACGCCAACGGGAGGCGCAACACCAGACAGACGGGAGTCCGCAGCGAGACGCCGAAGAACAACGACAAGCTCAATGGAAGACTCGGAGGTAAGACGCGGGTTTGCGGGCGTGACCTGTAATGTGTAAAATAATGTATGCGCTCAAAGTGTGGGTTTTATTCCATTTTCACCTTATGTACCCCGAGTTTTCCATTAAAGTGCGGAGACGCTACTATCATATGCACCGTTTGAAACTATGACACTTTACACAGAGCTTGTCATTACCAACAAACTCGCTTTTATTAAGGTTGTGCTTCGGGCGATTGTCTATGAAACTGGGATGTATAGATGTTGAGGTGGCATCTATGTATCCTTTGGACGCTAAAAGATGACAGGCTATTGTGATGTTTATACTTGTAACAACACGCTTCAGACTAACACTGCTATCATGAACATATGAGTACTTGAAATAAAATTACAAAAAAAGTAAGCTTGTTCTCTACTTTGCTAGTGTTTATGAAAAATAATTTGGACAAAGGTTGTCAATAAATTGCATTATTTGAGTATTATTATTTTGTCTGTTTGTCTCTTGTCTTGAAATAACTTAAGCCATAATTTTACTGGTACATTAATACAGTATTAGGACATTGCATTTTATTATCTAGCCCATTAGCAAGCTAGATTATTGTCAATCATGTATCAATTGACACATTATATTTCATTGGACAAAAGAAAAAAATCTTGAAAATTTTTTAACTATGCATGCAGAACAAACTTTTTTCATTGCCAAAAAAGAAAAAAAAATGCACGCGTTCTTTTATTAAATAATGTGATATTTTTTTTTTTATATAAATTACGAAAATTGTACATTCCAGGTCTAGCTTTTCGATATTGTTTATTTATAGAAATACCACATATACACACAGTTTTTAAGCTCTATTAAATAATTCGTTATTCTTTTAAATTTGATACATTGTATGGTTACAATAAAAAACAAACTACACTTGTACATTTATTATTATCTGATCTTACTCGTCTTATAAGGACATTATGTCATTCGCCGTCCGTCCCGTGTATATCTTCACATATATTTGTCATTAGATTAATATTATCGTTGCTTTTCACTCTAATTCATGACACACTGCTTCGCTTTTTATATTTATGTTAAATGTTGATTCTGCATTTTATTATATTGACTCCATTTTCAATTATGCTAAATTTTCTACTGGTCCTATCAATGTTTGTACTTGAAATCTGTCTTTGTTAATCTAAAGGTGTGTCCTGTTGCATGAGTCCAAGATGATATTAATAAAATCTTTGAAATCAATAATCTTAAATAAGTAATGCCTACGTTTCAATACAGAAAATGCATCTTATAATTAAATTACAGAATCACAGTAAATGGATACCGTCACGTGAAAAGAGCGCCAATTTTATAACTGTCTCGGTCGATTGTGACGAAATATACGAATATGGCATTCTTTTTCCGTGGCGTGACATTTTGTACCTGTTGATGTGGTCCTTGAAATGTTTGCTTTTTAAGGGATTTAGTGTATCTAGATTGGAAGACAGCTTGAGCATGGAAATACGGTAAATTGTAATTACTAACAACTAATATGAAAGAATGTTCAACTGATGGAAGTATCATAGTAGTTTATTTTATGTTATTTCGTTAAAATTTCTTATGACTCATTAAATCATGTAAAGTGCAGCTTAAACATTCTTTAGATATTGTAGTGCATAAAGAATATTTATTACTTAGCTCAATTTTTTTAAAACTTAACTATATCTCTTTCTATTAATTATTTTACAAACATAAACTTAAAATAAATATAATACAAAATTTATAAAAACTATCAAGGAATAAAAGAATTTAAATGCAATTGTAAAATCGATCGAATAGAAGTGATAAAAAGTACTGTTCATCAAGTCAGCTAATTTTTAGGACGAAACGGACGGTTCCACGGAAAGCACAAGAAGCAGTACATCCAGCAGTAGCCAAAGTCAAAACTTGCCCAGCAGCGATGGTAGGTACTGCTTTATTAATATGTTACTTGTGTAGGACAACTGGCAGACGTGCCAGTTAATGGTATGATTTTTTTTATGTTAGTTGGATAGGCAAACTGGCAAAAGTGCCACCTGATGGTAAGTGGTCGACGTCGCCCATGAACATAAACTAGTTTACCTCCTGAGACATAAGATGTTAAGTCTCGGTGCCAGTAATTACACTGCCTGTCTTGCCCTTCTCTCCGAAACACAGCAAAGCTGTTTCACGGGAGAAACAACTAGATGGTGGTACTCATGCAGCCGGGAGCGCGGCACAGCGCTTCCCTCCCACCGATGTTCATGGTATGGTCAGTGACGCCATGAACATAAACAAATCAACCTGAGACTAGACAACTCATATCGTTTTCTAATGTTTACGCAAATTTCACTCATTATAATGAAACAATTTTTATAGATTTTATCGCGGTTCATTAAGTTTTTTACAAGCCCGACGACGAAGCAACCATGGTCACGGGAGGGAGTTTGTTTCGCCGGTTCTTCTCAGTGGGCTTACCTTGGAACCGGTGATAGATTCAATTGACGTTCAAAAAGATACTGTATTGGTACTATTTTGGATAAAAAAAATGATTTTGATTTATAAATTGTTTACCCGTGCGAAGCCGGATCGTACTACCAGTGTACTGATAAAACCATAGACTTGTTGTTCTACCGATCTATACGTATAGTTTAAGGTAGTATAAATGATTACATGTAGCAACCACGATCCCCACCACACAATCACAAGCAATGATTAAAAATTATCGTATATTCAATAAGGATAAAACATAAAATTGATATAATATTGCTGGTATTTAATTTAAAAAATCGTGTTTTTTTCTATACCTATTGTAACTGTTACCAGGTCTACCCCCCGGCTGGAGTATGCAGCGCGCGCCCAACGGCCGGATATTCTTTATTGACCACAACCAGAAAACGACCACGTGGATAGATCCCAGAACAGGTCGGTTCATTTTGTTGGAACACGTTTTAGAATAACCAACCCCCCAAATACTCAAACGAATCTCAAATTTAAGACGTACTTAAACTCGTGTCGTCCCTCTTTTTTCTTTGAATCTGAGACGTCGTAGCATGAGTTTAAGTACTTTTTCTATTTTTTTTATTTTTTTATGTTAGATGGATAGACAAACTGGCAAACGTGCCACCTGATGGTAAGTGGTCGACGTCGCCCATGAACATAAACTAGTTTATCTGGAACGAGCCCAGGCAACTCATTTATGTGTTGCCTATCCTGAGACGTAAGATGTTAAGTCTCGGTGCCAGTAATTACACTGCCTGTCTTGCCCTTCTCTCCGAAACACAGCAAAGCTGTTTGACGGGAGAAACAAGCAAGATGGTGGTACCCATGCTGCCGGGAGCGCGGCACAGCGCTTCCCTCCCACCGGTAAATTTGACATTTGTTTGAGTATTTGGGGGTGAGATGGCTCTTTATCTGTCTGTGCTCTCTTTGTTTAGTCAAAAACATCAGAAGACGAGAGGATTAACATTTTTTTGTTTCTTTCTTTTCTTTAAAAGTGATCAATAAAAGCTTAGATTTTGGCGTAAATTTTTCTCAATATAACTTGTGTTTATTGGTTAGACACGTTACACTTGCGTGCCTGATTGGGCCACTGTACGGAAACAGACAACCGTTAGCTAGTCAAATCATGGTAGCGCATATCAGAAGTCTTGAGGCCTCTTTAGTTCCTCTCATGGTTCTGGTTTCCGAAGTATGTCTATTATAGCTCAGAAAATGTAGTTAATTGGATTTTTTTAACCAAACAATTAATGCAATATGCTCATGATGTGGTGGTTTGTCCAGGGTGCGCGTCGAGCCTGCCCAGCGCGGCGGTGGCGCCCCCCGCGGAGGCGGACGAGCTGGGCGCGCTGCCTGAGGGCTGGGAGGAGCGTGTGCACACTGACGGCAGAATTTTCTTCATCGACCACAGTGAGTACCACCAGGTGGAGGGTGAGAGATGAAGAGTGAAAGGAAGAAGTAAGAGAGAAGTGGAAGGCAACGTGTCGTCGTGCTATCACTGATCTCTAGATGAGCGCCAGGGGCCGCGATTGATCTTAAAAAAAAGTTTTCTTTTTTTAAGAATTATCAGCCCCTATCAGTCCACTGCTGAACATAGGCCTCCCTCAAAGAACGCGAAGATGTCCGAGCATTTGCGCGGTGTTTTCTTTTTGCTAAATCCAATTGATTTTCTTGGTGTAACCTCAAATCAAACTTTGATTTCGTGTTTATTTAGAAATTTTATTTGTATACAAATTAGAGCTCCCAATTATAGTTTTGCTCACAAAAGAAGGTACTTGAAAAAAGGGGGGGAAATAAGCGGACTGGTGACTCGAGCCGGGGTCTTCTGGTTTCGGACCCGGCCGATTTCACATCTGAGATATTATTTCATTCTAAATGGAGAAACAAGCAAGATGTTGGTACCGCCAGAGCAACCCACCGGTAACTAGTTATACGAGGTATGGTAGAGGACTGACCAGCAACTCTCGTGCCCGCAGACACCCGGACGACGCAGTGGGAGGACCCGCGGCTGTCCAACCCGCAGATCGCCGGGCCCGCCGTGCCCTACTCGCGCGACTACAAGCGCAAGTACGAGTACCTCAAGAGCCAGCTGCGCAAGCCGGTGAGTGGTCGAGCACACGATACACATGCATTCACACACATACACACACGGAAAATAAGTAATAATAGTAATATGTTGGGGCTACTCACACACGGCCTCTATGGCTTAATGGTTACCACGTTGGCGCTCAAGCCGGAGGTAGCGGGTTCAATCCCGCCATGGAACAAAAAATATTTTCTGTGTTCCTGGGTCATGGATGTGTATTAAATATGTGTATTATATAATACACATATTTAATACTGAGTTTGTTTCGCCGGTTCTTCTCAGTGGACTTACCTTGGAACCGGTGGTAGATTCAATTGACGTTCAAAAAGATACTGTATTAGTACTATTTTGAATAAAAAAAATTGATTTTGATTTTGAATAAAAATCTTAAATATATGTATAGTATAAAAGTATTAAATATATTTCCGTTGTCTGGTACCCGTAACACAAGTTCTTCAAGAATTTACCACAGGACCAGATTAAAGTGGTGTAAAAGCGTCCATAGATATTATTTAAAAAAACGGCTACCTGATCCTAAACTAGGCAGAGCCTGTTCTTATGGTAACCAGACAACTGATACATACTTATATATTTATAAATACTAATATTATAGATAAATTACACCCGGACACAGAACAAATGATCATGCTCATCACACAAACATTTGTCCTGGGTGGGAATCGAGCCTACGACCTTTTGGTTTAGCAGTCAGGGTCACTAACCACTAGACCAATAGGAAAGTCAAGATAGAGATAGACATAGAGAAAGAGACATATAGATACAAGCGCGCATGCTTGTACAAGCAAGCGCTACACACAAATTCACAAACTAAGAATAAAAGTAAAAGGACGTACTTTGAAAACCCAAAGATCTGATAGCCTCGAAATGGCTGAGCTAATTTTTATAAAACATGTCTAAGGATAAACTCAAATAAAAATCATACAAATCGATTCGCCCGCTTCAAATCAAAACAGTAAATATGTGAATTGTAGTAGACAATGTACTTAATTCCATCCTATGAATGTGTAAGAATGTATGGATGTATTATGCGTTTCAAATAAGAATAGGAACGTCAATGACCTCGATCTGTCAAATAATACTTGAAAAGTACGGTTTGCACAAAAACTTATTTGCATAATTAATAGTTTTGAATCAAATTTTAATATGTAAAAACGTTAAATAGTCGTAAATTATTTAAAAAATTGAAATCATAACTCGTTTTTAAAACCATACAATATCATATTTTTATTTCATTGTTGCCGCAAAGGCCCTGGAGCCATGAAAATTAATAAAGAAAATAAGGACGCCGGTCGCTATCTTAGCGTTATTAGTGTACTCCGCCGTGAGGACCTGAAGGAAATATAAGTTTGACTCGTGAAATGTACACTACCATTTTTCAAACACTGAAAAATGAAAGTAAAGTGACCAAGCGAGTTCTTTTAGCTACGGGAATAAATAAAAACACGTTAACACGTATCTGACGCGCACTCGGACAGAAATGCAGAGAGAAGCGGAATTGAAGAGCTAGATTCTGATTGATTTTTTGTCACTTAATCTTTGTAAATAAATATAATTAAAAGAAAACTTTTTTGCCCACCCTACCTAACTGGTTTGAATTGACAGCTATGACGTCACAATATAGCGCTAAGTCCGTCCTATTCTCATTTGAAACGTACAGTATGTTCGTTACTCTTTCACACTAAACTACTGAATGGATTTTGTTAAAACTTTACAATAACATAGCTTATACGTCAGAATAACACATGTGCTATAATTTATCACCGTACTCCCACGGGAATGGGAAGTACGCGGTTGAAACCGTGGGGCGCTGCTATTAGCTTATATGAAACAATCACTCCGTTGCAGAGTAACGTCCCGAACAAGTTCGAGATCAAGGTGCGGAGGAGCTCCATCCTGGAGGACTCGTACCGCATCATCAGCTCCGTCAGCCGCGTCGACCTGCTCAAGACCAAGCTGTGGGTCGAGTTCGAGTCGGAGGTCGGGTTGGGTGAGTGCTTTATACATGTAGAGGTCCCGCGAGGGAGGAAGTACTGCCCAGGGGGAATGTGGGACTCGCTGCGCCCGGACGATCAAAATCAAAAGTGAGGTGCTCCGGATCTGTTGAGCAACAGGGCACCTCGACGACTAGTCAGTCCCCCAAGGGACCGACGCCACCTCCACAGAGGGGTTGCCCGCACCACAGAACAACCCCTTCCAACGTCGGGACAGTGCAATGGGTACAAAGAGCAGCTCCCTGGTTATGCTCAAGGTGCTGGGTTCACCTTAGGCTACTGAGCCCCACCGCCACGACAAGGCTTGAACTATGCTAAGGATCCTGCTTGTTTTCCCGTCAAACAGCTTCAGGGCAAGACAGCCAGTGTAATGACTGGCACCAAGACTTAACATCTTATATCTCAGGATAGGCGACACATAGATGCCTGGACACGTTCCAGGTATACTAGTTTATGTTCATGGGCGACGCTGATCACTTACCATTAGATAGCACATCTGGCAGTTTTCCTCTCCAATTACCATAGAAAAGTAAGGAAAATACATTTGGTGTCACATGAACATACATCAGGTATAGGCACTTCAACAAGTTGTAACAATAATTTGCTCTTCTCTAAATTGAAAATGTCTTGTCCTTCTACTTTTATTAATTTTCCTTTATATGTGATATTTGACAGATAGAGGTCATTGACGTTCCTATTCTTATTTGAAACGCATAATACATTAGAAAATAATATTCAATTACCTGATGTAAATCCGGCAGACTACGGCGGCCTGGCGCGCGAGTGGTTCTTCCTGCTGTCGAAGGAGATGTTCAACCCGTACTACGGACTGTTCGAGTACTCCGCCATGGACAACTACACGCTGCAGATCAACCCCAACAGCGGCGTCTGCAACGAGGACCATCTCCACTACTTCAAGTTCATCGGCCGGGTCGCTGGCATGGCTGTGTATCACGGGAAACTGCTTGACGGTAACTACAGCTCTCATTTACCTACTCACACAACTACTCGGTACTAGTAAGAGGTAGTACCAGGCTTGCAGCCTCTCGCTGACATAACACCGTAGTCAAGTGACAGCTATGCTGTCGCTTTTCGTGCGGTTTGTGAGTTTCCGGTGGTCCATTGGGGGCATAGGGAAAAGTAGGGCTATGCATCTGTATAACCTCTAGTTGTGCGGACGTGTATGGGCGTCGGCACTATAACGCTCCGACTGATCGTTTGCCCTCTTATGACAAAAAAATACTCTTGCATCACTCGACTGCCCTTCTTCCACCGGAAAATGCTTGGTAACCTACTAATTACGTAACGAAGACGATCTCCGTGCGGTGGCCGGTCCGTGTTGGATGCGAGTGGCGAGGGATCGACCATCTTGGCATTCATTGAGGGAGGCCTGTGTTCAGCAGTGGACGTATAGAGGCTGATGATGATTAACCTACTAACTCATCCACTCATTCATTATCTCGCTCATTCCCTCATTCACTCAGTAATTCTTGAACGTTCAACCTAAGTACAGTAGCAGTAAGTGCCCTAGTTACAATAAATTGTTGTTATAATAAGTGTTTGTTTTCAGCATTCTTCATCCGTCCATTTTACAAAATGATGCTGGGCAAGCAGATCGAGCTGCAGGACATGGAGTCGGTCGACCTAGAGTACTACAACTCGCTCATGTGGATCAAGGTAGTATTAACAATAATAATAATAATCTTGGTTGATCCAAAAGTTACAAAAATATAATACTAAAAGTAGTACCACTCTTCATGTCATGGGGTAGAAAGTAACATGTTAATGGAGAAAAGAAGGGTCCATTGCTCCAAATGTCTGTAGACATGCGTGCGTGCGTGCTTGCGTGTGTGCGTGCGTGCGCGTGTGTGTGCGTGTGCGTGTGTGTGCGTGTGCGTGCGTGCGTAAAGCGTGCGTGCGTGCGTGTGTGTGTTTGTGTGTATTTATGTTGCGTATACAAAAAAATTGTAATTAGTTCCATGTTCAGACATGTATAATGACATTCATCCTATAACCTCATAATTGTATTCCAGGAGAACGATCCGTCGGAGCTATACCTGACGTTCTCGGTGGACGAGGAGCAGTTCGGGAAGACCATACAACGAGAGCTGAAACCCAACGGAGCCAACATCCCCGTCGACAACGAAAACAAGGACGAATATATCAAGTGAGTGTTGAAATACAACAGAACGCCACATTAAAAATACTAAGGCTGCTTTTTCGATATTACGTCGAAATACGCCTTATTTCTTATAAATATAAATATTTTAAATCAAAAAAATTACACCTTGTTTGGGACATAAAAAGGTAAGTTTTCACCAAATTTCTTGGGTAAAAAATTTCGTTTAAAAGTTAAAAAACAAATGACCAAAAACTTGGTTATTTTAATTTTTCACATAAATTTTGAGGTTATGTGAAAAAAGTGGAAATAGAAAAGTTATTTTATTATTATCTACAACTTTGCCATTCAACTTTTTTCCGTGGGACTTTTAGTTTAGCCGGAAATCGAAATAAACCATTTTTTAACCTTAGACACCCCGATCCCCCCCCCCCCCCGCTCCTTCCACTTTCCCGCCCTCATATCGCCCGTAAATAATCTTTCCTTTCTGTTATATTCTCTTTCTTTTCCAATGGATTTCATCCTACAATATCTTTTTTCTGTTTCAAAAATTATCGATTATAGACAGGGAGGCATCGAACCGCCTTACAAAAGTCGACAATGACGTACATAGCTCACCAGACACACCCAGCCAATTCATGAGCTTCCTAACCTACTGCCGGCCAATACAAAACTTCAATCTTCAAAAAATCATCTACCATGAGTTTTGTTACAAGCGTAAATGACGTAACTATAGTAGTTACGTAAAACGCAACACGAATAGAAAATTACGATATGGTATAGTTTTCTATTCGTGTTGCGTTGCACAAACAGAGTATCTTTTTGAACGTCAATTGAGTCTACCACCGGTTCCAAGGCGAGCCCATTGAGAAGAACCGGCGAAACAAACTCAGTGGAACTAATCTTTTCAAATAATTTCTAACAAATTTTACACGGTGTTATCCTAAATTGCCTGGGAGGAACGCCCTACTCCCAAGGTGTGGTATCTTCTATAAAATCTTTTACTTTATAATATTCTTTACCACACAAACACTCTTTAATAACTTTTTTGAATTTCTTCAAGGAGTTGTCTGGACTATTTTCACGTTAACCTGCTTATGTTCATGGGTGACGCTGACCAATTATCATCACGTTGCTCGTCTGTCCGTTTGTCTCTCCAACTATCATAAAAAAACTTAATACAGTTCCTAATACACAATCTTTTAAATCACAATGTTGCTAACTAAACACGGTGGTGGTTCCAGGCTGGTTATAGCGTGGCGGTTCGTGTCGCGCGTGCAGGAGCAGATGGTGTCGTTCCTGGAGGGGCTGGGCGCGCTGGTGCCGCCGCCCCTGCTGAAGATCTTCGACGAGCACGAGCTGGAGCTGCTGCTGTGCGGCATCCAGCACATCGACGTGCGGGACTGGCGCGCCAACACGCTCTACAAGGGCGACTACCATCCCAACCACCTCGTGGTGCAGTGGTTCTGGAGGGTACGTTTGACACACCATCGAGAGTTATGACCGAAGGGCTTTCGCATAATTCTTTTTTACACTGAATGTCATGTTAAGTCAAATTGTTTTAAATTTAAAGAATACGACGAACAAAAAAGATACGAAAATAACGTGTTACAAAATTGCTTATGGGCATAGATTTTGAATTTTTTTCTATGAAAAAAGATCCAGAAGCGTGGGAGCGAGAAATTCAAATGAATTACAAACCACCCGAGAGAAAAAGAGACAGAGACGTCATTGTGTAACCTAAATGTATGCTTATGGCTGCGAAGTGACAAGAAAACAATATGGTGGAATGACATGTTATAAAATGGCCGCCGGGTGTCACGTGCTGTATTGTCTGTTGCAGGTGGTCCTGTCGTTCTCGAACGAGATGCGGTCGCGGCTGCTGCAGTTCGTGACGGGCACGTCACGCGTGCCCATGAACGGGTTCAAGGAGCTGTACGGCTCCAACGGGCCGCAGCTGTTCACCATCGAGAAGTGGGGCGCGCCCGACAACTACCCGCGCGCGCACACCTGGTACGTACCACCTATCTCCGCTACTTGATACTATGGATTTACAGTCCAAAATAAAGGTTTTTTTAACGCTGTCAAATGCTCTGAGGCATCCCGCGAGAGAGTGGGTCTCCCCAGGCAGGAGGGACTCGCTGCGCCCGAAAGGTGGTAAGTGGACGCAGCTCTACCCATTAAAACCCGGCGACTGCCACCGATGCCGCCTTTGGTGAGGTGCCCTGAATCTGTTGAGCTTACAGGGCACCTCGATGGCTAGTCAGTCTCTCAAGGGACCGACGCCACCTCCACGGGTTGTCACGCATCACAGAACAAACCCTCCCAACATGGGGACAGTACAATGGGGTTAGGTTCCCATTTTTGCCCCTTGTCACCCTGCTCTTTTATCCCCTCTTCTTATAAGAGGGACACAAAGAGCCCCCTCGGCTCAATTAGCTCAGCCCAAGGTGATGGGCTCACCCTAGGCTACTTAGCCCCACCGCTACGACAAGGCCTGAACCATGGTGGGGTACATACCACCCATGACCACCGCTACCTGATATTAGCATTTACAGTCCAAAATACACGCCTGCCCCGACTGACTGGAATATATTTATAGGGGTTGTTAAAGATATCTCGTATCTATTAGTTGTTTGCACTAAATTCTTAAAAAGCTTGCCTTGGGACGAGGTAAACGTGTATCAATACAGATAAATAAAATTGAAAGTGAAAAAGTGTCTGTTTGTAATTCAAATTAACAGGTTTTCACTAAATGCATATGAAAGTATAAACGGTACCTACTTACAACAAAAAAGCATTTTTTTTATTATTTTTGTCTGTCTGTTTGTTCCGGCTAATCTCTGAAACGGCTGGACCGATTTTGACGGGACTTTCACTGGCAGATAGCTGATATTATAGGGACTAACTTAGGCTATAAAAATAATCATCATCAATCCGGATACGACTGTAATTCTAAGTTGACGCGGACGAAGCTGCGGGGTTTGCTAGTTTAATTATATAATAGAAATCATTCCATATCAAAGTTTCCGCCTCAGGCCATATGGCCTGGTATGGAATAGAAATCACATGAGAACTTTGTTTTCCAGTTTCAACAGAATCGACCTGCCGCCATACGAGAGCTACCAGCAGCTGCGCGAGAAGCTCATCAAGGCCATCGAGGGCTCGCAGGGCTTCGCCGGCGTCGACTGAGGCGCCCCGCGGCCCCCAGTATTACCGTAAACATTTCATTTTAAACTCTGATCGTCAAATATCATCTGGTTGCAATAATTATAATTGTAAATATGAAGTTGCCAGATTAGATTTTGTTTTTGTTTTTAATCTGCGTTTCGACGTGTTATAAGTGTTGCCAGATACAAATACAATTTCATATATATTTTAAATTTATAATCTGAGTACCTAATTTTAAAGAATTAGAAATGTTAATAAATTAAATAAAAAGTTATACTTTCAGGAAAATAAGACATTTCACACTTGCAAATTTTTATCGCTTTTCTGTGGCTTTATCGCTATTTCACATTTTCAAGAAAAAGAGGCTTTCTCTGATTAATATTTATATAAATTTTATTATAATAATGATCTATATTTTTTTATGAATTCTAGCAATATTTGGTTTTGTATTGCTAGCGCATAGTCCGAGAGGTGATCATACTTCTCAAGTTTCTTGGTATTGAAACTGATTGCAAATCTAACTATTAAAAAAACTATAAATTCTTTCCAATCGTTAGACGCTATGAAGTAGCAAAAGGATACACAATACCCATGTTCCGTAAATATGAAACAATATTGACGGATTTTATCGCGCTTTAGTACTGCCCTTCCGTGACCATAGTTGCCCTAAAGTATCCGAAAAGTTGGGCATGAAAAAACCTTATACACAGTGACAAAATACGTAAAAGTTGTTTCATTATGAGTGAAATTCGAAAATGATGATGTCATTTCCCACCGTACAATATGTAGTTCTTAAGTGCGGTATTTCTATCGGTTATGTATTACGTTATTTATTATACTATGTATGTCTTCTATTAATAATATATTAAGAAATAAACTATCAGAAAAATGGACCGTATGTGCTCTTTACTTATATCTTTACTTATTTGACGTAGTTTTGATCAACCGATGAAATATAGATTTTGAATAGTATCCGTTACAAATTTATTGAAAGACGAAACGAAGAAAGTTAGCAAGATTTTAATCCATGTTATGTATCCAGCAATAAAAACGTATTGGTATTGATGATAAATGATAAGTTTGTAATGTAATAATAATTTCATGTTTACCCCTCGGACTAGGATGGTTTTGTATCAGAGTTTAAATATATAACTTCGTATAAAATTGTATATAGTTTAGTTTCTAATTATTGTGTAATGTACAAAATTATTGATTCCATGTAATGGATAGAGGTTTGATGATATAAAATGGTACTTGTTACTTTAAATAAATAATCTTTAAATCGATAGATAGGTTGTTTCAGATTTGAAATGCGTTTTAGATGTCACTGCTTTGTAATGTATAATATATTTCCTTTAAACTAAGAGTGATAAGGCTAAGTCTAAGTTCGGCTTTAAACTGATTTTTGACATTGACAGATAGTCTTCTTTATATTTGGCAAAGCGTTTTTGCCATTCAGTCTTAAAAAATTTCTTGCTGACAATGAACTAAAGATTATTGCACTATAATACCCAAGCAAGCGTGAATATAAAAATATGAATTATTTGATTGGTTCGCAGTAGGCATAGAAAAAATCGAATAAACGTCAAACTATATTCTTAATTCGTATCAAATGATAATAAGGTTATTTTCGTGCTCCTTTTAGAAACTATATTTATGGTACATTTAATAAAGTCAAATATAATCTGACTGAGCGTCTTTAAATATATTAGCAATAATAATATTCGATATAAATATGCAAATATTTAATAAAACAATTAAATATGTGGTTCAAAATTATTGGTTTCTTGTTTGTGCTCGCATAATTTTAAAATTCTCAAGCTTTGAGTTACATGTAGTTAATTTTTAATAAAAATATGCTACCTCAACTTAAGTATTATACAAAATATTGTGTATACATTTGTATACATAATATTACATATAATTGATTCGATAGAATTACATTCATTTTTGTTGTAATATATGCAGTACTGCAGTAAAATATTTTATTTTAGTACATTTTTGTATTTTATTGTCGACGATAATTGTTTTTCGATCCAATCTTATTATCTTTTGAAACAAATCGGCGAAACTATATTTATAAACTTCGGCTAAGGGACAAATCTGTCCGATTAAACATAGTCATAAAAATATATAAATATGATAGCTATTGGCCTTTCTTAGAAAAACGTCAATTTATTATTGAGTCTAATTCATGTGCCCAAAATGTCGGTACCTTCGTGTATAAGTGCCTAAATCCTCGACCGTGATATGAGTAAGTCGAAAGTCAAATTATTTTTTTAAGTCGTGCAACATATTGGAATGTTGCATTGTAGATTACTAAGCTGTTCTTTTCTCTACTATTTTTCCAACCCATCAAGGAATGGAAGAAACGACGTTCTTAATTTAAAAATATATTCTAATGTCAAACTTTGGCATAATATGGCTATCCCAAACCACAAGTGCATACCATAGACAAATCCTCATTGTTCTTACTTGTAATTAAAAATATAATTTGATTGCAAATAAACCTTACGAATTGGCGTGGTAATAAATTTGTACTTCCTATTAGATTCTGGTACATTGGTAATTATGTACCAGGGCTCGTCCTTATCGAACCATAGTCAGGATAACAATTATGTAATTATATACCAATTTTTTTTTTGTATAATAACTGCAAGAAGTCTTAGATGTGAAGGAAGTAAATCTATTGTATCTAAATCAAAGCAACGATAAAATCGAAAATACATTGCTCACGCTAATCCTGAATTTGAAGTTAGAATTAGGGTAAAAACCCAATGGCCATCATCTAAGGACTTAATAATCCTACAATTAAATGAAAAATGGAAATAACTTATAAGCGGTAAAAATTACTTGTGAAATCCTCACTATAACAATTCTATGGGCTGCACAGAACTGAGAAGAGTGTTAATGTTAGATTTTGGTAGCTCTATAAAATTAGTGGCTGAAAATATATCAAATGTATTTTACCTAAATTTATGCTTTGACAATTATAATGTCAATCCTATAAAATATAATCCAAGTCCAAATGAATTAAGTATTCTTTTCTCTCAATACAAAAGATGATTAACATAATGAATTGCTCAATGATAATAACCAAACTTGTTTTTTGGGATCATATAGGTGTTCCCAATTTCATACAAGTCATTTTTAAATATGACAGTATTATTGACAGTAACAAACAATAAACTGTTAAGTTGAATCTTATCAAACTCAATTTGCCTATAGTCCATAGCAGATTTTTTGACGTAACAACGTCTTATAATTTGATGGAGCCGGCTGCAAGAACGAAAAAACATGAAGCATGCGGCGTTACCTCGCTCTGAGGCGTTCCATTTTCTTATGACGTTGTCACGTTCAACTATCGTCAGTAAACCGACTTTACAGACAACCGATTTTTTTGACGTGACAATGTCTAATAAATCAATGAACGCCGGCTGCATGCACGAAATGACACGTCATTGTCCCGTTATAGTAGGAGAGCTGGCACCATTTTTTGGGTCGCAAGCGAACAATGAGCGAGAGCTGGCACCAATTTTTGTTATGACGCTTATAATACGCTTCCGTTTTGTTATGACGTTGTCACGTTGAACTATCGTCTGTAAACCAAATGTACAGACAACCATTTTTTTTTTAAAGTTCTATATCGCGTCTGTATGCAAAACCAGGGATCATATTATGATGATTTCGACTACATAAGAAAATACATAATACTGAGTTACTTAGGATATCATGGCTGAAACAAAGGTTTATACATAGATCTCCAATAAAAATACTAGGATGAGGCAAAAGGGATCCACAGAACCTCGTGTTCAGGGCTCTTATGAAACCATATAGGTTCCAGCTGAAGGATAAAGGACAACAATCGAAAGTGAATTGGTTCTATATAAAATAAGTACTATTAATTAAATCATTAATATTTATTTTGTTAAACACCATATAAATGTAAAGGAAAATAAAACTAATGATATTCATTTTAATGTGTTGTTTATTCTTCCACAATACTCATAACAGTCTGATTCACTGTGACGTCTAATGTTACTTTATGCATGCGAACAATATCGGATCTGCAAGGTAAATTAATGGAATCTTATACTTATCCTTTTGCCTATAATATAGTCCTTTGGCCACTTTGGGCCAAAGATTTAAATCTTTAGATCCACCCCTGCCATGTATAACCGCTCCAATATATGTCCATCAAATGAGTGAGCTCACTCATTCGCAATCAGTACTTATTTATGCGCGGTAACGGACAGACGTTGTACATTAAAATTAAAGCACTGATTTCACAGAAAAAAGGGTCCTAAAAATGACATCGTGCGGCTTTCGAAAATGCAATCAGAACACAAATAAAGCCCAAGGTGTAACATTTCACTTGTAAGTATTTATATTTATTTAAATATTGAATTTATTTTATTCCGACGTCCGAATATACCGTTATTAACTACGGGCCAGCGGAAATTGTGCGACAGAGAAAGTAGGTATCACACAATTTGCGTAAGATAAGCAGAGACGACACTATTGTGTCAGTACCGTCCTAAAAACCAATTTAACTATCTAGTTATATTAATAATAATAATATTTGTTATTAGGACCGGTATCTACTCGAAAGTACAACGATAGCGGGTTTTTTTTTGTTTTACGCCGGGAAATGCTCTGAGGCATCCCGGGGGATAGTGGGTGTCCCCAGGCGGGTATGTAAAGTAAGGTGCCCCAGATCAGTTGAGCAAACAGGACACCTCGACGGCTAGTCAGTCCCTCAAGGGACCGACGCCACCTCCGCATAGGGGTTGTCCCGCACCACAGAACAACCTCTCCCAACGTCGGGAGTAGTCGGGACAGTACAATGGGTGAGGTTCCTCGCATTCACTTTTTTGTCTCTCCTGTTAAAACTGTACTTTTGTCTGTACGCCCCACACATACGCGTCTGTAAACCCATGTAGTAATTCCACCGACTGGAAATCTGATTCAGCCTTTAAATGAAAATCCACCAAAACAGCATTCGAGGTTCTGTATGGCTGCAAACTACCAGTATATATTGCTCCGTGCTGCAAACTATACAACTTCAAGAAAATATATTTACGAATTTGGTTCAGAGGCCCCACTGGAACTAATATTCCAGCTTATACCTTGAGTGGCATATAATAAGGATTCTTTTTTTTATAGAAGAGGGGGCAAAGGGACAGTCGGTTCACCTGATAGTAAGTGATAGCGACATCCACTCACACCCGCTACACCAGAGGGTTAGCAGGTTGCTGGCCTTTCACATGGGAGTATGCTCTTTTTTTGAAGGTCCCTAAGTCGTAACGGTTCCTCAGAACACTCCCGGCGGTAGATGCGGTAGAAGATGCAGAGCGCTCCGACATCTCTACGCAGCGCCAAAGAATCAAGCCGATTGGAGATAACCTTGCTATCGACGATTCGAGCTGCCCAGCGTTGAACGCGGTCAAATGGGAGGAGCTGATATTGGGGCGCTCCAGCCCATAGGTGAGAGCAGTATTCCATGTGAGGCCGGATCTGCGCCTTGTATGTAGGTGGTGTGAAGGCAAGAAATACTGCTTCGCCCTACGGAGCACGCAGTTTCTTAGAGGCTAGTTTAGCCTTACCTATGACCACGAAATTGCACATCTCTCAAAGTATCCCAATGCTGGCTGAGGCGGTTAGGGAAGAAGCCACCAGATCTCTCACAAACCGAATGAAACACGACGACATTAGCCGCCATTTGACGTCGATGTTATGTGAGGTGCCCTGAATCTATCAACAACAGGGCATCTTGGCTATTGACTAGTCCTGCATTACGAAGCACACATGTCCACATAGGAGCACCTTGGGTGCAACACCACCATGGTTTCCCAAGACTTACTATGTGTGTAGATTGTTAAAAAAAGGAAAAATAAAGCAGTAAACCCATTTCGTTTTTTTTATTAGAACACTACATTCATATTCAATGCTAAATACTAATTATAAGCTAAATATGAATACTCAACTAGAGGCACAGTTTAGAACATTCCAGACTTTCTCATCATCAGCTAGATCCAGAGGCGAGGAACCATCACTATCTTTAGTCAATAAAGCACCTGCATTGAGGAGCAATTTTGTTGATTGCACATGACCACACCCAGCTGCATAGTGTAGAGCCGTTTGACCATAATTATCCGTTGCGTTTATCTCACAGCCAGCATTTAGTAAGAATGTTAGCACTAAAGTAGAATCCCTATCTGCAGCCCAATGTAAAGCTGTTAATCCATCCTCGTCTTTCTCATTAACACTGTTGGGATTCTTTTCTAACAATTCTCTCAATCTCTCCACTGAGTTTTCTCTAGCAGCTCCAAAAATGGTCATCTCTTCATGTGAAAACTCTGATTCAGATCCACGGAGTGTAGATACTGCAACCCAGGATTCTTTCGGTCCCTTTGTTGTATTATCAGCAATTTCAAATTCAGGATCATATTTCTTTACAAGTTCAACATATTTCTCCTTGGCTTCCTCTTTTGTCATTTCATCAAGTGCCCGCCAGGCCTCCCACTTCCTCCTGCCTTTTCCATCAAACCAACCAGGTTTGGCTGTTTCACATTTACCTTCTGTACTTTGTTTGTACAAGCCATATATTTCTAGCAGTTGATTGTTATCCAACTTGGAAGTAATTTTCCTTACATGTTCAGATGCTTTATTGAAACAAATATCTAAGGGTGACAGTTCATCATCGGAGAAGTCGGAATTTGAATTATCTGCAAGTGCCTCTGCCATCTTTAAATATGACTACTAATTATTTTGCAACTGAACCACCAAATTTAAACCTTCAAGGGTGTGTATTTGCTTGTTTGTTGCATCTGCTGCATCTGAGGAACTAACATATTCTATAAACCCATATCCCTTGCTCAATCCAGTTGAACGATCAAAGACCACCCTTGCACTTTGCACTGGACCAAACCGAGAGAAATATTCTCGGAGCTGTCTATGTCCAATTGTCCATGGGAGATTGCCAATATAAAGGCGAGCGGCCCTAGCTGTGCTTGCCATACCCTATGTGGATACAATTTCTAGTAAATGCAAAGATCTATCACCAACAATGGTTTTGAAATCAACACCTGTTGTTTCACTTAAATGCTCCAAGTCCAGCACTGCACCTCTCAGAGCCCACTTCTTGAGAAGAGCCTCAATAGACCAGTCAGTACTCCGCTCCTGGTAAGCACACAAAAATTTCGCGTCAGATCCGTCAAGAAAATAAGCTACAGTGGAAAGAACTTCTTCGAATTGTGATGGTTCGTAAAAACAATCAGAGGCTAAAAGAAGGTTTATCGGGCGTAGGTCGTGGATTTCTGATAAAAATAGACCCCAAGTCAGACCTAAAATTTTGACATCTCGGCCTGGGACTAAACCATTAGCTTCACAACACGCAGATAAATGTCGCAACGAACGGGGTAGTGCTACACTGTCAGTTAGAGTTACTTTTGCACCGCACTTGGCTGCTACGATTCCTGGTAAACCTGTACCACAGCCTAGCTCCAAAACTTGAAGACCCCGTAAGTGTTTTCTTTGAGTCCACAAGTACCAAGATAAAAGAGGTGCAGATGGCCACGTGTAGAATGAATAACCAGCAGAAAGAAGTTCAGGTATTACTACTTCCAAATAATCACCTCTAGTATCAGCGTAATTTGTTGACTTTCCACGAAAAACGAATTTCTTCAATTGACCACTCAATGTACGACCATCGCTCATTGCATAAGATAAACCGCTAAAACATAGCACTCGCAAATCTAGAAATATTCATGACAAATGACAATTGACAAAAATCAAATCTCTTTTTTTTTTATATAATATTTTATGGCCTGGTTACGAGACCTTTAAGCCAATATCAAATCTCAAAACCAAAGACATATTTTTTTTTGGTAGTTTTGTTCCTTTTGGAACCAGCTAAGACCTGAGGCCATGCTGTCTGTCTGTCGATATTTTGTCTGTGCTGGCCCGCCCCTCTAACCCCCCATCAATCAATTATCACTTCCCATTCTATCCACCGAAAACAGTCCACCACAATATTCGCCACAAATCACATTATATTACACAGATTACGTTTTTAAAACAAACACTATAGGACACCACCAGAACATGCTCATTATAGAAAATCACTCCAGAAAAGTTCTCCATAATATTCACCAACCAATCTGTGTAATATATAATGTGATTCGGGCCATGCTCCTTGAGATTTCCTGCCGTTTCTCCTAAGCACAGACAAAAAATTGTTCACACGACAGACTTGGCCGCATGGCCTCTAGCCTTAGCCGGTTCCAACAGGAACAAATTTAAAATTTGCCCTGTTTAAAACTTGTTTGTTATGTCATACTCTTTTGTCGCATTCGCGCATGTACCACAAAGTCGACTTAATGCACTACAAATAGTCCAAACTATTTTTTTACGCATGTAATTGTACGTAAGAAACATCGACCTACAGAGGGACTTCAGACTAGAGTCCGTTAGGGGCCACTTCAAAATGACGTCAGAACGTCACTTTGAAAAAGCACTCCTCCACCCAAACCCGTTCATCGTGAGCGCGGCAAACTATTCCCCAGATAGCTCAGTTCCAATTAGACATAGGTTACCTAAGCATGTTTTAACAGATCCAGCTGACGAAATCTCTCAGCTACGAATGGGCGACCCAAAAGCGCGACGCGAACGTCACAACATATACAGAAGTACAACACACGGTGCTAGGTATACCTGCACATCGCTTTGGCCTCGGGGAAGACCCCGAGGCCAAAGCGATGTGCAAAGTCCTACTAAGAAGTAGAACTGTTTTGGCGGTCTTCTACAGTGTTTGTTTTAAAAACTTAATCTGTGTAATATATGTATAATGTGATTGGTTGGTGAATATTGTGGTGGATTGCTCTGGGTGGATGGAATGGGGAATGATAGTTGATTGATGGGGGCTAGAGGGGCGAAGCCACGCTCCTTGGGGTTTCCCGCTATTTCTCCGTATTACAGACTGAATATTGTATTTTGTATGGCTAATAGCCTAGTAGCTAATGCCTTTAAATGAAAATAATAATATTATTCAGATCATTGTCAGACGGATTGGCTTAAAGGTCTCGTAACCAGGCCATAAAATATTATAAAAAAAAAAAAAAATTGTCAGACGGACGCAATACGTAGTATCGTAGACAGAGAATACTACATATTCTATATATTCTCTGTCTACGCGTAGTATTCTCTAATCTCTATATAGTTTATGGACGGACGACAGCTGACGTATCTAGGCAACGCCGGTGATTGGAGGAACTTTCAAATTTTAGAAACTAAAAATGTCAGCTGTCGCCTGTCAGGACTCAGGTCACAGCCCGCAGGTGCACTCAGTAAGTCAGAACACAAAGCAAACACGAAGTTTAGTTGAATGAGCCTGTGTAGTTATTAATTTTGTAAAACTTTTTAAGTGTATTATTTTTTAATAAGCAAGTGCATTATTAACAATCATGTCTGTAGCTGTTAAAGGTGCGTATTTTCTTTAATCTACCTTATCAAAAGAGTTTTTTTTAACACTTGCGGTCGGGTCAAATTCCAATGTACACTGACTATCTCTTATTTTTAATTAAATTGTTTTTTAAATTATTTATGTAAGTAGTATGCGAATGAATCCCATTATTTCTTATACTTTTTTATCAAATGATAGAATAGTTTTGAAAGTGATTATTATACTAAATCGTCCTATTATACTATTCAGAAAATCAGAAAGTCTATTTCAGCTATTTAACAGCTCCGAGACAAATGTAAACATTGAGTAAAATCTACAAAGATTTTGATTATCTTCCTTTATAGGGTTCCGTAGCCAAATGGCAAAAACGGAACCCTTATATATTCGTCATGTCTGTCTGTGTGTCCGTCCGTATGTCACAGGCACTTTTTTCCAAAACTATAAGACCTATACTGTTGAAACTTGGTAAGTAGATGTATTCTGTGAACCGCATTAAGATTTTTACACAAAATATAGAAAAAAAACAATAAATTTTGGGGGTATATACTTAGAACTGAAACTCATATTTTTTTTCATCAAAGCCATATGTGTGTGGTATCTATGGATAGGTCTTCAAAAATGGTATTGAGGTTTCTAATATATTTTTTTTCTAAACTGAATAGTTAGCGCGAGAGTCACTTCCAAATTAGTAAAATGTGTCCCCCCCTCCTGTAACTTACCATGTAAACTTCCACCGAAAATTGGTTTGGAAGAGATCTAGTACGTAGTTTTTTTTAAAAAATACATCATAAATCGTAAACCTCAATTTGCCTTTTTTTTTCGTTTTTTCAAAATAAACCATATTTTTGTTAAATCTAAAACTAGCGTTCTTACTTAATGTTATCATTTTATGATTTTCATTAAACATTCATTAAACCTTTAAACTTATAAATTTTATCATCAATTTAATCTATACAGATAAATAAAATTGGAGTGTCTGTTTGTAATATTAAAATACCCGTTTTTTACTAGATGATTTTTTACAATTTTTGTCTGTCTGTCTGTTTGTTCCGGCTAAACTCTGAAACGGCTGGGCCTATTTTGACGGGACTTTGTCTTTGGACTGATAGCTTAGACTGTAAAAATAACCATCATCAATCCGTATATGGCTATAAATCTAAGTTAACATGGGCAAAAGTGTGGGCAACAGCTAGTAAAAATAAAACAGTCTAATTCTTTTACATAATATGAGAATGATAAAATTAAGTTAGAAGAGGGGATTCTATGTTAGCATGATATAACAAATAGCTGTTTTTGTGTTTAATGCTGTATTAATAATTAGTTTTCAAGATGATACCATAAAAAATATATGTAGAAAATAATATCTTTATTAAAATAATTGAATATTATAGCTTAAATTAAAATTATTCATGAATTCAGTTGTTGTTTAATATGTAAAAAGAAATGGATAGTAATTAATTAAAACATAATTTTTTGTACTTCAAATTATGTTTTTCCTTATAATTTATTATAGAAAAATGTTAATGTTTTTACTGTTATAATTGTAATATACATTAACTAGGTTGAATTTTAACAATCAAATAGGATCTTATGGTATCCTACATCACAAACACAGTTTCTTGCTGGGCTTCTTCCAAAAATATCGAGCACATACATCAAATATCTACTTATAGTCTTTATTAAGGTTAACACATGTTTGCAGGTGTTTTCATCGTGGGTGCCAAGCGTACAGCCTTCGGTACTTTTGGTGGTGTGTTCCGTAACACCTCCGCTACCGAGTTGCAGACCATCGCCGCGGGGGCTGCGCTGCGTGAGGCGGGGGTCGCGCCCGCTGAGGTCGACTCTGTGGTCGTTGGACATGTTATGCCAGTATGTGGAAAATTATAATAAATGGGCCAGCTGAAGGTTGAATTATTGAATGTATAACATTAAACAAGAAGCATGAAATAGCTGACTCGAAATTTGGAAGTTTTTGGCTCCATGGCACATCTTCATACGAGACGTATGTGGGAAGAAAAGAATTGCCATTATCATGTATGCAAAAAAACCCTGTATAAAGAAATATATGTACATGACTTGATTACTACTTACTATTTTCTCAGGTATCAGCTAGCGATGGTGCCCTTTGCGCGCGTCACGCCGCTCTTAAAGTTGGTATTCCCCTGGAGAAGCCAGCATTGAGTGTCAACAGGCTCTGCGGCTCTGGGTTCCAATCCATTGTGAACAGTGCACAGGTAACGTTACAAGTTTTTTCTTTTTAACTAAAACGAATTCCGTTTCATAGTCCACATTATATTAAGTTATGATTGAAGCATGAGTATTAGAAATTTGCTATTAATAAATTAAATTATTATTGAATATCTATTTTATACCATGAGAAGGCAACCGAGCAGTCGGAGCCTTATGATGACTACCGACGCCCATAGACATCCACACCACCAAAAGATATACAGATGCTTTGCCCTCCTTTTCCCTAAATGGGCCACGGGAATCTCACAAGCCGCACTTAACGCGATAACATAGCTGTGACACCGGTGTTATGTAAGCGAGAGGTACCACCCCGGTCGTGCCGGCTTAATTCGGCTTCAAAGCACCATGGCACAACCTCTTACTATACATGAATATTGTTGCGATAAATAACAGGACTTTTCCTTTTCAAATGTTCTGTACTAGAATGACCGACTAATGGGAAATCTCGGAACGGTTGCATATTCTACCACAATTAGTTATAGAACTATAAAAATCCATTTTTTCCTAGGACATATTAGTAGGTGCAGCCAAGATATCCCTCGCCGGAGGAGTCGAGAACATGTCCCAAGCTCCATTCGTCGTGAGGAACATCAGATTCGGTACGTCTCTGGGTACCAACTACTCCTTTGAAGACACGCTGTGGGTTGGTCTTACCGACTCCTACTGTGGTCTGCCCATGGGCATGACTGCTGAGAAGCTTGGTGCCAAATATGGCATCACCAAGGATGAGGTGGACAACTTCGCCTTGAGATCCCAGCAGAGGTGGAAGGCTGGTAAGTTAATGTTTATGATCTGTGGACCATCCGTCATATGATACATTTGTCAGATGGGCGCTAAATATTAATTATTGCATCTGTATTCTTGATTCAATTATTAAATGCAATTTTGAAAATAAAATTGTTAAAACCTATGGATTATCCATTAAGGCAAGGTGCCCCACTATAACCGCTTTTTACTAAATGCATATGGATGTATACACGATACATATACCAAAATAGCCTATTTTACAATTTTTGTCTATCTGTCTATCTGTCTGTTTGTTTGTTCCGGGTAATCTCTGACACGGCTGGGCCGATTTTGACGGGATTGTCACTGGAAGATAGCTGATGTTATAAGGAGTAACTTAAGTTATAAAAATAAATCATCATCAATCCGCGTACGGCTGTAAATCTAAGTTAACGCGGGCGAAGCTGCGGGCAACAGCTATAATAAATATAATAATAAAAAATTAAGTTAGAAAAGGGACCCCAATTATTGCCAGATGTAAGCCAGACCAGAATAATTGTCCGTTATAATCAATGTTCTTGCAAAGCTGTAGCGTTTGATCACTAAATGCCCTTAGCGCACGACGCGGGTGCATTCAAGGCTGAAATCGAACCTGTTACTCTCACGGTAAAGAAGAAGGAGGTGAAGGTGGACACAGACGAGCATCCTCGCCCGCAGACCACGCTCGAGAACCTCAAGAAGTTGCCGTCGGTGTTCAAGAAGGACGGTCTGGTCACCGCCGGGACTGCCTCGGTAAGTTAGCTGTAGCAGGCCGTCAAAATACGTTGCCGTTTATGCCAATTGCCGTTCTGAAGTAGCTGCAGAGATTTTTTTAAATCCGTAATTCCACGGGGTGAACGATGATTCGTGAGCGACGATGGTCTAGTGGGTACGGCTCGGCTTCTTGAGGTACGGGTTCGATCCTGATGCCTAAAAATGGGTTTTTCTAAATTTCTACATGCATCTGAACATAAGACCATCGCTTGCTCACCGGTGAAGGAAACATCGTGAGGAAACTTGCATGCCTGATGAGATTAAAAGGCTTTGAAAGTGTATTGAACCAACCAACCGAATTGAGCCAGCGCATCGATAAACTATGGCCCAAAACCCTCCTCGCCTGAGGAGGAGGGGACCCTTGCCCAGCAGCGGGACATATATAGGTTGATATTAGTATATAATTTCACGGGTTCTGATCGGGTGCAGAGTTTAACCGCCCTAATAGAAGGCGAGGATAGATACTGTTGGTACCTAAGAGATGAAAAGAACTCTTACATCCAGGATAGCCTTTACCCCTTGGAGGCCCTGGCACATTAGATAGTGGGCAATGGAAGTGCATACCTAAAATTAAAACTAAAATAGAAAGCAGCATTTCCTGCCTCGCACCACAAATATATGGAATCAGCTGCCACCTATGGTGTTTCCGAACCGATACGACTTAGGGACCTTCAAGAAAAGAGCATACTCATATCTGAAAGGCCGGCAACGCACCTGCTGATCCTCTGGTATAGCGGGTGTCTGTGGATGTCGCTATTCACTTACCATCAGGTGAACCGACTGTCCGTTTGCCCCCTCTTCTATAAAAAAAAAGCCAGGGTAATTTTTACGGGGAGCTCTTGCCGAAGTTTAGCTATCTAGCTAGCTAGTCTAGCTATCAATACATTAGTATTTCCCTGTGTTTATAAAGAAGGTGTGAAATATTCTAAAAAGATGGAAAAAAGTACGGAGGAAGGAAAAATATTCAGATTGCATTAATAAAAGTGAATGTTAATATTAATTTTTATTCTATTTGTGGTCAGCAAGCGTAGCTTGGAATTCTGATTAATTACATTATTGTGTAAATTAAAACATAAATAAAAACATTACATAAAATTTCACTGTAATAAAAACATTTATTATGGTTTTTACGAGTTTATTTATGGTTTATTCGAATTTCACATCGCGAATCCTTGTCTATTTTCGAGGTGCCGAATGATAAAATTTATCAAAACACGTAAAGATTAAGTTGTTGGTTGTACTTTGAACTGATAACGTTTGATAAAAACCCCGTGGATATGTAACTAGGAGCAGGGGCGTAGCTAGCGCCGTATCTGCCGTATCAATTATACGGGGCCACGGGGGCCCCCGACGTGCGTAAGCAAAAATTAATAAAAACTTTGTCACTATTGTCCAAAGAGGCAGAAACTTTAGAAAAACTAAAGTCATCATCATCAATCAAAAAGGCAAGGAGTGTATCATCATCATCATCATCAGCCTCTATCCGTCCACTGCTGAACATAGGCCTACCTCAAGGAGTGTATATTTAATTTAAATTATTTGTAAAAATTTTGGAAAAGTGACAAATAATTATAATGAATAATTAATATCTATTAAAATTTTATGCAAACATTTTTTTTTTTGTAAGAAATCTTTACCCTTCATGAGGGCTCCCGAACAAATTTTTATACGGGGCCCCGCCAATACACGCTGCGCAACTGACTAGTAGCGAAATTGTATACATAGGATATACCGCAGATTCTCTTGTATTAACTTCCTGTAAAATCAATACAATCCTGTGTCAATATGCCGCAGTTTTACTTGCGTTATTTTTATAGCATGACAGTCGATAGCCGTCCACTGCTTTTTGGTATTGGAGCCCCTTTATGTATTGATTATAGTATTTGTTGTCATAGCACCAACAGAAATATATCGTCTGTGGAAAATTTAACGGTCTAACCATCACGGTTCATTAGATACAATTGGTGACAGACGGATAGCGAAGGCTTTGTAAAAAACCCTATCACCAAATGTGAAATATTGAACAGATTATAATGTTCCTCTCAGTTTATTTCGCCTGCTCTTTTGACTTTGTATTCCAAAAACATATCCACATTCCATATGACCTAACCTCAAAATTATGAAAGTTAACGAATTATATTCAACTTATCAGAATATCATTTGATAAAAAATGTTATATAATATTCCGTATCATAAGGTACAGTTACATAACCTTATGTTATAAATATAAATTAATATAAATCATGTAGATGATAATAAAGATTACAGAGTATTTTATTATTGTAAAAGCGGGAGAATACAAAAATACTTTTCTTCCATGTACTATTTTAATGGTGAAAATGACCACTTATCGTATAGTCAGTTTGCTATCTAAGCTTAAATGCCATTTGGTCATCATAGGTCAATTCGAATAAAAAGTGCGTGCGTACAAAGTACACATGTCAGAAGTGAAACTTATTTGGCAAACTAATTTTTAAATCTCGTTTATATTTATACTAATGTAAAGCTTTCAATTTCCGAGACTTGCGATGCGATGTTCGTTCTATCTCACCCTCTCGATCTTTCTCACTCGCTTGCTCCCTACTCTCACTCCATGGCTATGTGCTTCATGCTAAGTTCTCCCTTTCTCACTCTCAATCGATCTGTCTCCCTCTTCTTGGACAAAAACGTTGCACATTTTCGTAACATATCCTTAAAAAATTTACTCTCATGCGTGCAAAGAAGTTTCACTTCAAAAGTTTGCTATCAAACAGGACTCTTCCCTTACCAACTGGATAAATGCTAGGGCACTATCAGGCCCTAAGTAGGTACTAAAACTTAATAACAAAATAGCCGTTCGTTAAAGTCGTAGATTTACTATCCTAATGTGCGCGCTCCAACGTGATGAGTCGTGCGCGTTTGCAGCCAACTTTATTTTGTCATTTCAGTTTTTTTGTCGATCTCTCCGAGTTTAAACTTTAAAACTATCAAAATCAGATATCTAACCCACAATCCCAGTGTCCACTCACCACCGTCGTCAATATACGGGATATTTCACGGGAGAAACAAGCAAGATGGTGGTACCATTGCAGCCGGGAGCGCGGCACAGTGCATTCATCTTACCAGTAATTGCTGCGCTGACACACATTTTTACTATATGTAGTCAAAACAATTTGACCGTACTCTCACATGGTTGACCAGGGTATCAACGACGGCGCCGGAGCCCTAGTCCTGGCCAGCGAGGAAGCGGCCAAATCGCTGAAGCCCCTCGCGCGCCTGGTGGGCTTCTCGTACGTGGGCGTGGAGCCCAGCATCATGGGCATCGGGCCCGTGCCCGCCATCGAGAACCTGCTCAAGGCCACCAACATGACCCTCAACGACATCGACCTCGTCGAGGTACGTATGAAGAACGGGACAGTTGCTGCTGTCTAAATAATTAGTATTTCTTTGTCCAATAGCTACATAAATACATAA
Source organism: Helleia helle (assembly GCA_963853865.1). Taxonomy (NCBI): domain Eukaryota; kingdom Metazoa; phylum Arthropoda; class Insecta; order Lepidoptera; family Lycaenidae; genus Helleia; species Helleia helle. The sequence continues at coordinate 17,889,962 of OY971433.1, read as the reverse complement.
TAAGTTACTAATAAAGTCCTTATGAACCATCAATCGACCAACACGCCATCGTCATCAAACACTACCGTCCGTCGGAAGGCCGCTTTCAAGGAACGCCTTTTGACTATCTTCGCACCACTAAAATATTTTTGTCTCCAGATCAACGAGGCGTTCGTAGCGCAGACGCTGGCATGCGCTAAGGCCCTGAACCTGGACATGGAGAAGCTGAACGTTAACGGGGGGGCGACCGCCATCGGACATCCCCTGGGCGCCTCCGGCTCCCGGATCACCGCGCACCTGGTGCACGAGCTCAGGTGACTACAACAGTCTACACACAATTTGGCCATTTTACGAGTTCCGTTCCTACAGAATGACAAAACGCAACCATTATAGGATCACTTTCTGTCTGTCTGTCTATCAAATCAAAACCTATAGGTACTCCTAAAGTCATAGAATCATGAAATTTGGTAAGAAAAAAAGTATCACAGCACAAGAAAAGAAAAATATCTTAAAAACACGTATTCATTGTTATATTACATAATAAACAAAGTTTTACAGAAGCCTCGTTCAATATACTTATAATAAAACTGTAGAGAGGTCAATTCTGTACATTGAATATATATTCAAAATTAATATTGGAGGATGAATGGTGATCGATACTGATGCCAAAAATGCAATCAGTAAATTTTTTGTCTGTCTGTCTGTCTGTCTGTATATGCACGCATGGGTCGAAAACTACTGAAGGGATTTTAACCAAACTTGGTACGATTGTAGTCCATACTCCAGGGCAGATTATAGGCTATATAACATAACGCTAAGACACATAGGAGCTGAGCAGTGACGATAAATTTGAAGCAAGTCGGATGAAAATGCGCTTTCGAGCTGTTATCCTCGCATACGTTGATCATACACCAAAAGTATGTATAACAAAGATGATGGTCTTCAAAAGATCTACAAAAAACTCCTCAATAGTATATATCTATCTTTTATGAATTAGCCACAATAATGTTTTTAATCGTAAGCATTTCTTCAAATTGTATTAAATGCATAAATATATTGTATTTCACATAGATATATCTTTATCAAACTCCCATATTCAAAAAGTACACTTTAATATCTATTTTATAAAAAAAAAAATTATAGAAATCGGTTTATAAACACACAAGATATAGATGAAATAAAACTTTTAAATCTCGCCGCGCCAGTATGGGTACGGCTATAGGGTTGATTTTTGTATCTATAAAAAGGCGAGGGCGCTCACGCGCCGACTCTTCACAACCGACGCCAGGAGGCCGTGTGGTCGCAGACTGCACGGTAGGCGGGGGGCAAGCCCCTACTTTATTAATCAATAGTGAGCCGAATGGGCTCACACTAATCCGATGTAGCATTAGGGCCTTCGGGCCGTTAGCATAGATCCATCCGAAAAAAAAAAAATACGCGCCGACTTCACTCACATTGTCACTCTTAATGCGAACGGACGTGGTTCTTAACGACTCTTCTCGCAATAAGCGCGCTGCAGATTTTAAAAGTACATAGATACGTAGTTTTTAGATATATGTTTGAAGTAGGTATTAGATAATAATATAATTAGTTTGTTTAGTGTTTTTGTTTGTATCTCTTTCTTTTCTTTTTATATATAGTTGTCAAGTTAAAATATAACATTTCTTTTTCGTAGTTTTTTTTTTGCTGGTAGAAGGTACTAAATACTAATTTGAATTAAAATATTGATGTATCATATAATAGGGTAGTTTCAAATAACTTTGTAACGTTAGGACGTCTGACACCTCAATCCTCCCATGACCATGGTTGCTGTAAAGTATCTTCTGCTGTGAAGTAATGGAATAAGTAAAGGAATGCTGTAAAGTAAACGTCGGACATGTAAAAATCTTAATAAATGGCGATAAAATCCGTAAAAGTTATTTAAATATAATAAAAATGTACTTCTAAATAAAATAAATATATTTTTTCAAAACGTACTATCGTGCCTATAAGGAAATTATCGGGAAGTTAATAGTATTCTTTAAATTATAATATAAGGTGATAAATTGGAACCATATTATTTGAAAAATAAGTTTAAAAAATATACTTCTTACATGCGGACGAAGTCGCGGGTAAAAGCTATGAAATAATATACGGTACTTACATAAAAAAAATCAATTTTGTCTGTCTCTTTGTTCCGGTTGATCTCTAAAACGGCTAAGCCGATTTTGACGAGGCTTTCACTGGCAGATAGCTAATGTTATAAGGCGTAACGTTGGCCATAAAAATAATCATCATTAATCCGAACGGCTGTAAATCTAAATAAACGCGGGCGAAGCTGCGGGCAAAAGCTAGTAGAAACAATAATACTGTAACTCGAAAAACATAACCCTCATTCTGACGCATTCGGGTAAAAATGAAAGGATATAGGATTTATTCTTCCAGTTTTTCTTAAGGATTCGTCTAGTAAAGTACAAAAATACTAGTTTATTATATCAAAGAAATAACAGGCAACTTCTATAAGTTACCTTAGACTTAACAGAAGACAACATATTTTCTCCAAAAACGATAGTTATTTTTAATATACTATACTGGATTTTTGAGACGGGTCAGTAAGCCCTAACTACCTGCCTACCTGCCCAGGTACCTTAACCGTTATAGTTACAGGAAAACGTTCCTAGGAGACCATCAATAACTTTTTAAGACATTCTGAACTGCATTCACAGATTTTAGATAAAATTTACGGTCAGCGAAAAAAATGCTAAAATAAAAAATATAGTTTTTTTATGCCTGTCGATCCTACTTCGTATGGAGATCAAGATTCTATGGCACCATTTAAGGTATGAGTACTGCAAATGTCAGAAATCGCAAAAACCATACATTTTGTACTGAAAAACGATAAATCAACTCGTAATATTCTTTATCGCCAAACAACTTTATTTGTTCCTAAAGAAAATTAAGTGAAAAGAAGTTTGAAAGTAAATTTCGAACTTACGAACGAACTATTTTGATTTTTTTTTGAACTAAATTAGTAATTTAAAACGAGTGAATTTAGTAAACCTAAGTTCCGAAGTGGGATTGATAGGCATACAAATATTTCTTTTTGGATTTTAGCTTTTTTGTTTGCTGGCCGTACATTTTCTCAATAATCTGTAAATGCAGTTTAGAATATCTTAAAAAGTTATGGATGGTATCCTAGGAACGTTTTCCTGTAACTATATCGGTTAAGGTACCGGTGTGAGGGAATCGCTGTGCCGCGCTCCCGGCTGCATGGGTACCACCATCTTGCTTGTTTCTCCAGAAACAGCTTTGATGTGTTTCGGAGAGAAGGGCAAGACAGGCAGTGTAATTACTGGGACTGAGACTTAACATCTTATGTCTCAGGATATGCAACACATAGATGAGTTGTCTGGGCTCGTTCCAGGTAAACTGGTTTATGTTCATGGGCGACGTCGACCACTTACCATCAAGTTGCACGTTTGCAGTTTGCCTATCCAACTAACATAAAAAAGGTACCTGCCCTTACACTGACCCGTCTCAAGAATCCAACCTGTATATGCAAACTCCCCAGTACCTATGAACTTGAATTTCATTAAAATCTAACCTGATTGTGTTCAAATCATCATCATGATACAAACATCCATACATCCTCACAAACATACTTGCAATACAAAAATAATGAATTAGAATGGTTGATGTATAAAATGCATAAATACAACCATTCTAAGTAATAAAAATTAAGTCGTATTTCAGTAAATAATACGCGAAAGGGAGTAGTTACAACTTACACAATATGATAATTATGTTTCAAAAGAAATTAATTTCGAAGACTATAATTATTATAATTTTATACCTGCCTCGAGTTACTATGACTGCGCTGTCATATCGGAATTTAATATATAAATATTGAAGAAAAACGAGAAAAAAGTTAGGGGTTGTTTTTTGTCAAAAATTACTTTTTTTTTTTGGAAGGGCTAGACTTTTCGGCCTGATGGCCTTTAAGCTCAATCGGTACAGTACATCAGCAGATGGCTCACTTAAGAAATATTTGAAAGGCGGACGCCCCCCTCCGCGCCTCGCCACGGGGCGCGGTTCATCGCGCGCGCTTCTCAGGAGAGCAGGATTTAGACTAGTCAAATCCGATACGGTCGACGAATTTTTTACGGTTGAATTTAACCTATCATCATAAGGGCCTATAAACCTATCATCAAAAAATACTCAACACAATCTTCACCAACAGACGCAGAGGACTGAAGCGGGCCATCGGATCCGCCTGCATCGGGGGCGGGCAGGGTATCGCCGTCATGGTGGAAGCTGTCTAAATACTTGGAGAAGATCAGGACTCCCATCACACCACTGTTCAGGCATATACAGGGATACCGGGTGGAAATAATAGTTTTCCCGCATAAATAATAAAAGAAATTCAGTATTTTAATTTACAATTGAAAATTTTAATGAATCTGAATTATTTTAAAGAGTAATAAAAATATATGCCCATCAACATTGTCCATGTCTATCCGAGTTTTCTATATATGATAACCCTGAAATGTACTTTAATAATCACAATCATTAACTTGTATTTACATGAATATGAATTTATTGATAGATTTTAAACTAGTGCAACCTGTCTGAGGTTTTTAAACACATGTACACTGTAACTTATAAATGTGTACTGACTTCAAAACTAAAATCTTCTCTAGGCAACTGTTTTTGAGAAACCATCGTACACACAAACATATTAAAGACGCAAAAGCTTTTAAAGTATACATGTAATAAAGTTATGACTGTTCTTGTTTTATTTTGTATTTAATTGTATATATAATCAAGGGAATAAAACGTAACAATATATATAATTTATAAAGATACTATTTTCTATTCAGCAACCAAAGTAGGTACATTCTTAAAGTTGCTAAAATGTATAGAAGTTATGTAAGTGTAAGTGTAAGTGAAAAAGTTTTTAAAGTGTATTTTGTAAATCAGGTTTTATTGAAAATGTATTTTTATATTTGTGTATGGAGAATAAATTATATTTAATACTTTAGTTTTTATTTTGCGAAATCATTCAACATTTTTAGTCATTCATTAAAGAAAGACATACAAAGATAGACATTTTCTCATATTGAACTATATGTAGTAAGCCCAACAAAATCTGTAAATCGTCGAGGAATTCCCTCGACTATCTATGGTCTCCATCATCAGACCTGTAATGGCACGTATCACCCATATGGGTGCAAAGTTCTCATCCGTATAAATTAATTAAGTCCAATCACAAGGTAGCTACTGTAAACTATTTAGGAGTTCCCTTAACTGTCCTTCGTCTTCATCATCATACCCCCAAATATAGTTACAACACATCTAAGTGTAAAGTTCTCATCATTACAAATTAATCAAGCCCAAACACAAGGTTACTGAAGTAAATCGTCGAGGACTTTCCTCGATTGTCTTTCAGCTCTAGCATCAGATCAACTCTAGACCCTCATTAAATTGTAGTGCTTTTAAATGCATAATTAAAAAAATATTAAACGCACTAGTCGCTCCTACGATTATCGAAAGTTCCCCTCGATTTATATGGGATGTCATCATCAGACCCTGGTTTCCTTATCATTGGACCATTTGGCAAGTATACCCTTTCAAACAATAATTTTGAAAATCGGTCCACAATTGACAGAGAAATCGGTGTACATACATAAAAAATACAGCAATAATGCAACAGCAAGAAAAATCAAAACTAAAAACAAAACTAGTACTGCAAGATCTTAGGAGTTAACCACAGGACTAGAAGCTTAAAGTATTTACCTATTGTATTTGCAAATAAAAGACTGAACTTGAGTGTTGAACTATGAATTATATCATCTATCACAAAAACAACATTGATAAACAAATCGCAAAAATATAAAGTGACAACATTGTTTACATAAACCATCGTCGTTCTCTGTTCTCAGCTTCTATTATCAAAATTATCATCAAATAGATAAACTCGACCATGACGCACGTTTCCAAAGGTATGTAGGTAGCATATAGTATTTTTTAAATTATTAATTAATGTATTTTATGGTTTTTATGGTTTATGTAATTAAGCTAATTAATTAATACAATCACGTATTAAATATTAATTCTTTGTTCAATGTTTTCAATGTTGCTAGTATCGCGCAAACAGCAAAGAGATATACCTAAGTAATATTATGTGGGTATTTTTGTGTATACACGGCATCAATGAACTTAAATATTTTAGAAGATATATGTTTTCATACCTCAATTAGATATTATATCGAAGGGTATAACTATAACTTATAGATATACCTACGTACTTGGTTTTCAAGTTTTCAGAATAATTTGTGTAATAATTTCCGAAATATGTTTTAACTGGAATATTACTATCATTCATACTGTTTCGCCTCGCGAGAGACAAGGAAAAATATGCAGAGCTGACTGCCAACCTTCACTAGTTGGAGAGGCACCTCAAGAAGATTACGATTATAAACATAATTACCTAGTATAATGTATTAATAATAATGTTACCACCTACCACCTACTTACCTATCCAGAGTTAAGAAATAACTTGCAATTGATGTTAATGTTATATTCTGTGACAATGATTATTTAATATTAAATTAGATGGAATTTTGTTGTAAAAAATATATTTTTTGACTAAATAGATACGTATATTAGAAATCTTGTGTCTGTAATCCATAGAGGAGAAATGGTTGTAATGGCCACGCTGAGCAGATTGGCAATCGCAGAGGATGATGGATTTGAATCGGCGGCACTGCTGCCTTTGATTGATGGAGCCTCGGTGTACGAGTGGCAAGGGATCGGCCGTCTTGGCGTTCATTAAAGGAAGCCTATGTTTAGCAGTGGACAGATAGAGGCTGATGATGATGATTAGAAATCGTGAAGGTAAACAGTTAGTATATAAGTAGTGTCTCTAATTAAGAAACATGAGCTCCGAAAGTAGCGAGAAAAACTAATTCACACGTGCTAAAGTCGATTGATATTTTTTTATATCGTATGTCAAAACTTTCCCAACCTCTAACGGGCATAAGTGATAAGAGTCTAGAACTTTAATACAGACAAGTAACTCAATAAACACATTCTTAACTATTGTCCTAATGAGATAGGTAACCTTAATGTAAGAGAAAACGATTTCTTATTATATATTGTTTAAATTGATGTTTTAGGAATATTTATCGTTGGCGCCAAAAGGACGCCATTTTGTAAATATGGCGGCTACATTAGAGAGTTGCCAGCTTCTACGACGTTTGCTGCGGCGGCAAAGGATGCCCTGCATTCTGCCAATCTAGATGCTTCTTTAGTCGATAGCACAGTAATTGGCAACATACATTATGTAAGACTTTTGAATTATTATCAGAATCATCCACGCTTTACGCACATTTACTGGTGTCTATAGAACAGTTGTAGTACCTACCTCAGCACTCTCTACCATATTTAGTCAAATATCCACGCATAGTCTATCTTTTTCTTCTAGTCAATCTCTCGTCCTCTATTTCAAAACCTTAATATATTATTCTGTGGTTATATTATTAATTATCTAATTCCCTTTTCCTATGACTTTTATTACGAATCTCTTCATGCAAAGTTAAATCAGAGTCTATATATTATAAATAATTTGAATCCAATCAATTATCTATCCTTCATATTTCCTGTTTTCAGCTCAGTCAGTGCGATGGTGGCAAAACGCCGCGGTACTGCGGAACGTACTCGGGAGTGCCCCTTGAGAAACCTGCTTTAGGAGTTAACAGAACTTGTGGCTCTGGGCTGCAAGCGCTCATTACCGGTGCTCTGGTAAGGATACTATAAGGGTTTTATTTTTCCGAAAGCTAGAAAAAGATGGGTCAATAACTATGGTCAGAAATAGATGCTACCAATGTGGCAACATCACCTATTAATATTATTCGGGCTACGCTCTTCTAATTTTCCATACGTCACCATTGTTTTCCTACATTGTGAATGTATCTGAAGCTCGATATAATTAAGAACTAACAATGACTTCCATCAACAATAGCAGCAATTGCTATTGTTGATATTGATGATATAATTATTTTATCCACCAATCACACCACGTTAACTTGTCGTGGCGGTGAGCCTAGGGTGAGCCGTTGCACCTTGGGCGAAGCTAATTGAGCCTAGGGGGCTCTATTGTACCCCTCTTATAAGAGGGGACAAAAGAGCAGGGGGCAAGGGGCGAGGAAGGGAACCTCACCACATTGTATTGTCCCGATGTGGGGCGGGGTTGTTCTGTGGTGCGGGACAACCCCGTGGAAGTGGCGTCGATCCTTTGGGGGACTGACAAGCCGTCGAGGTGCCCTGTTTGCTCATTAGATCCGGGGCACCTCACCAAAGGCGACATTGGTGGGTTTTAGTGGGTAGAGCTGCGTCCACTTACCAGCTTTCGGGCGCAGCGAGTCCCATATACCTGCGTGGGGAGACCCATTCCCCCGCGGCATGCCTCCGAGCATTTCCCGGCGTTAAAAAAAAGAAAAAAACGAGGAACGGAAATACATTTTAAACATAAATGCATTCAGACACTTCCATGACTCAGTGCAGATGTCTATTATATTCATTATACAAATTGTCTACACTCGGGGGGATTCGAACCCGCAACAGCTGCTTCAAGTGTCCAGTAACCTGACTACACTACCAGTCAGCCGTCAATTAAATAATTGACATATGTGATATGATTCATTCATGTTGAAATTAATTATACTAACAGGCAACTTTTTAAATGAAAGCACTCTTTCAGGAAATTTTAACGGGCACAGCAAAGATATGCCTCGTCGGTGGAACCGAGGCGATGTCATCATTACCTCTCTTTGTCCGTAATGTAAGATTCGGATCAGTTTTGGGCGCTAAGAATAATCTGGAGGACCCCTTAAATACCGTCACGATAAATAATGCTGAGGCGGAGAAGGTTGCTGAAAGTATTGCTGAGAAATATAAAATAAGCAGGGAGGAGTGCGATCAGTATATATTGGACAGTCATTTGAAATGGAGAGAAGGTAGTCATTTTAATATTAGTAATTGATTGGTGGGCAACGTCGCCTAATGCAAGGTGACTCCATAAATAGTCACTTAAGAAGTCTGTTATTTGTGATGTGCTTTTTCCCGTAGTATTACAATAGGGATAGGATAGGAAACAAGAAACAGTAGATACATTCATGCGTAGTCTTTACACCAGTTAAAAGTTTTTTTACCAGAATTTACATTAAATTTCCTTTCATTTTCTCAGTAGTTGTTACATTTAGATAAAACAGCAAACAGCCAACGTAACGCCCTTAATTACTTTAAATATAAAGAATAGCGAGTTTTAGCGTATTTCAAAAACAATGCCAAACTAAAACTTGTTGATATTTTTAAATTACATGATTATAATTATAAGTTATCGAATTTTAGCTAAGGAGTCCGGTGTCTTTAGGAGTGAAATTGCGAATCTGACAGTTACAAATAAGAAGCAGGAGATAGATGTAAGCATGGACGAAGTACTGTCTCCTGAGCTGACGCTGAAAGACTTGGCGAAGGCACCGACCTTGTTGCAGGATGGAAATGTTGTCACACAGACCAATTCTTCCGTAAGTTTCAAATAGAGCTTTAGTGAAAATGAGTACCTAAATTAAACGATTCTTTCAAGACCTGCTATAGCGTACGTATCTACTTACTGAGTATAGGATGTTGTACACCTATGAGCTGACACAATGTGAGGAGGTGATCTTTACGTATTCTCCTCAAAATCAATTGGCATGCAACTTTCTTCGAGGTGTTTTCCTTTACCTGTGAGCAAGAGATGTTACTCATGGTAGCTTAGGTACACTGGCAAAAAAATTAAAACCCCTTTTAGTTGCAACGTTTAAGTCCAAACTACTCACTTTGAGGCCAGCCCTAGGTCCATGAACGTAATACCGAAACCCAGACCACACCCAGACTTCCATCATCAGGCTTTCGTCACCTCTTACCGTATGTATGTTAAAAAGAATCACGGGATCACGGGGCCCTAGGCATTTGCCCAGAATGCCCGATGGAAAAGATGGCCTGTGTCTACTTATAGGCACCAGCAGACGGCGCGGCGGCGGTGATACTGGCAGATGAGGAGTCGGTGTCGCGGCTCAACCTGACCCCTCTCGCTAGGCTGGCCGCCTGGGCGTGCGTGGGGTCCAGTGGTACTGACGCTGGGCTGGAGGACACTGTGGCCATCAGCCAGATATTACAACTTGAGAATCTAGCCACAGAACGTGTAGATCTTTTTGAGGTAACGTTTCCTTATGGTGAATAACGTATTTAGAATAAGGTACGTTAGGGACTCTAAGGGTGAGGCCAAACGAGCGTAATTTTTTGAGCTGTGAGTCGCGGAATTTACGCTCATTCGGTTTCATACTAAAGTCCTGTTTGTGCCACACGGGCGACGCAAACTCACCGTGCGCATTAGTATTAAACCGAATGCATCGACTCATTTTACGCGACTCACAGCTCCAAAAATTACGCTCGTTTGGCCTCGCCCTAACAGTTCACAACTCAGTTCTCTCTTGCTCTTCGACACCTACTTGTGATTATTGCTGTAAGATATACCGTAAAGAGTGTGAATGTTTTTTTTTATGTTAGTTGGATAGGCAAACTGGCAAACGTGCCACCTGATGGTAAGTGGTCGACGTCGCCCATGAAAATAAACCAGTTTACCTGGAACGAGCCCAGGCAACTCATTTATGTGTTGCCTATCCTGAGACGTAAGATGTTAAGTCTCGGTGCCAGTAATTACACTGCCTGTCTTGCCCTTCTCTCCGAAACACATGTAAAAATCTTTATAAACCGCTATAAGCAATTAAAATGTAGGTAACTATTTTGTTTATCACTTATAGCATATTTGAGCAACTTCTTTCAATTCAAAACGTATTTTCTCCTCCTCGTTGCGTCGTGTTTCTCAGTGCTGAGCGTCGTTACCTTCTTTTTGAATCTCTCTTTTGGTTCTCATTCCTTCTTATGGTTTTCTCCACCTGTTGACTGGTGCAGAGGGCTTTGTCAAAAGTCAAAAGCGATGCGAATCTTTTCGGACCAACGTTATGAGTATCTATGTAAAATCTACGTTACGCCAATATAAATTAAAACTATTACACAGATTAATGAACTATTCGCACCCCAAGTCATCGCAGCGGTGAGGAGGTTGAAGGTGGACCCCAGCGTGGTGAACACCAGCGGAGGGACGCTCGCGGTGGGCAACCCCACCGCCGCCACCGGCGCCAGAATGGCCGTGCATATAGCACACCGTCTGAGGTATACTAGCTATTGCCTACAGTTCCATAACTTTTAAAGCCGTATCAGGAGTCAGGACTGATCAGTGTCATTCAGTATACTATGCTGGAAGCAGCATAGCAGTATACTGGTATTTTTTTAAAAATGATAAGTAGTTTCGAAGTTTAGATCCAACATCCTAACTTATAAACATTACATCTTTATTATATTAGAAGGTATAGATTGACTAACAATTACACAATTGCAAAGGTGGTATAATATACACATACAGTAAAATTTATTTAGGCAAGACTAGAGGTTAATTGATTATTATAAAAATTTACTTCAATTGCACCAAAAGATTACACGCACACCCTTTTTAATCGTTTCGTTTTTTTCTTTTACAAGTGGCCAGTTCTAAGAATTTTCAGTGTCACCTCCTTATTGTACCACCTCATTTTTTTTCTACAGTTAAAATATTTTATATTGCATTTTTGTTTCAGAGAACAGAGCATAAGAAAAGCTATAGCCGCATCAAGCTGTGGGGGAAGACAGGGGCTAGCTGTTCTCTTTGAAAAACCATAGATTAGACCCAGATACCCAAACAATCCATTTATTTTCGGTACTTTTATAAAAATCGGATTTATTTTATAGGCACAACTAACATTGCTTTAATGTTATATAAATATGGTTATAACAGGTTTTAAAATGTTGTTTTAATAAAGGGAACTTGGATGAAATTATATATTTTATGAATATACATACATACTTAATAAAACAACAATAAGTCTATGAGTAAAGTATAATCATAATTATCAAAAAAAGTAAAAAATTACAATAAATATCTTAAACAATAAATGGAATTTATTCATCTGTCATTTGTTTTCGTCAAAGAAACACATTCATACCATACATTTATTAGTTACATATTTTCGACAATTTAAGAGTACTAAGCTCTTAAAATTTGTTAAAGCCTTAATAAATAAACATTCTTTAATTCAGCTTGCAATATACTCTTTGCTCCACAAATCAGATAAACATGATTGCTGTTAACGGGCTTTTCATTACCCATAAGTCTAGACAAATTTTTACATTAAATAAAGATAATCTTTACACATAAACATAACAATACACAATGCATACATGCTATGAGTTCTTCATAAAAATGTTTATGTCAAAGTTTCTCCTTTTGTTACCTGCAAACAAATAGAAAGATGTTAATTTATGGGAACTGGCCTAAAAAAAAAAATTATATAACAAATGAGCAGTCCAAGCCTTTTGGCGACGCCCATATACATCCTCACAACCAAAGATATACAAACTCACAAACCGCACGAAACACGACAGCAGCTATGCTGTCGTGTTTCGTGCTTGTCACTTGACGCCGGTGTTATGTGAGCAAGAGGTACTACCCCTAACATATGATATAACTATCAAATTAAATATAAATAAATTATCAGTATCATCATCATCATCTTCTAGCTTGTATATCAAGACACCATGGGGCTTTACGTGTTGACACTATTGTACCGATTGAGCTTAAAGGACATCAGGCGGAAAAGTCTAGCCTTTCCGAAAAAAACCATGAGGCTTCTTTTATTTCTTTAAATTTCGAGACATTTTTTAATTACTCAGAAAAAAATCGGTTGTCTGTAAAGTCGGTTTACTGACGATAGTTGAACGTGACAACGACATAAGAAAATGGAACGCCTCAGAGCGAGGTAACGCCGCATGAGTCATGTTTTTTCGTGCGTGTAGCCGGCTCCATCGAATTATAAGACGTTGTCACGTCAAAACTAATCCATAATAATATCAACCCTTAATTAATAATAATAATAAAGTTTATTCACACTCACATACACACATCTACAGATAAATAATTTACAGAAAAGATAAAGAAAAATCAAAATTACAACTTTTTACAACAGACTTTTATTATATAATACACATATTCAAAACACATTCATGACCCAACACAGAAAATATTTTTGTTCCCTGGCGGGATTCGAACCTGAAACCTGCTTACCATTGAACCACAGAGGTCATCAAATAAATTACAAAAAAAAAAAATAGAACAAGAGTAGCAATCTGCATAGTGATGTGTTGATGGGAGCACTGAAATTAAACGACTCACTGTAGGGCACAGGTCTCCTGAGGAGGGTTTGGGCCAAAGGTGAACTTCACACACCTTCAAAGACTTTTTAATCTCATCAGGTATGCAGGTTTCCACATGATGTTTCCTTCCCGCTTCACCGGACAGCGATGTTTTATGCTCAGGTGCACATAGAAATTTAGAAAAACTCATTTCAAGGCATCACAGGGGTTCAGGATCGAATCCTGGACAACTGGAGGAGGTCTGCCCATGGCCATGGTTGCTGTAAAGTATCCGAAACGTGGGGCTTGTAAAAATCTTAATAAACCATGATAAAAACCGTAAAAAATTGTTTCATTATAATACAAAACTTAAATAGAAAACAAAAACAAACAAATTTTTAGCTTATTTTGTAGTAGATTAGGTAGATAATCAAATGGACTGTCTTTGTATCATATCTACTTATGTATGTTAAAAATCACTTATATTCAAAAAACCATATATAAATTTCATATGCCAAGGTATAATATATTGTTCAGTTTGGTTTGTAGTTTTTCATATACAAAAGTTAATAAAAATATACATACACAAGCTTCCAAGTAATCAATTTTTCTTTCTAAAGATGTCAACTTCTCATTCAATGTGGCCAAACGCGATCTGCAGGACATATCTGAAAAGAATTTATAAATTTAAATCCATTCTCTTTAAAGAGAAATGTCAATTGTCAATCAAATCCGACTGCATAACAATAATTATTTGTGATTCGTTAAGGGTGTGGATTCGGGTTCGCAGCAGTCCGAGTCAGGACTCAGGACCGACACAATAAGTCATGATACTGATTTACGCATGCTGAGTAGTGTGATGTGAGCACTGATCTATATTCTGTATTTATATATTATAGTAACAAAATGTTTTTATATACAGTGTAAACTCTATATAGCGACACTGAAGGGACTGTGCATTTTATGGCGTTATAGAGAGTTGTCGTTAAATGGAGAGAAGAAACATCAGAATTAGAAAAAGTTTAAATTTCAGAGTTGTATCTGGAGTCAACTTATAGAAAATTCCTGCTTCATCAGCATTGAAAATGTCACTTGGGGCGTATTTTTCTAAGAATTTTGACCACACTCTGTTAATCCAATCATGAGTCACATTTGTATCAACACTTCGTGCTTCCCCACTTATTTTACCATAGTTGATATGGTTGACACTGCTTGAATTTTCCGAGCCATCCTTCTGATGCTTTGAAAGAAGTTAAACCAAGTTCTTCAGCAAAATTCTCCGCCTTAGCTTTCACAAGCGGCCGCGAGATAGGCATATTATTCTGGCGCTGTCGGTGAAACCATGATAGTACAGCTTGATCCAAATCTTCGTATAGTAGTATAGGTAGGTTTATTTAATTTTTTGGAAGATTTTTCCTCGCCCTCAGCGTGGACGATTTTTTCTTTGTTTTTCCATATTGTGGACACGGTAGAGCGACTAAATCCAAAGCGTTTGCCAACATCACTTATCTTCTCTCCCGTTTCTATTGCGCGTATCAGTCAAACTTTTTCGTCAATACACAGTGATTTTCTTTTATTAGCCATGTTTATAGTTTGAAAGTTTGTGAGCAACTAAGAATATGATAAGGTATAAATAATCCATGACTCCTACTTATGAGTCATGGTCAACAACAGTCTACACGAACAAGCAATCCCAATTTGTAAACAAAAGAACGAATTTCTTAGAAAGTTCGGTATGCATGATGCCGACAGTCGAGTTTATTGCGGGCTAGGATAATAAAGCGACAATAGATCGTACACAGCTGCGCAGTTTTTACTAATTTTAGCAACTTAAAAGATACTTTTTATTACTCAATTGTTGTCGTTATTGAGAGTGGGTGTAATGCTATGTAGAGTGAAACATTGTATGAAAGACAAGCTAAATCAACCAAAGCCAATTGATTTCGACGCTTAAGGGAGTTTGTCGTTAAATAGAGTGACGTTACATGGAGTTTACACTGTATATACTAAAAAAATGTTGGCTACATAGACTTCTTTCTTTTTTGTTTATAATATAGTTTTAGTAAAATGTTGGCTGTAAAACTGACCCAACTATGCTTCCTTCCTTTATTTAGGGGCCACATAAAATCAGGACTGTGTTTTGTCCCACAGTCATTCAACTGAGTGGCTTCCATTTTAGGAATTGTATTACACTGTTGTGCATTTTATTATAGTTTAGGTAAGTATTTTAATTATTGCTAATATAAAATCATGTTAGGTAGGTATATATTTTGATGTTGGTATATAATATATTATGTGTTTGTTAGTTAATACTTTTGTTAAGATAGTTAAGTAGATACTAGATACCTTGGAATAATTTAATGTAAAACTTAAGTACATACTTAGATTATAATTATTGTTATTTAAAATGTATGCAACAGTCTATATGCTCAATCCTGTCTAATAGGAAACAGTGTTCCTTTGTGCAAATAACATATAAAATAGGAGAGAAATACTAAACGCGCAAAAAAATCGTACTAATCATCATAATAATTGTTAATAGATTATTAAACAATATTATCAAACAAAAACATAAGGTGCATCTGATTAAACTCTTACAATTTTGTTTCTACAGTACTAATATAAAATGTTTTTAAGCCGTAGTAAACTTACCAAATGAATTAAGAAAGTCAGTAATTTTCTTTATACTGCCCGTAATGACTTCAATATACTCTCTATTAGCCCAGTCCTGTTGGATTTGTTTTTGAATGGTCTCCCTAGGTGGGGTGGACATTTTAAACACAATTTAGTATGTATGTTTTCGACTTTCGTATGATAAAAAATTAATTTGGCTCCTAAGAAATGTTAGCTTCTTACTGCATATAAAAAAATAATAAACTTTTTGGCCGTATTATCAATTATTAAATGTAATATTTTCCGAATTCTTCGCTATCTATTAGGTTTGACTTTGAGTTTTGAGTTTGACATTTGATTTATGACACATTTATTTTTAATTTTTGCTTGTATGGCCAAAGAGTATATATACACTATATTTACTTGCTCTGTGTGTATGACAATAGAAACACCTAAGTAGATAAGAGATATGTATGGTTAATGATAGTAATATAATTTAAAGTTTTCTTGGAGTGTTATACATAAGCAGAAGATTCTATTGTATGTAGAGATTACAAATTATTTGAAATATGTTGACTTTTTTGTAAATAAATCACCGACATTTTGACTTGATTGCACTGTCAAGTTTCAAACGCGTTGGTTTGTGAAAACAAATTGTTTGATATTTTTGGTGTATTTTGGTTTTTGTTTATTTATACTAATTATATATTCTGTGTAGTCCTCTGGTGAGTGTATATTAGCGTTTAGATTAGTTTTAAGTCATGGAAGGCAATGAACCGCCGGATCCACCGGCACCACCCGACATCCAAGATCCAGATTGTGTGGTCCAAGACTATGCACCCATTCTTACGGCCCCCCTTCCTGCCTTTACAGCTCATGAAAAAAACTTAAGCAAAAAACGCACATTGGATATAAGTAACAACACTGTACCTACTAAGCAGGCTAAACAATTAGTAACCAGAATGCGGTACTCCAACTTAGATAAACCTCCTTACCTTATCCACGTATCCCGTATTGAAAGTGACCCAACGGCCAACACCACACTCCACCCTGTTAAATTCGGCCAATTTTTGAAAACACAACGGTTCTCTGGTATATTAAACGACAGCCTTAAACGAGTAGGTCGCAATAGAGTTTCAGTGGAATTCACTAGCCCTGCTGATGCCAATACCTTTTTAACTCATCCACTGATAGTCCAAAACGGTTTTTCTACCTCCATCCCCACATACAACATCACGCGTATGGGTGTTGTTCGTGAAATTCCAGCGGATTGGTCTCCTGAGGAAATCACAGTAAATTTAGAAGTTCCCACAGGATGTGGCAAAATCATCAAGGCTCGCCGTATTAATAGGAAAGTGATTACCGACGGTAACGTAGACTGGCAACCAACTCAGTCAGTAATTCTGACATTTGATGGTCAAACCTTACCCAAGAGAGTTTACTGTTGCTACAACTCTTTGAAGGTGGAATTATATAAATATACAACAATTCAATGTTTTAACTGCTGCAGATTTGGACACACCAAATCACAATGCCGATCGAAGCCTAGGTGCTACAAGTGTAGTCAAAATCATACTGGTGAGTGATGCCCGACCCCAGAAGACACATCAGTCTGCCTTTACTGTTCAGGGAGACATTTTGCTATCAGCAAGTCTTGCCCGGAATATATAAGACAGACTGAAATTAAAACAACAATGTCAGAACGAAATATATCATACGAGGAAGCATCGAAATCCCAACCTGCTTCTTATCGCTCTTATGCCGATATATCTAAGACCACCTTCACTTCTTCTACATCCCGCCCTATCCGCCCCCAACCTTCAACTACCTCATACAAGAAAACTGTTTTCTCACCCAAAAAATCCCGTCCAGCTCAATTACCTGGATACGATAAACAAGCCCATCAGAATATTATCAACGAATTTATGATACCACCATCAAAAAATGGATGCGCATTACCAACTGAAGACCAATCTGTAAACTCAAATTATACAATAAGTAATCTCCTGTTAACTTTATTAGTTAACATTTTAAATAACAAATACTCTATATTAACTGACCACGTTGCAAAATCACTTTTCTCAATTCTCCAACAACATAATGGCCCACTCAAGTTCCTTCAGTGGAATGCCAGGAGCATTCAGAATAAGAAACATGAACTTATTCATTTAGTTAATAGTTTTAAACCTGACCTTATAAGTATCAATGAAACTTGGTTGAAACCTGATCAAAACTTTTACCTTCGTGGCTTTTCTACATTCCGTGATGACCGGACAGATGGCCACGGTGGCACAATGATACTTGTAAGCAACAAATTCCAATTAATATACTTACAATACCTACTCATTGTGGCAACAATATCAACATTGTTGGCATCAAAATTAAAAATATCCATGTCCTTTCTATATACATTCCTCATCCTAATTCTTCTATCATTGCTTTCTTACATAGTATCTTCTTATGTTTCCCTCCTCCCCTTCTAATTCTAGGAGACTTCAACAGCCACAACATTATGTGGGGCTCAGATACGAATGACTCCTCTGGCATTGAATTGGCAGAATTGTTAGAGGAGTTAAGTCTCTGTGTCCTTAATGATGGACAAGCTACAAGAATGACTCTTCCTGGACAAAGAAAGAGTTGTGTAGATCTCTCTATATGCTCTAATGACATATCTACACTTTTGCAATGGGACCGTTTAGACAGTACTTTTGGTAGTGATCACTATCCAATTAGTGTTTTATATCCATTTAGATGCTCCCCTCAACATGCAACACCCCCACTACTCAAATATAGGACTTCCAGTGCAAACTGGGATCTGTATAAAATTTTTTTAGAAAATAAAGTCAGTTCACTACCAATTATCACTTCAGAAAATTTAAATTACTGTTTTTCCGAACTCTGCTGTCTAATCGGACAAGCAGCTGACAACAGTATCCCCCTCAAAAATTCAGCTACAGGAAAATTGCCTTCCCCGCCCTGGTGGGATAGTGAATGCACAGAAATGATTAAATCCAGAAAAATGGCAGAAAGGGCTTATAACCGGGATATGTCTGTGGCTAATCTGATTAATTATCAGAGGACTGCAGCCATGGCAAAACGCCTATTTCGTAAAAAAAAGACCCACAGCTGGTGACAATTCTGTGCATCACTTTCACCAGATACTAGTTCTAAGGTGGTTTGGAATCAAATAAATAGATTTTCATCAAAATTCCCCATGTATTACTGGTCCTGTAGCACTTAATTTCCTTAATAAAATAGCCCCCCCATTTGTTCCAAACTATAATGACCTTCCCTGCCCAAATCACAACTACCTTCAATCGCATCGTCCTATTACCCATTCCTTCACCATGAGTGAACTAAAGTTTGTATTATCGCATGTCAAGGATTCCGCCCCGGGAGCTGATGGGTTCCCTTACTCCTTCCTAGGGAAGGCTGGACCAAAATTTTTACAATATTTTTTAAATTTATTAAATAAATTCTTTGATTACAATTTTATACCCACTGAATGGAAAATGCAAATAGTTATACCTATATTAAAACCTGGGAAATCTCCAGAGGTAAGTGACAACTACCGCCCTATAGCTCTTTCACCTACTTTCTGCAAAATTTTCGAACATCTTTTAAAAAATCGCCTTGAATGGTTTGCAGAAAGTAACTCATTAATCCCCCAATGCCAATATGGTTTTCGTAAAGGTTTGAGTACCACTGACAGCCTTAGCATTTTCCTGACTGACTTGAGAATAGCCTTCTCAAGAGAGGAGTCTGTGGTGGCCACATTCCTTGACATCTCAGCGGCATATGACAACGTTATTCTTTCTGTGCTCAGGTACAGGCTACAAGAGCTGAGCATTCCAGAAAAGCTTATTCGCGTTATATGCAATCTGTTGATGTGTAGGAAAATCCAACTACGCATCCCGGGACAATCCTTTGAGCCTCATACTGTGTGGAAAGGTCTCCCGCAAGGCTCTGTTTTAAGCCCAATCCTATATAATCGATATACCTCTTCTCTACATACTTCCCTGAACATTGACTGCCAAATCCTCCAATATGCAGATGACCTCACTCTGTATATTTCCCATCCTATTATATCACAAGCGTCATCTTCTCTCTAAATCTCTATAAATTCTTTAATATCCTGGCTGCAACAGAGCGGCCTCCATATATCAGCTCCAAAAAGCAGTGTGGTGATCTTCAGTAGGAAGAAAATTATCCCACCAATAGACCTGAGAATTGAAGGCCGCTCTGTTCCAGTCCAGGATTCAACAAAATTTTTAGGAGTAATTTTGGATTTCAAACTATCTGGGGCTAGTCATATAAATTATATTAGCAAAAAAGCAGAGCGAAACCTAAACATAATTAAGGCATTGTCTGGAGTCTCCTGGGGCTCCCACCCATTTTGTCAAAAAATTCTTTATAATGCCATAATTAGAAGCCTTTTTGACTATGGTATTTTCCTTCTTAAACCATTTAACAAGTCTTCCCTCAAATCATTAGATTTCCTGCAGTCTAGAGCACTTCGTTGTGTCCTAGGCTGTATGAAATCCACACCCATCAATGCCCTTCAGGTAGAATGTGGTGATCCTCCTTTACATATCCGTTTCCAATTTCTCTCAGACAGGTTTCTCTTCCGTGCAAACTCCCTCTCCAACCATCCACTAAAAAAGAAACTTGAGTGTTTAAACAGTCTTTGCCTATCTTCTCCCTATTGGAGACATAAGCCTATCCCTCATTTGGTAATAAGCTACCAAAAAATATCCAGTATTGAACAGGACATTCCTATACAATCCTTTCCAAAACTCCCTTGGCAACTTTTCCCGTATGAAGTTCTAATACATTCTCCTAATGTATTGCTCGATATTAGCATTAATAAAACATCCACTGAGTGTAACAACAACTTCAAAATAGAGGTAGCTAAAAGATGGAACTCTAGTCACTTGTTTTTCACAGATGCATCCAAATTATCTGAGTCTGGTAACACGGGTGCTGCAGTGTACTACCAAAATTCAAAATTAGCATTACAATTTCAGTGTCCTCCCCATTCATCAGTCTTTACAGGTGAGTGCATTGGTGTACTAGAGGCCTGTCTATTTATAGAGAGTCATAGTATATCTAATGCGGTCATCTTCTCAGACTCTAAGAGTGCACTGGAATCCCTTATTGGTAACCCTTTTTATAATAAACTACATAGTAACATTATTTTAGAAACTAAACATTCGTTGTTAAGAAGTTTTAATACAGGTACAAACATTACACTTGTCTGGATTCCTGGTCACTCAGGCATCAAGGGCAATGAAGTCGCTGATTCTCTCGCCAAACAAGCCACTCACCAACAGGTGGACTGTAAACACTTTAGATACCAAACGTATGACCTCCTAAGTATACCCCAAGAACATGCACGCAAATCCTGGCAGATGGAATGGAGCAAGAGTAGTATGCATAAAGGAAAGTTCTATGTATCTTTGCAACCTGACATCCCCAAAAAACCATGGTTCTGCAAGTATAAAAAAATTCCAAAGTGTGTAATATCCATATTAAGCAGACTCCACTTAGGGCACTGCTGTACCTCAGTGTTCCTAGAAAAAATATGAGTTAGGGATTCATCACTATGTGAGTGTAGTTTGGACGATGGGACTTTAGATCACATATTTTTCTCCTGTCCCAACAATTTGGCCTTTAGTTTATATCCTCACCTACCATCATTAAAGATACCAACCATTTCCTACAAATTTCAATTTATTGTTACAATACTTTCATGACCCTCGCATTATTTTACTCTTGACAAAATTTATCAAATCTAACAATAATAAGCTATAATATATCTATCGTCCCCTTTTTTCCTCCGTTTCATAAAGATTCATGGATATTTATGTATACATATTATATAGGTACTGAAAGTTGTGTATGTCAATTATATATTATATACGTATTTATTTGAATTTAATTTTATGATTATTCAATTGTTCAATAGTATGTGACAGTATCTCCCATATATGTATAACTCCCCATTTAATACTAATATTGATGTTTGTTTCAGCTCACAAAAATCAAAATTCTATTATTAAATTTAAAATCTCGGAATTTTTTTTCATTCTTAATACTTGACATTGGCAGAATGTTGCAACATAAAAGTTGCGACTGTGGTCCAAAAATAAAAGAAGAAGAAGACATTTTGACTTTGACAACTAGTTTGACAACAACCTCAAATCCACTCAAATCGCACTTTGCAGCCGGCTCAGTACAATTTTAGTGTGCAATTTAAACTTTAAAACATATATTGTTAGTCCGATAGCTTTATAAAATGGATGAAATAGAATATAAATTAAAAACAAACAACAGTATACTCATAGTGAATGCCATTGATAAATTGATTTTAAATATAAAATCTAAATATGTTCCCACTGAGCGGCAGAAGTTCGTGTTAGAGAATGAGGAATTGAAGTATTTGAGGGAGAAGTGTTCATCCACTGACTTCATGGTGAGCCTCACGGCGTGCCAAGGTCTCCTAGCTTTAGTAGAACTTGGTGTGCTGGAGATAGCTCACACAATGTCCACTGTGGTGACACTCTTACCGGCTACACAGTGAGTACAAGTTATTAGTTATTACACACTATGCACTTTATTGCTCATCACACATTGCTCGCAGAACAGATGACCGCTGGGGTCGAAAAGTTCTCCAGTGGCGACCACGTACCGGAAAGCGCAGTGCTGGTAGGCCTCCCACTAGGTGGACCGACGACCTGGTAAAGGTCGCAGGAATCCGCTGGATGCGGACGGCGCAGGACCGGTCGTTGTGGAAATCCTTGGGGGAGGCCTACGTCCAGCAGTGGACTCGTATTAGCTGAAGAAAAAAAAATGCACTTTACAGGTAATAATTTATCCATGTTCGTTATCACTATTATCATATTTTGTGTATGTTCCCCTTTTATGGGAACTATACACAAGTCATTTTGCTAGCAAGGCAAAATTGTCTTTCAATAAGTTTGCGAGTTAAAATCACTTAGGAGAGATAATTATGGCATTATATTGGCTCATTATGTAAGATAATTATCAAAATATTCAAAGTTCAAAAGTCAAAACAATTGTGAGAGTGAACACACAATTGTTTTGAGCTATTAATAATAATCAAAATAATCTTAATAATCAATTTAATCATAATAAATTGACTCACCATGTTATGTCCAAATAAGCAATTACAACACTACACTATTAAAATGAGAAGCATTAACATAAATTTGATATTAAATATTAAAGAGTGTTACTTTTCAGAAACTATACAGCAATAATATCTACAATGGCAGGTCTTTTAGTCTTGGATTTAAAGTCTAGATTAATACCTGGAGAGCCATACAGATGTCAGTTCTCTCTGAGATCCCCCCAGCATCCATTTATCACAGTGTTAGAAAAGAATAAAGATGTTGAAAATGATATTCTTGTTCAAATGCAAGCTCTGTGCACACATCCAGAGTATACGTAAGTTATATAGTACTTAATGTTTATTTAAATTACTGAAAAAGATTATAGAAATTGATAACTCTATTCAGTAGTAGGAAAGATTTGTTTGTTTGTTTGTTTGCAAAGAGTAGGCTTCGAAACTACTGGACTGATTTAAATAATTCTTCAACCTATAGAAAGATATATTATCAACGAATAACATAGGCTATAAATTGTTTAACTGTGAGATAGGTCGGACCGGCAGTTATAAAATGTATTTTTCATCAAAATTAATTTTTAATCTATCTGACAATTTAAAACTTCTTTACATATTTTTAAGCCATCTTATAAACTGTTGATCATACTTACAATTCTATATAAACTTA
Organism: Helleia helle; assembly: GCA_963853865.1. NCBI lineage: Eukaryota > Metazoa > Arthropoda > Insecta > Lepidoptera > Lycaenidae > Helleia > Helleia helle. Next base: position 17,866,245 of record OY971433.1, on the reverse strand, counting down.
TCAAAATACTTTCGAGATATCTCTAAATAATTGAATGATGATATAACATAAGCTTTACCAGTGGGAGGGAAGCGCTGTGCCGTGCTCCCGGCTGCATGGGTACCACCATCTTGCTTATTTCTCCCGTGAAACAGCTTTGCTGTGTTTCGGAAAGAAGGGCAAGACAGGCAGTGTAATTACTGGCTCCGAGACTTAACATCTTATGTCTCAGGATAGGCAACACATAAATGAGTTGCCTGGGCTCGTTCCAGGTATACTAGTAATAGCGTCCATAGATATTATTATTATTAACTAACATAAAAAAAAAGCTCTCAATACACAGTCACTGCACTGAACGTGTACGTTTTTTTTTATTTAATACGAACAACCACATCATGTACATTACAACATTTGAAGTAATAGTTTTTTTATTTTATTTTTTTTATGTCATGGGGGCATGCGAGCAGTCGGAGCCTCACGGCGTGGCCGCCCATACACATCCACACGACTAAGGCCATGCAGATGCGCCGCCCTCCTTCCCTATCCCCCCCGCAATGGGCCACCGGAAACTCACAAACCGCACGAAACGGGACAGCATAGCTGTTATTTGACGCCGGTATTATGTGAGCGAGAGGTACCACCCTGGTCGTGCCGGCCCAGTTCGCCTGCAATGCAGCATGGGACTGCCTCTTACTATTTTATGATTTATGTCATGTTTTCATTTCAGAGTATCATCAAATAGCTTGGAACTACTCCGTCCTGTATTTCTGTGGTTAACCTACAATCCCCAGCATAGCAATCGAGGGGTCAGACCTTGGCAGTTGTTGCTCAGCCTGCCGCAAACACCTGCTCAGTCCTCTTTACTGTTAGCATGTATAAGCTGTCAACAGGTTATTATTGAATTTTTTTTAAATTTTGATGGTAAAAAATGCAACTGACTTATCTATCTGTACTTCTATACTAATATAGAACACAACTACACAGGTAACATTTGTAAGTTAGAATGTCGGAGATAATCTTCTAGAGTATTTGTCTGATTTAACAAATTCTTCCACCAGTATAATGCTGTTACCCTGACTCCTGGGTGATATAGTCTATAAAATAATCAACAGCAGTCCAGCGGTGATTCCAAGGGCATAAAGCTGCATGAAACAGCTAAAATATAATATGGCTAAAGTTTTTTGCATTTGATATTCCAATTATAGAGAATTCAGAAATTAGAACCAGTGCGTAAAATTATGAGCAACGGATAGTTCGTTTTTTTTTCAGATCTGTGATCCAAAATTGATAGAATGCACATTTGCCGCGTACTCGGCGGTGGTGGATGCGGCGATATACCAGCAGCGACGGGAGCACGTCATGGCTTTCCTGCCGCAGCTGGCCAGACTGTGTGGAGCACTCGTCACTCACGGGTAAGATCTACCTATTTGAGTCGTATTTTTGGAGTTTACTCCTTAAGAAATGATTTGAGTTATAAGGCCCGGTACGGAAATTTTATGAGGAGTAAAATCAAGTGTAACACTAAAAGTTGAGGCGTTACGTAGAAAGAGACAAACATATATATCTGTATGATTGAACGTGTAAAAGAATGAGATGGAATACATTACACAGCGTATCTTCAAATAATGTCGCCAACGCCATCTAATGCAATATTACAACACTAAAAGTCAATCACACGACCATTATATATACAATATTATAAGATATTTAAATAATTTTAGCTAATGCTGAAAAAATGGGGATAATACTTTATTCCGTTGCAATGATTTGCAAGACAAATAAGTATCCCCCATTTGGTCAGCATTAGCTAAAATTGACGTGACGTTATTATGTAGGATTTTAAATAAAACAATGTGTAGGTACATACTAATTATTATTTTATTTTTTCGTCTATTATTAAAATATTGACTAGGTAAATTTTTACTGTATCACTGTCACTGTGGCTTTTCTGCGTCCACTTAATATATTATTTATATCTTTGCACCACTAATGTATGTGAAAAAATTACTAACCAAATTGCATATGAAATCACAATTTTTATGTAATTGGCATTGTATTAATTTCCGTATAGAAAACTAGTTTCAATTTCATGTAGTTTCTTACGTTTTCATAGTCACAACTCAAAATGGTTTTTTAAAACATACACTGCAATGTCTTACATTTTGGAAAACGTTTTGATAAAACTTTTTGCTGGATAATGCAAAAGCGAGAGTCGTCAGGGTCCGGGAAATAACAAAATTGAGTGGAAATAAGAAAATAAAACAACTAGAGTACATTCAAGATTGAATAATCAAAAACACAAACTAGGGAATACTACGTAATAACAAAAATGAATTCAAAATTGAGAAATGTTAGCACAGACTAAAAAAAGTTCGTGTGGTTTGTGAGTTTCCGGTGGCCCATTTTTAGGTAAAAGGAGGGCAACGCATCTGCATAATCTTTGGTTGTGCGGATGTGTCTGGGCGTCGGTAGTCGCCAAACGGCTATGCCATAAAAAAAAAACAAAACGCAAAAACGTTACATACCTAAGACGAATGTATCGAAGCCGTTTACTGAAAGAAAGTCTTTCTTATTTACAAAGCCCAACCAAAAAAATATCCTTTCAGTCGCGACCCCCGCGGCTGCTACAACCTTATAGAGCGTTGCTTCGCTCTCGACGCGCCCGAACTGAAGAACGTGGCCGGCCTCACCATCATGCTGTTGGCTGAAAACCTCTTCAACATCTCAGCACTTTACTTACACGAGCTGTTTAATCTATGTAAGTACTTCGACTGGCTCTAGATTTAAAGAGGGCGCCACTGTCTATTTTTCATTTTCTCGAGAAAATAAAATGACATCCTAAAATTCATGAAGATTATATTCATTCGGCTTATAAAAACTATGCACGTGGGAGTCTTGAGTCGCGTGCTGAGGATTCTGCAAAAAGTATAGAATAGAATAGAAATGCTTATTTCAGTGTTTAAAAAATTACAGGTGTAATTTAAAAAAAATTGCTTCAATTATTGTTATTTTATATAACAACAAGTTAAGGGTTTTGAATTATTAGACCTAGCGTCTGAGAATCAGTAGTCCCCTAAAGGTTTTGGTTAACAGACACTCATTTTTGCCATTTTGAGGAGCACAGCCCTTATAAGAACAATTTTTGATAAGCTTACATCAAATTAATTATCAGATAGAACCAACTTAGATTAATTTAAAAATACATAATGTATTCAATATCATAAGAAAATTATCAAGAAGTTCTTATTTCAGGTCTGAATATAATAAGCAAGTATGAATATTCGGCTCTATGTTTGAATACCTTTGCCGGCCTGTCGCTACAGTGGCTCCATTTGCCCTCGTACCTCACTAATAATGCTCTCAAAGCTGCATCGAAGATTCTAGACATTTATCAAGCGGACCAGAAGCAAAATAACACGTTATTTATGGCTAATCTAAAAGCTAACAGAACCTTCCAGGCTTTAGTCCACGTTGATGGCCATATGTACTGCCAATTCAAAATGTTGGAAACGTGGGAGCGTATCAGCGATAACCCGACAAAATTGAATAGGTGGTTCGACGATCTGACAAAAACGAACGATGAGCTGAAATTGAATTTGCTTCCTTTCTTTGTTGGGGTTATAATGGATAAGCATGGAAATGAGGAGCTCGTTGTGAAGGCGTTAAGGTTGGTCATAGAACTGGCGAAGGATAAGAAGGAGGTCTCAGTGGCGGTTCTGCCCATTTTGGTGTTTACGATCGCGAACGATAGTCGACCTGGAGTGAAGTTGGAGTGTTTAAAGGGACTTCCATTGATGGCGTCACGAAAGGTTAGTGATAAAAAAGCCAGAATAATTTATTTAGGAAAATCACTCGCTTACAAAAATATTATATTGATAAATGACGTTGAATCGATTATGGTTTCTCCCTTAACTATTAGCCGATTTGTTGTTAGACAAAAGTCTTCCGTAATGTAGTTTATGATCTTGAACTAAATGTATCGAAAATCTTCTGTTATATAAAGCCATGTACGCATAGGTGATATACAGCAATAAAAGAAAAAAAATCGGTTGTCTGTAAAGTCGGTTTACTGACGATAGTTGAACGCGACAACGTCATAAGAAAATGGAACGCCTCACAGCGAGGTAACGCCGCATGTGTCATGTTTTTTCGTTCGTGCAGCCGGCTCTATCGAATTATAAGACGTTGTCACGTCAAAAAAGTGATAGATACAGCAAGTGGTAGTAGTAGTTGTTTTAAAGTTACTATTAATAATATTAACCCTTATATGTCTCTTCTGGGCACGGGTCTCCTCCTCGAAAGCAGGCGAGGAGGGTGTTGGGCCGTAGTTAACCGATGCACTGGCCCAATGCGGGTTGGTGAACTTCACACACCTTCAAAAAATTTTAATCTCATCAGGCATGAAGGTTTTCTCACGATATTTCCTTCACCGGTGAGCAAGCGATGGTCACATGTTCAGGTGCACATAGTAATTAAGAAAGACCCATTTCAAGGCATCACAAGGGGTCAGGATCGAACCCGGACCTCTCACTCAACAGACCGAGCCCATACCCACTAGACCACCGTCACTCATAAGTTACTATTGATACTGTCTAATTTGGGTTTGTTGTGACAGGAGAACGTGCCCGTGATAGTGTCCATACTGACCCGACTGAAGGTCAACCGCGGCGTGCCCACCTCGCTGCTCGTCATGCTCTACACCAGCCTCGCTGAAACGCAGGTATGTCTTTTAGAGGAGGCAAACAATCATACCCGGTACATCAGTGACATCATTGACGCTAAAAGAGGTAGTACCATGTAGTACCATGGTACTTTGCAGCCGAATTGGGCCGGTATGACCGGGGTGATACCTCTCGCTCACATAACACCGGCGTCAAGTGACAGCTATGCGTTCATATATTATGTCGCGTTTCGTGCGGTTTGCGAGTTGCCGGTGGCCCATTGGGGGGATTGGGAAAAGGAAAGCGGCGCATTTGCGTCGCCTTGGTTGTGCGGATGTGTATGGGCGTCGGCCTACAACAATACTATTGATATCGGCAGCATTTCCCCATAATAGTATGCTATAAGACATACCTAAAACTATAAAAGTCAAGTTAATCTCTTTGAAAAAAAAACTAGAGAGGTGTCAAGGGACACCCGGATGGAACGAAGTTCCTTTCGGATAATTAGTGAAGGAATTGTAATAAAAAACAAAAAAAGTACATACACACACACACACACACATATGTGTGTGAAATCAACGAAAAATATTACCAATGATTTAGAAGATGCTTGTACGCATTGAATCAATGTTTTAATAAGAATCAACGAAAAATATTATATCCTATAATACCTTCGTGAATAGATTAACTATCACACCGTGCAACTAGTATATTTAGATATTGAAAGTCAAACTTAATGTAATGGCAGCACTATCTATGAAAAACTTTGTTTGAAGCTAATGTATATTATATATATATATATATATATATATATATATATATATATATATATATATATATATATATATAGCAAAAAGCCAATACGCGAAGCGGCCGCGCGCGCGACACTATACATACCTACGTATGCGATATACTCGCAAAAGTGTCGTGCCAACTTGTCGTAAGAATTTTTTCCGTCTAGCCCCCTTTCGTAACGCGCGAAAAGGAACTACGTTCCAAAACCTTGAAATTGTTAAAGCGTCTCTATTATGAAAAAAAATTACGGCATGGGTTTTCTCCACCTTCACGACAAGGCTTGAACCATGGTGGTTCATGGGTTTTCACCTAGCAATCAATCGAGAAGATTCGATTATCGTTTTCGGTTCATATCATATTAATATGCGCTAAAAGATTGCACAGATCTTCAAAAAACTCGAGATATCCTCACGATATTTTCTTCGCCGGTATCCAAGGGTAGTATTTTCCAGGTCAGGTGTTTCCCCTACCTCCAAGAGTTGCTGCTGGACACGAACATGGGCAGGCCTGATGACCTGAGATGGGAGGTGGATATCGCCAAAGCGATCGCCGTCAAGAGGATCTGTGAGTTGAGGTCAGTGCCCCAGCACCCAACTGAACAGGAAAATAACAACGCACAATACATTTCAAGATTTAGGATCATGAAGTTTGAATGCTTAAGCTTTTCCTGATTCGAATTTTGCACCATACCCGCATCATCGGTTACTGCCCTTATCCAGAAACAGAATCCCGTGCGAAGTTATTTTGTCGACTGACTAGATCCCAGTAGATTCAATATACCTAAAAGAATCCATCTGCTCATCTTCTAAAAGAACAATCTTACAGATAAAACTTGTCATATCTTTTTAAATTTATAACACTGTGTATTTAATTTTATCCACTCGCGTACTTCCCATTCCCGTGGGAGCACAGGGATAAATTATATCCTATAATATGTAATTCTAACGTTCAAGCTACGTTATTGTAAAGTTTCATTAAAATTCATTCAGTAGTTTTTGCGTGAAAAACTAACAAACATACATACATACATACATACATAAATTCTTACAAACTTTCTCGTTTATAATATTAGTAGTATTACAGAATGGTAGGCCGGCAAGTTCAGGGCACGCTTTGACTCGCACATTTTAAGAGTCGTGGCGTAGGTTTTTTTGTCAGTTTTTTTACTGAACCAGTTTACCTGGAACTAGTCCTGGCAACTCATGTTAAGTATCTGTGTCAGTAAATAGCAAAGCTGTTTCGCGGGAGATACAAGCAGGATGGTGGTACCGAAGACGGGAGAGTGGCACAGCGCAACCCTCCAGTAATAAGTACCAACGCCGAAAGTCTCGATATGGTGTCACTGAACTTAAACTCCTTCCAGGCCATCAAGTCACGGCTTGGAGCTGGTGCCTATGATATCCGGGCTGCTGAACCGCTGCAGCGACCGCGCGGGTGCCGTAGCCGCGGGTCTGGCCCTTGAAGCGCTGCGGGCGCTGTGGACGGCCGGCGCTGTGGCCCCCGCGGGCGCCTGGAGAGCGCTGCAGCCCCGACTGGCCAGGGACAAGCGGCCGCCGGTCCTGCTCGGGTGAGGATGATAAAGTTATGTGCTGTAGGAAATATAGCGATGCACAAAAACGAATATTGTGCGAGTGACATTCTGGCTCTTAAGTATAAGAAACCGGAAGACCCGAAGACTGGGAGTTAGCCTCGTATATATTTTTTTTATGTCATAGGAGGCAACCGAGCAACCAAAAGTTATGCAGATGCGTTGCCCTCCTTTTCCCATTCCCTTCCAATGGGTCACCGTAAACTCACAAACCGCACGAAATGCGACATCATAGCTGTCACTTGACGCCGGTGTTATGTGAGCGAGAGGTACCACCCCGGTCGTGCCGACCCAGTTCGGCTGCAGAGTAGCATGGCACTACCTCTTACAAAACTTGTCAGAGCGGTCGTGGTTGTGTTGATGGCGGTTCCCCTGCCCCCCTTGACGCCGCTCTGGCCAAGCGACTCCACTTCTATTATAGTCCATAACCTCCATACTGAAGGATCATGCACCATCATCAGCCTCTATCCGTCCACTGCTGAACATAGGCCTCCCTTAATGAACGCCATGAAGGATCATTAGAGCACCATAATCGTATTTGGTTAGACTATGGGACATCTGCTAAAACAAAAAAGATCCACGCAAAGCCTGACTGGGGTTCTCTTAGCCTGTGCAAGCTGTTGTCAGCGGTGCCGGAGCTGCGCAGCGAGGGGCCGGATTACTGCGCAGCCCTGCGGGAGGCGGCTCGTTGGCTGTGGACAATGCTGGCGGAGGGCGAAGCGCCCGTGGCCTGCGCTGCCGCCGACGCTCTCGCCGCCTACCGCCTCGAGGACTACACGCTCAAGGACATACCAGAGGTAAAGTTCGGGTTTGAATGTAACTTTACGTAGAGCCTAATCAGTTGTTCCGTATAAGTGTCATTGAAAGAATAATAGTTCTAAGTAACTATGTTTTTTTTTTTCTTTAACGCGGGGAAATGCTCTGAGGCATCCCGCGGGGAGTTGGTCTCCCCACGCGGGTATGTAGGACTGGCTGCGCCCGACAACTGGTAAATGGACGCAGCTCTACCCACTAAAACCCGGCGAGTGCCACCAATGCCGCCTTTGGTGAGGTGCCTCGGATCTAGAAAACAAACAGGGCACCTCGACGGCTAGTCAGTCCCGCAAGGGACCGACGCCACCTCCACAGAGGGGTTGTCCCACACCACAGAACAACCCCTCCCAACGTCGGGACAGTACAATGGGGTGAGGTTCCCATCCTCACCCCTTGCCCCCTGCCCTTCTGTTCCCTCTTCTTATAAGAGGGGTACAAAGAGCCCCCTCGGCCCAATTAGCTTCGCCCAAGGTGCTGGGCTCACTCTAGGTTACTGAGCCCCACCGCCACGAGAAGGCCTGAACCATGGTGGGGTGTTTAAAAATATGTTTTATTGTAAGACATTATTATTTTTATGTTAGTTGTAGTAGTTATAAGACAATCGCCAAATAGTATAAGTTAAGAGATATCTGAACTATATATAAATATGATACATGTATGTATGTGAACAACCGTACCAATGAAACGAAAATAGCGATTAACGACGTAACGATGGTCATCGCCATACATTATTTTCTCTAAACTTTAGTGACAGGCCTTTTGATATAATTATTAATATATTATAATAGTATGTTTTATTTTGTACGTTGAATTATTAGCAGGTTACAACATAAACTTAGGATTGGGAGTATGCATCAAATAATTTAGATGCATGCATTAAAAAAAAAACTTATTTATAAAAAATTAATTGGGATATTATGTAATTATTAAAAAACAATCCAATTTTTTTTTTGTCACAAGGAGGCAACCGAGCAGTTGGAGCCTTATGGTGACTATTGACGCCCATTATAGGCATCTGCACAACCAAAAGTTATGCAGATGCGTTGCCCTCCTTTTCCCTATCTCCCCGCACGAAACGCGACATTATAGCTGTTGAATTAACGCAGGTGTTATGTGAGCGAGGTATCACCCCGGTCGTGCCGGCCCAATTCGGCTGAAAAGTAGCTTGGCATACGTCTCACTAACTTTCTTTTTTTATATTTTTACATATTGTGTGGCCCCCAGAATTTTAAATCAATCGATGATATAGCGAAACACTGTACTTACAATGTTGTAACTACCCTACGTGAGTTGATTTTGGCCCGATGTTATCCACGTGTGATCGGTGCAGTACCACTGTAGTCATAATCAGTCGTGATCGTGCACAGATATACAGGCGGACGGTGAAGCTGCCGGCGTCGTACTGCAAGACGCCGGCCGACGCGGCGCGCAACCCCGAGGACGTGCTCGACTATATACCATGTGAGTGAAGATAGGTGTTTAACATAGTCCAGGGTCTTAATTTTTGACTAGCTGTTCCCCGCGACTCCAGATGCGTGAGGTTCAACCAATGGGGACGCGCGCAACGTTCGGTCATACCTATACAATGCTACAATGTGACGGTTCGTTTACGACAGATTGTAATCCAACGAATAATAACACGGCATTTTTTTTACAGTATGTGTGCAGTGTGCGGATTTTTTTAAGTTATAATTCTTTTGGCGCGAGAAATATCGAGAGTAAATTTTTATGATGCGCGCGCACACCGTTACGAATACGACACCCTGAAGTTATTTTTTTTTTTTAATCTTTATTTAATGAGCTTGTTCACTGAGTGAAACACCCTGGCTGTAGAACAATTTTCACATAATGACAGTATAGACGTCAGAATAAGATATAGTTTTTAAATACACAATAAGCAAAGAGGTGTAATGTAATTATACTATGTATTTTTCTTTAAAGAGTATAACTTCTAACGCGGGTGCATAAGTACACACACACTTTCAAGTGAGACATTTGTAAACGGTATTTTGAAGACGGTGACATGTATATTGTACTAGCTGTTGCCTGCAGCTTCGCCCGCGTTACTCAACTCCTATAAGTCACAGCGTGATGTTATATAGCCTATAGCCTTCCTCGATAAATGGGCTATCTAACACTGAAATAATTTTTCAAATCGGACCAGTAGTTCCTGAGATTAGCGCGTTCAAACAAACAAACTCTTCAGCTTTATAATATTAGTATAGATTTATTTTGACGTATTTCAAGTTTCAAATGTACAGGTTGCTACCTACGAAACCAAGATATTTTGATAAAAAAAATATGTGGCTGTAACCGTGTTATCAGGCGAGGTGTGGCCCGAGGTGTTCAAGTACACAGGCGAGGGTGGTCTGCCGGGGGTGCGGGAGTTGGTGGGGCGGCTGCTGGCGCGGGAGCTGCGCGCCTACCGCAGCCACGTGTACCAGGCCCAGGGGCTGGGCCACCTGCCGCCGCACAGCGTCGCCCGGGGGGTGCTGGAGTGCTTCCGGAAACAGGTGATGGCGATATCTCTCTAGTATACAGTGAGCCACATATATAGGACCCATTTAGTAGAGTGCCCCCACTCTACTCAAAACTGAATGAAGGGGGGATCCGCCGTCTTAAAGGGACCAGCAATCCAACAGTGGCCGTAAAAGTTGATTGACGTTTTTGGAATAATGAGCCTCGGACATCCATCCCGTTGGACGGGAGATCGATAGTTTTGGAGTATTGACAGGGGCCAGTGGAAATGTTCAGCAGTGGACGGAGAAAAGTTTTGTTTGGCGAAATTGGTTTAACCCTCCGCGTCTACTTTCGAGGACGCGGCATGTTTACTCAAATGGTTTTCAATTTATAAAATAAAAACGCTTTGAGGAATTGGTCGACCTCGCCTATTTTCGAGGAAACTCATGCCCGTACCCCGCCAGGTGACGTCCCCGTCGTACGAGTACTCGGACGCGGTGCTGCTGGCGATCCTGGAGACTCTGACCCAAGAATTCCCGAAGCCCCTTCCGCCGGTGGACCTCAGCTGCCTGCACGAGCTGTTCCATAGAGGTCAGGATATTATTTATCTCTTTCCGATATGCTCCTTCTATCTCTTTCTGTTGCGCTATGTCTTTCGTTGTGAAAGTTTTTCCGTGCATAAGATAACTTTCCTTAATTTATTCCGAAATCTTTCTTGGAATATGGACTGTTCTGAGCAATAGGTAAACCGGCAGACAAACATGGTGTGGTAAATGGTCAATATCGCCCAAAAATATCAAGTTGGCCGGATTTTGTTAAGGTTTTTCGTTGATTCGATACATTGTGGTATTTCTTGGTAGTGTAGTGTTTGTCTCTATTCGGAATACTGCGAAGGCGCTTCGTTTAGAAAAAGAGCAGGTTATTGCCTGCAGTAGCAGGTTCTCATGAAGCCCTTATACCCTCCTCGCTGTATTTCGAGGGGACCCGTGCCCAGCTCATGCTATGATATATGTAGGGGTCCAGTGGAAGAGCGGATGTATTAGGCTGGCAGCACGGCAGGCCTCCACCTCGGGCTCCGCCAAGCGTCTGCTTGAGAACTTCCTGGACGGAGTCGCGCCGGGTACCAGCGACGTACGTATAGATTTATAATTGGTTCAAAAGTTACCAAAGAGGTATCGGAGTCCATTGTAAGAAGACATCCAGCAATTATTCTGAAGATGCTAAGTGATTTCCGTCCTGGCAACTTCATAAAAATATCTATGGACGCTTTTACACCACGTCAATCTGGTCCCATGGTAAGTTCTTGTGTTACGGGTACCTGACTACGTACCTGGTAAAATTTTTAAATTTAATTATATATTTATTATATTACTAGTGGCACCGACAGACGTTGTCCTGTACAAAATATTTTTTTTTTGTGATTCTAAACCATCCTCGAATCCCTTTGAACTCACACAAAAAATTTCATCAAAATCGGTCCAGCCGTCTAGGAGGAGTTCAGTGACATACACACGCACACAAGAATTATATATATAGAGATATATTTTTTAAATTTAATTTATAATTTATTTTAATACACATCCATGACCCAGGAACACAGAAAACTTCTTGTTCCCTGGCGGGATTCGAACACGCTACCTCTGGCTTGAGCGCCATTAACGCTCTAACCATTGAGCAATAAAGGTCGTCATAAGTTGTGTAACTTTCAATACTTGAAAAAGGTGCATTGGGCAGTGCATACACAATAGACCTAAACTCCTCGATGGATTTCAAGGACGCTATTCTTATATTTTTTTATAGTATAGAAGCGCAAACGAATAGTCAAAGCCTTCGTGTGACTATCGACGCCCTTACACATCCGCTCAACCAGAGATTATGCAGATGCGTTATCCTCCTTTTCCCTATCCCACCCCCAATGGACCGGAAACTCACAAACCGCACGAATCACGATAGCATAGCTGTCACTTGACGCCGGTATTATGTGAACATTCTTATGCATAAATATCCTATATACTATGCGTTTCAAATGAGAATAGGACGGACTTAGCGCCATATTGTTACGTTACAGCTGTCAATTCAAACCAGTTAGGTAGGGTGGACATAAAGTTTTCTTTTAATTAAATTTATTTACAAAGATTAAGTGAAAAAAAAAAACAATCAGAATCTAGTTCTTCGATTCCGCTCATCTCTGCATTTCTGTCCGAGTGCGCGTCCAACGTGTATTTATTTATCCCCGTAGCCAAATGAACTCGCTTGGTCACTTTACTTACATTTTGCAGTGTTTGCAAAATGGTAGCGTACATTTCTCGGGTCAAACTTATATTTCCTTCAAGTCCTCACGACGGAGCACACTAACAACGGCAAGATGGCGACCGGCGTCCTTATTTTCTTTAATAATTTTGGCATGGCTCCAGGGCCTTTGCAGCAACAATGAAATAAAAAAATGATCAATTTTTTTAATAATTTACGACTTTTTAACGTTTTTATTCAAATTCGATTTAAAACTATTAATTATGCAAATAAGTTTTTGTGCAAACCGTACTTTTCAAGTGATATTTGACAGATAGAGGTCATTGACGTTCCTGTTCTTATTTGAAACGCATAATAATAGTTTTCATATTTTCCAGGAATCAGACATAATGTTGATATTCGATAATTTGCATATTCTCTGCCGCACCATGCCACCCAACTCTTTACGGGGCCCCATACAAAGGTGCCTCGCGGACGCCTTCGAGAAAGTCCCCAAAAACAAGGCTAAGGTTCAGGATCTGGGGGATCTGCTGTTTGTGAAGCAGTTGTTGAGGATCAAGGAAGCCCTGGAGAACGAGCGCATACACGAAGCTAATAGGACCCTGCTGTGCCAGTTCGTGGAGGATTACTTCCCGCTGATAGAAGATGATAGTGTGGTGAGGAACACTCGTCTCATAAGTAAAGTCCTAAGTGCCTGTGGGAGGGTTGTGCTTTGCCGGTGGGACGGTTTTGCTGTGCCGGTAGGTTGTGCTGTGCCTGTGGGAGGGTTGTGCTGTGCCGGTAGGAGGGTGGTACTGTGCCGGTGGGAGGGTTGTGCTGCGCTGGTAGGAGGGTTGTGCTGTGCCACACTCCCGGCTGCATGAGTATCACCTGTAGTGTGGTAACACCTTCCACCTATGCATCATATTATGTATGTGCATTGTGCGCCCCCGGGGAGTTCAATTATATACGACGTTATACAATAAAGACGTGTTTTCAATACCATCCAACGTATTGGCCTCCTTACACACCATCCTGCTTGTTTCTTCCGTGAAACAGCCTTGCTGGGTTTCGGAGAGATGGGCAAGAAAGGCAGTGTAATTACTGGCATAGATACTTGACATCTTATGTCTCAGGATAAGTTGCCTGGACTACATTCAGGTAAACTCGTTTATATAAAATCGTAATCGTATCGTAAATAAATGTGCGTGTGGCAGGTGTGGGCCCCGTATCTGGAGACGTGTTGCATGCTGGGCACGCGGCACGTGGAGCGCATGTCGTCGGCGGGCAGCTGGTGGGAGGTGAGCGGCGACCTGCTGCGGCGGGCGGGTGTGCTGCGGGCGCGGCTGGCCGCCCTGCCCCTGCCCGCGCCCCTCCCCTGGCTCAACGACGCCATAGACGCGCACGTAGAACACCGCCTGTGAGTACAACACTTATTTCAGAGTCGATATTTCGGCATTGTCAGCGAAGGCCTTGTTAAATTTTTTTAAATACCCGATTTTAAGTTGTTTCTCCCGTCAAACAGCTTTGATGTGTTTCGGAGAGAAGGGCAAGACAGGCAGTGTAATTACTGGCACCGAGACTTAACATCTTATGTCTCAGGATAGGCAACACATAAATGAGTTGCCTGGGCTCGTTCCAGGTATACTAGTTTATGTTCATGGGCGACGTCGACCACTTACCATCAGGTGGCACGTTTGCCAGTTTGCCTATCCACCTAAAAAAAAAAACATTTTTTACGACACAAATTTGGAGCATTTACGTTGCACAAAGGTTCAAAGTCAATAAAAAGGTCAAGAAAGAGAAACATTAAAAACAACTTCGGTTTAACCCCTTTCTCAATTTAGTTGATATAGATATACAATATGACTTATTAAAATCCTCGAATGTATGTCTTATTAGTGAGTTGCTTAATCAATATTTGATGATACACAAGCGCTCCTTGACCGTTTCTTATTACATATACTGCCAGTGCATCCCAGTTCATCCATCTTTTTGGCCAGCGTCATTCATACATGGGCTCTTTATGGTCTTTGCAAGCTCTTTACTAGCTAAATGAGATCGCATTTCAAAAGATCAAGGGCAAGGGTCAGTGTCCACGAGCATATGTGAGTAAGACCATAAGGAGTCCAGGGGGCGGGGCGCACAACATAAAACACGTGGTGTAGCGAGCAGGAGGCGTCGCTTCGGTACGTGGGCGAGGCGCTGCGTGCGGCGCGGGTGCACGAGGCCTCCACTCGAGACTGGTTCCTGCAGCTGATGGCGCGCACGCAGGTCGCCTTCAACGAGTTAGTTGTTTCTTATATTAAATCATTAATATTCGCTTTTTTTGCCAATAAATAGGTCTCCTTCTTACACTTTTTACAATTTTGAGCCATATTCATTTATTCCTGGCCTGCGATTACTTGAAAGGAATGTCGTATCTAACGTTATATTTTGCCGGGCTTATGCATTTAGATTTTTGAAATCGCAATAAATTCGTCAAGTCGGCTTACTAATTCAATATTTTTCTTCGAATGATATTAACTAATAATAATTGCTTTGGTTTTATCACCAATAACACAATTCAATCAATGTGATCCCAGGATAGAGGACCTGCCGTCGCAGCTGTACCTGTGCGACGTGTTCTTCCTGAGCGTGATCTCGTTCAGCGGGTTGTGGTCCCTCGAGCCGGACGGTGATGCGCTCACGGTGAGCCGGTCCGCGCGACTTGCACTGCTGCCTGCCGCGGCCGCGCACCTAGTGGACATGGAGGGCTGGCGGGACTGCGCCCTGCAGGTAACACACCAGAGGAATTGCGCCCTTACTTTAAACGCTAATTCTCCTCCGTGCAGTGCATTTATGAAAAAAACAATGATATCTAATAGTTTTTTATGTAAACATTAAAAACTTTCATCATCATCATCATGATCATCATCAGCCTCTATCCGTCCACTGCTGAACATAGGCCTCCCTCAATGAACGCCAAGATGGCCGAAAAAAAAAAAAATCATTAAAAACTTTACTATAGATAAATTCTAATCATTAGTAATGTGGATAATTCTCAATACAAACGCGCCACGATTGGCGGCCATATTTGTAACGTCATAATGTGGCAGCTTTATGCTGCTGTCAGGAGAAATTAAAATTGTGACGTCACTATGTTTGACGGATTTGATGAAAAATAAACTATATGCAGTTTATTTTTAATTTATTTTTTTACTGTGGAAAAGAAAATTAAATTTTTTTAAACAAAAATTAAAACCGACTTCAAAATTAAAAAAAAAAAAACTAAAAGGTAATAAAATAATTTCCTTAATAATTATAAAATCCTTAATAATAATAAAATCCTTAATAAAAAAAAACTTAAAGGTAATAAAATAATTTCCTTAATTTTTGTGCCTAAGGAAATTGTTTTATTACTTTTTATTTTTTTTTTATTTTGAAGTCGGTTTTAATTTTTGTTTAAAAATTTTATTTCTTAATTTTTAGTGATTGCAAAATTCGATAACTGATTTTATTTGTCAGAAATATGGGTAGAACTATTAAACGCGTTGCTCAGATTAGATAGCGCTGTATTAATGAGATGAACGTAGAAAAGGTTTAAATAATTACATACATTTATATACACACTTTATACATGTAATTGAACGCAATCACGGCAGATTTGCTGCTATTCATTAAATAATTCCGTTATACCTATATATAGGTATAGATCATCACCATCACCAATATATAGGTATAGAATGGATATTATGATGACCTTAAAATACTGTGATGCGCTTCCAACAGTTCGCACAGTTGTTTTTTTTTTTTTTTCATTTAACAACGACAAGTAAAATTATATTAAATTAATTAAACAAAATTACATGATTTTGGCATATTATTTAGCCGTATGAACTAAGCCCAATAAAAGCTCTAAATCGTCGAGGATTCCCCTCAACTGTGTAAGGTCTCCATCATCACACCTGCAATGGTGCTTATACCCATATGGGTGCCAAGTTCTCATCAATTTAAATTAATTAAGTCCAAACACAAGGTAGCTACTGTAAACTGTTGAGGAGTTCCCTTAACTGTAATTTGTCTTCATCACCAGACCCTTAATGACAGTCACAACCCATCTAGGTGTAAAGTTCTCATCATTACAAATGAATCAAGCCCAAAAACAAGGTTACTGATGTAAATCGTTGAGGAGTTCCCTCGCCTGTCTTTCGGCTCCAGCATCAGATCGACTCTAGACCTTCATTAAACTGTAGTCCTTCAAAACACTTTACAAAAAAATATCAAACGCACTAGTCGCCCCTACGATTTTCGAAAGTTCCCCTCGATTTCTCTGGGATGCCATCATCAGATCCTGGTTTCCTTATCATGGGACCATTTGAAAAGTATAACCCTTTCAAACAAAAAAATAATTTTTCAAATCGGTCCAGCCATCTTCGAGTAATCGGGTAATATACATTAAAAAAAAGATTCCGACGAATTGATAACCTCCTCCTTTTTGAAGTCGGTTAACAATGGTTTCGTTATAAGACACGTTAATGATCTTTTCATTTATGACAAAAAAAAATCAAAAACTCTATTCTTGAATACCGGGTGTATTTGGAACGCTTGCGAATATTAAACCCTAATAATATACTATTTATATACTATATAATGCATATAACCATTTATCTCAGAAACGTTTTTTAAAGAAAATTTTAGGACTTGTGTATTTTGCAAACCCGCAATGTATGTATACACACTATGTACTCATGCTAACCGCGAGACGCGCGACTAGCGGGCGCATTGAAACGCGCGCGGTGCGGGAGTTCGTTCACCTCGTGCATGCGGCGAACGCTATCAGCTGATTCAGTACGCTAGCCGGCGTGAACCATAAACCAATTACATTGCTGTTTTTTTCAAAAAACCATTATTTTAAAGCATTATCATCAAATTCCTGTAACATTATGTGTTTACTAAACCGGATTATACAAAAAAAAGGCAACCAAAAAAAAAAAAAACGCGTTTTTTCACTTGTATCATGTCAGGCTAACACTGTCATACCTCTTCGTTTTCGCAAGCGTTCTAAATACACCCGGTATGTATAAATCATATTACCTACTCCCCCGGAATCCATTTGATTAAAATCATTGCGGGTCCCGAGAGAGTTTTAACGTATCCCTCGGGCTCCCTGAGGTATTAAATGATCATTTGGTTACCGCTGTCGATCCTGGCTACACAGTAGCAGCGGTGGGAACGAGTGGTGGGATCAGCCCGTGAAATCAAAATCGTCCTCTAGTGAGAGTGCTCTAATGTTGTCCAGCGCCATGGTAGTTGTCCTGTTCCTGATGACGTGGTGTTGCAGATGCTGGAGTGGTTCTGCCACAGCCGCGACCGGTTGGCGGACGCGGGCGTGGCGACCGCATGCCAGCGGGCCGTTCTGGCGCTGCGCCACACCGCCCCCTTCACCAGCCACAGGATATGGGCCAGGCTGTGAGTTCATTCACCTGTATCAAATTTTTTAACCTTTTTTTTAGTGTGATTTGGTCTCCCCAGACGGGTATGTAGGACTCGCTGCGCCCAAAATGTGGTAAGTGGACACAGCTCTACCCATTAAAACCCGGCGAGTGCCACCAATGCCGCTTTTGGTGAGATGCCCTGGATCTATTGAGCAAACAGGGCATCTCGACGGCTAGTCAGTCCCTCAAGGGACCGCCACCACCTGCACAGAGGGGTTGTCCCGCACCACAGAACAACCCCCCCAAAGTCAGGACAGTACAAGGGGGTGAAGTTCCAATCCTCGCCCCTTGTCCCCTTGCTCTTGTGTCCCCTATTATTGTAAGGGGTATGAAGAGCAGCTCCCTCGGTTCAATTGCTTCTCCCAAGGTGCTGGGTTCACCTTAGGCTACTTAGCCCCACTGCCACGACAAGGTTTGAACCTTGGTGGGGTATTTTTTTAAACCTAAGCTATAAGCTAGTCTTTAACATTTTAACTATGCTGAGGGGTCCTCAAATGTTGTGTTCCGTCCTGGGCAGCTTGTCGCCAAGCAGAAAGCCTCTTAAAGCAGTCGGAATTTTTTAACCTTATCTAACCATCGATACCTGGGCCGATCAACCAGACGTCCTCGGACACCCCTGTTACACTCCTGGCCGTACGATGCTCTATCATTCTCTCTACATAGCTGAGTCAACAATGATATTGGGTCCGGATGCCCCAATTCCTTCAGCTCAACCCCATTCTTCAAGAAACCACTACAGTTAAATCTTTGTACTTAACTATTGAGGGCCTGGGTACATCGGGTTAACAGAACAGGTTGTACCATGAGAGCCTCTAACCTATTGGTGATCTTGGGAACATTGGGATTGAAGACACACACCGTGTCGTCTCCAATCCCAATGTTCCCTTATGTCTCTATCACTCATGGCTATACGGGTGAAACAAAAAATGCCCCACTGTCTTAATGTGCATGGGGCACATTATGATAACGATATTACTTTTTACTGATGAAAGAATGCCCCCCATCCACCATTAAACCCTGACAATTTCTTTGACTTATTTAGTGTATTATTATATATAAAGGTTGTAGTATCTGCCATAGTATTTTAAAACTTTTTTGTTTAACTCGAAGGTGTGTATACAAATAAATATAATTGAAGTGTCTGTTTGTCATTTTAAATAAACAGCTGTTCGCTAAATGCATATGAACGTATGTAGGATCATAGTATAGTAGTATGAGTAATGTAGTAGTAGTATGAGTAATTACATCGAAAAATACTTTTTTTTCTGTCTGTTTGTTCCGCATAATCTCTGAAACGGTTGGACCTATTTTGACGGCACTTACACTGGCAGATAGCTGATATTATAAGGAGTATAGGCTTTAAAAAATACTCATCATCACTTCGGGATACGGTTATTTATTTATTTTATGTTAGTTAGATAGGTAAATTGGCAAACGTGCCACCTGATGGTAAGTGGTCGACGTCGCCCATGAACATAAACTAGCCCAGGCAACTTATCTATGTGTTGCCTATCCTGAGACATAAGATGTTAAGTCTCGGTGCCAGTAATTACACTACCTGTCTTGCCCTTCTCTCAGAAACACAGCAAAGCTATTTGACGGGAGAAACAAGCAATATGGTGGTACCCATGCAGCCTGGAGCGCGGCACAGCGCTTCTCCCCCACCGGTTTAAATCTAACGCGGGCGCAGCTGCGGGCAACAGCTAGTATAGTAAAATAACCAATGTTTGTCTGTTGCTGTCCAAGGAGGAACATGGAGGACATGTGAGATGTGAGTCAGTTTTAGATGTGCTAATAGAACTAATAGCTACCATAAATTATGGCTAATACGCATCAACACTTCTGCCACGCGTTTTTTAAACAATAATTAACAGATTTAAGGCCCATTAAAAATGTGCATCTTAATCAATGTAAAATTAATATATTAAAATTATATGTAACTAAATACTAATGTGCCGTAGCATAATATTACCTTTTCCGAGAGTTGACGGATTTGAAAATGTTTTTTTAATAAAAAAAGTAAAAAACACGCTTTAATAGAGCTCAAAATTAGAAAATATTTTTTAAAATAAGAATTAAATAGATTAACAACTAAATATATATTATTGTAAAAAGCGTGACGCGCTCGATATTTATTGTTAAATATTTCATCGGTAGCTATTTTTTAAAGTGAAGTTTTTAAAAGCGCCCCATGCTTTTTTTTTCAATTATAACATTTTTTTAATTTCTCCATTCCAGTCCAAAGACTCAATTTAATCTGACGTCTTAAAGTAGTAAAAACAATGTTTAAAGATACCGTTACATACATAGATACAGGTGAAGCTAATAAAATTGTGTTACAAATTATTTGTGTTCAGATGATAATGTATTCATACAGATCTCTTAATTTACGTTTGTAATATAATAACAATTGTTTAACAAATATATTTTGTGTAGTATAATGATTCTTTTCGTTAATATTCACAGAGAAAACAGCTACAGTCTACTCGGAGACGAACCACTGGATAATCAGTTAAACTTTTAACATTTACATTAGTAATAATAAAATATGTAATTTGCTTGGAAAGACCTAATTTATTATATATTCAAGATAAAAGTAATATTGTCTCGCCAAATATATTTTCATATAAATAATATTAAGGATTTTCTGTTTTTTATAGATCTGTGAAGATCTTCTTTATTGCTATTGTGATTTAGGTGTATTATTAAAATAGTCCTAATTATTATTATTTTCATTTAAAGGCATTAGCTACTAGGCTATTAGCCATACAAAATACAATTATTCGGTCTGTAATACGGAGAAATGGCGGG
This sequence comes from Helleia helle, assembly GCA_963853865.1. NCBI lineage: Eukaryota > Metazoa > Arthropoda > Insecta > Lepidoptera > Lycaenidae > Helleia > Helleia helle. The sequence continues at coordinate 17,845,432 of OY971433.1, read as the reverse complement.
AAACCCCAAGGAGCGCGGCTTCGCCCCTCTAGCCCCCATCAATCAACTATCATTCCCCATTCCATCCACACAAGGCAAAATAGTCCTAATACTGTCAGTTTTTTTTTCTTTTATGGCAAAAAGTTAACGTTTATTTTTATTTTTACGCAAACAATTTTGCCAACTTGTTGCCTTCTAAAATTAAATGTATAAGTATTCATAACATGCTTAAAAAGTTGCTAATGTTATAAACTAAACATGTATTTGTAAAATGTTTATATATTTATTTATAAAGGATCAATGTTAAATAAAACTTTATATTGTACAATTTTTTTTTATTTTCTATTATTACAAATCCCAAATAGATATTCTTAGGACTCTTGCCTACTTTTAGAAATATCGTATGATTATTCACTATACACTTCAAGTACTAAAAAGTAAAATGTTTACGCCAAAAACATCCTATTTACTTATGAATGAATATATTAATATTAAATATTTACTTTTGCAAGTTTTCATGCGACATAACCACCGGAAACTCACAAACCGCACGAAACGCAACAGCATAGCTGTCACTTGACGCCGGTGTTATGTGAGCGAGAGGTACCACCCCGGTTGTGCCGGCCCAGACTTAATAATGTGGGTTAACTTTTATATTTGAAGTGAAAACCTTTTTTGGCACACTGCGCATAGATTTTTGTGGGATATAAGTGAAGCTGAGCTGTCACGCTCGGAGGTGAAAGGCTGAATCGGGTGAACTCAAGACCGCCGAATGTGCCTGAGCAAGAAAGATACTCAATACTGTTGCAGCGTAACTTCACAATAATTGAAACACCACTGCTGTTGAAACCGGTTTAAAATTATATTCGCCATAAAATTCGACCTATATAGTACTTAGAAGTACAATCGATTGCACGATATAATTCCGTTACAGTGACATCTATTGACACAAATAAAAACCTTTTCTAAGAAACATAATAATATAGCTAATTTTGTTTTCACTTCTATCGGCAGTCCCTAGGACTGGTTAGGTTTTTCTTAGCTATTTCTTTCATAGCACCTTGATATTAGTTGTCATTGAAAATCAACCTTAATCTTGTATAATGCCAATGCCCAACTGCTTTTGAATTCATTTCTATCAATTATTAGATATAAGTTTTACTATACTCTTATTTCACAAATCTCTACATTATACATCCAGACAAGTCCCTTGACTTGACTTCTTTCTTCTTGTATCTAAACAATAGCATACATCTCATAATGGATATTTTTTCCAACTTTCTATCCACACTTCCCGATTGTAACCGTCACCAGAGCACCCGCCTACAAGGTCTGCGCGTCGCGGCGGGTGCTTCGCCCTCAGAGCGCGGTCTCGTCCGCCGGGACTCCGCCCTTCACCAGTGGCTCGGTGGGGCTCCTCACGGGTACCCTGATGATTTCCTCCTCTAACTTTGAATCCACAGGCAAGTTCTGTAATCAATAATTATAATTGATTATTACAATTATTTTTATTTGTTTAATTATTCTGATTGCATATTAACTAATGAGACTCTAAGATATTGCCAAATATACATATAAAAGTAAGAGGTAGTGCCATTATGCTTTGCAGCCGAATTGGGCCGGAACGACCGGGGTGGTACCTCTCGCTCACATAATACCGTCGTCAAGTGACAGCTATGCTGTCACGTTACGTGCGGTTTGTGAGTTTCCGGTGGCTCATTGTGGGGTATAGGTATAAGGAGGGCAATGCATCTGCATAACTTTTGGTTGTGAGCATGTCTATGGGCGTCGGTAGTCACCACAAGGCTCCGAATGCTCGGTTGCCTCCTTGTAACAAAAAAAAAAAACCAGGTACCAGGCACGTTAATATAAAATAAAGGAACACCATCTATCATTTTTTTTTCACTTTAAAGCTAAAACTCACTCAGTTTAAAGGGCTAAATAAATAAATAAAATATATGATATACTGAAATCAAGATATTATATTGAAAAAACAAACAAGTTGAACAACGTAAAACATCTCAGATACTCAATTTCATGAAACCATTTATATGCCAGCTATTATATGTCCAAGAAATAAACATACAACATACACTCGAAAGTAAAACCTTTTTCTATTTTAAAAAATAAATTATCATTATCATTATTACCTCTAAGGCTGTGTATCTGTTGTTTGGTGCCCGAGGTGGTCTCAGCCGCGCAGGTTTCCTCTGTGGACTGCCCCGACTGCTGACACAGCCAACACTCTTCAATAACCGGGCTCTACAAGTTTAATGATGTGTGAGTAGAATGATAATAAACGACACTAAATCTATCTAAGAATTCAAGTTGAAGATAAACAAATAATTAAAGAAAATTATTAAAACATTTATTGAAATTTTCTTACGCATCTAATAGTTTCAGTAGTAGTCTACTGTACGAGCGATATTCATCTTCACCAAACTCTGCTGGATGATGTCTAGCTGACTCATACGCATCACAGAACTGATGGACTAGTTTTTGACCTCTTCCGTCCAACGGTGCTGCCAGGGATGACAGGAGAAATGCACGGAGTGACTCTCGTGGATGTCTTTTCAGCCCCACATCTTGTTGAGCTATTTCCTCTTCTGTGAAATAAAATTTTAAAGAAGTATGTAATGTATAACCAAGTACTCGATCAGTTCTTAGGTGGGTTATGCCTGCATAGATAAAATAATGAATTTATGTAAAATACATGACATAATATTATATATAAATTTGTTATTTTAAAAAGCGGTGAAATTATTTGCATGACAGAAATGTTATTTCTGTATAAATAATACTAATAAAGAATTAATTTTGTGTATCCACTTTTCTATTGAATTGTCATTTTAAAGATTGTAATTTTAGCCAAAACATAATATGACACAGTTTATGTGCATACATAATAAGCTGAATATTTATAATAGTAATTTAATATTATAGGTACTTAAATTTTAATATGTGAAAGATGCATGTCTCATTACTAATATAAATAAAAAAACTAAATCATAATGAAATATTTTTTACGGATTTAATCGCGGTTTATTAAGATTTTTACATGGTTGCTGTAAAGTATCTGAAACATATTCATTTTTGTACACATTTGGCAAACAAAGGTGTTTGAAGCAAAGAACATCCTAGCTGTAACATAATTATGTAATTTTGTATGCAAAAATGTGTCTTACCAAGGGTCTTGACATCATCAACAGCTCTAAATCTGTAGTGGTATGGTTGCTGAGGTTCTAGGATGTAATGAGAAGGTTCTGCACTGAGCAGGCGAGGTTCGTACAAAATCCTCGGAACAGCTTCTATTCTACGCTCTATTTCTTTCTTTAAAAACTGAAAAATATGTCAAGAATTACTTCATACTTGGTAGAAGTAATGTAACTTATTAAAAAAAATTGTATTAAAAAAAGAATAAGTGGCTTCTTTGGAAAATTCCTTTTGAAAGTGTATTTTACATAAGTTAAACGACGTAATGTTTGCATGACGAAATTATTAACAAAAAACATGGTGCGGTGGTAAAATAAGCTTTATCTCTATTTGCATTTACCTTTTTAGCGTCAGTCCCAATTGGAACATGAGGACCTCTACGAGATCGAAGGGCAAATCGTGTTATTTGTCTTTTCGCAAATATAAACAAGATTACAAAAGTCAGAACACCTCCACTTATAATGAATATTATGTTCAATATACTTGTGAAGTCCTGCATTTTAGCTAAGTTAACATATTCTTTAGAAGATTAAGATCTAGTTATTTGCAATATTCAAACGAGGAGCACAAAAGGAGCAAAGAGTATATAAATTATAAACACTACGTTGTATTTATTTATACTTGCTCTGTGAAAAGGAGCAGAAAAGAGTAGAAACTAGAAGTTTCAAGTTAGAACTAATATTTATTATTTAATAACAATTTATATTTCATAGCCCATGCACAATAATTCATAGCTGAAACTTGACAGCTGTCATCCTTTTTTTAAAATATTTATTCCTGTTGGACCCGACTAAGACCAGAGGCCATGCTGCCAAGTCTATTGTATTAACAGTATTTTGTCTGTACTTTGTAGAAACGGCGGGAAACACCAATAATAAAAATTTCACATCCGATAAATAAAATAGGTCCAAATATCATTGACAGTATTACAAATAATCGTATGAGGTATAGTGTCATGATGCTTTGCAGTCGAATTGGGCCGGCCGTGGCATGACCATGACGGTACTTATCGCTCACAAAATACTGGCGTAAAGTGACAGCGTTTAATGCAGTTTTCCGGTGGCCCTTGAAAGGAAAGCAACGCATCTGCATAATCTCTGGTTGTGTGGAAGTGTATTAAATCAATGCCACTTTTCGTTGTAATTTTTTAACTCAAGAACGGGGTCACCTATCCAAACCAAATGTTTAGGCTTTGTTCGGACTATTTAGTAGATGGTTTGTGTAAAGTGTGCATAAAATCGGTCGAGCGGTTTTTCATTTATCACATTTTTTGCAACAAATATATACTTAATATTATAAAGTTGAAGAGTTTGTTTGTTTGTTTGAACGCGCTAACCTCAGGAACTACTGGTCCGATTTGAAAAATTCTTTCAGTATTCGACAGCCCATTTATCCAGGAAGGCTATAGGCTATATTAACATCACGCTGTGACATATAGGAGTTAAGAAACGCGGACGAAGCTGCAGGCAACAGCTGGTCTAAGTATATATTTTACCGTGTGCGGTAGGCGGTCCGTGTTGGATGCGAGTGGCAAAGGATCGGCCGATGACGGCGTTCATTGAGGGAAGCCAATGTTTAGCAATGGACGTATATAAGCTGATTATGATGATGATAACAATGATGATGATGATGATGAATCTATAACACGACATTCATTGACTGTTAGGCGGTAAGAAGTTCGCCGGGTCAGCTAGTTATACATATAATTAAGTGTATAGGGATGTTGACATTTTTCAGAAATGTTTTTAAATCATTTATAAATATCTAATGGAGGCCTAAATATTATCAACTTTTGCTTAAATACGTCTAATGCCTATAAAATCTTGCATTTTATAATGCATTTTAAATTTCGTTCCAAAACGCTAACACTTGTCACGTGACGTCATATGTTGTTAAACATCGTAAAAGTGATAAAATGATTCTAGTTGTCGTTAATAAAAAATGGCTTCTAAGTTTTATAAGTGTTGTACAGTGCCTATGTGTGTGTACACTGTCAAAACGCCTGAAAAATAGTTTTTACAATATGTACTGCGTACGGAAAATGGTGTATAAAAGTACGTCAACATTCTTCCGCTTCCGCTAAATAGGAACTGGTGACGTCATATCCGTTTATTATCACGTGACCTATTTTGAATTTTGTTACATTTTATTTATAAAATATAAATTTAATCATATAAAAATAAGGGAAAATATTGTATTTTATCAGAATTCTATCATATAAACTACCAATTAACATCAAAATTATATTTTTATATGAATACTGTCAACATCCCTATTTTAATGTATTTAATTAATCAAAGTAATGTACTTACCATTGATTGCTATCTATGCACTTTTGCCATTTCATAGGTAATTTATACCTTTAGGTACTAAAAAAACTATTCGGATTCGGTTGGAGTGTGGACTGGCCCATCAGAGGTGATTTTTTTCCCTTGCAAAAAGTTATCCAAATTTCGAAAAAAAAACGTTAATTTGTTGGAGCAGTTTGTCCGGGGAGTACGGTGGATGTCTTAGATATAACCATCTGTTGTGCATTGTCTAGTGTTGTTCTGAAGCCGTGGTGGCCTAGAGCGACTAGCCTCGGTTGTTTAGCAGCTAGCTTTTCATCATGGTTTGCAGTTGCTGACAATAGGCATCTGTCGTAATCGTCTGCCCAGATTTAGCAAAGCTGTAGTGAACGACACCGGCACTAGTCCATCAAAGGCTTTTTGCCAGCTATTTCACTGGCTGGCTCGCCAGGGTTCAGCTATTGCGATGAACGCTTCCGATTATCGTACATGATCCAGTTTTCATCACATATTATAATGATTCGATTTATAATTCCTTCATTATTATGCCGGTTGAGTAATATAACGCAGCACTCTAAGCGCGTTTGTATTTCTATGGACATATTTTATATATATTTTTTATTATAAAAGTATTTGGATACAAATTACTACAAAAGAGTGATCTTTGAGAATTTGAAAAACTCACAATAAATGGATTTTTATTATTATTTTACCAGAGAACTATAAAAAAAATAATATCAATCCTTGTATGTCCCACTGGTGGGGATAGGTCTCCTAGAAATCAAGCGAGGAGGGTGTTTAGCCATATTTTTTTTACACTCGGCCATCTTCACCGATCCGCTGGCCCAATGTGGGTTGGTGAACTTCACACACCTTCAAAGACTTTTAAATTGTAATCTCTTTAGGCATGCACGTTTCTTCATCCTTCACCGAAGAGCAAACGATCCCAGATAGCATTTGACAGCTGTATAAAGGCTGTACAATGGAAATTTTGAAGGGCTTAGGCTGTACAAGTTGGCTGTATTATGGCTGTATATCCGGATATACAGCACTTATATCCGCAATTTGGGCCCCAAATTATACAGCTTTAAGTGTAGATCTAGCTGTCTAACAGCTGTATAATAGCTGCGTAATAGCTGACTTAGATCATAATTAGTAAATGATGGATGTACCTTAGAGTTTAATTGCTATAGTAGCTGCTTAAAAGAGTACGTTTAGTAAATATTACAGCAATTCAGGGTTCTATTGAAAGCAAAGAAACCCATTCTGTATATCTAATGTACACTGGAGATTACATTAACTTTTGCACTTTAGATTTACAGCCGTCGTTATGACGCAATCATAATTAATTTATTAATTAGGTTTAATATGTAGGTGTATTTACAGCACAATTAATATTTAAGGTTTTGTACCGACACACTGCTGTTTGATTTTTTTTATTTAAGTATAATGTTTATTCATTTCAGGTACTTCATTATTCAGGTACCTAGATATTGACAAGTTATTTTCAAACCAAAAACAAATTCTGGATAAAGATGAGGGAGAAAAAAAGAAGATGAGAAAAACTTATAATTAGTATTAGGTACAAACCTTGTACAAACAAAATTTTGTGACTGATCGTGTCATTATCGAAATAAATAACTAAAAGTATAACGCATTTTTTTATTTTTTTATACAGTACTTATGTAAGACTGCCACAATATATAATATAATTAACTATGCAAAAATGTCATTTCCAGTTTGACTTAGACATTAAAATATTCGATAAGCTGCATATTTCACTATTAAAGTTAAAGTCATCTACTGTAGCACCGAGGGCTGTACAATAGATAAAAATTACGCTTATCGCGTTAGCTTTACAATAGAGTAAGACTAAACTCTTATGCAGCAGATATCATTGTATTACACTCTTGTACAGAATTTTGCTTTCTAAGGGTTTCCTAGATAACCATTGAACAGCTATTATCCAGCCTTATATGATGACTGTACTATAGAGTAATTATACACTAATATCCAGAAGGTAGCAATATTCAATGCTCTTGTACAGCATTAGGCAATAATTTCTAGAGCACAATTCAGCCGATATACTGCTCTAGTCTTATAAACTTGCTGATAGTGGTTTTTTACACCATACGCTGTATTTTAGAGTTTTTCGGTGCTCTTTACAAGCTAAAAGTAATAATTTCGGCTTTATACAGCCTTAAAGCAGCCTTACTGTATTAAATAATACAATTTACCCTCTACTACAGCCTTAAGTATATTTTGACGCTTTTGTACATCGTTTATAAAGCTTCTAGCTGTTATTGCACTGGTTAAAAGATCTTTTTTCAGCTTAAATGTTTATTGGGATGGCCTTATGTTCAGGTGCACGTAGAAATTAAGGAAAAACCGGTCAAGTGCGAATCGGACTCTCGCACGTAGGGTTCCGTACCATTACATAATAGAAAGAAAGAAAGAAAAATACACATTAGACACTAACAAAAAATATGGTTTATTATTATTATTATTTTCATTTAAAGGCATTAGCTACTAGGCTATTAGCCATACAAAATACAATTATTCGGTCTGTAATACGTAGAAATGGCGGGAAACCCCAAGGAGCGCGGCTTCGCCCCTCTAGCCCCCATCAATCAACTATCATTCCCCATTCCATCCACACAAGGCAGTCCACCACAATATTCGCCAAACAATCACATTATATATTACACAGATTAAGTTTTTAAAACAAGCACTATAGTAAACCGCCAGAACAGCCCTACTAAGAAAACCACTCCAGAACGGTACTCCATAAGATTCGCCAACCAATCACAATATATAAAGATCAAGTTTTTAAAACAAACACTATAGAAAACTACTCTGAATGGACAAAACACAAAATAACAATTAATTAACGGGAAACAAAAAAAACACAACCGCGCGTCCCGATGCTTCCCGCCATTCCTCATATGGTTTATTTTGAAAAATTGTTTTTTTTTTTTTTTATATTTGAGTTCATTGAATGAAAGGTAAATAGCGGTTTACGATTTATGACGTATTAGAAAAAAAACCACTTACTAGATCTCGTTCAAACCAATTTTCGGTGGAAGCTTACATGGTAATGTACATCATTTTTTTTTTAGCTTTATCATTCTCTTATTTTAGAAGTTACAGGGGGGGGACAGACATTTTACCACTTTGAAAGTGTCTTTCGCGCAAACTATTCAGTTTAGAAAAAGATGGCATTAGAAACCTCACATGGGCGTAGCCACGGTGGGGCTGGCTCTGGTCTGTAAGGTACCAGGTAACCAAACCTAAAAAGTTAAATTATCTAGGTACTACTCTACTCTACTTTACTTAATACCTGTAAGAAATTCACGCTCGACAGTCGACATTCGTGATTCGACACAAAAATGCGACCAAAATAAGAAGTGAGCGCGCGATTGACCGCACGCTCGCAGCGGTCGGTCATGCCACAAAATAGATATGAACAGAAGGCAATCTACATACAATACGCGCTTAAGCAACGCACACAATATAGACACCGTTCACGGACGCGCACCGTCTGAAACAGCCTTTCGCAATTATAACTTAAGTGGTAGTTACCACAGCTAGGCTGAACTGTGGTACCACTTGTGGGAAGAAAAAAATAAGGCATTGAATGTTCCGAAAGACATGGAAGTGGCAGAACTGGTAAAGGATTCAGAAATGTTTTATACGAGCATAAAAACTACGCTTGCTATTTTTCTTCTTTTTTTGCTATCAAAGGATCTCGGGTAGATTCTGACCCTATGTGGAACTCGCACCTGGGACTACCCTACCCGTAAACTAAAACCACTGCGAGCGCCTTCACGCGCTTTTTGAGGATCCCGGATCTGTATTCAACGGGATTATCTCAGCGAGGCCTCGTTGGCGGCCTCCTCTCTCACCCGCTCGTCGTCCTCCTTCTGGGACATTACTGCCTCGCAGAAGGAGTCATCGCCGTCCAGAACTAGTCGTCACCGAGCATCACGGTGATGACGCTCAGCAGAGACAATTCCCCTCCGATGACTGATGTCAGACTGTGACGCAACGCAGCCCATCTCGGGCACAACTCGAGGGTGTGCTAGGCTGAGTCCACCGCCACTGCACCATCGTGACAGACTGTCAACGGCTCCCTGTGGGCCGTCCGGCACAGGTACTCACCAACGCCACCATGCCCGGTGAGCACCTGTGTCAGACGGTAGGTGAAGGGGTTCGCGCTTACGGAGCGTCCACCGCTCGAGGACCGGACGCAGAGCAATCGTTAGGCTTTCCCCCCACCTCCGCATTAATGCCTTTGCCTTAGTCGGCGAACCCACAGAATCCCGTCCAGCGTAAGTCTCTCACCCAGAGACCTCCTGCCGAGACGTAGACGACGTATGACGCATCTCGATAAGAATCTCTGCCACGAGCTCTCAAGGGAGGTCACCGGCCAGAGCAGTGGCTGCCGCCCACGATACCGTACGGTACCCCCAGATCACTCTTACCGCGATGACCCGCTGCGCGGTGGGGCAGCTAAGCCTTATTCCTCGTGGTAAGGTGACCCGCCTACATGGGTGCACCGTACGTCGCCATACTCCGGCAGACTCCGGAGTAGAGCTGCCTGGCGCTGGGTACTCCGAGGTTCGGGAGGAGTCTGCCCAGCGCACTTGCTGCCTCCACGACCTTCGGTTGCAACATTGAGAAATGAGGGCCGAAGGGCTCTTCGGGACCCTCCGTCGAGAATGAGTCCTAGATATTTTATATGGGGGCTCATCCTGACCCTCACCCCTCCGTCCTAGAGGTCAGCCGCCGTTGGGGGTTCTTTCCGCCCCGTCCTGCGGAAGAGAAGGGTCTCGGTCTTCTCAGCTCTGACCCGAAGCCCTAACCTCTCTAGGAGCCGGATCACGAGGTTGATCCCGACCTCGGCCAGCCGCGCCACCTCCTTATAGTATCGTTCCCGAGCAAACACGATGGTGTCATCCACGTAGCATATGACACCCATCCGGGAGGAGGCGGCCTCGCAGGACCCAGTCGTAGCCGATGTCCCACAGGATCGGAGCCAAAACCGATCCCTGTGGGATACCGCACCCAACTCGCCACCACTCTACGGACCCACACCGGTTCTCGCAGGCTAGGATAGCCTTTCGGAGAGGTACGCCGCCAACAGCCTCCTTAGATACGGGAACACTTCAAAGAAATTCAGCGCCTCCCTTATCACACTGTGAGGGAGGTGGTGGTCGCGGTGTCCTTGGACATCGCGAACGCCTTCAACGCTTGTTATTTTACTGGCCCATACGTGTACGACCTGTATTCAGGTCCTGAATACAGACCTGAGAGGTCTTTCAGTACGTTACGGAGTGTCAAGACGAGGCTTCAGCCTGAGCCCAGGACCCAAACGGCTGAAGCTTTTTCGTGGTGGACATAGGCACAGATACACGTTGCTATAGGTTGAACCTTTTTGACAAAAATAACCGGGGTAAGACCGCAGGTTTAGTTTGCTATTTACATAGCATTTTAGACTGCTGCCCCACCCTGAGCCCATGGCTGGCTACGCCCATGAAACCTCAATATCATTTTTAAAGACCTATCCATAGATACCCCACACGTATGGGTTTGATGAAACAAAATTTTTGAGTTTCAGTTCTAAGTATGGGGATTCCCAAAATTTACTGCTTTTTTCTACTTTTGTGTAAAAATCTTAATGCGGTTCACAGAATACATCTACTTACCCAGTTTCAACAGTCTTATAGTTTCAGAAAAAAGTGGCTGTGATACACGGACGGACGGACAGACAGACAGACAGACAGACAGACAGACAGACATGACGAATCTATAAGGGTTCCGTTTTTTTCATTTAGCTACGGAACCCTAAAAACCCAGTCAGAATCGAACCCGGACCTCTTACTCAAGAGACCGAGCCCATTTTAACTGTCATCAATCTATTGTTACTAATTTATGTAATCATTCGGCACGCTACCATCTTCTTTTTAACCGACTTCAACAAAAAGGAGGAAGTTTTCTCCGTCAATTGTGAGTCAATTTTCAAAATTATTTTTTTTGTTTGAAAGGGTATACGTGCTCAATGGTCCCACGATAAGGAAACCAGGGTCTGATGATGGCATCCCAGAGAAATCGAGGAGAACTTTCGAAAATTATAGCAGCGACTATTGCGCTTAATATTTTTTTAAGTAAGCATTTTAAAGCACTACAATTAAATGAAGATCTAGAGTTGATCTGATGCTGGAGCTGAAAGACAGTCAAGGGAACTCCTCGACGATTTACATCAGTAACCTTGTGTTTGGGCTTGAGTAATTTGTATTGATGAGAACTTTACACCTAGATGGGTTGTGACTGTGATTGGGGGTCTGATGATGAAGACGAAGGACAGTTAAGGGTAAATAGTTTATAGTAAATAGTTTACAGTAGCTACATTATGATTGGACTTAATTCATTTATACTAATGAGAACTTTGCACCCATATGGGAGATACGCGCCATTACAGGTCTGATGATGGAGACCACAGACAGTCGACAGAACTCCTCGACAATTTACAGCTTTTGTTGGGCTTACTTCATACGGTTCAATATGTCAAAATGTCTTTCTCTGTCTGTCTTTCTTTAATGTATCACTAAAAATTAAGATATAAAAAAAATTGTTTAACTTTTTTTATATCTTAATTTTATATTAATATTTATTATAAAATTATTTATATAAATATATTAATTATTTATTTTTATAAATATACAAAGACACCGGTGGGAGGGAAGCGCTGTGCCACGCTCCCGGCTGCATGGGTACCACCATCTTGCTTGTTTCTCCCGTGAAACAGCTTTGCTGTGTTTCAGAGAGAAGGGCATGACAGGCAGTGTAATTACTGGCACCGAGACTTAACATCTTATGTCTCAGGATAGGCAACACATAAATGAGTTGCCTGGGCTCGTTCCAGGTAAACTAGTTTATGTTCATGGGCGACGTCGACCACTTACCATCAGGTGGTACGTTTGCCAGTTTGCCTATCCAACTAATATAAAAAAAGACATTAAAAGAGTTCTCTTTTAATGTCTTTGTAAATATATTTATAATTATAACCGACTTCAAAAAATAAAATAACTAAAATGTAATAAAATAATGGCGTTACTTAAATTGTTGTGTCTACAATTATTAATAATCATCTTCTACTTCTACTAATGTACATTTTTTGCGTTTACCACGTCATTATCGTTACTTTTGGAGTCGGTGTCATCCAAGGTACAAACAAATACGACACTGGTGACGGACGCCGGTAACGTATTTGTTGCTGTACCTATTTAACTTAGCAATGACTCCTCTACTAGAAGTTAGAATGCATGCTGGAACACAACACAGAGAGCTCTGGACGAGTAGAGACTATTGAAGACAGTAAAGGTAAGCGATGCCAAATCGGCTACCCAGGCACCTCCCGTCCATTAATGCTCCTAAAACGATCAGAACTGCGCCTGCAGGTTGAACTAGTCGACGGCGCGAACTCTAACAAAATGATTGCTATCTCACCTGACATAGTGCGCGAACATGTACAACAATAAACCTTTATTTCGGGCTGCATAGGTCCATAGATAAATACCTTAACCTAAACATACATAATTATAAAACAAGATTGTTAGTAAATAAGACTTAAAACTATGTTAGTAACACTTCACTTTTGCACTTAAGTCATTGCGCGTTCTGGTGGAACTTGTCCGCGGAAGCGGCGGAACACCACGCCCTGTGGCCAGAAGTCCTCCTGCATGACGAGGTGCAGAAAACATGTCGGCACTCGCACCACGAACGCCTTGTAGTTGACGTTGCGGCGCGACTCCAGAAGCTGCACTCTCGCTGTGTATTTGGTCTTTTGGCGCACGTACTCCACGATGTCCTTCGCCTCAGTGGTGTAGTGTAGGCGAGAGATATACACCGGGGTGTTCGGTGCTACAGCACGTATACTGTTGGGCTCTTTGGGAGCCGTGCCACAGCGGTTCTTGCTAGTCTTCTGACGGCGCTTCCTCCTTTGCATCGTCACAAAACCATCATCATCATCATCCCCCTTCGATGCCTTCTCTGGCAAGGGCTTCGTAGATTGAGTACCGCTCACGGCGGTCCTGCTGGCGACATTTTCATTAGTCGCAGACACAGGCAGCGGGTCAGATGGCCGGGAATTTCGTGCAGCGATACGAGGAGGAGCTGCAGGGGCGGAAGTGGGGTCGCGGGGCGTGCACAGTGTGCGCTCAGCACACTCGATGTTCGGTGACGGCGAAGACAAAAGCGCTGACGCGAAGCTGACGCCCGATAAGTCGAGGCACGCTCCACGACGCGTGTTTACTTTCGATGCATAAGATGGTGACCAAGTTACTGCTACCGATTTACGCAACTCTGTGAGTTCATTGCGCAAATCAGCAACAATATTCTGGGATGCATCGAGTTTCTTCTGCATGTCCACAAGGCTTGCCTTCAGAAAGACAATGTCCTTCAGGAGGCTCGTGACGTCGACGTGGTCGAAGGTGACAGGAGGTAGTTTTCCCAAGTCCTTTGCCACAAACGTCGGCACGTCGTCGGGGTCGGTCTCCTTAAGCAGCGTGATGATGTCCTGCACGCTCTTCTTTGTCCCGTCACGGCGGCGGGACACCATCTGGTCACTCTTGTTTAGTGACCTGTACAGCAACAGCTTGGCAGCGGTGATGTCATCTTCGCTGAAGTTTGTTGAGCAGATCTGAACAGCGGACAGCTCGTCCATCACGTCCAGCTTCTGCTGCAGGAACGCCAGCAATTCGTTCGCCACGAGTTGTTGGCTCATGGCGAAATATAATCACGAGTAGTGGTGTGCAAATAAACTATTTTATGATAGCGTGCTATGGACTATAAACTATATATTTTTAGCGCGCTATTTTATAGATTATTATAACGTGTAGTCGCAAGACTAAAATTACGTAACTCCCATGAGCCGGCCGGGATAGCGCGCGACACATTAACAACGTCTAGCACGAGCGCGCGGTCGTCGTTGACTGAGCGTTATAAACTATAAATTATAACGTCTAGCGTTTACGATCTAGCACGTTGGCGTAGTTCGAATGTTATAAAGTTATAACTACGGCCTACGCTAGCCTCTAGGTATGTAGCGTGGCGCTACGTTATAACGCCGAATGGGAATTTATATAGCGTACGCTATACGTTGAGTACAAATAGCGCGCTACGTTATGGCGCTATGCGTTATATGAACCACCACTAATCAACGAGCGACGGCTTGCGCCGCACTACACGTTTACTTTATTTAAGTAATAGTCAGCAATACGTCCGCATCGAAACGCGGCCGAACGAGACTGATTATAACAAACATCTTCTCACTATAGGTGTTACGGACAGTCCGCTGTGCAGATCCTGTGCAGCGTAAGAAGAAACAGCAGCCCACGTACTGCTGGAGTGCACAGAAGTAGCACGGGCTGAGGACAACAGACTGCTAGCATTCTTACGGGTGCTCAACTGGCAGTAGGGATTAGGGACTGCTTCAGGCTCACAGCACGTAAAGCGTCGAGTTGCAAAGACCAGCCTCACCTCAAGTATCAAGTAACTATAGTAGTCATGACGGGCAAAGTAGCGGGCAAAAGTTAATCAAATATAAAATCACACCTGACTGATGCACGTTGCATGCCCACCACGGCAAACCAAGACACATTATTTCATACAACAGGACGCCGATAGAATATTAATAGCGCATTTATAATGTCTTTATATATCATACACAGGAATATTACATTCCAAATTTGTCAACAAAACCATTTGTTGAACGCGGCCAATCGACAATCAGTGCTTGGAATCCGATTTGAAAAGTTATTGGTCAGCACGTCCTCTATTTTGAAATAAGTATGCAAGTCTCGTTTCCCGCCAAAGACTTCGTGCCTCGCCCAGTGTAGAAAGAATCATGACGAAGGAATTTATGTTCGGCTTGTATGATATACGATGAATATTTAATACTTCTAGGAACGAAAAACATTTTTTTATAAGACAAAATGTGCACGATATTTTTTAACCGTCTTCGGATATTATTTTAATTTTACAATACAGGTATTGATTACTTCATCGTGTTGTCGTCAATTTGAGAGGTCAGTTAGTTTCAACCTTTCTGAGTCAACTTAGTGAAGTTAATTTTCCGAAAGAAGTACGTGGACCCTTCTTCCACATTTAAGGGCCCTTGGTAGGTGAAAACGGCAAAATTAGCTGTTTTCTATTAGCTGCTATTTAACAACTTGAAGATTTCTGGCACTGAAATTTCTAATATGTATTACATACAGAACGTATGTATGAGGTGATGACAGTTTTCAAAACACGATTGGAAAAATTTTGCTCGATAGAAAAAAAATCTGAAGTAACCTCTAAAATTTCATAGAAATGAATATTACGACCGTGTTTTACAATAATCATACTTATAAAATCACAAACACATAGGTTTATACCCTGACGATGTGTTAACAGTTTTAGATTTCCAAAAACTAAAAAAAATATTAACTTTTTGATAAAAATTCGAAGTTTCCATACTAACCTCGGACCCCGGGCCACGCATCACCTGTGAGACCCAGTACCGCTTCGGCATTCGCATGCGGGGGTTGTGTCGCTCGTCACGCGGAACCCGCGAAAGTTACGAGTCCAAAGCAAGAGTAAACAAACTAATATTACCTTGGGAAATAAAAGAAAGTCGCTATCGATATTGACTAGGTAGTCAATGTCTTGTCTGTCTTTACAAAATAATGTTTAGCTAAATATCACAATATATGGTATGGTAATGGATTTTAGTAATTTTTAAATTGTAAATACTTACATGTGTTGTACCGTATGGCAATGGATCGGCCGTCTTTGCGTTTATTGAAGGAGGCCTATATTCAGCGGTGGACGGATAAGGGCTGATGATGATGATGAAATACTTACATAATTTACTTTTTTTTTTTTTTTGTTTTCGCTGGGAATGCGTTTAGGCATACCACCGGGTCCGGGGGGGCCCGGAGGTTATGTGGGACTCTCTGCGCCCGAGAAGGTGGTAAGGTGGACGCAGACTCTACCCACTAAACCCCAGCGGTGTTCACCTCGTCGTCTGGCTGACCCGGCGCGAGAGCTATTGACGTCCGCACCGGGCCACAACGGTGTGCCATCTGGCACTCTCCTCTGGAGGCAGGGGGGTCGACATCCCCTCCTCCTACTCCGCTTAAGGCACCCTGAACACACAAGGGTGCCTTATAGCCTGGACCTTAAAGGCGCGCGGCGGATCCCCCGATCGGCCGCGCACAGGTCCCTCACGGCGGTGCCACCGCCAGTCGCCGCCGTGCTCTCCTGCGGGAAGAGGCGCCAGTGCGCTCTCTCTCCCGCTCCGCCTCCTCCTTCTGCGACATCACTACCTCGCAGAACGAGAGGACCTCCTGCCATGCGCTCTCACTGTCAGTCATCGCTTGGATGACCGCAGGGAGCGACAGGTCCGCGCCCACTTCAGCGATAAGTGGCGCCCTTTCCTCTGCCCAAGCTGGGCACTCCGCCAAGGTGTGGTCTGCAGTGTCTTCACTGCTGCCACAGTGATGACACCCTGGCGAGTCCTCCGCTCCTGCCACCTTCCACAGATACCTTCCAAAGCAGCCATGCCCCGTCAGGATCTGCGCAAGGTGGAAGGTGATTATACCGTGCCGTCGATCCACCCACTGCTCCAGGATTGGACCGACGGCCGACACCGTGCGCTGACCCACACTCGGCTCATCCAGCCGCTCCTTCCACTCGCGGAGCACTCGCCTTCTCATGAGCCTCCGCAAGCTCCCCTCGTCTCCCTCAGCCTCGTCATCATTATAGACCTCCTCTTCGGCTTCTGCTCTCCTCCTTCGCCAGAAGTACGCCAGGGCACCTGCCACCAGGTCCCATGGTGCAGAGCCCGCCAGTACGCACGCAGCCTCGTATGAGGTAGTGCGATACGCACGGACGGCCCTGATCGCCATAGCTCTCTGCGGACGTCGCAAGAGAGCCACGTTTTCTCCCGTCAAAGCGCTCGCCCATATCGGCGCGCCGTACAGCCCCATGGACTGCAAGACACCCGCATATAGGCGTCGACAACCAGCGCTCGGCCCACCCACGTTTGGGAGGAGACGACTTAGCGCCCGCGCGGCTCCGAGCAACTTCGGCACTAGGCGCCGGAAATGCTCTTTGAAATTCCATCTGCTGTCGAGGATAAGGCCCAAGTACCTCATATTCGCCTCGACAGAGATGGAAGTTCCTCCGACCATTAAGCTAGATCCGGGTGGAGGGGCTCGCCGTGGCCCGTGAAAGCATATAGCCTCACTCTTCTCCAGGGCCACTTCGAGCCCGAGACGTCGGATCCTAGCGACGACCTGGGCGACTCCGGCAACCGCACGTATGCGGGCCTCTGAAAGTTACATAATTTACTTAGATACGAACGTGAAGAGTGGTGTGTGGACGAGTAAATACTATAAATTGTTATAGAATACATACTATTTGAAAAGATTAGTTCTAGTTTTTTTTTAAATTTGAAAAAAGATATTAAAACTATACAAATATATTATTTTATTATAAATAAAATTGAAGTGTCTGTATCGTATTATACGAGTAATTTCAAACTTTTCACTAAATATGACGACCTCTGTGGCTCAATAGTTAGCACGTTGGCGCTCAAGCCCGAGGTTGCGGGTTCAAATCCCATGCGTTCCTGGGTCATGGATGTGTATTATACATATGTATGTACATCATATACATCACATACATGATGATGTATATTATATTAGGAGATATTATGATGATATTTATCATCATCATCATCATGTATAATATCATCTATATTATATTAGGAGATATTATGATGATATTTATCATCATCATCATCATCATGTAATGACATGGGATCGGCCGTATTGAAGTTCAATGTGGGAGGCCTATGTTCAGCCATGGGCGGATAGAGGCTAATGATGATATAATATTATATCATCATCATCATCATCATAATGTTGTGGCATGGGATAGGCCGTCTTGGTGTTCATTGAGGGAGGCCTATGTTCATCCATGGACGGATGGAGGCTAATGATGATATATTATATCATCATCATCATCACCATCATTATGTAATGTTGTGCCATGGGATCGGCCGTCTTGGTGTTCATTGAGGGAGGCCTTTTTTATGTTACTTGGATAGGCAAACTGGCAAACGTGCCACCTGATGGTAAGTGGTCGACGTCGCCCATGAACATAAACCAGTTTACCTGGAACTCATTTATGTGTTGCCTATCCTGAGATATAAGGTGTTAAGTCTCTGTGCCAGTAATTACACTGCCTGTCTTGCCCTTCTCTCCGAAACACAGCAAAGCTGTTTCACGGGAGAAACAAGCAAGATTGTGGTACCCATGCAGCCGGGAGCGCGGCACAGCGCTTCCCTGCCACCGGTACCCATGGACGCATGCTAGCTAGGTGGTTAGACTAGCTGTTGCCCGCAGCTTCGCCCGCGTTAACTTAGATTTACAGCCGTATACGGCCTGATGATGACTATTATATATATATATATATATAGGTCCCGTCAAAATCGGGCCAGCCGTTTCAGAGATTAGCCGGAACAAACAGACAGACAGACAGACGGACAGACAAAGAAAAATTGGTTAATAGAATCAGGCGTTACTTTGCGGAAATCCATTACATAAGATATTAAATTATATTATATTAAATAGCAATTATCCCGCGAAACACGCAGTCTTTACAGCAAATGTGTGAGTGCACGCATATGCATGCATATAGCACCGCCCTCCTTTCCCACACTGCATATGCGTACACTCGCATGCACCACCACCCCCACATGCACCACAACCACAGTAAAAGACCGTAAGTAATTCGTTCACTTAACGATTACTAATCGTAGAGTCTACATCCTGAGGATGCCTCGGTGTCGGGGCGAAACGTGCGTAGATTGTTTGGTGGTGGTCTTTTACTGTGGTTGTGTGTTGTGTGGTTGTGGCGCTGAGCGAGCGAGTCCCTTTCGGGGGCGTGTCATGAAAGCTGCCAAGGCACGCTTAGCTTAGTAAATGACAGCGACTCTGCGAGCACCTATACTGCTGCTATACTTGTACCAATGAAAAGTGAAAATACCAACCATACATCCGTTGAAGCTGCCACGATATGCCTAGTCTAATTTATTAAAATATTTAGAACAATGTCAATGTTATTAGTTATTTTCATTTCAATCTTTTGCTCATGTTTCACGTTAAAATGCACGTGTGCACCGACGCAGCCCCACCCGTTGTTTTTACAAATTGTCTCCCTAATTGAAT
This sequence comes from Helleia helle, assembly GCA_963853865.1. Lineage (NCBI taxonomy): Eukaryota > Metazoa > Arthropoda > Insecta > Lepidoptera > Lycaenidae > Helleia > Helleia helle. Next base: position 17,825,670 of record OY971433.1, on the reverse strand, counting down.
TCAGCCCTTAATTTGTACAAATGTAGGTAACTGTAAGAATCACCCAATTGGCAATTAGAGCGCTATCGATGGAAGAGCTGGAAAATTAGCACATGGAGCACTCTAGGAAATAAAATAATTGTCCAATATTTTGTGAACAAACTTTTTTACCCCAATGCGACTATTCAAGCGGCTACCGATGTTACATTTGCTTGCATAAGGTACCTTGGAGCTTGAAATCAGTTTAAGTATTCCGAGTATCAAACTGCAATTAATCAGGAATATTATAATGTGAGCCTCTTTTAGGTATATTTTCAGGTGTTTATATTAAATTTTTCTTCAAATTGATACAAATATACTTAAAACTTTATCAGTTAGCCTACCTGTTATGGTGTTTCTTAACTTTTTCCAATTTGAGTTCTCACACTTCAACCTGTTGTATGAAGGTCGGCGATTTTAGCGGGAACACGACAAAATGGCGGACCCGTCACATTGAAATCGCGCGCTAAATGATACATCACGCAACAATTCAAAGTAATAATATATTTATTTTACAAAAATTATATAAGTGTAACGTTATATTGTGTTTTTTCCAAGATTCATGTGCTTGAATTGGTAGGTACCTACGCTTATAATTAAATATTATCTTCCTGAAATAAAGCAGCAACTACCATAAGCAACAAAATAATGCTGAAAAGTGAAAACTTTTAGTAAATCCGCCATGTCTGAAGTAGGAAATAGATCCAGTTTTTTTCAGTTATTGTACATATTATGTAGTAACTGTTGACGGCAGCTGATGATGATGATCATTTAAGAAATCTATAAAAGGTGGACCTTTTATAGATTTCCAAATGATTATACCATAATATTTTTTTATATCTCTAGGAAACTCCCAAGCGGCTTCAATTTCTCCCACTCTTACAATGATTATACTTATATTATTTAACAATTTACCTACACGAAAACCCATCTCGTAATTTTTGAGTTTATCGCGTACAGACAGACAGATAGACAGGCAGACGCGGCGAAGGATTTTGTTTTATAATACATATGTAGTGGTGTTTTTTTTTTCTTTATTAAGTTGGATAGGCAAACTGGCAAACGTGCCACCTGATGGTAAGTGGTCGACGTCGCCCATGAACATAAACTAGTTTACCTGGAACGAGCCCAGGCAACTCATTTATGTGTTGCCTATCCTGAGACATAAGATTGGTGCCAGTAATTACACTGCCTGTCTTGCCCTTCTCTCCGAAACACAGCAAAGCTGTTTCACGGCAGAAACAAGATGGTGGTACCCATGCAGCCGGGAGCTCGGCACAGCTCTTCCCTCCCACCGGTAAATGATATGAATGATGAAATGAAATACCAATAACACCTTAAGCCACACAGTGTATAGGAAACATACCCATACGGATAGGTATTTAAACGGCGAATCACACCACCATCCAATACAGTTAGCTACCGTGGGTAAATCTTTGTTACAGAGAGCACAAGGGATCTGTGATGAGCAGCACCTGGAGACCGAACTTTAACATGTCAAGCAAGTACTGCGTGACAACAAGCTTCGGGTACCGCGTCTCCGTCACAGTGATCGTGTGAAACCAGCCACCGTCGTGCGAGTACCTGCTGTGCTACCGTTTATGAAAGGCGTCACTGACAAGATTGGCTTCATCCTAAAGCGAGCTTCTATAAAAACTTATTTGAAGCCGCCTAAAAAGATAGGTCAATTCTTACCATCTGTCAAGTGTCATATACCCTTTTGATTGTGATAGGGATGTTGACATTTTTCATAAATGTTTGTAGATCATTTATAAATATCTAATAGAGGCCTAAATATTATTAACTTTTGCTTAAATACGTCTAATGTCTATAAAATCTTGCATTTTATAATGCATTTTAAATTTCGCACCAAAACGCTAACACTTGTTAAGTGAGGTGAGGTTGCTAAACATTGTAAAAATGATAAAAATTAAAACCGACTTCAAAATTTAAAAAAAACTAAAAAGTAATAAAATATTTTCCTTAATCTTTGTGCCTACAATTTATAATCAACTTGTTCTTCTACTCATATAGAATCTTTGCATTTACCACGTCATTATTGTTACTTTTGGAGTCGGTGTCAGCCAAGGTAGGTACATCAACGAATACGACACCGGCTTCATATATACCTTTGAGATATGTATACATATCTCAAAGGGTTTAGACGGCGTTTTCCCAGCTCCCCGACGGCAAAAATTTTTTCGACACCTCTAACAAAAAAAATAGCCAATGGACACAAAAACTTAACGAGTCATATTATGTCACTCCTGAATAGTATAGTAGCTTTTTTAGTTCTCTTCGTGAAAGAATTTTTATGATCGGATCTAGTCAGTACTTCCGAAGATTACCCCCTACCAACATACAAACAAAGTTATAAACGTTACCTCTTTATACTAGTACTATAGATACCGATATTTTTTTTTCTTTAACGCCGGGAAAAGGCATCCCGCGGGGGAGTGGGTCTCTCGACGCGGGTGTGTGGGACTCGCTGCGCCCGAAAGCTGGTAAGTGGACGCAGCTCTACCCACTAAAACCCGGCGAGTGCCACCAATGCCGCCTTTGGTGAGGTGCCCCGGATCTAATAAACAAACAGGACAACTCGCCGGCTAGTCCGTCGCGTCGGCCCCATGGGACCGACGCGACGCCACCTCCACAGAGGGTTTGTCCCGCACCATAGAACAACTCCTCCCAACGTCGGGACAGTATCCTCGTCCCTTGTCCCCCTGCTCTTTTGTCCCCTCTTCTTAAAAGAGCAGCTTCCTCGGCTCAATTTGCTTCGCCCAAGGTGCTGGGTTTACCTTAGGCTACTGACCGCCACGACAAGGCTTGAACCATAGGGGGGTTGTACTGCCACCTAGTAATCTTGGTATACTTAAGTACATATTTCGCAAGGAAAGTGTACATACGAGTAAAGCCGAGTACGAAACCGTGTAAGGTATTCACAGCGCGTGCAGCTACTGGGCACGCGGAGATATGCGCACGCGTCTGTCGCCATCGTATTGTAAAATTTGGCATCTGTAGAATATCATTAAGAGTATTGCCAATCTCGTATATAACACTGACAGTCATTGACACTGCACCTAGATTTACAGGAGGGAGGGATGCGCTGTGCCGCGTGGTCGCCTGCATGGGTTATTCTGTGAAACACTTTTGATGTATTTTGCAAAAAAGGGCGGGACAATGTATTTACTGGCACTGAGACTTACCATCTTACGCCTCAAGGTCGGCAACACATGAATGACTTGGCCTTTTTTTTCTTTAACGCCGGGAATTGCTCTGAGGCATTCCGCTGGGGAGTGGGTCTCCCCAGGCGGGTATGTGGGACTCGCTGCGTCCGAAAGCTGGTAAGTGGACGCAGCTCTACCCACTAAAACCCGGCGAGTGCCACCTAGATTGCCACCAATGCCGCCTTTGGTGAGGTGCCCTGGATCTAATGAGCAAACAGGGCACCTCGATGGCTAGTCAGCCCCTCAGGGGACCGACACGCCACCTCCACAGAGGGGTTGTACCGCACCACAGAATAACCCCTCCCAACGTCGGGACAGTACAATGGGGTGAGGTTCCCATCCTCGCCCCTTGCCCCCTGCTCTTTAGTCCCCTCTTCTTTAATAAGAGGGGCACAAAGAGCCCCTTTGGCTCAATTAGCTTCGTCCAAAGTGCTGGGCACACCTTAGGCTACTGCAGAGCCCCACCGCCACGTCAAGGCCTGAACCACGGTGGGGATGAATGACTTGGCCTGTCCAGTCGCAGCCCGCAGGTGAACTCGTGGATGTTCATTGGCGATGTTGATCACTACCACCATGGGGCTCGTCTGACAGTTTACCAATCCAAATAACATTATAAAAACCTACCTGTCGACTGTAAAGTCGGACGACAACATCATAACAAGCGGAACGTGACACTTTTTTGTGCGTGCAGCCGGCGTTCATCCATTTATAAGACGTTATCACGTCCATTATAGTATATATTGTCCGCGGAACAAAATACCTATTCAACATGCTCTCACTTCGTACAAAATTTCATTAAATTCGTTTCAGCAATTAACATACCTATGTTTCCAAAGTATCAATCGCTGAAAAAAAAACTTTCCTACAAAATAAAATGACAAATGTTCCTCAAAAATTGGATTTTTTATAGCATAGGAGGGCAAACGAGCAATCGAGGCCTTTTGGCGACTATCGACGCCCGTACACATCCGCACAACCAGAGATTATGCAGGTGCGTTGCCTTCCTTTTCCTTACTACCCCCAATGGACCACCGGACACTCACAAACCGAACGAAACGCGACAGCATAATTGTCACTTTACGCCGGTATCATGTAAGCGAGAGATACGACCACGGTCGTGCCTTCCCAATTCGGCTGAAAAGAAGCTTGGCCTCTTACCAAAAAAAATAGTCCGACTGTCAGCATGTTCAAAAATCTTCTTTATTTTTGTCGAGTATTATTTGCGTAACGTTTGTGAATATTAGAAGGATATTCAATATACACAATACACACTTGCGTAACCTCTGTTTGCGGAGGCTGAGGGCGTCGTGTCGGCGATGATTCACTGTTACGTCATATCATCGACAGCACCGCTGACTCCCACACCCAAAAATCCACAGCTGTTCATTGTTGCCCTTTAAAGACACCATGCTATACATTTTAGAGGACTAAAGTTAATTTAGGTGGGTCGACTTCATAATACCTACTACTACATAAGATTAGAGTCATATTTGTTTTTGCGGCCGTCTTGGCATTCACTGAAAGAGGCCTATGCCAAGCAATGGACCGATAAAGGTCGATATTGATAAAGGAAACGTTGAAAGTTAATTTTATCATCTTCTATACAAATAAATAAAATTGTGTGTCTCAAAGTGTCTCTTTTAATTTCAAATTAATGAATGCTATGACAAGCATTCATTAATTTGAAATTAAAAGAGTATAGTATAATTATGATACTGACATCAAACAATATTTTTTTTTAATTTTTATCAACAGTCTGTTCCGGTTAATCCTTGAAATGACTAGGTGCCTATTTTGAAGGAATTTCACTTGCAGATAGCTGATATTATAAGGAATAACTTAGGCTACAAAATAATCATCATCAATCCCGATACGGCTATAAATCTAAGTTCTGTCTTATGATCTAAGTCTGTTTGTAATTTCAAATTAACAGCTGTATTACATCAAAAAATCAATTTTTTAATATTTTTGTCTCAATACCTGCTGTTGCCCACAGCTTCGCCCGCGTTAACTTAGTTTTACAGCCGTATACGGGTTGATGATGATTATTTTATAGCCTAAGATACTCTTTAAAACATTAGCTATATATCTGTGAAAATCCCATCAAGGTCGGTTCTGCTGTTTCCGACATTAGCCGTAACCACAGAAATATACTTATCAAGAGGCCGTAACAAACAGACAGTCAAACAAAAATGGTAAAAAATGCTATTTTGGTACATGCTTGTACCGTATATACATCCTTATGCATTTAGTAAAAGCGGTTATTTTAATATTATAAACTGACACTCTAATTTTATTTATATGTAGGTATAGATATATAGATTTGTCTAAAATCGTTGCTCTGTAATTGTCACCCCAGCATTATCTGTGTTCATCTCCGCTGAAGCTCGTGTATGACCTTACCATCCTCCGTTATTATGTTTTGATTAACTTATAGTAATACTAATAATTTAAGTATACAATTATTATTATTAAGAGATATCCCTTTACCTTTTAAGTACTTTAAAATTTGGCATGTAATGGAATAGAGTGGTGATTTCTGAAAGGGTCGCAATGCCTTTATATAGTCAGTTGTTTTACATTTTAAAAGAAAAAAATAAGAGTTGGGGTTCGATATATTTTTTCTGCTAAATAATATAAAAGATTTTATAGAATAGACGAAAATTTATTTAGATAGTGTGCAGGACGACTCAATCGATCACGTAACTAACTAATTATAATATGTACATAGTCATTGTTCTAATTGTAATATGTAAATACTAACTACTAATTGTTACTAAGATAAGTATAGGCCAGTATATAGTTTGATAGGTTTAATATGAAAACTTTGTGTCATGTAATTGACTCGCCCCAACTCGGTTGTACGCCAACCGAGTTTACCTCATAGCTTGCTGTCACTTTCGTTTTACGTAAGAGTGAGAAAGATGCAATATGTTGTGTTTTTTAAATATCTAATTAGAATGTTTTAATTATGTTTTTTAGTTAGAATTAATGTCTATTTAGATTCCTATAAGCATTAGCAATGTTAATTTAATTAGAAAATAAGAGAAAATGACTTGTAAAGTTTAAACAATGTTAGAAAGGATAGGATATAGGTTAGAGTGAGAGGGAAATAAAGTGATCTCTGATTGGTCAATCTAATAGTATGCTTTACGGCAAGATTTGTATAAATATCGCGCTGAATTTCCACTAATCAGTTCAGTATTCGGCTACCAGTAATAGTGAAAACTTGTAAAGAAATACTAAGAAGAGGAATAAAGGAAAAGTTCTGAAGAAATTATTGTTTCAATTCTCCAATCCCAGCAACAAGTGTACATAGCGTACATTTATGGTCCTTCGGTCGCCGGATAATTGAGAAGAAAGTGCGAAGAATTTTTCCTCAAGAAAGTGATACGGTGAAGATTTTATCAAGAAAGTGAACATGCCGGTCACTCGCAAAACACACCAGTCAAAAGAAGCGCAACAGTCTGCGTCAGAAACTGAACATACGACCTCCGAAACTACCGATTCATATCGAACCCAAACGTCCGGCGATACTGCCACCTCCGGTACCACTGGCACTACTGATACCACTGATCGGACCACCGCTCAGTCGGGTAGTACCGAGGCCACGATCCCGAACGTTAACGAAACAACTGGTAGACCGGATACTGAATCTCAAGCTCTCGCCCCCCGCGCCCCTCGACTACTGCCAGTCGGGACGCACCGTCGTCAGTGCAAAGAGCCAATACTGTTATCGCTTGCCTACCTGAAGCCGGCAAGCATGAAGAAAGGAAACGGGCCGCCTCCGTCAAGTCAACGAAGGCCTACAAAATAGCGAAAGCAAAAGAGGAGTTAGCGCGCCTGCAAGTCGAATTAGCCGCTGCTCGCCTCGCCGTATTAGAAGCGGACTCAGATGAAGAAAACGATGACGTCGTCTCCGTGTGTTCGAAAATAGAAGCCAACACACGAATCAATACCTGGCTACAAGGTCAGTCAGAATCGCCGGTATTAGCCATCAGCAACGAACCTCATCAACTTGCCACCACAGAAGAAAGGATACCAAGACAACCAAGTATCACAGAAGACAGAAGAATGGAAGAACCTGTCACTGTGGCAAGAGAAAGAAGTCCAGAACCGCCGAACGCGATTAAGGAAAAGAAGTTGAAGCCACCAGTCCTCGTCGAAGAGAAGACGACCAAATATCCTCAGTCAGAGCTCTCTCAATTGACTGAAGCCATAACACTCGCCGTCAAGTCAGCGCGCCCAAGACTTATGGAGCTACCGGTCTTCAACGGAGCGCATCAAGAATGGCTTCACTTCAAAGCAGGTTACGAAGAAACCGAAAAGCTCTACTCGAAGACAGAGAATATCAACAGACTTCGAAGAAACCTAAAAGGGAAAGCCAAGGAAGCCGTCGATGGTCTACTTATCACGAACGCCAACCCAGCCGACATTATGAAAACTCTGGAATCAAGATTCGGAAGACCAGAATCAATCGCTATGATGGAAATAGACACACTTCGAACATTACCACGTCTCTCCGAGTCACCAAGGGACATCTGTATATTCTCGACTAAGGTGACAAACGCCGTGTCTACACTACAAGCATTGAACTGCGTCTACTATCTCTACAACCCGGAAATCGCCAGGGCCATGGTAGATAAACTGACACCGACACTTCGATACAGATACTTCGACTACTCTGCCACACTACCTAAAGAAGAGCCGGCACTACTGAAGTTCGACAAGTTCATGAAAAGAGAAGCGGAGCTGTGCGGACCCTTCGCACAACCGGAACAAGTGGGTTCACAGCCGCAGCCCACCACACCGAGACGTCATCAACGAGTGAACCATGTCACCGAGAAACCAACCATCAAATGCTTCATATGTGAAGGCACGGGACATTCAATAACGGACTGCGAGAAGTTCAAGGCAGAGGATGTTCAGGGAAGATGGGATATCGCAAAAAACCGTCGTCTATGTTTCAGATGCCTACGGTATAGAAACAAGAACCATTCTTGTCGACAACGAACATGTGGTATCGACAACTGTAAATATTATCATCATCGAATGCTGCATGTCTCGAGGAATAATGAAAGGACAGAAGAGGACCACAGGTCATCTGAAGCAATCAACTCTGCCTGGACTACAACCACAAGACAGTCCTACTTGAAGATCATCCCAGTCACAGCTTCGGGACCGGCGGGAGCAACAGACACATACGCTCTACTAGACGATGGGTCTACGGTGACACTCATCGACGAGAACCTAGCTCACCGCATCGGCGCCAGAGGACCCATCGACCCGCTCCGCATCGAAGCCATCAACGAGATGAAGACCTCCGAAAATAAGTCAAGAAGAGTCAATATCACATTAAGGGGAGTGAATGAACATGAAGAAAGAATTCAAGCTAGAACAGTCAAGAATCTTCATGTGGCTACTCAAAGGGTTTCAAAAGAAAAGATTGAAGAATGTCAACACCTTCAAGACATCAGCGAGTTCATCACATATACACATGCGAAGCCCGAAATACTAGTTGGACAAGACAACTGGCATCTTCTTCTCACTTCAAGAGTCAAGAAAGGAAGCAGACAACAACCGGTGGCGTCGCTCACTCCGCTCGGATGGGTACTTCACGGAAGCCACACGAAAGACTCAAGCAACAACATCAACTACATTCATCACCTGAGAGAAGATCATGTTGAAGACACCCTTGAAGACATGATGAAGCAGTACTTCGCGATGGACTCACTATACATCAATCCGAAGAAACCGACAACAGATCCAGAAGAGCAAGCGTTACGAGTCCTTGAAAAGAATACAGTCCACACGAAGACAGGAAGATACGAAACGTCACTCTTATGGAAGACAGAAGACATCAACCTCCCTAACAACTATGAAAACTCGTTGAAGCGCCTATACAACATCGAAAAGAAACTCGATCGGGATCCCAGACTAAAACAAAAATATACAGAACAGATGGAAGCACTCATCATCAAGGGATACGCGGAGCCAGCCCCGAAGACAAAGACAGCGAATAAAACGTGGTACTTACCACACTTCGGAGTGGTCAACCCTTTGAAGCCAGATAAGCTCCGAGTGGTCCATGATGCAGCAGCCAAGACTAGGGGAGTCTCGCTCAACGACCAACTCCTCAAAGGACCGGATCTACTACAATCATTACCAGGGGTCGTCATGCGGTTCAGACAACATACCGTCGCTGTGACTGCGGACATCAAAGAAATGTTTATGCAAGTAAAGCTTCGAGAACAAGACAGGGATGCCTTGCGGTACTTATGGCGAAAGGATAGAAGAGATAGTCAGCCACCGGATGAATACCGAATGACGTCACTCATCTTCGGCGCATCTAGTTCACCGGCAACGGCGATCTTCGTGAAGAATTTGAACGCAAAGAAATATGAAGAAACTCATCCAGAAGCCGCAAGAGCCATAGTAAAGAAGCATTACGTTGACGACTATCTGGATAGCTTCAAAACCTTAGAAGAAGCTATACGCATCACAACCGAGGTCAAGAACATACATAAGGAAGCGAACTTCGAACTCAAACAATGGAAGTCGAACTCGCCTAGCCTTCTCGAGGCCATAGGGGAAACGGAAGGTCAAGAAGATATCGAACTATACAAGACAGAAGATAAAGTCGAGAGAGTACTGGGACTCATCTGGAAACCAGACAGGGACGAGTTCACCTTCAATCTCAACCTGACTCGAATACCGTCATCACTGTTTCAAGGGAAGAAACCAACCAAGAGAGAGGCTTTAAGGGTTGTCATGTCTCTATTCGACCCACTCGGTTTCGCCTCCCCGGTCACTATCAAGGCCAAACAAATCCTACAAGAAGTATGGCGACGCGGAACATCATGGGATAACGAGATTGATGAGGACCTCTCAGAAGATTGGCAGAACTGGCTACTCCATCTGAGGAATCTCTCGAACGTGGCTATACCAAGGTGCTACCTGGGCTACAGCGACGCCGTGTCACTTCAACTACATATCTTCACCGACGCAAGCGAATCCGCATACTCTACAGCACTGTTCTGGAGAGCAGTAGCCCCGAACGGTCAAGTCAATGTGTCACTCGTCATGGCCAAAGCAAGAGTATCCCCGTTGAAGGTCACCTCAATACCAAGATTAGAGCTACAAGCCGCCGTAATGGGAGCCAGACTCGCAGAAGCCACCATAGAAGAACACGAAAGGAAACCAGATTCGAAGACGTTCTGGACTGACAGCAGAACGGTACTTACCTGGATCGAGACAGGGTCTCGCTCATACAAGCCATACGTTGCGCACCGCCTAGCAGCCATAGAAGAATGCTCTACAGTAAACGAGTGGAGATGGGTTCCGACCAAGCTCAATATCGCCGATGACGCCACAAGAAATGTACCACCGTCATTCGACACCAACCACAGGTGGTACAAAGGTCCAGAGTTTCTCTATGAACCCGAAGAGTCATGGCCAACAGAACAATCTTGTTCAATTACAGAAGAAACCGGAGAAGAAAGAATCCATCACATCTCAGTCGACGAAACTCCGAGACTCGCAGAAGCCTTACCCGAGGTATCCCGCTTCTCCAACTGGGATAGATTACGTTATACAACAGCTAGAGTACTTCAGTTTCTTCAACTCTGCCGGCCCACGAAAGAAACCGTTCACTATAAGAGAAACTCGAAGAACATCGAAACGGATCCCATCTGGAAAAACATACGTAACAAAAAGAAAGGAATTATACCACGACAAGAACAAAAGAAAGAAGAAAGAAAATTCATTCCCATACCTGCGGAACTTCTTACACAAGCCGAAGAACTTCTAATGCGGTCATCTCAACAAGAAGCATTCACTCAAGAACTTCATGACATTCGAAGAGGGAAACCCATCAGCAAGGAGAGCAGACTTCATCAAATAAGTATAGAATATCTGAACGGGTTCATCAAGTTAAAAAGCCGCATCGCAGCCGTCAAGGAAGTACCGGAAGCATTAAGAAGTCCTGTAGTCATAGATGGCAACCATCCGACGGTGAAATTATGGATTAAGAATATCCATCATAAACTACACCACGCGGGCGTAGAAACAACTATCAACGAGTGTCGTCAACAATATTGGATTATACGCATACGCCCGATAACTCGTACTATCATAAGACAATGTCTACACTGTCGAATGAAGACACAAACGCCATCTTTCCCAAGAACTGGAGACTTACCTGCCTGTCGACTAGCTCACCATCAACGTCCGTTCACATTTACCGGAGTGGACTACTTCGGACCTCTCTCTGTCACCGTCGGACGTTCACATCAGAAGAGATACGTCGCCGTCTTCACATGTCTAACTACGAGGGCGATACATCTTGAAATAGCCGGATCGCTCAGCAGCAGTTCAGCAGTCATGGCGTTGAGAAGAATGATGGCTAGAAGAGGCTGTCCAACGGAAATCTGGTCAGACAACGGGACGAACCTGAAAGCGGCAGATAAAGAACTACGACGAGCGATCGACGAGGCAACGGCTGAAGAAGCAGCGAAGAGACAGATATCGTGGCGATTCATCCCCCCGGGAGCACCATTCATGGGCGGGGCATGGGAAAGAATGGTCAGGTCTGTCAAAACTAGCCTGACGTCAACCCTCCACGAACGCCATCCTACAGAAGAAGTACTCTCCACGCTACTGACAGAAGCCGAATATACCGTCAACAGTCGACCTCTCACACATGTATCGGTCGACCCTGAAGATCTGGAAGCGTTAACTCCCAACCACTTCCTGTTGGGAGGACCAGGAAGATTACCGACCTTTGCAAGATTCCCAGAAAAGGACATTATTTCGAAGTCCAACTGGCAAGCCGTACAGAAGTTAGCAGACACATTCTGGGAAAGGTGGTTACGTGAATATCTCCCCGGACTTCAGAACCGGCGGGAGCCACATGGACGAGGGTCTTCGGTACGAATCGGGGATCTCGTACTGCTAGTCGATCCCAACTCACCGCGCAACGTATGGCTCAGAGGGAAAGTAATCGCAACATTCCCTGGACCCGACAACGTCGTAAGAACTGTCGACATCCAGACCAAGGGAGGAGTACTACGGCGACCGGTAAGGAAGCTGGTGATCCTGCCCATCGAGGAAGACGTCGTCCCGACACCAGGAGAAGATGCGACGGAGTCACACGGCGGGAGGAATGTGCAGGACGACTCAATCGATCACGTAACTAACTAATTATAATATGTACATAGTCATTGTTCTAATTGTAATATGTAAATACTAACTACTAATTGTTACTAAGATAAGTATAGGCCAGTATATAGTTTGATAGGTTTAATATGAAAACTTTGTGTCATGTAATTGACTCGCCCCAACTCGGTTGTACGCCAACCGAGTTTACCTCATAGCTTGCTGTCACTTTCGTTTTACGTAAGAGTGAGAAAGATGCAATATGTTGTGTTTTTTAAATATCTAATTAGAATGTTTTAATTATGTTTTTTAGTTAGAATTAATGTCTATTTAGATTCCTATAAGCATTAGCAATGTTAATTTAATTAGAAAATAAGAGAAAATGACTTGTAAAGTTTAAACAATGTTAGAAAGGATAGGATATAGGTTAGAGTGAGAGGGAAATAAAGTGATCTCTGATTGGTCAATCTAATAGTATGCTTTACGGCAAGATTTGTATAAATATCGCGCTGAATTTCCACTAATCAGTTCAGTATTCGGCTACCAGTAATAGTGAAAACTTGTAAAGAAATACTAAGAAGAGGAATAAAGGAAAAGTTCTGAAGAAATTATTGTTTCAATTCTCCAATCCCAGCAACAAGTGTACATAGCGTACAGATAGATTATTACACTGTCACACACTTTAAATAACAATTATAATCTAAGTACTTAAGTATACAAGAAATATTGTATTTAATGTATATACTGAAAAGTTATTTCTAAAAAAGTTTTGCGGATATAAAATTATTTATTTATAAAGGTGTAAAAAAATGACCAGCTTTATCAACAATCTGTATTAGTTCACTTTTACCCGTGGGAGGAAAGCGCTGTGCCACCCTCCCGGCTGCATGGGTACCACCATCTTGATTGTTTCTCCTGACGACTATTACCGGTTGGTTGAATTGTTATTATGTCAGTGCGAGATCACTGACCAGTTTCGGAATTTTATGGCTCACATTGCTACTCTATCCGGTTATATGCTCGATGCCCGGTACAGACTATATTCAAAATTAAAACCCGCGGGCCGCTACGGGTCCAGTATCCAGATCACTCGACCAGCCGGGCCGTCTAAGATGTTATCTCTTTCTTGTGTATGCTTTTTCTCAAAATTTTACTGACCATCTCTATCTAGCTGGTTGAAAAGGGGTCTTCAATCTAGCGCAGCTGTGTGCTAAGAATCCATTAGTTTAGCAGTCATTTGGTTTGTCACCAGGGGCGTCGCCCACAGCGCCGGTGGAGTAAAGGTGTGGTTCGGCACACCTGTCTTCCAGCAAGTTACCAGTTTTTTAGATAAATTGAAAGTAGAAAATCGTGAGTAGGTACGACTCGCACGCAGAGGATTATGTGAAAAGAGTATTTTTATGTTAAATAACAAGAAATTAACGAATTTTGGAGTTACTTCTACAACCATGTTGCGAGATCTTTCTACTTAGCAAATTCCATAATTCTGTGTATGTATATATATATATATATATATATATATATATATATTATTCTACTGGTATATTTGACCAACAAACGACCTAGAGTTGTCCTACACTGTTTTCTTTTGTCATTTTAGGAACAGACCCCTAAAAAGTAGTAAAAGGCTACTACAAACATTGGGATTGAGACTTTCGTCTTGTCCGGCAACCCAAAGAAATATTTTCTGACATTATTGGGAGGAGGGACTCCCCCGGCGGGTATGTGGGACTCGCTGCGCCCGAAAGAAGATAAGATGGACGCAGCTCTACCTACTAAAACCCGGCGGCACCAGCGACGGTGTGTCAGGAGGCACTCTCCTCAAGAGGCAGGTGAAAATTATTAGGGCTAGGTGAACTATCATTTATATTTATGGCATTTAAAAAAACATAAGTTGCACCCGGCATCTATTTTTAAAATCATACGTGATTCAATTTTCAAATATACAGGGGATGTTAAACGGAAATTTTCGAACTTGAATTTGAATCACGCGTTTCCTGGACCAAAACCGAGCGGAAATGGACCAGGATGTCCTTTTTGAGTTAACTGTCTACCTGATACCTGGGTGTAAATGGCCAGGCCATTTCGTAGGGCAGGCGCGTGCAACGTTTCCTGCGCCGTATGGAGCTACCAAGCCATTGTTTTGGAGGGGATGCGAGTGCGCTGAATGCAAATTACTTTAAAAATGGTCGACGCGTTGAGTCTCTAGTTTTGTACAAATTCTCCTTATTTCATCAGCCTTAAATATATTTTTAAGAGTATTTTATGCATCATTTGCCTGCTATGAATTGTTTTGATTTGATTTTCATTGGAGCCTTGTACTTTTATATTTAGCTAATATCAATCGATCCTGTTTAAATATGGAACAATATTTCATTTAATTCTGTTGGTATAAAATCTCCGTGCTGAAGCTCCGTTTCATTTAAGTAGATGTTAGTTTCGCAATCAACGGATACACTGATAAGGACAGTAAAATAATTAAAACTTATTTAATAATTTTATTAAAAATACTTATAATAAATTATGTTTACGTTAACTTAGCCAGAGGCTGGCCCTTCTTGTCTTCTACCACAAAACACAGGATGAGTCGCAATGCTTAGTATATTATCCATCCATCTTTCTGGAACGCAAAGCCATTTGGCAGAAGAAAATGAAACAGAAGTCACTTACCGCGAATGAAACACTTTACACTAGAATATCCCTACAGAATATGATGACGTCGAAGACATTGAGCTCGTGATGATGAGAGCAGCGCGCAGAGATGATTATAATGGAATGCTGTAATTAAAGCCTTTTTAGTAGATTATATCATTAACAATGCTGTCGTTTCTATAGAATATTATACCTATCATATTTTATGAGATATAGACATATTATAAGACTAAAAATGTAAACTTAGTTGGAAGCATTATGTTGCCTTATTATCACAAAACGACCTCCCTGGAAGGAAAAATATGGTAATAAAATCAATTGTTCTCTTATCGATGCGATGGGAGTTAACGCATGTTTGACAATCATGCGCAGTACCTACCATACACTTGTTCTCACATCTAAGTTAAAGAAAATACAGTCCTCCTGAAAGCAATTTCAGAGTTTGATTGATATTATTGATAAAAAATATATAAGTAAGTACCTACGTATAATCCATAGACTTAGAATATATATGTTTATGGTATAATCATTAGTAGTAGTAATGGAACCGACTGTCCACAACGAAGTTATTTTAATAAATGTTTATATTACGCGTGGAAACAACAAGACAAATATGGCGGTTTAAATAATTTAACGTGGACTAGTGGAAAAGTTCATCAAAGGTAAAGGAGTACCTTATTTTTTATGCTCCATCTAATGACAAATACCTACACTGTATGTCTAATTGGTATTCATCAGAGCGCGTGTAGACCAAGCCGCGGTGGGGAAGGGTTAATAGCCGGCGCCGCCTCCGCGCCCAGGCATATTGTTCCGAGGTCTGCCCGCGAGCGCCGACCGCCGCACGGCCACACGCTAATTCACATTGTCAATATTTGAACTGCTGCAGTGACCGAACCGATGATTCCATTACATTACGAGCCGGTGGCTGGGAAGGCAAGATGTCGGCATAGCTGATTGACTATTATATACGGCTGTGTCACATCGAGCCAGCTCAATCCGCCGGCGTTCTACGGACGAAGATTATAAACCTGGACGCTCCCGTAACGCAAGGTGTGCGATCGCTCCCGTAACGCGGGGTGGAGGGTGTTTGACAGCTGTCATTACGCACTTTCCTTATTCCTACTCTTCGCCGTGGACGAAACAAAAATCTTTATTTATATCACACACGATGATGTTCCCGTAGAGTGTGACTGGGTTTGTGCGTGAATAACGATACGAAAATAATACGACATGGCGAACGACGACGTGCTAGGGCCGCGAAAGACGATGTTCGTTTTAGTGATTGTTGTGGGGTGTTTTGCAGTCCTATGGCCGAGGATTTTATCTCCGCTCATCGTGGGCCACTCTAAGGAGCAGCTGAAACCGAACCAGTTTGACCGGGAGGCAGGTAAATAGGTATATTTAATTTTAGCTCAATGTCAATATCGCTGGACTAATTTTCTATTGGCCTAAAAATATACTGCGCGTAGATTTTCAGATTTGATAAAATATTTAATGTTTGCAGTATTTATCTCAGCATAGGTAGTATGTACGTTTCGTTTAGTATTTCGAAACTTACCGGACCGAAAGCACCGGAGCCGTGTTTGCGATTCTCAAGAACGAGATATTACTATGCAAATATTGCCTGGTCCAGTTGTTGACTCTGAGCAATATGTTGACAAGAGATCTGATTGGAATGTACTAATGTAGTCACACTTATGTAAGACTATATAATATACACCATAATAATGAATTATTGATATATGACAATATACATTTACACAGTTCTTAATTTTTTCTATAATTTAATTTTTGCAGTAACATATTTTTTATATAAGTATATTATTTATCTTTAATTGAAAAAAGCATTTTCCTGTAGACAAATAATAATAAAATTAATACAATATTATAATTACAATTACAATACAACACAGTATGTTATTTAATGAAATATTGTATAAATTTTATTATATTTCTTGTAATTATATGTGTACTTCTCAAGGATGAAGGCTCACAATTAAATATTTCCATATCGTATGAATGTATGTATGTTTATAAACATTTATTATACTTAGTGATGAGATTTTTATTGCTATCTAACACATAGAACACAGTAAGGTCGAAAAGAATTATATTTTTTACAGTTCATATTTGAAGCGAATTTTTTTATTGAAGGGATTTAATAATATGTATTTGCTATATGAAACAAACTTTATGAAATTTTCTTTACAATATTTATATAAAATATAAGTATTAGTACATTTAAAAAATTACAAGTTACAAGAAAATGCATTCTAAATATAATAAGCTAAATAACTAATTTAATTTTATAATAAATAATAAGAAAAATCAAAAAGTATTTTCTTGTTTGTTTGAAACAAGAACGTGTTTCTTTCTTAAATTTTATTTATTGGTTCTTATTTAAAATGCTAAAAGCAACTTATATTTGCCATTAATATTCAAATTAAATTAAATATTCACAACAAAAGAATATACACAGCCAAAGGAGTCTTTGATATTGTTTTTCCTCAAAATGATTCCATTTATTTTCAAGCTATGAAAGAGCTGAGCTAATAATTTGTAGGTACTTGTAATGTGTTAATTCATTCTGCATGGATGAAGATATACAAGGTGAACAGGAATTCATTCAAATTTTTGCTTCTTATTTATTCATATTTTACAAACAAGATAACAAATGTTCAGGATGCTGTGAAGTAATATTCGAACCAGAAGTGGCTGTATTGGAACTCGTCAATGAGCTTTGCAGTTCGGCACTGGGTAAGTTGACGCCACAAGCAGCAATCGAATGCCGTAAAGCAGTCAACGACACATGCGGTGTGGATATAGCAGGACTTGTAAAACAGAAAGAGAATGTCGGGAAGACTATGAAGATGCTAGTTGAGAGCATGAAGAACAGCAACAGCTCCTGTTTAAGAAATAATTTTGGCGTACCAATATACAGTTTGAGCGAACATTTCGCTTCAAATTCATGGAGTCTTCCGGACAGTTAGTGATGTTAATTTTAAGCATGGATATAACATGTTCTAACAAGTTTTATGTGTATTACTGTATATACTAACCTTAATGTTTGTTTAAGTGTATATCTAACAGCTAACTGACCTTCACTAACAAATATAATATTTTATTACAGTACAGTTGATAGAAGAAATATTCCACATACCTACATGAATATATGGATATTCCATTGAATATACTTCCTACTAATATTATAGACACGAAATATTGTACCTAAGAATGTATGGATGTATACTTGTTACTTGTTACTTGAGGTCAGGCTGGTTTCCGCAACTCGACGCTTTTGCGCCTATTTTGCGTGCTGTGAGCCTGAAGCACTCCCTACTGCCAGTTAAGCTCCCGCAAGAATGCTAGCAGTCTCTTGACATCGGCGCAAATCTCCGGGAGCGTTCTCGGGCATCCGAGATGGGCAGCCCGTAGCGGTGCTACTCCTGTGCACTCCAGTAGTACATGGGCTGCTGTTTCTTCCTCCGCTACGCAGGCTCTGCATAGCGGACTGTCTGTAACACCTATAGTGAAAAGATGCTTGTTATAGTGACCATGTCCTGTTATGGTGCCTGTTATCAGGCGCAGTTCTGATCGTTTTAAGAGCATTAATTGACGAGAGACGCGTGGGTTGCCTATTGGCATCGCTTCCCTTGCTTGTCTGCAATCGTCTCTGCTCGTCCAGAGCTCTCTGTGTCGTGTGTTTGCGTGCGTTCTCACCCATGCCCTTAACTGGCTGTATGGTAGCGGGGTCATTGGTTCATTACCTTTGACCTCCATATTTGCTCCACGTTTGGCCAGCTCGTCTGCTGCATCATTACCTCTTGAGCCACTGTGCCCTTTTATCCATTGAAGGGTCACTGTGTTATGTTGGCATGCTCTTTCGAGGTAACAGTGGCATTCGTGAATTAGGCCCGAGTTTGTTGTGTATGAGTTTAGTGCTTGGAGTACCGCCTTACTATCGGATAAGATCCTTATGGGATACCCTGTTACTTTCCGCTCTATTATGGCTCTCGCTGCTTGGGCTATACCAACACATTCCGCCTGGAAGACGGAGTTGTGTTTGCCCAAATGTACAGCCAGGTGGAGGTTTAGTTCTTCTGAGAAGACCCCTGCACCTGTTCCTTGTTGTGTTTTCGACCCGTCGGTGTAAATACTCAGCTCCTTAGAGGATGTATTTGTTGATGGGGACTCGAAAAGTTGGATTTTATATTGTTTGTTGAATACATACATTTTGGGTATGACATCGCTAGGGGCCTGCAGCAATGGAAATTCATCTAGATACTCGTCTAAGATTTTTGTGTGAGGTATCCTGATGTCTTTCCATAGTTTATGGTATGTATGGATGTATGTTTGTTACTCTTTAATGCAAAAACTACTGAATGGTTTTTAATGAAACTCCAATAACAAAGCTTATATAGGAAATATATTAAATACTTTTATACTGTACATATATTTAAGATTTTTATTATATAATACACATATTTTATACACATCCATGACCCAGGAACACAGATTTTTTTTTGTTCCCTGGCAGCATTCGAACCCTCTACCTCTGGCCTGGGTGCCAATTCGCTAATTGAGCCACAGAGGTCGTAAATACTCTAAGCCTGTCCCGTTGTCCCGAAAATAAGGTGATGGTGAGTTGATTTTAATGACTAAATCAAATCATCAGAACAAACCTTATTTTAATGAAGATTTTTGTCATTCAAGTGGATTCGAGAATAATTTAGATTCATTTCGGTCAAAATGTGTTGTACAGGACGTCTGTCGGGCCGCTAGCATATTTTTTGTATATTTTAGACCCATAGCACCATTTATCATAGTGGAAGTCAATAAAGCCATCAAACGTCTTACCATATGTGCATGGCAACTCTAACGTAACGCGGTTATGTTAAAGCAAACATGACGAAATTTATGATTTTCGCTCTTTTATTGGCGTACCAACCTTGGCGGGTATGAGCATCATGGATTATGCTGTGAATGTTCCAGAAGTCTATCGGAAGGATTTATGTAAATTTAAGATTGTTAAGACAATTTTTTTATGTCGTATGGGGGCAAACGACCAATCGAAATTTGAAACGAAATATTTACTTTGTTTTGGCCTTTTATTTCGCGGAGCTGGATATTTCGATATCTACGAATGTTTATTTTTTCTTTTACGCCGGGAAATGCTCTGAGGTATCCCGCCGGGCAGTGGGTCTCCCCAGGCGGATATATGGGACTCGCTGAGCCCAAAAGGTGGTAAGGTGGACGCAACTCTACTCACTAAAACGGGGCGAGTGCCACCAATGCCGGATTTGGTGAGGTGCGCTGGATTTCTTGAGCAAATAGGGCCTCTACGGCTAGTCAGTCCAAGGGATCGACGCCACCTCCACAGAGGGGTTGTCCCGCACCGCAGAACATCCCCTCCCAACGTCGGGATAGTACAACGGGGTGAGGTTCCCATTTTCGCCCTTTGTCCCCTCTTATAAAAGGGTACAAAGAGCAGCTCCCTCGGTTCAATTCGCTTCGCCCAAGGTGCTCGGTTCACCTTAGGCTACTGAGCCCCACCGCCACCACAAGGCTTGATTGGTGGGGATCTACGAATGTTCTTGCGAACATTTTAAGTAATTTTATATCAAAATATTTTGTAATTCATTACTTCGCATTTCGAATTCCATTTCCCCTAATCATATTAACCAAAGTCAAATAAGTTTATTTAAGAATGTTTGCATGCATGTTCCTTGTTTGGGTTGAAGTAGTTTTTTTACCGACTTCTAAAAAAGAAGGAGGTTCTCATTTCCGATGTTTGTATGTTTTTAGAAAGTCATAAATTATTTTGAACCTATATTGTTTTGTAATGTTGACGAAAATTTCACTTATTATAATAACACAACTTTTACGGATTATATCGCGGTTTATTATGGTTAGGCCTACGTTTCGGATACTTGCAACCATGGTCACGGGGGGACCTATGGTACATAATACATATCCTACTAATATTATAAAAACGCGAAAGTTTGTAAGAATGGATGGATGTTTGTTACTCTTTCGCACAAAAACTACATTCAGTAGTTTTAATGAAACTTCACAACAATATCAGAATACTACGGAACAGAAATACGCGTTTGCAACCGCGGGGCGCAGCTAGTCTTATAATATGATACGAATATATATAATACTAGCTGTTGCCCGCAGCTTCGCCCGCGTTGACTTTTAAAATTTGAGGGGTTGACCACCCTTATCACTTAGGGGTATGAAAAATAGATAGTAACCGATTCTCAGACCTACTGAATACGCATATAAAATTTGGTAAAAATCGGTAAAGCCGTTTCGGAGGAGTACGGTAACTAACATTGTGACATGGAAATTTTATATATAAGATAAATCCGCATCACCAACCGATATTTAATGCTTGAGGTGAGGCTGGTTTCCGCAACTCGACGCTTTTGCGCCTATTTTGCGTGCTGTGAGCCTGAAGCACTCCCTACTGCCAGTTAAGCTCCCGCAAGAATGCTAGCAGTCTGCGATTTCACAGCAACCGATTTAACAGTTAATAGAATCAGGCGGTTTTTTGATATAGCATAGGAGGGCAAACCAGCAGTCGAAGCCTTTTGGCGACTATCGACACCCGGAGATTATGCAGGTGCGTTGCCCTCCTTTTCCCTATCCCCCCAATGGGCCACCGGAAACTCACAAACCGAACGCAACGCGATAGAATAACTGTCACTTAACGCCGGTGTTATGTGAGCAAGAGGTACCACCTCCGTCGTGCCGGCCCAATTTGGCTGCAAAGCATCATTTTTTCATTGCAGGGAAATATTTATTGATGCAGCCAGGATCTTCTGGTAGATCCTGACTCAATGTGGGACTCGCACCTGGGAGTGCCCGCCCTAACTATAACCACCGCGAGCGCCTTCAGCCGCTTTTTGATATGCAGGCAACAGTCAGGATCACCTCAGCGACAGGCTGGTCCCGGCGAGGACTAGTCTACTCCTCGTAATGGGGGACTGCCCGGCCGCTACTAAGCAGTCTCGAAGACGTCGTGCCATACAAACCCAGGTTCCCATCCTGAGCACGATACGAACACAGGGGCATCACTGGAGGCGCATTAAGTAACACCTCCTACGCACCCACATTTGTCGCCTGCGGGAGGAGGCCTCGTCAGCGGCCTCCTCTGTCATCCGCTCTTCGGCCTCCTGGGAAATTACTGCCTTGCAGAAGGAGACCATCGCCGTCCAGGATTCGTTGTTACCGAGCATCACGGTGATGACGCTCGGCAGAGACAAGTCCTCTCTGATGACTGAAGTGAGACTGCGACGCAGCGCCGCCCATCTTGCAAAGCACCTCTTACAAAAGCATCACTTTTCGGGAATCCATAGTTCAATTGAATATATAGAATTGCGTGTTTTTATTTTGTTTTGTTTTTTGTGTGGTGGTATTTGTGTGGTGGTGGTGCATGCAAGTGTAGGTACGCATATGCAGCGTGGGAAAGGGGAAGAATGTGTGAGAGCATGCATAGGCGTGCACTCATACATTAGCCGCTGTAAAATTATTTGACATCTCTCATTCAACAGTATCTTCAAAAGCCTCATTTCAAAACCAAAACTTTCCCCGAAAGCCGCCATGTTTTATCGAGTGAAACATGTTTGTCAACCGTAATAGTTGTGATGTAAATGCAAACACTTTCTCGAGCTGCGGCCCCCCGAACAAACGGCCTATTGTTGAGGTCGACTCGTTTGTGGTCCAAAAAACAAAAAAAAAACAATTTTTGTTATAATATATTAAATAAATGAAGGATTTGAATACATCTCGGAAACACCGAGTGGATTTGAAAATATAATTTTGCATTTTATATCCAATTCCGGAAACACATGCGGGTAGTCAGGCGGGTAGCGCGTGTCTATAGACTTACCACCACGTGAACCGTCAGCCGACTGTCCGTTTGCCCCCTCTTCTATAAAAAACTAAGTCATAATTTAGCATTATACCAGTAAATATTTAAGCTTTATTAGTTAGTTTGATAACCTCCAAAATTAGATACAAACATTACTTGTTTTTAATATTGGTACAGTTTTTTTGGAGGATTTGTTTTTAAATCTAAGGTACACTCCCATACCGCGGGAAATCGCGGGAAACAGTATTAATATGAGATAATAAAGCAAAGCCGTCAAGATGCAGTTGGCGCCAAGTTAAACTTCAGTTAGTAGGTCATCTACTCAACCGCGAGTCGTTTTACTTGAAACTAACATTCTTGCGATATTCAATAGTTGGCGTTTATTGAATGACTGCAGTTTGTCAATGAAGTTATAGATACTATATTATATAACCTACGCAAATATTGTTTAATTTTCATCGCTATATAATAGTTATCATGCCACCCACGGTATTTCCGAACCGATTCTTGGGACGTTCAAGAAAAGAGCTTACTCATATTTAAAAGGCAACGCACCTACCAATCCTCTGGTGTAGTGTCTGTAGATGTGTGATCACTTATCACCAGGTGAACCGACTTTTGCCACCTCTTCTAAAAAACGTAGATACAGAATAAGATCGTTATATTGAAAACGTAAGCTAATGTTAATTAGGAACTATATTACTAAAATTTTAGTAAAAATAATACTTGTAATTATATTATGTCTTCCATAGAGGCTTCTATGCTGTTTTTTTTTGTCACAACCACTAGATTGCACCTCTGTAAAGAATTTCGGATAGAGGCGAATATAACAATATAACGCCCTAAGCACATTGAAGAGTATGTATGTATCAAAGATCTTAAACTAACAACTATTTACGCTAATTAAACTGGGTATTTACTATGTTTTTTTGCTATTATTTCCCAGAACTCAAAATTTCTGCCTCGAACGAATTCCTTGCTCACGGGTGTCGTGAAATTAGGTAAATATACCATTTTGAACATTCAATGTATGGTACCGTAAGGAACTACTGACGGGCCAATAGAGTTCTCATTAATAACAAACCCGTAACCACCTGACCCCGCTATACCAATCTCCTGTCCCTTGTACCACACAACGAACAGCCGGACATGTAAGTTTTTCACATTAGGCGACGTTACGCTAATGCTCCTAAACATTCTAAGTGAAATGTCCACTTGTGACCGTTGTCTGTACTGTGTAGGTCTAGAAAGTGTCCTATTTCGTTTCTAGGGCACGATTCACCCATTGATTGTTTTATCTATCAGGATTTTTCCAAAGGACACCTACATTGAAGGGGGAATGGAAAATACAATTCTGAAATAGATGTTAAAAAAAACTATGAAGGGGTAAATAGTCCCCGCGGGCGAACAACGGGGATGCGTAGGTGGCGCTACTTAATGCGCTTCCAGTAACGCCCCTGTGCTCGAGTCGGCTTCAGGATGGGAACCGGGGCCCAGTATGGCAAGACATCGCGGGGACTGCTTAGTAGCGGTCGGGCAGTCCCCCATTACGAGGAGCAGTTTGGCCTTCGCCGTGGCCAGCCTGTCGCCGAGGTGATCCTGTCTGTTGCCTGCAAATCAGGGACCCTCAAAAAGCGGCTGAAGGCGCTCGCAGTGGTTTACGAGTAGGGTACTCCCAGGTGTAAGTCCCAAATTGATGTATTTTAAATTACCCGAGATCCTGGAAAAAAATCTGTTTGTAAGATGTAAAGTAGAAATTATCATACTATGATAATATGAGGAGGTAAACCCACGTAGGTTTAAAACAAAAATGTTAAAATTTGGGCGTAGGTATTCTTCAAAGCTCATCCCTTACTAAAATTATTTAAAACGGGATATTTACGGGATATTCCCGTTTTAAATAACTTTAGTAATGAAAATAACCATGTCAACTTAAAATAACCATGTCAACTTAAAATCACATAGTATGAAACTCGTCCCATTTTAGAGTTTTTTCCGTGCTAAGTTAGTGATAGCGTGAGTGACCTAGGCTCTTCTTTTTTTTCTTCGAGAAATGCTCTTAGGCTCTCCGCGAGGGAGGAGGGTATGTGGGACTCGCTGCGCCCGAAAGGTTGTATGTGGACTATCTTTGTTGTCTATCCACTAAAACCCGGCGAGTGCCACCAATGCCGCCTTTGGTGAGGTGCACCGGATCTGTTGAGTATTAGGGCACCTTAACGGCTAGTCAGTCCCCCAAGGGACTAACGCCACATCCACAGAGGGGTTGTCCCGCACCACAGAACAATCCCTCCCAAAGTCGGAAAGTACAATGGGGTGAGGTTCCCATCCTCGCGCTTTGTCCCCTCTTCTTATAAGAGGGGTACAAAGAGCAACCCCTCGGTTCAATTTGCTTCCCCCAAGGTGCTGGGTGGGGCTCAGTAGCCTAAGCTACTCATTCTCACCACCACGACAAGGCTTGAACCATGGTGGGGAGTGGTCTAAGGCTAGACCTTATATAGGCTATAAAAGTACTCACAGTACAGATACATCTTTAAATCTAAGTCCGGGAACATATAGGTATTGAATAGAGTTAACTTTCATAATTACGTTTTTTTTTTTAAATTAAATTAAAGGCTTGCCGCTTGATTTATTCCTACATATTATATGCTGTGATTTTTTAATTATTTTGCCAATTTTCCTGACTCTTGCCTATGTGGAATGCCCCCTTTCTTATATTTAGGCAAACTGATAACTTAGTTATCATAAGTCCCTTATAGGATTTCCCTTTTCTTCGTTTTGCCATTTTAAGGAACGAAACCATAAAGCCTGTTTTTTAAGGTTTTTTCTTAGGTTGGATGCAAATAAGATAATAAATATATTGATGTATATAGATGATGAGGATTTATTGAGTTCAGGGACTACTCACATGGCGATGATATCGACCGATATGTAAAAAAAATCCCGTCGAACTTGTGCCACCATCTGGCTTCAAAAAACGGTTTGTTTTTCTATCGCCGGACCTTGGGAGCTGCTTATACAAATTAGGTAATGCTACGAACTAGGTCGTGGGCTGTGGTGTCTGTGATAAGCTGAGCGGGCTTGGGGACCTTCGAAAATAGACCATACTCCGCTAAAACTATTTAAAACGGGATATTTACCTGAAATATCGAGTTCTGCGAAATTAAACTGAATAACACAAAAAATGTTAATTCTAAAATCTTATAAGAGCGTGTTCATGTTCATCCTCTGTGTAGCGGGTGTCTATGGATGTCGCTAACCACTTATCATCAAGTGGACCGACTTCGTCTGTAATATCGAACTCTGCGAAATAAAGATTAAAAACATTGTAGGTAAATATCCCGTTTTAAGTAAACTGCGTGTAGAAAGTAAAAATAAAATGCTTGCCAATATGTATATTTATCGATGAGCCTTGCATTAGCCGAAAAATCAATTTTCATCATAATTCGTAAAAGCGTCTTGTAATAATTATATTAATACATACAGACAGAACAATTTTATTTTTGGAAAAAAAATATTAATTATTCATTAAAATTAAACAGCTTTCCGAAACGTCGGGAATTTAAAATCATTATAAACCACGATAAAATATGTAACAAGTTTTCATTGTAAAGAAATATTAAAATTAAGATTAGCCTCTGCTTATGAATAATTAAAAAAAATCAGTCTTAATCGCTGCATCTTAACAAATAGACCAAAATAGATTTTTGGATAAGCAATATACATGACATACACATGGAATGACATGTTTATCTAGATATAGGTCATCGGAAATATGTCACATGTATTAGCGACATCATCATCATCATTATCGCTTTTGTGTTTGCACTTTTTAAATATTGTTTCATGTTTGTAATTATATGCACAATAAAGTATATTCATTCATTTTTCATTATGTGTGCCCCTTTCATTGAACGAAGTCAACCGATCCGATTATAGCATCTATCAATGTGAGCCATAAAAGTCCGAAGCTTGAAAGTGATTTGTTACTGACGTTATAGCAATTCAACCAACCAATTATCTGTGTGTACGTCCCATCGGCTAATCATCTATTAATGGCCAACAGTCGGCCAATCAGAGCGCAGAACCGGCGCACCGTCGCAGCACAAATTCCGACGAAAAAAATAACATTACTACTCTATTCCGGTTATATGCTCGATGCTATCGTCCCACCAGCATCACAGCGTCGGGCCCAGGTCGGCCCAGGTGGTAAGGTGGACGCAGCTCTACCCACTAAAAACGAGACAAAGGGGACGAGTGCCACCAATGCCGCCTTTTGGTGAGATGCCCCGGATCTGTTGAGCAAACAAGTCAAGGGACCGACGCCACCTCGACAGAAGGGTTGTCCTGCACCACAGAACACAGCCTCCCCCCCAACGTAGGGACAGTACAATTTGATGAGTACAGTACAAATCTCATCCTCACCCCTTGTTCGCTTTCTCTTTTGTCTCCTCTTATAAAAGGGGTACAAAGAGCAGCTCCCTCGGTTCAATTTGCTTCGCCCAAGGTGCTGGGTTCACCTTAGGCTACTGAGCCCCACCGCCACGACATAATCTTGGTGAGATCACTCACCACTGGTCAACTGACCCTGTCCTGGTTTTTATAAAAGAGACTTCAACTTTTTATGATTGTTGAGTTTAGCGTATATTGTTAGCTATTATTTTACCATGCAGTAATCTATATCTATACATCTATACAGATAAATAATATTGGAGTGTACTGTTTGTAATATTATATCTATTATTAATATATTAAAATAACCGCTTTTTACCAAATACATATGTATGTAGACACGGTACATAATATACCAAAATAGCATTTTTTACAATTTTTGTCTGTCTGTCTGTTTGTTCCGGCTAATCTCTGAAACTTTTGATTGAAGATTTTGACGGGACTTTCACTGACAGATAGCTAATGTTATAGAGAGTAACTTAGGCTATAAAAATAATCATTATCAGTCCGTATACGGCTGTAAATGTAAGTTACCACGGGCGAAGCTGCGGGCAACAGCTAGTACAGTAATATAACAATAGCTCTAGACTTGTACAAGCTAGAACGTTTGACGAGTTAACCTTCGGTGTGTTAGTGGGATGCGACCCACGGCTGGATGTTAATAACGAACAAACTTATTACAACAATATGAATAATCACTTACATTTGGTTTAATATTAATATATTCGTATTTATTGTGGATACATGTTTTATAACCTATGCCGTGGTTATAAAAAAGGTCTTTTGCCATAAATATTTTTTTTAAATACTTTTTACATTTCGTGCTGTCCTTTAGTGTTTTTTTTTTCTTTAACGCCGGGAAATGCTCTGAGGCATAAGAGGGCCTACCCCTCTGTTTTGCTGTGTTTCGAAGAACGGCAGGACAGGAAAGGCAGGCAAATATATATAAATAAATATACCGGTGACTCGTCTTTCACTCGCCCATGCAAATACCAAACATATACCAACCAGGTCATAATACCAATTTGAAAGGCTGGCAAAGCACCTGTTAATCCTCTGGTGTTGTCTGTGGATGTATGATCGCTTATTAGGTAAACCGACAGCCTCCTGAAAAAACATCGATCCTCAGATCCATATAGTCACATTTGTGACTATATGGACTAGTTTAAGTGAACTAGTCAGAGGTTGACATATGAATGTTGTAACTGCTAGAGCAATGACCGGAGGAGAAGGCGAGACGCAATTTGGAAGAGACCTAGACAATAGCGTTATCTTACGAGACAGTGTAGAGTGGCTTTTCTCTAGTGATCAAAATAAAAAACCTTTAAATAGCAAATAAAAAATTTTAAACAAAAAATTATAACCGACTTCAAAAAATAAAATAACTAAAAAGTAATAAAATAATCGCGTTTCTTTGATTTTTGTGTCTACGACTAATAATCATCTTGTACTTCTACTAATGTACAATTTTTGCGTTTACCACGTCATTATTGTTTCTCTTAGAGTCGGTGTCAGCTAAGTTAAATTGGTACAGCAACAAATACGTCACCGTCGTCACTCACCGGTGTCGTATTTGTTGCTGTAGGTGAACCTACCTTAATTATTGTATAGTCCGGTCAATTTAGACATTCGAAGTTACCTAAATTCCCACCAAGCTGAAAATCGGTAAGATTGTTTAAAATATCATTAAAAACAAAATTTGAAAGTTCCCCATCTTTCCCCTGTAAGGAAAAAAAATTATTCAAGGTCAAAGGTAAAAAAAATGAGTTTTTCGCGATTTTCAGCAAAACGGTAAGTTTTATCATAAAAATATTTCAAACAAAAATTGTAGATCATAAAATTATCTACAAAAAATTAATTATTACTTTTTTTTCTACGAGCCACCGTTTTTGAGATATAACGATTCAAAAAGTTGTAAAAGTTGTAATCGTCATAATATGCATGAGTACGCCACGTATGTATTATACATCTCTATAGTTGTAATATATGTTAAAATATTTTTCTATCGGTTATTGTAATAATGTATCGGGAAAGATGGGGAACTTTCAAATTTTGTTTTTAATGATATTTCAAACAATCTTACCGATTTTCAGCTTGGTGGGAATTTAGGTAACTTTACTCTTATTTTTTGGTCTAATTTGACCGGACTATGTAGTCGCTCCTACGATTTTCGAAAGCTCCCCTCGATTTCTCTGGGATGCCATCATCAGACCCTGGTTTCCTTATAAAACTTTCCAAATGGTTCCACCATTTGGAAAGTATACCCTTTCAAACAATAAAATAATTTTGAAAATCGGTTCACAATTGACGGAGAAATCGGTGTACATACATTAAAAAAAATACCGATCGAATTGATAACCTCCTCCTTTTGGTTGAAGTCGGTTAATTAAAAAGAAACTTACAATACGAGTGGAAAATGTTTTTAAGAGTACTATGATAACTGCTAATGTACCTATGTTTTTCAATATGTATGTGTAGACTATGTGTTTTCTTTAGTTGACAAAAAAGCAAGCCCTAAGTTTTTTTTCTCGTTTTTCTTAAGGGTTCTTTCATTCCGCCGGGAAATGCCCTTAGGCATGCTGCGGGGTAGGGGACACTTCCCAG
This sequence comes from Helleia helle, assembly GCA_963853865.1. NCBI lineage: Eukaryota > Metazoa > Arthropoda > Insecta > Lepidoptera > Lycaenidae > Helleia > Helleia helle. The sequence continues at coordinate 17,795,685 of OY971433.1, read as the reverse complement.
GCGGGTAAGTGGGACTCACTACGCCCGCGAGAAAGTAAGTGCATGTAGCTCTAACCACTAAAATCCGGCGAGTCCACCAATGCAGCCTTTGGTGAGGTGCCCCGGATTTGTTGAGCAACCGGCAGCTCGACGGCTAGTCAGTTCCCTAAGGGACCAACATCACCTCCACGAAGGGGTTGTCACGTACCACAGAACTACCCTCGCCCTTTGTCCCCCAACTCTTTTGTTCTTCCTATAAGAGGGGTACACCCTCGGTTTACTAGGTTTAGCCCAAGGTGCTGGTTCACCTTAGGCTTCTGAGCTCCACCGCCACGACAAGGCTTGAAACGATTTTTGTTTTTTACGTATTGATTAGTTTTTAACCGACTTCAACAAAAAGGAAGAGGTTCACAATTCGATTGGTATTTTTTTTCAAGTGCACAAGTGTTACCTACGAAATAAAGTTTTTTTTTATGTTAGTTGGATAGGCAAACTGGCAAACGTACCACCTGATGGTAAGTGGTCGACGTCGCCCATGAACATAAACTAGTATACCTGGAACGACCCCAGGCAACTCATTTATGTGTTGCCTATCCTGAGACATAAGATGTTAAGTCTCGGTGCCAGTAATTACACTGCCTGTCTTGCCCTTCTCTCCGAAACACAGCAAAGCTGTTTCACGGGAGAAACAAGCAAGATGGAGGTACCCTGCATGCAGCGGGGAGCGCGGCACAGCGCTTCCCTCCCACCGGTAATATATAATATATTTTGATTTGTATGATGGTGTACGGTTAACGAAAACCCCTTTAAAGCCTTTAAGGTGTGGGAAGTTCACCTCCCCGCATTGGGCCAGCGCATAGGTTACCCTAACTTAAGTACCCAACACTCGCCTGATTTCGAGGAGGAGACTGAGAGCACGTGTCGATGCTGATGATGTTGATGACGTATATGTATTATGTACATCGGAATCTGCGGATTACGTAAAGCTTAAGAATAAATAAATCTGACTGCATCACGCGGAAACGTCTGGCAGGTTTTGAACTTTGATGTTTCGTGCGTCTTTTGTTTGTTCTTCACATTGCAAGGGTATTTTTGCACCCAGATGGCCAAAAAAATGGGTCCATTAGTACCATTTAATATTAATTTAGCATGTTTTTATTATTTATATTAAGTCGATATTTCGGCATTGTCTATGAATGCTTTATTCACGAGACTGAGCTGAAAAAAAATGCAGAGATTATTTTTATTTCATTAAATATCTTAACTGTAGAAGATGTTTCATTTTTTTATGTCATAGGGAGGCAACCGAGCAGTCGGAGCCTTATGGTGACTACCGACGCCCATAGTACCAACTAAAAGTTATGCAGATGCGTTGCCAATCTTTTCCCTATCCCCCCAATGGGTCACCGAAAACTCACAAACCGCACGAATTCGCTGGATAGCTGTCACTTGACGCCGGTGTTATGTGAGCGAGAGGTACCACCCCGGTGGTGCCGGCCCAATTCGGCTGCAAAACAGCATGGCACTACCACTTACAAACATTTCATTTTGTAAATACATATAGCATGAAATCATAATACGTTTATTTTAATATAACCTAATATGTTTGCATACTAATTTACTATTTAAATAACCTTGTTTTAACCTGTAAAAATTAAAATTAATAAGATTTTATCATGCTTGGAACAAGTGATACGTGTCAAAATATCATAGTTTTGATATGAAACTATTGGCGGGCCTTAACAGTAAAAACGTCTCCAATCGCCGTGACGACAATCGGCGTGACCATAGAGCGTGACACTGCATTTTTCATTTTATTTCATGTCTCGATATAGATTTAAATTAATTTTGAATTCTATTCTGAACATAGACGATTCAATCCGCCAGGTCAACTTCCTTAATTAGTTACTTTGGTGGTAATAATGACCATTTTCTTGCAGCCGTGAAGCAGGAGAGACCACCGATCCGCATGGGGCCACACCCGGCGATGCGGGAGAGGGGGCGGGCCATCCCCGCCGGAGCTCCCGCGCCGTCCAAGCCTATCGCCCTCCCACCACACCTCAGGGTACGATCACCACTCTCTGTCTACTATGAGCTGGATATAAAGGTCAGTGGTGTAGCTAGGTGAGGGTTAAGCTGATGCTGAGCTTCCAAGGAAATTTTCATGAAGGTATATTGCTATGTCTTTCTTTCTATATCTCTCTCACTCTGTGTGCGGGGTCTCCACGCGTGAAACAATCGTGAGACTGTATTTAAAAAGTTTTAACCGCTCTATTTTGGGACTTTTTTTTTTTTTTAAAGAAGAGGGGGCAAACGGACAGTCGGTTCACCTGATGGTAAGTGAATAGCGACATCCACAGACACCCGCTATACCAGGAGATCAGCAGGTGCGTTGCCGGCCTTTTAGATGTGAGTATGCTCTTTTCTTGAAGGTCCCTAAGTCGTATCGGTTCGGAAACACCATAGGTGGCAGCTGATTCCATATATTTGTAGTGCGAGGCAGGAAATGCCGTAAAAATCTAGATGTTGTGGATTTCCGGACATCAAGATGGTGTGGGTGAAATTTGGAATTCTTCCGCGATGTCCGGTGGTGGAATTCTGCCGCAGGTATTAATCCGAACAATTCCTCATAACACTCCCCGTGGTAGATGCGGTAGAAGATGCAGAGCGATCTGATATCTCTACGCAGCGCCAAGGGATCAAGCCGATTGGAGATCACATTATCATCGACGATTCGAGCCGCCCGGCGTTGGACGCGGTCAAATGGAAGGAGCTGATATTGGGGCGCTCCAGCCCAGAGGTGAGAGCAGTATTCCATGTGAGGCCGGATCTGCGCCTTGTATAATTGAAGGCGGTGTGAAGGCATGAAATACTGCTTCGCCCTATTGAGCACGCCAAGTTTCTTAGAGGCTAGTTTAGCCTTTCCTTCCAAATGACCACAAAACTGCACATCTCTCGATATGTCGACGCCAAGTATTCCAATGCTGGCTGCGGCAGTTAGGGGAGTGCCTTCAAATCGTAGAGGAACGACGAAGGGTGATTTTTTGGCGGTAAACGCGCAAACTTGTGTCTTGTTGGGGTTAAATTGGACCAGGTTAAGTCGTCCCCATTCCGAGACTTTGGTCAACAGAGACTCGATTTCAGACACAAGTTTGTTCCGACACTCATCGACTTGTTCCCGAGAAATATTAGAGCGGCCAGTGTATAAGGCATCTCCAGTGCTGTCATCCGCATAACAATGAATGCCGCTGGTTTGCAGCATATCATTGATATGCAGAAGAAACAGGGTTGGAGATAGTACACAGCCTTGCGGAACACCAGCATTAACAGACTTGAGGTCCGAGCATGTACCGTCGACAACGACCTTGATGCTCCTGTCTGCTAAAAAACTGGTGATCCACTTACATAATTTCTCGGGAAGCCCATATGATGGTAGCTTCGCTAGAAGTGCTTTATGCCACACCCGATCAAAGGCCTTCGCTATGTCCAAACTAACCGCCAGCGCTTCCCCCTTGCTCTCAACTGCCTCCGCCCATCGATGCGTTCGGAATATTAGAAGATCACCAGCTGAACGATTCCGTTGAAAGCCATATTGGCGATCGCTAATCAGCTGGTGCTCCTCCAAATACCGCCGGAGCTGGCAGTTAATTATGGATTCCATAATCTTTGAGAACAAGGAAGTTATAGCTATTGGTCTGTAGTTGGACGGGTCTGAGCGGTCCCCTTTCTTAGGGATCGGGTGTACCAAAGCTGTCTTCAACGAGCATGGGACGACGCCTAATGAGTATGAGTGCCGAAAAAGACGCGTAAGGACGGGTGCCAACTCAGGAGCACAAGTACGTAGCACTAACGGAGGGATGCCGTCAGGCCCACTCGACTTATGGATGTCCAGCGAAAAAAGCGCTTTACGTACGGAGCTCTGTCGAAAAATTAATTTCGGCATTGAGGTATCACACCGAGGGATCATCGGTGGTATTTTTCCCTGATCATCCAAAGTCGAGTTGGAGGCAAAAAGAGAGCCTAGAAGATCGGCCTTCTCCTTCGCGGTGTGGGCCAACGAGTCGTTCCTCATGTGCAGAGATGGTAGGGATGGCTTACAGAAATTCCCTTGAACAGCCTTGGCGAGCGACCAGAATGCACGAGTTCCCGAAGGAAGTCGAACCAATCTCTCGCCAATTCTGTTCACGTACTCCGCTTTTGCCTCAGCAATAGCTCTTTTGAAGGACCTGGAGGCAAAGTTATACTCCTTTTTTAACTCCTTTACATCCTGGGACATCGATGCATTGGCCCAGGCTCGGTAGCTTAACCGCTTGTGGCGTGCAGCCATCTTACAAGTTTGACCAAACCAGGGCTGGGATTTGCCGCCTATAGGCACTGAAGAGCTTGGAATAAAAAGCTCCATGGCTTGCAGCACCACCTCGGCGACAGAATCGGCAACGATGTCTGGATCATCCAGCGAGAAGCAAATTCGCCCCCATGGGTAGGATGCAAAGAAGGACCGCATTCCATCCCAATCAGCTGACCTATAGTGCCAAACATGGCGGCAGCTGGCAAAACGTGGCCATGATGGGCGGGCAACTAGCACAGAACTCTGGATCAGACAGTGGTCCGATGAGCCAAGTGGAGCGTCCGGCGTTAGTGGACTAATCTTATTTTTGTAGTTTATTTTTCCATATCCAAAAAAACAACTAGATTTTTACGGCATTTCCTGCCTCGCACGACGAATATATGGAATCAGCTGCCACTTACGGTGTTTCCGAACCGTTATGACTTAGGGACCTTCAAGAAAAGAGCATACTCCTATTTGAAAGGCAACACACCTGCTAATCCTCTGGTGTAGCGGGTGTCCGTTTGCCCCAGAGCCTCCTCTTCTATAAGAAAATCGGTTGTCTGTAAAGTCAGTTTACTGACGATAGTTGAACGTGACAACGTCATAAGAAAATGGAACGCCTCAGAACGAGGTAACGCCGCATGCGTCATGTTTTTTTCGTCCGTGCAGCCGGTTCCATCGAATTATAAGACGTTGTCACGTCAAAAAATCTTTATGATATTTTTACAATAAAGAAACGACAGACGTACTTTGTTTGAAAAAGGGATTTTATGAACATTTTCCCGCGTGAAAAAAATTCTAATTCAAGTGATTCAAGATTTTTCTTTTAACTCACCCTTCCATTAGTCCTAGTCTAGGGTCCTTACTGGAGTGGCAAAAACAAACTGATGCTCTACATGCCCAACATCAAAGGACATTTTCCTTTTCAGTATACCTTCATGATAATTTCCGGTATAACTCATAACGGGCTTCGCTGGCTAACACCTAACTGTGAGTATGTAAATATATGGCGTAAGTAACATATAACCAGTTAACTATTATAAAAAAATCTAATAAGCGAAAGATAACGCGATACTCGAGTGTTTATAAATTAATGAAATAAGTGGTTTGAGTTAGATTCTGCGTCAGTTCATTTTATGTAACTCGGTCGATTCTGGAAAAGAAAACACCGCGAACTTGTCGGGAGAAGTGGCTTTATAATCTAATGTTAGAGTTACAAGTGCCTTTAGGTGAAAACTTTTTCTCCGTCTCCTAAAAATATTGTTGAGGTGTCGTTCAATTCGAAATCGCGTGTAGATAGTTTTTGAAAAAATTGAAGGACTCTCAGAAAAATTACAAAAGTTATAAATAATTTTAAACCGACAAAAGGGGTTGGGTTTTCTTGCTTTTAATTCAAAAACCATTTACCTCGCAATATTTCGAGGAGTCTTGTCGTTGAAAAATGAATTATGATTGAAACAAATTATAAATAATTCTTTTTAATTGAACAATATATCTGCTACCTGTGAAGATTAATTCCACAGTGAAACCCTGTAAAATCTATTCTCAGGTTGAATACGATTTTGTAGTCAACAGAATATTTTTCTAATACTACACTAACTACGAATTGAATTGGCGAATCTGATGTGACTTCTAATAGATATTTGTGTTCATTCACGTACACGCATATGCGTACGCGGTGGCATTTAGGGCGTGGTCGCGACGCGACGGTGCGTTTTATTGGTCGCATCTAAACATGTTTGTGGTCTTTTTAACTGACTTCAAAAAGGAGGAGGTTATCAATTCGTCGGATTTTTTTTTTATGTATGTTACCCGATTACTCGAAGATGGCTGGACCGATTTGAAAAATTCTTTTTTTGTTTCAAAGGGTTATACTTTTCAAATGGTCACATGATAAGGAAACCAGGATCTGATGATGGCATCCCAGAGAAATCGAGAGGAACTTTCGAAAATCGTAGGGGTGACTAGTACGTTTGGTAACTTTTTTATTAAGTAGTTTGAAGCACTATAATATAATGAAGGTCTAGAGTCGATCTGATGCTGGAGCCGAAAGACAGTCGAGGGAACTCCTCAACGATTTACATCAGTAACATTGTGTTTGGGCTTGATTAATTTGTATTGATGAGAACTTTACACCTAGATGGGTTTTTACTGTCATTAGGGGTCTGATCATAAAGACGAAGGACAGTTAAGGGAACTCTTCAACATTTTGCAGTAGCTGCCTTGTGTTTGGACTTAATTTAAATTGATGAGAACTTTGCAGCCATATGAGTTATAAGCGCTATTACAGCTCTTATGATGGAGACCATGGCCAGTCGAGGGGATTCCTCGACGATTTACAGTTTTTATCGGGCTTACTTCATACGGTTATATATGCCAAAATCATGTCATTTTATTAGTTGTCGTTGTAAAATGAACAAAAAACAACGGTATGGGATGCTTTGGAAGCGCATCATAGTATTTCTAGGTCATCGCAATATCCATTCTACATATATTGGTGATGGTCATGTTCTATATATAACGGAATCATTTAATAAATAGCACCAAATCTGCCGTGATTACTTTTAATCACATGTATAAATTTTTTTACACAATTTCAATTCGGTTTTTACATTTGTTATATAATGATTAAAACTCTTTCTTCGTTCGTCTCATTAATACAGCGCTGTCTAATCTGAGCAACGCCTTTAATAATTCTACCCATATTTCAGACAAATAAAATCAGTTATCGAATTTCCAAATCACAAAAAATTTGAAAATAAAATTTTTTAAACAAAAATTAAAACCGACTTCAAAATTTAAAAAAAAAACTAAAAAGTTATAAAATAAAAGCGTTTCCTTAATTTTTGTGCCTAAAACTTATAATCAACTTGTCAATCAATATTTGCGTTTACCACGTCATTTTTGTTACTTTTGGAGTCGGTGTCGGCTAAGTTACAAATACGTCACCGTCGTGTCGTCCGTCACCGGTGTCGTATTTGTTGCTGTACTTCCTACCTACTACCTACCTCTCTACCTTGGCTGACCGACTCCTAAAGAAACAGTAATGGCGCGGTAAACGCAAAGATTGTACATTAGTAGAAGAACAAGTTGATTATAAGTTGTAGGCACAAAAATTAAGGATACGCGTAATTTCAAGTCGGTTTTAATTTTTTTCTCGAGTCTTTTTAAGAAAGAGAAAGCATTTTTTTTTAATTATGTATACGAGTGGATGGATGCATGGTCATGATATTGAATGTTCGTTTATGAATCTTGAAGTGAAGTGCTCCTAACTGTAAATACGGTGTCATGCGTTGGCGCACTGGACGTGGTCTAAGTCACGAGATGTGGCAGTCGCGCTCATGACGATTATGATATCTAGTTCATCAATTATTACAGGCAAAAGTTACATCGAAATCGTTCAGTCAGTTTCAGCCATTTAGCAATGATAAATGTTTACAACATTTTGAAAATATGTTAGAAATGTAAAAGTTTTTCTTTGTATGTTTGTTACCGGTTCACGCGTAAATGGATAAACGAATTTAGATAAAATTTTGCACGTATATTGCCAAAATTTTATCTTATATTATAAAATTTTGTTTTTCATGAATGTGTCAGGAACGAAGCGTTATTCAACGGTATACAGTATGTGCGGTTTAACCTGGCTAAAATAAGGTCGCAAGCTCCTACAAAACGTCTTCAATTTCGGTCCAGCCAAGTTAAATGGCGCGTAGTATCCGCGCAATAAAGCTAAATAGTTTATTTAAACCTTAGAGTATACATTTAAACGTACTTCAGAAACTACCGGTCGTCGGAGGAAGGTATGGTATTAATTATTGTATGGAAAAAAATCCCATTTCTTAGGATTTCGGTCTTTCGGTCTGTGATATGAAAACCATTGACATAAAATCATGAAATTTGGTATTAAGCTAGGGTCTCACAATATGCCGAGGCCTCCCCCCGCGGGCGACGGACGGGGGTGCGTAGGAGGCGCTACTTAATGCGCCTCCAGTAACGCCCCTGTGCTCGTGTCGGGTTCAGGATGGGAACCTGGGCTCAGTATGACACGACGTCGCAAGGACTGCTTAGTAGCGGCCAGGTAGTCCCCCCTTACGAGGAGTAGTCTGGTCTTCGCCAGGACCAGCCTCTCGCTGAGGTGATCCTGTCTGTTGCCTGTATATCCGGGACTCTCAAAAAGCGGCTGAAGGCGCTCGCTGTGGTTTTAGTTAAGGTAGGCACTCCCAGGTGCGAGTCCCACATTGGGAACAGGATCTACCCGAAGATCCTGGCTGCATCCATAAGGATTGCCCAGGGTCTCACAATATAAGTAAAGGAATAAATGTGAAAGCCGTGAATTTGTTATGCTATATAAAAACACGGTTTTCGGAACCCTCAGCATGAGCAAGACTCGCGCTTGGTTTTTTTTTTCGGGTAAACCCGGAAAAAACTTGGTACTTATATATTTTTGAAGTGAAAACTTCTTTCGGCGCGTTTAGCACTTTTTGGGTGAACAAAAATCATTGAACTTGCGTCATCCGTCACCTACACGTCACCGTTAGTCGTCACCGAACGCTCTGTAACACTATTAGTTCTTTGTAGCGATAACGTAGCGGAGCGTAGCACATCTCCTAGTTGTGAAGACGCGTCGAAGTCGTGCAAATGTCTGCATGCGGATTTATCCGAACTTATTATCTCTTATTCGTGATGCTTTCATATTTATTACTGACAATTATTTTTGACAATAATGTGAAATTCACATTATTGTCCATGTGTATGTAGGTACTATGTATACGTGTTAAAAGTTATTCTCTTTAAAGAAAAATACATAGTACAATTTGATTACACTGTAACCTTTTTGCTTATTGTATCTTCTTCTGACGTCTATACTGTCATTATGTGAAAATTGTTATATAAAATCGTAGACAGAGAATACTATAGACTGCTGCCAGCCGTGGCGACATGAGATAGATATATTGAAGTGACGTCTGAAATGGGGGTTGCTATACAAAAACCTTTTGCCTACTTTAAGGCAAAACGCTAAATATAAAAAAAACATGACAAGCTAAAACATTACACATATTATTATGTTTTTATTGGTATTTTTTTTTGTTTTGACAAATTATTTTATACTGTGCCCGAATGTTTGAGATTCTTTATTGCGTATTTAATTTAAACTGATACGAGGGCATACTTTTAGCTCCGGTAGACCCTATGATCTTTTATAAAAATGTATATTAGAACTCTAATGTATTAGAACTGGATAGGTATCTATACATCTATACAGAAAAATAAAATTGGAGTGTCTGTTTGTAATATTAAAATAACAGCTTTTCATTGAATACATATGGATGTGTACACGGTACATATACCAAAATAGCCTTTTTTACAATATTTGTCTGTCTGTTTGTTCCGGCTAATCTCTGAAACGACTGGGCAGATTTTGATGGGACTTTCATTGGCAGATACAGCTTGGCAAAAAAGAGTATGGAAAAAATGAGGGCGCCACTTTCACTCAGGTCTCATCATAATATGGAAAATCATCAAGATAATTTAATCAAATCGTTAAAAGTAAATGTGAAACACTAAGCTTTATTCAAAATCTAGTATTTGTCGGCCAAGTATTGTCAACATCATAGGTTTCCATTCAGTAAAATATTTAGTTCCACCTGTCACCACGTCATACTCTTTTTTGCCAAGCTGTAGCTGATGTTATAAGGAGTAACGTAGGCTATATAAATAATCATCACCAATCCGCGTACAGGCAGGCAACAGCTAGTAAATAATAAAATAAAGTCGATAAATATGAAACAAGAAAAATTATCATATTAGCATAAACATCTGGACTTTTGACATAAAATTCTCAAAAGTCTTACTATAAAAATAAGAGTACTGGAAAGGAAAGGAGGAAAGGAAGAAAATAAGAGTATAGAAAATTAGTGATAAAAATAATTAAAATGCACATCCATTAAACTATTTTTATCACTAATTTTCTATATATAAAAATAGTTAAAATAGATGTGATTTATTTACATACTATAGGTTAAAAATTGGCATAAAAATTAAACAAAAACGATATTTATATGAACACGTATTTTTTTATTTTTTTACACAGAAACGTACGTAACGGCACAGTTACTGCATCAAATTTCACATGCGTTGGTTGCTTTTCCATTGTTTTTGTGAATGGTATAACAGCAGATGGACATGGCATGGGTTTATTTATCTCTTCAGTAGCGTCAAGCTGAAAAATGAAGAAAAAAAAACTATTTTGTTTCCTTAAAGTACGATTATATTTTATAATAATAACATATCTTTGTTGTGGACAACAAAATATTTTTCTTTCTTTCTTTAAAGAATGGACGTCAAAATGATTCAATTTAGCATGAATATAGACTTATCCCATCAACATAAGAGAAAGTAATTTGTCCAAAAACCACATACTTACATAGTTAAATATTTATTTATTTAATACTCACCTTAACAACTGGAAAAGCATCAGGGTGTATGTAAGTATACCTTCCTTTTTTAAGATATGTTTTGTATAAAAGTGCAAATAGCAAATCTTTGAACACTTCTTTGGAATACAGTAATTTCGACCAGAGGCTTTAATCCATTTCTTCCGAATGTCAGGATAAACTGAAACTGTGATGTAAGATTAAATTATGAGTAACAATTTATAATTGAGAAATGGGTAACTTAAGGTATTAATAGTAGATACAAATGAATATTTACATTATTTAAACTTTGTTTAATTTGAAATAAAACCTGCATTTTTTAAATTAATGCAAATATTCCTTCCCCCTTCCCTTTTCTTCTTAAATATACTCCCTAGCGAGAAGGCAGGTGATGGGATAAATAAAGGAACATCTTTTTATCCCTTCCCACCCTCTGTTCCTCACTTTCCAGGTGTTAACTATTTTCAGGGATAATTTTTCTTACTCCCCCCTTTTTCCTAATATATGAGTTAGCGTCAAAGGGGAGTAGAGGGAAGAGGGATTGATAGAGAGGGAACTCCATTCCTCTCCTACAACCTCTTTTTTACGTCACCTGTTGCGGAGTCCAGCCTCAATGTTGTAAAAATATTTAAACTTAATTAAATTTAATCCTTAACCTATTCTAGAAAATTTAAAATGACGCAATTATTATCTAAATACTATTATAATCATTTATATATTAATTTAAGTAAGTAAGAATATTGTATAAAAAATAAACCTAATTTATATTTCTATAATATTTTTCTTATTTAAAAAAACCTCCAAAAGTTCTTTAAAACTATTACGATTTAAATAAAAATATCTCACTTTTAATTTAAGGATAGCTTTTGGAGATAAATTCAATCAAACAACACAATTCAAAATATTAATAACATACATTACTGGGAAAAGGAAAAACATAATACTAGCAATTTTAACATTAAAGACGTCACAAAATCAATATTAATTATTACCTTTTTTTCAATTTAACTTATGAATTATAAACCAATGAAAGTATATATACATAAAGACTGATCACGCATATCGTTATTCAACCACTATTAACCACAATATGAAATAAAATATGAACTTACGAGTGAAAAGTCAATTTTGGAATTTTCCGGTCACTATCACTTTTACAATTAATTATACTGTACCAAACCATTGTTAGGGTATTCCAGAATATGTTTTTATTCCCCTTATTTTTTTAATTACCAACAAATTCGTTAATTACATTAAAATAATACTAAAACAATACTTCACAACTGACTACACGTTGTAAACAAATTACAAATGTCAAAATTTGTGTAGCTTTGTAAATATGTTGTTGACCTTGAAAATATCAGCACGCACTGAGAGATGCCAATTGTATAGTCTTGTCCTTGTTTTCCCTTAATTATTGTAATAAGCACATCTCTTTTATGTGGGAAGGAGTAAGCATTATCCAGCAGTCTATAGTATTCTCTGTCTACGTATAAAATAATTTTGAGTATAGCTAACTTCAGGGTGTCGGTTTTTCGTGACGGTGTGCGCGCGCATCGTAAAAAAATATTCTCATCATTTTTCCCTAACGCGCCAAAAGAAGTATAACTTCAATTACGACACGTCCTCATGACTATCGTATTTTTTTAAATGTGTACAAAACGCTCCCCGCTTGTGTCTCACGTACGCGGTATGATGTCACTCTCATTATTTTGGGACCTCGCGCTTGTCACTGTGCCGGGTATTTATATACTTGAACACAATGTCACCGGACGAAACATACGTGATATTAGTAGGATGGACACGGAGGCAGGGTTACACTGTACCAGGCTCCCGTCTGCATTGGTACAACCCAGCTTGTATCTGCGTGAAACAGGTTTGCTGTGTTTCGGAGAGAAGGACTACAGGCAGTGTAATTACTGGCACCAAGACTTAACATCACGTACCAGGGTAGTCACACACGTGAATGAGTTGTCTGGGCTAGTGTCAGGTTAACTTGTTCATGTGTGACGCTGACCACTTATCATCGTGTGGCTCGTCTCCCCTTTCCGTATCCAACCATCATTAATAAAACGGTCAGACGAGTCACCTAAGGCTATGGATCAGGGACTAGTCAAGGCTGAATGCCTCGCCTTGTCTTGCCTTGCCTATCCTGAGGCGTAAGATAAGTGTCGGTGCCAGTAATTACAGTGCGAGGCAAAAGCCATCTCATGGGTAAAAATACGTATAGTAGTGACTAGTGATCCTCAGTCGTATATAGTTAAAGAAATGTGCAAAATTTTCCTCATAAAACGTCGAGGAGTGTTTTTATAGCATAGGAGGGTTAAGCAAGCAGTCAAAACCTTTTGGCGACTATCACATCCAAGCACAACCAAAGATTATACAGATGCGTTGCCCTCCTTTTCCCTATCTCCCCCAATGGGCCACCGGAAACACACAAACCGCACAAAATGCGACAGCATAGCTGTCACTTGACGCCGGTGCTATGTTTAAAACGAGAGGTCCCCCCCGATCGTGCCGGCCCAATTCGGAGGCAAAGCAACATGGCACTACCTCTTACCTGTGTATTAGAAACGATATTCCTCTATATCGAGGGTGTAAGAGGTGTACCAAAATACTTAAATTTTGAATATTTGCCAGTCACATGTTCCGAAACAATCTCGGAGAATTAACTGTCGTGTAATTAACATGTGTGGATTAATAGAGCCATTATTTATCTTATATCTTTAAACTTGTATAATGTCATTGTATATTGTATATATAACCTGAATCTCAGAAACGGCTCGAACGATTTTAGTGAAAAGAATGCTTCATTATTGTTATCAGCCTATGTAACTGATGCTGGGCTTTGGTTAATGAATGTCAAGAAGGCCGCCCCACCATGGTTCAGGCCTTGACGTGGCGGTGGGGCTCAATAGCCTAGGGTGAGCCGCTGTACCTTGGGCGAAGCTAATTGAGCCGAGGGGGGTCTTTGTACCCCTCTTATAAGAAGAGGGAACAAAAGAGCAGGGGGCAAGGGGCGAGGACGGGAATCTCACCCCATTGTACTGTCCCGACGTTGGGAGGGGTTTTTCTGTGGCGCGGGACAGCCCCTCTGTGAAGGTAGCGTCGGTCCCTTGGAGTCGAGGTGCCCTGTTTGGTCATTAGATACGGGGCACCTCACCAAAGGCGGCATTGGTGGCACTCGCTGGGTTTTAGTGGGTAGAGCTGCGTCCACTTACTAGCTTTTCGGGCGCAGCGAGTCCCACATACCTCACGGGGATCGCTCGGATGCCTCAAAACATTTCCCGGCGTTAAAGAAAAAAAAAATGTTAAGAAGGCCGGCCGGTACTTTCATCTAACGTATGTAGCCAACATAACCGTAATTTTTAAAATGGGTTTCGTCAAATTTCGTGACAAGCGCGAATAACTATAGAAAAAAAACACTAAATGACTATATTTTCTTGAATAATTGGATTTATGGAACGTAATTAGCACATAAAGAATGTGCTTTAAATATTTCTGACATTTCCTCGTCAAGTCGCTAGTATTCTTGTCTCAAACAAAAGGATCTCACTAAAACGGTGATTTCAGTAAACGCTTTTCATAACAAAAGGCGTCTCGTATCATTTTTGTTTGTCACTAATAGTCATAACACGCTGTAGGCCTTCACGATACTCAGAAACTTGAGTCTTGAGCCAGGTTTGTTACAAATCTCGCAAATGAGAATCTCATTTACTTGGATTTGTGTAATACATTGATTGTGTAATAATAATAATGTCGTAATCGTCAATTACCAAAGAAGACAACTAAATCTGTTACAATCACAATGTTATTTTCGAAGAAATGTATTTTATTTGTATAATTGAAGGAAAAAACTGCGCACCGCACACAAATATTTGTAGGGTATAAATGAGGTTAAGCCGTCACGATCGCAGCTGAAAGGCTCGATCGGGTGAACTCGGGACCGCCGAGTGTGCCTGAGCGAGAAAGATGCTGCAGCGTAACTTCACTATAATTGAAACGTCACCGCTGTTAAAACCGATTTAATTTTACGAAATAAAATACGACCTTATCATAACTTTGAAGTATAACCGATTGCGCGATTTATTAATTTACATTACAGTGATACATCTATTGACACTTTTTATTTAATTTGCAAGGGCCGTTCATCGTCGTCTATTCAACTGCGTCGACGCAGGCGAAGTTACGGGTTGCAACTAGTTTATTATTATTCTCCAGACAAATTCTTCATCATTAACAACCTGCTTCCTTCCACTCCTAGATATTGGCCTCTTTCATTGATTGAAAGATGTTCGATCGTTCGCCACTCGCGTCCATCAAATACCGAGTTTTATTCTGTCTCGTTTTTTATACAGATGTAGTAAAAACAAATAATCTGGATGCATTGGCATTGGCAGCACATCTCGGCCTAGACCCGGTACGGAAATAGACCACGCCCGCTCCCGCGTTTCACTTATTGATGTACATACACTAGCTGTACCCGCGGTGTCATCCGCCCTAAAACTGAAAATGACTCCTAAAACAAATAGCCCTGGTAGCTTTGAGGTTATTTTAAATTTATGTATAAACCATGTGTTTTTTGACACAAGAGCATTCCAAACGAGTTTCTTTACCTGCATTTTATTGACTTTATATTTTGACTTGTTTCAAATGTACAGGTCAGTACAGGCTGTACTTACGAAATGAAGAGTTTTGGATTTGATTTAAACTAAGCACTTGTCGTATGATCAAGGATCCCTCGTAGCCCTCTTCGCGACTTATAATAGGGGTACAATGGAGTTAGCATATTCTTGAGAATAAAATCCCTAAATAAACTAGAAAAAGAAACCCTCAATAATTATATAAATGCATTTTTTTCCAGATCCGCCATGTTGTTTCGGAGATTTGTTTTACCAAACTCCTAGCATTATAATATAAATATACATTAACATGACATTGAAGACTAACGGATTTCCTCGTCACTAGTTGTTTGCCCGCAGCTTCACCCGCTACCCGTAACGCAATGATCAGACTGATCATTTTTATAGCCTACGTCCTTTATGATTTAATCTATTGTGACATGTTGGATGGATGACGATTTTACTGTGGATTTTAATTGCGAATAGCTACTGTCCAAAATAAATAATATTGGAAGTATAGCTTGACCAGAAAAATAACAATCCTCGCCATATTGTGGAAAATTTCGGAACTAGCTTCTGTGTGGACGATACTATGTATTGACGTAAAAAAGACACAGTGGCGACACCACGCAGGGTTTATATATTTCTGGACAGGCTATACCTAATAATCTAAAGAAGCGGAGCCGGAGTTTTCCTATTCGAAGCATTTTGTAGTGGACTGAATTGTGAATCTAAACTATTCTCGAATCCACTTGTACACAGAAAACATCTAAATCGGTCCACCCGTTTGGGAGGAGTTCAATGACATACACATGCACAAAAGAATTGTATCATCATCATGGGGTGCTACTTCATATTGAATGGGATATTCTCTTCATCTGTTGGTATCTCAGCCCGGTCCAATCCTTGATGTCGTCATACCACTTTCGCCTTCGTTTTCCTGGTGGCTTTCTACCAAGTATCTTGCCTTCGAGGATTGTCCGTAGAGATTCGAAGACGGACCTTTTTGCGAGTGTCCAAAGAAGGCCACTATTCTTATGCTCGCTGCAGGACTTTGACGCTCGAAGTAAAAAGGAATTCTATAAAAGATTTATATATTCCAATATTTTTCGGAAACTTCTAATTGGTATAATAGAAAAAATAAAAGTTCACTGCAATCGTCCATTTTGGAACTGACACACGCCGAAAAAATATACCTTCAATGTAAACAGGAAGGTGTCATAAAGTATGACGGGCCAGTTTGGTTCCCGCCTCGTCGCTCAGCAGCCGCCATTACTGATTTATGGGTCATACGGATTTATAAATTTGTTCCTTTGATTACGCGAGTGGGTTTGGATTTGTTGGTGTCATGGATCAAGTGAGTGTTGTTTAAGTTTGAGATTAGAAGTGACTACAGGACCGGGAGTGTTCTCGAATATAGATCGATCGTCAAGATTAAGCTTAGGCCCGTTTAGGTGGACGCAGCTCTATCCACTAAAACCCGGCGAGTGCCACCAATGTCGCCTTTGGTGAGGTGTACCGGATCTAATGAGCAAACAGAGCACCTCGACGGCTAGTCAGTCCTTCAAGGGACCGACGCCACCTCCACAAAGGGGTTGTCCCTCACCACAGAACAACTCCTCGTTTTGACTATCCTGATTCCTGAGACATCATATGTTAAGTCTCGGTGCCAGTAATTACACTGTATGTCCTGTCCTTCCCTCCGAAACACACCAAAGCTGTTTAACGGGAGGAGGCGCAATTCTCAACGGTAAACTCGTTTCCATTGGAGAATACAACGTACATAATATATCCTTCTAACATGAACCAGCCTAGTGCAGATGTCGGTGAAGCAGGGCGCGGTAAGTTGCATCACTCCGTGCGCGTCTTATGCGTGCCTGGTGTCGGTTGGCGATTATTGGCAATCGTTTGATTAACTGACTTGACTGTTAAGCAGATGTGCTGATTTGTTAATGTCGTACTGGGTGTGTAATGTCTTATTTATTCTAGCCTGAATGGCTTCCATTTATCAATGTATTATAAGAAACCCGAACCCTGATTCCGAAACCACGTAATGTTGACCACGAAAGACGCGTCATTGTCCCGTTATAGTAGGAGAGCTGGCACCAATTTTTGGGCCGCAAGCGTACACCGAGCGTTAGTAGGAGAGTTGACACCAATTTTTGGGCCGCAAGCGTACAATGAGCGTAATGCCCATTGTACGCTTGCGTTAAGAGTTTTATTATGACGTAAACCAACTTTACAGACGGGATATTTTTTGTATTTAACCTTTATTTATTTATTACACATAAAACATTTGTATCAGACTGGAGAGTTTTTCTTTCCAGTCCCAAGAGGTATAAAGACAAAAATATATATTGACTGTTGTCTGTTAGTAGTAACTCCAATGTTACAGTTACCTAGATTTGTACTGTACCGGCGATGGTCTATTGGGTATGGGCCTCTTGACTGAGAGGTCCGGGTTCGATCCTGACTCCTGTGATGCCTGAAAATGGGGTTTCTCTAAATTTCTGGGTGCACCTAAACATGAGAGCATCGCTGAGGAAACCTGCATGACGAGTTTTTTTTTATGTTAGTTGGATAGGCAAACTGGCAAACGTACCACCTGATGGTAAGTAAGGTTGACGTCGCCCATGAACATAAACTAGTTAATCTGGAACGAGCCCAGGCAACTCATTTATGTGTTGCCTATCCTGAGACATAAGATGTTAAGTCTCGGTGCCAGTAATTACACTGCCTGTCTTGCCCTTCTCTCCGAAACACAGCAAAGCTGTTTCACGGGAGAAACAAGCAAGATTAATTAAGTAAAGATTAAAAGTCTTTGAAGGTGTGTGAAGTTCACCAACACGCATTGGGCCAGCGCGTCGGTGAACTATGGCCCAACAACCCGTACCCAGCAGTGGGACATTTTATAAGGGTTGATATTATTATTATTATACTAACCTTTAAAAGCTGATTATTCAGCCTAGTTTGAATGAAGATTTCAGAATATTATATTTTAATTTGAATTTGGACTAATTGGTGTGTCTGGTTTCCGCAGCCGCCCCCGATCCCCGGCATGCGGCCCCCGCTGGGCTCCCCCGGGGGCCCCGTCCCCGCGCCCAAGTCCTCCATGGGCTTCGTCATGCCGATCTACACCATATGCATCATCGTGTTCTTCGTCTACACACTCAGCAAGGTGAGCTAAGTAATCGTTTGAGGACTCTACGGTTTACAACGCTCTCCACACCGCCGGAGATAGAGACAGATGGAGAAAGGTCATAAGAGAGAAAGTGACACAGAAGTGGTCACGACCCTTAGCACTGAGGAACACGATGCAAAGAGGAGGAGGAAGATGAAAATATATCTGTGACCACGCGGGTGGTTCTCTTTTACAAATTTTATGAACAGATAGCTATAATATGTATGGTACATTATTACAGTTGGTGATCCCGGTCGTTGTACAGGGGTCCTAACTAAATGCGACGAAATTGGATGTCGCGGCGTTCATTAATAGAGATTTACGTACGGAAAAAAATTGATGATGTAGTAATCGCCGGTAACAGCAATGTAAGCTAAGTAAGATGGTGTGATTTTAGCGACCTCTGTGGCTCAATGGTTAGCGCGTTGGCGCTCAAGCCGGAGGTAGCGGGCTCGAATACCGCATCGAATGAATTACATACATTGATGTTTCTAATCTATGTAAGTAAAAGCCACTTGTCTAGAAGGGCTGGGCATTTAGTTAGCGATGATGATGATTTAGGGGATGACTATGAATGACCAAGACATTCGGAGTAACTGAACCCAGCATTGAAGACATCAATATCTTTTTCCGGATTAGAGGTGGTGTGTGTTAATTAAAGGTTCTATTTGTACTGGAGGTCTGGGTTCAATCCCGAATTGTACTATTATAATTTTATGTTTGTTTAAATTTTTCGTACCCTTCATGATTACGGCATCAGCATTCGATACCATTTTCGCCTAATTTCGGGGACTCTGTTGGAAAACAAGAAAATAAAGGCTAGCATTAAATCTGGAAGATTCCTTTGATCCCCGAAAGTCCCATCGCAGGATCTTCACTTGACACCTGTTCTTCCAGATCCTGTTCAAGCGCACTGGCTCCCCCTACGAGCCGGTGGCCCCCGACCCTCAGTTCAGGAGGCGTGTCTTCAGGGACGACTCTAGGAGCTCTCCGGACAAGCTAGGTGAGAGAGACTACAATCGTTCTCGATTATAAAATAATAATAAATAACAAGTCCGCCATCTTGAGTGTTCGGCCATATTGTATTTGGAATGACGTCACACAGCTAACCATTCATTGTCATCCAAACTACACGTGTATACAAAATTTCAGCTCAATCGGCTAAAGATGTCTGCTTCAAAATTAAGTTGTAAGATTCCACCCCAACATACATATATATATTGCAGGTTAAATAAAAGCTTATTCAATCGTGGACTATGGTGAGCGTTCCCGAAAACGTTACGTCTGACTTTGGTAGTTTAGGTAGTCTACTAATTACTAGGGGGGCAGGACGCACCTAAAGTCGATCTTTTCCTAAATAAATTGTAAGTTAGTAACCCATTATGTAAGATCGAGGGATATGGATAGAAGAAAGTTAATCATGATGAGCATAATACTGTAGTATTTCGTTACACACTTTTGTAGCATACTGATATGTGTCGGTAATACGTTGAAAAAGTCGATGAAGTCTAAAAAAAGAGATGGTGTAACTATAGTTATATAAGCAGTAAAGTTTTTTGAAAGAAAAAGACGTGAAATCGAAAATACGAGAGGATTCTAGAACTGCAAAAATGTGCTATTTATGTCACCTTGATGAATTTAATAATATAGTTATAGCCTGACCAGAAAAATTAAAAACCCTCCATATTGCGGAAAATTTTGGATGGACGATAATATGTGTTGACGTAAAAAAGATACAGTTTTCCGTCAAGGCATTCGAGTTGATTTTACTGCTAAGGCGCGTTAGTAGATGTTTCATGTCAATAAGGTGTTTGATAATAATTAATCATATTTTGTTCCACTGCTCCCAGGACACAAAGAGGCCGATACAAGTGAGTATGTGTTTGGTATTAGCGTCTAGCGGACAGGAAAACGACTGATAACCTTTGACATTAGCAATGATTAAAAGTGTTGTTATAAACTCTGGGTCTGGTCCCAGCAAGTCTGTATTTTATTAAATGATTCCCATGAATCAGCTTTTAGACGCAAAAGTGAGCACATGTAAAGAAAAAAAATATTTTTACTTTTATTTCGCGCGATTGCATCGGCTTTTAGAAATGTGGGAAAATATCGATGAAATAAAAAGAAGTTAGTTCTTTTATGTTTTTCTGAACGCTGCGATCGCGCGCGACATAATAAAGTCATGCAACTACGCCAGGAAAGCGGTCAACTACACTTTAAAATATTTTTACATGACGATTGTTTATTCCATCTTTTAGTAAAATACGCAAGTCCAAAGACATGCAAAATAATTTCAGATAGTTGTATCCAAAAGCAGTCATTACTTGCCAATCCCCTTGGAAGCTTAAATGATAGCGTATTCAAACAAACATAAATTTAAAATCCAATGACGTTGGAAAGTCAAGCGAAATTTGGTAGAAAACCACTGTAACCAACCCGACGCCAGGAGGCTGTGTGGTCGCAGACTGCACGGTTAGCGGGGGGCAACCCCCCACTTTTACAAACCAAAAGTGATCCAAATGGGCTCACACTAATCCGATGTAGCATTAGGGCCTTCGGGCCGTTAGCTTTAGTTATAAATCCATCCGAAAAAAAAACCACTGTCTACATGGTCGGAAACTAAGAAGGTCTGTCAGGCGTCGGTTGGCGACCGTGTAGCAGGCCTTTTATCATTTCTGTTCTTGACCTCTGGATTTTACGCATTTAGTATATTTTGAGCCCAGGAGTCCAATGGACGAACTTATGGCTATTGTATTAGGGGTTAAAGTAGAAAATTGCCAATTTGTACATAAAAATTGAAATTCGTTTTTTTTTTATTTAAGATATTTAGCTGCCATCTAATAGGAAGGTCATGTATGCCTTTGCGATAGAACTCTGGTGATCTTGAATCGACAAAATGTGGGAGCATTTTGTACTGCCTCCTGAGAAGAAAACTTTTTATCAAGTAGAAAATTGTCCAAATCACGAAAAAAAAATGGAGCAAGTCTGGCGAATACGAAAGGTGACGAATAGTTTCTATTTGCAGTTCGTGTAGAGTTAAAACGGTTTCTCGTGCTGTATGAGGTCTCGCGGTATCATGGAGCAATAATGGTGAAGATCGATTCATGAGTCGGGACTGTTTCACTGCTAGTTTTGCTATCATTGTTCGGAGTTCGGCACAGTAGACATCTGCCGTTATTGCTTGACCAGATCGGAGAAAGCTATAGTGAATAACACCATGCTGAAACATGAATGTTACCGTTACCTTTTTATTGGTAAGCTTTGCTTTAGGACACTGTTGCGGCGTTTGACCTGGGGTCAGCCATTGCATTTTTCGCTTACGGTTATTGTAAAGAATCCACTTTTCATCACATGTCACAATTCGATTCAATATTCCTTCATTTTTGTATCGTTTCAACAAGGCAACACAAGATTCAACACGCGTTTCTTTCTGCAAGTAAGTCAAATCATGAGGCACCTATTTTTCGTATATTTTTTCATATATTTTTTTCATTGATTTGACGCAAATTAGTTAATATTGTTGGTAAGGTAACGTTGAACCATGCCGCTGATTCCTCGGTAGTTTGCCTCGGATCGGCTTCCACCATATCTTTCAATTCATTGTTATTCACCTATGTGGGTGGTCTTCCTCGTGGAGGTGTTCCTTCCACGGTGCGTTCATTAGAAGTCCCCTCTCCAAACGCAACATTGATATTGCGATTTCTCTCGCTTTAGTTCCGCGGAACTCTTATTAAAAAATCACTCGAATTTTCGAAGCATATTTCTTGTCTAAGCTGAATAAAAAAAACAACTGAACGTCGATAATCGAATGTTTGCATTTTTTAAAAGAAGAACTACATAGGTACCATGTGAATAAAGTTTCACTCAAAAATCTCAAACCATGAAGGTTCTATGGCAATTCGAAGTACCTATTACAATAAAACGGAAATTTCATACTTTAACCCCTATTATAAGATTTTAAGCCTAGTAGAAAAAAAGTAGGTTATTGAGTCCACCAAATTTTGTCTTCTTTTATAGAATGCAGTATTGAATATATAATATTATTGAATTAACTATTAAGGAGCGTGTAGACTAACTGAATCAACTTTTGCCTACTTGATAAGGTATTGAGCGTTATTTTGGATGATCTAGAGGACGCGGAGCTGGCGGCCCTCAAAGCGCGACTCGCTGAGACCGAGCGCGCCATGCAGAGGATTGTTAGTCAGCTAGCCCAGCGAGACGCGGTATTTAGTGACCTGATACGGTTCGATAATGATAAGATAAATACCAATCCGATATACCAACATACTGAGAAAGTGCCCTTCTATAGCAATTGGCATGATCAGCGTCATAAAACAAATTCCCCTATTAACAGTAAACATTAAATTGTATTTAGAGGAGATATTTTAGAGATCCCTAGAGTATCACATCAGATCAGATACGTAATAAACAAGAATAATGCAGGATTTTATTGTTACGAAAAAATAAAGGTACTTTTTGGTAAGAATGGTGAAGTCCAACGGTGCCAATGTTGCAGATTCGTAGTACTGGACAAATAGTTAAATATTTTTCTTAAATTACGGAATATACGGAATTTTTCATCATGTAAAATTCAATCACCAAAATAGGTAACGCCTATCGATAGGTGTAACACACAAAATAAATATCATTTTGCATTAATTTCTATTTTCACTTGGTAGTCATCAGAAAAGAAGCGATTGAATCCATAGTTTGATTTAAACTTCTTATTATCTTTATCGAATCGCACGAAGGTCCTTAAATAACAGAAATACTTAATTAGTTACCGAATAGTTGCGAGCTTGTTTGTTCCCTTACGTGTTTTAATGCTTGAGGCATGGTGTCAGTAGTTGAAGTAGTCCGTGGGCAGAGAAATTTACAATCGAAACCACAATTCCGTTAAAAACATAGTTAGATTTGTAAAGATACCTTATAAGATTGGCCTATCAACAAAAACATTTAATTTAATTTAAAAAAAAATTATAACAGCGTAACGAAATTTGATTTTTTCATATGTTCAAATACAGATTGAATTGAGCTTTAGCCTTTTTTTAAGTTTGGTCATACCGATAGTATAAAAATCGTGAAATTCGATGAATAAAAGCAATTTATTTAACGCGTAACCTATCTTAAACAGCGATAAATTCATATGATATTATTAGGACAATGAGTTTGATAAAGTTTATATATAATTTATTATATTAGGAAAAAATTGCTCAACTTGCGGACTTTTTGCTCTGCTCGCGGACAAGTAACATTTTCTGCACGCGTGCGTTAGTTAGCGCTGAGTTTCCCCGTCTCGTGCATTAATATTTTGAATTTCCCAATCTACAGAAAACTATTAGATTAGTGTTTTCTATGTTTTATATCTGTTAATTTGTCTACATACGACAAATTGTATGTGTTTGTGAGAACTAAAATAGAGTCATCTATTTGTATAGCTTGATGGAATGTTTCAATGCCAAATGTTATATAAAAAATGTGGTTGTTCAAGGGTTTTAGGTTATATTATGAATTCACATAACAATGGCGTGACGTGAGATCTCAATTATATAGGTTGAGCAATGTTATCATGTTTGTCACTTTTAAATATGATTTAGTTCTAAGTAGGTATACGTTATTATTATTATCTTGTTCACTGAGGGAGGTCTATGATCAACAGTGGACGGATAGAGGCTGATGATGATGATTTTGCGTTCTTAGGCCGAAAATATTAGTAGATGTAAAATATACACAATAAAGAATGTATTGTTCTAGAGTGGAGGCCACGTTTAGGTAGACGAAGTGTTGGTCGGCCATTAACCAGGTGGGAAGACGATCTCCGTACAGTGGCCGGTCCGTATTGGATGCGAGTGGCGACGGATCGGTCATCTTGACGTTCATTGAGGGATGCCTATGTTCAGCTGTGGACGGATAGAGGCTGATGATGATGATGATGAAATTGTATACAAAATTAACAGCGGTGTCCAAAAATATATGAAAGAATTATGTCATCCAAAAAGTTGGGCCTAAATAATACAATTAAGTGAATCTTTTAAGACGTAAATGGTGTTTCCATACTAATTTCAAGAACTCGGAATATAACTTCCAACTATGTTAGTATGACAGTTGCCAGAACTTTGGCTCCTGTCCAGAATGCAAAATGATAACTGTTTCACTATTTCGCAGTTAAGAATATTTATTACACGCGTAATTAGAGAGGATTTTGTGTAATGGTGGTCCAAAGTCTTGCCTACTAGTTTTTTAAAATAGAATTCTATAGATCACAGATAATTTTGTCAGTATGTAGTTAAAACGTGCTTTTCCTGCTGCTAATTTTAATTTTACTTAAAATAAAATGAAACAATAGAATGAATTCAATTTTCGTAATCATAATATATTCATTGAATACGTAAAACAAATCGTATAAGTGAAACGACTGCGCACTTACTGCTGTATGGCTTGAACGTGAACGTAGAATATACCTGAATTTATACAAAAATGCTAGTCCTATATTCTGTATAGGTTAATAGGATTATAGGAATTCCTACAGAAAAAGAAAGAAAAACATCTATAATCTTATCATCGACGATGAGTTTAAAAATTCGTTTTTTTATATATCTATACAAAAGTTGAGCTTACAATTTAATCCGTGCAAAATAATCTTTATTAGCTTCATACGACAAAACGGATCTTAAAATTAGCATTAGCTGAGAGGCATTAGTACCAAATCCCATATCGGACATAGCCTGGATAACTATGGATAACTAAACTAAAAATTACTTTGTGAATTCTAAGACGTGATATATAAATTAACAAGATCATTGATGGCCGACAGTTGTCTCGGCCATATCTGGGCTGGTAGCGGAGGTACAACAGCAGATGGAGACGAACTACGCGCAAAACCAGCAACGACAGGTCCTTGCATGCGCTGTGTTATCTGTTTACTCTGTAGAAACAACAAATCTAGAAAAAATCTAGCGCAATCATAGGTCATATCAATTTTTATGTGATCAAACACGATTCATTTCAAATTTTCTCAGTTTGCTAGAATAGTCGTAGTTCTTTCATGATTTGCAACAAAAAGGTCCCATTTGGTCCGAATACTCGAATACTGCTCGTATGATATGAGGTCAAAACTTACAGAGCAGTGTGATTCGTTTATCAAAGACTGAAGTAAATTGATCATCTAAAATACGGATTAATTCGGTGATTCTGTTGTTTTTACATTATAGTTTTGCTTATGCGTTTTATCTTTGTTTTAGCCTTTTTATGTCGTGATATGTTTTTACTTCATCAATTTTCATTCGATCGTTAACTTCTCTATTGTAAATGTATAGTGTTCTATTTCTTAAAGTTTATTTCCATTATGTCTGTAAATAACGTTTTCTTTTGCATTTTTTTGACTTCATCTTTAGTCATGATTATTTCTGTGTTATCGACGTCGAGTCTTGTCATGTTCATTTTAGCCTTCCCTTTTCATTTCTTTGTTCTCATGGTCGTGTCTTGCCAATCTGTCTGTTGCCCGCTACCTCGCCTACCCTTATCAAATAACAAATAATTAAAACTACATTCACTGTCTCTTTACACTAACGTCATGAGAGCCCACTTATAGGTTGCTAATAAGCGTTTAATTGTGCATTAAGTTGCAGCTGTTATGATTTTATATTCAAAACAATAAGAAAAAATATATTCTCTTGCTGAAATTTTAATATTATAATCACATTTGATAATACTTCATATTACTTTAATTCGATTAATTAATAAGTCGCCAAAATAAACATTATTTTCAATACAATATTTAAATTTAGTAGGTATTCTTAACATATTAAAATTGAGTGATTAAAAATTACACTAAAAATATTTTTTAATTTATGTAGAAAAATATTGTGTCTATTTTTGCTTTATTATTTTTAGTAATTTACTGCTGTAACAGAACGACAGCACTTTGAGCAAGTTTGGGATTTGTATTGATTTGCACTTGTTTTTAAGTACATAGTTGTTAGTTGTGTGATGCTTGCAGGTTTTATATTTATAGCGTCTTGTGTAGTAGTTTTTGTTTTTAATACACCAAACAAAGCCTTAGCAGAGAACTGTAACCGTACAAAATATTTACAGGATGCGCTGGATAGTACTCGCCCATATAGTAACGGTAGCATTGTCTTAAACTCTGGTCCAGTCCAAATTGTCACTAGCGAATATCAGGAATTGAAAGAAAAGATCCCAGAACCTCAAAAGGCTAACGAATCTTCGCCAAAACTGAATGAGTATGACTTAGTTGCTAGTGAAAATGTAGGAAAAGATGTGAAAGTTAGTGACCAAAATGATTCTATTGAATCTGAAAATATAAAAGAAGTGTCAGAAAATATAAGTGGTCATGTTGATGAGGTTGAAAATTTACTTGATGAAAAATTAAATGAAAATGCAGGACTTGAGCATCTTTCCGATGAAACTGTAGACACTGAAGTAAAGGTAACAGATGACATTAAAGAGAAAGAAAATATGATAGATGAACTATTAAAAAGCAACGAAATTGACGCAGTCGAGAGCTTAGGAAAAATATCAGAAGATCTAATAAATGAAGAAAGAATGAAATATGACAGAGAAGAACAGCACAAAGAGACTACGCCCGAGCTTTTAGAAGAAGCACTGAAAGAGGATTCACCAACGCCAGAAGATAGAGAGGAGGAAATAGAAAATTCGAGCGTAAAGGTAAACTATAATATGTTACTCATATTTTATGTTAATTTAATGTTAAAATAGAAGATTTAGAAACAAGAAAATTGCCTCTTCAAAATAATTTCACGACCTGACAATTTGGCACATCACGTGAAAAGAAATTCATATCACGCTGACACAAGATATCTATTCATGAAGTTTCAGAGTCGTTATTCAAATTGAAACCCAGTAAGAGCCTTCTGCAACTTACTTAGGTGGCCTGAATCTATCAGATACACGGTGCCCGGTGGTTCGGTGTCATTAAACTTTTTTTTGTTATCGCAGGGAAACGCTTTTTACGCATGTAGCCAGGATCTCGGGTAGATCCTGACCCTATATGAGACTCGCACCTGGGAGTGCCCTACCCGTAAACTAAAACCACTGCGAGTGCCTTTAGCCGCTTTTTGAGGGTCCCGGATCTACATTCAACAGAATTACCTCAGTGACAGGCTGACCCCGGCGAAAGCCTCCTCGTAAGGGGGGACTGCCCGGCCGCTACTAAGCAGTCCCCGCGACGTCGTGTCATACTGGGCCCAGGTTCCCATCCTGAACCCGACACGAACAAAGGGCGTTATTGGAGGCGCATTAAGTAGCGCCTCCTACGCACCCCCGTTAGTCGCCCGCGAGGGGAGGCCTCGGCTCCCTGCGGGCCGTCCGGCACAGCTACTCACCAAAGCCCAGTGAGCACCTGTGTCAGACGGAAGGTGAGGGCTTTGCGCTTACGGCGCATCCACCGCTCAAGGACCGGACGCAGAGCAACCGTTAGTCTTTTGTCGTACGGTTGTCGCGCCAGGTCCTCCCCCCACCTTTGCATTAACGCCTCTTGCCCTAGTCGGCGAACCCTAAGGAGTAATTAAACTCTGCAATACTATACGTTGAAGGTTTTCCGTCGCTCAATCAGCCCTTTCATATGGGGTATTAAACTTTGCTCCCACTTGAAGGTTTCTCTATATTTCCAGGTGATAGGAATGGAGGTGACGGCAGATGGAGGGGTTTGGCCGCGCGCGCCGACGCCACCCGCGCCGCTTAGACCGGTGAGTGCTCACTGCACCGTTCATATAGTACAAACCCTTTACGAGTCGGAATGAAATCACGAACGTTGAGACGTAGTGAAAGTTACAATATTTGACAGTTTTTCAAGAGTTCCTAGCTGATTCTTTAAGTCTTAAGTTAACGGAAGTACTGTTGACTTAAATATTGATTAAAACTTTAAATAATAATAACAAATCTTTATCATGGAATAATATTGATACAGGGAAATTTCGTGATTTCAATCTTAAGTATGTACCTAGAATGCAAATCCTCAGATTTATCCTAAATCTATATTATATTTATTTTGTTTCTCACACTGTTTCTTTTGTTAAAATGTGCAAATTCTCTCATATTTCAAGTGTTAAGAGAGTTGAGTAGAAGCAGTCTGGATATAATTTTATACAATAGAAAGTTCTAGTACGTTAACTCACTTGATGTAGTCTATAATACGGAGCTGAATTGTCGTATTTTGTTAATTAATATAATAAAATTAATCAACTCAGTCCAGTAGTATCATTTAGAACTAATCTCTCTATAACTCTATTAACAACTCCTTGGCATGGATCCACCTATCTCTGTGTTTTTTTCTTGGTTTCATATAGATAGCATTGCAACCCTTAAAGTAACATAAGTATCTCTTATGCTAAAAGGGATTTTACAACTGCTATCTTCAGATAACAGTAGAAAAAAAAACAATAATCGGTAAAATGAGATGGAAATGCAAGTCAGAGTACCTACATTTTGAGCTTAATTTTCACATACAAATTTGATAGTAAATATTTGAATTTAGTACCGCCGAATTTAATAAACTTATCGCTAAAGACTTCAATCGAGGCACAATTAATTTAATTTGAAATGTTGACCGTATTTTAGAAGTGATAAGTTTTTGTATAAATACATATTATTAATACAAAAACAATAAATTATTGTTGAATTATTATTTTTCGATATATTATCATGCTACGAAATGGTTTAATTTAAAAAGAAAAAGTGTCTATAGCCAATATAGAAAATGCTTATCTATATTGGCTATAGAAACTTTTTTTTCATCGGGAGTTATTGAAGAAAAGCCTTTGGATTGTGTCGTCTTTTTGAAGTGTAAACTTCTTTTAGAGCGGTACGCATAATTTTAGATGAGATAAAATCTCTGAACTCGCGACACCGCACACAACGCTGGAGACGCAGTTTGACGTTTATATTACGTGGACTCGAGACACCACACGCGAGCCGCTGGAGACGCAGTTTGACACAGAACTACACAGATTACAGAACAGTGGTCGAGTTTTTTTATTTCTTTCTTAGCCTGTACTATCTCACTGCTTGTCAAAGACCTACCTCTTTCTTTTCCACACGTCTATTGATAGCTACACTACCCGTCCCACCATATCCGTCGAGGTCTGCCGCGTCTCTGATCCATGTTTAATGGTAGACAGTCGGTAGTTTTCTTGGTCTACAACTCGTTGGGTATCCAGAAGATATTTCCGGCCGAGTCCCAAGTTAAGTTTAGCAGCTGCAAGGGTTACTTTAGTTTATGAGCGCAAGATGGAGTTACTAATGCGGTTGAGGAGTAATAACCATAATGTTTTTTTCTCTTTCGAGTTTCGGATATTACTCATCGATTGACCAACGTGTTCCAGCACGAGGCGGAGGAGGTGAAGTCGATCTTCCTGGAGACGGACATCCCGCAGCAGTCGCGCGTGCTCGTGTCTGACTTCCTAGAGGACAGGGCCGAAAGTCCCAAGCCGGCTATGAACGCACCGGTAAGTTCCTTTGGCAGCCATTACCGGTGGGAGGGTTGCGCTCTTAGCTCGGGTACCACCATCTTGCTTGTTTCTCCCGTGAAACTGTGCTGTGTTTCGGAGAGAAGGGCTAAAGGCAGTGTAATTACTGGTATAGACCTGATATCTTGTCTCAGGATAAGTGGCACATGAATGAATTGCCTGGGCTAGTTTTAGGTAAACTCGTTTATGTTCATGGGCGACGCTGGCCACTTACCATCAGATGACAGTTTGTCTATCCTAGTTGAATATAAAAAAACTAAAGAGAGGTGTCAAGGGACACCCGGATGGAACGAAGATCCTTTCGATTAAGAATTGTAATAAAAAACAAAAAAAAATGTACATCACACATACACACATATATATGTGTGTGTGTGTGAGAGAGAGAGAGAGAGAGACAGAGAGACAGACAGAGAAACACGCACACTGCACGGATTACAACTATTGCAAAAAGTGTCGTTACAACTTTTGGTCTTAATTTTTTCCGTCTAGCCCCCTTTCGCAACGCGCGATAAGGAACTTGCCATGGCCATGCATCATGTATATGTTCAACAGTGGACGGATAGGGCCGATGATGATTAATAACATCACGTGTAGAACCTGACCGTAATATCTACACAAAGGAAAGAAGCCCACTTGTAAAGTTTTTGTTCGTGAAGATCAGCTGTGATTTATATATCGCCTTCAGGATGAAAGGAGAAGTTATATATGTTCGTGTGTTTCAGCTGGTGGTGAGCGGGAAGATAACGCTGTCGCTGATACAGGACGCGCCGCGCGACACGCCCGACAGAGACCCAGGTATAGACACATTTTAGGATTTTTGTTTTGGTACGGACAGCCGGCAGTATACTGTCATTGAGACAGCGTTTCAAGGAACATTTTTATGGCAGAATGTGCGGGGCAGACAGCCGATTTACATTTGAGTATAATTTTGGTACAATAGGAGTTCGTCTCAGGTAAGATAGTGGCGACTAGTGGTGTACCAGGTGGTTCAGGCCCTGACGTGGCGGTGGGGCTCAGTAGCCTAGGGTGAGCCCAGCACCTTGGGCGAAGCTAATTGAGCCGAGGGGGCTCTTTGTACCCCTCTTATAAGAAGATGGGATAAAAGAGCAGGAGGCAAGGGGCGAGGTCGGAAACCTCACCCCATTGTACTGTCCCGACGTTGGGAGGGGTTGTTCTGTGGTGCGGGACAACCCCTCGGTGGAGGTGGCGCCAGTCCCGTGAGGGATTGAGCCGTCGAGGTTTGTTTGTTGTTTGCTCAACAGATACGGGGCACCTTACCAAAGGTGGCATTGGTAGCTCTCGACGGGTTTTAGTGGTTGTAGCTTTTGGGCGCAGCAGTTTCACATACCCGCCTGGGGAGACCCACTTTCCCGTGGGATGCCTCAGAGCATTTGCCGGCGTTAAAGAAAAAAAAGCTCATCGACAAAACGGTCTTGTTGATTTGGCAATATAAAGGCCGTTCTGTCACCTGAGTCTAAACTGCCGGTTTCGTCATCATCCTCATCAGCCTCCCCAGTCGTCGTCTCTAGATCAATTCAATCATGTCAGATTATGCCCACCTGAGTTACAAATTACACTAGCTCGAGGAAACAATTCTTTAATAATTGCAAATTAGAGCACTCTTAGAATTGTGTACTTAGAACTATTAGTAACAATGATTATATTTTCTCAGAGTCCACGGTGGACGACTTCACAACAGCAAGCGCGTTCACGCAACCAGCTTTAGAGGTATGTAACGACAGACATACGATATACCTTAACACTGATTCACGTATTTCATTATAACGTGGCTCCACTCCGCTTACACAGATTTTCCATACATGTGATTGATAGATTAATGATCATAGAGATCTTTTAAATATTATATTATAATCCGTTTTAAAATATCACCCAAATCTAGTGGTGCCAATTCGACAGATTCCTTTCTCTTATACATTTCTTTTAAAAAAATCTAAATTTATTTTTAATATGATACACAGAAAGAAGATGACCTCTCCGACGAAGAAATTGAGGAAGTAGAAGAAATAGAAGTGGAAGAGATCGAGGAAGAAGTGGAAGAAGAAGAAGAAGAAATAGAGGAAGATGAAGAAGAAATAGACGTGAAGGGCCAAAAGTGATTTGATTATACGTAGGTTGTTGACGATTGATACTTTGTTGTTATCTGTTACTTTATTTATTTTTTGAATCTCACAATATACAGCCAATAATAATTTTTAATGATTAATATGTTCTCATAATATTCGTGGTATCAGAAACCATTTAACATAAACTAAACTGTTTTTTGGCATTTCGATCTTCTTAGCCCTTCTATGCATTTTTCGTTTCAATATTGGCAGTATTTCATAAACTCTCTTATCTTTCAAACACTCGCATAAAATAGTAAATCATAAATATGTGAATTTGTTTAAATTTGGACGTCTTGCCCCATTTAGTATACGAATATATTTATGCAATTCTTTATAATATTTGTGCCAAATTTACTTTAAACTATTGTTACTTATCGACTTGCGAATTGATAGAGTATTTAGAAAAAATCTAGGAATACTAATTATATTTTACAAAAAGCAACGAACAAATGACGTCATACGACCAAAGTAACCAATGATAGAAGTGACATTTGGTCGTGGTGTGTCATTTGTCCATTATTTATGCCCATAAAATATAGTTAATATTTCAAAGGCCGTAGAGCTGATACATTTTTGTAACGTAACACTAAGGCAGTAATAATAATATTGTAATATCGGAAGGCACGTAATAAGGTCTTAAACAAATATATTACAAAAGAAGATAATTATTTTTTGGATTAATGTATATTGACATTAAAATCCTGGATATAGACTTATGAATTACACCTTTCAAATTAAGTCTGTTTTAGCCAAACTATCATATTTAATCTTAGAAAACGTTAGGTGTATGGAATGTGTGGCTTAGGGAGTCTTGTCCAAATAATTTAGATTTTTTACAAATTTATAAGACACTTGTGTTATCCCTGTAGTTTTTTTTTTAAATATAGGTACGAAGCTCTAGATTTTGTTTGCACAGCTTCAATGTTTAAGTTCTGCATTTAAAATGTTATAACTAATCTCATATTATTTATGAAAGATTATATTTTGTTGAAATAATTATATTTTCTTATATTGTTCAAATAAAGATATATTTTTATTTTGCCAGTGAATATATTTTTTTAACGCCATGATCACTTTTGCTGGAACATTCCTTTTCACATTGTGAATAGTGACAACAAATTTTTATTCACGGCAATGTATTATTTATATAAATATCTGTTTTAGCATTTTTTCTTCTTAACCTTGTTGTTTTTATATTAGATGTTAAGTAATAAAGAATAAATAACTTATATTTCTTTTATTTTGTTGGCCATATCCTAGCTAATCATTATTATATTAATAAAAAAATCTCCCTTCATCTCCCTTGAAAATAAGAAATTGCAGTAACTCTTTATCTTTCAAATAAATCATATTAAATTCACGATTCCTGTCATTTGGATTCGTATATTAAGGTGATTTAATGAAAATAATATGGTTTTACTATATCGTAAAACGATTTTTTCTTGGTACAAAAAAAATGCAAAGTTATATCTATTATTATTTTATTGACATCACCGTGTAACGCTTTTTTTTCGGGGTGTAAAATGTTCATGGCACTATACCTCCGCTTTGGCAGAGCGGAGGGGGTGTGCAGGACTAACCTGCTAAAAGCACCCCGGTGTTCCTCGTCTGACCTATAAGCGGGGTATAGGGTACACACTCCTGCATTCACCAGATCCCCCGCCTCCAGTCCTGACCTGTCAGTGGCAGATCCCTTGCTAGTCGGTACCTATTTCATTACTACCTCCTGAGAGGCGCACGCGGAACACGGCGCGCCACCTTCTCGGGCCTGTTTCATGTTGGGGCGACGGATTGCCCTACATCCGACGCCTACAGGCCACCATATAACACTTAAAGAGTTCTTCAATGGAATTTTAACACTGATGAAAAACCACTGCCATAGAATATAATATAGAATGTGGCAATTCCACTTAGTAGGTATTAACCAGAGCAGCAATTGGCTTATTGAAACAATTAAACTTTTTAGTAAATATAATTTCGTCAGAGGAACGTTCTTTATAAAGTATTAAAGTATTCTGATATAATAATCTTGAGACCACCATTGGCGTCCTTTTATATTAAAGTTATACATTAGTCAATAAACAACTATTATTACTAATAACTCAAACATCACCATAACATTATAAATAATGATTGTCAATACATAATTAATTATTGGTATTATTTATCACATATAATAAGATTCGCTAATGCTACACTTTAACTACTAATCAACACTATTTTCATAAATAGTATATTATCTGATTGGCGCCAAGATTTGGCGCCATCGGAAGTTAATAATTTTATGCCTTGTCGATGCATTCCGACTTGTAAGCGGCGCCATATCCGGTCCGGTTGGTGTTGCCAGTGGTTTGTAACATAGGACATACATGGGATAAATCTGACAGAGACAACATGAAATTTGCTATTTATAGACTGTAAATTAGTTTCCTATTCAAATTTGAATCCTTTTTTTTTCTTTGACGCCGGGAAATGCACTGAGGCATCCCGCGGGGGTGTGGGCCTCCCGCACCACTGAACAACCCCTCCCAACGTCGGGACAGTACAATGGGGTGAGGTTCCCGTTCTCGCCCCTTGTCCCCCTGCTCTGGGGTGAGGGGCGGCTGATATATGCTCAAGTGTGCAATGTTGAGCAAGATATGTCTGGCCGCCAAGCGTCATTTCTACGTCCCCGTCGTTCACCCTGGTAATATCCGGATCTGCAAACAGGCATTGCACAACACCAACTACCCTGGGATCTGGGTAGCTAAACGAAATGATGCTATCTCGCCAGTGCTCTCCAACACGGTGGGAGAATCCCTATACCATCATCCGTGCTCCTACATCACATATATCCTCTACACCCACTTCCTTCAGATCCCTCACCCATTCTTTCCTCTCCCCCAATCCAAGGTGTAAGATGGACCATGCCGAGGGATTCGTGGCCAAGGGGATGCTTGGTTCCAAACTGTGTCTCTCCAATGAGATGGCAATCTTGGAGTAGTAAATGGCCTTACCCGAGCAAGCGGGGCTCTGCTCGGGCTGACCTTTTAGTTATTTACATATTACTAATAGAAATAAATCAATTAAACATTTTAACCCCAGCCCGACGCCAGGAGGCCGTGTGGTCGCAGACTGCACGGTTGGCGGGGGGCAAGCCCCCACTTTTACAATCCAAAAGTGAGCCAAATGGGCTCGCACTAATCCGATGTAGCATTAGGGCCTTCGGGCCGTTGGTATTGATTCATCCGAAAAAAAAAAAAAACATTTTAATAAATTGTGACATTTCCTTTTTACGTAGGTATGTTTCATAATAAATGACAAACAAAATTATATATGTTCACTTGATCTTATATTCAATATAACAGTTCTATGTACAACCTACAAGCCTTCCAAGATTTTAGTTCGAACCTGAAACAAAAAATATGACAATATAAATATTTTAGTGATTTTTCATGATGAATTTGAGATAGTAATGTAAGGTCACACACACAGACTCATAATCAACACTGCCATATTATTCATATCATACTAATCAACAAAGCCCATGTCATAGCAAAATAAATGAAATCCTATCACATAAGGCTCACAAAGTGCACAAAACACGACAGCTATGCTGTGGCCATTGTGGGGTGAGGGGGATAGGGAAAAAGAGGGCAACGCATCTGCATAACTTTTGGTTGTCCAAAATCTCCATGCAGTGGCTGGTCCGTGTTGGATGCGAGTGGCAGGGATCGGCCATCTTCGCGTTCATTGAGGGAGGCCTATGTTCAGCAGTGGACGGATAGAGGCTGATGATGATTATGATGATGAAACATGTAAAAGGCCAAAAGGTGTATTAGCTATCCATATTAGTCTTGGGCCTAATCGGTCACCACTGAGAGCGCTCAATTTAGTTCATAATCCAATGGTGAACTAGTTCACTCTATTAGTTCATTAGTTTTTTTTTAAATAATGTAGTAAACAATAAATAAAGAAATAACATATTTATGATTATTGCAAGTTCTGTTTATTTTTATTTAAAAAGTAGGTACAAAGTATTACATAAAATGTTCACAGGTCTACTTATTTAAATAATAAAAAAGTAAAATAATTTATTTTAATAATTAGTCAACAACTAGTCTCGTTTCTACTATGTATCAGTTCAAATCATTTACTTAAAGTACATTATTAGATGTGCATTTAAAGTTGTTTAGTATTGGTATCGAAATATCATGGTGCGTAAAAGTAAATAACACAGTTCACAGTCACATCATCGACAAACTATTTCTCATAATTCAGCTAAAGTAGCGCTCTTCCCACCTAGGTGGTTCTTGAACTACCCAAGACTAACCCACATATATTTTTTAAATCCTGTAAATATATATATTTTTCTTCAACAACATTAACCCTTTAAACTAATAACTTACCAGTAGTCCAGGTTTTCAATTGATCTATATCTTTCGCCATAGACCAGTCGTGTCTGGTCGACTGAATTGTTTTTGTTGCTGTACGAATTTCCGGGAAGAAGGTCCAGTTGTTGTCCACTGCTGCCTTCTTAATAAGGGCTGCGACGCCGAACACAACAACTAGGGGTACCCCTGCGGATGGAGCCTTCACCCAAGCAGCAGCTACCGTTCCAGCGACAGCACCGCCACAGAAGTAATTCAGACCGTCGTTCTTACCGCGATAGTTTTGTAAACCATTGGCTGTCACTGTGAATGCTGTGGCCATACCGACTAGGGGGCCGAGGTAGAAGGCGTATCTGTACGCTGTATTAAATAAACCGGTGGGATGAGAATACAAAAGAACGTCCAATGTCGCTAAGGGAAGACCAGCAAGTGTGGCATATTTGGATGTAACAAAGATTTTCTTGAAGACATCTTGCCCTTCAGGGGTATCGTAATATTTGTAACTAAACATCGTTAGTTCTTCTAAGTCGCTCTTCTTCTAATTTTTGTCTTCTACTCGTTTTTGTAATCGTTACACAACACGATCTGCTATTTGCTAGATACAATGTCAATTGTTATGTCATCTTGACATAAGACATTCTCAAGTGCCAACTGTCAAAATGGTAATTTATGTTTTTTTTTTGTTATATTTGATCCTATTGGAACCGGCTGAGACCAGAGGCAACTTGACCTCTGGTCTCAGCGGTCCAAGTGTGTTGTCCCGCACCACAGATCAACCCCTCCCAACATCAGGACAGTGCAATGGGGTAAGGTTCCCATCCTCGTCCTTTGCCCCCCCTGCTCTTTTGTCCCCTCTTCTTATAACACAGGGGTATGAAGAGCAGCTCCCTCGGTTCAATAGGGATGTTGACATTTTTCATAAATGTTTATAGATAATTT
The DNA here is from genome assembly GCA_963853865.1 of Helleia helle. Classification (NCBI taxonomy): domain Eukaryota; kingdom Metazoa; phylum Arthropoda; class Insecta; order Lepidoptera; family Lycaenidae; genus Helleia; species Helleia helle. The sequence goes on along the minus strand of OY971433.1, from coordinate 17,758,197 downwards.
ATAAATATCTAATAGAGGCGTAAATAGTATTAACTTTTGCTTAAATACGTCTAATGCCTATAAAATCTTGCATTTTATAATGCATTTTAAATTTCGCTCCAAAACGCTAACACTTGTAACGTGACGTCATATGTTGTTAAACATCGTAAAAATGATAAAATGATTCTAGTTGGCGTTAGTAAAAAATGGCTTCTAAGTTTTATAATTTTTGTACGGTGCGTGTACGGTATGTGTGTGTACACTGTCAAAACGCCTGAAAATTAGTTTCTACATTATGTACTGCGTACGGAGAATCGTATATTGCGTACGTCAATATTTTTCCGCTTCCGCTTTTATATTTATATATGAATACTGTCAACATCCCTATTGGCTTCGCCTTAGGTGCTGGGTTCACCTTGGGCTACTGAGCCCTACCGCCATGACAAGGCTTGAACCATGGTGGGGAAAATAAACTAGCCTAGTTATATCTAGGTCTGTATTAACTGTCGGATTTTTTTTAACTGCGAATGCTGCAGATGAAAGTCAGTTAGATAAACTATCTTAATGTGAGGTCTCCATTGAAGATTGGCATTTAAAGTAATTCCTAGAAATAATGTAGTATTTTCCAGAATTAATTATTCGTTCTTAAGATGTACAGCAGTTATGGTAAAGCATATTTTGGCAAAGTGAATTACATGTTTACATTTCAATACTTTTCTCTTCAACAATACATTACGCATATGAAACCCAGATTTTCAACATAACTATCATTCTACAGCTGTTTTCTATTATGTTGTGTTATCTATTATAATATTATACCTATTTAATAGAAAGAATAGAGACGAGGAGGACCATCTCTGTGTAATGAAAAGTGTCCGTACATTAACTATGATTATATCGTAGTTTTTCCATTATTCGGAGTGGTACACTTTTTACCGACTTCCAAAAAGGGAGAGGTTATTAATTCGACTACTGTAACATATATAAAATATGTTACATACCGCTACCGCTACCCAACAACAGATGGTGCATTCAGGAATTGTCTCGATTCTCTAGAGAAATCCAGAATGTTTGCGGGGTATGAGGATATGTATGATCTTCTTGCAGGCAGACGCCTCGGCTTAAGAGTTCTTTTCGCGTCCCGCCGTCACACAGTGCGCACGATTCTTTAAGTATAATTTAAGTGCATATAGTGCAATAGTATATAATTTAAGTGCACCTTATTTCTATACAGTGTCCTTTAATTGTTAATTTTAATTAAAATCATAGGCTAATAATAATTGTATTTAAAAATCGGTGTCAGCCAAGGTACCTTAGGTAGGGTACAACAACAAATACGACACCGACTCCAAAAGTAACTATAATGACGAGGTAAACGCAAAGTTTGTACATTAGTAGAAATTTAAGTTGATTATAAGTTGTAAGCACAAAAATTCAAGAAACAGTTGGTGTCAGTCAAGGTAGGTAGGTTAGGAGGTAGGTACATCAGCAAATAGGACACCGGCTTCAAAAGTAACAATAATGACGTGGTAAACGCAAAGATTGTATATTAGTAGAAGAACAAGTTGATTATAAATTGTAGGCACAAAAATTAAGGAAATTATTTTATTACTTTTTAGTTTGGACAAGAAGGAATCAATGATTTGACGTCTAGATTCAATGAACTGGAGTGCTTCTTTATAAGGTCACTGGTGATTTTCAAGACCTTGTTAGTTGGATCGGCTTTGAGATCTGTGTAAGTGCTTTTATCCAATAATAGTTGTTGAATTTTATCATTGTAATCTGACGTGTCCATCACAACCGTTGCATTACCTTTATCCGCACGAAGAACCGTTAATTCTCGTCTGTTGCGTAGGTTTATTAACGCTTTGTATTGTTCGCGGGGAAGATTTAGTTTCGGCACAGAACTTCGTCGTAATGCTGACGATACATCTTGTCTGATGGCCTCCGAATCTTCCTTCTTTATATTATTTATCGACAGACAATGTTCAACGTTACAAATTATTTCTTCGAACGGGATTTTGCGAGATTAAACGGCGAATCACACCACCATCCAACACAGTTAGCTACCGTGGGTAAATCTTTGTTACAGAGAGCACAAGGGATCTGTGATGAGCAGCACCTGGAGACCGAACTTCAACATGTCAAGCAAGTACTGCGTGACAACAAGCTTCGGGTACCGCGTCTCCGTCACAGTGAACGTGTGAAACCAGCCACCGTCGAGCGAGTACCTGCTGTGCTACCGTTTATGAAAGGCGTCACTGACAAGATTGGCTTCATCCTAAAGCGAGCTTCTATAAAAACTTATTTCAAGCCGCCTAAAAAGATAGGTCAATTCTTACCATCTGTCAAGTGTCATATACCCTTACAAGATGCAGGAGTATACAAGCTTGATTGTGATTGTGGCCTCTCTTATATAGGCCAAACCAAAAGATCAATTAAAACTCGCGTTAAAGAACATATAGCTGACTTAAAACACCGTCGCTACACTAAGTCTGCAATCTGTGAACATAGTCTAGACAAAGCTCGCCATTATATTAGATTTGATAAACCACAGATACTCGCAAAAGAACACCGATTCCAACCAAGGATGATCCGCGAGGCTATTGAAATTAAAAAACATCCAAATTTCAATAGAGAAGATGGCTGGCTCTTACCATCTGCTTGGGATCCCATTATTAAAATAATTAAATCAAAAACCAAGCATAATATGCCACAGATTAAAGATGCAGTTAGCACTTTCTGCGTAGAGAGGACTTATTAAAATAATGATGTATCATAGGGTAGTTTCGAATAACTTTGTAACATTAGGACATCTGTCACCTCAGTCCTCCCGTGACCATGGTTGCTGTAAAGTATCCGAAACGTCGGGCTTGTAAAAATCTTAATAAACCGCGATAAAATCCGTAAAAAATTGTTTCATTATAATGAGTGAAATTCGCGCAAACATTAGAAAATAATAAACGGAAATGGAATTGTGTAAAACTTTATATACATGTAATTGAAAGCAATCACGGCAGATTTGGTGCTATTCATTAAATAATTCAGTTATATCTAGGTATAGAACATCACCATAACCAATATATAGGTATAGAATGGATATTATGATGACCTTGAAAAACTATGATGCGCTTCTAATGCACAATTGTTTTTTGTTCATTTAACAACGACAAGTAATAAAATTACATGATTTTAGCATAATATTATTTACTGTATGATGTAAGCCCAATAAAAGCTGTAAATCATCTAGGATTCCCCTCGACTGTGTATGGTCTCTATCATCACACCTGTAATGGCGCTTATAACCCATATGGGTACAAAGTTCTCATCAATTTAAATTAATTAAGTCCAAACACAAGGTAGCTACTGTAAACTGTTGAGGAGTTCCCTTAACTGTCCTTTGTCTTCATTATTAGACCCTTAATGACAGTCACAACCACACATCACAAATTAATCAAGCCCAAACACAAGGTTACTGATGTAAATCGTTGAGGAGTTCTCTCGATTGTCTTTCGGTTCCAGCATCAGATCGACTCCAGACCTTCATTAAATTGTAGCCCTTCAAAACACTTAATAAAAAAAAAATCAAACGCACTAGTTGCCCCTACGATTTTCGAAAGTTCCCCTCGATTTCTCTGGGATTCCATCATCAGATCCTGGTTTCCTTATCATGGGACCATTTGGAAAGTATACCCTTTAGAACAAAAAAAGAATTTTTCAAATCGGTCCAGCCATCTTCGAGTAATCAGGTAACATACATAAAAAATAAATAAAAAAAAAGATTCCGACGAATTGATAACCTCCTCCTTTTTGAAGTCGGTTAAAAAAGAAGGCATAAACGTCCTCTTAATATGATATGTACTAAGCCTTTCAGGATAGCAATGAACATATTTGTTTTTATTGTATATTCGATTCCAGTCACCCTTTTTATATAATACCACATTCTTGGGTAATCTGCCTATAACAAAATTGGTATCACCATATTTTATAAACTAAAAAGGACATATTTAAAAAACTGTTCGCGAGTGAGTATGTTTGTATGGCATTCAAATTTAATCGATAATTTTTTTTGGGCACATCATTGTTGTGCCCAACAATTACAAACAAAAGTGATATTCTGACAAAGACAAAAGAAAGTGTCTATGTCTCTGTCACTCTTAGAGTTTTTCGTATGTTGTTACCTCGTTCCAATACGGTATTATTATTATCTTGTCAAATCTATTGATACTTGTCTTGATCTTAGGTTTATAGGAAGACCTATTATTTTACACAATACACTTCATCGATTATATATATCTATGGACTATAGATGACGTTTGACGTTAGTTACTACTTCCTATTTCCTTGCATAACTTTTTAATCTGTCATTGACAATTTTGTCAAAAGTATCAAAAATGGCGGCGGACGGTGACGAAGTGATTAGTGATCAGGAAAAAGTGAGAATTGTTTCGGATTTTATACTTCATTCACCACCTGGTGAATTCAACGAAGTGTTTAACGATGTGAGAGTATTGCTAAATAATGATACTCTACTAAAAGAAGGTGCAAGTGGGGCATTTGCCCAATACAACAAGGACCAGCTCACGCCCGTTCGACTCGAGGGCTCGGAGCTGCATACACTCATCACCGACCACAACGACCTCGGAGGGGGTAGGTTCTTCGACCCACGTTCAAAGCGATCGTTCAAGTATGATCATTTGCGTAAAGAAGCATCCGAGTACGAGCCGTTTGAACCGGATCGTGTGGCTGAGCCCTGGCGTGCAGCGCTCGATGTGGAGTTAACGAATTATGTAGCAGAACATTACAAACACGGAGCGAGCTTAGTGGTCGGGCGCGCGTTAGAATCTGGAGCGGTCGCTCTAGTAGCGTGCATAGAAGATCATCAATTTCAACCTAAAAATTATTGGAACGGCCGGTGGCGTTCCGTTTGGTCGTTAACAGTCGGCGGTGGCGCAGCGGAACTTCGCGGCATGCTTCGAGTACAGGTGCACTATTACGAAGATGGTAATGTACAACTGGTTAGTTCAAAAGAAGTTCGCGCTCCTATTATTGTGCAAGGAGAACCGGCCACTGCCAAGGAATTTGTTAGAATCGTCTGCGAAGCGGAGAACGCGTATCAGACGGCCATATCCGACAATTACAAGACAATGAGCGATACCACGTTCAAAGCACTCCGGCGACAGCTCCCCGTGACGCGCACCAAAATCGATTGGGCCCGTCTCGTATCCTATACGATCGGTAAGGAGTTGAAGAGCCAATGATGTCCTGCCGCTGCACTCTGAGCTGCAGCGATCGCTCCATGCCTCTGTACATATTCACATAAGAGTAAATCTTGTTCAAATGTTTACTGGCACCTTGGGCAGTCGGTCAGGTGCATATTTATCTATGAGTATATAGAGAAATCGCTATAACTGTTAAATTTTATTGCATTTTGTTACTCTCTTGAAAGGATAAATGCTTCAGTGTTACCTGCTTTTTGGTGGTAATAGTTCAACTGACAGTACTACGTCCGTTTCAGTATGTAACAATGTTTTATAGAGATTTGATCAATGTCTGAATCTTGAAGTAGTTTCATTAGGTCCCACTAAACCCTCCTAGATCCATGACAATCATGCGATATTTGTTTGGAAACAGTGATTGTACTATACAGTGTTGTTTATCGATGACCTGTGAGATATTTTATTAGTGAAAGCCTCATTGCATAACCTGTATATTGCCCTGTGTGGTCCAATTCAAAATTCCCAGTAATGTTTAGCCATAGATCGTCCATATCACCTTGTAGGATATCTGGCAAATAGTGCTATTCCACATTTAAATGGGGCTAAATTATTTTAATGACTTTAACGAAAATAATGTAGCTTTGTTTTTATAACGGACACAAAAAAAAAAAAGAAATTACATGATTGTATATTGTCTTGTGTGCCGTTTTCATTAATCCCTCGTTATTAATACAATCACTTTATAATAAAGATTGCATGCCCAAAAGACTTAACTACTTCAAGTCGGTGTTAAAATTGCTAAACACTTATTGTGTAAGCAATATTAGAGGTTTTCTGTCAAAATGTCAATTAAAATATAAATTATTTCAACATCACTGTCAGATTTTGCAGGTAATCCATCCAATTTATTTAAGTCAGTATTATTTATACATTCAGCAGCAAATAAATGGACATGTGGAATCCCTTTGATGGTCACCAGTTATGAGATAACACAGATATCTTCAAAAATGTATTAATTAGATGGGATGAAACCCAAGACTGATTTCAAATGTTCTGTTTGGTATATTCATGCCATTATATGTTCATATTAAGATTACTGGTTTTATTAAAATTTAAGCAGTTATTATTATTCTATCAAACAAAAACAAGTATTGTCTATAAGGTTATTATAAAGAATTGCTAAATGTAGATGGCATATTATTCATTTGAGAAGGTATAGGGTCCAAAGCAACAATGATGGTTTCTGTCCTGTTAGCCCCATTTCTGCTAGCTAGTAAGAACTACCTCTAATCTGACATTCATTGCCTCTTTAAAACAATGGTGTTTGATATGATTTCCATAAATGCAAACATAACACTGACAATTTTCCTGTTGACATATTATAAAGCCAACATTAAGTTGCTCAAAACCAGAGAAATACTATTTTAGTGTTACTGCACCAAATGTTTTTGATATTTTTAATCTTTCGCCCAGTACTATTCGCAGGGAATGTCACAGATTATTTTGTGGTTATGTAACAACAGAAACCTGACAGAAAACACGAGTACTAAGTGTTTAAGTAAATTGTAAATTTACATGTTAATTTATATTGCTGCTGAATGCATGTTGGTTTTTAAATATTGCTTGCATAATATTTGATGGACAGTTGGAGTAGGGAGAAATTTCTAATGGTGCATTTAATTGTAATTAATTTAAAAATATGTCCACATAGCTTTAATGCGGATTTTATGAGCGTCAAGCACAATATTGATTTAATCATAAAATTGTGGATGTTTGCTCAATGCGAAATACAGTAGAGATGAAAGTATTTTCCGTATTATTTTAGCATTGAGACTATGTATGAAAGCATAACTTTTTTATATCTGTAATAATATGCCAATAAGGATTATTTTGTAATTATTATAATTAAAAAAAAACATACATTTAAACTTCAACTATTCTGTAATGTATGATTGAATTCATTTGAATAAAAATATATATTAAAATGTTGCTAATAATTTTCTTTCTTTTATGTATACTATTATGAAACTAATGATCATATTTTGAGAATCACATTATAAATCACATATAATAACATTATAAGTACAGGTTCTTGGGTTAACGGAAAAAAATATTTGTTCTAAATAACAACTTGTCTACACATTGTTTATGGTATACATGCACATATTGGTCTTGGTGTTCATTGAAAGAGGCCTATGTCTAGTAGAGTAGATGAAGAACCGGACAAGTGTGAGTCAAGTGTGTGTTCCGTACCAGGTTTTTCGTGTCCCTTTGATTAAACTTATTGATTATTAGCTCGGTTACAATCAATTTAATAAAATTCAATAGGTGTTGCTTATACCATATATAATTTTTGTATAGGAAGCCACCTTCAATATTTATTTCATTCTAATTCATTCTGTTTGTAGTATTTGTTGTTACAGCGTTAACAGAAATACATTATCTGTGAAAAATTCAACGGTCAACCACAAATATTTGAAATAATATTTCACGGTTTATGAGATTCAGCCTGGTGGCGGACGGACAGACGGACGGACGGACGGACGGACAGACGGACGGACAGACGGACGGACGGCGAAGACGGCAACGCACCTGCTAGCCCTCTGGTGTAGCAGGTGTCTGTGGATGTCGCTTTCACTTACCATCAGGTGAACCGACTGTCCGGTTGCCCCCTCTTCTATAAAAAAATAGGGTTCTCCTTTTACTCCCAAGCAAGCTGGTTCATCAGCTTGAATATTACTCAAAAACATAAAATATAATTTTTTTTTTCATGTTCGAATAATGGGATGTAGTTTTGATGTCTATAGACATTGCTGAAATAAAGGGCTCCAAAAAAAAAAATTGTTAATGAAAATGTTCTTAATATTTTTCATTTCCAATGGCTTTAATAGTGAAAATAACCTCGTTAGTTTAATGACCTAGTTTTATTAGTCTGTTTTTTTTTTCCCCACCATGGTTCAGGCCTTGTCGTGGCGGTGGGGCTCAGTAGCCTAGGGGGAGCCCAGCACCTTGGGCGAAGCTAATTGAGCCGAGGGGGCTCTTTGTACCCCTCTTATAAGAAGAGGGACAAAAGAGCAGGGGAGAAGGGGCGAGGATGGGAACCTCACCCCATTGTACTGTCCCGACGTTGGGAGTTGTTCTGTGGTGCGGGACAACCCCTCTCTGGAAGTGGCGTCGGTCCCTTGCGGGACTGGCCAGCCGTCGAGGTGCCCTGTTAGCTTAACAGATCCGGGGCACATCACCAAAGGCGGCACAGGTGGCACTCGCTGGGTTTCAGTGGGTAGAGAGAGGTAAATGGACGCACCATTTACCATCTTTCGGGCGCAGCGAGTCCCACGTACCCGCGAGGAGGACCCACTCCCCCGCGGGATGCCTCAGCATTTCCCGGCGTTAAAGAAAAAAAAGTCTGATTTTTTTAAATACAGGACGCAGTGTTGCAATTATAACATTAAAGTAATATTTTGGCTTCTTATGACCTTTCCTGTCCTATATTTTTATCTATGAGTATACAATCCCTGACTGATGACGTCAGTTCCCCCAAGGATGTAATCACTTAATGCGTCGGGCGGTGCGTGCAGGACATGAGTCACAAACGTTGGCACGTTTCTATCGAACATATTTATATATTTTTTGTTATTTTTATTTCGCTTCAGATAGTTGATTGGTTCATCGGTCATCGATATTTCTAGTTAGTAAATCATGGCTGCGGTAACATATTTTTAAAGTGGACTAGCCAATTTTTATTTTTTTGATAGGTACGTAGTTACACACTATTGATAAGATTTTTAAGTGTGTAGTTCGCTGAATCGTATTGGGTCAAGACTCAAGAGTAATGGAGGTTATACACTACTCGTCTAAATTAATAAGTAAGGAATTTTATTAAGCACTAGCTGGTGCCCGCCGCTTCGCCCGCGTTAACTTAGATTTACCTGCAACCGTATCCGCATTGATAATGATTATTTTTATAGCCTATGTCCTAATCCAAGGTATAAGTCATCACCATTTCAACTTTCAGCCAAATCAGTTCAGCCGTTTTGCCGTGAAAAATTAACAAACTTACAAACTTTCGCCTCTTTAATATTAGTAAGATTTAAAAAATGTTACGTAGGTACGTAACGTTATTAAATTTAGTTGACATACATATTCATATTAAATATAAAATGCTGAGTACTCTCATTTCCACTGACTTCGCTCCTGACTCTTGGGAGTACCCATTCTAATCCTCGATGCACAGTACCGATGCCTTGTGACTTGTCATTACTTTTACGTCATATTTTCAGTTCTAATATTATTTTTTTAAGTTTTAAGTTCTCTAGCAGCCTCTAAATTGCTAACGTAGCCCATGAACACAAACCATCCCATATTCTACATGACCGTCTACTCCTATATGCGTTGCCTATTTTGAGACGCAAGAAGACTGCATCACGGAGTAAATAAGATGCTAGGTGCTACCCATGCAGACAGCGTCGATGCTAAGCACACCCCTTCCACGGGTATTAATGGGTTAATAATATACGAATATAATAATTTATTAACAACTATGCTGCTCAACGATAATTTAAATTTTAAGCGACTATATAAGGGCGGCCACTTAAAGAATTTTTCTGAGCAGAAATTTTCTGACAGCCGCTGGACGCACTTTGCTCATATTATGTTTTGTTGTAGACCCCGCGTACTATCAGAATAATTCTGATGTCCGCTTTAATATGAGTTTCGCATGCTATCGATCGGACGGCAGAATTCTGATCAGAAAAATTCTTATAATATGCGGTCGGCCTAAAAAGAAAGTTGTAATGGAGTTTAATTTTGTAGTGGATTTGACACTTGACAGAATATAGTAAGGGGGTTGGTATTATGCATAGACTTAGAATATACATATTATGGCCGGTCCGTGTTGGATGCGAGTGTCAGGGGATCGTCTTAGCGTTCATTGAGGGAGGCCTATGTTCAGCAGTGGACGGATAGAGGCTGATGATGATGATAATGATGATTATGGAATTTAGACGTAAGAAGTGCCATGAAGTGAAGATTTTTGAATTGTCAATTTTTAGCTGTAAATAACCGCCAAAATGGCGCTGGTATAATAAAAGGTTTGGTAGTATGACGACCTCTGTGGCTCCGTGGTAAGCGCGTTGGCGCTCAAACCAGAGGTTGCGGGTTCGAATCCCGCCAGGGAACAAAAAGTTCTCTGTGTTCCTGGGTCATGGATGTGTATTAAATATGTGTTATATTAAAAAAAAAAACTTAAATATATGTATAGTATAAAATTATTAAATATATTACCGTTGTCTGGTACCCGTAACACAAGTTCTTCGAGAACTTACCACGGGACCAGATTGACGTGGTGTACAATCGTCCATAGATAGATAGTAGCAGTTTTAGACGAACTGAATGTTTAATGTTTTATAAATGCGAGCGCCCATTTCTTGGCGCACATTTAATATAACTTTTTAGCCAAACCCTACGCCAGGTGGCCGTGTGGTCGCAGACTGCACGGTTGGCGGAGGGCAAGCCCCCACTTTAACAAACCAATAGTGAGCCAAATGGGCTCACACAAATCCGACGAAGCATTAGGGCCTTTGGGCCATTAGCATAGATCCCTCCGAAAAAAAAAACTTTTTAGTGTCTATTCTTTTTGAGTCGTGTTCCTCAAGTCCGAGGGATGTGACCTCCTCCGTCGAAAACTTTTTTGTTACGATGTTACGCCAGCTTTTTGTATCTCCGGCCTCGGAAAGCATCGTAGACGGTGGTATTGAGAGAGTAGGAGAGTGTCTATACATATAAATGTCGGTTATCTTGGCGTTTATTTAAAGAAGGCTTTTTCCAGAAGTTGATCAAAAAAGTAGACAATGATGATTATATTTTGAATACAAATACAACCTAGGCTTATTTCTATGTTTACAATTTGAATTCATCAGGTAAAAAAAAGACCACCAACGTATCCATTAGATCTTAATTTTAATTCAAGTAATAAATTATTGTACAATTCAGTCTTAAATACACCGAGAAATCATAAATAGGTAATATTAATCTTATATTAAAATAACATAAATAAGTAAACTGTCATTTAAAAAATGTACGTTACGAATTTGAATGGAATTCTAAACGGCCATTTTATGTGTTCACTTTTAAAAAAATTAAACAGACAAAGGATTGACTATCGTATGCCAAAGTGTGGGCTAATATAAACGTAATTCGGGTAATACGGTTGGATAAACTTTTGGTATTCACTTTGATTGGGTTCTGGTGAATCTGAAACAAAAAATAACTCATTATTAAAGGATTTAACTTACAACAAATTAGTGGGTAATTTACACATAGCTTCCTTGTTACGATCTCAATAGTATCACAGTGTAGTATACAATTTAAATGATAGCTTAGTTAATATAAACGGCGTTTCTTTGAAATCTATAACATGCGATAAAATTATATTTGTGAGTACTATTCCGCGAATCACAGAATTTGGTTCGTGGAATGTGAACTAATAAAATTTATATGATATCTGTATAGAGTTCTGTATTATTGTACATTTCTTAATTTCTGTTCATAATGTACGTAAATAAGTTCTTCAGAGCTTACCACGTCAAGGATATGATTGTTCATATATATGCATTTAATATTAGTAGTGTGAAGTGATTTCCTAAGAGTACTGATTGTACAAAAGTATATATGTATTTTAATTACCTGAGTTCACAAAGAAATCTTTTGGTGGCAGAACCATCGACGGGATTGGTCCTTCCAAGCCGGACGGCACTTCCAAATCGTCGCCGGAGTTTATGTCGTGGAAATTTGATAGATGATCCTTCACTGTAGTGGCTTGTAGTTCTTGATTTTTATGAATTATATCAGTATCCGGTTTTTGATTATCATTTCTTTCTTTTGTTACTTCACTTTTAATCCCAACTGAATACTTATTTTCAATTTTTTCATTGACAGTATTTGGTTGCGGATCACTCTTATTAGTTTCTGTCACGATTATTTCATTTAAACTATCTTCATTATTGAAATTTGTTAAGTTATCAACAATTATTATTGTCTGGTCTATGGTACTTGTGTTTCTGTCGTCTTTTGCTACAAAACTTTCGTCTTTATTCATTTGCACACTTTTGTCCGGTTCGTCATTTTTCTTATCATTTCCTGTTTCACTTTTCTTAACTATAACAGTTTCTCCAAGTACACTTTGATTATTGGAAAGGTGTGATACGTTATAATTTTTATTTGTTTTAATAAGGTTGTCGTATATGGGTTCATCTAGTGGTATGCCCTCAGGAATATCTTCGAAAGAGAAGTCTTGGGTGATCAGTATTTCATCACCATTAAGTGATTTGGCCTTGTTGAACAGATTGTCGAATGCTGTATACTTTGGTGTTTCCTGTCCATCTTCTATTCTCGCTGGGCAATCTTCTGGTATTGTGAACATCTGTGGAATATATTATGTTTTAAATTATCTTACATTTTTAGCTGTCTAAACGCCATGACAAGCTTAAATGGGCCTAAATGATTTAAATGATTTGGTTTTTAAAAAGGAAGGTTTGATTCATCATACTTGGGTGAAGTAACAGACCAAGTTTCAATAGGGTTCAAGATTTAATACTTTAAAAAAGTCTAGGTTAAATGATAGCTGAATGTTTCGGGCTGCATGTGAGTTGTGACACCAATGACTTTCTTATTGAGACTTACCAACCATCAATAACCAATCGAGAAGCTTAGATCTAAACTTAGAAACTATATGACTCCCAAAACTTCCTAACTATCGGACTCAAGATCTGTGCATATCAAATCATTACATTTCATCAGATTTTTTCGATTTAATCGAATTATCTGAAACTGGTATACGAAGAACTAGCTACAAGCGATTGTTCTACCGTGTCTCCAGTTTATTCTCAATCACAAGCATACCTCATCTTTGCTACATTACCTGGGTATCAGATACATCCGGGTGATAGTAGTCTATAATCTTAGCGTATCCCGGCTTCGTCTTGACGCGTGGTCCGACCACATGGATCTTGAAGCACTCGTGTCCAGCGCGGGATGTCGTGTCGCCCCCGTCCCGTGTCCCGAGGTATAAACTGGCCCTCCCACCGCTAGAGGACAGCTCTATGCGACGTAACACTGAAATAGATGGGGAATTTAGGTTGTGTATTAATAAAGTTGATGGATTTGTTATTGAGTCATCTTTAAGATATAGTAGTTGGTGTAACTCGATGGATAATTATGCGAAAGAAATGATAGCAGGTGGATCAAGAGTCCCGGAGTGTAGTCCCGTTTGGAACAACGCAGGGTTGGCCTACTCTTAAGTTGACTGTGAGTGGTGGGGGATCGGTTATCATGATATAAGATTTTAAATTAACACATTCATTTTACAACTGTTTAAAACGTGATATTTAACGTGTACGTATATGTTAACAATATCACGCACAGAACTTCATGGTCTCTTTGATATTTTTAACCGACTTCAAAAAGGTTATCAATTCGTCGGAATCTTTTTTTTATTTTTTTTTATTTTTATGTATGTTACCTGATTACTCGAAGATGGCTAGACCGATTTGAAAAATTATTTTTTTGTTCTAAAGGGTATACTTCCCAAATGGTCCCATGATAAGGAAACCAGGATCTGATGATGGCATCCCAGAGAAATCGAGGGGAACTTTCGAAAATCGTAGGGGCGACGAGTGCGTTTGATATTTTTTTTATAAAGTGTTTTGAAGGACTTCAACTTAATGAAGGTCTGGAGTCGATCTGATGCTGGAGCCGAAAGACAATCGAGGGAACTCCTCAACTATTTACATCAGTAACCTTGTGTTTGGGCTTGATTAATTTGTAATGATGAGAACTTTACACCTAGATGGGTTGTGACTGTCATTAGGGGTCTGATGATGAAGACAAAGGACAGTTAAGGGAACTCCTCAACAGTTTACAGTAGCTACCTTGTGTTTGGACTTAATTAATTTAAATTGATGAGAACTTTGTACCCATATGGGTTATAAGCGCCATTACAGGTGTGATGATGGAGACCATACACAGTCGAGGGGAATCCTCGAAGATTTACAGCTTTAATTGGGCTTACTTCATACGGTAAATAATATTATGCCAAAATCATGTAATTTTATTACTTGTCGTTGTTAAGTGAACAAAAAACAACTGTGGCTTGGAAGCGCATCATAGTTTTTCAAGGTCATCATAATATCGATTCTATATCTATATATTGGTGATGTTCTATACCTATATATAATGGAATTATTTAACGAATAGCAGCAAATCTGCCGTGATTGCTTTCAATTACATGTATATAAAGTTTTACACAATTCCATTTCGGTTTTTTCATTTCTTATGTAATGATTTAAACCCTTTCTACGTTCATCTCATTAATACAGCGCTATCTAATCTGAGCAACGCGTTTAATAGTTCTTCCCATATTTCAGACAAATAAAATCAGTTATCGAATTTTGAAATCACTAAAAATTAAGAAATAAAAATTTTTTAAACAAAAATTAAAACCGAATTCAAAATTAAAAAAAAAAAAAACTAAAAAGTAATATAATCATTTCCTTACCCACCTAGGTAGGGACCTACCTTGGTGGGTATACATCAACGAAATACGACACCGGCTTCAAAAGTAACAATAATGACGTGGTAAATGCAAAGATTATAATATTATATTTGTAGAAGAACAAGTTGATGATAAATTGTAGGCACAAAGATTAAGGAAATTATTTTATTACTTTTTAGTTTTTTTTAAATTTAGAAGTCGGTTTTAATTTTTGTTTAATTATAATACTGTTATTTTTCTTTCTGTATCAATAAATTGAATAAAAGGTAGAAGTCAAATATAATTTTGTAATATATGTGTGATTTTCTTCTGTATTATAAATAAAAGCCAGTACTGACGACCTGCTAAGGGGGTGAAGTGAACGTGGTGTGTTGTTATAAATGTTAGTTATACATATTAATGTTTTCTTGTATATCTTACACAATTCTATAATTACATATTATATAATCAAATATCTACATTTAAGTTTCACTTGTTGCATGTTTATTTATAAATACTGGCAATTAAGATTTTTTATAACTGTTACTTAGGTTAAATAAGCCGTCATCGTTTAATTAGTGTTAATCTATACAGATAAATAAAATTGGAGTGTCTGTTTGTAATATTAAAATAACCGCTTTTTACTAAATGCATATGGATGTATACATGGTACATATTACATATACCAAAAACCGACTTCAAAAATACTAAACTAAAAAGTAATAAAATAACTGTGTTTCTTTAATTTTTGTTCTTACAATTTATAGTCAACTTAATCTTCTACTAATGTACAAACTTTCCGTTTACCACGTCATTATAGTTACTTTTGGAGTCGGTGTCAGCCAAGGTAGGTAGGTAAGGTACCCAACCATGGTTCAGGCCTTGTCGAGGCGGTGGGGCTCAGTAACCTAGGGTGAGCGGTGCACCTTGGGCGAAGCTAATTCGGCCGAGGGGGCTCTTTGTACCCCTAATATATAATATATATAATAAGAAGAGGGTACAGAAGAGCAGGGGGCAAGGGGTGAGGATGAGAACCTCACCCCATTGTACTGTCCCGACGTTGGGAGGGGTTGTTCTGTGGTGCAGGACAACCCCTCTGTGGAGTTGGGACCGTCCCTTGCGGGACTGACTAGCCGTCGAGGTGCCCTGTTTGTTTTCTAGATCCGGGGCACCTCACCAAAGGCGGCATTGGTGACACTCGCCGGGTTTTATTGGGTAGAGCTGCGTCCATTTACCAGCTATCGGGTGCAGCGAGTCCCACATACCCGCGTGGGGAGAGACCCACTCCCCCGCGGGATGCCTCAGAGCATTTCCCGGCGTTAAAGAAAAAAAAAAGGTAGGTAAGGTACAGCAACAAATACGACACCGACTCCAAAAGTAACTATAATGACGTGGTAAACGATGAGAAGGAAACCCGGGCCCAGCAGTGACACATATAAGGGTTGATATTATTAATGATAAGTGATAGCACAATATAACATCATCAGCCTGTTTCAGTCCATTGCTGCCATGAGGTCGTCCGGTGTAGTGGTACGTGACTTGCAACTCGACCGCGACGAGTTTGAATATGGCTAAGGGTATGATGACATTTAAATATGGAAACTTGTACCGGATTCTTATAGACATATAAATATTATATATAGACGCTAGCTGTTGCCCGCAGCTTCGCCCGCGTTAACTAACTCAACTTAACTACTGTTGGTCACAGCGTGATGTTATATAGCCTATAGCCTTCCTCGATAGATGGGCTATCTAACACTGTATTTTTTAAATCGGACCAGTAGTTCCTGAGATTAGCGCGTTCAAACAAACAAACTCTTTAGCTTTATAATATTAGTATAGATATAAAAAATCCTAACATTGTTGTCTGTAACACAAGTTTTAACTGACCACGTAAAACAACACAAACGTTAGGATTGATTAAGACATTAATATTTTATACAAGGTTGATAAAAGCGAGAGGCATTAAATTAAACCACGTATACTATGTACCATTTTCAGGCTACACACCAAAACTTAGACCAATAGAATCAATAGTTTAGTCACAGGATATTTTTAAAGTTTTAAAGCCCCTCCGGTTTGCTCGACCCGGTGAGACGCAACCTGTACCGCACCGACGCAATGTGCTGTGCGACGTTGCCTTTTAGATTCGAAGGACATTTTACAAAGGTTGTTTACGTTTTACTTTGACTATTCACGTATTTAAGTTCTTTGATAAACTTTTTTTTATTGCTCTTAAACTATTTTTTTATAGTTTCGGATTAACCGTAAGCATGTGTAGTATATGTGGTTTAATTTAATGCCTCTCGCTTTTATCAACCTCGTAGAAGAGGGGGCAAGCGGACTGTCGGTTCACCTGGTGGTAAGTGATAGCGACATCCATAGATACCTTAATCAGATGATTAGCAGGTGCGTTGCCTTTAAATATGAGTATGCTTGTTTCTTAAAGGTTCCTAAGTAGTATCGGTTCTTAAATAACAATTTATTTATTTATATTGATTTGACGACCTCTGTGGCTTAATGGATACCGCGTTGTCGCTCAAGCTGGAGGTAGCGGGTTCGAATCCCGCCAGAGAACAAAAACTTTTCTGTGTTCTTGAGTCAAGGATGTGTATTATATAATAAAAATCTTAAATAATATATGTGTAGTATAAAAGTATTAAATATATTTCCGTTGTCCATGGTAAGTACCCGTAACACAAGTTCTTCGAGAACTTACCATAGATATTATAGTCCATAGATATTATTATTTGACGTATTTTTACTAAAGTTGTAGTTATCTGCATTTTAACCGACTTCAAAAAGGAAGAGGTTATCAATTCGTCGGAATCTGTTTTTTTTTTTTTTTTTTTTTTTATGTATGTTACCTGATTACTCGAAGATGGCTAGACCGATTTGAAAAATATTTTTTTTGTTCTAAAGGGTATACTTCCCAAATGGTCCCATGATAAGGAAACCAGGATCTGATGATGGCATCCCAGAGAAATCGAGGGGAACTTTCGAAAATCATAGGGGCGACTAGTGCGTTTAATATTTTTTTTATAAAGTGTTTTGAAGGACTACAATTTAATGAAGGTCTAGAGTCGATCTTATGCTGGAGCCGAAAGACAGTCGAGGGAACTCCTCGACGATTTACATCAGTAACCTTGTGTTTGGGCTTGATTAATGTGTAATGATGAGAACTTTACACTTAGATGGGTTGTGACTGTCATTAAGGGTCTGATGATGAAGACAAATGACAGTTAAGGGAACTCCTCAGTAGTTTGTGTTTGGACTTAATTAATTTTAATTGATGAGAACTTTGCACCCATATGGGGTATAAGCGCCATTATAGGTGTGATGATGGAGACCTTACACAGTCGAGGGGAATCCTCGACGATTTACAGTTTTTATTGGGCTTAGTTCATACGGCTAAATAATATACCAAAATCATGTAATTTTTTTTAATTAATTTAATTGTACTTGTCGTTGTTAAATGAACAAAAAACAACTGTGCCTTGGAAGCGCATCATAGCATTTCAAGGTCATCATAATATCGATTCTATATCTATATATTGGTGATGTTCTATACCTATATATAATGGAATTATTTAACGAATAGCAGCAAATCTGGCGTGATTGCTTTCAATTACATGTATATAAAGTTTTACACAATTCCATTTCCGTTTTTTCATTTGTTATGTAATGATTTAAACCCTTTCTACGTTCATCTCATTAATACAGCGCTATCTAATCTGAGCAACGCGTTTAATAGTTCTACCCATATTTCAGACAAATAAAATCAGTTATCGAATTTTGCAATCACTAAAAATTAAGAAATAAAAAAAAAATAACAAAAATTAAAACCGACTTCAAAATAAAAAAAAAACTAAAAAGTAATAAAATAATTTCCGTAATCTTTGTGCCTACAATTTATAATCAACTTGTTCTTCAAGCCGGTGTCGTATTCGTTGATGTACCTACCTCCCTACCTACCTTGGCTGACACCGACTCCAAAAGTAACAATAATGACGTGGTAAATGCAAAGATTGTATATTAGTAGAAGAACAAGTTGATTATAAATTGTAGGCACAAAGATTACGGAAACTATTTTATTACTTTTTAGTTTTTTTTTTTAATTTTTATATAATCGGTCCTCAACAGGGCGTAGTTAATTTGATATGTATATTAAATACGTTGGCGATCGTCCAGGCCCGGCCATGTTAATATTGTGAGGACGTCAGTGGATCGAGGTTATGTTTGTTGGAAACTTTGATCACTTCTAATTAGCGCCACGCACCATCTTAAGTCTTGGAGCTCTAGCATAGTTTGGGCAGGTGCGGATCCCCACCACGGTTCAACACCTTGACGTAGCGGTGGGGCTCAGTAGCCTAAGGTGAACCCAGCACCTTGGGCGAAGCCAAGTGAATCGAGGGGGGCTGCTCTTTGTACCCCTCTTGTAAGAAGAGGAGACAGGACGGGAACCTCAAGCCATTGCACTGTCCCGACGTTGGGATAATCGTTAGCGAAGGAAACATCGTGAGGAAAGCTGCATGTCTGATGAGATTAAGTCTTTGAAGGTGTGTGAAGTTCACCAACCCGCATTGGGCCAGCACATCGGTGAACTATGGCCCAAAACCTTCTTCGTTTGATTTCGAGGAGGACACCCGGGCCCAGCAGTGGGACATAATATAAGGGTTTATTTTATATTATTATTGTAAAAAATGTTATTCTTGAAATATGGATGTGTTAGAATTATTCGCTATAGAAATAATATGTTTTAAAAAGAAGAATTTTTATATTTTATAATTTAACAATTTATTCCAGCATTAGAACAGGTTTAATAAATATAACGTGTTTCAGAACAATAACGGCTGTTCTAGTAAAAGAAAAAAAAATATTTTTATATGCTGCAAGACAATTGATATTATCTGTTTTTTTTTTCTTTTACGCCGGGAAATGCTCTGAGGCATCCCGCTGGGGAGTGAGTCTCCCCACGCGGGTATGTGGGACTCGCTGCGCCCGAAAGCTGGTAAGTGGACGCAGCTCTACCCACTAAAACCCGGCGAGTGCCACCAATACCGCCTTTAGTGAGGTGCTCCGGATCTAATAAACGAACAGGGCACCTCGACGGCTAGTCCCCCAAGGGACCGACGCCACCTCCACAGGGGTTGTCCCGCACCACAGAACAAACCCCCCCCCCCCATTTACTAATAACCTATGTAAGTGTTGCTCAATTAGTAGCTCAAGGTAAAGTATTATTTTTGACTTTTTAAATGATCATTTTTTAATGTTGGGGATTTTTTTAATTATCAATTTTATTTAATTTTTTGTTGTTTGTTAATCTGTCTGCACACCAAATTTCACTTTTTAGGACCCGTAGTCCTAAAAAGAGGTCTAAAAAAATGGCGATGTAAAATCAGCGGAATTGAAAAAAAAACACAGGAATTTGTTGCTTTTTTGTTGCTAATTAGTTGCTAAAAAATTAATTTTGTTGCTCCAACCGATCGCAAAAAATCGGCAATAGCGCTAACTTTTCATTAAGATAGCGTGGAAATCACTGGATGTGGACTTATCGATCAAGCGAATAGGGGTCAATTTGTTGCTAATTTGTTGCTAAAAGATGCTGAAGAAAAAATTTTTTTTTTTTTTTTTTAATTATGCCAAAATAAATAATGTCCACGCCAGCTTAACTCTCGAGATTTCCGTGGAAAAACTATAGTAAAAATTTGTTGCTGCTCATACAGCAGCTTGTTTTAGCAGAGAGAGTCAGCAACAAAATAAAAACCGGAAGTCAAGAGAAGTTGGAGATCGGTTTCCAAAAAAGCCGGCCACGCTAGCTTAACTAACGTTTTTTCCGCGGAAAAAATAAAGTGAAATAAATTTGTTGCTGCTCATGCTGCGGCTTGTTTTAGCAGAGAGAGTCAGCAACAAAATAAAAATCGGAATTCAAGACAAGTTGGAGATCGGTTTACAAA
Organism: Helleia helle; assembly: GCA_963853865.1. Classification (NCBI taxonomy): domain Eukaryota; kingdom Metazoa; phylum Arthropoda; class Insecta; order Lepidoptera; family Lycaenidae; genus Helleia; species Helleia helle. The sequence goes on along the minus strand of OY971433.1, from coordinate 17,737,513 downwards.
AAATCTGGCCACGCTAGTTTAACTAACGATTTTTCCGTGGAAAAACTATAGTACAAATTTGTTGCTGCTCATACTGCAGCTTGTTTTAGCAGAGAGAGTCAGCGACAAAATAAAAATCGGAAGTCAAGAGAAGTTGGAGATCGGTTTCCAAAAAAACCGGCCACGCTAGCTTAACTAACGTTTTTTCCGCGGAAAAACTAAAGTGAAAATTTGTTGCTGCTCATACTACAGCTTGTTTTAGCAGAGAGAGTCAGCGACAAAATAAAAACCGGAAGTCAAGAGAAGTTGGAGATCGGTTTCCAAAAAAACCGGCCACGCTAGCTTAACTAACGTTTTTTCCGCGGAAAAACTAAAGTGAAAATTTGTTGCTGCTCATACTACAGCTTGTTTTAGCAGAGAGAGTCAGCAACAAAATAAAAACCGGAAGTCAAGACAAGTTGGAGATTGGTTTACAAAAAATCTGGCCACGCTAGTTTAACTAACGATTTTTTCAGTGGAAAAACTATAGTACAAATTTGTTGCTGCTCATACTGCAGCTTGCTTTAGCAGAGAGAGTCAGCAACAAAATAAAAACCGGAAGTCAAGATAAGTTGGAAATCGGTGTACAAAAAAACCGGTCACGCGCTAGCTTAACTCTTAGACTTTTCCCGTGGAAAAACTATAGTAAAAATTTGTTGCTGCTCATACTACAGCTTGTTTCAGCAGAGAGAGTCAGCAACAAAATAAAAACCGGAAGTCAAGACAAGTTGGAGATTGGTTTACAAAAAATCTGGCCACGCTAGTTTAACTAACAATTTTTTCAGTGGAAAAACTATAGTACAAATTTGTTGCTGCTCATACTGCAGCTTGCTTTAGCAGAGAGAGTCAGCAACAAAATAAAAACCGGAAGTCAAGATAAGTTGGAAATCGATGTACAAAAAAACCGGTCACGCGCTAGCTTAACTCTTAGACTTTTCCCGTGGAAAAACTATAGTAAAAATTTGTTGCTGCTCATACTAAAGCTTTTGTTTAGCAGAGAGAGTCCGGTTTTTATTTTGTTGCTGACTCTCCCTGCTAAAACAAGCTGCAGTATGAGCAGCAACAAATTTGTACTATAGTTTTTCCACTGAAAAAATCGTTAGTTAAACTAGCGTGGCCAGATTTTTTGTAAACCAATCTCCAACTCGTCTTGACTTCCGGTTTTTATTTTGTTGCTGACTCTCTCTGCTAAAACAAGCCGCAGCATGAGCAGCAACAAATTTTCACTTTATTTTTTCCGCGGAAAAAACGTTAGTTAAGCTAGCATGGCCGGTTTTTTTGGAAATCGATCTCCAACTTCTCTTGACTTCCGGTTTTTATTTTGTCGCTGACTCTCTTTGCTAAAACAAGCTGTAGTATGAGCAGCAACAAATTTTCACTTTAGTTTTTCCGCGGAAAAAACGTTAGTTAAGCTAGCGTGGCCGGTTTTTTTGGAAACCGATCTCCAACTTCTCTTGACTTCCGGTTTTTATTTTGTCGCTGACTCTCTCTGCTAAAACAAGCTGCAGTATGAGCAGCAACAAATTTGTACTATAGTTTTTCCACGGAAAAATCGTTAGTTGAACTAGCGTGGCCAGATTTTTTGAAACCGATCTCCAACTTGTCTTGACTTCCGATTTTTATTTTGTTGCTGACTCTCTCTGCTAAAACATGCTGCTGTATGAGCAGCAACAAATTTTTACTATAGTTTTTCCACGGAAATCTCGAGAGTTAAGCTGGCGTGGACATTATTTATTTTGGCATAATTAAAAATAAAAACAAATTTTATTTTTTAAAATTTTTTTCTTCTTAGCATCTTTTAGCAACAAATTAGCAACAAATTGACCCCTATTCGCTTGATCGATAAGTCCACATCCAGTGATTTCCACGCTATCTTAATGAAAAGTTAGCGCTATTGCCGATTTTTTGCGATCGGTAGGAGCAAAAAAATTATTTTTTTAGCAACTAATTAGCAACAAAAAAGCAACAAATTGACCCCTATTCGCTTGATCGATAAGTCCACATCCAGTGATTTCCACGCTATCTTAATGAAAAGTTAGCGCTATTGCCGATTTTTTGCGATCGGTTGGAGCAACAAAATTATTTTTTTAGCAACTAATTAGCAACAAAAAAGCAACAAATTCCTGTGTTAATTTTTTTCAATTCCGCTGATTTTACATCGCCATTTTTTTAGACCTTCTAAAAAGTGAAATTTGGTGGTAACCTACTTTCATATGAATAAAATAGAATTCAAATCTTTTTTCTTCTACGGTGTCATGGACTGCTGACTGATAGAAATTATTTTGCTTTGATCGCGGTGGCCTGGGAATTCATCCCGAGTGCCAAAAGGAAAAGACGGGCCTGATTGAAAATACATAAACATGTCAGCTAGCTTATAGCTATCTTGGTGAAGAGGTAGTCAGTTGAAGCCATAACTTCGGAGCCACATACTACTGGCATTTATCGCCTATTTAAATGCATCTAAGTGACTAGTTTTCCATTGGCATATCGCTAGCTGATGTTTTTTATAACTTACAAGGCATCAAGCATATAACAGGATAGAGTGTTCAAAGTGGTGGTAAAAGCAATTCAACCAACCAGTGATCTGTATGTATGTCCCATCGGCTAACCATCCATCAATGGACATCAGTCGGCCAATCAGAGCGCAGAACTGGCGCAGCGTCGCAGCACAAATTCGTCGGTATTTGTTTTCATACAAAACACATAACATTATCGCTCTATTCCGGTTATATGCTCGATGTTACATGGATTAGAAATTTTCTTCCGAGAGCGAATCATGTATTTGAAATTAAATTCCTAAATGAAGAAATTATAAAATAAGAAAAAAGTTATTGATTATTCTATTTAGGCATAAATTCAAGGTACTTTTTTCATGTTTATGTGACCCGCTGACGTATTTGCCACTACTCATATTAGTCAGCCATTCTTTTATTTTTGACTTTCAGTAGGGAAGAAATGATTGATATTTTTTTTTCGACCCCCAACGATTCGACCCACTATCAGGAATCGCAGCTACCTTTCACAGGACCACATGTCTCAACAAATATAGTATTCCATTATTATTCCATTTTACAAGTTATCTCCCGAGCGGAAGTGACGGTCGGAGTTGATATCCTGACTCGCGTACTAGAAGCACGATTAATTTTGACATAAAAAACATAAATTGTAACCTCGCCTGGTGAAACAAATTATTTCTTTCGACATACTTTCCTATGGCAAATGTCAAATTACCGATCAATATAATGAGATATTGTGTCGTACTGGTCGAATAACATTAGAAAATATGAAATGTCAATTGTTTCAGAAAGTAGTTTTTCATAAAAAGTTTTCTTCTACCGTTTAATTATATTTACTAATAGCTGTTGCCCGCAGCTTCGCCCGCGTTCACTTAGGTTTACAGCCGTACCCGGATTGATGATGATTATTTTTATGGCCTAAGTTACTTATAACATGAGCTATCTGCCAGTGAAAGTCTCATCAAAATTGGCCCAGACATTTCAGAGATTAGTCAGTACAAACAGACAGACAGACATACAAAAATTGTAAAAAATGTTAGGTATTTTGGTATATTATGTACCGTGTGTAAATGCATATTTAGTAAAAAGCGGTTATTTTAATATTAACAATTATTTTTATTTTAACAGACACTCAAATTTTATTTATCTGTATGGATTCGGGGATTCACACAATATTTTGTCCAATCCGACGCCAGGAGGCCGTGTGGTCGCCGACTTCACGGTTGGCGTGGGGCAACCCCCCACTTTAACAAACCAAAAGTGAGCCGAATGGGCTCACACCAATCCGATGTAGCATTAGGGCTATTGGGCCGTTAGCATAGATCATTCCGAAAAAAAAACAATATTTCATCCATTGGTCCAGCCTTTTACAATCAAACGCACATAAAGATTCGACAGAGAATACTAGCAAGTCCGAAACATAAAAATATGTCCGCTCCAGAAGTTTTAAAAGTGCAGATGAAAAACTGGGACCTTGGCCGAGTGGCCTCATTTCCTGTTATTGTTTCCCTCGGCGAACGGGACGGAAGATATCCCTCGGGTGCGACAGGAATAAGGAGAAATTGATGTGGCGTAATAATGAGTTTTTAGTATTTTTTGAAGAGGGGGCTAACGGACAGTCGGGTCACGTGGTAACTGACCACCATAGGATAAGCAGGTGCATTGTCTTTCTAAAATGACTGCTCTTTAAATTTTTCTCTTTTATGAGATGTAAAATCGGTTAGATGGCCTTTTTTTATTTAATATCGTCATCTCGAATGCGTATAAATAGGTGATATAGGTAATTTCAATTAAATATGCATATTTTCAAAGGCTTCATGTCTTTTTCAAAAACATTTTTTTTTAAATCTGACTGGACATTTATAATTCTATACATTGTCTTGGTATACCATTTTTACTTTGATAATTTTAATTTAATGGTGTATAATACATAGGATTTTTACTCGTCTTTCTTTGGCGTAAACTTTTGGAGAAAACTAACTGCTTGAAGGAATACAAACCTATGAGCTCTCTGTGAATTCCTATTTTTTACTTGGCCGGAAATGCCATAAAAATAATGTACTTAAGTGAAATTTGGAATTTTTACGTGATGTCCGGGGTGGTGGAATTCTGCTGCAGGTATTAGTCCGAACAATTCCTAAGAACAGTCCCTGTGGTAGATGCGGTAATTCGACATCTTTACAAGCAGCGCCAAGGAATCGAGCCCATTGGAGATAACCTTGCTATCGACAATTCGAGCCGCCCAGCGTTAAACGCGGTCAAATCTAAGGAGCTGATATTGGGGCCACGGAACACAATTACTCACGGAGAAGAATGACACAACAACTCCATACAAAAAGAGTGTCGCAAAAATACAAGACAACTGACGCCATCTGTTGGTAGCCCCCATGAAACTATAAGCACGTTTATAGGATATAGCGTATATATATATAATACCTAACACTTTTTGTGATATACATACATGATATTAATAATTTTACTATGGTACTGTTTTACAATAATAAAATAAACTTAACATTTATTATATTTAGTAAAACTAGTACAGTATAAGGCTATAAAACCCAATTGTCTTAATAATGTATATTTGGAAAAAAACGAATACTTAGCAAAAATATTTTATTATGACAATAATTAATAAAGAATAACATTTTAACACATTTTCTGGCACAATCTAGAATGGAAATATATATCTATAAATTAATGATCTTACTTAATTAAATATATTATGTAAAGGTTGATGGAATGTATTGACACTTCTTGTTTGTAAAACCTGGTTTTGGAAATCTAAAGTTTTGTGTCAGGGTGTCTGCCGATGAGCAGGCAAAGAACCACATTTGATACATTTTCTTTTGTTGTCTTTCATTGTTCACTCACAAACGTTGAACACAAATAATTAAAACTAGTTAAGTCACTATCTCATATGATTCACAAAACTAAATTAATCTAAGCACTGAAACATGGAGGAACCTAAACTCAACTCAACGATATTTGGCGAGGATAATCCAGTTAATATGAAAACTCAAAAGATAGGATTTACATAAAAATAATAAAGTCGAACGAATTACGAAAGCAATTAGCAACGGCAGACATTTTTCTTGAAACAATTTAAAAGTCCGGACCATAGAGTATAGACTATAGACATACCTGCATGGTAGGGTGCCCAGTAGTATTTAACAAAATTATAATTACTTAAACGTACATACATAATTTTAGAAAATGTATATACATTTAATTAATAATTAAAATACAAATTTTTGGTAAATTCTAGCTATACAAAATTATAAAAACTTCTAAAGAAATTTAAAAAGTCGTAAATATTGGCAACCTAACTCTAGCCCCCATGCGACAAATGACGAGATCAAAGTTGACCACCCCTGATTGCGGTGCTCCAGCCCAGAGGTGAGACAGTATTCCATGTGAGGCCGGATCTGCGCCTTGTATAATTGTAGGCGGTGTGAAGGCTTGAAATACTGCTTCGCCCTACTGAGAACCCATTGGAAACATTGATCTCAATAAGCCAGTAAGCCCGGTCCATATATTAGCACATCCGCGAGTATTCATTGCGGGCGCACTTTATTCCGGGAAGCTTTTCACTCAGCTGCGCCGGCTTTATGACGGAGTTCACTATCATCACCATCATCATTATCGTTATCATCTTGTGCGTCCCACTGGGCAAGATTTTAGGATGTTAGACCACAGTTCACGTATGCGCTGACCCATAGTGGAGTGGTGAACTTCACACACCCTCGAAAATCTCTATCTCATCAGGCATGCAGATTTCCTGACGTTTTACTTCACGGTTTAAGAGCACTGGTCAGAATTGAACTCAGCTCTCGAGCTTCGAACTCACCGTTACTTATAAGTATTTCACTAACAGAAACAATAACAAAAAGGTGGTAAAGGATATTAAAGATTTTATGGAAGATACCACACCTCGATAGGGCACCATCCCTATGGATCCGGTAGTAGACTTAATTGACGTGCAAAAAGGATACTCTGTAAGTACTATTTTAAATAAAAAAAATAAACTAATTTTTAAATCTCGTTAAAATTTATACTAATCAAAAGCTTTAACTTTCTGAAACTTGCGAAGCGACGCTCGCTTTATCTCACTCTCTCTCTTCATCTTTATTACTCGCTTGCTCCCTACTCTCACTCCATGGTTATGTGCTTCATGCTACGTTAGCCCTTTCTCACTCTCTCTCAATCGGCCTCAATCACTCTCTCCTTCTTCTTGGACAAAAACGTTGCACATTTTTGTGACGTTTCATCCGTCAAAAATTTACCCTCATGCGTGCAAAGTTTCACTCAAAAAACTGTTTTGATTTGATATTCATCACTAATAGATTGTCACGAGAGGAATATCATTAAATGGACGTCTAGGCACATATTTCGTAGTTCGGAGCTGTATCCAGGTCGTCATGAGACACACTTGACTTACATCCCAATAACAGACAATACTGTCCTAACGTACTACGCAATAGAGACTAACATACATCTGACGGAACATCACGGTTAATACCTTTCGTATTAAGGTAAGTGGATTAATACGAAAAGGGCTTCTTGGTATTATGCTTAATTGGAACGAAGGGCAGGCTGTTTAGATGAGCAATGTAGATGAGCCTTGAGCACCTCAGTAAGGGTATCAATATCGTACTAATTTCTTCTGTTCCGCAGGACAGGCAGTGTAACGTGCACTGATTATCTTACGTTCCAGGATAAATGAGTGCTTGGACTAGTTTAGAATGGGAACTTATTTATGTGCATAGGTGACGCTGATGTCCTACTTATTGAGAACGAGGGACAGGACAGGGCAGTCAAATTCCCCACCATGGTTCAAACCTTGTAGTGGCGGAACCCAGCACCTTGGGCAAGCAAATTGAACCGAGGGAGCTGCTCTTTGTACCCATCTTATTAGAGGAGGGGATAAAAGAGCAGGGGGACAGGGTGCGAGGATGGGAACCTCACACCATTGTACTGACCCGACGTTGGGAGAGATTGTTCTCTGATGCTGGACAACCCCTCTGTGGAGGTGGCGTCGGTCCTTTGAGGGACTGCCTAGCCTTCGAGGAGCCGTGTTTGCTCAACAGATCCGGGGCACCTCACCAAAGGCGGCATTATTACTAGCTGGTAACTAGCCGGGTTTTAGTGTTTCGGGCGCAGCGAGTCACAGCCTGGGGAGACCCACTCTCCCGCAGAATGCTTCAGAGCATTTCCCGGCGTAAAAGAAAAAAAGGCAGTCAAATTATTGGCCTACGAGCCAACAAAACTAACGTAACTTTCTTCTAACCACACGAGCGCTACCAGCTTGAGTCAGTAGTCTGGTAACCCAAGGATGAGATTCAACGCCTGACACGAATCACCTAATTACTTTTGATAAAACATCTACTGGCGTGCCTGTGCAGTAAAATCGACATGAACGCCGTGACGGTAAACGCTGTTATTTATTTATTTATTCCGTCTCACGTTAATTAATTAATGATGAATTTAAATATTAACATAGATGTATCACAACTGCCAAATAAATATATATCGAGTTTAATAACACTACGTCAACTTAGTCCTTTTTACGGGTAAGTACTTACAACGGAAATTTATTTCAGAAATGTATACACATACATATTATTATATACACCGTAATAACACCAAACATTCCCTCGTACAGCGAGAGATCGTCAGTCACCAAGTGACCCTTTGTCAGGCTGAGGAGGTCTCCGAGGGTCCTTTGTCACGGCGCTCGAGCCTTGTTCCTAACCTACTTACCATCTTATGCTATACGTGTGGGGTTAGTTTTTATAATAGGAGAGGTCGTCGCTCCATCTATTTGAAGGTCGATCTTCGTGGCTAAATTCATCACCCATGACCGTCCTTTTTTATGTCAGGGGGATATACACGAGCCACATGATGGTCAGTGGTTAACGAGCTTACCTGAACTTGGTCAGGCATATATTGCCTATCCTGAGACACAAAATGTTGTCTCGGTGCCAGTAATTACACTACCTGTCCTGCCCGTCTCCTTAACACAGCGAAGCTGTTTTACGGGAGAAACAATCAAGATGGTGGTACCTAAGACGGGAGCGCGGCAGAGCACATTAACCCATCCCTCCTCTGCCACTTTATTTATATCAATATTTTCCATATTTTCCTTCCTCAAGAAAGTAAGTTAGTAAAAGGTAGTGCCATAATGCTTTTCAGCCGAATTGGGCCGGTACGACCGGGGCGGTACCTCTAGCTCACTTACCTGCGTAAAGTGACAGCTATTCTGTCGCGTTTCGAACAAATCGCAATGTGAGTCTCCGATGGCCCATTGGGGGGGATAGGGAAAGGCAGGGCAATGCATCTGTATAATCTCTGGTTGTGTGGATGTGTATGGAGGTCGATAGTCGCTAAAAGGCTTCGACTGCTTGTTTGCCATAATTAATTTTTATATATAATTTTATTATATTATGTTTTATATATATTTTATATATAAATAATTAATTAAAAATAATTTGTATGCAATAAAAAAAAACAGACTCAACTTTTTATCTGTGAACTGCTCGCTCGTTTATCCGTCGTCGTTGGCGGTCGAGTACAAGACCGACGACGTATGTTGTAATCCTCTGAAAGTCTAAGGAGAGACCAATTTTTTTAATGTCATAGGGAAGCAACCGAGCAGTCGGAGTCTTATAGTAACTACCGACGCCCATAGACAACCAAAAGTTATGCAGATGCCCTCCTTTTCCCCATCCCCCCCAATGGGCCAAGCCCTCAATCTCACCGTCATCGGTCCTGACTACCAATATAATTGGTGGTGGCACTCACGCGTGTCGGCGGTCCCGAGCTGCGCGTACAGCAGCGCGGCGTCGGCGCCGTAGCCGGCCGGCAGCGCCAGCTCCAGCAGCCCCATCTCGGGCAGCCCGCCGCGCCACGACACGCACGCCTGCATCGCATTACACAAGGGACTTTGCATTTGTGTGAAAGGTGTGTGAAGGACTTCCCACATTACACCGACTTAACGCCGACTCCACTCCAACTCTTCGCACTGTATGGCATTGAAATGTAAGCTGTATGTTGTGACATTTAAGAGTGAATTTGTCAACGTACACACGTTGTATACGCTATATAAAGCTTTCATTTTAATGCCATACTGTGATTATAATGAAACAATTTTTACGGATTTTATCGCGGTTTATTAAGATTTTTACAAGCCCGACGTTTCGGATACTTTACAGCAACCATGGTCACGGGAGGACTGAGGTGACAGATGTCCTAATGTTACAAAGTTATTCGAAACTACCCTATGATACATCATTATTTTAATAAGTCCTCTCTACGCAGAAAGTGCTAACTGCATCTTTAATCTGTGGCATATTATGCTTGGTTTTTGATTTAATTATTTTAATAATGGGATCCCAAGCAGGTGGTAAGAGCCAGCCATCTTCTCTATTGAAATTTGGATGTTTTTTAATTTCAATAGCCTCGCGGATCATCCTTGGTTGGAATCGGTGTTCTTTTGCGAGTATCTGTGGTTTATCAAATCTAATATAATGGCGAGCTTTGTCTAGACTATGTTCTATTTGTCTGACTATGTATGAACATAGTCTAGACAAAGCTCGCCATTATATTAGATTTGATAAACCACAGATACTCGCAAAAGAACACCGATTCCAACCAAGGATGATCCGCGAGGCTATTGAAATTAAAAAACATCCAAATTTCAATAGAGAAGATGGCTGGCTCTTACCACCTGCTTGGGATCCCATTATTAAAATAATTAAATCAAAAACCAAGCATAATATGCCACAGATTAAAGATGCAGTTAGCACTTTCTGCGTAGAGAGGACTTATTAAAATAATGATGTATCATAGGGTAGTTTCGAATAACTTTGTAACATTAGGACATCTGTCACCTCAGTCCTCCCGTGACCATGGTTGCTGTAAAGTATCCGAAACGTCGGGCTTGTAAAAATCTTAATAAACCGCGATAAAATCCGTAAAAATTGTTTCATTATAATGAGTGAAATTCGCGCAAACATTAGAAAACAATATGCCATACTGTGAGTCGAGTTGGAGTGGAGTCATTACTCATTGTTAAGTCGTTATAATGTGCGAAGACCTTTATACACACGGCACACAATCGGCCTGAGGCGCGATGCGTCCTTCGCGTAACGTAACTCCGCCGCGTTGCCACACAAATGCAAGGCCCAACTTAGAGCTGATTGCAGTACAATAGAATAGAATAAATAGATGATTTTATTTGTGACACAGAGGTTTTCTAATGGTACATAAAATGGTGGTATGTAATTCCTTCTTTATAACCTGCCTGCCTTACAAATATGTCAATTGAAAATTTAGAAAATTGTTAAATTAATTCAAGTGATTACATTAAATAATACAATTTATAGTTTTATAATCGGCATAAGTCGGTAAAATGCTTCATTTTCATTACACTGTAACCTTTTTAGGGTTCCGTAGCCAAATGGCAAAAAACGGAACCCTTATAGATTCGTCATGTCTGTCTGTCTGTCTGTCCGTCCGTATGTCACAGCCACTTTTTTCCGAAACTATAAGAACTAGGTATACTGTTGACTTGGTAAGTAGATGTATTCTGTGAATCGCATTAAGATTTTGACACAAAAGTAGAAAAAAAAACAATAAATTTTAGGGGGACCCCATACTTAGAACTGAAACTCAAATTTTTTTTTCATCAAACCCATACGTGTGGGGTCTATGGATAGGTTAAAAATGATGTTGAGGTTTCTAGTACCACTTTTTTCTAAACTGAATAGTTTGCGCGAGAAATTTCCAAAGTGGAAAATGTGTGTCCTCCCCCCTGTAACTTCTAAAATAAGAGAACGATAAAACTAAAAAAGAATATAAGATGTACATTACCATGTGAACTTCCACCAAAAATTGGTTTGAACGAGATCTAGTACTTAAGTAGTTTTTTTTAATACGTCATATAGGTATCGTAAACTACAATTTACCTTTCTTTCAATCAACTCAAACATAAAAAAAAACTTTTAATTCCATAAACATAAACCTTAATTTCTGTTAAAGTGTCTAATGTTGTATATTATGTAATGGTACGGAACCCTTCGTGCGCGAGTCCGACTAGCACTTGGCCGGATTTTTTTTCTTATTGTGTAGTTAAAAACTATATCTTCTTCTGACGTCTATACCATGTCTATACTGTCATTATGTGAAAATTGTCCTATAGCTAATTTCACACTGTCAGTTTTTCGTGACGGTGTGCGTGCGCATCGTAAATAAATACACTCATCATATTTGCCTAACGCGTCAAAAGAAGTATAACTTCATAAATGTTTCAATATAATCACACAGTACTCACGTGGAGCGCGGCGGCGCAGTAGCAGGTGTCGTTGCCGCAGTCGAAGGGCCCGTCGGTGCGCACGCGCACGTCAACCGCCAGCGACCTGCGCGCCCCCCGCCCCGCGCCGCTGTACGAGCGCGTCGCCTGCACCAGCGCGCAGCCTGACCCTATGTCATGGAACCTAATGTTAGACCTGAATACTTCAGTCATATAGATAGGCCATTCTAGAGGCGAGGTGATCACCGGAAACGTTTTATAGAAGAGGGCGCATATGGACAGACGGTTCACCTGGTGGGGTAAGTGATATGCGACATCCATACATCATTATTAGATGCGTTGCCTTTTAAATATGAGTATGCTCTTTTCTTGAAAGTCCCTAAGTCATATCGGTTCTGAAATACCGTGGGTAGCAACTGGTTCCATATAGTGGCCCCACCATAGCTCAGGCCTTGTCGTGGCGGTGGGGCTCAGTAGCCTAGGGTCAGCGGTGCACCTTGGGCGAAGCAAATTAGGCCGAGGGGGCTCTTTGTACCCCTCTTATAAGAAGAGGGGACTGAAGAGTAGGGGACAAGGGGTGAGGATGGGAACCTCACCCCATTGTACTGTCCCGACGTTGGGAGGGGTTGTTCTGTGGTGCGGGACAACCCCTCTGTGGAGGTGGCGTCGGTCCCTTGCGGGATTGACTAGCCGTCGAGGTGCCCTGTTTGTTTTCTAGATCCAGGGCACCTCACCAAAGGCGGCATTGGTGGCACTCGCCAGGTTTTAGTGGGTAGAGCTGCGTCCATTTACCAGCTGTCGGGCGCAGCGAGTCCCACATACCCGCCTGGGGAGACCACTCCCCCGCGGGATGCCTCAGAGCATTTCCCGGCGTAAAAGAAAAAAAAAACGGTCCCATATAGTGGCTGTACGAACTGTTTGCTTGCCCTAGTCTAGCCCCCCTCCTTTATCTTGCCCTAGTCTTGCCCCCCCCCCTTATAAGAAGGGATCAACGAGTTTAGGTTTTTATGTTGGATAGGAGACCTGCAGACATGCCACTTCTAAGTGGTCAACGTCGTCCATGAACATCAGCGAGTTTACCTGGAACTAGTCCAGGTAAACCATCCATGTTTTGTCTGCCCTCTTTTCCAGACGTAAGTTACGTTTCAGGTAAGTAACCATCCTGTGGTGGTACCCACGCAGACGAGAGCGCGGCACAGTGCATCCCTCCCACAAGTGCTGTTGGTGGAATTTGAAAAACCTTAAGGAAAGTTCTCCTCTGCCCTTAATTTAGGGCCCATAAAACCCTTAAAAAGTTCAGAAGAATATTATGAAAGTAGTTTTGTATATTTCTTACTTACCTTCAACGGACACACTGATCTTCTCACTCACGTCCAGTTTCACGATGCTCGGTACCTTCATGTCCGGTAGGAGGGTGACAGTCTCCGTGGCCTGTCCACTCCGGATCCTCACCTTCAAGTTCGCCGGTGGCAAGATCGAGGACCAGCGAATTAACGCTTCCAAAGCTACTAGGGTATCCTGGAAAGAATACAAACATTTCCAGTAAAACCAATCCTCCATTGAATAGATATTTTATGTGCATCGCTGTCATTTTACTAGAAAGACTTCCAGGACGGTTACCTGATAATCCTTCCAGACAAAATGGCGAAACTTTCGAGATACAAGCTGTAGTTTATCTCTGTGTCAGAAACAACATGAGGCTTGGGCGAAAGGAAAGTTAACGTTCATCGGCAATATTGACCACTTACTCATCATCATCATCATCATCATCATCATCCGTCCACTGCTGAACATACACCTCCCTCAAAGAACGCCAAGACGGCGGCTTTTTCGCCACTCGCATCCAACACGGACCAGCCACCCCACGGAGATCGTCTTCCCAGGTGGGGACAATGACCCCCCCCCCCCGAATTAGACCCTTGATACATACAACTCCTTCATGTTTTGCCTATCCTAAGATAGTAAGTTTCGGTGCCAGTCATTTCTTCCCTGATTTTCGAACCTGTTGGCACAATCGCATCCCTGCCCAAAACTACTAATTTCTCTACCAATTCGGTTATTCAATATATTCTTAAAAGAGTTTGTCATTAGCAACCTATGGAGCTATACTGACCTGTGTGGATATGAACCCTCCTCCAGCGTTCCTGAGCGTGGACAGCCATAGTACCGCGGCGCGGGCGTACTCCACGCACGAGGGTTTCAGGTTGGGGGGACATTCGGCCAGCGCCAGAAGCGCGTAGCCTGTCGCTTCCACTGACGTCGCCAGGTTACCTGGGCAAAGATGATGATACTGGGGTTACCAACTTTAGAATGAAGTGTGTACGAAAGAGTCGGATAGTGAGTTTTGAAGTGAAAACTTTTTTAGCATCGTTGTGATTTGAAAAGCGATGAAACGAAAAAGCGACAGTAAAAAGAGACAGACACATAAATTCATAAGATTTAACGTGGCAGAAAGTGAGATAGGAAGCATTATACAGGGTTTCTTATGTTCGTGATTTATGAAGGTTTCACTTCTACCACGTGTGAATTCCATACAGGTTTTTTTAAAGAAAATTTGCCACAGAATTATATGGTAGTAAAGGATATAACATGTTTTTTGTACCAGATAACTTTTCATAAGTTGTCCACATGAGACGAAAAGTTTCGGTGATGATACTTCCTCCAGCTCTATGTGGACAATTGCAACGCTTTTAAGAACGTTTCCTGCTCGATACCCTGATCATCGTAAGAGGACTTTTTTGATATCGTGGAGAAATCCTTCATGAATGCAGTCAGGATGTTTGGGTAGATTTTTTTTTTAATAGAAGAGGGCGAACGGACAGTCGGTTCACCTGATGGTAAGTGAATAGCGACATCCACAGACACCCGCTATACCAGAGGATCAGCAGGTGCGTTGCCGGCCTTTTATTTATTTATTTATTCTTTATGTACATGAAAGGTATTTAAAGTAACATAATATAGTTAATAACTAAAAGTTATACACAGGTGTGCTTATCCCTTTAAGAGATTTCTGCCAGCAGACCTAAAGAGTGCGTGTAGAAAAACAAATGCGGACATAGTACAAAAGAAGAATGACAAAAAAAAGTTTAGATGCTCTTTTCTTGAAGGTCCCTAAGTCGTATCGGTTCGGAAACACCATAGGAGGCAGCTGATTCCATATATTTGTGGTGCGAGGCAGGAAATGCCGTAAAAATCGAGATGTTGTGAATTTCCGGACATCAAGATGGTGTGGGTGAAATTGGGAATTCTTACGTGATATCCGGTGGTGGAATTCTGCCGCAGGTATTAATCCGAACAATTCCTCAGAACACTCCCCGTGGTAGATGCGGTAGAAGATGCAGAGCGAACCGACATCTCAGCGCCAAAGATCTTGAGCCTATGTGGGACTTGCACCTGGGAGTACCCTACCGTAAACTAAAAATATTGCGAGCGCCTTCAGCCGCTTTTTGAGGGGCCGGATCTGCAGGCAACAGGATCACCTCAGCCAAAGGTAAGGGGATCCTGCCAGATCTTATATATCACATTGAATAATCTGTCATCGCGATGTTTCGTCTTATATTTGAAGACGACCAGGTAAGGGCTTCGAGTGAACTCTAAATTTCTGAGGAACTTTCTTCCGAGCATGACTACTCATGGTGGTGGTTAGGCTACCAATTTGTATACCCAACTTGTAGGGTCACAAATTTATATTTTAACTAAACAATCCTTCTCTACTACTTACCTGTATCCCACCACACAAACTGTCCGCTGCGTTTTGCCATCCGCATCAATTCCACCAGTTCCCGCATCTCTGCACTCTCACTCAATCTCCCCTCATCTCTTAGGGGGCTCGCTTCGTTGGTCCTACCTAATTCCTCCTCATACCTCTTCAATCGCATGAAGGCATATGCCAGGAGGGTATGAGCGTATATCTTGGAGGTCTTCGCCTTGGTCGGGGGTAGAGCTTGGAGACAGGAGAGGGAGTTCTTGATCACTCGGAAGGGCATTTTGGTGGAGCTCTCGACGAGGGCAGCTATAACGTAGGCGGTAAGGGCTACGTTTGCTGTTTCGCCGTCTTCATTCAGGCCACCCTGGGGGAAAATGGTTTTGTACTTTGTGAAATCAAAGTAGGACTAAAAGATGCATACTTTGCTAATTTACTCTATATATTTTTTTTTTGTCTATTGATACAAGGGATTGAAAGTTTACATACATTCAATCCCTGGAACTTTTAACTTTTTAACAGGTATGGAACATTATTATCGTCATCAAAATTCTTTTTTCCACCCATTAATATCTGTTGCAAATTTGAAATCGCCCTAAAAGTGAATTATGGTTACATAAGCAAGTTACACATACCCTCAGTTCCCTGTGGAATACTTGTCCCTCGTTCCTGAAGCAGCCGTTCTCCATCTGCTGCTCGAACAGCCAGCGTTCGGCTCTCTGGATAAAGGCTGGGGTCGGGGCATCCTGGTACAAATCCTGTGTAAAATAAAAAATGGACATATATTCATCGTATAGATGGTGAGAAAATATAATTAAAAGTAGCATTGGTTTTTGGTTTCTAAACCTGAACAGAATTATAGGTACCCCATCAATAAATGAAAAGAAAGTCCTATTAAATGACATATAGTCCATACCTTACGCTACCGTAACGTGGAAAGGAATCTCACAAAGTGGACTGAAGATCTAGAAAAAGTTGCGAAATGCCGTTGGATGTAACACTGGACCGTTCAAATTGGTGATCTTTGTGGACGTCGGCTTATAACCTTAGACGATGACGATACAACAAGAAAAAGAGACAGGATAGCAAACGGCATAAATATATTTCTCCCTCCGTGTATCAGAAACGCACCATATATATACTAAAAATAACCTAGCTAGTCATAGGGACTGCCGATAGAAGTGAAAACAATATTAATTTTATTATTGCGATTCTTAGAAAAGGTTTCCATTTGTGTAAATAGATGTCACTGTAACGTAATTCAATGGCGGAATTGGTTGTACTTCAAAGTAATATAAAGGTCGTATCACTCGGAGTTTATTACGAATATAATTTTAAATCTGTTTCAACAGGAGTGATGTTTCAATTATTGTGAAGTAAGGCAGCGAGAGTATCTTTCACCTTTCTCCCGATTGAGCCTTTCGCCTCTGAGCGTGACGGCTCAGCCTCATTTATACCCTAAAAAGTCTGTGTGCGATGCGCCATAAGAAGTTTTCACTTCAAAAGACAAATAGTGAATACCTTGTGGATTCTCCGGAGGTATCTGACACAGAATGCAGTGAGCCAGACGGAGGCGGCGGGGTCGGAGCCACCGAACGCGCTGAATCCGCCCGAAGGGTGCACGTACTGCACTTGTCGGACGAAACCTACGCGTGGACTTAGTTAACAATAGATTCAAAGGTTCGAAGCTGGACTTCATGGTTAATCCATGCCGTCATGTATGTACCATAATATATTTCAGAAGCTGTGTCCCGCCACTATGGATTCACCTGGCAGCTTTTATTGGATTTAAGTTATTACGATGTTGTCCTATCTATTGAATTTTCGAGGGAAAAAGGAAAATACTTTCTCCTATATTCTTCTGAATAAATTCGTTGCGGGTCCTAAGACAATTTTAGTGCAAGAAGAAGAGCAAATACAATACAACCTCTTGCGACGTGCAGCCTCGTGGTGGTGGCGGCGGGTGCGTCATGAGGCAGCAGCAGCGAGGCCAGGTAGTTGCTGGCCAGCCGCTCCATGTTCTGCTCCCCGCAGCCGCGTGGCAACATCGTCAGAGAATCGGAGTCCTGGCGAAGGTCACATGATACTAGAGCAGGTCTGGAAGGTTGTTAGTGAAAGTGAACATGATAGCATGATGGTCACAGGACTAGATACAATGTTTGTAAATAAAGACCTCGAAGGCTTGAATGTTCTAAGAGCAGAAACAAAACGATACATGATTGATGATGATTATATAAGAATGGAGTTCTACAAAATAATTACCCAGAACTATTGGAGGTTATTACAGCAGGAAAAGAGAAATAGCAAAAGTAAGAATGTAGTAATTGTCTTCAAAATAAGATCTAAGCCTAATATGTAAGCCCCTAATAACCGTTTGCTCATAAAGGAAGGAATATTTAAGGAAACCTACGCGACTGATAAAATAAGAAGATATGAGCCACCCTCAGCTGCTTATAGTTTTAAATGTCCACAAAAATTACGTTATTAAAGTCTTTTAGTTTCATAAAGAATGGATTATAGGAGAAATAAACAAGATGGATCTGGAGCGTCCATTTGCTGCTGGATTAAAATTATTTGGAGTCCAACATTTTTTTTCTGTCATAAATCTGCAGGCCATCAAAATTATTCAAATTAATTTCTACATCGTCAAAAACCTGTTTCATATAAAGGTTGCGGTTGCAACAGAAGTGATATTTGCAATATTTGAGTACATCCATCGAAAGTTGAACTTACGGCAAACAATGGTCCATTGATGTCTCCCGCGACCCAAACCGTCAGGGTCTCCGTGCCGGGCACAGCGTCCACCGGCTGCCACTTCCACGTCGCCTCTGACGACCCGAAGTCATTATTGGCTGCAAAGATACGGCTTATGAAACGTAACGTTTGACACCAATCACAACAACGGTGGGAAAGTTGTGCAGTGCCACGCTCCCGTCTTGGGTACCACCATCCTGCATGTGTCTGCCGTGAAACAGCTTTGCTGTGTTTAGGTAAGAAGGGCAGGCAGTGTAATTACTGGCACCGAGACTTAACATCTTGTCTCAGGATAGACAACACGTGAATGAGTTCCCCGGGCTAGTCTTAGGGTAACTCGTTTATGTATTTTTTTTTTATGTTATTTGGATAGGCAAACTGGCTAACGTGCCACCTGATGGTAAGTGGTCGACGTCGCCCATGAACATGAACTAGTTTACCTGGAGCGAGCCCGGGCAACTCATTTATGTGTTGCCTATCCTGAGACATAAGATGTTAAGTCTCGGTGCCAGTAATTACACTGCCTGTCTTGCCCTTCTCTCCGAAACACAGCAAAGCTGTTTCACGGGAGAAACAAGCAAGATGGTGGTACCCATGCAGCCGGGAGCGCGGCACAGCGCTTCCCTCCCACCTTCATGGGCGATGCTGATCTTTTACCATCATGTGGCTAGTCTGCCTATACATCTATAATTAAAAACAACACTCGCGATGAACTTCCTAATGTATTAACTTTCTGTTGCTGATCATAGAGTCTACGTCCTGAGAATGCCTCGGTATCGGAGTGAAATGTGCGTCGATTGTGTGGTGGCGGTTCATGCAAGTGTACACATATGCAGTGTGGGAAAGGAGGGAGATGCTATATGCATGCATATGTGTGCACTTACACATTTGTTGTAAATACTGCGAAGTACGCAGAATTTGCTATCTCATATTATGTTGTAGTGTGGTGAAACCTTCCACCCATATTAGGTAAGTTTAGACTATATTGTATGTGCGCGCCCAAGCAGTCCAATATACGACGATCTATAGTAAAGACGTGTCTCAATACAATCGAACCTATTGACCTCCTTACAATGGATTTCAGCAAAGTAAAACCTGATTCTACCAATTATAAAACATAGAGCACGAGCTGGTGTCCGTAGCTTCGCCTGTATTAACTTACATTTACAACCGTATTCGGTATGATGATGATTATTTTTATAGTAGTATAAGACATCACCATTTCAACTTTCAGCTAAATCAGTTCATTTGTTTTGCCGTGAAAGATCAACAAACATCCAAACTTACAAACTTCCGCTCTTATAAAATTAGTAAGAAGTAGAAGATAAGTACAACGTCGACAAATCATCTTACAGTTGGCGAGTACTCGTAGGTTGTTTCAATAGGAAGGCTTTTTTTGCAATCATCTAACAATATAAAAGTATTAAATATATTTCCGTTGTCTGGTACCCGTAACACAAGTTCTTCGAGAATTCACCACGGGACCAGATTGAAGTGGTGTTAAGCGTCCATAGATTATTATTATCTTTATGATGAACAATCTTCTTTATAACGTAAATATGGACCCTGTCTGGTTTTAGTATCTGAGGCTTCTTACCACAAATAAGAGCAGACTTGTAGTCGTACGTCGGGACTCCCTCGGGCTCCACGTGGACTCGAATGATCACCTCGTCACTAGAAAATAATATCCTGATATAGTACTCAAGAAAAGGAAAACTTTTGTTGTGAATCGTCTCATAATGAAGCAACTTTTACAGAAGGACATTCACTCCGCGAACATGGTCAAAATGTCATCTATGTAAAAACCTTAATAACCGACGTAAAAGTAGTATCATTATATTGAGTGAAATTCGCGTAAACATTAGAAAACAATAGTACGAGGCGTTAATGTACAGGTTCATGAAAGAAAGAAGAGGAGAAACAGTCTTAGGTGGTTACTAAATCACTTGAGCCTCACAACAAGCTGGCTGTGGAAGGATAACTTTATGTAGACTTTATTGTAGACTATCTGCAAATCCGGTGGCACCTTGGGGGGATAGGGAAAAGGAGAGTAACACATCTGTATAACTTTTGGTTGTGCGCATGTCTATTGGCGTCGTTACCATAAGGCTCCGACAGCTCGATTGCCTCCTTATTAAATAAAAAAAAACCTGTCTCATCTTACTTATATCTTGATGACGTAGCCTAAACATTGATCAAATAAAACTCACTGATGGTTTTGGACCTCGGTTCAATAAAATTTATACAATAACCTTATTAAAAACTACTGAGAAAACTAACCAGTTCTAGGGACTGCCGATAGACGTGAACACTTATAACTTGGAATTTTGGTTTTTTTTATAAAAAAAAATATAGAAGAGGGGGCAAACAGACAGTCGGTTCACCTGATGGTAAGTGAAAAGTGACATCCACAGACACCCAGATAGAGGGTGTATATACCAGAGGATTAGCAGGTGCGTTGTCGGCCTTTTAGATATGAGTATGCTCTTTTAACAGTAGAAAGTACTATAAAGTATAATAGTAAAATACAATTGTCATTTATTCCGCTATTGTACACAATTATTGCAATTATTTTACATAAAAAAGTTTACATTGTTTGTCCCTTTCGCACTACAAGTCACGTACAAACATACAAAAAAACATACAACCAAATTGAGAATCTCTTACTTTTTAAAGGCGGTTAAAAATTGCAACTCCATTCTTTCTTTTAACCTCTTAGCTTCTGCGGCTTGTACTGTGTGATGGGTTACCGTCGCCTATGTCACTCACCCTATGGCAGGGGTAGTAGCATTCCCGCAGCCACGAGTGGGAGCGGCCCGCACGATGAGGCGACCGTCGCCCGTGTCCCGCGCGGTGACGGTGACGCGGCGCGCGGCGGAGGAGCGCGCCCGCACACACGCCACCTCGGTATTTTCCAGCACGTCCAGGGATTGGTCTGACGACACCGTTACTTGGATCTGGAAGGCACGAATATTTAATCTGAAAGCTAGAAACATATACGGGAGTTCCTTTCTCGCGATTCCGTTTGCTTGGGTACACCATTCTATTAGTTTCTCCCGTGAAACAGCTTTGCTGTGTTTTGGAGACGAGCAGGACAGGTAGTGTACCCCACCATGGTTCAGACCTTGACGTGGCGGTGGGGCTTAGTAGCTTAGGGTGAGCCCAGCACCTTGGGCGAAGTCAATTGAGCCGAGGGGGCTCTTTGTACCCCTCTTATAAGAAGCAGAGACAAAAGAGCAGGAGGCAAGGGGTGAGGATGGGAACCTCACACCATTGTAATGTCCCGACGTTGGGAGGGGTTGTTCTGTGGTGCGGGACAACCCCTCTGTGGAGGTGGCGTCGGTCCCTTGCGGGACTGACTAGCCGTCGAGGTGCCCTGTTAGCTTAACAGTACCGGGGCATCTCACCAAGGCGGCACAGGTGGCACTCGTTGGGTTTTAGTGGGTAGAGCTGCGTCCATTTACCCACCCACCCCACAGAGACCCACTCCCCAGGCGGGATGCCTCAGAGCATTTGCCGGCGTAAAAGGAAAAAAAGGACAGGTAGTGTAATTATCCTAGCGAGCGAGTCCTCCCGTGACCATGGTTGCTGTAAAGTATCTGAAACGTCGGGCTTGTAAGAATCTTAATAAACCGCGATAAAATCCGTAAAAAATTGTTTTATTATAATGAGTGTAATTATTGTCACTGAGACTTAACATTTTATGTCTTAGGATAGGCAACACATCCCCACCACGGTTCATGCCTTGTCGTGGCGCTCAGTAGCCTAAGGTAGGTAGGTAGGAATACCTTGGGCGAAGCCAATTGAACCCAGGGGGCTGCTCTTAGTACCTCTCTTATAAGAAGTTGGGACAAAAGAGTTGGAGGGGACAAGACCGACCGAAGGACGACCCCATTGCACTCTCCCGACGTTGAAAGTGGTGAATTGAATATGAATGAGTTGTCTGGGCTAGTCTAAGGTTAACTCGTTAATGTTCATAGGCGACGCTGACCACATCAATTATGAGGCTCGTTTGCCTATCCAACTACCGGTGGGAGGGAAGCGCTGTGCCGCGCTCCCGTCTGCAGGTACCACCATATTGCTTGTTTCTCCCGTGAAACAGCTTTGCTGTGTTTCGGAGAGAAGGGCAAGACAGGCAGTGTAATTACTGGCACCGAGACTTAACATCTTATGTCTCAGGATAGGCAACACATAAATGAGTTGCCTGGGCTCGTTCCGGGAAACTAGTTTATGTTTATAGGCGACGTCGACCACTTACTATCAGGTGGCACGTTTGCCAGTTTGCCTATGCAACTAACATAAAAAAGTCTCGATAGTGACTCAAGCCTTTAAAATACTGACACTTATAGGTCGTAAGTAGATGGCACTGGTAGCTCCACCTATCTAAATCTTCTCAATGCTGACTGCAATTTGAGATATATCTGAATCTACGAAGCTGCTATTAAGTTACTAATTATCCCAGAGACAAAATTTAAAAAACTCGAAATTATGACCTTCGCTAATTATCTCAGAGATCATCAAACATACTAACGCTCAATGGTTCGTAGAGGTAGTTGAAGAGACGGTATCTCATAATGGTTGTGTCACCGCGTCTCATGCGCCTGGGGCCGTCTGCGTGGATGAAGAACTCACGAAACACCTGAAATTGATCATATAATTAACGGTATAAATCATCGTCGAAATAATGTATCTCGAGTTGAGAGTTAGTATAATACTAATATTCCCTATGGTGATGACCAGTGACGTACCCGGACGGGCCATTTTGCAAAATTTGGTAGGGTCTTCTTTAGAAGGATGTAAAATTGAAAAGATTGTTGTATTTCATTCTTATACATATCGAGGCCCAGGGTGCCGTATCATAGATGACACTCATATAGCAGTAGCTACGCCCCTGGTATGGTTCATTTATGGTAATATTTATAATATAAATTATATGCTCTAGTTGGAATTCGATCTCGGGACCTCTGTGTTGATCCAAAAAATTGATAGTGCACCCCAATTGGCTTTCAAACAGCAAAAATGAAAATGCTTTTATTGTACCACAATGCAGCAATACATTAGAAAGGAAGAAAGGATCATAATATTTTGTTCGAAACAAACAGAAGACAAACATAAAGAGATACACAGAGAAATCATTTGTGATCGCAGAACCTAAAAATGAGCCAAAAATAAAATTAAAAACGATACTTGCAAAACAACAAACAACAAATTTATAATACTCGTATAAAGCGCGTGTCTCACGTGTGGGTCAAAATGGTACAGTTGAGCATTGTTGGCACTGATTTTCAACTGAACCAAGAGTAAATCAGGTCACGGATGCCAACCTATGCCTACAATTTTTCTTTGTTTTTTATATTTTTTTATTTTATAACTATTACATGATCAAACCCAAGTTCCGAACATCGTCAACCCTGTTATGTCCATAATCTCGGGGTAGCAGCATAATATTTAACGACGAACAGTTTTTTTACTGCTTTTGTGCGCTCAAGACCATGTTTTTAGACTTAGCAGGATTACTTCAATTTCATGATCTTTGGCAAAGTAAGATAATATGTACAATTGCACGTCATCTGTGTAAATGTGGTGTTTCGAGTTTTTAAGATAACTGATTATGTCAGCACAGTAAATTATGAATAAGATAGGACCCAGTATTAATCCTTGAGGTACCCCCCTCTTTAAAGGTTAATCTAGAAGCCAAAGTACTTCCATTGTACTGATTAAGTTGAACAAATTGATTTCGATTATCAAGATAGCTATGAAACCACCTCAAGTCTAAGCTTTCATAACCATAATAGCTTTATTTAAACAGAAATAAGGGCTTGAGCTCGTTCTGGGTCCTTTCTACCACCATTCTGCGATAGAAGGGCAGGACATGCATTACATTACTCGCACGGAGACTTACTATCCTAACATATCCCTCGGGCGCCCTGAGACCGTATCAAAGGGTCGTTTGGCTTCTCGATCCTAGGTATGCTGGAGTCAGAGCGTTAGGTACGATGGGCCTAGACCGTTAAAAAAGGTATATATAATATAGGTATAATAAATATCAGAGATTGTCACCTGTAGCGTGGCCGGCTTGGACACAGCCACCCCAGTCTTGGCGAGGCAGACGGCGGTGGCCTCGTACCTGCTGATAGAGTCGGGGGCGGTGGCGCTCACCGTCGCAGTACCGTTGGGACCCACCGGCACCAAGCGCCAGAGCCACGCCTGAGGAATAATTATTCAGTTTCGTGAGCAAGTCATTCGTTGACAATGCCGAAATATCGAGTACGCTAAATAAAAGGGAAACGTAAATATGTCGTAAACAGTTTTAATAGTGAATGATCAAGGCATTTGTAGACAGTGCCGAAATAAAGCACTACGAAATGTAAGTGAAAAGCATGTGGCACATCTCGTAAAAATCCTTATATTCAGAATTCAAATATTTGATCATTGGATAATGCAAGGAATATGTCTCTTATGTCCAAATAAATTAAGACAGTTGTATTTTCTTGCATTACATAGTTAGAGAGGATCCAAGAGAAAATTATTATAATATAGTAACCTCAGAAAAGTCGCTCCTCGGTGCCT
Source organism: Helleia helle (assembly GCA_963853865.1). Taxonomy (NCBI): domain Eukaryota; kingdom Metazoa; phylum Arthropoda; class Insecta; order Lepidoptera; family Lycaenidae; genus Helleia; species Helleia helle. The sequence goes on along the minus strand of OY971433.1, from coordinate 17,712,639 downwards.
CCTCCATGAGCGGCTGCGGGTCCCTCACACAGCGCGGCGCAGCAGGCCCCGCGCCTACCGCCCGCACCCCACTCGCTGCCAACTCCGAGCCTTCCGTCCACACGGGCTCGTCAGCGGCTGGGAAAGAGATGTAGATGATGACCACATGACATCACCAGTAATTAGAAATAAGATTATGATGACATACCAGTAGGACTTCACGATTGAAAACTTAGCAACTCTCCAGCCTCTCCCAAGACTCGGTGGTGCTAGTATATTGTCTATCCTGCCCTTCTTTCCGAAACACACAAAACTTGTAACAAGAATAAATAATTGTGATGGTGGTACTCATGCAGACGAACAAATAACCACATAATTTAGCCGAATAGTAGTAGTAGTGCCTAATGTTTATATAATAAAAGGAGCAAATCATCATCACTTACTCAAGAAGCAATCCCCGGCGGCGTCGTACTGGGTGATATTCCTGTGGGTGTGGATCAGTCTCCGCAGTTGTCTCATGAGCTCGTCTTCCATGTTCTCCAGCGGGGTGACCCACTTGGCAGCCGTGTCCAGCACCGAGAGCGCGCACAGCGCCGGTCCGCTGGTACTGATGCTGAGACTGGGGGAGGAGCCGGGGGGAGTGATGCGGGTGTTCCAATTGGCTTGCACCTAAAGTATACAGTGAAAGAGTATGTATTAGTAAAATATTGGAACAGTGGCCATAATATAAATAATTTTGAAAGTATCTTCGATTAATTTACTTTAGAACGAAAGTACACTTTACTTCTGTGAGAAGGAGGCGTGAGGCTTGGGTGCCGGTATGAAACTCTCTTTATTTAATAGATACATAATCTAATATTCTAATTACATAAAAGGGCACAACATAATACGTCTCAATGTACTGATTAATTCGTGAAATTTCAAAACGAATATTTTAAGGTAATTAAAAGCTAAGGTGTTTTTGGCAAAGCAGTTCTTAGGGAATTTTTGGGAGAAAAGAACGGGCGTTTTGAGATTCCAGGGTTTCCCTGGAATTTCAAAACGGAAAATTCTCAAAATCCATTTTTGGGACTTCTGAGCATAGCCCTTCATTTTTTAAGCCTTCCCAATTAACATTTAGTTTATCATTAGGCTGGAAATTAGGGCGCTTCCTTCTAAGTAGTGAAGTCTCTGATAAGGAAATCGAAGGTTAAAGGTTGCTAGCCACCATGAGTAGATGGGATCTTTATATACCTTTCCCGAAGCTCCTATGTAAGAATCAGAAATCAGAATTCAAAATATAAGAAAAAAACTTACTGTATTTGCAAAACATTCTTCCATCTCAAAGTGTTTACTCGCCGTCACCAGCTGGCCGTCGTGGATGAAGTATGCGAACAGGTAGCTGTCTGGGCACATCTGGTGGCTCACTTTCACCGGCAGCATGATCTTGGAGGTGTGGGAGTCCAGGAGGGAATCCAGGTCTGATGAGTTAGTGGCTATGGTGCTTGGGGGGGTCTCTATGGGACAAATTGTGTTTCTTGTCGCTGGTTTGATTTGGTCAGTGTCAATAGTAGGGCACTGAGTTGTTACACCCCACCGGTATATGGTACCTCCTCGGGTTATCACCTGTAAACAGTTGTTACTAGCTGTGAGGCGGCGGTGATAAATTTGTAAGATTATCTTATAGAAACTAGGGTCAAATTTATACTAATATTCTTACGGGTGCTTACGGTAAGATTCCCCGTGATCATGCCGATTGGAACATTGCCGAAATATCGGGACCTCAATAAATCTGTAAACGTGGTGAGCACCCGTAACAATATTAATATAAATATGACTGGGTCAAAAGTCGACGCAGTTGTATAAAGGCTTTAGCAAAGTCTTTCGTTGGCAGTTGCCATCTAGTGGCTTGTGTGAATTTTCCTGTCAATATCTTGTGACGCTTTTATCTAGGTTGAACTCGCTACTAGTGCGATTCTAATAAATTTTGGTTCAGTCTGGTCCAAAATGAAAGAAGATCCAAGAGTCTGGTCCAACTTGAAACATAGGATGGTGTTGGACCCAATAGCAGCAGGGGCAGGACGTTTGCTCCAAAACTAGCTAAGGTTTCCTCACTACACTCTTTTATTGCAGTCCAATCACATTTTTTTCAAAACAATTTCCAACATCGACTCAAGACTCCTAGTTTTAAGGTTAGCTATATCATAGACAACCTTTGTATGTCTGATTGCTGGCTACGGCACTTTTGACCGTAATAGCTTTTAAATAGAGAACATACGTACTGTCCGAAAATCCAAAGGTTTGGGGTATAATAGGATACTGACCACAAAGTGCACTGTGAGCGGAGTGGTGGTGTGGAGCCTCAGGTACAGCGGCAGGAGAGACTTGGAGCGCGCGGCCCGCAGCGGACCGAAGGCTGCGCGCGCGCCGTCCGCCGCGCTCGTGGCCACCAGCCGGGCGGACACGTTGCGGGCGCTCGCCTGGTAGATATATTACCCTAGTTGAGTAACCTATGGTATGTAATGATCACCTTTTCCCATCCACTGAACATAGGCCAACACAGTCGAATCCACCCGCATCTAACCGGTATGGGCAGGGAGGTCATCGACCCATCTAGCCTGAAGTCGACTTACAGAGTGATTTCAATAGCAGATGTATGTAAATTCATAAGTGCGAAAATATTGGCTAATATTTTTTTATGGTGGTGGTCTCGTGGTTAAAATGTGTAAATCCGCCGAATGTGGCCCCTATATTTTTACTTCTAACCCACCGATGGAATAAGGAAGTTTCCATTTTTTATGTTTTAAAAATAGCACTAAAGTCACAATAAAGCCTATTGATGTTTTTTTTCAATTATCTACATAAAAGACACTTAAGTACTTTTCCCGTCCGCTTTAAAACTTCTCGGCGCGCGGCCTCTGACGTCACAAGTCTCACCCAAGGACCGCGACTAGCTCGCTCGAGTCGAACAACCGCCTTACCCTCACCGTTGACCCGGTGAGACTTGTGACGTCACAGAGCAAATGCTTCGCGCGCGTTCAGGGTTCAGTAAAAATTTATTAGTTTTGTCATTTTTCAAGTTATTGAAATAATTCTTTCAACATCATAATTTATTTGTTTTACAATTTATATAAGAATTTAATATTTTTAATCATTAATATTGAAATGAAAGCGGCGAGGTTTAAAAATGTCGTCTCGTATGTTCATTTTTCCTAAAATCATCCGGTGTCGGAAGGTTTACCGGTGGGAGGGAAGCGCTGTGCCGCGCTCCAGGCTGCATGGGTACCACCATCTTGCTTGTTTCTCCCGTGAAACAGCTTTGCTGTGTTTCGGAGAGAAGGGCAAGACAGGCAGTGTAATTACTGGCACCGAGACTTAACATCTTATGTCTCAGGATAGGCAACACATAGATGAGTTGCCTGGGCTCGTTCCAGGTAAACTAGTTTATGTTCATGGGCGACGTTGACCACTTACCATCAGGTGGCACGTTTGCCAGTTTGCTTATCCAAGTAACATAAAAAAAAGGACCATTTCCCGTGCTTCATATTGAATATACTAATTTAGTTAGGACATAAACCTCGAACACATAGTAGGGGCTGGCATGGTCTTCCACGGTGAACAAAACCCTGGCGATGCCTTGGTCGTCCGTGAGCGTGTCCACGCAGGTGCCGCTGGTGTGCGCAAGGGCAGTGGGGGCGGTGGAGGGAGCGCGGCACACGTGGACGGTCTCTTTGGTGGCCGGCTTGTCATCCCAGCGGGTAGCTTTGATCTGGATATTTGGAATAGAAATACTAATAATATTAACCCTTATATGTGCCACTGCTGGGCATGGGTCCTTGAAATCAGGCGAGGAAGGTGTTGGGACATAGTTCACCAATGCGCTGGCCCAATGCGGGTTGGTGAACTTCACACACCTTCAAAGACTTTTAGCCTCATCAGGCATGCAGGTTTCCTCACGATGTTTCCTTCACCGGAGAGCAAGCGATTGTCTCATGCTCAGGTGCACGTAGAAATATAGAAAAACCCATTTCAAGGCTTCACAGGGGTCAGAATCGAACCGAGGAGAGACCGAGCCGATACCCACTAGTGACTAGACTAGTAAGTTGTCAATCCATGATAAACGAGCTTAACCACACTAACACTGGCTCTGACACACATCCCCACCATGGTTCAGGCCTTGACGTGGCGGTGGGGCTCAGTAGCCTAGGGTGAGCCGCTGCACCTTAGGCGAAGCTAATTGAGCCCAGGGTGCTCTTTATACCCCTCTTATAAGCAGGGGGCAAGGTGTGGAGACGGGAACCTCACCCCATTGTACTGTCCCAACGTTGGGAGGGGTTGTTCTGTGGTGCGGGACTACCCCTCTGCGTGGGGAGACCTGCTCGCCCGCGGGATGCATCAGAGCATTTCCCGGCGTTAAAGAAAAAAGGGCTTTTTTGTGTCACACATTAAGTATGTGTTGTCCAGATGGGCTACTTTAACTGACTTATCCTTATCCTTATTCTTGCAACCCAGTAAGTACTGTTTCACAATATAAAAATATAATCAAGATGATTGTAGTTATTAAGACAAGGCGCGGTATTGTTGATCCACTCCACTAGTCATAATTCATCCTAGGCCGAAATAAAACGCTTATTACAAACAGAAAATTTATCTAGGTGTTATCTGCGTTCCTTCGTCTCATTATTTATCCATTAGGTTCAGTAAAAAAACCCCTTTCGTCATCATCATCAGACTCTATCCGTCCACTCACCACGTTGTCTCCACTCTTGAACTTTATTGGCCCATCGGTCATCTGATCTCCTGAGTGTGTGACCAGCACACTGCCACTTCGACGAGCTTAAAACTAGCTAATATTAACTTGTCAATTGGAGAAAAAAATCACCTTCAACTTGTAAGGCAGCCCCGGCGAGACGATTGGTCTGTGCTTCGTGAGGAACTCCAGCGTGACTGGATCCTCCACCACCTGGGACACGACTGTGGTGTTCTGCCACACTCTCGTGCCCTCCTCCTGACAATTTGATTAAGACCTTTTTTCACGCATTTGATTTGAACTTACCATCGAGCATATAACCGGCATAGAGCGATAATGTTATGTGTTTTGTATGAAAACTAATTTCGACAAATTTGTGCTGCGACGCTGCGCCGGTTCTGCGCTCTGATTGGCTGACATAGAGATCACTGGTTGGTTTTATTGCTATTACGTTAGTGACAAATCACTGACCAGTTTTATGACTCACATTACTCTACCCGGTTATATGCTCGATGGACCATACTAGCTCTTGCCCAACTACCATGTTGAGGCGTTATTTGTACATGTAGTATTTCTGAATTATATTTACTACTAGCTGCAGGCAGCTTCGAAAGAGTTATTTTTTTCTAGTAAAAGTATTTTCTTGTGAGTAATTACAAATAATTGAAGGACTTAAATATGAATTAGCATAATCTAAAAATAAATAAGTTTTTATAAAATTGGAAATAGAAGTAAAATTTCTATTTCAAGTTCCAAAGAATAAATCCTTGAAAGGGGTCCTTCTTTGAGTTTCCAAAATTATACAATTTAATTTAAAAGTTTAAAATTCTGTCAGCAATGTGAAAACTTCGCGGGACAAAAAGAAATTGTCAATTTCTTCAGTAAAGAGAATTTATTATAATTTTTTAATTATATGTAAGTTTATTTTATTGTATTATATTACTTTTTATTTAATATGAGATAATAAATCGGTCTGCCCCGTCAATATCGATGAACTAAAAAAATAACATATTTAGATTCCTAAAATACGAGAAAGTCATGTAAGTGAAAAAAAAAAAACTAAAAGTGATTTAGAATCACTTAAGAGTTTTTCAGGTTCACTGGTACAGGAATATACTCACTATTCTTCTACTTTTAAATCACATTGTTTTTTAGGTTTTTTTAATGTTAGTTGGACAGGCAAACTGGCAAACGTGCCACCTGATGGTAAGTGGTCGACGTCGCCCATGAACATAAACTAGTATACCTGGAACGAGCCCAGGCAACTCATTTATGTGTCCTGAGACATAAGATGTTAAGTCTCGGTGCCAGTAATTACACTGCCTCTGTCTTGCCCTTCTCTCCGAAACACAGCAAAGCTGTTTCACTGGTATAACAGCTTTAACAATAAAATAGCTAAAAGCAGAGTAGGTACCTACCTGTCAACCTTTTTTGTCGGGCTTGGCCCACCACTCACTTCCACTGCTGCGGCTCCTATATAGCCAGGATCGACAACCAAATGAACCTTTGATACGATCTCAAGGAGCCCAAGGGTTGCATTAAAACTGCCTATCAGTGAACATACAAAAAACTATTCATATACCGTACATAGCGTACCTGAAAGGAGAAGTCAGCGACGATGACGTCACCAGCCCCCATGTCCCCCAGCTGCACGCGTCGCGCGGCCGCGGCGTGTCGGTGACAGGCGCGCGCCCGCAGACGGACCGCCGTGCGGATACCGCCCGTCCCACCCGCGCCTCGGATGCGGATCACCAGCATACCCTCCACCGCCTCTGACCACGGGTACCTGGGCAGGAGGATCAAAGATCGGATCGAAGAAGCAGAAGGAAGGACCCATGGCGTGCTCGTGTCAGGTTCAGGATGGGAATGCTTAGTGGCAGCCGGGCATCCCCCCTTTCGAAGAGTAGTCTGGCCTTTCGCCGGGGCCAGCCTGTCGCTGATGTGCACCTGTTGCCTGCAGACCCAGGACCCTCAAAAAGCGGCTGAAGGCGCTTGCAGTGGTTTCAGTTTGGGTATGCACTGCCCAAGTGTAAGTTCATAGGGTGGGAAACCACCCACGTACCTGTCTACATTCATCACCTTCAAATTGCATTTTTAATTCAAAAAAGTACCAATACAGCTTAAACGTTAATTGAAGCTACCACCAGTTCCAAGGCGAGATCAATGAAAAAATCAAGTGATCAGTGACGCTCATGAATACAAACGTGGTTTACATGGAACTGTACCAAACCTATTCATGCGTTGCTGTGTCCATACACGGGAACGAGACCCAGCGCATCATACCTGACGCAGACCGTCCACGAGAGCCGTTCGCTGGAGCGCAGCACCTTGGGCGCGTGCCGCACAGTCAGTTGGAAGGGCGGCAGCTCGTAGTTGCCCACCACGAACGTGCCGGAGCCCTGGTAGTGGTAACGGGTCTAATAACATATTTTTTTATGTTTGTGTACGACGAATTTGCGAGTGGTGGTCTAGTGGGTATAGGCTAGGCGTCTTGAGTGGGAGGTCCGGGTTCGATCCTGATTCCCTGTGATGCCTTAAAATTGTTTTTTTCTAAATTGCTTGCTCACCAGTGAAGGAAACATCGTAAGGAAACCTGCATGCCCGATAAGATTAAAAGTCTTTGAAGGTGTGTGAAGTTCACCAACCCGTATTGGGCCAGCGCATTGATGAACTATGGCCCAACACCCTCCTCGTCTGATTTCGAGGAGGAGACCCTAATATACATATAATGTTAGACGATGTCCTAGTGGACCAGTGGGTACAGGCTTAGCATGGATTAAGAGGTCTTGGATCGATACCGACTGATGGACCTAATATGGGTTTTACTTTTGCCCGTACATCTCTTGCTAACTGGTGAAGGTAACATCGCGAGGAAACCTGCATGATGACATTAAAATGCCTTGAGGGTTAGTGAAGTTTACCACTCCGCATAGTGCGCTTCCTGGCTGTATTTAAGGGACATGCTCAATTTAAGAAGCGTAAATAGGTCCTATAATCACCTGCGAGCCGTCCTCCAGCCGGGCCCCAAGAGTCCACCTCCCGGGAGGTGCGAGATCATCCAGATCGTGCTGCAGCTGCGCCAGACCGAGCCTCGTCCGTACGCGCTTCCACTGGGCTGCCTTGACGTCCCACGTGCCATGCGGACCTTCCAGCCATGCTTCTTCTATCTGATGAAAAATATAAGAAATTGACTGTAAGGTGATTGGATACTGACATGCTAGAGGTAGACATGAGGTGCTATACATATAGTATAAAAAATATAAGAATTTGACTGTAAGGTGATTGGATACTGACATGCTAGAGGTAGACATGAGGTGCTATACATATAGTATAAAAAATATAAGAATTTGACTGTAAGGTGATTGGATACTGACATGCTAGAGGTAGACATGAGGTGCTATACATATAGTATAAAAATATAAGAATTTGACTGTAAGGTGATTGGATACTGACATGCTAGAGGTAGACATGAGGTGCTATACATATAGTATAAATAATATAAGAATTTGACTGTAAGGTGATTGGATACTGACATGCTAGAGGTAGACATGAGGTGCTATACATATTATAGTATAAAAAATATAAGAATTTGACTGTAAGGTGATTGGATACTGACATGCTAGAGGTAGACATGAGGTGCTATACATATAGTTTAAAAAATATAAGAATTTGACTGTAAGGTGATTGGATACTGACATGCTAGAGGTAGACATGAGGTGCTATACATATAGTATAAAAATATAAGAATTTGACTGTAAGGTGATTGGATACTGACATGCTAGAGGTAGACATGAGGTGCTATACATATAGTATAAAAAATATAAGAATTTGACTGTAAGGTGATTGGATACTGACATGCTAGAGGTAGACATGAGGTGCTATACATATAGTATAAAAAATTTCTTCTCTGAATAGTGATCGCGTTAGTTTGAAACAATAATGTGTAACAAATTTCTTGCTGGAAATTATCAGATCAGTTAGCGGTCGCAAGCCTTGTCGTGGCGGTGGGGCTCAATAGCCTTAGGTAAACCCAGCACCTTGTGCGAAGTCAAGTGAACGGAGGGGACTGCCCTTTTTACCCCTCTTATAAGTAGAGGGCATTTATAAGTATGATGGGAGGACAAGGGGCGAGGATAAGAACCTTACCCCATTGCACTGTTTTGACGTTGGTAGGGGTTGGTGCGGGACGTACCCTCTGTGGAGGTGGCGTCGGTCCCTTAGGGGACTGACTAGCCGTCGAAATTGCGTTGGTTTGGCGAAATTGGTTGCGGAAAAGCTATGAGGCATCCCGCGAGGGAGTGGGTCTCCCTAGGCGGGTATGTGGGACTCGTTGCGCCCGAAAGGTGGTAAGGTGGACGCAGCTCTATCCACTAAAACCCGGCGAGTGCCACCAATGCCACCTTTGGTGAGTGCCCCGGATCTGTTGAGTTAACAGGGCACCTCGACGGCTAGTCAGTACCTCAAGGAACCGACGCCACATCTGGCGCTGGCGCAACATGGGGTGAGGTTCCCATCCTCACTCTTGTGCCCCCGCTCTTTCGTCCCCTCTTATAAGAGGGGTACAAAAAGCAGCTCCTTCGGCTCAATTGGCTTCGCCCTAGATGCTGGGCTTACCCTAGGCTACTGAGACCCACCGCCACAACAAGGCTTGAACCATGGTGGGGAAGAGTTGACCTTCCTGCTGTTCTTCCTGAAACAACATATTTTCCCTATATATCTATACTAATATTATAAAGCTGAAGAGTTTGTTTGTTTGAACGCGCTAATCTCAGGAACTACTGGTCCGATTTGAAAAATTATTTCAGTGTTAGACAGCCCATTTATCGAGGAAGGCTATAGGCTATGTATCATCACGCTGTGACTTATAGGAGTTGAGGAACACGGGCGAAGCTGCAGGCAACAGCTAGTACAAATATGATATGTGGCTGGTTCTTGTTGTTCTTTGACAGAGGCCTGTAGTGGATGGAAAAATATGATAATGATGAAGAGGATAATATGATCTGGTTGTTAGAAATTATAATAGTTATGTATCATACCTCTACATGACAATATAAAGGAAGTTAAAAGTGGCGGAAACATTTAACGCGAAACCTTGGAGTTATTATTTGTACATAAATTGTCAGCGAATTAATGTGCTAACTTGCACAATACGATTCCAATTGGATTTGCTTGGCGAGTTTGTGTTCGCAAACAAGATGGCGGATCCGTGTCAGTGGTACGCTGAGTTGGCGTTTCGGGGCTGTGGGGACTTGGGATATGCTGAGAGTGGCTGGGACGATTTCTTATGTTATTTGGATAGACAAACTGACAGATACTACCTGATGGTAAGTGGTCAGCGTCGCCCACGAATATAAACTAGTTTACCTGGAACTAGCCCAGACAATTATAATGAAACAATTTTTACGGATTTTATCGCAGTTTATTAAGATTTTCACAAGCCCGACGTTTCGGATACTTTATAGCAACCATAATCACGGAAGGACTGTCACGTCCATATGTCGGGATTGTAAAAATCTTAATAAACCACGACATATCCGTAAAATTTTATTATAATGAGTGTAACTCGCGTAAACTTTAGAAAACAATGAACAGAGACAACTCATTCATGTGCTGCCTTTCCTGAGACATAATATGTTAAGTCTCGGTGCCAGTAATTACACTGCCTGTCTTGCCCTTCTCTCCAAAACACAGCAATGCTGTTTAACGGGAGAAGCAAGTAAGATGGTGGTACCCATGACAGGAGCGTGGCACAGCGCAAACCTCCCTTGTTAGCCCCTTAGCTCAAGATAGAAAGTCGAAGATAAAAAGGCAATAAAAAATATTTTTGGAACAAAGAGATTTCTAAGATATTAAATTAATTAGCAATTATCCCGCGAAACACGCAGTCTTTACAGCAAATGTGTGAGTGCACCCATATGCATGCATATAGCATTGTTTGTTGGTGGTCTTTTACTGTGGTTGTGGTGCATGTGGGGTGGTGGTGCATGCGAGTGTATGCAGTGTGGGAAAGGAGGGCGGTGCTATATGCATGCATATGCGTGCACTCACACATTTGCTGTAAAGACTGCGTGTTTCGCGGGATAATTGCTAATTAATATAATATAATTTAATATCTTATATAATGGATTTCCTCAAAGTAACGCCTGATTCTATTAACTAAAGAGATTTCTATTATGAAGTTCAGAAATATTATTATACTGATTATAAGTGTTAAATATTATAGGAATTCGGCAATAAAATATACACTAGTTATTTGTCTTGTAGAAACCTACATTGGTGTAAAGAACCGATACCCCAAGAGGGTGTCTTGGGGTATCGGTTCTTTACAAGAGAGCTTGTAGTTTACCAATACTCATTCTAATAAAACAACTTATTACGGATTTTATCTGGGGTCCGTGACCACAAGTTAAAAAAGTGTATTTTTTATAGCACAGGAGAGGGCAAACGAGCAGTCAAAGCCTTTGGGCGACTATCGTTGCCCATACACATCCGCACAACCAGAGATTATGCAGATGCGTTGTCCTCCTTTTCCCTATCCCTCCCACTGGAAACTCACAAACCGCAAGAAACGCAACAGCATATCTGTCACTTTTGGTTTCATTATAAGTGAAATTCGTGTAAACAAAATCTATTCCACCCGGGCGTTTTACTCAATGACATAAATAAATGTGTCAATAAATGACTGCAACATACCGGTTTAGCGGCGCGGAGTACACAGTTATGTTTAATGCGCTTTTTGTTGATGGTATGTACTTTGATTGAGACATTCTGCTCTTAATCGTTTATGAGTATTGTTCAACATCATCAACATGATACTGTCCACTATTGCGCATTGGATTTAATAACAAAGCCAACTTTAAGGACATAATATTATGAGGTAGTATCATGCTTTGAGGTGAAAAGCCGGCACGACCGGGGTGGTACCTCTCACTCACATAACACGGGCGTATAGTGACAGCTATGCTGTCACGTTTCGTGCGGTTTGTGAGTTTCCGATATCCCATTGGGGGAGGGAAAAGGAGGCCAACGCATCTGCATAATCTCTGGTTGGCGTCGATAATCGCCAAATGGCTTCCTCCTATGCTATAAAAAATATCCTATCCAGTTACCTTACCGGTGAGAGGGATCCGTTTGTGCTGCGCGTCCTGGGTATTTCAGAAGGGCAGGAATGGCAGTGTAATTACTGGCGCTGAGACTTTTTGTTCATGAGAGAACAAATAATAAGCGACCTAATTATATAGTAAGTTTTTTTTTTCGGAGGGATCTATGCTAATGGCCCGAAGGCCCTAATGCTTCATCGGATTAGTGTGAGCCCATTCGGCTCACTTTTGATTTATAAAGTGGGGGGTTGCCCCCCGCCTACCGTGCAGTCTGCGACCACACTATAGTAAGAGGTAGTGCCATGCTGCATTGCAGCCGAACAGGTCCAGCACGACCGGGGTGGTACCTTTCGCTCACATAACACCGGCGTCAAGTGTGTATGCTATTCTGTCGCGTTTCATGCGGTTTGTGAGTTTCCGGTGGCCTGTTGGTGGGGAAAGTAGAAAAAAATGTAAGTAGCCAACGTCACCCATGAACATAAACAAAATTAACTCGTATTATGACGAATACGCGAAATGAATAAGTAAGTTTTCATTATTAGTCATCGCGTCCATTCTTTATGTATTATATTGTTGAAGTTCTCAGGGTAGTGGACTTCCCCACCATGGTTCAGGAATCAGGCCTTGACGTGGCGGTGGGGCTCAGTAGCCTAAGGTGTGCCCAGCACCTTGGGCGAAGCTAATTGAGGGGGCTCTTTGTATAGAGGCTCTTATAAGAAGAGAGGACAAAAGAGCAGGGGGCAAGCGGCGAGGACGGGAATCTCACCCCATTGCACTGTCCCGAAGTTGGGAAGGGTTGGTCTGTGGTGCGGGACAACCTCTCTGTGGAGGTGGCGTCGGTTCCCTGAGGGGCTGATTAGCCATCGAGGTGTTTGCTCATTAGATTCGGGGCACCTCTCCAAAGGCGGCATTGGTGGCACTCACCGGGTTTTAGTGGCTAGACTTGCACCCACTTACCACCTTTCGGGCGCAGCGAGTCCCACATACCCACCAGGGAGACCCACACCCCAGGCGGGATGAGCCTAAGAGCATTTCCCGGCGTCGAAGAAAAGAAATAAAAGGGTAGTGGACTCAAGGCAAATCTTCATCAGGCATCTAATATAAGATCGAAACGTTGCAAGAATTTACAATTTGGTATTTTGTTTGGCACCTTAAGTCCACTTCCCTGAATTTCAACAATATTAATAAGTAAGGTTTACTACGATTTTAACATCCCCGAAGTTTCTTTACATAAAAAATAAATTACATAGTTCAGTTAAGTGGGCCAAGTCTACTTCACCAATAATAATCCAGGTCAACTTGGGCACGCGAAGAGCAGAGCGTGCCTCCCCATAACATGCACTTGATAAACTCAGGGTTTATTATCTTTATACACAAGACCAAAACACAGTATGTATCTTTTAATCTAAGATTCTCCTTAACATTTAAGATTATGATCTGTGTGCATTTTATTTTTTTATTTTTTGAAATAGCTTTGCTTTTAATTTTTTATTCCTGACGTAACAGCCATTTTTTCTATTGAAATTAGTTGTCAAAGATTTTTGTATCATCATTCGACATGCCGTAAGGCATTCAAGTCTATTTTACTTTTGTCTTATTTATTTATTTATTAGGGATAAAACAGCTCATACAATAATTATTTAGATATACTCGAAATAAATTAAAGATGAAGTAGCAATGTTACAGCCAACGAAATTATCCACAGATAAAATTTAGTAAATGTACATATTTTTTGTTTTCACAGTTTAGAAAAGTCAAAATCCGGCCATGTGCTAGTCGGACTCGCGCACGAAGGGTTCCGTACCATTACATAATATACAACATTAGACACTTTAACAAAAATATGGTTTATGTTTATGGAATTAAATGTTTTTATATATTTGAGTTGATTGCATGAAAGGTAAATTGCGGTTTACGATTTATGACGTATAAAAAAACTACTTACTAGATCTTGTTCAAACTAATTTTCGGTGGAAGTTTGCATGGTAATGTACATCTTATTTTTTTTTTAATGTTAGTTGGATAGGCAAACTGGCAAACGTACCACCTGATGGTAAGTGGTCGACGTCGCCCATGAACATGAACTAGTTTACCTGGAACGAGCCCAGGCAACTCATTTATGTGTTGCCTATCCTGAGACATAAGATGTTAAGTCTCGGTGCCAGTAATTACACTGCCTGTCTTGCCCTTCTCTCCGAAACACAGCAAAGCTGTTTCACGGGAGAAACAAGCAAGATGGTGGTACCCATGCAGCCGGGAGCGCGGCACAGCGCTTCCCTCCCACCGGTAAACCGGTTTTTTAGTTTTATCATTCTCTTATTTTAGAAGTTACAGACACACACACACACACACACACACACACATTTTTCCATTTTGGAAGTGTCTCTCGCGCAAACTATTAAGTTTAGAATAAAATGGTATTAGAAACCTCAATATCATTTTTAAAGACCTACCCATAATTAGATATAGGATGAGATTGATGAAAAAACAAATGTTGAGTTTTAGTTCTTAGTATGGGGTCCCCCAAAATTTATTGTTTTTTTTCTACTTTTATGTCAAAATCTAAATGCGGTTCACTCTACATCTACTTACCAAGTTTCAACAGTATAGCTCTTAAGTTTCGGAAGAAAGTGGCTGTGACATACGGACGGCAGACAGACAGACAGACATGACGAATCTATAAGGGTTCCGTTTTTTGCCATTTGGCTACGGAACCCTAAAAAGGGGGAAATTATAAAATAAAACGATAATTATTATGAATTCTTAAAAATAATAATATGAGATAATATTATACAATAAGGACTAAGCTGTTATTTGCCAAATCAGAAACTCACCATGGTGTGCGCTGGTGTGAGATCCGCCTTCAGCGCGAAGACCCTGAACCTCACAGCATCCCCCGGGCGGTAGCGGGCCCGCTCCGTGTGCACCAGCACCAGCTTTCCGCTCATTATGCGGACCGGCACTTGGTGGGACCACGCACAGGCGGCCTCCATGTACCTATTATACCAGATTAATTACTATTGTAAGATTTTAACGAGGATGGTCTAGTGGTCGTGGGCGGCGATGGTCTCCATCTATGAGGCAGTAATGTACCAGAAGGAGGCCTACGAGCGGACGAGAGAGGAGGCGCTATTTAATGCGCCTCCAGTAACGCCCCTGTGTTTGTGTTGGGTTCAAGATGGGAAACTTGGCCTGTATGGCACGACGACGTGGGGACTGCTTAGTAGCGGCCGGCCAGTCTTACGAGGCCCCTTACGAGGAGTAGTCTGGTCTTCGCTGGGGCCAGCCTGTCGCTGAGGTGATCCTGTCTCTTGCCTGCATATCCGGGATCCTCAAAAAGTGGCTGAAGGCGCTCGCAGTGGTTTTAGTTAGGGTGGGCACTCCCAGGTGCGATTCCCACATTGGGTCAGTATCTACCCGAAGATCCTGTCTGGATCCATAAGGATTTCCCTGCGATACCAAAAAATGGATGGTCTAGTTACTTGTTACGTATTGTTTTCTAATGTTTGCGCGAATTTCACTCATTATAATGAAACAATTTTTACAAGGGATCTGCTCTCTGTTACAGAGAGCACAAGGGATCTGTGATGAGCAGCACCTGGAGACCGAACTTCAACATGTCAAGCAAGTACTGCGTGACAACAAGCTTCGGGTACCGCGTCTCCGTCACAGTGAACGTGTGAAACCAGCCACCGTCGAGCGAGTACCTGCTGTGCTACCGTTTATGAAAGGCGTCACTGACAAGATTGGCTTCATCCTAAAGCGAGCTTCTATAAAAACTTATTTCAAGCCGCCTAAAAAGATAGGTCAATTCTTACCATCTGTCAAGTGTCATATACCCTTACAAGATGCAGGAGTATACAAGCTTGATTGTGATTGTGGCCTCTCTTATATAGGCCAAACCAAAAGATCAATTAAAACTCGCGTTAAAGAACATATAGCTGACTTAAAACACCGTCGCTACACTAAGTCTGCAATCTGTGAACATAGTCTAGACAAAGCTCGCCATTATATTAGATTTGATAAACCACAGATACTCGCAAAAGAACACCGATTCCAACCAAGGATGATCCGCGAGGCTATTGAAATTAAAAAACATCCAAATTTCAATAGAGAAGATGGCTGGCTCTTACCACCTGCTTGGGATCCCATTATTAAAATAATTAAATCAAAAACCAAGCATAATATGCCACAGATTAAAGATGCAGTTAGCACTTTCTGCGTAGATAGGACTTATTAAAATAATGATGTATCATAGGGTAGTTTCGAATAACTTTGTAACATTAGGACATCTGTCACCTCAGTCCTCCCGTGACCATGGTTGCTGTAAAGTATCCGAAACGTCGGGCTTGTAAAAATCTTAATAAACCGCGATAAAATCCGTAAAAATTGTTTCATTATAATACTTGTTACGTCTTACATTGCGGGGCATTGCAGCTGGGCTTCTCTTAGCTGCTGTCTTTTCTGGACTGTTAGTCATTGCATTCTTGTACTGTCGCCGCTTTTGGGGAGGGAAACTGGAAGTATTTCCTACTCCTCCTGAATCCTTTTGATTAAATTCGTTGCGGGTCCCAAGGCAGTTTTAACGTACCCTTTGAGCTCCATGAGATTGTATCAAAGGGTCATTTGGTTACTGTCGACCCTATACAAAAGAAGCAGCGGTGGGCACGAGTGGTGGGGCCGGCATTATTAGTGGGCATACGCTTGTCCTCGAGTATATAGTAACTGGTTCATAACGGGCACATAAAATGAATCTTTTTTTTTATTTTTTATGTTATTTGGATAGGCAAACGTACCACCTGATGGTAAGTGGTCGACGTCGCCCATGAACATAAACTAGTTTACCTGGAACGACCCCAGGCAATTTATTTATGTGTTGCCTATCCTGAGACATAAGATGTTAAGTCTCGGTGCCAGTAATTACACTGCCTGTCTTGCCCTTCTCTCCGAAACACAGCAAAGCTTGTTTCACGGGAGAAACAAGCAAGATGGTGGTACCCATGCACCCGGGAGCGCGGCACATCGCTTCCCTCCCACCGGTGAATCTAATTAAAAAGAATGCTTGCATACATTGATTCGAAAGAGGGGATCAGCTATAACGTGTTTTCCACATTTTCGCAGACCTCGATATTTAGGCACCGTCTTCGAATGCCTTGTTCACGATACTCCATTGAGACATGTTTTTCGACGGATAATAAAAGTGTGAGAAAATGAAGGTTATAAAAACACGGTGAATAATATTATGATTCTAATCGTAGGATTGTATTTTTGACTTATTACCTTACATTGATGTTGACGTCTGCTTTCGTGTTCGGTTTGAGTGGAACTGACAAATCCAAGCAACCACCGTCACCTAAAAATATTTTCCAATGTTCAATATTAGCATATTTGTAAGAGGTAGTGTCATGCTGCTTTGCAGTCGAATTGGGCGGGCACGATCGGGGTGGTACCTCTCGCTCACATAGCACCGGCGTCAAGTGACAGCTACGCTGTCGCGTTTCATGTGGTTAGTGAGCTTCTGGTGGCCCATTGGGGGGATAGGAAAAAGGAGGTACAACGCATCTGTAATATCTAGATGTGTATGGTGCTCGATCGAGCAGATAATTCGATCTACTATCAATATATGTAGTCTATAAGTTACTAATTCACGAGGCATTTGATGTAAATAAATAATGAATTATCCATAAACCTATCATATAAGTTATATTGTAAGTCTATGGAATTATCACTCAGCCCAAAGCGACTGCGTGTGCCACTTAGCAACACTGTAGTGTCACAATATAAATACAGATTTATTTTGTGCTATGGGTGTCGGTTATCACTAAATACTAGATTCGTTTGCCTTTTCTATAACAATAATAATAATTATAATAATAAAAAAACTTCTAATGAATATAATATAGTATAAAATAACACGCCTCCGGGCCCTCGTTTTATAATTTTACAACCACATCAAAAATGATGATAATTACTTTGATTGCCTATCATCATCATCAGCCTCTATCCGTCCACTGAACATAGGCCTCTCTCAATGATCACCAAGACGACCGATATCTCAAATTTCAATTGCGATCAACAGCCTAGGCGACACACAAACAAACTGACTTTCATATTCATAATAGATGTAGCACGCAATTTTGATTAAAACCGTATCCGGATTGACATGATTTTGATCACCCTGTCACCTGGTGATAACATAGCGAAGAATCAGCCACATTTACGATGAGCCGGGATACGGCCCCAAAACGTTCTAATTACTCAAACTGTCCAGGATCCCGAAATTTTGACCAACGTTGATATGCCCCCTAGAACAAGTGTTCATATCAACTAGGGGTTCTAGCACATTAACCTGCTGGAAGGTCCCTGGTAGCGGTGATCCTCTCTCCATTCTCAGAGACCAGGGTGATCACCATCCGCGCCTGGTCGTCGGTGTGAAACCTGGACAGACAGGCGCGGCTACTACCCCCCGCCGACAGGACACCTGGCACGAAGAATATGTGGTTCTGGTCCGAGCATGGCGATCTGGAAGTTACAAAAAGTGTATAAAGAAAACAAATCTATATAGATAAATAAAATTGGAGTGTCTGTTTGTAATAACAAAATAACCGCTTTTTATTAAATGCATATGGATGTATACGCGGTACATATACCAAAATAGCAATTTTCATAATATTAATTGTCTGTCTTTTTGTTTGTTCCAGCTAATCTCGGAAACGGCTAAGCTGATTTTAACGGGACTTTTACTGACAGACAGCTGATGCTCTAAGGAGTAACTTAGGATATAAAAATAATCATCATCAATCCGTATACTAAATCTAAGTTAACGCGGGCAAAGCTGCGGGCAACAACTCACACACGGCCATCTGATCAAATTTAAATTTAAATCAAATTTAAACAAATTGGAATTCTGACTGTCGCCTCTCAATACTTAGAAAATTTACTGTATGTCCGGAAAAACATAAGTAATTTCTGTAAAAGAAGTGACATATACATAACTAGCGGCCCGGTACGTGCTTCGCTACGTATAGAGTGAAATAAAAAAGAAATTGGAACATCAAATTAATTTATTCAAACAAAAAAATATATTATTAATTGCTAGCTATTTTAAAACTTAATGTTGTACTGTCAACACTGAAAAAAGTTTCAATATGACCCCAACGGAAAAAGTTTCAATTTGACAGCAAAATCTCCATTAACAAAATGATCCGCCATTTATTGAATTAAAAAAAATGTGATAAATGAAGAACCGCTCGACCGATTTTGTGCAAACTTCACATAAACCATCTACTAAATAGTCCGAACAAAGCCTAAACATTTGGTTGGGATTGGTGAGCCCGTTCTTGAGTTATAAAATTACAACGAAAAGTGGCATTGATTTTTATATATAAAGATAGGGCTATACGGAATGGGCACAGGCTGGATGCACCAGTGATTAGACTCACAAGTAAGCAATTCTTTTAAAGGTAACTGTATACGCTTTTACAATAGGATCCCAGAAAATGTGCAAATCCTCCCAATAAAAAAATTCAAAAAAGTTATTAAAGAGCGTTTGTGTGGTAAAGGATATTATAAAGTTAAAGATTTTAGAAGACTTGTGAATAGGATGTTCCTACCAGGCATTTCAGAATAATAACATGTAGTTATAAAATATTTGAAAAGATTAGTTCCACTGAGTTTGTTTCGCCGGTTCTTCTCAGTGTGCTTGCCTTGGATCCGGTGGTAGGCTTAATTGACGTTCAAAAAGATACTCTGTTGGTACTATTTTGAATAAAAATTTTGATTTTGATCCCAAACTAGGTAGAGCCTGTTCTTATGGCAACCAGACATTTGATTCATACATATTATAGAATATAAATTACACTCAAGACACAGAACAAATGTTCATCACACAAACATTAATTGTCCTGGGTGTGCATCGAATCCACGACCTTCTGATTTAGAAGTCAGGGTTACTAACAACTAGACCAACAGGCCAGTCAAAAAAATATTGCTAACGGACACATTAAAAATATATTTTTTATGTTTGTTGCTTTGAGGTGGGAAATGTTAGTTGGACAAACTGGCAGACGAGAGACGAGTTAACCTGGAACTAGCCCAGGCCACTCACTAATGTGTTACCTATCCTTTTTTTTTTCTTTAACGCCGGGAATTGCTCTGAGGCATCCCGCGGGAAAGTTTGTCTTGGGTATGTGGGACTCGCTGCGCCCGAAAGCTGGTAAGTGGATGCAGCTCTACCCAATAAATCCCGGCGAGTGGCACCAATGCCGCCTTTGGTGAGGTGCCCCGGATCTAATAAACAAACAGGGCACATCGACGGCTAGTCAGTCCCGCAAGGGACCGACGTCACCTCCACAGAGGGATTGTCCCGCGCCACAGAACAACCCCTCCCAACGTCGGGACAGTACAATGGGATGAGGTTCCCATCCTCGCCCTTTGCTCCCTGCTCTTTTCTTATAAGAGGGCTACAAAGAGCCCCTTCGGCTCAATTAGCTTCATCCAAGGTGCTGGGCTCACCCTACGCTACTGAGCCCCACCGCCACGTCAAGGCCTGAACTATGGTGGGGATGTGTTACCTATCCTGAGACATAAGAGGTTAAGTCTCTGTGCCAGTAATTACACTGCCTGTGGCCCTTCTTCCAAAAAACAGCAGCTGTTTCACGGGAGAAACAAGCAAGGTACTTAAGCAGACGAGGGCGCGGCATAACGCAACCCTCCCACTGGTTTGGAGAAACTTGTCAAAGTCTACTTCTTCTTCTTCAACGATAGCTTCCTCAAGGATTTGCCAATGTCAGAGTGGTAGTCTAGACTAGTCTATTAATTAAATTTTGTTGACTGAAATGAAACAACTGTTGTGGCGTGTCCTATCTATACAGATATAAATAAAATTGGAGTGTCTGTTTGTAATATTAAAATAACCGCTTTCTACTAAATGCATATGAATGTATACACGGTACATATACCAAAATAGCATTTTTTACCATTTTTGTCTGTCTGTCTGTCTGTCTGTCTGTTTGTTCCAGCTAATCTCTGAAACGGCTGGGCCGATTTTCACGGGACTTTCACTGACAGATAGCTGATGTTATAAGGAGTAACTTAGGATATAAAAATAATCAGAATCAATCCGTGTACGGCTGTAAATCTAAGTTAACGTGGGCGAAGCTGCGGGCAACAGCTAGTAAGTCAATAAATCTAACGGCCCAGTAACTCTAAAACAATACTTTCAGTAAATATTAGCTGAGCTGCTTCAGACGCGCGTCCTTATATCAACGAATCACTTACAAATAATTGCTCAGAATAAGAACTGTAAATATGACGATGAAATCAAAGAACAGACAAAATGTTTCTACCACTTTTTTATGTGAAATATATCTTGACACGCCTTGGGAGTAAAATTGACTCGAATGCCATGACGGCAAACAGCATGACATCTGCTGTACCGTGATGGTCAACTTTTCTATTACACTGTCTATCCGTTCTTCTTTTAGATTTCGTATTTATCTCCATCGAGTTCTATTTGTGACGATCAAAGAGGACCTTTCTTCGCAAAAAGAAAAGTAACTTAGAAGCAGGATTTGGTACTATTACGGTAAGCGTTTGCTTTGTGCTGGCAAACCCTGCCATATTGCAACTTTCCTATCAGAATGGTTTTGTTAGAGGTAAACAGGGGGTTGAGGGGAATACGTTCCTCTGAGGCATTTCATAATAACATTTAAAATTTATTATAGAATATTTAAAGCAAAAAAGAGACAGAACGATTCGCAATAGGCTTGCCTTGGAACCGGTGATAGATTCATTTGACGTCCAAAAAGATACTCTGTTGGTATTATTAAGAATAATAAAATAGTTTTGATTTTCTTATTGGTTATGAATGGGCCCCGGAATACAAACGCAATATCCAGAATTCCGTTTAAAAATTTTACCCCGCTAAAAAAACCGCAGCTCTCTAGAAAACTCCGTGATTTAAAGAAGTGTATTGATTCTTATATTGTACGGATGTCAAAAATGGGCACTTACAGAAGAACATGAAAGGAAATTAAAAGTCTGCCAAAATGGAATAGAAAGAAGTATATTAGGTATAAAAAGAAAGGATAGAGTAAAAATAAAAGAGATTATAAATAAAACGAAATTTGAAAATACACTCACAGCGTATAGACAGCTAAAATGGCGATGGACGGGGCATATGCTGAGAGAAAGTGAGGATAAGTGGACTAAATTAATAACCGAATGGTATCCAAGAAATGGAAAAAGAAATAGAGGTAGACAAATCATGAGATGGGAAGACGACTTTAAAAACATAGTTGGTCCAGTATGGACCCGTTTAGAGAGAGACAGAAATACATGGAAAGCTTAAGAAGAGGCCTTTGTCGACAGACAAGCTGTTACAGGCAAACATCCAGTTGCCGATAATATAGGTACAGTAAATACATAACAACCGGAACTTGGATAATAATTAAATACGTAGTAATAGAATATATAGTATGGTGAAATTGTGTCTAGTAGTAGTAAGTAGGCATTTGTTTAAAATAAAGGCTATTTCATTTGTTTCTTATAGGTAATTTAAACCACTTGTAGTTCATTATGTATTTAAGGCTGCACCCTGCGATAAAGCTAAGTTCCCAGAAGACACATCACAAAATCGAAGACAAACACATTTTTGGGTCAAAGCTGTTATTTGGCAAACCTTGTATTTACCGTTCTTAATTTTGAGGTCAAAACGGCCAAGGAAATGAGGACGTTAAATCTCAAGATATTAAGATCGAGAGGTCACCATTTTCGTATATCTTGGCTTAAGATATAGAGATAAGACAGGTTTTTTTTGGTTTTTTTCCTTAATTTTTCATCCCTGCTAATAGATTCAGCTTCTTATCCTGAATGTAAGGTTTTAAGACATTTCATCGGAGTGGACTTGTCTCTGCCGATCTTCATCCTCGCGATGCTTGGTGACGAGTCCTGGACGGCGATGCTCTCCTTCTACGAGGCACATGTGCCAGAAGAAGGCCAACGAGCGGGTGAAAGAGGAGGCCACTGACGGGGCCTCATCCGGAGGGCGACGAACGGGGGTGCGTAGGAGGCTACTTAATGCGCCTCGGAAGGTCCAGTAACGCCCCTGTGTTCGTGTCGGGCTCATTATGGGAACCTGGGCCTGTATGTAGCACGACGTCAGGAGTAGTCTGGCCTTCGCCCGGGCCAGCTTGTCGCTGAGGTAGTAAAAAAGGTTTTAAGACATATTTAAGGTTTTATCTCGAAAGGGTTTATGCTTTTGGGTAGATTATTGTCATATATTAAAAAAGAACACGCCAGCCCTTAGTTGTGCAGTGGTGGCATTTGAATCCGTGTGAAGTGGTATGCTGTTGCCATTGCTTCATTAGTCGTTAAAGACATATGGGTTTTCTGCTTATGTGCTTTAGGTTTTGTCTAATCAAATATTCAATTTAATTGACAATTTCATTATATGTAGTAGTTTTTAGGGTTCCGTAGCCAAATGACAAAAACGGAAGATTCGTCATGTCTGTCTGTCTGTCTGTGCGTCCGTATGTCACAGCCACTTTTTTCCGAAACTATAAGTACTATACTGTTAAAAATTGGTAAATAAATGTATTCTGTGAATCGCATTAAGATTTTTACACAAAAGTAGAAAAAAAAAATTTGGGGGTCATACTTAGAACTGAAACTCAAAATTTTTTTTCATCAAATCCATACGTGTGGGGTATCTATGGATAGGTCTTCAAAAATGCTATTGAGGTTTTTTATATCATTTTTCTCTAAACTGAATTGTTTGCGCGAGAGACACTTCCAAAGTGGTAAAATGTGTCCCCCCCTGTAACTTCTAAAATAAGAGAACGATAAAACTAAAAAATATACATATATGATGTACATTACCATATAAACTTCCACCAAAAATTACGAGATCTAGTAAGTAGTTTTTTTTAATACGTCATAAATCGTAAACCGCAATTTGCTTTTCATTCAATCAATTCAAATATTTAAAAAAAGAATTTTTTTTCAAAATAAACCATATCTTGTTAGTGTCTAATGTTGTAAATTATGTAATGGTACGGAACCCTTCGTGCGCAAGTCCGACTAGCACTTGGCTGGTTTTTTTGGAGTAAAATATTATTAACTTTTGTATCTCTTCATATGAAAGTCTCTTCATATAAATACTAAATACAGTAAAAGTTCATTCTTGTCTTACTGACCGTTGGCGTTGATGATAAGATACAAAACGTTTTTCACTCGTTCACGAATTTCGAGAACAAGTCATTTGTAGACAAAGCAAATAGGTATTCAGCTCCCCGAAACAAAAAAGAAAAACATTGTAATTTGGCGTTACAAACAGATATTATAATTGTTATTGAATTTACCAAACACAAAAAAGCCAATTTTGTACCGAATGGTGTAAAATAGGATTTGTAATCCATGTGCTAGGAGACAAACGATAATTACTTCGTTTCAAAACGTCACACGGAAGTATACTTCGATCTGAACAATGGTACTTATGTAAATAGTTTTTGCTACATATTGTAATTGACTTTTATTTCAATGCAATTATTATGAATACAAGTATGCTAAGCATTTTATTGGTTTTGTACTGCAGGCTTCGCTGGGCCCTCCTACATGCCAGTATAATGCTACGTTTACACTGACTGACTAACTGCCGCACTCAGAAACGTCAATTAAAGTTAATCTCCGCTTAAGTATGCTGTTGTCCTTTTCTGTTTCATTGATAATGAGTGAAAGATGATATTTAAATAAACATTAAATTTAATGGACGTCACTGAGTTACACACGTTAGACTATAAAAATCAACAGATAGTAATATAATAATTATAATATTATATAATAAGGAAAGGGCTACACGAGTATGATATTTTTTGATCGACATAGTTTGCTTAAAATACCTGATTTGTACAATTTAAAATATCTATAACGTATTTGTTACGCAAAAATAGAGCTTCTTCAAGATATATCGTATGTTTGATTTGGAGTAATAATAATATGGGCTATTTTCTTTCAACTATTCGTAATAATTTGTTGTTTACATAAATAGGAAAAGTTATAGGCTTCAGGATGCGTCCTTGTGGAACACCTTACTATATTTTATCTTTATAAACATCTAATACAACTATTTTCCTTCCATATTATTCAACTCCAAACCTATTTTTGTGAGACGACAAAAAGTGTGGTAATTCAAGGTCGAGTTATGAGACGTGATCTCATCAATGCATCGAAGAAGCAACTCATCCAGATTAATGAGCTTTTACATGACAAAATAATTTCGAAATCGACGCTATCTGCTTATTACCCGACTGCGCCAGAAGGAGGGTTATGTTTTTCGAGAGTACGTATGTATATATAATTGTTTGGCACGAACGGCTCGATGGATTTTAGCTTGAGAGGTGTTGTTAGATTCGTATTTATTGTAAAATTGACACTGAGTATATCAAAATTAAAAAAAAAACAAAATGGCGGATTTTTCTAATGTTTTTTGTAGTCGGGTTTTTTTTTTTTTAATAATACCTCTAAGTAATGCCGATTCGACCAAAACTGAAAATGAGCAACGAGACCTGGAACGTAGTTTGATAATCATAAGCAAGTCTGGCTACTTTTGTCACGTCAAATTTAAGTCTAGGTTTTATATTTGAGGTTCGGACTTTGAACAATGCCGAAGTAATGAACTCCACGATGTAAAATTGAATAAGGTGTAATTAAAGGCCAAATAGCTAAAGATAAAATGAAAAGTATTAAAAAAAAGGTGTATTCGAACAAAAAAAATTGAAAATAGTAAATATTTTTTTTTCACATCTCTGATGTCATTTGCCAATTTGCCTATCATACCATAGACTTATATAGAACGAGATAACCGTAATGGCTAAATAGAACAGCTGACTAGAACTGGTTTTAGTATAAAAAAAATGGTTGCCTGTAAAGTCGGTTTTACGGGCGAAGATTTTACGTGACATCGTTTCGGTGACTCATCGTAACGTTACCGAGCGTTACACTTTTTCATAAGTGACTCCCAGCCGCAACCTAATTTAAGACGTTGTCACGTCAATATAGCTAGCATTTCTGATAGGATGTAACGGGTCGTTTTTATTCACACATCCGCAATAGATTACCAGAATTCCTAGTATGACTATTTTACTGCTAGTAACTTAGGTAGGTTAACAATTTAGATAGTTTTAATACACCTACCTAATGCTATTCCTAATAATATTATTATTATATTTTTTTCTATCGAATGCTTTGTTTTTCTAATCTTCCAGTTGTAAAGATTAGCGCGATCGAACAAAAGCTTTATTATATCGGATGAACCTAAGATCATGTGTCTTCAAGCCGTAGCAAACAGTTAGTTTTAATTATTAAATATCAAGTTACAAATTCGTCCCGGATGGCTGCACACAGACAACTGTAATAGAAAATATGTATTGTTTGTACTCACGTGATATTTCCCGGCGCATCCAACACTTGCGCGTACGCGGGTAATAGAAAAAATAAAAACCACATTATTTGCACAAATTAACAAACTTTAACTAACATTAATCATTCATTAGCACAATATTCTAATAAATCACATTTTGTCAATTCAAATTTTTATAGCGCGAATTTTAAGTTTGAATTTCGAACTTGTCTATTCTTCGTGTATTTTTTTATTATCGTCCAGTAAAAAATCCGTTTTTATTTTTATTTTATTTTACTTTTATATTTTAAAGATTTTTTTCATATTTATAATATAATATGTTTATGACAATTTATAGTTTTTTATGTACGTTTTTTGCACTCGTCGGTAAAAGTGAATGTTTTAGAACGGAAATGATCGTGCGAGATGCGCGGCTCAACTAGATAGCTGACCGTCGCTCGCGCAAAGGTCGACCGCGAATGTGTCAGATGCGATCAACCTTTTTTTATGTATGCCGAGAAAAAAAAACCTTTCTTATTTTATTGAATCAGACAGTTATACCGACCTCCTTTTATGGTGATTGTTTATTTCATTTATTTGTTTAGGTTTTTTAACATTGTTATTTGAACAAAGCAAGGTATTGATTTTTATGTAAATTTGTGTTTGTGTTCTCATAATTGATGAACCATCACGTTTAATATTTAAAATTTATATAAATTTTGTACCTCAAGTAAGTTATTCTTATGATTCATGAAAATTGGAAAATAAATAATTCAAACTCGAGTGAGTTTGAATTATTTATTATACAAGGACTAGGAGCGTAAAATAATTAATATATAAAATATATTTTTTATATTTTCACGAGTTGTGCTAATATGTATTTGGCAAAACATTCCAGCTTAATCAAAAAACTGTTATTTTCTACATATGGGTAAAGCTGTTGCATGAATGTGCTGAATGGCGTACAATTGTATCCACCGGTACTTCGAGAGCGAGTACGAGTGATGTAACAGGCACTCGAGAAGGGATTTAACGAAGTGACTCGAGCCAGCTCTTCAATGACTATAATGGATATGAAGTAAAGTACTACCGACAAACGAATCAATATCGTTTTAAACTAACGCGATAACTATTCATATTTATATTAATATTATTACGGGTGCTTACCGCGTTTAAAGATTTATTGAGTTCCCGATATTTCGGCAATGTTTCAATCGCCATGATCACGGGGAGACAAACGAATCAATACTAATATTATAAAGCTAAAGCTAAAGTTTGTTTCAACGCGCTAATCTCAGGAACTACTGGTCGGATTTGAAAAGTTCCTTCAATGTTATATCCATTTATCGAGGAAGGCTATAGGCTATATAAAATCACGCTGTGACTAACAGTAATTAAGTTGAGTAAGTTAAGGCGGGTGAAGCTGCGGGTAACAGCTACTTGATAATATAGTATTAACTCATGTTAACGCCTACTTAAACAACACCATCAGTTATATCAAATGTGTATAGGTAGTAGGTACTTGGATGTCCCAAAATTCTCTAAACAATCTGCTACATCTACTAGAGGAGCATGGCCGTTACAGTCAATATGTTTAAAATATATTGTAAGATTCTTGGATATTTTATGGTGCTGTTTAAGATAAGCAAACTTTCATATAGCCATTTTTTTCTTAAACGCCGGGAATTTCTCTGAGGCATCCTGCTGGGGATGGGGGGCTTTTCAGACGGGCATGTGAGACTCACTGCGCCCGAAAGATGGTAAGATAGACGCAGCCCTCCTACCCACTAAAACCTGGCGAGTGCCACCAATGCCGCCTTTGGTGAGGTGCCCCGGAGCTATTGGGCAAACAGGGCACCTCGACGGCTAGTCAGTTCCTCAAGGGACCGACACAACCTCCACAGAGAGGTCGACCCGCACCACAGAACAACCCCTCCCAATATCGGGACAGTGCAATGGGGTGAGATTTCCATCCTCGCCCCTTGTCCCCCTGCTCTTTTGTCCTCTCTTCTTATAAGAAGAGTTCGGTTCAATTGACTTCATCAAAGGTGCTGCAAGGCTACGGAGCCGCCACGACAAGGATTGAACCGTGGTGGGGTTCATATAGCCACTTGATGTGGTCAACGTCAACGATGAACTTAAATTGGAACACTTTTGAAAAGCCATTATTGAAATTGATCCATGCAAGTTAATTAAAATAAAGTTTTTATGTACGTTGCATAGACATACAAAAAGACAAGCCTCTGATGGCAAGTGATCAGCTTCGCCCATGAACAAAAACAAGTTCACCTGTGACTTATAGTCCAGATAACTCATTCATGTATTGCCTATCCTCAGACGGAAGATGGCAAATTTCAGTGCAGTTGTTACCATATTTGATTTACTTACTCCCTTTTCCCAATACAGCTAAGCTGTTTCAAAGTAAAAACCGCTTAGTGAGAAATTAAAAATAAAATACTAACTTTAATTTATTATCTAAATCTCGATTCCAATTCACTACTTTATCAATACCAATTGACATTTTTATCTAATCAAAAGGTTTGAGACCAATGGGTGGGTTAATAGGTCGATCATTGACCGAGTACAGCGGTCATAAATAATATCTAGTTTGATATCACTCATCGTTTATACAACGCTTTACACGCATTTGACACTGTTAAATTACTTTCCTTTGACATACTTATATTTATCTCTATTCTATATTCCGTAGCCATAAAAAAAAAAAAAAAACAGTGTACATGTCAATATCAATTGGTGGTAGTGTGATTGTTTGGCGAATATTGTGGTGGACTGCCTTGGGTGGATGGAATGGGGAGTGATAGTTGATTGATGGGGGCTAGAGGGGCGAAGCCGCGCTCCTTGGGGTTTCCCGCCATTTCTCCGTATTACAGACCGAATATTGTATTTTGTATGGCTAATAGCCTAGTAGCTAATGTCTTTAAATGAAAATAATAAAAATAAATAAATCAATATCAATTTGAAAATAGAATTTCTTCAAATGAATAACCTGCTAATCCGCCATTTTACGCGATTTTCATTCATTTTGACGACCTCTGTGGCTCAATGGTTAGCGCGTTGGCGCTCAAGCTGGAGGTTGCGGGTTCGAATCCCGCCAGGGAACTTTTTTTTATATGTTAGTTGGATAGGCAAACTGGCAAACGTGGCACGTTTGCCAGTTTGCCTATCCAACTAATCCTGATGGTAAGTGGTCGACGTCGCCCATGAACATAAACTAGTTTACCTGGAACGAGCCCAGGCAACTCATTTATGTGTTGCCTATCCTGAGACATAAAATGTTAAGTCTCAGTGCCAGTAATTACACTGCCTGTCTTGCCCTTCTCTCCGAAACACAGCAAACCTGTTTCACGGGAGAAACAAGCAAGATGGTGGTACCGTGGTGGTACCCATGCAGCCGGGAGCGCGGCACAGCGCTTCGCTCCCACCGGTACATAAGGTTTCTGTGTTCTTGGGTCATGGATGTGTATTAAATTTACGTATTAAAAACACGACTAACGCAAAAACGGCTATTTTATCATATCATGCCTACGTGGAATCCATTTTGCGTTATGGACTTATGCTACCGTCACTATAATATTTCTTTGAGACTTGTATGTTCGTACGCAGGCATAAATACCTATTTATGTCAGCAGTGGAAATAAACTCTCGTAGCCGGCGAGACCCCTATAAGCTAGTGATAGATACTCAACCTAGATTAAGTAAATATAATAAAAGCTGTTTAAATATGTGTGTAAAGCTATATAATAAATTACCGATTAACATAAAGAAGCTAAGTATGAGAATGTTTAAAATTAAAATGTATGAGTGGGTCTCAAAAAATAATTTTTATAGCATTAATGACATAATTACAATGAAATAATTAATAATATGTATATAAAGCCTTCTCTACTGTTTCTCTATTCTATTATTTTGCATGCTATTAAATTGTGTAGCAAAACATGAGAATCACAATGTATTGTAACAACTTACAACCATGTTTGATGCAAATAAATTATTATTATTATATTATTATTATTAAATATGACGTGTATTATGTAATAAAAATTTTAAATATATGTATAGTATTAATTTAGTAAAAGTATTAAATTTATTTCCGTTGTGTGCTACCCGTAACACAAGTTCTTCGAGAACTTACCACGGGACCAGATTGACGTGGTGTAAAAGCATCCATAGATATTATTATTATTATATTCTTATTTCAAAACTTGACACCAGCAATTTATAGCAATAAAATTAAATTTAAAGCAATTAGTATAAAATTAATATAGGGTTATAAACGCGATTGTCTCAGATTAATAAACAAAAGGTTATTTATTATTAATCTCAGGTTTTACAGTCCTTTAAGTAGAAAATAAAATCTTTTTTTATTGATACATTTCTTTATATCAAATCAATCAGATATTACAGAATTAATTACCCATTTAATATATGTTATTCATAATAATTATAATATAAGGTTTTTTTATAAAATAAGAAAAGCGCCATCTGTAGTTGCTTTGCGGTACTCGATCGTAAGTTACCTTTCATAACATCACAGTATATTAGTGCTTTTCATTAGTTGACATAGATGTCACTAAAATGTAATAATGAAATTGGCTTGCATTCCACATAGTCACATATCTATGTAATAATTTAATAATATTAATATAAATTACAAATCATGAACACTAACAAAAACTAGCTGTTGACCGCAGTTTTACCAGCTGGATGTCTAATTAATATAATATCTATTTATTTTCACCTAACTTCTTTTTCATATTAATCACTACAGCTCTCCTTTTATCTATCCTGAATTGCTTTCGATACCTGCAAGAATATTCGTTCTGCAGTTTCGGAGATTAGCTATGCTGCCGAACAAAAAAATTCTACTATGTGTTTATTATTCTTTTTCTATTATCTAAATCCTTTTATTGATTTTATTAATTGTACTTAAACATTATTATGTGCATATTTTATTACAATACTAGCTGTTGCCCGCAGCTTCGCCCGCGTTAAATCAGATTTACAGTCGTAGACCGATTCATGATGATTATTTTATAGTCTAAGTTACTCCTTATAACATCAGCTATCTGTCAGTGAAATTCCCGTCAAAATCGGCCCAGCCGTTTCCAAGATTAGCCGGAACAAACAGACAGACAGACCGACAGACACAGACAAAAATTGTAAAAAATGCTATTTTGGTATACCTATGTACCGTCTATACATCCATATATGCATTTAGTAAAAAGCGGTTATTTTCATGTTACAAACAGATACTCTAATTTTATTTATCTGTATTCTGTATAGATGTATACATTCCGCCAGTCTTGGCGGTAATTGAAAGAGGCATATACCCTAACAGTGGACGGCGAATTGGAAATTTTGGCGTCATTAATTTCAATTTATTTCAGTAATTCCAAAACGAATGTTAGTTTTAGTTCTTATTTTGTTAGTTTTTAATACATGATTAGGTAACTTTTGTAACAGAGAAAAAAAAAATGTCAAACATCAATCTTTTTAAAAAGAGATACCTACTCTTTTATGGATAATCGGTACCGGTTTAAGCACAGAAATATATCGAGATAGAAGTAAAGAGTGTATGTACCTCGCGTGGCTAAAAGACGACTCGACGGCGCCATTGCTCGCCGCGAACTTTAGTCTACTCCCGACCGCGGTCAGCATGCGACGTAAGGTTTTGAAAACAAAATGACTCGTTGTTCAATAATTAATTGTTCAAACACTACCAGTAAAATTGGAGCTGTTAATGGAGGTATTTCCTTTCATCAGTAAGTACTATTTCTCCTAAAAAATCTGTTATTCGGTCGGTAAATATGTTATAAGGGGACGGTCGGCGCCCTATCTATATTATCTGATCAAATCAACATTTTAATTATCAATAATAAAAAAACAAGCTATTAAATGATTACACGTTATAATATAGCTACTCAATGTATAAAAATATAGTGTATCGTCAATAGCACGCTATCATAAAATAGTTTATTTGAACTATACTACTGATAAAATCGGTGCCATGTTATAATCGATCTGTGAATCGATGCTTTTGAATTGTTTTCGCGCGGCTTATGTGTTTCACATCACTAAATTACACTCGTGACGTCATCGTACCTACGCAAAATGTTACACGCTCGGTCCCCATACAAATTCCGAAACTCTTTACTTCTATCTTGATATAGTTCTGTGGGTTTAAGCCTCTTAACTTTCTTCGTAGATGATTTGATACATGTTCTTTAAAATGTTACACGCTCGGTCCCCATACAAATTACGGAACTCTTTACTTCTATCTTGATATAGTTCTGTGGGTTTAAGCCTCTTAACTTTCTTCGTAGATGATTTGATACATGTTCTTTAAAATGATAGAAGGAATTTCTCCAATATCGTTATTAACGCAATAAAATAACAAATACTTACCATTTGGTCATTTAGTTGTTTAGTTCTAAGCTCGCGCGTGTATAGAAAGCCTCATCCCGCTTAGGACGCTCAGTCCCCTCTGGCGCATGTGCGGTATTAGGATTATTGTTTAACAATGCGTCGCCTTAATCATGGTAACACATTCAGGATTAGTAATGTTCGTTCCACGGCCTAGTAATGTGTTCGTTTATGTCACAGCTTTAAGTCTGTTATAAAAATGACGATGGCTGAAAATAAATGATTGTACGTTCGTAGATACGACAGGTGATTGATGTACTAAGTTTTACCACGTTACCGAACGACACTCTAAAAAGGTTAACGAGTGTTTATAGTTATACCTAAAACTCAAGTATTCTATATGATTTTACGAAAGTTTAATGACTAATATTATTTTGTTATGTTAGTGGGATTAGGCAACCCCACCATTGTTCAAGCCTTGTCGTGGTGGTGGGGCTCAGTAGCCTAGGGTGAGCCCAGCGCCTAGGACGAAGCAAATTCTCTCTCTCTTATAAGAGGGTATAAAAGAGCAGGGGGACAAGGGGCGAAGATGGGAACCACACCGCATTGTACTATCCCGACGTTGGGAGGGGTTGTTCTGTGTCTCAGAGAATTTCCCGGCGCTAAAGAAAAAAAAAGCCGTCGAGGTGCCCTGTTTGTTCAACAGATTCGGGGCCCCTCACCAAAGGCGACATTGGTGACACTCGCCCGGTTTTAGTGGGTAGAGCTGCGTCTATCTTACCACCTTTCGGGCGCAGCGAGTCCCACATACCCGCCCACTCCCCCGCGCTATGCCTCAGAGCATAAGTGGGATAGGCAAACGAGTAAACAAGCCACTTTATGGTACAAGGTCAGTGTCTCCCATGATATGGTCAATAATTAAACCTGAAAGAAACCGAGGCAATTTACTTGTTGCTTATGCTGAGACATAACATGTTAAGTCTCTATGCCAGTAATTAGACTGCTGTCCTGTCCTTCTTTCCGAAACACAACAAAGGCACGTTATTGCATTGATATTTCTATCTTATGTCTTAAGTTCCCCCACGGCGAGTCCACTTGGACGCAAGGGCGCCTTAGCGATGAAGTCGGAGCGACCCTGTCGCTCCCTGCGGTCATCCGCTTACTACTTAAAATGTCTGTATTTATTTAAATACTTGTTTGCAAATGAACTTTTTCACCAATGTTTTCTACCAATTACCTACTCGTTATAGTTTAAACATCATACAAGTGCTCTTTTTCAACAAACTCCAGTAAAACACTATTACAAACTTGGTTCAAGTTTTAGAGTTAAGTTTGTTACGCGTTTGTTATGTTCTTTTTTTAAATATTATGCAAAAAATTACCTTTTCTATAGGACGTTAAAGGAGACGGCCCAAAATTGTATGGGACGTTGGTCTAGTTTTGTACATGTAATGAGATGAAGGAAAGAAAATATTGAAACAGTTTTGATTAGTTCATATCCATGAATTCATCTCAATTTTAGTGGAAGAATAATTTAATGTTTCCAAGATTTGCAACACTATCTGTCAAATGTAAGGAATTATGTCTCTCGTAACCAGGCCATAAAATATTAATAAAAAAAAAAAAAAAAAGGAATTATGTCATTGTTCGATAGGCATCTGTCATCATTTGGTTTGTCATTTGTCAGAAATGACATTTAGTAAGTCATAATCATCCGTCTAGGTCTGAAGGGTGCCATCTTCATTAAGAATCGCCAACAAGTTAAAAAACTTGAAATACATTTTTATTTTTTGCATGTAAATTAGTTTCTTATACTAATTTATTTTATTTTTAATGAAAACTATGTATTTTTTCTCTATTTATGGTACATACAAGACCAGACCAGAAATGGACCGTCTCCTTTTGGCTTTGCCTATTATTATATTTTTATAGAGTATAGGACGTAGAATTTATGTACAAATAATTTTATACGAACCAGTTAAAAAGGTACAATTCATGTAAGTATCATCACTACATAGGTCATAGTATAAAACAAAGTCGCTTCCCGTCTGTAGATCTTTAAAACTACACAACGGATTTTGATGCGATTTTTCAATAGATAGAGTGATTCAAGAGGAAGGTATATGTATAATACTTATTATAGTAGATAAACACTGTTAATTTTAGAGGTTTCTAATGTGATGTCGTAAATAGACACATTTTTTGCGCTTACATTGCAAACACTGGCGTGCGAAGCCGGGGCGGCTCGCTAGTACATGAATAAAAGATAAAAAAATGTCAATTACGCAAAAATTGCTTAAAAAAAAACAACCAAACATAAAATTTAACATTCTCGCCGTATCTGCGCGAACTCGACCGAACGATGTTGCCACTGTTAAAAATTCAGTTGAAACACCTCACCTGGCAACATTCCAAGCGTCGACCATGCCGATGGCGGGAAATAAAATTAATTATTATGGCGCCCTTTCACCCCGCACAAACTCGATGAAGAGTTATTACCAGAACACCACAGTTATTGATGAACGGGTGTTGCCATATTAAATTTATTATCACCTTTTTATAATATATTTTTTATATTAATGTGGAATTTTTACTTTGATTAAGGACATTTTCTTGGCAAACAAAGCACGTGTGTCCGGTATATTCAAGGTTTTTATAATGTGTACATGAAATTTTAGTGTACCGGTGACAGTTCTATATATTTTACCTAATTTAAAGTTTCAACGTAACATATTTTCTCCCAGTGCTCATTGTATACCGCCTAGAGTAGCTTTATCGCATTTTAGCATGATATCATTGCATGCTTCTGCTTTCATGTATGCGGCAAATAAATCGAATGAAGAATGAAAGATATTTTAAGTAAAGACGGAGGGTAGGTCGAAAATCACCGTGCAGAGTCCGCGGATCATTCAACTAGGGTGGATGGCTCCGTAGGGATCGACCGTCTTAGTGTTCATTAGACGAGGCCTATTTAAGTTAAAAAGTTAATGATGATGATGATGGAAATAAGTTTTTCTCGTCCTATGTTTCAAGTAGCCTCAATCAGCTCCTTCCATTTGACCGCGTTCAACGCCGGGCGGCTCGAATCGTCGATAGCAAGGTTCTCTCCAATCGGCTTCATTCTTTGGCGTTGCGTAGAGATGTCCGATCGCTCTGCATCTTCTACCGCATCCAACACTCGGAGTAATACCTGCAGCAGAATTCCTCCACTGGATATTGGGTAAAAAATCCAAATTTCACCCTCACCATCTCGATGTTCAGAAATCCATAACAACTAGATTTTTACGGCATTTCCTGACTCGCACGACGATTATATGCAATCAGCTGCCACCTTAGGTGTTTCCGAACCAATACGACTTAGGGACCTTCAAGAAAAGCGTATACTCATATTTGAAACGCAACTCTGGTGTAGCGGGTATCTGTGGATATCGCTTTCACTTACCATCTGGTGGAGCGACAGTCCGTTTGCCCCCTCTTCGATGAAAAAGTAACATACAAATAACAGATCTATTAAGCTACACTCCATTTTAAAACAGCCAAATTTTCCACGGTCTCATCACTGAGTGAGACATCTCATCACTCAGTGAGACGTCTCATCCACGCCACGGACTTAATAATACTAAATCGTCTCCATTTATATCTCTCACCGCTCCTGTTTATAAATGTAAATAACAAGAATTTTGGGTGTTTGCTGTGTTGAAAGTTGAATAATGTTTTCGTTAAACGAGGCAGTGGATAAGGGTTGATTATTAACTAGGATTTTTGTTATTAATTATTATTATCAATAAGTTCCTTATTAAAGGAATTCGTAATCATTATCCCGGAGTTTCCCAGATTTTGTGAAAAATCATTGTTATTATCGCAAGCTGTTGCCTGCGTTAACTTAGATTTACAACCGTATCCGGAGTGATGATTATTATTTTTATAGCCTTTGTTACTCCTTATAACATCAGCTATCTGTCAGTGAAAATCCCGTCAAATACAACTCGGCCATTTTAGAAATTAGCCGGAACAAACAGACAAACAGACAAAAATAGTGAAAAAAGTAATTATGGTTATATTATGTAGGTACCGTGTTTACATCCAAATGCATTTAATAAAAAATATTACAAAAATTCACTCCAAAATTATTTATCTGTATGGATAAAATAATAATTTTCTTATTTTAAAATTGTTTTTTCCATTGAATATAGGCCTCCCTAAATGAACGCCAAGAATGCCGATCCCTTGCCACTCGCATCTAACAATGCTTACTTCCAAAGAATACTGTCATATTTATTAAATTCATTAGATTTTAATTAAGTGAAATGTAAACAAAAAAATATATAATTTAGATGATCTGTAGAGTAAAGATGACAGGACGACCACAAGTTATGTCGATCCTTATCATCATCATCAGAGTCTCTTTTAATGAACACCGAGACGGCGGATCCCTTGGCACCTGCTACCGAAACCAAAAAGTATCCGAACTATGCAGGATTCGAACTTGTTACCGCTGCGTGTCTGACCATACGATTCTAGCTCTAAAATTCAAACATTTAATATGTACTTTTTTGCCATCCGTAGGTTAAGCCGGTAATAGCTGTACCAAATCTGCCGTTAGCCTGGCGAGTTTCAAATTTAACTGAGGCGAGGTTGCAAATTTCCTATTGACGGCGCTGAAACATTTCCAAATGTTTGAAATTAGAATCCAGTGACGTGAAGAGTGTTTACGCGCCATTTTGGTCATATACAATACTTTTGTATGGTAATGATACTGTATAGGAGAATTGCCATTGTTGAATTTTTGTTCAAGATGCTGTTTCGATATAATAGTTCTATCTATATCTATTAAAAAAAAAACTATATTTAGATTTAGCTACATGCACAACGTTTCGTAAGATACGATCTACTATTCTTATAATTTACTAGCTGTTGCCTGCAGCTTCGCCCGCGTTACTCAACTCCTATAAGTCACAGGGTGATGTTATAGCCTATACTACTATTACCAGCCTTACTCTATAAAAGGGCTGTCTAACACTGAAAGAATTTTTCAAATCGGACCAGTAGTTCCTGAGATTAGCGCGTTCAAACAAACAAACAAACTCTTCAGCTTTATAATATTAGTATAGATGTAACTAACTTTTGATAATATTATGTAGGTAATACATTACATAATGTAATGGTAGTTCTTGGTAAAGTCACATATAAAAAAAATGATGAATATTAATTAATAATAATAGTCAATCACTATTTTTTCTTCTTCTAGAAGTGTTTATATTATTTACACACAACCAGACGAAAGACAAGTAAGCCAGATGTTGGAAGGGTTGTTAGACCTCCAGCAAGAGGGAATCTGCATGACAAGAGGTGGTTCGACAAAAATTTTAGTTCAACCTTTGAAATTGCATTTATTTTCAATTTAAATAAATTTTAAAATATTTATTTCGTGCTGCGAATATATAACCGTATTTATGGCGACAATAATTTACCTGTTTTGAGGTAATTTTAATTAATATTTCACTATTACTCACATAGTTTAATCTATATAGATAAATAAAATTGGAGTGTCTGTTCGTAATATTAAAATAACGGCTTTTTACTAAATGCATATGGATGTATACACGGTACATATACTAAAATAGCAATTTTTACAATTGTTGTCCGTCTGTCTGTTTGTTCCGGTTAATCTCTGAGACGACTGGGATTTTGATGGGACTTTCACTGGCAGATAGCTGATGTTATAAGGAGTAACATAGGTTACAAAATAATCATCATCAATCCGGGTACGGCTGTAAATCTAAGTTAACGCGGGCGAAGCTGCGGGCAACAGCTAGTTTCAAAAACATCAACACTGCCTTGTTTACTGACAAACGAAAAAATATGAACCCAGAAGAAGCGGAATAATTTCACTTTCATTTCACTGAATCTGGTAAATTGGGAGATTCCTCTTTGGACAACCCTTCTGTGGAGGAGGTGTCGATCCTCTGGGAGACTAACTAGCCGGTCAACAGTTCCAGTACCCCTCACCAAATGCGGTATTGGTGGCTCTCGCCGGGTATTATAATAATATCTATGGACGCTTTTACACAACGTCAATCTGGTTCCGTGGTAAGTTCTCGAAGAACTTGCGTTACGGGTACCAGACAACGGAAGTATATTTAATACTTTTATACTATACATAATATATTTAAGATTTTTATTATATAATACACATATTTAATACACATCCATGACCCAGCGACACAGAAAACTTTTTGTTCCCTGGCGGGATTCGAACCTCCTACCTCCGGCTTGAGCGTAACGAGCTAACCATTGAGCCACAGAGGTCAAAACATAAAGTATAATATCCGTAGCTGCGTAATTTAACAATAATTAAAACACCAATGTTGGAAATGTATCTAAGAATATTTTAATTAATTTTGTTTGATGGGTGGGCACCTCAATAATAACATTAAAATGTATGTTTAATTATTCATTTAGTCTCTAAATTAAATAGACCAACCCGACGCCAGGAGGCCGTGTCACAGACTGCATGGTTGGCGGGGCCACATCCCACTTTAACAAACCAAAAATGAGCCAAATTGGCTCAC
The DNA here is from genome assembly GCA_963853865.1 of Helleia helle. Lineage (NCBI taxonomy): Eukaryota > Metazoa > Arthropoda > Insecta > Lepidoptera > Lycaenidae > Helleia > Helleia helle. The sequence continues at coordinate 17,673,477 of OY971433.1, read as the reverse complement.
ACTAATCCGATGTAGCATTAGGGCCTATGGGCCGTTAGGATAGAGCCATCCGAAAAAAAATTATTATATATATTATTTAAATCGAGACCTAGATACTTAAAGATCTGTTTTAAACAATATCTTTATAAATATATTTTCTGCTTGTGTACGTTACTGAACACCTCCGAAATGGCTGGTCCGATTTTGATAAAAAAATTGTATGTGTTCAAGTAAATTCGAGAATCTTTTAGACTCACAATTCGGTCCACCACAAAACCTCTGTCGGGTCCGTTCTGTGGGTCCGTTAGTTGATATTAAACCAGAAAAAACCGGCCAAGTGCGAGTCGGTCTCGCACACGAAGGGTTCCGTACCATTACATAATATACAACATTAGACTCTTTAACAAAAATTAAGGTTTATGTTTATGGAATTATTTTTTTTTATATATTTGAGTTGATTGCATAAAAGGTAAATTGGGGTTTACGATTTATAAGGTTTAAAAAAAAACTACTTACTAGATTTTGTTCAAACCTATTTTCGGTGGAAGTTTGCATGGTAATGTACATCATATTTTTTTTTAGTTTTATAATTCCCTTATTTTAGTAGTTACAGGAGGGGGGGGATACAAATTTTACCACTTTGGAAGTGTCTCTCGCGCATGCTATTTAGTTTAGAAAAAAATGGTATTAGAAACCTCAATATCATTTTTGAAGACCTATCCATAGATACCTCACACGCATGTGTTTGATGAAAAAAAAATTTTGAGTTTCAGTTCTAAGTATGGGGACCCCCAAAATTTATTGCTTTTTTATTTTTGTGTAAAAATCTTAATGCGGTTCACAGAACACATCTACTTACCAAGCTTCAACAGTACAGTTCTTATTGTTTCGGAAAAAGGGGCTGTGACATACGGACGGACAGACAGACAGACAGACATGACGAATCTATAAGTTCCGTTTTTGACATTTGGCTACGGAACCCTAAAAACGAATTTTTTGACATTCCATGACAATATGGCTACATTGCTCTTTTGTCTGTGGTTTCTACGTTAATATATTCATATTAATGCAGTTACACCGCTAATAAATAGTTATCGTTGTGATCAGCGATCTGCGGTGGTCGGTGGTGGGGAACTCGTCAATTATCACAAATCAAATTAATTAGGTACACATTAAAATATTCACAATTTGCGTTATTATAGAACTGGCTGGTGCCCGCAACTTCGCTCGCTTAGAGCCTTACCCGGATCGATAATTATTATTATATTGTACCACTCATAACGGTGAATGATTTTTTAAAATCGGTTAAGTAGTTTTTGAGTTCATTCGTAACAAACAAACAAACTTTTCTGTACTTTCTATGGTAAAATATTGACGTATCCTACTTAATATAACTAAACATATAACAAATTTGAGTTTTTAAACGTCGATGCTACATGTAGAGGTTGTATCTTTGAATCCCGCCAAGTAGTTTATAAGATATGCATTGTGGTCATTTATATTATTATGAATATGAGTAAATATTACTTTTTTATAGCATAGGAGTGCAAACGAGCAGTCGAAGCCTTTTGGCGACTATCGACGCCCATACACATCTACACACCCAAAGATTATGCAGATGCGTTACCCTCCTTTTCACTATCCCCCAAATAGGCCACCGGAAACCGTAAAACCGCACAAAACGCGACATCATAGCTGTCACTTGACGCCAGTGTTATGTGAGCGAAAGGTACCACCCCGGTCGTGCCGGCCCAATTCGGATTCAATGCAGCATGGTACTACCTCTTTTAAAAAGGTATTTTTTTCAGGTTATCAGGACTAACTTAACAGTATGTCGCGTATGTGGGGTCGTAGGACCCACGATGCGACCAGATTTAGATAGGGTTCGAAATAAGATGCTGTAGAGGTACCTTATTCTAAAGCCGAAATTTTTCTTCAGCTGACCCAAGATCCGATAGCGTATTTGTACGGTAGGGAAGGACACTGGCCTGACCGGTGACTCCTGGCGAAGATGGCTGGACACGGGGAGATCTCCACCGGTATTCAATGCCGGTAATTCAGCCGTTGTTTCAGCCGGTAATCCAGCTGTTGTGTCCTTCTTAGGTTAATTCCCTTTAGTTAATTCCCAGCGGAATTTAAGCCGTGTTTAATTTTCGAGGATTAGCCTCGAGATGGCCGAGGGGCCATCGGCGGCGATGTCCCCCAGACTCCCGTTGACAAGCTCGGCCGTCAAACCCACAGAACCTCACCACATCCAATCCATCGTTCAAAAATCAACATCCCGTTTTACAGTTAAATGTCAAACTGACTTTATATTTAGTTAAGTTTTAATTTAGAAATTTTGTTATTTTAGTTTAAAGATTAGATTAAATTATTAGATTTAGGATTATTAATTATAACAGGTAAATTGATTTTATTTAAGAGAGATATCTATTACAAAACAATTATCAGATTTCATAGCGACACCTATTGAGCAAATTAGAAACATGACGTTAATAGGTCGATGAACAGTCAATCGTTAACGTGAGTCAAGGATAGATGGCGCTTATTTATTGTTAGTATTAAGTTTAAACCTTATTTATCATTATATTATTTAATTATAAGCTTAAATTTAGGTAACGTGCAAGCGCAACGTTACAAGTTAGTTAATAAGAATAAAATTATTTATAAAAATATAGAAAAACTTACTTATAATTAACTAATATTTTTAGAAATGCGTATATCATAATGTTATCATTACATACGTTATTGGTCTCATCTATTTGTCCAACTCAAAGAAACGTCAAACAACGTTTACCGGCGAGAAGGTTGCGCTGAAGCTATGGTGTGCTATGGGAATTCAGGAGTGATTGGTTAAAAAGATGTACATCCGACAAAAAGAATGGATAAACCAATAACTCTTATGAATCCCAAATAGATCTATAACTCTCTAAGTCAATGAGTTATAACAATTTCACGTATGATAAGATGTAAATTGAGAGTACAGCTGATGTAGAATTAGATGAATTAAAAAGAGACCGATAATGTTGTTTTTAACCAAACAGACATATTTAATACTACGTGTGGGACATCTGATTGTTACGAATCGCACCATCTCTTATCCAATTAAAGAAACGAGAACATCGATGCGAAGTAGCAGCGGACAGCGCGCACGAGCAGCGACGTTGTTCACGACGTTCACTTCTTTTTCAAAATTCGTTAACCATTGTACGCGTTTGAATTCAAATATTAGTAATTTATAAAAATCATTGTAAATTCAAGAAATATACGTTTATTATAATTGTCCCACATCTTATTCGTTCACAAACACTGATAGTAAATATTATATAATAGTGTTTTTGTGCAGAATAACAAACACATAATATCACAATATATCATACGGGAATAGTAAAAAATTGACGGGCCAAATGGACGTGCGACGGTGACAGATGTACCTGAGGATGTTAGGATGTGTGCACACGGAACATTCACTAGGAGTTGCCCGCGGTTACACCCTTTTGTAAAAATGTTGTGATAGGACTCCCTGGGAATGTGAAACCTCGATGTTAATATTAGTTAGTATTAGGTATTAGGTTTATAGGTTATAACTAACAAACTTATCACTAAAATGCTAAAGTTATTGACGTATTATACTTAGGAAGCTAGCCTTATTTTTTCTTTGACGCCGGGAAATGCTCTGAGGCATCCCGCTCACTCCTTAGACGGGTATGTGGGACTCGCTGCGCCCGAAAGATGGTAAGGTGGACGCAGCTCTACCCACTAAAAGCCGGCGAGTGCCACCAATGAAGTTTGGTGAGACGCCCCGGATCTATTGAGCAAAAAGGGCACCTCGACGGTTAGTCAGTCTCCAAGGGACATACACCATCACCACAGAGGGGTTGTCCCGCATCACAAAACAGCCTCCCAACGTCGGTACAGTATCAATGCACAAACAGACCAACTATAAAGAAAAGATGACAGAATTTCTAAAGACCTTATTCATTTGCACAAATGTCTTGTATAAAGATTATAAAAAAAATATATAAAATAAAAATACGTTGACAAAGATATCATGTAGTACATGCCTTATTCCGACCACATCGGGTGTTGCCAGATATCAAAAGTATGCATCGATATATCCTGGCGAACCGATAAATAACGCTAGGGTTCCGCAGGTTATAAACCACGCATTTTATATGGACGTCTGACGGATTGTTGAGATATAATTGATTTTAATGGCAATACTGTTATGTAAAAAGCCTTTAATGACTCGAGCAATAAAGGATTGTGTTGCGGGTTCAATTCCCAAAACAAGGAAAGATATTATTTCCGCGGATTTTATTTTTTTCATCATCACCATCAGCCGCTATACAGATCAAGCACAAATGTAAAAGTAGTTATTAAAAAAATCAAAACTCTGATATAAAATAAAAGAAAAGAAAAGAAAAGAAAAGAAAAGAATAAAAATAAAAGGAAATAAAAAAATATATAAATCATAATATTTTTAGCATGTTCCCGAACTTTAGTTTTATGGATATAAAACATATATAAAAATTCAAAGGACTTTCTATACCTTCTACATGGTAATATTATGTTATTATTACCTACACATTAATAATGAGACATTATAATATCATATAATTAAGTGGTAGGTTCGTATACCGATATATATATTTATAACAAATTATCTGTACTTGGGATTCGAACCCGCGACTGCTGTAAAGTGTCCAGTAGCTTGACTACTATTATTATAAAGGCGTTTGTAAGTTTGGATGTTTGTTGATCTTTCACGGCAAAACGGCTGAACTGATTTGGCTGAAAGTTGAAATGGTGATGACTTATACCTTGGATTAGGACATAGACTTTAAAAATAATCATCATCAATCCGAATACGGTTGTGAAACTAAGTTAACGCGGGCGAAGCTGCGGGCACCAGCTAGTATATTATAAATACAAGAACATCAATCAGCTTCCATACAAAGATTCGGTTTGAAGACGATAAGAATACGTCATCAGTTGCAACAAATTGCATCCATTCAATACAGTTAGTTGGCTAACGACCAGCCGCCATGGTGCCCGATTGGTACCCACTGCTCTAGTGTAAGTCTATTCTAGGTATATATTATAACTGTTGAAAAATGTTTACACAATTTTTTTGTGTCAGGGAGCAATCGAGCAATCAGAGCCTTATGGTGACTACCGACGCCCATAGACATCCGCACAACTAAAAGTTTCTATCCCCCCAATGGGCCGCCGGAAACTCACAAACCGCACGAAACGCGACAGTATAGCTGTCACTTATGACATAAAAAAAGAAAAAGAAAAATGTATTAGTTTGGCTACACAAATGTAAAGGATTTGAAATCTGAGGACGTATCTTAGCTCTCGTCTCTGCTATTAAAAAAAAAAAAATTGACACCACGAGAGAGAGTTTGCACAAATGTAACATCATACATGAAAACCTCTACTAAATCATTGAATGTTTAATTCGACTAGATGGCTCCAGTGACACGGGCTCCTGATATACCACAAGCTATTAGTTGGGAGGAATGTTTTGGAGGCACCGCATTCGAAATCCATTTTAACTTTGTTCGTCCTTTGTAAAATACGGAAGGATTTCACACGGGAGCGAGAAAACGCGCGTTTTTGGAATATTCTCTATCGATTTGAATTAATGCTCTTTGGTATCATCAAATTACAATATTATTAGGTATAACAATAAAATGTGTACACAGAAAACTTTACCACTGGAAAGCGATTTCTTCAACCTTAAGGTTAAAACGGTTTTTTTAACAAGAAGTAATTATTAATCATAATATTATGCAAACTAAAATAATCTTCTTGGAATAAGATATAGCGGGGCTATTCGTGGGTAAACTTGTTTATGTTCATGTGTTACGTGAACTATCTGTCTCGTCTACCAGCAAATAACATATTATGAAACTTATCAAAGTAAAATTTTCTGCTTATATTCACCGAAGCAAAATAATATAAAATTTATAAGCCCATTCTAATATTCCTGGGGATTATCTGCATGTAAAAAGCTGTTTTATTTATTTAATCCTTTCAAGAGAAAACAATGAATAGTAAAAGAGGAAAAATAATCATTCGTCAACTTAAAAGAGGAAAAAAGGAGTCTTAACTTTAAGGCGAAATAGCGTGACAATTTTATAGAATCACTAGCTGGTGCCTGCAGTTTCCCCGCGTTAACTTACATCGACAGCTGTATTTGGATTAATGATGATTATTAATATAATATTGTGTTAACGGTAGTTTCTAATGGTGAAAGAATTTTTAACATCGGTTGAATAATTTTTTAGTTAAATCGTAAGCAATCAAATCTTTTAATATTAGTGTAGCGAGTTTAAATCGCGTGGCATGCTCTGTGTGAAGGGTCCCAAGCCAAAGGTCACATTAGTCTAATGGAAATGGTTTTCAATTCGGGCCCGAGCTTTTATCCCGCAGTTTATTTAATTTATGATTATCTCAATCACAAGATAATGAACGATGGGACCTATAATATTTTAATGCCATTGAGATATTGATTTTTAATGTCACTTTTGTAATGGCCTTTTTTATGTTACGGTAATTTCCGAACCGATATCTACCGAGCATACTTATATTTGAAAGGTCGGCAACGCACCTGCTAATCCTCTGGTGTAGCGGGTGTCTGTGGATATTGCTTTTTTAGGCACAAGTCTTGTTTCAAATGGAGAACAGCTCTTAAACTCGGGGATATTTTGGGCGATCGTCTAGTAAGGGTATCCCTATAAATTTCCTCGAAATTGAGCGAGGTAGAGGATGTCAGCTTTTAATCCTGTCAGAGGTTTCTTCACATTTTTCTTTACAAGTAACATTGATGTGGGGGGGGGGGGGCATGTTGCAATGCAAATTAACAAACGTTTTCTAAAGTGCTGGGTCGAACTTTATCCAGATTCGAGACTCGACCCCCCTCGATTCGAGAATCGACCGACTCGACCTCTCAGTTCGCGTCTTGACCCGTAACCATATATATAACTCATTAAGCAAATCCCATTATTTAAGGGCCTCGAAAATATTCTATCTATAATTTCACAAAGGGGACGAAATTAATCTCATTCCCAAAATTTCCTTTCAGTACGAATTTCATTCGAAATGGAAAGTATTATATAATTCCAAATTCTTATGTTAGCAGATATATTTAATGTCAGCGATGGTTAGTGGTCAACGTCGCCTATTAGCTTTACTGAAATACTAGGCCAAACCATAATCACCTAACACTATCCCAAGATGAAAGACATTTTGTCATCATCATTGATTTCATCCACTCGATATTGATCGACCATGATGATTATGATGATGAAAAATTTTTCATCATCATCACCACCATCATCATCATAATCATCACCACCACCACCACCATCATCATCATCATCATCATCATCAGCCTTTTTCCGTCCACTGCTGGGCATATGGCCTCACCAAGACGGCCGATTTCATTCTTATACAAGTTTATACGCTTATCGAAATTCTAAGTTAACGTGTTGTATTTTATTATATTTGAACTTAAATTTAAACCACTGAACAGCAATGGTCTTTAACAAGGTCTTTAGAATATCTTGAAATAGAACGGAACCCCTAAATAAACCCTCCAGTAAAACAAATGCTTTTGTTCTCGGTTCAAGTTAACTGCCAGTTAGATCCCAACTCCTTGGTAAGCAAACACTGCACCTACAGGAAGTGTGCACAAAAACACTTGTACACGTTCTACAGAAATACCTCTACCAAACATTTGTACACTTGTGTAAAACACATTTATATACAGATACAATTTTAGCAACTTCACTTAAGGTACAATAAAACCAAATTTTGCAAATCGTTTTGTATTGGTTCATCTAAAACAACACTGTTGTATGTTCGGACACGCTAACTTCCGGAACTAATTAAGAAATAAAAAAAAAATTAAACAAAAATTAAAACCGACTTCAAAATTAAAAAAAAAAAAACTAAAAAGTAATAAAATAATTTCCGTAATCTTTGTGCCTACAATTTATAATCAACTTGTTCTTCTACTAATATACAATTAATAGGAGGTAGGTACATCAACCAATACGACACCGGCTTCAAAAGTAACAATAATGACGTGGTAAATGCAAAGATTGTATATTAGTAGAAGAACAAGTTGATTATAAATTGTAGGCACAAAGATTACGGAAATTATTTTATTACTTTTTAGTTTTTTTTTTAAATTTTTAAGTCGGTTTTAATTTTTGTTTAATTTAGTTTAGCGGGTGTTTGTGGATGTCGCTTTTCACTTACCATCAGGTGAACCGACTCTCCGTTTGCCCCCTCTTCTATAAAAAAAATCTTTAGTACTATTATTCTGTGGTACAGTTGCATCGTCATAATCATAATCATCATCATCATCTTCATCATCAGCCTCTATGCGTCCACTGCTGAACATAGGCCTCCCCCAATGAACGAAGACGGCCGAGTTGTATACACTATGCATATATATTATCCAAATGTAATGACTTAATTTTTTTTTAATAATAATAATAATAAAAATCTCGGTGTCAGTAACGACACTGCCTCTCCTGCCTTTCTTTACAGAACAGGGAAGCTTTTTCACGGTAAGCAGTATGATGGTGACCACGCAGACTAGTAGAGCATAAGCCACCCACCGGTAATTGTATTTTTTTTTAATTTATTTTATAAACTGTCAACTTAATTCTAAGTTTACAAATTGTCCCGCAAAAGTTGGATTGGTATGTTGAATAAAAATTTGATTTTTACCACGCTTTTATTAGCTTGGGTTGCGTGAGCGTGAGGTGCTCAATATTCATTATTAAAAATATTTCATCGGTATCTATTTCTAAAAAGTGAAGTTTATATAAAAAAAAAATAATTACAAGCACCACGCTTTTTACAATAAGTAATTTTGTTAACCCATTTGATTCATCTATTAAAAATTATTTTCAAATTTTTAGTTGGGTTTGCTATTAAAGCGTGTTTTTTTTAGTTTTTTTTAAACTATAATTTTTTCCATTGATGTTGTTGATTCCAATGATATATTTCAATGTAAACAAACGTCTATAAATTCATTGGTCAAATAAAGATAAGCGCTGGAACAGAGAAAGCCTGTGTAAATTTACAACGTTTAATTAAGTTAATTCAATAACTCATCCGTTAAGGCGATAAGACTGAATGATACATGGTGCTGCTAAATTAATGCCTTCTGCGAACATGCTGTATAGCTTAAAATTGGTAATTTTGATTTTAAAGTATAGCCCGTATGGATAAAACTTCTTAGCCTATATACCATTTTAAAAATAAAAGACTTAAAAAAATAAGCTATACAGGGCCGTGCGAGAACTTGTGCGCGGCAGATCGGGGGATCCATCGCGCGCGCGTTAAGTCCGGGCTATAAGGACCCTTATGTGTTCAGGATGCCTTAAGTAGAGTAGGAGAAGGGGACGCCACCCCCCTGCCTCCAGAGGAGACTGCCTCTAGGCACACCGTTGCTGGTACGGACGACCATAGTTCCCGCATGATGAGGAGAACTCCGCCGGGTTTTAGTGGGTAGAACTGTGGACATGCTCTGAGGCATCCCGCGGGGGAGTGGGTCTCCCCACGCGGGTATGTGGGACTCGCTGCGCCCGAAAGCTGATATGTGGACGCAGCTATACCCACTAAAACCCGGCGAGTGCCACCAATGTCGCCTTTGGTGAGGTGCCCCGGATCTAATTAGCAAACAGGGCACCTCGATGGCTAGTCAGTTCCCCAAGGGCCGACACCACCTTCACAGAGGGGTTGTCCCGCACTACAGAATACCCCCTCCCAACGTCGGGACAGTACAATGGGGTGAGGTTCCCGTCCTCGCCCCTTGCGCTCTGCTCTTTTGTTCCCTCTTCTTATAAGAGGGGTACAAAGAGCCCCCTCGGCTCAATTAGCTTCGCCCAAGGTGCAGCGGCTCACCCTAGGCTACTGAGCCCTACCGCCACGTCAAGGCCTGAACCATGGTGGGTTCATGGAACAGTCTGTATAACAGCTTATTTCTCTAATTGACATTTTTAATTTTGCAGAGGCGGAAAACTCTACTAACAGGTGAAGTCCTGTAGTACATCCATTTTTAGGGCTCTCACAATCCTCATCCTCATTTGTCGGAAATATTAATAAGGACTTTAATTTACATGATTTCTACATTATTTTAAACGGGAATTCACCCTTTAGCTTCCCGAGAGATCGAGATTCGTGAAGAAGGCATTGGTGGACGATGCTGAAGTATCTTTGGGCTTAAAAACAGGGTAAAAACACGTTTAAAAAAAAAAGAATACTTTGCGTTTATCTGTCCTTGCATACATATTTTATCATCATCATCATCAGTCTCTATCTGTCCAATGCTCAATATAGATCTCCTTCAATGAACGCCAAGACGATCGATTCCTCGCCTCTCGCATCGGTCCCGTAGATCGTCTACCTACATATTTTATATTTATCAGAATTTTGTTTTAGCCTTAGCCAAATTCAAACCTGTATCGTGCGCATGTACCCAGTTTTTAAATCTAATATCAGTTATCGAACGAATCTAATTGATTAGTAAATTAATCGCTAAAATTAATTTTCAGGAATACAATTTTGTAATATTCGCGTAATAATACAATAGAAAATTCTTATTGAAGATATATTTAGCCGCGAAGAGTGTTGGTCCAAGTAATAATAACATGCGATTTAGTTTATTATGTATGAAATGTTCATATCTTTTTTTTCTTTAACACCGGGAAATGCTCTGAGGTATCTCGCTGGGGAGTGGGTCTCCCCAGGCGGGTCTGTGGGACTCGCTACGCCCAAAAGCTGGTAAGTGGACGCAGCTCTACATAAGCTGCACTAAAAGTATCGGGAATGGAATATTTCCACTGTTCCTGTCATATTAAAATCTTTTTAATTGAAAACTCCTTGGTTTTAAAAATACCATTTATTTATTTAAAAAAAGATTCTCGGTCTTGTCACAAGGTCTTGTCAAACTTGTTTAGTCGCTGAGAAAATGGAATTGACTCGAGAAAATTCTAGAGCGACGATTTATTATGACTTTCGAAGTGGTTTAACACAAAAACAGTGTATTGACCGGATGATTTCTGCATTTGGTGATGAAGCCCCATCCAAAACCACAATTTATCGCTGGTTTGCTGAATTTCAACCTGGACGTGTCAAGCTCAGTGATGATTCCCGTCAAGGTCGTCCAAAAACTGCAGTCACCCAAGAAAACGTTGATGCTGTGCGTAAGCTGATTGAGGAAGATCGACATGTGATATACCGCGAAATTCAGGCAACTTTAGACATTGGCATGAGTCAAATACAAATAATCTTGCATGAACAATTAGGTGTAAAAAAGTTGTTTTCGCGATGGATACCGCATTTGCTCTGTGAAGAACAAAAAGCGGCTCGCGTTACTTGGTGCGTCAGAACTCAAGTGCTGTGTCTCGTTCACAGAGTGTTGCAAACAAAAATGGTGGCCACGTTTGTCTCCAAAACCAGCCATGTTGCGACTATTCCTCTTGAGGGACAAAGAGCGGTTAATGAAGAATGGTATGCTAGCATTTGTTGTCACAGGTCGTTTCTGAACTCCGTAAAGAGAACTGCAACCGCGGCACCATCCTCCATCACGACAATGCGAGTTCTCACTCACACCGCGCACAGAACAAAAGAGTTTTTAGAGCAAGAAAACATAGAGTTATTAGACCATATAGGAGTTGAGTATCGCGGGCGAAGCTGCAGGCAACAGCTAGTGTTATATACTACCACTTACCATAGGGTAGTTCGTTAACAAAATAAGGATATTTTATATAAGTACATATATTTTTTTGTTGATTCAGGGAAATCTTTATGCATGTAGCCTGGACCGGGCTAGGTTCCTGACCCTATGTGTGGACTCAAACTTGGGCTGTGTATATACAAATTAAAACCATTGCGCCTTCAGCCACTTATTGAGGGTCCCAGATACAGGCAACAGGATTACCTCAGCGACGACTACATAAATAATGGATAAAATGCTTAAAATATAAAATTAGTATCGGTATATATATATATTTTTAAATTAGAATAGAATAATATCTAAATTTAATAATTAATGGGTTTTGTTGTTTTTTTTTGAGAATGATTTAATGATGAATTCTAATAGATGATTGTAATTATCATAGTTTAAGTTTTTTATGTGGATCTTTGATATCTGACTTAAATAAATAATAAAATAATATAAAAAATATTTTTTTTGAATTTGATTCACTATAATATAGTGAATTAAATTCAAATTGTTGCCTGAATTTGGGACCCTCAAAAAGCAGCTGAAGGCGCTGCGCAGTGGTTTTAATTTGTGTATACACAGCTCAAGTGTGAGTCCCACATAGGGTCAGGAACCTATCCCAGTCCAGGCTACATATTATGTAGAATAACTTATTGAACGTCTATTTGTGTTGGTTCAAAAACTGCTTTTATATTATTAAGGAGCGCATTATATTGGTTCACTCGCATTATATTAAGAGCCAATAGATGCATTAGCAGTAAAACCTGTAATCCTTTTATCGGGGGTGGAAGAAGAAGATTAAATCACGTTATAATAGGTATTGTAATAGCTAGAACATAGCCGGCAATGGTATTGATTTGTATACTAAAGCCTCTTCAAAAATAACAAAACAAGAAGATTTTAAGTTAAAATGTTTATTTTTATTATTTACTAAAATTATTTAAAACGGGATATTGACCACAAAAACAAGACATTCGTAGAAAATGTCGAAGTATCGAGCTCCACGAAATAAAAGTGAAAATCTTGGTAAATATCTCGTTTTAAATAATTTTAGTAAAAAATTTGTATGTGTACTGTGAAAAATACATAGTACAATTTCATTACACTGTAACCTTTTTGCTTATTGTGTAGTTAAAAACTATATATTCTTCTGACGTCTATAGGTACTGTTATTATGTGAAAATTGTTCTATAGCTAACTTCATGGTGTCGGTTTTTTTCGTGACGGTGTGCGCGCGCATCGTACAAATTTACTCTCATCATTTTTTCCTAACACGCCAAAAGAAGTATAACTTCAATATTAAAACGGTAATTACTTGGGCCAAATAAAACATTTGCTGAAATAATCAGGCTTTATCGGAATGAAATCGTTCCTCAATCAATTACGGGCCACTCGAAACGCTCGGTTTTTTCTAGAATTAGACTTAGTTCCGATGCTAGGATTTCTAGTGTCCTAGTTTACTAGTGATGTTGGAAGACTTACTTTTTCTCAGGAACGGGTGGACCTAGCAAGTTGGAATTTCTACCAGATATTGAAATATATAGTCCCTATATAGTGTATAAAAATCAAGGTCATAAGTCAACGAGATAAAGTGATATGGGCAAATTTAGATTTTGGCCAAAATAAGTAAAAAAAAAACCTTAATTTTCAAAATTTGTTTTAGGTTAAACCCAAAACAAAACCTATATGGTAGTTCCTGTTGACCTAGAATCATGAAATTTGGCAAAAAGCAAGGTCTTACAGCACAAATAAAGGAAAATTGTCAAAAAACAAAAATAAGCTGAAAATTAAGGGGAGTCCCCATACATACATAGTTGACCCCAATTAAGATAGGCATTTGAGTTATATGGGCGCTCATATAGTTTAGAGGACTAGCTTAATTGGCACCAAGCATAAATAAAATTGTGCTATTGTATAAGAGAAAATACAGAACCCTTTGTACGCCTTTCCGGCTCACACTTGGTCTGTTTTCAGGCAATGCAAGCTGCATTTAAAACGAGCCTTTTTAAAAACGTTTCATTTGCTTATGAATTAAAGATATTTTGATTCTAAATTATTGTTATGGTTTTTGTCACTGCAAACTGAAAATATTTAAAATGGTAATGGTAAAATATCGAACTTCGCGAAAACCATGGTGAATATCCTTCTTACCAGTTTAAATGTAGTGGAAGGTTGCAGTAAAGTATCCGCCGCCCCACCATGGTTCAAGCCTTGTCGTGGCGGTGGGGCTCAGTAGCCTTAGGTGAACCTAGCACCTTGAGCGAAGCAAATTGAGCCGAGGGAGCTGCTCTTTGTAACCCCTCTTATAAGAAGCGGGGGCAAAAGAGCAGGGGGACAAGGGGCCAGGATGGCAATCTCACCCCATTGTACTGTCCTGACGTTGAGAGGAGTTGTTCTGTTGTGCGGGACAACCTCTCTGTGACGGTGGCGTCGGTCCCTTGAGTGACTGACTAGCCGTCGAGTTGTCCTGTTTGCTCAACAGATCCGGGGCACCTCGCCAAAGGCCGCATTGGTGACACTCGCCCGGTTTTAGTGGGTAGAGCTGCGTCCACCTTACCACTTTTCGGGCGCAGCGAGTCCCACATACCCGCCTGGGGAGTGCCCACTCTCGAGCACTCCTCAGTGCATTTCCAGGCGTAAAAGAAAAAAAAAGTATCCGCCGTAAACCGCGATAAATTTTATAAATGATTTTTTATTATCATGTAGATATAATTTATTTTCTCTTCGTAAGAAAAGGATATAATATATATCCCCCCTCTCTTGATCTCCGTCTTTGCGTCATCTTGATATAGATATATTATCTCTATCTTTATCTGTCTTGGTTTTCTACTCTGTGCCGTCACCATATTGTGTCATGTCTTAGGTAGTGTGCTCCACTGCAGTAACGGTCACAACCGACGCCAGGAGGCCGTGTGGTCGCAGACTGCACGGTAGGCGGGGGGCAACCCCCCAATCAAAAGTGAGCCGAATGGGCTCACACCAATCCGTTGAAGCATTAGGGCCTTCGGGCCATTAGCATAGATCCATCCGAAAAAAAAAAAAAAAAAAAATGCAGTAACGGTAAGTAACGTGTCCAGGTATGCCCTGCCATGCCCATGTATGCTTATGGAATTAATAAATAAATTAACAGGTGTGCCCATGTGTGCCCAGGTATGCCCCGGTGTGCCCATCCTCATGGAATTAATAAATTAATTAAACACGGTATTATCGCACTTCCTGCCCCACATCGCGGCGGGGCCCGTGGATGGGGCCCCGACATGCAACCAGAGTGACCATGATGACGGATGTTTTAGGAATAATTATTTGTTTAGTTTTTAAGGTTTTGTCCCTCAAAATAACATAACGGAACCCTTATAGGATTATTACGTTTGTCCGTCAAACCACAATCTTACTTCCTATTGACATAGAATCATGAAATTGTCAATATTTAATTTAAAACCTGACTGCAGTTTTTATATGTGCCGTGTAAGTTTGTTTTAGATTAAGTATACTGTATACGTAACAGTGTATAATTTCCTTAATAAATTTCTATTATTATTATTATTATTATATTATTATTAAATTTAGCAAGAAGTTTGGTCTCACAGCATTAGGGGAAAAAGTTGTCGGCTTTTTTACATCTTCTTGACCTTCGAGAATTTCGGGCTATAAAATAAATACGACCCTCATAATGCAAATATTATGTGAAAATCAAATGAAACAATTAGCTAGAGTTTTACAGACTAGCTAAATCTTCCCCACCATGGTTCAGGCCTTGACATGGCGGTGGGGCTCAGTAGCCTAAGGTGTGCCCAGCACCTTGGGCGGAGCTAATTGAGCCCCTTTTTGTACCCCTATTATAAGAAGAGGGGACAAAAGAGCAGGGGGCAAGGGCGAGGATGGAAACTTCACCCCATTGTACTGTCCCGACGTTGGGAGGGGTTGTTCTGTGGTGCGGGACAACCACTCTGTGGAGGTGTCGTCGGTCCCTTGCGGGGCTGACTAGCCGTCGAGATGCCCTGTCAGCTTAAGAGATCCGGGGCACCTCACCGAAGGTGGCACTGGTGGCACTCGCCGGGTTTAAGTGGGTAGAGCTGCGTCTATTTACCATCTTTCGGGCGCAGCGAGTCCCACATGAGAGTGGGGAGACCCACTCCCCAGGCGGGATGCCTCAGAGCATTTCCCGGCGACAAAGAAAAAAAAGACTAGCTAAATCTTGACAATTAAAACAAAAATAAGAAACTTATATAAGTATCTGAAACGTCTGTAATTTAAAAATCTTAAGTAATAACAAAAAAAATTGGAATCTGTTGATCTACATAGTTTGTAAGATCCTGCATTAAGGTTACAGAAATAGACCCTCAAAACATGAATATTTATGACAAAGTCACTTCCCTTTTGCGGGTGGAACTTTGACCTCTCAATTAAGGTCTCTTGACCGGAGAGGCCATTGTTAACTATTAGAGACAGATATTAGATTAGAACATCAACATTTCCTGATTCAAACTCCTGTTTTTTTAAGTGAAACTTCATAAGCACCGTTGTGATTTGCATATTATATAATATGTTATTTGCATTTATCGAATAAAACAAAATTATAAGAAGTAGTGTCATGATGCTTTGCAACCGAATTGGTCCGGCACATTGGTGGTACCTCTCGCTCACATAATACCAGCATCAAGTGACAGCTATGTTGCGTATCGTGCGGTTTGTACGTTTTCGGCGGCCTATTATCCCCCGTATAGGGAAAAGGAGGGTAACGCATCTGCATTCTGCATAATCTCTGGTTGTTCGGATGTGTATGGGCGTCAATAGTCGCCTAAAGGCTTCGACTACTTGCTTGCCCTCCTATTATATAAAAAATATATATATTTCACAAATATATACTAGTTTACACTTTATATTATGAAAAAAAAAATCTCAATCTATCTCTCTGTGTTACGTTTTAAAGCTAAAGCCGTTGATTTGGTAGTGTTAAAATAATTAACATTTTTAATGATAAAACACTATTCTCATAACTAAGAAAAGGAGCTGCTTTCGTCTTAATATTTTTTTCCAGAGTAGTTATAAGTTTGATTTGAAAGCTAAAAGAATTGGCGATAGAAACATGATTTGTTATAAGCATAATTCAAGTTTACGCGAATTACTTGTATTTTGATAAATTGCAAACCATATGGAATTTTGTTACAATCGCTTCAAAATTTCCTAATTTTTTATCCACAGCTACGACGAATCCAATACAGATTCAAAATGACATTTATTATGTTCTCCGATTTTATATTATCAAAAATAAAGATGGGTGCAGTTCAGTAAAATGAGTGTAATCAGATTAAACGAGATGGCCCTGTTAAAACAAACGGCGGGCTTTATATTTCTTTTATTGTTCTTTACGTTATCCTGTCATGTATTTTACCGATTTTTGTTGTTTTTGTGTATTTTTGACCTCGCTTTACATATTATATTAGTAAGCGAAACATGGTGTATTTGTGCAATGATTTGGGTAAAATATTTATGCAGTTTTTCTGAGGTGTGGCAAATATTTTTTTTTAATTATAAGCTAGCTGTTTCCCCCGATGTGGGATAAAATATAGTTTTTTTACTTGCTATTAGTGTAGCTTTTATGAGAAATAATCTATAGATCTATATAGATAAATAAAATTTAAGCGTCTGTTTGTAATTTTAAATTAATATCTTTTCACTAAACGCATATGAAAGTATAAACGATACTTACATCAAAAAAGCAATTTTAAAATTTTCTGTCTGTCTGTTTATCTGTTCTAATCTAAAATCATAATATATCTATAAGTTATAATCTAAAAGTGCTAATCTCCAAAACGGCGACTTCGGTTACATTGTCTTTGTATTTGTACATTACTTAGTACATTTGTTTTCGAATTAAGATGAAAAATCTATCTCGTTGCCAAATTTTGTCGAAATAATAGAGGTTCAGTCATTTAAATCGAGAATATAACTGGAATAGAGTGGTAATGGCCGAGGCCTTTGATGGATGATTGGCCAATGGGACGTGCATACCGATCACTGGTTGGTTGAATTGCTATTACTTAAGTGACAAATCACTGACCAGTTTCGGAATTTTATGGCTCATATTACAACTCTATCCAGCTATATACTCGATGTTTAAAGGTATCAGATAGAGTAGCATTCGCATTTATAAGATTATAATGGTTTGTGAATATTTTACATAAATATACTGGACAAAGGTTTACAAAAATATATTTTTTCTCTGCAGTAAAATAGCTTTGTTACTGTAAAATAACGTTCGCCGCCGAAATAAATAACGTGCACACACAAAGGAGATGAGCACGATGTAAGACAGCGTCAGGCTGTTCTCCGTCACGCCATTCAGGATTTTGCTGCCAAAGCGCGACAACAGATTTTTCACATAAAACTGTGTCCCAGTTACTCAAAAAGCATGGTGCACCCACCGGTGTGGTATTGTTGCAGTAAAGTGCAGATATAGGCTAGGTTACCTATCTCCCCGTAAGATCTAGACTACCTAGTTATCGCCGATCATGTGGAAACCTAGCGTGAGACGCCCGGATTAGTTTCTGTGAGATATTCATTATTGGGTGTTGTGTTCTTGATATAATTGTTGGGTACATATTTGATATTACTTTTAAAAACTCTACATTTTCATTTTAGATTTTGTTCCGATTTTTATAATTCCCTTTCTCAAAATTCCATTGTTTACCTGTTGTCTCGCTATCGACAGAGATAGATAGTTGACGGGTAAAATCACAAAAGTATCACAGTATAATTTGAGGAATAAAACTGATAAACCTTTGTTTGTTAAGTTACATAAAGAACTATTTTCTTAGGCAGGAAACACCGAGAGGAAACTGACATACTTGCTGACATTAAATACAGGTTGTGTAAATTTCACCAAGTCGTATTGGGTCAGTGCATATTTTTTATAACATACTAGGGCACACGAGCAGTCAACGCCTATTGGCGACTATCGACGCACATACACACCCGCACAACAAGAGATTATGCATCGTTGCCTTCCTTTTCCCTATCCCCCCAATAGGCCCCGGAAAATCACAAACCGCACGAAACACGACAGCATAGCTGTCACTTTACGTCAGTGTTATGCGAGCGAGAGGTACCACCCCGGTCGTGCCGGCCCAATTCGGGTGAAAAGCAGCATTGTACTACCTATTACAGGCATATAAATTGATCTATGGCTCTAAACCCTCTTCGCACGATTCCAAGAACTTGTACCCAGCAGTGGGACATATAAGGGTTGCATGATGGTGATGATGATGGTGATGATGATGATGATGATGATGATGATGTTCGGAAAACAATATTATTAACATGTTCGCGCTGCGTATGTTTACATTCACGCGTGTACATAAGTTTATCAACCAGAGCCAATATGAACCATATTAGCTGAACAAACACCCTATGTCCGGGTGATGGCGCAAATCTAAATTATTATTGAATCGTATGCAAACTGAACGCAATTATCAAATAATGGAAAAAGATGTGGAAGCAAGGTATTGTATGGGTTCTGTACGGTACCCCACCATGGTTCAGGCCTTGTCGTGGCGGTGGGGCTCAGTAGCCTAGGGTGAGTTGGCACCTTGGGCGAAGCTAATTGAGCCGAGGGGGCTTATTATATATAGTCCCCTCTTATAAAAAGAGGGGACAAAAGAGCAGGGGGCAAGGGGCGAGGATGGGAATCTCACCCCATAGTACTGTCCCGACGTAGGTAGGGGTTGTTCTGTGGTGCGGGACAACCTCTCTGTGGAGGTGGCATCGGTCCCTTGCGGGACTGACTAGCCGTCGAGGTGCCCTGTTTGTTTTCTAGATCCGGGGCACCTCATCAAAGGCGACATTGGTGGCACTCGCCGGGTTTTAGTGGGTAGAGCTGCGTCCATTTACCAGCTTTCGGGCGCAGCGAGTCCCACATACCCGCGTGGGGAGATCCACTCCCCCGCGGGATGCCTCAGAGCATTTCCCGGTGTTAAAGAAAAAATAAGGTACTATTTGATATTATATTCTCTGCGGATCCCCAATGGGTTCGATAACACAATATTAGCAGTCCTAATTGTATAGTGTGACCACTGCCATGTTTTATTGTCTGTGCGATTGGGGATTTAATGAAGTTCATTTGATTTGAGATAATTGAGGCAATTTAGGTAAGTGAATAGTAAACTCGAATTTAGGTAGATTCCTAAAAAAAAACAAGAACAAAACTAGCCATTGCTCTCATCAACTTCGTCACTAACCAAGTTGATGTTGTCAAAAATTGTGGGCGAGTTGATATTGTCAAAAATTGTAACCAAGTCAAGAAACATTGTCAAAAAATTGAAAGAAATCAGGAATCTTATTTGCACAGCTATTAGATCTGCATAAAGGTTATTACAATAAGAAAAAAAAATCTGAATTGAAAGTTATGAAAAATGTAGTTTTAGTGGCGTCTGTGCCTTTCGCACGGGAATAAAACGAATTCGTGCATGATGCTTTCCATCAAGTTTTTTTTCGTAGGTTATGATTGTCCCATTAAACAAAGTTAAGAACCTCCAGAGCTCGACGGATACGATGAGATGACCTTGACTTTTGAAAAGACTGGCGTAGTACAACTAGCGATAGAGATGCGTAGAAAGGAGAGAGTTATTTGCCCAGCAGTGCAGCATATAAAGTACCAAATAGTAGTAGGTTTTACACGAACTTTTTTCTTGCTTTCAGCTGGGGATCCCCAAGACTTATTTTTTTCTTATATGCTGTCTCTAAGTTTTTATTTCATTTTGTATAAAAAATGTTGAATTCATTGTTACGCCTTTTTACATAATTTTTTGGTGACATATTTCCCACGTCGACTGTATAGTAACCATAGGGAAAGGGATGATGAAAACGTAATACTGGCGTTACAATTACCTTATAATTGGCCGACGAAATGTTGCATATTATGATATGGACGATATGACGGGTCTGATTTGTACAGTCATCCACAGAAATATGTGTACTTTTTAAATTCACTAATTATGATGTTCTGGTTACCACTTAACATAATGGACGCTACCATAATTACTGGTACTAGAGTACTAGTCACTACTACGTTACTTCTAGTTACTACTACTAGCATAAAATTCTGAAACTGGTCAGTGATTTGCCACTGACGTAATAGCATTCAACCAACCAATGGTCTATATCTATCTGTACGTCCCATCAGCCAATCACCCATCAATGACCAATCGGCACGGCGTCCCAGCACAAAGGTGGAATTTGTTTTCATACATTATCGTTCTATTCCGATTATGCTTGATGTGCCCTAACCCACCCATTAATTTGAAAAGTTCAAATCTAAACGCTGGCAAAATTGAAAATATAGTGATCATATTTTTATATTTGTCAACGATTTAAATATGTTTTTTTCTCCGCCTGTACGGCTCCAATCAATGGGTGATTGGAGCCGTTCTAGAACAAACAGCAACTCGTACAAAACATTGATTAAAACTTCATGAGGGTATATCGGCCGTCTTGGTGTTCATTGAGGGAGGCCTATGTTCAGCAGTGGACGGATAGAGGCTGATGATGATGATGATGATGATGATGATGATGATGAGGGTATATTTTGAAGGCTATCACCGACAGACAAACTGACTGTTTATTTACATTGATGATTACCCGACGCCGTCAAAGTATATTATATGCTTAAGTATCTTTAATATATAATAAATATATAATAACATTTTCAACCCTTATAATATGTCCACTGTTGGGCACGGGTCTCCTCGAAATCATGCGAGGAGGGTTTCGGGCCATAGTTCACCGATGCGCTGGCCCAATGATATTATGTAATGTAATTAAGCTTAAGAGAATAGAGCTGAAATATCTTCCATAGATATATTTTAGAGACCTCCTTACACAAGTCACAGGATTCAATTTCGCCCCCACCACGGTTCAAGCCTTGTCGTGGCGGTGGGGCTCAGTAACCTAAGGTGAACTCAGCACTTTGGGCGAAGCTAATTGAGCCCAGGAGGCTCTTTGTACCCCTCTTAAAGGAGAGGGGACAAAAGAGCAGGGGGAAAGGGACGAGGACGGGAACCTCACCCCATTGAACTGTCCCGACGTTGGGAGGGAATTTTCTGTGGTGCGGGACAACCCCTCTGCGGAGGTGGCGTCGGTCCCTTGCGGGACTGACTAGCCGTCGAGATGCCGTTTGCTCTTTAGATCCGGGGCACCTCACCAAAGGCGGCATTGGTGGCACTCGCCGGGTTTTTGTGGGTAGAGCTGCGTCCACTTACTATCTTTCGGGCGCAGCGAGTCCCACATTCCCGTCTGGGGAGTCCCCCCCGCGGGATGCCTACTGGCGTGAAAGAAAAAAAAAGGATTGAATGTCGCCGCAGGGAGAAAATTTCAGAAAAATGTATCTCCAGACTGTGCAGAGAAGGTCAAGCACCTGGACATTTTATTCGAAAACAGATCGAACTCGCGCCAGTTCAAAGCTCGAGGCTCACTCAATATCCATAACCTGAACGTATCAATCACAAAAATCCCTTAACCTTTAATAATCGCAAATCTCATTTCTTGAATGTCACGAAATTCAATAAACGATAAAAGGTGAAATTTCAAAGGTGCAGATAATAAAATCGGATAGCCATTAATCAGGGTTGCCATCGCTTAATCATTTGAACCGGTTCAAACCGGTCCGAACCGGTGGTAACTGGTCGTATCCGGTTATCGCCGATTAGGGGGAATCGGTTTTGCGGTCGTAATCGTCGATAAATCACTTTTAGTCGAGATATTTAAAAGATTATTACGGTTAAATGTCCTTTTGACCGACTTCAATCGGTTTTCGAATGTGTTACTATCTACGGATAATGGATTTTATAGCGATTTGTTTGGATTAGAGAAAGTAGAAAGTTTGAAATGTCGAAAATGTTATCGTTTTATTGTTGAGTTTAATTATTGGTTTTTGGAAACGCTGAAATGTAAGAAACGAGTCTTTTTTAAAAGTTAAGCATAGGTACGGTGAAATGCTGGAGTAACACAGTCGGGTCCGCTCCTCTTTTCGGCTTGTGACTATTTTAGAAGTTTCACTTCACTTCTTTATGATACTTGGGGAGAAAAACTTGCAGACATGCCACCTGAGAGTAATCGATCAGGGTTTACCTGAAATCACCCCAGCAAAGCAATGCGCGTGCTATTTTATTTCTTTCAGTTAAAATATTAAGCTGTTCGCGAATTTTTTCGATAAAAAATGTGGCTAATCACCTGACTCTACATTCAAAAAGGAGAAGAAGAAAAAAATACTTTCTAAAATTAGCTCACATACCTTTTTGTCATGTTAATTTAAATATATACTAGTCCTTCACCGCGTCTTTCCATGTACAGCGATCATTAAAGTGTAACTCAGTGTACTTAATGAAGCGTCGTCTCAAACTTCTGTAACACTTTAGCCTGCACGACTCCAAGTTCGCCACTTGCTAAGTTCCTTTGTACTGTTCTACTTGGGGCCCTATTTTGGGAACTATTTGAAAAATGATCGTCAGTAAAATAAATAAAATACTAACCACCAATCATAACACGTTAGCCTCCCCAAATTCTTAAAAACTTGTGTGACAGGTATTTTTCATAATATCTTATAATATCTAGCTTTTACACCACGTCAATCTGGTCCCATGGTAAGTTCTCGAAGAACTTGTGTTACGGGTACCAGACAATGGAAATATATTTGATACTTTTATATTATACATATTTATTAAATTATTATTATTTTTACACATATTTAATACACATCCATAACCTTCTTGTTCTCTGGCGGGATTCGAACCTGCTACTTCTGGCTAGAACGCGTTCATCATTCAGCGATAGAGGTTGGTAGGTAGGTTGATAATAAAAAGTAGCGAAATTTGATGATAAAAAAATCAGATTTTATAAATCCCGTTCTGACCACAAAGTTAATATACCTAGCGGAAAGGTATATTAACTTTATGGTTCTGACACACGAGAGGAGTGACATTGCAGACGACTAAATCGCCACAAAGTTCTATTTAAAAAAAAAATAACTAGGCACCTATATTTAATAATTCCGTCATAGACTAAATATCTTAAATACATTGGGAATGTCGATATACTGATAAACCGCGATGAAATCCGCGAAACGTTTTGTCACAAAAGTACAGTCAACTGGTGTCAAGTGGAGGGGTTTAATTTAGAAGTGCATGAGTCTACCCCTCCACCACTCAAACTTCCAATAGATAATTAATTTGAGGGTTTCCAGATTAGCACAAACCTCACGTACGTGTAAATACACTAGATACTATACTAGATACTACATGAATAGACACTGTTGTTTAAAGAAGTGTAGAGCTAGAAGCATCAAGTGGTTAGGTTAGGTTATAGAATATGGGTATATACTACCGCCCCACCATGGTTCAAGCCTTGTCGTGGCGGTAGGGCTCAATACCCTAGGATGTGCCCAGCACCGAGGGGACTATTTGTACCCCTCTTATAAGTAGAGGGGACAAAAGAGCAGGGGGCAAGGGGCGAGGATGGGAACCTCACCCCATTGCACTGTCCAATCGTTGGGAGGGGTTGTTCTGTGGTGCTGGACAACCCCTCTGTGGAGGTGTCGTCGGTCTCTTGGGGGACTGGCTAGCCGTCGAGGTGCCCTGTTTGTTGATTAGATCCGGGGCACCTCACCAAGGCGGCAATGGTTGCCACCTTGGTGAGGGGCTCGCCGGGTTTTAGTGGGTAGAGCTGCGTCCACTTACCAGCTTTCGGGCGCAGCGAGTCCCACATACCCGCGTGGGGAGACCCACTCCCCCGCGGGATGCCTCAGAGCATTTCCCGGCGTTGAAGAAAAAAAAAATAGGTATATACCGGGGCCCAGTATGACTTGACGTTGCGGAGACTGCTTAATAGCGGCTGGGCCCCCCTTACGAGGAGTAGTCTGGCTTGCTGGGTTAGCCTGTCGCTGAGGTGATCCTGTTGCGATTCGGGACCCTCAAATTCGGCTGAAGGCGTTATTATTAGGATTCGATTTCATAAAATCGCAACCGCTTAGAGCCCTTAGAACCCTTATTGCCTGGCCACAGTCTCTGGCGGTGCGGCGTGCGATGCGGTGGGCGGATATAAAATGGCGCTATCAAAAGTGGCACGGTATTGCCTAGAAACAAGTGCTCAAATTATAATTCAGTCATGAATAGAATATAAGATAAGAAAAAAAAACGAATAAAATGTTTCATTTCGTCCCATTACGTCCGATGCTGAATATTTCCACCGATGCCGTGCGCTCAATACTAGCCAGTATACTGTTGGTTCAGTTGAAAATCAGCGTCATGAAACATTTTTCTCACACAATGCTGAACTGGACCATTTTGACCCACTCGTGAGACACACATTTCATTTTTAAAACAAAATTGTTTGTAATAATTATCATTAATTTTTATTGTCTTATTTTTAAGTTTGTACTATCACAATAGTGTTTCTGTGTGTCTGTTTATGTCTCTGTGTTGGTGTCGAATAAAATATTTTTCTTTCTATCTTTCTCTCTTTCTTTCTAGTACATTTCAATCGCTCGCCACGGCGGCAATGGCGGCGGTGGCGGCGTGAGAATGCGGCGGATTCTCTCGCCGCTGCCGCCGATAGCTGTGGTATAGTTCATACAATTTCCTACATACTTTGTTCTCGCCGCTCAACGCGTACCCCACCGCTCACCGCGCCGCAATCCGCGCTGCGGGTGGCTGTGGTTTGGAGGTATATAATAAATCGGTTGTCCATCTGTCTGTCATACCAAAACCAATAGAGTTCTTCCCCCTCCAAGTTAAGGATAAAAATCTGTAAACCGTTAATTTGTTATATTACAAAAAAAATACTTCAAGGAACTGTTAGCGCAATGAGCAAACCCGAAATTGTCTGGATTTTTCTTCTAATATCAAACTATATTAATAAAAGTCCAGTTTCCAAAGATGATACATTCAAGGAAAGCCCCAAAAAAGCACAAATTAAAAGCTCATAACGCAAGTTCAGAGGAGCTTTTTGCCATTGAAGTAATTAAAGTTAGATCGTTAAACTTGGAGCTCCCAGTCGAAATAACTCCTTATGACTAATGAGAAAAAGTAGACACAGCCAAGAGTGAGAGATATTGCCAAGGAAAATAATTTTCTAAATTCTGTTCAAAACGGGATATTTACCATGTTTTTCCCATTAATTCGTGGAACTCGATATTTCGACTTTGTTACCGAGACTCTTGTTAATGAGGCAAAAGAATCTCAGCAGCAAATCATAATAGTAAAATTGCTTTTTTAGATGTGTCATTATTTTAATCATACAATAAAGTTAACTCGATTTTGATGAAATTTAGTGAACAGATAGTTTATTGCCTAAACTAACATAAAGGATACGTATTGTATTCTAATGTTTGCGCGAATTTCACTCATTATAATGAAACAATTTTTTTTTTTTTTTTTTACGGATTTTATCGCAATATAAAGGATACGTTTTATCACCAAAATCAAGTAACTGAAAAAGGAGTAACTAAAAGTAATTGTTGGTACCAAAACCTAGCTATGACTGCAGAGAAGTACGAGCTGAAAATAAACTGAGTTTATAGAGTATAAAACGAGTCTATAGAGTATAAAACGAGTCTATAGAGTATAAAATAAGTCTATAGAGTATAAAATGAGTCTATAGAGTATAACATGAGTCTATAGAGTATAAAATGAGTATATAGAGTATATAATGAATCTATAGAGTAATCTTAATCTAACTAACCCGATATCATGCGGAGAATGAGCTCGTTGAAGTGACACTCAGGAGAACGGATGGCCGATGGGCCAATAAGGTTCAAGAGTGGAGGCCACGTTTACGTAGAAGAAGTGTTAGTAGACCATTAACCACGTGGAAAGACGATCTCCGTGCGGTGGCCGGTCCGTGTTGGGTGCGAGTGGCGAGGGATCGATCGTCCTGGCGTCTATTTAAGGACGCCTTTGTTCAGCAGTGGACGTGTAGGGGCTTTTTTTGCACCGGGAAATATTCCACCACTGCCACCTATGGTGAATTGCCCCAGATCAACTGTTGAGCAACAGGGCACAGCTAGTCAGTCCTCCAAGGAACCGACGCCAAATCCACAGAGGGGTGTCCCTCACCACAGTTCAACCCCTTCCAACGAAGGGACAGTGAAATGAGGTGAGGTTTCCATCCTCGCTTCTTGTCCCCTCTTCTTATAAGAGGGGTACAAAGAGCAGCTCCCTCGGCTCAATTTGCTTGGCTCAAGGTTCTGGTTTCACCTTATGCTATTCAGCCCCACCGTTACGACAAGGCTTGAACCATGGTGGGGGACGATGATGATGATGATAGAGTAATCTTTACATTATGAAAATTTGTCTACGAAAATATTTCCTTAAGTTTTACCACAGACTTATTCCCATATTGTAAAGATAATATAAAACTCAGTTTTTAGACCTAACAAAATTTTGGAATTTGGTTACAAAAACCACAAACATAATTTATTTTGGACACTTCGTTAAAAGCTTTTAGGGACCTTTTTGAAAACTTCAAAATGTTTTTTGATGTTAAAATTTAAGATTTTTCACAATTTTCACGGCACCCTAAAAGTGTTTTC
Source organism: Helleia helle (assembly GCA_963853865.1). Classification (NCBI taxonomy): domain Eukaryota; kingdom Metazoa; phylum Arthropoda; class Insecta; order Lepidoptera; family Lycaenidae; genus Helleia; species Helleia helle. The sequence goes on along the minus strand of OY971433.1, from coordinate 17,646,160 downwards.
CCGTAACTACTGTCGTTATACACTTCTTAAGTAACTCCCGAACTTTTTGTAGTTAATGTACTTAATGATTGTAGGTGAAAACCTAGAATATGCTAGACTTTTATTGTATGTTTCTAAAGATATTAAAAATGTACGTTCAACTAGCTATGTAAGCTACCCCACCATGGTTCAACCCTTGTCGTGGCGGTGGGAATCAGTAGCCTAGGGTGAGCCCAACACCTTGGGCGAAGCTAATTGAGCCGAGGGGGCTCTTTGTAATCCTCTTATAAGAAGAGGGGACAAAAGAGCAGGGGGCAAGGGGTGAGGATGGGAACCTCACCCCATTGTACTGTCCCGACGTTGGGAGGGGTTGTCCCTCTGTGGAGGTGCTGTCGGTCCCCTGAGGGACTGACTGGCCGTCGAGATGCCGTTTTTGCTCAACAGATCTAGGGCACCTCACCAGGGGCGGCACCTCACCGGGTTTTGGTGGGTATAGTTGCATCCACTTACCAGCTTGGCCAGGGGAGAACTTCTCCCCCGCGGGATCCCTCAGAGTATTGCCCGGCGCTAAAGAGAAAAAAAGCTATGTAAGGCTTAAAGACACATTTCTCGTTATATCATTATAATAAAACAAGTTTTTATCGCGACTTATTAATTCTTATAGCCCTATTTTTCGGAATATTTTTTTTTCTTTAACGCTGGGAAATGCTCTGAGGTATCCCGCAGGGGAGTGGGTCTCTCCATGTGGGAATGTGGGTAAGGTGGACGAAGCTCTACCCACTAAACCCCGCCGTGTGCCACCCATGCCGCCTTTGGTGAGGTGCCCCGTATCTGTTGAGCAAACAGAGCACCTCGATAGCTAGTCAGTCCTTCAAGGGACCGACGCCTCCCAACGTCGGGACAGTACAATGGGGTGAGGTTGCCACCCTCGCCCCTTGCCCCCTGCTCTTTTGTCCCCTCTTCTTATAAGTGGGGCACAAAGAGCCCCCTAAGCTCAATTCACTTCGCCCAAGGTGCTGAGCTCAACCTAGGCTACTGAGCCCCACCGCCACGACAAGGTTTGAAGGGTCCCCGAATCACCCTTCAGCAACAAAAATTATTATTACGCGCAAATATTTTACAACGCCATTGAAATTTAATCACTAATTGGAACAGTTTTCATTGCCAATTAATATTTGACATTTGGATGACGTTAATTACAAATTGACAACCAATTGACGCCCTTCCCTGATGCACCGGGAGTGAGGTCTCCAATTGAAGGTATTGAGGGTGCGAAAATAGATTTTATGGACATTTTGTAGTGGAATATCAAAGATTCAAGTCATTTTGACGACCCCGTTGGCGCTCAAGCCGGAGGTAGCGGGTTCCAATCCCGCCTGGTAACAAAAAGTTACCTGGCAGATTTGGATAATTTTAAATATATGTATACTATAAAAGTATTAAATATATTTCCGTTGTCTGGTACCCGTAACACAAGTTCTTTGAGAACCACGGGACCAGATTCACGTGGTGTAAAAGCGTCCATAGGTATTATTATTTAAAATTAAAATTTGTGATAAAACATGTAGGTGACATAGTGACACATTTATCTGTTCATGTTTATATGACCATTTTTTGAAGTAAAACTTCTTTAGGCTCGACTAGAGAGTAACTCAGTTTTTTTTTCTGACGGAAGTAACGCTCAGTAAATTTATTCAAAAATCACCTGTCACCTGATCCTCAGGAGAGTCATACCACGGGTCTACGGTGACATACCGAGCATGTTGACACTAGGTTGACACATTATTCTTTAGAGGGCTTTCTTCTAGTTAACTTGTGTCAAACTTACTAATATTTTTCTTTGAATACCTTTATTCATAATTTGTTAATTCTTTTGTTAATTATTTAATGTGAATTTTTGTTTCTTTTATTTAATAGTTCGCTCGATTAACAAATATGGAATATAAATGGAAATAGTAATCACTTAAATGAAATGGCTGAGTGCCAGGAACATTTAACTTAGTCTAGTCAACAAGTTCAAAAACGTGAAAAATAGAGATAAAGGTCCTAAAAATATGAGCGATGGCTCATTCGATTCGGAATCACCTCTAGAAAAATGTTTTTGAAGGATTTTGGTGCAGGTAAAAAATTGCAATTGTTATTAACAAAATAAGATGGAAAAAAACGATATTTAGTTTTTTGTTAATAACTCGAAAAATATTAATATTTAAGCAATTTTGAAAAAAGCCCGTTAAAGAGGAGAAAATTTCCAAGAAAAAAGTCCGTACTCCCGGAACTCTATCTCCATTATTTATAATTTTAATTTGACGTTGAAAATAGGGCTCCGCGCGGCTGTTACGGCATGCGCGCGCCGCCGCTAAAGAGAGCTCAGCAATAAAAATAATTTTTTTATAACATAAAATGTGATTTTAAAAATTTGAAAAAATTCTAGTATCTTCTTAACACTTGAAAGAATCGAGCCGCGAAGAAAAAAAGTTTAATCACCATTTTTGAAAAAGTTATCTAATTGTTAACTAACAAATTTTTCCCCAATCTCCGTTGGCATAAACAATGGGATAAAAGGTATAAATAATTGGCCTATAAATTTTAAACTTCGTGGAGCCCTTTTGATATATATACTTTATAAGATCCTGCGATAAATTTTCATTAAAGTTTATTAATTTGTTAATTATGATTTTTTATAACTATTGAAAAATTAAAAATCTAAAAAAAGTTGATAAAAATTTTTTTTTCAACTAATATTTAGCTATGCCTGTTTTCACATTAAGCAATGGCAGTAATTAATATAGGTTATGAATTTTTTACGTAATTTGTTTATAAAATTGTTTTAAACAAATAGAGAAATTCAATATTTTTGAAAAATTTTTTTTTGCTATTTGGTTGTCCACAAAAAATTATGATTTTAAAAAAAAAAATTTTTCTTAATTTTAATTTTTAATTGTTTAAAAACGATTTTTTCATATTTCGATTGTTTAAACAATTAGTTAAGAAAAAATTTTGCTTTTAAAAATCATAATTTACACTTTTAAATAGTTTGGCAAAAAAAAAATTTTTTTTATTAATTATTTAATTGTTTATTAGTTTAACAATTTGTTATAAACAAATATTGACCAACGTTATATTTTTTTTTTGAAGCAGAAAAAAATTATAAAAACAGCCATATATAAAAAAGTTCCAAAAAAAATTTTCTTTTATTTATTATAATTAATTTTAATATCATACGGTACGGTAATTATCGCCACTACTTGATTTGTCAATTAAAAAATTGATATATCTTTTAAACTATCAGAGATACGATAAAGGACATTCAAGTCTTTTTTATAGAGAATGAATTTTTCTTTCAGATGGATCTAAGATCAAGTTCGTATCTATTGTTTATTAGCTATTACATGCATTTGTTTATAAAAATTCTGTATTTTTTTGACTTTTTCGTATCTTTTGTGATCTTTAACTTGTTAAATTATGCAGATACAGCAAAAAACCTTCAAACAATTTTGTTAAGGGATTAATTTTCTAACATATTAATTGTTAATCATACTTTTATTGCTAATTGTTTAAACATTATATCTGTTTTTGCTTTATTCTTATGACAATATTATCGAATTTTCGTAAATTTTTATTTTTTCGTAGTGGTATTTTATTTTTCTGTTCTAAAAATTATGTTTTTAGAATATACTACTCCGGTTTGGAGTGTTATATTTAGTGAGCAGCTGCTTCTTTCGAAGGTCGATTCTTTTGTTAGATTTCTTTTACCTGTTCCCTTATACCTGATAGAGCTGACGACGTGGCTCATAGTTTGTCTAACAGTTACCCAGTGCAGTTCAGTGTATATCAACGTGGTGTATATACAATTATTCTTATTAATATTTTTATCGTGGAAAGATACACGTTTCTTAATTTAATAACCAGTGAAACATTCGCATATGTTATCAATCGTCTATTGAATCAGAAAGTAACAATTTTTGCTTATATTTAGAACATTAAATTACAGTTACAAAATTACCACGTAGTTTTTCATCCAACTCAATACTTTAATCTCATTTTTTTCGTTGTGACCGTCATAATTTTATCACAATGGACTACTCATTAAAATGTTTCATCTGCGAAAGGAAGTTTGTTGGTTCTTTATTAGCTCAAGAAGTGAAAATCGTTAAAGCACGTGGGATAGCCACATTACGTGAATATAGTATGAAAATCGGTGATAATAAGCATAAATTTTTAGAAGGCAAAACCGAAATTCAAGTTCACGAAAAGTGTCGAACGAAATATTTAATTTCCAACAAGGATACTCCTGGTTCTTCAAACTCATCGGTTTCCGGAATATCAACACGCAGTGTATCTAGTGATTTTGAGTTTAGTAAACACTGTTTGTTTTGCCAAAAGGACATCTACAATAAATTACGTAAGAAACACATTATACAATCAGATGAAATAAAAGAGAAATTATTACATTTTGCGGAACAACGTAATGATTCTCTTGGACAGCATGTTATTGATTTAATATCCCGAGTAAATTCATTAACAGAAGTAAAGGCACGTTATCATCTTTCCTGTCTCAATAAATTTAAAAAAATTCCGACTGATCAATCTAAAATCGAGGATTCACCTTTACAAAAATCATTGAAACTTGTTTTTGATTACATTGAAAACAGCTCCGAATGCCAATTTACAATCGGTGGATTATTAAAAATTATGGAATATAAGCCGTCACCTAAAACTCTAATAACACATTTAGAAAGTCATTTCGGTACTGACGTCACGATTTCAGGTACAGGGATTAAAAGTATCGTCACTTACTGTGGTTCTGGCGATTTACCTGTTGACGATATGTGGTATATGCATCGTGAACAAAGGAAAGAAGATGAAGATATTCGTGTTATACGAACTGCTGCTGAGTTAATACGAAAACAAATTAAAAGTACTCAGTACAAGACCAAAACATATCCTTCGTCTGTCAGCTTTCTTGACAATGTTCATGCAGACATTCCGAAGTATTTAGATGAATTTTTGGAAGAGCTGATGATGTTTGATGTGCACAAAAAAAAGAGAAGACAGGAAAATATGTCAGAGTCAACGTATTCTGAACAATCCGAGACGAATGATGACGAAATGGCCAATGAAGATGATGATGATACTTTTAACAGCCTTGGAGTAAAAAAAGATTACGTAGCCCATTCCATAATCTCTGCTATTCGTCCGAAATCATTTATTTCTTCTCTTCTATTGTCTACCGGATTATATATTAACCGCAAATCAGGGTCAAAATTAATAGTCAATTTGTTGGCTAAGCTTGGAGTATGTGCGTCTTATCACAACACTGCTTTACATGAATTATCAGCAATAAAAGCGGAAGTAACAAAAATTGAGAAACCTTGTTTTACTCAGTATGTATACGACAATGCAGATCATAATCCATCTACCATTGACGGAAAAAACACCATGCACATTATGGGTGGCATTTGTTGTGTAGCTCCTAAGCATGCTGTTTGTACTTCTGGGGAGATTCCAAAATTAAAGAGATTGCCAGCTGCATCGGAAGTTGCCTCCATAGGAGCTGTGGAATTAAAAGACTTTCCGGATCAGAAAACTACACTAGAACCTGTGAAATTCTTAGACGTATCCGGATTTACGTTTGGAGATGTTGTACCAGGAATCACAACAGTATATTCTACACAAATTTGGGCTTCTTATATGCAGGTTGAAAAACTACCTAGTATTCGCGGCTTATTCGATAGGATTGCTAAAGTACCGTTTTACCAAGTTTCGAAGATTTTTTGTTTGCCATTCATAGACGAGAATCCATCGGACTTCAGAACAATTTATACAGCATTGCATTATGCTGCACAACACTGCAAAGAAACAGAACGCAAAACCTGCTTCGTAACCTTTGATTATCCTCTGTACATTAAAGCTAAACAAATACTATGCAACACCAAGGAAGAAGATTTACAAAATGTAGTTCCTCGCTTAGGAGGTTTCCATTTGCTCATGTCCTATTTAAAAGCTATTGGAACAATAATGGAAGGTTCTGGTATCTTTGAACTGTTTTGCACAGTATTTGCCCAAAATTCGGTAGATAAGATGTTGTCGTGTACAGCTTACTCTAGAGCGATTCGTGCTCATATGCTAGCAATGACTGCAATAGGGGAAATAATTGCAGAGTTCGCAGAAAGTTCTGAAAACATAGAAAGTCATAAATATATTGAGCACATCAAAGAATCTCGACCACTGGAAGCTCCTCCATCATTTATAAGTATTTCGCGTCAAATTCAGAATAGAAAATTAACGATTTCAAATTTATTTGCTGATCTGAAGAATTATCCACCCACATTAGACCAAGTTTATGAAACAGATGATGCTGTAGCCATGTTAAAATTATTCATCAGTGCCACAACGACACTACAGCGCAAAAGTCCAACTGCTGAACTGTGGCTACAGTACTTCAATAGTGTTATTGTGGCATTACAATTTATTGAGGCTGAACGTTTGGGCAATTGGAATTTACATTTATCATGTATCAAGCAAATGTTACCAATATTTCATGCGGCAGGGCATTTTAATTATTGCAAAGGAGCACAAATCTACCTTCAAGATATGTCAGATTTGAAAAATGTGATGGATCCTTCCGAATTTATAACTTTTACCGAAAAAGGGCTTTTTACAGTAAGGCGTACGGACAAAGCTTGGTCTGGAATTTGGCCAGACATGACAATCGAGCAAACGTTGATGCGAGTTTTGAAAACTGGTGCTCAATCAGTAACTCATGGGCGTTCTGTAACAGACAGTGTTTTAACACGATTCATCCAAGGCATGCCGTATGCTTACGACATAATGGACCAGCTTGAATCGTTTAGCAATTCGAGATGTGCTACCTCTGATCAACATGTCGATCTCACGTTCGCTCGTCGGAGTAAAGATAGGGCAGATGTTCGTTCATTCAAGACCTGGCTTTTAGAACATGGGCTCTTTGATTCAAGACCAGGTAAAATTATGTCACTTTCAACTGGATTAGTCGGCGATTCAACTGTTGATTGTCATAAAGCTATCGAAAAAGGTCTGAAAAGTTTGGCAAAAATGGTTGGAGCTAATGCGGACTCATATAAGTTCAGTAGGAAGGATTGTGTGAGAACTCTTGTAAAGACAACACCACTTTGTATAATAGACGAAGAACCAATCACGGTCAATACTACACTTTTGTTTCAACGCATTGTAGCATCAATGATTAATAACAAAGACATTGTAAAAACAGCTTTACTTCACGAACTTGCTCCGTTCCCTATGAGCTTATTTAATGATAAAGGCTTAATGAGAGAAAGTAATAAGTCTGAGTTGTATAAATCTCTTCAGTCTACAAAATTCTTTAAACCAGACCCTTCTGAGTACAATTACGTCATCGATGGTGGATTTCTCTTACATAAAGTTACTTGGCGTAAGGATGGAACATTTCAAAAAGTCTTTGAGGATTATTCAGCATACGTTTGCAATCATTACTCTGCGAATGCTACAATTGTTTTTGATGGTTATAACATCGACAACTTTGGGGTCAAATCTTATGAGCGCTACAGACGAGTACGAAATAAAATTTCTCCAGAGGTAAAGTTTACTGAAGATATGCCAATTCCGCGAAATAAAGACTTCTTCCTTTCAAATCTAAAAAATAAGTCGAGATTTGTTGAGTATCTAATTAATTATTTACAACAAAAAGATAGCTTCACTGTTTCCCAAGCAATTGAAGATGCGGATGTATTGATAGTACATACAGCAATAGAACTAACACAGAAGTTCGATAAAAAAGTTATCGTGGTAGGCACAGATGTGGATTTGGCTGCAATGATTATCGATTTAGCACCTAGTGACAAATATATAGCTATGTGGAAGCCAAAGATTTTAAAAACACCAGATGTAATTTACGAAGCTGATAAAAACGCTAAATTTAAGAATTTGTTACTATTTAGCCATGCTTTCACCGGGTGTGATACAGTAAGTTCCATCTTTAGAAAAGGTAAACGCAGCTTACTGGAATGCATCCAGAAAGACCCAATTTTGAAACAGGAAGTAGAAAAGTTTTATAACTCTCAATCGTCAGTCAGCGAGATAAAAGAAGCTGGAGAGCGAGTTATGCTGAAATTATTTGCAGCTAAAGAAGATACGATTAACCAGTGCAGAATCGAACGCTTCTCAACTGGTGTCACAAACTCTACCGCAGTAAATTTGGCAACTTTACCACCAACAGCTTCTGCTACACATCAACATTCTTTAAGAGCTTATTATCAAGTGCAGACATGGCTTGGTAATTTAAAAAATCCTGAAGACTGGGGATGGCAGAAAACAGAAACTCTCTTTCTACCGATTAGAACCACAGAACCTTTGGCACCAATAGATTTACTGAAACTGGTACACTGCAGCTGCTCAACTTCAAATTGCAGCAAAAATTGTAGTTGCAAAAAAGCTGGGATGAAGTGTACTAGAGCATGTAAAGAATGTAAAGGGGAGAGCTGTTCAAATGCTACTGACCTGGTTCAACTTACTAAAAACGCCAACGAAGATGAAGAAGATGATGATGATGATTTTGATTATATTTCGGAAAAAGAGTTAGAAAAGCGAAATACAAAACGATTAGCTTACGAGAAATTCAAACGATCGATCTATGGATTAGATGATACTGATTCAGAAGAAGAAGAAGAAGAAGAAGAAGGAGAAAAGGAAGAAGAAGATCAAATAGAAGAGGATAATGCAGTTGAAGAAACGGTGGAAGTCTCTCGGACTTCTAACGTTGATGAGCCAAGTACTTCACGAATTTCTCCTTTGAAAAAAAAAAGAAAACGTCAAATATAAAATAAAAACCGTAAAAACTATTTGCAATACTGTAAAGGATAAAAATAAAGATAATAAATGTAATCGAACAAATTTTATTATTATTCAACCACCTTAATTCATTATTATAAAAAATCTTATATACTTTAACCGAAAAAAAGTTATTTTTTAAATTGATTAATAAAATAGTATAAAATAAAAACAAGAAATTTGGGATGAAAATTACAATAAATAAGTAGAATCTCGATGAAAAGTCTATTAAACTGTTTAGGAAATCACGGGAACAATTTTAAATAATATACACAAAAAGAATTTTGATTTTTTACATAATAAAATAGAATACATTTATGTTCAACGGAGCTCCAGTCAAATGAACACCAAACACAGTAAGTATATTGTTTAAACAATTAGCAATAAAAGTATGATTAACAATTAATATGTTAGAAAATTAATCCCTTAACAAAATTGTTTGAAGGTTTTTTGCTGTATCTGCATAATTTAACAAGTTAAAGATCACAAAAGATACGAAAAAGTCAAAAAAATACAGAATTTTTATAAACAAATGCATGTAATAGCTAATAAACAATAGATACGAACTTGATCTTAGATCCATCTGAAAGAAAAATTCATTCTCTATAAAAAAGACTTGAATGTCCTTTATCGTATCTCTGATAGTTTAAAAGATATATCAATTTTTTAATTGACAAATCAAGTAGTGGCGATAATTACCGTACCGTATGATATTAAAATTAATTATAATAAATAAAAGAAAATTTTTTTTGGAACTTTTTTATATATGGCTGTTTTTATAATTTTTTTCTGCTTCAGAAAAAAAATATAACGTTGGTCAATATTTGTTTATAACAAATTGTTAAACTAATAAACAATTAAATAATTAATAAAAAAAATTTTTTTTTTTGCCAAACTATTTAAAAGTGTAAATTATGATTTTTAAAAGCAAAATTTTTTCTTAACTAATTGTTTAAACAATCGAAATATGAAAAAATCGTTTTTAAACAATTAAAAATTAAAATTAAGAAAAATTTTTTTTTTAAAAATCATAATTTTTTGTGGACAACCAAATAGCAAAAAAAAATTTTTCAAAAATATTGAATTTCTCTATTTGTTTAAAACAATTTTATAAACAAATTACGTAAAAAATTCATAACCTATATTAATTACTGCCATTGCTTAATGTGAAAACAGGCATAGCTAAATATTAGTTGAAAAAAAAATTTTTATCAACTTTTTTTAGATTTTTAATTTTTCAATAGTTATAAAAAATCATAATTAACAAATTAATAAACTTTAATGAAAATTTATCGCAGGATCTTATAAAGTATATATATCAAAAGGGCTCCACGAAGTTTAAAATTTATAGGCCAATTATTTATACCTTTTATCCCATTGTTTATGCCAACGGAGATTGGGGAAAAATTTGTTAGTTAACAATTAGATAACTTTTTCAAAAATGGTGATTAAACTTTTTTTTCTTCGCGGCTCGATTCTTTCAAGTGTTAAGAAGATACTAGAATTTTTTCAAATTTTTAAAATCACATTTTATGTTATAAAAAAATTATTTTTATTGCTGAGCTCTCTTTAGCGGCGGCGCGCGCATGCCGTAACAGCCGCGCGGAGCCCTATTTTCAACGTCAAATTAAAATTATAAATAATGGAGATAGAGTTCCGGGAGTACGGACTTTTTTCTTGGAAATTTTCTCCTCTTTAACGGGCTTTTTTCAAAATTGCTTAAATATTAATATTTTTCGAGTTATTAACAAAAAACTAAATATCGTTTTTTTCCATCTTATTTTGTTAATAACAATTGCAATTTTTTACCTGCACCAAAATCCTTCAAAAACATTTTTCTAGAGGTGATTCCGAATCGAATGAGCCATCGCTCATATTTTTAGGACCTTTATCTCTATTTTTCACGTTTTTGAACTTGTTGACTAGACTAAGTTAAATGTTCCTGGCACTCAGCCATTTCATTTAAGTGATTACTATTTCCATTTATATTCCATATTTGTTAATCGAGCGAACTATTAAATAAAAGAAACAAAAATTCACATTAAATAATTAACAAAAGAATTAACAAATTATGAATAAAGGTATTCAAAGAAAAATATTAGTAAGTTTGACACAAGTTAACTAGAAGAAAGCCCTCTAAAGAATAATGTGTCAACCTAGTGTCAACATGCTCGGTATGTCACCGTAGACCCGTGGTATGACTCTCCTGAGGATCAGGTGACAGGTGATTTTTGAATAAAGATTACTGAGCGTTACTTCCGTCAGAAAAAAAAACTGAGTTACTCCCTAGTCGAGCCTAAAGAAGTTTTACTTCAAAAAATGGTCATATAAACATGAACAGATAAATGTGTCACTATGTCACCTACATGTTTTATCACAAATTTTAATTTTAAATAATAATACCTATGGACGCTTTTACACCACGTGAATCTGGTCCCGTGGTTCTCAAAGAACTTGTGTTACGGGTACCAGACAACGGAAATATATTTAATACTTTTATAGTATACATATATTTAAAATTATCCAAATCTGCCAGGTAACTTTTTGTTACCAGGCGGGATTGGAACCCGCTACCTCCGGCTTGAGCGCCAACGGGGTCGTCAAAATGACTTGAATCTTTGATATTCCACTACAAAATGTCCATAAAATCTATTTTCGCACCCTCAATACCTTCAATTGGAGACCTCACTCCCGGTGCATCAGGGAAGGGCGTCAATTGGTTGTCAATTTGTAATTAACGTCATCCAAATTTCAAATATTAATTGGCAATGAAAACTGTTCCAATTAGTGATTAAATTTCAATGGCGTTGTAAAATATTTGCGCGTAATAATAATTTTTGTTGCTGAAGGGTGATTCGGGGACCCTTCAAACCTTGTCGTGGCGGTGGGGCTCAGTAGCCTAGGTTGAGCTCAGCACCTTGGGCGAAGTGAATTGAGCTTAGGGGGCTCTTTGTGCCCCACTTATAAGAAGAGGGGACAAAAGAGCAGGGGGCAAGGGGCGAGGGTGGCAACCTCACCCCATTGTACTGTCCCGACGTTGGGAGGCGTCGGTCCCTTGAAGGACTGACTAGCTATCGAGGTGCTCTGTTTGCTCAACAGATACGGGGCACCTCACCAAAGGCGGCATGGGTGGCACACGGCGGGGTTTAGTGGGTAGAGCTTCGTCCACCTTACCCACATTCCCACATGGAGAGACCCACTCCCCTGCGGGATACCTCAGAGCATTTCCCAGCGTTAAAGAAAAAAAAATATTCCGAAAAATAGGGCTATAAGAATTAATAAGTCGCGATAAAAACTTGTTTTATTATAATGATATAACGAGAAATGTGTCTTTAAGCCTTACATAGCTTTTTTTCTCTTTAGCGCCGGGCAATACTCTGAGGGATCCCGCGGGGGAGAAGTTCTCCCCTGGCCAAGCTGGTAATTGGATGCAACTATACCCACCAAAACCCGGTGAGGTGCCGCCCGTGGTGAGGTGCCCTAGATCTGTTGAGCAAAAAAGGCACCTCGACTAGTAGGTACTAGAGTACTAGTCACTACTACGTTACTTCTAGTTACTACTACTAGCATAAAATTCTGAAACTGGTCAGTGATTTGCCACTGACGTAATAGCATTCAACCAACCAATGGTCTATATCTATCTGTACGTCCCATCAGCCAATCACCCATCAATGACCAATCGGCACGGCGTCCCAGCACAAAGGTGGAATTTGTTTTCATACATTACCGTTCTATTCCGATTATATGCTTGATGTGCCCTATAACCCACCCATTAATTTGAAAAGTTCAAATCTAAACGCTGGCAAAATTGAAAATATAGTGATCATATTTTTATATTTGTCAACGATTTAAATATGTTTTTTTCTCCGCCTGTACGGCTCCAATCAATGGGTGATTGGAGCCGTTCTAGAAAAAACAGCAACTCGTACAAAACATTGATTAAAACTTCATGAGGGTATATCGGCCGTTTTGGCGTTCATTGAGGGAGGCCTATGTTCAGCAGTGGACGGATAGAGGCTGATGATGACGATGATGATGATGATGATGATGATGATGAGGGTATATTTTGAAGGCTATCACCGACAGACAAACTGACTGTTTATTTACATTGATGATTACCCGACGCCGTCAAAGTATATTATATGCTTAAGTATCTTTAATATATAATAAATATAATATAATAATATTTTCAACCCTTATAATATGTCCACTGTTGGGCACGGGTCTCCTCGAAATCATGCGAGGAGGGTTTCGGGTCATAGTTCACCGATGCGCTGGCCCAATGATATTATGTAATGTAATTAAGCTTAAGAGAATAGAGCTGAAATATCTTCCATAGATATATTTTAGAGACCTCCTTACACAAGTCACAGGATTCAATTTCGCCCCCACCACGGTTCAAGCCTTGTCGTGGCGGTGGGGCTCAGTAACCTAAGGTGAACTCAGCACTTTGGGCGAAGCTAATTGAGCCCAGGAGGCTCTTTGTACCCCTCTTAAAGGAGAGGGGACAAAAGAGCAGGGGGAAAGGGACGAGGACGGGAACCTCACCCCATTGAACTGTCCCGACGTTGGGAGGGAATTTTCTGTGGTGCGGGACAACCCCTCTGCGGAGGTGGCGTCGGTCCCTTGCGGGACTGACTAGCCGTCGAGATGCCGTTTGCTCTTTAGATCCGGGGCACCTCACCAAAGGCGGCATTGGTGGCACTCGCCGGGTTTTTGTGGGTAGAGCTGCGTCCACTTACTATCTTTCGGGCGCAGCGAGTCCCACATTCCCGTCTGGGGAGTCCCCCCCGCGGGATGCCTACTGGCGTGAAAGAAAAAAAAAGGATTGAATGTCGCCGCAGGGAGAAAATTTCAGAAAAATGTATCTCCAGACTGTGCAGAGAAGGTCAAGCACCTGAACATTTTATTCGAAAACAGATCGAACTCGCGCCAGTTCAAAGCTCGAGGCTCACTCAATATCCATAACCTGAACGTATCAATCACAAAAATCCCTTAACCTTTAATAATCGCAAATCTCATTTCTTGAATGTCACGAAATTCAATAAACGATAAAAGGTGAAATTTCAAAGGTGCAGATAATAAAATCGGATAGCCATTAATCAGGGTTGCCATCGCTTAATCATTTGAACCGGTTCAAACCGGTCCGAACCGGTGGTAACTGGTCGTATCCGGTTATCGCCGGTTTAGGGGGAATCGGTTTTGCGGTCGTAATCGTCGATAAATCACTTTTAGTCGAGATATTTAAAAGATTAATACGGTTAAATGTCCTTTTGACCGACTTCAATCGGTTTTCGAATGTGTTACTATCTACGGATACCCATAATGTGCATGGTGTTTTTTCCGTCAATGGTAGATGGATTATGATCTGCATTGTCGTATACATACTGAGTAAAACAAGGTTTCTCAATTTTTGTTACTTCCGCTTTTATTGCTGATAATTCATGTAAAGCAGTGTTGTGATAAGACGCACATACTCCAAGCTTAGCCAACAAATTGACTATTAATTTTGACCCTGATTTGCGGTTAATATATAATCCGGTAGACAATAGAAGAGAAGAAATAAATGATTTCGGACGAATAGCAGAGATTATGGAATGGGCTACGTAATCTTTTTTTACTCCAAGGCTGTTAAAAGTATCATCATCATCTTCATTGGCCATTTCGTCATCATTCGTCTCGGATTGTTCAGAATACGTTGACTCTGACATATTTTCCTGTCTTCTCTTTTTTTTGTGCACATCAAACATCATCAGCTCTTCCAAAAATTCATCTAAATACTTCGGAATGTCTGCATGAACATTGTCAAGAAAGCTGACAGACGAAGGATATGTTTTGGTCTTGTACTGAGTACTTTTAATTTGTTTTCGTATTAACTCAGCAGCAGTTCGTATAACACGAATATCTTCATCTTCTTTCCTTTGTTCACGATGCATATACCACATATCGTCAACAGGTAAATCGCCAGAACCACAGTAAGTGACGATACTTTTAATCCCTGTACCTGAAATCGTGACGTCAGTACCGAAATGACTTTCTAAATGTGTTATTAGAGTTTTAGGTGACGGCTTATATTCCATAATTTTTAATAATCCACCGATTGTAAATTGGCATTCGGAGCTGTTTTCAATGTAATCAAAAACAAGTTTCAATGATTTTTGTAAAGGTGAATCCTCGATTTTAGATTGATCAGTCGGAATTTTTTTAAATTTATTGAGACAGGAAAGATGATAACGTGCCTTTACTTCTGTTAATGAATTTACTCGGGATATTAAATCAATAACATGCTGTCCAAGAGAATCATTACGTTGTTCCGCAAAATGTAATAATTTCTCTTTTATTTCATCTGATTGTATAATGTGTTTCTTACGTAATTTATTGTAGATGTCCTTTTGGCAAAACAAACAGTGTTTACTAAACTCAAAATCACTAGATACACTGCGTGTTGATATTCCGGAAACCGATGAGTTTGAAGAACCAGGAGTATCCTTGTTGGAAATTAAATATTTCGTTCGACACTTTTCGTGAACTTGAATTTCGGTTTTGCCTTCTAAAAATTTATGCTTATTATCACCGATTTTCATACTATATTCACGTAATGTGGCTATCCCACGTGCTTTAACGATTTTCACTTCTTGAGCTAATAAAGAACCAACAAACTTCCTTTCGCAGATGAAACATTTTAATGAGTAGTCCATTGTGATAAAATTATGACGGTCACAACGAAAAAAATGAGATTAAAGTATTGAGTTGGATGAAAAACTACGTGGTAATTTTGTAACTGTAATTTAATGTTCTAAATATAAGCAAAAATTGTTACTTTCTGATTCAATAGACGATTGATAACATATGCGAATGTTTCACTGGTTATTAAATTAAGAAACGTGTATCTTTCCACGATAAAAATATTAATAAGAATAATTGTATATACACCACGTTGATATACACTGAACTGCACTGGGTAACTGTTAGACAAACTATGAGCCACGTCGTCAGCTCTATCAGGTATAAGGGAACAGGTAAAAGAAATCTAACAAAAGAATCGACCTTCGAAAGAAGCAGCTGCTCACTAAATATAACACTCCAAACCGGAGTAGTATATTCTAAAAACATAATTTTTAGAACAGAAAAATAAAATACCACTACGAAAAAATAAAAATTTACGAAAATTCGATAATATTGTCATAAGAATAAAGCAAAAACAGATATAATGTTTAAACAATTAGCAATAAAAGTATGATTAACAATTAATATGTTAGAAAATTAATCCCTTAACAAAATTGTTTGAAGGTTTTTTGCTGTATCTGCATAATTTAACAAGTTAAAGATCACAAAAGATACGAAAAAGTCAAAAAAATACAGAATTTTTATAAACAAATGCATGTAATAGCTAATAAACAATAGATACGAACTTGATCTTAGATCCATCTGAAAGAAAAATTCATTCTCTATAAAAAAGACTTGAATGTCCTTTATCGTATCTCTGATAGTTTAAAAGATATATCAATTTTTTAATTGACAAATCAAGTAGTGGCGATAATTACCGTACCGTATGATATTAAAATTAATTATAATAAATAAAAGAAAATTTTTTTTGGAACTTTTTTATATATGGCTGTTTTTATAATTTTTTTCTGCTTCAAAAAAAAAATATAACGTTGGTCAATATTTGTTTATAACAAATTGTTAAACTAATAAACAATTAAATAATTAATAAAAAAAATTTTTTTTTTGCCAAACTATTTAAAAGTGTAAATTATGATTTTTAAAAGCAAAATTTTTTCTTAACTAATTGTTTAAACAATCGAAATATGAAAAAATCGTTTTTAAACAATTAAAAATTAAAATTAAGAAAAATTTTTTTTTTTAAAATCATAATTTTTTGTGGACAACCAAATAGCAAAAAAAAATTTTTCAAAAATATTGAATTTCTCTATTTGTTTAAAACAATTTTATAAACAAATTACGTAAAAAATTCATAACCTATATTAATTACTGCCATTGCTTAATGTGAAAACAGGCATAGCTAAATATTAGTTGAAAAAAAAATTTTTATCAACTTTTTTTAGATTTTTAATTTTTCAATAGTTATAAAAAATCATAATTAACAAATTAATAAACTTTAATGAAAATTTATCGCAGGATCTTATAAAGTATATATATCAAAAGGGCTCCACGAAGTTTAAAATTTATAGGCCAATTATTTATACCTTTTATCCCATTGTTTATGCCAACGGAGATTGGGAAAAAATTTGTTAGTTAACAATTAGATAACTTTTTCAAAAATGGTGATTAAACTTTTTTTTCTTCGCGGCTCGATTCTTTCAAGTGTTAAGAAGATACTAGAATTTTTTCAAATTTTTAAAATCACATTTTATGTTATAAAAAAAATATTTTTATTGCTGAGCTCTCTTTAGCGGCGGCGCGCGCATGCCGTAACAGCCGCGCGGAGCCCTATTTTCAACGTCAAATTAAAATTATAAATAATGGAGATAGAGTTCCGGGAGTACGGACTTTTTTCTTGGAAATTTTCTCCTCTTTAACGGGCTTTTTTCAAAATTGCTTAAATATTAATATTTTTCGAGTTATTAACAAAAAACTAAATATCGTTTTTTTTCCATCTTATTTTGTTAATAACAATTGCAATTTTTTACCTGCACCAAAATCCTTCAAAAACATTTTTCTAGAGGTGATTCCGAATCGAATGAGCCATCGCTCATATTTTTAGGACCTTTATCTCTATTTTTCACGTTTTTGAACTTGTTGACTAGACTAACTCGTTCATCAATAAATAATAATGAAAGAAAAAAATTTAACCTTATAATGATTTGACTTGTAAAAATCGTAAATGTTAATTTTTTGAAGTAAAACTTATTTAGGCACGACTAGGCAACTTAGATTACACATATTACTTTTTTTCAAATGGACACATTATGCTGTTGGGCCTTAGGCCTTTAGAGCTTCATCGGTGTATTGGGTCAGTAACTATCCTTACTCGGTACTCCTATGTTTGGTTCTCTTTCACGCAAAAACTACTGAATGGATTTTAATGAAACTTTACAATCACATACCTTATACATTAGAATAACATATAGGGTATAATTTATCCCTGTACTCCCACAGGAATGGGAATAAACGGAAATTTTGAAGCTAGGGCCCGACTCGTATACATCGACTGAACACATCGATTGTCTAAATAGTGATTTAGGTTACATTTTGCTTTTGACTCTAATTTCGATGTGTTAATATTTCTGTTTCTGTAAATATCGCATTTGTATCCTACCCTCCGGGAACCTGTTTCTGGGAACTTGGTATTCCGAGTGCTCGTTGTTCAAACATGCCAGCGCTTTGGGTCGCCTACAGCTAACTGTTGATACTTGTGGAATGAGAGATCTTTTTACAGACATCGCTTGGCTCGGCCACTTGATAAAATTCTTAGTTTGTTTTTTTTGGAGCAGAGGTCGTTGGCTACTGGTGTTTTTATTTTATTTGTATAGATAAACTGGCAGAGTTACCACCTGATGGTAAGTGGCCAGCGTCTCCCATGAAAATAAACGAGTTTACCTGGAACTAGCCCAGGCCTATCCTGAGACATACGATGTTAAGTCTGTGCATCAGTAATTACACTGCCTGTGCCTTCTCTCCGAGATATACGTGTTTTTCGCTTGGAGCAGAGGATGTTGGCTGCTCATGTGGTTTTAGTAGTATGGTATGAGCACAGCATAGTAGATATGTCCTACTGCCAAGCACTAGTATTTTCAAATAGGAATATGCTCTTTTCTTGAAGGCACCTGTCTCGAGCCTCTTACTTCGAGGTATCCCAGGATAAATCAATGATTGGCCTGTTGCTGACAGATCCGGGGATACATCATGATGGCTGATTGCATCCGAGGGTCGTTAGTGGTTTAGGGGTTGTGTGTTAGGGGTTTTTGACTGCATGGGTAGGGGATTCTGACTGCAAGGGTTGGGGTTTATGTCTGCAAGAACGCAGTCAGAATCAAAGCTAAGTGTCACATAACCACCAATGTCCACCCTCTACCTGATGGTATGCATAAAAACATTTTCTCCTTGAAAATAAAAGTATATATCAATGAGCATTTCTTACCCTGATAGGCAAGTAAGGTCTCGGTGTCAGAAGTGACACAGCAAAGCTTATCGAAAGAAATAGGCAGGACAGTAGTTACTTACGCAGACCCATGTTGCGTAAAACAATTGTATAGTATTTTAAGGGTTAAGTTCCTCAAAGTAATAAAAACAACCTTGATAGTACCACTCCGTCAGTTTGCCAATAACTATCGTGTACTTCGCATTGACATTGAATCATAAAAGGAAGGATGTTAGGTCTCACAACATAGGATTGGGAAAATTGAAATTCGTTATTTTGTTGTCATCTTTATATATAAAAATCAATGCCACTTTTCGTTGTAATTTTATAACTCAAGAACGGGCTCACCAATCCCAACCAAATGTTTAGGCTTTGTTCGGACTATTTAGTAAACGGTTTATGTGAAGTTTGCACAAAAACGGTCGAGCGGTTATATTTTTTTTATTATTTTATCATATTTTTTTTTTCATATTTTTTTTATTCAATAAATGGCGGATCATTTTTTAATGGAGATTGTGCTGTCAAATTGAATCTTTTTCAGTTAGGGTCATATTGAAACTTTTTTCAGTGTTGACAGTACAACATTAAGTTTTAAAATAGCTAGCAATTAATAATATATTTTTTTTTGTTTGAATGAATTAATTTTGATGTTCCAATTTTTTTTATTTCACTTTATACGTACGTACCGGGCCGCTAGTATTACATAAAGAAAAGGTTTTTCGGAATCCTCATTTGTTGAAGAAAAGATTCGTGAGACCCACAGATATTTTAAATAAGCTTACATCACAGTCTCGTCCCCAATATATTGCCCGGCTTGCTCAAGCGTCGTCTACGCGGACGCGCCCTGATACCACTTCTCCTGTTCTTAATATTTCTATGGTGAGACCTAACCAAGTTATTCAAAGATACATCAAGGGTACAAGAAACTAAACAAGACACTAAACTAATAATAACTTGTACAGTCGTTACATAGAATAATTCATGAATTCATCAAACTGCTAATTTAAAACTCCATTGGGTCACATGTTCATACCACACGACACGTAGACGATCCGGATACGACATTTGTATTATATTGTTATAAGCGATATGTCTCTATCGGGGTGACCAAACTTTTGACCGAGGTCTACTTAATGTGCTCGAAAATAAATATTCATGCTTGCGGTCGAGTGCAAGGTGGAATTTAGAAGAAAGAAATACACGCAACAATACTACTAAGGACTGTTACGATCGACCAATAGAAAATAGATAATAAACAGTGTTCTTGGTGCGATTAGGTGGTACATTTTTAAAATAAGTGATTTTATTTGTTAATATTTTTCTGTTCAGTTTATTTGACTCTAGTTACTGATATGTAGGGTCTCGCAGGAGAGCGCGCTGCCGAACGGGGAGTCCGCCGCGTACGCGTAAGGCCCGAGCTATTAGCCACCGCTATGTGTTTAGGGTGCCTTAAGCAGAAAAGAAGGAGGGTATTCCATCTCCCTGCCTCCAGAGGAGAGTGCCGGTTGTCGCGCCGTCGAGGCCCCACGGAAGTCCACAACTCCCGCGCCAGGCCGGCTGAACGACGAAGAGAACAGGTTTAGTGGGTAGAGTCTGCGTCTACCATATTTTGGGGCACAAAGAGTCCCACATAACCTTGGGCCCCCAGGGCCCGGTTGTATGCATAAGAGCATTCCCCAGCGAGATGTAAAGCTATTTTAGTAATGCAAGAAAAATATATAAATCCAAAAAAACTACTACCATGTTGGAAGGTAGTATTTTTTTTTCTTTTTTTTTAGGCCGATATTTATCATGTTGAGTCTAAGGGTAGGCTACAGATAGAATCAGTAGAATACAGTAATTAATTGTTAGTTCCGGATGTAATCGGTTTTAGGATGACGTTAATAAATTTATATTAGATATAGGTCACTTGCCTATAGTTTTGCTTATCTAAACTAAAAATAATATTAAGATAACTTTGTCGTCTGCAGTGAACTGCTGCGTCATACGACGTATCGTACAGTATAAATGCACTTTAGACCTCATAAAACTTTGTTTTTTCGAATTAGCCCAGCTGACTCCCGACTTTCCTTTATCCGTTTTATTTGACGTTCAAATTGCACTCGATTTCATTACGACTTTATATCTTCCCAATTTGCGAAGTGAAAAATTTTCCTACGATTTTTATTGTGATAAAATCTGTATTTTCGTGTCACTTGTTTGTCGATGGCTATCTATTTTAATGATGTTCTAAGCACTGGGTTTGAACTTGAGATGTGTGATCTATTTATAAAATGCAAGGTACCGATGTTAGTATATAAATATTATCTTTATAAGCAGAAATTTCTCATTGGGTACGTTGTTTGTCCGCGATATACTTCTAAACTACTGAGTCGATTTTAATAAGATTTTGCATACTGCTTTGGCTCTTGAGAGATAAAATACGATCGGATATAGGTGGTGCTGTTGTTGAGACGTCTACCCGAGCCACTGCTTGCCCAGATATCAAAGCCAAAACCAAATTTTAATTGTAAGTAATTAGTTAATTATTATCATCATAATTCCAAAGATTTAAATCGTTAGATGCGCCCCGGATATAGTATGACCGCTCCAAAATTTGTCCATCCTCAAATGAGTGAGCTCAGTCATTCGCAATCAGTGCGACAGAGAAAGTAGTTTAAACACAATTTGCGTAAGGTAAACAGATACGACACTATTATGTCATTACCGTCCTATTAGCCAATATAACTAGAAAAAATATTCCACAGTTTTTCAAGGTGAGGGCATATTTTTTTTTCTTATGAAATACCTATGAAATAAAGATACTTCATAACATTACAATCTAGCCTAGGTATAAGCTAATAAGTAATTTTAATTTAACCTAAATTGCTAATGTTAGAGTTCTTGTAAGAATGTGTCCTTTGGCACTTTTTCTTATTGTCTCTAGTTAAGGGGAAGACACTCTGTTATTGTGTTCTTTCTGTAGCACTCACTACACTCCACTATTCAACACTGTCACTTTTATAAAACTAACTCAAAAGGTTTTGTCCTTTACAGTCTTCTAGGTCAGTCACTAGGTCCGTGTTGTCGAGGAGCTGTATGGCCTCTACATTTACATGGCGATGAAGTCTACGCTCATGAGCTTCGGCATAATGTTTTATAACATTAGCGACGGTATCCACTTTGAGGTCCCGATGGAGGTCGTCATTTCTTATGTACCAGGGCGCATTTACTATTCCCCTGAGCACTTTATTTTGGAACTGCTGTATTATTTGGATGTTGCTTTGTTTGGTACAGCCCCAGAGCTGTATACCATAAGTCCATACTGGCATCAGGACTTGTTTATATAACAACAATTTATTTTGTACTGACAACGATGAGTGTTTACCAAGTAGCCAGTACATCTTGTTGTAACGAAGCTCGTCACGTTTTTTTTGACATGTCCTTTCCAGCGAAGCTTTGCGTCTAGAGTTATGCCTAGATATTTGGCTTTATTCTCGTATGGTATTGCTTGGTTGTTTATGAACACCGGATGGTAGTTTTCATTTTTTGTAGTGAAGTCTATGTGAATCGACTTAGATTCATTCAATTTGATTCGCCATATCTTCATCCATTCATAAAATTTATTAATGGCTGTTTATACTTTTTCCACTGCCTCTGCATGTGTGACTCCTGTTGCTAAGATAGCTGTGTCATCTGCGAAAGTTGCAATGGTGTTGTTTTCTAGTACTGGAATATCACAAGTGTATAAAAGGTACAGGACCGGACCCAGAACACTACCTTGCGGTACTCCAGCTTTTATGTGTTTTAATTCAGAGTAGGCATCGTCTTGTCTTACTCTAAACAATCTATTGGAAAGATATGACTTCAGTATTTCTGTAAACTGTTTTGGTAAAATTTTATTTAATTTGTGTATGAGATCATCATGCCACACCTTATCAAATGCTTGTGCTACGTCCAGGAACACTGTAGAACAAACTTTTTTCCCTTCTAATGCTTTTTCTATGATATTGGTTATCCTGTGCACTTGGTCTATGGTAGAATGCTGTTCTCTGAATCCGAACTGGTAATCAGGAATAATGTTTCTTTCTTCTATAAAAGGTTTCAGCCGTTTTAGAAGAAGTTTCTCGAATAATTTTGACATAATTGGCAGCAGGGAGATAGGTCTGTATGATATAGTTTCATGGGGTGGTTTGCCCGGTTTTGCTATCATTATGACTTCGGCAACTTTCCACACGTCAGGCACATGCTGCAGTATGAACGCAGCATTAACGAGGGTGGTAAGCTTGACTATTGCTTTACGAGGAAGATTTCGTAAAACTTCGCCCGTAATAAGATCTTATCCAGGAGTTTTCTTTTGTTTTAGACGCCGGATCTCGCTGTGGACTTCTTTAGGGGTAACGAGTTTTATTTTTCGCTGGTCTTGTGATTCTTCTTCTCTATCCAGAACTATATATATAGTTATAACTATCTAGATCTATCTATCTCTATCCAGAACTATATATATAGAATATATATATAGTTCTAAATGTTGGGCAAATGTGTTTGCTTTTTGTTCATTACTAATGACCCATCTTCCGTTGGTTTTAATAGGGGGAATATGCATAATTGGCCGTTTGAGATTTTTTGTAGCTTTCCATAGAGAGTAACCAGTCGAGTGGTCACTTGCTAGAGTAGTCAGATAGGTTTTCATAGTTTCGCGTCGAAACTTCTTAATTTTCCTTCTGATTTCTTTGGTTATGTTATTCAATAACGTTTTGTCATGTGGAAATCTGGTGCTCTGCCATATCCGCTTTTGTTTTCTTTTAGCAGCTATGAGATTTATTATTTCTATAGGGTAGAAGTGGTCTCTAGTCTTCCTTTTAATGACTGGTGTATTATTCCAAGCACACTGCTGAATGTCCGAAATGAACTTCTTTAGATCTTCATCAACTTGTTCATGATTTTTTAGCGGGACTTTTAGATTTATGGTTGACACTAAGTCTTGTTTAAAGCTCTCCCAATCCGTTTTAGCGTCAACCAAGGTGGGGTTACTAGCTTTCTCTAATATGGTTTCACTTACAGTTAACAGTATTGGTGAATGGTCTGAACTCATGTCGTAGCCCTATTGGATATGAAGGAAACTTGATGAAATATTTTTGTAAATAAAAAAGTCTATTAGGTCTGGAATTTTCTGAGTATCAGTAGGGCAATATGTTGGTTTCCCTGTAGATATAGTATCACAGTGCATCTCTCTTACGGCATTAAGCAGTTCCTTTCCTTTGGTTGTGGTCAGTTGAGACCCCCAGTAAACATTTTTGGCGTTAAAATCACCACCTAGTATGAACCTGTTACCAAGTTTATTTAAAAAACTCTTGTAACGCTCTGCTTTCAGTTAATGTCTTGGTGGGCAATAGATTGCTGAGATATTTTTTTAATATAATACTAATAATAACGTCGTAACGTAAAATGGTGACGAAGCAGTCCATTGGCATTCCATGCCATAATCTTTAGTGTCTTCATCATTGTTGACGTTTAGGAGTAGCTGTGTTCGTGCTACGTTCTAGTTTTTGCAATCTTCCCTCAAATGAAGTCAGAATATTCAAAATCTGATCGACTTTATGGTCCAGACTAGAGTTTTCTTTTAGATGGGGTTGTGGACGTAGCTGAGGGCCTTTTGTTATTTGTGCAAATGTAACATTTTTTGTGACATTTTGGTGAGCACTTAAGTTCTTAGCTGCACTTGTAGTTTGTTGGGCTGGTGAGATTATCTTTCTTGTAGCTTTATTCATAGCTTTATTCTTCATGTTTTGTAGTTCTTTGGCTACCATACACCCCCTATAGTTAGAAGGGTGTGATTCACCACAATGTACGCATTTTGGCTTTTCATCTGCTGGTTTAGTGCAATCTTTGGTTAGGTGTTTACCCGTGCATTTTACACACCTAGGTTCTTTGGCACAGTATTTTTGTGTAAACCCATATGCTTGACATCTTTTACACTGTGGAATCAATCTTGATGTTTTTAATGGCTGTATATCTACTTTGCACCCGAGAATAGACTTTATGCCATATATCTTATTTATATCTTCATCCTTTTCAAATGAAAGCATGAACATGTTCAGAGGTTCTTTTTTCCTCCAGCTTAGTTTATTTACAGCATCCTGGATTTTGTATCCTTTAAGAGTTAGGTTTTCAACTATCCTGACGGGCTGGCATGAGAAATAGAATTTTTTTGCCATCACTCTAATCGGCCTGTCTTGTTTGTTCTCATACGAATACCAGTGACAGTTGTTTTGCAACAATAGCTTTGTTGCGAACCAAATGGTCGATCCATTTGGTTCGCTTCACCTCACTACAATTTTATTGACTTGTCGCTCGCACATCCCTATCGGCCGGTCATGCGACGCGAGCCGCGCCCGCGCCACTCCTGTGGGGCTCCTCAGTTTGTCACGAACCATATACCGCGCCGTCCGCCGCGCACAGCTTAATTGTGTTCGCTCGTTTGATGCCGCTATTGACGTGACTCGTGCTAAAGAACTCCCTCAAAGAACGCCAAAACGCCGGATCTCTCGTAAGGAATGTCTTAACAAAATTAAATCTGTAAATTTTATAATAATATATTCATGTTGCTCATAATGATACATTAATGTTTCATAATAAGTGAAATTCGCGTTAGCACTAGTAAAGCTAGGTATATTCTTACTTAGGGCCGATTTCACCAACATTGAATTTACACTAGAGTAGCTATCCCAGTATAACTTTACTCTGTCGATTTATTCGAGGATTAACTTCAATTTCGTTTCACCACGTTATTCTATAGATATCTTATTCTCGCATAGTTACTCTGTGACGTTGACCGAAAGAATTGATGAATGCGTTATGCGCCCAAGTAAAATAGACAGTTTGACGTATACTTGCGCAATAGCGTTGCGTATTCTTTTATTTGTTCGGATAATACGTTAACTCCACAGTTGAATTGACACTTGACAGTGATCCCGTGCGCGCTTTTTAATATGGTTTGGTTTTGTTGTGTTTTGAAACTTTTGAACTTTTTTATTCGGTGTATACAAATCTATAATATTGTTCTATACAAATCGTTGATTGTAAACAATTACAAATGAAAATAAAAGACCGGATAGAGTATCAATGAAGCAAAATTTTTATACCACAATTTATAATAACAAAAAAGTGAAATAGCTAACTAATATGTATTTATAAATAATGGCATGTACTTAAGTATCGATGCTGATTAATATTTTTTATTATTAATAAAATTTAATTTTAAATCTATTTCAATTATAATTTGACATATTTAATTAATTATAATGTGACAATAATTGAGAGAATAATAATAATTAATAATATACCATAACATTAAATAGTACTCTTTGATTATATATACGTTATTATATATAATCAAAGATAGTACTAATCTCGGAATAGCAGCTTACTCGGCCGAAATCGGCGGTATAAGGTTTTACTCTAGTATAGAGATTTTATCCCTAGGTTAAATGTTGGTGAAACGTAAAATGGGCTTACTCGCGAGTGATTAACAACTTATTCCGGGAATAAGATTTATACGACATTGGTGAAATCGGCCCTTAATATTATAAATGTGAAAGCGTGGATGTTTGTTAAGCTTTCACGCGAAAACTACATAACCGATCATCGGGAAATAACATACAATAAAGGTGATTTTGCCGTTTTTTGCTCGGTATTGTATGGAACCCTATGTGCACGAATCCGACTCGCACTTGGCCTGGTTTTTTTTCAATATTTATTTTTATTTTTTAAAAGATGCATGTGTTTTACTTGCATGTTCTTGCCTTAGTTTACCAAGACGAGCACGCACGCGAGGGCCCCGTCGTGGTGGAGGCGTGCGTACGCGTGGTGGTAGGAGAGGTATGGGGGAGGGTGGAGGCCGTGGTCGTGCTCGCAATCAAAGGCCTGAAGCTATAGATGAGTAAGCTTTTATATATTTTTATTTTTTAACCCTCGAAATAAAAAGTAGATAAGGCTTAATATGGAGCACGAGAATTTAGGAAGCACAAATTTACACGATTACAATTTCATTTAATTGTCTTTTAGGTTGAATATCGTTAATATAGAGGAGCTTCCGGAGGGGGTGCCGCTGGAAAGCCCTCTGTGCGTCAAAAAGATGCGTACTTTGAACCCGTAAGTAGTTAGTTTTTATTCTGAGCAAACACAAAAATGTACACAGCTATATTTCATATTTATTTCCTCAAATTAGCACCAGGAAATACTGTTTAATGTCCTTCTCCAGGGTCTTTGGTGAGTTGAATGTGGAGAGTGCACCCTCTTCACCAGCCTTTCCACCGTCTCCGGCATTGTAAGTTGCTTATTTTTCTATTTATAGCTTCTAGTTTAAATAATAATGAAGGCTTTAGGCGGCCTAAAACTCCATCACCAGAGTAAGCCAGTAGCTCATACGAACGTACTTACTTCAGTTATATACACAACAAATTTCATTATGACCATTGTAGTTAAAAAAAAACTCACATAGTGAGAACTAAATTTGGATTTATAATATTAAAAAGTTTAAAAGAAAGAAAAAATTACAAAACTGCTTTTATTTCAGATTTGTTGAATGTGGCGGTAGCGGAGTAGCTACGCCTACTCAGCGCCCTGATTTCCCACCAGGAGCAATTCTTCGCGACGAAGATATTTCACAACACCATTCCTCTAACTCCCACCAGAGCCAGAGATTAGAGGGTAGCCAGGGGGTAGATAATTTTTTGGCTCGTCATCACCACCTAGCAGAAAACCCAATGCTGCCTAGCAAAGGCGGGCGGCTACGGCGCGTTTGCCGGGTATGCAAAAAACGCACTACACTGTACTGCGTGGGTTGTTCCAAGTCTGTCTGTATGACCCCTTGCTTTGTTACTTTACATACATAAATAAATATTATGTATGTAAATTTTTATTTATGTATGTAAAGTATGTGTTGCTGCGATGGGACGTCATGGCCCATTGATGGAGGACAGATAGAGGCTTATGATTTTTTTTATAGAAGCAAAAAGCAAGTCCATTCACCTGGTGGTAAGAGATAAGCAACATCCATAGATAGTCGACTCACCTGGTGGTAAGTGATAAGCGACATTCATAGACACTTCTTTTCTTTAGGGTCCCCAAGTCGTATCGGTTCGAAAATGCTATAAGTGGTAAGTGATAAGCGACATCCACAGACAGTCCACTCACCTGGTGGTAAGTGATAATCGACATCCATAGACTGTCGTTCACCTGATGGTAAGTGAGTGAGAAGCGACATCCATAGACACCTCTTTCCTTGAAGGTAGCAGCTGATTCCATATAGAGGTCGTGCGAGGAAGGAAATGCCGTAAAATCGAGTTGTTGTATTTTTAGATTTAGGATTTACATGAGATGATGATACATATTATTATTACTTATTTTTGTATTTGTGTTTTTATTTATATAAGTACACTATTTATTAATTGTATACAATACACTTTATGTGTATGATATTTAGGATAGAAACAATTGAATCACTATGTATGTAACAATACTCGGATGGCTTATCCATATTAACATAGCACACCTGGACACTTTTTAACACATTTTGTTGCAAAATTTGTCTGTTTTTATTGTTGATTTTTAAAAGTTTTTTGTTAATAAAATGCGTTTTTCACATATAATTAATTAAGATTACTTCATCTATTTGTGAAATATAAGTTTATAAATAAAAAATATGCAACCTGAATTGCTTTTTAATCCAAACTTCGAGAGGATCTCATACAGCCATTTTTAAAATGGGTTTTTAAAAAAATCTGTAATTAATAAACTAAATACTTCTCACCTTTGAACTATTGTTTGTGATAAGAACGTAAACTAAACTATATCATAAACTTTAACCCAAAGCCACTTGAGCTACGGTGTTCGTAGAATTTATAAATAAACAATGGGCTATTTTCGTCTGGCATTTGGGTCGCTCAAGTGAGACAAGTTTTTGTAAAGCTTGTGGTGTAAAAAAAATGTATTGTGATGTATTAGATTTTATATTATTGTAAATAAGTATATATTAAGGTACATGAATAAAATAAAAAACTTAAAAGTAGTGGTTTAATTTTTTATTTAATTCGATTTTTATCCAAGAATCTGGAAAAAGATCGTTTCCCCAAATTTTACATTAGATTATAAAATATTTTGAAAGTATAATTTTAATAATTCATATTATATAAGTTAGCAAAATTCATAACGATTCGATTGATATACGTTTTATGTACAGGTACCATACAAAACTTTAGAGATATAAGCATTTTAATTAGCGCGCGCCGATGTCGCGAAATTTTCAAAAAAATGTGTGCCACTTGCTCCGAAACACGCAAAATGGCCGTGCCACGGGAGGGGTTAAGTGATTTTTTTTATTCGCCAATTTTGGGCATAGTCACGTGGATTGATTGATTTGAGTGTAATGGACTAATATATATATATATATATATATATATATATATATATATATATATATATATATATATATATATAATCAATTGACTATTGTGATCAATTTAGTGCCTAAGTCAAGTTAATGTGAATGAATTGTTAGTCGCCATCTTGTTGTTGAACTTCTTCGCTGAGCATCGTGTCCAACCGAGGCTGTCTGAGATAAGTATATAGATAAATTAGCATTTATTATCCGATTGACCAATTAGGGGTTAGTGTTAATTAGATTTATATTTGAGGCATCGACACACCGGAGAAGACTCAAGACGTCGTTTAGGTAATTGTACAGTTTTATATAGCTCCGTAAAATCGCGGACATGTTCTACCCTATTTGAATTCCGAATAATTATATATATCGCTTCCACTGCATTTCCTGCTAATCCGGATACGGGAATGAACAAGCTTTGTTATGGCTCTTCTCGTCGTTCATCATTTTAGCAAGGAACGAGTCTCCATTTACAGTTGATAACAGAAGATTGTAAAACTTCTGATAATCTTTCACGTTTTCCACCACAACAGGCGGCGGTGGTGGTATTTTCTTGGGTTTCGGTTCCATACGCTGATTTTCGCTGGAAGCTAGTCCTTGTTGAGTAGGTGGTGAGAGTGTCGAGTTCAATTTCCTTTTTTTCCTTGATTTCTGTCGTATCCACTCGGTCTCTTTTGCGAGCTCCTCTTCGTCCGTTTCGTAGACGGGTTCTTCAGAGGGGGTTCCATCCGTCGCAGGTTTGTTTGGAGGATTATGTTTCTCCTGGACTTCCTTCAGTCGGAGCTGTAGTTGATCTATTTGGTTTTTTAGTTGTTGAACCAAATTTTCCAACTTTTCGCGTTTAGTTTTTTCGTCCGTATATAACCGGTACAGTAGTTGTTCCGTTTCAGTTTTGATTTTCACTGTACTAGTTGAAGCCATAATTATTTTTAAATTACGACTGCCCCTTAACAATGTTTATAAAATAGCTGTGAATCACATATCGTATCTAGGTCACCGCGGCGGTCGCGGACCATTCAGCGTAGTTGCAGCGTCAGCGCAATACCCGAATCTAACTAGAGCAAGAGCGACGCACGCGACCGTTCTCGATGGCAATCGAAATCGAACTTGAAGGTGAGGGCATATGTAACGATTTTAATATTTAACCTTCATATTGAAGTTTTGAGGTCAACTATTGGTACTCCGTCCGATAATGGGATATTCTCTTCATCTGTCTCAGTCCGGTCCAATCCTTGATATCGTCATACCACTTTCGCCTTGGTCTACCTGGTGTCTTTCTACCAAGTATCTTGCCCTCGAGGATTGTCCGTAGAGATTCCAAAGAAAGGAAAACCTTTTTTTAGCCAATGTAACACAGGCCTCATTCAACCGGTGGGAGGGAAGCGCTGTGCCGCGCTCCTGGCTGCATGGGTACCACCATCTTGCTTGTTTCTCCCGTGAATCAGCTTTGCTGTGTTTCGGAGAGAAGGGCAAGACAGGCAGTGTAATTACGGGCACCGAGACTTAACATCTTATGTCTCAGGATAGGCAACACATAAATGAGTTGCCTGGGTTCGTTCCAGGTAAACTAGTTTATGTTCATAGGCGACGTCGACCACTTACCATCAGGCCGCACGTTTGCCAGTTTGCTTATCCAACTAACATAAAAAAAAAACAACCGTTAAGATTGTCGATTCCGTGGTTACGGATGTTGAATCGAATCCATGACATTTTAAGCGTAATTATTTTTTATCTTTGAATAAAAGCGTGTGCTAATTTAGAAATGGACGTTTCTAACATTTTGTTTGGTTTTTATTCAAAATTGATGGTTCAAAAAAATATTCTGTTTTCACTCGATATTTAGTTTCAATCAGACTTTCATTGGATTTAGCTCGGTAATGGAGCGGACAGCTGAATACGGATGAAAAATTGGAAATGTGATTTCAATATAAGTTGCCTGGTGTAGTGGTCTGACTGGCACGGGTAAGTCGCGGGTTCGATTCCCACGTCGAGTTGGGACACGACACTCTTCAATATTCCTCGTACAAACTACTAGTGTACTGTAGTGTAGTGTGCTTTTAGTAGTACATTTACTATTTCAATGTCTATTATGTAATACAAGTTTGAGCTCGAGACACGCATTTTCGGGGATTCCCCGAAAATATAAATATGTACGTTCACTCGCTTGGAACCGAGTAGGGAATAATTACCGTGCGTTATTTACTTGTCTAAATCCGTCAATCTATTGTTTCGTTTTAGTTGGATTGACAATTTGATGTGTTGTAAGCTAATATCTGTTTTATCGTTGATCCACATTCACCAAAGTTAAATTGTTTGAGA
This sequence comes from Helleia helle, assembly GCA_963853865.1. Lineage (NCBI taxonomy): Eukaryota > Metazoa > Arthropoda > Insecta > Lepidoptera > Lycaenidae > Helleia > Helleia helle. The sequence continues at coordinate 17,614,490 of OY971433.1, read as the reverse complement.
TTTCATATAAAATACAATATTGTTTTACCAAAAATTGTTCGAAAGTTGAAAAAAATCTCATACAAATACAAAATGTACAGAAGTGAGTTACTGAAGTATGTATTTATTAGTCACAAAGTCCGACAAGTTGAGTTGATATTATTGTCTCTAAGAGAATAGCTAGTAGCGACTAAGAATAAATCCAAGCTACTACGGCTTTTTCTCGAGGTGAGTGAAACCATTTTAGATAGTCCTTATAGATATTTTATTTCACGAAAAACGATAAATTTCGTTTTCCACGGTTACAGGCTTTTTATTTACGCCGGGAAATGCTCTGAGGCATCCCGCCGGAGAGCGGGTCTCTCCAGGCGGGTATGTGGGACTCACTGCGCCGGAAAGCTGGTAAGAGGACGCAGCTCTACCCACTAAAACCCGGCGAGTGTCACGTGAACTCTCGTGAACTCGTGAACAAGACATTCGTAGATAATGTCGAAATATAGAGTTCTGCGAAACAAAATAAAAAATCATGGTAAATATCTTGTTTATAACCATACAAGATAGACAAGTACAAACATTTGACCGCACATCGATCAGCGTCTAGATCGAGCATTCCAGAATTTCATGTTTCTCATTCCATGATCCAATTAAAAATTCCATAATTAACCGTTAGCGGTTGGCTGCGGAGTATTATCATTGGTGGTATGGAAATAGTTTTATGAGAAGGACGTACTTTCTACTTAACCAGACCAAAAGGGGTAGAGAGAAGGGCAGGACTGACATTACTGGCACAGAGACATTCAATTATCTTAACATTTTCATCTTATGTCTCAGGATAGACACGTTTTTTGCTCTTAGACATTTCGCGAGGAGTAGGGACCCTCAGGCGGGAATGTGGGACTCGCTGCGCCCGAAAGATGGTAAGGCAAACGCAGATCTACCCACTAAAACCCCTCCACAGAGGGGTTGTCCCACACCACAGAACAAACCCTTCCAACGTCGGGACAGTACAATAAGGTGAGGTTCCCATCCTCGCCACTTGTCTCCCCTGTTCTTTGTCTCCTTATAAGAGAGGTACAAAGAGCAGCTCTCTCGGCTCAATTTGTTACTACCAGGTCTGGTGGTTGGGTTAGTATACTTTACTTATTCTTATGGTCTATCTATATGCAAAATATCATACAAATCCGTTCTGCCGTTTACGCGTAATTGGTAACACTACAAGTAACAAACTTTCACCATGCTTAATGTTTAGTTCAACAGTGAGTTAACAATACTACGTATTGTTTGTGTAACTGTATGTGTAAATAACATACAGCTGTAAGTTGGAAATATGCGCTTCTAGTTTACGTATTAATAGTTAACTGCTTTGTTGGATATACAATGTTAAGTTAATAACTAAAGCTGCTAGCACTCTACAATTTTGTATAAACTGAAAACTTATTTAGGCGTATTTTAGTTGAATTGGGTTTTAATGTTGAGTCGATGTTGAAAGGGGTTTAATTGACTTGAAATCAAGCTCGCTCGGTTTTCGGAAAGTGGCCGACGTCGCCCATGAACATAAACCAGCCCATCCGGAATGAGCCCAGGCAACTCATCTATGTGTTGCCTATCCTGAGACATAAGATGTTAAGTCTAGGTGCCAGTACTTACACTGCCTGTCTTGCCCTTCTCTTCGAAACACAGCAAAGTTGTTTCACGGGAGAAACAATCAAGATGGTGGTACCCATGCAGCCGGGAGCGCGGCACAGCGCTTCCCTCCCACCGGTAAGGTGTACATAATATGAGGTAATACCTCATATTATGTCCTTAAAGTTGGCTTTGTTATTAAATCCAATGCGCGATAGTGGACAGTATCGTGTTGATGATGTCAAACTAACTACTAGATAAATACTCATAAACGATTAAGAGCAGAATGTCTCAATCAAAGTACCATCAACAAAAAGCGCATTAAACATATTGCGTTGCAGTCATGTATTGACACACAGCGAAGATTTTATTTCCACGCTTCGCAGCCTTCCGCTCTAATAGACACGCAGCCTTACTCGTTGCAAATTCAAGCTCAGGTCTGGGCTACAGAGTCGGGCCTACTTAGTCGGATCTGCATTAAGCTCACTCGGATCAGTCTTCGGACCCCGAGTCCGTAGACTGACCCGAGACATAAGATGTTAAGTCTCGGTGCCAGTAATTCGTGGGTTAAGAACCAGAGTAGCGTAAGGGCAAAAATTAAAAAAAAATATTTTTTTCTCCATTCGCTTTTTTAATCCGGAATATTTTTATGTGCCAAAAAACTGGAGCGATGTAGCGTGTAGATTGCTTAGTACAAAAATAGCATATAAGAGAAAATTGATTTTCGTTTACTGCCAGAGTGAAGTATTTCTACTTACAATAATTCTGTCATTATTTTTTCAAAAAAGTTAAGAGCACAACAATCGAAACTCGATTTACAGTGCGAATAATACACCTAAGATGCCTTGAAAGTAAATGCTCAAATAACGTATCTTGTCATACGTTTTTAACGCAGAAAGTTTGATTATGTAGCCAAAGCTTGTTTCATGCCAAATAAGCGTAAAGGAACCGTTACTGCTAAAGGGACCTTGTTTCCTGCGCTTTTGTGATTATTTTCCCTGCCAAAAAAACGTAAGGGTGCGATAAGCTACTATATCACTAAACAATTAAAGTAATGAAATCAATTTTTACGTCATTAATAGTGTAAAAGCTATATACGTTCTTTTAGCACGTAATAAATCTCTATTGTTCAGATTCACTTTCGCGTCTAATACGGTCTGTACGTTATTTTGACACTTTGACGGATTTTATCGCGGTTTATTAAGGTTTTACTTTTTTATGTTGGTTGGATAGGCAAACTGGCAGATATGCCACCTGATGGTATGTGGTCGACGTTGCACATGAACGTACATCATTTGTGTTGCCTGCCTGAGACCTAAAGTGGTAGTGCCATGCTGCTTTGCAGCCAAATTGGGCCGGCACGGCCGGGGTAGGTACCTCTCGCTCACATAATACAGCTATGTAGCGTTTCGTGTGGTTTGTGAGTTTCCGGTGGCCCATTAGGGGGGATAGGAGGGCAACGCATCTGCATAACCTCTGGTTGTGCGGATGTGTATGGGCGTCGATAGTCGCCAAAAGGCCTCGATTGCTCGTTTGCCTTCAATGCTATTTAACAAACCTGTCGAAATAAACATTTTTTAGCTTATTGGCTTTCATAAGCCACGGAATGATATGAGCGATGAATGTTTTGCGTATGATAATATGAATGATGAAGAGAAAGAAGTCAATAAAGGTGAACATGAAGCTCATTTATAGAGAAAAATTCAAGCGAGAAGACAAAGATGAAGCTGGTCACAGTCAGATGGAAGTTGATAACATTCACACTACTATAATTATAAAGCTGACCATAAAATCTATACCAATTTTTGATCCGTCTGTCCGTTATTTCACTACTATTAGGACTGCGTCAAGAATAAATCCTTACAAATTATATTATATGGGACAGGAAGATTTTTTGATTTGAATAAACTGAAAACTGTTATGATTAAACAGACACTGATGAGGAGCTGTGTATTGTTTGAAAATCAAAATTAAGGTATTCAGAAGAGGCAAAAGAGCAACCTCGTCACCATCATGGTTCAAACTTTGTCGTGGCGGTGGGACTCAGTAGCCTAGGGTGTGCCCAGCACCTTGGGCGGATAAAATTGAGCCGAGGGAGCTGCTCTTTGTACCCCTCTTATAAGAAGAGGGGACAAAAGAGCAGGGGAACAAGGGGCGATGATTGGAACCCCATTGTACTATCCCGACGTTGGTAGGGGTTGTTTTGTGGTGCGGGACAACCCCTCTTTGGAGGTGGCGTCGGTCCCTTGAGGAGCTGACTAGCCGTCGAGGTACGCTGTTTGCTCTTTAGATCCGGGGCACCTCACCAAAGGCGGCATTGGTGGCACTCGCCGGATTTTAGTGGGTAGAGCTGCGTCCACCTTACTTTCGGGCGCAGCGAGTCCCACATACCCGCCTGGGAAGACCCACTCCCCCGTGGGATACCTAAAAGCATTTCCCGGCGTTAAAGAAAAAGAAAAAGAAAAAACCTCGTAAAGAGTTATTTTTCAAAAAGCTTACAGTGGTGACATAACTATATCAGCAGATAAGTACCATGATTTGCAAAAGCTGTGTCGATCTGGATTTATTCCTCCAACATATCATGATTTTTCCAAATTTTTCAAGTCAACCACGAATAATTATTATTTTTAATTATTATTAATTTTAGAAGATTGTTGTTATTATTTTAAGGCCATTTTAACGGAAGTTCCGTTGCATTCCCTAAATTATTAAATTTATATAACAGCCAAAATAACTTATGTCAACCTTTTTTTGAAAAATAAACTTTATTAAAATAAAATTAAAACCGACTTCAAAATTAAAAAAAAAACTAAAAAGTAATAAAATAATTTCCGTAATCTTTGTGCCTACAATTTATAATCAACTTGTTCTTCTACTAATATACAATCTTTGCATTTACCACGTCATTATTATACTACGGAAATTATTTTATTACTTTTTAGTTTTTTTTTTAAATTTTGAAGTCGGTTTTAATTTTTGTTTAAAAATTTTTTATTTCTTAATTTTTAGTGATTTCAAAATTCGATAACTGATTTTATTTGTCTGAAATATGGGTAGAACTATTAAACGCGTTGCTCAGATTAGATAGCGCTGTATTAATGAGATGAACGTAGAAAGGGTTTAAATCATTACATAACAAATGAAAAAACCGAAATGGAATTGCGTAAAACTTTATATACAAGCAATCACGGCAGATTTGCTGCTATTCATTAAATAATTCCATTATATATAGGTATAGAACATCACCAATATATAGTTATAGAATGGATATTATGATGACCTTGAAAAACTATGATGCGCTTCCAAGCCACAGTTGTTTTTTGTTCATTTAACAACGACAAGTAATCAAATTACATGATTTTGGCATAATATTATTTACCGTATGAAGTAAGCCCAATTAAAGCTATAAATCGTCGAGGATTCCCCTCGACTGTGTATGGTCTCCATCATCACACCTGTAATGGCGCTTTTAACCCATATGGGTACAAAGTTCTCATCAATTTAAATTAATTAAGTCCAAACACAAGGTAGCTACTGTAAACTGTTGAGGAGTTCCCTTAACTGTCCTTTGTCTTCATCATCAGACCCCTAATGACAGTCACAATCCATCTAGGTGTAAAGTTCTCATCATTACAAATTAATCAAGCCCAAACACAAGGTTACTGATGTAAATAGTTGAGGAGTTCCCTCGATTGTCTTTCGGCTCCAGCATCAGATCGACTCCAGACCTTCATTAAATTGAAGTACTTCAAAACACTTTATAAAAAAAATATCAAACACACTAGTCGCCCCTACGATTTTCGAAAATTCCCCTCGATTTCTCTGGGATGCCATCATCAGATCCTGGTTTCCTTATCATGGGATCATTTGGGAAGTATACCCTTTAGAACAAAGAAAGAATTTTTCAAATCGGTCCAGCCATCTTCGAGTAATCAGGTAACATACATAAAAAAAAATGAAAAAAAAAAAGATTCCGACGAATTGATAACCTCCTCCTTTTTGAAGTCGGTTAAAAAACGTTTTCTAACCGCCCAAAAAGTAACACAATTCTGTAGCCGATAAATAAAGCTTTATTATTAGTGAAAATCAGATTTCTAATTATTGTAGATTTTTCCATAGAAGACCTATAAGATAACGATAGGTAAATTTGAGTTGTTTTTCGGCTCTCCTGTAAAGTTGTCATTTTGCCCTTACGCTTCTCTAGTTCTTAACTTTTCTTAACTTTAATGTTGAGTCGATGTTGCAAGGGGTTTAATTGACTTGCAATCAAGCTCGCTCGGTTTTCGGAAAGTGGCCGACGTCGCCCATGAACATAAACCAGCCCTTCCGGAATGAGCCCAGGCAACTCATCTATGTGTTGCCTATCCTGAGACATAAGATGTTAAGTCTAGGTGCCAGTACTTACACTGCCTGTCTTGCCCTTCTCTTCGAAACACAGCAAAACTGTTTCACGGGAGAAACAATCAAGATGGTGGTACCCATGCAGCCGGGAGCGCGGCACAGCGCTTCCATCCCACCGGTAAACCGGCTGCGGAGCGGAGAACGAATTAAATAATAGGATTGCACAAAGAACAGGAGCGAAGATTTTGTTTCCCCGCTTCGCAGCCTTCCGCTCTAATAGACACGCAGCCTTACTCGTTGCAACTTCAAGCTCAGGTCTGGGCTACAGAGTCGGGCCTACTTAGTCGGATCTGCATTAAGCTCACTCGGATCAGTCTAAAGACTCGGGTTTACTTAGCTCTACATCAAGCTCACTCGGTGCAGTCTACGGACTCGGGTTTCTCGGCTCTACATCAAGCTCACTCGGTTCAGTCCTAAGAAATCAGGTTTATTCGGCTCTAAATCAAGCTCACTCGGGTCAGTCTACGGACTCGGGTTTACTCGGCTCTACATCAAGCTCACTCAGGTCAGTCTACGGACTCGGGTTTACTCGGCTCTAGATCAAGCTCACTCAGGTCAGTCTACGGACTCGGGTTTATTCGGCTCTACATCAAGCTCACTCGGGTCAGTCTACGAACTCGACTTTACTTGGCTCTACATCAAGCTCACTCGGGTCACTCTACGGACTCGGGTTTACTTGGCTCTACATCAAGCTCACTCGGGTCACTCTACGGACTCGGGCTTACTCGGCTCTACATCAAGCTCACTCGGGTCAGTCTACGGACTCGGGCTTACTCGGCTCTACATCAAGCTCACTCGGGTCAGTCTACGGACTCGGGTTTACTCGGCTCTACATCAAGCTCACTCGGTGCAGTCTACGGACTCGGGTTTACTCGGCTCTACATCAAGCTCACTCAGGTCAGTCTACGGACTCGGGTTTACTCGGCTCTAGATCAAGCTCACTCAGGTCAGTCTACGGACTCGGGTTTATTCGGCTCTACATCAAGCTCACTCGGGTCAGTCTACGAACTCGACTTTACTTGGCTCTACATCAAGCTCACTCGGGTCACTCTACGGACTCGGGTTTACTTGGCTCTACATCAAGCTCACTCGGGTCACTCTACGGACTCGGGCTTACTCGGCTCTACATCAAGCTCACTCGGGTCAGTCTACGGACTCGGGCTTACTCGGCTCTACATCAAGCTCACTCGGGTCAGTCTACAGACTCGGGTTTACTCGGCTCTACATCAAGCTCACTCGAGTCAGTCTACGGACTCGGGTTTACTCGGCTCTACATCAAGCTCACTCGGGTCAGTCTACAGACTCGGGCTTACTCGGCTCTACATCAAGCTCACTCGGGTCAGTCTACAGACTCGGGCTTACTCGGCTCTACATCAAGCTCACTCGGGTCAGTCTACGGACTCGGGTTTACTCGGCTCTACATCAAGCTCACTCGGGTCAGTCTACAGACTCGGGCTTACTCGGCTCTACATCAAGCTCACTCGGGTCAGTCTACGGACTCGGGTTTACTCGGCTCTACATCAAGCTCACTCGGGTCAGTCTACAGACTCGGGTTTACTCGGCTCTACATCAAGCTCACTCGGGTCAGTCTACGGATTCGGGCTTACTCGGATCTACGTCAAGCTCGCCCAGTGACGCACTTTATCGTTTATTCTCAGATGTATGCCACATCAAGTACTCTGTATAGTAATTGGTTGATTTGAACCTGTGATAAGTGGCCACCGTCAACCAATAACGTGATAACATTAAGTTCACTCAAGTCGAGCTAAGATCACTCTTACATGCTTATCATGAGAACAAAGATATTCTCAGCTTTGGTGTTTAATATCAGTTTGAGTTTCATGATTATAATATGGATGGAATTTTTCCGGAGTAGCATTACCACGAGGCCATAAGAAGGCTTAATCTGGAATTTCATTAAAACAACTCGACGTCGCAGCGGGCCGCATAATCGGCGGATCGTGTGTGTTATGCGGATGGGGGCACACTGGGGTAAATAAATAAAAAAGTGTTCTTATACGTATCATCTTCGTCTGTCTTCGTCTGCATGGGTACCATCAGGTGGCTGTGTACCAGTGGGAGGGTTGCGCTGTGCCTTGCTCTCATCTGTATGGGTATCACCATTCTGCTTATTCACCCTTGAAATAGCTTTGCTTTGATTTGGAGGGAAGGGCTAAAGGCAGTATAATTACTGGCACAGAGATCTTATGTATCAGGATTGGCATCACGTAAGTATAAGTATTATAAGTTGCCTGGGCTAGTTTCAGCTTTATTCGAATAAACGCTGATCATTATAATATGGTCTGTCCAACTATCATAAAAAAATACGTGATTTTTGTATGCTGCTTGTCACTGACTTCCGATTCGATTCTGTCAAAATACATTAAAAAATAACAGAAGAACTATTTGTAGCTTACGCACTAGATCCGTTGCTTTCAAACGGTTTTCTGTTATTCGTAAAAATCTATTTCACATAGTTGACAGAATCGGGCGGTTCCTTGCAAAATCTATATGATTTTATTATAAAGCTTTTTTTATTATACCACAAGGAGGCAACCGAGCAGTCGGGGCCTTATGGTAACTACCGATTCCTATAAGCATCCGCATAACCAAAAGGTATTCAGATGTGTTACCCTCCTTTTCCCTATCCCACCAATGGGCCACCGTAAACTCACAAACCGCACGAAACGCAACATCATAGCTGTCACTTGACGCCGGTGTTATGTGAGCGAGAGGTACCACCCCGGTCGTGCCGTCCCAATTCGGGTGCAAAGCAGCATGACACTCTACCTCTTACTAAATTTTAAATTTAGCAATGCCGCGAACCACGCAGGCTTTATAGGAAATATGTGCACGCATATGCATGTATAAAATACCTCCCTCCTTTTTCACCACAAAATGATCATTAGCAGATCAAAGAAAGAAAAGTTATATAGAAGAGTGGCAACGGGCAACGTGTTTTTCACTCTAACTATTGAATTGAAAATCTTTAGAAACTGTGTGCGGCGCCAACTTTACGGCGCTGCCTTATTCTCCTCAGGTAGTTGAGCAAGTAAATTGAATTTGAAGTTCTTTAATCTCCAGCTCTGTGTTATCAGTACATCTTGTCGAGCTTTAACTGCTGTAATTGTTATCTCGGTGTAGATAACTTTATAAACTAGTCATATACTGGGTTTCATCATTATTATCCATTTTTGCTGTCTCAACATGGCCTTTTTCAATGATCCATCGATTGACCATGCTGAGAGGACCCCACCATGGTTCAAGCTTTGTCGTGGTAAGGCTAGTAGCATAAGGTAAAACTAGCACCTTGGGCAGAACAAATTGAGCCGAGGGAGCTGCTCTTTGTACCCCTCTTATAAGAAGAGGAGACAAAAGAGCAGGGGGACAAGGGGTGAGGATGGGAACTTTACTCCATTGTACTGTCCCGATCTTGGGATGGGTTGTTCTGTGGTGCGAAACAACCCCCCTGCAGAGGTGGCGTCGGTCCCTTGACTGCCGTCGAGAAGCCCTGATTGCTCATCGCCGGATTTTAGTGGGTAGAGCTAGCTGCGTCCATCCACCTTTCGGGCGCAGCGAGTCCCACATTACCGCCTGGGGAGACTCACTCCCCCGCGGGATGCCTCAGAGCAGAGTAAAAGAAAAAAAAGACAACGTAACTGAACGTAAAAAATCACACTAGCCGTAGCTACACAGGAAAGGCATTTGTTATCTTCAACACGTTAATACCCGGCACATGCCTCTGTCTGTACTAGGGATGTTACGGAAGTTGATGTCGGAAATCGGAATCGGAGTTTTTAAGTTTGAGTAGGAGGGGAAGTCACATGAAATATCTGTTAAGAGCAGGCTTAGTAAAATATACAAAGACATTTTAGCCTCTTTAACTTCTGTATAATATTTTCTTAAATAGAAACAATCAAATTTTGGTAAATCTAAAAAATACTGATGGTAAAACAAATAACATGATCAAAATCCAAGCATAATATGTCACAGATTAAAGATACAGTTAGCACTTTCTGCGTAGATAGGACTGACCAAAATATTGATGTATCATAGGGTAGTTTCAAATAACTTTGTAATAATAGGACGTATGACACCTCAGTCCTCCCGTGACCATGGTTGCTGTAAAGTATCCGAAACGTCGGGCTTGTAAAAATCTTAATAAACCGCGATAAAATCCGTAAAAAAATTGTTTTATTATAATAAATAACATGATGTGATTCCAAAAGAAGCGAAATTTTGCGGAATGACTCTACGTGACATGTATAAACCTGTTCTTACGTATTGCTTTCTTCACTCCAGTACAAACTTCCGATGTAAGAGTGTCGGAGGTGGACGGACCGATATCGAAATCGAAGGTAAGGTAAGGTAAGGTAAGGTAAGGTAAGGTAAGGTAAGGTAAGGTAAGGTAAGGTAAGGTAAGGTAAGGTAAGGTAAGGTAAGGTAAGGTAAGGTAAGGTAAGGTAATATCAATCGAAAATTCCGACTTTTCGGAATCGGAGTCAAACCACCGTAACAACCCTTTTTTTTTTTTTTTTGACGCAGTGGAAATGCTTTGCGCATTCACCCGGGGATATGTGGGACTCCCGGCGCTCCCCCCCCCAGCGCCGGTATACCGCACTAAAACCACTGCGAGTTGCCTTCAGCCGCTTGAAGGGGAATGTCCCGGATCTTTCTAACACAGAACACACCCCGCGACCAGCCGGTCCCCTCAAAGGGCTAACCGGTCTTCTTCCTAGTATGGGGGAGCTCCGACAACCTGGAGCGACCCCGCCGACGCCGGAACTTTTCTACCAGGGCAGGTACCCAACCTTACCCCGAGTCCCGTTAGACGGGAGGCAGGAGGTGCGCATAGCGCCTCCTCCGCACTCCCGTCCTACGTCGACGGAACCGTAACAACCCTAGTCTATTCCATCACTTTTTATACAATTCAACTACGTTTCATTATCATCAATATCATCTGACTTAGAACTAATGAAACATAATAGAAATGATCAGTAGTTTGTTGTAAGTATTTAAAACTATAACGTATTTGATCTATTTTAAGAATTTTTCGTTCTCCACGTTTCGGATAGGTAAATTATAAATACATAGAATTATTGTCAACTAACACTGACCCATATAATATTAAATGCAAGTTATATAATATGAGGATCACAAACATTGCATGTAAGCCTCTCTTAATGAACATCGGGATTATAATTTTCGGTGTAGCGGGGATTAGGTTATAATTGTGAGGTAACCATTGGGACGAGGTAAGTGGATTAACGCCAAGGGTTAGTTCACAAATCTTCCTGGTCATCATCATCAGTTCGTCACTGTCCACGTGGATCATGAATTAATTTTTTTCGGTCTAAGTGCCCGTTCTTACGATCTTACCATGGAGCCAGGTTAACGTGTTGTAATTGTTACTTTATATTTTAACAACCTCCGTTTGTTTGTATCCAAACTTACACGTAATAAGTACCTATACCCTTGAACATGCATTGATTAATTATAACTAGTCTGGCCATAAATACTGTTAAGTACATAAAAAATTTTTTTTCAACTTTTTAATTATTTTGAATTTGGAACACATTTTAAAAAATTCTTTCGATTTTGCGCCATTACACATATTTTTTCGTGTTTATCAAGAGGAGTACGTAGGACTACTCTGACTGAATTTTTTGTGCATAACCTTAAAACTTTTTTCTAGGTGAAACGATTTTGATTATTTTTTATAACCACAAAGCTGTTGGTCAAATTTTTATAACGCTCTGAGCAATATTTTTTCAGTTATCCTAAATTATGCGTTGGTTGACTTCTATTCTCATTTTGTTGCCAATGTGATTTTAAGTTGACTTTCTTTTTTTAAAAAATTTTACCCCAAAAAACCCGAAAAGATTACCGAAAATCGTTAACACATAAAATTCGTGGCCGCCCCTGGAGTAAGTCTGAACCTGCCAAAGCCCAGATATAAACAGGAGCACCAGTCCCTAGAGTCAACATAACCCATATCACAGCAAATTTTCACGCTTCAAAATTTCTACACATCGATTATGGTATGAGAGCTGATTACGCTTTTAGCGTCTTGTATAAAAAAATGTTAAGATTATGTTCTTAATAGCATCATAAAGAAAGGGCAAGAATAATAAATACAATATGATTATATTTATGAACAATCATACAAATTTAATTCCTCGTACGTGGTGTTCATAAATAAATTGCTGCAGACGTGCAACTTTGACAATTAATCAATAATATAATTGCAAGCAATATTTTCATACAGCCCAATTTTTTTTGACTAAATTGAACTTTTACAAAGCTCAGAGCATGCGAAAGGCGATCTTACTTTGCCACGTCCGCGTCACTCGTAGCAAACATCAGTCTGCCTTACTTCAATTGCTTGTACCTACTGTATTGGATGTTATGTCCAGGATACATTAAAATATATTTTCTAGGAGAGGCATAGTCACAATACATGCGATAGACTACGGCACAGCCCATCGCACCCAACCTGCCACAGAACTTTTGATTTATTATTTCCTTCTTTTTCCTTATTAATCTTTGATTATTAATCATGGAAATTATTTACTTAGGAAATGCGAATGAAAATATAAGCAAAGGGAGTAATAGGGACTGCTGACAGAAGTAAAAACTTATAACTTTTTAATTATGACGTCATAATATCTCATGAGCATAACGCATACGAAACTATATCCACGCCGAAAAGTACTCAAAGTTGCCAAAGAAGTTATCACTTCAAAAAAGTTTATTAATTACTCGGTTTCAAATCAGCACTTAAATTTGTATCGCCCTCTTAGTGTATAATATACGAGGAAGCCACAAAAACGCTCGGGCCGGGTTACCTCAGTTTCACGTACCTCGCGATTTCTCCTACATTAAACAGCACCCTCGTGTTACAGCAAAAATATTAGTTTCAGCCATCATCAATTTAAATGCTTCATCATCAACATCAAAACTTCGATAATTAGATCATTGTACTAATCATATAAAGCGGAAGAGTTTGTTTGTTTGAACACGCTAATCTCAGGAACTACTGGACCGATTTGAAAAAATCTGTCAGTGTTAAATAGCCCATTTATCGAGGAAGGCTATAAGCTATATAACATCACGCTGTGACTAACAGTAATTAAGTTGAGTAAGTTAACCCGGGCGAAGCTGCGTGCTTTATTTTCGGGAAATGCTCTGAGACATCACGTGGGGTAGTGGGTCTCCCCACGCGGGTATGTGGGATTCGCTGCGCCCGAAAACTGGTAAGTGGACTCAGCTCGACCCACTAAAACCCGGCGAGTGCCACCAATGCCGCCTTTGGTGAGGTGCCCCGGTTCTAATGAGCTGACAGGGCACCTCGACAGCTAGTCAGTCCTTCAAGGGACCGACGCCACCTCCATAGAGGGGGTGTACTGCACCACAGAACCATCCCTCCTAACGTCAAGACGGTACAATGGGGTGAGGTTGTTATAAGAGGTGAGATAAGATCGTCTTCCCATCTGGTTAATGGCCGACCAACACGATGATACGTCTGTTTAATTCTTGTATCAAAAATTATTTTCACAATTTCAGTTCGATATTAAAACGTGTATTTTAGTGTTTTTTACTATAATTTATATTGTTTATCAAAACTTTATATAAAAGTATAATTTACGAGAAATATCATTAACGAGTAACAAAACTCAGTCAAAAGATCAGTTAAGAACGTAACAAGTTTTAACGAACACTATTGTTGATTTGAGCACACCAGCGGAATAACGGAAACGACTTATTTGGTTGTGGTTTCATCAGATCATCATAATAATCATTACCACCACTACCATCATCAATATCATCATAATAACCACCACCGCCACCACCATCATCACTATCATCATCATCATAATAACCACCACCACCACCATCATCATCACTATTATCATCATCATCATCATAACCACCACCATCACCATCATCATCACTATCATCATCATCTTCTTCTTCTTCTTCATCATCATAATAACCACCACCACCACCACCACCATCACCACCACCACCACCACCACCACCACCACCACCACCATCACTATCATCATAATAACCACCACCACCACCATCATCATCACTATTATCATCATCATCATAATAACCACCACCATCACCATCACCATCATCATCATCATCACCATCATCATCATAATAACGATGGTGGTCCATCATCATCACTATCATCATCATCATTTTCATCATCGTCCTCTTTCTCCTGATAGGTTTCATTTAGTGAACGCCAAGGTCAATTTGAAATTGAAAAAAAATAACCCGATAAAAAAACATAAGAAAATAGTGATAAAATAATTGCACGGTGTCTTTAATTTTTCTGGCTACAATTTACAATTAGGTAACTATTATTTTAATTATTCTAGTTTTAATTATGCCTGAAAGGTGTTAAGGTGGACGCAGTTCTACCAGTGAGTGCCATTAGTGACGCCTTTGGTGACGTGTCCCGGATCTAATGAGCAAACAGGGAACCTCGACGGGTAGTCAGTCCCTCAAGGGACCGACGCCACCTCCAACTCCTCCCAACGCCGGGACCATTGAATGGGGTGAGGTTCCCATCCTCGCCCCTTGTCCCCCTGCTCTTTCGTCTAGCCATTTAATAATTATTAATAGCTAATTGAGCCAAGGGGGCTCTTTGTACCCCTCTTATAAGAAGAGGGGACAAAAGAGCAGGGGGCAAGGGGTGGGGATGGGGACCTCACCCCATTGTACTGTCCCGACGTTGGGAGGGGTTGTTCTGTGGTGCGGGACAACCCCTCTGTGGAGGTGGCGTCAGTCCCTTGCGGGACTGACTAGCCGTCGAGGTGCCCTGTTTGTTTACTAGATCCGGGGCACCTCACCAAAGGCGGCATTGGTGGCACTCGCCGGGTTTTAGTGGGTGGAGCTACGTCCACTTACCAGCTGTCGGGGGCAGCGAGTCCCACATACCCGCGTGGGGAGACTCACTCCCCCGCGGGATGCCTCAGAGCATTTCCCGGCGTTTAAGAAAAAAAAAAGCCCCCTCGGCTCAATTTGCTTTGCCCAAAGTGCTGGGTTTACCCAAAGGCTACTCACTACTGAACCTCACCGCCGCGACAAGGCTTGAACCATGTAAGGAAGTCCTTCAAATACCTATAAAATATGTAGAAATTGCAAAATACATTAAAAAACTCTAAATACATTCCTAAAAGGTTGTACCACCCCACTTTTTTCCTAAACCCAGGGGAAGACCTCTAAGTTAGGTTACAAGATACCCAGTACCTTTGCAGATCGCTATTTCAAAAGCAAAGCCACAAAGATATCTGAACATGTTGAACCACGTTCAAACTGGAAAGGTCCGCATTTTTCTCATCAAGATAAAAGCCGTACGTCTACATCGATAAACCTATGTGGTTTTGCGGTGGAGGGGACGTACCGAACGAAAATCACCCCTAAACACGTTATATAAGGTCGTTTGTCAAGTGGCTATCGCTGATTGCGTAGTTGTAGTAATTAGTAGTAAAATACACTACTAATATGGACAAACGATCAATTATAGATATTGTGCGTATTTTATTTTAAAAAGTATCATAACAAATTATAAAATAACTGAAAAAATCATTACTAAAATTATTAGTAAAAGGTAGTGTCATGCTGCTTTGCAGCCGAATTGGGCCGGCACGACCGGTGAGAGGGAAGCGCTGTGCCGTGCTCCCGGCTGCATGGGTACCACCATCTTGCTTATTTCTCCCGTGAAACAGTTTTGCTGTGTTTCGGAGAGAAGGGCAAGACAGGCAGTGTAATTACTGGCACCGAGACTTAACATCTTATGTCTCAGGATAGGCAACACATAAATGAGTTGCCTGGGCTCGTTCCAGGTAAACTGGTTTATGTTCATGGGCGACGTCGATCACTTACCATCAGGTGGCACATTTGCCAGTTTGCCTATCCAACTAACATAAAAAATCAACCGAGGAAGTGAGCTATGCTGTCGCGTTTCGTGCGGTTTGTGAGTTTCCGGTGGCCCATTGGGGGATAGGGAAATGGAGGGCAACGCATCTGCATAACGTCTCGTTGTGCGGATGTGTATGGACGTCGATACCATAACGCTCCGACTCTTGCTCCGACTGCTCGTTTGCTCTCCTGCCAAAACATCCAGTTTTGTTACCAAAAAAGAGGTTTTATATTTTGCATCAAATCGATGGAAATGGAAATCACTTGTAAGAATATATCCGTTAGCAAACATTGCCACGACTTCGCAAATCTTAAACAATCGCCACCCAAAACAATTTTGACCATAAAACGGCCGTTTTGACCCAAAATCCGTGATATTCTATTGACAGGGCGACACGTTCCTAACATTCGTTTTAACTGCGCTGTTAAGTTTGCCAGTTAACGT
Source organism: Helleia helle (assembly GCA_963853865.1). NCBI lineage: Eukaryota > Metazoa > Arthropoda > Insecta > Lepidoptera > Lycaenidae > Helleia > Helleia helle. Next base: position 17,598,100 of record OY971433.1, on the reverse strand, counting down.
TAGCTGTTTAGGGTATATCGTCACGTAAAAAATAACTATCGGATGGAACTTTTAACTATTGTAAAGGTTCAGCTGAGTCCGAAAAATAAAAGGTTGATACGAGAAGTTTTGTGAGGGTGACTGAAATAATAATAAATAAATAAGCATTCGTTTCAATGGTTCAAGCCTTGTGGCGGTGGGGCTCAGTAGACTAAGGTGAACGTAGCACCGGAGGAGCTACTCTTTGCACCCCTCTTATAATGAGCGAGGACAAAAAAGCAGGGGTAGACATGTGGCGAGGATGAGAACCTCACCCTATTACACTGTCCCATGTTGGGAGGGGTTGTTCTGTGGTGCGGGACAACCCCTCTGTGTAGGTGGCGTCGGTCCCTTGGGGGACTGACTAGCCGTCGAGGTGCACTGTCGCTTAACAGATCCGGGGCACCTCACCAAAGGCGGCATTGGTGGCACTCGCTGGATTTTAGTGGGTAGAGCTGCGTCCTTACCACCTTTCGGACGCAGCGAGTCCCACATACCCACCTGGGGAGTCCCGTCTTCTTCGTGGGTTGTCTTGGAGCATTTTCCGACGTAGAAAAAAGTCCCTTATAAACTTGTGAGAACGATATTACATGATGGAGATAAAAAGAAATTTCACTGAAAATAAGGCTAGGAGAATTTTAGCAAAGGCGGGAAAGTCAATACAAATAAAAGGGGTTCCTTGACAAAATAATACTAACGGCGTGTTGATTTTTGGCTTTTGGCAAATTTATCCAATCATCTCAACAGGCGTCCGACCCAATGATCCTAACGACGCCCTTCTCCGACGCGCAATGCAATTAACACTGGACTAATATTTAGTTGAATCAAAGATCGGCCATCTTCGAGTTGTGAGGAATAAAATACATTCAATTTCATTGAATGAATAAGACTTTTTTCAAATTTATAAGAATAAATTAATAATATATAGTTAATAATTATCGACCCTTATATGTTTGAGTAAATAAGACTTTTTTCAAATTTATAAGAATAAATTAATAATATATAGTTAATAATTATCGACCCTTATATGTTTGAGTAAATAAGCCTTTTTTTAAATTTATAAGAATAAATTAATAATATATAGTTAATAATTATCGACCCTTATATGTTTGAGTAAATAAGACTTTTTTCAAATTTATAAGTATAAATTAATAATATATAGTTAATAATTATCGACCCTTATAATATGTTTGAGTAAATAAGACTTTTTTCAAATTTATAAGAATAAATTAATAATATATAGTTAATAATTATCGACCCTTATATGTTTGAGTAAATAAGACTTTTTTCAAATTTATAAGTATTAATTAATAATATATAGTTAATAATTATCGACCCTTATATGTTTGAGTAAATAAGACTTTTTTCAAATTTATAAGTATAAATTAATAATATATAGTTAATAATTATCGACCCTTATATGTTTGAGTAAATAAGACTTTTTTCAAATTTATAAGTATAAATTAATAATATATAGTTAATAATTATCGACCCTTATATGTTTGAGTAAATAAGACTTTTTTCAAATTTATAAGTATAAATTAATAATAAATAGTAAATAATTATCAACCCTTATATGTCCCTCTGAGCACGGTCTTCTCATCGAAATCAGGCGAGGAAGGTTTTGGGCCATAGTTCACCGATGCGCTAGCCCAATGCGGGTTGGTGAACTTCACACACCTTCAAACATTTTTTATTTCATCAGGCATGCAGTTTTCCTCACGATGTTTCCTGATCAAGCGATGGTCTCATATTCAGGTGCACATAGAAATTTATAAAAACCCATTTCTAGGCATCACAGACGGGGATCAGGATCGAACCCGGACCTCTCGGCCCTCACTCAAGAGGCCGGGCCATCGTCGCTTATTTACAAGTATGAAATGTACAATGTAAAAAAAGCCCTTTTGTGGGAAAATATCTTAAAAGTAGTTTTATTAAGTTAAGTTCTTATTCTTCTTCAATTTTCGCTGGTCCAGGGATTTGCCAGAATTTATTACAACGAGTTCACTCATTTGCGTAATTTATATCTAAAATGTAATAAGAATGCCTTTGTCTTAGTTTTTTGGTACAAAATTTTATCAATACCAAGAATCTTTTTAGGTAAGGATACAGTTTGAGTTAATTTATCTATCGAGGGCGAGGTAATTAAATACAGATTTCATAATACAGTAAAGAAAGCCTTTTCAAGGGTGAAAATCTTTTCGTACATGACAACACATTACATGAAACGGTACATGTTTGGAAATGACGTCATAAAAGCAAAACAGGTTATAAATCCCGCCATCCGTCGTTCGCCCTCCATTTGTCCTATGCAAATATAAAGTAAGCTTTGCCGAGCCATAAAAAGACTTTATATTATGTGGATACATAGTTCATAATAGAGATTTAAAAAAAAATAGTATGTTCTTTTTCGTGCGCGTTTATTATTACATAAAAAATTATGAAAAAAAAAACCTATCAGAACCACGTTCTGGAAAAATGCTGCAAATCAATTACAACAAATAAAAAATAAAAAATCTTTATCATAGCAAATATTCTTAATATTGTCTGTAATAAACTCGTATGGCATTATGAGCAATCGCCTTTGTCCGTGTGAGCGATGAGACAGATACAAGATGGCGTAAATCAAAATGGCGCGCGTGCACCGCCATCGCTCATCGCTCGCTCAAATGGAATCCAGAAACATCAGGGTTTTGTAATTAAATGTTGTAATACACACATCAATATGGAAGGGAAATAAAATTGTTTCGTTATGTGATAATGTCAGTATCCTTACCCTCGGCATGATAGCCGTCCTCTTTGATTGCAAGAAGTAATCTAGGGGTATATTAGTAATCTAGGAGTTTATTACTAATATAGGGAGTATATTCATAGGGTGACTTGAATACTCTTGGTGCAAATCAAGTGTATAAAAGAGCGATGGTTTTTTTCCTTCTTTGCATCATGCATGAATTACTCTTAGGCATCCCGCGGGGGAGGGGGGACACCCCAGGCGGGTTGTGGGAATCGCTGCGCCCGTAAGATGGTAAGGTGAATTGAACCGAGATTGCTCTTTGTACCCCTCTTAAAAGAGGGGACAAAAGAGCAGAGAGAGACGAGGGGAAACGTCACCCCATAGTGCACTGTCCTGACGTTATACTGCGGTGCGGGACAACCCCTCTGGGGAGGTGGCATCGGTCCCTGAGGACTGACTAGCCGTTATGGTCCCCTGTAGCTTAATAGATCGTGGGGCGCCTAACCAAAGGCGGCATTGGTGGCACTTGCCGGGTTTTAGTGGGTAGAGCTGCGTCCACCTTACAACCTCTCGGGCGCGGCGAGTTCCACATATTCGCCTGGGGAGACCCACTCCCCCGCGGGATGCCTCAGAGCATTTCCCGGACTAAAACAAAACAAAAAAGGCCTCTTCTATGAACGACAAGACGGCCTATCTCTCACCACTCATTGAACTCTAAAATGTACGGACATTGTCAGCCCATATTTTTATTACTCAACAAAAAATAATTTTACACTGTCATCATACAAAATAATATTTAACTAGAACAACGTAATGCTCTGTTCACATTGTCTTTTTTGTTCTGTGCTTATCTTTAGAGGCGAATGCTATTATGTTTTTAATGCTTATGTTTCTAGTACGGCGCTTTTCGATTTTAAAACTTAAAAGGGTGTATTGAAAGTTATTATATAGTACCTATATAGTAGTATAGTCGGCCATTAACTAGGTAGGAAGACGATCTCCGTTTGGTGGCTGGTCCATCTTGGATGCGAGTGGCAAGGGATCGGCCGTCTTGGCGTTCATTGAGGGAGACCTATGTTCAGCAGTGGACGGATATGGGCTGATGATGATAAAATTTGCATAGACAATTCCGAAATACCGAGCTCTGCAAAATAAAAGTAGAAAACATCCCGTTTAAAAGTTTTAATGAATATAATCACGTTTCAAAATCTCATAAGTTCCCATTGGGCACTCAGGGCAGGTGCCCAGGGCCGCGTGATCCATGGGGCCCCTTTAGATATATTAGGAATAGATTAGATATTTTAGGAAAATCAATAAAATATGATTGCTGACTAAAATACTTAGTAGTGCCCTAATTACTACGTAGGTAGTCCTAAAATAAGGCTAACAGATCTCTTAATTGTTGTTTTCGTCGGGGCCCCATTATCCTCGTGCCCAGGGCCCCGATATGTTAAAGAAGGCAATGGTTATGAGATCGGCCAAAAGTGAGGGGTCTCCTCCCGAATAAACATTTTTTTTATTTACATCGGACTAGACAATTTATGAATTGGTGGAACCGTGGTGGTGGAGCTCAGTAGCCTAAGGTGAACCCAGCACCTTGGGTGAAGCCAATTGAACCGAGGGAGGTACCCCTCTTTTAAGAAGAGGGGACAAAAGAGCAGGGGGACAAGGGGTGAGGATGGCAACCTCTCCCCATTGCACTGTTCCGATAATGGGAGGGGTTGTTCTGTGGAGCGGGACAACCACTCAATAGATCGGGGGCACCTCACCAATATCTTTCGGGTACCGTGAGTCTTACATACCCACCTGGGGAGTCTCCCTCCCATGTGAGATGCCTAAGAGCATTTCCCGGCGCCAAAGAAAAAAAAGTTATGAATTGGTAAAAAGTATGGATGATTTAGTACAATTCTCGACTTCAGTTTCAACTTTTGAGAAAGCGACTATGACCGTCACCCCGAATATTGTCACGCTCATAGGCACAAAAAAATTGGGACCCTTTTATAAAGAAGAGAAACTGATTGTCTTAAGATCTGATGAAACCACACAATGAAATCCTAAAGCTAAGAAAGTACACACATCTCTTTTGTATTTCAGGGCCTCCGTTACCATGCGGCTGTAGGCGAGTGAGCTGATGGTAAAAACGGTACTGCCTTTACCCAGCAGTGGGACGTATCAAGCCTTTTCGACACCACCAAGTTAACTTCCTCAAATTTTGATAGTATCTTCAATTATTTAAACATGATATTCCGCTTCTCACATTGAAAATATCTGATCGATGCACCCGTTATTGTAAATACTCATTATAGATAAAGCTGTTAACGCCAGTTTGATAGGTCGCCATCTTGGTTTGCTTTTAATGATGTCGAATCGATTTCGCGCCTTTTTTATTTGTTACACTGTTTTCGCTATTCGATATGAAGTTTCTAGAATGTATTTGGCAAAATTTATAGAATGTAATTTTTTTATGTTATTGCTTTCCAATGTTTACGCGAATTTCAATTATTATAATACTTTTATGAATTTTGTCGCGGCTTATTAAGTTTTGTACATCCCGACGTTTCGGATACTTTACAGAAACCATGATTAGGAAAAATTTTAGACGAGCTGACTGTTATAAGTAGTGGTGGTCATTATTACAACAACAGTTGTAGTAATGCATTATTTAATCGTAATGAATAATCCATTAATAAATAATCAATTATCCTGTTGTCAGTTGTCATTATAGAAAAGATAATGCAATGGTAAGAATAGGCACGCAATAGGCAAACACACTCACCTAAGTGTGAGAGGGAGATAGCGTTTGGCAACTGAAACACGTTATTTTTGCGATTAATATACTCACTAATATGAGGCACCTAATAAAGGTCTTCCCTTAATTTTTTTCGAATATCTTTCAACGTCTATAAAATATCATCTATAATAACAGGATAACAGACGACAGTTTAGGACAACAGTCGTTACAAAATAACACAACAGGATAATTAATTATTGTAAAACAGCCGTTATTGCCATCACTAGTAATTATAAGCGCTCAACGTCACCCGTTACCGAGTTCACTTTAGACTAGCCATTATGGGAGGCAGTGTTGTCTATCGAAACACGCGATGGTCTTGAGTCTTGACCAACAATTCGGCTCAATCTTCGAAAACACATAAAAGTGATTTTTCGATGGCATTTTGCGGTCATGAGTGTACCTACAGCAATCGTACATTTTATTACATTCATTAGGGCGCAGACTTCGATGTCTCCCCACCATAGTTCAGGCCTTGACGTGGCGGTGGGGATCAGTAGCCTAAGGTGTGTCCAGCACATTGGGCGAAGCTAATTGAGCCGAGAGGGCTCTTTGTACCCCTCTTATAAGAAGAGGGGACAAAAGAGCAGGGGGCAATGGGCAAGGACACCATTGTACTGTCCCGACGTTGGGAGGGGTTGCTCTGTGGTGCGGGACAACCCCTCGGTGGAGGTGGCGTCGGTCCCTTGGGGGACTGACTAACCGTCGAGGTGCCTTGTATGTTTATTAGATCCGGGGCACCTCACCAAAGGCGGCATTGGTGGCACTCGCCGGGTTTTAGTGGGTAGAGCTGCGTCCACTTACCAGCTGTCGGGCGCAGCGAGTCCCACATACCCGCGTGATGCCTCAGAGCATTTCCCGGCGTTAAAGAAAAAAAAGGCTCAAAAACACTTTAACATAATAATTATTTACCAAGTAACAAGATTAATAGCAGAGTAAATAACAAATTACTAATCATCATTAATTATAGCTCAATTTAATGATGGTGCAGACTTCGATGTCTGAAGAGATTATGTGAGTAAAACATTAGCATGGCACTAGATTAACATGGTACCTTTGATTCATCTAGACTTATATACTCCCGAGGTCACCAAAATAACAAGTTTACCTACAAAATATAATTGCATCTACTCAAGTCCTGTATTAAGATAAATGGGAATCGTAATTAAAAATGTATTTAAAAGGTAAGATAAACACTCGCTCAATTTCACCATATTAAAATTAATGAGGTGCCTTTTGCCGCGCTTTTTGTCCGATCGCCATTGCGTTTCTAGGTAACGTAAACTTTTGCGTTCCACTTTGAGGCACTTCTTAGAGACCCCGTTATTCAGATAGCGTGGGTCTCTATGCATATCTGTGTTTTATATAATGAAGGATATTGAAAGAGTCAGAGCTGTATATTTAATAATTGTGTGACAATAAAGATAAGATATATTATGTACTAGACTAGATATACAAGACCCCACCATTGTTCAGGCCTTGACGTGGCGGTGGGGCTCAGTAGCCTAGGGTAAGCCGCTGCACCTTGAGCGAAGCTAATTGAGCCGAGAAGGCTCTTACCCCACTTATAAGAAGAGGGGACAAAAGAGAAGGAGGCAAGGGACGAGGACGGGAACCTCACCCCATTGTACTGTCCCGACGTTGGGAAGGGGCGAGGATGGGAACTTCACCCCATTGCACTGTTCCGACATTGTTGGGGGTTGTTCTGTAATGCGGGAGAACCTCTCTGTGGAGGTGGCGTCAGTCCCTTGGGGGACTGACTAGCCGTCGAGGTGCTGTTTGCTCATTAGATCCGGGGCACCTCACCAAAGGCGGCAGAGGTGGCACTCGCCGGGTTTTAGTGGTTTTAGTGCGTCCACCATCTTTCGGGCGTAACGAGTCCCACATATCCTCCTGGGAAGTCCCCCCCGCCCTTCTCAGCGGGATGTCTCAGAGCATTTCTCAGCGTAAAAAAGGCGAGTTTGATAAAAATGACTGCATACAAAGACGCTTGTAACGTAAGCAATAATCATTTTTTTTTCTTCATTTATTTATAGAGGGTTTCGTCGCTAGCGACCATGCCACCCTCATAATTCCAGGACAACATAATTTCTTAATCTCTACGACTTAGTGCTAACTTAACTAATTTATATAGACTTTTGGCCTCCTCTGACAGTGGGAAAGCCAAAATGCTATTACATCTACCTACCTCATGGAGATCATAATTATATTGGTGTATGAATGCCAGCCTCTCAGCCTCAATCCGGAAACTGTTAAGCGGATGTACCAGGGAACGAAGGCTGACCGCCTGGCCAGAGAGGCTCTTACGGATGGGATATCGTTTGCGTGTTTACCTTTATTCAGCGACCACTTGTATTTAAATAAAGAAAAATGTAGAGAGATGTGGAAAGAGCACTTTGACGTGAGGTCATTATCAAAGGGCATATGGTACAAAACCATCCACCCCTCTCTGAACCGACTGTCATGGTTTGATGGTGCGTCCGCCTCAAGGTCCGATATTGTGATTGCCCTGCGTTTACGATCCGGACGTAAGCAATAATAAACGAAAAAAACTACTGTGAGTTGGTTTTGAATAGTTAATACATTGATCAAATATATTATAAAAGTTTTTTTTTATGTTAGTTGAATAGGCAAACGTACCACCTGATGGTAAGTGTTCGACATCGCCCATGAACATAAACTAGTATACCTGGAACGAGCCCAGGCATCTTATTTGTGTTGTCTATCCTGAGACATAAGATGTTAAGTCTCGGTGCCAGTAATTACACTGCCTGTCTTGCCCTTCTCTCCGAAACACAGCAAAGCTATTTCACGGGAGAAACAAGCAAGGTGGTACCCATGCAGCCGGGAGCGCGGCACAGTGCTTCCCTCCCACCGGTCCTATTGTACAATATACAATGTGACGTACATATAAGTGTAGAAGGAATACTTTACTAAATTAAAAATGGTATTACGTGCTCTTTGGGTCGATGGAGATTGCTATTTCAAAGACTATTATACTGGTAGGAATCAGATATAGAGTGCGTTTTTTAAACAACAATTTATTACACTCAGTTATAGAAATAACAATTTCAAGTTCAGAAGTAACATTGAGATGTTAATGTTCACGTATGTCCATGTACAAGACACCTCTCTCTTTACCCACACTTTAAATACGTACTCTTACATTAATTATCACACATCACAATAAAAATCACTACACAACAAGAATTGCTAACGTGATCTTAACCTGATCGATGAGATTCACCCAAACGTGCACCTCGAGATTGCAGGTGCAAAATAGTCCCTCGACTAGCTCGCTTTTTAGGCATAGTTAGGTGTGGATGACGTAATAAAAACATCCCTTACCTATATATCTACCGTCCTACATTTTCGGAAAACATCTCTTGCAAATAACATTACATATTTTTTACCTATGAAATTAGAAAGACTCCGGCTCGAAGGACTACAAATAGAATGTGTTACCTTATGTTGTCTCGTGAACATTCGTAGACAATGACGAATGAATATTGGCGTCATAAAATGTTAAAGACGTGATAAATATTCGGTTTTATTTGTAAGTCATCACTACCTTACCTCGGAATTAAAATAAAATTTCTTTGCTAGCATAAAAAAAGAATGAAAAAGCAATTAACAATTACAAACAAAAGCAAAAAAAGCGGGTCAGCGCACTCTATCCGGAGTTTGGACGTCAAAAACTGTAAACACGTTTAAGATCCGCGCGTCCGCACTTGGGCACGCACGCCGGCAATTTGCAGGGACCCTAACGAGACCACGCTGGAAGTGTGTTAAGTGTGGTGAGAGAGACAAACATTTTAGGACTTCTGGAATTGTATTACAACTTTGCTTGATTAGAGGAATAGGCTTAACATTAGCCTGTTCTGCTAGATTTTTTTAACGACGGGAAATGCTCTGAGGCATCCCGCGGGGAGTGCAGACGCACTCGAACGAAGCGAGTCCCAAAATACCCGCGTGGGGGACTCGCTTCGCCCGAAAGCTGGTAAGTGCGGACTCTGTCCACTTAAATCCGTCGAGTGTAACCAATGCCACCTTTGGTAAGCTGCCACCAATGCCACCTTTGGTGAGGTGCCCCGGATCTGTTGAGCAAACAGGGCATCTCGACGGCTAGTCAGTCCCTCCAAAAGCGGCATTGGTGGCACTTGCCGGGTTTTTGTGGGTAGAGATGCGTCCACTTACCAGCTTTCGGGCGCAGCGAGTTCCAAATACCCCCGTGGGGTGACCATCTCCCCCGCGGGATGCCTTAGAGAATTTCCCGGCGTTTAAGAAAAAAAAAATAGTATCTAGCTAGACTTCTCTACCAAAGCTGTTTCACGGGAGAAAAAAGCAGGAGCGCGGCATATCGCAACCCACTCACCGGTAATTTATAGGAAATGTATGGTACGTTAGGCCACATAGGCAAATTATGGCTAACCTCCTTATTTCCAATATGCAACCTTGGACGTCTTCTTAATAGACGAGGTTTAAAGTATAAATAAAAGGCCCGTCCGAGTGTAACGTAAATAGATCAGTCAGCGAACGGACGTAAAGAGTTTTACAAAACATAATTTCTCTTCACTCAATGCCTTTGTCGTCGCCACCATTGGTTCTCACTCGATTTTCTATTCTAATATTGTTGAAGAGTTGTTTGTTTATTTGTCTGTTTTCTATGAATACAAATTTACCAGCTCTGATTTTTTTTGCATTTGATAAGTCTATTATTGACGTACATTAGGGAACTTACCGAATGGGTAAGTCCTCTATTACGTGACCCGTTTTTACAATTATCTGCCCCCCTCGATGTTTCACGTTCAGAAGTATGGTTTTAAAATTATTTCTTGCAAATAAAAATTTAAATAAACATATTTTGGCTTACGTTTTTTTAATGTTAAGATGTTAAGTCTGAGATCTCTCTAAGATGAAGGATAACAAAAAAGGCCGATGTAGTTATCATAGTAGATTCACTGGTGGGTTTGGAAAGTGCAGGACAGGCAGTGTACGTCCTTTCTGTACCTATGTAGAGATGCAATATGGTGTCGACCTTTTGTCGACCTTTTGTTTTGGTGTGTTGTTGACCTTTTACCATCGATTTGTATAATATTTTATACATACACTATAACTCTAAGGAATTATTAATCCATAACAACCCCAGGTGACGCTGTCATCGAGTTATCAAAAGGTTCGCAAAAGAGCTTTTTTTATGTTAGTTGGATAGGCAAACTGGCAAACGTGCCACCTGACATTAAGTGGTCGACGTCGCTCATGGACATAAACTAGTTGTAGCTGTTTCACGGGAGAAACAAGCAAGATGGTGGTACCCATGCAGCTGGGAGCGCGGCACAGCGCTGATGATGATGAAATTGTATAGTGTTGTCTAGTGAGGCAAGTTCCAATGGAATATAGTGTTGATGTTCATATAATTTTGAATTAATTATAGTGTTATACATTGTGATGGGGATGGGTTTGTCGATATAAAATAGTTTTGTGAATGGTACCATATTGTATTAGCAAGTCTTTTTTAGGGTTCTGTTTGTCACTTCACCATGATTCAAGCCTTGTCGAGGCGGAGGGGCCCAGTAGTCTAGGGAGAGCACAGCACCTAGGGCGAAGTGAATTGAGCCGAGGGGTCTCTTTGTACCCCTCTTATAAGAAGAGGGGACAAAGAATAAGGGGCGAGTATGGGAACCTCACTCCATTGTATTGTTCCGATGTTGTGAGGGGTTGTACTGTGGTGCGGGACAACCCCTCTGTGAAGGTGGCGTCGGTCCCTTGAGAGACTGATTGGTCGTCGAGGTACCCTGTTTGCTCAACTGATCCGGGGCACCTCAAAAAAAGGCGGCATTGGTGGCACTCGCCCGGTTTTAGTGGGTGGGTGAGATGCGTCCACCTTACCCGTTTCGGGCGCAGCGAGTCCCACTTACCCGCCTGGTGAGAACCACTGTCCCCCGGGATACCTCAGAGTATTTCTCGGAGTAAAAGAAAAAAAAGGGTTCCGTTTCTCAAAATGACAAAACGGAACCTTTAGGCCTGTATCAGAGCTATACTGACCGTCGATGCGTACGCCACGTGTGCTTGTTATTTCTAAGAATTTGTATGAAAATTGACAATTACACGCGTGTCTTTTCTTTTGTAATTACGGTTGGCCGGGCGCTGTAACGACGTGTGAATTTTCATACAAATGACAAGCGCGACATACGTACGTACCGACGGTCGGTATAGTGATTGTAGGTAAGAAGATTCTTGATTTTAGTATTGGGTATTATTTTTATCATTAAAATTTTAATATTTATATTGTACTGATATGGGTGATTAACCTGAAATAAATGATTTTTTTATATTTATTTATAGCTCTGTATCCAGCCTTAGGATCTCTCCGTTATCTGTCTGTCTGTTTGTCAAAATATTATAGGGAAATGCACAGTAATCATCCCACCTACTTGAAGGTCTAAGTAACATGTATGAAAGTTAGTTTTTCTTTAACCTTCTTACGCGTAAACTACCGTTTAAAGATTTATAAATCAAATTTATGTTGGAAAAGAATATATCCAGCTTTTTATCAACAACTTTAGAAAAAGGTTTACAATAAAACCAAACCTCTTAATAAATATTGTAAGAAATATCTGAGGGACGAGCTTTGGGAGTAATTCTTTCTTATTTGTTATCAACTTCGACATTACATCAAATTATTGGCAAGTTGCCAAGTGTAGTTTTGGAGGGCATTGACAGACGCAGCCCAGAAAATAACATTTATGTATTTATCTTAGTATAAATCCTTTACATGTACATCACAATATTATCTATAAAAGAACTATATTGAGATATTATTTTCAAAAGGTCCTATTCTATAGCCTTAATGCTTCATCTGTATAGTCGGTGAGCAGATGGCTTACCTAAAAAAAATACAGGAGGGGGGGGGGTCACCCCCAGCCAGCTGTGGAGTCACCAACCTATTTTAGAGAAATAGGAAGTATTGAACCGATTTTAATGATATTTGTATGTATGTAATTGTATATTGCAGTGCGCAGTTTGGTCTTGAGAGTTAGGATAGAACACGGTAAGTGGAACTGTTGTTATTAGCCTGACGACGTCTGGGCCACTAGCATTAAGGGATATTCATCATCATCATCAGCTTCTATCCGTCCACTGATTAAAATAGGCCTTCCTCAAAAAACGCGAAGACGACCGATCCCTTGCCACTCGCATCCAACATGGACCGGCCACCGCACGGAGATCATCTTCCCACCTGGTCAATGGCCGACCAACACTTCGTCTACCTAAACGTGGCCTCCACTCTAGAACCTTATTGCCCCATCGACCATCCGTTCTTCTGAGTGTGTGACCAGCCCACTGCCACTTCAACGAGCTTATTCTTTGCGTGATATCGGTAACCTTAGTTCTCTGGCGGATGTCTTCGTTTCGGATCCTATCTGCCAAAGAAACACCCAGCATAGCACGCTCCATAGCACGTTGAGCTACGGCAAACTTGCGGACCAGTCCTATATTTAGAGGCCACACTTCAGCCCCGTAGGTCATCACGGGGAGAACGCATTGGTCGAAGACTTTCGTCTTCAAACTCTGCGGTATAGACGACGTGAGAATATGGCTAAGCTTCCTGAATACTGCCCATCCCAATTGAATCCTCCTATCGGCTTCTCCTGCCTGGGTTGCTTTATGTTCAGAGCAACGCCACTTACAATCATTTGGCTTTTCTGTCCTTTTGCCTATTTGACTCTATTTGACTCGTTTGCCTCTCATTTATGTATAAATCCACAGTAATAATAAAAAAAATGTCGGAGTCGATTTTTTGAGTTTCTTAAAGAAGTGTTTATTTGGGATGATGATAATTCTGCTATGGATCATCGCTGGGGAAGCTTCCTGGAAACTATATTGTATTCATAATAGCTGATTTTTTCACGTGACAACGTCTTATAATTCGATAGAGCCGGCTGCACGAACGAAAAAACATGACGCATTGCGTTACCTCGCTCTGAGGCGTCACATTTTCTTATGACGTTATCACGTTCAACTATCGTCAGTAAACCGACTTTACAGACAACCGATTTTTTATTTTAGTTGGACTGTTGTTGGTTGTTTAACTGGTAGACGTGCTATCTGATGGTAAGTGGTCGACGTCACCCATGAACATGAACTAGTTTACCTGGAACGAGCCCAGACAACTCATTCACGTGTTCCCTATCCTGAGACATAAGATTTTAAATCTCGGAGCCAGTAATTACACTGCCTGTCCTGCCCTTTTCACGGATAAAAACAAATTGGTGGTACCCATGCAGCCAGGAGCACGGCACAGCGCATCCCCTCCCACCGGTAAGTAAATGGTTATTAGTACTCGGTCATTCCTAGTAGACCCAATATAATTAAGAACACTACCTTACATAAATAAGTGATCCAGAAAACAATGAGAAATATATTAATATCGATATAGCCATGTTATATCTATAAAAATAACGTATACCATACAAACGCTCATATGGTACAGTTATGTATTTATAGCACTTTATCGTAATCCAGGACCAGATCATGAAGCGGGTCAGATATTGTGCAAACGGAATTTAATAGTCAAGCTGTCAGGTCGCAAGTTGAAAGAGGCTTTGTGGAAATTTGTATACCTGTATGTACGTATGTATAGACAATATGCCTTTTTTTTGCCAAGGGACCGACGCCATCTCCACAGAGGGGTTGTCCCGCACCACAGACCCACACCTTCCAACATCGGGACAGTACAATGGGGTGAGGTTCCCATCCTCGCCCCTTGTCCCCCTGCTCTTTTTTAGGGGTACAAAGAGCAGCCCCCGGCTCAATTAGTTTCGCCCAAGGTGCTGGGTTCATCTAAGGCTATTGAGCCCCACGATAAGGCTTGAACCATGGTGGGGAGACAATAGCCTGACTGCAGAAATATATTATAAGCCCTGCGTGGTGTCGCCACTGTATCTTTTTTACGTCAATACATAGTATAGTTTATACTAAAATTAGTTCTGAAATTTTGCCGCAATATGACGAGAGTATTTATTTTTCTGGTCAGGATTTACGTATAATGGTAAGCTTGTAACACGTGCTACCGATGCTAACGTAGAAGTAAGAAATTTACTGTTTTTATAGAAGAGGGGGCAAACGGGTTGTGATCAGCGACATTTATTGACACTACAACAGAAAATTAGCAGTTGCGTTGCCTTTTAAATATCACTCGAAGGTCCCGCAGTCATATCGGTTCGGAATTACCGTAGGCACCTGATTCCATTTTTTTAATGTTAGTTGGATAGGCAAACTGGCAAACGTACCACCTGATGGTAAGTGGTCGACGTCGCCCATGAACATAAACTAGTATACCTGGAACGAGCCCAGGCAACTCATTTATGTGTTGCCTATCCTGAGACATAAGATGTTAAGTCTTAGTGCCAGTAATTAAACTGCCTGTCTTGCCCTTCTCTCCGAAACACAGCAAAGCTGTTTCACGGGAGAAACAAGCAAGATGGTGGTACCCATGCAGCCGGGAGCGCGACACAGCGCCTCAATCCCACCCACAAATATCCCACATATTGTGGAATATTTGCCAGTTTAAAAAAGAAAGCGTTGGATGAGAGCGCATTCCTCCACTAGTGAAGTCATAATGCTATGTCTGGCTATATTGATAGAGGCCTATGTCTAAAAATCTAATAGTGATGATGAAACATTCGGGATTCGAACTTCGATCTTTTTGGATACGGAACCCTTAAAGGATCTCTCCCTCGTCCTTTTGTCTGACCGTCTGTCTTTCTGTCTGTCCGTCTGTCTGTATGTTAAACTAAAACCTATACTCCCACTGACATAGAATCAAAAGAAAGAGTAATAAAGAGTAGAGAGTGGTAAAGAGTTAGATGTCCTAACATAAGTACAGGTAAATATCTGAAAACTGACAATTCTTTGATAACTTACATTAAAATCTTTTTTCGGAAAACTCAGCGCGTCAGACTTTGACTGGAATTTCATCAGTGAATTCGAGTTCCAGTAGTAGTTCAAGACTAACCAGTACAATTTGTACTGTCTGTCTGTCTGTGCATTCGTGGGCTGTAATTGATTGAGCAGTGGTTTAGCTATCGTCATGGGAGAAAGACAGGACTTTCGCGCGGCAAGCGTATGGTAAAAGCCTAACGGCTGCTCTACGTCCTGTCCTCGAGCGTCGGATGCGCCGTAAGCGCAAACCCCTCACCTTCCGTCTGACACAGGTGCTCACCAGGCATGTTTGCTTTGGTAACTGTGCCAGACGGCCCACAGGGAGCCGTTGACAGCGAATAGCGAATAGCGAATATTGAATAGCGAATAGCGAATAGCGAATAGTGAATAGCGAATAGTGAATAGCGAATAGCGAATAGAGAATAGCGAAGAGCGAATAGCGAATAACGTTTTTAAGCTATTGCATAGCTTTTATCGCGGGCCTTGAGCGCGGCGACCGAATCAAGAAATTCCGTAACGAAAAAAACCTAACACCCGACGAGAGACGAGCTGCTCCGAAATCGGACGAATAAGTAAGCAGCTGTTTGTGAGAAAGTATATAGGTGTGGGATACGGTAAGTACTAAGTTCTCCTCTCAAATTAACGCATTTAAATAAATGTTTCGAATCGACAACATATATCCACAATATTCGGATAATGGCGTAGTTTAGATTAAAAAAATGTAAATAATGAAAAAGAATTGACATAATATTATAAGTATAATAGTTGTCAAATTTTTGTGCGTGTGTCACGGAGCTTAAATAGAAAGGAGAACGATCGACATAGGCGTTATATACTATAAAATTATTAAATTATTATAATTGCATAAGTTGATAAAAAATGCTATGCAATAGCTTTACCGCGGCAGTCCCCGAGTGCACCACGTTTTTTTTTATGTTAGTTGGCTAGGCAAACTGGCAAACGTACCACCTGACAATAATAATTTACAATTAACAACAAATAGCAAATAGCAAATAGCAAATAGCAAATAGCAAATAGCAAATAGCAAATAGCAAATAGCAAAAAGCAAATAGCAAATAGCAAATAGCAAATAGCAAATAGCAAATAGCAAATAGCAAATAGCAAATAGCAAATAGCAAATAGCAAATAGCAAATAGCAAATAGCAAATAGCAAATAGCAAATTGCATATAACAAATAACGAATTACGAATAACGGACAATGGATAACGAATAACGGATAACGAATAACGGGTAACAAGTAACGGATAACAAATAACGTTGTCCGTTTGTCATTATCTGAGATCTATTACGTTATTTGTTATTTGTCTGCTATCTCTTATAATATTATGTTATCTACTGTATCTGTTATATGTAATCCGCTATCTGTTATATGTTATTAAATTCGTTATTCGTTACCGGTCATTATCTGCTTTCTGTTATCTGCTATCTGTTATCTGTCATTATCTGTTATCTTCTATCTGTTATATGTTATCTGTTGTCGGTTATCCGTTATTTGTTATTTGTCACTATCTGTTATCTGTTATTTGTTATCCGATACCCGTTATCTGTTATTCGTTATTTGTATCTATTTGTATCTATTATCACAAATACTATTTATTAAATCAAATACTTGTTATTTTTTTAAATAAACTTCGTTTGTAAAAATAACGAGTTACATATTTCGGTTTTTTCTAAAATTCAATCCCTGAGGAAGGAATAAACGCCCAGGCGAAACCCTTAGAGCTAGAAACTAAAAAAATCGTAAACGTGAATGAACGTTAATATAACAGTGCCTTAAAGGTGCTCTATCCGTCACGAAGGACCAGCGTACAGACATTTATAGAAAATGAATCTTAATCTACTATGTATAGTATTTCAACAAACTCTTCTAGAACTTACCACGGGACGGGATTGACATTGTGAAATACTGCCGCGCTTATTATAAGTGTCTAACATTTACATAGTTTCGAAGAAAATTGCCGCTAAAGTTTTTTTTTGTTTTTTTGTGTTTGTGACTCAGGCTTTAACAAAATGAGAGAATTCTTGATTTGGTCATATAGAAAAAAAGATGTACTTTTCAGCGTTTCTGAAAAGTACATCTTTTTTTTTACAATTTGTTAACGAAGGCCTGATACGGTGATTTTTATTCAGGAAAAAAACTTTATGCTAAGGCCTATCTATTATCTAGGCTATCTTTAGGCCAAATATATCTAATTGCATAGCAAAAGTGCAGCATCTACCGTACATGCTGCACTTATGCTTACTAATGTAAGATGCTGCATATTTCTAAGCAATTAGTTGATGACCTTTTGCCCCGGATACTTGATACAAATGCAGCATCTGCACTTCAAAGCTTATCAGAGTGATACCACTCAACCTAAGAAGTACCTCATTTAGCTGTAACTAACATGAATGTTATGAATGAATGAATTTCAATAAATAATAACAAAACTACGTTATTAACTTTATATTCTTATTTCTCACTCTGACATGTGCTAATTCTTAAACTAATCAACAATTTACCTTGTAAGTACTTGCCATAATTTATGTAAAAAAAACCTTTGGCATTAAATAACTATTGAATAATGTTGAGAAATACTTTTTATTTAGTTTTACTTAAAGTCTAGGTTGAGATCCGCGTGTTATTTAGTTTCACTTAAAATATAGGTAATAAACGAGGAATAAAAATTACAATTACATAAGTACTTTAAGTATTCGTAATCCTTTATTATAATTTATAAAAATCTAAAAATAATGCGAATGAATATATAATTTGCATTATTTTCTATTTTAACTAGTCTTTTTTAGTAACCAAAATATTATCTTAATTGTATTGACTATTGAGCAAATATTTATCACACATGAATTATTGAGCAATGGTTGAGATCGACGTTACTTATAATCTAGGTAATAGAAAAGGAATAAGTAATTATTAATAATTAACCTAGTAGTAGTAGGTAAGTAAGTAGGAAAATTTTCCCAAAAGCTCCTTCGATTTTCAGGCATTAACTCTAAAAGTTTGCTAATAATTGTGGTTTTCGTAAATTCTCTTATTATTATTTAAGGGTGGGGACACCGCCGGGGAGCCGCCGTTGGTGTTGTTTTCATGGCACTCGATATCATGATGCTGATTAGTCTCTGTACTTTTGTAAGTTCTTTCCTGTTCGTTTCTAATTTTGCCTTGTGCCACCATACTAAGACTCCATGTAGATTTCTTGGTAGTACGATGGCCTTGTAGACAACACGAACATGAACCACATTTGGTTTCATGCCCCAGTTTCTTCCTACCGCTCTCCTGCATTGCACAAGGGCAAATTTGGATTTTGCGCAGAACTCTTTTACGTGGGCTTTGTAGTTCAGATTATTATCTAGGATTACGCCCAGATTTATTTCATTGACTACCTCTAGATTTTCATTATCAATTCTCAGTGGAATCATGCTATCAATCTTGCGCTTCTTCCGCTCCTCAGTACCTAACCCTTGTACCGCCCTAATGTTAAGCTCACTCGTTAATAATTGACTTCTAAGAGTTGCTTGGTAAAAATATAATATAATCTTACTGCAAAAAATACTGCTCTTATCGTAAGCCACTCGTGTTCTATGTTATTGCGAATGCTTAGGATAAACACAGCATGTGGTGGATGTTACGTTTATGTTAGGTATTCCGAACTCTGTTTTCTTATTTTGTCACTTGTGATTAATACAGTAAGTAATCATGCTGCGTTCTTGCTAAGCAGCGATGACGTCATGATTGTAAGCAGGACATTATAAGGGTAAACGCAGTATGTGGCATTGCTTAGTATATGCGCAGCATATGCATTAGCAAGATGTCACTTGCTGCGCTCTTGTAATGTAATGCGTGACGTAGCATGTAGTTAACTCCATTTTCGCTGTCTCAACTTTGGCGCTATGAACAATATCAAAAACCGGGTCGCACAGGAATATAGACCGTGTTACAAGGATTTCAAGTATATAAATAACTCAATTTTGCCAAAAATGTAAATACTGCACTTATAATAAGCGCGGCAGAATAGCTTCCGTCGATATATAAAAAAAACGAACATAAAAACTATCTGATTGGGACTAACCTAGGCAATCCCAACCCGACGCCAGAGGCTGTGTGGTCGCAGACTGCACGGTTGGCGGGGGGCAACCCCCCACTTTTACAAACCAAAAGTGAGCCAAATGGGCTCACACTAATCCGATGTAGCATTAGGGCCTTCGGGCCGTTAGCATAGATCCTTCCGAAAAAAAAAACCTAGGCAACTTTTCTGAGATACAAGATGGTGAGCCTTCTTTCCGAAAAACTGCTAAGCTAGGTAGGCACACCTCCGTGCCTACCTGCTCCTCCGGGCTTTTCCCACCGGTAAAATACTCCCCTTGCTACCTCATTGTTCTAAACCTTCCCATATTTGATAACAAAAAAAAATACGGAAATATATTTAATACTTTAATTATAATATACATATATTTAAGATTTTTATTAATATGTATAATACACATATTTAATATTAATATGTATAATACAAATATATAACACCCTTACCCATGCACACAGAAAACTTTTTGTTCCCTGACGGGATCAGAACCTGCTGCCTCCGGACTGAGCGCCAACGCGATAACCATTACGCCACAGAGGTTGCCAATACAAGTAACATAAAATACATATTATATTTTCATTGTAGATCGCTTTAGACACAAAAACCTAGTTGTAATGGAGTTGTCTAGTATCCAGTAGCGAGGCCAGACCGCACAACACTCTCATTAAAACTTTTGCTGACGGATTGATGAAAGTCGAAGTATAGGCATAATGTACTAGTAACACTGATAGCGATTATCGCGCGGTTTTCTCGTAAATTAAAAAAGTAGGCCCTGATTGGACGACCAGCAGATGTGAAAAAGTCTTATAACGAAATACGGGATCAGCTGCAGAAATATACACGCGCACACACAACATGATTCGAGGGCATTACGTCATGAAAGTGTCATGCAATTTGCCGTCACGGCATTCGAAACCAGGATGAAACTATATTTATTTTACATTCAAACCTTAGAGTATACATAATAATATATAGAATACTACTGTCACGCCGCTTCATTGTGGCGATCGTAAGCAGATGCGTTATATAGATTTATCTATAGACCGCGGCTGTGAGAGTGACGTTCCATGCTAAATATATTTAAAAAATATCTATATTTTAAATTAAGACATTCATCATCATCATCATCATCATCACCATCAGCCTCTATCCATCCACTTCCAAACATAAGCACCCCACAATAAATGCCAAGACAGATATATTATTGCTTTCTTTTATTTTCCTTACAGGAAATTATCCTCCTTTATTACAAATTGGCACTTCATATTTCACCATTTTAGCATAAAAATAAATATGAAGAAAAGCGCGTGTTGCTTTGACGTTGCTTCCAAAACCAATGGTCTTGTCTATGTGCATACCTTTGCTTACAGTTCATACTTAGTGACGCGCTCTCTATATTATGTATACTCTAAGATAAAAACATTTTCAAGTCCTTTCAGGTGTAGACTATAATATACTCTGAGGTCAAAATGTATAAAGCCTAACAAAAAATAGACAAGCCAATTAATTATCTTTATCGAATATTTTATCAAACTTCACATTTTACACAGTCAATAAAACTTTTATTTACTTTAGTACTATTATTTATTCAGTGTTACGGCTTCAAAAGTCTTTAGAGTGATGGATTTGTAAAATCCGATTCGAAGGTAGTAATAGTATTGGTCTTTATCACACATATTATTGTAGGATATAAATGAGGCTGAGCCATCACGCTCGCAGTTGAAAGGCTCGATCGGGTGAACTAGGGACCGCCGACTCCACACCAATGTTTCAAGTCTTGTCGTGGTGCCTTGTTTGCTCAATAGATCCGGGGCACCTCACCAAAGGCGGCATTGGTCGCACTCGCCGGGTTTTAGTGGGTAAAGCTGCGTCCACCTTACTATTTTTCGGGCGCAGTGAGGGAGGGGGGAACCCTCACTCCCCATGCGGGTATGTGGGACTGGTCAGCCAAGTTATATAGGTACAGCAACAAATACAACACCGACTCCAAAGGAAACTCCAAAGGATTATACATGAGTAGAAGAATAAATTGATAATAAGTTGTTGGCACAAAAATGAAAGAAACGCGATTATTTTATTACTTTTCAGTCTTTTTTAGGTCGGTTTTAATTTTTGTTTAAAATTTTTTGTTTGCACTTCTATCGGCAGGCCCTATGATTGTTTAAGTTATTAAAGAGTTAATTTCAAGGACTACAAGCTGTGGTACTATTATGGTAGAAATGAGAATATTAAAGTATTTATTACATTATATTAAATATTTCGCCTTCACCCTAGTGACGACCTTCGCCTTCACCCTTCACCTTAGCCTTTCCTTATTATTTATTGAAAACGTTGCACGTATGAAAAACCATTAGTCGTCATTTGATCGAATCATCCAAATACAGGCTTTGGAAGTTTGTATCGAGTTCGTTACGCGTGTTTTGACGAAACATTACCGCGGGCCAAACTTATGAGACGGTTGGTCTCATAGTGTCTTCATAACTTATGAGACGGTTGGTCTCATAGTGTCTTCATAACTTTACCAGTGAGACACCCTGACCCGCACACCTCTGCTGCTGCGGGCTGAGTACCACCATCCTCCCTATTTCTTCCCTCAAACGTTGTTTTATTTCAGAAAGAATGGCAAGACAGACACTTACTGAGAATTATGAATTATTTTCCATGCTGGCCTGTCTTTTAGTATGCCTAATATAAAAAAATGGTTTGACCTTAATGTGGAGTTGATGTGCTTCATTTTAACATTGTTAAAAAGTAATTAGCGTGTTCCAAGAAGGTGCAAGTGCAAGGCCAAAACTATCTTTTTTTGGTCCACTCACCACTCGATCCGTCCGCTGCTACACCTGTACAGCCAAACATGTACATTTTCATCTTACTGGGGATAACTCATATTCATGCGGACTCAAATTTTTTATGGTCATGGTTGCCGTTGACCACTTACCGGGTGGTTTACCCTATCCAACTAATATAAAAGATCCGCAACAACAATAGGCTCGTGAGCAGGAAGTCATAATTTCCGGAACAATCAAACTTCAATTTGCAAGTTTTAATGAGCCGGTAACTTCTGTCAGCCGAGACACAAGTTTAACGATGTAAACGGGTATGTAACTTAGGTTTAATGGGGTTTTTGGGCTTTTTGGGGATTGCTTTAGTAAAAAGCGTTAAAAAGCTGAGTTATAGGAGTTCCATCATTACATTTTCGAAATTGGACGAGGAGAGTTACGGATCATTGTCAGACAATTTTTTTTCTCTTCCGCGGGTTAGGGGGGATTCCCCAGACGGGTATGTGGGACTCTGAGATAATGGTTAGGTGAACGCAGCTCTACACACTAAAAAACGGCGAGTGCCACCAACGCCGCCTTTGGTGAGGTGCCGGATCTGGAGAGCAAACACCACCTCGACGGTTAGTCAGTCCCTCAAAGGACCGACGCGACCTCCACAGATCAACCCCTCCCAATATCGGACAGTACAATAGTGTGAGGTTCCCATCCAGGAGTAAAAGTTGAGCTGTTGTAGATTTCCGGACATCGAGTTGGTGTGGTTGAAATTTTGAATTTTCACACGATGTCCGGTGGTGGAATTTACTTTAGCTTACGTTACCTTGTAACGAGATCAAATTTATCTTATATTTAACTTTTGCCTAATTCATGAGCACATCAATTTTCTGAACATAATATACATACACACTTATGCAGATTTTTACATATTCAATCAATCATTTCTGTATCATTTTGTAGTTTGTAGAAAAACTCATGCTTAATAGTTGATGTCAAATGATAAATATTATAAAGAGAAAAATATTTAACAAAGTAACTACCTACCACATTACACACAGAGCTTGAAACTTCATCTCTTCAACCAATGTGTCCTCCCCACTATGATTTACGGTAGCGAGACAATGACATGGACGCTCACACAGGAGGCTGTATACAAAATAACGAGTCGCACAAAGGGACATAGAGCGAGCGATGCTCGGCATCAAATTGCAAGACCGTATCCGCAATACCGAGATCCGACGTCGTACGGAGGTCAAAGACGTCGGAGATAGGGTCACGGAATTGAAGTGGACTTGGGCAGGATACATGGTAAGACGTGGGGATGGCAGATGGTCCACGGTGATCGAATAGTGGCCTAGACAGGATCGGAAAAGTCCACGGACGATCCAAGGGACGTCATAAGGCTCGAAGGACCGATGACGCAGGAAGAATGGTGGGCAAAACATGGATTAGACAGGCAAGGTACAGAGTAGAGTGGCAGAAAAAAGGAAGGCCTTGGCAGTGGGCTGATGACGTTGATGGTGATATACCACATTATACGCAGTCCTAATTAATAGAATTTCCAGTTTTATTTATAAGATAAAAACAAATTCCAGAAAAAATATTTTACACCATCAATGATGTTTTTACGTATTTCAGACACACAAAGTAAAAGGGGATACATTTTTAACTAGGATCGTGTATACGTAATACCCTTCCAGAAAGTGTCTTGCGAGTTTCACATTTTTATTTTTTACACAAGAGTGCTATAGAACAAAATACATGAACACAGAAATGTGTAAAAATGTTCCCTTTTTTACACGTGAAACGATTCGGAAATGTTTAGATTTTATAAAAATATTAAAAGACTTGTGTTTACATAACATTGTAAGGCTTAATAGGAAGTCAACAATGATGTTTGTCATATCATTATTATTATTTTCAAAATCATGAGTATGTTTTAATTTGATTATTTTTTTATAAAGTAAAACCTATTATCATCAGCCTCTATCCATCCACCGCTGAACAAAGGCCTCCTTCAATGAACGCCAAGACGATGGATGCCTCACCACTGACATTCAACACGGGCCGGCCACTGCACGGAGATCGTCTTCCCACCTAAGTATAGAACATATTTTTATGTTATAAGGAGGCAAACGCTTATGGTGACTACCAGCGCCCATAGACATCTGCACAACCAAAAGTTTTATTGGGTGGAATAGGGAAAAGGAGGGCAACGCATCTGCATAATCTCTGGTTGTGCCGGTATGGGTGTCGATAGTCGACAAAAAGCTTCGAATGCTCGTTTACCCTCCTATGCTTATCCAACTCGTTTGCCTATCCAACTATCATTAAACATAGACCCCTGCACCTTTTATTGCGATATTAATTCACTAAGTACAATTATGAATGTTTAACTTAAAATTGTTTGACGAATGTTTTTCAACTTTCCGCCTAGCTTCGTATCCATGTTAAATATGTACGAGAACATTCTATGGAGTTTGTTCAAGGAGTTGGAGCAATAAGAGTGAATAAATTAGTAGCCAGAGGTACTTGGGGTACTTAAACGCTCAGCGTTTCATATTCCACGAACACTTTAAATATAATTCATGTTAGTACGTTTTATGAGCAAATTAAGAAAAATGGTTGAAATAGAAACAAAGAGAAAAGCATTTAAATGTGTTTATTGGATTTAAGCATTTTTTTCGCTGTTTGTGAATGCAGTTCAGAATATCTTAAAAAGTTATGGATAGTCTCCTAGGACCGTTTTCCTGTAACTATTGGCCCTTACTGACCCGTTTCAAAAATCCATCCTATATATTTTTTTCTATAACGCCGGGAAATGCTCTGAGGCATCCCGCGGGGGTGTGTGGGACTCGCTGCGCCCAAAAGGTGGTAAGTGGACGCAGCTCTACCCACTAAAACCCACTAAAATGCCGCCTTTGGTGAGGTGCCCTGCATCTAATAAACAAACAGGGCACCTCGACGGCTAGTCAGTCCCCCAAGGGACCGACGCCACCTCCCCCGAGGGGTTGTCCCGCACCAAAGAATAACCCCTCCTAACGTCGGGACAGGGGTGAGGTTAAGGTTCAAGAATATGTGTACAAAGTTTCATGATGATCGGTTAAGTAGTTTTCGCGTGCAAGCGTAACGAACAAACTTACTTTCACATTAATAATATTTATTAGTCTACCTATTATTTATAGTTATATTTAGAGATGGCAATTACGGCTGTTTTACAATAATAAAATAAAATATCCTGTTGTGTTGTTTTGTAACAACTGTTGTTCTAAACTGCTGTCTGTTATCCTGTTATTGTTGATTTATAGACGTTGAAAAATATGTATTGTGACAATAAGACAGTAAGCAAAAAAAAACAGGTCATTCAGCCTATTGCGTGCCTATTCTTACCATTGCGTCATCGTTTCAATAATGACAACTGACAACAGGATATAGTTATTCTTTAATAATGGATTATTCATTATTTTCAAATAACGCATTACTACAACTGTTTTTGTAATAATGAGCACCACTAGTTATATTTGAAATTTGCTACTTAATGGTTTGCATTTTATATCCAAACTCATTTCACCGGTGACAGGGTTGCACTGCTGCACTTCCATCTCATAGGGTACCATTATCTTGCTTGTTTCTCCTGAAACAACTGCGCTGTGTTTTGGAGAGCAGGGCAGAGAAGGATAGGAAATTATGACTTTGTGCCAATTATATTGCCATAACTTAACATTTTATGAGTTCATTCATATGTTGCCTATCCTGAGAGCAACTGCTTGAGCTAGTTTTAGGCAAACTACATAGTTTACTACGTTTACCGATAATAATTATTTTATATCCTCAGTATTACTGCATTCTAACGGTGAAAGAATTTGAGAGTTGAGTAGTTTTTGAGAGAGAAAAAACATTAATGTATCATACTTAACCTGCCCTAGTTTGTAACGAAGCGGACTGTGTAAGCCGTATCAAATCCGTTGAGTACTTTAGAAAATATCGATGTACAAACAGACCAACACAAAGAGCGACTTTAATTTATATTATGTTATTACTGTAGTGAGCGACGATGGACTAGTGGGTGATGGGATGAGCTCGGCTTCTTGAGTGAGAACCGAGAGGTCTGGGTTCAATCCTGACCCCTCTGTGATGCCTAGAAATGGATTTTTCTAAATTTCTACGTGCACCTGAACATGAGACACAACTATGCTGTCGCGTTTCGTGCGGTTTGTGAGTTTCCGGTGGCCCATTTGTGTTAGGGAACAGGAGGGCAACGCATCTGCATAATCTTTGGTTGTGCGGATGTGTTTGGGCGTCGGTAGTCGCCAAACGGCTTCGACTGCTCATTGCCCTACTATGCCATAAAAAAAAAATATATAAAGATTTTAAAGCGTAGATATGTTTCGTTTTTGATTATTCGTAAAATATTATTTCAATATTTAACCTAGTTTATAGGTAGGATATTCATAAATATGTATTTATCTAGGTTCTATTACGAATAAAACCCATAGACAATAGTCTAAATAAATGATACAATTTATTAAAACAAGTCATAGATGTCCCTTTATGCTAAACAGAAACTCGTACACAAACTTTGGTCGTTAAGCTAATATATTATTTCTGTTGGTGACTCCTGAATGTTGTATCATATCATGTATCATACAATATATGATATCATGTATCATATCACGTATCATATTATGATGAATATTCATATGTCATGATACTGTCTTATCAGTGAGATGAGCTTTATGCAGAGCTTGAATCTCATTTCTTGCGGAAAATTAAAAACATTTGAAAATACTATGTTATTTTACTTCTGTACAATTAACTACTATTACATTTTTTTTAGGAGGACTCAACCTGCACCATGTTTCAAGCCTTGTCGTGGCGTTGGGCGAAGCCAATTGAACCGAGGGGCTGCTCCTTGTACCCCTCTTATAAGGAGAGGAGATAAAAGAGTAGAGGGGGCAAGGATGGGAACCTCACCCCATTGCACTGTCCTGACATGAGAGAGGTTGTTTTGTGGTGTGAGACAACCCTTCTGTGGAAGTGGCAGTAGTTGCAGCCGATTGCCGCCGACTTGGCTGGTACCTCTCGCTCACATAACACCGGCGTCAAGTGACAGCTATGCTGTCGCGTTTTGTACGGCTTGTGAGTTTCTGGTGGCCCATTGGGGGATAGAAAATGAGTGCAACGCATTTGCATAACCTCTAGCTGTGCGGATGTGTATGGACGTAGCTACCGTAAGGCTCCGACTGCTCGTTTGTCCCCTTATGACATAAAGAAAGTGGCGTTGCTCCCTTGGGGGTCTGACTAACTATCGTGGTGCCCTGTTGCTCAACAGATCCGGCGCACCTCACCAAAGGCGGCATTAGTGGCACTCGCCGGGTTTTAGTGGGTAGTGCTGCGTCCACCTTACCATCTTTTGGGCGCAGCGAGTCCCACATATCCGCTTGGGTGTTGCCTAAGAGCATTCCCCTGCGGAAAAGAAAAAAAGGCACACGAGCAGTCGAAGCCTTTTTTCGACTATGGACGCCCATAGACATCCGCACAACCAGAGATTATGCAGATGCATTGCCCTGCTTTTTCCTAACCCCTCAATGGGCAACTGGAAACTCACAAACCGCACGAAACGGGACAGCATAGCTGTCACTCGAGTCCGGTGTTATGTGATCAAGAGGTAGTTTTAAGTCGAATTTGGTGTTGAAGAACTACCGGGGCTGGAATAGTCCTGGGTGATTGTCATAATAATAACTCTTTATTTTCAATCACAGAGTCTTAAACTACAAAATATTTTTTTGATTGTCATAGGGGATTTTGTGCAATTACCAATTTTGAATTGCTGCACCTGCCAAAAGTTCTTGTTTATATTTAAACCAGCGCGTCACATTTATGTTTTGATAGAAGGTAAAACGGACAGTTGGTTCACCTGGTGATGATCAGACATTCATAGACACAACACCAAAGTATTACTATACCTTAATATGCCTTGGATAGGCAAACTGGCAGATGTGCCACCTGATGGTAAGTGGTCAGCGTCGCCCATGAACATAAACTATTTTATAAAGTAGTATCACAAAATATATTCTTTACAAGTCCCACAAAAGATCTCCGGAATATTTAAGTTGTGAGCAACATGGTCAATTGTGTGACCAAAGAGCATTAGACTCGCGGCGCATTCTACGTAAGAAGCTTAAACTTTATTGGCTCCTTATATACCTGTTTAACAAATATGCGGCGAGGGACCATACACACTACATGATAAGAGCCATAATATATATCCATTGCTGGGTTTTCGTCCTCGAAACCATTATTGTGAACCAGTATTAATAATTATAATATATAGATTAGTAAGTGCGCAGTAAACCTGCCCCATCTACCGTCCTAAGTTGGCGAAGCGGGATGGACGTGGCGTCGTCCTCTCTGTCCCGCTTCGCGGCCTCCTTCTGCGAAATTACCTGCAGCGCAATTGAGAGCGAGAGGTACCTTCCAAGCTTCACGAGGTCGTGACACTGTGCGGATCATCTATCGCACACCTCTAGAGTATGCTGGGACCAATCCTCCACAGCGCCGCACTTGTGGCAGGCTAACGTCGGCTCCTTCCTAGCCACACGGCACAGGTACGTACCTAAACATGCGTGTCCAGTGAGCACCTGTGTCAGGAGGTAGGTCCTTACATTTTCTCTGGTTTCTTCCGGCAGTGCATCCACGCTGCCAGGACCGGACGCCAGCCTCAGCCGTACGTTGGCACTAAAGCGACTCTGGCAGGATATCCTCCCACCTTCAAGGCAACCACTGTAGCCCCAGCCTCCGCACACGTGAGAGCTCCTCCCACGTCGGGAGTTATGTGTTAATGGGTGACTTTGCCCTTTGAGTATTAGGAACATCTGAGCGATGCCAATTCAGACCAACTTGGCGGTCGGCGGACCCTCGGAGTCGTCGCTTCGGGGGAAGTCAGTCCTTGCCAAGCTGATCTAATTTGGCGAACCATTCAGATGAATGAGATTACAATACAAGACAGGCCAAGTAATAATAATAATCCCCATCATGGTTCAGGCCTTGACGTAGCGGTGGGGCTCAGTAGCCTAGGGTGAGCCCAGCTAATTGAGCCGAGGGGGCTCTTTATGCCCCTCTTATAAGAAGAGGGGACAAAAGAGCAGAGGGCAAGGGGTGAGGGTGGGAACCTCACCCCATTGTACTATCCCGAAGTTGGGAGGGGTGGTTCTGTAGTGCGGGACAACCCCTCTGTGGAGGTGGTTGACTCGCCGTCAGGTGCCCTGTTAGCTTAACAGAACCGGGGCACCTCACAAAGGCGGCATAGGTGGCACTCGCCGGGTTTTAGTGGGTAGAGCTGCGTTCATTTACCATCTTTCGGGCGCAGCGAGTCCCACATACCCACCTGGGGAGACCCACTCCCCAGGCGGGATGCCTCAGAGCATTTCTCGGCGTTAAAAAAAAAAGCCCAAGTAATAATGCTGTATAACATAATTAATGACGTGACGCTGACCACTTACCATCAGGTAGCTCGTCTGCTCGTTTTCCCTTTCCAACTAACATAAAAAATATAAAATTATATGTAAAAGCTCCTTTATTGAAGTTTAAGTGGGTTTATAGCAATAAAAAGCTTCTTTATACCCTTAGTGGTGAGTGCACCTTTGCACGTGTTTCATACATTTTTTTTCATCGGGTAATCTGTTTATTGTGAGCTAAGTTAATGCGATAAGATAAAATAAGAAATTGCGTTATATTCTAATGGAAAGTTAATTAATGTCTACACGTGCGTTAGTAATATTGCTTGTTGGCTACGAATACTGCTACAATTAATAATCCAAACAATTGGACAAAAATATTGATAAGATCAAGAAGAAGGCTATCTACATAGTCATTATGATGAAACAAGTCTTCAACCGGCGGGTAACAACACTTTTTTTTTCTTTAACGCCGAGAAATGCTCTGAGGCATCCCGCGGGGGAGTGGGTCTCCTCACACGGGTATGTGGGACTCGCTGCGCCCGAAAGCTGGTAAGCGGACGCAGCTCTACCCTAGACTTAAACCCAGCGAGTGCCACCAATGCCGACTTGGGTGAGGTGTCACGGATCTGTTGAGGAAACAGGGCACTTCGATGGCTAGTCAGTCCCTCAAGTGACCGACGCCACCTCCATAGAGGGGTTGTCCTGCACGACAGAATAACTCCAACCAACGTTGGGACAGTACAATCCGGTGAGTTTCCAATCCTCGCCCCCTGTGCCCCTACTCTTTTGACCTCTCTTCTTATAAGAGAGGTACAAAGAGCAGCTCTCTCAGCTCAATTTGCTTCGTCCAAGGTGCTGGGCTCACCTAACGCTACTAAGCCCCACCGCCACAGCAAGGCTTGAACCATGGTGGTGGTGGTGGTGGTAGGGGGGTCATTACGTTAACCTAGACCCGTTTTAGGTTTTACGTTATTTAGTTTTATTTTAAGCTTCTACTCTGGTATTTTACTAACAGGTTCAATCATCATCATCATCAGCCTCTCTCCGTCTACTGCTGAACATAGGCCTCCCTCAATGAACGTCAAGACGATGCTCGCCACTCGCGTCCAACACGGACGTCTTCCTGATTAATGGCCGACCAACACTTCGTCTACCTAATCTTGGCGTCCACTCTTGAATGTAATTGGCTCATTCGCCATCCATTCTCCTGAGTGTGTGACCAGCCCAATTCCACTTCAACGAGCTTATCCTTTACGTGATATCGGTAACCTTTGTTCTTCGTTTCGAATCTTATCCGTCAAAGAAACACCCTACGGCAAACTTACGGACCAGTCGTAGATTTCGAGGCCACATTTCAGCCCCGGTTATATGACATAAATTAACTAAAGAAGTGAAACAGCAATGCTACTAATCTATGAGTAATTTTAAAAGTATAAGTTACATAGCAATAAAGTAACAAAATTTATATAATATTAACAATTATTATTAACGCCTCGCTCAACAATATAAATTCTTCATGGCATACATTTTTTATCACATTTTAACAACAGTTATTTAAAATAAAATAATTCCCTTTGAAGTGTACTCGCTGGAGATAATTAAGCGAAATATTGCAGGAGTCCATTATTGCAGTCATATCTAAGATAGAGCTTTTTTATTCAGCAAATAAATATCATACTCGGAACTGCAACTGAACTATCAGCTATAAATATTTATTTATTATTATTATATTTATTATTATTTCTTATCATTATTTATTATTATTTATTATTTTTATTTTATTATTCGTATTTCTGTGCCCCTTTTCTTTTGTTTAGCGAGTAGCTTTATTTATTGCATTGGTAGATAGGTAAACTGATAGTCGAGCCACATGATTCCTTAGATCCTATCAACGCATCATTTCCACCAAATGAGCCTTACAGCTGTGGACACTGAGTAAACCGGACTAGTGACTGTGGGAACATATGTATAGAGTCAATAAAAAGAAAAACATCCATCCAGACATAAGGACTGCCGATAGAAGTGAAAACAAAACAATTAAATTCAAATACCTATAATACAGGCTGTAAGAGATTATGACAACCTATACAATTGAAACGGCGCACAAAATAACCGCATGATATTGACATTTCAGTGTGTTTGACGATTGGTTATGTATAACTAAACTTAGCCGGTTAATACTAAGTGTTAGATGGCGACATCGAGCATAATATAAAGGGTGACGATAACGCTAATTCCGTGATTTTATTCACCCAAAAAGTATATAACGCGCCTAATGAAGTTTTCACTTCAAAAATAAATCCAGTAATCTAGATAACAAATTATTTATAACTTTATAATAACAGTTGAAACTAAAACGGTTTTATGTTTGTTAAAATTAAATGTTTGTTATTTTTATCTACTTAAAATAAAATAAAAGCGTATTCAGGTAAATGATATCTTTTCAAACTGGAGCAATCTTGTCGCCGGCGTTCCTCAAGGTGGTGTTCTCTCTCCTCTTCTCTTCTCAATTTTCATTAACTCTGTAACGAAAGTAATTTCTTCAAAATTTCATTTATATGCAGATGATTTACAAATATATCGCCATTTTAATATACAAGATGCAGATTTAGCGATTTCCTATATTAACGAAGATTTAAACTGCATTAATAAATGGGCTGAATCTTTTGGCTTACTTGTAAATCCAGTAAAATCGAAAGCCTTAATCATCGGCAGTAAACGGATTCGGTCAAGACTTGACATCACTACACTCCCTCCTGTTGCATTGGGTGGCAAACAAATCGCTTACACAGATGTGGCAAAGAACTTAGGTGTCATCTTTGACTCAAATCTTTCTTGGAATGCCAACATTAGTGACATCAGTCGTAAGGTACATTTCTCAATGCATTCACTGAAACGGCTCCAACATTTCTTACCGTTTGCAACAAAGATCTCGCTTGCTCAGACCCTTATTCAGCCCATCATCGATTACGCAGATGTATGTTGCCCGGATGCTACGGAGGAAAATTTAAATAAATTAGAGCGACTGCAGAATCTTTGCATTCGCTTTATTTTTGGTCTAAAAAAACGTGATCATGTATCTCAGGCCCGCAGGGAATTGCAGTGGCTACCCATACGCCAGCGTAGAAACTATAGAATTCTTTGTTTACTCTTCAAAACTCTTTTCAATCCCTATTCTCCTCCTCATCTACGTTCACGCTTTACACCTGTTTACGTCGATGATTCTTCCTGCAGGTCTCACAGACGTGCTCTGCTTCAGATACCACCCCATAAAACTGACTTTTTTTCTTATTCGTATACTGTTCTTTCCGCCAAACTTTGGAATTCTTTACCACCTGAAATTCGGAATTGCAAAAAACTAGGACTATTTAAGAAAAGTGTAAAAGAGCATTATCTCAATCATACATAATTTATTATTATTCTTATTATTATTATAATTTTGTTCGTCTCCATCTATATATTCTAAAAATATATTATAAATGTTTGTTTAACTATTTATAGTTTAATTTAAATATGTATATTATATAGGTATAATTAATATATTAGTTTATTATATTTTATTTTATTATATGTAGGTATATGTATTTATGTATATTTCTATGTGTATGTTTATTATGTGTTAACGATATGTGTATCAACGCTAAATTATTGTTCGTTTAGTGTTTTATTCAATTTTTAATTTTATGTACACCCTATTATGGCCGTAGGTTTCAATTTTTTCAGTATCGGGTCTGCTGGAAGAGATTCCTCCATGGAATAAGCTGTACCTTTGTATCTACCTTTTAATTTTCTCACTGTTCTAAGTTTCTTTTTGTTGTACATAAATTGTTAAATAAATAAATAAATAAATAAAAATCGGTTGTCTGTAAAGTCGGTTTACTGACGATAGTTGAACGTGACAACGTCATAAGAAAATGGAACGCCTCAGAGCGAGGTAACGCCGCATGCGTCATGTTTTTTCGTTCTTGCAGCCGACTCCATCGAATTATAAGACGTTGTCGCGTCAAAAATCCTTTTCAACGGTAGTATATACCTGAATCTCATCATGACTGGCGACAACAATCATCGTCTGTCTGTAAAACACATGTTAAAATCGGCTTTTTGCAAATAATTGCAATTTGAACGACACGAGTACTCAGCGCGTATATTTCACGGGAATTGCTTCATCTGTCATTGACAACGGTATCCTGTTTTATTGGACGCCGTAGCAAATGTTTCGCCCGGACTCCATCAACGATTTTTTAATTCACAAACAGATAATATCTTGTCGAACTTCAACTTTTTTTGACGTGACAACGTCTTATAATTCGATGGAGCCGGCTGCAAGAACGAAAAAACATGACGCATGCGGCGTTACCTCGCTGTGAGACGTTTCATTTTCTTATGACGTTGTCACGTTCAACTATCGTCAGTAAACCGACTTTACAGACAACCGATTGTTTTTAGTTTCCCGAGAAATCTGTTATCATCATCATCATCAGTCTCTATCCGTCCAATGCTAAACATAGGCCAAAGAACGCCAAGTCGATACATCCAACACGGACCGGCCACTGGCAATATGTATTACTAAGAAAAAGATATTTTTTAAAAGTTTTTGCATTATTTCTTTTATACTATAGAATAAAGTTTGGAGATTTCAAACTTGTGAATGTAGACAACTTTGACTATGTACTATCACATAAAAAACTTGCCCATGAAGCCTGTATCAATCACTAAAATCTTCAGCTTGACTTTGTCTGCGAAGCCCGGTGTGTGTGGATATCGACGATCACTTTAATACTTTTCTTTTCTTTAATGCCGGGAAATGTTCTGA
Organism: Helleia helle; assembly: GCA_963853865.1. NCBI lineage: Eukaryota > Metazoa > Arthropoda > Insecta > Lepidoptera > Lycaenidae > Helleia > Helleia helle. The sequence continues at coordinate 17,563,465 of OY971433.1, read as the reverse complement.
GGCATCCCGCGGGGGAGTGGGTCTCCCCATATGTGGGACTCGCTGCGTCTGGAAGCTGGTTAGTGGATGCAGACCTACTAAAACCCGGCGAGTGCCACTAATGCCGCCTTTGGTGAGGTGCCCCAGATCTAATGAGCAAACAGCACGTCGACGGCTAGTCAGTCCCCCAAGGGACTGACGCCACCTCCACAGAGAGGTTCTCCCGCATTATAGAACAACCCCACCCAACGTCGGGACTGTACAATGGGGTGAGGTTCCCGTCCTCGTCCCTTGCCTCCTGCTCTTTTCTCCCCTCTTCTTATAAGAGGGGTAAGAGCCTCCTCGCCTCAATTAGCTTCGCTCGAGGTGCAGCGGCTTACCCTAGGCTACTGAGCCCCACCGCCACATCAAGGCCAGAACCATGGTGGGGATCACTTACCACTAGGTGAATCGTCTCTCTTTTAAAAAGTAACGTCATCATAAACAATGTATTTATGGTATAATATCTGTGATGCATGAGGACTGGTTTTACCGAAGCTACTATAATGCGACTTTACATGTTGTCGATATATGAATTATGCATGACAATATTATAGTTTAACTAGCTGCTAGCGGCGGCGCTCGTGTTAGCGATTTGAATAAGGATTGCTGAGAAGAGTAAGTACGAATAAGTTTACGGGTATTAGAGATTCTTGAAATGCTTAAAAACTTTTATAAATTAAAAAAGTTTTTACCAACAGCAAAAAAAAAATTACACCTATTTTTGTAGTCGGTTAAAATGGAGTTTATGTTACCTTAGATATTGAAATGATTAACACCTCATTTATTAAAATCGGATAAGTGGTTTAGGCGCTTCGATGGATATATTAGACGAATTCACTCATAAGGCCGTCACCAAACCTTATTTATTTAATTATAAGGAACAAGTGGCACCGATAAGACGTTGTCCTGTACAATTTTTTTTTGTGAATCTAAACCATCCTCGAATCCCCTTGAACTCACACAAAAAAATTCATCAAAATCGGTCCAGCCGTCTAGGAGGAGTTCAGTGACATACACACGCACACAAGAAATAAATATATAAAGATATAAATCTAAAATTGTTACATGTAATTGGTACTTACTATGTGTAATGTACATTGATTTTGGTTCAATAAGCAAGACACACAGACGGACATAGGACTTTCCGCACCCGACTTTATACGATTTTTTGGGTTGACGCAGGGAAATGCATTTACGCATGTATCCAGGTTACCTCGTGTAAGGCTCCTGGACTTATGTGATACTCACACTTGGGCAGTGTACTGCTCAAACTAAAACCACTGCGAGCACCTTCAACCGCTTTTTAAAGGTCCCGGATTTGAATGCAACAGGAGCCCCTCAACGACAGACTGGCCCCGGAGAAAGGCTAGACTACTCCTCGTAAGGGGGCCCAGGTTTCCATCCTGAACCCAACACGAGCACAGGGGTGTCACTGGAGTACTTAAGCGCTTCATACGCCCCTTCGTTTGTCACCCGCTCTTCGGCCTTCTTCTGGGACATTACTGCCTCGCAGAAGAAGACCATCGCTTCGCTCGAGGGTGCGCTGGGCTGAGTCCATCGCCGCGCCACAATCGTGACACACTGTAACCGGCAACGATATTTTAACGTGACAACGTCTTAATAAAACGCAAGCGTGCAATGAGCGTAACGGGACAATGAGCGTAACGGGACAGTGAACATGACTGGACAATGAGCATAACGAGACAATATATAAATAAGCTTTGCAGGACATTTTAGTACATGTAGCCGGCGTTCATCGATTTATTGGACGTTGTCACGTCAAAAATATATTTTTATAATAGTCTTCGTCCGTGTTGGATGCGAGTGGCAAGGGATCGGCCGTCTTGGCGTTCATTGAAGGAGGTCTATGTTCACCAAAGACGGGTAGAGGCTGACGATGATGATGTTTCGGGATTGTAAACAGTTTATGTTCTTGGGCGACGCTGACAACTTACCACCACTTACCTTTGACACTCGATCCTATTGAAATTTAGGTTAGGGATAGGGAACTTGTCAAACAGTTCTCTTGTACGCTACACTAGCGCACGATTTAACTCGATCACAGTGGAATTTTATGTAACTAAATGAAATTGGTATTTCTCAATCTCGTATATTTTTCTCACTCTTACAATATTTTGACGGTGAAGTGTGTTTTGTCATTCGATTCCAAAATCGCTTTTGAAGTCGATACGTCAACGAGGCAGATGTTGACGTATCGACTTCAAAATCGAGTTTGTCTATCCAACTAACATAAAAAATATACCACGAGTAAAATAGGGTCATATTTGACACATATATTTGACTCGCTTTCAAGCATTAACGTAATTACGAGTACAATAAAGGTAACATTGTAATTACGCTTGTACTGACTGAGCCAAGCCACAGTATTAGCGGACGACTTTGATTGCCAACTTGGCTTGCACAAGAGTTAGCTAATCTAAGGCACACCTTAAGGCCTTTTGTACACATACGTTTTTTCGGCGTGAAAATGTACGATTAATTTGACGTGTGTAGACGCGGTTGACAGTGTAGTATGGACCATTATGGGAGCTTATTGATATACGCGGCGGGTGGTACGTCTCGGCACCGCCGCGGTGTTCGCCTTATGAGACGTACCATCTAACTTTACCTATCATCTTTGGTTGGTCAACGCATAAATGAGGATGTGTAGGGGCGTGGATAGTCGTTAAAAAGCTTCGGCTGCTCGTTTTTTTTACGCCCGGGCGCTTAGTTCGCCCGGCCCGCGAAATTCTCTGGTCCGCACCATTGTTAGTTTTAGGTAAGAAGAATGATTGTTATTTTTATACTTGCTCCGCACATTCTTTGTTAGTTAATGATAATGACTGCTCGTTTGCCCTCCTATACTATAAAAAAAAATGTGTGTACTTATGTACACGCGTTAGAAGTTATACTCCTTAAACAAAAATATATAGTACAATTTCATTACACTGTAATCTTTTTGCTGTGCACAAGTCACAAAACATTCCTAGATACGAACATTTCATTGAAATTCAAATAAACACAATACATTAATAACTTATGAAAATGTCCCGTGTATACACAAGCGTGTACAAATATAATAATTTACATGGGAATGGGGGTATTCACATTATTCGTCTACTTCATGATTTAACGCGCCATTAAAAAATAAATAAAATACACACTTTGTACAACCCTAGCGTGATTCACGGGCGAGCGTTTTAGCGACGTTTGTGGGAAAGTCGGGGGGATTTTTGTCAATTTTTTTTATGTTAACTGGATATTTAATCTGGCAGACGTGTACCTGATGGTCAACGTCGCCCATGAACATATACAAGTTTACCAGGATTAGCAAAGGCAACTCGTTCATGTGTTGGCAACCCTGAGACATAAGAGGCATGCACTGTGCCGCACTCCCGTCTGCATGGGTACCACCATCTTGCTTGTTTATTCCGTGCAACAGCTTTGCTGTGTTACGGAGAGAGGGGCTACAGGTAGTGTTATCTTTGACACAGATACATTTTATGTCTCAAGATAGGCAATACATGAAGAAGATAACTGGGCTAGTACCAGATAAAATCAATTATGTTAGGGGTAAGCGTCCAATTATTCGTATCGTATGCGCCGCACGCACGGCACTCAACGGGTTTAGTTTATTTGTATAGAAAGTGACACTTTTGTATATAAATACAATACGTATGGACGAAAAACAAACTAAAACCGGTTGCGTTTTTTTATTTTAGTTGGATAGGCAAACTGGCAAACGTGCCACCTGATGGTAAGTGGTCAATGTCGCCCATGAACATAAACCAGTTTACCTGGAACGAGCCCAGGCAACTCATTTATGTGTTGCCTATGCTGAGACATAAGATGTTAAGTCTGGGTGCCAGTAATTACACTGTCTGTCTTGCCCTTCTCTCCGAAACACAGCAAAGCTGTTTCACGGGAGAAACAAGCAAGATGGTGGCACCCATGCAGCCGGGAGCGCGGCACAGCGCTTCCCTCCCACCGGTCTGCCAGTTTGCTTGTCCAACTATCATAAATATAATATATACAATAACTAAGTAATTGGTTCAGTATGAATTATTGGCGCCTAATAATAGCTGCACGTTTATTAACACAACTGTATCAATGCGTTTACATTTTTATTAAGAAATAAAAAGCCGTTGCATGTTTTCTGTAAGTGCACGTTTCAATGTTTTTAGAATACTTTAACGGTGAATTGTGGACGTGTAGAGTTCATAACTGTTTGACACGTGCTTAAATCAAACTTTTACTATCGAATTACGTGTTATTTAGGTTATACAGAGGTAAAAATTAATTATTTACTTTATAACATTTATTCTAATCAAGTTACCTTATCTGTATAACTTAACATACAGCGATGTTCATCTCTGCTCAATCGGGTGCGTGGATCTAGATAGTGATAACATATTTGTGTGTTTCTTAATATTGAATCACATATTTCAGGGCCATAAAAATAATTTAAATTATCCTCTTCGATAATCTGAGCGATGAATTGTCCCGGGAATTAGAATATGTCTCTGTCTCTCGGGTTTTATGCACTAACGTTGACAATAGCAGGTACGCACTACCAACGACATCTAGCGGCCTCATAGTATTAACACAAAATATAAGAAGTCTATCTCGCAACTTCGATAACTTGTTAATATTTCTGTCTCAGTTAAAAATTGAATGTGATAGTATTGTCTTAACAGAATGTTGGCTTTCGTGCATACCCTTCATCCCTATTATAAATGGATATAAATCAGTTAGCAATACATCTTATAATAATCAAAACGATGGTGTTGTAATATATTTTCGTTCCGATCTTACTGTAACCATAGAAGAGCCAGTCTTTGATGGTGGAAACTGCTTAATACTTAGATCGGGACTAAATCTAGCCATGCTAGCTATCTATAGATCTCCTGCGTACACAAATTTAGATTCTTTCTTTTCTTCTCTAAATAATATTTTAATTCCACTTAGTTCGTACAAAGACTTAATTCTAATCGGTGACATAAATTCACTCGCTCGCTGACCGTTAAGCAGTATACGCGCACGCAAGTTAATACAAACATTTACAAACTACCTTCATAATTCGGAATAATTGTATAAAATGGTGAAATGCTACAAATGTAATAAAATTATTAATAAAAAAGCGCCAGGCATTCAATGTGGGGCGTGTATTAAATGGATACACGGTTCCTGTGCCGATCTCACAAACGAACAACTAAACGTACTGGTTATGACGGACTCCGTCGATTGGAAGTGCAAAGTTTGTAGCGGTACAAAGCTCAGACGGTTATCCGGTATCATTCCTGACGATGACAATGATTACGTGGGCCCAAGCTCGGCTTTTAACCAAACGCAAGAAGCCCTACGCATCATTAGGGAGGAAGTCAAAGAAGTAATCAAGGACGAGCTTCAACGCACTTTACAGTACTACTCTGATAAGATCAACGAATATGAATGCAAGGTGATTACATATGAGAAAAATATGAAGACACTAGAAAATCAATGTACGGAACTACGCAATAATTAAAAAAATATTAACTTAAAATATGAAGTAATGGAAAACAAATTAAACCAAATTCAACAAAATCAACTATCGAATCATTTAGAAGTATGCGGAATAGAAGAAAAAGAGGATGAAAATATAAAAAATATAATACAAATATACGCAAACAATATACATCGGAATCCAGAAGATGTCATACAAGCATACAGAAAGAAGACACGAGGGACTGGCAATAGTGGCATAATAAAGAGGGGTACACCAGTGATTACGGTCATTCTCAAAGAGGGAACCCGAAACTCGTGGATAGAAGCCGCAAGAAAAACAAATATAACCCCCGCAGACATCGCAATGGCAGGAAATAGAAAAATTTATCTACGTGAATCACTAACCCCCTCAACCGCCTTCTTATTATGGAAGACTAAAGAAGAACTAAAGGATTTCTATAAATATATCTGGTGCAAAAATGGTTCGGTTCTGTTACGAAAAAGTGATACAGCTAAAATAATAATGGTTAAAAATCAACAAGACCTAGAAAAAATTAAAAATCAGCTGAACTCAGGTATCCAATAATATCATTACATAATTTTCCTTTCATAAATTAACTATTTAACATTTATTAATGGCTGTATTTGATTTTCTCATATGTTCATACTTAATAAGTACACCTTATATAACAAATCAGGTAATATACCTATATAAAATCAGTTTTTAAAAATGGATGACATAAATCCTACTATAATTGAATGTAACTATGATACATGGAATGATTTCGTTCATAATGTACCTACATACCAAAACTCGTTATTAATACTTCATGTCAATATTAGGTCTATGATTAAAAATTTTGATCATGTAGAATATGTTATAAATAATTGTAAGTCGATAATACATTTAGTTATTTTCACCGAAGCGAATATTAAAACTCAGTTGACCCAATTATTTGAGCTACCTGATTATTACCTATACTCCGAGTTACGAAATAATAAAAGGGGTGGGGGAGTGATTCTGTATGTACATAAATCTCTAAGTTTCACCAGGTTTAATAATAAGTCTTCGAAAGAAATGGAATATATATCGGGTGAATTAAATATCAATAACAGACATTGCATAGGCATATGTGCCGTATATAGACCACCACACACGTGTAGATCTCGGTTTATAGCGGAATTAACGAATTTAATTAAGGCCTACACACACAAAAATAATTGCCTTGTAATTGGTGATATGAACATTGACCTGAAACAGAGTAACCCTATAACGACCTTGTATCTTAATTCCATGAGTAATTTGGGCTTTGAGTGTGCTATGCATCAATATACACGAATAGAAAAATACGGCAATATATTAAGCAAGTCGTGTATTGACCATATATTCATTCGTAGATATACTAGTAATATAAGTGTGTATAGCGCCGCAGTGAATATCGCACCAGCTGATCACTGCATTACCGGTTGTGCATGGCCGATGACGTCAGCCGTCGATGCGCCCGAGCCCGGTCGCAGCCAGTCGAGCGCTCGCGCATTCGTAAACGTATTGGATAACAAAAGATTGAAAAATGAACTCCGTAATATTGATTGGCGTGAATGTTTAGACATGCAAAATCCAAATGATATCGTTTCTACAATAGATAATAACTTTAAAAGGGCATATAATTTATGTACAATATCAAAAAATATTAGTAATCATTGTAAGCGGAACTCGTGTAAATGGGTTAACCAGCGATTAAAAAATATGTGTAATAGACGGGACCAGTTGTATAAGGCATGGCGAAAAGATGAAAATAACTCTGCTAAAAGGTTATATTATAATAATTATCGTAATAAAACAAATAAATACATTAAAGCGTTAAAAAATAAGTATATTATGTCAGATGTATGTAATAATTTTAAAAATCCAAGAATAATGTGGGGGATAATTAATAGGATATCCGGAAAAATTACTAGATGCATTGATGATATCTTATTAAAATTCTTTAAATTAACCCCTTTAACATTGGCAAACAACTTTGCGCAAGAGTTCAATCTTTCTATAAACAAAATTAAGAATAACTGTGACACAAAACTTTTAGATAAAAAAATGTATGAAATAACACCCACCATGACCATGAGAGTAAAACGCGCTAGTCACGAGGATGTTGCCCAAATCATAAAACGAATTAACTTAAATAAGAGCCCCGGCTATGATGGAATCCGTGCACGTGATATTAAATATTTATCAAATGTGCTAGCACCTATCATATGTCACCTAATAAACTGTTGTCTGGATACAGGAATATATCCCGACACTCTCAAGATCGGCTACATCAGACCGATATACAAAAAGGGCAAACATAATGATTACAGTAACTACCGCTCCATCACTATACTATCCTGCATCGATAAAATGATTGAAAGATTTCTTGGAGACCAAATAACAACTTTTCTGCATAACAATCACATAATTAATCAAAAGCAGTATGGATTTCAGAAAAACAGAAGTACCACTGACTTGTTAAGAGAATTTACAGATGAAATTAATTATTATCTTAATGAAAAATATCATGTAATTACTTTATTTATAGATTTTTCAAAAGCCTTTGATATGCTAGATTTTAATACCTTATATAGTAAATTAACACAAAATGGAATTCAAGGCCCTCTATTAAACTTAATTAAAGACTATCATACAAATCGTTTCACCACCGTTAAAATTGACAACTGCTATAGTAAGATGTATCTAACCACAAAAGGCACCGCACAAGGATCTATAATTGGGCCAACTGAATATCTTCTCTATGTTAATGAAATGTGTAATTTGATAAAACAAGGCTCTATTTATCAATTTGCCGATGATACTTGTTTGATTGCGGCTCATAGATCAGTATCTGAAGCTGAAATTATTATGCAATATAACTACAATCTTATATGCAAATGGGCCCATGATGTTGGGCTGGTGATTAACGCTCAAAAAACTAAATTTATTCATATACATTCTTCACATAACGTATCCATCATCACCCCGGCTATCATGGCCCATACTCATGAATGTCTTCATAGTAACGATGGTAGTCGAAATAGTTCAAATTGTCAATGTCCGCTGTTAGAAAGAGTAAATCAACATACTTATCTCGGTATCGTAATTGATGACAGGTTCAGCTGGAAGCCCCACATTGACCTTGTCTGCTCTAAATTAAGATCCCTACTTAGTAAATTATATATATTGAAACATAAACTCCCATATAAGATTTGCAGGATACTATATTTAGCCTTAGCTCAATCTGTTATCAATTATGGACTCAGTAGCTACGGTAGGACCTATAAAACTTATTTAAATAATATTTATGCCTTACAGTTAAGCCTATTAAAATTAATTATCTCAAAATTTAAAAATAAAAATATTTGGAGTGAAAAAGAAATATTTAAATACTGCAATGTTATGGATATATTTACCTTGGTTAAGTTTAATGTACTAAATGAAGTTAATGATCCTTCCTTACTAATAGAAAAATGTAGACCCAACATCTTAAGAAAAATTCAACATTTAAAAATATTTATTACACCGGAATATAGAAATAATTACGGAGCTAGAATGTTAAGTTCTATCATACCTGTATTCGTTAATGAACTTCCAGAAGACCTACAAGAGCTATACCGGGACAAACGCAAATATAGGAGATTGTTAAAAGAACATTTATTAAAATCTTTAAGCATTTAAAAATTACATAATGTAGATAACCTAAGTAATTATTGGTATAAGATGGCGCGATACGGTATAAATACTATGCTATAATATTTTGTCTTATGGTACGCGGCGCGGCGGCTTGTCCAGATAAGCTCTTGTGAGTTTTCGTGGCAAGCTTACATCTAATTTTTGTGTATGTTTTTTTTGTACTTTTTGAACAATAAAAAAAAAAAAAAATATAGATATCAGTAGTTGTAATACTAATCTTAACATAAACTCTCAACAATATCTAAACCTGGCAGCTTATCATGGCCTACTCCCTTCTCACTGTTTGTGTACCAGAGACGCAAGTAACTCATGTCTTGACCATGCTTTACTTAGATCAAAAAATATGGCAACTACATTGATCATTGACTCAGATATAACAGACCATAAAGCTGTGTTGTTATACTTAAATTTTAAAGCCCAGCGTAATAAATCAAAACTGATTAATCAGAAAAAAATAGATTACGAATCATTAGAATACAATATTAATAATGCAAACTTTGACTTAATTTTTAGTTTATCCGACCCAAATAGCGCGATGGATCTCCATTAATTGTTTGTTAATAAAATTCAAAACATCGTCACTAGTAGCTCAACGGCATTAAGTTCGACAAAATCGAAATATAAAATTCTTTAGCCATGGATGACCCAAGGGTAATTAAGATGCATCAGAAATCGGAATAACCTTTATAAAAAATATAAAAATAATTCAGAAAATGTAATAATTAAAACAACTTACGAGCGTTATAAAAAATATTGCAATAATTTAATTAAAACATTAAAAACAAACTACCTTAAAAAACAATTTATTTTAGCAAGAAATAATAACAAAAAAATCTGGAATATAATCAGGGAGGCCACCGGCACAAAAAAAATAAATCACTGTCCCGTTGACCTTTTAAATGTTACAGACAATCCTAATAAATCAATAGATTTAATAAATAAACACTTTGTTAGCGTTGGAAAAACTATAGCAGACAAAATAACTAATAATCTAGGTGTAATAAATTGTATTGATCCCTCCTCTCTAAATAATCTTACCACAAGTAACTCTTTTGCCTTGGTTCCAACGGATGAATCTGAAGTTGATCTCCTAATAATGAGCTTAAAGGATGATTCATCACCTGGCTGGGATGAAATCTCTAATGTAATACTAAAAAAAATTAAACATGTCCTTATAAAACCTTTAACATTCATTCTTAATCTGTGCTTCGAACAGACAATTTTTCCAAATTGTCTCAAAAAATCACTCATCCATCCTATCCATAAGGGTGGGGACGCTACTTCTTTGGGGACCTATCGTCCAATATCAATACTACCTGCCTTATCCAAAATTTTTGAACGTGCTCTTAACAACAGACTAGTTAATTATTTAAACAAAAATAATATACTAGCAAACTCACAATTTGGCTTCAGATCATGCAAATCTACAGCCGATGCTGTTCAGGAACTTACCCAAATAATAACATCCGCTATGGACCGTGGTGACAGGTGTCTATCCATCTTTTTGGATTTGGAAAAAGCATTTGACACTGTATCAGTGCCTGTTTTGGTATCTAAACTTGAAAGCATCGGTGTAAGAGGTAAACAAGCACAACTTTTTTGTAATTATTTGAGTGGAAGGTCGCAAAGTGTTGTAATCGGCCGATACAGGAGTCAGGAACTTCCCCTGGAATATGGCGTCCCACAGGGTAGTATTCTGGGTCCTTCGCTCTTTCTCGTTTATATAAACGACCTTTGCCTTCTCCAACTTACTCAAGGTAAAATTATCTCGTACGCCGACGACACAGCCCTTGTGTTTGTAGCTGGTTCCTGGGATGAGGTGTTTTGTGCTGCACAACAAGGATTTGACAAGGTCACTTGTTGGTTGTCGAAAAACTCGTTATCACTGAGCACTAACAAAACGAGTTACATGACCTTCTCGTTAGGATCCCCCAGTCAACCATCCCGAAATATGACCATTACAGCCCATGGTTGCTGTCTGAATAATTCAAATACTTGTTCTTGTCTACCTCTTGATCGCAAAAAAAAATCAAAAATATTTAGGTATCATTTTAGATTGTCATCTAAATTTTAAAGAACATATTGCTGATTTAACGTCAAAGCTTCGAAAATTAATCTATGTTTTTAAACACCTGCGAAATGTTGCCCCTCCTCACATTATTAAGCAGGTTTACTTTGCACTCTGCCAGTCGCTCATAACTTACTGTATCTCTTCCTGGGGTGGTGCTCCAAAAACTCTGTTACACGGACTGGAAGTAGCTCAACGAACAATACTAAAAGTTTGCACATTTCGGCCTTTGCTCTACCCTACTAAACTTCTATATGAGCAGTGTAATGTTCTTACAGTTAGGCAACTTTTTATTTTGGAGATGGTCTTACATCAACATACCAAACATCCAGTAAATCCAAATAGCATAAAGGATAAAAGACGGAGAGATATAATATATAAGATTCCAATAGGCCTAAAAACATCTTTCATAAGAAGATTTGTTACCTTCCTAGGTCCATACCTATACAATAAAGTAAATAAGCACGAAAATTTAGTTCAACTTAATTATCAACGCTGCAAAATCCAAACTAAATTATTTCTCCAAAACCTTAGTTATGAAGACACAGAAAAAATACTTTTGGTGATCTCTTAAGTTATGCTCTTTCATACTTTCAAATATGCACAATGGTACACACACACATACGCATACAATCACAAACACACACACACACACACACACACACACACACACACACACACACACATTAACCACACACATTCCTTGTCACAATAATAAATTGTATCGCACTTTTGTACAGGAGAGCTCTGTTTAACCTAAGACACAGGGTTTTTACCCTAATTTAGGGAACAGCGGCAAACCATTATGTTATTGTATTAAGACTTATCTAAACTGTTTAAAAATTTTTTTGATTGTTCATACTTCTTTTGGTGCTCGAATAAAATATGCGATTTTAAAAAGTATTCCGTCAGTATAATGCTCCGTTATCACTATATAAAGGCTATAAAATGTCAACGAAAAATTCTATCAACTTAGCGATATGTATTATCGATATTTTTAAGAGCGCTCCACACTCGCCTGTGATTCTTGCTGGGAATTCACGCCACGATTCGCGCCGTGAACTCCACGAATGTATCCTCCACACTCGCCAAGCTTCGCAGTCTCGTTCGCGACCTCAAATAAAATGGACGAGGACGACGTAACTGCTGCTGCTGTGATGCTGTGTGCTACAGCGTACGATTACCATTTTAAAATCAAAAAAAAGAAAAAGAGATGTATATATAATAAAAGCTGATGATCATCTTCATCAGCTTTTATCCAGCCTCTGCTGAAAATAGGCCTCCTTCCATTGAAGATACCAAGACGATTTTATTAGTGTTTACTTAAGTTCTTTAGTTCTTATAGTACTGATTTACCAACACAATAACAACGTGACGTACAAGTATGAGTACCATAAAACAACGCTGCTGCGAATTGCACTTAGCGCGCCGTGAATCAAGTGCAAACCATTTATCGCGAAGTTGAAACCGACTTCGATAGGGGAACGACGTGAAGCACGAACGCAAGGACGCGAAACCATCTACACTTGCCTTTCACGATATTCGCGGGCATTCGCGCCGCGAGTGTAGAGCGCCTATTAGATTTTACGTTACCCTAAGAAACAAGGGATACTGAATCTATTTGGGGGACGAAATTTAAGTTATTACGACTTTGTCTGTTATATAAAATTTATTCAAAATATTCTAAGCCATAAACCAGCCAAACGATAGTAGCAGGCTTGTAAAAAGTTTACGGAGTCACTTAAAAACTTTCCTACGCATTTTAAGTTTAGACATGAAATGCTTAAGGCAAGGTTTTACGGGAACAGTCTCTAAATTCACCACTTACTTTTAATCCTTCGAGGCAATTAATTTTATTGAAAATATTCCTGTCTATACCGCAAGACTTTATAATGAGTTAAAATCGACTAAAACTTGATTTTATATAAGTAGGAAGGATTACATTAAAATGTTAATGTCATTGATATAATAAAGTAGGAACGTTAAAAGAATATCAATGATAACGGGAACAAAAACTGGAACAGGAATGGTAACGACAACGAGAACGAGAACGAGAACGAGAACGAGAACGAGAACGAGAACGAGAACGAGAACGAGAACGAGAACGATGACGATGACGATGACGATGACGATGACGATGACGATGACGATAACGATAACGATAACGATAACGATAACGATAACGATAACGATAACGATAACGATAACGATAACGATAAAGATAACGATAACGATAACGATAACGATAACGGGAACGGGAACGGGAAACGAGAACGAGAACGGAAACTTAAACGGAAACGGAAACGGAAACGGAAACGGAAACGGAAACGGGAACGAGAACGAGAACAAGACCGAGAACGGGAACGGGAACGAGAACAATACATCTCTTCTCAGACTCATCATTATTATGATTTTTATAGGTAGTAGATCAGTACAGCAACAAATACGTCACCGTCGTCGTCCGTCACCGGTGTCGTATAATTTGCTGCTGTAGGTACCTAACTACCTTGGCTGACAACGACTCCAAAAGTAACAATAATGACGTGGTAAACGCAAAAATTGAACATTAGTAGAAGTACAAGATGATTATTAGTTGTAGACACAAACATTAAGGAAACGCAATTATTATATTACTTTTTAGTTATTTTATTTCTTGAAGTCGGTTATAATTTTTGTTTAAAAATTTTTATTTCTTATTTTTTTTTGATTCATTATAGAAAGACATACATGGATAGACATTTTGACATATTTAACCGTATGAAGTTAGCCCAACAAAAGCTGTTAATCGTCGAGGTGTTCCCTCGACTGTCTATGGTCTCCATCAAACCTGTAATGGCACGTATTGCCTATATTATGGGTTTAAAGTTCTCATCAGTATAAATGAATTAAGTCCAATTACAAATTTAGTTCCCTTAACTGAGCTTCGTCTTCATCATCAGACCCCCAATCACAGTCACAACCAATTTAGGTGTAAAGTTATCATCAATACAAATTAATCAAGCCCCAACACAAGGTTACTGATGTAAATCGTCGAGGAGTTCCCTCGACTGTCTTCCAGATCCAGCATCACATCGACTCTAGACCTTCATTAAATTGTAGTGCTTTAAAATGCTTATTTAAAAAAATATTGAGTGCATTAGACGCTCCTACAAATTTCGAAAGTTCCGCTTCATTTCTCTGGGATGCCATCATCAGATCCTGGTTTCCTTATGATGGAACCATTTGGCAAGTATACCCTTTCAAACAAATAAAGAATTTTGAAAATCGATCCACAATTGACGGAGAAATCGGTGTACATACATTAAAAAAATACCGGCCGAATTGAGATACTTCTCCTTTTTGTTGAAGTCGGTTAAAAATGTACGCGGATGAAACTGTGATTATTCATTAAAATGTGGACGAGATTCATTCGCTCACCACGATATTATCAACCAGTTAATGTTTGTTTCATTAGGAATATGTAACTAATTATTACTTATAATAGTATCGAACTTTTTTAGTCATAATAGTTACTAACCGACTTTTAAAAAAGGTCGAGGTTCTCATTTCGGATGTTTTTTTACACGTGTTAGCTGGAATTTGAAGTTATTAGTATGTTTTGGTAGCAAGTTACGGGGAATGGAGTTGAAGTCAACTTAAGTTTACCTGGATATACCTAGTACTATCCAAGCCCTTTGGGTAAAGTCTGTGTATTTTTTCATTATTATTTCACGGGAGAAACAAGCAGGATGGTAGTACCAAGCAGATGAGAGCGCGGCACAACGCTACTATGTCTTCCTTGGTAAAGTAACCCAAGGTATGTCTTTTCCAAATTTTTTAAGTGAAACTTCTTTACGCGCATGAGGGTAATTTTTTTTACGTATGAAACGTCACGAAAATGTGCGACGTTTTTGTCCAAGAAGAGAGAGAGTGATTGAGATCAATTGAGAGAGAGTGAGAAAGGGCGAACGTTGCATGAAGCACATGGCCATCGAGTGAGAGTAGGGAGCAAACGAGTGAGGAAGATCGAGAGAGACAAAAGTGAGATAGAGTGAACGACGCATCGCAAGTCTCGGAAATCTCGTCTCGCCTTGGGATCGAACCCCAAGAAAGTTACAAATCCAAAATACTTTTACTTTACCACATTGATGGATTGAGTTAACGTGATGTGACGAATAATTAAACATCGTCATCATAATCATCAGCCTCTATCCGTCCACTGCTGAACATAGGCCTCCATCAAAGAACGCCAAGATGGCTGATCCCTCACACGGAGTTCGTCTACGGTTACGGTGGGACAGGAGGTGCTAAGAAATACCGATCGCTACCACGGACCACCACCGGCCTGGCTTGTATAATTAAATATATTTTTACAAACTTCTTACAAAATTTTGAATTAATAATAACTTATAGTAAAAGTTATGTTTATAATAAAGGTACAATTTAGAAGTTCTCCTGGTGGTGCGGTGGTCCCAGAAAATATCCTCAAAGCAACAAGTTCCCCCAGGGAAGGTCCAAACTTTAGGCACGTTGGTCCAAAAGATACAAAATAAGCGATTTTTAAACTGTAAAAGAAGTTTGTTGCTGAAATATCGAGATTCACGAAAAAATGAAAAACATAGTAGATATCTCCGTACCAGCTTCTTTATTAAACGAGCTGTTCCCCGCAGCTTCACCCGCGTTAACTTAGATTTGCAGCCGTACCCGTATTGATGATGATAATTTTTATAGCCTAAGTTACTCCTTATAACAACAGATATCTGCCAGTGAAAGTCCCATCAAAATCGGCCCAGCCGTTTCAGAGATAAGCCGGAACAAACAGACAGACATACAGACAAGACAATTATAAATAATTTATTTTAGTGTATATTTTATAATATAGGTTACATCCTGTATAATTGTTATATATCCGTATGCATCTAATAAACAGCGGTTATTTTAATATTACAAACGGGTATGTTGATAGAGATGAGATAGATAATGTCTCTGAGGGTCAACGTACCAAATTGAAAAAGGTAGGCTATTTTTCTATCGTCTACGTGCACCTGAACATGAGACCATCGCTTGCTCACCGGTGAAGAAAACGTCGTGGGGAAACCTACCTGATAAGATTAAAAGTCTTTGAAGGTGTGTGAAGTTCACCAACCCACATTGGGCCAGCGCATTGATGAACTATGGACCAACACCCTCCTCGCCTGATTTCGAGAAGGAGACCCGTGCACAGCAGTGGGACATTTATGGATTGATATAATATTTTTAAAATATTTGAGCAAAAACCTGCAAGTTATATTTCTCTACTGTTTCTTCCAAGTTGCTCTAACTATTTTGGAATGAGTAACACAATTCTTCCATGTCTTGGAAGAATTGTGTTACTATCTTCGGTAGACTATAAGGGATAAGAGAAGACGTGTAACTTTCTCTACATTTTTATCAGGTTTTGTTCTCTTTCTTCTTGTAAATATGTAAATATGTATCTCGGCTAGATGCTAAAGCCTTTGCCCTAGACCGCACTCATAACAACAGAATGACGCCACCACAAATTCTGCGCCCGCATTCAGACGCCAGAGTTTTCCACCGCTTGCCGTTAATAGCCTTCTCACAAAATGGTGGACGTTATAACAATAGTAACGCTAAATTCTGTGCATCTTCATTGTCGAACGTGCTGATGTATCACGTATCACGTGATAAGTCACAAGTGATTTGAAAATCACGCGTCATTGATTTTCATCGGATGCAAGCGTGAAATATCACGCGTGAGTTATTTGATTTTTTTTATGTTAGTTGATAGGCAAACTGGTAAACGTGCCACCTGATGGTAAGTGGTCGACGTCGCCCATGAACATAAACTAGATTACCTGGAACGAGACCAGGCAACTCATCTATGTGTTGCCTATCCTGAGACATGCAGAGAGACAGGAATTATGGGAAAAATTAAGTCTGGACATATTGCAAGTTGGAATTATAAATTCATTACTATCAAAACCTAACAGTGAAGGAGCTTGTGTATTGTTTAAGCTATGGGCACATGGGAAACACTAATGCTCTGACGAGCCGGATCTTTGTGGCTTTGGTTACGTTACGGTTTCTCCATATTTTTTCAACCTCTCCATAGCAGATCTAGTAATCGCCATGCGACGCCTGATCTTATCGACGCATACGCCATTGTTAGTAATTAACGCTCCCAGATAGATAGATATATTATGATTGGACCACATCACAGTTTGCCATTCGCGTGATCTCTGGCGAGTTGTTATTGGTACTTCTTACTATAATATTATAAAGTCAAAAGTTTGTAAGTTTGGATGTTTGTTGCTCTATCACGGCAAAATGGCTGAACTGATTTGGCTGAAAGTTGAAACGGTGATGACTTATACCTTGGATTAGGACATAGGCTATAAAAATAATCATCATCAATCCGGATACGGTTGTGAATCTAAGTTAACGCAGGCGAAGCTGTGGGCACCAGCTAGTATTGATATAACCGTTGTTATACTCATACAGTGGAAATAGATAAAATTACAACGTAATACTGTAAGTGTGTGGATTTTAACGCGTTCTATGCTACCAAGCTCGCAAGCAGTTATGAATATTTATAATTGTCAATTGACAACGAAACAATATATGAGTTAAAAAAATCGGTTGTCTGTAAAGTCGGTTTACTGACGATAGTTGAACGTGACAACGTCATAAGAAAATGGAACGCCTCACAGCGAGGTTTTTTCGTTCATGCAGCCGGCGCCATCGAATTATAAGACGTTGTCACGTCAAAAACTTTGACTCATATACAAAGAACTCACATAGCACCGGCGTCAAGTGACAGCTATGCTGTCGCATTTCGTGCGGGCTTGTGAGTTTCCGGTGGCCCATTGGGGGAATAGGGAAAAGGATGGCAACGCATCCTCATAATATCTGGTTGTGCAGATGTGTATGGACGTCGGTAGTCTAAAGCTTCGACTGCTCGTTTGCCCCCCTATGCTATAAAAAAAAAACATCAAACCAGTCTCAGGGACTGCCGATAGAAGTAGTGAAGTATAGTGAAGCCGAAACAAAACAATTAAATTCAAATACCTATAATACAGGCTGTAACTGATTTTGACTACCTATACAATTTAAACGGCGCACAAAATGACCGTATGACATTTAGTGGGTTTTGATTGGTTATGTAAACAAATATTGTGAAATCTTATATACAAAAATCATACGTCAAATAGCGTCTCATAGCGGTGGTAACGGTGTCGCGAATCTAGAGATTTTATCTCATCTAAAAATATGCGTACTGCGCCTAAAGAAGTTTTCACTTCAAAAAGAAATTGATCCCTTCTGTTTGAAACCTATTATTTTAAAATGTTCCAAGACCATAATAACGAATTTGATTATGTCTAGTAAGAAGTTTAGGTACTACGGTGAAAAATACGTACGAAAACAGTCTGCTCAAATGATTCTTTATTTCAACTTAGCTGTACTCGGGTAAAAAAGAATCACTTCTAAATATTTATTTACAAATCTCTTAGTTATATTTATATACTAAATCTAATTATCTATTCAAACCTTACGAGCTTAGTTACTCTATGTTATAGAATCTTACTTTATTGACAGGGAGTTTTCAGAGGCATCGGTTTCTCCCATCCACTCGCAATGCACCAATATGCCTTAGGTTTGACTGTGACCTGGTTTCGAAAGATTTAAGCGTGAGGTCTCTTGAATAAAATATATTTTCAAGTATTCCATGCTATTACGAATAAAAATCTGACAAACGTGAGGTTCAAACGTGTTTTTATGTGATACTAGCAGCGCCCCGCAGTTTCACCCGCGTACTTCCCATTCCCGTGGGACTACAGGGATAAATTGTAGCCTAGATGTTATGCTGATGATTAAGCTATGTTATTGTAAAGTTTTATTAAAATCTGTTCGGTAGTTTTTGCGTGAAAGAGTAATAAGCATATTATGTATGTTATGTTACCATATATCCATAAATTGTTACAAACTTTCGCGTTTATAATATTAGAAGGTTAACAAAAAAATATGTAATTTAGATTCTTACCTTAACTAAGTAAAGGTTAGATCTCACAACATCCCCACCATAGTTCAGGCCTTGACGTGGCGGTGGGGCTCAGTAGCTTGTGTGCCCAGCACCTTGGGCGAAGCTAATTGAGCCGAGAGGGGGCTCTTTGTACCCCTCTTATAAGAAGAGGGGACAGAAGAGCAGAGGACAAGGGATGAGGATGGGAACCTCACCCCATTGTACTGTCCCGACGTTGGGAGGGGTTGTTCTGTGGTGCGGAACAACCCCTCTGTGGAGGTGGCGTCGGTCCCTTACGGGACTGACTAGCCGTCGAGGTGACCTGTTTGTTTTCTAGATCCGGGGCACCTCACCAAAGGCGGCATTGGTGCACTCGCCGGGTTTTAGCGGGTAGAGCTGCGTCCACTTACCAGCTTTCGGGCGCAGCGAGTCCTACATACCCGCGGGGGGAGACCCATTTCCCCGCGGGATCCCTCAGAGCATTTCCCGGCGTTAAAGAAAAAAAAAAGATCTCACAACATAAGACTTATGTATTATGTCATTATAAGGTCATGCATTCATTGGGGCGATCTTTTCTCTTCAGGTGCCTATTAACTATGACCTCTTTTGACTATCGGTCTTAGTACAAACAAATAACCCGGTCAAAATACAATCCAAGCGTGATCCGGTGATCGCGTGCTAGTACCACGTTAGCCGTGCTTACCACGTGATTTATTTTACCTCCTCGCACCCCCGCACTCCCGCCCCCAACACCTCCAACACCTCCCCGTCATGAGGCGTCTAATTATCAAATATGTACAGTCGGCCGCAATTATATGGTATTTTCCAAGTGTGATCACACTTCTTACTTTAACCCTATACTTACAGACCCACTTCTTCCCACCGCATTTACTCCTGTATAGCCAGGATGAAAAGCGGTAACCAATCGACCCTTTGATGCGATCTCACGGAGCCGGAGGGATAGTCTGCCTTAGGACCCGTAATCTATTTAATGAGAAGAGTATACTAGTGAGACTGACACCCGAATACTCAAACGAATCTCAAATGTAAGACGTACTTAAACTCATGCTACGACGTGTCAGATTCAAAGAAAAAAAGAGGTTCAAAGAAAACAACACGAGTTTAAGTACGTCTTAAATTTGAGATTCGTTTGAGTATTCGGGTGTTAGTTTTTTATAACGGACCCGCTATAGGTTGTCCCTCCGTCTGTCTGTCAGTCTGTCAAACCCAAACCAATCATCGAGATGAATATATATATATATATATATATTATTATTATATATAAATATATATAATAATTTGGCAAGAAGGTCAATTTGTGAAACTGAAAGTGAAAATTTGTTGTAATATTATTGTACTGCCACACTGCTGTATAAAAATGTTTACAAATGTGTGGCAGCACCATTACATAATAAAAATCCTTTTTTACGGAAACCTCATTGCACGAGTCAGATATGCGCGTGTCTGGATTTCTTTTTTTTATGTTAGTTGGATAGGCAAACTAGCAAACGTACCACCTGATGGTAAGTGGTCGACGTCACCCATGAACATAAACTAGTATACCTGGAACGACCCCAGGCAACTCATTTATGTGTTGCCTATCCTGAGACATAAGATGTTAAGTCTGGGTGCCCGTAATTACACTGCCTGTCTTGCCCTTCTCTCCGAAACACAGCAAAGCTGTTTTACGGAGAAACAAGCAAGATGGTGGTACCCATTCAGCCGGGAGCGCGGCACAGCGCTTCCCTCCCACCGGTAAAGTTCTGTTATACAAATGGAATACACCATACACCGGTACAAACTCCAATTAATATAGATTTATCATATTTTTGACTATTATAGTAATCCTACTTAATGACATTTAAAGTTTTTTAGGGTTACAGTTGTTGTTGACGATTGACGGTTGACGACCTCCGCAGCTCAGTGGTAAGCGCGTTGGCGCTCAAGCCGGAGGTTGAGGGTTCAAATCCCGCCAGGAAACAAAAATATTTTCTGTGTTCCTGGCTCATGGATGTATATTAAATCTTATATCTTTAAATGAGCAATTCTTGTATATATATATAATTGGAATCTCGGAATCGGCTCCAATGATTTTCATGAAATTTTGTATATAGGGAGTTTCGGGGGCGATAAATCGATCTAGCTAGGAATCATTTTTAGAAAATGTCATTTTATTAAAAAAAAAAAAAAAAAAAAAAACTCCAGGTCATCCAGGTACTATGTGTATTATATAATAAAAATCTTAAATATATATGTATAGTATAAAAGTGTCGACACCGTTGTCTGGTACCCGTAACACAAGTTCTTCGAGAATTTACCACGGGACCAGATTGACGTGGTGTGAAAGCGGTCCATAGATTATTATTATTATTACAGTTCAGCAGTACAGCAGTGGGATATAGAAGAAATGATTTGAACCCACGAATGTCTTTCTTCGAATCGAAGAAGTGTATGGACTATAGACACTTCGAAGAACGAGAAATTCGTAGGTCGAAATATTATAGAGCCCCTCAAAATAAAAGTAAAAAACATGGAAAATATCCCGTTTTAAATAATTTTAGTGATGAAAATAGAAAATCAAACGAACTTACCTGTAAGTGAAGTTCGATTGTTAATAAACGCTGATTGTTAATAAAATGATTCTCCCGAGAGATTACATATAATATTTAGCTTAAAACCTCATGATGTATTTATGTGTCGACGAGATACATGTTATCGCAGCCGACTCTACCCTTATTAGTGTTACAAGCAAACTCGTTGGTTATTTATTAAGATTGATGTTTATCCTATTATAATAACGAATTAGACTTTGTGTGTTTTAACTTCTAATTAATTTTGCCGAAAACATTTTCAATATGAAACAAACAACTGAAAAGTCTCCATATTGAAAATTGTGTATATTTCTTTGGATTGTCATCATCAATATTTATTTCATCATCATCATTATCATCAGCCTCGACATCCACTGCTGAACATAGGCCTCCCCTAAGGAACGCCAAGACGACCGATCTCTTGCCACTTGCATCCAACACGGATGGGCTACTGCACGGAGATCGTCTTCCCAGTATTCTTCTGTGTTGTTTAAATTTGTGTAAGTTTGCCTCAGCTGCCCCGAGGTTTGTAAAAAATATTATTTAAAAAAAAAATCATACATAAGAATACGTCAGTACATATTTTGTATACTATTCATCATACTACATTTAGCGGGATTAAAAAAAACATTTTTTAATTCAAAATACAGTATATTTTTGAACGTCAATAGAATCTACCACCGGTTCCAAGGCTAGCCCACTGAGAACAATCGGCGAAACAAACTCAGTGTAACTAATCTTTTCAAATAATATGTATTCTATTACAACTTTAACATCTTATCCTGAATTTCCTGGGAGGAACGCCTTATTCCCAGGGTGTGGTATCTTCCATGAAATCTTTAACTTTATAATATTCATAACTTTATAATATCCTTTACCAATTCGTACCCGCGACTGCTGCGTGAAGTGTCTACTAAGGCAACAATGTCCCAGAAGGAGGCCGACGAGCGGGTGAGAGAGGAGGTCACCGATGAGACCTCCTCCCGGCGATGAATGGTGGTGCGTAAGAGGCGCTACTTAATGCGCCTCAAGTAAAGCCTCTGTGTTCGTATCGGGCTCAGGATGGGAACCTGGGTCCCGACACGATAAAGAAGTAGCGGCCGGGCAGTCCCCCCTTACGAGGAGCAGCCTGGCCTTCGCCGGGGCCAGCCTGTCGCTGATCCTCACTGTTGCCTGCATATCCGGGACCCTCAAAAAGCGGTTCGCAGTGGTTTTAGTTAGGGGAGCACTCCCAGGTGCGAGTCCCACATTGGGTCAGGATCTACCCGAAGATCCTGGCTGCATTTATAAGGATTTTCCTTGTATCACTAGTTACCTAAAAAAAACAAGTAAACTATTGTACACATTTTGAAATAGGGATCCATTTTACAAAGATACAGCCTCGCGACAGACGGTCAACGAATTCTAAGTAATAGGATTCCGATGGTACATTTTGGAATTCCTAAAAACCCTTGGACTTGCATGTTCCTAATAGGTTTAATTTAAATTTTTAATAGGCTTACCCCCAAATACTCGAACGAATCTCAAATTTAAGACGTACTTAAACTAGTCTTTTTCTTTGAATCTGACACGTCGTAGCATGAGTTTAAGTACGTCTATAAATTTGAGATTCGTTTGAGTATTTAGGGTATAACCCCTAAATACTCAAACGAATCTCAAATAGACAAACAAATAACGCCTTAGGGACTTTCAAGAAAAAAAACGTACTCATATTTGAAAGGCAACGCACCTTTGTTTTTTATTTAACGCCGGGAAATGTTCTGAGGCATCCCGCGGGGGAGTGGGTCTCCCCATGCAGGTATGTGGGACTCGCTGCGCCCACTCGCTGGGAAAGCTGCTAAGTGGACGCAGCTCTACTAAAACCCGGCGAGTGCCACCAATGCCACCTTTGGTGAGGTGCCCCGGATCTAGTAAACAAACAGGGCACCTCGATGGTTAGTCAGTCCCGCAAGGGACCAACACCACCTCCACCGAGGGGTTGTCCCGCAACACAGAGCAAGCCCTCCCATTGCCGAGACAGCACAATGGGGTGAGGTTCCTCGCCCCTTCCCCCCTGCTCTTTTGTTGGCTCTTCTTATAAGAGGGATACAAAGAACACCCTCGGCTCAATTAGCTTCGCCCAAGGTGTAGCGGCTCACCCTAGACTACTGAGCCCCACCGCCACGTCAATGCCTGAACCATGGTGGGGCCAAAAAAAGGCAACGCACCTGCTAATGATGTAGCAGGTGTCTATAGATGTCGCTTATCACTTTTTCGGGTGGAACTATGCTAACGGCCCAAAGGCCCTAATGCTACATCGGATTAGTGTGACCCGATTTGGCTCACTTTTGGTTTGTAAAAGTGGGGGGTTGCCCCCCGCCAACCGTGTAGTCTGAGACCGCACGGCCTCCTCTCGTCGGGATGGGCTTATCACTTACTTGTATTGTTTTCCATTGTTGTTGAACTGACAGACTGAATGGTCTTGTGCTCGATTAAATACGGATCATTAGCAAACCGAGCTGAACTTGCTATTGATACTACAATAATAATAAGGCGGTCGTCTTCGTGGATTAGATTGTCTTCTACATCGGTACTAGTTTATATATAGGAGCTGTTCTATAGATTGTCTCATCACGATATCTCTAGAACTATAAGACCTAGATACTTGAAATTTGGTAGGAATATTACTTTTGCCATGTAGAGGTCAGCTAAGAACGGATTTTTTTATTTTGACAGAACGAAGTCTGTGCGGGCAGCTAGTTAGCTATATAATGCATTGCATAAGACGTCAGTTAAGCCTTGCTATATACACACTGTCTAGAAATAGTCTATTTTAGTATTTCTAAATATGTGACCCTTTTACAGGTTTAACATTTCTTACGCCCCTTTTTTATTTTCCAGCTGGAAATGCTCTCATCCCGCGGGGGAGGGAGAGGACTCCCCAGGCGGGTATGTGAGGACTGCGCCGGAAAGATGGTAATGCATGCAGCTTTACCCACTAGAACTTAGAAAGTGCCACCAATGCCACCTTGAGTGAGGTGCCCCGGATCTGTTGAGCAACAGGGCACCTCGACGGCTAATGCCACCTTCACAGAGGGTTGTCCCGCACTACAAGTACAATGGGGTGAGGTTCCCACCCTCACCCCTTTCTTAGAATTATTGAAAGAATACATCTACTATTTTGAACGTATACGAGTCTAACTTTGCTGTGTTCCCACAAAAAAATAAACAAACCCATCATTAAAATTTACTATAGTTTAGACCCTTGACTTTCTTTGTCAAGTAGTTCCCCTGTGTAAGGCTTCGAACTCTCTGGGGGTTGCGACCTACAGATTGAGATGCACTGGTCTTGAATATTATTTCATAATTCAAATTTCATTCAAGAAAAATATATTTTGGGAAGAATATTGTTATGACGATTTTTCCCTCAAAGGCAAGCAAAAGATATATACAAAATTTTGAAAATTTACCTTACACACCATATGGACGAGAATTAATCTGTACCTATGCCTTGAAGACTAAATTTCACATATAATCTGACGTCTAGACGTGGCCTGCACTATGTCGTGCTATCTAAATTTAACTCTCGTAACTTGAGACCGCTCCTCGCCAGGTGGTGATCTCAGGGAAATTTCTCAAGCGTTTCTCTCCCTAAATTTTTAAAAAGGATTTGCAGAGTTCCTTTATTTAATTTTACTAGCGGACGTTAAAGACGTTCTTTCCTAATATTAGCTTTTTGTATTATAAACAACTATTCAAAAAAAAATACATTTTCCCCAGATATCAATAAAATTTTAATACTAAAAAATATTGTAAACACGTTTTAACGAAGGGATTATTTATTCTGACATATATAAAATATTAAATTACTTTTTTAATGATATGTTGTTAATGATTAAGCGAAACATACATACACAAAAGTTAAACCAAATAAAAAAGCAGGGCGTATACATGCATATTGAATAATTTGGGTGTTTACATGCATACAAAACAATTTTTGTGTATACATGTATACAGAAAAATTTTGGTATATACATGCAAAACAATTTTGGTGTATACATACATGCACACAGAAAATTTGGGTATATTCATGCGTACAGAACTATTTTCTGTATACGTGCAATATGGGCAATTACGCATCCGCTTAATCTCTGGTTGTTGGGATGTGTGTGGACGTCGATAGTCGCCAAAAAGCTTCCACTGCTACTTGGCCCTCCTATGCTATAAAAACATGGGGCGACGTACGAGCGACCAGTTCGAAGCCCACTTCTCGAGTGGCAGCCATCGCAACTTCGGCTTTGTGTGCAGGAGCGTTGTCCTGATGAAACAGGACTTTCGCTCGGAGTTTGCCGCGTCTTTTTTCCTTTATGGCTTCTCGCAGTCGTCTTATTTGATCAGCGTAGTAGGAGCCCGTTATAGTAGCTCCCTTTTCCAGGTAATCAACCATTATGATTCCCTCAGCATCCCAGAAAACGGACGCCATAACCTTGCCCGCCGAGCTTGAAACTCTGAACTTCTTCGGCGTCGGTGAGGATGGCCTTTTCCAAGTCATCTATTGTTGTTTGGTCTCAGGATCAAAATGATGAATCCATGTTTCGTCCATGGTCACAAATCGAGACAAAAAATTTTCTTTGTCAGCCTGGAACTTTGCAAGATTGGCTCTTGAAATGTCAACTCGCTTTTGCTTTTGTTCGTCCGTTAACATTCGCGGTACCCAACGAGCGGAGACCTTTTTCATATTCATTTTGCTGGTCAAAATGCTTTGAATGCTGCCATATGAGATTCCTGTGACCTCAGCTAAATGTCTGATGGTAACTCTTCGGTCTGCTAATACGATTTCTGGGACGAGGTTGGGCGTCCCTCGCGATGTTCATCTTCTGTGGACGTTCTACTCAGCTTAAACTCTTTGCACCACCGTGCCACCGTAGAATATGGAGGAGCAGAGTCCCCTAATGTCTCCACCAAATCAGCGTGTATCTCTTTGGTAGACATTTTTTTCAAGCAGAGGTACTTGATGACGCATCTCACTTCGTGTTTCTCCATTTTCGTGTTGTCGCTCCGACTGCTGGTATTCAAATGAATGTAGCTCCTTTTTTTTTTTTTTTTTTTTTTCGGATGGATCTATGCTAATGGCCCGAAGGCCCTAATGCTTCAACGGATTAGTGTGAGCCCATTCGGCTCACTTTTGATTGGGGGGTTGCCCCCCGCCTACCGTGCAGTCTGTGACCACACGGCCTCCTGGCGTCGGTTGTGTGAATGTAGCTCCTGCAAATGACGTCCTATTTATACTATTTTTTAGCTGGGAAGTCGTGAGGGACTGAGGAAGTGAAAAACATTTTTTTTGGATTTTTATCTTCTTTAAAAATACCTGTTTATCATTACTTTTTGATCGCCCCTAGTATATCGGGCGTGCTGCGTTCATTGTAAGAGCCATTGTCTATGTTGGAATGAGGTTGACTATCATGATATAATAAAATAGAATATTTATATTTGAAATAAAAAATTGGGTAGAATTTACAACGTTTTAACACGACATCCTAGCCCTATGAAACCTTACTTGACACCCCATATTATCACCACACTTTTCACCCCATATTGTCACCTTATTTGTCACCCCACAATTCACACGCAATTATTAACATTATTTTATTAACAAAAATATACAGAACCGTTAAATATTTATATGGAGTTGTTCCCGCAAGTTCGTTCGGGTAAATATTTATAAGAAATTGCCTTATAAGCCATGCCGTCTATATTTATACCAGAATTTGAGACCATTTGTCATTTAAATTGGATATTCGATATTCAGATAAGGCGTGAAAGTGATACAAACTCTTTCGCATACCCAATGTTAAGAAGTTGTTGCTCACAATTTTGCCACTAACTTAGATATTATGCCTGTATATTTTGGTAAGAGGTAATGCCATGCTGCTTTGCAGCCAAATTGGCTGCAAAGCAGCAGCCTATTGAGGGGATAGGGAAACGGAGGACAACGCATCTGCATAATCTTTGGTTGTGCGGATGTGTGTGGGCGTCTTGTTTTCTAATGTTTGCGCGAATTTCACTCATTATAATGAAACAATTTTTACGGATTTTATCGCGGTTTATTAAGATTTTTACAAGCCCGACGTTTCGGATACTTTACAGCAACCATGGTCACGGGAGGACTGAGGTGACAGATGTCCTAATGTTACAAAGTTATTCGAAACTACCCTATGATACATCATTATTTTAATAAGTCCTCTCTACGCAGAAAGTGCTAACTGCATCTTTAATCTGTGGCATATTATGCTTGGTTTTTGATTTAATTATTTTAATAATGGGATCCCAAGCAGGTGGTAAGAGCCAGCCATCTTCTCTATTGAAATTTGGATGTTTTTTAATTTCAATAGCCTCGCGGATCATCCTTGGTTGGAATCGGTGTTCTTTTGCGAGTATCTGTGGTTTATCAAATCTAATATAATGGCGAGCTTTGTCTAGACTATGTTCACAGATTGCAGACTTAGTGTAGCGACGGTGTTTTAAGTCAGCTATATGTTCTTTAACGCGAGTTTTAATTGATCTTTTGGTTTGGCCTATATAAGAGAGGCCACAATCACAATCAAGCTTGTATACTCCTGCATCTTGTAAGGGTATATGACACTTGACAGATGGTAAGAATTGACCTATCTTTTTAGGCGGCTTGAAATAAGTTTTTATAGAAGCTCGCTTTAGGATGAAGCCAATCTTGTCAGTGACGCCTTTCATAAACGGTAGCACAGCAGGTACTCGCTCGACGGTGGCTGGTTTCACACGTTCACTGTGACGGAGACGCGGTACCCGAAGCTTGTTGTCACGCAGTACTTGCTTGACATGTTGAAGTTCGGTCTCCAGGTGCTGCTCATCACAGATCCCTTGTGCTCTCTGTAACAAAGATTTACCCACGGTAGCTAACTGTGTTGGATGGTGGTGTGATTCGCCGTTTAAATACCTATCCGTATGGGTATGTTTCCTATACACTGTGTGGCTTAAGGTGTTATTGGGATTACGGATAACTAATACATCTAAGAAAGCTAAAGAATTATTTGCCTCCAATTCCATTGTGAATTGAATTTTAGTATTGATGGAATTGAGATGGTTTAAGAATATGGTTACTTTATCAGATGGCAATATTGTGAAAGTATCATCTACATACCGCTTGTAGAACCTGGGTGTTATTGGTGAGGTATGCAGAGCAGTCTCCTCGAAGTCCTCCATGAATATGTCGGCAACAACGGGGGATACTGGTGAGCCCATAGCTACGCCATCTACTTGCTGGTAGAACTGGTTATTCCACAACATGTAGCCAGATGTCAGGCAATGTTTTAGAAGTTCAGCATATTCTATTGGCATGTCATTCTCTCTTAGCTTTCTTGATACAATATTAATGCAATCTTCCACCGGTAAGCATGTAAAGAGTGATTGCACATCAAAACTAACCATAGTTTCATTGTTGCTGAGATGTAGGTGTTTGATCTCATTAACAAAGTGGTATGAATCCCGTGTATGTGCTCTGGTTTGTCCACGCAGCGGCGAAAGTACATGGGCAACATGTTTAGCCAGTCTGTAGGTTGGTGAGTCGATCTGGCTTACAATTGGACGTAGTGGAGCATTAGCCTTGTGTATTTTTGGCAGCCCATACAGTTTAGGTGGCTTTGGACAAGAAGGAATCAATGATTTGACGTCTAGATTCAATGAACTGGAGTGCTTCTTTATAAGGTCACTGGTGATTTTCAAGACCTTGTTAGTTGGATCGGCTTTGAGATCCGTGTAAGTGCTTTCATCCAATAATAGTTGTTGAATTTTATCATTGTAATCTGACGTGTCCATCACAACCGTTGCATTACCTTTATCCGCACGAAGAACCGTTAATTCTCGTCTGTTGCGTAGGTTTATTAACGCTTTGTATTGTTCGCGAGGAAGATTTAGTTTCGGCACAGAACTTCGTCGTAATGCTGACGATACATCTTGTCTGATGGCCTCCGAATCTTCCTTCTTTATATTATTTATCGACAGACAATGTTCAACGTTACAAATTATTTCTTCGAACGGGATTTTGCGAGGTGTAACAGCGAAATTTAATCCCTTTTCCAAAACTTTTATTGTGTTAGTGTCTAAATGACATTTTGACAGATTGACAACTGCGCGTGAGCTGTCATTGTCTGTGGTCTTCGTTTCGTTATTTTTGACATTTGATTTGCTGTTTAACTTTTCGAATTTTAAAATTTGTTGTTTTTTGCATTTATTGTATTGAGATATTTCGCGCTTATTTAAAGTTTCTATGCAATTATCGAAATCAAATGTCGTTAAAATTATCTTTAACCGCGATAAAATCCGTAAAAATTGTTTCATTATAATGAGTGAAATTCGCGCAAACATTAGAAAACAATATGTAAAGAGTGATTGCACATCAAAACTATGATGCAAACTACTAAACTATGAGGCAAATAATTCTTTAGCTTTCTTAGATGTATTAGTTATCCGTAATCCCAATAACACCTTAAGCCACACAGTGTATAGGAAACATACCCATACGGATAGGTATTTAAACGGCGAATCACACCACCATCCAACACAGTTAGCTACCGTGGGTAAATCTTTGTTACAGAGAGCACAAGGGATCTGTGATGAGCAGCACCTGGAGACCGAACTTCAACATGTCAAGCAAGTACTGCGTGACAACAAGCTTCGGGTACCGCGTCTCCGTCACAGTGAACGTGTGAAACCAGCCACCGTCGAGCGAGTACCTGCTGTGCTACCGTTTATGAAAGGCGTCACTGACAAGATTGGCTTCATCCTAAAGCGAGCTTCTATAAAAACTTATTTCAAGCCGCCTAAAAAGATAGGTCAATTCTTACCATCTGTCAAGTGTCATATACCCTTACAAGATGCAGGAGTATACAAGCTTGATTGTGATTGTGGCCTCTCTTATATAGGCCAAACCAAAAGATCAATTAAAACTCGCGTTAAAGAACATATAGCTGACTTAAAACACCGTCGCTACACTAAGTCTGCAATCTGTGAACATAGTCTAGACAAAGCTCGCCATTATATTAGATTTGATAAACCACAGATACTCGCAAAAGAACACCGATTCCAACCAAGGATGATCCGCGAGGCTATTGAAATTAAAAAACATCCAAATTTCAATAGAGAAGATGGCTGGCTCTTACCACCTGCTTGGGATCCCATTATTAAAATAATTAAATCAAAAACCAAGCATAATATGCCACAGATTAAAGATGCAGTTAGCACTTTCTGCGTAGAGAGGACTTATTAAAATAATGATGTATCATAGGGTAGTTTCGAATAACTTTGTAACATTAGGACATCTGTCACCTCAGTCCTCCCGTGACCATGGTTGCTGTAAAGTATCCGAAACGTCGGGCTTGTAAAAATCTTAATAAACCGCGATAAAATCCGTAAAAATTGTTTCATTATAATGTGTGGGCGTCGATAGTCGCCAAACGGCTTCGACTGCTCAGTTGCCTCCTTGTGACATAAAATGACATAAGAAAGTGCGTTCGTACACATGTCAGAAGTAAAACTTATTTGGCAAACTAATTTTTAAATCTCGTTTATATTTATACTAATCTAAAGCTTTTAATTTCCGAGACTTGCGATGCGACGTTCACTCTATCTCACTCTCTCTCGATCTTTCTCACTCGCTTGCTTCCTACTCTTACTCCATGGCTATTTGGTTCATGCTACGTTCGCCCTTTCTCACTCTCTCTCAATCGGTCTCAATCACTTTCTCTTCTTGGACAAAAACGTTGCACATTTTCGTGACGTTGTATCCGAAAAAAATTACCCTCATGCGCGCAAAGAAGTTTCACTTCAAAAACAGTCGTGTCTAGGCTGATGATTGTTATTTTTATAGACATATTGTAGTGACACACTCAGTGTAGTGATAACGTGTTATTAAAGTAAAATATTTTTAAGTGGATAAGTAGTTTCAAAGACGCACATTACATTGTGTAAATAAACATTTTGGTTTTTTGACGTGATAACGTCTTATAAATTGATGAACACCGGCAGCACGAAAAAGCTTCCCGTTCCGCTGTCAAACGAGCGTTGACTTGGAAACCATTATTAATAACAAATGTTGAATACGCGACATCGTGTTTTGTGTTTATGTCTACAATTTAATAAGATGTAATTGATTTCCTCCATAATTTTCAATCTAATTTCATTTTGTTCACTTCAATTAAACTGTTTTTCTCAAAACAGCGGAAAAGAATTTAAGGTAATTTTCATCAATGTTTCTTAACAACTTTATCACGTAAAACTATCGTCCGTAAACAGACTTTACTACCATTTTTTTTGGGCTAATTTTGATTCTATGTAATTTTACTTTTATTTAAGTTGATGAGTTAATTATAATGAAACAAATTTTACGGATTTTATCGCGGTTTATTAAGACTCTTACAAGTATCCGAAATACTTTACAGCAACCATGGTCACGGGAGGACTGAGGTGACAGAATATGTCCTAACGTTAAAATATTGATGCATCATAGGGTAGTTTCGAATAACTTTGTAACGTTAGGACGTATGACACCTCAGTCCTCCCGTGACCATGGTTGCTGTATCCGAAACGTCGGGCTTGTAAAAATCTTAATAAGCCGCCATAAAATCCGTTAAATTGTTTCATTACAATGAGTGAAGTTCGCGTAAACATTAGAAAACAATTAATGTGTTAAGTTTACTGAACCGTTTATCGTTGATCTGATATTTCCCGACACGTAAACGTTGAAGTAGATATTATAAAATTAGGCCGTTTAATGTATTAGTTTATTAAATTTTATCATTGCATCGATATACGTAGGTAGATTCACTATAGCCCTACCATAGTTCAGACCTTGACGTGGCGGAGGGGCTCAGTAGCCTAAGGTGAGTCGCTGCACCTTGGGCGAAGCTAATTGAGCCGAGGGGGCACTTTGTACCCCTCTTATAATAAGGGGATAAAAGAGCAGGGGGCAAGGGGCGAGGATGGGAACCTCACCCCATTGTACTGTCCCGACGTTGGGAGGGGTTGTTCTGTGGAGGTGGGGTCGGTCCTTGGAGGACTGACTAGCCGTCGAGGTTTGTTTATTAGATCCGGGGCACCTCACCAAAGGAGGCATTGGTGACACTCGCCGGGTTTAAGTGGGTAGAGCTGCGTCCACTTCGAGCGCAGCGAGTCCCACATACCCGCCTGGGGAGACCCACTCCTCCTCAGAGTATTTCCCGGCGTTAAAGAAAAAAAAAGTTTACTGATCCTCGTCCGATTCGATCCCAGCCTTTCGCATCAATATCGCGGCTATATCAAGTCGATGCTTCTTTCTGTTTTTTTTGTTAGAAAAATTAAAATATTAATTTTTCGTGTATCTACATTATTTATAATCGATGGTACAATTAACCTTTTCACGAAATAACGTTGTCAAATTCACTTCAATCCGATAAGAATTTTAAACACAATTTGGGCTAGTTTTTCGCACTATAAATTTGTCGTACAAAACACCTTAAATGCTTAAAACGGAATTTATTTTGCTTATCACACGTGAATCTTGAATTTAATTTTATATCTACGTCATTGGGACTGACTCGTGTACAAATATAATTCTAACTGAAATTTGTACAAATTATAAATACCACATATTTTATGAACAAATATACTTTTAAAGCGTTTTTAAACACGAATGAATAAAATACATTTAATTCACAAAAATATAGTAAGAGTGAGATGTCATGCTGCTTTATAGCCGAATTGGGCCGGCACGACCGGGGTGGTACTTCTCGCTCACATATCACTGGTGAGAGCTATGCTGTCTTGTTTCAGTTTGTGAGTTTTCGTGGCCCATTGGGGGGATAGAGAAAAGGAGGGCAACGCATAAATTTTGGTTGTGCGGATGGCTATGGGCGTCGGTAGGCACCATAAAGCTCCGACTACTCCGTTGCCTTATTAAGATAAAAAAAAATAGACATCTAATACTAACCCAGTTCCTTTCCTGTAAAACTCATTGTGCCTCCAACAGGAACTCGTAGGAACATCGTTTAAAACGTCCTGCCGTATCCTGGAGGCGGTCTGTCATGGTGGACGTATTGACGGGGACTCCCCAGGAACACGAGGGGGGGGGGGAAGCGTCGGCGTCGGGTAATTAATGTGTTCGTGCATTTTTGGGCCATTTTGAATGTTTTATGTTCATCTTGTTTTCTG
Source organism: Helleia helle (assembly GCA_963853865.1). NCBI lineage: Eukaryota > Metazoa > Arthropoda > Insecta > Lepidoptera > Lycaenidae > Helleia > Helleia helle. The sequence goes on along the minus strand of OY971433.1, from coordinate 17,529,383 downwards.
GCTCATATGGCAATGCTGATCAGGATCATGTTGAGTATTTAATAACATTACCATTTTGTAACTAGAAAAAATCGTTTCTATTATTCTCTACTAGACTTTAGAAAAATATATTCACACAATAATCATGAACTAGTTAGTCGACGGCGCGAACTCCAACAAAATGACTGCTATCTCACATAATGCGAGAACATATTGTGTGCTAGAATGAAATGCACAATAATTCATTCCTAAAATGTCCTTTTAGCAAAACAGTTATTATAGAAAAACTATTAATTGTATCTTTTAAAAATAAATTTATTTCAACTTTTGAATAACTAAACTATATCTGTACGGGCTTTATTTTTAAACTTTCGTGCTCTGTGTACTATTTATTTTCGCCCAAAGTTGGACTAAAATCAGTGTTAAAATACGCAAGTTTAGACGCTTGTATTTTTTAAATGTATATTTTTTTTACGATTTTGGGTACATACAGACATAGATAATGACGAGATCAATTTATATTATACTTAGTTTTTCATGGTCAACGTCAAACATTGTAGTAATTACTGTTCTGCGTTTGTATGGAAAGATGAGCGACTTGTGTAACCTTAAGAATTAAAGTCCCCCTTTTATGATAACTTCACTGTCAAAATGGCCAATTATTTTGCTACCCAGCGTGCTTTATCTACATTCCACTTCCATAAACATTATTAATTAAATAAATTCCCGAAGAAAAGTTTTTTACAATTTTTTTTATATGGACTGCACTTAGTGCATTACCAATGAATGACGAACAGGAAAGCCAAGTTTACAACTAACTTCGTCTACCAACTTCATTAAGTTTCTTTAAGTTCCCGCTAGGGGCGCTAGAGTTCAAAGATACGGACATTTCTATGCGTAAAATAATAGTTTACCATAAATTGAAATTTGGTGTTCTAATGATGGTGTATGACACTGTAATTGTAAGAATATGGTTTGCTAAGAAAATACAAGTATGAACATTAATAGCGTATTAGCTATATTAAAGCTCAAATTGTTTTAACTTGGACCAAGCGTTACCAACATTAGTACGACGTGTATACGACTGTTACGTGAAACAGAGTTCTTGCATCCAGAACAACTGAATACAATAAACACATCATCCTAACAAACACACAATTCTAACCGTTATTACATCACTATAGAGAATAGAATTGGGTGCACGAATTTCGACTTATTTGTTGACTGTACAGACTCGGCGGGTAGGTGGAAATAAATCAAGGGAATGAAGTGTTTATGGCATGGATATTACAGTTTATAATCTTATGAGCGTATTTGTTAGTTTGTACTACTGTATGATATATCGTTCCAAGTTTTTTATTATTATAATGATATGTGGATTGTTTTTTGTGCAATAGCTGATTGGGTGTGCGGAGTTCATTTTTGCCACTACGAATACCCTTTGAGGATGGACATGAGCTGATGATCATGACAATTAACAATGTTTATAAAAAGCCATGAAGTTAGGAAATAAGAGGAGATGCCCCTTTCTTTAAACTTACAGCTGTAAGTGTAATGAGTGCCTGATCCGCCATCTTGAGTGCCCTTTTCATAGTAGTATTCTCTATGGTTTTGCTGTCAAAACCCTAGCAATGGTAGCCATGTTAAGTGCCGATTTGAGTTGTAGGTTACACCTTTTTTTCGTAGGTATGCTCAGTCCTTCTATATTATGTCTATGTAAAAAGCTAATGCGACGTCAGATAATGGATCTGTCATCGTCTTAAAAAATATTTTCAAGACTTCGTTCTGTCAAAATAAAAAAAAATCCGTTCTTAGCTTTTGCCTTCCAGGAACCCCTCCACTAACACTTCAACTTTATGGTATGGTTTTAAAGTTCAAATTGACTTATAAGTATTTATTACGAATCTTTTGTATGGTAGTATAGAAAAGTGTTGTTTTTAGAATTTTTAGGCAATTTTTTTAATTTTTCTCTCCGTAAGAACCATCCTCGTACAGCTTGGCAAAAAAGAGTATGACGTGTTGACAGGTGGAACTAAATATTTTACTAAATGGAAACCTATGATGTTGACAATACTTGGCCGACAAATACTAGATTTTAATTAAAGCTTAGTGTTTCACATTTATTTTTAACGATTTGATTAAATTATCTTACTGATTTTCCATATTATGATGAGACCTAAGTGAAAGTGGCGCCCTCATTTTTTCCATACTCTTTTTTTCCATCTGTACTTCAAGGAATATTATAAAAAAAAGAATTACTACCTAGCGGGTTCGAATCCCGCCAGAAAACAAAACGTTTTCTGTGTTCCTGGGTCATGGATGTGTATTAAATATTGCATGAGTAAAAAAATTAAATACATGTGAGTATTAAATATATTTTCGTTGTCTGGTACCCGTAACACAAGTTCTTCGAGAACTCACCACGTGACCAGATTGACGTGGTGTAAAAGCAACTATAGATATTATTGTTATTATTATTATTAACTATATATATCTAATAATTGTGGGAGGCCATGTTAATCAGTGGACGGGTAGAGGCTGATGATGATGATAATATATATAATAATGTGTAGTTATTCTAAAACCAATAGACTAGAATATTTATACAATTCAAAAATCCAGGGAGGATTTGAGCCCGAAACCTCTTAGCAACTTTATCACTTAAACACTACAACTTGAATTCATTTTAACAATTAATGTTCACACAATAAACCACCATTCATTTGAAACATTTTACATTCAGTATTTTCCTCATAACCGCCACGCTGAGTCAATGTGGCGCATAATACATCAGAACCAGACAGCCACTAATTGAGGCGTATTTTTAATACAGACTCTTGCCATGCACTGTGACTAATTAAAAAAAAAACTGTCAAGTGTCGAGAAAGGCGGGAAAAGGGAATGTGTATTAAACGCCATATTATATCCGCGGGTGGTATTACGTGGCGGTATGGAGATTAAACTTTGCGATTGCAATGTAAATAATATTGTTGGCAACATTGTCTATGATATTATGTTTGAAAATGAATGTTGGCACCTTTTTTCAAAATTATAAATCAAAATAGCATACCTAATTATCTAGAACGATATTTGTATGTTTGAAAATGAACAATGGTGCATTAAAAAAAATAGAATCTATTATTGGAACAACGAAAATAAGTTTTGTAAAATATTGTATGTTTGTCTACACAAACTCTACCGGGCACGAGAAACTAATATGCTTTTTTAAAATTAATTAAGAGCTGGATACAAGTCCTTTGCCCATAATATGCTTTTGGCTATACAGGGATGCCAGATAAATGCCAATGCTGTTCTTATTCGTACCCATGAAGGCGCGTACTTTCACTAGAGAAATCAGATAAAAAGTCAGTGTAATCACTCCAATATTCATACAAATATTTAGCGATCGAAGGGACTATATGTAGTAAACGCATCCTTTTTGTTTCGTCCGTGAAACAACTTTGCATTCTTATTACATTCATATTTCGGAGAGTAGGGCATTATAGTGGGAGGGAAGCGCTGTGCCGCGCTCCCGGCTGCATGGGTCACCATCTTGCTTGTTTTTCCCGTGAAACAGCTTTGCTGTGTTTCGGAGAGAAGGGCAAGACAGGCAGTGTAATTACTGGCCCCGAGACTTAACATCTTATGTCTCAGGATAGGCAACACATAGATGAGTTGCCTGGGCTCGTTCCAGGTATACTAGTTTATGTTCATGGGCGACGTCGACCACTTACCATCAGGTGGCACGTTTGCTAGTTTGCCTATCCAACTAACATAAAAAAAATAACCATTCATTACGGCTTAGTCATGGTGGGGTAGTGTCAATTTGTTCCAATATTTCTCAAAACCAAACCACCACTCCACATCAAATGTCAAAATAACCTTTAGACTTTGAACTAAAAAGCTCGGAAGCATCCGATGCGGTCCACTCGTTAAAACTTTATGAGGCTTCGGTCACTGGAAATAGAATATCAAAAACTGTTTTATAACTTCAGTTTTGTCTAAAAAAGTTTTGTATTAGTAGGTATGATATAAAAATGTACCATTATTTTAGTTGTAGACTTTTTATGTTATTTGGAAAGGCTAACTGTCAGTCATCGGTCGGTCACCGTCGCCTATGAAATAAAAGAGTCTACCCAGAGAACTCATGCGTTGCCTAAACAGCAAAGCTCTTTCAAAGAAGAAATAAGCAGGATGGTGCGTACTTCTACCCGTAAAACTATTACAATCGTATTTCTTCTTCTTTTTTATGATTGATATGCTTCCGTTTGGTCACTCACTGTCTCACCTGATGGAAAGTGGTGACGTGGCCGATGATGGAGCACGCTTGCCTAGAAGGTACCTATTCACTCTTGTTTTGAATTTCCCTAAGTAAGTATCCGGAAATACAGATGCTGGAAACGAATTCCATAATTTAGCAGTACGTATGATAAATGTGGAATCGAATCTCTTAGTACGTACTGGTGGAATATCAACCATGTAACGGTGTCGGGTCTCTTCTTCAATGTCAGCATCCTTAAGGTTTTGCCAATATCAGAGTGCACAACCGTATTTATTTTAAAACGATATATTCTGTGTCAGAAATATGTCAAATTTGTCTTTTTTCTATATCTATCATAAAAAGCAGTTTCACTAAAAAAGGTTATATTTAAGAGATATAGGAAACATCAAATTTCCCCCCTTTACTGGCACATTCACCAAAATCTTTATTCCTGAAACTTCGGTACACGTAATAGCAGTACATCGGCTAGATGGAGGGTAGCCCAGATTAAAGTGCCACAATGGCTGCACAATATCTATCACCCCCTTCACCCCTCGGTTATGTAACGATCGGACCCTGGGTGCACACGGTTATGAACTGGGAATCGAACCCATTATACTTATAGATTGAAATCTAAATACAGATTAAATATACGTCATTATGACGCGTAACAGCTTAAAAACAATTTAACCGACTTCAGAGGAGGTTCTATGATCCACCCCCACCATGGCTCAGGCCTTGCGGTGGCGATGGGGCTTAGTAGCCTAGGGTGAGCCCAGCATCTTTGGCGAAGCTAATTGAGCCGGGGGGGCTCTTTGTACCCCTCTTATAAGAAGAGGGGACAAAAGAGCAGGGGGCAAGGGGTGAGGGTCGGAACCTCACCTCATTGTACTGTCCCGACGTTGGGAGGGGTTGTTCTGTGGTGCGGGACGACCCCTCTGTGGAGGTGGCGTCGGTCCCCTGCGGGACTGACTAGCCGTCGAGGTGCCCTGTTAGCTTAACAGATCCGGTGCACCTCACCAAGGCGGCACTGGTAGCACTCGCCGGGTTTTAGTGGGTAGAGCTGCGTCCATTTACCATCTTTCGGGCGCAGCGTGTCCTACATACCCACCTGCGGAGACCCACTCCCCAGGCGGAATGCCTCAGAGCATTTCCCGGCGTAAAAGAAAAAAAAGGAACTTTATCCCATTGTACTGTCCCGACGTTTGCTCAATAGATCCGGGGCACCTCACCAAAGGCGGCATTGGTGGCACTCGCCGGGTTTTAGTAGGTAGCGCTACGTTCACCTTACCATCTTGCGGGCGCAGCAAGTTCCACATACCCACCTGGGGAGTCCCCCGCAGCGGGATGCCTCAGAGGATTTCCCGGCGTTAAAGAAAAAAATGGTCCATCAAACCACACCGCTGCATCAATATCAATTGAGTTTCTAATTATTGTTAAATTATCGAAATCGATTACAAGTACATTAACAATCGGGTAGATCCAGGTTATTCTGTATAATATATATCTATATATAGTATCAGAGTTTAATCTAGTGGCTCGATTGGCCCTAAGGCCGCGCATGACGAGGATCTAGGCTAAGGGATTAGGCTGTATATCGTTTTAGATAAAATGTATTTCACTAGCTCTTATACCCGGATTTACCCGTATTATGAAATAAGACATAACAATTAATCATAATTGGAAAAATATCTTAACTGACAACTATATCAATGTTCATATAATATGAAAGATTGTAAAAATAATGCTATTACTCTGGCGCCTGAGGGGCATACCCGTAAACAAAAGCCGCTGCGAGCGCCTTTCCGGTCCCGGATTTGCAGGCAACAGGATCACCTCAGCGACAGGCTGGCCTCGGCGAAGGCCAGACTAATAAGGGGGGACTGCCCAGTCGGTACTAACCATTCCCCGCGTGTCGTGTCATACTGGGTCTAGATTCCCATCCTGAAGCCCGACACGAGTACAGAGGCGTAACTGAAGCCTCCTGCGCACCCCTCTTCGTCGCCCGCGGGGAGAGGCAACGTCGGTCGCCTCCTCTCTCACCCGCTCAGCCTTCTGGGACATTACTGCCTCGCAGAAGGAGGCCATCGCCATCCAGGACTCATTGTCCCCAAGCATCGCGGTGATGACGTTCGCCAGAGACTAGTCCCCTCCGATGCAATTTTTCCTTTTGATTGGTACGGGATAACCATGATCGTTATTCTTTAATATATTATATCTTCTTTATAATATACTTGCTGACCCGGCAGACTTCGAACTGCCTCAATCGATCAATAAAATACCTAAACTTTTGTATTAAAATAATCTTAAAAAAAACATTTTACAAAAAATTAAAACCGACTTCAAAAATACTAAACTAAAAAGTAATATAATAACAGTTTCTTTAATTTTACAACATATAATCAACTTAATCTTCTACTAATGTACAAACTTTGCGTTTACCACGTCATTATAGTTACTTTTGGAGTCGGTGTCGTATTTGTTGCTGTACATTACCTACCTACCTACCTTGGCTGACACCGACTCCAAAAGTAACTATAATGACGTGGTAAACGCAAAGTTTGTACATTAGTAGAAGATTAAGAAGAAGTAAGAAGTCGGTTTTAATTTTTTGTAAAATGATTTTATTTCTTAATTTTTAGTGATTCCGAAATTCGTCGTCTTGGCGTTCATTGAAGGAGGCATGTTCAGCAGTGGATGGATAGAGGATGATGATGATGATGGTGATGGTGACGATGATGATGATTACGATGACCGCGACATACTATGGTGTGCTACCAAAGCATCCTATAGAATTGTTACATCGACACGTAATAAAATGATCATATCATCAAGGTAAACAAAACCAACCAAATAGACATTATTGGGAATAACTAAAAAACGGCTTGTCAAATCTTAATAAAATTAATATGGGACCAAATTGGAAACACCAGCTTTCAAACAAAAAAATAACCATCGAAATCCATGCACAAACCGCGGAGTAATCGTGTCACATACATACAAAAAAAAAAAAACACATACAAATGAATTGAGACCCTCCTCTATTTTTTGAAGTCGGTTAACAAACAAAACGAATCCGTATTTAATAAAAAAGCATTTTTTGAATGAAGCAAGAAGTTTTATTATTATTTTCGACACATCATGTTGCTTACTTACAAAACAGAGTTTTTCTGAATTTTATATGGTTATATTGGCTATTTATATATGGTTATATGGCTATTTATGGTTTAAATTTGATTTTTATTGAAGATTGAAGAATTGATATGAAGATTGACAGACACACACTGTTATGATACAGTCTGTTAATCAATTTAAAGCTTTCTCATAAACTATATTTTTTGTTTTGAACATGTTTACTAAATAGTTATTCTGATGAAGAAACATTTGAATTCTTGGACAATGGTTCTCTTCACTGTTGGATTGTGAGCACAACGATTATCAACTTCCACATCTGAATTGCCCATAAAATAAATTTGTAACATTTGATGATCTGCATCAGGAAGTGGTAACAGCTAAAAATTAAAAAAAAAATCACTTACTGGGGGCAGTAAGTGATAAATTTGTCCTTGTATCTGTAATTTTTTAAAATGTGTCCATTAATTATTTCTGATATTATATATATAAGTACAAACTTGAATATTATAAAAAATATTCTGGTATATCACCTTCAAAGTGGGCATGAAATTGTCCTGTATAATATGTGTAGCGCCACATTTGGCGTTGTCTGGAAACAGCTGTTATATTTCTGGATGTTGGCTAAGAAGTGCTTAGAATCATTTCCAATGCCAGAAACTAAAGAGTGTAAAAAGGATCTGGTGGTGGGACCAATTGTGGGAATTTTACTTTGCCACCAGCACAACATAATCCAGTAGATTCACCAGTGTATTTTAACGCCTTACAATATTTACAAATTATTTCATTTCCCCAATTGTTACCGATTTGTCGGCACAATAATCAACTGCCGGATCATAGTGGAATGCAGCTCATTCAAGAATCACAGGAGCACTGCGTCTGCGGATTCGCTCAATTTCATTATGTCGTACTTGCTGTTGTTGTGTTTGATGTGCACGAACTCGTTGCATTCTAAGCCTATCTACTTCATTGTCACTCACTGAATAACGCAATTCTGACAGAGCAATACGACTATTTTCTTGATCTGTCTCTCTCTGGTCATTAGTGCGGGTTAGCACGTGAGGTAGTTCTTCGCACACTTGATTGACTGCGACAACCTAAGTCAGTTCGTCTTCTCCTCGGTATCGTAAATTGTAATTAATCAAAGTGAGAAAATTTCTCGCTCACTTAGCAGTAAAGTGTCACTATCACAAAATACCAACCAAATAAGAGCATATTACTTTGAATGTCACTATCAAAACGGATCACCAAAGTAAAGAAAGTTTTTGCGCACGTAGCGGTAATCGTCACTCACAAAGATAGAAGGATGAACTCATAGATATCGTAACACAATAATTTAATAATAATAGAAAATCATTACTGCTAATGATCACATTTTGTGACTTATTAAATTTGGTCACGATATTATCCATAGACTGATAATTTCACTTTTGTTGAGTTTCGGAACGCGACATTAGATCCTCCAACGTGCACTCAAAGACTGAATTGGAAACTTTATGCAGTGGTAATAAATTGCAAATTGACTCTTTGACGTTGGTAACATACCTACGTTGCTTAGACAACAGTGTAATCTATAATTACAACTTATAATTTAATATGACCTTTATTGAGTAGCAATAAAGTTCAAATTGACTTTACATTTTATTTAGAAAACGTTTGTATGGGAAAAAGAAAAGGGCTGTTTTTAGGGTTTTCCCGGCCATTATTCGAATTTTTCTCACCTTTTAAACCTTCCCTAGACCTCCACGAACTAACGAACAGCAATTGATTTATATATATATATATATATATATATATATATATATATATATATATATATATATATATATTTTACTCATATATATATATATTGGATAACAGATAATAATAGTAATATATATATATATATATATATATATATATAGATATATAGATTATTTACTATTATTATCTGTTATCCAATTGTCTTATGTTTATATTTGTATCATTATTAAGTTGAGTAAAATGGATGAGATAGAAGTCATTTTCATTAATATTTTAAATTAACATGGTAACTTTTTCCAACCATTTTGATTAGAATTCTCCATTTTTTTTTGGGGAGCCAGAAATTTCAACTTTTTATTTCTATACAGAACCCTAAAAACGTTTAGAATCAGAGCAATTATATGTTAATAAGTTAATTAGGTTGCCCAACCCTTTGCGATGAAGAGCTATAAACGTCAACAGTAAAAGAAATTTAGGCGCGAAAAGGCTACGGCCTAATAGGCAAAAGACACGTAACGCACATTAATTTAATTTAGCATCCAATTCAACTTGACCCGGTAGATAATACTGCCTTTATAGAGGTAGGGGCCAAGTTATATGAATATCAACCAGTGTAAGTTGAGCTATTTGAATATGCAATTTTGGAGCCATACGGTGCCATTTAAGTGGTTTCAGCTAGGTACGCTCAGAATGATGTGAAATTCGTTTTCAATTAACAGATATGGGTTTTGTTCGGAATGGCTTTAATATTGGAATAATTGTGGAGCGTACGTTTTTGCATAATACCATCGTTATTGTAAATTTATGAAAAATAGATAGAAATAGTTCTCTCTAGGAAAGATGGCCGTATAGGGGAAATGGACAAGACAAAATTTCGGGATAGAATTCAGAAATGCCGTTACTCTCTTGCTAGTTTGCTTCCCGACTTGGACGAGTGGGAGTCATGCCGGCTCTGTTGATCATTTGTTGGTGAATGATTTTACGAAAAAAAAACAAAAAGTAAGTAAAATTATGCTATTTTATTGAAGTTTTTTTTGTGTTGGCCATCTCTCCTATACGACCTTTTTTGTGTCGGCCATCTCTCCTATACGACCTTTTTTGTGTCGGCCATCTCTCCTATACGACCTTTTTATGTGTCGGCCATCTCTCCTATACGACCTTTTTTGTGTCGGCCATCTCTCCTATTCGATCTTTTTTGTGTCGGCCATCTCTCCTATACGACCTTTTTTGTGTCGGCCATCTCTCCTATACGACCGTTTTTGTGTCACTCATCTCTCCTAAAGGACCTTTTTTGTGTCGGCCATCTCTCCTAACGCCCACCTTCCCTAGACCTACCTTATATAATTTAATACCTGATACTAAGAATTTCAATCCATAAGGAGGTTTTTTTCGGTCAAATCGCAAGGAAAGACGGTGACAACCTTGAAAAGCTCACAGTAGAACAACCAAAAGTAATGCAGATCAGTTGCCCTCCTTTTCCCTATCCCTCCAACGGGCTACCGGAAACTCACAAACTACACGAAACGCGACAGCGCTAGGCTGTCGCGTTTCGTGTGGTTTGTGAGTTCACTTGACGCCGGTGTTATGTGAGCGAGAGGTACCCCCGTTGTGCCAGCCCGGCTGGCCAAGCATGGCATAACCTTTTATAACTTTTAATAATAATAATATCTATGGATGCTTACACACCACGTCAATCTGGTCCCGTGGTAAGTTCTCGAAGAACTTGTGTTACGGGTACCTATACTATACAATGTTCTTCCATGTTTAGTAAAATTTTGATAAAATCCGGTACATGTATAAAATTCGATACAGGAATTAAAATGAAGAAAAAAATAATAAAAAAAAAAATGAATTAATTATGAGCGCGTTCATAAATCTCTGACAGAAAGCACTCGAAAAATCCATGAATTGAAATGTATCACTGCAACTCCCAGTTTATCCCACAATCATATTAGAGATTCGTGGGTTCGATTCCCGGACATGTCAGGAGAAACAGTTTATTTCGATGTATGGAATAGCGTGGCGGCGGCGTAGCGTAACGAAATTCGTTGTAATGTAATAAAAAAATTGGAATTCTTTTTGCATGTTTCAAAATATTTTCGCTAAAAGTATTTCACGCAATAATTGTATTGTCTATGCAGTGTAAAATGTGTTTGAGAATATTATTGTATTCTAAGTAACATTTTAGCACCTATATTCCTTGACAAATTTCGAGGACACATCGGACAACAAGAGATAAATTGACAGTTAAAAAGAGATAAATTCGAAGGTAATCCTCATAATCACCAAAGACAATCTAAAATGAATCCCAATTTACCTCGAAATTTGTCGACGATATCAAATTTCACAATACATAACAACTCCACATTTTCACACATTTGATTTCGATCCTCCAAATTTATCGAGGAGTTTTTAAAATATTCAGCTCGAAGCACGTATGACGTGTAAAATTGTTTTCAATTTCGCGGTTGTGTGGAAGGGGCTATTGGATATCTCCAGTCAGCAGATGGTGAACGTGACCCAATACAGGAGTACCCGTCAGGTTGGAAAACCAGATTTTGTCTTGTTAGTTGATTGGCGCACCTTGTCCGTAAAATTAACTGGAAAGACGTAACGTGAAAACAGCATGACGCTGTTATGTTGTGACGCCCGTTTTTTTCTTTTACGGCGGGAAATGCTCTGTGTAATGTGGTAAAGTGGACACAGATCTACCCACTAAAGCCCGGCGAGTGCCACCTATGCCCCGGGTGAGGTGCCTCGGATCTATTGAGCAAACAGGGTACCTCGACGGCTAGTCAGTTCCTAGAGGCAAGTCAAGGAACCGACGCCACCTCCAAAGACTGGTTGTCCCGCACCACAGAACAACCCTTCCCAACGTCAGGGCAGTACAATGGGGTGAGGTTCCCATCCTCGCCCCTTGTCCCCCTGCTCTTTGTACCCCTCTTATAAGAAGAGGGGACAAAAGAGCTCCCTCGGTTCAATTGGCTTCACTCAAGGTGCTGGGTTCCCCTTAGGCTACTGAGCCCCACCACCATGACAAGGCTTGAACCATGGTGAGGAGGTCGTGACACCCTACGCCATCACTTGTGTGTATAGATAGCGTTGGATTCAATAGAGGCGCAGTCATCGCTTACTCTGACTCTCGCTGTGAGGGCTTTGAAAAAATTAACAGTTCAGATTTTTACTTTTTGTCAATTACTTATTATTACATCATGTCAATAGGAAGTACATTATAGATTTTGGTTTGATAGACAGACAACGGAGTGATCCTATATGGGTTCCGTTTTATCATTTTGATGAACCCTAAAAACACCATAATATTTTCGTCACATAATATGTCCGCCATTAATTTTATTTTCACATGTGAATTTATAATTGTGACGTGAGCAAAAATTTTCCTTTTAATTATATTTTCAAAAAAGAGTACCTCAATTTCGTACAGACCTCGTATACTCTGAATGCCTTTTTTATGACTTTTTTATTTTATACGAAATAAAATTGTTGCCTGTATGAAACTGTTGTGGACGTTACGGACCAAGTAATTTATAGGGCATTTTTCATAAAGCCCTTATAGTATGAAAAATGCCTTTTTCAAAAGGTTGTATTAAAAAAAAAAAACTAAAGAGACGTGTAAGTGACGTGTGAAGGAATTGTAATAAAAAACAAAAAGTAAGTTAAAAAAATATTCGGGTAGGTATAATTTTTTATGATTTTTTTATCGATAAAAATCAGAGCGGCGTAAAATAAAAAAAAATAAAAACAACAAAAAAAAAGTCACCGAGTTCGGTGGGATTTAAACTGGGGGTTTTTACTAAGCAGCCCCAAAAGTGTAATAAAAACAGCTACCGAAGCAGTGATGTGTCAATCGAAAAGCCGCACGGCTTGCAGCTATAGCAAAAAGTGTCGTTTTAGCTTTTCATCTTAATTTTTTCCGTCTAGCCCCCTTTCATAACGCGCGATAAGGAACTACGTTTCAAAAAACACAATAATAAATGAACTTGAAACTTCTGAACCGATTCCGATAAAACATATCTAAGAACTCTTTAGAAATCTAGCTTTTAAAAATGAAAAATCGCACCCAAATTGATTTCCATTTAAGTTCCATCACACACAATGTTAAAAGTTAAAACACCGTTTTTACTAAGGGTTGAGAAAAGAGAATACAAACGCAGGCGACGCCAGGCCAAGTCCTAGTCATCTCCATGGGGCTAATCGATGCCGGGAAGTGATCCAGGATTTATCGTAAGAGCCCGTTTCGTTATTTATGAACCGTCTTGTATAATTATTGCCCTCCTCGACTATTGATGTAGGGTTTAAGTAGTAGTAAGTATAAAAGTAACTATCCTTTACAGGTATAGGCATTATTTAATGTAAGTTTTTTAAGCGACGATGGCCTAATGGGTATGGGCTCGGCCGCTTGAGTGAGGGCCGAGAGCTCCGGGTTCGATCCTGATCCCCTGTGATGCCTAGAAATGGGTTTTTTTTCTATGTGCACCTGAACACGAGACTATCGCTTGCTCACCAGTGAAGGAAACATCGTGAGGAAACCTGCATGCCTGATGAGATTAAAAATCTTTGAAGGTGTGTTAAGTTCACCACACGCTAGGCCAGCGCATCGGTGAACTATGGACCAAAATCCTCCTCGCCTGATTTCGAGGAGACCCGTGCTCAGCAGTGGGACATATAAGGGTTGATATTATTATATAATATTATTATTATTATAAGTTTTTCAAGATGTTGAATGGGCAAACGGACAGACGAGTGGTAGTACGTGGTCAGCGGCACCCATTCATCAATCTTAAACTCAAAAAACCCCAAACAACTCATTTATACGTTGCCTATCCTGATATTTAAGATATTAAGTCTCGGCGCCAGTAATTACACTGCCTGTCGTGCCCTTCTCTCCGAAACACAGCAAAGCTGTTTCACGGGAGAAACAAGCAAGATGGTGGTACATGGAGACGGGAGCGCGGTCCACATCTCTCCCATCGGTTAATCTCCGTGCAGTCTCTTCTAGTTGGCTGTAATCTGAGGAGAGGAGGTCAGCCATCTTGACGTCAATACAAGAAAGCATATGTGGATTATAGATATTACTAGCGGCCCGGTACGTGCTTCGCTACGTATAAAGTGAAATAAAAAAAAATTGGAACATCAAATTTTTTTCAATTATTCAAACAAAAAAATATATTTTTAATTGCTAGCTATTTTAAAACTTAATGTTGTACTGTCAACTCTGAAAAATGTTTCAATATGACCCCAACGGAAAAAGTTTCCATTTGACAGCAAAATCTCCATTAACAATATGATCCGCCATTTATTGAATTAAAAAAATGTGATAAATGAAGAACCGCTCGACCGATTTTGTGCAAACTTCACATAAACCATCTACTAAATAGTCCGAACAAAGCCTAAACATTTGGTTGGGATTGGTGAGCCCGTTCTTGAGTTATAAAATTACAACGAAAAGTGGCATTGATTTTTATATTTATAGATTATATACTAATAAACCTCACTATTCAATTAAACAAAATGAACTGAATTAATTTCTTTTCCATTCACTTGTATTTAACTTACTTCTACGTATGTAACTATCAGACCGACAGTCGACAAAGTTTTTTTTATATAGCATAGAAGGGCAAACGAGCAGTCGAAGCTTTAGACTACCAATGCCCATACGCATTTGCGCAACCAGAGATTGTGCAAATGTGTTGCCCTCCTTTTCACTATCCCCCAATGGGGCATCGAAAACTCATAAGCCACACGAAACGCGACAGCATACACTGTCACTTGACGCCGGTGTTATGTGAGCGAGAGGTACCACCCCGGTCGTGCCGGCACTTGGTCATAGCAGTATGGCACTACCTCTTTCAAAAGTTGACATGTATACGAAAAAACCTTAAATAATTGTAATAAAAGAATATTCACAATTCATTATTTTACCCAATCCCAGTGTTCGCAGTCAACAGAAGATAAAATAAATCACTAAAAGTACAATGTATGCAATTCTCGTAAGCATAAGAAAATCTCCGGTATAAAATTGTCTATTTCTGTTATAATATCAGCGCGGACCTCGAAGAATGTTTCGGAGGAATTCAATAACATACACACGCATGTCACAAATCGGGATATTATATTGCCAACCTGACCCTATTCCAAATTCTCCATTTTTTCCACTGGTTGTGGCACACGCTGACAGCGATTGTAGACACTTTGGTTTTTTTTTCTTTAACGCCGGGAAATGCTCTGAGGCATCCCGCGTCTCCCCGAGGTCTCCCCACGCGGGAATGTGGGACTCTCTGCGCCCGAAAGCTGGTAAGTGGATGCAGCTCTACCCACTAAAATCCGCCTTGCGAGTGCCACCAATGCCGCCTTTGGTGAGGAACCCCGGATCTAATCAGCAAACAAGGCACCTCGACTGCCAGTTAGTCCCCGAAGGTACCGACGCCACCTTCACAGAGGGGTTGTCCCGCACCACAGAACATCCCCTCCTAACGTCGGGACAGTACAATGGGGTGAGGTTCCCATCCTCGCCCCTTGCGTCCTGCTCTTTTGTCCCCTCTTCTTATAAGAGGGGTACAAAGAGCCCCCTCGGCTCTATTCGCTTCGCCCAAGGTGCTGGGTTCGCTAGGCTACTGAGCCCCACCGCCACGACAAGACCTGAGCCATGATGGCATCACTAGGGTCCGGTGTCTACAGTGAATGTTATATCATATGATAGGATAAATGCTTAGACTACTAAGGTAAAGTCTGCGAGACGTTTGTTCGTGACTGTAAATGGGAGAACAAAGGTCTACAATGTTATAATAATAATAATATGTTATTCCCATAGTTCTCTCTACTACCGGCTAACGCAGTTATACCCAACCATCTCCTCCATAGTTTAAAATGAATAAACCTCGAATCTCTATACATCAACCTACAAAAAGCTGTTATTTTAAATACATGCCGAATATTTGGGTAATCACTACCACTAGAACAAAACACACAGGAACCTTCAACATAAAAAAACACAACACAGCGTTAATCACACCTGTACTTGACAATAGCCTGTGAATGTAGTAGAAACCAGCTATAAGCTGAGACAAAATACGCAACTGATAATAATCTATACTAATATTATAAAGCTGAAGAGTTTGTTTATTTGTTTGAACGCGCTAATCTCAGGAACTACTGGTCCGATTTGAAAAATTCTTTCAGTGTTAGACAGCCCATTTATCTAGGCTATATAACATCACGCTGTGACATATATGAGTTGAGTAACGCGGGCGAAGCTGCAGGCAACAACTAGTAATAAATACGTTAAATAATACCTTAAGGATGAAATAACACGTCTTTGGAATCTCCGTCAAGTAACAATAGTAGCAATAGTAGTATCAACAATGGGTATCATACCGAAATCCTTGCATCAATCTATTAGAACCCTTAATTTACAAAATTCAACATATAGCAACATACAAAAAGCCATCATTTTAAACACGTGCCGGATAGTCCGAAACTTTCTTCACAACGACACCAACACATCCAGCACAGAAACAATAACTGAACAAGATGTAGAATTGGCTAAGGCCCGTGGACATCTTTAGCTCAGTCGTTAGAACTTTAAAAGATATTAAATTATATTAAAATAATTAGCAATTATCCCGCGAAACACGCAGTCTTTACAGCAAATGTGTGAGTGCACGCATATGCATGCATATGTAACTCTACGATTAGTAATCGTAGAGTCTACATCCTGAGGATGCCTCGGTGTCGGGGCGAAACGTACGTAGATTGTTTGGTGGTGGTCTTTTACTGTGGTTGTGGTGCATGTGGGGCGGTGGTGCATGCGAGTGTACGCATATGCAGTGTGGGAAAGGAGGGCGGTGCTATATGCATGCATATGAGTGCACTCACACATTTGCTGTAAATACTGCGTGTTTCGCGGGATAATTGCTAATTAATTTAATATAATTCAATATCTTATATAATGGATTTCCACAAAGTAACGCCTAATTCTATTAAGAACTTTAAAAGTTAGACAAATAAATAATAATAATAAATATTTTTTTCTCAGGCGCGAGGAGTAGTCTGGCTTTCGCCGGGGTCAGCCTATCTCTGAAGTAAGCCTGTTGCATACTGATCCGGGACCCTCAAAAAGGGGCTGAAGGCGCTCGCAGGGGTTTTAGTTTACGGGTAGGGCACTCCCAGATGCAAGCCTCACATGGGACCAGGATCTACAAATATCCTGCCTACATACATAGCAGATTTCCCTGCGATATAAAAAAAGGCAACTTAAGCCTGTAATTATACTCCTGTCTTGCTTTCCGAACCACAGTAAAGCTTTTTCAAGGGAGAAATCGGCAGGATGGTGGCACTGGACTTGTATAGGATTATAGAACTGGTCATAGACCAATGTTTATCTAGTGTGCATGAAACTTATGCGCATTTATTACTTTATTTAGGTAAATATAAAACCTCTATCTCCTTTGTCACGCACCACACGAGTTTACAGAAGTTGCAATACGAATATTTAATATTCATACGCGAATGAATATTCGATTCCAGGGGGGATGCAGTTGAAATAATGAAGACCCCTCCAAGGGGTTTTAATTGTGTATGTGTGTGGTATGTGTGTGTGTGTGTGTGTGTGTGTGTGCGAGTGTGTGTATATCCCACAGCTGGGCTTCTCCTCGAAATCAGGCGAGGTGAGTGACCGACTCAGTTCACTAATGCGGGTTTGTGAACTTCACACATCTTAAAAAACTTTTAATCTGGCATGATTTCCTCACGATGTTCCCTTCACGTGTGAGCAAGCGATGGTTCATGTGCACGAATAAATTTAGGAAAACCATTTTTAAGGCATCACAGGTGTCAGGATCGAACCTGGACCTCTCCCTCAAGAGACCGAGCCCATACCCACTATATAATATGTACACAAATATGTAACAAATATGAAAATAGTGAGCACACTAGCTGGTGCCCTGGCGACATTTACAGCCGGATCCAGATTGCTGCTGATTCTTTTTTATATCATAAGGGGGCAAACGAGCAGTCGGAGCCTTATGGTACCGACGCCCATACGCATCCGCACAACCAGAGGTTATGCAGATGTGTTGCCCTCCTCTTCCCTATCCCCCCAATGGGCCACCGGAAACTCACAAACCGCACGAAACTCGACAGCATAGCTGTCACTTGACGCCGGTGCTATGTGAGTGAGAGGTACCGCCCCGGTCGTGCCAGCCCAATTCGGCTGCAATGCACCGTGGCACTACCTCTTATTTTTATAGTTCACTATTACTATCACACCAGTCCTGTGAGAAATCCATACAATCATTAAACACATGTGTCGAACTGGGAAAAAATATGTCAACTTCAACCGAACCGAAATAACCGTATATGAATACATTCGTCTCTCCCGGGAAATCATTTTGTTTACCGGGATTACAATGTCGATGACGAGTTAGATTCGGGAATAATCAAAAAATTGTTTCAAACAAACACATGTGCGAATTGCTAAAACCTAAAAATTAAACCACAAATTTTTTTAAGTTGCTTCAGAAATCAATTATTATAAATCACCAATTTTTCGTTTTACCTATATGAGATCTTTTGATTGTGCTCGTATGTCAAACTAAGTATTTGACTGCATTTTTCAATAGTTTTACTATCTTTTTTATGTGAGTTGGATTGGCAGACTGGCAGACGTGCCACCTGATGGTAAGTGGTTAACGTCACCCATGAACATAAACTAGTTTATGCTTCTACTACTAGCCCAGCTCCCCCACCATGGTTCAGGCCTGGACGTGGCGGTGGGGCTCAGTAGCCTAGGGTGAGCACAGCACCTTGGGCGAAGCCAATTGAGCCGAGGGGGCTCTTTGTACCCCTCTTATAATAAGAGGGACAAAAGAGCAGGGGGCAAGGGGTGAGGATGGGAACCTCACCCCATTGTACTGTCCTGACGTTGGAAGGGGTTGTTCTGTGGTGCGGGACAACCCCTCTGTGGAGGTGGCGTCGGTCCCTTGCGGGACTGACTAGCCGTTGAGGTGCCCTGTTAGCTTAACCTAACACTCGCCGAGTTTTAGTGGATAGAGCTGCGTCCATTTACCATCTTTCGGGCGCAGCGAGTCCCACATACCCACCTGGGGAGACTCACTCCTCAGGCGGGATGCCTTAGAGCATTTTCCGGCGTAAAAAAAAAGCCCAGACAACTAACTCATTCACATGTTGCCTGTTCTGTGACATAAGATGGTAAGTCTTGGTGCCATTAATTACACTGCCTGCCCTGCCCTTCCTTGTTGTTGTTCCTGTTGAACACTTGATCTGTTTGGAACACACCTTTAGTCCTGACGTCAAAACATCGAGTATTTAAGATAGAGTAGTAATGCCAGCCATAAAATTCCGAAAAATGTGACAAATCACTGACCGAATAGCAATTTAGCCAATCAGTGATCTGTATGTACGTCCCATCAGCCAATCATCCATCAATGGCCATCAGTCGGCCAATTAGAGCGTAGAAACGGCGCAGCTTCGCAGCACAAATTTGGCGGAATTCGTTTTCATACAAAACTCATAACATTACCGCTCTATATAAGATATTGAATTAATTATATTAATTAGCAATTATCCCGCGAAAAACGCAGTCTTTACAGCAAATGTGTGAGTGCACGCATATGCATGCATATAGCACCGCCCTCCTTTCCCACACTGCATATGCGTACACTCGCATGCACCACCACCCCACATGCACCACAACCACAGTAAAAGACCACCACCAAACAATCTACGTACGTTTCGCCCCGACACCGAGGCATCCTCAGGATGGAGACTCTACGATTAGTAATCGTTAAGTGCATTCACACATTTGCTGTAAAGACTGCGTTTTTCGCGGGATAATTGCTAATTAATATAATTAATTCAATATCTTATATAATGGATTTCCGCAAGGTAACGCCTGATTCTATTATTTACCGCTCTATTCCGGTAATATGCTCGATGCGTCAAAACAATCTCATACGTTATTGTAAATCCAAGATGGCTGCCACCACAAAATGGCATTTCATTTTTTCACCCTTCTTAATATTATGGGTATCAAATGAAAGGACAAAAGGAAAACAGCACATAATAACAACCAAGATGGATTTAAGATGGCCGCTATGAAATGGGACACTGAATGAAAACTAAAAACTTGAAAACAATTTTTTTGCCAGCGGTTTTATTAAAATAAAAGATAATATTGTATTAAATTTTAAAATATTCAGGTAGGTCCAAGATACAATCGACCATTAAAATATAGGGTATTGATCAGACGCAAGTCAGGGGGTGCGTCAAATTTTCAAATATTATTATTATGTATCTCTTTGTTGAGAACTGGAAATTATTTCACTGATTTGAAAAATCCAATGCGGAAATGAGCTGATGATACTGACGATGATGTTCATGATAGTGAAAATGGTGGTTGTGGTGATGATGAAAATAATGCTGCTGATGATGATGATAATGAAAATGGAACTTTATCTAAATCCCAAACATCGGAATGCCCATAAAAGTCCGCCAGGTGCATCAGCGAGCATATTAAAACACTATTTTAGAGTCCAACTGTCTCTAAATCTTCAGATGGTAAGCCGGCAGTTTGTTACCGGAGATAGAACTCAATATCCAATGGACTTTATTAAAGGAACCGATTTATTACGATTCGAGTATCGGATAGATGGGAAAGGTTTCGTGCGTCTTGGCGTTCATCGAAAGAAATTCAATTAAGTTTTTTAAAGCACTACAATTTGATGAAGTCGACACAAAAGGTTTTGTAGGCACAAAAATTAAAGAAACGCTATTATTTTATTACTTTTGATTATTTTTAAGTCAGCAGCTGATCCCCCGGCAGCTGCACACAGGTCTCTTGCGGCGATGCGACAACATGTTGCCGCCGCGTTTCTCCGTCTGCAGGAGGCTCCTATGGCTCTTGCGCCGTGGAAACCCCCTCCTCCGCTAGGAGAGATATGTGAGCCTAATTTTAGGACTAGAGAAGAGTAATTATACTAATTAGTACAATTAGGTATTCTAATCAGAAATACCTATGTATTTTTTTTGGAACGAAGTTACTTATGGGGCGTTGCGGAGGGTACCCTAGCCGGCAAAAAACGTCCCTAACGTTCAATAAAAGGGTAAGATTTTTATTGATGTCATCCTACTCAGAAACAAATCAAATTGATTCTACCTGAGTCTACCATTAAAATAAAAATATTCGACTGACACATTAATGCGTCGGTAGCTGCGTGTTACAATATTGGAGCTGTAGCAGAAAACCCAAGTTCGAATCCCACCGATCTTAGGTGGCTTTTTTTGTTTTCTTTTTATTTTACACCGGTAAATGCTCTAATTTTATCGATAAAAATCATAATAAAAATGTATATCCGAATAATTATTTTCTTTATATCTCTTTATACCTCGAATAGAACCAAAGACAATATTATATATATACAATATTATACTGGCAATAGACAGACAACTCGACCTTTTTTTAATATTAGTAGCAGCGCCATCTAATTTTTCGTTATGGGAACTAATGAATATAAATCTATACGTATAGATAGGTAGACTGCATAAATAAAGTATAGTTTATGGGTAGAATTTTACAAAGGAATTCGGAAAGTAAACAACATCTACATATAATATACGTACAGATGTTGTTTACTTTCCGAATTCCTTTGTAAAATATGTATTATATTTAATTATGTTTATTATAAAATTATTTACACATTTACGACTAAACAACATCTGTACGTATATTATATGTAGATGTTGTTTACTTTCCGAATTCCTTTGTAAAATATGTATTATATTTAATTATGTTTATTATAAAATTATTTACACATTTACGACCTCATTTACGACATTTACACATGACGACCTCTGTGGCTCAGTGGTTAGCGCGCTGGCGCTCAAGGCGGAGGTTGCGGGTTCGAATCTCGCCAGGGAACAAAAAAAGTTTTCTGTGTTCCTGGGTCATGGATGTGTATTTTATAATAAAAATCTTAAATATTGCCTGGTACCCGTAACACAAGTTCTTCGAGAACTTACCACTGGACCAGATTGACGTGGTGTAAAAGCGTCCATAGATATTATTATTATTATTATTTAGCACATAGTACACAGCAAAATTTTTGTGTAGTGAACATTGTAAGTTGTAACGGGGCACAGCGATACGGAGGAACGGAAGCTCAACACAACGTCGATAGCAATTAGAAGAAGCACACAGCACAACAAACAACAAAAACTTGATATGAAAATGCGAAAATTCAAAATACTCGTGCTTGTAAAATATATACACTCTCACGCAGCCATTTGCAATTTGAATTTTAAGTGTACACAAACAAAATTTTGAACTTTTAATTTCCAAGATATACCAACTTATAATTTCTGAATTATTGCGCTGATAGTAAAAATCTTATTATGCCCAAATTTATATACATATTCTTTAATTTGTTATTTTTTATGGGTTGGTTTATGTTTTTGGTTTTCAACGAAACTCCAGACATAAGAATATATTATTTAATCATAGCAACACCGCAACTTTTGAACAATGTTTCGCTTAACGATTTGATAGATGGCGCCAGTGAAAACAGATTTTTTTTACTCCAAGTTGCCATAGCATGAATAGAACTTGAAATTAATATTTTTATTATAAGGAACTTCGTTCCTATTGCAGGTGTCCCACGACACCATACGGTTTTTTCCTGAACTTATCATTCAATTATATTCTGGTATAAATAAAGGGGCTCCATGGATTGCGGGCCCTGGGCATCAGAGTGCCCAATGGGAATGACAGACCTGACTGAACTAGATGTTTACAATATCTAACTTATATTACAAATGTGGTTTCATGCAGGTTTAATATCAAAACTGATATTTGTGCAGTGTCTTGGTATGTTAGATGTGACAGCACTGATGATATACTGGATGCAGAACGTATATTCCGCTGAATAAATTGTCTTGTTGCATTGAATATAATTTTAATACTAATATAAACTTTAGAATTTGAATACATCTACCATTTGACCACTGGTTTTTTTATTTAAGCTGGTTTTGTAACATGTTCTGGGGTACTTTTTAGCCATTTTATGGTCATTTTTATTACTGCATTGAGTTTTTTTTATTTTAATATTATTTGACAACTTTTCAAAATTACGATGTTGCTAAAATTAAAATGCCTCAGAGCATTTCTCGGCGGAAAAGAATTAAAAATGGAGGCACGTTGTAGCAACAAATACGACACCAACTCCAAAAGGAGATAACAATAATGACGCGGTAAACGCAAACATCTATACATTTTTTACCCGCGACGGAACGGAGACTGTATATGCGTTTGGGGTGAGAGGCAGTTTGTGTGTGTAAACCTATTTTGCCGCTTATCTCCAAGACTACTTGTCCGATTTTGATGCGGTTTTCAGAGATGGGTTCGGATTAGATTGGTGCATATTATTAGATAGATATTAAGTTGATAACTCACTAGAGGGCACTGCAGTAAGCGTTTTTTGGACAATCCAATGTTGCCATTTTTCTCCAAAACTACTATTTTAATTTCGATACGAATTTCAATGATGGGTTTGGGTTTGATTGGTGCATGTTCTTAGATAGGTGTTACAATTACAACCCACCAGGGGGCGCTGCAGTAAACATTTGTTTTGATGCGGTTTTAATTCAGTGATGGGTTCTGGTTTGATCGGTGCATGTTCTTGTATTATGTGTTACGATGAAAACTCACCACGGGCGCTGAAGTAAATGTTTGTTTGTGGAAAACCAAAACTACTAGTCCGCTTTAGATACGATTTTCGGTGATAGGTTCGGGTTTAATTGTGGTATGTGTTCTTAAATGTGTTACGGTGACGACTCACCAGGGGGCGCTGCAGTAAACATTTATTTGTACAAAATAATGCTGCAATTTTTCTCCAAAACTACTAGTCTGATTTTGATGCGGTTTTCAATTATGGGTTTGGATTTAATTGGTGCATGTTGTCAGATAGGTGGTACAATTACGACTTACCAGGGGGCGCTGCAGTAAATATTAATAATGTTTTGATGCGGTTTTCATTCAGTGGTGGGTTCTGGTTTGATTGGTGGATATCCATATATTTTTTATGACGATGAAAATTCATCAGTAGCATGCGTGCACGACAAAATTTTGTCTACGCCTTTTCTTATTTATTTCATATAAATTCATCAATATTCGGGGCAGCCCCCGACGGATTATATTGGGTTTTATATTAAGTTCATAGGGACTTGAATAATATGTTATTGTCACATCTACGTCTTCGAGAACTAAATAGGTGCGTAGGGAAGTGCTATGAAAACTGATACTCTGTTGTTTAAATGTCGGGGTTTTTTTATTATTTTATCATTTTTCAATTATGTTTTAACCGTCGTGGGTTTTTTTCAAAATTTTTAATTTTTCTTTTTATTGTTCATTTTACATCGAACAGTAATAAAATGAGCACGTCACCGAGGTGAACTAACTCAAATAAGCATTCTCAATAAATGTTCAAAATCCGAATTAATGTTTTTGAAATATCACAAACTGATCGTAAACATCGGTCGTGCCCACGGCGAATGCACCAGCAATTTCCTTCAGCGCCAATATGTATGACATTTTGGCGCAGGCTGCACCAATATGGCGCGTCTACATACAGGGCGTATCTTGAGGAACGAGATTTTTACGATATAGCTGTTTACATCTATAGCCTATATCGTAAAAATATCGATATTATTCACTAACCACTATTTCATTGCTTTTAATTTTTCTTTCGCTGGACGCTTTTTTTTCTCTAAAAGATATCTATTAAAACATCAGCTGTCTATCCGTGAAAGCACCGCTAAAATCAGTCTAGCCGTTTCAGATATTAGCCGGGACAAACAGACAAAATTGTCAAAATTTGTTTTTAGGTAAATTCCGTATGCAATATTTCCGTATACATAATATGCATAAGCTCTTAATTTGAAATTACAAATAGGCATTTTAAGTTTATTTATTTGTATAGATTGTGGGATTTAGAAATATCTTTAGACTGATGATTAAAATATGAAATAATGTTAATGAATCTTCGCTTAAAACTGGACTGTGTGTCTCGTCACAGTCTGAAGAGCAACATTCATAGATAATGTCCAAATATCGCGCAAAATAAAATTAAAAACTAACCCATTACATTACATAACCATTCACAGGGACTGCTGAAAACAAAACGATTAAATACCTATATTACAGCCTGAAATATATTATGACAACCTATACAATTTAAACGGCGCACAAAATAGCCGCATGACATTGACAGTTCAGTGTTTTTGACGATTTACATAATAAACAAATATTTCATAATCTTAAATTTTGAATAAATCAACGTCATAATATAATCGTCAAAAAGCGTCTCATAACGGTGGTAACGGTGTCGCAAATCTAAAGATTTTATCTCATCTAAAAATATACGTACCGCGCCTAAAGAAGTTTTCACTTCAATAATCAGTATAATTTAGCCACTAGTAGGAGAAGTCCAGGACGTCCTATGGCGAGATGGAACCATGACTGGGGAAGGCTGGTGGACATTAATGAGACAGGCGAGGGACAGAGGAGATTGGCAAAAAAAGGGAGGTGGTTCTTAAGCAGTGGATAACGGGCTGATGATAATTATTATGATGATGATGATGATGATAATGATGATGATTATGATGACTAGTAAGCTTACTTTTATCGCATTGCTTTGATTCTAAAAATAGCTCGGAGATAATCCAATGATGCTTTATACAAAGCGCAAGCCAATTAATTATTTAAACTAAGACGCTTTGAATACCGGATAATGCTCGTTATATGAACAGGTATTATGTTTGACATGGACACGTGTGTAACCCGTTGGAAACTGATATATTTATTTATCTATACAAATAAATAAAATTGGAGTCTGTCTGTAATATTAAAATAACCACCGATGGGAGGGAAGCGCTGTGCCGCGCTCCCGGCTGCATGGGTACCACCATCTTGCTTGTTTCTCCGTGAAACAGCTTTGCTGTGTTTCGAAGAGAAGGGCAAGACAAGCAGAGTAATTACTGGCACCGAGACTTAACATCTTATGTCTCAGGATAGGCAACACATAGATGAGTTGCCTGGGCTCGTTCCAGGTAAACTAGTTTATGTTCATGGGCGACGTCGACCACTTACCATCAGGTGGGACGTTTGCCAGTTTGCCTATACAACTATAAAAAACAACTTTTTATTGAATGCATATGGATGTATACACGGTACTTACATATTATACTAAAATAGCGTTTTTTACATATTTTGTCTGTCTATCTGTCTGTTTGTTGCGGCTAATCCCTGAAACGGCTGGGCCGATTTTGACGGGACTTTCACTGATAGATAGCTGATGTTATAAGGAGTACCGTAACCCGTATACGGCGGTAAATCTAAGTTAACGTGGGAAAAGCTGCGGGAAACAGCTAGTTTATTATAAAATTACAATATCTTTACTAATAATATAAAGCTAGAGAGTTCGTTTGTTTGAACGCGCTAATCTCAGGAACTACTGGTCCGATTTGAAAAATTCTTTCAGCTATAAACCTATAACATCAAGCTGTGACCAATAAGAGTTAAGTTAGTTAAGTTAACGCGGGTGAAGCTGCGTGCAGCTAGTTTTAAATATATCTCGTTTTATAATCGAGCGTCGGTATTAGCCCACTCGCTTGAGTCTTAGACTGGATAAAATAGATTGAGCTATTCTAAGGCTCTATTTTCTGACCCCGGTTTATTCAGACCAAAAACCAAAAGAATGGAGTAATATAACTCACACAGAAAATAAATTTTTCAACATTTTTAAATCCATTACCACGAATAAATATGCACAGGCTGCTCAGGTTGTGTTCATAGTTTTTAATTTAATGAGTTCATCACTTATGGTTCCTGGTAGTAATGAAAAGATGGGCTTGTATTGAAGTAGTGTAAAAAAGTTTTTTTTATAAATGTACGCAAACTGTTGCATTTTAATGCAAGTTTTTCTAGTGGTTGTTTTTAGATAATAATTAAAATTCAACCGTTTCAAGATTATCAACTAGTTTGTTAATGCTTTTTGACGTGATAAAGTCTTATAAATCGACGAACGCCGGATGCACGAGATGAATGGACGAGAGCGCGGAATAAGAGATAGAGTAACGATCGTTCTAAGCGTTCGGGTTGTGACGCATTATGACATTATCATTTATTTCTATCGTCCATTAACCAATTTTACTGACAAGCTAGATTTTTTAATTATAACATTGTAACGACTGGCCTGTTGGTGTAGTGGTTAGTGACCCTGACTGCTAAACCAGAAGATCGTGGGTTCGATTCCCATCCAGGACAAATGTTTGTGTTATGAGCATGATCATATTTTGTTGTGTCTGGGTGTAGTTTATCTATAATATTATGTATGTATTTAGAAATATATAAGTATATATCAGTTGTCTGGTTACCATAAGTTTGGGATCAGATGGCCGTGTGTAAGTTGTCCCAAAATATTATTTATTTAATATATTATTAAGTTTTATCCTAAAAAAAATGGATTAATCCATTCAAACGTTTGGTCCACTAACGAACGCCGTTATTTTGTGTGGGATGTATAAATCAGAGCTGTGACAAATAAAGATAGATTGCGGACGAGAGCTCTTTCTTTATTGCTTTCCTGGTGTTAGAGGTCTGATGTAAAAACACATCAATATTAAAGTTTTTTATGTTAGTTAGATTGGCATTTACGAGATGATGTTAAGTGACGTGAAGGACGTAAGGAAGTAAACCAGAAACTAGCCCAGGCAAATCACGTGATGCCTATCCTGAGACATAAGAGGGTACCTAAGTCTCGGTGTCAGTAATTACTCTGCCTGTCTTGCTCTTTTCTCCGAAACACAGCAAAGCTGTTTGACGGGAGAAACAAGCAATAATGTGGTACCCATGCAGAGAGGGCCCGGCGCGTGGAAGTTCAAGACAATATATTACACATAATAATAATAACAATAATATAATAATATGTTGGGACAACTCACACACGGCCATCTGATCCTAAACTAGGCGGAGCCTGTTCTTATGGTAACCAGACAACTGATATATCTAATATATAAAATTCTCGTGTCACGGTGTTTGTAATTAAACCCCTCCGAAATGGCACGACCGATTCTCATGAAATTTTGTGTGCATATTGAGTAGGTCCGAGAATCGGTCAACATCTACTTTTCATTCCCCAATTTTTTTAAATATTTTTAGACAAAAGTTAACGCGGGTGAAGCTGCGGGCAACACCTAGTATACTTATATATTTCTAAATACATACATATTATAGATAAATTACACCCAGACAAAGAACAAATGATCATGCTCATCACACAAACATTTGTCCTGGGTGGGGATCGAACCCACGACCTTTTGGTTTAGCAGTCAGGGTCACTAACCACTAGACCAACAGGCCAGTCAGCCACAATAACTTGAGAATGTAGGGAGCAAAATGTGTTAGATTGGATTATAATTAATATGAAAGCTAACGTGTATTGCTTATAAGATTGAGGATTTGGTGACAAATATAGTTATTAATAGTTACGATTAAAAGCTAGCCAAGGAGCTATGATCCTGCGAGCTCCAGTCAATACTTAATTTTAGGAAAGTAACATTATATTATTGTATTCGGTTGTATGCATGTGATGTTAAGTGGTTAACGGAAACATACAACTTTTCCCTTGGGCACTAGATCTGGTACTCACTCTCAATGACCGGCCAAAGACGACAGAAGTAGCAGTAAAAGCTGCAATACTTTTTGACGTGACAACGACTTATACGAAAAAAAATATAACGAAAAAACATGATGCATGCGGCGTTACCTCGCTCTGAGGCGTTCCATTTTCTTATGACGTTGTCACGTTCAACTATCGTCAGTAAACCGACTTTACAGACAACCGATTTTTATATATATATATATATATATATTAGATATATATATATATATATATATATATATATATATATATATATATATATCTATGTATGTATGATATGTAGATATATATATATATATATATCTACATATCCGTTTACTATTGTTTATTTAATTTAATTTCGCTTCGTTTCAATGTACATTTAAATTAACTTCGTCAAGGAGAGTAACACAACGTAAAGTAAACATGGCGGATCAGACCATGATTGACATAATATATCGTAATATCTGCGATTTTATAAAAAAATTACACGAATTCTGAAAATCTTGGGTCTCAAAAAAATACGCAGATTAAATGCAGATATATTTTATTTACTTTATTGGAGAGACAGATGTATATAAATAAAACAACATGTTGGGGTTAATTTTTAAGGTTAACAACTAAACTCAACTATTAGTCAAATGTCATGTGTCAAAACAAGTGTCATGGCCGCCCTAATAACAGGGTTATCACATTAAAAAACGTTTCAAATATTCATTTTTGTACACATGTACCCTCCTGCAAATTATTTTTTTTAGTATTTTTATGAAATTCCCATATTTTTTCCTATTTACCTAAGTGGTGTACATAGTACTGGCCCAAAATGAAACATCTTAAAACAACTAAGGAATATAATAAAATAATAATAAATATAAACTTCTAAATTACAATAATATTAAAATTATTATATTTTAATGTTGGTAATATTTATAAATATTGCGAGGAAAAAAAAACACCTTTAAAGGAGTGTAAAAGAAATAGGTTTAGTTATAGACCATAATATACTTTTTAATAATTTGACCACCTCCCACAAATATTGCCAACATTAAAAATAAACTTGTAATAAAATATCAACTGCAAATTGTTATTCGACTTCCCGCAAAACTTACACTTTCACTTTATCCCTTGATTTTGGACTCTATCCCGTTTTTATAAGGGACGATGGGATGATGAAACGTCGCCAAAATGGTAACAATCGTGCGAATTCATGAATTTATTCATGAAATAGCTGTGGAATAGTTTCGGATTGGCCTGCATTGGGATCGCCCGGAGGTTTTTTAGCCTTTGAATAGATTGGGAAATGATCTATGATTTTTTGATCGAAGGATTTTTTATCGTTTTATGAAACTTGTGGTATTGTGTGATACAGATATGACACAATGATGGAACGGGGAATATTTTTTAGTTTCTTGTCATTTTATTTAAAAAATAAGTGAATTGTCATCAGCAAACAATACTATCTCTTGATTATCTTTAACTAAGTGCGGCAAATCATTAATATAAATAAGAAAAGGAAATGGACCTAGAATGGACCATTGTGAGACCCCATCTCTATTTTAGTCCCGGAGGATTTTTTGCTGTTTATCTCGACCCTTTGAGTCCTATTGTTAAATTAGAAATTCTGAGATCTAGAGCAGTACTTTTAAAAAAAAAACTAATGTTGAGAGGAAATCTTGTTGGATAAATGTAAACTTCACCGAGTTCTGGATGGTTATACATTTCGTTGTGAGGGACGATGGCCTAGTCCGTAGAGCCGAGAGGTCCGGGTTCGATTCTGACCCCCTGTGATGCCTAGAAATAGGTTTTTCTAAATTTAAACATGAGACCATCGCTTGCTCACCGCTGAAACATCGTAAGGAAACCTGCATGCTTGATGAGATTAAAAGTATTTGAAGGTGTGTTAAGTTCACGAACTCGCATTGGGCCAGCGCATCGGTGGACTACAGCCCAAAAACCTCCTCGCCTGATTTAGAGGAGGAGACCCGTGCCCAGCAGTGGGAAATATAGGGTTGATATTATTATTATTATATAATATTTGATGTAGTAGTTATCAGGGAATCGGACTTAAGGACATTATGCTGTTTAGTCTTTGTTGTATTTATTGTTAATCTACTCAGCCTTATGTGAATGTAAAATAGATATATAATATTATAGATTGCCTGAAGAAGGTCCAATATAGGACCGAGACGTTGCATTAATTTACAATTTGGTATTTTGTTTGGCACCTTAAGTACTCTTCCCTGATAACTACTGCATCATATATTAAGAATGGACGCTATGGATAACAATGATTATTATACAGTATTATACGTTTCATAAATTGAATTCTATTCCTATTATTCCTAATAAGTTCTGATATAATAAAATGAAGAACATGGTATTCTGTAGCAAAAAGTTTTTATGATATAAGAGATCTTTATACACAGTAGAGATATATGTATAAACAAAAATTAAAACCGACTTCAAAAAAAAAAAGAACTAAAAAGTAATAAAATAATTTCCTTAATCTTTGTGCCTACAATTTATCATCAACTTGTTCTTCTACTAATATATTATAATCTTCGCATTTACCACGTCATTAATGTTACTTTTGGAGTCGGTGTCAGCCAAGGTAGGTAGGGAGGTTGGTCCCCACCAATGCTCAAGCCTTGTCGTGGCGGTGGGGCTCAGTAGCCTGGGGTGAGCCCAGCACCTTAGGCGAAGCTAATTGAGCCGAGGGGGCTCTTTGTATCCCTCTTATAAGAAGAGGGGACCAAAGAAAAGGGGGCAAGGGGCGAGGACGGGAACCTCACCCCATTGTACTGTCCCGACGTTGGGAGGGGTTGTTCTGTGGTGCGGGACAACCCCTCTGTGGAGGTGGCGTCGGTCCCTTCGGAGACTGACTAGCCGTTGAGGTGCCCTGTTAGTTTATTAGATCCGGGGCACCTCACCAAAGGCGGCATTGGTTGCACTCGCCGGGTTTTAGTGGGTAGAGCTGGACCACTTACCAGCTATCGGGCGCAGCGAGTCCCACATACCCACGTGGGGATACTCATTCCCCCGCGGGATGCCTCAGAGCATTTCCCGGCGCTAAAGAAAAAAAAAAAAAAAAAAAAAAAAGGTAGGGAGGTTGGTACATCAACGAATACGATACCGGCTTCAAAGGTAACATTAATGACGTGGTAAATGCAAAGATTATAATATTATATTAGTAGAAGAACAAGTTGATGATAAATTGTAGGCACAAAGATTAAGGAAATTATTTTATTACTTTTTAGTCCTTTTTAAATTTTGAAGTCGGTTTTAATTTTAGTTTAAAAAAATTTTATTTCTTAATTTTTAGTGATTGCAAAATTCGATAACTGATTTTATTTGTCTGAAATATGGGTTGAACTATTAAATGCGTTGCTCAGATTAGATAGCGCTGTATTAATGAGATGAACGTAGAAAGGGTTTAAATCATTACATAACAAATGAAAAAACCGAAATGGAATTGTGTAAAACTTTATATACATGTAATTGAAAGCAATCACGGCAGATTTGCTGCTATTTATTAAATAATTCCGTTATATATATAGGTGTAGAACATCACCATCACCAATATATAGGTATAAAATGGATATTATGATGACCTTAAAATACTATGATGCGCTTCCAAGGCACAGTTGTTTTTTGTTCATTTAACAACGACAAATAAAATAAAATAAAATTAATTAAACAAAATTACATGATTTTGGTATATTATTTAGCCGTATGAACTAAGCCCAATAAATCTGTAAATCATCGAGGATTCCCCTCGACTGTGTAAGGTCTCCATCATCACACCTGTAATGGCGCTTATAACCCATATGAGTGCAAAGTTATAATCAATTTAAATTAATTAAGTCCAAACACAAGGTAGCTACTGTAAACTGTTGAGGAGTTCCCTTAACTGTCATTTGTCTTCATCATCAGACCTTTAATTACAGTCACAACTCATCTAGGTGTAAAGTTCTCATCATTACAAATTAATCAAGCCCAAACACAAGGTTACTGATGTAAATCGTCAAGGAGTTCCCTCGACTGTCTTTCGGCTCCAGCATCAGATCGACTCTAGACCTTCATTAAATTGTAGTCCTTCAAAACACTTTATAAAAAACATATCAAACGCACTAGTCGCCCCTATGATTTTCGAAAGTTCCCCTCGATTTCTCTGGGATGCCATCATCAGATCCTGGTTTCCTTATCATGAAAAAAAATATCGTAAAAAAAAAAAAGATTCCGACGAATTGATAACCTCCTCCGTTTTGAAGTCGTTTAAAAAGGGACAAAGACAAAACAGTACTGCGAATAAAAAGTGTAGTTATATTGTAAAACTAGCAGCGCCCGCGGTTTTACCCGCGTATTATTCCCATGCGAGTACATGTGATAAATTATGGATTCGATCGATCAAAAATCGATTCAGTAGTTTTGGCGTCAAAGAGCTAAGAGCTTTCGCGTTTACAATATTAGTAGGATTTTAACAAATTCTTACTAGCATTATCTTTTAGTCCCCACCATGGCTCAAGCCTTGTCGTGGCGGTGAGGCTCAGTAGCCTAAGGTGAACCCAGCACCACTGGCGAAGCTAATTGAGCCGAGGGAGCTGCTCTTTGTACCCCTCTTATAAGAGCAGGGGGACAACCGGTGGCCCCACCATGGTCCAGGCCTTGACGTGGCGGTGGGGCTCAGTAGCCTAGAGTGAGCCCAGCACCTTGGGCGAAGCTTTGATTGAGCCGAGCGGGCTCTTTGTACCCCTCTTATAAGAAGAGGGGACCAAAGAGCAGGGGGCAAGGGGCGAGGATGGTAACCTCACCCCATTTTACTTTCCCGACATTGGGAGGGGTTGTTCTGTGGTGCGGGACAAACCTTGCAGGACTGACTATCCGTCAAGGTGCCCTATTAGCTTAACAGATCCGGGGCACCTCACGAAAGGCGGCATTGATGGCACTCGTCAGGTTTTAGTGGGTAGAGCTTCATCCACCTTACCACCTTTCGGGAGCAGTAAGTCCCACATACCCGCCTGGGGAGACCCACTCCCCCGCGGGATGCCTCAAGTCTTTTTTTAATAGAAGAGGGGGCAAACGGATAGTCGGTTCACCTGATGGTAAGTGAAGAGCGACATCCACAGACACCCGCTACACCAGTGGATTAGCAGATGCGTTGCCGGCCTTTCAGATATGAGTATGCTCTTTTCTTGAAGGTCCCTAAGTCATATCGGTTCGGAAACACCGTAGATGGCAGCTGATTTCCCGAGATTTCCCGGCGTAAAAGGAAAAAAACAATACTTTACTGCTATCAATATATGATAAAAAATTATAGAAAATTGTCTAAAATGGGATGTTAGTCATGTTTATAACAAAAAAAGGCATTTGTTGACAATGCTGAAATATAGAGACTTAACATCTTATGTCTCAGGATAGGCAACGCATAAATGAGTTGCCTGGGTTCGTTCCAGGTAAACTAGTTTATGTTCATGGGCGACGTCGACCACTTACCATCAGGTGGTACGTTTGCCAGTTTGCCTATCCAACTAACATAAAAAAAATAGAGCTCGAAGTAATGGAAAATATGTACATATCTCATTTAATGGTAAAGTACCCGGATGACCGAGCTTTGCTCGGTTTTTTTTTTTTTTTTTTTAAATAAAATGACATTTTCTAAAAATTATTCCTAGCTAGATCGATTTATCGCCCCCGAAACCACCTTTATACTAAATTTCATGAAAATCGTTGGAGCCGATTCCGAGATTCCAGTTATATATATATATATAACTGGAATCTCGGAATCGGCTCCAACGATTTTCATGAAATTTAGTATAAAGGTGGTTTCGGGGGCGATAAATCGATCTAGCTAGGAATAATTTTTAGAAAATGTCATTTTATTTAAAAAAAAAAAAAAAAAAACCGAGCAAAGCTCGGTCATCCGGGTACTTTACCATTAAATGAGATATGTACATATTTTCCATTACTTCGGAGCTCTATTTTTTTTATGTTAGTTGGATAGGCAAACTGGCAAACGTACCACCTGATGGTAAGTGGTCGACGTCGCCCATGAACATAAACTAGTTTACCTGGAACGAACCCAGGCAACTCATTTATGCGTTGCCTATCCTGAGACATAAGATGTTAAGTCTCTATATTTCAGCATTGTCAACAAATGCCTTTTTTTGTTATAAACATGACTAACATCCCATTTTAGACAATTTTCTATAATTTTTTATCATATATTGATAGCAGTAAAGTATTGTTTTTTTCCTTTTACGCCGGGAAATCTCGGGAAATCAGCTGCCATCTACGGTGTTTCCGAACCGATATGACTTAGGGACCTTCAAGAAAAGAGCATACTCATATCTGAAAGGCCGGCAACGCATCTGCTAATCCACTGGTGTAGCGGGTGTCTGTGGATGTCGCTCTTCACTTACCATCAGGTGAACCGACTATCCGTTTGCCCCCTCTTCTATTAAAAAAAAGACTTGAGGCATCCCGCGGGGGAGTGGGTCTCCCCAGGCGGGTATGTGGGACTTACTGCTCCCGAAAGGTGGTAAGGTGGATGAAGCTCTACCCACTAAAACCTGACGAGTGCCATCAATGCCGCCTTTCGTGAGGTGCCCCGGATCTGTTAAGCTAATAGGGCACCTTGACGGATAGTCAGTCCTGCAAGGTTTGTCCCGCACCACAGAACAACCCCTCCCAATGTCGGGAAAGTAAAATGGGGTGAGGTTACCATCCTCGCCCCTTGCCCCCTGCTCTTTGGTCCCCTCTTCTTATAAGAGGGGTACAAAGAGCCCGCTCGGCTCAATCAAAGCTTCGCCCAAGGTGCTGGGCTCACTCTAGGCTACTGAGCCCCACCGCCACGTCAAGGCCTGGACCATGGTGGGGCCACCGGTTGTCCCCCTGCTCTTATAAGAGGGGTACAAAGAGCAGCTCCCTCGGCTCAATTAGCTTCGCCAGTGGTGCTGGGTTCACCTTAGGCTACTGAGCCTCACCGCCACGACAAGGCTTGAGCCATGGTGGGGACTAAAAGATAATGCTAGTAAGAATTTGTTAAAATCCTACTAATATTGTAAACGCGAAAGCTCTTAGCTCTTTGACGCCAAAACTACTGAATCGATTTTTGATCGATCGAATCCATAATTTATCACATGTACTCGCATGGGAATAATACGCGGGTAAAACCGCGGGGCGCTGCTAGTTTTACAATATAACTACACTTTTTATTCGCAGTACTGTTTTGTCTTTGTCCCTTTTTAAACGACTTCAAAACGGAGGAGGTTATCAATTCGTCGGAATCTTTTTTTTTTTTTACGATATTTTTTTTCATGATAAGGAAACCAGGATCTGATGATGGCATCCCAGAGAAATCGAGGGGAACTTTCGAAAATCATAGGGGCGACTAGTGCGTTTGATATGTTTTTTATAAAGTGTTTTGAAGGACTACAATTTAATGAAGGTCTAGAGTCGATCTGATGCTGGAGCCGAAAGACAGTCGAGGGAACTCCTTGACGATTTACATCAGTAACCTTGTGTTTGGGCTTGATTAATTTGTAATGATGAGAACTTTACACCTAGATGAGTTGTGACTGTAATTAAAGGTCTGATGATGAAGACAAATGACAGTTAAGGGAACTCCTCAACAGTTTACAGTAGCTACCTTGTGTTTGGACTTAATTAATTTAAATTGATTATAACTTTGCACTCATATGGGTTATAAGCGCCATTACAGGTGTGATGATGGAGACCTTACACAGTCGAGGGGAATCCTCGATGATTTACAGATTTATTGGGCTTAGTTCATACGGCTAAATAATATACCAAAATCATGTAATTTTGTTTAATTAATTTTATTTTATTTTATTTGTCGTTGTTAAATGAACAAAAAACAACTGTGCCTTGGAAGCGCATCATAGTATTTTAAGGTCATCATAATATCCATTTTATACCTATATATTGGTGATGGTGATGTTCTACACCTATATATATAACGGAATTATTTAATAAATAGCAGCAAATCTGCCGTGATTGCTTTCAATTACATGTATATAAAGTTTTACACAATTCCATTTCGGTTTTTTCATTTGTTATGTAATGATTTAAACCCTTTCTACGTTCATCTCATTAATACAGCGCTATCTAATCTGAGCAACGCATTTAATAGTTCAACCCATATTTCAGACAAATAAAATCAGTTATCGAATTTTGCAATCACTAAAAATTAAGAAATAAAATTTTTTTAAACTAAAATTAAAACCGACTTCAAAATTTAAAAAGGACTAAAAAGTAATAAAATAATTTCCTTAATCTTTGTGCCTACAATTTATCATCAACTTGTTCTTCTACTAATATAATATTATAATCTTTGCATTTACCACGTCATTAATGTTACCTGAAGGTAACATTAATGTAAACATGTAAAGGTAAAATTATGTAACATTAATGTTACCATTAATGTTACATAATTTCATGAAAATCGTTGGAGCCGATTCCGAGATTCCAGTTATATATATATATATATATATATATATATATATATACAAGAATTGCTCATTTAAAGATATAAGATAGAGCTATCATTAAACAAAATAATGACACAAACAAGTTACAAGTTGCAGTTAGTATCGCGGATATGTAAATGTGCGAAAATTGTTACGGCTCAGCGGTTGGCAGCCTCTCTACTGGAAAGTAGGTTTTAAGGACATGGAAATGTATGATTTGATAAATGCAAAATTACACGATCGCGACGTTTGACTCGCACACGTTCCAAAAACGTGTTCTTTTATGTAATACTAGCTGTTGCCCGCAGCTTCGCCCGCGTTAACTTACTAAACTTAATTACTGTTAGTCACAGCGTGATGTTATATAGCCTTTCTCGATAAATGGGCTATCTAACACTGAAAGAATTATTCAAATCGGACCAGTAGTTCCTGAGATTAGCGCGTTCAAACAAACAAACCAACTCTTTAGCTTTATAATATTAGTATAGGTAACAACAAATTAACAGTTTTATTATTTAACTTATGAGACCTTTTTTTGCCGGGAGATGCTCTTTCCCCCCCAATGGGTCACCGGAAACTCACAAACCGCACGAAACACGACAGCATAGCTGTCACTTGACGCCGGTGTTATGTGAGCGACAGGCACCACCCCGGTCGTGCCGGCCCAGTTCGGCTGCAATGCAGCATGGCACTACCTCTTACTATAATTATATATCTTATTATAATCGAACTGACGAACTACATCATGATAAGCTATCAGCGTCGTCCAGGGACATAGATGGGTTCCAGGGTGGAATCGCCTAAACAAAACATTCATGCTGTTGTCCCCAAAGACGACGGGGTACATACCCCTGTTTACACCTTCCTAATCTTGGGCATCAGGGGTAACTAGGTGACCCCATTGAAGGAGCCCCGTCCATTTTGAGGGCCCTTAGTCACTGAGTGCCCTAGCTGACAGATCCGGGGCATCAATACTGCCTGAGACAGTCGCAATTTAGTGGACACCTTATGTCGAGCCTTACGTATTTATTCTGTGGAACAAAAAAACATTCATTTGTTGCTTATCCTAATACATATCTCAGAGCTAGTAATTACACTGCCTGCCCTTCCTCCCGAGCACACCAATGCTTTTCCACGGACAGATGAGGTGGGATGGTGTGAAAAATACGCTTTGGGCTATGCTCCGTGTGCATGACTGATTATTTTTACACTACAGCAAAGCCAAAAGGAACCCTTTCTTTATATTTATCCTTCCACTTTCAATCGTTGCATGTTTGCATGATTCGTTATTATTTTTTGTGGAAAAGCTTCTAAGCGACCTTTTTGTGATTGGGTCACATATTTTCGGGACAGGTATTGGTATAGATCAACTATATTTCAGGATAAGTAGTCCTAGGCCAGAATTGACCCTGTTTTCTATGATAAAAATATCTCTTCTACGATTATTTTCCATTTTGCGATCGTGCCTTTATTACTTATTTACATGGTTTTTTTTTTTAATTTACATTTATTTGCCTAGGGCTATTTATCGGCATCATATGTTGTTTGCCTGGCGATCCCATTACCCTGTCCAATAGAAGAGAGGAGGAACATAATTAGGTGTTAGTGGGTGCGAGTTTCACATAACCACCAGGCCTCCCTAGGGCCGGTGGCATGTAAAAGGCATTTCAAGGTAAAAAGGTCTATTTATAGGCCTAAGGATCTTTCATCGCTGATTTAGAATTTAGATTTTCATTGACAAAGAACTTAATTATCCTCCACAACAATAATTTTTGCTCGTCACAAAATGTCAATAGCGAAACTTCAGTCCTGTCGGCGCTGATAGCCCAGAATTAATAGTTGGCTTGTAATACAATAAATCAGGAAAGTTGGGACAGCGGAGATGATGCCGGAAGATATTGGCTGCTAGGGAGTGGTTCACACTGTAGGGACATTTTACTAACCTTGGGATTAAGACGTTCGCTTATAGCTTATTTATTTTATGTGTATTGTAATATATTTAAAAGATTAGTTTCACTGAGTTTTTTTTTATTTTAGTCGGATAGGCAAATTGGCAGACGTGCCACCTGATGGTAAATGGTCAGCATTGCCCATGAATACAATCTAGTTTACCTGGAACGAGCCCAGGCAACTCATTTAGCGGGGGGTGTCCTGTGTTAGTCAGATCCGGGACACTCCACTTCAAGCGGCTGAAGGCAACTCGCAGTGGTTTTGAGGTAACCGGTGCTGGGAGCGCCGGGAGTCCCAAATATCCCCGGGAACGACCCATACCCGAGTGAATGCGCAAAGCATTTCTACTGCCACAAAAAAAGGCAACTCATCTATGTGTTACCTATCCTGAGACATATGATGTTAAGTCTCTGTGCCAGTAATTACACTGCCTGTCTTACCCTTCTCTCCGAACGGGAGAAACAATCAGGATGCTGGTATCCAAGTAGATCATGCGGCCAAAACGCATCCCTTCCGCCAGTAGTTTGTTTGTTTCTTCTCAGTGAACTATCTTTGGAGCCGGTAGTAGAGATGTTTATGTAGAAAATAGATATTTTTTTGTGAGCGTCATTTTTTTCCTTTACGCCAGGAAATACTCTGAAGCATCGCGCGGGGGACTCCCCAGGCGGGTATGTGGGACTCGCTGCGTCCGAAAGATGATAAGGTGGACGCAGCTCTACCCACTAAAACCCGGCGAGTGCCACCGATGCCGCCTTTTGTGAGGTGCCCCGAATTGATTAAGCAAACAAGCATTTCCTGGCGTTAAAGAAAAGAAATGAGCTTGAATGAAAAGCTATCTTACTGATCAATTATAAAAAGAAGATTGAAAATATTGTTTTCTAATGTTTTCTAATGTTGTTTTGTTTCATTATAAAGATTGAAAATGATAATGATGACCTTGAGAAATGCTCTTCGTGTACACTTAGCTGATGTCAAGGTAACACTGAATACAAGTGAGTTACAACATTATACGGTGTTCAATATTCATTTGAATGATCTGGTATTTGACCATCACCAGCTCGTTCATATCGTTCGGCGCTACTTTGCGGAAATCCATAATATTATCTGTGGCTTAGTGGTAAGCGCGTTGGCGCTCAAGCCGGAGGTTGCGGGTTCGAATCCCGCCAGGGAACAAAAATATTTTCTGTGTTCCTGGGTCATGGATGTGTATTAAATATGTGTATTATATAATAAAAATCTAAAATATATGTATAGTATAATTAAATATATTTCCGTTGTCTGGTAATACCCGTACACAACGTCCCGTAACACAATAAATGTTCTACGAGAACTTACCACGGGACCAGATTGACGTGGTGTAAAAGCGTCCATAAATATTATATATATATGTATATATATATATATATATATATATATATATATATATATATATATATATATATATATATATATATATGTGTGTGCAACGACTTGTTTGACGACTTTTTCGTTAAGATTTTGTATAGTTTGGGGAAATGTGTATTCTATGAGGAAAGTCCCAAACTATATCATATACCTAACGTATTGTTTGAGGAAAATTTATCAATACATTGCACATACATACTTCAAACAATACGTTGCATATATATATATATATATATATATATATATATATATATATATATATATATATATATATATAGTTATCAGAAATCCTGCCAACCACGCAATTTTTACAGCAAATGTGCACGCATATGCCTGCATATGGCACCGCCCTCGTTTCCCACACTTGCATGCATATTTGTATTGCATTACTAGTGTTGCATACACTACTAGTAATGCAATGCAAATCCACCATACAATCAACGCACGTTTCGCCCTACACCACGGCATCCTCAGGATATACTATTTAGATAGCGTAAAGGGAATTAAATTAAAGGTGGAATATTATCTGTAACTGTTACCGGAGGGATGAGCTGTGCCGCGCTCCCGGCTGCATGGGTACCACCATCTTGCTTGTTTCTCCCGTCAAACAGCTTTGCTGTGTTTCAGAGAGAAGGGCAAGATCAGTGTAATTACTGGCAAAGAGACTCACCCCGGAATACTCAAACGAATCTCAAATTTAAGACGTACTTAAACTCGTGTTGTCCCTCTTTTTTCTTTGAATCTGATACGTTGTAGCATGAGTTTAATTACGTCTTAAATTTAAGATTCGTTTGAGTATTTGGGGGTTAGCATCTTATGTCTCAGGATAGGCAATTGATAAGTGCGCTGATTGGGCTGGTTCCGTATGAACTCGTTGATTATTTATCATGAAGTGGTACGCCAGTTGGCTGTCACGTGACGCCCGGTTTTGGAACATTTTATCAGAATTCAAATACGAGAGACGAAAGAATATACGCGCGCGCACAAAAAGGAGAGCGGCTTACTGAGATTACATGACTTCAAGCTGTTTCGCGTCACGGCATTTACGTTTAACAATTAGATATCGTCGTTATTGTTTGCCAATACGATTTTTTCCATTGGAGATATGAAGGATACCCAATAGTACGTAAGGCCACGGATAGCCCGCATAAATCCTGGATCGGTGTAGCGTGATCCGCTTAACGGACACCCGGTTAATGGATGTTTACACCGTACTTCAACAGTTCAATTGCAACAGGAAACGCAGGGAAAATCGGAAATGGTACAGGTTTAAATTATGAACCATAGATGTGGGAAATCGTCGAAAATCATGTTTGCAAACAACAAATATATGAATACTTTTAAATATTAAAACATACGAAATGGCTGAAGCGGTTTTGATTAAATACACCTTTTCTTTTTTTTTCTTTAACGCCGGGAAATCCTCTGAGGCATCCCGCCTGGGGAGCTTTGGGTCTCCCCGGGTGGGTATGTGGGACTCACTGCGCCTGAAAGATGATAAATGGACACAGCTCTACCCACTAAAACCCGGCTAGTGCCACCAGTGCTGCCTTGGTGAGGTGCCCCGGATCTGTTAAGCTAACAGGGCACCTCGACGGCTAGTCAGCCCCGCAAGGGACCGACGCCACCTCCACAGAGGGGTTGTCCAGCACCACAGAACAACTCCTCCCTACGTCGGGACAGTACAATGGGGTGAGATTCCCATCCTCACCCCTTGCCCCCTGCTCTTTTGTTCCCTCTTCTTATAAGAGGGGTACAAAGGCCTGAACCATGGTGGGGAAGCTTCTTGCACTGCTACACATAGCGGTCAATCAAAATAAGTCTGTTTTGCTTCAGAAAAAATTAATGAATTAAAACAAATTCAGATTTTTGTAACGGTAATAATATGGTCAATAATTTATTTATGGTTTTATCTGGTGTTGGTCAGCCATTAACCAGGTGGGAAGACGAACTCCGTGTGGTGGCCGCTCCGTGTTGGATGCGAGTGGCGATCTCTTGTCGTCATGAGGTTCATTGTAGGAGGCCTATGTTCAGCAGCGGACGTATAAATGGTTTTATTTTAGACTAGGTAGCTGTTGCCTGCAGCTTCGCCCGCGTTATTCAACTCCTATAAGTCACAGCGTGATATTATATAGCCTATATCCTTCCTCAATAAATGAGCTATCTAATACTGAAAGAATTTTTCAAATCGGACCAGTAGTGCCTGAGATTAGCGCGTTCAAACTAACAAACAAACTTTTCAGCTTTATAATATTAGTATAAATTATGATTTTTACAATAGGTAATAATCATATTATTTCTTTCTGCCTGCCAGCAGTTCGAGTGGTCAAGGCTACTGCACGCACGCAGCCGTCACAAGTTCGATTCCCGAGAAATGAAAATAATTTATCTGTCTATCATGAACGTAAAGACCCGCCTTTACAGTATCTGCTAACGTAGGCAACTTGAATTTCGGCCATATCACCAGAAAGGGGCATAACCTGGAACAGTTCATGGTTACTAGCAAGGTGGACAACAAGCGCCCAAGGGGTCGTGGTCTGTTGAGATGGTCAGACCAAATCTGCTTTGACTCCAAATTACACGATGCACTTCACGACGTCAAGGATAGGCAAGTGGGGGAACACCGTGAGCGGGATAATCACGTCCCTCAGCAATGAGGAGCATGACGCGAGGAGGGTCATGAAGGTATGTATAGAAATGTCTTAATTTTATTTACGTTCCTAGTACCCGTAACACAAGTTCTTACCGCGGCCCCACCATGGTT
This sequence comes from Helleia helle, assembly GCA_963853865.1. Classification (NCBI taxonomy): domain Eukaryota; kingdom Metazoa; phylum Arthropoda; class Insecta; order Lepidoptera; family Lycaenidae; genus Helleia; species Helleia helle. The sequence continues at coordinate 17,485,931 of OY971433.1, read as the reverse complement.
CAGGCCTTGTCATGGTGGTGGGGCTCAGTAGCCTAGGGTGAACCTAGCATCTTGGGCGAAGCGAATTGAGCCGAGATGACTCTTTGTATCCTTCTTATAAGAGGGGAATAAAGATAAGGGACAAGGGGCGAGGATGGGAATCTCACCCCATTGTACTGTTTTGACGTTGGCAGGGGTTGTTCTGTGGTGCGAGACGACCCCTCTGTGGAGATAACGTCGTTTCCTTGAGAGACTGACTAGCCGTCGAGGTGACTTGTTTGCTCATCAGATCCGGGGCACCTCACCAAAGGCAGCACTGGTGGCACTCGCCGGGTTTTAGTGGGTAGAGCTACGTTCACCTTACCATCTTTCGGGCGCAGCGAGTCCCACATACCCGCCTGGGAAGACCCACTCCCTCCCGGATGCCTCATATCATTTCCTGGCGTAAAAAAAAGATTAGTATATAAAAAACATAATAATTACCCTCTTTATATAACAAGGAGAGTGTGTTTCTCCATTTTCATGAATTTCTATATCTGATGAAGATATTAAAAACTCGCAAGCGTTCACGGATGAGTTAACAATGTAAGGGTTTTGCTCGAACATTCTCGAGGGTAGTAAAAAATAACTACCCCACCCTAAGGGCGTATCGGGCGTGAACTGGGATAACGATCTGCTAAGGGCTACAAAGGGAATATATGGAATATGGTTCAAAATAGTCGGACGAGTTTAAAAGCTTAGTTGTAATGTGTTTAGTAACTGTAACTGCGTCAAGTGTTACGCGCTCGCGGGTTCGAATCCCAACAAGTACAGATAATTTGTATGTTGAATAAAGATGTCTGCACCGCGCATCGAGCATATAACCGAAATAGAGCAGTAATGTTATGTGTTTTTTATGAAAACAAAATCCGCCAAATTTGTGCTGTGACGCTGCGCCGGTTCTGCGCTCTGATTGGCCGACTGATGTGAGTGACAACTAACTGACCAGTTTCGTAATTTTATGGTTCACATTTATACTACTCTATCCAGTTATATATGTTTGATAGTACTAAAACATGGACGTTTATACATGTATTTATATAAATTTTCTTTATTAATTTCTGTTCCTAGAACCCGTAACACAAGTCCTAACGAGCTTACCACGGGGCTAGGTTAACGTGGTAAAAATGCTTCAAGTATTCCATACATATAAGTAATTATGGAATATCTTTCGATTTTTCATTTGGAATTAGCATTTATTTTTACAGAACTTCAGATAATTCTAATATACAAGTTAGTATTGGTGTTAGTGATCATTTCCTTTTACTTAGATGATTCGCCAAAGAAATTAGGTTTGAGGACTTTTTTTTTCTTTTACGCCGGGAAATGCTCTGAGGCATCCCGCCTGGGGAGTGGGTCTCTCCAGGCGGGTATGTGGGACTCGCTGCGCCCAAAAGATAGTAAGTGGACGCAGCTCTACCCACTAAAACCCGGCGAGTGCCACCAGTGCCGCCTTTGGTGAAGTGCTCCGGATCTGTTAAGCTGACAGGGCACCTCAACGGCTAGTCAGTTCTGCAAGGGAACGACACCACCTCCAGAGAGGGGTTGTCCCTCACCACAGAACAACCCCTCCCAACGTCGGGACAGTTCAAAGGGGTGAGGTTCCCATCCTCGCCCTTTAGCCCCTGCTCTTATGTCCCCTCTTCTTGTAAGAGGGGTACAAAGAGCCCCCTCGGCTCAATTAGCTTCGCCCAAGGTGCTAGGCTCACCCTAGGCTACTGAGCCCCAACGCCACGTCAAGGCCAGAACCATGATGGGGAGTTTTGAGTACTTGGGAGTAAGCATTCAAATTATACATGACGAAACGTGCTTCTATGGTTTATTACAGGAAGATCTCTAACCACAGAGTTTTACTTTTATTTTTTGTCAATATTATGATCCAAAGGTTTTGGAAATTTTGGCGTCAATAATTATTAAGTAATTATATTATATTATTATAATATAAATTAATAAACAAATGAAAATATAAATTGGTTACCTAATAGTTCATGATACGTGGGTAACACTGAAAATGTTTAGAACTGGCCAGTTAGAAACATTGAAAATGAAAACTTTTTTTGAATTTCAATTTTAGAACTCTTTGGTAACCTAATTTAGTATATTGCATTCATTTGTCATTTATTTTTGTGAATTGGCGGCAAATATAAAACTCTTGTTACACGTGAAAATGAACATAACGCGAGAAAATTTTCGGTCAATGATTTATTATGACTTTCGTTGTGGGCTTACTCAACAACAAAGCTATGATAGGCTGCGATTAGCATTTTTTAATGAAGCCCCATCTCGTGCCACTATTTACAATTGGTTTAACGAGTTTAAGCGTGGACGTAGCAATCTCAGTGATGATCCGCGTGAGGGACGTCCTTTAACAGCGACTACTGAAGATAACATCAGTGCTGTGCGACGCATGACAGAGGAAGATAAGAGAGTGACCTATCAGCAGATACGGGCAAGCCTAGGCATTGGTATGAGTCAAGTTCAAAAAATATTACACTAACATTTAGGCGTCAGGAAGCTTTGTACCAGATGGATTCCCCATACTTTAACCGACGACCAGAAACGCCTCCGCATGGACTGGTGTCGCCAAATGTTAGATAAGTTCAACGGCGGTAACTCAAATGCTGTATTTGACATCATCACAGGTGATGATAGCTGGATATATTGCTACGAACCCGAAACCAAAAGACAATCAGCTCAGTGGGTGTTTCCTTTCGAGGATCGGCCAACTAAGGTAAAGAAAGGAAGAAGTCAAGGAAAAAAGATGATTGCCTCATTCTTTGGTCGGAAAGGTCAGTTCGCGACAGTTGTGCTAGAAGATGGAAGGACAGTTACTGCAGACTGGTATGTCAATCGCTGTTTGTCTGTTGTCTTGGAAAAAAATTGACAGCAGCGCCCTCGAAGCAGGATCCTCCTTCACCACGACAATTATGCTTCAGCGCACTCCGCAAAACGGACTGTTGAATATTTGACTATGGCAGGTGTCGAGATAATGAGTCATCCGCCTTACAGTCCTGACCTGGCGCCCTGCGACTTTCATTTATTCCCAAGAACTAAAGATAAAATTCGAGGTATTCGCTTTACGAGCCCTGAAGATGCGTTGAAAGCGTACGAAAATGCCATAGAAGAGACTCCTAAGGAAGAATGGGCCCACTGCTTTTCTCAGTGGTTCCATCGAATGCGACGATGTGTAGAAAGAAACGGAGATTACTTCGAAAAACAATAAAAGTATTGGCAACTTTCTACATTAAGCCGTTTTTCATTTTCTAAACATTTTCAGTGTTACCTAGGTAAAAACCTTATTTTGTTAGTTTTCAATACATTACAGGTAGCAATATTTGTAACAGAGAAAAAAATAAAAAACGTACCTTTTTTTTAAAAGAGATTTACTTCTTATGGGCAAACGGGACCGTTTTAGCCTCTCTTTACATGTTTTTTTTTATTTAGAAGGAATTTCTCTAATTATCATTTTTAACGAAATAAAATAAAATAAAAAACAATTTTTTCGTTTACATCTACTTTAGTTATAAGCTCGCGAGCGCATGGAGAGCCTTGGCCCGCTCAGGACGCTCAGTTCCCTCTGGCGTCTCGATAAATCTGATGATGACATGCATTCAAAAGAGAAACAAATATAAATTTAGATATTCGATGCAAACGTATGCTCTTCAATAACCAGCTCGTTCTGTATGCATGACCTTATCAAGAATTCACAATAGTAATATTATGATAGAGATTTTTCCGCTGTTGGGAATGTTATGTTTGATTTGATGATTTCAAATATCAAAATATTTATGATTATAACCAAAAAAGTGCGATTCAGTCGTTAGGGTAAAAAGTATTTTTATTATATAGCATGTCCAGAAAAATAAAAGCCCTCACCATTTGCGGAAAATATCGGAACTAATTTGTGTATGGATAATACTATGTGTTGACATAAAAATACAGTGGCAAGATGGCTTCCCCACCATGGTTCAAGCCTTGACGTGGCGGTGGGGCTCAGTTATAGCCTAGGTGAGCCCAACACCTTGGGCGAAGCTAATTGAGCCGCGGGGGGTCTTTGTACTCCTGTTATAAGAAGAAGGGACAAAAGAACAGGGGGCAAGGGGTGAGGATGGGAACCTCACCCCATTGTACTCTCCCGACGTTGGGAGGGGTTGTTCTGTGGTGCGGGACAACCCCTCTGTGGAGGTGGCGTCGGTCCCATGCGGAGCTGACTAGCTGTCGCTGTGCCCTGTTAGCTTAACAGATCCGGGGCACCTCACCAAGGCGGCACTGGTGGCACTCGCCGGGTTTTAGTGGGTAGAGCTGCGTCCATTTACCATCTTTCAGACGCAGCGAGTCCCACGTACACACCTGGGGAGACCCACTTCCCAGGCGGGATGCCTCAGAGCATTTCCCGAAGTAAAAGAAAAAAAAACTAAGCCTAAGATGAGCCCAGCACCTTGGGCCAAGCTAATTGAGCCGGGGGGCTCTTTGTACCCCTCTTACAAGAAGAGGGGACAAAAGAGCCGGGGGCAAGGGGCGAGGACGGGAACCTCTGATAAAAATATGACTCATACCAGAACATCATAACCAATGGACACCTTTTATAAAAATCGGATAAGTTGTTTAGACTACGATCTAACATAAAAACACAAACATACATACATAGACTGTTAAATTGGGTATAACTTGCAGGACTATAATGAAAACGACATAAGTACTGACCGTAAGCACTAAATTCTAGTACATTTAAACATAATGGTTTGATACTAAGTAGAATAGTTTAATGCAGACATACTAAATAAACTAACAAAGCCAGAAGCAACAGTGAACAGTATTTTAAGCTTTCGAAGATATTTTAGCCTGTTACTGAGAAACTAGTTAACCGTACATTAGTTTTTTCTGAGTTACAAACATCCATTCATTTTTTTTTTTTTTCTCCCATTTTCTCCCTGCGGGCCGTCCGGCACAGGTACTCACCAAAGCAACCATGCCCGGTGAGCACCTGTGTCAGACGGAAGGTGAGGGGTTTGCGCTTACGGCGCATCCACCGCTCAAGGACCGGACGCAGAGCAACCGTCAGGTTTTTGCCATACGGCTGCTGCGCCAGGTCCTCCCCCTACCTCCGCATTAACGCCTCTTGCCCTAGTCGGCGAACCCGCAGGATCCCGTCCAGCGTAAGGCTCTCACCCAGACACCTCCTATCCGAGACATAGGAGTGCATCTCGGCAAGAACCTCCGCCACGAGCTCCCACGGGGGGTCACCGGCTAGGGCAGTGGCTGCTGCTCACGAAACCGTACGGTACCCCCGGATCGCTCTTACCACGATGACCCGCTGCGCCGATCGCAGCCGGGCCTTATTCCTCCCGGTAAGGTGATCCGCCCAGATGGGTGCACCTTACGTCGCCATACTACGGCAGACTCCGGAGTATAGCTGCCTGCAGGCGGCGCTGGGTCCTCCGAGGAAACATCCATTCATACACTATCTATCTATATTCACATATTTATATTGACTGGGCTGTTGTTCTAGTGGTTAGTGACCCTGACTGCTAAACCAGAAGGTCGTGGGTTCGATCCCCACCCAGGACAAATGTTTGTGTAATGAGCATGATAATTTGTTCTGGGTCTGGGTGTAGTTTATCCATAATATCTATGTATTTAGAAAGTGTTGTCTGGTTACCATAAGAACAGGCTCTGTCTAGTTTGGGATCTTTGTACCCAACAAAGAGGGGTACAAAGAGCAGCTCCTTCGGCTCAACTTGCTTCGCCCAAGGTGCTGGGCTCACCTTAGTTTACCGGTGGGAGGGAATCGCTGTGCCGCGCTCCCGGCTGCATGCTTGTTTCTCCTGTGAAACCGCTTTGCTCTGTTTCGGAGAGAAGGGCAAGACAGGCAGTGTAATTACTGGCACCGAGACTTAACATCTTGTGTCTCAGGATAGGCAACACATAAATGAGTTGCCTGGGCTCGTTTCAGGTAAACTATGTTCATGGGCAACATCGACCACTTACCATCAGGTGGCACGTTTGCCAGTTTGCCATTCCAGCTAACTTAAAAGAGTTCCACCACCACGACAAGCCTTGACCCATGGTGGGGGGTATTAGACTTATATTTGCAGCCGTATCCAGCCTGATGATGATGATTATAGATGTGAAAGTTTTTTTATTGGACTAGATTTTTTTACTTACACCACATTTTTAAGATGTTACTTCAAACAAGAAATAAAATATTCAACAATCCATCCCTTCCACCATATTTGATCCTAACTTTGGTCCTGTCCGTCTTGTCGCATAAATCAGAAAAGTTCTTGTGGCTTAGATCCCGTTTTTTACATTTATTGCCGAACCCTGATTTGAATACACAAACATCTTATGGAAAGTTTGGTGAAATATTTCTCACAAATATACCCCATGATGAATTTGATGCCAGGTGTGAGCGTCGGTGGTCTAGCTCGGCGGTACCGCTCGGTAAATATATATATATATATATATATCTCCATTGTCTGGTACCGGTAACACAAGTTCTTCGAGCAACTTACCACGAGACTAGATTGACGTGGTGTGAAAGCGTCCAAAGATATTTAAAAAAAAGAGACCGAGGTCAGGCTCGACATCGTAATCACCCGCATAGAGAGGTTAGGGATGGGGTCAGACCGGAGAAGACCAAGGCCCTCCTCTGCGTGGGAGCGAGCGGAAACGAGGGGCTATCCTCCAGAGGGGTGAGGATCAGGATGAGCTCCTATATCTCAAATATCTGGGGCTCATCTTTGACCTACCTTCGGCCCACATTTCTCAATGTTCGTTCAAAGTTGCTTTGGTTCCTGTGCCGAACAGCCCACAGAGAGCCGTTGACAGTGTGCCAGGATTGTGGCACGGCGGTGAACTCGGCCCAGCATACCGCTGGGCTCGAGGTTTTCCCGACATGGACAGCGCTGCGTCACGATCTGACATAAGTCATCAGAGGGGACTTAATGTATCTGCCGAGCGTCATCACCCACCGAAAACTCAGAAACCGTACAAAACTCGACAGCATAGCTGTCACTTGACGCCGATGTTACGTGAGCGAGAGGTACCACCCCGGTTGTGTCGGCCCAATTTGAGAAAAAAGATGTTCTCTATGGCAGGCCTTATTCTGCCCTTCTAGTACTTGTAAGAAAATATGAGCAGAAGTCGGTTCACCTGGTGGTAAGTGATATTATGGTTTTCTTTTATAGCATAGGAGAGCAAACGAGCCGTCCGATCGTTAGAATTTCGACGCCCATACACATCTGCGCAACCAGAGATTATACAGATGCGTTGCCCTCCTTTTCCCTATCCCCCTAATGGGCCACCGGAAACTCACAAACCGATACACTGTCACTTGACGCCGGTGTTATGTAAGTGAGCCCCAAGTCGGCTGCATAGCAGTATGGCACTACTTCTTACTAAATGGCAGATCAGGGTTGAGCTGGGTATGCTCTTTTCTTGAAGGTCATTAAGTCGTATCGGATCAGAAATACCGTGACTGGTTCTACATTACTCCGACATTGGTCATCAGTAGACATAGAGGTAGTGTGTGTGAAATTCAGAATGTTGACGCGATGTCCCGTGGTGGAATTCTGCTGCTGCTATTAGTCCGAACAATTCCTCAGAACACTCCCCAAGTTATAGTAGAAGATCCACTGTTGTACGTTTCAGTGTTTTGGTGGCACAAGCGGTCATTAAGCATTCTACCGGTATATTATAAATTGTACAGCACAAAGCGCGTTTCGCTTCGTTAAGACTCGACAAGTCAAAGCCAATTTTGAAGTAAGCGCTTTTGTTGTGGAGACTTATTCGTCTCGACTCTCGGATTTTTATTCACTTATAATGACTGGTTCACGTTATACTGTTAGTAAAATAATATGGTGTTTTAAAAGTACTCCGTTTATTTGAATAGTTTAATGCTTTTATGCTTTATAATAATCTATACATCATCATCATCATCATCATCATCATCAGCCTCTATCCGTCCACAATAATCTATACATTGTACTACATAATTGATTTTAATGGATGGCAAAATATTTCTGTATCTTATACCGGCCGTATTAGAATAGGAGTTATTTTTTCTTTTACGCCGGGAAATGCTCGGAGGTATCCGCGGGGGAGTGGGTCTCCCCATGCGGGTATGTGGGACTAGCTGCGCCCGAGAGATGGTAAGGTGGTCGCTCTACCCACTAAAACCCGGCGAGTGCCACCAATACCGCCTTTAGTGAGGTGCCCCGGATCTATTGAGCAAACAGGGCACCTCGACGACTAGTCAGTCCCTCAAGGGACCGATACCACCACCACAGAGGGATCGTCCCGCACCACAGAATAACCTTTCCCAACGTCGGAATAGTGCAATGGGGTGAGGTTCCCATCCTCGTCCCTAGTCCCCCCTGCTCTTTGGCCACTCTTCTTATTAGGGGTACAAAAAGAAGATCCCTCGGTTCAATTTGCTTCGCCGAAGATGCTGAGTTCACCTTAAGCTACTGAGCCCCACATCCACGACAAGGTTTGAACCTCGGTGGGGAGAACAGATCTGCCATCTTGGCGTTTATTAAAAATGAGATATTATATTCAGCAGTGGATGGAAAGGTTACAATGGTGATGTAATGTGATGAATAAATGATGTGATCATCACACCAATTTTTATACACAAAAACGGCCTCATGTGTTTTATCTCGGAATTGCCGTTCTTTGATAGAAAACTAGAAGACTTCGACGTCAGAGTTAAACAAAACGCAGGCAATAGAGAACAAATTCATGATAGTGAAATAAATATGAAAAATACACAAAAACCGTATTTGCGGAGCCCTCGATGCGTCTATCGCTTCATCTAATTAAGTTTCCAATTAGCAAAGGAACCATCTTCAAAGCGGTATTGAAAATGCATCAGTAAATTAACCACAAGTCAATTGAATTCCGAGTATTTCTGATAAAAGACGGAGTAATATAATGAACAACTATTTAAGTCGGTATTTAATATTAATAAACCGCGATAAATATTGTTAAAAGTTGTTTCATTATTGAAATTAATGAGTGAAATTTGTGTAAGCTGTGTAAATTATACACAAAAATTTGGCACCGGAATTGCTGTATCTATTAGTGAAAACCGCAGGAAAATCCATTCAGATTTTTTAAGTTAATAGCGTATATACACAAAGTTTCATTATTTATTAAATTAATGAGTGAAATTTGTGTAGAAATTCGAAAACAAAGATGAATTACTTACTTATAATAATTGAACCGGTTCACGGTGGGAGGCAAGCGCTGTGCCGCGCTCCCGGCTGCATGGGTACCACCATCTTGCTTGTTTCACCCGTGAAACAGTTTTGCTGTGTTTCGGAGAGAAGGGCAAGACAGGCAGTGTAATTATTAGGCACCGAGACTAAACATCTTATGTCTCAGGATAAGCAACACATAAATGATTTGCCTGGGGTCGTTCCAGGTAAACTGGTTTATGTTCATGGGCGACGTCGACCACTTACCATCAGGTGGTACGTTTGCCAGTTTGCATATCCAACTAACATAAAAAAAATGGAAACCCAGATATTTACCCTAAGAAATTGTTCTTTGTTGTTCACGATCAAACCATTTGTACTTAATGCCAAAATATTGAGCTCCGCGAAATAAAAATGAAAAACATGGTAAACATCCTGTTTTAAGTAATTTTAGTAATGTTTTTTTTAACATTTTCATTTTAACTTAAATTCTTAAAAGGGGAAAAAAAATACTTATACCCCCCCCCCACTACCACCCCGGTCATGCCGGCCCAGTTCGGCTGTATGCAGCATGGCACTACCTCTTACTTATTTATTTAATCTATTTTCATTTCATTAGAAATTATTATATCTATTAGTGAAAACTGTAAGAAAACTCATTCAGTATTTTTTTAAGTTTATCGCGCACAGACACGGCAGATGACTTTGTTTTTAACCGACTTCAAAAAGGAGGAGGTTATCAATTCGTCGGAATCTTTTTTTTTAACCGACTTCAAAAAGGAGAAGGTTATCAATTCGTCGGAATCTTTTTGTTTTATTTTTATTTTTTTATATATGTTACCTGATTACTCGAAGATGGCTAGACCGATTTGAAAAATTTTTTTTTTGTTCTAAAGGGTATACTTCCCAAATGGTCCCATGATAAGGAAACCAGGATCTGATGATGGAATCCCAGAGAAATCGAGGGGAACTTTCGAAAATCATAGGGGCGACTAATGCGTTTGATATATTTTCTATAAAGTGTTTTGAAGGACTACAATTTAATGAAGGTCTAGAGTCGATCTGATGCTGGAGCCGAAAGACAGTCGAGGGAACTCCTCGACGATTTACATCAGTGACCTTGTGTTTGGGCTTGATTAATTTGTACATTTGTACAATTACAGCTTTTATTGGGCTTAGTTCATACGGCTAAATAATATACCAAAATCATGTAATTTTGTTTAATTCACTTAATTTTACTTGTCGTTGTTAAATGAACAAAAAACAACTGTGCCTTGGAAGCGCATCATAGTTTTTCAAGGTCATCATAATATCCATTCTATATCTATATATTGGTGATGTTCTATACCTATATATAATGGAATTATTTAACGAATAGCAGCAAATCTGCCGTGATTGCTTTCAATTACATGTATATAAAGTTTTACACAATTCCATTTCGGTTTTTGCATTTGTTATGTAATGATTTAAACCCTTTCTACGTTCATCTCATTAATACAGCGCTATCTAATCTGAGCAACGCGTTTTATAGTTCTACCCATATTTCAGACAAATAAAATCAGTTATCGAATTTTGCAATCACTAAAAATTAAGAAATAAAAAAATTTTAAACAAAAATTAAAACCGACTTCAAAATTAAAAAAAAAACTAAAAATAATAAAATAATTTCCGTAATCTTTGTGCCTACAATTTATAATCAACTTGTTCTTCTACTAATATACAATCTTTGTTTCGTAACGTCATTATTGTTACTTTTGGAGTCGGTGTCAGCCAAGGTAAGTAAGGAGGTAGGTACATCAACGAATACGACACCGGCTTCAAAAGTAACAATAATGACGTGTTAAATGCAAAGATTGTATATTAGTAGAAGAACAAGTTGATTATAAATTGTAGGCACAAAGATTACGGAAATTATTTTATTACTTTTTAGTTTTTTTTTTAATTTTGAAGTCGCTTTTAATTTTTGTTTAAAAAATTTTTTATTAAGCAGTGACGTCGCTCAGAGATAACGTAGCGTTATAATTATTACTTATTTATATAACTTATTTTTATGAAACTTTAATAAATTATACACTAAAATATGGCTCAGTAATCCCTGTTTTTTTTTATAGAAGAGGGGGCAAACGGACAGTCGGTTTACCTGATGGTAAGTGAATAGCGACATCCACAAACACCCGCTATAGCAGGTGCGTGGCCGGCCTTTTAGATGTGAGTATGCTCTTTTCTTGAAGGTCCCTAAGTCGTATCGGTTCGGAAACACCATAGGTGGTAGCTGATTCCATATATTTGTGGTGCGAGGCAGGAACTGCCGTAAAAATCTAGACGTTGTGGATTTCCGGACATCAAGATGGTGTGGGTGGAATTGGGAATTCTTACGCGATGTCCGGTGGTGGAATTCTGCCGCAGGTATCAATCCGAACAATCCCTCGGAACACTCCCCGTGGTAGATGCGGTAGAAGATGCAGAGCGATCCGACATCTCTACGCAGCGCCAAGGAATCAAGCCGATTGGAGATCACATTGTCATCGACTATTCGAGCCGCCCGGCGTTGGACGCGGTCAAATGGAAGGATTAGGACTGATATTGGGGCGCTCCAGCCCAGAGGTGAGAGCAGTATTCCATGTGAGGCCGGATCTGCGCCTTGTATAATGAAGGCGGTGTGAAGGCATGAAATACTGCTTCGCCCTATTGAGCACGCCGAGTTTCTTCGAGACTAGTTTAGCCTTTCCTTCCAAATGACCACGAAACTGCACATCTCTCGATATGTCGACGCCAAGTATCCCAATGCTTAATTTAATAGCGTATAGACTTTGTTTTATAATAAGCAGCGAGGTCGCTCAAAGATAAGGTAGCATTAATATAGTGATTTTTTTAATTGAATGATTTCGGAAATTACCTCATACGTCAAAATTAATATAACTTATTTGTATGTATGTATCTATTCCTCTAACCACTTTACAAATGAATTAAATCAATAACCCCGTTTGGCTCGCACCAAAGAAAAGGTTACTTGTGTTAGTTGGCACCCTTCCAAATGTGACAACAGTGATAACACGAGGGCAAAAAAGCCATTGGGGAGGAAAATGAAGCGGGATGGGGCTCTACACACGAAATACTGTAAGAGTTTTTATGTATTTGCTATCAAATCAAATCAAAATATCTTTATATCGTAGGTAGCAAGTTATATAATTGAAACACGACAAAATGAAAAAGTTACTAAAAATAAAAGTAAAAGTTTTTTTAAGTGAAACTTCTTTGCGCGCATGAGGGTATTTTTTTTTTACACGGATGAAACGTCACGAAAATGTGCAACGTTTTTGTCCAAGAAGAGGGAGAGAGTGATTGAGAAAGACCGAGAGAGAGTGAGATAGAGCGAACATCACATCGCAATTCTCGGAAATTTAAAGCTTTACATTAGTATAAAATATATAAACGAGATTTAAAAATTAGTTTGCCAAATAAGTTTCACTTTTGACAATATGTGTACGCACTCTTTTTTATGTTGTTTCGGGGTATTGTTCGTTTGGAATGCAGGCACAATTCAAGAAAATCGTGAAAAAAACGCAGAGGTTGCTTTTTTGTCAAAAAGAAAAAAACACAATGCTTAAAAAACTTTAGAACGAAGTCCTAAGGTGTGATATCTTCAATAAAATCTTTTATTTCATATAACTTTTGCCACACAAATGATGCACGATTTTAAATCAAATTATGTAACTCGTAAACTGGTCAAATTATGTTTATATCAAAGACATAATATTATGTTATCCATTATTATACTAATAATACTATTTAGGGACGGTTTAACACCACGTCAATCTGGTCTCGTGGAAAGTTCTCGACAATTATAGAAATATATTTTATACTTGTATACCATACATATATATTAACGAGTTTTATTCACACTCTTACCTATACACATCCATGACCCAAGAACATGGAAAACTTTTTGTTGCCTAGTGGGATTAGAACCGGAACCGGAATCCGGTTTGAGAGCCAACGCGCTAACCATTGAGCCACAGGTGTCATCAAATGAAAAAAAAATGTTTATTAAGTTTTTACATGCCTGAAGTTTCGGATGATTATATAATCTATAATAATATTAAAATCTGCGATATATTATGATTAGATTTTGATTTAATTATTTTAATAATTCTTCTTTATCGATATTAGAATGGTTTAGTCTATACTTAGGGCATGTAAGAAACCGCGATAAATCAGCAAAAGTAATTTCATTATAATGAGTGAAATTCGCGATAACATCAGAAAGAATTAGTAAAGTTGGTTTACGGACGATAGTTTAACGTGACGTCGTAAAAACGCAAGCGTACAATGAGCGTAACGGGGCAGTGAGCGTAACGGGATTTTCGTGCATGCAGCCGGCGTTCATCGATTTATTAGACGTTGTCAAAAAGACATCATCCCACGGTAATTTTGTCATTAAATTCTTCTTCTAGTTGCACCAAAATGATGGTGGACATTATGTACCACTATCTATAAAACAGTGTTCACCAAGTGGCCCCACGTTTTCCCAAAACTTTCTCAATCTAACTTAGATGTCGGACATTTCATAGTTTTTCCACGTCTTTGGGCGGAACCGAGAGAATCTTATGAATTGATGTATAGATGTGAGCAGTTAAGGCCTATATACAAATTATACATATAGTTTTTGTATGTAAAATAACATACTTTTATATCTATACATTTCTATACTATTCTATTCTAAAAATCTAATCAAAATGTCTCTTTATAATGAAACAATTTTTACGGATTTTATCGCAGTTTATTAAGATTTTTACAAGCCTGAGTCCTCCCGTGACCATGGTTGCTGTAAAATATCCAAAACGTCGGGCTTACGGGCGTAACACACACACTGAAAAACTACAAAATAGACAATATAAAATATGTAGGCCATAAACGCATTTGGAAAGCAGGCTGGACTTATAAACCCCACCATGGTTCAGGCCTTGTCGTCGCGGTGGGGCTCAGTAACCTAGGGTGAGCGGTGCACCTTGGGCGAAGCTAATTGGGCCGAGGGGGCTCTTTGTACCCCTCTTATAAGAAGAGGGGACAGAAGAGCAGGGGGCAAGGGGTGAGGATGGGAACCTCACCCCATTGTACTGTCCCGTCGTTGCGAGGGGTTGTTCTGTGGTGCGGGACAACCCCTCTGTGGAGGTGGCGTCGGTCCCTTGCAGGACTGACTAGCCGTCGAGGTGCCCTGTTAGCTTTACAGATCCGGGACACCTCACCAAGGCGGCACTGGTGGCACTCGCCGGGTTTTAGTGGGTAGAGCTGCGTCCATTTACCATCTTTCGGGCGCTCCCACATACCCACCTGGGGAGACCCACTCCCCAGGCGAGATGCCTCAGAGCATTTCACGGCGTTAAAGAAAAAAAAAAAAAAAAAAGATTGCTGATTGATGTACAATGTTGTTATACACGAGTAAAAATCTCACAAAGCATCCATTTCTCTTTTGATTAGCAGAACTTCAAAAATAATTACCTACTAGAAACCACTTCTGGATTCTTCCAGAACGTCTCATTAATTATATGAAATACCCAGTGACTTTGCTTTCGTCATAAATTAAAATTTTAACTTCACTTTTCCCGTCGCATATATAATTATTGTTTTATTTTGATATAAAATATTATGTTTTTTATTGAAATATACAGAACGTACATACTGAAACAACACCACGTCAACAAATATGCAACGTTCGAAAGATGGTAAGTTGGACGCAGCTGTTCCCACTAAAACCCGGCGAGTGCCACCAATGCCGCCTTTGGTGAGGTGCCCCGGATCTATTGAGCAAACAGTTCAGGTTCAAACAGGTTCCCATCCTCCCCCTGCTCTTTTGTCCCCTCATGTTATAAGAGGGGTACAAAGAGCAGCTCCCTTGGCTCAACCTAGGCTACTGAGCCCCACCGCCCACGGCTTTAACCATGATGGGGCTGTCCAAACCATATTGGAAAGTTAAATAAGCCACTATTAATAATTGTAATGACGTATAATAATCATGTGAGTATACGTATTGTAGTGTGCGTTATGGGTGCTTTATGCATGCATAATATGCGTGATAACATATACCCCCAAATACTTAAGCGAATCTCAAATTTAAGATGTAATTAAACTCATGCTACGACGTGTCAGATTCAAAGAAAAAATGAGGGACAACACGAGTTTGAGTACGTCTTAAATTTTAGATTCGTTTGAGTATTTGGGGGTTAATTTGTTAATTTATTATAAAGGTTAATAAACTCTATTTAAACTCAATTGCGTGACCATATATTAATGAAACAATTTTTACGGATTTTATCGCGGTTTATTAAGATTTTTACAATCCCGACGTTTCGGATACTTTACAGCAACCATGGTCACGGGAGGACCATTTCACTCCTGATTCCTTCAAGATGAAATCTATAGACAACTGTCCGAGCAAGGACGTTTAGCTACTATTTAAACGTCCTTGTGTGGATCGTGGAAGGAATGCGCTGTAGATACCTCCACCACGTGAAACAGCTTTGCTGTGTGTGGGCCCAGTATGACACGAAGTCGCGGGGACTGCCTAAGCAGCCGGGCAGCCCCCCTTAAGAGGAATAGTCTGGCCTTCAGGTCAGGATCTACCCGAGATCACATACACAGATGGTTACATGCGTAAAAAGCATTTTCCTGCGATAACAAAAAAATGATCTACTGGTCCTATTTGAAAAATTTTTTCAGTGTTAGATAGCCCATTTATCGAGAAAGGCTATAGGCCTATTGCATTCCTTAGTCATAACTAATAGGAGTTATATATTATATATAGTTATATATTATAGAGTCATAACTAAAAGTAGCGGGCGAAGCTGCGGGCTACAGCTAGTACAATAAATAGCGAACAACCATATTGTAATAAATAGCATTTCAGATATAACACAAAACGATGTTATAACGGACGAATCACAATTTTCAATTCTTTCCAAGTTTCATACAATTTATGTTCCCGGCTATTGTTGGCTCGGTACCTGCGTCTGTGAACGTAAATAAACTATTTGGTATATCCGTTTGTGTTCCGCGAAATCTGCCCCAATTTGTACGTTATTGCGTGTTTGGATAAATGTTGAAGAGGAAACGATGTATTTTTTTTTATTTCATCAGGGGGCAAACGAGCAGTCGGAGCCTCACGGCGCCGACGCCCATACACATCCGTACCACCAAGACCACGCAGATGTGCTGACCTCCTTTTATACCCGAATAATTATTTTCTTTATACCTGGAATAAAACTTGTAATTAATATTTTTATATTAAGGAACTTCGTTTTTATCTGGTGTCCCACGACACCATGGATTGTTTCATACAGGCCTACTCATACAAACTCATGTTTTTCAGTGGATATTAAAAAAGTCAGTCTCGTTCGGACCGCCACTCGATGCGGACGTATTGCTGACAGTTACTATTAAGTAAACGTGTAGCGCGGCGTAAGCTGTTGCTCGTGATTTTATTCGTCATGAGCCAACAACTTGTGGCGAACGAATTGCTGGCGTTCCTGCAGCAGAAGCTGGACGTGATGGACGAGCTGTCCGCTGTTCAAATCTGCGCAACGAACTTCAGCGAAGATAACATCGCCGCTGCCAAGGTGCTGTTGGACAAGTCACTCAACAAGAGTGACCAGATGGTGTCCCGCCGGCGTGACGGGACAAAGAAGGGCGTGCAGAATATCATCACGCTGCTGAAGGAGACCGACCCCGACGACGTGCCGACGTTTGTGGCTAAGGCATAATATAAGAGAGCGCGCGTCACTACGTATGAACTGTAAGCACAGGTATGAACATAGACAAAACCATTGTCGTGGAAACGTTCAATCAGTGTCAAAACAACACGCCGGAATATATATAGAAATACCCGGAATGCCACCATATAATCTTTGATACAAGATTGTTCACCTATTATTCTTCTGCGTAATTTGAATTCACCTCGATTATGCAATGGTAGCGATCCGTAGCCCGGGGATTCTTAGCACGTCTTGGCGTTCATTGAGGGATGTTCAGCGGTGGACGGATAGAGGCTGATGATGATGATGATGATGATGATGCAACGGTGCACGAAATCATCAAAGAAATCGCCTAAAATATTATTGAAGCAACCATTTTCACTGGAAAGTTTAAAGAAGACATATTCCAGTTGCCACATATTCCAATGATACCGTCAGAATCTACGATACACTTCAGAAGGTTACAGTTTCTTATTCGTTTGGCTTTTGCCATGTCTTTTAATAAGTCTCAAGGCCAAACAATGTCCTTTTGCGGTTTAGATTAAAATTTGTAAAATCTATGTTTTTCCCATGGGTAACTTTACGTACTAAATACGCTGCATGCTCACATGTGGGAAAAGCATCAAATTATCTATTTCCGTTAGCTAGAAACAGGTTAACCAATATTATTCAGCACCGATTAGTGATGTTAATTAAAATAAAAAATAAGTTTATTTGAGCTTAATATCAACTCTATATATTTTTTATCAATTGTTTTAAAATTTTGAGCTCAATTTAAAATCTCAATTCCGTTGATTTTTTAAACCGGCTATAACCTTATGGTCATCATTCGTAAGCAATTATTTCGAATTTAGTTTATTAATTATTTATATATCTTAGCCACTGCAACGCGTGGCCGGGTCTGCTAGTAATATTATAAAGCTGCAGGGTTTGTTTGTTTGAACGCGCTAATCTCAGGAACTACTGGTCTGATTTGAAACATTCTTTTAGTGTTAGATAGCCCATTTATCGAGAAAGGCTATAGGCCTATAGCATTCCTTTGTCATAACTAATAGGAGTCAAGTAAGTTAATGCGAGCGAAGCTGCGGGCAACAACTAGCCTGATAGGATGACCAATAATTTAATGCGGTGAGAGGATTCCGCTCTGCCACGCTCCCGGCTGCATGGGCACCACCATCCTGATTTTTTCTTCTGTGAAACAGCTTTGCTGTTTGTTGCCTGGAACGACTTGCTTGAGCTAGTTGCAGTTTATGAACTAGGGATGAGATGACCAGCATACATGTAATTTTTTCATTGACTAGACCCTCTGTCACTGACTGTCATCGAAATCTTTTATCCTTTGTTGTGAATCCCTTGGATCTAGCACCAAATGCCAACGGTTATGCATAAGAATCAACAAATGGATTTGGTTATTCTCATGCATAACTTTGACCTTTAACACAAGAGATATGAGCAGACGTGAGGATGTGAGGAGAATTTAGAAATAACGAAGGGAGATGACGGGAGTAGGCAGAAAATAAAATTGTAAGGATCATATTAATATGTGAAAAAAAAAACCACTTCGAACATATTTGCTTTCCGAAAATGTGTTTCATTGTCCGTTTAAAAAGCCTAATCTATTCCTACAGAATAGGAGAAAACAAATATAGTATCTTCCCTTACAGGTGATTCATAATCCCCACCATGGATCAGGCCTTGACGTGGCGGTGGGGCTCAGTAGCCTAGAGTGAGCCCAGCACCTTGGGTGAAGCTAATTGAGCCGAGGGGGCTCTTTGTACCCCTCTTATAAGAAAAGGGGACAAAAGAGCAGGGGGCAAGGGGTGAGGAAGAGAACCTCACCCTATTGTAATGTCCCGACGCTGGGAGGGGTTATTCCATCACCAATACAAAAAGTCGACCTTCAATTCTAAAGCACTCTTAGTTACAGAGATTCGCTACACTAGGTGCAATGAACGAATAATGCGATCGATGGGAAAAGTGAAATATCGTTTTAAATTCAATTGAGGGAGTAAGTTACATTCAATAGGAATCATCATCATCAGCCTCTATCTGTCCACTGCTGAACATAGGCCTCCCTCAAAGAACGCCAAGACGACCGATCCCTCGCTACTCGTATATTTTGGGCCTCCTCGCCTAATTACGAGGAAAGCCGTGCGTTGGGACATATAGGGTTCGATAATGATACAACAAAAGTAATAATAGCAATATAAAAGCGCTTCCAATCGATACGATTGTCATGTCACTTCGCTCAGTGGCAGGTTTGAGGGGAATTACCGTAGGAAGCGGGACAAGGGGTGGGGGAGTCCCCGGAACGTGATACTTTTATCCGCAAATATTTGATGGCCAAATGGGTATTACTTGTGCGTTTTGGGGTTATGGTGACGCGATAAGATTTTAACTTACTTATACACACTTTTTATGTTACTTGTGTAGGCAAATTGGCAGATTTTCCAGCTGATGGTACTTATGAACATAAGCGGATTCATTTGAGATGAGGGAAGCCATTTATGTTACCTATCCTCAAATAAAATTATGTAAGTATTTATTTTTATTATTAAAAGATGATAAGTCTGCAGTTTCGCACCAAGCGAAATAAACTGCCTGTTTGAATATACAGCTGCTGTATTACGATGTCGTATCACGTAGCAAGCAGGATGGTGGTACCATGCAGGAGGTACAAGCGCACCCTCAATCACAAACGAGCAGTCCAAGCTTTAGACTACTAACGCATAGGCGTGCATCACACACACACATCTGCACAACCAGAGATTATGCCCTCCTTTTCCCTATCCCTCCAATGGGCTGCCGGAAATACACAAACTGCACGAAATGCGACAGTATAGCTGTCACTTGACGCCGATGTTATGTGAGCGAGAGGTACCACCCTCGTGGCGGCCCAAGTCGGCTGCATAGCAGCATGGCACTACCTCCTACAAAACCTCTTTTTATTTTCTTCTTATTCTTTCGCTTTTCTTTCTTTTTCTAACATAAAAAATAAAAATATAAGTTATTTTTATTGGTAAAATCGTACGTTATGATTTTTCCTTTTTCCTATTTCTTATGAGTCTTATCTCTTAGACGTTCAAGTGTTTCAAAGAGGTAAGTACATTATTATTTGATTGATATATCAAAGAATAAAAATTACACCTACGCCTCGTAATCCAAGTAGATATCTTATAAAGGTCGGATTACCTTTATAAGATATCTATTGAGCCTTGAGTTAGCCGCTGGGAATAAAGGGATGGACGGACAGACAAGTTTGAATTGCGCGCAAAGGTTTCACAAAATGTGTTCTTTTAATGTAATATAACAACAAATTAACGGTTTTGAAATTCCTTTATTTATGTAGTGAGAGCTTCATCAAATTTCATGATTCTATGTCAATGGGAAGTACCCAGGTTTTGGTTTGATACTGACGGACAGATAAAAAGATGAATAGCAAATTGATAATTATATTTCTCAAAATGACGAAACCAAACTCAAAAAAACATTAATATCAGTGATATCCTCAGGTTTACTCACTTTGACTTAAACAACGAACGGACTGATGACCATATTTTGTGATGGTCATTCTCAAAACGTCGATAATGGCAACCTTTATAAGCTGCTATAAAATCCGTGAAAAATATAATTATGAACATAAAATGGCGTCCAAAAAGCCGCCAATTTTTTATCATTAATTTTGAGTCAATATTTTTACGAATAGAGAGAGTAGATACTATTATATCGTAAGGACTGCTGTCTCTGAGTATCAAAAGTGACCGTTGGAATAAAGGTGGCGCCACAGAAACACAAGTGTAATTTTTTTTATGTGCGTGCGCCAAAAAAATGTGCACACACACACGCACGCATTTATAATATATACATTGACGACGTTAGCGTGTTGACGCTCAAGCCGGAGGTAGCTGATTCGAATCCTGCCAGGGAACAAAAAGTTTTCTGTGTTCCAGGGTCATGGATGTGTATAGTATAAAAGTATTAAATATATTTCCATTATCTGATAACCACAATACAAGTTCTTCAAGAACTGACCAGATTTGACGTAGTGTAAGCGTCCATAGATATTATATAAATAACACATTTACAAGCGAAGTTTCGGTCTACAGTTAGTGAAACAATGTGATGTGACCACAATTGTGTGAGCGTAGTGCTTACTGTCCTCGCCTCTACAAACAGACGACAAATACAGCGTTTGTGTAGTGATGCACGTTCGTATCGATAGTGTTTAATCATTATACTACAAAAGCGATTGCAATGGTTTGACGACCTCTGTGGCTCAGTGGTAAGCGCGTGGGCGCTCAAGCCGGAGGTTGCGGGTTCGAATCCCGCCAGGGAACAAAAATATTTTCTAAGTTCCTGGGTCATTGATGTGTATTAAATATGTGTATTATATAATAACAATCTTAAATATAATATGTATAGTATAAAAGTATTAAATATATTTCCGTTGACTGGCACCCGTAACACAAGTTCTTCGAGAACTTACCACGGGACCAGATTGACGTGGTGTGAAAGCGTCCATAGAGATTATCATTATCATTATCATTATCATTATCATTATCATTATCATTATCAATGGTTGAGATATAAATGATTAGTAGGTTGTGGCTTATGGCGAGGCCTACCGCCACACCCAGGACTGGCGGTATCATCATCATCATCAGCCCCTATTCGTCCACTGCTGAATGAACCCCCTTCAATGAACGCTAAGAAGCATCCCTTGCCACCCGTATCCAACACGGACGGGTTTCAGCACGGAGATAGTCTTCCATTCGACTAGCGCTTTAGGTAAATCCACATACGAGGGCGGCACTGAAAATTTCGGGAATCAAGGAAGTGACACAACATTACTATTTAAAAATGTATTTATTGCTTTAGAAGTATTCTCCGCGAAATTTGACACATTTTTCCATACGATGGAACCAATCATTGGAGCAACCATTCCATTCGGAATTTGGGGTCTCCAAAATGGCCGTTTTGTAGGCGTCCACAGCTTCTTCAGGCGATGAAAATCTCGGACCACGCAATTGATTCTTTATTTTAGGGAAAGTATAGAAATCATTAGGGCTTAGGTCGGGGCTGTACGGCGGATGGTCTAATAATTCTATGTTTTCTTGCTCTAAAAACTCTTTTGTTCTGTGCGCGGTGTGAGAACTCGCATTGTCGTGATGGAGGATGATGCGGCGGTTGCAGTTCTCTTTACGGAGTTCAGAAACGATCTGTCGCAACCAAATGCTAGCATACCATTTTGCATTAACCGTTCTTTATCCCTCAAGAGGAATAGTCGCAACATGGCCGGCTTTGGAGACAAACGTGGCCACCATTTTTTTCCAACACTCCGTGAAGGAACAATTTTTGTTGGCTTTAACTAATTTTCGAACAACTCGTGACTGGTTTTTTGTTTCGGGTTCGTACGCGTATATCCAGGATTCGTCACCTGATACGATATTGTATACAGCATTTGAGGATCCTGCGTGGAATCTTTCGAGAGTTCTGACGCACCAAGTAACGCGAGCCGCTTTTTGCTCTTCACAGAGCAAATGCGGTATCCATCGGGATAACAACTTTTTTACACCTAATTGTTCATGCAAGATTATTTGTATTTGACTCATGCCAATGTCTAAAGTTGCCTGAATTTCGCGGTATGTCACATGTCGATCTTCCTCAATCAGCTTACGCACAGCATCAACGTTTTCTTGGGTGACTGCAGTTTTTGGACGACCTTGACGGGGATCATCATTGAGCTTAACACGTCCACGTTGAAATTCAGCAAACCGGCGATAAATTGTGGTTTTGGTTGGGGTTCATCACCAAATGCAGAAATCATCCGGTCAACACACTGTTTTTGTGTTAAACCACTTCGAAAGTCATAATAAATCATTGCTCTAGAATTTTCTCGAGTCAATTCCATTTTCTCAACGACTAAACAAGTTTGACAAGATCTTGTGACATGACCGAGAATCTTTTTTTAAATAAATAAATGGTATTCGATTTTCAAACCAAGGAGTTTTCAATTAAAAAGATTTTAATATGACAGGAACAGTGGAAATATTCCATTCCCGATACTTATAGTGCAGCCTATGTATATCGTGGTATAAAAGACCTATCCTGAGATGATAAGTCTTGGAAGCACGACATCGAGCATATTATAATCGGTAGTAGTAATGTGGGCCATGAAATTCCGAAACTGGTCAGTGATTTTTCGCTGACATAATAGCAATTCAACCAACCAATGATCTGTATGTACGTCCCATCGGCCAATTCCACATCGACGACCATCAATCGACCAATCAGAGCGCAGCGACGCAGCACAAATTTGGCGAAATTTGTTTTCACACAAAACACAAGTTGGTGTCTACCGACGCCCATAGAAATTCGCACAACCGAAAATTATGCAGACGTGTTGTCCTCCTTTTCCCTTTTCCCCCAATGAGCCACCAACTAACTAAACTTACAAACCGCACGAAACACGAGCCGTGCCGGTCTAATTTGGCTGCAAAGCAGCATGGCACTTTTTCTTAAAAAAAGCTAATAATTTTATTTATTTATTGATTGTAATGCTAAATAATTATTAATAAAAGCTAATAATAAAAAAGCTAATAATTTTATTTATTGATTGTAATGCTAAATATAATAAAAAGCTAATAATTATTAATTGTAATGTTTAATTCACTATCAGGTATTGCATCATCATCAGCCTCTTTCCGTCCACTGCTGAACATAGGCCTCTCTCAATGAACGCCAAGACGGCCGATCCCTTGCTATGCAATAGGTAGGTATTGCATATGGCTAACAAATCCAGGGCACTTCTAAAATGGTGGCCGATGGCATCCGAAAACATAAAATCATAGCGATAATTGTCGATTTCTACATAATAATTATATCGATAGTAAGATACACCGACCCTTCCCTACCGTCATCATATCAATGAAATATTTATTAGTGGCTGTCAACTAGACAAGTGTTTACTTTTAATGAACGCCATCCACACTTCCTAAATCCTAGGAATTAGGAGGAAGACTTAATCTAGAATTCTATTGAAGTTGAGAGAACTAAGTCTAAAGATAAAGTTTTCTTTGATAGGTGAATGTTAATATTGCGACCTTTGATATTAATATTGGACCGATTTTGTGACTAATAACTTATTTTCGTCACAATACTTTAAGATTTTTAAAATCAACGTATTTCGGGTTACCGGTGGAAGGGATATGGTGGTGTGCGGGAGGTGAAGGGAGGGTGCTTATATATTCCATGAAGCTTTCTTGTGTTTTAGAATTAAAAGCAGAACAGTCATGTGATTACTTGCACCGGAACTTACCACCTTACGGCGGGTGATGTCGACCACCTACCATCAGGTTGCTAGTTGGCTAGTTTACCTCATCATTACCATCAGCATCAGTTTTCATCCATCCACTGCTGAACATGGCACATGTTCTCCGGTGGACCTCAATGAACGCCAAGACGGCCGATTCGAAAAAAAAATCAAAATCACAAAATCGTTATTTTATTATACCAAGAGGTCAAGATTCGATTCCCAGTACAATATTTTCGATTTCACGCACGATTTGCCATCGTCGATCGGCGAAGTAACTCACCGTGACTAAACTCGCATAAGATTATATTTTGATACTCAGCATCTCGCAAGAAAGGTATACCAAATAACAAACTAGTAAACTAAACTAGTAAAAGTAAGGGGTCAGCGTAATCCATGAATATAGATGAAGCTCACACAGACCTTTACCAAGGTCAGGTACAGTCGTGCTGTATGAACATGAGTTTACCGTGGAGTTGTGCCAAGCTCAGGTATGAACATGAGTTTACCGGAGAGTTTTGCCAAGCTTGGATATGAACATGAGTTTACCGGAGAGTTGTGGCAAGCTCAGGTATGAACATGAGTTTACCGAAGAGTTTTGCCAAGCTCGGGTAAATGTATTGCGTTGCCAGAATAGCAAAAGATGCAAGATGCTACTCTCATCCAGCAGAGATATCCTGACCGAGGGACGCAACAAAGCTGAAAAATACACCAGGAGCTTGAAATAAATAGCTGTAAAACTTCTTGTACTACTCACATTAATCATCATCATGGGGCGCCATCTTCATATTGAAGTTTGGAGGTCAGCATTTGGTACTCCGTCCGATCAAGCGATATTCTCTTGATCTGGTGATAGCTCAAACCGGCCCAGTCCTTTATATCGTCAAACCACTTTCGCCTTGGTCTTCCTGGTGGCCTTCCACCCGGTATCTTGCCCTCGAGGGTTGTCCGTAGATATTCCAAGACGGGCTCTCTTTGCAAGTGTCCAAAGAAGGCCACTTTTCTTTTAACAATGGTTGACATCAGCTCTCGTTTGCGGTTTGCTCGGTGCAGCACTTTGACGTTCGAAGTAAAACTGGTCCATGGTATTTTAAACATCAACTCACATTAATAAGTACCTATAACTACATTCCTCGCCTGATTTCGAGGATCATTTTCCTCGAGTTATTTTCCGTTTAGTAACGCAATATCAGTAGTAATAAGAAAAAATGGATAAAGAAATACGTTATGAGTGTGACGGGTCGCTGCTCTCTGTCACTTCAATTTCTCCGCGACGCAGATCATTGGATGTGATGGAATCGGATATTGCACACTAGCTTTATCACTCTGCTTTGCCCGCATTTGTTTTTAACTGTATACAGCTGATGATGATTACCTTTGTCACTCACTGATATCGTAGAATATTGGATTACTGCTGATCCCCTCTGTAACACCAAAAAAAAAGTTATTCGCCAAAATAAATAGCCCATATCATTCCCTTTTTTTTCTTTAACGCCGGGAAATGCTCTGAGGCATCCCGCGGGGTAGTGGATCTCCCCAGGCAGGTATGGTATGTGGGACTCGCTGCGTCCGAAAGGTAATAAGGTGGACGCAGCTCTACCCACTAAAACCTGGCGAGTGATCCAATGCCGCCTTTGGTGAGGTGCCCCGGATCTGTAGAGCAAACACGGCACCTCAACGGCTAGTCAGCCCCTCAAGGGCCCGACACACAGAACAACCCCTCCCAACGTCGGGACAGTACAATGGGGTGAGGTTCTCATCCTCGCCCTTTGTCCCCCTGATCTTTTGTTCCCTTTTTAACCGACTTCAAAAAGGAGGAGGTTATCAATTCGTCGGAATCTTTTTTTTTTTTTAATGTATGTTACCTGATTACTCGAAGATGACTAGACCGATTTGAAAAATTCTTTTTTTGTTCTAAAGGGTATACTTTCCAAATGGTCCCATGATAAGGAAACCAGGATCTGATGATGGCATCCCAGAGAAATCGAGGAGAACTTTCGAAAATCGTAGGGGCGACTAAAGCGTTTGATATTTTTTTTATAAAGTGTTTTGAAGAACTTCAATTTAATGAAGGTCTGGAGTCGATCTGATGCTGGAGCCGAAAGAAAATCGAGGGAACTCCCCAACTATTTACATCAGTAACCTTGTGTTTGGGCTTGATTAATTTGTAATGATGAGAACTTTACACCTAGATGGGTTGTGACTGTCATTAGGGGTCTGATGATGAATACAAAGGACAGTTAAGGGAACTCCTCAACAGTCTACAGTAGCTACCTTGTGTTTGGACTTAATTAATTTAAATTGATGAGAACTTTGTACCCATATGGGTTATAAGCGCCATTACAGGTGTGATGATGGAGACCATACACAGTCGAGGGGAATCCTCGACGATTTACAGCTTTAAATGGGCTTACTTCATACGGTAAATAATATTATGCCAAAATCATGTAATTTTATTACTTGTCGTTGTTAAATGAACAAAAATGACTGTGGCTTGGAAGCGCATCATAGTTTTTCAAGGTCATCATAATATCCATTCTATATCTATATATTGGTGATGTTCTATACCTATATATAATGGAATTATTTAACGAATAGCAGCAAATCTGCCGTGATTGCTTTCAATTACATGTATATTTAAGTTTTACGCAATTCCATTTCGATTTTTTCATTTGTTATGTAATGATTTAAACCCTTTCTAAGTTCATCTCATTAATACAGCGCTATCTAATCTGAGCAACGCGTTTAATAGTTCTACCCATATTTCAGACAAATAAAATCAGTTATCGAATTTTGAAATCACTAAAAATTAAGAAATAAAAAAATTTTAAACAAAAATTAAAACCGACTTCAAAATTTAAAAAAAACTAAAAAGTAATAAAATAATTTCCTTAATCTTTGTGCCTACAATTTATAATCAACTTGTTCTTCTACTAATATACAATCTTTGCATTTGTCCGGTGTCGTATTCGTTGATGTACCTACCTCCCTACCTACCTTGGCTGACACCGACTCCAAAAGTAACAATAATGACGTGGTAAATGCAAAGATTGTATATTAGTAAAAGAACAAGTTGATTATAAATTGTAGGCACAAAGATAAAGGAAATTATTTTATTACTTTTTAGATTTTTTAAATTTTGAAGTCGGTTTTAATTTTTGTTTAAATTTTTTTCTTACATGTGAGGGGTACAAAGAGCAGCGCCCTCGGATCAATTTACACTTCGCCCCAGGCTTGAACCATGGTTTGGAGCCGTAAAAGGAGGAGGAGTAAAAATATTCAAATGCCATTGAACGTTCTAAAGATAAGCGCGTTAAAACAAACAGACTTATTAGCTACATTACACTTATGTGAATAAGTGTTAAAGAAAATGCTTTCAGGCTATTCAAATTTACGTTTTCCTTATAATTCAGTTTTAATTGGACGTCTCAATGTTCATGATAATACATCGAATTAAGCTGTCAGCCCTACGTTAAGATAAGGGTCCCGGGGACCTTCGCAAGTGACCTTAGCAGTAAAAACATGGGTTGCTTAGGGACTAATTAGTATAACAGTGTGAGTGAGATGGACTTTAAAGTGGTATTCATATTAGGTATTGCAAAAGACTTTTTAGAGTTTTACACCCAAATACTCAAACGAATCTCAATTTTAAGACGTACTTTAAACTCGTGTTGTCCCTCTTTTTTCTTTGAATCTGACACGTCGTTCGTTCGTTCGTGAAATTTGAGATTCGTTTGAGTATTTAAGGGTAAGTCAAAATATGATGATGGCTGGTCAATGTGTGTGAGTGGATATATCTTTAACCACCATATTTTAAGGTAATAGATAAGGGGGCTTAGGTATTAGGGGTTCATGAGGTAGAGGGTTAAGGAAGCTTTTTTATGGTAGACGTTGAAAACGGGCAGTTGGTTAAACTGGTTGTGGTGGACCAATGAGCGCCACAATCCTGAATCGCGATATCGAAGTTATACAGTTCGGCGCTATATATACGACAGCTGAAATGAGCTTCAAAAGGCTTCGGCCTGACCGAGCATACCACTTCGCTCAGTCGGAGATTTGGGGCTTTCACTTATTTCCCACATTGGTGATCCTCGAAAAGATTTCCCACACTGGTGGTAATTGAAAAGTGACGTCCATAGACACCCGCTACATCATCAGCAGGCGCCTTTCAAATATGAGTATACTATTTTCTTGAAGGTCCCTAAGTATACGGTTTGGAAATACCGTAGGTAGCAGCTGGTGGTGCAGGCAGGAAATGCCGTAAAAATCGAGCTGTTGTGGATTACCGAATTTTGTATTGAATGTGAGTATCATTGAAGCTTAATAGAAGAAACATGATATATATGTGATATAATAATATCACCCCTTATATTATGTCCCGCTGCTGGGCACGGGTCTCCTCCTCGAAATCAGGCGAGGAGAGTGTAAGGTCATAGTTCACCGATGCGCTGGCCCAATGCGGGTTGGTGAACTTCAAATACCTTAAATACTTTTAATATTATCAGGCATGCAAGATTCCTCCACCGGTGAGCAAATGACGGTATCATGTTCAGGTGCACGTAGAAATTAAGAGAACCCATTTCAAGGCTTCACAGGGGTCAGGATCGAACCCGGACCTCTCACCCAAGAGGCCGAGCCCATATCCGTTAAACCACCGTCGCTAGAAAAGTCACCTGAAGAAATATCTATTTCTTCAGGTGAATGAGTGATACCTTGGTCTGGCATGACCCGTTTGTGTCCTAAGTTCTAGAACTTCATCTAGATAACACTAATCATGGTATGCTTTTCGTGAATTTTATTGCAGCACAATAAACAAAAGAACAGAATACTAAATAAATCTTTTTATTATCTATTCCTATATTTCGTTGTGTATAATGTGTGTCTGTTTGTCTCCTATTCTAACTCGTGAAAGGTATCGTCATGATTTCTTAAATATTATATTAAATTATAAATTATAGACGAGCGAAGCCTGGATCAGCAACTAGTGGGACATATATTAAAACGTCAATTTAGTGGAGAAAATGAACTGTCACTCGCAACAGATCGACGACAGCTTAATGAGGTCCGCTCCGCAGACATAGAAACTGATCGAAGGCTTACGTAACACTGGCTGGGCCGGTTTTTGATATGAAGCTGAACTTTTTTATCACTATCCAGGTCTCGCCGTCAGCGAGAATCGCGGTGATGAAGCTCGGTAGAAACAAGTCCCCTCTGATGACTTATGTCAGATCGTGACGCAGCGCTGTCCATCTCGGGTGTGAGGGTGTGCTGAGCCGAGTTCATCGCCGTACCACAATTGTGACACTGTCAACGGCTCCTTGTGGGCTGTCCGGCACAGGTACAAAGCAACTTGTCGCCTTCACGACGTTCGAACGAACATTGAGAAATGTGGGCCGAAGGTCTGTCAAGGATGAGCCCTAGATATTTGAGATATAGGGGCTCATCCTAATCGTCACCCCTCCGGAGGATAGCCCCCGGTCCCCCTCTTTTCCACTCGGTCCCACGCAAGAGAAGGGCCTCGGTCTTCTCCGATCTGACCCCAAGCCCTAACCTCTCTATGCGGGTGATTACGAGGTTATAGCCTGACCTCGGCCAGCCGCACCGCCTCTTTATAGCCTCATCCCTGGGTAAACAGGAATATGCGTGTAGCAGATGACACGGTAACCGGGGAGAAGGTGGCCTCGCAGGACCCAGTCGCCCCACAGGATCTGGCCCAAAACTGATCCCTGTGGGATACCGCACCCGACTTGCCACCACTCTACTGACCCACACCGGCTCTCACAGGCTACCATCCTCTCTTCTCCGAGAGGTACGCATAAATTTATGCTCATGGGTGACGCTGAAAACTGACGATAGTGGCAGTTTGTCAGTTTACCTACCTAACGAAAAAAATGCATTGCTGATCCAATATCCACAATAAGTGAATATCCGTAAACCAAAAATGGTGGATAAAGAAAATATATCAGAAAAATCATTTCTTCACAAAACATCATTTTGTGTCACCGATACGTACAAAATGGTACTTACTTTAAACCATACAGCTTCCGCGATCTGTACCGAGATAAACCGATCGTTAAATTTTTCTCAGCGGACCGTTGTGCGAGTTAATTTCCGGTGGCGGCTGAATAAGGCCTGTTGGACCTCTGTTGCACTGATGCGAACGTGGGATTTTTAACTCTCGATTATAATAATCGGGAATGCTTGTATGTTTGTACACGAAAATGACATTCATTTTTGTATTTATTCTTTACAATATTGTAGAAAGTATGTTAGTTTGTTTGATACAAATCGATAATACAAAACTTTGTGTATATATTTTTATATACTGTGATACTCTGTAACGCTGACTTTGTTTCGCCGAGGGGTCTTCCTTGGGACTGGCGGTAACGTATAATAAGATAGACTCACAAAAGTAAGTAATTCTTTCAAAGGCAACTGCAAAGCGTATACGCTTTTACAATAGGATCCCAGAAAATGTTCAAAACTTGGGAGATTTATAAATTCAAGAAAGTTATTACAGAGCGTTTGTGTGGTCACAACAGACGCCAGGAGGCCGTGTGGTCGCAGACCGCACGATAGGCGGGGGGCAACCCCCCACTTTATAAATCAAAAGTGAGCCGAATGGGCTCACACTAATCCGATGAAGCATTAGGGCCTTCGGGCCATTAGCATAGATCCCTACGAAAAAAAAAAAAAGTTTGTGTGGTAAAGGATATTATAAAGTAAAAGATTTTATGGAATACCATGGGAATAGGGCGTTCCTCCCAGGCATTTCAGGATAACAACATATTTGAAAAGATTAGTTCTACTGAGTTTGTTTCGCCATTTCTTCTCGGTGGGCTTGCCTTGGAACCGGTGGTAGATTCAATTGACGTTCAAAAAAATATATTTCGATTTTGATTTCTGCCACTTCATCGTTTTTTTTTCTATTTTACATGTCATGCAAAGATATTACGCTTCCATGTTAGCCTTAAAACACCAGTACAAACACCCTGTACATTGTTCAGATAGTATAATGTCAACTGCCCTGTATAGTGTCTTTGTTGAGGAAATTCCGCCTGTTAACTGAATATTACTTCATCATCTTCAACTAAGCTGGTACGTCCGATGACGTAAGTCGACATGGGATATCTGCTGCTAGAAGCTTAGGGATATAATAGATATCTTTATATATTAAACCTTTACTAAAACCTAAAGGGAAGGTCGGGACAACTCCTCTGTGGAGGTGGCGTCGGTCCTTTGAAAGACTGACTAACCATCGAGGTACCCTGTTTGCTCAATAGATCCGGGGCACCTCATCAAAGGCGGTATTGGTGGCACTCGCCGGGTTTAAGTGGGTAGAGCTGCATCCACTAACCATCATTCGGGTGCAGCGAGTCACACATCGCCTGGGGTGCCCCCGCAGCGCATCCCGCTGGGGGGGCCTCAGAGCATTTCCCGGCGTAAAAGAAAAAAGGGACCTACTTTTAATTTTTGAAGTCGGTTTTTTATTGCATTCGATATCTTTTATTCACTATTGGGTGTTGGCTCGACCTCTTGAGTGAAAAGTTTGATCCTGACCCCTGTGATGCCTTGAAATGGGTTTTTATAAATTTCTACGTGCACCTGAACATGAGACCATCGCTTACTCACCGGTAAAGGAAACATCGTGAGGAAACCTGCATGCCCGATGAGATTAAAAGTAGAAGGTGTGTGACGTTCACCAACCCGCACACAGCTTGCTTGATTTCGAGGAGGAGACCCGTCCCCAGCAGTGGGACATATAAAGGTTCATATTATTATATTATATATTAATTATTGAAGCTTATATAGGGTAACATATTGTTTTTTAATGTTTAAGCGTATTTCACTCATTATAATGAAACAATTTTTACGGATTTTATCGCGGTTTATTAAGATTTTTACAAGCCCGACGTTTCGGATACTTTACAGCAACCATGGTCACGGGAGGACTGAGGTGTCATACGTCCTACGGCCTGTAAAAATCTTATTAAACCGCGATAAAATCCGTAAAATTGTTCCATTATAATTATATAGGATGAGTTTTATTTCCCATTAATATAAAAAATCTTTAAAACTATACACAACACACATTAGATTCACACTGTAATACTATATCAGCTTTTGGTTGACTAACCAACTTTAACTGTGACTAGTTAGTGACTTCGATGCGCTTACTGTGCACGTAGGTTGTTTAGTTATTTAGTGCATAAACTTTGGAGGACAACTTGCTTTATGGTTACCGAGGTCACTGATTTCTAATGTTCTTAATGTTGGCATATTATAATATTTTGGAGTATGTTTGGAGGTCAATGAAACTAATTAATCGAGTCGAAGAAATACTAGTCGATCCGAAAAATTAGTAGTCCTGGCTGTAAATCCTACTAATATTATAAACGAGAAAGTTTATATGTATGGATGTTTGTCACTCTTTAACGCAAAAACTGCTGAATAGATTTTAATAAAACTTTACAATGATATAGCTTATACATAAGAATAGCATTTATATAAGAATAATCATTATCATATATATTATACATATATATATTATTATTAAGAATGATCATTAGAATAGCATTATATATAACTAGTGGAACCGACAGACGTTGTCCTGTACAAAATATTTTTTTTGTGAATCTAAACCGTCCTCGAATCCCCTTGAACTCACACAAAACATTTCATCAAGATCGGTCCAGCCGTCTAGGAGGAGTTCAGTGACACACGTACAGAAGAATTATATATATAAAGATAATAGCAAATAAGATATAATTTATACCTGTACTCTCTCTAGACCAAAATAAAGGTCTAAAATAAAGGAGGAACGGACAACAGTTGATTACATAAAAAATTATGTTTTTCGACTAAGGAGGTAATTTATGAAATTATAAATTCGATTTCTAAAATTATTTCACCGTTGATCAGTGAGTGGCATCAGCAAAAGTCTAATACTCCCCACCATGGTTGAAGCCTTGTCGTGGCGGTGGGGCTCAGTATCCTCAGTTAAACCCAGCACCTTCGGCGAAGCCAAGTGAGCCAAAGGGGCTGCTCTTTGTACCCCTCTTATAAGAAGAGGGGACAAAAGAGTTCGGGTGAGGATTGGAATCTCACCCCATTGCACTGTTCCGACGTTGGAAGGGGTTGTTCTGTCGTGCGGGGCAACACCTCTGTGCAGGTGACGTCGGTCCTTTGGGGGACTGACTATAGCCGCCGAGGTGTCCTGTTGCTCAACAGATAC
Source organism: Helleia helle (assembly GCA_963853865.1). Taxonomy (NCBI): domain Eukaryota; kingdom Metazoa; phylum Arthropoda; class Insecta; order Lepidoptera; family Lycaenidae; genus Helleia; species Helleia helle. Next base: position 17,452,415 of record OY971433.1, on the reverse strand, counting down.
GGGGCACCTCTCCTGATTTTGATTTTTGATTTTTGCGACACTGGTGACACTCGCCAGTTTCAGTCCATCCACTTTACCATCTTTCGGGCGCAGTGAGACACACATGCCCGCCTGAGGAGTCCTCCGTCCCCCGCGGGATGCCTTTTTTTCTGGTAGAAAAAGTCTAATACTGGAAAACAGCACAACATTGTGGTGCACAACGAACTGAACAAACGATGTCAAGAGACCGGTCAGTCAACTGGTTGAGTATTAGTTCAATGTATTTGACGCGTCGAGTCGTTTAATGAAGTGAACTGATTACCATCGTTAACTGATTGTAACTAATTGGTGATGTTTTTACCATTACAATGTGAGAACTTCTGAAATGTTAAAGACAAACTCTGTGGCTCAATTATGGTTAGCGTGATGGCACTCAAGCCGGAGGCAGCGGGATCAAATCCCGCTCGAGAACAAAAAAAAATATGTGTTCCTGGGTCATGGATGCGCATTTCATAAAAAAATCTTAAATATACCTATGTGTAGCATAAAGTATAAATATATTTCCGTTGTCTGGTACCTGTAACACAAGTTCTTCGAGAACTTACCACGGGACCAGATTGACGTGGTATAAAAGCGTCCATAGATATTTTTTTTTAAACTGAAGTCAATTAGAGAGTGGAAAGACTTCCCTTAGAGGCCATTTTTTTATTTATTCTAAAAAAATACTAAAATACTTTTTTTCTTAAAAGACCTAAATTTCCGAACCCAAATATATCCCGCCATGTACAGTTTTGTATCGATGATTTGTATGATGAATATCTGTATCGGGTCATGGAAGTGTATTAAAATATATCATCTTACCAAAGGTTGTTATTGTTGGTAAAATATTTATTTGTTAGCTAGTAATATATTGAAACTTTTACAGATTCTATCGCAGTTCATTAAGTTTTTTTCATGCCCGACGTTTCGGATACTTTACAGCAGTACAGTAGGTACAGTTTTGTCTTTTTTTTTCTTTTCTTTTCTTTAACGCCGGGAAATGCTCTGAGGCATCTCGCGTGGGAGTGGGTATGTGGGACTCGCTGCGCCCGAAAGCTGGTAAGTGGACGCAGGTCTACCCACTAAAACCCGATGAGTGCCACCAATGCCGCCTTTGGTGAGTTGCCCCGGATCTAATACACAAACACTACACTAAACGAGGTGCCCACCTCGAAGGCTAGTCAGTTCCGCAAGGGACTGACGCAACCTCCACAGAGGGGCTGTCCCGCACGACAGAACAACCCCTCCCAACGTTGGGATAATACAATTGGGTGAGTTTCCCATCCTCGCCCCTTGCCCTTTGCTCTTTTGTCGCCTTATAAGAGGGGTACAAAGAGCCCCCTCGACTCAATTAGCTTCTCCCAAGGTGCTGGGCTCACCCTAGGCTACAGAGCCCCACCGCCACGCCAAGGACTGAACCATGGTGGGAAACTTTCAGTCCTCCCGTGACCATGGTTGCTGTAAAGTATCCCAAACGTCGGGCATGTAAAAATCGTAATAAACCGCGATAAAATCCGTAAATTTGTTTCATTATAATACGTTAAACTCGCGTAATTAGAAAACAATATATTTATTAGTATTTATAATATATTTAAGATATAAAATACAATTATGACCCACAGTCTAGAGTGATGATGATCATTAAACTGGATTCTTGGATTTGATATTTGAGCTCCTGCACAATATACGAGGGTAAAGTGTACCCAACATTACACACTGTACGTAGATTATAATAAACAAGTAAGCTAGCATAAAGTTTTAGGGCGAATATGTAAACCTGTAATTTTATTGTGGGCTTTATAGGCCGAGAGATGGAGACAAAAATGAATCAAAACCATATACAGGTGACCTGAAATTCGATACATTCCTTTGAAAGACAGAAAGTAGACCTCATTTACAGTAATATTTTTCATGGCATCCCCTATCCGAAAGTTGATATTTACAAAGTTATTGAAATTTCAAAAATTTTTTCTTTATTTTCGACTTTTTGACTTTGACGTGACGTATTTTTAAAAATGTTTGTCTTTTTAGTGATTTTTTTTACGTATTTTAACCGTCAATGAGTCAAATAATATTTTTAAGGAATAAATAGGGACAAACTAAGCGAGAATTTTTCATTATGAGACATGAAATAGAATTTTCTTTTAAGAAAAATGCACATTTTTCTTAAAAACAGGTGATTTTCTTTAATAAAATGTATGATAAAATGCGTACAAATATTCTAAATAACTTCCTTATCTCATTAGCTTTCCAAAAAGGTGCAAATGTCTACATAAAAATATGACGTTGTAGTAAACGTTCTTTCAATGGAATGTATCGAATTTCAGGTCAACCTGTATAAAAGATGTGTGAAGGTCACAAGTAAGTTAGGAACAAAAGTCAAGTTGATTAAGTGAGGTGAGGTCAGGAAAAAATGTGCCCCGTTTCTGATATATCCGGACACCTCAATGGCGGCCGAAGGCACCCGCGGTGGATTTAGTGGGTAATGGCTTATATTGAGTCCCACGTTACCACCAGATGACTATTTACAGGATGCGTTCACCTCTAATATTTTTTATCTATTTTCTACTAAAGAAAGTAGGTAGTAACAAAATTTACTTAGTAAAACTGTTATTCCTGAACTTCGTAACATTCTGGCCTCGTCTCCCGGACCACATGGCTGCACCCTCATAAGTTCTGCGCGGTGGCTATGACACTTTCATTAAGGCGGTATATTGAGACAAACAAACCAAATTTTGCATACGCCGTTATCGTAAAACTAGCGCCAGATAGGCTTTTGAATTAATTTTGTTGGAAACTTGGTTATTGGTGTGGTCACTCAAAATTGGATAGTAAAGTTATTTATACCGATGGTTGAGCTTGTGTCGCACTCCCATCTGTATGCGTACCATCATCTTGCTTCCTTCCGCTGAGCTTCGTTGGGGTTCGGAGAGAAGAGCAGGACAGGCTACACTGCCTATCCTGCTCTTCTCTCCGAACCCCTATTACTGGAACAGAGACTCTAGGAACAAGTATAGTATGGAATTGACATTCGCGTATACCCGAAAGGGACAGGCATATTTTACAGGGATACCACATTAATTATAACAAGTCTACTTATTTTCTTGAAACAAGTGAATTAAAAAATAATAAAAAACTGGTAAAGGTTGATAGATAACTATAAGCATTAGCCCTAACCAAACATTTATTGTAATTTTAGACAGCTGCATTTTTCCGGATTACCGAAAATATTATGTAACGACTAATAACAAACCGCTAAAAACATAAATATACGTCTTAATATGTATGATCTATAGTACATAGCCTTTAAGGATATCAATAAACATATTTGTTTTTATTGTGTTTATTTCGAAAATTCCAGTCACCCTTTTTATATAATACCACATTCTTGGGTAATCTGCCTATAAAAAAACTGGTATCACCATACCTACAAAAGCCGACCAAATTAAAAAGTAGTACAAAATGGCGGCATATTTGACAAACTGTTCGCGAGTGAGAATGTTTGTATGGCATTCAAATTTAGTCGATAATTTTTTGTTGGGCACATCCTTGTTGTGCCCAACAAACAAAGAGTGATATTCTGACAAAGACAAAAGAAAGTGTTTATGTCTCTGTCACTCTTGGATTTTTCGTATGCTGTTATCTCGTTCCAATACGATATTATTATTAGCTTGTCAAATCTATTGATACTTGATCTTAGCAGAGACTTAACATCCCACGTCTCAGGATACACATGAATTGCCTGGGCTAGTTCCACGTAAACTAGTTCATGTTATTGGGCGACGCTGCACACTTACTATCAGGTGTCCGTCTGCCAGTTTGCCTAATATTATCAAGGAAAGACTAACTCAGGTCTATCTTCTACACTTTTACAAATAAACCACTGATCGGATGTGGATGTCACTTATGTGGGAAGTACATGATGTCTTAAAGGATGCATTAACGATGACGTGTGTGTGTGTAGAAAAGCCCACCTTTTATAACCCACAAAATATATATATCTGTGACTAGATAATAGGATCTGATAATAATCCACACTTAGAATGGTGATTTTTTATGTTATTTGGATAGGCAAATCATGGTAAGTGTTAAGAATCGAGCTTATTATAACCGATCGAACGTGAGCCATAAAATTTCGAAGCTGGTCAGTGATTTGTCACTGACGTAAACGCAATTTAACCAACTAGTCATGAAGTGTAGTATTAGAAAAGCTTTTAAATTAACATGGTTTTTTTTTTCAAAAATAAATAAAAATAGGTAATGAAAAAACTTTTTACCGTCTTAAAACTTAAAAAACGTCCGTGACCATGGTAGCTGTAATTGGGTATCCGAAACGTTGGTCATGTAATATCTTAATAAGCCACGATGAGATCCGTAAAAAATAATTTAATTATAATACATACCTACTAGCTATTGCTCGCAGCTTCGACCTACTAACCTAACTAATGTCCAAAAAATTAAGAAAAAAAAAATGGAATGTAAAAAATGTCTTCAAAAATGGTTACAAATGTAAAAGTAAAGTATGTGTAACCTACATACATATAAAATTTCATCAAAATCAGTCAAGCCGTTTCGGAGGAGTATATTTATTTACAATTGTGACACAAGAATTTTATGTATTAGAGATATCCCAGTAAAACCATGGTAATTATTCATTTTAAATGGTTTTATGTATATTAGTTATATGATATTAAGGGAACTATTGACATGATATTATATGGAGTAATCTGAAAATCGTTATTAAGCCGAGCGGACCTACATCAAACGACCTTTTTTTTTTTTTTTTTTTTTTTCTGTTGGGGAAATCTATTAGATACCACCGGGCCCGGGGGGACCTGGTGGTTATGTGGGACTCTCACCACACTAAAACCCCAACGTGTTCGCCTCGTGTCGTTCGGCGGGCCCGGTGCGGGAACTGTAGTCTTACCGCTCCGGGCCCCGACGCTGTACCCATCAGCACTCTCCGCTAGTAAGGCACCCTGAACACCTAAGGGCGCCTTACTGCACAAACCTTTCTTGCGCGCGGTGGACCCCCCGATCAGCCGCGCACAGGTCTCTTGCGGCACAACATTCCGTCGCCACCGCGTCTCTCCGCCTGCCAGAGGTTTCCAAGGCTACAGCTCCTCCAACGCCATGGGAACCTCCTCCGCCAAGACGGCAAAGCTATTGGCCATCGGGCAAGCAGGCTGGGCAGGGGCCGTAGGGCCATCGCCAGCCTCCTTTTCCACCGACTTTTCTACTGGTCGCCGGTCACGACGTGGTGCGACGCACGCTAAGCCGCCCATTTTGTGGGCGGCGGATTGCCCGTTTGCGCTACACACCGCGCACTTCGGGGTGGTCGCAGAGCACTCCCTCGCTCTATGACCCTCTTCGCCACATCGGAAGCAGAGTCCGCTCCGGTCCGTTACCGATAAGCAGGCCGCCGCCATGTGGCCCAACTCCTGGCAACGGTAGCACCTGAGTGGGAGGGTGTCTAGCAGTTTGAACTGCGCCGACACCCATCCCACAAGTAATCTGCCTCCCGCCACGATCACCTTTGCCGCCTCCGCAGGGCAACGGATAATCACCGCGCCCATTCCAGTAGCGCTGCGGCCGATCTCACCAGATCGAACCTGCTCCGGAGCGCAGCCGCCCTTCTCCACCACTGCTGCCACGACGTCGTCCTTCGTGACAGAGTCGTCCAGACCCGAGATGCGCGCGCTCACGCATTTCGTCGGTCTGGAGACTCGGACGACGTCATCGCCCACCACCTCTCTGATCTTTGCGGCTAGAGAGTCCGCTTTCTCTCCCATGGCCGCACCTTGCAGCACCAGAAGACGGGCGCCGGTGGCCGCCTTCCTGCAGATGATGTCGGGCCTTATGCCAAGGTCTGGCAGGCAGATACTTGATTTGGCCTTGCCTATGACATCGGCATATGTGAGCCCCTTCTCCACCGCGGCTGGCTGCAGCCGGAGCACCACAACTGCACTGTTGGCCACTCTCAACTTTCGAGGCTTCTTCGTCGGCTTTTTGGCAGCCTGCTTCTCTTTGGAAGCCTTCTTTTTGCGGGTGACCGTGGCCCAACCCTCTGCCGTTTGCGCGGCCTCCTGCCGGGCGGCAGCCTTACCCTTTTTTCCCATCTTTTTGTGGGCGCCCGATGGCCCCGGATTTGCTGACGGCATCAGTGTTGACACCTGCACCTGTGAAAGTGTCTTCTCCTTTGCCGTCTTCTTCTTAGCGGCGGCTGGTCCCGGATTCACCGTCGGGACTGGCATCGCTGTCGCTGCTTTAACTCGTCGGTCCACCGCGAGGGGCGGTCGCAAACACGGCTCAGGCAAGAGGCGTGCCTCGAGGCCCTCCAGCCGGGCATTCAGGCGCGCTCCCGACAACGCAACCGCCTCCCGCATCGCCCTCTCGACAATCTCCTCGAGATTAGGGGGTACGGGCGCGGCCAACGCTACAGGCGCGGGCGATGTCACCTTTATGGCTGACTGCCGGGAAGTGGCGAGCTCGCTCCGAAGAGCCGCCACCTCTTGGCGCATCTCTGCCACCTCCTCCAACAGCAGCTTATTCTTTTTCTCCAGTACCTTTGCCTCGGCCGTGGATGTACGTTCCAGGAGCGTGACCGTTGCTTCCCGTATTTCACTGATCGCGACCTTCAGGGCCTTCATAAACGAGCCTTTGAGGTTTCCCGATTTGGTACGGACCTCCTCTATGATCTCCAAGGCCCTGGAGATATCTCCGCCCAGAGCCGCCGTCTCGATCTGGCCACGTCTTACACCTTTTGCTGTCTCCGACTCCGAAGACATAGGATTGACATCCCCTGTCTCCGACTCCGAAGACATCGGATTAACATCCGAAGACTCACACAGGCGGGGCGGGACCAGGTGGCGGGTGAGCTTGGAGACATCTTTCTCTGCCTCCGCCTGCATTGCCTCGCGCTTCGCCGCAGCCAACTCTCGCTGCGCTTTCGCCATCCCTATGTATTGTCCGGTGGTCGGCGGGCGGCCTCTTCCTCTTTTAACCGGGGGCACCTTCTTCTTCCTTCTCGCCTCCTCGTCAGATGACGAGTGATGCGCCCTCTTACTCCCAACACATGAGCCAGACGCTTCACTCCAGTCACTCTGACTCATGTCTTCCACCTCCGAGAAAATTCTCAGTGAGGCTCTCTCCTTTCCTTTCTCCAAATCGCGTGCAATCCTGTCCGTTTTAACGCTGTTGTCATCGGTACTGGGATGAGCAGAGCTCACCCCTGAAGCAAATTGTGCCCCCCCCGTATACGTGGGGCAGACCTCCGCCGATACTGGCGGGGTGCGGGATTCTCCCTTTCGGGGACCCGCCCGGGGATTCTTTTTCACTTTGCTGTCTTCCATTTTTTTTTTTTTGAGAATCTACTCATTTGGGTTGAGCAAACCCGTAGTCACCTCGAAACAGCGGTGCGCTTATGACTGGATCCCCTCCAGCCATTCATCCCCTCGCCGCGCACCAGAGCTTATATTGGGATTGGGGTAATTTTTTACGAGTGGTTTTCTTCCACGTAGTCCCCATCCCGACGTGGGATGGCGACCACCACCCCCGGCCCTATGGACCGGGGAGCGGCTTGGCCGGCAGTGGCCAGAACCAACTGCCGCCCGGTTCGGATCCGATTAGTTCACACGGGGTTTTCACCCCGAGCTTAAGCCCCACCGCCACGTCAAGGCCCGGATCCGGATGGTGGGGACATTAAACGACCTGGAATACTTGCCTTTAACGTCATTAGACCGTAGACTAACTCGCAGAGTGGACGAGCAATATTAACTCCAATATTATCTTTTTTCGTCTACTATTTATAAATAAATAGATATTAATTAAAAACCACACCACGTCAACCTAATCCCGTGCAAAGTTCGTAAAAACTTGTGTAACGGGTACTAGAATTATCTGCATTTAGCAGGATTCGAATCCGAAACGATGCGTTAAGTGTCAGCCGTCTTGCTTATAATATATCTTATGATATCTGTGTTACAGAGAGAAGGGCGAGACAGGCAGTGTAATTAGTGTTGTTTTCTAATGTTTACGCGAATTTCACTCATTCTAATGAAACAATTTTTACGGATTTTATCGCGGTTTATTAAGATTTTTACAAGCCCGACGTTTCCGATACTTTACAGCAACCATGGTCACGGGAGGACTGAGGTGTCATACGTCCTAATGTTACAAAGTTATTCGAAACTACCCTATGATACATCAATATTTTTACGGATGAAACGTTTCGAAATTGTGCAAAGTTTTTGTCCAAGAAGAATGAGAGAGTGATTGAGACCGATTGAGAGAGAGTGAGATAGGGTGAATGTAGCATGAAGCACATAGCCATGGAGTGAGAGTAGGCGCAAGCGACTGAGAAAGATCGAGAGAGAGAGTGAGATAGAACGAACGTTGCATCGCAAGTCTCGAAAATTTAAGGCTTTAGATTAGATTAAACATGAACGAGATTTAAAGATTCGTTTGCCAAATGAGTTTCACTTCTGACATATTGTGTACTTTGTACGCACGCATTTTTTTTGCAATCTATGTATCCAAAAAAGTTGCTATCTTATCTATATAATCTGTGTCCTGTTAACCCGTACTATCGCCCTCACGTAAATTCCATAATTTATTCCGGGGTCTTATCCAACCATATTCGATAGTACTTAATTATTAACTCGCATAATATAAGAGGGGTGCCCCTCAACCACCCGGGGGGAAACAGTGAGAGACACATGTCACAATGGCGTTTTTTATGTTGGTTAAGCAAACGGGTAGACAGGGGACAGGATGGTAAGAGGTCAGATTCGCCCTGAACATAAACCAATTATCATCCCCACCGTCAGACCAGAGTCTTTTCGTGACGGTGGGGCTTAAGTGTGAGGTGAAAAATCTGGGTGACCAATCGAATCCATGGTCGGTTTTTTTCGGTTGGCGCTAGCTAAACCGCTTCCCGGTCCATAGGGTAGGGATTGGTGGTCGCCATTTAACGAGACGGGGACCGCGAGGATGACAAGCTCTCTTATAAATTACCCCTCGTTCCCCCTTTTTTGTAACATGGTGCTTCAGAGGGGGAAGGAGAAAAATGTGTTCAGGAGGCTTACACGTCTGCCCAATGTTCTGCGGTAGGACAATGGCGGTGTGCAGTTTAGGTGTTTAGGTTGGGACCATAGATGTTCGTGGGACGATAGATTTTGACCTTGCGACAGGTCATTCAGTAGAGGATCGCGCAAAGGTAACCCAGACGGAGTTATGAATGTCTTCTTGTTCCGACGACCCCGTCGGATGCGGAGTGGAGTAACATCGTTGGGTTTTAGTGCGGTGAGAGTACCACTTGGTCAGGGGGCTGGCGGTATCCATTAGGGTTTCCCAACGAAAAAAAGGCAACTAATTCATGTCTCGCCCATTTTGAGTATGTCTCAAGGTTGGCGAGTGAAGGTAAGTTTTTATCATATTTCGTGAGTAATATTTTTTTTGTAAAATATAAAAATAAAAAATCTAAATCTTGGTTTTGAGGTTATGTGGAAAAAGTGTAAATACAAAAGTTATATATTATCTTTTATTACCTACAACTTTGCCATTTAACTCTTTTTCGTGGGACTTGTGGTTTTGCCGGAAACGAGATAAACCGTTTTTTACCCTACCCCCCCTCCACTTTCCCGCCCTTAGATCGCCCGTAAATTATTTTTCCTTCCATTGTTGTTATATTCTCTTCCTTTTCCGATGGATTCCATTCCACAATAATATTGTTCCACTTTTTGCCATTTTCAATGGCTTCGGCACTATTCTAAAAATGTTTTCTTCTACTAGTACCCACATAAAAATATTTCCAAAAGTATACAAAATGGTAATATATTTAGTCTCAATGAAATATTGAAAATCATTGCAAAAGGCGGATCGCCGAGTCACGAGATTTGTGAGCCGTCATCCCAGTGACCTGGTTTACATCGGCCCAAGAATTTTGACTTATAAAAGAGTAGGGTGCATATCAATAAAATTTATTGAATACTTTTAAAATTCACTATTAAACACATAAAAGTATTTAATTTTGGTATAATTTTTATCTGGATCGACGGGCTTTGTCTTGTGGTTAGTGCCCCTGACTGCTAAACCAGAAGGTCGTGAGTTCGATAAAATTTTATCACACTTTTTTTTTATTATTAATCTATTGTTTTCTATTGTTTAAGCGAATTACACTCAATATACAGTAACTTTTACGGATTTTATCGTGGTTTATTAAGTTGCAAAGACTCGCTCAGTCCTTAGCCACTTTCAGTTGCTTTAAAATATCAACAACTTCAAGCATCTAAAAATCTTAGTAAATTCCTAAAAAGTCGTAAAAGATTCTTCCGGGACAGACAGGAACCACCTTCGCAGCAACCACTGTTACCGCAGCTTCCGCACACGCGAGAGCTCCTCCCACGTCGGTGACTCGCCAAAGAGTGACCTCCTCTGTGAACAGAAGATGTACATACACCTCGGAGTGTACCAACGCCACGAGCTCCCACAGTGAATCTCCAGCCAGGACAGTGGCTGCCACCCAGGAGACGGTACGATAGCCCCTGATTATACCCTCACCACTATGACCCGCTACGTACTCCGTAACAGGGCCTTGTTCCTAGCGGTGAGGAAGTCCACTCATATTGGGGCTCCGTAGGTACATTCCAATGAATGTTAGTTAATTAATCTTTTAAATTTACAAATTATTGTCACCCTCCAATGATTTACAAAAGTGAAGGGTCCAAAATGATACGGTTCTTGCGTTTTAAAAGGGCCCATTTTATCTAAAGGGCCCCGTTCCTTTTCGTAGCCCCGGAATTCGCAAATTATTGCAAATGTTAGGCACAAATGCCCCTCATTATGCTTATGACCTTCGACCTTTATAATTAATACCTTCCAGGTAGACCTAACTCGATTTGTATGAAAGTAATTTCTTAGTTATACAAAATACATTTTATTATTATTTAGGTAAACTGTAAACGATAATTGTACTATTAATATGAGAAATAGAATAGAATAGAATAGAAATGCTATTTTTTAGCTAATGTTCAAGAGTTTTGATCAGCACAGAGCTAAAATTGCTGATAAATATGATGTGTGTGGTAACATAAGGTATGAATGTGGCCCGTCTGTGTTGCGAATGACAAGTGAACAGCCGTCTTGGCGTTCATTGAGGGAGACCTATGTTCAGCAGTGGACGGATAGAGGCTGATGATGATGATGATGACGAATGTATGAATGAATGATGACGATATTAATCATAAAATATAGATATAACAATACCTACATTTCGGCAGAGTAGCGCCCTTCACAATTAATATACAGGTAGAATACATAACAAGCCTGCCATTGGCGTCCTTTTATATCAAATCTTATTATTATAAATATTATTACAAATAATTAAAGTAAATACATTATGCCTCCTCATGATATAAATAAATATATTAGAATTACTAATCACGTTCAATTAGATTTATTATTAATCAATATTATCTTCATGAATAGCACATCCGTTTGGCGCCACCGGAAGTCTATAATTTCAATTACTTTACTTGATGCATTTAGACAGGTAAACTGCGTCACATCCGGCTGGTGCTGCTAGTGATTTAAAACAGAAGGTTATTGATAAATAATAAGTTGTTTATCAATGAAATAAAAGATAACTGCGGAGGTTTGCAGATTAAAGTATCGGTTGAGATAAGTCTGATAAAGCCACTTTAGTTTTAGTTGTCAGATATTTTGTACTGAGAATAGGATTTATATTGGCGTCCTTTTACAAACTTGATACCGTCAATAGACAGCTATTTGGTTACCAATAATTATTATAAATATCGCCGTAGTGTAATTACTGCAAATACATAATGAATTATAAGCATTATTAATCAATAATATCATATCAAGATTAATTATTATTAATGTTGAATCAACATTATTTTAATTGATGTTTTTAGATGGTAAATGGTATCACCTCCGGCTGGTGCTGTCAGTGGTTTGTAACACAAGCCTAGCTCGGGGCTAGGTTCATCATCATCATCAGCCTCTATTCTCCCACTGATGAACATTTTTTTTTCTTTAACGCCGAGAAATGCTCCCACGGGGGAGTGATTCTCCCCACGCGGGTATGTGGGAAAGCTGGTAAAGGGACACAGCTCTACCCTCTAAAACCCGGCGAATGCCAACAATGCTGCCTTTGTTGAAATGCCCCGTATCTAATGAGCAAACATGGCACCTCGACGGCTAGTCAATCCCCCAAGGGACCGATGCCATCTCCACAGAGGGGTTGTCCCACACCACAGAACAATCCCTCCCAACGTCGGGACAGTACAATTCTCTTTCTAGGCTCAATTCGCTTCGCCCAAGTTGCGGCGGCTCACCTTAGGCTAGAGGCTAGGCTAGGAACCATGGTGGACCCCCCACTGCTGAACATAATGTAACTTTTGCGTTAGCATGGACGCGGAACGGATAGACACGTTTATTGAGGACATTTTGATGAAAAGCAATGCACCCGCAGTTTCTCTGGTGTAGCGAGTGTCTATGGATTTTTCTTTTTTATAGAAGAGGGTAGGCAGGCGACGATGGCCTAGTGGGTATGGGCTCGGCCTCTTGAGTGAGAGCCGAGAGGTCCGGGTTCGATCCTGACCCCCCTGTGATGCCTAGAAATGGGTTTTTCTAAATTTCTACCTGTACCTGTACCTGACCGATGACCAGACATCGCTTGCTCATCGGTGAAGGAAACATCGTGAGGAAACCTGCATGCCTGATGAGATTAAAAGTCTTTGAAGGTGTGTGAAGTTCACCAACCCGCATTAGGCCAGCGCATCGGTGAACTATGGCCCAAAACCCTCCTCGCCTGATTTCGAGGTGGAGACCCATGCCCAGCAGTGGGACATATAAGGGTTGATATTTTATAGAAAAGGGAGCAAAAGGATAATAGTCGGTGATAAGAGTCATCGAAAGACACGCGCTACACATGAGGAACAGCAGGTGCGTTGCCTTGCAAATATGAGTATCTCTTTTCTTGAAGGTCCCTAAGTCGTATCGGTTCGGAAATACTGCAGCTGGTTCCAAACTGGTCGTGCAAAACAGATGCCGACATGTCAGTGTCAGTAATCACTTACCACCAGGTGAACTGACTGTTTCTTCTTTAAAAAAGAATCTATAGACCGAAGACTATATGTATACCGTAAGTTTTTGTCTCGTGTAACAATATCCTATTGCAAGGTGATATTTGCTTATTAACCTGTGGGAGTGATGCGCTGTGCCGCGCCCGTCTGCAGAGGTTCCATGCTGCGTATATCTTTGAAACTTGATGCTCCTTTGCTTTGCTTGTCCAACTAACATAAATAAAACAAACCACAAACATTTCAAAGTAATTGATTTAATAAACTGGTTTTCTGAAAGTACAAAATGTGTCGACTACTTTCGTAACTATTAGTTGATACTTCAGACCCCACTCGGGTACGGAACCACATAAATAAACCCACAAAGCCTACGTTTTGAGATTGTGACACAGATTACAGAGTAGATACGATACTATGTATGCATCCTTATACCTCTGTGGCTTAGTGGTAAGCGCGTTGGCGCTCAAGCCGGAGGTTGCGGGTTCGAATCCCGCCAGGCAACAAAAAATATTTTCTGTGTTCCTGGGTCATGGATGTGTATTAAATATGTGTATTATATAATAAAAATCTTAAATATATGTATAGTATAAAAATATTAAATATATTTCCGTTGTCTGGTACCCGTAACACAAGTTCTTCGAGAACTTACCACGGGACCAGATTGACGTGGTGTAAAAGCGGTCCATAGATATTATTATTATTAGTAGCCGAGAGGTCCGGGTTCAATCCTGACCCCCCCGTGATGCTTAGAAATGGGATTTTCTAAATTTCCATGTGCAGAACATGAAACCATCGTTTGCTCATCGGTGAAGGAAACACCGTGAGGAAACCTGCATGCATGATGAGATTAAAAGTCTGTGCAGGTGTGTGAAGTTCACCAACCCGCATTGCGCCAGGGCATTGGTAAACCCCCACCATGGTTCACGCCTTGACGTGGCGGTGGGGCTCAGTAGCCTAAGGTGTGCCCAGTACCTTGGGCGAAGCTAATTAAGCCTAGGGGACCCTTTGTACCCCTCTTATAAGAAGAGGGGTCAAAAGAGCAGTGGGGAAGGGGTGAGGACGGGAACCTCACCCTATTGTAAGCAAGATGGTGGTATCCATATGGGAGCGTGGCACAGGGCATCCCTCCCACCGGTGGTAGTACATCCCTCCCAATGGCGATGAACAAAAATCGAGAGTAAAATATACTAATTAGACTTTCAAAATAGACATTTATTATACCTTTATGAGGCTATTATGATTACTGGAGCTTGTAAAAAGAACTAAACATATAAACAAAAAAAAAGTCTGACAAACGTGAGTATGTAATACAACAACAATATTATGTTTTCCGATTTTTTCCTTTGCATAAGTTGTGAGATTTAGCTTCTTACCAAACATGATTTATTTGATTAATAATCGAAGCCTATACGTTTTAGTTTGAACTGACAGACAGACGGAGGGATTGGAGTGGCAGGAATGGGTTCCGCTTGGTCATTTTGAGGAATTTTTTTCGGAAAAACCTTTTCGGCCTGATGGCCTTTAAGCTCAATCGGTATGGTAAGTGAGCAGATGGCTCACTTAAGAAATATTCGAAAGGGAGACACCCCCCTTCGTGGCGCGGCTCATCGCACGCGCTGTTTGGGAGAGTAGGATTTAGACTAGTCGAATCCGATAATAACGGATCTTTAAAAAGTAAGCATCAGAAAGACAAAAACGTAATAAAGATTTATCAAAACCATAAACCATAAAGAATTATCAAAATATTTTGGAACTCGAAAAAAAGAATATTTTTTATAATAATATTTGCACCCGGCACGTCCATGTTTTTATTGTTATGATTGCTCGAGTTTTGTCAGGTTTATTCTGAATTTTAGGTAAATACTCGGTTCGACGTCCGTTATGGAACACTCAATTTAGAAGTTGCACAACATATTGTTATTGGATACCAAACTTTATTTGCGAATTTATGATTTTATTGAATGCTTATGATGACTATGGAACATGTGGACCATGGACTTGCTATCATTCTGTTTCTATCCATTAGGTTTACTTTTTTATCGCAGGGAAATCCTTATGGTAGCAGCCAGGATCTTCGGGTAGATTCTGACCCAATGTGGGACTCGCATCTAACTAAAACCACTGCGAGCGCCTTCAGCCGCTTTTTAAGGATACCAACCATTAGTTTTACTTAACCTAACGAACGCCAAGACGGACGTTGCTTTGTATCCGGAAAGTAAATAAATAAATCGAATTACATTGTTATTTCATAACGACGGCGGGTGTCGAACGGGGGTGCGTAGGAGGCGCTATTTAATGCGTCTCCAGTAACGCCCCTGTGTTCGTGTCGGGCCCAGGATGGGAACCTGGGTCTGTATGGCACGACGTCGTGGGGACTGCTTAGTAGCGGCCGGGCAGTCCCCTCCTACGAGGAGTAGTCTGGCCTTCGCCGGGGCCAGCCTGTCGCTGAGGTTATCCTGTCTGTTGCCTGCATATCCGGGACCCTCAAAAAGCGGCTGAAGGCGCTCGCAGTGGTTTTAGTAAGGGTGGGCACTCCCAGGTGCGAGTCCCACATTGGGTCAGGGTCTACCCGAAGATCCTGGCTGCATCCCTAAGGATTTCCCTGCGAGAAAAAAAAAATCTCTTAGGTATGTTATTGCGTTAGAGATTTTTATTGCATAACTATATATTTATAACATTTACTTGCTATTCCGTAAAAATCTAAAGTTTCTCTTTGTACCAAATTGTATTAGACATACCAGAGTGTGGGCGGCAGCCACTGCCCCGGCCGGTGACCCCCCGTGGGAACTCGTGGCTGAGGTTCTTGCCGAGACGCACTCCTATGTCTCGGATAGGAGGTCTCTTGGCGAGAGCCTTACGCTAGACGGGATCCTTCGGGTTCGCCGACTAGGGCAAGAGCCGTTAATGCGAAGGTGGGGGGAGGACCTGGCGCAACAGCCGTACGGCAAAAGCCTAACGGTTGCTCTGCGTCCGGTCCTTGAGAAAAAAGACATACCAGAGTGTCACAGACCCTTTAATCTTATAAGAAATGCCCGGCCATAGTTAATCAATACTGTCGTGTAGATTTATGTCTGTTATTTCTCCTCCGACGAATTACCAGGACAATTAATTACAACCGAAAAATAGCGAAGATATTTTCTTTAGGACGTTACGATAAATGAATATACAGCTCTAGAATGATATGTGAAAATATTCTACATTTTTTATGTTTGTAAGAGGTAGTGCCATGCTGCTTTGCAGCCGAACTGGGCGGCACGACTGAGGTGGTACCTCTTGGACACATAGCACCGACGTTAAGTAACAGCTATGCCGTAGTTCGTGCGGTTGGTGAGTTTCCGGTGGCTCATTGTGGGGATAGGGAAATAGGGAAAAGGACTTGGGACCTTCAAAAAAAGAGCATACTAACATCTAAAAGGCCGGCAACGCACCTGCTGATCCTCTGGTATAGCGGGTGTCTGTGGATGTTACCATCAGGTGAACCGACTGTCCGTTTGCCTCCTCTTCTATAAAAAAAAGGACGAAAAAAAATCTATGGGCGTCGGTGGACACCATAAGGCTCCGACTGCATTTTATTTTACAATGGGTAATGTTCTGAGGCACCCCGCTGGGGAGGGGAGGGGGACTCCACAGACGGGTATGTGTGACTCGTTCGCCCAAAAGGTGGCAAGGTGGACGCAGCTCTACCCACTAAAACCCGGCGAGTGCTACCAATGCCGCCTATGGTGAGGTGCCCCGGATCTATTGAGCAAACAGGGCACCTTGTCAATCCCTCAAGGGACACCACCTCTAGAGAGGGACCGTCCCGCACCACAGAACAACCGCTCCCAACGTCGGGACATTGCAATGGGGTGAGGTTCCCATCCTAGCCCATTGTATCCTCCTACTCTTTTGTCCCCTTACTTATTCGAGGGGTACAAAGAGCAGCCTCCTCGGTTCACTGGTGAACCCAGCTGAGTGCTGGGTTCACCTTAGGCTACTGAGCCCCACCGCAACGACAAGGCTTGAATCGTGGTGAGGTAAACGAGTTTACTTGTGTAATGTCACTTTCCTGAAATACAAAAAAGCTGTTATACGGATGAAATATCTACAGCTCCTTTTTATGTTAGTTGGATAGGCAAACTGTCAAACGTACCACCTGATGGTAAGTGGTCGGCGTCGCCCATGAACATAAACTAGTATACCTGGAACGAGCCAGGCAAGTTATTTATGTGTTGCCTATCCTGAGACATAAGATGTTACGTCTCGGTACCAGTAATTACACTGCCTGTCTTGCCCTTCTTTTCTTTGTTTCACAGGAGAAACAAGCAAGCTCTCAATTTTTTTATTTCATGATGATATAAAATTATTAGCCTTAATCGACCTCTTGACGACCTCTGTGGCTCAGTGGTAAACGCGTTGGCGCTCAAGCCCGGAGGTTGCGGGTTCGAATCCCGCCAGGAAACAAAAAATATTTTCTGTGTTCCTGGGTCATGGATGTGTATTAAATATGTGTATTATATAATAAAAATCTTAAATATATGTATAGTATAAAAAGTATTAAATATATTTCCGTTGCCTGGTACCCGTAACACAAGTTCCTCGAGAACTTACCACGGGACCAGATTGACGTGGTGTGAAAGCGTCCATAGATTATCTTTTATCTTTAATGGTTTTTGGATGCTAGATAACAAAAAAAATATATGCCATTTTTTTATAACGGACTAAAAGTTTTCTTTTTTTTAAATATTTTTATGCATTTTCATTCAATTTCAAGCCATAATCAAAATTAAAAGACTCTAACTCGTCGGAAATTTAGTTTAAAATCAACTATAAAATTTCACCCGGACAGACAAAGACCAAAGCGAGTTGATTAAAAAACACGGGGAAAATGTGATCAATTTTCATCCCGGATATTAAATATCCTTTTCTTTGTTTGATTTTTGTGGTTGCGGGTAAAGCCGGGAAGGCACAATTACACTCAGAGCCAAAATTCCGTCCATGAAATTGGCGAGTGCCAGTTTTTAAGAGTGCTGCATTGCAGCCGAATTGGGCCAGCATGACCGGGGTGGTACCTCTCGCTCACATAATACCGGCGTAAAGTGACGGCTATGCTGTCGCGTTTTATGCGGTTTCTGATTTTCCGGTGACCCATTGGGTAGATAGGGAAAAGGAGGGAATTGCATCTGCAAAATCTCTGGTTGTGCGGATGTGTATGGGCGTCGAAAGTCGCCAAAAGGTTCCACTGCTCGTTTACGCGAATATATTTCAGCACGTGTTACCCTAACACTCTCGTCCCAACATTATTTTTTAACTCTTCCGTCAATTTCTAGGCACCATCTTTCTTTAAGAGACCTGGTGGTCAGGTTCAAGAAGCGGGTCATTCGTTTTCCGACCACGCAATTAAAATGGCGACGCACTTTAAATTTTTCACGTTACAGGCTATTTATTCCGTGGTAATTACTTACCGTCGTGAAGCTCGTGTATATTATTTATAATGATTACGCGAATTTCACTCATTCTAAAAAAACATTTTTTTCTGATTTTATCGCGGCTTATTAGCTCGTTTATAACATAAAACATATCCTCGGAATTCAACTCAAGCGTGTAAAAGTTTGTTAAATACAGAAACTAGTCAGTGATTTGTCACTGATATAAATAGCAATTCAACCAACCAGTGATCTGTGTACGTTCCATCAGCCAATTATCCATCAATGAACATCATTCAGCCAATCAGAGCGTAGAACTGGTGTAGCATCGCAGCACGAATTTTGGGAAATTTGTTTTCATACAAAACATACAATTACCGCTCTATTCTGGTTATATGCTCTATGGCAAGTCGTAAGGACGTGATGTAGCAATCTGCTAACTGCTTGTTGTGGCGTGTCTGTAACATTGGTCTTTGTTTACAGATTAGATTTTGCTCGGGTCATTCGTTAACGTCGCCGCCGCAGATAACTTACAGCTTTGGAACAAGAAATTGCTCGACTATTCATTAAATATTTTGTAATGGGAATAATTTCTCGTTTGACTCTAGGAATTGAAAACAAGTCAAACAGCAGACGAGCTACCTCATGGTAAGTGGTTACCGTCGCCGATGAACATAAACTAGTTTACCTGGAACGAGCCCAGGCAACTCATCTATGTGTTGCCTATCCTGAGACATAAGATGTTAAGTCTCGGTGCCAGTAATTACACTGCCTGTCTTGCCCTTCTCTCTGAAACACAGCAAAGCTGTATCACGGGAGAAACAAGTAAGATGGTGGTACCCATGCAGCCGGGAGCACGGCATAAGCACATCCCTCTATATTTATACTATTTACCCTATAAGCGCGACGATGGCCTAGTGGGTGTGGGCTCGGCCTCTTAAGTGACAGCCGAGAGCTCCGAGTTCGATCTTGACCCATTGCGATGCCTAGGAATGGGTTTTTCTAAATTTCTACGAGCACCTGAACATGAGACCATCGCTTGCTCTCCGGTGAAGGAAACATCGTGAGGAAACCTGCATGCCTGATGAGATTAGGTATTTGAAGGTGTGTGAAGTTCACCAACCCGCATTGGGCCAGCGCATCGATGATCTACGGCCCAAAACCTTCCTCGCCTGATTTCGAGGAGGAGACCCGTGCCGAGCAGTGGGACATAAAAGGGTTGATATTATTATTATTATTTATTATTATTATTACCCTATAATAGAATAACTTTGGATGGAGTTTAACCGTCCAAGGATGGCTCTTGGCTTAGATATATAATAAAAGATAGACCACGAAATTTTAAGTAAATAGTTTAAACCACAACAGTTCGAGTTTCGCCCACAGAAGTTTAATGTACTTGTAACGACCAAATATATCTTTCAAAAGGATCTAAAGTAATCAAATAAATCAATTTGATCGTGATTAATCTATCGAATGATTTAGCTTTGTAATAAATAATATATACGCATAAATTTTATATATATATATATATATATATATATATATATAAAATTTATGATATAATATATATCATATACCTAACGTATTGTTTGAGGAAAATTTATCAATACGTTGCACATACATACGTCAAAGAATACCTCAAACAATACGTTGCATATATATATATATAATACGCAGCCTAAAGGGATTTAGGCTGTGTCCACCAGAGATGTGCGAGGGAAATGTGTCGTGCGAGGATGTGTAGCTGTGCTGTGGAAATGTGTGGGCGTTTCCACCAAAGCTGTGCGAGGAAAACGTGTCGTAAGAGCATGTGTAGTGGAGCTATGAAAATGCGTATTAATGTGCGGTGCGAACCGTGCGAGGTTGCGTTGCGAAACTGTGTAATGTGTCTATGGACTGGCTACAGGACTCAACCTCGCAACACATTCCTCGTAAAACATTTCTCGCACACTCTTTCGCTTGTCTTGTACGTACAAAAACCTAGCTCTGATAAGCCGTTTCCACCAGAGCTGTGCTAAGCGAGGGTAGGTAAATGAAGCAATTCTATTGGTTCTTCAAAAACACATTCCTCGCTACGCATCCTCGCTCATCTCTGGTGGAAACGCAGCCTTATTCATTCCCAAATATTTCGGCTAAAACGTAAAAATCCTACTAATGTTATAAACGTGAAAGTTTGTATGAATGTATGGATGTATGTTTGTTACTTTTTCACACAAAACTAGTAAATGGATTTTAATGAACCTTTACACATCAGAATAATATATAGGATATTATGTATAATTTGTAAGAGGTAGTACCATACTGCTATGCAGCCGACTTGTGCCGGTACGATCGGAATGGTACCTCTCGCTCACATAACACCGGCGTCAAGTGACAGCTAAGCTGTCGCGTTTCGTGCGATTTTTGAGTTTCCGGTGGCCCATTGGGGGGATAGGGAAAAAGAGAGCAACACATGCATAATCTATGGTTGCGCAGATGTGTATGGACGTCGGTAGTCTAAAGCTTCGACTGCTCGTTAGCTACTATGCTATAAAATGTATCCCTGTACTCCCAAGGGAAATACGCAAATGAAACCACGGGGCACTGCTGGTATTCAATAAATATAACATTCTACTCTGTTCGCTGAGATTTTTTTTTTAATTTCTCATTTATGACTTAGTTTTTGAATCTAGAATCACTGTTGCTTCTTCAAAATTTTTTTTGTCTCCTGCTAAATGCATACCGCCAGCTCAGGATAGTTTCAGGTGCCTTCAGCAGCCCCTAAAGTGCTCCAGGTCTGTCAGGTCAGCAAAAGATTTACCTAACCTAATTTAATTAATTAACATGTTAGTACGTCATGGTTAACGACTGAACAAAAATGTTTATAGGTACCTTAATAAAATAAATCTTACTATATCTATACAGATATTATATATACGGATAAAAAAAACTGGAGTGTCTGTTTCTAATATTAAAATAACTGCTTTTTACTAAATGCATAATAATATGCTTATAAACATGATACATAAATATACCAAATTAACATTTTTTACAATTTTTGTCTGTCTGTTTGTTCCGACTAATCTCTAAAACAGCTGGGCCAATTTTGACAGGACTTTCACTAAAAGACAGCTGATGTTATAAAGAGGAACTTAGGCTACAAATATAATCATAATCACTCTGGATGCGGCTGTAAATCGTAGCTAGTTAAAAAATAAAAACATGTTCTTGGTAAAAAAAAACAACTTCGACGGGCAATATATTTATTATCTTAACATCTTAATAATATTTACAATCTCTATTCGGAGACTATTAAAAAAAATGTGACTTACATAATCTTATACTATGTACATATAAGGGCCTCTTCACACTAGTGTTTTTCCGACGTAGGCATTACGTTCGTATACGCAGACGCGGAATAACGCTAGTGTGAAAGGGCGCTAAGTAGCAATATTATACTATGGCCTACTTGTTTTTATAAAACAAATGTTTTGATATTATTTCGCAGTTCCACAAAAAAGTTTTGTTTTTGATTTATAGCTTGTTTGTTATGATGTATCGTTTGTTATCAATTCATCATCAGAGAAATTTTAGATGAAGAAAATTGGATATAAAACAAGATGAGATTTCTAGGTCTAGCCATGCTGGAAACGCTATAGACGTCCTGAAAGCGGCCTTGATTCCAGAATTCATCATTGAATTTGATGTCGATTGTAGTACGCCAAACTATGGTTCTCCAGCTACTGACGTCAGGTGTTCCCTGAGGCCATCTATTCAATTGGCCATCGACATAGCTTCCTTAAAAGTGCCATTGTTCTAGACCTTAAAGACCAACAAGCCTTCATTTCACGACCATTTTAAACTTATATCACTATGTCTCTATATGAAATATGAGAAATTCCAAAACGATTTGTAAGTTTTACAAATACAGCAATACATTATTAACATTTCTCAAGTAATTTACAAAAAATATATGTGACTGTGACTAACGTTTTCAATATGTTATTTTAGTAAGAGAAGGTTGTAATCAAATTTGTAGAGCGTCGTCTCTTTCAAACATTCATATCTACTAAGCAAAAGGACGTTTCGTTAAATTACCTGCTATCCACCTTAATTTTCCTATGTTTACTGGAATACTGTAAAAATTAGATTCTTTAAATCTGATATACATACATTTCACATGGATGAGATATTTTCGCAGGATATCCACATTAACTTTTATATCACAAAAATATCAACCTTTCCATTTAGCTGGAGTCATAAAACAATATGACCAATTCAAAACATACTAAAAGTGGTAATTAGCGTTTTTACGTTTACCTAAGAAATTATACACGCCAAAAAACTGTAATTAGAGTGTACTAATTAATTTTTAAGGAAGCTAATTTGAATGAAATATTATATTAATTAGTTTTTATATGTTAAAGCGTGTTGATATACAAATGAAAGTCACTCAGGAGAGGCTAGGCAGTAACAGTCTTAATATACGATCTGGTAACATGTAAATATCATGATCTCACAATGAGATAGGCTATTCCAGGTAAACTAGTTCATGTTCATGGCCAACGTCGACCACTTACCATCAGGTGGTACGTTTGCCAGTTTGCCTATCCAAATAATATTTAAAAAAAACTATTTTATTTGAAGTTAGTCAATTCCTGACAAGACAGCTCAAAATTATATCCATGATCCACCGAAACAACAATGAATTTCCTACAGACATGGTCGTTTAAGGCGTCTCTTGGACTATATCCAAGCCAGATGTTGATGATGGCTTATAAATGATGATTTTACCTGACGTTTCCCGAAAAAAGGTAAAGTTTCACTCTTTTGATTAAAATCTAACTTTGAGCCGTTTGGATTCATATTAATTGGAAGCGTCGCTGTGAATTTTAACTGCGGAAAATTTGGGAGTCCGCCATTTTGAAGTATTTTTTAAAAACTTTTAAAAATATTCGTAATGAGTTGTAAAGTATAAATTGCTATGTGGATATCATAATAAGAATTATATCGTTTAGTTATTTGAAATGCCTAACCAATGCTGGTTAGGCAATTATTTAGCAAGGAGATACGTTAGGTCTGGAATTGAAATATCTTCATAATAACTGCTAGTAACGATTCATTGTTATTCAATAAACAAAATGGCTGATCCATTATATCCGAAAATGCCTCTCATTTAAAGTGATATAAAGCAATTAAACACCTCAAATCATCGAAGCCAAGCTCAATAGCCCCAAGATATAATTAATCAACACTATTTAGAACCTTCACAAAGCTTCACGCATGATTGAACATCCATTGATGGTGTTCCACCGAGCTCACCTTACAATGGATAATGAAGGAAATAAGCATTGAATCGGCTTTAGTTTCAAAACACGTGTACCTATTTTACAATGAACCTGACAGGCTTCCTGTTTAATATAATCTGACAGGTTTCCTGTCTTCTATAATCTGACAAGCTTCCTGTCTAATAAAATGTATCTGGCGGCTATCTTTTTCAATAGCTTAAAACTGAATTTGTCTTTTTAAACTTGAAACTGACAGATATCCTATGTTTTTCATCTTTAAAATGGATAGCAGGGAATCTACTGTATTAATATAGTTATTTCTTTAGTATTTGAAAAAAATATGGAATCGAAAGGTTAAAGAAAAACAGTTTAGAATACAATCTTATTATGAAGTGGGATAAAGTGGTGATGTTTTATATGGAAAATTATAATGAATGTGAAAGTAAGTTTTTTTGTTACGCTTTCACGCGAAAACTACTGAACCGATCATCATGAAACTTTGTACACATATTCTTGGAGATATTTTAAGTAGCATATGATACTTTTTAAGAAAAAACCTAAAATCTGATCCGACGTAGACGAAGTCGCGGGAACCAGCTAGTATGGATTATACTACAAATATAGATATAAAATAATAGAATAGATAATAAAGACAGCATAAAAATCTCCCATCCATTAAAAAATATATTGGATTTTATCGGTTTACCAAAATTAATATTGAATAATTGTAATTACTTTTTACCGCATAAATATTTCATCAAATAAGACGATTTTTAATTCACAATTTCATTAATATTCTGTTAAAACTTCATCATTAACATTATATCCACCTTTTTTCAAATTTTCTTGAGATATTTTATTTTATATACAATTAAAGTACTATTAATTATAACATTTAATTATTTATGCATAAATAAATTAAAAGATTTAAATAAAATTACTATAATAAAATAAAATTACTATAATTTTGAAGTACGTCCCCATTCATTCATATTATTCATTAATTATTTTTAAGAATCTATTCTTAACATACAAAAAAATAACTCAGTCAATTGAACATTTTAAAACATTATTATTTTATTTCAATTAATTTAATTAATTGATTTAATTATATTTATATTAAGCATACATTCAACTATTTATACAATCTTGAATATTATTCTCGAAGTATACTGTGGTACTTATATAAAAATCGGGTTATATAATAATATGCCAGTAATAATATTATTATAAACAGAAAATAATATTTGTGTTTTGTATGTTTGTAACAAATAAACTCAGAAACTCAATGACTTCAAAAACTCGTTCATCATTAGAATGCTACTTTAACATTGAGTGACAAGGGTATAAAACATCATATTTTTTTAAATTCAAGTACAATTGGAAACTTAACGCGAGCCAAGCTGCGGTAACAACTTATATTATGTATATATTATAAAATAATTTAATGCACATGATATAAATTTAAAATATTATTTGTCGCGCTTTGGCGTGAAATCGACTCAAACGCCGTGACAAAAGACGTGACTCTGCCTGGTCATGCGTTGTCTTTTTATTGATATTGTCACAGTTTGTGCTGACGTCATACTTTTATGCGCTTTCTGCGTTTCTTGTTGCATGGGTGACAGCTATCACTTACCTTCACTGATGCTGATAATCCTGGAGTTATTTCTGATGATGCTCGTAGCCATGATAACATACATGCGCCGTGCAGCATGTACTCTGTTCCATCAAAGCAAATCTAATTTGTTTCGTAAAAGAGTTTTAAAAATTGTATTCAAAACACGATATTTCCGATATTTTTTTTAACAAAACTTTTACAATCTGTTTATACATAGAAATTGAATAACGGAAAAAACTTTGTATCTGTAAATTCACAAAAAAAGAAAGTGTTTTTTTTAAGTCTGTATTAAATTAAAAAATGTCACAGTAAAAATATTTGCAAGTAAAACAACTACTACGAAACTTCCAGCATTATTTGAATTCAAATTCACATTTGAACTCATATTTGAACGTTTTGTACCGAGTGAAGACGTATTACTTGATGACGTTAAGAGCATTACACAGACAAAATGAGGTTTGCATCCTACGTACTAGAATATTCCCGAAGCTGTTTAATGTTCCAATGAACTAATAACTTGGAATGTACGAAGCAAAGCTACCGGTGTAGATTTAACTTCGGGTATTGATATAGTCATGTTTCGTAACGATGTGTACAAAAGTGAGCTACGGTTTACTTGTTACAAGCGCAGCTCTCAAAATGTGATTTGTGGGTGTAAGTCGTAAGTGGTGGTAGTTCTAGGTAAAACCTCACTAAGGTTCCTAACCTGAGTTTTTCTAAATACTTCCGTGACCTGTTCAAGAAAGGCATTTCGTATAAGGTGTTCGTAGATGATACCGAAATATCGAGCGTCGTGAAAGTAAAAATATCTCGTTTCAAACAGTTTGAATGACTCAGTGACAACGACTCAGGAAATATGAATATAACTTTATAAAGCATGCTTTTTAGACATTTTTTCTAGCTGTACATAGGTACAGTTGGCAAAAAATACTGGCATATTATTATTAGACGTTTGCTAATGTGACTATACTAGCAGCCCATGAATGTGACGAAGACACTGAGGAGGGCTGCGGAGAGAGGGTACTGCAGTCGCAGCTGGCCTCCGTGCTGCATGGCGGCTGGGTGCTCTCCTGGAACAAGGTAACATGTTAGATGGTGGGCTACAAGCTATAAGATGGTGAGTAGCCAGTGGCCACTGGTAGGCAACTAGCCATAATATAGAATATAAATAGCTACTGGTCGGAGGCGCTGTACCGCGCGTCTGTATACCTACCACCATTCTACTTTAAGGCATAGATAGTAAGTGGTCATGAATACAAACAAGTTAACCTGAAACTTTTTTTCGCAGGAAAATCCTTATGGATGCAGCCAGGATCTTCAAGATCCTGGATCCTAGATCCTGGATCCTAGATCCTGGATCCTAGATCCTGGATCCTAGATCCTGACCTAATGTGGGACTCGCACCTAGGAGTGCCCACCTTAACTAAAACCGCTGCGAGCGCCTTCAGCCGCTTTTTAAGGGTTCCGGATATGCAGGCAACAGACAGGATTACCTCAGTGACAGGCTAGCCCCGGCGAAGGCTAGCCCCGGCGAAGGCTAGACTACTCCTCGTACGGCGGGACTGCCCAGCCGCTACTAAGCAGTCCAACGACGTCGTGTCATACTGGGCCCATGTTCCCAACCTGAACCCGACACGAACACAGGGGCGTTACTGGAGGCGCATTAAGTAGCCCCGTTCATCGCCCGCGAAAGTTAACCTGAGACTAGCCCAGCAAACCTATTTATTCACGTCTTACCTATATTATGCTAAGTCTCGCTGCCAGTAATTCCACTGCCTGTCCTGCCCTTCTCTCCTAAACACAGCAAAGCTGTTTCACAGGAGAAACAAGCAAGATGGTAGCCAGCACGGAACAGCGCAACTCTCTCACCGAAAAACCAACATATATATTATTTGTAAAATTTTGTTCCGAATTATTACTCGTACCGAGGCTTATTATCTTACGCCACAGCATCTACCAATAAATTCCAGGGTTATACTGGCTCAACATTTCGTAAGAGGTAGTGCCATGCTTCTATGCAGCCGAACTGGGCCGACACGACCGGGGTGGTACCTCTCGCTCACATAACACCGGCGTCAAGTGACAGCTATGCTGTCGCGTTTCTGATGACGCGATGATCGCGCTGATGACATAAAAAAACATCAGGCTAGTCTCCTAATTAGCCGTTTTAATAATAAAAATAATAAAAACACCAAAATGATTCCAAAAGGGACCACAAATTAACACCAAGGAGCCTAGTTGTAGCATTCCGATTCTTAATGACCTTTTCATTGGAAACAAGAAAAGAATTTTCAATTTCAGACACAAAACTTTTTTGGTTACGTGCAGTAAATAAATTAATTTTATATAGCTGGGTATTGGATTTCGGCCAGTTCGCAAACAATTATACTTAATGTATACGTTTCTTAAGTTTTGTGAATTTTGAAAAATATTTCTGTAAATAAAATTACTTTAAATGAATACTCTGGCAAGAAAGAGAAAAGAGGACAATAGACAAGATATAAGAGGTACATTTTTTGACTATATAAGTTTAGTAATTCATAAAGTATACGTTTTTGTAATAGTTTACAGTAGGATCACGGAAAAACCTTTCAAAACCTCTAAATTAATAAAACTAAAAAGAGTTAGTGGCAGTTTTAGTACGAGGTAGTGCCATGCTGCTATGCAGCCGACTTGGGCCGGCATGACCGGGGTGGTACCTCTCGCTCATATAACACCGGCGTGAAGTGAAAGCTATGCTATCGCGTTTGGTACGGTTTGTGAGTTTCCGGTGGCTCATTGGGGGGATAGGGAAAAGAAGGGCAACACATCTGCATAATCTCTGGCTGTGCAGATGTGTAAGGGCGTCGGTAGACTAAATCCTATAAACTCCTATGATATATAAAAACAACCAAGTCGCTACCTTTCGCGGGGTAGGTACTAGCATGTACTCTGTAGCACAATTTTTTTTTTAAATGTTAGTTGCATAGGCAAACTGGCAAACGTGCCACCTGATGGTAAGTAAGGTTGACGTCGCCCATGAACATAAACTAGTTTACCTGGAACGAGCCCAGGCAACTCATTTATGTGTTGCCTATCCTAAGACATAAGATGTTAAGTCTCGGTGCCAGTAATTACACTGCCTGTCTTGCCCTTCTCTCCGAAACACAGCAAAGCTGTTTCACGGGAGAAACAACTAGATGGTGGTACCCATGCAGCAGGGAGCGCGGCACAGCTTCCCTCACACCAGTAAAAGATAGCTACTGATTTTTTTGCCAGCTCTGTAACCATGTTGTACGAAATTATATTTTTATGTAATAAATCCTCCATTTTCTATTTGCATTTCTATCCTAAAAGTGTGACTTTTGACAAGGGAAAAACGAATTTAAAAATGTATGACCGGCTATGCTGTCTACTATCTTAAAATATTTGAAAAGTTTCAAAATTGAAATTGATATGTTACTCTCAAAGACTAGGAAATAAATTCTCAAAGCAATCTATATAAATTAGCTGACCTATTAAAGGCATCTCCTGTGATAGTGTCGTGAAATTATGTCTATTAAAAGGAGTATTTTTATTTTAATAGGAAAATAGTCAGATGAGCGATCTGATGGACCATTTTGAACCCAGAAAGTCATACATGCTTCTCCCTTAGAAGAAAGAGATTAGACGTAAGATGCTTAACCTCTGCCCTTCATATGAAATGATGATCACGTAAATCCACGTTTTCCACCATCACTATCCTTTTTTTTAGGCATCCAACGGAGTGGGGGACTCCCCAGGTGGGTATGTAGGATTCGCTGCGCCCGAAAATAGTAAGGTAGGCGCAGCTCTACCCACTAAAACCCGGTGAGTATCACTTTTGCCGCCTTTGATGAGATGCCCCAGATCTGTTGAGCAAATAGGAAATTTCGACGGCCACTAGTCAGGCCTCAAGGGACCGACGCCACCTCCACAGAGTCAATTACTCTACACTACAGAACAACCCCTGCCAACGTTGGGACAGTGCAATGTGGTGAGGTTCCCATCCACTTTCCTGCCCCCCACCTCTTTTGTCCCCTCTTCTTATAAGAGGGGTACAAAGAGCAGCTCCCTCGGTTCAATAGGTTTTGCCCAAGTTGCTGGGTTCACCTTAGGATACTTAGCCCCACCGCCACGACAAGGCATGAACTATAGTGGGTACTATCCACTATCCTACCACTATAGTGTAGTAAGTATTTGATTACATACTAGTAAGTATTAGTTTGTAAGCCACAGTCATTGTTTAAAGTATAAAATTTAGGCAATACAAATGTAATAAATAAATAAGCATAAAAATAATCATTTAATAATCAATAACACAGTTATGAAATCATTAAAATCAAATTGTCTAAAAACATCATTTAACTGTGTCAATATTACAAAGACCGGACAAAGATTTACTGTAATTTCTAGGACGTTCCATAACTTGAATTTAGACGACAGAGCTTTCACTTAGGATTATTGCGAAAGTTCGCTCTGCATAAAGCCTAGCGGTAAAAATTTGCCAAGACTGTACTAACTTACGACCTAGCTTTAAGCTCCAAGTTCCATGAGCTTGATTAAATATTGTTTACACTGGAATTTGTTTATATGCATAAATTAGAGTTGGGTAAGTTAGGAGTTTGAATTGTGCTTTTTTTAACCGACTTCAAGGAGGAGGTACTCAATTTGCCGATTTTTTTATATGTATGTTCCTCGATTACTCAAAGATGAAGAAAACTTGAAGGATTATTTTTTGTTTGAAAGGGATGGTTCTAAATGATCCCATAATAAGGAAACCAGGATCTGACGATGGCACCCCAGAGAATTCTAGGGAAACTTTCGAAAATCGTATGGGCAACTAGTACGTTTGGTATTTTTATTAAGTATTTTAAAGTTCTACAATTTAATGAAAGTCTAGAGTCTATCTGATGCTGGAGCCGGAAGACAGTCGAGGGAACTCCTCAACGATTTACTTCAGTAACCTTGTGTTTGGGCTTGATTAATTTGTGTTGATGAGCACTTTACACCTAGATGGGTTGTGACTGTGATTGGGGGTCTGATGATGTATCACAGCAGCTACCTTGTATTTGGAATTAATTAATTTATACTGATGACATCTTTGCACCCATATAGGTCATTAGTGCCAACTGGTCTGATGATAGAGATCACCTCGACAATTTAAGCTTTCGTTGGGTTTACTTCACACGGTTCAATATGACACAATGTACTTACAGTTCGTACGAAAATAGTAGTAGTCGATGATGTGTCATTTTATTACTTGTCGATGTACAATCTGTGCGTTTACCTTGTTATCATTGTTACTTTTGGAGTCATCGTTAGCCAAGTTAGGTAGGAAGGTACAGCAACAAATACGACACCGGCTTCAAAAGTAACAATAATGACGTGGTAATGCAAAGATCAAATTGGTAAAATGATACTCACCACTTAAAACGTGAACCAACACCGATCTGGGGTTGGCGTTGGCTGGTGCGCAGGTGTACCGCCCGGAGTCGGGGGTTCGCGCCTTCTGCACCAGTAGGTGGGAGGTGGTCATCTCCCCCTTCTCTGTGATCACCGACACCCCACCACGGGGTGAGTCGTAGTTGATCTCCTGTGGAAGAACAATGTTATGGTCTAGTGGCCAGGCTACATTCATCCGAATACATTTGAATATAAGCTTAGATAAAAAACGGGGCATAGGGTTCATAAATTAATCAAATTTTTCATCATCATCAACCTTCTTCCATCAGCACCATTTCAATTAACTCCAAGATGTAGCAAGATATAGTACTATGCTGTTATGCAGCTGGCATATTGGGGGGATAGGGAAAAGGAGGGCAACGCATCTGCTCTCTGGTTGTGTGTATGAGTGTCAATAGTCGCCGAAAGGCTTCGACTGCTCGTTTGCCCTCCTATGTTATAAAAGAAACTCAAAGGCTCTCGTCACCCAGAGACCATAGACCATAGACCATAGACCATAGACCAAGCAATAGCTAGTAATAAAACAGTCTAGACTACATGTATCTGTTCTGTCGCTTTCTGTCAATCATAAAAACATTTCACGACCTGCCGTAAAATTGAACCATAAAAATGCCACAAAAATAGTTTAGCAGTTAAACAGCTTTCACATGGCCAAAGTTGTACTTAACATACATTAATCTATAATAATATTATAAATGGCTGTTTGAGTGGTCAGGTGGCAACGGGAGTGGGTTCGAATCCCACTAAGTGCATATTGTTATAATGAAACAGCTTTTGTGGATTTCATCGCGGTTTATTCAATTTTTTTTTATATTAATTTAGATAAACGCAAAGTTTGTGCATTAGTAGAAGAATAAGTTGATTATAAGTTGTAAGCACAAAAAAAAGAAACGCAATAATTATTTTATTACTTTTTTTATTTTAGAAGTCGGTTTTAATTTTTTTCAAAATTTTGATTTTCTACGTTTTTTATTTATGTTTTTTATGCCAGTTGGATAGGCAAACTGGCAAACGTACCACCTGATTTTTATAATGGGATCCCACAGCCTCACGCACCATCCTTGGTTGGATAAAATCCGTAAAAAATGTTTCATTATAATATTATGTGCAATTCGTCTAAGCATTAGAAAACAATAATTGCATTTATCAATTAGTATAATAAGGTTATATACATAAGGTTATGGATGTGTATGTATATTTTCTTGAGTATATTTCCTTTCCTAGTGCCTGTTATAAGTTCTCACGAGTTTTCCACAGGACTACCTTAACGTAGTGTAATAGAATATTAACATTTATTATTGCAAAACTTCTATTACCTTATCACGCGTACACAGCTGATCAGATACCGATAGAATACGGCAAGGAGACGAGTTATCTTGCTATGAAAATAATCTAACGTACGACACTAAATCTAGTTTATCCTGGCAAGAGTTTGTAAGCAGTTGAACGGTTTTCATGAAATTTAGCATTTAGATAGATCGTTACTCGAATTAGGATCTCTAGCAGTCCCCACGATAGTTCAAGCCTTGTCGTGGCGGTGGGGCTTAGTGGTGAACCCAGCACCTTGGGCGAAGCAAATTGAGCCGAGGGACTGCTCTTTGTATCCCTCATAAAAGAAGAGGGGACAAAAGAGCAAGTGGACAAGGGGGGAGGATAGAATGACAAATAAAGGTAGCTTAGGTGTTCATTAATATTTAATTAAACATACATCAATAATCAATATTATCTTTTACAAAAGAATTAATCTAAGAAATACTAATATAATCTAAGAATGGCAGGATTATTTTTTCTCCAGCGGTACAGACTTTGCATATATTTTAACCAATATCAGATATTTTTACGCCATCATCCGCCCGATCATAAGATGCAAATTCAGTTAGGTTTTTCCATTTCAACATTTTTCTGGCGTTCATGTTGATTTATTGAAAGTAATGGTTTGATTTATTGAAGTAATGGTTTTCGTATATTGGTGGCATAATATAAACGGATAGAGTATTAATGAAATAATAAAATTTCGAAACTGGTCAGTGATTTGTCACTGACGTAAAGGCAATTCAACCAACCAGTGTGTGTGTATGTCCCATTGGCCAATAATCCATCAATGGCTGTCAGTTGGCTAATCAGGGCCTGTAGACAAAGTGACATCGCTTTGTATAGAAATTCGTTATCGTCTTTGAGATAACGATAATAATTTTCTAGCCAATGGTCAATCAAAGATCGTGACAGTGCAACGACAACAACTGTCAAGTGTCAACAAAGTTCGACAAGAAGTGTCAAATCGGACCAAAAAATTAAAATTAATATCTATGTAAATAGACCTCATACACACTATAACTCATAAAAATTGTGAAAATGTTGCCCTCCATGGCCCACACCCACGGATAACGAATCAATATCAATAATAAAATAACATAAGTTTGACATAAGTGTTCGATAACCAATTGACAGTTTATGATTTTGTTACGAATT
The DNA here is from genome assembly GCA_963853865.1 of Helleia helle. Classification (NCBI taxonomy): domain Eukaryota; kingdom Metazoa; phylum Arthropoda; class Insecta; order Lepidoptera; family Lycaenidae; genus Helleia; species Helleia helle. The sequence goes on along the minus strand of OY971433.1, from coordinate 17,419,066 downwards.
TTAACATTGTCTACCAACTTGCGATAACGATAACGAGTGACATAATTGACGACGGCTTATGTCAATCCCATACATTTTATTCTTTTCGAACTTCGTTATCGTTTTTTTAATGTTACTTTGTCTAAGGCCTCAGAGCGCAGAACCGGCGCAGCGATGCTGCACAAATTTGGCGGAATTTGTATACAAAACACATAATATTACCGCTCTATTGCGGTTATTAGTTCGATGATTGGTGGCCTCTCACAATGAATCCATAGACGGCCCGCCACTAACAACCACTTAATATGAATTAATTTCATTATGACCTGGGTGAATTATGCCTTATTTTGGGAGACCCGTGCCAAACGGGAGTCATTGCTTATGATGATTGAACGGACAAGATTATCATCATCATCAGCCTCTATCCATCCACTGCTGAACATTGGTCTCAATGAACGCCATGGTCGTCTTGGCCTTGCCACTCTCATCCTACACGGACAGGCCACAGGAGATCTTCTTCCCACCTGGTTAACAGCCGACCAACATTTCGTCTACCTAAACGCATCCTCAGTGAACCTTATTTCAAGATGTTCAGTCCCATTGATTTCCTAAGCTTTTATTTCCTAGCTAATAGGCGACGTTGACCACTACATACATACCGGTGAAAGGGATGTTCTGTACCGCTATCTAGTCTGTTGTGTCTTGAAGAAAAGAACTACAGGCAGTGTAATTGCTGACACAGATCTTATGCCTAAAGATAGGCAACACATAAATGAGTTGTCTGGGTTGGTTCCAGGTAAACTAGTTTATATTCTTGGGTGCTGCTGAAAACTTACCATCAGGTGGCAAATCTGCCAGTTCACTTTTTTTTTAATGTTAGTTGGATAGGCAAACTGGCAAACGTGCCACCTGATGGTAAGTGGCCGACGTCGCCCATGAACATAAACTAGCATACCTGGAACGACCCCAGGCAACTCATCTATGTGTTGTCTATCCTGAGACATAAGATGTTAAGTCTCGGTGCCAGTAATTACACTGCCTGTCTTGCCCTTCTCTCCGAAACACAGCAAAGCTGTTTCACGGGAGAAATAAGCAAGATGGTGGTACCCATGCAGCCGGGAGCGCGGCACAGCGCTTCCCTTCCACCGGTATACTTATCCAACTAACATAAAAATCGTTTCAACGACTTCGTCAGTAGCATATAATATCTTGTGAGTAAACCCTTCAGGCTGTTACCGAATGTATGTCAAGTATATAGCCATGTCAAGAGCATTCCGACAAATGTTTTGACGATAGATCTGAAGTTAATAGACCAGTGTATCCGTGTCGAGGCCTAGGCAACCTAGATACTGGTGTTCCAAATATGAAGCTGATGTTGCCAGCTTTCTTATGTAGATATATATTGCCGAATTGGTATATAATAATAAAAAAACCGGCCAAGTGCTAGTCGGACTTGCGCACGAAGGGTTCCGTACCATTACATAATAAACAACATTACACTTTAAGAAAAAATATGGTTTATTTTGAAAAAAATGTTTTGTTATATATTTGAGTTGATTGAATGAAAGGTAAATTGCGGTTTACGATTTATGACGTATTAAAAAAACTACTTACTAGATCTCGTTCAAACCAATTTTCGGTGGAAGTTTATATGGTAATGTACATCATATATATTTTTTTAGCTTTTTTTAGAAGCTGTTACAGGGGGGGAGCACATTTTACCACTTTGGAAGTGTCTCTCGCGCAAACTATTCAGTTTAAGTTGTATTAGAAACCTCAATATCATTTTTGAAGACCTATCCATAAATAAGCCCACACGTAAGGGTTTGATGAAAAAAAAAATTTGAGTTTCAGTTCTATGTATGGGGACCCCAAAATTTATTGTTTTTTTTCTACTTTTGTATAAAAATCTTAATGCGGTTTACAGAATACATCTACTTACAAAGTTTCAATAGTATAGATCTTATAGTTCCGGGAAAAGTGGCTGTGACATACGGACGGACAGACAGACAGACAGACATGACGAATGTATAAGTGTTCCGTTTTTTCCATTTGGCTACGGAACCCTAAAAAGTATAATTTACTTTAGTATACTTTTTAAATGTAATTATTAATGCAAGAAAACAATGAAACAATATTTTAAGTTAGTTTCATTGTTTTATTTTTTAATATAACGCAAATAATTAAGATTTTTAAGTCTTAAGGAGGCAACCGAGGATTCTGAGCCTTATGGTGACTACCGTCGCCCATAGACATCCGCACAAACAAAACTTATGCAGATGAGTTGCCTTCCTTTTCCCTATCCCGCTAATGAGTCACCGGGAACTCACAAGCCGCACGAAACATGACAGAATAGCTGTCACCGGCACCAGCATATCTATTTGGATATCTCTTTGAACTGGCCGATTATGTACGTTGAGTTCCGGTTTTTTTTTTTTTTGCATACGTTTAGCCCCTCAAATGCATATTGCAAGGCCAAGTTATTTTGAAAATAAATGAGCTGTCATCGTTTTGAGTTTTTTTTGCCTTTTGTGAGTCCACATATACGAGTATATATTAATTATCATCATATAAATACTACCTTATCATTTTTGGGACTATGGCACTTTGAGAGAATAGAACATGATGTGAGAAAATATTATATAGTGTTTGTTAGTTGGCTGTTTCTAAGTCTTTCAAACTCACATCAAATCAAAATAACCTTATAAACACTAACCAACAATCACACTACGTCAACCTAGCCCCATGGTAAGTTCGCATGAACTTGTTTTACAGGTGATACTAGGAACGGAAATATACAGAGTGCAATTGAAATCATGAGCATCCTTTTAAATTTAGACACTGCCCATGTAACTACTAAAGTTACGAATACTAAAAATAAAATTAAAGCATGTTATTGAAAACCCTTATAATGAAATCCTGTCATAAAAAGTATCAAGTTCGGTTGGGCGCAGTTTGGTTTACGAAAATGCCGCCCGCGCCGTTTAGAATACGTAGACCTCGCGTCACTTATGTACGTGACGGATACCTACCTATTATAAATAAATAGCTTGTAAATAATTATAATGTATATATTAATAAACAAATACAAAAGAAATTTTTCAGGTATATTCAATATAGAACCAAAATCTATTTACCTAATTATCATGCTCGTTGTAAGAAGTTTCACATGTTACCACTGATTGAACGCAGAAAAGTCGCTGATTTAGCCTTTTTATTTAAATTAACAAACGGTGCAACCAATTGTCCCGAACTAACGAGCAAAATTGAGCTACGTGTACCATCTATTGCATTTAGGAAACGTCAGCTTCTGCATATCGCATCTACTAATTCCAATTATCGACGTAATTCCTACATGTTAAGAGCTAGCAAAACATATAACGAAGTATCTCAGAGTGTCGATATTGATTTATTTTATACAAGTATCAAAAAATTAAAAAAAAATCTTAATATTACTTTCTTCGAGAAGAACTAAATTTTACATGTACTAGTTGTAGTTGTACGTTTTGTCTACTGTCTTTTTTTCTGTTATGTACTCATTTGCTTATTTGTGAATACTTTTAATTGGCCTTCCTATACTATTGCTGTTTTTATAAGTATACTAGCTGTATGTTTTCTAAACTAATAAAAAAAAAAACCCTTGCTTGCATATTTTTTTTTTATAAATCAGCTTATTATTAGCCGTAATGCAAATAGTATCATTAGTAGTGTCCAAATTTGAAAGGATGCCCATGATTTCAATTGCAGCCTGTATAATAAGACCATGACCCGGTGCAGACATCTACATTCATAATAATAATATCTATGGACGCTTTACACCACGTCAATCTGGTCCCGTGGAAAGTTCTCGAAGAACTTATGTTACGGGTACCAGACAACGGAAATATATTTAATACTTCTATACTATACATATACCTATATAAGATTTTTATTATATAATACACATCCATGACCCAGGAACACAGAAAATATTTTGGTTCCCTGGCGGGATTCGAACCCGCAACCTCCGGCTTGAGCGCCAACGCGCTTACCACTGAGCCACAGAGGTCGTCATCATACAAATTATCTGCACTTGGCGGGATTCGAACCCGCAACCGCTGCGTGAAGTATCCAGTAGCCTGACTACTCCACAAGTCGGCCGTGTGGTTGTGGTTATAGTTTACCTTGTCATTATGGGTCCAGTGTATGGCTGGTGGTGGCTCCGGCGAGTGCTGCACCACGCAGGTCAGGTTGATGGTGCTACCCATGTTGATGAACAGCTCCGGACCTCCCAGGATCGTGGTGAGGGGCTCTGCTTAGGAAAATGGTGGTTACAAATTGTTTTAGTAGGTTTCTTATTAAGAATAAATCAATTAAAACGTTTTTTTTTACTACCAATTTATTTTTTATTTTGATGTGTTTTAGGCGTACATAATATTTGCTATGTTATTTGGTAATTCACTGAAATTAAAGACTATGCTTTAGCGTTCACAGTTGATAACTTTATATTACTTTTTAATTATGCAGGACATGAAATAGAAAAGGACATTTTTTAGATGCTTCAGTTTTTATGTAAAATTGATTTGGATTCTACTCTGTTCTTAACACCACTTCTTAAGACCAAATTTAGCTTTAATTTGTTTCTAAAAAACACAAATTGAATGATAATAGTATCTTAATACAATTATACTCCTTCGAAAGAAAAATTTAAGATGGAATCCTTACATTTACATAATTAGAGGTCTTTGTAATTTAAAAATTAATAGTCTTCTATGGTGATTGTTATGTATTTTTATTTAACTATATGTACCTATTAGGTAATAATAAATTAATAATATCAATGAACGCTTTCACACCACGTTAATCTGGTCCCGTGGTAAGTAGTCGAAGAACTTGTGTTACGGGTGTACCAGGCAACGGAAATTTATTTAATACTTTTATACTATGTACATATTATTATATTTAAGATTTTTCTTATATTACACATATTTAATACACATCCATGACCCAGGAACACAGAAAATATTTTTTGTTTCCTGGCGGGATTCGAACCCGCAACCTCAGGGCTTGAGCGCCAATGCGCTTATCACTGAGCTACTGAGTTCTGGGCATCGCTGTGGTAGTAATAAGAAACAGCGTGAAAATAGTTTCTTTTGACATTATATCCATCACAAAAATTGGCTGACTTATATTTGCACTTTCCGCGATTTTTTTCGAGGGGACACTTAAAGTCTCTAATAGATCCATCCTCGCTTAAATAGTATTAAACAGCACCTTTAATCTAAAAGTCATTAGTGCACACATACAACGTTCCTCGATTTTTTTCGAGGAGTAATTTTTTCGACAAGTCTTTAAAGAAAATCCATCCTAACGTAAACAGTGATAGAAAAACCTTGCTTTTAACGTTTGATCATACTTTTTTAAGCAGACATTTGTTGTTTGATCCAATATAAAACAGTGATTTACCGACAACGGAGAGGTACATCCTGTGTCCGATAGGCGGCGTGGTACCCACTTGGCACTCGTAAACGCCCGAGTCGCGCCGCTGCGGGAACCTTATCTGCAGATGTTTAATGGTCAGTTGGAAATTGGCTGAGAACACCACTAAATTAGGCAAGTGATAAAAGCTGGTACAGAGCCAAGTACTTTATTGAATAGTTTTTTCTAAACTTTGACGGCAAGTGCCGTATTTACAACTATGGAGTATTAAAGTATGTCTTTGTATGAAAAAGTGTCCGTCGAAATGCGTCAAATAGGATGCCATAGTAGTACATTAGTAGGGTGAATATTAAATGCGTGTGTGCCAAGGAATAGACTGACACACACACACACACACAGACACACACACACACACACACACACACACACACACATCAATAATAAATTCGTCTAAAACTGCTATTTCATATCATACTAGGAACATATTATATAGCACCATTGTGAACAGTTTTTGAAATGTTATTTTTAGCTAAAATGGACATTGAATTTTTTCCAATACGATATTGCACTCTTTATGGCGACTGTACACGCTCAGCGGACCCTCGACGCGTCTCGGAAACGTGTCGAGTTTTTGCGCACGAGTCAAAGGGCTCGTGAATCTTGCGATGACAACGTGAGCGCTGTACACTCTCGTTCGTTTAGTTACCCGCCAACTGCGTTCGCGTAAAGACGTGCATGCATGACCACCCACGATCTTCTTCTTCGCTCTGGCTTAAAACTTTTTACTAATTATAATAAAGTAAAAAATATAATAAGTAGCACAAAGGCAAAACGCAGCAATAGTTTTTCCTACGTCCATCGCAGATAATAAAATATACTCTTTGGGTAGGTACAACTGCGTGCATGGTCTACTCTCGTATTGAGCCTCTACGCGAAGAGGTGCACGTGACGCGACAATACGAGAGTGTACAGACGCCATTACTTCTACACTCAATGTTTATTACCTTAAGTTGAGAATAAATAACGTCTGATTATTATTGTAATTGCTTATATTCTTATCTTTAACAAACTTGGCCAGACTAAAGTGAGGTAGGAGCAGCTACGTCACAATTTTCCTAAACAAAATGCTCAATATTGTAAAATATATTATTTTATTGCAACTTATATTCAACTTGCTGTTACCCGCAGCTTCGCCCGCGTTAACTTGCTGAACTTCACTCCTGTTAGTCACAGCGTGGTTTTATATAGCCTTCCTCGATAAATGGGCTATCTAACACTGAAATAAATTTTCAAATCGGACCAGTAGTTCTTGAGATTAGCGCGTCCAAACAAACAAACAAACTCTTCAGCTTTATATTATTATAAGTTGCATAAAAATATATTCTGTAGTTTTTGTGTGTTTGGACGCGCTAATCTCAGGAACTACTGGTTCCTGAGATAAATATAAGAAGAATATAATAAAATAAAATAAGAATATAATATAATAAAATAAAATAAACTATAAGAAGAATATGATAAACCTAATTAAATAAAATTTAGTCAAAGATAAATATCTACCAATAAAGAACTCACAAAATAAACTACACGCAGCTCAGATAATTAAAAACACAAATTTTAATTAAAAATCGAATCACAAGATCGAATCATAAAAGGAATCCAATTAACAAAATGGCGGACGCAGTTTAAAAAAGGAACGCCTCATTTTGAAATATGTAGGTCTTATTCAATTTCTAAATTCAACATTCTCTAACATGTTATTTTAGGTCTTAATTTCAATTTGGGATCACTTGTTGGAGATTAAATCTTAAAAATCCATGTATAACCTCTTATTATAATTTACGTTAGTAACGCGGGTAAAATAATCTCATGATTTCCAGGTATTTTTCCTACTAATTAATTTTGAAACTAGGGAGAAATATATTATATTTTTCATCATCATCATCATCAGCCTTTATCTGTCCACAGCTGAAGATAGGCCTCCTTCAATGAACACCAAGACGACCGATCCCACGCCAGTCGCATCCAACACGGACACGTACACAGATCGTCTAATTAAGCATAAAATACGAGAAGGTAACTAAAATCTGTTAGCAAATTATTTGAAATTATATTATTTTCCAATTCAAAGATAGAAATGAAACGTAATTTTATTCATTTTAAGCCAGGATTCATCTTCAAATAAATCTAGAAACTTCTTCACGCTATCATTTTATTAGGTATCAATTATATTTAAATAGAAAATTGATAGTTATTGAGTTATAATATTTCTATTCTTTATTTTATTGCGTTCACCTTTGCATTGTAAATGAATTTGGCAGACAGATAAACGAATGTTTCAGACAACTCATTCATACTTTCCTATCATCATGATCATGGGTGCCATCTTCATATTGAAGTTTGGAGGTCAGCTTTCGGTGCTCTGTCCGATCATGGGATATTCTTTTCATCTGGTGGTTCTTTGCTTATAACGTAATATTATGTTAAGTCTCTGTGCCAGTAATTATTTATTACACTGCCTGTCCTCACCTTATTTCAAATCCCAGCAAATCTGTTTCGCGAATTAAGTTGTATAGTAGTACATATACAGAAATGAGCGGGGCACCGGGCACGCATGCTTTCCACCGATGATATTTTCCATACGTATGTACAACATTACTGAAGTAGAAAATCACACTCTATTTCCTATAATTTCTAGAATGTATGGTACATTGACGCGTAATCTGAGGGTGCATTTCCACTAGAGTTAGATGCAGAGGATCAAATCGTGAATCAGCTAATCACAGTGCTCGAAATCTCCACAACGCATGAATGGAAACAGTGTGATTGGCCAATTGACCGCTCCTCTCCCGCTCAAATTTGCGTCAGTGGGAACGCAGCCTAACGGGCCTACGATATAGGACATCCAACCCATAACCATAGCAAAATTTATAAAGTTGCTGTTGTTTCAGCATCATACCTTCAATATCCAGTCCTCCGTGTGCGGATTGTGTACGCTGATGAACCTCTGGTCCGAGGTGTAGGTCATCCGCCCAGATGTCAGCAGGTGGATATCTCGATGTCTTATCCATGATACCTGCCGAAATATGGATTTATCAATGTCGGTTTATGCAAGGTTAAGACCTTAGGTAATACTAAAATACCTTGGGGCTGTGGGGCTCAGTAGTCTAGGGTGAGCCCAGCACCTTGGGCGTCCGTATCCGTCTTATAAGAAGAGGGGACAATAGAGCAGGGGGCAAGGGACGAGGACGGGAACCTCACCCTATTGACGACCTCTGTGGCTCAGTGGTTAGCGCGTTGGCGCTCAAGCCGGAGGTTGCGGTTTCGAATCCCGCCAGGGAACAAAAAAGTTTTCTGTGTTCCTGGGTCATGGATGTTTATTAAATATATTGTGTATTATATAATAAAAATCTTAAATATATTATGTATAGTATAAAAGTATTAAATATATTTCCGTTGTCTGGTACCCGTAACACAAGTTCTTCGAAAACTTACCACGGGACCAGATTGACGTGGTGAATAAGCGTCCATAGATATTATTATTATTATTATTGTACTGTTCTAACGTTGAGAGAGGTTGTTTTGTGGTGCGGGACAACCCCTCTGTGGAAGTGGAGTCGGTCTAGTGAGGGACAGAGATTGAGTGACTGTGGTAACCAAAGTTCAATTCTGAGGGAAAGCAGCTTTCGTTCGTGTAAGGGCGAAATATTTTTTTATGTTACTCGGATAGGCAAACTGGCAGACCTACCACGTGATGGTAAGTGATCAGTTTCGCCCAGGTATAAAGACGACTCTAGCCCAGACAACTCATTTACGTGTTGCCTATCCTGAGACATAGTAGATAAGTTTCTGCCAGTAATTACACTGCCTGTCCTGCCTTTCTCATTGACATATAGCAAAGCTGTTTCATGCAGATGGGAACATGCACAGCTCATCCCTCCCACCGGTAAAATATGACATGTTTTTGTTTACCGACTATCGACACCCATACACATCCGCAAAACCAGATATTATGCAGAAGCGTTGCCCTCCTTATCCGTATGCCCCAACACACCGGCTACCGGAAACTCATCTCAAAAGGCGCACGCAGCGCGACAGCAAAGCTGTCACTTTACCCCGGTAAAATTTAAGCGAAAGGTGCCACCAAGTCCATCATCATCATCAACATCCATCAGCTCCAGGTTATAGGAGATATTTTTTTTTGTTATCCCAGGGAAATGCTTTTACGCAAGTAGCCAGGATCTCGGGTAAATCCTGACCTTATGTGGGACTCGCACCTGGGAGTTCCCTACCTAAGCAAAACCATTGTTAGCGCCTTCAGACGCCTTTGAGGGTCCCACATCTGCATTCAACAGGATTGCCTCAGCGACAGGCTGGCCCCGGCGAAGACAACTACTTCTCGCAAGGACTGCCCGGCCACTACTAAACAGCCTGAAACCGGCACGAGCGCAGGGGCGTTACTGGAGGAGCATTTAGAAGCGTCTCCTAAAGGTTTAAGAGATGGAGACGGTTTAAGAGATTTATTCAACTATTAGGATGTTCATGTAATTTTTAAAAATGTAGATCATTAAACAAGTCCTGGGGCAAAGCACCATCCAGCTCACTGGAGCGCAACAATCTGAGCATGATTTATTCAAACGGACTTCGAAGATATGCTAATTAGTTTTTGGTCTTTGTACATTTTAATACCTTTTCAGGTAAACGGTTACCTAATTGGATTATTATATTAATTTGGATATTTCTCCGGATATTTGCCAAATTATATAATTATAATTATTGACCAGTCTCTACATCTAGGCTTCTTTCAAATTTGTATTTCCTACAAACATTTTTCTGCTTTAATATTATGTACTTAGTTTTGTACAGTAAGTATTAATTATCTCCGTGCGATGGCCGTCCGTGTCGGAAGCAAGTGGCAAGGGATCGGTCGTCTTAGCGTTCATGGAGGGAGGCCTATGTTTAGCACCCCACCATGGTTTAGGCCTTGACGCGGCGGTGGGGCTCAGTAGCCTAGGGTAAGCCGAGCACCTTTCGGGAAGCTGCCTGGGAAGAACCCCCCTGTGGAGGTGGCGCCTTGAGGGACTGACTAACCGTTGAAGTGTCCTGTTTGCTCATTAGATCCGGGCTCCTCATCAAAGGCGGCATTGGTGGCACTCGCCGGATTTTAGTGGGTAGAGCTCGGTTCACTTACCAGCTTTCGGGTGCAGCGAGTCCCACATACCCGCCTGGGGAGACGTACTCCCCGCGGGATGCCTCAGAGCATTTCCCGCCGTTAAAGGAAAAAAGGCCTATGTTCAGCAGTGGACGGGTAGAGGCTGATGATGATGATGATGATGATGAAGGATTAAATTTATACGATTAACTATGAAAAAATCCCATCTAACCATCAAAATAGGTACACAATGTAATTATGATAATCGATCAATTTATATCGAGTTAGCTTGAACAGATGTTGGAACTTAAACTTTTTTCCAATAATTCACCCTTAAATTCTTTTGTATTTGTCTATTTTATTTACAAATATTATGTATACTATAATTTAAATTCTCTCAAGATCATGAAATTTTACCAACCTATCAACTCTTGGTGGCGACTAATCGCAACTGCATCGGCAATAAATTACTTTTTTTATAGCATAGGAGTGCAAACGAGCAGTCCAAGCCTTTTAGCGACTATCGACGCCCATACACATCCGCACAACCAAAGATTATGCAGATGCGTTGCCCTCCTTTCCCTTAACCCAAAATGGGCCACCAGGAAACTCACAAACCGCACGAAACGCGACAGCATAGTTGTCACTTGACGCCGGTGTTATGTGAGCGAGAGGTACCACCCCGGTCGTGCCGGCCCAATTCGGCTGCTAAGCAGCATGGCACTACCTCTTAACAAACACACGTTACAACCGTTAGATTCTACCTCACTATTCGAATCTATCTGGTAAGCTTCATAAAAAGATTACCTCGACCTTTTCTGAGTTAAAGGATAATACTTATTATTATTAATAACCTTCTTTTCTTATTCATCCCCAATGGGCCACTGCAGGAAACTCACAAAAACGCGACAGCTATGCTGTCTCTTGACTCCAGTGTTATGTAAGCGAAGGTACCACCTCGGTCGTGCATGCCCAATTCGGCTGCATAGCCGCATGGCACTACCTCTTACAAACCATAAAAGTTAGTAGCAATAAATATTTTTGACCTAAGAGTGTGCAAAGAAAATTTCATTTGAAATTGATAGGATAATGATTTTAAAATTAGGTATCTTCGAAGAATTATCCTCATTCATACGGAAGACGATCAAAGAAAGCTTATCGGCTAACAGACCTTTAAGTATTTTGGGCGTATTAGGGTCCATGAAGATTTAATTAATTTCCATTATTAATTAATTTAATTGGAAAATATCTTTGATATTATAAGGATGGTAGGTAGCCTTTAGTCCTTCCGTCACTATGGTTGCTATATCAATAACTCCGGATTATGAAAGTCTTAATATACCGCGATGAAGTCCGTAAAAAGTTGTATCATTAAAATTATATCATTATAATGAATGATGATCAATGAAATTCGGGTAAACTTTAGAAATAATTATAGCCTTCCAATTAAAATCAATAAAGTTATTCACTACAACTTAGTAGAACTGTATTAATGATTGATAGAACTCCATAAAAAGGATATTGCCATCAATAAATAAAGTAATTTCTACAAATTACTAACTGAAAATGAATAACCGTTTGTAACCATAATAAAATACGAAGAATCAAATAATAGTAACGATCTTGAAATAACTTATCGTGTACTAAAAACAAATTTAGAAAATATATCTATTACAATGCAGACACATAAAATTTACGATAATGACGATAATGATGTTGAAAATGATAATAACAACAAGAACAACAAGAATACAGATAATATAATATATACAGGAGTAGACATCATTACACAAATAAACAGAAACAAGCATGGCGTAAGCCCTTACAGAGTTTTATAATATAACCGACCTAGAGTCGAGCGTATGGAAATACCTTCTCATAATAATAATAATAATAACGATAATAATAATGATGATGTTCATGATGATCAACCTAAAAGAAATAGTACGAATGATGTAACAATTCAAATTGTAAAGGTACAAAATAATTCACATTCACCTAAGCCTCCCGATACGAACTTCCCGCGTGCGAAATTAAGATAATTAAATCCACATACTTGTGAAACAATTCTGAGACGGAGAAATTAAATTATAATTGTTCGTTTGTGACCCGAAACCGCGTTTGTAATATTGCTTTGTGTTATATTATGATAATATTATAAAGGTACCGAAGTTTTTAAATATTAGTTAATGTTAGCTCAACAGATCCGGGGCACCTCATCAAAGGTGGCATTGGTGGCACTCGCCGGGTTTTAGTGGGTAGAGATGCGTCCACTTACCAGCTTTCGGGCGCAGCGAGACCCACTCCCCAGCGGGATGCGTCAGATCATTTCCCGGCGTTAATGAAAAAAAAACTAGAAAACTTACTGTCTGTTAACTAGAAAAACTGGACTTTGAGCGACGGTGGTCTAGTGGGTATATGCTTGGCCTCTCGAGTGAGTGCCAAGAGGTCCGGGTTCGCTCCTGACCCTGTGGTGCTTAGAAATGGGATTTTCTTAATTTTTTGTGCGCCTGAACATCATAACATCACGTGCTCGCCGGTGAAGGAAACATCGTGAAACCTGCATGCCTGATGAGATTAAAAGTCTTTTTTAGGTGTGTGAAGTTCAGCAACCCGCATTGGGCCAGCGCATTGATGAACTATGGGCCCTCCCCCGAAAACCCTCCTCACCCGATTTCGAGGAGGAGACCCGTGCCCAGCAGTGGGACATATAAGGGTTGATATTATTATTATATTATATTCCGAACTTTTAAGTATTATTGTATAGTATTATGTAAAATTGTCAAGAGGTAGTGCCATGCTTCTTTGCAGCCAAATTGAGCCAATAATGTGACTTTTACAGCCCGGAATACATATTACATGTATTCCGGGCTGTAAAAAGGGGGGAGAAGAGGTGTAAACGGAGAGTTTTAAAGTGATCATCGATGCTACACCGAAGGGCTAGCAGGTGCGTTGCCATCGGGTTCTTCTCTGTCATATCAACTCCTCACTAAATTCTATCGAAATCAGATCAACGGTTTTGACGTGAATAAAGGTTAAAGAGAGAAATAGTTTCGCTTTTATGACCTAAGTATGGATAGTGGCAATCAATTAGAAAGTAATAAGATTTACATCCGCCATGGAATTGTTGAATGTTAACTTCTATTCTTCCTAATTAAATTGCTGTGAAAACGTGTTTCGGCACGGAAGACTCCAGACTTCATTAGTCTTTGACCAAAACTTGTCCCATTCTGTATTTTCTCTTTTCCTTCCATATCAACAGATGGCTCGCGCGCGACGCACGCAGTTTTCAAATTTGTTAGCGTTCGTGAGCTGAGGGCGGTGGTTAATTACATACTGTGTGAATATGCTCGTTTGCCAGGTAATGAAATTTGTATAACCAATATCGATTGATATGGAAACAATATCCTATGATTCCAGCACCGATCAAATGGAGAAATTCATCATATCTAGTTCCAGTCTACCTACTATTAATCTTCCCAAAAGTGGCCTCCAGGACGCTATTAGGCTATTGGCTTTCGGCCCTATGCTATATTTCATCATCACCACCACCACCACCACCATCATCATCATCATCATTATCACCATCATCATCATCAGCCTTTATCCGTTCACTGCTAAATATAAGCCTCTTTCAATGGACGCCAAGACGGCGATATGCTTATGCTATAACAATTTTCGAAAAACCCACCGTCCTATTTCCAAGATCGTGCACCCTGCAGTTCAGCTGTGCTGTCTTTCCGACGAGCGCGGTGACATTCCTGGAGTAGGCCACGTCGAAGTGCGGGCCTCGCTGGGTCAGGCCAAGGTCCACGTCCGAGTACTCTATCTCCTGGAGGTGGTGGTCTGTGCCCAGACCGTTCGTGTTGTCTGTGCAACCTGGAACAAAGAAATATATTACTTTCGCCTATCTAGTAATAAAAAACCTTCAACCTACCCTCAATTATCAAATTTTAATTTAATTCAGTTATCAAATGCAGTAGATTTTTGAAGTGCAAACTTCTTTTAGCGCGGTACGCATATTTTTAGATGAGATAAAATCTCTGAACTCGCGACACCACACAAGAAACGCTGGAGACGCAGTTTGACGTTTATATGACGTGGACTCGCGACACCGCACGCGAGCCGCTGGAGACGCAGTTTGACATTTGATTTATTTATATAAGATTATGCAATATTTTTTTTTTGAAAATTGTGTTGCTTCCTAATTATTATGTCATGCGGCCATTTTGTACGCCGTTTAAATGGTATAGGTTGTCATAATCTTTTACAGCCTGTATTATAGGTATTTGAATTTATTTGTTTTGTTTTCACTTCTATCGGCAGTCCCTGTGACTGGTTGGATTCTTTTAATGTATTAGTTTCAGAGATTAGAGCATTCTACAAACAAACACTTAAGAATTGTCTTATTAGTATAGATAAGAAATATTTAATACTGCCTTTTTTATGTTAGTTGGATAGACAAACTAGCAAACGTGCCACCTGGTGGTAAGTGGTCGACGTCGCCCATGAACATAAACCAGATTACCTGGAATGAGCCCAGGCAACTCATTTATGTGTTGCCTATCCTGAGACATAAGATGTTAAGTCTCGGTGCCAGTAATTACACTTTATTTTTTTATTTTTTTCTTTAACGCCGGGAAATGCTCTGAGGCATCCCGCGGGGGAGTGGGTCTCCCCACGCGGGTATGTGGGACTCTCTGCGCCCGACAGCTGGTAAATGGACGCAGCTCTACCCACTAAAACCCGGCGAGTGCCACCAATGCCGCCTTTGGTGAGGTGCCCCGGATCTAGAAAACAAACAGGGCACCTCGACGGCTAGTCAGTCTCGCAAGGGACCGACGCCACCTCCACAGAGGGGTTGTCCCGCACCACAGAACAACCCCTCCCAACGTCGGGACAGTACAATGGGGTGAGGTTCCCATCCTCACCCCTTGCCCCCTGCTCTTCTGTCCCCTCTTCTTATAAGAGGGGTACAAAGAGCCCCCTCGGCCCAATTAGCTTCGCCCAAGGTGCACCGCTCACCCTAGGTTACTGAGCCCCACCGCCACGATAAGGCCTGAACCGTGGTTGGGGCCAGTAATTACACTGCCTATCTTGCCCTTCTCTCCGAAACACAGCAAAGCTGTTTCACGGGAGAAACAGCTTTGCCTTTAACGTCACCTGCAGATTTACAACAGCATCTGGACTGATTTAAATGGTTTTAATAAAAGGAAAGGGTACTTACCTAGAACTTAATATATTTTCCATTAAATTTTATTACTTTATAATCAGTACTTGAAAAAGTACCAAACAAATAGACAAAGAGTATTTTGCATTTATAAATTATAATAAGAATAAAACAAGACGTAAATACTGCCTGATTTATGAATAACATCATTTCATGAAGGCCCCAAGGCTTCGGATCCCGATGTGAAATTTGTAGGGAAAATATATCTATAGCAGGATTATAGATGTATGTTATTATAATATTATATTAGCAGCCGTGGGAGGTATGCACTGTGCTGCACCGGGTGCATGGGTACCACCATCTTGCTTGTTGCCGTGAAACAGCTTTGCTGTGTTTCGGAGAGAAGGGTCAGGTTACACAGGTAGTGGTCCCCAACATGGTTCAGGCCTTGACGTGGCAGTGGGGCTCAGTAGCCTTGGTTAAGCCTAGCATCTTGGGCAAAGCAAATTGAGCCGAAGCTGCTCTTTGTATCCCTCTTATAAGAAGAGGTGACAAAAGAGGGGGACAAGGGGCGAGGATTAGAACCTCACCCCATCGTACTCTCCCGACGTTGGGAGGGGTTGTTCTGTGGTGCGGAACAAGCCCTTTATGGAGGTGGCGTCGGTCCTTTATAGGACTAGCCGTCGAGGTGCTCTGTTAGCTTAACAGATCCGGGGCACCTCACCAAAGGGGCACTGGTGGCACTCACCGGGTTTTAGTGGGTAGAGCTGCGTCCACTTACCATCTTTAAGCGCAGCGAGACCCACACACCCGCCTGGGGAGACCCACTCTCCAGGCGGGATGCCTCAGAGCATTTCCCGGCGTAAAAGGAAAAAAAGGACAGGAAGTGTAATTACTGGTAAACTAGTTTATGTTAATGGGCTTTGTCAAGCACTTACCATCAGGTGTCACGTCTGCCAGTTTGCCTATCCATTAACATTAAAAATATAAACTGAAATCCCTTATGACATAAGTTCTTGCGAACGAAATGAACATATTTTGATGTTAGTTGGTTTGGTGAGTTGGGCGACTTGCCACCTATGGGGTCAGCGTTATTTTAACGTTTTCATCTAGGAACTAGTTGAGGCTATTCGTTCATGCGTGGTCGAAGACTTCACGTTGTTGGAGGGCAACTCCCCACTAATAATAAATCATAAGTCAGCCAAATCAGCTTACGAAGCATTAGGGCCTTTTGGCCGTTAGCATAGATCATAATAGAAAATAAACATCTAACGTTTATTCAGTGCTTATTAATAACACAGTCACCGGAGATACAAGCAAAAATGTAAACAGAATATCCTAAAGCACTCAAGTTCCGAAAGCCATGCAAAATATTATAGTGAAATATCTGAAGCATTATAAACGATACAATGTGCTCACTTTAATATTGAACACGAAAACATGGCAGATCTGAACGGTGACTTTTGTCTCGGGAGCGCATTACCGGCTCCATTCACAGCGAAGACAGCTATTGTGCTGTCTGATTCATGACCCTATATATCTGCTATAGTACTTGTTATGGATCCCAACTAATTTTAGTGGAAAATATCTAGAACTCTACTTTTTATTACATTTAACTTTAGAGGAAGATTATGATAAGGGTAAGTTGATGATTTGAGTTGGAGTCATTAAATGACTCCAATCATAATAAAACAATGACGCTGTCTTACCTTTTATATGTATATTAAAAACATTTCTTTAAATGAAGAAAGATGATAATGTTGATGAATTTTTTATAGGATAGGAGGACAAACGAGCAATCGAAAAAAAGAGCAAAAAAAAAAAACGAAGGCCATACACGGATGCACAATCAGAGATCATCCAGATACGTTCCCCCTTTTTCCCTATTCCCCAATGGGCCACCGGAAACTCACAAACCGCACGAAACCCGACAGCATAACTATCACTTGACGCTAGTGTTATGTGAGCGAGAGGTACCACCCCGGTCGTGCAGGCCATAACTGTCACTTGACGTCGGTGTTATGTGAGCGAGAGGTACCACCCCGGTCGTGCAGGCCATAACTGTCACTTGACGTCGGTGTTATGTGAGCGAGAGGTACCACCCCGGTCGTGCAGGCCATAACTGTCACTTGACGTCGGTGTTATGTGAGCGAGAGGTACCACCCCGGTCGTGCAGGCCATAACTGTCACTTGACGTCGGTGTTATGTGAGCTAGTGGTACTACCCCGGTTGTGCAGGCCATAACTGTCACTTGACGCTAGTGTTATGTGAGCGAGAGGTACCACCCCGGTCGTGCAGGCCATAACTGTAACTTGATGCTAGTGTTATGTGAGCGAGAGGTACCACCCCGGTCGTGCAATCCATAACTGTAACTTGACGCTAGTGTTATGTGAGCGAGAGGTACCACCCCGGTCGTGCAGGCCATAACTGTCACTTGACGTCGGTGTTATGTGAGCGAGAGGTACCACCCCGGTCGTGCAGGCCATAACTGTCACTTGACGTCGGTGTTATGTGAGCGAGAGGTACCACCCCGGTCGTGCAGGCCATAACTGTCACTTGACGTCGGTGTTATGTGAGCGAGAGGTACCACCCCAGTCGTGCAGGCCATAACTGTCACTTGACGTCGGTGTTATGTGAGCTAGTGGTACTACCCCGGTTTTGCAGGCCATAACTGTCACTTGACGCTAGTGTTATGTGAGCGAGAGGTACCACCCCGGTCGTGCAGGCCATAACTGTAACTTGATGCTAGTGTTATGTGAGCGAGAGGTACCACCCCGGTCGTGCAATCCATAACTGTAACTTGACGCTAGTGTTATGTGAGCGAGAGGTACCACCCCGGTCGTGCAGGCCATAACTGTCACTTGACGTCGGTGTTATGTGAGCGAGAGGTACCACCCCGGTCGTGCAGGCCATAACTGTCACTTGACGTCGGTGTTATGTGAGCGAGAGGTACCACCCCGGTCGTGCAGGCCATAACTGTCACTTGACGTCGGTGTTATGTGAGCTAGTGGTACTACCCCGGTTGTGCAGGCCATAACTGTCACTTGACGCTAGTGTTATGTGAGTGAGAGGTACCACCCCGGTCGTGCAGGCCATAACTGTCACTTGACGTCGGTGTTATGTGAGCGAGAGGTACCACCCCGGTCGTGCAGGCCATAACTGTCACTTGACGTCGGTGTTATGTGAGCGAGAGGTACCACCCCGGTCGTGCAGGCCATAACTGTCACTTGACGTCGGTGTTATGTGAGCTAGTGGTACTACCCCGGTTGTGCAGGCCATAACTGTCACTTGACGCTAGTGTTATGTGAGCGAGAGGTACCACCCCGGTCGTGCAGGCCATAACTGTAACTTGATGCTAGTGTTATGTGAGCGAGAGGTACCACCCCGGTCGTGCAATCCATAACTGTAACTTGACGCTAGTGTTATGTGAGCGAGAGGTACCACCCCGGTCGTGCAGGCCATAACTGTCACTTGACGTCGGTGTTATGTGAGCTAGTGGTACCACCCCGGTTGTGCAGGCCATAACTGTCACTTGACGCTAGTGTTATGTGAGCGAGAGGTACCACCCCGGTCGTGCAGGCCATAACTGTAACTTGATGCTAGTGTTATGTGAGCGAGAGGTACCACCCAGGTCGTGCAATCCATAACTGTAACTTGACGCTAGTGTTATGTGAGCGAGAGGTACCACCCCGGTCGTGCAGGCCATAACTGTCACTTGATGCCGGTGTTATGTGAGTGAGAGGTACCACCCGGTCGTGCAGGCCATAACTGTAACTTGATGCTAGTGTTATGTGAGCGAGAGGTACCACCCAGGTCGTGCAATCCATAACTGTAACTTGACGCTAGTGTTATGTGAGCGAGAGGTACCACCCCGGTCGTGCAGGCCATAACTGTCACTTGATGCCGGTGTTATGTGAGTGAGAGGTACCACCCGGTCGTGCAGGCCATAACTGTAACTTGATGCTAGTGTTATGTGAGCGAGAGGTACCACCCAGGTCGTGCAATCCATAACTGTAACTTGACGCTAGTGTTATGTGAGCGAGAGGTACCACCCCGGTCGTGCAGGCCATAACTGTCACTTGATGCCGGTGTTATGTGAGTGAGAGGTACCACCCGGTCGTGCCGGTCCACTTCGTCTGCTTTACAATGTTTATTACAAAGATACTAATGATGTTTCATGACATCGTTTTATTCTGATGATGATAGCGTTAATAGCGGTGACCCCTATGAACCCTGTTGAACTATTTATATTTGCACGTCGTATATGGAACTAATTACTTTTATTTAAATTTTCGTACGAGTGACTTTTAATTTCACAGTGACGAAGCAATTTGGAAAAAAAATCGCTCCGGAATGTCCATGTACAATGATAGTTTGTGTCAACAAAATTTACAACAATCGTTGAATATATTACCCTCTATTTCCATGATAGCTTTTCGCAGACAAAACATTATTCATACAAACACTAGAGTGTTGTGGAATTTTGTAATATTACCTTACACTAGAGTCTGAAGTAAAATTATTATAATAATAATAATAATAATAAATCTTTATTTCAGAAAGTATTTCCATATAAAATTTTGTTAGTAGGTTAACATTTATTTATATTATGTTCGAAACATTTTATTTTATGAACATGAACATTGAAAACCTATTTAGTTGATAATTTGGAACGTTTTATGATGCTGCGTGTGTAATGTTTCTAATATTAAAATGTGTTTTTTATGTCATAAGGAGGCAATTGAGCAGTTGGAGCCTTATGGTGACTACCGACGCCCATAGACGCACAGCCAAAAGTTATGAAGATGCGTTGCCCTCTTTACCCTATCCCCTAAATGGGCCACTGGAACTCACAAACAGCACGAAACGCGACTGCATAACTGTCACTTGACGGCGATATTATGTAAGGGAGAGCTACTACCCCGGTCGTGCCGGCCCAGTTTGGCTGCAGCAGCATGACGCTACCTCTTACAAAATCTGTTTGTTTGCTTGTTTTCTTAAAATATCACGACTAGCTGCCGAGATGAAATAGCACATGAATCGATCATGGACGCAAACATACTTCTATTACCCGAATATAAACGAGCATTCTCGAACGTATCAACGATATTTTTACATTTTTAAATTTAAGACCAAGCTAGCTACTGGAAAAAGGGACGCTCTGCAGGAATATTTCTACTGAGAAACAGCTTTGCTGTGTATCGGAAGGAAGTATGAAACAAGAAATGTAATTACTGGTAGCTAGACTCATAGGCAGCGCATGAAAAGTTAAAATGGTAGAGCCACGATGCAAGACTTTTTTTTCTTTTTTGCCGGGAAATGTTCTTAGACATCCCGCGGGGGAGACTCCCCAGGCGGGACGCAGCTCTACCCACTAAAACCCGGCAAGTGCCACCAATGCTGCGTTTAGTGAGGTGCCCCGGAGGGATGGTCGCGCACCACAGAACAACCCTTCCCAACGTCAGGACAGTGCAATGGGATGAGGTTCCCATCCTCGCCCCTTGGGAATGAGGGACCTTCCTACTCTTTTGTCCCCTATTCTTATAAAAGCAACAAAGAGCAGTCCCCTCAGTTCTTTAAAAAAATTAAGCCCACTTTTAGCCTACTAATAATAGTAACAATTATAAAATAAACACTGGTATTTACAAATATATTATTTGATTTATTATATTTGAAACGATGCGACCTTAATGTCTAACACCTACAAGTTAATTCATTTAGCGCGTATTGAACCGGGCGAAAATGTTATCCTTTAACTCAGAAAAGGTCGAGGTAATCTTTTTATGAAGCTTACCAGATAAATTCGATTAGTGAGGAAGAATCTAACGGTTGTAACGTGTGTTTGTTAAGAGGTAGTGCCATGCTGCTTAGCAGCCGAATTGGGCCGGCACGACCGGGGTGGTACCTCTCGCTCACATAGCACCGGCGTCAAGTGACAACTATGCTGTCGCGTTTCGTGCGGTTTGTGAGTTTCCGGTGGCCCATTGGGGGGGGGGGGTTTAGGGGAAAGGAGGGCAACGCATCTGCATAATCTTTGGTTGTGCGGATGTGTTTGGGCGTCGGTAGTCGCCAAACGGCTTCGACTGCTCATTGCCCTACTATGCCATAAAAAAAACATACCTTAACACGTTTTTATTAAAATATATCATCCTAATTATCCTTAGCATTATCAACATACTTTTTATCATTATTATTGCTATCGTTATCGTAGTCCTCATGTTTAAGATAATTAGCATCTTTTTCATTATTATTACTGTCACAATAATTAATATTACTTTCTTTATAGTTATAATAGTTTATAATTTTTGTTAGTGTTAACTTAATTTTTTAACCACTACCCATAATATATTATAACCACAATATGAAAAATGTGAGTGACGATGGCCTAGTGGGTGTGGGCTCGGCCTCTTGAGTGAGAGCCGAGAGGTCAGGGTTCGATCCTGACCCTCCTGTGATGCCTAGAAATGAGTTTTTATTAATTTCTACGTGCATCTAAACATGAGACCATTGCTTGTCACCGTTGAAGGAAACCTGCATGCCTGGTGAGATTAAAAGTCTTTGAAGATGTGTGTTGTTCACCAGCCCGCATTGGGCCAGTGCATCGGTGAACTGTAGTGTGGTAACACCTTCCACCCATATTAGGTATAGTTAAGATATTGTATGTGCGCCCCCAAGGATTTCAATATACGACGTTAAACAGCAAAGACGTGTTTCAATAATATCAAACTTATTTGCTACATTACATGGCGACCCTGCCAGGCCGGCCTGCCTCTGGCAGTGCCGGAATGCATAATAAAAAAAAAACAAATAATAATAAATAATAAATATATACTTTAAACTAAATATTTAATAATAATGAATGTATAATCAAGCCTAATAAAATATATACAACAATCAATAAATAAATGAAAAAAAAGAATAGGGTGCCACACCACAAAACAAAATTAAAACGAGGACAGTACAGTCGTGCAGTGATGTTTTTTTTTTTTAATGAAAGTAAGAAGAAAACTGGAAGAAAAAAATCTTAAAAACGAAATCGGGTACACTTATGGAGAAAAATGCTAAGAAAAGGACTGGAGGTGCCGGGTGCCGGGAGACACGTTCAAGTCTGTAAAGCTGAGATGATGTACAGGCGCCGGGAGTACCACGATGAGTATCTTCGAAAAATAGTGAAAGTGAAAGAAAGTGCGGTTAACATGCAGTAGTGTATTTTATAGATAGGTCCATGTATTTTTTTTCGCGTTAGAGTAATTTTATTGAAACCATAAATGTAAACTAATATTTAAAATTAATATAAAATGAAAGTTTCAAAGAAAGTACTTAAATTGTTTTGTAATAAGTGTCAGTTTTGTTAAATTTAGTTGTTGACGATGTAGATAAAAAAAATTAACAGTTAAGTTTTAGGCAAATTCTTTGGAAAATGTCAAAATATTTTCTAGGCGATTGTATCTAATTTCTTTTATTAGTGAGTTGGAAGCGCATAGGTAGGTCACGCATACTGCATGCGCATTCCTTGCCATATATGTTTCGCGCGCGCAGATCAAATATCGAGTAGATATGCTGACTTGCAGTGACTAAGTGAGTGATTGGCACAACTTAAGGCTTGTTTGAAAATCAAAGTAATGTAATTTGAATCGCAAAGCGACCAAACAATTTAGTTTGAGTCTTTTTATGGAATGTCAACAGAATAATAGCCGGTTTAGAAAGAGTATTGATTAAAAAAAATGTATGGTTTTGTTTGGAATGTTTAAGTTAATTAGAGTATGAATATGAGGTTGAGTAGTTTTTATCTAGCTTTTGGATTGATCACCCAGCAGTTATTTAGAGACTTTCTTCCCTGAGCTTTTATAGCAAATATACTGATCACCTATTGTTGTAGAAGTCTCAACATGGGTTAAAAACCGAAGTATAAATTTTAGGATTGTGTTGAAATTGGATAGGAGAGTAGATACATGATAATGTAGTTCCGCGAGTCGGATACGTTAATGTATTAAAGTCAACATCAGACAGAGAGACCAAGGTAATAAAGGTACATGGTAGTATAGGTAGTAATCCTTCCTTATGATTATGTTGCGAACGAGCTTTCCTCTGTAAAGAAAGTTGGAGACAAAATGTCTTAAAATATACACTATCTACAAAAAAAATATGTAGTGCACAAGCGTGGTGGTAATAATACACGCTAAATAATAAATTATAAGTCGACATACTAATTAATATGTTATGTACCGCCCCATAAAATAAAAAAGTGTGAAATGTCCTCTGATCTAGTTATGTTAATGTGACTTTGAAGAAGGAAACTGATTGTATTTTTTTTAGTTATGATAGAAGGAACACTCATGGCTGAAGTTATTAATGGAAAATGTCAATAAAATAATAAAGTCATCATAATTTATAAAAATGTTTGATACGATACGACGAATGTAAAGGCAAATAATAATAAATAATTACAATGGGTGTCTGAGCCGTTAAATGGTAAGAAATAAATAAATAATAAAAAGAGAGGCCGACCCAGAAGTATAGTAAAGGAAATGTATTATGTAGTCGTAATATGATGACTTAGGAAAAAACTTATATGTGAAAAGCAAAGGTAGATAAATGTGACAGAGATAAAGGTATTAAAACAAATAAAATGTCTATTTGAATTAGATTAAAGTAATTATACTGTTTATATATAATAACATGAAATAAATTATGAAACTTATAAATTATTTCTCGTCAACAACAACAACAATAATTCAAATGTATTATTTTATCTGCACTTAACAAAAAATGTATTATTATAACATTTTTCTTAATAAAAACGGGGGAGGTGTAGTGTGGTAACACCTTCCACCCATATTAGGTATAGTTAAGATATTGTATGTGCGCCCCCAAGGATTTCAATATACGACGTTAAACAGCAAAGACGTGTTTCAATAATATCAAACTTATTTGCTACATTACAGAACTATGGCCCAAAACCGAGGAGGAGACCTGTGCCCAGTAGTGGGACATAAAAGGGTTGATATTATTATTATTAAATAATATAATATGATATTATATATGGAAAAAACCGCGATAAAATCTGTAAAAAAATGTTTCGTGAATAATGTCAAAATATCGAATTTTGTGAAATAAAAGTGAAATACATACATGTCGCGTTTTAAATTAATATAATACTATCTACTTTGTCAACCAGCGTTAGTTCCACAAACATCTTTCAGTCATCATTGTATATTATATTTTGAAGTGTAAACTTCTTTTAGCGCGTTACGCATATTATTAGATGAGATAAAATCTCTGAACTCGCGACACCGCACACCAAACGCTGGAGAAGCAGTTTGACGTTTATATGACGTGGACTCGCGACACTACACGCGAGCCGCTGGAAACGGAGTTTAACGTTTGATTTATTTATATAAGATTATGCAATATTTGTTTTGCAAATTGTATTCTTTCTAAATTTTGTCATGCGGCCATCTTGTGCGCCGTTTAAATTGTATAGGTCTTCCTATTACAGGCTGTATTATAGGCATTTGAATTTAATTGTTTTGAATCAGCAGTCCCTGCGACTGGTTGGGTTTTTTTATAATTCAACGTCAACCTTACCACCATAGACATAAATAACATTCGCTTTAGAATTGATATTAATTATTTTTACAGTATTCATAAATTTTATATCGTCAAAATCCCTCTATAGCTTTATCAAAGGATAGTTACAAATCCAAAGATTTGCATTTGTAATTGGTAACTATCGTTTGAGCTTTGAAATGATAACCGTAGGCTTGTGTAATTTTAGCTGCAAAATTACATAGAAATGTATAATTTGACACTTAAGTGCGACACCACAGCGTAGAGTAGACTTTACCGCACAGATAATTTATATTCACGGTATTGGGAGGGAGTTTCAAAGAACCATGGCCTTAGATGAAGTGACCTCAAAAATAAGTAGTACAGGGGCTATTTTTTTAAGCCATGTTCAACTAGCCGAAATACCACATACTTGAATTTTTTCTGAGTTTCGACACACCGGTGCCTTTTCTAAAATTCTTGTCCCATCATAATCGCTCAATTAGAAAAGTAGGCAACACATTCCTCTTTTTATCTTTACTAGTTGGTATCCGCAGCTTCATCCGCGTTTACTTACATTTACAGCCATATCGGGATTGATGATAATTATTTTATAGACTTAGTCACTTAGTGCTAACGTGCTGACGTACATATATAACGTATCCTAATGGTGAAAGAATTTATTTTTATTGGTCGAGTAGTTTTTAAGATAAATTGTAACAAACAAACAAACAAAAAAATTAAACATTTTTAGCATCATGTTATTATGTACAAGTAACGGGCATCTGTTGTTTTCAATTCCTATCATCTCATCAGACACTTACTCGTTTGTAACACTATATAATAACTAAACTAAATAAACCAGACGAAAATCTCTGCATTTAGAAAATGGTATGAAATATAATGCATTAAGTTTAAAATGTCGCATTTAGGGTTTGCAATAAAATATTGTGTAGAGTGCTTCGGGCGTTAAGCGACGAGTTTTGAGTGTATCGATAATCGAACATCGAGTGTTGAGAATCGAAAATGGAGCATCCAGGAGCACCCATCAGGAGTGACACGGGAAAATCGCTTTTAAATAACTTCAAATCAGCTGAAGTTTTCAACGCAGACGATATTAAGGCCCAAAAGCCAACATGACAGTCAAATCTACAGTGTCAACTATGCATCAGAACATCTCAATTATAGTTTTAAAAATGCGTAAATTAAAATGTTTTAACACATTGTTGTACTAAAGCAGTTTTTGATATAGACAAAAATGATCTACCTATGGAAAGTTATGGAAATTAACCTATATACAACAAAGTGGTTCACGAAGAACGTAATTTAAAAAAGAACATTTAAACGTTCTACGCTAAAACTCAAATCTTGCAGTTCTCCGCCCAATCTAACAATACACTTCCCATTTGGAAAAATCCAAAAAATCCTAGAGTTTTTTCCATCAAATATATAAATGTCTTAATGTTGGGTAATGGAATTTGGTCTTGATTAGAGTGGCCACGAGTAATCCGCTGGATTACTTTAAATTCCGAAAATCCATTGTTAAGTCTCTTTTTTAAATGTCGCCATTATTACGTTTTGTTTTTTTGGAATATATTATCTGGATGGCCAGGAATATTTGATTAAAAGAGATCCAGGATTTGCAAAGGAACAATTCCTTGAATTACACCGACGTTTTGTGTTATTTATAAGGTCGTTTCAAAGTGGATGGAAATAAATAACGCTTACTTGCTTTTTTTATTAGTTATGTAATTGTAAGAAATGGGACATACCAGTCCAATTTTTTAAGAGTCATTTTGGTATTTTCTGATCTTTATTAGCTTTGAGTGACTAGGTTTTTTACAGTAACTACTTTTTTTTTCTTTGACGCATGGAAAAGCTCTGAGGCATTCCGCTGGGGAGTTGGTTTCCCCAGGGGGGTATGTGGGACTCGCTGCGCCCGAAAGGAAAAAAGGGGTTGTCCCGCACCACAGAACAACCCCTCGCAACTTCGGACAGTACAATGGGGTGGTTCCCGTCCTCGCCCCTTTCCCGCGTCTCTTTTGTCCCCTCTTCTTATAAGAGGGATACAAAAAGTACCCTCGGCTCAATTAGCTTTGCCCAAGGTGCTGGTCCAGTCCTTTATATATAAAGGACTGGACCGGTTTGAGCTACCACCAGATGAAGAGAATATCGCTTGATCGGACGGAGTACCAAATGCTGACCTCCAAACTTCAATATGACAATATGAAGATGATGAAGGTGCTGGGCTCACCCTAGGCTACTGAGACCCACCGCCA
Source organism: Helleia helle (assembly GCA_963853865.1). Lineage (NCBI taxonomy): Eukaryota > Metazoa > Arthropoda > Insecta > Lepidoptera > Lycaenidae > Helleia > Helleia helle. Next base: position 17,391,522 of record OY971433.1, on the reverse strand, counting down.
CGTCAAGGCCTAAACCATGGTGGGGTACATGGTAAACTCTGTACTAATATTAAATAACGACTGACGATTCCTAATGATCCCTTTGAGAGGAATTCCATGTTAGCGAAACGGGATAAATATGTTTTCACTCGAAACGCTTGAAATTATTTCAACTGGAATTGTGTCTACAACGAAATTAACATTGAACATGTCAAGGTCCAAAATTAGAGGCTATGTTTGAGAAGACGGAGTGTCAGTCTTGCCTGTAGGGGATCTCTTAGCTGTGGCTGATCTTAGTTGAAAAGATGCGAATCACAGGATTGGACATCGAACACCCATATTATGATTGAACGTGACCTTCAATTACAAAACCATAAAAGCTGTTACCGAATTAATTTCATATTCTTGGTTTTAATTAGAAGCTAGGCAAAATTTATGAACCACACAATTTTCTCCTTGCTACACTTGTCCTCAAATGCATAAGAACTTATTTTATAAGTGCCAATAATCGTTCAGTAGTTTGCGCGACATGTATCAAGCGCGACTGCCGCGCGATGAATTGCTTTACGATTTGCCACGCGTAATCGTTACAGTGCTTCGTGGAAATAGCCTGCTTATTGCAAATTTAATATAAACCGGTTTACCTATGGGAGGATTGCTCTGTGCCACGCTTTCATCTGATTAGGTACCACCACCCTATTTCTTTCGCGGAGATAGGTAAGACACGAAGTATAATAAATTATTACAGGCACGGAGACTTAACACCTTATGTCTCAGGATAGGCAACACATAAATGAGGTCTGGGCTAGTCTCAGGTTAAGTTCATGGGCGACTCTAACCATTTACCATCATGTGGCTCGTATGCTCGCTTTCTTATACAACTATAATAAAAAACCTTACCAGTGCGGCTGATAAGTGCCAGAGCGCCTATCGCTCCGAACAGGAACGCCATGACGCTAGATCACGTGACTGCTCATAATCTTCTGTTGCTATACTTCCATGGTTCTCCAATTCATCTGCGAAAGAAATTTATTTGTATAGAGATTGTATAAAACTTAATTTTTTGTTACACAAAAAATTACAATAGTCTTCTGCTGTTTGCTGTAGGAAGACATGCGCGATGTGCAACGTACACGTTCGCAAGTGCACTGCTAGTCTGCTTTATTCGCTAATCAGTTTTGCTGTGTTTTGGTATATGCAAAATTATTATAAGAGCAAAACTTTGTATGCAGGTATTAAGTTTTCAAGCAGCAAGTTATTTGTAAACAATTTAATAGTAATAGGGCCTAAGATAAATCCCTGCGGAACGCTACAACCATTACCAAGATAATATCAAATTTTAAATGTAATATATCATCCGGCCAAGACAGTTTTATTAGTATTAATTATCTTAATCAACTTAAAAGCTTATTACAATAATTCCGTCCTTAATTATGATTTGGGCTAGACAAAGATATTGTAATAGTATTAACCTTTGCTGATCCGGACTTTTAGAGTGGACAATTATACGGATCTGCATAATATAATATGATTACATATTAGCTACAATTTCGCTGAAATAGACAAGATTAGTTTATCTTAGATTTCAATAATATTCCACCAATATACAGATTGGATTTTAGAGTTTACTCCTTAAGAAACGATTTGAGTTATAAGGCCCGGTACGGAAATTTTATGAGGAGTAAAATTAAGTGTATCATGAAAAGTTGAGGCGTTACGTAGAAAACATAATATATTTCTGTAGGATTGAACGTGTAAAAGAATGAGATGGAATACATTACAAAGTGTATCTTATTCTCGGGGCAAAGTAAGGGCTAGTTTCATTACACTCATAATATATATTTAGTTTTTTGACCCCACCACGGTTCAAGCCTTGTCGTGGCGGTGGGGCTCAATAGCCTAAGGTGAACTGTGCTGGATTCTGGGCTATAAAGAATATTAAGAGTTGAATTATCGTTTTTCAATCCAAAATATTATGGAAAACGATTTCGACGAATTCTGACATTTCTAGTACTCATACCTTAAATGGTCTCATATATTCTTTTGATACCCATACGAAGTAGTATCGACAGGCATTAACATATTGTTTTTATGTATTCTAGCATTTTTTTCGCTGACCGTACATTTTCTCAAAAATCTGGGTGTGTTCTGAATATCCTAAAAAGTTATAGATGGTCTCCTAGGAACGTTTTCCTGTAAATTTATATTTAAGCTACCTGTCCTTAAATAATAATACCTGTCCTTACTGACCCGTCTTAAAAATCTATTCTGTATTTTAAGGTCATTCTTTCAAATCTGAGCGGACTTTAAAATATATTTTTATAATCAACAACGCTTACTCAGCTATAAAAATAAAAAACATGTGATGGTTGAATAATTTTTACCGGTGAGAGGAGTGTGATGTACCGCATTCTCGTCTGCGTGTGTACCACCATCCTGCTTGTTTCCACCGTGAAACAGCTTTGCTGTGTTTTAGAGAGAAGGGCAGAAAGTGTTATTACTGGCGGCAAGACTTGCTAAATCACGTCTCAGGATAGGCAACACATGAATGAGTTGCCTGGGCTCATTCCAGGTAAACTAGTTTATGTTCATGAGTGACGCTGGCCTTCAGGTCAGCTTACCATCAGGCGATGCATCTGCCAGTTGAATTTTCCTATCCAACTAACAAAAATAATTAATAAAAATCGAAGAAAAGAAAATTAAGGAGGGTGTACATGCAGCTTGCCAATAGTTCCTAGGTAAGATTTGATTTATTGAGGTAAGAGGCAGAAAGGAAGTGAAATGTGTAAGAATTATTAATACATAGTATTATAAAAATATACATGAATAGATAAATTATTTTAATTTAGGGTTGTATTTTTATATTTTTTTATGTAGAGTAATGAAGCGTCATTGGTTCACTTTACAACTATTTTTTTCTTTAACGCTGGGAAATGCTTTGAGGCATCCCGCGGGGGAGTGGGTCTCCTCAGGCGGGTATGTGGGACTCGCTGCGCCCAAAAACTGGTAAGTGCACGCAGCACCCACTAAAACCCGGCGAGTACCACCAATGCCGCCTTTAGTGATGTGCCCCGGATCTAATGAGCAAACAGGGCACCTCGACGGCTAGTCAGTCCCCCAAGGGACTAATGCCACCTCCCCAGAGGGGTTATCTCGCACCACAGAATAACCCCTCCCAACGTCGGGACAGTACAATAGGGTGAGGTCCCCGCCCTCATCCCTTTTCTTCCGGCTCTTTTATCCCTTCTTCTTATAGAGGAGTACAAAGAGCCCCCTCGTCTCAATTAGCTTCGCCCGAGGTATTGGGCTCACCCTAGGCTACTGAGCCGCCACGTCAAGGCCTGAACCATGGTGGGGTTTTTTTTATGTTAGTTGGATAGGCAAACTGGCAAACGTGCCACCTGATGGTACTTTACAACTTAGCAATCATCTCACTTTTGAAAACAAACCAGACATTTCACTTACTACGACATCGTATCTGTATTTAATTCTGGACAAAGCCCCGAGCGTCTAACGTTTACAATACCAAACTTGAATTTATTCATACAAAATACCTCAACGTTTTCAGTTTCAAAAGTTCTTGCCTGAATAAATACATTGCCTATTTTTAGACCTTAGCAAGGGTCCTTGTCGAGCACCCTTTTATTGATTACTGAATATTGAACGTGAACTATTTGTGTTAGCTTTATTAGAGGTCCGTAGGACCTCATAGGGTGTTTGATGAACCTAATATGGATAGTTTGTAAGATTCTATTTATTTAGAGTTTCACACAAGGGGTGAAATTTTCTACTCCATTGACACAGGGTATGGTATTCCTAAGAGGGGACAAAAGAGCAGGAGAGACAAGGGGCGAGGATGGAAACCTTACTCCATTGTAAGAGGTAGTGCCATGCTGCATTGCAGCCAAATTGGGCTAGCACGACCTGGGTGGTGCCTCTCTCTCACATAACACAGGCGGTAAGTGACAGCTGTGCTCTCGCGTTTCGTGCTGTTTGTGAGATTCCGGTGGCCCTTTGGGGGTGAGGGGCGGAAGAGGAGGGTGGCGCATCTGCGTGGCCTTGGTTATGCGGATGTGCATGAGCGTCGGCGCCGTGTGGCTCCGACTGCTCGTTTGCCCCCTAATGACATAAAAAGGTACTATTCTGACGTTGGGTGGGCCGTTATTGGCCGTTAAATCAAATTATTTATAAAAAAATATTCAATCAGTAGGTACCAATACATTATCTTTTTGAACTTCAACTGAATCCACCACCGGTTCCACGGCAAGCCCACCGAGAAGAACCGGCGAAACAAACACAGTAGAACCGTAGCCGTTAGCATAGCTCATTCCGAAAAAAAAAACAAATACAAGAAAAGAAATACATTGTTTAAATAAATATTAGCCATTTTTCAATCTCTTAAGAGAAATCCATCGTATTTCCAGTTTCCATCTTGGAATTGGTAACAAAAGGTAAACCGAGAATAAAACATAAGTTGCTATTGTCCGTCTTTGTGCGGCTCCCTTTGTAATACTTTTTACTTTTGGCCGGTTAACTGCCATGTAACCCACATGGGAGTTTTACTTCAAATCTATACAGATAAATAAAATTGGGGTGTCTGTTTGTAATATTAAAATAACAGCTTTTTACTACATATAGATGTAAACGGTACATAAATACCAAAATAACATTTTTTTATAATTTTATCTGTCTGTTTGTTCCAGCTAATCTCTAATAAGGCTTGGCCGATTTTAATGGGACTTTCACTGGATATCTGATGTAATAAGGAGTAACTTAGGCTACAATAATAATCATCTTCACTGTGGATATGGCTGTACACTTAAGATAACGCGGGCGAAGCTGCGGTTTGTGAGAAAAGAAGGACAACGCATCTGAAAAATCTCTGGTTATGCGGATGTGTATGGGCGTTGATAGTCGCAAGGCTTCAACTGCTCGTTTGCCCTACTATGCTACCTATAAAAAATGGATTTTGTATAATATTTAATTAAAAATCATCTTTTTGAAAGCAGGCAGACTAAAGCATACAGATTATGCTTTGTGACGTGTTGTAATAATCATGAGATAGATATAACGTGAATCTATCTTATAAAGATGGTGAGATCAATCCATCTCATCAAGAAGTGAGATAGATATAACGATATCATACCCTAAAAAAGCGGTATCATGTCATTAAGCAATACTATGAAGATATAAGTCAAAATTGATTGAAGATAGAAAATAAGGTTTACCGGTGGGAGGGAAGCGCTGTGCCGCGCTCCCGGCTGCATGGGTACCACCATCTTGCTTGTTTCTCCCGTGAAACAGCTTTGCTGTGTTTCGGAGAGAAGGGCAAGACAGGCAGTGTAATTACTGGCACTTAACATCTTATGTCTCAGGATAGGCAACACATAGATAAGTTGTAAAGGGCTCGTTCCAGGTAAACTAGTTTATGTTCATGGGCGACGTCGGCCACTTACCATCAAGTGGCACGTTTGCCAGTTTGCCTATCCAACTAACATAAAAAAAAGAAAAAAGAAAAGAAGTCTAGGGTATGATCAGGGCGATATATTTTAATGTCCTAGATTTAGGTAACAAAGACTCGTTTCTAGCGCTAGACGCTGCATTCTCCAAAATTATTCACACTTCAACTACACTCTTTGATGAAGTTTTCAACTTGTTCGTGAGTACAGTCGTGAAAATCTACTGAATATATTAATACAGATTTTTAAAATTGATGAAGATTTTAACCCATAAGACGGTTGCGCATCATCAATATGATCAGCTTCTATCTGTCCACTTCTGAAAATAGGCCTTTTTTTTCTTTAACACCGGGAAATGCTCTGAGGCATCCCGCGGGGGAGTGGGTCTCCCCACGCGGGTCTACCCACTAAAACCCGGCGAGTGCCACCAATGCCGCCTTTGGTGAGGTGCCCCGGGTCTAGTAAACAAACAGGGCACCTCGACGGATAGTCAGTCCTGCAAGGGACCGACGCCACCTCCACAGAGGGGTTGTCCCGCACCACAAATCAACCCCTCCCAACGTCGGGGCAGTACAATGGGATGAGGCTCCCATCCTCGCCCCTTGCCCCCTGCTCATTTGTCCCCTCTACTTATAAGAGGGGCACAAAGAGCCTCCTCGGCCCAATTCGCTTCGCCCAAGGTGCAGAAGCTCACCTTAAGTTACTGAGCCCCACCTCCACGACAAGGCCTGAACCATGGTGGGGAACATAGGCCTCCCTCAATGAACGCTAAGACGACCGATGCCTCGCCAAAATGAAATAGTTTGACTGTGTTTAAAATGACTGTGCTGGCAGAGTGATTATTAGGATAGGCAATGTATTTTAGATTACAATAACATGAGTATATTATAATGAAACTACTTTTTCGTATTTTATCGCGGTTTATTCAGTTTTTTACGAGCCCTACGTTTCGGATACTTTACAGCAATGGTCAAAGGACGACTTAGGTGTCAAACGTCCTAATGATACAATCCGTAAAAGTTGCTTTTTTATGTTAGTTGGATAGGCAAACTATTAAACGTGCTACCTGATGGTAAGTGGTCGACGTCGCCCATGAACATAAACTAGTTCACCTGGAACGAGCCCAGGCAACTCATTTATGTGTAGCCTATTCTGAGATATAAGATGTCAAGTCTTGGTGCCAGTAATTACACTGCCTGTCTTGCCCTTCTTTCCGAAACACAGCAAAGCTGTTTCACGGGAGAAACAAGCACGATGGTGGTACCCATGCAGCCGGGAGCGCGGCACAGCGCTTCCCTCCCACCGGTGTTTCATAATAATGAGTGATATTCGCGTAAATATAAGGTAATAAAAGGTGATTATTAACTAAAATTTATATGCGGGATGGATCTAACTGTAAAACATATTCTAGAAGATTGTCAGGCTATATCAGTGACAAATTGACATGTAACCTACCGAATAACAGAATATTAAATGAAAATGATTTGTACATACACTGCCGTCCACTAACTAAAAGGCAGCTAAGTGCAAAAAGTAGTTTTCGAGAAAACGCAAAAATAAGTGGGAATTGATGTCTCTTGAAAAGTATGCTACCTAGGAACAAGGTTGCAAGTTATATACGTAGGCATAGTCTTTGTGCTCAATATGTGATATATTTCATTCATTTATATTAATCACATTTTATTTAAATTCATTTTCTAACTTTTAGCTAAGCAATTTTTTTCATTTTTACATAATATACTGCACTATAAGGCCGCTAACCATACCTTAACTGCTTTATAGTAAAGCAATATCTAGTAGCTGCCATGTCTTGTAATTATAGTATAAGTTATCAAAATATACTTAGTTATAAAGCAGTTAAAGGATTTTAACAGAATTGTAGCCTAGTAACTAACACTCAAAATACTAACTTTGCTTACTTAGAAAGCAGTTATGGGATTTTAAACGCTTTTAAGCTCGGTATTGTAAAACATATTTTTATTCTGATTCTCCTATTGCTTAACTAGAAGGCAGTTAAAGACATCTCGCTCGCAATTAATTGCCTTTTAAATAAGCACTTGCCGGTAAAAAGTTGAGAAGTTAAAAACTATTTTATGAAAATCAGAACTTTATTTATTAATAAAAAAGAATAGACAATCAGTACGTCTAATTAAATTGTGTAGGAACTTAACAAATAGCTTATTATTAATTAAATAATATAAAATTTATAAAAAAAAACAAGTTAAATCAAACTTTTACAAATCTTATTAAGTAATGAGATCGCAATTACATCTTTAATAATAATTAATCAGTATTCGCGAAACAATAGGAAAAATTATATTATAATTATTTTATCAAAATACCCAAAACATGTAAGTATCGTTTTTGAAAGTTTTATGGCACACATTGTTTTTTTTTATATAGATGAGTGGGTAAACGGATAGTCGGTTCACCTGATGGTAAGTGAAGAGCGACATCCACAGACACCCGCTACACCAGTGGATTAACAGGTGCGTTGCCGGCCTTTCAGATATCAGTATGCTCTTTTCTTGAAGGTCCCTAAAGTCGTATCGGTTCGGAAACACCGTAGGTGGCAGCTGATTCCATATATTAGTCGTGCGAGGCAGGAAATGCCGTAAAAATCGATTTATATAATAAAATAATCCAAATTCCTATGCACTTATGAAATAAACATATCACAATCAGAGATCAATAATTGCAAAGTCGAAATAATCTAATTGTGCGTAACACATAACGTCATAATCAATTAAATATTAGAGTTTATATAAAAATATATAAATTTGACAATTTTTTATGCTTAAATACTAATTAAAAACTTTAACAAAATGAGTAAATCATATACGACTGGCGATGGACAACAAAAAGCTTTCAATTGTTATCTTGTTAGATTTCAGCAGCGCATTCAACTAGGTAGACTATGATGTCTTACTTGCCATTTTTAGATCGATTGGAATGTCTCATTCAGCTGTGTCTTGGTTTGAGTCGTACCTCAGAGGCCGAAAACAGCGTATTTATACTTCTGAGTACAGTTCCAACTGGTGTAAACTTGACACTGGTGTACCTCAGGGGGGAGTATTGTCACCTTTACTTTTCGCTGTATTCATTAATGAGCTTACTAAGACAATCTCGTCTAGCTATCATCTTTATGCAGATGACCTACAGCTTTATAGGCACTCTACCGCTCAAGACATTGCTGATACAATTAAGGAGCTAAATTTTGACCTTATGAGGATCCAAGAATGGGCTAACACATTTGGTGTACTTGTAAATCCAAAAAAGTCGCAGGCATTGTTAATTGGCAGTAGGCAACTACGTAGCAAAATAGATGTAGGTACTCTAGACAGAATTTTATACGGTGGTAATGTAATACATTTTAGTTCCAGTGCTAAAATTTGGGTTTATTTATGGACTCAGATTTATCTTGGTCCGTGCATATTAACAATGTCTGTAAGCGTGTGCACCACTCTTTGCACGCGCTAAAGAGGTTGCAGAATTTTCTCCCTATTACTACCAAAATACTTCTAGCACAATCTCTTCTACTTCCTCTTTTAGATTATGCCGATGCCTGTTACTTGGATATTACTGAGGAGCTTCTAAATAAACTCGAACGCCTCCAGAATGTGTGCATACGTTTTATATATGGTCTGCGCAAATTTGATCACATAACAGAATTTCGTATTAAATTACAATGGCTCCCTAACCGTCTTCGTCGGAATTTTCACCTTTTGACGCTTCTGTTCAAAATTCTTACTACTCATTCTCCGCCTTATCTCTTCGAACGCTTTAATTATACTCCCCCGAGCGACAGGCCTGTAAGATCTTGCACCGTTAAAAAAGCTCTAGTAGTCCCTTACCACAACACTACCTTCTATGCGAACTCGTTTTCTGTTTGTGCGGCTCAGCTGTGGAATGCCCTTCCCGATAATATACAGCAAAGTCCATCAGTGTCCACATTCAAATCGAGACTAAAGAGCCATTACTTATCATCCTTATAGATTGATTATATGTAGGTATAATATGTAAGTATTATTATTTAATATTTTATTGTATATATTTAATATCAGGTATGTATATGTATGAGTGTATATGTAATATGTATGTATTTATTATAAGTAGTTCATATTATTATGTTAATAGACGTATGTATTATTATCGTATTATTATTTTTATTTTGTTATTAATTAATTTGTCAGCGCCTTTATGTTTTAATTTTAGTTGTTTTTTGTTTGGTCTTTTTTTCTGTACTGTGTACTTTTGTACTGTGCCCGCATTCGACTCTCTTCACGAACTCTTTATGGTTTGCTGGTAGAGATCTCTTGTAGAGATAAGCACACCCATGTATCTTAAGTATCTGTTATATAAGTTGGAATATTTGTTTTTTTTCTTTGATGTACATAAAGAATAAATAAATAAAATAAAATAAATAAATCAGATTAGGTAAATAACCACTTTATATACCTAGTAAAACTCGTGTAGTATAATATTAAAATTAAGTAATAAAGTAAACAAAAATATTTAATAAAATATAAAAAACAACATTATTCTAAAGGCACTTTTTCAGTCTTTATGTTTACTACATATCCTAGTTTATAAAATTACGTTGCTTTTTTTTCTGGTTCAATTCAGATATATTATATCCTTCAATGATCGGTAAATTTTGCCAAAATACCATCTTATATTTAGGTATATTGGCGATAACTTTGTTAAAAGATTAATCTTTATCTCCTCATCTATTCCTTTCGGTTGAGACACATATTCCTCATCAAAATCGACAAAAAATTACGGATTTAAACTTATCTAGTCGTGGTAAAATAATTACTTTTTCTAAGTCGCTACTAAAATATATCTGTTGAGTAGTCTGTTCCTAAGTTTTGTGTAAATCATTTAATTCTCTTGCCTTTTTATACGTGTCATAGTGTTTTGGGCAAATACCTATACCTGATTGTAATGGATGTTCGACATGGGCATGTCGAACATCCATTACAATCAGGTATAGCTTGCGTGCGAACATTATGGTTTGTATCAAGACTATGCAATCTGTAAGATTCGCATATTTCGCATTCCTCATTTCCTAGTCGAGCGAACGATATGTTTAGACTCTTTAGATGTGATCGGTATAACTCATAGCCTACTCTGTATTCTGGATATTTCGAACAAAAGTCAGAACACATAAACGTAATATTAATTTCACTGGGCAAATAACGACGATAAGGAGCGTGTTCACGACGATAGTGCGGTGCAGCGGGATTAGAAGATTCAATATGTTCCGTAATAATATCTCTACGAGCACCGAAATGAAGAGGAAGGAATTATAGCCCGCTACCTCCCGCTTGAGCGCCAACACGCTAACCATTGAGCCCCAGAGGTCGTGGTATATAAATGTCAATATTGTAGTCGCTAATGACCTTAGCTGTTAAAAAGTGACTTAAAAAATAATTTAAAAAAACATGAGCCCAGCTGTGCGCCCACAATAAGATCTATTAAGAAATGTCTCCTAAACTAACCTCCTAACTCGGGGTAATATGAACTACCCTTAACGCCGATATTCCGAACGAACCCTTGGAATTTCTCATTTCACTCGTATATCTGTGTCCTCATATAAATGCTCGGGAAGCCGGACTATATTTTAATCGCAATTAAAGATCCAAAACGTCGGGAATGAAAAATATATCAAGCCATGAATAAATCGGTAAAAATTGTTTCATTATAACATACACTTTGTTTGCTAGCAGTAAGTAGCTGTATAAAAAATCACTGAATATAGTTAATGTGAGTCTAGAAATTATATGTTATAATATTTTTTAAAGATAGTCATTTTCACGTCTGAAATTATATAAACGGAATATTTCGTGTGAACAAGACATTCGTAGATCTGTATTGTCAAAATTTTGACCAAAATTAAAGTGACATTTAATATCCCGTTTTAAACAGTTTTAGAAGCGAAAAATATAATTATATGCAATCATGGTGGGAGGGAAGCGCTGTGCCGCACTCCCGGCTGCATGGGTACCACCATCTTGCTTGTTCCTCCCGTGAAACAGCTTTGCTGTGTTTCGGAGAGAAGGGCAAGACAGGCAGTGTAATTACTGGCATCGAGACTTAACATCTTATGTCTCAGGATAGGCAACACATAGATGAGTTGCCTTTTTTTTTTCTTTTACGCCGGGAAATGCTCTGAGGCATCCCGCGGGGGAGTGGGTCTCCCCACGCGGGTATGTGGTATTCGCTGCGCCCGAAAGGTGGTAAGTGGACGCAGCTCTACCCACAAAAACCCGGCGAGTGCCACCAATGCCGCCTTTGGTGAGGTGCCCCGGATTTAATGAGCAAATAGAGCACCTCGACGGCTAGTCAGTCCCCCAAGGGACAGACGCCACCCCACAAAGGGCTTGTACCGCACCACAGAACAACCCCTCTCAAAGTCGGGACAGTAGAATGGGGTTAGATTCCCATCCTCACCCTTTGATCCCTGCTCTTTTGCCCCCTCTTCTTATTAGAGGGGTACAAAGAGCCCCCTCATCACAATTAGCTTCGCCCAAGGTGCTGGGCTCACCCTATGCTACTGAGCCCCTCCGCCACGTCAAGGCCTGAACCATGGTAGGGATAAATGAATTGCCTGGGCTAGTTCCTGGGAAACTCTTTTATGTTCATGGGCGACGCTGTCCACTTACCATCAGGTGGCACGTCTGCCAGTTTGGCTATCCAACTAACATAAAAGAAAAGTAAAATACACAATATAAAGGTGTGTGCAGACTGGAGCGCGGCCCTGCTACTCTACCGTGTTTATGTAATACTAGCTGCTGCTTCGTCCGCGTTAACTTAGATTTACAGCCGTACGCGGATTGGTGATGATTATTTTTATAGCCTAAATTACAGCCTAAATTACTAAAGCCTATAACATCAGCTATATGCCAGTTAAATTCCCGTCACAATCAAACCAGCCGTTTTCTAAAACTCTAGATTAGCAGAACAAACAGAAAGACACACAGACAGACGGGCAGAGAGACAAAAATTGTAAAAAATGTTATTTTGGTATATGTACCGTGTATTTTTTTTTCTTTAACGCCGGGAAATGCTCTGAGGCATCCCGCGGGGGAGTGGGTCTCCCCACGCGGGTATGTGGGACTCGCTGCGCCCGACAGCTGGTAGATGGACGCAGCTCTACCCACTAAAACCCGGCGAGTGCCACCAATGCCGCCTTTGGTGAAGTGCCCCTGATCTAGAAAACAAACAGGGCACCTCGACGGCTAGTCAGTCCCGCAAGGGACCGACGCCACCTCCACAGAGGGGTGGTACCGCACCACAGAACAACCCCTCTCAAAGTCGGGACAGTAGAATGGGGTTAGATTCCCATCCTCACCCTTTGATCCCTGCTCTTTTGCCCCCTCTTCTTATTAGAGGGGTACAAAGAGCCCCCTCATCACAATTAGCTTCGCCCAAGGTGCTGGGCTCACCCTATGCTACTGAGCCCCTCCGCCACGTCAAGGCCTGAACCATGGTAGGGATAAATGAATTGCCTGGGCTAGTTCCTGGGAAACTCTTTTATGTTCATGGGCGACGCTGTCCACTTACCATCAGGTGGCACGTCTGCCAGTTTGGCTATCCAACTAACATAAAAGAAAAGTAAAATACACAATATAAAGGTGTGTGCAGACTGGAGCGCGGCCCTGCTACTCTACCGTGTTTATGTAATACTAGCTGCTGCTTCGTCCGCGTTAACTTAGATTTACAGCCGTACGCGGATTGGTGATGATTATTTTTATAGCCTAAATTACTCCCTATAACATCAGCTATATGTCAGTGAAATTCCCGTCACAATCAAACCAGCCGTTTTCTAAAACTCTAGATTAGCCGAACAAACAGAAAGACACAAAGACAGACGGGCAGAGAGACGAAAATTGTAAAAAATGTTATTTTGGTATATGTACCGTGTATTTTTTTTTCTTTAACGCCGGGAAATGCTCTGAGGCATCCCGCGGGGGAGTGGGTCTCCCCAGGTGGGTAGGTGGGACTCGCTGCGACCGACAGCTGGTAAATGGACGCAGCTCTACCCACTAAAACCCGGCGAGTGCCACCAATGCCGCCTTTGGTGAAGTGCCCCTGATCTAGAAAACAAACAGGGCACCTCGACGGCTAGTCAGTCCCGCAAGGGACCGACGCCACCTCCACAGAGGGGTTGTCCTGCACCACAGAACAACCCCTCCCAACGTCGGGACAGTACAATGGGGTGAAGTTCCCATCCTCACCCCTTGCCCCCTGCTCTTCTGTCTCCTCTTCTTATAAGAGGAGTACAAAGAGCCCCCTCGGCCCAATTAGCTTCACCCAAGGTGCACCGCTCACCCTAGGTTACTGAGCCCCACCGCCACGACAAGGCCTGAACCATGGTGGGGATGTACCGTGTATACGTCAATAATATGTTTTTACTAAAAAGCGGTTATTTTAATATTACAAACAGATACTCCAATTTTATTTATCTGTATAGATGTATAGATAAATACATGTATATACACACATAACAACAAATTAAGAGTTTTCAGATTGTTTAACTAATTTTATAACGCTATATTACTGGGAATTACCCTATAGACTTTGGTTTGGCATCATCATCATCGGCCTCTATCCGTCCACTGCTGAGCATAGGCCTGATTTGGCATACCTACAGACAAACAACAAAGTGATCCTATAAGTGTTCCGTTTTATCATTTTGAGGAACCCTAAAACCCCTAAAATCAATTTGGCCTTGGTGATTCGAGGCAATTTCGTGACAATTTCGAGGCAATTTCGAGGCAATTTCGAAGCAAATTCAAGGCAAATTTGAGGCAAATTCGAGGCAAATTCAAGGCAGATTCGAGGCAAATTCTGGCATTATATAAAAGGCTCATTCGTATGTACTTCCGGATCCAATTAGATAGGGGCGTGTATTTGACATCCGGCAACCTGGAGCTTACATCTAGATTATATCAGAATCTAGATAAATATCTAATTCATGAATGTCGAATTATAGAATATCTAGTTTGTTCTAGACGACCTCTGTGGCTCAATGGTCAGCGCGTTGGTGCTCAAGCTGGAGGTAGCGGGTTCGAATCCAGGGAACAAAACGTTTTCTGTGTTCCTGGGTCATAGATGTGTATTAAGATATATGTGTATTATATTATAAAAATCTTAAATATATGTATAGTATAAAAGTATTAAATATATTTCCGTTGTCTGGTACCCGTAACACAAGTTCTTCGAGAACTTACCACGGGACTAGATTGACGTGGTGTAAAAGTGCCATAATAATAATAAAGTCACGTGTACGCGTCCAGCCGTCACATTGTGCGCACGATTGTGTTAGTCAAAGGGTACTTGGCGTCTCCAGAGTCGGCTGAAGAAGGTAGAAGGCTGAAGAGTTCAAGTGGGAGTTGCATGTGGCCCAGCAGGGAGCAGCCGAGGATTCCTTCCGAGGATTCCCTCCTTCACCTTTCACCTTCTGTCTTGGATGAAACGCCAATCTCTTCCCCTTTTGGAGGAGCTTCCTGGTGGAGTGGACTTCCCTGGCAGTGGAGTGGACCTCATTCGTGTGGGTGCACGTGGCCGGACTTGCACAGACACCCGTCAGAGATAAGTACCCCTAAATTGCCTCCCCCTTGATGCCAGAATTATATCACCCTAACCTTATTTTAACCACTTATTTTAATCTCTCTCTTATAAATGCTACATAGATATTATTAATATTATTTTTCTTGATAAAGAAGTAGTCTGATATAATATATGATTAGAATACGCGAATTTTATTCGTTATAATGACGTCCTCTGTGACTTAGTGGTTAGCGCGTTGGCGCTCTAGCCGGAGGTTGCGGGTTCGAATCCCGCCAGAGAACAAAAAAGGTTTCTGTGTGTGGGTCATGGATGTGTTTTAAATATGTGTGTTATATAAAAAAAATCTTAATTATATGTATAGTATAAAAGTATTAAATATATTTCCGTTGTCTGGTACCCGTAACACAAGTTCTTCAAGAACTTACCACGGGACCAGATTGACGTGGTGTGAAAGCGTCCATAGATATTATTACTATAATGAAACAACTTTCATAGATTTTATCGCGGGTTTTTAGTTTTTTACATGCCTTTCCTCCCTCCTTCCATGACCATGGTATCCGAAATGTCGGGCATGTAAAAATCTTATGAAATTTGTTTCATTGAAATGAATGAAATTCACGTATACATTAGAAAACTATATCGATCGAATCGACAAATGTAACAGTTGTTTGACGTGACGTCTTATAATTCGATGGAGCCGGCTGCACGAACGAAAAAACATGACGCATGCGGCGTTACCTCGCTTTAAGGCGTTCCATTTTCTTATGACGTTGACACGTTCAACTATCGTCAGTAAACCGACTTTACAGACAACCGATTTTTATTAACAAGCGCTATCCAAAGCAGTTTTATCAATTCCCGTAAATACGAGACATATCAGATTACCAAATAAAATTAAGCGCAGCGCAATAACAAGTTGGGAACTGGTTATTTCAACGTTAAAACTGGAACATAATTGAAATCCCGCCGTGAATGTAACTTCGTTCAAGTATTTCGTACAATGAGAATCAGCTCCAACAGTTCCCAAGTTTTCACTTCTTGTTTGCAAAGGCAACACGGGAATTCGTAGGATGTTTTCACTCAACTTTCATACATTTTAAATGGTAATATGTAATTTGGGAAGCTGCTGACCTATTTCGATGTGAATTATAGAAACGGTTTTAGGCCAAGGATGTTAATTCTCTATTATTAAGGTGAAAATATATTTTTGGTAGTGAGTGAAGTTCAGCTAATTTGTAAAAATCATATTTTTTATTTTATTTTAACTTTAAAATGATTTTATTTAACTTTATATCATACTTAGTTTATATTTTTGACGATTTTCTTTAAAATATATAATATCATAATATTGGTTAATTTATTTGAGCGTCGTAGTTCTACGCAAACACGTGCGCAAAGCGAATTACAGGAGGCATCGTCACAAATAATTTTGATTAATTAGTGATTACCCTGAATCATAGTTTTACCTTCATGAGTGACGTTGACCATTATCAAATCATCTCTTATCGATCTAATAAAAAAGTTAAGATAAAAAAATTACTAGTGTTTTATTATTAATTGTATACATATTATGTATAATATATCGTGTAAATACATACATGATGTATTCATATTAACATCACTCCTGAGGGCGAATCCCAAGTTGTTATGTTAATGCAGAATAATAATGCAGATCCCGCCCGTTGACGGCCATAAATCGATCCCGGGAATACTAATCAATCTGATAGGACTTCAAATTGCCTGTCGAATTACCTAACAATATCATTTGATTTGAACCAATACTATATGCTGATTTGTATTCGGCTCGAAGGAACATCTTGTGATTCGAATTACAACCGATTATTGGATGCTAAAATGAATTATAAGAATTATAAGACGTGGTAATATAATATAATAAAAATATGATGTATGGACGGTTTTACATCCCGTGGTAAGTTCTTGAAGAACTTGTGTTACGGGTACCAGACAACGGAAATATATTTAATACGGAAATATATTATATACACATAATATTATATTTGATAATTTTTATTATTTGTACCTATTATAAACATATTTATTACACATCCATGACCCAGGAACACAGAAAACATTTTGCTCCCTGGCAGGATTCGTACCCGCTTAGCCAGCTAAGTCAGAGGTGGCTTGAGCCCCGACTCGTTAACCGTTGAGCCACAGAGGTCATCAAATATAGTTAGTTTGTTTGTTAAACGCGCTATTCTACAAAACTATCGGATTTAAATTTATATTTTTATTTGCTGGTTAAAAAGATTTTTATGTGCTTTTCTTGTGATGTAAATTAGAAGTAAATATGTGTAACGGAAATACAAAGGCTTAAGTAAAACACGACTGATGAAGTCGATTCATAATAAATAAGCACACAGTTGTAGAAAATAACTAGAAAAAAACGAAAAAATGTAGCAGTTTGTTAAATATAACATCTCAATTGCTCAAAATGTTTCGAGATATTTTTCTTGTTAAACAAGTTAGAGTACGATATTTTTGCTAACAACGTTAATATTATAAGAAGCCTATTAAAAGTTTAACTCCTTTGAAAACAACCCTCAATACAAAAGTTTAAAATATAATAAGCCGAGTAAAATTATTTAAGCAAAGTTATATTTTATGTTGTCGCGGTGGAAATTCTGAATAATATTTTTATTATTGTAAGAAAAAATCAATTTTTGCGTCCACCAAACTTTGTATGTTTTGAATATTTTTTTTATATTACATCCACAAGTTAAAAAAAAAAAAAAACATCAGATGTTTCTTTTCAAAATGTCAAATTTAAATTATTTATTAACCCAAAGTCAATATTGAACATTGTATGACCGATAAGTTGTTAACATTGTCATTTAGAAGACGTTCACAAATCTATGTTAGGCAGTTACATAAAAAAGAGTAGCAAGGTCAGAAGAATTTGAAGATAGATTGAGTAAAGGATAGTTACATCATATACAACATACGACCACCATGGTTCAGGCCTTGTCGTGGCGGTGGGGCTCAGTAACCTAGGGTGAGCGGTGCACCTTGGGCGAAGCTAATTGGGCCGAGGGGGCTCTTTGTACCCCTATTATAAGAAGAGGGGACAGAAGAGCAGGGGGCAAGGGGTGAGGATGGGAACTTCACCCCATTGTACTGTCTCGACGTTGGGAAGGGTTGTTCTGTGGTGCGGGACAACCCCTCTGTGGAGGTGGCGTCGATCCCGGGTGGTACTCGCTGGGTTTTAGTGGGTAGAGCTGCGTCCATTTACCAGCTGTCGTGCGCAGCGAGTCCCACATACCCGCGAGGGGAGACCCACTCCTCCGCGGGATGCCTCACAGCATTTCCCGGCGTTAAAGAAAAAAAATACAACATACGACGATTTTAAACAAGTTTAACATTCAGAAACTATTTTCTCTAAAATTGTAGATATTATAATCATGTTTTATTCTTGACACAAATAAGTCATTAGGATGATAGTATTACAGTTTAAATAATTAATACTAAAGAATAGCGTTTTATCTATATCCGAGTATATAAAGATATTATGCATGTCAATTGTGAAATATTTTATGATCATCTATTTTGGTCACCAGGATCTTAAACTGCGCTCACTCTTTGTTCATTGGGATAACTTAATAACTGAAATAATTTGAAAACTATTTTATTGTAATGACAATATTTTTGACAAAGTCAAATGAAGGAACTGGTGTGGTTAAAATGATGAAGATGGTGACAAATTTTGAAATTTGTTACCTCTCAGGGTAAATCCTTACAGAAATTTTATTTTGTGTATTTTAATGTTAGCATTTGATGCTCTTAATAAATATTTATCATCATCATTATCATTATCAACCTTTTTCTACACACTAACTTTTTTTTTTTTTTTTTTTGTTTCTTTCTTTTTCTTTTACGCCGGGAAATGCCCTGAGGCATCCCGCCTGGGGAGTGGGTCTCCCCACGCGGGTATGTGCGACTCCCTGCGCCCGAAAGATGGTAAATGGATGAAGCTCTACCCACTAAAACCCGGCGAGTGCCACCAATGCCGCCTTGGTGTGGTGCCCCGGATCTTTTAAGCTAACAGGGCACCTCGACGGCTAGTCAGTCCCGCCACCTCCACAGAGGGGTTGCCCCGCACCACAGAACAACCCCTCCCAACGTCGGGACAGTACAATGGCGTCCTCGCCTCTTGCCCCCTGCTCTTTTGTCCCCTCTTTTTATAAGAGGGGTACAAAGAGCCCCCCCCAGATAGCATTTGACAGCTGTATAAAGGCTGTACAATGGAAATTTTGAAGGGCTTAGGCTGTACAAGTTAGCTGTATTATGGCTGTATATATATACAGCACTTATATCCGCAATTTGGGCCCCAAATTATACAGCTTTAAGTATAGATCTAGCTGTCTAACAGCTGTATAATAGCTGCGTAATAGCTGACTTAGAGCATAATTAGATACCATTATACAGCTACTGTTCTCAAATCTTACCTATTTTATTCTTATATACAGCCTCAGGCTTGTAAACGTCTGAATATAAGAATAAAATTATCTTTGTGGTTGAATTTCCTTCCATATATACTTATTTTTAAAAGACAATTTATTCATCGGATCAATAAGTGACACACTGTGGCCATATTTTAATTTGTGAAGTGAACAAATATTATTTTGCTGTATGGTAAGTACCCATTCTTAATTTATGGTCGTTATTTTGCTTGCGGCTGCTACTTCTTCGTGAATATGTATACTAATAGTAAGCCAAAAACTCATGCGCTCTCGAAATAATAGATAATAACGAAATTGTAAGTGTAATAAGAACCATGTAAGCCAAATTCAGACTAGCTTTATTAGTCCGCAGTGCCTTAAATAGTAAAGAAATTAACTTTTGTATTGTGTACATGTAAAATTATGTGTAAATATCGCCGAATTTTTCAAAAATATACATATAAATATGTTATAAATTATGTTACCATAATTTTTAGGTTATGGTTTAATAGCGTCTTCAATTATACAGCTGTTGCCCTTCTAGTACTCCACTATAAAGCTTTTGGCGTAACAAAGCCGTAATTTAAGTATATACAACAGCCTAAAAAGTAATGATAGATGTACCTTAGAGTTTAATTGCTATAGTAGCTGCTTAAAAGAGTACGTTTAGTAAATATTACAGCAATTCAGGGTTCTATTGAAAGCAAAGAAACCCATTCTGTATATCCAATGTACACTGGAGATTACATTAACTTTGACGCTTTAGATTTACAGCCGTCGTTATGACGCAATCATAATTAATTTATTAATTAGGTTTAATATGTAGGTGTATTTACAGCACATTTAATATTTAAGGTTTTGTACCGACACACTGCTGTTTGAATTTTTTTATTTAATTATAATGTTTATTCATTTCAGGTACTTCATTATTCAGCTAGGTACCTAGCTAGATATTGACAAGTTATTTTCAAACCAAAAACAAATTCTGGATAAAGAAGAGGGAGAAAAAAAGAAGACGAGAAAAACTTATAATTAGTATTAGGTACAAACAAAATTTTGTGACTGATCGTGTCATTATCGAAATAAATAACTAAAAGTATAACGCATTTTTTTATTTTTTATACAGTACTTATGTAAGATTGGCCACAATATATATAATTAACCATTAATTAACTATGCAAAAATGTCATTTCCAGTTTGACTTAGACATTAAAATATTCGATAAGCTGCATAGTTCTCTATTTAAACACTATTAACGTAAAAGTCATCTACTGTAACACCGAGGGCTGTACAATAGATAAAAATTACGCTTATCGCGTTAGCTTTACAATAGAGTAAGACTAAACTCTTATGCAGCAGACATCATATTATTCCACTCTTATACAGAAATTTGCTTTCTAAGGGTTTCCTAGATAACCATTGAACAGCTATTATCCAGCCTTATATGATGACTGTACTACAGAGTAATTATACACCAATATCCAGAAGGTAGCAATATTCAATGCTCTTGTACAGCATTAGGCAATACAAAAGTAGATTTCTAGAGCACTATTCAGCCGATATACTGCTCTAGTCTTATAAACTTGCTGATAGTGGTTTTTTACACCATACGCTGTATTTTAGAGTTTTTCGGTGCTCTTTACAAGCTAAATGTAATAATTTCGGCTTTATACAGCCTTAAAGCAGCCTTACTGTATTAAATAATACAATTTACCCTCTACTACAGCCTTAAGTATATTTTGACGCTTTTGTACATCGTTTATAAAGCTTCTAGCTGTTATTGCACTGGTTAAAAGATCTTTTTTCAGCTTAAATGTTTATTGGGGCCTCGGCTCAATTAGCTTCGCCCAAGGTGCTGGGCTCATCCTAGGCTACTGATTCTACACACTACCTCTTTTAATGAACGCCAAAAAGCCCCATCCCCGCCACTCGCATCCAACATTAATGTCTTGCAAGGAAGGAATATGGATCATCCCAACAAAACGAAACTGGTCTCTTAGACTATACTTTGTTCATATACCGACAATCAAAAATGAGAATGTTCACACTTTTATTGCGAAATAAATGTAATAATAATATGAAATTGGACCAACAATATTTCGGTTATTTTACAAGAAATATTCAAGTACTTAAGCGAAAAACATGCCCAGTAAAAAATCTCCCAAGGCCGATAACGCTTAAGGCAATCGAAGTCGTAACCGAGTGTCCTTGAGCTGAATATAATTTTGAGACTTATTCGATAGGATTCAATTGTGTTCGGAAATTTCACGAAAAACTTCCCAATCTGATATATTGGAACTTTTAGTTCAAAGTTTCCAACCAGTGGGTTATCTGGCACTATAATATATTTGTTTGGATGTTTGTAGATTTTGGATGTTATTATAATTGACTATAGTTTATATTAAGCACCCTGAAGGGCACTGGATCAGATACCCGGATTTCACTGGTCGGAGGGATGCGCTGTGTCGCGCTCCCGGCTGCATGGGTACCACCATCTTGCTTGCTTCGACATAAATAAGTTGCTCGAGTTAGTTCCGTATCCTAGTTTCTCCACCATGGTTCAAGACTTGTTGTCGTGGCGGTGTGGTTCAGTAGCATACGGTGAACCCAGCACCTTAGGCAAAGCCAAGTGAACCGAGGAGGCTGCTCTTTTTGGGGTACAAAGAAATTCTTATAAGAAAAGGGTACGAAAGAGTAGAGGGACAAGGGGCGAGGATGGGAACCTCATCCTACTGCATTATCCCGACGCTAGGACGGGTTGTTCTGTGGTGCGGGACAACCCCTCTGTGGAGGTGGCGTTAGTACCTTGGGGCTCTGACTAGCCGTCGAGGTGCCCTGTTGCTCAACAAATCCAGGGCACCTCAACAAAGGTGCCATTGTTGGCACTCACCAGGTTTTAGTGGGTAGATCTGTGTCCACTTACCATCTTTCAGGCGCAGCGAGTCCCACACACTCGCCTGGGGAGTTCCCTCTCCCAAGCGGGATGCCTCAGAGCATTTCCGGCGTTAAAATAAAAATAAAGACTGTATTAAAATATTTGTTATCAAATAAAAGATATCAAACGCAAAGGAAATGCATTATGTCGGTGAGTACATCTACTAAGGCCAGTTAGTTTCTTTCGAAAACAGGCAAGAGAGAGAAATTGGTCGTCGCATCGAAAACGCCTGGAAAAGCTACTGTTCCATGAAGAGACTAATGAAGGGACACCTACCAATCTCCCTCAAGCGAAGGCTTTTCGACATGTGCATCCTCCCCATCCTAACCTACGGTGCTCAGACCTGGTCACTGATCGAGTCGCAAAAGTTCCGTCTAGGGGTTTGTCAAAGAGCTATGGAGCGCAGTATCTTGGGCATAAATAGAACAGATAGAGTGCAAAACACCAGACTGCGCTCATTAACGGGCATAACTGACGTAGGCATTAAAGCTGAAATGGGACTGGGCAGGTCGTCAGCACGTCAAATGGGCAAATATCACCACATTTTGGGCGCCAGAAGATGGACGACGTCGCCGAGGCCGACCCTGAAAAAGATGGCGTAAATACTTAGACCCATTTTTTTATGTTAGTTGGATAGGCAAACGTAATCACCTGATGGTAAGTGGTCGACGTCGCCTATGAACATAAACCAGTTTACCTGGAACGAGCCCAGGCAACTCATTTATGTGTTGCCTATCCTGAGACATAAGATGTTAAGTCTCGGTGCCAGTAATTACACTACCTGTCTTGCCATTCTCTCCGAAACACAGTTAAGCTGTTTCACGGGAGAAACAAGCAAGATGGTGGTACCCATGCAGCTGGGAGCGCGGCACAGCGCTTCCCTCCCAGCGGTACCCATATCAGGCTGACTGGCCGGCGAAGGCGAAATATCGCAATATATGAAAGAGCTTGGAGAAGGCCTTTGCTTAACAGTAGGACAGCATAGTTTAGAAAAAAAAAATATTATTATTAGTAGATTTTATCATATCGCGAGTTTGAATATACCTACGATGTTTTTTTAATTACAGGATTAATTAACTTAAAACTATTTATCATATTTAATACTATGCTATGGAATTATATAAAACAATAATTAAATATGAATTATATATTATATCCAAATAACATCGAGGTATTTGATAATAAAAATAATCGTAACAACCAAATATTATGCGCATTTTATTCATAGCCACGTTATATGAGCATAAATAAATACTTGATGAGCAATTTCATTCATTCTTGTACATGGCATGAATAAATGGGAAATTGAATAATAATATAACAATATGCTCCTATTGAGGCCGCGTTTGGGTAGACGAAGTGTTGGTCGGCCACTAAACAGGTGGGAAAACGATCTCCGTTCAGTGTACAGTTCGCGAGTAGCGAGGGATCGGTCGTCTTGGCGTTCATTGAGGGTGGCCTATGTTTAGCAGTGGACGGATAGAGGATGATGATGATGATGATGACGACGATGCTCGTTTTATAAGAATTATCCTATATATTAGAAGAAATTTATAATCTTGAAGAAGCAAATAAAACAAACCAAAGACCATATGCATAATATTATGTACGAGTAAATAAAAATGGATTTTAGGTGGTGGTGAATTTTGTGTCCTTTAATAAGAAATGAAAACTAACATAACCTAAACACACAGAATGTTGAGAATAATTTACATGGGTTCTGCTTGAATATGAAAATAGTTACGTGTATCAAAGCTGGTAAAATATGTTAGCGAAACATTACAACGGAACGTTTATTTATTTGTATTACACGAATTTTACTTACTATAAATTATGGATTTCACATTAGTAAATTAAGAATTTTACTTTTCATCATTCCCCCCCCCCCCCCTCTCCATCCACCGAAAACACCGAAAAACGCTGTCACTTGACGCCGGTGTAATGTGAGAGAGTGTAGGTACTACCCCGGTCGTGCCGGTCCAGTTCGGCTGCAATGCAGCATAGCACTACCTCTTACAAAATGGTCATGGGAGGCTGCAAATTAAGAGCTAAGATTTAGTTCATGTGGTGCATGATGATGATGAACTATGTACAACAAATATCCGACGTGGGTTTGACTCCCGAGTAGAACTGACAATGGCTGATTTTTAAGACATTATTAGAAGGTGTAAAGACTGATAATAATTTTGTCTAGAAACAATTCTTCTAAAGTAATAATCGGTTTTTATACATAATTCAATATAATCTTATAATTACATGAAAATAAGTTATTAATAAGACAAGTAATTAATTCACACACAATTAACAAAATATATTACATTTCATTTATTAATTATTCACTGGCAAATATTTTACACACCATAAATTTCAAAAGTATTATCATATTCACGGAAGAAGGGATAATGTGAAATCAATATACTCGAATATAGGACACACACTTACATGCTCTGAGCAAATAATATTATAAAGCTTGGATTTTTATACGGTTAATGCATGATACAACTCCGGGCCAAGGAGAGCTCCTTGGGAGACCCTTTTAGTTGGGCGTAATAAATCAGACCCTAATGGAGTGTAGGCTCTCCGAGTGCCTTGTACGCATATTTCTGAATTTCAAGTCAAAGGACGAATGACCATGGATAAAATATTGGATAGAATATTAAGTGACAATTTTAGTTTTATCGCAAGCGTTTAGTTAGATCTATCAGGTATGGGTAATTTGAAGATTCGATTGAATAGGTTGGCGGTCTGAGCTTACATTCTGTATTGTTTCTAATCACTTAGCTCGTTATAAATTATTAGCGATAGCATCTATATTAGCAATTATATTATTATCATATTTATTCAAGTATTTCTTGGAAGTGATTAACATCGCCCATCAACGCAAACGAGTTAATCTTCAACTAGTTTTTATTGCGGCAGTTCTTGATGACTTGTGACGTAATGTAGTGTAATTACTCAACCTGCCCTTTTCTCTTATACATATCAAAGCTGTTTTACGTTAGCAACAGAGAGAGAGAGAGAAAGAGAAGTACTAGTGCAGACAACAGGAATAACCCATATTTCCCATTGCTAAAATATTTTATTATAGAATTAATTTCATAACTCAATCTCAAGGAAATACAAATTAAATTAAGTGAACAAAAAGTGTCGACTCTGAAAGAAAACTAGCTGTCTTGTAAAACAGGACTTAAGTATGAAAAGGTTCTTTATGAATTCGTTAAGTGGTTTTATTCACTCGGGTATCTTGAGGGTATCGGTTTAGTATGATTGCCTTGATTGGATTTAACAATTGATCGATCTATTCATCCTTCATCATCATCATCAGCCTCTATCCGTCCACTGCTGAACATAGGCTCAATGATCGCCAAGACGTCCGGTCCCTTAAATTCATTCGATTCATCCTTATGATCACTTAAATGAGGTCGATAATTTTGCATAAAATATGATGCACTTTTTTATGTCATAAGGAGGTAACCGAGCAGTCGGACCCTTATGGTGATTACCGACGCCCATAGACATCCGCACAACGAAAAGTTATGCAGATGCGTTGCCCTCCTTTTCCCTATCTCCTAGCATGGCACTACCTCTTACCGCAATGAATTTAGTGTTTTGAAAATTAAAATAGGAAGAAATATAGAAGCTACTACCGATCGGAAGGTTGCGGTGTGCCACACTCCCGGCTGCATGGGTACCACCATCCTGTTTGTTTCTCCCGTCAAACAACTTTGCTGTGTTTTGGAGAGAAAGAGAGAAGGGCAGGGCAGGCAATTACTGGTACAGATGCTTAAAATCTTATATCTAAGGATAGGCAGCACGTGAATGAGTTGTCTGGGCTAGTCATAGGTAAACTAGTTTATGTTCATGTAATTTACTATAATGTAGCTAGTCTGCAGTTTTATCTATCCAACTATCACAAAAAGCTACAGTGTAACCGTTGCGATGCGCTCATTTTGTGCGCTCGTCTACATGGGGTAGCTCATTTCTTATACAAGGTTTCCTGCATTTCTAAAGAAGACATGCAGTGTAATTATTATAAGCACTTTAACGTTAATGGATGACGTTATTTATTTACAATTGTAGCTTTTATTATCTCAGCTTTTTTTTAAAAAGGGAAATGCTCTGAGGCATCCCGCGGGGAGTGGGTCTCCCCACGCGGGTATGTGGGACTCGCTGCGCCCGAAAGCTGGTAAGTGGACGCAGCTCTACCTACTAAAACCTGGCGAGTGCCACCAATGCCGCTTTTGGTGAGGTGCCCCGGATCCAATGAGCAAACAGGACATTTCGACGGCTAGTCAGTCCCCCAAGGGATCGACGCCACCTACACAGAGGGTTGTCCACACCACAGAAGAACCCCTCCCAACTTCGGGACAGTACAATGGGGAGAGGTTCCCGTCCTCGCCTCTTGCCTCTGCTCTTTTGTCCCCTCTTCTTATAATAGGGGTACAAAGACCCCCCTCGGCTCAATTAGCTTCGCCCAAGGATTTAGGGTTAGGCTCACCTTAGGCTACTGAGCCCCACCGCCACGTCAAGGACAGAACCATGGTAGGGTTTCTTATCTCAGCTAACTTTTCTTAGCTTTATAAGTGTTATTTGTTTTTTATTAGTGTTTGTTATTAGTGTAAGTGCTAATACTAGCACTGAGGCTTACTGCCTGGTATCTAAAATGCCAGTACACAGATAAAATACGTCTTGGACAAAATTAATGTTCAAAATTTGTCTGGAAGTTTTGTGATTTTTGTGAATATAAAAAAAAGCTAAAATAATCTTCTCTCAAAAATGCTCGATTGTGATATCAATAGACATTTTGTTTTACGTAACAAAGACAAACGGCAAACAGGCCTAATGGCTGGAAGGCGGAAGCTGCCGAGTAACATGTCAGACATAAGGAAGTTAAACCGAGTAAAAGATTTGTAAGTATCCACGTTTAGCGTCGTTTCCACTTCATATACTTGACGCTACTATTACCCGTGACTTTACTTATCTATAAGCGAAATCAAGGTTTAGAGATAAAATTAATAATATAATACACAAATAGAACCTTCTTTTGTCTAGCAACATGTTGATATTGGCTTATGTTGGCAATGAATAAAAAGAAAAATACCTGATGAAAATGAGACCTTTAGAAATATTTTTGGTATTTAAGGCTATGGTACGGAACTGTGTCTGTGTATGGCTGATTCGCACTTCACCTTTTTTTCTGAGAACATAAACGAGACGAAAGATCATTTGAGAAAAGGACGAAAGGGATAGAAATGTTGAATGAAATTACTACTACTACGTTTTAAGCAGCTACGTTCGATATGTCGTAGCACAGCGTAGTGGTGCTACAGTATCGCAGCTCAACGTAGTGTTGCTACAGTATCGTAGCTCAACGTAGTGGTGCTACAGTATCGTAGCTCAACGTAGGGGTGCTACAGTATCGCAGCTCAACGTAGTGATGCTACAGTATCGTAGCTCAACGTAGTGGTGCTACAGTATCGTAGCTTAACGTAGTCGTGCTACAGTGTCGTAGTAGATCTGAAACCTAGCTTAAAAAGTTTTACATTTTCTTTTACATAATAGTATGTTAAAATAAGAAAAAACACATGTGGAAAAATAAACATTATTGTATGTTATCTGGGACAGCCACTTTTTTAATAATCACACCACGTTCAACTAGCTCCGTGGTAAGTTCTTAAGAACTTGTGATACGGGTACTAGAAACGGAAGTAAATTTAAGAAGTATAAAATCTTTATGTATTTATATAAATAAACTAGCTGTTGTCCGCAGCTTCGCCAGCGTTAATTTGTCAAAAAAATAAAAAAAAATAAGGGGTCACCCTTAACAGGGGGAATGAAAAATAGATGTTGGCCGATTCTCAGACCTACCCGATATGCACACAAAATTTCATGAGAATCGGTCGAGCCGTTTCGGAGGAGTTCAATTACGTACACCGTGACACGAGAATTGTATATATTAGATACATAATATATACACGTCCATGAGACCCTGTGCAGACGTCTATATTCATCAAATAAAATTTATAAGCACTTGGCGGGATGGTCAACCTTGACCTTCACCAAGGGCCTTGTCGTGGCAGTGGGGCTTAGTTAGCTAAAGCTGAACCCACCACCTTGGGCGAAGCTAAGTGAACCGAGGAGGCTGCTCTTTGTACCCCTCTTATGTAAGACGGGACAAAAAAGTAGGAGGGGACAAGGGGCGAGGATGAGAATATCACCCCATTGTCATACCATTGGGTTGTTCTGTGGTGCGGGACAACCCCTCCGTGGAGGTCCCTTGAGAGACTGACTAGCCGTCGAAGTGCCCTGTTTGTTCCATAGATCCGGGGCACCTCACCAAAGGCGGCATTGGTGGTACTCACCGGATTTTAGTGGGTGGAGCTGGGTCCACCTTACCATCTTTCGGGCGCAGCGAGTCCCACATACCAGCCTGGGGAGACCCACTCCCCCGTGGATGCCTCAGAACATTTCTCGGCGTTAAAAAAAAGCCTGACGTTGACAGCCGTCAAATGTAAAATATATACCTGAGAGAGGCCTTTAATGTACCAGACTATATTGTTTTGCCTAAAAAAAGCGTAAGTACTATTTTTTTTTTTATGTTAGTTGGATAGGCAAACTGGCAAACGTGCCACCTGATGGTAAGTGGTCGACGTCGCCCATGAACATAAACTAGTTTACCTGGAACGAGCCCAGGCAACTCTTTTATGTGTTGCCTATCCTGAGACATAAGATGTTAAGTCTCGGTGCCAGTAATTACACTGCCTATCTTGCCCTTCTCACCGAAACACAGCAAAGCTGTTACACGGGAGAAATAAGCAAGATGGTGGTACCCATGCAGCCGGGAGCGCGGCACAGCGCTTTCCTCCCACCGGTACTAGTATTCCTTTTAGTACAGCTTATCCTGTCCTTGAAGACAAATTCAGCAAGCAAATAAATAAGCTAGGTAGTAAAACACAAAGCCCACCAAACGAATAGACAGTTTAGAACAACTATAATATTTATTTATTCGAACATGAAAGTTAGCTCATAAATTCGAACATACGCCACGGAATTAATTCAATAAGTTTCCATAATACATGTAAGGCCGTACAAATGATATACTGTTGACGAAACTGGCATTTCTCGGGCGTTTCTCCACTTTGTTCACAATGTTTAGCTATAATTAATTAATATATGTGGAATTAATTACTATGACTAAGCTGGCTGTCTGTTTGCTTGAACGGATTTTATTGACTACCGTTTTTGCATTTGTGAGATAATATAAAAAAGATTTTTGTGTAACTTCGTTGACAAGGCAGTAAACTCGCGACCCCACCATGGTTCAGCCCTTGACGTGGCAGTGAGGCTCAGTAGCCTAGGGTGAGCCCAGAACCTTGGGCAAAGCTAATTGAGCCGAGGGGGTTCTTTTTACCCCTCTTATAAGAAGAGGGGACAAAAGAGCAGGGGGCAAGAGGCGAGGACGGGAACCTCACCCTATTGAACTGTCCCAACGTTGCGAGGAGTTGTTTTCTGGTACGGGACTACCCCTCTGTGGAGGTGGCGTCGGTCCCTTGCAGGATAGCTGTCGAGGTACCCTGTTGCTCAACAGATCCAGGGCACCTCAACAAAGGTGGCATTGGTGGCACTCGCCGGGTTTTAGTGCGATCATCATAGATCTGCGTCAACTAACCAGCTTTCCGGCGCAACGAGTCCCACATACCCACGCGGGGAGACCCACTCCCACGCGGGTTGCCTCAGAACATTTCCCGGCGTTAAAGATAAAAAAGGTAAATTCGCGAACTACAACTAGTTTCATCATAATGTTGAGAGTTATCTTGGGTACCAAAGTAAAGGATCTGGTTTCAAGATATGTGCTGCAAATTGGCCTAAATTCGCCGAAACGTCTCGCCAATATCTTTTTGTTTGTTCGTTCACCCGTGAAGGAAAACGTCGCGAGGAAACTCTATCCCTGATATATTTTTGAGGGGTGTGAAGTTTAAACGCATTAAACCAAGCTCAGGTGAGCATATCTAGTTTAGTCGCCTGATTTTGAGGAACACGTTTATCGCTTAAATTTGACGATGAAAGTGGATATGGTAATTTACTATTTATCCATTGATTTTGAGGTTTCCAAAAGAAATCGGTACTAATAATGATGTGCATATTTTTTTCATCAATGCTTAAGGCGTAATAAAATGGAGAAATCGATTCCCTTCTAATCAATGTTCATGAATATTTACTTGGTCATTCTGTTAAGAGCTTTTGTTAGCAAATTTCATTCTAGTATCGGTAATTTATGAAATTACCAGTAATCGTGAAGCAGCTTTGTCGTAGGCTGGAAGATAAGCAGAATGACTCCATAGCCACTGGTAGATAACATCTAACTCTTAGGATAGTTAAATAGGCGAGACTTTTGGGCCTGGTACATGCATTATGATGTCATGCGGCAATTTTGTGCGCCGTTTAAATTGTATAGGTTGTCATAATCTATAACAGCCTCTATTATAGGTATTTGAATTTAATTGTTTTTTTTTGTCGGCAGTCCCTGTGACTGGTTGGGTTTTTTATAGCATAAGAGGATAAAGAAGCCTTTTCCCCGGAGACTATCGACGCCCATACACATCCGCACAACCAGAGGTTATGCAGATGTGTTGCTCTCTTTTACCCTCCCCCTCCCCCATGGGCGACCGGAAACTTAACCGCACGAAACGTTGCTGTCACTTGACGCCGGTGTTATGTGAGCGAGAGGTACCACCCCTGTCGAGCCCAATTCGGCTGCAAAGTAGCATGGCACTACCTCTTTAGAACCTATTCCTTTTATTTTCACGGGCTGTTAATGATAGTAGTTAAAATGTAAAATAAAAATACACTGCCACGTAGCCTTCAGCGATGTTGTATCGATTTTGTTCGAAGGTTATATAGCTGTAAAATATATGTACCTCATAGGTATCTTTTGGGAGTGATAACCTAAAATTTGAGAAAGCGTATGTATAGGCGAGCTACCTGAGTGGTTTTACCTCTCAAGATATAACGACCGAGGCAAGGTTGAGACACGATATGATTAATGTTCTTGCTAGACTATATTTTCTACCCAGGCAGGGTCTAAACCTGATAATCCTTTGGTGGGTGACATGTGCCCATTAACACCGACATTTTGTGTATAGAGAAAAGTGTATACAAAGTGGACTGTTACACTGAAACACCCAATTCTGTATAAATGTTAATAAGCTTATCTTTTTCCTTATGCCAGTGCTAGTGTTAGAAAAATATATAAATACTGTATGGGAAAACCCAAATGTTTAGACTCAAGAATGGAATTTCTTTAGTGAAACTCGTGTATATATTGTAATTTAGTGTAATTTTGAATTCTTTACAAAGACAACGTTTAGACAGTTTGATGACGAGAGATCGAGAGTACAATAAAAAATATACCGTCATATACACTGATTATTTGTGCGCCAGGTAGTGCTAAAAACAAAACAAACGGAAACATTGCTATTTAGTTTAAATAGGCACTAGGCGCAAACACCAAATCAAAAATAAAAAAAATATTCAAAATAGTTCCAATAGAGTATCATTTTGAATGTCAATTGAATCACCGGTTCCGGCAAGCCTACTAAGAAGATTCGACGAAACAAACTCAGTGGAACTAATCTTTTCAAATAATATGTATTCTATAAAAACTTTAACATCTTATCCTGAAATGCCTGGGAGGAACGCCTCATTCCCAGGGTGTGGTATCTTCAATTAAATCAAAGTAAGTGACTTTCGGAAAAACGTCATAATATTATTTTGATTATGAGTTAACACTTAATAGTGAGATGAAACTAGACTATGAAAATGGCGATAAAGAAAGAAATCAAAAGTGTGGGTGTACTTATGTACACGCGTTAGAAGTTATACAAATACATACTACATTTTTATTACACTGTAACCTATACCATAAGCAAAAGCTTATGGTATAGATAAATACTTTATCTTCTGCTGATGTCTCTACTGTCATTATGTGAAAATTGTTCTATAAAAATGTTGACTATAGCTAACTTCATGGTGTAGGTTTTGTTCGTGACGGTGTGCGCACGCATCGTAAAAATTTAATCTCATAATTTTTCCCTAACGCGCCTAAAGAAGTATAACTTCAAAAATTAAGATGAAGTAGCAGTACAAGAAGAATAAAAAAAATAATGACAAAGAAGACGAAGAAGGAATAGATAGAGAAGAAGGTGGAAGCAAAAATTACAAAGAAAAACATAATTATAAATTACTATCTGTTGCCCGCAGCTTCGCCCGCGTTAACTTAGATTTACAGCCGTACGATTATACGTAATCTGTTTCGTGGTTTAGAAGATAGACAATCCCGGGGTTTTACCCGCATAAATCCCGTTCCCGTAAACGAGATAAAAACTATTTTATGTCCTTTCTCAGGTCTAAAACTATCTCTGTGCCAAATTTCATCCAAATCTGTTCAGTAGTTTAGGCGTGAAGAACAGACAGACAGACAGACAGAGTTACTTTCGCATTTATAATATTACATATAGTAAGGATATATTTTAATAGCAATAATGAAAATATTTCCTGCGAAGATCTTTAGCACACATGTATGATGACCCGTGAATCTGTAAACCTCCTTATCTACAAAGGTGAATTATAAGCCATTCAATTCGCTTATGCGGGAGTAACCATTACGATAAACAAATAAGTACCGTTGTCTAGGGACAACCCGCATACCATGTTCTTTCCTCTTCATTTCTACTTAGATATTTTGAATTTCATTTTAGTTTTGGGAGATTTTCGACCCAAATATTATAAAGACAGGACTCAACCTATCATTTAGTTAGCCATTTATACTTAAAAAAGTATAGAATGGAATGAAAAAAATATAAAAATAATACATAGGTGACATTCGTTGTTCGGTGGTTTCGTTTATTCGATTCCCATGAAGTTGCAAACAAGAAAAGAGGTTGATAATGATCTAGTTCCATACTCCTGGCCATGTCATGTTTCAATGAGAACCAAATTGGTAATCTGTTGGAAATGTGGCCCATTGTTATAGGTAGGGCGTTTGTAGCTACCACAAGGCACCAACTGTTCTGTAGCCTCCTTATGACATAAAAAAACCACGCAGCTGGAAGCGCGAAACAGCGCATACATCCCACCGATTAAATAGCCTGTATATAGACGTCTTACGACATTTACCGGTGGGAGGGAAGCGCTGTACCACCATCTTGTTTGTCTCTCCCGTGAAACAGCTTTGCTGTGTTTCGGAGAGAAGGGCAAGACAGGCAGTGTAATTACTGGCACAATGTTCATGGGCGACGTCGACCACTTACCATCAGGTGGTACGTTTGCCAGTTTGGCTATCCAACTAACATAAAAAAAGATTACTGCCGCAGCATTCCGTATTCGTTGCGTACTAATGACGTTATCATAGCGCTAGTGACATCGAGATATAGTGGTATGAAGGATGCCCTTAGTGCTGGATTCTTAGATCCAGGAATAGCCTTACCTATATGGGCTATAGGCCAATTTCGAATACCAAAATGGCCTTCTGATCCAGATAACTTTTTTTATGTCATCAGGGCGCCAACAAGCAGTCGGAGCCTCACGGCGCCGACGCTCATACACATCCGCACAACCAGAGGCCATGCAGATGCGCTGCCCTTCTTTTCCCTATCCCCCCAATGGACCACTGTCAACTCACAAACAGCACGTAACGCGACAGTATAGCTGTCACTTGAAGCCGTTATGTGAGCGAGAGGTACCACCCCGATCGTGCCAGCCCAATTCGCTGCAATGCAGCATGGCACTAACTCTTACTAGCCATATTCGCAATAAGGCCTTATTCCTGTCTATAATGGTTGAAGAGAATGATTTCTTGCATGTTAGGTCTAGTTCATCATCAAAAGGATCACAT
The DNA here is from genome assembly GCA_963853865.1 of Helleia helle. Classification (NCBI taxonomy): domain Eukaryota; kingdom Metazoa; phylum Arthropoda; class Insecta; order Lepidoptera; family Lycaenidae; genus Helleia; species Helleia helle. The sequence goes on along the minus strand of OY971433.1, from coordinate 17,357,217 downwards.
ACTTTAGCATCGTGTTTATCGCCAGGGCGCGAAATTGAAAACAATATCCTAGTTTATGACTCTTAAACTTTATAGTGAAGTTTCTCATTTCATCTTGAATTAAGTTTTTTATGTTATTCAATACATGGCTATTTCTGGAAAAAGGATCTTAATATTCGAGAAGGAAGTCAGTCTTTGACATTCGGAGACGAAGATATTACAATCCTGCTTATTTCCTTAGTAAATGAAGGTCAGGACAGGCAGTGTGATTACTTCCCACCATGGTTCAGGCCTTGGCGTGGCGGTGGACTATAGTGCGGGACAACCCCTCAGTGGAGGTGGTGTCTGTCCCTGGGGGACTGACTAGCCGCCGAGGTGTCCTGTTTGTTTGATCCGGGGCACCTCACCAAAGACGGCATTGGTGGAACTCACCAGGTTTTAGGAGGTAGAGCTGCGTCCACTTACCAGCTTTCGGGCGCAGCGAGTCCCACATATCCGCGAGATATGCCTCAGAGCATTTCCCAGCATTAAAGAAAAAAAAAGGCACTGTGATTACTAGCACTGTACCAAGTTAAGGTTTACTCGCAAATGGGCGACGTCGACCACTTATCATCTGCCAGTTTGCCTATTCATTAACATAAAAAATTAGATAATATTATGTTATAAATAGAAAAAAATATATATAATTAGTCAGAAAGCCCAAGGTTTCGGATACTTTACAGCAACTATGATCACGGGAGGACTGAGGTGTCATACGTCCTATCATTACAAAGTTATTCGAAACTACCCTATCCGTAGAAATTGTTTCATTATAATGAGTGAAATTCGCGTAAACATTAGAAAACAATATAATTAGTCAGAGTTCTAATGTTAAATATGAAAATACAACCCGCAAATTTTACATTTCAAACATTTGTACAAAACTTTAAATGAAAATACAATATAATAGCAGAGTTAAGGTACATAGTTACAAACAAAATAAATATTTATTATTTATGATTAACAAAATATTAAATATCGTAATTAAATAACTTTCGAAGTTTATAAGAACAACATTCTAAGTATCCGAAAACCCAATTGTGAAAGATAGTTAAAAACTTGTAGGCGTTGGGTTATGTTAAATAAGTTTAAAATATAATAATAAGCTTAAATAAATCCAAACAAAACCACAAAATTAACAGAAAATATACAAGTGGTTAAAGAATTAAATTAAGTTATTACAAAATGAATGGTAAGTATATTGATATTATAATAGGAAATGCTGTATGGACCCTCCCTGACGATTGCCACTTTTTTTCTATTTGTAGCTGTGGCTAGCCAATTCTGACCAGCCGTGGCTACAATCTAGTCTGCCAATCTGAATTATGGTTGGCCTCTCACTCTAGAACCTATTGGTCCAGGCCACTTGTGGTTCACCTGTCGTCGTTATATCAGGTCACGTGATCAGCCCACCTCCATTTTCTTTGTAGTGCGAATTTTAGCGCGTCATTTACTTTAGTTTGTTTTCGTCAAAGTTTGTTGTTTTACAACGAAAACTTTTAGTTTTTTTTTTATAGAAGAGTATGCTTTTTTCTTGAAGGTTTTTGAGTCGTATCGGTTCAGAAACATCGTAGGTGAGTAATCTGGTCGTTTGAGTAATCTGGATTTTGTGACTATTTTGTTAATTTTGCGATCAAATGTTAAGTTAAGTTTGGCAACCATAACGACGACTTAAATATCTCTCTAGGCCTGTGCAAACGAAGTAGATACTTTTTTGGCCGTCGATATAGGTATCTTATAAATTGTATCGAATAAAACAGAAAAAGACTATAAGTACCCCGTACGAAATTCCCCCAAATTACCGAGGACGCCGAGAGGCTGAACTGGACAAAAATACGGGGAATTCCCGGAAAAAATAGAACTCACGTAACTAGGCGTACGCTTCACTCAATTTCCGGGTATTCAATGACAACACACCGCATGCGTTGAGTCGGTGATAAGTACTTGGTGGACATTTTTATACGATGCAGGGATTTTTGTCCCATGGGGACCGTCCGTCTGCGCAGGCCTTTTACGAGCCCAGAACTAGTTCCATAATGGCTATTATTTGTATATAATGAAACAATTTTTTACGGATTTTATCGCGGTTTATTCTTCGTGCGGATAAAGGTAATGCAACGGTTGTGATTGCTCATAATTTTCTGTTCTTAAGTTTCATCTCCAGTCCAACTTTGATTTTGCCAGATTTAAATCGCTTATCATGGTATTTAATTGTACTAGATTTTATGAGAACGGGATGATATCGTCCGCGAACCTGAGACGACTCAAGTAAATTCTTTGTAAAACACATTGTTGCAGGATAACGACTGACATTTAGAAAAATGAACACTTTGACATTGACAGTTTACGACAGACATTGCAGTATAACGACTGACATTTAGAAAAATGAACACTTTGACATTGACAGTTTACGACAGACATTGCAGTATAACGACTGACATTTAGAAAAATGAACACTTTGACATTGACATCTTACGACAGACATTTAGAGAAATGAACACTGACATTGACAATTTACGATACACAGAGTAGTTTACATAATCATGGACAGATGTCTCTGTGTACTATTTTGATACTATCATTCTTTGCCGCAAATTCCTTTTACAGCTTGGCAAAAAAGAGTATGACGTGGTGACAGGTGGAACTAAATATTTTACTTAATGAAAACCTATGATGTTGACAATACTTGACCGACAAATACTAGATTTTGAGTAAAGCTTAGTGTTTAACATTTATTTTTAACAATTTGATTAAATTATCTTACTGATTTTCCATATTATGATGAGACCTAAGTGAAAGTGGCGCCCTCATTTTTTCCATACTCTCTTTTGCCAAGCTGTACGTTGATGCCTTGAGTAGAAGTTTTCCATTATAAGTTGCAGGGCGACTCCTTTCACCTAAATTTTTCATTTAGGTGAAAGGAGGTCTCACGCGTCAGAATACGTTGATTTTTTCGCCTGTTCTGACTAGCTTGTACTATTTATAGACCTAGATGTTTTAAAAATGTATTTTTTGTTTATATTTTAATTTGTTAAGTGCTTCTTACCATCTGTCAAGTGTCATATACCCTTACAAGATGCAGGAGTATACAAGCTTGATTGTGATGCCATTTTAGTCCAAGAAAATAGGTCTTTCAATTCGTATTTTGAGGTAAATACCTACTTGAATTTTTGATATGCTATTTTTTTTAAATTTTGGGGAAACGTAAGTACCTACTAGAGAAAAAGTTGAAATAAAAGTTGTAGATCAAATTTTATACAGATTCTTTTTATGTTTTTCGCTAAAATTAAAATAATCCGAGATAGGAGGTGGCTAGTAGAGGATGATAGTAACAACGCTGTGCCGCGCTCCCGGCTGCATGGGTACCACCATCTGCTTGGGATCCCATTATTAAAATAATTAAATCAAAAACCAAGCATAATATGCCACAGATTAAAGATGCAGTTAGCACTTTCTGCGTAGAGAGGACTTATTAAAATAATGATGTATCATAGGGTCGTTCCAGGTATACTAGTTTATGTTCATGGGCGACGTCGACCACTTACCATCAGGTGGTACGTTTGCCAGTTTGCCTATCCAACTAACACTGACATAAAAAAAAGAAAAAAACCTTAAAGAATCATGTCATTAAAAAATGATATTTTTAATATTATTATTTTTCTTTACTCAGAAAAAAATATACTTTAATCTATACTAATATTATAAAGCTGAAAAGTTTGTTTGTTTGTTTGAACGCGCTAATCTCAGGAACTACTGGTCCGATTTAAAAAATTATTTCAGTGTTAGACAGCCCATTTATCGAGGAAGGCTATAGGCTATATAACATCACGCTGTGACATATAGGAGTTGAGTAACGCGGGCGAAGCTGCAGGCAACAGCTAGTTCTAAATATATTTTTTATTGTTAAAAAATTTCTGATTCTGCGCAGAGGAACATACTTAAACTTAAAAATAAAACTTATTATTTATTTTCACAAAACATATTTTTTCAATAGATTAGCAACGTAACCGTCAGTAGAGACATGCACCCTATAATTTCGAGTCGGACAGACCAAAATCCGGTCGACCTGACAGGCCAGTGTCCGGCCGAGGCCAGGCCAGACATTGAGGCCAGATTGGAGTTAGAAATGCGGACAGAATATAAATTAGTATTCTTTTTAAGAACTAGAAAGGTAATATTTAAATAAGGGAATTTGGAGACAAGATTAAGTAATTTTTTTTATATATAATATTTATTAACTATATAATAGTTATTAACTCTAAACGTCGCTCTCATTTTTGTGTATGCGTGCATATTTTATTTCATCATTCGTAAGATTGTTATAAATTTTTAATCTTAGTAACATAGAGAGTATACCACCACCACCCTGCTTTTTTCTCCCGTGAAACAGCTTTACTGTTTTTCATAGAGGTCTTCTTACGTCTCAGGATAGGCAACACATGAATCAGTTGCCTTTTTTTATTTAGCTGGGCTTACTGGGCTTACCCTAAGCTACTGAGCCCCACCGCCATGACAAGGAACCATGGTGGGGACAAATCTAATTCCTAACCTAACCTAATATACCCTTTTAAGTACTTCAGGGCGTAGAAATTGCTGGAATTTAATTCGTGCACGCTCCTCGATTGATTTCGAGGAAACGTGACCAAGTCTTATTAACCCAAAATTATATCAATTACATAATGAAATGCATTATTCATTGATTCCGTAGTGACAATAATATATTAATTTACTAATGGAACTGAGTTCTAAGTTGTGTGTGGTTTGAATTAATGGGTTGTAACCACTAATCCTCTGCAGATTTGGTTTTAATATTCATGGAGTGGGTTTCTGGAACCGTCCGTTATATATGAATATGCTCCCGTACCACTCTGCTTGATTTAGGGATGTGTTTTAGCCATCTGTTTTACCATCCAACATCACAATATTCGTAGAGTCTACATCCTGAAGATGCCTTGGTATCTGATAGAAACATTCGTTGATCCTGTGGTTGTGGTTTTTTATAGTGGTGTGTGGCACCACGTATGCAAGCTACGCATATGCAGTGTAGTAAAGGAGGGGAGTGCTATATGCAAAAACACAATATATGGTTTGTGAAATTATTGCAACTTTAACTGAGTTTGTTTCGCCGATTCTTCGCAGTAGAGCTTTGGAACAGGCTGTAGAAATAATATTGATTTTTTTCTTACATTAGGTAGGTACTAGCATTTAATGACAGGGATATGCTTCGTGCACCCATAAATGCATCCTGTATAGACGGGATATTACTATTATATGAAAGGGATATTATGTTTTTTTCTTTCTTTCTTCTTCTCATTATGAGCAGCCATTTTAAGAGTTTATATTTGAATACATTAAATCTTAAGAATTTTACCATTGAAGTGATTAAATAACAGTTGTGAAAAGTGACTTTTCAATTAAGACACAATTAACACTTAATTCAACATAATTTAATTTGATCGTATAATTGAAATACGAATTTGAATTTAGTTTGAATTTCAATAGCCGAACAGAAAAGTTTTTTGTTAATTATGTCTCTAAACTTTAGTATTGAATAAGTCTTTTCATCATTTTATCATTATCTATAACTAGCTGTTGCCCGCAACTTCGCCCGCGTTAACTTACTCAACTTAATTACTGTTAGTCACATCGTGATGTTATATAACTTATAGCCTTCCTCGATAAATGGGCTATCTAACACTGAAAGAATTTTTCAAATCGGACCAGTAGTTTCTGAAATTAGCACGTTCAAACAAACAAACTCTTTAGCTTTATAATATTAGTATAGAAATAATAATAATAATAATATCTATGGACGCTTTCACACCATGTCAATCTGGTCCCGTGGTAAGTACTCGAAGAACTTGTGTTACGGGTACCAGACAACGGAAATAAATTTAATACTTTTATACTATACATATATTTAAGATTTTTATTATATAATACACATATTTAATACAGATCCATGACCCTGGAACACAAAAAATATTTTTTGTTCCTTAGTGAGATTCGAACCCGCAACCTCCGGCTTGAGCGCCAACACGCTAACCACTCAGCCACAGAGGTCGTCAACCCTCTCAACTCACAACCTATATCGTACACATATCTATATCGTCCTATATCGTTGACAAGATAAAATTACAATTACACGACCGAAGCCACAAACGTAAGCTAGTACTATATTAGTTAAATATACAAAAAGAAGTACCACCACTCCCTTCTCTCAAGAGTAAATTAAGAAATTGACATGAATAATTCAAGCAGGGCCAGACATACAAAGTTTCACGAAATTAGCAATAACGTGAAATTTTCAAAGAAACTATGAATGCCTTCAGCATTTTCCTCGTTACTAGGAATGCTCTTATAAAATATGCAATTTTATATTAAACATTTCTCTAAGGGATGAAATTCGGCTTTTTTATATAGGCCATTGCGCTTATATACAAAACAAACTTGATTATAAAAAACCGGCCAAGTGCTAGTCGGACTCTCGCACGAAGGGTTCCATACCATTACATAGTAGGTATACAACATTAGAAACTTTAACCAAAAAATAAGATTAATGTTTATGAAATTATTATATTTTATATTTGAGTTGATGGAATGAAAGGTAAATTGCGGTTTACGATTTATGACATTAAAAAAATCTACTCACTAAATCTCGTTCAAACCAATTCTCGATGGAAGTTTTGCATGGTAATGTACATCATATATATTTTTTTGTTTTATCATTCTCTTATTTTAGAAGTTACAGGAAGGGACACACATTTTACCTATTTGGAAGTGTCTCTAGCGCAAACTATTCAGTTTAGAATAAAAATGATATTAGAAACCTAAATATCATTTTTAAAGACCTATTCATAGATATCCAACACGTATGGGTTTGATGGAAAAAAATAGTTTCAGTTCTAAGTATGGAGACCCCCAAAATTTATTGTTTTCTACGTATGTGTAAAAATCTTAATGCGGATCACAGAATACATCTACTTACCAAGTTACAACAGTATAGTCCTTATAGTTTCGGAAAAAAAGTGGCTGTGACAGACAGACAGACAGACAGACAGACAGACAGACTGACAGACATACAGACAGACAGACAGACAGACAGACAGACAGACAGACAGACAGACAGACAGACATACGAATCTATAAGAGTTCCTTTTTGCCATAAATGGGCTATCTAACACTGAAAGAATAAGTTTTCAAATCGGACCAGTAGTTTCTGAAATTACCGGTTGCAAAAAAGCTAATAAGCATTAAAGATAATAAAATTATTGCATTTTGCACAATGTTTCGTTTGTGTGATTTTGGTTGACAATCGTATCATGGCGGATGATTATTATTTTGATTCTTCTGTATAATGCATCTTTTTCACTTCAGAACTTTAACTGTACAAAACTTACACCTTTTTTTCTTTTATGCCGGGAATTGCTTTGAAGCATCCCGCTGGGGAGGGGAGGACTCCCCAAGAGGGTATGTGGGCCTCGCTGCGCCTGAAGGATGGTAAGGTGGATGCAGCTCTACCCACTAAAACCCGGCGAGTGCCACCAATGCCGCCTTGATGAGGTGCCCCAGATCTATTGAGCAAAACCTCAACGGCTAGTCAGTCCCTCAAGGGACCAACACTACCTCCACAAAGGGGTCGTCCCGCACCACAGAACAACTCCTCCCAACGTCAGGACAGTGCAATGGGATGAAGCTCCCTTCCTCGCCCCTTGTCCCCCTGCTCTTTTGTCCCCTCTTTTGTCCCCTCGGTTCAATTTGCTTTTCCCAAGGTGCTGGGCTCAACTTAAGCTACTCAGCCCCATCGCCACGACAAGGCTTGAACCTTTGTGGGGACATAACTTACACCTAAATATTCATAACTCTAATTTGTATTCTTTATTTTTTTGGTCAACGGACAGTCAAGCTACCTGATGGTAAGTTGTCAGCGTCACCCATAAACGTAAACAATTGCACCTAGGACTAGCATAATTCATTTCTTTCTTGCCTATCATGGGACGTATGATAGTAAGTCTTGGTGCCAGTCCACTGCCTCTCCTGCCCTTCTTTCCGAAACACAGCAAAGCTGTGTCATAGAAGAAATAAAGAGGATAGTGGTACACATGCAGACGGAAGCGGGGCACGGTGAATCCCTCCCACAGGTTGTATGTCGCAGCGGGGGCAACCCCCCTCTAATAAAAATACTTAGGAGAGCCGACTCGTTCACCAATAAACTGACGAAGCATTAGCATAAGACCATTAGCAATCCGATATAAAACGTGCATTGTATTGCTGGCAACACCAAGAGTCTAGATGGAAAATGTGTTTAATACTGTACAAGACTTACTCATTCTAGAATCTAGACCACTCAAAAAAACACAAACATAAAAAATATAACTGTTCTACATCTAGAATCCTTAATTAAAATAATTTCATTGCATATTTTCCAAGCCGCTCTTAAAATAATCCTTCCCTCTCGAATCATTATGCCCCCCCCCAAGTGTTTGTTAGATCACGATGCTCGAGGGAACTTTTAATATTCATAGCAAGTGCGTTATCACTTAAACTTTATACTTATTAATTACATTTATAAGTTATATAATAAATTATAATGATTATGAAAATAATTATTATTTATGATTCAGTAGTTATCAGGGAAGTCGCCATCATGGTTCAGGCCTTGGCGTGGCGGTGGGGCTTAGTAGCCTAGGGTGAGCTCAACACCCTGGGCAAAGCTAGTTGAGCCGAGGGGGCTCTTTGTACCCCTCTTATAAGAAGAGGGGACAAAAGAGTAGGGGGCAAGGGGTGAGGATGGGAAACTCACCCCATTGTACTGTTCCGACATTGGGAGGGGTTGTTCTGTGGTGCGGGACAGCCCCTCTGTGGAGGTGGCGTCGGTCCCTTGGGGGACTGACTAGCCGTCGAGGTGCCCTGTTTGTTTATTTGATCCGGGGCACCTCACCAAAGGCGGCATTGGTGGCACTCGCCGGGTTTTTGTGGGTAGAGCTGCGTCCACTTACCAGCTTTCGGGCGCAGCGAGTCCCACATACCCGCGTGGGGAGACCCACTCCCCCGCGGGATGCCTCAGAGCATTTCCCGGCGTTAAAGAAAAAAAAATGCAGGGAAGTGGACTTATGGATTATTATTTATAACAGTGTGATCTTCGCCCGCTTTATCTAATATTCACAGTATCCAGATAATGTTATTAAAGCCTCACAAGCACTCGATTATAACGTACAATTAAAACAGTGAATGATTTTTAAATCAGATGGCTGGTTTTGAAAATTATATAAGTTAACTATCTTTATGTTTCTTTAAACTACTAGCCGCTGCCCGCAGCTTCGCCTTTACTTAAAATTACAGCCATGTAAAAACTGGTTATGAATATAAGTTACTCTAGGGAGTAACTTAGGCTGTCCCGTCGAAATCGGCCTATTCGTTTCAGAGATTATCCGGAACAAATAAACAGACAAATAAATCATTTTAATTTCAAATTTAATCGGAATATTATTATGAACATTTGACATGCATGGCTAAAATAATAACTCGCTTTATTAAAATTAATTAATGATCTGTAAATTATTTATACTTATAATTAACTATTGTATAAGGTATTAATTATCAACTTGCTTAAATTCTCAATTGTAATAGATACTCTATACATTTTTGCACACCATGACAATAGTAAATTGTGAGGTATGATTCTTTAAATGTAACATCTCTGTAACCTCAATTTGGGCAAATAAATGAATTATGAATTATGAAAATAATAACAATTAATAACAAGTAACAAGTCTGTTAACCTAATAAATAATAAATATAAAAATAAGTAACAAGTAATATAAAGTATAATAAAAATAAGTAACAAGTAACAAGTAACAAGTAACAAGTAACAGGTAACAGGTAACAGGTAACAGGTAACAGGTAACAGGTAACAGGTAACAGGTTACAGGTAACAGGTAACAGGTAACAGGTAACAGGTAACAGGTAACAGGTAACAGGTAACAGGTAACAGGTAACAGGTAACAGGTAACAGGTAACAGGTATCAGGTAACAAGTAACAAGTAACAAGTAACAAGTAACAAGTAACAAGTAACAAGTAACAAGTAACAAGTAACAAGTAACAAGTAACAAGTAACAAGTAACAAGGAACTGGTAACTGATAACAGGTAACAGGTAAGAGATAACAGATCACAAATTTACAAATAATTTATTAGGAATTATTACTAATAATATCGCAAATGTAGTAAACGTAGGAACTTTGAATTTTTCGGTATAAAATGTAGTCTATGTAATGTAGTCTTTAATCCACGGTATAAGTCTGATGGCTATTTCAACTTTCAGTCAAATCAGTTCAGCCGTTTTGACGTGAAAAAGCAACAAACATCCAAACTTACAAACTTTCGCTTTTATATTATTAGTGAGATAATATTTAAGTTATGATATAATATTATAATGATTTAAAATACGTTAGAAAATGCAATAAAAAATGCATAATTAATGTAATTCATACGTAGTATTTAAAATTCTTTGAAATAAATATTCATTAAGAATATACTTAAGAATAATATTGAGAATTTTAAAATATAAAATGGTAATATTTTATCCTTGATGGAATAATTTGAAAACTTCATTAATTTGAATATTAAAGTCCGTTTGGTGAAACGGTTTGCAGGATCTCTTCGGCCTTGAGAAGATGGATTAGATCATGATGATATTGTTGAATAGTTTACTTTAGCAAAGTGATGTGATTTTTAGGGTTCAATTCTTCGAAATGACAAAACGGAAACCTAATAGGATCACTTGTTTCCGTCTGTTGGACTGTCAAACCAAAACCTCGGGAAATTTGGTAAGAAGCTAGGTCTCACATGAGAAAAGGAAATAAGTCTAGAAACCACGAATTTATTGGAAATGACAGAAAAAAAAACACAAGTTTTTTGCACCCTTAGGGCGTCCGGACTAGTATTTGTCTGAATTGTTTGGTACATCAACAACATGAAACTCTAAGAATAAAATATATTATATGCGTTGTTGAATCCGAGTGGCAAGGGATTGGTCGTCTTGACGTTCATTGAAGAAGGCCTATATTCAGCAGTGGAAGGATAAAGGCTGATGATGATGATGATACGCTCGTATACGCATTCGAGCGCGTCACAGCATTACCACAGTATAAGCAAAGTCATATTCGTATAGTCGTATTTACACTGTGGCATTACCGTTACGCTAATAGATCAATTCTAAAACGACTTTAAGTTCCCTTCAGATCTTGTAACAAGGAATAGGACGGCCAGAGAATAAATCAAATAGCGAGGTTTTTCGGCCAGAACACGTACGAGGCGAGATGACGGGGCTATTCCAGACAATTTCTTCGCAAATGAAAAATAAATGGTTTCTTTGAATCGGCAAGTTGAATTATTATTATACGTGCTATTGGTGTGGAGTGTAATATGTATAAGTAAATATTTAAGGAATCCCTGCTTATGTAAGCTTGTAACAACTTGCACCTGGTAATGGAAATACTCCCCACCATGTATTCTTTTCTAATGTTTACGCGAATTTCACTAATTATAATAAAACAATTTTACTTATATTTAATTTTTAGTTTATTAAGATTTTTACAAGCCCGACGTTTCGGATACTTTATAGCAACCATAGTCATGGGTGGACTGGGGTGACGACAACACGTGGGGAAATGTAAAGGAAATATTTGTACAAGTGTGGGTTGATTTAATTAATTATCAAAGTAATGTGATCAAACACAAAGGGAAATATTTACTCTCGTTTCCTCGATCTTATTAAATTATTCGTTCGTTTGAGATACGTTTCGGAGATATTTTGTACGTATATTAACTAACCCAGGCGGTTTTACGCGCCAAACTTTACTTATTTGTATAGAAATCCCGGTCAGATAACAGTTACACATTGGAAAATCGTGACGTTTTCATTCATCGACGGCCCAGGATTGGGTCCCATTTATGTTAATATTGGTCCCATGTTCCTTTTATTTCGGGTTCAACATAAAAATCCTTTTAACTTATATATTTTTTACTTATCCTAAATCTATAGTCATACTAAATCTGGAATGGAGTTGGGATTGACGAATGTGTGAAAATGGCCAAGTTCCGAGAGGCCTTTTGGGTCGTTCGTCCTATCTTTGATAAAACCTCATACGATTCTACTAGGCGATTTATGCTAAAGTGTGATATTGGTGAAGCAATATCTTAAGAAAACCTGCTTAGAATGAAAAAAGTCTATTAGGATATAAATATATTTACTACGTAAAAGTTTGAGTAAGTTTTAAAGGTAAAAGGAGGCGAGGGGTGGCGTCTCTCCTCCTTCCCCACACAGCTTTTAACACTAAAGTAAAACTACTAAGATCTCTTTTAATGAACGACAAGACGGCCGATCCCCAGCACCTACATCCAACAAGATCATTCTTTCATATAGTTGAAGGTAACTTAATCATCATCATCACCAACCTCTATCCGTCCACTGCTGAACAAAGGCCTCCCTCAATAAATGCCAAGATGGCCGATCCCTTACCACTCGCATCCAACAAGGTAACTTACTCAATCCAAATTACTTTCAGCATACCTGAAACAAAATTCTCACTTGAAATTCATAATTATATCATCGAACAAAACGTTCAAAAGAACATTCATTATTTAGAGAAAGAAGGAATAAAATATAATTCAAACACTGCTGGACACGGGTCTCCTCCTTGAAATCAGGCCAGGAGGATTTTGGGCCAGTTCACCGATACGGGTTGGTGAACTTCTCACACCTTTAAAGACTTTTAATCTTTTCAGGCATGCAGGTTTCCTCACGATGTTTCCATCACCGGGAAAGGAGCGATTCGAAACCTGAGAAAGTGATGGTCTTATGTTCAGGCGAGTGTAGAAATTTAGAAAAACCCATTTCTAGGGGGTCAGGATCGAACCTCACCCTATTGTACTGTCCCGACGTTGGGAGGGGTTGTTCTGTGGTGCGGGACAACCCCTCTGTGAAGGTGGCGTCGGTCCTTTGTGGGACTGACTAGCCGTCGAGGTGCCCTGTTAGCTTAACAGATCTGGGGTACCTCACGAAGGCGGCACAGGTGGCACTCGCCGGGTTTTAGTGGGTAGAGCTGCGTCCACTTACCATATTTCGGGCGCAGCGAGTCCCACATACCGCCTGGGGAGTGGATCTCCCCAGGCGGGATGCCTCAGAGCATTTCCCGGCGTAAAAAAAAGGGGATCAGGATCGAACCCAGCTCCCTCACTCAAGAGACCGAGGCCATACCCACTAATCCATCGTCACTAATTTTCATTAGGTTGTCATCGACCATGAAACTTTACGATAGTATTACATCATTATATATTTTTGCACCTGTTACTATACCAATTAATAACAGAAACACCTGGTCACAGGTGGTGTGGTGGTATCAATCAAGTAAATGGCACACGATAAACCCTAATTGTAGCACTTCAATGGCTCATTATTCTGATGAGGTTTTGTATCTACTATTTTGTTGTATTGTTTAGGTTCTGTCCTACCTAAGGATAGAAAAATTGTTTTTTTTTAAACCATAGGAGGGCAAACGACCAGTCGAAGCCTTTTGGCGACTATCAAGACCCATATACCGCACAACCCGAGATTATGCAGATGCGTTGCCCTCCTTTTCCTTACCCCTCCAATGGGCCACTAGAAAGTCACAAGCCGCACGAAACACGACAGCATAGCTGTCACTTTACGCCCGTATTATGTGAGCGAGAGGTACTACCTCGGTCGTGCCGGCCCCCAATTTAGATGCAAAGCAGCGTGGCACTATCTCTTACAGAATGAAAAACAATGATAATATAACGAAATATGAAAGTATAATTATAATATGTAGGTATAATATGTTGATTTATAGCGACTTTTAAACCTGATTATCTGAACATATCCATCCCGTATTTGAAACTGCTTGAACTTGATTTGACTAAAAGAACCGGCCTAATGCGAGTCAACTCGCACACAAAGGGTTCCGTACCTTTATAATATACTAGCTGTTGCCCGCAGCTTCGCCCGCGTTAACTTACATTTACAGCCGTACGCGGATTGATGATGATTATTTTTATATCCTGAGTTACTCCCTATAACAACATCTATCTGCGTTGAAAGTCCCATTAAAATCGAAATTTCCAGAACTACACCTAATATCTCATATTTCACTTGTAAAAATCATTAGTATGATCTCTAACAAGCGGGAATTATTTCGAGGACAAAAAACAATGATATAGCCATTTATTAAGGCCGAGGGAAGCCCAATTAAATCTTGTCACGTCCGAGGTAGTGAGAATTTTTCAAATGGACTCATAAAGAGCTCCCTTTCACTACATTTATTTCATCATCATCATCTCCATAACAATATGGTACCCATACAAACGGGTCTCTTAGAAATCAGGCGAGAGTAGCTATCACCTCTGCGATTTTTTTTCTTTGCCATCGGGAAGATGGTAAGGTGGACGCAGATCTACCCACTGAAACCCAGCGAGTACCACCAACGCCGCCATTGGTGATGTGTCCCGGATCTGTTGAGCAACAAGGCCTCGATGGCTTGTCAGTCCCCTAAGGATCGACACCACCTCCACAGAGGGGTTATCCCGTACCACACTACTCACCAAAGCAACTATGCCCGGTGAGCACCTGTGTCAGACGGAAGGTGAGGGGTTAGCGCTTACGTTGCATCCACCACTCGAGGACCGGACGGAGAGCAGCCGTTAGGCTTTTGCCATACGGCTGCCGCGCCAAGTCCTCCCCCGTCCTCCGCATTAGCGCCTCCTGCCCGAGCCCATACCCATACCATCGTCGCTAAATGTGTTATTATTAATCTTTAAATACCTTAGCGAAACCCTAAATGTTTTAGGATTTGCATGATATTATGAGTTTATGCATATATGCAATGTGCGATAGAGGTAATTTCTACATATTATGTGTGATGTGATGTGATGACCAAAATATTGATGTATCATAGGGTAGTTTCGAATAACTTTGTAATGATAGGACGTATGACACCTCAGTCCTCCCGTGACCATGGTCACATGAGTAAGTAAACGGACAGAGACAAAGCTTCCATACAACGCGTAAAATTGTTACCTATTATGGTAGGGTTGCCACAGGTGGATAAAATTAAACGAACAAAATAAAAGATTTTTTTATTGTGTAGTAATATGTAAATATTCTATCTTTATTACAAAATATTTTTTCTAAATATTTTGTGTTTATATTTTTTAATTGCAATAATCTGTTGTACCTTTTAATAGAGTGGTAAATTCTAATGGAAAGCACTCTCATTGCATATCAGTTTTTATCATAAGTATTATAATATTTTTTATTCCGAACAGGAATCGTCTCCTAATTACGTATTCTGTACCTATACTTATTGTATTTTTACTGTAAAGTTTAGCTAAGATTTAAGATTTAATGTCGGGTCAATGTTTCCCTAACTAGACTTTAGGCACATCCATAAATACTTAGTGAACAACAGTAATAATAATTAGTATAAATAAAATAATAAGATACAACTTACCTATTGAAATCTTTGGGATAGCTAAAATATGATTTGTTTTATTTGCTCTATTATTGTTCATACATATAGTACAGTATACAATATTGACACTTTTTACTTTTAATTAACAAAAATTTAAGAACGATGATAATAATTCGAAATGCGGGTATTTCGAATTATTATATCAAATATACAACGCAACTTAACTCGTGCACTCACATCCCTGCGTTCGAGCACTCGTCGAACCGGTTTCAACCGGTTTCTACTCGTACGTGACAAGCCACGAGTGCTAACGCACACATGCGTAAGGACGCTTGTAGTAGTGCAATCGATTCGCGCGGTTGTATGAAGCTTTACCTCTGTCCGTTTATTTACTCATGTGCCATGGTTGCTGTAAAGTATCCGAAACGTCGGTTTTGTAAAAATCTTAATAAACCGCGATGAAACCCGTAAAAATTGTTTCATTAATATAAAGATATACCTTTATTTCATCCACGACAGATATAATTTCATGCTACATCGTAATATGAGAAAGCAATAAAAAATAATAGCTACAATCCATAAAGTCAAAATTGTCCCTATTGATAGAGAGAGATAGAGAAACTCATAACATAGAAATTAATTACTCATAAGGCTGTCGCGTCGTTCGCAGGGTATATCGTAGTTTTCTGCCCGTAAAGGCAGGTTATATGACTCGTAAAGCGAAACGGCAGTAAACTTGGTTAATCGTATCCTGCGAGATGGGGTATCCCTTAAACGTGCGTTTATACTCTCAGCTATTGATGACTGCGTTTGGAAAATAGAATTAGTAAGAGGTATTTTAGGTAGACGAAGTGCTTGGTCAACCATTAACCAGGTAGGAAGACAGTGCAGTAACCGGTTCATGCTGGATGCGAGTGGCAAGAGATCGGTCGTCTTGGTGTTTATTGAAGGAGGCCTGTGTTCAGCACTGCACGGATAAAAGCTACCAACTACACCTACAGCCTGCTAAGTGTCCCAATCTGAGGTGCTCGCTCTCATGAAGGCGATGGAAATGGGAAGAAAAAGCAAGGAGCCACAAATCAACATCTAAAGTGGCTCCCGTTCCTCACGGGAGATGATTTGAAGCCCCAACTGCCCATTGCTTTAGCGGCCAGCATCAGATGATGATGAAGTGGCATTTCTGGCATCATCTTCAGAAGAGTTGAGATTTTGGAGGAAACAAATGATTTTGTCGATTTTAAAACGAGTGAAACTGCGGGAAAAGCTAGTCATTAATATTATTGTACTAGTAGCCCGAATTGATAATAGCGCAACCCATCAGCTATCAATGAAACAAACACAATTAGGAACTTCATTAAAATCGGTTCAGTAGGAGTTCGTGATAAACAAACGACGTAACACGAAATCTATACTAATATTATAAAGCTGAAGAGTTTATCTGTTTGTTTGAACGCGCAAATCTCAGGAACTACTGGTCGGATTTTAAAAATTCTTTCAATGTAATGTAGCCCATTTATCGAGGAAGGCTATATGCTATATAAAATGACGCTGTGACATAAGGAGTTGAGTAACGCGGGCGAAGCTGCAGGCAACAGCTAGTTTTTAATATATGCCAAATAAAGTCCCTAAATGTATTTTATTAAGCAACTAAGTAGCCATTTAACAATAAAAATAAGTTTTATGAAGTTCTATACTTTGCAGAATTGGGACGAAGCAAGTTTAAATCGAACTATCCAATATTGGATGTTATTGTGGCCAATAAAGCACTTCATTTCAAAAAGATCATTGTTAAAAAAACGACTGGTCTGTTGGTCTAGTGGTTAGTGACCCTGACTGCTAAACCAGAAGGTCGTGGGTTCGATTCCCACCCAGGACAAATGTTTATGTGATGAGCATGATCATTTGTTCTGTGTCTGGGTGTAGTTTATCTATAATATGTATGTATTTAGAAATATATAAGTATAATATTATATCAGTTGTCTGGTTGCCATTAGAATAGGCTCTGCCTAGTTTGGAATCAGATTTTTGGGGGAAGAAATTGCAGCGTACACTAAGATCATATCAATCTCTTTATAAGATATTCAATTAAGATCGTTATTTACACTTTCAAAACTATTCATATTATTCACGATAGAGACATTCGGACATAATATCGAAATATTTTAGCGAAACTTTGTAAAGCATGGTAATGGTAGAGGTGACGTCGGTCCCTTGGGGACTGACTTGCCGTCGAGGTGGCCTGTTGCTCAACAGATCCGGGGCACCTCACCAAAGGTGGCATTAGTAGCACTCGGATTTTAGTGGGTAGAACTGCATCCACCCTACCATATTTCGGGCGCAGCGCCACATACTCGGCTAGGGACTCCCCCCTACCTTGGGGGATGCCTAAGGGCGTTTCCGGTTCAATTAAGCACAAGTATTTATAACCCAATCTTTAAATGACAAATAGAAAAACCAATGAACCAAAGTAAATCCCATATAAATCGATGACAATCCCAAAGAAATATCGTAAGAACATCTTATCTGAATACAGCTTGTACATCATTTCCTAGTGAAATGGGTTTAGGAATTCATGCGGATACATCGCTGTTTTCAAAATAGAAAAATGACAATCATTGGTACGTGCATTGGAAGAATTGTATCTACGTGGTGATTTGGGAGAGTTGTGTCAATATCGTGACTTGAAAGAGTTGCATGATGGTTTGGAAGAGTTATTTCTACGTGGTACTTTAGAGTTTAGAAGAGTTGTGTCTCTAGAGTACTCGATACTTTGGAAGAGTTGTGTCTACGAGGTTTTTTGGTAGAATTGTGCTCGTATGGTATTTTGGATGAGTTATTCCTTCGTTGTACTTTATTCCATTCGGACACAAATCGACTCTTCGGACTTAATTCCATTTAGAAAAGAAAATTAAGTAATTATTTGCAGAATTATCAACACTTTACCGATACTTCGTAGTAGGTGACTGAAGTGGTGTGTGCTAATTTAAGTGTTATAACTGTTTTTATATTAGTAGTAGTAAATAAAGAAGATTTTGAATGTTTTAAATTAGCCAAATCTTTAGTAATATTATAAAAAGCTGAAAAGTTTGTTTGTTTGTTTGAACGCGCTAATCTCAGGAACTACTGGTCCGATTTGAAAAATTATTTCAGTGTTAGACAGCTTATTTATCGAGGAAGGCTATAGGCTATAAAACATCACAAGCTGCAGGCAACAGATAGTATTATATATTTTTAGGAATCATCCCAGCAACCCCGTAAAACAGCTTTGCTGTATTTCGGAGAGAAGGGTAGGACAGGCAGTGTAATTACTGGCACCGAGACATAACATGTTGTCTCAGGATCTCATATTTTATTAAACCTGGTATTTGGACGCAGTCCTACTAACTAAACCCGGCGAGTGCCACCAATGCCGCCTTTGGTGAGTGCCCCGGATCTGTTGAGCAAACAGGGCACTTCGAGGGCTAGTCATTCCCTCAGGGGACCGACGCCACCTTCACAGAGGGACGGTCTTGCACCACAGAACAACCACTCCCAACGTCGGGACAGTACATTGGGGTGAGGTTCCCGCCCTCGCCAATTGTCCCTGCTCTTTTGTCCCCTCTTCTTCAGGGGTACAAAGAGCCTCCTCGGCTCAATTCGCATCGCCCAAGATGCTGGGCTCACCCTAGGCTACTGAGCCCCACCGTCACGACAAGGCATGAACCATGGTGGGGAAACTAACTATCTCATACTATCACACTCGATTCCAACTCAAATACTTTCAACAAACACACACATAAACCATAATTCGTAAATTTTTCAACAAACTAGCGAAACGAATAAAAAACTCCAACAAAGAACGCTGATTCACAAAACTCACAATCTAATAACGAAACGCAAAGTACGTTAAAATCCGAAATAGAGTATGTACCGAAACATCACGTCAATAAACTTTATCGCTGGCTGTTCGCATTTCGAAGGCTCCTTTTGTCCGTGATCCGGTTGAGGACCATAATATTATATGTACATATATATGTATGAGAAAATATGAGCATATCTGACTTTATGGGAGCGATAGATGTTATCTTAATTGTGGAATATTAATTTGTTATGGGCTTTGATGGAGGTAAGGCATTTGTTGACAATGCCGAAATATTGAGATCAATAAAAATGATAAATATGGTGAATATATTCTCGTTTTAAATAGTTATTTTATCTATGGATGTATCACATCACGTCAATCTGGTTCCGTGGTAAGTTCTCGAAGAACTTGTGTTACGGGTACTAGATGACGGATATATATTTAATTTTAATACTTTTATACTATACATAATGTATTTAAGATTTTACCAGGAACACAGAAAACGTTTTGTTCCTTGACGGGATTCAAACTCGCTGCCTCCAGCTTGACGCGCTAACCATTGAGCCACAGAGGTCGTCAAAGATTTTTAGTCCTAATAAAGTAAGGTTTTTCTTTATAATGAAACAATTTTTTACGGATTTTATCGCGGTTTATTAAGATTTTTACAAGCCCGACGTTTCGGATACTTTACAGCAACCATGGTCACGGGAGGACTGTAAAAATCTTAATAAACCGCGATAAAATCCATAAAAAATTGTTTCATTATAATGAGTGAAATTCGCGTAAACATTAGAAAACAAGGTTTCTTCTCATTAAGAAATCAAAAATATGTTTATCGTAAGATATCAACCTCAATACATTTGAAACCCGTCCAAAAATAATAAAAGTAAGAAAGTATCTTTGGAAATAGCTTTGCAAAATCTGTCAAAACAATTCTATATAATTTGTCCTAAACCTCGGAGCAAGCGTTTGATGAAAATGTATGGGTAACCTTAATAAATTCCTTTATTAATGATTTTCTGTCGGCGACGTTTGCTTCCTTATTTTTGTGTCTCATACATTTTCTTTCTCAATTGTCATAAATTTATCTTTCTCATTCTCCATCCATGTGGCCTTTTATTTTCCAACTACACTCTTTCTTTCATCATTAGCGACATCGGGTATTTTCTTTCTCAATTATTGTCATAATATTATCTTTCTCATTCTCCATCCATGTTATAGCCTCTTCTTTTCCAACTACACTCTTTCTTTCATCATTAGCGACATCAGGTATTTTCTTTCTCAATTATTGTCATAATATTATCTTTGTCATTCTCCTTCCGTGTTATAGCCTCTTCTTTTCCAACTACACTCTTTCTTACATCATCTGATGGATATATGCTTCACTCATTACTTACGACAGCTAATTTGTACACATTTTAGGCACAGAACTACACCAGGTTACTTAATTAGGCACTATGATTTTACGTTAAAATTTATTATCTTTATTTATACTGAAAATACAATTTAGATTACAGAATATGACATACAAACTAGGTAGGTAGATAGGTAAGTTACTCCTTTTTTATATTGCAATGAAATCCTTTGGGAATGTAGTCAAGATCTTCGGGTAAATCCTGATCCTAGGTGGAACTCGCACCTGGTAGTGCCCTTTTCTATGTCATTTGGGGGCAAACGAGCAGTCGGAGCCTCACGGCGCCGACGCTCATGCACATCCACACAACCAAGGCCACGCAGATGCGCCACCTTCCTCTTCCCCATCCCCCCAATGGGCCACCGGAAACTCACAAAATACACGAAACGCGACAGCACTGGTGTTACTTGACGCCGGTATTATGTGAGCGAGAGGTACCACCCGGGTCGTGCCGGCCCAATTCGGCTGCAATGCAGCATGGCATTACCCCTTACAGACTCACTACTTTAAACTAAAACCACTGCGAGCGCCTTCAGCCGCTTGTATACCTATCCCCCTGCCGACAGATACAATATCGTTTTAAAAAAACGCACCATTCTTAACGTAAGGGAATAAAACTATAAGAACACCGACGAAATACATTTTGATAGATGAGATTCTGTTGGGAGTATCTGGTCAAACAGATTTGCTGTGTTTCGGTAAGAAAGGTTAGGGTAATTATTGGGCCCAAGACCATTTTAAGTCTCAGGATATGCAGCGCATTTGAGTTATTTAGGCCAGTTCCCCTATAAATGCCTACCATTTATAATCAACTTGTTCTTCTACTAATATCGTCATTATTGTTACTTTTGAAGCCGGTGTCGTACTCGTTGATGTACCTACATCCCTACCTACCTTGTCTGACACCGACTCCAAAAGTAACAATAATGACGTGGTAAATGCAAAGATTGTATATTAGTAGAAGAACAAGTTGATTATAAATGGTAGGCACAAAGATTAAGGAAATTATTTTATTACTTTTTAGTTTTTTTCAATTTTGAAGTCGGTTTTAATTTTTGTTTAAATTTTTTTTATTTCTTAATTTTTAGTGATTTCAAAATTCGATAACTGATTTTATTTGTCTGAAATATGGGTAGAACTATTAAACGCGTTGCTCAAATTAGATAGCGCTATATTAATGAGTTGAACGTAGAAAGGGTTTAAATCATTACCAAATGAAAAAACCGAAATGGAATTGTGTATATAAAGTTATACATGTAATTGAAAGCAATCACGGCAGATTTGCTGCTATTCGTTAAATAATTCCATTATATATAGGTATAGAACATATATATATAAAATGGATATTATGATGACCTTGAAAAACTATGATGCGCTTCGAAGTCACAGTTGTTTTTTGTTCATTTAACAACGACATGTAATAAAATTACATGATTTTGGCATAATATTATTTACCGTATGAAGTAAGCCCAATTAAAGCTGTAAATCGTCGAGAATTCCCCTCGACTGTGTATGGTCTCCATCGTCACACCTGTAATGGCGCTTATAACCCATATGGGTACAAAGTTCTCATCAATTTAAATTAATTAAGTCCAAACACAAGGTAGCTACTGTAAACTGTTGAGGAGTTCCCTTAACTGTCCTTTGTCTTCATCATCAGACCCCCAATGACAGTTACAACCCATTTAGGTGTAAAGTTCTCATCATTACAAATTAATCAAGCCCAAACACAAGGTTACTGATGTAAATAGTTGAGGAGTTCCCTCGATTGTCTTTCGGCTCCAGCATCAGATCGACTCCAGACCTTCATTAAATTGAAGTCCTTCAAAACACTTTATAAAAAAAATATCGAACGCACTAGTCGCCCCTACGATTTTCGAAAGTTCCCCTCGATTTCTCTGGGATGCCATCATCAGATCCTGGTTTCCTTATCATGGGACCATTTGGGAAGTATACCCTTTAGAACAAAAAAAGATTTTTCTAATCGGTTTAGCCATATTCGAGTAATCAGGTAACATACATAAAAAAAAAAAAAAAGATTCCGACGAATTGATAACCTCCTCCTTTTTGAAGTCGGTTAATAAAAGAACATGCATAGTCACTCTCACACGAGTAGTTACCGTGAAAGAATTTAACGAGTTTTATGTGTGTTTGGGTAGATTTTTCATAAAATGGCTATAGCCTGATCTATAATAGAGATTCAGGAGGTAAATGAGACATAATATAGTATACATTGAAATTTCACTTCCCTCTTTGTCAACCGTTTTTTTTTTGTTTTTATGTACCTTTTGGAACGGGCTAAGACCAGAGGCCATGCTGCCAAGTCTGTCGTGTTAACAATATTTTGTCTGTACTTTGGAGAAACTGCGGAAACCCCAAAGATTCGCCTCTCTAGCCCCATCATTCAACTATTACTTTCCATTCCATCCACCCACAACAGTCCACCACAATATTCGCCAACCAATCACATTATAATATATTAGACAGATTAAGTTTTTAAAACATTTTTTTATTTAATACCGAAATATATATATAATATAAATAATATAGAAAACCGCTCCGAATGAACAAACCACAAAATAACAATTAATTAACGGGAAACCAAAAAAACACAACCGCGCGCTATGACTTCCCGCTTTCCTCGATTTTTATTATTACCTTTAGTAATTCAACGTTACTAAATCTAACATTATAATTATAGATTATTAATATACTTTAATCGTATAATAAACTTTTAGTATTTTAAGCTGATTAGAATATTCTATTTCATAACTTATTTCCGATATATTTTTTTGATATGATTTTATACATAGGTACATTTCAGAATCCATTTTAAAATTGTCCTAAAACAAGAAAAATCCAAGAATATGTATCAAAATACCCCATACATTTTCCATATTGTCGTTTCACATTTTTTAATATACGATCCTCTCTCTACATTATCGAGCGTAGGTTTGGAATGTAATATCATGAATAATGTAAAAACCCACGACAGTGAAAACTTATGACTCGAAGATTTCCGCTGACTAAAGCCTAGCATAAAGGCCTAGAAAGAATGTTAAAACTTTTTGCTTCTATTTTTTATTTTGTTAGTTGTATATGCAAATGGACAAACGAGGTACGTGGTTAGGTAATTGGTCAACAAAGTTATACGTGATTCCGTTTTGTCATGAACTCGCTGCATCCGAAAGCTGGTAAGTGGACGCAGCTGTCCCTACTTAAACCCGGCGAGTGCCACCAATGCCGCCTTTGGTGAGGTGCTCCGGATAAATGAGCAAACAGGGCACTTCGACGGCTAGTCAGCCCCCCGGGGACTGACGCCACCTCCACAGAGGGGTTGTCCCGCACCACAGAACAACCCCTCCCAACGTCGGAACAGTACAATGGGGTAAGGTTCCCCTCCTCGCCCCTTGCCCCTGCTCTTTTGTCCCCTCTTCTAATAAGAGGGGTTCAAATAGCCCTCTCGGCTAAATTAGCTTCACCCAAGGTGCTGGGCTCACCCTAGGCTACTGAGTCCCACCGCCACGATAAGGCCTGAACCATGGTGAGATAAGAAGGGAACCTTGAAAAGTTAATAAAATATTTTATATTGGCATTGATCAAAGTATATTTGAAGAGCTACTTTTTTCTCAAAGGCAGGGTTTCATTGGTGTCTATAGGTTCACTTCTCGATGAACCGTACACCTATTTCACACAAAAGAAACCTATAAAAGTGAAATGATATAGACAAAGTCAAGGGTATGGAGTTAAGTGTGCTTAAGGTACTTTCCCTTTGTCATAAGACTTAAGGACCAGTGAAGTTGTTTTGCAAATTTTTAATAGCTTTGCTGTCTTTATTAATTATGCATGATGTTGTTTTCTTCGTATCGATCTAATTTAACTAATATTTAATCTGGGATACTTCTAATAATTAATTTTAGGACGCCCACCGTCTTGGTTATGGTTGCTGTAAAGTATCTGAAACGTCAGGAATGAAAAAGTCTTGAAAAATCGCTATAAAATCCGCAATAAGTTGTTTCATTATAACATGGTACTCTTTTTATTTATAATATATATAATTTTTTTATTGTTCAACGCCGGGAAATGCTTTGAGGCATCCCGCGGGGGAGTGGGTCTCCCCACGCGGGTATGTGGGACTCACTGCGCCCGAAAGCTGGTAAATGGCATCGTTAAGTACAAGGTGCCCGCATATCTCTATGACAAACGGAACTGGACAAGAGATGTTAATACTTCGCACAACACTAGGTCCCAGAGCTATGCGCTGTGTATGCCCATTCACCGCACAGCGGCATTTCGAGGCAGCTTTAAATACGCTGCTACGAAGTGCTGGAACAACCTCCCACCGCCTCTTCGAAGTATCAGTACGCAACAAAATTTTAAGCGCCATTTTAAAAATTATCTGTTAATACAACAAAAACAATTATTATAGTTTAATGGGCATATTATGTAATATGTTGTGGGTTTAATAATAAGCATTACCTATATTATGTGTTTGTGGAATTTATGAGTGTGAGTGTATCGTATTCTGGATCCATGATTATAGTATTTTCAGACAATAAAAAAAATGTATTTAAGGAGTTTATATATTATATGCTTAAGTATTTAAAGATGGTATGTATAATGTAATGTATAATAAAGTATAATTGTATATATTGTATGTGTGTATTGGGTTCATTTATATAATATTGTTTGTTTAAGTGTTAAAAACATGTTTTGTATTAGGTACTATAATTAAGTGTAAATATATTTTATAGTATTATATTTACTAAATGGCTGTCCTCAACTGCCGCCGAAATAAAATTAAAAAATAATAATCAGGTGGTCCTGAAAATCGGTGTTAGGAATTATTCCTAACCAAAGCCGAGGATTTACCTTTTTGTGAGACGCGCTGCTGCCTTGATTAGTGAGTAGGCACCATTTTTAATGTATCTTTTTTTTATGTTGTCTTTCTTTTATTGTTTGTTTGTACCTACCAATTTAGTTCGATGTTTTTTTTTTCTGTATTGTTCTGTTCATTGTAGTGTTTTGCAGTGTGTCATCACAAATAAAGCTCTTATTATTATTATTATTATTATTATTAAATGGACGCAGCTCTACCCACTAAAACCCGGCGAGTGCCATAAAGGCCGCCTTTGGTGAGGTGCCCCGGATCTAATAAACAAACAGGGCACATCGACGGCTAGTCAGTCCCCCAAGGGACCGACAGAGAGGCACCACAGAACAATCCCTCCGAACGTGGGGACAGTACAATGGGGTGAGGTTCCCGTCCTCGTCCCTTGCCCCCTACTCTTTTGTCCCCTCTTCTTATAAGAGGGGTACAAAGAACTTCCTTGGTTCAATTAGCTTCGCCTAAGGTGCAACGGCTCACCCTAGGCTACTGAGCCCCACCGCCACGTCAAGGCCTGAACCATGGTTGGGTGAACCAACATCCCTATATTGTAGTCAGATGGCCGTATGTGAGTTGTCCCAACATAATATATTATTACATATTAATTTTATTTTTTCATACGATTTTAAGTTAACATAGTTATTTTCATTACTAAAATTTATTTGATATTTTGGCCGAAGATTTCGACATCATCTACGAATGCTTTCTTCATGAGACTGCGAGCTGCGCAAAATAAATGTGGAAAGCAATGTAAATATTCTGTTTTAAATAATTTTATTTTCTAAGGTAATGTTATAATAATTCCGTAAACAGTTACACTTGGTATATTTGCGGTTGGGGACTTAGTTTATAGAATTAAGTAAGTTTGTTGGGGGTTTATTAAGATATAGGCCACAAAAGATAATCTAGGATATACATTCCAAGTTTACCTAGTCTCTTAAGCTTTTGAGCTTGTTTCGGGTACCGGGAACGGAAATACATTTAAGTTTATATATAAACACTAGCTGTTGCCTGCAGCTTCGCCCGCATTACTCAACTCGTATATATCACAGCGTGGTGTTATATAGCCTATAACCTTTTTCGATAAATGGGCTAACACTGAAATAATTTTTCAAATCGGACCAGTAGTTCCTGAGATTAGCGCGTTCAAACAAACAAACAAACTCTTCAGCTTTATAATATTAGTATAGATTTCTGAAAGTCCTGTGGTGTAGCGGGAGTTAATGCATCTCGCTGATCACCTCCGGGTGAACTGACTATCCCTTTTCTATTAAAAACACGGACTTTACTGACTATATTTATCAAATGAATTCCCTGTCAGTATTTCACCTGACATCTACAGTCTAGGCTTTCAAAAATTCTGGGAAAAAAGTTGAGAACAAGTTTTAATCAAATATAATATGAAGGCAAATATAGTCACATAGGTATAAAGTAGGGGAATTCGCTAGTTTATCATTAAAACGGATAATAATCATTAATTTATACTTGTATAAAAAAGGAACAAATAATTATTTAAATTTATCAGGCATGAATGTTTTTTCAACATTTCAGGCAATCTCTGATATAACTCTTAAACAAGTCAAATTATCTAGGCCTTGAACATTTAAAAATATTTTTTTGGGCAGATTCGAACCTAATAGGTTCGAATCTGCCCAAAAAAATATTTTATCCTATATAGTATATAGGATCGAGTCAGTAGCAAACATTCGACTTTCGGGATCATAGCTAGAAGTAAAAGAGTAAAAGGTCATACGGCTCAGTATACATATATAAGAGCTTTAATTATCTTTGAAACAAGAATTTGCATTAACCCATATATATGGAAATATCAAAACAGCTGTCGGTATTAAAAAAAGTTATTTGTTATTCAAACACTTGGGCGTTCCCACCCCTCCTTATATAACCACCTACCTACCCTTAACCACTGCCTTATCTAACAATCAGCAACCTTAGAAGGCGGAAGTAATTTTACGTGCGTGTAGGGTTAATAAAATTTATTTTAACCACGGATATTTTATAATATTTTTTAAGATACTAAATATTTTATTTCTACCGTGAAAAAATTAAATTTTTTGCTTATCCCAACTATTCTCAACTGGTATTTTTATCCTGAAGCCTTCTGGGAAGAGGAACTTTGGATCTCCAACGAAGCACTAAAACTTTTGTAAGTATTAATTATTAAATTTATTTTTAATTATTTCATATTATTAATTTGAAATTCAAGTTTTTAATTATTTTAATCTATAAGCAATAGGTATAATATAAAATAATATAAAATAGGTAAAAATTACATTTTAATAGTATGTACACGTTTATTTATATTTTATATGTCATATTGGTTTTTATTTGAAAAAAGTTAGAAATTAAATCAACGATATCAAATATAACATTTATTAATTATTTGAATAGATAATGTATAAAAAATTATTAAGGTATATATTATATATAATTAATTTGTACTAAAATTCACAGATATTGTCACCCTACACGAGATAACACCGTGACACACTTACAAGGTCTGTACACATTTGCACACCGTACTCTATTAAGTACTGGTTCCAAAATAATTATTCTGATATGCTTTAAGGGGACTGATATTATCATATAATATAAAACAATGAATACATATTTTATTAAATAATAACTCTAAAAGGCCGCCGGAGAGTCGTAGAAATGCAACGTCACACGTATCATGTTATAAATCACCGGTGATTAAAAAATCACGTAAACACTACATATAATTATCACGTATAATTAATTCTCTCGGAGACATTCGTACCAGATGAAAATGATAAAATATTTTAGTAGTGGTCCTTATGTAAGAATTAAATTAAAGATAGGATCTATAAGGCCAACGGAGTTTCGTAGGAATGCAAGATTTCACGTATCACGTTATAAACCACCGGTGATTTAAAAATCACGTGTAATAACCTATTATTTTTATCCGACACATCATCGAAGAAGTATAAGGATTTAAGCAGTAGGCTCTAATTCAGAGTAAAATTATAGTTGAGAATGCATGGATTATATATTTTTTTATTCTTTGATTCAAATATTTTCATTGTATCATGAACAAGAGTAATTATAAAAAAGAGTATTAACAAAAGGTAGGATAAAATCTACTTAAATTTTATGATTTTTTAATATAAATATTAATCAACCGATTCATAAATCATAAGATCCTACAAAAAATCGCGGTGCGTCAATTTATCACCGATGATATTACATCGCATGATCTCCGTTGTAGCGGTCTGACAGTCCCTCCTTACGAGGAGTAGTCTGGCCTTCGAAGGGGCCAGCCTGTAGCTGAGGTGATCCTGTTGTCTGCAGATCGAGGATCCTCAATAGGCTGAAGGCGCTCGCAGTGGTTTTTAAGGCTAGGGCACTCCCAGGAGCGAGTCCCACATAGGGTCAAGATCTACCCGAAATCCTGGCTACATCATCTGCTGAGCATCTGTATCAGACGGAAGGTGAGGGGTTTGCGCTTACGGCGCATCCACCTCTCAAGGACCCGACGCAAAGCAGCCATTAGGTTTTTGCCATACGGCTGCCACTCCAGGTCCTCCCCCCTGATGAACATAGGCCTCCCTTAATGAACGCCAAGAATGCTGATCCCTAAAATATGGTAGGTATAGTATTATATGAAATGTAAAACCCAAACGTTCATTCCGTGTTTTTTAATCTTTTGGTGCCCTGTGTGTGACGCTTTTTATTTTTTTTATAAATTCTCTCCTCGATACATAAAAATCGTGAAACAGCTTGAATGAAATTCCGACAGTAAATATTATAGCATTGGTATTTAGCCGTCGTAATTAATTTTAAAATACCTAACATAAAATATTTTAAAAGCATAAAATTTGAGGATATCTGAAATAATAATTTAATGTAATAACTGTGATAAAAGTAATACTTTACAAATACTTTAGCAACGAAAGCTTTTAAAATTATCCAAAATATAATATATGTAACAGTACAACGTCTGATTTTTACATCCTCAAAACTAACACAGCAATTCTGAATTTATATGCAAAGTTTTTTTGTCATCCAGCTATGATAAAAAAAATACAAACAAAATATTTAAAACATAATTTTAAAATGAGATCATAATATACAAATTCATAGCTTTTTCCCCTAAGTTTAAATTTTTAACATAAATGATAATTAACAATACATTTGAAGAATTTATTTGGGCTTCCCGAAAATTCCGCACAGGTACAGATCTGATGGTTCGTAAAAGGCAATTTAATTACAAGTGTCGGCTCGAAGCCTTACATCCGTACTTAATGATACCGTTCACTTTGATATTCAGTTGAAAGAGCGTTTCTTGGAACATGAAATGTACCGCTGGTGCGAAGCTCAAGATTTGCAATTTGTTATGTATTTGTTAAAAAAAAAAGGATAAACTCACAGATGAGTTTGGGAAGTCTACGCAACCTTGAATGATCATCTAAGACAAGTGCAGCGAACAATTCCAAGCGTTGCCTATCCTGAGACATAAGATGGTAAGTTGTGCCAGTAATTACTCAAATTGTTTTTTTTTTATGTTAGTTGAATAGGCAAATTGGCAAACGTACCACCTGATGGTAAGTGGTCGACGTCGCCCATGAACGTAAACTAGTACTTATACCTTCTTTTTTTTTTTTTTTTTTTGTTATCGCAGGGAAATGCTTTTTACGCATGTAGTCCGGATCTCGGGTAGATCCTGACCCTATGTGGGACTCGCACTCTGGGAGTGCCCTACCCGTAAACTAAAACCACTGCGAGTGCCTTCAGCCGCTTTCATTTGAGGGTCCCGGATAGGCATTCAACAGGATCACCTCAGCGACAGGCTGGCCCCGGCGAAGGCCAGACTACTCCTCTTAAGGGGAAACTAGTATACCTGGAACGACCCCAGGCAACTCATTTATGTGTTGCCTATCCTGAGACATAAGATGTTAAGTCAGTGTCAGTAATTACACTGCCTGTCTTGCCCTTCTCTCCGAAACACAGCAAAGCTGTCTCACGGGAGAAACAAGCAAAATGGTAGTACCCATGCAGCCCGGAGCTTGGCACAGCGCTTCCCTCCCACCGGTATTTTCAATATTTTAATATTAATTAATAATTGTCCTGCTCTTCTCTTCAAAACACAACAAAAATGTTTGACAGAAGAAATACTCAGGGTTTGAGCAGAGAGCAATCCTCGGAACCTCTCATCGGTAAAAATATTATACTAATTAATATAGACTATCGATTTAGAATCTCCGATTATATTTTTATTCATAAGCTTGTTGTGAAGCCTTAATCTTAACAACATCCAGACATAAAACGTTAATCTAAATCGACGACCTCTATCGCTCAGCGTCGTGGCACTAGCGGGTTCGAATCCCGCCAGGGAACAAAAAGTTTTATGTGTTCCTGGGTCATGGATGTGGATTAAATATATTTCCGTTGTCCGGTACCCGTAACACAAGTTATTCGAGAACTTACCACGGGACCAGAATGATGTGGTGTAAAAGCGTGCATAGATATTATTATTTAAAAAAAAATGCACATGAGAAGAGTTGTAGTCAACAGCTAGTTGCATAAATATTCCTACATCTTACCCAGCCGGTGTCATGTGGAATCATTTCAAACGCTGAATCTGACAGCGCAGTCGGATTAAGGTTTAAATTAAAAACTGTGAGGCATCTTTTTAATAAAAATGACGTGCTAAAATAGAAAAAAATTGGCATCATAAAGGTAACAAATGTAACGAATAACATAACGTAACGTAACGAATAACATAACGTAACGTAACGAATAACATAACATAACATAACATAACGTAACGTAACGCATGATCTGAATTGCAGGCTTTTATGTTTGAAAATGAAAAAACTGATAATCAGGATCCATTAAGTATACAGTGACGTAGACACCGAATCTAAAATTACTCAATAAAAAGTTATAAGTAAAGTCTCTTGAGTGAGAGGTCGGGGTTCGATCCTGATGTCATGCCTTGAAATGAGTTTTTCTTATTTTTATGTGCCCTGAACATGAGGCCATCGCTTACTCACCGGTGAAGGAAACATCTTGAGGAAACTGCATGCCTGATGAGATTAAAATTATTTTAAGGTGTGTGAAGTTCACCAACCCGTATTTGGCCAGCGTATCGCTGACCAGCAATGGAACGTATAGGGTTGATATTATTATATATATTAGAATTAGAAAAAGCTAGGGTATACAAATACAGGAGTCTAGGCTCCGAATATGATTTTGTCCCATTCGGTGTCGAGACCCTTGGTCCGTGGGGTCCTAGCGCTATAAGGCTTTTTTGGGAAATAGTAAAAAGGTTAGTCGACATCACAGGAGACCGAAGAGCTGGCAGCTACCTCGGACAAAGAATTAGTCTAGCAATTCAAAGGGGGAACGCTACCAGTATCTTCAGAATCTTTCCTAAAGGGACTCCTTTTTAATAATATATTTCAGGTTTTTTAATATTTTTTAAGGTATTTAGTTTTAGGTTCTTTGTACTTTATTATGTCTTTATATTAGTATAATCTCACTTTAGCTTATTTATTTACCATTATAATTGATTTGCTTGTTGTGTACCAGATTTCCCTGATCATGGTAAGCGACTTTTTCCGAAATATGAACAAATCAAACATAATAACGCAGAAAGATCCCGTTTTGGGCACAGATTGAAATATGAAAAGTGGTCAAGTGATATAAGCACTGACATGTAACCACCATACTTTACACATTTAATTAATTACCTTTTCCCATTCAAAAAGGAGAAGAAGAAGAAGCTGTAAGAAGTATAGTGCCATGCTGCTTTGCAGCCGGATTGGGCCGCACAACCGCGGTGGAACCTCTCGCTCACATAACACCGGTGTCAAGTGACAGCTATGCTGTCGCATTTCGTGCGGTTTGTGAATTTCCGGTGGCCCATGATTGGGGGGATAGTGATAGGGAGGGAAACGCATCTGAACTTTTGGTTTTGGTTTGTGTCAGTAGTCACCATAAGGCTCCGACTGCTCTGTTGTATCCTTATGACATAAAAAACAAGGGTTGAAATTGGGCTAAGGAGTCCAATTTCTACCCACAGTTCTTAGATTCCGTCATAATATTCCCTTCTTCATATCTCCAATAACTAAAAATCATATTCTCACTCCTTACTTACATTTAACCACCTACCGTCACGTGAGCCTTCCGCCCTTTCCCTTATGATATACATAAAAAACTGGCCAGGTGTGAATAACTCCCACCAAGTGAACTGTAACACAAAAACAAACTTTTTTAATGAAAAAGTTTGCGCAAATCAAACAAGTTTTTCCTTTTTACCTTTTAGGCAATGAACCCTAACATTTAAGCAAATAGTTTGCTAATTTCAATCAGATGATACCTTTTACAAGTTGTTCGGAATTTAAGAACAAATGTGATCCTTTTACAAGTTGTTCGGAATTTAAGAACAAATATGATCCTTTTACAAGTTGTTCGGAATTTAAGAACAAATATGATCCTTTTACAAGTTGTTCGGAATTTAAGAACAAATGTGATCCTTTTACAAGTTGTTCGATATTTAAGAACAAATATGATCCTTTTACAAGTTGTTCGGAATTTAAGAACAAATATGATCAAATCAAAAACGAATATAAGTATCAATTGACGACCTCTGTTGCTCAATGGTGAGCGCGTTGGCGCTCAAGATGGAGGTAGCGGGTTCTAATCCCAGGAAACAAAAAAATCTGTGTTCCTGGGTCATGGTTGTGTATTAAATATGTGTATTATATAATAAAAATCTTAAATATATTATGTATAGTATAAAAGTATTAAATATGTTTCCGTTGTCTGGTACCTGTAACACAAGGTCTTCGAGAACTTACCATTGCGCAAGTTTGACGTGTTGTGGAGCGTCCATAGATATTTTTATTCTTATTATTATCAATGAATGGTAATACGGCTGATCCAGCTTAGGCCGGCCGATGCATCAAGACCGTCTTCCATTCTATTTGGAGTCCGAATAACTCTTTGTGCCAAAAGTGGTTTTACTCCAGAACCTTACTGTCTTATTTTGGTGTGCCCATCGTGATATATTTATACCTTTGACTAGCCTATTGGTCTAGTGGTCAGTGACCCTGACTATTAAACCAGAAGGTCGTGGGTTTGATTCCCACCCCGGACCAATGTTTGTGTGATGAGCATGATCATTTGTTATGTGTCTGGGTGTTATTTATCTATAATATGTATGTATTTATAAATATATAAGTATATATCAGTTGTCTGGTTACCATAAGAACAGGTTGTGCCTAGTTTGGGATCAGATAGCCGTGTGTGAGTTGTACTAACATATTATTATTATACTTTCTTCGTTTGAGGCAAAACTTCTTTCAAACGCGAATCTTATCCGTCAAAGTAAATTAAGCTTTACTCAGATACAACAATCAATAAACTAATACGACAAAATCCTTAAAAAGTAGTTTCATAAGCGAAATTTGCTTATTAGAAAAGTTTCGGTATAATTGCAAACATACCTTACAATTCTTCCAAGATGGCGGTGTCTTAAATGTGAAGCGTTTGAATATGTAGATTTGATGTTTCTCTAAAATGAGCTCGTCGAGTATGCATCTTTGTAATTGCTGGAACAGTTCAGTTATCTCTTGCTATCAATGCTGGATTACTTTTAGGAATATTATTGTCGTTTGTGGATAATTAGTGATAAACTACATAATATTTAGGTAAGATATTACATCTTCAAATGAACTTCATCAAAATGAACCTAAAAAGTGGTTTCTCAGAGGATTCCTCTGCCCCACCATGGTTCAGGCCTTGACGTGGCGGTGGGGCTGAGTAGCGAAGGGTGAGCCCAGCACCTTCATCATAATCATCATCATCAGCTATATCCGTCCACTGCTGAACATAGGCCTCCCTCAATAAACGCCAAGATGGCCGATCCCTTGCCACTCGCATCCAACACGGACCGGCCACCGCACGGAGATCGTCTTCCCACCTGGTCAATGGCCGACCAACACTTCGTCTACCTAAACGTGGCCTCCACTCTAGAACCTTATTGCCCCATCGGCCATCCGTTCTTCTGAGTGTGTGACCAGCCCACTGCCACTTCAACGAGCTGATTCTTTGCGTGATATCGGTTACCTTAGTTCTCTGACGGATGTCTTCCTTCCGAATCCTATCTGTCAAAGAAACACCCAGCATAGCACGCTCCATAGCACGTTGAGCTACGGCAAACTTGCGGACCAGTCCTATATTTAGAGGCCACGCTTCAGCCCCGTAGGTCATCACGGGGAGAACGCATTGGTCGAAGACTTTCGTCTTCAAACTCTGCGGTATAGAAGACGTGAGAATATGGCTAAGCTTCCTGAATGCTGCCCATCCCAATTGAATCCTCCTATCGGCTTGCCCAGCCCAGCACCTTGGGCGAAGCTAATTGAGCCGAGGGGGCTCTTTGTACCCCTCTTCTAAGAAGAGGGGACAAAAGATCAGGGGGCAAGGGGTGAGGATGGGAACCTCACCCCATTGTACTGTCCCGACGTTGGGAGAGGTTGTTCTGTGGTGCGGGACAACTCCTCTGTGGCGTCGGTCCCTTGCGGGACTGACTAGCCGTCGAGGTGCCCTGTTAGCTTAACAGATCCGGGGCACTTCACCAAGGCGGCACTGGTGGCACTCGCCGGGTTTTAGTGGGTAGAGCTGCGTCCATTTACCATCTTTCGGGCGCAGCGAGTCCCACATACCCACCTGGGGAGACCCACTTCCCAGGCGGGATGCCTCAGAGCATTTCCCGGCGTAAAAGAAAAAAAAAAGAGGGTTCCTCTGGCGATTTTTTAATGCTTCGGCCGGACCTGCGTGTATCGTGCCGGCGTCGTACGTTCGTTTAATGTTCGCAAGGATAGCCGATAACGGTCGGTCACATCTGCGAGTATCGTGTCATGGTGCGAAGCTTTGTGATACGCAAGTGTGGCCGTGGCATTAGAAATAATAAATGGATTTAGGACTTACATTTTGGTTAGACAAAAGATGCCATGTCATTTCATGCAGAGATTTTAGATTTGAGTCTAGCGCTAAGTCTAGATTTGTGTCATCTAAAATTTATATACTTACTAGCTGTTGCCCGCAGCTTCGCCCGCGTTAACTTTTAAAATTTGAGGGGTTGACCACCCTTATCACTTAGGGGTATGAAAAATAGGTAGTAGCCGATTCTCAGACCTACTGAATACGCATATAAAATTTGGTAAAAATTGGTAAAGCCGTTTCGGAGGAGTACGGTAACTAACATTGTGACATGGAAATTTTATATATTAGATTTTATATGGCCTAATTAATATTAAACATAAGCTCATCATCTAACCTCTTCGTATTGAATTCGAGTTAGTTAATAAATTAGAAAAAAATTACGATAATCTGAATGAAGCACGAAGGAGTTTTTTTGGAGAGTAATAGAAATCACTCACTCTTCACACTCGTTCACTTAACACCGGCGTCAAGTGACAGCTATGCTGTTGCGTTTCGTGCAGTTTGTGAGTTTCCGGTGGCCTATTGGGGCAATAGGGAAAAGAAGGGCAGCACATCTGCATAATATTTGGTTGTGCGGATGTCGATAGCCAAACGACTGCTTGTTTGCCCTCGTATGCTACAAATAATGAACTTCTGACAAAATCCTATTCCATCAGAAAATGTGGACAAAATATACTGCGCAAGCTTGAAAGCCTTACATCATAACGTTATTTTGGTAAGTCGGTAGATTACGTAACTCTCAAAAGAATCCATTTTACTTAATTACATTTGACGAAATTGAGGAAATGCGAGAAAATTGTGACCAACGAAACAATAAATCATTTATCTTTAACAAAATCTCGTAAGAAATAATTGAATTGTTTAAAAAACGAGAGTAAGTAGTGTTTGACTAGATAAAATGGATCAACAAAATGTTGGTTGTAAAGCGTCTTTTTTTTTCTTTAACGCCGGGAAATGCTCTGAGGCATACCGCGAGGGAGTGGGTCTCCCCACGCGGGTATGTGGGACTCGCTGCGCGCGACAGCTGGTAAGTGGATGCAGCTCTACCCACTAAAACCCGGCGAGTGCCACCAATGCCGCCTTTGGTGAGGTGCCACGGATCTAGTAAACAAACAGGGCACCTCGACGGCTAGTCAGTCCCGCAAAGGACCGACGCCACCTCCACAGAGAGGTTGTCCCGCACCACAGAACAACTCCTCCCAACGTCGGGACAGTACAATGGGGTCAGGTTCCCATCCTCACCCCTTTTCCGGCTCTTATGTCCCCTCTTCTTATAAGAGGGGTACAAAGAGCCCCCTTGGCCCAATTAGCTTCGCCCAAGGCTTCGCCGCGGCTCACCCTAGGTTACTGAGCCCCGCCGCCACGACAAGGTCTGAACCATGGTGGGTTTGTAAAGCGGCTGGGCGTGAGTATACTAGTGATTTAAAATGCATGGCAACTTCTTTGTTAGTTTATTAATAGTACGAAAAGAAAAAAAATGATTTTGTAGAAACATTCTTTTAGATAATAAAATATAAAAAAAGGAATAAATATAATAAAAGAAAAAAATACAAATAAAATAATAATGATGTGTGCTCATCATAATAATATTATTTTTGTCAGTGATTAGTAAAAACGACAATAATGACAATAGTTCTGAGAACGATGATAATGATTTTTTTGATATAGAAGAGGAGGCAAACGGTTAGTCGATTCACCTGGTGGTAAGTGATAAGCGACACCCAGAGATAACCGCTACACCAGAGGATTATAAGTGCGTTGTCTTAAAAAATATATGAATGTGCTCTTTTCTTGAAGATCCCTAAGTAGTATCGGTTCGGAAATACCGTAGGTGGCAGCTGATCCCAGTGGTCGTGCAAGGCAGGAAATGTAAAAAATGAGTTGTGGATTTCCAGAACAATCCCCGTGGTAGATGCGGTAGAAGATACAGAGTGATCCAACATCCCAACGCAGCGCCAAAGAATTAAATCGATTGGAGAGAACCATTGGATTCAACAACGACATTGAACCACAAGAATAACCATAAGAAATTGTAATAAAAAAATAAAAATATAAAGAGGAACAATAAATAATACATTTGTTTGATTTGTATAGAGCTGTTGTATGAAATGGCTTTTGTTATATTTATTCACCGCTTTATTATGAAATGTGTCAATTAATAAAACAATAATTTTGTACGATTCAAAGCATTAAATTCGTTAAGAATTAACAAATTAAGAATAAAAAAAACTAAAGAGAGGTGTCAAGGGACACCCGGATGGAACGAAGTTACTTTCGATTAATTAGTGAAGGAATTGTAATAAAAAACAAAAAAAAGAGAAATAATTATTCGGGTAGGTATAACATTTTTATGATTTTTTATCGATAAAAATCAGAGCATCTCCCGGCGTAAAATAAAAAATAAAAAAAGTAATCGAGATCAGTGAGATTTCAACTGGGGTTTTTTACTAAGCAGCCTCAATAGTGTAATAAAAACAGGTACCGACTCAGTGATGTGTCAATCAAAAAGCCGCACGGCTTACAGCTATAGCAAAAAGTGTCGTTTTAACTTTTCATCCTAATTTTTTCCGTCTAGCCCCCTTCCATAACGCGCGATAAGGAACTACGTTCCAAAAATTCAATTGAATTAAAATTAAAATTGGAAGTTCAATTATTGTTATAACTTTACTTTTTTTGTGTTTGTTGTTATTGATTGCCTCTAGTCTAGCAGTATTTTGACCTCTGTGGTTCAATGGTAAGCGCGTTTAATTCATGACACAGACACAGAAAACCATTTTGTTCCCATGGCGATTCGAACCCACTTTGATTTTTATATAATTCCAAACGTGGACCAGAGTTTTGCGCGATGCCAGCGTATAATAATAGTGATAATAGATTGTATTTTTTGTATTTCCTATATTCAAGACCCAAATAATAAGTGTTTTGATACGATTTTGGATACACATTCAATAATCTTTCGTCGAAATGAAGAACAATTTATTTGAATAACTAATAATTGTGGACCCGTATGAGAATTATTTACAATCAATGTTTTATTTATATTTCATATTAGTAATGAAAGTTACAGCGGGGTGCGAGCGGGTTCGGTGATCACGCCCACACGGAAGCGCAGGTAAGTGTGTACACAAGACATGCATAAAGATGGCGTCCGACGCAACCGGGAAGCTTGCTGACGATGACATGTCATGTTGTATGGGACTCTCTGCGCCCGAGAAAATGGTAAGTTGGACGCAGGCTCCCAATAAGCTCCAGCGGTGTTGTCCTCGTCGTGTGGGCGGCCCGGCTCAGAAACTGTGTGCCATCTAGCACTCTGGAGGCAGGCGGTGTCTCCTCTCCTCCTTAAGGCACCCTGAAGACATAAGAGTGCCTTATAGCTCGAAAATTACGCACGCGTGATGGATCCCCCGATCGGCCGCACACAGGTCCCTCGTGGGAGTTAGATCGCCTCTTGACGCATCTTTCTTCTGAACGAAAAAGCGCCAGTGCACTCCTCTCCCGCTCCACCTCTACCTTCTGCGAAATCACCCTGCAGAAGAACACTGACTGTCATCACTCGGATGACCGCATGAACAGGTCCGCATCAACCCTCCGCCCGGGTGTGGTCTGCAGTATATTCACTGCTGCCGCAGTAATGACACCCTGGCTAGTCCTCTGCCCCTGCCACCTTCCACAGATACCTTCTGAAGCAGTTCAAAAACATACGCTATTTCAACTTAATCACCCAAACCGCCTCAAAAAGGTTTGTAAAGAAGCTCAAATGATTGGAAATTATGATTTTACATAAACAAACATAATATTAGGTATCATCTATACTAATATTATAAAGCTGAAGTGTTTGTTTGTTTGTTTGAACGCGCTAATCTTAGGAACTACTGGTCCGATTTGAAAAATTATTTGAGTGTTAGGTAGCCCATTTATCGAGGAAGGCTATAGGATATATAAAATTACGCTGTAACTTATAGGAGTTGAGTAACGCGGGCGAAGCTGCAGGCAACAGCTAGTATGGAATATTTTTTGTGTTTAAAATGTTTATCCTTTCATTCTGTCAATTAATGCCAAGACGAACGATTTTTTTTGTCTTGCGTTTGGTCACTGTCTCACCTAATGGAAAGTGATGACGTGGCCGACGATTTGCCACTACTCAAATCCAAAGATTTACTTAAATCTTTGGATTTGAGTAGTGGACTAACTAAATTATTTAATTAATCTAAATTAACTCGGGCGAAGCCGCGCGCAACAGCTACTAACATCGCAAATATGTTGTTGTAAACTAAGCGAAGTATTCTTTGAAATGTTTACAATCAACAATTTAATAATGCAACGGATGCTGTTCAAATTTAGCTATCAACGAACTTCTGCACATTTACAGTAGTTGCGATGCTTAAATAAGTTTTGCGAATAAATTAATAATTATAGTTTAAATTCGGAACGAATCGCTGTTTCCGTGTTTACTTGGAATGGTTTAAAATTCTCTTTTATCATTTAAATTGATAAATAGTTTTAAACTTTATTTGCGCATTTACACTCTAATGGTGAAACCACACTCCGATAAGATGTTTCAACCGATTGTGCATGAAGGAGAGTTATGTTTCTCGACTGATATATTTTTATGTTAGTTGGATAGTTGAAATGGTCGACGTCACCCATGTACCTGTAACTAACCCAGGCAACTCATATATGTTAAGTCTCTGTGTCAATAATTACACTGCCTGTCTTGCGCTTCTCTCCGAAACACAGCAAATCTGTTTCACTGGTGAAATAAGCAGGATGGTAGTACCCATGCAGCCGGGAGCGTGGCACAGCGCATCCCTCCCACTGGAGTCTTATTAAAGTGCAATTGGGATCTCGGTGCTAATTATTTTACCTGACGTTCCACATACCAAAACCGAAAGGGTAATTATTTTAGCAATTTATGCATTATCAAAGCATCTGCGTTGAATAACTTTCATAGCACATGGTTTCAAGTGCAATATTTTAAGTAAATTCCATCCCAGGAGAGTTATGAGTGTCCATTTCAAGATGGGGGGAGGATATTCGACCAATGACCTATGCGCTTGCCCATTGTAGTGTCTAATCAGACACGAAGGTGACCTCCAAGAATATTATAAGTATAAATGCGTTATGCGCTTATTAATCAACCAAGAAAACTGTTACGAATAGATCTGCAATACACACACATCAAACGTTGTTTAACTACATTGATAAATGATATTAAAGGAATGGCTTTACTAAAACTATGAGAGTAAAAAAGACATCTAGTATATTATGTTAATAACTCTTCAGACTGCCTCGAGACTCAGGTCGAGCTCGGCTCGGATCGGCTTACGTTCAGCACGCGATATCATTCCGTCATAATATTTATTTATTGGAAAAATAATGAAATCAAATAAAATTGATGATTCCTTACCCGTGGTATATAATTCTATGAATTTTGTTTTGTCTTTGATTCCGTGATTAGTGCATTTACGAATAAAACAGGACGCCATTTTAATTTTGTACGTCAAATTGTAAGCAATTCTGTCAATAACAAACGCGTGTATATCGTCTTCGCATCGAGAGAGCGACTACGACCAATGGAGACAATTGCCTTCATTTAGGCGCTTCATTGCCGGCGCACTTGTGACGTATCTATCTACCTCTTTTATACATAATATAATATCATTGGTTACCACACAATGTTTTTCTTTTTCAGTGAGCATGTCATGTTGACTTGGCATTGGGAGATTTAGAAAACCCCATTTTAGGTATACCAGCCAGATTCAAACCATTACCACTTCAAAAACATCCATTACTATACAATCGCTTACTAACTTAAAAATCTTTTTTTTTATGGCATAGTAGGGCAATGAGCAGTCGAAGCCGTTTGGCGACTACCGACGTCCAAACACATCCGTTGCCCTCCTTTTCCCTAAGCTAATCTTTAATAAAAAACGCTTTATACCTAATTGTCTCACAAGTTCTTCCAAAGTGCTATCATCAACATTCAGCGCACGTAGCATATTATTGAGATATATTACGTTTTTTTGTTTTCGCGATAACGATCTTATTATAATAATTGCTTTGAAGGCTTTTTGTCTTTGATATTTTTGTTTGTGCTATTTGAATATTTTTATAACGATTGTTTGAGGCACTTAGAGTTAATTGTCAGCATCATTAAGCTTTCGTATTTTGATGTTACGTTATTGAATGGGGGGGGGGGGGGCTTGTACTTGCTTACTTAAGTATAAAAATAGGAAAAAGTAAGACTAAATAATTATAATTCATGGAGGGGAAGGGATCAGCCGTCTTGAGGGAGGCCTATATGATGACGATGATGATGTTGACAATAATAATGAAGCAATTATAGATATTGTTTAATCATATTTACGCATTTACGGATACTTTACAGCAGCAGTCCTCCTGTTACCATGGTTGCAGAAAATTGACGAAAATCTAAATTGGCCTTTGACTGAAAGTGACTCATCAAGTTTAATGTCAACATCAATGAAACTAGAAGTTAGAGGCGCTATCAAATTGAATGATAAAGTTAACCCGACTGAGCTTTAGCCACCAATACCATTGGCAGGCTTTGAAAGGCCCGTTACAATCGGACCGATGAACTATTGTAAACGCCTGTTGCTAACCAATACTATTTAGATTTACAACCAAAGGCCAAATTACTAGCTTGTCAGAGTATACCAATATTACGGAGCTAAAATTTTTTGATTTCATTTTTTTATGTCATAAAGAGTCAGAAAACAAAAAGAAATGGCTTTAAGAGTAACAAACATATTCACAAACAAGATTTAAGCTGTGAGAGAATAAGAAAGAATGCAAGTATACAATGTTCCCTAGTAATGAACTCCTTCGTCGTCCTGAAGGTAGATGGCGTAAATTATAATGAAAATAGTGAAAAAAAAACAAATAAATATGTGGAAATCAACTACGATGGAAAAAGTGTAGAAGAGGGGAGAGAAAAGAGGAGAAAAAGAAGGTCTTCTATTACCGGTTACCACTGCTAGTTGTAAAGAGATTTTATGGTGCGTATCTTTCTGAATACTTCTTGTAGTTTATATCTTACTACACTTCTTTGTTGGGTAAAAGGATATCAATGGTAGGTGATATCAAACCATCCGCCATCTTAGGTTACGCTGAATGTCCAAGATTTAAAGATAGGGCTAGTAAAATTACAACTTCTTACAATCAGTTGGTTCGTTCCTGGAATACTTTCCTGTATTTTGTAAGTCTGGAATTTCCTTGATTTCTCATTAAGACACAGCCTAAAAGATGCAAGTTTAATCTTTCAGATTTAAAAGTTTTAAAAGTTTTCTTTCTTTTAAAACCATCTGATGAAAAGAGGAGGTTCTTCTTTTACAATTGTGCATTCAAGAAAAACCTATCATTCTCAAATCACGTTTATTCAGAATTTCAAAACAAGTCAATTTCAATAAAAAAGGAAAGACTTTGAACCCCGCGTAATTACAGAGCCCTTTGTTAATTGTGCTCGCTGTAATGTGGAGCTTCGAGCTTTCGAGCCCCGCGTAGCTTTCTTAAGCACAAAGCTGAAAGGTTGAGCTTTGAGGAAATTGACGTGATATTAACAAGAAATGTGCTTGGAATTTTTACGTTTGTCATGGATTCGTCGTATTATTTTATATATTTATTTTATATACTTAATTGGATTTGTCAAGTCTTGGAATGACTTATTTTAATTCATAAAGGGGCAAACGGGTAATCCCGACTACTACTACTACCGCCTACTGGAAACTCACAAACCACACGAAACGCGACAGCATAGCTGTCACTTGACGCTGGTATTATGTGAGCGAGAGGTACCACCCCGGTCGTGCCAGCCTAGTTCGCCTGCAATGCAGCAAGGCTCTACCTCTTACGTAACTATAAAAGTATTGGGATAGTCAAGATCCAAAAATATGAAACGTTTAACTTTCGGGCTGATACACCTGGAAGAATTGTTTGGTAGTTTCAGGACATATGTTTTATTTTGATGTGTAGTAATAAAAATGTACTATTATGAAAATCAATCCAATAGTTTAAGCGATTACCAAATTTTGCCACTAACAATATCTCTGAAATATAAAAGTAATAATTTGTATAATTCATGGGTATTTGGATACGTTCATTCTTTAATTTAAATTAGTTCTTTTTTTTTTGTTTGGACAACTCACACACGGCCATCTGATTCCAAACTAGGCAGAGCCTGTTCTTATGGTAACCAGACAACTGATGCAGCGGAAATTTGCAGACCAAACCATAACTAGGACCGGGGTGAGTTTTAAACCTAGCCGTGAGTGGGGTTCGCACTTGGAGATGCGTTACCCACTAAAACCGCTGCAAGTGCCCTCAGCCGCCTTTTATGAGAGTCCCGGATCATGCAGGCAACGCAGGACCCTCGGCGACAGGCTGGCCCCGGCGAAAAGGCCACACTCCTCCTCTAAAGGGGGACTGCTCGGCTGTTCGTTTGATTCGATACTTTTAGCAGTCCCCGACGACGTCGTGTCTAGCTGGACCCAGGTTAAAACCCCATCCTGGGCCCGACACGAGCACAGGTTCGTTACTGGAGGCGCATTAGGTAGCGCCTCCTACGCACCCCCGTTCGTCACCCGCGGTGGGAGGCCTCGTCGGCGGCCTCCTCTCTCACCCGCTCATCGGCCTCCTTCTGGGACATTACTGCCTCGCAGAAGGCGACCATCGCCGTCCAGGACTCGTCGTCGCCGAGCATCGCGGGGATGACACTCGGCAGAGACAAGTCCCCTCCGATGACCGATGTCAGATCATGACGCAGCGCCGCCCATCTCGGGCACACCTCGAGGGTGTGCTGGGCCGAGTCCACCGCCGCGCCACAATCGTGACACACTGCCAACGGCTCCCTGCGGGCCGTCCGGCACAGGTACTCACCAAAGCAACCATGCCCAGTGAGCACCTGTGTCAGACGGAAGGTAAGGGGTTTGCGCTTACGGCGCATCCACCGCTCTAGGACCGGACGCAGGGCGACCGTTAGGCGTTTGCCATACGGCTCCCACGCCAGGCCCTCTCCCCACCTCAGCATTAACGCCTCTTGCCCTAGTCGGCGGACCCGCAGGACCCCGTCCAGCGTCAGGCTCTCGCCGAGAGACCTCCTATCCGAGACATAGGAGTGCACCTCAGCAAGAACTTCCGCCACAAGTTCCCACGGGGGGTCGCCGGCTAGGGCAGTTGCTGCTGC
Organism: Helleia helle; assembly: GCA_963853865.1. Taxonomy (NCBI): domain Eukaryota; kingdom Metazoa; phylum Arthropoda; class Insecta; order Lepidoptera; family Lycaenidae; genus Helleia; species Helleia helle. Next base: position 17,312,374 of record OY971433.1, on the reverse strand, counting down.
CCACGATATCGTACGATACCCCCGAATCACTCTTACCGCGATGACCCGCTGCGCTGAGCGCAACTGGGCCCTACTCCGCGCGGTAAGGTGACCCGCCCAAATGGGAGCACCGTATGTCGCCATACTCCGGCAGACACCGGAGTATAGCTGCCTGCAGGCGGCGCTGGGTCCTCCGAGGTTCGGGAGGAGTCTGCCTAACGCACTCGCCGCCTTTACGACCCTCGGACCCAACTGTGCGAAGTGTGGGCCGAAGGTCCATCCTCCGTCAAGGATGAGCCCCAGATATTTAATATGGGGGCTCATCCTGATCCTCACCCCTCCGATCTGGAGGGCAGCCCCCGGTGGTGGTCCTTTCCGCCCGGTCCCGCGGAAGAGCAGGGCTTCGGTCTTAGATGGTCTGACCCGAAGCCCTAACCTCTCTATGCGGCTGATCACGAGGTCGAGCCCGACCTCGACCAGCTGCGCCGCCTCCTTGTAGTCTCGTCCCAGGGCGTAGACGAGGGTGTCATCCGCATAGCAGATGACACCCATCCCGGGGAGGAGACGGCCTCGCAGGACCCAGTCATACCCGATGTCCCACAGGATCGGACCAAGAACCGATCCCTGCGGGACACCGCAGCTGACTCGCCACCACTCTACGGACCCACACCGGTTCTCGCAGCCCACCCTCCTAGACAACTGATACTTACTTTTACTGATTACACCCAGACAAATGATCACGCTCATCACACAAACATTTGTCCAGGGTGGTAATCGAACCCATGACCTGGTTTAGCATTCAGGGTCACTATAACCACTATACCCACAGGCCAGTCTATGTTCATAATGTTTCTAACAGCTGATATCATCATTTGTCAGTTATTCTATACTAGCTGTTGTCCGCATCTTCGCCCGCGTTAACTTACTACTGTTAATCAAAGCGTGATGTTATATTATAGCCTACAATACTACTACTAATAGCCTTTCTCGATAAATAGGCTATCGAAAACTGAAATAATTTTACAAATCGGACCAGTAGTTCCTGAGATTAGCGTGTTCAAACAAACAAACTCTTCAGCTTTATATTACTAGTATAGATTTTCAGTCCTCAGATTTATTCTAGAAAATAATAGAATTCTCATAACAATCAAGTAGTTAGTAATGCGTCAAAGCGTCATCTGCGTCTGATGAATACTCGCTAACAAGCCCCCATAGGCTCTTTGACAAATTACTTTACAGATCCCATTTGTGAACAGAATCAGCTCGCTTTTGACGATCCCGTTATCATAGATAGAGTGATCTGTCATCGTTCTTAACACACTTGATATTATCGAGTTCAACCTGTTTTATGATAGTTGGATAGGCAAATTGCAGACGCACCGTGTTTTTTGATTCGATAATAATCCCCCCGTGGGCGAAGAACGCGCCTCCAGTAACGCCCCTGTGCTCGTATCGGGTTCCAGTATGATACGATGTCGCGGGGAATCCTTGGTAAAGGCTGGGCAGTCCTTCCTTAAGATGAATAGTCTGGCCTTCGCAGGGGCAAGCCTGTCGCTAAGGTAATCCTTTTGACTACATACCAAGGACCCTCAAAATGCGGCTCAAAGCGCTCATAATAGTTTTAGTTTACGAGTAGGGCACAAGAGCAAGTCCCACATAGGGTCAGGATCTACCCGAGATCCTGGCTACATGCGTAAAAAGCATTACCCTGCGATAATAAAAAAGGCAGCTGAATAATGTGTTGCTTAACATGAGACATAATATATTAAGTATCTGTCTTAGTAATTACACTGCCTATGCTGCCCTTCTTCAGGAGATATGGTAAAGCTGTTTCACGGGAGAAACAAGCTGGTGGTACCCAAGTAGACGGGACTGCGACACAGCGCAGCCCCCCGGTAAATAAACTGAACTGTATGTATATAATGAAATCTTTGAAAATGATTTTTTTTTTAAATATCTATGGACGCTTTCACAACACTTCAATCTGGTCCCGTGGTAAGTTCTCTAAGAACTTGTGTTACGGGTACCAGACAACGGAAATATTTTTAATACTTTTATACTATACATATATTTAAGATTTTTATTACATAATACACATACCTATTTAATACACATCCATGACCCAGGAACACAGAAAATATTTTTGTTCCCTGGCGGGATTCGAACCCGCAACCTCCGGCTTGAGCGCCAACGCGCTTACCACTGAGCCACAGAGGTCGTCATTTATTTAAAGACGTTTGATTAAATTGAAAATTTTCACACTTATCGAGGGCAGATGACAATTTATTCCATATTTTAAATTTATACTAAAATAATAAATAAAAAAATAATATTTTATTACAATATAAAATAAAAAAATAATATATAATTTTAAATTTATTGCTTATATTGCTACAAAAGTCGCTTGTTATTTAGTTTTGTGTCGCACAAAAGTGAGAAAGTATATTTTATATAATAAAACAACAAATTAAAGGTTTTCTCATTCTTCCTACTCTTGGTTGTGAGATCTATCTTTTTGTTAAATATCACGATTCTTTGTTAATGGAAAGTGCCCTATAGCTTTTGGTTTGACAGTCTATCTGTCAAAGGAGTGATCCTGGGTTCAGTTTTTTTAATTTTAAGACGGCGCATTGGAAATTTTGGCGTCATTAATTTTAATTTATTCCATTAAGTAATTCCATATCTAATGAAAATATAAGTTGGTGACCTAATAGTTCATGATAAAAACCTTATTTTGTTAGTTTTCAATACATGGTTAGGTAAATTTAGTAACAGAAAAAAATATTAAACATACCTCTTCTTAGAGATTCACATCTTATGGGCAAACGAGACCGGTTTAAGCCTCTTAACTTTCTTCGTAGTTAAGTCTATTATGTTCTTTAAATTAGTAGAAGGAATTTCTCCAATTATCGTTTTTCACGCAATAAAATATCAAAAATCATTTTGTCGTTTACGTCCTTTAGTTATAAGCTCGCGCGCGGAGAGCCGCGCCCCGCTCAGGGTGCCCAGTTCATCATTATTTAACAATGCGTCGCCTTAAGGAATGGAACCCTAAAATTATCCCATAATTCATCATTGGTTTTATAACTATGCGACATACGTGAAAGTAATTACATATTATAATTTATAGTAAATCGTAGCGTTGCCCAGTACATATTATTATCGAAATTTGCTCCAATTAAATTTCAGTACTAACGATTTTACGCGTTTCCGTTTATTAATAAACATAACAGACTCAATTTACTTAAAATTACTTTTAATTTGAAGGATTTATTTTACACTTGATGTTTCTCGCAGCTTCGCCCGCGTCAACTTACTCAACTTAACTAATGTTAGTCACAGCGTGATGTTATATAGCCTATATCCTTCCTCGATAAATGGTCTATCTAACACCGAAAGAATTTTTCAAATCGGACCAGTAGTTCCTGAGATTAGCGCGTTCAAACCAACAAACTCTTCAGCTTTATAATATTAGTATAGATAGATATATATATATAAACTTTAGTCTATAGAATGATATACATAATATTACTAAGTCGATTGTAAACCAAGTTCACATCAAAGCAAACCAAAACCAAACCAACCAAAAATACTGTCCTTTTGCCTTCTCTTTCAACCAGTAACAAAGGTTCTTGCGAACTTAGTACGTGGCTAGGTTAATGTGCTGTAATTGTTGAATAATATTTATCATTTTCTTGGTTAATATTATCAATCGACTATAACTATCTGACTTATTTTAGTCAGAATAACCAGTCAGATTTGAAAAACGTATTCAATAGTCCTTTTATTAAATTGTGTAAAACGTTTACTCCAATTGTGGCCAAGCCGCGGGTATCAACTAGTGCAAAAATATACAAAAATGCTATCAACAAAGGCCAAAGTCACTCAAAAATTAATAATCCCCTTTAACAAAAATGACACAAACAAACTCCAAATACGATGACCTCAGGGACCTCAAGTATTTTTTGTAAACCACTTGTAAAACAAAAACTTCAACACTTTTTACCCCTAAGTTTGGGTTCGCCGAAGATTTCGAGCTGAATATTGATAAGGGTTGAGTGTTGTCACATACGGGGTGGTTAATGTGTAGGGGAAGTAAAGATAATATTATGTTCATTAGTATATATAATATACAGGAATATAGGGTAATACAATTCATATTCCCCACCAAGGTCCAAGCCTTGTCGTGGCGGCGAGGCTCAGTAGTTTGAGGTGAACCCAGTACCTTGGGCGAAGCAAAATGAACCGATGAGCTGCTCTTTGTACCCCTCTTATAAGAAGAGGGGACAAAAGACTGTCCCGACGTTGGGAGGGATTGTTCTGTGGTGCGGGACAGCCCCTCTGTGGAGGTAGTGTCAGTCCCTTGAGGGACTGACTAGCCGCCGAGATGCCCTGTTTGCTCAATAGATCCCGGGCACCTCACCAAAGGTGGCATTAGTGGCACTCGCCGGGTTTTAGTGGGTTGGGGGTTTTAGTAGCCAATGAGTGGGTACTCATTAAATATCAAATAAAATATAACTATGTAGATACCAAAAATTAAACTTATAAACTAACATAGTATGCAACTTAAGACAAAAACACAATAAATTGAAAAATAATAGGTAATAATAGGTACCTATCTACCAAAAAAAAAAAATAAACAATAATAATAATAATAATAAACCAAACAAAAAAGAAAGAAAGAAAGCGGCGATCTGCATAGCGATGTTGATGGGTGCAATGAAATGGATGACGCTCGGTATTTGTTGTAGAATCTTCTTCAACGCTAATTTCCAGAGTCAAATAGGCGGATTAGGTACTGTTACTGTTACTTAGCTACTATTTCAGAGGAGTGCGAACACAAACACCGCGTCACGAGTTTTTTATATATAGATAATATTATATTCACAAAATACTGCGTTTTAATTACTTACTACGTTTCTTTTTGTATTATTTACGATTTGCTTAACATGCAGTTTGAAATTACTAATATCAAATTGACTACGATATTATTAGAAATATATTGGTGTAAAATATAAAAGTAATTACCTAAATTACAATCTGTAATGATTAGACTACGTATTAAAAACCGGTTGTCTGTAAAGTAGGTTTACTGACGATAGTTGAACGTGACAACGTCATAAGAAAATGGAACGCCTCAGAGGAACGCCGCATACGTCATCGCATACGTCATGTTTTTTCGTTCTTGCAGCCGGCTCCATCGAATTATAAGACGTTGTCACGTCAAAAATGTTCGGTGACGAAGAGTTCTGGACGGCGATGGTCTCCTTCTACGAGGCAGTAATGTCCCAGAAGGAGGCCGACGAGCGGCTGAGAGAGAAGGTCGCTGACGAAGCTTCTCTCGCGGGTGACAAACGGGGGTGCGTAGAAGGCGCTATTTTATGCGCCTCTAGTAACGCCCCTGTGTTCGTTGGGTCAGGCTTAGGATCGGAAACTGGGCTTGTATAGCATGACGTCGTAGGGACTGCTTAATAGCGACCGGCAGTCCTCCCTTATGAGGAGTAGTCTGGCCTTCACCGGGGCCAGCCTGTCGCTGAGGTGAATCTGTTGCCTGCAGATCTGGGACGCCCAAAAAGCGGCTGAAGGATTGGGTGAAATGGTCCCGCTGATGAGGACTGATCGCCCGTCTGGCCTCGCTGGTGTCCCCACCCTTAAATAATAATAGGATAGGCACACCTAGGTGCGAGACCCACATTAGCTCAGGATCTACCAGAAGATCCTGGCTACATTCATATAAGGATTTCCCTGCGATATAAAAAAAGTGTAAAAATGTAATGCGTGGGTTGTATTTTTTGTTGGTGGTTTTATAATCAAATTATTAATAAATACATTCAACTATATAACCGCAGTAAATAGTGATAATAGTTTAGAATTAACATTAAATGTGCAGTTATTTTCTATTGTATGGACGAAGCTTTTACGACCGAAATACGGTAATGTATGCTAATTTTCCATACGAGCGACTGGCCGTTCAAATACAGGAATATATTATGTTTTAGATCATTCAATTCCATATTAAACATTAGACTGCAATTTAGAAGGTGAGAGGGTTGCCACGGTTCCGTATAAGTACAATCAGTGACGCCATTTACCCATCTAAAGGCATCAATTAAAGTAATTGAAATTATAGACTTCCGGTGGCGCCAAAGGGACGTGGTATTCATGAAGATAATGTTGATTAATAATTAAAGTATAACATTAGTAAATATAAATATACGTGATTAATAATTCTAATGATTAATAAATAATGTATTGACATTAATTATTATAATATTATGGCGATACTTATAATAATTAGATTTAAGAGATTTATGTGCTACAGAGAGTCACACAGTGATCAAATCTATACTAATATTATAAAGCTGAAGAGTTTGTTTGTTTGTTTGAACGCGCTAATCTCAGGAACTACTGGTCCGATTTGAAAATTTCTTTCAGTGTTAGACAGCTTATTTATCTAGGAAGGCTATAGGCTATATAACATCACGCTGTGAGTAACATTAGTTAAGTTGAGTAAGTTGACGCGGGCGAAGCTGCGAGAAACATCAAGTGTAAAATAAATCCTTCAAATTAAAAGTAATTTTAAGTAAATTGAGTCTGTTATGTTTATTAATAAACGGAAACGCGTAAAATCGTTAGTACTGAAATTTGAGTAACGCGGGCGAAGCTGCAGGCAACAGCTAGTTTATTATAAAGGCCCACTTTTGTGTCGGTGATTAAAATAGATATATAGGTCCCTACTTACATTTTCCCGCGGTTCTTTAATATATTTAAATTCATGAGGTTTCGGATAATGATTTGCAGCAACCATTTCACAAAATAACGCCTTGTAAAATAAATGTTAATAGTTAAGTTTATTTTGTAAATTAAGTATACACTTTTGCGTGGTCCTTTGTACTAAGTTTTTGTGTAAAAACGAGGATTGAACCCGGACCTTTCCACTGATTTGCAGCGTTTGCTACTGGCCCTCGTATTCACATTTCAGCGTGATGAATGCGAAGCCGCAAGCCGTCAACACCATCCGTTCATATTTTGATAAATGCATAGACACTATTATTTTTGAATTGATCAATATATCATTTGTTTACGATTACTGTTTTATATAAAAAAAATTAGGTTCCGATTTTATTTTAAATTCCGTCTGTCTGTCTGTCCGTCTGTATGTCTGTCCGTCTGTCTGTCTGTCTGTCTGTCTGTCTGTCCGTCTGTCTGTCTGTCCGTCTGTCTGTCTGTCCGTCCGTCTGTCTGTCAAATTCAAATTCAAAATTTATTTGCTTTAAATGTGGTAAATTAGTAGGTGTAAGAGCATAAATTACAGGGTTCGCACATTTAGCTACAAACAAAGCATGCAAATATTGAAAGTCAAAAATCAAAATACAATATTACGATAGTCAAAATTAGTACAATAAATAAAATTCAAAATAATACAATTTAAAACAAACAATACCATACATGTCATTTAAATAATATAATACATTAGGTAACAGATATGTCATTACAATTTCAATCATCAGGAAGAAAAACAAATATTCAATCAATTACATGTCACCGGCGTGCATTGCTGTTCGAAAAATATTCAGTGACGGAATAAAAACATTTATCGATCAACCACATAATTAGTGCCCTTTTGAAAGATATAATTGATTTTTCTTTGAACTCTGTAGGTAAATTATTATAAATTTTTACGGCCATAGAGTAGGCATTTTTCCTAAATTTTACACTTTTTGCTAAAGGCAACACTAGTCTATTGGAAAATCGTCCCCTTTTTTTTTCTTTAACGCCGGGAAATGCTCTGAGGCATCCCGCCTGGGAGTGGGTCTCCCCACGCGGGTATGTGGGACTCGCTGCGCCCGAAGAAGGTAAGTGGACGCAGCTCTACCCACTAAAACCCGGCGAGTGCCACCAGTGCCGCCTTTGTTGAGGCACCCCGGATCAGTTAAACTAACAGGGCACATCGAACATCGAAGGCTAGTCAGTCCCGCAAGGGACCGACGCCACCTTCACAGAGGGGTTATCCCGCACCACAGAAAAACCCCTCCTAACGTCGGGACAGTACAATGGGGTGAGGTTCCCATCCTCACCCCTTGCTCTTTTGTCCCCTCTTCTTATAAGAGGGGTACAAAAGGGGGCTCCCCTTGGCTCAATTAGCTTCGCCCAAAGTGCTGGGCTCACCCTGGGCTACTAAGCCCCACCTCCACGTCAAGGCCTGAACCATGGTGGGGGGAAATTTTCCCCTATAATTATGTAGTTCGTTATGTGTTTTGGTAAATAAATTCTCATTAGCATGGACAAAATTGCTTATTTCATATATATAAATACACGGAAATGTTAGTAGGCTAAGTCTTTTAAACAATGGCTTACAACTTTTTACTGTCGGTACATTGCAGATAGCCCGAACACATTGTTTTTGCGCTTTGTCTGTCTGTCTGTCTGTCTGTCTGACTGTCTGTCTGTCTGTCAAACGAAAACCTATATAGTAGGTACTTAAGATGATATAGAATCATGTTTGAGAAGAACCTAGGTCTCACACAGTAAAGGAAAAGATATGAAACTGGTAATTTGTAGTTATAATACATTAAAAAACCTCATTTTTTCGTCAACCACTACACAGTTTATGTCTGTTTTATTTTCAATAACAAAATGGAACCTTTGAAACTATCGAAAGTTTTTGTTTAAGATATTAGGTATACTTTTTTATGCCATAAGGAAGCAACCGAGCAGTCGGAGCCTTATGGTGACTACCGACGCCCGTAGACATTCGCGCAACCAAAAGTTATGCAGATGCGTTGCTCTCGTATTCCCTATCCCCCCAACGGGCTATTGGAAACACACAAACCGCACGAAACGCATCAGCATAGCTGTCACTAAACGCCGGTGTTATGTGGGTGAGAGGTATCTCCCCAGTCGTGTCGGTCCGATTCTGCAAAGCAGCAAGGCACTACCTCTTACAAAATGATTATTAAAGTATATTTGAGAAATTATGTTTGATTAAATATTATAATATAATACAAGCTGAACCCGGCAAACGTTTTCCTGTCCTTAACCAAAATGATAAGCGTCATCACCAATGTCCTACATAACTCATCCTGACGATAAACTACACAAAAAAAAAGAATTATCTAATTTGGTGCAGTGGTTCTGAAGTTATGTGTGTATAGACATTTCGACAATCCATTTTATATATAGATACATTAGTAAATCGATTTCAATATTCTGAACAGATGTACAATATATCAATTACTTAGACAATCCAATTCTATCTAGGCGTAATTCATCAATTTGTCTGTACCTTGAGAATTCAATAAATCTTTCGATGACGTTATTGATATTAAACGACAGTGTGCTTACCGTCATCGTCATCATAATCAGCATCATCATCACCATCACCATCAGACAACGGAAATATATTTAATACTTTTATACTATACTATATTAATAATATACTATAATTTAAGATTTTTATTGTATAATACACATATTTAATACACATCCATGACCCAGGAATACAGAAAATATTTTTGTTCCCTGGCGGGATTCGAACCCGCAACCTCCGGCTTGAGCGCCAACGCGCTTACCACTGAGCCACAGAGGTCGTCAAGAGGTGAAATATTAAATATTTCAATTAAAATTGCTGATTTTATAGGCCAAGAGCCTAAAATAGGCCCACCATGGTTCAAGCCTGGTCGTGGTGGTGGGCCTCAGTAGCCTAAGGTGAGCCCAGCAGCTTAGGCGAAGCTAATTAAATCGAGTATGCTGCTTAACAAAAGAGAAGTATGGGCAAGGGACGAGGATGGGACCCTCACCCCATTGCACTGTCCCGACGTTGGGAGGGGTTGTTCTGTGGTGCGGGACGACCCCTCTGTGGAGGTGGTGTCGGTCCCTCGAGGGCGAGGCACAGCGAGTCCGACATACCCGCCTGGGGAGTCCCTCCCTACCCAGTGTGATGCCTCAGAACATTTCCCAGTGTAAAAGAAAAAAAAGAACTTAAAGTAGCATCATGGCTACGTACTTAAGTATCATTATCATCATCGTCATCATCAGCCTCTATCTGTCCACTGCTGAACATAGCCCTCCTTCAATGAACGCCAAGACGATCCCTCGCCACTCACATACAACACGAAAATAGCAAAGCAACATTATTGTGTTATTGGTATTTGTATAAAATTGATATACTTCGTTACTAAGAAAATTCCATGCCTAAAATTTGATTCTTAAACAGTACGTGCCACGCAATGTTTTTGAAAGATTTGAATTTTTCGTGGAGAGAATTTTTTGATTGTTATCCTTTCAAAAATTGTAAACAAGAAACCGTTATCTCCAAAGATTACGTTCCCCAATTTACAAAACCTTTATGTATCCCAATCTTATAAGAAACAATATGTGGCACAAGATTAAAAACGTAAATAGCCGTTTTAAACATGTATCTAAATATTAGCATATCCAAAACTACAGGCTCTTGCAATATGGACTTTAGGTGGCAGTGTGAGGATTTAATTTATCCCAAACTTCCGCGAGGCAGTTTTAAACTCTTATGGCGCATTTAAGCTAAATGTCTTCGGTATGCTCTTACGTGAAATGAAGTTTCAGGAGAATAACGTTGAAATAAAAACTTGAATACTATTTCACACTTAATTCACTTTAAATTGTAAGTTTTATTAACTACTTTTTAACCCTTGACGCAAAAAGATTGTTATATGTTTGACCATAGCGTGTCTGGGTGTCTGCGTCAACGTAGCTCTTAAACGGGTTAATGGATTCGGATGCGGTTCATTTTATTATATTATTTAATTGTAGTTTTATGAACTACCTTTTAACCCTCGACGCAAAAAGATTGTTATAAGTTTGACCCAGAGTTTGTCCATAGCGTGGCTGGGAGTGTGTCTGTGTCAACGTAACGCTTAAACGGGTTAACAGATTCGGATGCGGTTGATTTTATTTGAAAACTGTTTTCCCAGCGGTGGTTCGTATAATATATATTTTATCAGAATCAATTCGGCCGTTTCAAGGTTATCAGCTCTTGTTATGCCTTTTTATATCTTTAACGCCGGGAAATGCTCTGAGGCATCCTGCAGGGGAGTGGGTCTCCCCAGACGGGTATGTGGGACTCGCTGCACTCGAAAGCTGGTAAGTGGACGCAGCTCTACACACTAAAATCCGGCAAGTGCCACCAATGCCACCTTTGGTGAGGTGCCCTGGATCTAATAAACAAACAGGGCACCTCGACGGCTAGTCAGTCCCGCAAGGGACCGACTCCACCTCCACAGAGGGGTTGTCCCGCACCACAGGACAACCCCTCCCAGCGTCGGGACAGTACAATGAGGTGAGGTTCCCATCCTCGCCCCTTGACCCCCCTGCTCTTTTGTCCCCCACTTCTTATAAGAGAGGTACAAAGAATAGCTCTCAGTTAAATTGGCTTCACCCAAGGTTCTGGGTTCACCTTACGCTACTGAGCCCTACCGCCACCACAAAGCTTGAATTTGGTGGAGATCCAACTTACATGCTGATGTACGCCCATAGAAACAACATAAAAATCGTCCACCATTAAACACGCGTGTGCCTAACAGTCTTAACTAAAACCCTTTCAACCTAGGGGTCATTTTAAATGGTTCCTAATTAAAAACGAATGTTTAAATTACACCAGATGTTCTGAAATATCGCATTTAATTAAGGGAGAGTGAAAAAGATATTAAAATTAGCAAGTGCCGGTCCAGAAGAAAACAAAGTCTCGATGGCCCGAGCAATTTGTGCTTTGATTAAAATTTATTGTTTTGCCGCTGTCTATTTATGTCCCTTGATGAGTTTTTGGGATTACGTAAATTTGGGATGAGCTGTTTTTTAACACTTGGTAACCAGTGTTTGAAATAAATTTATCGTTTAATTTATTCGTACTTAGCGTGGGCATTTGTACATAACTAGCTGGTGCCCACGACTTCATCTGCTGTTAGTATAATATAATATATTAATTGCGTTTTTTACTAAACCTAACTTCTACTTTGTATTTTAAAGAAGCCAATGCCGAAAAAGGTAGGGCGTGTTACACTAAATAGCGGGAGGGCAATATTGCAATAACTCATGGGTTTCCTGGGATTGGGTAAGCTTGGAATAATTGCCCCCATAGGACGTAATCAGTTAGGTCCACCGCTGCTGTGCCAGGATCGACAGCGGTGACCAAATGACCCTTGGATGCAATCTCTAGGATCCCGAGGGATACATATAAACTGCTTTAAGATAGTAATATACTAAAAGTAAAATATGACCTGTAAGCATAATTAAGGCTATTCCGTAACTTTCGTAACAATCATACAATAATATTGTAAATGTAATCATATAATAATATAATGTATAAAATTATATCAATATTAATAACGATAAATGTAGTGAAGAATCTATTGTTGAACGTAAAGAGATATTAAGTTGTTTTATTTTTGTGAAGATTAATTTAAAAGAGACAGAATTGACTAAACGGGTCTGTTACCCGTTTAGTAGGGGAATAATGGTGGGGAGAATATGGCACAGTATCGAATAGGACTATGGTTAGACACTCGGAGCTGAGTCTTCAAGAGAATAGCAACTGTCGTTTAATATTTAATATTTTATATCGAGAATTGAGAATATAACAAGTGTTGTATGAAAGTAAGTAAATAAATAAAGTAAATAAATAATGTTGAATTGGAATAACTATGCTGGATTTATTACTGCTATAGACCTTTGTAAAAAAGTAATGATAAATTAGTTTTTTTATATAATGCAGATTTAAATACCAAAATACTGCATCATTACAATACTACCGGTAGAAGGTTATGCTGTGCCGTGCTCACGTCTCCATGTACCACAATCTTGCTCGTTTCTCCCGTGAAACAGCTTTGATGTGTTTCGGAGAGAAGGGCCCACAGGCAGAGTAATTATTGTCACAAAGACCCATCTTATGTCTCAGGATAGATAACAAATAAAAGAGTTGCCTGGGCTCGTTCCAGGTAAACTAGTTTATGTTCAGGGGCGACGTTGACAACTTACTATAAGGTGGCAAGTTTACCTATCCAAGTTACATAAAAAAAATACTGCATCACGCATCAGTTTATTAATGACACAAAGGCTCTACTAAGGGACATTTTAAACTGCTGTTTGAGTATTTCTGACTAATTCTAGACATAATTGTTTTTTTAAAGAGTTATGTCCAGGTCGGAAAAAAGTATTGACAATGGGGATGATGAGAATGATTTGACTGGAGTCATCGCAATATTTACAGCTAGAGTATTAGGAAAGAGTTTAACATGCACCCAAAGTAAGATATACGAGTCTTATTCACTCACAATTCTCGAAAAATGTTTAGCAATTTCTACAAACTGTCGGTCTTTCCATTTCCCTCGCCATAAAAGAGATAATAACACCAAATTATATAAGACGTTATTGTTATTGAATTAAGTTTCAATTTGCTTTGGCCATGCAAATGCATGCTTTTCCTTTATGTTTGAAGTTTGGAGTAATTTTTGACTGTTTACGGCAAATTGTGACTTATGTTAGTGTTGTTGTGCAATTCCATTTGAACGATTTAAAAAATAGATTAATTTATAATTTATCAGAATTTTTATTTTGACGACCTCTGTGGCACAATGGTTAGCACGTTGGCGCTCAAGCTGGAGGTAGCGGATTCGAATCCCGCCAGGGAACAAAAAGTTTTCGATGTTCCTGGGTCATGGATGTGTATTAACTATGTGTATTATATAATAAAAATCTTAAATATATGTATGTATAGTATAAAAGTATTAAATATATTTCCGTTGTCTGGTACCCGTAACACAAGTTCTTTGAGAACTTACCACGAGACCAGATTGACGTTGTGTATAAGCGGCCATAGATATTATTATTATTACCTATATACTTATTATTAAAGCTTTTGTTACTACAGACACGTTAACCTGTGTAAAATATTATGTAATGACTAAATTGTGAACTACAACCTCTCTCGAATCCATTGGAACGCATTATCTTTATAAAAGAACATTCAGTCATTATAATCATCAATTACTGATGTTACATGCCTATATTTTTGTGCCCTCTTCATATCAAGACGCAGGCTGTTAGTTGGAAATGTTAATTATCTTCCGGGAATCATTTTTACAAATTGTTACTTCATATTTCACCATTTTAACATAATAATAATAATATAACATCGCTCGCGGACCTAATCGGACGCGGGTTGTTTTGATACGGACTAAACGTTTTCAAGATAATGGTCTATGTTCATACCTGTGCTTACAGTTCATACTTAGTAACGCGCACACTATATAATAATATTATTACTCTAAGATTTCCCAAAAGGCTACTCATTTATGTGTCGCCTATCTTGAGACATAGGACCGGTGGGAGGAGTAAGGTAAGTGGTCGACGTCGCCCATGAACATAGACTAGTTTACCTGGAACGAGCCCAGGCAACTCATGTATGTGTTGCCTATCCTGAGACATAAGATGTTAAGTCTCGGTGCCAGTAATTACACTGCCTGTCTTGCCCTTCTCTCCGAAACACAGCAAAGCTGTTTCACGGGAGAAACAAGCAAGATGGTGGTACCCAATTAAGCAGCCGAGAGCGTGGCAAAGCGCTTCCCTCCCACCGTTTAACTGTAAACCTCCCATTGTCCTGTCTTTGTTTTCAAAACAGAGCATTATATACCAACTAACCCTAAAGAATGACGTGCCAATAGAATATGCTGAACTTCTAAAACATTGCCTTACATCTGGCTACATGTTGTGGAATAACCAGTTCTACCAGCAAGTAGATGGCGTAGCGATGGGCTCACCAGTATCCCCCGTTGTTGCCGACATATTCATGGAGGACTTCGAGGAGACTGCTCTGCATACCTCACCAATAACACCCAGGTTCTACAAGCGGTATGTAGATGATACTTTCACAATATTGCCATCTGATAAAGTAACCATATTCTTAAACCATCTCAATTCCATCAATACTAAAATTCTATTCACAATGGAATTAAAGGCAAATAATTCTTTAGCTTTCTTAGATGTATTAGTTATCCGTAATCCCAATAACACCTTAAGCCATACAGTGTATAGGAAACACACCCATACGGATAGGTATTTAAACGGCGAATCACACCACCATCCAACACAGTTAGCTACCGTGGGTAAATCTTTGTTACAGAGAGCACAAGGGATCTGTGATGAGCAACACCTGGAGACCGAACTTCAACATGTCAAGCAAGTACTGCGTGACAACAAGCTTCGGGTACCGCGTCTCCGTCACAGTGAACGTGTGAAACCAGCCACCGTCGAGCGAGTACCTGCAGTTCTACCGTTTATTAAAGGCGTCACTGACAAGATTGGCTTCATCCTAAAGCGAGCTTCTATTAAAACTTATTTCAAGCCGCCTAAAAAGATAGGTCAATTCTTACCATCTGTCAATTGTCAATTATACCCTTACAAGATACAGGAGTATACAAGCTTGATTGTGACTGTGGCCTCTCTTATATAGGCCAAACCAAAAGATCAATTAAAACTCGCGTTAAAGAACATATAGCTGACTTAAAACACCGTCGCTACACTAATAATAATAATCGACATAACGACAAAACACAAATACAAAAACCATAATATAATAATAACTGGGGACTTTAATATAAACACGCTTCAAAAGGGAAACATTACCAACATGTTATTAGACATCAGTTATAATTACAACCTAAAAGTACATATCAATACACCCACGCGTAAACTATCTTGCATTGATCATATACTAAGTAACATTCCAGATGCCGATGCAACAGTGCTACCTCTATTTCTTTCTGATCATGACACAGCGCAACTACTGACCTTCCCCATTAAACGTACTTTGCCTAAACATAATATTATGCCATATTATTACACATACAAAAGAGACTTTAGTAGAGATAATATTCGTAAGTTTAAAGAACGTCTACGTGAATTGTCTTGGTCAAACATATATATGGAACAAAACGCTAACGTGGCATTTGATAAGTTTCATGAGTTGTTTTGTCTTTTATACAACTTATGCTTACTAAAAATGCGAATTAAATTAAATCTTAATAAAAGAAAACAAAATTGGATGAGCAGAGGTCTCAAAGTAAGCTGCAAGACCAAACGGAAACTAAGGCACATTTATTACAAAAATAAGAATAGAATTAATAAATCTAAGTACGTCACATACTCTAACATCTTAAAAAAATGCATTTTTAAGTCTAAAAAACATGCAAATATAAACTATATACAAATAAACCCTAACAAATGTAAAGCTACATGGAACGTTATTAAAAATGAAATACTCGATACAAATAACATGAATAGTATACAAAACATAAAAATTGGTAATAAAATAATAACGAATCCAGTTAAAATAGCGTCCTTCTTTAATAATCATTTTATAAATTCAACACACAAAAACACAAGGGCTTCAAATATGACGAGTAAAAATACTTTTAATAAATTTTCACTTAAAAACTCAATGTTTCTCATGCCAATGTCAGAAAGTGAAGTCAAAACTGAAATCGCGTTATTAAAAAACACAACTTCTGAAGGATATGACGAAATAAATACAAAAATTATAAAAACCTGCGTGAACGAGATATCTGCAGTATTTACCTATCTGATAAACTTATCATTCTCCTGTGGTACGTTCCCAGATGCTCTAAAGTTATCATTTATTAAACCAATTTATAAAAAAGGAGAGAAAAATAATATCTGCAACTACCGTCCGATAACTCTAATACCTGTTATGTCAAAAATATTTGAAAAGTGCATGCTAAAAAGACTTTTTGAATTCTGCAGTAAACATAAAATAATAAGAAGTGAACAATATGGCTTTCAAAAAGGTAAGTCAACCACATTAGCGACTTTCGAACTTCTAAAAATTATACTTACCAATATTAATAATAATTATATGACAACAGGGCTGTTCTTTGACTTAACTAAAGCATTTGATCTAGTTTCACATGACCTCATGTTAGAAAAATTAGAAAAAGTCGGAATTAGGGGCCTGGCACTACAATGGATATCTTCATACTTAATAGACAGACAACAATGTGTAAATATTACCAAAAAAAAAAAATGAAATCACATCATACTTCTCTGAATTTAAATATAATAGATTTGGAGTGCCACAGGGAAGTGTCCTCGGACCTATCCTATTTCTATTATACATAAATGACATAACTTATATTACTAATCATAAATGTATATTATATGCTGATGATATTTCAATAATTGTGACATCCAATAAAAAATTTAATACAAACAATGACCACGAAAATGACATTAATAATACAATTGACAACTTAATTATATGGCTAAATATGAACAATTTGGAAATCAATTTAAATAAATCAAAATATATACAATTTAACAGAAGTAATAGTAGTAAAAATAAACTAAAAATTAACATACAAAAATTAACAGAAGTGGCATATACAAAATTTTTAGGGCTAACATTAGATGAAAACTTAGACTGGAAATTACACATAGATGAAATAACTTCAAAGATAAATAAATTTGTATATGCATTTAAGCGAATCAAAAATGTGACTAATACAAAAACGGCGATATTGTCATATCGTGCTTACGTTGAATCCATACTGCGTTACGGACTTATAATATGGGGCAATAGTACAGATTTTGTCAGAGCATTTGTTGCACAAAAGAAATGTATAAGAGCATTATGTAGACTTAAACCGGATCAATCCTGTGAACCATTTTTTAAGAAACTTGGCTTATTACCGTTACCATCACTTTATTTCTTTGAAGTTTGCATGTTTGTGTGCAGGCATAAAGATCTCTTCATGACGGCAGGACAAATAAATACTCGCAGCCGGCGTGACCCCCATAGGCTAGTAATTGACATTAAACCTAGACTAAGTAAATACAATAAAAGTTGCATAAATATGTGTGTGCAACTATATAATAAAATACCTAAAGAGTTTAAGATACTAGGAGTGAAAATGTTCAAATCTAAAATACATGAATGGATTGTACAAAAGAATTTCTATAGCATGAAAGATATTTATAACATAAAATAATAATGTAACATAAATTGACATAAATTATATTGTAATATTGTATTTGAATGTAACTGAAATGGATAGTTTATTGTCCTGTATTTAATTCTTTGCATGCTATTATTTAGTGTAGCGAAACATGCGGACTTCATGTACTGTAAAATCTTACTACCATGTTTGATGCAAATAAATTATTTATTATTATTATTATTATTATTAAGTCTGCAATCTGTGAACATAGTCTAGACAAAGCTCGCCATTATATCAGATTTGATAAACCACAGATACTCGCAAAAGAACACCGATTCCAACCAAGGATGATCCGCGAGGCTATTGAAATTAAAAAACATCCAAATTTCAATAGAGAAGATGGCTGGCTCTTATAACCTGCTTGGGATCCCATTATTAAAATAATTAAATCAAAAACCAAGCATAATATGCCACAGATTAAAGATACAGTTAGCACTTTCTGCGTAGAGAGGATTTATCAAAATAATGATGTATCTTAGGGTAGTTCGAATAACTTTGTAACGTTAGGACATCTGTCAACTCAGTCCTCCCGTGACCATGGTTGCTGTAAAGTATCCGAAACGTCGGGCTTGTAAAAATATTAATAAACCGCGATAAAATCCGTAAAAATTGTTTCATTATAAAAACTAACCCTAATCTCAAAAGTTTTTCAGTGTCGTATTAAGATCAAGGCAACGTGCCAATCCTTCAAATAAGATAACGTCAACGGCACTCCACGTAACACCAACAAAGTAAGTTTAAACTTGGACAAGTAAATAGAACTTGAGGTTGTTTTAGTGGGACAAAGCTTAGACGGAATTACAATAGGTATTTCACAACCGACGCCAGGAGGCCGTGTGGTCGCAGACTGCACGGTAGGCGGGGGGCAACCCCCCAATCAAAAGTGAGCCGAATGGGCTCACACCAATCCGTTGAAGCATTAGGGCCTTCGGGCCATTAGCATAGATCCATCCGAAAAAAAAAAAAATAGGTATTTCTAACTAAAATTATATAAAACGGTATATTAAAGTTTTTCACTTTTTTTCGCAGAGCCCGATATTTCGACATTATCTATGAATGCTTTGTTCACAAGCCCGCCCTAGTTATCCTCCTGGTTAACATTATAAACGCCCTCCTCAAGGGTTGTAGGTTCCCCGATATATGGAAAGAAGCTACGGTCATAGGAATACTGAAGCCCGGAAAACCGCGCTCGGAACCGTCTAGCTATCGTCCCATAAGCCTGATAAGCTCGTTAGGAAAAATCTACGAAAGAATTCTGCTTAGGCGGTTGAAAACCGTCATTAGCGAAAAGAATATTTTCATAGATGAGCAATTCGCCTTCCGCGAAAACCACTGCTGCCAGAGGCAAGTCCATCGTATGACGGAGGATTTATTCAGAGGTTTCCTTAAGAAAAACAAACACGACACGTGCGCTGTATTCTTTGATGTAGCAAAAGCCTTCGATAAAATCTGGCACGAAGGCCTCATATTCAAACTATTCTGTGTGTGTTATACTTTGATTATTATTCAACATTATTACTAAACAATACACATCCGTTTGGCGCTAACTGAGGTTTATTGTTATTATAGATGTATTTAGATAGGTAACCAGCATCACATCCGGCTGCTGGACGGGATCCTGCGGGTCCGCCGACTAGGACAAGAGGCGTTAATGCTGAGGTGGGGAGAGGACCTGGCGTGGGAGCCGTATGGCAAACGCCTAACGGTTGCCCTGTGTCCGGTCCTAGAGCGGTGGATGCGTCGTAAACGCAAACCCCTCACCTTCCGTCTGACACAGGTGCTCACCGGGCATGGCTGCTTCGGTGAGTACCTGTGCCGGACGGCCCAAAGGGAGCCGGCAACTGTATGTCGCGATTGTGGCGCGGCGGTGGACTCGTCCCAGCACACTCTAGAGGTGTGCCCGAGATGGGCGGCGCTGCGTCACGATCTGACGTCAGTTATCGGAAAGGACTTGTCTTTGCCGAGCATCATCACCGCGATGCTCCGCAATGACGAGTCCTGGACGGCGATGGTCTCCTTCTGTGAGGCAGTAATGTCCCAGAAGGAGGCCGATGAGCGGGTGAGAGAGGAGGCCGCCGACGAGGCCTCCCACCGCAGGCGACGAACAGGGGTGCGTAGGAGGCGCTACTTAATGCGCCTCCAGTAACGTCCCTGTGCTCGTGTCGGGCCGAGGCTGGGGTTAACCTGGGTCCAGATAGGCACGACGTCGTCGGGGACTGGTAAAAGTATCGTAAAAACGAACGGCCGAGCAGTCCCCCCTTTCGAGGAGGAGTCTGACCTCTCGCCGGGGTCAGCCTGTCGCTGAGGGTCCTGTGTTGTCTGCAAGATCCGGGACCCTCAAAAAGGCGGCGGAGGGCGCTTGCAGCGGTTTTAGTGGGTAACGACACTGCCCAAGTGCGAACCCCACACACGGCTAGGTTTAAAACCAACCCCGGTCCTAGTTATGGTTTAGGCTGCAAATTTCCGCTGCAGACCAAAAAAAAAAAAAAAAACACATCCGGCTGGTGTTGCCAGTGGTTTGTAACACTATAGAAGACAGGCCAATGGACGATCGGGTCACCTGTTAACAAGTGATCACCAACATTTGAATCCATGATCTCTGGTTATGGTTATCACATAGATGACACCATATTATAGTGTAGCAGTGATTAGACGGCAGCGGTCCCAGGTTCGAAACCCTACAAGTGAAAATTTGTATAACGAATATGGATAATATGGATGTCTATATATTTTTACAAATTTTGTACCTGCCACGAAACTATGTCAACAAGCTGAGTTTATTCACAAATATTTATCACCTAGTAATTTTTGAATTAATAACTTCATTAGCCACAAAAAATATTTGTTATTAGCAATTAACAATATCTATCTACTCATGATATTTTATAAAATAACACAAGTCTCAGTTCTATTTCTATCTTTTCTTAGGTCCGATAGAAGTGCTGGCGAAGAATTTCACGCAATTTAAGTTCCAATCTAGATAATGCTAAGGCTAGACGGATTAGAATTGTGGGAATACATAAAATCCTTTCAGAAGAAAATTATGGAACATAAAGACAGCTGACAATTCAAAAATAAAAGTATATATCATCATCATCATCATCATCACTAGCCTATATCTGTCCACTGCTGAACATAGGTCTTTTTTTCTTTATCGCCGGGAATTGCTCATCCCGCGGGAGAGTGGGTCTCTCCACGTGGGTTTCTGGGACTCACTGTGCCCGAAAGGTGGTAAGTGGACGCAGCTCTACTCACTAAAACCCGGCAAGTGCCACCAATGCCGCCTTTGGAGAGGGGCCCCGGATCTAATGAGCAGTCCCTCAGAGGACCGATGCCACCTCCACAGAGGGGTTGTCCCGCACCACAGAAAAACCCCTCCCAACGTCGGAACAGTACAATGGGGTAAGGTTCCCGTCCTCGCCCCTTTCCCCCTGCTCTTTTGTCTCCTCTTCCTATAAGAGGGGTACAAAGAGCCCCCTCGGCTAAATTAATTATTTGCTTCGCCCAAGGTGCTGGGCTCACCCTAGGCTACTGAACCCCACCGCCACGACAAGGCCTGAACCATGGTGGAAAACATAGGCCTCGTTCAAGGAACGCTGATCCCTTGTCACTCGCAAAGCTGTTTCACGGGAGAATCAAGCAGGATGGTGGTACACATGCAGATGGGAGCGCGATACAGCGCTTCCCCGGCTCGTCCGTGCTTATGGTAGCGAAGATCTGTCTTTCGACCATCGGTTCCGTGATCGACAGGTGCACTAATATCCTATTTGAAGCCCCGCGGTCATATCATCATACTGTATTACACTGTTGTGCATTTTATTACAGTTATTATTATTTTACTATTATTTTTTTACAGTGCTTTCATTATTATTAAAATAAAATCATATACTTATATATACTTTTTTTTGTAGGTAATTATATATTTTTATGTAGGTATTGTGTTTGCTATTTCATACTTTTGTTAACTATAGTAATATAATATTACTGATAATAATAAATGTACCTTAGAATAATTAAATATATATATTTTTTCTTTTCTATCTTATTAAACGTAAGTAGATAATAATTATTATACTATATGTGTGTAACAGTGTAATAATTTACCTAAATAAATGTTCTTCTATTATATTCTATTCTATTCTATATCAATACCCCGTCACTTAGATGTCGGGGCCCCAAGCACAATAAACTCAGAAGGGTTAGAGCCACGTGGCTATAGACATACGTAGTGAAGACCTCGGTATACTTGCATAATATAGGTCATAAGTGTTTTATGACCTATATTTCACCCTCCTCATTCCCCCCATCCTCGTATCGCACCCTTTAAATGGAATTCTGAAATAATGAACATATTATTTTTAACCGGCTTCAAAAAGGAGGAGATCCTTATATTAAATCTATTTTAAACAACCTTTAACCATTGAGTGACTATGGCCTAGTGGGTATGGGCTCGGCCTCGAGTTAGAGCTGAGATATCCAGGTTCGATCCTGGCCCCCTTGTGAGTCTAGAAATAGGTTTTCGTAAGATAGTTAATAGAATCAGGCGTTACCTTGCGGAAATCCATTATATAAGATATTAAATTAATTATATTAATTAGCAATTATCCCGCGAAAAACGCAGTCTTTACAGCAAATGTGTGAGTGCACGCATATGCATGTTTAAAATAGATTTAATATAAGGATCTCCTCCTTTTTGAAGCCGGTTAAAAATAATATGTTCATTATCAGAATTCCATTTAAAGGGTGCGATACGAGGATGGGGGGAATGAGGAGGGTGAAATATAGGTCATAAAACACTTATGACCTATATTATGCAAGTATACCGAGGTCTTCACTACGTATGTCTATAGCCACGTGGCTCTAACCCTTCTGAGTTTATTGTGCTTGGGGCCCCGACATCTAAGTGACGGGGCATTGATATAGAATAGAATAGAATAGAAGAACATTTATTTAGGTAAATTATTACACTGTTACACACATATAGTATAATAATTATTATCTACTTACGTTTAATAAGATAGAAAAGAAAAAATATATATATTTAATTATTCTAAGGTACATTTATTATTATCAGTCATATTATATTACTATAGTTAACAAAAGTATGAAATAACAAACACAATACCTACATAAAAATATATAATTACCTACAAAAAAAAGTATATATAAGTATATGACTTTATTTTAATAATAATGAAAGCACTGTAAAAAAATAATAGTAAAATATTAATAACTGTAATAAAATGCACAACAGTGTAATACAGTATGATGATATGACCGCGGGGCTTCAAATAGGATATTAGTGCACCTGTCGATCACGGAACCGATGGTCGAAATACAGATCTTCGCTACCATAAGCACGGACGAGCCGGGGAAGCGCTGTATCGCGCTCCCATCTGCATGTGTACCACCATCCTGCTTGATTCTCCCGTGAAACAGTGATCAGCGTTCCTTGAACGAGGCCTATGTTTTCCACCATGGTTCAGGCCTTGTCGTGGCGGTGGGGTTCAGTAGCCTAGGGTGAGCCCAGCACCTTGGGCGAAGCAAATAATTAATTTAGCCGAGGGGGCTCTTTGTACCCCTCTTATAAGAAGAGGAGACAAAAGAGCAGGGGGAAAGGGGCGAGGACGGGAACCTTACCCCATTGTACTGTTCCGACGTTGGGAGGGGTTTTTCTGTGGTGCGGGACAACCCCTCTGTGGAGGTGGCATCGGTCCTCTGAGGGACTGCTCATTAGATCCGGGGCCCCTCTCCAAAGGCGGCATTGGTGGTACTTGCCGGGTTTTAGTGAGTAGAGCTGCGTCCACTTACCACCTTTCGGGCACAGTGAGTCCCAGAAACCCACGTGGAGAGACCCACTCTCCCGCGGGATGAACAATTCCCGGCGATAAAGAAAAAAAGACCTATGTTCAGCAGTGGACAGATATAGGCTAGTGATGATGATGATGATGATGATATATACTTTTATTTTTGAATTGTCAGCTGTCTTTATGTTCCATAATTTTCTTCTGAAAGGATTTTATGTATTCCCACAATTCTAATCCGTCTAGCCTTAGCATTATCTAGATTGGAACTTAAATTGCGTGAAATTCTTCGCCAGCACTTCTATCGGACCTAAGAAAAGATAGAAATAGAACTGAGACTTGTGTTATTTTATAAAATATCATGAGTAGATAGATATTGTTAATTGCTAATAACAAATTTGAATTAATAACTTCATAAATATTTGTGAATAAATTCAGCTTGTTGACATAGTTTCGTGGCAGGTACAAAATTTGTAAAAATATATAGACATCCATATTATCCATATTCGTTATACAAATTTTCACTTGGAGGGTTTCGAACCTGGGACCGCTGCCGTCTAATCACTGCTACACTATAATATGGTGTCATCTATGTGATAACCATAACCAGAGATCATGGATTCAAATGTTGGTGATCACTTGTTAACAGGTGACCCGATCGTCCATTGGCCTGTCTTCTATAGTGTTACAAACCACTGGCAACACCAGCCGGATGTGTTTTTATTTTTTTTTGGTCTGTGGTTGTCCACAACCACAGTAAAAGACCACCACCAAACATGATTGTTGTGGTGTATGTGGGGTGGTGGTGCATGCGAGTGTACGCATATGCAGTGTGGGAAAGGAGGGCGGTGCTATATGCATGCATATGCGTGCACTCACACATTTGCTGTAAAGACTGCGTTTTTCGCGGGATAATTGCTAATTAATATAATTAATTTAATATCTTAGGTTTTCGTAAATTTACTTGTGCACCTGAACCATGGCTTGCTCACCGGTGAAGAAAATATAGTTAGGAAACCTGCATGCCTGATGAGATAAGTTTGAAGGTGTGTAAGTTCACCAACCCTTATTGGGTCAGCGCATCGGTGAATATGGAAAAACTCTCCTCGCCTGATTTCGAGGAGGAGAGGAGTGAGACATGTAAGATTTGATATTATTATTGTTATAAAAGATCTTCAAATTTCATTATATTAATTCTGTTGATATAATATCTCATTTTTTAATAATAAAATTGTATCAACGTACCTTTTCACAAGATGGATGGCGATCTGTAAGAAGAAAACACTTATATTAATTTGCCATTTATTTTAAAGACACAATGAATCATCCAAGCGAGGATAATTTGGGAAACAATGGCTGCTACTAATGGGGGCCTTAGGAAAATATTCTGATGGAAATCACTGGCCATCTGGTTGAAGAACTTTCTTTCTGTTGATTCAGTGACCTGGTGTTTCAAGAAATTATATTTATTTCGAAACAACTCTTACGGATTTTAATTAAAATTTAGATATTTTCTAATGTTCACGCGAATTTCACTCTTTATAATGAAACAAATTTTAGGGATTTTATCGCGGTTTATTAAGTTTTTTCCATGCCCGAATTTTCCGATACTTTACAGCAGCCATGGTCACGGGAGGTGTCATCCCCACCATATTTCAAGCCTTGTCGTGGCGGTGAGGCTCAGTAGCCTAAGATGTGCCCAGCACCTTGGGCGAAGCAAATTAAGCCGAACGAGCTGCTCTTTGTACCCCTCTTATAAGAAAAGGGGACAAAAGAGCGAGGGGCAAGAGGCGAGGACGGAAACCTCACCCCATTGTACTGTACCGACTTTGGGAGGGCTTTTTCTGTGGTGCGGGACAACCCCTCTGTGGAAGAGGCGTCGGTTCCTTGAGGGACTGACTAGATGTCGAGGTGCCCTATATGCTCATTAGATTCGAGGCACCTCACCAAAAAAGAAGTATATAATATATAGAAAGAAGTAGTGCCATGTTGCATTGTAGCCGAATTGGGCCGGCACGACCGGGGTGGTACCTCTCGCTCACATAACACCGGCGTCAAGTGATAGCTGTGCTGTCGCGTTTCGTGCGGTTTGTGAGTTTCCGGTGGCCCATGATTGGGGGGGGGATGGGGAAGAGGAGGGTGGCGCATCTGGGTGGCCTTGGTTGTGCGGATGTGTATGGGCGTCGGCGCCTTGAGGCTCCGACAGCTCGTTTGCCCCCTAATGACATAAAAAAAACACGGACAAAACTGCAGCAAACAGTTAGTTTACAATAAAGACTTGAACTTGCGAAAGAATATAATTAGATTAGATGCCTTACGAACAACCTTACACGGAGTTTTTACAAAGGCTGCAAATGAAACTGAATACCTGTCCGGTCGTTCACTTTACATTAGGGTTGATAATTATGTGACTAGACAAAAACCTTCATAGTAAATATTGCCTTTACCGATAGTCAATGGAAAAAATATTTGTCATCGCCCACTACGCTACATAGTATACATATTATTATAATGTATGGAAGACGCAGTAAAATCTCAAACAGTTTTAATTTTCTTTGTGTGAAAAGGTTAACGAATGAATGAATGAATGAATGAATGAATGAAATATTCTTTATTGTGCACACTACATACAATATTCATCATCATCATCAGCCTCTATCCGTCAACTGCTGAACATAGGCCTCCCACTAAAATTGTAATAGAATTAAAAACAATATTATATGAATTAAAATATAAAACAAATATTAAGTAGGTAGGTCACCGAAGCGGTCTTAAACGGTCTCTGCATGGAATATTTGGTGAGTATAAAGTTTCCAAAAGTACTATTTATCGATAAACAGTACTTTGCACACCTTTTTTCTTTCCATTTTTACAATAACAGTGCTAGGAAAACCAGTCAAACCTAAATTAGATTTAACAATATTGCACTAGAACGTTGCATAAATATGTCAAGACTTGTCTGGTACCAAAAATAACATTGTCTGAAATTTCTGCTTAATTTAATTATAACCCAGAACTTTGGAAACATCCCTCTTACAGTCACTGGTGTGAGGTATGCACTTGAGTCATCTGTTTCAACAGGTATGCTAGAATGCAATTTAAAAAAAATCGGTTGTCTGTAAAGTCGGTTTACTGACCATAGTTGAACGTGACAACGTCATAAGAAAATGGAACGCCTCAGAGCGACGTAACGCCGCATACGTCATTCCTTTTCGTTCTTGCAGCCGGCTCCATCGAATTATAAGACGTTGTTACGTCAAAAATATATGTTTTGAGGTGACAACGTCTTATAATTTGATGGAGCCGGCTGCACACAAGAAAAAACGATTCATGCGGCGTTACCTCGCTCTGAGGCGTTCCATTTTCTTATGACGTTGTCACGTTCAACTATGGTCAGTAAACCGACTTTACAGACAACCGATTTTTTATCTATAACTAAGCATTGAATAGTCATTAATAATTTATCAATACAATTTTTATAATTTCTGTACTAAACTGAAATCGTTCTTCGTTCATTCTTGTCAATATTTAAGGAAGATTGTAAATCGCCCGATCAAATCCCCAAAAAAAAAAGTCCCATAGATGTTGCACCAAGCCATCTAAAATCCACAAAATTTAAGGGAAAATCCCTCAACCTGGAAATACTGGACATGACATCTGCGTGGGCACAAGCATCTTAATATTTCTTTCTCATTTTACCTATGCCGAAAGTAATACAAGACTTTAAAATTACTTACGAAGATCTACTTTGAAAAGTGCTTCGTATATAAATCGGTGAAAATGTCGGCCTCATAGTTAAGTAGCAGAAAATACAAAGAAATACAATAAAATCATATTTTTGGGGGTTAAGGGTGCTGCTTTTTTACATCTAGGGACAGCCAACTACAGTATACAGAGTTTAGTCCCAGTTCAATTTGCTAAAAAGGCAACGTTTTCCCAACAGGTGATTCAACAAAAACTAACATTCATCCATGCATAAATGCACTCCCAAACATATTATATTATTCGCTTTTTGCGCCCAGGAAAACTTTCTAATATATTATTTTGCATATGCACCGTATAAGCTGTCATATGCAAATTTAAACTCGCTCTGCATATAGAATGCACCTGCTTTGTGAAAACACAAAAGATTTCATTTCAACGAATTTTAATGAATTCTTAATCGTATGTAATCGCGTTTTGTTACTGCTTTTTTTTTACTCCTGGTTGATAATTACATTTTCTTGGAAGAACAAAGAAATTTGGCGCAAAAAATATAATGAAACATTTTTTTACGGATTTTACTGCGGCTTATAAATATTTTTAGATTCCGTACATTCCGCAGTGAAATAATAAAAAAATAAACTCATAAATTAAAATAAACCCAGAGAAACCTTTTCAAATGGCAACATTATATTAACTACCTTCAGATTTTTTTCCTGTAAGCATGTAAAGAGACCTTCTTACCAAATTTCAACATTCTATGTCAATGGGAAGTATTCTTTAGGTTTTGTTATTTGGTCGACAGACAGACAGGCATACGGACAAAAATATATCTTACAAGGGTTCTGTTTTGTCATTTTGAGGAACGGAACCCTAAAAAAAGTGGGTGCGTACAAAGTACACATGTCAGAAGTAAAACTTATTTGGCAAACTAATTTTTAAATCTCGTTTATATTTATACTAATCTAAAGCTTTAAATTTACGAGACTTGCGATGCAACGTTCGCTCTATCTCACTCTCTCTCTCGATATTTCTCACTTGCTTACAGGGAGCAGAGACTCTCACTCCATGGCTACGTGCTTCATGCTACGTTCGCCGTCACTCACTCTCTCTCAATCGGTCTCAATCACTCTCTCCCTCGTCTCGGACAAAAACGTTGCACATTTTCGTGACGTTTCACCCGTAAAAAAAAATACCCTCATGCGTGCAAAGAAGTTTCACTTAAAAAACAAATAATATGAAAATGTAGTTTTTTCTTGGATGCTCTAATAAAAAAAAATCCGTTAGGAGACACGCGAAGTAGAATAGAATAGAATAGAAGTACGTGCTCCTGTCTGCATGGGTATTTTTATGGCCATGGCAATGCTGAGGTTCTGGATGGTTGTTGACTTGCAAATTATGTTTTTGGTTTCATTTGAAAGGTTTCCTTATCCGTAACGTAAAAAAAATGTAGTCCGATTTCCGATTTTTTTTTTGGTTTAAATAACTAGTTTGTCTTACATTACCATCACACATGTTGCGAGTGAATATTTATGCAGGAATGTGGAAAAACATCATCATCATCATCAGCCTCTATCCGTCCACTGATGAACATAGGCCTCCCTCAATGAACGTCAAGACGGCCGATCCCTCGCCACCCGCATCCAACACGGACCGGCCACTGTACGTTCGATCGTCTTCCTACGTGGTTAATGGCTGACTTCGTCTACCCGAACGCGGCCTCCACTCTTGAACCTTATTGAAAAAATCGCTTGTCTGTAAAGTCGATTTACTGACGATAGTTGAACGTGACAACGTCATAAGAAAATGGAACGCCTCAGAGCGAGGTAACGCCACATACGTCATCGCATACGTCATGTTTTTTCGTTCTTCCAGCCGGCTCCATCGAATTATAAGACGTTGTCACGTCAAAAACATATGCAAAGAATATAACTCTATATTTTTTTAACAATTATCGGTCCAAGTACTAATTTACGCGGATGCAGCCGCGGTGACCAACTAGTCATCTTTTATTAAGTTTGTTTGAGCGATTTCTGAAACTCCCAGATTGAAAATTTTTTTTTCAATTAATAGCCCAATTTTTCAGAAGTGTTTATTTTTGGAGGGAAGTTGCAAGAGAAAAACCACATATATAACTGGTGCTCAGGCCGCATCTGTATTTTGAATCTAATCTCATTTCCACACAAACTAAAGCAAGCAAAAGTTTTCGAAAACTTTCAAAATCTAATATTTCATTCTCTTTGTAACGCGTATATCAGGGAAAAGTACGAAGATATTTTACTCATAATTACAGTGTTACACGTGAGTTTTACGTAAAATCATGTTTCAACGTTATTAAGTTATAATGTCTTGTTGCTCAAAAATTTTTTGAACACCAAAAAATAATGTTTTATATAACATTGTTTTATAATATAAAATATATAGTATAAACCCTTATATGCCCCACTGCTGGGCGCGAGTCTTTGCGAAATCAGGCGAGGAGGGTGCGAGGAGGGTGCGAGGCCATACTTCACCGATGCGCTGACCCAATGCGGGTTGGTGAACTTCACACACCTTCAAAACTTTTAATCTCGTCAAGCATGCAGCATATTACCATGGGCGAAGATGGGAACCTCACCCCATTGCACTGTTCATGTCACGACGTTGGAAAGGATTGTTCTGTGGTGCGGGACAACCTCTCTGTGGAGGTGGCGTCGGTCCCTTTGGGGGACTGACTAGTGACTAGCTGTTGCTCAACAGATCCGGGACACCTCACCAAAGGCGGCATTGGTGGCCGAGTTTTAGTGGGTAGAGCTGCGTCCAACTTATCATCTTTCGGACGCAGCAAGTCCCACATACCCACCTGGGGAGTCCCCTCCTCCCCAGCGGGATGCCTCGGAGCATTTCCCGAAGTAAAAAAGGCAATGCAAGGCATATATTTCCTCACAATGTTTCCTTCACCGGTGAGCAAGCGATGGTCTCATGTTCAGGCGCCCATAGAAATTTAGATAACCCATTTCATGTTTACGTGTACGTTTCACTCATCATAATGAAGGATCTATCCTCCAAGGATCCTAATTAGTAAGTCAGTCCTCCCTTGACCAAGGTATCCGTGACGTCATTATTTTTTATGTCATAAGTTAACACTCAGTCGGAGCCTTGTGGTGACTACCGACGCCCATAGACATCCGCACAACCAAAATGCAGATGCTTTGCCCTCCCTTTCCCTATCCCCCAATGGGCCACCAGAAACTCACAAACCGCACGAAATGCGACAGCACAGCTGTCACTTGACGCCGGTGTTATGTGAGTGAAAGGTACCACCCCGGTCGTGCCGACCTAATTGGGCTGCTAAGCAGCATGACAGTACCTCTTATAAAAAAATCATGTACAAATGTTAAATAGACCGCGATAAAGTTCGTTAAATTTGTTTCATTATAAAGACGACTGATAAAATAATTCAGACCGCTGAGTGTGTCTGTGACTCTTAACGGACGAACCAAATTGGATGCGATTTTATTAAGATTAAGAAAAATAAGATTTATTATGATTATTTTATTCATTTCCAGCGTTTCTCAAACATTTTTTTTCTTTTACGCTGGGAAATGCTCTGAGGCATCCCGCGGGAGAGTCCCCCACGCGGATATGTGCGACTCGTTGCGCCCGAAAGCTGGTAAGTGGACGCAGCTCTATCCACTAAAACCCGGCGAATGCCACCAATGGCGCCTTTGGTGAGGTGCCCCGGATCTGTTGAGCTAACAGGGCACCTCGACGGCTAGTCAGTCCCTCAGGTGACTGACGCCAGCTCCACAGAGGGGTTGTCCCGTACCACAGAACAACCTCTCCCAAAGTCGGGACAGTACAATGGGGTGAGGTTCCTGTCCTCACCCCTTGCCCCTGCTCATTTGTCCCTTCTTCTTATAAGAGGGGTACAAAGATCCCCCTGTGCTCAATTCGCTTCACCCAAGGTGCTGGGCTCACCCTAGGCTATTGAGCCCCACCGCCACGTTAAGGCCTTAACCATTTGAACTGACTAGCCGTCGAGGTGCCCTGTTTGCTCAACAGGTCCGGGGCACCTCACCAAAGGCAGCACTGGTGGCACTCGCGTTTTAAGTAGGTAGAGCTGCGTCCACTTACCAGTTCTCGGGTGCAGCGAGTCCCACATACCCGCCTTGAGAGACCTACTCCCCAGCGCGATGCCTCAGAGCATTTCCCGGCGTTATAGAAGAAAAAAATTGCTACATGGTTAAGTACTTGAGTACCATCATCATTATAATCATCATCATCTTCTTCTTCTTTTCGTCCACTGCTGAACATGGGCCCCCCTCGTTAAACGTCTCGACAGCCGATCCCTTGCCGCTCTAATCCTACACAAACATTTATATTATGATGACTTGAGTATGTCAAAGTTTAAATACATAACCCAGTAATCCAGAACGTTCATCGGCTTACACTATAACGAGATTAGATAGTGCTTACTCAATACGGAATATTCAACTAAGTGAAGGATTAAGGGTATTACTTAACACGAATGTCCTGATTATAAACTGTCAGTTGACCCCAACATGGTTCAACCCTTGTCGTGGCGGTGATGCTCAGTAGCTAAGGTGAACCCAGTACCTAGGGCGAAGTAAATTGAATTATGGAGCTGTCTTTTGTTAGCTCCTATTATAAAATAGGGGACAAAAGAGCAGGGTACAAGGGGTCCCCGCCATGGTTCAGGCCTTGTCGTGGCGGTGGGGCTCAGGAGCCTAGGGCGAGTCGGCACCTTGGGCGAAGCTAATTGAGCCGAGGGGCTCTTTGTACCCCTCTTATAAGAAGAGGGGACAAAAGAGCAGGGGGCAAGGGGCGAGGATGGGAACCTAACCACATCGTACTACGTCCCGACGTTGGGAGGAGTTGTTCTGTGGTGCGGGACAACCCTTCTGTGGAGGTGGCGTCGGTCCTTGTGAGACCGACTAGCCGTTGAGGTGCCCTGTTAGCTTAACAGATCCGGGGCACCTCACCAAGGCGGTACTGGTGGCACTCGCCGGGTTTTAGTGGGTAGAGCTGCGTCCACTTACCATCTTTCGGGCGCAGCGAGTCCCACATACCCGCCTGGGAAGACCCACTCCCCAGGCGGGATGCCTCAGAGCAATTCCCGGCGTAAAAAAAAAGGGTACAAGGGGTGAGGATGGGAACCTCACCCCATTGCACTGTCACGACAACCCCTCTGTGGAGCCGTAGCCGTCGAGGTGAAATTGACGATAGTTATAGTACTTACGAGAAAGAACGGACGTACGTACGGTACGGACTCCTCTAATGCCGTCAACATCTACCCGCATCCTTCAGTCTCGTGAACAAGACATTCGTAGATAATGTCGAAATATCGAGCTCCGCGAAATAAAAGTGAAAAACATGGTAAATATCCTGTTTTAAATAATTTTAGTAATTGAAATAATCATGTTAACTTATAATCTTTATAAATTTATTTCTTGTGTGCGTGTGTATGTCACTGAACTCCTCCTAGACGGCTGGACCGATTTTGATGAAATTTTTGTGTGAGTTCAAGGGGATTCGAGAATGGTTTAGATTCACAAAAAAATGTACAGGACAACGTCTGTCGGTGCAACTAGTATAGTATAAAACTTTTTTTTTTCTTTAACGCCGGGAAATGCTCTGAGGCATCTCGCGGGGGAGTGGGTCTCCCCGGCGGGTATGTGGGACTACCTGCGCCCTAAAGGTGATAAGGTGGACGCAGTTCTACCCACTAAACGGCGAGTGCCACCAATGCCGCCTTTGGTGAGGTGCCCTGAATCTAATGAGCAAACAGGACACCTTGACGTCAGGACAGTACAATGGGGTGAGGTTCCCATCCTCGCTCCCAGTCCCCCTGCTCTTTTGTCCACTCTTCTTATAAGAGGGGTACAAAGAGCAGCTCCCTCGGCTCAATTAGCTTCGCCCAAGGTACTGGGCTTACCTTAGACTACTGAGCCCCACCATCACGACAATGCTTGAACCATGGTGGGGAGATAGTATAAACCCTAATAATTTTAAGTTAACATGGTTATTTTCATTACTAAAATGATTTAAAACAGGATATTGACGGATATTGTCTCTTTCGCCCCTACAATAGTAGTGGTGATAGAAATGTACGAGAAAGTGAGTTCAAGGGGATTCGAGGATGGTTTAGATTCACAAAAAAAAATGTACAGGACAACGTCTATCGGTGCCACTAGTCATTTTATAAGTTTTATTATTTTTAAACTTAATAAAAAAAAACATCGAATTGTAATTTAGGTAAATGTTTCACCTTCAAAATGATTAATTGGCATAAACTGAACTTGTCTCAAAGGAATTGTTCATCTTAAGATATTATTAAGTTATTAAGCTACGGGTGACTTTGAGTGATACTAGTTGAGTTACGGTATTTTGAAAGGTACAAGTTTGGTGTAAGACATCTTTGAAGAAAGCGGCTTTGTTAATGATACTTCTCAAAATTGTGGACGACCTCCGTGGTTCAGTGGTTAGCGCGTTGGTGCTCAAGCCGGAGGTTGCGGGTTCGAATCCCGCCAGGGAACAAACATATTTACTGTGTTCCTGGTTCATGGATGTGTATTTAATATGTGTATTATATAATGAAAATCTTAAATATATGTATAGTATAAAAGTGTTAAATATAATATTTCCGTTGTCTGGTACCCGTAACACAAGTTCTTGAAGAACTTGTGTTACGGTGTTGTATTGTAACACAAGTTCTTCAAGAATTTGTGTTAGAGGACACCCGTGATCTGATGAGATGAATGCTTTGAAACCAACAATTTTTTGCTTAATTATACGGTATTTCCGATCCGATACATTAAAGAAAAGAGCGTATTTGAAAGGCCAGCAATGCACCTGCTTTTGATGTAGAGGGTGTCTGTCATGGACGTCGTTTATCACTTACCATCAGGTGAAAAAAAAAACCACTGTTAGAAATATCAGTCACTGTAAAATATCTATGGACGCTTTTTACACCACGTCAATCTGGTCCCGTGGTAAGTTCTTGACGAACTTGTGTTACGGGTACCAGACAACGAAAATATATTTAATACTTTTATACTATACACAATAATATATTTAAGATTTTATTATATTATAATACACAATATATTTAATAGACATCCATGAACCAGGAACACAAAAACTTTTCGTTCCCTGGCGGGATTCGAACCCGCTACCTCCAGGTTGAGCCCCTATGCGCTAACCATTAACCCAAAGAGGTCGTCAGATACTTTTTTTTAAATGTTAGTTGGATAGGCAGACTGGTAAACGTGCCACCTGATGGTAAGTGGTCAACGTCGCCCATGAACATAAACTAGTTTACCTGGAACGAGCCCAGGCAACTCATTTATGTGTTGCCTATCCTGAGACATAAGGTGTTAAGTCTCGGTGCCAGTAATTACACTGCCTGTCTTGCCCTTCTCTCCGAAACAACAGCTTGAAACTCAGCCAAGCTGTTTCACGGGAGAAACAAGCAAGATGGTGGTACCCATGCAGCCGGGAGCGCGGCATAGCGCTTCCCTCCCACCGGTAACCACTTAAACATAATATTGTATTAAAAATCTGACGATTTTTTTGATTGGACGCGTCAATATCCAAAACTACGAGACAGTTTTAAAATGAAAACTAAAAATATTAGAATGAAATAAAATCGGTTGTCTGTAAAGTCGGTTTACTGACGATAGTTGAACGTAACAACGTCATAAGAAAATGGAACGCCTCAGAGCGAGGTAACGCCGCATGCGTCATGTTTTTCGTTCTTGCAGCCGGCTCCATCGAATTATAAAACGTTGTCACGTCAAAATCTTTTATATATTTTATTTTGGATCACTTAAATGACTATGTAAATTGTCTAACCACACTAGCTGTCGCCCGCAGCTTCGCCCGTATTAGGCATACAAGCCGTATGCGGTCCGACGATGTTTATTTATATGTCAGTTATAAAGTGAAATATTATAACATTCAAAATGTAAGTGTGCCATTCTGCTTTGCAGCCGAATTGAGCCGGCAGACCGGGTGGTACCACTCGCTCACATAACACCTGCGTCAAGTGACAGCTATGCTGTCGCGTTTGGTGCGGTTGGTGAGTTTTCAGGGGCCGATTGGGGGGGATGGGGAAAAGGAGGGCAATGCGTCTGCTTAAATTTTGATTGTGCGGATGCCTATGGGCGTCGGTAGTGACCATAGCTCCGGTTCGGTTGCATCCTTGTGACATAAAAAATGGGATGACTTTTCGTAGTTTAGAAGATAACCACCTACATGCAAACACTTATATTTATATAATATTGGTATAGACTACTGATAGGGACCTTAAAAGATAAGCTATTGTACAAAACTTATTGTATCGTGATAAAGGACATTGGAGATAAAAAGTGCAAAACCGATCAAATGTAAATGTGCTAGATAAGAACTGTATTATATCCTTTTGTGGAGGGACTTACGAAATCCCTACATTAAACAGCTATCGGTTCAGACAGATTTGGAATATAAATATCTTTTGTATAGATTATAACTGTATTAATGTTATAAATGTGAAAAAGACTTTCACAGAACGAATAAAATATAGTTTAAAAAAACTAAAAAAACACGCTTTAATAGCAAACCGATTAAAAAATTTGAAAATAATTTTTATTAGAAGAATTAATTGGGTTAACAAAATAAATACTTAAATGATGATACTTATTGAAAAATAATTAATATCGAGCACCTCACGCTTTTTTACAATAAGCACCTAATTTATTTATTTATTTTGTTAACCCATTTATTTCTTCTATCTTATAAAGCGTGCTTTTTAGTTTTTTTAACTATAATTTATTTTTTACTTTTTGGTGTCGATTTTTTTAATTATAGATTTTATTAATTTAAAGTACCTACTCAACTAATGGCAATCACTTTAGAAATGAGTGAGAGACTAAAAACAACATAAGTGATGTAGGTAACTTGCGCGCCTTACGCCTACCTAGCATGTGCTATCCTGATTATCCTGATCAGGATATTGGAATAATTTTATCAAATTATTGTATTGTCATCGGTCCTCGATAAATCTACAAAGTTTGAACGAAATCTGGCCGTTAGAAGTGGGTCAAAATCATGTTCAAAGAATCTGTTACATACTAACATACATACGTCTGAAGCTAATAAAAGCGTATTAAATATGACAGATTTTTATGTATAGCCTGACTATAAAAATAAAACCCTTGGAATATTGCGGAAAATGTAGGAACTAATTTCTGTATATCTTATATCTATGTGTTAACTTATAAAACATACAGTGGCGACCCCAATGCAGGGTTTATAATATTTTTCTGGTCAGGCTATAAAACTATTGGCGTGCCTTGGAAGTAAATTCTAATGATCTTGATGCTCATCAATTATTGGGAAATAATTATGTGGGTTGTTAGGTTGTTCTCGGGGAAATAATTCCCTGAGTTTTGGGTTATTCCCAGAGAAATTATTCCCTGGGTTGGAAACGAGCATACTCATAAAACGCACCTACTAATTCATTGGTGTAGTGGGTGTCTGTAGATGTCACTTTTCACTTAACATCAGGTGAACCGACTGTCCATTTACCCCCTCTTCTATAAAAAAAATATATGTTGATCACCTAAGGCGCAAGAAAAATTTTGGTGACAATTGCCAATCATTGTGGTAGGTAAGAGACGGGCCCTCTTGAAACACAGGGTGTGTTTCTTCTATCTTATTTTCTTCTATCCCTTCTGTAAAAGGGAAGGGTACCTTCTGTGAAAAGCTAAGTAGGACAGATGACCACGCCGCGCCATCGCTCCCGCCAGTTTAAAAGAAAGTTCGCTTACTCGATCAATCGTAAACGACTGACCGGATTTGTTTAAACTTTGGACATAGATAGAGCATGACCTGGAGTAAGACGAAGTATAGTTTTTATCTCCGTAAGTACATGTGTGTACAAACATCTAAGGAATGAAGCTATTTTAATTACTGGCACCGAGACTTAACATCTTATGTCTCAGGATAGGCAACACATAAATGAGTTGCCTGGGCTCGTTCCAGGTAAACTAGTTTATGTTCATGGGCGACGTCGACCACTTACCATCAGATGGTACGTTTGCCAGTTTGCCTATCCAACCAATACACACATACCCGAAAATACAAATTCTTACGAACTTAACGTGGGCTCAGTTAACGTGCTGTTATTGTTGGTTTACATTTATTTATTTACTAGCTGTTGCCCGCAGCTTCGCCCGCGTTATTTTAGATTTACAGCCGTACCCGGATTGATGATGATTATTTTTATAGCCTTAGTTACTCCTTATAATATCAGCTACCTTTCAGTGAAGGTCTCGTCCAAATCAGCCCAGCGGTTTTAGAGATTAACCGGAACAAACAGACAGACAGACAGAAACTGTAAAAAATGCTATTTTGGTACCGTCAACCGTGTATACATCCATATGCATTTAGTAGTGACTGATTAGAGTAAGTGATTATTTTAATGTTACAAACAGACACTCCAATTTTATTTATCTGTATAGATTTATACTTGGATTAATAATAATAGTGATGATAATGATCCAGATGAAACCGCGTGTAAAGGCTGAGTAATGTTTCAGAGATACAAAACGCTAAGGCTTTTAATATTGCGTTTCACAGTCGGCGGCGCGTGAAATTGGTGTAATATTGCTTTGTTGTACGTCAGCAGGGACACAATAGTCAAAAAGATAGACAAGAAAATGACTCCCGGTGAGGGTTCCCCTCTTCCTATAAGAGGGGTACAAAGAGCCCCCTCGGCCCAATTAGCCTCGCCCAAGGTGCACCTCTCTCCCTAGGTTACTGAGCCCCACCGCCACGACAAGGCCTGAACCATGGTGGGGGCGATTTGTACTTGTTTTGTATTCAAGTATACAAGTCACACCTCAATACTGTAATTGAGTATTGAGGTGTTTAACCTAGTTTAACTCTGGGCTCATTTGGGGCTAATTGAAGCCCAACGTAAAACAACAATTTAGATAGTAGGCATTTAGATCTGAGAGCTTAAATTTTGGATTAAACATAGTATTGTTTTCTAATGTTTACGCGAATTCCACTCATTATAATGAAACAATTTTTAAGGATTTTATCGCGGTTTATTAAGATTTTGAGTCCTCCCGTGACCATGGTTGCTGTAAAGTATACTAAACATAGTAATTAGGGCACTAATTTATATTTACTATAACCAATTCCTTTTTGTTTCATAAAATTACCACTAAATCAAATTACGATAAAATAATGGGGCCCCATAGATCGCGGGGCCCCCGGGCACCTGTCCAGAGTGCCCCATGGGAAAGACGGGCTTTGGTGTCACAACATTCTTTACATCTTCAAACTGCGAATAATCTGTAGAGACCAATCTGTACAACGAATTCGAAAAAAAATGTCTTCTTATTAATAACACATTCTTCATTTTTTTATAGCATAGGAGGGCAAACAAACAGTCGAAGCCTTTTGGCGACTATCGATGCCCATACACAACCAGAGATTATGCAGATACACTGCCCTTCTTTTCCCTATCCCCCCAATGTGCCACAGGAAACTCACTAACTGCAAGAAACGTGACAGCATAGCTATCACTTTACGTCGGTATTATAGTTAAGGATCCCGATATAAAGAGGACCTTCACCGAGCTGCTTATTGGATGAAACTTATTTTATATTCAATTTAATATATTATTAAGAAATATATTGCATATGGGTTACCTAAAAAAATTCAGTCCAGGATTATTATTAATTAATAATTTTAAAAAAATACAACAAAAATAAATTTATAGACAACCTTATACTACCGTGATCGTAATGGATTAATCTTTATTTTCAGTTAATTTTAATTCGTTAACCAGACCGGTGCAAGTCACTAGTATCGATTTACCTGCTTATACCCGCCTACCGAGAGTTGTGACGGGAAAAACAAAGACAACCTGACGTTTGCATATTCTATGGGGCTTATACTTTCGATTGGTATGGAATTTTCCTATTAACCAATACCTTTAAAAAAAGTTAAAATGTATATTTTTTTATTATTAATTAATCATATTATCCTAGACTGAAATATTTTAGACAACCCATATGCAATATATTTATTGACATATTAAATTGAATATAAAATAAGTTTCATCCAATAACCAGCTCGGTGAAGGTCGTTTTGTATAGGGATCTTAAGCCATTATGTGAGTGACCGTTACCACCCCGGTCGTGCCGGCCAAATCCGGGTACAAAGCAGCATGGCACTACCTCTTACTAATTCTAAACTTAATTTAAGCTTGATTACAAGAAATAAAAGAAAAATATTCAATTCGAGTGGGTGTTATAAATGAAAGCTTTTAGCGTCAAATTACATCGATTCACGGATCGGAGTTTCGGACGAGACTTT
Organism: Helleia helle; assembly: GCA_963853865.1. NCBI lineage: Eukaryota > Metazoa > Arthropoda > Insecta > Lepidoptera > Lycaenidae > Helleia > Helleia helle. The sequence continues at coordinate 17,272,467 of OY971433.1, read as the reverse complement.
CCCATTAAAGCGAGCCTTGAGGTCCGGGGCATTTTGTTGATAAAAACCACCCAATTTTTTCCCCGTAAATGACAAATGGTGAAGATCTGTCTGTCCAACGTTTTGTGGTTCCTAAAACGTATAGGCCTCGTGTAGATTTATTTTCGTAAGCTGTGATTGATTCGAGCTTTTGTGCTTTGGACGTTTGAAGATTCGGATAAGATTTGCATATTTATAAATAAAGTCTGGATTTTTTTTTCTTTATTAAACTAGTATCTAAAGAAAAAATATTTGCGTGATTTTTCGATATGATTAAAAAAAATGTTATTTCTGTTGTAATATATTGCCAGCGTTAGTCTGATCAGCAAACGAGCTTCCAACGAGCAGACTTCAAGGTCAACGATGCTCAAATACATACAGAAGTTCATCTGCAACTGTACCTAATATTTCAGATCGTTTAAGTCCCAGTTGTCGTTGTTAAATAAAAACAATAGCCAAAAAAGGTCTTTTTTCATTTGGAAAGTAAATTACAACAAAAATACCGTATTTTGATCAAACATTAATTTATTTAGTGTTAGCATCGCGTTAACAAAAACAAAAATTTTATGAAACAAGTTTAGAATTTCAATTCGCTCGAGTTTAGTTTGTTTAAATGAAGATTATAGTTCTTATTAATTTTATTGTTATAACACATACAAAACCGCAGCGAAAACCTTTTCTCATTATTTATTCAACTTCTCTGTGCAAATTTTAGACGAAAGTGTGATTTGGAGGAGGGGATGTCGCCCCCCCTGCCTCCAGAGGAGAGTGCCAGATGGCACACCGTTGTGGCCCGGTGCGGACGTCCACAGCTATCGCGCCGGGTCACCCAGACGAAGAGGAGAACACCGCAAAAAAAAAAAAAAGAAGACGAAAGTGTGATAATTATGATGATCTTAAGAAGCTTATTAATTAATCATATGTCATCCTAGACTATCAACATTTTAGACAACCCATATTGTACAATAATATTTATTGACATATTAAATCTGTAATAAAAATAAGTTTCATCCAATAACCAGCTCGGTGAAGGTCGTTTTGTATAGGGATTACGCGATGAAAAGATCATTACGTAATCATACTGCATTCCATTTCATATTGTTACCAAACACGACACATACATTACGCTACATTTCATTATAATATAATAAAATTACGCCAATTTAATAACGCGTTGCGTAATCGTGCTGCTTAAATCATAAATGATTCACTTAACGAACAAGACGAATTACGGGCGTAAATAGATCGAATTATTTGTGCTGCACGTCTCCACTGCGTATCTGTCTGCATTGATAAAATGTTGTTTCGTTTATATATCACTTAATTACACGTAAGTGTGCTTCAAATTTTTTACATGATGTTTTGCTCTTAAGACGTGCAAGTTGTGCTGCATTTTTGCTGCAGTTCCGCTGATTACTGTTTCATACGAAGAAACAGAATTACGCAATTATAATATGTAATCTAGTAACGTACTTGATATGCCCTCTTGGCGTTCATTACAGTAGACATATACCCAAAAGTAGAGGAAAAAAGGTTTAATATGCTCATAAAATATGATTTATATATCCATTACGCTCTATTACACAAACATCACACAAGCGCTTATAATGAACTGAACAAATTGGCGTCTAGCGAATCGACATAATTTTCGTGCTCGACTGGCTTCAGTAAGCTGTAAAAATCTACATGCGATAGTGTTTTTTAATGTTTGCGCGAATTTCACTCATTATAATGAAACAATTTTTTACGGATTTTATCGCGGTTTATTAAGATTTTAACAAGCCCAACGTTTCGGATACTTTACAGCAACCATGGTCACGGGAGGACTGAGGTGACAGATGTCCTAATGTTACAAAGTTATTCGAAACTACCCTATGACACATCATTATTTTAATAAGTCCTCTCTACGCAGAAAGTGCTAACTGCATCTTTAATCTGTGGCATATTATGCTTGGTTTTTGATTTAATTATTTTAATAATGGGATCCCAAGCAGGTGGTAAGAGCCAGCCATCTTCTCTATTGAAATTTTGATGTTTTTTAATTTCAATAGCCTCGCGGATCATCCTTGGTTGGAATCGGTGTTCTTTTGCGAGTATCTGTGGTCTATCAAATCTAATATAATGGCGAGCTTTGTCTGGACTATGTTCACAGATTGCAGACTTAGTGTAGCGACGGTGTTTTAAGTCAGCTATATGTTCTTTAACGCGAGTTTTAATTGATCTTTTGGTTTGGCCAAGATGAAACCAAGAACATGGCTGGCTCTTACCACCTGCTTGGGATTCCATTATTAAAATAATTAAATAAAAAAACCAAGCATAATATGCCACAGATTAAAGATGCAGTTAGCACTTTCTGCATAGAGAGGACTTATTAAAATAATGATGTATCATAGGGTAGTTTCGAATAACTTTGTTACCAAACACGACACATACATTACGCTACATTTCATTATAATACCTATCCGAATCGTCGGGCTTGTAAAAATCTTAATAAACCGCGATAAAATCCGTAAAAAATTGTTTCATATAATACATGCGATAGATTAACTAGCTGATGTCGACTTAACGAACCGACGTGAACTACTTGTGATCGTAAGATGAGATCGAGATATTAGATTGTGCTGACCTCTACCAGGTAGAGGAACTGACGTGAATCAACTTGTGAAATCATTTATTTTAATAAAATTTATTACTTTACACACTGCCAGGGAAACTAAAAAACTTATTGACTGTTGCTTTTTTTATTATTTTCCGTTGGGAAATGCTCTGAGGCATCCCGCGGGAAGGGGGACCCCCACGCGTGTATGTGGGACTCGCTGCGCCCGAAAGATGGAAAGGTGAACGCAGCACTACCCACTAAAGCCCAGCGAGTGCCCGGCTAGTCAGTCCCTCAAAGGACCGACGCCACCTCGACAGAGGGGTTGTCCCGCACCACAGAACAACCCCTCTCTACGTCGGGACAGTGCAATGGGTTGAGGTGTCCATTATCCTCCTCTTTTGTCCCTACGCTTTTTATAAGAGGGGTACAAAGAGCAGCCCCCTCGGTTCACTTGGCTTCACCCAAGGTGCTGTGTTCACCTCAGGATACTGAGCCCCACTGCCACGACAAGGCTTGAACCGTGGTGGGGTATTGACTTTTGCTGCTCATACAAGCATTATTTAATATTAGATTAAACAAGTAAGTATATCAAAAGAAGTAAGGATTTCAAATTACTGAAGCTTCGACTCGTTTCATTGACCTTATTAAAAGTTGGACAAAGTTGTCGAAGGCTTTTCAAAGACCGTAGGTACATTAACTTAGCTAACTTCATTTAGTCGATATGAAATACTTGCTGTGAAATAGTGATTAGATTTTAATTGTCTATAAAGACTAAGATGTGGTCTTTTTTTTGGTCGCTATAGATTTTTTTAATAATAAAAACGGACGAGTGCTGAGTATGATTCGCAAGCTTTTTTTTCTTTAACGCCGGGAAAAGCTGGTAAGTGGACGCAGCTCTACTCACTAAAACCCAGCAAGTGCCACCAAAGCCACCTCTGTGGAGGTGGCGTCGGTCCCCTGAGGGACGGACTAGCCGTCGAGGTGCAGGGCACCATTAGATCCGGGACACCTCACCAAAGGCGGCATTGGTGGCACTCGCCGGGTTTCAGTGGGTAGAGTTGCGTCCACCTTACCATCTTTCGCCTGGGGAGTCTCCCCTCCCCAGCGAGATGCCTCAGACTATTTCCCGGCGAAAAAAAAGGGACGGTGGTGCTCATGCAGACGGAGTGCCACCGGCCCTCCCATTCTCCCATATTTAATCCCATCCTCCCATATCAATGCAACTCTTCTCATAAGCCATTTCATTCTCATTACCAAATTAGATTGGATCTCAAAAGCCACGTATTTGAGTTACAAAAAACATGTATTTTTATTTTTACGCGCATAAAAGTTAATGTGTAAAGTTAAAACCGAACATTGTGAAAGTAACATTAGCGTTTATGTTTGCAGTTATCGGACGAGTTTAACATTTCAGCTAAATGGTTACACTTTATTTAACTTTTATAACTTGTAATTTATTAGAAGTTTACCCCCGATGTAAAGAGTCTTTTGATTATTGGAAAACAGGGTTCTTTGGATGGTTCTAAGATATGTTAAATCAAAATTGGTTAAGCCGTGTCATTTTGATTTCCTTGTTACAGCCAGGATTTTTTAAAGTTACCTTTTAATAAACCATTAGCTTACTTTAGCTAACGGTTTAGACAGTTACGTACCTACTTCGGTTCATTCGTTTCTATCTGTTGGTTACTCAACTTATTTCAGTTCCGACTTATTCTCAGTTCCGAATAGTGATAAGATACGAAGTATTTACGGAATCATCATATTTCAATAGCTAATAAGCTAATTAATTCATTTCGGTATAGTTTTTTCCAAATTATCTTTTCCTAATATTGCCTCACAATCTCAAAAAACCCTCAACAACTCATTCATATTGAGTAATATTTTACACAATATTATTTTCTAATGTTTATGCGAATTTAAATCATTATAATAAAATGACTTTTAGGGATTTTATCGCGGTTTATTAATATTTTTACAAGCCTGACGTTTCGGATACTTTACAGTAACCATGGTCACGGGAGGACTCCGTAATCTAAATCTTCTAATTTAAATAAACCGGGATAAAATCCCTCTGTGAGCGAACCTCCATGTAATGCCTAGAAATGGGTTTTTCTAATTTGCATCTGAACATGATACCATCGCTTGCTCACCGGTGAAGGAAACATCGCGAGGAAACCTGCATGCCTGATGAGAATGCCTGAAGTCTTTGAAGGTGTGTGAAGTTTAAAAACCCGGATTGGGCCAGCATATCGGTGAACTATGGCCCAAAACTCTCCTCGCCTGATATCGAGAAGGTGCCCAGCATACGGGTGTAAATTAATATTATTAGGTATTTTATTATTATGTAAAATTCCTATAAGTTATTTCATTACACTATAACATTTTCCATGACTTAACTTTTAAAATACGTAAATTCGAAATGTTCTTGCTAACGTAAATCTTTTACGTTTCAATTTGATTTAAGAAATCGTAGTGGGACATGACATAAATTCAACCGCGCTCATCTTCCAACCCCTTTACGATGTCACCATTAACATAAATATAAAGCCCACAACCACAGACAAAAGCGGCCGCCATTAGATACATGCTTCCGTGTCACAAGATGGCGGATTTAGAATGGTGGTAAATATAAGATATTAAATTAATTATATTAATTAGCAATTATCCCGCGAAAAACGCAGTCTTTACAGCAAATGTGTGAGTGCACGCATATGCATGCATATAGCACCGCCCTCCTTTCCCACACTGCATATGCGTACACTAGCATGCACCACCACCCCACATGCACCACAACCACAGTAAAAGACCACCACCAAACAATCTACGCACGTTTCGCCCCGACACCGAGGCATCCTCAGGATGTAGACTCTACGATTGGTAATCGTTAACGATTTTACTTTACGCACTTTACGCACAGTTACTTTACGCACGAACACATATTCATAAATATATAAGCATATATCATAAACAAGCTTCACAGTGCTGTCATCTCGGACCGGAAAAACGGTCCCGAATGGGGAAAAAATGTCGGACTGTAAAATTAGGTATAGTGCACAAAATATACCTCTATATTATATGGACCGAAAAAATCAGTCTGCTGGACAGTACAATTCTTTGTAGTGTACAAGCGCCCTAAGGCCGCACTCGTAACATGTCTATTTTCATACAAATACTTTCAAATGACTTTTTTTTTTTTCTTTTTTCGGAGGGATCTATGCTAATGGCCCGAAGGCCCTAATGCTTCATCGGATTAGTGTGAGCCCATTCGGCTCACTTTTGATTTATAAAGTGGGGGGTTGCCCCCAGCCTACCGTGCAGTCTGCGACCACACGGCCTCCTGGCGTCGGTTGTGACAAATGACGTATGCACTGACGAAGGGTCGAGCTCTAACGGGCCTAGCTGTTACTATATTCAACTAAGCAGCCTGCATGGCAAGATTAAAAAATATTGTACGTGATCTATTTAAAACGGAATATTTATCACGTTTTCTTATTTGATTCTTCTCGATTCTCGTGAACATATTCTTAGACGATGTCAAAATATCGAGCTCCGCATAAATAAGTGAAAAACATCTTAAAAATCCGTTTCAAATAGATTTAAATGTGAAGATAGGTATAGATAGATTTATTGATAGATAGATAGATGATAATTACAAATCTTATATTTTACTAGAATCTATACAAGTACCTATAAGAATAAAAATCTCATTTAGTCCTGGAGACGGTCTATTCCATGTAAACGTTTTACATGAATCTGTTCAGCTGTTTGCGGTTGATCAAGTCCGAAACATACTACAAGTGGCATTAAGATCTACAATCTTGTATCAAGGAAGGCAACGCGTTTGCCTTGAAAACACAAGCTAGACAAATGGACTACGAACTAGTTAACTTTGACAATAAACCATCATTACTCATACCAGATAAAAACATTTTACAAAAAATTAAAACCGACTTCAAAAATACTAAACTAAAAAGTAATAAAATAACAGTTTCTTTAATTTTTGTGCTTACAACATATAATCAACTTAATCTTCTACTAATGTACAAACTTTGCGTTTACCACGTCATTATAGTTACTTTTGGAGTCGGTGTCAGCCAAGGTAGGTAGGTAATGTACAGCAACAAATACGACACCGACTCCAAAAGTAACTATAATGACGTGGTAAACGCAAAGTTTGTACATTAGTAGAAGATTAAGTTGATTATATGTTGTAAGCACAAAAATTAAAGAAACTGTTATTTTATTACTTTTTAGTTTAGTATTTTTGAAGTCGGTTTTAATTTTTTGTAAAATGTTTTTATTTCTTAATTTTTAGTGATTCCGAAATTCGTCGTCTTGGCGTTCATTGAAGGAGGCATGTTCAGCAGTGGATGGATAAATGATGATGATGATGATGATGATGGTGATGATTGGTGATGATGATGATGATTACGCGACATACTATGGTGTGCTACCAAAGCATCCTATACAATTGTTAGTTACATCGACACGTAATAAAATTATCATATCATCAAGATAAACAAAACCAACCAAATAGGCATTATTGGGAATAACTAAAAAACGGCTTGTCAGATCTTAATAAAATTAATATGGGACCAAATTGGAAACACCAGCTTTCAAACAAAAAAATAACCATCGAAATCCATTCACAAACGGCGGAGATATCGTGTCACATACATACAAAAAAAAAAAAAAAAAAAAAAAAAAAAAAAAAAAAAAAAAACATACAGACGAATTGAGAACCTCCTTTTTTTTTTAAGTCGGTTAAAAAACAACATGTAATCTTAAATTCTAAAGTAACACAGAATTCTCCCTTCGCAAAATGAAACGTAAAAAACGAGGAGCAATATGTAGCATACTCGGATTCTCGTAAAAATTATGCAAATCCATATGATAAATTCAAAATGAAAAGTGTCATGTGGAGTCAAACATGAAATTCTGTTTACTGCTTTTCAGACCGTATTTCATGGGACTTAATGATTATTTATGTTTGGTGTAGAGGTCAGACCCAGGTAGGTATGTATGATGAATTTAATGTTGTATCATGAGTATGTTATTCTTGATTGTATTTCATTCGAAAAGAGAAATTTAAAGAAAGTGACATCCATAGTACGGAAAGGGCACAGGCTAGATTTTTATTACCAGTGATTAGACTTATGAAATAAGTTATTTAAAGGTAACTGTATACGCTTGTGGGATGTATGTGGAAAGCCCCAAATCTCCGAAAAAGACCGAATGCTCGGCCAGGCCGAAGCCCACTTGCTATCAATTCAGCTGTTGTATGTATAGCGACAAGCTGTGGAACTTCGATAGCGTGAGTTAAGAATGTGGCGCTGATTGGTCCCCCACACGATTTTACAATAGGATCCCAGTTTTTTTTTAATTAATTTTTTTTTTATTTATTAAAAAAACATAAAAAAATTCAAGAAAGTTTTTAAAGAGCTTTTTTTGGTAAATTAAAGTAAAAGATTTTATGGATGATACCACACCTTGAGAGTAGGGCGATCCTAGATATTTCAGGATAACAACATGTAAAATTTGTAATATAATATTTGAAAGGAATAGTTCCACTGAGTTTGTTTCGCCGGTTTTTCTGGTACTAAATAGTTAAAATAAAATTCTCGATTTGATTTTATTTCATTAATTGATATTTCTGATCAAAATAGAGTCTTGATCTAGTTGTCAAGTAGTCATTTAAATGGTTCATAATATGAGAAGAAGGCAAGAAGATGCCGAAATGTCATCACCATCATCATCAGTCTCTATCCGTCCTCTGCTGAACATAGGCCTTCCTCAATGAACGCCAAGATTCTTTGTCACTCGCATCCAACACGGATCGGGCACGGATATTGTCTTCCCATGTGATTAATGGCTGACCAACACTTCGTTTGGCCTCCATTCTTGATCCTTATTGGCCCATCGGCCATCTGTTCTCCTGAGTGTATATTATATACTATATCTTTAAATAAATAGAAAACTTTTCCAGTGTTTTCTCTTTTTCAGACTTAAATGGAGTTTTAAACTCGTACTTTAAAAGTTTCAAATGGGTTATACCGTCACCAGAACAACCTCTTAACAAACAATAATATAATAAGTGTCCGTAAACAAGAATAAGTTCTTAACTTTTATTTCTTCATTCTTTTAAACTGATGACTAATCCTCATATCGAACGAACGAACTTCGGACGAGTTTATTTATACAAAAAATGTAAATATAAGGCTCGGCACAAAAGGGCCACCGACCGACCACAGTCACTAGTGGCCAGCGACAGCGACCTTTTTATGGCAAAAGGAAGCAAACGAGCAGCTGGAGCCTTATGGTGACAACCGACGCTCATGGACATCCGCACAACCAGAGGTTATACAGATGCTTCGAGTTCCTGCTCCCCATCCCGCCCAATGGGCCACCGGAGATTCACAAACAGCACGAAACGTGACAGCATAGCTGTTACTCGACGCCTGTGTTATATGAGCGAGAGGTGCAATGCAGAAAGGTAGTAACCTCTTACCATTAGCACCTTAGAACCTAACTTTAATAAAATACACTTTATAACAATATGTATACATTTTACCGCGCTTGTACCACGTTCTCGTCTCTCGTTCACGTCTCCAAAGAAGCAGGAAGGTGGTACATACCACCTTCCTGCTTCTTTCTTTCTTTTTTAATTGCATCACAGCTTGACTGTATTTTGGAAAGAAGAGCAGAATGTCCCAGGCTAGTGAGCATAAGAATAATCTGCCTTTTTTGTTATCGCAGGGAAATATTTTTTACGCATGTAGCCAGGATCTGGGGTAGATGCTGACCCTATGTGGGACTCAAGAATTATCTGCCTGGGCTAGTCCCAGCTGGACATAGGTATGTTCATGGGTGACGCTGACCATTTAGGTCATCTGGCCGTTTGCCTATTGTCTAATGTATTGTATGATCTAATTGTCTATGTATTATGCTTTTACTACTTAATATGTATTAATAGACTATAGAACATCCCCAACACTAATTGAGCCGAGGGGGCTCTTTGTACCCCTCTTATAAGAAGACGGGACAAAAGAGCAGGGGGCAAGGGGCGAGGATGGGAACCTCACCCCATTGTACTGTACCGACGTTGGGAGGGGTTGTTTTGTGGCGCGGGACAACCCCTCTGTGAAGGTGGTGTCGGTCCCCTGAGGGACTGACTAGCCATCGAGGTGCCCTGTTTGTTCAATAGAACCGGGGCACCTCACCAATGGCGGCATTGGTGGCACTCGCCTGGTTTTAGTGGGTAGAGCTGCGTCCACTTACCATCTTTCGGGCGCAGCGAGTCCCACATACCCGCCTGGGGAGACCCACTCCCCCGCGGGATGCCTCAGAGCATTTACCGGCATTAAAGACAAAAAAAATTAAAGACATACTATAAAAAACAGCGCCTATCAAAACTATTATTAACATATTTCAAGTAAGAAGCGCTTGGGGCGCACAAATAAAGCATTCATTGAAAATGAGATGAATTTATATGTATAAATAGGATGGCTTTATACTCAAATTGCAGAACATGATAAAATTATGGCACTTAATAATAAAATTTTGCTATACCGATACTAATTAACTGATACTAATCCATCAATCTATTTATCACATATTCTAATAGCTAAAATTAATGGCCCTATGTAACATGGAAAATGACCGTTTCACAATTTGTTAAGTAAATTGGAACTTTACGTTGAAATATTAGGAATTAATTTCACTTGCCCTTTAGTGTTCAATTTTCACACTAATTAGATACTTGTCATTACCCTCCGCTGCTGTAGTTGGTTAATAATGGTTCCGTAGTCAAAGGGTTGGAGAGATGAATTCTACTATAGACTATATCGATGGAATTATCTATGCTTAGCAACGATCGGTGGGTGGGATGCGCTGTCGCTTGTCTGAATAGATGGCACAAATTGATTTATTATTTCTCCCGTAAAACAGCTTTGCTGAGTTTTAGACAGGGCAGGTAGACTATGTAATGACAGACACCGAGACTATCCCCACCATGGTTCAGGCCTTGTCGTGGCGGTGGGGCTCAGTAGCCTAGGGTGAGTCGGCACCCTGGGCGAAGCTAATTGAGCCGAGGGAGCCCCATTTGTACCGCTCTTATAAGAAGAGGGGACAAAAGAGCAGGGGGCAAGGGGCGAGGATGGGAACCTCAGAACAGTGGTGCGGGACAACCCCTCTGTGTAGGTGGCGTCGGTCACTTGCAGGACTGACTAGCCGTCGAGGTGCCCTGTTAGCTTAACAGATCCGGGGCACCTCACCAAGGGCGGCACTGGTGGCACTCGCCGGGTTTTAGTGGGTAGAGCTGCGTCCACTTACCATTTTACGGGCGCAGTGAGTCCCACATACCTGCCTGGGGAGACCCACTCCCCAGGCGGGATGCCTCAGAGCATTTCCCGGCGTTAAAGGAAAAAAAAGACGCCGAGACTATCTTACGTCTCAAGGTAGGCAACGCATCCCCACAATGGTTCAAGCCTTGTTGTTACGGTGGGGCACAGTAGCCTAAGGTGAACCCAGCACCTTGGGCAAAGCCAAGTAAACCGAGGGGGCTGTTCTTTGTACCCCTCTTATAAGATAAGAAGAGGGTACAAAAGAGCATGGAACAAGGGGTGAGGATGGGAACCTCACCCCACTGTACTGTCCCGACGCTGAGAGAGGTTGTTCTATGATGCTGAACAACCCCTCTGTCATGAAGGTGGCGTTAGTCTCTTGGGGAACTGACTAGTCGTCGAGGTGCCCTGCTGCTCAACATATGCAGTGCACTTCACCAAAGGCAGCAATAGTGACACTCGCCAGGTTTTAGTTGGTAGAGCTGCGTTCACCTTACTCCACCTTACTTTTTTTTTGTTACACAATACTTATTTTTCAGGTGCAGCGAGTTCCAAATACTCGCCTGGGAAGACCATTCTCGCCCCTTGTGCCCCCTGCTCTTTTGTCCCCTCTTCTTATATGAGGGATACAAAGAGCAGCTCCCTCGGCTCAATTTACTTTGCCCAAGGTGCTGTGCTCACCTTAAGCTACTGAGCCCCACCGCCACGACAGGGCTTGAACCTTGGTGGGCACGTTAGGTAGTCCTGGGGTTACGTTTGACTTTAATGACATCGCTACACAGTGCACCGGTAGCTAAGCAAGGCAATAATCGTATAAGATGGGGAAAAGTAGGCATGCAGCTACTCCAAGAAGAAGAGAAAGAAGAAGTGTTACTAATAGAGAAAGACAGAAATGTTAATTAAAAAATTCAACAGTTCTATATTATTTTAATGAAATCATACCTAACAAGATCTACATTACATTTGCAAATTAGCATGATATTAATTTTATAATAATGTTCCACTTTACACGGAGCATGCAGATAGGTCAAGTGCATTACTCCAGTGGAGTGCTCTAGGTAAGATATATGGCGCAGGTGCTAGTATAAGGTCCTTACATAATCTAGATTACAGAATACTGTATACATAAAATGCAATATTATCTTCTAAGACCATAATATGAAGCGCTTATTTAGAAATTAGCCATGATTTATGACATTCATTTCGTTAAAATATAATATAACTAGCTGGTGGCCGTGATAGGATAATCTGCGTAGGATAAGTTTTTAGTTTATCCTATGTTACTTCAAATACTTCCAAGAATATGTATGTGTACAAAGTTTTGACAAGTAACAAACAAACTTACTTTCACATTTATAATATTAGTAGGATTAGTATTAGTATATTAGTAATTATAGATAGATAATATTATATTATGTAGTATTTAATATTTATATCACATTTTATATCGAAAAACTTTCGCTAATTTATAATGAGCATTCTTAAATGTTGGAATATGACAAGATGTTCCCGTGGTTTTATCTACCTCAAAAAAAAAAACTGTCATTTAATATAAAAAATCGTTTGCTTAGAATTATTTAGTCATTGATATAAACTGCGAAAAGATTTTTTGAAATCTAATTAGAGCTTTCAAATGAAAAAAATTCTTAAGCTATAAATGTAAAATTTCGTGTATGTAAATATAAAATGTATCGTGAAAAGGACAAAAATAGATCTTATTTAAGATGGTATGTGGTTCAGAAAATATACAAAAATCTTTTTTTATGGAGGGAAAAAATAAAGTTATAATTGAATTAAATTTGACGAATCTATAGCTCAATGGTTAGAGCGTTGGCACTCAAGCCGGAGGTAGCGGGTTCGAATCCCGCAATGGAACAAAAAAATTCCGTATTCCTGGGATGTGTATTAAATATGTGTAGTATAAAAGTATTAAATATATTTCCGTTGTCTGGTATCTGTAACACAAATTATTCGATAACTTACCACGGTACCAGATTGACGTGGTGTAATAGCATCCATAGAACTAAACTTGAATAACATCAAAGTACTTTTAATACTTGTCAGGAATGCTCTGTTTCATAGTAAACTTAAAGAAACCAGCTAAACTTTCAAAAAAAAATACATATTTTTGTGTGGATATACCGATATCCTCAAAAGTGCTCAACGTCTAAAGAAGTTTCAACTCAAAAAACTTAATTTTGTTTTTGTTGAATCTTTCAAAACGCGCTGCACCCATTCCTTTAAAATGTGTATGTTTCAACAGTCCGCCTTTGAAACATGAACTACCTTATTAAAAAACATATTAATACACTTTTGTAATCACGTAACAAACGTACGAAAAACACATACTTAGTCGAAATAAGAACTTCTTTCTTTTTGAAGTCGAAAGAAATGGTTTTTACTTTACAAGATTGATATCTTTTTTTTATTTTTATTATTGATATCTATATTCTCAATAAACAAAATTTATAATCTCCGGAACTGAGACGTATCTCCAACTGTATCGATTGGTTTTGACAATTATCTAAGTTTGAAAAGCCTATTATGGGAGTTTAGAACGATGCCTTATCAATGACTGAACAGGAAATACGATTACGGCACTAACCGGCTTCCTTTCCTTTTGGAGTTTAACAATTTCGGTTCACAATTATACCCATTAGTTCTTGTCCTTTCATTTGCGAGGGTTCATAACTATGATATCTTCGAAAATTCTTGCGAATTTTTTATATATATATCGCACCCCCCCGGCGAATAAAGTCGTAATACAAAAAAGTAAATTGTTCAGGAAAAATAAAAAACTGATTTTTCGTAATAACTTAATAAGTATTAGCCGCATATAAGTGGTTGAGGTATACATTTAAAGGTTATTTTCTTTGTAACTACATTATTATAAGATTATGATTCTAAATATAATACCATATCAGATATTTAATAAAATATAAATTACCGACATCGCTATCTTTTTTCGGCACCGCAATGTCATATTACGACTTTATTCGTCGTAATATCGAAATTAAATTCTTAACGTAAAAAAGTGTTGCGGATTAATTAGTTGTGTTTTACATGCATGCGCGATTCAGTAAGATCACATTACGGGTTTATTCTCGGTACATTTGAAGTGGCCACTTTTTGTAATTGCATAATATTACTTTTTTGTTCCGTACCTGAACAAATAATTTGCTTAAACTAAAATAGATATATGAGTTATTTCGTATTTTCGTACAATATCTGCAAGGTAGCATAAATTGGACAATATCGTTTAAGTACATATTATTATTTCTTTTCCTTTGAACTGAGGCTAACGCTTTGCGATATACCGCCATCCGAATGCGATCGTGAATGCGCCCTCTAGTGTGCGCTTATAGTCAGTACAAACTCAACCACTGCCGCGCGCGCATACAAACCGGGAGGCCTCCCGTAACCCGTTTAACTCGATCGAGGATTAACATCATTCATCCTACGCTGGAGATCCGAATCAGTGTGTCCCTATGGTGGTGTTGGATATGAGGGTTGGAACAGTTCGCGTCACCTACAGAGTCTCCGGAGCAGACCACGTTGCCGAGGACAGCGGTAAGTGAAGCGGGCGACCCCGGCTTTATATCTAACACATCTTTTTGTAATTGCATAATATTACTTTTTATTCTGGTAAATAACATTAGCTGTAAAATACTAATTTATTGTAGCAAATATTCCTCTACGAACATGAAAAGCAAAATTAATCGAGACATCGTAACACTCCACTAATTGTGCACACACAAACAATAAAAATGTAAATAATCATCATCATCAGCCTTTATCCGACCGCTGCTGAACATGGGCCTCCTTCAATAAACGCTAAGGCGGTCGATTCCTCAGACATTCGACAGAGAACTAACGTTACCGAATACCAATATCACCCGAAGAATAAGCACGTTATAATGGTAGTGTGCTGGTCACACACTCAGAGGAACAATCTGAATATCAATATGAGAGCAATATTCCATGTGTGGCCGGATCTGCGCCTTGTATAATTTTGGCAGAGGAAAGACATGAAATACTGCTTCGCCTTACTGAGCACATCGAGTTTCTTAGAGGAAAATTCAGCCTTTCCTTCCAAATGGCCACGAAATTGCACATTGTCTACATGTCGACTCCAAGTATTCCAATACTGGCTGAGGTGATTATAAAAGTGCCTTCAAATGGGAGAGGAACGACGAAGGGTGTTTCTTTAGCGGTAAACGCGCAAACTTATTTCTTTTTGGGGTTAAATTGGACTAGATTAAGTCACCCCCATTCTGAGACTTTGCCTAACAGAGACTCGATTTCAGACACTAGTTTGTTCCGACACTCGTTGACTTGTTCCCGAGAGATATTAGAATGACCTATGTATCTTCGGTGCTGTCGTATAAAGTGCATGTAGAAGAAACAAGGTAGGTAAACACATGTACCGTTGACAACGACTTTGATGTTCATACCTGCCAAAAAACTGGTGATCCATTTACATAATTTCTTGAAAAGCCCATAGAACGGTAGATTTGTTGGAAGTGCTTTATGCCACGCCTTATCAAAGGCTTTCGCTATGTCTAAACTAACCGCCATCGCTTCCCCTTGCTCTCAACTGCCTCCACCCATCGCTGTATTAAGAATATTAGAAGATCACCGGCTGAGCGATTCCGTTGAAAGCCATATTGATGATCGCTAATCTGCTAGTGCTCCTCTGAATACCGCTGAAGCTGGCAGTTAACATTGCATTTCATAATCTTTGAGAACAAGGCAGTTAAATCTATTGGTCTATGGTTTGACGGGTCTGAGCGGTCCCCTTTCTTAGGGATCAGATGCTAAAGCTGTCTTCCACGAGCGTGGAACGATGCCCAATGAATAAGAGTGCCGAAAGAAACGCGAAGGACGGTTTCCAACTAAGGAACACAACTTCGTAGCACTAACAGATGCCCAACGAAAATAATGTTTTGCGCATTGAGCTCTGTCGGAAAATTATTTCTGGCATACGGGTTTAAAGTATCTCTCCGAGGGATCGTCGGTGGTATTTCTCTCGGGTATCCGAAGTGGAGATGGAAACAACAAGAGAGCTTAGAATGTCAACCTCGTCCTTTGCGGTATGGGCCAACGAGTCGTCCTTCATGTGCAGTGATGGTAACAATAGCTTACAAACATTCCCTTGAACAGACATTCGCCAAAGGAACGACCAAAATGCATAAATTCCCGAAGGAAGTTGGAGCAATTTCTTGTCAATTCTGCTCACGTACTCCGCTTTTGCATTAGTAAAACTTCTTATGAACGACCTGGAGGCATAGTTATACTTACTCATTTTTTAATTCGCTGGTATTTACACCCTGGGATATCGATGCATTGACCCAAGCTTGGTTAGTTTCCCACTTATGACGTGTAGCCATCTTGTAGGATCAACCAAGCCACGGCTGGGATTTGCTGACTACAGAGCAAAAAAAAGTTCCATGGCTTGCAGCACCATCTCTGCATCCCATTCCAATCAGATGACCTATGGTGCCAAACGTGACTGCAGCCCGCAAAAAGAAGCCATGATGGGTATATAACTGGCACAGAAATCCGAACCAGACAGTGGCCTGACTAGCCAAGTGGAGCGTCCACAGGAACCTTCTAACTGCCCGTATGAGAGGACAGCAGAATGTTCAACAAGTATGATCATCAGGGATACGCGTTGGTGATACTACCAATTGTGTCAGATTATATCCTGAGGCAAAGTCATAAACAGATCTTCCCGTATGATCGGTGACACGCGATGCGAGCCATTCGGTATCGGTCACCAAGTATCACGATCTCTGCGGATGGGATCTGTTGTAGCACGGAATCTGTAGCCATTTACATTTACCGCTGTGAGACCTATATAGGCAGACGTGTGGATGGTCGTCGCTATCTATGCGCAACCAGAAAATGTAGAGGTTTCCATATCCAAGACTGCCAAGACGACGAAAGCAGACATCTTCTCTGACGTACGCGCAAACTCCAGCCCGCGGTACAAAAAGTGTTCTTATTTGTAACCTGTATAGAAGAGATAAGAATTATCAGCTGGATAGGATATCTGTGTCTCAGTCAAAAAGGGCAAGGTTGACTTCGCCGTCTGGAGGCAGTAGTGTACGGCGTTTAGATTTGTATAAAGCCCCCTCGGACAGTTAATGTATTGAGCACATTTTGTTGTCATCCCGCCTCTCCAAAATACGGGGGGCTGCCCAGGCTTTCAGTCTCAGGTACAGGTCCAGTCTGTCTGTGACTGAGTCCAGAAGTCTGAGAGTCATTCTCCGGTGTTTGCGACCGGTATCCGACATAGGATGTATCAGTACGGGCAGATTGCTGTTTTTGTCCTTAATTTTTTTTCCGTAGAATTAAGCAATATTTTCTTGTAACTTCTTTAATACTGCAACGAAAAATATAGAAGTAGAATACGTTTATGCAATAACATTAAAAAAGTCTTAATCTGGCTTTGCGACTTTATTCGCCGGAGGGTGCGATATATATACAAAACCCATATAAGACGAAAACCTGATTTTTTTAACTCAACTGCGCTGGAAGGAGGGTTAGGTTTATCGTGTAGATAGAGGCTCTGTAGCCTGAACGGTGTTTTTGTGTTAGTTGGATATTCAAACGGGCAGACGCGCCACATGATGGTAAGTGGTCAGCGTCACCCATGAACATAAACGAGTTAACCTGAGACTAGACCCGGGGAATGCACTCATGTCCTATCCTGAGACATAAGATGTGAAGTCTCTGTGCCAGGAATTACAAAGCCTGAACTGTTCGCAATTTCGCTTCCAATGCGTGCTAATTGATTTTTCACATTGAAATAAAATTAAATAAAATAACAGTCATCTTCATCATCATCATCATCATCATCACCAGTCTTTATCCGTCCACTGCTGCACATAGGCCTCCCTCAATGAACGCCAAGACGACCGATCCATAGCCACTCGCATCCAATACAGACCGGCAAATGCACGGAGATCGTTTTCCCACCTCGTAGGAAACAAAAATAGTTTCAAAATTACTAAAATAATTTAAAACGGGATATTTACCATGTTTTTTTATTTTTGGAACGTAGTTCCTTATCGCGCGTTACGAAAGGGGGCTAGACGGAAAAAATTAAGATGAAAAGTTGGAACGACACTTTTTGCTATAGTTGTAAGCCGTGCGGCTTTTTGACTGACACATTACTGCGTCGGTAGCTGTTTTTGTTACACTATTGGGGCTGCTTAGTAAAAAACCCCAGTTCAAATCCCACCGTCTCGGTGACTTTTTTTGTATTTTATTTTTATTATTTTACGCCGGGAGATGATCTGATTTATATCGATAAAAAAATCATAAAAAAAATATACCTACCCGAATAATTATTTTCCTTACACCTTTTTTTTGACAATTCCTTCACTAATTAATCGAAAGGAACTTCGTTCCATCTGGGTGTCCCTTGACACCTCTCTTTAGTTTTATTTCGCGGAGCTCGATATTTCGACATTATCTACGAATGTCTTGTTCACGAGACTGAAGTATGCGGGTAGGTGTCCGTATCGGATTACCTCCTTTCTCTTACGTTTGCTGCGTAAACACTGGTCACCACTACTATTGCTTTTTTCACTCCTAATATCATCACTAGTTTTGCGTACACTCGACACTCGATCCTGTGTTCGAGTTTCAAAATTTTAACAGTATGAAAGCTCTTTAAGGTCCAACTGAAATCTGCTTCGATTTTATCCAAGCTAGAAGCCAAATTGGGTTTGCAAATGAGCTTATAATCGTTTGTCATTTAACTTATCGATGCGGTGGTCGGATGTCGGTCGTTTTGGCTTCGTCGAGGAATCTCATTACCCGGTACGATAATGGTTATACTGAAAAATATATTGTATGACGTGAAAGAAACTCTTCATGATATTATGCCAAGTCTATCACATTCTTTCTTAGATTTGTAGTTTTTTTTATAGAGGAGGGCAAACGGACAGTCGATGCACCTGATAGGAGATAAGCGACATCCACAAACACTGACTACACACAGAGGATAAGCAGGTGCGTTGCCGGCCCCACCATAGTTCAGGCCTTGACGTGGCGGTGGATCTCAGTAGCCTAGGGTGAGCCCAGCACCTTGGCCGAAGCTAGTTGATTCAAGGGGGCTCTTTGTACCCCTCTTATAAGAAGAGGGGACAAAACCCTCTGAGGAGGTGGTGTCGGTCCCTTGCGGGACTGACGAGGTGCTCAGTTAGCTTACCAGATCTGGGGCACCTCACCAAAGGCGGTACTGGTGGCGCTCGCCGGATTTTAGTGGGTAGAGCTGCGTCCACTTACCATCTTTCGGGCGCAGCAAGTCCCACACACCCGCCTCCCGCCACCAGGATGCCTCAGAGCATTTCCCGGCGTTAAAGAAAAAAAAGGTGCGTTGCCGGCCTTTCAAATTTATTTCACTTTCATTTTTAATAGGGGGCAAATGGAGAGCCGGTTCACTTGGTGGTTCACCAACATCCATTGACGATGCATCATAGGATGCATATCAATCGATATTCGTCCGCTATTTTACAAGTCCCTTCTATCTTCTACGCGAGCTATCCTATCAAATACCGATTATTAGTAACTAGTCAACTCGGAATGTGAGGTTAAAATTTCCCCCATTGAGTTGAAATTTCTACATCTTATCGAAATGTTGGTGTTTCCGTAGAAATTATTTATTAATTATTTATTCTGAAAAGACGAAAATGCAAAAGTTATTTCATTATAAACATAAAAAAGTGTTTTTTTTTTTTTTTTTTTTCTTTATTTAATAAGGGATTTTTGTACATAGAATGACAATACCAATCCCAATGTACCTTATTCTAATACATTTACATATTATACATATTTTATTACCTCTAATTCTAAAACTAATTTGTATATTTAAACATGTTAAACATAGTTCTATAGTTCTAGCTGCATCAGACTTTGGATTAACTAAGACGCTATTTAACACACCAACATCATTAATATTTAATTTAAATTTAGTAAAAAGTAAGTTCCTCTCGTCGGTATACCGTAGACATTCTATTAATCGATGGTATACGTCATCCCGTTTATTACAATGGTCACAGTTAGGCGTCTCTACTTTCCTCATCAAATACGCGAAACTTTTGCCAGGCACATGTCCGGCTCGTAGCCGACATGCTGAAACAACCTGTTGCCTGTTCAGTGAGGCTGCATGGAACCACGGGATACGAGGAGGCTCACATTGAATAGTCTTATACCAAATGCCTTTAACTTTCGATTGTTCGTCAAAGTATTCTTTAAATATATCATAGCATTTTCTCTTATATTTAGTTAATACCTCTAAATATCTTGGTAGGATATTCGCTTCGTCCCCTTCTAATACTTTTTTAGCTAATTTGTCAGCCTCTTCGTTCCCGGAAAGACCGATGTGAGATGGAACCCATTGGAGTACAATAGTTACATTTTTACTACAGGCTTTATTTAGTTCATTAAGTATATTGTATGCAGTAGACATTCCTCTATATCCAAAGACGCACCGAACAATATGTAGAAGAGCACTTTTACTATCAGTAAGGATTACTATTTTACGGACATCTAAACTAGAAGCATAGCATAACGCCTGTGATATAGCAAAGAGTTCAGCAGTCATGATAGATACATATTTACTTTTTATTTTGTGTAACTTATAATTTTTATATGTTGGATCATAACACGCAGTACCGAGACCAAGTGTTGTTTTAGATGCATCAGTATATATGACGTGATACCCAGTATATTTACGCTGTAATTCTTGAGTAACTTCACATTTTAAGGTATGATGGTTCGGGTACTGCGACTTAGATCCTGTTAAACTATCCAATGTACTATGAATTATGGCTTTTAAATTAATGTTGGAGACCCACGTATCCAAAGTAAACATTTCAAGCGGATATGATGAAGACATAATATCCTGTTTGATTTCATTATAACACACTGCTGGCAATGGCTTCTTTTTATGTAACCAAAATGTATTACTAAGAAAACTATAAAGTTTATCAAATAGGTGAGTATTCATACTATTCGAGAAAGACTTAACTTTTAAACAATATTTATAGCACAAATATAATCTCCTTGTCTTCAAAGGTGGAATGCATATTTCACTTTCCATAATGTGTATTGGAGTGGACTTTATAAAACCTCCTATTACTCTAAGAGCCTGGTTTTGTATTTTGTCTAGTTTAGACACGTGGCAATTGGCTGCATTTTCATAGAGGTAGCTTCCATAGTCCAACCAGTGTGGTCAAGATCATGAGAATTGTGAAACAAATACATTAGTATGTATTAATTGTAAAGGAAGACATATGGCATTAGATAAAAGTTGTCCAGTGTTTATAAAAGAAAAGAGGGTTAAAAAATTAATGAGTGATAATAATTGCACTTATAAAAGGGCTTTAATGATCTACAATATTAGTGATACTCAGGCCAAAAGAACTACTCTGTCTCAACCTAATCCAGACACAAACGGAAAACAAGGATCCTGTATTATACATATAGAGATATATTACTATAAGAAAATAAGGAAAATGGGACTGAAACAGAAAAAGAAATAAATTGCGAAAATAATGAGTCTGCTAAACATGTAGCGAATAAAAGTAAAAAACGACAAAATAGCCCAAAAAATAAATATTCAACAAGTTCAAATATTGAAGAAATAAGACAGGACAATGAAATAGAGGAAGATGGGGAGAAAGAGAAAGAAGAAGACATGCTTGAGAGATGCGAGACAAGTTCATCAGGGGAAACAAAAAAGAAAAATAAAATAGGTTATTTGCAAGGATAAAAATTATTGTCTTAAAAGTAAAGGAGATATTAGTGACAGACAGATCATTTGAAGAAAAAGTTTGTCTATGTATACAATACGTCTTTAAAGAAATCATGTCATATTTAAGTGAGAACTTTATGGTTGGAGATATAATGAATTTTTTATTCAAGAATAATGGCTAGACACAATTTTAATATAAAAAAGTGTTTTTAGTATCTATTTGTACGAATCATTGATTAAGTAATACGTAACGTACGTAAGACCTATGACGACTATATAAGAAGACTAATGTGTCCAACATTTGAAGTGCCCACGTTTTAATAATGTGTAGGTAATATTTTAATTATAATAAAACAACTTTTACAAATTTAATAGTGGTTTAATAAGATATTTACAAGCCCGACGTTTCGGATACTTTAAAACAACCATGATCACGGGTGTCTGCCCGTCCTCTCATGACCGCTCAAGACTCAAATATATTTTTTTATTCAAAATAGTACCAATAAAGTATTATTTTGAACTTCAATTGAATCTACCACCAAGGCAAGCCCACTGAGAAGACCCGTCGAAACAAACCCTGTGTAACAATTTTTTTCGAATACATAATAATATGTATTCTATAATAAGAGGTAGTGCCATGCTGCTTTGCAGCCGAATTGGGCCTGCACGACCGAGGTGGTACCTCTCGCTTACAAAACACCGATGTCAAGTGACAGCTATGCTGTCGCGTTTCGTGTGGTGTGTGATCCGGTGACCCGTTGGGGAATAGGAAAAAGGAAGGCAACGTATCTGCATAATTTAGGTCCTGAAGTATTTGTATCAATATTAGAGTACACAAAATATGGATGCCTGCAGGATGTATGTGATCCACTACCAGGGTATCGATTGGTGAAATTGCCGATACTTAATGCAAATTATTATCTCCCGGGTGGGCTGAGTTGCTCTGTACGAGATCAAAGGCCTTTGCCACGTTAAAAATAAATTTGCCCGTTTACGAATTAGGAATGCTAAAAATTACCGAATAGCTGCGTGATATAATATACGAAAATATTTTATACAATTTTGGTCTATACATTTTTAAATGAAGAGGTAACTCATGCGATTAAAAAAAGGGCTATACATTTTTTCTACAAAGAGGTAATATTTGCGAGTTTGAATTAGGTAATCTCCGAAACTACTTACATGTACAAATTCTGATTAATGCTGAGCGACATAAGCTATGAAAATATTTACCAGGATACGGCTGTAAATCTTAGTTAATGCGGAAAATGCGGGCATTAGATAGCTCTTGTCTATAGTCTCGAATCTTTCCGCGGTTCCGCAGAAAAGCGCGGGCTGCGGCGACAGGCGGTCGCACCGCCGTGACCTTTACGTGGCTGATCGCGGGATCCGGGCTATAAGGCACTCTTATAATATGTTCAGGGTGCCTTGAGAGGAGGAGGGGTTATCACCCCGCTGCCTTCAGATGAGAGTGCTGGATAGCAAGCCGCCGAGGCCCAATGCGGATGTCATTGTACCCGCCACGAACCAGCCAGATGACGAGATGAAGACAGCTGGGATTTTAGTTAGGGTGAGAATCCTACATTGTCACCGAGCACCCCCGGGCCTGAGGGGAATCATTATGAGTTCCAATGAGTTTGTTTCGCTGGTTCTTCTCAATGGGCATGGCTTGGAACTGGTGGTTGTCTCAATTGATGTTCAAAAAACTGTTGATACTATTTTGAATAAAACATTTTTGATTTGATTTGATGATGTCCCCAGCGAACACAAAAAAAGATCTTGCAGGGGTTTGAAGGATGAGAGGACTAAGATCTAATCGGCATCATTTTTCTTCTCCAGTGTTCAGACTAGCGCTTACTCGGAGGTAAAGAAAAAATGATGAGGAAACCTGCATGTCTGATTTCTTTTCTTGAGGGATCTGAGGTCCGCTTACTTCATCGGACCTAACTTACTAGAACCGACAATAACATATCAGTCCTACCGTGAGTTGCTGTACAGTATCGGACATGTAAAACTTAGTGAACCTCTGTAAATCGGTAAAGGTTGCTTCATTATAATAACTTAAATTATACTATCTTTATGGTCAGAAATATATGCATTAGGTGAATTTAATATTGCATGTTTTGATATAAACTGCACAGTCTTAATGAATCTTCCCGACGTGTGGGTCTTAGGATGAACTTGGACAAGACGAAAGTCATGTTCAACGAACACGTTCTCCCTAGGCCGGTTAACGTTGATGGCATAACTCTCGAAGTCGTGCAAGAGTATGTCTATCTTGGGCACACTTTGCAGCTAGGTCGACATAACTTCGAGAGAGAAGCCGATAGGAGGATTCAATTGGGATGGGCAGCATTCAGGAAGCTTAGCCATATTCTCACGTCGTCTATACCGCAGAGTTTGAAGACGAAAGTCTTCGACCAATGCGTTCTCCCCGTGATGACCTACGGGGCTGAAGCGTGGCCTCTAAATATAGGACTGGTCCGCAAGTTTGCCGTAGCTCAACGTGCTATGGAGCGTGCTATGCTGGGTGTTTCTTTGACAGATAGGATTCGGAAGGAAGACATCCGTCAGAGAACTAAGGTAACCGATATCACGCAAAGAATCAGCTCGTTGAAGTGGCAGTGGGCTGGTCACACACTCAGAAGAACGGATGGCCAATAAGGTTCTAGAGTGGAGGCCACGTTTAGGTAGACGAAGTGTTGGTCGGCCATTGACCAGGTGGGAAGACGATCTCCGTGCGGTGGCCGGTCCGTGTTGGATGCGAGTGGCAAGGGATCGGCCATCTTTGCGTTCATTGAGGGAGGCCTATGTTCAGCAGTGGACGGATAGAGGCTGATGATGATGATGATGATGATGATGTTTTGATATAGATACCTACCTCTCAATCTAGTAGTTGTTTCCAAATACCCAGCGATATTTGAGTTTCTTTTTCATTGCCGTTCATATTTGTATTGGCTGCATTGTTTCTATTGAAAAATTTGACTTTGTTTTTCCTCCGAACGTTTTAGCTTGTATCTTTTGAACCAGACATGATATGGAGACAAAATAAATTATGGCCCCTATATCAGCCCCCCCGAGCATGTAGTGGGTCGCTGTTTGGTGTGGTGCCAAGTACATAATACCACCGCAACGATCACACTAACTTAAGGCACCATTCATAATACCAGGATTTATGGTAGCAAATTCCTTTAAAACAGTTTTCATACAATATCTAGGTTAAAACATTCAAAAAGTATTAGCGATTGGAAAAAGATTCTGTAATGTAGACTGACACAATACACTTGTGCAATACTAAAAGTATCTTTAAATTTTACGTACATTTAATTTGGACTTTGCTTAGTCTTTTTTTTTAACGTGGGACTCGTTGCGCCCGAAAGCTGGTAAGTGGACGCAGCTCTACCCACTAAAACCTGGCGAGTGCCACCAATGCCGTCTTTGGTGAGGTGCCCCGAATCTAATAAACAAACGGGGCAGCTCGACGGCTAGTCAGTCCCTCAAGAGATCGATGTCATCTCCACAGATGGGTTGCACCGTACCACAGAACAACCTCTCCCAATGTCGGGACAGTACAGGTGAGGTTTCCATCCCCGCCCTTTGCCCCCTGCTCTTTTGTCCCCTCTTCTTATAAGAGGAGTAGAAAGAGCCCTCTCGGCTCAATTAGCTTCGCCCAAGGTGCTGGGCTCACCCTAGGCTACTGAGCCCCACCGCCACGTCAAGGCCTGAACCATAGTGGGGGGACTTTCCTTACTCTGCTTAATCTTTCACGCTTAGAAGAATGTCCTGAGAAAACCTAGTCGAGAAGCAATCAACTGACAAAGCTCCTGAACTACATTTAAACATCGAGACGCTTAGGATTACCAGGTCTCATATTTACCCTTTCTTGGGTCGAAATGTTGGTACGGTCAACTTTACAAAAGGATACCTAGGGATAGGATGTTCTGTAGACGAACTGTAAAAAACCAGGTCAGTGGCATGAAATATACAAGAGCGGTGACAGATTTATCGTTCCCTTTAACGCTCTGGCCCGTTGGGTTGTGTTCAAATTTATTTTTTGCGGATAAGCCTTACCTTGGCGTCGAAACGTTGGATTTATCGTAATTTTTATTTGGCACAAGACATTGTTCGAAGTTTTATATTGATGTCGTCCTAATGTCGATAGTGTATGTTTAGTAAATATTTTTAGAATTTGTAAATAATACAAATGGAAACATAAATCGATTTTTAGACTATTTATCTTCAATATTGAAAGTGTGATGACAACAGATATTTTCTGCGTCTTAAAATAAGATGAACTAAATAAATGTTATTAAGTTTTTACGATTGAAGTTCGTGGGTTCGATTCCCGTGAGCAGATATTTATAGCACGAGTTTTCACGAGCAAGATTTGATTGTTCTTAACAAGTACCAGTAGCATAGCTTAAAAAGGCCATTATCACTATCATTAAAATATTCACAATTATTTTTAGAATATTTTGTACAATATCATAATTTTTGTGATCAATAGCATGACATGTCATCAAATAAAGATGAGGTATATTATAATAACAGATAAGTTTTTTAACTGGATCTTGTACTATAGTACAAGAACCGGTGTAACATTATTCACTTTGGTGTAAATAAACTAATTCGTGAAAACCTTAACAAGAGGCAGCCGCAAAAAGTGTCTTGATTTCCCTAAGGACTTCCTGCCCACTTCCGACTCCTACTAAAATATATTAACTTTAAGATAACACTTAATTAAAAGCCAAGTTAAAAGAGATTTAAAACATAATCACGAGCTTGTTGCTTCTCGTTAAATCTTTTTTTTATGTTAGTTGCATAGTCAAACTGGCAAACGTGCCATTTGATGGTAAGTGGTCGACGTCGCCCATGAACATAAACATGTTTACCTGCAACGAGCCCAGGCAACTCATTTATGTGTTGCCTATCCTGAGACATAAGATGTTAAGTCTCTGTGCCAGTAATTACACTGCCTGTCTTGCCCTTCTCACCGAAACACAGCAAAGCTGTTTCACGGGAGAAACAAGCAAAATGGTGGTACCCATGCAGCCGGGAGCGCGGCACAGCGCTTCCCTCCCACCGGTATTTTTATATTAGCTGTTTCCCGCGATTTAATCTGTGTATGATGCAGGCTAAAATACTTCTAGATAATGTGGCTCTTTAATTGTAAAAAATATATAGAAATCACTTCAGTAATTTCAAAGTCGGTGAACTCAAACGAAATTAAATTTCCAATAGGACATGGGTAAATAGTAAAGTTTTACATAATATCATACAACATCCAGTACCTCCCAGGTGCAGGTGCTTAGCCAGGCACAGCCCGAGGTTGTATGTTTGGCTGACCTGATTAATGGGCGGAAATTTATATTAACAGGACCACTGACTCGTTAAGAGAATCTACTCTGGAATCTGAGATCCTAGATCAGGTTGCATTTCGCTTTTGCTTCGCTTGTAATTATAATCTGCATTTTAAATTTTAAAGAGTTTCAACATCATACGTTATTCATTACATTTACTTTTTTTTTATTCTTACAAATAATTTTTTTTCCCGGGGTCCACCTGTTACAAAATAATTATTTCTTTCAAATTATCCTTTAATTTTTCTTAATAACTGGGCTATAAAATGCAAAAATAAATTTCAAATAAATTCGGAGATCAGCGCGTCCAAACAAACAAACTAGAGCTTAATCACATTATAAAGAAAGAAGAAAGAAAGATTTAATTGTGAACTACTAATTATGAGATAGATATTGAGTAATATAACATTTATACGTTGTAATTTTACAAATTGTGCTCAACTCAGCTTTTACTGGCGGTAATTACAGCACTAGTCTTTTAAGGCCATCTAGTGAAGCCACAAAACAACATTTTCACGAAAAAGAAAAAAAATCACACAATATTTATGACAACATAATATTATTGTACCAAGGATACAAAATCGAAAAGAAAAAAAAGAAATATTTATATTTTAGTTTTCTCCTTTACGTTTTTAATATCATACATAACAGTTGACACTGGCAGTACAGCTTGGCAAAAAAGAGTATGACGTGGTGACAGGTGGAACTAAATATTTTACTAAATGGAAACCTATGTTGACAATTATACTTGGCCGAAAAATACTAGATTTTGAGTAAAGCTTAGTGTTTCACATTTATTTTTAACGATTTGATTAAATTATCTCACTGATTTTCCATATTATGATGAGACCTAAGTGAAAGTGGCGCCCTCATTTTTTCCATACTCTTTTTTGCCAAGCTGCATGTTGGATAGTCACAAGTTGCGACGTCAACGTGCCAATAATAAAAGAAGAAGACAAAGAAAAAAAAGTGCGTGTATACAAAGTACACAATAATTATGTCAGAAGTGAAATTTATTTGGAAAACTAATTTTAAAATCTCGTTTATATTTATACTAATCTAAAGCTTTAAATTTTCGAGACTTGCGATGCGACGTTCGCTCTATCTCACTCTCTCTTTCGATCTTTCTCACTCGCTTACTTCCTACTCTTACTCCATGGCTACGTGCTCCATGCTACGTTCGCCCTTCTCAATCGATCTTAATCACTCTCTCCCTCTTCTTGGACAAAAACGTTGCACATTCTTGTGACGTTTCATCCTTAAAAATTTTATCCTCATGCGCGCAAAGAAATTTCACTTCAAAAATAAAAAAAAAACAACAGCAACATTAGTATAGATTTGCTCAGATACTTCACTTGTGTAAGTTTTTTGTGTGAATCAAATATAACATAAAGCGCACATAAAGGAGATAGTAAACTTTACTATTCCGTATAATGCAGACACCCAAGTTATTCAGTCGGCATAAAAGAAATCAAGTTAAGCAAATTCACCTAGAAAATATAAGATTCGTGTTTTATGCAATAAAAACTGGGAGCAATTCTGAAACAGTTTTTCTGGGCCCAAAACATTTTGGACCTGCGAATTTTATTATCTCCTCGGGGAGTTGGTTTTGATGGGACATCAATTTTTTGCGAGACACTCAAAATGATCTTGACATCGTAAAATCAATGCTTGTTTGGGATTTTAGTTTTGTTCTTTTGATTTAGTCTGCATTTTTAACATTGATTTGATGTCAAGTTAAAGACATGGGAAGCACATCACTTAGATATTTTAGCGTTGTAGTAAAATAAATTTTAGGAAAAGATGATTGTCAATTAGTGTTAATTTGCGGAAATCCATGACACATGATGTTTTATATATTAGTGAAAACTGTTATAGATTACGTGGTTTGCGGAATAGCGCTAATAAAATGTTATCAATTTTATAATGAAACAATTTTTTACGGATTTTATCGCGGTTTATTAAGATTTTTACAAGCCCGACGTTTCGGATACTTTACAGCAACCATGGTCACGGGAGGACTGAGGTGTCATACGTCCTATCATTACAAAGTTATTCGAAACTACCCTATGATACATTTTGGTCAGTCCTATCTACGCAGAAAGTGCTAACTGTATCTTTAATCTGTGACATATTATGCTTGGATTTTGATTTGATAATTTTTTTACCACCTGCTTGGGATCCCATTATTAAAATTATCAAATCAAAATAGTGCTGGCCCAAAACGAAACATCTCCTTTCTCAGCCATAACATGATCATTTTTAAAATACTAATAATGTTATTAGCATTTAAATATTAAAACCCAACGTCGGGCTTGTAAAAATCTTAATAAACCGCGATAAAATCCGTAAAAAATTGTTTCATTATAATGAGTGAAATTCGCGTAAACATTAGAAAACAATATATTCAATTTTACTTTCTGGACATAGAGAAATTATTTCTGTAATAAAATCCGCTATTTATTAATTAAAACAAAAAAAAAGATACTTACAAAGTACAATTGAAAGTAGCTTAAATTATAAGCTGCGGAAGCCGATTTGTTAAATTACAATATAATTAAATTCTGTCAGTGTTGTTTGCAAATCCGCTTGAGGTCTGGGTACTTTTGTTTGTCATTTATCTTGTCAACACGGCCCCGACGTTGTTTAGCGTTAAATTGAAAAACAATCCCTCCTATTTCATGGGACACCGGACTCCAAGACTTTAATCGGTTCGTTATACCGAGGTCACGAAAAACCCGTTGACACACAAATAATTTTGTGTTTGTGAGTTTTATGTGCTTATTATTGTATGTAATGTGTATATGTGTTTTTGTTTGTGAGCTCACTGTGTGTTGTGTATGTTCTTGAGTGTAGGTTTTGAGTTTTTATTGTGTTTGTTAGAATATCTGTAGGCTTATGAAATATACACTGTGCTTTGAAATAAATTATGTTTAAGTTATGTTATGTAGACAATGTCGAAATTTACCAGTGGGAGGGATGCGCTGTGCCGTGCTCCCGGCTGCATGGGTACCACCATCTTGCTTGTTTCTCCCGTGAAATAGCTTTGCTGTATTTCGGAGAGAAGTGCAAAACAGGCAGTGTAATTAGTGGTACCGAGACTTAACATCTTATGTCTCAGGATAGGCAACACATAAATGAGTTGCCTGGGCTCGTTCCAGGTAAACTAGTTTCTGTTCATGGGCGACGTCGACCACTTAACATCAGGTGGCACGTTTGCCAGTTTGCTTATCCAAGTACTATCATCATGGGGCGCCATCTTCATATTGAAGTTTGGAGGTCAGCATTTGGTACTCCGTCTGATCAAGCGATATTCTCTTGATCTGGTGGTAGCTCAACCGGTCCAGTCCTTTATATCGTCAAACCACTTTCGCCTTGGTCTTCCTGGTGGCCTTCCACCCGGTATCTTGCCCTCGAGGGTTGTCCGTAGATATTCCAAGACGGGCTCTCTTTCCCCACCATGGTTCAGGCCTTGTCGTGGCGGTGGGTTACTACCTAGGGTGAGCGGTGCACCTTGGGCGAAGCTAATTGGGCCGAGGGGGCTCTTTGTACCCCTCTTATAAGAAGAGGGGACAGAAGAGCAGGGGGCAAGGGGTGAGGATGGGAACCTCACCCCATTGTACTGTCCCGACGTTGTGAGGGGTTGTTCTGTGGTGCGGGACAACCCCTCTGTGGAGGTGGCGACGGTCCCTTGCGGGACTGACTAGCCGTCGAGGTGCCCTGTTTGTTTTCTAGATCCGGGGCACCTCACCAAAAGCGGCATTGGTGGCACTCGCCGGGTTTTAGTGGGTAGAGCTGGGTCCATTTACCAGCTGTCGGGCGCAGCGAGTCCCACACACCCGCGTGGGGAGACCCACTCCCCCGCGGGATGCCTCAGAGCATTTCCCGGCGTTAAAGAAAGAAAAAAAAAAAAAAAAAAAAAAAAGACGGGCTCTCTTTGCAAGTGTCCAAAGAAGGCCACTTTTCTTTTAACAATGGTTGACATCAGCTCTCGTTTGCGGTTTGCTCGGTGCAGCACTTTGACGTTCGAAGTAAAACTGGTCCATGGGATTTTAAACATTCTTCGAAGAGTCCACATTTCAAACGCTTGCAGTCTTTTGCATGTGTCTTTCCTTAGAACCCATGTTTCGCAGCCGTACAAGAGCGTGGACCAGACGTAACATTTCATAAACTGGAATCAAAGGTCGAATGGGATTCTAGGGTCACATAACACTTTCGCCATCTTGAAAAAAGCAGCTTTTCCTTGACCAATTCTATATTTTACTTCTTCTAAATGATTCAAATCAGCTGTAAGGTAACGGCCTAAATATTTGAACTTATATGTACCCCTTGTACATTTTCACCTTTAAGTATAATTCTTGGGTAGGGCAGTTGAGATTACCAAATTAATTACTATAAAAAATAAAATTAAGCTCCGCGAAATAAAACTGAAATACATGGTAATTACCCCTTTTTAAATAATTTAAGCAAGGAATAAATATTATGTCTATGTGTAATTGTTAATTGTAGTATGTGTTTTTGAGTTTGAGTGTGACGTAACATAATATTTGTCTTTGTAAATGTTTGAGTGTACCTATTTTTAAATTCACTGCGGATTGTATTTTTGTGTGTTTATTATGGGTGTTGTGTTTGGGAATGCAAAATTTAGCATTCTGTTTGTCAATTTGGAGTGTTTCACGTCTTTGGTACGATATTTCTCTTATTATGATAATGTGGCTTTGCCACTGAAATGTAGCCTTGTATTGCAGTGCTTATAGCATTGTAATACAAGGCTACATGCTTATATCAGTGTAGTACAATACAACACTACGCCGAATTCTCATTCAATATTTTTGATGTGAAATGTCTATTGTTTTGGCTGTAAATGCCGTGACGAACTGTCGTGACGCCCCCACGTCTCTTCGATTCCTTTTTATGACCGCGCGTATACCTTTATTTCTTTATAAATCCAATATTTCGTTATAAATTTTTATTCCTTAATCCTACATTAAAACGTGGCGGGGCTTTTGAAGTGAAATTTCTTTGCACGCATGAGGGTAAAATGTTTACGGATGAAGCGTCACGAAAATGTGCAACGTTTTTGTCCTAGAAGAGGGAGAGAGTGATTGAGACCGATTGGGAGAGAGTGAGAAAGGGCGAACGTAGCATCAAGCACATAGCCATGGAGTAAGAGTAGAGAGCAAGCGAGTGAGAAAAATAGAGAGAGAGAGTGAGATAGAGCGAACGTCGCATCGCAAGTCTCGGAAATTTAAATATTTAGATTAGTATAAACATAAACTAGATTTAAAAAATAGTTTGTCAAATAAGTTTCACTTGTGACATGTGTACTTTGTACGCACGCACTTTTTTCCATTTTATTAAACTTTACGAAATATTTATTTTACTTAGTAATTCCGTTTCACTTATGAATAAAATCCTCTCACAGTTCAATGGAGATGTAGATTACTACAAAGGAAAATAATAAAGCCAATTCAGCGAAAATGTCTAAAGTAACAATATAAAAGTGCGAGGAACAAATGAAAGAAGGTAAAAAAATATGAAATGGATGTAACAACCTACTAGTTATCATAACAATTGGTTTCGGTTTATCCTTTTCAATTTTGTATATAGACTGGCTTTTACTTGAGGGTTTACCCGTGGAGTTTAAATTTATTGAAGTTATAGCATATTAAGAATAAGCTCATTGAACTATAATTTAATAAGGTTCAAGAGTGGAGGCCGCGTTCAGGTAGGCTGAAGTGTTCTTCGGCCATTAACCAACGGGCTTACTGTTGGCACTCGATCCTATTGAAATTTAGGATTGGGATCGAGAACCTGTCAATCGGTACTCTTGTACGCTACACTAGCGCACGATTTGACTCGATCACAGTGGAATTTTATGTAACTAATTGAAATTGGTATTTCTCAGTCTCGTACATTTTTTGCACTCATAACCATATTTTGACGTTGACGTATCGACTTCGAATTCGAGCTTAGGATAGAATGGCGAATTCACACAGTTCAACGTCAAAGTATTGTCAAGAGTGCAAAAAATTGAGAAATACCACACCACCACCACAACCATACCATACCACAGTGCAATGGGGTGAGATTTCCATCCTCGCCCCTTGTCCCCCCTGCTCTTTTCCCCTTATTCTTATAAGAGGGGTACAATGAGCAGCTTTCTTGGTTCAATTTGCTTCGCCCAAGGTTCTGGGTTCTCCTTAAGCTACTGAGCCCCACCGCCACGACAAGACTTGAACCTTGGTTGGGATCTTAAGCTCGAATCTGCCTTTGACCGCCTAATTGCCACTCAAACTGGGACGGATAGGCCATGAGATAATTATATATATAGTTAGCATCAATTCCGCGAACCATGCAGTCTTTACAGAATTTTTTTTTCTTAAGTCAGTTGGATAGGCAAACTGGCAAACAAAATGTATGATATGATGTGCACGTATATGCACGCATATCCACGTATATAGTGCCTCTCTGGGATTAAAAATATGTCTGTATTTGACAGCCCAATCATAAAGGAAGGTTATAGAGTTTATTGTAGACTATATAAG
The DNA here is from genome assembly GCA_963853865.1 of Helleia helle. Lineage (NCBI taxonomy): Eukaryota > Metazoa > Arthropoda > Insecta > Lepidoptera > Lycaenidae > Helleia > Helleia helle. The sequence goes on along the minus strand of OY971433.1, from coordinate 17,238,829 downwards.
AAAAACATATTGACTCCGTTTGCCATATTTATTTATATTATTCCATGTTAGTAGGCTTTTACTACCAAAATAAAAAAAAAATGACTTTTAGTACCTAATCTCAATTTAATTTTTTAGTTGGGAAAAACTTGGGGAACAACTTGTATTAATATTAAAATATATACTTATCTGAACAGCTAAAGCAAGCTAAAGTTTAGCGAATGGAAATTTCAAAACTAATTTCATCAAGTGTAGTTAATTATTCTGGTTAACTCGATTTTCAGTTAAATAAACTAATGTTCGATTAAAATTTTGTATTTTTGTTTCATATAACTGTATTTTTTTATTTTCATAATCATCATTATCAACCTTTTGTCACTCATTTACATTAATGGGCGACGTTGACAACTGGTAGGCCGCATGTTTGTCTGTTTGCCTATCCAACTAACATAAAAAATGCAGTCGCGCGGCGCCCAACATACGAGAATAAAGTTATTTTAGAAAATCATAATTAATAAAAAATCAACGCGTCAATCATGCCATTTGTCACGGCATTCCAATCAATTTACTGCCACGCGCAATAGATGTTTCATGAAGAATCTTTTGTCCACGGTAAACGTTATTACGGCTGTCATATTGAATTAGTTTGTACCAAGTTGGAATTGGCCTGTCTTGGTAGTTTAAGTTTGATTCATCTTCGGAATTCGTAACGTCACAACTCCCAGTGCGTCTTTGTTGGAAACTTACCCGCTGGTACGAATATTAAACTCTTATTGTAATGTTTTTCTCATATCGATTCTCTTGTCAAGTAATCATCAGCCTACCTATCCACTGATCATCATTAAGGTAACACAAGACGCTCATCTTTCTATACAAATGCAGGACAGTAATTACTACAATGTTTGACGTTGACCATCAAAAACTAAGGATAATATAAATTGATCTCGTCGTTATCTATGTCTGTATGTACCTTAAATTGTAAAAAAATATACATTTTAAAAATACAAGCTTCTAAACTTTCGTATTTCAACACTAATTTTAGCCCAACTTTAGGCGAAAATAAATAGTATGCCGAGCACGAAAGCTCAAAAATAAAGCCCGTACAGATATAGTTTAGTTATTCAAAAGATAAAATAAATTTATTTTAAAAAGATACACTTATTAATTTTTCTATGATAACTGTTTTGCTAAAAGGACATTTTCGGAATGAATCATTGTGCATTTCATTCAAGCACACATATTCGCGCACTATGTCAGGTGACATAGCAATCATTTTGTTAGAGTTCGCGCAGTCGACTAGTTCAACCTTAACATTACCATTTACTATTGCTATACGTTACTCGATGAACGCCGAGACGACCTTATATACAGGACTGGCCTGTTGGTTTAGTGGTTAGTGACCCTGACTGCTAAGCCAGGGGGTCGTGAGTTCGATCTCCACCTAGGACAAATGTTTATATGATGAGCATGATCATTTGTTCTGTACCTGGGTGTAGTTTATCTATATTAATATGTATGTATTTAGAAATATATATGTATATAATATGAGTGGTCTAGTTACCCTAAGAACAGGCTTTCCCTAGTTTGGGATCAGATAGCCGTGTGTGAGTTGTCCCAACATATTATTATACAACATGGTAAAGCGCAGATACAGTTAGAGGTCAGGTATGGTGATACTCCCATACTCCCATTGTCATGGCTGCAGGAAGGGAGTTTGGTGACCGGGGATAATACTGGCATCTTTGGCGAAGCCAGTTGGACTGATGAGGTTTCCTGGCTTTCCTATCAAGCAAGACAGGGGCTGGAGACGTTTTCCTATGCCAAAACCAGCATTAATGCCTCGAGGAAGGTTTCCCTCTCCCAGACATGCTCTATCCATTTTCGGAAATGATACAACTGGGCGACGGACTTGAGAAATAAATTCGAGGAAGAGCCCGCCATTTTTTTAAAAATGGCGGGCTCGTCCTCGCCGCCGTTTTTTGTACCATTTATTGATTGATTTATGCTTTACTTAAGAAATTAGGTATCAGATTTTCTTGAAAATGAAGTTATCTATCATGTTTATGTACTTTAATATATATGACTGTACTTATAGTCATATACTCCACATAAAATATAATTTAGTGGTTTCAATAAAAACTTTGAGCACATCTGTTTTAGATTATCATTTATCATTTAGGTAATCTCGAAGTTGGGGAAGTTTTGGGGCCTCATCACATTAGAGAGGAAGTAATGAATTGCTGTATACATGAACCTACTAACAATTTAGTGAAGTCTTTTATGTTTTGTTTTCTAATGTTTACGCGAATTTCACTCATTATAATTTATATTATAGTAGTCAGGGATTGCGGGATCGAATCCTGTCAAGTTGTGAGAACAGATCAAATCAAATCAAATCAAATCAATCAAAGGATATGATAATTATGATATATTATACAGAATGGATTTTTGAGATGGGTCAGTAAGGGCAGGTACTTTAACCGTTATAGTTACACGAAAACGTTCCTAGGAGACCATCTATAACTTTTTAAGATATTCACAGATTTTTGAGAACATTTACGGCCTGGGGAAAAAATGCTAACATCTCGCTCACTTAGTACCGGCATCAAGTTATGCTGTTGCGTTTCATTTGGTTTGTGAGTTTCCGGTAGCCCATTGGGGGGATAGGGAAAAGGAGGGCAGCGCATCTGTATAACTTTTGGTTGTGCTCATGTGAAAGTCAGTGGAACTAATCTTTTCAAATAATATGCATTCTATAACAACGTTAACATCTCATCCTGAAATGCCTGGGAGGAAGGCCCTCACAGGTTTTCGGTTTCTACACGGTTTTCACAGGGGCCAGCATCTCGCTGATGTAATCCTGATTCCTGTTGCTTGTAGACCCGGGACCTTAAAAAAAACGGCTGAAGGCGCTCGCAGTGGTTATAGTTTAAGGGTAGGACACTCCCAGGTGCCAGTCCCACATAGAGTCTTAGCTACATCCATAAAGGTTTTTCCTTTTTTTTTCTTTAACGCCGGGAAATGCTCTGAGTTATCGAGCGGGAGAGTGGGTCTCCCCAGGCGGGTATGTGGGACTCGCTGCGCACGAAAGCTGGTAGTGAAAAGTGGACGCAGCTCTACCCAGTAAAACCCGGCGAGTGCCACCAATGCCGCCTTTGGTGAGGTGCCCCGGATGTGTTGTGGCTATTCAGTCCCTCAGGGGACCGACACCACTTCCACAGAGGGGTTGTCCCGCACCACAGAATAACGCTCCTAATGTCGGAACAGTACAATGGGGTGAGGTTCCCGTCCTCACTCCTTGCCCCCTCCTCTTTTGACCCCTCTATAATGGTTTTTTCTGCAATATCAAAAAAGGAAACGGGAAACGTCACGTAAGCAAAATATCTCTAGCTGAGATATTTTACTTTCGTAACGTCAATCATACGTTGCCTATCTTTAAGATCAGATGTCTCGGTATCAGTAATAAAGCGTGACCTTCTTTCGTAAGCCAAAGATCTCTATTAGGGCATCTTATTAGATATTATATCTAATAATATCTGAAGCCTATTTACCCAAACAATGACGTGACCTGGCTTAACTTACCCGTGTATGAGAATTACGCGAATTAAGCCCCAGGAGTTTTGGCAAAGCCTTTTTATCCAACTGATTACTTTCGATTGCAAATATATATTTGCAGATTTTAGGGTTCTATAACTAAAGAAGACAATTAATTTAAGAATTTATTTTTCCGATGAATTTATTATAAATTTTTCAGGGAATTTCCCATTAATTTTGTGAAGATATCAAGTATCTTTGTTTGTTGACCTCCGTGACTCAATTTTTAGCGGTCTAAACCGGAGGTTGCAGGTTCGAATACCGCCGGGGAGCAAAAAATTTTCCGTGTTCCTGGGTCATAGATGTGAATTATATATGTGTATTATATAATAAAAATCTTATATATCTATAATATCTATGGACGCCTTTACACCACGTCAATCTGGTCCCGTTGTAAGTTCTCGAAAAACTTATGTTACGGGTACCAGACAATGGAAATATATTTAATACTTTTAAACTGTACATATATTTAAGATTTTCATTATGTAATACACATATTTAATACACATCCATGACCCAGGAACACAGAAAATATTTTTGTTCTCTGGCGGGATTCGAACCCGCAACCTCCGGCTTGAGCGCCAACGCGCTTACCACTGAGCCACATGTGTATAGTTTAAACCATTAAATATGTATCCGTTGTCTGGTACCCGTAACACAAGTTCTGCGAGAAATTACCACGGGACCAGATTTTTATCTTTTGCAGGAGTACAGATGCCGCGCTCACGTCCTGCCGATCCTCACTGCACAGTGTCAAGGAAAATGAGACTTTCGATGTCTCGTTAATATTAAATGCGCTTTTATCGCTTTACGTCTCGAGCTTTTAATTCTTTTTAAACTTCAAAACTGTTATAAGCTTCTGTTTTCACAACTGCCGCTCCTTGCGTATAAATTAGTATTTTTCTATTCATCTTAAATTGTTATAGTTGAAAACTTTAAGTCGTAAAGAACTGGTTAAGAGTGACTTTGAATCGTATGTATATATGTTAAACCAGTGTTCCGCAAACTTTTTGTGATCGAGGTACATTTAGGAAAACGAAAATTTTTGTAGGTACACCATACATGAAAAATTGATGTACCTATATTTTATGTTTTTTTTTATTTTTTATTAATAACAAAACAGATTCAGTAGAGACAAACTAAACAAAAAGCCTTGTGAGCTTGCGTGGTTTACATCTGTGTAAGTATTTTTTTGCAGTCCATTTAGATTTATGAGATATCTTATTTTTCAAGGCACACTGACTAACGATCGCGGTACACCAGTAAGTACACTTTGTGAACACTGTGTTAGACGAATATACTAACCTGATGGTAAATAAGCACTTCAGGGTACTAAATAGTAACAGTTGTAAAATGCAATTCAAAAAAATTCTAACTGAAAAACGTTATTATGATATAAATGACTTTTTAATTGACATTTTCTAATATTTATACTAATTAATTTATTTGCATTTCGACATAGTAACTAGTCCATTGAAATGTAACATTTTTTAGGCCTTACCTTGCGTTTTTTAGAGGACGCAATTTTATTTTTTTCATGTGTAGGGGGGTACCCCAAATGTAACTTTTCAATGGACTAAACTTGTTTTACATAATTTTAGTTACAATATTGTTATATTAAAAATCTGGCACGCGATGACATTAATTTTCACACTGACTTCAGTATAACATGTTGTCCTATGGTCACTATTGTAACCCCCACCATGGTTCAGGCCTTGACTTGACGGTGGGGCTCAGTAGCCTAGGGTGAGCCCAGCACCTTGGGCGAAGCTAATTGAGCCGAGGGGGCTCTTTGTACCTCTCTTATAAGAAGAGGGGACAAAAGAGCAGGGGGCCAGGGGCGAGGATGGGAACCTCACCCCATTGTACTATCCCGAAGTTCCCGCACTACAGAACAACCCCTTCCAACTTCGGGACAGTGCGGGACAACCCCTCTGTGGAGGTGGCGTCGGTCCCTTGAGGGACTGACTAACCGTCGAGGTGCCCTGTTTGTTTACTAGATCCGGGGAACCCCACCAAAGGCGGCATTGGTGGCATTCGTCGGTAGTGGATAAAGTTGCGTCCACTTACCAGCTGTCGGGCGCAGCGAGTCCCATATACCCGCGTGGGGAGATCCACTCCCCCGCGGGATGTTTCAGAGCATTTCCCAGCGTAAAAGAAGAAAGGATATTCTATCCATTATCGTAATAAATATACAAATATATGTTTAATTTGATGAAAGAACCAAAAGGAATTCCTCTTTGTAATTTCCAATACAAAGCAACGAATTAAGGTTTTTGATTATATAAAGGAGGCTTCCCACGGTGCGTGATTGTGTGCGAACGGAACGTGGCACCGCAGACACGTACATCGAATCTGGTTTAAAGCAAAAAGCGTCAAAAACGTAAGCTATATTAGTGGGAATTAAAAGAGTTTATTAGAATGCAAGATGAGTTCGGAATGGACTGTAAATCTTCAAATAATTTAGCTGGTAATTTTAGAATTCAATAAGTTTAAAAACCTTTCATAGAACAATACCAATAGTCAATGAGACATGATAAATGACTGTCGGGTCATCATCAACAACAGCTATAATCCTGTATCGGTATACTTTGTAGCCGTATGCATGAGTACCACCATACCAGTGCTCACTTGGCAAATCTGGGCCACCTCAATTACTGTGGCCAGTGGTGTCCTTGGGGACGTTATCGATGTGAAACGAACCCGGACCTCTCATTCAAGAAGCCGAGCCCATTACCACTAGAACATCGTCGCTAAATAAGACAAGGCATGAATGAGCTGGTTTATGTATTTATTTATTATTTTCGGGATTTTTACGTATTATTTTTCTTCCAAGTTTATTTTACCGTGGGTCACAACCAGCCTTTCGTTACAAGTCATACCGGAAATGGAGGGTGTATGACATTTTGTCAATATTAGAGGTTAATGCTTGCCCCAATTTCATTTCTTTGTATCTTGTTACATTATACATTAACTTTTGGCATCGGGTTATTCTCAATTGGTTGGGCAAAAATATTGCAATTTATTTAATTAATATAATTATCATGAAACAACGATTGACGGATTTGATTGCTGCGTCAATTAAAGTTTTAGTTTGATTTGATTTTACCGTGATAAAACCCTTAAAATTTTATTTTAATACAGATAATGAGTGAAATTTGAGTAATTATCAGAAAAAACATGTGATATATTGAGTTCATTTTGATACAAACCTTTTTCTAATATAATTAAAATAACTTTGGAAAATCCAAAAGTGCACGCCTCAAAATCTAATTTTCCGCATGTTTTCTACAATAAAATTGATTATTTGTAAAAGCCTGTCGGTTGCTTAGCAACGAATAAAAAGTCTGATATAAATGCACAATAAAATTATTTTCGTAGTGTCGTCGTTCATGTTATTATCATGTTGTTTTCACGTTACTTTCATGTTACAATCATGTTTTTTTCACTTTACTATCATGTTGTTTTCACGTTACTTTCATGTTACAATCATGTTATTTTCACTTTACTATCATGTTGTTTTCACGTTACTTTCATGTTACAATCATTTTTCTTTCACGTTACTATCATGTTGTTTTCACGTTACTTTCATGTTACAATAATTTTTCTTTCACGTTACTATCATGTTGTTTTCACGTTACTTTCATGTTACTATTATGTTGTTTTCACGTTACTTTCATGTTACAATCATGTTTTTTTCACGTTATTAACATGTTGTTTTCACGTTACTTTCATGTTACTATCATGTTGTTTTCACGTTACTTTCATGTTACTATCATGTTGCTTCCATGTTACTTTCGTGTTACTATAATGTTGCTAATATGTTACTTTCATATAGCTTATCTGCATGTGAACTAAAATAATGTATAATCCACACACAGCCGCGTGTACATGTATAACTTTATAAACATCTGGCGAGCAAAACTTTTGTCATTTGCAAACGTTTAAACTTAAAGTATCATTATCAGAGCACAAAACATGTCATACTTCCAAAATTTAAATGTATTACAAAACATAACGAACTTGAATATTAGTCTGGCGTTCATCATCATGTTTATGTAAGAGTTACTTTAATAATAATAATATTAATTTATTTCACACCAATTAGCACATACAAAGAAAAATTAAAAGAAAAGAAAGGAGTTGTACAATTAGGTGACCATATCGCTTTAAAGCGATTTCTTCCAGGTAATCATCCACTGAAAGAATATTTTTTAAGGATAGTGGATGTGCGCCAAAATTGGGCAAATACAATTTTAATAGTATGAAAATATATAGTATGAAAATATATAGTATGAAAATAAGTATGAATATAACTTGGAATTAGACATCGATAGTGATTGCATATGGTACGATAGATTTAAAAGAAGAACATTACCAAAGAGGAAGTAGATAGGAGAAATTAAAAAAAGACAAGGTAGAAAAATCCCAATTTCAAAGATTTTAGATTTTAAAATTTTAGTGTCTACTACTTTAGTTAGTTTGTGTAATAAAAATAATAATAATATCAACCCTTATATGAACCACTCCTCCTCGAAATCAGGCGAGGAGGGTGTTGGACCACATTTCGATGCGCTGGCCCAATGTGGGTTGGTGAACATCACACACCTTCCAAGTCTTTTAATCTCATCAGGCATGCAGGTTTCCTCACGATGTTTCCTTCACCGGTGAGCAAGCGATGTTCTCATGTTCAGGCGCACGTAGACATTTAGAAAAACGCATTTCAAGGTACCACAGGGGTCAGGATTGAACCTGGACCTCTCACTCAAGAGGCCAAGCTTATACCCACTAGACCATCTTCGCTCACTTCGGACATGGGGAGCGTGTCTACGTGGTAAGCCAGTCAGTGGTCCAGCCCTGTGAATGACCACACGCTAAGATGTTATCACTCTGTATAGTTACAGTTACACACACAGTTAGTATGTCAGAGTTTGTATTTAAAAAGTGCACTGTCCCAGAATGAGGGTAGCGGGGGATTGGCCGTCTTAATTTTGATAATAATATGTCCTATGTTGTTGATAAAAAAGGTTGATAAAAGAAAGAAAAAAAACTTTGCTCTTCTTTCAGAATCAGCAAATCTGTTCAGGGTATACAAGGTTGATAAAAGCGAGAGGCATTAAATTAAACCATTAAAGTTCACCGATTTAAGTTTTGACAAAATTATATGTTATTTAACACCCCACCATCATAATATTTCGGTTGTTCGATACACGATTATTTAAATTTGCTGCATTAAAAAAATTGAGATGAAAAACCCATTTTATTTGAGTAATATCAGGTTCTGTACAATAAAACTTATACCATAATAAACCTTGTAGGAAATGTCGTCTTTGTCGGTCGTCATAAATTATTATTTTTATAAATACCTCCCTTCAATTAAATAACTGCCCCGCCTTAACGTATTTTATTGTAAGCCCAAGTGACCATGGTTGCTGTAACAATGTCGGACATGTAAAAACTTGATAAGCCGATAAAAAAATCGTAAAATCTGTTTCATTGAAAAACAAAGTACATTTCTGTATATGGGAGTGAAAAAGTAATAAAAATCTCTACAGATAAATAAAATTGGAGTGTCTGTTTGTAATATTAAAATAACCGATTTTTACTAAATACATATGGATGTATACACCGCACATATATCAAAATAGTATTTTTTACAATTTTTGTCTGTCTGTGTGTATGTTCCGGCTAATCTCTGAAACGGCTGGGCCGATTTAAGGAGTAACTTAGGCTATAAAAATAATCATCATCAATCCGTATACGGCTGTAAATCTAAGTGGACGCGGGCGAAGCTACGGGCAACAGCTAGTATACACATAAATATACAGATAGATATAGACGAAAATATTATGAATTTTTTGAATATAAGAATGAATAATCAATTAATGTTCTTTATGAGATCAACTTGCTTGTAACGAAGTACTTCCTTATCAATTAATACTCATTATTATGAAACATCTTAAAAGCTCCCCAGGAACTGAACTTAATTCCAAAGGAAATGATATCTCGCATAAATTAAGCTTAAAGCTCTTAGCTTCGTCTAGAATATTAATGAAAACAGGTAAGCTTTATAGGTCCAACTTGCAAGTTTTCTACAAACTCATAAAAGCTCGCGTGATTTACAGACAACCAAACTCCGGGACTTTTGTTACAACTTTTTCTTCTGGCGAACTTTAATACGATTATATTATCATCATCATCATCATCATCATCATCATCATCATCGGCATCATCGGGTGGAGTTCTCATATAAATTCAATTTAAAAAATAATAATTAGTGTCTGTAAAGTCGGTTTACGGACGACAGTTTTCGTGATAACGTCATAAAGAAACATTATGAAAAATTAATTACCTTTGCCTATGCCGCTGTTGAACAAAATGAAATAAGACTGATTTTTTTTATAGAAGAGGGGGCAAACGGATAGTCGGTTCACCTAATGGTAAGTGAAAAGCGACATCCACAGACACCCGCTACACCAGAGGATTAGCAGGTGCGCTGCCGGCATTTCAGATAGGAGTATACTCTTTTCTTGAAGGAAATCAATAACATCTTATTCAATTGTAGAAATAAACACAAAAACACAAAAGACTCTATCGTTTGACAGTGGAACGGGACACTTTTTCGTGCGCGCTGCCGGTGTTCATCAATTTATAAGACGTTATCACGTCAATATCTTTACTTCTTAGGTGAAGGTAAAAAGCATTTAAAACACGTAAAATAAGTCAATAAAATGTTGCAAATAAAATAAATCTCTTCGAGATAGCCGGCAATGAAGCCTTTTAAAAAAAGAGAAAAAAATCTCGTCGGAGCGAATATTTTATTCCCGCTGTGTACCGGTGGTACCCGCAATCAAATGCTTAATTTCTTATATTTATTAATTTTTACATTTTAAACGTTTTGTAACAGTTTATTGTATGTAGTGGTTTTATCAGACTATTTCCATTTTACGTTAACAAACAGTTACACCACGTAAACATAGCCCTAGAAAAAATCACGATGGTAAAACTAGATAGAAAAAGTCATGAGTCCGGCAAACCAGCAGAAAAGCCTTGATTGTAAGTGGCGGTGTTATCGATGATGATTGCGTTGATACTTTTTTTTTCTTTAACGCCGGGAAATGCTTTGAGGCATCCCGCGGGGATGTGGGTTTCCCCACGCGGGTATGTGGGTCTCCCCACGCGGGTATGTGAGACTCGCTGCGCCCGAAAGCTGGTAAGTGGTCGTAGCTCTATCCACTAGAAACCGGTGAGTGCCACCAATGCCACCTTTGGTGAGGTGTCCCGGATCTAATAAACAAACAGGGCACCTCGACGGCTAGTCAGTCCCCCAAGGGACCGACGCCACCTCCACAGAGGGATTGTTCCGTACCACAGAACAACCCCTACCAACGTCGGGACAGTACAATGGGGTGAGATTCCCGTACTCGCCCCTTGCTCTTTTGTCCCGTCTTCTTATAAGAGGGGTGCCGAGAGGGCTCTTGGTACCGTGGATAGTAATTCTATATGCCTGCAATTAACTACCTGTCCTATCTTGCTTTCGGAAAACAGTATAATGGGAGAAATGCAGAGAATGATTGAAATGATTAAGGAATCGTCCTGGTATTCAACATAATTATGAACTGGAAACTACTGATTTGAAATAAGACAATTATTGTTACAAACCACTGGCAACACCAGCCTGATGTGACGCTGGTTACCTATCTAAATACATCTATAATGATAATAAATCTCAGGTAGCGCCAAACGGATGTGTATTGTAAATTGATAATGTTGAAAAATAATTAAAGTATAACACTAATAAATCTTTATGTACATTAGTCGTAATTATTAATAATTAAAATTCTATAATTAATAATGTATTTACAATAATTATTTATAATATTATTATGACGATATTTATGATAATTTTAGTAAACAAATGGTTGTCTATGGACTGTATCAATGTAGTGTAAAAAGACGCCAATAGTGCTCTTGAATGCATTCTACTAGTATACTTTGTGAAGGACGTTACTCTTCCAAAATATATTGTGATCGAGAAGTTTCAATAATTGTTTTAATCGGTCATTCCTGTGGCGAGCTTTTAATATTAAAAAACTCAGCTAGTTTTTAATATTAAAAGCTCGAAATTTCACGCACCGCGAACTAATAAAAGTATATCTTTATTATAAGTAGCCATTGCACTATCCAATGTAAAAAAAACTCACATTTGACTAGTGGTTACAAACGTAATCTTTGGTACATGTGACCATGCTGTATAGTATCCGAAACGCCAGGAGTGTAAAAATCTTAGTAATCAATAAAATCCCAAAAAAATTCATTATAAATTCTTCAGCCCTATTAGTATAAAATTCAAACCGACACGACAGAATTCAATACATATTAATATTTTTCGATTTTATTTTTAAGCTTGGCGCTGGGATTATACGAGATTTTGTATATTACGGATGATGTAACGTAGGGATAAACGATAAATCTGTCAGATATGATGTCTCGCCCGAATAACCTGGATCAAACCTGTAATACCTTCATCATCATCAGCCTCTATCCGTCCACTCCTGAACATAGGCCTCCCTCAATGAACGCCAAGACGACCGATCCCTTGCAACTCGCATCCAACACGGACCGGCCTGTAAACACAAGTCTTTCACCTAGTCACCTAGTCACCTAGGTCTTTCGGCAACCCCACCATGGTTCAGGCCTTGTCGTGGCGGTGGGGCTCAGTAGCCTAAGGTCCAGCGCCTTGGGCGAAGCTACTTGAGCCGAGTGGTCTCTTTGTACCCCTCTTATAAGAAGAGGGGACAAAAGAGCAGGGGCGAGGCTGGGAACCTCACCCTATTGTACTGTCCCGACGTTGGGAGGGGTTGTTCTGTGATGCGGGACAACCCCTCCGTGTAGGTAGTGTCGGTCCCTTGGGTGACTGACTAGCCGTCGAGGTGTCCTGTTTGCTCATTAGATCCGGGGCACCTTACCAAAGGCGGCATTGGTGGCACTCGCCGAGTTTAAGTGGTTAGAGCTGCGTCCACTTACCAGCTTTCGGGCGCAGTGAGTCCCACATACACGCGTGAGATGCCTCACTCCCTCGCGGGATACCTCAGAGCATTTCCCGGCGTTAAAGAAAAAAAAAGGTCTTACGGCAAATTTATATAATTATTGATGCCAGTAGTTATACTACCCTTCTTTCCGTAACACAAAGCACGAAAGGTGTGAATAGAACATACCAGTACATATCCCAATTATGGTAGGGTCACTGGTTCGAATCCACTTATAACGCATTCATTTTCGTATGGACTAAATATCAGACCTGATGGGAATCCTTCTTATCAAAGGTTATTAATAAAAGCGACAAAAGTAGAAAAAAAACTCGAAAGTAAATATTATTATATTTTTTTTTATTTAAGTTGGATAGGCAAACTGACAAACGTGCCACCTGATGGTAAGTGGTCGACGTCGCCCATGAACATAAACTAGTTTACCTGGAACGAGCCCAGGCAACTCATTTATGTGTTGCCTATCCTGAGACATAAGTAAGGTATCCGGTAAGGTAAGGTAATTTAGTTGAATGTATAGGAGTTGGGACCCTCCCACCGGTGGGAGGGAAGCGCTGTGCCGCGCTCCCGGCTGCATGGGTACCACCATCTTGCTTGGTTTTCCCGTGAAACAGCTTTGCTGTGTTTCGGAGAGAAGGGCAAGACAGGCAGTGTAATTACTGACACCGAGACTTAACATCTTATGTCTCAGGATAGGCAACACATAAATGAGTTGCCTGGGCTCGTTCCAGGTATACTAGTTTATGTTCATGGGCGACGTCGACCACTTAACATCAGGTGGCACGTTTGCCAGTTTGCCTATCCAACTAACATAAAGAGTTATACCTATATAATTTCACTTTTCATGTATTATAATTTTACCATATTTAGCATGTTTAATTAGTATTATATTAAAAAGTTATTAGGTACAAAGTAACTTATTTTAAAATCTCGAATTAAAAATTGGCAAATCCAAATGCCGGTTAGCCCTGGAATTTGAGAAAATCGTAAAATCGGTTGCAACACAATTTTGCAGTACAATTAGAATTTTTCAGCGAATTATTCTGAACGCGTTCCCCAAAACTGTATTCAGAATTACAGCACATGTACGGTCTAGAATTATCTATTTTTTAGGAATAAAATAGTAAATCCTGTTTAGGTAATTATAAAGACGCGATTCGAGTTATTTGAAAAGTTGTAATTCTAGTAATTATTGAGCCGAGCATATTAAATTAAAACATACATATAAGGTAGCTAGCTAAAAGCGTTTTGAGTAAGGTAGAGAGATAGTGGATTAGCACTTAGAAGCGAAATATTGTCATAACGTAGAAGCACAGCAGCTTAGAACTTAACCGCGCGATAGTATAGCAGGTAAGTATCGTAGTTATGTAGGTACAAGGTCGTGTAGCAAGCTAATTGTATCGTAGCGCCGTGGTAGCGTATTAGTAAGTATAGTAGGCTGGAGAAGTAGTGGCATGATAGCGTATTAGTATTACGTAGGTGCGAGGTAGAGTAGGCTTATATATACTATATAGTAAGATAGATGTAAAGTAGTGTAGCAGGCTAGTATCGTAGCACCGTGGTAGCGTAATAGTAAATAACATAGGTGCAATAGTTGCGTAGTACATGATATCGTATTATTAAGTAGCATAGTGTAATCATAATAGAACGCAGTCGCAAGTAGCGTAGGTTTCAGGTAGTGTAGCAGGCTAGTAGCGTTGTAGCGTGATAGCGCAATCGTAAGTAGTGTAGGTGATAGTTGGAATAGAAGCGTTACAGTTAAGTAGCGTAGTAGTAATAAATGAGAGGTGGTAGAGCAATCTAGTGATGTAGTTATAGCATAGAAGTATAATAGTTTAGTAGAGTAATCGTAGTATGTAGTAATTAGGATAAAAAAGTACCAATACAGTATCTTTTTGAACGTCAATTGGATCTACCACCGGTTCCAAGGCAGGCCCCCTGAGAAGCACCGGCGAAACAAACTCAGTGGATAATAGTATAATAATTTACTATTTTTAATTTTTTTTTAAATTTAAATTACTATTCATGTAATAGTAGTCTAAATAGAAGTACATCCAATCCAAACAATTAAAGCATGCAATACAGATTTAGATAAAGCAATAAAACGTTTAGCCGAACATCGAAAACATTCACGTATAAACCATGCTTTTGTCAATGAACGTCCAAAGCACATGGTCATAACAGTTGAATGGGTATGATAAAATTGAATGGGGGGAAATGATACCGAAATGGCCTTCCACGGGGATATATAACGCTGTTAAATTTAAAACGCGTTTTCACTGAGTCGATAATATTAGAGTTTGGTGTGACAAAATAAATTTTAATGCAAGGTTTAGGTGAATTCTCAATATAAATATTAACAAAGTTTGATTCTCGATCTGTTTTTACCTGAATATGTTGTTATGAATATCAAAGTATTAATGGAAACTGTTTAGAAGCTTTATTATCCTCATATCATCATCAGCCTCTATCCGTCCACTGCTGAACATAGGCCTCCCTCAATGAACGCCAAGACGACCGATCTCTCACCACTCGCATCCAACAAGGACCGGCCACTGTGCCGAGATCGTCTTCCCACCTTTTTTTTTCTTTAACACCTGGAAATGCTCTAAGGCAGCCCGCGGGGAAGTGGGTGTCCCTAGGCGGATATGTGGGACTCGCTGCGCCTGAAAGTTGGTAAGTGGACACAGGTACCCACTAAAACACACATACGGTAAATTGTATAAGATGTATTGAGTTTTGTGAGTTCTCTTGTTTTTTTATTCCATTTTAACAAACAATATTTTAATAATTTTTAAAAATAAGATCAATTTTTACAGTATATCAACAAACGTCCAGTTCTTCCGTTTTCACAATATTAAAATTCCGTTTGCAAGGGTAAACAACTTTAGCACGTATACCATTGTTTCAAGGCCCATTCTCCCACATCAGTGTAATTTCCGACCGAATTACATATTTGCAGTACCCCAATACCCTCATTCACTTGTTTATCAAGCTCAGTTCGGTTAAATTTACATGGGCAATGAATTTAACGTAATCGCTCGAATTTATAATTGTATGTGTTAAATTTTTATGACTAAAATTATAACGTTGACCTTGACGGAGATGGCGGGAAGATCTAGAATCTATACTAATATTATAAAGCTGAAGAGTTTGTTTGTTTGTTTGAACGCGCTAATCTCAGGAACTACTGGTCCGATTTGAAAAATTATTTCAGTGTTATGCCCGAATACTCAAACGAATCTCAAATCTAAGACGTACTTAAACTCGTGTTGTCCCTCTTTTTTTCTTTGAATCTGACACGTCGTAGCATGAGTTTAAGTACGTCTTACATTTGAGATTCGTTTGAGTATTCGGGCGTTAGAAATCTTATTTATCGAGGAAGGCTATAGGCATATATAAAACATCACGCTGTGACTTATAGGAGTTGAGTAACGCGGGCGAAGCTGCAGGCAGCTAGTCTTTGATAAAATAATAATACATTTTCATCAAACATGGTAGTAAGATTTTATAGCACACGAAGGTCGTATGTTTCGCTAAACTAAATAATAGCATGCAAAGATTTCGAATTTCGGAAAGACTGTTTAGTATAGATAACTGTTTAGGGGTCTTTACCCCACCATGGTTCAGGCCTTGTCGTGGCGATGGGGCTCAGTAACCTAGGGTGAGCCGCTCCTTGGGCGGAGCGAGAACGGGAGCCTCACCCCATTGTACTGTTCCGAAGTTGGGAGGGGCGTTTCTGTGGTGCAGGACAAACCCTCTGTGGAGGTGGTCCCCTGAGAGACTAACTAGCCATCGAGGTACTCTGTTAGCTCAACAGGTCCGGGGCACCGGGGCACCGCACCAAAGGCGGCATTGGTGGCACTCGTCGCGTTTTAAAAGGGTAGAGCAGCGTCCACTTACCAGCTTTTGGGCGCAGCGAGTCCCACATACCCGCTCCCCGTGGATGCCCTAGAGCATTTCTCGGCGTTAAATAAAAAGAAAAAAAAAGTATAGCCATAGACACGTGTGGAAAAAGAAGCCGCTAGTTTGACTCAATGTGTGACATCGTAGTTCTCAAATGGATGAACCAATTTGGATGCGGCGGTTCTTGTTTTTGATGTAAAACTTATTTAGGCGCGACTAGGGAGTAACTCAGATTTTTTTCCTGACGGAAGTAATGCTCAGTATTCGTTATTCAAAAATCACCTGTCACCTGATCATCAGGTTTTTTTTTTAATGTTAGTTGGATAGGCAAACTGGCAAACGTGCCACCTGATGGTAAGTAGTCGACATCGCCCATGAACATAAACTAGTTTACCTGGAACGAGCCCAGGCAACTCATCTATGTGTTGCCCATCCTGAGACATAAGATGTTAAGTCTCGGTGCCAGTAGACACTGCCTGTCTTGCCCTTCTCTCCGAAACACAGCAAAGCTGTTTCACGGGAGAAACAAGCAAGATGGTGGTACCCATGTAGCCGGGAGCGCGGCACAGCGCTTCATTCCCACCGGTTGCATTCAGGAGAGTCATACCACGGGTCTACGGTGACATACCGAGCATGTTGACACTAGGTTGACACATTATTCTTTACAGGGCTTTCTTCTAGTTAACTTGTGTCAAACTTATTAATATTTCTCTTTGAATACCTTTATTCATAATTTGTTAATTCTTTTGTTAATTATTTTTGTGACTTATAATTATTTAATGTGAATTTTTGTTTCTTTTATTTAATAGTCCGCTCGATTAACAAATATGGAATATAAAAGGAAATAATAATCACTTAATTGAAATGGCTGAGTGCCAGGAACATTTAACTCGTTCATCAATAAATAATAATGAAAGAAAAAAATCTATAATAATGATTTGACTTGTAAAAATCGTAAATGTTATTTTTTTTAGTAATACTTCTTTAGGCGCGACTAGAGGGTAACTTAGATTTTTATGAAGTTTTACTTCAATCGCGCGTAAAGATTACACGCACGCACTTTTTTTTCATAGTCATATCTATATAAGACTTTAGTCATTGGAAATACCGCATACATACCAGTAGTAGAAAGTAGAATATATATTACTAGATTGTATTATTATTAGAATCTATTAATAATACAATCTAGTAATATATATATATTATTCTATTTTATTACTAGAATCATTGTGCATACGATCTGCGTGTAATTTGAGTTAAATTCACCGTATCAATGAATACAGCTAGTTGAATATTCCGATGGCTATTTTAATTGTTATGTGCATCTATTCCTCCAATAGTACGGTAATAGCCAATTGGCTTGAATTGAATAAAGGAAAGTTATGGCTAAACTTAAAAAATATTTTATATATTTTATATATTATACCTATTTTAATTAAATATTAAAATAGGATATTTTTTAAGTTTAGTTTTAGCTAAGAAAGAGGGTTCACTTGCATGATTTTATCATCATTCATTATTTAACTTAACCTTCTGCCCACTACTGGAAATGGGGTTGTTTACTCTTGTTTCGCGGAGCTCTATACCAGCATCATCTTCTAATGTGTCGTTCTCGAGAATTTCAAAAGAATTCTGAAACTGACTTTAATACCTTCTTAAAATAATCATCCCGGTTTTACTCACACTAAAATTAAAATTCTTCTTCCTAAAAGTAAAACCTTCTCAATTAATAGGACAATGAAATGTGAAAAGTCGGAGGAGTTACGGAGATTAGCGCGTAAACAGCCAAACACTTCAGCTTTATTATATTATTCTAGATGTGTAATAATATGCAATTGAATAATTGATGGAATCATGTGGTAAATAAATAAAGGGCCTCTTATCAGAAGTCCTGATGATACTGATGCTGCTGATGACGATAACGATGATGATGACGATGATGATGACGTTGATGATGACGATGATGATGATATTGATGATGACGATGATGATGACGTTGACTCTGACGATGACGGTGATGGTAATTACAATGCTGATGGTAATGATGACACAAAATACATCAAACTGATTGTTCAAGCACACACAGGTGCGCCCGATATTACGATAAAATACCTCACGCCTTCAATTTGGTTAGCGAATGCTCACCTGCTCCATGTTTGGATAAAGGAATTATCCTACCTCAATGGGAAGATTATTTTGGAACATTTTTGTAAAGGATTAATGTTCTAATTTGTATCAAGGAAAAATGGTGTTAAAAATCCTGGTGACAGCTGATTATGTTTGAGCCTTAGAGTATACATAATTTATAGAGTGCTACAGCTGTCACGCTGTTTCATTGTGCATCGTAAGCGGATGCGGTATATAGATATTTATCTATAGTAAAGCGCTGTGAGAGTGACGTTCAATTAAATTAGTATTTAAAAAAAATATATATTTTAAATTAGGACATTTATCATCATCATCATCACCATCAGCCTCTATCCATCCATTGCTGAACACAGGCACCCCTCAATAAACGCCAAGGCATTATGTTATTGCTTTCTTTTATTTTGCTTCCAGGAATCATTCGTACAAATTGGCACTTCAGATTTTACTATTATATCATAAAAACTAACATGATGAAAAGCATGTGTTGTTTTGACACTGACTGAACGTTTCCAAGACAATGGTTTTGTCTCTGTTCATACCTGTGCTTACAGTTCATACTTAGTGACGCGCGCTTTATATATTATTATGTATACTCTAAGATTTGAGCTTATGAGGAATTCCTTAGTAGTGTCAGAACTGAAAATACTAAGTCGTAGTTTGTATTGGAGAGGTAGATTTTGTCTAGAGACACCGCAGGCGAAACGGGATAATTGGTTTGCCAAATCAAATTTTTGAGTTACTTATTATTAAATAACGGTCTCACAAAAAATATCGTAAACAACTAAAGATATCGTCTAAAGTACTCTAAAGGGTGTGCTAATTGGTTACACGATAATATGTACTTTCTTCTTCTTCTTCATCGTTTCCTCACTGCTGAGGATTGTGACCACATATGACCTTCCACTGTACACGGTCATACGTCAAGTGGACTGCCCGGTGCAAATTGCCCCCCACTTTGGTCTTCACAGCATCAGACCATCTTATCTCATCATGTACTTTACATAATCATAAAAAATCCTTAAAACCGGCAAAAATAAAAACTAAAACGAATAATTTACTAATAAAATATATAATTTTGCACATCATTTTGACATGGGAATATTTAATTTTCAATACTACAGAGAAAATGTAAATCTCATCTATACTAATAATATAAAGCTGAAGAGTTTGTTTGTTTGAACGCGATAATCTCAGGAACTTCTGGTCCGATTTAAAATATTCTCTTGGTGTTAGCCCATTTATCGAGGAAGGCTATAGGCTATATAACACTACGCTGTGACTAACAGAAGTGATGTTAAGCAAGCTAAAGCGGGCGAAGCTGCGGGCAACATTTAGTTTCCAAAATTTTTTATTCAAATTTTTCTTAAAACTTGAATGCTATCTAGCGATGCCCGCTACCCAGCCAGTCCCGGTGACGCCTTTTTTAGCAATGAACGTCACTTTAAGGCAGGCAAATTTATCTTATCCATGTAATATTATGTGGAAAAAAATGCCGGTTCTAATTTGATAAAAGCCTGGACGCATCAACGACGGTTATTGATTAACCTTCAAATTATAAGCATTGGAATTGCGTGCCTTCAGTTCCAATAGTTCTATACGAACATTATTTGAGTTATCTTACAGTCTATGAGATATTGATACGAGAAAATCTTTAAATATGTTTCAAATAAACTTTTTGTCGTCTTTATGGTTACCGATGGACATCCGTTCTTCGAAGTTTGTCAAACTATACTTCTTATAAGTTCTTACAAAGTTTAAGACATCTGATTTTTTGCCAGGGTAGCTGTTTTCTTTTCCAAGTAGTTTGCCTAGCTAGACTTTTTCAGGAAGCCATTCTATTTTTCACATGTTTTTGTATAATTCTACCTTTTCTAAAACTATTTTCAGTTTCATTTGAACTCGAATATTTATCTGTGTGGTGGGGTTTTGGTTAAGTCTAAGTCTCTATATTCCTGTGTTAAAATATAAAATATATTATAATATATTATTTATATGTTATATTTTATTTTCAATTTAAGTAATGTCACACTACCTTTTTTAGAAATACAAACACATTCTTTTCATATCTGCCATCACATAATAAATAGATATGTTATTAGTATCCCCAATTTTAAATATTCTTACAACTTCCTTGTGGTTGAATGAAAAGTATTGTATACGAAAAAATATTGACACATACAAACTGTATATTTCCTTAGCTTAAGGGGTATTTAAAGGCACAGGTGGTTCACGTAACTTGACACCATTTAATCCATCCATGCCTCACTATCTGTATATGTATATATATTATATATGTATCTGTATATATATATATATATATATGTATCTGTATATCTGTATTTTTTTAGACTTCATAAAGTTAGTAATTCTTTTATGGGACAATGTATACGTTTTTACAATAAGATCCCAGAAAACGTTCAAAATCTTTCCATTAATAAATTTAAGAAAATTGTTAAAGAACGTTTGTGTGGTAAAGGTATGAAATAAAAGATTTTATAGAAGATACCACACCTTGGGAATAAGACATTCACTGTTCAGGTTTTGCATGGACATGATGTACCATGATGTTTATGTTGATGACAAAAGAGCAACCCTCAAGTTTTTTCTCGTCTTTCTTGGGGGAGTTTGCATTCCAAACGAGTTATTTTTATTTTTATTGTGTACTTACACCTTTTTATTAACTTCTTTTTTTTTGTTTTTTTGACGTATTTCAAGTGTACGAATAGTTACCTACGAAATAAAGATATTTTGATTTTATTTGATGTATATATAAAATATTTTATATAATTCAGTTTCGCTAATGATGTTCAAGATTTCAGCTTCTGTTGTCATTTTACCAGCCTTCCGGGTCAGCCTAAGGCTTTGCCTCATTTGCATCGTCAATGATATATAAGGTTGAAGACAACAATGAAACAAAAAGTCCCATATTTTTAGTACGTGTCTGTAATGGGTATCACTTTTTTACATGTATGCTTTTCTATGTTTCAGAAATGGCATTACAGACGTTTAAATATAGATACCGAGACTTACCATCTTACGTCTCATGGTAGGCAATGCATCCCTACCGTGTTTTAAGCCTTGTCGTGGCGGTGGGGCTCAGTAGACAAAGGTGAACCCAGCACCTTGAGTGAAGCCAAATGAATCGAGGGAGCTGCTCTTTGTACTCCTCTCATAAGAAGAGGGAACAAAAGAGCAGCGGGGACTAGGAGCGACGATAGGAACCTCAGTCCATTGTACTGTCCCGACATTGGGAGGGCTAGTTCTGTGGTGACAGACGACCCTCCTGTGGCGGTGGCGTCGGTCCCTTGGGGGACTGACTAGCCACAGACACCTCGACGGTGTCCTGTTGCTCAATACGGCACCTCACCAAAGGTGGCATTGTGGGCACTCGCCGGGTTTTTGCGGGTAGAGCTGTGTCGATCTTACCATCTTTCAGGCGTAGCGAGTCCCACATACCCACCTGGAGATTCCCCCCTCCCCCGCGGGACTTAGAGTTGCCCTGAAGGGACGTGGTGTAGAATTAATCAACTGTTCCCGATCGGTTACCTTTTATTACTGTCTAATAAATGAATACACATTATAATTAAATGTTGTTATACAATAGTAGATGTACGTATATAGCTACACCTCAGCCCGGTGAACTCGTTTATAGGCAAAATTGACCACTTACCATCGGTTACACTTGTCTGCCAGTACCTTTCTTATTAATATTTTAAAAAATCTGTAGTAGTAAAAAGTCTGTAGTAAGTAGGCAGATTAATAACTCATGCCAACCCGCAATTTGACAATACTTTAAGTTTGCTTAAGGGCAAATCATTTTGATTTCTTTCATTATTGTTGAAAAAATAATTGCACTTTTAAGTTATACGAACAATAAAACGAACTTTTAAAAAAAGACTTGTTCGTGATGAATGGGATCAGCACTTCCAGCAAAAGTCACTAACTAAAAATAACAGCCCCAATTGTACAGTATGTAATCGATACGAAGATTTATATCATGTGCTCCTAGAATGTGATAGAAACGAGTTTCTAAGAAATGATCTTATTTTGGACCCCCAATGCAGTAAATTGGATTTCTATTTCTTTATACATAATATTGCAAGTTCTGATTTCAAGATAGAAAACAGCGATAGATTAATAAGTTTTATTATTCACTCTTTACATTTAAGAGATTTAGACGTGTAGGTGTACTCACCTCATTTAAGTTTGTAAAATATATATAGTTAAGGCCGGCTTAATCTTGCGATGTATGGCCTTCATAAAATAAAAGAATAAAAAAAAACGAACCTTTAGATGAATATTGTTCTCAGCACAGCTCTCGTATCTGGATTCTGTAACAAGCAAAATAATATTATAAACTACTTAAAACAGTGCTTTCGCTGTTGATTCTACTTCTGTTTATTCTTACTTATATAACAAATATAAAAACCGGCCAAGTGCTAGTCGGACTCGCGCACGAAGGGTTCCGTACCATTACATAATATAAAACATTAGACACTTTAACAAAAATTAAGGTTTATGTTTATGGAATTAAATGTTTTTTTTTATATACATATTTGAGTTGATTGCATGAAAGGTAAATTGCGGTTTACGATTTATGACGTATAAAAAAAACTACTCACTAGATCTTGTTCAAACCAATTTTCGGAGGAAGTTTTCATGGTAATGTACATCAAATTTTTTTTTTTAGTTTTATCATTCTCTTATTTTAGAAGTTGCAGGGGGGGGCACACACATTTTTCCACTTTGGAAGTGTCTCTCGCAAACTATTCAGTTTAGAATAAAATGGTATGAGAAACCTCAGTATCATTTTTAAAGACCTATCCATGGATACCCCACACGGATGGGTTTGATGAAAGAAAAATTGAGTTTTAGTTATGAGTATGAGGACCCCCAAATTTTTTTTTCCAACTTTTGTGTCAAAATCTTAATGCGGTTCACAGAATACATCTACTTACCAAGTTTCAACAGTATAATAGCTCTCATAGTTTCGGAAGAAAATGGCTGTGACATACGGACGGACAGACAGACAGACATGACGAATCTATAAGGGTTCCGTTTTTGCCATTTGGCTACGGAACCCTAAAAATGTGTTTACTTGTTTGGCCTTTTTGTGTTGATATAATAAAGATGTATTATTTGATATCCTTTCATCTTAGGAAACATCTTGTTTCGAAAAACAAAATAAATAACTTTTTTTTTGTCTGTCATAATATTATATAGACATTTATTACGAGACTTATGCCCGAATACTCAAACGAATCTCAAATCTAAGACGTACTTAAACTCGTGTTGTCCCTCTTTTTTTCTTTGAATCTGACACGTCGTAGCATGAGTTTAAGTACGTCTTACATTTGAGATTCGTTTGAGTATTCGGGCGTTAATCTTATGTCTGGATAGGCAACACATGAATAAGTTGCTTACCCCCAAATACTCAAACGAATCTCAAATTTAAGACGTACTTAAACTCATGCTACGGCGTGTCAGATTCAAAGAATAAAAAATTTTTAAACAAAAATTAAAACCGACTTCAAATTAAAAAAAAAAAACAACTAAAAAGTAATAAAATAATTTCCTTAATTTTTGTGCCTACAATTTATAATCAACTTGTTCTTCTACTAGTATAGGTACAATCTTAGCGTTTACCACGTCATTATTGTTACTTTTGGAGTCGGTGTCAGCTAAGGTAGGTAGGTTAGGAGGTAGGTACAGGTACATCAACAAATAGGACACCGGCTTCAAAAGTAACAATAATGACGTGGTAAACGCAAATATTGTATATTAGTAGAAGAACAAGTTCATTATAAATTGTAGGCACAAAAATTAAGGAAATTATTTTATTACTTTTTAGTTGTTTTTTTTTTTAATTTGAAGTCGGTTTTAATTTTTGTTTAAATTTTTTTTATTTCTTAATTTTTAGTGATTTCAAAATTTGGTAACTGATTCTATTTGTCTGAAATATGGGTAGAACTATTAAACGCGTTGCTCAGATTAAATAGCGCTGTATTAATGAGATGACCGTAGAAAGGGTTTAATTCATTGCATAACAAATGAAAAAACCGAAATGGAATTGTGTAAAACTTTATATACATGTACTTGAAAGCAATCACGGCAGATTTGCTGCTATTCGTTAAATAATTCCATTATATATAGGTATAGAATGGATATTATGATGACCTTGAAAAACTATGATGCGCTTCCAAGGCACAGTTGTTTTTTGTTCATTTAACAACGACAAGTAATAAAATTACATGATTTTGGCATAATATTATTTACTTTATGAAGTAAGCCCAATAAAAGCTGTAAATCGTCGAGGATTCCCCTCGACTGTGTATGGTCTCCATCATCACACCTGTAATGGCGCTTATAACCCATATGGGTATAAAGTTCTCATCAATTTAAATTAATTAAGTCCAAACACAAGGTAGCTACTGTAAACTGTTGAGGAGTTCCCTTAACTCTCCTTTGTCTTCATCATCAGACCCCTAATGACAGTCACAACCCATCTAAGTGTAAAGTTCTCATCATTATAAATTAATTAAGCCCAAACACAAGGTTACTGATGTAAATCGTTGAGGAGTTCCCTCGATTGTCTTTCGGCTCCAGCATCAGATCGACTCCAGACCTTCATTAAATTGTAGTCCTTCAAAACACTTTATAAAAAAAATATCAAACGCACTAGTCGCCCCTACGATTTTCGAAAGTTCCCCTCGATTTCTCTGGGATGCCATTATCAGATCCTGGTTTCCTTATCATGGGACCATTTGGGAAGTATACTCTTTAGAACAAAAAAAGAATTTTTAAATCGGTCTAGCCATCTTCGAGTAATCAGGTAACATACATAAAAAAAAAAAAAAAAAAAAAAAAAAAAAAAGATTCCGACGAATTGATAACCTCCTCCTTTTTGAAGTCGGTTAAAAAAGAGGGACAACACGAGTTTAAGTACGTCTTAAATTTGAGATTTGTTTGAGTATTTGGTGGTTAGTGTCCCATTCTAGTTCCAAAAGGACTTGTAAATAGTCATGGGCGACGATGACCACTGACCATTAAGTGGCTTGTCTGCACGTTTACGTATTCAAGTAAAAAAAAAAATAATTTGGGGCGCTTTATTATTTTTTATGTCATAAATAGACATAGAAATCCGCATAAGTTATGCAAACGTGACGGCATAGATGTCACTTGACGCGGGTGTGTTGTGAGCAAGAGGTACCACCCCGGTTGTGCCAGCCCAATTCTGATGCAAAGCATGGGCACTACCTCTAACAAATAAGTGTCTGTTTGTGGCAATGTAGCGCTTAAACGGGTAAACCGAATTGGATGTGGTTCTTTAAATCAGGCTTTCTGACGGTGATTCTAAGACATGGTTTATCAAAACCTGTTCAGCCATTTCATCATCAGCTCTGTTGTTATTGCGCTGAAGTGTAAATAATAATATCTATGGACGCTTTCACACCACGCCAATCTGGTCCCGTGGTAAGTTCACGAAGAACTTGTGTTACGGGTACCAGACGACGGAAACAATATATTTAAAATACTTTTTATAGTATACATAAATTTAAGATTTTTATTATAATATAATACACATATTTAATACACATCCATGACCCACGAAAACAGAAAATATTTATGTTCCCTGGCGGGATTCGAACCCGCAACCTCCGGCTGAGCGCCAACGCGCTTACCACTGAGCCATAGAGGTCGTCATAAAGTAAATTGATATATTTATTGTCAAAAGCTTGAGCCGGTAGCCCGAGGATCGAAGGTAACGAGCCATCCAACCCCAGGGACTTCATTGGACCCTTGAACACTCCACTGAATAATTAGCGCCCTTACACAAGGGATACAGTTGAAACTATTTAATAATATACAATTAACCCTTACTCCTACTCTGTATTGTTATAGTCATACTAGCTAGTGCCCGCAGCTTCGCCTGCGCTTTTTTAGATTTACAGCCGTACGCGGTGGATGATAATTAATTTGACTGGCCTGTTGGTCTAGTGGTTAGTGATCCTGACTACTAAACTAGAATGTCGTGTTTGAAACTCAGAAACCCAGGACAAATGTTTGTGTGATGAGCATGATCATTTGTTCTGTGTCTGGGTGTAATTTATCTATAATATGTATGTATTTAGAAATATATAAGTATGTATCAGTTCTTATGGTAACCAGACAACTAGGTAGGCCTATTTTGGGATCAGATGGCCGTGTGTGAGTTGTCCCAACATATTATTACATAATATATTATTATTATTTATTAATTTAAACCTTTTTTTCTCTTATGTGCCGGGAAATGCTCTGAAGCATCCCGCGGGGAGGGGGGACTCCCCAAGCGGATACGTGGGACTCGCTACGCCCGAAAGATGGTAAGGTCGACGCAGCTCTACCCACTAAAACTCGGCGAGTGCCAACAATGCCGCCTTTGGTGAGGTGCCCCGGATATAATGAGCAAACAGGGCACCTCGACGGCTAGTCAGTCCCTCAAGGGACCGCCACCACCTCCAAAGAGGGGTTGTCACGCTCCACAGAACAACCCCTGCCAACGTCAGGACAGTGCTATGGGGTTCCCATCATCGCCGCTTGTCCCCTGCTCTTTGGTTCACTGTTTTAAAATGAGGGGTACAAAGCGCAGCTCCCACGGCTCAATTTGCTTCGGCCAAGGTGCTGGGTTTACCTTGAACCTTGATGGGGCAGAAAAGCGGACCTCCCCTGATCATGGTTGCTCTAAAGTATCCGAAACGTCGAGCATGTAAAAATGTTGATAAAACCATAAAAAATTGTTATCGTATCGTAACAATAGAAAAAAAAATGGAAGTTATTTATACAGATAAATATATACATTAAAATAATGCATTACATAATGTTAGCTATTATAATTCACTTATACACATCATTTAGTATAATTAATGTAAATCATTGTTAGAATACGGTCAACACTAGCTCATTATTATTTCAAACATGAGTTTATTTGAATTTGAGTTATAATTCAATGAAAATATTTCACGTTGTTGAGAGTAGGAACTTGATATGACTTCTAAAACTATTAAAAACGGATATTTAGCACTTTTATTTTGACATTTTGACATTATCTAATGTCTTGTTAACGTGACAGTCTCGTATCATGATAATATAACAAATACCCACCAGACAAACGTCGCATAAACTTGTGACGACGTAAAAAAATTAGTGCCATACCACGCAGGGTAAATATATTTCTGGTTAGGCACTAATTACTTCTTCACCATGGTTCAGGCCTTGACGTGGCGGTGGGGCTCAGTAGCCTAAGGTGAGCCGCTGCACCTTGAGCGATACTAATTGGACCGAGGGGGCTCTTTTTACCCCACTTATAAGAAGAGTGGACAAAAGAGCAGGCGGCAAGGACGGGAACCTCACCCCATTGTACTGTCCAATCGTTGGGAGGGGTTCGTCTGTGGTACAGGACAACCCCTCTGTGGAGGTGGCGTCGGTCCCTTGGGGAACTGACGAGCCGTCGAGGTGCTCTGTTTGCTCATTAGATCCGGGGCACCTTATTAAAGGCGGCATTGATGGCATTCGCCGTGTCTTAGTGGATATAGATGCGTCCACTTACCAGCTTTCGGGCGCAGCGAGTCCCACATGCGTGATCCCTCAGAGCGCTTCCCGGTGTTAAAGAAAAAAAAGGCTATAATTACATCGAGAAAATAATACCAGATTTTATAAAATTTACATTCCATACTGAAAGAAAAGATTTTTTATTACGATTTACGCAACATGTAAAAACTTTTTTTATTTAATTCGCTAAGCATTCAGACCGCTCGAACCCATACACTTATTTGTTCAAATGAAATGCTTTGAGTGCTCGGTATTTATTTAAAACCAATTTTGTAAAACCGACCGAATTGTTGTATAAATGTATTGAATACTCGTCTGAACGATATATTATAATTTACAATTATTAAGGCTTCAAGCTTTTGAAATTTTGTTTATGGACATGTTAATTTATTTTTTAACGGGGGAGAGAAAAGGGGGCAAACGGACGGTCGATTCCTTGGTGGCTAGTGATCAGCAATACCCACCCCAGTGATCATAGAGTAAGTATAAAGTATATGGTACCACTATCTTGCTTTTTTCTCCCGTCAAAAAACTTCGCTGTTTCTGAGAGAAGGGCAGGAGAGGCAGTGTAATTACTGGCACAGAGACTAAACAGTAGGAATACACGTAATAGACACAGGTTACATGCACCAATGATTAGACTTTCGAAAGTAAGCAATTCTTTTAAAGGCAACTAACTGAATACGCTTTTACAATAGGATCCCAGAAAACGTTCAAAAGCTCTCCATAAAAAAATTCAAAATGTTGTTAAAGAGCATTTGTGTGGTAAAGGATATTATAAAGTAAAAGATTTCATGGAAGATACCACACCCTTATTCCCAGGGTGTGGTATCTTCCATGAAATCTTTTACTTTATAATATCCTTTACCACACAAATGCTCTTGGCGTACCTCCCGGGAATTTCAGGATAAGATGTTAAAATTGTAATATAATATATATTATTTGAAAAGATTAGTTCCACTGAGTTTGTTTCGCCGGTTCTTCTCAGTGGGCTTACCTTGGAACCGGTGGTAGATTCAATTGACGTTCAAAAAGATACTGTAATTAGTACTATTTTGAATAAAAAAAATGATTATAATCTATATTATATTTTGGAGGGCTTGCAGGAGATGCTGCACAGTCTAAATGAATCTTCCCGACGTGTGGGTCTTAGGATGAACTTGGACAAGACGAAAGTCATGTTCAACGAACACGTTCTCCCTAGGCCGGTTAACGTTGATGGCATAACTCTCGAAGTCGTGCAAGAGTATGTCTATCTTGGGCACACTTTGCAGCTAGGTCGACATAACTTCGAGAGAGAAACCGATAGGAGGATTCAATTGGGATGGGCAGCATTCAGGAAGCTTAGCCATATTCTCACGTCGTCTATACCGCAGAGTTTGAAGACGAAAGTCTTCGACCAATGCGTTCTCCCCGTGATGACCTACGGGGCTGAAGCGTGGCCTCTAAATATAGGACTGGTCCGCAAGTTTGCCGTAGCTCAACGTGCTATGGAGCGTGCTATGCTGGTTGTTTCTTTGACAGATAGGATTCGGAAGGAAGACATCCGTCAGAGAACTAAGGTAACCGATATCACGCAAAGAATCAGCTCGTTGAAGTGGCAGTGGGCTGGTCACACACTCAGAAGAACGGATGGCCGATGGGCCAATAAGGTTCTAGAGTGGAGGCCACGTTTAGGTAGACGAAGTGTTGGTCGGCCATTGACCAGGTGGGAAGACGATCTCCGTGCGGTGGCCGGTCCGTGTTGGATGCGAGTGGCAAGGGATCGGCCATCTTGGCGTTCATTGAGGGAGGCCTATGTTCAGCAGTGGACGGATAGAGGCTGATGATGATGATGATGATGAATCTATATATATATATATATCTATATTTATATATATTCTTATGTCTCAGGATAGGAAATCAAATGAATTGCATTGGCTAGTTCCAGGTAAGCTAGGTTATGTTCATGGGCGACGTCAACTACTTACCATTAGGTGGCACGTCTGTCAGTTTGCCTATCCAATTGAAATAAAAAAGGAGTTTTAATATTTAAATGCTAATAACATTATTATTATTTTAAAAATGAATTATTTTAATTAATTTTAAAGAATTATTTTAAGAAAGGAGATGTTTCATTTTGGGCCAGCACTATGTACACCACATAGGTAAATAGGAAAAAATATGGGAATTTAATATAAATACTAAAAAAAAAATTTGCAGAAGGGTACATGTGTACAAAAATGAATATTTGTAACGTTTTTTTAATGTGATAACCCTGTTATTAGGGCGGCCATGACACTTGTTTTGATATGACGTTTGACTAATAGTTGAGTTTAGTTGTTAACCTTAAAAATTAACCCCAACATGTTGTTTTATTTATATACATCTCTCTCTCCAATAAAGTAAATAAAATATCTGCATGTAGTCTTATTTTTTTGAGACCCAAGATTTTCAGAAATCGTGTTATTTTTTATAAAATCGCAGATATTACGATATATTATTGATATATTTCCAAATTGACGTGGTGTGAAAGCGTCCATAGATATTATTATATTATTATTATTATATTATGTCAATCATGTGACATTGTCAAAATGACATTCTTTGCATAATTCTGGTCTGATCCGCCATGTTTACTTTACGTTGTGTTGCTCTCCTTGACGAAGTTAATTTAAATGTACATTAAAACGAAGCGAAATTAATATTGTTTTATAATGTGTACGCGAATTTCACTCATTATAATACAACAATTTTTACGGATTTTATCGCGGTTTATTAAGATTTTTAAAAGCCCGACGTTTCGGATACTTTACAGCAATCATGGTCACGGGAGGACTGAGGACACCTCAGTCCTCCTGTGATTTGATAATTTTAATAATGGGATCCCAAGCAGGTGGTAAAAAATTTATCAAATCAAAATCCAAGCATAATATGTCACAGATTAAAGATACAGTTAGCACTTTCTGCGTAGATAGGACTGACCAAAATATTGATGTATCATAGGGTAGTTTCGAATAACTTTGTAATGATAGGACGTATCCATGGTTGCTGTAAAGTATCCGAAACGTCGGGCTTGTAAAAATCTTAATAAACCTCGATAAAATCCGTAAAAATTGTTTTATTATAAGAAGCGAAATTAAATTAAATAAACAATAGTAAACGGTTACTATATATTATTATGTAGCTATATTTACATATAGTGTACATAGTGCTGGCCCACGCCTCATACATTTCTTGAACATCTCCTTATATTATAATATGGCACATATCTCCTAAATATCCTTTTGTATACTAAACTGGCTGTTGCCCGCAGCTTCGCCCGCGTTAACTTAGATTTTTAGCCGTATCTGGAATGATGATGATTATTTTTGTAGCCTAAGCTACTCATTATATCATCAGCTATTAGTGAAAGTTCCGTCAAAATTGGCTTAGCCGTATTAGAGATTGGCTGGAACAAACAGACAGAACAAAAATTGGGAAAAATGTTAATTTGGTATATGTACCGTGTATACATCAAAGAGACACTTCAATTTTATTTATCTGTATAAATGTATGTATAGATGATAGTATATAATAATCAACTTTAAAGTTATATTTACTTATTTACGTTTGAAGAAGGAATTTTAATATTTAATACATGTTATTTATACAGATAAAGGAAATTGGAGTGTCTGTTTGTTATATTAAAATAACCGCTTTTTATTAAATTCATATAGATGTACACGGTACATATACCAAAATAGCATTTTTTACAATTTTTGTCCGTCTGTTTGTTCCAGCTAATCTCTGAAATGGCTGGGCCGATTTTGATGGGACTTTTACTGGCGAATATCTGATGCTATAAGGAGTAGTTTAGGCTACAAAAATAATTATCATCAATCCACGTACGGCTGTA
Organism: Helleia helle; assembly: GCA_963853865.1. NCBI lineage: Eukaryota > Metazoa > Arthropoda > Insecta > Lepidoptera > Lycaenidae > Helleia > Helleia helle. The sequence goes on along the minus strand of OY971433.1, from coordinate 17,206,690 downwards.
AATCTAAGTTAACGTAAGCAAAGCTGCAGGCAACAGCTAGTTATTATTTAAAAATCATCATTAAATCCATCCTTTAGTATACTAAATAGATAGACACACGAAACAAAAGTTGATAGTAGAATTTTATCTATATGCAAAAAAGTCAGAAGCTAATTAAGACGGGGAATATAAAATAAATGAGATGAAATAATATGCAAGAGCTTCGACCAGCGTCGAGCTGCAACCGGGACCCATTCATAATGAACCGATTAACCTTAAACAGTATTTTATGTGAATTATAAACTAACAAAATAGATTGCGTTTTTTATATAAAATCTGGTTAAAAATAACTCTGTAAAAACACATCGCAGCAGGAATGGCTGATTACACCACTATTTTTTTTTTATCGCAGGGAAATCCTTATGGATGCAGCCAGGATCTTCGGGTAGATCCTGACCCAATGTGGGACTTGCACCTGGGAGTGCCCACCCTAACTAAAACCACTGCGAGCGCCTTCAGCCGCTTTTTGAGGGTCCAGGATATGCAGGCAACGGACAGGATTACCTCAGCGACAGGCTGGCCCCGGCGAAGGCCAGACTACTCCTCGTAAGGGGGGACTGCCCGACCGCTACTAAGCAGTCCCCGCGACGTCGTGCCATACTGGGCTCAGGTTCCCATCCTGAAGCCTGGCACGAGCACAGGGGCGTTACTGTAGGCGCATTAAGTAGCGCCTCCCACGCACCCCCGTTCATCGCCTGCGAGGGGAGGCCTCGTCGGCGGCCTCCTCTCTCACCCGCTCGTCGGCCTCCTTCTGGGACATTACTACCTCGCAGAAGGAGACCATCGCCGTCCAGGACTCGTCGTCACCGAGCATCGCGATGATGACGCTCGGCAGAGACAAGTCCCCTCCGACTGATTACCCCACCATGATTCAAGTCATGGCGGTGGAGCTTAGTAGCCTAAGGTGAACCCAGCATATTGGGCGAAGCAAATTGAACCGAGGGAGCTATTCTTTGTACCCCTCTTATAAGATGGGATAAAAGAGCGGGGGGACAGGGGGCGAGGATGGGAGCCTCACCCCTTTGTACTGTCCCGACGTTGGGAAGGGTTGTTCAGTGGTGCGGGACAACCCCTCTGTGGAGGTGGTGTTGGTCCCTTGAGTGACTGACTAGCCGTCGAGTTGCCTTGTTGCTCAACAGATTCGAGGCACCTAAACAAAGACGGCACACAGTGGATAGAACTGCGTCCATCTTGTACCATCTTTCGGACGCAGCGAGTCCCACATACCCGCCTAGGGAATCCGCCCTCCACCGCGGGATGCCTAAGAGTATATTCTGACGCAAAAGAAAAAAAAGGAATGTTTTTAATTAAATAATTGAATTATTTCGATCACAATCCTATTTACTTTAAATATCACCATATTATTTTAATAATTATTGTATTTATTATATATCATTTATTATTACCATCGTGAGTGGTATACCAGCTACGAAGCCCCTGCCTGAGAAGGCATCGAAGCGGGCTGATGACGAAGGTTTTATGACGGTGCAAGGAAGGAAGCGCCGTCATAAGGCCAGCAAGAACCGCTGTGGTACGGCTCCCATGGAGCCCAACAGTATACGTGCTGTAGGACCGAACACCCCTGTGTATATCTCCCGCCTACACTACACCACTGAGGCGAGAGACATCGTGGAGTACGTGCGCCAGAGGACCAAGTACAGAGCGAGAGTGCAGCTGCTGGAGTCGCGCCGCAACGTCAACTTCAAGGCGTTCGTGGTGCGAGTGCCAACATGTTTTCTGCACCTCGTCATGTAGGAGGACTTCTGGCCGCAGGGCGTGGTGTTCCGCCGCTTCCGCGGACAAGTGCCACCGGAACGCACCAAGACTTAAGTGCAAGTGAAGTGTTATTAACATAGTTTTAAGTTTTATTTACTAACAAGATTGTATAAAATTATGTATAATTAGGTTAAGGTATTTATCTATGGGTCTATGCAGCCTGAAAATAAAGGTTATTATTATAATATTATTATTAACCGACTTCAAAAAGGAGGAGGTTATCAATTCGTCGGATTTTTTTTTTATGTGTGTTACCTGATTACTCGAAGATGGCTAGACCGATTTGAAAAATTCTTTTTTTGTTCTAAAGGGTATACTTCCCAAATGGTCCCATGATAAGGAAACCAGGATTTGATGATGGCATACCAGAGAAATCGAGGGGAACTTTCAAAAATCGTAGGGGCGACTAGTGTGTTTGATATTTTTTTTATAAAGTGTTTTGAAGGACTTTAATTTAATGAAGGCCTGGAGTCGATCTGATGCTGGAGCCGAAAGACAAACGAGGGAACTCCTCAACTATTTACATCAGTAACCTTGTGTTTGGGCTTGATTAATTTTTAATGATGAGAACTTTACACCTAGATGGGTTGTGACTGTCATTAGGGGTCTGATGATGAAGACAAAGGACAGTTAAGGGAACTCCTCAACAGTTTACAGTAGCTACCTTGTGTTTGGACTTAATTAATTTAAATTGATGAGAACTTTGTACCCATATGGGTTATAAGCGCCATTACAGGTGTGATGATGGAGACCATACACAGTCGAGGGGAATCCTCGACGATTTACAGCTTTAATTGGGCTTACTTCATACGGTAAATAATATTATGCCAAAATCATGTAATTTTATTACTTGTCGTTGTTAAATGAACAAAAACAACTGTGGCTTGGAAGCGCATCATAGTTTTTCAAGGTCATCATAATATCCATTCTATATATATATATATATATATATATTGGTGATGTTCTATACCTATATATAATGGAATTATTTTACGAATAGCAGCAAATCTGCCGTGATTGCTTTCAATTACATGTATATAAAGTTTTACGCAATTCCATTTCGATTTTTTCATTTGTTATGTAATGATTTAAACCCTTTCTACGTTCATCTCATTAATACAGCGCTATCTAATCTGAGTAACGCGTTTAATAGTTCTACCCATATTTCAGACAAATAAAATCAGTTATCGAATTTTGCAATCACTAAAAATTAAGAAATAAAAAAATTTTAAACAAAAAGTTTTTGAAGTCGGTTTTAATTTTTGTTTAATTATTATTAGAAATTAATTGTGTACCTATTAAGATTTATTTATGTTAAACTTTAATTATTAATCAACATTATCTTCATTAATAGCACATCCATTTGACGCCACCGGAAGTATATAATTTCAATTACTTATATTGATTCATTTTGATGGTAAAGGGCGTCACATCCGGCTGGTGCTCCCAGTGGTTTGCAACACTACGTAGAACCTTAGTAATACAAAGAACTTGTATACTAAATCATTTAATTTACATAATCTAATTAATCAATCAGCAATCAAAAACATAATCTTTATTACGGTAAGTGATAATAAGCCCAGTTTATATCACAACTATCCTACTCATTTTATCCGTGAAAAGCTTGGCTGTGTTTTGGCATGAAGGGCAGAACAGGCAGTTACTCATCTTACATCTCAGATAACGTATAAATAAAATAAAGAAAGAAAGAAATATTTTATTAACTGCTTTATCCTAATACAAAAATTGCCAGACTAACTTCATTTGCTCAGATAAAATAACTTACGATATAATCTTGATATCACTTATATGAATTATACACGCTGTCACTCCCAAGTCTCAGATGTCACGTGCAAGAGTCTAAACACGTCAGATACAGCGTGCCATGTAAAAAACTGATTGTGGAATCACGAGACTCGAAGGTTCTGGAAAATTCCAGGAAAAAATATTCTGCTGATTGTCTTAGAACGTGAATTGATAAGTTAAGAAACCGTTTATTTTTTATATTGCTTGGATAAGCAACAAGCAGAGGCTGTAAGTGTAGTTGTGGTAAGTGGTCAACGTCGCCCATGACCATCAACTCGTTCACCTAGGACTTGGGAAATCAACCAACGTTGCCTTTTTATCGCAGGGAAATACTTTTTACATGTAGCCAGAATCTTGGGAAGATCCTGACCCTGCTAGGGACTCGCACCTGGGTGAACGAACGTTGCCTACCCTATGACGTTATGTGGTAAGTTTTGGTGCCAGTAATTACACTACAGCATTATTCTTAAGACACAGCAAAGCTATTTCACGAATAAAAGAACAGGATGCCAAAACATAATATCAAACCTTTTTTTTTTTAACGCCGGGAAATGCTCTCAGGCATCCCGCGGGGGAGTGGGTCTCCCCACGCGGGTATGTGGGACTCGCTGGGCCCGACAGCTGGTAAATAGACGCAGCTCTACCCTCTAAAACCCGGCGAGTGCCACCAATGCCGCCTTTGGTGAGGTGCCCCGGATCTAGAAAACAAACAGGGCACCTCGACGGCCAGTCAGTCCCGCAAGGGACCGACGCCACCTTCACAGAGGGGTTGTCCCGCACCACAGAACAACCCCTCCCAACGTCGGGACAGTACAATGGGGTGAGGTTCCCATCCTCACCCCTTGCCCCTGCTCTTCTGTCCCCTCTTCTTATAAGAGGGGTACAAAGAGCCCCCTCGGCCCAATTAGCTTCGCCCAAGGTGCACCGCTCACCCTAGGTTACTGAGCCCCAAGGCCTGAACCATGGTGGGGACATTATCAATCCTACCACAAATATCGTATACAAGTTTGTTAGTTGTTTTTTTTTAACTGTGCTATTTATATCTACTAATAAAATTATTTATCGGGGGATATTTACTAACGAGACATACGTAGGTAATGATAAAATATCAAGCTCTGCGAAACGAAAGAGACAAACATGGTGAATATTATATATTTTTTATACCTATATCACTTGTGGCCCCGACAAACGTTGTTGAATCCACTTGAACGTAAACAATAAAAATCGATCCAGCCGCTTAGGAGGAGTTCAGTGATATACACACGTACAGAAGAATTATATATATAGAGATATGAGCCTTATAAAACTACTGACGCCCAAAACATCCGCACAAAAGTAGATGTAGATGCGTTGCTCTCCTTTACCCCATTCCCACCCATGGGCCACTGGAATCTCACAAAGCGTACGAAACGCGACAGCTGTTACTTTACGCCGCAGTCGTGCCGGCCCAATTCGGCTGCAGCATGGCACTACCTCTTACAAAATGATGTCTTTATTTCCCCACCATGGTTCAGGCCTTGTCGTGGCGGTGGGGCTCAGTAACTTAGGGTGAGCGGTGCTCCTTGGGCGAAGCTAATTGGGCCGAGGGGGCTCTTTGTACCCCTCTTATAAGAAGAGGGGACAGAAGAGCAGGGGCAAGGGGTGAGGTTGGGAACCTCACCCCATTGTACTGTCCCGACGTTGGGAGGGGTTGTTCTGTGGTGCGGGACAACCCCTCTGTGGAGGTGGCGTCGGTCCCTTGCGGAACAGACTAGCCGTCGAGGTGCCCTGTTTGTTTTCTAGATCCGGGGCACCTCACCAAAGGCAGCATTGGTGGCACTTGCCGGGTTTTAGTGGGTAGAGCTGCGTCCATTTACCAGCTGTCGGGCGCAGCGAGTCCCACATACCCGCGTGGGGAGACCCACATCCCCGCGGGATGCCTCAGATGATTTACCGGCGTTAAAGAAAAAAAAGAAAAAAAAATGCCCTTATTTAGCTGTCATAATATCATTGTATTAACTTACCAAGTGCCCATAAATAAAATGCCGTTTCATCAATTTTCTGAAGATAAAAATGGTATCACAATGTTTATGTTCTAGACGTTACGATGGAACTCATCTCAGTTATATGAACGTAAATCGACGTCATATTTAGGCTATAGCCTAAAACGTGTGAGCTTTATAAAGATATACTAGATTTCGATTTATGGTAGACACCTAAAATGTAATATTATTTTTAGGGTTCCCCAAAATCAAAAAACGGGCCCCGTATTACTTACAATCACAATTCGTTGTAGGTATGTCTGCCTGTCAAACCAAATCCTATAGGGTACTTCCCATTGATATAGAATCATGAAATTTGGTGAGACACTTAATCTCACACTAAGTTAATATACGTTTCCACTAGGTATATTCTTTATGGTGTCACAATATAAATAAAGGAATTTTGAAAAAAGTGTGTGTGTACTTATGAACACGCGTTAGAAGTTATACTCCTTAAAGAAAAATACATAGTACAATTTCATTACACTGTAACCTTTTTGCTTATTGCGTAGGTAAAAACTATATCTTCTTCTGACGTCTATACTGTCATTATCTGAAAATTGTAATATAAAATAATGTTCTAAAGCTAACTTCATAGTGTCGGTATTTTTCGTGACGGTGTGCGCGCGCATCGTAAAAATTTACACTCATCATTTTTCCCTAACGCCCCAAAAGAAGTTAACTTCAAAAATGGTCCCTTATAATATCACTTACAATTACAATTTGTTGTTCGTCTGTGTGTCTTTCTCTCAGCCAAACCAAAACCTGGTACTTCCCATTGACACAGAATCATGAAATTTGATGAGACGCTTGGTCTCACAAAATAAATAAAGGAATTTTGAAAAATGTTAATTTAGTGTTGTATTAAAAACTAGCTGTTGCCTGCAGCTTCGCCCGCGTTACTCAGCTCCTATATGTCACAGCGTGATGTTATAAATTATAGCCTATAGCCTTTTTCGATAAATGGGCTGTTTAACACTGAAATAATTTTTCAAATCGGACCAGTAGTTCCAGAGATTAGCGCGTTCAAACAAACAAACTCTTCTCTTTATAATATTAGTTAAGATAAAAAACACGTTTTTCAGTACTCTCGGCGCGCGACTAAGTTTTTTTTGTTATAGACTAACTAAATAACAGCGATAATATAAACTTACTGAAATAGAGGAAGGTTGGATATTTGAAATCCGAAAAAGTCAGTAAACCGACTTTACAGACAACCGACTTTTTAAATATCACTTCAAACTATTCAGAACTGCGGTAAGCTTTACCTATTGTTACACCTTACTTTAAATTATATGACCTTTAGACATCATGCTCGAAATAAAGCGAGGAAAACAATTAATGTGATGTTCAAATAGAAGTGACTAGTGATGTGAACTAGAATTCTAGGAATAGGTATATTATAATATACTGTAACTAGCTTATAGATAAGCGTGACATCAATCCGTTTTTTTTATCTAATAGTCAAATTATGTATCAGATATTTCAGAAGTGAAGGCTTAGTTCAGGAAGATGGAGTTGACCAGCAATTAGATGGGAAGATGATATCCGTACAATGGCAGTTCCTGGGTGGATACGACAGGGGGGATAGGCCGTCTTGGCATTAATTGAAAGAGGCCTATCTCTAGCAGTAGACTAAAAAGCTTGATAATAATAATAATATCTATGGACGCTTCACACCACGTCAATCTGGTCCCGTGGTAAGTTCTCGAAGAACTTGTGTTACGGGTACCAGACAACGGAAATATATTTAATACTTTTATACTATACATAATATTATATTTAAGATTTTTATTATATAATACACATATTTAATACACATCCATGACCCAGGAACACAGAAATTATTTTTTGTTCCCTGACGAGATTCGAACCCGCAACCTCCGGCTTGAACACCAACGCGCTTACCACTGAGCCACGGAGGTGGTGATAAGAGTACTATAACATGGTCTCAGGATAGGCTAGGTAATCAAGTTCTCCTTCTCAAGTCTTCTAGGAACTCGTGGCGGAGCTTTTGGCCTAAATGCACTGCTATGTCTCAGATAGGAGGTCTCTCGGTGAGAGCATTACGTTCGAAGGAGTCCTGCTGAGTTTCCCGACTAGGGCAAGAGGCGTTGATGCGGAGTTAGGAGGAGCATCTGGCGCGGCAGACGTATGTCAAAAGCATAACGGCTGCATCCGGTCCTCGAGCAGTTGATGCGCAGTAAGCGCAAACCCCTCACCTTCCGTCTGATACAGGTGCTCATCGGGCATGGTTGCTTCGGGAAGTACCTGTCCCGAACGGCCTACTGGACTTCGCCGAGGCCAGCCTGTCACCGAGGTGATCCTGTTGCCTGCAGATCCGGAACCCTCAAAAAGCGGCTGAAGGCGCTTGCAGTGGTTTTAATTTATGGGTAGGGCACTCCCAGGTCCCTCCCTACAGGTAATCTCGTGGTTAATATTTTCATACTCTAGTTAGCATTAATATTATTTATTTTATTTTTATGTCATATTTTATTTTATCCCCTCTTCTATACTAAAAAAAAAGCAAGCAGTCGGACCCGGTGACTTCCGATGCCCATAGACATCCGTACAACCGACAGTTATGCATATGCGCTGCCTTCATTTTCCCTACCCCCCCCCCCCCATCCATGGGCCACCGAAAACTTACAAACCCGACTAAAATCTACATATTATAGCATAGCTATCACTTGACGCATGTGTGTTGTGAGCGAGAGGTACCACCACGGCCCAATTCGGCTGCAATGCAGAATGGCTAGTGCCATGCTCTTAACTAAACTATTATACTTATATAAAAAGAAAATATTATTATAATGAAACAATTTTTACGGGTTTTATCGCGGTTTATCTGTCACCTCAGTCCTCCCGTGACCATGGTTGCTGTAAAGTATCCGAAACGTCGGGCTTGTAAAAATATTAATAAGCCGCGATAAAATCCGTAAAAATTGTTTCATTATAATGAGTGAAATTCGCGTAAACATTAGAAAAGAAAATGATGAGTCTGATTAGCAGTAAATGATAAGATAAGTAAGCGATAGTCCATTATTTGTAAAGATAGGGAACGGTTAATTTGTCGTGGGCGGAACCGCAGAGACCAGCTAGTAGGAAAATAAAGAAACAAATCCAATAATAAACCGCCTTATCGTTCTGCGTTATTAGGTTCAGACTGGTTCTATAATTAGTGAGGTTGCAAGTTTTGCAGTGACGAGCGAAAATGTTTCATAACATAAATTAAAAGGCTTCAACCTTAATTAAATGAAGTGGCTTAGAAAGGATTTTTATACAAATGTAGCATCATCATCATCAGCCTATATCCGTCACCACTATGGTTCAGGTTCAGGTGGCGGTGGGGCTCAGTAGGGTGAGCCCAGCACCTTGGGCGAAGCTAATTGAGGCGAGGGTCTCTTTGAACCCCACTTATAAGAAAAGGGGACAAAAGAATAGGGGGCAAGGGGTGAGGTCCCGTCCTCCCATTCCCCCAGCCATTGAACTGTCCCGACGTTGCGAGGGGTTGTTCTGTGGTGCGGTACAACCCCTCTGTGGAGGTGGCGTCGGTCCCTTGGGTGACTGACTAGCCGTCAAGGTGCTGTTTGCTAATTAGATCCGGAGCACACCAACAATGCCAAAGTGCCAACAATGCCGCCTTTGGTGAGCTAAAAGCGGCATTGTTGGCACTCGCCGGGGGGTTTTAGTGGGTAGAGCTGCGTCCACTTACCAGCTTTCGGGCGCAGTGAGTCCCATATACATCCGTCCACTGCAGAACATAGAACAACGCCAAGACGGCCGATCCTTGACACACGCATCCAACACGATGATGATTCAGTACGTCATCAGTCCAAATGAACTTGATTTCGGGTAAAGCGGAATACACACGATACAGTGTGTCACAATTCGAATATGCTTAACGTCGAGTAGAGCCGAGTATACATGATTCAGTGCAACATATGCGCTTGAATAATAATAATAATACTGTAATAATAAGTCTCTATTTTCAGGCTGCATAGGCCCATAGATAAATAGAGGCCCTTAACTCAAACGTATTATAATTATGTATATAATAATTATTTCATAAATAAAATTGAAAACTTTATTAGTATAACTCAAGTCTAGCTGAGTCAAGTATACACGATTTAGTGCAACACCAAAACGAGCGCTTAATGTCGAATGTAACAGAGTATACATGATCCAGTGCATCACCGACCTTAGCAGGCTTGATAAGGCCGAGTAAACCCAGCAATACCTCAGTGTGGCGGAATCTCTATGAATGTCAGTGATGACTTACAGATGAACTGATTCAGTTTCTCCCCTCTTTTATAAAAAAAACTCTTCGTTACCAACACGTACACGCTTAAGCGTAACGATTGACTAATGTTCAGTCTTCAGGCTCTTTTATTCCCTAAAAACACGAGTCACACATAACAAAACACATTTCCACGAAAACCCAGTAGTTTTTTATCCTGATGACATCCACATTGCTTCAAATAACGTACTTTGGTCTACAAAAAATACGAAGCGGGTGTTTTTGCTCGGTTCCTATCACTCCCGTTTTTGCGTCGATAAAGTTCCGTCCTATTTGTTATTCGATCTCTATCTAACGGGAAAAGGCTGTTGAAGGCGCGTAATTGTCTCTGAAAAAAGGAATGGGTCATAGACGTTGCTGATTCGGATAGATAAAGCTGTTTGTGCTAATAATTATTATAGAAACTTTGAATACGTATTATATTTTAATATGTGAAATGTATATTGTTTATTACTTTATATATAATGGGTTTGAAATGTAATAATAATATGTTGGGATATTAATAACTCACACAGCCATCTGATACCAAATTTAGCAGAGCCTCTTCTTATGGCAACCAGACAACTGATACATACTTATATGTTTCGAAATACATACATATTAAAGGTAAATTACACCCAGACACGAAACAGATGATCACGCTCATCACACACATATTTGTCCTGGATAGGAATCGAATCCACGACCCTTTTTTTTTAAAGTGAAACTTTTATTATATCGTCTCAAACTTATAATCGTCTGTGTGTTGCATGTCTCATGACGGTCGGCCGCGGAGTCACTACAAAGTATAAAACAAAGTCGCTTTCGTCGTCTGTCTGTATGTATGCTTAGATCTTTAAAACTACACAACGGATTTTTATGCGGTTTTTTTTAATAGATAAAATGATTCAAGAGGAAGGTTTGTGTGTATAATACATGCATAATAAAGTAGATAAACACTGATAATTTTAGAGGTTTCTAATGTGATGTCGTAAATAAACACATTTTTTGCACTAACATTGCAAACGCTGGTTGCACCCTGACAGACAGATCAAAAAAAGCAAGTTTCACGGGAGAAACAAGCAAGATGGTGGCACATGCAATGCAATCGGGAGCGCGGCACAGCGCATTCCTCCCACTGGCAACTCATTGGCAAGTCAAATCTTTTCCCAATAATTCTTTGTTGAAGCAATGCAGATGCACCATGAGAATAAATGAACAAATTTTCATACAAGAAGTCTTGTAACGCAACGAATTATCAGGTGAAAAGTAAACGGCAAATATAATAACGAACCGACTACATCTTTTCTGGTTATTTTTAAGCCAAATTGCGATTTTATTTTCTTTCCCGAATACAAAGCAAACTTTTGCATCTTGTTTTGGTTAACTAATTTGTAGGTAGCTTATAAATAAAATTTCGCATTTTCGCTTTCGTAAAAATTACATTGTGTACTAAAAGTTTGGGAGAGAAATAAATACTCTTCTGGGTATTTTACTGAAAATGTGTTTGTGTTTAAATATTATTTTTTAAATGTCCCTTAGGACAGGGACAGGGACAGAAAAGCCGATAAGAGGATTCAGTTGGGATGGGTTGAAGACGAAAGTCTTTGACCAATGCGTTCTCCCCGCGACCTACGGGGCTGAAGAATGGCCCCTAAATTTACGACTGGTCTGTAAGTTTGCCGTAGCTCAACGTGCTATGGAGCGTGCTATGCTGGGTGTTTCTTTGGCAGATAGGATTGGAAACGAAGACATCCACCAGAGAACTAAGGTAACCGATATCACGCGCAGAATAAGCTCGTTGAAGTGGCATTGGGCTGGTCACACACTCAGGAGAACCAATAAGGTTCAAGAGTGGAGGCCACATTTATGTAGACGAAGTGTTGTTCGACCATCAACCCGGTGAGAAGACGGTATCCGTGACGGTGGCCGGCCCGTGTTGGATGCAATTCGTTCATTGAGGGAGGCCTATGTTCAGCAGTGGATGGATAGAGGCTGATGATGATATGTTTATACCAATTTTATTAATATGTATGTGAGTTCAGATGTGAAAGGCAATCTTCGATGCTACTCTTGCAAATTATGACATACGTCGTCAAGATGTAAGTGTAAGTGAAGCTCTAAGTAGCTGGTTTGTATATGGCAAGGTTAATAAAACAGAATATGGTTGTCATTACATATCATAAATGAATTGACCCAAGACTTTTTTGTGCCAGGCCAAGGTGATACACCAATGCGTGACCTTGAAACGGTGCCAGTTATTGCTTTTACAATCTGGAGCACAGAACAACTTTTAGCATTTAATATATTAGAGTTTATTATGTCAGATAAGCTAGCAAAAAATCTTAATGTGGTAGGCCGGGCTGATTCACGATCTACCTATCTTGACGCAAGATCTTGGAAAGAAGCAAGTCCCCAATTGATCTGCTCATCCTGTCGTTTTGGAACCTAGCACTGCTTCGTAAAATATTTAAAATTGTACTAATTCATGCAGATTGGCAGCACATAGTGCATCCTTACCATCGGATATCTCTCAGATTATGGTCGTGCCTCGTTCCGGTCTGCATGGGTACCACCATCCTGCTTGTTTCTCCAACATTCCACCATCCCGTAAAACAGATTTTCTGTTTCATAGGGAAAAGCAGGACAGGCAATGAAATTACTGGCACTAAGATTTAACATCTTATGTCTCAGGATAGACACGTGAATGAGTTATCTGAGCTGATCCAGGATGAACTCGTTCATTTTCATTCGTTGACCACATTCGTTGATCAGATAGCCAATACTAGCCTACTAATTCAAGAATATTATTGTCTTCTCTATCCCTCTATCGTATCTTATTCATATTCACGCTCCACCAATGTTCTCTTGTCTCCAAATAACCAAGCGAAAGCCGAATTTATCTCCAAACATTCCCCATCATATAATCCGTAATTCCATTTGTTCCCCAAAATGATTTCTCTGTATTAGTAAGGAACGGCTGGAATCACATTTTCCCCAAATATCGCATAACCGTTATTCTGCTAAATAAATTTCATCCGCGTTAGTGTCGAATAATAAATCAAACGAAACTATATCTTTTGGGATTGGCCGAATTTCAGAAAACAATATCTTTTGCATGATAGGTATACTAAAGATGATATGAATAGGAAAGAGATGGAGAGAATTAAAAGAAGGTTATTTTAACCTTTTTTCCGTCCATTACTGATTCTTTGAAGAAAACCACATGGTAGACCACCAGAAATTGGTGGCTGGAATTAAAAAAAGGGACTAGCTTGAAGACAGTGATGACTGGAAAGAAAAAAATGACGCTTAAGCTAAGGTGGAAGGGAGTAAGTAAAGACGAGTCACCGCAGTCGAAACGGGAAAAAGGGTTTCCCAAATCAAATTTTTGAGATAATTACTATTAAATAACGGTCTTAGAAAAAATATCAGAGAAACCTAAAGGTATAAAGGACTAGCTGTTGCCTGCAGCTTCGCCTGCGTTACTCAACTCCTATAAGTCACAGCGTGATGTTATATAGCCTATAGCCTTCCTCAATAAATAAGCTATCTAACACTGAAATAATTTTTCAAATCGGACAAGTAGTTCCTGAGATTAGCGCGTTCAAACAAACTTTTTAATATTAGTATAGACGTACTTATTGGTTACACGATAGGTACTTTACCCGATCATAAATCATACCTAAAAACAAGCTAAAATAAAAACTAAACGAATAGTTTACTAATAAAATATGTATGTTTGCTCATCATTTTTGTATGTAAATATTTAATTTTAAATACTACCGAGAACGTGTTATTTTTTTAAATCTCAAGTCCTATAATTTTTTATTCAAATTTATATAAATGCGTTGCCCTCCTTTTCCCTATCCCCCCAATGGGCCACCGGAAACTAACAAACTGCACGAAACGTGACAGCGTAGCTGTCACTTGACGCCGGTGTTATATGTGCGAGAGGTACCATCCCGGTCGTGCCAGGCCAATTCGGCTGCAAAGCAGCATGCTGCTGCTGCACTACCTCTTACTGTATAGTATAGATATTTAAATACATTTTTATATAGGTATATAATTATTCTTTGCGTGTGTGTGTCTGAACTCCTCTTAAGCGATTTCGATTAAATTTGTGCGTGTTTAATTAGATTCTAGAACGGCTTAGATTCACAATTTGACCCACTACAATATGTATTGTAAGAAAGAAAGAAAGAAAGAACATTTATTCGACACAACCAGGAGACGCACAGAGACACAAAGATATACACAGAGAAACATTTTTGATTGCACAAACAAAAATAAGACAAAAAAATATTAAAGACAATGATTGAAAACATTTTTTTTTTTAAATAAAAAGTGTGTGTCAAACCAACGTCCGTCGGGTTCGTATCGAACTTACATACCTATTTTGGCATTTTACCATACAAACTTCTTTACAAACGATTTATTGATCGGGAAAATTTGCGATAGTAGTACAGACCGTTTATTAAAGGCACTAGGGGGCGCAATAGTCACTCCGCTGACCCATAAATCCATCCAAGTAAACAGGACCTGGTTGAATGGACCTCGGAATTGGAGCTCCGGACGGAAAATCCAGTCGATTTCAACTAAAGTTGCCCGCTATTGCAGTATAGCTAAACTTATACTGGTTATAACTTTATTAGCTTCGACCCTTAGAAAAGTGATCTAATATAGTTGAATATGATCACGTTGGCAACGGTCTCCTCGAAATCACGCGAGGAATCAGTCGCTTATAATTTCAGTCAATTCGTAATAGAATATTTGAAAAGATTAGTTCCACTGATTTTTTTCCGCCTGTTCTTCTCAGTGGGCTCGCCTTGGAACTGTTGTTAGATTCAATTGACTTTCAAAAATATACTTTTTTGGATTATTTTTAGTATTAGTAGTAGTAGTAGTATCAGTTTTACAGTTTCCAGCATTAGTTAACAAGTGAACACAGAAGAATTCAGAAAACAATATCTTCCTAAATCATTATATTATACATAATAAATACAATGTAATAGTCGAGGAGATAGAGATTTATTGTTTCGGTATTTGACTGATTTTTAAATAATTATAATGTCCATGACTGAATAAAATGATAAAAGTTGTATTTTATAATACTTACTAGCTGTTGCCCGCCGCTTCGCCAGCATTGACTTAGATTTACAGCCGTAGGCGGATTGATGATGATTATTTTTATCCCCCGTCCCGAAAGTCCCGTCAAAATCGAGACAGACAGACAGAAAAAAATACAAACAGACTCTCCAATTTTATTTATCATAATAAACTAAAACAGCAGTTTTGTTGACAAGCTTTATGTTTCTATAAATAATAGTGTACCTTTCACGCAAGCAAAAGGCGCGATCTCTGTCTCTTTATTGCATTAATAAAGAAACATTGTCACCGCATATTAAGGTATTATTAAGGTGATAAGCACGTTTTAATTAATATATTAATGATGTAATTAAAAGCAGTTAAAGCACATCGCAAAAGGCTCTTCCACCTATATGAACTTACGAACTATTTTATGCTTAAATCTTACTTAACTACGTCAAAGTTTCAACTTTCATCCGATCACCAATGTGGGTAACTTCATTAAACCATATTCGCATGTAAGAGTTTTAATTTCTCTTTTACTGATAATTAATCCTAAAATTTATTAATCGGCTCTTTTGTGGGCTACCCTTTAGAATCGGTGGTAGACTCAATTTGATGCTCAATATTTTATTTTGTAAGTAATACATTAAAAAAAATGACATTTTGATTTTTTAAATTACCGATTATAATAATATTATAATATAATAAAACAATTTTTACGGATTTTCTCTCTAGAGATAGAGATTTTTTATAGATTTTATCGAGAGGATTTTACCGGTGGGAGGGAAGCGCTGTGCCACGCTCCCGGCTGCATGGGTACCACCATCTTACTTGTTTCTCCCGTGAAATAGCTTTGCTGTGTTTCGGAGAGAAGGGCAAGACAGGCAGTGTAATTACTGGCACCGAGACTTAACATCTTATGTCTCAGGATAGGTAACACATGACTTACCTGGGCTCGTTCCGGGTGGGCTGGTTAATGTTCATGGTCGACGTCGGCCACTTACCATCAGGTGGCGCGTTTGCCAGTTAGCCTATCCAACTAAAATAAAAAAAGAGGACTGGACAGTCCTCTTGATAAGATCTTTTTCGATTATTTTTCCCACAAGATCAGGAATCAGTATTAAAATGTCTAATGCCCGAGCTACGGTATATCCGGATCCGATCAACATTCACATTGTAATAATAGTGTATTTCAGACGATGAACGAAAGGAATGGTCGCTATCTCACGGACCATGAGTTATCTGGTTGTTTTCAAGTCTTTGCTCCCATTATTGTTATTATCTACATTAGGGTGCTCAGAACTGATAAAATAACTTCTCGTCAATAACAGTTTGCACCAGGTCTGGTGGAGCTTGTTATCTTTATCTATGTGTTTTTCTTTTAAGAAGGCATTATTATTTATATTTATTATATATATTTAGAATTATTAGTCTAAGGTTGCTTACTATAGATTACACTCAAATGACCCGGGAAGAAACAACCTCTTCCCGAGGGTTTTCTGTTTACACGAATTTTCCAACGTTTTCAGTCTTCCCGTGAATATGGTTGTTAAAGTATACGAAACGTCGGCAATACCTAAACCGCGATAAAATCCATAAAAAAATATTAATTCATTATAATATATCTAAGAGGTAGTGCCATGCTGCATTGCAGCCAAACTGGGCCGGCACAACCGGGGTGGTACCTCTCGCTCACATAACACCGGCGTCAAGTGACTGCTGCGCTGTGACTGAGCTATGCTGTCGCGTTTCGTGCGATTTATGTGTTTACGGTGGCCCATTGGAGGGTATAGGGAAAAGGAGGGCAACGCATCTGCATAACCTCTAGTCGTGCGGATGTATATATTATGGGCGTCGGTACCATAAGGCTCCGACTGCTCGTTGTCCCCCTTATAACGTAAAAAAAATTATAACCTATTGCTGATATTGTGTGATAATAAATTGTGTTGATAATCTTAAATATCTTTTAAACTATATATCCTTGACCATAAAAACCCTGTTCATAACTTTAAAAAATATATAGTAGTAGTTTGAAATAAAAGTATATTTTGTCTAATATATGATTACGATTATAATAAAACATAATTATGTATAAATAAAAAGCCACCACATTATTCCCAGTTAACGAAATGGTACACAAACAAAACGATTCATAATAATTTTCATACATTCGGTGGAACGGGCAAACAAAATACACATAATTTACGACCCACATAAACAGTAAGAATAAATAAGCGAAAGAGTATAATATGAAAGATCAAACAATTGTAGCTTTACTGAACTAGCTGTTGCCCGTGACGTCGCATGGGCTTGTCGTTGATTGATTGTTTGTAACAATAAGCTTTGTTCCCGGTACACTTTACGGGTTTGTTGTTACAAAAAGTTGACAAACAAGAGTTCTCGATATACTTACATATTAATATTTTTATATTTGTAACGTTAGACTATTGAAACTGTTTAAAACAGACTATTTACTAAGGCTTATACTTTAATGGTGTAAAAAATAATAATAAAACAATTAATTAAAATGATATTCATCATCGCATTTCGGAGCGCTCTGCATCTTCCACCGCATTTACCACGGGGAGTGTTCTGAATTGTTCGAACTAATCCCTGCAGCAGAATTCCACCACCGGACATCGCGTAAAAGCTCCAAATGTCACCCTCAACATCTCGATGTTCGTAAATCCACAACACGATTTACGGCATTTCCTGCCTCGCACAACGAATATATGAAATCAGCTGCCACTTACGGTGTTTCCGAACCGTTACGACTTAGGGACCTTCAAGAAAAGAGCATACTCGTACATAGAAAGGCCGGCAACGCACCCGCTAACCCTCTGGTGTAGTTGGTGTCAGTGGATGTCGCTATCACTTACCATCAGTTGAACCGACTGTCCGTTTGCCCCCTCTTCTATATAAATAAATAAAAATAAAAAAGCCTTTTATATCTTGCAAGGGTTACATTTTTTTTCTGCAGACTATTACTACAATTATCTACTAAACTAACATTTGATTTTTAATATGAATATAATGTAAGTAAATTGGTATTATTGTTTAGATCTGAATTTAACTTTAATAAATTTGATTAAATTTTTCTATTACCCTATCCCTCTTCTATATAAACTTCAAATATTATGAACGTCAAACTTTTTGGAATCACTTTCGAGACGAAAATCATTGTTCCATCTATTCCAAAAAATATTGCTCCGAAGCACGGTCTACGTATCATTGAACGATGCAACGATATATTCCATAGATTCCATTATTTTGATTATTTTAATCTCGGCAGCTTTATTGTATTTGAAATAGATTAAGATAATAATTTATATACATTGATATTGATAGCACTAACAGCACTTCTTTGGTTTTATTATTATTCTCTATTTAGAGACGATGGAGTGAGAGGTCCAAGTTCGAATCTGACTGTAATGCCTTGAAATGGGTTTTTCTAAAATTTCTACGATCACCCGAATACGAGACCGTCGCTTGCTCTCCGTTTAAGAAAACGTAGTGAGGAAACCTGCTTGATGCGATTAAAAGTCTTTGAAGGTGTGTGAAGTTCACGAACCCATATAGGGTAACAATACCACAGCGTATTGGTTAAATATTGCTCAACACCCTCCTCGCCTGATTTCGAGGAGACGACCCGTAGCCAGCAATGGGACATATAAGGGTTGATATTATTATATAAGTAGACAAAACTGATTATGCTACAAAAGTGCCTGCTCTTGGGCCATGTTGATGTTGGAAGGCCTCAAATGAAGATCATAACCACATTAATTACACAAATCTAAAATTTTGCGTATTACTTTTTCCAAATTGTAAGATCGCTAAATATTTCTGTGCAGTATGAAACAAGATAAAACGAACATGAAAAATATAAGACAAAAAAGTCTTAATCAACTCAGTAAGAAGTACATTTACAGGCAAAAACTCTGACGTAACGTTGAAAATAAAATATTATTAACATAAAACGGTCCGCGCCGTAAACTAGTAAATTGGCAGTAGTAAAAATAGCTAAGATCCAAGTTGAATAAAACTCACAGCTGACATAGTTGAGTATATACGATTTTATTGAATGTTGTGCGCGATTCTGTTTGCTGATCGCACGCTTTGCTGCAAAACATTTAACACGGGCAAAAAAATAGACTTCAAAGATCCCCACCATGGTTTAAGCCTTGTGGTGGTGGGGCTCAGTAGCCTAAGGTGGACGCAGATCACCTTAGGCGAAGCAAATTGAACCTAGGGAGCTGCTCTTTGTGTCCCTCTTATAAGAGGGGGGGGGGGTCTATACTATAGTAATCGTGAACAAAGACTACCTTAGTAAAGTACCATTGAGTTTAAAAAACCTAAAGACAGTAAAAACCGCTAAAAATCGAATCAAAAGAAGATTGGGAGAATTGAAAGTACCTCCAGTTTCCCTGGATAAGACTTGGAGAAAAGCAGGCGTCAGGTGTCATGTCTCATACAATACATGTAAAGAGTGACGGGTATCATGAGTATCAAAGAATGAAAACCACTTAAATTATTAAGGAAGAATGTCGGAAACAATGAGATGAGAAGCTTGAAGAGGGAAAAATGGACAAAAGTTTTTTTATAGCATAGGAAGGCTTCGAAGCCAGGCAGTTGACGCCCATACACATTCGCACAACCAGAGATTATGCACAGATATGCGTTGCCCTACTTTTCCCTATCCACCCCCAATAGGCCACCGGAAACTCACAAACTGCACGAAACGTGACATCATAGCTGTCACTTGTGTTATGGGAGCGAGAGGTACCACCCCAGGTGCCGGCCCAATTCGGCTGCAAAGCAGCATTGCACTACCACTTATTATGTCTCAGGATAGGCAATACATGGATGAGCTGACTGAACTAGTTCCAAGTTTTTGTTCATGGACTACACTTACCATCAGATGGCACGTCTGCTAGTTGCCTATACAACTAACACAAAAAGCAGTATATCGTATTCCCCTCACTGGTAATATAATATACTGGTATCTGCCATTAAACAAAAAATATTCAATATAATCTTATAGAAATGCCTTTATTGCTCCACTCGAATTGGCGTCCCAGAACAACAACATATAAAATGTTTGTCTGAGACATTAAAGTACCTCCGTAGATTGAATAAACAGTTAAGGTAAGGAGTGCTCTCAAACAAATTGACTCCCTGATTATTATATTTTCCTGGTGAATTTCATTTGAGCAAACGCGAAAAAACCCATACAGTATGTAGAGCAAATGCTTTTCATTCTCTGGTTGATTTCACTAATGTGGAATAAGCTTTATACTACATAATAATTTATAAAAAAAAAATTGATAACAGTTATTTTCACATTAAACCGGTGGGAAGGAAGCGCTGTGCTGCGCTCCCGGCTGCACGGGTCAACAGCTTCGCTGTGTTTCGGAGAGAAGGGCAAGACAGGCAGTGTAATTACTGGCACCGAGACTTAACATCTTGTCTCTGGATAGGCAACACATAAATGAGTTGCCTGGGCTCATTCCAGGTAAACTAGTTTATGTTCATGGGCGACGTCGACCACTTACCATCAGGTGGCACGTTTTCCAATTTGCCTATCCAACTAATAAAAAGAAAATTGAAAAAAATTAAAACTGCTTATGACGAGATATACTATACTATTGTCTTTTTTTTTTTTGTTATCGCAGGGAAATGCTTTTTACGCATATAGCCAGGATCTCGGGTAGATCCTGACCCTATGTGGGACTCGCACCTGGGAGTGCCCTACCCGTAAACTAAAACCACTGCGAGCGCCTTCAGCCGCTTTAATTTGAGGGTCCCGGATAGGCATTCAACAGGATCACCTCAGCGACAGGCTGGCTCCGGCGAAGGCCAGACTACTCCTCTTAAGGGGGGCTGCCCGGCTGCTTGGGCAGTCCCCGCGATGTCGTGTCATACTGGACATTACTGCCTCGCAGAAGGAAACCATCGCCGTCCAGGACTCGTCGTCACCGAGCATAGCGATGATGACATCCGGCAGAGACAATTCCCCTCCGATGACTGACGTCAGATCATGACGCAGCGCCGCCCATCTCGAGCACACCTCGAGGGTGTGCTGGGCCGAGTCCACCACCGCGCCACAATCGTGACACACTGTCAACGGCTCCCTGCGGGCCGTCCGGCACAGGTACTCACCAAAGCAACCATGCCCGGTAAGCACCTGTGTCAGACTGAAGGTGAGGGGTTTGCGCTTACGGCGCATCCACCGCTCAAGGACCGGATGCAGAGCAACCGTTAGGCTTTTGCCGTACGGCTGTTACGCCAGGTCCTCCCCCCACCTTCGCATTAACGCCTCTTGCCCTAGTCGGCGAACCCGAAGATTCCCGTCTAGCGTAAGGCTTTCGCCAAGAGACCTCCTATCCGAGACATAGGAGTGCGTCTCGGCAAGAACCTCAGCCACGAGTTTCCACGGGGGGTCACCGGCCAGGGCAGTGGCTGCCGCCCACGATACTGTTCGGTACCCCCGGATCACTCTTACCGCGATGACCCGCTGTGCCGAGCGCAGCTGGGCCTTATTCCTCGTGGTAAGGTGACCCGCCCAGATGGGCGCACCGTAGGTTGCCATACTCCGGCAGACTCCAGAGTATAGCTGCCTGCAGGCGGCGCTGGGTCCTCCGAGGTTCGGGAGGAGGCTGCCCAGCGCACTTGCCGCCTTCACGACCTTCGGTCCCAACATTGAGAAATGTGGGCCGAAGGTCCACCCACCGTCAAGGATGAGCCCCAGATATTTGATATGGGGGCTCATCCTGACCCTCACCCCTCCGACCTGGAGGGCAGCCCCCGGTGGGGGTCCTTTCCGCCCGGTCCCGCGGAAGAGAAGGGCTTCGGTCTTCTCAGGTCTGACCCGAAGCCCTAACCTCTCTATGCGGCTGATCACAAGGTCTAGCCCGACCTCGGCCAGCCGCGCCGCCTCCTTATAACTTCGTCCCCGGGCATACACGAGGGTGTCATCCGCGTAGCATATAACACCCATCCCGGAGAGGAGGCGGCCTCGCAGGACCCAGTCGTATCCGATGTCCCACAGGATCGGACCCAAAACCGATCCCTGTGGGACACCGGAGCCGACTCGCCGCCACCCAATGGATCCCGACCGATTCTCGTAGGCCACCCTCCTCTCGGAGAGGTACGCCTCCAGCAACCTCCTCTGATACGGGGGCACACCGAAGAAATACAGTGCCTCCCGTATCACACTGTGGGGGAGGCTGTTGAAGGCGTTCGCGATGTCCAACGACACCGCGACCACCACCTCCCCTCTGCGTTCCGCCTCATCCGTCACCGCCCGAAGGCATTTGAGGGCGTCGATGGTCGACCGGCGTGCCCGGAACCCAAATTGGGACTCTGAGAGTCCCGGTCCCGGGCCTTCCTCCAGGTGCTGAGGTAGGTACCCGAGAGAGATCGCGAGGACCCACCCGTGCACACCGTCTGGACCCGGCGCCCTCTTCTTACTCTGGAGGCGGGACAGAACCGCCTTCATTTCAGCCTCCGTGACGGATACTATTGTCTCGTGAACAAGGCATTCGAAGACAATGCTGGAATATCGGGCTTTAGGCTACTATAAAAGTGAAAAAAGTGCGTGCGTACTAAGTAGACATGTCAGAAGTGAAACTTATTTGGCAAATTAATTTTTAAATCTCGTTTATATTATTAACCGACTTAAAAAAAAAAGAGGAGGTTCTCAATTCGTTTGTATGTTTTTTTTTGTATGTATGAGACACGATTACTCCGCCGTTTTTGCATGGATTTCAATGGTAATTTTTTTGTTTGAAAGCTGGTGTTGAAAGTCGTGTCGTATTTGTTGCTGTACACTACCTACCTTGGCTGACACCGACTCCAAAAGTAACTATAATGACGTGGTAAACGCAAAGTTTGTACATTAGTAGAAAATTAAGTTGATTATAAGTTGTAAGCACAAAAATTACAGAAACAGTTATTTTATTACTTTTTAGTTATGTATTTTTGAAGTCGGTTTGAAGTTTTTGTAAAATGCTTTTATTATTAATCTAAACCTTTAAATTCCCGAGCCTTGCGATGCGACGTTCGCTCTATCTCACTCTTTCTCCCTATCTTTCCCACTCGCTTGCTCACTACTCTCACTCCAGGCTATGTGCTTCATGCTACGTTCGCCCATTCTCACTCTCTCTCAATCGGTCTCAATCACTCTCTCCCTCTTCTTGGACAAAAACGTTGCACATTTTCGTGATATCATTCGTAATTTTTTTAACTTTCACGTCTTCACAAACAATGAATTTATAAATTGGCATTCATTGAGGGAGGCCTATGGACTGATAGAGGCTGATGATGATAATGATGATGAATCTTATATCTTACTGCTGGACACGGGTCTCACTTCTTTAACGGGTCTAATGTAGGGTATTTCTTTACTGTGAAAAACTTTTAATAAAAGGTTTCCTCACGATGTTTCCTTCACCGGTGAACATGCGATGGTCTCATGCTCAGGTACACGGAGGAATTTAAAAAAAATCCCATTTCATGGCATCGATCAGGATTGAACCTAGACCTCTTATTTCGAGACCCACTATATCATCATTCATGTAGTTAACAAATAATCCTTTTACCGCAAATGTGAAATGCATGTTAATAATATTAAGATAAATTAATATACAATTCACAAATAAAATTTTATGAAACCAATTTTAAACTTTGTTTATTATAATTATCGATAAAGCTTACCACAATCACAAATGTGTTAATGTGATTAAAGTATAGCGCCTGCGGTTTTCGTTAAATAAAAAAGATTATTTATTTAAAGAAAGAGGTAACGGTCTATTGACCAACCAGTTGGAACGAAGTAGGGAACAGGTTTCGTTCTGCCGCGCTCCCGTCTGGTACCACTGGTGATAAAGCATTGCTGTCTTTTGAAGACAAGGACAGGAAATGCCTTTTATTTGTAATTACTCGCACAGAGACTTGTTAACCTGTGACTCAGGATAAGCAACACACACGAATGTGTTTCCATTTATTTTTGTTGACGTAGTGGAAATATTTTGCGCTTTCACCCCGGGATGTGTAGTCTCCGGGATATGTAGTACCTCTCCCCCTCACCCGTTACCCCCTGCGCCGTTATACCATACGAAAATAACTGCGAGTTGACGCAGGAAAGCCGAAGAGTAGAAAGCCGTCGAATCTTTCAAGAGCTGAGTGCGGCGATGTAAGTTCAGGCTAAGTTAAGGTTAAGGCTGTAACTATGGGTAGCAAGAAGTGACGGAGAGAAGTTATTATCCGCTCGTAGCATACACCGCTCTATAAGGACTTCGTTTCAATAATAACTATTAAAGGACAACAAAAATCCGACTGCAATTTTTTTACTATACCCCACTGCTATTCTCACAACTAAGACCATTTTTTTAGTTTTGATTAAGAGGAATCTAACGACATCTCTCAAGCTATAATCCATCAAACGGTTAAGGGTACAGAGATTGCCAATAAAATGTATATTACATACACACATAATTACACTAAAAGACTTATTCAAGTACGGCCGGGTAAAAAGATGAAAAACTAGCCTCTTACGTCTCTCCACCATGGTTCCAGCCTTGACGTGGCGGTGGGGGTCAGTAGCCTAGGGTAAGCCGCTGCACCTTGGGCGAAGCTAATTGAGGCGAGGGGACTCTTTGTACCCCTCTTATAAGAAGAGGGGTCAAAAGAGCAAGGGGCGAGGATGGGAACCTCACCCCATTGTACTGTCCCGATGTTGGGAGAGGTTGTTCTGTGATGCGGGACAACTCCTCGGTGGAGGTGGCGTCGGTCCCTTGGGGGACTGATTACACCCGTCACTGATGACACCGTCGAGGTGCCCTGTTTGTTTATTAGATCTGGGGTACCTCACCAAAGGCGCCATTGGTGGCACTCGTCGGGTTTTAGTGGGTAGAGCTGCGTCCACTTACCAGCTTTCGGGCGCAGTGAGTCCCATATACCCGCGTGGGGAGACCCACTCCCCCGCGGGATGCTTTAGAGCATTTCCCGGCGTAAAATAAAAAAAAGCCTCTTACCTCTAGAAAGGTTTACCTTCCTTCAAACCCACCTTTAATTTAATGATATAAAATGTATAGGATGTCTTCAACGTTTCATTATATTATGGAATAGCAGTTGCCCGCAGCTTCGCTCGCGTTAACTTTTTGCAGCCGTATCCGGAGTGTTTTTTTTTTGTAGCCTATTCCTCCTTACTATATCAGCTATCTGCCAGTGAAAGTCCCGTCAAAATCAGTCCAGCCGTTTTAGAGATTAGTCGGGACACAACCATATCAAGATTGATGATAATTAATAATTTTACAGCCTATTATCTTTATATATATATTTCTTGTGTGCGTGTGTATGTCACTGAACTCCTCCTAGACGGCTGGACCGATTTTGATGATTTTTTTTGTGTGAGTTCAAGGGGATTCGGGGATGGTTTAGATTCACAAGAAAAACAAAAATTGTACAGGACAACGTCTGTCGGTGCCACTAGTATAATTATATAGTTATAAATATAATATAGTTCACAATTTCATTGGTTTTAATTTTGTTCTCGCAAAATATTATTAATTTATATTTTTTCTTGAATAAAAGTATCCCAAGTTACTCCATAAACCATCAGCTATCTGCCAATGAAGTGATGTCCTGTCAAAATCGGTCCAGACATTTTAGAGATTAGCTGGAACAAACCGACAGACAGAAAAAAAAAAGTTTGATGTAAGTACCGTATCATGACAGCAGTCATAATAATATGCATTTAGCGAAAAGTTGCTAATTTTAAATTACAAACAGACACTTCAACTTTATTTATTTGTAAATATGTATAGATTTGCATTTCCTTGTACAAAAACTTATCGCATTTCTTTATGACCTTGAAAATGCTGTGACGGTCATTGGGCACAATTCCAACACCGCATTTGTTTATACGGAAGGTTTAACTGAAACGTGCCTGGGCTGTTTTTGTATGGATTCCACAATGCTTGTCAAATATTATTTCAATTAAGCCAGAATATGTTGAGCTTTTTTGGGTCCTCGGATCTATATTACTTTGTTCTGTGGATTTACATGTATTCAGTTTCGCACGAAAATATCCCGTTTTATCCAGGTATTAAGTGCAAAACGAGAAAAATACTTAAAAATGCTGATTACTCTAAAAATATTGTAAAAAAACTTTGGGGTTCTATTGTTAAAATGTATGGAAGCAAAATACCTAGAAACTAAAATTTTTATGAGTATTCGTATTGCAGCAGGCCAAAAACACTTTCCCCATCAAGTTTAAAGCCTTATCGTAGTGGTGGGGCTCAGTAGCTTAAGGTGAACCCGCCACCTTGGGCGAAGCAAATTGAACCGAGGGAACTGCTCTTTGTACCCCTCTTATAAGAAGAGGGGACTAAAGAGCTGAGGGGACAAGGGGCGAGGATGAGAACCTCACTCCTTTGCACTGTCCCGACGTCGGGAGGGGTTGTTCTGTGGTGCGGGACGACCCCTATAATATGAAGGTGATGTCGGTTACTTGAGGGACGGACTAGCCGTCGAGGTGCTCTGTGGGGTAGAGCTGCGTCCACCTTACTATCTCACGGGCGCAGCGAGTCCCACTAACCCCCCCCCCCTTCCCCAGCAGGATGCCTGCAGGATAGCCAAAAACACTCTCTTAAAATGCACCTGAAGATGAAATAAAGAAATGACAATCACGCAGTTTGTCATCACGGATTTCAAATCAATTTTACTGTACACTAATAGATGTTCCACATCAAAGGCATAAAATATTTAAGGTCTTATAGCTAAATAGCTAAGTTATTTAATTCGACTATAAAGCTATATAATTTAATCTATTCTTCGTCTTAAATTTTTGCCTTAAACGACTTAATGGTGAAAGTTTCTGAAATGAATCATTCGAACTATGAGGTGAGTAAATTTCAAATACTTTATAACTCGAAACTCCTCCTAATGAAGTGAACGCCGTTACCTGGCACTTCTTATCGGAAACAACTTTGTTAATTAGCTTAATTACTTAAAACATTATATTTCATTTTTCCTAGTTTTATTTATGGAGATTAAAAAAATTATAATATTATTTGCATATTCTTGTAAAACAAATGGAATGTCATTGAAACGGTAGAATTTTTTTTTAACATAGGAGGGCACATAAGCAGTTGAAGCCTCTTGACGACTATCGACGCTCATACACATTTGCACTTCCAGAGATTATGCAAATGCGTTGCATTATGTGAGTGAGAGGTACCACCCCGGTCGTGCCAGCCCAATTCGTGTTTTTCTGCGTCTTGAAAAAATGGAAAGGCCATATAATCACTGGAGTTATCAGCTTACTTATGATATGGCATGAGTTGCCATATCATAAGTACGCTGATAACTCCAGTGATTGGATGACGTTAGCTTCTTACCAGGCCAAGTTTGTCAGTATCAACAAAAATGGTGAACCTAGTTGAAATCAGATTTCCTAAATTTTCGGCTCATATTGCACCCCTACCATCAACTACAAATATTTAACTAGCAAGAGATGGATGTCATATCTTTTATCACATGTAAGAAGTTTCAAGTCGCTTTGTTAGCAGCCTAGTTTTATAGTTCTTGTTAGCCTAGTTCTCTCTAAGTTTTAACAATGGCTCCGTGGATTTTACAAGCGAAATCCTCTGAAAAATGAGATGCCCCTTAAACTTTAACGTCGCATCGACGACTTATCACAAAAACTCATGTCTAATTCTATGTCAGGTGGTGTAGATCTGGTGTCTTAATATGAATAATGATAGATAGATATATAGATAGTTGCATAGATATATAAATAGATAGATGATAGATAAATAGATAGATAGACAGATAGATACGGACCTTCCTTTTAAGGGCTCCGTTCCTCGAAGTGATAAAACAGAATACTCATATTATCTTGTCTTACGTTGTATGTCTGTCTGTGTATCGGAGATTGAAAAAAAAGATTAACCACAAATTTTATTTCGTTGATTCTTCCCAGTGTGCTCGCTTTGGAACCGGTGGTAGATTCAATTGACGTTCAAGAAAATACATAATTGTTCGTTATATAAAAGTACTTCTTTACCGAACCTAAAATCTCCTGGAGGGCTTTAAAGGACAAGTGTCTCATACTGACCCAATAAAGAACGTATGAGTTTCACTTCTACCCGCAGAAGAACTTAAACTGTTTTCTAGAGTTCTGTTTCTTGAAATAAACAAAACGAAACACTTATAGGATCCGTTGGCCGTCTGTCTGTTAAACCAAAACCTATAGAATAGTTCAAATTGAAATAGAGTCGGGAATTTGGTGAGCTAGATTACACAATATAAGTAAATGAAAGATCTTGAGATGAATTTGTGAAAAAAGACACGATTCCGGAATCCTCAATGTATATCTTATCTTATATCTTTAAATGAGTAATTCTTGTATATATATATATATATATATATATATATATATATATATATATATATATATATATATATATATAATTGGAATCTCGGAATCGGCTCCAACGATTTTCATGAATTTTATTATATGGGGGGTTTCGGGGGCGATAAATCGATCTAGCTAGGAATCATTTTTAGAAAATGTCATTTTATTTAAAAAAAAAAAAAAACCGAGCTTTGCTCGGTCATCCAGGTACTGTATCTTGTATGTCTGACTTTTTTATGGAAGAGGCAATTGGACGGCCTTCCATAGACACCTGTTACATCGGATCCAACACATCAGCCTATCAATTAAGTTCTTGTCAGATTCCTAAGTCGTATCGGTTCTGACTACACCAAGTTTCAGAAATCCAATTCAAAACCCTAGCTAAAACATAATACAGTATTGAAAACCTTCGAATACACTTACAAAACGACCATTGAATTTAAAATAATTTCAATTGTTATAAGAACAATTGAAAAAATCTCTTTCCGATCCATTTGGTGCACAAAGAAAATATCGCGTTTATTTTCCTTGTCGTAACAGCGGTTGTTTCATTCGTTTTAAATGTTTGCGACAGGAACGTATCGACGTTTGGATGTTTGTGTTGTGGGGTGGATTTTTATGATTCGTATATTCAGCATAAGCAAAGAAGGGCTCACTTAGGGGCCCGGCCTCTTAAATGAGAGTCCTGGGTTCCATCCCAACCAAGTTTACCTAAAGGTTTTGCTAAACTTTCCTGAACACCTGAACATTAGAAAATCGCTAGATCGCCGGTAAAAGAAACCTGCTTACCTGTTTCAGATTAAAAGATTTCGTATGTATGTGAATTTGTGCCAGTGTATAGGAGAACTATGGCCCAACCTGGCCCTAATTGCCTGATTTTTATAAGTAAACCCGTGCCCAGCAGTAGGCCATAAAGGCCACGATTATGATGATGAGATGTATATTCAGATAATAATACCGTGTGCATGTGCTAATGTTACCGATATCAAAGAATAGGCTCCTTGAATTGGCAGTGGGTCGGCCACACACTCGGGAGAACGGATTGCCGATGAGCCCATAAGGTTCTAGAGCAGAGGCCGCGTTTAGGTAGACGAAGTGTTGGTCGGCCATTAACCAGCTGCAGACACAATCTACATGCTGTGGCCGGTCCGTGTGGGTTGCGAGTGTCAAGGGATCGTTCTTGGCATTCATTGATGCCTATGTTCAGAAGTGGACGAAAAGAGGCTGATAATGATGATGCTGGATACAGTTTGCAATATGTTCGGCAAAGTGCATGAGTACAATACAAAAGCCCGTAAAAGCAGGTTTGGTGTGTGAAAAGGAGAAAAAAAAGGACAATACAGGATTAGAACCAACAATACCTCTTGCACCCCACCTAGTTAAAATGGATGCGGTGAACTTGTTGTTGTTCATGGGCGAAGTTGAGTACTTAAAGGGCCCGTGAATTTGTACTATTACTGTCTGCTTAGTCATCATCACCATCAGCCTCTATCCGTCCACTGCTGAACATAGGCCTCCCTTAATGAACGCCATGTACTGCTTACAATATCAATATTCCTAAATAGTCCAGCTGGGCTAGCATGCGTACAACAAGATATCTCTTGACTAGAAAGAGAAAGATAATGTCTACATCGAGTATTTTCTCGATGACTCGTTACGGTAATACCACGTATACGAAGAGTAATACAAGAACACTTCGTATACCGAAATTATATAACTATAGTAGGGAAACGCCACGGCATACAAGAATTAGGCACGCGGTTTCATTTATTTAAGTTTAAATTACTTTATCTTGTCCTCAATATTGAAAACGCATGTTAGCTACTATATACAAAGAGATAATACTAGATAAGGGATAGACAAAATTTTGTCGTACGCGCATGCTAGGACAGCTGGATTCGTTGTCATTGTCTCAATATTCTTGGGACCTAGGGTTATAAATCAAGACCCTTATCGCCCACAATTAGGGCCTTCTCAAAAATGGTTTTGTTATCCTCAGAACTCCCAAACACTCAACACTCATAAAAGACTTCCACTTGAAGACTAACCCAAATTTCCCAATGCGGAACCAGTATCCCCGACACTCTAGACTTCAAGCTCATGGACCTTAAAATAACCTCAAAAAAACAAAAGGAATTCCTTTTTTATATGCAAATACATGATGTTAAATTTAAGGCTTTGAAAAGGTCGAAAAAGGTTTATTTATTTTCAGATTTATTAAATTTATATCGGTTTTAGTTGGGTATATCAAGATACGAAAATTCTGTCCCAAAATAATCTTATTTGAGAATGTAGCCAATGTACGGGATTTTATCATGTCCAAATATCGTCGTGAAGATAGGGCTTAATTTGTTTTCGTGTGGCGATGTGTGTAATACTGATGAAGAATTTTGAAGGTTTTGAGGATTGGTTTGGTACTATTTATTTATTTATAATTAGGAACTCCAACAAATCATACACAGTACAATATGCAAATGTAAAAACAGTTATTTAATGATTTGTGCTCCTTCAATTATAGATCACATGTGTTTTATTTTACTAGCTAAAAAATTAAACAGTTAAAATTCATGTTTTTATATCAAACGATCGATCCTCCAATCCTTATTTTAAGTAAGATTTGTATTTTAGCAAAAATATAATGAGAGTAAAAACGCAAAGTTTGGTAAACTTTTCATTTTTGTTGAATTATTCATCATCCCTAAAGAGTTTTTTTATACTAAGGAATACCTAGATTATAAATAAAATTTGTAGACACATTAAGTATTTGAAAATGATAAATTTTTCATGGAGCGTGCTATGCTGGGTGTTTCTTTGACAGATAATATTCGAAACTAAGACATCCGCTAGATAACTAAAGTTACGACGAAGATTAAGCTCATTGAAGTGGCAGTGGGCTGGTCACACACTCAAAAGAACTGATGGCCGATGGGGCAATAAGGTTCAAGAGTGGAGGCCACTTTTAGGTAGACGAAGTGTTGGTCGGCCATTGACTAGGTGGGAAGACGAACTCCGTACAGTGGCCGGTCCGTGTTGGATGCGAGTGGCGAGGGATCGGTCGTCTTGGCGTTCTTTGAGGGAGGCCCCTATCTATGTTCAGCAGTGGACGCTGATGACGATGATGAAATTTTTCATCATTAAATTTAAAGCTTAATTTATAATCTTATTTAACATACAATTAAAATATAAACCTGACATAAAAATTATTCTCTCATTAATTTAAATGTGGTTTAATCAATTTTAAGGCCGCATGGGTTAAGCTGCGTGCGTTTAATTATCGTGGGGGAACGGCCGTTTTTGCGTTTTTGATAGAGTCTTGACACTGTTCACATAGGAACAGTTGATGGAAAAATGATAACTAATGATTGCACTTGGATTCGCTCCCATGACTATAATGACATTACTTAAAGTACACTGATAATTAACTAATAAATAAACCCACCAACCGCTCGAAACGCGACAGCACAGCTGTCACTTCACGCCGGTGCTATGTGAGCGAGATGTACCACCACGGTTGTGTCGGTGAAAATAATAATTCCATGGTACTAATTTTTATCCCTTAAAAAACAGTCTTTGTCATTTAAAAATTACGGTATAGTATATATTATAACTACGGTATCCATAATATGTATGTATTTAGAAATATATAGGTAAGTATTTATCAGTTGTCTGGTTGCCATAAGAACAGGCTCTTTCCAGTATCAGATGGTCGTGTGTGAGTTGTCCCAACATATTATTATTATTTTGTTAAAACTAGTAACACTTGAAACACGACAAATAAACAGTAAATTTAGTCATAATATTTGCAATATAGGAAAACTGAGAAAAAGTTAATTGTTGTTCTTTTGCCAAAATCACACAAATAAATAAAAATCTAGAGAGTCTTTATTCTTAAGGTACGCCAGTAAAATCATTTTCGTAATATCTTTGCCACAGAAACGTTCCTTAACAATATTAAATTTATTAATTGAAAGATATTAAACGTTTTTTGGGATCCTATTGTAAAAAATTACATAGTTTCAGCTGAAGAGTTTGTTTGTTTGAACGCGCTAATCTCAGGAACTACTGGTCCGATTTGAAAAATTATTTCAGTGTTAGATAGCCCATTTATCGAGGAAGGCTATAACATTACGCTGTGACTTATAGGTTATTTCATTATAATTGTAGAAAGTAGTTAAAAAAATTGGAAATATGCAATAAATGTTAAGGATTGCTAATCGAATCGCTTATTGGCCGTTATCGTTAATTGCCGAGTCACTGGAGGGCTTGCAGGAGATGCTGCACAGTCTAAATGAATCCTCCCGACGTGTTGGTCTTAGGATGAACTTGGACAAGACGAAAGTCATGTTCAACAAACACGTTCTCCCTTTTTTTTTTTTTACGCCGGGAAATGCTCTGAGGCATCCCGCCTGGGGAGTGGGCCTCCCCAGGTGGGTATGTGGGACTCGCTGCACCCGAAAGATGGTAAATGTATGCAGCTCTACCCACTAAAACCCGGCGAGTGCCACCAGTGCCGCCTTGGTGAGGTGCCCCGGATCTGTTAAGCTAACAGGGCACCTCGACGGCTAGTCAGCCCCGCAAGGGACCGACGCCACCTCCAAAGAGGGGGTTGTCCCGCACCACAGAACAAACCCTCCCAACGTCGGGACAGTACAATGGGGTGAGGTTCCCATCCTCACCCTTGCCCCCTGCTCTTTTGTCCCCTCTTCTTATAAGAGGGGTACAAAGAGCCCCCTCGGCTCAATTAGCTTCGCCCAAGGTGCTGGGCTCACCCTAGGCTACTGAGCCCCACCGCCACGACAAGGCCTGAACCATGGTGGGGAAACACGTTCTCCCTAGGCCGGTTAACGTTGATGGCATAACTCTCGAAGACGTGCAAGAGTATGTCTATCTTGGGCACACTTTGCAGCTAGGTCGACATAACTTCGAGAGAGAAGCCGATAGGAGGATTCAATTGGGAATTCATTCAAACAGCATTCAGGAAGCTTAGCCATATTCTCACGTCGTCTATACCGCAGAGTTAGAAGACGAAAGTCTTCGACCAATGCGTTCTGCCCGTGATGACCTACGGGGCTGAAACGTGGCCTCTAAATTTACGAATGGTTTGCCGTAGC
Source organism: Helleia helle (assembly GCA_963853865.1). Classification (NCBI taxonomy): domain Eukaryota; kingdom Metazoa; phylum Arthropoda; class Insecta; order Lepidoptera; family Lycaenidae; genus Helleia; species Helleia helle. The sequence goes on along the minus strand of OY971433.1, from coordinate 17,173,147 downwards.
TCAACGTGCTATGGAGCGTGCTATGCTGGCTGTTTCTTTGGCAGATATGATCCGAAACGAAGACATCCGCCAGAGAACTAAGGTTACCGATATCACGCAAACAATAAGCTCGTTGAAGTGGCAGTGGGCTGGTCACACACTTAGAAGAACGGATGGCCGATGGGGCAATAAGGTTCCAGAGTGGAGGCCACGTTTAGGTAGACGAAGTGTTGGTCAGCCATTGACCAGGTGGGAAGACGATCTCCGTGCGGTAGCCGGTCCATGTTGGATGTAAGTGGCAAGGGATCGGCCGTCTTGGTGTTCATTGAGGGAGGCCTATGTTCAGCAGTGGACGGATAGAGGCTGATGATGATGATGATTTCTAATCGAATTTCGAATCGATTCGATTAGAAGTAAAGTAAAGTAAAGGATACGGCAAAATGATATTTATTATTTTATTGCGTTAAAAACGATCTTTGGAGTAATTCCTTCTATAATTTTAAAGAGCATGCACTCGTCTACGAAGTAAGTTAAGAGGCTTTAACCGGTCCCGTTTGCCCATAGATGTGAATCTCTTTTTAAAAAGAGGTATGTTTGATATTTTTTTCTCTATTACAAAAGATACCTAATCATGTTTTGAAAACTAACAAAATTAGGTTTTTATCATGAACTATTAAGTGGTTCAACATTGGTGACAACTTAAATTTTCATTCATTTTGGAATTACTGTAATAAATTGAAATTATTGACGCCAAAATTTCCAATACGTCCTCTTAAATTCCAAATAGCCTCTTTCAACGAGTCGTTAGTTACAGTATTTCATATTGCGTTTGCCTTACGATAAAGTCAGCGAAGATACGATTTACCTATCTAACCTTTGCGAAGATCCCCCAGGGGCAGATTAGGGGATGCGGGTTTTCGGTACCTCCAGCTGATTAATGGCCTGGAGATAGGATGATTTAGAGTTTTGTAGTTCGACTAAAGGTGAACGCATTTTCGTATCAAGAAATTTTGTGAAAATGTAAAAGGCCAGTGTAGTATTTATAGGGCGCCCTTGCTAGAAATTACTAAACGGAATAAAGTCTGTAATAATTCTTAACTATGTTTAAAACGGATTACAAAATATCACTTAGACACAAAAAGCAAAGCAAAAACATGGTAAAACATACCAATGATGTTAATATTAATTCCTAAATTCCTGTTCCTACCAATATTATTGCCGGGCAAACTAAATCTAAATGCTATATATCATTCGTTTTACATATCCTCGACTATTTATTGCTGCGATGACCTAGATATAGCCTAGATATAGACTTATTTTAGGAGTGTTCTCAAACTATCCTATTCTTTTATTTATGTTAGTTGGATAGGCAAACTGGCAAACGTGCCACCTGATGGTAAGTGGTCGACGTCGCCCATGAACATAAACTAGTTTACCTGGACGAGCCCAGGCAACTTATTTATGTGTTGCCTATCCTGAGACATAAGATGTTAAGTCTCGGTGCCAGTAATTACACTGCCTGTCTTGCCCTTCTCTCCGAAACACAGCAAAGCTGTTTCACGGGAGAAACAAGCAAGATGGTGGTACCCATGCAGCCGGGAGCGCGGCACAGCGCTTCCCTCCCACCGGTCGCTTCCCTCCCACTTATTGATTCAAGAACGACGGTGACCACTTACATCATGTGACTCGTATGCGTTTGCCTATACAACTAACATAAAAACATATTTTTCATGGGTGAGTCAGAAAGTACTTATACCAAGGGTGTCAGATCATCTTCCTCATCAGCCCCTATCCATCCAATTCTGAACATAGGCCTACCTCAATGAACACCAAGACGACCGATCCTTTGCCACTCGGGAAAGGTGTCAGATACTGGAAATTAAATGAATGGATTATATTCATTGCATTAATTCTATCCTTTATACATCGAACATAATATTATAACCAGATGAAGTAGTAATTTGAGCCATAAAATTCCGAAACTGGTCAGTGATTTGACACTGAAGTTATAGTAATTCAACCAACCAGTGATCTGTATGTACGCCCATCGGCCAATCATCCATCAATGGACATCAGTCGGCCAATCCGAGCGCAGAATCGGTGCAGCGTCACAGCAATTTTGACGGAATTTGGTTTCATACAAAACACATAACATTACCACTCTTTATCTATACTAATATTATATAGATAAAGAGTTTGTTTGTTTGAACGCGCTAATCTCAGAAACTACTGGTCCGATTTGAAAAAATATTTCAGTGTTAGATTGCCTATTTATCGAGGAAGGCTTTATGCTGTATAACATCACGCTGTGACTAACAGTAATTAAGTTGAGTTAGTTAACGCGGGCGAAGCTGCGTGCAACAGCTAGTCGGTTATGTGCTCCCTGATGATTCAAACAGCACCAACTTAATCACCTGACCACCTTTAACTATGCATAAGCTTAACTACAACAGTCAATCGAACATAATCGTTTGTGAATATTACCTAACAATAGCGCTGTGGGTTCAATGCAAAATGTATTTGAACATCTGTTCCAGAGCCGAAACCACTAAACACCGGTAAATATTAAATTTCATGTTTCAATAATCATAATTTGCGCTACATCAGCTGAACGGAATCCTTTAGCTCATTCCGGCAAATTCTGGCAGTCTTTCGGCTAACAAACATCTGCAATTGCTAGGTGTTTTTCTTTCGAACTTTGCTGCTGTGGGGAGAAGATTAGTATGTCTTCTTTAAAATCTGGTAGACTTTGAACATAGTTAACAAACGTCTGCTAATAATTGTTTGGTGCTTTTCTTTCGAAAAGAGTATACTCATATTTGAAAGGCCGTCAGACCTGCTAATGATGTAGCGGGTATCTGTGGATGTCAATTATTACTTACTACCAGGTGAAACGACTGTCCGTTTGCCCCCTTTTTTATAAAAGAAACAATTTTGTTGTTTCGGAAAGTAGAGCAGTATATGGATCCGGCCTTGTCGTGGCGGTGGGGCTCAGTAGCCCCAGCACCTTGATTTGAAGAGAATTGCGCCGAGGGGACTCTTTGTACCCCTCTTATAAGAAGAGGGGACAAAATAGCAGGGGGCAAGGGGCGAGCACGAGAACCTCATCGAAGGCGGCGTTGGTGGCACTCGCCCGATTTTATGGGTAGGGCTGCGTCTACCAACAACGGGCGCAGCTAGTCCCACATACCCACCTAGGGAGACCCACTCCCCCGCGGAATCCCTCAGAGCGCTAATTCTCGGCGTCAAAATAATAAAAAAGTGTGTGTAGTGTGCAGCAGCACTCAGAATTAAATTCTTTTGTCTGAAAAGACTACCGGTATAGCATCCAGAACTAGTACGAGATAAATTCACGGGTGGAATAGTTGAATGGACGACGGTTACCATTTTCTGTTTGCTGGTTAGCAATTTCACCATTCATGCTGCACCTATCTCACAGACCTTAATCTATCTAATTCTATAGTTAAACTGTTTAAAATGGAATACACTTTTTTCGTTTTTATTTCTTTGAGATTTATTTCGACTTGTCTACGAACGCCTTGCTAAGACTTGCTCATTTTGATTTTTTTTTATGTCATCAGGGGGCAAACGAGCAGTCTCACGGCGCCGACGCCCATACACAACCGCACAACCAAGGCCACGCAGATGCGCCACCTTTCTCTTCCCTATCCCCTCCAATGGGCCACCAGAAACTCACAAACCGCACGAAACGCGACAGCATATCTGTCACTTGACGCCGGTGTTATGTGAGTGAGAAGTACCACCCCGTACGTGCCAGCCCAAGTCGGCTGCAAAGCAGCATGGCACTACCTCTTACTGCCTTACTAAAACTATCTCGTTTTGAATAATGAAAAGCCATGCTATATTTCTAGGTAAGACCTTGCTTCTTATTTATATTTTTAATTTATATATAACAATTTTAATTATATTCATACTTAAGTATCTAGTTTGGCGATTTCATTAAGCTTTTATCCACTGTGGAGGAAATCAGGATGATATGAAAGACTTATTTCGTGCTTCTATTGGAACTTTGTTAAGCTCTCTCTAGCTTTTAGACTTGTGCAGACTACAACGAGAAAGTTATTAAACTTTGTCTTGTCATGACTACTTCGTATTTTCAAAACTTCTAAACATCTATAGTAATAAGTAATGATATAATGAAAGTAACGCCCGAATACTCAAACGAATCTCAAATTTAAGACGTACTTAAACTCGTGTTGTTTTCTTTGAACCTCTTTTTTTCTTTGAATCTGACACGTCGTAGCATGAGTTTAAGTACGTCTTACATTTGAGATTCGTTTGAGTATTTGGGGCTTAGTGTCTTACCATTTGAACACTATTAGGAAAACGTAATATATTGAGGGTTTAAGTAATTTTAAAGAGGAAATCTTTTTCTCGATTTCTAGTTGAAAGTGCTAGTTTGTGGAAAACACTATGATATAAATCGGTCATTTTGACATAAAACTATTTATAGTCATTATTATAGCTTATAGCTTTTTATAGTCATTCTTTACGATTTTTTTCATTCTGTATATAATTGACAGGCAAAGTAGGCATATTTACTATCCAGAATTTTATCTTTTCAGCTTATCAGGCATACTACTAAGTTGAAAAAGTGGTATATGGATATACGAGTATTTGTTAAAGTAATTTACGTAATCGTAATAGGTAGAAAAGACGTTTTTGAAATAACTAAGTTGAAAAGGCGTATCTAGCCAAAAGCGTCTTCATTCATTTTTCAATATTTTTTTTTACTACAAAGAAAAGGAAAATTAGATATAATTATTAAAATATAATATTTGTACCTAAAACATTTCTGAAATTAATAAGACATAAACAACACTCATATTTTTACATCATAATATCATAAAAAATATAATGATGTGGAGGAGAGCAAATGATTTTAATTTTGGATTACAAAACATTTATTTTCTCCGATTTTATATTATGTCAGAAACGTCTTTTTTCCTTATGACGGCAGAATACATCTGTAAGAGGTAGTGCCATGCTGCGTTGTATCCGAACTGGGCCGGCACGATCGGGGTGGTACCTCTCACTCACATAGCACCGGCGTGAAGTGACAGCTATGCTGTCGCATTTCGTGCGGTTTGTGAGTTTCCTGTGGCCCATTGGGGGGATAGGCGCGTAGGCGCCGTGTTAAGTCTCGGTGTCAGTAATTACACAGCCTGTCTTGCCCTTCTCTCTGAAACACAGCAAAGCTGTTTCACGGGAGAAACAAGCAAGATGGTGGTACCCATGCAGCCGGGAGCGCGGCACAGCGCTTTCCTCCCACCGGTAGAAACTGACACTGGGTAGAATTATTACATTTAGGTAGTGGTCTTTAAAATTTTTCTACTTTTTCTACAAAACAAACAACAAGAAGGACAAAAATCTATCATCCGAACAGACATCAAACAAAACATTTTCAATCTTGTTTCTACGAAACGATTTTTTTTTTTGTTTTTAAGATATTCCCTGGGAAATGGAAAGAATCAATAGTTTTCATTTAGAAGTTATAATTTTTAAATTTCTAAACATTAATTGAATAATGGCATATCGGAGGTACCACTTAATATTGTGGGACGCTTCTCAATTCTAATTAAAACCTTGAATTCCAAAAGTTAGCCCGCACGTGAATTCCATCTTTGATTACAGGGCTAAGTTTCAAAATTTGAAATGGAGTTGTAATCAAGTCATCAACTTATCATCGTTTTCGTCATTAACTCTTCAGATAGTATTCCTAGCATACTTTTATTATTATAAGCTTTCTATTAACTTGCAATATATATTTGTTCGCGTGCAATTTTTCAACTCAATTTCGAAACAATTATTATCAAGCGATTGAGCTGAAATTTTGTATACACGTATAGTTTAGATGACAAATTAGGATTATCTATTATTTTATCTATCTATGTGACGTACTTCTCAATCTAATATGGCGGAGCACTTAAGATGGCGGACGGACATTTTTAATGCACTACTACAGTATGGTTTGCTGAAAAAAACTCAAAAAATAAAATAACGTCTCTCTGAATTTCAATATGGCGGACTGATAAAGATGGCGAACTTAGATCTTTATGTTTTCCTACAACATGGGTAGCAAATTTGATAGGACTTGCTGAGAATAACTAGAAAAATATAGAGATGTCACTCTAAACCCAATATCAGGACTTCTAAAGATGACGGACTAAGTTTTTTTATCCTTTCCTACAATATGGGTATCAACGGAAAGAACTAGCGGGTTGTGAGTGTGTATATAATATAATATGTACAAATTTATAAATTTCCTAAAATATGTACTATGTGTGTGCTCGTAACACAAGTTCTGACGAGCTTTTTTTGGTTTCGCTGGGGTAACACTAAGCCCCAGCGGTGTTCTCCTTGTCGTATGGGTGACCCGGCGCGAGATCTATGGACGTCCGCACCAGGTCACAACGGTGTGCCATCCGGCACTCTTCTTCGGCTCTTGTATAAAGTGGTGTAAGAGAGTATTAAGTATATTATGATAGTCTCTAGAATACGTGGACAATAAATGTCCGCGAAAAAAATTAATGATTTTAAGTAGTTTTAATATAATTTTTTTATCATCTCAATGTCCATTCTTAAACAAACCTTAGAAGCTCTTACATACAAAATAGTTTTTAAAAAGTTTCAACTAAGATTTCGTATGTATCTTAGTTTTAAATAAACAGTAAATCCAAATCAAATCACTCAGACGTTTTTTATGTTCTACTTCGCTCCAATAGCTTTTACTTTACAGAGGATCATTTGAACTGTAGTGGATTTTTCGCTTTATTTAAGCTCTGTAGATGTTTTTAGGGTTACGTGGAGGGAGACAAAATCCGGGATCAGACTAAAGACTATCTACTATTTACTAAAGACTATGTATGTAAATTGTTTCGGCGGGATTCGAACCCACAACTCGCGTTTCACGTAATCCTCTCCTATGTTTTTATAGAAGATGAGGCAAACGAACAGTCGGCTCCTGGTGGAACAGCGAGATCTATAGACCCGCTACACAGAGTATTAGCAAGAGCATACTCATATTTGAAAGGCTGGCAACGCACCTGCTAATGTGATGGTCTTATGTGCAAGCATCATGCATGCATTCAATCTGCACATTTCCCGATTTACCGATATGATTCCAACAAATAAAATAAATATTAGACTAAGATTATATCAAATTTCACCGAAATAAATACAATGTTGAAAGTTTTTAATTGCTGTTGTGCTCAGTCGTCCATCGAACACAAGGGCCCTTGGGCTGTGCTGTTACAGTAATTGTGCCTTTCGACACATATACGGAGCCGCCATTAAATTCTGTTTGTACCAGAGTCGAAATTTTCAGCAGATATCAAATTATGTTCGATAATGACTTCGTTCACTGTATTGTCTGTGCGAGACAAACAGGTAGACAGTCCGTTTGTCTGTCTATCTTTACGTTTTTATATTAATCCAAAACCTAATTCGCGTAGATACAGAACCATGAAATTCTGTAAGAAAATCTTATAACATAACTAAATAGCCGATCTGTAAAGTTGGTTTACGACGATAGTTTAACGTGACAACGTCATAACAAAATTTGTACGCTCGCGGTCCAAAAATTGGTGCCAGCTTTCCTACTATCGCTCATTGTACACTAGCGGCTCAAAAATTGGTGCTAGCTCTCTTACTATCGCTCATTGTACGCTTGCGGCCCAAAAAATATTGCCAGCTCTCCTACTATCTCTCATTGTACACTGGCAGCCCAAAAATTGGTGCTAGCTCTCTTAATATCTCTCATTGTTCACTAGCGGCCCAAAAATTGGTGCTAGCTCTCTTAATATCGCTCATTGTACACTAGCGGCCCAAAAATTGGTGCTAGCTCTCTTACTATCGCTCATTGTACGCTTGCGGCCCAAAAATTGGTGCTAGCTCTCCTATTATCTCTAATTGTACACTAGCGGCTCAAAAATTGGTGCTAGCTCTCTTACTATCGCTCATTGTACGCTTGCGGCCCAAAAATTGGTGCCAGCTCTTTTACTATCGCTCATTGTACGCTTGCGGCCCAAAAATTGGTGCCAGCTGTCTTACTATCGCTCATTGTACACTAGCGGCCAAAAATTGGTGCCAGCTCTCCTACTATAAAGGGACAATGACGCGTGTTTTCGTGGATGCAGCCAGCGTTCATCGATTTATTAGACGTTGTTACGTCAAAAAAGCCTTCCACAGGCAAAACAAATATAAATGACATTTGTGAATATAAAAAAAGATGGAATACGAATATTTAAGACTCAATCACACAAACCATACAAAACTATTATAAAATATACAAAAGGTAACCATATAAAATAGGTATGAATAATAAAGAAAATAGGTATAAAATAAGTAAGAAAAAAGCGATGCCCAAGGCAACCAATGAAAGAAAAAAAGCATTTCAATAGATTTATAAAGAAACCCCCTCCAAGAATTTATGGATCTTAAAAGCTTCCTTATTTCCTTTATTCAAATTCTTCCATCAATACTTGAAATGCATTGAATGCAGCTTTCATCATACCGATATAACCGCAAATTGGAGGGCAAATTGTAGGTGTGATTACCGGCAACAATGATTATGTTGATTGTGATTACACGTTGATTGTGATTATATGGTGATTGAGATTACATTTCAGTGTTTTAGTTTGATAGGGTACAAGAGTATTTGTAGAAAATGGCAGGATAGCAGCCAGTGAGAGGGTGGCGCTACCTATTGAATTTTAGAGGTTTTAGGATAAATAAAATACTTAATTAACGCAAATGAAAATATATTCTTGCTTCTACTATTTGAAAGTTGCGCGTCTAATAAGAGAATGTCAAAAACATAAAACGAACAAAAGGTATTAAAACCTTATTGAACGAATCAAAGAGAGGTCGCTTTTTATAATACTGGCGACTATAGTTTTCAAACTACATATTTTTAAATTAATATAAAGATTAATTTTTGCTATTTAAACCAGCTAAATCAACACTACCGGTGGAAGGTTCCGCTGTGCCGTGCTCCCGTCTGCTTGGGTACCGCCATCCCTTTTTTTTCTTTAACGACGGGAAATGCTCTGAGGCATCCCGCGGTGAGTGGGTCGCGTTTCGTGTGGTTTGTGAGTTTCCGGTAGCCCATTGGGGATAGGGAAAAGGAGGGCAACGCATCTGCATAACTTTTGGTTATGCGTACCTTACCATCTTTCGGGCGCAGCGAGTCCCAAGTCTCCCTCGTAGGATGCCTAAGAGCATTTCCCGGCGCAAAAGAAAAAAAAGGGTTCCTTTATATTGTCCTTTTATAATGTTTGCTGTAAAGTGTAATCCGCAAGATCCGTAAAAGTTGTTTCGTTATAATGACTGACATTTGCGTAAACATTAAAAAATATATCAAGTAGTAGGTATATTTGTTAGCCTATGTAAATAAGCTAATCTTATTATAATGAAACATTTTTCTACGGATTTTATCGCGGTTTATTAAGATTTTTATAAGCCCGACGTTTCAGTCCTCCCGTGACCATGGTTGCTGTAAAGTATCCGAAACGTCGGGCTTGTAAAAATCTTAATAAACCGCGATAAAATCCGTAAAAAAATGTTTCATTATAATGAGTGAAATTCGCGCAAACATTAGAAAACAATAAGGTAATCTTAGTGATGCTCATGTTGAGGATGGTCTATCTTCCCTCCCCCCTCCGCGATTATGTCACCAAGTCCCGCTTTTACTTTAATATGTCTCGCTTTATTACCATTAAGACCGAGCCAGTCATACTTTGTAAGAATTTTTACATCTTACCTAACCGCCTTAAAATTGTAGATAAAAATAATTTTACGTAAAGCAAGGATAAAAAATTTAGAAATTTTTCAGGCATAACGAGGACGTTAGTTATTAAAAAAAAATCCTCTAAATCGTTAGCCATTTCAAATTAATGTTATCTAATGTTTACGCGAATTTCACTCATTATAATAAAACAATTTTTACGGATTTTATCGCGGTTTATTAAGATTTTTACAAGCCCGACGTTTCGGATACTTTACAGCAACCATGGTCACGGGAGGACTGAGGTGTCATACGTCCTATTATTACAAAGTTATTCGAAACTACCCTATGATACATCAATATTTTGGTCAGTCCTATATACGCAGAAAGTGCTAACTGTATCTTTAATCTGTGACATATTATGCTTGGATTTTAATTTGATAATTTCAATAGCCTCACGGATCATCCTTGGATGATCCGTGAGTCTATTGAAATTAAAAAACATCCTAATTTCAATAGAGAAGATGGCTGGCTTCTACCACCTGCTTGGGATCCCATTATTAAAATTATCAAATCAAAATCCAAGCATAATATGTCACAGATTAAAGATACAGTTAGCACTTTCAGCGTAGATAGGACTGACCAAAATATTGATGTATCATAGGGTAGTTTCGAATAACTTTGTAATGATAGGACGTATGACACCTCAGTCCTCCCGTGACCACGGTTGCTGTAAAGTATCCGAAACGTCGGGCTTGTAAAAATCTTAATAAACCGCGATAAAATCCGTAACATTTCAAATTAAGGTATATTTTTTAAAAATACTAATGAAGCTGACAGTTTTGGTATTATACGTAGCAATTTTTTATAGACTGCACTTAGTGTATTGCCAATGACGTCGTCGATGATGGGAACCTCACCCCATTGTACTGTCCCGGCGTTGAGAGGGGTTGTTCTGTGGTACGGGACAACCCCCCTGTGGAGGTGGCGTCGGTCTCGTGGGGGACTGACTAGCCGTCGAGTCCTGTTTGCTCATTAGATCCGGGGCACCTCATCTCACCTAAGGCAGTATTGGTAGCACTCGCCGGGTTTTAGTGGGTAGAGCTGCGTCCACTTATCAGCTTTTGGGCGCAGCGAGTCCCACATACCCGCGTGGGGAGACCCACTCCCCCGCGGGATGCCTCAGAGCATTTCCCGGCGTTAAAGAAAAAAAAAGAGTGCCATCCGAACAAGCATAACCTATTCATAATATTAATATATTATATTTCTAGGATCTAAACTACAATCCCTCAATAAAAGATCTATCGACGCCTTTGATACCGATATTAGTACCTTTTCCAATTACAAATTCAAATGAAAAATCTCAATATTAAACAGAGAATTTATAAAATATTTGAAAGGTACAAAATATTTGTATAACGTACATTTAATATACAATGAATGGAAAATAAAACCTCCAGAACTAATTAACTCTCGTAATAAGTAATTACTGAGAAAAGGATCTTAGAAACAAAATATTCAAGATATTTTTTGTAGACGTCCATTTTTTTAAATATTTGCCAATGAAATGAACACCTGATTTACATCGAAAGTAGTAGAATGATAGCAGTTTCATGAATAAAAAAAATAACCCGACCAGTCACAGGGACTGCCGATAGAAGTGAAAACAAAACAATTAAATTCAATTACCTACAATACAGGCTGTAATAGATTATGACTATCTATACAATTTAAACGATTTTTTTTGTTATCGCAGGGAAATGCTTTTTACGCATGTACGCATCTCGGGTAGATCCTGACCCTATGTGGGACTCGCACCTGGGAGTGCCCTACCCGTAAACTAAAACCACTGCGAGCGCCTTCAGCCGCTTTAATTTGAGGGTCCCGCATAGGCATTCAACAGGATCAACTCAGCGACAGGCTGGCCCCGGCGAAGGCCAGACTACTCCTCTTAAGGGGGACTGCCCGGCTGCTTGGGCACAACGTCGTGTCATACTGGGCCCAGGTTCCCATCCTGAACCCGACACGAGCACAAGGGTGCTACTGGAGGCACATTAAGTAGCGTCTCCTGCGCACCCCCGTTCGTCGCCCAATACAATTTAAACGATGCACAAAATGGCCGCATGACATAATTTAGAAGCAACACAATTTGCAAAACAAATAGTGCATAATCATAAATAAATCAAACGTCAAACTGCGTCTCCAGCGGCCCGCGTGCGGTGTCGCGAGTCCATCTCATATAAACGTCAAACTGCGTCTCTAGCGTTTCGTGTGCGGTGTCGCGGGTTGCGTACCTACAACGCTAAAAGAAGTTTACACTTCAAAAGTTACATTTTTTTCTTGATATTTTTAATAGGTAAAGATAAACACTATCCATATTTAATATTTTAATCCGTGTTGGATGCGAGTGGCAAGGGATCGGCCGTCTTGGCGTTCATTGAGGGAGGCTTTTTTTTTTTTATTATTGTTCAGCAATGGACTGTTAGTGGATGATGATGATGATGAACACCCAAAGCTTTATCAGTTTGCAAGTCAGTTTTAGATTTTTTACTACTTACCCATGCAGCCGGGAGCGCGGCACAGTGTAACCTCCCACCGGTAGGTAGTAGTACAGCTCTCTATTAATATTACTCTCCAGCAGAAGCAGTAGTTTTTGAAGTGAAAACTTGTTTAGACGCGATGTGCATATTTTTAGATGAGATAAAATCTCTGGACTCGCGACACCGCTACCACCGTTATGAGACGTTTATATGACGTTTTCTCGCGACACCGTTACGAGACGCTATTTGACTTTTTAAAAGATTATGAAACATTTTTTTACATAACCAATCGTCAAACACACTAAAATGTAAATGTCATGCTGCCATTTTGTGCGCCGTTTAAATTGTATAGGCTGTCAGAATCTACAGCCTGTTTTATAGGTATTCGAATTTAATTGTTTTGTTTTCACTTCTATCGGCAGTCCCTGTGACTGGTTGGGTTTGTTTTTTTTTTTTAGTAAGGTAACTAGTATTTTCATAACTTCGATGGAATTATTTGCTAAAAACATTAAAATCCTTCTATTTCACTTGTAAATTATTCAAAGTGTTCCAGCAACTGTTGTGACTTCACTTTGATAAATCGCTCCTGAAATGTATCTGTCCAGGTAACGAGGAGTCACCTTACAAGTGACGCCTTGTCCATTAGACATTGATCGACAATGTCATTGGAGATTCTAGAGCTTAGTTAGAAATTTATATAAACACTTAACGGTTGTAAGTTTCACAAAGGTCCTTAGGTATTTTATATATAAGATAGCGTAGGGTTACGTTGCCAATACATTACTAGTATTATGTACGCATTAGTAACTCCATATTGAGATCAAAACCTAAACTAAGATAGCTAAAGGCTGATAAATTTAAACCTGATAAGCTTAAACGTCTAATCTACGATTTTCGAAGGTTCCCCTCGATTTCTCTGGGATGACATCATCAGATCCTAGTTTCCCTATCATAGGACTTGGAACTCTTGGAACATTTCCTTTCCAACAAAAAAAAGAGTCATCGAAATCGGTTCATAAACGACTAAGTTATCCGGGAACGATCATAAAAAATATTTATACGGTCGAATTGAGAAACCTCCTTTTTGAAGCCGGTTAGTGACGTAATGTCATGAAATATATCAATGTAGCCATTTTAACTGTGCTTTTTGGTGAATGAGCAATGAAAGCAATGTCATCTGATCTATATTGAAGTACACCAACCCTTTACACGAAGCTTGCTGGCCAGATGGTATAGTGCCTGGGTTCCAATCCCGCCAAGTGAGTTTATTTGATGAATATAGATGACTAGTGATGGCAATAATAGCTGTTTTACAATAATAAATAATCCTGTTGTGCTAATTTGTAACAACTGTTGTTCTAAACTGCTGTCTGTTATCCTTTATTGTTGATATTATAGACGTTGAAAAATATGAATTGTGTCAATAAGAAAAAAAAGGCTCATTCTGCCTATTGCGTGCCTATTCTTACCATTGCATCATCGCTTCAATAATGACAACTGACAACAGGATATAGTTATTCTTTAATAATGGATTATTCATTATTTTCAAATAACGCATTACTACAACTGTTGTTGTAATAATGACCACCACTACAGATGACTGCAATGTTCACGCTGAGTACGAAACTAGGTTGACGATAAGGAATCGAATAGAAAACGTTTATTTCAAGCAAAAGATTTGCCCATATTATGTTAGTATGTTAGTTGCAATATTAACTTATAATTAATAAATATAATATGTTGGGACAACTCACACAGGGCCACCTGATCCCAAACTAGGCAGAGCCTGTTCTTATGGTAACCAGACAACTGATACATACTTATATATTTCTAAATACATACATATTATAGATAAACTACACCCAGACACAGAACAAAATATGATCACGCTCATCACACAAACATTTGTCCTGGGTGGGAATCGAACCCACATTCATAGATACAATTATGTTAGTAGTGTTAGTTTTTGACAAAAAATGGGTACTATTGTTAGCTTTATGTTTCTATGTTAATTGTGTATCTATGAAAGAGCTTTAGCTGTTGTTCCTCCTCAAATTTAAAAAAATAAATAAAAAAAATATCTTTTGTATATTTTTGTCCCCATGTTTTTGGATAGGGCAGTCAAATCTATCCGCTACGACTTTCTTTGATTTCAGAATGCTGTTGTTGGCATTTCGCAAGCGCTGCTGCATATTTAAAGCTGTTGTATTTTAAAATGTATTTACGCTTTTAATTTTTTCACACATATTTTTGTCAATATTATAATTTATATTTACCAAAACGGGTGAAGTAGCTTTCCTTTAGATGGCTTTAAGTGGTCAACGTCGCCCATCAAACATCACTTGGGACTGGCCCTTGCCTGGGCCTCGTCACTTTGAATTATTGGGTAATATCTCAATACCAAGTAATATTCCCTGATTCCCACAGGAAATTACTCGATGCGTAAACATCCCAACGGTATTGTAACAAGTTTTCGGGAAACAAAAATCTGATGCGTTATATTGAAGAAGGAATCAGACAATCTGTTCACCAGGTGATCACTAACACCCACACTGGGTATAGCTAGATGCTTTGGTACGCCGCCGGAATAAACTCCTCACCTTCCGCCTGACACAGGTGCTAGGTCGAGGGAACCGATGCTAGTCTGCCACGATTGTCACGGCTCAGTACACCCTAGAGGTGTGTGATAGATGGGCCGCATAGCGTCACAATCTCGTGGCTGTGCTTTGATGCTGCTTTGCAGCCAAATTTGGCCGACACTCCCGGGGGGATACCTCTCGCTCACATAACACGGCGTCAAGCGACAGCACAGCTGTCACGTTTGCACTGAATCCCTTTGTTCCGTGTCATAAAAATAGACAGCTACCTAACAGATTTTCATGCATCTGCCGACGTTGATACCTACGACAGACGGGCAAATCACCCCATCTACATGTCAACGGACGCGTCCGCCGATGCATCTGTCTACGTGTGAAGGGGCCTTAGGAATGTGTAGAAAAAATCTTCACGTATTAATATAAGACTAGAAGTCGCCCAGCGATCAAATTCGATCTCAATAAAAAAAACTAACCCAACCAGTCACAGGGACTGTCGATATAAGTGAAAACAAAATAATTAAATTAAAAAAATACCTACAATACAGGCTGTAATAGATTATATCAACCTATACAATTGAAACGGCGCACAAAATGACCGTATGAAATTGAAATTTCCGTGTCTTTAACGATTGCTTATGTAAACAAATATCGCATAATCTTTTAAATAAATCAAACGTCATATAAACGTCGAATAGCGTCTCTTAACGGTGATGCGAATCAAGAAAGTTTATCTTTATCTGCGTACCGCGCCTAAAGAAGTTTTAACTCCAAAAAAATCATTCGACTTCAAATTGTTTGACAATATCTAAAAGCTAATGCTTCAAAACTTTTTTGAAAAAGATAAACTTAAGTAATACGTCATGTATTGTTTGATATTATCGACCTGGCCTGACCATATTTACCTGGAACGAGCCCAGGCAACTCATCTATGTGTTGCCTATCCTAAGACATAAGGTGTTTAGTCTCGGTGCCAGTAATTACACTGCCTGTCTTGCCCTTCTCTCCGAAACACAGCAAAGCTGTTTCACGGGAGAAACAAGCAAGATGGTGGTACCCATGCAGCCGGGAGCGCGGCACAGCGCTTCCCTCCCACCGGTATGATATACATGATATTGAATGTGTGCGTATCGTAGTAACATTTTATTTAATTAATTTAATGTCATTATAATGCGTATTACACAAAAAACATACAAACATCCGAAATGAGAACCACCTCCTTTTTTAGAAGACTGTTAAAAATCATAGCTTTCTCAACTCCTTCTCCACTTAATCTGTAAAGAGTAATAAGCTTTAAATTCCTCCGTTTGTGCAATCCTCTAAAAAAAGCTACAAAGGTTTGACTTCACGTATTAATATATAGATAATAGAAAGTTAATATAAAATAATATACCATAAGGCTGACTGAGGGCCTGAGGGCTTCCGGAACCGGTAATAGGGTACTGGAAAAAATAAGCTCTTCATTCTTATAAAGAGATTTCACTGTACCCGTATGTCTAAGGTGGATATTATTTTACATATGAGTTGAAAAAGGCAATATATCTTCTATTGGTAAGTGCCTTCCAACGGGAGCTCTTATGGGCTCCCCCTAATATGCAAGATGGTAAGTTTCTGGCACTAAAAGTTTCTATAAACGATACCTACAATTTCTTAAGTACATAAGTATATTTTTTATAGAAGATGGGGCAAACTGTAGGTTGGTTCACCTTGTGTTAAGTCATTAGTGACATCCATAGACACACCAAATATATTATTATCATTAGCAGATGCGCTTCCCTTCAAATATGAACTGTATGCTTTTTGAATTGACAACGTCTTATAATTCGATGGAGCCGGCTGCACGAACGAAAAATATGACGCATGCGATGACGTATGCGGCGTTACCTTGCTCTGAGGAGTTTCATTTTCTTATGACGTTATCACGTTTAACTATCGTCAGTAAACCGATTTTTTCTCGAGGATCCCTAAGTCGTATCAGTTGGAATACAAAAGGTATTTATCGGTATACATTATCAATCCACGAGGGTGGAGACAACGATTGATAACGAAATGTCAAACTGTACGTGTGAATTCCCGATAGGTTTTAAGAACGCTAAAAGGACTAAATACTCCTTAGAGAATAAACAGAGTTTTTATGAAATTCCCACTAAAGGTTTCATTTGGGTCGAACGCGTCGAACGACATGAATATTAAAATAGTTAATAGAATCAGGCGTTACTTTGCGGAAATCCATTATATAAGATTAAATTATAATTTAATTAGCAATAATCCCGCAAAACACGCAGTCTTTACTGCAAATGTGTGAGTGCACGCATATGCATGCATATAGCACCGCCCTCCTTTCCCACACTGCATATGCGTACACTCGCATGCGTATACCCCACATGTACCACAACCACAGTTAAAGACCACCACCACACAATCTACGCACGTTTCGCCCCGACACCGAGGCATCCTCAGGATGTAGACTCTACGATTAGCAATCGTTAAATGACGTGCCGGCCCAAACACCAGCTTATATTAGCTGGTTCCCCCACTACTCCCACCGAATAACCGTATTATGGGAGAATTCGTTAAATCGGTTTGGTCATTGAAAATGAAATCGATTTATTATTTTTATGTTTTATTATTTCGAGTTGTTCCAACACACTAAGTCGAAATCCCTTGTCGCATTTGTGTAAAACTTGGAACGTATGGTTGCTACTAATATTATGTCCTGTCTCTAGTAGATGTTTTGCAAAATGGGATTTTTGAGGCTGGTCGTTCCTAAACGCTGAGATATGTTCTTTATATCTAGTTTCGAAATTTCGTCCAGTTTGGCCTACATATACACCGTTACACTATGAGCATTTTAATTTGTACACACCAGATGAATATTTACAATCTATTTTGTCTTTGTTGTTACAAATATTTCTTAATGTATTATTTGTCCTGTAAGCAACATGGACATCAAAAATTCTCAGCGTCTTAGCTATCCGTTCAGATACCGGTCCCATATAGGTCAGGCTGGATATATAATTGTTAACTTCTTTAATTGGCGGCACTGCATATAAATATTTCATAGTGAATTTGTTTTGTGTTTTATTTATTATATTCCTAATCACGTGTGAGCTGTATCCATTAGCATGAGCAATATGGTGAATTATGTCCAGTTCTTTTTTATAGTTTTCTTTCGTAAGTAAGACTCTACATCAAATTGACAAAACTACATCGTGTTGCCGTCCAAAACGTTTGGTTCAATCAACAATGCAAACGTTTAAATGTAATTCCTAATTATATTAATATTAAAACCAACACACATAGTCGAGCGGCTAATGCTGCTATTAAAAAGGCTGAGATCATCTGGCTCAACGAAGAAGCGCGGCACTGGTTCACAGTCAGAGACAATCTTAAACTACATTTAAAAGTGCTATATACAGAATTATCCTTTCGATTGCATAATATTGAGTTTGATTGCTTAGATGAAAAGGCCCGAGATTTTGCGTCCATCGAGGTTCACAAAAAGTATCTTACCCAGCAGAAAAAATTACAAAACCTTGTGAATAAGACCAGTAGACCGACTGAACCCACTCCTTATTCAAGTTGTAATTCAGATAGACACTGTCAAACGGCTCATTTCTTCCATCCACGCGTAAAGAATTTAACAAATGTCCAGTTTTCAGCCGGAGAGATGGCACTTTTAGAAAAAGGTCTAAAATACAATATCACGCCCAACCTTCTTCAAAAGTCTATAGAAACTCTCGCTGTCGATGCAGAGATAGCCACCGTTATAAATAAAAAGGATAATTTGGTTAAAAGTATGGTAGCCCATGATATCAAAAATACACCTTCTGTTTTTTCTTTTAATCCAGAAATAATAGCTTTGAAGTCGTTAAAACAAACTATAAATCATAATGATCTCGTTATTTCCAAAGCAGATAAGGGCAATACGGTAGTAGTTATCAAACGGGAAGATTATATTGAAAAAGTTAACAACGTTATCCGTGGCGATGATTTCATTCAAGTACAGTCTGATCCAACAAAACAATTCATGGCTAAAGTTAAAAGGGCAATCAATGATACTAAATATTTATTCAATACCGAATCATCGAAGAAAAGGTTGATCACAATGAACCCCAAAGCTCCATCTCTTTACGGTTTACCAAAAATACATAAATCAGATATACCCATACGCCCCGTTGTTTCATACATTGGATCACCCGCGTACCATTTAACTAAATTACTGAATGAAATTAAAGAAAAAATAAATTTTCGACCAAAATATGCTATTAAAAATAGTGTTGATTTAGTGAATAAAATCAAAGATTTGAATTTGCCATCTCGTACAAAATTAATATCTCTCGACGTAGACAGTCTTTTCACTAATGTTCCATGCAAGGAAACACTGCAGATTTTAAAACATTCTCTAGAACAAAAATCATTACCTCCTGATGAATGCAGGGAATTAATAAATCTTACGAGTGAATTTGAATTTTACATTCAAAAGGATGGCTTAGCAATGGGTTCACCTTTAAGTCCCTTGATGGCCGAAATTTTCATGGACCATTTTGAACGCAAGTACATTGTCAAGAATAAAAACTTATTATACTATGATATATATATAGATATGTGGATGATTGTATTATATGTTGGACGGGTACGGAAAGACAGTTTGATGTATTCGTAAGAGATCTCAACAAAAAACATGCGAAAATCAAGTTTAAAGTAGAATTGGAGGAGGGCAACACTTTAAACTTTCTCGATTTATCGATTACTAAAAATGATAACAAGCATGATTTTGGCATCTACCGTAAGCCGACATATACCGATGCAACCATATCTATATCTTCATGTCACCCTTGTCAACACAAACTCGCGGCTTTTCATAGTTACGTTCATAGATTAATGTCCGTACCACTTACGAAAGAAAACTATAAAAAAGAACTGGACATAATTCACCATATTGCTCATTCTAATGGATACAGCTCACACGTGATTAGGAATATAATAAATAAAACACAAAACAAATTCACTATGAAATATTTATATGCAGTGCCGCCAATTAAAGAAGTTAACAATTATAAATCCAGCCTGACCTATATAATGTGACCGGTATCTGAACGGACAGCTAAGACGCTGAGAAATTTTGATGTCCATGTTGCTTACAGGACAAATAATTATTTGTCCTGTAATACATTAAGAAATATTTGTAACAACAAAGACAAAATAGATTGTAAATATTCATCTGGTGTGTACAAATTAAAATGCTCACAGTGTAACGGTGTATATGTAGGCCAAACTGGACGACATTTCGAAACTAGATATAAAGAACATATCTCAGCGTTTAGGAACGACCAGCCTCAAAAATCCCATTTTGCAAAACATCTACTAGAGACAGGACATAATATTAGTAGCAACCATACGTTCCAAGTTTTACACAAATGCGACAAGGGATTTCGACTTAGTGTGTTGGAACAACTCGAAATAATAAAACATAAAAATAATAAATCGATTGCATTTTCAATGACCAAACCGATTTAACGAATTCTCCCATAATACGGTTATTCGGTGGGAGTAGTGGGGGAACCAGCTAATATAAGCTGGTGTTTGGGCCGGCACGTCATTTAACGATTGCTAATCGTAGAGTCTACATCCTGAGGATGCCTCGGTGTCGGGGCGAAACGTGCGTAGATTGTGTGGTGGTGGTCTTTAACTGTGGTTGTGGTGCATGTGGGGTATACGCATGCGAGTGTACGCATATGCAGTGTGGGAAAGGAGGGCGGTGCTATATGCATGCATATGCGTGCATATAGCACCGCCCGCCGCATATAGCATGATTATTGCTAATTAAATTATAATTTAATCTTATGAATATTAAAATTACAGTTACCTACACTGTGTAGTTTGGCGCGCTCCAGTCTGCTTGAGTCCTTCCTTCCTTGTCCCATCTTCCTTTTCGCACCCATGAAGCAGCTTTGCTATGTTTCGGAGAGAAGGGCAGGACAGGCAGAGTAATTACTGCCTCAGGATAGGCAGCACATCAGGAAAGTTTTGTAAGAGGCCATGCTGCTTTGCAGCCGAATCGGGCCGTCACGGTCGGGGTGGTACCTCTCGCTCACATTACACCAGCGTCAAGTGAGAGCTATTCTATCGCGCTTCGTGCGGTTTTAGAGTTTCCGGTAGCCCATTTGGGGGGATAGGGAAGAGGAGTGCAACGCATCTGCATAACTTCTGGTTGTGCGGATTTGCATGGGTGTCGGTAGGCAATAACGCATAAGGCTCCGCCTGCTCGGTTGCCTCCTTATGATATAAAAAAAATGAGTTGTGTGAGCCAGGTAGGTTAACTGGTTTATGGCGACGCTGACCACTTAATATCATGTGGCTCGTCTACCAGTTTTCCTATCAATCATAAAAAAATATTTACTTCAAATCCAATAAACCTCATACTACCCGCGACCAATCAGGAAGAACCCTAGACGAAGTTATCAAATTCAACGCAGAAGATGCGATAAAATTTTCTGAACTCATTCGTTAAAAATATACTTAATCTAATATCCACAACCGACGCCAGGAGGCCGTGTGGTCGCAGACTGCACGGTAGGCGGGGGGCAACCCCCCAATCAAAAGTGAGCCGAATGGGCTCACACTAATCCGTTGAAGCATTAGAGCCTTCGGGCCATTAGCATATATCCATCCGAAAAAAAAAAAAATCTAATATATAAAATTTCCATGTCACGATGTTAGTTACCGTACTCCTGCGAAACGGCTTTACCGATTTTTACCAAATTTTATATGCGTATTCAGTAGGTCTGAGAATCGGCTACTATCTATTTTTCATAACCTCTAAGTAATAAGGGTGGTCAACCCCTCAAATTTTAAAAGTTAACGCGGGCGAAGCTGCGGGCAACAGCTAGTATCTTATAAAATGTATGATCACGTTCATTACAATTATTCACGTGTAAAGGAAATGAAAGAGATCTCTTAAGCACGGTCGGTTCTCTCGCTACGGTCGATTTTTTCGCCGCGGACGATTATTTTGATGTTTGTGTCATCTTTTATTCATTTGATTGGATAAGTGTGTGCGCACTTTAAGGGCCTGTCCGCACAGGGATATTTCACCGCGAAGTTTTTTTTTAATTCTATGATTGGAATTACACGTAGTACGCACTGCCAATAAAATTTCATACGATTTTTGTTATTAATTTATCTAATACTAAAGCGGCGTAACAGGCATATCAAAAGATGTCATGAATATTGCATTCACCCTCTTACGGCATTGAGACCTATTCATTTTGACGTTATAACGTCTTATAAATTGTTGAACAGGGCAGTGCGCACGAAAAAGTGTCCCGTTCTGCCTGAGTCTGTCACGATAGACAGGCCCAAGCGTTGACTTGAAAACTATTATTTATACCAAATTTTGAATATGCCACAACGTGTTTTGTGTTTATTTCTACAATTTAATAAGATGTAATTGATTTCGTTCATAATTTTCAGTCTTATTTCATTAATTTCACTTCAATTAAGTGTTTTTTCTCAAAACAGCGGCAAATGAGGTAATTAATGTTTAACCAATGTTTCTTCATGACGTTATCACGTAAAACTATCGTCCGTAAACCGACTTTATAGACAACCAATTTTTAAATATTATTTTTTTAGCTGATTGCTCGACTTAATCAATCTCGTCCTTTTCTTGCACGGCGGTTGATCGGGCGGGAAAAAAAGTGAAACGCGCGAATTTTGTTCCGCGGTGCGGACGTAGCCATATTATATACTTTATACTGCACGACATATACTTGTGGAAATATCGCACTCGCACCGCATCCCGTACAATTTGCAAATCACAGATTATCACACGAGTGCGGTTACGTCATTTAGATTCAATGTGTTACAGAATTTTGAAAAAAAAATGCAGTGACATATCGCTGTGTGGACAGGCCCTAAATCGAGACATTCTAAATTCGACTTGACCTAATAAATGTCAGTTTGTCAAAGAATGACTTTAAGCATAATGGAAATAATAATATAAATAAACAAATAAATCATGGAACCAATGAGCGGGTGTTTGAGCGGGCTGGCTGCGACCGCTGTGGTGACGTTGATGTTGGTGCCTACTCAGTATTACATCCCTTATAAACCCCCAGAAGAGCTGCAAGTCAACTTGAAGAATGACAGTATTTTTCCCCTGGAGACGCCACGGACAGAGCTTAATCTGGATGTACCGGGTTTGGATAGGTTAATGTCGTATGCTCTCATCATCATCGGTATGGTGATATATCTTTGGGAGTGGATTCAGAGGAAATTGATGGAGAGGAGAATTATTAAGGTATTGTGTTTGTATTGTCTCACCGGCGCCAAAAAATATTTCAATTATTTGAAACAATTTTTTTGTATTTCATCGCGGTTTATTAAGATTTTTACAAGCCCGACGTTTCGGATACTTTACAGCAAGAAGGTCACGGAAGGACTTTTTCCTTTTTATAAATTCCTTTCATATAAATTGCTTATACCCTCAATTAGGCTTTCGAAATGATTTTCAATTCCGACAGAATAGTTCTGGAGATTAATGCGATCACACTTTCTAGCGTTATAATATTAGTATAATATAGAAGTATAGATGTATTTTTAAGAATATTTTTCAGATTATTTAGTCCTAGTTGCAGAAGCGAGCTATTTGTGCAATTTACAAGTTGCTATTCATCTTTAAGAGAAAAAATTAAAGAAAGAGGAATTCTGACTGTCGCCTCTCAATATATCTTAGAAAATTTACTGTATGTCCGGAAAAACATAAATGAATTTTGTAAGAAAAGTGATATTCATAGTAGGAATACACGTAATAGACACAGGTTACATGCACCAATGATTAGACTTTCGAAAGTAAGCAATTCTTTTAAAGGAACTGTATACGCTTTTACAATAGGATCCCAGAAAACGTTCAAAAGCTCTCCATTAAAAAATTCAAAAAAGTTGTTAAAGAGCGTTTGTGTGGTAAAGGATATTATAAAGTAAAATATTTCATGGAAGATACCACACCCTGGGAATAAGGCGTTCCTCCCAGGCATTTCAGGATAAGATGTTAAAATTGTTATAGAATACATATTATTTGAAAAGATTTGTTCCAATGAGTTTGTTTCGCTGGTTTTTCTCAGTGGGCTTGCCTTGGAACCGGTGGTATTTTTTTTTTTTTTAGATAGTTACTTTTATTTTTATTCCAAAAAGGTATAGTGAAGTTTCAGTGAAGCTGTGAGAAAAAAGTGAGGAACCTGCATGAGCTTGACTAACAAGATAAGTCTTTAACACGAGGTGTTTTAACTCTCATTCATTGAATAAAAAGATGAATAAGTCTGACATTCTTCTCTCCTGATTTCGAAGAGATGTATATTAATTGTAAATTAATTTAATTAGTCGTATCTACGCAAAAAATAATGTGTCTTAAATGTGTGACATGATGTTTTATAAGGCCATATATAAAATAAGGGATATTAACTGAGTATAATAAAACAATTTTTTACGGATTTTATCGCGGTTTATTAAGATTTTTACAAGCCCGACGTTTCGGATACTTTACAGCAACCATGGTCACGGGAGGACTGAGGTGTCATATGTCCTATCATTACAAAGTTATTCGAAACTACCCTATGATACATCAATATTTTGGTCAGTCCTATCTACGCAGAAACTGCTAACTGTATCTTTAATCTGTGACATATTATGCTTGGATTTTGATTTGATAATTTTAATAATGGGATCCCAAGCAGGTGGTAGAAGCCAGCCATCTTCTCTATTGAAATTAGGATGTTTTTTAATTTCAATAGCCTCACGGATCATCCTTGGTTGGAATCTGTGTTCTTTTGCGAGGACTTGTGGTTTATCAAATCTGATATAATGGCGAGCTTTGTCAAGACTATGTTCACAGATGGCAGACTTAGTGTAGCGACGGTGTTTTAAATCAGCTATATGTTCTTTCACGCGAGTTTTAATAGATCTTTTAGTTTGGCCTATATAGGAGAGACCACAGTCACAATCAAGCTTGTATACTCCTGCATCTTGTAAGGGTATATGACACTTGACAGATGGTAAGAATTGACTTATCTTTTTTGGCGGCTTGAAATAAGTTTTTATAGAAGCTCGCTTTAGGATGAAGCCAATCTTGTCAGTGACGCCTTTTATAAACGGGAGAACTGCAGGTACTCGCTCGACGGTGGTTGGTTTCACACGTTCACTGTGACGGAGACGCGGTACCCGAAGCTTATTGTCACGCAGTACTTGCTTGACATGTTGAAGTTCGGTCTCCAGGTGTTGCTCATCACATATCCCTTGTGCTCTCTGAAACAAAGATTTACCCACGGTAGCTAACTGTGTTGGATGGTGGTGAGATTCGCCGTTTAGGTACTTATCCGTATGGGTATGCTTCCTATACACTGTGTGGCTTAAGGTATTGTTGGGATTACGGATAACTAATACATCTAAGAAGGCTAGAGAATTATTTTCTTCTAATTCCGTTGTGAATTGAATTTAGGAATTAATGGAAT
The DNA here is from genome assembly GCA_963853865.1 of Helleia helle. Lineage (NCBI taxonomy): Eukaryota > Metazoa > Arthropoda > Insecta > Lepidoptera > Lycaenidae > Helleia > Helleia helle. The sequence goes on along the minus strand of OY971433.1, from coordinate 17,147,775 downwards.
TAAGATGGTCTAAGAATATGGTTACTTTATAAGATGGTAATATTGTGAAAGTATCATCTACGTACCGCTTGTAGAACCTGGGTGTTATGGGCGAAGTTTGCAGAGCAGTCTCCTCGAAGTCCTCCATAAATATGCCTTCTACCACCTGCATGGGATCCCATTATTAAAATTATCAAATCAAAATCCAAGCATAATATGTCACAGATTAAAGATACAGTTAGCAGTTTCTGCGTAGATAGGACTGACCAAAATATTGATGTATCATAGGGTAGTTTCGAATAACTTTATAATAATAGGACGTATGACACCTGAGTCCTCCCGTGACCATGGTTGCTGTAAAGTATCCGAAACGTCGGGCTTGTAAAAATCTTAATAAACCGCGATAAAATCCGTAAAAAATTGTTTTATTATAATGAGTGAAATTCGCGTAAACATTAGAAAACAATATTAACTGAGTGTTTCACTTTTCGTGTAGCGAGATATTTTGAAGTCTAGAAATGCACGGAAGCTTTATAGGCTAACGAGCCAAAAGCATAGACTTTCGAAAAAAAATTACTGACTTATATTTGCCCTAATCGGTTAAAAATAGTTTTATTACAATAATTTACAACCTAGCATCCTTTCTTCTAACCTACCTTTTTTATCGTTGGGAAATGCCTTTTGCATACTACCAGACCCGGGGGGACCCGGTGGCTATGTGGAACTTGCACCCTCTAAAACCCAACGACGTTGCACCTTCCTACTATTGGACAGGGTCATGGAAACGCCAGGCATACAACCTATGACCCCGTTTAACCTACCTAAGAGGGTAAGTCGATTTGAATGCGGTTTCTTTTTTTAGAATATTATGTTTAGTCGTTTTAACCTCTTTTGTCTGACACCTCAGTTCTGTCGTGACCATGGTTGCTGTAAAGTATCCCAAACGTCGGGCAAGTAAAAAACTTCATCATAATCATCATCATCTTCTATCCGTCCACCACTCAATCCGATTCCTTGCCATCCGCATCCAACACGGACCGGCCATCGCACGAATATCGTCTTCCTGGTTAATGGCCGACCAACACTTCGTCTACCTAAACGTGGCCTCTAGAACCTTATTGGCCCATCAGCCATCCGTTCTCTTGCGTGTGTGACCAGCCCACTGCCACGTAAACAAACTTAGCCGCAGTAAAACCCGTGAATGTTGTTTCATTATAAAAATAGTCACCTTTCAGTTGAAACAGTATTTGACGGAGTGTGTGGAACAGTTGAAGACCTCCGACTCCCGCCTCGACCACCTGGATGATACTCTCCTGATGGTGCACGACGCCACCTTCGAGTACAACCTACTTCTGGACTTGCTCCTCCGCCAGCACAAGCTAGACCCCGAGTGGACTCGGGTTTGATAAAATATACTGTGTATAACTTGTTTTATTGAAATCCGAATAACGAAAAGTATCATAGTTGACACCAAGCTTGTGGAACTGTTTTTTTTTTATAGTATAGGAGGGCAAAAACAGTTTAAGCCTTTTGTCGACTATCGACGACCATATACATCCGCACAACCAGAGATTATGCAGATGTGTTGCCCTCTTAGAGTATATAATATAATGCTGTTCTCCTTTTCCCTATCCCACTAATAAAATCAGCTCGTTGAAGTAGCAGTGGGCTGGTCACAAACTCAGGAGAATGGACGGCCGATGGGGCAATAAGGTTCAAGGTACGTTTAGGTAGACGAAGTGTTAGTCAACCATTAACGGAAAGACGATCTGCGGTTGGCCGGTCCGTGTTGGATGCGAGTGGCAAGGAATCGGCCGTCTTGGCGTTCATTGAGGGAGGCCTATGTTCAGTGGACAGATAAGAGTCTGAACATGATAATCCACTCGTGGTATATAATGGTAGAAATAAGCAGATGATAATTAAGCACGGCACAATGTCAATAGTTTTAATTTTCTCATAAAATACCACTTACAATTGTCGAAGAGGATATACAACCTAACCTACTTTTATTCTTTTGTATGAATGTAACTAATATAAGGCAAGGAAATAAATAGCCTCAATTTCGCCTGGGTATTACGTTACGGTCCATACAATCTGGGCCTTTCGCATTTATAATACGAGTAAAAGACATATCATCCATATACATGAATGTTTGATATTATAAAACACAAAAGTTAATCATTCGGTGTTTACAAGCTTAAACATACTGTGCCACGGCTCCCAGCTGCTTGGGTATCACCATATTGCTCGTTTCTCCCGTGAAACACTTACTGTATTACGGAGAAAAGGACAGCATGGACAGTGTCCCACTACGGTTCAAGCCTTGACTGGCGATGGGGCTCAGTAGCCTAAGGTGAGCCCAGGGCCTTGGGTGAAGCTAATCAAGCCGAGGGAGCTGCTCTTTGTACTCCTCTTATAGGAGGGGACAAAATAGCAGGGGGACAAGGGGCGAGGATGGGAATCTCATCCCATTTTATTGTCCGGACGTTGGGAGGGGTTGTTTTGTGGTGACGAACGACCTCTCTGTGGAGGTGGCATCGGTCCCTTAGGGACTGACTAGATTTCGAGGTGCCTTGTTGCTCAACACAAAAGGACAAAAAAGGCTCAAAAAAAAGGACAGAGTAATTACTAGAACCTTATGTCAATAGGCAAAACGTGAGTGAGAACGGTTGTAATGGATAGTGCTTCATAGGTGTATGTAACCAGAAGTTTACTATAACTTTTACCTCCAACCCGACGCCAGGAGGCCGTATGGTCGCAGACTGCACGGTTGGCGGGGGGCAACCCCCCACTTTTACAAACCAAAAGTGATCTAAATGTGCTCACACAAATCCGATGTAGCATTAGGACCTTCGGGCCGTTAGCATCCATCCGAAAAAAAAAAAAACTTATCTGCACGTTCGCGTTAACTAAGATGCCGTGTGACGATGATGATGATTTAGAGCTAACTAACGGACCCGACAGACGTCCTGTACAAAACGTTTTGTAATGCGAATTGTAAATTTTAAACTTTCTCGAATCCTTTAACACACAAAAATATCAAAATGGTTCCAGCCGTTTAGGAGTTAGTCACATACGCACAAAATAATCTATACAGATAAATAAAATTGAAGTTTGTTTGTAATTAACAGCTAAAATTAATGCATATGAATGTATAAACGGTACTTATAACGGTAGCAATATCATCTGTCCGTCTGTTTGTTCCAGCTAATCTCTGAAACGGCTGGACTGATTTTGACGCGACTTTCACTGACAGATAGCTGATATTATAGGGAGTAATGTAGGCTATAAAATAATCATCATCAATCCGGTATACGGTTGTAAATCTAAGTTAGCGCGGACGAAGCTACGGGCAACAGCTAGTAAGATATCAACTTAGTGCCAACGAGTGTAGATTCATGGTTTATCAAAAGTTTTTTACAATAATTAGTTATACCTAGCAAGTAAGGTAAGTCAATAAGATAGAAGGCCTTTGATGTAATAATAAAGCCGATCAATAGTTCTTGCGTGATGCGTGTACAGCCATACCTATAACCAATCTAGAATACGAGTATCTAATATTTATTAGAAAGAAAGAAAGAAGAAAGAAAGAAACATTTATTCGACACAAACAGGAGACCCCACAAAGACATAAATATATACACAGAAAAACATTTTTGATTGCACAAACAAAAATAAGACAAAAAAAAATATTAAAGACAATGATTGCAAACATTTTTTTTTAAATAATAAGTGTGTCTCACGTGTGGGTCAAAATGGTCCAGTTCAGCATCGTGTCTGGAATATGTTTCCTGACGCTGATTTTCAACTGAACCAAGAGTAAATGAGCTAGACGGATGCCAACCAGACACCTATAATATTATGCCTAAAATTTTTCTTTTAATATTTAATAACATTATAATAATAATAACTTAAGAGTCTATAATTATAATTACCACAATTATATTACGGTTCTTACCGCGTTAATTCTCGGCGTTATGGATACTTAACATCAGGGATCTTATATCATACTCCAAGCTATTCTCAAATGAATAAGTCCAATCTAGATATTGACGAGTGATGATGCCCTAGTGGGTATGGGCTCGGCCTCTTCAGTGAGAGCCAAGAGGTCCGGGTTCGATCCTGACCCCCCCTGTGATGCCTAGAAATGGGTTTTTCTAAATTTCTACCTGCACCTAACCATCGCTTGCTCACCGGTGAAGGAAACATCGTGAGGAAACCTGCATGCCTGATGAGATTAAAAGTCTTTGAAGGTGTGTAAAGTTCACCAACCCGCATTGGGCCAGCACATCGGTGAACTATGGCCCAAAACCCTCCTCGCCTGATTTCGAGGAGACCCGTGCCCAGCAGGGGGACATATAAGGGTTGATATTATTATTATAATCTAGATATTAGAAGTAATAAGGATTCAATAAACAATCTAACGTATATATTTTTCAATTGGACTTATAAAGATTTCTAAGATTAGCGCGTGAATTCCACTTTCCTTTAAATTAAACGATATGTGCTGATGATTATTATGAAGGTACAGTTACTATATGCTACTCAGTTTCAACAAAACCTGAGTAAAAAGGATTAATATATTTATAAATCTACGGAATTTTTTTATAGAAGAGGGGCAAACGGACTGTCATTTCACCTGGTGGTAAGTCATAAGCGATCCATAGACACCTACATCATTAGCAGGTGCGTCTTTCAGATATGAGTATGCTCTTTTCTTGAAGTTCCCTAAGTTATATCGGTTCAGAAATACCGTAGGTGGGAGCTGGTTCCATATAGTGGCCGTGCGAGGCAGGAAATGCCGTACTTGGTATTTTGACGTGATATTTAGTGGTTGATTGTTAGGACCAATTCCTGCTGCAGGTGGTCCTAACAATTCCTCAGAACTCCCCATAGTGGATGCGGTAGAAGATGTAGACTGATCTGACATCTCTACGCAGCGCCCAAGAATCAAGCCGATTGGAAAGAACCTTGCCATCGACGATTCGATCAGCCGGGCGTTGAACGCGGTCAAATGGAAGGAGTTGATATTAGGGTGCTCTAGCCCAGAAATGAGAGCAGTATTCCATGTGAGGCCGGATGCGCCTTGTATAATTGTAAGCAGTGTGTAGGCATGAAATACCTACTGCATCATATTGAGCACACAGATTTCCTAACAGGCTAGTTTTGCCTTTTCTGGAATGACCACGAAATTTAAACGTTATCTTATTGTATCTTATTAAAATTTTAATGTAATGTTTATAAGATTTTCCATCAAATTCTCATATAATAAAATCAGTTTTTTAACTGACTTCAAAAAGGAGGAGGTTATCAATTCGTCGGAATCTTTTTTTTTTTTTTTTATGTATGCTACCTGATTACTCGAAGATGGCTAGACTGATTTGAAAAATTATTTTTTTGTTCTAAAGTTTATACTTTCCAAATGGTCCCATGATAAGGAAACCAGGATCTGATGACGGCATCCCAGAGGAATCGAGGGGAACTTTCGAAAATCGTAGGGGCGTCTAGTGCGTTTGATATTTTTTTTATAAAGTGTTTTGAAGGACTACAATTTAATGAAGGTCTGGAGTCGATCTGATGCTGGAGCTGAAAGACAATCGAGGGAACTCCTCAACGATTTACATCAGTAACCTTGTGTTTGGGCTTGATTAATTTGTAATGATGAAAACTTTACACCTAGATGGGTTGTGACTGTCTTTAGGGGTCTGATGATGAAGACAAAGGACAGTTAAGGGAACTCCTCAACAGTTTACAGTAGCTACCTTGTGTTTGGACTTAATTAATTTAAATTGATGAGAACTTTGTACCCATATGGGTTATAAGTGCCATTACAGGTGTGATGATGGAGACCATACACAGTCGAGGGGAATCCTCGACGATTTACAGCTTTTATTGGGCTTACTTCATACCGTAAATAATATTATGCCAAAATCATGTAATTTTATTACTTGTCGTTGTTAAATGAACAAAAAACAACTGTGGCTTGGAAGCGCATCATAGTTTTTCAAGGTCATCATAATATCCATTCTATATCTATAATATATTGGTGATGTTCTATACCTATATATAATGGAATTATTTAACGAATAGCAGCAAATCTGCCGTGATTGCTTTCAATTACATGTATATAAAGTTTTACACAATTCCATTTCGGTTTTTTGATTTGTTATGTAATTAATTAAACCCACTTCTACGGTCATCTCATTAATACAGCGCTATTTAATCTGAGCAACGCGTTTAATTATAGTTCTACCCATATTTCAAACAAATAAAATCAGTTATCAAATTTTGCAATCACTAAAAATTAAGAAATAAAAAATTTTTTAACAAAAATTAAAACCGACTTCAAATAAAAACTAAAAAGTAATAAAATAATTTCCTTAATTTTTGTGCCTACAATTTATAATCAACTTGTTCTTCTACTAATATACAATCTTTGCGTTTACCACGTCATTATTGTTACTTTTGAAGCCGGTGTTGTATTTGTTGATGTACCTACCTCCCTAGTCCCTACCTTGGCTGACACCGACTGAAAGATGGTAGTAGGTACTTATATTAACGTGCATGGCACAGTTCATCCATTTATTCTTTCGTTTCGTTTACGTTTTCGTTACGACTTTCGTTTTATCTTTGGTGGGTATTTTGGTTTGCCTACCGTCGTTGGTTGATCGTTTTTTTGACATTTTAGTTTACAAAAAAAAAACAAACAGAATCACCGTCAGCGTCAATTTATAACACAAACGTGGACGTGCGGTCTCACAGACCGCACTCCAAATATAAAGCTAAATTTCTCACGCAATATTCAGCCGGCGACGTAACCTTTACTCTCAATGGTCGTTTTACCACTAAAACCAAAGCTACTGAGGCTGGCATACCCCAGGGGTACGCGGGAAGAGGGGGGCACGAGAATCACAAACTGCAAGCGGCCTGTGAGACCGCACGTCCATAGTTAAAGGTTAAAAAATCCTACAGTTACGCCGTATATCAAGATTTTTGCCGAATACCATGATTCTATATCAACGGGAAGTACCCTATAGGTTTAAGTTTGACACATCGACTGACACCGGAGTCTTTTTAGGTCCCATTTTGAAGAACGAAACCCTCAAATCCATCCACTAGAAAAAATCGAAGAAATTTAATTATAGTATAAAATATGGATATTTACTAATATAAATTATATATATATATTTACCGGTGGGAGGGAAGCGCTGTGCCGCGCTCCCGGCTGCCATCTTGCTTATTTTTCCCGTGAAACAGCTTTGCTGTGTTTCGGAAAGAAGGGCAAGACAGGTCACTCACCAAAGGCGGCATTGGTGGCACTCGCCGGGTTTTAATGGGTAGAGCTGCGTCCGCCTTACTACTACCTTTCGAGCGCAGCGAGTCCCACATACCCGCCTGGGGAGACCTACTCCCCCGCGGGATGCCTCAGAGCATTTCCCAGCGTTAAAGAAAAAAAACCTACTCAATATTAAATCACTTCAAGTTAGATAATTTATACAAAGGTATTACCTAGAACTCCGGCCAAAAATCTCCGGCTATAATTCAAAGCCTAGATGGTATACGGAGATCGTTATTCCAGTTGTTAACCCACTTTCTTTTAATGCGGGTTCCGGTACGGAAACTTTAGAAAGCTATCACAGCTATAAAAGCTAAACTTATTTCACCCTTAAGTTCAGTGGTTAAAGTAGCTATTATTTTAAAAGACGCGGGTTCGTATCCGGACAAAATATTGTAGGTATCATAAATACAAATTATATATTATTACTATTTTTATATTGTTTCAAACTTATTTCGATCTATAGGCTGAAAGTTGTAAGCTAATTTGATTGTATTATTTTTAGAATATTTTGCACTTGAATTTTTTTTCATGCAATTAAATATAAGAAAATCACATACCAGCACCGCCATTTAACACATAAAAATATAACTTACATGAGAATATTCCAATAAAACGCACAACACTCACACACACACAACACAGGACTGTCCGACCCGAGCGCCGCAACGAGACTGAGGGGAACGCGGCCGCGGCGGCTTGACCAGCTCAGGCGAGAAACTCGGGAATAATGGCGAATTTGAATTGTTTTTTTTATATTTTATAATTAGGCATGATATGTGAGACGTGTAGTATTGTATAACAATAATAATATTTTTTTGCAAAAAACATTAGGAATTTATGAAGCCTTTTTTGTTCGCCTTTGAGACGCAAAAGCATAACAGAAATAAAAATTCCCAAGTGAGAACGCGGCAAAAACGCTGCGATTTGGAATCTGGAAGAAAATTCTTATATTTTTTTTATATTTACTTTTTATAATTATGTTCGCCCAAGGTGTTGGGCACACCTTAGGCTACTGAGTCCCACCGCCACGACAAGGCCTGAACCATGGTGGGGATAAGTTAGTGACCTAATAGTTCATGATAAAAACTTATTTTTTTTTTAGTTTTCAATGTGTACATGATTAGATAACTTTTGTAACAGAGAAAAAAAAATTTTCTCTGTTACAAAAGATATTTAATAACAAACATAAGTACCTCTTTTTAAAAAGACGTTCACATCTTATTAGCAAACTGGACCGGTTTAAGCATCTTAACTTTCTTCGTAGATAAATGATCTTTAAAATAATAGAAGCAATTTCTCCAATTATCGTTTTTAAGGCAATAAAAAAAAACATTTGGAGAGCCTCACCCTACTCAGGACGCTCAGTCCCTTCTGGCGCGTGTCCGATATTATAGTTTAACAATACATCTCCTTAATATCGATTATAGTATGTAAATATTTATTTAGATGTCTATATATTCTAGTACACAGAAATTAATCGCACACGGGCATAATGACCTATTTCTTTTCATTCATAATTAACACCACTTACCATCATGTGGTACGTTTGCCAGTTTGCCTTTCCAACTAACATAAAAAATTACCTACAAAATGTATATATCGCGGACTTGGATATATTGGGAGCTGCTCCATTGTATCATACACTTATAGGTGTTGCCCGCAGCTTCACTCGCTTTAACTTATATTTACAGCCGTATCCGGATTGATGAGGATTATCTTTATAGCCTAAGTTACTCCTTATAATATCAGCTATCTGCCAGTGGACTTTTCGTAAAAAAATCGGTCCAGCCGTATTAGAGATTAGCCGGAACAAACAGACAGACGTAAAGGCAGATAGACAAAAATTGTAAAAAATGTTATTTTGGTAATGCCATGTATACATCAAAATGCATTCCATAAAAAGCGGGTATTTTAATAATACAAACAGACACTCCAATTTTATTTATATAATAATAATAATATAATATTATGAGGATCACTGCATGGAGATCGTCTTCCGTGTTAGATGCGAAAGGCAATTAGGGATCAGAGGCCTTAGACAAAGTAACATTAAAAAAAAATACGATAACGAAGTTCGAAAAGAATAAAATGTATGGGATTGACATAAGCCGTCGTCAATTATGTCACTCGTTATCGTTATCGCAAGTTGGTAGACAATGTTAAAATTCGTAACAAAATCATAAACTGTCAATTGGTTATCGAACACTTATGTCAAACTTATGTTATTTTATTATTGCTATTGATTCGTTATCCGTGGGTGTGGGCCATGGAGGGCAACATTATTACAATTTTTATGAGTTATAGTGTGTATGAGGTCTATTTACATAGATATTAATTTTAAATTTTTGGTCCGATTTGACACTTCTTGTCGAACTTTGTTGACACTTGACAGTTGTTGTCGTTGCACTGCCACGATCTTTGATTGATCATTGGCTAGAAAATTATTATCGTTATCTCAAAGACGATAACAAATTTCGGCTACAAAGCGATGTCACTTTGTCTACAGGCCCAGTTGTCTTGGCGTTCACTGGAAAAGGCTGGCACCGACTTTAAATTGATGAATGGGTAGCGCGCTTATAATAATAATAATATTAGTATAAGTAATAAATAAAAAAGGGAGGGACAGATAGGATCTACAGAAAAAAGGGAGGTCTATTTTCAGCAGTGGACAATAACGAGCTGATGATGATGATGATATATATTTATTCGTAAACAGATATCAATAATAACCGTAATACAATAGACGTCATATGAAGAGTGTGTTCTGACTCGGAGCCAAATTTAATTTGTTCTTGCGGGCTGTTGTCTCGCAAGTGCGAATAGAAATTTTGTGCCATTATGTACAAAACCCTTAACCGTATTGGCAATCTTTTATGGATTTGAATGTACTGAATTCAATTATTATTTATCCAGCTGTTGCTCGCGATAACGTAGATTTACAGATTTAATGAATATTTTGTTATGCTTTCATCATCATCATCATCATCTTCTTCTTCATCATCATCATCAGCCTCTTTTTCATCATCATCATCAGCCTCTATCCATCCACTGCTGAACCTCCCTCAATGAACACCAAGACGGCCGATCCTTGCTACTCGCATCCAACACAAACCGGCCACCGGACGGAGATCGTCTTCCCTGCCATGGTTAATGGCCGACCAACACGTTATGTTTTATAAAGATATATTTACAAGCTTGGAAGCTCTTTAAATTTTTAAAACAAAAACAAAACCCTGAAGCTTTAATATAACTAGAGGTCCCCCAAGGGTTCACCTTAGGCTACTGAGTCCACGACAATGTTTGAACCGTGATGGGGATGGATAAGTTGCCTTTTTTTTCTTTTACGCCGGTGAATGCTCTGAGAAATCCCGCCGGGGAGGGGTCTCACCAGGTGGGTATGTGGGACTCGCTGCGCCCGAAAGGTGGTAAGGTGGACGCAGCTCTACCCACTAAAACCCGGCGAGTATCACCGATGCCGTCTTTGGTGAGTGTGGAGAGAGTGAAGATGTCTCAGAGCATTTCCCGGCGTTAAATTAGAAAAAGGCTCTATTTTAACGACAAGATTTTGAATCATTTCAGAGTAGTTACACCTAGTAAATATGAACCCGTGCAAAACTGGGGTGAATGTTAGTCTATAAAAAGCCCATACAGATTTTATCGATATACTTATATGAACATTGAAGTAGTACAACTTTAAGTTGTAGGGATTAATCCAGCCGATGTTCAGGCAATTTAGAAGTTAGATTAATTTGAACGATTACAACAATGTGGAGAAGGTTTAACGTAAACTCGTTATTTGGGCAAATACTTTATTTTTGTAAAGTTAATATAGTTTCACATATAAGGGTCTTATATGTTTAAAATAGGTCTTCAAAATTTAAAATACTTAATAGGGCATTCCTCCCAGGACATTTCAGGATAACATTAATTAATATTAGAAAAGATTAGTTCCACTGAGTTTGTTTCGCCAATTCTTTGCAGTGGGATCGAAATGTAAAATTCGTTATTTAAAAATAATGATATCCACTGAGTTTATTTCGCCAGTTATTCTCTCCCATTTGAACTGGTGGTAGATTCAATTGATGTGCAAAAAGATACTTTGTTGGTTGTTACTAAGAGCCAATTATTACTTTGAACTTTGTAGAACACCGGTGGGAGGGATGCGCTGTGCCGCACTCCCAGCTGCTTGGGTACCACCATCTTGCTTATTTCTCCCGTAAAACAGCTTTGCTGTGTTTCTGAGAGAAGGGCAAGACAGGCAGTGTAATTACTGGCACCGAGACTTAACATTTTATGAATTGTTAGTAGGATGTGTTTTGACTACACAAATGATTTGTCTGGGCTAAAACTGGAACAAAATCTTCTGCAGTGAATATTTTATAATCTCAATAATTAAGTTATCAAATTCAAAATCAATTCTTCAAATCCGGAATCAGGAAGGGAATTATAAACAGAGATGTAGCCTACCCTTTGAGAACTTTTCAATTTCGGTACGAGTGAAACCACGGGAATAGCTTACCTAAACCTCAGTGAATGTGGGAAAACTGAGCAAGGTGGTAATAATTAAAGAGTTTGCTCACGCTGGCTAGCACGTAGCGCCAGTTTTTGGTAAAGCCACTCAACTTAGTGCTTGTTGGTACCTAACAGATAAAATAAATTTAGGATTTTTTTTTTTTTTTTCGGATGGATCTATGCTAATGGCCCGAAGGCCCTAATGCTTCATCGGATTAGTGTGAGCCCATTCGGCTCACTTTTGATTGGGGGGTTGCCCCCCGCCTACCGTGCAGTCTGCGACCACACGGCCTCCTGGCGTCGGTTGTGTATCAATTTAGGATTTATAAACAATTATAATACATATTATATTCACACACACACACACACACACACACGCACGTACACGTACACACGCACGTACACACACACACATATATTATAGATATATGTGTGTGTGTTAAAGGTATGCGTGCATTGCGCACGTACGGCACGCAACAGATTTTAGTTTGTTTTGTATAGAAAGTGTGCTTTCTATAGGTACAAAGAGAACTAACTCTGAAACACATCAACGCTGTTTCACGACAGAAACATGCAGGATGACCAACGCAGACGGCATGGCACATCGAAGCCCTTCCAGGCACCGGTGGAATAGACACCTTACTGCGTACTACATAAGATTGAATTATACACGTCAACGGTACAAAGCACTGTAGTTCTTTAGACGTGTGCCCTAGGGCTAGATACTCAATAGCTTCCAATACTAGTTCAGTTCGCAAGTTAGTGTATGTGCCATGTTCACTGCACTTATTCACTTTTAGGATCACTTTATTGTCCGCCTGTCCCCCCTCCCCGCGGGTAGCCTAAAATGAAAAAAAAACATATGTAAGATGGATGGGAAAATTGGCAGGCGAGCCACATGGCAAGTGGTCAGCGACGGGCCGGCTAGATGACGAGAAGAAAACCGCTGGAGTTTTATGTAGAGTAAGGGTCCTCGGGCCCGGGGTATCATTATGATTTCTTTACAAAAACAAGGAAAAAAGAGTAAGAAATTGAAGGTTAAATATGCATAACATAATTTCAATTAAACGTTGTTTTTGAATATTGAAGGGATAATTGAGGATAAGAAATTGAAGGTTAAATCAGCATATTATCTCAATCAAACCTTGTTATTGAATATTGAAGAATATAGAAAACATGATAAGATTAATAAATAACTAGTTTTATATATACATTACATATATGTATGTCATTGGCCCCGACTTGATCGAAGGCCCCAAAAGACGTCGTACTGTACAAAATATATTATAGTGGACTGAATTGTGAATTACTTAAGTAATTATACGCAATTAAACAAATGTGCCTTTATATCACTGTTTATTCGTTGCTAAGCAACAACAGTAGATATAAATTTTTGGAACGAAATTCCTTAAAGGGCTTAGCGGAGGGGTACCCTAGCCGGCAAAAAACGTCCGTAACGTTAAATAAAAACTGAAGATTTTTGACGTCATCCTACTCAGAAACAAATCAAATTGAATCTACCATTGTAATACAAATATTTGACTGACACATCACTGCGTCGGTAGCTGTGTGTCACAATATTGGGGCTGCTTACCAAAAAACCCAAGTTCGAATCCCACCGATCTCAGGTTACTTTCTTTTATTTTACGCCGGAAAATGCTCTGATTTTTATCGATAAAAATATCACAATAAAAATTTATATCCATTTTTTTTTCCTTATACCTCGAATATACCTTGAAATGAATATTTTTATAATAAGGAACTTCGTTCTTATCTGGTGTCTTACGACACCACACGGCTTTTTTTTAAATATAGAATGAGCGTGACTTCCGTCAGAAAAATAACATAACCAGTTATAGGCACAGCCGATAGAAGTGAAAACTTATAACTTAGTGTTTTAGTATATCAGTAGGAAGTCCCCATGGTTCAAGCCTTGTCGTGGCGGTGGGGCTCAGTAGCCTACGGTGAACTACGGTAAGATGTGGTATCGGTGACAGTAATTACTCCCAGTTCTGCCCTTCTTGAAATATAATGGGAGAAATGTACATGGCGATGGCCTATGTAGACGGGGAATTGCTCATCCCACCACGTAAGCCATCTTTAACTTATTTGGAGTCCTGAGTACTAAATCACCAAGGACTATTATGTTCAAAATCTTTACAGGAATTACGGGGCCCCATTGATCGCGAGCACCTGTCTAGAGTGCCTAATAGAAAAGATGGTCCTACAGGTAAGAGAAGTAAAAAAAAAACCGGGGCACATCTATTATCCTAGAAGGCATTCACAAAAATGTTACTAAAGTCTAAAAACGCTTTCCAAAAAGCATTTGTTTGTGAACATGTAAATTACCTTTGACATGTAGATAAACACGAACGTTTTGAAACACAAAATTAAAGGGTACTCCATTTTAATTAAATGTCTGTTAAAATGGAGATGACAAGAATTTAAATGTGTGTTCTCGGTTAAGATATATCTTGAAATGTACAAGGTGTGTAGCACTTGGGATAATTTGGAATAAATTATCCTAAAACATGTCTGAGGGTCGTATCTTCGCTGGTATTGTGGATATTGTTGAAATTTATATTTTTTTTTATTCTTGTGTAATTAGATGTGCAACTTGTAAGAACTTGCCACGCTGCTTTGCATCCGAACTGGGTCGACACGACCGGGTGGTACCTCTCGCTCACACAACACCTGCGTCAAGTGACAGCTACGCTGTCGCGTTTCGTGCGGTCACACTACACTGTCCTGCTCTGTCCGGCGTCGGTGGCGAACTTCGGTTGACTACGGGATTTCGCGCGACGATTGCACAGAATAAGGAGCAACCTCGAGAAGAACGGAGGCAACGAAGTGAAAAACCCGGAACAGTAAAGAAGACCATCGCAGATAGCAGAGCGCACTATCGGCACCGAAGGCGTATTTGTGCCGTCCACCCCAGAAAGGGAAGAAGGACTAAGGGACAAATAGACAAGAGTTAGAGAACGGAAGAGTGCGCACCTGAAGGGCAGATAAGAAACTCAACATTAGGGTGCGTACTCCCAATTTTGGGCCCTTATAACCACGACAGGTTGATACGTTCATAGGTTGGTGGTGGCTGTTTTACGAAATAAAATGACTTGACAGCGCATCTTTCTCACTGGTATATTTGAGTGGCATTCTCCCTAAATGGTTTGTCTTCCACACCTTCAAAGTCTCAATATACTGTCGGGATTTTGTGCAAAGTAAAAGCTGAGATCTTATTAGATCGTACCAGAGATCGTTCTCTAAGAATTAGCTGAAAATATCAAGTATAAAGTAGAAGAAAATTCAATATGCTATGGAAAGTAAAAGAGATTACTTGTTCAACGACAAAGATAAGGAACTTTAAATGAACTTATCAATTCGATAGGTTATATTTTCTAGCATGAAATTGCTGAGTTTCTGTACGAAGGAAAAGGCAGGCAGGACAAGCACTGATACTTACAAACTTACAGCTTTTTCTTTCTTCTAGTCCTAGATTAATTTCTTTATTCCCAACATGGTTCAAGCCTTTTCGTGGCGGAGGGGCTTAGTAGCCCAAGGTGAACCCAGCACCTTGGGCGAAGCCAATTGAACCGAGGGAGCTGCTCTTTCTACCCCTCCTGACGTTGCAAGGGGTTGTTCTGTGGTGTGGGAAAACAACTCTATGGAGGTGAGATCTATCCTTTGGGGGATCGACTAGCCTTTGAGGTGGCCTGTTGCACAACAGATCAGGGGCACCTCACCAATGGCGGCAATGCTGGCACTCGCCGGGTTTTAGTAGGTAGAGCTGCGTCCACCATACCATCTTTAGGCGCACTGAGTTCCACATACCATCCTGGGGAGTCTGTCATTATAACACTGATACTTACAATCTTACGTCATATAGTGACGTAATATACGTTTATATTGACGTGGTGTGAAAGCGTCCATAGATATTATTATTATTATAGTATAATACCGGTGGGAGGGAAGCGCTGTGCCGCGCTCCCAGCTGCATGGGTACCACCATCTTGCTTGTTTCTCCCGTGAAACAGCTTTGCTGTGTTTCGGAGAGAAGGGCAAGACAGGTAGTGTAATTACTGGAACCGAGACATAACATCTTATGTCTCAGGATAGGCAACACATAGATGAGTTGCCTGGGCTCGTTCCAGGTATATAGTTTATGTTCATGGGCCATGTCGACCACTTACCATCAGGTGGTACGTTTGCCAGTTTGCCTATCCAAGTAACATAAAAAAAGCAAAGCTTTTCTTCCTTCTACTCCTAGTTTATTTCCTTTATAATCATGGGCAACATTAACTTAAAAAAATCACCCTTCGTCGTTCCTCTACAATTTGAAGGCACTCCCCTAACACCCTCAGCCAGCATTGGGGTACATGGCGTCTATATATCGAGAGATGTGCAGTTTCGTGGTCACTTGGATGATTTCCATCCAACTCTCTCGCTCTCTCTCGCAACATCCAACGCTCAACTAGCCTCTAAGAAACTCGGCGTGCTCAGTAGGGCGAAGCAGTATTTCATACCTTCATACCGCCTTCAATTATACAAGGCGCAGATCCGGCCTCACATGGAATACTGCTCTCACCTCTGGGCTGGAGCGCCCCAATATCAGCTCCTTCCATTTGGCCGCGTCCAACGCCGGGCGGCTCGAATCGTCGACGACAATGTTATCTCCAATCGGCTTGACTCTTTGGCGCTGCGTAGAGATGTCGGATCGCTCTGCATCTTCTACCGCATCTACCACGGGGAGTGCTCTGAGGAATTGTTCGGATTAATACCTGCAGCAGAATTCCACCACTGGACATGGCGAAAATACTCCAAATATCACCCACACCATCTTGAAGACCGGAAATCCACAACAACTCGATTTTTACGGCATTTCCTGCCTCGCACGACTAATATATGGAATCAGCTGCCTCCTACGGTGTTTCCGAACCGATACGACTTAGGGACCTTCAAGAAAAGAGCATACTCATATCTAAAAGGCCGGCAACGCACCTGCTAATCCACTGGAGTAGCGGGTGTTTGTGGATGTCGCTCTTCACTTACCATCAGGTGAACCGATTATCCGTTTGCCCCCTCTTCTATAAAAAAAACTCTACTTACCAGACTTATCTGCCAGTTTGCCTATCTACCAAAAAAGGTCAACGATCAAGGTCACGAACCCTCCGTATAGAGGGGAACGTTAAAAATTAATTTAACCTAATTTTATTCATCCTTTACAAACCTGTAAAATCAACACGAAAATGTCTGGGAATTAATACATATGTACGACAAAAACTTGCGAACGCTCGAAACTCAGTCCGGGCACTTCGTTGGGGCCATTACTTAGAACTTTGGAATTCGTCTCGATTTACCGTCTCTACATCTCTGGAAGTAGAGCAATCATCATCAAATGTAAAATGATTATTTGACAATCATGATGTAATTTTTTTTAAATGTTAGTTGTAGTTGTTCATGAATATTTCACTCATTGTATTAAAAAAATTTTTTCACACATCATCATCATCATCATCAGCCTTTATCCGTCTGCTAAACATAGGCCTCCCTCAATGAACGTCAAAACGGCCGAACCCTTGCTAATATCACATCCAACATAGACATTTCACACATGAAAGGGCATATTTAAATATAATACGGATAAATAAAATTGAAGTGACTGTTTGTAATTTCAAATTCACATATTTTCACTCAATGCATTTAAAAGTATAAACGGTACTTACATCAAAAAATCAATTTTTAAAATTTTTGTCTGCCTGACTGTCTGTCTGTCTGTTTGTTCCGGCTTATATCTGAAACGGCTAAACCAATTTTGACGGGACTTTACTGACAGATAGCTGATATTATAGGGAGTAACTTAGGCTATAAAAATAATCTTCATCAATCCGTATACGGCTGTAAATCTAAGTTACGCCGGCGAAGCTGCAGGCAACAGCTAGTAAAAATATATAACTTGTATACACAACTATATTTATTAACAACGAAAATTGTATATGTTGTTGTTAATGTACATATTATGACGACCTCTGTGGCTCAATTGCTAGCGCGTTGGCGCTGGAAATTGTCTGCTCTGTTCCTGGGTCATGGATGAGTAGTAAATATGTGTATGATGTAATAAAAATAAAAAGATATTATTATTGTTAATACATAGAAATATAAAAGACTATAAAATTTGTTAAAATCTATAAAAAATAGCCGGTTTTGGCACTCTGGAATGCCAAAGAGCAGAAAGTTCCCATCAAACTTAGATTTTTTTTACATTTAAATAATATTATACATTGCTTGTTATACATAAGAAATAGACAATATTAATAATCTGTAAGAGGTAGTGCCATGCTATTATTCAGCCGAATTGGGCGGGCACGACCGGGGTGGTACCTCTCACTGACATAGCACCGACGTCAAATGACAACTATGCTGTCGGGTTTCGTGCGGTGTGTGAGTTTCCGGTGGCCCATTGGGGGGATAGGAGAAAGGAGGGCGACCCATCTACATAATCTCTGGTTGTGTGGATGTGTGTGGGTGTCGATAGTCGTCCACCGTGGGAGCTCGTGGCGTTGCTGCTCGCTGAGGTGCACCTTTTCTGCTCACAGAGGAGGTTGCTCTTCCGCGAGACACCGACGTGGGAGGAGGTCTGCAAAGGTGGGGGGAAATCTTGGCGCAGTCGCCGTACGGCCTACGTACGGCCGAAGCACTGCGTCCGGTCCTGGTGGCGTGGATGCGTCGCCGGAAGAAACCCCTCACATTCCGCCTGACGCAGGTGCTCACCGGACACGGTTGTTTTGGTGCGTACCTGTGTCAGGTGGCCAGGAGGGAGCCGACGCCAGCCTGCCACGAGTGTGGCGCTGTGGAGGACACGGCCCAGCACACTCTAGAGGTGTGCGCTAGATGGGCCGGACAGCGTCATGATCTTGTGTCTTGTGCTTGGAGGGACCTTTCGCTCTCGAGTGTGGTGCGCTGCATGCTCGAGAGCGATGAGGCCTGGCAGGCGGCGGTCACCTTCTGCGAAATCATCATTTCGCAGAAGGAGGCCGCGGAGCGGGACAGAGAGGATGACGCCGCATCCATCCCGCTCCGTCGACGTAGGATGGGTGTGCGGAGGAGGCGCTATGCGCACCTTCTGCCTCCCATCTAACGGGACTCGGGGTAAGGTTGGGTACCTGCCCCGGTAGAGAAGTTCCGGCGTCGGCGGGGGTGCTCTAGGTTGTCGGAGTGCCCCCATAATAGGAGGAAGCCCGGTTAGCCCTTTTGAGGGAACCGGCCGGTCGTGGGTGGTGTCCCGTGTTAGTCAGATCCGGGACACTCCCCTTCAAGCGGCTGAAGGCAACTCGAAAAAAAAAAAAAGAAAAAAAAAAAAAAAAAAAAGGGTGTCGATAGTCGCCAATTTAGCTTCGACTGCTCGTTCGCCCTCTTAAGCTATAAAAAATGAGAATATTTGATATCGACAGGCTCACCGATAAGTAACTGTCCACGATTTTCATAGTTTCATTTCATCATAAAGCGATATAGTTTTCTCACAAAAAAGATCTTTATCGACTAACCTTATCGTTCCGTTCTTTCCAACTCAATCAGCTCGAACAAATTTTAATTGGAAACAATTCTAAAGTAGCCAAGATTCCAAGGAATACCAATTCAAATGAAAATCTCCAAAGTTCTCCCGTGATTTGTCCCGCCAACTTTCAATATTTACAACTTAGTCCTGTTATCGATTGGAATTAATGCCGGTACACTAAGACCTGACCCATTTGAACACTGGCCATCTGTGAAATATCCTTCGCTGGAAACGGTTAACGCATTTCTGATTTTGCCATAAATTAACAGGACTAAAATTAAAAAAAGAACTATGAGTAAAATTCGTAAGAACTAGTATGTAATTTATAAGAACTTTTCAGTAATTTACAAGAAATATAACATAATTTTCAAGCCCTTTCAAGTTAATAGAAAGAACTATTATATTATATACTGATGGTCAAAAGCTATGAAATAACCTGGGAACTATTTGGTAATTCGTAATAGCTTTTCCATGTTGGATGCGAGTGGCGAGGGATCGGTTGGAGTTCATTGAGGAAGGCTTTTTTTTCTTTAACGCCGGGAAATGCTCTGAGGCATCCCGCGGTGAGTGGGTCCCCCCGACGAGTATGTGGGACTCACTGCACCCGAAAGCTGGTAAGTGGACACAATTCTACCCACTAAAACCCGGCGAGTGCCACCAATGCCACCTAGGTGAGGTGCCCTGTTGAGCAACAGGAAACCTCGACGGCTAGTCAGTCCCGCAAAAGACCGGCGCCACCTCCACAGAGGGGTTGTCCCGCACCACAGCCCCACCACCTCATCAAGGCCTGAACCATAGTGGGGTGATTGATGAGATGAGAGATGAGGGGATGGCTGATGAGTGATGATGATGATGAACTTTTCTGTTATTGTCATCTATCCAAATACACATTTAGATTTTGACTTTAATAACAAAACCTTACGACTCATTCAAGGATGTTTTTTTATGTCATCAGGGGGCAAACCGAAGGGGAAGGAGAAAAACCAAGGCCGCGCAGATCCCTCCTTTTCCCTATCCCCCCAATGGGCCAGCATAGCTTTCACTTGACGCCGGTGTTATGCGAGAGGTACCAACCCGGTCGTGCCGGCCGTAATATACGGAGATATCCCATATATGGATCTCCGTATACCCGTATCC
The DNA here is from genome assembly GCA_963853865.1 of Helleia helle. Classification (NCBI taxonomy): domain Eukaryota; kingdom Metazoa; phylum Arthropoda; class Insecta; order Lepidoptera; family Lycaenidae; genus Helleia; species Helleia helle. The sequence goes on along the minus strand of OY971433.1, from coordinate 17,127,256 downwards.
GAGTGCATTTTTATTGAAAAAAAAATTTGTTCCGTACCTGAACAAATAATTTGCTTAAACTAAAATAGATATATGAGTTATTTCGTATTTTCGTACATCTGCAAGGTAGCATAAATTGGACAATATCGTTTAAGTACATATTATTATTTCTTTTCCTTTGAACTGAGGGGTCGCTTTGCGATATACCGCCATCCGAATGCGACCGTGAATGCGCCCTCTAGTGTGCGCTTATAGCCAGTACAAACTCAACCACTGCCGCGCGCGCATACAAACCGGGAGGCCTCCCGTAACCCGTTTAACTCGATCGAGGATTAACATCATTCATCCTACGCTGGAGATCCGAATCAGTGTGTCCCTATGGTGGTGTTGGATACGAGGGTTGGAACAGTTCGCGTCACCTACAGAGTCTCCGGAACAGACCACGTTGCCGAGGACAGCGGTGAGTAAAGCGGGCGACCCCCGCCCTATATTTAACAAAAATAATGGTCAATATAAATGTACACTTCAAAGTGAACAAACAATTTGAAACATTTTTAATACAAGAAAAACATTTCAAATAAAAGAAAGTAGACATACGAGCACTCTTTACTTACACGTCTACAGATGTCAAGCTTATGTTCCGAGGAGGTCGCCGGGACCTTTTATTATAAAGAATATGGAACATTAATCGGCTTACCAATGCTCTTACGTAACAATCGAAAAACAACATATATATTAATTTTATATATTATTTCATTTATAGTCAATATAAAAATCGCAAAAAAGTGTATTTTTTTACTTCAAACCCATCGTTTTATTTCAAAACAATATTGGCCTCACACTAAATTAGGTCATGGTAATTTATTTTTATTGAAAAATTAACATTAAATTTTCAAGACAAGTTTAATCGGTAAAAAAAACAAATTTACAATGCAAGAAACTTAGTAATCATAAAAACACTAATAAGAATGGTTAAACTTTTAGCAGCGGTGTAGACTTTATGAACAGCGCTACAGAGGAATAACTTTTACTTTTAAATACTCACTTATGTATGCACATTTTGTATATTAAATTGTTACGAACCACTGGGAGCACCACCCAGATGTGACGCCGTTTGTATGTCCAAATGCATCAATTAAAGTAATTAAAATTATAGACTTTCGGTGGCACCAAAAGGATGTGCCTATATTGTGTAGATATTATTGATTTATAATTAACGTTTAACATTAATAAATCTAAATATACGTGATTAATTATTTTAATAATTAATAATAATGCTTTTGCAGTAATTACTTGTCAGGCGATATTTATAATAATTAGATTTGGTATAAAAGGACGCCAATGGTCTTGTCATGCATTATAATAGTATACTTTGTAAAGAGCTCTGACAAAATATATTGTGATCGAACGTTCCTGCTGAGAGTCGTTTTAATATCTTTAAAATTCAGTAAACATCATGCTTAGGGTTTCATTCCTAAAAATGACGAAATGGAACCCTTGTTCGCAACGAATTTGACTTACTTTATGAAGTCATGTTCAAAATACTTTGAAAATAACTCCTAAATAATACATTTGTATACTTAACTAATATTATCCGTCCGTAAATGCTGTTTGTAAATTCTTAAACTTTTTCTATAGCTTGGCTTAGCTGTAAGTACAGATAATTTTAAAAATTGAAATAAATAAATAAAAAGGATCACTCCGTTATCCGTGTATATGTATGTTGGTCTGTCAAAATATAAGCTACTTCTTAGTGTCATATAATCATGAAATTTGGTAAGAAACTAGAGATCACTATATTATTAAAGAAAAAAAAAGCGTTAATTTATTGTAAGATTCCATAAAAAACACATTTTTCGGAACCCTTAGTGAGAGATTTAGACTCGCATCAGTCATTCTGACTTTTTAAGATTGAGAAACCGTTGTCTTTTGTTATTCATATTTGTTCGCATCTACAGATGCAAATACTTGAATTTACATACATTTGGTAAGCTGTTTCTCGTGATAATCAATTTATGGCTCCAGGGCTCCAATGAAAACTAGACTGAAGTGCATCTGCAATACTGATCTCATATTACATAAAAATATGAAAAATAAATATATTTTACTTTAATTCTTAGTCTCAAAAGAAAGAATGAATGAATAAATGAATGAATATTGTGTATTATGCACACACATTACTAAAATATAACATAATAACAATACATAAAGAAACATGCCGGCATTAACGTGTTTTCAGCATCGCTGAAAAGCGATTTCTTCCTTTTTTTTGCGCCAAGAAATGCTCTGAGGCATCCCGCGGGGGAGTGGATCTCCCCACGCGGGTATGTGGGACTCGCTACGCCCGAAAGCTGGTAAGTGGACGCAGCTCTACCCATTAAAGACCGACGAGTGCCACCAATGCCGCCTTTGGTGAGGTGCCCCGGATCTAATAAACAAACAGGGTACCTCGACCGATAGTCAGTCTCCCAAAGGACCGACGCCACCTCCACCCAGGGGTTGTTCTGCACCACTGAACAACCCCTCCCAACCTCGGGACAGTACAATGGGGTGAGGTTCCCGTCCTCGCCCCTTGCTCTTTTGTCCCCTCTTCTTATAAGAGGGGTACAAAGAGCCCCATCGGATAAATTCGCTTCGCCCAAGGTGCTGGGCTCACCCTAGGCTACTGAGCCCCACCGCCACGTCAAGGCCTGAACCATGGTGGGGAGCGATTTCTTCCAAGTAACCTTTGGGTAAAGGAAAAATGTAAAATACATATAATGTACAAATACACATAATATACACAAACATACAAAATAATAATAATAGTAAATGCAAAACATACTTATATCTCAATATAGTGATATTGAGTGATGAGTGCATCACAAACATAAGAATTAAAACACATAATTATTATAAAGAATATTAGAATACTAGAATATTAGTGAGGAGAATATTAGAAAGACATGTACCGATGAATTAGTAACGAATAATATCTCTTCAGAATTCTCTAATTCTCTGACAGGGATAGTCTATGGTGCATCATATAAAATAAATCAGCGGCTAAAGACAATCCTTATTACAAAAGCAAAAAGACTATTTTAGGTTGACCACAAATGGAATCGCCTTATCTTGACAATTTTACGTTTACTGTCTAACCCGTCCCTATTGGCGTGCCTTAGGGTCCACTTTCGCTCCAAAAACCTATTGCTAATAGCTAAATTGCACACCTGCTCAATTTTCAAACAAATTCAGCCTTGGAAGTTCGTTTAGTACTTATTCCACCTCTTTAAAGTTGGTTTTAGCATATTCAATTTCTTGGCTAAGGGATTCAGGTAAGTTCTTCAATGAAGAATCAACTTGCATCGCGAACAATTTCTACCCACAAAACAATTTCTTAAGCTGATACTAAAGTGAAATGTGTGTATAGGATATGCATACACTTTTAAAATTAACTAACCAGTGGACATTGCAATAAAATCGGTGTTGGTGTCCTCCAACATATTATGCCGATTTACATCTCTTCATGCTCCTTACATTGCACTGCTATACAGATGATAGCACCGTGTTGTTATATTTTTATTTCTATCTGATTTTTATTAGTACTATGTAAAATTTTGTGTTTGATACGTCTTATCTGTACTGCAGTGTACTGATCAATGAATAAAGCTTTTTATATTCTATTCTAAATTCCAAATGCCACCCTCTGTGGGTTATGTCCATGATTTTTACGACATTTCCTACCTTTTTGATGTTTTTTACGGGAGAAAATGCTCTGAGGCTTCCCGCTGGGTAGGGAGAGGGGGAATCCCCAGGCGTGTATCTGCGACTCGTTGTTTAACGCAGCACTAGCCACTAAAACCCAGCGAGTGCCACCTGTTGAGCAAACAGGGCACTTCGACGGTCAGTCATTCCCTCAAGTGACCGACACCACCTCCACAGAGGGTTCGTCTCGCACCACAGAACAATCCCTCGCAACGTCGGGAGAGTGCAATGGGGTGAAGTTGCCATCCTTACCCCTTGCCCACCTGCTCTTGTATCTCCTCTTCTTATAAGAGGGGTACTGAGCCCCACCGCCATAATAAGGCTTGAACCTTTTATATTTGAAAGGCCGGCAATGCACCTGATAATCCTCTGGTATTGGGGGAGTCTATGGATGACGCTGATCACTTACTTCCGTGAGCCAACTGTCGTGTTTGTCGTGTTCGTGTTTGCCCTATCTTCTATAAAAAAGCATACTTTCACTATTGGAACTATTAAAAACGAGACATGTGTGAACAAGGCATACGTAGAAGCTAAAATATCGAGGTCCGCTAAATAGATATTAGGGAAAACATGATAATTTCGTTTTATAATTTTTTTTAATGTCATGAAGAGGCAACTGAGCAGTCGGAGCCTTCTGACTCACGCCCATACACATCCGCACAAAAGTTATGCAAATACGTTGCCCTTCTTTTCCCTATCCCCCCAATGGGCCACCGGAAACTCACAAACCGCACGAAATGCGGCAGCATAGCTGTCACTTGACGCCGATGTTATGTGAGCGAGAGGTCGTGCCAACCCAGTTCGGCTGCAGTGCAGCATGGCACTACCTCTTAAAGCATATAAAATCATATCTGTTTTGCATTTACTATCAAATTTGTAAACTTTTAGTTATATAACAAGTCTAGCTTTGTCAAAGTTGAAGAAGTTTTATAGTTATTATCTACTTTTAATTAGAGCAATTTTGTAATTCAAAAGAAAACTTTTGTAATTCAGTTCTTATATAAAATATAGCTGCAACAAGTTCTACTATTAGTGATATAATTAATATTAATAATATCTATGGACACTTTTACACCACGTCAATCTGGTCCCGTGGTAAGTTCTCGAAGAACTTGTGTAACGGGTACCAGACAACGGAACTATATTTAATACTTGTATACTATATATATTTAAGATTTTTATTATATAATACACATATTTAATACACATCCATGACCCAGGAACACAGAAATCTTTTTTGTTCCCTGGCAGGATTCAAACCCGCTACTTCCAGCTTGAGCACCAACGCGCTAACCATTGAGCCACAGAGGTCGTCAATTAATGTCTGTGTTACTAGCAAATTACGACTGACATACATACACTTATCAGCCTTGACTTACCAACTTTTTTAATCTGTCACAGGAGATCTTGAAAATCTGTTGAATCTTGAAAAATGACAGGCCTCATACTCACCAGAAGGGACTTGTCTCTGCCGAGCGTTATCATCGCGTCATCATCCAGGACATCGCCTGCTCAGCGACGACGAGTCCTGGACGGCGATGGTCTCCTTCTGGGAGGTAGTAATGTCCTCCTGGGACAATCTAAAACTCCTTCTGGGACATATATGCCGACGAGCGGGTGAGAGAAGAGGCCGCCGACGAAGCCTACCCCCGTGGGCAACAAACACGCCCCTGAGGTCGTGTCAAGTTCAGGATGGGAGCCTGGGCTCATGTAGCGGCCGGGCAGTCTCCCCTTACCGAGAGTAGTCTGGCCTTCGCCGGGGCCAGCCTGTCGCTGAGGTGATCCAGTTGCCTGCAGATCCGGGTCCCTCAAAAAAGTTGTTTCATTCGTAAAAGTTGTTTCATTATAATTGTAAAGATTTTAAAGTAAACATTACATATTCACTTTAAAATTTAAAATTTCGGCCGTCTTGGTATTCATTGAGGGAGGCCTACGTTCGGCAGTGGATGGAGGCTGATGAAACTTTTGAAACCTATTTTATACTTAAGATAGAGCACTGCCTTATTCCCATACGCCATAAACACATATCGTGTGTCTAATAAATTGTCTGCAAAAAAATAACAAACAGCATCTTTTTACGAATTTTATCTATGACCATGGCCGCTACAAAGTATCCGTCGAACTTAGGTAATGTGAAAAACAAAGTGAATAAGTGGACCAGTGAAAATAAGAAATGAACTATTTTTGATATCAAAATCCTTTTATAAACTTTTTTTGTATTTTTGGAACGAAGTTCCTTATAGGGCGTTGCGGAGGTTTAGCCTAGCCGGCGAAAAACGCCCGTAAGGTTAATAAAAGCGTAATATTTTTATTATATCATTCGATTATTACACCATCTGGTGGTCAAATAAACGCATGGAAGCTGTACACTATGTATAGGTGTGTGTTTTTTTAAATAATAAAAAACTTCATTCCTATCTGGTGTCCCACGATACCACACGGTTTTTTTTACCAAGTTCGGGTTCGTTTAAAGCATTTTTAATGTGTTCCATGAATTCAGACTACTTGGCAGTAAAATTGGTATGAATGCCGTGACGGCAATCGGTTTGGAACTGTCATGCGTAGCCACTACGCCGCGCCACTACTCTGGACTCGTGTGTGTGCACGCGTATACTACTATATACTGAATTTCATTATTTTATTCCATCCTTCGTTGAAGAATTGTATTCATAATGAATTAATAATAATATTAAAATAATTATAGTAAGTGGTAGTGCCATGCTGCATTGGTGCCGAACTGGGCCGGCACGCCGGGGTGATACCTCTTGTTCACATAACACCGGCGTCAAGTGACAACTATGCTGTCGCGTTTCGTGCTGTTTGTGGGTTTCCGGTGGCCAATTGGGGGGATAGGGAAAAGGAGGGCAGCACATCTGCGTGGCTTTGGTTGTGCGGATGTGTATGGGCGTCGGCGTCGTGAGGCTCCGACTGCTCGTTTGCCCCCCGATGAAATTAAAAAAAATGCTTCACATCGCACTTCTCGTCACGACCATTTGTTTAAAAGTACTTACATAATAATGTTTTCTAACTTCTTGTACGTAGCCAGGTCAAGTTGGTGGTAGCGGTCCGCAGCCCGGGGATTCTTGGCACCTGTCCTATCTTAGGTTACGAATACGGAATAAGGGACGTTTCTCGTGACGACATCTGTGCGGTCCGTGTCCGTGTTGGATGCGAGTGTCAAGTAATCGGCCGTCTTGGCGTTCATTGATGGTGGCTTATAATCAGTGGATGGATATATTCTTATTGAACAACCTATACTATAAAACAAACATCATCAATTTTGATACAGCTCTAAATCTGTTACGAGTGAAGCAACTAGCAACAGCTAGTATATGTATAAAGCCAAAACATTTTATATCCCAGTTGAAATATACCGCAATGGGTAAAATCTCCATACTTTTAATATCGTATTTTATCCTCTTAAGAGATTAGGGAACAAATATAGGTTTTTCTTGGACCGATTTTCTTTATTCGTCTAATATCTTTTTCCAAGAAAAACAAACTCTGAATAATCCTTTATGTAGCATTGATCTTAACTAATCCAAAAATGTTTTTTTTTTTAATAAAAGAAGAAAGCAAACGGACAGTCGGTTCACCTGAACATAAAGAAAGCGACATCCACAGACACCTACTACACCAGAGGATTAGCAGGTGCGTTGCAGGCCTTTCAAATATTCCCCACCATGGTTCAGGCCTTGACGTGGCGGTGGGGCTCAGTAGCTTAGGGTGAGCCCAGCACCTTGGGCGAAGCTATTTGAGCCGAGGGGGCTCTTTGTATCCCTCTTATAAGAAGAGGGGACAAAAGAGCAGTGGGCAAGGGGCGAGGATGGGAACCTCACCCCATTGTACTGTCTCGACGTTAGAAGGGGGGGCGGGACAACCCCTCTGTGGAGGTGGCGTCGGTCCCTTGCAGGACTGACTAGCTGTCGAGGTGCCCTGTTAGCTTAACAAATCCGGGGTACCTCACCAGGGCGACACTGGTGGCACTCGCCGGGTTTTAGTGGGTAGAGCTGCGTCCACTTTACCATCTTTCGGGCGCAGCGAGTCCCACATACCCGCCTGGGGAGTGGGTCTCCCCAGGCGGGTATGTGGGACTCGCTGCGTCGCTGCTGCTGGATGCCCCAGAGCATTTCCCAGCGTAAAAGAAAAAAAACTTTTTAAGCATGAAGCCAGGATCTCGGGTAGATCCTGACCCTATGTGGGACTCGCACCTGGGGGTGCCCTACCTGTAAACTAAAGCCACTGCGAGCGCCTTCAGCCGCATTATGAGGGTCCCGGATAGGCATTCAACAGGATCACCTCAGCGACAGGCTGGCCCCGGTGAAGGCCAGACTACTCCTCTTAAGGGGGGGACTACCCAGCTGCTTAGGCAGTCCCCGCGACGTCGTGTCATACTTGGCCCAGGTTCCCATCCTGAACCCGATACGAGCACAGGGGCGTTAGTGAAGGCTCATTAAGTAGCGCCCCCTACGCACCCCCGTTCGTCGCCCACGGGGGAGGCCTCGTCGGCGGCCTCCTCTCTCACCCGTTCGTCGGCCTCCTTCTGGGACATTGCTGCCTCGCAGAAGGAAACCATCGCCGTCCAGGACTCGTCGTCACCGAGCATCGCGGTGATGACGCTCGGCAGAGACAAGTCCCCTCCGATGACCGTTGTCAGATCATGACGCAGCGCCGCCCATCTCGGGCACACCTCGAGGGTGTGCTGGACCAAGTCCACCACTGCGTCTCAATCGTGACACATTGTCAACGGCTCCCTGCGGGCCGTCCGGCACAGGTACTCACCAAAGCAACCATGCCCAGTGAGCACCTGTGTCAGACGGAAGGTGAGGGGTTTGCGCTTACGGCGCATCCACCGCTCAAGGACCGGACGCAGAGCAACCGTTAGGCTTTTGCTCATCCTGACACTCACCCCTCCGATCTGGAGGGCAGCGGAGCTCAGTAGCCTAAGGTGAACGAACCTTGAGCGAAGCCAATTAAACCGAGGGAGCTGTTCTTTGTATCCCTCTTAAAAGAAGAGACAAAATAACGCGGAGGGACAAGGGGCGAGGATGGGAACCTCACCCCACTGAACTGTCCCGACGTTGGGAGGGACTTTTCTGTGGTGCGGGACAACCCCTCTGTGGAGGTGGCGTTGGTCCCTTGGAGACTGACTAGCAGTCGAGGTGCCCTGTTGCTCAACAGATCCGGGGCACCTCACCAAAGGCTTGATAATTATGATGATATTGATAATGATAATTATAATTTGTTATTGTGCTGAAGATATGTCATTAGTTTTTAACCGACTTCAAAAAGGAGGAGGTTATCAATTCGTCGGAATGTTTTTTTTTTTTTATTGTTTTTTTTTATGTATGTTACCTGATTACTCGAAGATGGCTAGACCGATTTGAAAAATTTTTATTTTGTTCTAAAGGGTACACTTCCCAAATGGTCCCATGATAAGGAAACCAGGATCTGATGATGGAATCCCAGAGTAATCGAGGGGAACTTTCGAAAATCATAGGGGCGACTAGTGCATTTGATATATTTTCTATAAAGTGTTTTGAAGGACTACAATTTAATGAAGGTCTAGAGTCGATCTGATGCTGGAGCCGAAAGACAGTCGAGGGAACTCCTCGACGATTTACATCAGTAACCTTGTGTTTGGGCTTGATTAATTTGTAATGATGAGAACTTTACACTTAGATGTGTTGTGACTGTCAATAAGGGTCTGATGATGAAGACAAATGACAATTAAGGGAACTCCTCAACAGTTTACAGTAGCTACCTTGTGTTTGGACTTAATTAATTTAAATTGATGAGAACTTTGCACCCATATTGGGTATAAGCGCCATTACAGGTGTGATGATGGAGACCTTACACAGTCGAGGGGAATGCTCGACGATTTACAGCTTTTATTGGGCTTAGTTCATACGGCTAAATAATATACCAAAATCATGTAATTTTGTTTAATTCATTTAATTTTACTTGTCGTTGTTAAATGAACAAAAAACAACTGTGCCTTGGAAGCGCATCATAGTATTTCAAGGTCATCATAATATCCATTCTATACCTATATATTGGTGATGGTGATGTTCTATACCTATATATAACAGAATTATTTAATGAATAGCAGCAAATCTGCCGTGAATGCTTTCAATTACATGTATATAAAGTTTTACACAATTCCATTTCGGTTTTCGCATTTTTTATGTAATGATTTAAACCCTTTCTACGTTCATCTCATTAATGCAGCGCTATCTAATCTGAGCAACGCGTTTAATAGTTCTACCCATATTTCAGACAAATAAAATCAGTTATCGAATTTTGCAATCACTAAAAATTAAGAAATAAAAATTTTTTAAACAAAAATTAAAACCGACTTCAAAATTTAAAAAAAACTAAAAAGTAATAAAATAATTTCCGTAATCTTAAACTTTTGAAGCCGGTGTCGTATTCGTTGATTTACCTACCTCCTTACTTACCTTGGCTGACACCGACTCCAAAAGTAACAATAATGACGTGGTAAATGCAAAGATTGTATATTAGTAGAAGAACAAGTTGATTATAAATTGTAGGCACAAAGATTACGGAAATTATTTTATTACTTTTTAGTTTTTTTTTTAATTTTGAAGTCGGTTTTAATTTTTGTTTAAAATTTTTAACATTAAAATTTGTCGTCGTTTATAAACATTTTTACAGCATTGTTGATAAATTCATATTCAGTGGGAAGATTTTTGGTAATGTCACTACATCACACATGGCGTGACACATAACGGTTCCGAAGACTAACTACTAAATTTCTGCCTGGTCATCCAGTCCCCGGGTAACATAGCTGTGACACACAGACGGCCGGACATAACGAATTTATAAGGATACCGTTTTGTCACGTTATGGTCACGGAACGTCTAAACTAACAGAAATTCAACAGAAATTAAACACGGATTGTCGTTTTCTAATGCTTGCGCGAATTCCAATGATTAGTATGAAATAACTTTTTGACCGACTTCAAAAAAAGGAGGAGGTTATCAATTCGATCCAAAAATACCGATTTCTCCGTCAATTGTGCACCGATTTTCAAAATTCTTTTTTTGTTTGAAAGGGTATACTTGCCAAACGGTTCCATGATAAGGAAACCTGGGATGGCATCCCTGAGAAATCGAGGGGAACTTTCGAAAATCGTAGAAGCGACTAGTGAGCTTAATATTTTTTTAATTAACCATTTTAAAGCACTACAATTTAATGAAGATCTAGAGTCGATCTGATTCTGGAGCTGCAAGGCAGTCGAGGGAACTTCTCGACGATTTACTTCAGTATAACCTTGTGTTTGGGCTTGATTAATTTATATTGACGTGAACTTGACATCTAGATGGGTTGTGACTATCAGATTGGGGTCTGATTATAAAGACGAAGGACAGTTAAGGGAAATTCTAAATAGTTTACAGTGATTTTTGTTTATTTTTTTTTACATTCTTGATTCCCAGATTCAAGAAACCAGCACATTTTTCGTTTATTAGACTATATTTTTATTCACTAGCTGTTGCCCGCAGCTTTGCCTGCACTAACTTAGATTTACTCTTTATAACATCAGCTATCTGCATCCGCCACGACAAGGCTTGACCCATGGTGGGGAAGTCCTACTGAAACGAGATTTAGTCTCACGTCATCCTGCATAGTCCAATTTGGTCAGATTTATTGCGATAATTAGAATTATAAGGAACTGACTGTCTCTTTTTTTATGTCATCAGGGGGCAAACGAGCAGTCGGAGCCTCACGGCGTCGACGCCCATAGACATCCGCACAACCAGAGGCTACGCAGATGCGCCACCCTCCTTTTCCCTTTCCCCCCAATGGGCCACCGGAAACTCACAAACCGCACAAAACGCGACAGCGTAGTTGTCACTTGACGCCGGTGTTATGTGAGCGAGAGGTACCACCCCGGTCGTGCCGGTCCAGTTCGGCTACAATGCAGTATGGCACTACCTCTTTCTAACCGACATCCAAAAAGGAGGAGGTTCTAAGTTTGTCTGTATGTATGTTGGAACGATAAACACGAATAGAGTATGCATGGATATATTATGTATCCAGCAATAACTTCAACGGCAAGTAAGTAAACTATTATAGTGGGATTCTGTCAAATGGCAGAATAGGCAGCAAGACTCTAAACATGCATAATGTTTTGTGTAAACTAGCGGCACCCTACGGTTTCGCCCGCGTATTTTCCATTTCCGTGGCAGTGTTGGAATACACTGTAGCTTATGTGTTATTCTGATGTATTATAAGGTATACCTTCTTTTTTGTTCAACGCGGGGAAATGCTCTGAGGCATCCCGCGGGGGAGTGGCGCTCCCCACGCGGGTATTTGGGACTCGCTGCGCCCGAAAGCTGGTAAGTGGACGCAGCTCTACCCACTAAAACCCGACGAGTGCCATCAATGCCGCCTTTGGTGAGGTGCCCCGGATCTGTTAAGCTAACAGGGCACCTCGACGGCTAGTCAGCTCCTCAAGGGACCGACGCCACCTCCACAGAGGGGTTGTCCCGCACCACAGAACAACACCTCCCAACGTCGTTACAGTACAATGGGGTGAGGTTCCCGTCCTCGCCCCTTGCCCCCTGATATTTTGTTTCCTCTTCTTATAAGAGGGGTAAAAATAGCCCCCTCGGCTCAATTGGCTTCGCCCAAGGTGCTGGGCTCACCCTAGGCTACTGAGCCCCACACTACAAGGCCTGAACATTGGTGGGGATATTTTTTAGGTGACGTTGACCATTTTAATTTCAATTAGTAAATTAACTTCTGGTTCTATATTCTCATCTGCTGTACTTTTACGCACATAACGTAATGCCGTAGAATGATCCTTAGAGGTCGTGTTATGGAAGAAAGTTAGACGTAATATCTCATTTTATTTACGTCTCGGCTCGTATGTGCGAGTCATTAACGTGGTGGGGCCATGAAATGAGCGATTCATCATCATCATTATAATAATCATCAGAGTTTATGAACCAAGGAAACATCAACCATAGGAACTGTGTCGGTAGGCTTAAAATAAATTAACTAACCCGTTGAAATAGAAGCCGGTATCTCGCATAGTATTTTTTTGTATAGCTGTTGCCCGCAGCTTCGCCCGCGTTAACTTAGTTTTACAGCCGTATACGGATTGATGATGATTATTTTTATAGCCTAAATTACTCATTATAACGTCAGTTATCTGTCAGTGAAATTCCTGTCGAAATCGGCCCAGCCGTTTCAGAGATTAGCCAGAACAAACCAGACAGATAGACGGACAGAAAGACAAAAATGAAAAAAAAAATGCTATTTTTGTATAATATGTACCTAATATAAATAACCTATGTATACACATACATCCAAATGCATGTAGTAAAAAGCGGTTAGTTGAATATTACAAACAGACATTGCAATTATATTTATCTGTATAGATTATTATAAGCTACAAAATACAGAGAAAATAATGTCACGAATGCTTTGTACGCTTTCACAATATAGCCTTGTATAGCCGCCATCTTCTCTCCTCTTTTGTACCATATTATTCTATCCTTATTTGCCCTTTACTGTCATTTCTACTACTCCTTATCTTTGTCCTTCTATATAATCATCATCATCACCATTGTATGCGCCTATCAGGCACGACGAATGGATCACTCTGTCACTCACTCATCGGTCAATCATTCGACGCGAGCGCCGTCTCACGGCCCAGTTCACGACAAGACGTTGACGCGTGAGTGTTTCGTGTATTAGACGCCCGCGACCTTCAGCACCTTCTTGATCGGTATCGATATAATTTCACCGGCCGGTATATTATTTATATGTAATATTGACTCTAAGTTGTAGTGAAGATTGGGTGGTCCTAGCCCCTGATCTAACGTGTGTGTGTGTGCGCGCGTGGAACCTAGCCATATCAGCCCGAAGCCCGCCAAGAAAAGAAGATCATCAGCTCAACCTCAACCCTCAAACCGCCGCTGCACTCCCATCATCTGCTCATTTGTACATCAAGTAAGTCCATTTACCCATCACCCCTTTCACCCCTTCGCACTATTCACACTCATCTTTGCATGTGATCACCCCCAGCGATCACAACCATAGTTTCCTATGTCTTGGCCCAATGACACAGCTTCAAAGACTTTTACTCATTTAGGCAAGCGAGCAAGAGCATGCTAAAATTTATAAAACCCATTAGATTGTCAAATTCGACCCAGACTTAACACTCTTTGTTCCTTCTGTATAGTTTAGTTAATATTATAAGGTTATTGTTTTTATAGAAGAGGCTAACGGACAGTCGTTTCACCTGTTGGTAAGAGCTTAGTGACATCCATAGATTCCCGTTACACCGGAGGATTAGTAGGTGCATTGCCTTTCAAATAAAAATCATACTAGCTGTTGCCCGCAGCTTCACCCGCGTTAAATTAGTCGTACGCTGATTCCCCACCATGATTCAGGCCTTGACGTGGCGGTGGGGCTCAGTAGCCTAGGGTGAGCCCAACACCTTGGGCGAAGCTAATTGAGCCGAGGGGGCTCTTTGTACTCCTCTCCTAAGAGGAAGGGACGAAGTAGCGGGGGGCAAGGGGTGAGGATGGGAACCTCACCCCAACACAACCCCTCTGTGGAGGTGGCGTCGGTCCCTTCCGGGACTGACTAGCCGTCGAGGTGCCCTATCAGCTTAACAGATCCGGGGCACCTCAACAAGGCGGCACTGGTGGCATTCGCCGGGTTTTAGTGGGTAGAGCTGCGTCCATTTACCATCTTTCGGGCGCAACGAGTCCCACATATCCACCTGGGAGACCCACTCCCGAAGCGGGATGCCTCAGAGCATTTCATGGCGTAAAAGGAAAAAAAAAGTCGTACGCTGATTGATGGTGATTATTTTTATAGCCTAAGTGAGTAACTTTTTGCTTTCAGAGATTAGCCGGAACAAACAGACAGATGGACAGACAGACAAAAATTAAAAAAGGCAATTTTGGTGTATACATCCACATGAATTTAGTAAGAAGCGGTTATATTAATATTACAAACAGACACTCCAATTTTATTTATCTCTATAGATTATGACGTATTAATCTCAAGAAGTACAAAAGGCAAAAAAATATGTTAGGTTTAATAAATAAATCTCATGGCCACAAAACCCTAGTCCCTTATCGTTGGCTTAAGTTAATCGTTGATTTATGTTCTAGGCACATCCTCCTTTTCAATTTGAGAAGAAACTTTCATAATTCACGTATGGAGCCGTGGCATATTCCAATAATATGCCAACTTTATAACAGCTTAAGAAATTCATGACGTACATCGGTTGAGAGTTGACTGACGCCATTTTGTTTGTCTAAGAGTTTTATTTTGGGTTAATATGATGAAAATATTGTTGTAAGACTATGAAAGGAGTTATTAATGACCCCACCATGGTTCAGGCCTTGACGTGGCGGTGGGGCTCAGTAGCCTAGGGTGTGCCCAGCACCTTGGGCGAAGCTAATTGAGCTGAGGGGGTTATTTGTACTCCTCTTATAAGAAGAGTGGACAAAAGAGCAGGGGGCAAGGGGCGAGGACGGGAACCTCACCCCATTGTACTGTCTCAACGTTGAGAGGGGTTGTTCAGTGGTGCGGTTCAACCCCTCTGTGGAGGTAGCGTCGGTCCATTGGGGGACTGACTAGCCGTCGAGGTGCCCTGTTTGCTCATTAGATCCCGGGCACCTCACCAAAGGCGGCATTGGTGGCACTCACCGGGTTTTAGTGGGTAGAGCTGCGTCTACTTACCAGCTTTTCGGGCGCAGCGAGTCCCACATACCCACGTGGGGAGACGCACTCCTCCGCGGGATACCTCAGAGCATTTCCCGACGTTAAAGAAAAAAAAAAGTTAATAATGAAATAACTGTAAAATGAGTGGTCAGACAACTGGACACTTTACGCAGCGGTCGCGGATTCGAATCCTGCCAAATGCAGGTAATTTGTATGATCAATATAGATTTCTACACCGCGTCATGAACGTGTTTGTATGTATTTATATAAATTTCTGAAATATTTTTTTTCCTGGTACCCGTAATACAAGTTCGAACGAACTAACTGGGGCTAGGTTAACGTGGTGTGATTGTTGTTTCTTGCTGTTGTGGTGTTGATCTTTTATATATTAATTTTAATTTTTTTCATGAAATTGCTATGAAATATTGCTGAAGTATTTCTTTACTAGAAATCGCTAACTTAGTCAATTTATGAAGCCATTTTTTGACGACCTCTGTGGCTCAGTGGTTAGCGCATTAGCGCTCAAGCCGGAGGTTGCGTGTTAAAATCCCGCCAGGGAACAAAGAAGTTTTCTGTGTTCCTGGGTCATGGATGTATATTAAACTAGTGGCACCAACAGACGTTGTCCTGTATATTATTTTTTTTGTGAATCTAAACCACCCTCGAATCTCCTTGAACTCACACAAAAAATTTCATCAAAATCAAATTTCATCAAAAAAAATCAGATTTTGATGTTTTTTTTTGTTTTTTGGAGGAGTTCAGTGACATACACACGCACACAAGAAATATAATATATGTGTGTATTATATAATAAAAATCTTAAATATATTATCATGTATAGTATTAAATATATTTCCGTTGTCTGGTACACGTAACACAAGTAATTCTTCGAGAAATTACCACGGGACCAGATTGACGTGGTGTAAAAGCGTCCATAAATATTATTATATTATTATTAGTTTGTTTTGTCTTCGTGAACACAAAATCACTCTAGATCAGATTTAAATTTATATCCCAACCAAAATGAATTCAAACTTCAATAGTCGAGAAAAATGAATTGCTGAAAATGGCGCGAAGGAAAATGACAGTTCCCCGGCGACTGTCTTATTAATTGAAACTAATTGGAGCAATCAGAAACAAGGGTTCCGTAGCGTGTACTGTCTGTCCATCTGGCCGTTTGTCCTAACATAGAAAATCATTCATCGTTTAATTCGGCTAAGATATATTTTTTGAAGTGAAACTTCTTTGCGCGCATGAGGGTAAAATTTTTACGGATGAAACGTCACATAAATGTGCAACGTTTTTGTTCAAGAGGGAGAGAGTGATTAAGACCGATTGAGAGAGAGTGAGAAAGGGCTAATGTAGCATGAAGCATATAGCCATGGAGTGAGAGTGGGGAGCAAACGAGTGAGAAAGATCGAGAGAGAGATTGAGATAGAGCGAACGGCGTTCTCGCCTCGGAAATTTAAAGCTTTAGATTAGTATAAATAAAAACGAGATTCAAAAATTAGTTCGCCAAATAAGTTCACTTCTGACATATTGTGTACTTTTTTCCCACGCACTTACTTTCTTTAATGTTTTTTATGTTAGTTAGGTAGGCAAACGGGCATACGGTAATGATGGTAAGTGGCCAGCGTCACCCATGAACATAAACCAGATAACCATCTCTGTGCCAGTAATTACACAGCCCCCACCATGGTTCAGGCCTTGTCGTGGCGGTGGGGCTCAGTAACCTAGGGTGAGCCGCTGCACCTTGGGCGAAGCTAATTGGGCCGAGGGGGCTCTTTGTACTCCTCTTATAAGAAGAGGGGACAGAAGAGCAGGTGGCGAGGGGTGAGGATGGGAACCTCACTCCATTGTACCTACTGTCCCGACGTTGGGAGGGGTTGTTCTGTGGTGCGGGACAACCCCTCTATGGAGGTGGCGTCAGTCCCTTGCGGGACTGACTAGCCGTCGAGGTGCCCTGTTTGTTTTCTAGATCCAGGGCACCGCACCAAAGGCGGCATTGGTGGCACTCGCCGGGTTTTAGTGGGTAGAGCTGCGTCCATTTACCAGCTGTCGGGCGCAGCGAGTCCCACATACCCGCGTGGGGAGACTCACTCCCCCGAGGGATGCCTCAGAGCATTTCCCGGCGTTAAAGAAAAAAAAAATATTACACTGCACGTCCTGTCCTTCTCTCTGAAACACAGCAAAGCTGTTTCACGGGAGAAACAATCAAGATGGTGGTTCCCATGCATACGGGAGCGGGTAAAAGTGTGTGTTAACCGGTGAATATCCCATTCATTGCGGAATTTATATCTGAAGATATTATCATACCATATGACGCGGAGGACTGGTGTTCCAATCAAAAAAAATCAATCAAAAAAAAAATCAATCAAAAAAAAAAAAAATTTCGACAAGACTAAGTTAACGTTGTGCTGGAAAATATTTATATATAAATGTCTTTTAACTGAAGTGTTGGACCACTTAGTAATCAGGTGGGAAGACGATCCCCGTCCGTGTTGGATGCGAGTGGCCAGGGTTGGCCATCTTGGCGTTCATTGAGGGAGGCCTATGTTCAACATCGACGGATAGAGGTTGATGATTATGATGATAAAAGGTCTTTTTAGAATTTAGGTACACAAGTTCAAAACTCTATAGCACGTTTAGCGTCATCTCAACTTGTAAATTGAATTTATCTATAACTCAAGACGTTTTAACTTCACAGCTTCATTTGTACTTCAATTTTATGTAAATACTAGCTGTTGCCGGCAGCTTCGCCCGCGTTAACTTTTAAAATTTGAGGAGTTGACCACCCTTATCACTTAGGGGTATGAAAAATAGATAGTAACCGATTCTCAGACCTACTGAATACGCATATAAAATTTGGTAAAAATCGGTAAAGCCGTTTCGGAGGAGTACGGTAACTAACATTGTGACATGGAAATTTTATATATTAGATAAAGGATTATATAGAATATTAAATAGACGAGTACCTATTCTTATCAATTAATACCACTTTTCAACAACAATTTTTATTACAAACATGATTTAAATGAACGAAGTTATAATATATTTTGTAGGTCAGACGATTTAAATCTTTGGCTCAGACATAATAATTTCTCCGTGGTGCAATGCAGCTGGGCTTCACCTGGCTGCCGTCTTTCTTGACGTTTCTTAGTCATAGCAGTTTTGTACTATTACCGCTTTAATTGGAGAGGGAAACTGGAAAATATTTCCTACTCCTCCTGAATTCCTCTAATTAAATTCGTTGCGGGTCCCAAGGCAGTTTTAACGTATCCCTCGGGCTCTCAGATCGTATCAAAGGGTCATTTGGTTACCATTGTGGATCGTGTGTACAAGTACTAATTTGTGGAAATCCTTGAAATTATTTTTGCTAAAACCAGCAATCTACAGTTAGATAACATACGTGTTTTGGGTTAGTCTTGTTCCTATGTACCGGCAGACCACTTGAAGGTACGAGGTCAGCATCACCCATGACTTTCAGAAAGTTCACCTGGGATTAATCCAGGCATATCCTGTCTGGCAGTCTCCCCTTACGAGGAGTAGTCTGGCCTTCGCCGCGGCCAGCCTGTCTCTGAGGTGATACTGTTGCCTGCAGGTCGGGGACCGTCAAAAAGCGGCTGAAGGCACACGCAGTTGTTTAAGTTTAGTGCAAGTCCCACATAGGGTCAGGATTTACATCAATGGAGGATTTCCCTGCAATATAAAAATAAAAGGAAAGGACTAACCTGAGGTGTAAGATTGTTTTGATGCTGCTGGGTAACATTTATTTATTTTTACTTTTATTTCACAATTAGCTATTTATATAGCTAATTGTGAAATAAAAGTGACACGAAACGCGACAGCATAGCTATCACTTGCCGCCGGTGTTATGTGAACGAGAGGTACCACCCCGGTTGTGCCGGCTCAATTCGGCTGCAAAGCATGGCGCTACCTCTGACATTTTCTTATTTTGTGATAATATAATGCGGTGATAACATAATATTATTAGCATATAATACTAGATTAGCAGCTAAGGTTCTAGGCCATCTCGATTCATGAACTTGCAGTTTTTCAGAAACAAAATATCGTCTACAACTTCAATTTATTATCTACTAGCTTGTGCCCGCGACTTCGTCTGCGCAGGATAAGATTTTAGTTTTTTTATAAAAAAGTATCCTATGCTACTTCTAATACCTCCAAGAATATGTGTACAAAGTTTCATGATGATCGGTTAAGTAGTTTCGCGTGAAAGCGTAACAAACATCCACGCTTTCACATTTATAATATTAGTAAGGATTAGTAAGGATTTATTCTTAAACATAAAGAGTATTTTTATATATTTTATTTATTTACGTAAATAATATTTGAAAACGAATCATTTAATAATACAAAATATGGGGCCCAAAAATGTGTAGTCTAAATCCATATTAAACCAGGACATATGGTTCCTTATTAAAACGTTGCCAATAATGTTCCTCCAAAGGACCTTATGTCAAGGCAACCTTCCAAGTGGGAATGAGCGGACGGGTTATGACAGAACCGCCCTGGCAGCCCGCCAGACACTTATTGTTAAACTAACAGGAAGCTTTGTCCTGTCTTTAACTTCGGGTACTCACTACAACTTGCATACATTTGAATTCGATTTACATAGTTTTGAAAGTATTCTGTATCTTTGATCGTATTTTCTAGATGTTGCCCGCAGCTTCGCCCGCGTTAACTTAGATTTACAGCCGTACCCGGATTGATGATTATTTTAGTAACTCGGTCCAGCCGTTTGAGAGTTGAGCTGAAACGAACAGGCAGACAGACGAAAATTGTAAAAAATGTTATTTTGGTATATGTACCGTGTATATGCAATTAATAAAAGAGGTTATTTTAATATTACAAACAGACTTTGAGAGATTGATATATTTTTATATTGTTGGTATGTCTACCTTCCAAAAATTTAGGTAAAAACAGAATAGAAAATGTATAAATTTTAAATATAATCATCATCATCATCAGAGCCTATTCGTCCACCGCTGAACCTCCTTCAATGAACACCAAGACGACCGATCTCTCGCCACTCGCATGCACCACGGACCCCCACCATGGTTCAAGCCTTGTCGTTCCGGTGGGGCTCAGTAACCTAGGGTGAGCGGTGCACCTTGGGCGAAGCTAATTGGGCCGAGGGGGCTCTTTGTACCCCTCTTATAGAAGAGGAGACAGAAGAGCAGAGGGCAAGGGGTGAGGATGGGAACCTCACCCCATTGTACTGTCCCGACGTTGGGAGGGGTTGTTCTGTGGTGCGGGACAACCCCTCTGTGGAGGTGGCGTCGGTCCCTTGCGGGACTGACTAGCCGTCGAGGTGCCCTGTTTGTTTTCTAGATCCGGGGCACCTCACCAAAGGTGGCATTGGTGGCACTCGCCGGGTTTTAGTGGGTAGACCTGCGTCCATTTACCAGCTGTCGGGCGCAGCGAGTCCTACATACCCGCGTGGGGAGACCCACTCCCCTGCGGGATGCCTCAGAGCATTTCCCGGCGTTAAAGTAAAAAAAAAAAAAATGCACCACGGACCGACCACTTTACGGAGATATTAATACATCCAATAAAACGAAATTATGCAATAGCTGATTCATAAACTCATACTGAAGTTAAAAAAAAATGATCGAGTTAGAAAACTTCTTTATTAAAAATTTGATTTCGCGTAACCTATTTAAATTTGTACGAAAATATCGCACTTTTCCTGTTGTTTATAAAATTGCCTATTTAAAAGTCTCTTTGAAAAGTTTATTTTTTCAGGATAATTTTAAGTCCCAAATTATTTCAGGCGAAATTATTTATTGCGTTTTTCGGATGATACTGGTCTCATAATGATACTGGTCTCATGATGATACTGGTCTCATAATGATACTGCCTCGCAGTACAAATATATGGAATCAGCTGCCACCTATGGTGTTTCCGAACCGATACGACTTAGGGACCTTCAAGAAAAGAGCATACTCACATCTAAAATGGCGGCAACGCACCTGCTGATCTCCTGGTATAGCGGGTGTCTGTGGATGTCGCTATTCACTTACCATCAGGTGAACCGACTGTCCGTTTTCCCCCTCTTCTATAAAAAATAAATAAATAATGATACTGGTCTCATAATGATACTGGTCTCAAAATGTACTTTTGGGATTTACACGGTTCGAAGCCCTGAATGTTGAACAAAAAATATATCAAAAATATTGAAAAACCTCCGACGCGAAAAACTTCTAAGAGTAATAAAACATAATATTATATTATTTTTAAGTATGATGTATCCTCATCATCATCAGCCTCTTTCTTTCGACTGCTGGTCATAGGCCTTTTTTAACACGGGGAAACGCCTTTACGCGCTGTCATCGGCCCTTGGTGGGGTCCGATGGTGTGTGAGACTCGCGGCAAATTTATGTGCCGAATACCCATGTCGCCTTTAGTGAGGTGCCAGTGAGCTCTTGAGCAACAGTACACCTCGATGGCTAGTCAGTCTGAAGACAGAACAACCCCTCCCAACGTCGGGACAGCAATGGAGTGCTGTTCCCATCCTCACCCCTTTTACCCCCTCTTTTGTCCCCTTTTCTTTTTAGAGGGGTACAAAGAGCAGCCTCCTCGGTTCAATTGGCTTCTCCCAATGTGCTGGGTTCACCTTAGACTACAGAGCTCCACCACCACGACAATGCTCGGATCGAATGCTGGGATGGTGCCCTCCTTCCTCTACCTATCCAACTTATCTAAATGTATCATTTTTTTATGTTCGTTGGATAGGCAAACTGGCAAACGTGCCACCTGATGGTAAGTGGTGAACAACGCCCATGAACATAAACTAGTTTAGCTGGAACGAGCCCAGGCAACTCATCTACCCCACCATGGTTCAGGCCTTGTCGTGGCGGTGGGGCTCATTAACCTAGGGTGAGCGGTGCACCTTGGGCGAAGCTAATTGGGCCGAGGGGGCTCTTTGTACCCCTCTTATAAGAACAGGAGACAGAAGAGCAGGGGGCAAGTTACTATCCCGATTAATGTTACTATCCCGACGTTGGAAGGGGTTGTTCTGTGGTGCGGGACAACCCCTGGAGGGAGGGAGGTGGCGTCAGTCCCTTTTGGGACTGACTAGCCGTCGAGGTGCCCTGTTTGTTTTCTAGATCCGGGGCACCTCACCAAAGGCGGCATTGGTGGCACTCGCCGGGTTTTAGTGGGTAGAGCTGCGTCCATTTACCAGCTGTCGGGCACAGCGAGTCCCACATACCTACCTGGCGAGACCCACTCCCCAGGCGGGATGCCTCAGAGCATTTCCCGGCGTAAAATTAAAAAAAGGCAATTCATTTATGTGTTGCCTATCCTGAGACATGAGATGTTAAGTCTCGGTGCCAGTAATTACACTGCCTGTCTTGCCCTTCTCTCCGAAACACAGCAAAGCTGTTTCACCGGTGAAACAAGCAAGATGGTGCTACCCATGCAGCTGGGAGCGCGGCACAGCGCTTCCCTCCCACCGGTAAATCATAATAAAAACAACTTATTAATGCGAATTGGTACGATGATATATTATTATTAATAATTTTTTAAAACATTAGTTTGTGTAAGCACAATTCTAATGAAAATACTCGCACGACCAATTAATTTAAAACAAATCGCTAGTTTTTTGTTCATAAAAAATACTAGTTATTCTTCTCTTTCCTGTTATATTTTTCTCCATAGTTTTTATTAGCAGCTAAAAGATGATAAATGACTCGAAGATATATCCCAGCTTGCTAATTGGTAGTAAGAAATTGCGACTATTATTCGCAACTCGCGCTTTTAGTTATAACGAGATTTTATAAAGAATATTTTATCCTTTTAAAATGTAATTTATTTACCGCGGGGAACATTGATGCTACTTTATATAAAGTATACAATAAGAATCTTCTAACCTTGTACTTAAGTAACTTAAGTAAAGATTCCTGAAAGTATTTTTACATCGCTTTGAAAGTATCTATCTTAGTTTTTTTATGTAGCCGTAGAAGTTAGTAGAAGACACGATGGTAAGTGGTCAGCGTCGGCCATGATCATAAACAAGTAAACCTGTGACTAGCCTAGAAAACTCACTCGCAGGTGGTTTAGTGGGGTTCCCAAGTGCGAGCCCCCACATAGGACCAGGAGTCTTACCCGTGGTAAAGCTGGATCATGTGAAAGCATTAATCTATGTCATCAAAAAATATGGCAACTCATTCATGTGTTGCTTATCCTGAGACATAAGGTCTCGTTGTCAGTAATAATATTGCTGTCCTGCCCTTTTCTCCGAAACACAGCAAGACTGTTTCACGAGAGAAGAAAACAGGATGGTGGTACCCAAGCAGAAGGGAGCGCGGCACAGTACAACCCTTCCACTGGAACTATGAAAGTTGTATTTTTTTAACATAATAACCGTCGACCTTCCTTATGGCAAGTGTTCACCTTACCTTCACCAGTCAACTAGTCTGTGCGTTGTGTATTTTAAAAAAATATGTCAGACCTTGGTACCCATAAATCCTGCCTATCCTGCCTTTTTTTTGTTTTACGCCGGGAAATGCTCTGAGGCATCCCACCTGGGGAGTGGGTCTCCCCAGGTTGGTATGTGGGACTCGCTGCGCCCGAAAGATGGTAAATGGATGCAGCTCTACCCACTAAAACCCGGCGAGTGCCACCAGTGCCGCCTTGGTGAGGTGCCCCGGCGTTGTTAAGCTAACAGGGCACCTCGACGGCTAGTCAGTCCCGCAAGGGACCGACGCCACCTCCACGGAGGGGTTGTCCTGCACCACAGAACAACCCCTCGCAACGTCGGGACAGGACAATGGGGTGAGGTTCCCATCCTCACCCCTTGTCCCCTGCTCTATTACAAAGAGCCCCCTCGGCTCAATTAGCTTCGCACAAGGTGTAGGGCTCACCCTAGGCTACTGAGCCCTACCGCCACGTCAAGGCCTGAACCATGGTGGGGTGCCTATCCTGCCTATCATTACCTTCTGCATGGTTCTACTTTCTTATTGCTTCCGTAAACCTGTTACTTATTTTGTAGAGCAGGACAGGAGAAGTATAGTTCTTGACATCGAGAGTTACCATCAGTACCTCCACCATGAGTTTTTGTTACATAGAAATACATTTACAATATAAAACTAAGGTATGGTATAATTTCCTATTCGTGTTGCGTTTTAACGTTAACTACTATAGTTATGTCATGGTACAGATATGCAATGCATGAATGAGTTGCCTTGCCAAGAAGAATATTAATTTAAATTAGTAAATTAAAATTAGTGACATTGGCTACTCACCATCAAGATAAGAGCATACTCATGTTTGAAAGGGTGGCAACGGACCGCTAATCCTCTGGTGTAGCGGGTGTCTGTGGATGTGGCTTATTATATTTTAGATTACCATCAGCTGACTAACTGTGTATACGCTTACCCTATCTTCTATAAAAACAAATGTAGCCTCAAACAAATGTGTCTGCCAGTTTACCTTGCATTTATTACAAAATATAAGTTCCTTCCACCGCCTATTCTCCTAGCCTCACGGGACCTCCAATGTCGTTAATTTACAAGAAAACGGCCAGTTCAAAGTTAAGTACAAATCAAAATAAGATCCGAAGTGAAGAGGGGAGTGAACAAACATCCAAGTAAGTTTGAGAGCATCTGCCTCACGTGTTAACGTTTGAGCTTAGCTCACCTTCGGGGGCCCTACCACTTGCAAGATCGAGTTTATGCGAAAATATTATACCTGTGTTTTTATAGTATGAGTCTCAAAAGAGGTTTTTGACGTGATAACGTCTTATAAATTGCCTTATAAAATGTGAAAACGGCGGCAGCGCGGAAGGGGTGCCCTGTTGATCAACAGATCCGGGCCACCTCACCAAAGGCGGCATCGGTGGCACGCGCCGGGTTTTAGTGGGTAGAGCTGCGTCCACCTTACCATCTTTCAGGCGCAGGGAGTCCCACATACTCACCTGAGGAGTCAAGTTTTCCCCCGCGGGATGCCTTCTAAAAGCATTTCTCGGCGTTAAAGAAAAAAAAAGAGTAGCAGCGATATGAACAAGTGATACATACGTAGTTCTGCCCTTTGATACGACTCTCTGTCAATGCATCTGATCCGATGCTCTTTTTTTTAATTTCAATACTTCAAGAAAGCTTACTCATTTGAAAGGCCCCTGAAAGCCCTTTGATCAAGCAAAAACAAAAAAGTCAATTCACAGTTTTTTTATTACAGAACAAAAAATAATTTGTAAAATCAAAATCCTACAATATATGGTCACGTTAAGTATAGGAGAGCAAGCAAGCAGTCGAAGCTTTAGACTACCGACGCCCATACTCATCTACACAACCAGAAATTATGCAAATGTGTTGCCCTCCTTTTCCCTATCTCCCAATGGGACACCGTAAACTCACAAGCTGCACGAAACGCGAAAGCATAGCTGTCACTTGACGCTGGTGTTATGTGAGCGTGATATACCACCCCGGTGATGCCGGCTCAATTCGGCTGCATAACAACCTCTTACCAAAATAATATAAAAAAATCACAATCAAAAGAAAACGATAACGAAAGATGGAACAAAATAATCGAGTCAAAAGCAGTGGTGCAAGGACATCCAGAGTCATGGCGTTTGAGTCTATTTTACTGTTGCACCAATAGATGTTAAACACCAAAAAGTAATCTGGCAAACATTAGTAGGGGCATCGATATCCGAACGGTCAATAAGGTTCACGTGAGCGTCTTACGTGCAAAAGCGTAAAGACACGCTCCAACTCCTCAACAAACGGGATTCACCGGCTCAGGAAAGGACATCAACATCAGCTTACTCCGAAAGGAGACAAGAACGGTGTCACATCACGAGCTGATGACTCAAACATAAATTTACCTTGTGCACAAACATAAATTTAAAGGTTTAATTCAACTTAAAATATTTTTATTTTCTGAATTTAACAAAAAATAGGTATTACGATAATTTTATTTGGTTTCTTTAAATCTCCAAATAGACCTTCAAACTTAATTAAATTTACCTTTATCCTACCAATATAAATGTGAAAGTAAGTTTGTTTGTTGCGCTTTTACGCGAAAACTACTTAACATCATCATGAAACTTTGTACACATATTCTTGGAGGTATTAGTATGATATTTTTTATGGAAAAAACGTTTTTTTATTAAGCTATTGCATAGCTTTTATCGCGGGCCTTGAGCGCGGCGACCGAATCAAGAAATTCCGTAACAAAAAAACCTAACACCCGACGAGAGACGAGCTGCTCCGAAATCGGATGAATAAGTAAGCAGCTGTTTGTGAGAAAGAATATAGGTGTGGGATACGGTAAGTTCTCCTCTCAAATTAACGTATTTAAATAAATCTTTCGAATCGACAACATATATCCACAATATTCGGATAATGGCGTAGTTTAGATTTAAAAAATGTAAATAATGAAAAAGAATTGACATAATATTATAATATTTTTATGCGTGTGTCACGGAGCTTAAATAGAAAGGAGAGCGATCATAATTAAATTATTATAATTGCATAAGTTGATAAAAAATGCTATGCAATAGCTTTACCGCGGCAGTCCCCGAGTGCCACACGTTTTTTATATTTTATGTGATCAGGGGACTAAACGAGAAGTCGCAGCCTCACGACGCCGTTGCCCATACACAGATGCACCGCTCTCCTAGTCCCTATCCCCCCAATGGGCCACCGAAAACTCATAAACCACACGAAACGCGATAGCATAGCTGCTGTCACTTGATGCCCGTATTATGTGGAGAGAGGTACCACCCCCGGTCGTGCCGGCCCAATTCGGCTGCAATGCAGCTTGGCACTACCTCTTACATAAAAAAAACTGAAATCTTATCCTGCGCAGACGATGTTGCGGGCACCGGCTAGTTACAATATAAGTATTCTTATTACTAAAGGTCTTATTAATAATTAGTTATAACATGAATCATAACATACAATAAAACAAAGTCGCTTCCCGTCTGTCTGTCCCTATATATGCTCAGATCTTTAAAAGTACGCAACAGATTTTGATGCGGTTTTTAACAGATAGAGTGATTCAAGAGGAAGGTTTGTAGGTATGCATAATATAGAAGATAAACTCTGAGATTTCTAATGTAATGTCGTAAAATATGTACACAATTTTTGTTGGGCTGAACCCTACCAGATAGATCAAAATAATGGACTACGAGTATTATACACCTTAAAAAGGTCTACTAAAAAGTCCGCAGTGGTATATTATGTCTATTTCGTAGGGATAAGCGACAATTGGGGTGAGGATCAGGATGAGCCCCCATATTAAATATCTGGGGCTCATCCTTGATGGAGGATGGACCTTCGGCCCACACTTCGCACAGTTGGGACCGAAGGTCGTAAAGGCGGCGAGTGCGTTGGCCAGACTCCTCCCGAACCTCGGAGGACCCAGCGCCGCCTGCAGGCAGCTATACTCCGGTGTCTGCCGGAGTATGGCGACATACGGTGCTCCCATTTGGGCGGGTCACCTTACCGCGCGGAGTAGGGCCCAGTTGCGCTCGGCGCAGCGGGTCATCGCGGTAAGAGTGATTCGGGGGTATCGTACAATATCGTGGGCAGCAGCAACTGCCCTAGCCGGCGACCCCCCGTGGGAACTTGTGGCGGAAGTTCTTGCTGAGGTGCACTCCTATGTCTCGGATAGGAGGTCTCTCGGCGAGAGCCTGACGCTGGACGGGATCCTGCGGGTCCGCCGACTAGGGCAAGAGGCGTTAATGCTGAGGTGGAGAGAGGACCTGGCGTGGGAGCCGTATGGCAAACGCCTAACGGTTGCCCTGCGTCCGGTCCTAGAGCGGTGGATGCGTCGTAAACGCAAACCCCTCACCTTCCGTCTGACACAGGTGCTCCTGTGCCTGACGGCCCAAAGGGAGCCGGCAACTGTATGTCACGATTGTGGCGCGGCGGTGGACTCGGCCCAGCACACTCTAGAGGTGTGCCCGAGATGGGCGGCGCTGCGTCACGATCTGACGTCAGTTATCGGAGGGGACTTGTCTTTGCCGAGCATCATCACCGCGATGCTCCGCAATGATGAGTTCTGGACGGCGATGGTCTCCTTCTGTGAGGCAGTAATGTCCCAGAAGGAGGCCGATGAGCGGGTGAGAGAGGAGGCCGCCGACGAGGCCTCCCACCGCAGGCGACGAACAGGGGTGCGTAGGAGGCGCTACTTAATGCGCCTCCAGTAACGCCCCTGTGCTCGTGTCGGGCCGAGGCTGGGGTTAACCTGGGTCCAGATAGGCACGACGTCGTCGGGGACTGTTAAAAGTATCGTGAAAACGAACGGCCGAGCAGTCCCCCCTTTCGAGGAGGAGTCTGGCCTCTCGCCGGGGTCATGGTTTGGGCTGCAAATTTCCGCTGCAGACCAAAATAAAAAAAAAAAGGGATAAGCGACAATAAGCATTTTTTCCCCTTTTACTTTATACGAGAAATAATGGCTTATTTACAAAGCGATTTTAAGTTATACAGCATTAGTCCTTATCCAATAATTAAATACCTTACATACTTTGAACAATACAATAAAGATCAATATGGCCCTTGACAGCACATTATAATTTAAATGAATATTTTCGAATATTATAATATTACAGATTTAACTGAGAGGCTGCGGCGAAACCGTCGGGGATATCCGTAAATCGCAGAGTCAAACTTTCAACGTTGCAGGCTTAGATTTGAGCGTTGAGTTTCTTTCACATGGCCAATAATTATATACGTGGGTAACACTGAAAATGTTTAGAACTGGCCAGTTAGAAACATTGAAAATGAAAACTTTTTTTTAATTTCAATTTTAGAACTCTTTGGTAACCTAATGTAGTATATTGCATTCATTTGTCATTTGTTTTTGTGAATTGGCGGCAAATCTAAAACTCTTGTTACACGTGAAAATGAACATAACGCGAGAAAATTTTCGATCAATGATTTATTATGAATTTCTTTGTGGGCTTACCCAACAACAAAGCTATGATAGGCTGCGATTAGCATTTTTTAATGAAGCCCCATCTCGTGCCACTATTTACTAATTAAAAAGTTAATTGGTTTAACGAGTTTAAGCGTGGACGTAGCAATCTCAGTGATGATCCGCGTGAGGGACGTCCTTTAACAGCGACTACTGAAGATAACATCAGTGCTGTGCGACGCATGATAGAGGAAGATAAGAGAGTGACCTATCAGCAGATATGGACAAGCCTAGGCATTGGTATGAGTCAAGTTCAAAAAATATTACACGAACATTTAGGCGTCAGGAAGCTTTGTACCAGATGGATTCCCCATACTTTAACCGAGGACCAGAAACGCCTCCGCATGGACTGGTGTCGCCAAATGTTAGATAAGTTCAACGGCGGTAACTCAAATGCTGTATTTGACATCATCACAGGTGATAAAAGCTGGATATATTGCTACGAACCCGAAACCAAAAGACAATCAGCTCAGTGGGTGTTTCCTTTCGAGGATCGGCCAACTAAGGTAAAGAAAGGAAGAAGTCAAGGAAAAAAGATGATTGCCTCATTCTTTGGTCGGAAAGGTCATTTCGCGACAGTTGTGCTAGAAGATGGAAGGACAGTTACTGCAGACTGGTATGTCAATCGCTGTTTGTCTGTTGTCTTGGAAAAAATTCGACAGCAGCGCCCTCGAAGCAGGATCCTCCTTCACTACGACAATGCTTCAGCGCACTCCGCAAAACGGACTGTTGAATATTTGACTATGGCAGGTGTCGAGATATTGAGTCATCCGCCTTACAGTCCTGACCTGGTGCCTTGGGACTTTCATTTATTCCCAAGAACTAAAGATAAAATTCGAGGTATTCGCTTTACGAGCCCTGAAGATGCGGTAAAAGCGTACGAAAATGCCATAGAAGAGACTCTAAGGAAGAATGGGCAAACTGCTTTTCTCAGGGGTTCCATCGAATGCGACGATGTGTAGAAAGAAACGGAGATTACTTCGAAAAACAATAAAAGTATTGGCAACTTTCTACATTAAGCCGTTTTTCATTTTCTAAACATTTTCAGTGTTACCTAGGTATCACTCGTTCAAGAGTGACCTCTAAAGAAAACATGTTTTATTGTCTAATGACAAAAAAGCTGTGAACTTTGTATATAAAGGCATTCTATAGTATATGTTTATTGTCATATAAATAGTTTAGTATCAGCATTGCACCCGTGCGAAGCCGGGGCGGGTTGCTAGTAAATAATAATTTATAATGTTATAACAGTTTAGTTTGGGATAACTTAAGCGCAGAATAGTTCTTACGGGTAAACCGTTTTAGAGTTACGGTGCCACAGACAGACACGAACATAGACACACAGGTACAAACTATGGGTGATATAAGTTTAACCGCTACGTTTATTTTTATATAGAAGAAGGGGCAAACGGAGAGTCGTTTCACCTGGTGGTAAGTGATAAGTGACACCCGCTACAACATTAGCAGTTGCGTGGCCTTTCAAATATGAGTATGCTCTTTTCTTGAGGAACCTAAGTCGTATCGGTTCGGAAACGTGCTCTTTTTTCGATATAATAAAAATATTTGAACTATTACTTTCACAAACTTAATCTAGAATGCCGAAAAATTTCACTCGGCGAATTTCACCCAGACACAAATAAAACAGCGAAGCAAGTAAAACAAACAGCTTGTAAAAATACAACTGTTAGTCTATTTTTATGAAAATCCAATACGCTTCGGGCGATACTATATCATCATCAGCACGTAACTGTCTGGTCGTGAAGATGGCTCGGAAGTCATGTAGCGACATTTTTCTTTACGATGCTCATTATCAGACCATGCATACCTTGGGGGCGTTTATTACGTGAGGTTTTCCAGTGAGAGAGGGGTCGAGCAGAATCTCACCCAAAGAGGGGAGAGGGGGTATCAATAAATATCACTTTTTTTTTCGCAAGAAACAGTATAGAATTACAAGAAAATTTGGTCAAATTATATTTCTTGAATATAATTCACTCCACGGATAGTAGACTGAATTAGAATAAGTGTTCTTTAATAATTTTAGGGGGGGGGGGAGGTTGAAAAATCGTCAAATTCACCTCACGCAATTTATCGAGCTATGCTGTCGCGTTTCGTGCGGCTTGTGAGTTTCCGGTGGCCCATTGGGGGGTAGTGAAAAGGAGGGCAACGCATATGCAAAATCTTTGGTTGTTCTTATGTGTATGTTGTCGAAAGGCGCCAAACGGCTTCAACTGCTCGTTTGCCCTCGCTATAAAATAAAAGTTTTTGTTAATTTTATATCAACTTACTTAAAATATTACTTAAATAATGTAAGTAACACTTACACTATTTTTATTTAAGGGCAAAACAGGCAGTGTGATTACTGGCACCGAGACTTAACATCTTATGTCTCAGGATAGGCCACACTAAATGAGTTGCCTGGGCTCGTTCCAGGTAAACTAGTTTATGTTCATGGGCGACGTCGACCACTTACCATCAGGTGGCACGTTTGCTAGTTTGCCTATCCAACTAACTAAAAACCAAATAAAAAATTTAAGTAATATTTAAACATTACTTAAATAATGTAAGTGTTGTAATATTACTAAAATAATGTAAGTAAGTGTTACTTACATTATTAATAAGTGTTACTTACATTATTTAAGTAATATTTCAAGGTATTTATTGAGACATTGGATTATAACACTGAGATAATTTTCTTCCTCTCAGTGACAATAGTATGGAGATCGTTAGCTCCCATCTCGGGAAGAGATTGCTTCATAAATCACAAACTGTTACAGCATCCGTTAGGCTTTGCTCAGATTTTAATTAAACTCAACAATAATCTTTGTGAGAAAATATAAGTTATGAGTTTTATTAGATTCATTTGTAAAAGCTTCTAAAGTTTGAATCATCATCATCACCATGACTAGCCTGTTGGTCTAGTGTTTAGTGACCCTGACTGCTAAACCAGAAGATCGTGGCTTCGATCCCCACCCAGGACAATTAATGTTTGTACGATGAACATGATCATATTATTTTGTTCTGTGTTTGGGTGTAAGTTATCTATAATATTTATTTATTTAGATATATAAGTATATATCAGTTGTCTGGTTAACATAAGAACAGGCTCTGCCTAGTTTGGGATCAGATGGCCGTGTGTGTGTGCCCTTGGAAGACTGACTAGCCGTTGAGATGCCCTGTTGCTCAATAGATCCGGGGTAGTCGGCGTTGGTAGCACTCGCTGGGTTTAGTAGATAGAGCTACGTTCACCTTACCATCTTTCGGGCGCAGCAAGTCTCACATATTATCCGCCTTATTACTACATAAGAGCATTTCCCGGCGCAAAAAAAGACATAAACATAATGACAAGATGTCATCATCATCATCGGGTAACGATAACGAATGTACCTTAGTTCTAATCTCTGACCAACCATGTCAGTTAACTTACCAGTTGTTATTTTTCTTTCTTTTCTCCTAAATGCATAAAGATAATTTTATGTTATGGAATATAAAGAATACATTTTCAAGACTTCATAGAATTTTGAAATGTCTATTAATTTT
The DNA here is from genome assembly GCA_963853865.1 of Helleia helle. Lineage (NCBI taxonomy): Eukaryota > Metazoa > Arthropoda > Insecta > Lepidoptera > Lycaenidae > Helleia > Helleia helle. The sequence continues at coordinate 17,094,334 of OY971433.1, read as the reverse complement.
AGTGAACTTTTCATTTAAAAATTTATCTCTATGGATAAAACTGGTAATACCATAACAGCCGCTCGAGTATCGTTATGCTTCAGATAACGACTTTGTGAAAATAATTCAAATATCTCCTAGAAAATATTGAAGATATGAATAAATATAAGTATCATTGTAATCCCCACCATGGTTCAGGCCTTGACATGGCGGTAGGGCTCAGTAGCCTAAGGTGTGCCCTGCGCCTTGGGCGAAGCTAGTTGAGCCCAGGGGGCTCTTTGTACACCTCTTATAAGAAGAGGGAACAAAAGAGCAGGGGGCTAGGGGCGAGGACGGTAATCTCACCCCATTGTACTGTCCCAATGTTGGGAGGAGTTGTTCTGTGGTGCGGGTCAACCCCTTTGTGGAGGTGGTGTCAGACCCTTGAGGGGCTGACTAGTCGGGGTGTCCTGTTTGCTCATCCGGGGCACCTCACCAAAGGCGGCATTGGTGGCACTCGCCGGGTTTTAGTGGGTAGAGCTGCGTCCGCTTACCAGCTCTCGGGCGCAGCGAGTCCCACATACCCGCCTGGGGAGACCCACTCCCCCGCGGGATGCCTCAGAGCATTTCCCGGCGTTAAAGAAAAAAAAAGTATCATCGTAATCATCCTGTTTTAACCCGCGAGTAGATAGTCTCGGTGTTCATTGACGGGAGGGGAACTGATTGATAATGATGAGCCATACACCCTTCAGTGAAACTGAATTTGAACTAAACGATATAATTAATAATTTAAAATTATTTTAAACGGGATAATAATAAAGATTTTAATTTTTACTGAGCTTAAAAATTTTCGATAGGTATTTGAAAATTTTCAGCAAATTAGCGATACAAAAATTTCAGATAATCATTAAAATAATAAACATAATATTATGTAATAAAATGCGGTATTCCATTTACAAATACTTTATTTGATAGTTCTACAATATGAAGCCGCAGCACTGATGTCCGATTAACACAATTGAGTCTCCTTGATCGCAATGTAATCCGGCAGAGTAACGTCCTTCTCAAAGTATACCAATTTGACAAAAATAAACCTACAACTACCAACACCCACAAAATCGATATTAATATAAATAATCAAAACTACTGAAAATCGTGACACAAAATCGATATTAATATTAGTACAACTGAAAAAATTAAAACCGACTTCAAAAATACTAAACTAAAAAGTAATAAAATAACTGTGTTTCTTTAATTTTTGTGCTTACAATTTATAGCCAGCTTAATCTTCTACTAATGTACAAACTTTGCATTTACCACGTCATTATTGTTACTTTTGGAGTCGGTGTCAGCCAAGGTAGGTAGGCAGGGTACGGCAACAAATACGACACTCTTATAAGAAGAGGGGACAGAAGAGCAGGGGGCAAGGGGTGAGGATGGGAACCTCACCCCATTGTACTGTCCCGGCGTTGGGAGGGGTTGTTCTGTGGTGCGAGACAACCCCTCTTTGGAGGTGGCGTCAGTCCCTTGAGGGACTGACTAGCCGCCGAGGTGCCCTGTTTGTTTTCTAGATCCGGTGCATCTCACCAAAGGCGGCATTGGTGGTACTCGCCGGGTTTTAGTGGGTAGAGCTGCGTCCATTTACTAGCTGTCGGGCCCAGCGAGTCCCACATACCCGCTTGGGGTGACCCACTCCCCCGCGGGATGCCTCAGAGCATTTCCCGGCGTTAAAGAAAAAAAAAACTAACAATATACCATTCCTTCTTGTTCACATTATTCAAACTTTACAAATAATCAAACTCTTTTTCATTCTACCCACACTGTAGCTGGTCAGCGGCCATTGTTAAGTCTCTATTGGCGTAGGCTGGACAAATTGACATTAATATTCATCTTGCGTGACAAACCTCTCGGTATAAAAATACTGGGGTAAAACTTGGGATGTCAGGTGATGTCGCCCGGGACTAGGGCTGTCCTGGTTTTCGTTCCTACATTTCTCGCCGTTCATTATGCCATGAGTTTTGTTTTACAAATATTATATTATATTAAGCCTTACAAAAGTGTATTTTATAGAAGTGGGGGTAAACGGAAAATATGTTTTGTCGTATATACCTACATAGAGGTTTTTACTGTGATATATAGGTTTCTTTTCTTTAACGCCGGAAAATGCTCTGAGGCATCCCGCGGGGGAGTGGGTCTCCCCACGTGGGTATGTGGGACTCGCGCCCGAAAGCTGGTAAGTGGATGCAGCACTACCCACTAAAACCCGGTGAGAGCTGCCAATGACCGCTTTGGTGGGGTGCCCCGGATCTGTTGAGCAAACAGGGCACCTCGACGGCCAGTCAGCCACCTCCACAGAGGGTTTGTCCCGCATCACAGAACAACGTCGGGATAGTAAAATGGGGTGAGAATCCCGTCTTCGTCCCTTACAGTAGATCTTTTGTCCCTTCTTCTTATAAGAGGGGTACAAAGAGCCCCTTCGGCTCAATTAGCTTCGCTCAAGGTTCTGAGGCTCACCCTAGGCTACTGAGCCCCACAGCCAGGACAAGGCTTGAACCATGGTGGGGTCATTTGAGGAGATGTTTCATATATTTGTTAGCAATGATTGCTCGAATCATGCACTATTTATAGCAAATATGTGATTCAACTGCATGCATAAAGGACCTCCCTTCCCTCGCTGCATATGCGTACAGCTTGGCAGAAAAGAGTATGACGTGGTGACAGGTGGAACTAAATATTTTATTAAATGGAAACCTATGATGTTGAGAATACATAGCCGACAAATACTAGATTTTGAGTAAAGCTTAGTGTTTCACATTTATTTTTAACGCTTTGATTAAATTATCTTACTGATTTTCCATATTATGATGAGACCTAAGTGAAAGTGGCACCCTCATTTTTTCCATACTCTTTTTTGCCAAGCTGTACACTAGCATGCACCACCACTACACATCACAATAAAAACCAACTACATTTAACGTACGTTTCGTCTTGAAACTGATGCAAGAGCACACTGTTTATCCTGGCATTATTCATTCAAATACATAGAGACATCTAGGTGAAATGCAGAGAGTTCCCTCAGTGATGACCTATGAGGAAAAACGTGACCTCTAACAGTGGGAGTCTTCTTACCCTGACTCTCTCGCTATGAATCGTACTCGGTGTTTCTCTGACAATAAGATTAGCAGGAAAGTTATTTTGTCAGAAAACTCAAGCGGTACTTATAAGGCGAAAGATATTACGAGGTTTATTATTGGTCTATGTCCGACAAAACTGATGCAGGTGATAATGATGAAGACATTAGTAATGATGATGATTATAAAATATTGAAAAGATAACCACTGAGTTTGATTTGGTGGTTCTCATTGGGCTCGCCAGGAACTAGTGATAGATTCAATTGCGTTTGCGTGATCATAAAAGGCACGCCAAAATGTAACTTCAAAAATTGATAATGGTAATGATCTGTTGAGAATCCCCGACATACCTACATGTCACACTCACCCCAATCCGTATCAAAACAAGTTATGAATACCTTTGAAAAGCCGTCGACCTGGAGCTGGGGTGAAAAGGCTCATTCAGAGACACCATGCATGCATGCGTGCTATTCATGCGACAAGATCGGCGAATGAGGCTAGGAAATTAACGAGATAGATAATGTATCTTTTTCATCAAAGAAAATATGAAGTTATTTTTCTAATGTTTACGCGAAATTCGCGTAATAAATAAGGTTTATTAAGTTTATTATTAGAGGTGTCACGAATAGTGATTAAGCTGAATACCGAATAGTCGGCTCTCGACCGAAGCGCCGAATATAGCTACTGAGTAAACTATAGTTTAGTATTAATTGGTAAAGGATATTACAAAACAAAAGATTTTTTGAAGATACCACACCTTGGGACTAAGGCGTTTACTACGAGGCATTCTATGTACAATAATATTATATGTAACCATATTGTAAAATATTGAAAGGATTAGTTTCACTGAGTTTGTTTCGCCGGTTCTTTTCAGTGGATTAGTTTTGGAGCCGGTGGTTGAGTCGTTTGTCGTGCAATAATATACTTTGATGTACAACATCGGAAAAAAATATAAATTGTGAATTTACCTGCATCGCGCTATCGCAATTTTACTTGTTGTCAGTAAGTATGCCAGTCGCACTAAAGTTTTTAAATTAGAATCGAAAGGAATGTGACCAAGTAAAGTGTGCTAAGCTTGAACCTAGTTCTATTCTACTAATATTATAAATGCGAATGTAAGTTTGTTTGTTACGCTTTCACGGGAACACTACTTAACCGATCAACATGAAACTTAGTACACATATTCTTGGAGGTATTAGAAGTAACATACGATACTTTTTCAAACTAAAATCTTATCCTGCGCAGACGAAGTCGTGGGCACCAGCTAGTTATATATAAATGTGTATTTATTAGACTATCGTTTTTTTAATTTTTTTTGAATACGATATAAGTGTCATTGTTTTTATCAAGATTTATCACCTGGCTTTTAAGTTTTTGTACTTACTCACAAAACCGTATAGGTATCTGCGCGTTTGACCGCGTAATCTAATGCTGAATTTACGAGGTCTAAAAAAATGGCGATGTAAAATCAGCGGAATTGAAAAAAAATAACACAGAAATTTGTTGCTTTTTTGTTGCTAATTAGTTGCTAAAAAATTAATTTTTTTGCATCAACCGATCGCAACAAATCGGCAATAGCGCTAACTTTTCATTAAGATAGCGTGGAAATCACTGGATGTGGACTTATCGATCAAGCGAATAGGGGTCAATTTGTTGCTAATTTGTTGCTAAAAGATGCTAAGAAGAAAGAAATTAAAAAAAAAAACTGTTTTTTTTTAATTATGCCAAAATAAATAATGTCCACGCCAGCTTAACTCTCGAGTTTTCCGTGGAAAAACTATAGTAAAAATTTGTTGCTGCTCATACTGCAGCGTGTTTTAGCTGAGAGAGTCAGCAACAAAATAAAAACCGGAAGTCCAGAGAAGATGGAGATCGGTTTACAAAAAATCTGGCCACGCTAGTTTAACAACTAACGATTTTTTCGTGGAAAACCTACAGTACAGATTTGTTGCTGCTCATACTGTAGCTTGTTTTAGCAGAGAGAGTCAGCAACAAAATAAAAACCGGAAGTCAAGAGAAGTTGGAGATCGGTTTACAAAAAATCTGGCCACGCTAGTTTAACTAAGGATTTTTCCGTGGAAAAACTACAGTACAAATTTGTTGCCGGCCGGTTTTTTTGTTAACAGATCTCCGACTTGTCTTGATTTCCGGTTTTTATTTTGTTGCTGACTCTCTCTGCTAAAACAAGCTGCAGTATGAGCAGCAACAAATTTGTACTATAGTGTTTCCACGGAAAAGTCTAGAGTTAAGCTAGCGTGACCGGTTTTTTTGTACACCGATCTCCAACTTGTCTTGACTTCCGGTTTTTATTTTGTTGCTGACTCTCTCTGCTAAAACATGCTGCTGTATGAGCAGCAACAAATTTTTACTATAGTTTTTCAATTTTCAATGTGGACATTATTTATTTTGGCATAAAAAAAAAACATTTTTTATTTTTTTAAATTTCTTTCTTCTTAGCATCTTTCAGCAACAAATTAGCAACAAATTGACCCCTATTCGCTTGATCGATCAGTCCATATCCAGTAATTTCCACGCTATCTTAATGAAAAGTTAGCGCTATTGCCGATTTTTTGCGATCGGTTGGAGCAAAAAAAAAATTTTTTTAACAACTAATTAGCAACAAAAAAGCAACAAATTTCTGTTTTTTTTTTCAGTTCCGCTGATTTTACATCGCTATTTTTTTAGACCTGAATTTACAAGACGTTGGATAAGGAAATTTGCAAATCATATTTTTCTAAAGATTTGACTAGGTTGCAAAACATTTAATTTGCGGGTTTTCCTTAGTTTACTCAGAATATATGCATCATCATCATCATCATCATCATCATCAGCCTCTATCCGTCCACTGCTGAACATAGGCCCCCCTCAATGAACGCCAAGATGGCCGATCCCTAATTGCCAATGCAATTCAATATTTGTCTTCTTTAAGTTTAAAACGATATTCCTAATAAATATTTAAAAAATTGTTATCGCTGAAAATACAGAGAACTTCAACGCCAAAGTTTATTTTTGTGAAGCAAATTGCTATATTTTATTGGGAATATTAAACAAATATTTAATATTCTATTCGGTTAAAAATTTTCTTTAGATCTTTTTCTATGGTCTGTATTTTTGCGTGGGATATTTTCATTGGGTTTTCTCGTATTAGAGCGTCAAAGAACCCCAGTTTTGTAAATGTTAAGGTAACACCGGGCCTAAAATTACACGCTCCTTGACACATATTAGTTAAAATATTTATAATAGTCGCAAAAGCTTACATTATAATATACAAGTTATCACTAATATTATCACCATGTTTCCAATCACTACTGAGGATCCACTCGCATATTTTTTTTTTAAGAAGAGGGATCACCCAACTAGAAACCAATGATCTATACATATAATAAATCTGTAGAGGAGTCGTTTCTGTACATTGAAAATATTTAAAAAAAAATTAGCCAGGGATGACTAACAGAATATATTTCCAGCATTTTTTTAATTTTTGTCTGTTTGTCTGTTTGTCTGTTTAGTTAACCACGCATCACGTAAAAACTACAAAACCAATGTAAATAACTTTTATACATAAAAATTGTGCGTAACTTAGAGTAACATTTAGTTTTTGTTTCATCGCAATCGCTTTACTCTATCAAAAGATATAATATTATGTATTATAAATGTAGTTCAATACAATACTTAACAAATAGGATCAGATCAACGCCATCTATTGACAATTTATAGTACCGACTTATCGACAAAAATGTAGTTCAATACAATACTTAACAAATAGGATCAGATCAACGCCATCTATTGACAACTTATAGTACCGACATATTTGTTAAGTTTAATGAATTTGTTGAGTTATTATAATATTTTGTAAAAATTTTAATACGTTGGAAAGGAATAGTAATTACTTTCTTTAATACTTTAGAAAAACATCGTTTTCAATGAATATAGTTTAATGTGTCACTTAATATAAAAAAAAAGATATTTTATAACTGTGTCCGAACGATTACAGATTAACTCTCAATAGATGGCGTTGTGCATATGACGTCATTTCCTGAATCGCGCTATTAAGATTCTCTGCCAAAGAATCACCCTAACCCGTATTTGAAATTACAGTTGAGTTGTTGGGTGTGTTAAGTTTTCAAAATTCGTTCGTTCGTGTCGTTTAAAAGGTCTTTCTTGGTTTTAGTCTGTTTTTCGTTTGATAATTGGTTCTTTAATCTTTCAATATTTTCTAGGATAAGAATATGCCTTCTAGAAAAAAAAACAAACCTATCGCAAAGTAGCCGAAATGCTTGAAAAGGTTGAGATTAAGTAGGTCTCAAGAATCGGAGGAAGATCGTGAAGTGAGGCTAAATGCAATCCGAGCGAACCACATCAGAACTCTTGCATCGGAAACGCCTACTCAGCGTGCGTCTAGGCTTTGCATACAGCGTGCACTTACAGTAGCTTCTCGCTCCCAAGAGAGTATTGACGAACGTGAAGCGCGGTTATCGGCTGACAGAGAGCGCCACGCTCTCTCACGCGAGTCTGAGACTTTTACCGAAAGGGAGTCGCGTTTAAGTTCGCAAAGAATCCAGACCGCAACTTTGCGCTCCCAAGAGAGTATCGAGGAACGCGAAGCGCGGTTGTCAGCTGACCAAGAGCGTCACGTCCTCTCACACGAGTCTGAGACTTTTACCGAAAGGGAGTCGCGTTTAAGTTCGCAAAGAATCCAGACCGCAACTTTGCGCTCCCAAGAGAGTATCGAGGAACGCGAAGCGCGGTTGTCAGCTGACCGAGAGCGTCACGCCCTCTCACGCGAGTTCGAATCTCTCTCAGAGAGAGAACGGCGATTAACAACAGCCAGAGATAATTATGTAAGCGCCCGGATGAACGATGTACGTTATTTAATATCCGAAAGGGAAAGGATAGACGATCTGCGACGAGCAGAAACAGGAGAACAGCGACAATCTCGCCTGGGAGCTGACCGGGCTCGATACCACATGAACAGAATTATAACTAGCGAGGCTGATGATGAGTCCTTAGAATATAATGTTGTTGCGAACATTATTCTGCCTTGGGAAAATAAGGAAAAATCAGGATTTACATATTCAACAAGAATTGACTACGCCTTCAAGTTCAACTAAGTACTGATGGAGAAATTCCTCATCAGGTACGTGAAATTTGTCACAACAGGTCCTTATTAGCTATTCAAGAAATTGTTATAAGTATAGGATGAAACTCGGTCAGTCAATATGGTTTACCAACACCGACAGTCGATGGGGAACGTATAAACAGGGAGTACGCTTCAGAAATTAGTTACGATCCCGTGGAACTCGCAGAAATTTTACAAAGTGGCTTCGCAAATTTGACAGAAGAACAGCGCCAGACGTATGATAGAGTATGCTGCAGTGTAGATAACGCATCGGGTGAAATCCTTTTTTTAGACGCGCCTGGCGGAACGGGTAAAACTTTTCTTACCAAAATTATTTTGGCTCGGATAAGGAACCAAAATAAAATTGCTCTTGCTGTCGCCTCCTCGGGAATAGCTGCCACATTGTTGCCAGGAGGAAGAACAGCACACACCATATTTAAAATTCCCATAGACTTAGACAGTACGGAAAGCCCGGTTTGCAATGTGTCACGAAATAGCGATAAAGCAAAACTGTTCAATGATTGTGCTTTAATTATTTGGGACGAATGCACGATGGCAAATCGGAAAGCTGTAGAAGCTGTCGATAGAACTTTGCGGGATATAAGGCAAAACGATGGACCGATGGTTGGCATTACAGTCCTTTTCTGTGGTGATTTTCGGCAGACACTCCCAATCATACCGCGAGGAACAAGAGCCGATGAAATTTCTGCCTGTCTGAAAAGCTCTATTTTATGGCGCACTATAACAGTTACACACCTAAGTATAAATATGCGTGCACAGTTAGGAGGCTGCGAAAATGCGCTGGAGTTCTCTAATTTACTATTAAAAATAGGTGATGGTACATATCCCGTACAAGAAAATGGAAAAGTTATTTTGGTACAGAATCTTTGTTTTTCTGTTACATCACAACAGGATCTTATTTCTTCTGTTTACGGGGATTCCACAGACATTGGTAATCAAACTGGTTCTTGGCTATGCCAACGTGCTATTTTGACTCCCCGTAACGACCAAGCGGCAGTGTCGGCGACGAGATCCCAAGTCAAACCATGTATGTAAAAACGTAGTACATTCATATCAGACCAACCCCATACGGGTTGTGAGCCGACTAGCGGCGACGTAGTTTTAAGTCGCAAAATGTTAGGAATATTACGAAAATTGTCACGATGTATCGGACTCGCCCCATACCGGTTGTGGGCCGACCGAACCGATGACATACCTTATGGAAATTTAAAGTGTTAATTTTGGTATGTTTATATGAAGGAATGATAATGTATGATAATTATAATGCAAATATAAGGTAAAATGGATAAAATTAAGCATGTAGGATAATAATCAGGATGGTAATCCCGAAAATATAAGCAGAAATAATTAGTAAGTATTTGCCTCTCACTCGTAATGTGTAGGAGTAAGAGAGATGGAATAATATTATTCTAATCAGACTAATTTTAATTAGATTTTGATATTTTTACGATAATTAGGATAATATAAAGTGAATATTTAGGTTTGTCTATGTAAATATGCTATAATAAACAATAATTTAAGTATATTGGTATAATGGTTATATGGAAAATTGAGTCTAATAAGAAAGTGTTCAATTAGACTAATTAGATTAATTTCTAATACTTATTAATTGTTTTAAAAGATGTATTTTAGTAGGTTTTAGCGACTTTTACATAGATTTATAAGAATATTAGTAGTTTGATAGGATTTTTGTATAGAAAATTGCTTTGTTTTTACAAGTTGAAGAAAAGTTAAAAGTTTAGATATTATTTATTAGAATTTTGCAATGAATGTTATGTCAAAAGATAGGTCTCGACTTGTAGTTTATAACGCTAAAAGAATTATAATGATACGATTTGCAGTTTAGAAAATATTAGCAAGAATGTGCAAGGCAACCGTGAAATTGTCAAGTTTTTGTCGTATTTTTGTTAAATAACTTTTTATTATGAAAAGATATGTTTATAGTTTATGTTTTATTATGTAAATGATATCGTGACAATTCTAAAAATGTATAATATGTAAGGATTATTTGAAATATAATAATAAATAAAGGCAAAAAGGTCTCGGCTCAAAGCAAAAATGAAACGAAAATCGAGCGCAATGCGAGCCGCGACGCGTCCTTGGGACGCGGGGGTATAAATACCGGGCCAATCGTAGGCTCGGCAGTCACATTCCGCGCTGGAACGCCAACCAGCGCAGTCGCTCGCATTATTTATCACTTGTCGAAGCCCTGAAGTCCTATCACTCCATAGTATCGCATTAGTATACGCGTATATTAGTGTAGTGTATTACGGTATAGTGAGCCCCGCACGACTCAGTGTTAGAGTTATCGTTACGTATTTCTCGTCGCCGCGCGTCCGTTGGCAGGGGGGAGCACCGCCGCGGCGCCCCGGTCGCATTCCATTGTAGCCTAGGTTACGTAATCGTTTTCGCGCGTATTTTTAGGCGCGTTTTCTGTAACGGTTTTTCGCGCGCAAGTGTGAAGTGTGATCCAGTCTCCGTTTACTAAGTAAGTAATAGTATATAAAATTAATACTAGTGTAACAAACACCTTCACACACACCCCTCCCGCATTGGCGGGAGGGATTAGGTACACTCAAATCTATTTGAAATATAGTTTCAAACAATTAAATAAATTACAATGGCGACCACATCCAGTGAAATACTGGAGTATTTTTATAGTTTATACCCGGAGGCTAGGGAAAAAGCGGAAGAGTTCGTGAAGAACAAAGCCGCACAAAATGACTCCCCCGCGACCCCAAATATGATCGAAAACACTTCCTCAGCTCCGTCAGAGGTGGAGATGTCCGTATCGGGCAGCTCCTCCGAGGAGGATGAGGAGGGCTTCCGCAAAGTGCGGAACAAAAAGAGGAGGCGTCGCCCGGACCCGGAGTCCGCACCCTCCCCCCCGCCCAAGGCACCCAAAGTAGTGTCCCCTAGGCCCCATCAGGGCAAACGATTAAGTAAGTCTACAGACGACTTACGTAAAGTAAACGTTCCGGTACCATCAGTACCAAAGATATCCAGGCGCGATCAACTCGCGATGTCCACTGCCGACGAAGGCATGGACACTGCACCACCGAGGTGCAGACCTCCCCCTCCGATAATCATCCAGGACACAGCGTCTTGGATTAAAGTTTCCAAAGCCATATATGGCAATAATCTACGTTTTAAACAAGCCCGCACATGCGCTAGCGGGATAAGGGTCACCGTGGACAACCCCGATGACCATAGAAAGCTCACGGCCTTCCTGAAAGATAGGAAGATAGGTTACCACACATACGCCCTGGAGGACGAACGTGTACTCCGGGTCGTAATAGCAGGGTTAGATAAATCCCTGGACACGGCCGACATTAAAGCGGACCTGGTCCAACAAGGATACCCAGCCCAGGAGGTGCACAGGATGTACCATCCAAAAACAAAATACAAGTACAACATGGTACTTGTAATCCTTCCCCTCACACCAGTAGGGAAATCTATTTTTAATGTTAAGGCCGTGTGCCATATCACCGGCCTTAGAATCGAACCCCCACGTAAAGGGGAGCACCGGGACAATGTCACCGGTGCCAATTATACGGGCACTCCGCCCGGAACTGTTTCGCACACCCCAGGTGCGTCAAGTGCCTGGGCGATCACGGGACAGCAGACTGTCCCCGAAACATGACCCAGACCACAGCACCGCCTAGCTGCGTGCTGTGCAAAGGGGAAGGCCACCCCGCAAACTACAGGGGTTGCCCAAATGCCCCCAAAAAGGCACGCAGGGTCCCAAAACCGGCGGGAATTCCGAAACCCCTGCCAAAGAAGGAGGCTCCTAAAGCCCCCCCCGTTTCAAGGCACCGAAGGAAGCTCCTCAGTACTTCCCTGCCCCACTCCCGCAAGTAAACCCGTGGCAAAAGCCGGCACCAACGCCGGTACAGGCCACCGCCCCACCCGCCCAGGGCCCTTCGAGGCCCCCACTGGGCGCGAGCAGGCCAACGGGTCCCCCTGCCGGCGTATCAATGCCGGCAGCGCCCCGCCCTGCCCAACCGTCTAACTACGGAGCAGATCTGGCGTTCGTGTCAGATTTTCTCTGCGCCATTGATACCGAAGAGGTATCAATACTCGCAGCAAAGCTGCGTGGCCCACCTCAGCACAGGCTGAGGGCACTGATTGAACATGCCGCCTTGATCGAGCAGATCAAGTGCTACACTCCCTCAGTTTAAATGGCTACCTCGGGTAGGATAAAACCACGTTCTCTGCGAGTGGTGTCGTTCAACGCGAATGGCATCAGATCTAACCTAGAAGAAATTCGGATATTCGTCACTAAATATGACGTCGATGTCCTCCTTGTGCAGGAGTCATTTCTAAAACCGTCCATGTCAAATCCTAAAATAAGAAATTACAATATTATAAGAAACGACAGGATGCGGTCCAGCCTTGGCGGCACCCTTATTTATTACAAGAGATCGCTTCATTGTATCCCAATTGACCCGCCGGCTTTAGAATCTCTCGAAGCCTCCGTATGCCGAGTGAGTATGACAGACCACCAGTCGCTCACCATAGCCTCGGTATACCAGTCAGCAAATAAAAAACTTTTAATAAGCGATTTAAAATCGCTACTCGACTTAGGCAACGCCACTATACTAGTCGGCGACCTAAATAGTAAAAGCAAGGAATGGGGTTGTAATGCTACCAATCAAAATGGTATTATCCTTAGAAATGCAGTCGATAATTTAAATTTTATAATTGAAGCCCCCGATGAGCCCACTCGCTATAGCTTCGCAAACAGCGAGCATAACGTGCGGCCATCGATATTAGATATCGCGATCCTGCGGAATGTATCCCTTCAGGTGCACTCCATAAAAACTATCCACGAGCTTAACTCGGACCACAGACCGGTGCTCATCCAGCTCGGCGACCCCTGTAATAATATAAATAATAATAAGAAAAAGATTATCGACTATAAACTGTTAAATCAAAATTTAAAATCCCTTCAATCGAGTCACCTCGATAAAATCCCTGATATCATAGATAGTCCTCAAGCTGCTGTGTCAGCCTGTATCGACTTCACGGACCATCTGGTAGCGAGCGTTGAAATGTCATCCAGGGAGGTCTCAGCCGCCCATGAGGGCCACTGGGAGCTCCCGGAGGACCTTAAAGATCTAATTCGCGAGAAAAATATAGCTAGGCGTACATACGCTCGCTACCCGTCGGAAGAGTGTCGTCGTTCCCTCCGTGACCTCGAACGAGAGGTCAAAGCTCGAATAATTGAATTTAAATCCGAGAGATGGGATCGCCTCCTGAGCGAGATAAATCCTTCCCACGTAGCCTACTGGCCACTCGCGAGATCAATTCGTAAAAAATCGGAGGCATCTATGCCCCCGTTGAATAGAATAAACAATACGCCTGCACTAGAGGACTCAGACAAAGCCGAATGTCTAGCCGATCATTTCGAGAGCCAATGTACGCCGAGCCCGATAGTAGCATCCTCCCCAGTAGGTCCCCATGTAGAGGAGGTAACTAGGGAGATTGCGAGGAGGACCGCTATGCCGCCGGAGGGTGATCCGATCCCTCCGGTGGATGTAGAAGAGGTCCAAGACATAATTAAGTGCCTGCACTCCAAGAAGGCCCCCGGGCTGGACGGAGTAACGAACAGGGTTTTAAAAATACTACCGCTCACTCTAGTTATCCTCCTGGTAAATATAATAAACGCCCTCCTAAAGGGTTGCAAATTCCCAGACATATGGAAAGAAGCCACGGTTATAGGTATACCCAAACCCGGAAAGCCGGGTACGGAACCGTCAAGCTATCGGCCCATAAGCTTACTAAGCTCGATAGGAAAAATATATGAACGGGTTCTGCTTAAGCGGTTGAAAACTGTTATAAGCGAAAAGAACCTGTTCATAGATGAACAATTCGCCTTCCGCGAAAACCATTGTTGTCCCAGACAAGTTCACCGTATGACGGAGGACATCCTCAGAGGTCTGAATAGGAAAAGATCCCACGACACATGCGCGGTCTTCTTCGACGTAGCGAGGGCCTTCGACCGGATATGGCACGAAGGACTCGTATACAAACTTTATAAATTAGGAATACCGGACAGACTGGTCATCATCATCAAAGACTACCTGTCTGACCGGCACTTTAGGTATAGAGTAGAAGGCACCCTGTCCTCCCGGAGACCTCTGAGGGCCGGAGTCCCTCAGGGCTCAGTGCTCTCCCCAACCCTGTACAACCTGTACACGTCAGATATACCTAAACACCCTGCGGTAAAGCTGGCGCTCTTTGCCGACGACACCGCACTGTATATAACCCACCCAGTAGCATCAATAGCCTCTAACTCCCTTCAGCGAGCCGTCAACGTCTTAGGAGACTGGTTCGCTAAATGGAGGATAGAAATTAATCCAGAAAAAAGTGCCTCGTTACACTTTAGTAGAAGGGTGAAAGGTCCACACAGGAAGCGCTGTCGATATATGGCGCCAATAAAGTTAAACGATACCGTAATCCCTAGAGTCGATCAGGTCAAATACCTAGGGGTTACATTAGACAGGTCAATGTCCTTCGCACCACATATTAAAAATGTAACAAAAAAGGCAAAGTTCGTTTTATCAAAATTATATTTTCTTATAAATAAAAATAGTAAAATGCCCCTCAGGCATAAACTCACATTATATAAATCCTGTATTCGGCCTATAATGTCGTATTCCTGTGTCGCATTCGCGCATGTGCCACAGAGACGACTTTATGCACTACAGGTAGTTCAAAATAGATTCATGCGCATGGCAACCGGTTGTCCTTGGTATGTGAGAAACATTGACCTGCATCGCGACTTTAGATTGGAAACAATCAGGAGCCATTTCAAAGAGATGTCAGAACATCACTTTGAAAAGGCAATAGTACATCCCAACCCGCTCATCGCGAGCGCGGCAAACTATACCCCCGATAGCTCAGTCGCCGAAAGGCATAGATTACCAAAACATGTTTTGACCGACCCAGCTGATGAAATATCACAGCTGTTAATGCATGACGCTAACATGCGACGCGCCTTACAAAGTACACTAAGTAAACAACATCCGGGTACAGGTATACCGATACACCGCCTCGTGTCCCGGGGCAACTGGCGACGATACACACCACACACGACAACTACATCGGTCCGGACCGAACGCGATAGCGTAGGTTCGAATCCGTTGCGAGTCGACTGCAATACTTCTGATCGCGATATAACCGATAGTCCGACGCTATCGACAGTAACGAGGACCGCGCGCGACCCGATAACTGCCGTTATCGCTAGGGCCGGCCCTAGTGATAACAGTAATTGTACCGTCAGCAAAAAGTCGACCGTCACGGATTCCTATAGTTTAAAAACTGCTCGTGACAGCAGCGCGCGCGGATGGCCTCGCCCACCGGGTGGCGTGGCTGGTGGGGTCCCCGCCCTCTTCGAGGTCAATGACTCCAGTCAAGATAACATGCGGTGGACGTCACTGCTGCCGCGGACGGGGTGTGCCCCAGTATTGCTGGCGCCTTCTGCTGGGCAATCACTTGTGGTTCAACCCGGTAGGGGTAGTCCGCCTGGGGTGGCACCTCAACGTTCGAAGGCGCGGAGCTGTCCCGCCGCATGTGTCTTCCCGATGCCAGGAGGCTGCGATGTCATTGACACCACGGCTGGCGGAGGTAACCCTCCCGTTTAACTGTTTTAGGTAGAAGCCATCAGCTCTCCTACTCTTCCGATTTAGCTTAAAGGTCTTTGGACCATAGCATAGGTCATTCCGAAAAAAAAAAAAAAAAAAAAAAAAAAAAAAAAAAAAAAGGCTCGGCAGTCAGTCGCGATCGGTCGTCCGAAGAGAACAGCCGAATAAGAAGAGGCGAAGAGCCGAGACCTTGAAGCGAGTATAAGGAAGAATAGTGGTTTTAATTATTGACTCCCAAGATCCCCGACTCTTGTTTCAATTCACGCCTCTCCCGAGGTCCTCATGAACGTGGTGCTAAATTACGCATTCAGGGGTGCGTGGTGGCGTACGTTACCAGCGAACGGAAGGCAAGACGTACGCCAAAATATAGTTGGGTGATTGTCCCAGGCGGAGCGGCGAGCTACAGTACTACCGACATACCTAGGAACTGCCCAAGCTCGACCGTACAGCTGCATCAGCTGTGGACACTGCGACACCGCAGAACCGCCGCCGCCAACAATTAATGGTCCTTCGAGCCGGATCCCTGCTAGAATATTGAAGAATCCAGAAGTAAAGAAGACGTAAGAAGATGCCAGTAACCAGGTCGCAGAAGGATGCTCCCTCACACCCCGTGTCCCGCCCCTCGGATAGGGACGCGACAGAAGAAAGGACGGGGTCAGAAGGGGTCACGTCTGCGTCAGCGTCAGGGTCATCAAGGATGCTTACGTCGGATTCGAACACCTACACGTCGGGCACCACGAACACAGAGGGCACCACCACCACGGCAACCGATACCTCCACGGACACTACGACGACGACTCACACCACGGCGGCGTCCGAGAAGAATGGAAAGAAAAATGAAGCCGCAAGTAAGGAGACGACACAGAAGACTCCAGATGATGGACCGGATAAGGGTGGGCGAAGGTCTGCCGCCACCCTGAAGCCGATGGGGGTCGGTCGTCGTGCTGGGTCCGTGAAGACCACGAGTACCTCCGCCAGAAGACGCGAGCTGGAAGCCAAGGAAGAATTAGCGCGCCTAGAGTTGGAACAAGCTCAGGCTGCGGCGAAGCTGGCCCGCGTCAGATTGGAGCTGGCGCGTTATGAAGACGAGGACTCCGTGGATGAAGACCCGGAAGACAGAACAGCACAGGTGCAGGACTGGCTCGAGACATCAGTCCTAGAAAAGAGCAACACGAAACAACCCGAGCAACGAGGTCAGCACCCGCCAGAAGAGCCTAGGAAGGTGAAGCCCGAAGAGATCTCCACAACGAAAGGGGCTACGAATGAAATTCAAACGCTGGCGATGGTGCTGAAGGAAGCGCTTACCACAGGAAGAGGAACGGAAGCGCCGAAGTACATCCACGAGTTACCATACTTCGACGGCAACAGCAGCGAGTGGTTGGCCTTCAAGGTTGTTTATGAAGATACGGCACCGATGTTCAGCGAGGTGCAGAATATGGCTCGTCTACGAAGAGCAATCAAGGGCAATGCAAGAGAAGCTATCAAGAGCCTGCTGTACTCCGAAGCTTCTCCGATGGAAGTGATACAAGCCCTGCGAAGAAGATATGGAAGACCTGATGCGCTGGTGCTGGCAGAATTGGAGAAAATCAAGATGCTGTCAAAGATTACGGAAAACCCAAGAGACATCTGCATCTTCGCCAGCCACATCAACAACAGCGTAGCAGCGATCAAAGGATTGAAGAAACCACAGTACCTGCATTCACCGGAGATAGTGAAGCAAATAATTGAGAAGATGCCTACGGTACTCCGATTCCGGTGGTACGACTTCACTGCAGCATCAGAAGAAGGCGAGTTTTCCGACCTGACGGTGGTCTCGAAGTTCCTGAATATGGAAGCAGACAAGTGTGGAGCCTACGCGACTATGGAAGAAAGGATTGGCTTCAAGAGGACCCATCGACAAGCAACGCATACTACAATGGAAAAGGAAAGGGAAGGGAACTTCAAGGAAAGGGGCTTCAAGGAAAGGGAGTCCAGACAGCCAGCTGAAAGAATGGAAAGGAACTGTCCTATGTGTGAAGGTGGACACTTCCTCATCGGTTGTCAGAAGTTCCTGAATGCGTCAGTGCAAGATCGGTGGGCAATTGTAAAGAAAAGTCGCGTTTGTTTCAAGTGCCTGCAAGGGAGACATCGGAAGGAGACATGCAAGAAGCCTTCGTGCAAGGAGTGTCATAGGTGGCACCATCATCTGCTGCATGTGGAAATGAGGACCTCGGGAGACAATAGGGAGTCAAGGGAAACCACAAGTGTAATGGCATCAGTGAATGCGGTAAACAATACAAGGGCGTACCTGAAGATAGTTCCAGTTGAAGTCTTCGGGACGAAAGGATCAAAGAAGATACTGGCATTGATGGATGAAGGATCAACAGTATCACTATTGGACCAAAAGGTGGCAGAAGAGGTCGGCGCTCAAGGCAACAAGGAGGAACTGGCGATCGAAACAGTTGGTGGCAAGATCATTAAGAAGAAGGACTCTCAAGTGCTGGACCTAACGGTGAAAGGGGTCCACCAAGAAAGAAAGAAGACACTGAAGAGGGTCAGAACGATCGACGGGTTGAAGCTTGCACCACAGTTCCTGGAGAAGAAAAGAATAGAAGAATGCCAACATTTGAAGAAGATCGCCGACTCTCTGCACTACGAAGGGGAGTCACCTCAGCTGCTCATAGGACAAGACAACTGGGAACTGATAGTGACTCAAGAGATAAGGAAAGGGAAACCAGGTCAACCAGTTGCTTCCAGAACAGGATTAGGGTGGGTGCTCCATGGGTCGGACGTCGGAGCAGCGAGAGTGGTCAACTTCCTGGACTCATGCCTGCACATCAGCACACCAGAGGAAGAGATGCATCAAGTAATCAAGGACCACTTCGCGATTGAAGCTCTGGGAGTAATGCCGAGAAGACCTTCTACAGATGCAGAAGGAAGAGCACTCGCCATCCTAGATAGGACCTGCCGAAGATTAGAAGATGGCCGATTCGAAGCTGGACTTCTATGGAAGAACGAAGATGAAGAGATGCCTGAAAGCTACGCGTCAGCAAGGAACAGATTGTTCAACATTGAAAAGAAAATGGACAAGGACCCGCAGCTGAAGGCCGAATACATCAAACAGATCCAGCATCTTATCGACAGCAAGTATGCAGAGGAAGCACCTGGGGGACAAGACTCCAAGAAGAAATGGTACCTCCCTCACTTCTCCGTGGTACATCCATTGAAGAAAAAGATAAGGATCGTCTTCGACGCTGCAGCAAAGTCGAAAGGAAGAAGCCTCAACGATGCACTACTACAAGGACCAGATCTGCTACAGTCACTCTTCGGGATATTGCTAAGA
This sequence comes from Helleia helle, assembly GCA_963853865.1. Classification (NCBI taxonomy): domain Eukaryota; kingdom Metazoa; phylum Arthropoda; class Insecta; order Lepidoptera; family Lycaenidae; genus Helleia; species Helleia helle. The sequence continues at coordinate 17,075,134 of OY971433.1, read as the reverse complement.
TTCAGACAAGGTCCACTGGCAGTGGCAGCTGATATCAAGGAAATGTTCCTGCAAGTGCGAATAAGACCGGAAGATAGAGACAGCCTGAGGTTCCTGTGGCGCGAAGATCGTCGAGACGTGACGCCGAGAGAATATAGAATGACGTCAGTGATCTTCGGCGCGACATCGTCTCCGAGTACGGCGATATATGTGAAGAACCGGAACGCTGCTGATTACGAGGAACAATATCCGGACGGAGCAAGAGCAATTGTAGTGAATCATTACATGGATGATTACCTGCATAGTTTTCACGAAGAAAAGGACCTCCGAAGAGTGACAGCAGAAGTAGATCTCATACACAAGAAGGCAGGCTTCGAGCTCAGGGGATGGGCTTCAAATCAACCTGAGCTGCTGCAACACATCAAGACAAAGGGTGCCACGGAGAAGACAGAAGTTGACCTAGGGGAAAAGGAAGAAAAGACATTAGGACTCCGCTGGTTCACTAAAAAGGATTCAATTGGTTTCAGGGCAAATCTCCGGAATACGCCGGAAGAAATACTACAAGGACTGAAGGTGCCCACGAAAAGGGAGGTGACCAGCGCAGTGATGTCGACCTTCGACCCGTTAGGACTAGCGTCGCCAGGCACAGGCTGATACAAGGCAAGAAACTTCTTCAAGGAATATGGAGAAGTGGCATAGGATGGGATGACGACATCGAAGACAGGGAATACGAAGCGTGGAAGAGTTATCTGGAGAAGATGAAGCTGCTTCAAGACCTTCAGGTTCCGAGATACCTGGCGCCACATTGCACCGAGGGGGAGCTGCACACGTTCACGGATGCGAGCGAGTCGGCGTATGCAGCGGCAGTTTATTGGAGGACTCAAGATGGGAACGGGAAGTACCACGTCTGCTTGGTGGCGGCGAAGGCAAGAGTCACTCCGTTGAAGCCGGTATCCGTCCCAAGACTCGAACTGCAAGCGGCTCTCCTGGGAAGCAGACTAGCACACTCAGTAGAAGAAGAAATGGACCTGAAGGTAACAAGTAAGACATTCTGGACAGACTCTAGCATCGTACTCTCCTGGATTAAGACGGACCCGAGATCATTCAAGACGTTCGTGGCTCATCGCTTGGCGGAGATAGAAGACCTTACCAAGCCTCAAGAATGGAGATGGGTACCGACGGCGCAGAACCCTGCAGATGATGCGACGCGCGACGTTCCGGAGGATTTTGACTGCGATCACCGATGGTACACCGGACCAAGCTTCCTGAAGGAGGATGAAGAGCAATGGCCGGCGCCGAGGAGTTTCAAGAAGGAAGCCACCGGTGAGGAAAAGGCAACGGACGTCACGGCAGCAGCGAGCACCAGTCACCCATCACCAGATCCAGAGAGGTTCTCACAATGGAAGAGACTTTGGCGAGCCACAGCGAGAGTACTGCAGTTCATCGAACTCTGCAGGAAGAAAGAAAAGGTCCACGTCTGCAAGGAAGATCCCACATGGAAGAAGACGCTAGCAAGAAAGGTGAAGACTAACAAGAAGGAACAGAAGTCTTCAAATAAACCAGAAAGGAAATACGTACCGCTGGACACCGGACTACTAGAGCGAGCCGAGACCCTACTGCTGAGAAGAAGCCAAGAAGGAAGCTTCAAAGAAGATATTAAGTGTCTACAACAAGAAAAGCAGTTAGAGGGCGGCAGCAAGTTGAAAAAGCTCGACGTGGTCCTGGAAGAAGGTCTCCTGCGGCTAAAAGGACGGATCGACGCGATACAGGGCGTGACACGAGAATACAAGAGGCCCATCGTGCTCGACAGCAAGGACAAGACTACAAGGCTCATCATTGAAGAATTCCACTGCCGCTTCAACCACGGAAATCACGCAACGGTGATGAACGAAATAAGACAACGCTTCTGGGTACTGGGACTGAGGTCAGCAATCAAGGCGGTTCAGCATCAATGTCAGTGGTGCAAGATGAAGAAAGGAAGACCGCAAGAGCTACCGACTGGCAACCTACCAGCAGAGAGGTTGATGCACGGAAGTCCACCATTCACGTGTACAGGCGTGGACTACTTCGGGCCCATGACGATCACCGTGGGGAGGCGCAACGAGAAGAGATGGGGAGCACTGTTCACATGCCTCACAACCAGGGCTGTGCACATCGAGCTGGCTCCGTCTCTCTCCACCGACAGCATGATCATGGCGCTGAGAAGATTTGCTGCAAGAAGGGGAATGCCGAAGATAGTCTACAGCGACAACGGGACCAACTTCGTCGGTGCAAGCAAGGAAATAAAAGAAGCTCTCGTCAACCTGAAGAAAGAAGACCTCATCTCAGAAGCGGAGAAGATCGGCGTGCAGTGGAAGTTCATCCCTCCTGGCGCGCCAAACATGGGCGGCGCATGGGAGCGTCTAGTGCGATCCATCAAAACCGCACTGGACGCCACTCTCAAAGAAAGGCATCCACGCGAGGAGGTACTCCACACTCTCCTCTTAGAGGCCGAGCACATCGTCAACTCTCGACCTCTCACCCACATCTCCGAGAACCCGGAAGAGGAAGCGCTTACACCGAACCACTTCCTCATCGGGCGATCCTGCGGCGCTGCAAGAATCGGCAGCTACGAAGACAGCGAGTTGGTGGGCAGACACACCTGGAAGACTGCGCAGCGACTTGCCGATCACTTCTGGCAACGTTGGCTGCGAGAATACCTGCCCACCCTACTGCCGAGGAAGATCAAGGGAAGAACCAGCGCCACGGACCTGCGAGTCGGAGACATCGTGCTGATCGTCGACCACAGCCTGCCGAGATGCACCTGGCCACGCGGAAGAATCCTGCGGGTGTATCCTGGACCAGACGGGCGGACAAGAATCGTGGACGTGAGACGCGGGGAGGAGAGCTGCGGAGGCCGAGTTCCAGAGTGGTGTTGTTGGTGCCGGGAGTGTCGCCGAGCCAGGAGGATGGTGCTACGCACGAGGGGGAGACTGTCGGCGACGAGATCCCAAGTCAAACCATGTATGTAAAAACGTAGTACATTCATATCAGACCAACCCCATACGGGTTGTGAGCCGACTAGCGGCGACGTAGTTTCAAGTCGCAAAAAGTTAGGAATATTACGAAAATTGTCACGATGTATCGGACTCGCCCCATACCGGTTGTGGGCCGACCGAACCGATGACATACCTTATGGAAATTTAAAGTGTTAATTTTGGTATGTTTATATGAAGGAATGATAATGTATGATAATTATAATGCAAATATAAGGTAAAATGGAATAAAATTAAGCATGTAGGATAATAATCAGGATGGTAATCCCGAAAATATAAGCAGAAATAATTAGTAAGTATTTGCCTCTCACTCGGAGGAGTAAGAGAGATGGAATAATATTATTCTAATCAGACTAATTTTAATTAGATTTTGATATTTTTACGATAATTAGGATAATATAAAGTGAATATTTAGGTTTGTCTATGTAAATATGCTATAATAAACAAAAATTTAAGTATATTGGTATAATGGTTATATGGAAAATTGAGTCTAATAAGAAAGTGTTCAATTAGACTAATTAGATTAATTTCTAATACTTATTAATTGTTTTAAAAGATGTATTTTAGTAGGTTTTAGCGACTTTTACATAGATTTATAAGAATATTAGTAGTTTGATAGGATTTTTGTATAGAAAATTGCTTTGTTTTTACAAGTTGAAGAAAAGTTAAAAGTTTAGATATTATTTATTAGAATTTTGCAATGAATGTTATGTCAAAAGATAGGTCTCGACTTGTAGTTTATAACGCTAAAAGAATTATAATGATACGATTTGCAGTTTAGAAAATATTAGCAAGAATGTGCAAGGCAACCGTGAAATTGTCAAGTTTTTGTCGTATTTTTGTTAAATAACTTTTTATTATGAAAAGATATGTTTATAGTTTATGTTTTATTATGTAAATGATATCGTGACAATTCTAAAAATGTATAATATGTAAGGATTATTTGAAATATAATAATAAATAAAGGCGAAAAAGGTCTCGGCTCAAAGCAAAAATGAAACGAAAATCGAGCGCAATGCGAGCCGCGACGCGTCCTTGGGACGCGGGGGTATAAATATCGGGCCAATCGTAGGCTCGGCAGTCAGTCGCGATCGGTCGTCCGAAGAGAACAGCCGAATAAGAAGAGGCGAAGAGCCGAGACCTTGAAGCGAGTATAAGGAAGAATAGTGGTTTTAATTATTGACTCCCAAGATCCCCGACTCTTGTTTCAATTCACGCCTCTCCCGAGGTCCTCACGAACGTGGTGCTAAATTACGCATTCAGGGGTGCGTGGTGGCGTACGTTACCAGCGAACGGAAGGCAAGACGTACGCCAAAATATAGTTGGGTGATTGTCCCAGGCGGAGCGGCGAGCTACAGTACTACCGACATACCGAGGAACTGCCCAAGCTCGACCGTACAGCTGCATCAGCTGTGGACACTGCGACACCGCAGAACCGCCGCCGCCAACAGGCAGCAATTAATTTAAAAATATTGACGCATGTTTCTGGAAATAGTATAGAATATACATCCATAAATACAGTTATGGAAGAAGAAGACGTCACGAACTATCCCGTGGAGTTTTTAGATTCCCTCAACACACCTGGTCTTCCAGCCCATAAAATAGTTTTAAAGGTCGGGGTACCGATAATTCTTCTTAGAAATTTATGTCCTCCAAAACTTTGCAACGGCACTCGGCTCAAAATCACTAATTTGCAGCAAAACATCATCGAAGCCGAAATCTTAACCGGTTGCGGAGCTGGTGATGTTGTTTTCATTCCAAGAATTCCCCGCATTCCCAATAATTTTCCTTTCTCCTTCAAAAGAGTGCAATTTCCTGTCAGCCTCTGTTATGCCATGACCATTAATAAAGCTCAGGGTCAGACATTATCCGTTGCTGGAGTTGACCTAAGTACTGGTTGCTTTTCACATGGCCAACTCTATGTGGCTCTTTCGCGAGTAAATAACCCCAATAACCTTTTTGTATACGTTCCAGATGGGTCCACATTTAACATCGTTTACAGCTGAGAAGCACTTGCATAAAGATAAGAATGCCAAAAAGTAGACCGTACAGTGTAAGCTTCATATAACGTCACTGAAGTCTGAACGTACTGTACATTCTGAAAGTTATAGAAAATTGTTGCTATATGGAGAGAAGAAAAATCAACATCATTTGTAACAATTTTTCTCAAAATAAAGTGATTTTGTCCTTCTCGCCATGTTCTCAGTTGGAAATTTCGTAAACAAAAAAATATGATAACGTACTATGCAAGCCCAGTAACAATAGCGCTCTTATAATAATTATATTATTATTAGAGTGGTATTTATTACTATTTCTGTGGATTAGTGATCAATGATCATACATTTTTGTAAAATTGACTGATACTGCGGATTGCGGACGGTTCATACATTTTATAAATAATTGTAGGTATGCCGTGCAGTGTCCGATCCGCGTTGGATGCGAGTGACAAGGGATCGGTCGTCTTGACGTTCATTGAGGGAGGCCTATGTTCAGCAGTGGATGGATAGAGGCTGACGATGATGATGATGATAGGTACAGTATAGTTACCTAAGTAGGTAGGCGCTAGGTGATTCTTCTTCTCTATGGGTAATTTCAAAAGAGACTAGGTGCTATGAATAAAAGCGATCAATTATATTAAAAGTATAAGGGTTTTAAGTTAGAGAGTAAGTTTTCAACATCCTCTTTTTATACAGCTCTTCACACTAAAAAAACTCATTGTTAAATTACGTAATCTACGCGAACAAAGTCGCGGGCACAGCTTATTATAATATGTATAGAAACGTCATCGTGGAGGTCGTCGCCCCATTTAAGTTCTTCTGTCTTCTTAAACGTGGGGTCAAAAATGAGTCATTATCATCAGCCTTTATCCGTCTAAAAGAAATGAATACAGCAAGTAAATTATGAATAAAATTAGTTTCTACTACGATAAATAGCATACATGAATCATTGAACATTAAGAGTTACAGCTATCATTGACATGAAATAAGTAGAACGAGAAATTCCTGGAAAATTGGTAGAAGTTATTAATTAGATATTCAGTCGACCTCAATCTAATCCTTTATACCGTTGACTGAAATAATATCAAAAATTTCAATAAAACGCTTAATAACGCATAATGAAAACCAATTTAGTTCGGGAACATGTAAGTTTATTTAGAGTTTTTAGTTTTCAGTCTAGTGACTGACAGGTCTTTGGTATAATTTGCGAATTATCCTCGTAATGATTGTAAGTGATTGAAGTGTAAACTTCTTTTAGCGCGGTACGCATAATTTTAGATGAGATTAAATCTCTGGACTCGCGACACCGTAGGAGACGCTATTTGACGTTTATATGACGTTCTTTCGCAACACCGTTACGAGACGATATTTCACGTTTTTATAACGTTTAATTTATTTATATAAGATTTGCAATATTTGTTTACATAACCAATCGTCAAACACTCTGAAATGTCAATGTCATGCGGCCATTTTGTGCGCCGTTTAAATTGTATTCGCTATCATAATCTTTTACAGCCTGCATTTGAATCTGCTGTATTTGAATTTTTGTGTGACTAGTTGGGTTAGTTTTTTTATTTTTCTAGTTAGGGAATCGGGTAGACGAGCGTCACACATAAACATTAAACAATTTAGCCTAAGACTAGCCTATAACTTATTCATGTGTTCCCTATCCTCAGACATAAGATGTTAAATTAATGTGCTAGTAATGTAAAGGATATCTCAGGATGGGAACATATTATTATGAATAAGCAATCTTTTTTTTTTTGCTCTGAAATGCTCTGAGGTATTTCGCGGGGGAGTGGGTCTCCCCACGCGGGTATGTGGTACTCGCTGTGCCCGAAAGCTGGTAAGTGGACGCAGCTCTACCCATTAAAACCCGGCGAATGCCACCAATACCGCCTTTGGTGAGGTGCCCCGGATCTGTTGAGCAAACAGTGCCCTGTTTGCTCAACAGATCCGGGGCTAGTCAGTCCCACAAATCACCGACGCCATCTCTACAGAGGGGTTGTCCTGCATCACAGAACAACCCATCCCAACGTCGGGAAAATACAATGGGGTAAGGCTCCCATCCTCGCCCCATGTCCCCTGCTCTTTTATCCCCTCTTCTTACAAGAGGGATACAAAAAGCATCCCCCTCGGCTCAATTTGCTACGTCTAAGGTGCTGGGTTCACCTTAGGTTACTGAGCCCCAACGCCACGTCAAGGCTTGAACCATGGGTGACGCTGATCTCTTACCATCATGTGGCTCATCTGTCCGATTGTCTATCCAACTATCATATAAATTTGTATCAGTAATTACATTTTCCTTTATTTACCAGCAAAAATAGAATGGTACTAGAGTTCCCCAGTGTATCCCTCCCGTACACTTTAATTATTTTAATTCATGTTTTCGAAACGAGTAGGAATCACAAAGCATTGATACATGAAAGCGACGAATTTAATCTACATGTAAGCGTTTGAGCTTCGCATAATTAATATATTTGAAGCGCTTTCTCTGACTGTTATAATTGTTCGAATGCTTATTTTAAGTGTACTGTGCGCAAACGAAGCATTGTGTAGTAAAAGACCAGACTTATCCTATATGTAGCGGGTGTCTACTGTCTATGGATGTCGCTTATCACTTACCACCGACCCCCCCTCTTGCCCCTTGATCACACCGTTTGCTCCTTCTTCTTTAAAAAAAATATCTATACGGATATCGTCTTGTCTACTTTGATATTTAGTAATTTTGATACCAAATTTTTTATCGTATCTTTAATCTTCTGTAAACTTTTGCTAATGATTTACAATCATTATTTCTATTAGCTTCTAAAATGTTATAGATAAATGGAGATTTTAACCTACTCTTAACTATATTTAAACGATAATCAGCTACATGATAAAGATCCTTAAATGCTAAATTAGATTGTAACTTTTTTTCGCTATGAGGAGGCAACCGAGCAGTTGACTACCGACGCCCATAGACATCCGCACAAGCAAAAATTATGCACCGGTCAATGGAAAGTCACAAACCGTACGAAACGCGATAGCATAGCTGTCACTTGATATGTGAGCGAGAGGTACCACTCCGGTGGTGCCGGCCCTATTCGGCTGCTAGCAGCATGGAAAACCTCCTACAAAGCGTAACTTAAAACTTGAGCTTATTTAAAACGTTAACGGCGAAACTAACGTACAAAAACTTTAATGATATTCCAGTCGAATATAAAAGTTTAAATTCGAAGTTGGAATCAAGTCAGTTTGTTGTTCGAATGTACCCATATTGTGTTGAACTTTTAAATTACTTTTTGTTACTTGCTCTAAATGCTCCGAGTACTGGCCTTTTCTTATCACAACATACTTGAATGGCTTATCAAGTTGTTTGGTGTATCATCACTATCACTGACATTTTGTAGGGTTCTTTTCCTTAATATTGTCGCGTCTGGTGGGTGGTAGGACCCACGATTCGAACAGATAGAAGTAGGGTTCGAAATAAGATGCTGTAGGGGTACCTTATTTTATAGCCGAAATTTTTCTTCAGCTGACCCACGATGCGATAGCGTATTTGTACGGTAGGGAATGACACTGGCCTGACTGGTGACTTCTGGCGAAGATGGCTGGACACGGGGAGATTTCCACCGTTATTCAATGCCGGTAATTCAGCCGGTCAGCTGTTGTGTTCTTCTTAGATTTAGATAGGTAGCCAGATTTAGTAAATTCCCAGCGGAATTAAAGCCGTGTTTTATTTTCGGATATAAGAGTCGGCGGCGATGTCCCCAGCCTCCCGTTGACAAGTCCGGCCGTCAAAACCACAGAACCTCAACACATCCGATTCATCGTTCAAAAATCAACATCCCGTTTTACGGTTAAATGTCAAACTGACTTTATAATTAGTTAAGTTTTAATTTAGACATTTTGTTATTTTAGTTTAAAGATTAGATTAAATTATTAGATTTAGGATGATTAATTATAACAGGTAAATTGATTTTATTTAAGAGAGATATCTATTACAAAACAATTATCGGATTTCATAGCGACATCTATTGAGCAAATTAGAAATATGCCGTCAATAGGTCGATAAACAGTCAATCGTTAACGTCAGTCAAGGATAGATGGCGCTTATGCCATTATTAATTATTGATAGTGTTAAGTTTAAAACTTATTTATTATTATATTATTTAATTATCAGCTTAAATTTAGGTAACGTGCAAGCGCAACGTTACAATATAATAATACGGAACCCTTATATAACTCGAACTAAACCTATAGGGTACTTCCCAGTGACATAGAATCATGAAAGTAAGTAAGAAGCTAGGTTTCGAGAAAGGTAGTGCGCTACCTCCTGATACATAATATAGCTGTGCCAGAAATTACACTGCCTGTCTTGCCCTTCTCTCCAAAATACTGCAGCTGTTTCATGGGAGAAACAAGCAGGAAGGTGATACCATGCAGTTGGGATCACGGCATAGCTCACCCTCCAACCAGTAAAGTACAGTCTTCTTTTTCTAATGGTATACGAGAGAGCAGGAAAGAGCTAAGTGAACAGGAATGATTATGTTTATATTTATGCTCTTTTCAAAGTCATATTCCCCAAATATGAGCAATTGAAAGGACCCGTCAAAAAACATTACTAATAGTCTCATCATATCAATAATGGTGTTATTCTTGTCATATAAAAATAAATAAGTTGTGATCAAGAAAAAATTGGGGTCTTTCAGCGTAAGAATGCTCTGTGAAATTGGTGATCAAAGGACTCCGAAGTACCATTGGCCTGTGAATTATTATGAGTTTGGAATAAGCTGTGTAAAAAGAAATGGTATATTATAAATGATAATAAATGTGTATGTACGATCACACCACGTCATTTCAAAGGTAAGTTTGTAAAATAGTTTAAAAAAACTAAAAAAACACGCTTTAATAGCAAACCCAACAAAAAAATTGAAAATAATTTTTAATAGATGAATTAAATGGGTTAACAAAATTACTTATTGTAAAAAAGCGTGGTGCTTGTAACTAACTTTTTATATTAACTTCACTTTTTAGAAATAGATAACGATGAAATATTTTTAATAATGAATATTGAGCACCTCACGCTTTTTTACAATAAGTAATTTTGTTAACCCATTTAATTCATCTATTAAAAATTATTTTCAATTTTTTTTGCTGGGTTTGATATTAAAGCGTGTTTTTTAGTTTTTTTAGACTATAATTTATTTTTTACTTTTTAGTATCGATTTTTTTAATTAAAGATTTTATTAATTTAAAGTACTCAACTATTAACAATCACTTTAGAAATGAGTGAGAGACTAAAAACAACACAAGTGATGTAGGTAACTTGCGCGCCTTACGCCTTCCTAGCATGTGCTATCCTGATTATCCTTATCAGGATATTGGAATAATTTTATAATATTATTGTATTGTCATCGGTCCTCGATAAATCTACAAAGTTTGAACAAAATCTGGTCGTTAGAAGTGGGTCAAAATCATGTTCAAAGATTCCATTACATACATAGATACATAGATACAACCCAAGCTAATAAAAGCGTGGTAAAAAATTTCAAAGAGATTCAGAGCTCACATAACACTGGCGTCAAGTTACAGATATGATGTCGTGCTTCGTGCTGTTTGTGAGTTTCCATTTGCCCATTGGGGGGATAGGGAAGAGGAGAGCAACGCATCTGCATAATATCTGGTTGTGTTGATGGGTATGGGCGTCGATTATCGCCAAAAGGCTTCGACTGCTCGTTTGCCCTCCTATGCCCAAAAAGCCCTGGAATCTAGAACTAATTCTAGACCGATGACAATTATTTTACTAAGTAGACTCACTTAATGCACAGTAGAAAATAGTCATAGGTGACGTCGACCACGAAACATTTATATCCTGGAATTCTAAGAATAGTTCACATATTCACGAATCTCGAAGTATTCGCGTTTATGGTATTAGGTAACTTTTGTAACAGAGAAAAAAGTATAAAACATACCTCTTTTTAAAAAGAGATTCACATCTTATGGGGAAACGAAGCTGGCGTAAGCTTTTTAAATTTTTATATTTCTTTTATTTTTATTTTATTGAGTATATACATGCTTTAAATAGTACACGTAGAACGAATTTCTCTAATTATCGTTTTTCACGCAATAAAATAACAAAAACTATTATGTCGTTTACGTCCTTTAGTTTTATGTTTGCGCGCGTATGGAGAGCCTCGACCCCACCTCGACCCGCTCAGGACTATCAGTTCCCTCTGGCGCGTGTTCGTTATTAAATTAGAATTATTGTTTAACAATACGTCGCCATAGGATGTGTAAAGTTCACGAAATCTTAGCCTACGCTTAATATCGGCCAATCAATAGCCAACAGTTAAAGGACTTATTCAGTATTCAATATTCGATATTCAATATTCAATATTCAATATTCGATATTCAATATTAGATATTCAATATTCAATATTCGATATTCAATATTCGATATTCGATATTCAATATTCGATATTCGATATTCAATATTCAATATTCGATATTCAATATTCTATATTCAATATTCAATATTCAATATTCGATATTCAATATTCGATATTCGATATTCAATATTCAATATTCGATATCCAAGATACCTACTTATTTTTTAACATTTAATTTCCCTTTTTCACGTTGTCACAAATACCTAGCATACTGTATTTAAAGACTTTTTAACAAAGAAATACTTTATATTTTCGGTATGATATAAAAATGTAAAGAGCAATTTTTAGGGTTCCGTACCCAAAGGTTGGCGTGCTTTGGGTACCCTTTGGATGCGGGACCCTATTACTAAGGATCCGCTGACCGTCCGTCCGTCTGTCACCAGGTTGTATCTCATGAACAGTGATAGCTATATGGTTGAAATTTTCACATATGAACTTTTGTTGCAGCTATAATAACAAATACTAAACAGAATAAGTATTTAAGGGGCTCATACAACAAACGTGATTTTTTGCCGTTTTTTGCCTTTCCCACTACGGTTCAAGCCTTGTCGTGGCGGTGGGGCTCAGTAGCCTAGGGTGAGCCCAGCACCTTAGGAAAAGCTAATTGAGCCGAGGGGGCTCTTTGTACCCCTCTCATGAGAAGAGGGGACAAAATAGCAGGGGCCAAGGGGCAAGGACGGGAACCTCACCCCATTGTACTGTCCCGACGTTGGGAGGGGTTGTTCTGTGGCGCGGGACAACACCTCTGTGGAGGTGCCGTCGGTCCCTTGGGGAGACTGACAAGGCGTCGAGGTGGCCTGTTAGTTTATTAGATCCGGGGCACCTCACCAAAGGCGGCATTGGTGACACTCGCCGAGTTTTAGTGGATAGAGCTGCGTCCACTTACCAACTTTCGGGCGCAGCGAGTCCCACATACCCATGTGGGGAGACCCACTCCCCCGTGGGATGCCTCAGAGCATTTCCCGGCGTTAAATACAAAAAAAAGGTGATCACAGAATCCAGGTCATTCAGAAAGAGCTACTTTTGCATCATCATGATACCAGCTATTTTGTTTTTCCTTTTTTTATGTTAGTTAGATAGGCAAACTGGCAAACGTGCCACCTGATGGTAAGTGGTCGACGTCGCCCATGAACATAAACTAGTTTACCTGGACGAGCCCAGGCAACTTATTTATGTGTTGCCTATCCTGAGACATAAGATGTTAAGTCTCGGTGCCAGTAATTACACTGCCTGTCTTGCCCTTCTCTCCGAAACACAGCAAAGCTGTTTCACGGGAGAAACAAGCAAGATGGTGGTACCCATGCAGCCGGGAGCGCGGCACAGCGCTTCCCTCCCACCGGTCATAAAATCTAATCGGCCATATCAACTCAATGAAAGGAATAACATTATGTTAGATGCTAACTAAGTTATTATTCTTCCCACTAATATTATAAATGCAAAAGTTTTCAATAATGTATGGATGTATGGATGTATGTTTGTTACTCTTTTACGCAAATACTTCTGCATGGATTTTAATGAAACTTTGCAATAATATAGCTAATACATCAAAATAACATATAAGATATAATTTATACATCATTCATTGGAATGGGAACTACGCGTGCGAAACTGCGGGGAGCTGCTAGTTGTCTATAACACCCTTAGCCCTGCCATTAGAATATACTTGGCTCTGTGCTTAAATTCAATTTAATTAATTTAAATCAATACTTTTTCTAATTATATTTATTACAAACACTGAAGTGGTCCTTCAAGCCGGATCTGAACTAGTGTTTCATTATAGATTTTATTCTACGCCTGTACAGTAAATTTATATTTTTAAGCATTATTACCATCATCATCAACATCGATACGGGTCTCCTATAAATCAGACGAGAAGGAGGTTTGGACCTGTACCTACGGCAGCTCAGTGCGAGGTGGGACAGCTTACCACTTCTCTCAAAAACTTTTTTACCTCACCACGTGTGCAGTTTTCCTCACGATGTTTCCTTTACTGGTGAGCAAGCGATGTTGTTATATTTAAATGCACGAGGATATTTAGACCCATTTTGGGTACACCCGACCAGGATCGCATCTACCTTTCATTTCTAGGCCGAGCCCACTAGATCATCGTAGCTAGCGAGCTAGCTGAGTTGGTTTTATACTTAGATTAAAATCAGCTGATTATAATCTTTACTATAATATTATAAAGCTGAAGAGTTTGTTAGTTTGTTTGAACGCGCTAATCTCAGGAACTACTAGTCCGATTTGAACAATTCCTTCAGTGTTAGACAGCTTATTTAGCGAGGAAGGCTATAGGCTATATTACATCACGCTGTGACATAAAGGAGTTGAGTATCGCGGGCGAAGCTGCAGGCAACAGCTAGTATAAGTATAAAATCAACTCAGTATTTGGAATACATTAGATAAAATCAAGCCCATTCATCAAATGCACCGTGGACCAACAAAGTCTGAAGAATATCTCAAGGAACCCATGTTTATTATTCCAGGCACGCCCTATAAGACTCGACACTTAGCTTGTGGGAGCAATAACTATACTATTCAGTTACACAGGCGTGTTTTAATATACCCAAACTATTTGATTGCACATTGAACGTTATTCTGCAACATTATTTTTACAAATGGTATAAAACCAGCAATGGATAGTGAATGTGCTAAAAGTGTGGCGGAACGGTATTCAAGAAAGGTAACATACACATCACGTCTCGTGAGATTCAGAATACTTTATGCCTATGCTTGCTTCAACACGTCCCTGAATAACCATGGACTGATTAAAATACTGGAATGTAGTAGAAATAGCCTGTCATTAAGAACTGTATTGTTACTATTCATGAAATCATGGTTATTTTAACGTGACAACGTCTACTAAATCGATTAACGCCTGCATGCATGAAATGACGCGTCACTGTCCCGTTTTCGTAGGAGAATTGGCACCAATTTTTGGGCCGCTTATAACATCAGCTATCTGCCAATGAGTCCCGTCAAAATCGACTTAGCCATTTCAGAGATTAGCAGGAACAAACACGCACACAGACAGACAAAAATTCTAAAAAAGTCTATTTTGGTATATTATGTTCCGTTTATACATCCATATTTAATAAAAAGTGGTTATTTTTATTTTACAAACAGACACTACAATTTTATTTATCTCTAGGTATATACCAGCTGTTGCTCGCAGCTTCGCTCGTGTTAATGATGATTATTTTTATAGCCTAAATTACTTCTTATAATATAAGCTATCTGCAAGTGAAAGTCCCGTTAAAGGCCGTTTCAGAGATTAGCTGGACCAAACAGATAGACAGAAAAAAATAAAAAATCAGGAGACACGTTAGTGTCTAGCGCCAAGAACACATCCAAGTAGTTTGGCGTGAAGCACTGTGTATATATTCTCGAGACATATGTAAACATAACCTCCAAAACAAAAAAAAAAATTTTGGGGATTTATTTTGTTATTATTGCCAAAACACTAAGACTTCACACTATTTTTAATAAGTTTCTTTTTACGAATTTTACACATATTACAAAAAATTATTGGGTCTCAGCAATTATTTAATACATTTCAAACATGAAAATTATTGCTTGCGCCGTTTTGCGATTAAAGAGGTTCAGAGAAAATATTTTATATGACGTTACAGTGAGAATTTTGAGTTTTGACATCGAAGTTGGTTGCTTGTTTTTTAGTTTTATCCTATCGGAACAGGCAAAGGCTAGAGGCCATGCTGCCTATCGTTATAAATATACGGTGTTGTATTAAAAATTAAGTATTTCGTTTTTTTCTTGTATTCTCTATAGCTTATTTTTATTTATTTTTTCTGTCATATTTTATATTTGATAAACGTCTTTCGTATAATATAATTTTTCTGTCGTATTTTTTATTTGATAAACGTCTTTTGTTTCATATATTCGTTTCTGTTAAGAGCTCAATCTTCTTCGTTTCTTCCCAGTTTCCCGTTAATTAATTGTAATTTTGTGTTTTGTTCATTCTGAGTGATTTACTAGTGTTTGTTTTAAAAACTGTATATATTGTGATTGGTTGGCGAATATTGTGGAGAACTGTTCTGGAGTGGTTTTCTTTTGTAGGACTGTTCTGATGGTTTTCTGTAGTGTTTGTTTTTAAAACTTAATCTGTGTAATATATAATGTGATTCGTTGGCGAATATTATGGTGAACTGTTCTGGGTGAATAGAATGGGAAGTGATAGTTGATTGATGGGTGCTAGAGGGGCAGAGCCGCGCTTTTTGGAATTTTCCGCCGTTTCTCCAAAGCACAGACAAGATATTTTTGTTAACACAACAGATATGGCAGCATGGCCTCAGGTCTTAGCCGGTTCCAACAGAAAATGCCAATTGGAAAGTAAAACGTTATGACAGTCTAATAATTTTTCGAGAAATGACAAAATTATTTAACAAAGTGAGATGTACTATCTCTATCTATGTAATTGTGGTGCTTTAATGTGATTTTAATGTATTTTTTTATTTAGTTTCAACCGATTTTATTCGGTCAAAACTCTAAAAATTAGACATAACCGCTTATTAAATGCCGCTGGAGTTTGTTTCTTGACTTCATCTCCTACCAATTAAATTGGTATTAAATTTTTGCTATACTCTACTTGATTTACATTAGTCAACTTATCAAGAATGGAAACAATGTGGAGTTAAAGGAGAAATGCTGTTATGTTTACAATAGAAAAAACAGTTTGGTGGCTGTAGCAAACCAAGAAGATGGTGTTTATAAGTTGGTCATGGAACTTATACAATGTTTTTTTACTCCTACTTCAACAGTAATTAGTGAAGAGTGTCATAGGAGATTGGCCATTTGAATATAAATGACCAGAATAAAATCAAAGATGGAGCAGTTACGAGAATATCATACACAGACAGCAATCTGAAGAAGAAAATGAGGAACCAGTACCATTTAATTTTAGTAAAGGGGGACCCAAATTAAGTGAATAAAAAAGCTGCCAGAGCGGTATAGATTTCCAAATCTATGTACAATGTTGAGTCCAAATGTTACTAATGATCCAGTATGTGTCCATGAAGCTCTGGAGAGCCCAGAAAGAGACAAGTGGATTGAGGCAATAGAGGAAAAGCTGCATGCAAGCTTTTGAAGAAAATGATGCATGGGTTTCTGTGAGTGAATTGAAAAACCTTTTGATTAAACTTTAGTACAGTGCAAGTGGGTATATAAAAGGAAATTAAATAGTGAGAATAGTGTATGTTACAGAGCATGTTTAGTGGCTAAGGGCACAAGGTTACA
Source organism: Helleia helle (assembly GCA_963853865.1). Lineage (NCBI taxonomy): Eukaryota > Metazoa > Arthropoda > Insecta > Lepidoptera > Lycaenidae > Helleia > Helleia helle. The sequence goes on along the minus strand of OY971433.1, from coordinate 17,058,436 downwards.
CAGAGGCCTGGAATTGATTATGAATAGACTTTCTCACCAGATGTCAGACATTCTACTTTGAAATTATTGTTCGCACTATCTGTTCAGTTAAATTTAGATGTCACTCATTTAGATGTTAAAACAGCATTCTTAAATCGTTTTCTTAAAAAGGACATTTATCAGGTTCAACTAGTTATTAATTGTGATTCAAATAAGAATAAGATTGTTAAACAAAGTAATTTATAATAAAAAATAAAAAAAAATGTTTATTTCAGAAACTTACATATTAAGTACAATAAAATCTATAATTACAATGCAATGTTTCTTAGGTATTTACAATATATTATGTACTGACTGCCTGAACCTTGAGAATTGCTCTCTGCGGTCTCTCGACGGATATCAGTAGCGTTTTCGCTGCTCCACCCCATGTGCTGATACTTGATGATTTATGGTTTAAAGCAGTCATCTAGATCATGGTATTAGAGAGTGGAGCAATGTTTATGTGAGTTAGGTTTCAAAAGGAGTCGTATAGAGCCATGTGTTTTTACAAAAATGAATAATGATGTAAAAATTGTTATAGCATTATATGTTGATGACTTATATTTGTTCCAATAATCAAATAGAGACAGACAAGTTAATTTCAGTATTGAGCTCTAAGTTTAAGATTAGGAATTTGGGTCAGGTTCAACAATGTTTAGGTATAAGAGTTAAAATTGATACTCAAATATTATGGAATAATATAATTTATGAAAAACTCGCAGTTTATTTATTCGAATATTTATTGCAAATATTTTACACAAATAAATAAGTGTAGTGTCCTAGGTATATAAATAAAAATTATTGTTGAGTAAATTTGTCTATTTTGGAGTCTGTAATCTGTAACTATCCAAAACTTTACAAAAAGTAATGAAATCCAACAAAAAAAAATTTCACTGTTAATCATCGCACCAAATACACATTTAAAATTTATTAAAAATAATTTGTACAGATAAATAAAATTGGAGTGTCTGTTTGTAATATTAAAATACCCGCTTTTTATTTAATGCATATGGATGTATATGTATATATGGGACATAATATACCAAAATAGCCTTTTTTACCATTTTTGTCCGTCTGTCTGTCTGTTTGTTCCGGCTAATCTCTGAAACGACTGGGCCGATTTTGATGGGACTTTCACTGGCAGATAGCTGATGCTATTGGGAGTAACTTAGGCTATAAAAATAATCATCATCAATACGGGTGCGGCTGTAAATCCAAGTTAACGCGGGCGAAGCTGCGGGCAACAGCTAGTTAAAAATAATTAAAAATAATAATAATAATAAAGATAAATAAAATTGGAGTGTCTGTTTGTAATATTAAAATAACCGCGTTTTATTTAATGCATATGGATGCATACACGGTACATATACCAAAATAGCCTTTTTTACCATTTTTGTCTGTCTGTCTGTCTGTCCGTCTGTCTGTCTGTTTGTTCCGGCTAATCTCTGAAACGGCTGGGCCGATTTGGTTGGGACTTTCACTGGCAGATAACTGATGTTATAAGGAGTAATTTAGGCTACAAAAATAATCATCATCAGACCGCGTACGGCTGTAAATCTAAACAAAAGCAGGCGAAGCTGCGGGATACAGCTAGTTAAAAATAATATTGATTATTTACAAAAAATAATGAAATCCTAAAAAAAGAACTAAGTAACTGATTTAAATCGAAATTAAAAAAAATATGTTCAAAATATTTAAAAAAAATGGTGTACCTACTTGGTGTGCATGTAACAGATATCTATACTAACATACTAATAGCTTATGAGTTTGTTTGTTTGAACGCGCTAATCTCAGGAACTATTGGTCCGATTTGAAAAATTATTTCAGTGTTAGATAGCCCATTTATCGAGGAAGGCTATAAGGCTATATACCATCACGCTTTGACTAACAGTAGTTAAGTTGAGTAAGCTAACGCGGGCGAAGCTGCGGGCAACAGCACTAGCTGTATATATACATAATACAAAAGAGTAACTAATACACGAATAAAATATGAAGACACTTATTCTCTTTCTCTCTTGAAGTCGTAATTAACTTTGTTCTACTGCAACTTAAAGCGGCAATTTAAAATCGAATAGCTATGTAGTTGAAATATTCTTTATAAAGTCGTCAACCGAAACAAGCGGATCAATTATTATTATCTAAGTATTGCAAACCAACTATGTACACCAATTTCTTTTTATATTTTTGAACGTATTTTTTTTAATTTCGATTTAATTCAGGTACTTGGTTATTTTTTCATAATAGAACGAACTAGTTCGCCATTAAATTATGAACTTTATTGAGCGCTCTCAGTGGTGACCGATTAGGCCCAAGACTAGTCTGGTATGAACTGATTTATAAGGTACCAAAGATAGTAATGATAGTATGTAGTAGAGGCGCTGCTCGACTTTCTATACAATTTTTATACTACTCGCTAAGGTGTATCGTCTCTGGAAACTCATGGTAGAGGTACAGAGTGGTACAGATCACAGATGTACCACACACACTACCAGGGGTGGTCAACTTCGTCATTATTTGAGACCTTTTTGGGGGATTGTTCAGTGCTGCAAGCCTATAAATAAAAATGGGTCTTTCATAATAAAAAAAACTTCACAAAGCTGAAGCGTTATTATTAGTAAAAATATTTAACTATTATTATAAGTTTGAAAACATTAATTGTTGAGCATTTTGTGTTTAAAAAGTAAATAAACTTAAAATATATTTAGTGAAAATCCTTATATTCATTTTATGCAATGGTAACATTACTACAATTGAAGTTTAGTCTGTGTTGAAGTTTTAACTTGGAATTGTAAAATGGCTGCTTTCTTTGTTTTCATTTGCTCTATGGAGTTATTTGAAGTGAAGCTGCCAATAAGTATAAACGTTAATATCAGATTTACAAAAACCAGAGATATCCCACAAAAAACAGTTTCACTGTAAAATGTCGCGCCAAGTACACCTCTAACTATAACACGTATAGCAAAAATAAAAAAATAAACTAATCTTTACAAAAAATATGAAATAAAAAAACCAAGTACACAAAACCTCTCGGATTAAAAGAAACACTCATTAAAAACTGTGAAAATTGAAAAAACAATTGGTGTAGTATATTTACAAAAAAAAAGAAAAATTTGCAATCTACAAAAAAATATAAATAAAAAAAAAGTAATCATTGTGATTTCCAATAATTGCAAAATTTTTGTGGCAAATTTTACAATTGAAAACATTTTTTTAAACGTACTTGGCGCGCGTCATTTTCTATGTATTGTAAATGACTTCACAATATCACTAAGATAAATTATTAATGTCAACTATCAGTTCGAGAAGTTTGTGTTCCTCAAGCATTCATTAATTTTATAATTTTCAAAAACAATTTAATAAACATTATCTAAGGTAAAGTACCCAGTAGCTGCTCAGGAACCAGTACCTGCCCACTCTCTGCATTTGTATATCTATATTCAAAAATGCAGATATACAAATAAAAAGAGTGGAAAGGTGGTTCTGAGCAGTTACTGGGTACTTTACCTTACTAGTAATAAAATCATTTCCTTATTTTTTGATTCAATTAAAAGGCAAGAAAGCGTCATATTCATATGAGTATAAATGTAATAGGAATAAGAAATATATAAAGAAATGGGTACGAGCTTGAATTTTAATTCTAATAGATTTGATTGAAGACATCAAAATAATCATTAGTGAGGCCAACTACATGGCGTAGAAGGGTTGCAACAATTGTTGTTTTTATACTCCTTTTCCATACCAATTTCCTGGCTGTAGATCACAGAATAATATTACCCTAGCTCTAGATTAGCCATGAAAAAATTTGGGGTACTCAATGACGCGCGCCAAGTACGTTTAAAAAATTGTTTTCAATTGTAAAATTTGCCACAAAAATTTTGCAATTATTGAAAATCACAATGATTACTTTTTTTTAATTTAAATTTTTTTGTAGATTGCAAATTTTTCTTTTTTTTTGTAAATATACTACACCAATTGTTTTTTTCAATTTTCACAGTTTTTAATGAGTGTTTCTTTTAATCCGAGAGGTTTTGTGTACTTGGTTTTTTTATTTCATATTTTTTGTAAAGATTAGTTTATTTTTTTATTTTTGCTATACGTATATATAGTTAGAGGTATACTTGGCGCGACATTTTACAGTGAAACTGTTTTTTGTGGGATATATTTTTCTTGGAAGTATAATATATACTTTTATATTCATTTAACGAAAAGCTATTAATGCGAAATTAAAGATACTTCAATTTTATTTATTTGTATTTAAATATTTTTTACAATTTTCAGCAGTTACAGAGCGAAGGCACCAGGTCAAATTCCTAATACTTGTGTATTCATTACTTGAATTTTTGCGATTGATTTCAGTTGTCCAAAACGTTGGTAATCATAAACCACAATAAAATACTTACTTACAAAGTTTCATCTCGTATGTTAAAACTAATTCCCATTCTCAAATGTACGATAGTGACTAGAATCGAAATTCCGGCGAAATTCAGAGAGTGCCAATTAAAAACTGAATCTAAAATGCATTTGGTCCTTTTAGTTCGTTTAATCGCTTTGTACCAAATAACATCTGAGACTTTAAATCTCGTTTATTCATTAGATAATTGTTAGTACCATAATTTTGACGTGATAACAGCTTATAAATTAATGAACACCAGCAGCGCGCACGAAAAAGTGTCCCGTTCCGCTGTCAAACGTTGGCTTGGAAACCATTATGTATAACAAATGTTAATACGCGACAATGTGTTTTGTATTTCCGTGTTTATTTCTACAATTTAATTATTTATTTATTTATGGAGGTCTCCCCACGCAGGTATGTGGGACACGCTGCGCCGAAAGCTGGTAAGTGGACGCAGCTCTACCCACTAAAACCCGGCGAGTGGCACCAATGCCGCCTTTGGTGAAGTGCCCCGGATCTAATAAACAAACTGGGCACCTCGACGGCTAGTCACTCCCCCAGGGGAGGGGGGAGGGGTTGTCCCGCACCACAGAACAACCGCTCCCAACGTCGGGACAGTACAATGGGGTGAGGTTCCCATCCTCGCTCTTTGCCCTCTACTCTCTTGTCCCCTCTTCTTATAAGAGGGGTACAAAGAGAACCCCTCGGCTCAATTAGTTTCACCCAAGGTGCTGGGCTCACCCTAGGCTACTGAGCCCCGCCGCGTCAAGGCCTGAACCATGGTGGGGTTCTCGTATTACCTATCCTGAGACAAAAGAAGCTATGTCTCTATGCCAGTCCTTTTTTATGTCATAGGGGGGCAACCGAGCCATCGCAGCAATATGGTGACTACCAACGCCCATATGATAGACATCCGCACAACCAAAAGTTATGCAGATACGTTGCCCTCCTTTTCCCTCTCCCTCCAATGGGCTACCGGAAACTCTCAAACTGTACGAAATGCGACAGCATAGCTGTCACTTGACGCCGGTGTTATGTGAGCGAGAGGTACCACCCCGGTCGTGCCGGCCCAATTCGGCTGCAAAGGAGAATGGCACTAACTCTTACTTACCTTCTCCCTGAAACACAGCAAAGCTCCCATATGGGAGAAACAAGCAGGATGGTGGTCCCATGTACACGGGAGCGCGGCTTATATAAATCTTTCCCACAAGTAAAAATAATATCGATTACGCAACGTGGGGAACGTTACGGTGGGGCTCAGTAGCATAAGGTGAACCCAGCTCCTTGAGCGAAGCCAAGTGAACCGAGGGGCCGTTCTGTAAGAGGTACAAGGGGCGAGTATGGGAACTTCACCCCATTGTACTGTCCCGACGTTGGGAGGGATTGTTCTGTGTTGCGGGACAACCCCTCTGTGGAGATGGCGTCGGTCCCTTGAGGGACTGACTAGCCATCGAGGTGTCCTGTTTGCTCAATAGATGCGGGGCACCTCATCAAAGGTTGCATTAGTGGCACTCGCAGGGTTTTAGTGGTTAGACCTGCGTCCACTTACCATCCACCACCACCACGCGAGATGCCTCAGAGCATTTCCCGGCATAAAAGTAAAAAAAACGCGATCACACAAGACTTCAATAGATGCTCTTATTTTAATATTTGTTAGCTTTTCTTGAAGCCACAAGACTTATTTTTTTTACTTTTGTGACATGATAGGAATATTAATCTACAGAGACACATAACATTTTCTCATGTTTCACAAATATTTACCTAAATAGAAAAGCCGCTTAGTTCATGACATTCTCAAGGACATTTCTGATGTCTGACGTTTTATCAAGTTTCATCTATAAAGTAGCATAAAGCCTTTAAAATATTTTTTTCTTTTCTATGGACTTATGTCAAAATAAAAGTGAAAAAATACTCTTAGAATTATTCAACTTAAGTCAGTTTGGTTTTTAACTGAATAAAATAAACTTATTTTGTTGCTCTGAAAATACAGAGGAACTGACATACTCAGCCTGTTGATGATTATATATCATACACATCCAGGTATATCAGACATTTCATACATTCATCATCATCATCATCCCCTATCCGTCCACTGCTGTACATATTCCTCCCTCAAAGAACGCCAAGACGACCGATCCCTCGTTACTCGCATCCAACACGGACCGGCTACTGTACGGAGATCGTCTTCCCCCCTGGTTAATGGCCGACCAACACCTTGTTGACCCAGCGGCCATCCGTTCTGAGTGTGTGACCAACTCAATTCCATACATTCTTCGTTTGGTGGGATTTGAACCTCGGAGCTACAGTTAGTTGCTAGTCACACGACAAGCCGTAAAATTAGCGTTCATTATTACAAAAATTTGTAATTTTCCCACAAAAACATAAAAATCCATAACTTTTTCACTTTCAAACGAAGGCTTCATAAATTCAATTTAAGTGTCTCCGGCCAGTCGTTTAGGCGTTTGCATTTTGTGAAGCGTCACTTAACGCCAAGGCAAGTTATCAACTACGATAATGGCATCTATCTTCGTGCGGCAAAATGCTTTCTATATTCAATATTTCAGCAATTAGTAGCAAAAGTTTAATTTTTGAACAGAGTGATGTTAGAAATAGAAAGGGTTGACATTTGTATGTGTTCTTTTCTTTTCTTTAACGCCGGGAATTGCTCTGAGGCATCCCGCGGGGGAGTGGGTCTCTCCAGGCGGGTATGTGGGACTCGCTGCGCCCGAAAGGTGGTAAGTGGACGCAACTCTACCCACTAAAACCCGGCGAGTGCCACCAATGCCGCCTTTGGTGAGGTGCCCCGGATCTAATGAGCAAAAAGGGCACCTCGACGGTGAGTCAGTCCCTCAGGGGACCGACGCCACCTTAACAGAGGGGTTGTTGAGGTTTCCGCCCTCGCCGCTTTTCCCCTGCTCTTTTGTCCCCTTTTCTCATAAAAGGGGTACAGAGAGCCCCCTCGGCCCAATTAGCTTTGCCTAAGGTGCTGGGCTCACCCTAGGCTACTGAGCCCCACCGCTACGTCAAAGCCTGAACCATGGTGAGGAACATTTGTATGCTAGTTGGATAAGCAAACGGACAGACTAGGGGTAAGTGGTCACCGTCGCCCATGAACGAGTTCACCCAAGAATTGTCCAACGTCATCCAAACACTAACGAGCTCACTTATCCAGGCCTAACGGTTAAGATTAACCCTAGAACCCTACAAAGTCTGGCGTATTCAGTGTTCCTACACAGGGGTTCACAGGAACCCCAAAACAAAACAGTCTAGAAAGTATGAAACAAAAACAATTATAGAAAATATTACTTTTATTTATAATAGTTAACATCATGAGACCACAACATCAGCATTTTAATTTAAAAAAAAATCAATTTGAGCACTTTTGGCACACTTTTACTTGGTGTTCCAAGCAAATAGGAATTTTGCACTTGACGCATCGCGTTTTGCTCTTGCGATCCTTATTCCTTAGGCAGAAACCACAACGCCCCTGTGAGTGACGTTCACATCTAGGAGCATCAACTGGTATGGGTTATTTAAGGATCACCGAGATACTCTCCCTTACGTCCCTCCTCCAAAGTTGGTATTTGTAGACGGTCTCTCAAATGTTGGTCTATGAGAATTAATGTCAGGTTTTGTCTTAAATCCTGAGATATCTCTTGCAAGGTCATATCATCATCGCTACTAGAGGCATCTTCATTAACATTTCCTTGGCCATCCGTATTTATATGACGAAAATCTTCTAAAATACCATCAGGCTCCTCATCAGATTCTTCGGCAACTGAACCATCATTAATCAAATCTTCTTCATCACTTGAGTCCTGATTTACTATGAGACGGATTTCCTTATCATTTAATCCCCTGTCTAAAGCCATCTGCAAACAATAATATATAAATATTGAAAGCTGCAGTTATGTAATAGGTACATAATTTTATATTTTGTAAAAAAAAATAACAAATAAAAAGTTTATAGGTTATTTTTATTAAATAACTTAACTTTTGCAATTCAATGTTTGAATTATCACCGTTACATTATTAACTATAGCAATAAGATTCAAGAAAATACATTCATAATATTTTTAAAATACTCACGTTGTTACTAAACTGGGGTGCTACAGCACCCCATGGCACTTATGCACACGTCCACACCAGTCGGTTGTCGCCGTACCACTGGCCAATTCGTAGAAGGTCACCTCAAGGTAAAATACGCCGAAGTTTAGACTCGTGCGTTAGCAATCGACGAAATAATTTAAAAAAGTAAATCCTGTGGGTGCTCAGGCACCCCGAGTAGGGTTCTAGGGTTAATAATAATAATATCTACGGACGCTTTTACACCACGTACGGGTACCAGACAACGGAAATATATTTAATACTTTTATAATATACAAATATTTAAGATATATTATATAATACACATCCATGACCCAGAAACATAGGAAAATGTGTGTTCCCTGGCGGGATTCAAACCCGCTACCTCCGGCTTCAGCGCCAACGCGATAACCATTGAGTCACAGAGTTTGTCAATTCACAGATTCATAATTCGTTCCACTGCAATAAGTTTAGTACAGAACAACGTCTGGGACCTCTAGATAATAACATACTCGTGACTAGCAGAACTCATATTTTTTGCGTTGGCTATACTGGTAAGTCTGGTTACTAGTAATTACACTGATTATCCCTGCACTTCCCAATTACACTGCCCTTTTGTACAAAATACAGCAAAGTTTTTTGAAAGAAGAGTTCCAGGAACCTCACCAAAGGCGGCATTGATGGTGACTGCCGGGCTTTAGTAGGTAGAACTGCGTCCACCTTACCATCTTTCGGGCGCAGTGAGTCCCATACACCCGCTTGCCCCCCCCCCCCGGATGCATAAGAGCATTTCCCGGTACAAGAGAACAAAAGAACGGTGGTACCAGGACGGACGCGCACCCCACCATGGTTCAGGCCTTGTCGTGGCGGTGGGTACAGTAACAATGTTCGCCCAAGGTGCCGCTGCACCTTGGGCGAAGCGAATTAGGCCGAGGGGGCTCTTTGCACCCCTCTTATAAGGAGAGGGGATAAAAGAGCAGGGGGCAAGGGGTAAGGATGGGAACCGCACCCCATTATACTGTCCCAACGTTGGTAGGGGTTGTTCTGTGGTGCGGGACAACCCCTCTGTGGAGGCGGCGTCGGTCCCTTGCGGGACTGACCAGCCGTCGAGGTGCCCTGTTTGTTTACTAGATCCGGGGCACCTCACCAAAGGCGGCATTGGTGGCACTCGCCGGGTTTTAGTGGATAGAGCTGCGTCCACTTACCAGCTGTCGGGCGCAGCGAGTCCCACATACCCGCGTGGGGAGACCCACTCCCCAGCGGGATGCCTCAGAGCATTTCCCGGCGTTAAAGAAAAAAAAAAGGACGGGCGCGCGCCATAGCGGAACACCACATGTTAAAAAATCTACAAGCCTCGTTAAAAATGAATGAAAAACTAAAAGCGAGTTAAGAGGCATTACAAAAATTCTGTATTAAGTTTGCTTATAATGTATGTCAATTAAATCGAGTTTCAACATAATTAACCTTATTTAAATTAACAGCTTTTCACTAAATGCATAATATGAAAGTAACGGCATCTATATAAAAAAGTTATTTGTCTGTCTGTTTGTTACGGCAAATCTCTGAAACGGTTGTGCCGATTGTGACTGGACTTTCATTGACGGAGCTAATGTTATAAGGAGTAACTTAAGTTATAAAAGTAATCATCTTAAATCCGAATACAGCTGTAAATCAAATTAAACGCGGGTGAAACTGCGGGCAACAGCTAGTCTTATATAACTTGTTTGCTTTATTTATTGAAAAACAACTTTTATTTGATACTCGCTGTTGCCTGCAGCTTCGCCCGCGTTACTCAACTCCTGTTAGTCACAGCGTGATGTTATATAGCCTATAGCCTTCCTAGATAAATGGGCTATCTAACACTGAAAGAATTTTTCAAATCGGACCAGTAGTTCCTGAGATTAGCGCGTTCAAACAGACAAACAAAATATTATAGTATAAATAATAAAAGACTTTAGGTTACATCTACATTCCTTATTTCATTAAGAGAATAGAATTTTTTTACTAATTTGATGCTAAAATATTTAATATAGCTTTATTATATTATGTTGTTTTCATAAAGAAATTAACGTTTTTTGCTTGATTACATAAAGGTAAAAGTCGCGGTAAAAGAACTTTTTTTTCTTTTACGCCGGGAAATGCTCTGAGGCATCCCGCGGGGGAGTGGGTCTCCCCACGCGGGTATGTGCCCTGCGCCCTAAAGCTGGTAAATGGACGCAGCTCTACCCACTAAAAGCCAGCGAGTGCCACCAATGCCGCCTTTGGTGAGGTGCCCCGGATCTAGTAAACAAACAGGGCACCTCGACGGCTAGTCAGTCCTGCAAGGGGCCGACGCCACCTCCACAGAGGGGTTGTCCCGCACCACTGAACAACCCCTCCCAACGTCGGGACAGTACAATGGGGTGAGGTTCCCATCCTCACCCCTTGCCCCCTGCTCTTATATCCCCTCTTATTATAAGAGGGGTACAAAGAGCCCCCTTGACCCAATTAGCTTCGCCCAAGGTGCAGCGGCTCACCCTAGGTTACTGAGCCCACCGCCATGACAAGGCCTGAACCATGGGGGGGGCGGTAAAAGAACTGGCGAAATCATAAAAAAATATACAACATACTCAAAAATATTATTGAAACAGGAAAGGCGATATAAAAGAAATTAAATCTCGTTTATATTTCTACTAATTGGTTCATGATACGTTCGCCCTTTCTCATTCTCTCTCAATCGGTCTCAATCACTCTCTCTTCTTGTACAAAAACGTTGCAAATTTTCGTGTCGTTTCATCCATAAAAATTTTACCCTCATGCGCGCAAAGAAGATTCTCTTCAAAAATTACATAATATATTTCATAACTAGTATTATAACTATTATTATAATCACTGCGACTTAGCATCTTACGTCACAGGATAACCAAAGCAAGATTTAGTAAGAGGTAGTGCCATGCTGCTATGCAGCCGAATTGGGCCGGCACGACCAGGGAAAAGGAGGGCAACGCATCTGCATAACCAAATGGCGACTGGCTTGTTGGTCTATAGTGGTTAGTGACCCTGACTGCTAAAACCAGAAGGTCGTGGGTTTGATCCCACCCAGGACAAATGTTTGTGTGATGAGCATGATCATTTGTTCTGTGTCTGGGTGTAATTTATCTATAATATGTATGTATTTAGAAATATATAAGTATGTATCAGTTGTCTGGTTACCATAAGAACAGGCTCTGCCTAGTTTGGGATCAGATGGCCGTGTGTGAGTTGTCCCAACATAATATTATTATTATTTATAAATGCAAATGATAGTACGGTATACACACCATCTGCCACTCGTCTCATAATATCACCTCTCTCGTCTTCTGCAAGTTGCAACTCAATTCCGATCCACACATGTGGTACCCTTGGGTTTTGGTATGAGAGACCAATAGATAGACAGACAGACGAACAACAAAGTGATCTTATTGATTTTGTCATTATAAGGGACGGAACCCTAAAAAGCAGTTGATAGATCTGATGATGATTATAGTATGGTATACACACCACTCGTCTCATAATATCACCTCTTTCGTCTCCTGCAACTCAATTCCGATCCTCACAGGGGGTACCCTTAGGTTTTGAGAGACCAACAGATAAACAGACAGACAAACAACAAAGTGATCTTATTGATTTTGTCATTTTAGGGAACAGAACCCTAAAAAGCAGTTGATAGATCTAATGATAATTATAGTAGGGTATACACACCACTCGTCTCATAATATCACCTCTTTCGTCTCCTGCAACTCAATTCCGATCCTCACAGGGGGTACCCTTAGGTTTTGAGAGACCAACAGATAAACAGACAGACAAACAACAAAGTGATCTTATTGATTTTGTCATTTTAGGGAACAGAACCCTAAAAAGCAGTTGATAGATCTAATGATAATTATAGTAGGGTATACACACCACTCGTCTCATAATATCACCTCTTTCGTCTCCTGCAACTCAATTCCGATCCTCACAGGGGGTACCCTTAGGTTTTGAGAGACCAACAGATAAACAGACAGACAAACAACAAAGTGATCTTATAGATTTTGTCATTCTGAGGAACAGAACCGAAAAAACAAAAGACGGAGCTGATGATGATAGTAAGGTGTACACACCATCTGCCACTCGTCTCATAATATCACCTCTTTCGTCTCCTGCAACTCAATTTCGATCCTCACTGCACAATGTCTCAAGGAAAATGAGACTTTCGCTGTCTCGTTAATCTTAAATGCACTTTTATCGCTTGACGGCTCGAGCTTTTAATTCTTTTTAAACTTCAAAAGATTTTTATGAAATAAGCTTTTGTTGTGAAGTGGTGTTTTTTGGCTCATAAATTAGTAGCTACTTTTATTTTCACTCATAAATTTTAATACTTGGACAAATGTTTTTATAATAAACTACTAAATTTTTAAAGAGTTGGTAAGATTTGGCACTGTAGTCATTGACCTTTTTTTTCTTTAACGCCGAGAAATGCTCTGAGGCATCCCGCGGGGATTGGGGACTACCCAGGCGGGTATGTGGGACTCACTGCGCCCGAAAGGTGGTAAGGTGGACACAACTCTACCCATAAAACCCGGTGAGTGCCACCAATGCCGCCTTTGGTGAGGTGCCCCGGATCTGTTGAGCAAACAGGGCACCTCAACAGCTAGTCAGTTTTATTACATGAGGCGTAATACCCTCCCAAATTTTCATACCCTGTTACTCAACCATTACTAACAAGACATGTCAGTGGAGCGTTACTGTTTCAACCAAGTCATTACACGTCGAATTATGAACGGTCGGTGGTAACTCACTAGTGGATATAGACAAAAGGGGTTGTGTGAGGGAAAGGGAAATGTGTTTTAATAATAGAGCCTTCGATATTTAATTAAATTAGATACCGAAACCTGTATTTACTTACTTACTCCGCTGCCTCGACGAAGTTGACTTGGCGACCGATACGAGATGACGCCACCGCGCCCTGTCTTGCACGATCTGACCGTTTGGCGTCCAGGACCCGTAGGTCTTCTTCTTCTTCTTCTTCTTCTTCCACAATGTTGGGCTCAAACACCACATTGCACATAGCCAGCAAATATGAATAAACTATCTTAATTCCAGTAGAAAAAAATTATATGCATTCAAATCCCCAATCAATGAATTTACTATTCAAGAAGTGTCCCAGCGGCCTACATTTCATTTCCATTGTAATATTTCATTGTTATGAAAATCAAAAGTATAGCTTTAATTTGGGAGAGTGTCGGTGCTCGGTCCAAGGTCTTCATTATGAGAAACACTACTGGTTCAACCCCTTGACCTATCGCTTTCAGCGAAGTAAAACATTTTAAGCGTTACTCTTAATCATTTTTGGATTAATAATTCATATTTTATACCTTTTAATCTTTGTGTACTAAACATATTATGATGTTTGGTTAATATTGCCTAAAGTATATTAAGAGTGACAGGATACGGGCTGATGATGATGATGATGATGCTGATGATGAATGTATACAATATTATAATATTGTATGGCTTATATTATTATTATTAAACTAGCAGCTGTCCGGAGCTTTGTCCGCTAGTACTAAGATTTCTATGGGAGCTTTTTATATGTAGCTCTAAAATAAGCCTCAAGGCTCTCGATTTCCGAAATTAGCGCGATACACAGAAAATACACTTTATGTATCGTAGCAGTGTTATCGTGGTGTAGCAGTGATTAATATGTAGCGTAGCAGTGATTATGTAGCGTAGCAGTGATTATGTAGCGTAGCAAGTGATTATATAGCGTAGTAAGTGATTATGTAACGTAGCAGTGATTATGTAGCGTAGCAGTGATTATGTAGCGTAGCAAGTGATTATGTAGCGTAGTAAGTGATTATGTAGCGTAGCAGTGATTATGCAGCGTAGCAGTGATTATGTAGCGTAGCAGTGATTATATAGCGTAGCACTGATAGGTGGTGGGTGGACCTTCGGCCCACATTTCTCAATGTTGGCGAAGGTCGTGAAGGCGGCAAGTGCACTGGGCAGACTCCTCCCGAACCTTGGAGGAACCAGCGCCGCCTGCAGGCAACTATACTCCGGAGTCTGCCGGATAATAGCAACCTACGTTGCACCCATCTGGGCGGGTCACCTTACCACGAGGAATAAGGCCCAACTGCGCTCGGCGCAGCGGTTCATCGCGGTAAGAGTGATCCGGGGGTACCGTACAGTATCGTGGGCGGCAGCCACTGCCCTGGCCGGTGATCCCCCGTGGGAACTCGTGGCGGAGGTTCTTGCCGAGACGCACTCCTATGTCTCGGATAGGAGGTCTCTTGGTGAGAGCCTTACGCTAGACGGGATCCTTCGGGTTCGCCGACTAGGGCAAGAGGCGTTAATGCGAAGGTGGGGGAGGACCTGGCACAGCAGCCGTATGGCAAAAGCCTAACGGTGGCTCTGCGTCCGGTTCTTGAGCGGTGGATGCGCCGTAAGCGCAAACCCCTCACCTTCCGTCTGACACAGGTGCTCACCGGGCATGGTTGCTTTGGTGAGTACCTGTGCCGGACGGCCCGCAGGGAGCCGTTGACAGTGTGTCACGATTGTGGCGCGGCGGTGGACTCGGCCCAGCACACCCTCGAAGTGCGCCCGAGATAGGCGGCGCTGCGTCATGATCTGACATCCGTCATCGGGACTTGTCTCGCCAAGTGTCATCACCGCGATGCTCGGTGACGACGAGTCCTGGACGGCGATGGTTTCCTTCTGCGAGGCAGTAATGTCCCAGAAGGAGGCCGACGAGCGGGTGAGAGAGGAGGCCGCCGATGAGGCCTCCCTCCGTGGGCGACGAACGGGGGTGCGCAGGAGGCGCTACTTAATGCGCCTCCAGTAACGCCCCTGTGGTCGTATCGGGTTCAGGATGGGAACCTGGGCTCAGTATGACACGACGTCGCGGGGACTGCCCAAGCAGCCGGGCAGCCCCCCTTAAGAGGAGTAGTCTGGCCTTTGCCGGGGCCAGCCTGTCGCTGAGGTGATCCTGTTGAATGCCTATCCGGGACCCTCAAATTAAAGCGGCTGAAGGCGCTCGCAGTGGTTTTAGTTTACGGGTAGGGCACTCCCAGGTGCGAGTCCCACATAGGGTCAGGATCTACCCGAGATCCTGGCTACATGCGTAAAAAGCATTTCCCTGCGATAACAAAAAAAAAGGCATTGATAGGTACCGTAGGAGTGCTCTATATATATAATATCTATAGACGCTTTTACACTACGTCAATCTGGTCCCGTGGTAAGTATTCGAAGTACTTGTGTTACGGGTACCAGACAACGGAAATATATTTAATACTTTTATACTATACATATAATTACGATTTTTATTATATAATACACATATTTAATACACATCCATGACCCAGGAACACAGAAAATATTTTTGTTCCCTGGCGGGATTCGAACCCGCAACCTCCGGCTTGAGCGCCAACGCGCTTACCACTGAGCCACAGAGGTCGCTCTAGTACGCTAACTCAGCGTAGTAGGTTTCAGGTAGCTCAAGGAATGTAGAAGGGGCTTGGGTAACGTAGCGTGCTTCATTAAGTTATATAAATAGGGCTAGAGTAATGTATAAATGCGTGCGCAGCACAGCAGTGTTTAGGTATATAAAAATTGTTAACTTAGCAGTGCTAGGGTAATGTGACAAACAGGTAGCCTAGAATTACTTAGATAGACGTCATGGCAGCATTTACCTGTAACATATTTTTTGGCAACGAGAACGTAAGAACGTAATATATACGAATAATGTAATTTTTGTCCATACAATATAGTCAATATACAAAGTTAGTTTTATTAGCGTTAACGTAGCATCCATATAATTGTTATGATGTGATTTAATTTTAACAAAATAAAAATTCAATAATTTATTGGATTTCAACAAACCACAAATTAAAAGCTAATTACAGAATTAATTGAATGTTGTTTGATGACGATTAAAATTAAATTATATTATTCCCTTGACACTGGGTTGCGAATTTATTAATTTAAATATTGTTTTGAAGGTTGTAACAGCAGCTGTAAGAAACAGCAAGAACATTCTTTAATTAAGTCTGAGTATCTCTCGGATATATTGTGTAGACGATAAAATACCAAATTTTTTTTTGTGATTAATAATTGGCACTTGATGGTTTAAGGTCTTAGCGGATAGGATTCTCAGTGATACTCAGACTTAATTAAAAAATGTTCTTGCTGTTTCTTAGTCAGAATAGATACCACCATCCTGTTAATTTCTTGCAGTAGTTAGTTGTGTTAGGGTAAGAATACAAACCATCTTGCGTCTGAGTATAGTTAACTCAACGTTGCCCAGGCTGGTTTGATTTCCCCCACCATGGTTCAATCACTATTGTAGCGGTGGGGCTCAGTAAGGTGAAACATCTTGGGCGAAGCAAATTGAGCCGAGGCAGCTGCTCTTTGTACCCCTCTTATAAGAAGAGGATGGGAACCTCACCCTATTGTTCTGTCCCGACGTTGAGAGGGGCTATTCTGTGGTGCGGGCCAACCCCTCTGTGGAGGTGGTGTCGTTCTCCTGAAGGACTGACTAGCCATCGAGGTGCTCTGTTTGCTCAATAGATCCAGAGTACCTCACTAGGGGTGGCATTGGTGGCACTCGTCGGGTTTAAGTGGATAGAGCTGCGTCCACCTTACTATCTTTCGGGCGCAGCGAGTTCCACATACCCGCGTGGGGAGACCCACTCCCCGGCGGAATGCCTCAGAGCATTTCCCGGCGTAAAAGAAAAAAAGGCATGGCTTGGTTTGGATTAATTTGTCTTCCATGACGTTCGTTGAATTTTTATTTAGGAATCACTTATCTGCCTGCTTGTGTTATTTCTAGACTAAAGTAGATAATGTGTGAACAATTATTGATCTTTCCGCCAGGTAATTTTATCTATATCGAATAAAAATAGGCAAAGAAGTAAAGAGTGACCACACACAGCTACTGGGCACTATACAAAGCGGTCGCGGCTTCGAATCCCGACAAGTGCATATAATTTGTATGATGAATATACATAATATCTGTACTAGGTAATTAATGTATAAATACTGTTTATTATTATTTACATAAATTTCTTTCCCTTATGGTATTCATAACACAAATTCTTACGAGCTGACCACGGGGCTAGGTTTACTTGGTGTGACTGGGAGCGTAGCGCTTCCTGTAATACGGCTACTCGGAGGTCGGGTGCAGAGGGTGGTTTGATGTCGGGAGCTCTGTTGTTGTATGACCCATGTTGAATGGACTTCCACACTAAGATTGGTATTAATATGGACCTCCCGGACCAGCCAGGGGGAAACCCTACAGCCAAAAGCCATGTAGCCGGGAGCGCGGCACAACGCTTCCCTCACAGCGCTTCCCTCCCACCGGTACTTATCTATCTATCTATATATCTATATATAAATTAATTGCTGTTCGTTAGTCTCGCTAAAACTCGAGAACGGCTGAACGGATTTATGTTATCTTGGTTTTGAAATGTTCGTGGAGGTCTAGGGAAGGTTTAAAAGGTGAGAAAAATTCGAATAATGGCCGGGAAAACCCTAAAAACAGCCCTTTTCTTTTTCCCATACAAACGTTTTCTAAATAAAATGTAAAGTCAATTTGAACTTTATTGCTACTCAATAAAGGTCATATTAAATTATAAGTTGTAATTAAAGATTACACTGTTGCCTAAGCAACGTAGGTATGTTACTAACGTCAAAGAGTCAATTTGCAATTTATTACCAGTGCATAAAGTTCTAATTCAGTCTTTCAGTGCACGTTGGAGGATCTAATGTCGCGTTCCGAAACTCAACAAAAGTGAAATTATCAGTCTATGGATAATATCGTGACCAAATTGAATAAGTCACAAAATGTGATTATTAGCAGTAATTATTTTCTATTATTATTAAATTATTGTGTTACGATATCTATGAGTTCATCCTTCTATCTTTGTGAGTGACGATTACCGCTACGTGCGCGAAAACTTTCTTTACTTTGGTGATACTTTGTGATAGGGACATTCAAAGTAATGTGCTCTTATTTGGTTGGTATTTTGTGATAGTGATACTTTACTGCTAAGTGAGCGAAAAATTGTCTCACTTTGATTAATTAAAATTTACGATGCCGAGGAGAAGACGAACTGACTTAGGTTGTCGCAGTCAATCAAGTGTGCGAAGAACTACCTCACGTGCTAACTGTAGGCACCCTACCTACACATTATAATATTAATAATAAATTATCTTTATTGTACACATACATTACATAATTAAACATAATTATATACACACTTTAATTATATAATATATGCAGTACACATATTTATACATAAACACACTATATTACAATTATATACATAAATATACATTTACACATTTTCACGTATATCGATATCCTATCGACATATCGATGCGACGGATATCGATAGCCTTTACGCTCCGCACTACAGACAAAACCTGTTTGGCCGGTTGGAGAACTGCGTATGCGCCGGCCAGCAGTGACCAGTCACGATCACACTCTGACGCGGAACGCTCATATCTTTCGCTAACGCATAACATAACTTCGCGCTTATATCTTATTGTATTCTGCTTGTGCTTGCTTAATTACCTATAAGTGCTTTCTATCTTTCTCGCTATATGTACCTGACTTTCTGTGCTGAACTTTCTTCCGTGCTCCTTCTATATAAATGTAGTGTTGTGTAATGTGTGGACAATAAATATAATATTAACATCGAACTATTAATTATTTATTCCCGGTGAGTGCACACATTTAAACAATTATATAACATTTCTACACTGGTGACCTCTAATATGAACATGGAGGACGAATTCAATGACGCACGCGAGTCGACACCCGGCCGTAGTGATGGGCAAGCATCGAAAGCACTTTTCGATATTTGTAAAGTAGGAGTAAGAGTGCCTCCATTCTGGGCTGAAGAGCCGGAGATCTGGTTCGCTCAAGTCGAGGGTCAATTTGCCATATCTGGCATAACAAACGACCTGACCAAATTTAATTACGTCATTGGCCACCTCGACAACCAGTATTCAAGGGAGGTGAAAGATATTATTATCAAGCCACCGGCTACAGATAAATATGAAAAGTTAAAGTGCGAACTTATAAAGAGACTGTGCGCGTCCAATGAAAAGAAGATGAAGCAACTCCTGATGCATGAAGAGCTCGGTGACCGTAAGCCATCACAGTTCCTGCGACACCTGCGAGACTTAGCAGGCCCTAGCGTTCCAGACGACCTACTTCAGACTATTTGGATAAGTCGTCTGCCTCATGGTGTCCAGACAGTTCTCGCAGGCCAACCGGCTAGAACGTCACTGGAAGATTTGTCAGACCTAGCTGACCGCGTGAACGAACTGGCTTCGTCAGTTCCGAGGGTTGCAGCCGTTGCTGAGGGCATTCCTAGTTCCGTTCTGAGTGATCTCACTAGAGAAGTAGCAGAACTCAGGAAGCAGTTCCAGAAGATGACGCCTGGGAGAAGTAGGAAGCCGCAGCGTAACAGTGGGGGCTCCAGACACAATCGCAGCAGCTCTAGACAGCGATCGGACTCGAACTACAGAAAGTACCCACTTTGCTGGTATCACAGCAAGTTCGGAGAAAAGGCCCATGACTGCATCCGACCATGCGACTACAAGTCGGGAAACACCAAGGGCAGTCGATAATGGCGGCTGACGATTGCCCTTCCACGTCTTCAACTGGCCGCCTTTTCGTCACCGACCGCACTTCCAAGACGCAGTTTTTGGTCGACACCGGTAGCGACCTCTGTGTCTACCCACGGTCGATGCTTCGAGAGCGCCGTGCACGGACATCTTATACTTTGTGTGCTGCAAATGGCTCGAATATCGCTACATATGGCTACATAAATTTAGATTTAGACCTAAGCTTACGTAGAAAATTTGTTTGGCGTTTTGTAGTAGCTGATGTTACAAAGCCAATTATAGGTGTTGACTTTTTAAACTTCTATAGTCTTATTGTAGATTGTCGCAATAAGCGCCTAATAGATATTTTGACATCTGTTTCAGCTATAGCCACTATTGCAAAGTGTAAAGATGTGTCATCAGTGAAGGTCGTGACTGGTGAGACTCGTTATCATAAGATACTCGACGAATTCCCAGAGATAACGCGACCAGCTGGTAAGCACCACACTACACCACACAACACAATGCACCACATTCGCACCACACCAGGGCCGCCAGTTGCTACTCCCCCCCGTCGCTTAGCACCAGACAAGTTAAAAATCGCCAAGAGAGAGTTCCACGCCATGTTATCTAGTGGTATAGCTAGGCCCTCGGAGAGTCCCTGGTCGTCACCTTTGCATTTGGCGCCGAAGAAAAATAACGGCTGGAGGCCATGCGGCGACTATCGCAAATTAAATGCCCGTACTATACCTGACCGGTATCCGATTAAGCACATCCATGACTTTACCCACAATGTTGCTGGCTGTAAATTTTTTAGTACCTTAGATTTGGAGAAGGCATACAATCAGATACCGGTTAACCCAGACGACATTCCGAAGACTGCTATCACAACCCCATTCGGATTATATGAATTTCCATATATGACGTTCGGTCTTCGCAATGCAGGGCAGACATTCCAGCGTTTTGTCGATGAAGTCACTAGGGGCCTCGACTTCGTTTATTCATATTTAGACGATTTTCTTGTTTATTCGCGCAGCCGGGACGAGCACGAGGAGCATTTGCGTGCTGTCTTCACACGGCTCAAGGAATACGGTATGTTAGTTAATACTTCCAAGTGTGTTTTCGGCGAAGAGGAGATAACTTTTTTAGGTTATTGTATTTCTGCGAGTGGATGCAAGCCACTGGACTCTAAGGTGCAGGCAGTAAGAGATTTCCCGCTACCCACGACCATCCGGCAGCTTCGAGGATTCCTGGGTATGCTAAATTTTTATAGGAGATTCCTGCCACGAGCCGCTCAGATTCAGGCTCCACTTCATGCTTTGCTCACAGGTTCTGCTAAAGGTTCTCAGCCAATTACACTTACTGGCGATAGTTTGGCAGCTTTCGAGGCTTGTAAGGAGAGCTTATCTAACGCAGCGCTTCTAGCCCATCCTGATTGTTC
Source organism: Helleia helle (assembly GCA_963853865.1). Classification (NCBI taxonomy): domain Eukaryota; kingdom Metazoa; phylum Arthropoda; class Insecta; order Lepidoptera; family Lycaenidae; genus Helleia; species Helleia helle. The sequence continues at coordinate 17,036,885 of OY971433.1, read as the reverse complement.
GGCTAAACTCGCGGTAGTTAGCGATGCATCCGATAAAGCTATCGGAGCGGTGCTACAGCAATTTAGAGACGGCGCTTGGGAACCTCTGGCATTCTTTTCGCGTAAACTTACGCCTTCGCAGACGAAATATTCGCCTTATGACAGGGAGTTGCTGGTCATATATGAGGCCATCAAATACTTCCGGCATATGCTCGAAGCTAGGCACTTTGTTATCTATACTGACCACAAGCCGATCAGTTTCGCATTTCACGAACGAAAGGCAAACTGTTCGCCCAGGCAGTATAGACATCTGGATTTTATCAGCCAGTTCACTACAGACATTCGACATATATCCGGGAAGGATAATGTTGTCGCCGACACGTTGTCACGCGTAGATGAACTGGCAGCGCCACCGAGCTTCGAATCATTAGCCGAAAGCCAAGCCACTGATGCAGAATTACAAAGCCTTCTACAAGAGGGTTCTTCACTGCAGCTACAAAAATTGCAGGTACCTGATAGTCCCGTATCCCTGTACTGCGACGTCAGTACAGCGATTACCAGGCCATATGTGCCCAAATTTCACCGGAGATCGGTATTTAACAGCCTACATTCCCTTAGTCACCCTGGTGCCAGTGCCTCAGCCAAGTTGGTTTCTGAGCGCTTTGTTTGGCCAGGAATCCGAAAAGACTGCAGGGAGTGGACACGGGCATGTACACAGTGCCAGCGAGCAAAAGTCACCCGTCACGTGACCGCCCCGCTAGGCACTTTTAACTTAGCCCGCGCCCGTTTTAAGCATATCCACGTCGATTTAGTGGGACCACTACCTTCTTCGTGTGGATATCGTTACTGCCTTACAGCTGTCGATAGGATTACGCGATGGCCGGAAGCAACACCTATCGCTGATATCACAGCTGAAACAGTTGCAAAAGCCTTGCTGTCGACCTGGATAGCTCGGTTTGGTTGTCCGGTGGACATCGTTACAGATCGGGGCGCTCAATTTGAATCGGCCCTATTTAAATGTCTAGCACAACTGACCGGTTTCGAGCATAAAAGGACGACAGCTTACAAGCCTGCAACGGCTTAGTCGAGCGTTTTCATAGACAGCTCAAAGCAGCAATAGTGTGCCACGCAAACGACAGATGGACTGAGTCACTACCTTGGGTCTTGTTAGGCGTACGATCTGCATTCAAGCAGGATCTGCAGGCCTCCTCAGCGGAGTTAGTTTACGGAGAACCCCTTAGACTTCCGGGCGAGTTCTTCGTGCCAACTACTGTCGGTACAACTGACATAGCAGATTTTTCTGCACGTCTCCGTAAATATGTACAGAATTTAAGACCTGTTCCGTCATCTAGCCACGGCGAACCAAATATATATAAATAAGGAGCTATCCACATGTAGTCACGTTTTCCTACGCGAAGACGCATCACGTGGATCCCTACAGCCCGCCTACTCTGGCCCGTTCAAAGTCCTTAGCAAAGGGAATAAGGTATTTAAAATACTTTTAAATAATAAAGAAAAGACGGTATCTATCGACCGTCTCAAACCGGCTTTTACCTTGTCCGACCATGTTAATACCGAACCTCCCACTCCTGTAATACGTTCAGATTACACAACGCGTTACGGGCGTAAGGTTAGGTTCCCTGATTTTTATCGCCCATGACGGTCTCTGGAGGGGAGTGGTGTAGGCACCCTACCTACACATTATAATATTAATAATAAATTATCTTTATTGTACACATACATTACATAATTAAACATAATTATATACACACTTTAATTATATAATATATACAGTACACATATTTATACATAAACACACTATATTACAATTATATACATAAATATACATTTACACATTTTCACGTATATCGATATCCTATCGACATATCGATGCGACGGATATCGATAGCCTTTACGCTCCGCACTACAGACAAAACCTGTTTGGCCGGTCGGAGAACTGCGTATGCGCCGGCCAGCAGTGACCAGTCACGATCACACTCTGACGCGGAACGCTCATATCTTTCGCTAACGCATAACATAACTTCGCGCTTATATCTTATTGTATTCTGCTTGTGCTTGCTTAATTACCTATAAGTGCTTTCTATCTTTCTCGCTATATGTACCTGACTTTCTGTGCTGAACTTTCTTCCGTGCTCCTTCTATATAAATGTAGTGTTGTGTAATGTGTGGACAATAAATATAATATTAACATCGAACTATTAATTATTTATTCCCGGTGAGTGCACACATTTAAACAATTATATAACATTTCTACACTAACCACACTAATGACCAGAGAGAGACAGATCAAGAAAATAGTCGTATTGCTCTGTCAGAATTTCGTTTTTCAGTGAGTGGCAATGAAGTAGGCTTTATAGATAGGCTTAGAATGCAACGAGTTCGTGCACATCAAACACAACAACAGCAAGCACGACATAATGAAATTGAGCGAATCCGCAGACGCAGTGCTCCTGTGATTCTTGAACGAGCTGCATTCCACTATGATCCGGCAATTGATTATTATGCCGACAAATCGGTAACAATTGGGGAAATGAAAATAATTTGTAAATATTGTAAGGCGTTAAAATACACTGGTGAATCTACTGGATTATGTAAAATTCCCACAATTGGTCCCACCACCAGATCCTTTTTACGCTCTTTAGTTTCTGGCATTGGAAATAATCCTAAGCACTTCTTAGCCAACATCCAGAAATATAACAGCTGTTTCCAGACAACGCCAAATGTGGCGCTACACATATTATACAGGACAATTTCATGCCCACTTTGAAGGTGATATACCAGAATATTTTTTATAATATTCAAGTTTGTACTTATATATAATATCAGAAATAATTAATGGACAAATTTTAAAAAATTACAGATACAAGGACCAATTTATCACTTACTGGGGGCACTGTTACCACTTCCTGATGCAGATCATCAATTTTTACAAATTTATTTTATGGGCAATTCAGATGTGGAAGTTGATAATCGTTATGCTCACAATCCAACTGTGAAGAGAACCATTGTCCAAGAATTACAAATGTTTCTTCATCAGAATAACTATTTAGTAAACATGTTCAAAACAAAAAATATAGTTTATGAGAAAGCTTTAAATTGATTAACAGACTGTAACATAACAGTGTGTGTCTGTCAATATCAAATTTAAACCATAAATAGCCATATAACCATATATAAATAGCCAATATAACCATAAAAAAATCAGAAAAACTCTGTTTTGTAAGTAAGCAACATGATGTGTCGAAAATAATAATAAAACTTCTTGCTTCATTCAAAAAAATGTTTTTTTATTAAATACGGATTCGTTTTTTTTGTTAACCGACTTCAAAGAAAAGAGGAGGTTCTCAATTCGTCTGTATGTTTTTTTTCTTTTTTTTGTATGTATGTGACACGATTACTCCGCCGTTTGTGCATGGATTTCGATGGTTATTTTTTTGTTTGAAAGCTGGTGTTTCCAATTTGGTCCCATATTAATTTTATTAAGATCTGACAAGCCGTTTTTTAGTTACTCCCAATAATCTTTTCTTTGAAGTCGGCTAACAAAAAAAACGAATCCGTATTTAATAAAAAAACATTTTTTTGAATGAAGCAAGAAGTTTTATTATTATTTTCGACACATCATGTTGCTTACTTACAAAACAGAGTTTTTCTGATTTTTTTATGGTTATATTGGCTATTTATATATGGTTATATGGCTATTTATGGTTTAAATTTGATATTGACAGACACACACTGTTATGATACAGTCTGTTAATCAATTTAAAGCTTTCTCATAAACTATATTTTTTGTTTTGAACATGTTTACTAAATTGTTATTCTGATGAAGAAACATTTGTAATTCTTGGACAATGGTTCTCTTCACAGTTGGATTGTGAGCATAACGATTATCAACTTCCACATCTGAATTGCCCATAAAATAAATTTGTAAAAATTGATGATCTGCATCAGGAAGTGGTAACAGTGCCCCCAGTAAGTGATAAATTGGTCCTTGTATCTGTAATTTTTTAAAATTTGTCCATTAATTATTTCTGATATTATATATAAGTACAAACTTGAATATTATAAAAAATATTCTGGTATATCACCTTCAAAGTGGGCATGAAATTGTCCTGTATAATATGTGTAGCGCCACATTTGGCGTTGTCTGGAAACAGCTGTTATATTTCTGGATGTTGGCTAAGAAGTGCTTAGGATTATTTCCAATGCCAGAAACTAAAGAGCGTAAAAAGGATCTGGTGGTGGGACCAATTGTGGGAATTTTACATAATCCAGTAGATTCACCAGTGTATTTTAACGCCTTACAATATTTACAAATTATTTTCATTTCCCCAATTGTTACCGATTTGTCGGCACAATAATCAATTGCCGGATCATAGGGGAATGCAGCTCGTTCAAGAATCACAGGAGCACTGCGTCTGCGGATTCGCTCAATTTCATTATGTCGTGCTTGCTGTTGTTGTGTTTGATGTGCACGAACTCGTTGCATTCTAAGCCTATCTATATAGCCTACTTCATTGTCACTCACTAAAAAACTCAATTCTGACAGAGCAATACGACTATTTTCTTGATCTGTCTCTCTCTGGTCATCAGTGCGGTTAGCACGTGAGGTAGTTCTTCGCACACTTGATTGACTGCGACAACCTAAGTCAGTTCGTCTTCTCTTCGGCATCGTAAATTGTAATTAATCAAAGTGAGAAAATTTCTCGCTCACTTAGCAGTAAAGTATCACTATCACAAAATACCAACCAAATAAGAGCACATTACTTTGAATGTCACTATCACAAAGTATCACCAAAGTAAAGAAAGTTTTCGCGCACGTAGCGGTAATCGTCACTCACAAAGATAGAAGGATGAACTCATAGATATCGTAACACAATAATTTAATAATAATAGAAAATCATTACTGCTAATGATCACATTTTGTGACTTATTCAATTTGGTCACGATATTATCCATAGACTGATAATTTCACTTTTGTTGAGTTTCGGAACGCGACATTAGATCCTCCAACGTGCACTCAAAGACTGAATTAGAACTTTATGCAGTGGTAATAAATTGCAAATTGACTCTTTGACGTTAGTTACATACCTACGTTGCTTAGGCAACAGTGTAATCTATAATTACAACTTATAATTTAATATGACCTTTATTGAGTAGCAATAAAGTTCAAATTAACTTTACATTTTATTTAGAAAACGTTTGTATGGGAAAAAGAAAAGGGCTGTTTTTAGGGTTTTCCCGGCCATAAATCGAATTTTTCTCACCTTTTAAACCTTCCCTAGACCTCCACGAACATTTCAAAACTAAGATAACATAAATCCGTTCAGCCGTTCTCGAGTTTTAGCGAGACTAACGAAAAGCAATTAATTTATATATATATATATATATATATATATATATATATATATATATATATATATATAAAGATAGATTTCTTATTAAAGACTTTTTTCCCTATTTTCACTGGTACTCTTTTATATGGCTTAATAAATAAGGTTTATCATTACAATGATAAATAACGTATTTTTTTCCTTTCAACATATTAAGGTCAACTTAATCTAAGTACTCGTAAACAGACCTAAGTGTATATCACACACAAACAGCTGCTGAAATCACCTCCGTTGTGGTAAATTCAGTTACAGCTTTGCACTTTGTCTCCTGAAAACTACGTGAGTCTTTTAGAAATGAACACAATACAAAGAGGAATAATAGTTGGAGAAAATATGGTAGCAATGAAAGACGTCTACCTCAGTCGAGACATTTAGTCACTTTTAGACCTAGATCATTTTATATTTGCCTTCTAATTATCATAAATAGTTAAAAAATATATACAAAAATTTAAAACCGACTTCAAAAATACAATACTAAAAAGTAATAAAATAACTGTGTTTCTTTCAATTTTGTGCTTACAACTTATAATCAACTTAATCTTCTACTAATGTACAAACTTTGCGTTTACCACGTCATTATTGTTACTTTTGGAGTCGGTGTCAGCCAAGGTATAAAGACGGTATAAAGCAACAAATACGACAAGTGACGTTTTACACATACATTACACACACGTGTTTGAGCGTGTACATTTTCTTAAACTAAAAACATTAAAAAATATAATATATATGTACTAACTAAAATATATTATTAAAAAGGAGTCCCTTTAGGCAAGGTCCCGAAGATACTGGCAGCGTTCCCCCTTTGAATTGCTAGACTAATTCTTTTTCCGAGGTAGCTGCCAGCTCTTTGGTCTCCTGTGATGTCTCTTGGACTGCACGACGTTACTGTACTTCCTGTTTTTACTGTACGGCACGTCTTACTGTACTGCAAATTGTTACTGTACTGGACGATGTTACTGTACTGCACGTTTTACTGTACTTCACATTGTTACGATACTGCACGATGATACTGTACAGCACGTTTTACTGTACTGCACATTTTTACTGCACTGCACGATGTTACAGTACTGCACTAAGTTACTTGTACTGCAAATTGTTACTCTACTGCAGGATGTTACTGTACTGCACGTTTTACTGAACTGCATGTTTACTTGTACTGTACGTTTTACTGTACTGCACGATGTTACTGTACTGCACGATGTTACTGTACTGCACGATGTTACTGTACTCCACGAGGCTACTGTACTGTACGATGTTACTGTACTGCACGATGTTACTGTACTGCACGATGTTACTGTACTGCACGATGTTACTGTACTCCACGATGTTACTGTACTGCACGATGTTACTGTACTGCACGATGTTACTGTACTGCACGATGTTACTGTACTGCACGATGTTACTGTACTGCACGATGTTACTGTACTCCACGAGGCTACTGTACTGTACGATGTTAATGTACACAAAAGAGAAATTGCTAAACATTGATCGTCTAAAGGAAGTAAGTGGTTTGAATGGTACATAGGGCGCACCAAAGTTTCCGGAACTGTCCAGTTACATAAATAATAATAATATTTAAAAAAGTAACAAATAACAAACAAATAATGAATGACGAAAAAATAACAAATAATAAATTTAAACACCCATCGTTATTTTTCACCCATTACACACACGTGTTTGAACGTGTACTTTTTGTACGTTTTCAACGTGAAATAAAAAGTAATACGATAGTGTCAAACTGTCAAATTACGAGAATTCAACTTTTACTGGAAATTATTCTAAACATCTAAAACGTGAGCAATCCAAATTTATGAAACTGTATTTCATAAATAATAAATGGAAATCATGTAAAATTGATGAAAGTAGATACAAACGATGGTATTTTAAGAATACAACTGCTGATATTTTTAAGTTTAATACGTAAGTGAGGTTACATCGACATAATATGAGCGGAGAATATTATTATTATTATTATTTTTATGCTTTTTTCGGAGGGATCTATGCTAATGGCCCAAATGCTTCGTCGGATTAGTGTGAGCCCATTTGGCTTACTATTGGTTTGTTAAAGTGGGGGGTTGGCCCCCGCCAACCGTGCAGTCTGCGACCACACGGCCTCCTGGCGTCGGGTTGGGAATATTATATTCACGTCGGCTCACGCTATCAAATGGCGTTTAACCACGGACGTTTAACACAATATGTGATTGAACGAGTACTTGGCGGGAGACACTACCGTGTCTCCGGATAACAGTACCTACTAATGACAAGAGTACAAGGCAACGGACAAAAAATATAATCATAATCATGATCAGCCTTCATTCGTGTACACATGTACACACAACAAGTATACAAAAAAATATATTTTTGAAGTGAAACTTGTTTGCGCGAAACGTCACGAAAATGAGCAACGTTTTTATCCAAGAAGATTGTGATTGAGACCGATTGAGAGAGAGTGAGAAAGGGCGAACGTAGCATGAAGCACATAGACTAGGAGAGTAGACAAGCGAGTGAGAAAAATCGAGAGAGAGTGAGATAGAGCGAACGATGCATCGCAAGTCTCGGAAATTTAAAGCTTTATATTAGTATAAATATAAATGAGATTTAAAAATTAGTTTGGGAAATAAGTTTCACTTCTGACAATAATTGTGTACTTTGTACGCACGCACTTTTTATATACTGGCGGACAATGGCTGCCTTTGAATTAACGCCATGACGGCCTATACCCCATTCGCATCCAACTGTCGTGTCGTGACCACCTCTGTGGCTCAATGGTTAGCGCGTTGGCGATCAAGCCGGAGGTTGCGGGTTCGAATCCCGCCCGGGAACAAAAAAAAATCTGTGTTCTTGGGTCATGGATGTATATTAAATATGTGTATCATATAATAAAAATCTTAAATATATAATATATAGTATAAAAATATTAAATATATTTCCGTTGTGTGGTACCCGTAACACAAGTTCTTCAAGGACTTACCACGGGACCAGATTGACGTGGTGTAATAGCGTCCATAGATATTATTATAAACCTAGTACGGAGATCGTCATATCATTTAGACATAATATCTATATAAATACAATTTTCCCTTGTCGAACCCGTTACAATGTACCACTGCACTAATTTCAATTGTCAACTTCGTTTAATCCGACAAAGAGTAAAAAAGCCCCACGAAACAGGAAACCCAGTTTCTATTCACGGGTAGTGTTGTACTTGCATACTCTTGAATGCCGGACGACTTCGCGATCGAGCTTTTAAGGCTAAACGTTCTCACGAGACACACGAACAGAGGGACTTAAATATAGCATTGTAATCCTAGCTTAGCTGGTAAAGCTAGGAAATAGGATAACATTGTTTAAATACTAGTACGGTAGGCTGCGATTTTTCCAATGTAAAATAATCAAATAAAATAAAATAAGAATATTTTTATTCAATGTTGTAATAGGCGTTTTAAATAAGAATAGGAACGTCAATGGCCTCTGTCAAATATCACTTGAAAAGTACGATTTTCACAAAAACTAATTTGCATAATTGATAGTTTTAAATCGAATTCAAATGAAAACGTTGAATAGTCGTAAATTATTAAAAGAATTGAAGTCATAATTCGTTTTTAAAAAATAAAACCATACAATAACATTTTTTTTATTTGATTGTTGCCGCAAAGGCCCTGGAGCCATACCAAAATTATTAAAGAAAATAAGGACGCTGGTCGCCATCTTGCCGTTATTAGTGTGCTCCGTCGTGATGACCTGAAGGAAATATAAGTTTGCCTCGTGAAATGTACGCTACCAGTTTGAAAACAGTGTAAAATACAAGTAAAGTGTCCAAGCGAGTTCATTTGTGTATGGGGATAAATAAAAACACGTTAACACGTATCCGACGCGTACTCGGACAGAAATGCAGAGATGAGCGGAATTGAAGAGCTAGATTCTGATTGATTTTTTTTCACTTAATCTTTGTAAATAAATTTAATTAAAAGAATTTTTTATTTGTCCACCTTACCTAATTGGTTTGAATTGACAGCTATGGCGTCACAATATGGCGCTAAGTCATTTTCGTTCGTTTCCGTCCTATTCTCATTTGAAACGCATATACATCAACGTAGCTTATTGAACGTCAAATGACACTACTACCAGTGCCAAAACTAGTCCACTAAGAACCGGCGAAACAAACTCAGTAAAATAAATATGTTGATTAAAATTGTAGTTTGTATTCGGCTAACCATTGGTGAACCGTGAGTGACGATGGCCTAGTGGGCTCGGCCTTATCCGAAATGCCTAGAAATGGGATTTTTCTAAATTTCTACGTACATCTAAACATGAGACCATCGCTTTCTCACCGGCGAAGGAAACATCGTAAGGAAACCTGCATGCCTGATGAGATTAAAAGTCTTTGAAGGTGTGTGAAGTTCACCAACCCGCATTGGGCCAGCGCATCGGTGAACTATGGCCCAAAACCCTCCCCGCCTGATTTCGAGCAGGAGAACCGTACCCAATAGCATATTGGTATATAGGTGGGAGGGAAGCGCTGTGCCGCGCTCCCGGCTGCATGGGTACACCACCATCTTGCTTATTTCTCCCGTGAAACAGCTTTGCTGTGTTTCGGAGAGAAGGGCAAGACAGGCAGTGTAATTACTGGCACCGAGACTTAACATCTTATGTCTCAGGATAGGCAACACATGAATGAGTTGCCTGGGCTCGTTCCAGGTAAACTAGTTTATGTTCATGGGCGACGTCGACCACTTAACATCAGGTGGTACGTTTGCCAGTTTGCCTATCCAACTAACATAAAAAAAAAGAAAAAAAAATAATATATATATAGCAGGTAGCATAGTGTTGCTTAAGTAACGTAGCAGTGATTGGGTAGTGTAGCACTCCTAAGACGGCGGCAGCGAAACATAATATCACTGAATATCCAAGCGTATTGGTGTAAGAAACAGGTAAGATGACAGTATATTCCCCCCAAGCCCACCTTTGTTGCTACAGCGGTACCCACGAAGATGCTCCTACGTACTTATTAGGCTAGAAAGACATCGAGAACTATCACGAAAGGTAAAGCGAGTAAAAATCACCTTAGCACATTATTAGCTGGTACGAAATGTCCCCACCATGGTTCAGGCCTTGCGTAGCGGTTCAGCAGCCTAGGGTGAACCCAGCACCTTGGACGAAGCAAATTGAGCTGAGAGGGCTGCTCTTTGTACCTCTCCTATAAGAACAGGGGACAACAACAATCAATAAGCAATTTTAAATTAAAATATAAAAATTACTTGCTCGAACAACAATTAAATAGTTATTTATAAATATTGATTCATAAATATTGATTTTTATTACTCTTTAGATTTTAATATTGCCTATTTAGGTATATAAAAATATATAACAGCTATGTTACTGTAACATCAAGGTATGTCTAGTAAGATTTAAATTATGTAGGTATTAAGGTTTTCTCACCTGCTCGGTTGCTAAGATGTGTAATGGCGGCAAGGCGGCCATTCTCCCATCCAGCGTTAGATACTGATATAATATATATGTATTATGTATGTGTATGTATGTTGATCATGTACTCTCTTGCCCACGGATGTCATAGTTCGTGAGGTTACATTACAAGTACAATATTCACCATGCTAATCTAAAATATAAATTTATCTATTAGATAAAAGTCAGAAACTTAATATACTTCCTCATACAGGAAATAATGATATTTTGTGCTCACCTCAGCTACTCTTCACCTTAGGCCTAGTTCAGTGTCATAACAATAAAATTATTGTAATTGTGAACTGATTACGTCATATTAAAAATTGCGCACGAGGTGCGTGCGTTCCACATAGGTACAATGATCCGACTGCTTAACAATAATAGTTTTGTGATTCGTTAAGGGTGTGGATTCGAGTTCGCGGCAGTCCAAGTCGACCGACGCGATGAGTCATGAATCATGATACTGATTGATGAATGTGATAGTGCGACTACGTGAGCACTGACTAATGTTTATTTTTTATATATATTAATAACATATTATGAAAATATAAGTAAAATGTTGGCTACATAAACTTTTTTTTTTTTTAATTTTTGTTTATTACTAATATTATGTTGGCTGTTAAACTGTCCCAACTACGCTTCCGTCGAGTTTTTTGGGGCCACATAAAATCAGGACTGTGTTTTCTCGCACAGTCACTTAACTGAGTGGTTTCCATTTTAGGAACTGTATTACACTGTTGTGCATTTTATTACAGTTATTATTGTTTTACTTTTATTCTTTTACAAAGCTTTCATTATTATTAAAATAAAATCATATACTTATATATACTTTTTTTTGTAGGTAAGTATATATTTTTATGTAGTTATTGTGTTTGTTATTTCATACTTTTGTTAACTATAGTAATATAATATGACTGATAATAATAAATGTACCGTAGAATAATTAAATATATATATTTTTTCTTTTCTATCTTATTAAACGTAAGTAGATAATAATTATTATACTAAGTATATGTGTGTAACAGTGTAATAATTTACCTAAATAAATGTTCTTCTATTCTATTCTATTCTAAAAAAGAGCAGGGGGACAAGTTGAGAGGATGGCAACCTCAACGTCGGGACAGTACAATCGTACTGTCCCGAAGTTGGGAGGGCTTGTTCTGTGGCGCGGGATAACCCCTGTGTAGGTGGCGTCAGTCCCTTAAAGGACTGACAAGCCGTCGAGGTAACCCGTTTTCTCATTAAATCCGGGGCACCTCACCAACGGCGGCATTTGCGGCACTCGCCGGGTTTAGGTGGGTAGAGCTGCATCCACCTTATCACTTTCGGGAGTCGCCTGGGGAGACTTACTCGCCCGTGAGATACCTCAGAGCATTTACCGGCGTGAAAGAAAAATAAGTGCAAAGTAAACTTTGTTACCATTTACATATATATAATAGAATATTAAATATTCTATTATATTAATAGAATGGTCTAGAGCTAAATTTTACGTATACATAATAGAAAAGTACATAATATCATATACATGATTTATTATTGTGTCGATACGGGTTGAAAACTCTAACCATGCGTAATACGTCACGCGGTTCAGTGGGCGCGATGCTGGTTTAGACATTTAATAAAATATTCTAATAGAGGTATCTTTACGAACACGGGATAGTCGATTATACATGATTTAATGAAAAAATACCAGTTCAGGTTCCATTGTTTATCATTATCAACCTTTTTCCGTCCGCTGACGGATAGTCGTTTTTCCATGAACACCAAAATAGCCGATTCACCGCATCCAACGAGGACCGACCACTGTATGGAGTTTTCATCCATTATATCTCAGGCTTGACTAAGCTTAAGAGTATGATGGCGGATAATTCATCATCATCATCATCACCAGCCTCTATCCGTCCACTGCTGAACATCCTCCCTCAATGAACGCCAAGTCGGCTGATCCCTTGCCACTCGCATCCAACACCAACACTTCGTCTACCCAAACGCAGTCTCCACTCTTGAACCTTATTGCATCGGCCATCCGCGGGTCTCCTGAGCTTATTTTTTGCGTGATATCGGTAACTTTAGTTCTCTGACGGATAAACCAGCATTACAATAAAACTGTAGCAAACTACTGCATCAGCATATGAGACTAGATAATATATACGCAGGTAATAATTTCGAAATGTCAAACGTCAACAAAAAAGGTATAAGCTAACCAATATTTTAATTCGCAAATCAAAGAGGGGGGGATTCCCCAGGCGGGTATGCGGGATTCGCTGCGCCCGAAAAATATAGGTGGACGCAGCTTTACCCACTAAAACCCGGCGAGTGCCACCAATGCCGCCTTTGGTGAGGTGCCCCGGATTTAATGAGCAACCAGGGCACCTCGACGGCTAGTCAGTCCATCAAGCGACCGACACCACCTCCTCAGAGGGGTCGTTCTCTGGGTTCACCTAAAGCTTCTGAGCCCCACCACCACGACAAGGCTTTAACCATGGTGGGGAAACCCACTCAAACTCGAAAAACCAGAACCTTGAAACATTTTCATCCACCCGAAATCACCCGATCCCACCCGAACCTACCCGAAGTGGATCCATTTTCCAATCTCGCCGTCTGTGTGTACGGCGTGGCCATGTTAAGAGACTAAGCGCTTGCTTATGTATTGAGCTTGTAAGTGTAGAGGCATTATGTAAATGTGCAAGATATCACACAGATCTAGATCCGCACGCGACTCCGCCCGGTTTATTTACGGAATTAATTACCCTGAAATATGCTAATTACTGCATAAACGTTTTATTTTAATATCAAGTAATGTGTTAATGTGTTATATAAATGTGTACCTGTGTGTTAAATGTTGCTGTTATAATGGACTTACTAACAAAATTAATGAAATAATAACAAGTATGTATATATAAAATATAAAAAAGTGATTACTACAGACTCACACAACTTTTTACGCTATTTTTTTTTTTGTGTATGTTTTCATTTCACAAGAGTTTTTCTTCTTCTTGTATAATGGCTCCCGCTAGGATTTGCCAATGTCAGAGTGAGTGAGTCTTTGGTATTCACAAGAGTTTTTCTTCTTCTTGTATAATGGCTCCCGCTGGGATTTGCCAATGTCAGAGTGAGTGAGTCTTTGGTATAATTCACAAGAGTTTTTCTTCTTGTTGTATAATGGCTCCCGCTAGGATTTGCCAATGTCAGAGTGAGTGAGTCTTTGGTATTCACAAGAGTTTTTCTTCTTCTTGTATAATGGCCCCCGCTAGGATTTGCCAATGTCAGAGTGAGTGAGTCTTTGGTATTCACAAGAGTTTTTCTTCTTCTTGTATAATGGCTCCCGCTAGGATTTGCCAATGTCAGAGTGAGTGAGTCTTTGGTATTCACAAGAGATTTTTTATTCTTGTATAATGGCTCCCGCTAGGATTTGCCAATGTCAGAGTGAGTGAGTCTTTGGTATTCACAAGAGTTTTTCTTCTTCTTGTATAATGGCCCCCGCTAGGATTTGCCAATGTCAGAGTGAGTGCGTCTTTGGTATTCACAAGAGTTTTTCTTCTTCTTGTATAATGGCTCCCGCTAGGATTTGCCAATGTCAGAGTGAGTGAGTCTTTGGTATTCGCAAGAGTTTTTCTTCTTCTTGTATAATGGCCCCCGCTAGGATTTGCCAATGTCAGAGTGAGTGAGTCTTTGGTATTCACAAGAGATTTTTTCTTCTTGTATAATGGCTCCCGCTAGGATTTGCCAATGTCAGAGTGAGTGAGTCTTTGGTATTCACAAGAGTTTCACAAAAGTTTCCGAAAGTTGTAAGATGTTTTTGTATAGTTTATAATGCGTAAAATTTTTGTAAGATCATATTATAACTATAAGAAATATATGAGTATGTATAGATTAATAATCTAAAAAAGATAAAAGGAGAAAAAGAAACAAATCAAATTTTTTTTATTTTGGAGTTTTGTTGTTTGTACGTGATTTGTCTCCGAATTTATGAATTATTATTATTATTCTTTTCCTTAAATATATTATTTTTTCTTTGTCTTGCACTGCTATATGAATATATTAACTTCTAATGTAATAATGTTTATCTGTACTGCACTCACTTGCATGAGTTACTGAATAAAATTCTATTCTATAATTCCATTCTATTCTAAAAAATAATAATAATTAGTCTCACTAGTTAGATAAGTCTCACAAAATTTATATGGAAACTATTTCTGAAATAAAGATATAATATATATTTGTGAGTTTCCGGTGGCTCATTGGGGGGATAGGGAAAAGGAAGGCAACGAATTTGCATAACTTTTAGTTGTGCAGATGTCTATGGGCGTTGGTAGTCACTATAAGGCTCCAACTGCTCGATTGCCTCCTTGAGACATAAAAAAAATAAAAAAATTGTCCTCCTTCAATGAATGTCAAGACGACCGATCCTTGCCATATACAATAATCTCCTAATGTGCCCTTATATAAAGAAACTAAATATTATCTCTTCCAGACATTCTTAATCCATGGATAAACTATTTATCTAGCCTTTTTAAGTAAAACCTAAGAAAATGCAACATTCTCTAACGGCCGCAGTTACAGCGAAAGCGTCTTTAATGTGATTGCACTTATTTCTTTGGAGAACAAAAACATACCCTTTTTGTAGTCAAGTTGAGTTTTTCAGAGGGAATAAGGCTAATTGTGGCAGATATAATCAAGAAAAGCAGCGGGTTTGGTGTGTTAGTGTACTGAAAAGTTTCGCTGCAAAATTTTGATATAAAATAATCGAGCATTCCTTGCGGAATCTTAACTAGTATTTGTCTCTCTCTCTCTCTTCTCTCTCTCTCTCTCTCTCTCTCTCTCTCTATTTACTGAAGAGTCTTGCATATGTCGGTGGAGTAATCGCCAATCTTCTCTCCGCCAATACCTAATTAATAATCTGTAAGAGGTAGTGCCATCCTGCTTTGCTCACATAATACCGGCTTAAAGTGACAGCTATACTGCTGCGTTTCGTGTGGTTTGTAAGTTTCCGGTGGCCCATTGGGGGGATAGGGAAAAGGAGGGCAACGCATCTGCATAATATCTGGTTGTGTGGATGTGTTTGGGCGTCGACAGTCGCGAAAACGTTTCGACTGCTCGTTTGCTCTCCTATGCTATAAATGACAAATGTCATTTTAATAATATTTTTAAACGACTTCGAAAAGGAGGAGGTTATATTATGTTCGTGTGTATTTTTTTTTTATGTATGTTCACCGATTTCTCCGTCAATTGTGGACCGATTTTCAAATTTTTTTTTTTATTCCACACGGCTATAGACCGGCTCTAAAAGTAACAACAATGACATGGTAAACGCAAAGATTGTAATTAGTAAAATAACAAGTTGATTATAAGTTCTGGGCACAAAAATTAAGGAAACGCAATTATTTTATTACTTTTTAGTTTATTTTTTACTTTTTGAAGTCGTTTCAATTTTTGTTTAATTTTTTTTTATAAAGTACACTAGCAGACACGGCCACGCGTTGCAGTGGCTAAAGTATATAAAGTTTGTAAGGTATTATACTTAACAAACGTCAAACAATAATGAAGGTCTAATACGTCATCTCTCTGTCTAAATGAGTTTTGGATTTGAGATCATCTTGAGAATTTGACATATGCATACAGTATAAACATTTAATTTGCAATAACAAATATTGAGATCAATAATTGAGATAAAAACTACCCTATCTCCCAAGTTGGACCAAATTACAAATGCTTACAAAATTTGATAAAAATTGGTTCTGTAGTTTCGAAGTTTATCGCGAACATACATCGTGACACGAAATTTTTATATATATATATAAGATATAACTTCAATTTAACCATATTTTATTAAAGGTCACATATTATTATTTATAACATTTATTATTATTATATTTCTTATTATTTTACTGATGGGAAGGATGTGCTGTACCGCACTCATCTACATGGGTTTCATCTACATACCATATTCTTCTTATTTCAGGGAGACGGCAAGGACAGGCAGTTCGATGAATTGCCTGGACTAATTCCAGGTAAATTCCTGTATGTTCATGGGCGACGTTGACCACTAATTATCATCAGGTGGTACATCTGCCAGTTTGTCTATTCTATCATAGAAAAGAGAATTTAATCTAAATTATATAAAAAAAGTGTGTGTGTACTTATGAACACGCGTTATACTCCTTAAAGAAAAATACATAGTACAATTTCATTACACTGTAACCTTTTTGCTTATAGTGTAGTTAAAAACTATATCTTCTGACGTTTATACTGTCATTATGTGTAAATGGTTTTATAGCTAACTTCATGGTGTCGGTTTTTCGTGACGGTGTGCGCGCGCATCGTTAAACTTTACTGTCATCATTTTCCCCTAACGCGCCAAAAGAAGTATAAATTCAAAAATCTTCCACCCAATACTATCGATGCTGTAGGTTTATTGTAAGGGAACTTTATTATAATATAGAGTCCCCTTGGGAATATTGGCAAATCCCTACTTAACCCACATAAAATAGTATTACTTTATATTGTATCTGGATACAAGGGATGGATGCATCATGATTTAAGTGTTACCTTACTTTAGTGAATCTATTAATCCATCAAATATATACATCTATACAGATAAATAAAATTGGAGTGTCTGTTTGTAATATTAAAATAAATGCTTTTTATTGAATGCATATGGATGTATACATGGGATATATACCAAAATAACCTTTTTAAACAATTTTTGTCTGTCTGTCCGTCTTTCTGTTTGTTCCGGCTTATCTCTGAAACGGCTGGACCGATTTTGATGGGACTTTCACTGGCATATAGCTGATGTTATAGGGAGTAATTTAGGCTATAAAAGTAACCATCATCTATATGGGTACGGCTGTAAATCTAAGTTAACGTCTTAGAAACGATTAATTATAATTATTATAATAATAATATCTATGGACGCTTTCACACC
Organism: Helleia helle; assembly: GCA_963853865.1. Taxonomy (NCBI): domain Eukaryota; kingdom Metazoa; phylum Arthropoda; class Insecta; order Lepidoptera; family Lycaenidae; genus Helleia; species Helleia helle. The sequence goes on along the minus strand of OY971433.1, from coordinate 17,019,104 downwards.
ACGTCAATCTGGCCCCGTGCTAAGTACTCGAAGAACTTGTGTTACGGGTACCAGACAACGGAAATATATTTAATAATTTTATATTATACTATACATAATATGTATATTTAAGATTTTTTATTATATAATAAATGATATAATTATTATTTTTTTATTTGAAAATTAGGACGACCTCTAAGGCTCAGTGGTTAGCGCGTTGGCCTTCAAGCCGGAGATTGCGGGTTCGAATCCCGCCAGGGAACAAAAAAGTCTTCTGTGTTCCTGGATCATGGATGTGTATTAAATATGTGTACTATGTAATAAAAATCTTAAATATATGTATAGTATAATGTATTAAACATATTTCCGTTGTCTGGTACCCGTAACACAAGTTCTTCGAGAACTTACCACGGGACCAGATTGACGTGGTGTAAAAGCGTCCATAGATATTATATTAAATTAATATATGTATTATAATTAGTTGCAAAGATTATCTCCAGAGGACAGCCTATAATTACATATTTATTGGTACTAGGGGACCCGACAGACCCGCACAAAACATCTAAGACCGAATTATGAAGCTACACCATTTGACGTTTCGGATACTTTACTGCAACCATGGTCACGGGAGGACTAAGGTGTCATACGTCCTAATGTTACAAAGTTATTCGAAACTACCCTATGATACTTACTAGTAGGTACTTTCTGTGTAAGTTTGTGATGATAAGACGTATGACACCTCAGTCCTCCCGTGACCATGGTTGCTGTAAAGTATCCGAAACGTCGGACATGTAAAAAACTTAATAAACCACGATAAAATCCGTAAAAAAGTTTTATTATTATTATATTATGTCATCAGGGGGCAAACGAGCAGTCAGAGCCTCACGGAGCTGAAGCCCATACACATCCGTACAACCAAGGCCACGCAGATGCACCGCCCTCCTATTTCCTATCCCCCCAATAGGCCACCGGAAACTCACCAACCGCACGAAAGCTGTCACTTGATGCCAGAGTTATGTGAGCGAGAGGTACCCTGGTAGTGCCGGCACAGTTCGGCTGCAAACAGCATGGCACTACCTCTTACTATAATGAGTAAAATTCGCGTAAACATTAGAAACAATCTTCATGAAATTTAGATTTTTTTACACTTTGTTGAAACTAAGAAGGCACTTCAGATAAACTCAGCAAAGTAACACCTACAATAAAAAGACCGTCCGTTTAAAATCAGGTAGTATATCGAAACATGTCACTAGATACATGAATTGCTCGAGAGCCGAACAGAGAGAATCTTCCAGGAATATTTTCCCGCTGAGATGGGGGCAGAATAAAAATGAGGACGGTGCAGGATCCGAATTCGTTGTTACAAAATGTCAAGGAAATATGAACAGGAAAATAAGGTGGAACGTGCATTTCCTCGACTTGGCGGTTCTCGAATATTTTACATATGCCACTGATGAAACTGATTAGAATCGAATCTGAATTTTACTCATATAAGGCTGAAAAAGTAAAAGTTTGCTTAGCGGGACTACAAATCAAAATTAAAAATATCATTAAAAAAAGTTTATAATAATCATAAGATGCAAAATATTATTTTATACCATAATGATGTCCATAACTGTTACGATGAAATGCATAGTTTCCGAGGTATCAGCCAAAAACTTTTTTTCAAGATGGCGTTTTAAGCTCCACCTTTTTTATGCTTGGAAATGCTTTGAGGCATCCCGCGGGGGAATGGGTCTCCCCAGGCTGGTATGTGGGACTCGCTGCGCCCGAAATGTGGTAAGTGCAGCTCTACCCACTAAAACCCGGCGCGTGCCACCAATGCTTTTGGTGAGGTTCGGATCTGTTGAGCCGTAGAGGTGACCTGTTTGGTCACGTCTACGGCTGGTCGCAGTCGCTGTGGAGTCCACAGAGGTGTTGTCCCGCACCACAGAACAACCCCTCCCAACGTCGTTACAGTACAATGGGGTGAGGTTTCCATCCTCGCCCCCTGTCCTCCTGCTCTTTTGTCTCCTCTTCTTATATGAAAATGACTGAATGAATATAATATTATTTATTTTCAAAACATATAGTATATAGACGAGAAAAAATATATTACATCGCATTTTCTAATAATAATAATATAAAGCGTGACTGCCGCGCGTGTTAACGTTCAACGGTTTGCAAACGCGTAACCCGTACATTTTTATTAGCTTAAAGTTACGTCACGTTACAAATTTTACAGTTGCATTAAGATCGACGATGATGATTTTTGATACCCTCTTATCCATCTTAGTAATCTATACTTCTATACTAATATTATAAAGCTGAAGAGTTTGTTTGTTTGAACGCGCTAATCTCAGGAACTACAGGACCGATTTGAAAAATCTTTCAGTGTTAGATAGCCCATTTATCGAGGAAGGCTATCGGCTATAAACCATCACGCTATAACTAACAGTAGTTAAGTTGAGTAATTTAACGCGGGCGAAGCTGCGGGCAACAGCTAGTACTGATATAAAATGTGATCGGCGGTAACACAACATTTATTATCGTATTAAAATATTAGTTGCTGTTATAAAATATTCATATTTACTAAAATAAATTATTAAAAAAAACCGTATGTTCATTCGCTTGCTAAGCGATATAAATAAATTTCAATAATTAAACCCTTTTTTATATTCGCCGTGTCCGCGCATATTTGGACTTATTAAGGATATTGAATTATGCATGCATACCTGTCTCATATCCAAATCGTGTAAGCAAATCTGCTTTGTAGTATTATCTTTACTAATTTTCGAGGGGTTTTTTTGTTCAAATACTAATCACAGGAACTGGCTGATAATTCCTAAATGATGTATGTAGAGCACTTCCCCGTGGTTCTCTTCCAATATTAAAAACATTTAAAGTAATATATTACCATCAACAATAATTCCAAAGAAAATATATTTTTTTTTCAATTTTAAAATTTATTATAATGAAAATTTCATCGGGGTTTACTAAGGTCACATGAGCAACCATGGTCACTAGAACTTTTTTTTTTTTTTCTGTTGGGCAAATCTAATAGATGCCCCCAGGCCCGGGGTGACCTGGTGGTTATGTGGGACTTTCACCGCACTAAAACCCCAACGTGTTCGCCTCGTCATTCAGTCGGCCTGGTGCGGGAACTGTAGTCTACCGCGCCGGACCCCGACGTGCCCATCGGCACTCTTCGAGACAAGGCATCCTGAACACCCAAGGGCGCCTTGCAGCTCAGACCTTCTCGTGCGCGCGGCTGATCCCCCGATCAGCCGCGCACAGTAGCCCGATTCACGTTACTATTACCGATCCAAATGTCGTTGAAGTTCAGAAATCGTCCTATTCAAAACAAGTCATAAATGTGTTACTTCAATAGGACGTAAACTCAATAGGATCGAAACTCAGCGAAACGTCTACGACAAATGAATATTGTGGTAGAATTTATCGCGTAATATTGCCAGCACGATTGTTACAAAAAATTATAAAATAATTTGCATAATGACTCGCGAAAGTATGATGATTTTGGTTCATATTGATATCTTTTCTGCAATTCTAGCCCAATCTATGACTTATACATGAGTTAGATCATAAGAAACATCGCTTTTGTGTTAAAAAAAATATTGAATCTCAAATATTGATATTTTGACGTTGACGTATCGACTTCGAAATCGAGTTTGGGATCGAATTTACACAGTTCAACATAAATAAGTTTTTAGTGTTCGATTGCGTTGCTTAAAGTGTTTTTTATTAAAATTATAGCACGATTGGCACTTTTTTTTGGGTAACTCCAATAGAATAGATCTAAGACAAAGGCGAAATCTAAGAAGAAGTGCGCGTTATATGCCAATAATGCGTTGACCATGAGTGATGTTGAGTTTAAGAGATATAATCGCCTCAGCAAGTAGCTTTGAAGTTATTTATAGCGATTTCGATTTGTATCTACTATCTAGTATCTTACAGATAAAAGGTACTTATGTCAATAGAAATATCTATACTCTAACCTCTTCTATAGTTCATCTCTTCTCTTTATTTATGGCCTATGTAATTGTAGGATACATAAAAAATATTATATCTCAAATTATTTTATTATTGATTGGTTCTACATTGTTCTTCATATTATGTGATACCTATCTATTAATATAAATCAAATAAGTGCTAATTATAATAATCTATTTGACTTATTGAGTTACATATTATACATAATATTTACATTAATTTCAGATTTTATGAAAACTTCCAAATAACATCCGTAGTAAGTGCTATTGATGGTACTCATATGGCTATCATACGTCCAGCCCAAAATGAGAGGTTTTATAACAGAAAAGGATTTTACTTAGGAAATGTTTTAATCAGTTTTAATTGTGAGTTGACTCTTGGATTCTGTAATTGTATAATTTAGTTTTAATAATGCCTTTTCTTATATTAGTAATTAATTAAATACCTTTAAATTGTATATATTATAATATTGATATATTTGTAACGGTGTCACTTTACATGATTCCTCCGCGAATATAATGTCTAAAGAAAATGTATGCAGTGTGTAACTCGCCGGCACCTCAATCACACGTTTAATAAATTAACCTAATTATATTCAAGACTTTCATTTAATCATCTAATACACATATTATAGTTACATGCTCAATTTAAACAAATTAATTATAATATATTATATTAATAGGTATATTATTTTAGTAATACCTTTAAATTGGCAAATAACATAAACATTATAAAGGAATCTTAAAATGTGTTCTTTCCTTTTTAAATTTTGGGGAAGATGTTTATTTACTTGTTAAGTCTAAGTTAAAATCATAAGAAAGTGATCATTTGTTTCATACATTAATATTATATTGCAATAATTATATGTTTTAGGAGACTCGGGCTATGCCCAAAGATCTATTATGATGACACCTATTTGGATGCTCTCACTGGCTCACCTGAAGAACACTACACCAAGTTTCATTGCGTGGCACGCAATACAGTAAAGCATACAATGGGTGTTTTGAAGAATAGGTGGCGATGTCTCCTAGGCCACAGGGTCCTTCACTATGATCCGGACACAGTTGTTAGAATTATAAACGCTTGTTGTATTTTAGACAACATTTGTAATGAAGCAAGCTTTAGTCATCTACAGGATACCATACCACCTACTTCAGTAGAGGAAAACAGCACCCAGGAAACAAGTAGGCAGGAGCTCCCAAAGTTAATGTGCGTGAGCTATGGACTGCGAAGTGTTTTTAATGTTTTTATTAAACTATTGTTAAACTATTATTTGTTTTTATTTGCCTATCTATATTTTTGGTCATTAATTGATATATAATCAATATTACAATCACAGTATTTATAAAAATAAGTACTAAAATACTTAACAATAAGCCTTTTATTCTCTTTCAACCTAAGGTAGCAATATTTAAATATATCACAATATTTAGCTTTTAATATTTAAATGTAACACAGTGTTTTTCCCTGTCTATATTTTTGGTCATTGATTGATATAATCTATATTACAATCAAAGTATTTATAAAAAAAAGTACTAAAATACTTAACAATAATTAGTCTTTTATTATCTACAATAACCCGGCGAGTGCCACCAATGCCGCCTTTGGTGAGGTGCCCCATATATAATGAGCAAACAGGGCACCTCGACGGCTAGTCAGTCCCTCAAGGGACCCACGCCACCTCCACAAAGGGGTTATCCCGTACCAAAGAATAACCCCTCACAACATCGGGACAGTACAATGGGGTGAAGTTCCCGTCCTTGTCCCCCTGCTCTTTTGTCCCCTCTTCCTATAAGAGCAGCCCCTTCGGTTCACTTGGCTTCGCCCAAGGTGCTAGGTTCACCTTAGGCTACTGGGCCCCACCGCAACAACAAGGCTGAACCATAGTGGGGACCTATAGGTATCTTAAACAAGTTTAAACTTTAACGAAGAAAGCTCTATCTGTTCAAGATAAGGTCTACCTTATCTTGAACAGATAGAGCATCTCTCCTTTGCTGTCTTGGTATCAATGGAACAAGATCCTCCATAAGGCTATACACCAATTACTTGGTAAGTCTGTAACTTTTAATGAACTGCGTGTGTGTCATGGTCACAAAAGCATTATATTCATGTTATTTCGGCGTTGACGCTCTTTTAATCGGTCTTCCCTATCAGCATCATCTAAAAGAAGCCAGGCTAAGCCGAGACTCATTGTAAAAATACGGGAACACGGTCTATCGACCTCCGAGTCAAGGGTCATTCACAGGGTATCACACAAATCTTAAAAGTTTAAGAAAGTCGAGAAAAAGTTAAACAACAAATCCAAATAACTAACTTTTCTTCAACTGCTTGTTAACCGTGAATGTTTGACGTTTAATCGTTGACAGCCAATCGAAAAATAAAGGTAATTAACGCGCAAGCCACGGTTGACGTCCGTCTGACGTACGTGAATACCCCCTAACGATTCGTCGATAGAACTACAATAGGATCGTTTCTCGATCGTCCTATATTTGTTACGTGCATACGAAACGCTGTCAAACCGTGGATGTCGCTACGATATCGTTGAAGTTTTGTTACGTGAATCGGGCCACAGGTCTCTTGCGGCGGTGCGACAACATGTCAACGCCGCGTCTCTCCGCCTGCCGGAGGTTTCCATGGCAACTACTCTTCCAACGCCATTGGAACCTCCTCCACTGCTAGGACCGCGAAGCTATTATTCACGGTCGGATAGACAGGCTGGGTGGGGGCTGAAGGGCCATCACCAACCTTTTCAGCATTGGCAACGCCGTTTTTCCGCGCACAGAGTTTAGAGACGCACGCCGCGCCACCCATCTCGTGGGCGGCAGGTTGCCCTGTGGCGGTGCACACCGCGCACTTGGGATTAGTCGCCGTACACGCCTTAGCGATGGTCACTAGAGGACTTGACTTAGTTCTAAAGTTTATAATTCTTTTCTCTGTAAAAAAAACAATATTTCAAAATCTCGCAAAAAATAATGCAAAATCTCGTATAAAACATGATGCGGAATTTGAAAGCATTACATACACATTGTTTCTTTTGGGAATTGAAATATTAAAGAAGCAATGTTTGCTTTTTTCAATTTACACCGCTATGTGTTTTTCACAGATGGGAATTCTGGCAAATTTAACATGGCATATACATATATATAATATAGCCAATGATGTAAATACAATTTTCCAGTCACAACTATCGGGTAGCCAAGTATATAATATAATATGTTCGAGATATTATAAGAATATTGTTGTTTAAATAAAACGTCAAAATTACGAGCTCATACATCTGTCTCTGGAGTGGTATTATTTTATATCGGCTCGCCGCAATCGCTGAGGGTTGAGATACACTATTTCGGATCAATAAATTCTATTTGATTCCAAAAAAGCACACTAGTTCACGTTTTCATGATGATTGCTGTGTTACCCCATATTATAATTGATGTGGGATCAATGATTTGAAACTTATTAGGTTTGTCCAGGTTTGTAATAGTTTCCCCACCATGGTTCAGGCATTGTTGTGGCGGTGGGGCTTAGTAGCCTAGGGTGAGCCGCTGTACCTTGGGCGTAGCGAATTGAGCCGAGGGGGCTTTTGTACCCCTCTTATAAGAAGAGGGTACAAAAGAGCATAGGGACAAGGGGCGAATGTGAACCTCACCCCGTGGTACTGTCCCGACATTGTGTGTTCTGTGGTGCGGGACAACCACTCTCTGGAGGTGGCGTCGGGGACTAACTAGCGGTCTAGGTGCCCTGTTTGCTCAATAGATCCCGGGCACCTCACCAAAGGTGACGTTGGTGGCACTCGCCGGGTTTAAGTGGGTAGAGCTGCGTCCACCTTACCACCTTTCGGGTGCAGCGAATCCCACATACCCGCCTGGGGAGACCCAATCCCCCGCGGGATGCCTTACAGCATTTCCCAGTTTGTAATAGTTATACGTTCTTAAAATAGTTGTCATAGTCACTTGGTGGTCAGCCGTAACTTTGGTACTATTAAGGAGAGTTGTACTATTTGTATGATACAAAATTAAATGTCACTTCCAAGGCAAACCTAATAAGATTTTTTTTATAGTTATTGCCTTTATGACACAAGATTCTACAAACTTTTTTTCATAACATAGGAGTGCGAGCAATCGTAACCACCCGTACAACCAGAGATTATGCTTTATACCCTGTTTTTCCTTATCCCCTCTCCAATGGGCCACTTGAAACTCACAAACTAGGTACCACCCGGTCGTGCCGGCCCAATTCGGCTGCAGAGCAGCATGGCACTTCCTTTTACTAAATATAGGCATAAAATTATTTATTCGTAGGCATACATATTGTTATTCATTATTTCGATTAAAATCCGAACAATAGCGAATCAATATTATCAAATATAGTTCAACCCTTAAGCTCTATCGATGTTATCAAAGTTTATCCTCCCCGACCAATACGGTCCAATTTATACGAACATAAATAAATACAACAGACGTTTTCATATGAAAGCATTAAATGACGCTCAAAATCAATCATCGTTAGCCGGCAATATGCATTTTGTGTCGAGTTTATTTAAAAAATATTCACTATTTTATTCTATTTTATGCTGATAAACATATAAAAAGTGCGTGTTGCAAAATATGTCAGAAGTGAAACTTATTTGGCAAATAAATTTTTAAATCTCATTTATATTTATACTAATGTAAAGCTTTAAATTTCCGAGACCTGCGATGCGACGTTCGCTCTATCTCACTCTCTCTCTCGAGCTTTCTCATTCGCTTGTTCCCTACTTTCACTCCATGAAATTACCCTCATGTGCGTAAAGAAGTTTCACTTAAAAAAAAACTTATAACACGTCTCTTTTTGTGTCAGGTAATAAAAGAGGTGAAGTTTCTAATAAACGTACCTACTTAGGCTTTGAAAATAATCTTCTGACTGAATGACCCATCTGTCTTTATGGTCCCCACCATGGTTCAAGCCGTGTCATGGCCGAGGGGCTCAGTAGCCTAAAGTGAACCCAGCACTTTGGGTGAAGCCAATTGAACTGAGGGAGCTGCTCTTTGTACCACTCTTATAAAAAGAGACAAAAGAGCAGGGGGCGAGGATGGAAAACTCACCCCATTGCCCGGTCTCTACGTTGGAAGGGGTTGTTCTGTAGTGACAGTGACAAACCATCTGTGGAGGTAACGTTGGTTCTTGGGGGACTGACTAGCCGTCGAGGTGCTCTGTTTGTTCAACAGATCCGACACCGAAGGCGGTATCGGTGGCACTCGCCGGGTTTTAGTGGATAGAGCGTCCAGCATACCATCTTTCAGGCGCAGCGACTCCAACGTCTCCTGTCTGGGAAGTCCCCCGCGGGATTTCCCGGCGCAAAAGAAAGAAAAAAATCTTTCTTTATGGCCATAATTAAAGAAATGCGAAACGTCAGGAATTTTAATCTTAATACAATGATTTTTTATTACTAGAAATATTTATTATTAATAGCTATTAAATTATTATGGAGTTAGGCGTAGATTATCAGCTTACCCTCATTAAACCCTGATCAATTTATTTTGATTAACTAATCCTGTACATTGTACGACACTTAAAATATTACAGTGGATTAATAAAGGATTGATTATAATTGGATTTTTGAAGATAACAAAAAAAATAAAAAATAAAAATAAAATAAGGTTATAAAATATAACCTTAAGCCCATCAATAATATTGCGGGCATTGGTTAGGGGGTTGCGCTGTGCCACGTCCCCATCTGCATGGGTACTACCATCATGCTCTTTTCTCGAAACTATCTTTAAAAGAAAAGTAAGCATCATCATTATCATCAGCCTCTGCTGAACATAGGCCTGACCCGTCCGTGTTGGAAGCGTGTGGCGAGGAATCGGTCGTCTTGGCGTTTATTGAGGGTGGCCAAAGTAAAGATATTACAGCGTCGAAAATCGCGTAAGCTCTCATAAAAAGACATCCGTATACCGTAACTTGTCTTTACATTAGCGGGATTCGAACCCGCTTAAGTAAATTGACCATATCACCGCTATTTAGCCATTAGTCTCATATATGGATTAAACCCCTGTAAACCCCTAAACCCACCCAACCCCACTAAACCCCTATTCACGCTGTAAATAACGCATCCGAAAGAACTGTAAACATGAGTTTTGGTTCGTTAATTTCGTATAAAAAATTTAGGATTTATTACTGTGCATTCATATTATAATTTTATTGTGGACTTGTGACGATTTTGTATTTTTTGTAAAAACGTTTAATGGACTGTTATGTCATTTTGTTTACCGTCCTTGCCCAGCTGGAATTAGTGGATGAAACATAATATTTTTATTATTATACCTAGCGGTACGTACTTATTAGATGAAGCACGAATACGCATACTATGTGGAGATAAGTGATAACATGACCTTTGACTAGATGCAATTTGGCTTTCGATCTTTGTTATTAAATCTTGTGGATTGTCAATTGAGAAACCGAATTGAGAAAAGTTTTGGAATAAAATGAGGGATTCTTACTTGAGCTACAGAGCTAGTTGATTCTTCATTGAACACGGTGTGTTATATAATTCAAATTATATAAAAAGTGATTTAAAAGTGTTTAAAGTATTGTTTTAAACTTATAAAAACTGTTATAGTTAGTAAGTAGAGTAATAAAAACTTATAAGATGAAGTATAGTGTGTTTATATTCTATCCCTAAGAAGAAAACTAACTTTCGAAAAAAATGAAATTTTACACTACTAATATTATAAACGCGAAAGTTTACAAGATATTGTTTTCTAATATTGTTTTCTAATGTTTACGCGAATTTCACTCATTATGATAAAACAATTTTTACGGATTTTATCGCGGCTTATTAAGATTTTTACAAGCCCGACGTTTCGGATACTTTACAGCAACCATGGTCACGGGAGGACTGAGGTGTCATACGTCCTATTATTACAAAGTTATTCGAAACTACCCTATGATACATCAATATTTTGGTCAGTCCTATCTACGCAGAAAGTGCTAACTGTATCTTTAATCTGTGACATATTATGCTTGGATTTTGATTTGATAATTTTAATAATGGGATCCCAAGCAGGTGGTAGAAGCCAGCCATCTTCTCTATTGAAATTAGGATGTTTTTTAATTTCAATAGCCTCACGGATCATCCTTGGTTGGAATCTGTGTTCTTTTGCGAGGACTTGTGGTTTATCAAATCTGATATAATGGCGAGCTTTGTCAAGACTATGTTCACAGATGGCAGACTTAGTGTAGCGACGGTGTTTTAAATCAGCTATATGTTCTTTCACGCGAGTTTTAATAGATCTTTTAGTTTGGCCTATATAGGAGAGACCACAGTCACAATCAAGCTTGTATACTCCTGCATCTTGTAAGGGTATATGACACTTGACAGATGGTAAGAATTGACTTATCTTTTTTGGCGGCTTGAAATAAGTTTTTATAGAAGCTCGCTTTAGGATGAAGCCAATCTTGTCAGTGACGCCTTTTATAAACGGGAGAACTGCAGGTACTCGCTCGACGGTGGTTGGTTTCACACGTTCACTGTGACGGAGACGCGGTACCCGAAGCTTATTGTCACGTAGCACTTGCTTGACATGTTGAAGTTCGGTCTCCAGGTGTTGCTCATCACAGATCCCTTGTGCTCTCTGAAACAAAGATTTACCCACGGTAGCTAACTGTGTTGGATGGTGGTGAGATTCGCCGTTTAGGTACTTATCCGTATGGGTATGCTTCCTATATAGTGTGTGGCTTAAGGTATTGTTGGGATTACGGATAACTAATACATCTAAGAAGGCTAGAGAATTATTTTCTTCTAATTCCATTGTGAATTGAATTTTGGAATTAATGGAATTAAGATGGTCTAAGAATATGGTTACTTTATCAGATGGTAATATTGTGAAAGTATCATCTACGTACCGCTTGTAGAACCTGGGTGTTATGGGCGAAGTTTGCAGAGCAGTCTCCTCGAAGTCCTCCATAAATATGTCGGCAACAACAGGGGATACTGGTGAGCCCATGGCCACTCCATCTACTTGCTTGTAGAAATAATTATTCCACAACATATAGCGAGATGTAAGGCAATGTTCCAAAAGGTCAGCATATTCCATTGGCATGTCATTTTCTCTTAGCTTTCTTCTTACTATTGTATATACTATTGTTATGCAATCTTCCACAGGTAGGCAGGTAAAAAGAGATTGCACATAAAAACTAACCATTGTTTCATTGTCGCTGAGACGAAGGTGTTTGATCTCATTAACAAAGTGGTAAGAATCCCGTGTGCTCTAGTTTGTCCACGCAGTGGTGACAGTACTTGGGCCACATGTTTAGCCAATCTATAAGTTGGTGAGTCGATCTGGCTTACAATTGGACGTACTGGAGCATTAGCCTTGTGTATTTTCGGCAACCCATACAGCTTGGATGGTTTGGGACATGAAGGAATTAGATATTTGACGTCCAGATTCAATGTTTCGGAGTATTTTGCTATTATATTACTAGTAGTTTTCAAAACCTTGTTAGTTGGATCAGTTTTGACGTTTTTATAAGTACTTTCATCCGATAATAGGTGTAGAATTTTATCATTATAATCTGACGTATCCATAACTACCGTAGCATTGCCTTTATCCGCACGAAGGATTGTTAGTTCTCGTCTTTTACGTAGGTTTAATAACGCCTTATATTGTTCCCGAGGAAGATTTAGTTTGGGCACCGAACTTCGTCGCAAGGCTGACGATATATCTTGTCTGATGGCCTCCGAATCTTCCTTCTTTATATTATTTTTTGACTGACAATCTTCTACATTACAAATTATTTCCTCGAACGGGATTTTACTAGGAGTCACGGCAAAATTTAATCCTTTTTCTAAAACCTTTATTGTGTTATTGTCCAAATGACAGTTTGACAGATTGACAACTGCGCGTGAGTTGTCATTGCCTGTGGTCTTCGTTTCGTTATTTTTGACATTTGATTTGCTGTTAAATTTTTCGAATTTTAAAATTTGTTGTTCTTTTGCATTTATTTATTTTATTATAATAAGTTTATAAGAATTTATGGATGTTTGTTACTCTTTCACGCAAAAACTACAGAATGGATTTTAATGAAAATTTACAATAACATAGCTTATATATCAAAATGTAGGTTATAATTTATCCCTGTACTCCCACGGGAATGGAAAGTACACGGGTGAAACAGCGGAGTACTACTATTATTTATTTATTCTTGTTAACCTAGCAACTAAGTTTTCGCTTAGATCAATTCATAATACCCATAAGCAATTTGCTTTTCTTTAAAATGGTTGCCGGGAAATGCTCTGGGGCATCCCGCGAGGGAGTGGTTCTCCCCTGGTAAGTGGACGCAGCTCTACCCACTAAAACCCGGCGAGTGCCACCAATGCCGCCTTTGGCGAGGTGCCCCGGATCTAATAAGCAAACAGGGTACCTCGACGGCTAGTCAGTCCCGCAAGGGACCGACGCCACCTCCACAGAGGGGTGTTCCCGCACCACCAGGTGAGCCGACTGTCGTTTGCCCATCTTCTATAATAAAGGTAACCAACACTTGATAATGATGATCACCTTGGCTCCGTCGTTCAGATAATATGTTGAAGGTCAACAACATACTAAACAGTCGGAATGACGTATTCGCTCCCATTTTCGATGTATTACGTACGACTTTACGGCTTTAGGGGATTCTTTTCGTAAGAACGCAATTATAAAGAACCTTTTTTTTACTACATAGCTTGTTAAAATAAAGTTTTTTTTTATGCTAGATGGATAGGCAAATTGGCAGACGTGCCACTTCATGGTAATGTGCTCAGCGCCGCACACGAACATGTACGAGTTTACCTGAAATTAACCCAGGTAATTCATTTATACAGGTGCTCACCAGGCATGGTTGATTTTTGACGTGACAACGAATTATATTCGATGGAGCCGGCTGCACGCACGAAAAAAACATGACGCATGCGACGTTACCTCGCTGTGAGACGTTCCATTTACTTATGACGTTGTCACGTTCAACTACCGTCAGTGAACCGACTTTACAGACAACCGATTTTTTATCATAGGAGGGCAAATAAGCAGTGGAAGCCTTTTGGCGACTATCGACGCCCAAACACATCTGCACAACCAAAAATTATTATTACCGCACGAAACGCAACAGCGTAGCTGTCACTTGACGCCGGTATTATATGAGCGATACCACCCCGGTCGTACCGGCCCAATTCGGCTGCAAAGCAGCATGGTACTACCTCTTACAAGAGCTTTGGTGAATACCTGTGCCGGACGGCCCACACGGAGCCGTTAACAGTGTCACAATTGTGGCGCAGCGGTTGACTCAACCCAGCACACCGCATATGCCTGAGATGGGCGGCGCGGCGTCACTGTCACACCAGTCATTGGAAGGGACTTGTCTCTGCCGAGCGTCATCACCGCGATGCTGTGACGACGAGTCCTAGACGGCAATCGTCTCCTTCTGCGAGACAGTGATGTCCCAGAAGGAGGCTGGCGAGTGGGCGAAAGGGGAGGCCGCTGACAAGGCCTTCTCCCACGGGCGTCGAACGGGGGTGCGTAGGAGGCTCTACTTAATGCACCTCCAGTAACGACCCTATGTTCGTGACGGGCTCCGGATACAAACCTGTGTCTGTATGGCATGTCTTCGTGGGAACTGCTTAGTAGTGGCCGGGCGGACCCCCCTAATGAGGAGTAGTCTGGCCTTCGCTGGGGCCAGCCTGTTGCTCGGCAACCTCATCACCTCAGCGTGATCCGGTGATGCCTGCAGATTCGGGACCCTCAAAAAGCAGCTGAGGGCACTCGCAGTAGTTTTAGTTAGGGTGGGCAGTGGGCAGTTGTTTTGGCTGCATCCATAAAGATTTCCCTGCGATTAAATCACTGTTAAGTCACTGTTGCATTCATTACACTGCCTGTCTTTTTTTTTTTTCTTTAACGCCGGGAAATGCTCTGAGGCATCCCGCCGGGGGAGTGGGTCTCCCCAGGTGGGTATGTGGGACTTGCTGCGCCCGAAAGATGGTAAATGAACGCAGCTCTACCCACTAAAACCCGGCGTGCCCCGGATCTGTTAAGCTAACAGGGCACCTCGACCGCTAGTCAGTCCCGCAAGAGACCGACACCACCCCCACAGAGGGGTTGTCCCGCACCACAGAACAACCCTCCCAATGTCGGGACAGTACAATGGGGTGAGGTTCCCATCCTCACCTTTTGCCCCCTGCTCTTTTGTCCCCTCTTCTTATAAGAGGGGCACAAAGAGCCCCCTCGGCTCAATTAGCTTCGCCCAAGGTGCTGTACTCACCCTAGGCTACTGAGCCCCACCGCCACGTCAAGGCCTGAACCATGGTGGGGACACTGCCTGTCTTACCCTTCTCTCCGAAACATAGCAAAACTGTTTCACGGAAGAAACAAGCAGGATAGCTGTACACAAGCAGATGGGAGCGCGGAACAGCGGAACCTGCCATCGGTAATATTAAAAGGTTACGAATAAATCATGGAATTAATAGTGAGAGGCCGAGTGTCGAGATTTTTATATTTATGAAATATATTTTAATGTGCTCAAGAATTCGTAAATGAAACGTTACAAATACTAGATTATTATGTTATTTTAAATTTATCTGTTTACCAGTGGGAGGGAACGCTGTGCCGCGCTCCCGGCTGCATGGGTACCACCATCTCGCTTGTCTTTCCCGTGAAACAGCTATCCTGTGTTTCGGAGAGAAGGGCAAGACAGGCAGTGTAATTACTGGCACCGAGACTTAACATCTTATGTCTCAGGATAGGCAACACATAGATGAGTTGCCTGGACCCGTTCCAGGTGAACTAGTTTATGTTCATGGGCGACGTCGACCACTTACCATCAGGTGGCACGTTTGCCAGTTTGCCTATCCAACTAACATAAAAAAATAAAAATAAAAAAATATATAAAAGTTTACTTACATTCATCATCATCATCATCAGCCCCTGCTACTGCTGAACATAGGTCTCCATCAATGAACGCCAAGACGGCCAATCCCTTGCCACTCGCATCCAAAAACCTCCTCACGTTCTAAGTTTCGAAGTTTTTTTTATAGTAGAGGGGGCAAACGGACATCGGTTCACCTAATGGTAAGTGATAAGCGACATCCATAGACACCCACTACATCATCAGCAGGTGAGTCTTTCAAATATGATTATGCTCTTTTCTTGAAGGTCCCTAAGTCGTATCGGTTTGGAAACACCGTAGTTTTAAGCCCATATCACATATTATTAGGTCGAAAGATTTTGATTTTCTTATTCTTTTAATTATTACAATCTATACAGATAAATAAAATTTATTGGAGTGTCTGTTTGTAATAATAATCATGAAGCCCATTATTAATTCATTAATCAGCTCTATATTGAATGCATAATAATATGGATTTATATACGGTACATATACCAAAACAGCCTATTTTACTATTTTTGTCTGTCTGTCCGTCTGTCTGTCTGTTTGTTCCGGCTAATCTCTCAAACGGCTCGGCCGATTTTGATGGGACTTTCATTGGCAGATAGCTGATGTTATAAGGAGTAACTTAGGCTTTAATAATCATGATCAATCCGCTTACGACTATAAATCTAAGTTACCGCGGGCGAAGCTGCGGGCAACAGCTAGTGTCATATAATATTATGTCCAGCACATATATTAATGACCTAGGCTTCCTCGCTTGATTTCAAGGACTCTTGTGGAGTACGTAAACCTAGGCCACAGCTAGTTCAGTGTATATTATAAGCTCGTAAAATGCACCGAGCGTGACACCGTGACAGCGTGACAGCGTGATACATCCCCAAAACGCATCTGCCTCATACATATGCACATAAATGTTGAAATACTAGGTACACTATTTATTCTAGTAAGGTACTAAAATTAATGGTTGTATGCTATGGTGTATTACGTTCATTTTTTTTTCTTTTGCGCCGGGAAATTCTCCGAAGCATCCCGCGGGGAAGTGGGTCTCCCCAGGCGGGTATGTGGGACTCGCTGCGCCCGAAAGGTGGTAAGGTGCCCCGATCTAATGAGCAAACAGGGCACCTTGACGTCTAGTCAGTCAAGGGACCGACGCCAACTCCACAGAGGGGTTGTCCCGCACCACAGAACAACCCCTCCCAACATCGGAACAGTACAATGGGATGAGATCCCCCTGCTCTTATGTCCCCTCTTCTTATAAGAGGAGTACAAAGAGCAGCTCCCTCAGCTCAATTTGCGTTGTCGCGTATGGTGGGGGTTCGACCCACGATGCGACCCGATTTAGATAGGGTTCGAAATAAGATGCTGTAGAGGTACCTTATTTTAATGCCGAAATTCTTCTTCAGCTGAATCACGATCCGATAGCGTATTTGCACTGTAGAGTAGGACACTGGCCTGACTGATGACTCCTGGTGAAGATGGCTGGATACGGGGAGATCTCTACCGGTATTCAATGCCGGTAATTTTGCTGTTGTTTCGGCCGGTAATCCTGCAGACGGCTGTTGTCTTCTTCTTAGATTTAGATAGGTAGCCAAATTTAGGAAATTCCCAGCGGAATTTAAACCGTGTTTATTTTCGAGGATTAGCCTCGAGATGGCCGAGGGGCCATTGGCGGCGACGTCCCCCAGACTCACGTTGACAAGTCCGGCAGTCAAAAACCACAGACTAAATCCTTAATATTGGTCCTTAATCCTACCATAATTATTGGTATTATTAAGTTTAAAACTTATTTATCAATACATTATTTAATTATCAGCTTAAATTTAGGTAACGTGCAAGCGCAACGTTACAGCGTCACCCAAGGTGCTGGGCACACCCTAGGCTACTGAGCCCCACCGCAACAAGAAGGCCTGAACCATGGTGGGGATAAAATAACTATCACCTGTACGGCTGTAAATCTAAATTAATGCGGGCGAAGCTGCGGGCACCGGCTAGTATAATATAATCATTTTATACACATTTATGTTCATGGCATCCATTTTTAAACCTACTCAAAGATATTAAGGCCTATCCCTGTGAGTTTTCACGTTAAATTTTGTAACGGAGTCTTTGAGTGTTGTGATTTATAGAGGAGAGTGTATTTTTATGATATCGGGGGAGATAATGGACCTCTCGGGACTGTTATTAAAATAAAGTGAGTTTATACATTTACGTGGGTAACACTGAAAATGTTTAGAACTGGCCAGTTAGAAACATTGAAAATGAAAACTTTTTTTGAATTTCAATTTTAGAACTCTTTGGTAACCTAATGTAGTATATTGCATTCATTTGTCATTTGTTTTTGTGAATTGGCGGCAAAACTAAAACTCTTGTTACACGTGAAAATGAACATAACGCGAGAAAAATTTCGGTCAATGATTTATTATGACTTTCGTTGTGGGCTTACTCAACAACAAAGCTATGATAGGCTGCGATTAGCATTTTTTAATGAAGTCCCATCTCGTGCCACTATTTACAATTGGTTTAACGAGTTTAAGCGTGGACGTAGCAATCTCAGTGATGATCCGCGTGAGGGACGTCCTTTGACAGCGACTACTGAAGATAACATCAGTGCTGTGCGACGCATGATAGAGGAAGATAAGAGAGTGACCTATCAGCAGATACGAGCAAGCCTAGGCATTGGTATGAGTCAAGTTCAAAAAATATTACACGAACATTTAGGCGTCAGAAAGCTTTGTACCAGATGGATTCCCCATACTTTAACCGACGACCAGAAACGCCTCCGCATGGACTGGTGTCGCCAAATGTTAGATAAGTTCAACGGCGGTAACTCAAATGCTGTATTTGACATCATCACAGGTGATGATAGCTGGATATATTGCTACGAACCCGAAACCAAAAGACAATCAGCTCAGTGGGTGTTTCCTTTCGAGGATCGGCCAACTAAGGTAAAGAAAGGAAGAAGTCAAGGAAAAAAGATGATTGCCTCATTCTTTGGTCGGAAAGGTCAGTTCGCGACAGTTGTGCTAGAAGATGGAAGGACAGTTACTGCAGACTGGTATGTCAATCGCTGTTTGTCTGTTTTCTTGGAAAAAATTCGACAGCAGCGCCCTCGAAGCAGGATCCTCCTTCACCACGACAATGCTTCAGCGCACTCCGCAAAACGGACTGTTGAATATTTGACTATGACAGGTGTCGAGATAATGAGTCATCCGCCTTACAGTCCTGACCTGGCGCCCTGCGACTTTCATTTATTCCCAAGAACTAAAGATAAAATTCGAAGTATTCGCTTTACGAGCCCTGAAGATGCGGTGAAATCGTACGAAAATGCCATCGAAGAGACTCCTAAGGAAGAATGGGCCCACTGCTTTTCTCAGTGGTTCCATCGAATGCGACGGTGTGTAGAAAGAAACGGAGATTACTTCGAAAAACAATAAAAGTATTGGCAACTTTCTACATTAAGCCGTTTTTCATTTTCTAAATATTTTCAGTGTTACCTAGGTATTAGGTGCTAAAGGGCCCATGTAAAATGGTTAGGATTTATTTTCAACTGAACTTTGCACGCAGTTATGTCTGTAGACACACATTGACAGACACAAAAACATACAATTAAATAAACCGATTGAGATGAGATTTGGTGTAAACATAATTATAGTTAGGATGAAAATGTATCCCCACCATGGTTCAGGCCTTGACGTGGCGGTGGGGCTCAGTAGCCTAGGGTGAGCCCAGCACCTTGAGCAAAGCTAATTGAGCCGAGGGGGCTCTTTGTACTCCTCTTATAAGAAGAGGGGACAAAAGAACAGGGGACAAGGGGTGAGGATGGGAACCTCACCCCATTGTACTGTCCCGACGTCGGGAGGGGTTGTTCTGTGGTGCGGGACAACCCCTCAGTGGAGGTGGCGTCGGTCCCTTGCGGGACTGACTAGCCGTCGAGGTGCCCTGTCAGCTTCACAGATCCGGGGCACCTCACCAAGGCGGCATTGATGGCACTCGCCGGGTTTTAGAGGGTAGAGCTGCGTTCATTTACCATTTTTCGGGCGCAGCGAGTCCCACATACCCACCTGGGGAGACCCACTCCCCAGGCGGGATGCCTCAGAGCATTTCCCGGCGTTAAAGAAGAAAAAAAAAGTCCAAGATGGCGGACGGCACAAGAAAGAGTAGTGTTTATATTTTGTGCACACCCTACTGCACACTGTTGTGGGTTGTTTATAAAAATAGCTACATACTAGATCTATCTAAAAAAACGAGATGTTGTGGATTTCCGTGCATCGAGATGGTGTGGGTGAAATTTGGAGTTTTTCCGCGATGTCCGGTGGTGGAATTCTGCTGCAGGTATTAGTCCGAACAATTCCTCAGAGCACTCCCCGTGGTAGATGCGGTAGAAGATGCAGAGCGATCCGACATCTCTACGCAGCGCCAAAGAATCAAGCCGATTGGAGATAACATTGTCGTCGACGATTCGAGCCGCCCGGCGTTGAATGCGTTCAAATGGAAGAATTAGATAAAATAATAATAATAATAATAATCACATTCTTTAGCGGGCATCAGCCTGTGGGTAAAATTTACAAATACGGAGATGATGATTAAGCCCCACATTCAGCTTCAACTTATGTCCTGTCCAAATCAATGCTTATAGTAGGTACTATTGAAATGTTTTGGTTCTTTAAAGTTCACTATTACTACAATAAAGAAACGCTCTCTGCAATGAGTCTAGACTTAAAAGATAAGGCTACTTTTAAAACCACGTAGAAATCGCTTAAACACTTTAGAATTTAAGGTTGAACTAGTCGATCGCGCGAGCTCTAAATGATTGCTATCTCACCTGACATAGTGCGCGAACATGTGTGCTAGAATGAAATGCACAATGTTTCATTCCGAAAATATCCTTTAAGCAAAACAGTTATTATAGAAAAAATATTAAGTGTATCTTTTTAAAATAAATTTATTTCAACTTTTGAATAACTAAACTATGTCTGTACGGGCTTTATTTTTAGGCTTTCGTGCTCTGTATACTAATGACGAGATCAATTTATATTATACTTATTTTTTTATGGACAACGTCAAACATTGTAGTAATTACTGTTCAGTGTTTGTATGGAAAGATGAGTGACTTGTGTAACCTTATGGACCGAAACTGTATACAAAGAAGATAATAGTTTAAAGCTGGGACATGCGTTTTGTTCACAATACATTCTTTGTAGAATAAACTAGGTATCACATAAAGGCTTCTCCAGGCTTAAGGTGTTTAAAGTTTTGTTTTGATACTAGTGTTATCCGCAGCTTTGCCCTTGATAACTTTTTTTTATGTTAGTTGAATAGGCAAACTGGCAAACGTACCACCTGATGGTGAGTGGTCGACGTCGCCCATGAACATAAACTAGTTTACCTGGAACGAGTCCAGGCAACTCATTTGTGTTTTGCCTATCCTGAGACATAAAATGTTAAGTCTCGGTGCCAGTAATTACACTGTCTGTCTTGCCCTTCTCTCCGAAACACAGCAAAGCTGTTTCACGGGAGAAGCAAGCAAGATAGTGGTACCCATGCTGCCGGGAGCGCGGCACAGCGCTTCCCTCCCACCGGTGAAAGATTTTTTTAAATACAATGAGTGGTTTAGACGTCAAAACCTAACAAAAATACTTTTTTTATAGCATACGAGCCGTCGAAGCCGTTAGGCGACTATCGACGCCCATACACATCCGCACAACCAGAGATTATGCAAAAAAAACGAGCCCAGGCAACTCATCTATGTCCGTTATATAATTACGAGGAACCTCACCATAATCAGCCATAAAGCAGTAAAGCTAATAAAAATATAAAAAGAACTAATCAACCTGCAGTGATAGTGAACGTGACATTTTGAATAATTTTCAATGAAGTGGCAAAATAGCTTCCAATCCGGTTAAAAGAGCACTAACGAGTGGGTTCTATCTGGCGCTTCATTTTGTTACGGTTAGGCGACGTGCATAAGATACTGATTTTATACGACTTTAAATTTTGAATATAAAAAAATATCTTTACGCTGTGCCGCACTCCTGTCAACTTGGGTACCACCATCCTGCTTGTTTCCCCCCTAAAAGTACTTCGCTGTGTTTTGGAGAGAAGGGTAGGACAGGCAGTGTAATTACTGGTACAGAGACTTAACATTTATATATATAGGATAGGCGACACATGAGTGATGATGAGTTGGATTATTTTTTCTTTAACGCCGGTAAATGCTCTGAGGCATCCCGCGGGGAGTGGGTCTCCCCACGCGGGTATGTGGGACTCGCTGCACCCGAAAGGTAAGTGGACGCAGCTCTACCCACTAAAACCTGGCGAGTGCCACCAATGCCGCCTTTGGTGAAGTGCCCCGAAGCTGTTAAGTAAACAGGGCACCTTGACGGCTAGTCAGTCCCTCAGAGGACCGACGCCACCTCCACATAGGGGTTGTTCCGCAGCACAAAACAACCCCTCCCAAAGACGGGACTGTACAAGGGGTGAGGTTCCCGTCCTCGCCCCTTGCCTCCTGCTCTTTTGTCATGTGACGGACCATTCGGCGCCACAGTACTGAATCGCGCTGTCGAAGTTTCACAGCTCGTTGCTTAGTTGCTATACTTTCAGCTGTTGTATATATCAACAGCTGAAAGTATAGCAAGTGGGCTTCGGCCTGAGCGAGCATAAAATTTCACACGGCCGGAGATCATTTAGGGCTTTTCACACCCACATTTCCCACACATTTTCATTCCTCACACATTTTTTTTATAACAAGACCTTCTTCTTATAAGAAAAAAAGGGGTATAAAGAACCCCCTCGGCTCAATTCGCTTCACCCAAGGTACTGGGCTCACCCTAGGCTACTGAGCCCCACCGCCACGAAAAAGCCTAAACCATGGTGGGGATAAATTAGTTGCCTGGGCTAGTCTCAGGTATACTTTATGTTCATGGGTGACACTGACCACATACCATCATGGCTCGTCTGTCCATTGGCCTATCCAACTACCACAAGAAACCCTGAAGGCGACTCGTCCAGCATTCGATCCAAATCCGTCTAACAGCGACCAAAGTAGCCATATTTGTATGGCAGTTTACGCAGAAAAATTACATTAAAATACTTCAATAACTAGTAAGCAACTGAGAAAGTGTATTTTTACTTGTATTCCAGAAAGTTAGGTGTAAAATTTACTTAGTAGAATTTCACAAGAAAGGTATTTATTTATTTATGTAATTCTTCTGTGCGTGTGCTCTGAACTCCTCCTAAGCGGCTGGACCGATCTTGATGATTTTTTTTGTGCGTTCAAGTGGATTCGATATTACGGTTGAGATTCACAAAAAAAATATATAATAATTATTATTATTATATCTATGGGCGCTTTAAAACCACGTCAATCTGATCCCGAAGTTGTCGAAGAACTTGTGTTACGGGTACCAGACAACGGTAATATATTTAATGCTTTTATACTTTACATATATTATTTAAGATTTAATATTTAATAATTTTAAAATTTATTATATAATACACATAGGTATTTAATACACATCCATGACCCAGGACACAGGGAACTTTTTTTTGTTCCCTGGCGGGATTCGAACCCGCGACCTCCGGCTTGAGCGCCAACGCGCTAAGCACTGAGTCACAGAGGTCGAGAGAGAGATATATATTTAAATATTTTGTACAGGACAACGTCCGTCGGTTCCACTAGTATAATTTAAATACAAATAAAAATAAAATATTTCGTAACAATACAAAAAATTAAGCAAAAAGTATTTTTTTAATATTTTTGTCGAAAAAAAACGAAATAATTCCATGCTACAAGTTAAACAACCTACTTGTAGTAAGTGCAAAATAGTTCATCTCTCAACGCTTAATATCTCTGTAAACTCGGGTTTAGTTTCGGGCGCATTATTTTATCTTACGGTTAACGCTTAAAACTGTGTAACCAACAATTTCGTACTTCTGTTTAATGTAATCGTTTTATGTCTCGTTCCGCTAGTATTTTAAGGCTCTTGTTTTCATACAATTTTAATGTAAAATTTTGTGTATGTATAACGCTTTTTGGAAAAATTGTACGACTATATAATATACTAGCTGTTGCCTGCAGCTTCGCCCGCGTTACTCAACTCCTATATGTCACAGCGTGGTGTTATACAGCCTATAGCCTTCCTCGATAAATGGGCTGTCTAACACTGAAAGAATTTTTCAAATCGGACCAGTAGTTCTTGAGATTAGCGCGTTCAAACAAACAAACAAACGAAGAGTTTGTTTGTTTGTTTGATGCTATATAATATTAGTATAGATAATAATTGTTATTTCTTAACCTCCTCTTTGGCAGGGTAATAATCCTTCCCCACCATGGTTCAGGCCTTGTCGTGGCGGTGGGGCTCAGTAACCTAGGGTGAGCGGTGCACCTTGGGCGAAGCTAATTGGGCCGAGGGGGCTCTTTGTACCCCTCTTATAAGAAGAGGGGACAGAAGAGCAGGGGGCAAGGGGTGAGGATGGGAACCTCACCCCATTGTACTGTCCCGACGTTGGGAGGGGTTGTTCTGTGGTGCGGGACAACCCCTGTGTGGAGGTGGCGTCGGTCCCTTGCGGAACTGACTAGCCGTCGAGGTGCCCTGTTTGTTTTCTAGATCCGGGGCACCTCACCAAAGGCGGGATTGGTGGCACTCGCCGGGTTTTAGTGGGTAGAGCTGCGTCCATTTACCAGCTGTCGGGCGCAGCGAGTCCCACATACCCGCGTGGGGAGACCCACTCCCCCGCGGGATGCCTCAGAGCATTTCCCGGCGTTAAAGAAAAAAAAAAAAAGCGTAATAATCCTTGCCTAGGGTGAGCCACCTTGGGCTTGGCCTTGGAAGAGGGGACAAAAGAGGAGTCAAGGGGCGAGGACGGGAAGCTCCCGACGTTGGGAGGGGTTGTTCTGTGGTGCGGGACAACCTTTCTGTGGAGGTGGCGTCGGTCCCTTGGGGACTGACTACCCGTCGAGGTACTCTATTGCTCAACAGATCTGGGGCACCTCACCAAAGGCGGCATTGGTGGCACTCGCCGGGTTTTAGAGGGTAGAGCTGCGTCCACTTATTAGCTTTAGGGCGCAGCGAGTCCTACATACCCGCGTGGGGAGAGCATTTCCCGGCGGTAAAGAAAAAAAAGACTAAAATTATTTACCCGTGCGAAGCCGGGACGAACCTCTAAAACATGTTTTCGGAACCCCTAGCACGCGAATCAGATTCGTGAAAGTTTTTATTTTACTTAGTGTTTTTATTTTACTTTTTTATTGTATATGTAGGTACGTAGAATTGCAAAGTTTTAATCTATCTATATATAACTGTAACTTTTTTTAATTGCGGGTCTCTTATGAAGGGTTATTAAAAGGGGAAAATGGCGGACCTCAGGGTTCCATGGTAATGATGATGACTCATCACTTGCGAAACATGCGTCACGGTGACCAGTCGTTTTGTGAATGGGTTAAAAATAAAAATCGTGTTGGTCCTTTTTACTGAATTTTAAATTAACCTTGTTTGTTATAAGATTGATTAACTCCGCTTTTTTCTGTTAGTAGGAACTGGACTTTGAGCATATTATAACCGGATAGATTGGTAATGAGAACCATAAAAATGGTCAGTGATTTGTCACTGACGTAATAGCAACTCAACCAATCTGTGATTTGAATGTACGTCACATCGGCCAATCATCCACCTATGGCCATCAGTCCGCCATTATCCATATATAGGCCATATTCCGAGTGATGATGATTATTTTTGTACCCTAAGTTATTCCAGTGAACGATCCATCAAAATTAGCAGAATCGTTTTAGAGATTAGCTGGAACAGACAGATAGACACACAGACATACAAAACATTTAAAAAAAGTTAATCTATACTAATATTATAAAGCTGAAGAGTTTGTTTGTTAGTTTGAACGCGCTAATCTCAGGAACTACTGCTCCGATTTGAAAAATTCTTTCAGTGTTAGACTGCCCATTTTTCGAAGAAGGCTATAGGCTTTATAACATCACGCTGTGACATATAGGAGTTGAGGAACGCGGGCGAAGCTGCAGGCAACAGCTAGTTTAGTATATGAACCATGTTTAAACATCGATATACATTTAGTAAAAAGTGGTCGTTTTATTATAACAAACAGATACTGCAAATTTATTAATCTGTATTTATCGGTCGTTCCAAAGAAAAATTGCGTCCAATAGTCCAATTAATACGGATAGTTTTGCAAGTTGTTCAAAACAATAGAGCACATGTGAAGTCGCGCGTGAAACTAGTCAATAATTAACGCCGCACCCTCGTTACGGCCTTTGTTGAGTTTGACATTCATTAAAGTCGTATTGAATTTTACTCGCAAACGTCTTTGAACATCTCCAAGACGATATAACTAATAATATAATAACACTGTATCGATTTTATTAGAGACTAGAGTAACTTATAATAAACTAAGCGAGTGACAGACCCCACCATGGTTCAAGCCTTTTTTTTATGTTAGTTGGATAGGCAAACTGGCAAACGTGCCACCTGATGGTAAGTGGTCGACGTCACCCATGAACATAAACTAGTTTACCTGGAACGAGCCCAGGCAACTCATTTATGTGTTGCCTATCCTGAGACATAAGATGTTAAGTCTCGGTGCCAGTAATTACACTGCCTGTCTTGCCCTCCTCTCCGAAACACAGCAAAGCTGTTTTACGGGAGAAACAAGCAAGATGGTGGTACCCATGCAGCCGGCAGCGCGGCACAGCGCTTCCCTCCCACCGACCTTATCGTGGCGGTGGAGCTTAGTAGCCTAGGGTGAGGCCAGAACCTTGGGCGAAGCAAATTGAGCCGATGGGGCTGCTCTTTGTACCCCTCTTTGTAAATCTAAGTTAACGCGAGCGAAACTGCGGGCAACAGCTAGTGTTTAATAAAATATATTTAGTAAGGTTCAGATATCGAATAAATAACGTGCAACGTTTTTTATATGAATTACAAATTACACATTACGTTAACTTAGATTTATTTTATTTAGAGCCGTATACGGATTGATGATGATTATTTTTATAGCCTAAGCTACTCCTTATAACATCAGCTTTCTGTCTGTGAAAGTCCCGTCAAAATCAGCCCAGCCGTTTCAGAGATTAGCCGGAACAAACAGACAGACATAAATTGTAAAAAAAATATTTTGGTATATGTACCGTGTATACATTCATATTATAAGCATTTAATAAAAAGCGGTTATTTGAATATTACACACAGACAATCCAATTTTATTTATCTGTATAGATGTAGAGACTAAGAACATATTATGTCCCGTAAATACCTATATATTATTATATATTTTTTACAAAAAATAAAACAATATAAATAAAATATTATGAACAATATAACAGAAATGCATTTATTATAATGAAACATTTTTTACGGATTTTATCGCGGCTTATTAAGATTTTTACAAGCCCGACGTTTCGGATACTTTACAGCAACCATGGTCACGGGAGGACTGAGGTGACAGATGTCCTAACGCTACAAAGTTATTCGAACTACCCTATGATATCTGCGTAGAGAGGACTTATCAAAATAATGATGTATCATAGTTGGTTACCGTGACCATGGTTGCTGTAAAGTATCTGAAACGTCGGGCTTGTAAAAATCTTAATAAACCGCGATAAAATCCGTAAAAATTGTTTCATTATAATGAGTGAAATTCGCGCAAACATAAGAAAAGAAATGCATTTAAAAAATATGAAGGATATTTTAACATAAAATAGATATAATTGAACTTCAATGCAAGGTCGGGTCGAGCTTTGACCCTTTCTGGACCTAAATCCTAATGAACAAAATTCTACATCTCTTGGAAATCTCAATAAAGATAAACTTTGTATAAGACAAAATATATTATCTAAGATTCCTATCTATCCTTACAAAGGTCTAAAGGCGTCTTCGAGATGTTTATTACAAGTATTTATTATTTGACCTACTTATCCCTTTGACGATAAGAATAGATCCTTTTTTTTTCTTTAACGCCGGGAAATGCTCTGAGACATCCCGCCTGGGGAGTGGGTCTCCCCAGGCGTGTATGTGGGACTCGCTGCGCCCGAAAGATGGTAAGTGGACGCAGCTCTACCCACTAAAACCCAGCGACTGTGACCAGTGCCGCCTTTGGTGAGGTGCCCCGGATCTGTTAAGCTAACAGGGCACCTCGACAGCTAGTCAGTCCCGCAAGGGACCGACGTCACCTCAACAGAGTGGTTGTCCCGCACCACAGAATAACCCCTCCCAACGTCGGGACAGTACAATGGGGTGAGGTTCCCATCCTCGCCCCTTGCCCCCTGCTTTTTTGTCCCCTCTTCTTATAAGAGGGGTACAAAGAGCCCCTCGGTTCAATTAGCTTCGCCCAAGGTGCCGGGCTCACCCTAGGCTACTGAGCACCACCGCCACGACAAGGCCTGAACCATGGTGGGGAGTATCAGGTTCCTGGATACTCCCCACACCCGAGGTAACCTGGATACATAATATGCGAAATATGTTTCCCTACGTTAGCAAAAAAGGCAAGATTCATGTGTTTCTTATTCTGAAACGTAAGATGCCAAGTTGCCATAAATTACATTACCTGTCCTATTTTTTCCGAAATACAGCAGAGCTGTCTCACAGAAAAATGACGATGATGGAGCGGACATCTCGCAGGCCACCCTTCGACTTCCCGAACGAGGCCTCCTCTACTATTATCCAGCTGTCTTTATCATGATACATTGGTTGTCTTAAACAAAGCAGAATATATTTAATGTAAGCGAATGTTCAGCAAACTGGCAGTATTTCAGCTATACGAGGGCGGCACTGAAAATTTCGGGAATCAAGGAAGTGACACAACATTACTATTTAAAAATGTATTTATTGCTTTTCGAAGTATTCTCCGCGAAATTTGACAAACTTTTCCATACGATGGAACCAATCATTGAAGCAACCATTCCATTCGGAAGTTGGGATCTCCAAAATGGCCGTTTTTTAGGCGTCCACAGCTTCTTCAGGCGATGAAAATCTCTGACCACGCAATTTATTCTTTATTTTAGGGAAAGTATAGAAATCATTAGGGCTTAGGTCGGAGCTGTACGGCGGATGGTCTAATAATTCTATGTTTTCTTGCTCTAAAAACACTTTTGTTCTATGCGCGGTGTGAGAACTCGCATTGTCGTGATGGAGGATGATGCGGCGGTTGCAGTTCTCTTTACGGAGTTCAGAACCGACCTGTGGCAAACAAATGCTAGCATACCATTCTGCATTAACCGTTCTTTGTTCCTCCAGAGGGATAGTCGCAACATGGCCGGTTTTGGAGACAAATGTGGCTACCATTTTTTTAGCAACACCCCGTGAACGAACAATTTTTTTTTTCGGGTTCGTACGCGTATATCCAGGATTCGTTACCTGATACGATGTTGTATACAGCATTTGAGGATCCTGCGTGGAATCTTTCGAGAGTTCTGACGCACCAAGTAACGCGAGCCGCTTTTTGCTCTTCACAGAGCAAATGCGGTATCCATCGGGAAAACAACTTTTTTATACCTAATTGTTCATGCAAGATTATTTGTATTTGACTCATGCCAATGTCTAAAGTTGCCTGAATTTCGCGGTATATCAGATGTCGATCTTCCCCAATCAGCTTACGCACAGCATCAACGTTTTCTTGGGTGAGTGCAGTATTTGGACGACCTTGACGGGGATCATCACTGAGCATGACACGTCCACGTTGAAATTCAGCAAACCAGCGATAAATTGTGGTTTTGGATGGGGCTTCATCACCAAATGCAGAAATCATCCGGTCAACACACTGTTTTTGTGTTAAACCACATCGAAAGTCATAATAAATCATCGCTCTGGAATTTTCTCGAGTCAATTCCATTTTCTCAACGACTAAACAAGTTTGACAAGACCTTGTGACAAGACCGAGAATCATTTTTTAAAATAAATAAATGGTATTCGATTTTCAAAACCAAGGAGTTTTCAATTAAAAAGATTTTAATTTATCAGGAACAGTGGAACAGCCTATGTATATCACGCTACAGTAATCTCTTGCTACCAACATGTTTACGTGGCCATACATGTTATTAAATTTTACGGCAGCGGCATTAAAAGATTCGCATTTGACTAGATATTTAAAGTTTGTTTTCTAATCTCAATACATCTTAGAAAATTTACTGTATGTCCGGAAAAACATAAATGAATTTTGTAAGAAAAGTTATATTCATAGTAGGAATACACGTAATAGACACAGGTTACATGCACCAATGATTAGACTTTCGAAAGTAAGCAATTCTTTTAAAGGCAACTGTATACGCTTTTACAATAGGATCCCAGAAAACGTTCAAAAGCTCTCCATTAAAAAATTCAAAAAAGTTGTTAAAGAGCGTTTGTGTGGTAAAGCATATTATAAAGTAAAAGATTTCATAGAAGATACCACACCCTGGGAATAAGGCGTTCCTCCCGGGAATTTCAAGATAAGATGTTAAAATTGTTATATAATATAATATATTATTTGAAAAGATTAGTTCCACTGAGTTTGTTTCGCCGGTTCTTCTCAGTGGGCTTACCTTGGAACCGGTGGGAGATTCAATTGACGTTCAAAAAGATACTGTATTAGTACTATTTTAAATAAAAAAAATTGATTTTGATTTTGATAATGTTGTGAGCGATGGCCTAGTGGGTATGGGCACGTATGGGCTCGGCCTCTTGAGTGAGAGCCGAGAGTTCCGGGTTCCATCCTGACCCCCCTGTGATGCCTAGAAATGGGGTTTTCTCTACATGCACCTGACAATGAGACCATTGCTCGCGCGCCGGTGAAACGTCGTGAGGAAACCTGCATGCCTGATGAGATTTAAAAGTCTTTGAAGGTGTGTGAAGTTCACCAACCCGAATTGGGCTAGCGCATCGGTGAACTATGGCCCAAAATTTTTCTCGCCTGATTTCGAGGTGCCCAGCAGTGGGACATAATATAAAGGTTGATATTACATATTATTATGTTATACATTTTTTCTAATATTTATGCGAATTTCACTCATTATAATAAAACTAGTTAAGTAGCTGATGATTATTTTTATAGAGTATTACTTTTATAAATTTATAACGTCTTATATACGTCGCGAGATTAACTTGTGTAGATAAACATAATATTACTCATATTTGAAAGGCAACGCACCTGTTAATGATGTAGCGGGTGTTTATGGATGTCTCTTATCACTTACCACCAGGTGACATGATGTTTATAGAAGAGGGGGCAAATAGACATTACACCCTCTTCTAATATCCCAGTAAATTATATAATTAAATCTGCTAGATTTTAATATTTAAAATTTGAAATGAAGTAAATAAGAGAATCCCTTGCCTCCTCCCGTGGCCTAGAGTGGACTCTAGAACCTTAATGCCCCATCGGCCATGTGTGTGACCAGCCCACTGCCACTTCAACGAGCTTATTCTTTGCGTGATATCAGTTACCTTAGTTCTCTGACTTCTTAGTTCTTGTTCTTAGTTAGGGATCGGTCTTCTTTGCGTTCATTGAGCATTGTTCAGAAGTGGACGGATAGAGGCTGATGATGATGAAATAAGAGAATATAAATCTCGCAACAAGCTTTTATATAAATTGTTTAAAGACGTTAGAAGTTGATAGTAAGTGTTTCAAAGCAAGATTTGTAAACAACACGCGGCAGGAATGTCTGATTCAAACAATTGAATCTTCTCGATCACAATATGTTTCGGCAGAGTAACGCTCTTCACAATGTGTACTGGTAGAATGAATAAGACCACTACACGCCTCTTTTTGTATAAAATTGATACAGTCAATAGATAGCTATTTGTTTATTAATTATTATAAATATCGTCTTAATATTATAAATAATTATTGTAAAGACATTAATATTATTATTAATCATGTATATTTAGATTTATTGATGTTATACTTTAATTATTAATCAACATTATCTTCATGAATAGCACATCCGTTTGGCGCCACCGGAAGTCATAGAATTTCAATTACTTTAATGGATGCATTTAGATGTGCCACCAGTGGTTCGTACTTTGTAACGTTGGAGAAATGAACACTGTGTGTTGTGTGTGTGTGTGTGTGTTAACTCTATGTCCTCTAAGTTTGTAACACTTTATTTTATTATTTTTAGCTAATTTTAATATAAGCTATTTTTATGTTTATTTACTTCTAATTTATTTCAATTTTGATGTGAATCAGCGAAACCTAAAAAAGCTCTTAGTAAAATTAAATGTTATGCCTAGGCGATCAAGGTTAGTAACCTTTGACATCAGGTGTCTGAATCTGAGTCTAGAATATTTAAAGTCTGGGTGTGGAGGCAATAGTAATGATTCGTTTGTCTGGGTCTAATGTCTTAACCTCACGAGTTCAGACTAGAATTATTAAGTTTTCTTTTCAGTATCTTGCCACGTCTGCACAATTTGGAACAAGATAGCGCTGATAAATCTTTTGAGATGTACATACCTCTGTACATTTGTCTTATCTGTCTATATGTGACGTTTTTAGTGATGTGCTATCTTGTCTATGCATTCTTTTTACCGAATTCTTATATAGTTTGTAGATTTAACCTCCTGCCTACATATGTACTACAGACAGGACATAGGAATTAAAAAAATGGTTGCCTGTAAAGTCGGTTTTACGGGCGAAGATTTTACGTGACATCGTTTCGGTGACTCATCGTAACGTTACCGAGCGTTACACTTTTTCATAAGTGACTCCCAGCCGCAACCTAATTTAAGACGTTGTCACGTCAAAAAATATACTACCGGTTTTTTAAATGATAACCGCAAAATAGTTGAATGGTGACATTAATCGAGTATTCGGGTTTCAAAATAGAGATATATGTCAATTCCCGTGTCGTCCTCTTTTTTTGAAATGGCGAAAGAAGACGGACGTGTGTCGATGCGTGCTCGTGAGTTAAGTAATTAGAAGTATAAAATGATGATATGCAGTTTTATTTTAGCGTAATTGTATAAAACATACAAGATAACGTGTGGTATTTTTTTATGTCCTTTACAGAAGACAAATGTAGGCAATAAAAGATTTTGTACTTAGACTTCCGATGTACTGTATGAAGTACATTGACAGATATTTTATCATATTCATGTTTGTTCTAGTTTCAACGGATAATAAGATAGCTAAGGTTTGAAATGATTCTTTTCAGGAGATGAATCAAATAAAAATCCGGAGTTTATACCGCCAAAACTTTACCAAAGAGTCAATGATCATGAAACTAGTGAGTCAAGCAGTTCATTGAGATGAAGGAGAAAACACATTAGTTCTTTCAGCTGCTTCTCTGCCATTCTCTAGTAGTTCTGATATCACATCGACGTCATCACGGCCCCGCTCAAAAGGACGTGTTTCACGTGGACGTGGACGTGGACGTGGCCTTGTGGGTTGTCTCAGTTTGAGCGAGGATACTCCACGGCCGCAATCGTCGCCTTTAGCAACCCGCCATATTGCTATTAGGAATCAACAATATAATGATAGCTTTCAAAACACCTGGACCAAGAATACAATATTAGATTTAAAAGTTACCGAATTGATGCAGTCAGCATGTATACCTACACAAAGAAACTAAGGATTGGGAATGGAATCAATTCTTTGATCGACGACAATTATATTTTAATAAGTATGGCCAACTGTACAAATAGGATGCATGTCTTGGAGACAGGAAAATCTATTTTTAATATGGAATGTGTGTAATTTGAGGTAACTTAAAATATAATAATAAGGGGGAGGAGGATTCAACAATGATAATGTCAGCACTTCAGTGCCCACGAATTGATATGTACTGACCAGAAAAGTGAAAAATTTCCATTATAGCAATAACTATGATAAGAAGCAGATTGTTTTTATTAGACGATGGCTGGGGTGTGTTTATGATGTTGAAGTGACAGCAGAACAGAAGATACCAAAGATTTGGAACACGTTTGGCTCTTGCCACACCGCAAGGCGTAGTTTGTGACATGGTGAATTATCACAGTGATACTACATTACGCTCTCTAATAAGCCAGGGATTTGGTCTAGGCGTAAACATTTGACTCTAAATTTGATTTCCGGGCACTTGTTGTTCTTTGACTGGTTTTTCTCCTCAATCAAACTGAGTGACGCACTGTTTTTAGTTTGTTTAGTTATTTTTATGACAAGAAATGTTTAATTATGAAAGTTTTGTTTAGAAGAAGTTTTGTTTTTGTTTTTTTATTCAGAAACTTTATGTTACCTAAATATAATATGTAGGTTACAATACTTTTTGTTGTTTATTTTTTTTCTATTCACAATTTATATCCATAAACCATTCTATGTCCTACACAAATCACATAGTAATATAGCCACTTTGTCCTACATAAAGAACGTAGTGAAAAACCGTTTTTCCGGATGTAGGATTTTTTTGACTATTTTTCCAGTGTACAATACCCTATAACCGATATGATACTAAAATTTCAAGAGCGTACTCCAGAAAAAGTGTCTCGGTAGGCAGGAGGTTATTATGTTTAATTTCCTCATATTATAAGTATTGTATATTTATTATATTCGTCTGTCTGTTTTCTAGGTTAAGCAACTTATGTTCGTCTTTCCTTTTGATTTATTATATATTATTTTCTATTTACCATGCATCTTGAGACACCGACACCAAAAGTAACAATAATGACGTGGTAAACGCTAAAAATGTACATTAGTAGAAGTACAAGATGATTATTAGTTGTAGACACAAAAATTAAAGAAACGCAATTATTTTCTTACTTTTTAACCGACTTCAAAAAGGAGGAGGTTATCAATTCGTCGGAATCTTTTTTTTTTTTTTTTTTTTATATGTATGTTACCTGATTACTCGAAGATGGCTAGACCGATTTGAAAAATTATTTTTTTGTTCTAAAGGGTATACTTCCCAAATGGTCCCATGATAAGGAAACCAGGATCTGATGACGGCATCCCAGAGGAAGGCGTCTAGTGCGTTTGATATTTTTTTTATAAAGTGTTTTGAAGGACTACAATTTAATGAAGGTCTGGAGTCGATCTGATGCTGGAGCTGAAAGACAATCGAGGGAACTCCTCAACGATTTACATCAGTAACCTTGTGTTTGGGCTTGATTAATTTGTAATGATGAGAACTTTACACCTAGATGGGTTGTGACTGTCATTAGGGGTCTGATGATGAAGACAAAGGACAGTTAAGGGAACTCCTCAACAGTTTACAGTAGCTACCTTGTGTTTGGACTTAATTAATTTAAATTGATGAGAACTTTGTACCCATATGGGTTATAAGTGCCATTACAGATGTGATGATGGAGACCATACACAGTCGAGGGGAATCCTCGACGATTTACAGCTTTAATTGGGCTTACTTCATATGGTAAATAATATTGCCAAAATCATGTAATTTTATTACTTGTCGTTGTTAAATGAACAAAAAACAACTGTGGCTTGGAAGCGCATCATAGTTTTTCAAGGTCATCATAATATCCATTCTATATCTATAATATATTGGTGAAGTTCTATACCTATATATAATGGAATTATTAAACGAATAGCAGCAAATCTGCCGCGATTGCTTCCGATTACATGTATATAAAGTTTTACACAATTCCATTTCGGTTTTTTCATTTGTTATGTAATGAATTAAACCCTTTCTACGGTCATCTCATTAATACAGCGCTATTTAATCTGAGCAACGCGTTTAATTATAGTTCTACCCATATTTCAGACAAGTAAAATCAGTTATCAAATTTTGCAATCACTAAAAATTAAGAAATAAAAAAAATTTAAACAAAAATTAAAACCGACTTCAAATTAATAAAAAAAACTTAAAAGTAATAAAATAATTTCCTTAATTTTTGTGCCTACAATTTATAATCAACTTGTTCTTCTACTAACTTCAAAAGTAACAATAATGACGTGGTAAATGCAAAGATTGTATATTAGTAGAAGAACAAGTTGATTATAAATTGTTGGCACAAAAATTAAGGAAATTATTTTATTACTTTTTAGTTTTTTTTTTTTTTTAATTTGAAGTCGGTTTTAATTTTTTTAGTTATTTTATTTTTTGAAGTCGGTTATATTTTTTGTTTAAAATTTTTTACTTCTTAATTTTTAGTGATTCATTAAAGAAAGACATGCAGAGATAGACATTTTGGCATATTGAACCGTATGAATTTAGCCCAAAAAAAGCTATAAATCGTCGAGGAGTTCCCTCGACTGTCTATCTCCATCATCAGACTTGTAATGGCACGTATCACCCATATGGGTGCAAAGTTCTCATTAGTATAAATTAGTTAAGTCCAATCACAAGGGAACTCCAAAATAGTTTACAGTAGCTAACTGTAAACTATTTAGGAGTTCCCTTAACTGAGCTTCGTCTTCATCATCAGACCCCCAATAACAGTCAAAACCCACCTAGGTGTAAAGTTCTCATCAATACAAATTAATCAAGCCCAAACACACGGTTACTGAAGTAAATCGTCGTGAACTTCCCTCGACTGTCTTCCAGCTCCAGCATCAGAATGACTCTAGACCTTCATTAAATTGTAGTGCTTTTAAATGCTTATTTAAAAAAATATTAAGCGTACTAATCGCTCCTACTACGAATTTCGAAAGTTCCCCTCGATTTCTCTAGGATGCCATCATCAAATCCTAGTTTCCTTATCATGGGACAATTTGGGAAGTATACCCTTTAGAACAAAAAAATAATTTTTCAAATCGGTCTAGCCATCTTCGAGTAATCAGGTAACATACATAAAAAAAAAAAAAAAAAACCGACGAATTGATAACCTCCTCCTTTTTGAAGTCGGTTAAATAGTAAGAATATAATTGCGTTTCTTTAATTTTTGTGTCTACAACTAATAATCATCTTGTACTTCTACTAATGTACATTTTTAGCGTTTACCACGTCATTATTGTTACTTTTGGGGTCGGTGTCTCAAGATGCATGGTAAATAGAAAAAATAATATATAATAAATCAAAAGGAAAGACGAACATAAGTTGCTAAGGCCTTTCAAACAAAAAAGAATTTTGAAAATCGGTGCACAATTGATGGAGAAATCGGTGTACATACATAAAAAAAAAATACCGGCCGAGTTGAGAACCTCCTCCTTTTTGTTGAAGTCGGTTAATGAAGTAGGTATAAAACTATAAATAAGAAGGTTTTAAAAGTGTTGAGTTATATATTTTAGTCTAGAATTAAGCATTATATCTAGTACTCGTAGCGTGTACTATAAAGTCCTCAGCCACTCTGAATTTGCTTAATTTAATAATTTTCCTTTTAAGCTCTAGATGCCAGCGACCGTAAAAATCTTTAGGGTTTTGTACATATTCGTGATAATATCTTTTCTTTCGTACCTCAGTCATCTTGGAAAATTCTCCGTCTACCATTTGTAATATATCAAATACCTAGTAAATAAACACTTAAAAATTTAAAATATTACATACAATTTAATTTAGAATATAAGTGACAAAATATCGCTGCGACCTAAGCACCCCCGTACAGTGTCCGGTCCGTGTTGGATGCGAGTGGCGAGAAATCGGTCGTCTTGGCGTTCTTTGAAGGTGGCCTATGCTCAGCAGTGGACGGGTAGAGACTGATGATGATAATGACGAGATCTTACTCAAAAAACGGCACTGACACTTACTCAGAGTCACTAACCACTATACCAACATGCCAGTCATTTTAGCCAATAACAAAAGCCATCTAATCCGGCCAGTTTCGGATATCATGTCGATCCTGACTGATCGATGGCGCCAGCGCGATGCTAATTAGTGATGGCCATTCAATAATTTGACGTGTTTCTTGATAAGGATATTACACATTTCAAACGATAATTTCTATGTGCGAACTCATGGTAGAGGTACCGGTGTATCTATATTCACCATACAAATTATCTGCACTTTGCGCCATTCAAACTGGACTGAGTAGTGTAATCTCCTGACCTCTAAAAATTCACCTCATCTTCGTCATTAACCTTGTTCCGTCCACTGCTATACCTATATCCATGAACGCCAAGACGACCGACTGCCATGTTCATTCCATCTATTTGGAGGACCATCCGTCTTCCCGGTCTTTAACGATCCAGTCCAATAAATTTACCTGATAATTTGTCAGTGGATTGCCAGGCCATAAGATAAATCATTATTACCAGCGGGACACCTAAATAATAGTGACGGGCTACGGCCAGTCCAGGCCAGTCTAGGCCAGGAATTGCAGGCCATAATTCAGGCCACAACATTCACCGCGTCTGCGGTTAACCTACGATTAGGGAGGGATATGGATATCGATATTTTGATTATCTGAGTGAATGGGATATCGATGTAAATGATCAGTTTGAGGCATATCTTTATTTGTTAAAATGATTTGCCATCCATAAATTACGTCACACGTTATGGAGGCTATGGAGGGAGTCCCTCCCCCGTCAACAAAGTGAGACACTGTGTGGTGGGAAGCCAAAATTCGTGACTTCACATTTCAGCATCAAAGTTTTTAAAACACGAATTTTGGCCGAACAATGAAAACCAAATTATAAAATAATAAATGTTTAACTAAATTCGAAACTTATTACTAAACGAAATTAATTACTAACTTTTAATTAACTAAAAATTAAAAACTGTTTTATTTAATTAATAATTTTTACATGACTTACTGGCTACTGGTATATGCCTGCTCTGTTTTATTTTATTGTTTTTAATTTGTGTTGATTACTAATACTAGGGCATAATCGAGTGTAATAAAATAAAAAGAATTGCTTTATATGGAATAGAGAAAAGGAACGGAATATTTATATTTATGACTAAAGTTGGCGACTTACA
This sequence comes from Helleia helle, assembly GCA_963853865.1. Classification (NCBI taxonomy): domain Eukaryota; kingdom Metazoa; phylum Arthropoda; class Insecta; order Lepidoptera; family Lycaenidae; genus Helleia; species Helleia helle. The sequence continues at coordinate 16,980,460 of OY971433.1, read as the reverse complement.
AGTAGGTTCGTGCACTATGCCTACCTATCGGGGGCCTAAGCCCTAGTATAATGGGGCTCTATTGAAACCCGCCCGCGTTAACTTAGTCACAGCGTGATGTTATATAGCCTATAGCCTTCCTCGATAAATGGGCTATCTAACACTGAAATAATTTTTCAAATCGGACCAGTAGTTCCTGAGATTAGCGCGTTCAAACAAACAAACTCTTCAGCTTTATAATATTAGTATAGATTTCAGTTTGACTTAGTACGTATTGTACTCAAAACAATATTTGGTAATGTGCCAAAGATAGTTCGTACTGGCTAGAAATACTAAAGTGATATTAGTCATAATATTTATATGATGTAACTAACTTATAACATTGTTTATATTATAGCTTATAGCATACGGCGATAGGCATAGGGCAAAGACGAGCAGTCGAAGCCTTTTGACAACAATCAACGTCCATACACATCCGCACAGCAGCATATAGCCAGAGATTATGCATTGCCCTCCTTTTCCCTACCCATACACAATCGTACGTTTTAGGATAAGATGCATGAATCTGGGCTAGTCGGGATGAACTTGTTCATGTTCAAGATTGACATATTATATCCAACTAACATATTAATAAAATATAATTTATTTTTTGGAAACCGTCTATGCTTTTGACATGATAGCTTTTAAGCTACACCTTTTAAGATACAGTAGATGAGAGGATGGCACCTCTAAGAATAGATACAATTGTTATTTTAATCGATAACATGAGGTATGTACATCACTAGTGGTGACTTATAGGTCCGTGCGCGGCCGTCAGAGAGACATACGCCTGTAATGCGCCCAATTTGAGTCCACACTTCATTGTCACGAATACGTGTCGATACCACGTATTAGTTATTTAACAGTAGAAATTTTATTATGAAACAACTTTTACGGATTTTATCACGAATTTAGTTTAGTTTTTATATACCCGACGTTTCGGATACTTTACCGAAAATATATATTTTTTATTATTATTTTATGTTAGTTGGATAGGCAAACTGGCAAACGTACCACCTGATGGTAAGTGGTCGACGTCGCCCATGAACATAAACCAGTTTACCTGGAACGAGCCCAGGCAACTCATTTATGTGTTGCCTATCCTGAGACATAAGATGTTAAGTCTCGGTGCCAGTAATTACACTGCCTGTCTTGCCCTTCTCTCCGAAACACAGCAAAGCTGTTTCACGGGAGAAACAAGCAAGATGCAGCCGGGAGCACGGCACTGCGCTTCCCTCCCACCGGTAAAGGCGGAATATGACGGAAGGACTGAGTTATTCGAATCTACACAGTATAGAGAACGAACCGCTTTTTCATTTTCTCTACTGTGAAACTACTCTATGATGTTTAACAAAACTTAATAAACCGCGATGATATCCGTATAATTGTTTTCTTTATAATGAGTGAAATTGAAGTAAATATTAAACAATTTGACTTTTTATATGAAACATCTATTGGCGAGTATAGCAAAATTGACTTGTGCGCTACGGCATCGCATGGCATGTCGCTGTAATGGTCTCGCTCAGCTCTCGACTCCTTACATATGTATGGCCTACTTTTTGATGTTACTTGTACAGGAAAACTACAGACGTGTTACCTTAAGATAAGTGGCCAGGCCACTGAAAACTCAGACACGATGAAGTGTACATTTTATGTCTTCGTTTATCTGAGACTAGACTGGAAATTCATATCTGCCTTGCATATCCTTTTTTTCTTTTTTTTTTTTCTTTTACGCCGGGAAATGCTCTGAGGCATCCCGCGGGGGAGTGGGTCTCCGCACGCGGATATGTGGAACTCGCTGCGCCCGACAGCTGGTTAGTGGACGCAGCTCTACCCACTAAAACCCGGCGAGTGCCACCAATGCCGCCTTTGGTGAGGTGCCCCGGATCTAGTAAACAAACAGGGCACCTCGACGGCTAGTCAGTCCCACAAGGGACCGACGCCACCTCCACAGAGAGGTTGTCCCGCACCACAGAACAACCCGTCCCAACATCGGGACAGTACAATGGGGTGAGGTTCCCATCCTCACCCCTTGCCCCCTGCGCTTATGTCCCCTCTTCTTAAAAATAAAAAATGACGAGACTAGATTGTTCTATAACATTATTTATTTTAGTTCTAAGGTACATTTAGATGTATTTGAAATTTTTATTGTGATACCAAAAGACTTATAATAGAAATCTACAGGCTATTGAAAATTTCCCACCATGGTTCAGGCCTTGACGTGGCGGTGGGGCTCAGTAGCCTAGGGTAAGCCCAGCACCTCGGGCGAAGCTAATTGAACCGAGGGGATCTTTGTACCCCTATTATAAGAATCGACATTAGTGACACTCGCCGGGTTTTAGTGAGTAGAGTTGCGTCCACTTACCAGCTTTCGGAATCCCACATATCCGCATGGGGAGAGAACCACTCCCCCGCAGCATGCCTCAGAGCATTTCCCGGCGTTAAAGAAAAAAAAAATCGGTTGTCTGTAAAGTCGGTTTAATGACGATAGTTGAACGTGACAACGTCATAAGAAAATGGAACGCCTCAGAGCGAGGTAACGCCGCATGCGTCATGTTTTTTCGTTCTTGCAGCCGGCTTCATCGAATTATAAGACGTTGTCACGTCAAAAAAGGATCCTGAAATAAATTGCATCGAACTCAGGACTAAGTCACACTCTGTTCACCTATTATACCACATTACTCTTTAATGCCATTTTCTTTGACGACCTTTTTCGAAAACGGATTTCCACCTACTTCCATCGGATGAGTGGTACAGAGATCGTCCCATCTAATTAGAGGTATCCTTCAGAATTAATAGCCATAATTTCGTCGTATGACGGCAGACTGGTGAGTGGTCAGACTTCTGGACACTTTTAAATTGGTATTTATATGACTGGCCCTTTTCACTTTGTTCTTATTATTGGCGTGATATCGGCTATTTTCGTAGCTCCTCATCTTACTGGGTTAAATATCAAGCCATATAAGATATAGAGAGCGGTAATGATAAGATAGCAACTAGTTGGGTACAAAGGACTCGTAATCTTAAAGGGCTTTAACACAAGCCTGCATCCGTTAGGGCCCTGTACCGGACGTTGTTGAGCTTCAGGGTACAAGATATAAGGCTCTCAAGGTCAAGGCTATATTGTAATATTGTATTGTGTAAAATGTGTGAGAATATTATTAAGTAATACAAACATTAGCGAACTGTTGTTGAAAATTGTGTGGTTTTGGAGCGTTATTGTATGCTATTGTATAGGTAAAATTAAAAACCTCATATCGGGAATAGTCGCTGAGGTGCTCCTGTTGCCTGCAGATCCGGGACCCTCAAAAAGCGGGTGAATGCGCTCGCAGTGGTTTTAGTTTAGCCTTTAGGGTAGTGTACTCCCAGGTGCGAGTCCCAAATAGGTTCAGAAACCTTTCCCGAGGTAATCTGGATACATGCGAAAATTGGGCGAAGCTAATAGAACTTAGGGGGCTCTTTTTACCCCTCTTATGAGAAGAGGGGACAAAAGATCAGGAGGCAAGGGGGTTGTTTTGTGGAGATGGCGTCGGCCCTCTGAGGGACTGACTAGCCGTCGAGGTGCCCTGTTTGCTCATTAGATTCGGGGCACCTCACCAAAGGCTGCATTGGTGGCACTCGCCGGGTTTTGGGTGCCTCAGAGCATTTCCAGGCGTAAAAAAAAAGTTTGCATTTTTTAATATTAGTAAAATTAAAGACTACTTATTTGTTTGTATTTTTATCTCCTTCAGGCAAGAAAATACTTTTTCGAACTCCACGTGGGCGAAGCATAAATTTTCATTATTCCTACATTTAAGTTTTACAATTTACCAGCTAGGCCATAAATATTTTCAAGAAATTCAGACGTATATTACTATCGCTGTAACATACTTCTGAAGCACAATTATCTATTAAGATGAGCAGCTGTCTAGCCCAGTCTAGACCCAAGGGAGCCCAACTCTAAAAAAGGTGCCACACAGGCGTCGTCTATGCGTTGCGTTAGCGCTGCGTCGACTGAGAGGCGACGCTCCGTCTTCTATATATAAATCTGAACTAAATGCCACACGATGCTTTGAAAGGACTGACGATTGCAGCTGAAGTGTTGCCCTCCTTTTGCCTATCCCCCACAATGCGCCATCGGAGCAGCTATCGCTTGACGCCGGTGCTATGTAAGCGAGAGGTACAGTATTTAATAGGATATAGAAGATGACAGTTCTTGCACATTTTATTGTCAAAATTGGTGCGAAAGATTTTGATTATATTATATCAGTACAAGAAATATCTCCTAATGGGATAAATCAAATGAAGATTTCAGTAATAAATAACGGAAAGCAAAGGAGTGGGCAGCAGCTTGCAAACATTTATTTCCAGAATTATATCCTACATTTATTATATACAACGATGCGACGTCGGAGATGCGTTGACGCAGCGGAACCGCAACGCCCGTGTGGCACCACCCTTACCAAACCTTAGGCTTATTCAATAAAATTATTCTAATAATATTATAATGTCTTTTGCTTTTCTTTTATGTAAGTAGGTGGATCTATATTTTTGATGTAAAACATCTGGCTGACTGTGAAATCGACTCGACTACAGTGACAATATTATGACGTTGTCACGTTTATATTTTATTCCATCTCTTGTGATAGATTTTATTAATAATTAATTTTTAACTTGTAGCAATAATAAAAGTGTATTTTTAAAAAAGGTTTATTTTTCTTAATTTTTTTTTATTCCATCTTTTGTGATAGATTTTATTAATTACCAATTATCTTAAATTTAGCAAATTTACATCTGCCGGACGTGACGGCCAATTTTGTTGAGATTGTTAAGCCCAAAATGTGTTTTCTTAAATGCATCAAACCTGAACCTAGGAGGAGGAAAACGTGATGAATGTGTCCCTAATTAAATTAATAGTCTTTGAGGGTGTGTGGGATTTGCCCACCCGCATTGGACTACTAGGTAGTCACTTAATGTCACCCCCTAAAATAAATATACGGACAGTATTATTTATTTTAAGGGGTGACCCTCCAGTGCGTCGAATGTATGTATATAATATACATATATGAGAGTGCTTATACGCCGGAGAAAGGAATGCACTATTTTTATTTTACGACGGGAAATGCTCTAAGGCATCCCGCGTGGGAGTGGGGACTCTTCAGGTGGGTATGTGGGACTCACTGCGCCCGAAATATGGTAAGGTGAACGCAGCTCTACCCACTAAATCCGGCGAGTGCCACCATGCCGCTTTTGGTGATATGACCTGGATCTGTTGAGCAACAAAGCACCTCGACGGCTCGTCAGTCCCCCAAGAGACCGACGCCACAGAACAACCCCTCCCAACGTCAGGATAGTACAATAGGGTGAGGTTCCCATCCTCGCCCTTTGTACCCCCTGCTTCTTCGGTTCAATTGGCCTCGACCAAGGTCCTGGGTTCACCTTAAGCTACTGAGCCCCACCGCCACGACAAGGCTTGAACCATGGTGGAAAAATTTCATGATTCTATGTCAATCGAAAGTACCTTCCAACTTTTGGTTGACAGACCGATATACAGACGGACAACGAAGTGGTCCTATATGGGCTCCGTTTTGTCATGTGAACGGAACTCTAAAAAGATGGTTCCCAGGCGGAACAGCCCTTTAGTGGAATATCTACCCTCAAAAATAATGTAACCAACGAAACGATGATGAACATAAAACACGTGTATCAGGGTTTGACCCGAACACAATCAACTTTGATTACAAATTGAGAGATACGTGCTTAACATGTAACATGAAATTGTTAGGAAGTTTTTGCTGATATTCCCAAGGGAACATTCGTTTTTTTGACATTGGGGGCAGGAAATCACTTGACATTACTAGGAAAAGTGTGCAAAGGTAAACCTTTTCACACTTTTCCAAGCTATCATGTAGTATTTGTAAATAAATTGTATGGACAACAGAAATTGGTACATAAGTACTTTTTGGCGAAAATTAGAAAACGCATTTTATAAGTAAACTAGCTGTTGCCCGCAGCTTCGCCCGCGTTAACTTATTTTACAGCCGTATGTAACGGATTAATGATTATTATTTTATAGCATAAGTTACTCCTAAAAACATCATCTGTCAGGGAAGTCCCGTCAAAATCGGCCCATCCGTTTTTGAGATTAGCCGGAACAAACAGAGAGATAAACAGACAAAAATTGTAAAAAATGCTATTTTGGTATAATATGTCCCGTGTATACATCCATATGCATTTAGTAAAAAGTGGTTATTTTAACATTACAAACAGACACTCCAATTTTATTTATCTGTATAGATGAGATTATTATTATCGTTATGTATCTATTGATTTTTATTTTATTATTATTTTTTACAGAAATTATTTATATTAAAGTATGGAGAGCATAATATTTTTGGTCTGGTCTTCGATTCGCAGAGTCTTGGATGATTTGTGTATTGGTGTGGTAATCTATGAAGAAATCATATTCATCTTACTGCGTACCTACTACATACCATCATGCTTGTGTCTTCCTATAAACAGCTTTGCCGAGTTTCGAAACAAGGGCTGGACAGGTTTTTTTTTATTATTAAGTACTGGCACCAGCACTTACGTCTTAGAATAGGCAACACGTGAATAAATTGCCCGAGCTATTTTCTAGTTAACTTGTTCGTGTTTATGGGTGACGCTGACCACTTCTACTAACTACTACCTACTACCTATCCAACTAACTTAAAAAATAGAATACTTAGTTTTACCGCTTATAAGTTCCTAATACATTCACAAAGTGAATCACCGAATGATATGAAGGGTTGTAATAAAATCCATTTTACTATCCGCACGAGACGCGCTGACTTATGATAACCTCCTCTCAGTGTCTGATCTCCTAGTACAATTGGAACATAAACTTTTGCGTAATGCAATTCATCAATCATGTTAGTCCACTCTTTAATGAACGCCAAGACGGCTAATCCTTAGTTCTTAGGCCAGTTTACCTTCTGTTATTGACCGAGATTATTCCGTGAAACGTGCATTTGTGGTTTTCCTAACAACGTTCGTATTAATAGATTTCAATATTTAGAATAACTTTGTGATATTAGGGTGCGTGACACTTTTTTATGACAATAGTTACAGCAAAGTATGCGAAACGTCGGGAATATAAATGTCCACGATAAAATCGGTAAAACTTTTTACCACACTTTCTTCATTCATAGTAAAAGTGAAACTTAAGCAAATTTTACTACATCTTACATGATACAAAAGAATTTGTCAACTACGAAAACAATTCGTTAGTGTGTGTAATAAAATATCTCATAAACAACCTAAGAAAGCGTAAACTTGATGACTTAAAGTGCCTTTGATGCATTGAATCCTTAAAAATGTAAAATGTTAAATGTAAATGCTTGACAGCCAGGAATTATAATTCCTAGGTCATGTTATTTTTAGTGTAAATGCCATACTACTTTGCACCCGAATTGGGCCTGCACGACCAGGGTTGTAGCTCTTGCTCACATAACACCGGCGTCAAGTGACAGCTATGCTCTCGCGTTTCTTGCGCATTGTGAGTTTCCGGTGGTGGTAGCAAACCGAACAAAAAATTTGAAAATATTTTTAATACCTACACGAATTAAATGGATTAACAAAAAAATGATATTACTTAATGTAATATGTTCAATAAGAAGTTCTTCGTGAACTTACCACGGGACCAGATTGATGTGGTGTAAAAGCGTCCACAGATATTATATTGACCTTTCTTAGCAGAATATTTTAGTGTAAAAGCTTTAAAAAAAGGTTCGCATACAGATCCCCACGCACTTAAGTGGGTTCCACCCCACATATTTCCCTCAGGAACGCCACGCACTTTACAGTATTCTCTACCACGTGAGATATTCTATTTCAAGCCCTACCAATTAGTTTAAGTATACCATTTACACATTTTGAAATTACATTACTAAAATTTCACTATTTACTTCACTATTATTTCCTGCAAGGTGGCAAAAAGGTGAAAGGTATCACCTGTTTAAGAATCTTACGACTTAAAGAACTTTCTACGTTGGATTAAATCATTGAACTATATTACTAGCGTATAGAACAGACACCGCGAACCAGAAGTTCATTTCATTTTGGAGAGTTAGAACTTAAAGTTCACTAGCACTAAAACAATAGTTATGTTGTCTAAACAAACTATTAAAACATGCAACGCTAAATCGCTTATAGTGTATAGATTTACCGGTGGGAGGGAAGCGCTGTGCCGCGCTCCCGGCTGCATGGATACCACCATCTTGCTTGTTTCTCCCGTGAAACAGCTTCGCTGTGTTTCGGAGAGAAGGATAAGACAGGCAGTTTAATTACTGGCACCAAGACTTAACATCTTATGTCTCAGGATAGGCAACACATAAATGAGTTGCCTGGGCACGTTCCAGGTAAACTAGTTTATGTCCATGGGCTACGTCGACCACTTACCATCAGGTGGCACGTTTGCTAGTTTGCCTATCCAACTAACATTTAAAAAAGAAGAAAAAGATATTTCGCGAACAAAACGTCATTAGCACATAAAATTTCATGACGCTTACGCGTTTCGTTCAAGGTAGTATAACAACTCAGTATTCACGTAAACATGGCCGCCGCAGCAGTGCGGTGACGCGTCGCCATTGAAAATTTATAATTAAATTAGGCGTGTTTTAAAGATAATAATTTTACCGAACTTACTGGTAAAGATTTTTACATATGTTTCTGGATTTGTTTGAACAGTATTTGAATGCACATATTAAAGGGATATTAAAAAAAACAAAACGTCACTAAACGTGTCACGTTGCACAAAGCGCTTAACACAGACTAGGTTAGTTGGAGTGCGTGCACTCTAACGCTTGTTACAAACAATCCAGTTAAGACGTCTCCTCTAGTACGTAGTGCATGATAACTCAATGGATTGGATAGGGTTTATACTAAAATTATTTAAAACGGGGTATTTACCATGTTTTTCACTTTTATTTCGCGGAGCTCGATATTTCGACATTATCTACGAATGTCTTGTTCACGAGACTGAAGTATGCGGGTAGGTGTCCGTATCGGATTACCTCCTTTCTCGTACATTTCTATCACCACTACTATTGTTGGGGCGAAAGAGACAATATCCGTCAATATCCTGTTTTAAATCATTTTAGTAATGAAAATAACCATGTTAACTTAAAATTATTAGGGTTTATACTATCTCCCCACCATGGTTCAAGCATTGTCGTGATGGTGGGGCTCAGTAGTCTAAGGTAAGCCCAGTACCTTGGGCGAAGCTAATTGAGCCGAGGGAGCTGCTCTTTGTACCCCTCTTATAAGAAGAGTGGACAAAAGAGCAGGGGGACTGGGAGCGAGGATGGGAACCTCACCCCATTGTACTGTCCTGACGTCAAGGTGTCCTGTTTGCTCATTAGATTCAGGGCACCTCACCAAAGGCGGCATTGGTGGCACTCGCCGTTTAGTGGGTAGAACTGCGTCCACCTTATCACCTTTAGGGCGCAGGTAGTCCCACATACCCGCCGGGGAGACCCACTCCCCCGCGAGATGCCTCAGAGCATTTCCCGGCGTTAAAGAAAAAAAAAAGTTTTATACTATACTAGTTGCACCGACAGACGTTGTCCTGTACATTTTTTTGTGAATCTAAACCATTCTCGAATCCACTTGAACTCACACAAAAATTTCATCAAGATCGGTCCAGCCGCGTAGGAGGAGTTACACACGCACAGAAGAATTATATATATAAAGATATTCTACTATATAAATTTATTGGTTGTGTATTTTACTTTAATTTTTTAATCTAACTTTGTGATCACCTATAAACCTGGTGAGGCTGACAGCTAGTCAGCCCCTCAGGGGACCGACGCCACCTCCACAGAGGGGTTGTCCAGCACCACAGAACAACCCCTCCCAACGTCGGGACAGTACAATGGGGTTAGGTTCCCGTCCTCGCCCCTTGCCCCCTGCTCTTTTATCTTCTCTTCTTATAAGAGTGGTATAAAGAGCTCAATTAGCTTCACCCAAGGTGCTGGTCATACCTTAGGCTACTGAGCACCACCGCCACGTCAAGCCCTGAACCATGGTGGGGTTGTTACCTATAACCTATGACATACGAAGTCTGATATAAGTAAAAACAAAGAATGTAACCCTTTTTAAGCAGTTTTAATACAATTAACTGGTGTATTTGAGCATGTCGGCTATCTTAATCCTGTTTTTGATTAAACTTGTCGACAGCTTTTAAGTCTTGTAATCCTTGACGTCTTAAACTTGGGTGTATTCGGGGATCTAGAACGTTAACGTTTTATATATGAAAATGAAGGTTATGAATTGTTTTCACAGTTCCGTAATGTAAATGAAAATAACAAAACCCATTTTGTGTTTCATTGCTTGCTTGCCCTTTTGTCCATCTGTCAAGATTCTATCTTATACGGTAATGTACTTGTAGAATTTTTGTTCCAATTGAAATATCTTTTCCAAATTTTTGAAAAATATGCGGATGGCCGATCCGCACTTATCTGTTAGTAATTTTCGGTTCGTGGTTTATTTCTGGAACACCATAGTTCAGGCCTCACTTCCTAAATACCTACATATTACTGGTGCCTTATTAAGCAAGCACAGCGGTACCAACAGACTCACAAAGTTTAAAAGATTAAAGCTCACCTACCAAAGCTATAATCGTAATTTCAAAGTTGGGACCTGTGGGAGGGAAGCACTGTGCCGCGCTCCCGGCTGCATGGGTACCACCATCTTGCTTGTTTCTCCCGTGAAACAGCTTCGCTATGTTTCGGAGAGAAGGGCAAGACAGGCAGTGTAATTATTGGCACCGAGACTTAACATCTTGTCTCAGGATAGGCAACACATATATGAGTAGCCTGGGCTCGTTCCAGGTATACTAGTTTATGTTCATGGGCGACGTCAACCACTTACCATCAGGTGCCACGTTTGCCACTTTGCCTATCCAACTAATTTAAAAAAAAACCGTGTGGGGTCGTAGGACAGCAGACAGGAACAAAGTTCCTTATTATAAAAATATTCATTTCAAATAATTATATTCGAGTTGTAAAGAAAATAATTATTCGGGTAGGTATACATACATTTTTTATTATGATGTTTTTATCGATAAAAATCAGAGCATCTCCCGGCGTAAAAAAAAACCTGTTTGTAAGGTCGGTTTACTGACGATAGTTGAACGTGAGAACGTCATAAGAAAATGGAACTCCTCACAGCGTGGTAACGCCGCATGCGTCATGTTTTTTCGTGCGTACAGCCGGCTCCATTGAATTATAAGACGTTGTCACGTCAAAAAAGTCACCGAGATTTTTTACTAAGCAGGGCAATAGTGTAACAAACAGCTACCGACGCAGTAAAAATCTTACGACGTTTTTTGCCGGCTAGGGCACATGAGTAAATAAACGGCTAGGGTACCCCTCCGCAACGCCCCATAAGGAACTTCGTTCCAATAATAAATCTAGACTTGTTCCCACGATATATTTCTCTACTGGTGCTGCCACACTGCTGTTTAAAAAATTTTTACAAACATTAGTAGACATTTCGTTAGCAACCACTACAAATAGTAATGGTGGCAGATACTGTAGTTTAAAATTACTTTTTACGAGCGCCCGACGCCGTCAAATATTTTCATAAGGCGCCGACCCCACTGCGCGCGGTCTAGCGGTCAGAGTTCCGCGTTCACACTTGCGTAGACTGCGAGTGGTCTAGTTTAGAGTTCATTAGGTAATCTCCGCCTTTTAAAAATTAAAATGCCACAAATTTTATTCTCAATAGTAGTTCATCTTCAGAATAAGAAATTCTATTACTGAGTCTTGCCAATTGAAAAAGTAAAGAGGATAAGGTGGTATAAGAGTATGCACTTAGGCTTCATTATATTAAAAGAAAACAAATAAATTGGATTTTTTCGAATCACTTATTATTTTGATTAAAATAAAATCATAAAGGTCGTCTAAATCATAAAGGAAAGATTGTATATCTTACTAACTCTATAAAATGTCCGATATTGTTGGAGATCGTGATGGAACTTATTTTCAACAATAACAGAACTCCAACAGAACGTGCGTTCACTTTGACCATCGCGGTCGCGGTGTGTAGGATTCTAAGCCACCACACAGGTTACAGTGAACGCAGAACTCGGAGTTCTGTCGGAACTCTGACCGTTGACCGCGTGCAGTGGGGTAGGCTCCTAACCCTCTCATTTTACGAGATTGTTAAAATGTCAGATTTGAGACATTATTAGTTATTTGAAATATATCGAATTATGCTTTGCTTTCGTTAAAGAATGTGTCTTTTTAGGCTCCCTTGCTAATAATCCTGAGACCCTCTATTACAGATCACTTTCTTTTCAACCGTTATAATAGTACTTGTAATTTTCGCAATGTCCAATTTCCATAGTCAATTTATTTAAAATGTTCTGACTGTCTGTAACTCAATTAAAAGTCAGCCATTTCACCTGGTGCGTTGCCTTCAAATATGAGTATACTATTTTATTGAAGGTCCCTCAGTCCATAATTCCCTGGTATAAGAACCCTTTAATCGCATTACTAAAATTGTATAAAACGGGATTTTCTGAGATTTTTTTACTTTCATTTCGCCGAGGTCCATATTTCCCAATGGTAAATACCCCGCTTTAAATAATTTTAAAAGAATAGAATAATTATTTATTTGACAAAATTTTGTAATAAGGTTCATATTTAACTGATTCTCATATTCTACATGTCAGCGTGCAATATTTGATAAGTCAATCCAAGTTATTTAAATTCATATTTTAGTTACAATTACATTGTCCTTTCTAAAATTAGTTAATTATAAACAAGTATTTAACTTCATCTTTCATCTAAGCAATTTAATATCATACTTTCAGAAATTAGAAGAAACACAAATGAGATGCGCGTCGTCTGCGAGTCCTACATGTAATTCAGGCAACTCCTTCATGCGTTGCCTATCCTGAGACATAAGGTAGTCTTGGTGCTATTAATTCAAAAAGTCAAAATTTTTGAAGTGAAAACTTCTTTAGCATAACTAACTACCGCATATTTTAAGATGACATAAAATCTCTGGATTCGCGACACCGTTACCACCGTTATGAGGCGATATTTGACGTTTATATGACGTTTGATTTATTTATATAAGACTAACTGTTGCCCGCGGCTTCGCCCGCGTTCACTTAGATTTACAGCCGTACCTGGATTGATGATGATCATTTATCTATGGACGGGCGGAGGACTTAGTTTGTAATATGTAGTGATTTTTTGGTGTGTTTAGTGTAGTTTATAATGTGTAGTGAAAAATTGCCAATTATAAAGCGGTATTGTAAAAGCTATTTACTTACACAAATACGGTATTAATCACTACATATTATAAACTAAGTCCTCCGCCCGTCCATAGATAAATGATTATCATATCTATCCAGGTACGGCTATAAATCTAAGTGAACGCGGACGAAGCCGCGGGCAACAGCTAATAATATATAATATCAAGAATTCTATTAATAAACCATTTTGGATAAATCCTTACTAATATTATAAATGCGAAATTAACTCTGTGTGTCTCTCGGTCTGTCGGTCTGTTCTTCACGCTTAAACCACTGAACAGATTTGGATGAAATTTGACACAAAAATAGTTTGAGACTCGAGAATGGACATAGGATAGTTTTTATCTCGGATACCCTCCTCGGGAACAACATTAACAACGCGTGCAATACAAAAGTGCGATCGTCATAAGGATTCGCATCTTGTAAGCGATAGCGTGATATACGTTTTGAGTTAACGCCATCTATTGACACATTTAAAAAACTTCTTGTTACACTTCGATCGTAGCAATTAACATTGTTGGATCTACATTTTGGCGATTTTCATTTTATTGTATTAAAGGTCTTAGAATAACTTTAAGAATACCCCCACAAATTATTAAGTTCCTAAAATCAACCGTCTTTATTTTTCCAAGCGAAAAAAGTAGTATATATTCATTGCGCACGGTTAATATTGTCGCATAGTACATTGAGACGTTAGCTGCGGGATGCGGGAGCGTAACAGACGCGAGCGCGCGTCGCGGATCTGCCTCTTCAGACAATGTTAGCGGGTGGAACATTTCACCATGCCTAACCTAGACATAATTTATTATTGTTTATTATTAGGGTCTTATTGAATTCATATTTTTTATAAATGTTGACAACTACTTTGAACGGACAATAATGTGGGATATACCAGATAAATCAATGTTCATGGTTTGAGATTTTGTTTACTGTGTCGGATGTGTCACATCATACATTATTGCTTGAACGCAGATAGTCATATTTTGTCGGATATGGTACTACAGACTTTTTTTCCTGTTCATGTGATAACTGGTTTTGTAGGATGTACCGCTTCCTACATTTTTAACTGCTATGTGTTTAATTGTATTTAATCGGATAAGTTATTACTGACTTTATTAACTGTTTATTTCTCATTTCTTGGTGTCGGATGTATTACATTCGAAATGATTGATCGCTTCAAGATAATAAACTACTATTTAATATGGTACTACATACTTTATTGTTTGTTGAAAGCTATCTTGTAAGAGGTATTTGCTTTATTTCTTTACATATTAACTATTATTTAAGGAGAATCGTCGCCTCTTCCTGCTGACTTTGAAGAGCAAGGTGTGTAACTAGAAGAACTGATTGGAGACATTGTTTATGATAGTGCAAAGAACCTCGTGGAAGACATTCATACAGTGAATTCGGTAACGATTTCTAGCTACTATAGTTTCACGTTGCTGTCGCTGTCGCTGGAGAGTTTGAAGGAGATGCTGCACACTCTAAATGAATCCTCCCGATGTGTGGGCCTTAGGATGAACTTGGACAAGACGAATACGTTCTACCTTTTTTTTCCTTAGCGCCGGGAAATGCTCTGAGATATCCCGCGGGCGAGTGGGTCTCCCCAGGTGAGTATGTGGGACTCGCTGCGCCCGAAAGCTGGTAAGTGGACACAGCTCTACCCACTAACACCCGGCGAGTGCCACCAATGCCACCCTTGGTGAGGTGCCCCGGATCTAACGAGCAAACAGGGCACCTCGACGGCCTGTCAGTCCTCCAAAAGACCGACGCCACCTCTACAGAGGGATTGTCCCGCACCACAGAACAACCCTTCCCAACGTCGGGACAGTACAATATGGTGAGGTTACCGTCCTCGCCTCTTTGCCCCCTGCACTTTTATCCCCTCTTATTATAACAGGGGTACAAATTCAATTGGGATGGGCAGCATTCAGGAAGCTTAGCCATATTCTCACGTAGGCAGAGTTTGAAGATGAAAGTCTTCAATCAATGCGTTTTCTCCGTGATGACCTACGGTGCCGAAACGTGTCCTCTAAATTTGCGACTGGTCCGAGAGTTTTCCGTTGCTCGACGTGCAATGGAGTGTGCTATGCTGGGTGTTACTTTGGCAGATAGGATTCGAAGCGAAGACATCCGCCAGAGAACTAAAGTTACCGATATCACGCGAAGATTACGCTCGTTGAAGTGGCAGTGGGCTGGTCACATACTCAGGAGAACGGATGGCCGATGATCAATAAGGTTCAAGAGTGGAGGCCGCGTTCGGGTAGATGAAGTGTGTTGGTCGGCCACTAACCAGGTAGGAAGACGATCTCCGTACAGTGGCCGGTCCGTGTTGGATGCGAGTGGCGAGGGATCTGTCGTCTTGGTTACATTTTATAGTCTATGATTTTATAGTATCCAAAATAGGCACCTGCTACATGTGGCATGAAGTTATCATTCGGTGTGGCTCTATAGAAGTGTCTAATTAACTTCATAAAATTCTATGCTAAACGAAGCGTCAAGAAATTTCGTTTTTGGTCTGACAACTGCGCAGACCAAAATAGGAACGGAATGGTGTTTTAGCTCTACATGTGCGTAGCAAAAAAGCTCGGCGTAACAGTGACCCATGCTTTCCTAGAAAAAGGTCATACACAAAATGAGGGAGACAGTGTACACGCGATTTTAGAACGAAATAGCAAACACAAACCGATTTGGGTACCAAAAGAATGGTATTGCTTAGTTCGTTGGGCTAAATCTGAAGGTGATTCTTACATCGTGAAAAAAATAAGACAAAAGGACATATTCGATTTCAAAGCCTTGCTAGTAAACAAGATTTAGACAAAGAAGACCAAAAACGAGAAGGTTTCGATAAGTGCAGGACAGAACGACAGAATAGAGTATAAGAACGGTTTTGATGAAGGACCAAAGACAATCGTTATGTTGCGATCTGGCACCCGAAACAAGAAAAGGCTGGAAAATGTTCTTGAACAGAATCAGGCGTATCAAGGACCTTTGCCCATAAGTAAAGAAAAATACCAGAATATTACAGATCTCTGCAGCGGGGAATAATTCCTAAGTGCAACCGTGACTTTTATTTAAACCTATCTCACACTAACGCTTAATCTTACCCATGGAGAAAGTTATTCAGAAGATGATTAGGTGGTAACTGATTAGGTTCAACCTAATTACCTACCGCTGATAAAACACTGTTTTAGTTAGGTAAAACTACTAATATGAATGTATACATAGTAGTAAGTATATTAAGGTAAAAATTACCAAGTGCTATAAAAGGTTGTGGATTTATATGAAGCTAATTTCGTACTTATTTTTATAAATTAGAGATATTATTATTCTTTTTAGAGATATTTTCTTATTGTCTCAACTATGTATTATATATTTATGGTTCCTACTAAAATATTATAATCGTAGGTAAGTGCTTTGTAAGCTATCTAATGTAGCCTTATACATGAATGTTGTCTTAGGCCTAAATATTTGTGGTTATATTATTATAAATTACAGATTACAATAAAAATATGTTAATGTTAGATGAGGCTGATCTCAAATGTAATTTACCAAGACTGTCATATTTTGTTTTGTTTTTTATTTACAAGAAACTTCATACGTATTTTGTTCATTAGCGATGTTAGTTATTATTTATGTTATAAAAGTCTGAATTTGAATTGTCTGAATTATGAATTTTAATTTGGTAACATAACACAGTGACTTCTTATTTTCTGGGAAATTAAAATATTTAGCATGTACCTTACATATAAAATGCCTTCCTGGCCAGATAATTAAAAGCATGGCTGTCCATATATATAATATGAGCGGGTTGTAGGTACAATCCGCGATCTATAACGTTATCAAGATAGCTGTAATGTCAATACTTATGTCAATATCTATAAAATAACATGTCAAGTCAGTGTCAAGTACGTATTTCAATGTTGTATTTTTGTTTTTGAAATTTTGAAATGAATTTGAAACTTTGAAATTTCATTTATGTCGGATGTACCACTTAATACGTTATTGACCATAATATATAAATATTTTATGATGTAGGTACCACTTACATTATTTTGGGGACTTGGGTAATACTATGTAGAGTTACTTACATAGTATTCCCAAGTCCCCAAAATAATGTAAGTGGTACCTACATCATAAAATATTTATATATTATGGTCAATAACGTATTAAGTGGTACATCCGACATAAATGAAATTTCAAAGTCCAGGTAATACTGCGTGTTGTGGCACATCCATCCAAATTCATAAATTGTAGTTCTGTCAAAAATGTCGGTTCTACCATTTCCGACAAAATACTTGCATGATTCAGCGGATAACAATGTTACATGTGCAGTTTCTGATATTTCCAATAGAGTTTTGATAAATTTGCATATACTCCTCCGTCAGGTAATTAATATATTTATATCATAGCAAATTTGGCGAAGGTACGTTGACTATTGTTAATTTTATACATATTTGAAACTTTGAACGGCCGTCCTGTAAAGTAGTGATTTTTCACATACGACTATGTTAATTGCTACGATCGACTTATACATCTTATCTTGGGTCTCAAGCTATCTCTATACCAAACATCAAATCGGTTCGGTGGTTTAATAGATACACAGTTCCGGTGTTTTACCTGCACATCTCGTAATTTTCTACCTGCTGTGTTTTACCTGCAAAGCCCGAGGGATTTTCATAGTGGGATAAAAACTTTATGCCCTACGTTAAGTTCCAAAGTATCTTCATATAAAATTTTACTTAAAACTGTTCCGTGGATTAAAAGATAGAGAGTCCCAGGGTTTTACCCGCATAGGTCCCGTTGCTATGGGATTTTTGAATAATAAATCTTTTATGTCCTAAGTTTGGTTTCAAAGCATCTTGTTCAAATCTGGTGCATGGTTTAGAATTCCTGGGGTTTTACCCGCATATTTCCCGTTCCCGGAATTTTCAGGATAACAACTATTTTATTTCCTACTTTAGGTTTCAAAGCATCTTCGTATCAAATTTCACCCAAATCTGTTACGTAGTTTAGAAGATAGACAATCCCAGGATTTTTTATTTATTTATTTATTTATCTCTTTATTGGTAATCCAACAGCTTTACAATTGATCTTATTCTAGGTAACATATTTTATAGCTAGAGAGTTCCGGGGTTTTACCCGCATAGTTCCCGTTCCCATGGGATTTTCAGGATAAGAACTATCTTAAATCCTACGTTAAGTTCCAAAGTATCTTCATATCAAATTTCACCCAAATCTGTTACGTAGTTTAGAAGATAGACAATCCCAGGATTTTACCCATGTATGTTCCGTTCCCGTGGGATTTTCAGAATAATAACTATTTTAAGTCCTACGTTTGGTTTCAAAGTATCTTCATATCAAATTTCACCCAAATCTGTTCCGTGGCTTAGAAGATAGACCGTCCAGGGGTTTTACCCGCATAAATCCCGTTCCCGTGGGATATTCGGGATTAAAACTATCCTATGTCATTTCTCGGGTCTCAAACTATCTTTGTGCCAAATTTCATTCAAATCTGTTTAGTGGTTTAGGCGTGAAGAACAGACAGACAGACAGACAGAGTTACTTTCGCATTTATAATATTAGTAAGGATAAGGATTAGTAAGGATTATGCAATATTTCTTTACATAACCAATCGTCAAACACACTGAAATGTCAATGTTGTTCGGCCATTTTATGCGCCTTTTAAATTATATAGGTTGTCATAATCTATTACAGCCTGTATTATAGGTATTTGAATTTAATTGTTTTGTTTTCACTTCTATCGGCTGTCCATGTGACTGTTGGGTTTTTTTTACTCACCATGCGGCTTTATAGTTTTTATTGAACATTTAATTCAGTCTACTACCGCTTTCGAAGCTAACCCACAGAGAAGTACTGTCGTAACAAGTTCAGTAGACCTAAACACTCTACAACTATCAATAACAAGGTTCCATTAGCATTTATTGCCATATCCAACATTATCATCATCATCATCATCATCATCGTCGTCATCATTATCGGCCTCCATCTGTCCAATGCTGAATTCATCCAAGAAGTGGTAAAGATTCCTAAAATTGCAAACAACCTAGATGATAATAAGGATAGCAAAAATATATTAAGATTATGCCCTAAGTATTCATCCCATCGCACAAGAAATATATAAAGACAAAAACAATATAGAGATACCTGGTGGGTTAGCCAAGATGTCATTCTACAATCGTAAACGCTAGTAGAAAACTAATGAATGTATGGAAATGACATTTTACATCGTTAGATCACACGTGGTCTTAAATATCGTTTTCATACATTTAATAGTTGTGTTTACGATTGTAGAATGGCAACTTGGCTTATCCACCAGGCTACCTGCAAACAGGGCAACTCCACGGCTAGTCAGTCCCCCAAGGGACCGACGCCACCTCCACAGAGGGGTTGTCCCGCACCACAGAACAACCCCTTTCAACGTCAAGACAGTAAAATGGGGTGAGGTTCCTGTTCTCGCCCCTTGCCCCCTGCTCTTTTGTCCCCTCTTCTTATAGGAGGAGTACAAATAGCCCCCTTGGCTCAATTCGCTTCGCCCAAGCCGCTGGGCTCACCCTAGGGGTGGGGAAGGCACCAGGCCTGTCACAGCCAAGTCGACGCCATACGTCAATACGTGTTTATTTTGACTGTAATTTCATCATTGTCTGAAACTTGCATTTTCAGGTACTTAGGCCCGCTTTATTTAAGTTACTTGCTTTAACTTGCTTGAGTAAGCTTAAATATTTGGTCAAGGAATCTAAAAATATATAGTTTTATTTAAAAAACTATCATCAAAGTATCTTTTTGAACGTCTATTGGTTCCAAGGCAGACCACTGAGAAGCGGCGAAACAAACTTATCGAAAGTAAGTATTTTATAATAATAATAATAAATCATTTATGATTTATTATTCAGAGATTCAGATTCAGAGAAATCATTCTCAGGCACTATATGGCCCATAGATAATATATAACTTACACACTAACATACATATATTATATTACACATGGGTTAGTATAAAATCTTAAAATTATGTTAGTAAACTTCCTAGCGCTACGTCTTCGTGCGTTCCGGTGGTACTGTTCCGCGGAAGCGACGGAACACCACATCCTGAGGTCAGAAGTCTTCTCGTAAGACTTCCTGCAGGTAGCAGGTCGGTATTCGCACCACAAACGCCTTGAAATTGACATTGCGGCGCGACTCCAGCTGCAACTTCCGGCGCACGTATTCCGTGCGCAGATTGAGCTCCAGTGGGGCTTTGCCGCAGCGATTCTGGACGGTTCTGGGATGGCGCCTCTTCCTCTTCACCACCTCAAAACCATCTTCATCCCGACGTGGCACCTGCTGCTGCGCAGGCGCGGGCAGCGGGGCGGGGCACAGAGCGCGCGCGGCACGTGCAGGAGCCGGGCGGGGGGGCGCCGAGGAATGCGCGGGCGCTGGTGCGGCGCAGCTTGGTGGACGAGCCGCGACCCGACTAGCAGCCGCGTCAGCATAAACGCGTCTAGGAGTCGACACGCTTACACTCGCAGCAACCGCCGGGGCATCGCACTTGATGGCATGCGGTGACGCAACGGAGTCCGCCGATGCAAAACTGCAGACGGAGACATTTTGCGCCCCGCAACGCATGTTCACGTTTGAGGCCTCTTCTGGTGACCTACTTGCCGACATAGCGTTGCGTAAAGACACTACCTCGGCACACAGATCTTGAATGGTCCTATCTGAGACCTCTAACTTGGACTGGACTTCTGTTAGGCTCGACTTCAGGAAGATGATCTCCTTAAGGAGCCTAGTGACGTGGTTGAACGTGACGGGGGGCAGCTTGTGCAGCTCCTTCGCCACGAAGCTCGGCACGTCGTCCGGGTCGGTCACCTAACAAGGTGATGATGTCCTGGACGCTCTTCTCAGTTCCGTCCCTCCGTCTAGACGGCATCTGGTCGAGTTTGCCCAGCACATCGTACAGCAGTCGCTTGCCGCTGATTATTTCCTCTTCTTTGAAGTTAGACTTACATATTTGTAAGATGCTAACTTCATCCATGGTGTCTATGGCGTTTTGTATAAACGCCAACAGTTCGTTGGCTATGAGTTGCGAACTCATAGCGACGCGAGCGTGCATCGGCATATAGCCGCGCTAAACATTAATTAAATAACTATACGGTGCACTTTATAAGGCACGTCCGTATTCGATGCGCGATGCGACCGAAAAAATGGTTAATGGAAAAAAAATATGGTTAGTGGTCGACGTTTAAACGTAGGTGAAAAGTGTGTGATACTTTTCCTTCCGCTGATAATGTCAATCAAACACTGTAACTTCTAAGTTATTCAAGCATACAGTTTTTTAACATTTTTCCAACTTGCTACCCGCCAGTCCACAAGGAAAGAAAAGCCCGTTTCTGGGGCACTGATTAAAAAACTACCCCTGCTGCTGACTAAAAAAACCCTTGTAGGGTTTAATCCATCCCATTTAACCTCACTCACTCATTAGCCTTAGGCTAATCAGGCTAAAATCGATTCATCTTAGGCTAACTTCAGATACGGTTACGAATTCATGCGAGAATAAATATTTTCATAATGTCTTCATAAATCACAATAAATAGCGCAGGTGTAAAAAAAACTTTTATTCTTTGTACTTTCAAAGCTTGTGTTATTAAGCTTTTCTTGTACAAAGAGGCTTCTACAGCTTTGTTTTTTAATATTTTCTTTCTAGCTGTTTTGGTTCTAATTTGTATTTAAAAGAAATTTTTAATTATACATAAAGTTGTTATAATGAGTTCTGTGTAACGTAATATAGGGTCATGTTGCTATGATTCTACTACGTTTTTGAGTTTGCTCCATGTAATAATGAACAAAGAAAATTTTGTTTGTATATTAATTTAAATTGTGTAAGCAGAAGAAAAAAAGCAATATGCAAATAAGAGGGTTTTTGTTAATTAACTTCCCTAAAATAGTCTTTACCGGTGGGAGGTTGCGTTGTGCCACGATCGTCTACATTAGTCGTCACCATCCCCACCATGGTTCAGGCCTTGTCGTGGCGGTGGGGCTCAGTAACCTAGGGTGAGCGGTGCACCTTGGGCGAAGCTAATTGGACCGAGGGGGCTCTATGTACCCCTCTTATAAGAAGAGGGGACAGAAGAGCAGGGGGCAAGGGGTGAGGATGGGAACCTCACCCCATTGTACTGTCCCGACGTTGGGAGGGGTTGTTCTGTGGTGCGGGACAACCCCTCTGTGGAGGTGGCGTCGGTCCTTTGCGGGACTGACTGGCCGTCGAGGTGCCCTGTTTGTTTTTTAGATCCGGGGCACCTCACCAAGGGCGGCATTGGGGGCACTCGCCGGGTTTTAGTGGGTAGAGCTGCTTCCATTTGCCAGCTGTCGGGCGCAGCGAGTCCCACATACCCGCGTGGGGAGACCCACTCCCCCGCGGGATGCCTCAGAGCATTTCCCGGCGTTAAAGAAAAAAAAAAAAAAAAAAAAAAGTCGTCACCATTAAGCATATTTCAATCAATCTTCGTAGCCCTTGCCAGAGAAGGCATAGAAGCGGGATGATGATGATGGGTTTGTGACAACGGTGGTACAAAGCAGGAAGCGCTATCAGAAGACTAGCAAGAACCGCTGTTGCACGGCTCCCATGGAGCCGAACTGTATAAGTGCTGCAGCACCGAACACCCCGGTGTATATCTCCCGCCTACACTACACCACTGAGGCGAGAGACATCGTGGAGTACGTGCGCCAAAAGACCAAATACACAGCGAGAGTGCAGCTTCTGGAGTCGTGCCGCAGTCTAAAAATAAAGGTTTATTATTATTATTATTATTATTACCGCTGGGAAACGGCTTTGCCATCCATCCATAGGCAACACACGAATTGCTGGCCATGGGTCATAATGCACCGCTCTCCTTAAGATGTCCTTCTACCTAAATTGTCTTCTATTCTATTCTATTCTACCCTTATTCACCATTTACTTATCCCATTAAAATAACAGCTTCATATTGACGGCCGGCGGCCGGCGGGGCGAGTAGTCTGGCTTCTGGACACTTTACGCAAAGTCGCGGTTTCGAATCCCGCTAGGTTCAGATAATTTGTATGATGAATATCGTATATGTCTGCACCGGTTTATGGACGTGTATTTTTTTTTTATCGCAGGGAAATCCTTATGGATGCAGCCAGGATCTTCGGGTAGATCCTGACCCAATGTGGGACTCGCACCTGGGAGTGCCCACCCTAACTAAAACCACTGCGAGCGCCTTCAGCCGCTTACGAAGGTCCCGGATATGCAGGCAACGGACAGGATCACATCAGCGACAGGCTGGCCCCGGCGAAGGCCAGACTACTCCTCGTAAGGGGGGACTGCCTGACTGCTACTAAGCAGTCCACGCGACATCGTGCCATACTGGGCCCAGGTTCCCATCCTGAAGCCTGGCACGAGCACAGGGGCGTTACTGTAGGCGCATTAAGTAGCGCCTCCTACTGCACAACCCCTGCGGGGGGAGGCTTCGTCGGCGGCCTCCTCTCTCACCCGCTCGTCGGCCTCCTTCTGGGACGTTACTGCCTCGCAGAAGGAGACCATCGCCGTCTAGGACTCGTCGTCACCGAGCATCGCGGTGATGACGCTCGGCAGAGACAAGTTCCCTCCGATGACTGATGTCAGATCATGACGCAGCACCTCCATCTCGGGCACACCTCGAGGGTGTGCTGGGCCCAGTCCACCGCCGCGCCACAATCGTGACAGACTGTCAACGGCTCCCTGTGGGCCGTCCGGCACAGGTACTCACCAAAGCAACCGTGCCCGGTGAGCACCTGTGTCAGACGGAAGGTGATGGGTTTGCGCTTACGAAGCATCCACAGCTCGAGGACCAGAAACAGAGCAACCGTTAGGCTTTTTCCATACGGTTGCCGCGCCAGGTCCTCCCCCCACCGCATTAACGCCTCTTGCCCTAATCGGCGAGCCCGCAGGATCCCGTCCAGCGTTAGGCTCTCACCGAGAGACCTCCTATCCAAGACATAGGAGTGCGTCTTGGCCAGAACCTCCGCCACGAGTTCCCACGGGGGGTCGCCAGCCAGGGCAGTGGCTGCCGCCCACGATACCGTACGGTATCCCCGAATCAACTTTACTTTACTGGCATACTCCGGAGTATAGCTGCCTGCAATGGACGTGTATAATATATTATATGAATGTATATAAATTTCTTAAATTGATTTTCATTTCTAGTAGGTACCCGTAACACATGTTGTACCTAGGTTAACGTGGAGTGATTGTTGAATAATAATTATTTTTATATTATTATCGAATGTTTACGCTAATTTCACTCATTGTATTGAAACAGTTTTTACTTATTTTATCGCGGAAGATTTTATTTTTTATTTAAAGTATCCGAAACGTCGAGCTTGTAAAAATCTTTATAACCCATATACCGCCATAAAATCCCTAAAAAATGTTTCATTATTAAAAATATTAAGTTTAGTTAGAAAAAAGTTATTTAAAAAGCGCCATCTAATGACGTAATGATTCAATTAGTATTGATTGTTATATCGTCTGTATACATAACGTCGTATATATGATGGTACGGAACCCTTAGTGTGCGAGTCCCATTCCCATTTGGCCGATTTTAATATATTTTTTGCTTTATTACCTATGGAATTCAAACCTACTTTAGACAATAAGCCGTCAAAGACAAACAACTTTCCAAACCAAACAAATCGTCATATACAAAAAAAACTTCTTACATTAATTCAGTTGGTGAGTAAAAACACTTTCGGGAATAAACACCCGATCCATCACGCAGCGAGTTGTGGTGACAGTGATGTATTAGCTCATTATCTACCTGGATACTGCCCTGGAAATTAGTCGAGGAGAACTTATCCTCATCGGTGGGAGCGCGGTGTCTGCACGGGTACAACCATCTTGCTTGTCTCTGCAATTATAGTGGTGCTAAGATCAGCTTACATATCAGGATAGGCTATTGCCTGGGCTACTTCCAGGTAAACTCGCTTATGTTCATGTGCAACGTTGTCCATCTACCATCGTGGCACGTTTGCCAATTTGCCTATCAAATTGACATAAATAAAAACTTGGATTGACTCATACTTGCGTGGGCGTAGTCAGGCCGTCACAATTAAGGGGTACTGTTCTTCTTTCGTCCCTGTTACATCCGGAGTGCCACAAGGTTCCCATTTAGGACCTTTATTATTTAATATTTGTGTAAATGACATTGTTTCAAATTTTAAAAATTCTTGAGTTCTATTGTACGCCGATGACATGAAATTTTTTACAATTATAAAATCGATCGATTCTTGCTCTCTCCTCCAAAACGATATCAATAACTTATGTACATACTGCGATCAGAACTCATTATTCCTGAATATTAAGAAGTGCCACGTATTATCTTTTACCAGAAAACGTAATCCAATCATTTATAATTATTACCTTAATGAAGTGATAATTGATCGAATATCGTAGGTTAGGGATTTGGGCATAATTTTGGACACATAGTTATCGTTCAGACTGCATATCAATGATATAATTACAAGGGCGTATCGAACTTTAGGCTTTATTTTAAGAGTAGGACGCGAGTTTAAATAATTCGGAACTCTACTGCTATTTAATAGTTTTGTTCGGCCTATTCTGGAATATGCGTCCGTTGTCTGGAACCCGCAGTACCAAACTCACATAAACAACATTGAAGCTATACAGAGTAGATTTCTGAAACACATGAGGCGCAGAACCCTGATAGATCCCTACTCCTTTAACGTTTGTCCTTTAGTAAACAGACGCTCAGAGCGGGATCAATTATTCTTATATAAGCTTCTTAATAATAAAATTGACTCTTTTAAATTATTGAGTTATATATCTTTCAGATGTCCCAGATCATGCTCACGCAATGTAAATAGCTTATTTGGCGCGCCTCTGTGCAGAACTAACTATGCGAGTAACACATTTGTTCCTCGCGCGACAAGGTGTTATAACAAATTTTTCTCTGAAGCCGACCCATTCGGATGCTCATTCGGTGCATTTAAAACTAAAATTAGGGAAATAATTTCTAGACCATAATTTTTCTTTTTTTATTGTATTTTTGTATTCTTATGATTTATTCACGATGCTTATTCTTATTCTGATTATTTTTATTTTGTTTTATTAGTTTATTGCTTTGGCGATGTTTTAATGTTTTGTTTTATATTTTTAGTGGATACTTCACTGGTTTCTGTGTAACTTTTTAAACCTATTTTAAGATAATTTGTAACCGTTTGTGTTCCTTGAAAATAAATAAATAAATAAACTTCTCGACTAATTTCCTCTGCTTCGTAATAATGTGTATATAAGGTGCAAATAAGGGCCCCATCATGGTTCAGGCCTTGACGTGGCGGTGGGGCTCAGTAGCCTAGGGTGAGCCCAGCACCTTGGGCGAAGCTAATTGAGCCAAGGGAGCTCTTTGTACTCCTCTTATAAGAAGAGGGGACAAAAGAGCAGGGGGCAAGGGGCGAGGTGGCGTCGGTCCCTTGCGGCTGATTAGCCGACGAGGTGTCCTGTTTGTTTATTAGATGCGGGGCACCTCACCAAAGGTGGCATTGGTGGCACTCGCCGAGTTTTAGTGGGTAGAGCTGCGTCCACTTACCAGCTGTCGGGCGCAGCGAGTCCCACATACCCGCGTGGGGAGATCCACTCCCCCGCGGGATGCCTCATTTCTAGGCGTAAAAGAAAAAAAAAGGTATAAATAAGGGCTTCGATGAATTCTGCTTTCTATATAATATTAGTGTGATGTTAGATTGAAAAAATCGACAACTCTCTTCGTTTTGTTTTTATTAATTCGTCGAGCACAGTTTCTATTTCTGTATTTTCTCGAAATAAAGTAAATATGGATTAATTAGGTAAATTGATTCCACACGCTGAGTATTTGCAATGCGGAATCTTTCCTTAGAATATTGTTTGATTTCAAGGAGAGTAAGGTAAGATTCTGCTGCCTTCCAGTATATCATAGTTGCAGACATACAGACTGGTTTAGTGTGAGCAAAGTCTCGTCGAAATAAGGCGAGGAGATTTGTAGACCATTTTATAGTAGTAGACGTCGTAGGAACGGTTATATTTTTACATATTTCAAAGTGTCAAGAGTCCAAAATAAGGCGAGGAGAGTTTCGTGATTTAGTATGAGGCTGCCAAAATTAAAATAATCTCAAATCTCAGGAATGGAATTAAAAGTCGGTTTTGAAAAGTTATTTTTTAAATGCGATTCTTGAGGAAGTTCTATTTTTTAACCGACTTCAAAAAGGAGGAGGTTATCAATTCGTCGGAATCTTTTTTTTAATGTTTCAATATTGCACGTAAAACCACGCGTTATAGATATATTAACTGTAACAAAAGACTTTTTTTTCTATTGTCATTCGTTTAGCGAAAAGAATTTCCCATTTCGTTCCCATATTGCTTTTGTTCCGTCTCTTGAATTTTTTAACATTCTACAAATGTAGTTTAACTTCATGTCCTGTTAAGACTATAGTTTAAAATCGATATTCGCGATTTTTAGTTATCTGTACTTAATATTATATTAAGTAAATTAATTATATTATATTGCGTAAATTCGACCATGTATCGCAATTCAGATCTAATATAAAATGGCTTCCTTTCTGGTCTCGTTTCAACTCCCTTGTTCTTCATTTCCTTTTTAATGTCTTGTTTCATCCTAAATATCCCGGCTACCTTAAGGAGAAGTTTTCTTTCTCTACGGAAGGTGAAAATATCCGTACCGTAAGAAAATACCTTTTAAAAATACCAACACAAAAAAGTAAATTCTATAGCAACTCCTTTAATGCTTTGAGTGTTAGACTATGGAACTCGTTACCGGTTGATATAAGAGAGGCTAAAAATTTCAATAGTTTCAAATCTCTAGTCAAAAAACATTATTTAGAAGCATAAAACCTAATTACTGTTCTACTTCTTCTTTTTTTTCTGTTTCTTCTTCTTCTTATTTTCGTTATACTAACTAGGTAGTTAATATCGATTTGTTATTATTGGCTTAATTTTTATCTATTATTGTTTGTGTTAGAATATTAGTATATATTTTCTGTGTTGATTTAATTTTAGTTCGTGCACACAGGAGAAAAACCTAAAAAATGCATTTCCTGCCTGTGCTGGTTGCCTGGAAGAAATCGCTCTAAAGCGATAAGGCCGCCAATTGTGCTTATTTACTTTTTCTTTAATTATTGTGTAAATGAATATGTATGTGTGCAATAAAGTTTATTATTATTATTATTATTATAAAGCTGAAGAGTTTGTTTGTTTGTTTGAACGCGCTAATCTCAGGAACTACTGGTCCGATTTGAAAAAATCTTTCAATGTTAGATAGCCCATTTATCGAGGAAGGCTATAGGCTATATAACATCACGCTGTGACTTATAAGAGTTGAGTAACGCTGGAGAAGCTGCAGGCAACAGCTAGTATAGTATATAAATTAAAAAAAAAAACATCATAATATTAAAGCAAAAAACTGTAAATATAACCTACTTCTACTTAACAGCTTTTGTATTACAAAGCTATACTAATATAAAATATCATAGTTATGTAAATTATTTTTAATATTATAATGGATTTCTTTTTTATAGATAATATATGAATTTATTATAATTATTTTTGACATTTTATGACGTATTTTAACTTAATTTTTTTGTAATTAAGTATTGACATATCATTATTATTATTTTAAATACTATTATTACTATTTTTTATTTATGAACTGTTAAAATTTATTTATTTTAATTGTAACCTAATTATTGACTGATACGCTTAAATTTATTTTTAATTTCTCTTTTATATAATTTCAGTGTTATTTGACAAGAAATTCACACAACATTGTAATGGTAGGATGTGCATGAACTCTCATTAGTTACTGTAAACCACCATTGTAAAACCACATTCACGTGAATAAATGATTTGATTTGATTTGATCATTATAATAAATTTATTATAACATATTATTATGATTTATTATAACATATTATTATAATTTATTATAACATATTATTATAATTTATTATAACATATTATTATAATTTATTATAACATATTATTATAATTTATTTTCAAGAGTGGCGGCCGAGTTTATGTAAACGAATAATTGTTGGTCGGCCATTAACCAGATGCGATGATCAGGCAGTGCCTAGTCCATCTTGGATGCGAGTGGCAAGGGATAGGCCGTCTTGACATTCATTGGGGTAGGCCAATGTTTATCAGTGGATGGATAGAGGCTGATGATTATGATGCGGTTAACGTAATATATGCATGCATTTTTTTAAGTATCAAACTATAAACCAAAACAATGTAGCCAACACAGCTTCTATTCATAGCACCTTTCATCAATTTCCTATATAATATCATAGCACAAATAACAAAGGCGTTTTAAGTTGGAAAATAATAAAAAGTTGTAGTTGTTGAAAAGCATCGTTAACTTTAGTGATATAGATCCCCCACCATGGTTCAGGCCTTGTCGTGGCGCTGGGGCTCAGTAGCCTGGGGTGAGCCCAGCACCTTGGGCGAAGCTAATTGAGCCGAGGGGGCTCTCTGTACCCCTCTTATAAGAACAGAGCACCTGACCAGGGGCGGCATTAGTGGCACTCGCCAGGTTTTAGTGGATAGAGCTGCGTCCATCTTACCTTCTTTCGGGCGCAGCGAGTCCCACATACCCGCCTGGGGAGATCCACTCCCCCGCGGGATACCCCAGAGCATTTCCCGGCGTTAAAGAAGAAGCCCCGCCACGACAAGGCCTTAACCATGGTGGGGTCCAGTATATACCCTAAGGCACAGACAAAGCTAAAAAAAAGCGTGTTAAAAAGAAGAAATGTATGCTTTAGTGATTAGTTTAATAAACTTGTAACTGGCTTCATTTTTGCTCTCTTATATTAATATAATAGTATTTAAATAAATAATATAATAATAATAATAATATCAACCCTTATGTACGTCCCACTGCTGGGCACGGGTCTCCTACTCGAAATCAGGCGAGGAAGGGTTTTGGGCCATAGTTCAGCGATGTGCTGGCCCAATGCGGGTTGGTGAACTTCACACACCTTCAAAGACTTTTAATCTCATCAGAAACGCCGGTTTTCTCACTATGTTTCCTTCACCGGTGAGCAAGCGATGGTCTCATGTTCAGGTCCACTTAGAAATTTAGAAAAACCTATTTCTAGTCATCACAGGGAGATCAGGATCGAACCCGGACCTCTCGACTCAAGAGGCCGAGCCCGTGCCCACTAAGCCATCGTAGCTCACTTTCACATTTAAATAAAGTGCAGGCAATTTATTTAATTATCTTTGTATACCAGAAAATTCGTTCATGCATTCTCAGAACAATAAATGTTGTGTCCTTGTCGGGTGAAGACAAAATGTCTGCATCAATTATTCAAAGATGCGCGGGCGCAGACATGTTGCTGGTGGCAGAGACAAATGAATACAGAACTGTAGGAGTAAATACGTAATTTTAAATTATATTGAAAGCATACAAGAAAGAGATGGGATTAAGGAAATTTCCACTCAATTAAAGCAACCAAATACACGAGCAAACCATATTAAATTAACAAGAAATTAGATTTATTATTAATACAGTCGGACAGACGTTTTCTTGAAACCATTCTCAAACACACACACAAAATATTTCATCCAAATCCGACCAGCTGTTTCCCTTAAGGTTACACAAGTCGCTCATCTTTCCATACACACGCAGAACAGTAATTACTACAATGTTTGACGTTGACCATGAAAACTAAGGATAATATAAATTGATACCCAAAATCGTAAAATAATTATACATTTAAAAAATACAAGCTTCTAAACTTTCGAATTTCAACACTGATTTTAGCCCAACTTTGGGCGAAAATAAATAGTATACAGAACACGAAATCTCAAAAATAAAGCCCGTACTGACGTCATTTAGTTATTTAAAAGTTGAAATAAATTATTTTAAAAAGATACACTTAATAGTTATTCTATAACAAATGTTTTGCTAAAATGATATTTTCGATATGAATCATTGTGCATTTCATTCTAGCACGCATATTCGCGCACTATGTCAGGTGAGATAGCAATCATTTTGTTAAAGTTCGCGCCGTCGACTAGTTCAATCTTAAATAAAATAACAAACACACCCCGAAGGATAATAAATATTATAAAGATTGAAATAATTCCTACAAGGAATAGGAATTATGGAAATTTCTTTATAAATAAAGACAGCCAAATCCACGGGTAAACCAGAATTAATTAATGAGGGATTCTCCTAGAAATCAGACAAGAGGGTTATAGTTCTCTTATCTCTCTTATCAAGCGTGCTGGTTTTTTCGCGAGTGAGCGAATGACGTTCTAGTTACATGTCTCACTGCTGAGTACGGGTCTCCTCCTCGAAATTAGGCGTGGAGGGTGTTGGGCCATAGTCCATAATATGCGCTTGCCCAATGCGGGCTGGTGAACTACACATACCGTCAAAGACTTTTAATCTCGTCAGGCATACAGGTTTCCTCACGATGATTCCTTCACAGGAGAGCAAACGATGGTCTCATGTTCAGGTGCACGTGGAAACCCACTTTCAAGGAATCACAGGGGTCAGGATCGAATCGGTCAACACTATCGTCGCGGAGCTTAGGTACCTATTTTAGGTACATCGGGATTGAACCCAGATTGCTCACTCGAGGCTCACCTTACCACTGAACCATCATCGCTCATTAACAAATTCATAACTATCATTAGTATCGTCGAATCAAATATTCAAAACAATGAAACGGTAAAATTTTGTGTCCATTTTAATATTAAAATTGGTTTGTTAATTCGTTCGTCGTTGTTTTCATATTAATTAAACCGGTAGTATCATTGATATATCAAAATACTGACTGTAGCCCGTGACTTCGTTCACGTAGAATTTTAACCGACTTAAAAAAAAGAGGAGGTTCTCAATTCGTTTTTTTTTTTGTACGTATGTGACACGATTACTGCCGTTTGTGAATGGATTTCGAGGTTTTTTTTTTGTTTGAAAGCTGGTGTTTCCAATTTAGTCCCATATAAATTTTATTAAGATCTGACAAGTCGTTTTTAGTTATTAACAATAATTATTATTTGGTTGGTTTTCTTTACCTCGATGATATGCTCATTTTATTACTTGTCGATGTAACAATAATATAGAATGCTTTGATAGCACACCATAGTATGTCGCGGTCATCGTAATCATCATTAACATCATCATCATCATCATGCTTTATCCGTCCACTGCTGAACATAGGTCTCCTTCAATGAACGCCAAGACGACGAATTTCGGAATAACTAAAAATTTAGAAATAAAAACATTTTACAAAAAATTAAAACCGACTTCAAAAATACAATACTAAAAAAGTAATAAAATAACTGTGGTTCTTTAATTTTTGTGCTTCGTGTGTTTGTTTGTGCTTTTGTGTGTCGTATTTGTTGCTGTACTACCTAACTACCTACCTTGGCTGAAACCGACTCCAAAAGTAACTATGATGACGTGGTAAACGCAAAGTTTGTACATTAGTAGAAGAATAAGCTGATTATAAGTTGTAAGCACAAAAATTAAAGAAACAGTTATTTTATTACTTTTTATTACTATTGTATTTTTGAAGTCGGTTTAAATTTTTTGTAAATTTTTTTTAGTGTATCATCATCATCAGGCTAATTTATAAGAAGAAGCAGTGGCAAGTGACTGTTGTACGAGGTGCTGGGCAAACTGGACAAGATGCCGTCTTGACGCAGGGAAGGAACTGAGAAGAGCGTACATCATCACCTTATTAAAGGTGACCGACCCGGACGACGTGCCGAGCTTCGTGACGAAGGAGCTGCACAAGCTGCTCCCGTCACGTTCGACGTCACCAGGTTCCTTAAGGACGTCATCTTCCTGAAGTCGAGCCAAACAGTAGTGCTGTCTAAGTTAGAGGTCTGAGACAGGATCATTCAAAAATTGCGTGAGGTAGTGTTATTACGTAATACTGTATACCGAAGTTCGGAGGAGAGAACAGTACAGGCAGTGTAATCTTATGCGCTGAGACTTACCACCACGTATAGGCAAGATATGAATGAATTGTCTGTGTTAGTTTCAGAAGAGCTTTTTGCCAAAAACCTTGCAATATTTTGCACTTATCTATTTTGTATTATTCTATTACTCCCACTCATTATTTATATAATTTTAAATTCACGTCATGTTTTCTGTCTCCCTTTTCTTAAAACCTTTATATTTCTAGCACATTTCGATTATTACCGAACCGTACAACTTATAGTCATATCTTCTGAGTGTTAATAGTTATCAAAATGAAACAGGCGAAGTTTTACGTGAAAATAGGTATTTAATTCCTGTAATTTACATTGAAATCTATTGAGACGTTCCAAACCTTTCATGAGAATGTTTCCAACCGACAAGAATTCTAAGAACAGTTATTTATGATTGGGAAAAGCAATAGCAGTTTTAAATTTTTTTACAATGTCGAAATTACAGACTAAAAATATCATATTCCTCCAGAAAGATGTCGTTTGTCTAAATTATCTAGAAATGCTTTATTCAGTGCTATAATTTTATTACAGATTACACAAACACATAAAAAGTTTTTACAATAACAACAAAACAAAAAATACATAATATAAAACAAATAATAACAAATACGAAAGCAAAGATAAAAAATAAATTGCGCAAACTAAATAACACAAAATATTTAAAAAATTAATTACTTAGGACAATGTACAATTTGCACAGTTATGAAATCTTGCACTGAATTGGAGTATCACTCGGCTTAGGAAAACTCACATGAATATTCTTAAACACCGATATTATGTGTATATATAACTGTACTATATAAACGACGATTTCAGTGGCAGCTCCTAGTTCAATGCGAGTGGAGGGGGATCAGTGTCGGCGTTCATTATGAGAGACCTTCCAGCTGTGAATGGAAAAAGGTTGATAATAATAATTGAATATAAATTAATCTATACTAATGCTTGATTTTGCCCACAGCTTCGCCCACGTAGTGTTTGAAACAATATTAATAAACAAATAAGTAGAGTTTATCCTTACTGTTATTAAATTTGATTATATGCTTTTAAATTTTGTGAGTCGTTGTGTTTTACGTCGTCTTTAAGATTTCAATTGAAGTAATTATGAATTACTACTAATAATAGGGCCAATGTAATTCCCATAGGAAGGTTGAATTTTTCGGGATTAAATATAGCTTAGGTCCTAATCCATCACCATTTCAACTTTCAGCCAACTCCGTTTAGCCGTTTTGTCGTGAACGAGCAACAAACATCCAAACTTACTAACTTTCGCCATCATAATATTAGTAAGAAGTAGAATTAGATAGTAAGATTATAAACACACACATACTGTACTAAAACCAGGCTTATATTCAGCAGTGGATATATAGATTTTTCGCCGTCACCGATGAACGCTGAGTCTACTGAGCGCGCACTGTGCCCACCCCACGACCCCGCATCCGCCCCTGCAGCTCCTTCTCATGCTGCACGAAACTCCCGACCAACTGTCCCGGTGCCTATGTCTGCGAGGAATAAAAATCTCGCCAACAACACCATCGTGAGTAGTACACCAACTACGAAGCCCCTGCCTGAGAAGGCATCGAAGCGGGCTGATGACGAAGGTTTTATGAAGGAAGGAAGCGCCGTCATAAGGCCAGCAAGAACCGCTGTGGCACGGCTCCTAAGGAGCCCAACAGTATACAGGACCAAGTACACAGCGAGAGTGCAGCTGCTGGAGTCGCGCCGCAACGTCAACTTCAAGGCGTTCGTGGTGCGAGTGCCGACATATTTTCTGCACCTCGTTATGCAGGAGGACTTCTGGCCACAGGGCGTGGTGTTCCGCCGCTTCCGCGGACAAGTGCCAACGGAACGCACTAAGACTTAAGTGCAAGTGAAGTACTACTAACATAGTTTTAAGTTTTATTTACTAACAACATTGTTTATAATTATGTATAATTAGGTTAAGGTATCTATGGGCCTATGCAGCCTGAAAATAAAGGTTATTATTATTATTATTATTATAGATGCTGATGATGATGATGGTGGTGATGATGATGATGATAATGATGATAATAATGATGATGATGATAATGATAGTGATAATGATAATGATACTGTACATCTACCATGAGTTTGCACATGACATAACTATAATAGCGCAACACGAATCGAAAACTATGCCATACCTTAGTTTTCTATTCGTGTTGCGTTTTACGTAACTATATCTTATCTAATTATGTCATTTGCGCTTGTAACAAAACTCATGGTAGAGGTACTGAAACCAGTCAGACTCGAAAAACATTTTTGCTTCAATCATTGACGACGGTTATTTCGGAGGAGTCTTTAATTTCGGGCCAGGTGATACCGCGGGAACAGCTAGTATTGAAATATTAGTATTTTAATGACAGGATTGAATATTAATGAGTTTAATTATGTTTAATATGTTACAGTGAAATCATTGTCTATTTTGGGACCATTACCATAAATATTTATAGTAATAGGACAATTATTGACTAATGTTGTAGAAGATAATTAATAATATGTTGGGACAACTCACACACGGCTATCTGAACCCAAACTAGGTAGAGCCTGTAATATTATGGCAACCAGACAATTGATATATACTTATAAATTTCTAAATACATGCATATTATAGATAGACTACACCCAGACACAGAACAAATGATAATGCTCATCACACAAACATTTGTCCTGGGTGGGAATCGAACCCACGACCTTCTGGTTTACTAGTTAAGGCCACTAACCACAAGACAAACAGGCCCGTCAATATTAACGATGAAGATTTACCGGTGGGAGGCAAGCGCTGTGCCGCGCCCCCGGCTGCATGGGTACCACCATCTTGATTGTTTCTCCCGTGAAACAGCTTAGCTGTGTTTCGGAGAGAAGGGCAAGACAGGCAATGTAATTACTGGCACCGAGACTTAACATCTTATGTCTCAGGATAGGCAACACATAAATGAGTTGCCTGGGCTCGTTCCAGGTAAACTAATTTATGTTCATGGGCGACGTCGACCACTTACCATCAGGTGGCACGTTTGCCAGTTTGCCTATCCTACTAACATAAAAAAAGATCTAAATCAAGGGATAATATATTATTATATTAAATCAAAATATCTTGAAATACGTTGTGTACGGATGACTAAAGATGTATATTAATGTATTATTTACAGCGGGGAGCGGAGCCCGGGCTGCGCTGTCCCATCTTCACGGGTACCGCCATCCCGCTTGTTTGTCCTGTTAAACAGGTTTACTGTGCTTCGGAGAAATAGGCAGGACAAACAGTGTAATACTGGAACAGAGACTTAACATCTTATGTCTCAGTATAGACAACACATAAATGCGTTGCTTTTTTTTTCTTCAACGCCGGGAAATGCACTGAGGCATCAAGTGGGTCTCCCCAGCTGGGTATGTGGAATTCGCTGCACCCGAAAGCTGGAAGGTGGACGCAGCTCTACCCACTAAAACCCGGTGAGTGCCACCAATGCCTCCTTTGGTGAGGTGCCCCGGATCTGTTGAGCAAACAGGGCACCTCGACGGCTAGTCAGTCCCTCAGGGAACCGATGCCACCTCCACATGTCCCGCACCACAGAACAACCCCTCCCAACGTCAGGACAGTAAAATGGGGGAAGGTTTTCGTCTTCACCCCTTGCCCCCTGCTCTTTTGTCCCTTCTTCATATAAGAAGAGATAATCGCTCTGTATCTTCTTCCGCATCTACCACAGGCAGTGTTCTGAGGAATTGTTCGTACTTAATACCGGCAGCAGAATTCCACCACCGGATATCCCGTAAAAGCTCCAAATTTCCCCCCATCTCGATATTCGTAAATCTACAACAACTAGATTTCTACGCCATTTCCTGCCTCGCACGACGAATATATGGAATCAGCTGCCACTTACGGTGTCTCCAAACCGATAGGTCTCAGGGACCTTCAAGAAAAGAGCATACTCATATTTGAAAGGCCGGCAACGCACCTGCTAACCCTCTGGTTTAGCAAGTGTCTGTGGATGTCGCTTTCCCTTACCATCAGGTGAACCGACTGTCCGTTTGCCCCCTCTTTTGCTGGGCTCACCCTAGGCTACTGAGCCCCACCGCCACGACAAGGCTTGAACCATGGTGGGGTGATAGAGTTGCCTGCGCTAGTTCCAGTTTATTTTGTTTATGTACATGGACGACGCTGACCACATACCATCACGTGGCTCAACTACCCGTTTGCCTAATAAAGTATCAAGAAACGCATTTGCAGTATTAGAATTTTGAATATCTTAGCCAGGGTAAAAAGTAATATTATAATTCAACGCGAAGTAATAAAAGTAAAATATGGCGGACGTGTTACCCTGCATGCGGAACTTTTTGTATTGTGTGTAATAAATTGTAATATTCACCCGCCCTGGAATCGCCTGAATGGCAAAATTTTGTTACAACTTCCAAGGTATCATCAAATTGTTTTTTCCCCTGGCTTTTCTTTCTTGGCTTATAGTATAGGCTATTTAGATTGTACCCTGCTCTCGTCTGCATGGTACCACCATCTGGTTTCTACCTCTCGCTCACATAACCCCGGCGTCAAGTGACAGCTGTGCTGTCGCGTTTCGTGCGGTTTGTGAGTTTCTGGTCAGCCCATGGGGAAGAGGAGGGTGGCGCATCTGCGTAGCCTATGTTGTACGGATGTGTATGGGCGTCGGCGCCGTGAAGCTCCGACTGCTCGTTTGCCTCCTAATGACATAAAAAAAACCCAAATATTTGTTGCTTTTTCTAAAAATGTTATTAAATTTTACAGTAATAATTTTAATATTGAAAATATGTTTTTACGGATAAAAAAATTATAAAAATTAATTAATTGATTGAAGTTTATGTTTAGAAAAATGCAAAAATAATTCCAATATATTTATATTTTGCGGAAAAAACTACTAATTAAATTTCTTTATTTACAAAAAAATATATATATTTAAAATCTTCAAAAAATTAATTAAAAAAATCATTTTGATTATATTTCTTAGTGTCAAAATTATAATTAACAATTAATGCATGGATTGATTTTCTTAAACTATTAATAAAAAAATGAATCAATAAAAGAATTAATTAATTATATTGTTCTTGATAAGACTGGATCTTTTTCAGTTTTCAAAGTTTGCTGCCCTAGAAAATTTGCCGTCCTGGTCAGTGGCCCCACTGCCACTAGTGTAAGTCCAGTACATAATTTAGCTATGCCCTTACCGTGATTCAAACCTGCCACCCCACACACTCCGTTCCGCTAATTAAACATTAAAAAACCAAAAATACACTCATTAGTTCGAAAACCATAAAACCCCACCTTTAAAACAAGGCCGTAAATCTGACTCGCACCAGTAAAGTGGACAGACAGACAAATGTACTCAATATATAAAGAAACAATTTAAATTCTTTGGGTTCAACTCCCTGAGGACATTCTTGGGCTATTTCGGTCCCGTAGTAACTTAGGTAAATAACAAAGGAATTTCACATAAATTTCGTTAATCTGAAACAATGTTATTTGTTAGGATTATTTTGGTTTGACTGGTGTAGTGGTGTGACTGAATATAGAGGTCGCGGGTTCGAATCCCGCCAAGTGAAATTTGTATGATTATTGGTTCTATTTCCATGCGCGTCATGTTCTATTTCCATATCATTAAGAGACACATGCAAACCACATTTTATAAAATTAAAAATAATGACCGTAACATCAATGTATATATTTGAATGCTCAGTATATTATGTAAAACAAAATCTGGATAGATACCAAGACAGGCTATTAGCAATAAACGGTAGAACAGAACTAATGAGACGAAGTGCCTTTTGTATTGCACCTAAATTGTATAATAAATTGCCCAAAGAAATTAAAATGATAAAGGAATTAAATTTGTTTAAACATAAATTGAAAGACTACTTAATAGAAAAATGTTATTATAAATTGTATGAATATTTATATCAAATACCAAAACAATGACAAAGGGCCATTATGTATTAATATAATAGTAAGGAAATAAAATGTCTTTATATAATGCATAATTATTACACGCCTTTGATGGCTAATTGTAGTATTAGGACACAATTTGACTATATTATGTAACATCATATATATAAGCCTACAATTGCAATAAATAAACGCCAAAATACTTGGATGTGTACTTGGCGCTAAGACACTAACGTGTCTGCTGATTTTGATTTGATTTGATTTGATTCCTTTTAACTCGTTACACTTCACGTGGCTTTTTAGAGTTGGTTACAGTGTAGTTACGATCAAGTTTACGATGCGATAACGTTACGAAAGAAAGTGATAGTTTGTGTTCGTGCTCCCGAATTTAGTTCCTTTTACGTCCGGCAGAGGCGCTGTTCAATTCGCATACAAATTACTTACGTCAACTATAAGAATCCTTTTACGCAAATTGTTCGTGTTCGCCATATTGAAAGTATGCCATTCTCTCTCGAGTAATCGCACCTGAAACTTGACGTTTCAACTCCTCAATCTATACTAATATTATAAAGCTGAAGAGTTTGTTTGTTTGTTTGAACGCGCTAATCTCAGGAACTACTGGTGCGATTTGAAAAATTATTTCAGTGTTAGATAGCTCATTTATCGAGGAAGGCTATATGCTATATAACATCACGCTGTGACTTATAGGAGTTGAGTAACGCGGGCGAAGCTGCAGGCAACAGCTAGTATTCAATAAAATTACTGTTCAATTTTTGCACTTCTGTGCGCATTATCCAGTTTTTAATGTATGATCACCGATTTCTCCGTCAAGTGTGGACCGATTTTCAAAATTCCTTTTTTATTCGAAAGAGTGCACTTACAACTAGGTGGTCCCATAATTATTATTATTATTGATTTTTTTAATTATTGTGTGCACAATAACATAAAAAGTAGTCCAAAAGATACGGAGAAAGAGGATTAAAGTTATTGAATTTTTTACTGGTGTCCGAAGACCGACCTCTTTCATAACAAATATTTCACCAGTGACTTATAATTTAAATCTATTTCTCCAAAATAAAAAGAGGCAGGAAAAGAGCATCATAATTAAAATCGTTTGGTATAGCGGTTGTGTAGGGGTGATTCCCTACAGAACATTAAAATATGTTCTTAAGCCCAAAATACGTCGGAACTTAGAGGGAACTAAATTTGAGGTCTACAAGTGAACCGTTCAAAATGTTATTGTCATTAAAATATAGTTACGTTTACAGAGTTATATAATCTTATAAAGTGTACGGTCAGTATACTAAACAAGCATTAATGTACGACTCCGCTCGTACAGGGTGTCTATGGATGTACGATCACTTACAATCAGGTGAAACGACTGTCCATTTGGTCCCTCTTCTATAAAATAAAATAAAAGATTAAATAAATAATTTTATACCAACTACGAGACGCGCCAGATGAAAAGTATTGTTAATGTTCCCGGATGTTTTTGTTTGTCCCTGAGAATAGAAATGGTAAACCCAGTTATCCAAATCAACATTGAGTTGATATTCGTTTACCACTTTATTGATGTTACTTTTGTAGTCGATGTCGTATTCGTTTTTTTGGAGTTTACTCCTTAAGAAACGATTTGAGTTATAAGGCCCGGTACGGAAATTTTATGAGGAATAAAATCAAGTGTAACACAAAAGTTGAGGCGTTACTTAGAAAGAGACAAACATATATATCTGTAGGATTGAACGTGTAAAAGAATGAGATGGAATACATTACACAGCGTATCTTAAAATAATGCCGCCAACGCCATCTAACGCAATATTTCAGCACTAAAAGTCAATCACACGATCATTATATATGCAATATTATAAGATATTTAAACAATTTTAGCTAATGCTGAAAAAATGGGGATAATACTTTATTCCGTTGCAACGATTTGCAAGACAAATAATTTTCCCCTATTTGGTCAGCATTATCTAAAATTGATGTGACTAATAACGTCATGTAGGATTTTAAATAAAACAATGTGTAGGTACTAATTATTATTTTATTTTTTCGTCTTATATTATTAAAATATTAACTAGGTAAATTTTTACTGTATCAATATCACTGTGTCTTTTCTGCATCCACTTAATATATTATTTTTATCTTTGCACCACTAATGTATGTGAAAAAATTACTAACCAAATTGCATATGAAATCACAATTTTGATATTTATGTAATTGGCATTGTATTAATTTCCGTATTTTAAAAAACTGTCTTCATGTAGTTTCTTACGTTATCATAGTCACAACTCACAATGGTTTTTTAAAACATGCACTGCAATGTCTTACATTTTGGAAAACTTTTTGCTGGATAATGCAAAAGGAGAGTCGCCAGGGTCCGGGAAATTACAAAATTTAGTGGAAATAAGAAAATAAAACAACTAGAGCACATTCAAGATTGAATAATCAAAAACACAAACTAGGGAATACTATTATTATTATTATTTTCATTTAAAGGTACTAGGCTATTAGCCATACAAAATACAATTATTCGGTCTGTAATACAGAGAAATGGCGGGAAACCCCAAGGAGCGCGGCTTCGCCCCTCTAGCCCCCATCAATCAACTATCACTCCCCATTCCATCCACACAAGGCAGTCCACCACAATATTCGCCAAAAAATCACATTATATATTACACAGATTAAGTTTTTAAAACAAACACTATAGAAAACCGCCAGAACAGCCCTACTAAGAAAACCACTCCAGAACGATACTCCATAAGATTCGCCAACCAATCACAATATATAAAGATCAAGTTTTTAAAACAAACACTATAGAAAACCACTCCGAATGGACAAAACAAAAAATAACAATTAATTAACGGGAAACCAAAAAAACACAACCGCGCGTCCCAAAGCTTCCCGCCATTTATTCCTAGGGAATACTACGTATTTTTTTTATATTTATCCCCAATGAGGAAAGGCAAAGGACAAGAGTCCATACAGCCTAGTCTGTAATATTATACTACGTAATAACAAAAATAAATTCAAAATTGGGAAATGTTAGCACAGACTAAAAGAAGTCATTACGTTCCAATATTCGCGGCGATTTTAAAATTATTTTAAATTTCAGCCCAGAAAAGTCAAAATATATAAGTATTTATTCTTTTCAAATATTCTTTTTCATATTTTCAAAATCATATTTATAATTTTCTATTTATGATTTGCAATTTCTTTTTAACAATAATACAATAACTTGCACAAATTTTCTGAGCAAATTGAAACTCTTCAATTTGATAATTAACCAATCAGAAACTTTAAAATATTAATGTTGCCTCCCTAAATATATTTGGTGTGACCATTGAACACTTGGTTCAAGTTTAATTGTACAAACTTGTCAAGTAAAGAATTTAATTTCGATTAAGAATTAAATAGGTACCTATATTTGTTAAAAAATAAATCACATATATTTTATATAAGAATAACTAGTCTTCAACATAAAACATGTAAAAATTTCATAGACATTAAAAAAAACCAAAATAGCGCCATCTAACGCAATATAACGACTTTCCAATTCACAAAAACCCAAATGTACTAAGTGAAATGCCCTGATCCTCCCTGATCTTATTCTCGGGGCCTTCTCTTTGTTATTATTATTATTATTTTGTAACATACTTTATTACGCTTTATTGAAGTAATAAAAATAATCCGAATATTTACAGATATATGTTTGTTTCTGTTATCATTTTAGCAGATGCGTTCATTTACCCTTTTTTTCTACTCGATATATATCATAATTATCGTTCGTTAGGAGTAAACTCCAATCGTGCGTCGGAGCTGACACACACACACTTTTTTTTTTTTTAGAAGAGGGGGCAAACGGACAGTTGGTTATGATAAGTGAAAAGCGACATCCACAGACACGTTCGTTGCTGTACCTACCTACCTACCTTGGCTGAACTTTAAACTGGTGTAAACAAATACATATGATTATACATTTAATAGAAAGATCACTAATGATCTTCATCAGAACATCACCAAATTGGACGAAATGTTGGTTGGCCACTAACCAGGTGGGAAGACTCTCTCCGTGCTGTGCATTATTGGGAGTAACTCAAAAACCGCTTGTCAGATCTTGATCAAATTAATACGGGACCAATTCTGAAATATCAGCTTTTAAACTAAAA
Organism: Helleia helle; assembly: GCA_963853865.1. Lineage (NCBI taxonomy): Eukaryota > Metazoa > Arthropoda > Insecta > Lepidoptera > Lycaenidae > Helleia > Helleia helle. The sequence continues at coordinate 16,937,043 of OY971433.1, read as the reverse complement.
AAAATATCATCGAAATCCATCACCATCGGAGGAGTAGTCGTGTCACATACATACAAAAAATAATACAGACGAATTGAGAACCTCCTCTTTTTTTAAGTCGGATAAAAAATAAAAGGTTTTGAAAATAAGATTTTTCGACTGACAACGAATTAAATAGGTAAGTAGATAAGTCGGCCGTCTTGGTGTTTTTTGAAAGTGGCCTATATTCAGAAATGCCCTTACATTTCTGAATATACGGTGTCTTTAGACTGTGATTATGATGATAATGATCCATTTGAAGGTCTTATATGCACGCATTGAAGGTCAGAATACCTGGTATGTCTCAGATTTTTTTTTATTCTTCTTCTTTCTTTACTAACCATATTTTATGTTTCGGGACTCTAGTATTCATCCAACATACACACCCTAAATATTACACTCTATCTATAGATAAAAACTATCTTTTATTGTAAAATTGATACAATGGTCTACAGGTACCAGGATAACATTTAAGTCGCGGTAATCTATAGATCTACGAGATCTATTGTTAGTATGCAGCGGGGAATGTACTACGGCTCGTATATGATGCATCTGTCTGTCTGTCACTAAGAATAAAATTAACATTGTTGTGTACGGACGTCTGGCGCGACGAACTGAGTTATTTTTGTAATTATTTGTTTCTTTATTGGACACGATTCTGAATTAAGGAAATGTCTTGCAATAGTTTAAATTTGTTTCTAAAATAAATATTGATTATTCTTTTAAAACATCGACGCGCTGGAGGTGAAATCAACTTTATGACGTGTCGGCAAACAGTATGACGCTGTCAATTCTCTTTTTCATTCCATTTTTCGTTACAGGTTTTATTTATTATGATTTTATTTTTAATATTAACATAGATAATTTGCATTTGCGATGATGCCATAAAAGTCACGATTTTATATATTGATTTGTTTATACCTAAATTTCACTCATGATAATTTAGCAACTTTATACGGATTTTATTGCCCAACATCAAAAATAAAATAAGGGATGGACCACATTTGGGGGATGAAAAATAGATGTTGACTGATGGACCTATTATGCACACAAAATTTCATAAGAATCGGTCAAGCCATTTCGGAGGAGTTTAATTATAAACACCGTGACACAAGAATTTTATAATATACTAGTGGCTCGACGGACGTTGCCCTGTATAGAATAACAGATCAGAACAGAATTCGACAACCAATTGAACATTTTTAGGAATTTTATAATTTCTGAACGCACTTTAAATAATCGCCAATTAATTGACACTGGAGATCCGAATTTACCCGAGCGACTCGACGAATATCAAATTTATGACATGAAGGAGCAGTTACTATTGTAAAATTTAATTGTCCTGTATACAACATACTGTAATGGGGCGAATTGTGAATCTAAACCGTTCTCGAATCCACTTGAACACACATAAAAAATTGATCAAGATCTGTCCAGCCTCTTATGAGGAGTTCAGTGACACACGTACAGAAGAATTATACCGGGTGTATTTGGAACGCTTGCGAAGATTAAACCCTTATAATATACTATTTATATACTATATATAGTATATAAATAGTATATATTATTAGGGTTATATACATTATAATGCATATAACCATTTATCTCAGAAACGTTTTTAAAGAAAATTTTAGGACTTGTGTATTTTGCAAACCCGCAATGTATGTATACACACTATGCACTCATGCTAACCGCGAGACGCGCGACTAGCGGGTGCACTGAAGACGCGAACGCTATCAGCTGATTTCCACCCGACGGTGACGCGGCACAGTCCCGCCACTGAAACACAACCGAAGCCAGGAGGCCGTGTGGTCACTGACCGCACGGTAGGCGGGGGGCAACCCCCACTTTTTAAATCAAAAGTGAGCCGAATGGGCTCACACTAATCCGATGAAGCATTAGGGCCTTCGGGCCATTAGCATAGATCCTTCCGAAAAAAAAAAAATCAGCTGATTCGGTCCACCAATTACATTGCTGTTTTTTTTTCAAAAAACCATTATTTTGAAGCATTATCATCAAATTCCTGTAACATTATGTTTACTAAACCGGATTATACAAAAAAAGGCAACCAAAAAAAAAAAGAAAACGCGTTTTTTTTACTTGTATCATGTCAGGCTATGCCAAAACTATCATACCTCTTCGTTTTCGCAAGCGTTACAAATACACCCGGTATATATTATAAAGATTAGATGGGAATGTAAAAATTTAATAAGCCGCGATAAAATACGTAAAAGTTGTTTCATTAAAACTTGTTCTGCTCAAGCAAAAAAAAAATACGCCAATCTCACCGCCCGTGTGTATCCCTTTACCCGGCGCCACATTTTATTTACTCTACATATAATCTAATTAAAAGCATACGTTGATCTTACAATTTATGTTTCTTATAAAACAAACTCTTGACAAATGACAGTAGTTTGTCAGATAGCCGAGGGAATGTTAATGTTGGATTCCTTTAGGATTAGTTTTCTTGCAATTGTGCGGAATTCCTATAAAGAGTTATATTAATAGTTGTATATTAAATAAAACGCATTAAAATGAGTGAAATCCACAAGTGGCTCCACCATGGTCGTGGCAGTGGGGCTCAGTAGCCTAGGGTGAGCTCAGCACCTTGGGCGAAGCGAAATGGGGTGAGCCGAGGGGGCTCTTTGTACCCCTCTTATAAGAAGTGGGGATAAAAGAGCAGGGGGCAAGGGCGAGGACGGGAACCTCACATCAATGTACTGTACATTGGGGTGAGATTACCGTTCCCGGTTCCCGGTCCCGTTCCCGGTTCCCGACGTTGGGAGAGGTTGTTCTGTGGTACGGGACAACCCCTCTGTGGAGTCCCTTGCTGGACTGACTAGCCGTCGAGGTGCCCTGTTTGTTTATTAGATCCGTCGCTGGGAGGTTCGCACTACAGAACAACCCCTCTAACCTGATAAGTTGACTAATGAGATTGTTGTCAAATAAACCATCTTTATAAAACCAGACAAACGCAAGTGACTGACTGATTCTACAAGGGTTCCGTTTTGTTATTTTGAGGAACGGAACTCTAAAAGATTGATAATGTTGAAACCATCCTTTGTCCCAAACATATCTCAAAGGTCAAGGTTAGGTTAGGACCTGAGTACGGACCCTATAAATTACCATGAAAAAAGAAAAAATCATAAATCCTTATACAAATATACAATTCCATAAGCCCGTATCACAAGGCTTATCCCTTATATAGTCTAATATGTAAATCTTATTGGGTTTTGGGACCCACCATTCATCAGGGAGGGTCACCATCATCTTAATGGTCATTTTTTGTTCGTTTGTAACTAGTGTATCATTTAAAGCGAAGTTTTTATACGAACGTTCGGAGCGCTCGCCGCGTGGGCACTCTATCCGTGCTAAGCATCAGATATTTATGCCCGCGAACTTAGCAGACACTGGACAATAGTCCAGTAGGTAGATCACAAATAAATTGAAGCTCTCATACTTTTTACAAATAGTATGCTGTTACCTGAAAAAAGGTACTTGTAAAATTTGAATTTTTGTTGTTTCTAAAAGTTTCGAGGTAACAGCGCCAGAACTATTTGTAAAAAATATCAGGAACTATAGAACACGACTGCATGCGAACAGAACTCCAATTTATTTGTGACGTGCTGACAATGCTCTGCTAATTTCAAAGCATTAAATATTTTACTTCAGCGCTCCAATATTTACGCGCGGAAGTGCTTGGCATTCTCTCTTGCTTTCATTTAAATGTCAATGTGCGTGGCTGGTACCTATGTACCAGACAGTATATTATAAGTCTATACTTATAATATACTGTTTGGCTGGTATGCCTTTCTATCTCTTTCTCGGTGTTGCCAACTCAACTCAAACCAAAACCACCAGTTTTAGTGGATATTTCACTTTTTTTATGACTGTCAGATTCTAGTGGTCTAGTAAAACTCTATTTTAGTTACTGAAAATATGACCCCTCGACCACCAAACCTGAAAATTAAACATTGATGACCAAGCGACCTTTGTAATAATTACACTAATTTTAGCAGTATGAATGTTATTCCCCACCATGGTTCAGGCCTTGTCGTGGCGGTGGGGCTCAGTAACCTAGGGTGAGCGGTGCACCTTAGGCGAAGCTAATTGGGCCGAGGGGGCTCTTTGTACCCCTCTTATAAGAAGAGGGGACAGAAGAGCCCCGGGGCAAGGGGTGAGGATGGGAACCTAAACCCATTGTAATGTCCTGACGTTGGGAGGGGTTGTTCTGTGGTGCGGGACAACCCCTCTGTGGAGGTGGCGTCGGTCCCTTGCGGGACTGACTAGCCGTCGAGGTGCCCTGTTTGTTTTCTAGATCCGGGGCACCTCACCAAAGGCGGCATTGGTGGCACTCGCCGGGTTTTAGTGGGTAGAGCTGCGTCAAATTACCAGATTTCGGGCGTAGCAGGTCCTACATACCCGCCTAGGGATACCCACTCCCTCGCGGGATGCCTCAGAGAATTTCAAGGTGTTAAAGAAAAAATAAACACAACACGTGACTAACTTGTTTCGGATTACCCCAGGCTCGTTTATGTTCATTTGCGTTAGCAACTACTTGTCTGGTGGTGGAGGTGCCTCATCTGACTGTTTGTCTATCTAACCAGTATAAAAAATATGAAACACGATTTTCTAATGATAAATAGGAATAATGATTATGAAATTGAAATGTAATAATTATGAAACTTTTGCCCGTATTATTTCTAGAAATTGGAATTCAGAATTCAGAGATTCTCAAACTTTTGTACACTTTGATAATTTATGTATTTACTTAAAAATTTTCGACCTCAACTTGGATCTGCGTAAACAAAAAAGGACCGGAACGCTTTTGAATTCAACAAAGAAAAGCACGTTTTTGTTCAAAGTAAACCAACCGTTTAATCTTCTTTGAAGTGTTTCGGCAAAACAATTCTTTATCCGTGCCTATTGTTTGTCGGCGTTAATGAAAGTTATGAATTATATCGGTACACACGCGACGTATTGTTCGATCAAAGCAAGCCACTGGCATTGTTCAGTCAATAATAACTCGTGTAACCAACAACATCTTGTAATAATTTGTTGCCTTAATTGTTTTAGGTTCTTATAATTAGGTTTTAAAGACGCTGTTATGAACCAAATGTATCGAGTAGCACCACACTACGGTCTTATTGTAAATCGTCAACCGAGGCTGTCTCAGATAAGTTAGCAATAATTATCCGATTGGCCAATTAGGGGTTAGTGTTAATTAGATTTATATTCGAGGCATCGACACACCGGAGAAAGTTCAAGACGTCGCTGAGGTATTAGAACAATTTTATATAGCTCCAAGATATAACGCGGACCGTTCTTCCCCATTTGAAATCCGGATAATTATATATATATAGCTTCCACTTCCCTTTCCTTCTAGTCCGGATGCGGGAATGAACAGACACTATAGCTTTTTACTTGTGTTAGTAGGAGATGCAAACTAGAGGATGAGACACGGCACAATGGAATCAACGTCACCCATGAAAGAAGCTCTGCCGAGACTTATTATTCTTGCGTTTATTCTGAGATTTAAGATTGTAAGGTTTCATTGCCGTTAAAAGCAGACGGGCGCTCGCGACAGCGCTTCCCTTAAGTTACATTAAAAGAAATAGGTGCTGAAAATAATCATTATTATCCCGAATACTGTAAAATTTGATATGAATGTAGCTGCTAAGTTTTTATGCCAGTAATTACACCTGTCTGGCACATCTTTGAAACATAGCAAAGCTGATTCACGGATGTAGCAGAGTAGTGGTACCCATGAATAACACGCAGAATCGTACATCTACGAACAATTCTACTATAATATTTTTTCTTACCCACCGGTGAAAACCTTATCTTAATAATGTAATGTATATTCAAGAGTGATCACCTCTCGGTATGGAGGCACAATATGTACAAATTAATGGCGGGATAGGTTACCGCATCACATACCGATACGGCATTCCGTAATCGCAGTGCAATTAATACGGCCCGACGTTTCTCAAACTCTGGCTTAGATTGATAATAATAAATTTGATGGGAGCTACTAGTCAGGTGATTAGATAGCTTGTCAAGGCTCCAAAATCTTTATGGTGCGGCCAATTGCTTTTAATACCAATTTTTCTTTCTTTCTTTCAATTGTACTGTACCAGGCCGTAAAAACTCGGATGTTCTGTAGCTTAATTCATTATTATAATGTATATTTTAGCAACTCTGATAAAATTAAGCTTAGCTATTTAGATATTTTAGAATTGCTATCTAATTAAACAAGGAGCTACAAAATATATTATCTCTATCTGTTAAAGAAGTGAGAGACAACAAGTGGTAGAATATGAAAACATGCCTAGATAGGCTGGTGATTCTAATGAATAATGAATATTAAATCAGTCCCTTCATAAAAAAATGTAAGGAATTTTAAACCTTTTAAAAAATATTTTTAGAAGGAAGATAAAAAACATACTTAAGCTCATACTAAATTGTATGTTCAGTAATGGTTAGGTCAAGGAACTCACTGTGTTGACTGCTAAGCGTAGCCAAAAGTTGGGCTCGATTGGTCTATATTGACAATATTACCGATATTATATAATAATAATATCCTGTAAATATTATATCAAAATAATTAGGTGATATTTTTTTTTCAATATTTGACATTATACTCAATATAATCAAATTAAATAACATGTAATCAACGTTATCTATCATACTCCTAACTCCTACCACAAAAATTATTTATGTGAACAACCAAAACTTTGACAACCACTGTACATGCGGTATAATTACATCTACTTGATGTATTAGAATTTACGAGATATATTTTAGATGGCATTGTTAGAGGAGATGGCATTGAATTGACATGATCGAACATTATTGTATGTGAGTTCGTGTGTGTAGTGGGCCGAATTGTGAATCTAACTTGAACAAACAAAAAAATTCATCATAGGACACGTTTTGTTTTCTAATGTTTGCGCGAATTTCACTCATTATAATGAAACAATTTTTTACGGATTTTATCGCGGTTTATTAAGATTTTTACAAGCCCGACGTTTCGGATACTTTACAGCAACCATGGTCACGGGAGGACTGAGGTGACAGATGTCCTAATGTTACAAAGTTATTCGAAACTACCCTATGAACATATAGCTGACTTAAAACACCATCGCTACACTAAGTCTGCAATCTGTGAACATAGTCTAGACAAAGCTCGCCATTATATTAGATTTGATAAACCACAGATACTCGCAAAAGAACACCGATTCCAACCAAGGATGATCCGCGAGGCTATTGAAATTAAAAAACATCCAAATTTCAATAGAGAAGATGGCTGGCTCTTACCACCTGCTTGGGATCCCATTATTAAAATAATTAAATCAAAAACCAAGCATAATATGCCACAGATTAAAGATGCAGTTAGCACTTTCTGCGTAGAGAGGACTTATTAAAATAATGATGTATCATAGGGTAGTTTCGAATAACTTTGTAACATTAGGACATCTGTCACCTCAGTCCTCCCGTGACCATGGTTGCTGTAAAGTATCCGAAACGTCGGGCTTGTAAAAATCTTATTAAACCGCGATAAAATCCGTAAAAAATTGTTTCATTATAAGGCCACGTTTTTTTTCCTTACATTTTTATTTTACATTTTTGCTCAAATGTTGTACCTACAAGTACAAATATTAAAATATGAATAAAAAAATTCGCTAATTAATTTAAAAAAATCGGTTGTCTGTAAAGTCGGTTTACTGACGATAGTTGAACGTGACAACGTCATAAGAAAATGGAACGCCTCAGAGCGAGGTAACGCCGCATACGTCATCTTTTTTCATTCTTGCAGCCGGCTCCATCGAATTATAGGACGTTGTCGCGTCAAAAAATCGGTTGTCTGTAAAGTCGGTTTACTGACGATAGTTGAAAGTGACAACGTCATAAGAAAATGGAACGCCTCAGAACGAGGCATACGTCATGTTTATTCGTTCTTGCAGCCAGCTCCATCGAATTGTAAGACGTTGTCACGTCAAAAAATATATCAGATTTTTTAATACATTTGAACCATCCAAAATTATCAAGACGTGCTTACTTAGGCATGGCAATATTCTCACCACCGTGGTAAGTTTTCGAAGAACTTTTGTTACGGGTACCAGGCAACGGAAATATATTTAATACTTTTATACAATACATATATCTATACTATACATATAATTTTAAGATTTTTATTATAAACCTATGAAAATGCCGTTTTGTATGAAAAAAAATTAACGAATTTTTTTTCATGTATTTTTTATTTGTATTAATCGAAGTAATCACCACAAATTCTGGAAAAAGTAGTAGTCTGTAGGGGCAAGGTCTGGTGAGTAGGGCGGATGACGGAGAGCTTCCAACCCCAGTTCTTGCAACTTGGAGACCGTCTGCTGTGCAGTATGAGGTCGCACGTTGTCGTGCAGGAGCAGCGGATACGAGCGATTGACCAATGCTTGTTGGAGATGTGCCAGCTTCTCCATCATTGTATTTAGTTCTTCATACGGGGTGAACATCTGCAGTAATGTTCACCCCGTTTGGTAAGAAGCTGTGATGAATCAGACCGGCGCTAGACCACCAAACAGTGACCATCACTTTTATAGGGGTAAGTTTTCGTTTAGAGTATTGTTTAGGTGCTGAACCAGGATCCAACCAACTTGCTGAGCGCTTGCGGTTATCAAACAGAATCCATTTTTCATTGCAGGTAACAATGAGGTTCAAAATTCCTTCATTTGTGTGTCTGTTGAGCAGTGCAAGGCACGTCTCGACACGTACTTTGCGCTGGCGATCATTGAGTTCGTGGGGCACCCATTTGTCAAGCTTTTTTACCTTCTGATTATTCTTCAAGATTGTGTTTCATCAGCTTTCACAATCGCCTTTAATTCGTCATCTTCGGACGACCGCGATTTTCAGGTCATTTTTCAGGTCGAAATTTCCAGAACGGAAGTTAACGTATCCATTATTACGAAAAGGATTGAAATGCGATGAAAATGTAACACTAATCTATTTTGGAAAAAGAATTCCATGTTTTTAAAATAAAATTAATTTGAAATTAGAATTCTTAGCCAAACAAAAATTATTTTGATTTGAAATGGCCAGCACGGGAGAACGGCAATTTCATAGGTTATTATAATACACATATTGAATACACATCCATGACCCAGGAACACAAAAAAGTTTTTGTTCCCTGGCGGGATTCGAACCCGCTACCTGCGGCTTGAGCGCCAACGCGCTAACCATTAAGCTACAGAGGTCGTCAAAAGTTAAAATGATAAAGGTGAACTAATCGCTTTAATCTTAATCTGTGAGAATTAGGAGACTAGCAAGTGAACATTAGGGTTAGGATTCATTCCACATGTTCGTCCTAGATTACGTAAGCCCCTAAATCTGATCCTGAAGGTATATAAGGTTTTAGCTATTACTTAATATCAGCAAGGAATTTTTATGTGTTTTATTCTTACAAGTTTTACCGGTAGGGGATGGGCTTTTTCGCGCTCATCAACACGGTTACTACCATACGGGTTATTTATTCTGACAAATAGCTTTGCTGCATTTTCGAAGTTTCGAAGTACAGCAAAGCTGATTCTCCGATGAAATTTTGCATGATGTGGGCACCATCCCTTTATGGCATTTATCGGTGGGAGGGAAGCGCTGTGCCGCGCTCTCGGCTGCATGGGTACCACCAACTTGCTTGTTTCTCCCGTGAAACAGCTTTGCTGTGTTTCGGCGAGAAGGGCAATACAGGCAGTGTAATTACTGGCATCGAGACTTAACATCTTATGTCTCAGGATAGTTACACATAAATGAGTTGCCTGGGCTCGTTCCAGGTATACTAGTTTATGTTCATGGGCGACGTCGACCACTTACCATCAGGTAGCACGTTTGTCAGTTTGCCTATCCAAATAACTTAAAAAAAACAGATGGGTGCCCGACACAGAGGATCCCTCACACCAGTGAGAAATTGTAATCACACGCGGGCTCATCATATTCATACCTAGTGAATTTGAACTCTCTAAAATACCACAAAAATAATATTATCACATGAAATACTTTCGCAGTTATTAACTAAAACGTAGTAGTAACATATGAACGTTACATTCCGTTAAGTACGCGTGTTCGGTGCCCGGGTCGGGTCCGTAAAGTTCCGGGATACTTGCCAGTTCATATAGCATGATAAAAACTCGCTTGGTTTGCAAAGTGGTAAGGCGAGGGCATGCTCATAAGCGGAGCGGGTAAGTTTGGTATATATTATTAAATAGAGGTCATTACTCATTATCTATCAACGCTTTTCCATCAATCGCTATTTTTTATAATTTTGTAGTTCCCTTTTTTAGTTAATTATCAAAAGTTTTCCCATGACATTGAAACTTTGGATAAAACATCGGCGTGTCGTTTTTTTGTTACATTAATTTGGCTAAATTAATTCGTTAGAAGAACTAAGCAAGTTTCAATCACTAATTATAGCAATAAACGAAAGATAAAAGGAGAAAATGAAAATCGAAATTATGTAATCACGCTTTTAATTATTGTCTTTTCAGTATAAATATTCTTCCTGTTGTCTTTTGTTAGTGGGATAGGCTAACGGGCACATGCACAATTGGACGAACTACATGAAGGAGAGTGGTCAGCGTCACCCATGGACAAATTACTAGACCATTCACTCTCGTGTTGCCAATCCTGAAACGTAAGGATACTGTAACACTTCTTTCCGAAACACAACAGAGAAATAAACAGGATGGTGGTACCCTTGCAGACGGGAGGACGGCACAAGCGTATTCCTCCCACTGGTAAAATTCATAGTTAACAACTAGCTATTGCCCGCAGCTTCGCCTGCGTTAACTTAGATTTACAGCCGTATATTATTTGTATAGCCTAAGTTACTCCATAAACATCAGCTACCTGTCAGTGAAAATCCCGTCAAAATCGGCCCAGCCGTTTCCAAGATTACCCGCAACAAACAGACAGACAGACAATCAAAAATTTAAAAAAATGCTATTTTGGTATAATATGTACCGTGTATATATTACAAACAGTTTTATTTATCTGTATAGATACGTTTAAAACATAATATGTATATGTCGCTAAAGTATATGTAATATAAGCACACCCATACGTCTGGCAACTTGCTAGTACCTACAACGTAATCAGTCTGAAAATCGGATTTCTATTTTGCTTAAAAGAATTGTCTCCCAATTTCCCGTCTAAACTCTTTAGGTTTATTTACCGTGATACTCCCTCGTCTGGTTGGGAAGTTATGCAATACTGACTCCAGTTCATCATCATCACGTGGTATATATTTTTTTGAAGTAATAATAAGGAGGCAACCCAGTCGGAGCCCAGTAGGAGTAGTGATTATCGACGCCTATAGATATCCGCTCAGCCAAAAGTTACGCAGCCAAAAGATGCGTTGCTCTAGTTTACCTATATCCCCATTGGGCCACCGAAACTCACAAACCACCTGTCACTTAACGCCGGTGTTATGTGAGCTATACCCCCCAGTCGTGCCGGCCAATTTGGCTGGAAAGCAGCATGGTACTACCTCTTACTAATAACGTTGGTCTCTTATTTTCATTAGCAGCCTCTTAGAAATCGAAGGTTGAGGTAAGAAAATGTGGGAAGAATTTGCTTTTGAAAAACAATTTCTAAGGCATTTCTTCCCACATTTCATTTATTAGATAACAACCAACCCAGGATACTCTTTCATGCCTTGCTTGATACGTAAGATAATGTAATTTTTGGGGCCTACGTCTAGTTCTTCTTACTGATACACAGCTAGGATGCGGATGGTGGGATCAGTCGTCTGAGCGCTAATTGAAGGTCTAGCAGTGGAAAGAAAAAGGTTGATGGATTAGATGGCGATATTATCTATTACGCTGCAGAAATAAGGAGGATGGCTTTACCCATGCAAGACGCGCGGCATAACGCTTTCATCGCACACCTTGTGATAGAAAGTCTATTAAACCTAACTTTTTTCTTTTACGCCGGGAAATGATGTGAAGCATCCCGCGGGAGAGTGGGTCCCTCCAGGCGGGTATGTGGGACTCGCTGCGCCAGAAAGATGGTAAGTCAACGCAGCTCTACCCACTAAAATCCGGAGAGTGCTACCAATTCCGTCTTAGGTGAGGTGCCACGGATCTAAATAGGCGGAGCAAATAGGGTACCTCGATGGCTAGTCAGTCCCTCAAGGGACCGATGCCACCTCCACAGAGGGGTTGTCCGGTACCACAGAACAACCGCTCTCAAAGTCAGGACAGTACAATAGGGTGACGTTTCCATCCTCGGCCCTTGACCTCTTCCCTTTTGTTCCCTCTTCTTATAAGAGGGGTACAAAGAGCAGCTCCCTCGTTTCAATTTGCTTCACCCAAGGTGTTGGGTTTACCTTAGGCCTCGGAGTCCCACCGCCACGACAAGGCTTGAACCTTGGTGGGGCTATTATACATAACTGGACTAAATATTTACAATGCCAATTCATATTATGATCATCAATCCACCTTTTTCCACCTAGGCCATCTAAAAATTAAACTGTATATTGCCTTGCCTTGCCTGACTTGACGAGTGTAGTTGTATTAGTTGTAGGTGTGTATGTGGTTTCAATTACAAAATCATAACAATTTTCTTCTCAAAGTAGGTAAGTGGTTAATTTATTTGCAATGTCAATTTACCTGATGTTTAAACACTCCACCGCCAACAATGAACTTTGAAAAACTTTTGCATTTGAGTTTGTTTCCCTAACAGAACTTAGTTGTACATCGAAGTGTTGATTAAACACACATTTTGAATTTTAATATATGGTTAAATAATTGTTTTCTAATGTTTACGCAATTTCACACATGATACAACTTTGTGAAGCTAGGTCGTTTGACACCTCAGTCCTCCCGTTTTTCATTACCCCACATATATTATTATTATTTAAGGGTGGGGACACCAGCAAGGCCAGACGGGTGATCAGTCCTCATTAACGGGACCATTTCACCCAAAAATATACTCATCATACAAATTATGTGCACTGGGAAGGATAAGAATCCGAGACCGCTGCGCAAAGTGTTCAGTAGCCTGAACACAAGTTTCAAATAAAAGACAGATACAGTAGATTTTTTATGTTAGTTGGATAGGTATACAAAGACGTGGACGATGGTAAGTGGTCAACTTCGCCCATGATTATAAACTATAAGTTTACCTGGAACTGTACCATTTCCTCATTCATGCGTCGGCTATCCTTTTCTTTATGACTCGGGGGAATCCATTTCGTATGTTATCTTTCCGGGTAGGCTTTTTTATCTTTAACCCCGGGAAATGCTCTGAGCAAATTATATATGGGGTAAGGTATGTGTCACTGCCCCCGAATAGTGGCAAGGTGGACTCAGCTCTATCCACCTAAGCCCGGTGAGTGCCAACAATGCCACCTACGGTGAAGTGCCCCGGATCTAATGAGCCAACAGGGCACCTCGACGGCTAGTCAGGACCTCAGGGGACCGATGCCACCTCCACAGGGGAATCGTCCCGCACAGAACATCCCCTCCCAACGTCGGGACAGTACAATGGGGTGAGGTTCCCATCCTCGCCCCCTGTCCCCCCTGCTCTTTTGTCCTCTTCTTATAAGAGGTATACAAAAAGAAACTCCCTTGACTCAATTTGATTCGCCTAAGATACTGGATTCACCTAAGGCTACTGAGCCCCATAGCCATGATAAACCTTAAACCATGGTGGGGGGGTAGTAGAAGATATAATAATCATTATAATATAAAGATCGGTTACAGTTTCTACACACGCTTTAGCAGACATCTTGAAACTTCATAATTACAATTTTCGTCAAATGAATATTAATGCTGTGTCCTATTTGATGAAATTAATTACCAGTGACACCGCCAGCTATCTCCTTATCATAAATCTTAAATTCAAATTTTGTACTAATTATTGTGTCAGGTGGGACAATCTTAACAGGTGATGAAGGATTGTACAAGGAGGTTCTTAATGTAGATATTTTATTATAAAATGTTGGAGCATCTTTATATATATATATATAATGCTTTATTTACGCTTCTGTGCGTGTGCTCTGAACTCCTCCTAAGCGGCTGGACCGATCTTGATGATTTTTTTTGTGTGTTCAAGTGGATTCGAGAATGGGTTAGACTTACAAAAAAAATTTAGACAGGACAACGTGTGTCGGTGCCACTAGTATTATATATAATTACAGCTGTTACCCACAGCTTCACTCGCGTTACAAACGTATTAGAAAAGATTTGAATATTATAAAGAGGACATAATTGATATTTGTATGTTCTAAAAAACAATCTTTTTGAATTGTTAATTGAATCTACCACTGTAGAAACCAAACTCAGTAGAACTAATCTTTTCAAATAACTAAATAAAATTTTACATGTGATCCTGAAATGATTGGGAGGAACGCTCTATTCTTGGGTTTTTTTATGTTAGTTGGATAGGCAAACTGGCAAACGTACCACCTGATGGTAAGTGGTCGACGTCGCCCATATATCGCCGGGAATAGGGCGATCCTCCCGGAGATTGGTATCTTCCATGAAATCATTTACTTTATAAATATCCTTTACCACACAAACGCTCTTTAATTTTTTTTGTAACATTGCATGGCTTTCTGGAATCCTATTGTAAAAGCGTATACAGTTGCCTGTAAAATAATTGCTTATATTTGTGAGTCTAATCACTGGCACATCTAACCTGTGAATACGTATATCCCTACTATGAATATGTTTGTTACAGTATAACTAAAAAACTACAAGACCGAATTGAGGGAAAAGGATGGCAACGCATCTGCATAGCCTCTGGTTGTGCGGATGTGTATGGGTGTCATTGTAAGGTGCGATGTTGGAGACAATTGAAACGCATGGATGCCCGTATAATACTGATTATATTTCATAGCTAAATGTTATAATATAAAGATTAACATAATGCATAGATACAAAGCATATCATATTATAGAGTATACCTTCACATCAGTACTAAAGGCTCCGACTGCTCGTTTGCCCCCTTATGACATAAAATTGCAACATTAGAATGCATACTGCGCTAAAAGAAGTTAACACTTCAAAAAATAATAGAGATTTTAATATTAATATTTTAAATTTGAATGGTATTTCAACCCGATCCCTAAATGCTTAAAGAAATATCAGGTATGCGAAATTTAAAAATTGTCACCTTTAAAATATTCCCGTGCTACCGAATGTGTATTGAATCATGAAAATATTTTCCGGCCGATCTCCTTTGACGGGCCGGATTTATAACGAAATGCCGAATAAAAGTCACACTCTTTTGGTCGGCTTGACGTTTGCTCGACTTATAAAATAAATTACATGATTTCTCATTCATAAATACAGTAGTACGAGGTAGTGCCATGCTGCTATCCAGCCGACTTGGGCCGGCACGACCAGGGTGGTACCTCTCGCTCACATAACACCGGCGTCAAGTGACAGCTATGATATCGCGTTTTGTGCGCTTTTTTAGTTTTCGATGGCCCATTGGGGGGGATAGGGGGAAAGGACGGCAACACATCTGCATAATCTCTGGTTGTGCGGATGTGTATGGGCGTCGATAGTCACCAAACGGCTTCGACTGCTCGTTTGCCCTTCTATGCTATAAAAAAATACGGAGAATCTATTCCTTCTTTTCAACAAATTCGGGAACATTGCATTAGTTCGGACAGGTTATGCAAAGATACATTTTAAAGATAGTTTTTTACATATTTCGACGTTTCGTATACAGCAACCATGGTCCCGAGAGCACTGAGGACTCAGGTCTAACGTTACAAGTTTAAAGCTATCATATCAATATCATCATCATCACCATCAGTCTTTATCCGTCCACTGCTGAACACAGGCCTCCTGTAAGGAACGCCAAGACGACCGAAGAGCGCTGTGCCGCGCTCCCGGCTGCATGGGTACCACCATCTTGCTTGTTTCTCCCGTGAAAGAGCTTTGCGTTTCGGAGAGAAGGGCAAGACAGGCAGTGTAATTACTGGCACCGAGACTTAACATCTTATGTCTCAGGATAGGCAACACATAAATGAGCAGGTTAACTAGTTTCTGTTCATGGGCGACGTCGATCACTTACCATCAGGTGGCACGTTTTCCAGTTTGCCTATCCAACTAACATTCAAAAAAAAGCTCGACGTGCTATGGAGTGTGCTATTCTAGGTATTTCTTTGACCAGATAGGTTTCGAAACGAAACATCAGAGAACTAAAGCTACCAATATCACGCGAAGATTAATCTTGTAGAAGTGGCAGTGGGCTGGTCATACAATCAGGAGAACGGATGGCCGAAGGGCCAATAAGGTTCAAGTATCATATTATAACACACTAGCTGTTGCCTGCAGCTTCGCCCGCGTTACTCAACTCCTATAAGTCGCAGCGTGATGTTTTTTAGCCTATAGCCTTTCTCGATAAATAAGCTGTCTAGCACTGAAAGAATTTTTCAAATCGGACCAGTAGTCCCTGAGATTAGCGCGTTCAAACAAACAAACAAAATCTTCAGCTTTATAATATTAGTATAGATAAAAAATATTGATAAACGGCGATAAAATCCGTAAAAGTTGTTTCATTATACTGAGTGAAATCCGCGTTTTTTTAAATAAAATTTGAAAACGATATAATAATTATAAGCCAACACAAAATATATATTTTGTTTCTATAGGTATATTGAAGAGTTTTATTTTTATTTTTTACCTAAATATAGAAATTTTATATCAATAAATGTCACTATTTACTATATTAAACACACATCTTACTACCATTGGTTTCAATTCACTTCAAAATAAAAAGAGTCATTAAAGTTATCCGTAACAAACCTTTCACAGACAAAAGCATGGAAATGATCGAAAGCAATCCCATGTAAATCCATTGTGTTGAGATAAAAGGCTTTTTACACTACATTTAAATGTCACTTTATTTGTGACCAGTGACTCGGAAGGACCAATCATTAAAGTTTTTCATCGTCATTATCAGCCTATTATGTCCACCACATATGTTTCAATGAACAACAAGACCACGTTATCCTAGGTCGAGGTGGACCGATCGTGGGCGGCAGCCACTGCCCTGGCCGGTGGGAGCTCGTGGCGGAGGTTCTTGCCGAGACGCACTCCTATGTCTCGGATACGTCGCTTGGTGAGAGCCTTACGCTGGGGGATCCTGCGGGTTCGCCGAACAAGGCAAGAGGCGTTAATGCGGAGGTGGGGGGAGGATCTGGCGCGGCAGCAGTATGGCAAAAGCCTAACGGTTGATCTGCGTCCGATCCTTGAGCGGTGGATGCGCTGTTAGCGCAAACCCCTCACCTTCCGTCTAACACAGGTGCTCACTGGGCATGGTTGCTTTGGTGAGTACCTGTGCCGGACAGCCCGCAGGGAGCCGTTGACAGTATGTCACGATTGTGGCGCAGTGGTGGACTCGGCTCAGCACACCCTCGAGGTGTGCCCGAGATGGGCGGCGCTGCGTCATGATCTGACATCAGTCATCGGTGGGGACTTGTCTATGCCGAGCGTCATCAGCGCGATGCTCGGTGACGATGAGTCCTGGACGGCGATGGTCTCCTTCTGCGAGGCAGTAATGTCCCAGAAGGAGACCGACGAGCGGGTGAGAGAGGAAGCCGCCGACGAGGCCTCCCCCCGCGGGCGATGAACGGGGGTGCGTAGGAGGCGGACTTAATGCGCCTCCAGTAACGCCCCTGTGCTCGTGTCGGGTTCAGGATGGGAACCTTGGCTCAATATGACATGACGTCGCGGGGAATGCTTAGTAGCGGCCGGGCAGTCCCCCCTTCGAGGAGTAGTCTGGCCTTCGCCGGGGCCAGCCTGTCGCTGAGGCGATCCTGTCTGTTGCCTGCCATATCCGGGACCCTCAAAAAGCGGCTGAAGGCATTCGCAGTAGTTTTAGTTAGGGTGGACACTCCCAGGTGCGAATCCCACATTGGGTCAGGATCTACCTAAAGATCCTGGCTGCATCCATAAGGATTTCCCTGCGATAAAAAAAAAAGAGGTCGAGGTGGACCGTGTGATGAGACTTCATGGAGTGACCTATGTGTTGACGGTTACAGGTTGATGAAGTGTACAAATAAACCACATTGAGCTAAACCTGTTGTAAGTTCGGACTAATTGTTATTTTCGAATTCGATCCTGCTACATGTGCTTTGCGCCGTGTCAAGTAACCACCTTTTTTTCTTTTCCGCCGGGAAATGCTCTTAGGCATTCTGCGGGGGAGGGGGGACTCCCCACGCGGGTATGTGCGACTCGCTGCGCCTGAAAGCTGGTAAGTTGGACGCAGCTCTAGCTACCTACTAAAACCCGGCGAGTGAAACCAATGCCGCCTTTGGTGAAGTGCCCCTGAACTGTTGAGCAACAGGGCACCTCGACGGCCAGTCAGTCCCCCGAGGGACCCCGAGGGAAATACCCCTTCCAAACGTCGGGACAGTGCAATAGAGTGAGGTTCCCCATCCTCGCCCCTTGTACCCCTACTCGTCCCAAGTAGGGGGACAAGGAGCGAGGATGGGAACTTTCTATAAGAGGGGTACAAAGAGCAGCTCCTTCGGTCCAATTTGCTTCGCCGAAGGTACTGGGTTCACCTTATGCTACTGATCCCCACCGCCACGGCAAGGCTTAAACCATGGCGGGGTCAAATAACCACCCGAACGGTAATTATTATAAAATTTAATATTACTTTAATCATTGATTGTTATGTATATATTATATTAATTTTCAAATATACATGTTATAAGTCTCGAAACCGACAGATTGGAGGGTTTTATATTTTTCTGAGTTTTAGAATTCTCTGAAAAAGGTAAATATATTTTGAACGCTTTATTCGCTCATTTCACATAATTTTTACATCTAAAAAACCGTTAACTGTAATACTTCAAAGGCCTTGTTCACGAGGCAGAAAAAATATATTATTATAAACATTACTGTCATCATTATCATCACCATCATCATCATCATTATCACCATCGTCATCATCATCGTCATCATTATCATCATCATCATCATTATTTTCATCACCATCATCGTCAATATAATCAGCCCTGCTGGATACATACAGTAAGAGGTAGTGCTATGCTGCTTTGCAGTCGAATTGGGTCGGCAAGATCGAGGTGGTACCTCTCGCTCCCATAACACCAGCATTAAGTGATAGCTACGCTGTCACGTTTCATGTGGTTTGTGAGTTTCCGGTGTCCCATTGGGGAGATAGGGAAAAGGAGGGCAAGGCATCTGCATAATCTCTGATTGTGCGGATGTGTATGGGCGTCGATAGTCATCAAAAAAACTTCTGCTGTTTGTTGGCCCTCCTATGCTATAAAAATATGCATGCGTTTTCCAATAGACGCCATAACGGCTATATGTCATACATTATTACTTTCTTCTCGTGTGTTCATATCCAAGTTAAATCTTGTTTGTACCGCAGATGCAGCACGTTTTCATTTCCTTGGATGCGAGCTACAGTCAGAATAAGTTATTTAAGTCCTTGACCTGGCAGTATTTACATAAAACTTGAATAATCCAATGATTTATTACCAGTGGGAGATATAGGAGCGGACCTCTCTTCATTTTCGAATGTTGGAGTCGAGTAGAAAACTGACTCCAACGGAAGAGGACTCCAGAAGTAATAATTGCGTGGTACACGCGTAGCTTGTATAATATATTGTAAAAATAACTTAATTGTAAGTTGTAGGCAAGAATTTTTGACGACCTCTATGGCTCAGTGTTAAGCACGTTGGCGCTCAAGCCGGAGGTTTGGGGTTCGAATCCCGCCAGGGAACAAAAATATTTTATGTGTTCCTGGGTCATGGATGTGTATTAAATATGTGTATTATATAATAATATAAAAGTATTAAATATAATTCCATTGTCTGGTACCCGCAACACAAGTTCTTCGAGAACTTACCAAGGGCCCAGATTCACGTGGTGTGAAAGCGTCCATACAAAAAAATAATAAGAAACGCGTTAATTTTGAAATTATTCATTTTTCTAAATTGGTTTTAATATTTTTTTTATCAGTAGTAACACTGATCTTTCACCTGTTCTTCTCAGGGCTTCTAAACCGGTGGTAGACAGTTGTAATAACATTTTTACTTTTACTTTAGTTCATGTAGGTAGCTAGCATCAGTGAAAAGTATAATATACTCGTAGATACCATTCAACCCCATTCACTCTACTTTTAGTCGTAGCTTGTAGAAAACAGTTAGTCCTATTGAACTTTCTGAGTTAAATTTCAACCAAAAATAAAACTCTTTTTTTTCTTTTACGCCGGGAAATGCTCTGAGGAAGTGGGTATGTGGGACTCGCTGCGCCCGAATGATGGTAAATGGACGCAGCTCTACCCACTAAAACCCGGCGAGTGCCACCAGTGCCGCCTTGGTGAGGTGCCCCGGATCTGTTAAGCTAACAGGGCACCTCGACGGCTAGTCAGCCCCGCAAGGGACCGACGCCACCTCCACAGGGGGGTTGTCCAACACCACAGAACAACCTCTCCCTACGTCGGGACAGTACAATGGGTGAGGTTCCCATCCTAACCCATTGCCCCTGCCTTTATGTCCCCTCTTCTTATAAGAGGGGTACAAAGAACCCCCTCGGCTCAATTCGCTTCGCCCAAGGTGCTGGGCTCACCCTAGGCTACTGAGCCCCACCGCCACGACAAGGCCTGAACCATGGTGGGGAACCAAAAAAAAAAACTGACTTACATCAACACAACACAAAATGAGAAAATTCTCAATGTAGACGAAGTCAAATAAAATAATATATGCGTTGATATTAGAAGCTTAAAACTACGAGCAGATGTTCATTAAATTTAAAATAGGTATTTAAAATTTAAATAGGACCGCATGAGAGGAACCCGGCTTTTATCTATCTTCTCTTTTTGTTATTCGTTATAGAAGAAGAAAAAGAGAAGAAGAGATGTTAAGAAGAATTATTAAAATCAGTTCACCTATAAAAAGTTCTGAGGTAACACTTCCTTTATGTTTCAGGATTGGTAACTCATTCATGGGATGGTTCTAGGTAAACCCGTTTATGTAAATGGGCGACGTTGACCATTAGGCAGCATGTTTGCCAGTTTTCCTATGCAACTAACTTAAAAATCCAGTTAAATTTAGATGATGTCCGAATAATGATGCCGATACCGGTGGTAGGGAAGCGCTGTGCCACGCTCCCGGCTGCATGGGTACCACCATCTTGCTTGTTTCTCCCGTGAAACAGCTTTGCTGTGTTTCGGTGAGAAGGGCAAGACAGGCAGTGTAATTACTGGCACCGAGACTTAACATCTTATGTCTCAGGATAGGCAACACATCCCCACCATGGTTCAGGCCTTGACGTAGCGGTGGGGCTCAGTAGCCTAGGGTGAGGCAGCACCTTGGGCGAAGCCAATGGAGCCGAGGGGGCTCTTTGTACCCCTCCTATAAGAAGAGGGGACAAAAGATCGGGGGGCAAGGGGTGAGGATGGGAACCTTACCTCATTGTACTGTCCCGACGTTCGTAGGGGTTGTTCTGTGGTGCGGGACAACCCCTCTGTGGAGGTGGCGTCGGTCTCTTTCGGGACTGACTAGCCGTCGAGGTGCCCTGTTAGCTTAACAGATCCGGGGCACCTCACGGCGGTGGCACTCGCCGGGTTTTAGTGGGTAGAGCTGCGTCCATTTACCATCTTTCGGGCGCAGCGAGTCCCACATATCCACCTGGGGAGACCCACTCCCCAGGCGGGATGCCTCAGAGCATTTCCCGGCATAAAAGAAAAAAGAAAGAAAAATAAAGGATAGGCAACACATAGATGAGTTGCCTGGGCTCGTTCCAGGTAAACTATGTTCATGGGCGACGTCGACCACTTACCATCAGGTGGCATGTTTGCCAGTTTGCCTATGCAACCAACATAAAAAAAAGCATTTAAAAAAATCTGTCAAACGACTTCTACACTAGTATTATGATTAAAGTGTTTTTTTCTTGGTTTCTTTAAAAGGGCTAACCCGAAACTCCTCAGATATTTGAAATAGGCTCAGGATTTTATATTTATTTGAAAGAAAAGAAAGAAAGAAAGAAAAATATTTTATTGTTCACAACAAAGATCATTTTCAATTTGGTGCAGGTATCCCAGGAAGAGATTTATTAACGCAGGAAAATCTTTATGGATGTAGCCAGGTACATGGGTGGTTCCTGACCCTTTATGGCAATGGATCAAAAAATGTATCTATTGAGCAAACAGGGCACCTCGACGGCTAGTCAGTCATCTCAACTCCACAGAGGGGTTGTCCCGGACATTACTACAGAACCTAGCACAGGTTCCCCTTAAGCTTCGGAGCCCCACCGTCACGACAAGGCTTGACCTTGGTGGGGACTGCGAGCACCATCAGTCGGGTTTTTTAGGGTCCCAGATCTGCAGGCAACAGGAGCAATGCCGGGAAGAGCTTGTTGAAATGTTTTTAATAAAAAATAGTAATTATTTTAATTGACTCTCTCCTATTTTATACAAATTATATCAAGATGAATCAAACCAACAGGGTGAGCAAGTTCAAAGAGTTATCAGATCCTCGTCCCAAAGTCATTCATTAATTTAATATTTTTCGTGTCATTATACATTAATTACCAAGTAATGAATATTCATATCTGATTTATAATTCATCTAACTTGTACACGAAATTCTGTAAGGATAATATAATATACTTGCTGCGGTTTCACCCGCGTACTTCATTCCCGTGGGATAACTTATAGACTCCATTCAGTAGTTTTTGCGTGAAAGAGTAATAAACATATATCTATACATTCTTACAAATTTTCACGTTTATAATATTAGCAGGATTTAAGTCATCAAGAAATATTAAAAGATCGGCCGTCGCGAGACGTCAAGTAAATAGTATGTGCATACATACAAACATGTTAATATTAAAGTCAAAAGTATTAATAATAATTCCTTATTTCGGACCATAGATTCATATTTGTGTTAGTATGATACAAATTTTCTTATTTATTAATATTATTAATATTATAAATATATACTTTATACTTTCTTTTATATATACTTTCTTATAACTATAAGGAAGTACATTGTATTAATTGTTTAATAAAACCTAATACTAATACCTATTTTTATGCCATCATTATCAGCATTATCATCACCACCATCATCAATATTATGCTGGATGCATACAGTAAGAGGTAGAGCTATGCTGCTTTGCAGTCGAATTGGGCCGGCACGACCAGGGTGCTACCTCTCGCTCACATAACACCGGCGTCAAGTGACAGATATGCTCTCGCGTTTCGTGCGGTTTGTGAGTTTCCGGTGGCCCATTGGGGAATAGGGGAAAGAAAGGCAACGCATATGCATAACCTCTGGTTCCGACTACTAGGTCCTAGGTCATTTTAGTGAGACATTTAGCCTTTTTGTCCGTTCCGTTTTGTCAACGAGAGGAACGGAACTTTAAAAATCTCTACAAATACAACTGACAGTCAAAAACAAGGATACAAGACAAGGGCATCTGGGATTAAGCGACAGAAAAAGTTTCGGCTCTCATAAAGTAAAAAAGCTCCGGGGAGCGAAAAGGTAAATTAAATATGACTGCTATTTCTGTTCATGTGAAATCAAAGATAAATCAGTGGTATTTGATTTAGCTTAGGGTATGAAATCAAATCAATTAATTGTATTATCATCATCATCAGCCTCCATTATTATGCTCCATTATGCTTTACCAATCTCTCTCTTTATTTAAGAGCCTTCCTCTTGTGGATGGAGTAATCGCCAATCTTTTCTTCTCTCTGCAAATTCCTTAAATTATAAAACGATACCTATACCTTTCCCTTGATCTATCCTATATGAATTCTCCTCGGTCTACCCCTTCTTCTTTTTCCCTCAATTCTTCGTTACATGTTCTTAAATTAAGATGGATTTCTCAAAGTCGCAAGTTTGTTCTAAACCACACAGATCCTAGGTAATTTGCAAGCCTTATTAGTCTAAATCCTGTTGAACATACAGCAATTAGCTCAAGTTAATTAAATAACCAAATGAATATTCCGCAATCTGTGAGCACTTCTGTACAGTTCTGCACCGGTCAGTAATAGAGCGCGCTTACATCCAAATTGTGGCTCTGCATCCAAGTTATAATCTGATCCAACTTACTAAATTGCTTGATAGTTAAGAACAAGATAGGTACTTTTCAAGGTATGATTCCCCTCGTGATGACAAGCTATGAAGTATCCGTAACGTCGGGCATACAAACACCTTAATAAATCGCGATGAAATCCTTAAAAATGGTTTCTATAATGAGTGAAATTCAATTCAATAGAAAACAATAACTTTAAAGGTTTTTTATGTAGAATATTATTGGTGCGTTAGTAGAATCGATTCGTAGACCCTACGAATAACAGAAATTCTGTTCATGGTAAAAACTTTCTGTATATTGTTTTTTAATGCTTACGCGAATTTCACTCATTATAAAGAAACAAATTTTACGGATTTTATCGCGGTTTATTAAGATTTTTTGTAACTTCTTCCTAAACAAGAACTTTTTGTAATTAATCTAAATATAAGATAAAAATAAGTATTCCAGTCTCCTAAAAAAAACCGTCTCATTGACCTTAATATTTTGAGGATACAATATCAAAGAATATTAGCTAGGTTTCGACTGTATCCTATAGCATATTTAAAACGAGACCAGATGTATGTTTCAGCTACATGCAAATACGATGGAAGGAAATATTACGACTGACTTAGCAACAGAAACATGGTACTCAAAATCTCCAGCATGAAAAGTAAATCGATTCATATCTTCACCGAAACTGACACAATCGGATCTCACACGCCATCGCTCCTGTGATTGGTCGGATTATACAGGATGACGTCATATTCGCTTGAAGTTCAGTCACACGAATTTTATGGCTCCTCCTTGACAAAGCCGGCTTGTCTCAGATGATCATGATATTTGTGAGACTCCCTCCTCCCTAGTTACTAGTATAACGTCACATTTTTTGCCATTTTTACATTTAGAAATTAGTAAATACAAACAGCAGTTCCAAAATTTGTTTTATTTTATTATGAAATATTTTAGACATGTTCGACGTTGAATTGTGACGTCACAATATCTTAGACCCCCTCCCACCTTGTCTTGTCACACAATGTCACACAATGGTTGACCCCTTTAACGTGTGACATAATTAATAAACAGATATGTTCCATAATATCATTCATGTAACAACTGCGCTACTAAATTACTCGTTGATGACGCAGCAGAAATATAGACGTGTGTAAAGACACGGGCGTAATTAAGTTTTATAAAAATGTTCACTCACGTAACCTATACATACATGGGGAAATAATATGTGTGGTTATTCAGTTTTAGTAAATACTAGGGCAAAAGCCCGCAGCTTCGCCCGCCCTAGTCTTTCTCGATAAATGGGCTATCTAACACTGAAAGAATTTTTTGAAATCGGACCAGTACTTCCTTTTTTTCCCAGCGAGTGTGGTGCGGAGGCGCACCCCTCTGTGGAGGTGGCGTCGGTTTCTTGAGGGACTAACTAGCCGTTGAAGTGTCCTGTTGCTGAACAGATCTGGGGCACCTCACCAAAGGCATGCTGCCTGTTGGCACTCACCGGGTTTTAGTGGGTAGAGCTGCGACTACCTTACCATCTTTTGGGCGCAGCGAGTCCCACATACCCGAATGGGGAGTCCCCCCTCCCCCGCGGGATGCCTAGGAGCGTTTCCCAGCGGAAAAGAAAAAAATCGGTTGTCTGTAAAGTCGGTTTACTGACGATAGTTGAACGTGACAACGTCATAAGAAAATGGAACGCCTCACAGTAAGGTAACGCCGCATGCGTCATGTTTTTCCGTGCGTGTAGCCGGCTCCATCGAATTATAAGACGTTGTCACGTCAAAAAAAAAGTCTATCATATCGGTTAGTAACAGGTTGTAAATTGTTTAGCCATGTGAAGCCGGGATCGCTAGTATAGGGCAAATAACAAGTTGTATCTTGTAAAATAAAACCGAACGTTGAGCATAGGACTATTTTTAAACTGTACTTATTTTTTCTAGTTAATTGCAAAACCAGAAATCGTTAGCTCCATGTAGCGCTGGGCTGTGCTTGTTTGTAAAATCAGGGACGATTCACACTTATTCTATGTAAATCGTATGGATAAACATTTTTATTTTCATCGAGATATATTCCACGGAACCGGTGGTAGGGAAGTGTACTGCACGCCTTTGAACATAGGTACCAAATTCCTATTGATTTCTCCCTTGGAACTGCTTCGCTGTGTTTTGGTAAGAGACTAATTGACATCATAATTCTTACATCTCAGAATAAAGGTAATGAGTTGCCAAGTGTATAGGCCAGTGTGAACTTGAATATTAATTTATATATTATGTTCACTACTTACATCACATGTCTTGTCTTCCTAACATAAAAAAAATCATGTGGTGTCGTGGGACATTTTATTTCTAAAATAAATAATTATTCGGGTATACATTTATCAATAAAAATCAGAGCATTTCCCGACGTAAAAAAAAAAACAAAAAAAAAGTCACATGAGATCGGTGAGATTCGAACTTGGTTTCTTTTTCCTAAGAGCCCCAATAGTGTAACACACAGCTACCGACGCATTGATGTGGCACTCAAACATTTGTATTTAAATGGCAGATTCAATTTGATTTGTTTCTAATTAGGATGACGTCAGTACCTAAGCACCTTACGCTTTTATTTAATGTTACGAAAGTTTTTTGCCGGCTAAGATACCCCTTTTTTTTCTTTAATGTCGGAAAATGCTCTGAGGCATCCCGCGGAGGAGTGGGTCTCCCCACGCGGGTATGTTTGACTCTCTGCACCCGAAAGCTGGTAAGTGGACTCAGCTCTACCCACTGAAACCCGGCGAGTGCCACCAATGCCGCCTTTGGTGAGGTGCCCCGGATCTAATGAGCAAACAGGGTACCTTGACGGCTAGTCAGTCCCCCAAGGGACCGACGCCACCTCCACAGACGGATTGTCCAGCACCACAGAACAACACTTCCCAACATCGGGACAGTACGATGTGGTGAGGTCCTCGCCCCTTGCCCCTTGCTCTTTTGTTCCCTCTTCTTATAAAAGGGGTACAAAAAGCCCCCTTGGCTCAATTAGCTTCGCCCAAGTTGCTGGGCTCACCCTAGGCTACTGAGCCCCACCGCCACGTCAAGGCCTGAACCATGGTGGCGCAGCTAAGGTAACCCTTTTTTTTTTTTTTTTTTTTTGACGCAGTGGAAATGCTTTGCGCATTCACCCGGGGATGGGTTGTCCCCGGGGATATGTGGGACTCCCGACGCTCACCCAGCGCCGGTATACCGCACTAAAACCACTGCAAGTTGCCTTCAGCCGCTTGAAGGGGAGTGTCCCGGATCTGACTAACACTGGACACCCCCCACGACCGGCCGGTTCCCTCAAAAGGGCTAACCGGGCTTCCTCCTATTATGGGGGCACTCCGACAACCTAGAGCACCCCCGCCGATGCCGGAACTTCTCTACCGGGGCAGGTACCCAACCTTACCCCGAGTCCCGTTAGATGGGAGGCAGAAGGTGCGCATAGCGCCTCCTCCGCACACCCGTCCTACGTCGACGGAGCGGGATGGATGCGGCGTCATCCTCTCTGTCCCGCTCCGCGGCCTCCTTCTGCGAAATGATGATTTCGCAGAAGGTGACCGCCGCCTGCCAGGCCTCATCGCTCTCGAGCATGCAGCGCACCACACTCGAGAGCGAAAGGTCCCCTCCAAGCACTGACACAAGATCATGACGCTGTCTGGCCCATCTAGCGCACACCTCTAGGGTGTGCTGGGCCGTGTCCTCCACAGCGCCACACTCGTGGCAGGCTGGCGTCGGCTCCCTCCTGGCCACCTGACACAGGTACGCACCAAAACAACCGTGTCCGGTGAGCACCTGCGTCAG
Source organism: Helleia helle (assembly GCA_963853865.1). Taxonomy (NCBI): domain Eukaryota; kingdom Metazoa; phylum Arthropoda; class Insecta; order Lepidoptera; family Lycaenidae; genus Helleia; species Helleia helle. The sequence continues at coordinate 16,909,134 of OY971433.1, read as the reverse complement.
GCGGAATGTGAGGGGTTTCTTCCGGCGACGCAGCTAAGGTAACCCTCCGCAACGCCCCATAAGTCCCTTATTTTTCATTTTTAGTTCATTCCAAAATACCGGCCAAGTGCAAGTCTTGCGCACGAAGGGTTCCGTACCATTATGTTACAACACTAGATATTCCTTTAGAGTCTCATCTATCTTGGCTTAAAGGTCTCGTAACCAGGCCATAAAATATTATTAAAAAAAAAAAAAGTCTCATCTATCAGTTATCTTTTCAGGAAATAATTTAGAGGACATAAAATTTAACACCTTTAGAAAGTTAGAATGACCTTTGATGAGTCATATAACAACGACAAAAGTTACTAATACCGGGTGTATTTTGAACGCTTGCAAAGATTTAACCCCAATAATATACTATTTGTATACTATATAATATATACTATTTATATACTATATAATTCATATAACAATTTATATAAGAAACGTTTTTTTAAGAAAATTTTAGGACTTATATTAATGTATTTTGCAAACCCGCAATGTATGTACGTGGGTAACACTGAAAATATTTAGAACTGGCCAGTTAGACATATTGAAAATGAAAACTTTTTTTGAATTTCAATTTGAGAACTCTTTGGTAACCTAATGTAGTATATTGCATTCATTTGTCATTTGTTTTTGTGAATTGGCGGCAAATCTAAAACTCTTGCTACACGTGAAAATGAACATAACGCGAGAAAATTTTCGGTCAATTATTTATTATGACTTTCGTTGTGGGCTTACTCAACAACAAAGCTATGATAGGCTGCGATTAGCATTTTTTAATGAAGCCCCATCTCGTGCCACTATTTACAATTGGTTTAACGAGTTTAAGCGTGGACATAGCAATCTCAGTGATGATCCGCGTGAGGGACGTCCTTTAACAGCGACTACTGAAGATAACATCAGTGCTGTGCGACGCATGATAGAGGAAGATAAGAGAGTGATCTATCAGCAGATACGGGCAAGCCTAGGCATTGGTATGAGTCAAGTTCAAAAAAATATTACACGAACATTTAGGCGTCAGGAAGCTTTGTACCAGATGGATTCCCCATACTTTAACCGACGACCAGAAACGCCTCCGCATGGACTGGTGTCGGCAAATGTTAGATAAGTTCAACGGCGGTAACTCAAATGCTGTATTTGACATCATCACAGGTGATGATAGCTGGATATATGGCTACGAACCCGAAACCAAAAGACAATCAGCTCAGTGGGTGTTTCCTTTCGAGGATCGGCCAACTAAGGTAAAGAAAGGAAGAAGTCAAGGAAAAAAGATGATTGCCTCATTCTTTGGTCGGAAAGGTCATTTCGCGACAGTTGTGCTAGAAGATTGAAGGACAGTTACTGCAGACTGGTATGTCAATCGCTGTGTGTCTGTTGTCTTGGAAAAAATTCGACAGCAGTGCCCACGAAGCAGGATCCTCCTTCACCACGACAATGCTTCAGCGCACTCCGCAAAACGGACTGTTGAATATTTGACTATGGCAGGTGTCGAGATAATGAGTCATCCGCCTTACAGTCCTGACCTGGCGCCCTGCGACTTTCATTTATTCCCAAAAACTAAAGATAAAATTCGAGGTATTCGCTTTACGAGCCCTGAAGATGCGGTGAAAGCGTACGAAAATGCCATAGAAGAGACTCCTAAGGAAGAATGGGCCCACTGCTTTTCTCAGTGATTCCATCGAATGCGACGATATGTAGAAAGAAACGGAGATTACTTCGAAAAACAATAAAAGTATTGACAACTTTCTACATTAAGCCGTTTTTCATTTTCTAAACATTTTCAGTGTTACCTAGGTATACACGCGAACTCTGTCAGCTGATGCAGTCCGCTTTCCGGCGTGAACCATAAACCAATTACATTGCGGTTTTTTTTAAACGATTATTTTAAAGCATTATCATCAAATTTCTGTAACATTATGTTTACTAAACCGGAACAAAAAAAGGCAACCAAAAAAAAAAAACGCGTTTTTTCACTTGCATCATGTCAGGCTATGCCAACTCTATCATACCTCTTCGTTTTTGCAAGCGTTCCAAATGTACCCGGATTTATTAAATTATAAATATTTCATACGCACAATATCAATAGAAAACTTTTGGACTAGATGTCACTCGAAATGAAAACGGAAATTATTACCTAGGGCTGTTGTAAAGTTTAATATTTAATTAATTTAAAATTTCCCTTGATTTTGTCAACTTTCGGGCCAGAAATTTTGACAATTTGGAAAATTAACAAATTATAAATTAATTAATATTCATCACACCTTTGTCACTTCAATTGGAATTAAATGTTATTGCTAAAGTTTAGTACGAGCAATACCCGAGGGTAAAAGCCTTATAGTAATATTTTAAAACCTTATAATGTATTCTCCTGATTAATTGACTTATGTTTTTATCTTAGTTGGATAGGTCAACGGGCAGACAAGCCACCTGATGATAAGTGGTCAGAGCCGCCCATGAACATAAATGAATTTACCTGGAACTAGCCTAGCCAACTCATTCACGTCCTGAGATATATTATTATGTCAAGTCTCAGTGACAGTAATTACACTGCCTGTAGCCCTTCTTTTCGAAACACAGAGACGCTGTTTCACGAAAGAAAGAAGCAAGATAGTGAATGCATCACTCCCACTGAAAAATCTGAAGTTCTTAAAAATATAACGTTATAATTGAGATTCACGTAAAGATTACAAAACGGCCTATAATAAACAGAGACATTCATATAATTATTAATTTAATTTTAGACGGTCATTATATATTCAGTCTGTGCTGAGACAGATTTATTTATTTATTTATATGCACCAACAAGATAAACACCAACACAATCACTTAAAAATTAGCGTGAGGTTTACAACAAATAATCTACTGATCCCCACCATGGTTCAGGCCTTGTCGTGACGGTGGGGCTCAGTAGCCAAGGTAAACCCAGCAAATTGAGCCGAGGGGGCTCTTTGCTCTTATAGGAAGTGGGGATAAAAGAGCAGGGGGCAAGGGGCGAAGACGGGAACCTCACCCTATTGTACTGTCCCGATGCTGGGAGGAGTTATACTGTAGTGCGGGACAATGTGAACGTAGCGACGGTCCCCTGAGGGACTGACTAGCCGTCAAAGTGCCCGCCGTTGAGCAAACAGCTCAACAGATCCGGGCACCTCACCAAAGGCGGCATTAGTGACACTCGCCGGGATTTAGTGGATAGAGCTGCGTCCACTTACCAGCTTTTGGGCGCAGCGAGTCCCACATACCCACCTACGGGGTGCCTTAGAGCACTCCCGGCGTAAAAGAAAAAAAAAATATATACTACTGATGATAGTGAACATACGTTTCAGTGTGAACAATCCCTCTCTCAGTTTATCCAGAAATTTCGTCGAGTGTAGGAACGCTCCCCCAGGCGCACTTCGTTACCTAGACCGCTTGTTACAAAGGCATTTCTGCACTAATCTTTGAACCATGTGAATTATGCTAATATGGACATCTTTATTGCTTCTGGAAAATAGTGAAAATTCTCTTGCTAACTTGTATTTTTTGGTCATTTTGACCATGTTGTTCAAAAGATATATTCTAGATCTTAGTGGTGATTTTTCCACCTAAGGAATAGTAAAGAATGGAGACATATCTGACATTTAAGTTGAAGATGGTCGGGTATCCTTTTTATCGGGCTAGGCCCACCACTCTTTCCCACCACTGTTACGCCTGCTGCCAGGATCGACAGCGGTAACCACTAAATGACCCTTTGATACGATCTCAGGGAGCCCAAGGGATACGTTAAAATGGCCTTTGGATCCGCAACGAATTTAATCAGAAGAATTCAGGAGGAGTAGGAAATATTTCCAGTTTCCCTCCCCAGTTAAAGCGGGAGACAGTACAAGAATGGAATGACTAACAAAAGTCAATAAAGGCCCGCCAGAGGAAGCTCAGCTGCAATGCACCACGTAAAAATTATGTCTAAAAATATTTACATACAATTATTAATATACATGCATATTAACTATGAGTTATTATGGCGTAGGTATAACTTAGTGATTATATTATAGATGTATATCGTGGTTAAAATAATAATTGTTGTTTGAATGTGGTCAATTAATATCTACATAGTGAAGTAATACATGAGTGTATAATAACTATGAGCTATTTATGTATGACTTGAAGATATTTTTCCAGTAATAATTGTGGTAAAATCGCTTGAATGCACGGAAGTTTTTCACGTCGTCCACGAGATCGCTGTAATAAGTTACTCCCGATTTGCTACGGATGTTGTCGAGCATTAATGTTCGTTCATTTTGCCAAAGACTGCACTCCCAAAGAATGTGATGTGCGGTATGTTCCTGTTCATTGCCTTCCGTCGAACAGCCGCATAAGGTAGACGGTACGAGATTAAAGCAGTTTTCGTGGCCGGTAAGAAACTGAGCGACATAGTGGTCGGATATCCATCATATTAGTTTAAAAGGTGATATGATCTGTTGACAATTTATCAATCTTGATCTTGTAATGCCAATCCCAGTCCCAAAAGGCTGGAATTTCATGGGCCATTATGCTAAACATCTCAATTGAAATAAATCCAATTAAATAGAGCCGAAACGTTTCACAGTAAAAGATTAATAAAAATGTTTAACGTAGAGATTGGTGGTGCATTTCCATTGACTACGTCAACGTGAACGAGAAATCGGAGCTGAAACTATTGTTTTCATAGAGTAAGTCAGTAATTCACAAAGACAAGGAAAATTGAGGGAGCACTGTTTAATAATTAGGTACTTGTTATAAAGTGGTTTATAGATCGTTTAAGCTGAAACCAGCCTATGGAGACGTCGGAGAGGTCTTTCTTGGTTCGGATTTGACAAATACTGAGGTTAAATTAATAAGAGGTCGCTGAGGTGATCCTGTTTGTTGCCTGTGCAATCCGTTTGGCCCTAAAAACCATCAAGCGCACTCATGTTTGGTATTGGCCTTATATTTGTCAAATAGGCAAATGCGGACAACACTTCGTCAAATATACTATGCACACACAAAATGACAATTATTAATTGTCAAAATATTTGTGAAATACCCAAATACAAATAAATGTATGTGAAGTGCCCGCGTTAGCGATAGCAAATGGGTCATTCTCGATAGATGATGAATTATTTTTGATACTAAGCATTGTTGGCTCGCTTTGACATCAAACCCCACCATGGTTCAGGCCTTGACGTGGCGGTTGGGCTAAATAGCCTAGGGTGAGCCCAGCACCTTGGCTGAAGCTAATTGAGCCGAGGGGGTTCTTTGTACCCTTCTTATAAGAGGGGACAAAAGAGCAGGGGCAAGGAGCGAGGACGGGAACCTCACCCCATTGTACTGTCCCGACATTGGGAGGGGTTGTTCTGTGGTGCGGGACAACCCCTCTGTGGAGGAGGCGTCGTTCCCTTGCGTCGAGGTGCTCTGTTTGCTCATTAGATCCGGGGCACCTCACCAAAGGTGGCATTGGTGGCACTCGTCGGGTTTTAGTGGGTAGAGCTACGTCCAGTTACCACCTTTCGGGCGCAGCGAGTCCCATATACCCGCGTGGGGAGAACCAGTCTCCCGCGGGATGCCTCATAGCATTACCGGGCGTTAAATAAAATAAAAACTTTGACAACAAAGGTGACACAATTGCCTTGACAGCAAATGGCATGACGCTGTCATTTCTTTATTTTATTCTATCTTTTGTGATAGATTTTTTTGTCGGGCGTCCCGTGACGTCTGACTTTTTTCGTACCTCGTGACGATTTTTGGTTCACGTTGACGTTGTCAATGGTCAAACGCAATAAATAAGCCATTACTAGCAGAGGAAATAGGGATGCGAACGTAAAACTCCAACAAAGACGGATTCGATTTCTGCCCCGGTTTAATTTGAAGGGACATCACTAATTATAGACCAGATAAAATTCTTCGCAATGTCGTTCAGGATACAGATTCAATATCTGTAATTGAGTGTATTGTGTGTTTTCGTTACATATAGTAGAATAATTATATTATAGGATTCCAGAAATGCTTAATGAGAGATTGTGATAATGGTCTTCGATTAAACTGTGATCATAATGGAAATAGATTGTAGAGAAAATCAAGCTATTGGTACCAATATAATGGACGCCACCTTAGATTTACTGTCAGGTCTTGTCCTCCAATTTTTACATGAATTTCACTTATTATAATGAGAAATACCAAAAACATGACCGTAGTTACTGTGAGCGAAACTTAAAAAATATAAAATGCTTAATACACTACGATATAATCCCTAAAAATATGTTATAATATTACGAAATATAAAAAGCACTAGATACCTACGTAAGAGATAGTTCCGTGCTGTAGCCAAATTGGGCCGGCACGACTGGGGTTGTACCTCTCGCTGACATAACACCGGCGTAAAGTGACGGCAATGCATCTGCTTAATCTCTGGTTGTGCGCATGTGGGAGTCGATAGTCGCCAAAAGGATTAGACTGCTCGTTTGCCCTCTTATGCTATAAAATACGATATTCCTTTTTAAAAGTTGCCAACGTCAGTAGATTTTACTAGTAGATTTGTATTGCACTTACATTAAAACTATATTCGAAATTGTCAATGTCAAATTTATAAATAGAATAAAACCGGTCAAATGCTAGTCGGACTCGCGCACAAAGGGTTCCGTACCATTACATAATATACAACATTAGACACTTTAACAAAAATTAAGGTTTATGTTTGTGGAATTAAATGTTTTTCTCTCTAATATATAAATATTCGAGTTGATTGTATGAAAGGTAAATTGCAGTTTACGATTTATGACGTATAAAAAAAACTACTTACTAGATCTCGTTCAAACTAATTTTCGGTGGAAGTTTGCATGGTAATGTACATCATATATTTTTTTAGTTTCATCATTCTCTTATTTTAGAAGTTACAAGGGGACATACATTTTTCCACTTTGAAAGTTTCTTTCGCGCAAACTGTTCAGTTTAAAATAAAATGGTATTAGAAACCTCAATATCATTTTTGTAGACCTATTCATAAGTACCCCACACGGATGGGTTTGATGAAAAAATTATTTTTGAATTTTAGTTTTAAGTATGGGGACCCCCAAAATTTATTGTTTTTTTTCTACTTTTGTGTCAAAATCTTAATGCGGTTTACAGAATACATCTACTTACCAAGTTTCAACAGTATAGCTCTTACGGACGGAGAGACAGACAGACAGACATGACGAATCTATAAGGGTTCCGTTTTTTGCCATTTGGCTACGGAACCCTAAAAATTGAAAAAAGAGAATTGATTTTCTTTTGTCTTAGATAGTACGTGTGTAATATATATATACTTAAGAATAGAATATTGAGTTGAAGAAATTGGTCATTTATTTAAAACAATTACAAAAAATTGTTTTTATAGTTTTAATCCCTCTTATATACACTATATAATATCATTGTTTAACCTTGCAAAACAATGTCTATAGTGTGCGCCGCCCTCGTCCATTTGATTAAGTAATGTCGCGCAGTCTTTAAACTTAAGGCTTTGGTGCAATCATTCGTAGGCTCACGTGACGTGAATTGGAAAAAGTGGGGTGAAATGTGGTGAATTGGGGTGAACTTGAATACCGAAGATATCGTTCAGTTAAATCGTTAAGTCACAGAAGGTTACTTTCAAACGTAGATTTCTGAAGGTTTTTTTGCATTGATTTATACATCATAGATTTGTACAAGGCGATAACTCATTGCATCCAAACCGATTTGAACCCTATTCTTATTAGATTACGGCTACTTCGGATCTTATACCCTGAAGTATCTTATTAACTAACGTACATTTTCACACAGCGATCGCAGCTTCGAATCCGCTAAGCGTAAGTTATACGATGGATATACATATTATTATATTTAAACAACAGCCAAACAAGAACGTACTAGTTCACCACGACTTAAGGAGTTGTGATTGTTAGTGGATATCTGTTTTTATAGGTTACTAGCTTTTTTTATTATTATTTTTTTCTTTAACGCCGGGAAATGTTCTAAAGCATCCCGCGGTGAGTGGGTCTCCCCATGTGGGACTCTCTGCACCCAAAAGCTGGTAAGTGGACGCAGCTTTACCCACTAAAACCCGGTGCGTGCCACCATTGCCGCCTTTGGTGAGGTGCCCCAGACCTGTTGAGCAAACAGGGTACCTCGACGGCTAGTCAGTCCCTCAGGGGACCGACGTCACCTCCACAGAGGGGTTGTCCCGCACCACAGAATAACCCCTCCCAACGTCGGGACAGTACAATAGGGTGAGGTTCCCGTCCTCGCCCCTGCCCCTGCTCTTTTGTCCCCTTCTTATAAGAGGGGTACAAAGAGCCCCCTCGGCTCAATTCACTTCGCCCAAGGTGCTGCGCTCACCTAGACTATTGAGCCCCACCGCCACGTCAAGGCCTGAACCATGGTGGGGATATATTACTAGCTGACCCGGTAAACGTTGTTCAGCCAAATGACGGCCGGCTGGTCGGTCGGCTACTGGACACTACGCAGCGGCGGTCACGGGTTCGAATCTCACCAAGTGTAGATAATTTGTATGATGAATATAAATGTATACGGCATGAGTACCCGTAATACAAGTTCTAACGAGATTACCACGGAGCTAGGCTAACCGTGTGGGATTTATGAATAGTACTTATTTATTTATTGAACGTAATTCCATAATATATAAAATCTGCATAGCGACATCCTAACCTATCCTAACGATTTGAAAAAATATGATCTACCATTCAAAATATATTTTAAAAAAAATCTTCGAAGAAGTTTGATCACTAAAACCGCGACACGAAATTTATACATAAATAGATCAAAGCCTGAAAAATACACCTTCCATTCAATCCACGATTTAGGAAACTCGCAAAACTAGCGACAATATTAGCAAATTGAACTTTGAAAAGGACGTATTCTCCAATAATGACCGACATCTGGTGGTTTTATGACACATAAACTGTGGAAAATGACATCGATTTATTGCTCGGATTGTATTGCTTTATTAGATGTTAACTTGGTAAATGTATCACATCATCATCTAGGAGTATAAATTCAAACGCCAATAAGATATTAAATTAAATTATATTAATTAGCAATTATCCCGCGAAACACGCAGTCTTTACAGCAAATGTGTGAGTGCACGCATATGCATGCATATAGCACCGCCCTCCTTTTCCACACTGCATATGCGTACACAACCACAGTAAAAGAACACCACCAAACAATCTACGTACGTTTCGCCCCGACACCGAGGCATCCTCAGGATGTAGACTCTACGATTAATTTATTTAATTTTTATAATATAATTTAATATCTTATATACTTAATGGATTTCCGCAAAGTAACGCCTGATTCTATTAACTATCAAACGCCAATGTATAGGAGTAATAAATCCAGTATAGTTATTCCAATTCAATATTATTTATTTACTTTCATACAACACTCGTTATATTCTCAATTCTCAATATAAAATATTAAATATTAAACGACAGTTGCTATTCTCTTGAAGACTCAGCTCCGAGTGTCTGACCATAGTTCTATTCGATACTGTGCCATACTCTCCCCACCATTAGTTCCCCTTTTTTATTGTTAGTTGGATAGGCAAACTGGCAAACCTACCACCTGATGTTAAGTGGTCGACGTCGCCCATGAACATAAACTAGTATAAGTACCTGGAACGAGCCCAGGATACTTTGATAAGGATTATTACAAAAGAGGACACCAGACTGAAGATTTTTGATTATTTGTTTGAATGTGCTAAGCTTCGGAATCATCAAAATTTTATCGAATCATTAGAATGCTTATTAAACTACATCATAGGCAGTTATTTAATTTTGGAATGGATTTGAAAAGGTATAAAATAATTGCAAATATATAATTATTGTAATTAGATTAGTTAATTAAACGTGCCATGTCCAGTAAAAAGGCATAAATGGAAACTATCCACCAAAAACCAAATAGTGGATTCAAAGGATTATATTTGTTACGATTGGATGTGGTAACAAAAAGTGTAATTTTCACCGATAGGATTTTAGTTGGGATTGCATTTTTAGATGAATTCTAAATGAAACTAAAAATAAAAGATTTTATATTTAATTGTTAAATATTACGAAATTCTAGGCATATTGGTTGACATCACCACCATGGTTCCGGCCTTGATGTGGCGGTGGGGCTCAGTAGCCTAAGGAGTGCCCAGCACCTTGGGCGAAACTAATTGAGCCGAGGGGGTTCTTTGTGGGTCTCTTATAAGAAGAGGGGACAAAGAGCTGGGGCAAGGGGCGAGGACGGGAACCACACCACATTATAATACTGTCCCGACGTTGGGAGGGGTTGATCTGTGGTGCGGGACAACCCCTCTGTAAAGGTGGCGGCGGTCCCTTGCGGGACTGACTAGCCGTCGATGTGTCCTGTTTGCTCAATAGTTCCAGGGCCCCTCACCAAAGGTTGCATTAGTGGCACTTGCCGGGTTTTAGTGGTTAGAGCTGCGTCCACTTACCAGCTTTCGGGTGCAGCGAGTCCCACACACCCGCCTGGGGAGACCCACTCTCCAGCGGGATGCTCAGAGCATTTCCCGGCGTTAAAGAAGAAGAGAGGCATATTGGTTGACATCCGTGATCTGATTACGGTTTAGTAGAAAATCGGTTTAGTTAAATTTTCCTGACACAATGCAATATTTTGATCCACACGTGTGGCACATTATATCACATATATTTGTTTGTAATTATTGTCTTAATTTTATTTTCTCTTATTTTTAGGTTCTGTGATCACATATGTTTTTCTACGTGTAGCTCTCTAAGTGTGTCTCCTGTTTGTGTACATGATACCCAGTGGTGTGTATGAGGCGCTACTTAATGCGTCTCCGGTAACGCCCCTGTGCTAGTGTCAGGCAGGGAACCTGGACCCAGTATGACGTCGTGGGGTCTCTTTAGTAGCGACGGGGCAGTCCCCCTTACGAGGAGTAGTCTAGCCTTCACCGGGGCCAGCCTGTCGCTGAGGTGATCCTGTCTGTTGCCTGCCTATCCGGGACCCTCAAAAAGCGTCTAAAGGCGCTCGCAGTAGTTTTAGTTAGGGTGGGCACTCCCAGGTGCGAGTCTCACATTGGGTCAGGATCTACCCGAAGATCCTGGCTGCATCCATAAGGATTTCCCTGCGAAAAAAGAGTATATAAATTTTTGGTTAATATTTATTCATCAAAATTATTTCCTTCTGGATTCGAACCCCACATGAATATATTTTACAGACCGTCTTACAATACAAATAATTGCCAATAAAACTTCCCTATGCAAGGTCCATTAACCCAGTTACACATGTCACATAAACAAAACGTTACATCCCTCCTCAATCTTAATAAAAGTGGAGGGTATTCTCGACTTGAAGTTAATTTGTTGTCGTTACATCGAGCGCTTTGTCGTTCGTATAAAGTGGGGTGTCAATAACATGTACTTGACGAATGGAAATGTAGAATCCTTGGTGGTTTTTAAGCTAGTTGGATTGTCAAATAAGCTGACGAGCTTGCTTACTTGCTTGTATCTCCCGTGAAACAGCTTTGCTGTGTTTCGGAGAGAAGGGCAAGACAGGCAGTGTAATTACTGGCACCGAGACTTAACATCTTATGTCTCAGGATAGGCAACACATAAATAAGTTGCCTGGGCTCGTTCTAGCTATACTAGTTTATGTTCATGGGCGACGTCGACCACTTACCATCAGGTGGTAAGTTTGCCAGTTTGCCTATCCAAGCAACATTTAAAAAAAAAAGATTGTCACCGTTGCTTTTAAACATTAATAAACCAAGACTAGGACAAGTATTCATCTCCGCCATGGTTCAGGCCTTGTCGTGGTAGTGGGGCTCAGTAGCTTAGGGTGAGCCCAGCACCTTGGGCTAAGTAAAATGAGCAGAGGAGGCTCTTTGTACCCCTCTTATAAGAAGGGACAAAAAAGCAGGGGGCAAGGGGCGTACTCACGCCACCTCCACGTCCACGTCGAGTTGCCCTGTTTGCTCAACAGATCCGGGGCACCTCATCAAATGCGGCATTGGTGGCACTCGTGTTTTAGTAGGTAGAGCAGCGTCTACTTATCAGCTTTCGAAGGCAACGAGTCCTACATACTCGCCAGGGAAGACCCGCTCCCCGCGGGATGCATCAGAGCATTTCCCGGCGTTAAAGAAAAAAAAAAGCAATTCGTTCATGTGTTGTCTCATACGCAAAATCTCAACATAGGCGAAGTGGAACAACATAAAAAGTTATCAAATGTTTATGATCAACACATAATATTATTTACAATAACATTGCCTAAAAAATAAAGCTCAAATTTTAAAAAGCTCGTATAAAAATGGATAAAAGCCTGTAACGGATGTGGTGGCTTGTATTTAATGCCTTTATTGTTATAGAAAAACTAGTGTTCCTGTTAAACTTAATTCTTATATGGATAGTTGTATTTAGATTAACATAATATTATTGTGATAGATAATATTAGGATTATTTTCCGATGAGTTCAGGATAGAAACCTGTGCCCAGAATAACACGACGTCGCGGGGACTGCCTAAGCAGCCGGGTAGTCCCCCCCTTAAGAGGAGTAGTCTAGCCTTCGCAAGGGCCAGCCTGTCGCTGAGGTGATCCTGTTGAATACCTATCCGGGAGCCTGATAATGCGGCTGAAGGCGCTCGCAGTGGTTTTAGTTTACGTGTAGGGCACTCCCAGGTGCGAGTCCCACATAGGGTCAGGATCTACCCGAGATCCTGGCTACATGCGTAAAAAGCATTTCCCTGCGATAACAAAAAAAAAAAGGATTATTTTCCGATTCTTAGACGTAAGTATACTGCCTGCCTGTCATTCTCAAACACTGCTTTTTACTAAGGAGAAATAAACAGTATGGTGGTCATACGACGAGGCCTCCTCCCACGAGCCATGAACAGGGGTGCGTAGGAGGCACTAATTAATGCGCCTCCAGTAACGAACCTGTGTTCGTGCCAGGTTCAGAATGGGAACCTGGGCCTAGTAGGATACGACTTTGTGGGACTGCTGAGTAGCAGCCGGGTAGCTCAACCTTACGAGGAGTAGTCTAGCCTTCGCAAGGGCCAGCCTATCGGTGATATGAGGTGATCCTGCTGCCGCGGGGGAAACCCCAACCCCTCGCGGGATGCCTTAGAGCATTTCCTGGCGTAAAAAAATGCATAAGATTATATTCAAAAGAAAACAGACCGATATGAATTACACGATTCCCTATGAAATTTTCGAGTCCTAGAAATTAACAACTCTTTCTTAGAATTTCTTGTTAACAAATTAATATTTAAAATCAAAGCTTTTCAACAATTAACAATCTCACAAAGAAAAAATTATTACAGCGTGATGAAGTGAGCGCGTGATACGTGATGAAGGACGTGATAGGAATGACGTGACAATGTGATAGCGTGAACACTTAAAATATTAATTCATTATAACGAAGCTCGCAAAATTCAGACGATTGACAATTTAATATTTCGTTTTCATTTTAAATCTTATCCGACCTTTTAAATTTGAAAGTATCGGTGAATGTGTATTACTGCTTGCAACTAGTTTCCTCGAAATAAGTCGAGGAGAGTGACTAGCTGCTATCGAAATAAGCATTACCTCTCGACTTTATCCTTCACAAGTAAGCGAGCAACCACATGAAAATACTAAAAACTGGTTTGCCCGCCCAAACTTTCATGTCATTTGAAGGACTCGGGAGGCTCATCTGCCTATCCAGATGAGCCTCCCGATCATCAGGGTAGATGGGAGGTCAGTCGACGTCCAAGTTTATGAGTGGCGGGAGATCCAATCATCCAGATACAACCAGCAGAACTCAAAACGGTAGAGATAGGTAGAATGTAGGGAGGTAGGCAATTAATTACTTTTATTTACGCTTTTCCGTCCATTCTATTATATCATGATCAATTCAGTCGAACGGTTTCATTTAAAAAGACAATTAGGTGGCCGAGGGATAATAGATATTAAAAGTTTACATTATTGACAAGTAGATAACTTGCGCTCATATTTCTTGGAACGAAGTAGTGATAGCGCTATCCATAAATCTATATGCCTTTTGTCAAATCCTCCCTTAAATTTAAGAGATAAAGATTATAACCCTATAAGCAACATAAGCAATGATGAAATATGTGTGGAACACTGGAAATCAAAGGCTCTCCATGGCAAATACCCAAATCAGTTAGAACAGGATCACATAGACAAGGATAGCTTCTCATATGTGGTTACAAAGGGAAAATATTTTTGCTGAACCAGAGGTGTTTATGATAGCCATACAAGACCGAATAATAAACACAAAAAATTACCAAAAGTATATTATTAAAAATCCTTTAATTAATTCTGACAGCTGTAGGTTATGCAATAGCCACAAAGAGATTATAGAGCATATTACCGGAGGTTGCCAATTTCTGGCAACTAAACAATATACACATAGACATAATAATGTAGCAAAACAAATCCACTCTGTTTTAGCAAAAAAATATGACCTTATAAAATTCATTGACCCTTATTATAAATATACACCAAAATCCGTCTTAGAAAATGAACTGGCGAAACTATATTGGGACCGAGACATAATAACCGACAGAAGCACAAACAACAATAGACCAGATATTACCTTAACCATTAAGAGCTCTAAAACTACATATTTAATTGACATATCCATACCTAATACCGAAAATCTAAAACAAAAGCACACAGAAAAAATACAAAAGTACTTACAATTAGCTGAAGAAATAAAACAAATGTGGCACCAAAACGTCGTCAGAATAATCCCCATAATAGTGTCATCCACAGGAGTGATTCCTAAGTCTTTACAGACTAGTCTTTCAGAACTGGGTCTTCATAAAAATATTTACATTAAATTACAAAAAGCAGTTATCTTGGACACCTGCTCAATAGTCAGGACATATTTAAGTGGTGCAAGTTCTTTGGCGATGCCTGTTCTTGTCACCACTATAAAATTCCGGCATTCGGCTGAGACCATTTCTCGGATAACGGTAATGATAATGATAATTATAATTAGCATTTAAAAACTAATAAACTCATTCTGTTGACGGAAAACGTTGCTGATGAGATGTTGTGTTAAGATAACATTTAAGGAGGTCTTGATAATTAGCCATCAGCGGTTCCGGGAGCCACAGTGTAATTATTCATGAAATCCAGCGATTATACCGAACAGCCAAACCAGAAAATGTTGATAACGCGAACGAATTAAGGGTACCTTCATGTTAGATGCAGATAACTCTTACATATTTTTATAAGACCTATTTTGATAACTTTTTGTGTGTGCTCAGGTGGATTTAGGAATTGTTTTGATTCCCAATAAAGTCACTACAAAATTTTAGGTACAAGTATAGAAGTAAAAATATAGTAACATGGATTTATTGGTCAATCAATAATAAGCGTGTGTGTGTGAGTGAAAAGATATTCAACAAACCTTCCAACGGAGCCATAAAATATACAAATAATGAAATCTCATAGAAACATTTTATGAAAAAAAAAAACAGACAAGCGCAAGTCTAGCCACGTCTAGAAATGTATTTTTTTATTACAAGAAATTAACGATATTATTATGTTTTTCCTTCTCTTAAGTTGTGAGATCCAGCTTCTTACCAAATTTGATGATACCATAGGAATATAAAGGTTTTGGTTTGACCGACTGACAGACATATAGACGGAGAGTTCCTATACGGATTCCGTTTTGGCATTTTGAGGAAAGGAACTTTTGTCATTTTGAGGAACGGAACCCTAAAAACGCAGTGACATCATCCCTGTGAAGCGCCATAGCGCCGGTCGTTAAGACGTACCGTTTAGAGGTGCGGCGGCGCGTGGCATTACACCGAGATCTATTTCTTTCATTGTTCATCTCTATTGTCTCGTGTTAACTCACCGGACTATTAATTATTATCATTTTATATTAAATGATTCAGTACATTACCGTCGAAATCGGATTCGGAGAATTGTTGTTGGGAAGAACTGTGATGACTTAGACTGTTTTCTCGTAATAATAAAACGTGAAAATTCGTAAAAAAGTATGGATGTATGTTTGTTATGCTTTCACGCAAAAACTACTTAAAGGATTTTGATGAAACTTTACAATAATATAGATTATTCAATAGAATAACATATAGACTATAATTATTTAACTCTATACTCGGAATAGGAAGAAGGCGAGTGAAACTCTTAAACTCTCTTAAAATTAGCATGCTCTGCAACTTTTCACATTGCCTGCAAGAAGAATGCTTGCTTGACAATATTTATTAACAAGCTCCTTAGGAAACCTGTACAGATGCGTTCGGAGCACGCCCCTTCTACCCGTGGCTCAGGTACCATGCTCAAAAATCACAATTTTTTATGTCATTAGGAGGAAACTGAGCAGACGGGGCCTTATGGTGACTACTGACGCCTATAGATATTCGCAGAACCAAAAGTTATGACGATGCGTTGCCCTCCTCCCCCTCCCCAATGGGCCATCGGAAACTCACAAACCGCACGAAATGCGATCGAATAGCTATCACTTGACGCCGGTGTTATGTGAGAGAGAGGTACCACCCCGGTCGTGCCGGCCCGATTCGGCTGTAGGCGGTTACATTAAAGTAAATGTATTTACTCAAACTAACAAATATCTACAACTCACCAGAAAACGAAAGCACTTAATATTAATAGTAAAACCCAAACTTTAGAAATACCCATTGTATGAATCCTTTCAACTATTAAAATAGCATTTCCCAGCTTAATTGATTAAAAATGTTTCAGCTTAAAATGGAGAACTCTCTCCAACTGTCAGAGTTTACGAAATACTTTCCAAGGCAGAATTGTATTTAATAAGTCGTAACAACCTTTTAAGAGTTTTGTTTTTAAACAAACTTCTCACAACTTTCTGTTGCGTTGAATTCTGCATGGAATAAAATGAGATTAAAATTATCCATTGACAATATATTATCAGTTTTAGCATTCTATAGTTTAAGTGACAAGGGAATCCGTATCGGCGTTCAGTGAGGGGCGTCCACTGCTGAACATAATATGTTCAATAGCCAACAGACCGGTGGGAGGGAAGCACTGTGCCACGCTCCCGGCTGAATGGGTGTGGTACCCATTCAGCCGGGAGCGCGGCACAGCATGCTTGTTTCTCCCGTGAAACAGTTTTGCTGGGTTTCGGAGAGAAGGGCAAGACAGGCAGTGTAATTACTGGCACCGAGACTTTAACATCTTATGTCTCAGGATAGGCAACGCATAAATGAGTTGCCTAGGCTCATTCCAGGTATACTAGTTTATGTCCATGGGCGACGTCAACCACTTACCATCACGTGGTACATTTGCCAGTTTGCCTAACCAATTAACATAAGAAAAGATAGAGTCTGATAATGATGATTATGATGATAAAGAAAAGTTGGGATAGTTTATTATATAGATTTTCTTCTCCACTCTACTCTGTTCTGTTCTGCTTTACTCTACTTAGCATGTTTTTTAATCAGCTCTAATCTCCTCGGTTCTTATCTGATTTAACAAATACTAGCTGTTGCCTCAGCTTGGCCCGCGTTACTCAACTCATGTCACAGCGTGATGTTATACAGCCTATAGCCTACCTCGATAAATGGGCTGTCTAACACCGAAAGAATTTTTCAAATCGGACCAGTAGTTCCTGAGATTAGCGCGTTCAAACAAACAAAGAAACTCATCAGCTTTATAATATTAGTATAGATAAACTGATATGATCTACTCCCTTCATGTGTGTATCTGTTCTTATCTGCTTTGATGTAATATGAACATCTTATAACAATATGATCTTTTTATATTAATATTATTACGGGTGCTTAACGCGTTTAAAGATTTATTGAATTCCCGATATTTCGGCAATGTTTCAATCGCCATGATCACGGGGAGACTGACGTACGGTGCTGGTAGATGGTGACAGATCAGAAAAATCTGTCTACCGTCTTTCTTCTTCGTTTCGGACGACTAGTTTCGGCACACGGACGCACTTGTTCACCACGACACACTATACTGACAGTGTCTTTTTTGGACTTTGAGCATCTATATCGTGACGGACCTTCACACAAACTAATCACGGGATTCCACATACTCGGTATTCTGAATCCGTCTTCCCTATTGAAATTCGGATATTTTTTAATTTCAATTGCCTCCTTTACTAATCGAGGGAAATGATGACGTTCGGATGACAAAACCTGTGGCTTATGTAACTCAATCCAGTGATTAGGACCCGCTTCTAGCAGATGTTGAGCTATGGCCGATTTTTGGGGGTCATTCTTTGTGACGGCTTTGATGTGTTCTTTGATGCGACATGATATTGTCCTCTTTGTCTGGCCGATATATGAACTGCCGCAACTACAGTCTACTTTATAGACACCAGGATGTTCAAAGGGAAAATAATCCTTTGGTGAACGCAGTGTACCAGCGACCTTCTGAAGAGGAGTAAACACTGTTTTTATTGAATATTTTTCCAGGTGTCTACTAATCCTGTCGGTTACCCCTTTTACATACGGTAAATACGCGGTTTGACGTTCTACACTAGGCTTTTTTTGTATTTTCCCTGTTTTTAGTTTTTATTTTAGTGACGTCGATGTTGTAACCATTACATTTTAATACTTTCTGTACATGTATTAACTCCCTTTGTACGCTTGTACTATCACACAGGTCATGGGCGCGATTCGTAAGTGACGTCACTACTGAATGAAGATGGCGTGGGTGATGATGTGACGTAGCGTGTAAATATCTGTCCGTGTGTGTTGATTTTCTATATACAGTGTGGCCCAAGGTGTTGTCTTCTCGTACTGTTATTAGTACGTCCAGAAAGGCCAAAGACCTATCGCTCTCTAACTCCAGTGTAAATTTGATCTTGCTGTGCGAGTTATTAAGGTAGATTAAACACGTATTGGCATCATCCGGGCCTCCCTCCAAAATGCAGAACACGTCGTCAACATATCTCTTCCATAGTTTTATCGGTAGCAGTATAGTAGCAACGCAGCGATCCTCGAACCACTCCATCCAGATGTTAGCTACTACTGGAGCGACAGGACTTCCCATTGCCACCCCGTCTACTTGAAGATAATATTGACCACGGAAACAGAAGTAGCTTGACATGAGGCAATGTTCCAATAGTGTCACATACTCCAGCGGGATGTTGTAGTCTTTCATTTTCGATTTGACAACTTCTAAGCATTCCGTTATCGGCACATTTGTGAACAACGATTCAACGTCAAAACTGACCATGATCTCATTTTTGTTCACCCGGGTGTGCTGTAGAAGCTGTACAAAGTGTCTGGAGTATTTGACGTAAGATGACGAGTTCCCGATAAGTGGCTTCATGACAAGTGCGATGTGTTTGGCCAGGTCGTATGTAGGTGAACCAATTTGACTCACTATAGGCCGTAAAGGAGTATCACACTTGTGTATTTTGGGAAGACCATATATTTTCGGAGGCTGTGGTGTAGTGGGCCTTAATAGAAATTTAACCACATCATCAGGGAGAGCGTGTTGGCATTCTTTTATTAGCTTGTTGGTCTTTCGTGATACCCTGGCGGTCGGGTTGTAGTCGACTTTGCGATAGGTGTTGTCATCATTTAACAGCATGAGTATTTTGTTCTCATATGCCTCAGTGTCCATTATCACCGTTGCGTTACCTTTATCAGCTTTCAGTACTAGGATATCGTTATCTTTTCTCAGGTTTCTTAAAGCCACCCTTTCAGCGTATGTTAAATTACTCTGTGGCGGTCGAAAATGACGCAAGATAACCGCTATATCTTGTCTTAAGGTATCAGCGTCACTAGGTGGAATTTTATTGCGAAATATCGTTTCCTCGATATTGCCGATTATTTTTTCATAAGGCAAACGCAAGGGGGTAGGTGAAAAATTTAAACCCTTTTTTAAAGCGTTTAATGCGGAAGATTCAAGTTCTTTATTTGAAATATTAATAACGGTTCCGTTATGATCCGAATCACTGACCGTTAATATGTCCGGTCTTTGTTTACGCAGTAATATATCGAACTTACGTTTCTGCTTACAAGCGCTTAGCTCACGTGAACGTTGCGCCTGCAAATAAGTAATTCGATCAACATAGTCAAAATCTTCCTTAGAAAGCACTTCACTGCACATAAGATTTACGTTATATAGGTCACACTGCACTTTGTCAAGCAAATACCGATTGTTGCGTATTAATTTACGAAGAAGTTTTTTACTCGCCGTATGTAGTATGTTCGCGGAACCGTGAATATCAAAGCGAGGTTTTATTCGCACACACATTGGTAATAAGTCATTATCCCGACATAAAGTTAAAAATGTCAAAGATTCCTTAGTGCACTCACATTTTTTCCGCAAACGTTCTAGATGAAGTATATTATTAGAACACTCCGGCCCGTACCGGTTTGTTATATATTGTTTTAAACTAACGCGATCACTATTCATATTTATATTAATATTCTTACGGGTGCTTACAGCGTTTAAAGATTTATTGAGTTCCCGATATTTCGGCAATGTTTCAATCGCCATGATTTGCTCCTCTTCAGAAGGTCGCTAGTACACTGCGTTCACCAAAGGATTATTTTCCCTTTGAACATCCTGGTGTCTATAAAGTAGACTGTAGTTGCGGCAGTTCATATATCGGCCAGACAAAGAGGACATTAACATGTCGCATCAAAGAACTAGTGGTGGTTAATATAACGCATAGCGCCATAACGTAGCGCGCTATTCATACTCAACGTATAGCGTACGCTATATAAATTCCTATTCGGCGCTATAACGTAGCTCGCCTCGCTACATACCTAATGTAGCGAGGCGGCTAGCGCAGGCCGGTAGTTATAACTTTATAACATTCGAACTACGTCAACGTGCTAGATCCTAGACGCTAGACGTTATAATTTATAGTTTATACGTCAGTCAGCGTCGAGCGTGCGCTAGCGCTAGATGTGTCGTGCGCTATCCCGGCCGGCTCACGCGAGTTACGTAATTCTAGTATTGCGACTACACGTTATAATATAGTCTATAAAATAGCGCGCTAGAAAAATATAGTTTATAGTCCATAGCAAGTTATCATAAAATAGTTTATTTGCACACCACTACAAAGAACACATCAAAGCCGTCACAAAGAATGACCCCCAAAAATCGGCCATAGCTCAACATCTGCTAGAAGCGGGTCCTAATCACTGGATTGAGTTACATAAGCCACAGGTTTTGACATCCGAACGTCATCATTTCCCTCGATTAGTAAAGGAGGCAATTGAAATAAAAAAATATCCGAATTTCAATAGGGAAGACGGATTCAGAATACCGAGTATGTGGAATCCCGTGATTAGTTTGTGGAAGGTCCGTCACGATATAGATGCTCAAAGTCCAAAAAAGACACTGTCAGTATAGTGTGTCGTGGTGAACAAGTGCGTCCGTGTGCCGAAACTAGTCGTCCGAAACGAAGAAGAAAGACGGTAGACAGATTTTTCTGATCTGTCACCATCTACCAGCACCGTACGTCAGTCTCCCCGTGATCATGGCGATTGAAACATTGCCGAAATATCGGGAACTCAATAAATCTTTAAACGCGGTAAGCACCCGTAATAATATTAATATAAATATGAATAGTGATCGCGTTAGTTTAAAACAATATATAATATGATCTTTTCTAATCGTTCTCTAATCTAATCTTCTTTTCTGTTTGGATCTGCTCTACTTTGATATTATCTACTCTCTTCTCTTTTTATTTAAACTTTTAATCTTGACATTAAAATATAATAAGTCTGCTATATTCAACGATGATATATATTTTAGTACTTACTTTCATATATAAATGAAATTTGCTGGTCTCGGGTTAAGTAAATTTCAGTAATTAAAAACCTCCTCACATACTCGTCTCGTTTGATGGGCTTAAAGGAGCTTTCAACTTTTAAATTTACTCCCACGTAAATATCTTTTAAAATAAAGGATATTTTAAAATTTTGTATCTAACCTTAATTAAGAATTAACGTAAGAGCTTTAGCTCAAAGCTTGCCTGGGTTAGATTTAGCGTTAGCCAGAAAGTTATTTCGTGAACTTTAAATTATCTCCATTATTCAATCTTACATCATACGATGTATACCTATATCATATTATTATTATAGTTCACCTTGTTGGTGCACAAGTTTAGTTTTAAGCGTGTAGTTAATAAGACCTCTTCCGGGTGGAAAGGAGGGCTACCGAGGGCTACCCTTCAAATTGTGATGGCGGCAAGTGGGTTGGGCAGATTCCTGCCTAACCTTGGAGGATCCAGCGCCACCTGCAAGCAGCTATACTCCAAAATCTGTCGGAGTATGGCAAGGTATGATGCACCCATTTGGGCGGGTACCGATATACCGCTAGGAATAATAATAATAATAAATAACTTTATTTGCAAAAACATACTGCACCATTTAAAAATTGAACAAGAGGAAAAAGCACAAGTACTTGCATAAAAATATAAAATAAAGTATACAAATTTACCGGTGGGAGGGAAGCGCTGTGCCGCGCTCCCGGCTGCATGGGTACCACCATCTTGCTTGTTTCTCCCGTGAAACAGCTTTGCTGTGTTTCGGAGAGAAGGGCAAGACAGGCAGTGTAATTACTGGCACCGAGACTTAACATGTCTCAGGATAGTCAACACATAAATGAGTTGCCCGGGCTCGTTCCAGGTAAACTGGTTTATGTTCATGGGCGACGTAGACCACTTACCATCAGGTGGCACGTTAGCCAGTTTGCCTAACCAAGTAACATAAAAAAAAAAAAAAAAAAAAAAACAAAAACATAAAAAGTAGAGATAAAACAGACACTAACGCACTCGGCACAGCGGGTCATCGTGGTAAGAGTGATTCAGGGGTACTGTACTATCGTGAACTGCAGCCGCAGCCACTGCCCTGGCCGGTGACCACCCGTAGGAACTCGTGGCAGAGACTCATGCCGAGACGCACTCCTATGTATCGGTTAGGAGGGCTCTTAACGAGTTCGCCGACTGCTCGCAGGAGGCGTTAATACGGAGGTTGGGGAGGACCTGGCGCGGCAGCCCTATGGCAAAAGCCGCTGCTCTGCGTTCGATCTTCGAGCGATGGATTTGCCGTATGCGCAAACCCCTCTTCACCTTTCGTCTGACACAGGTGCTCACAGGGCATGGTTGCTTTGGTGAATACCTGTGCCGGATGGTCCACGGGGTGCCGTTGACAGGTTATCACGATTGTGGCCTAATAGTGGACTCGGCCCAGCACACCCTCGATGTGTGCCCGAGATGGGTGGCGCTGCGTCGCAGTCTAACATCGGAAAACTTGTCTCTGCCGAGAGTCATCATCGCAATGCTCGGCAACGACGACTCCTCGGCGGCGATGGTCTTCTTGTTTGATACAGTAATTTCCCAGTCAGAAGCCGACAAGCGGGTGAGAGAAGAGGTCGCCGACGATGCCTCCCCCGCGGTTAACGAACGGGGGTGCGAGGCGCTACTTTATGCGCCTCCAGTAACGCCAGCTGGGCAGTCCCCCCTTACAAAGAGTAGTCTGGCCTTTTGCCGGGGCCAGCCTGTCTCTGAGGTGCTCCTGTTGCCTGTAGATCTCGGACCCTCAAAAAGCAACTGAAGGCGCTCGCAGTGGTTTTAGTTGGGGTATACATAGCACAAGTGTAAGTCCGACACAGGGTCCGGAACCACCCAGGTACCAGGCTACATGCATAAAGCATTTCCCTGCGTCAACAAAAAAAATGTAGTTAAAAATGCCGTCTGCATTTTTAGACTTTTATCTCACTTTAATTCAGTTCTTAGCAGTATGATAATAAAATATTGAAGCAAGATAGTGGTGCCATACAAACGGACACAAAACACATCCCACTGCAACCAAATATATTATCATAATAAATTTCTTAGGTGACAACCTCATACTGAAGAGATATGAACTAAGCCATACATTGTATCACATGTTTAAGTGCGCGGGGGTGGGGTGGAGGTTGCGGTGGGGGGTGTAACAAGACAGTAAAGTCAACCCAAAGGCCAACTCGACGATTTCATTATGAGTACGAGAGAAACGAGTTAGCGCTCGCGTTGATGTCACCGGATTGGGTCCTGGAAGAATTTTGGCAGTTCTGGAAGTCACTGTATAGGTATGGGAATTTTACGATTAGTAAAAATTAATAAAAGTAAAAGGAGAGGAAAAGAAAAAACGACATAGGAAGTAGAAAAAAAATGAAAGGAAAGGAAAAGTAGGAAGAAAATATCTCTCTTATATAACGAATACTTTAAGATCCCAAAAAAAAACAATAATCTTCACATATTAAAGTTAATTAAAATTAAAAGTCAGAAAATTAAAATAAACATATTTTGTAGAAAAAAAAATGGGTAAAAATGTTTAAAACAATTTTACTGTTTTTGTAAATTTATTTATAGAAAATATGAAAACATTAATAAATAAATTGAATAAACTAATTATGCATTTTAATAAAGACGATCACTGCTTCTAGATTCTTCTTTAGATTTTTTACGACTAACATACATTTGTAAACAATTAGTAAAAATTAGTGCCATGCTGCTTTGCATCCAAATTAGGCCGGCATAACCGGGGTGGTACCTCTCTCTCACATAACACCGGCGTCAAATGACAGCTATGATGTCGCGTTTCGTGCGGTTGTGAGTTTCCGGGGCCGATTGGGGGAATAGGGAAAAGGAGGGCAACGCAACTGCATAACTTTTGGTTGTGCGGATGTTTATGGGCGTCTTAAGTCTCCGACCGCTACTGTTAAAAAAAGGAGGCATCTCCTTATGCCATAAAAAATATTTTAACTTGAAATTTTATAAGTATCAAATGCCACGTTCGCAACGAGCGCGTCGGCGATTAGAAACAGCAAAAGATTGCAAGAACTAACATAAGCCAAGAAAAGACAGCAACCAAGATTAACCAGCCCAGCTGCAACACACAACGTACCCGCGTACTTCCCATTTCCGTGGGAGTACAGGGGTAAATTACAACCTATAATAATATGTTATTAGTATTAGAGTAACAAACATACCTCCATACATACATAATATATAATAATAATAATATCAACCCTTATATAATATGTCCCACTGCTGGGCACGGGTCTCCTCCTCGAAATCAGGCGAGGGTTTTGGGCCATAGTTCAGCGATGCGCTGGCCTAATGCGGGTTGGTGAACTTCACACACCTTCAAAGACTTTTAATCTCATCAGGCGTGCAGGTTTCTTCACGATATTTTCCTTCACCGGCGAGCAAACGATGGTCTCATGTTCATGTGCATGGTGAAATTTAGAA
The DNA here is from genome assembly GCA_963853865.1 of Helleia helle. Lineage (NCBI taxonomy): Eukaryota > Metazoa > Arthropoda > Insecta > Lepidoptera > Lycaenidae > Helleia > Helleia helle. The sequence continues at coordinate 16,883,880 of OY971433.1, read as the reverse complement.
AAACCCATTTCTAAGCATCACAGGGGGAGGGGGTCAGGATCGAACACGGATCTCTCGGCTCTCACTCAAGAGGCCGAGCCCATACCCCCCTTTTTTTTCTTTAACGCCGGGAAATGCTCTTAGGTATCTCGCCTGGGGAGTGGGTCTCCCCAGGCGGGTATATGGGACTCGGTGTGCCCGAAAGATGATAAGTGGGAGTAGCTCTATCCACCAAAACCCGGAGAGTGCCACCAGTGCCGCCTTTGGTGAGGTGCCCCGGATCTGTTAAACTAACAGGGCTACTCGACGGCTAGTCAGTCCCGCAAAGGACCGACACCACCTCCACAGAGAGGTTGTCCTACACCACAGAACAACCTCTTCAACGTCGGGACAGTACAATGGGGTGAGGTTCCCATCCTCGCCCATAAGAGGGGGTACAAAGAGCCTCCTCGGCTCATTTCACTTCGCCCAAGATGCTGGGCTCACCCTAGGCTACTGAGCCCCACCGCCACGTCAAGGCCTGAACCATGGTGGGGAAGCCCTTACCCCCTAGGCCATCGCCGCTACATACATACATACATTTTCTTTTTATATTAAAATTCAAGCGGTTTCAGTTTTATTGTTTTCTATTTATATTTATTTTTTATTTCTTAATTAACAATTTCTAAGTTACACAAATATAATATTTATAGGGTTAACTATTTTAAAGACTTCAAATTCGGTAAAATATTCCCCATTGAGACAGATTACAGTAAAGTCATGTGCGATATCGATATCGATGAAAGGAATATATTTTTATACAGATTTCTTTTTATGTAACTCGTATGTGATGAGAATAAGTAAAGTAGTGGTCACGGGACGTCGTCGTCGTTGACGTTTTATTTGGTGCATCCCAAAATAGACAGGAGCTGTTTGATCATTATGAATTCTAGTTTTGTAATTATGAATTAAATATTTAATTATCTGATCTTTATTTTAAGGCATACTTTTCTATACCATCCAGTAATAAACTTACGTAAAACTTAGTATTTCATATATAAGCTTAATTATTTAACACAAGCTGTTGCCCGCAGCTTCGCCCGCCTTTGCTCCGATTTTGAGCCGTATCCGATTTATAGCGTAAGTTACTTCTTATAATGCCGGTATAATCCAGTGAAAGTCCTGTGAAATTCATCCGAGCCGTTTCAGATATTAGCCGGAACAAACCGACAGTCAGACAAAAATAAAAAAAGTCTTTTTGATGTAAGTACTGTATACACTTTCATATTCATTTATAGAAAAGCTGTTAAATATTAAACAGACACTTCAATTTTACTTATTTTTATAGCATAGATGAAAATCGATATTTTGCCATCCACATCCCTACCACATATGACAATTGCAGGTCTGGACGAGTGTTTGTCTAGAATGCATGATGAATGTTAGTGTCAGTGTCGGCCGCCCAACGCCGCCCTACTCCACTCAGCCGCCCAGCCGCCCAGCACCATGCAGCTGTCCAAATATCAGTCGAGCGTATTTTTAGAGTACTGAAAGTTCCTGCACTAACATTAGTGTGATATTTTATACAGTTTAATGCGAGTTTCGTGGCGTAAAAAGATTTGGATAGAAGTGCATGGTGAAATAGATATTCGGAGTTTATGCTTCAGTATTTGACGGCCGGCTGTTTAATTGGTCAGGCTACTGGACACGTAGCGGTTGCGGGATCGAATCGTGCTAAGTGTAGACAATTTGTGTGTATTTTTATGAATTTCTTACCGTTCCTAGTACCCTTAAGACAAGTTCTTAGGAACTTAGCACCGGGCTAGGTTAACGTGGTGTGATGGTTAGTTAGGATTTATCTATTTAGTATATGTACTCAAAGCTGGTATCTGCAGCTAATATATAGAAACCGGAGTTTGTTAGTCAAGTCTATTATAACCTGATGGTGTCCCACAGCAATAAAAAAATGGTTGTCTGTAAGGCTGGCTTACGGACGATAGTTTAACGTGACGTTATAACATAACGCAAGCGTACAATGAGCGTAACGGAACAATGAGCGAAACGGGACAATGAGCGAAACGGGACAGTGAGCGTTACGCGACAATGACGCGACATTTCACAAAAATGCACCCGGCGTTCATTGATTTATTAGACGTTGTCACGTCAGAAAACCACAAACATGGACGGCCACACAATGTAAACAGCCTTTGCATTCAAATGACTTAATTGAATCACATCGAAAATCCTAGTTCGGGTTTATTATATCACTTATACACAACTATATAATCATTAACACGTAGCTGATTTATATGGAACTTATGAACATAAGTTATAGCAGAACAATCATATTTTAACATTATCAGATAGTGATAGTGATGGGACGCTTCACTCGATAAATCACTGATCAAAATCACGTTATCACGGGCGTGATTTTTATATACACATAACCACTTTGAGATGAATGATGATTATGAATATAGGTTTATTATATTATCATTGCCGTGACGGTCCAAAATGACAGAAAATGTGTCGATTTTTTTTCAAGATGGCGTCGGAAAATGCAAGGATTTTTTTTCAAAATGGCGTCGGAAAAAGTGCCGATTTTTTTTCAAGATGGCGTTGGGAAATTTGACGATTTCTTTTTTAACATTGCTATAAGATTTCTACCATAATATTATGTTGATAAAGTTTTACTAAAAAATATATTATAGACTATGTTTTTTTAATGACAAAAAAGCAACTCCTAAGGTTTTTTCTCGTTTTTTTAAGGGAAGTCTGCAACCCAAAGGAAAGTAAGAAAGAAAGAAACATTTATTCGACACAAACAGGAGACACACAGAGACATAAAGATATACAAAGGAGTTTTTTTTTGTTATTTAGTACCTATATTCTTATTAACTTTTTTTCGACCTGTACCAAGTGTAAAATTTGTCATAGATATTGCAATTCACGAAGGTGAGTAGGCTTTACTTGTGGTTGACGTGTAGGTCTATGACTTGCACATTTATGGAAGTGTGCGTGTCTGGCTGCTCGCTCGCAACTGACAGACACGCACACCACCACAGTATGCTTATATAGACGTCGACTACAAGTAAAGCTGACTTCACGCCTTCATGAATTATTGCAATATCTATTGGAAATAATTTCAAAGCGTGATAATTTTATAACAAGCCATAATTTCCATCACTAACATTACAATTCCTGGCGCGTCTTATAAAATTTCACCCAACGTAAATGGTAAATAAACATTCTACCTGTGGGCTCACGTACCGCGATAAACGGTGTTATCACCTTTTATGGATATTGATATTTCCATTCTAACTGCTTGATGTGTAGGACACGGGTAGGGTACCAAACAGGGTAACCTATGTGTCCCAAAGTCTTAAAAAATGTCCAACTGTGTTTAGAAGTGGTGCAATTGTGCAAAAAGGGGTCTAACAGTGTCCTACATTGTCCAACCATGATAGTATCCAAAAAAAATCTATAATTTATAAAATCAATAGTGTTCAGCAATATATTATTATGATATTTTGTAGCAGTGTCCAGCAGTGCTTCAATGGTGTTCCATAGTGTCCAACAGTGTCCAAGTGTCTAACGGTGTCTAACCTTTTTTTTTTTTGGTTTCGCTGGGGAATGCGTTTAGGCATACCACCGGGGTCTGGGGGAGCCCGGAGGTTATGTGGGACTCTCTGCGCCCGAAAAGATGGTAAGGTGGACGCAGACTCTACCCACTAAACCCCAGCGTTGTTCTCCTCCTCGTTTGGAAGACTCGGCGCGAGAGCTGTGGACATCCGTACCGGGCCACAACGGTGTGCCATACGGCACTCTTCTCTGGAAGCGGGGGGTGGCATCCCCACCTCCTTCTCCGCTTAAGGCACTCTGAACACACAAGGGTGCCTTATAGCTCAGACCTTACGCGCGCGCAGCGAATCCCCCGATCGGCCGCGCACAGGTCTCTCACGGCAGCCCGACTGCCTGTCACCGCCGTGCTCTCCTGCGGGAAGAGGCGCCAGTATGCTCCCTCTCCCGCTCCGCCTCCTCCTTCTGGGACATCACGTCCTCGAGGAAGGATAAGACAACCTGCCATGTGCTCTCAGAGCGATGACCGTAGGGAGCGACAGGTCCGCGCCAACCTTGGTGATGAGGGACGCCCTTGCCTCTGCCCAAGCTGGGCACTCCGCCAGGGTGTGGTCAGCAGTGTCTTCACTGCTGTTACAGTGATGACACTCTGGCGATTCCTCCACCCCTGTCACCTTCCACAGATACCTTCCAAAGCATCCGTGCCCCGTCAGTATCTGCGCAAGGTGGAATCTCTCCACAAGGCTCACAACACACACAAGGCTCCAGGATTGGACCGACTGCCAACACCGTGAGGTGTCGCGCGCTTGGCTCTCTGAGCCGCTCACCCCACTGGCTGAGCACCCGCCTTCTCAGGCGGCTCCGCCAGGTCTCTCCCTCCACAGAGACCTCCTCCTTAACGGTGTCTAACCTTGTTCAACAGTGTCAAATAGGGTCAAACAGTGTTTAAAAGTGTATAAAAATGTTCAGAAGAGTCCAGCAATAATAATGTTCAATAGTGACTAGCAGTCGATAAATGGTGTCCAATACTATTGAATTTGGTCCAAAAGTGTATATGGTCGTGACAGTACTTGGACAGTCATGTCAATAAGTTCTAAATGGTGAATCATTTTCAATTATAGACGATTCAGATAGAAATCGGGCCACGCGGTTCACGGTTCCATTAACGAAAATTTTAATAAGTATAAATGATTTATTAAACCGAGTTAGCTGCTAAACCAACCTCAAAAGCGGCAAAACTCCACCATGATTCTCTAACAGTATATTCACGTTCTTCGCCAGCACCGCTATCTCCATGAACACCGGCTGCAGGATCCTACTCCCGTCTTCGTGGCCCGTGCTCATCACCGCATGGATATGGCACTTCCTCCTCTGGGGTGTGATACAGAGAGTTTTCCTCTAAAAGTATTTTTCATGTACCATTTTAAGTATGGGTTAAAATATAATTATTATCTTTGATATAATTATGTAATTTTAATACCAAATTTTATCAAATTCTGATCAGTTTAATTTAGAAAAGCAAGACTTTTGCATTAGTATGGATTGTGTGAATGTGTATTTAATTTAGGCTGTGTATACAGCGGTCTATTCCTAAATTTAGGTCGCGTAGGCTTTAACAGATTAATTAAGCCTAAATTGTGTTATCTCGTCCCGTTTTCATCCAAAACGCGTCGCTTTCATTACTGTGTAATGGTATTTTAGTATTTATTTGATTTTGCGTTTCTTTGTTTAAAGATAAAGAATTAAAAGAATAAAGAAAAAGAAAGCCATTTTGCTAAGAAACCTTTTTTATACAAGGCCCTTAAATATAAGGAAAGAAGTTAATTTTACATAACTTACAAAAAAAAGTGTTAGTACGCTTTTTAGTGCTATTAAATCCCTTTTCTTAAGTGACTAAAGTGAATGTTCGTTTATTTTTTTCCTTAAAATGGCGTTTAATTGATGTTATTAATTCAAATTAAATATTTTTTAATTCTCTTAAACGTTTGAATTTAATTTTTATAATTGTAAATAATATCTTTATACATATTAGATTTAAAAATTTGATTGAATTTTTATTGTAATATTATTGAATATTATTATTATGTCATAAAAATAATCAGTCTTTTTTTTTGGAACGAAGTTTCTTATGGGGCGTTGTGGAGGGGTAGAGGAAGATAACTTTTTTTTTTATAGAAGAACAAAGCAAACGGATAGTCGGTTCACCTGATGGTAAGTGAAGACGAACATCTACAGACACCCACTACATCAGAGGATTAGCAGGTCTGACTGTCCTTCTCTGAAACATAATATCAAAGCTATTTGACGAAATCAATAAGCAAGTGGAAGGTGGTGGTATTTTATCGCAGGAAAATCCTCAATGGATGAGGATCTTCGGCTAGATCCTGGCCCTATGTGAGACTTGCACTTGGGAGCGCCCTACCCCAAATTTTTTTTTTTTTTTTATAGAAGAGGGGGCAAACGGACAGTCGGTTCACCTGATGGTAAGTGAATAGCGACATCCACAGACACCAGGAGATCAGCAGGTGCGTTGCCGGCCTTTTAGATGTGAGTATGCTCTTTTCTAAGTCGTATCGGTTTGGAAACACCATAGGTGGCAGCTGATTCCATATATTTGTAGTGCGAGGCAGGAAATGCCGTAAAATCTAGATGTTGTGGATTTCCGGACATCAAGATGGTGTGGGTGAAATTTAGAATTCTTACGCGATGTCCGGTGGTGGAATTCTGCCGCAGGTATTAATCCGAACAATTCCTCAGAACACTCCCCGTGGTAGATGCGGTAGAAGATGCAGAGCGATCCGACATCTCTACGCAGCGCCAAGGGATTAAGCCGATTGGAGATCACATTATCATCGACGATTCGAGCCGCCCGGCGTTGGACGCGGTCAAATGGAAGGAGCTGATATTGGGGCGCTCCAGCCCAGAGGTGAGAGCAGTATAATACATAATATATAATATATAATGTTATAAATACATATATCTCATTGCCACAACGTAAGCAACGAAAATAGTTGAGACGTTTCTTAAATACATTAATGGATTGTGATTTTTGCACTGATTCGGGTCAGGCATTCCATAGTCGAATAGCTGAGACAGTAAAAGAATATTCAAAGAAGATAGTTTTATGAATAGGAAAGGCAAGTGTCAGTTTATTAGAAGAGCGAAGGATAGTTGAGTGATCGGCAAGGTAGTAGAACTTTTCTTTAAGATAGCTGGGAGTATTTGGATTAAAGAGGATATTGTAAAGGAGATGAAGAATGTGGGTATTCCGACGCAGCCATAAAGGAAGCCATTTGAGCTTGGAACGGTACTCCGAAACGTGGTCATATTTACGGATCCCGAAAATGAAACGAAGACATAGATTTTGAAGACGCTCTAAGGCAGAAAGAAGATTTTCACTAAGATCACAGTAACAGACATCAGCATAGTCAATGATAGGAAGTAATATCGATTGTGCAAGAGAAATTTTGGTTGGTATGGGGAGAAAGTTACTCAAACGCCGTAAAGAGGCTGCAGCACCTGCCATTTTCTTACGCAGTTCTTTAAGCTGCACATTCCAGGAAAGAGTTTGGTCTAGGTGGGTGCCAAGACTCTTTACAGTGGAACTGAGTGGAATAATAGTGCCCTCTACTGTAATACTTGGTAGGTGATCCCACTTGATTTTTGCAATCAGTTGCCGACTACCAATGATAATACACTGCGTTTTTAGAGGATTCAATGTGAGCCCAAAGTCCTTACTCCACTGCAGTATGTTTTCTAGAGTATTATTATACACTATGAAAGCTGTCATCGGTGGATCCTGAAGAAGATAACGAAAAAAAACTTTCTTCATCGCTTTCAGTATCGTTGTACATACTGAGTGCCTAAGACATATAATTAAACTTATAAATATAATAATAATGACTTTAAAATATAATACAATATTCTTAAAAAAAGAAATATGAAATAAAATAAATAAATAAAGTAATTTTTTTTTTATACACCAATTAAAAATCAGGTGTAATAAAATAATATGCACTACCTTTTACCGACCGACATACTTTTTGAATCGGATTAAAATAGTAGTAAGCGTTTGAGTTGTTTCTGCTGTCAGTGTCAGTTTCATAACTAATGACATAAGACATTTGACAGCATGATTTTGCAAGACAATAGACATTTGACATAATATACAATATTTAGTTTATAAAATAAGAACAAACAAAATTTAATTATTAATATACTTTCTATAACTATCGGGTAGTAGCCAAAATCGTTTGAGAAAAAATATGTACCTACAAATCTAGTGAAGAGAATATTATAACAATTTTGGTTATATAGTTGATCAAATACAAAGTTCAATTTGTAGGAAATAAAAATACAAAAACTGTTAGATCTTCACAAACAAGTTTATAATGCATTGTGAGATGATTATGATATAAGAGTTACTATTAATTACTTACAGAAACGAATAACTAAGTTTATTTTAATTGATTTGCTGGGGAAAAAACGTAGAAGTTGAAACTAAATATTATAAGTAAGCATTTACATTTAGCTTGAGCGATTATTTACCCTTGGGAAGTCGTCTTCGCTTGGATTCTTTGGCTGCTGCTTGAAAATTGCTCCCAGTCGCTTTATCAGCTCCAGCCATGTCACTTGTGGAAGCTGGAAGAGGAATGGATCTGAACTCTGCCAGAGAGGTTATTCGGTGCCGGGTGCCATCAGGAGCAGATACTATTATTATGCCATTTCTTGTCCAGCAATTTGAAATACCGAACGTATTATGTCGCGACTTATTCAGGAATTCAGAGATTGTAATGCCAGATCCTTTTAATTTTGATTTATCATGCCATATGTTATCTCTTACACGAATATCCTTTAACTTGACAAGAATAGGCCGGGGAATATTATACTTTGCTCGCCCTATTCTGTGGCACCGCTTTATACAAGCTTGATCAATGTTAGTGACTTTTAGATGGTTGATCATAACTTTGATGAGAATAGATGCAGTGTCCTCATTATTTTCTTCCGCAACTCTATGCAGTAGTAACATTTTTCGGCGGCTCCTCATTTCTTCGTGGTCATGAAGCTTAGCTAGAAGACTATGTTACGTCGACGACAATGTTATCTCCAATCGGCTTGATTCTTTGGCGCTGCGTAGAGATGTCGGATCGCTCTGCATCTTCTACCGCATCTACCACGGGGAGTGCTCTGAGGAATTGTTCGGACTAATACCTGCAGCAGAATTCCATCGCCGGACATCGCGGAAAAACTCCAAATTTCACCCACACCATCTCGATTCCTTTAAAAAAAAAAAAAAAATCATACGTCTTTTTAAATTGCAACACCTATATTGTAAATTCTTGTACAATATTACTTTTTATCTTTTATTTTACATTAGATGACACCTTACATACATTTAATTTACCAATAACAGGATAACATATACCATGGGTAGTTGTGCAGTTTATCAAAGTTGCCATGAACATAGAGTCCATTTTGCGATATTTTTATAAAAAGTAGATATTTGCAACAGTTGCAAAACCAAACTGAACTCTTATCAGGGTTTTGCGCAGGTCCGCATGATGCATAATACGGGTTGGCGAACGTCACACACCTTTAGAGACTTTTTAATCTCTTCAAACTTTTTTTAATAGAACAGGGTGAAAACAGACCGTCAGTTCATCATATGGTAAGTGACCAGAGTCGTGTAGACACACCACACAGAGGACACAGAGGATGAAGAAAAAATGAGGATTAGCAGGTGCGTTATCAGCCTTTCATATGTATAATATGACTACCACCATCTGCTAACCTGCTTTACGAAAACAGCCCTTTCGAAAAAAAGCCTTTGCTCTTTCAAACTCTCACGATATTTTTCTTCACCAATGCTGATCAAAGATACTGAGGTGGTGTATGAACAGTTTAGCCCAAATTAAACCTGAATATAGTCCAATATTGCCAATTTTTTTTGTTAGTTGGATAGGCAAACTGGCTAACGTACCACCTGATGGTAAGTGGTCGACGTCGCCCATGAACATAAAATAGTTTACCTGGAACGAGCCCAGGCAACTCATTTATGTGTTGCCTATCCTGAGACATAAGATGTTAATTTGCACCGGGCAGGCCACTTGACCCATGACCGTGTCCAGTGGAAGATCATATGTGGTCACGATCCTCAGCAGTGAGGGAGCGATGATGAAGAATAAGATAGCCCAAAACAAATTAATATTTTAACATAAATTAATTTAAACATGAAAAGTCATCAAGTTTACATACAGTAGCCTATTTTTATTACGGTACCTTGTAATGTCCGTCGATATTTGTAGTTTAGTAGCCAATTACCGTGCACAATAAATAATATAATAGGATTTTTTGTCTTCAACGCCGGGAAATGCTCCGAAGCATCCCGCGGGGGAGTGGGTCTCCCCAGGTGGGTATGTGGGACTCGCTTGCGCCCGGTAACTGGTAAGTGGACGCAGCTCTATCCACTAAAATCCGGCGAGTTCCACCAGTGCTGCCTTTAGTTAGGTGCCAAGTTCCCATCTTCACCAAAGAGTCCTTGGCTCAATTAGCTTCGCCCAAGGTGCTGGGCTCACCCTAGGCTACTGAGCCCCACCGCCACGTCAATGCCTTAACCATGGTGGGGAATATCATGCCTACACAAAACATTAAAATATGTTATTTAAGCCGAGATACCTTTTTGGCGTTTGAAAGAGGCAAATCCAACAATGGACAGAAAAAGGTTGATGATGATGACGATGATGATGTCACTCTACGAGACTGCGAAGGGTTCATATGAATATGAACGTCTGCCCTTGGCGAGCGTGCATTTGAAGCCTTTACGACACGAAGGTTATTTTTATATACATAAGCCTGTGAAGCCGTGAAAAATTTAAATTCATGAAAAAATTTAAAAGAATATTTTGACGTGACAACGTCTAATAAATCGTTGAACGCCATGGCATGCACGAAAATGTCCCGTGACACACGTTGTCCCGTTACGCTCATTGTACGCTTGCATTTTGTTATGACGTTGTCACGTAAACTATCGTCCGTTAACCAACTTTACAGACGACCAATTTCTTTTAAGATTTTTTTTAATTCGACTTTTTTTGTAGAAACTACAAGTAGCAGTTCGTTCTTGCAATTTCACATAAATTCAGATGTGAAGTGATATGTAAAACTAATTCATTATTCTGCACTCCTTATTAGTTTTCTATATTATTTAAGAACATATAAAAGGATTGATAAATCTAGGCTACCAGATATCCCTTTTATAAAAAACCAATGTATACCTAGGTTTTTTTTCGCGGGTAGGCGACATACGAGTAACACGCGTTTTTGGACTGCTCTGTGTTCATAATTATTAAATAACGTATAAAGTATATAACTAAATGAATTTTTAAGTTTACATAAATTACCTGTCACCACCGGCATAAATTTCGAACTTCCGATGGGATTAGGGTGTGAGAGAATAATCAAACAGATTATTTAAATAATTGATATTGCTGTTAGCTTTATCCGAACATGTACGGATACGGATACATTTGTAAATTAAAAAGTTAATTTACATATAACTGTGTTTCGTTTATTTGCATACAATTCCAAATACACGCTGAGCAGACGGGCGATGGGCTGAGGGTTCCGAAAAACGATTTTTTGTGTATGCGAGGAGCTACGTAATAACAGCCGCACGGATCGATCCATCAGGGGTTGCTACGCTGGCCGGGGTTGGTCCGTGGATGGGTGACCATCTTTACATACAGAGACTCCTCCGAGCCTCGGAAAGCACGTTAAGCCGTCGGGCCCGGCTCTCATTCGTGGACCTTTGACAGTCGTTACGGGTCGTCGGAAGCCCGACAGTACAAAACTGTTAAAGAACGTTTGTGTTGTAGAGACTATTATGAAATAAAAGTTTTTATTGAAGGGGGGAGAGGTCCCCCGTGATCATGGCGATTGAAACATTGTCGAAATATCGGGAACTCAATAAATCTTTAAACGCGGTAAGCACCCGTAATATAAATATGAAATTCAAGATTTTTCCTGACATGTACTTTCTTATGCTGAGTAGTCGAAGAGCCAAGGGCGGGCAAAAATATATTTGCCACCATTAAAACTAATACCAGAGAAACTCAGGGTTTTGCACATCACTTGTAGCTAACATTAACCATATACCATCCTCTGGCTGGCCCAATAAAATCAACGATTTAAATCTGTCCGTCTGTGTAACATTGGTAAATTAATAAAAGGAAATTCTCAAACAATCCTATGACTATTAACGATTAAATTTCGGAACTAATTTCTGTATGGACGATACTATGTGTTGACGTAAAAAAGATACAGTGGCGACACCACACAGGGTTTATATATTTCTGGTCAGGCTATAATTAATAAAACAGCCAAATCCGAAATGGACTCAACTACGAAGAATTCCGTACCCGATTAAGTACGCAGTAAGCAGTATTGTTATAAAATTGCTGGAAAACAAAATTATAATGGAAAAACTTTTTACAGATCATAAATTACTAAGATTCTTATCAGCCTGAAGTCTCGGACTTGTGGCATGACCATACTGAATAGGCGTGACCATACTGAATAGGCATGACCATACTGAATAGGCATGACCATACTGAATAGGCATGACCATCCTGAATAGGCATGACCATACTGAATATGCATGACCATACTGAATGCACGTTAGTCTCTCTCTCTCTCACTCTCTCTCTTTCTATCTTCACTAGCTTATATTTCCCACTCAACTTCCGCCTCTCAACTTCCGTAACGCTCTCGTCAAGCATTCACCAGCTTACTCCCTTAGTCAAGCTGCGTAAAGAAGTATTTGCTTCAAAAACTAAAAAGTAATAAAATAATTGTGTTGCATCAATATTTGTGCCTACAGCTTACAATTAACTTATTCTTCTACTAATACAAAAAATAATTTACGCGTTTACCACGACATTGGTGTTACTTTTGAAGTCTGAGTCGTGTTTCCAGCGTTGTACTGCAGTGAATTCTATTACGTGAAGTAGTTACAAATCTATTTTTTTGTCCTTTTGCCGTGAAATGCTCTGAGGCATCCCGCGGGACAATAGGGTGAGGTTCCCATCCTCGCCCCTTGTCCCCATGCTCTTTTGTACCCTCTTCTTATAAGAGGGGTACAAAGAGCGCCCTCGGCTCAAATCGCTTCGTCTAAAGTGTTGGGCTCACCTTGGGCTATTGAGCCCCCCCGCCATGACAAGGCACTCCCATGTAGCACTCCCGTGTAGCATTCTCATGTAGCACTCCCATCTAGCACCTTCGATGTAGCACTCACGTGTAGCACTTCAGTGTAGCACTCATGTGTAGCACTCCCGTGTAGAACTCCCGTGTAGTACTCCCGTGTAGCACTCCCGTGTAGCACCTTCCGTGTAGCACTCCCGTGTAACACCACCGTGTAGCACTCCCATGTAGTAGTATGATTTTCCCATACAAGTAACATAAGAGTGGAAACACTAGTAACGCAACGCGTATGACTGTTTATTAATTGTTGGTTCAAACAATAGCTAATCGATTCCTGATGAGAGCTATCAATGGACTGTGTACTATGATGCATGGCATAGCCACATGAACGAGTCGCTACGAAACTCGTCAGTAATTCCCATAATGTATCTGTTTTTATTGTAATAAATATTAACCAACAATCACACCACGGTATCCTTTTTTTTTTCTTTTACGCCGGGAAATGCTCTGAGGCATCCCGCCTGGGGAGTGGGTCTCCCCGGGTGGGTATGTGGGACTCGCTGCGCCCGAAAAATGGTAAATGGACGCAGCTCTACCCACTAAAACCCGGCGAGTGCCACCAGTGCCGCCCCTGTGAGGTGCCCCGAATCTGTTAAGCTAACAGGGCACTTCGACGACTAGTCAGTTCCGCAAGGGACCAACGCCACCTCCACAGAGGGGTTGTCCCGCACCACAGAACAACCCCTCCCGACGTCGGGACAGTACAATGGGGTAAGGTCCCCATCATCACCCCTTGTCCCCTCTTATAAGAAGAGGGGTACAAAGAGCCCCCTCGGCTCAATTGGCTTCGCCAAAAGTGCTGGGCTCACCCTAGGCTACTGAGCCCCACCGCCACGTCAAGGCCTAAACCATGGTGGGGACACCACGGTAACCTAGCCTAGTTCAAAATTAAAAAAAAATTGATACCTATAATAAAACTAATTTTAGAAACCTACATACACGCCCATTAATCTGCATTTAGTGGGATTAGAACAAGCGACCGCTGTGTTTTTTTATAGCATTGGAGGGCAAACGAGCTGTCGAAGCCTTTTGGCGACTATCATGGACGCACATACATATCCGCACAACCAAGATCTAATAATAATCTAATCTAAGATAAGAATCTAATACCTAGGTAACACTGAAAAAGTTTAGAAAATGAAAAACGGCTTAATGTAGAAAGTTGCCAATACTTTTATTGTTTTTAGAAGTAATCTCCGTTTCTTTGAAACCCCTGAGAAAAGCAGTTTGCCCATTCTTCCTTAGGAGTCTCTTCTATGGCATTTTCGTACGCTTTCACCGCATCTTCAGGGCTCGTAAAGCGAATACCTCGAATTTTATCTTTAGTTCTTGGGAATAAATGAAAGTCGCAGGGCGCCAGGTCAGGACTGTAAGGCGGATGACTCATTATCTCGACACCTGCCATAGTCAAATATTCAACAGTCCGTTTTGCGGAGTGCGCTGAAGCATTGTCGTGGTGAAGGAGGATCTTGCTTCGTGGGCGCTGCTGTCGAATTTTTTCCAAGCAACAGACAAACAGCGATTGACATACCAGTCTGCAGTAACTGTCCTTCCATCTTCTAGCACAACTGTCGCGAAATGACCTTTCCGACCAAAGAATGAGGCAATCATCTTTTTTCCTTGACTTCTTCCTTTCTTTACCTTAGTTGGCCGATCCTCGAAAGGAAACACTCACTGAGCTGATTGTCTTTTGGTTTCGGGTTCGTAGCAATATATCCAGCTTTCATCACCTGTGATGATGTCAAATACAGCATTTGAGTTACCGCCGTTGAACTTATCTAACATTTGGCGACACCAGTCCATGCGGAGGTTTTTCTGGTCGTCGGTTAAAGTATGGGGAATCCATCTGGTACAAAACTTCCTGACGCCTGTATGTATGTTCGTGTAATATTTTTTTAACTTGACTCATATCAATGCCTAGGCTTGCCCGTATCTGCTGATAAATCACTCTCTTATCTTCCTCTATCATGCGTCGCACAGCACTGATGTTATCTTCAGTAGTCGCTGTTAAAGGACGTCCCTCACGCGGATCATCACTGAGATTGCTACGTCCACGCTTAAACTCGTTAAACCAATTGTAAATAGTGGCACGAGATGGGACTTCATTAAAAAATGCTAATCGCAGCCTATCATAGCTTTGTTGTTGAGTAAGCCCACAACGAAAGTCATAATAAATCATTGACCGAAAATTTCCCGCGTTATGTTCATTTTCACGTGTAACAAGAGTTTTAGATTTGCCGCCAATTCACAAAAACAAATGACAAATGAATGCAATATACTACATTAGGTTACCAAAGAGTTCTAAAATTGAAATTCAAAAAAAGTTTTCATTTTCAATGTTTCTAACTGGCCAGTTCTAAACATTTTCAGTGTTACCCACGTAATACAGCAATATTTATAGAGTCAACTAGATACGTGAAATATCTCACATAGCACCGGTGTCAAGTGAGTTTTTTCGGTTTGTGAGTTTCCAGTGGCCCATTGGGGGATGGGCAAAGGCAGGCAACGGATCTGCATAACTTTTGGTTGTGCGGATGTCTATGAACGTCGGTAGTCACCATAAGGCTCCGACTGCTCGGTTACCTCTTTATGACATTAAAATAATCTAGTATAATTACTAAACTACTAACTACTTACTAATGTACCAACATAACTAATAACTAAAACCAAGTCAGTTATCTAAAACTTAAAAGAAATGAACGTTAAAATTTGTGAAATATTTGTACTGTAAACGTTCCCAAAGCTAGTGAACATGGCTGTTTGGCGGAGTGCCAAAATAATTAATTTTTCGTCCAGCAAATTAGTCCAGTTCCTTGTTGAAAAGAAATGGCCAATGGGCATATGTTTTGTGGACTTATGCTTATACTTATTCTACTCAGAGTTTATACCAATAATATTGAACAATACGAGGAGCTATTGCCGCGTCATCAACAACCCTTATATGCTCCTGCGTACGGGTCTCCTTCTCGAAACAGACGAGGAGCCTGCCAGCCTGTCGCTGAGGTAATCCTGTCTGTTGCCTGCATATCTAGGATCCTCAAAAAGCGGCTGAAGGCGCTCGCAGTGGTTTTAGTTACGGTTGGTACTCCCAGGTGCGAGTCCCACATTGGGTCAGGATCTACCCGAAGATCCTGGCTGCATCCATAAGGATTTCCCTGCGATACCAAAAAAAAGATGAGGAGGGCATTGGGTCACCGATGCGCTGTCCCAATTCGAGTTGGTGAACTTCGCACACCTCCTTAGCATGCAGGTTTCCTCGCGATTTCTTCCTTCACCATACAGGGATAAAACAGATAGTGTAATACTGCACCGAGACTTAATACTCCATCTTACCTGAACTGATTTACGTTCGGCCGTGCCATTGCCAGTATTTAGGCCGTGTGGTACCGGTAGAGTAGCACAAACCCAATTCTTCGCGTGATAATATCCTTAGAGGCGATGGGAGTTTGAGAAAGTACTGACCGCTTGGAACTCTCTCACCGCGATGCTTTTCCATCTGTCTGAGGTTTTCTCCGGTCGTAACGGTTTCCATTCCATTGGGTTCAGAAGGTAATGCAGTGTGGGGAAGGAGAGCGGTGCTTTATGCATGTATATGCGTGCACTCACATTTGCTGTAAAGACATGTTTTGCGGGATTATTACTAATTAATATATAATTTAATATCTCACAATATTTTAAGTTTTAGTGTTAATAACTCTTTTTCCTCTCTAAGGAAGAGCCTTCTTTTCGGAGCACAGATAAAATATTTACAAAATATTTAACATAGCTGAAGGTCTTAACTTTTGCTTATTTTATCGTACATTGCATAATAATATAAAACTATGAACATAATATTTCTAATGAAATTTCCGAAAAAACTACCAACTGACCGGTGATGGAAAATCACGTCTCCGCGTATAATGAGTGGCAATTCAAAAGCAATTACTGTGAAGGACTGCGGGCTGGAAATTAATTAATAACCTGATAGATGCGTGATAGGTTCCACTTGTGAGCTGGCAAAATGGCGCCAACACTCCGCCATTTAAAATTTTATTTTTGGTACGTCCAAATTTAAGACGAATCTAATGACACATGTCAAGCTAAAAGCCATGAAGTCAATCAGGCTACAGGGATTTCGGCAGGAAATTTCTGGGCGCGCGGTTGTGTTTTTTTTTGGTTTCCCATTAATTAATTATTATTCCGTATTTTGTTCATTTGAAGCGATTTTCTAGTGTTTTTTTTAAAACTTAATCTGTATATATTAAATCCTCTGTGGAGGTGGCGTCGGTCCGTTGCGGGACTGACTAGCCGTCGAGGTGCCCTGTTTGTTTACTAGATCCGGGGCACCTCACCAAAAGCGGCATTGGTGGCACTCGCCGGGTTTTAGTGGGTAGAGCTGCGTCCACTTACCAGCTGTCGGGCGCAGCGAGTCCCACATACCCGCGTAGGGAGACCCACTCCCCCGCGGGATGCCTCAGAGCATTTCCCGGCGTTAAAGAATTTACATGAATTACAGGCACCAGATGGTATGATGATCATGAATTATACTTATTGAATTTGCCTCCAACAGTATTAATTATATTTGAAATAAAAAACAACATCTCAAACCGAGATCCTTTTGCCCAAAATTTTCTTTTATTAGTACTTTTGATACTTTTAAATTAAACAGTATTGAATATATTAATATTAAAATTCGGGGAAAACCTACCCTGGCATTTATCGTGATAACGACAAAAAAGAGCTATCGTAATAACTGCACTAAAACACTGGAATAAGATCTAATTTTGAATGAAAAGCTAATATTTCGGTATGTAAAAAACTCGCTTTCTTTTAGATCAAAGGATTTTCTGTCCTTAGTAATATTATTTATTCAGTGATAGTCACTTTTTTGTTTCCACTGCTTTTTATATTCATATGGACGAAGCATATGGATTTTTACATACCCTGAGAAGATCGTCGAACGTTTAGCTTTAAGGCGTTTAGCATTGTACATAATTGGGTTTAGCCTTCCACATAGCGGAGTTTAGCCTTACACATAACTAGGCTTAGCCTTCCACATACCTGAATTAGCCTTGGCTATTTTTTTATTAACACTCATAATGCAATTCGACATTTAGGCAATAATTAGACATACGGTTTTGTTTTTCAATTAGAATCATTTTTCTAAAGATTTCTTTTTTTTTTTCATTTAAAATCATTTTTCTAACGATATTATATAGGACCGAAGTATATGATTCGCTGCACCCGAAAGGCGATCAGGTGGATGCAGCTCTACCCAGTAAAACAAAGTCAGTGCCGCCAATGCTGCCTTTGGTGACGTGCCCCGGATCTAAGGAGAAAACAGGGCACCTCGTGGATAGTCAGTCTCTCAAGGGACCGACGCCACTTCCACAGAGGGATTGTCCTGCACCACAGAACAACCCTTCAAAAGTACGGGACAGTACAATGGAGTGAGGTTCCCGTCCTCGCCCCTTGTCCCCCTGCTCTTTTGCCCCTCTTATAAGAGGGATACAACGAGCAGCTCCCTAGGTTCAGTTTCCTTCGCACAAGTTGCTGGGTTCACCTTGCTACTGAGCCCCACCGCCACGACAAGGCTTGAACCATGGTGGGGACACATAGATATGCCTGCCAGATGAACTAGTTTACCTCATGGGTTCTGCCAGTTTGCCTTTAAAACTAAAAAGCAAAATTAAAAATTTTGAAAATAACCCACGACGGTGAAAACATAATTGAAAAATGATGAAATAATTAAAAAACCCCGACATTTAAATAACAGAGTATCAGTTTTCATAGCACTTCCCTACGCACCTATTTGGTTCTCGAAGACTGCCATTGAATGGACTAGATTTGTAGTATAAAACTACAAATCTAGTTCGTGTAACTCCGTAATCCGGAAGTAACGTGAATAATTTGGAGATATTTTATTGCTATACTTATATTTCTTCAAATTTAAAACAGTGATGAAACCGCATCAAAATTTGCGTAGTAGTTTTGGGGAGAAATGGGAACATTTTTTTACGTTTATTATCTCTAGTTGCATAAATTCTTTAAATCGAGGATTTTTTTATTATTTTATTATTTTTCAATTACCTGCATTTAAACCATCGTGGGTTTTTTATGTGTAATTTTGCTTTTTTATATTTATGTTGAAATTTAAAATAGTGATGGCAGCCCCCGACGGATTATATTGGGTTTTATATTAAGTTCATAGGGACTTGAATAATATGTTATTGCCACGTCTACGTCTTCGAGAACCAAATAGGTGCGTAGGGAAGTGCTATGAAAACTGATACTCTGTTATTTAAATGTCGGGGTTTTTTAATTATTTCATCATTTTTCAATTATGTTTTCACCGTCGTGGGTTATTTTCAAAATTTTTAATTTTGCTTTTTATTTCAAACTTTTTATAGAGTATGCTCTATAAAACTAATTAATATTAAATATGTAGAAGCTAAAATTAAATATATTAATGATTGCAGCTCCTTCAAGTGATTTACCACCGTATCATCTGTTTAAGAACCTTTACTGATCAACCACAAACCCTATAATGAATACCGCATGAAAATCGGACTAGATATTACTGCAGCGTCACCTAGTGAGTTAATACCGTAACACCTATTTAAAAATCTTCACTAATCAACCACAAACCCATTATTAAAAGCCGCATCCAAATCGGACCAGTAGTTTTGGTTTTGTAAAAACAATGTTTACTGCAGCGCCCCCTAGTCACCGTAACACATTTTTAAGAACATGCAACACAATTTAAACCGAACCTATAACCGGAAACCACATCCAAAACGTTGCACAATCAAAATATTATGTTTTCTGTAGCGCCCCCTGTAGGCCTAGCATTCGCGCACGACAAAATTGTATCTACCCCTTGCCTCGTATTACTTATATGAAATAATACGAGAAAAGGCGTAGACAAAATTATGTCGTGCGGGCATGCTAGCCCTACTGGTGAATTTTCATCGTCATAAAAATATATGAATCCATCAAACCAAAACCAAAACCAATCAAACCAGAACCCACCACTGAATGAAAACCGCATCAAAACAAATATTTACTGCAGCGCCCCCTGGTAAGTCGTAATTGTAACACCTATCTGATATCATGCACCAATTAAATCCAAACCCATAATTGAAAACCGCATCAAAATCAGACTAGTAGTTTTGGAGAAAAATTGCAGCATTAGTTTGTACAAATAAATGTTTACTGCAGCGCCCCCTGGTGAGTCGTCACCGTAACACATTTAAGAACACGTACCACGATTAAACCCGATTCTATTACCGAAAATCGCATCTAAAGCGGACTAGTAGTTTTGGTTTTCCACAAACAAACATTTAGTTCAGCGCCCCCTGGTGAGTTTTCATCGTAACACATAATACAAGAGCATGCACCGATCAAACCAAAACACATCACTAAATTAAAACTGCATCAAAACAAATGTTTACTGCAGCGCCCCCTGGTGGGTTGTAATTGTAACACCTATCTTAGAACATGCACCAATCAAACCCAAACCCATCATTGAAATTCGTATCAAAATTAAAATAGTAGTTTTGGAGAAAAATGGCAACATTGGATTGTACAAAAAACGTTTACTGCAGTGCCCTCTAGTGAGTTATCAACTTAATATCTATCTAATAATATGCACCAATCTAATCCAAACCCATCTCTGAAAACCACATCAAAATCGGACAAGTAGTCTTGGAGATAAGCGGCAAAATAGGTTTACACACACAAACTGCCTCTCACCCCAAACGCATATACAGTCTCCGTTCCGTCGCGGGTAAAAAGAAGCAAATAAAGAAGCAGCGTTCCAAGTTGGCTGCGAGCGGCGTTTATTGATGGAAGCCTGTGTCCAGCAGAACTGAAAATGCCTGATGCTGGTATCAATTTATCAGACTACAGCGGAATGTACCGTCCAATCGAATCGCAGAGATTTCATCTCGATGAATGGACGGAGTGAAACTGCTCAGCTATTAGCCATTCCACACAATCACTTTACTGTTATATAAGTGGATTTATGTGCTATGAGTTGGAACCTGATGATGGTTTGGGAGTGAAAGAAAATTTGGGAATAAGGATGTTTTGAATTTGAATACCTACCTAAGGTTTTATATGTTCAAAATGGCGTAGGTAACATATAAATACTGGGAACACGTCAAATTATTTAAAAATCCAGACAAGTGCAACTCTCTCGCACTACCGGTGGGAGG
Source organism: Helleia helle (assembly GCA_963853865.1). Lineage (NCBI taxonomy): Eukaryota > Metazoa > Arthropoda > Insecta > Lepidoptera > Lycaenidae > Helleia > Helleia helle. The sequence continues at coordinate 16,862,887 of OY971433.1, read as the reverse complement.
GAAGCGCTGTGCCGCGCTCCCGGCTGCATGGGTACCACCATCTTGCTTGTTTCTCCCGTAAAATAGCTTTGCTGTGTTTCGGAGGGAAGGGCAAGACAGGCAGTGTAATTACTGGCACCGAGACTTAACATCTTATGTCTCAGGATAGGCAACACATAGATGAGTTGCCTGGGCTCGTTCCAGGTAAACTAGTTTATGTTCATGGGCGACGTCGACCACTTACCATCAGGTGGCACGTTTGCTAGTTTGCCTATCCAACTAACATAAAAAAAGAAGGTTCCGAAAAATGTGTATTTTAGGTAACATAATAATAAAAATTAACGATATGCCTTTACTCATAGAAATATTAAGAAATTATTTCAAATATCTGTGCCTCTAATTATGTCGTGAGACCTCGCTTATTGTGCCTTGGTTTTGATTTGACATACAGACAACGGAGTGACCATATAAGGGTTCCGTTCCTCATAATAACAAAATGGAGTAGGAATTAGGACTCATAACTGTTACTCCTTTGTTAGAGTAGTTAGTAGATTGTCACCACCATGGTTCAAGCCTTGTCGTGGTGGTGGGGCTCAGTAAGCCTAAGGTGAACCCCTAGCACCTTGGGTAAAGTTTATTGAGCCAAGGTAGCTGCTCTTTATACCCCTCGTATAAGAAGAGGGTACAAAAGAGTAGGGGGACAAGGAGCGAGGATGGGAACCTCACCCCATAAAGTCCCGACGTTGGGAGATGTTGTTCTGTGGTGGTCGCTCGGTGGAGGTGGCGTCGATCCCTTGAGGGACTGACTAGCCGTCGAGGTGCCCTGTTTGCTTAACAGATCCGGGGCGCCTCATCAAAGGCGGCATTGGTGGCACTCCCGGGTTTTAGTGGGTAGAGCAGCGTCCACTTACCACCTTTCGGGCGCAGCGAGTCCCACTCTCCCCAGCGGGATGCCTCAGAGTATTTTCTGGCGTAAAAGAAAAAAAAAGTAGATTGTAGTTGAGGTAATTTAGAGTACCGTTTTTAGTTATAAGTATATCCATATACACTATTGCAGTTATGATACGTTACAAATAAAAGAATAGAGCACACCCTTAATAGTTTAGTGTTGTACCCACACATTGAGCATATAACCGTAATAGAGGGGTAATGTCATGTGTTTTGTATGAAAACAAATTACGACGAATTTGTGCTGCGACGCTGCGCCAGTTCTGGCTTCTGATTGGCCGGCTGATGGCTATTATTGATGATTGGCCGATGGGACGAACATACAGATCACTAGTTGGTTCAATTGCGATTACATAAGTGACAAATCACCGACCAGTTTCAGAATTTCTCACATTACTACTCTATCCGGTTATATGCTCGATGAACCCGCACGTACTTGTAAGAACACCGATTTCAACAAACGATGTCTCGTAAGGATATTGAATTTATGAGATTATTGAAATTGAAGTTTTTTTTTACTGACGATCTCTGTGGCTCAGTGGTAAGCGCGTCGGCGCTCAAGCCGGAGGTTGCTGGTTTGAATCCCGCCAGGGAACAAAAATATTTTCTGTGTTTCTGGGTTATGGATATGTATTATATAATAAAAATCTTAAATATATGTATAGTATAAAAGTATTAAATATATTTCCGTTGTCTGGTACCCGTAACACAAGTTCTTCGAGAACTTACCACGGGACCAGATTGACGTGGTGTGAAAGCGTCCATAGATATTTATTATTACTATTATTTATTTACTACTTACATCTTTTTAATGACTTCTTTTTTTGACGCATTTCAAGTGTACAAGTTGTTACCTACGAAATAAAGATATATTGATTTGATTTGATTTGAAAAATACCTTAAATTAATACTACTTACTTACCACCTGCAATAAGTAATAAAAAATCATGCATAGGTAATATCATATATTAAACAGTTAGCCCTTTTGGCGTAGATAGGACTAATTAGAATATTGATTTATCTTATGGTAGTTTCGAATAACTTTGTAACATTAGGACGTATGACACCTCAGTCCTCCCGTGACCATGGTTGATGTAAAGTATCCAAATCGTCGGGCTTGTAAAAAACTTAAACCACGATAAAATTTAAAAGGTGTTTCATTATGAAAGGGTTCTATATTATATACCTATGAGTCATATTATAATCTCTCGGAATCTGCAATCTTCTTATAAAACTACCCAAACGAAGCCAGCCATAAAGCTAGTGTCACAGCCATCAGCCATGACGTCTGTTGGTTTTAGTGAAAAATGTTCGTCGGGAAATACTAGAACCATTTATTTTCATTCTATTACTTATTCGAGCGAACTTCCAGCAAGTTAAATGTTATTGGAGGGAATTCAAATTTTGTGCAAGATTTTTAAAAGTATTTTCACTTGTGCGATGTACCCTGATGGGTGAAATTTAAAAGGTTATAAAAAATTCCAACGTGTTCTTTGAAAACCTTCCAACGCAATAACAAGACCTACCTGTTTTTTGTTAACATGGGGAATGCCTTTACGCGTCAACGGCCCTGGGTGGAGTGTGTGTGAGCTTGCGACACATATCTGTGCTGAATACACACTATAATCTCGAGAGTGCCACCTGTGCCTTTGGTGACGTGCCTGGGATCTGTTGAGCAACCGGGGACTTCAACGGCTAGTCAGTCACCCAAGGGACCGACGCCACCTCAACAGAGGGGTTGTTCCGCATCACAGAACAACCCCTCCCATCGTCGGGACAGTACAATGCGGTACAACCTGGGTGAGGTTCCCGTCCTCGCCCCTTGCTCCCCGCTCTTTTGTCCCCTCTTCTTATAAGAGGGGTACAAAGAGCCCCCTAGGCTCAATTAGCTTCGCCCAAGGTGCTGGGCTCACCCTAGGCTACTGAGTCCCACCGCCACGTCAAGGCCTGAACCATGGTGTGGATCCTCCTTATTCCTTCCTTAGCTTTAACGTATTTTGGAATGAAGGAAAGGCATTTTTGTCACACAGACTAACAACGCCTGAGGATAGGGAACTTGTTTATTACTGGCCACTTATAAAACCCAAAACATAAAAAAAAGTTATTTGTATTCATTTGTATTCAGAAACATCACGTAAATAATCGTTTATTCAAGCCTCGTTTTAAATTTTCGGTCAGTTGATTTCTAAAATGTAGGTCAATCCAAAAATAAAGGGTATATAAATAATAAATGGTCCACTTGGAATTCGTAACGACCAAAGTTCAAAACTGTGAATGGATTGAATAACCAATAACTATCTTGATTATTGTAATCCTACTAATATTATACCGGTGGGAGGGAAGCGCTGTGCCGCACTCCCGGCTGCATGGGTACCACCATCTTGCTTGTTTCTCCCGTGAAACAGCTTTGCTGTGTTTCGGAGAGAAGGGCAAGACAGGCAGTGTAATTGCTTACAGACTTAACATCTTATGTCTCAGGATAGGCAACACATAAATAAGTTGCCTGGGCTAGTTCCAGGTAAACTAGTTAATGTTCATGGGCGACGTCGACCACTTTCCATCAGGTGGCACGTTTGCCAGTTTTCCTATCCAACTAACATAAAAAAAAAAATGTTATAAATGTAAATTTGTTTGTTACGCTTTCACGAGAAAACTACTAAACCGATCATCATGAAACTTTGTACACATATTCTTGAAGGTTAAAGTAACATAGGATACTTTTTATGAAAAAAAAAACTAAAATCTTATCCTGCGCAGACGAAGTCGCAGGCACCAGCTAGGTACTAACATTTGAAAATCGACTCGAATGCACTTTTGTGTGGACGTTATCCAATAATTAAGGTACTTCTTAATTTTTTTTTATTTCATCTTTCGTCGTACATTTTAATAATTATAGCAGCGCCATTCCCATTCCGATTCCCGTGGGAGTGCAGGGATAAATTATAGCATATATATAAACTATCTTATTGTAAAAATCCATTAATTGGTAGTTTTTGTGTGAAAGAGCAACAATTATACATCCATACATTCTTAAAAACTTTCGCATTTATAATATTAGTAGTTTATTTAATAACTAGTGGCCCCGACAGACGTTGTCCTGTACAAAATATTTTTTTTTGTGAATCTAAACCATTCTCGAATCCACTTGAACACACACACAAAAAATCATCAAGATCGGTCCAGCCGCTTAAGAGGAGTTCAGTGACATACACACGCACAGAAGAATTATATATATATAAAGATTAGGTACAACTGTTGCCCGCAGCTTCGCCTGCGTTAACTGAGATTTACAGCCGTATCCGGAGTGATGATGATTATTTATATAGCCTTAGCTACTCCTTATAACATCGGCTATCTGCCAGTGAAAGTCCCGTCAAAATCGGCCCAGCCGTTTTCGAGAGTGGATGTAACAAAGTATAACTAGCACAAAAATGGTAAAAAATGTTATTTTTTTTACACCGCTAATTAATATATCGTCGTACATCCATGTGCATTTAGTAAAAAAACGGTTATTTTAATATTACAAACAGACACTCCAATTTTATTTATCTGTATAGATGATTTCTTATTGTGGCTCGTGTACATTAGGTGTTACAGGTCTTCGGCTTCGCGTTACGGCTGACTTTTTTTTAAGTTCTAGAGTTACCGTAGTTAGGAAGTCCGCGTACCAGAAGACGTAGGTTAGGGACTCCCCCCACAAGGCCGTGGGCTCTAGATGCAGCAGAGGAACGGTAAGATTGGAGATCCTTCACCAGATATCTCAGAGGCTTATCCATGCAGTGGGTATCTGGGATGACCATTACGACTAATATTAGCTGTCAAACAGTGAACAACTTTGCCAAAATTTGTATATTTTAATTTTTTTTCGTAGCCAATCCTTTCTCGAAGTATTCTACTTAATATATCGTTTATTACTAAAATGTTACCAAAGGACATTGTATTAAATATTATGTTTTTTCAATTATTATGATAACTGGCAGATGTCGCGTGCAGTGGTGGAATATGGTGCCATCATGTAAAATATTGAAGAGCCAGTAAAAAGGTGCTGCACAGCACATCTCTACCGCCATGATAAATGAGAACGAACTAGAATTAATTTATTCTGCTGAGCAACAAAAGAACACACCCTCCTGCTCTTATCTCCTCTTCCTATCTCTACAAACCAATTTTTTCAGATTCTGCTCAGATATAAATCTCATGTATGGATTTTTCATAAATTTCCCAGGGTAAACTATCTTTAAAGGCAAAGTAATGACGCGATATATTTAGACAGACAAACAAAATATATCACTTACAATAATATATTTGAAAGAAAATTTCGGGTGATTCAGCGTTTAGAACAAATAGTGCGATTTCTGGCCACGTCACAGGCGGTAGCGAGTTTTACTGCTTTAGCTTTTATTGAAAACATTATTTTGTTCTGTATTCAATTAATAAAGATGATATTATATGTATAATAACTATGTACTCGTGTGTATTATTAAAATATAGTCCTTCAGTATTTATTTAGCATTCTTGGGTTTCACTTAAATTCCCGTCCCGATTCTACATTATCCTACAAATATCAATAATCTGTGTTTTTTATGATAATTGGATAGGCAAACTAGCAAACGTGCCACCTGATGGTAAGTGGTTGACGTCGCCCATGAACACAAACTAGTAAACCTGGAACGACCCCAGGCAACTTATTTATGTGTTGCCTATCCTGAGACATAAGATGTTAAGTCTCGGTGCCAGTAATTACACTGCCTGTCTTGCCTTCTTTCCGAAACACAGCAAAGCTGTTTCACGGAGAAACAAGCAAGATGGTGGTACCCATGCAGCCGGGAGCGCGGCACAGCGCTTCCCTCCCACCGGTATTTATGCTTCTTTTTCAATTTTAAAATTGGACCCCAAGCATATAGCAGCCAGCTATCTGTTGAAAACAGACAGACAGGTTAGAAGACAGATTGACACATTTAAGACACATCACCGTATGTGGGTATTGGACTCGTTAATTGATGGATTTTAAGGCAGTTTCGAGTAACTTTGTAATGGTAGGACGTCTGACACCTCCCGTGACCATGGTTACTGTAAACTATCTGAAACGTCGGGCTCGTAAAAAACTTAATAAACCGCGATATAATCCAAAAAAAATAATAATTGTGAGTAAGATTCGCGTGATCCTAGAAAAAAAATTAAAAATGTTCTTTCTTCGTCAAACGCTCGTCGCTTACCCCAGACACGAAGACAGGAACAAAGGTACGTTCGTCCAAGCGAGTGCCTCCGTCACAATCCATTACCCCCGCCGAGTGAACTTAAACCTACAAAAATAGACGCTGCTAATGTGGATATTTTCTATAGCTTGCTTGTTTGACGTGAGCTGATGGTCTACCTGACATAGACTCTATATTTACAAGTAAGAGATGTGCTGGTTTCATGGCTTGTCTGCATACCTAAAGATCAAAGCTAAAATAACCAACAGAGTACCTTTCTGAACGTCAATTGAGTCTATCACCGGTTCCAAGGTAATCCCACTAAGGAGAACCAGCGAAACAAACTCAGTGAAACTTTTCAAATAATAAGTATTCTTTAACTTTTACATGTTGTTATCCTGAAATGCCTGGGAGGAACACCCTATTCCCAAGGTGTGGTATCATCCATAAAATCTTTTACTTTATAATATCCTTTACCACACAAACGTTCTTTAATAACTTTTTTGATTTTTTTTATTGGGTGGTTTTGAACATTTTCTGGGATCCTATTGTAAAAGCGTATACAGTTGCCTTTAAAAGAATCGCTTACTTTTGTGAGTCTAATAACTGGTACATCTAGCCGTTTTTTTTCTTTTACGCCGGGAAAACGCTCTAAGGCATCCCGCCTGGGGAGTGAGTCTCCCCAGGTGGGTATGTATGTGGTACTCGCTGCGCCTGAAAGATGGTAAATGGACGCAGCTCTACCCACTGAAACCCGGCGAGTGCCACCAGTGCCGCCTTGGTGAGGTGCCCCGGATCTGTTAAGCTAACAGGGCACCTGGACGGCTAGTCAGCCCCGCAAGGGACCGACGCCACCTCCACAGAGGGGTTGTCCCGCACCACAGAACAATCCTTCCCAACGTCGGGACAGTACAATGAGGTGAGGTTCCCATCCTCACCCCTTGCCCCCTGCTCTTTTGTCCCCTCTTCTTATTAGAGAGGTACAAAGAGCCCCATCGGCTCAATTGGCTTCGCCCAAGGTGCTGGGCTCACCCTAGGCTACTGAGCCCCACCGCCACGTCAAGGTACATCTAGCCTGTATCTGCACTCCGTATATCCCTAATATGGATGTCACTTTTTTACAGAATTCACTTATGTTTTTCCGGATGATGATAGTAAGATGCTTGTACTGACTGGGAGGGGTTTTTCTGTGGTGCGGGACAAACCCTCTGTGGAGGTCGCGTCCCTTAGGGACTGACAAGCCGTCGATGTATCCTGTTGCTCCACGTATCCCGGCCACCTCACCAGAGGCGGCACGGCATTGGTGGCACTCGCTGGGTTTTAGTCATCACCTTTCGGGCGCAGCGGGGAGTCCCCACTCCCCCACGGGTTGTCTTAGAGCATTTTCCGGCGTAAAATTAGAATTAATTAGAATTGGTGCTTAAGATTTGTATTGTATACTTTTTTTTAAATATGTTGGGACAACTCTCGCACGGCCATCTGATCCCAAACTAGGCAGAACCTGTAATATGGCAACCAGACAACTGATACATACTTATATATTTGTAAATACATTACACCCAGACACAGAACAAATGATCATGCTCATCACACTAACATTTGTCCAGCGTGGGGATCGAACCCACGACCTTCTGGTTTAGCAGTCAGGCTCACTAACCACTAGAACAACAGGCCAGTCAAAATAAAAAAGCTTACACATTTTGAGGCCAAGTAGCTGTAGCTAAAGAGCTCATCCTTAATAGGGCTGAGTTACATTTGCTACACCCCTGTTGTTGTAACCGAAAGTGGAGTGTAATCCTAATCTATACTAATATTATAAAGCTTATTCTATAATATTATAAAAGAGTTTGTTTGTTTGTTTGAACGCGCTAATCTCAGGAACTACTCGTCCGATTTGAAAAATTCTTTCAGTGTTAGATAACCCATTTATTGAGGAAGGCTATATGCTATATAACATCACGCTGTGACTTATAGGAGTTGAGTAACGCGGGCGAAGCTGCAGGCAACAGCTAGTAAGGCAATAAAATCCGTGTGATTTCATTATAGATCTCCCTTTTACATTTCCCCCCATCAGTAACAAATAGTCCCGTCACCACAGATATTTCATTCTTTACACTTGTCCATTTCCCGATCCCAAATCGATGGGGGGATTAGGCGGGGGGATTAGGAGGGGGAACAAAGAAACTACTAGAATAGTAAAAGATGAACCAGATAGCGTTGACGTGAACAAACATACGCATGGTGAATATAAATGAAGCTTTATTTCTTAACGCTTTGTTGGTTTTAGGGGTTAGGAGAATGCGGTCAACGTCGCCCATAAACAGGGAGATCACTGTGGTGTCATAATGACGTGTATTTCGTTTATTTAAAATTAGAGATTTAATGCATAAGTAGACTATATAATAATAATAATTTCAACGATTATTGTCCCACGCTGGCACGGTTCTCCTCCTCGAAATCAGGCGAGGAGGATTTTGGGCCATAGTTCACTGATGTGCTGGCCTAATGCGGGTTGGTGACACACCTTCAAAGACTTTTAATCTCATCGGGCATGCATGGGTCCTCACGATGTTTCCTTCATCGGTGAGCTTTAGCCTCATGTTCAGGTGCGCGAAGACATTTAGAAAAACCCATTTCAAGGCGTCACGGGGGGTCAGGATCGAACCCGGACCTCTCGAGTCCTTAGCCACTAGACCATCGTCGCTCACAGTAGGCTGTGTATAAAGTAAAACTTAGGGCAGTGCCCTATTAAACTGTATTGACTATATTGTACTGACTGTATACGATCCTTCGTACTAATATTATAAACGCGAAAGTTGACAGAAATGTATGAATGTATGTTTGTTGCTCTTTCACGAAAAAATTACTGCATGTATTTTAATGAAATAATAAAATAACATAGTTTATACATCACGATAACATATCCTATTAATATTATAAGCGCGAAAGTTTGTAAGAATGTATGGATGTTTGTTCCTCTTTCACGCAAAAACTACTGAATGGATTTTTATAAATATTTACAATAATATAGCTCATTCATCAGAATAACATATAGGCCATAATTTATCCCTGTACTCTTACGGGAATAGGAAGGACGCGGGTGAAACGGGCGCGGAAATATTTTATTATGAAAGCTTATTATATTATGCTTTGTAAAAATAAATCGTGTAAGCACTTCATGTCAAGGGCATTTGATAACCTAAATATTCAGCTGTACGCGCGCCCGTGTATGAAAATGGAATGTACATAAGAAATAAGCAAGACATACCTAACTTTATTATATATTCTTTCTAGTATTTCTTTCGTGAAACGGCTTTTGTGTTTCGTAAAGAAGAGCATGATAGGCAGTGGAATTACTGCCACCGAGACTAGAATATTAGTCCCAGAAACGAAGTGTGTTTGGGCTAGTCGCGGGTAAACTCGTGTATATTCATCGGCTGATTATAATCAGTATGATTATATTATATTCCCCCACCATGGTTCAGGCCTTGTCGTGGCGGTGGGGCTCAGTAACCTAGGGTGAGCGGTGCACCTTGGGCGAAGCTAATTGGGCCGAGGGGGCTCTTTGTACCCCTCTTATAAGAAGAGAAGAAAGAAAGAAAGAAAGAACATTTATTTGACACAACCAGAAGACACACAGTGACATAAAGATATACACAGAAAAACATTTTTGAATGCACAGACAAAAATAAGACAAAAAATAATAATATTAAAGACAATGATTGAAAACAATTTTTTTTTTTATTATTAATAAAAAGTGTGTGTCTCACGAGTGGGTCAAAATGGTCCAGTTCAGCATTTTGTCAGGAAAATGTTTCCAGACGCTGATTTTCAACTGAACCAAGAGTAAATCAGGTCACGGATGCCAATCAGACACCTATAATATTATGCCTAATTTTTTTTCGTTTTTTAATATTTAATAATATTATAACAATAATAATTTAATATCTAGATTATAAATATAGTTATAATTACCACAATTATACATGAATTATTAACACTTAACACAAAAATTTCAATACATACCTACAAAACAATATATTACCGATATGCCGTTACACAACACGTTACAGTAAGGAAGAGTCAGTGATAGCCATGCCTGTAATTTTTTGTGCCTCGATAAGAAATTTCTTCAATTTTCGCCTGAACGTATGTACATTGGTAATATTTCTTATCGGTGGTGGGATGTTGTTCCACACTTTTGCAGCTGCATAGCTAAAACTGCCCTTGAATCCAGCTGTTTTATGTCGATGCGTAGCGAGCTTTTGGGAGCACTGCCTCTGCGTAGCCATCCAACATAGCTTATGGTGTAAGTAAATCGGTTCCTGGAATTTGATGACTCCAAATAGAAGGCATGCCAAGTGTAATTTACGCCTAGATTTCATTCTCAAGATAGAGTGCGAGTTGAGTATTGGCGTGACATGGCTTCTAAATGGTATCGAATAACAGAACCTAGCGCAAGCATTCTGGACTCTTTGTATTAGTCTCTCCGTGCAAGCGAGGCCCGTAAACCGTATCAGTGTAATTAAGTCGTGAAAGCACAAGGGTTTCAACGAGCTGCTCACGTAGCTCCTCAGAGAGGAAAGGTTTTATTTTATATAGAACTTTGAGACGGTAGAAACAATTTTGGACCGAGTTCGCCACATGCTTCTCAAATCTAAGGTTTTTATCCATAATCAGACCCAAGTTCCGAACCTCGTCCACCCTATCCACAAGCTCCCCTAGCAGCATAACATTTAGAGACGATGTTAGTTTTTTTAACTGCTGTTGAGTGCCGAAGACCATGTATTTAGTCTTAGCCGGATTCAATACTAGGCAATTGCTTTCTGACCACGTAGCAATCCGCCTCAAATCGTCATTAAGACCTTTCACTGCGATCTCATAATCTTTGGCAAAGAAAGATATGTACAATTACACGTCGTCTGCATAAATGTGGCGTTTCGAGTTTTTAAGACAGCTGATTATGTTGGAACAGTAAATTATGAATAAGATAGGACCCAATATTGATCCTTGAGGCACCCCCCTCTTTAAAGTTATTAATCTAGAAGCCAATGTGCTGCCATCGTTCTGTAAAAGCTGAACAAATTGCTTTCGATTATCAAGATAGCTATGAAACCACCTCAAGGCTAAGGTTTCAAACCCATAATAACTTAATTTAGACAGGAGTAAAGGAATATCTATCGAGTCAAATGCACGAGAAAAGTCAAGCAAGACCAGAATAGTGCACATTCCACCATCTTGGGCTGTCAAAATATCGTCTGCAACATTAAGCAATGCAGTGGATGTACCGCGGAATTTCCTAAAGCCAGATTGGAAGACAGGCAATATGTTGTTATTTTCCAAAAAATGAGTCAACTGCTGACACACTACTTTTTTCAACACCTTGGAGAGACACGGCAAGATACTTATAGGCCTAAGATCAGTAACAACCACGGGATCTTTTTTTTTAGGTAGCGGTCTGACAGTAGCAACCTTCCACAGGTTAGGAAAAGTGGCCGTATTTATAGAATTATTGACGATGGCAGTAATAGCCTCCAGAGTGTGAGAGAGCGTCATTGTCAGCATAGTTAAATTTATGCCGTCATAACCCATAGCATTCGATTTAATGTTTTTAATAACGCGAGATATGTCAGTTTCTGTCACCGGCAATATTGTAAAGCGAGCCGGGCCGTGTTTGTTAAATTCATAGTAGGTTAGAGGAGATATACTGGAGTACGAGTTGCCAGGGACGCTTAAAAAATAATCGTTGATTAAATCAGGGTCTATAAAATGAGAAGGAAGTTCCAGTTGCTTCTTTGTACATGCCAGAGACGTTTTAATATTGTTCCACGATAACTTAGGATTGTTCATTTGATTATTAATGTTATACTTGAAGTAGGCTGCTTTTTCATAATAAAGGGATTGTACAACTAAAGATTTTAATTGTTTATAATATTGTTTCTTTGACTCGGCATTAGAACTATGATATTCCTGTAACGCATCATCACGTAACTTCATCATAAGCCTAATATTGTCAGTAATCCAGGGGTGTTTCGGCTCCCTTATTGTGCATGACTTAAACGGAGCGTCCCTTATTGTGCATGTCTTAAAGAGGGGACAGAAGAGCAGGGGGCAAGGAGTGAGGATGGGAACCTCACCCCATTGTACTGTCCCGACGTTGGGAGGGGTTGTTCTGTGGTGCGGGACAACCCCTCTGTGGAGGTGGCGTCGGTCCCTTGCAGGACTGGTTAGCCGTCGAGGTGCCCTGTTTGTTTTCTAGATCCGGGGCACCTCACCAAAGGCGGCATTGGTGACACTCGCCGGGTTTTAGTGGGTAGAGCTGCGTCCATTTACCAGCTGTCGGGCGCAGCGAGTCCCACATACCCGCGTGGGGAGACCCACTTCCCCGCGGGATGCCTCAAAGCATTTCCCGGCGTTAAAGAAAAAAAAAAGTATGATTATATTCACTTCGAAGTTGTTGTAGCTTTCATAGTTTTTTAACTACTTGCGTCAGTTATTACTAGTTACTAAACAAATATTTATACCCAGTTTTAGAGAAGAATACCAATGAAATTTTGATTATCGTTTCACTATAATATTATCTTTGTTTTGGTATACACTTTTTTTTTAACGCCGAGAAATGCTCTGAGGCATCCCGCGGAGGAGTAGGTCTCCCCACGCGGGTATGTGGGACTCGCTGCGCCCGACAGCTGGTAAGTGGACGCAGTTCTACCCACTTAAACCAGGCGAGTGCCACTAATGCTGCCTTTGTTGAGGTGCCCCGGGTCTAATGAGCAAACAGGGCACCTCGACGGCTCTACAAAGGGGAACAACCCCTCCCAACGTCGGGACAGTACAATGGGGTGAGGTTCCCGTCCTCGTCCCTTGCCCCCTGTTTTTTTGTCCCCTCTTCTCATAAGAAGGGTACAAAGAGCCCCTTCAACTTAATTCGCTTCGCCCAAGGTGCAGCTGCTCACCCTAATCTACTGAGCCCCACCGCCACGTCAAGGCTTGAACCATGGTGGGGCTGTTTTGGCATCATATTTCTCAATAGATTAAAGTTTTCAACTCATCTACGTGGCTTTTAGTTGATTCAAAATTACATTCACCCGAGTAGAATATATGAAGTACATAGATCAAAGTTCTATCCCAATTCTCTTGAAACAAAGACCAAGTTAGTCCAGCGTCAAACTTTGGAATTCCAAACTGGGAATCTGTCGAGTGTTCCCAGGAATTGGGACTGAGATTAAAATTAAATATCTTAAGCGGCTGTAAAGTGTTGGAAAACAACGAAAACGTTTGCAAAGTATCTTTCGGAACTAGTGGAACACCGTTAAGGATTAAATGAAAAATATTTACCTTTAATGATGACACCCTCTGAGGCTCAATGGTCAGGGCGTTGGCGCTCAAGCCGGAGGTTGCGGGTTCGAATCCCGACAGGGAACAAAAATAAAGTTTTCTGTATTCCTGAGTCATGGATGTGTATTAAATATGTGTATTATATAATAAAAATCTTAAATATAATATGTATACTATAAAAGTATTAAATATATTTCCGTTGTCTGGTACCCGTAACACAAGTTCCTCGAGAACTTAATACGGGACCAGATTGACGTGGTGTAAAAGCGTCCATAGATATTATTATTAATTATTCAGTTGATGATTTGCGTTGTATTGGATGTAATGGCAAATTCGCAATTGTTTTGGAACGAAGTTCCTTATGGGGCGTTGCGGAGGGGTAAAATAATAAAAGCGTAAGATTTTTATTATATTATTCGATAATTACACCATCTGGTGGTCAAAAGTGGTAAATGCATGGAGGCTATACACCATGACGTATAGATGTGATTGTTTTTAGGGTTCCGTAGCCAAATGGCAAAAAAAGGAACCCTTATGATAGATCTATACTGTTGAAACCTGGTATGTAGATGTATTCTGTGAACCGCATTAAGATTTTTACACAAAAGTAGAAAAAAAAACAATAAATTCTGGGGGTCGCCCCCATATTTAGAAATGAAACTCAATTTTTTTTTGACGTGACAACGTCTTATAATTCGATGGAGCCAGCTGCACGCACAAAAAACACATGACTCATGCGGCGTTACCTCGCTCTGAGGCGTTCCATTTTCTTATGACGTTGTCACGTTCAACTATCGTTAGTAAACCGACTTTACAGACAACCGATTTTTTTCATCAAACCCATACGTGTGGGGTATCTATAGATAGGTCTTCAAAAATGATATTGAGGTTTCTAATATTATTTTATTCTAAGCTGAATAGTTTACGCGAGAGACACTTCCAAAGTGCAAAAATGTGTGTCCCCTGTAACTTCTGAAATAAGAGAATTATGAAACTAAAAAAAATATAATATTATGTACATTTAACTTTCCACGTAAACTTTCACCAAAAATTAGTTTGAACGAGATCTAGTAAGCGTAAGATACGAATCAGCAATCACACTTTAAAAACTACCTTTTAATTTGCGGTGTACATTTTTAAAATGTCACAAAAATCAAAAACTGAATGCTAAAAAAAAATCAGTCAAATCAAAACCTCGGAAAAATATTCGTGGTACAGATAAAAGCTGGGATTATAGGTCATCACGTCCGAATTGATTTAAATTCCATATGACATACAAACTCTAATATTGATATTTTTTGCTATTTTTTTATGAATTGGCAAACAGGCACACGACATCTCATGGAAAGTCGCTTCGCCCATGAACATGAACAATTAGTTAATCTGATACTAGACCAGCTGACCTAGTACGAAAAAATTTTGTCTACCCATTTTCTCGTATTAATTATCTCTCTGTCTGTTTGCGGTTTCAATTTTAAGAACAAGATAAAGTAATTTAAACTTAAATAAAACCGGGTGGCTATTTTTTGTATAGTGTGCCGTTTCCCTACTATTATTATATAATTTCGGTATACGAAGAGTATTCTCGTAGTAGCACCCTTCGTATTACGTGGTATCACCCTAACGAGTAATCGAGAAAATACTCGATGTAGACATTATCTCTATATTCAAGAGATATCCCGTTGTACGGATGCTAGCCCAGCTGACAACTTTTCTCGTGTTTCCCATTCTGAGACATAAAATGTACGTCTCGGTGCCAGTAATCATACTACCTGTGTTTATTTCCGAAACACATCTGTTTTGGCGAAGAATTACTAGGATGGTACCCATGCAGACGGGAACGCATCATTCAAAACTATCTGCACCTGGCGGAAGTCGAACCCGCGACCGCTGTGTAAAGTGTCCAGCCTGACCACTCGATCAGCGGGCCATCAAACTAAGGTATGGTATAGTTTTCTATTTGTGTTGCGTTTTTACGTATACGTTACGTTACGTATATACCGGGTGTATTTGGAACGCTTGCGAAAACGAAGAGGTATGATAGTGTTGGCATAGACTGAAATGATACAAGTGAAAAAAACGCGTTTTCTTTTTTTTGTTGCCTTTTTTATTTATATTTTTTGTATAATCCGGTTTAATAAACATAATGTTACAGGAATTTGATGATAATGCTTTAAAATAATGGTTTTTTGAAAAAAACAGCAATGTAATAAACTTAACTTAAATAAACGGCTAGCGGACTGAATCAGCTGATAGCGTTCGCCGCATGCACGAGGTGAACGAACTCCCGCACCGCGCGCGTCTTCAGTGCGCCCGCTAGTTGCGCGTCTCGCGGTTAGCATGATTGCATAGTGTTTAAACATACATTGCGGGTTTGCAAAATACACAAGTCCTAAAAATTTAAAAAAAAAAGGTTTCTGAGATAAATGGCAATGCATTATATAGCATATAAATAATATATTATTAGGGTTTAATCTCCGCAAGCGTTTCATATACACCCGGTATAAGTAGTTAACGTAAAATCGCAACACGAATAGAAAACTAAGGTATGATATAGTTTTCTATTCGTGTTGCGTTTTACGTAACTACTATAGTTATGTCATTTACGCTTGTAACAAAACTCATGGTAGAGGTACTGATAATCGCCCCGTCGCTTTTATAGGGTAAATTCGGGTCTCCAGTGTCACTTAGTTGTCAAATACGTCATATTAAGTGCGTTCAGAAATTAAAAAGAATCTTAAAAAAAACGATTGCTTGTCGAATTTGAAATAAACTTCATTGATACAAAAGAATAAATAGTTGATTAAGGTTAATTGTATATTTCTCTTTCAGTCACATTCCCATACACCTACAATAAATTAGTATTTTTTATTTGACAACCAAAATATTCGCTACAAATAATTAATATGGCAAAACAACGTTTGGCGGTTCAGCTAGTAGTATAATAAAAATTTAAAATGGAATAACATAAAGAGATATGACGTCACAGCACAGCGGTAAGCCGTTTGCTGTCACGCCACGAGACGATCTTACTGTAAAATTGAGGAATGAGATAATTCACATCAAAAAAGCTGCTAACAATAAATCTTTAAAACCGTGATACATACGCGTAAAGAACAAGACAAATACATCTCTATACTTACTAGCTGGTGCCCGCAGCTTCACCTGCGTTAACTTAGATTCACAACCGTATCCGGTATGACGATGATTATTTTTATAGCCTGTCCTAATCCAAGGTATAAGCCATCACCATTTTAACTTTCAGCCAAATTCAGCCCTTGCCGTGAAAGATGAACAAACATCCAAACATCCAAACATACAAACTTTCGCATTTATAATATTAGTAGGATAGTAAGATAAATAAGGATATGAGGCCAATGTACAAGACTTACATTGGCCTCACAGCGTCGTATTTCTCAACAAAGTGATCTTTATTCTCACTCGGACCTTGATATAAAAGATATTCCGCTACTGTCAGACGTCGCTGCTCAGTCCCAATCTCACTTTTTACCGTCCACATTTTTATTTCGTAGGCTTTCTAGGGTACGGTACAAGGGACGAGCGTTAGCGTTGCGATCAAATATTTTAATACGATATGCTAAAATATCATAGTCTCCTTTGATTATTGCAAATATAATATTTATACAACTGTTAAAAAGTCTTAGCTCCAATTTAAGGATATATTGAATTTGTAATATAGTAGTTACAGAGTCACTACAAATATATAAGTTAGGCAAATTGGGAAACAAATGATGGCAAGTGGACTAGTCGAACCGTCGTATTCTTTTATAGGCCGCCACTAAGCAGTCCCGAGACTTCGTGTCTGGCCCAGGTGCCCATCCTGCACAAACGCAGGGGCGTTACTGGAGGCGCACCTCTTAGCGTAGCATCTCTTCCGCACCCCAGTTCGTTGCCTGCGGGGAAAGGCCTCGTCAGCGGCTTCCTCTCTCACCCACTCATCTGCCTCCTTCTGGCATGACCAAAGCAATACCTGCATCAGACGGAAGGTTAGGGGTTTACACTTAGATCGCATCTAACACTCGAGGACTGAACGCAGAGCAGCCGCGCCAGGTACTGCCCTGATCTCCACATTAACATCTCTTGGTCTTGGTCTCGGTAAGAACATTCGCCGTGAACCCACAGTGAACAGAAACTAGGAGTTACCGGCCAGAGCAGTGGCTGCCGCCTACCATACCGTACGGTACCCCCGAATTACCCTTACCGCTATGACCCGCTGCGCCAAGCGTAGCTGGGCCTTATTCCTCGCGTTAAGGTTACACAAGTCGCTCATCTTTCCATACAAACGCAGAACAGTAATTACTACAATGTTTGACGTTGACCATGAAAAACTAAGTATAATATAAATTGATCTCGTCGTTATCTATGTGTGTATGTATCTAAAATCGTTAAAAAATATACATTAAAAAATACAAGCTTTTAAACTTTCGTATTTCAACACTGATTTTAGCCCAACTTTGGGCGTAAATAAATAGTATACCGAGCAAAAAAGCTCAAAAATAAAGCCCGTACAGATATAGTTTAGTTATTCAAAAGATAAAATAAATTTATTTTAAAAAGATACACTTATTAGTTTTTCTATAATAACTGTTTTACTAAAAGGACATTTTCGGAATGAATCATTGTGCATTTCATTCTAGCACACATGTTCGCGCACTATGTCAGGTGAGATAGCAATCATTTTGTTAGAGTTCGCGCCGTCGACTAGTGCAACCTCAAGGTGGGTTACCTTAACGCGAGGAATAAGGCCCAGCCCAAATGAGTGCACTGATACGTTGCTATACTCCGACAGACTCCGGAGTATAGCTGCCTGCAAGTGGCGCTGATTCCCCCGAGGTTCGGGAGGAGTCTACCCAGCGCACTTGCCGCCTTCTTGACCTTTGGTCCCAACATTGAAAGATTTGGGCCGAAGGTCCACCTATTCTGTATCCTAGGTTGGTCTGGGTGCCAGCAAACTGCTTGTCATGTCCTTTGTACATACTTACACAATATTTTCCCATTGTGTCTCTAGCTCCCAACCTTTTTCGTACCTCCATTATCATCTTCAGTACACGTTTAATCTCCTTTTTGTTTATAATAATATCTTCTCTGACTCTTCCATTTTATGATTGTCCTCATTCATATTTTATTTCATCTAAATTTCCCTTCTCAGCCATCATGCCTATATTACAATCTATGAATTATTTCATCTGCAATTCCCTCGTGTACGTTTTCTTCTTATCGCTATTCGTATCGCTAACGGCTATGTCCTACACCACCTAATAATTTCCGTAAGTCGGAACGTACGTAATGTGAATCGTCCTCCAAATTGGATTGATGTAATACCATCTCCCATTCTCGTTCTGGCTCCACGGGTCATTTTATATCGGCGTTCCACTACTAAAGGACATTTATTATATCTCTTTACTAAATGTGGGATTTAATGTCCAGCGTATGATGGTATATAATATAAGACAAGTCACAGGCTCACATTACAGGGCAGATTGTGAAAGGAATTTTAGACATAATAGGTTCTTTTTCTTTTACGCCGGGAAATGCTCTGAGGCATCCCGCGGGGAGTGGGTCTCCCTACGTGGGTATGTGGGACTCGCTGCGCCTGTAAGCTGGTAAGTGGATGCAGCTCTACCCACTAAAACCCGGCGAGTGTCACCAATGCCGTCTTTAGTGAGGTTCCCCGAATCTAATAAGCAAACAGTGTACCTTGACGGCTAGTCAGTCCCCCAAGGGACCGATGCCACCTCCACAGAGGGGTTGTCCCGCACAAAAGAAAAACCCCTCCCAATGTCGGGACAGTAAAATGGTTCGCGTCCTCGCCCCTTGCCCCCTGCTCTTTTGACCCCTTTTCTTATAAGAGGGGTACAAAGAGCCCCCTCGGCTCAATTAGCTTCGCCCACGGTGTTGGGCTCACCCTAGGCTACTGAGCCCCACCGCCACGTCAATACCTGAACCATAGTGAGGAAACATAATAGGTATAGTACAAACATTAATATAAAACGTTTACCGGAATTTAGTATAAAAATAAATTCTTGCGAGTTCTATCGCATTTTATTATGAACTAGCTGTTGCCCGCAGCTTCGCCCGCGTTAACTTAGATATACTTAGCCGTATACGGATTGATGATGATTATTCATCTATGGACGGGCGTAGGACTTTATTTTATAATATTTAGTGATTAATACCGTATTTTTGAAAATAGCTTTTACATTACCGCTTTATAATAATTGGTCGAAATCACGGTGTCGTATTATTTTGATTTTGATATATCTCCTAAGATGTGTATTCAATTTGCATGGTGTAAACCGGAAAAAGATACTTCATGAAATGCTCAAGCTAACTGACATATTTAAAATGATAAGGATTAATACCACATTTGTGAAATAGCTTTCTAATTACCACTTTATAATTGCCCATTTTTTAAGTATTAAAATGGATATAGTATGTTATCCTTAAGAGATACACATACGCCATCGCGGACTTTTTTGTAGATCTTTCGCAGTCATCAGTCGGCTGTAAAGTATTCTAAATGTCCATATTATTGTAAAAAATATAGTAAGAGGTAGTGTCATGCTGCTTTGCAGCCGAATTGGGCCGGCACGACTGGGGTGGGGTGGTACCTATCGCTCACATAACACCGGCGTCAAGTGACAGCTATGCTGTCGCGTTTCGTGTGGTTTCTGAATTTCCGGTGGCCTATAATTGGGGGGATAGGAAAAAGGAGGGCAACGCATCTGCATAACTTTTGGTTGTGCGGATGTTTATGGACGTCGGTAGTCACCACAGAACTATATCAAGAAAATAGAAGTAAAGAGTTCTGTAATTTGTATGGGGACCGAGCGTGTAACATTTTGCGTAGGTACGATGACGTCACGAGTGTAATTTAGTGATGTGAAACACATAAGCCGCGCGAAAACAATTCAAAAGTATCGATTCACAGATTGATTATAACATGGCACCGATTTTATGAGTAGTATTGTTCAAATAAACTATTTAATGATAGCGTGCTATGGACGATAAACTATATTTTTATACATTGAGTAGTAGTAATATATGTATATTATTGACTATATTATAACGTGTAATCATTTAAATGCTTGTTTTTTATTATTATTGATAATTAAAATGTTGATTTGATCAGATAATATAGATAGGGCACCGACCGTCCACTGGCGCCCTTATTAGAGGGATTGTAATTTCTAATAAACCAATTTCTTAAATTCCAATCAATTTCTTTAAAGTCATCAGTGATAATAGTTGTAGTCCTTCTGATTTAACTTTTGGTCTTGGTCACATAGTCATTCATTTTGCTTATTTTTAGCTTAATCATCTAAACGGCAAACGGTGGCCACTTTTTTATTGAAGTAATGAATCCAAAAATACGGAATCTAAAACTATATCACATAAATCAATAATTGGAGAATGAATAGGCCTACAAATAATCACTGGTGGATTGTAGAAAAATTAACTGGTTTATTAAAAAACACAATCCATTTATTTTTGGAGTTATACTTCTTTTAGCGCGTTAGGGAAAAATGATGAGTCACGAAAAAGCGACACCCTGAAGTTAGCTTAAAATATTCATATAATGACAGTATAGACGTCAAAAGAAGATATAGTTTTTAACTACACAATAAGCAAAAAGGTTACAGTATAATTTGACGACCTCTGTGGCTCAGTGGTAAGGGCGTTGGCGCTCAAGCCGGAGGTTGCGGGTTCGAATCCCGCCAGGGAACAAAAATATTTTCTGTGTTCCTGGGTCATGGATGTGTATTAAATATGTGTATTATATAATAAAAATCTTAAATATATGTATAGTATAAAAGTATTAAATATATTTCCGTTGTCTGGAACCCGTAACACAAGTTCTTCGAGAACTTACCACGGGACCAGATTGACGTGGTGTGAAAGCGTCCATAGATATTATTATATTATATTACCTATATTATATTATATTATATATAATGAAATTGTACTATGTATTTTTCTTTAAGGAGTATTACTTCTAACGCGTATCACTTTTTTATATAAGGATCAGTAGCCATAACCTTTAAAAATAAAATTTTATTATTTTTATTTTACATTTTACATACATTACAATAAAGCTATATAATAATATAAAATGAAATTATCATTTCCTCTGCTTTCAAAATAGATTTTAATCGAGTAAGAAAATCGCAGTGTAGGTACAGCACTTTTGACAGAAAAAATGAGAAATCGTCTTCAACGTGACCTGACAGTTTTAATAGCATATTTTACATCGCTGGTTTTGAACGCCCGCCAAGTCTGGCTCGTCAATTAAAAGCCGCAATGGAAAACTAGCGTTAGACACAATCGCCCGCTACTGTTTTGATGAAAATAGTAAAATAAATGGTTTTTTAAATTAATAACAGATTTTAAGGACAAATAGTACTTACTGGTGAAAGGAAATACCTCCATTAACAGCTCCAATTTTACTGGTAGTGTTTGAACAATTAATTATTGAACAACGAGTCATTTTGTTTTTAAAACCTTACGTCGCATGCTGACCGCGGTCGGGAGCATACTAAAGTTCGCGACGAACAATGGAGTCGTCGAGTCGTCTTTTTGCCAGGCGAGGTACATACACTCTTTACTTCTATCTCGATATATTTCTGTGGTAGTCACCATAAGGCTCCGACTGCTCGGTTGTCTCCTTGTGTCATTAAAACTTAAAAAGCCGCGATAAAATCCATTGAAAGCTGCTTTATTAAATAGTACCAACAATCACAAAACCAAATAGATAGATAAAACTTTGATCAAAATTCTACAAAGTCATATACATTAGTGCAGGTGAGGTTTTTGATGTCAAACACCTATTGGCGCGCTGTAAAATTGACTTGGACGCCGTGACAGTAAACGGCATGACGCTGTCATGTAATGCGTTGATAAAGGTCTCCGCACATTAAACCGACTCAATGCCCACTCCACTCCAACTCAACTCCAGTATGGCATTGAAATGCAAGCTTTATATTGTGTCACATAAGAATGAATTTGTCAACTTGTAAATTGAAAGTATAGTCGAGTGTACGATGTGTAGACCACTCGTAACAAGTTAACAAATTCACTCTTATGTTACACAGCATAAAACTTACAATTCAATGCCAAACTTTGAGATAAGTTGAAGTTGGCGTTGAGTCGGTATACTGTGCGAAGACCCCGGCGTCCCCTGCCGACTCTTTTTATTACCTTCTTCTTCTTTTTGTTACCTACTTCTATACAAATAAATAAAATTACCCCCAAATAGGTACTCAAACGAATCTCAAATGTAAGACTAAACTCATGCTACGACGTTTCAGATTCAAAGAAAAAAAGAGGGACAACGCGAGTTTAAGTACGTCTTAAAGGGGAATGCCAGTTTTAGGCCCAGAAGTCCACACATAATTGGCTATATTAAAAAATTGTATTAATATTTATTGTAGTCCTTCCTTGTATTCATTAGTCTGTACAACTCGGCAACTTTATACAAAAAATATTAAACAAGAAAACGAATAGGAACCTAGATAAGTACTTTCTATGACTTTCATGTACTGGTACACCAGTCATCAACATTAAAATGTTGCCGTTACTGAAAATATTATTTTTTCAGGTAATGTCTATACTGCTATGATATATTATTTATACCTAATGTTAGTTTTTGCAATGATTTCGATTATATAAAATAAAACTAATTACATAATATATATTTAGATTATATTACAAATAAAAATAATATAGTATCGTATGTTTCTCTAAACCTTTTAATCATTTTTGTTTTTTGTGTTCTGGCAACACCAGCTCTAAGTGTCAGACACCGGAAAACTTGAAAACGTTGTTTTCAATTTTTGTGCTGTTTAATTTTTTGTGCTGTACAATTAATACAGGCCGCGAAGCAATAAAACAGTATTGCTGTAATTGTATTGTAGGCCGTCGAACGGTAGGATGCTGTGCCCACGTCATGACTGTGTTGTGGTACTTAGGATGGGCACGGCATCAAAACAATATTTTACCGCCGGCTCAATTTTTAGATGAAGTATTAGTAGTATATAATGATGATGAATAAATGTGTAAAACTGAAATATAATATGGTTTTATTACATTGTACTCCCAAATAAATTAAAATAATTTATAAAATGACATTGCACATATTTCATATAACTTGTGTTAATAACATACAAAAATAATTGATAACTTAAAAAAAACTTAAAATATGTCTCTGTCTGATTGTTCCGGCTAATCTCTAAAACGGCTGGGCCGATTTTGATGGGACTTTCACTAGCAGAAAGCTGATGTTATAATGAGTAGTGACTGCCCTGTTAGTCTAGTGGTTAGTGACCCTGACTGCTAAACCAGAAGGTCGTGGGTTCGATCCCCACCCAGGACAAATGTATATATTATGATGAGCGTGATCATTTGTTCTGTGTCTGGGTGTAGTTTATCTATAATAATATGTACGTATTTATAAATATATAAGTATATATCAGTTGTCTGGTAACCATAAGAACAGGCTCTGCCTAGTTTGGGATCAGATGGCCTTGTGTGAGTTGTCCCAACATATTATTAATATTATTAGTAACTTACTCTATAAGAATACTGAATAATCATCATCAATCCGGCTACGGCTGTAAATCTAAGTCAACGCGGGCGAAGCTACGGGCAACGGCTAGTTATCATTATACTAGAGGTTATTATATTTTTATCGGCATAAACTTTGAATGGGTACAACAAAAGTAATCCAACAATAAGCTTCAGCTGCAGGTTAGAGGTCCAGCAATCAAATATACATTAGTCGATGATGAAGCAGAAAAATGTGGATCGCATACGATGTACGTAATGTACTACTACTATATACTACGACATACTTTATAATACTACATACTATATACTACTTTAAACTGTCTTTTATAGAAATACTAGCTGGTGCCAGCGACTTCGTCTGCGCAGAAGAGGATTTTAGTTTTATTTAATAAAAAGTATCATATTAATATGTTACAAAATTATTTAAAACGGGATATTTACCATGTTTTTCACTTTTATTTCGCTGAGCTTGATATTTTGACATTAGGTATATACGATTGTCTTGCTAACGAAACAATCTCAAAAACTCTCTTAAAAAATCGGTTGTCTGTAAAGTCGGTTTACTGACGATAGTTGAACGTGACAACGTGATAAGAAAATGGAACGCCTCAGAGCGAGGTAACGCCGCATACGTCATCTTTTTTCGTTCGTGCAGCCGGCTCCATCGAATTATAAGACGTTGTCATGTCAAAAATAAAAGTGAAAAACATGGTAAATGTCCCGTTTTAAATAATTTTAGTAATGAAAATAACATATGTTGACTTAAAATCATAACATACTATGTTACTTCTAATACCTCCAAGAATATGTGTACAAAGTTTCATGATGATCGGTTCAGTAGTTTTCGCGTGAAAGCGTAACAAACAAACTTACATTCACATTACATATTAGTAGGATGTAACATGCGTTAAGTCCAATAAAAATATTGAATTTTTTAAACATTACCTATGTTTGCAAATATGAAGGAGGTACTTATCTTACCTGTACAGATAAATAAAATTGGAGTGTCTGTTTGTAATATTAAAATAGCCACTTTTTACTAAATGCATAAATATGTATGTATACACAGTACATATACCAAAATAACACTTGTTACAATTTTTGTCTGTTTGTTCCAGTTAAAACGGCTGAGGCGATTTTGACGAGCCTAACGTGGACGAAGCTGCGATCAACAGATACTTGAATTATCATAAAGAAACAACTTTTATTTCTTTTTAAATAAAATTAATAAACCGCGATAAAATCCGTAAAAGAAGTTTCATTATAATAAGTGAAATTCTCGTAAACTTATATTTATTGTAATAATTATTATGAAAGCCAATGATATTATATAAAAAAAGTGGTATCATTGATGAAAGCAATCAGTAACATCAGCAATAAGGTTAATCGTCATTACTCCGGACTCCTGTACAGCTGCAAATCTTAGGCCAGTCAGCCCCTCAGGGGACCGAAGCCACCTCCACAAAGGGATTGTCCCGCACCACATAACAACCCCTCCCAACTTTGGCACAGTACAATGGGGTGAGGTTCCCATCCTCACCCCTTTTCTTATAAGACTTTCTTTTATTCTTTGTACCCCAAAGAGCCCCCTCGGCTCAATTGGCTTCGCCCAAGGTGCTCATATTTAACCCCTAATATTCCAGAAGCAATAACACTTCTGACAAATTGACACAAGCAAAAGTAATATAATATTAAACGTAGCAATTTTATTTGTGAATGCACGGACAGACAGCTTTTTCCTTTGAGTAATCAAGTCTAAAAGATAGCGAATTAATATTTTATACGCTATACTTTGAGAATACACTGCAGTGGAGAATAAAATAGTTCTTATATGTACGTTTAAAAATTTAATTAACTTAGTGAAGTTATCTTTCGGTCTCCGCAAGCTAGTTTTTAACCTAATTACAATTATCTTTCATACTATATACTTTTTGCAATAAAATATACAAAGGGTAACGACATTAAAAAATTACCTTATAGACATAACTAGCTGATTATTTTTATAGTCTCAGCGAAAATGTAGTATTAACGGCCGCCTGGTGGAGTGGTCAGGCTGGACCTATTTACACAGCTGTCGCGGGTTCGAATCCCGCCAAGGGCAGATAATATGAATATACCTAGTTTGCACCAAGTCATGTACGTTACATGCGCATAATATTTATATAAATTTCTTTAGATTATAGGATAATATTTTTATTTTTATTAACAGCATTATATGTATAAGCCGAGTCCTTACTCGGCTCAGCACACTCTAGAGGTGTGCAGCACTGTGGAAGCACAGCGCCACACTCTTGGCAGGCTGGCGTCGGCTCCTTCGTGGCCACCCGACACAGATACACACCGAAACAATTATGTCCGGTAAGCACTTGTGTCAGGTGGAAGGTGAGGGGTTTCTTCGGGCGGGGCATTCACTATGACCCGCTGTATACTTACTCTGTAGCAGGGCCTTCTTCCTAGCGGTTAAGGTATCTGCCCAAATTGGGGCTCCGTACGTGTATATCCACCTGCAGGCTAGGCCCTCCTAATTTTGGAAGGAGTCGGCCCACCGCTGACTCCACCCTTATGACCTTCGGCCCCAGTTGTTGTAAATGGGGGCCGAATGTCCACCTTCCGTCGAGGGTGAGCCCAAGATATTTTCATGGGAGGCTCCTGGCCCTTCCACCTTGCCCCGCAGAAGGGCTTCGGTTCATTTGCATTATTATTATAGCTGCAGGTGACATTCATCCCGGGGAGGAGGCTGCTTCGCAGGAGCCCAAAACTGACCCTTGCGGGACACCACACCCGCATCGCCACCTCACTAGTCCAAACCATAATCCAGATCATTACGCATAATCATGCCGGTACAAATCTCTACCGACAACGCTAAAATGACCTCGCTGGATTTATTAAGAGAAATTTGCTAATTGGATTAAATTACTAATCTGTATTTCCATAGTAACAGACGAAATACAGTTTTGGAAAATAATTTGTTTTCGATAATTCCTATTTCAGGCAATACTATAATGAGGATAATTTAAATTTCTAACATGGTTATATAATAATATCAACCATTACATGTCCCACTGCTGGGCACGGGCCCCTTCCTCGAAATCAGGCGAGGAGGATTTGGTGATAGTTCACCGATGCGCTGGCCAATTCGGGTTGATGAACTTCAAACACCTTCAAAGACTTGTAATCTCATCAGGCATGCAGGTTTCAAGCGATGCTCTTATGTTCAGGTGCACGGAGAAATTTATAAAATCCCATTTCTAGGCAGGATCGAACCCAGACCTCTAGGCTCTCACTCAAGAGACCAACCTCGTACCCACTAGGCCATCGTCACTCACTAATACTAAGAAGTCAGAGAGCAAACACCCACTCAGCCATGATCAATGAATCAAAATTCAACATGGTTATATTACTTTTAAAACTGTATAAATCGGGACCATGTTTTATTGAAGTGAAAACTTCTTTAGGCGTGGTACGCATATTTTTAGATGAGATAAAATCTCTGGATTCGCGACACCGTTACCACCGTTATTTGACGTTTATATGACGTTTGATTTATTTATATAAGACTAGCTGTTGTCTGCAGCTTCACTCGCGTTACTCAACTCCTATTAGTGACAGCGTGATGTTATATAGCCTATAGCCTGCCTCGATAAATGGGCTATCTAACACTGAAAGAATTTTTCAAATCGGACCAGTAGTTCCTGAGATTAGCGCGTTCAAACAAACAAACAAACTCTTCAGCTTGTTACATATGCGTACTACCCATAAACCGCTGACGATCATTTTATATAATAAGTTCCCATACAAGTTACAAGATATCAAGTACGACGGTTCCCAAGGAAACGCCGACGCAGCTCAACCTGGCTTATAGTGAAGTTAACATGATCCTCCACATATATTCTCACGGGACATATTGTATCCACCTCTCAGTTTTATATAATAATGTAAGATACTTCCAATTCTAATATCGAACGGTTGTCACGTCTTATTAGTTTTAGTTAACAGTTTTAATTATGTTCATAATATATTAAAATTGAATTATATGTAATTAATTAGTAAGTGTAATAAACTTTTATTAAAATAAAATCGGTTTTTTTTAAGACTCTCGAACGCG
Source organism: Helleia helle (assembly GCA_963853865.1). Taxonomy (NCBI): domain Eukaryota; kingdom Metazoa; phylum Arthropoda; class Insecta; order Lepidoptera; family Lycaenidae; genus Helleia; species Helleia helle. Next base: position 16,834,735 of record OY971433.1, on the reverse strand, counting down.
CTCAACATAATTGGCGCAGTCGGTAGGATTTTCGAAAGTGTTACGAAAATAAAAGAACCTTCGCGAGTGACTGTTCGGGAGTGATATATTCGGGTGTGATCCAGAAATCGATCCAGCAGAAACCAGAATGCGAATGTAAGTGCTTTAGTTTCTATCTAGAGTTGCTTCCTTTTTATCCTATAAGTTTTTATTATATTTCCCAAGATTTTCCATCCAAGGCAATCACGGAATCCTAGGTTTAGTTATAATAGTCGTAATAATTTTTTAGACGCAAATAGAAATATTTTAGAAGGAGAGGAAAATTTAAATTTAAGTGAGAATATTTTTTTTAATAGTTTATTAAAGATGGCAGATAATATGTTAGACAATATTTTTAAGGCTTTGCGGCTATTGCCGGAGTTCGACGGAAATCCAAATGTATTAACTAGATTTATTCGATTGTGTGACCAACTGGTCCAACAATTTGTTCATAATGAGCCAGGATACGAACTTACTAACTGTGCATTAATAAATGGGATTTTAAATAAGGTGGTAGGTTCCGCATCTCGTCTTATTAACTCTAACGGGATACCAGAAAACTGGGATGGCATTCGATCTGCCTTAATTAATAATTTTGCTGATCAGCGAGATGAAACATCGCTTTACAACGACCTCGCATTATTGAACCAAGGGTCATTAAGCCCTCAAGAATTTTATGAAAAATGCCAGAATTTATTTAGTACTATAATTACATATGTCAGTTTGCATGAAACGGTGTCGAGCACTATAGAATCTAAGCGCGCGTTATATAAAAAATTAACGCTTCAATCATACTTACGTGGACTTCGAGATCCACTAGGATCTCGTATCCGTTGCATGCGCCCTGACACAATAGAGAAAGCGCTAGAGTATGTCCATGAGGAGATGAACACTCTCTACATGCAACAGCGCAACGATCATCCCTCCGAGAAGAAAATGCAGGTTAGTGAGAATAAATTAAGATACGGATTTATGCAACCTCCTATGGCTATGCTATCCGCGCCGCAGCCAACGCCACCACCACGGCCGTTTAATATGGCGGGACCGTCCCGACCACAGTTAGGTACATACTTTCAACGACCTGATCAAGGTTGGAGAACGCAGCCACATCCTCTTCGTGGACCGACGAGAACGCAGCAAATGTTTGCAGCACCCCCGCCTAATTATAGACCTCAAAGTCACTTATTTAAATTACAAAAACGACCCTCTCATAATGAACCGCAACCAATGAGTGGTGTAAGTCACTTCGTAACGAAACCATTTACACAGACAAACAGACAACCCCATGATTGGTCTAAATTCGGTAACCCTCCGCCAAATAATTATTTTAAGACGAGAGAAATGCATTTTAATGAAATATACGAACCATACTGTCCCCTAGACTATGACCAAAACTACTATGGTTACCAAGACCGTGACGAATACTATGAGATGTATGACTACTCAATGGACCAACGACATAACAATTATTCTGAAAATTACGTTATAGAGGAGGCACAAGACGATGCCCCGACATTAGATAATGAGCAGGATTTTCAGAAAGTAGAGAAATCAGACAAATTAGGATAGAGTTAAATTTGCAAACACAACGACAGTTACCCTATATTAAAATAAGTAACCCCTCTTTGAAACTGTTAATCGATACCGGGGCAAATCAATCGTTTATCAGCCCCGAAGCCGTAAATTTTTTTATCCTCATATCAAGTGCAATTACGAACCTTTTGAGGTAACTAATATTCATGCAACTACTAGAAATAATTACTCAATAACTGTACCTTGTTTTCAAGAAATAAATAGCGACGATAAAATAAAATTATTCATATACAGATTTCACAATTTTTTCGATGGTCTGATTGGCCTGGATTTATTAGAAAAATGGGAATCAAACATTGACCTTAAAAATAAATGTTTAATTACAAAATATTCAACCAACCCCTTACTCATGTACGATTCACACAATGCTAATTTATATGAGGATATTATACCAGCAAATACCTCAAAATTAGTCAGAGTACCTGTAAATTTTCAAGAAGGTGAAGCCTTCGTACCGGAGCAAATAATATCGAATTGCGTAATATCTGATTGTGTGACAACAGTAAAAAATAATCGCGGCATTATTGAGGTTAAAAACCCTTCTCGTCATGATTTAGTTTTCTCAATGGACCGACCTATTATTGCCGAAATTTTTAACATAAATTGTATGAACACGAAACAACCAGACCGCGTTAACGAGGTTTTATCCCGATTACGAACAGACCATTTAAACCCCGAGGAACGGGCTAATTTGGAAGCCCTCTGTTCTCGATACGCAGATATTTTTTATATAGATGGCGAACCGCTTACCTTTACGAATCAAATAAAACACAACATACGGACAACTGACGAAATCCCGGTCTATACAAAAAGTTATAGATATCCTTTTATTCATAAACAAGAAGTTCAAGAACAAATTTCAAAGATGCTAGAGCAGGGTATAATCCGCCCCTCTCAGTCAGCGTGGAATTCCCCCATCTGGGTTGTTCCCAAAAAGACTGACGCCTCTGGAAAAACCAAGTGGCGTTTAGTTGTGGATTTCCGAAAATTAAATGAGAAAACCATTGACGATAAGTACCCTATTCCGAATATTTCGGATGTTCTTGATAAGTTGGGCAACTGCCATTATTTTACAACCCTGGACCTTGCCAGTGGCTTTTACCAGGTGGAGATGAATCCAAATGACATATCCAAGACAGCCTTCAATGTTGAACATGGGCATTTTGAATTTTTACGCATGCCCATGGGTCTCAAAAATTCGCCATCCACTTTTCAACGTGTGATGGATAATGTACTAAGGGGTCTCCAGAACGTTATTTGCCTCGTATATCTCGATGATATAATAGTATTTAGTGTATCGCTACAAGAGCATATGATTAATTTAGAAAAAGTTTTTAAAAGACTCAGGGAATCAAATTTTAAAATTCAAATGGACAAGTCCGAATTTCTTAAATTAGAAACAGCATACTTAGGACATGTTATTAGTAAAGATGGCATCAAACCAAACCCTGACAAAATTTCAGCCATTCAAAAATTCCCCATACCAAAAACTACAACAGAAATAAAACGGTTTCTTGGTCTCTTAGGTTATTATCGTAAATTTATACCAGATTTAGCTCGTATCACAAAACCTATGACACAGTGTCTGAAAAAGGGCTCTAAAATAGTAATAAACGATCCCGTGTACATTAACTGTTTTGAAAAATGTAAAACACTATTGACTAATGACCCAATCTTACAATACCCAGACTTCACCAAAGAATTTGTACTGACTACAGACGCATCAAATTTCGCCATAGGGGCCATACTATCTCAGGGACCCATAGGTAATGACAGACCAATAGCTTACGCTTCTAGGACACTTAACACAAGCGAAATTAACTATAGTACTATAGAAAAGGAGCTTTTGGCTATAGTTTTTGGTACTAAATATTTCCGACCTTATTTATTCGGTAGAAAATTTAAAGTTGTAACAGACCATAAGCCACTTCAATGGGTTATGAGCCTTAAAGAACCGGGCTCTAGGCTTACAAGATGGCGTTTAAAACTGAGTGAATATAATTTCACTCCCATCTATAAACAAGGCAAATGTAACACAAATGCAGATGCCTTATCCCGGATAGAAATTAACAACGAAGATACTAGTTCCATTGTAGTAAATGTATCCGAAGCAGACAGACCTTCATCACCATCAGGTTCATCGACGCTTACCACGCAATCCGGTTCATCTACACTTACCGTTCATTCGAGTGCAGAAAACCCTATTTTAGAAATCCCCATATCTGATGACCCATTGAATAAGTTTAGTAGACAAATATCCCTTGTAGTTGTAGGAGATATAAAAAAACGACCGACAGTTACAAAACCATTTCAAACTCATACGAAGACGACTATTCAAATATCAGAATCAAATTTAGAAAACGACGTTATAAATGCAATTAAAGAGTACGTAAATCCAAAAGTGATGACTGGACTTATAATCCACCCAACCCTTGCCATGTATAAAATCATCCCTATACTTCAGGAAAAGTTTAAAAGTTCAGCCATGAAATTAGTTCTTACCAAAACCGAGGTAGAAAACATAAAGGAATATCTACAACAACAAGAGATTATAGATAAATATCATTTAGGAAAAACCAATCACCGCGGCATTAATGAGTGCTTCCTAGCTTTATCCCGTCGATATTATTGGCCTAAGATGAAGGAATCAATTGCAAAATTTATAAATGAATGTAGTATATGTGGGCAGGCAAAGAACGATCGGCATCCAATTAATCAAAGGTTTTCCATAGTGCCACCACCAACTAAGCCATTTGAGATTCTCCATCTCGATCTGTTCACGGCTGAAAATGAAAAGTATTTAACATTAGTTGATGCTTTTTCGAAATACGCTCAAGCGTACCATCTCAGAGACGGCACAGCGTTAAGCATAATTCAGGGTCTTCTTATATATTTCACCCATCATGGCGTTCCCCTGACAATTGTAACTGACCAAGGACCGGAATTCACAAATGCACTTTTCATGGAATTTACACGACTTCATAAAATTCAGCACCATAAAATCCTGTCACACTCTCCAAACGATAACGGCATTGTAGAGCGGTTTCATTCAACTATCCTTGAGCACCTTAGAATATTAAAACTTGGAAAAAAATCTGAACCTACTCTAAACCTCATGCCTTATGCAGTTCTGGCCTATAACAGCTCTATTCATAGTTTTACGAAATGCCGACCGATAGATCTAATCACAGGACATTTTGATCCTCGTGACCCAATTGGCATTGACTTAAACGAACATTTACTCCAACAATACTTGCAAGACCATAAGCGCAGAATAACTCAAGTATATGACATAATTAACGAGACCTCATTACACAATCGGACAGAACTGACAGAAAATAGGAATAAAGACCGTGAACCCGAACAGGAATATACTCCTGACCAACAGATTTTCATAAAAAACCCTGCAGCAACTAGACAAAAGCTCGCTCCTCGCTATACGCAGGACACGGTCCTAGCGGATCTTCCTATCCATATATATACCAAAAAGAAACGTGGCCCTGTTGCCAAATCACGCCTTAAGCGAAGTTCTAAAAACCCTGTATTGTTACAGGATACATCTCCTGCTACTGATACGACTGACTCGAGGACAAGACATACTGATTGACTCTCTACAAGATGGTCCAGGGCTTCTTCCGTTTAAACTAGGACCTGCGAAAATGGTGTCCCACTATCATTCATTTCTCGTTAACATCGACCTATCCACTATTCACGAACAAATTAATTCTGTAAAATCTCAGCTTTCCCAATTAGTACCAAACCTTAGTAATAGAACCTTTACCTTGTATGATCCTCACATAGAATACCTCATCTCGAAGCTAGAACGAATTTATGAACAGCTGCAGACCTTTGAACCAAACCGCAAGAAAAGAGGTCTCATAGACGGACTTGGTTCAATAATTAAGAGTATATCCGGTAATCTTGACTACACAGACGCAATTAAATATAACAATGCCATCGAAGTTTTAAGTATAAACCAACATAAAATTGAATCTGAGATAAATAGTCATATCAGTTTAAATAAAGAATGGGCTTTGCAAAATTCGAAAATACTAGAAAATATTACATTAAATCAAGATCGAATAGTTAAAACACTAGATATTATAATGAAAAGTGATGCTACAAGAGATGACGATTTAATTAAATACGCCCATCTGGCGCAACATCTCATTATTTTAGGGGATAATATTGATAGATTATCTGATGAAATGTATAGACTAGAGGATACGTTAGCTTTTATTAGAGTATCAAGTGCTCCGCACTCTATGTTAAGTATTGTAGATTTAAAAATTATGTTACATAAGTTACGAAATCTTTATTCTAAGGATGAAATCCTTGATATAGAGATTAGATATTTTTACGATATAATTAAGATAGGTTATTTTTACGTAGACAGTCGTATAGTTATAGTTTATAAGATTCCAATTGCCTTACCTTCGACATATGACCTTTTTAAACTTTCCCTTATACCTAATAGAAATCATCAGATCCTTTTACCCACTCTACCATACATAGCAATTTCTGGAGATGATTCTAAGTACATGGAGGCTGAATGCCCGAAGGTAAAAGAATGGTATCTCTGCCAAAGGACATCTATCTATAAAATTCGTGAAATCCCCGATTGTATCCATCAACTCATCAACAAGCAAGAAGTTCATTCATCATGTAAGCTAGCTTCAGTGAACCTAGCAAAAGAAGCAGTAGAACAAATCGACGACAGACATTACACTGTGACCTTTCCTAATCAAACTAAAGTTAGAACCTTTTGTAAGCAAGAACAATATAGAATGCTTCAAGGAAGTTATCTCATCACAATCCCCGTGAACTGCTACCTCAAGACGCCTACCTTTACCATATCTAATTTAGATGACCACATCAAAGGACACCCTCTGAAAATAGTAGAACTGCCGACGTTTCAAGAATCGAATGGAAGTACATATAACGCACCTGCAATTTTAAACACAATTGACCTCGAAAATCTTCACTCTCTTAATGAGAAAATATCATTCCAAAATCCTATAAAATTGGATAAAAATTTACAACTAAGTTTGTACCATACAACCATCCCATTTTATGTAATATTATCGGGTGCAGTTATATTATGTGCAGTATACATCTTATACAAATATCTCCGTCAAAACCGCCCTCATGAAAATCAAGACGTCGAAGACATTAAGATCAATATACCATTAGAAACCAGCTCTGAAAAACCTGAAAAAAGAAAATCGCATCCCGAAAAAATGAAAATCAACCACAGCGACATTTCGGCGACATTATCTAACATCTCGAAATAATCGCTGAAGTACGGGGGGAGGTGTTACATATGCGTACTACCCATAAACCGCTGACGATCATTTTATATAATAAGTTCCCATACAAGTTACAAGATATCAAGTACGACGGTTCCCAAGGAAACGCCGACGCAGCTCAACCTGGCTTATAGTGAAGTTAACATGATCCTCCACATATATTCTCACGGGACATATTGTATCCACCTCTCAGTTTTATATAATAATGTAAGATACTTCCAATTCTAATATCGAACGGTTGTCACGTCTTATTAGTTTTAGTTAACAGTTTTAATTATGTTCATAATATATTAAAATTGAATTATATGTAATTAATTAGTAAGTGTAATAAACTTTTATTAAAATAAAATCGGTTTTTTTTAAGACTCTCGAACGCGCTCAACATAATTAGCTTTATAATATTAGTATAGATTATGCAATATTTGTTTATATAACCAATCGTCAAACACACTGAAATCTCAATGTCATGCAACCATTTTGTGCGCCGTTTAAATTGTATAGGTTGTTATAATCTATTACAGCATGTATTATAAGCATTTGAATTTAATTGTTTTGTTTTCCCTTCTATCAGCAATCCCTGTGACTGGTTGGGTTAGTTTTTTTCTTTTTCTTTTTTTCGCGGAGCTCGATATTGTCAACGGATGCCTTGCTCTAGAGACTCGTTGACAGTGCCGAAAGAAAGTGAACAAAAAATAGGTTAAATAGTTTTTATAGTTAATACACATCAACTACAATAATTAAAATATTTGTAGGCCGGTAGGACAATTGATGGCCGCTGGGACTATAGTTTCTGGAAGAGGCAGACTTTGGGCAGATGAACTATTAGTTAACTTCATCTGGTTTCATACCTGATGGACGAGTTTCTGGTGGAGGCAAGACGTGAAAAGATGAAGGACAGATCGATGAACTGGAGTACCACTAAAACCAGTGCCCCTAATGCCGCCTTTCGTGAGGTGCCCGGGATCTAATGAGCAAACAGGGCACCTCGACGGCTAGTCAGTCCCTCAAGGGACCGACACCACCTACATAGGGGTTTGTCCCGCACCAAAGAACAACCCCTACTAACGTCGGGACAGCACAATAGGGTGAGGTTTCCATCCTCGCCCCTTGTCCCCCTGCTCTTTTGTCCCTTCTCCTTATAAGAGGGGTACAAAGAGCGGCTCTCTCGGCTTAATTATCTTTTCCCAAGGTGCTGGACACACCCTAGTCTACTGAGCCCCACGGCCACGACAAGACTTGAACCATGGTGGGGACAATTAGTTCGAACCTACTCTACATAACCACAATATAATCTAATCTAAGAAATTGGTTATTTATAGTAGGCACAAACACACACGCAAGCTAAAAGCGTCAAAGTGATTTTATCACACTTCTAAACTACTGGTTTTAAGCCAGTAGAAGCCAAATCAAAGCGAATGCAAGAACAAACATGTCGTATACCCCGTGTTTGCCCGCTTAATTGCTCGCAAGTGAGTTCTTTTCAAGCGGAAAATCAATCCGAACTACAAACCGTCACTTACATGGTATCTTCGGCTAGAGATGGGATTCATGTATCGTGATAACTGGTTGGGTTAGTTTTTTTCTTTTTCTTTTTTTCGCGGAGCTCGATATTGTCAACGGATGCCTTGCTCTAGAGACTCGTTGACAGTGCCGAAAGAAAGTGAACAAAAAATAGGTTAAATAGTTTTTATAGTTAATACACATCAACTACAATAATTAAAATATTTGTAGGCCGGTAGGACAATTGATGGCCGCTGGGACTATAGTTTCTGGAAGAGGCAGACTTTGGGCAGATGAACTATTAGTTAACTTCATCTGGTTTCATACCTGATGGACGAGTTTCTGGTGGAGGCAAGACGTGAAAAGATGAAGGACAGATCGATGAACTGGAGTACCACTAAAACCAGTGCCCCTAATGCCGCCTTTCGTGAGGTGCCCGGGATCTAATGAGCAAACAGGGCACCTCGACGGCTAGTCAGTCCCTCAAGGGACCGACACCACCTACATAGGGGTTTGTCCCGCACCAAAGAACAACCCCTACTAACGTCGGGACAGCACAATAGGGTGAGGTTTCCATCCTCGCCCCTTGTCCCCCTGCTCTTTTGTCCCTTCTCCTTATAAGAGGGGTACAAAGAGCGGCTCTCTCGGCTTAATTATCTTTTCCCAAGGTGCTGGACACACCCTAGTCTACTGAGCCCCACGGCCACGACAAGACTTGAACCATGGTGGGGACAATTAGTTCGAACCTACTCTACATAACCACAATATAATCTAATCTAAGAAATTGGTTATTTATAGTAGGCACAAACACACACGCAAGCTAAAAGCGTCAAAGTGATTTTATCACACTTCTAAACTACTGGTTTTAAGCCAGTAGAAGCCAAATCAAAGCGAATGCAAGAACAAACATGTCGTATACCCCGTGTTTGCCCGCTTAATTGCTCGCAAGTGAGTTCTTTTCAAGCGGAAAATCAATCCGAACTACAAACCGTCACTTACATGGTATCTTCGGCTAGAGATGGGATTCATGTATCGTGATAACTGGTGATGAAAATGTCACGTTATCACGCCACTGATTTTGATCGGGGACCGTGTAAAATGATTTGAGATTTGATTCATTCGAAAATCCATGTTAAAAGTTGTACAAGACTGTCTATAAATCGTATTTTATTTTAGAACTAGTTGTTACCCGTAGCTTCGCCCGCGTTAACGTATATTTACAGCCGTACCCGGTTTGATGATGATGATCGTTTACCACGTCATTATAGTTACTTTTGGAGTCGGTGTGGTATTCGTTGCTAACCTACCTACCTTGGCTGACACCGACTCCAAAAGAACGTGGTAAACGCAAAGTTTGTACATTAGTAGAAGATTAAGTTGATTATAAGTTGTAAGCATAAAATTAAAAAAACCCAGTTATTTTATTACTTTTTAGTTTAGTATTTTTGAAGTCAGTTTAAATTTTTTGTAAAATGATTTTAGTTTTTCCATCACTAGTGAAAGCTTTAGGGAGAGAAAGAGATACCAGTGCATGTTGAAAAGAGATGTGAGGTCCAGTCTTCAAATCTATCTTTTTATTTTGATAGGGAATTAGAAGGTTTTTCACCGTCCTTATTTGTGGGAAACTGAAGTAAGTGAATTTTCCGGAGGAAATTCTCTGAAGTTGTAAGTTACATATTATCACCCGTGGTTTCGTCTTCGTGAACCTGTTATAATAATATAAAAATATCAATTATATATTTAGAATTGCTTGCTTGTTTCTCCCGTGAAACAGCTTTGCTGTGTTTCGGAGAGAAGGGCAAGACAGGCAGTGTAATTACTGGCACCGAGACTTAACATCTTATGTCTCAGGATAGGCAACACATAGATAAGTTGCCTGGGCTCGTTCCAGGTAAACTAGTTTATGTTCATGGACGACGTCGACCACTTACCATCAGGTAGCACGTTTAACAGTTTGCCTATCCAACTAACATAAAAAAAGAAATACAAGTGTAAGATGAGAAAACGGGTATCTAAAGATATAATCTTTTCGGAACCCGATAGACAAACTGGCAAACGTATACTTTACATAACCTGGTGGTAAGTGGTCGACGTCGCCCATGAACTAGTTAACGTAAGACTGACCCATTCATGACGTGTTGTCTATCCTGAGACATATTATGAAGATGTCATGTCTCTGTGCCATGTTTTTTCTTTAGCGCCGGAAAGTGCTCTAAGGCATCCCGCTGGGGATGAGGGGCCTCCCCAGGTGGGTATGTGGGACTCGCTGCGCCCGAAAGATGGTAAGGTTGACGCAGCCCTACCCACTAAAACGCGACGAGTGCCACAAATGCCGTCTTTGGTGATGTGCCCCGGATCTACTGAGCAAACAGGGCACCTCGACAGCTAGTCAGTCCCTAAAGGGACCGACACCACCTCCACAGAGGGATTGTCCCGCACCACAGAACAACCCCTCCCAACGTTGGGCAGGACAGGGCACTGGTTGGGAACCTAACCATTGCCTAATCCTAGCCCCTTGTCCCCCCCTTCCTCCCTTTTGTCCCCTCTTCTTATAAGGGGAGTACAAAGAGCAGCTCCCTTGGTTCAATTTGCTTCGCTCAAGGTGCTGGATTCACCTTAAGCTAATGAGCCCCACGGCCACGATAAAGCTTGAACCTTGGTGGGGTGATCTGGTTATTGGTTCTACCCACTGCTATATACATCCTTCAATGATTCTTAGAAAATAGCATACTTAAATTGAAAGCAACGCGACTGCTGATCCTATCTGTCTATGGATGCCGCTCATCACTTACCACCAGGTGAACCGTTTGCCCCCACCAAGGTTGAAGCCTTGTCATGGCGGTGGGGCTCAGTAGCTTAAGGTGAACCCAGCACCTTGGGCGAAGCAAATTGAACCGAGGGAGCTGCTCTTTAAGTATCCATCTCATAAGAAGAGGGGATAAAAGAGCAGGGAGGACAAGGGACGAGGAAGGGAACCTAGCCTCATTGCAACGTCGGACGTTGGAAGGGGTTGTTCTGTAGTGCGGAATGACCCCTCTGTGGAGGTGGTGTCGGCCCCTTGAGGGACTGATTACCTGTCAAGGTGTCCTGTTTGCTCAATAGATCCAGGGCACCTTACCGAAGGCGGCATTGGTGGCACTGGTCGGGTTTTAGTGGGTAGAGCTGCGTCCACCTTACCTCATTCGGGCGCAGCGAGTCCCACATACCCGCGCCGGGAGTCCCCCCTCACATTTCCCTATGTAAAATAAAAAAAGAATCATTCGAGAAAAACATTTCGAGACACCCATAACGTAGATACTGCAATTCAAAGCACAAAGATATTGAGAGAATTTGGAAGTCTGATATAGGAATGTAAATACCGCTGTCAGACCAGAACCGATATCAATAAACGGGATATTCGCACGTGCAACTTTTATTTGAACTATGTTTGAAAGGTACTTGTGGGTTAAGGGCAAACTTTTCAAACTTGGAAAAGGGCAAATAGCGTTGTTCAGTAAACGACGAGAGGTCCTTCTCTCAGAAACACAGAAAAGCTGTTTCACGGGAGAAACAAGCAAGATGGTGGTACCCATGCAGCCGGGAGCGCGTCCTAGTTTTTTATAGCATAGAATGGCAAACGATCAGTCGAAGTCTTTGAATATCAACGCTCATACCCACACAACCAGAGACTATGCGATGCCCTTCTCTTCCCTCTCAAATGAACTGGTTCACCTAGTGGTAAGTGATCACATCACTACAAATAAGACCAATCAGTTAATTGTGCTTAAAGTGTGCGATAACGAGCTGATAATGATAAAAGTAGGATTATAAAAATGTTTCAATATAATTGCGAGCGTATAAAAATATTAATAGCAATTAAATAGCTTTCACAGCTTTAATAAACGTGCAAGTGCGTGCAGCACAATTTTTGTCTGGGGGAGTGGTTCTCCCCACGCGGGTATGTGGAACTCGCTGCGCCCGAAAGCTGGTAAGAGGACGCAGCTCTACCCACTAAAACCCGGGGATTGCGACCAATGCCGCCTTTGGTGAGGTGCCCCGGATCTAATGAGCAAACAGGGACCTCGACGGCTAGTCAGTCCCCCAAGGGACCGACGCCACCTCCACAGAGGGGTAATCCCGCACCACAAAACAACCCCTCCTAACGTTGGGAGAATACAATGGGGTGAGGTTCCCGTCCTCGCCCCTTGCCCCCTGCTCCTTTGTCCCCTATTCTTTCTTCTTTTAAAAAAAAGCTAATGTTAGCGTTATTAAAAGGATTGCCATTAATGTTGTAAATAATGTATATGATTTACAGAATATGGCCTAAGCGCATTCGTCATACAATGTATGTATGACTACGGAATCCTAAAATAAATCATTTATTTTTGCTACATTAATGCTTATTGCATTAATTGGTGAGATAACTAAGATAAGAATTAAGTTGTTATTATTGCACTAGAAGCTAGCTAGCTGCCTTTAGTGAAATGAACATGAAAGACGAGTACATAGACACATTTTCAACAATACAATGCCTACATTCCGTTCTAAGGGTTTTCGGGTTATCTTGCATCACCCGTGATGGTACCCGCTTGAAACATTCCTGGTCGTTATACAAAAACATATTTTACATCACATTATTCACCGTTATAAACATTTGCAGTCTGTACATCAAGTTCTGCGTCCTAAGCAATTCTAGCTCTTTCACCTTCAAAGACGCGATCCAGTTGGTCTACTTACTTGGCTACATTCAATACATTAGTGACCTTATCTTCGTTTTTAAATACGGGAGAGATGTATACTTGGAATATCTTAAAATGTACGATCATATCGACAGAATCCTTGGCATAAATCACTATAAAACAATCAATCGAAAAGTCAAACAGATATCCTGGATTTTTATAATTTCTGGCTTCTTTAGTGCGATATTCGACTATATTTCTTGGATTTTGAGCTCCGGATGGCTTCTTCCAAGTATATATGGCATGGATTACTTCTACCTTGGTCTTAGGATGCTCAGTATTATGGAGAACAGCGCGAATATGCTACAGCTAGAATACAGGTTGCGGGCTATTGGTGATTTGTTAGAAGCAGATTATAAAAGCATGTCATCAGAGGTTAAGTTGGTTCCTCATCAAGAGAGCTTAAACTTGGCTGTACTTAACTCGGATAAGTGTAATCTCATACTTTGGATAAGTCGATGCTACTTACTTATTCTGGACCAAGCTGATTACTTGAATAACATGTATGGAGTTAGAGTGAGTAGTTTTTTAACTTTATCGACTGCATTGGTTCCACCATCATGTTTGTTCTGTGAAGGTGTGTCACGCTTCAGAATGAAGGGTTGAGTGTCTATGTAATTACTGTCACGACTTGAAGAACATCTCTGGGCTGGAGCGTCCCAATATCAGTTCCTTCCATTTGACCGCGTTCAGCGCCGGGTGGCGCGCATCTTTGATATCAAGGTTTTCTCCAATCGGCTTGATTCTTTGGCGCTGCGTACAGATGTCGGATCGCTCTGCATCTTCTACCGCATCTACCACGTAAAGAGATCTGAGGAATTGTTCGGACTAATACCTACAGCAGAATTCCACCACCAGACATCGCGTAAACATTCCAAATTTCACCCACGCCATCTTGATGTCCGGAACACCAACTCGATGTTTACGGCATTTCCTGCCTCGCACAACCACTATTTGGCACCAGCTGCCATCTACGGTGTTTCCGAACCGATACGACTTGGTGTGGTGTGGTGTGTACTCTGGTGTAGCGGGTGTCTGTGGATGTCTAGTTTTTTCAGGATTCACTACAGGTGCGCTAATAGAGCATCCCACTATTAAATTGCTTTGGGGATAGCCGCAGTTTGCGAATTAATCTAGATCCACATCTACCGAGAACTAGTGACGATGAATTGGACTAAAACCCTTAGTAATTTTGTTCTAGCTTAAATGTTTACGACTGGTCCAGAAGTTTGCTGAAACTCTTGCTGTGGAGCGTGATATGCTGGGTGTTTCTTAGGATCCGAAACGAAGACATCCGCCAGAGAACTAAGGTTACCGATATAACGCGAAGAATAAGCTCGTTGAAGTGGCAGTGGGCTGGTCACACACTGAAGAGAACGGATGGCCGATGGGGAAATAATGATCAAGAATGGAGGTCGCGTTTAGGTAGATGAAGTGTTGGTCGACCATTAACCAGGTTGGAAGACGATCTCCGTGCAGTGACCATTCGTATTGGATGCGAGTGGCAAGGGATCGGCCGTCTTGGCGTTCATTGAAGGAGGCCTATGTTCAGCAGTGGACGGATAGGGGATGACGATGATAAATGTTACGAAGGATCGGTCGTCGAGAATCTCCGTACAGTAGCAGTTCCAACCCTAGTTGGATAAAAGCCTATTTTAAATCCTAGTCAGCCGTCTTAGCGTATTGAAACAGGCCCAGCAATAGATAACGGTTCATATTGAAGATGTTAATCGCATTCTCGTTGGAAGTGATGAACAATCGTGACAATCATTGATTATAATCATTGTTTCAGTTGTTATTGACCAGTGTAAACTTCCTGATAACGATGATAATGCTGATGAATATAGCGATCCGTCTGATACTTGGGTCTCTGGTGAGTAAGAATTTACTTTTTGTGCGCAATAACCTATGTACACAGAGGATGCGGGTTCGTTTCCCGCCAAGGGCAGACGATTTGTTTCTACAAGTTACTTCTTATGAAAGTTGATAGGTAAACCTATCAACTTTCATAAGACGAGCAGACGAGTTACATAATGCCTTCAGCCTGACCGTGCAATACCATCCCGCTTGGTCGGAGATATCTCCCTTTTGGTCTTACACTTACATCACACATTTTGATCAAATCTTGCATTTGTATTTTATAGCGAATATCCTTGATTGAGGTGAAATTTTCTTTCATACAGGTTGTCGTGTCCGATTGGAAGATGCTGCTCATCATTTCCTCCTTCATCAGGATAGTGAATGGTGTGGTAATAGTCCTGTGTTCGATCGTCAGATTCGAACGGTGCTACAGACAGGCGGAGAGGATAATCCGTATTATAGATCACATGTTGATCTACACTATTCTCCGTAAGTATGAAATACATGAGAGGTACACCACCACACTTTTTTTATAGAAGGGGGTAAAATGGACAGTCGGTTCACCTGGTGGTAAGTGACCCATCCATAGACACCAGCTACATCATTCAAATATGAGTATGCTCTTTTCTTGGAAGTCTCTAAGTATCGGTTTGGAAATACCGTAACTTTTTACTCCTTTAAACAACTTTATATTCGGCCAGTGATATTTGAACAATGTCTAATCAACGAGTGGTATACTGGGTTCCAGTATGCTGTTTAAATTATATTCAACAAAATTTTTGTTAACAGGATACGCAAACAAGTAGGCGAACTGTTTTCTAGTCAGTGGTTTGTCACTTATGAACACATGAATTCACCTGCCCAGGAAACTTATTAATATGTATTATGAGTTGCCAGGGCAGATGAACTGCTTGTATTTGGCATGTGGAGGTCAGTTGCGACCCGTATTGTTATAAAAACATCAGCAAGGTGATTTAGACACGATGAGTGAAAGTTTTTGAGGGTAAATTTCTTACCACTTTCTTACATACATTACATACATTACAATTTCTTACATAATATGATATGGCAATTCAGCGAACTATGACCTAGTATGTCAAATGCTCGCCCGATTTCGAGTAGACCTCGCCCAGAAGTGGAAATAATATGAGCTGCTTGTTAGTGAATAAAATATATACAAATTGGTAAAATCCGAGGTGATTCAAGAGCATAACCATTCATCTAAGTTCATTTCGCCGTTTCTTCTCAGTGGACTAGCTTTAGAGCCGTTAGTAGTGTTAATTTGATGTTCAATATAAGACACTTATATACTAGTGGAAAAAAAAATAAGTAAGTTAGCGTAAGTTTCATAGGCTGTGCTTAACGTGTACAAAATTGATTTTTTTTAACTTATTTTACTCTGACCTTCCAGCTAAGACCGTGGTCCAGGCCCTTAGAGGTCTACGAGAGCTAATCCTGACCAGACCGCTGAGCTTCCACGCTCACAACTTCTACCGCCTGGACTTCACGTTCATGGTCTCCGTGACGTCGGTTACCGTCACCTACACCATCATACTGTTGCAAAACATACAATAAATATAAAGACGCTTCCACACCCGTATCAGAACTCAGAAGCAGACATTGTGACATGGCATGTTTAGTACATCTACCATGAGTTTTGTGACAAGCGTAAATAACGTAACTATAGTCGTTACGTAAAACGCAACACGAATAGAAAACTATACCATATCGTAGTTTTTTATTCGTGTTGAGTTTTACTTAACTACTATAGTTACGTTATTTACGCTTGTCACAAAACTCATGGTAGAGCTACTGATCTTCTTTAAAGCAGATCGACAGCGACTAGTGTCCATGGTTACGACGCTCCGCTAAAGTGACAATCCGTAACTGCAGCACTCTTGGGCCGTCCGCCATTTTGGACCGTCCGCCATTTTGGATTGTCCGCCATCTTAGGCCATTCGCCATCTTAAGCCGTCCGCCATACTGGATTTAGAATGACGTTTCATAAGTAACAATATTATTAATATTATTATCATCCAAAATAAACGTGTACAGATTTCATCGCAATCGATTGAAATGCTGCTTTAAAATTATTCATTTGCAGGATTTGATCCGAAACGTTACATTATCATACCCGAAATACATGTAAAAATTGCAAGTTAAATAAAAGCTTAGTGAAAATAATCATTTTAATTAAAAAAAAACCTTTTTTTTTTTCGAAAAATCCTACGAAGGGTTCTCAACGTTGTTATCAACACTTCCTGGCGTCTCTTGGCTTGTTTATTTTTTTAATAAAATCCCCCTCTTCTAAACGGACAGTCGGTTCACCTGGTGGTAAACTTTGATCAGTATCAACGACATCAATATAAACTACACCTGGGGTAGCGGGTGCGTTGCCTTTCAAATATAAGGTACCTCTTTTCTGGATGTCCCTAAAATAAATTGTTTGTTTATCTGTGGCGGAGTGTCACTTTTTTGTGCGTGCAGCCGGTGTTGAATGTTGATCGCTTTATATACATCAAAGATTTATTCACGTGAATTTAGGTACATATTACGTAAAAAACTTGTTGAAAATAATTTGTATAATAAAACAAACGGCCAGACGGAACCTTACTGTGTGAAATCAACACCCAGTTTATTTAAAAACCATGCGATCCTTTACGATCGTTCTATAAGTTTAATGTTTATTATTGTTTGCCATTAATTGCCAATTCCTGGCATCAGAGGCAATCGAAGAGTCTATCACGTCCTGCGGCGAAGTCCTATGATAATACAGTTACACATCGTCACAGGATAAAAGATTATTCTTGATGATTTTATGTGTAACTAGCTGTTACCTGCAACTTCGCCCGCATTACTCAACTCCTATAAGTCACAGCGTGATGTTATATAGCCTATAGCCTTCCTCGATAAATAAGCTGTCTAACACTGAAAGAATTTTTTAAATCGGACCAGTAGTTCCTGAGATTAGCGCGTTCAAACAAACAAACAAACAAAATCTTCAGCTTTATAATATTAGTATAGATGTATTAGGAATCCTTTCACTGATGGGAGTGATACGCTTTGCCGCACGTCCGTGCTGCATCGGTACCACCATCTTGCTTATTTCTTCTTTCAAACAATTTTGATTCAGACAAAAGGGCAGAAAAGGTAGTGTCATTACTGGCACAGACTTATCATCCTACGTTAGAGGATAGGAAAATAGTCAAAATCAAACTCTTTTTACTAGCGAGGCTAACTGGAATCAAATGGAAGGTCAATGCTTGAGGTATCCGGGAACTTGTAGTAACCAAGGAACTACATTAATCTATGAAAATTATTTAAGCGGTCCGGATCCGACACGACATCGTATGTCGTGAAATGTAAGTGCACGTACTAATGCGTTTATAATGATAGGCCTCACAGACAGACAATCATCAATAACATATGACTGTATTAAGCATTACGCAGTTACTGTGTAACTGTTGCAAAAACTTAGTTCGCTTTAATTAATCATCATCAGTCCGTATCCAGCTAGACGAGTTCCTTATATATTTAGTAGTTACTTACCATTTATAATATTGAAAAATGCACGCTGCACTCAACGATATCATACGCCGGTCCCTTACCACCGTCAACGTGCCAAGTCTACTTGAGCCGACTGGTATTGCAAGAGACGATGGCAAGAGACCGGACGGTATGAGTTTGATTCCATGGAAGATGGGTCGGGTGCTGGTGTGGGATGCAACCTGTTCAGACACGCTGAACTGATTGAAAATATGATTTAAGGGCCTCTCTACACGTTGACAGAAGCATCGGTGGACGCGTCCGTTGACGTGAAGATGGGTGATTTGCTCGTCTGTCGTAGGCATTCAACGTCGGCAGATGCATCCGCGTCAAATCCGTTTGCTGTCGGTTTTTGACACGGATGAAAGTGTAGACGCACGTCGGCAGATGCATCGGCAGATATCGGCGGATGAAACTTTCGACGTTTAGAGAGGCCGTTAAATTAATTACGCGCGCTGTAAGACTTTTCTTTTTCTTTAACACGGGGAAATGCTCTGAGGCATCCCGCTGGGGAGTGGGTCTCCCCAGGCGGGTATGTGGGACTCGCTGCGCCCGAAAGGTGGTAAGTGGACGCAGCTCTACGCACTAAAAGGTTGCGAGTGCCACCAATGCCGCCTTCGGTGAGATGCCCCGGATCTGTTAAGCTAACGGGGCACCTCGACGGCTAGTCATTCTCTCAGGTGACCGACGCCACCTCCACAGAGGGGTTGTCCCGCACCACAGAACAACCCCTCCCAACGTCGGGACAGTACAATGGGGTAAGGTTCCCGTCCACGCCCCTTGCTCTTTTGTCCCCTCTTCTTATAAGAGGGGTACAACGAGCCCCCTCGGCTCAGTTAGCTTCTTCCAAGGTGCAGCGGCTCACTCTAGGCTGCTGAGCCCCACCACCACGTCAAGGCCTGAACCATGGTGGGGAAATTACATATACTAATATTCATGACAATTTAAAAATTGTGTAGCCAGGATCGACAGTAACCAAAATGACCATTTGATACGAGCTCAAGGAGCCCGAGGAATTGGTTAGAACTGCCTTGGGATCCGCAATTTAGTCAGAATCCAGAAGGAGTATCTCCACCTTTCCTCCTCTAGTCCTCAGAAACTAGACCAAGACTAGGCTGGTTATAAATCAACGTAAATTGAAACAATTCAAAAACAATTGAACTTCAATATATCCGGATTGGATAAAACGAACAAAACAACGCCGGTTGGTAAACGGTGGTTTTTTACGTTTTTTATCGATACGGACTAAATAAAAACTGTGATATTTTCAAATGAATATTATTTTGTTACTAGAGGTCACTCGGTATTGGTGATAGCTCAACGTCGCCTATAATCTCGGACCATTCCACGTTTTAGACCCTGGTAACTCATACATATATTATCTTAAGTAGTTTCTTGTGCTAATTATAATGACTTCTTCCTTCCATCCTAATTATGGAAAAAGAAAAGTATTTAAATAGAGTATATTTACAAGTAGAAAATTTTAAAACTGTGATACAGATAATTCCCCCCCCCCCCTTTTAAGTTGCTTTAAATTTAGCAGCTATATCACCCGGATCAAACTGACGAATCTATTGACACGTTCTTCATCAAAATCGGATAAATAGTTTAGATGCTACATTCTTATATACAAATATACATAGATTGCTCAAATAAAAACTGTCCTTTTGGCTTCTTTAAATACAAACACCCTCATAACAACATTCTGGTAGTAAATTCAAGCAAAAAAAACTTGAGCGCCATTAAAATGTATTTAAATCAATATTATACGATTGTACAAGTATCGGAGGCGGGATCTCAAATATAAAACGTTGGCGGACCACTCGTGTACAAATAGACCAAAATGAATATAAGGGTGTCATGTCAGTCATGGCGGCAGCGGGCGGTTAGCTGAAGCGATAATTGCCGAGCATTGCGCCCTGTGATTGCGCCCAAGCAAAACCGCTTGTTATCTAATGTTTACGTGAAATTCACTCAGTGTAATGAAAAACATTTTTTATATTTTTCATTATAAACCCACGAATGACGCATAAGAAGTAGATAAGTGCGCATTCTTTCTTATCAAAAGCGTGGAAAGAAGAATAATATGATCGCGGTAAGTGTCCCTAAATTAGAACTCTCCGTAATTACAATGTACCTATGTTTTTTTTAACTATTTCAACCTAAAATTTGTCTGTTTCACTATTAGGTTTGGTTTGTGTGCGTGTTCAGGCGTGTGTATGAGCGACTGGGCTATGTACCTACGGATGTGATAGACGATAGTAGGTAAAAGCTACTTTTTATTATGATTCCACGACAAATTCTAATTCAATTTCGTCAAAAATAGGCTTCTCGTCATCATGACTTAACTTTTTTTTAAACCCTTTACAATGCCGTCACTTTTTTATGTTCGTTGGATAGGTAGATATGCCACCTGATGCTAGGTATATGACCAACGTCACTCAGGAACGTAAACGAGTTTACCTGGATTTATCCGTCTACATACCTAATTTAAGTGATGCCTATCCTGAGACGTAAGTTGCGAAGTTTCTGTACCAGTATTTACAATACCTACATGCTCTTCTCTCTGAAACACAGAAAAGCTGTATTACGGAAGAAATAAGTAGGTTGTACTTACATGGTGGTAATGATCCATGCATGGTAACACTCCCAATGGTAAAAACCCGCTCACTTACGTGTGACTATTATAAGATAAAAAAAACTCGAACTTATTATTCGGCTAAACCGCTCCTTACGGTTAAGACGGTAGCCTTAAAATAAAATGATTTTCTGTATCCCCCCATAAATGTTAACTCTTTTTGTAATTGGATTAATTTAATCTGTTTGTTTGAATTACAAAACCGTACTCGCTCTTAAAATATATAAATTTGGTAGGATTTACTCATTTATTGTTATATCAGTACTGCGTGATGGTTTATTTGTAAAGAACAATTCAGTAAATTCAGAATTGTGAGCTATAGAAAATATCATAAATATCAAAAATCAATTAGGTGCATGTAGTCGAAAGTGCTAGTCGCGTTTTATTATAATACTCCACCAAAACAATTAGACGCATGAGAGCGACCACCCAAACCCTGTCTACGCCCCGTGCTTCCCCTGGCGCGGGGATGCGCAGGGCGAAGGCGGACTGCGAGCGGTGGCTGTCATGCGCCTAATCGTTTTGGTGGAGTAGTATATCTTAAATAAAGAATTTTCATATTTTTGTTTTTAATGTCGAATGTCATGACGGTCAAGGATCAAGCGGTATTGAATGATTTATTCAGAGCAACCTTATTTATATGAAATTAGTTACAATACCTGTCACGGGGTGGTACTTGTCCAGTGCAGTGTTGGAATGAAACGTCACTGCCCATCCCGCTCCTCCTTTCATAATATAAGCACTCATGGTATAAATACTTCGAACGCACTGGCGGCGCGGCGCCTTAGTTGGATGTTCGTCGGACGGACGAACTCCCGTGTCTGAGCCCAGCATATAATTACTTCAGGAGCGTCCGCGGTCAATCACCAACCCGACGCCAGGAGGCCGTGTGGTCGCAGACTACAAGGTTGGTGGGGGGAAATCCCCCAATAATAATCAACCTTAAGTGAGCCAAATTGGCTCACAATTGTCAGACGAAGCATTAGGGCCGTTAGCATAGATCCCTCCGAAAAAAGCGGTCAACCAGTTGGACGCTCGTCGCAGAGCCGACACGACTCCCATAACAGCAAAATACTGCATGACGCATAAGGTGCAGTGGGGACTATATTTCACAATATTACGTATCCGCCTCAAAATTTTATCTTTTCCATACTTTTCACGTGTTTCAAGAATAAACATAATAATATTCATTACGTATCCGCTTCAAAATTTTATCTTTTCCATACTTTTCACGTGTTTCAAGAATAAACATAATAATATTCATTACGTATCCGCTTCAAAATTTTATCTTTTCCATACTTTTCACGTGTTTCAAGAATAAACATAATAATATTCATTACGTATCCGCTTCAAAATTTTATCTTTTCCATACTTTTCACGTGTTTCAAGAATAAACATAATAATATTCATTACGTATCCGCTTCAAAATTTTATCTTTTCCATACTTTTCACGTGTTTCAAGAATAAACATAATAATATTCATTACGTATCCGCTTCAAAATTTTATCTTTTCCATACTTTTCACGTGTTTCAAGAATAAACATAATAATATTCATTACGTATCCGCTTCAAAATTTTATCTTTTCCATACTTTTCACGTGTTTCAAGAATAAACATAATAATATTCATTACGTATCCACTTCAAAATTTTATGTTTTCCATACTTTTCACGTGTTTCAAGAATAAACATAATAATATTCATTACGTATCCGCTTCAAAATTTTATCTTTTCCATACTTTTCACCTGTTTCAAGAATAAACATAATAATATTCATTACGTATCCGCTTCAAAATTTTATCTTTTCCATACTTTTCACGTGTTTCAAGAATAAACATAATAATATTCATTACGTATCCGCTTCAAAATTTTATCTTTTCCATACTTTTCACGTGTTTCAAGAATAAACATAATAATATTCATTACGTATCCACTTCAAAATTTTATCTTTTCCATACTTTTCACGTGTTTCAAGAATAAACATAATAATATTCTTGATTGTCTTTTGATCAGATTCACAATACTAGAAACGTAGCAATGAAATTAGTGAGGACCAGCGATGTCCCAACTAATCCCTGTTTGGACAGGTCGCGCGGTATTATTGATAACGGTTTAACAAAGGAGCTGCGTCACACGAGTCCACACAATAGGACGCTGTGTATTGTAATTGAATTGAAGAATAGGGTAAAGGGTAAGGTGTAAATAATTTTCAAACCACTTAGACCCTGTTCCCATGACAAGCGTTTATAACTACATGCATTTTTTCAAGGCTAACGCGCGTTAGTAGTATGTAATTGCAAGCGCGCGTTATCAAGACGCGCGATAAACGCTTGTCATGAGCTCATGAGAACCGGGTCTTAAGCCATTATGAAGTGTCTACTAAAAGTATTTCTATGGGTTACACCCAAACCATATTTTGACTATTTTTTTTTTAATGTTAGTCGCATAGGCAATAATCGGGCGAGGCCGATGGTTATTGGCCAATTGTCCATGAATATAGACCAGTTAATCTGGGACCAGCTTAGGCGCCTGAATCTGAAAGGTGAATCTTGCGTTTTCTATCTTAAGATGAAGACTTAATTCCACTGCTGTCTAACAGAAGAAAATAGATACATAGACGGGCGTTAAAAAGAAAAATTGATACGATAATAAAACAAAATATTCATATATATATTTAACACTATATTTGACTTACATCACAGAACTTAACTTATTTCTTCGCACCAATTCGATATAAAAAACAAACCATATCTCTTCAACTAAACAAACGATAACTATATAAGACTGACTGAGATCAGCGTAGCGGATAGCGTGGCGTGAAGCAGAGCGGGATACGCGATTTATGTGTAAACAATCTTGCAAATCATTAAAAATACTTTCGAATTAACACATTCGAATTGACGACAAAACTTTTAGTATGGACGAATAATTACTCATAATCAACTATAGAATCATTTATTATAGAAAGTTCATGAGGTAATTTAAAATCTATAGGCCTTGCGGATATAATATTAAATAAGGAGTAACTTAAACTATAGAAATAATCAATCCGGACGGCTCAGTCTAAGATAACGTGGGCGAAGCTGCGGGCAACAGCTAGCAGGCAATAAATTAAACAATAACATATTTGAGGACGTTTTGACGTGTCAACATCTTATAATTCGATGGAGCCGGCTGCACGAACGAAAAAACATGACGCATGTGGCGTTACCTCGCTGTGAGGCGTTCCATTTTCTTATGACGTTGTCACGTTCTACTATCGTCAGTAAACCGACTTTTTTTTATATCATTTTCACCTTATCCCAATGTAATATAAAACCGTATAGATACGCCAATCTCAGTTATAGGCCTTATAATAAAAACTAAAGTAACTATACACTAAAGTGCATTTTTATTCAAAACAAAAAACATTTATTATAGATGTCGCGATGGAAAATATTAAAAACATCTGTTTTTTTACCTGTATAATTATGAATGCAGATGTATAGTGTCTGAAATAACTAAGTTATCGCCAGGATTAAAATAAGTTAATTTGATGTACTTCATCATTTTCAGCCTCTATCCGTCGACAACTGAACATAGGCCTCCCTCAATGAACGCCAAGACGGGCGATCCCTTGCCACTTGATGTAGGTACTTCATATTAATTCAATTGTTAAAAGATAATATTGGATTAGTTCAGTAATAGAATATAATATGTAGGTACATTAGCATGTGGGTCTATGAGGTATGATCATGGCCCTATTTTAAAATTAATGTATAATATTTTTCTCATGCTTGTTTTTTAACATTAAAATAGCATCATTGCCCTTTTAGTGAAATTTATACCACTCTTATGATAATACTTCAATTTTAGATTATTTTAGGATCAAAAACTCGCTTTGTGGATCCATTTATTACAGTATGATTAAATTTTAACTGAAGTTTATAATAGTTTATTTTCTTCATTACCTTATAATATTTGATCTTATAATAGAATTCATTTTTGAGTTAAGATAAATTCAGTGATTACCTGATTTTAATAAAACTATTCAAATATTCTAACAACAGAACTAAAACAGAACTTTGTTTGAATTACAATTAAACATTCCATTTAATACAAATTAATAACAAAATTTGCAAAACAAGTGATTTTTTTTTATGAAGACATTTATTTGGGTTTGGGATTTTTTTGGGATTTTTGGGATTTGGGATTATTTGGGTTATAAGGCCAAAAAAATTACTTAACTAATCTTGTTCGATCCCAGCTACAATTTTATTTCAACATTAAAGTTCATATTTCCCCTTCAGATCTTCCACTTTGTTGTCACTCATATTTTCATGTGTCTTGCAGTGGGATATTAGGTTTGCTAACACTGGAAAGATACAAATATTATTTATTTTACAAAAATGTTAATCCTCTGGTATAGCACTGCTCACATACGACCAGGTGAACCGACTGTCCGTTGTTTTTCTATTTTTTTTAAAATTAAGCTTTGTTTTTTAAGAGTTGATTTAAAAGAGGAATTAAGTACACTATTCAATGTGAACGTTATATATCTATAAAGCTGATCTGATTTTGATAATTTTTTTGAGATGGTAAACAATATCACGAAGAATGAAAGCTATCAAAGTAATCATCATCAGACCAAATATTGGAATAAACCCATTTTTTATAATAGTTGGATAGGCAAACGGTCAGCATCACCCATGAACATAAAGTTAACCTGAGCTCAAGCAACATCATGTGCTGCCTGCTATCCTGAGACATAAGATGTTGAGCCTCGGTGCCAGTCTCAACCTTCTCTCCGAGACACAGCAAAGTTGCTTTACGGGTGAAAAAAGCAGGATAGTGGTACTTAAGCAGCCGGGAGCATGGCACAGCGCAACCTTCCCACCGGTTAAACATGTGAACCTCGGCAGCAAGAATACCGCAATAGAAAAGAAGCAATTAGTGTCACAAGGAATATACTTACTTTCTTTATCATTCTTGGACAGGAACAGAGTGAGGGTTGAGAACCTCTTGACCCTGGGCAGAGCGTCCAGGTACGCTGATATGGTCTTCTCCTTAAACTTGTCCATGTCGCTGTGCAGAGTGTTCAGTATCTCCGATAGTACATTACTTTCTAAAGCGTTAGCGAATATGGATGGAATATTGGCCGGCTCTATTATCTGTGGATCAAAATGCTTTGAGTTATCTTCGTTTCTCACATTGTGTGCATGGTACCACTAAACCAGATGTGCGAGACACTACAACTAAGAAGGTTAAGGGAAGATAGTTAATGTGGTAAAAGGTCATGCTGCTTTGCATCCGCATTGGGCCGGCACGACCGAAATGGTGCCTCTCGCTCACATAACACCAGCATCAAGTGGCAGCTATGCTGTTTGTGTGTTACATGCGGTTTGTAAGTTTCCGGTGGCCCATTGGGGGGATAGAGAAAAGAAGGGCAACGCATATGTGTATGAGCCGTCTGTACCATAAGGCTCCGACTGCTCATTTGCCCGTTTCTGACATTAAAAAAACTACCTTGGATAAGCTAAGTTATCATTAAACCTTATACATCTTAATGTAAAACTAAAAAGAAGTGAATAATTATAATACATATTATATGATAGATAACTCACACTTAAATAATCACCCCTCCCACCAGTCTTGTCTCTCAAATACTTCCACTCGGACATGAACTGCACACTATTATGCGGTGGGGTCAGCGTTTTCATTTTCTCACTATCCACGACTTCTGCCAAGAATTTCACCGACTCAGGAGACACAAAATCACCTTTGCCCATATCTTGTTCGGTATCAACTACATTCTCTTGTTTGTTTGCATCTATTTCAATTGGTATAGTTTTATCTATATTTGTTCTACCTAGTGCTATTTCTTGGATTGGTATATTCTTTAATGCTCTCTGAAAATAATTACATTTTTTTTTATTTTTAGAATCTTAATTAAAATTGATAATTATTATACCTAATATATTACATGAAATTTTATAAATAATAGCAGTTTTATTTATAAATATAGAAAATACATTTTTTTGTTAATAGACAATAAATTATTTCGTTTACTTTTTTATTATTTACATGTAAGAAATTTGCGTAGCAAGGAATATCTGCCGTGTTAATTAAAAAGGGCACAACTAACATTTTTCACGAAATTGAGTTATATACTCAATATTCGGAATCAGGAAAAAAGGTCTATCTGCCTAATTTTTTGTGTATTTTTAGCAACAAAATAAACAGAGTTAGCATTAGCTAAGGGCACAACTGCACCATTTTTTAAGTTTTTGTAAAGAAAAAGGTCACATTGTGATGTATGTCTTCTATTTCACGATTTTTGTTTAAAAATACTTAATTGAAAAGACATAATTGGCGTAAATCAAATATAAAGGGCTTATGTGGCAATTGTGCTAAGTTTTTATACCAACACCTTAGCAAGAAACGTAGAAGAAAAGACACAACTGGCGATTGTGTCTTTACTATTTACCATACGCCTTAAATTTTTATATAAAAATAGGCACACTGGCGGTTATGCCTTTATTACTTAACATCTATGAAGAGAGATGATGTTCGGGGGGCTAGGTATGCGTGCGATTACTTCAGTTGTGCCCGACATTTTTGATTGGTTATATTACAATACATCTGATACATCACAACATCATACAAAATAAATGTAATAACATCACTTTTCACAGGAAATCTTTCAATATTTCGTAGTATCTTGTAATTAATAAGGTTTAAATAACAACATTTTTTTTTTCAATGCTCAGTGTGCCCGATTGTGAAAATATTTTTACTGATTATTTTCCCCCACTGATTAAATTAAAAACAGTTGCTACTGATATTTACGTAGGTACGTGAAACGTTCTTGAATTAATGTGTTTGTGTGATTTAACGATATCAAATACAAACAGTGAAACAGTAACAAACATACATACGTCCATACATACAAACTTTCGCGTTTATATTACAACAAGTTAGAAGTTTAAATAGTAATAACATAGGCTGCACTAAAAGTATCGGGAATGGAATATTTCCACTATTCCTGTCATATTAAATTTTTTTTAATTGAAAACTCCTTGGTTTTAAAAATCGAATACCATTTATTTATTTAAAAAAAGATTTTCGGTCTTGTCACAAGGTCTTGTCAAACTTGTTTAGTCGTTGAGAAATGGAATTGACTCGAGAAAATTCTAGAGATTTATTATGACTTTCGAAGTGGTTTAACACAAAAACAGTTTATTGACCGGATGATTTCTGCATTTGGTGATGAAGCCCCATCCAAAACCACAATTTATCGCTGATTTGCTGAATTTCAACGTGGACGTGTCAAGCTCAGTGATGATCCCCGTAAGGTCGTCCAAAAACTGCAGTCACCCAAGAAAACGTTGATGCTGTGCGTAAGTTGATTGAGGAAGATCGACATGTGACATACCGCGAAATTTAAGCAACTTTAGACATTGGCATGAGTCAAATACAAATAATCTTGCATGAACAATTAGGTGTAAAAAAGTTGTTATCTCGATGGATACCGCATTTGCTCTGTGAAGAGAAAAAAGCGGCTCGCGTTACTTGGTGCGTCAGAACTCTCGAAAGATTCCACGCAGGATCCTCAAATGCTGTATACAACATCGTATTAGGTGACGGATCCTGGATATATGCGTACGAACCCGAAACAAAAAAATAGTCACGAGTCAAAAACGAGTTTGGGTGTTCGAAAATGAGTCAAAGCCAACGAAAATTGTTCGTTCACGGAGTGTTGCAAAAAAAATGGTGGCCACGTTTGTCTCCAAAACCGGCCATGTTGCGACTATCCCTCTGGAGGGACAAAGAACGGTTAATGCAAAATGGTATGCTAGCATTTGTTTGCCACAGGTCGTTTCTGAACTCCGTAAAGAGAACTGCAACCGTCGCATCATCCTCCATCACGACAATGCGAGTTCTCACACCGCGCACAGAACAAAAGAGTTTTTAGAGCAAGAAAACATAGAATTATTAGACCATCCGCCGTACAGCCTCGACCTAAGTCCTAATTATTTCTATACTTTCCCTAAAATAAAGAATAAATTGCGTGGTCAGAGATTTTCATCGCCTGAAGAAGCTGTGGACGCCTACAAAACGGCCATTTTGGAGACCCGAACTTCCGAATGGAATGGTTGATTCAATGATTGGTACCATCGTATGGAAAAATGTGTCAAATTTCGCGGAGAATACTTCGAAAAGCAATAAATACATTTTTAAATAGTAATTTTGTGACACTTCCTTGATTCCCGAAATTTTCAGTGCCGCCCTCGTAACAACTTTACATTACTACTGTTTCAAGGCAATAAAAAATAAATATAAAAATGTATATTTTACTAATTACCGTTATATTTTCTTCGTTTCATATAAATAAACATTCTTGTAATATAACAATTATACATAATAAATAATAATGTAGCTTGAGTATACATGGTTATGTAAAGTTGTTATAAAATTCGGGAAAACTTCACCATATAATCGAAGTGCTTCATTTTTGACAGCGCTTGTAAGAAGACTGACCTTCTATTGGGTAATTATTCTAAGTGGAAACTATATTTTCTTTATTTTGATAAATATTGTTTATATTTCTTACTAGTTTTGTTACCTGATTTTTATTTGAAGAGATTTTGTGCTAAAAGCATTTTTAGTAATAAAAATTCAATTTAAATTTGTGATTTTCATTAAAATGTTAATTATTTGGTACATTATTGTTGCTATTCATAATTGATGGTTCCTTTCTTTAAAGATATGATTTTATTTCTGTAAACTTTTTGAAATAAACGTTTGATTTTCTCGTAATTACGTTATTTTATTCACAGAGAAGTAACTTCTAATATTTTACTGTGTAAATATATACTAATAATAATACAGTGAAAAGGCACAATTGAATAAAAGTGCTCTTTCATTGTAACATTATAAATTTTTCCTCAAATTTTTACATTCAAAAGGCACGTTTCTTTGCATGTGCCTTTTATACGTAACATTATTGTTTTTTCCTTATTTTTTATGTTAGGATGAAAAAAAATAAGCTAATTATCAATAATATGGATTAAAAATATAAAAAAAAATATTGCTATGGTCGTATATGGACTATATAAATGCAAGTATTGCCATTCGCAGAATTTCGGAAAACATTGTTTAGGGATGTTTTTTTCAACAAAAACAAGAAAATATTTTAATCTCTATTTTCTCAATATTTACAAAATGTTAGTTATGCCCTTTTTAATTAAGACGGCAGATATGAGAACTGTCACGCATATCTTCTTAGGACGCGTAAAGTATAGGTGTAGCACGCGCCTTCGCCTGCATTGATCATATTAATATCCATATATTATGTATTGATGTTATGTTATATGCCCATGTACATAAACAAGTTAAGTTGATACAAGCTCAGACAACTCATTTATGTCTATTACCTACCCTGAGACGTAACATGTTAAGTCTCTGTGCCGGTAATTATACTGTCCTGCCATTCTCCGAAACACTACAAAGCAGTTTCTCCTGTGAAAAGGGAGCAACAAGCAGGATGGTGGTACCCAAAAAGACGGGAGCGCGGCTACCCACCCATAGCTAGGTAGTAGATATAATAAATTACCCTTGATCTTAAATGGGGAGGTTTCTTCACAGGTTTGATCACGGTGGTCCCCTCCCCTATGCCCTCCTTCCACTTCTCCAGATCAGTCAATTCTCTCTTGGGTTCGCTGGGTAATTCTAAAATCTTTGGCTGAACAGTACCAGGAACAATTGGTCTTGTTTCCGTTACAGGTGTTGTTTTAGGCGATGACTTTGTTTTTGTCTGAAAATTGCAAAGAATTCGTGACACGTCCAATTACGTCTATATAAATGCAAAGCCCATGATGAATTATCGAAACAAACTCAGTGGATTAATCTTATAAATATTTCAAATTCAAAGAATGTGAAAAACCTTTATTACACAAATGTTTCAAGTTTTCTTTATAATTTGACAAATTTTGAATGTTTATATGACATTGAGTAAAAAAAACGAAAACGCAAAAATGTTCCTTTCGTGAGATAAAACTTAAGTGAGGAAATTTTGTATCCTTAATTAGGGTTTGTTAAAATAGTCAGCGGTAGACATAGTTACGTTGACTATCGACAGACGATAATGAATGATGATAGGCCAAATGCCAATGAGTAAATCACTATTATTAAATAACAATATAATTTCATAAGAAATGTGGGAATTTTGTTATTATTTTTGCTTATTTTATATATAAGTAAGTACATAATAATGTGCATCTATTTGGGGCTTGTTAAAAAAATACAAATAAAAATATATTTTGTATGGTAATGTAAGAAATTATACATTTAAAAAATACAAGCTTCTAAACTTTCGTATTTCAACACTGATTTAAGCCCAACTTTGGGCGAAAATAAATAGTATACGAAGCACGAAAGCTCAAAAATAAAGCCCGTACAGACATACTTTAGTTATTCAAAAGTATAAATAAATTTATTTTAATAAGATACACTTAATAGTTTTTCTATAATAATTGTTTCGCTAAAAGGATATTTTAGGAATGAACCATTGTGCATTTCATTCTAGCACACATGTTCACTCACTATGTCAGGTGAGATAGTATTCATTTAGTTGGAATTCGCGCCGTCTACTTGTTCAACCTTAAGCCTGAATGGCAGATGGCACCCTTTTTTAGTTTTAAAGCTTTCATCATCGTCATTACTATCAATCTTATTCCTTCCACAGCTAGCTAGATTATTATTATTATTATTTATGGGTGGGGACACCAGCAAGGCCAGACGGGTGATCAGTCCTCATTAACGGGACCATTTCACCCAAGTATCAGCTAGCTAGATAGACCTCTTACAATGAACGCCAAGCCTTGCTGTATTTTAATCAGAATCATATGAAAATTTTGTAAGAGGTAGTGCCATACTGCTTTGTAACCGAATTGGGCCGGCACGACCGGGGTGGTACCTCTCGCTCACATAACACCGGCGTCAAGTGACAGCTATGCTGTCGGGTTCGTGCGGTTTGTGAGTTTCCGGTGGCCTATTAGGGGGAAAGGAGGGCAACACATTTGCATAACTATTGGTTGTGCAGATGTCTATGGGCGTCGTTAGTACCACCATAAGGCTCCGACTGCTCGGTTGCCTCCTTGTCACAAAAAAAGACTGGTTGTGCAAATGTGCATGGGCGTCGATAGTCGCCCAATAAAAAAAAATATAATATATTTGTCTATAAATTAAATGCATTTACCCCTTTCGTGCCCATTCTCTTCTTAATCACTTCAAACTGACGTCTTGCCGCTGCATTATGAGGTTCTAGCCTGATGACCTCCAGCAGGTCCCGAGAAGCAGCATGTAACGAGCCCAGCTCCTCATTGGCTGTGGCTCTCCGTTGTAATGCTTTAACATATGTCGGGTCCAGGTTGAGTGCCTCATTGCAGTCCAATATTGCTTGACGGAGACTGAAAAAGAACCGGTACATCAATATAATTGTCTATGCTTGTGAAGTCATTAAATGCCTTACATATATCTTAAATCAGCTTGTCAGTGTTTTTTTTTTGTTAATTTTACTTGAATAGGCAAACTGGTAGACATGTTCCCAATGAACATAAACTAGTTTACCCGGAACGAGCCCAGGCAACTCATTTATGTGTTGCCTATCCTGGGACATAAGATGTTAAGTCTCTGTAATTACTTATTACACTACCTGTCTTGCCCTTCTCTCTGAAACACATGTTTGAAACACAAACAGGGGGGGATAAGCAAGATATGGTACCCATGCAGGTCAAAAGACAAGATGAGAAGTTGCAAAAATAAAGCACCAGCATAAATTTTAATTACTATGAAACCAGTTGGATGCAACTGGTGGGGCATCAGAGGTCTTGCCCTTTCTTGATTGAGGCCTATATCCAGTAGTATCCGTCCAATGATTAACATAGGCCTCCTTCAATGTCCAAGACAACCAATCCCTTGCCACACATCTGTATCCTCATCCTGTCACTCATGTGCATCCAATACAAGGATAAAGGTTAATAATGATAAAAAAAACTAAAACCAAATCACGACTATTATAATACTTATCTACATAGATAATAATATTTACTTGTCTTTCTTGAGGTGGCACAGTCCTCTGTTAGCGTAGTAAATAGCATCATCCTTGACCAGCTCGATGGCCCGGTTGTAGCATCCAATAGCCTCATCCCATTTCTCTTGCTTCACATATACATTGCCCTGGAAAACAAAGCAGTACATGGAATTTAAACTATTTCAATGTTATACTCTAATTATTAATCAGCATTATCTTCATGAATAGCACATCTATTTGGAGCCACCGGAAGTCTATATATTTTTTTATATATTTACAGGATTGTGGAAAACAGTTAAACACTACATAATTTGCTCATTTTGCTATGTTTCGGCTTTATTTATTGAGCCTTCATCATAAATATTAAAATATATATTATATACAACATGGATGATAATTTAATTAATGATTCTATAACTTTAATTGATGCATTTAGATAGGTAAACGCCATCACTTCCGGTGGTTGTAACACATGTGAACCAAGAAAAAATCTTTGTATTTTCATATCAACAGGAACATTAATACTATTATATTAGGTACTAGCTGTTGTACGCAGCTTTGCCCGCGTTAACTTACTTAATTTGACTCCTATTAGTCACAGAGTGATGTTTTATAGCCTATAGCTTTCCTCGATAAATGGGCTATCTAACACTGAAATAATTTTTCAAATCGAACCAGTAGTTCTTGAGATTAGCGCGTTCAAACAAACAAACTCTTGAACTTCATATTATTAGTATAGTTATTAAGCATATTAACAATATATTTCATTTTAAAAGGCTATAAATTAGTATTTATAAACTACCCTATTTGCGTACGTCACATCACTACTTTAGCTTGCAACATTTTGGTTGTCTTTGTGATGTCTCTGTGTCTGGACCATATTATATACTTTACAGCAACCATGGTCACGGGAGAACTGATGGTAAGAACCATGGAATGATGCTGTGAATCTTAAACAACCACATTAAAACTATAAAAGTTGTTACATAGCAATAAGTCGAATAAGCGTAAGCATTAAATCACACTGCACAGAGATTGTCTTCCCACCTGGTTAATGGCCAACCAACACTGTTTACCTAAACATGGCCTCCAACTCTTGAACCTTATCGGCCGTCCGTGTTGGATGCCAGTGGAGAGGAATTCAGCAGTGGCCGGATAAAAGCTGATGATGATTAGATCACAATCATTATTTATAGAAAATACATACCCTTTCCTTTTCAAATTGGGCCTCCTCCCGTAATTTCTCCTTCTTTGCATCCATGCTCTTTTTACTGTCAAGTGATGTGGGCCCAATTTCTGCTGTGTCTACTTCTTCGCATGCTTTGTCCTGAAAATTGATTATTATAAAGATTTAATATATTTATCCGCATAATATAATAACAAATTTATTATTAATGTGGATTGGGTTTTAAAATCTGGGTGCAGGAGTTTAATATCAATTTTTGCTTTATTTGGTATGTAAAAAATAATAGAAAGTTGAACTTAAGCCACTAAGATATAATTTAAGATGATGAATATTGCTCACTCTAGTAAGAGTATTTAAAGTGAATTTTACCACACACTGACCAAGTAGTCACAAAAATAATTATTTTTGTTTACCTTACTGTAAATAAATAAAATAATAATAAATAATGATCTTACAACATCAAATTTCTCCCATGCTTTGTAGTCTGATGATTGAATTCTTTTTTCAGGCTTCTTTTTTACTGCAAGTGGCTTTTCTTTTTTTATTTTACTTCTCACAGGCGGCAAATCCTATTAAAAACGGTATATTAAAAATGTAACTTTCAGTGTTTTAAATAAGTATTTATATACACATAGCTACGAGTATTCTATTTTAAACATTCTAGTACTTGAATGTACTAAATACTTACAAATTTAATAGAAAGTTGCTATTATTATGACAACAAAGCAATTACTTAACCTAAAATATGGCAACTACTTATATCCTTAAAACCAAATTTATACCACTTATAAACAAACTATTAACAAGTTATAAATAACACTTGTGGGGCTTGCTACTTAATCAGTAGAAATTACAATAATAGTAGTGTAGAATTGACTTTAAACCTGTTCGAATACACCGTTTAAAGCAGCCTCTTTGCGTTTCATTTCTGACTCCCAGTTCTGTAAGTCGGTGAGATATGTTTGTAATGATTTTACATTATCTCGAGCATGCTTTTGTATTTCAAAGGCTTTCTCCATCGTTTACAAAAATAAATTCTTTACCTGTTTGATCAATACAGTTTTCCGGCTGTCAACATGTCAACCTCAAACAAAATTCGAGTTTTTATTTTTTACGTCGTCATGGCAGAGGCCAGTGTTGCCACTTGGCACTTACCAATCATTATAATAATATAGGGATGTTAACATTTTTCAGAAATGTTTTTAAATCATTTTTATAGGAGACGGTCCAAAATTGTATGGGACGTTGGTCTACTTTTGTACATATAATGAGACGAAGGAAAGAAAATATTGAACCGTTTTGATTTGTTCATATCCATGAATAGGGATGTTGACATTTTTCATAAATGTTTATAGATCATTTATAAATATCTAATAGAGGCCTAAATATTATTAACTTTTGCTTAAATACGTCTAATGCCTATAAAATCTTGCATTCTATAATGCATTTTAAATTTCGTTTCAAAACGCTAACACTTGTCACGTGACGTCATATGTTGTTAAACATCGTAAAAGTGGTAAAATGATTCCCTCTGTGGAGGTGGCGTTGGTCCCTTGCGGGACTGACTAGCCGTCGAGGTGCCCTGTTTGTTTTCTAGATCCGGGGCACCTCACCAAAGGCGCCTTGGCATTGGTGGCACTCGCCGGGTTTTAGTGGGTAGAGCTGCGTCCATTTACCAGCTGTCGGGCGCAGCGAGTCCCACATACCCGCGTGTGGAGACCCACTCCCCCGAGGGATGCCTCAGAGCATTTCCCGGAGTTAAAGAAAAAAAAGGTATATTTAAGTTAAAATGTTTGTTACAAAAGTGGTTTTCCAACATTTTCATAGATATCCTCAAAATTCCATACACTTTCGCTTTTAATCCTTTTACTAAATACGTCTTGACCTAAAATGAACAATAGAACCTTTCTAAGCCTCCCACAATACTGGCAATAGTTAAAACAACCCACGTAAACGTTGGACATGTTCTGTAATCCATAACAAATTGTAAACTAATGAAATAGGTAAATGTTGTCGTAATTTTCTGTAACACAAAGGTATAAGTACCTACTTCGCGAACATTTATTGAAGTGAAACTTCAATAAAATTTTGACGGATGAAACGTCACGAAAATGTGATACGTTTTTGTCCAAGGAGAGGGAGAGAGTGATTGAGATCGATTGAGAGAGAGTAAGAAAGGGTGAACGTAGCATGAAGCAAATAATTTCAGTTTAGTATATAACGAGATTTAAAAATTAGTTTAATTAATATATTACCTATATTTTTATTAAAATATTATGTATAGGATTTTATAAGAAAAGAAACAAATACATACATATTTTGACGACCTCTGTGGCTCAGTGGTAAGCGCGTTGGCGCTCAAGCCGGAGGTTGCGGGTTCGAATCCCGCCAGGGAAGAAAAATATTTTCTGTGTTCCTGGGTCATGGATGTGTATTAAATATGTGTATTATATAATAAAAATCTTAAATATATATAGTATACAAGTATTAAATATATTTTCGTTGTATGGTACCCGTAACACAAGTTCTTCAAGAACTTACCACGGGACCAGATTGACCTGGTGTGAGAGCGTCCATAGATATTATTATTATTATTATTATACATACATACACACTTTTATAATATATTTACAAAACTTATCATTCTCCCAATTTTTAAAATTTACTAATGAACTTGATTTTGAAAAAAAGGAATGATTTTGCATTTCGGAGTTATTTTTCAGGACAACGGGATAGGTTGTGTGTTAACCGTGAAATGGGATAGTATGTCTGGTCACGTTCGTGGCACTTTACTGGCAGATTTGCCACTTCTGCCAGTCTGCAGTTTGTCTATCCAATTTACATTACAAAGCCCTTGAGTAGACCTAATCATGAAGATAATAATACGGTACTAATAATACCGGGTGTAATTGGAACGCTTGCGAAAACGAAGAGGTATGATAGTGTTGGCATAGCCTGACATGATACTTGACAAGTGAAAAAACGTGTTTTCTTTTTTTTTTGGTTGCCTTTTTTTTTGTATAATCCGGTTTAGTAAACATAATGTTACAGGAATTTGATGATAATGCTTTAAAGATTCCAAAATTATTGTGAATTCAATAAATTAGATTTAAATATATCTAAGTGTCATATGAGTGTGCTATTATCGCCGAAAACCAGTGCCAATAGTTTATAATTACACTCTAAATCAATTGATTTCGAGGGTGAGTTCTATAGTGGATTTAGGTATTAAATTTGACTCAAAATTAATATTCGAATTACATATTAATGAAATCGTTAATAAGGCATCAAAAGCTTTGGGTTTTATAATACGTATGTCATCAGAATTTAAAAATATAAAAACCATTAAAATTCTGTATTGTTCTTTTGTCCGTAGCCACCTTGAATATGCCTCTCAGGTTTGGAATCCTCACTATCAAATCTATTTATCGCGCATTGAAAACATCCAAAAGCGGTTTTTACGTTACTTGCAATATAAATCTAAAGTATAATATATTCCTTAGTTAAATCCAAAGTTAGTCACCACAGCAACAAAAAACAAGAACAAAAATAAAGTCTACCAGTTACATATAGCGACGTACAATGTTAGAACATTATCGTCATACGAACGCTTATTAGAATTACAGGAAGCAATACAAGAAACTAAGTACGACATTATAGGTTTATCCGAAACGAGACGTCTCGGTACAAAGATAGAAGAATATGA
The DNA here is from genome assembly GCA_963853865.1 of Helleia helle. Taxonomy (NCBI): domain Eukaryota; kingdom Metazoa; phylum Arthropoda; class Insecta; order Lepidoptera; family Lycaenidae; genus Helleia; species Helleia helle. The sequence goes on along the minus strand of OY971433.1, from coordinate 16,796,590 downwards.
AAACTTTGTATTTTGTCACGTAGGTCACACGCCCGGCCTTTACGGAGTAGGCTTTATAGTAAACAAAACACACAGAAACAATATAGAGAGCTTTACTGGCTTGACGGAACGAGTTGCCCGGCTAAATATGAACTTTCAAGGCTTCCTAGTCTCTATCATACAAGCTTACGCACCAACGGAAGCGGCAAGTGAAGTTGAAATAGACGAATTCTATATAACAGTCGGCAAAGCTCTAGATACCGCACATAAGAATATTATATTAATGGGAGACTTCAATGCAAAGGTTGGATTCCCTAAAAAAGAAGAACATTTAGTGACAAAACAATTCGGATACGGAATAAGGAACGAAAGAGGCCAAAGATTAGTGGATTTCGCCCTTGAACATAAGCTTACTATAATAAATACCTGTTTTAAAAAGAAGCCAAATAAAATATGGACATGGAGATCTCCTGACGGAAAAAGTAAAAACGAGATTGATTTCATATTATCAAATCAACCGAAACTATTTCAAGATATTGGAACTATGACATTAAACTACCAGTCAGACCATAGGATAATCAGAGCTAGAGTTAAACTAACTAAACTTCAGAAAAGTAGAGTTAAATACACTAATAAACATATAAATCAACTAAAATATGAAAATGAAATTTCAAAGTACAGAGAAACTTTATCAGAAATGCTATCTAGTCATTATGCCCACCACGAAAACACCTCAATACAAACCCGCTACGATAACATTACAAAGGCAATTATCACGAGTCTAAGAGCAGTCCAATAAACGAGAAAAAAATACAAAAAACACAAGATATTATCGGAACGAACATTATCTCTTTTACAAAGAAGAAAAGAATTACAAAAAATCAAGAATAAATCACGTTCAATGAAAAATGAACTCTCCGCTCTCTACAAGCTAGTACATAAATATATAAGAATCGACTATGCAAGATATAGATATAATACTATAGAAAAACATCTTAAACTCATCGGTAGCACGAAAAAGGCTTACAAGGAACTCAGAACAAGCAAAACTTGGATTGAAGGTTTAACGGAGTTTGACAAAGACATAAACAAACGAAAAGATATCATCAATTCTGCAACTGATTTCTACAAAAACCTATACAGCATTAAAAGACAATCAGCTAGACTTGAAAACAATATGAAAGATAGAAGTTTACAAGCCACCCCGACCCATAATAACAGCGAAGTGATCATCGAATCAATTACTGAAAATGGAATCATAGAAGCAATAAAAAGGCTAAAATTAGAGAAGGCTCCTGGATCAGACAACATTCCAAGCAAAGTTTTAAAGACAGCCTACCATACACTGGCATCACCGCTTGCCAACCTATTCAATTTGATATTACAGAAATCTGAAACACCTACACAATGGTCAGAATCTAACATTATTTTAATATATAAAAAGGGAGATCCAAGGGATATCGGGAACTACAGACCTATAAGCCTGCTACCAACCTTATACAAGTTGTTCTCCGCTATTATTTACTCAAGAATCGCCCCGTAATCGCAAATTTATGAAAGCGTTTGGCAATGCTTGAAAGAACAGGGAATAAGCGAGGTGTATATAAAAGTTGTCAAAAGCTTTCATGACTTACCGTGTCGAAGGCCTTTTGATAGTCAATGAACCCAAGGTATAGTGGTATTTGTTGTTCTCGGTACTTCTCTATAGTCAACTCTAGAGTATGAATATGGTCCACGGTAGAGAAACCCTTTCTAAAGCCGGCCTGTTCTACTGGTTGTTTTGCCTCGATCACGGGGCTATATACGCCCCAACACAAACAACAACAAATACCACTATACCTTGGGTTCATTGACTATCAAAAGGCCTTCGACACGGTAAGTCATGAAAGCTTTTGACAACTTTTATATACACCTCGCTTATTCCCTGTTCTTTCAAGCATTGCCAAACGCTTTCATAAATAATAACAACACGGGTAGAATAAAGTTAGATACGCTTGGCCCGAGCTTCCCCATAAGGAGAGGTGAGAGACAGGGGGACCCTCTGTCACCTCTGATATTTATAGCTATCCTAGAAGTAGTTATCAACAACCTGAACTGGAGCAAATTTTGAATCCGGGTACGGGATGCTTTTCTCAGCCATTTACAAGATGGACATTTAATACTACCTCATGGAGCGGACCGCAAGGAAAAAGAAAAAGAGGAAGACCTACTACCCGATGGGACGATGATATCAAAAGAGTCGCTGGCTCTAACTGGTGGCAAATAGCACAGGATAGACAAAAGTGGGCATCTTTGGAGGAGGCCTTCACCCAACCTGGGGACCTAGCTTTTTTAAAGCATATAGGTAAATAAGTGAACAAAAATAAGTAAAAAAAGAAATTTAAATATGTATACCAAGTAGAAAGTAATTTATATTTAATTTAGTAACTAAGATACAATGTGACTTGGTCAAATAAAGGCTTTATTATTTATATATTCCTAGTTACGATTTGCGGTGTAAGAAATTCCATATACTACCTCTTTGTTATCGTAGGCGTATTGCAGACCTTATAAACTTACATAATTAAAATAGTAAATGGTAATATTGACAGTGCAGAGCTCTTGAGCGAAATATATTTACGCGTTCCAACAAAAACCACAAGAAGAAGAACTTTGTTGTTCACGCCAAGTGTACATGTAATTTTGACATTGATTAATTCAATAGCAGTGCATATAAATTGAAAAAACTATTTAATGATTTTTTTTTTCTGTAATGTTTGTTTGTTGATGTAACTATTAGGTAGGTACATAATATATAGGTATGAGTGGAAACTTGTAATTGTCCGTCTTTGTTTAGCTATATTTTTTTATATAATATGTACTCTTACTACCTAGACGTAAGTTTTCCTACAATTGTAAAATAAAATAAAATAAAATAAAAATATTATGTTTTTTTGAAAAAAAAAACAGCAATGTAATAAACTTAAGTTAAATAAACGGCTAGCGGACTGAATGAGCTGATAGCGTTAGCCGCATGCACGAGGTGAACGAACTCCCGCAACCGCGCGCTTCCTCAGTGCGCCCGCTAGTTGCGCGTCTTGCGGTTAGCATGAGTGCATAATGTTTATACATACATTGCGGGTTTGCAAAATACACAAGTCCTAAAATTTTCTTTAAAAAAGGTTTCTGAGATAAATGGTTATATGCATTATATAGTATATAAATAGTGTATTATTAGGGTTTAGGGTTTATTCTCAAGCGTTCCAAATACACCCGGTATAATGAAACACAATAAATGTTCAAATTACGATGTCAGAAACACAAAAATTGACTGATGAATGACGTCACAGTGTTAAGCAAACCTATAAATCTTTAGGGTTCTTGTCTAATTATGATTTTACATGTTACTTTTTATAGCATAGGAGGGCAAACGAGCGGTCGAAGACTTTTGGCGACTATCGACGCCCATACACATCCGCACAACCAGATAATGCGTTGCCCTCCTTTTCCCTATTCCCCCAATGGGCGACTGGAAATACACAAACAGCACGAAAACGCGACAACAGATCTACAGTATGTGAGCAAAAGGTACCCCGGTTGTGCCGGCCCAATTTGGCTGCAAAGCTACCTCTTAACAAATTTGGATAGGGAAACTGGTAGAAAAGCCCATGAACATAAAAGAGTTTTCCTCGAACTAAACAAGGCATTATCTATCACTATCATGATTTGCCAATCCTGAGACATGAGATAAGGCTCGGTGCTAGTAATTTCTGGCGTGCCAGTGACTTCACTGATTTATATTATGTTATTCTCAATGTATTTTAAGCGCTATTGTATCAGAATGATGGTTATGTTTTTTAAGTGTTTGTACTTTGTATGCAGGGATGTGTCTGTTCTTCGAGGTCATCCAATGACACAGAGACAGACAGGTTTCGCTGGGGAATGCGACTCTCTGCGTCCGAGAATATGGTAATGATCCGGCGTGAGAGCTGTGGACGTCCGCACCGGGCCACACCGGTGTGCCACCCGGCACTCTTCTCTGGAGGCGGGGGGAGGCATCCCCTCCTCCTTCTCCGCTTAAGGCACACTAAACACATAAGAGTGCCTTATAGTTCGGACCTTACGCGCGCGCGGCGGATCCCCCGATCGGCCGCGCACAGGTCCCTCACAACGGTGCGACCGCCTGTTGTCGCCATGCTCTCCTTCGGGAAGGGGCGCCAGTGCGCTCCCTCTCCCGCTCCATCTCCTCCTTCTGCGACATCACGTCTTCGCAGAAGGAGAGGACCACCTGCCATGCGCTCTCACTGACGGTCATCGCTCGGATGACCCCAGGGAGCGGCAGGTCCGCACCAACCTCAGCGATGAGGGGCGCCCTTGCCTCCGCCCAAGCTGGGCACTCCGCCAGGGTGTGGTCTACAGTGTCTTCACTGCTGCTACAGTGATGACACCCAGGCGAGTCCTCCGCCCCTGCCACCTTCCACATATACCTTCCGAAGCAGCCGTGCTCCGTCAGGATCTGCGCAAGGTGGAAGGTGATGATGCCGTGCCGCCGGTCAATCCACTGCTCCAGGATTGGACCGACGGCCAACACGGTGCGGTGCCCCGCGCTCCCATCTACACCACCACCCGCTTTGCTGTGTTTAAAAAAGGAGTACAGGGCAGTGTTCCTACTAGCACCGATTACCATCTTATGTATTGGGATAGGCAATAAGTTAAGGGCTAGTCCTGACTCCTGGTCACTTCTAGGAACTGGAATAATTAATGTTTTTGACTTTTTTTTTTTTTTTTTTGACGCAGTGGAAATGCTTTGCGCATTCACCCGGGGATATGGGTTGTCCCCGGGGATATGTGGGACTCCCGGCGCCCCCCCCCCCCCTTGGCGCCGGTATACCGCACTAAAACCACTGCGAGTTGCCTTCAGCCGCTTAAAGGGGAGTGTCCTGGATCTGGATAACACAGGACACCCCCCGCGACCGGCCGGTTCCCTCAAGGGCTAACCGGGATTCATCCTAATATGGAGTGTTTTTGACTTAACTTAATGTTCACTAACCCGCGTTGCGCATACCATTTGCCATATTTCGAATAATTACGTGCCAAACGAATATTCTAATTATTTCCCCAAGGAACCCCAAAACACATCCGCGTAACTGTATGATTCATACCTGCCTAATTTTTGTTTGCCTAAACATAAATTATTATTATATATTCTATTAAATAATTACAAAAATTGTTGTTGGTTTTTGCTGTTGAATTTGTGAAGTTGTTGATGATTACAAATTATTTGTGTAATCTATACTAATATAAATCTGAAGAGTTTGTTTGTTTGAACGCCTTAATCCCAGGAACTACTGAGGCCTTAGACAAAGTAACATTAAAAAAACGATAACGAAGTTCGAAAATAATAAAATGTATGGGATTGACATAAGCCGTCGTCAATTATGTCACTCGTTATCGTTATCGCAAGTTTGTAGACAATGTTAAAATTCGTAACAAAATCATAAACAGTCAATTGGTTATCGAACACTTATGTCAAACTTATGTTATTTTATTATTGATATTGATTCGTTATCCGTGGGCGTGGGCCTTGGAGGGCAACATTTTCACAATTTTTATGAGTTATAGTGTGTATGAGGTCTACATAGATATTAATTTTAATTTTTTGGTCCGATTTGACACTTCTTGTCGAACTTTGTTGACACTTGACAGTTGTTGTCGTTGCACTGTCACGATCTTTGATTGACCATTGGCTAGAAAATTATTATCGTTATCTCAAAGACGATAACGAATTTCGGCTACAAAGCGATGTCACTTTGTCTACAGGCCCTGATCCGATTTGAAAAATTATTTCAGTGTTAGATATCCCATTTATCGAGGAAGGTTATATAACATCACGTAACTAATAGGAGTTAAGTTAAGTAAGTTAACGTAGGCGAAGCTGCGGGCAACAGCTAGTAATTATTATTAATTGGAGGCCTATCTTCTGGAGGATGTAGATCATTAAATCGATTATTTATTTCATTGATATGTAAGATTTTTGGATTGGATTTAAGTGCAAAAGTCTGAGGCAGCAATAAATGTTAAAAACCTTTTTTTTTGTGCGACGAATTATAGTTTACCCGGTAAATTTAAAAATCTATTTACACCCCCTTTTCAAGATGGCAGCGTATGTGGTTGTGACACCACAATCTCGGACTTAGCTTTCGAATCATTCATGTATTGTCCTGAGATGTAAGACTGTAAGTCTCGGTGTCATAGCACATCTCGGAAACATAGCAAAGCTGTTTAATGGAAGCAGGATGGTGGTACCTAGGCAGACGAGAGATCTTCCTATAGGTACATATATGATATACCGGTATATAATCTGTACCTTGAACATATTTCTCAGGGTTTGATAACCATGTAGTACTGTTATTATTAATAATTAATAATAAATAAAATTATGTATGCGTAGTGATGTTTATGGTAGACATTTTCCATGTATTTCCTCATTACACGTAGACAAACGCATCGGCAGATGCAACCGCCGACGTCAGCCGATGCATTTGTCGACGTGCGTTCACACGTCTGCCAGACGCCAAACGTTCGCGGTGATACCCTTTAATCCGTGTTAATAACCGACAAACGGATTTGTCGCGGATGCATATGCCGACGTTGAATACCTATGACGGATGAGCCAATCACCCCATCTACATGTCAACGGACGCGTCTACTGATGACGTCTGCATGCATCTATCTACGTGTAGAGGGACTAATAAAAACATTGCGAAATGTTTCTCATAGCAAACAAGTCAAATAACTATGCGAATTTGATCTCATTACTGAAGATGGAGAATTAGCATGACTGATGGTCCACCTTGATATCCCATCCTTGTTATACGTGATACTATACAATTAAGGATTGTTACTCAAATACACAGATCCTTATCGAACTTTGCTAAAAGGATTTAAATCATCTATGGTTCTAGAATCTAGGTAAATATTATGGTACGTGTCATTGAGATGGCATTGGACTAGGGTTCATTTCGGGCTAGATCCACCATTCGTTCCCACTCGGATCGACAGCGGTAACCACCAAATGCCGCTTTCATACGATCGCGGAGAGTATTAAAGTTACGTTAAAATTGCCTTAGAATATAATCAGAAGGAATCAGAAGGAGTTGGAAATATGTCCAGTTACGGATGGTAACTGGAAATAACGCGGGAGACAATGATTGAAATGACTGTACGCGCACAGCAAGCACGATGACGTCACAGCGGCCGGCCTGCGCCGCCTCCCCCCGCGCCCCACCGCTCTTCCCCCCGCTATTATTTATTATTATATATTTATGTTACTTTGATAGGCAAACTGACAGGTGTAGCACCTGATGGCAAGTGGTCGACGTCGCCCATGAACATGAACTAGTTTACCTGGAACGAGCCCAGACAACTCATTTATGTGTTGCCTATCCTGAGACATAAGATGTTAAGTCTCGGTGCCAGTAATTACACTGCCTGTCTTGCCCTTCTAAACAAACACAGCAAAGCTGTTTCACAGGAGAAACAAGCAAGATGGTGGTACCCATGCAGCCGGGAGCGAACACAGCGCATCCCCCCCACCGGTATAAAAACTATTTATGTGGAAGGTCAGATATTTTCGATTTTATAATTGGTCCGTGACTACAAAAAGAAAAAAGTAGGAAAGTTGAGGCTTTGTCGTGGCGGTGGGGCTCAGTGCTACCTATCAGTGAGCCCGGCATCTTGGACAAGCGAATTGAGCCGAGGGGGTTCTTTGTACCCCTCTTATAAGAAGAGGGGACAAAAAAGCAGAGGCAAGGGGCGAGGACGGGAACCTAACCCCACTGTTCTGTCCCGACGTTGGGAGGGGTTGTTCTGTGGCACGGGACATCCTCTCTGGACCTCGGGGGACTGACTAGCCGTCAAGGTGCCCTGTTTGCTCATTATGCTGTTTGATCTGGGGCAGTTCACCAAAGGCAGCACTCGCCGGGTTTTAGTGGTTAGAGCTGCGTCCACTTACCACCTTTCGGGTGCAGCGAGTCCCACATACCCGCGTGGGGAGACCCACTCCCCCTCGGGATGCCTCAGAGCATTTCCCGGCGGTAAAGAAAAAAAAAGGTTTCCTCACGATCAATTTCCTAGCTCAAACTGGCTATACAGACCAATTCAAGCAAATGTCTAGATCCAACCTATTCATTAGATAAACCTTCAATCAACTGTTCAATTTGATTTCTTCATCCTCATGTTGAAGTGATTAATGTTAACTACAATACGAAGACAAAAACCACATTGAATGCGAACTTATAAGTCGTGAGCTGCGCGTCAAATATAAAAAGTGTTATTGCTTCAATACACAATTATGAAATACTAGCAGCGCCCGCGGTTTCACCCGTGCAATTCCCATTCCCGTGGGAGTACAGGGATAAATTATAGCCTATATTATGTTATTCTGGTGTATAATCTATGTTAGTGTAAAGTCCTCTTATAATAAGACGACCTCTGTGGCTCAGTGGTGAGCGCGTTGGCGCTCAAGCCGGAGGTTGCGGGTTCGAATCCCGCCAGGGAACAAAAATATTTTCTGTGTTCCTGGGTCATGGATGTGTATTAAATATGTGTATTATATAATAAAAATCTTAAATATATGTATAGTATAAAAGTATTAAATATATTTCCGTTGTCTGGTACCCGTAACACAAGTTCTTCGAGAACTTACCACGGGACCAGATTGACGTGGTGTGAAAGCGTCCATAGATATTATTATTATTATTATTATTATTATAAGAGGGGACAATAGAGCAGGTGGCAAGGGGCGAGGACGGAAACCTCACCCCATTGTACTGTTCCGACGTTGGGAGGGGTTGTTCTGTGGTGCGGACAACCCCTCTGTGGAGGTGGCGTCGGTCCCCTGAGGGAGAGAGGCATCGCCGTGCCCCGTTTTCTCATTAGATCCGGGGCACCTCACCAAAGGCGGCATTGGTGGTACTCGCCGGGTTTTAGTGGGTAAGTGGAGACCCACTTCCCCGCGGGATGCCTCAGAGCATTTCCCGGCGTTAGAGACAAAAAAAGGCTCCATAGAGATTAAAATACATATTTATAAAAACCACACGTCGTAGAGTTTGGCGTCACGTCATTCATATCGATTTACCTACCAAGGTGCGTGATTAGATGTTTCACATCCAAGATTTACAATTTTTACTAATCAGTCCCAAGCTTTGCTAAAATGACATTTGTCTGTAATTAAGTATTATTTGTTTGTTATTAAGTACTATATTTAGTATTAATTTGTCTGTAATATCAAGTCAAAAGCCCCCATAACGTTACACAACCAAGCTCCATGTTGTGTTGTATGCGTCTTATCTTTCAGTTCAAGGTTATATACACTAATACAATTATTTTAGAAAACACGAACTACTGGCTAATAACGAAATTGCAAAAAACAAGATTTGTTTAATGTTTTTATTTTTTATTGATAAAATTTTAAACTAACAATTGGTTGTTTTTTTTCCACGCCGGGAAACGCTCTGAGGCGTCCCGCCTGGGGAGTGGGTCTCCCCAGGCGGTGGTACTCGCTGCGCCCGAAAGCTGGTAAGTGGACGCAGCTCTACCCACTAAAACCCGGCGAGTGCCACCAATGCCGCCTTTGCCCCGGATCTAATGAGCAAACAGGGCACCTCGACGGCTAGTCAGCCCCTCACGGGACAAAGAGCCCCCTCAGCCCCACCACCATGTAAAAGCCTGTACCATGGTGGGGATGGAGCTTACTCTTGCTCTTGTCGGTACCTCCTACAACTCTCTCTATGTACGATATTGAAAGACTTGTTACATTCGACCATATAAATGTGCGTTTGACAATTACCTCGTTTTTGACTTTTCAATTGACGTAATTTTTTTTTTTTGCGATACTCAGATTTATATTTTAGCGTAGTTGCAGTGGCGTGGCTACCCGCGTCGCCCAATACATTTATTTAGTACAAAACAATAATATTTTTTCAATTTTTTTTTTAAAATATCTATACGCTTTCACACCACGTCAATCTGGTCCCGTGGTAAGTTCTCGAAGAACTTGTGTTGCGGGTACCAGACCACGGAAATATATTTAATACTCTTATATTATACATATATTTAAGATTTTTATTATATAATACACATATTTAATACACATCCATGACCCTGGAACACAGAAAATATTTTTGTTCCCTGGCGGGATTCGAACCCGCAACCTTTGGCTTGAGCGCCAACGCGCTTACCACTGAGCCAACAAAGGTCGTCCTTCATGTAGTTCCGTAAGATTAGCGACCAAAAGATATCTTTAGCTTCCTTAATAAGATATTTCCATTAAACAGCGTTCTGTATGAAATAAAAAAACATTCTATTATATATTAATTTATAAATAATTTAAACAACAATTGCTCGTTTAAGATTGAAAAATATTAGGCTTTGTTATGATAAATAGCATCTGTCATATCAAACCTCGTCTGTAAACCATTGATCATTTTGATAGTTGATAATTGATATCAATGCCAATAGCTTCCGACAATCATTGGGTTGGCATGATGATTAGCTGGAAGTCACGTCAAGGTGATCATGACTTTTGACTTGACTCATCGTCGTCATCATCCGCTTTTATCCGTCCACTGCGGAACTGCCTTGATTACGTCACTTATATTTTTATTTGTCTGGCTTTCTGGCACACGTGCCACCTGATAACCCGGTCAGAGTCGATACAGAAACGAGTCCCAGGATTTCCCAGAAAACTCATTCGTGTCTCATCTTGATGTAATACAAACCACTGGCAGTACCAGCCGGACGTGACGCCGCTTGCCTATATAAATACATCAATTATTAATATATAAATAAGTAATTGAAGTTATAGACTTCCGGTTGCGCCAACCAAACGGAACGGTATTATTCATGAAGACAATATTAAATTGCGGCGCTCTCGGCTGCATGGGTACCACCATCTTGCTTGTTTCTCCCGTGAAATAGCTTTGCTGTGTTTCGGAGAGAAGGGCAAGACAGGCAGTGTAATTACTGGCATCGAGACTTAACATCTTATGTCTCAGGATAGGCAACACATAAATGAGTTGCCTGGGCTCGTTCCAGGTATACTAGTTTATGTTCATGGGCGACGTCGGCCACTTACCATCAGGTGGCACGTTTGCCTATCAAACTAACATAAAAAAACCAATGTAGTTTTATAAATAATATTATCTTAAAAAACACACTTTAGTGCAATAGCAAACCGATAAAAAATAATAATTAATAGGTACATGAATTGATTAATATGAAAAGTGTGTAAATAAAAGGTACAATTTCATCAGCTGGCGTCTTAACTACATTCAATTGACTGCCCCTAAAGTCATCATTAGGATTTAGATACGGGCTTAGGATACATTTTACCCGACTCCAAAGAGTTGGATTAAGTATTTAAACTTTTTACTCGTAAAAAATTATTCCCGTTATATATCAACCGTAATACAAGTTACGTGGAGACAAGATTAACGTGTGTGATATAAATATTTCGCGGGCTTTGAACTCACGACCTCTTAAATGGAGCCCACAAAAAACGTAATTAATTATTAGATGTCCTGAGTTCTAATGCAAGAAGACTATTTTAATGCTATATAATAACTAGTTGTGATACCTATATCCGCTCGACTCTCTGAGTACTTTTTAATTTAAATAATTTTATCATAACTGGCGGACACTAAAACAAACAAGTTAACCTGGTGGCTGGGCACAAACGCAACCAGAGGCCCCTTTATCAGCCGTATGATACGGGGCCCCCGCGTTATAGAGCCCCAATATATAACCAAAGTTGTTAAAACTATCCAGGATCTAAAAAGGAAATGGAGCTATGCCATTGTAGGCAATTCATTAATTCAATGTCTATCCTGTGACGTTCGATGTCAAGTCTCGGTGCCAGTAATTGCACAGCCTGTCCTGTCTTCCTCTGAAACACAGCGAAGCTGTTTCACGGAAGAAACAAGCAAGATGGTGGTACCCAAGACGGGAGCGCGGCACAGCGCTCCGCGGTAAAAAATAATATGGCGGTAAATTTAGTTAAAATAGGAATTAAAAACATGTATATTTCTTTTTTGCCAGGATGATTTTAATGGCCCCACCATGGGGTTCAAGCCTTGTCATGGTGTTGCCAAGTGAACCGAGGGGGCCACTCTTTGTACCCCTCTTATAAGACAAGGGGGGGACAAGGGGCGAAGAAGGGAACCGCACCCCATTGCATTGTCCCGACGTTGGGAGGGGTTGTTCTGTGGTGCGGGATGACCCCTCTGTGGAGGTAGCGTCGGTCCCTTGGGGGACTGACTAACCATCGAGGTTCCTGTTGCTCAATAAATCCGGGGCATCTCACCAAAGGCGGCATTGGTGGCACTTGCCAGGTTTTAGTTGGTAGTGCCCTTACAGGGCGCAGCGAGTCCCAAATACCGCCTGGAAATCCCCCCTCCCCCGCGCGATGCATAAGATCATTTCCCGATGGAAAAGAAAAAAAAAGGATAATTGTAATGGTCTTTGTCTTTATACCGTCGTTTATCGAGTGGCTTAAAAGTGCACATACAGACTGTTAGAATTGTATTTCTAATATTGATATATACGATTCGGAATTCAAGGTCATCTTGATGGTTTCATGGCCAATGACTCTCTGTCAGTGAGCTAAATATGATAAGGATGTAAAAATATTTAGTATATTCTTATCAATGATTAATACATAGTGATTGATTTTTAAGTGCGGTTTAAACGGGGACACAGAGAGGTACCGTTTCTTTATTAATCGTAAGACGGCCGCTTGTGCTGTGGTCACGGGTTCGAATCCCAACAAGTGTTTTTATATGTCAGTTGGATATACATACTGACAAACGAGCAAACTATTTTATAGTATAGGAGGGCAAACGAACAGTCGAAACAATTTAAGTCTCTGCGCCAGTATTTATTCTGTTGCCTTTCTCTCGGAAACACAACAAAGCTGTTTGGCGAAGAGATAAGCAGGGTGTGGTATCCATAGCGCATCCCTCCCAACGGTACACCATGGTTCAAAAATGATCATAATCATACTGGCCTCTGCAAATGGACGTCAATATATTTTTTATGGAACTTTGCATAATTTATTATTATAATCACCATCATCAGCCCCTATCCATCCACTCAACATAGGCCTCCCTCAATGAACTCCAAGACGACCGACCCCTTGCATTGCATCCAACACGGACCGGCCACCGCACGGAGATCGTCTTCCCACCTGGTTAATGGCCAACCAACACTTCGTCTACGCAAACGTGGCCTCCACTCTAGAACCTTATTGGCCCATCGGCCATCCGTTCTCCTGAGTGTGTGACCAGCCCACTGCCACTTCAACGAGGTTATTCTTTGCGTGTGGCGTGATATTGGCACCTAACTTTGATTCTCTGTCTTCTTTTCGAATCCTATTCTTACCTTACCTTAGTAAGTAGTAGGTAGTGCCATGCTGCTTTGCATCCGAATTGGGCCGGCACGACCTGGGTGGTACCTCTCGGTCACACAACACCGACTACAAGTGACAGCTACGCTGTTGCGTATCGTGCGGTTTCCATTGGCTCATTGGCTCCTGCAGGAAGGTTTACGAGAAGACTTCTGGCCTCAGGATGTGGTGTTTCGTCGCTTCCGCGGAACAGTACCACCGGAACGCACGAAGTCGTAGCGCTAGGAAGTTTACTAACATAATTTTAAGGTTTTATACTAACCCTTGTGTAATATAATATATGTATGTTAGTGTGTAAGGTATATATCTGTAGGCCATATAGTGCCTGAGAATGATTTATTATTATATTATATTATTGGGGGGGGGGGGGGTAGAGAAAAGGTTGGCAACGCATTTGCATAATTTTGGTTGTTTGCGGACGTCGGTAGTCACCATAAAGCCCAGTTGCCTGTGACATAAGAAAAATCTACCAAAGAAACACCCAGCATGCCACGCTCCATTGCTCTTAAATAACGCTATAACCATTCTACTGGGAATTATGGGATATATAAAAATGTGGAACTGGTACCGGTATACAGTACGGCACTGCGAGTTGCCTTCAGCCGCTTGAAGAGGAGTGTCCCGGATCTGGATAACACAGAACACCCCCCGCGACCGGCCGGTTCCCTCAAGGGCTAACCGGGATTCATCCTAGTATGACGGTTTCGCAGAAGGTGACCGCCGCCTGCCAGGCCTCATCGCTAGCATGTAGCGCACCATACTCGAGAGCGAAAGGACCCCTCCAATGGACATTAATCCTCGATTATACTCGCTGACCTATACGAATCCGTTTCGTTTAATATCCGTAGTCGTTTTTAATCTATACTAATATTATAAAGCAGAAGAGTTTGTTTGTTTGTTGAACGCACTAATCTCAGGAACTACTGATTCGATTTGAAAAATTCTTTCAGTGTTAGACAGCCCATTTATCGAGGAAGGCTATAGGCTATATAACATCACGCTGCGACATACATAAAGGAGGTGAGTAACGCGGGCGAAGCTGCAGGCAACAGCTAGTATTTAATAATTTAAGTAAATACCAATATAAGACCGTTACACACGAGTACCCTTCCACTACTGTATACGTTACGCATGATTCTTGTACAACTTACAAGGGTAAACTATTTATATTGTTTTATTATAAATGTATGAATTATCAAAGCTGTTTAAAACGGCATTTACCATGTTAACTTTTGTTTCACGGAACTTGATATTTCGGCATTTTTTATGGGACGCAAACGGACAGTCGCTTCACCTAGTGGTAAGTGATCCATAGACGTGCGTTCCGTTTCAAATATGAGTATGCTCTTTTCTTGAAGGTCCCTAAGTCGGTTCAGAAATACCATAGGCGGCAACTGGTTAAGAAGAGCGGACAAACGATGTAATGTCCTGACATTGGGAGGGGTTGTTCTGTGGTGCGGGACAACCCATCTGTAGAGATAGTCAGTCCCTTGCGGACTGACTAGCTGTTGAGGTGGCCTGTTGCTCAACAGATACGGGGCACCTCACCAAAGGCGGCATTGGTGGCATATGCCGGGTTTTAGTGGGTGAAGCTGCGTCCACCTTAACTTTCGGGCGCAGCGAGACCCACATACCCGGGGATCCCCCCTCCCCCGCCGGATGCCTAAGAGCATTTCCCGGCGCAAAAGAATAAAAACAGGATAAAACATTAGTCCATGTATCACCTTTATAGGTATAACAAATAAAAAACATAATAATATTATCATCTATATGATTCACATTGAATTCCTATAATAACAAGAATTCTAATGACATGTACAGCTTGGCAAAAAAGAGTATGACGTGGTGACAGGTGGAACTAAATATTTTACTAAATGGAAACCTATGATGTTGATAATACTTGGCCGACAAATACTAGATTTTGAGTAAAGCTTAGTGTTTCACATTTATTTTTAACGCTTTGATTAAATTATCTTGCTGATTTTCCATATTATGATGAGACCTAAGTGAAAGTGGCGCCCTCATTTTTTCCATACTCTTTTTTGCCATGCTGTATATTGCCTTATAAGTTTATATAAAAAAATTGGTTGTCTGTAAAGTTGGTTTACGGACGATAGTTTAATGTAACAACGTCATAACAAAACGCAAGCGTACAATTAGTGTAACGGGACAATGAGCGTTACGAGACATTTCACTAAAATGCAGCCAGCTTTCATCGATTTATTAGACGTCACGTCAAAAACCAAGGAGATTGTCCATCAAAGTTCATACAGGTGGTCAACCTAAGTGAGGAGAATGGAGAAATCCGTTTCCGCGTAAATGACCTATTCATAGCCACGATGTTTTTAATGAAACCGCTTAATCATTTGTGTATTGGTATGTAATGCGGGTTCGAATCCCGCTAAGCAACTTGTATTGAGTATATTTGTGTACATACAAATCTAAGAAATAAGAAATTCAAAAATAAGAAAAGATTTGTATACACAAATATACTCATATTTGTGTATACAAATCTTTTCTTTATTATCTACGGACAATTTTCTTACACCACGTCAATCTGGTCCCGTGGTAAGTTCTCAAAGAACTTGTGTTACGGGTACCAGACAACGGAAATATATTTAATACTTTTATACTATACATATATTTAAGATTTTTATTATATAATGCACATATTAATTAATACACACCCATGACCCAGGAACACAAAAAACTTTTGGTTCCCTAGCGGGATTCGAACCCGCTACCTCCGGCTTGACCGCCAGCGCGCTAACCATTGAGCCACAGAGGTCGTCTTTTGTAATCTAACTTCACCAAACGGCTGTAGCGACTTTTTTTACACCATTTATGCCATTTTGGACAAGTCACTTGTATTAAATTGCTGAATTGAGAATTTAAGATAATGTATGGAGAATAAGGCCTAGTGTTTATATCATGGGCGTCGTTGAACGAAGTTCCAAAACAACCATATACCAACCATATACCAACCATATACCACACTCTAAAATTATCATTTTTTATTATGAAACAAAAATATTGTAACCAAAATATGGTCGCTGTAAATTAAATGGCACATCGGGAATGTAAAAAAGAGAACGATTGAACCTCTAAAATATACTATATCATATTGTATATTATTAATATTAATTTACTACGTTTATTATTAATATTTGGGTAAATACAAAAAAAACAATAAATAATAAATTTAATAACGTGCAAACAAAACGGTTGCCGCTAATTAGTATTCACAGCAAAAAATACTTTAAAAATATTTTTTTTCCAGAAAAACTTACATATTCAGTTATAAAACCGGTTTTCACCGGATCGTCGACCGGTGATTTATTTATTTTCGTTATTAATTAAAAAGATAAATCAGTTTAATGTAATATAGTAATTAAATTAACATAAATTAACGAGATGTGTTTAATGCTATCTGTGAAAATTCATAAACTGTTATGTATACATTAAAATTATTTAGTTAAAATTTTGGGTTCCATTACTCAAAATTACGAAACGGAACCCTTACAGTATTCTACCCTTATAGTATCCTACCCTTATAGTCTGTCAAACTAAAACCTGACCTAGAATCATGAAATTTGGTAAGAAGCTAGGTATGGCATATGATCTTTTAACATTAAACTGATGAAATAAGAAGTATAAAATATGTGAAACTACGAAACTACCGACTACGAAAATAATTGAACGCTTCTTTTTGAAGTTAGCTAAAGTACCAGACCCTCAGACCAATTGATTGACAGCTCATTCATCAACTGACAAGTAGTTTTAACGCTACGATGGAATAATATGCTCTTCGGCTTTGCCTCTGAGTAAAAAAGAAATCTTTAGTCTAAACTAAATAGAGACATCTTAAGTCTAATGTACAGACTGACCAGAAAAATAAAAACCGTCGCCATATTGCGGAAAATTTCGGAACTAATGTGTTGACGTAAAAAAGATACAGTGGCGACACCACGCAGGCTTTGTATATTTCTGGTCAGGTCCCATTCCCGTGGGAGTACAGGGATACATTATAGCCTATATGTTATTCTGATGTATAAGCTATGTTATTGTAAAGTTTCATTAAAATCCATTAAGTAGTTTTTGCGTGAAAGAGCAACAAACATACATCTATACATCCATACATACATACATCTATACATCCATACATTCTTACAAAATTTCGCGTTTATAATATTAGTAGATTATTGTTTTAAACAGTAATTTAATAATAATTATACTAATAATTATTCTCGTCCTAGTACAGGATCCGGGTTACCTTAATAAGCATTTAATTTTATTATATTATATGAAAGTAAAAAAATTACTCAAAAAGGACAAAAGCGCTCATCCGGTTATCCATCAGCAGAACCATCACTTTAAATACCACATCCTTGGGAGAGAAAGGTCAGGCATTTTAGCCTTCTCCTTGCTTCTTGTTTTGTTGTCCGTACAACATTTACTACTTAAGTTTTCGCGTGAACGTATATTTTTGGTTTTATTTTTAAATCACGTTTTTAACATTTTCTTCCATTCTTTGATTGTCCTGTGATATTGTCTTTTGTGGATGTTGCAGTCTGAGATCCCAATGTTAAAAAATATTTTATACCGAAAATACTTCTCCTTCATTAGAATTTGAAAGTACAGTTATCAAAAAAGTAACTCTTTAAAGTCTGTTAGTTCTGTATACTATCTTTAAACGACTATTTGTTTATAAATAAACCTTAATAGGATTCAAAATTTAGTCAAAAGTATATCTTAATATAACCTAATTCATCATGA
This sequence comes from Helleia helle, assembly GCA_963853865.1. NCBI lineage: Eukaryota > Metazoa > Arthropoda > Insecta > Lepidoptera > Lycaenidae > Helleia > Helleia helle. Next base: position 16,778,391 of record OY971433.1, on the reverse strand, counting down.
TCATCATCATCATCATCAGCCTTTATCCGTCCGCTGCTGAACATAGGCCGCCCTTAAAGAACACCAAGACGGCCATCCAACAGGGATCGGCCACTGTACGGAGATCATCTTCTCTATAACCTAATTATCGATAGAAAAATATGATAAAAAGTAAAGATATGAGTTTTTAAGAAACGTTAAATATTTTTTTTTTTTTTATCCGTCGTAAGAAATAGTAAGACTTAAAGTTCAACGTTTTATACGTGTGATTGGAACTGATGTAAAACAAACAAAAAAACCAGCGTGAGTCGGAATCGCGTTAAGGAAATAATTTAAAGTGCATAAAAATGGTAAAACAAGTTTGGTAGGAAATACTGTGTAGGCCTGCATGATATAAACAATATTATTTAAATAAACATAATACATATTTTTTTCTTTTACGTTGGGAAATGCTCAGGCGGGTATGTGGGACTTGCTAAAACCCGGCGAGTGCACCAATGCCTCACCAATTGGTGAGGTGCCCCGGGTCTATTCAGCAGGGCACCTCGACGGCAAGTCAGTCCCTCGAGGGACTGACACCACTTCTATTGGGGTTGTCCCGCACCACAGAACAACCTCTCCCAACATCGGAAAAGTGCAATCGGTTGAGGTTCCTATGCTTGCCCTTGTCCCCTCTGATCTTTTGTCCTCTCTTCTTATAAGAGGTGTATAAAGAACCTCCTCGGCTCAATTAGCTTCTGGGCTCACCCTAGGCTACTGAGACCCACCGCCACGTCAAGCCTTAACCATGGTGGGGATCCAATATATTGTCTTAATGATGGTTGTACTCGAAAAAACCCAACCAACAAAAGAGTTGATGAATTTGAAACCACTAAACCGATTATGATAAAACATGTCGAAGAAAAAACGCTAGAAAACCTAGTTTCAAACAAAAAATAAATAAAGCTATATAGCCACAGACAGACAGATAACACCATTGCATTTGTGTACTATGTGTATCGAACATATAACTCGATAGAATAGTAATGTGTGCCATACAATTACGAAGCCTGTCAGTGATTTGTCACTGACGTAATAGCAATACTATCAACCAGTTATATGTAGTGTATTGACCAGTCATACATCAATGGCCATCAGTCATTAAATGATAGCGCAGAACCGGCGTAGCGTCGCAACACAAAGACAGAATTTGTTTTCATAAAAAACATTACTGCTCTATAATATGACCTCTGTGGCTCAGTGGTTAGCGCGTTGACCGGTGCTCAAGCCGGAGCTTGCGGGTTCAAATCCCACCAGGAAACGAAAAAGTTTTCTGTGTTCCTGGGTCATGGATGTGTATTAAATATGTGTGTATTATATAATAAAAATCTTAAATATATTTATAGTATACAAGTATTATATAATATATTTCCGTTGTCTGGTACCCGTAACACAAGTTCTACGAGAACTTAAAGCGTCCATAGATAATATTATTATTATTATTCTGGTTATATGCTCAATGACTATTTATTAAAAAAATTCATACCTCCATTATATTAATCAATTGCCTATATAAATATAAATAATAAAGAGTGGGTACTCTTAATCAAAATTTTCTTATCTACAGATCACGGTTCCCTTTATCAAACACCAATACATGTTACCTAATTACGAAATCTTGAATCATTCATATTTACTCAACTAGATTGCAACTATATCACTCGACTCGCACTTGACTATATCCAAGGCCACCACTCACCGTTAAAAGAAGAATTCACCGCACGTACAGCCATGATAACTTGCGATATCCATAACAAGCGAAAAAGGCGTTATCCTTTTAAATTTCGCGTAGGTTCCATTTATTGTTTTCTTTTTTTTAAAGGAGGCAACCGAGCAGTCGGTGTATAACTACCGACGCCCATAAACATCCGCACAGCCAAATGCAGATGCGTTGCCCTCTTTTTCCCTATACCTCCCTCCCCCCCGAAGGGCCACCAGAAACTCACAAAACGCAACAGCATAACTATCCCTTGACGCCAGTGTTATGCGAGCGAAAGGTTCAAACCCAGGTATGCCGGCCCAATGCAAAGCAGCATGGCACTACCTCTTACTAACTAAAATATCATTTAAATCGCATGTAAAAACAAAACCAGCGTACCCAGTATAATCAGAGAAAACTTGTCTCTTGAAACAGTTAATACACACCACAAAAAGTAAGTGGGTTGGAGTTATGGATATTTGAATTAAAAATCTACTCTATTTAGACTGCATATTCCGATAGAATACTAATAACTCTTAAATTTAGGTCATCTCGTTTATATCAACTTCATCATCAGCCTCTAATTGTCCATTGCCGAACATCCTGTCCAGTCCAGTCCTCCCTACCTAATGTTTTGTTATCCTAGCTCTGTGGTTATCTAGAACTTATTCAATGATCCGATGCAGATATCTATATTCATTATACAAATTATTATCTGTAAAATGGCAGGATTCGAACCCAAAACCGGCGGGCCATTTGAATACACTAAAAATCATAAGGATTTACCAGTGGGAGGGAAGCGCTGTGCCGCGCTCCCGGCTGCATGGGTACCACCATCTTGCTTTTTCTCCCGTGAAACAGCTTTGCTGTGTTTCGGAGAGAAGGGCAAGACAGGCAGTGTAATTACTGGCACCGAGACTTAACATCTTATGTCTCAGGATAGACAACACATAAATGTGTTGCCTGGGCTTGTTCCAGGTAAACTAGTTTATGTTCATGGGCGACGTCAACCACTTACCATCAGGTGGCACGTTTGCCAGTTTGCCTATCCAACTAACATAAAAAAAAGGATTTTAAAATTTTAGGCAAAGAAAGTTATCGTCATACCGATGTATGTTTTACCATCTCTGATGATGAATTAATAATAATAAAAATAATGAATTCGTCTTACATCTTGTTTTATCTTAAAATAATTATTTTAAATAAAATATGATTCGACATACTACACTCTGTTCCTGTAATTACGCATTTAAGTAAATTATAATTGTTTTATTTTTATCCAGGTGTCAAAAAGGTGGATTTGTACAAGGATTAGACAAGGTATTCAAGACGTCGCCTATCCTGATATGAGATCTTAAGTCTCTGTGCCAGTAATTTAGTAAGAGACAGTGCCATGCCGCTTTGCAGCCGAATTGGGCCGGCACAACCGGGGTGGTACCTCTCGCTCACATAAAACCGGCGTCAAGTGATAGCTATGCTGTCGCGTTTTGTGAGTTTCCGGTGGCCCATTGGGGGGATAGGGAAAAGGAGGGCAACGCATCTCCTTAACTTTTGGTTGTGCAGATGTCTATGGGCCTCGGTAGTCACTATAAGTCTCCGACTGCTCAGTTACCTCCTTATGACATAAAAATACACTGCCTATCTCGCCCTTCTCTCCGAAACAGAGCAAAGCTGTTTGACGGGAGAAACAAGCAAGATGGCGGCTCAGAGTATCTCTTACCGTATCCATAAGATTTAATTTGTATCATAATAACACGTTAAGTACATGATTAATTGATGATCATGTTTTCTTGTCAGTTACACTTCGTTTTTTAACTTTTTAACTAACCTAACTTAGCAGACCCGACAAACGTCCTTTGTAGGCGATCAAATGTTGAATTTAAACCATTCTTGAACACACAAATTTCACCATAATCGGTCCAGCCTTTTACGAGGAGTTATGATATACACGCACAGAAGAACTATATATATAGAGATACTAGCTTCATACAGACAAAAAAGATAGACTGTTAAAGGGGGAGGGTGAGGAATTTCTTAAAATCCGTTCTTAGCTGACATGGCAAAAGATTCCTACCAAATTTCAAGTCTCAAGGTCTTATAGTTCCAGAGATATCGTGATGAGTCAATCTATATAACTGCAAACAGAAATTTTTTTTACTATAAAGGAGAATTTAGAGATTAGAGTAAACTTGTTTTAAAGCTAAAAATATTGAAATTTGAAATAAGAGATTTCACAATTTGAATCTTAAGAATACGAGTCTCCTCAAATTTAGTCAAGGAGGGTTAAATTAGACCATGTTTTAGACATTATTTTCATGCCCTCAAATAGCTTTAATATGGACCTAATTTCGTATCGTAATATGCACGGTAATATTTTGAAAAGAATATCTATTGGATTAGCATCCCAGACAGAGAATATTATCTCTCCAGCACTTCACAGAGACGGTTCCGCCTTTTGGATTGGATCCTAATAAAGGCGATAATAAATTCTTTTTTTTTTCTGATAGTTGGATAGGTATACGCTTCAAGGGACTGACTAGCGGTCGGCGTTGTTGTTGCTCAACAGATCAGGGACACCTCACCAAAGGTGGCATTGGTAGCACTCGCCGGTTTTTAGTGGGTACCTAGAGCTGCGTCCACCTTACCATCTTTCGGGCACGTCGAGTCCCATACACCCGCATGGGGAGTCTCCTCTTCCACAGAATTTAAAAAAAGAACTCTATCTATAGTAACAATATATCTCTTTATATATATGAGTATATAATATATAAGAACGGATGGCCGATGGGGCAATAAGGTTCTAGAGTGGAGGCCACGTTTAGGTAGACGAAGTGTTGGTCGGCCATTGACCAGGTGGGAAGACGATCTCCGTGCGGTGGCCGGTCCGTGTTGGATGCGAGTGGCAAGGGATCGGCCATCTTGGCGTTCATTGAGAGAGACCTATGTTCAGCAGTAGACGGATAGACGCTGATGATGTATATGAGTATCAAGCATGGTACTTTTATTTATACGTTGAGGATACTTACACAGGGGATGTCCCTTAGGGACCGGGAGTACCCTTCGATGTTTATGGGGACCTTGTCATTCCATTATACAAACTGCTGTTCATTTTTTTTATCGTTACAAACATAATTTAAACGCATATAAAGTACCGTGTATACACTATAGTGTGATTCAATGTTATTGCTCGTTGATTTATTCTTAAATAAATCTTTATATATATATTTCTTGTGTGCGTGTGTATGTCACTGAACTCCTCCTAGACGGCTGGACCGATTTTGATGAAATTTTTGTGTGACTTCAAGGGGATTCGAGGATGGTTTAGATTCACAAAAAAAATGTACAGGACAACGTCTGTCGGTGCCACTAGTATTACATAAATTAAACGATAAACAATAAAAAATAAATTAAACAATACAGCAATAATATCATTGAATACTATAATTTAACACGCATTTTTAAAATCGTGTATGTTTTTTTTTCTAACTAGCTGTTGTCCAGTAGCGTCAACTTAGATATAGCCGTACTCACTATGATTATTTTCATTGCTTATGTCTCGGTGGTGGGAGGGATGCGCTCTGCCACGCTCCTGTCATGGGTACCACCATCCTGCTTGTTTCTCCCTCACAACCGACGCCAGGAGGCCGTGTGGTCGCAGACTGCACGGTAGGCGGGGGGCAACCCCCCAATCAAAAGTGAGCCGAATGGGCTCACACTAATCCGTTGAAGCATTAGGGCCTTCGGGCCATTAGCATAGATCCATCCGAAAAAAAAAAAAATTGTTTCTCCCGTGGAACAGCTTTGCTGTGTTTCGGAGAAGGGCGAGACAGACAATGATTTATATCGAGATAAATAGCCGAACAACATTATAAGAGCTAGTCCTTTAAACCAGTTACATTCAAGCGATGTTAACCATTGCCGAACAATTATAATAAAAATACATACACAATTTGTAACTACCGTTCCTAACATCTCAATTTAACAATTAAACCGATACGAATCCAATTACAATCGTTTTTAAGCATCTCAAAGTGCACATTGAATCTTATTCTTGTACCATTAAGCATGGATTTTTCGACATATGATACACGCACATTCCGACGAGCTTTTTAAGTATAAAAAGCTCGTGCCGTCTAAAAAAGCTACAGTACAAGATCCACACCGAAGGAGGATACAATGCGTTTGGTAAAACCTTTTTTTAGCTTGTGAAGTGAAGTGTTGTGCTAGTGTTGATGACAGCTTTTAAGACCACAAGACCAAATCTTAACGTGAATCTTGGCTTTGTCCAGCGGTGGGCGTAAGGGCTTTATAGTGGCTGTTGCGTTTTAAATTCCATTACACCTTTGGTTGTGCTATTGTGAGAGGATGGCGGATTCGAATCCCGCTAAACGTGTGGAATGTCTGTAAACCCAGTTTAAGGCTAAGTGTGAACATAGTAAAGTGATATTTCCATACTTCGATAATCATTAAAAACATTGACAGACATTTTAAATATACATAAAATAAGTATTTATAATTTGTCAATAGTATTCGTTTGTTTACATTCTCTCTCTACTCGATTTTTTTAAATTTTTCAAATTTCTTGTAGGCATAATCTTAATTGAAATATTTACTGACTGACTTTTAAAACATAGCATTTTAAGTGAAATTCAAATCTCTTCAAAACCCTTGATCTGTAATGATCATTTTCACAGAAAAAGGTTCTTAAATATACGAAATACTCAAAATATATCTGATGCAGTTTTGATCTGAAATAGTATCTTAATGAAAAACATATTAATATAAACATAAATTACAGACGACTTGACAGAAGAGAGTAAATCATCCGGTCCAAACTATTATCTCTCAATATAGTGTGTAAAGTTTCACTAAAATCGCAGGTAAAGTCGTGAGCAACTGCTAGTACACCGTCCCTTTTGGGTAATTATATAATTACTAGTTTTGAATTGTGAGGTAATAAGTAAGTATATATACCACTAGCATACTGACATACATTAGATTGTTTGATTAAGTACACAGTAACTAGCTGTTGCACGCAGCTTCGCACGCGTTAACTTCCTCAACTTCACTCCTGTTAGTTACATCGTGATGTTATAGCATATAGCCTTCCTCGATAAATGGGCCATCTAAGACTGAAAGAATTTTTCAAATCGGACCAGTAGTTCCTGAGATTAGCGCGTTCAAACAAACAAACAAACAAACTCTTCAGCTTTATAATATTAGTATAGATTTAATGATAAAATGAACCTTATATAAAACAACCAGACAAATGCTTGAATTGCGTGTAAATTAACGTTATAGGTAACTTTAGTTCAACAAACTTTTTTTTTCTTTTCTTTTGTTCCCTCTTATTATGCATAAGAGCCAGATAACTGAATAGTGGCCTTTTTTTGGTTTCGCTGGGGAATGCGTTTAGGCATACCACCGGGCCAGGGGGAGCCCGGGGGTTATGTGGGACTCTCTACACCCGAAAAGATGGTAAAGTGGACGCAGACTCTACCCACTAAACCCCAGCGGTCTTCTCCTCGTAGGTGACCCGGCGCGAGAGCTACGTCCGCACCGGACCACAACGGTGTGCCATCCAGCACTCTTCTCTGGAGGTGGGGGATGACGTCCCCTCCTCCTATTCCATCTCCACTTAAGGCACCCTGAACACATAAGAGTGCCTTAAAGCACGGATCTTATGCGCGCGACATCACTACCTCGCAGAAGGAGAGGACCGCCTGCCATGCGCTCTCACTGACGGTCATCTTACCATCTTCTCGGGCGCAGAGAGTCCCACATAGCCCCCGAGCTCCCCCGGACCCGGTGGTATGCCTAAACGCATTCCCCAGCGAAACCAAAAAAAAGGCCACTATTCAGTTACCGTGGACCACCTACCAGCACGTCTAGCCAAGTGTCCTGCCCAACTGATTTTCAATCCCGCTACCCTATTTCCGACGTCTTTGACCTTTGTCGACATTGGATAACGATATTTATATCGATATTTCGGGCATATACTTATAACTACATAACAACAAATAAAATATAATTTGCTGTTAAAAACCTTTTGCTAGATTTGAACTACTATTACTATTTTAAGTAGCCATTAACCCCCAACATGGTCAGGCCTTGACGTGGCGGTGGGGCTCAGTAGCTTAGGGCGAGCCGCTGCACCTTGGGTGAAGCTAATTGAGCCGGGGGGGGGGGCTCTTTGTACTCCTCTTATAAGAAGAGGGGACAAAATAGAAAGGGTTGTTCTGTAGTGCGGGTCAACCCCTCTTTGGGGGTGGCGTCGGTCCCTTGGGGAACTGACTAGCCGTCGAGGTGCCCTGTTTGCTCATTAGATCCGGGGCACCTCACAAAAGGTGGTACTGTTGGCACTCGCCGGGTTTCATTGGGTAGAGCTGCGTCCACTTACCAGTTTTCGGGCGCAGCGAGTCCCACATACCCGCGTGGGGAGACCCACTCCTTCGCGGGATGCCTCAGAGCATTTCCCGAGTTCCAGAGTTAAAGAAAAAAAAAGTAATTTGCCACTTTAATGTTTTATACTAAAAAAAACTAGCTGATTGACTCAATGTATTTTTTGCAGATCATCATAGCAGCTTATTTCGCGGTCTGCTATGCCGCTAAGCTGGACCGTTCGTACCTACCACCAGCATCAGCTAAAACCGCTGGTGGTACTTCAGAGATCCTCCAAACGCCATTCAGATCTGCTGACGAGAACTTACCACCAGGGAGCTTCATCAATGAATTCGAAGGTGTAGTCATTGATGCTGCTGCAGTCGACACGAGGGCTACTGGCCAAAGTGGTTTAGGTGCTTCTAGGATATCTTATGGATCCACAGATTCTAAAGTCGGAGAAGCCGCATTTAGGGACACGACAAACCTCAACCAAAGCAACCTAACAGTCCCAGTGAACCTGCCGAATGTTCAGGGATTCAGACAACCTGTGATCCTACCTGGAGATCAAGCTATGCCAGTCCTGGAAGCTGAACGATTCAACGCAGCAAGGGATAGGGCATCCAGCATCATAGCATACCAAAACGACATAGGAACTAAGGACTTCAATTATGCTTATCAAACTGATAACGGGATATCTGTTGGAGAGGCTGGTATAGCTGTGAATGGTGTTCGCTCCCAGGGTGGCTACTCTTATACTGGTGACGATGGACAGGTGTACACCGTGTCGTACACAGCAGATGAAGGTGGCTATAGACCTCAAGGTGCCCATCTGCCAACCCCACCACCGATTCCTGTTGAAATCTTGAAGGCTTTGGAGCAGAATGCTAAAGATGAAGCTGCTGGTATCTTGGATGATGGTGAGTGCCTTGTTATAAGTTTTATGTTTAGGGTACCAAGTAAGCAAACACCTTTTTTTTCTTTTCCGCCACAGGGCGGACTCCTCAGGTGGGTATGTGAGACATCACTGCGCCCGATAGATGGTAAGGTGGACGCAGCTCTACCCACTAAAACCCGACGAGTGCCACCAATGCCGCCTTTGTTAAGGTGCCCCAGATCTGTTAAGCAAACAGGGCAACTCGATGGCTAATCAGTCCCTCAAGGGACCGACGCCACCTTTATAGAGGGGTTGTCCCGCACCACAGAACAACCTCTACCAACGTCGGAACTCCGATGTCGTTAACTCGTTAACATCCTAATATTTGAGACCTAACTAAAAGAGCTGATTTTTGTGCACTGGACGTCTGGTCGAGTGGTCAGGCACAGACTCAGCGCAGCGGTTGCGGGTTTGAATCCCACCAAGTGAAGATAATTTGTAGGATGAATATAGTCCGCACCGGATTATGGACGTGTATACATAATTATACTCGTATGTATTTAAATAAATTTCCTAAATTTGTTTCCGTTCCTAGTACCCTTAACAGGTCTTACAAACTTACCACGGGGCTAGGTTGACGTATTATGGTTGTTGAAATAAAACTATCTTGATAATCTTACAAAATACTCCCACCGGTGAGAGGGAAACGTTGTGCCGCGCTCCCGGCTGCATGGGTACCACCATCTTGCTTGTTTCTCCAGTTAAACAGCTTTGCTGTATTTCGGAGAGAAGGGCAAGATAGGTAGTGTAATTACTGGTACCGAGACTTAACATCTTATGTCTCAGGATAGGCAACACATAAATGAGCCTGGGCTCGTTCCAGGTACACTAGTTTATGTTCATGGGCGACGTCGACCACTTACCATCAGGGGGTACGTTTGCCAGTTTGCCTATCCAACTAACATAAATAAAATGTTCTGTCCATACAGACATGAATGCGAAAGTAGTTATGTGCGTTTATTACTTATAAACCGCTTATCTGAATTTAATAAAATACAAAGAAATAATCTTGGTATGAGGTTTGAGGATCTAAATAATTATCATTAGACCGACTTTCAGGTATGGCCGTCTTGGCGTTCATAGAGGGAGGCCTATGTTGAGCTCCCAGGGGTGTCCTGTGTTAGTCAGATCCGGGACACTTCCCTTCAAGCGACTGAAGTCGCAGTGTTTTAGTGCGGTACCCGTACCAGGGGATATTCGGGGGGAGCCGGGGGAGAACCCACCCCCAGGTGAATGCATACAAAAAAGGCCTATGTTTAGCAGTGGATGATAATCATGAATCCGTATGTAAGCCTGTGTACTAAAGATACAGCTAGTTATAAAGAATACACTCAAATACGAACGAAACTTAAAATTGATGGACTTAATGGTTACATATTATGATGAGCTGTTTATTTTAAGGTCGTTGACCTTAATTTCATTAGACTCAATCTCAAGTATCATGTGTGAGGAAAGAGCCGTTATAAAATATGTTTAAGGTTAGTTATGCCATTTATCATGATATTATGATGATGATCAGTCCAGCTGGAATGAAAAGTCTAATCTGGTATGATCACAATATCCTCGATATGAGGAGAGGAGGGAAACTTAATAAAGCTAAAGAAGTGTTTTGTTTTTGTTAAAATCTGAAAATAGTTTTCAAAAATAGTTTTGTCTATGATATGCAATAAGAGTATTTTTTTTTAATTTTAATAATATTTAAGACTTTTTTTATGGCTTCGTAGCCAGTTAAAAGTATGCTAGTCCCATGCAAATTAGTTAACGTTACTGTGACTTGTGATTCAATACAAAAGACATCAACGAAGTCAAGGTCAAGATCGAACTCCGCGCCCTTCAAGATTAGAACCCGTAACCAATGATATATGCCTATATATAAATAATTTCATGGCGTTGTTAATTTTTATCTATAATATTGTAGTATGTTATTGTAATTAACTATTTGTTATTGCAGTAACCGGTCCGTGTTGGATGCGAGTGAAAGGGATCGGTTGTCTTGGCGTTCATTGAAGGAGGTCTCTGTTCAGCATTGGATGGATAAGAGTTGATGGTGATGATGATGATTGCTTTATGTATTTTGTTTCAATATATAATATGAAAAAAAGTATGAACATATTTTTACACAATAGAACAAACTATATTATAACTATTTCACGGCAAAACTTCTATATCTATAACAATTATTTATTTATTATGGTCACGTTTAGGTAGATGAAGTGTTGGTTCGACAATTAACCAGGTGGGGAAACGATCTCCATGCAATAAACGGTCCCTGTGTGTGCGAGAGGCAAGGGATCATCTTGGCGTTTATTGAGTCCTACGTCCAGCAGTGGATGGATAAATGATAATGATTACGATGCCATATTACTAAAGTAGAATATAATTTTGAGCCAAAACCCACCTGCGATCTATAACCATCATTCAATGCAAAGGCACTTTCATGTTCTCAATTGTTAAGTTTGATAAAGTATCTTTGGCACGGAGGCGTTGACAAATGTAAACTTTCGCTTTTGTTCGCAGGTTCATACGACGCTTTGAAATACAATACCGAGGACAACACAAAAGATAATAGCTATAATGAGCAATCTGTGAACGGAGCTGGGTTTAACGGTATTCATGATAGCCAAAATAAACCGAGCAATCAACAAAACTATCAACAGAATAACGGTTTGCAATCCAACCAGTTTATAATATCTAACTATGATTACACTAATGAGAAACAAATTGATTCTATCGGTAATCAATATAGTAATTTCCATGCTATGAATCAACCTTTGAAAGATTCAAATACTGCTCAAGCAAATGCACAATTTACAAACAAGCAATACAATGTACCACTATCACAACAAAATTTACAAAATAAAAAGGAAAACGGAGACACCACTGGAAGACCAAGTTCATATGAAGCACCAATATCCGGATTTACTCAAGGAACATTGAATGATGGAGTGAAAGCGTTTTCTAATGATTTTGAAAATAAGGGAAATTCTAATGAGCAAAGTCAGCAAACTTTCAACTCAGGTTCCGTCAGTCAGTTTTTGAATACAAACTCTCAATCAGAATCAGTGAATACCGTACATAGTCAGTTCACTAATCAGTTTGCAACAGCTAGTCCGAGTTTTCAATTCATTACTCCTTCTGTAACAGCTACTTCGAATTTTGCCAACTTTGGTTACCAACCCGTACAACCTACCAATGTATTCCAAACAGCACCTAAAGGTAATCTATTTGGTCAGACAAATATAAACAGAGAAGAAAATAAAATAAGTTCTTCAACTATGTCACCACAACAAATAGATCGCTTTCATTCAAATTCATTCAACCCATTCTTCTTGCATAAGCAATTTACTTTAAAAAATCAGCAACAAAAGAATCAACAGGCATTGTCGTCTGTGTTCAATTCTGTGAATGCAAATAAAGCCTCTAATATATTTTCTACACAAGCAAATAGAGACAATCAACATTTCTCGACTACTCTTAGACCTTCTTTCGATATCTCCAATCAATATCAAATACAAAACAATGCTAATCAATTATTAAATCCTGCCTATTTACCTCCAACATCATTTTCATTTTCAAGCGCTTCTCAAATCAATCCTGGACAAGTCTCCCAATCAGAATTTAGCGTAAATGGGGCTTCAACTCACTCTAAGCCTCCTGCAGCTGTCCCATCTAAACTTTTAACTACGCCTAAAGAAGATATGCCCGAAGTTAGTCAAGGTTCCAGTGGCATAACACAAGCCTCAATATCACCTTTTCCACCAACATCTAGCTTGAATAAGCCTTCTAATTTTGACTCTTCACCACAAAATAGTTTTCCAACTCAAGTTGCTGTTGGCTCTTCTTTTAATCAAGCAAATTTCCAATCTCAAAACTTAGACCAGGTACCATTAGGTGCTCCAAATGGATTTCAAGAAACTCCTGCTCAATTAATGAATACTCAAAATCTAGGTGAAGTTTATGAATACCAAAAACCTGTTCAAAGCTTATCTGCACATTCTGAAAAACCTAGCGCTTTTAATCTTCAAACACAAATTAACAACGACGAAGTACATCAAACAGCAACACAAAACAATTTCAACCAAAACCAAGAAGCCACATCTTCAACTACTTCAAACAAATCTGACAACCTCAATGCAAGTTTTGCACCGAAGCTGCTCCCTTCTCGTCCACAATTCCCTAAAACCAGCTGCTGTTCTTCAAACCCGAACAGAAACGACCGCATAGATAACCAGGGTATCCAAAATTCTGGAGACAATGCAAGTGTTGCAAAGGCTCAAAGTTTTACTAGCAAAGCTCAATCCTTTTCCAGGAATGACAATTTCCGAGGAACCCAAACTCAAGCATTTGATGAAACTGGATATCATTATTAAAATGTAGTTAATATTAATAATTATTTGTGATAATATAAAGTTATAATGTAATAGCTAATAATATAGTATAATATAGTTGTAATAAATTATTGTACGTATCCCTATTTTATTAATTAGCTGTAACTGTAGACTGATGATAATAATTTTTATAGACTGTGGCGGGTCCATGTTGGATGCGATTGGCAAGGGATCGGCCATCTTGGCGTTCATTGAGGTAGGCTTATGTTCAGCAGTGGACGGATAGAGGCTGATGATGATGATGATGATGAGACTATGTCACTCTTTTTTTTTACGCCGGGAAATGCTCTAAGGCACCCGCGGGGAAAGTGGGTCGCCCCAGGCTGGTATGTGGGACTCGCTGCACCCAAAAGGCTCTACCCACTGAAACGCGGCGAGTGCCACCAATGCCGCCTTTGGTGAGATGCCCCGGATATATTGAGCAAACAGGGCACCTCGACGGCTAGTCAGTTCCTCAAGGGACAGACGCCACCTACACAGAGGGGTTGTCCCGCACCACAGAATAACCCCTACCAACGTCGGGTTAGTAAAATGGAGTGAGGTTCCTATCCTCGCCCCTTGTCCCCTCTACAGGGTTACAAAGAACCCCCTCGGCTCAATTTGCTTCGCCCAAGGTGCAGAGTTCACCTTAGGCTACTGAGCCCGGCACGGCAAGGCTTGAACCGTGGTGGGGTTGATATTATCTCTAAATTCTGTCTCAAAAAAATCAAAAGTCTAGACTAAAGCTGCATCTATTTCAGTATTGACCATAAATGTAATTATTATTAATATTTTCGTAGTCATAAAAGTACACAGACAAAGTCACATGCAATGATAGTATATTTTTCGTACGAAGATTAACGACTTGGTCGCGAAAGAATGGCGACGCAAAAAGTCTGAAACGAGCATCTCAATACATCTTGTAAGATTCAATTTGATGGCCCTTAATTGGGCAGTTTTTAAAAGAATAAAAGGTACCTTAAATTAAGCGTCCACTCTTTAGTATGGCTTAAAATAAATTGTATTTTATAGTTGATACCAGTTGCCTACGTTGTATAATGTTGTTTTTGATCTATCGTTTAAAAATTGGTAGCAACTGATGATGTATGGTATCCTTAATCTGGTATCCTATTGATGAAGAATGATAAGATTTTTTTTGTCGTTTGGATAGGCAAACGTGCAGACGAGCCACATTATGGTTAGTTTAGTAGAAAAACATTCAGGCCAAAAAATTGTACATTCACAGAATTTTGATAAATACAACAATTAAATCACACCACGGATTATCCAGTTGTTTAACTTAAAATATTATTTTCTCCATGTTATCTTTTTGTTTGATACGTCTTTCTTATTATTATATGTGGCAGTACCTATATACGTTAGCTGCTCATAGTATATAACAGCATACAACTCTAGATCTCATCTGAATGTGTTTCCCAACCCATGGTGTAGTAAACCATGGTCTTATGTAACTATCGTGCAGCCATTACAACAGCCGTGTAAGGAAAAGTACCAAAACAGTGAAAAGCGTAACATGATGTACGGCATTATGAAATACTTCTTTTAATAGCGCATAGGTGAACTATGGCCTCCGTCCCTGATTTCGAGAAGATCTGTGACAATGAAAAATACGAAGGCTGATGATGATGATTATATAAAAGAGAGGGTAAATGGGTGGTTTTACCAGTGGTTTTACACACCCCACCATTGTTCAGGCCTTGTCGTGGCTTTGGAGCCTAGGATGAGCCCAGCATCTTGGACGTAAACCTCACCCCATTGTACTGTCCCAACGTTGGAGGGGTTTTTCTGTGGTGCGGGACAACCCCTCTGTGGAGGTGGCATCGGTTCCCTGAGGGACTCCGGGGCACCTCACCAAAGGCGACATTGGTGGCACTTGCCGGGTTATAGTGGGTAGAGATGCGTCCACTTACCAGCTTTCAGGCCTGGGGAGACCCACTCCCCCGCGGGATGCAGAGCATTTCGCGGCGTAAAAAAAGTGGTTTTACACACGGACACCATTTCACACTAAGTCTTCCCTAACGGTCCTCAAGATTATGTATGTACACATATTTATGTGGTCAATAGTTTCTATATAAGGTAGAAGGACATAATTTCATCGGCACGAGCGGAAGATTTGCGCTGTACCGCGCTCCTGTCATGGATACCACCATTCTGCTTGTTTCTCCTGTGAAACAGCTTACTGTGTTTTGCAGAGTCAGGACAGGCAAATACTGGCACAAAACATCTTATGTCTCAGGATAGGCATAGACAGTTGCCTGGGCTCGTTCCAGTTAAATTAGTTTATGTTCATGGTTCGACGGCGACGTTGACCACTTACAATCGTGTGACTCGTCTGCCCATATACCACATCTATTTCCAACTATCCATAAAAATATTCTGATTATAGGAAACTTTTTATTCCGAATTCGAATACCTAGCTTTATTTATCTTTTGTAATTTTACCCATTTACATTTATTGTAATATAGAAACCCTTTGTCTCATAAGATTTATAATAATATAACTTTATTGCACACCATTAATACATACAAAGAAAAATAAAAAAAAAGAAAGGAGTTGTACAATTAGGCGACCTTATCGCTTTAAAGCGTTTTCTTCCAGGTAACCATCCACTGAAAGAATAATCAAAATTAGATATGTAGCTAAAATCTCAATAATTGTGTTAAAAGTTGAAGTGGGACACTAGGTTCGGAGTTACTACAGTTCTAGAGTATAAACCATTACCGAAAAGATAGGGGAACTTTAATTAGATGGTATGACGATACCATTTTTTATATTTTTTGTACAAGACGAAGCAAATGGACAGTTATAGGCCACAATTATAGACAACCGCTACAAAAAAGGATTAGCAGATGCGTTTCTGGCCTTTCTAATATGATTATGCTCTTTGCTTGGACGTCCCTATGTCGTATCGGTTCGGATTTAGTAAGAGGCAGGAAATGCGGTAAAAGCATGCTCGATATACGATATATATAATACGATAACAGGATTTATTTTATTTTTATCATGTACAAAACGAGTGTTAGAGATTGGTCGTTTTGGCTATCATTAACCTATATCCGGCAAGGAACGAAAATAACTGACTATACAAAAGTGATATAAGCTTTTCGCCCATGTAGAACAGCAGAGCACTTATGGAATAATGCAATAGCAACATTATAATCACGATATTGCTAATTTTTACTTTAAGGCACTTCCATTTATAATACAATGATATTTAAATGTATCTTAATAATTAATGTACTTGTTTATTTGAATATTTTCATGGAAACATTTGGATTTAGTATGCACTTAGGTACGTTAGGTATTAGTTTTCGTCTACATAATATTATTATGTTGCTTTGTCTTCATAGCTAAAGGTTACTGTGAAAATTCTATGATACTTGACCTACTCACATTCGCATATGTCAGTCTAGAGTATAATATAAAACTTTAAAGCCTGAACCAAAAGAAACAACTGGTACTACTTACATAGAATGTATTTCCATAGATAGTATGTCACTACCTCGGTTATTGTGGCAAAAAATGCATAATGATGAGACCTACGGCCACTTATTTAGAAACTAGGAGGTTTGAAAATATTGCAAGAATAATTTTAAAAGAAGATTATAATAATACAATAAAAGCCATAATCTAACAAAATCATCAACACATATTATATCAAAGAAACAACTCATCCGATATGAAATCCCACCATGGTTCGAGCCTTGTTGTGGCGGTGGGGCTCGGTAGCCTAATTTGAGCCCAGCACTTTGGGCGAAGCAAATTGAGCCGAGGAAGCTGCCTTTTGTGCTCCTTTTATAAGAGACAAAATAGCAGGGGGACAAGGAACGAGGATGGGAACCTCACCCCATCACTGCATCATGCATTTGATTGTTTGTCCATCAATCACGCGAAAACCACTGAATAAATTTTGAAAAAAATTATCAATAATAGATAATATTATATCATAAAATAGACATAATCTAACAAAATCATCAGCACAAAATATTAATATATCAAAGATAAAATTCATCCGATATGAAAAATCTTTCTTTATTCTTGTTGCGTTTTTACTGTGTGACATAGAAATTAAAAAAAAATCGTCCTCAGAGTATACTGCTATGTATCCAAACTGCAAGCATAGCAGCGGGCAACAGCTAGTTAACAGATATATACATATTTAACGGTATACTTTTGTGTGAATGTACCGCCATGCGCGTGCAGATCCCTCGATCGAGTCGTGACTGCATGCATGCACAATTTATTTCAAACTGAAAACTTTTCGCAATTATTTTAAATCATTCGATAAATAATTCATGGTTTTCGTAACTGTGTCATCACAAGGATGTGTGAAGATGTTAGGCAAATGAGGTTAAACTTTTAACCAAAAAAACACCATTAGTTAAGCTTTCAAGGAGTGTTGAATGTGGAAATAAGTTTTAATTAAAACCGCATTAAGGATGCCACATTAAAAAAATATCTTAAAAATTTAAGATAAAAAAAAAACCAATATTAATATTTATCATTGAGTCATACCACTCAGTCCGTCTATAGCCGTAAATCTAACGCAGGCGAAGGTGCGACGGCTAGAAAGAAATAATATCGATGCAGAACAAATCAAAGTGTATGGTTCTTTCGTAGTGCCCTCGTATCTAAGTAGACTGCTGGAACTGTATGTCTCCGAGAGGAGGGTAGCCTGCAAGAACCGGTATGGGTGTGGAGAGTGGTGGCGAATTGGGTGCGGTGTCCCACAGGGATCGGTTCTGGGTCCGATCCTGTGAGACATTGACTACGACTGGGTTTTGGGAAGCCGCCTCCTCCCCGGGATAGGTGTATCTACTATACGGATGACACCCATCCAAGGGAGCTTCTTGTGTGAGTGGACTTAGAGTGAGACCTGGGACGACCGAAGCCCTTCTCTTGCACGGGATGGAACGGGACGAGTAGTTTGTCCTTCGCCGGGGCCAGCCTGTCGCTGAAGTGATTCTCTTGTCTGCAGATCCGGGACCCTCAAAAGCGACTGTAGGCGCTCGAAGTGGTTTTAGTTTACTAGGGCAAAATAGGTGCGAGTCCCACATAGGGTCATGATCTACCCGAGATCCTGGCTACATGCGTAAAAAGCCCTGCGATAACAAATAAACGCATGATTCTAAGTAGAATATCAAAATCAAATCATTTT
Source organism: Helleia helle (assembly GCA_963853865.1). Taxonomy (NCBI): domain Eukaryota; kingdom Metazoa; phylum Arthropoda; class Insecta; order Lepidoptera; family Lycaenidae; genus Helleia; species Helleia helle. Next base: position 16,759,809 of record OY971433.1, on the reverse strand, counting down.
GCCTTCAATTGAGGTCAAAATAACAAAAGCTTCATTCATAAAGTAAGCAAATACTAATGATTAATGCATTGTTGACTTGTTATTCATTTGATGCTATTTTTTATTGAAGGCTAAATACTAGATTTATGACTAAGAGCTTTTAGCTTCGTTGATGCAGTTTGTTATAACATAAATCATGGTGCATTTAAAACGTATTTTGCATTATTTTTATAAAGCATGTGTTTTGTAGAAGGACATCCGGTAGACGTTGCACGCGTTGTAGTGTCCTAATGGCTTAGTTTTTTTAATGTTAGTTAGATAGGCAAACTGGCAAACGTACCACCTGATCGTAAGTGGTTTAAGTCGACCATGAACATAAACCAGTTTACCTGGAACGAGCCCAGGCAACTTATTTATGTGTTGCCTATCCTGAGACATAAGATGTTAAGTCTCGGTGCCAGTAATTACACTGCCTGTCTTGCCCTTCTCTCCGAAACACGGCAAAGCTGTTTCACGGGAGAAACAAGCAAGATGGTGGTACCCATGCAGCGGGGAGCGCGGCACAGCGCTTCCCTCCCACCGGTGCGCTTTCAGTAAATAATTTAAATACCAATAATATTAAAGTCATGATTACAATTTTATGAATATCTTCATAAAATTGTAATTAATTTTTTGATAGATACTAGATAGATAGGCAGACGAGACACAATGGTAAGTGGTCAGTGTAGCCCATGAATATAAATAAGTTAACCTGGATGTAGCCCAGGCAACTCATTCATTCGGAGGGGACTTGTCTCTGCCGAGCATCATCACCGCGATGTTCGGTGACGACGACACTGAACCGCGATGGTCTTCTTCTGCGAGGCAGTAATGTTTCAGAAGGCAGCCGACGAGCGGATGAGAGAGGAAGCCGCCGAGGCCTCCTCCCGCGGGCGACAAGGGGGTGCGCAGGAAGGGCTACTTAATGCGCCTCCAGTAACGACCCTGGGCTCATGTCGGGTTCAAGATGGGGACCTGGGCCCAGTATGATACGAAGTCGAGAGGACTGCCTAGAAGCGGCCGGGCAGTCCCCCCTAAGAGGAGTAGTCTGGCCTTCGCCGGGGTCAGCCTGTCGCTGAGGTGATCCTGTTGATTACAGACCCGGGGCCCTCCAAATGCGGTGTGAGTCTTACAGAGGAGCAGGATCTACCCGAGATACTGGCTACATGGATAAAAAGGATTTCCATGTAAAAAAAGAACAAAGCCCAGGCAACTCATCTATGTGTTGCCTATCCTGAGACATAAGATGTTAAGTCTCGGTGCCAGTAATTACACTGCCTGTCTTGCCCTTCTCTCCGAAACACAGCAAAGCTGTTTCACAGCGCAACCCTCTAGTATTATTATTATTAATAATAATAATAAGAGCTTACTACGATTGGTTTGCCATAGTCACATTAATACTTACTACGTTTTTATATTACTCGGATAGCCAAACTGGCAGATGTTCCACCTGATGGTTACTCTTGACTAATAACGTATCATTTATGTAATATCTATAATATTGGTGATCTTTAGCTAAACTCGACTCGCTCTCGTCGTAATTTCTTGCCACATAAACCCTAAGGCATTTTTCTGACACCATAAATAACCAATATTTAATAACATAATCTTATATAATTCAAATAAATATTTGCCAATTATTTGGCAATTATTTGGCAATTATTTGGCAATAATCGAAGTGATGACCTTCGGTACGATGTACATACTAGCTAGTCCACGCGGCTTCTAATCCTTGATATCTTTTGGAAAATTGACCATGTGGGGACAAATGTCAGTCTACTCGATTCATTTTCCCGCACCTTTCATTACTGTTTCATAGCCTTTTCTTTCTGAAAATTCAATCTTTATTTTTGCTTAATTGAATTAAAGTTTGATCAGGCTAGTTATTTTTTATTATATATTATTTTTACATTTCAAGCTAGTTAATTTGATCAGGCTAGTTATTTTTTATTATATATTATTTTTACATTTCAAGCTAGTTAGTTTGATCAGGCTAGTTATTTTCCCGCACCTTTCATTACTGTTATTTTCATAGTCTTTTCTTTCTGAAAATTCAATCTATATTTTTGCTTAATTGAATTAAAGTTTGATCAAGCTAGTTATTTTTTATTATAATATATTATTTTTACACTTCAAGCTAAAGACAAACCTTTTCTATTTAAAACCCATCACAGACATAAGATTATAGAAGGAGTCTGACGGCTTCATGGGTACCACCATCTTGCTCCCGGCTTCATGGGTACCACCATCTTGCTCCCGGCTTCATGGGTACCACCATCTTGCTCCCGGCTTCATGGGTACCACCATCTTGCTCCCGGCTTCATGGGTACCACCATCTTGCTCCCGGCTTCATGGGTACCACCATCTTGCTCCCGGCTTCATGGGTACCACCATCTTGCTCCCGGCTTCATGGGTACCACCATCTTGCTCCCGGCTTCATGGGTACCACCATCTTGCTCCCGGCTTCATGGGTACCACCATCTTGCTTGTTTCTCCCGTCAAACAGCTTAACTCTGTTTCGGAGAGAAGAGCAGGCAAGCAACGCATGAATAAGTTGCCTAGGCTAGGAACAGGTTAACTCCCCCACCATGGTTTAAGACTTGTCGTGGCGGTAGGGCTCAGTAGCTTAAGGTAAACCCACTAACTTGGTCGAAGCAAATTGAACCAAGGGAGCTACTCTTTGTACACCTCTTATAGGAAGAGGGGACAAAAGAGCAGGGGGATCAAGGGGCGGGAATGAGAAACTAACTCCATTGCACTGTCCCAACGGGCGGCATTGGTGGCACTCGCCAGTTAGTGGGTAGAGGTGCGTCCACCTTACTATCTTTCGGGTGCAGCAAGTCCCACATACCCGCCTGGCGAGTCCAGCCTTCCCCAGAGGGATGCCTCAGAACATTTTGCGGCGTAAAAGAAAAAAAATATATATCAGATTAAATCGTTGATTTTCTTGGGACTTCGCCCACTTACCATCGGTGGCACGTCTGCCAGTTTACCTATAAACTGCTAACTAAAAAAATGATAAAATCGGGTACGGAATATTTACAGTAACCTTGTATGCGTTTGCAATTAAAAATGTTACCATCGCTTTTACGTGAGCTAATTATAAGGCTTTGGACATACAATATTAGTATAGTAATTAATAGTTAATTACTAGTTATTTTTTAAAGGACGCTTTATACACCACGTCAATCTGGTCCCGTGGTAAGTTCTCGAAGAACTTGCGTTACGGGAACCAAACCACGGAAATATATTTAATACATTATTATATAATTACAAACAATAAATTTAATACACATCCATGGCCTAGGAACAAAGAAAACTTTTTTGTTCCCTGGCGGGATTCGAACCCGCAACCTCCGGCTTGAGCGCTAACGCCCTAACCATTGAGCCACAGAGATAATCAAATATATTATATGAAATAAGAAATAACATGTGAATGAAACATGTGATAAAAAATTTAAAGAACAATAACAAGAAAAAAGGTTATATAAAATATCTGCAAACATAATATTATTATGTATTATTAGGGTATTTGACTAGTTTTTCTTGTGAAAGAGGATTTCACTTAACTATCGTCAAATCAAATGAAATCAAATCAAAGTATCCGAAACGTTGTTTTACTATTGTCGCGTATATATTAGGAAATAAAAAGTCCCCACCATGGTTAAGGCCTTGACGTGGCGGTGGGGCTCAGTAGCCTAGGGTGAGCCCAGGACCTTGGGCGAAGCTGATTGAGCCGAGGGGGCTCTTTGTACCCCTCTTATAAGAAGAGGGGACAAAAGAGCAGGGGGCAAGGGGCGAGGATGGAAACCTCACGCCTTTGTACTGTGCCGACGTTGGGAGGGGTTGTTCTGTGGTGCGGGACAACCGGGAGTTGGCGTCGGTCCCTTGCAGGACTGACTAGCCGCCGAGGTGTCCTGTTTGTTTATTAGATCCGGGGCACCTCACCAAAGGCGGCATTGAAGGCACTCGCCGGGTATTAGTGGGTAGAGCTGCGTCCACTTACCAGTTTTCGGCGCAGCGAGTACCACATACCCACGTGGGGTGACCCACTCCCCCGCGGGATGCCTCAGAGAATTTCCCGGCGTTAAAGAAAAAAAAAGGAAACAAAACGTCACAGCATGTTGAATTGAGCAGAAGATTCTAAGCGAATTGTTCACAGGCCATTGGGAAAAAAGGACTTCAAAGATTTCCGCGCGTTTGTTAGCTTCCCGGTCGCATCCAGTGTGTTCTTGTGTAGACAAATAAATATTCCTGATAAATATTCCATTTTAAACAGTTTTGATTGTACTGACTAATAAATGTGCTGCTATTTTACCATAATACCAAAATCCACAACAGATCGTTTTTTACGGCATTTCCTGCCCCACGATGCTAGGAACCATCTGCCACCTACGGTATTTCCGAACCGATACGACTTAGGGACCTTCAAGAGAAGAGCATACTCATATTTGAGGGTCTTCCCAGGTGGGTATGTGGGATTCGCTGCGCCCGGAAGGTGGACGCAGCTCTACCCACTGAAACCCTGATCTGTTGAGCAAACAGGGCACATCGACGGCTAGTCAGTCCCTCAAGGGACCGACGCCACCTCCACAGAGGGGTGGTCCCGCACTACAGAACGACCCCACCCAACCCCAAGAAGGGGTGAGGTTCCCATCCTCGCCCCTAGTCTTCACCCCCCTGATTTTTGTCCCCTCTTCTCATAAGAGAGGTACAAAGAGCAGCTCCCTCGAATCAATTTGCTCCGCCCATGGTGCTGGGTTCACCCTAGGCTACTGAGCCCCACCACCTCGACAAGGCTTGAACCATGTTGGAGAAGGCGTCACACTGCTAATCCTCAGTTGTAGTGTCTATGGATGTCGTTTATGACTTACCACTAGGTGGACCAGCTGTCCATTGGTCCGTTCTTCTATATAAAAACCAACCAACAACTATAATAACTCCATTGTCCGTTTGTGTGTTTTATATTATAGTGTAAATATTAATAACGTTGCGTGATATTACTAATAGCGAGTACTCGGCCTTAAGGTCAAGTCCCATAAGACACTTTTATTGAAGCTCACGAGATCGTGCCGCGTGTGACCCGCCATATTGATTTTAGACAGAGATAGACCCCAAATTAAATGTTGCAATGTGTTGTAATATGGGTCAAATGATGTTAGTGCTATTTTTGTACCTCGTATAATTCCAATCTATTTCTTCTTATTTATCTATTATATATAATCTATTTCTTATTTATTCTATATTCATAACAAAATGTGGTTCTTCTTTTTCTGCGTGTTTTTTTGTTAGTTTTTTTTATGTTAGTTGGATAGGGTAAGTGGTCTACGTCGCCTATGAACATAAACTAGTTTACCTGGAACGAGACATAAGATGTTAAGTCTCGGTGCCAGTAATTACACTGCCTGTCTTACCCTTCTCTCCGAAACACAGCAAAACTGTTTCACGGGAGAAACAAGCAAGATGGTGGTACCCATGCAGCCGGGAGCGCGGCACAGCGCTTCCCTCCCACCGGTACACTGGCATTACTTGGACTTGAGACCGTTGAAGGAACATCGTGAGGAAACTTGAATGCCTGATGAGATTAATAGTCTTTGAAGATGTATGAAATTCACCAAACCGCATTGGACCAGCGTATCATAGACAAGTTACATTAAAAAAAAGAGAGGTGTCTAGGGACACCTGGATGAAACGAAGTTTCTCTCGATTAATTAGTGAAGGAATTGTAAAAAAAAAGAAAAAACGAAAAGTACTTACACACACACACACTCGTGTGTATGTGTGTGTGTATGTACTTGTACTTGTGTATGTACGTGTGAGAGAGAGAGACAGACAGAGAAACACGCGCACGCCGCAAAAGTTTCGTTACAACTTTTCGTCTTAATTTTTTCCGTCTAGCCCCCTTTCGCAGGGGTGAGGATGGGAACCTCACCCCGTAGGGTGAGGTTCCCATCCTCACCCCTTGCCCCCTGCTCTTTTGTCCCCTCTTATTATAAGAGGGGTACAAAGAGCCCCCTCGGCTCAATTGGCTTCGCCCAAGGTGCTGGGCTCACCCTAGGCTACTGAGCCCCACCGCCACGACAAGGCCTGAACCATGGTGGGGAGTGAAGTTAAGTAAGTTAATGCGAGCGAACCTGCGGGCAACAGCTAGTAAAGGAATAAATTTTAAAAACGTTACTTTGTAGGTGTATAAAAAAAGCACATTTTTTTAAACCCTCAGCGCGCGTGTCAGTCTCGCGCTTGTGTAGGTATTTTGTGGAATACAGCAATGGTTAGCAAAAGAACTCGGTGGTGGACATGCGGATGGAAGGCAATTGGATAGTTTAATTTTACTAATCTTAATTTTAAGTAGTTGGATAGTTTAATTTTGTTAATCTTAATTTTAAGTAATTGGATAGTTTAATTTTGTCAATCTTAATTTTAAGTTATTGGATAGTTTAATTTTGTCAATCTTAATTTTAAGTACTTGGATAGGTAGTTTAATTTTGTTAATCTTAATTTTAAGTAATTGGATAGTTTAATTTTGTTAATCTTAATTTTAAGTACTTGGATAGGTAGTTTAATTTTGTTAATCTTAATTTTAAGTAGTTGCACATTATGTAGTAAGTAAAAAAACCTTGTTCTGAAAAAAAAAATTGTGAAACCAAAAATTTAAAATACAGACAGAAAAAAAATGATGAGTTTTATTCTAAATAAATTGTGAGTTTATGTTGTCAGTAGTCAGAGTTGGCAGCTAGAGGTCAGTGTAATTGACAAGCGGGACCAAGTGTGAAACTAGTTTTACTCAGTAATTAGATAGGCGGCATGTGGTCAAAGGTTATGTGGCACCCAAACGCAGGTGAAACCGCAGAGCGTAGCCAATCACATCCTTCCTACCTTATACATATATTATAAATACGATTTGTGAGTTTGAGTGTAGGAAATTCCTTCATCCGTTTATTTCTACGCTATCTTTTGACCGGCACCGCCTATAAAAGTAATCACCAGCAGGGTACAGCTGCAACGTGGGTGAAGCTGCACGTAACAGCTAGTAATTTGTATTACCTGTGACTCAAAAAACTTATGTGCCTCATACTCACTAGGCGGGTAACCGCAACACAAGTGATTGTATGAGGACCCGCGTTGTGTGTGTGAGGCCATAAAGTAAATTCTTGAATTTTGTGGCGGTTTACTTCAAAATAAATCAATAACTAAAAATTGCCCTTATATGTTGCCCTTGTATGTTATATTGAAATAAGGATGTCATATTACATAATTTTGATCATATGTTTTACCACTTTCAGTTTCATGACCGCATCCGGGATATTAAGGTCAAATGTCTTAAGGTCCACGTGCTTATGGTAATCATCATCAGCGTCACACGCGTATAATAGGGTCTGGGATTGTATTGAACTTTACGTAAGTTTGAATGGACATGTTTATGTACGTTTCGAATCACGCAGATACTAAGGAATGGCTTTTTCATACAATGTTTTTTTTATATAAGCTGGTGTTGCAGCTTCGCCGAGTTTTGAGAGTTGAGAATGGGTTATTATTGATCCAATTTGATTAATCCAAAATTGAATGCCATTCAGTGATCGAGCATACATCCGGAATGAGTGGTAATGTTATGTGTTTTGTATGAAACCAAATTCCGCCAAAGTGCTGCGACGCTGCGCCGGTTCTGTGCTCTGATTGGCTAATTGATGGCCATTGATGGATGATTGGCCGATGGGATGTCAATATAGATCACTGGTAGCTTGAATTTCTCTTGCGTCAGTAACAAATTACTAATCGCAATTGTATGTTTTTTTAGGCGCAATTGTATTATATAAAAAAAAATGTCATCAGGGGGCAAACGAGCAGTCGGAGCCTCACGGCGCCGACGCCCATACACCTCCGCACAACCAAGGCCATGCAGTTGCGCCGCCCTCCTTTTCCCTATCCCCCCAATGGACCACTGGAAACTCAGAAACCGCACGAAACGCGACAGCATAGCTGTCACTTGACGCCGGTATTATGTGAGCGAGAGGTACCACCCCGGTCGTGCCGGCCCAGTTTATCTGCAATGCTGCATGACACGGTACTACCCATGTAGCTACTAGTGAAAGATTTATTGAAATCTGATAAGCCTTTCGATCATTTTACGTTGATTTTTACGTACCTATTACGTTGATTTTTTCTTTGAAAGGCTATACTTTCCAAATGGCTCCATGATAAGGAAACCAGGATCTGATGATTGAATCTCAGAGAAATTGAGGAAAACTTTCGAAAATTGTAGAGGCAACTAGTACGTAGTAGTTTGGTAACTTTTTTATTATGTATTTTGGAGCACTATAATTTAATGAAAGTCTCGAGTAGATCTGATGCTGGAGCCGAAAGACAGTCGAGGGAACTCCTCAACGATTTACATCAGTAACCTTGTGTTTGGGCTTGATTAATTTATATTGATGAGAACTTTACACCTAGATGGGTTTTTAGTGTCATTAGGGGTCTGATGATGAAGACGAAGGACAGTTAAGGGATCTCGTCAACAGTTTATAGTAGCTACCTTGTATTTGGACTTAATTAATTTATTTGATGATAACTTTGCACCCTATATGGTTTATAAGTACCATTCTTGGTTCGTAAACGGCCCTGACTATTATAAGCAACGCGTTTAATAGTTTTACCCATATTTAAGACAAATAAAATCAGTTATTGAATTTTGGAATCAATAAAAATTAAGAAATAATTTTTTTAAACAAAAATTAAAACCGACTTAAAATATAAACTAAAAAACCAGCCAAGTGCTAGTCCGACTCGCGCACAAAGGGTTCCGTACCATTACATAATATACAACATTAACAAAATACACTTTAACAAAAATTAAGGTTTATGTTTATGGAATTAAATGTTTTTTTTATATATTTGAGTTGATTGCATGAAAGGTAAATTGCGGTTTACGATTTATGACGTATAAAAAAACTACTTACTAGATCTTGTTCAAACCAAGTTCTGTTTTTTTCTTAGTTATCTTGTTTTTTTTAGTTTTATTATTCTCTTATTTGAGAAGTTGGGGGGGGGACACACACACACACACATTTTTCCACTTTGGAAGTGTCTCTCGCGCAGACTATTCAGTTTAGAACAAAATGGTATTAGAAACCTCAATATCATTTTTGAAGACCTATCCAAAGATACCCCACACGAATGGGTTGGATGAAAAAAAAATTGAGTTTTAGTTCTAAGTATTGGGACCCCCAAAATTTATTGTTTTTTTTTCTACTTTTGTGTCAAAATCTTAATGCGGTTAACAGAATACATCTACTTACCAAGTTTCAACATTATAGCTCTTATAGTTTCGGAAGAAAGTGGCTGTGCCATACGGACGGACAGACAGACAGACAGACATGACGAATCTATAAGGGTTCCGTTTTTTGCCATTTGGCTACCGAACCCTAAAAAGTAATAAAATAATTGCGTTCCCTTAATTGTCGTATAATGTCGTATTCGTTGATGTACCTACCTCCCTACCTACCTTGGCTGACACCAACTACCAAAGTAACAATAATGACGTGGTAAACGCAGATATTTTACATTAGTAGAGGAACAAATCTATTATAAGTTGTAGGCACAAAAATTAAGGAAACGCAATTATTTTATTACTTCTTAGTTTTGACGTGACGTCTTATTATTCGATGGAGCCAGCTGCACGCACGAAAAAACATGACGCATGCGGCGTTACTTCGCTCTGAGGCGTTCCATTTTCTTATGACGTTGTCACATTCAACTATCGTCAGTAAACCGACTTTACAGACAACCGATTTTTTATTTTATTTTTTGAAGTCGGTTTTAATGTTTGTTTATTTCTAATTCAGAGACCTACTTAAATATACACAATTCTTTTTAATAAGTCGGTCCAACCGCTAAGGAAAAGAGTCACCAAAATACGTACAGAAGAATTTTTCGCATAAAGATGACAGAGTAGAGGATTAAGGGAATATCCTACTACTTACCACCAGTTCAAAATGATCTTACTTACTAGAGTGTAAATAGTTTCATTAAAGTATCATCATCATCAGCCTCTATCCATCCACTGCTGAAGGTAGGCCTCCTTCAATGAACGCCAAGATGACCAATCCCTCGCCACTCGCATCCAACACGGACCAGTTCCTGCACGGAGATTATGTTCCCACCTGTAGGGCGAGCATGCGCGCACGAAAAAATTTTGTCTACCCCTTTTCACGTATCTATACTAATATTATAAAGCTGAAGAGTTTGTTTGTTTGTTTGAACGCGCTAATCTTAGGAACTACTGGTCCGATTTAAAAAATTCTTTCAGTGTTAGATAGCCCATTTATCGAGGAAGGCTATAGGCTATAAAACATCACGCTGTGACTTATAGGAGTTGAGTAACGCGGGCGAAGCTGCTGCTGAACGAGAATAAAGGGGTCGACAAAGTTTTGTCGTGCGCGCATGCTAGCCATACAGGTTAATGGTCGACCAATACTTCGTTTACCTAATACATCATAAATATCTTCATTAAAGTATAGGTAATGAATTAACTTTATATAAATACAATCCATGACCCGTTGCATTCTATATCATACAGAGTATCTTGGCGGACTCGAACCCGCGACCGCTGGGTCACTCGACCAACAATATTATAAAAAGATCCGAGTTTGATAAAAATCTCACGGTTATAAAAAGTGAAGGTGCAATGGTCAACACAATTATGGCAAATGATTTTACAATATCTAATGGTGAACCTCACATCCGGACTTTTGTAACATTACCATGGGAGATTTACCGGTGGGAGGGATGCGTCCATCACCACAAAACTCTTTTGCCAACCCTTGCTGTATTCCACAATTAAACAAAAATTAAAACCGACTTCAAAAAATAAAAGAAATTTAAAATTTTGACTACGCAGTCTCCGCCTTATCTCGTTTTTTTTTTTTTTTTTTTTTTTTTTTTTTTTTTATGTTAGTTGGATAGGCAAACTGGCAAACGTACCACCTGATGTTAAGTGATCGACGTCGCCCATGAACATAAACTAACTTGCCTGGAACGAGCCCAGGCAACTCATTTATGTGTTGCCTATCCTGAGACATAAGATGTGAAGTCTCGGTGCCAGTAATTACACTGCCTGTCTTGCCCTTCTCTCCGAAACACAGCAAAGCTGTTTCACGGGAGAAATAAGCAAGATGGTGGTACCCATGCAGCCGGGAGCGCGGCACAGCGCTTCCCTCCCACCGGTACTATCTCTTCGAACGCTTTAATTATACTCCCCCGAGCGTCAGGCCTGTAAGATCTTGTACCGCGAAAAAAGCTCTAGTAGTCCCTTACCACAACACTACCTTCTACGCGAACTCGTTTTCTGTTCGTGCGGCTCAGCTGTGGAATGCTCTCCCCGATGATATACAGCAAAGTCCATCAGTATCCACTTTCAAGTCGAGACTAAAGAGCTACTACTTATCATCTTTATAGACTGTTCATATTATGTAAGTATTATTATTTAATATAATGTATATATTTAGTATCGGTATGTATATATGTATATGTGTGTATGTATGTATATATTATAAGTAGTATATATTATGTATGTAGACGTATGTATGAATATCGTATTTTTTTTATTTACTTTGTTATTAATTGCTTTGTTTATCGCTTTTGTTTTTAATTTTTGTTGTTTTATCTTTTCTTTTTTTTTCTTTTACATTCTTTGTACTATGTCCGCTTCAGACTCTCTTCACGCACTCTCTATGGTTTGCTGGTAGAGATCTCTTCTAGAGATAAGCACGCCCATGTATAATACGTATCTATTATATATAAGTTGTAATATTTTTTTCATGTACATAAATAATAAATAAATAAATAAATAAAAAAGATTCCAACGAATTGAGAACCTCCTCCTTTTTGAAGTCGGTTAAAATAAAAATCAAATCAAATCAAAATTATTTATTGCAATTGTATGTTTATAAATCATGTTACATAGTCAAACTAAAAATAATAATAATATGTAATAATTAATAATATGTATGGACGCTTTCACACTACGTTAATCTGGTCCCGTGGTAAGTTCACGAAGAACTTGTATTACGGATACCAGAGGCCTTAGACGAAGTAACATTAGAAAAACGATAACGAAGTTCGAAAATAATAAAATGTATGGGATTGACATAAGCCGTCGTCAATTATGTCACTCGTTATCGTTATCGCAAGTTGGTAGACAATGTTAAAATTCGTAACAAAATAATATACTGTCAATTGGTTATCGAACACTTATGTCAAACTTATGTTATTTTATTATAGATTTATTCGTTATCCGTGGGCGTGGGCCATGGAGGGCAACATTTTCACAATTTTTATTAGTTATAGTGTGTATGAGGTCTATTTACATAGAAATTAATTTTAATTTTTTGGTCCGATTTGACACTTCTTGTCGAACTTTGTTGACACTTGACAGTTGTTGTCGTTGCACTGTCACGATCTTTGATTGATCATTGGCTAGAAAATTATTATCGTTATCTCAAAGACGATAACGAACTTCGGCTACAAAGCGATGTCACTTTGTCTACAGGCCCAGACAACGGAAATATATTTAATACTTTTATACTATACACTTATTTAAGATTTTTATTATATATATTATGTGATCTTTAGTTATACAGAAAATGGTAGTCTCTGCAAAAACGGTAACGATATTATAGAGCCTGAGGGATACGTTAAAACTATCATTCATTCTATGAGGAGTATTTAAACAGGTAGTAGATCAGGTACACGGTCGTCCGTCACCGTTGTCGTATTTGCTGCTGTAGGTACCTACCTTGGCTGACACCGACTCCAAAAGTAGCAATAATGACGTGGTAAACGCAAAAATTCTACATTAATAGAAAAGTACAAGATGATTATTAGTTGTAGACACAAAAATTAAAGAAACGCAATTATTTTATAACTTTTTAGTTATTTTATTTTTTGAAGTCGGCTATAATTTTTGTGTATTTTTTTTTACGCGACAACAAATGTTAAGGGAAAGTTTTCACCTAGTGGTTCTTTAACAATCGTGCCTAAGTCATTGAGAATTGTTTACCGGTAAGAGTGATGCTCTGTTCCGTTTGCATGGGTACCACCATCTTACTAGTCTTCCATCAAACGGCTTTGCGGTTGGATAAAAGGGAAGGCAGACAGTGTAATTGCTGCCTCCGAGCAATACCAATCTTACATCTCCAGCTAAAACGTATGAATGCCTAAAATTGATCCAAGTGGAATTTATGTTCATTGGTGCTCTGATCATTAAATATAAAAACCATATTTTTTATCTGTGGACGCTTTTACACCACGTCAATCTGGTCCCGTGGTAAGTTTTCGAAGAATTTGTGTTACGGGTACATACCAGACAACGGAAATATATTTGATACTTATAAACAATATATAATATATTTAATTTTTTTATTATATTATAATACACATATTTAATACACATCCATGACCCAGGAACAAAGAAAACTTTTTTCTCTGACGGGATTCGAACCCGCTACCTCCCTCCGGCTTGAGCGCCAACGCGCTAACCATTGAGCAACAGGAGTATATTGAAAGGCACGAGAGCTTTTCGTTAGAAATCTCCTCTTACTAATGACAAATGAATTATGTTCTCATACGACCAGTTAGTAATAAAAGTGGCGGGGGGTCAGCCGTCTTGGCGTTCATTGAGGGAGGCTGATGAGGATGATGATGATGATGATGTCACTCAGTGATGACGTAGCATTTTTTTATGTTAGTTGGATAGGCTAACTGGCAAACGTGCCACCTGATGGTAAGTGGTCGACGTCGCCCATGAACATAAACCAGTTTACCTGGAACGAACCCAGGCAACTCATTTATGTGTTGCCTATCCTGAGACATAAGATGTTAAGTCTCGGTGCCAGTAATTACACTGCCTGTCTTGCCCTTCTCTCCGAAACACAGCAAACCTGTTTCACGGGAGAAACAAGCAAGATGGTAGTACCCATGCAGCGGGGAGCGCGGCACAGCGCTTCCCTCCCACCGGTAGCATTATAATGGCAATTTTTTCAAATCAGATGAATAGTTTTTCAAAGATAGATACAAACTCACAAACAAAGTTTAATTTTGTATGAACAACCAGGCTTAGATGGTAACAATCCACGGGCACTAGCCGGTCACTTATGTGTGCGGGGAATCAGTTGCCTTGGCATTCATTGAAATAACCAGCTGTAGACCCTCACCATGGTTCAGGCCTTGACGTAGCGGTGGGGCTTAGTAGCCTAGGGTGAGCCCAGCACCTTCGGCGAAGCTAATTGAGCCGAGGGGGCTTTTTGTACCCTCTTTTAAGAAGAGGGGACAAAAGAACAGGGGGCAAGGGGGGAAACATAACCCCCTTGTATCGTCTCGACGTTGGGAGGGGTTGTTCTGTGGTGCGGGACACCCTTCTGTGGAGGTGGCGTCGGTCCCTTGGGGAAATAACTAGCCGTCAAGGTGCCTTGTTTGCTCATTAGATCCGGGCACCTCGCCAAAGGCGGCATTGGTGGCATTCGCCGGGTTTTAGTAGGTAGAGATGCGTCCACTTACCAGCTTTCGGGCGCAGCGAGACCCACTCCCCCGCGGGATGCCTCAGAGCATTTCCCGGCGTTAAAGAAAAAAAATCCAACCACAGCTGTATACCAAAAAAATGTTGACCTTGATGATGAAAACTAGTCCTTCAGCCTATACCAGTTTAAAACCACTATTACATTATCCCTATAAACTACTATCCATTACTATTTATCCCAATTAAAACGTTTTTAAACAAAGGTCAACCGACATCACCTATCACAATAATTAAACGTAAAATCGATCGGAAACTTAAGCAAGATATACACACACATACACACGAACTGAAGATTCACAGTCAAAGGTTAACTCCGTGTCAGTGAGGTGAACGAATTTTATGATATATATAAAGGCAGGACTGGAAGCTTATTCAGTGTGCTTCTTCAGCTATCATTGAAAACATGAAGCTGGTAATCATTTATTAATACTTAAAGTTTAAAAGCCCAGAGCTTTCTAAGCTTATATTTAAGCTTATATAGTGTTAGACTTAGTTTTTGTGAGCGTATTTGCTTGGGTTTTGGAGTGACAGATTTGATTTGATGCTGATTTGTGTATCCTGAAAGTGGGTGTTTTAAATTATCCCCGCTTCGATATTGTCGAAATTATTTTATTGGTAAAATAAAACGTGAGGAAATCTACATCTCTGGGGAATCTATAGGAATTATAAGATTAAGAATATTTGAGGGTGTATGAACCATTCGGTGAAAGCAGCGGACAAATTGTTGCCTTATGCAAGGAATTGCGTATAAGGCTCGCTAAAATTATTATCTTTAAAATCTAGAAAAACTTAGGCTTACAATTTATGATGACCAAGAATTTAGTTGTTTTTAATACTAACAGAATCAACCTTTCTAGTCTCCTCTAATATAATAGTGAATGAGTGCGGGTTAAAAACAATAACTGAAAAAAAAAACTAATAAAAAATCTCAATAAAATATGTCATCAAAATAGATTCATACATTAAAAATAGTTTGAGGAACGAAAAAGACCACAATTTATAGTTTCTTACTATTACTATCATCGCTTAAATTTATTTTTATTTCAGGTTATACTTTTGTCGGTAATAGCTTGTGGCTATGCAGCCAAATTAGACAGAACTTATTTACCGCCATCAAGTGCAGCTACTGCCGGTGGAAGTCTAGGTGATTTGTCTGCTCCAGAATCAACTGGTTCTTTTGGACAAGGTTTGCCCAATGCTTCTGGAGCTGCTGCTGGTTCCAGACCGAACTTCGGACAGAACAATGCTCCTTCTTTACCGAGTATTAAAGGCTCGGGACAATCTTCTGGAAGCCCGTCTAGTTTATTAGGATTTAACTCCATCAATGGTGCTCCATTACATAGTGGTATCGAAAACACAAACACTGGACCGAGTGGCCAGGGATTTAATAACTTTGGATCGAATTTACAAGCCTCTAGAGCACCTTTTGGACAAACTCCACAATCCAATGGACAAGCCTTCCCCGAGGAATTCAAGCCAGAACGCGCCCAGACCGCTGCTGACAGAAACGCCGAAATTCTTAAGTATATTAATGAGAATAACGGTGATTCCTATGAATACAGCTATGAAACTTCCAACGGTATATCAGCTGAGGAATCTGGAGTAGCCACAGACGGCGTCAGAGCTCAGGGTGGTTATTCGTACACTGGCGATGATGGCAAATTCTATTCTATAACTTACACAGCTGATGAGAACGGTTATCAGCCACAAGGAGAGCATTTGCCTACACCACCACCGATACCTGAGGAGATTTTGAAATCAATTGAAGACAATGCAAGGGCTGCAGCGGCTGGCACACAAGAGGGTGAGATTTTATAAATTTTGATTCATTAGCCTAATATTCAAAAATCTTCTGCCTTTAAATAGCAGGTTGTAAGAGAGGTCAAAGAGCATGTTAGAATATACAAAAGATAATATTTAAGACTTTTATAATCTATACATACTTATTAATACACATAAAGAAAGCATTCCAACTAAGTAATTATAAGTAAATATCTCTTGAGGAAAATGATTTGAATCATCAAATGACCTGATAAAATATCAAGCTCGTCAGCATTTTTTTAATAACAATGAAACAAGAAACAGTCCTATAACCTCGCTAAAATATCACAAACATAAAGCTTATAGTAAACAAACCCATAAAGTTAACATTCCCATAAATTCTGTCCTTGTAAAAGAACAAGATTTTAATATACTATAGCTAATATACTTGCTTACTATACACAGTTAAATTTAAAGAGTGGCAAATTTTACATGGATATAAAAATGTTTCGTATTAATTTCAACTGTACATGAGCTTCGAATATTTTCATTATAATTATGAAAATGTTTTCGTTGTTGTTTGTTTATTTTATAATTGAGCAATTACTTGTGAGTGACATGTCTAATAATAATGAGTGACATAACATTACAACATTATGTGGAAAAAAAAATGCTAGTTTCTCTAAACATTAATTCTTAGAGTCCGGCACCACATTGCCAAGTTCTTTGGTTGCGTGGGTGATATCACTATAATATGCCCTAACTGCCAATGATTGACTGACTAACTTCTATATATAAAGACCTCAAAGAAAAATTTACTTCGAAAATATGAGTTATTTTTTCAAGTTTTACGATAAAAGTAAAAATGGCTGCTGAACGCACGGTGAAGTAACTTAAGGCATCAAATACAAAATTAAATCCCTGCATTAATTTAATAGTATCGTGTTTTGCATTGCTTATCATCACAAAAATTTAAAATCTTTTATATTGACTTCTTATAAAAAGTAAAACCTATAATAATTAGTGCAACTGACTTTTTATTCAGAGTTTTATAAGGTCATTTAAATAAAGTTCGACCCCCAATTAGATGGTCTTCATAAGGACTACCGCTTCGAATCAACAGATGCGTCACCTTAGCCTAAATTGAAATAGGCCTAAATACATGAAAACTTTACTAATTTGCTATTTCAGGAGCATACAGACCAGAGGAATATGAATCTGATTCCTCACCCCAGCAGTACAATACTGGTTCACCTTCAAACTATAACCAACCACAACAACCAATACCATCTCTGCAAGGCCAAAGGCCTTCAAATCAAGGACAGATTCCGCAGGGTGCTTTTAATGGTAACTCATATAGCCAGCGGCAGCCTGAGCAAGTATCCAGCCTTTCTGGATCTAGACCTCAGCAGCAACCAAATCAATTTTCGCAAGGCCCCGCGACCTCCGCTCAGTATACGCAACCCCAATCTTCCCAAGGCTCTAACGTATTTGGAAATCAGCAAGGTCAAACCCAAAATACACAGGGTCAAAATGGTCAGGGTCTTGGTGAAAACGGATATAATTATAACAGACCAGGCAATCAACCTCAACGAGGACAACCTCAAAAGCTGTCACAGGGTTTCGGAAACACGAACCAAGGTCTACCTAGACAGCCACCTACTACTCAGTTTGGGAACCAGGAACCATCAGAAAAAATCTCAAAAGGACAGAGAGGTCAAGATCAGACAGGAAACGGATATAACTATAACCAGCCCCAAAAGCCTGCTCAAGGTCTTAACCAGTTTTCTGGACAAGGAAACCAACAAAAGCGACCTCAAACATTTTCCCCAAGCGTAGAAGTTAATGAAAATGGCTTATCCGGTCAAAAACCTAGTCAGACCGCTAGTCAATCAAACCAGCAACAGAAACAGCCTATCAGAAGTTTTAACCAGTTTAATAACCAGCAAGGACTAAACACTCAAAATGGAGGAGAAAATGGATACAATTATAACCAGCCCCAAAATTTCGCTCAAGGCTCAAATAAATTCCCTGGATTAGGAGGTCAACAAAACACAAACAATGGCGTCTTTGGGCAGCAAACACAACCTACTGGTCAAATAAACGAGCCACAAAGAGGTAATTTATTTGGAAAACAGGAAAAGCCAGCAATTCAATATTCTCAACGAGAAATGGCTCAAAGCCAGAAGGACAACGGATACAACTACGATAGACCTGAGAACCAACAAGGCTCAAACCAGTTGTCTGGACAACGTCAAATACCTAGCAAAGAAGCTTTCGGACAAGAAACCGGTTTATCAAACCAATTCAACCAGCCACAACAACCTTTAAAAGGCTCTAATAAACTATTTGGAAAGGAACGGGAACCTTCCAACCAATTTTCTCAAGCACAAAACCAAAGGGACAACGGGTATACCTACAACCAGCCCCAGAAACCTACTGGTTCAGCTCAGGCATTTGAACCTCAGTCAGGACAACCACAAACGTTCTCCCAAACTATGGGAAGCAACGATAAACTGTTCCAGGGTACTCTTTCAGGCCAATCTAATGATCAATTTAATCAACCTCAACGTCTTCAATCTTCTGGACAAAGAAACCAAGGTCAGAGAAACCAGTACACCCCAAGTCAGAAAGGTCAAGATCAGAATGAAAATGGATATTATTACAACCAACCTCAAGGTGGCTCCCTAACATCTCAAGGTTCCCTTGGCCAGCGTCTGCAACCAGCTCAAAATCAGCCTGCTTTCCCTCGACGCCCAACAAGCTACGAAACTAACAACAACGCTCAAGCCTTAAAGCCAAGCCAACAGGGTTCCTCTTTCCAACCAAGACCAGGCTCCGTGAATTCAGGTGCAATCAATCCTTCCCAAAGCAGCCAATTCCCAGAATCAAACAAACAACCTTTTGGAACTCCTAGCACCAGCCCAGTCTCTGGAGTTGAGGGACTAATTGGATCTTCTCGCCCAAATGAAAGATATCAACCAAATTTAGCGCCTGCTTCCAAATTCCAACCACAACTTGGATCTCAAAATGCTCCTAGTCAAACTCTTGCTCAAGGCTACCAATACAACCAGCCAGAGAAATCCCAGCCTCAACGTCCAGGTTCCAATCCTAACCAAGGAGCCGGTGGATCAGCGGGGTCAGAATTTGGAGGTCCACGCCAACCACCAAGCTTCAGCGCCGAAGAAGGTTACAGATATTAGGACCAAAGGATTAGGAAATAGTATATATTTAAATTATGGCAAAGTTTTATTCGAGTCAACAATAAAAACTAAAAAAAAAGTTTTTGTACATCACAAATGATTGTATAGAAAATTTGAACCAGATCACTATGTGATTGTAGAAAAATAAATGATGCAAACTATATAATATTATAGTTTTATTTTTTATTCCCTAAGAACTAAATCAATATACCTATAACATTAAACCTATACTAAAATAGATACATATACAGTTAAATCATTATATAAAGAATAGTTAATTGAAATTCACAATCCCCACCATGGTTCAGGCCTTGACGTGGCGGTGGGGCTCATTAGCCTAGGGTGAGCCCAGCACCTTGGGCGCAGCAAATTGAGCCGAGGGGGCTCTTTGTACCCCTCTTATAAGAAGAGGAGACAAAAGAGCAATGGGCAAGGGGCGAGGATGGGAACCTCACACCATTGTACTGTCCCGACGTTGGGAGGGGTTGTTCTGTGGTGCGGGACATCCCCTTGGGGGACTGACTAGCCGTCGAGGTGCCCTGTTTGTTTATTAGATCCGGGGCACCTCACCAAAGGCGGCATTGGTGGCACTCGCCGGGTTTTAGTGGGTAGTACTGCGTCCACTTACCAGCTTTCGGGTGCAGCGAGTCCCACATACCCGCGTGGGGAGACCCACTCCCCCGCGGGATGCCTCAGAGCGTTCCCGGCGTTAAAGGAAAAAAAAATCATAATATTTTTACGCTTTCTTCCTCTTCTTGTATAATGGCTCCCGCGAGTATTTGTGAATGTCTGAGTGGGTCTGATTTTATGTTTTCTTAAGCTTTTATTTATCAAAAGTATATTATGAACTTAAATATCCTATTAAATAATTATATTATAAAAAATAGTTAACTCCAATTCACAATATTCTTACGCTCTCATCATTACTTGTATAATGGCTCCCGCGAGGAACTGCCAATGTCAGTCTTTGGTTTTATGTTTTCTTACGCTTTTATCAAAAGTCATCTTCTAACAGAACAATTCATACATTGAGATGGCCTTAGACGAATCACGAGAACAAACATACAATTTCGTACACGTCCGACCATTGTTTATGGTAATTATCAAAATGTCTGCTTCGATTTTCAAGATTGTCTTTTATTAGTATCCATCATTATGTCTTAATACTCCACCTAATAATAGTTTTAGTACAAGCAATGTACAATAGTGTTACAATGTTAAAAAAGGTAACACGCATCTTAATAAATACAAATAAATAAAATTGGAGTGTCTGTTTGTAATATTAAAATAACTACTTTTTATTGAATGCATATGGATGTATACACGGTGCATATACCAACATAGCATTTTTTACAATTTTTGTCTGTCTGTCTGTTTGTTCCGGCTAATCTCCGAATCACCTGGGCTGATTTTGATGCAACTTTCGTTGACAGCAGCTGATGTCTTAAGGAGTAACTGAGGCTATAAAAATAATCATCATCAATCCATACATACAGCTGTATACAACTGTAAATATAAGTTAATGTGGGCGAAGCTGCGGGCAACAGCTAGTGTCTTATCAAATAGCTGCTTCATCTCAACTTAGATCCACATCATCTGGACTGTTGGTGTTTATTAGGGTTCCGTTCAAAATGACACAATAAAACCCGTATCACTTTGTTGTTCATTTCTCTGTTTGTGTGGCAATCACCGTCATCAGCCTCTATCCGTCCACTGCTGAACATAGGCCTCCCTCAACGAACGCCAAGACGGCTGATCCCTCGGCAATCGCATCCAACACGGACCGTCCACCGCACGGAGATCGTCTTCTCACCTGGTTAATGGCCGACCAACACTTCGTCTTCCTGTGTGGCAAACCAAAACCAAATGGATACTTCCCATTGGAATGAAAAGTAAGAAGCTAACCCCCAAATACTCAAACGAATCTCAAATTTGAGACGTACTTAAGCTCGTGTTGTCCCTCTTTTTTCTTTGAATCTGACACGTCGTAGCATGAGTTCATATTATAATTAAATATTTTTTATCGGGTGAATCCTTTTGATTATTTTCACCTCCTACCTCTATATATCTACCTTATATATAAGCTCTTTATATAGTATCATAGTAGGAAAGATGGTGTAACCACTCAGCCGCCCAGGTGAAGAGATCAAACCCAAATAATTGTCCAGTTTCGCGCCATCGTAACTATGGCTACCCGGCCTTGCGCCGCTTAAAAGAATTTTTATCAACTAAAATTTTCGAAAAGTTCCATTTATTCGATACTAGATGGTCTGTAATAAATGACGCGTCTATGGACGGTCTGGCAAACTTGATCTATGTCCAGTCATTGACAACTTAGATGCGATTTTTTACGGGGAGCGCGCGCGGACGTGTACGTTATATTTTGTTTTGACGCGCGGGCGGCTGAGTGGATAATATACAATATGGTTGTGTAAAATTTTACTTCGTTAATTATCATCACCTAATTAATCATCATTTTACTGTTACTAACCTGTCTTGTTGGAAGAGGCCTATATTCAGCAGTACGTAGAACGGGAGTGTGGAGGAGGCGCTATGCGCACCTTCTGCCTCCCGTCCAACTCGGGGTAAGGTTGGGTATCTAACCTGGTAAAAAAGCAACGGGGAGTGCTTCAGGTTGTCGTAGTTCCCCCATAATAGGAGGAGGACCAGTTAGCCCTTTTAAGAAACAAAACCAACTTTCGAAAAACATCAAAAATACCTTAAAACTAGACATTAATGTTGTAATTTGATAAGATTAGAAGTACCCATCGAGCATATAATGTGAGCCATCAAAATCCGAAACTGATCAGTGACTTGTCACTGACGTAAAAGCAATTCAACCAGTCTGTGTTATGTATGTACGTTCCATCGGCTAATCATTCATCAATGGTCATAAGTCAGCCACAGCCAGAGCGTAGAACCGGCACAGCTTCGCAGCACATATTATGCGGAATCTGTTTTCATACAAAACACATAACATTACCCCTATATTCCGGTTATATTCATAAAGTTAATATACCTAGCGGAAAGGTATATTAACTTTATGGTTATATGCTCGATGGTACCTTTGCATGATATATTATACCGGGTGTATATGGAACGCTTGCGAAGATTAAACCCTAATAATATACTATTTAAGATGCACTCATGCTCAGTTCAGGTGAACGAACTCCCGCACCGCGCGCTTCTTCAGTGCGCCCGCTAGTCGCGCATCTCGCGGTTAGCATGAGTGCATGGTGTGTATACATACATTGCGGGTTTGCAAAATACACAAGTCCTAAAATTTTCATTAAAAAACGTTTCTGAGATAAATGGTTATATGCATTATATAGTATATAAATAGTATATTATTAGGTTTAATCTTCGCAAGCGGCGAACGCTATCAGCTGATTCAGTCCACCAATTAAATGGTTTTTTTAAAAAAAAACCATTATTTTAAAGCATTATCATCAAATTCCTGTAACATATGTATACTAAATCGGATTATACAAAAAAAAGGCAACCAAAAAAAAGAAAACGCCTTTTTTCACTTGTATCATGTCAGGCTATGCCAACACAATCATACCTCTTCGTTTTCGCAAGCGTTCCAAATACACCCGGTATATAAATAAATAAGTAGTTTTCAAATGTGGTCAGGTATTGAGAATAGCAACAATTTAAGTTCACAAATTCACATTGTTATAAGCAGATATAACTTTACGAACATTAAAAATGTAAGAACACACAAATTTTCAACCACTTAACAAAATTACTGTTCGTGGTATCGTGATAAACTTAATGGAGCATTAGCTGGCAAAGAATCTGGTTAATGTTAATGTGAGTTTGTTTGTTTGTTGCCTTGCACCAGAACGAGAAACGGGAGTGGGAGGTCCCGGCAAGAAAAAAATTCAAATACTACCAAGAAAGTATATTATTTTTGAACATCAATTGAGTCTACCCCCAATTCAAAGGTCACTTAGAAGAGCCGGCGAAACAAACTCAGTGGAAATAAACTTATCTAATATTCTATAATGAGAAGAAGAAGAGCAGGACACAGGCAGTGGCACTGAGACTTCCGTCCAGACCATCTTAGTGCTAGAAAAAAGCTAGATGTGTAAAAATTACTATTATATAATTCGCTCTCTCGTCTTGTTAGGCACCACCTTCGTGTTTCTTTCTCCCGTTAAACAGCTTTGCTGCGTTTCGGAGAGAAGACAGGCAACACAAGAATGAGTTGCTATGTATGTTGTATCTGCTAGTTCCAGTTAAACTGGGTTATGTGCATGGGTTTTAGCGCGTTTCTGGCGGAGGAGGAGAGGAGACGCCGAGAAGGACCATCGCACGGTGCTGGCCGTCCATCCAATACTGGAGCAGTGGGTTGACCGGCAGCACGGCATAATCCTTCCACCTTGCGTAGATCCTGACTGGGCTTGGCTGCTTGGGACGGTATGGTATGGCACGGTCCTCTACTCGCAAGGGTATCATTACTGCGATGCAAGAGTGTGGTCTGCAGTGTATTTACTACTGTGAAGACACTCACAAACCACACTCTGGCGGAGGGCCCAGCTTGGGCGGAGGAAAGGGCGCCACTAGTCGCGGACCTGTCGCTACCTGCTGTCACCCGAGAGTTGACCATCAGTGAAAGCACATGGCAGACGGTCCTCCCCTTCTGCAAGGTAGTGATGTCGCAGAAGAAGGAAACGGAGCGGGGGAGCGTACTAGTACTTCTTCCCGCACCTTACCATCTTTCAGGCGCAGCGAGTCCTACATAACAGTCTGGGGATTCCCCTCCCCCGCGGGATGTCTTAAAGCACTTCCCAACGAAAAAGCTATGTTCATGGCTGACACTGACCACTTACCATCAGGTACCTCTATCAGTTTGACTATCAAAACAGCATAAAAAGTGCTGAGAGCAGAACTTGGTCTCTTAAATCGTGATAAACAACCATATAATATTCCATTAAACAAATAAACTTTATACAAAAATTATAATCAGTTAATGTTTGAAAATCATTTGATAATTCCATAGAGCATCACGCCACGCGCATTAAATTTGACAAGTCGTGAAATCGAACCGTACGTCAATTTACCGACTTTATTACCAGGGAATACGGGTACAGTTGGTTGGGCGGTGAATGTCTGACCTGAAGAGCAATGTGTCACGCGCGAAGTAAATAGGTCGATGGGACTCGCCACACTTTGACGTCTTGCGTACGACTTTGTGTGATCAGTGTTTGAATTTTACTAAATATTAAATTTATGTTTTATGAACAGCCGATTATGGAACAGATTATGCTAAATACATAATATATAGAGCGCGCGTCACTAAGTATGAACTGTAAGCACAGGTATGAACATAGACAAAAGCATTGTCTTGGAAACGTTCAATCAGGGTCAAAAAAACACGCGCTTTTCATGATATTTGTTTTTATGTTAAAATGGTAAAATATGAAATGCCAATTTGTAAGAATCATTCATGGAAGCAAAATAAGAAATCAATTACATTTCTTTTTTGGCGTTCATTGAGGGGTGCCTGTGTATACCAGTGGATGTATAGAGACTGATGGTGATCATGATGAATGTTCTAATTTAAAATATAGATGCTTTTTTAATGTATTACGCATGGAACGTCACTCTCACAGCGCTTTACTATAGGTAAATATCTATATAACGCATCTGCTTACGATCGGCACAATGAAGCGACGTGACACTCGCACTCTATATATTATGTATAACTCTGAGGCATCCCGCGGGGGACTCGCTGCGTCCAAAAGCAGGTAAGTGGACTCAGCTCTACCCACTAAAATCCGGCGAGTGCCACTAATGCCGCCTTTGGTGAGGTACCCCGGATCTGTTGAGCAAACAGAGCACATCTACAGCTAGTCAGTCCCAGAGGGGACCGACGCTACCTTCATAGAGGGGTTGTCCCGGATCACAGAAAAATCCCTCCCAACGTGGGGACAGTACAATGGGATGAGGTTCCTTTCGTCCCGTCCTCGCCCCTTGCCCTCTGCTCTTTTGTTCCCTCTTCTTATAAGAGGGGTACAAAGAGCTCCTCGGATCTATTCGCTTCGCCCAAGGTGCTGGGCTCACCCTAGGCTAGTGAGCCCTACCGCCACGACAAGACCTGAACCATGGTGGGGAGAAAAATAGTACCTACCTATTACAATATCATTTATACACATTTAGAGAAAAAAGCTGTATAAAGATACGATTTTCACGCAAATTTTTAGGGTGACGTCGACCACTTACCATAAGGTGGCACGTTTGCCAGTTTGCCTATCCAACTAACATTAAAAAAAGATAGGAAATTTCTTGAATTAGCTTTTTTAGATTACCATTAACTGCTCGGTCATGATTCTTCAACAAGTTCTTCTAGGAATAGTTCAAGAAACTCATTCATATTATATAGAAAGCCTTTGAATAAGTTGCCTGAGATGTAAGAAGTCTAGGTTCAAGTAATTAGGCCACCTGTCCTGCCCATGTGTCCGAAACACAGCAAAACTGGTACTTTTGGTTGACCAACATTAATTATTACTTAGCATTAGATATGAGCATAAAAATATTACCCAAAAATAGACATATGAATATATTAAAAACTTTAAACATTTATTTGCAAGAAATACATTATTTCGATTTAGATAGACAAAAGTTGTTAAAATAGGCTTGTTTTAGTATACAAAACCTTTTATAATATATAAATAAATAAAACAACGCCTAGTTTCATAGATACCATTCAACAATCGCTACTGATTTTACAACCGTTACTGATCACGATTCGATGCGTTCAAGTGTGTTAATACCCCGGTCAAAGCAAGCCTTGTATACTCGCAAAAAATACTTAAATTATATATTGTAATGTTATATTATAACGCGAATTAGAAGTTGATATTGATGGTGCAAGTTTAAGTGTATACATTTTAGATGATAGTTTTATATTAGATGTGGTCAATAAGAATTGCTTAATTTTTAATTAATTTAGATTTTTTTTAGCGTGTTTCCAACAGGTTTTGAACAGGGATGGGGGATTTTCGGCTTTTAATTATGTCATTCATGTTATGCGTTCACAGTCGCTACTATTTTTATTCCTATTAATGCACTAACTGGACCATACTCCTGCACAATAAAAACAACGATACATGCCATCGGCTGTCATAATTGAGGTGCTCTGTTGACATAAGGATACGTGACCCTTGATAAGATCGAAATCCTTAAGGATTCCGTTCCTCAAAATGGCTAAACAGAACACATTACATGATCACCCCATTGTCCGTCTGTCTGTTTGTCAAACCAAAACCCATTGATATGGAATAACGAAATTTAGCAAGTACAATATTATGTACTTTTAATTTAAGGAACAAACCTGAACACCGTTAATTTGTTTAATAATTTCATTTAATAATAATTTATTGCTTCATAAACAGTAAATGTTAAGGTTACAAATAAAATGTGTCCCTGGTCCCCACACTAGGATTCCCTGTGTTGTGGGCAACCAGTCTCCTCCCAATCACAATAAAAAAAAGGTTTTCGGAACCCTCAGTGTGCGAGTTAGATTCTCGTTTGTCCCCACCATGGTTCAGGCTTTGACGTGGCGGTGGGGCTCAGTAGTCTAGGGTGAGCCCAGCACCTTGGGCGAAGCTAATGGAGCCGAGGGAGCTTTTTGTACCCTTCTTATAAGAAGAGGGGATAAAAGAGCAGGGGGCAAGGGGCAAGGATGGGAACCTCACCCCATTGTACTGTGCCGACGTTGTAAAGGGTTGTTCTGTGTTCCATTTTTTTTTTTAAATGAATAGGTCTATACACATTCAAGGTGCGAAAGTCCATTAGCCGATGTCAAGCATATCTTTTCCCTTGGGCACCCTACGGCCCCGCAAACTACGGCGCCCCATTATTTCTACAATTAATGAAAACATTTTTGTTTTCGTAGTAGTAGTATTGTTATTCCCCGGGGCCTCCTATAGATAAAAGACGGCTTTGGCCGCCGGCGTAAGAATTTACCATCTTATTAGCTTGTTTGTTATCTTAGCGCAAATAAAACTTTCTTTCTTACCTAAAATATATAAAAACTAGCTGTTGCCCGCAGCTTCGCCTGCGTTAACATATAAACATAACCGTATCCGGATTGGTGTTTATTATTTTTATACACTCACATATAATGTGAATTTCTATTGGTAAAAGAACTTTCAAAATCGGTTCAGTGGATCCAGAGATTACTCCCTGCAACCTCACAAACATCACCTCTTTATAATACCTCTGTGGCTCAGTGGTAAGCGCGTTGGCGTTCAAGCCGGAGGTTGCGGGTTCGAATCCCGCCAGGGAACAAAAAATATTTTCTGTGTTCCTGGGTCATGGATATGTATTATATATGTGTATTATATAATAAAAATCTTAAATACATGTATAGTATAAAAGTATTAAATATATTTCCGTTGTCTGGTACCCGTAACACAAGTTCTTCGAGAACTTACTACGGGACCAGATTGACGTGGTGTGAAAGCGTCCATAGACATAGATAATATAGAAAAACTGGATCTTTTAGTTTGGCTCACACTTGGCTTTTGAGGTTATTAAGCTCTAATTATAATTGATATCAATAGATCGAGGTTTTGGGGCGGGGACCAATTTAGGTAATCACTTAACCTTTCTCACGTAAATATATTTAATGTGTTCATAAACTCAATGTTTTTGACCTCTAATTACATACCGTGACTTTGGTAACCGAAATATATTAAAATCTCAACCCCTAAGAGTTTTTTGGTGGTTGTTTCTACAAGTCTAAACAAGTCTACCTTCTAATATTATATCTTCTTCTTCAAGAAGTTTTTGTAGTCACTTTCTCTCTCACAAGTTTAAGTCTAATTAAAATCTTTATATTGATTGGCTACGTTTAGTCTAATATAATATATAAATAAAAAAAGGAGACAAGATTTTTTGTTTCATATGTATACAAATTACCTTTTTTTTTAAAAAAAAACCCGGACATGCGAGTCGCGCGCTGAGGGTTCCGAAGAATGTGTTTTTGGATGTAGTAAGAGGTAGTGCCATGCTGTATTGCAGCCGAATTGGGCCGGCACGACGGGTGGTACCTCTCACTCACATAACACCGGCGTTTCGTGCGGTTTGTGAGTTTTCGGTGGCCCATTGGAGGGATAGGGGAAGGAAACCTGTCTTAATAACCTATAGTTATGCGGATGTCCATGAGAGTCGGTAGTCACTAGGTCGCTTGCTTCCTTTTGCCATAAAAAAATGTAACAACAAATATACGGTTTTCAGATTTTTCCTTTTACTTAAGTAATGAGGTCTAACTTCTTACCAAATTTCATGATTCCATGTCAATGGTATGTATAGTTTTTGGTTTGACAGACAGACAGATAGTGATCTTATAAGGGTTTTGTCATTTTGAGGAACAAAACCCTAAAAATAAACATGTCATGAACTTGGCCATTTATTAATATTTCCTTACTGTCAGATAGTTCATAATGACGTGGTATTTTGGATGGTAAACTAGACCCTGTTTCACTACTCATGACCTGCTGATGACCGTCGATAATCTCATTTACCGTCATATAATATACCATCACCCGTTTGATTACTCTGTCAATATGAGACAAGCATGTTTATCAAAGCAATTCGTCATTTCTCTGCGCTTAGAATCGCCTCCCACGCTGCGTGTTGTTTATTATTTTTGAATAAGGAATTTCATAATACGACTATATTATCGACTTTGATCATTCTTCTTTTATTTAAGAGCTTAATGCTTCTGATCAAGATCTGACAGGATTTGAATAAATATGACTTTGACTTGCTTTTACTACATTGATGCTGTTCTCATTTTATTACTTGTCGACGTTATATTAAGTCGGTTTAAGTTGGTTAGTTTTGTTGAAATATTACTTATTTATAATGGAACATGACCAAGTAGGTCAGTCTAATCTTCTGAAAATGAAAGATGGAATGACTCACTCTAAGGGCAGGGTGAGGTAGCAAATAGACGAGTTTATGCGTGAAATGAAAATTCATATATGGGCCTGAAGATGCCAATCACAATGCATGGTTCTTCTATTACATGGATCACCCATCTTGGCATTCATTGAAATATTTATGACAAGCATGATATAAAGTCATAAACCATAATCATATACTGATTTGTTAGAGGTAGTATCATACTGCTTTGCAGCCGCATTGGGCTGGCACGACCTGGGTGCTACCTCTTGCTAACATATTACCGCCGTCAAGCGACAAATATTATGTAGTCGCGTTTCGTGCGGCTTGTGAGTTTACGGTAGGGAAAAGGAAAAGAAGGCCAACGCATCTGCATAATCTCTGGTTGTGCAGATGTGTATAGGCGTCGATAGTCGCCAAAGACCTTAGACTGCTGGTTTGCCCTCCCATGCTTAAAAAAAAATAGGTTATAGCTTTTTACAATAGTTTTTTATACTTAAATAAAAATTTCAACGGAATCTTGATTTATTAAGACTAATCTTGGAATATTGCTAAAAAACGGAAACTCAAGAACAATACAAACGCGGTAAGATTTCGTATAAATATCAATTTAAGCACAATGAGGATATAATAAATATTGATATCAAAATGTTTTAAGAGATCTTACAAAAACATAATGATAAATCTTTTCTTGCTCTTTTTAAATTTGTGCAAGTTCACGCACCTTGGGAAGCAACCTTCATAAATACAATCTATCAAAACGCTAAATTTCAATTACCGAAGCACTTCCTCGCGCGAGTGTTGATGATGTGAAAATTTTGAAACGAGACGAAATGCAGCTGATGTAATGTCATTAGTTCGTGTGAAATATGCATTGTTGCGATGAAATGGAAACTGTGCTTTCGTTATCATTATCAAGCTATGTCTGGCTGATGGATTAGACTGGCCACCGTGGATTCATATTCATATCATTTTTGTAAGAGGTAGTGCCATGCTACTGTGCAGCCGAACTGGGCCGGCACGACCGGGGTGGTATCTCTCGCTCACATAACACCGGCGTCAAGTGACAGCTATGCTTTAAGATTAAATTATAATTTAATTAGCAATAATCCCGCATAACACGCAGTCTTTACTGCAAATGTGTGAGTGAACGCATATGCATGCATATAGCACCGCCCTCCTTTCCCACACTGCATATGCGTACACTCGCATTTGTTTAGTTTATTAAGTTTGTTATTTGTTAAGTTTGACTTAACGATTGCTAATCGTAGAGTCTACATCCTGAGGATGCCTCGGTGTCGGGGCGAAACGTGCGTAGATTGTTTGGTGGTGGTCTTTAACTGTGGTTGTGGTGCATGTGGGGTATACGCATGCGAGTGTACGCATATGCAGTGTGGGAAAGGAGGGCGGTGCTATATGCATGCATATGCGTTCACTCACACATTTGCAGTAAAGACTGCGTGTTATGCGGGATTATTGCTAATTAAATTATAATTTAATCTTATATAATGGATTTCCGCAAAGTAACGCCTGATTCTATTAACTATGACAGCTATGCTGTCGCGTTTCGTGCGGTTTGTGAGTTTCCGGTGGCCCATTGGGGGGGATAGGGAAAAGGATCTGCACAATCTGCGTGGCCTTGATTGTGGGGATGTGTATGGGCGTCGGCGCCGTGAGGCTCCGACTGCTCGTGTGCCCCCTAATTACAAAAAAAAATCAGCTTTATTACCTCTGTGGCTCAGTGGTAAGTGAGTTGGCGCTCAAGCCCGGAGGTTGCGGGTTCGAATCCCGCCAGGGAACAAAAATATTTTCTGTGTTCCTGGGTCATGGATGTGTATTAAATATGCGTATTATATAATAAAAATCTTAAATATATGTATAGAATAAAAGTATTAAATATATTTCCGTTGCCTGGTACCCGTAACACAAGTTCCTCGAGAACTTACTACGGGACCAGATTGACGTGGTGTGAACGCGTCCATAGATATTATTATTATATAGTATTTATTGTTGATGTTATATTATTTAGCCTAAACTGCCTCATATATTGTTTGTTGAGATGTATTATCAGATGTCTTAATTGCTAGAGTAACAAGAAGGGTATACCAGACTTTTAAAAATCACAATGGCAGACTTTTGACGCAATATGCCACCTCCGCTGAGCCCCAGTTGGAGGAGTAGACCTAAATAATGCTGACTTGATGAAAGAAGATATTAGGGTCAATGGTCTCACAATACATAATGCAAAAGACCATTCTAAGTAGAGAAGAAAAAGCCGGAAAGCGGACCCCAGACTCCGACGCAGTAGATGAAGATGCAACCAGGATAATACTAGAGGATGAGAGAGAAAGAGAGATACAGAGAGAGAGAGAGAGAATTTGGACGCAATATTTTACAATTATCATTAGTGTTTCTTGTATTATTACGTGTTAAATCCTAGTTAATTGAAAATAATATTCTTGTTTGTGTTCAAATTATTCTCGTATTAGTCTTGATAGCTTAAGAGAATCTTACTTGGTCATCGCTAATAGGGTAATAACACCTATTCTCGTTCACTTACAGTAATGCTTGCATCATAATATACGTTTGATTCGTTGCTCACGGCGTAAACGAATTCATCTTAATATATCTCTGCCTCGGGTGTTGCTTTTGAAGGATGGTCCAACGATGGTACATGGTGTTTAAATATATTGACTAATCTAGTTGTATAGGATTAAAAACAAAGAATTTGACCTCGTTTTTATTCTCTACCTTTCTCATTTTATCAACTCCCATAGTTTTTCATCATTCAAGATGTCTTTATGTGTATAACTATCTGTTGCCCGCAGCTTCGCCTGCGTAAACTAAGATTTACAGCCGTATCCGGATTATTTTTATAGCTTAAGTTACTCCTTATAACATCAGCTATCTTCTAGTGAAAGCCTCGTTAAAATCAGCCCAGCCGTTTTACAGATTAGCTGGAACAAACAGACACACAGACAGACAAACAAAAAATCGGTTGTCTGTAAAGTCGGTTTACTGACGATAGTTGAACGTGACAACGTCATAATAAAATGGAACGCCTCAGAGCGAGGTAGCGCCGCATACGTCATGTTTTTTCGTTCTTGCAGCCGGCTCCATCGAATTATAAGACGTTGTCACGTCAAAAATATATTAAAAAAATACTTTAGTATATGTAAAAGCGGCTATTTTAATATTACAAACATACACTCCAATTTTATTTATCTGCATAGATTTATTATTATTATTTAAAGTAAGTCTCTGAACACCTCCTAAGCGGTTGACCCGATTTTGATATTTTTTTGTGTGTTGAACACGAGTGGAGTGGATTCGAAAATGCATTAGA
Organism: Helleia helle; assembly: GCA_963853865.1. Classification (NCBI taxonomy): domain Eukaryota; kingdom Metazoa; phylum Arthropoda; class Insecta; order Lepidoptera; family Lycaenidae; genus Helleia; species Helleia helle. Next base: position 16,726,991 of record OY971433.1, on the reverse strand, counting down.
TTCACAATTAAATCCACTACAAAATGCCTTGAAGTATCTACGTCTATCAGGTCAGCTAGTATATTTGAATTTTGCACATCACATGTCAGTTGTCAATATGATTTCGAAGGTGGGATGAGCTTCACCCAGCTCTAATTAAGTCAGTGAGGCCACCGGAGTCAGTTCCAAGGTCCCCGCACGTCCGCTCGAGTGCTATTTGGGCGGGGCCCACAGTATGAGAGATGTGACCAAGAAAAATATTAATATTAATGTTCAAAGAATTATTTGTTTACCGAACATTCAAAAGATTAGAACCACTCTTTGTTTAGCCAGTTTTTCAGGGGGCTCGCCTTGAAACCGGTGGTAGATTCAAGTGACTTTCAAAAATCTACTTTTTACTATTTTGAATAAAAAAATTGAATTTGATAAATAATATTTGGACGATGTCAAGAGATGAGATTGTGAAATATTGTTTAATATTTTATAGTGTAAAAGATTTGACTAAGATAGTTTAAGATAAAAAATAATTGTAGTAATGTGCAGAAGATTTAAATGATCTGTAAGGATATGAAGTTTGTGAAATGTTAGAGCAATTTTATGTAACTGGGGTTTTTTGTTTCTGTACAAAAATTCCGAAAACATTGAATAAAATGTTATATTATAATATACCTAATATTACATTTTATTCAATGTATTTGGATTTTTCATGTATCAAATCTAAGTGGTACATGATTTGTATATATTTCTTTAATTTAATAATCTTTATTTTTAAATTACTTTAATAATTATAAGCATGTTGCGAGTCACGCAGCGTAATCGTGGTCCTTTAAAACCCTCTCGTTTGACCATTTAAAATCTTCTCTTAACTATCGCATTTCCTGATGAGTTTAATATTATGGTTTATTCTAAATTATTATTATTCTAAACAAAAAAAAAAAACTAACATAATATTAGTTATTACTTATCATAAGTAATTATTTAGTACATATTATTGTTATAATATTTAATGTTCTTTAATGTATAAAAAAATATAAATATGATTTTAAAGGTAAATAAAAATTCGTGTTAAATTAAATGCAACCATCTTGCATATATCCATCCGCAACAATTAGATGCGATCTTCGTGTTACTTGAATGATGCAAGTTGAGCCACGACTTGATAAAGAGCATCTTAAGTAGATCGATACGAAATTTAACATATAAATATAGACGCACACTGTTTTTTATCATTCCATCATCGGACAAACTAGATCTAACAAGATGAAATTGGTAAATATATTTAAATTATCTAAAGTGTGTTCAATCAATATCAAAATTAGAATCCAATAAACTAGAAAGTAAAGTGAAAATTGTCACTCGGAAAAAATTAAGCTCTGGAATCAGGCACTCAAAAATTATCAAAAACTATACTTATAATTTTTTTTTCAGAAACATTTCGCACTTTTGTTTGGATTCTTAAATTTAGAATTACTGTTATATTTACTACAGGATAACTGTGAACAATTTAAGTAGAAATATCTATACTAAGATTTGATTGTTTGGTTGTTTGCTCCAAATATAGGCTCCAAAACTACTAAAAAGTAATAAAAAACTACTAAAACTAAAAAAATCTTTCATCTACAGAAAGTCACATTATCACCGAGTAGCATAGGCTACAAAATGTTTACCCGTGTGAAGCCGGGGCGGGCACCTAATTTATTAATATAGTATTCACCAGAAAATAACTGCATTAACTTTTTATTAATAAACATTGTATTAATTTAGATGACACATCAAATTTTTGTGTGTCATTGTTCTAAATTGATTGTTTCTAAATAATGCCTTATATTTTGCAGTTAATTCTTCTAGTTGTTGCCGTCTGTGGCCACGCGGCCAAACTCAACAGAAACTACCTTCCACCCTCCTTCGCCCAGACCTCAGGTGGTTCTGGAAACTTCTTGGAGACCCCAAAGCTGGGCTCTCCCAACCAGGATCAATATACTGGCTCATACCAACCCAACTTCGGCAACCAGAACACTTACTCCGCTCCAATTGATAATGGCTTTGTAAGAGCTGAGCGTCCTCAGGCTGGGTTTGAGAGGAACGCTGCCATCCTCCGACTAGACAATGAGAACGATGGTGAGAAGTACGCGTACTCCTATGAGACGGAAAACGGCATCTACGCTGAGGAGAGTGGAGTGGCTACCAACGGCGTCAACGCTCAAGGTGGCTTCTCCTATGTCGGTGATGATGGGAAGCAGTACAGCATCAGGTGAGGATAATAAGAACTCGTACGCGTACATAAATATTTTATATTGTATTTTCGGTGCTGTTCGAATTTATGATCTCTATTTTTCAGAAATTCTCAAAGCCACCCACCCTTAGTCTTACACATTTATAATTGTAACACTAATCAAAAGTGTGGCATATATACCTATATACATACTTAAAAGTGAATCATACATTTTCTAAAGTTTTCTGTTGAACATTAGATTAATGTTAGTTTATTTAGTTAGTGATATTTTAGTTGTTCAAACATGTTTTAGTAAAGTGTATAACAGACAGACACTATTTCAGTGCCATTGCTCGTTACAGAATATTAGAAAGGAAATATGTTTTCATTAGTCTTTCATAATATTTTTCATCCTACTATTTTTTTTTTATGTTAGTTGGATAGGCAAACTGGCAAACGTACCACCTGATGGTAAGTGGTCGACGTCGCCCATGAACATAAACTAGTTTACCTGGAACGAGCCCAGGCAACTCATCTATGTGTTGCCTATCCTGAGACATAAGATGTTAAGTCACTGTGCCAGTAATTACACTGCCTGTCTTGGCCTTCTCTCCGAAACACAGCAAAGCTGTTTCACTGGAGTAACAAGCAAGATGGTGGTACCCATGCAGCCGGGAGCGCGGCACAGCGCTTCCCTCCGACCGGTATTAATAAAGATATTATGTAAATTTTCCACCACCAGCTAGTGTGTTACGTTTTATCAATGCCTGCACGGCACTGTTTGTGCCGGATTTTTGGAACTGTTATGCTGCTATGAGAACTTATGATCACTAATCAACTATTAAACAGGTATACCGCTGATGAGAACGGCTTCCAGCCGCAGGGTGATCACCTTCCCACCCCACCACCAATCCCAGAGGAGATCCTGAAGGCCTTGGAACAGAACGCCCGTGATGAGGCAGCTGGCATATATGATGATGGTGAGATTTTTTAATACTAGCTGTTGCCCGTAGCATCACTCGTTAAGGAGGCTGTTGGCGGCGTACCTCTCCGAGAGGAAAGTAGCCTGTGAGAACCGGTGTGGGTCCGTAGAGTGGGGGCGAGTCGGGTGCGGTGTCCCACAGGGATCGGTTTTGGGCCCGATCCTGTGGGACATCGGCTACGACTGGGTCCTGCGAGGTCGCCTCCTCCCCAGGATGGGTATCATATGCTACGCGGATGACACCCTCGTATACGCCCGGGGACGAGGCTATAAGGAGGCGGCGCGGCTGGCCGAGGTCGGGATCGATCTCGTGATCAGCCGCATAGAGAGGTTAGGGCTTCGGGTCAGACCTGAGAAGACCGAAGCCCTTCTCTTCCACGGGACTGGGTGGAAAGGACCCCCACCGGGGGCTGCTCTCCAGGTCGGAGGGGTGAGGGTCAGGATGAGCCCCATATAAAATATCTGGGGCTCATCCTTGACGGAGGGTGGACCTTCGACCCACATTTCTCTATGTTGGGACCGAAGGTCGTGAAGGCGGCAAGTGCGCTGGGCAGACTCCTCCCGAACCTCGGAGGACCCAGCGCCGCCTGCAGAGTCTGCCGGAGTATGGCGACGTACGGTGCACCCATCTGGGCGGGTCACCTCACCGCGAGGAATAATGCCCAGCTGCGCGCGGCACAGCGGGTCATCGCGGTAAGGTTAATTCGGGGGTACCGTACGGCATCGTGGGCGGCAGCCACTGCCCTGGCCGGCGACCCCCCGTGGGAACTCGTGGCGGTCGTTCTGGCCGAGACGCACTCCTATGTCTCGCATAGGAGGTCGCTCGGTAAGAGCCTAACGCTGGACGGGATCCGGGGATAACGCGGGTTCGCTGACTAGGACAAGAGGCGTTAATGCGGAGGTGGGGGGAGGACCTCGCCCCCTCACCCCCTTCCCCTCCGTCTGACACATGTGCTCACTGGGCACGGTTGCTTTGGTAAGTACCTGTACTGGACGGTCCAAAGGGAGCCGTTGACAGTCTGTCACGATTGTGGCGCGGCGGTGGACTCGGCCCAGCACACCCTCTAGGTGTGCCAGAGATGGGCGGCGCTGCGTCATGATCTGACATCAGTCATCGGAGGGGACTTGTCTCTGCCGAACGTCATCACCGCGATGCTCGGTAACGACGAGTCCTGGACGGCGATGGTCTCCTTCTGCGAGGCAGTAATGTCCCAGAAGTAGGCCGACGAGCGGGTGAGAGAGGAGACCGCCGACGAGGCCCCCCCGGCGGGATGCCTCAGAGCATTTCCCGGCGTTAAAGAAAAAAAATATAAATATAATGGCTGGTTAAGTGGTTAGTGACCCTGACTACTAAACCAGAAGGTAGGTGGGTTCGATCCCCACCCAGGACAAATGTTTTTGTGATGAACATGATCATTTGTTCTGTCTGGGTGTAGTTTACCTATAATATGTATGTATTTAGAAATATATAAGTATATATCAGTTGTCTGGTTACCATAAGAACAGGCTCTGCCTAGTTTGGGATCAGATGGCCGTGTGTGAGTTGTCCCAACATATTATTATTATTATTATTCGCGAAATTAGCTCCGTAATATCAAACATTTAAAGCATTTCCTTGTTTCAGGGTCTTACCACGAAAACAAATATGACGGCGGTAATGGATATCCCAGGAACGACTTCTACCAAGGGAACAACCAGGATGATGCAGTGGTGGTCAGCGCTGGTAACTCCAGGAGGTACAACTCCTTCGATAGTAGGAGGCCGACCTTCAGAAATAACAATGGCAATCAAAGATCGTACTTACCTCCTAACTACTGAAAAATGATAAGAGACACACCAAAATGGCTTTAAACTAAAAAATACAAATATATTTATATTAAATAATTAAAATAAAGATATTGAACAAAATTTAGTTTTTATGATTTACTTTTAGTTTTTATGATTTACTTTTAGTTTTTATGATTTACTTTTTCTTATGGACGGATCTATGCTAAAGGCCCAAAGACCCTAATGCTTCGTAAGATTAGTGTGAGCCCATTTGGCTCACTATTGGTTTGTTAAAGTGGGGGGTCGCCCCCCGCCAACCGTGCAGTCTGCGACCACACGGCCACCTGGCGTCGGGTTGGCGATGATTTACTGTAACTCGGCAGACACCATGCGGTAAACAACTGCAGCAGTTGTTTACCGCATGGTGTCCAAATAAATCGAGTCCAAAATATCTTTTAAGTTGGGCCCAAACTGTAGTGTGCAAATTATTAAAATTTGATTTAGCATTGAGATCACAATTAGCTCGATACATCATTTCATAAATTTTATAAAGATGAGAGATGCTTTGGGCTTTGTGGTTTTTTTTCCATCTATATACCTAATATATAAATAAAAAACCGGCCAAGTGCTAGTCGGACTCGCCCTCGAAGGGTTCCGTACCATTAGATAATATACAAAATTAAAAACTTGTGAGTTCATTGAATGAAAGGTAAATTGCGGTTTACGATTTATGACGTATTAAAAAAAATACTAGATCTCGTTCAAACCAATTTTCGGTGGAAGTTTACATGGTAATGTACATCATTTTTTTTTAGTTTTATTATCCTCTTATTTTAGAAGTTACAGCCCCCCCTCCCCTGTAACTTCCAAAATAATGACACACATTTTTGCACTTTGGAAGTGTCTCTCGCGTAAACTATTCAGCTTAGAATTAAATAATATTAGAAACCTCAATATCATTTTTGAAGACCTATCCATAGATACCCCACACGTATAGGTTTGATGAAAGAAGAAATTTTGAGTTTCAGTTCTAAGTAGGTATGGTTCTAAGTACTTATATACCAAAATTTATTAGTTTTTTTTCTACTAAGGTATGTGTAAAAATCTTAATGCTGTTCACAGAATATATCTACTTACCAAGTTTCAACAATATAGCTGTTATAATTTCGGAAAAAAGTGGCTGTGACATACGGACGGACAGACAGACAGACATGACGAATCTATAAGGGTTCCGTTTTTGCCATTTGGCTACGGAACCCTAAAAATGAATTAATGAAATGTACGCAAATAACTTCAGAACTACTGCATCAAATGAGATATATCTTTTTTTGTTGATTTTTTTAAATATAATGATGAAACTACAATTTTTTGGATAAATGCAGGAAGGACAATGTTTTCCGGGTTCAGCTTGTTTATGTCAATTTCATCAAGAGGGACAAAACTGCACGGTGTGAATTTTTTTATAAAAATCTGTTATTATATATATATTAACCTCTGTGGCTCAGTGGTTAGCGCGTTGGCGCTCAATCCGGAGGTTGCGGGTTCGAATCCCGCCAGGGAACAAAAAAAAGTTATTCTGTGTTCCTGGGTCATGGATGTGTATTAAATATGTGTATTATATAATAAAAATCTTAAATATATGTATAGTATAAAAGTATTAAATATATTTCCGTTGTCTGGTACCCGTAACACAACTCATCTATGTGTTGCCTATCCTGAGACATAAGATGTTAAGTCTCGGTGCCAGTAATTACACTGCCTGTCTTGCCCTTCTCTCTGAAACACAGCAAAGCTGTTTCACGAGAGAAACAAGCAAGATGGTGGTACCCATGCAGCCGGGAGCGCGGCACAGCGCTTCCCTGTGGTTTTAAAACATTTTACCGGTGGGAGGGCATTATAAGCATTTCCCTGCGTTATCAAAAAATATATATAGATATTAGCTGTTGCCCGAAGCGTGTTCACATATTAATTAACACGTTACTGGACTGATGATTGTTATTATTATTGAAGCCGATGTCTCAGTGATAACGAAGCAAGTGTTAAAGTTGTTTAATGATATTTTAATCGGATGGGCAGTTTCAAAAAGTAGCTATGTCCAAAGTTACAAAAGCTATTTTATAATTAGAATAAAAGAGAAATTATTTGGACTATATTTATTATTTACCCAAAGAAGCAATCATCATCATCACTCCTAATGCCTTTATCATTAAGTTTGAAATACTAATAACACTATACATACAAAGTACCAATATTATTATTTTACGGAATATTTGAAAATATTTATAAATGGCTTATCATTTCTTTTATGTCACAAGTAGGCAAAGCAGTCGGAGCCATGGTGACTACCGACGCCCATAGTTATCCGCACAACCAAAAGTTATACAAAAAGGAGGGCATTTTCCCGATCCCCTAATGGGCTACCGGAAACTCACAAACCGCACGAAAAGCAACAGCATAGTTGTCACTTTACGCTGGTATAATGTAAGCGAACCCCGGTCGTGCCGACCTAATTCGGGTGCAAAGCAGGATGGCACTCTTACCAAATCATATTGTATCAATTAAAAGATTTCATGTTTATAATTATTTATTATATATTGTACAATTACAATACCAATACTTTAAAAATTCTCTCTAAATGTCTCTCCTGAAATACTCCCGAAATGATTCAAATGGTGTCACATAATTAAAAGGTACTTAAAAAAACAACCGTTGCCATAGCCTTAAGACGACAAAACCGACATTTTTTTTATGTTAGTTGGATAGGCAAACTGGCAAACGTGCCACCTGATGGTAAGTGGTCGACGTCACCCATGAACATAAACTAGTTTACCTGGAACGAGCCCAGGCAACTCATTTATGTGTTGCCTATCCTGAGACATAAGATGTTAAGTCTCGGTGTCAGTAATTACACTGCCTATCTTGCCCTTCTCTCCGAAACACAGCAAAGCTGTTTCACGGGAGAAACAAGCAAGATGGTGGTACCCATGCAGCCGGGAGCGCGGCACAGCGCTTCCCTCCCACCGGTAAAACTTTGAAAAAACATGTTAATGGACCACCGCTAGAAAATCTTATTTCATATTAAAAAAACCACATACAAACTACACACGTTTGAGAACTACGGTGCCATATTATATAGACAGACATACGATTTAACCGTCGTTAAAAAAGGAAAATTCAATACCTAATCTTAAGGTACCAATAAAATTGATTCTTTAAGAATTAAAAAATAATGCCTCAAAATTAAATCACTTAATAATAATTAATTTCCATAATTATCTATAATTCTATATCAATTTCAGTTCTTTGCGGGTAAGTACGTCTTCGACCTCGCAGAGTCGAAAGTCTTTTGACTTCCAAAGTCTGGGTTACTGTAGCCGTTGTTCGACCAGCCACCACCGTAGATATCCTCCCGGTACGATCCTGAAATTATATTAATATGAAAATAAATTCTGGTGTTGTATAAAAACCGATTAAAACTTGACTCGCAATTTCATTAATCAACGCCCATACACATCCGCACAAACAGAAATTATGCATATTATGCTTTTTCCTTTTCTCCCCAATGGGCCACCGGAAACTCACAAACCGCACGAAACATAACAGCATATCTTTCACTTGACGCCGGTTTTATATAAGCAAGAGGTCGTGCCTGCCCATTTCAGCTGCAAACAGCATGGCACTACCTCTTACTGCAAGCAAGAAAAAAAATGGACGTCTTGTGACTGCTCGGCAAATATGAGTTTTTGTTATATCGTATATTCGTTATGTATGTATATAGGTTCCATACATAGAACGTAGAGAAAAGTTTATTTGTTTGTTTGTTACCAATTAACTCAAAAACTACTCAACCGATATTAAAAATTATTTTTCCATTATTTCAGCATAATAATAATCAATCCGGGTACGGTTGTAAATCTAAGTTTACGCAAGCAAAGCTGCGGGCAACAGCTAGTAATTAATAAAATCAATAACGAAAAATGGAATGAAATAAGAGAATAATAGTGTCATGCTGTGTGCCGTTACGGCATTCAGGTAGGTTTCCCCGCCATAGTTCAAGCCTTGTTGTGGCGGTGGGGCTCGGTAGCCTAAAGTGTGCCCACCACCTTGGGCAAAGCAAATTAAGCCGAGAGGCTGCTCTTTGTATCTCTCTTATAAGAAGGGGGCAAGAGCAGGGGGGAGAAGGGATGAGGGTGGGAACCTCACCTCATTGTACTGTCCCGACGTTGGAAGGGGTTGTTCTTTGGTCCCTTGAGGGACTGACTAGCCGTCGAGCTGCCCTCAGCCCTGTTTGCTCAACATATCCGTTTTAGTGGGTAAAGCTGCGTCCACTTACCATCTTTCGGGCGCAGCGAGTCCTACATACCCGTTTGATACTACTACCTACTCCCCCGTGGGATACTTCAGAACATTTCCCAGCGTAAAAGAAAAGAAAAAAGAAAGTATAATAATAATAATCAATACGGGTTCGGCTTGTAAATCTAAGTTAACGCAGACAAAACTGCGGGCCTGGTGCCCGCACTAGCACTCAATAAAAATCCATAACGAAAGATGGAAATGGAAATAAAAAATTACAGGGTCATTCTGTGTGCCGTTACGGCATTCGAGACAATTTTACTACGAAGGTGCGCAAGAAGGTGTCTATACATTTGACATTGAAAATAGACGTAGGGTGGCCGATTTCAATACCAATGAGAATCATCATCATCATCATTGGCCTCTATCCGTCAACTGCTGAACATAGGCCTCCAACACGGACCGGCCACCGCGCGGAGATCGTCTTCCCGGTTAATGGCCGACCAACACTTCGTCTACCTAAACGTGGCCTCTACTCTTGAACCTTACCTTATGAAAACTAACAACTATAGGGACCCGGATATTATATATTATTTTAAATTTTTGAAGTTATACTTCTTTTGGCGCGTTAGGGAAAAATGATGACAGTAAATTTTTACGATGCGCGTGCACACCGTCACGAAAAACATAGAATATAGAACAATTTTCACATAATGGCAGTATAGTCGTCAGAAGAAGATATAGTTTTCAACTACACAAGAAGCAAAGGTGTCTGTGGATGTCGCTATTCACTTACCATCAGGTGAACCGACTGTCCGCTTGCCCCCTCTTCTAAAAAAAAAAAAAAAAGCAAAAAGGTTACAGTGTAATGAAATTGTACTATGTATTTTTCTGTAAGGAGTTTAACTTCTAACGCGTGTACATAAGTACACACACACTTTTTAACTTAAATTTGTGGAATTGTATCGTGGCTTAATTGGATTTTTACATTTCCTACGGATACTTACAGCAACCGTAATCATGGAAGGACTTATTGTCCTTGGCAGGATTCGAACCCCATGGAGGATCCGTTACTACTATTAGCGTGTTTGTGTTTTTTTTTTCTCCTAAATACATAATATATTCAAACATTTCTCTTGCCACGGCCTCTGTGTTCATGAACCGTAAAGATTTCATGTACTTGTAATCATATTATGATGTGTCTTTCCACATCTCATTATATAAAACCAGCAATGCCTCTATGATAGTTTGTGTAATTACTATTATCTAAATATTCATCGTGACTGGTTTACATATGATGATGATGATGATGATGATGATGATTATGATGATGCTGATAATGAAGATGAAACATTTACAGGTAGAAGGGCTGTTAAGAATAGACAGTACCATCTTGAACTAAAATGGCAAATGGAAAAGTCATCTGCGGTCATCATAATATTTTAATTATTTTTATTAATAGAATCAGGCGTTATTTTGCGGAAATCCATTATATAAGATATTAAATTATATTATATTAATTAGCAATTATCCCGCGAAACACGCAGTCTTTACAGCAAATGTGTGAGTGCACGCATATGCATGCATATAGCACCGCCCTCCTTTCCCACACTGCATATGCGTACACTCGCATGCACCACCACCCCACATGCACCACAACCACAGTTAAAGACCACCACCACACAATCTACGCACGTTTCGCCCCGACACCGAGGCATCCTCAGGATGTAGACTCTACGATTAGTAATCGTTAAGTCAAAATTAAAATAGTTAAGTCTTATATGTATATTTTAATATCTTATATAATGGATTTCCGCAATGTAACGCCTGATTCTATTAACTTTCCTACTAATATTTTAAAGAGTATGTATAGACTCAACTACGGAGAAAGTTAAGAGGCTTAAACCGGACCCGTTGGCCCATAAGATGTGAATCTGTTTTTAATAAGAGGTATGTTTGATATTTTTCTCTGTTACAAAAGTTACCTAATCATGAATTGAAAACTAACAAAATAAGGTTTTTAACACGAACAATCATGTCACCAACTTATATTTTCACTAGTTGTGAAATAACAGGAAAAAAATGAAATTATTGTCGACAAAATTTCCAACGCGTCCTCTTAAAAAAAACTTTAAAGTTTGATTGTAAAAAGGTTGATAATGATGATAATGACGAAAAAAAACGATTTCAAAGTTACAGATGACTTAATAAAAACTAGTACTTAACTTACCATCATCAAAAATTCCAGCTGCCTCATCACGGGCATTCTGCTCTATCGCCTTGAGGATCTCCGCTGGGATTGGTGGTGGGGTGGGAAGGTGGTCACCTTGGGGTTGGAAGCCGTTTTCATCAGCTGTATACCTGTTGAAAAAAAGGAACATAATAGGATGCCCATCAGATAGTTGGATATGATGACCTGGTACTAAAAGAGCCAATCCCAGGTAGAAGTGTACTTGAATGTTCAGAAACTTAGTATTGGATGTAAAGAAAATCCTCACCTAATGCTGTACTGTCTCCCATCATCACCGATGTAGGAAAAACCGCCCAGAGCCCTGACGCCGTTGGTGGCCACTCCACTCTCCTCAGCATAGATGCCGTTCTGAGTTTCATAAGAGTACGCATACTTTTCACCGTCGTTCACATTATTTTGACGGATGATGGCAGCATTTCTCTCAAATACTGCTTGAGGACGCTCAGGTCTTTGGTAGGCTATAGCATTACCATTGTAATTATCGACCAAGCTATTGATAGTTTTATGGTAACTTCCAAAACCGTTCTGATGCAGTCCTGATCCAGACCTTGGGGTTTCCAAGAGTCCATCAGATCCACCAGAAGTCTGCGCGTGAGATGGAGGAAGGTAACTTTTGTTTAGTTTTGCTCCATTGGAGAAAACAACAAATGCGAGAAGCAATATCTGAAAATTAGGCAATGTTAAGATATCACAATATATTACTAAAAAGGTTTTTTTGTTGGTAAGTTAGGCAAGTTATTGGGATGGTGGTCAGTTGTTTATATCTCCCATTAACTTAAACAAGTTTACCCAAGGCACACCCTTGAGCCCAACCAAGGTTCAAGCCTTGTCGTGGCGGTGGGGCTCAGTAGCCTAAGGTGAACCCAGCACTTGGACGAAGCTAATTGAACCGAGGGGGCTGCTTTTTGTGCCACTCTTATAAGAAGATGGGACAAAAGAGTAGGAGAGGACTAGGGGTGAGGATGGTAATCTCACCCCATTGCATTGTCTTGACGTTGGGAGGGGTTGTTGTCTGGTGCAGGACATTCCCTCTGTAGAGGTGGCGCCGGTCCGTTAGGGGACTGACTAGCCATCAGACACAGCTCAACAGATCCGGAGTACCTCACCAAATGCGGCATTGGTGGCACTCGCGGGGTTATAGTGGGTACCTAGCACAGATATGTGCCGCGAGTCCCATACTCCACCGGTCGGACCCTACTCAGGGCTGTCGATGGCGCGTAAAGGACAAACCCTTTAGACTCACTCAAGTGACGCCTCCTTGCGTTCCTCTGAGATGTAAAATTGTTAATCGTTGCCGGTAAATTGCTCTTCTTCTTCTTTTCCAAACACTGCTATTTGATACAATCTCATTGGCTATTGGCTTGGCTTTGCTCGTTGGCTGACAATTAGGTTTTAGAATGTCTCAAATAATTAAAATGTATTTACCACTCTCATCTTGTAGTAACAGTTACAAAGGTATTTTTTAATGAATGATCATACACAGAAGCGTCTTCTTTATATATACCCTTACTTAAATGCTCTACATAGTTATCTGAGCCATTGCATCACAGATCATATGCAAAGGTGAACGCATATTGTTACATGGCCGTGAATGTACATATAGATGACCTGATGATTTACGCTGATTAGAACCCCAAAGGCAGAAAAAAATATAATCGTCATGTATGAATATTTTTTTAAAGTTGTGAACCATCTATTGGCGCGTCTTGGCGAATTGTATGCCCTGACGGAACGGCATGACGACGTTATTTCTTTATTTTAATACATATTTTTATTCATTATGAGTAATTAATTTAAGGTCTCGTGAGGACCAACATCCATTTTAATTTCTTATTTACGTTTCTAATACAATTCACGTAAGTTACTTCATAAACCGGGTCTAGGTTAACATGGTATATAGTTCGTTGTGAATATAATAATATAATATTATCAACCCTTTTATGTCCCACTGCTGGGCACGGGTCTCCTCCTCGAAATCAGGCGAGGAGGGTTTTGGGCCATAGTTCACCGATGCGCTGACCCAATGCATGGTCTCTTTTTCAGGTGCACGTAGAAATTAGAAAATCCAATTTCAAGGCATCACAGGGTCAGGATCGAACCCGAACCTCTCGACTTTCACTCAATAGGCTGAGCCCATATCCACTAGGCCATCGTCGTCGTTGTAAATGTTGTTAAAAATTCTAAGCCACCAATCTGTTACCAGAGATCGACCTATCGATAACTTTACTTTTATTTTGTGAAAAAGTTGTTTTACTTCAAGTTATGTTTTTTGGCGTCGGTAGTCTAAAAAAAATTACTGCTTGTTTGCTCTCTAATGTTATAAAAAAAATAGAAGAACATCGAAGACCCGACTGAAATACGTATATACAAATTTTTATATACCAGAAAACCCAGAACCTATAATAGCGAATCGCTTTCCAACATTATCAGTACCTCTACCATGAGTTTTGTGACAAGCGTAAATGACATAACTATAGTAGTAGTTACGTAAAACGCAACAAGAATAGAAAACTATATCATACCTTAGTTTTCTATTCGTGTTGCGTTTTTGCGTTAACTACTTATATACGTAACGTAACGTTAACGTAAAAACGCAACACGAATAGAAAACTATACCATATCTTAGTTTTCTATTCGTGTTGCGTTTTACGTAACTACTATATTTATGTAATTTACGCTTGTCACAAAACTCATGGTAGAGGTACTGATTCGCATTTAGAATACGGAAACATGCATACATAAGCCATCATTTTTAAGTCATTCATTAATCTTTTTTCAAATGTCATTTAAGAAAGAAAGAAAGAAAGAAAAATTTATTCGTGAAACTACTTACTTAACTACATAAGACACAATTAATAATATAACATAATATAATCCTTGTAGTTACACAAAACGGCCTCAACTCAGTGTTTGCTGGAATTACCACTCCAGCATGACTGGTCTTCCGTTGAGGCCATTCAGTGAAGCCACGAAACGATTACACAGCACACAAAAAAAATAAAAAAAATATATATATATATATATATATATATATATATATATATATATATATATAAATAAATTAAAAAAATACACAATTGATCGCTTAATATAGATAGCTTTGACAACATAATATTATGTTTACTGAAAAACACAAACCGACAGAGAAAATATTTATATTATTATCCTAGCTTTTCAACATTTTTATTTTATACTTGACATTGGCAGAATGTTGCGCAACAAAATATTTTTGACGTCTACATGCCAAAGATAAAGAAAAGAAGAAAATTAAAAAATAAATAAAAATAAGACGCGAACATAGACAATATACTTATAAAATAATAACGATTAAGTCAAATAAAGATGGTTCAAAATAAAATTATAAAGGATAAATACATAAATAAAAAACAAAAAATTAAAAAACAAACAGAGCACGTTAGCTTTGAATTCAGCAGGCAACAGTTCCAGGTGACATGTAATGGTGCAAGGAGAATTGGACAATATGATGCCACACAGTTGAGACATAAACTTTTGGTACGTAAAGCAATTTAAACAATATATTATATGCACTTCCCCACCTATCAATTACTTGCCTACAAAACTTAAAATTAAAAAATACTAGTGTCGACCCTTAATGCTTCCTCAGTTTTCTGGTATTCTCATTTATTGCATAGTGTTGGCAATTCTTTTTATTCTCACTATGAATATAGCAAGCCCACTGATTCGTTAATTAAAGAATATTATTATAATTAGTGATCCATCATGTTTTCTATTAAGACATGATTAATGTTTAATTAATGCTATTCAATAACCGACCATGAACAAATTCTAAGCATGTTACATTTCACTTCGCCATTAGAACTTATTCAGGAAACTGGGCGATTTTTGGAGTCCCGTTTATCAAAATGATAACACAGAACCCGTATATTACTGTATTGTCCATTTGTCTGTTATGAAAACCGTTAATTTGTTTTTTTTATTACATAACTAGCTGTTGCCCGCAGCTTCACCCGCGTTAACTTAGATTTACAGGCGTACCCGGATTGATGATTATTTTTATAGACTAAGATACCTACTCCTTAAAAGATCTGTCAGTGAAAGTCACGTCAAAATCGGTCCAGCCATTTCTGAGATTAGCCGTAACAAACAGACTGGCCCCTAATATCGATAAAATAGCTAATATTATAATAGACAGATATCGAAATCAAATATTGTATGAGTGAAAGTGCTAACTGTATCTTTAATCTGTGACACATTATACTTGGATTTTGATTTGATAATATTAATGATGGGATGTTGTGTGTGTGTTCTTTTGCGAGGACAAATCTGATATAATGGCGAGCTTTGTCAAGGCTTACAGTCTTGACAAAGCTCGCCAATGCAAGCATTCCAACCAAGCATGATCCGTGAGGCTATTGAAATTAAACATAAAAAATTTCAATAGGGAAGATGGCTGGCTCTTACACCTGCTTGGGATCCCATTATTAATATTATCAAATCAAAATCCAAGCATAATGTGTAACAGATTAAAGATACAGTTAGCACTTTCTGCGTAGATAGGACTAACCAAAATATTGATGTATCATAGGGTAGTTTCGAATAACTTTGTAACAT
The DNA here is from genome assembly GCA_963853865.1 of Helleia helle. NCBI lineage: Eukaryota > Metazoa > Arthropoda > Insecta > Lepidoptera > Lycaenidae > Helleia > Helleia helle. Next base: position 16,710,914 of record OY971433.1, on the reverse strand, counting down.
TAGGACGTATGACACCTAAGTCCTTTTTTTTTTTTTTTTTTTTTCGCAGGGAAATCCTTATGGATGCAGCCAGGATCTTCGGGTAGATCCTGACCCAATGCGGGACTCGCACCTGGGAGTGCCCACGCTAACTAAAACCACTGCGAGCACCTTCAGCCGCTTTTTGAGGGTCCCGGATATGCAGGCAACAGACAGGATCACCTCAGCGACAGGCTGGCCCCGGCGAAGGCCAGACTACTCCTCGTAGGGGGGGACTGCCCAGCCGCTACTAAGCAGTCCCCACGACGTCGTGCCATATAGACCCAGGTTTCCATCCTGAGCCCGACACGAACACAGGGGCGTTACTGGAGGCGCATTAAATAGCGCCTCCTATGCACCCCTGTTCGTCGCCCGCGGGAGGAGGCCTCGTCGGCGGCCTCCTCTCTCACCCGCTCATCGACCTCCTTCTGGGACATTACTGCCTCGCAGAAGGAGACCATCGCCGTCCAGGACTCGTCGCCATCGAGTATTGCGGAGATGACACTCGGCAGAGGCAAGTCCCCTCCGATGACTGATGTCAGACTGTGATGCAACGCCGCCCATCTCGGGCACACCTCGAGTGTGTGCTGGGCTGCGTCCACCGCCGCGCCACAATCGTGACACACTGTCAACGGCTCCCTGCGGGCCGTCCGGCACAGGTACTCACCAAAGCAACCATGCCCTGTGAGCACCTGTGTCAGACGGAAGGTGAGGGGTTTGCGCTTACGGCGCATCCACCGCTCAAGGACCGGGCGCAAAGCAACCGTCAGGTTTTTGCCATACGGTTGCTGCGCCAGGTCCTCCCCCCACCTCCGCATTAACGCCTCTTGCCCTAGTCGGCGAACCCGCAGGATCCCGTCCAGCGTAAGGCTCTCACCGAGACACCTCCTATCCGAGACATAGGAGTGCATCTCGGCAAGAACCTCCGCCACGAGCTCCCACGGGGGGTCACCGGCTAGGGCAGTGGCTGCTGCCCACGAAACCGTACGTTACCCCCGGATCACTCTTACCGCGATGACCCGCTGCGCCGACCGCAGCCGGGCCTTATTCCTCCCGGTAAGGTGATCCGCCCAGATGGGTGCACCGTACGTCGCCATACTACGGCAGACTCCGGAGTATAGCTGCCTGCAGGCGGCGCTGGGTCCTCCTAGGTTCGGGAGGAGTCTGCCCAGTGCACTTGCCGCCTTCACGACCTTCGGTCCCAACATGGAGAAATGTGGGCCGAAAGTCCACCCTCCGTCAAGGATGAGCCCCAGATATTTGATATGGGGGCTCATCCTGACCCTCACCCCTCCGACCTGGAGGGCAGCCCCCGGTGGGGGTCCTTTCCGCCCGGTCCCACGGAAGAGAAGGGCTTCGGTCTTCTCAGGTCTGACCCGAAGCCCTAACCTCTCTATGCGGCTGATGACGAGGTCGATCCCGACCTCGGCCAGCCGCGCCGCCTCCTTATAGCCTCGTCCCCGGGCATACACGAGGGTGTCATCCGCGTAACATATGACACCCATCCCGGGGAGGAGGCGGCCTCGCAGGACCCAGTCGTAGCCGATGTCCCACAGGATTGGACCAAGAACCGACCCCTGTGGAACACCGCACCCAACTTGCCACCACTCTACGGACCCACACCGGTTCTCGCAGGCTACTCTCCTCTCGGAGAGGTACGCCTCCAACAGCCTCCTTAGATACGGGGGCACTCCGAAGAAATTCAGTGCCTCCCGTATCACACTGTGAGGGAGGCTGTTGAAGGCGTTCGCGATGTCCAGGGACACCGCGACCACCACCTGCCCTCTATGTTCCGCCTGAACCGTCACCGCCCGAAGGCGTTTGAGGGCGTCGACGGTCGACCGGCGTGCTCGGAACCCAAATTGGGACTCTGAGAGTCCCGGTCCCGGGCCCTCCTCCAGGTGCTGAACGAACCGGGAGGCCACTATTTTCTCCAAGGCCTTCCCAGCTTCGCTCAGCAACACCACCGGTCGCACCGCCGAAGCCGAGTCCGGGGTCCGCCCTGCCTTTGGTAGCAGGCAGAGCCGACCCTCCTTCCAGGCCCTCGGGAACTGTCCGGACCGCAGGCAGCGATCGAAAAGCTCCCAAAGGCTATCGCCGAGGTACGCGAGAGAGATCGCGAGGACCCTCCCATGCACCCCGTCTGGATCCGGCGCCCTCTTCTTACTCTGGAGGCGGGACAGAACCACCTCCATTTCAGCCTCCGTGACGGGTGGCGGAACACCCTCCTCGTCCGGCGTCTGCCGAGCCATCCTGGGCGTATAGCCCACGGGCGTGTCGGGGAAAAGTTCCCCAACGATCCTCCCCAGTTGGCCCCGCTGGAGCGTCTCGTTGATTGGGGCCAACTGGGCGCGGAGCTTGTTCCGCGCCCATATGTACGGTCGACCCCAGGGGTCTCTGTTGAGACCCTCAACCATCTCCGTATCTGCGTAGACCCTGCGCAGCCTGTCGTCCCTGTCGATGTCCGGGAGGCGCCGCCGCCTGCTCCGGGTATAAAGCCGTCTGGCCCGATTGCAGGCGACCCGGAGACCGGCTATCTCAGCCGACCACCAGTAGAGTGCCCGCCGCGGGGGTGGACGTATCGCGGGCGGCATGGCCGCTCTGCAGACCGCGGTGAACGCGTCACAGAGCCGGTCAGCCGCCTCATCCACCCCTAGCTCTACCAGCGGCGGGAGACTCCACCGGCCGACTATAGCAGCCTCCTCTGCCAGTTCCCGGTCGAGCTTTGAGAGTGCCCAACGCGGAAACTGACTTCTCCTCCTGGACGACGACGATGACGCCGGACGGACGGGAGCTGGAGACACCTCGAACCTTATATAGCGATGGTCCGAGAGAGTCTCCACCCCCGTCTCCACCCTCCACCCCTCCACTCTGCGTGCGATGGCTGGCGTGGCGAATGTGACATCCACCACGGAACCTCCCGACCAACGCACGCACGTCTGGATTGTCCCTACGTTGAGCAGGGACAGGCCGGCAGCTAGCTTCCACTCCTCCACTTCCCTCCCTTTTGGATTCGTGGCCGGGTTGCCCCATGCCGTGGAATTGGCATTGAGGTCCCCGGCCACGAACACCTGTAGGGCAGCTAGCTGCCCCACCAGCGGCCCCAGAACGTCGAGAAACCGTTCCAGGGCCGCCAAGTCGCGGTTCGGTGAAAAGTTAACTCCGACGAAAGCCACCTCTCCCCGAACCGCCGCCACGTACCCGCGGCCCCTCGCTTTGACTGCGAGGGGGGGGCCGGCTCCAGGCCTTACCACGAATGCTACCGAGTCATCGGTGTCCCCCGCCCAGTGTGGGCTAGCGTGTGGGAGGCACAGCGTGTGGCTCGGCAACGATCGCGACGTCAACGCACCACTCCGCCATGGACTGCAGTAATAAATCCTGCGCCCCGGCGCAGTGGTTGACGTTCGCCTGGAGAACGCTGAGATGCCTGGACATTATTCAGCCATCTCAGCGTCCGCCGACTCTACTCGGTTCCCCCCGGCTTGTTTGGAGGGGAACTTCCCGCGGGTAGCTGGGGGCTTGCAAGCCATGCCCCCCATTATGTGGCCTGCCGGCTTCCCCGCATCGGCGTACACCGCACAATGTGCTGCGGCCGAGCAATCGGCAGCCTTGTGGCCAGTCTGACCGCAGCGGTAGCACAGGCCACTACGCCACACTGGCACGCTCCGGCGACGTGCCCTACTCCCAGGCATCGGAAGCAGTGCCTGGGGCGTGCCTGCAAGAGGTGGAGTTTTGCGCAGCTCCAGCCCACCGCGATACTCCCTTGTTGCAGCAGCTTCTTTGCCGCTGCAACTGGGAGTTCTATGTGAGCTGTACCCGAACCCATCTGCCCCGTGCGGATATTTCGCACGAGGACCTGTAACCCGGGTTACAGCCTGGAGGGAGGCTGTAACCCGGGTTACAGCCTCCCTCCTGGGCCACCGCGGTTTTGAGACGCTCTGCGTTGACAGCGTCGCTCAGGCCCGTTATCCGTAGTTCAGCCTTCTTTTCGGGCCTGAGCACCTCCACCTCCTCTGCCAGTGTTTCCTTCAAGCGAGCGGCAAGAGCATCCGCCTTCTCACCGCTCGCGGAACCGGGCACCTCAATGAGGCGCGCCCCGGTCGCCGACTGGCGAATCCGGAGCGGGCCAATGCCCAGTTCTCCGAGGTCGACTGCTTGTTCGGCCTTGAGGAGGACCGAGCCATACGTCGCCCCTTTCGCCGCTGCCTCCGGCCGTAACTTAAGTATTACGGCCGTGGAGCGGGGGAGCGACAACTTAGGCTTCGCAGCGTCCTTCCCCTGATTCTTGGAAGGCACAGAGGCCGCCGTTTTTTTTTCGCTGGCAGCACTGTAGCCGCCGGTTTTTTTGTCGCCGCTGGTTTCCGACGAACGACCTCCGTCCATGTCTCTGCTGCTGGTTCTTGGAGAGCCTTGGGCCCCTCTTCCTCCCTCCTTTCGGAAGAAACTCCCTTCGAGGTGGAAGGACCGAATGCAGTCCACTCCTTTTCCGGTGCGGTGCTCTTACCCTTGCCCTTTCCTTTGCGCACCTCTTCCTTTACAAGTTCCAGCTCCCGCTGGAGCCGACCATTATCAGCCCTCAGCCTACGCGCCTCCTCCGTCTCCGTCCGGACCGTAAGGGACTCTATCACCTCCCTAATGGATTCGGCCGCTTTCCTAATTTTTGCGGCGTACCCCCCTCTCAAATTAACCGATTTGCCGGTCAGGCCGAGGATCGTGTTAAGATTTTCCTCTGCCGCCCGCTTCAGCTCCTCCGCTCCCAATCTCTCGGTTTCGAGGTCGAGATTCGAGAGCGGGGCCCCCATCGCCTCCCCAGTCACCTCCTTGGGCATCTTGAACGCCCGCTTGTCGAGGGCCAGTTCAAAGCTGTCTTCCCTCTCTTTCTCCACTCTCTCTCTAAGAGCCGCCCTCGCGCGTGTAAGCGAGGTCACCTTGCCCCTCTTCGCCACAGGCTGCGACTCCTTCGCTATGCTCGTCCCCGTCTCTGTGTCTGTGCCGGAGCCCCCCGACACCTCGGAGAAGAGGCGCTTTTGCGCCAGCTCTGACTCAGACAGCGATGTCACGGACATATCGTCCAAGATCTCCACGCTCCCCTTTAGGCGACCGCCGCCCCCCTTCCCCTTCGACAGTCCCATTCTCCCTTTCTCCCTCACCAAATCACGTGCCATATCAGTTTCCGTTCTGTTTGCCAGGTCGCGGTGGTCCGGGTTCGCCGAACCGCCGAAGCATTGTTTGATGACACCTCAGTCCTCCCGTGACCATGGTTGCTATAAAGTATCCGAAACGTCGGGCTTGTAAAAATCTTAATAAACCGCGATAAAATCCGTAAAAATTGTTTCATTATAATGAATGAAATTCGCGTAAACATTAGAAAACGCTTTTTATTTTATAGTATAGGAGAGCAAAAGGGCATTCAAAGCCTTTTGGCGACTATCAACGCCCAAACACATCCGCACAACCAGATATTATGCAGATGTGGCCCTCCTTTTCCCTATCCCCCCCATACTTGCATGGGTACCACCATCGTGATTATTTCCTCCATATTTCAAGGACCTCTGTGTATTGTAAATGGACGAGGCCGGTATGCAGAACATGAATGAGTACCTTACTATGTTACTAAGTACTTTTTTTTTTCTTTAACGCCTCGAAATGCTCTGAGGCATCCCGCGGGGGAGTGGGTCTCCCCACGCGCGTATGTGGTACTAGCTGCGCCCGACAGCTGGTAAGTAGACGCAGCTCTACCCACTAAAACCCGGCGAGTGCCACCAATGCCGCCTTTGGTGAGGTGCCACGGATCTAGTAAACAAACAACAACGCCACCTACACATAGGGGTTATCCCGCACCACAGAACAACCCCTCCCAACGTCGGGACAGTACAATGGGGTTAGGTTCCCATCCTCACACCTTGCCCCCTGCTCTTTTGTCCCCTCTTCTTATAGGAGGGGTACAAAGAGCCCCCTCGGCTCAATTAGCTTCGCCCAAGGTGGTGGGTTCACCCTAGGCTACTGAGCCCCACCGCCACGTCAAGGCGAACCATGGTGGGGAAACTAACTAAGTAAGTACTAATTAATCTATTTTTTTTTATGTTAGTTGGATAGGCAAACTGGCAAACGTGCCACCTGATGGTAAGTGGTCAACGTCGCCCATGAACATAAACTAGTTTACCTGGAACGAGCCCAGGCAACTCATCTATGTGTTGCCTATCCTGTGTGCGAAGATGTTAAGTCTCGGTGCCAGTAATTACACTGCCTGTCTTGTCCTTCTCTCCGAAACACAACAAAGCTGTTTCACGGGAGAAACAAGCAAGATGGTGGTACCCATGCAGCCGGGAGCGCGGCACAGCGCTTCCCTCCCATCTATGTGAAACTACGTTGTGTAAGATTATGTTTTTATCTTTGTTGTGGACAATAAAATATTTTTCTTTCTTTCTTTCTTTCAAACAACTTTTCACGGATTTTACTGTCGCTAATATTTTTACATGTAATACGTTTCGGATGCTTTACAGCATCCATGGTCACGGGAGGAACTTATTTATGTATAAATCTGTAAGACTCCTGTGCTTTAGAGTTGTCTATTTTTCGTAGTGATTTGTTGAAAATATGTATGATGACATTATTTGAATAAATCGTGTACGGAAAATTAAAGTAAAGGGACAAGAAAAGTATGTTTGAAAGACTGGTAACGAGCGTGAAAGCCGTTAGTTTACCGGTGGGAGGGAAGCGCTGTGCCGCGCTCCCGGCTGCATGGGTACCGCCATCTTGCTTGTTTCTTCCGTGAAACAGCTTTGCTGTGTTTCGGAGAGAAGGGCAAGACTGGCATCGAGACAAAACATCTTGTCTCAGGATAGGCACCACATAAATGAGTTGCCTGGGCTCGTTCCAGGTATATTAGTTTATGTTCATGGGCGACGTTGACCACTTACCATCAGGTGGCACGTTTGCCAGTTTGCCCATTCAACTAACATAAAAAAGCCCTATGTCCTGATATCGCTGAAAAAATGAAGTTTAACATTCAGTAAATGGTGCGTTTGAGAATGACGTTGTTTTTAACTTTTTAATTTACGTATTTTTGTACAAATAAGGCAAATGTATACCCGTAGGAGTTTTAAAATGTAGCCTATGTCCTAGTCCAAGGTATAAGCCATCACCATTTCAACTTTCAGCCAAATCAGTTCAACCGTTTTACCGAGAAAGAGCCACACAAGCAAACTTGCATTCCATTAATAATATTAGTAAGGACTAGAAAGTTTTGTGTGAAAAATATTTTGAATTATTTAGGAAAAGGCATCCACCATTGCTTCATGCGATTTTGAGGATTTTGAATCTTGGAAAAGCCATCCAACCATCAATTATCGCAATATATTAAAGCCAGGTGAAGGTAAAATTTTTAGGGTTTAGAATCTGGCTGGTTTGTTGGTAGGATGTGCCCATATCCACTCGAAAAAGGTTTTCAAGACACGACCTCCAACTCTTATAAATAGGAGAAATATAAGACAAATATATTTTTATAATAATTTATTTATAATATAAAAATTTTAGCTATCTATGAACAAATTGTCTATACTAAAATTTCATTAATAACTTTTGGGCGGTAAATATGACTTCAGATTAGAGTCGTACTGCTGGTTTGATTGGCTGTGTTCTGGGTTTCCATATCCAGAGGATCTGTAGCCGCTGTTGCCGCCGTCGATGTTCTCATTGTAGGTTCCTGTAACATTGTAACATTACATTTTATACCCCACCAAGGTTCAAGCCTTCAAGACAAGGCTTGAAGGCTCAGTAGCTTAACCGAAGGAGCTGCTCTTTGTACCCCAGGGTTGTTCTTTGGTGCGGGACAGCCCAAAAGTGGTGTCGGTCCCTTGGGGGACTGACCAGCCGTCAAAGTGCCCTGTTTGCTCAATAGATCCGGGGCACCTCACCAAAGGCAGCATTAGTGGCACTCGCTGGGTTTAAGTGGATAGAGCTGCGCCCATCTTACCATCTTTCGGGCGCAGCGAGTCCCACATACCTGCTTGAGAAGTCCCCATTTCCCCAGCGGTATGCCTCAGAGCATTACCCGGCGTAAAAAAATAATATATTATATATTTCTTCGTTTTTCATCTTACAACAATTATAATTATAAGACAACAAAAGATGTATAGACTTTTTTTCAAGATACGTGCTGCCAACAGATCAAAGGTAAGCCTGAACACCAATAAATACCCCAGAAAACTCTTCTTGAGTCAATGATTCTATTATTAAAATTCTATCTCGAAAGCAAGACCTCGTTAGCAGCTATAGCACTGTTCTAGTCAAACACATCAAAACTGATTGGCAGATTGTCATGATGCATGACCGTGCATACACGCATATGCATGACCTATGCAACATAGGATGCATGACCCATGTAAAAGCGCCGCACAAAGCGGACAAGAACATTAAATAAACCTTACATAATGCATGATGAAAATATTTCAACTTAACCATGTAATGAATTTATTACAAACTACATAGAAAGTAAATTAGATTTTACATCATCGCCCGCGGCCATGAGGGTTAACGGTCAAAAAATATATAAGCTTTCCTAATAATTCTTAACCTTTTTGCGTTTACGGACATAAGGCTCTATCAACAAACTTCAAGACGATCGATCCTCGCCAATTATTAGGACCGGGAACTACATTGAGATCGATAAACTTAAGGATTCTTATGAGAGGTATTAGGATATAAAGATGCTAGACCTCATAAAGAAAGAAACAAGAAGAGTTGGCAATCAGAAATGCTCCTTTATGGTCACAGGTTAACTATAAGATAGCTTTGACAGGTTTCCTATTCAACTAGATACCACAAACAATATAGAGACATATAACCTGGGGGCATCGACCATATTATATCATCATCATCATCAGCCTTATTGTGCACTACTAAGGATAGGCCTCCCTCTTTTTCTGCCACTATCCTCTATCTCTTTACTGTCTGGTCCATGATGTCATCAGCTTATTAATATAAATTACCATCGTCATAGATCCCAGCTGCCTCATCACGAGCGTTCTGTTCCAAGGCCTTCAGGATTTCCTCTGGGATTGGTGGTGGGGTGGGAAGGTGATCTCCCTGGGGCTGGAAACCATTTTCATCAGCGGTGTACCTGTGAAGAATTATAAGAAGACTGTAATAAAGTATTGGTAGTGTTTAGTGTATAGGATACCGGCTCGCTCTCCATAAAAACGTAGTCGACGTTTCCTCCTGGATAATGGCACTGGATCAAATATATATTTATTACAAATTTTGACGAAAAAAACGAGGACAAAGGGCATAGCTGAGCTGCAGTTGTCCCTTTCTTGTTTTATGCTGCGGCGACGGCATAGAGCGAGACAGGTACATTTTATTCCAATACCTATTTTTCAATGGTGTCTCAGGCACCCTTTCCTCTTAAACTTTCTACTGAACGTCACCAAGATCTTTGCAGTGTCTGGTTCAAGCTATTATTAGCTGGTTATCTTAATTACGAGCTTAATTATTAGGTTAATATATTGGGCAGTTATCCTATTAATTTAAGGCTACTTATTAAATGGGCAAGTTGACTTGGGGTCTTTAAACTTTGGATAGTTGAGCTTGCAACTAACTTGTTGTTGTTGTTGTGACCTGATAACTAACGTAATAATAATCTAAACCTAGATAGCGCCTCCATTTTAATATTATTAAAATAGATTAAATGTCTTAGTGTGAGAAGAACGCGTATTGCTCATTATTCATGTTCAAATTTTGAGAAGACCAAAATAGACGATATAAAATTAACTTTTTACACTCTATATTATATTCTTATGTTTATATTTCTTTACCTGATGCTGTACTGCTTCCCATCATCGCCAATGTAGGAGAAGCCACCCTGAGCATTGACGCCGTTGGTGGCCACTCCACTCTCCTCAGCGTAGATGCCGTTCTCCGTCTCATAAGAGTACGCGTACTTCTCACCATCGTTCTCATTGTCCAGGCGGAGGATAGCAGCGTTCCTCTCCAACGCAGCCTGAGGACGCTCAGCTATTTGGTTGGCATAGGCTCCATCATAGTTCCCCGGGTTGATAGCTTGGTAATTGCCAATGTTGTTCCCATTGGAGCCCAATCCTGGCCCAGAGTGAGGAGTTTCCAAGATTCCATCAGATCCACCTGATGATAGGGCGTGTGATGGAGGAAGGTAGTCCCGGTTCAGTTGAGCTCCATTGGAGAATACGACAAAGGTGAGGAGGAGTACCTGGAAATAAAATGAAATAAATAAGATCATGAGCGACAGTGGCCTAGTGGGTAAGGGCTCGGTCTCTTGAGTGAGAGGTCCGGATTTGATCCTGACCCTTGTGGTGTCTAGAAATGGTTTTTTTTTTAATTTCTACGTGCACCTGAACATGAGACCATCGTTATATAAAAATAACAAATCAAAAATAGAAAAATACATTAAAAATATCTATGATAGTTAAGTCAAAATTAAATGAAGTTAAATATTAAAACAAAAACATTTATATAGATTAAGAATAAACTAGTATTACAATAATAATTATAATAATGTTGATTGACTACAAAATATATTTTAAAAAATTATACGAGATGCCTTGGTATTCGCTGTTATCATCATCATCATCATCAGCCTCTATCCGTCCACTGCTGAACATAGTTCTCCCTCAATGAACTCCAACACGGCCGATATTCGCTTTTATGCTAATAGATAATTAGAACGTGTATAGATTACAAGACTAGGTTAACACGGTGTGCTTGTTGTTTTCTAATGTTTGCGCGAATTTCACTCATTATAATGAAACAATTTTTACGGATTTTATCGCGGTTTATTAAGATTTTTACAAGCCCGACGTTTCGGATACTTTGCTTGGGATCCCATTATTAAAATAATTAAATCAAAAACCAAGCATAATATGCCACAGATTAAAGATGCAGTTAGCACTTTCTGCGTAGAGAGGACTTATTAAAATAATGATGTATCATAGGGTAGTTTCGAATAACTTTGTAACATTAGGACATCTGTCACCTCAGTCCTCCCGTGACCATGGTTGCTGTAAAGTATCCGAAACGTCGGGCTTGTAAAAATCTTAATAAACCGCGATAAAATCCGTAAAAATTGTTTCATTATAACGGTGTGCTTGTTCAATATTGATTTATGTGATAAAGTATTTACCGCTCTCATCTTGAAGATGTTGTTACAATGTTTTTTGATTGAATGATAAAAAAATAGCAAAGTCTTCTATATTTATAGTACCCTACATCTAAGCACCTTGCGTCATAGGCTGGTGGTCATACAAAGGTGAGCGAATAATTGCAGTTATAATTACTTTCTACTATAAGCATCGACAGTCTCTGTGGCCTGTCTTAGAGTCGTCTCGAAGTTCGTTAGAATGTTATGTCCAATAGCGGATGAGAATAGGCTGACTTTTTATGAAAATTGGATAGGTAAACTGGCAAACGTACCACCTGATGGTAAGTGGTCGACATCGCCCATGAACATAAACTAGTTTACCTGGAACGAGCCCAGGCAACTCATTTATGTGTTGCCTATCCTGAGACAAGATGTTAAGTCTCGGTGCCAGTAATTACACTGCCTGTCTTGTCCTCTCCGAAACACAGCGAAGCTGTTTAACGGGAGAAACAAGCAAGATGGTGGTACCAAAGGGGAGTGCGGCACAGCAATCCTCCCAAAACTGGTGATATACAAAATAGGCCTGGGCCTGTTTTATGCATCATGGGTCATGTCACTTGTATTCCACTTTGTTATGTGAAAGATAGAAAAACGTTTTACTGAAGAAACACGCGGGATGAATCAAGGCATACGGAGAAAGGTGGTCATGGTAATAATGTGTTAATAATATGAAAACAATTGGTCGCGGCATAAGAATTTTGTAAGAGGTTCTTTGCAGCCGAATTGGGCTAGCACGACCGGGGTGGTAGCTCTCGCTCACATAGCACCGGCGCCAAGTGACGACAGACAAAAGTTGTAATAATAAGGAGATTATTAAAAAACAAACAACCCGACTGCCAATAAAATTGGCGCCAAATATCCGCCATTTTGTTCTTTATATTTTGATATAACCAGTGTCACTGTCGCAGTAAATAAGAATCTAAAGACACCTCGCAATCTAAAATCTATAGAGCCGTTCAGGCTTCGGAGCGTGCCAAACAATTATACATGACATACTCTCGAAAAACATAACCCTCCTTCTGGTGCAGTCGGGTAAGAAATGCTATTTTGGTATAATAATATGTACCGCGTATACATCTATATGCATTTAATAAAAAGTGATTATCTTAATATAACAAACAGACACTCCAATTTTATTTATAGGCCTCCCTCAATGAACGCCAAGACGGCCGATCCCTTGTTTCTTTGCCTCGCATATTACAATAGTGATAACTAATTTCATACTTAGGTTTGGGTTTAGATAATCTGGGCCAAATGTATATTATGTTTGTTACATAATATTTTTTTAATAAAATCTTATAAGAAGAGGGGACAAAAGAGCAGGGGGCAAGGGGCGAGGATGGGAACCTCACCCCATTGTACTGTCCCGACATTGGGAGGGGTTGTTCTGTGGTGCGGGACAACCCCTTTGTGGAGGTGGCGTCGGCCTCTGGGGGTCTGACTAGCCATCGGGGTGCCCTGTTTGCTCATTATATCCGGGGCACCTCACCTTACCTCAGAGGCGGCATGGATAGCACTCGCTGGGTTTTAGTGGGTAGACCTGCGTCCACTTATCTTCGGGGCGCAGCGAGTACCACATACCCGCCTGGGGAGACCCACGGGATGCCTCAGAGCATTTCCCAGCGTTAAAGAAAAAAAGACATCTATTATATTCATCATAAAAATTATTTGCATACGCGGCATTCGAACCCGCGACCGTTGTGTAAAGTGTCTAAAGCCTGACAACTCGGCTCATATTAATTAAAATAAATAAGACATATATGGTGTCCCACGAGTGATCGGAAGATGAATGCTCATACAATCATTAGACAATTATAACTGTAGTTAAAATATCTTCTCCAGTCTCGTAATAGCGTAATTGACATAGTACATATTTTTTATTCATAGCATTTAAACGAAAGCATTAGATGGTACAGTGGGTTTAGATTTAGCCTCGAAGCGGGTTCGATCCTGACGGGGTGCACCTAAATTGGGTTCTAATAAATTTGCACGTGTAATTAGGACGTATGACACCTAGACCATTTTTTTTGTTATGGCAGAGAAATGCGTTCTACGCAGCCAGGATCTCGGGTAGATCCTTTGACCGTATGTGGGACTCGCACCTGGGAGTGCCCCTACCCGTAAACTAAAATCACCGAGAGCCTTCAGCCGCATATGTGGGTCCCGGGTCTGTAGTCAATAGGATCACCTTAGCGACAGACTGGCCCCGGCGAAGGCCAGACTACGTACTCCTCTTAAGGAGGGACTGCCCGGCCGCTACTAAGCAGTCCGCGACGTTGTATCACACTGGGCACAGGTTCCTATCCTGAGCCTTACACGAGCACAGGGGCGTTACTTGAGGCGCATTAATTAAGTAGCGTCTCCTACGCACCCCCATTCATCGCCCGCGGGAGGAGGCCTTTTCTGGGAGCCTCTTCTCTCACCCGCTTTTCGGCCTCCGTCTGGGACATTACTGCCTCACAGAAGGGTACTCTCGCCGTCCAGGACTCGTCGTCACCGAGCATCGCGGTGATGAAGTCCCCTCCGATGACCGATGTCAGATCATGACGCAGCTGTGCACATCTCGGGCACACCTCGAGGGTGTGCTGTCAGGCATGTAAAAACTTAACAAACCAGGATAAAATCCGTAAAATTGTTTCATTATAATAGACCAAAAAGTAGTAAATAGATTTTTTTATTCATAAACTTTCTTCGATAATTACATCTGCAAGCCACGACATTCGGTGACGTGATCAATTATAATAATATCCCAAAAAATGGTTTGAACTTTGACATCAAAGCCTTTGTCACGTTGTCACGTATGATAAATTAAATGTGGTATATATACGATTTTTTAAATGGCGTGTCACATTTGATATCGAGCATCAAGATGAAGACTCTCTCGGTGAGTATTTTTTTTATAGAAGAGGGGGCAAACGGACAGTCGGTTCACCTGATGGTAAGTGATAGCGACATCCACTGACTGATTAAATAAAAAAAACATTAATTTCGAATGTAAAACATAATTATAATTAGCGCTGGCCTGGTTTTGCAATTAATATGTAAGAATATTATGATGTAGATAATAATATATATGTTTGGCTGAAACTTTTTTAGAATTTTACCTCTTGTTAGATATTAGAGCGAATAAAATGAGATGTCTTTTGAAGTTTCATGTGTAGGTACTATGCTTATAAAATATTTAATAAATAGAAATATATTTAATAATTTTATACTATACATATATTTAAGATTTTTATTATATAATACACATATTTAATATATATCCATGACCCAGGAACACAGAGAATATTTTTTGTTCCCTGGCGGGATTCGAACCCGCAACCTCCGGCTTGAGCGCCAACGCGCTTACCACTGAGCTACAGAGGTCGTCGATGATGATGATGATGATGATAATGATGCAATGCTCCGATATTTTTTAGCTTGATATTTTCTAAAACATAACGACAGTGTGTTTTAGTAATTAAACTTAGGTTCATTGTTTTATTTCTGAATTAAATAATTTGAACTGAATAATTCACAATTATTATAATATTATGTCTGACAAATATTGACATTTTTTTTTCTCTTTCTAGATCTTGCTTTTGATATCCTATGTAAAAGGTGATAACTTGAGTAAGCTTTATCTTCCCCCCATCGGAGCAAATGATTCTGGAGGTCTTTCTGGAGACATTGAGGTACCATTCGAAGTTCATGTACAGAAATATTTTGGTACAAATGAATCATTAAAATTAATGACAGAACAAGAACCGGATAAAAGCTTTTACGGTATAGGACCATCCACCCGTGCACCATCTGTATCATCTGTCACATTATATGATGCTCAGTCTATAATTCCTGTGGAAGGCGGACACGCAGCAACTAAAGACGTTTTAAATACACCAAAATATAATGTCAACGAAGATTACGAGCGAAATCAGTTTATGGAATATAACAATGAAGAACCTTTACCCATAACTAATTATAAAAATGATATTGCTAATATTGATTCAGTTCCAGAAATTTCTAAGCCATCAAGCTCAACTAAAGAGTTTAGTAATTATAAAGGTTACATAATATCACCAATAAGTAATAAACAATATGTTCCTAATTTTGACTATTTCACCACAAACGTAGATAGAGTTATAAGACCACAAACGGAAGCTGATAGAAACGCAATCGTTATAAACGATAAAAATGTAATAACCCCTGAAGTATTTTCATATTCTTATGACACGTCTAATGGAATCCATGCTGATGAAAGTGGAACAGCTACAGATGGTGTTGAAGCTCATGGGTCGTATTCTTTCATTGGTGATGATGGCAAACTTTATAATGTAACATATACTGCTGATGTAAATGGTTTTCGACCAAGAGGTGATCATTTACCTACAGCGCCTCCTATACCTGAAGCTATTTTGAAGGTAATAGAACAAGCAGCTATAGATGAAAGCAACGGCATCTTTGATGATGGTAAGTCCAATTTCATACGTTTAAATTATCAATTTTTTATTATCTAAAAAGTATACCGTTACCTTAAAAATTTATGTAAATATACACTGTAAAATCTAATTTAGCAGAATTATACAATTTACAGCCAACAGTACAATAAAAATTCTGATAGGTATTCATTAAAATAAAACTAATTGCTACAAGGTTTATGAATAACATAATATTTACGATCAATCTTTATAATATATATAATATATTTCTTGTGTGCGTGTGTACTCTGAACTCTAGACCTAGACGGCTGGACCGATTTTGATGAATTTTTTTGTGTAAGTTCAAGGGGATTCGAGGATGGTTTAGATTCACAAAAAATATATATTTTGTACAGGAAAACGTCTGTCGGTGCCACTAGTAATAATATATAATTTCAGGTTCGTACGACGATAACAAATATGGATACAAAAAATATGAAAAATCACCTGATAGGTTTAGTAATTCTATATCATCTACTAGAAGATTCAAGGGTAACTCTAACAAACCTGAAAATAATACACATTCAAATATTGGGAATTCTAGAGTTGAAAATTATATCCCAACACCAACAATTTCACTTTCATATATAGCTGATGGAAAAAACGATAATTTCAATAAGGAATCATCAAATTATCAAGATAATGATGATGATAAAAATCTGAAAACAGTTAAGTTTAATGAAGCACCTAATAATATCAATAACCAAAAAGAAAGTGAAATTGAAAATGCATTCAACCGCGACTTATATACATCCGATTCTCCTAATATACGTGAAAATAATAGATTGGGATATAAATATTTTTCACCGAAAAATAAATTTTTATTTAGGAATAATATAATCCCAGAAAGTTCTACTGATTTTGGAATTATGAAGCGACCTGTCTATGTTTATGATAAATTTTACACACCTGAATCAGATATAAACCAAAAACTATTTCTAACAAGACCACTGAATACTTCTTATAGCTTAGATAAAAATAAAGATCTATCACCAAATCCAATAACTGATGATCGATACATTTCAACCAAAAATTCAGACATAGATAAGTTTGGTCAACCGAATCCTAGCCGACCTTCAACGGGTTATTTCTCTTCTTATACCTCAACACCTTTATATCTACCACAAATCAGTAATAAAGCACCAGAAGTAACACATGAAGTCTCCTTGCCATCGTCTACTGAAAGAATAATTCCAGTCGAAACATATACTGATCGACCAAGTAATTTCTACGGGCCTTCGTCTACTGAAAGAATAAATCAGCTTGATTCTCACACTGATCGACCAAGTAAATTCTACGGGCCTTCGTCTACTGAAAGAATAAATCACCTTGATTCTCACACTGATCGACCAAGTAATTTCTACGGGCCTTCGTCTACTGAAAGAATAAATCAGCTTGATGCTCATACTGTTCGACCAAGTAATTTCTACGAGCCTTCGTCTACTGAAAGAATAAATCAGCTTGATGCTCACTCTGATCGACCAAGTAATTTCTACGGGCCTTCTTCTACTGAAAGAATAATTCCAGTCGAAACATATACTGATCGACCAAGTAATTTCTACGGGCCTTCGTCTACTGAAATAATAAATCAGCTTGATTCTCACACTGATCGACCAAGTAATTTCTACGGGCCTTCGTCTACTGAAAGAATAAATCACCTTGATTCTCACACTGATCGACCAAGTAATTTCTACGGACCTTCGTCTACTGAAAGAATAAATCAGCTTGATGCTCATTCTGTTCGACCAAGTAATTTCTACGGGCCTTCGTCTACTGAAAGAATAAATCAGCTTGATGCTCACTCTAATCGACCAAGTAATTTCTACGAGCCTTCGTCTATAGAAATAATGTATCTGCCTGGAACATATACGGATCTACCAAGATATTTCTATGGGATTCCATCTACTGACAGTATAAAAGAGGTTGGAACATACGCTAACCGAAAAGACGAAGTCTATGGTCCTTCATCTACTGAAAGAATAAATCCAATTGGTAAATATATTGATCAAATTAGTGATGGAATGTACACAGATGGACCAAATGGTTCTTCGTCTACTGAAAGAATTATTGACGAAAACTTTGCTGGTCCTAAGCAATCTCAAAGCTACAACCCTCAAACAGGTTATTATTATTAAAGTTACGTTAATTACATTACTGCCATTTATCTTATTTTAATATTTGTTTGAATTAATTAAATTCGTGTCACAGATATTAAACTTTTTGTTTTATCTCCTTTCATTGTGTTTTTGATATAAATACAAACGTATACCTTTTGGTTGTATGTATTTGTAATACTCCATATTTTAAGCTGTGGGGCTGGCTGTCCAGCTACGTTTTACAAAATGTATTTTAAAAATTATGTAATATCGAGATCTTATTTTACAAAAACGTTAGATATTTACGTAAAATAATTATCATCACTTCGGTCGACCTACATCGGATGGATATAAATTATTGTTCTTTTATACCAAAGCTCTGGTTGAAGAACTGAACACAACACTTCAATACTCTATAACAAATTAAAAGTCATGTAACAACCACGGTTTGAATACTATAATATAATAAATTATCTTTATTAATATACGGCTAACAACTATTTAAAACGGGAATTATAAAATATGTTTTTCAATTTTTTCTCGGAGTTCCATATCGATCGCCCTGAATTTATTCAAGTTTGAGTGTTCAATGTTCATTATTATTATACAAGACATTCGTAGATAATCTCGAAATATCGAGCTCCGCTAAAAAAAGTGGCAAACATATAACCTCAATATTCCGTTTTATATAGTTTTAGAAATGAAAATAACCAAAATAATTTAAAATCTTATAAAAGAGGTAGCGCCATGCGGCTTTACAGCCGATTTGTGTCGGCACGACCGGGGGGCACCCCTCACTCAAATAACACCGGCGTCAAGTGGCTATGCTGTCGTGTTTCGTGCGGTTTGTGAGTTTCCAGTGGCTCATTGGGAATAGGGAAAAAGAGGGCAATGCATAAGCATAACTTTTGGTTGTACGGATGTCTATGGGCGTCGGTAGTCACCATAAGGCTCCGACTGCTCAATTGCCTTCTTATGACATAAAAAAAGTTTGAGCGCGATAACCAGTAGGGCTAGCATGCGCGCACGACAAAATTTTGTCTACACCTTTTCTCGCATTATTTCATATAAGTAATACGAAAAGAGGCGTTGAGCATAGCATGCTAGCTCAGAAGTACTTTTTGAAAGCCCAATCTTAAAGAAATAAAATTTTTTACTTTAACTTTCTTACTTTAGGGAAGTATTTCGTTCTTCAATACAACAATTATTATATTATGTGAAGACCTTCTCGTACTTAACTGTTTGTTGTGACTGATTGGGCCTGTTATATATCAGAGGTCAAATAACAATAGTCTAATGGACCCGTTTAAATATTGATTGTATGTGAGGCATTTATTGACATGTGACGTGAGGATAATTTGGAAGTTGTTGGTTCAAATCCCGTCAAGACATTTGTTTTATCATCATCATCATTATACAAGAATCCGTCCACTGCTGAGAATAGGCCCCCTTCAATAAACGCCAAGACGACCGATCCCTTGCCACTCGCATCCAACACGGACCGGCCACTGCACGGAGATCGTCTATGCATCCTAAATATAAAATTGTTTCTAAGCTATTTTTAACTCATATTTGAAAGGCCAGCATCGCACCTGCTAATTATATAGCGGGTATTTATGGATATTGCTTACCACTTACCACCAAAAAAACTAAAGAGAGGTGTCAAGGGACACCCGGATGGAACGAAGTTCCTTTCGATTAATTAGTGAAGGAATTGTAATAAAAAACAAAAAAAAGGTGTAAGGAAAATAATTATTCTTGTAGGTATATTTTTTTTTATGATTTTTTATCGATCAAAATCAGAGCATCTCCCGGCGTAAAATAATAAAACAAAATAAAAAAGTCACCGAGATCGGTGGGATTTGAACTTTTTTACTAAGCAGCCCCAATAGTGTAAACAAAAACAGCTACCGACGCAGTGATGTGTCAATTAAAAAGCCGCACGGCTTACAACTATAGCAAAAAGTGTCGTTCCAACTTTTCATCTTAATTTTTTGCGTCTAGCCCTCTTTCGTGACGCGCGATAAGGAACTACGTTCCAAAAAATCTCAAGTCACTGAAATATAACATTTTTTTAAAGAATTACATCGTGGTATGAAAAGTGGGAGGGAGGCCTATGTTCAGCAGTGGATGGATAGAGGATGATGATGAAAAGTGCATCACTCATGGATATACACGAGCTTACCCAGGCATTTCATTATCATAAGACCAAACGGCTGTTAATTAACATACGTCAAACTATTGTAAGACCATGGAATTGCCTATTCTGAGACGCATCAGAAATTACCTACTCATGTTTTTCCATGCCGAGTCAATGACATTCCTTGCCGGTAAAATGATGACGATGATAAAGATGACGCGATCGAAATTATGGTAAACGATGATGAAGTCCCAAGTGTACTATCGAAAAGGCTCCATCTTCCCTTCAACACAAAACAACTTCGATTAAACCCATGACCTAAAGTCTTATTATTATAACGACAGATGGCGCTGTGAGAAAACTATTGAAAATGACAAGTATAACAAGGTTTTTTTAATCTACATAAGAAAAGTATTCCTATTTTTTTTATTTAACGCCGGGAAATGTTCTGAGGCATCCCGCGGGGGAGTGGGTCTCCCCACGCGAGTATGTGGCACTCACTGCGCCCGAAAGCTGGTATGTGGCGAGTGCCACCAATGCCGCCTTTGGTGAGGTGGCCCGGATCCTCAACGGCTAGTCAGTCCCCCAAGGGACCGAAGCCACCTCCACAGAGGGGTTGTCCCGCACCACAGAACAACCCCTCCCAGCATCAGGACAGTACAATGGGGTGAGGTACCGGTCCTTGTCCCCTGCTCTTTTGTCCCCTCTTTATATAAGAGGGGTAAAAAGAGCCCCCTCAGCTCAATTAGCTTCGCCTAAGGTGCTGGGTTCACCTTAGGCTACTAAGCCCCACCACCACAACAAGGCCTGAACCATGGTGGGGGGATTGTACAGCTGACCTAAGCAGGCCTAATTGCTAAAGCACAAGCAAAGATCTATAAACGTAATGCCCCTCACCTATTAATCATCAAATGATCTTACTCCTGGCATTTACTCATATTTTTGCCATATGAAGTAATAGTATTAGTCATAGTTCTGAGCTAATGCGGATCTTGAAGGTATCTCGAGGCATCGCCCGGTTTCTAGAATTAATGAAAGCAATGCTAGCCAGTGAATCCTGTATTAATGTAAAAATATATTTATAGTCGCAAATGAATTTACTTTTTTGATAACGCAGGGTCAGCAACGCAGCCAGAATCCTCGGGTAGGTTCCTGACGCCATATGGTACCACATAACAACCGTACACAAACGTACACAAAACAACCACCCCGAGCGCCTTCAGCTGTTTTTTGAGGGTCCTGGATCTGCAGGCAACAGGAGCACCTCAGCGACGCGAATGAATTGGCTTTTTTCACTTTAACGCCGGGAAATGCTCTGAGGCATCTCGCAGGGGAGTGGGTCTCCCCACGCGGCTATGTGGGGCTATGCTGCGCCCGAAAGCTGGCAAGTGGACGCAGCTCTACCCACTAAACCTGGCTAGTGCCACCAATGCCGCCTTTGGTGAGCCGCACCACAGAACAAACCCTTCTATAATCGGGACAGTACAATAGGGTGAGGTTCCCATCCTTGCTCCTTGACCCCCTGCTCTTTTGTCCCCTCTTCTTATAAGAAGGATACAAAGAGCAGCCCCCTCGGTTCAATTTGCTTCGCTCAAGGTGCTGGGTTCACCTTAGGCTACTGAGCTTGAGGCAGCTTAGTAGGCGGACAGCTTCAAGCCTTTTGACTTGAACCATGCCCCACCACTTACCATTAGACCTAAAAAAGATATAAAAATGGGTGTCTACGCTTGAATGAATTATTGTTTTTTGAGTTAAATTAAGTTTTTTAGTATTGAATGAACACATGTAACGTGACGGTACATATCAAAAATTAAAATGAAATCAGTAAGTAAAATTATAGACGTGACGACTAAACAGTAGACGCCTGTACAAATTAAATAGCGATAGAGTTAAAAAGTGCATGTCGGTTACAGCCTGAACGATGGGCATCCTGGGTCTACCCGGGACCTATACCACTCATGGGCGACGCTGACTACTTAAATGGCTACCAGCTTGTCTGTCAATAAAAAAGATGATCCGCTTTACACGACCTTGGTACACCACATCAATCAAAAGTCTCCTTAATAGGTTCCGTATTAGGGTCCAAAAAAAAAACGATAAAAAACACACCTAAATGCCTTAATTTGACGCCATCTCGTTTTAGATTATCTTTTTGTTTAAGTTTTGTTAAATAAAAAAAGTGCGTGCGTACAAAGTACACATGTCAGAAGTGAAACTTATTTGGCAAACTAATTTTTAAATCTCGTATTATTATCATTTTTTATATATTATTATTTTTATAATAATCTAAAGCTTTAAATTTCCGAGACTTTCGCGACGTTCGCTCTATCTTACTCTCTCTCTCGATCTTTCTAACTCGCTTGCTGCCTACTCTCACTCCATAGCTATGTGCTTCATGCTACGTTCGCCCTTTCTCAGTCTCTCTCAATCGGTCTCCATCACTCTCTCCCTCTTCTTGGAAATGTTCTTCTTACGAAAACGTTGCACATTTTCGTAACGTTTCATCCGTAAAAAAATTACCCTCATGCGCGCAAAGAAGTTTCACTTCAATAAAATTGATGTTTTAGTGATGGCTGCGGTGTGTTTGTCAGTCATCAAGACATCATCAGAGTACATAAATGATTTTATAATCATGATGACCCGTCTATTTTCGTTGTCTAGAAAATCTCCAGTAAAGAAGAAATACATTTAGACATCTATTATGAAGTTCTAACCTCCTATCCAACTAATATTATTAACGCGAAAGTTTGTATAGACATATGTTTGTTACTTTTTCACGCAAAAACTACTGAATGGATTTTAATGAAACTTTACAATAACATAGCTTATACATCAGAATAACATATAGGCTATAATTTATCCCTGTACTCCCACGGGAATGGGAAGTACGTGGGTGAAACCGCGGGACGCTGCTAGTTAGTAAAAACGGCGAAAAATGCACGGAATTCTGGACGGCGATGGTCTCCTTCTGCGAGGCAGGAAAAACCCAGAAGGAGGTTGACGAGCGGAGATGCGTAGGACGTGCTATTTAATGCGCCTCCAGTAACGCCCCTGTGTTGGTGTCGGGCTCAGGATGAGAATCCTGGACCCTCAAAAAGCGTCTGAAGGTGCTCGCAGTGGTTTTAGTTATGGTGGGCACTCCCAGGTGCGAGTTTCACTTTGGGACAAGATCTACCCGAAGATCCTGGCTGCATCTATTAGGATTTCCATGTGAAAAAAAAAACGTGTGGCACTCGGGGACTGCCGCGGTAAAGCTATTGCATAGCATTTTTTATCAACTTATGCAATTATAATAATTTAATTATGATCGCTCTCCTTTCTATTTAAGCTCCGTGACACACGCATAAATATTTGACAACTATTATACTTATAATATTATGTCAATTCTTTTTCATTATTTACATTTTTTTAATCTAAACTACGCCATTATCCGAATATTGTGGATATATGTTGTCGATTCGAAAGATTTATTTAAATACCTTAATTTGAGAGGAGTACTTACCGTATCCCACACCTATATACTTTCTCACAAACAGCTGCTTACTTATTCGTCCGATTTCGGAGCAGCTCGTCTCTCGTCGGGTGTTAGGTTTTTTTCGTTACGGAATTTCTTGATTCGGTCGCCGCGCTCAAGGCCCGCGATAAAAGCTATGCAATAGCTTAAAAAATAAAAATAAAAAAAATGCAAGGGATGCTCATTAATGTCACAATGAGGAATTAACAAAAATCTTTCCCTTTTTCCACCAGTTTTAGTCCCGAAATCAAGTAGAAATTAATTTACACTAAAACAAAACTCTTTTACATAAGACTGACACCAAAACTTTGAGGTGCAGACTACGTGTCATAGATGTGACACAGTCACTGACCCGATATCGCCTTTATTGTTATATGCCTTTCAAATATGGGTAGGTATGCTCTTTTCTTGAAAGTCCCTAAGTGGTGTCGGTTCGGAAATATGGTGCCAGTTGTTTCCATACAGTGGCCGTATGAGGCAGGTAATTTCGTAAAGATCCAGTTGTTGTGGATTTCCGGACATCGAGTCGATGTGGTGAAATTTAGAATTTTGATGAGAATACTGCGATCAAGTATATAACTGGACAAAGTAGTAATGTGAGCAATACAATCCCGAAACTGGTCAGTGATTTGTCACTAACTTAATATCAATTCAACCAATCAGTGTACGTACGTACGTATGGGCATTTATGGGACCATCATGGTCCCATAAATGCCCATTAGTCGGCCAATCAGAGCGAAGAACCGGCGCAGCGTCGCAGCACAAATTTGGCGGAATTGGTTTTCATACAAAACACATAAAATTACCGCTGTATTCCGGTTATATGCTAGTTGAATTTTGCTATTGGACTAGTCTTAAATCCCGGGAACTCATTTGTGCTCATGGGCAATAAACACTTACCATCATGTGACTAGTTACGGATAGACTCAAAGACCCGAAGCTCACCGTCATCATCCGTTTGTTGTATCCTCTTTACTAGAGTCATCGCGATGCGGGTGAGAGAGGAGGCCGCCGACGAGGTCTCCTCCCGCGGGCGACGAACGGGGGTGCGTAGGAGGCGCTATTTAATGCGCCTTCAGTAACGCCCCTGTGTTCGTGTCGGGCTCAGGATGGGAACCTGGGTCTGTATGGCACGACGTCGTGGGGACTGCTTAGTAGCGGCCGGGCAGTCCCCCCCTTCGAGGAGTAGTCTGGCCTTTGCCGGGGCCAGCCTGTCGCTGAGGTGATCCTGTCCGTTGCCTGCATATCCGGGACCCTCAAAAAGCGGCTGAAGGCGCTCGCAGTGGTTTTAGTTAGGGTGGGCACTCCCAGGTGCGAGTCCCACATTGGGTCAGGATCTACCCGAAGATCCTGGCTGCATCCATAAGGATTTCCCTGCGAAAAAAAAAAAAAAAAAAAAAAAGAGTCATCGCGATGTCGAAACGCATCAATACAAATTTTCCCAAAAACTCAATTTGGCCGAAACCATTGTTCTCTAAATGTCATTGGTTTTTGAGGCTTTAATATCTTGACCTTTAACCCTGAGATAAAATCCGAGCACTCACCATTGTGACTTAGTGGATGTAATTTGCGGTTTTATAAAAGGTAACCTTTTCAAACATGTTACGTAAATTATGTTGAACATCTTTATTTCATGATGTAAGTAATAATGTTTATTTTCCTGAGGGTTCTTAGATATATTTTATCAAAATCGGCTCAGCCATTTCATGGTCATTCGTTCTTTTATCCTATTGTTTTTTTAAGTATATTTTATTCATAAGCAATTAATGTGGAAGATTTTGGTGAAGGTATTTGTTGACTTGAAGGTGGACGCAGCTCTACACTCTATAACCCAGCGTGTGCCACCAATACCGCCTTTGGTGAGGTCCGGATGTGTTTAGCAACAGGGCACCTCGACGGCTAGTCAGTCGCCTAAGGGACCAACGCCACCTCCATAGAGGGGTTTTCCCGCACCACTAAACAACCGCTCCCAACGTCGGGACAGGTCGGGACAGGAGGTTCCCGTCCTCGCCCATTGCTCCCTGCTCTTTTGTCACCTCTTCTTATAAGAGGGGTACAAAGAGCCCCCTCGGCTCAATTTGCTTCGCCCTAGGTGCTGGGCTCACCCTAGGCTACCGAGCCCCATCACCATGTTAAGGCCTGCACCATGGTGGGGACATGCAACACTCGTTATACTACTCAACTACGGTTTTGTTCAAATAGTTATTTTGAACAAAACAAAAACGTCAATACATTAAGCCCAAGGACATTTTTGGAGTTTTTTCATCATGATCATCACCCTAATTGCGTTTACGTAATGGAATTGAGATCGATCTGAAGATTGACAGCTCAAATTACAGAGGTCACGTGATGCAAGTGTAGGTCTTGCTAAAGTATTAAGAGCCCTGTGGTACTTTCAAATACATTTGGTAATGCATTTTTTGTGGACGATGTAATGGCCCGTGGGCTTATGAATATTGGGCTAGTTTTTTATATTATAGCACAGGAGGGCAAACGAGCAGTCGAACCCTTTAGGCGACTATCGACGCCCATACACATCTGCACAACCAGAGATTATGCAGATGCGTTGTCCTCCTTTTCCCTATCCGGGGGGGATAGGGATAGGTGACTACCGACGCCCATACACAATTGCACGACCAAAAGTTATGCAAATGCGTTGCCCTCCTAAGTTCTCTCTATCCCTCCAATGGCGTAAACTAACAAACCGCACGAAACGCGACTGCATAGCTAGGTCACTTGACGCCGGTGTTATGTGAGCGGGGAATACCACCCCGGTCGTGCCGGCCGAATTCAGCTGCAAAGTAACATAGCAAGCTACCTCTTACACTTCTTACTTATCTATTTTCTAAATAGACTTTGAGTATATTAGATAAGATAGCCTAGCAGAAAAGCACGTCAACCTTATGATTGCCCATGTTTTAGACTCTGGCAAATTATCCAGGTTTATCACAAGATAGATCTCAGAGCTATTAATTATATCATCCTTTACTTTCCAGTACACAGCCTTGACAGGAATAGTCTGTAACCATACAGACAGACTCATCTTAGTATGTTAAATAAAAGTAGAACTGATGTGTAATTAGATCGAGCAAAATATCATGCAAATTAGCAGCTTCATTTACATTGTCTCATACGATATACAGGCTGTTGTTTATTTCGTCACTGTTTTTTTTTCTATTCTTTATTTAAATAGGAGTTTTTATCCAATAGTCCAAAATTGTATGGGACGTTGGTCTACTTTTATACATGTAATGAGATGAAGGAAAGAAAATATTGAAACAGTTTTGATTTGTTCATATCCATGAATTCATCTCAATTTCAGCGGAAGAATAATTTAATGTTTCCAACATTTGCAACACTACGTGTATAAAACAATGGCGTATGGTGTATATTCCTTGGTGTTTTATGTCAAATGTAAGGAATTATGTCATTGTTCGATAGGCATCTGTCATGCAAAAACGGCAAAGGCCGGCAACGCACCTGCTAATCCACTGGTGTAGCGGGTGTCTGTGGATGTCGCTCTTCACTTACCATCAGGTGAACCGACTATCCGTTTGCCCCCTCTTCTATCAAAAAAAACATCTGGTTTGTCATATGTCAGAAATGACAGTTAGTAAGTAATAATTATCCATCTGAAGGGCGCCATCTTCATTAAGAATTGCCAACAAGTTAAAAAACTTGAAAAAGATTTTTATTTTTTGCTTGTAAATTAGTTTCTTAACCTAATTTATTTTATTTTTAATGAAATCTATGTATTTTTTCTCTATTTATGGTATACTGTACA
Source organism: Helleia helle (assembly GCA_963853865.1). NCBI lineage: Eukaryota > Metazoa > Arthropoda > Insecta > Lepidoptera > Lycaenidae > Helleia > Helleia helle. The sequence goes on along the minus strand of OY971433.1, from coordinate 16,683,729 downwards.
AGACCAGACCAGAAATGGACCGTCTCCTTTAACCAACATCTGACCTATTTAAATTAAATTCTGTAATAATAACTTCTCTTTCACGTTCGTTCAGAATAAAATCCATTAACAAATGTTGAACAACCTCTATTTTCTCGTATATGTCACAATTGAGTCTGCTTTCCGAATTAAGAACGCAACTTATGCTGATGAATAATGTCCAGAACGAAGTCTTAATGCTAACTTCATGTACTTTCTACTTAACTTATTACTAATAAACCAGGAATTGTGATAGGTTCACTTTGTATTGCCCTATAGTCTATACCAAATTCCCTATTCCTTAGAGATACTCTCAAAACATTTTTCCTTTTATTGAATAAAATACGTTTGAAATGTGAAAATTATACCCAATAGTCAGGCACATATGTTACTTCTCTCCCCATATCATTTCCTAACTTTCATATTTACCCCTTTTCGTCAATGTTAATAATTATGTCTTTATTGTGTCTAAGTAAAGCCGCATGGTCTTCAGTCAATTTCTTCTTCGACTTATATTTCTCTATAAAATGCAGAAAACTTCCGCTATCTGAGAATTTAACTATGCGATTGAAAATTGAAGTTAAATATAATATACCTTTTTGTCAATGTCAATAACTATATAATATCGGCTTGATCCCTTGGCGCTGCGTAGAGATGTCGGATCGCTCTGCATCTACCACGGGGAGTGTTCTGAGGAATTGTTCGGATTAATACCTGCGGCAGAATTCCACCACCGGACATCGCGTAAGAATTCCAAATTTCACCCACACCACCTTGATGTCCGGAAATCCACAACATCTAGATTTTTACGGCATTTCCTGCCTCGCACTACAAATATATGGAATCAGCTGCCACCTATGGTGTTTCCGAACCGATACGACTTAGGGACCTTCAAGAAAAGAGCATACTCACATCTAAAAGGCCGGCAACGCACCTGCTGATCTCCTGGTATAGCGGGTGTCTGTGGATGTCGCTATTCACTTACCATCAGGTGAACCGACTGTCCATTTGCCCCCTCTTCTATAAAAAAAAAAAAGAAAAAAAACAATATCAACAAGTAACTACTTAAAAAATTTAAAACATGTAATACCTACCTATAAAAAGATGGCGCTAGATTTCATAATATAATTCACTCTGTAAATATTATCTTCTTACATCGTCAGCAACTTTTTAAGCCCCTGACATAAAAACGAATTTTGATATGAACGACCTTCTTTATGTTTGATAACTAAAATATGTCTGTTACACCGCAGCTCTGAAACAGGTGAACCAAATTGGATGCGGTTATTTTTTAATTGAAAGCTACTCATCTAACCATGGATCTTAAATATGTTTTGTCAAAATCGGTGTACCAGTTTCATTGTGTTGGAAAATTAATTATTTAATTTGTAAACACCCTGTATCCGTCCACAATTAGATGAGCAGCTACCATCTGCGCCGCGTACTTCGTGTCCAGCGCCTTTCGCTGTGGATATTTCTAGGCAAAGGTCACCGCATCGAGACGGTCAATTAAAATCGAGTGAGAGGATTTATTTCATTAGCCCTTACGTAGATTTGATTGATCTCAGGTTTATTTTTCTGAGATTTTTTGGTAAAGTTAATGTTATAGTTTTCTAATGAACCCGCGACCATTGCTTGAAGTGTCCAAAAGCCTGACCACTTGACCAGACGGCCGTCGAATATCACTCACTACGCGAAGCGTCGCGCTAAAAATATTGATTTACTATGTTTCGTATACATAATATCACATTTCCTAATGGTAATATAATATTTGGTGTAATAGATCACTAACAAGATTTTGTTACGGAAAATTTGAAACTGCTCTGCAATATTGTTTTCTAATGTTTACGCGAATTTCATTCATTATAATAAAACAATTTTTACGGATTTTATCGCGGTTTATTAAGATTTTTACAAGCCCGACGTTTCGGATACTTTACAGCAACCATGGTCACGGGAGGACTGAGGTGTCATACGTCCTATTATTACAAAGTTATTCGAAACTACCCTATGATACATCAATATTTTGGTCAGTCCTATCTACGCAGAAGGTGCTAACTGTATCTTTAATCTGTGACATATTATGCTTGGATTTTGATTTGATAATTTTAATAATGGGATCCCAAGCAGGTAGTAAGAGCCAGCCATCTTCTCTATTGAAATTAGGATGTTTTTTAATTTCAATAGCCTCGCGGATCATCCTTGGTTGGAATCTGTGTTCTTTTGCGAGGACTTGTGGTTTATCAAATCTGATATAATGGCGAACTTTGTCAAGACTATGTTCACAGATGGCAGACTTAGTGTAGCGACGGTGTTTTAAATAAATAAATAAATAAAACTTTATTTGGTAAACACACTGTCCTAACACATTATTGATTATAATATAACATCTGTGGTACATTCTAAATTTTAATGTATAAGAACAGCATATTAAAAGAAAGAAGCAATAAGAGAAGATAGTAATGTTGGCAACAGTGTGTTTCGCAAAAACGTGGGACCTCAGCTAAAGTTAGGACTAAAAGCCCTAACACTGGTTTTCAGGACCACCGTTGCTTTTCCCATTTTGGCGGTAATAGTAACGTGAATAACAGTAAAAAAATAATAATAACGCTTTTTTATAATTTGAACAGAATTATGCACCCATGTAAACATTAATTATGTATAAAGCTTATGTAGGTATATAAATATTAATTATAAATATATAAAAAAAAAAAAAAAAAAATATCTTTTTAGGCGGCTTGAAATAAGTTTTTATAGAAGCTCGCTTTAGGATGAAGCCAATCTTGTCAGTGACGCCTTTAATAAACGGTAGCACAGCAGGTACTCGCTCAACGGTGGCTGGTTTCACACGTTCACTGTGACGGAGACGCGGTACCCGAAGCTTGTTGTCACGCAGTACTTGCTTGACATGTTGAAGTTCGGTCTCCAGGTGCTGCTCATCACAGATCCCTTGTACTCTCTGAAACAAAGATTTACCCGCGTATTGCTCTGCAATAATAATAAATAATTATTATTAAATAATACTAAGATAATAAACAATTAATAATATTGATCTCATGGAAACATTAAATGACAAAGGACTGATAAATATATAAGCATAGATAAATAAAATAGGAGTGTCTGTTTGTAATCTTAAACTAACCTTTTTTATTAAATGACTAGAGATGTTTACACGTGCATACACGGTACATATACCAAAATATGCATATACATTTTTGTATGTCTGTCTGTTTGTTCCGGTTAATCTCCAAAATGACTGGGCCAATTCTGACGGGACTTTCACTTGCAGATAGTCGATGTTATAAGGAGTAACTAACTATAAAAATTATTATCGTCAATCCGGATACCCGGCTCTCAATCCAAGAAGCTGCGGGCAACAGCAGCTAGTGACATATATTTTTGTCCCTTAAAAGAAAAAAATATTAACGTATACTTACTAATTTCATAAAGCTGAAGAGTTTTTTACGGATTTTATCGCGGTTTATTAAGATTTTTACAAGCCCGACGTTTCGGATACTTTACAGCAACCACGGTCATCTTAATAAACCGCGATAAAATCCGTAAAAAAGTGTTTCATTATAATGAGTGAAATTCGCGTAAACATTAGAAAACAATAGCTGAAGAGTTTGTTTGTTTGAACGCGCTAATCTCAGAAACTACTGTTCCGATTTGAAAAATTATTTCAGTGTTAGATAGCCAGCCCATTTATCGAGGAAGGCTATAGGCTATATAACATTACACTGCGACTAACAATAATTAAGTGGAGTAAGTTAATGCGGGCGAAGCTGCGTCCAACAACTAGTTACATTTGCGAATGAATTTCATAGAAATTTCCATTACATCTTTTTACAAATTGATCTAGAGTTCAAGGAATCATCAGGAACTTAGTTGTTACTGATATAAGAAAGTATATTTATTTATTTTTTCTTATTATTCCATAAACCCATAATAAATATAGTTATTATACTAATAGTTAATATTGTACATCAGTATTGCTTAATACGTAGCATAACTTTTAACCCATAGTAAAATATTAATTCAGAGTACTTGTAAGTTGTTACATTATGTTACATGTTACAAAACCGGTACCCCCTTCCCTGGTGGGCTCGCGTATTATAACATGTGATAATTATTGCGAATTGAAATGTACTGAGATGCGCGGCCTTGTGCTCTCCCTTGGTAAGGCGACGTGTATACTGGACTTAGACTCCAGTCTTACCGTAGACCGTAGACTTAGAACCAGTCTTACCGACTGGTTGAGATTAGTATGAGTTATATTATAGTCTAAAAAGTAAAGAAGAAAGTGTATTGTAAGAGGCAGTGCCATTGCTGCTTTGCAGCCGGATTGGGCCAGCTCGACCGGGGGGTATCATACATAGGGGGAAGGCGGAAGTCCATGGGCGTCAGTAGTCACCATTACGCTCCGACTGCTTATTTGCCTCTTTATACCATAAAATATATATAAACTGTATATTATTGAAATTCAAATCTAACCGGGGGGTTGTGCTGTGCCAGCGCGTTCCCGTCAGCGTGTGTACCACCATCCTGCTTGTGTCTTCTATGAAAATATTTCGGAGAGAAGACAGGACAGCCTGTGTAATTACTGGCACATACTTAACATCTTATGTCTCAGGATTGACAACATATATACGTTTCCTTTTTTTTCTTTAACGCCGGGAAATGCTTTGAGGCATCCCGCAGGGGTGAGGGGACATCCTAGGCGGGTAAGTGAGACTCGCTGCGCCCGAAAGAAAATAAAACGCAGCTCTGCCCACTGAAACCCGCGAGTGCCACCAATTCCGTCTTTAGAGAGGTGCCCCGGATCTGTTGAGCAAACAGGGCACCTACAGGGACCGACGCCACCTCCATAGAGGGGTTGTCCCGCACCACATAACAAGGGGTTATTATGTGGTGCGGAACAGCACAATGGAATGAGATTCCCGTCCTTGCCCCTTGCCCCCAGCTCTTTTGTCCGGTACCGGTGAGCGCCACCGCCACGACAAGGCCTGAACCATGATGGGGATGACATAATACCCTGTCATGTCTTTGGTCAGAATGATGACATGTACACACAATGTAACACCAGGAAAGTAGAGCCATATTTTTAAAGATCAAGTTAAAGGTTATGTATCATCATCATCATCATCATCATCAGCCTCTATCCGTCTACTGCTGAACATAGGCCTCCCTCAATGAACGCCAAGATGGCTGATCCCTTACCAAGGTTATGTATAATTACATGTAATTATCAAGATGGGTGACGGTGTGGCATGCAGAAGGAATAAGGAAGTGAAAAATTAAGTCAATTTTATATTATTAGACAGATTACGAACTTTATGGTTTACTGGTGGGAGGGAAGCGCTGTGCCGCGCTCCCGGCTGCATGGGTACCACCATCTTGCTTGTTTCTCCCGTGAAACAGCTTTGCTGTGTTTCGGAGAGAAGGGCAAGACAGGCAGTGTAATTATTGGTACTTAGACTTAACATCTTTAATTATGTCTCAGGATAGGCAACACATAAATGAGTTGCCTGGGCTCGTTCCAGGTAAACTGGTTTATGTTCATGGGCGACGTCGACCACTTACCATCAGGTGGCACGTTTGCCAGTTTGCCTATCTAACTAACATAAAAAATTGTGTCACAATGTCATCCATCTAAATTGATCCTGTCCTTAATACCATGAGACAAAAGACGGGTGAAAGGCAATATAAGTTTTTTATGTTGGTTAGGCAAACGGCCAGACGTGCCATATCATGCGATGGTCGACGTCGCCCATGAACATTAAGAAACTTAGACTTTTTTAATGACGCAGATTAATGCTTTCTCATGATCCAAGTTTATCTGGTTTACCTCGGGTAAGGCTCCTGGACCTCTGTGGGGACTTGGGAATACACTGCCCCACCAAACAACTTGCGAGCGTCCTTAGCTTTTTGAGGGTCCCGGATCTGCAGGCAGCAGGATCACTTCAGCGACAGGTTGGCCCCGGCGAAGGCCAAGGCCTCGTAAGTGGGGACTGCCCGGCCGCTACTGAGCAGTCCCTGTGCAATCGTGCTATACTGGGCTTAGGTTCCCATCCTGAAGTCTGACACGAGCACAGAGTCGTTAATCGAGGCGCATTAATGTAGCCCTTAGCGCTTCCTGCGTACCCCCCTTCGTCACCCGCGTTTGGAGGCCTCATCGGCGGTCTCACTCCTTTTTACGCCGGGAAATGCTCTGAGGCATCCCGCGAGGGAGTAGGAGAGTCTCCCCAGGCGGGTATGTGGGACTCGCTGCGCCCGAAAGGTGGTAAGCTGGACGCAGCTCTACCCACTAAAACCCGGCGAGTGCCACCAATGCAGCCTTTGGTGAGGTGTCCCGGATCTGTTGAGAGATTGAAAGAATCACAGAGGGGTTATCCCGCACCACAGAACAAGCCCTACCAGCGTCGGGACAATGCAATGGGGTGAGGTTCCCAACCTTGCCCCTTGTCCCCTCTTCTTATGATATTTATCTATCTCAAGGGATAACCTTAGGCTACTGAGCCCCACCGTCAAGGTTTGAAATATGGTGGGGATCTCTCAGTGGACGGAAACATGCTAATGATGATGATGATGATAGATTCAAACATCATTATATTATTCATCGTAAATACATGTATTTAGCCTTACTCGTAATTGTCTCGATCCAAATAGCAGGCGGCAGAGACTCAAGTTAATTAGTGGATTGCAAGTTCATCTCACGACAGATGTCGTCATCTCGCTAGAATATAGAAAGGTGAAGATCTAAGTTATGTAATTCATTTTAATGCTTATATAGCTGATGATGCTTTATATGATCATCATCATTATCATCATCATCGTCGTCATCATGATCAGCATCATCATCATCATCATCGTCATCATCATCATTCTCAAACTTTTACGGTCCATAGTCATGAGCATATTATAATGAACACCAAAAGGCGTTGCCGCCTCTCGCATCCAACTAAATGAAAAACTATATTTTATTTTTAAATATACTACAAAATACAACGATTAAGGGAAGTACAGAGAGACGCTGCTGGAAAAAATGAGCAGGGAGGAGGTATCCATGCAGATGACAGCGCAGCACACGCGCGAGACGCGCATCCTGCTAACGATACATGACACCGAAAAGAAAATCCATCTCAACGTGGACGACGGACGATTCACCTTGATTGTAATAATAATAACATGGACGCTTTTACACCACGTCAATCTGGTCCCGTGGTAAGTTCTCGAAGAACTTATGTTACGGGTACCAGACAACGGAAATATATTTAATACTTTTACAGTACATAGTATTTAAGATTTTAATTATATAATACACATATTTTATTATACATCCATGACCCAGGAATACAGACAACTTTTTGTTCTCTGGCGAGATTCGAGCCCCCTACCTCCGGCTTGAGCGTCAACGCTAACGTCATTGAACCACAGAGATCGTCGATAATGTTACTATTTTAATTTATTTTAAATTTTATACTTATAATGTATTTAATAATTGAAATTACAATAAGTATTATAATATTCACTTTTTAGGGTTCCGTATATTATCATAAAAACTTCCACCGAAAATTGATCTGATCTAGTAAGTAGTTTTTTTTAATACGTCATAAATCGTAAACCGCAATTTACCTTTCATTCAATCAACTCAAATTTAAAAAAAAAAAAATTCAAAATAAACCATATCTTTTGTTAAAGTGTTGTATATTAAGTAATGGTACCGAACCCTTCGTGCGCAAGTCCGACTAGCACTTGGCTGGTTTTTTTTTAATTTATGTACAAATATTTCATTACAATTTTAATATATGGCTAAATATTATAATAAGTTTTAGTGTATATTTAACAAAAAATATCTTATTATTAAACTTATTTAATTATCTTCACGCTTATTACTGTAATTATATAATATTCTAAAGTTGATTTAATATTTGGATAACTACAAAACATCGGCGTTGTTGTTTAACAACTCAATATTAATTACTAGCTGTTGCCTGCAGCTTCGCCCGCGTTACTCAACTCCTATAAGTCACAGCGTGATGTTATATAGCCCATAGCCTTCCTCGATAAATGGGCTATCTAACACTGAAAGAACTTTTCGAATCGGACCAGTAGTTCCTGAGACTAGCGCGTTCAAACAAACAAACAAACAAACCCTTCAACTTTATAATATTAGTATAGATTAAAAAAACGGAACATATTGTCATTCATTCATGTCTTAATTATTATACCTATTATGTAGTTGGAATTTTTTTGCATTTTTATTTTAGTTTCCTTTTTACCTAAATATAATATTACTAGCTGTTGCCCGCAGCTTCGCCCGCATTAACTTTGATTTACAGCCGTACGCGGATTGATGATGATTATTTTTATAGCCTAAGTTACTCCTTATAACATCAGCTATCTGCCAAAGAAAGTCACGTCTAAATCAGCCCAGCCGTTTCAGAGATTAGCTGGAATAAACAGACAGACAAACAGACGGAGAGACAGACAAAAATTGTCTGTCTCTGTCTGTTAAGAGGTACTTGCCATGCTGCTTAGCAGCCGAATTGGGCCGGCACGACGGCTGTCTCGTTTCTTGCGGTTTGTGAGTTTCCGGTGGCCCATTGGGGGGGTTAGGGAAAAGGAGGGCAACGCATCTGCATAATCTTTGGTTGCACGGATGTGTTTGGACGTCGGTAGTCGCCAAACGGCTTCGACTGCTCATTGCCCTACTATGCCATAAAAAAAAAAATTAAAAATGGCTATTTTTGTATATGTACCGTGTATACAACCGTATGCATTTCATAAAAAGCGGTTATTTTAATATTACAAACAGACACTCAAATTTTATTTATCTGTATAGATGTATATAAAACCGACTTCAAAATTAAAAAAAAAACTAAAAAGCAATAAAATAACTTCCTTAATCTTTGTGCCTACAATTTATAATCAACTTGTTCTTCTACTAATATACAATCTTTGCATTTACCACGTCATTATTGTTACTTTTGGAGTCGGTGTCAGCCAAGGTAGGTAGGGAGGTAGGTACATCAACGAATACGACACCGGCTTCAAAAGTAACAATAATGACGTGGTAAATGCAAAGATTTTAATTTTGAAGTCGGTTTTAATTTTTGTTTAAAATAAATTTATTTCTTAATTTTTAGTGATTGCAAAATTCGATAACTGATTTTATTTGTCTGAAATATGGGTAGAACTATTAAACGCGTTGCTCAGATTAGATAGCGCTGTATTAATGAGATGAACGTAGAAAGGGTTTAAATCATTACATGACAAATTAAAAAACCGAAATTGAATTGTGTAAAACTTTATATACATGTAATTGAAAGCGATCACGGCAGATTTGCTGCTATTCATTAAATAATTCAGTTATATGTAGGTATAGAACATCACTATCACCAATATATTATAGGTATAAAATGGATATTATGATGACCTTGAAATACTATGATGCGCTTCCAAAGCATAGTTGTTTTTTGTTCATTTAACAACGACAAGTAAAATTAAATTAAATTAATTAAACAAAATTACATGATTTTGGTACTTGGAACTAAGCCCATTAAAAGCTGTAAATCGTCGAGGATTCCCCTCGACTGTGTAAGGTCTCCATCATCACACCTGTAATGGCGCTTGTCTTCATCATCAGACCCTTAATGATAGTCACAAACCATCTAGGTGTAAAGTTCTCATCATTACAAATTAATCAAGCCCAAACACAAGGTTACTGATGTAAATCGTCGAGGAGTTCCCTCGACTGTCTTTCGGCTCCAGCATCAGATCGACTTTAGACCTTCATCAAATTGTAGTCCTTCAAAACACTTTATAAAAAAAATATCAAACGCACTAGTCGCCCCTACGATTTTCGAAAGTTCCCCTCGATTTCTCTGGGATGCCATCATCAGATCCTGGTTTCCTTATCATGGGACCATTTGGGAAGTATACCCTTTAGAACAAAAAAATAATTTTTCTAACCGGTCCAGCCATCTGCGAGTAATCAGGTAACATACATAAAAAAAAAAAAAAAAAAGATTCCGACGAATTGATAACCTCCTCCTTTTTGAAGTCGGTTAATAAACTAATCGCATCCAACACGGACCGGACACAGGCTGATGATGATAAGCTAAATCTAAATGATAAACTTTTTTAGTTATATACATACTTAATATATTTTGTATTTATTTAAATTAACATGTTTATAATATTACAATTGAGGTGTAATTATTATCTAGACGTCTAAGAATGTATTACTATAGCGTCGTAGAAAGATTAATGCTCGAACCCTTTCAATACAACAAGTTCATAAATTTTCTTGTTGCCTTATTTGCCTTCAATTGTTATATATAAAATATTTCACCATTATAACCATCAACATTACCAGCCTACAACCTTTAACTACAGGAGGCCTCTCTTAACGAACGCATAAAAAATGTATTTTTGTATCATCATCGAATTACTCATGAGTAACAACTATTACTATTTGAAACGGGATATTTACCATGATGTTTATTTCGCGAAGCTTGACATTTCAACATTGTCAACGAATATCTTGATATTTCGACATTGTCAACGAATATTTTGATATTTCGACATTGTCAATGAATGTCTTGATATTTTGAGATTGTCAACGAATATCTTGATATTTCGACATTGTCAACGAATGGTTTGATATTTTGACATTGGCAACGAATGTCTTGTTCACGAATTATCGTTTTAAATAGTTTAAAATATGATAATAACTCTGCTAATCTAAAATATGTTGGCGTGCCGTGGTAGAAAAATCGACTTAATTCCGCGATACACGGCATGACTTTTTCTCGTTATAGATTATTAATTCATAATTATAAATTCTAATAATATTATGAGCATTCATTTATTCAATTCTTATATTCACATCTACGTTCAACATTAACTTTACATAAAATTCAATCATAATATCTATGAAATAGTATCAATACTGCTCTGATATTTTCGATAGTTTTCACTTTTTTAGTCTAACAAATAAGGCATTTATGCATATAAAACAATGATAAAATATCAAGCTCTCAGAAATAAAGAACATGATAATATATAATATAAATATTTTCAACCAAAAACGGAATATTTACCATTGCATATTTCACTCACTCACTACACTCATTGCTATGAAATAAACAGAAATAAATAGAATCACATTGTTATATGAAACAAGGTTTTACGGATTTTATCGCGGCTTAAGAGGAAACACTAAGGGCTAGAGAAATTAAAATTATTAAATATAAAATCTATTGCTGTCTTCTTAACCTCACCCCCCCCCCCCCCCCACGCAAATACATATTTACGCGATAGAGACATCTGGAGCTTGAACTTAAAATATCTACTTAAAGAACAGAAACTCAACCATTTTTAGTCCCCTGATTTCTACTCTAAAACTTAACCGATTTAAGAATTTTTTTCATTAAAAATTAACAAAAGCTTGAGCTATGTTTCTATGTTTTACTATTTTTATATAATCTAGTGAAATTTGTTTTATGGAAGTATTTTTTTTTTGAGCAGAAAATCTGGCCATTTTTTGTGGTTGAACGTTCATAATATCTCTTTTAATTATCAATTTATGATAAAAAACAAATCATAGGGACATCCTAATAGTGGCCATAGATAATTTAAAAATATATCTATAACTCTAATTGTTTGTATGGAAAAGGGCCTTGTATTTCGTCTTAATAAGATTTTTACATGTTCGACGTTTCGGATACTTTACAGCTACTATGGTCACGGGAAGAAGGGATTTTTTTATTACCATGCCAGTGTTGTGCTAAAACAAGGAGCGCACTCACAATTTGATCATAAATGTGAAGGGCCTTTGACCTTAAATGTGTTACATTTAGATAAAGAGGAGCAGACGATTCAATCCGAAGGTGAAGCCGATCGGAGCGAGGGCAACTAGATGGAATTCTTTGGGCTATTCAAGGTTATAATTACTTTTAGAGTTCCGTAACTTAAGAGCACCTAACTCAATTTCTCTTTTTACGGTTATATTCCTCTAAATGACAAAACGTACGATAGGATCACTCCGTTGTGTATCTGTCAATTCAAAACCTATATGGTACTTCCAATTGACATAGAATCTTAAAATTTGATAAAAATGTAGGTCTTACAACATAAGTAAAGAAAAAATATGGAAACCGTTGAATAGTTATTATAAAAAAAGTGTGTGCGTACAAAGTACATGTCAGAAGTGAAACTTATTTGGCAAACTAAAAATTAAATCTCGTTTATGTTTATACTAATGTAAAGCTTTAAATTACAGAGAATTACGATGCGCTGTTTGCTCTATCTCACTCTCACTCTCGATCTTTCTCAGTCGCTTGCTCCCTACTCACTCCATGGCTACGTGCTTCATGCTACGTTCGCCCTTTCTCACTCTCTCCCAATCGGTCTCAATCACTCTCTCCCTCTTCTTGGACAAAAACGTTGCACATTTTCGTGACGTTTCTTCCGTAAAAGAATTACTTTCACGCGCGCAAAGGATTCAACACTTTAATAACACGTTTTTCGGAATCGCCAGCACGCGAGTAAAACTCGTGGTTATCTGGTTTTTCAATAATGCATTTCTCATAGATTTTTCATGGTGTGTAAACCAATTATGAAATAAGGGTTTGAAATAAGATAAAGAGATCAAAGGACTTTAAAAATTCTATAACCGCAGCATACAACTATACGAACTTAATAAACACGCTAATCCATATGAGTTTTTATACTAGAGATGCCACAATTTTTTTTTAATATAGCAAACAGACATTCGCTTGACCTAGTAAGTGATAAGCGATATCCATTGACACCCGCTACATCATTATCAGCTGCGTTGCTCTTTGACGACTATTCGATATTCGGTCAATTTGACCACGTACTCGGTCCACGTACGTAATAATCGGAATACCGAATAAATGTGGCTCGATATTCAGTTACAATACCTGTTCACGAGACTAAGTTTTAAAAGATAATGATCACGTTATTCGTTTGCTATTTCTCTAAATACTGTCATATGCCCAGAACCCCCCAGGGCACATGACGATGATGAAAACAAAAAGCAATAGATCATCACGAATCGTAAACTAAACACTTAACATCCTATCACCAGGCTAAGTGGGTAATTGATTCGAAGGCAAATTGTGGGGAAGCTCTAAATATAAGTACATAATTGTTTTCATTCAGGTTACTGCACGATAGACAATAGATTTAGTGGTAAATGCATTTTTAGCTGTGTCAAATTTCGTTATTTTTTTTTTATAACATAAGAGGGCAAACGAGCAGTCGATGCTTTAGACTACCGACGCCCATACACATCTGCACAGCCAGAAATTATGCAGATGTGTTGCCCTCCTTTTCCATATACCCCCAATGGGTCACCGGAAACTCACAAACCGCACGAAACGCGATAGCATTGCTGTCCTTGACGCCGGTATGTAAGCGAGAGGTATCACCCCGGTCATGCCAGCCCAATTCGGCTGCACAGCAGCATGGCACTACCTCTTTCTATGTTTAATAAAAACATCAAAACGAGTGACATATTGCTTCATTTTTAGTCTTTACAAAGGCAATGCAAGAGTTATACGTTTTTACAATAGGACCCCAGAATAGTTCAAAATCTTTCCATTATAAAAAAAAATCTGTTAAAGAACGTTTGTTTGGTAAGGGATATTATAAAATAAAAGAATTTATTGACGATACCACACGTTGGGAATTAGGCGTTCGCTACGAGGCTTTTTTAATCATATTCATCATCATCAGCCTCTTTCCATCCACTATATCCGTTTAATTATAATATTATACATAATATTATACTGTAAGATTTTGAAAAGATTTCTGTCGTGTAGTTTGTTTCGCCGGTTCTTCTCAGTGGAACCGGTAGTAGAGTTAATTCGCCTTTCAATAAGATACTTTTATGTACAATAATGAATAGATTTGTTTTTTCTTTACTTCACTATTTTATTAAAATTATTAAGTACTGATAGAGTTTCTCCATGTTTAAATATCTTTCCCGGTAAATAGTTTGTACACATTACTTTACTTGCGTCTACACTACACTATTATATTATATAAGAGGTAATTTCTTAACCCCACCATGGTTCAGGCCTTGATGTGGCGGTGGGGCTCAGTAGCCTAGGGTGAGCCGTTGCACCTTGAGCGAAGCTAATTGAGCCGTGGGGTCTCTTAATAAGAAAAGGGGACAAAAGATCAGGAGGGTAAGGGGTGAGGATGGGAACCTCATCCTATTGTACTGTCCCGACGTTGGGACGGGTTGTTCTATGGTGTGGTACAACCCCTCGGTGGAGGTGGCATCGGTCCCTTGGGGGACTGACTAGCCATCGAGGTGCCCTGTTTGTTTACTAGATCCGGGGCACCTCACCAAAGGCGGCATTGGTGGCACTCGCCGGGTTTTAATTGGTAGAGCTGCGTCCACTTACCTTTCGGGCGGAGCGAGTCCCACATACACGCGTGGGGAGACCCACTCCCCGCGGGATGCCTCAGAGCATTTCCCGGCGGTAAAGAAAAAAAAAGGTAATTTTTGAAGATTCCTATTTCGCATGTCTTTTTTTTATGTTAGTTGGATAGGCAAACTGGCAAACGTACCACCTGATGTTAAGTGGTCGACGTCGCCCATGAACATAAACTAGTATACCTGGAACGAGCCCAGGTAACTCAACTGTGTCTTGCCTATCCTGAGACATAAGATGTTAAGTCTCGGTGCCAGTAATTACACTGCCTGTCTTGCCCTTCTCTCCGAAACACAGCAAATCTGTTTCACGGGAGAAACAAGCAAGATGGTGGTACCCATGTCTGTCGCCTAGTCTCTGAGAGGTCTGGCGCTGTATGTATAGTATATATTATGTATATTTTATGTAAGTACAGGCTTGTTCTAGTTCGGTACTGCTCTTACCATTGTTGTTGACAAGACAATAAGTTACCCATTTATTATATTATTGTTAGTGTGTGTTTGTATAGATGAGCACGGTGGGGACTATGACAATCATAGTCACTCTAGTGTACTAGAATCTCTAATTTGAAAAAAAAAAGTATAATAAAACAGTTTCCCATTACCATTTTAGCTTTTATTTTTGATTTGATTTGAAACTATTCGTGTTTAGTGAAATAAACATTATTATTATTTATATTAAAAAAACACAAAAAAAATTGACGAGCTCTGTAGCTCAATGGTTAGAGCATTGGCGCTCAAGCCGGAGGTAGCGGTTCGAATCCCGCCAAGGAACAAAAGTTTTCTGTGTTCCTGGATCATGGATGTGTATTAAATATGTATATAATATAATAAAAATCTTAAATATATGTATAGTACAAAAGTATTAAATATATTTCCGTTGTCTGGTACCCGTAACACAAATTCTTTGAGAACTTACCACGGGAACAGATTGACGTGGTGTAAAACGTTCACAGATAATATTATTACTATCATAAAAAAAGGCTGGAAAGGATACACACGGCAATGAACTAGATACAAATACAATACATAAAACACAGATAATCTGGATCCAACTTAAATAATGATATCGTAACGACATAATAATGATCATAATATTACACACTATTAACAAAAACTCTACTGCCATAAAAACTCAAATAGGCAATTAGGTTCTGTACGTTATTATAGGCAAACGGACAAACGAGTCTGATGGTAACGTTATTATAGGCAATATTATTATAGGCTCTGAACTACCCCAGGCTACTCATTCATCGGAGGAGACTTGTCTCTGCCTAGCGTCATCACCGCGATGCTCGGTGACGACGAGTCCTGGACGGCGATGGTCTCCTTTTGCGAGACAGTAATGTCCCAGAAGGAGGCTGACAAGCAAGTGAGAGAGGAGGCCGCCAACGTGTCCTCCTCCCGCGGGCGACAAACGGGGGTGCGTAGGAGGTTCTACTTAATGCGCCTCCAGTAATGCCCCTGTGTTCGTGTCGGGCTCAGGAACCTGGGTCTGTATGGCACGACGTCGTGGGGACTGCTAAGTAGCGGCCGGGCGGTCCCCCTTTACGTGGAGGAGTCTGGCCTTCGCCGGGGCCAGCCTGTCGCTGAGGTGATCCTGACTGTTGCCTGCATATCCAAGACCCTCAAAAGCGGCTGAAGGCGCTTGCAGTGGTTTTAGTTAGGGTGGGCACTCCCAGGTGCGAGTCTCACATTTGGTCAGTATCCACCTGAAGATCCTGGCTGCATCCATAAGGATTTCCCTGCGATATAAAAAAAAGGCTTCTTATTCATGGGTTGCCTATCCCGAGACATTTGCCAGTCCTCCTTCCCGAAACGCAGCAAAGCTTTATGACGGGAGAAATTGGCGTAGTGAGAAAATTTGCAACTGAATGGCAATATACAAGGTTGATAAAAGCGAGAGGCATTAAATTAAACCACATATACTACATATGCTTACGGTTAATCCGAAACTATTAAAAACAGTTTATGAGAGAAATAAAAAAAACTTTTTCAAAGAACTTAAATACGAGAATAGCCAAAGTAAAGCGTAAACATCCTTTGTAAAATGTCCACTGACTTTCGAATCTAAAAGGCAGTGCGATGCACAGCACGTTGCGTCTCACCGGGTCAAATAAAGCGGAGTGGCTTTCAAACTTTAAAAATATCCTGTGACTAAACTATTGATTCTATTGGTCCAATTTTTGGTGTGTAGCCTGAAAATGGTACATACTATACGTGGTTTAATTTAATGCCTCTCGCTTTTATCAACCTTGTATATACACTTTAAAATATACTTAGTCTTTGTTTAAGTCATCGAGCATAAAACCGGATAGAGTAGTAATGTGAGACATAAAATTACGAAACTGGTAAGTGATTTGTCACTGACGAAATTGCAATTCAATCAATCAGTGATCTGTGTGTACGTCCCATCGTCCAATCATCTATCAATAGCCATCAGTTGGCCAATCGGAGTGCAGAATATTGCTTGCGCAGCACAAATTTGGCGGTATTTGTTTTCATACAAGACACATAACATTACTGCTCTATTCCGGTTTTTTAGTTTTAGTTGGATAGACAAACTGGCAAACGTACCACCTGATGGTAAGTGGTCGACGTCACCCATGAACATAAACTAGTTGACCTGGAACGAGCCCAGGCTCGTGTGTTGTTCTATCCTGAGACATAATATGTTAAGTCTCGGTGCCAGTAATTACACTGCCTGTCTTGCCCTTCTCTCCGAAACACAGCAAAGCTGTTTCACGGGAGAAACAAGCAAGATGGTGGTACCCATGCAGTCGGGAGCGCGGCACAGCGCATGTAGTGGCAGTTATATACAGGTCGCAGGATTTTTATTTCGACGGCCAGCTGGTTTTGTGGTCAGGCTACTGGACGCAGCGGTCGCGGGTTCGAATCCCTCCAAGTGGAGATAATTTGAATGGTATATAGATAATAGGAATATAGATGTCTGCATCGGTTCACGGACGTATATATAATATATTGTATTTATATAAAATTTTTAAATTTATTTCCGTTCTAGTACCCGTAACAGAAGTTATTACGAACTTACCACGGAGCTAGGTTAACGTGGTGTAATTAATATTTACATCTTGGTTTTCATCGAAAGTAATGGGTGATGAACAATAACGGTAGGCATCTCGGCGTTCATTGGCTTGACCGGAAATTAGCTGATCACATACTAGGTCAAGAAATCATCATTAATTAATCATTGTATCATCTTCGTGTATGGGCCAACCTGAACTGTTGCGAGAGGCCGTAAATACAGGCTAGCTGGTCATCAATGACGCGTGAATACCTTAGGGCATGTACACAAACATACATACACATTTTTTTATTCGAAATTGTATCAACAATGTATCTTCTTGAGCACCAATTGAGTATACCACCGGTTCCAAGGCGAGCCCTCTACCGGCGAAACAAACTCAGTGGAACAAGTGATACAGATTATTGAACGTCGCCTACTTCCAAAACTTCTTATTAGGCTTGAAAAATACATACATTTACCGTTATTAATTAATTTGATAGTTAATTATAATCTCAATAACCGTGTTTTTATTATATTACGAGATTTATTGAGGTTCCGATATTTCGGCAATGTGTCAATCGCCATGATCACGGGAGAGTACGGTGCTGGTAGATGGTGACAGGTCAGAAAAATCTGTCTACCGTCTTTCTTCTTCGTTTCGGACGACTAGTTTCGGCACACGGACGCACTTGTTCACCACGACACACTCTACTGACAGTGTCTTTTTTGGACTTTGAGCATCTATATCGTGACGGACCTTCACACAAACTAATCACGGGATTCCACATACTCGGTATTCTGAATCCGTCTTCCCTATTGAAATTCGTATATTTTTTTAATTTCAATTGCCTCCTTTACTAATAAAGGGAAATGATGACGTTCGGATGACAAAACCTGTGGCTTATGTAACTCAATCCAGTGATTAGGACCCGCTTCTAGCAGATGTTGAGCTATGGCCGATTTTGGGGGTCATTCTTTGTGACGGCTTTGACGTGTTCTTTGATGCGACATGATATTGTCCAACATTGCTGAAATATCGGGACCTCGATAAATCTTTAAACGCGGTAAGCACCCGTAATAATATTAATATAACTATGAATAGTGATTGCGTTGGTTTAAAACAACATATTATCTCGATTACCGTTTAAAACCTATAATTGGACGTAAAAATCTACGCAAAACCTAAAAATAATACGGTGTTTTCCCGTAACTATGGTTACTGTAAAGTATCCAAAACGTCGGGCTTGTAAAAATCTTAATAAACCGGGGTAAAATTCGTAAAAATTATTTCATTATAATGGACACGGAATGCAAGTGCATATTATGTACTCTACCTAAGGTGGTGAAAGGCGCACCTGAGGCTCCCAGCCAATATACCACCCATAAACTTGCAGAACATTGTTACGAGATCGAAAGACAGACAGAAATCAGTTTACATATTATATACGAGCAAGATAATTGCTACACAGAATGAAATTAATCAATAAAACCTTTTTAGTTCCATTCCTCAGAATGAAAAAACGGAACCCTTGTAGGGTCACTTTGTTGTCCGTCTGTCAGGCTGTTTGTCTGTCAAAGTAATAAGTAATGGAAACAAATCTAAAACCGTTAATTTGTTGTTACATTATGTAAAAAATACGAAATCGACAGCGCCCGAATCAGGTGGGAAGACTTTCCGTGTTGTGGCAAGGGATCGGAAAAAAGAACCATCGAAATCCATCCACAATCGGTAGGAGTAATCGTGTCACATACATACAAAAAGTTGACGACCTCTGTGGCTCAGTGGTTAGCGCGGTGGCGCTCAAGCCGGATGTTGCGGGTTCGAATCCCGCCATGGAATAAAAAAAATATGTTCCTGGGTCAAGAATGTGTATTAAATATGTGTATTATATAATAAAAATCTTAAATATATGTATAGTATAAAAGTATTAAATATATTATAATAAAACAATTTTTTTACGGATTTTATCGCGGTTTATTAAGATTTTTACAAGCCCGACGTTTCGGATACTTTACAGCAACCATGGTCACGGGAGGACTGAATTAAATATATTTCCGTTGTCTGGTACCCGTAACACAAGTTCTTCGAGAACTTACCACGGGACATTGACGTGGTGTAAAAAGCGTCCATAGAAAATAATACAGACGAATTGATAACCTCCTCTATTTTTTAAGTCTGTTAAAAAAACTAAACTAAGTTCGGATGTAATGTAGATTCTTCAATAAAATCGATTAAAAAGAGACTAACTCTTATTAAGAGCCAGTTAATCAGTCTGCGTATTAGGAAAAGTTACTTAATATTTTAGTTTAACTTAAAAGTTTGAATTCTAACAAGAACACTTAAAGTAATTATACTGAAGCCACCGAAATCAAAATATATCTAGTTAATTAAAGATAATTGTACAAAGCTTTTAGCGAACAAACAGACAAACGTCGCAAATATATAACAAAAAGTCCCACGCATCATTCTCACGGACTACACACGGGCGGAAAGTGCGCTGAGCCTTCTAATAGATAATTTTAATGATAAAAAACTGAAGAGTTTGAAAGCGCTAATCTCCGAAACTAGTCACATATTAGGCTATTTATATTTGAGGATTTTTTTCTAATTTTAGTTGAGAGTGAAGCGATAGCTAGTTATAGATTATTATCTATACCTAACTAGCAAAGATAAGCGTACCGGTTCCACTTCGACAAACGTCGCCCATTATTAATTTAGGTGCCACATACTGTCGTAAAATAATTCTAGAGGTAATTCACACAATATCTTTAATTATAGCACATTATGGTGATATTGTGTGAGCTATATTATTGTAATGTTTTATTAAAATCAGTTTTATGTGAAAGAGTATCAAACATCCATATATGTATACAAATATTCACGTTTATAATATTAGTAGGACACGTCATCTTCCCCACCATGGCCATGATTCAGGCCTTGACGTGGCGGTGGGGCTCAGTAGCCTAGGGTGAGGCCAGCACCTTGGGCGAAGCTAATTGAGCCGAGGGGGTCTTTGTACCCCTCTTATAAGAAGAGGACAAAAGAGCAGGGATCAAGAGGCGAGGATGGGAACCTCACCCCATTGTACTGTCCCGACGTTGGGAGGGGTTGTTCTGTGGTGCGGGACAACCCCTCTGTGGTGGTAGCGTCGGTCCCTTGCGGGACTGACAAGCCATCGAGGTGCCCTGTTTGTTTACTAGATCCGGGGCACCTCACCAAAGGCGGCATTGGTGGCACTCGCCGGGTTTTAGTGGGTAGAGCTGCGTCCACTTACCAGCTGTCGGGCGCAGCGAGTCCCACATACCCGCGTGGGGAGACCCATTCCCCCGCGGGATGGCTCAGAGCATTTCCTGGCGTTAAAGAAAAAAAAAGCCTCTTAGTCCCGAAGATCGCAAAATCCTGTATGGTATTAATATGACATTTCCTTAGAGTATACATAAAGGTCATTTCAAATAATATCTAATTCACATATTATCGAACGTTTTAGGACAAATGATTTTGCTAGCCCTATCCCAATAGCTTGGATGAACTACATGGATTGTTTAATAACAAACCTTATGATTTATCTGTCAGTTTACTGAAAAGACCACTTTTTTTTAAATCTTAGTTGGATAGGCAAACTGGCAAACGTACCACCTGATGTTAAGTGGTCGACGTCGCCCATGAACATAAACTAGTATACCTGGAACGAGCCCAGGCAACTCATTTATGTGTTGCCTATCCTGAGACATAAGATGTTAAGTCTCGGTGCCAGTAATTACACTGCCTGTCTTGCCCTTCTCTCCGAAACACAGCAAAGCTGTTTCACGGGAGAAATAAGCAAGATGGTGGTACCCATGCAGTCGGGAGCGCGGCACAGTGCTTCCCTCCCACCGGTAAACATTCCCAGACATTCTCGTTCCGCTCGTGCGAATTCGTCCCCGTGTGTCTCAGATTCCGTAATTACAATGATTATCTTAATAAAACTTGAGTGTAACAGGTCGCTGTGCGCTACCGAGGTTTGTGAGGTTGCGTTTTTGGTACAAAATCGAAACCTAAATTTAAATATTTTTTTAAAATTTAACCGACTCAAAAAAGGAGGAGGTTCTCAATTCGACACTGAACGCGACGCTAATATTATGATATAAGACATGTCACATTAGCGTCGCGTTCGATGACGATGACGCGAGTTTCAAGCTTTTTGTATACTTAAGCGTTCAGTGATGATGACGCGAGTTACATGTTTTTTGTGTAGTTAAGCATTCGGTGACGATGACGCGACAATGACGATGACGCGTGGGTACGGGCTCGGCCTCTTGAGAGAGAGCCGAGAGGTCCGGGTTCGATCCTGACCCCTGGGGAGGGGCCCCCCCTGTGATGCCTAGAAATGGGTTTATCAAAATTTCTACGTGCACTTGAACATGAGCCCATCGCTTGCTCACCGGTGAAGGAAACATCGTGAGATAATCTGCATGCCCGATGAAATTAAAAGTCTTTGAAGGTGTGTCAAGTTCGCTAACCCACATTGTGCCAGCGTATCGGTCAAGTATGGTCCGAAACCCTCCTCGCCTGCTTTCGAGGAGGAGACCCGTGGCCAGCAATGGGACATATAAGGGTTGATATTATTATTATTATTATTTGGATTATGATAATTATTTTAAAGGCACACCTCACTCAAATAAATAATTAATAACAATAATATTAATTTTAATTAAATTGTCTTCAAATGTTTACTCGTATTTCACTCACTATAATAAAACAACTTTACGTCCTCTACCTCTACCATGAGTTTTATTACAAACGTAAATGACATAACTATAGTAGTTACGTAAAACGCAACACGAATAGAAAACTATATCATACCTTAGTTTTCTATTCGTGTTGCGTTTTTACGTTAACTACTTATATACGTAACGTAACTTCAACGTAAAAACGCAACACGAATATAAAACTATACCATACCTTAGTTTTCTATTCGTGTTGCGTTTTTACGTTAACTACTTATATACGTAACGTAACTTCAACGTAAAAACGCAACACGAATATAAAACTATAGCATACCTTAGTTTTCTATTCGTGTTGCGTTTTGTGTAACTACTATAGTTACGTCATTTACGCTTATCAAAACTCATGGTAGAAGTACTGAGTCCTCATTTGAGCATGGTTGTTGAAAAGTATCCGAAACGTCATGTAAAAATCTTATTAATCCAGACTTATCCGTAAAAGTTGTTTCTTTATAATGAGAAAACAAGTTCTTTATATAAAGATTCTCAACAAGGATCCTTATAAACCTCCTTATTGAATCCTCACGACGAAGTTTTTCCGTTAATATAGACTAGCGGTTTACCTTCATATAATTCAGTTGCAAGTAATAATTATTGCATTGCCTATAGGTTATGAGATCATACGCTAATATTACTATCAATAAGTTATTAAGCGTTTTAAGTGTTATAAAAAATAAAATAAAATAACTTAAGTAGGTATATTAATGAAAAGGAGTCCCTTTAGGCAAGGTCCCGAAGATACTGGCAGCGTTCCCCCTTTGGATTGCTAGACTTATTCTTTGTCCGAGGTAGCTGCCAGCTCTTCGGTCTCCTGTGATGTCGACTAACCGTTTTAGATTTTATTAGATTTCATCGTATTACACATCATCATCCGTCCGTAAAACAGCGGGATGTAACCATCCATTTACGCCATGACTTGCATCAATTTCTCCCGTGGTAAGATGCCTATTAATAGTCGAAGTATCAACCAAATTAAATCAAATCATAATGTCTTTATTTCCTAGGTAACAAACAACTTGTACACTTGAAATACCTCAAAAAAAAAGTAAATGAAAAGGTGTAGTATTATTTTTTAACAAAAATTATAACCGACTTCAAATAATAAAATAATCGCATTTCTTTAATTTTTGTGTCTACAACTAATAATCATCTTATAATTCTACTAATGTACTATTTTTGCGTTTACCACGTCATTATTGTTACTTTTGGAGTCGATGTCAGCTAAGTTAAAGTACAGCAACAAATACGTCACCGTCGTCCATCACTGGTGTCGTATTTGTTGCTGTACATTACCTACCTACCTACCTTGGCTGACACCGACTCCAAAAGTAACTATAATGACGTCGTAAACGCAAAAATAGTACATTAGTAGAATTATAAGATGATTATTAGTTGTAGACACAAAAATTCGAGATTCGACAGTCGGCCAATCAGAGCGCAGAACCGGCGCAGTGTCGCAGCACTTTGTTTTCATAAAAAAAAACAAAAAAGAATTAGTTTTCATAAAAAATGCATTACATAACCGCTCTATTCCGGTTATGTGCTCGATGGGTAAAGTCCATCGGTCGTGATAACCGTGGGATGGAATTAAGGAATTGACGGTGATGACGATAGTGATGATGATGATGATGATGATGATTTATACCAAACATAAAAAGAAATTGTAACATAAAATTTTCATTGCTACATTTCCGAACCGATAATACATAGGGACCTTCAAGAAAAGAGCATACTCATATTTGAAAGGTAACGCTCCTGTTAATCCTCTAGTGTAGAGTAGACTCTACACTCATGGGAGTGTCGGTGATCACTTACAACCAGGTGGTCTGACTGTCCGTTTGCCCTGTTCTTCTCCCCCTCGAATTAAAGCGAGGAGGATATTTTGGTGAGCTCTACAACGAAGTCTAGTCATGGAGAACTTTAAGACTACATAACCGTGTTTCAAGTTCAGCTCACGTTGTCACTATAGAGCTAATGATATAAGATCTTATGATATTTATCAAGGTTCACCCTTTTATTTCGCGTAGCTAGATATTTTGTCATTTTAATAAGAACTTAAATCATGGTGCATACCGTCTTATAGATATACAGATAAATAAAATTGGACTGTCTGTTTGTAATATTAAAATAACCGCTTTTTATTAAATGCACATGGATGTATATACACGGTGCATATACCAAAATAGCATTTTTTACAATTTTTTCTGTCTGTCTGTCTGTTTGTTCCAGCTAATCTCGAAAACGGCTGGGCCGATTATGATGGGACTTTCACTGGCAGATAGCTGATGTTATAAGGAGTAACTAGGCACGTACGGCTGTAAATCGAAGTTAATGCGGCGAAGCTGCGGGAAACAGCTATTGTGAAAAAAAAAAAAAAACATTACAGTGGTGTCTAGGTCAGGATTGACCTCTGATCCATGTCATGGTTCAAGTCTTGTCAGTGGGGGTGGAGTTCAGTAGTCTAAGCTGAACCTAGCACCTTTTGTTAAGCCAATTGAACCGAGGAAGCAGCCCATTGTGCCCCTCTTATTATTATTTAAGGGTGGGGACACCAGCGAGGCCAGACGGGTGATCAGTCCTCATTACCGGGACCATTTCACCCAAGCTCCTTTTATAAAAAGAGCACGGGGGACAAGGGGCGAGGATGGGAACCTCACCCCATTGCACTGTCCTAATATTGGGAGGGGTTGTTCTATCGTGTGAGAAAATTGGTCTGTGGAGGTAGCGTTGGTCTCTTGGGGGACTAACTAGCCGACGAGGTGCCCTATTGCTCAACAGATCTGGGGCACCTCATCAAAGGCAACATTGGTGGCACTCGCCCGGTTTTGCGAGTAGAGCTGCGTCTACCTTACCATCGTTTGAGCGCAACGAGTCCCAGATACCTGCCTGGGGAGTCCCTCCTCCCCCGGGAGATGTCTAAGAGCATTTCCCGGCGGAAAAGACAAAAAAATCTCGTACAAACCCAAAATGAAAACTGGAATGACAATGCCAATAATATTTTTAAAAAAATGCTAAAAATAATATTAGAGGTCTATTACGTTTGGCAATTAATTCTTCACTTATATAGACAAATTAGTGTTTAATGATTGTTTTTTTTTATAAATGGTATAAGTACGCGTATGACCTAAATAGTCTAATGCCTAATTGTTAATTTAAGACCTAGACCTTTAAAATCTAAATTATTTGTCCATTAATGACACTTGATAGAAGCCTCTGTCTATAGTGATGATGTTTTTTTTTATGTTAGTTAGATGGGCAAACTGGCAAACGTACCACCTGATGGTAAGTGGTCGACGTCGACCGTGAACATAAACTATTATACCTGGAGACATAAGATGTAAAGTCTCGGTGCCAGTAATTACACTGCCTGTCTTGCCCTTCTCTCCGAAACCTGCCGGGGCCACTCACCAAAGGCGGCAGTGGTGGCACTTGCCGGGTTTTAGTGGGTAGAGCTGCGTCCACAATCTTTCGGGCGCAGGGAGTCCCACATACCTACTGGTCGAGTCCCCACTCCCCCATGTGTCATACACGTCTGGGGATGAGATGTTTTTTTTAAATAGGTAGTAGTATTGTGACAAAGAAATTACCGATGGGAGGGAAGCGCTGTGCGGCGCTCCCGGCTGCATGGTACCACCATCTTGCTTGTTTCTCACGTGAAACAGCTTTGCTGTGTTTCGGAGAGAAGGGCAAGACAGGCAGTGTAATTACTGGCACCGAGACTTAACATCTTATGTCTCAGGATAGGCAACACATAGATGAGTTGCCTGGGCTCGTTCCAGGTATACTAGTTTATGTTCATGGGTGACGCCGACTTACCATCAGGTGGTACGTTTGCCAGTTTGCCTATCCAATTAACATAAAAAAAATGTGCTTTCATATTATGTGAAAAGATGTTAATTTGAAATTACAAACAAACGCTTAAATTTTATTTATTTGTATACATTTCTGGATAGGGATGACCTTGCGGTATGATACAACCTATTCTCATACCTACCATATATAAAAAATCCATAAAAATCGGTCGAGCCATTTTGGAGTGCGAATAGAAACATTGTGACACGAAATTTTTATATGTAGAGTATATTATACTAGCTGTTGCCTGCAGCTTCAACTCGTATATATCACAGCGTGATGTTATACCTAGGTAACACTGAAAATGTTTATAAAATGAAAAACGGCTTAATGTAGAAAGTTGCCAATACTTTTATTGTTTTTAGAAGTAATCTCCGTTTCTTTCTACACATCGTCGCATTCGATGGAACCACTGAGAAAAGCAGTGGGCCCTAAGGAAGAATTCCTTAGGAGTCTCTTCTATGGCATTTTCGTACGCTTTCACCGCATCTTCAGGGCTCGTAAAGCGAATACCTCGAATTTTAACCTAAGTTCTTGGGAATAAATGAAAGTCGCAGGGCGCCAGATCAGGACTGTAAGGCGGATGACTCATTATCTCGACACCTGCCATAGTCAAATATTCAACAGTCCGTTTTGCGGAGTGCGCTGAAGCATTGTCGTGGTGACGGAGGATCCTGCTTCGAGGGCGCTGCTGTCGAATTTTTTCCAAGACAACAGTCAAACAGCGATTGACATACCAGTCTGCAGTAACTGTCCTTCCATCTCCTAGCACAACTGTCGCGAACTGACCTTTCCGACCAAAGAATGAAGCAATCATCTTTTTTCCTTGACTTCTTCCTTTCTTTACCTTAGTTGGCCGATCCTCGAAAGGAAACACCCACTGAGCTGATTGTCTTTTGGTTTCGGGTTCGTAGCAATATATGCAGCTTTCGTCACCTGTGATGATATCAAATACAGCATTTGAGTTACCGCCGTTGAACTTATCTAACATTTGGCGACACCAGTCCATGCGGAGGCGTTTCTGGTCGTCGGTTAAAGTATGGGGAATCCATCTGGTACAAAGCTTCCTGACGCCTAAATGTTCGTGTAATATTTTTTGAACTTGACTCATACCAATGCCTAGGCTTGCCCGTATCTGCTGATAGGTCACTCTCTTATCTTCCTCTATCATGCGTCGCACAGCACTGATGTTATCTTCAGTAGTCGCTGTTAAAGGACGTCCCTCACGCGGATCATCACTGAGATTGCTACGTCCACGCTTAAACTCGTTAAACCAATTGTAAATAGTGGCACGAGATGGGGCTTCATTAAAAAATGCTAATCGCAGCCTATCATAGCTTTGTTGTTGAGTAAGCCCACAACGAAAGTCATAATAAATCATTGAGCGAAAATTTTCTCGCGTTATGTTCATTTTCACGTGTAACAAGAGTTTTAGATTTGCCGCCAATTCACAAAAACAAATGGCAAATGAATGCAATATACTACATTAGGTTACCAAAGAGTTCTAAAATTGAAATTCAAAAAAAGTTTTCATTTTCAATGTTTCTAACTGGCCAGTTCTAAACATTTTCAGTGTTACCCACGTATAGCCTTCCTCGATAAATGAGCTGTCTAACACTGAAATAATTTTTCATATCGTACCAGTAGTTCCTGAGATTAGCGCGTTCAAACAAACAAACAAACTCTTCAGCTTTATAATATTAGTATAGATTAATTAGTGTTCTTCTGATTGATGAAAATGTAGTAAAAAATTAAATTACGTTTACTGAGGTAATATTTGGGTTTTTTAAAATAACATGTTCAAGAAAACTTAAGAAAACTAGCCGAAGAATGTAAGTGCAAAGGTCACAAAATGAGCGATTTTATTGAAGATACCACACCTTGGGAACATGACGCCTCAGGCTTTTAATAAATGGTAAAGTATATGGCAAAAGAAGCGAAGCGACTGAATTTCGCATCCATTCCTTTTCTATATTTAGGGCTATATTATATATAGGATTGGTCGGTAATGCAAATCATTATCATCATCAGCCTATTGTTGCCCACTGATGAGTACAGGCCTCCTTTTTTTATGTCTATCTCCTGTCTCTTTCCTGTCTCATCCATGTTTAGCCAACCAAACAAAGTACCCCATCATGGTTCAACCCTTGTTGTCGCGGTGGGGCTCAGTAGCCTAAGGTGAACCCTGCATCTTGGGCGAAACAAATTGAACCGAGGGAGCTGCTCTTTGTATCCGTCTTATAAGAAGAGGGGTCAAAGAAAATGGGGGACAAGGGATGAGGGTGAGAAAATCACCCCATTTTACTTTTACTGTCCTGACGTTGGGAGGCGTTTTAATGTGGTGCGGGACAACCCCTCTGTGGAGGTGCCGTCGGTCCCTTGAGGGACTGAGTAGTCGTCGAGGTGCCCTGTTAACTCAATAGATCTAGGGCACCTCACCAAAGGCGGCATTGATGGCACTCGCCGAGTTTTAGTATGAAGAGCTGCGTCCACAATCTATCGGGCGCAGCAAGTTCCACATACCCACCGGGGGAGTCCCCACTACCCCGCAGGATGCCTCAGAGCATTTCCCTGCGTAAAATAAAATAAAAATAAAAAAACCAGCCAAAGTAGCTGTCATTACACACTAAAAATGTTTTTTTTTATGTTAATTGGATAGGCAAACTGGCAAACGTACCACCTGATGGTAAGTGGTCGACGTAGCCCATGAACATAAACTAGTATACCTGGAACGAGCCCAGGTAACTCATTTAATATGTTGCCTATCCTGAGACACAAGATGTTAAGTCTCGGTGCCAGTAGTTACACTGCCTGTCTTGCCCTTCTCTCCGAAACACAGCAAAGCTGTTTCACGGAAGAAACAAGCAAGATGGTGATATCCATGCAGCCGGGATATACACTTTTCCCCTGGACTAACCCAGGGGAAAAGTGTATAGAATAGTTTAAACAACTACGGCGATCTTTTTCGGACTATCTGTCGAAGTGATTGAAAGTAAAC
This sequence comes from Helleia helle, assembly GCA_963853865.1. Taxonomy (NCBI): domain Eukaryota; kingdom Metazoa; phylum Arthropoda; class Insecta; order Lepidoptera; family Lycaenidae; genus Helleia; species Helleia helle. Next base: position 16,654,593 of record OY971433.1, on the reverse strand, counting down.
TCGTTATCAGCTATAGTTTATCTACAAAGTGTCTAGGTTAATTATTTTCTAAGAACTGAGGATTTGTGTGAAATTAAATTAAAAAACAAATAAAAAAGTTTGTAATTAGTCAGATATGATATAAAAGATGAAGCGGTGTTTTAGTGGGTATGGGCTCGGTGTCTTGAGTGACAGGTCCGGGTTCGATCCTGACCCCTTTTTATTTTCTTTAACGCCGGGAAATGCTCTGAGGCATCCCGCGGGGGAGTGGGTCTCCCCACGCGGGTATGTGGGACTCGCTGCGCCCGACAGCTGGTAAATAGACGCGGCTCTACCCACTAAAACCCGGCGAGTGCCACCAATGCCGCCTTTGGTGAGGTGCCCCGGATCTAGAAAACAAACAGGGCACCTCGACGGCTAGTCAGTCCCGCAAGGGATCGACGCCACCTCCACAGAGGGGTTGTCCCGCACCACAAAACAACCCCTCCCAACGTCGGGACAGTACAATGGGGTGAGGTTCCCATCCTCACCCCTTGCCCCCTGCTCTTCTGTCCCCTCTTCCTATAAGAGGGGTACAAAGAGCCCCCTCGGCCCAATCAGCTTCGCCCATGGTGCACCGCTCACCCTAGGTTACTGAGCCCCACCGCCACGACAAGGCCTGAACCATGGTGGGGTCGATCCTGACCCCTATGATGCCTAAAAATTGTTTTTTTTCTAAATGAATGTGGGATTAAAAGTCTTTGAAGGTGTGTGAAGTTCACCAACCCGATTGGGCCAACGCATCGATGAAAAATGGCCCAATACCCTCCTCGCCTTATTTCGAGGTGGAGACCCGTGCTCAGCAGTGGGAAATGTAAGGGATGATATTATTTTTATTAGTCAGATAGAACATCAGTTCGAAATCCGTTAGTAGCAGTGATGTATTTGTGATGAATATGAGTCCAATACGAGAAATATCGGAGTTATAAATATGTTTAAAGCGTTTTTAATTTCACGTTATTTTACCGTAGATACATATTTATATATGTATCTAATAAATGTATATAAATTTAATAATTTTATTTTAAATTTTCTAAAAAATAACAGTTAAAACCGCAATAATCAATTATAGAAATCTATACTAAAAATATTTTAATACCCAGAAAAATAAGGGCTATAAAACAAAAGAAATAATTGACCACAAAAATACCAATCGCAAAATAAGTGTTCCGGATTTTGAACTTTAAACTTTACATAACCTTCCGATGTGCCTGGTGATACAGTGCGTTGCAATGCGCGGCCGTGATACCTTTTTCAGCGAGCAAAACCATTCTAAGGTAAGATGAGAGGTATATAATCATCAGATCATCTAGCACAGGCACAGTCCACCGCAAACCTTACGAGGCATCAGTCAATATCCTAAATATGAAACTGGTAAGTTTCATCGATATTTAAATGGATTAGAAAAATGTGGCGCAATTTTTTTTTTTTGCCCGTTTGTTTTTTTCCATTCTTTTTTGCAATTTTTTGCGATGTAAGTAACAGAGAATATTCAATAAAAGTAATATAAATATATTTTTGGTAAATAACAAATTAATATATTTTTATTCATAAAAAAAAATTAAACAAAATATTTCCAGACTTATAAAAAATAGTTTCATTTCCATACTTTAAAAAAATGAACAAAAAGTTCATATTTTTTTACCTTAAATTTTTTTTTAACCAGATCATTTCCAGACTTTCGAAGTACTAAGGCCCTTTAAATGTCGCACTTAATCAATTCACAAATCCTAATTTATAATGTTAATCTGTATTTGACATTTAAACTTACGTTCTAATTATTACTGGTACAGATTACGTGTTATACTAATATTTGGATCTCCTTCTAGAATAAATTAGCAAAGCGATTCATCTCATTTCTTTTTTACTTCGAAGAAATATTAGTTTGATGCATTTTTCTGGAATAAAATGGTTCATTTTTACCAAACATGTTGAACGGATATTTTTTTTCTACATAATAAGTAATTTCTATGAAATATTGTCGTAAGGCATATTATTATTACTTTTTATATAAGAGTGAATAGGTACCTTCTAGGCAAGCGTGCTCCATTGTCGGCCACGCCATCACTTTCCATCAGGTGAGACAGTGGCCAAACGCAAGCCTATTAATCATTAAAAAAAAAAATCTGATAAATTTTAAAATGGACCTATATTGGCCTTTAGACAAAACTTCCATTCCACCTTATTATTGCTACGATCTTTCTTTTATGGAATATTCCTTAACCCAATCTCATCAAATTGTGGTTTTTATCATATTATCTTCTTAATACCGATATATCTGGCGAACCCAAAAGTGAACAATTTGTAGACACAAAAAAGATATAGTAGATAAACTAGCACCTTCGAGACTTGGTCTCCAGTCATGAATATAAAAAAGTGCGTGCAAAGTACACATGTCAGAAGTGAAACTTATTTGGCAAACTAATTTTTAAATACTAATCTAAAGCTTTAAATCTCCGAGACTTGCAATGCGACGTTCATTTTATCTCACTCTCTCTCTTTCAATGTTTCTCACTCGATTTCTCCCTATTCTCACTCCATGTCTATGTGCTTCATGCTGCGTTTGCCCTTTCTCACTCTCTCTCAATCGGTCTCAATCACTCTCTCCCTTTTCTTGGACAAAAACGTTGCACATTTTCGTGATGTTTCATCCATAAAAATTTTACCCTCATGCGCGCAAAGAAGTTTCACTTCAAAAATCTTCCGTAGACTACTTATCCTAAAGAAAATCTCAAAACAAGGTAATATTTCTTACAGTTCATAGTCGCCGCTTTCCTCGGAGTCTGCTCTGCAGCTCGTCTGGACAACACTTACCTCCCTCCTAGAGGAGGAGCAGGTGCAGGGTATGGAGCAACTGGAGGTGGCTTCGGCAGCCGCCCTGGTGCTGGGTTCGGACAGGGTGGAAACGGATTAGGAGGAAGTTTCGGTAGTGGAGTTGGGGGCGGTATCGGTGGTGGTGCTGGAAATTACAATGTTGGGGCAGGAAATTACAATGCTGGTGCTGGAAATTACAATGCTGGTGCTGGAGGACGTGCCTCATCAGCAGACGCTAACGCCCAGATCCTGAAACTGAACAGCGAGGTTACCGCTGAAGGATTCTCATATGACTTCGAAACATCCAACGGCATTAAAGCTGATGCATCTGGAGTGGCCACCAACGGCGTACAATCCCAGGGCAGCTTCTCATACAAGGGCGATGATGGTCAAGACTACAGCATCACGTACACCGCTGATGAGAACGGATTCCAGCCTCGTGGTGCTCATCTGCCAACTCCCCCACCGATTCCAGAAGCCATCCTCAAGTCCCTGGAGCAGAATGCCCGTGATGAGGCCGCTGGCATCGTCGATGATGGTAAGTCAACATCATTTACTTTCGCATCCCAAAAGGACTTCAATTAGCCCCAAAGGTTCCCATAATTTAACAGACACTGGCTAATTAAAAACCACCACTAAATGTATCAAAATAATTCAAATATTTTCCTTTTAATATTCCCACTAAGTAAACGTAGTTTTCGTTTTCGTCGGATTACAAGCACTTAAATCTAGACCTTTCTGCAGGTGGGATTAGATTTGTTTCTATCAGAGTAAAGGATGTCAAAAGATTTTCCAATTAAAAAAAACCTTATTTCTCATGTCATATTTTGAGATCCTTTCCATAAACCCAGATACAATTTGAACCTCTAACTAGTTTTGATGGAATTGCTATCTAGATTAGGTTAAGGGTCTTTTAAAGGATGATATTCCGAAATTTCTTGGAATGTGCAATATGCATGTAAAGAAAATTACTCTACCCACGTAATCTGTTAAATAATAAAAGTAAATTATAAATTCTATTAGGCTTGTTACAAACATATAAAATTAAGATAAACTTTAATTAACAAATCATTTACATTATTTTAAACGTATAACTTATTCTTATTTTTTTTTTTTTTTCGGATGGATCTATGCTAATGGCCCGAAGGCCCTAATGCTTCAACGGATTAGTGTGAGCCCATTCGGCTCACTTTTGATTGGGGGGTTGCCCCCCGCCTACCGTGCAGTCTGCGACCACACGGCCTCCTGGCGTCGGTTGTGGCTTATTCTTAGTACAAAATATTGTTATAATAAAAGCTATTTTCGCTCTCGTTCTTATTTATCGGTTATCATAGAATAGTCTGGGTAAAATCTATATTGTGAAATTAATTAGTTTACTTCTAGACCGAAATCAAGGTATTTAAAATCACTAAGCTACTGAGATAAAACAATTAGAAATCCGGACATATCCCAATTTTTTACGTATAATGGTCATCCTACTTACAAAAATCAAGAGAAAAGTTGTTATATATAATTGTAACATATAGAACGGTTCTAGAAGCAGACGTCTTCTCCATGTCTCTAAATGTGCTGAAATACTATATTTTTTTATTTTTCTCATTGCAATTAATTTATGCTATTATTGTAACAAAAATTAGTTCTAAACTAAAACTTTTCTAAAGCCCAAATACTACGACTCAGGAAGCCGTAAAAGTAAATCCAAGATATTTTCCATTTTTCTCATTGCAATCATTCTCGTCTATTGTTGCAAAAACTAGTTCTAAACTAAAACTTTTCAAATCCCAAGGTGCTTTGACTTTATACCGGTGGGAGGGAAGCGCTGTGCCGCGCTCCCGGCTGCATGGATATCACCATCTTGCTTGTTTCTCCCGTGAAACAGCTTTGCTGTGTTTCGGAGAGAAGGGCAAGACAGGCAGTGTAATTACTGGCACCGAGACTTAACATCTTATGTCTCAGGATAGGCAACACATAAAGGAGTTGCCTGGGCTCGTTTCAGGTAAACTAGTTTATGTTCATGGGCGAAGTGGACCACTTACCATCAGGTGGTACGTTTGCCAGTTTGCCTATCCAACTAACATAAAAAAAAAAAATAGGAAAGTAGCCATAGAAAAAAGTAAAGCCAATTAGTTTTCACATATTTTATCGCGGTTTACGTATTTCTACACTGCAGATGTATCTTCATTAAATTACATACATATTATATATGCAGCTACGATATATTGTAAAAAAATCGATATCATACAGAAATTAGTTTCTCGAAAATTCCGAGAGTTACTAGCGCTTTCTGTCAAAAAATTGCAAACACATTTTATTATTAAACGATACATTTACAACATTAAAGTAATTACAAAGTTCTTTATAATGATGATCGTAATTTCGTTTAAATATGGCAGCCGCGGAGTGACCTTGCTTTTGCTATTACCATTCATCAATTATTCGTAGAGTGACCATTTATTAAGATTTTGTGGGACTATTTTGTAGTACATGTGCGGGAACAGACTTGTGTTAGTTAAATATAAGCAGAATTATTGGTAGAGAGATAAAATACGTAAAATTTGATTTCATTATACAGTAACATCAGTTTAAATAAATAAAAAATAATTCATAAAAAAAATGAAGCGTTTACAGTTAAAGAGTTTCCTAGGTCAGTTTTAAACATGAGCTCTTTTTGATTTTATTAGGTCCATAAAAGTAAGGAGACTAACCATAAATGGCTATGTGCAATATTCACTACTTAATACCATCTCCCAGTTAGCATATCTAACTAAAATGATAAAAGAATCAAAAAAAGTACATAAATAATTGTTTAAAAAGTATCTTTTGAAAAAAAAAAAATTAGGTCGATCAATTTATATTGTTTTTTAATGATTACGCGGTTTCAATTCTTATTAAACAATTTTTTTCAGTCTTCCCGTTACCAGTTGCTGTAAAGTATCCGAAACGATAAAATCTGTAAAAAATTGTTCGACTCAAAAATGTGTTACGAAAACTAATATTACGTGTCATCGAAGTAAATTAATCCTGTAGTCTCGCAACCGTGTGGTCACCACTGATGAGCTGAGGCTTGCGTCAGGTCATTATCTAGGATCCAGGGCATCTGGGCCGTAGGTCATGTGTAAACACTTTTACTTATCTATTACTAAAGCGAATCGCTCTCGGAAAATTTTAATGACGCTAGTTAATCATCATCATCATCATCATTCTATGTGTCGGTTTATGGGTTGGGTTTTTTTATGAAAAAGATGGCCGATCCTTAGTACGATTTAGATCTGTATTTCAAACACTTACTTTAATGAAAACACTTCAAACAACAAACAGACTATAATCATCACCCCGTGTCTATCCAATATTTTCCATAAACTCCCCCCGAACAAATAAACCTGTAAAAGTTAAAACGTCGCTATAATAGGTTTTCTCTCTTTCATTTTGCAAACGAGTAAAAGAGACAAGTATAAATAGCCTTTCATAACTTGATACGTTTTATATTTGTACAGGGGCACGAGTTGACTTAAAAACTGTTGGTCTATGAGGTAATTTAACCTATATATACCAAAGAAAAGGTTTACTAACAAATAATACCTCAGTCTTATAGGTAGTGTTAATACCTACTCGGTTTTCCATTTGTTCATTAGGCTTTCAATCATGCCAATTGCACATTTCCCTAGTGCCAGAGATGATCATTTCATTCCAATCATGCCAACCACCAACAAGGGAATTCCCTTGATGCCACAATGATGGCAATACATCCAATTTCCAACTGTCTTGAATGACATTTCTATAGCTGATCCTGGTTTCAGGAGTAATCTTTATCTTTATATGACTCATGTTCATCCATCATGCCAATTGCCAAATGCCAACCAATAATTGATCCCGTTCACAGGAGTAACCTTTAGGTGCCGTGATCACGGAATTCTTGTTACTATCGTGATGGCGTTCTATTTGTGACCGGAAATATTTATCACGTTAGCCCACCGTTAGCCTTTGGAATACGTTTTTCTTATTATTATTAGCCCTTTTAAGAATCGTATTATTAATTTTAGCCCTTTTTATTACGTATCGCGAAATGTATTATGAAATACTATTTTATTATTATTATAAGTTGAGTTAGAATACGTATTGTATATATTATAAGTAGTATGTCGCGTATATTAATCACAACAAAGATTATTGATATTTTAAAGAACAAATAAAGGTGATAACCTTTTTGACTACTATTAATAATTAGAGGATCTCTCACTATTTCAGCTTAGATTAGATTAGAGCTAGATTTTTTTTGACGGAGTGGAAATGCTTTGCGCATTCACTCGGGTATGGGTCGTCCCCGAGGATATGTAGGACTCCCGGCGCCTCCCACGTTACTCCTGGCCCCGGAATACCGCACTAAAACCACTGCGAGTTGCCTTCAGCCGCTTGAAGGGGAGTCCCGGATCTGACTAACAAAGGACACCCCCCGCAACCAGCCAGTTAACCGGGATTCCTCCTGATACGGGGGAACTCCGACAACTTGGAACACCCGCGCCGATGCCGCAACTTTTCTATCCCCAACTTAATTAGCGACACCGCACAATGAAAACTGTTTGTCATTCGAAGATGAAAAAAAAATTGAAATTACCCTTATATTAATAAATCCAATAATCATAAAATTAATGACGATAATAATAATGATTTCAATCAAATGGTAATAAGAGAATTAATTGATAATTGCTTAACCTTTATACATTAAAAAGGTTAAGCAATTAAGAATGTGAGCGTGAAACAATAAGAATTGTGTGTCGTCAGGCTGTTCCTGTGAGAACCCACAACGACCACAGGTCAATTTCTCACACCAGCGCTATCAATTAAACGGTAACTATACACGCCATCTTACGGACGATACAGAGCTAGCCCATATAAACTAGCGATCCCGCGCCTTCACCTGCCCAAACATAAGACAAGGTTGTTTTTGTTGTATTTGTTGTTTTTGTTGTTTTTGTTGTTTTTGTTGTATTTGTTGTTTTTGTTGTTTTTGTTGTCTTTGTTGTCTGTCTGACAAACCAAAAGATGACACACATTGACATTGGAATTTGGTAAGAAGCTAGGTCTTACAACAAAAGTTAAGGAAAAAAACCTAAAAGCCGTTAATTTGTTGTTATATTACACTAGCTGTTGCCCGCAGCTTCGTACGTAAACTAACATAACTCCTATTAGTCACAGCGTGCTGTTATATAGCCTATAGCCTTCCTCGATAAATGGGCTATCTTCCACTGAAAGAATTTTTCAAATCGGACCAGTAGTTTCTGAGATTAGCGCGTTCAAACAAACAAACTCTTCAGCTTTATCTATTGGTACTGGGTTCTCTAAAATAAACCTTCCTCGATAAATCGTGTATTCAATGTAAAAGAATTATCGTTCCGGAGGTAAGCACGTTCCAACAAACTCTTGTTTTTCTCCCTTTACACGCATCTCTCTTTTCTATAATAACAATGAAATTATGATCGGGTAGGATTGTATTCTGGAGAGCAGAGTTAAAGTGGCTTGCTGCTATGCAGCCGAATTGGGCCGGCACGAACGGGGTGCTCCCTCTCGCTCACATAATACTGGCGTCAAGTAACAGCTATGCTGCGTTTCGTGCGGTTTGTGAGTTTCCGGTGGCCCATTGGGGGGATAGGGAAAAGGAGGGCGATACGCTGCATAATCTCTGATTGCGCAGATGTGTATGGGCTTCGGTAGTCTAAAGCTTCGACTGCTGTTTGCCCTTCAAAGCTAAAAAAATACGATACTTATGGTTTCAATAATCTTGATTTAATTGTGATCAGATGACTGGGAGGTTACACTTTAGATTCCTGTCATCTGCATTATATTTATATGATACACAGCGGATAATGTGTTAAAAAAAAACAATATATTTTCATTTCTTGTTATAAGCTCCAAAGAATAAAAGATTTAGCTCCCTGATTGTCCTTAAATATGATAAACGAAATTATTAGAATATTTCACAAATCTCGAGATCTTCTAACAAATATCCCTTCACCAGTTATAAATGTGTATCATTTACTTCAGTTGCGAGATGCGATCATCTTCACTAATAATATATATTACACTGCGAAACACTTAAGTGGTGTATTACAGCTCTGGAATCCTTATTATTGCAAAATTAATATTTCACGGCTGAGCCAATATTTTAGATAAAATTTCAATGATAATGTAACACCTTTTAGTTCGATTTACTTCGAACTGGTAATCATCGTCATCATCATCATCATCATCATCGTCATCAGCCTCTATCCGTTCACTGTTGAACATAGGCCTCCCTCAAAGAACGCCAAGACGACCTATACGCCACTCGCATCTAACACGGACCGGCCACTGTACGGAGATCGTCTTCCCACCTGGTTAATGACCGACCACTTTGTCTGCCTAAATAAATCGGCAGGTAACGCCGATGCGAATTCCACTCATCTGCGATTGCCAATCCACCTGCTCAGCGTGGCAATTATGAGCATAACCCCTCAAATGGATTGGTAATAATAGTATAAAATTATATTCACTTTAGATTCTCTGTGCCATTATTATCTATACTAATATTATAAAGCCGAAGAGTTTGTTTGTTTGTTTGAACGCGCTAATCTCAGGAACTACTGGTCCGATTTGAAAAATTCTTTCAGTGTTAGACAGCTTATTTATCGAGGAAGGCTATAGGCTATATAACATCGCGCTGTGACTTATAGGAGTTGATTACCGCGGGCGAAGCTGCAGGCAACAGCTAGTTATTAATATTTTTGCATCTGTGCGTATCTACCATATAAAAATTATCCCTCAATTTAACCGCGTTTAGGTAGACGAAGTGTTGGTCGGCCATGAACCAGGTGGGAAGACGATCTCCGTACAGTAACCGGTCCGTGTTGGATGCGAGTGGCAAGGGATTGATCGTCTTGGCGTTCCAGAAAAATCTCCATTAAGCGTTCAGCAATCAACGGAGAATATTCCAACAAAAATTCAAATTTTTATTCACAATGTATTTTTGCATCGCGATTAAAGCAATTTGCATTAAAATTTTAGAATCATTCGTTCGAGAATCTTAATATTTTCTTTGAAATGCGAATTCCGATGTAATAATTATTGGTTTTATGAGCGGTAAGCCTAGTTTCTACTAAATAACCTTTAACCGAACAGAATCGTATCAGACCACAACCTCGAGATGATGCGTCTGTGGCTGAGAGAATAATATGTTTAAATGCTTACAAGGATTTCACGAAAACGAAAGTCATAACTCTGACATGGAATATTGTATAATGAAACTACAAACAATTTTGAACATAAAAAAAACATACAGACGAATGGAGAACCTCCTCTTTTTTTGAAGTCGGTTAATTATTTTTGTAAAAGCCAATACTGAAGATAACTTAGATTCAATTATAATGACATAAGAAAACAAAACGGATTCAAATTGGACGACGGCGTCAGGCATGGAGACAACTGACAATTGTCTTACGTTATCATACCTTTTACCAGCCTATAACTGTCTACTGCTGGTTAAGCTTTTGTCGATAAATCGGCATATCACTTGATTCTCGCATCCTTCATGGAACGTCTGCGACACTGAGTTCTATCTGTCCTCCTATTTTTTGTCCTTTCCACCGGGAAATGCTCTAGACATCCCGCGGGGGAGGGAATCTCCCCAGACGGGTATGTGGGACTCGCTGCGCCCGAAAAATGGTAAGTGGACGCAGCTCTACCCAATAAAACCCGGCGAGAGCCACTAATGCCGCCTTTGGTGAGGTGCACCGGATCTGTTGTCAGGGCACCTCCAGGGCTAGTCAGTCCCCTAAGAGACCAACGCCACCAATCGTCCTATATGCTATCCTAGACGAATCTCCGTCTTCGAACTCGAACTTCCAGCTCCTGCCAACTTGCGCCTTTCACGTTCACTGCATAACCAGAATTTTAAAATCATCAGCTCATCATTATCTTCGCCATCATCAACATTTTTCGTCCATTGGACTTCTTTTACCATGAACACAAAGACGGCCAATCACCAATTATTAGGATCTACTTGAAGCAAATAAAAATAACTTCATTTTTTTATTACAGGCACATACAGAGGTGAAGGCGCTGGAGCAGGAGCTGGTGCTGGTGCTGGTGCTGGTAATGGGGCAGGCTACGGTGGACGTGGCTACTCCGCACCCTCGACCCAATACGGAGGACCTGCTTTCGGAGGACAAGGGTCAGGCTTCGGAGGACAAGGGTCAGGATTCGGAGGACAAGGGTCAGGATTCGGAGGTCAAGGAAACGGCGCCTCCCGCCAATACCTAGCACCCAACGCTGGTAGAGGCTCAGGCAACGGCAACTACAACTCCCAAACCGGTTACCGTTACTAAGACGGAAATTAAAAGGGAGGATTCAGAACCACCGATTTTTCCCCCCTCTTGATGAATTCCAATTAGCGCCATCTATCGATTTTTTTGTGACGTATAAGCCACGGCGCGTAAAATGACGCTATATTACCCGTCATTCCGATCTAAATACTAGCGTTCTTTTACGTGTTCGAAAATATTTAATACTCAACTATGGTTTCCTTCTTGCCTTTTCTGTAATAATGATCTCAGTAACATTTTACTGCTCTTTTAAATATTTCTATTCACTTCTTAGTATAAGTAGCGCAGCGATGTAAATGGACAGTACTAGCGTAAGGATATTGTAATAAAAAGCAAAATGATAGTTTATAACGATTGTAAATATGATATAACGAATAAACTATTTAAAGCAATATGTATTTTTATTTAAGACTTAGTGTTACCCGCAGCTTTGCTTGCATTTTAGATTTACAGATGATTTTAATTTTTATAGCGTACAAGCCCGCAGCTTCGACTGCGTTTACTTATTTTTACAGCCGTACCCGGATTGATGATGATTATTTTTATATCCTAAGTTACTCCTTTTAACATCAGCTATCTGCCAGTGAAAGTCCCACCAAAATCGGCCCAGCCGTTTCAGAGATTAGCCAGAACAAACAGACAGACAGACAAAAATTTAAAAAAATGTGATCTATACATCTATTATACAGATAAATAAAATTGGAGTGTCTGTTTGTAATATTAAAATAACCGCTTTTTACTAAATGCATATGGATGTATACACGGTAGGTACTTATACCAAAATAACATTTTTTACAATTTTTGTCCGTCTGTCTGTCTGTCTGTCTGTCTGTTTGTTCCGGCTAATCTTGGAAACGGCTGGGCCGATTCTGACGGGACTTTCACTGGAAGATAGCTGATATATTAAGGAGTAACTTAGGCTACAAAAATAATCATCATCAATCCGCGTATGGCCGTAAACCAAAGTAAACGCGGGCGAAGCTGCGGGCAACAGCTAGTTTTGGTATATGTACCGTGTATACATCTATATGCATTCAATAAAAAACGGTTCCTTTAATATTACAAACAGACTCTCCAATTTTATTTCTCTATATGGATAATATATTTTTTATATTAGAATGGATATTTCAGTTGTTTTTTTTTATAATTTTAATAATATTAAAAATATCTGAATGATCTGTCTCTGTTTCATTCAAATCGGTACAGTATTGACGATATCTGAGGCTCAATGGTTAGCCCGTTAGCGCTCAAGCCGGGAAGGTAGCGGGTTCGAATCCCGCCCGGGAACAAAAAGTTTTCTGTATTCCTGGGTCATGGATGTGTATTAAATATATGTATCATATAATAAAAATCTTAAAAACATGTATAGTATAAAAGTATTAAATATATTTCCGTTGTCTGGTACCCGTAACACAAGTTCTTTGATAACTTACCACGGGACCAGATTGACGTGGTGTAAAAGCGTCTTTAGATATTATTATTAAAACTTCATCGCTACAAAACAACGCGACACTTTTTATTTATATTCATACACAATATACACAATATACAAAGACAGTCTATATTTTTAAAAAAACCTGCTCTTACTAAGTGATAAGCATTACAATTTATAGTGAGATTTTTCCAATCGCTCTAGTATTTTTTAAGATTATCATGTATGGTAATCTACATCCAAACATACAAAAAATAACAGCTACTCATCATAGTATTAAGAAATATAGATACTTTATTTATTTACGTTGAATGTTTTGAAATGAATCATTATTGGACCCTATTGTTTTTCTTTAAAATATCGACATATCGAGAGATGTGCAGTTTCGTGGTCATTTGGAAGGAAAGGCTAAGCTACCCTGTAAGAAACTCGGCGTGCTCAGTAGGGCGAAGCAGTATTTCAAGCCTTCACACCGCCTTCAATTATACAAGGCGCAGATCCGGCCTCACATGGAATACTGCTCTCACCTCTGGGCTGGAGCACCCCAATATCAGCTCCTTCCATTTGACCGCGTCCAACGCCGGGCGGCTCGAATTGTCGATAGCAAGGTTATCTCCAATCGGCTTGATTCCTTGGCGCTGCGTAGAGATGTCGGATCGCTCTGCATCTTCTACCGCATCTACCACGTGAGGAATTGTTCAGATTGATACCTGCGGCAGAATTCCACCACCGGACATCGCGTAAGAATTCCAAATTTCACCCACACCATCTTGATATCCGGAAATCCACAACATGTCGATTTTTACGGCATTTCCTGCCTCAGTAGGCAGCCGAGCTGTTGGAGCATTGGTGACTACCGACGCCCATAGACATCCGCACAACCAAAAGTTATGCAGTCGCGTTGCCCTCCTTCTTCCTATCCCACCAATGGGCCACCGGAAACTCACAAACCGCACGAAACGCGACAGCTTAGCTGTCACTTGACGCCAGTGTTATGTGAGCGAGTACCACCCCGGACGTGCCGGCCCAGTTTGGCTGCAAGGCAGCATGGCACTACCTCTTACTAACTTACTTTTGTTGTTTGTGTGCAAATCGTAGCCTGCATAGAAAATTAACCCTTTTTAGGACTGCGGAAAGTTCCCTCGCTAAATTCACCGATTTGCTTCCCCTCTAGGGAAGTTAAGTGGGTGAGCGTAACTAGTGTCATTTTTGTAGTTTGTGTGTCAAATCCCATCTATAATTTGGAGTCGGTGTCAGCCAAGGTAGGTAAGTAGGTACAGCAAAAAATACGACACCGACTCCAAAAGTAACAATAATGACGTAATAAACACAAATATTGTACATTAGTAGAAGAACAAGTTGATTATAAGATGCGTTGAGTATAATATGTGTAAGCACAAAAATTAAAGAAACGCAATTATTTTATAACTTTTTTTTTTTGGTCGATTTTAATTTTTTTTCATGATGATGAACAGAACCCAAAAAATTACGTACCTAATGTTCTAAAAAACTATTACGTAACATCATAATATGACATAAATGTGTACAGTGTACATCCAAATACAGCATGCATTGTCAAGGTCACTATCAACGAACACTGACCCCTACTTTCTCTCAAGGTCTACACAACGATGAACATTCTTGGTTGAACAACGGGCCTTTTATATTGTAGTAGGTCAATGTCTTATGTAAGTATTTTTTTTAAATCCCTGTAGTACGTTCTTGTGTTACGTGCAAATATATTATATTCATCATACAAATTGCATTTGGCGGGATTTGAGCCCGCGACCGCTGCGTAGTGACTGCCTGGCCACTCAACCAGCCGACCGTCAGTTTTTCTGTAGGGAGATAGATAGTGGGTCTCCCCAGGCGGGTATGTGGGACTCGCTGCGCCCGAAAGGTGGTAAGGTGGACGCAGCTCTACCCACTAAAACCCGGCGAGTGCCACCAATGCCGCCTTTGGTGAGGGGCCCCGGATCTGTTGTGCAACAGGGTACCTCGACGGCTAGTCAGTCCCTCAAGTGACCGACGCCACCTCCACAGGGGAGTTGTCCCGCACCACAAAGCTACCACTCCCATCGTCTGGATAGTACAATGGGGTCAGGTTCCCATTCTCGCCCCTTGTCCCTTTGCTCTTTTGCCCCCTTTTCTTATAAGGGGGGTACAAAGAGCAGCTCCCTCGTCTCAATTTGCTTCTCCCAAGGTGCTGGGTTCACCTTAGTGTCCCCACTGTCACGACAAGCCATGGTGGGGTACGTATTGACTACCTGACCACTCGACCAGCTGGCCGTCAGTTTTTCTATAGCGAGATAGATTGCGCTTTTCAGAACTATATTTTTATTAGTAGACAGGGAGATTAGAGACCGTGATAATAATCAAATTTACTTTAAATTATGATTAGTATAAGGTAAGGACATTCACAGTTAAAATCATACATACATACATGGTCTTGATGTAATCCGGCGATAGAAAAAAATAATGCTCAGTCCTTATCTATGGAACCTCATAACAATCAGATCTGTTTAACATAAAAATACCCTTTTTTGGAGGCAGCTGAAGTTTTGTTGCAGCCCTATACCTAACCTATCTAGATTGCCATGGAGATAGAAGCCATTCAGAGCGCATCCGACGAAGGTATTGAACGGTTCAATATCCTAATTTGGAGGTATTTCTCCACTATCTTGCTCAATATGGATAAGGATGTGCAGATAATATATGTAATATCGATATATTACATAATATTATCGATAGGATAACAGCGATGTGCCGCGCATCCGCATGTAATCTATATGGTTAACACCATCCTGATTATTTCTTTTGTAAAACAGCTTTGTTGTGTTTTGGATAGAAGGACAGGACAGACCGTGTAATTACTGGCACTGAGACTTATCATTATACTAAATTTTGATTGGAAACCCATGAATGAGGTCAGCTAATCAGGTGGATTGTAAAATCACAAAGAAATCACAAAAAAATATCTTTAATCTGTGATTTAACATAACTAAAATATTATACCATAAATATAAGTGCCAATAAATAAGTAAATATTATTTATTACCATAGTGTAAATATAACATTTAGCGAATTAATCTATACAGCAAAATAAAATTGGAGAGTCTGCTATTTTAATATTACAATTAAAATAACCGCTTTTTACTAAATGCATATGGATGTAAGCACCGTACATATACTATTATAAGGAGTAATTTAGGCTAAAATAAATAATCATCATTACTTCGGATACGGTTATAAATCTAGGTGAACGCGGGCAAAGCTGCGGGCAATAGCTATACATAATACATAAATAAATGAGTATGCATTAATATAATATCGATATCGATAAACATTTGATTTCGATATCTGTTTGTAATTAGCTATTTTATCGATATTAGAGACCAGCATCCCTAGCGATCATTAGGAAACAAATTCCTTGCATACCTAAATAATCCATTAAGCCTTTTCAGTAGGTACATTTTCACATTTTGTTCGAATGGTTTGTTTACGAGGTCTAAAAAATATAAGAATTCTGACTGAAAAATATAATCTATACGAATATAAAATATGTGAAAGTAAGTTTTTTTGCTACGCTTTCACGCGAAAACTACTAAACCGATCATCATGAAACTTTGTACATATATTCTTAGAGGTATTAGAAGTAACAAAGGATTTACACTTTTTATGAAAAAAAAAACCAAAAAACTTATCCTGCGCAGACGAAGTCGCGGGCACCAGCTTGTATTTTATATTTTTAAAAGTGAAAATAATGATAATTTAAAATCTTCTCTATATAAATAAAACCGCAATGTTTTGTAACAACAGATGCAGACATAATTAAATATCCAAACTTGGGGTCGGCAGACATTCCGACTTCCTTTCTCGTGTAATTGGCTCCTTTGATGGAAGGTCAGGGATATGGCGTCTCGAAGATGCATCTTTTATCAGTGTCTCGAGTCTCTTGGATGAGTAAAGTGCTAATATAGTATTAGTAGGTCAACATCACTCATAAACCACACACGGGATTAGCAGATTGTGTCAATTAAATTAAAATTGTTCATTCAAAATAGTACCTAAAGTAACAGCTGAATTTACAAGGCGCACTGAAAAGAAACGACGAAAAGAAGTGGTACTAATATGTTCAATGATCTATACAAAATTTTACGATTCGTATCCTAGTGTTTTTTTTTTTAACGGGAAATGCTCTGAGGCATCCCACTGGGGAGGGGGGGACTCCCCAGGCGGGTATGTGGGACTCGCTGCGCCCGAAAGGAATGTGGACGCAGCTCTATACACTAAAACCCAGCGAATGCCACCAATGTCGCCTTTGGTGAGGTGGTCCGGATCTATTGAGCAAAATAAGGCACCTCGACGGGTAGTCAGTCGCTCAAGGGACCGACACCACCTCCACAGACGGGTCGTCCCGCACCACAGAACAAGCCCTCCCAATATCGGGACAGTGCAATGGGGTGGGGTTTCCATCCTCGCCCCTTGTTAACAGAGCTCATTGTAACCCACGAATAGCAGCTCTATCGGTTAATTTGATTCGCCCAAGGTGCTAGGTTGACCTAAGCTACTAAGCCCCACCGCCACGACAAGGCTTGGTGAGGCGTTAAATGTACCCTGACTACTCGAATTACAAAATAGTAGATTTAATGCGAAACTCAGGCTACTGCCGAATCTTCCAAACCTCAAGATGGCAGATTCCCACAATCCAATAGCACCAACCACTAGATATCGTCCCCCCATCAACTATTTACTTGATATTAAGTACTTGTATTCCTATATGTGTTCGGCCATTAACCAGTTCGGAAGACTATCTCCGTGCAGTGCCGGTCCTTGTTGGGTGAGTGGCAAGGGTCGTTTTGGAGTTCATTGAAGGAGGCTTATGTTAAGCAGTGGACGAATAGAGGTTGAGGTTGATGATGATGATGATGATGATAATAATGATGATGATTCCTATATCTCACCATCACTAAACAAGACCCATTTCCATAACCTCATTTCGCACACGTCCGTTACGCAAGATCGAGATTCTAGACCAAACGAAGATCTTAAAGAAAGACCTACCTGACCTCCCACTTAAGGTGCATCTCCTCTGTATATGGAGCAGGCTGTTTGGATCTCCAAGTTTGGTATCAACAGTTGCCGTAGCCTGAATCGTGACTTGAAAGTGTGAGGGACTAGACACACTGTGTCGTGTTTGATCGTTCGTAAAGATTAAAAATAACACTAACGATGAATAAATGTTTCTAATTCAAAATAGTATAAATGAAGTCTCTTTGACGACAATTGATTCTACCACCGGTTCCAAAGCAAGCTCACTGAGGAGAACCAGCGAAACAGACTCAGTATTTGGTGAATCAAATATTTTTGTTATCCTGAAATGTCTTAGAAGAAACGACCTATTTCCAAGGTATCTTCCACAAAATCTTTCCATCCACTTTATAATACCTTACCACACAAACGCTTCATAATAACTTTTATAATTTTTGCCATAATATAGAGGTTTTGAATATTTTCTGCGTATTCCTTTATAGGTACTTTGGGAATTCTAATCACTGATATACATACTATAGCCTTTATTTATTTGTATAATATTTCACTTCTCTTAAAGTATTCACTTCTCATTTTCTTAACGTACTCTCCGGACATTATTTTTCCATCCCATTTCTAGAACAGCCGGATTTAAATATTTGTTTTTGCATTTCTGCTCAATTCTGATATAGACTTTAATCATAATTCAAATTTTATTCAAGTTTTTGTACTTGTTTATTTGTGTCGGAAGAAACAGCGGTAAGATACTATTAAACAATATAATAGTCATTGAAACATAACATGATTTTTACCATGTTAATTTAATAGCCAATAACCAAAATATATAAATCATTTTGACGATCATTTATCATACCTAATGTTGTCTGTCGGATTACTTACTTGTAAAACGTATTTAAACACATTCAAAAATATATTTAGTACGCATCAGTTCATAAAATACATATAGTACATACTATTATGAAGATGGAAAAAATACAGATACTTATCCAAATGGTTCTTTCTTTCTTATCCATATTCCCATTATTAAAATTTTCAAATCAAAATCCAAGCATAATATGTTACAGATTAAAGATACAGTTAGCACTTTCTGCGTAGATAGGACTAACTAAAATATTGATGTATCATAGGGTAGTTTCGAGTAACATTAGGACGTATCCTCAGTCCCAGCACACCCTCGAGGTGTGCCCGAGATGGGCGGCGCTGCGTCATGATCTGACATCGGTCATCGGAGGGGACTTGTCTCTGCCGAGTGTCATCCCCGCGATGCTCGGCGACGACGAGTCCTGGACGGCGATGGTCTCCTTCTGCGAGGCAGTAATGTCCCAGAAGGAGGCCGATGAGCGTGTGAGAGAGGAGGCCGCCGACGAGGCCTCCCACCGCGGGCGACGAACGGGGGTGCGTAGGAGGCGCTACCTAATGCGCCTCCAGTAACGCCCCTGTGCTTGTGTCGGGCCCAGGATGGGGTTTTAACCTGGGTCCAGCTAGACACGACGTCGTCGGGGATTGCTAAAAGTATCGAATCAAACGAACAGCCGAGCAGTCCCCCATTAGAGGAGGAGTCTGGCCTTTTCGCCGGGGCCAGCCTGTCGCCGAGGGTCCTGCGTTGCCTGCATGATCCGGGACTCTCATAAAAGGCGGCTGAGGGCACTTGCAGCGGTTTTAGTGGGTAACGCATCTCCAAGTGCGAACCCCACTCACGGCTAGGTTTAAAACTCACCCCGGTCCTAGTTATGGTTTGGTCTGCAAATTTCCGCTGCATTAAAAAAAAAAAAAAAAAAAAAAAAAAGGACGTATCCTCAGGCCTCCCGTGACCATGGTTGCCGTAAAGTATCCGAAATGGCTAGTAAAAATCTTAATGAACATATAATAATTATTATAGACGTAAAATCAATAAGTTAAAAAGTACCTAGTAGTAGTAGTCCATAAATACTAAAGTAGTTCAATATAAAATTTTCCGGACTTGAGTGGCGAGCGTCACTCATTAACATAATCACTTGCTATATTATTTGAGGCAACGTAATTTGGCAAAGTTTTTGCATTGCATCGCATCGCAATCGCGCATCGTCATTACTTGAAAATTACGCCACTTGCTGGATCTTTTCCTACCTATCTTATAATACTATTTTAAAGAAGAATTGAGTAGAATATACCGAAGAACCTGAAGAATAAACTGATATTTTACTTTATTTTATTTAGTATATTATACAACACTAGTTAAGAAAATAATTGCCCAATGTAGTTTGAAGATTCTGAATATATTTACGCACATGTTGCCCTGTTGCTTACAGCACAGTTTTTGCTTACGGTAGTTTAGAACTTATGTCCCACAAATAAGCAAAATCGACACTTGATGTTAAGAAGTCCAATGTGCAAATCTACTATTATTAAATGTATTAAGGCTCCTAAAATTTATATAAAGTAGTCCCGAATTTAGCTTCGTATGTTTGTGTCCGAAAAATTTGAAAAATAGTCGATGTGTTCACTTTTTCTACAATGTTTCATTTCTTTAAAGGACTTAAAGAATATTTATACCTGAGTTTCAACGAGAGTCATGGCTTGGCTAATATTAAATCAGAAAATATATACGATTAAGTGTGAAACATCCCAATTTAATGAAGATGATGTATTAGCATAGACGTTTGGATTTTTGCTTGTTTTAATTAAAATGAATTATAAATGAACTGTAATTAGTGTTATAAATTATTGGTTCAACTAAAGGTTGGAGATAAATATGGAAAGAATAGAGAGGTTCATATGAGGATAGGTTTATTTGATTTAATTTATGGGGCATCAATATTCTTCATTTACTGAGCAATCGGTAATGCCGTATTTTAGAATCCATTATCATCATCGCCATCATCAACCTTTTTCCGCCAGAAGATAGGCCTTTTTTATGACGCAGAATAATGCTTCGCATGATCCAGGTTTACCTTGTGTCTCTTGGACCTATGTGGGGACTCGCATGAATGCACTACCCCACTAAACCTGCGAGCGCCTTCAGCCGCTTTTTCACGGTCCCGGTCCCTGGTAAGTAGTGAATTCCATGATAATAATTCAAATAAAGGGTTGGCTGTTAGAATGGCCCTATTTAGGGAAAATATCGAGTTCTGACTAATTCTTTTATACAATTTTTTTATTTTTTTATTTTTCTCGGACTAGAATTGTTTTGGTTATCGGTGAAGTTAACGACTCATGCCACTTACTCAATGAGCGTTTTGCTTTGTATCAGAAAGACTTATTTCAAAGGTGTAAGAAACGGCTACTAATGTGAGAAATTCATTAAACTTGCCAATTCTTATATGGATTCCTGTCATACTACTTGGCGGGATTTGAACCCCCAGTATATCGTTGCCAAAGCGATGGAAAGTATACTCTATATATACATCAGAGTTACCGATATAGCGAGTAAATATGGGTGAATACTAATATATCAAACCTTTGGCTCCATTGGATTCGAGGAAATTCTTTTAAAATTTACATGAATTAAGTAAGAATGGCTAGATGAACCAGTGATTAGACTCGCAAAAATAAGCTATTTTTTAAAAAGAAACTTTGAATTTCTAGGAAATTTTGAATGAATGAATGAATATACTTTATTGTGCACACACAAAATTACAAACATGAAACAAATATTTCAAAACCGAAGGGGTATTAAAAATATAAAGTATAAATATAAAGTTATTAAAGATCGTTTGTGTCGTAAAGGATATTATAAATAATTAGTAAAGATTTTATGAAAATTACACCTCACCTTGGGAATAAGGCGTTCTTCCCAGGAATTTAATTTTTTATAGAATTTTTGAAAAAAGTAGTTTTACTGATTTGGTTTCGGCAGTTCTTCTCACTGGGTTCGCCTTGAAATTGGTAGTAGATTCAATTGACGTTCAAAAAACTACTTTATTAGTTACTACTATTTTGAATTAAAATAAAATGATTTTTATTTCAAACCGGCTACCTCTCTGTTTTTTTTATGTTAGTTGGATAGGCAAACGTACCACCTGATGGTAAGTGGTCGACGTCGCCCATGAACATAAACTAGTTTACCTGGAACGAGCCCAGGCAACTTATTTATGTGTTGCCTATCCTGAGACATAAGATGTTAAGTTTCGGTGCCAATAATTACACTGCCTGTCTTGTCCTTCTCTCCGAAACACAGCAAAGCTGTTTCACGGGAGAAACAAGCAAGATGGTGGTACCCATGCAGCCGGGAGCGCGGCACAGCGCTTCCCTCCCACCGGTCCAAGGCAGTTTCTAAAGCAATAGTCTATCCACATCAAATTAAAAATCGAACACCCCGGAATCATCTTTACATGAAAGATGAAAAGAATCTCCTTGAAACGGAACCATCTAGAAACATAGGTACCTATTAGGTACGTCGTATGGCCTCACGCCATAACGGGCATATCGCGAAAAACGATAAGTCAAATTATCGCTCGTCTGTAAAATGTTTAAGCGATTCGTAGTTATTTTCTAATGGTTTATGAATGCAGTTAATTAATTGGTTAACCGATGGAGGCAAATGCATTATGTGCTCAAGGACATGAGGATCAGTCCACTAGCGAATATTTTCGATGGCCTACTGATCGAGTGGTAAGGCTACTGGTTACTTAACGCAGCGGTCGCGAGTTCGAATCCCGCGAATCAGATAATTTGTATGATCAACAATATAGATGTTTGTACTTTTTTTCTTTTTTTTCTTTAACGCCGGGAAATGCTCCAAGTGATTAATTGTAACACCGTTCTTTATATTATTGATATATTTAGCGATCACCTCTGTGGCTCAATGGTGAGCGCGTTGCCGCTCAAGCCGGAGGTAGTGGGTTCGAATCCCACCAGGAAACAAAAAGTTTTCTGGGTTCCTGGGTCATGGATGTGTATTAAATATGTATTAGTATTATATAGTAAAAATCTTAAATCCGTAGCACAAGTTTTTCGAGAACTTACCACGGGACCAGATTGACGTGGTGTAAAAGCGTCCATAGATTATTATTATTTCATCAGCATAGGTCTAGTCTAGCTAATCTATAAATTATTACTAGTTTTCATCACAATTACATAAAATGTTTATTAGTTTCAAGTATATCAATTAACATAGGCCTCCCTCATGAACGCCAAGATGGCCGATCCCTTGGAGGCCTATGTTCAGCAGTGGACGGATAGAGGCTGATGATGATGATGATGATATCAATTAACACAGTAAAAAATCGGTAAAGATCTTCTCATAATATAACTATGCTCAAGTAGTTTAAATAAATAATTAAAATATTGGCATCATAGAGACTGCCGATAGAGCGAAAACTTATATCATCATCATCATCATCATCATCAGCCTGTATCCGTCCACTACTGAACATAGGCCCTCCTCAATGAACGCCAAGATGGGCGATCCCTTGCCACTCGCATCCAACACGGACCGGCCACCGCACGGAGATCATCTTCCCACCTGGTCAATGTACGACCAACACTTCGTCTACGCAAACGTGGCCTCCACTCTAGAACCTTATTGGCCCATCGGCCATTCGATATCACCCAAAAATAAGGTCGTTGAAGTGGCAGTCACCGTCGGATGGATAATTCTGCGTTCCGCGTTCACTGTTACCTATGTGGTGGCTTAGAATCCGCGACCGCGACGGTCAAAGTGAACGCACGTTCTGTTAGAGTTCTGTTATTGTTGAAAATAAGCACCCCCTACGACAATTATATCGGACATTTTATAGAGTTAGTGAGAGATAAATCTTTCCTTTATGATTCCCCACCATGGTTCAGGCCTTGACGTGGCGGTGGGGCTCAGTAGCCGGTGAGCATAGCACCTTGGGCGAAGCTAATTGAGCCGAGGGGTCTCTTTGTACCCCTCTTATAAGAAGAGGGGACAAAATAGCAGGGAGCAAGGGGAGAAAGGGAACCTCACCCCATTGTACTATCCCGACGTTAGGGGGGGTTGTTCTGTGGTGAAGGACAAACCCTCTGTGAAGGTGGCGTCGGTCCCGGGACTGACTAGCCGTCGAGGTGCCTTGTTTGCTCATTAGATCCTCACCAAAGGCAGCATTGGTGGCAATCGCTGGGTTGTAATGGGTGGAGCTGCGTCCACTTACCAGCTTTCGGGCGCAGCGAGTCGCATATAGGTATATCGGGTATATATACTCCCCCGCGGGATGCCTCAGAGCATTTCCCGGCGTTAAAGAAAAAAAAAAATGATTTGGACGACGAAAAATTAAAAATCATCATCATCATCATCAGCCTCTATCCGTCCACTGCTGAACATAGGCCTCCCTCAATGAACGCCAAGACGACCGATCCCTCGCCACTCGCATTCAACACGGACCGGCTACTGTACGGAGCTCGCCTTCTATTCAAAAAATCTTAGTCAAGAGATCTAATAAATAAAAGCCTCACGAAACTCTACATGTTTAATAATTTTATTCCCGTTAGGGTTGCGCACCTCAATAGGTATAAAAGAACTTTTATAATTCTCTTGTCCATCTGTTCGTGTGTCACCACCGATTTTCCCAGAAACCTAGCAAGTTGAAATTGATACCAGACACTGAGGTCTATAGTCTCAATGAGGTGTGTAAAAATCAAGGTCCTAAATAAAAAAAATGCAAATTTATATTTTCGCAAAACCTTGTTAGTAATTGCCCTTAATTTTTCATTTAAAATTTTTCGGAATTTTCCCGTTACTTGTGCTTTAAGACCTTGCTTTTAACCAAAATTGACAATTGTAGGTCAACCGGAAGTACCCCGTTAGAAGAAATAGAGAAGAGAAGTATACCGTAAGTAGTAAAGTATAGTTGTTCCCGTTGACCTAGGATCACGAAATTTTCCAAAAAGCTAGGTCTTACAGCACAAATAAATGTAAAAAAAAAATTAAAATCAAATGCCAATTAAGATAGTCCGGAGAGTTGTATGGGCGCTCATACTCGTGAGTAATGATTGTCTTGTGGGTACGGGTTCGGCCTCTTGAGTGAGAGGTCTGGGTTCGATCCTGACCGGTGCCGGTGGTGAAATGGGTTTTCCTAAATTCCTCCGTGGATCTCTGACACTATATATTATGCACCTTGGGGCAAAAGTTTTTGAAGCCATTATAAATAGTAGACTAAAATTTCGCATCTCCTGTTACCTACCAATTTTATTGTAAAATTTACCGTTTACGATTTATGGATACTAATCGAATATTTTAATTCAACGGCCGAGATAAAAACCGGTCTCTTAAATAGATCATAAATTGTAAACGCTAAGTTTTACAAAAAAAAATACAGAAAATAAAAGATGATAATTTTTTTCTCTACAATAAATGGTCTCAATAACTTTTATCCTATAGTACATATTATATGAGTTAACAATATTGTCATAAATATTGTTTCGTTTCACTTAAGAAAATTTAATAAAAATAATACTGGTACAAAGTCACTTCTTTTCTTTAACGCCGGGAAATGCTCTGAGGCATCCCGCGGGGAGTGGGTCTCCCCAGGCGGGTATGTGGGGCTCGCTGCGCCCTAAAGGTGGACACAGCTCTACCCACTAAAACCCGGCGAGTGCCACCAATGCCGTCTTTGGTGAGGTACGCCGGATCTAATTAGCAAACAGGGCACCTCGATGGCTAGTCAGTCCTGCAAGGGACCAACGCCACCTCCACAGAGGGTTGTCCCGTACCACAGAACAACCCCTCCCAACGTCGGGATAGTACAATAGGGTGAGGTTCCCGTCCTCGCCCCTTGCCCCCTGCTCTTTTGTACAAAGATACCCTCAGCTCAATTAGCTTCATCCAAGGTGCAGCGGCTCACCCTGGACTACTGAGCCCTACCGCCATGTCAAGGCCAAGGCCATGGTGGGGGATGGTACAAATTAACCTAACCTAACATCTTGCTACCAGGGCATTGATGGAAAAAGGTTTGTGTGAACTTATTCGCGTTTATGATGATCGCGATAAATCAGAAGCATTCAGGAGGAGTAGGAAATACCATGTCAGCTGGTTAGCAACACTAAATTTTAACGGCATCCATTAGTATTTTTAAAAAATATATACCCAAGTCACGAATATCAATACAGATGGTATGAAAATAGACGTCATCGATACCTGTCAAATTATATTACTATTAACGTGTTAATAGCCTTCGTAATTAGGATTTTTGTAAGCCCAAAAAATGCTAGAAAAAAATTATATTCAGTTAGCAGATTTGATAGAAAACTTTAAATTATTAAACTTTAAATTATTTCTTTTTAAGTCAAACTTTAACTTAACTCAAATTACGACGAAGATGTCCGTGAAATGCCCAGGGCATTTAGATGCTCGCGGCGGAGATCAGCCGTCTTAACGATCAGAAAGAGGCCTATGCCCAGCAGTTGACGGAAAAGGCTAATGATGATCATGAAGCTAAGCATCTTCTTTCGGAAGGAACTAAAGTAAGTGGACATAGGTCTTCCAGCGAAAAGACGTCACAGAATAAGTAAATGGTCTCATGGTGGTGTAAAATCTGTGGTCACAAAAGATGGTCAAAGTCCAGGGTCGGGAAGACAAGGTTAGATAAAAGATACGACCAACTGCATCAGATAATACGAAGCTTATAAGTACACAAGCTCCTTAATATACTTCGGGGCCCTGCCTTATTTGTAGGGTCCCGTTCCTCAAAATGACACGGAACCCTTATAACTTCACTTTGTTGTCCGTGTGTCCGTGAAATTAAAGCTTTTGACTACCTACTCTTTAAAATAAACTATTTTCCATTAACATATAGAATCATGAAATTTGGTAAGGATCTAGGCCTGAAAACAAAAGTAAAGGAAAAAAACTGATAACTGTTAGTTTGTTGTTACGTTACAAACACCTTTTTTCGTCACCGTCAGCGTGCGTGTCGCGCTTTTTCTAGGTTTTTGTACAAGTGTGAATGCTAAGGCTTCTTCTTTTCTCCTGCCATGTTTAATAGCAGTTCTGTTTGCAATATTACGAAATCTGGAACATTTTACATTATCAGTATCTTTTCCAATGATATTATTTTATACATATAATATCATCTTCTCATGTTTTGTTTGTTGAATTCGAATTAATCTGATATTAAAATTAATTTAATTTAATTTTTAACATACAGGCACTTAAAAATGTTGCCAGGATTGTATCTTTTGCTATAAAATTCATGTAAGAATGGCATACCCTAAAGCTAGCTGTGTGAAAATTGTTATAATGGCTTAAAAGAAGAACTTAATGCTACCATTGTTCAAGCCTTGTCGTGGCGGTGGCACTTGTCGGGTTTTAGTGGGTAGACCTGTGTCCACCATCCATACTATACCATCTTTTGAGAGCAGTGAGTCCCACATACAACCCTGGGAAGTCTCCCTTTCTCTGTGGTATGCCTAAAAGCAAGACGGATTTTTTTCTTTCGCGCTGGATTTCCCAGCTAAAAAAAGAACTTAATGAATCTAAGCATGCACACGGGAAAGGGTTTTAGTCTGTTGGTTTTATCTTCATCATTAACATTTTCGTTTATGGTAATATACTTATTCCAGTAACTACCAAATATATTAGTCTTTTTTATTATGATACTTGGTTGGGAAAAAGAACAGAAAAGCCAGACGATGGTAAGTGGTCAGCGTCGCCCATGAACGTAAACTAGTTGACCTGAACCCAGTCAACTTATTCATGTGTCCTATTCTGAGACATAAGATGTTAAGTCTCTGTGTCAGTAACTGCACTGTCTGCCCTGCCCTTCTCTCCGAAACACAGCAAAGCTGTTCACGGGAGAAACAAGCAAGATAGTGGTACCCATGCAGACGCCTGGGAGTGGCTCAGTGCGGCTCTCCCGGGTCTGTGGGTTACTTGTTGGTCTTGAATCCATTGAAAATATATCCTCTAAATAAAATCTAGTCTTTAGATCTCTCAAATTTTTACAAAGATCTGATCTTTACGTCAATCACGTTAACAAAAGCTTTTATACCAAATTTCAAAAGACCCATTTATAATGATGTACTCACGATATTTCTATTAGCAAGATCCTTATGTATAATTGAATAATCTTGATTACTGAAATCAATTAAAATCACCCTTGAGACTAATACACTTTTGACAATCAAGGTTGGATGATAAAAACGATTGCTAATCACTCGGTCATGTATCATCGACCATCTCGAGACCTCACGTTCCGGGACCAGGGTATATAATGGTTCCGTCAGCTTTGTATTGACACACTTGAGCTACAGCACAAGACTAAGAATCATCAAAATGAAACTGGTAAAATAATTTCGCTTCTAATTATTTAGGGTAGTGTTCATTTGAGTTCATTCTAGTTTTGTTAAAATCTTAGAATACATGGAAGTCACAATTATTTAAGAATTAATTTGAAAAGGACTGCTCCCCATGTACGTCAGATAACATATTCGTACATGTTATAAAGCTTTCTTAAGATTTTTTGATATTTTTATATATTTGATATTTTCTCTTTATTATATCATTCTTCAATAAGGTTGACTTTAATGATTAACGTATCACAGATTCACAATGATCTTTTACAGTTCATTCTAAAATATTTAAAAAAAATGTTTTTTCTTTTCATATTAATTCTTCGACTGATTCGAGGTTAAAAACTTTAAATTTTTTGTTTCAGTTTGTAGTAGCTGCTTTGATTGCTGTGGCCTCAGCAGGTCGCTTGGAGCATCTCGAGCGTTCCTACCTTCCTCCAGACAATAGTGGATCCCATAGCTTCGGCTCGAGTGGTTCGAATGGTTTCGGCCAAAGCGCTTCTACTTTCGGCCAAAGTGGTTCCAATGGCTTCAGTGGTTCCGGTTTCGGCTCCAGAAATTCCAACTCCCATGGTTTCCAAAATTCGGGAAGCAATAGAGCATCAAGCAACTTTGGACATTCTAATTCCTTTGCTTCCGACAACCATAGCTCTAATGGTTTTGCCAGTCAAAGATCAAATGGTGCATTTGGTGCTGCTACTTCCAACCAATATCTGCCTCCTGATCACGGTCCTTCTGGTTCATCTTCAAATGGTTTCAGCAACTTCGGAAGATCAGCTTCAGCAAGGTGTAAGTTTGCATGTATTTTCTGTCAAGTTATTTAAACTATAGTATTGACTTTTTATTTGCAAAAGTTACACTCATTTTTTCAAACAGTAAACATTTTTCTAAATACATAGCACAGAACCATCATAGTTAGTCCTTAGTATATCAGGAGGAATAGTCCAAGTAGGATGCAAACGGGTAGGATCCTTTTAGTGTTTAAAGTGTAAAAATTCTTAATTAAGATAAATTTAATCCCTTTAATAGAAATATGGAATTTTTGGAAAACTCATACCAACAAAAACCATGGTCACGTAGTAACTGAGAGAATAAACTCCGTAAAAGTAATTTAGTTATACCTTATCGTGTTTTAACACAATGTTAAGGTGATCATATTTTATGATTTTAGCTTCCAACGATTTCAACGGAAACCAAAGATCAAATGGATTTGGAAATGGTGCATTTGGAGCTGCCACCTCTAACCAGTACCTTCCTCCTAACCAAGTTTCTTCATCTTCCAACGGTTTTGGAAACTTTGGTGGATCTTCTTCAAGGGGTAAGTAACATAATTATAAACAGATATAATTTTAACTAATTAATTAATCTTTTCTAAAAAAAGTGTAACTCTCAGCAATCATAAATTACAATTTTCTCTAAGAAGTGGTTAAGTTTTCTCTAACTCATAATTTAAGTTTTTTGACAATTGAGAAACCCACAACCGTTAGAGTATATTTAGTAATATTTTCTTGTCATAGCAGAGCTGGATTCTTTTGAGTTTCATCATCATCATAATCATCATCATCAGCCTCTATCCACTGCTGAACATAGACCTCCCTCAATGAACACCAAGATGGCCTTTTGAGTTTAGATCAATTAAATTTAGCCATCATAGATACATAGATATGAATGAATTTTCCTTTGATTTTGCGAAAACTTACACTGCAATACCATTATACTGCAGGAAGGTTCGAATAAGGAAAAGTCTTAAGAATTTACCAGTAGGTAAGCACTATTTTATGAAAATACGCTAGAATACAAATTTAAATTCTATAATCTAAGTCTAATCCAAATTTCCTATTTCGATTACAGCTGATTCTAACTTCGGATCTCAAGGATCTCAATACCAGGCACAGCCTCAATTTGGTGCTGCCAGTCGCCAGTACCTGGCTCCAAGGCCTTCATCGCAGAACACCCCTCAGCAGGCCTTTGATGAGCAGACTGGCTACCACTACTAAAACTATTTTCGTTAAATCTTGTAAATCAATTGTGTTCATGATCTTTGAATTTATAGAATAAAAATGACGTGTATATAATTGCTCTTTGTCTTTTCTTGTTTTTTTTTCGGAATGATCTATGCTAACAGCCAAAAGGCCCTAATGCTTCGTCTGACAATTGTGAGCCAATTTGGCTCACTTAAGATTGATTATTAGTGGGGAGTTGCCCCCCGCCAACCGTGCAGTCTACGACTCCACGGCCTCCTGGCGTCGGGTTGGGGATACTAACATCATCCAATAGAATAAAAATATGTATATAATTGCTCTTTATTATTTCTTGTACATACTAATAAACTTCAGGGCTTGTTGGGCATTATCAAAATTATCATTAATACCTGATTTCGTTTCTTATATGATCCTAAATTGAGATTTTTCCTATTCTAGCCTTTTACATCATTAATAGCAGTTTTTTTGTAAGTCAGATATGCTTGGTGATGGTATGTGATCAGCGTCGCCCATGAACATAAGCTACTTCACTTGACACTAGCTAAGACAACTCATTCTGATATGTAATGGAAATAATACGTCTACTTATTAAAGACAAAATATAATTACATGACATTATATTATAAAATTAAATGAGGAAATTTCACAGGATTGCAATATTTTTGTGTAGGTAAAATGTTAAGCAAACAAAATTAATAAACATTTGCTATTTTAAATACAAAGGCGTTGTTCAATTTCCATTGACGATTAAGTAAAAAAATGTCAGGAACTAATAATATAATTCATGACGCACTTTCAGTTCATACTAAAAAAATGAAGTTACTGAAACATCCCACGTTTAATTAAATTCAATATTATAAGAAAAGTTCTAGTCTAAGGTTTAAGTCCTCACATTTTTTCTTAGCAGCATCTTAAGAAATTTTTAAGTCTGAATTCCCATATACTATTCTAAGTTTTTCAAGTTTTATTTCTATGAAGTATATTTGTGTTTAATTAATAGAAATTTAATATAGAAATGAATTTCGCGCCTACTGACACTATTCCTTCAGCTCAAATATCTTGGAAACTCTATATGAAGGTATTGATTGCTTGATAGCCTAACCTGTGTCGTAACTTTTACTCATTGAAGTGATTTTTTATCCATTCAGGGTCATTTTGTGTTTCTGTTGTAATGAGAGACTTCAAAAGCTATTTTTCTTTTTAATTACCCCAATAAAAAGATGACATCGTCATGTAGTTTGCTGTCACGATATTCGAGTCGACTTTACTACCAAAGTAAAACCTGCGCTCCCGGGCAGCGTGCGCAATGAGCCAGTATGAACACATAAAAAAAATACTTTTATGTATAGAATCTCATCATCATCATCATTATCATTATTATCATTAGCCACTACCCGTCCGTTGAGCTACGGCAAACTTTCGGATCAGTTTAGAGGCCACATTTCGACCCCGTAGGTCTTCAACGCATTGGTCAAAGAATTTCGTCTTCAAACTCTGCGGTATGGACGACGTGAGAATATGGCTAAGCTTCCAGAATGGTGACCATCTCAATTGAATCCTCCTATCGGCTTCCCTCTCGAAGTCATTTTTATTAAATTAAAGTTAAAAAAATTCGTATCATAATAATTCATACCACGCTTTTGCGCCTATTTTGCGTGCTGTGAGCCTGAAGCACTCCCTACTGCCAGTTAAGCTCCCGCAAGAATGCTAGCAGTCTTTTGACATCGGCGCAGATCTCCGGGAGCGTTCTCGGGCATCCGAGATGGGCAGCCCTAGCGGTGCTACTCCTGTGCACTCCAGTAGTACATGGGCTGCTGTTTCTTCCTCCGCTACGCAAGCTCTGCATAGCGGACTGTCCGTAACACCTATATAATAGTGAAAAGATGCTTGTTATAGTGACCATGTCCTGTTAAAGTGCCTGTTATCAGGCGCAGTTCTGATCATTTTAAGAGCATTAATTGACAAGAGACGCGTGGGTAGCCTATTGGCATCGCTTCCCTTGCTTGTCTGCAATCGTCTCTGCTCGTCCAGAGCTCTCTGTGTTGTGTGCTTGCGTGCATTCTAACTCATGCCCTTAACTGGTTATACGGTAGCGGAGTCATTGTGGCATATCTGGATGATAACAGCACACTCAAAGGTTTGAGCTTGAGCTGTCTGTATAGTGAGGATGTGAGAGTCCAAGCATATGTAGTAGGCCGTATCCCAAATTGGAGAGTATTACTTTTTCCTTTCAGGTGTTTGCCTCTGTCTTCGGTATACTCTAAAAAATCACCCTTCGTCGTATCTCTACAATTTGAAGGCACTGCCCTAACCGCTTCAGCCAGCATTGGGGTACTTTTTGGCGTCGACATATCGAGAGATGTGTAGTTTCGTGGTCATTTTGAAGGCAAGGCTAAACTAGCCTAAACTAGCAGTATTTCATGCCTTCACACCACCTACAATTATACAAGGCGCAGATCCTGCCTCACATGGAATATTGCTCTCACCTATGGGTTGGAGCACTCCAATATCAGCTACTTCCATTTGACCGCGTTCAACGCCGAACGGCTCGAATCGTCGATAGCAAGATTATCTCCAATCGGCTTGATTCTTTGGCGCTGCGTAGAGATGTCGGAGCGCTCTGCGTCTTCTTACGCATCTACCACGGGGAGTGTTCTGAGGAATTGTTCGAACTAATACCTGCACCAGAATTCCACCACCGGACATCGCGTAAAAACTCCAAATTTCACCCTCACCATCTTGATGTTCGTAAATCCACAATAACTCGATTTTTACGGCATTTCCTGCCTCGCACAACGAATATATTCCATATTATGGAATCAGGTGCTACTTACAGTGTTACCGAACCGTTACGACTTAGGGACCTTCAATAAAAGAGCATAATCTTATTTGAAAGGCGGCAACGCACCTGCTAACCATCTGCTGTAGCGGGTGTCAGTGGATGTCGCTATCACTTACCATAAGGTGAACCGACTGTCCGTTTGCCCACTCTTCTATAAAAAAAACTCGATCTGGCGAACTGTTCAAGCCTCAGGGATCGTACCTTGTTCCACGGAATTTATTATATTCTGCTTATTTCTTCCGTGAATTTTCGCTGTTTGCAAAAACAAGATGCGTGTAATTACGGGCATCAAGACTAAGTAAGACCTACACTCTTACGTCTGAGGTAGACAAATTATCGAGTTGTCTCGGCTTGTCGCAGGTGAAATTTTACGCTCATAATCGACACCACGTGACACGTCGCCAAGTTTGCCAATCCAACAAACATAAGAAAACCCAGACAAACGCGAGTCGCCTCGCCCGCTAAGGGTTCCGGTATTTTTTTCGGATTTTCCCTTTGATCATGTAATGAGACCTTACTTTAGAACCCATGATTTTAAGTCAATGAATAGTATTGGTTTGACAGACAGACAAACAGTCTGTCAAGTAAAAGGGCTCCTTTTTGTCATTTTGAGGAACGGAAGCCTAAAAAATAAGAAATTTCATTTCCTATTCGTAATAAAACTCATCGATTTAATCGCAGTTTATTACTTTATATACCCGACGTTTCGGCAACCTCACAGCATCCATGGTCACGAGGACCATGACCGTGGTCCATGGTTGCTGCGTAATAGTTTTATTACATTCATATAATTGAGAAGGGCAGGACAGGCGGTGTAACTGGTACAGACTTAACGTCTTATGTCTTCGGACAGGCGACACTTGCATGAGTTTAGTGTTGAAAGAAATTAGTCTTAAAACAAATAATATTATAAAATCTTTTATCCTTTTTTTTTCTTTCACGCCGGGAAATGCTCTGAGGAATCCCGCGGGGGAGTGGGTCTCTCCAGGCGGGTATGATGGACTCACTGCCACCTCCAACGTCGGGACCTCTTGGGTGAGGTTTCCATCCTCACCCCCTGTCCCCCTACTCTTTTGTCCCCTCTTCTTATACGAGTATAAGAGTACCCCTCTTATAAGATTGGTGGTGAGCGTCGCACATGAATATAAACAAGTGAACCTCCACAGAGGGTTTGTCCCTCACCACAGAACAACCCCTCCCAACGTCGGAACAGTGCAATGGAAGTGAAGTTTCCATCCTCACCCCTTGTCCACCTGCACGTTTGTCCCCTATTCTTATAACAGGGGTACAAAGAGCAGCTCCCTCGGCTCAATTTGCTTCGCCCAAGGTGCTGGGTTCACATTAGGCTACTGAACCCCACCACCACGACAGGGCTTGAACAATGGTGGGGAAAATCGTTTATCCTAATGTATGCCAAGCCTAAACGAAATAAGTTTAGAAAACTGAAAAATAGTAAAATTCGGGAATATTCAGCATGAAAAGGAAATTTAAGGAATATTATAAGAAAATATTGGTTACTTTAAGTAAGAAACAGAACACATTTTTTTTTCTGCTGCACTGGGAAATGCTCCTAGATATCCCCCGGTGGAGGGGGGATCCCTACGCGGGTATGTGGGACACGCTGCGGCCGAAAGATGGATGCAGCTCTACCCACTAAATCCCGGCGCGTGCCAACGATGCCGCCTATGGTGAGGTGCCCCGGATCTGTTGAGCAACAGGGCACCTCGACGGCTAGTCAGCCCTCCAAGGGATCGACGTCACCTCCACAGAGCTGTTGTCTGGCACCACAGAACAACCCCTCCCAACATCTGCGAGACAGTCCAATGGGGTGTTTTCGTCCTCGCCCTTTGTCCCCCCCCCCAGCTCTTTTGTCCCCTCTTCTTATAAGAGGGGTACAAAGAGCTGCACCCTCGGCTTCGCCTAAGGTGCTGGGTTGGCTTGACGCTGGGATAAGGCTCCTGAGCCCAACCACCACGACAAGGCTTGAACCATGGTGGGGAAACTGAACAATCTGTACTGCCTGTAATATTTTGTATAGAAAATATATGACATAATAGAAAATATTATGTAGGGATAACTTTCTTTACGAAAGCACGATTTTAAAACGACATCCGATACCACAGTCCTCCTGTGACCATGGTTGCTGTAAAGTATCCAAAACGCAGGGCATGCAAATATCTTATTAAACCGCGATAACATTCGTAAAAAGTTTTAATATAATGAGTGATTTTTCCGTAAGCATTAGAATACAATGTTTGGCGAAGCCGCAAACGGCTGATTGTATAGTTATGCAGTTTTAACTATATTCGTATATGATATAGAAGGTACAATTCATGTGCTTTACTAATCCAAAAATACATTGCAAAATCGAATTGTTCACGCGCTCACGACGTTGTGATCACAAACACGATGTTCCTTAATATCACCTTATTATGAAGATACTAGTTGTCACCGCAACTTTACTGAAGTCCAAAGTTTTGAAGTGTAAACTTCTTTTAGCGCGGTACGCATATTTTTAGATGACATAAAATCTCTGAACTCGCGACACCGCACTCGAAACGCTAGAGACACCGTTTGACGTTTATATGACGTGGACTCGCGACACCACACGCGAAACGCTGGAGACACAGTTTGACGTTTGATTTATTTATATAAGATTATCCAATATTTGTTTTGCAAATTGTAATGCTTCTAAATTATGTCTTGCGGCCATGTTGTGCGCCGTTTAAATTATATAGGTTGTCATAATCTTGTAAAAGTTTTATCTGTATTATAGGTATTTGAATTTAATTGTTTTTTTTTTCACTTTTATCGGCAGTCCCTGTGACTGGTTGGTTTCTTTTTAATTACTGAGCTAGGCTACCTAGGTACGGTATTTCCGTCGCGTTCCGTCCTGTGTTAGTCAGTTCCGGGACACTCCCCTTCAAGCGGCTGAAGGCAACTCTCAGTCAGTTTTCCGCAATTTATTCAAATAATTCAAAAGTCGGAAACATTTTTTTGGTCTCTAAAATAGGTGATTATAATGATGATTTGCTCATTGAGTGGCATGACTGGCAGAATGTCAGGACCTTCATAGATGGGCCCTGGCACTGTCTGAGTGGTTTTTTATTTAACTTATTCTAATTAATATAATCAACGTTTTCAAGGGGACAGAAAGTGAGCCGATGATGTCTAATGTAATAAAGCTGAAACTATTGATTGTTTGTTCAAACAGGCTTATCTTTTTTTCGATAATTAGCGATCGGGCAGCTCGAGCCACATAATGGCAAGTGGTGGTGAGCGTAGCCCATGAAAATAAACAAGTGAACCTCCACAGAGGGTTTCTCCCACACCACAGAACAACCCCTCCCAACGTCGGGACAGTACAATGGGGTGAGGTTTCCATCCTCACCCCTTGTCCCCCTGCACTTTTGTCCCCTCTTCTTATAAGAGTATCCCTCTTATAAGGTTGGTGGTGAGCGTCGCCCATGAATATAAACAAGTGAACCTCCACAGAGGGTTTGTCCCGCACCACAGAACAACCCCTCCCAACGTCGGAACAGTGCAGAGTGAGGTTCCCATCCTCGCCCCTTGTCTCCCCCTCTTCTTATAAGAGGGGTACGAACTCCCTCGGTTCAATTTGCTTCGCCCAAGGTGCTGGGTTCACCTTAAGCTGCTGAGTCCCTGCTGAGACTATCCTAGGCAATTTATTTATGTGTTGTCTATTCTAAGACATAAGATGTTAAGTATCTGTGCCAGTAATTGCACTGCCTTTCCTGCCCTTCTCTCCATAACAGCAAGCAACCACGATGGAGGTTGCCACGCAAGCATCCCACAGGTTATCTCTGAAACTGCCAGTTGGAGGCGAAAATTTATTTTGTGTATCGGTGGCCCATTCATTGAGAAAATACAGTATACTCCATTTGTTTTGGAGAAAATATTCTGACAAGTGATAACTGACGCGAGGTGCTGTTAACACAAAAATATCCTGATACTTAAAACTATGCTCATCTTTTGTTACCTTTAAAAGATCTAAATTCGTTTGGACTTTTTTTAATTGGATGCTTCAGAGCCGGCGTAAAAGAAACAAAAGACAGCACATAAATTCATAAGATTTAACGTGGGAGAAAGTGATATAGGAAGCAGTGCTTATCTTCGTGATTTTTGAAGGTTTCACTTCTACCACGTGTGAATTAGACACATGTTTTTTTTTTTGTTTATATCCGTAAATCTGTTTCGGGTTTTCAGGGGACGTGGTGCGATTCATACATATTCATTTAAACCCTTCTGCTTCTTAACATAATAGGAAGTTGTTAATCGTACTAAAATTAATTAAGATTAGAGCATGCCAATACTGACAAGCAAGGACAAAAAACATATACTAATTGTACTTTGTCTTCAAGTTTATCTCGTCTTACGTCAGAACACGCGAGATGTTCGGGATAAGATGCTGAGGCTGGGTATATATTGAGCCTGTGATATGGACCAGCAGTTAAACAAGCCTGAGATTTGGTAGTGCCACGACTTGAATCACCAAACATGAAACTGGTATTGTTATTAATTGTGTTATATTGTAGTTGATTCGCGGGTACACGCGGTACGGGTACGGTCGCGGGTTCGAATCGCGCTTAGTGTCAAGAAAACTTGATAATTTTTTAAATATAATATTTAAGTTTTATAATAAAATTTCAATTCTTTAAATGAATAATAACTTGCAATAATTGTACAGTTACACCAAATTATTCTAAGTAACCTCATCGAAAAAAGTTAAAAGTATATAAAATAGCAAAACATTTTTTCTAAGAGATAGTTAAGCCCCCGTTAGATAATTGGTGTTTAAAAAGCTTTTAATTTTTTATTTATAACAAACTTAAAAAAATAGTTCCATAGTATGTTAATAAAATAGTTTTTTGGTTGTTTAGTGTAAGTAATATACAAATTAAGCGATGGTTTAAATAATGTAATACCAAAAGCTTTCTTTTATGACACAAGTTTACAAACAATAATAAGCTTTGTAAAATTCAAGCTTGAAAGCTTTCAATTAATACGATTCACTTTTGAAATTAAGAAACAGCATCACATATTATGAAGTCGAGATTTAAGTCGAAAATATTTTCTTATTAATTAAAGCTCCATAACGCTAATAGTGGTAGAAGGAAGATAGTCAAACTAAAATAATCAGTGACCAAATTTACTGGTATTAGGCTAGGTAGGCAAATTTTGTATTCTATTTCAGTCAGATCCGGGACACTCCCTTTCAAGCGGCATGAAGGCATCTTGCAGTTTTTTTATAACATAGAGGATAAATAAGCAGTCAAAACCTTTTAGCGAATATTGACGCCCATACACACTTTTTTTCTTTAACGCTGGGAAATGCTCTGAGGCATCCCGAGGGGGAGTTGGTCTCTCCACGCGGGTATGTGGGACTCGCTGCGCCCGAAAGCTGGTAAGTGGACGCAGCTCTACCCACTAAAACCCGGCGAGTGCCACCAATGCCGCCTTTGGTGAGGTGCCCCGGATCTAATGAGCAAACAAGGCGCCTCAACGGCTAATCAGTACCCCAAAGGACCGACGCCACCTCCACAGAGCTCCCAACGTCGGGACAGTACAACGGGGTGAGGTTCCCGTCCTCGCCCCTTGCCCATTGCTCTTTTGTCCCCTTTCTTATAAGAGGGGTACAAAGAGCCCCCTTGGCTCAATTAGCTTCGCCCAAGGTGCTGAGCTCACCCTAGGCTAGAGCCCCACCGCCACGTCAAGGCCTGAACCATGGTAGGGCCCATACACATTCCCACAACCAGAGATTATGCAGATTTGTTCCCAATCCTCCTTATGAGCCACCGGAAACTCAAAACCGCACGAAACGTGATAGCATAGCTGTCACTTGACGCCAGTGTTAGTGAGATGTACCACCCCGGTCATGCCGGCCCAATTCGGCTCCAAAACAGCATGGCACTACCTTTTACAGAACGGGGACCCCGGGTGAATGCGCAAAGCATTTCCACTGCGACGAAAAAGTTGGCTAATTCTAAGTGCTCTATCATGTGTAAGAAGCCTATAATGGATAAAATAATAAGGTTAACGGTACCCAATTTTATCCACAATCATCAGAAGCTCGTAGCTTAACATAATCTTTCGATGCATACCACGATGATCCATCTCACACCCCACAAAGTATTATTTATAATGCATTTTTTCCTCTTCAGATTGTACTTGCTGCTCTAGTCGCTGTGGCCGCGGGAGCTCGGTTGGAGCACCTCGAGAGGGCCTACCTTCCACCAGACAATGGATCCCAGGGCTCATCTGGATTCCAAAACCCTGGCTCAAACTTTGGTCAGAATCCCAACGGTCAGAACAATGGCGTGAACCAGAGTCCTAATGGAAGCCAGGGTTCAGATGGTGGAAGCGCCACTTCGAACCAGTACCTGCCCCCTAACCGTGGTCCATCAGGTTCCAATGGATTCGGTAACTTCGCTGGATCTTTTAGACGTAAGTTACCTTTTCATATAAAACTTATAATGATTTTTTGTGTTAGTTCTATAGACAATTGGACAGGCGAGCCACATGATGGTGGTCAACGTCACTCATGCACACGAGTTCCTGGTAAACTCGTTTACCAGGAACTATCGTGTCGCCTATCCGTCTGTATGAGTGCCACCATGATGTTTATTTCTTTCGTTCATTTTGGGAAAAGGAGGGCAACGTATCTGCATACTCTCTGGTTGTGTGTGGGCGTCGATAGTCGCCAAAAGGCTTTGACTGCTCGTTTGCCCTCCTATGATATAAAAAAAGAACTTAAATCATATTAATCTTGCAAACCTACTCTCTTTCAGCTGTCCCAGGTTTCGGCAACCAGGGTTCCCAGCAAACGCCTCAATTTGGTTCTGGTAACCAGAACCAGGCACCCCAGTCGTCCAACTACCAGAACCCTCCACAACAGGCCTTCGACGAGGAAACTGGGTACCACTACTAAAAGATGCTAATCTGATTGATGTGTTCAAATGTGTTCATTTATGTTTAAAATTGCTTTATTGAAATAAACTTTTTATGATTATAAATTTGGTTTTTTTACCCGAAAAGACGAAAATAAGGGTTATGATTTTAGCATTCGTTACGTATGTTTCATCCATCGAGCATATAACCGGATAGAGTAGTAATGTGAGCCATATAATTACGAAACTGGTCAGTGATTTGTCACTGACGTAATAGAAATTCAACCAACCAGTGATAGTATATATAGAATATATACGTCCCATCAGCCAATGAGAACCGGCGCAGCGTTACAGCCAAAATTTGGCGGATTTTTTTTTCATACAAAACACCATTACCGCTCTATTGCGGTTATAAAATATATCGATGGTTCGGTTAAATTTATACGCGCGAATTCACTCATTATAAATAATGTAACTTTTGCGGATTTTATCGGATTCTTCAAAACGTTTCGGATACTTTACAGACACAATGATCCAGTACTCCCGTGACCATACTGTTGAAATTTCTGGATTATTGAAATCGATTGGGTGTTTAATTTTGAAGATTACAGCCAAACCCACAACCATCTAATGAACACCAAGAAGGCCGATCACTCATACCAACTGGGACCACCCCGGAACATTACCTCTTTATTATATAATTAATAATAATTAGTTTATTGGTCCTTTTTTTACGCTGGGAAATGCTCTGAGGCATCCCGCGGGGGAGTGGGTCTCCCCACGCGGCTATGTGGGACTCGCTGCGCCCGACAGCTGGTAAATGGACGCAGCTCTACCCACTAAAACCCGGCGAGTGCCACCAATGCCACCTTTGGTGAGGTGCCCCGGATCTAGAAAACAAACAGGGCACCTCGACGGCTAGTCAGTCCCGCAAGGGACCGACGCCACCTCCACAGAGGGGTTGTCGCGCACCACAGAACATCCCCTCCCAACGTCGGGACAGTACAATGAGGTGAGGTTCCCGTCCTCGCCCCTTGCCCTCAGCTCTTTTGTCCACTCTCATAAGAGAGGTACAAAGAGCCCCCTCGACTGAATTAGCTTCGCCCAAGGTGCTGGGCTCACCTTAGGCTACCCACCGCCACGTCAAGGCTTGAACCATGGTGGGAATTTGTTTATTGATACTGGTTGATTTCTAATGAAATGTTTGAATAAGAAATACTGTTCCAACTTTATTAATATTGTTCTGAATGCCGTTACTGCTCACTCACGACTCAACAACAGAACACACACCACGTCAATCTGGTCCCGTGGTAAGTTCTCGAAGAACTTGTGTTGTGACAACGGAAATATATATTTAACTAGCTGTTGCCCGCAGCTTCGCCCGCGTTTACTTAGATTATAAAATTCATTTATATCATGTTACACTCATATCTTCTATATCTATATCTTATCTATACATATAATAAATCTGTAGAGGAGTCGTTTCTGTACATTGAAAATATTAAAAAAAAATAGCCAGGGTGTTAAAGGATGACTAACAGAATATATTTCCAGCATTTTTTTAATTTTTGTCTGTTTGTCTGTTTAGTTAACCACGCATCACGTAAAAACTACAAAACCAATGTAAATAACTTTTATACATAAAAATTGTGCGTAACTTAGAGTAACATTTAGTTTTTGTTTCATCGCAATCGCTTTACTCTATCAAAAGATATAATATTATGTATTTGAAATGTAGTTCAATACAATACTTAACAAATAGGATCAGATCAACGCCATCTATTGACAACTTATAGTACCGACATGTATATCCTATTTGTTAAGTTTAATGAATTTGTTGAGTTATTATGTATAATATTTTGTTAAAATTTTAATACGTTGGAAAGGAATAGTAATTACTTTCTTTAATACTTTAGAAAAACATCGTTTTCAATGAATATAGTTTAATGTGTCACTTAATATAAAAAAAAAGATATTTTATAACTGTGTCCGAACGATTACAGATTAACTCTCAATAGATGGCGTTGTGCATATGACGTCTTTTCCTGAATCGCGCTATTAAGATTATC
Organism: Helleia helle; assembly: GCA_963853865.1. NCBI lineage: Eukaryota > Metazoa > Arthropoda > Insecta > Lepidoptera > Lycaenidae > Helleia > Helleia helle. The sequence continues at coordinate 16,612,895 of OY971433.1, read as the reverse complement.
GGCCAAAGAATCACCCTAACCCGTATTTGAAACCAGATTCGCCTGCAACGCATTTTTGAAACTCACCGAGCTTACGATGCCTTGCAATATCCATTAATATATTGTCATGGTGAAGATGGGTACAATTTTGGGTTGCACCTAGTGAACCCTACTACGAGGGTCACTAACTTTAATAAAAAAATATCGGCTCTGCAATACTATTCATACCTTTTGCAAATAAGGCGTAACTGTTTTGTTTATTTGCAACGTTTTCGTGGTTTGTTCAGTCAATTTATTGTGGACATGTATGCAAAAATAGAAACTGAACGTTTAGTGTACATTCGCACTAACCAGCGTCGTTTACGTGCTGAAGAATATGTGCATTTGCGGGACGCAATGCAATCAGATAATAATATCGAAAATTTGGGGCGGTTAGTCATCTTGCCTTCCAGTTTTACAGGCGGTCCGCGATATATGCACGAAAGAACACAAGATGCCTTTTGCTACGTCCGTAAGTATGGCCGGCCGGACCTATTCATAACGTTCACAACAAATCCAAAGTGGACCGAAATTTGTCAGGAACTTCTCCCAGGACAGGCGTCATATGATAGACATGACATCATTGCGAGAGTATTTCATTTAAAACTTAAATATATGATTGATCTTCTTACAAAAGATAAAGTTTTCGGCTCAGCTCTTTGTTTCATGTATAGTGTTGAGTGGCAAAAGCGTGACTTACCTCACGCCCACATCCTCCTGTGGCTGGCAGAAAAAATCCGACCCGAAGCTATTGACAGTGTCATAAGTGCCGAGTTTCCAGACCATGATGCAGATCCAATTTTGCATGACATCATTAAAACACACATGGTTCACGGGCCATGTGGCGGTTTAAATAGAGTATCACCATGCATGCAAGATGGTCGGTGCTCAAAAAGATACCCTAGGGCACGTACAGAACAAACTATATCGGGAGAAAATGGGTATCCGCTATACCGGCGTCGATCACCTTCTCAAGGTGGTTTTACGGCTTCCATCAGGTTCCGTGGGCAAGAAATTATATTGGACAATAGATGGGTGGTACCGTATTCACCAGTTTTATCTAAAGCATTTCAAGCTCACATTAATGTTGAAATATGTAATAGCGTTAAGTCTATAAAATATGTATGTAAATATATCAATAAAGGTAGTGATCAAGCCATGATAGCGCTGAGAAATAATGAATATGACGAAGTCACAAGATACCAGTCTGGCCGGTACATAAGGTCCTCTGAGGAAGCTTGGCGTATTTTAAGTTTCCCGATACATGAAAGGCATCCGCCGGTCATTCACCTGGACGTGCACCTTGAAGGCGGGCAGCGAGTGTACTTTCAGTCTGAAAATGTGGTAGAAAGGTTGGCCAACCCGAGACAAACCACCTTGCTTGCATTCTTTCGTCTTTGCCAAAGTGATCATTTCGCGAAGTCTCTTTTGTATAATGAAGTGCCATGTTATTATACTTACAACAAGCAGCAAGGTATTTTTGTTCGTAGGAGACGTGGAACTGCTGTAGATGGTGAGCCTGGTATTTTTAAAGAGCACGTGATTGGACGGGTGTACACGGTACACCCGAATAATCCCGAGTGTTATTATTTACGCCTTCTTCTTCATATAGTACGAGGTCCTACATCTTTTGCAGAACTCCGTAAATTGGACGATATTGAACATCCCACCTACAAGGCCGCTTGCCGCGCACGCCATTTATTAGATGGAGATCAGCATTGGGATGATGCTCTAGCTGAGGCATGTATTAGCGACAGTCCAATGACGACGACAGAAAATGCGCTGGAGTTCTCTAATTTACTATTAAAAATAGGTGATGGTACATATCCCGTACAAGAAAATGGAAAAGTTATTTTGGTACAGAATCTTTGTTTTTCTGTTACATCACAACAGGATCTTATTTCTTCTGTTTACGGGGATTCCACAGACATTTGTAATCAACCTGGTTCTTGGCTATGCCAACGTGCTATTTTGACTCCCCGTAACGACCAAGCGGCAGCAATTAATTTAAAAATATTGACGCATGTTTCTGGAAATAGTATAGAATATACATCCATAAATACAGTTATGGAAGAAGAAGACGTCACGAACTATCCCGTGGAGTTTTTAGATTCCCTCAACACACCTGGTCTTCCAGCCCATAAAATAGTTTTAAAGGTCGGGGTACCGATAATTCTTCTTAGAAATTTATGTCCTCCAAAACTTTGCAACGGCACTCGGCTCAAAATCATTAATTTGCAGCAAAACATCATCGAAGCCGAAATCTTAACTGGTTGCGGAGCTGGTGATGTTGTTTTCATTCCAAGAATTCCCCTCATTCCCAATAATTTTCCTTTCTCCTTCAAAAGAGTGCAATTTCCTGTCAGCCTCTGTTATGCCATAACCATTAATAAAGCTCAGGGTCAGACATTATCCGTTGCTGGAGTTGACCTAAGTACTGGTTGCTTTTCACATGGTCAACTCTATGTGGCCCTTTCGCGAATAAATAACCCCAATAACCTTTTTGTATACGTTCCAGATGGGTCCACATTTAACATCGTTTACAGAGAAGCACATGCATAAAGATAAGAACGCCAAAAAGTAGACCGTACAGTGTAAGCTTCATATGACGTCACTGAAGTCTGAACGGACTGTACATTCTGAAAGTTATAGAAAATTGTTGCTATATGGAGAGAAGAAAAATCAACATCATTTGTAACAATTTTTCTCAAAATAAAGTGATTTTGTCCTTCTCGCCATGTTCTCAGTTGGAAATTTCGTAAACAAAAAAAATATGATAACGTACTATGCAAGCCCAGTAACAATAGCCCTCTTATAATAATTATATTATTATTAGAGTGGTATTTATTACTATTTCTGTGGATTAGTGATCAATGATCATACATTTTTGTAAAATTGACTTATAATGCGGATTGCGGACGGTTCATACATTTTATAAATAATTGTAGGTATGCCGTGCAGTGTCCGGTCCGCGTTGGATGCGAGTGACAAGGGATCGGTCGTCTTGACGTTCATTGAGGGAGGCCTATGTTCAGCAGTGGATGAATAAAGGCTGACGATGATGATGATGATAGTTACAGCATAGTTACCTAAGTAGGTAGGCGCTAGGTGATTCTTCTTCTCTATGGGTAATTTAAAAAGAGACTAGGTGCTATGAATAAAAGCGATCAATTATATTAAAAGTATAAGGGTTTTAAGTTAGAGAGTAAGTTTTCAACATCCTCTATTTATACAGCTCTTCACACTAAAAAAACTCATTGTTAAATTACGTAATCTACGCGAACGAAGTCGCGGGCACAGCAAGTTAAAATAATATAAATATTAAAATTTAAATGAAAAAAATACAATAATACCTTAAATACTATAATCAAATGTCAATAGAATTAATGTCGAAAAGAATTATTTCAAAATAAAATTTGAAATTTTAAAACATACGTAAAATATATTATTACTTCATAATATAAGGAGCAATTAATTCATAATATTATAAGTTATAAGGAGCATATCCTTTTAACTTCCTCCCCGGCTTTGGCACTGCAACATGTAAACTGCAGCAGTGCCCAATATACGGACAGTGTAGCCTGGCCGCAATCATGCTCATAATGTTGTTGTAACTGCCCCTAACTCGACGCACTAAAGATTTTCCTCTTTCGCATCACAGTGTTAAAACATCATATTCGTGCATCTGCAAATATACCAGAGGCGCTACAGAACCGGGGCAGCCCCAACAGCATTCTAAAAGCATTATTGAACAGGCCACGGAGGTCACTGTACTTTTTCTAAGTGTACCTCTACGGAGCAACGTGCAAACCTGCGAGCTATCATATTGGCCCTTACCGAGAGTGTCCTCCGCTCCCGCTCAATATCAGCATCGTCCCTGAGGTCAGCTGAGATCACATGCCCCAGTTATTTGAACTGCTGTACTGTTCTTAGTGGAACACCATACAGAAGCACAGGTGGCACATCCTGATGGCATTTTTCACCACCAGCCTCAAGGACCATGCACTGGCTTTTCGCGACCTTGTATTTCAAACCATGATCACATACGTATTCCTCACAAAACTTCATTAGCTTCCTCATTCCACAAATCGCAGTACACTCAGTAGCACCATGTCGTCTGCGTAACCCGAGGCGTAACCTAAATCATTTACACACACACTGAGCGCGACGATCAAATCGTTCATGTACACGTTGAACAGAGTTGGGGATGACAACCCACCCGGTCTAACGCCACACTCGAGCCGATACGATTCCGACAGTCCAATGACGACGACAGAAAATGCGCTGGAGTTCTCTAATTTACTATTAAAAATAGGTGATGGTACATATCCCGTACAAGAAAATGGAAAAGATATTTTGGTACAGAATCTTTGTTTTTCTGTTACATCACAACAGGATCTTATTTCTTCTGTTTACGGGGATTCCACAGACATTGGTAATCAAACTGGTTCTTGGCTATGCCAACGTGCTATTTTGACTCCCCGTAACGACCAAGCGGCAGCAATTAATTTAAAAATATTGACGCATGTTTCTGGAAATAGTATAGAATATACATCCATAAATACAGTTATGGAAGAAGAAGACGTCACGAACTATCCCGTGGAGTTTTTAGATTCCCTCAACACACCTGGTCTTCCAGCCCATAAAATAGTTTTAAAGGTCGGCGTACCGATAATTCTTCTTAGAAATTTATGTCCTCCAAAACTTTGCAACGGCACTCGGCTCAAAATCACTAATTTGCAGCAAAACATCATCGAAGCCGAAATCTTAACTGGTTGCGGAGCTGGTGATGTTGTTTTCATTCCAAGAATTCCCCTCATTCCCAATAATTTTCCTTTCTCCTTCAAAAGAGTGCAATTTCCTGTCAGCCTCTATTATGCCATGACCATTAATAAAGCTCAGGGTCAGACATTATCCGTTGCTGGAGTTGACCTAAGTACTGGTTGCTTTTCACATGGCCAACTCTATGTGGCCCTTTCGCGAATAAATAACACCAATAACCTTTTTGTATACGTTCCAGATGGGTCCACATTTAACATCGTTTACAGAGAAGCACTTGCATAAAGATAAGAACGCCAAAAAGTAGACCGTACAGTGTAAGCTTCATATGACGTCACTGAAGTCTGAACGGACTGTACATTCTGAAAGTTATAGAAAATTGTTGCTATATGGAGAGAAGAAAAATCAACATCATTTGTAACAATTTTTCTCAAAATAAAGTGATTTTGTCCTTCTCGCCATGTTCTCAGTTGGAAATTACGTAAACAAAAAAAATATGATAACGTACTATGCAAGCCCAGTAACAATAGCCCTCTTATAATAATTATATTTTTATTAGAGTGGTATTTATTACTATTTCTGTGCATTAGTGATCAATGATCATACATTTTTGTAAAATTGACTGATAATGCGGATTGCGGACGGTTCATACATTTTATAAATAATTGTAGGTATGCCGTGCAGTGTCCGGTCCGCGTTGGATGCGAGTGACAATGGATCGGTCGTCTTGACGTTCATTGAGGGAGGCCTATGTTCAGCAGTGGATGAATAAAGGCTGACGATGATGATGATGATAGTTACAGCATAGTTACCTAAGTAGGTAGGCGCTAAGTGATTCTTCTTCTCTATGGGTAATTTAAAAAGAGACTAGGTGCTATGAATAAAAGCGATCAATTATATTAAAAGTATAAGGGTTTTAAGATAGAGAGTAAGTTTTCAACATCCTCTATTTATACAGCTCTTCACACTAAAAAAACTCATTATTAAATTACGTAATCTACGCGAACGAAGTCGCGGGCACAGCAAGTTAAAATAATATAAATATTAAAATTTAAATGAAAAAAATATAATAATACCTTAACCCTCTATATCATGATGTAGACTGTAAGCAACATACCGTCCGATCTATCACTACATCCATACAATTCGTTTTCTGACAATACATTGCTCTGTATACTGTAGTCTACAAACAGAAGTAACGAACAAGTTTAAAAACTAATCACTAGATGGCGTTACTTGTCACCAATTGAAGTTTTTTTACAAAGTCGTTAGTGGTTTGAACAAGTGCGCGCGTGCTCCGAATTGAAAATTATTTAAATATAGTTATTTCGAGTTTTAAGGCTTTATTTTCAATAACATGAACAGGTAAGTGTTTGAATATTTAATATTTGACGTTATCAATAACATTTATTTTCATTATATTGATCTTTTTTTTGAATTTGTGTTTGTTGCCCGTAAGCTACATTGACGGATAGGGGTATTATTTTGTGTGTGTATAGATTATATCATGATCACTCGATATCATGTTTCAGGGCAGCTCGTAAGCGTCCTCATCGAGTCCTTTTAGATGAGGATATTACCTCGATGCTGCAGGATGATGATGACAGTGAGGACGGTTTGGATTTGGACGATGACAGCCTCGCCGACCCAGATTTTTCCCCCGAATTAGAAACTTTTGAAGACAATACTTCCACCTTAGATATCGACGTTGATTCTATAATAGAAACCTTAGAAAGTAACCACGAAAGCTCAGTTCCATCACCTCCAAGCGCTGAAACTGCATCACACGGTCCTCTTCCTTCATCAGCTCAAAGCAATCAATCAAATAAAACTCCAACGAAACCTACTAAATTGAATTTACGCTGGAAGAAGAAGAGCCTACAGGTAAATTCTGAGCAGCTTAGATTCAAGGGTAACATGAACTTAGGCACTGAACTTTTAGAACTAGAAACCCCTATCCAGTTTTTCTTTTACCTCTTTCCACAAGAGCTTATCAAGATGATATCAGAAGAGACCAATCTTTACCAAGTTCAGAATGATCCTAATAGCACTTTTCGTGTGACAGAAATGGATATCAGGCAATTTATGGGCGTGGTTTATCTAATGTCTCTTATCCGATTACCCAGAGTTACGAACCACTGGAACCCAATACTTGGTACCCCAATAATACAGGATACTATGCCATTGAATAAATTTGAGAAAGTGCGCCAAACTTTACACTTCAATGACAATAGTAAAAATCTACCTAGAAACGATCCTGGTTATGATAGAATTTTCAAAATAAGACCAGTGGTTGAATCTCTAAATGCAGCTTACAAAAAGGTTCCTTTGGAAGAACACCTCTGTGTTGACGAGCAAATGTGTTCCACTAAGGCACGGAATGTGTTGAAGCGATACAACCCTCAAAAGCCACATAAATGGGGTTATAAAATTTATGTGTTGAGTGGCGTTTCTGGTTATGCCTATAAAACAGAAATTGAAACTGGTAAGGAAAACATTACTCTTCCAGAAGAGCCAGATTTGGGCGCAGCATCCAACGTCGTCATGAGGTTAGCGCGTTTAATTCCAAGGCATCAAAATTACCAATTGTATTTTGACAATTACTTTACCTCTCTTCGTCTTTTGGAATATTTGGCCAAAGAAGGCATTCACAGTCTTGGTACGATTAGAAGAAATAGAATCCCAGACTGTAAGTTGCAACCAGAAAAGATACTATTGAAAAAACCCAGAGGACATTCAGAAGAATATGTAGCTGACGTCAATGGCACCGACATTTCTAATGTGGCATGGAAAGATAACAAAATTGTCACTCTGGTTTCTACTTTTGCTGGAATACAGCCTGAAACTGATGTTCGCAGATGGGACAAACAGAACTCTAGGTACGTGAGCATAAAACGTCCGAACGTTGTAGGAGAGTACAATCGCCACATGGGTGGTGTTGACCTCATTGACAGCATCATGGCGATATACAAGATACAGTTGCGTAGCAAACGATGGCAAATTCGTCTATTTTATCATTACTTGGATCTCACAATGGCAAACGCATGGTTGCTTTATAAAAGAGTCTGTAAAGACAACGGCCTTTCGTGTCGTTTATCATCAGCAGATTTTCGTCTAGATGTTGCAGTTACTCTTTGTAAATTGGGTACAAAGCCTAGTATGTCTAGTCGCCGTTCGCTGGAAAACGAGATACAAGCCAAAAAACATAAAGGACCTGCACAGCATGCACCTCCTATGGCAGTACGGCAAGACCAGATTGGGCACTGGCCCCAATGGTCTGACAAAAAAATTAGGTGCAAGTTTCCAAAGTGTACTGGGTTTACTCATAATACATGCGAAAAATGCGGGGTTGCTCTATGCTATACCAAAACCAAGAACTGCTTCAGGAACTTCCATCTCTCATAACTTCCTTTTATATGTATAGTTTTTAAGATTACAACTCAGTGTTGCCCCTAGGCAACGCTCCCTATTTTTCAATTTTTTTCGGAAAATAATTACAATAAATAAAAACTATGAAACACGTGTATTTTTATTTTGGTTTAATTACCCAATAACAACTAAAAAAATAAAAAACATGTTATTGAGTTATAGAGGGTTAAATACTATAATCAAATGCCAATAGAATTAATGTCGAAAAGAATTATTTCAAAATAAAATTTGAAATTTTAAAACATACGTAAAATATATTATTACTTCATAATATAAGGAGCAATTAATTCATAATATTATAAGTTATAAGGAGCATATCCTTTTAACTTCCTCCCCGGCTTTGGCACTGCAACATGTAAACTGCAGCAGTGCCCAATATACGGACAGTGTAGCCTGGCCGCAATCATGCTCATAATGTTTTTGGAACTGCCCCTAACTCGACGCACTAAAGATTTTCCTCTTTCGCATCACAGTGTTAAAACATCATATTCGTGCATCTGCAAATATACCAGAGGCGCTACAGAACCGGGGCAGCCCCAACAGCATTCTAAAAGCATTATTGAACAGGCCACGGAGGTCACTGTACTTTTTCTAAGTGTACCTCTACGGAGCAACGTGCAAACCTGCGAGCTATCATATTGGCCCTTACCGAGAGTGTCCTCCGCTCCCGCTCAATATCAGCATCGTCCCTGAGGTCAGCTGAGATCACATGCCCCAGGTATTTGAACTGCTGTACTGTTCTTAGTGGAACACCATACAGAAGCACAGGTGGCACATCCTGATGGCATTTTTCACCACCAGCCTCAAGGACCATGCACTGGCTTTTCGCGACCTTGTATTTCAAACCATGATCACATGCGTATTCCTCACAAAACTTCATTAGCTTCCTCATTCCACAAATCGCAGTACACTCAGTAGCACCATGTCGTCTGCGTAACCCGAGGCGTAACCTAAATCATTTACACACACACTGAGCGCGACGATCAAATCGTTCATGTACACGTTGAACAGAGTTGGGGATGACAACCCACCCGGTCTAACGCCACACTCGAGCCTATACGATTCCGACATTGCCCCCGCCCAGCGAACATTATATTAGATTGGTGCGCATACCAATATTGGCAGATGTTGATCCATTCCTGTGGTAGTCCAGCAAGCTCAAGTTTTCTCCACAGAAAGTCATACACATTTAATACACATCCATGACCTAGGAACACAGAAAATATTTTTGTTCCCTGGCGAGATTCGAACCCGCAACCTCCGGCTGAGCGCCAACGCGCTTACCACTGAGCCACAGAGGTCGTCAAAAGAAATATGACTACATTAAAATATGTCAACAAGTATAAAGTTAGTGATCACTTATGGCCAGGTGAATCGGCTTCTCGTTTGTAAATCTTTAAAAATTAGAATACGTATTGAGAAGATTATTAATTGAAGTCGGTAAAAAATATCTAAGTGTCTTCTCAAGTCGTTTTATTATCAATTATTTTTTATATCATGAATGTTAAAAGCTTTATTTTAGGGTTCAGTTAAGTAATAAGAAAACAGAATTTTATGTGTTCTCAAAAGTGTGTATTGCAGGTATCTAATTTATCATATTATTGGCTCCTGTGGAAAACATTGATAAGGAATACGGCAATCGATAAAAATAAACATGATTATTTTGTACGAGGTAGTGCCATGCTGCTTTGCAGCCGACTTGGCCTGGCACGATCGGGATGGTACCTTTAACTCACATAACACCGGCGTCAAGTGACAGCGATGCCCATTGCCCATTGGAGGAATAGAAAGGGAGGGTAACGCATCTGCATAGCTTTTGATTGTGCGAATGTCTATGGGTGTCGGTAGTTACCATAAGGCTCAAACTGCTCGGTTCCCTCTTTGTGACATAAAAAAAGATATGTTTGCTTATGACCTGATTTTAACGCACTTTAAGACGTCAGCTTAAATTGAAACTTTGCACACTTTTTAAGAGACGATGACAATAATAAATTTGTTCCAATATCCAGATGAGGATAATCAGGAAGACACATAAAAACGTGGGGTGCTCGATATTCATTGTGAAAAATATTTCATCGGTATCCATTACCAAGTGAAGTTAGTATAAAAACTTAGGACAAAGCACCACGCTTTTGTACAAAAAGTAATATCATTTTTTTGTTAATCCATTTAATTCTTGTATTAAAAATTTATATTTAAAAATGTTGAGTTTGGTTTGCTATTAAAGCGTGGTTGTTAGTTTTTTTTTTTAACTATAATTTATTATTTTTAATGTATTAAGTCCAGAGTTGTCGAACAAACGTTCTTTATGATGGTATATGGATGGAGATAGGTCGATGATGTTATACAAATAGCCCTGTACAATAAAGATTCTTATATAGGTCGACAGATGGCGCTTTTCACACTAAATTCAGGAAAGCCACAGGAATCTACATAAGGACACACAATCTGCGTCGTGCGATCTACGTTTTACGATGACAATAACGTTAAGATCAAAACCACGTCCTGTCGTTATATCAAGGCTGAGTGAAGGGCGACCAGTATAGTATGACTACAGACGTACCACTGGGTGGTCAACGTCGCCCATTATGACCCCGAGACTGTCCAGTGCCAGGGAACTCTTTGCATCGCTTAAGATGTTGGATCTCGTTGCCAATAATTACACACTACTAAGAAGTCAAGAGGGTAACTAATTTCACAGTCTATGTATGTTTCATTGTATTTACGTATGTTTTTTCGCCTAAAGTATTCATAACTTCTGACCGAGTTAGAAAGAAGGTATTAAAAATCGGGTCATAGTTTTTAAATTTTAACTTGTTAGATATACAAACACGGAATCCAAGATTATATTAACTCATCGTGCTCAAAGGACCAAGGATCAGAATTTGAAAGTAGGGTGCTGGTCATGTCCAAGGTTTACGGATAATCGGTCTCGTCTGCACTATATAAACGTGATATGAGTCCACAGCATCAGTTCTGTGCCTGGACCATGGAGATATATGTAAGAACATGACACAGTTATTAAGCTTAAAGATTAGAATTAGAATTAGAGGATACTTCATCATCATTATCATCATCAGCCTTTATCCATCCACTGCTGAACGACTCCCTCAATGAATCCAAGGCGTTTGATTGTGTACAGCATGAGACCTTGATCAGGAAATTACGCCACTATGGGATAGACGGTACGGCACTGGATCTTTTGAATTCCTATCTTAAAAACAGGACTCAAAAGGTCGAGATAAATGGTAAAAGATCATCCGGGACTAAAATTGAGATGGGGGTCCCACAGGGGTCCATTCTAGGTCCATTTCTTTTTCTAATTTATGTAAACGATTTACCTTACCTAGTTAAAGATAGTCAAGAGGTAGTGTTGTTTGCTGATGATACTTCACTTATTTTTAAAATCAAACGACAAGAAACTAATTATGACGAGGTAAACAACACACTTTCGAGAATGGTACATTGGTTTAGCGTTAATAACTTGCATTTAAATAGTAAAAAAACTAAATGCATAAAATTTTTCTTGCCAAATGTTAAGCAACTGCAAACAAATGTACTCTTAGACAGTGAAAACTTGGAATTGGTGGACTCCACAGTTTTCCTAGGAATAAATCTAGATCTTAAGCTGCAGTGGGGTCCCCACATAGCTAAATTGGCGAATAGACTCAGTTCAGCAGCATATGCAGTGAGAAAAATAAGACAGTTTACTGATGTAGATACAGCGCGAATAGTATATTTTAGCTACTTTCATAGCATTATGTCTTATGGCATACTTTTATGGGGAAATGCAGCCGACATAAACAACATTTTTGTGCTGCAGAAGCGGGCTATTCGTGCAATTTACAAGTTGCCTCCCTATTCATCTTTGAGAGAAAAATTTAAAGAAATAGGAATTCTGACTGTCACCTCTCAATACATCTTAGAAAATTTACTGTATGTCCGTAAAAACATAAATGAATTTTGTAAGAAAAGTGATATTCATAGTAGGAATACACGTAATAGACACAGGTTACATGCACCAATGATTAGACTTTCGAAAGTAAGCAATTCTTTTAAAGGCAACTGTATACGCTTTTACAATAGGATCCCAGAAAACGTTCAAAAGCTCTCCATAAAAAAATTAAAAAAAGTTGTTAAAGAACGTTTGTGTGGTAAAGCATATTATAAAGTAAAAGATTTCATGGAAGATACCACACCCTGGGAATAAGGCGTTCCTCCCGGGCATTTCAAGATAAGATGTTAAAATTGTTATTAATATATATTATTTGAAAAGATTAGTTCTACTGAGTTTGTTTCGCCGGTTCTTCTCAGTGGGCTTACCTTGGAACCGGTGGTAGATTCAATTGACGTTCAAAAAGATACTGTATTAGTACTATTTTGAATAAAAAAAATTTGATTTTGATTTTGATTTTGAATGCCAAGACGGCCGATTCCTTGCCACTCGCATCCAACACGGACCGGCCTCCGGACGGAGGTCATCTTTCCACCTGGTTAATGGCCGACCAACACTTCGTCTACCTAAACGTGGCCTCCACTCTTGAACTGTAATGGTTCATCGGCTATATGTTTTCCTGAGTGTGTGACAAGCCCACTACCACTTCAAAGAGCTTATTCTTTGCGTGATAAAGGTAGTCTTAGTTATCATGTCTTCGTTTTCAATCCTATCTGTCAAAGATACACCCAGCATAGCACGTTGAGCTACGGCAAACTTACGGACCAGTCGTAAATTTAGAGGCCACATTTCAGCCCCGTAAGTCATGCCGTGCTGACCCATCCCGTGATGAGAACGCATTGGTCAAAGACTTTCGTCTTCAAACTCTGCTGTATAGACGACGTGAGAATATGGCTAAGCTAAAGAATACTTCGGACGATAAAAAAATTGAAAAAAGATGAGAACGGTATGAGTCAAAAAAAAAGAAGCTTAACAGTATTTGAGATAACACCTAAGGGCTAATCTAGGATCTAAAAATCTAGAAAAAGCCACTTTTTTCGAATCCGGACCTCTCACTCCGTGCCGAGGCATCTGTCGGCCTCTGTGCTGCTATTTAAAATAAACTTAACATAGTTAAAAAGTTCTAGAGAAAGATAACTAAGAGTTATTTTAATGAAACTTTAATAAGTACTAACGCTTTGTAATGTCAAAATCATTGAAAAAACCCCGGAGAAAAGCGAGTCTGATTCGCGCGTTGAAACGTGCCGAAAAACATGCTTATTATGTGACATAACATGAAATTAAAGGTTTTTATATTTTTGACGTGACAACATCTTATAATTCGATGGAGCCGGCTGCACGCATGAAAAAACATGACTCATGCGGCGTTACCTCGCTCTGAGGCGTTCCATTTAAGGCTTGAAGTGCAAGCGAGAGCGTGGAACTAGCGACAAAGAGGCACAATCGGCTTCCGCGTTCGGCAGCGTTCGACATCTGTCTCTCTCCTACTTGAGTGAACGATCAGCGATGCGTCCGCGTGGACAGCTGCTACACAATAAAGGTTGGCCCGCACATTGCGGCAACAGCACAGCACTGCACTGCAACTGCGCGACACGACACAGCACAGCACTTTTGGTATATCGCACTATTGCAGCAGTTGAACTGCAGTGGAGCGACACTTTGCGGCAAAATTCGCTCGGAAATTTCGTTCGGAAACATTTTTTTTTTGGCAACGTTGACCATTTACCGTACCATGACTCGCCAACTACAAAGTTCAACTGTCATCGAGATTATCTATAATTTTTCCAAGCCTAATTATAGGAAAATGACATTTTTTTTTTCAGATTGTTCTAGCTTGTTTGAGTGTTGCATTTGCTGCCACTCTATCTCAGATATATCTCCCACAAAATGAGGAAAATTCACCTCAAACTCTTGGTTCTCCATCTGGAAGCAGATCAATAGAAGATAAAAGTGCTGCCATATTGAGACAAGATCAGGGAATCGGGGAAGATGGTACGATATTTGTAGTCTTATTATACTTGTAAACCTAAGCCTAGACAGTTAATTTGTTATATATATATATCCGATTACATATATACATATCTTCAGATATATATATATTATGTAATCGGATGGTAAATTTTGGTTATGATGAAATCGTTATCAATTATCATTACCCCCCCCCCCCCAACCCCATCTTAGGACCCTTAGAAGTAGAAGTAGATATTAGGACAACCCCACCATGGCTTAAGGCTTGTCGCGGCGGTGGGTCTCAGTAGTCTAACGTGAAACCAGCAACTTGGGTGAAGCCAATTAAACCGAGAGAGCTGCTCTTTGTACCCCTCTTATAAGAAGAGGGGACAAAAGAACAGGGAGGACAAGGGACGAGGATGGGAACTTCACCCCATTGTACTGATTGTTTTTTGTTTTACATTGTACTCCCGACGCTGGGAAGGGTTGTTCTGCGGTGCGAGACAATCCTTCTGTAGAGGTGGCATCGGTCAACAGATTCGGGGCACCTCACCAAAGGCGGCATTGGTGGTACTCGACGGGTTCTAGTGGGAAAGCTGCGTCCACCTTACTATCTTTCGGGCGCAGCGAGTCCTACATATCTGACTTGGAAGTCCCTCCCGCGTGGGACGCCTAAGAGCATATTATTCTGAATCACATTTGAAGCAATTCTAAGGATTCCATATCGGACCGGACATACTGGATTTTATCGATAATACGATTTCATGGGACTTTTGAGGGTAAAAAATTTCAATTTTCAAATCAATTTTTTATGTCATAAGGAGTCAACCAAGCAGTCAGAGCCTTATGGTAGCTACCAACGCCCATAGACACACAACCAAAAGTGATGCAAATGCGTTGCCCTCCTTATTCCTATCCCCCCAATTGGCCACCGGAAACTCACAAACGGCACGAAACGCGACAGCATAGCTGTCACTTGACGCTGGTGTTATCTGAGCGAGAGGTACCACCCTGGTCGTGCCGGCCCAATTCGGCAGCAAAGCAGCATTTGACTATCTCTTACAAGATAAATACCCAATTTAAAGCAACGTCAATTCCATTTTAACAGGTTTTTATTATGCGTATGAGACATCCAATAACATACAAGCTGAAGAGTCAGGAAATGCTGTACAAACGCGAGGGGCCTTCGCGTACAAGGGGGATGATGGAAGGATATACTCCGTGACCTTCACGGCTGGTGAAGACGGGTTCAGACCACATGGTGATCACCTTCCTATCCCACCACCTACGCCAGATGAAATTTTGCTGGCTTTGAAGAAAAATGAACAGGATGAAGCTGCTGGTATTTTTGATGATGGTAAGTTTTGAAAGGTATTTTTTAAGCTATAAGTTCTGTAAAGGGCGCCATGTTGGATGTTGTCGTTTACTATAGTATAGTATACTATAGTAACTATAATAATAATAATAATAAACTTTATTGCACACATACATATTAATTTACACAATAATAAAGAAAAAGTAAATAAGCACAATTGGCGGCCTTATCGCTTTAGAGCGATTTCTTCCAGGCAACCAGCACAGGCAGGAAATGCACTTTTTAGGTTTTTCTCCTGTGTGCACGAACTAAAATTAAATAACAACACAGAAAATATATACTAATATTCTAACACAAACAATAATAGATAAAAATTAAGCCAATAATAACAAATCGATATTAACTACCTAATTAGTATAACGAAAAAAAGAAGAAGAAGAAACAGAAAAAAAAGAAGAAGTAGAACACTAATTAGGTTTTATGTTTCTAAATAATGTTTTTTGACTAAAGATTTGAAACTATTGAAATTTTTAGCCTCTCTTATATCAACCGGTAACGAGTTCCATAGTCTCACACTCAAAGCATTAAAGGAGTTGCTATAGAATTTACTTTTTTGTTTTGGTATTTTTAAAAGGTATTTTCTTACGGTACGGATATTTTCACCTTCCGTAGAGAAAGAAAACTTCTCCTTAAGGTAGCCGGAATATTTAGGATGAAACAAGACATTAAAAAGGAAATGAAGAACAAGGGAGTTGAAACGAGACCGGAAAGGAAGCCATTTTATATTAGATCTGAATTGCGATACATGGTCGAATTTACGCAGTCCAAAATGCATGCATGCATTTAATGCATGAATTCTGTAAGCGCTCCAGTTTATTCAACTGATCTTGAGTGAGATTAGTAAAGCTTACATTCGCATAATCCATAATGGGAAGAAGTATGGTGTGTGCAAGGGCAATCTTTGTTGGAATAGGCAAGAAGTTTGAGAGTCTCCTAAGTGACGCAAGTGCCGCGAAATGTTTCCTACTTATTTCTTTTATATGATTCGTCCAGAATAAAGTAGAGTCCATATATATTCCAAGATTTTTGACACTAGAGCTAAATGGAATGTCAACATTATCTACCCTAATGGAAGGTATATTACAGTTTTTTAGCCTAGATATATAACTTTGACTTCCAATTATGATCGCTTGTGTCTTATTAGGATTAAGCATGATACCGTAGTTCTTTGTCCAACATGAAATACGATCAAGATCAATATTTACTTTAGCGATTGTATGCGTTATATCCTCATAATTAGAGTGAGCGTAGATTTGGAGATCGTCTGCATACATGTGATAGAGAGAACATAATCCATCGGTTATAGAATTTATAAATATAGCAAAGAGAAGAGGAGAAAGCACACCGCCTTGAGGAACGCCAGCAGACGTGCTGCACCAGGATGAAAGTTGATCATCGATCTTAATACGCTGTCGGCGTCCTTGTAGGTAACTACGAAACCAGTCAATTCCTGCTGGAGATATGTTAATAGACCGGAGCAAGCAGAGCAATACGTCAAAATCGACGGAGTTAAAAGCATTACTGAAGTCGAGGAGTGTAAGTATGGTGAGTTTCTTATTGTCCATAGCTGATCTAATATCATCGGTTATCTTAGTTAATGCTGTGACAGTGCTGTGGCCAGAACGAAAGCCGGACTGGAAAGGGTTCAGGAGATTATTATTTTCAAGGAACTGATTAAGTTGTGCATAAACTAATCGCTCTAAAACTTTAGAGAATAAAGGTAATATTGAGATAGGGCGATAGTCTCCAAAATTGGATGGCTTAGGTTTTTTTGGAAGAGGACAAATAAAGGATTCTTTCCATATTTTAGGAAAAACAACAATATAGTATAGTATACTATAGTAACTTTAATATTCTATACGATAGGTGTGTTGAGTTTTAAAAGGATCGCTCGATCGACCTCCAATGGGACAACAATCTCTGCAAAATGGCCACTCCTAGTTGGTTACTTGAAGCAACGAAAAAATGTTGCTAATGATTAAGATAACAAAATACGATACCTACTAAATACGTCAATATGATAGCTAGTTTAGAATATACCAGTGGACAGAAAAACATACATAACTGCTAAAAGCATTTACCGTAAGTTTGGCTTTGCCGTAGTAGTAAATCCAGCGCCATCTATGAAAACAGTTTCATACTATATTAATTGAAATGTAGCCAATGTCATTTAAAAATACTATTTAGTGTTATACCACGACGATAGGTGGAGGTGGTAGTCCACCTATAATTATTATGGTTTTGGTTTATTTCTTTTACTACAATTTAGATGTCCAAGATCTAGACAGTAAGACACAAATAACACAAATAAATAAAACGATACATAAAAACAAACGCAATAAATACAATGAATGTACAGCGCCTGCTTAATTTTAATAGCAACGCATTATAAGAGTCAATCTATTTCAATTTGCTTAACATTTTTACATCTAAAAAAAGTTTTTTCTTCTACAAGATTTCATCTTCTCTTAATTTGAATCCTACAAAGCTTTGAGTAACATTAATAGGCCCGCTGTACAATAATTGGGATTATTTTTTTATTAATTATGAAAAATTAAAATATGTTAAGCTAACAGGCCACCTCGACGGCAAGTCAGTCCCGCAAGGGACTGACACCACCTCCACAGAGGGGTTGTCCCGCACCACAGAACAACCCCTGCCAACGTCGGGACAGTACAATGGTGTGAGGTTCCCATCCTCGCCCTTACCTTGCTCTTTTGTCTCCTCTTCTTATAAGAGGGGTTACAAAGAGCCCCCTTAGCTCAATTACGATAATCAATGCAACGAAAAAAGAATTATCTAATTTGGTGCAGTGGCGATCGATTTTTATTTATATAAGATAGAAGAATGTTTTTAAATTCCGACTGCTAGTTTTGGAAATTAGCGGTTTCAAATGAAAAACTTATTAGTCCCTCTATAGTCTATCGGTTAACAAGTGATGTGAGATTTTGAGCAACCTTACTAATCGGTAAATAAAATCCGTAAACGGGGTTTTAAATTGAATAAGATCCAAGTGGGAATACGATCTCCGTACAGTAACCGATCCGTTATTGATACGGGTGGCAAGGGATCGGTCGTCTTGGTATTCATTGAAGCCCTACGTTCAGCAGTGGATGGATAAAGGTTGATGATGATGATTAATGAGATGAGTTTATATTCGTTGAATCAAATTACATGTCTAAAACGAATGTCAATACATTGATTAAACATGAGTAATATTATTACTATCTATTTTCTTCTATCACGTAAAAACTACTTAAGGTTACACAAGTCGCTCATCTTTCCATACAAACGCAGAACAGTAATTACTACAATGTTTGACGTTGACCATCAAATACTAAGTATAATATAAATTGATCTCGTCGTTATCTATGACTGTATGTACCCAAAATCGTAAAAAAAATATACATCTAAAGAATACAAGCTTCTGAACTTGCGTATTTTAATACTGATTTTAGCCCAACTTTGGGCGTAAATAAATAGTACACGGAGCACGAAAGTTTAAAAATAAAAACCGTACAGATATAGTTTAGTTAATCAAAAGTCGAAATAAATTTATTTTACAAAGATACACTTAATAGTTTTTCTATAATAACTGTTTTGCTAAAAGGACATTTTCGGAATGAATCATTGTGCATTTCATTCTAGCACGCATGTTCGCGCCTTATGTCAGGTGAGATAGCAATCATTTTGTTAGAGTTCGCGCCATCGACTAGTTCAACCTTAAGATGAACAGTTCCATTATAATATTAAAATATACTGCAGTTATTTTCTTCTCTTTTCTTGTCGCCCCCATCTGATGCAGTCTTTGATGCAGGATGGTGGTACCCATCTCTCGTGAAACAGCTTCACTATGTTTCGGGGAGAAGGGCAGGACAGGCTGTAATTACTGGCAAAGAGACTTAACATCAACATGTCTCAGGAAAGACAACACATGAATGGGTTCATCTCAGGTTAACTAGTTTATGTTCATGGGCGACGCTGACCACTTACCATCAGGTAGCTCGTCTGCTTGTTTGCCTATCCAACTATATATAAAAACAATATATAATTCTCGCTTTCATAAATTATAACAGCTTTATCAGATTTCCTCGTGGCTAACGTAAAATTGTTATACATTACGCGTTTCGGATACTTTACAGCAACCATGATCATGGGTGGACTCTTTACAAACCGTCATAAAAACTGTAAAAACTGTTTTATTATAATATATACGCAATTCCTAATATATTTATTTTTTTATATATAGAAGAGACGGCAAACGGACAGTCATGTGCCTGGTGGTAAGTGATAAGCAACATCCACAGACACCCTCTACATCATTACCAGGTTCGTTGCCTTCAAATATGAGTATGCTCTTTTGTTGAAGAAAAACTAAGAAAAACCAAGAAAAGTAGAAATTACAATAACTTTTCCGTTTAAAATGGTTACGTTGCATTCATCATCATCATCAGCCTCTATCCGTCTACTGCTGAACATGGCCTATGTCCCTCAATGAACGCCAGGTCGGCCGATGCCTTGCCACTCGCATCCAACACGTACCGGCCACCGCACGGAGATCGTCTTCCCACCTGGTCAATGGCCGACCAACACTTCATCTACCTAAACGTGGCCTCCACTCTAGAACCTTATTGCCCCATCGGCCATCCGTTCTCTTCTGTGTGTGACGTGCCCACTGCCACTTTAACGAGCTTATTCTTTGCGTGATATCGGTAACCTTAGTTCTCTGGCAGATGTCTTCGTTCCGAATCCTATCTGCCATAGAAACACCCAGCTTAGCACGCTCCATAGCACGTTGAGCTACGCCAAACTTACGGACCCGTTGTTTTAAAGGCCACGTTTCAGCCCCGTAGGTCATCACGGGGAAAATGCATTGGGCGAAGACTTTCGTCTTTAAATTCTGCGGTATATTCGTTGCATTATTAATAACCGTTTGTTTATTACCAGGTCAATACCATCCCGATAAACCTTCAAAAAGCCACGGGACCAATGCTGGCAGCAAACCAAGCTCTGCTTATACATATTGAGTATATTGTTTTTTAAAGTTAATAAATATTACAAAATGCTTGTTGTTGTGTTATATTATTTTGGTATGCTCCTTAAATATCATCCCATATTGTAGTTCCTTCGGTATTGGACTATTTCTTCTTTATTGGAAGTGCTTTAGATCTTTATCCACGCCTTTATTGAGAAAACCTTTTATGAAAAACTAAGTTAACTTTATTAAACTAATCAAGCCCTTCTACAGATGTAACACGTAACGCGGTAACAAAATATTTATTAACAACTAGTAGCCTGCAGCTTCGCCCGCGTTAACTTAGATTTGTAGCCGTACCCGGATTGATTATAATTATTTTTATAGCCTAAGTTATTCCTTATAACATCAGCTATTTGCCAGTGAAAGTGACATCAAAATCGGCCGAGCCGTTTCAAAAATTAGCCTAAACAAACAGACAGACAGACAAAAAATTGCATCATCATACATCCATCTGCATTTAATAAAAACCAGTTATTTTGATATTACAAGCAGACACTCCAATTTTATTTATCTGTATAGATAGATAATATTATTATATATAATCGTTCCTGTCTTGTTTTTGTATTTTGTTACTAAGCGATTACATTATTTTTGTAAGATGCACTGCCATCTACTTTGCATCCGAATTGGGCCGGCACGACCGGGGTGGTACCTCTCGCTCACATAATACCGGCGTCAAGTGGCAGCTATGCTATCGCGTTTTGTGTGGTTTGTCAGTTTTTGGTGGCCTATTGGGGAGGATAGGGAAAAGGAGGGCAACGCATCTGTATAATATCTGATTGTGCGAATATGTATGAGTCGACAGTCGTCAAAAGGCTCCGACTGCTCGTTTGCCCTCCAATGCTAAAAAAGGCAATTGATCGCCTTATTGACAATGTATACTCGAAGCTGAACCTATTTTGATAAAATTTGTTTGTGTTCAAGTAAATGATCTGAGAGGTAAGTATATATTATATATATTGTGTTTTTAGTTAATACTTTTTATACGATTGTTATGTAGATACATCAGAATAATTAATGTTTAAGTTATTTAAAGTGTGTATTCAACCTAAATAAATTCTATTCTATTCTATTCTAAATTCGAGAATGGCTTCAATTCACAATTCGTGCTACTAAGGATCGTGCTACTAGAAAGGACTGCATCTGGACCGCTAGCAAAGTTTTAAATAAAAAACAATTACATATATGAAAAAGTTTTTATTCATAGAATAAATAATATTCTCCAATCACTGGATCAATACTTATATTACGGATAGAATATCACATTTTACATAGAACAAGAAAAGAAAAAAAGACTTAGGACAGAAAAAGATACGGTACAACATGAACCCAAATTGCCAATGTTTAGTAAAACTGTGACCTTTATGATTACAGTTTTACAAAACACTTTTTCCCGCCATTAACAAAACATAACATACACGCTATTAAAAGGATTTATCTATATACAATTTTAGATGAATACCAGAATCTGGCTGATTTTGGAGATTCGTAATTTGATTTACAAAACCATACATAGCCTCTTTAGCCTAATCGAGTATTTGAAGGGGAAGATTTATAGCTTATTTTTAGCTTAGAATTTGTACTGCTGACGGAAGGGGGTGTTGGGCTGTGGGCGATAGGTTTGCTGTTTCAGAGCGGGGCTTTCGTATTTACCGGGGGTGTATTTACCTGAAAATATAAAAAAAATATTAGACAAGGTAATATCAATAAGAAGATCAATGGTGCATGGTTGCTGTAAAATATCCGAAACGTCGGGATGGAATATAAGCCGCGATAAAACCCGTAAAATTTGTTTCATTATAATGAGTGAAATCCACTGTTGTTTTTTAATAGAAACTTAGCTCGTTAGTAGGTATAGGTATTACATAATATATTAGATCTTTTATAATATATTCAGTGGTACATTATGGCGTAATGAGTGACATTTGCGGATGTGGATTCGAATCCAGATAATTTTGTATGATGAATATAATAATGTATGTATGTTAACGTAGTTTTAATGGTCATAAATATTAGTATACTAGCTGTTCCCTGCAGCTTCGCCCGCGTTACTCAACTCCTAAAAGTCACAGCGTGATTTTATATATCCTATAACCTTCCTCGATAAATAAGCTATCTAACACTGAAAGAATTTTTCTAATCGGACCAGTAGTTCCTGAGATTAGAGCGTTCAAACAAACAAACAAACAAACTCTTCAGCTTTATAATATTAGTATAGATAATACAAAATTTCCTAAAGATCACAGTAACAGTATCAAAATTGTTTGTCCGCCCATGTATCAATCTGTTTGATAAAGTGACTAAGGAAAATTGGTCTTTGTAAAGTAGGCGCGTACAAAATGTCAGTTTCTCAAGTGAGAGGTCAATTTGTAACAGGTCAAAAGACTGAAGGCCTAATGTTAGTATTTCATGTCTGGCAATTTATTTCCTAGGTAATTCAACAACAACAACGAATCGAAATATTTCGACCAAGGTCTTAAAATATGTTCGGGATAGATTAGTAAAATTAATGTTCATGGCGGGATTCGAACCCGCGACCTCTTCAGTTTATGATAAACGTTGAAGCTGTGAAGTCGTCACTTGTAACCTTAACGATAAGTTTAAAGTTTTGATAATCAAAATTTTATTTTATAAATGAGCTACTAATTCCTGTTGATAAGTGTTTGGCTGTAGGCTTTGATATAGCTGGGCATGTTCATGGGTGTCACTGACCATATATGTACCATTAAATATACTAATTTAGATAATAATAATAATATGTTGGGACAACTCACACACGGCCATTTGATCCTAAAACTAGGCAGAGCCTGTTCTTATAGCAACCAGACCACTGATATTTACTTATATATTTCTAAATATATACATATTATAGATAAACTACACCCAGACACAGAACAAATGATCATGCTCATCACACAAACATATTTTGTCCCGGGTGGATATCGAACCCCCGACCTTCTGGTTTAGCTGTCAGGGTCACCCCTAGACCAACAGATCATCATAGAATAAAACATATGAACGTTAGTTCGATCCTCCTTGAAATTAGACTGGATCTTAAAGGTTCTTTTTTTTTATAGAAGAGGGATCTTCTTACCATCATCGAAGATACCAGCAGCCTCATCACGGGCGTTCTGCTCCAACGCTCTCAGGATCTCCTCGGAGATTGGGGGTGGGGTGGGGATGTGAGCGCCCTGGGGCAGGAAGCCTCCCTGACCGGCGGAGTAAGTGATCAAGTACTGGACACCATCGTCACCTGTGTATTGGAAACTGCCCTGTGCCTCAATACCTTCGACCTGTAAATAGTATTTAAATGAATATTTTATTTACATTTATAAGGCTTATATATACTTAATATACAGTTCACTGATAACCAAAGCTTGCGTTCGCGAAAAAAGTCGAAGAGGAGTAGCTGGCGTATTAGCCATCGAGCATATAACCAGATAGAGTAGTAATGCGAGATATAAAATTCAGAAACTGGTCAGTGATTTGCCACTGACGTAATAGAAATTTAACCAACCAGTGATCTGTGTGCACGTCCCATCGGCCAATCATAAATCAATGGCCATCAGTCGCCCAATCAGATCGCAGAGCCGGAGCAGCGTCGCAGCACAAATTTGTCGGAATTTGTTTTCATACGTTTACCGCTCTATTCCGGTTATAATATGGTCGATGGTATCCCCTATTTTATTGTTGTGCAAACAAACATTAAAACAATTTACATTGTAGCAAACATAAAAGAAACTCCTAAAATATTAGATGAAGTAAATGTATTATAAATGATGACAGACAGCCAGACTTTATCTGTGCCACATCATCATCATCAGCCTCTATCCGTCCACTGCTGAACATAGGCCTCCCTCAATGAACGCTAGGACGGCCGATCCCTCGCCACTCGCATCCAACACGGACCGGCCACCGCACGGAGATCGTCTTCCCACCTGGTTAATGGCCGACCAACACTTCGTCTACCTAAACGTGGTCTCCACTCTAGAACCTTATTGCCCCATCGGCCATCCTGAGTGTGTGACGTCCAGCCCACTGCCACTTCAACGAACTTGAATTACGTGTGCCACAGATAATAAATAGTGATGATGACAGCATAAAAAATATGAAAAGATATTAATGATAAGTTTCCAAAGCTAAACATGATTTATTGCTAAGTAGATTACAGTATTAGCATGCCTGATGTGTTGTAAATATGTAGGTAAAAAACAAAATATATTAATTACGACTTTGACATTGTCACAAGTTTTCAATGCTAAGTATAATACATTGCTAAGTAGATAAGTATGAGAAAAAGATAAGTAGATGAATATTACAAGATGCTAAAATTGTAAAACAATAAGGACAGTAATTAAAATCCTATAATTTTGATATCAGATGATGATGACAACATCAAAACCAATAAATAATGATGACAAAACATTGACCATGTCATTTCCAATGCTAAGTATGATATATTGCTAATTAGATAAGTATTACTACATGCTAACATGAAATTGAGCGTTTAGCAAGAGTGATATACTGTGTTGTAAACTTTGACATAGTTTTGATATCACAAATATGATAAATTATGGTAATTATAGTGAAGAAGTTACTAAATCGAATCGAGTAGTGCGAGTTTGATTTTGTATTTCTGCATTGAAACTAATAAAAGTTCTGATAGCATGATATAAGGCGAGGAGGTAAGATAATCCTTTTTTTTATCGCAGATAAATGCTTTTTACGCATGTAGCCAGGATCTTGGGTAGGTCCTGGCCTTATGTGGGACTCGCACCTGGAAATGCCCTACCCGTAAACTATAACCACTGCGAGCGCCTTCATCCGCTTTTCGAGGGTCCCGGATTTGCAGGCAACAGGATCACCCCGGCGATAGCCAGACTACTCCTCGTAAGGGGGGACTGCCCGACCACTACTAAGTAGTCCTCGCGATGTCGTGCCATACCAGGTTCCCATCCTGAACCCGACACGAGCACAGACGCGATACCAGGAACCCCCCTGTTATGTGTAATGTACACATAACCACACACCCGCCCACATAGCTCCCTGGGGAGCCCCTCCCCCCCTCCCCAGCGGAATGCCTCCGAGTATTTCCCGGCGTTAAAGAAAAAAATAGTAATTAATTAAACAATACCACGGTCATTAAATAATGATAGGTTAAATTGTTAATATCATTATTTCATGTTTATCGTAAATCATACACTCCGGTACATCCTTGTACATAACTAACCTTTGAAGTACAGTCTTTAAAATATTGTTCGTACTAGTGATGGCAATAACGGATGTTTTACAATAAAAATGATCCTGTTGTGTTATTTTGTAACAACTGTTGTTCTAAACTGCTGTCTGTTATCCTGTTATTTTTGATTTATAGACGTTGAAAAATATGAATTGTGACAATAAGATTTTCGAAAAAGCTCATTCTGTCTATTGCGTGCCTATTCTCACCATTGCGTCATCGTTTCAATAATGACAACTGACAACAGGATAGTTATTCTTTAATAATGGATTATTCATTATTTTCAAATAACGCATTACTATTACTGTTGTTGTAATAATGACCACCACTAGGTCGTACACGAAGATACACAAAATTTGTTCTAATAGTCTACAAAAATATATTTCTTGCACAAAAATAATTAAGTTTTCGCGTGATCGAAATGACCTATTTAAAAAAAAAATTGGATATTTTTTTGAGTTTTGTTTGTTAAATTCTTCACTGTCAAATATTTTACAAAGCTTCCCCGTGGTTTTAGTCATCTTAGAGATTCTAAAATAAATAGTATACAAACTTCCGATAATGGAGCAATCCAATAACGAAAAAAAATCAAAACCATCCAACCGGAGATTATCGCGTTCACACAAACATACTTATATATTCGCTGCGACTGTACCAGTAAACGACTTTACAATAAATCTAAAAATGCGAAGGTCCTGCCCTTTCCTCTGGTCAGTGACCTTTACTGCACCCATCTCATGATGCCTATAATCTAACTTAGATGGCACAGATAACTTACGTCCTATTATTAACCTATTTAATTTATAATGCATGATTGTTCAGTATAGGTCAAATAAGATATTTTAGACATTTGTTTTATTTCACGAAAGCAGGTGAGCCATACTTGTAGTTGTGATGCATACAGAGGTGCGTTCGTGTGTGCGTAACTACAGGCGTATCAGCGAACTTAACTCAGTGCTCCCGAGCTTACGCACGTGAAGACAATGTGGATGTACATTTACACACACAAGGATGGTTCTTCCACTTTCGTGAAATAAAACGTAGAGAGGCCTATGTTCAGTCGTAAAATAGTATACCTGATTTTTAATGATCATAAACGAGTTTCCCCGAAAACCTGGGATAAAGTTGATCCCCATCCCATGATTTGTCCCATGAGTCGCGTCTGGCGCCGGCTTATCCTATTCTGTGTCCCAGACTACGGAGGACTTCCAAATGGAGATCTATGGGCGGTACGTTCACTAGAGTCGAAGCTTGTCTATCACCATATACTACACATTCAACGCTTTGATCTCGGATATTATTATATAGGAATCGTCAGATTAAAAGTCCGTTTGCATTTGGAAGGTCCAATTATTTTGGTTTTTTTAGAGGAAAATTTCTATTTGAGGGCAATTGAGCAATATTACCTCTCTCCCCTGCTCCTCAGCGGCGATTCCGTTTTCGGTCTTGTATCTGTAGCTGTACGAGTCGGTGCCCACGTTGGCCTCGTTCTCCAGGATGCGCGCGTACTTCTCCTGGGACCTGGTCTGGTCGGGGTAGGATGGGGCGAAGGCGGCGGCGGCGAAGCCTACAACGGCGGCGATGATGAGCTGAAAGAAACAGATAGTTAATACAAAATCCGCTTTTTTTAAATACGATATTTCTAAAACGAACTTCAAAATCCAATTTGTATTTAAACAAAAATAGCTACTACCACCATCCAAGATATATTTATAACCATTGGCAAGATCTTAGACTGTAAGTACAAGATTCACATATATAGATTAGTTTTGTCTATATATTCTACCTATGTTGGAACATATAGACAAATTTCCAATAGACAGAGATATATGGCCATTAGACAAAGTGGGCGAAATATTGTAGGTTAGAACCTGTGCTATTTCGAATTTATTAGGAGGTCCCCTTTGGGCCCAAATCACATGGTCTTGAACACAAAAATGGAGCAAAAATAACATTTTCATTTGGCAAACAGACAAAAGACAATTAAGGGCAAATGACTTGTATCCAGCTCTTAATAAATTAAAAAAAAAACCAAGACAATTAAAGAATCTAATTCACAAAAAACTTTGTTATTAAAGTAATTATAATAATCGGTTAGACCTGCACTTGAGATCTATTATTGTGGGAGATAATTTTTCAACTCATTAAAACGAAGGCCTCTACAAACTTTTGGTAGAAATAATAACGATAATATTATAGAACCTTTTGTTAATAATACAGTCAAAATAATTAAAAATGAGTCGAACAATAAACTACGTAAAACGTTTTTCACTTTCATCTCCACATCACGGGAATGTCTACCGAATGCTCATAAGAAATAGAAATTAAAATCGAGTTATTATGTATTAAATAGTAAATCTAAAAATAGTGAAAATAAGAATGCTATAAAAAATAAAGTTTTTTTTTAGAGACATGCAGTTGAAACTATGAAGGAAAGACTTTCAAAAAATTGGATGTTGTCCCATTTTTCTGGAAAGTACCAGCGATAGGTAGGTTAATAGTTAAGAGGAAAGCATGTCAAAAATGTTACAATAATTAATTCATGGTGCTGATAAAAACATCTTACTACGGTATCTACAAACGGTTGCAATAACACATAAATTTAAATAATGTCTTTACATTTTGTAATACTAATAAAATTTATGACATTCTTAATGAGTTTATTTTTGCATAATGTACTATGAAATATCCTACAAAAAAACATGTGTGCAATTCACACGTGGTGGAAGTGAAAACTTTCAAAAATCACGAACAGGAACACGGCATAATGCTTCTTATTATGCCTGCCATTTTCTCCTACGTTAAATCTTATCAATTTATGTGTCTGTCTCTTCTTACTGTCGCTTTTTCATTTCATCGACTTTTAAACTGCAATGATGCTTGACTTTTCACCTCAAAAATATGCAATACTTTCGTGAACAAAGCGTTCTTTGACAATACCGAAATATCAGGTGCGAGATAAAAGTGAAAAACAAGGAAATATCAAGTTTCAAACAGTTTTTAATGCGATAAAAACATTACTAATAAAAATAATTAGACGTTGCTTAACAAAAAACCTAGAACTTGTTGGTTTTCTTGTGAGAACACAAGAACAAACAAACAAAATTACACGCGTTCACACGGCCGACCATAATGCGCAATACCGTCACTTCTAGAACATACTAAACTATGCAATATCCATCTTGAAAACGATCATGAAATTAGGACTAGAAATTTAGGAATCTCGGGAGATTGAATTTGTGGAAAAAAATCAATTCATTAGTTCCTAAAAATCGATTAGAATATGAAATTATTACATTTGAATAATATTAGATTACTGTAATAATAGAAAAGTAAACAAAATACTACAATGACCATGATTGGTATAAAATATCAGAAACGTCGGGAATTTATAAATCGTAATGAAATGCGAGAAAATCGGTAAATTATTGGTTCGTTTTAGAGTGTAAAATATTTTTAATAATTAAACTAATAAAAAAAAATGTAAAAGCTTTTTTCGTCGTGTCGTGTTTCGTAAACTTGACCTACAACTATTGACGGAATTAGCAATATATTTAGATCATTTTAAGGTCCATATAATTAGAATATTGAAAAAGATAATCTAGTCTTTACTCTGTTAAAGAAAAAAGTCAGAAGACCTGAATGATATTTATAGTATATTTAAAAATCAAGTTAAATCGATTTTTATGTGTTTTTTATCCTTCGAAAAACATGGTTTACTACTTTTATAGATTTGATAAACTCACAAACCATTTCTATTTTTAAAATTTTAATCGATTAATTAAATACTAATAAAATATTTAAATTCGAAAACCTTTTAAATATGACTAAAATAATAATAATACTTTTTAATCAAATTTAAAGTTTTAAACTTACTTTTTATAATAAAAAAACAAACCCCAAACAAAAAAAGATGGCAAAATAGTTGACAGAAATCGAATAATGAATCGATATGAATATCGATATAGAAATCGATTCAACTCACCAGCTGCATATTGCAATGTTAGATCGGGTCGGAGGTGAACTAGCGAGTGATGTCGACTCTCAGATCCTCCCCATTTATACCTACATACGAGGAGCGTCATTACAAAACACATTCGCATCATAATCACTTTTCCCAATAAATAAATGAACTTTGTGTTTTTTTGCGTAAGGTGAATTAGATTGGATGGTTTGTCAAATAGATTTTTATAAAAGTTTAATCTAGGAAATTATGAATCCTCAAAATCAAAAATCAAATCAATTTTTTTTATTCAAAATAGTACCAATACAGTATATTTTTGAACGTCAATTGAATCTACTACCGGTTCCAAGGCTAGCCCACTGAGAAGAACCGGCGAAATAAACTCAGTGAATCAACTCGATTATTATCTTAATCAATGAGTACCAATATAAACTAAATACATAAAATATTTGTTTACGTATGAAATTGTGAATTATATTAAATGGTTTGTCAAATAGATTTTTATAAAAGCTTAGTCTGGGGAATAATCCTCAATTATTGTGTACTTTAACTAAATACATTTTTTTTGCGTATGAAATTGTAAATTAATAATATTATGTTAAATGGTGTGTGTCAAAAAGATTTTATAATAGTTTAGTCTAGGAAATTAAGAATCCTCAATTATTATCTTAATCAATGGATATTTAAACTAAATAAACTTACAAAAATATAATAATAATTACAAAAAAATATTTAAATCCTCGGGGTGTTATCATCAATGATTATTTTAACATTTTAACTATCGTTTACTTAAAAAATAAAGATTTTATCAATATAACGGCCGGCTGCTGGAGTGGTCAGGCTACTGGACACTTTACGCAGCGGTCGCGGGTTCGAATCCCGCCAAGTGCAGATAATAAAAATGTATGATGAATATATATGTATGCAATGGACGTGTATTTATATAATAATAATATCAACCCTTACAATATGTCCCACTGCTGGGCACAGGGCTCCTCCTCGAAATCTGGCGAGGAGGTTGTTGGGCCATAGTTCACCGATGCGTTGGCCCAATGCGGGTTAGTGAACTTCACACATCTTCAAAGACTTTTAATCTCATCACCGGTGATCAAACGATGGTCTCATGTTCAGGTGCACGTAGAAATTTAAGAAAACCCAAAAAAAAGAAAACTCAAAAAAAAAGAAAAAAAAATGATCGAACCTGGGCCTCTCACTGAAGAGGCCAAGCTCATTCCCACTAGACCATCGTCGCTGTTAATACCCGTAACACAAGTTCTAACGAGCTTAAGGGCCCTTGGTAGGTGAAAACGGCAAAATTAGCTGTTTTCTATTAGCTGCTATTTAACAACTTGAAGATTTCTGGCACTGAAATTTCTAATGTTTTTTTTTTTTTCGGATGGATCTATGCTAATGGCCCGAAGGCCCTAATGCTTCAACGGATTAGTGTGAGCCCATTCGGCTCACTTTTGATTGGGGGGTTGCCCCCCGCCTACCGTGCAGTCTGCGACCACACGGCCTCCTGGCGTCGGTTGTGTATCAGTGGCGGGACTGTGCCGCGTCACCGTCGGGTGGAGTGGAGCCCCAGGCGGTCTACCCCTACCGGGTGGGCTCATTGGCGTGAGGACCCGGCAGATGGCGCCAGCGATACTGGGGCCCACTCCGCCGGTCGGAGTTGCAGCGTCCGCCACAGGAGGTCTTGATGAGGGTTGTTGGGCGGGGCCCCCCTCGACACCCCGCGGTGGGCATCGCATATCTGACGCGTTAATGTTTTTTAACTTTCTATTAGAACTAAACGAACCCAATACGGTCGACGAGTTGAACTCGGTTCTATTAATGTGAGGGCCGGCCCTCTCCTCCCCCTCAAGTGGGGGAGGTGGGTCGCGCACGATACCCGTATAATCAGACGGTAGCGAAGTGCTACCGTTGTTATCGCGGTCTGGGTTGATGTCGACTCGTGTTGGGTTCGAGCCTAAATTATCGCGATCGATCCGGATCGATTTGATATCGATGTGTAGGGAACGACGTCGCTCCGGGCCCCGGGGCCCAGGCGGTGTGCGTGTGTGTCTAACCCCGAGTGTTGTAGTTCGCGTCGCGCTTTTGCGTCGCGCATTAGCAGCTGCGAAATTTCGTCAGCTGGATCAGTTATTATGTTCTTAGGTAGCCTACGCCTATCAGGAGCTAAGCTATCTGGGGTGTAGTTCGCCGCGCTCACGATGAGCGGGTTCGGGTGGAGGACTGCCTTTTCAAAGTGACGTTCTGACATCGCTTTGAAGTGGCCCTTGATCGAGTCTAACATGAGGTCTCTATGCAGGTCGATGTTTCTTACGTACCACGGGCAACCGGTTGCCATGCGTAAGAATTTGTTTTGTACTTTTTGCAATGCATACAGTCGTTTCTGTGTCACATGCCCGAATGCAACACAGGAATACGACAGTATGGGTCTGATGCATGCCTTATACAGCGTTAGCTTGTGCCTGAGGGGCATCTTGCTATTTTTATTAATCAGGTAGTATAGACGGCTCATCACGTATTTGGCCTTCTTAACTACTGATTTTATATGTGGTCTAAACGACATCGACCTATCGGGGGTGACCCCCAGGTATTTGACCTGCCCTACTCTAGGGATTTCTGTATTGTTTAATTTTATTGGCGCCATTGTCCGACGCCGCTGTCTGAGTGTGGCCCTTCTTCGCGTGAATTGAATGGCGTTACTTTTTTCCGGGTTTATCTCTATTCTCCATTTAGCGAACCACTCACCTAGTTCGGTGACGGGTCGCTGAAGGAAGATAGAGGCCCTGGCAGCTGACGGGTGGGTCACGTACAGTGCAGTGTAGTCGGCGAATAGTGCCAATTTCGTATTCCGATTTCTGGGAATATCTGACGTATATAGATTGTATAGGGTCGGGGATAGTACCGATCCCTGAGGTACACCGGCCCTCAGGGGCCTCCGAGAGGACAGCGTGCCCTCAACCCTATATCTGAAATGCCGGTCAGTCAGGTAGTCGCGGATGATGATGACTAGTCTGTCCGGTATTCCCATCTGGTATAGTTTATAAATTAGACCATCGTGCCAGATTCTGTCGAATGCCTTGGCGACATCGAAGAAGACTGCACACGTGTCTCGTAGGTTTTTCCTTTGGAAACCTCTGAGTATGTCCTCCGTTATGCGGTGGACCTGCCTCGGGCAGCAGTGGTTTCCTCGAAAGGCGAATTGCTCATCTATGAAAAGATTCTTTTCGCCGATAACGGTTTTCAGCCGCTTCAGCAGAATCCTTTCGTAGATTTTCCCTAGTGAGCTTAACAGACTTATTGGACGATAGCTAGTAGGATCCGAGCGCGGTTTCCCGGGCTTCGGTATGCCTATGACGGTAGCTTCTTTCCATAAGTCGGGGAATCTACAGCCCTTTAAGAGGGCGTTTATAATGTTAACCAGGAGGATAACTAGGGCGGGCGGTAGTATTTTTAACACCTTGTTCGAAATCCCGTCCGGCCCGGGGGCCTTCTTGGAGTGGAGGCATTTGATGATGTCCTGGACCTCTTCTACATCCGCCGGGAGGATTGGTTCCCCCTCCGGCGGCGCAGAGGCCCTTCTCGCTACCTCCCTAGTTACCTCCTCTATGTGGGGGCCTACGTGGGGGGCGGTGGGTATGTTGCTCGGAGTGCACTGACTCTCGAGTGTATCGGCTAAACATTCCGCTTTGTCGGCATCCTCTAGTGCAGGCGCGCGATTTAATCTTTTCAGCGGAGGCATGGATGTCTCCGCTTTGTTCTTTAAAGTTCTAGCTAGTGGCCAGTAGGCCACGTGGGACGGAGAGATTTCGCTCAGGAGGCGATCCCATCTTTCTGTTTTAAATTCTATTACCCGGGCTTTGACCTGGCGTTCGAGGTCTCAGAGGTTCCGACGATATTCGTCCGTCCGGTAGCGAGCGTATGTACGCTTAGCGGCATTTTTGTCGCGTATTAGTTCTTTCAGGTCCACCGGGAACTCCCAGCGACCGTCATTGGCCGTTGAGACCTCCCTGGAGGACTTTTCAATAGTCGCTACCAGATGGTCGGTAAGGTCGGAGCATGCTGATATAGCAGCCTGAGGACTATCTATAATATCTGGGATATTATCGAGATGACTCGATTGAAGTGATTTTAAATTATCGTTTAACAATTTAAAGTCGATGATTTTTTTCCTATTTGTGATTGTATTGTTTGCCGGGTCACCCAGTTGTATTAAAACCGGTCTGTGGTCTGAGTTAAGCTCATGTATTGTATCTATGGAATGAACCTGAAGGGTAACATTCCGTAGAATGGCTATGTCTAGGATTGATGGGCTGGCGTACGTTTCGCTGTTTGCGAATTGATAGCGCGTCGGCTCATACGGCGACGATTACACTATTTAAATCATCGACAGCTTTGTAAAGGATATTACCATTATAATTGGCGACCCTACAGCCCCATGACTGGTGCTTGCTATTTAGGTCGCCGGCTATCAAGACAGAGTTGCCTAACTCTAGCAGTGTTTTTATATCACTGAAAAGTAATTTTTTATTAGCGGACTGATATACCGAGGCGATTGTGATCGACTGATGGCCGGTCATGCTCACCTGGCAGACGGAGGCCTCTAGTGTTTCTAGGGCCGGCGTGTCTATTGCTATACAGTGGAGGGACCTCTTGTGGTAGATGAGTGTGCCTCCGCGACGGGATCGCGTCCTGTCGTTCCTGATGCTATTGTAATTAGCTATACGCGGACTCGACAGACTAGGTTTTAAAAACGTTTCCTGCACAAGGAGGATGTCAACATCGTGTTTTTTAACGAAAACGCGAATTTCATCGGTGTTCGCCCTAATGCCGTTCGCGTTGAACGACACCACTCGCAGAGAGCGTGGTTTTGTTCTGGCGGTGGTAGCCATTGATTACCGGGGGCTTTGATCTGATCGATCAAAGCCGAATGGTCTACTAGCGCTTGTAGACGTTCCTGCGGGGAGCCTCGCAGCTTAGCTGCAAGGATGCTAACCTCGCGGTTGTCAATTCCGCTAAGGAACTGTGACACGAAGGCCAGGTCAGATCCGTAGCTGGAAGGGAGAGGGGCAGGGCGGGGGGCTGCTGGCATTGACATGTCGGCAGCGGGGCCCGTTGGCCTGCTGGTATCTACTGGGGCACTCCGGGGGCCCTGGGCGGGAACCACGGTGGCTTGGGTCGGCTGAGGAGCCGGCTTGTTATGCCACGGGTTTTCTTTGGGAAGGGGGGCCTCGATGTATTTCTTAGCTGCCTTCGAATTGGGGGGTGTTTTCTGGGAAGACCCCTTTTTGGGCAGGGACTTGGAGTTCCCTGTTTTACGCGCTTTTCGTGCGGTTTTGGGTGCTTTGGGGCAACCGCGGTAGTTGGCCGGGTGGCCTTCGCACCTACACAACACGCAGCTCGGCGGCTCTGTTGCCGTGGCCCTATTACAAACACATAGGTTTTTACCCTGACGATGTGTTAACAGTTTAAGATTTCCAAAAACTAAAAAAAGTATTAACTTTTTGATAAAAATTCGAAGTTTCCGTACTAACCACGGACCTCGGGCCGCGCATCACCTGTGAGACCCAGTACCGCTTCGGCATTCGCATGCGGGGGTTGTGTGCTTGTGTCGCTCGTCACGCGGAACCCGCGAAAGTTACGAGTCCAAAGCAAGAGTAAACAAACTAATATTACCTTGGGAAATAAAAGAAAGTCGCTATCGATATTGACTACCTACTTGTCTGTCTTTACAAAATAATGTTTAGCTAAATATCACAATATATGGTATGGTAATGGATTTTAGTAATTTTTAAATTGTAAATACTTACATGTGCCGGACCGTATGGCAATGGATCGGCCGTCTTTGCGTTCATTGAAGGAGGCCTATATTCAGCGGTGGACGGATAAGGGCTGATGATGATGATGAAATACTTACATAATTTACTTAGATACGAACGTGAATAGTGGTGTTTGGAGGAGTAAATACTATAAATTGTTATAGAATACATACTATTTGAAAAGATTAGTTCTAGTTTTTTTTGAATTTGAAAAAAAATATTAAAACTATACAAATATATTATTTTATTAAAATTGAAGTGTCTGTATCGTATTATACGAGTAATTTCAAACTTTTCACTAAATATGACGACCTCTGTGGCTCAATAGTTAGCACGTTGGCGCTCAAGCCCGAGGTAGTAGGTAGGTAGAGGTAGAGGGTTCAAATCGCGCCAGGGAACAAAAATTTTTCTGTGTTCCTGGGTCATGGATGTGTTTTATACATATAATAAAATACTTATATATATGTACATGTATAGTATAAAAGTATTAAATATAATATTTCCGTTGTCTGGTATCCGTAATACAAGTTCTTCGAGGATTTACCACGTGACCAGATTGACGTGGTGTAAAAAGAGTCCATAGATTTTATTTGTTCGGTACTTACATCGAAAACCATTTTTATAATCTGTCTGTTTATCTTACTTAGCCGGAAGTTTGGCTAATCTCAGAAACGGCTGGACCGATTTTGACGGGATTTTCACTGGCAGATAACTGATATTACAAGGAGGAACTTAGGCTACAAAACTAATCATCATCAATTCAAATACTGCTGTACCGACTACCGATGATATATCATGATCCACCCAAGACTGGTGATAGGTCTCTCTCACTGAACACCGAGACGGCCGATCTCATGCCACTACATTACATGATAATGATGATATTTATATATTATATCAGTAGCAGAATTGATCCACCCATGTCTGGTGATAGGTCTCTCTCACTGAACACCAAGACGGCCGATCTCATGCCACTACATTACATGATAATGATGATATTATATATTATATCAGTAGCAGAATTGATCCACCCATGGCTGGTGATAGGTTTCTCTCACTGAACACCAAGACGGCCGATCTCATGCCACTACATTACATGATAATGATGATATTTTATATATCAGTAGCAGAATTGATCCACCCATGGCTGGTGATAGGCCTCTCTCACTAAACACCAAGACGGCCGATCTCATGCCACTACATTACATGATAATGATGATATTATATATATCAGTAGCAGAATTGATCCACCCATGGCTGGTGATAGGTCTCTCTCACTGAACACCAAGACGGCCGATCTCATGCCACTACATTACATGATAATGATGATATTATATATTATATCAGTAGCAGAATTGATCCACCCATGGCTGGTGATAGGTCTCTCTCACTGAACACCAAGACGGACGATCTCATGCCACTACATTACATGATAATGATGATATTATATATTATATCAGTAGCAGAATTGATCCACCCATGGCTGGTGATAGGTCTCTCTCACTGAACACCAAGACGGCCGATCTCATGCCACTACATTACATGATAATGATGATATTATATATTATATCAGTAGCAGAATTGATCCACCCATGGCTGGTGATAGGTCTCTCTCACTGAACACCAAGACGGCCGATCTCATGCCACTACATTACATGATAATGATGATATTATATATATCAGTAGCAGAATTGATCCACCCATGGCTGGTGATAGGTCTCTCTCACTGAACACCAAGACGGCCGATCTCATGCCACTACATTACATGATAATGATGATATTATATATTATATCAGTAGCAGAATTGATCCACCCATGGCTGGTGATAGGCCTCTCTCACTAAACACCAAGACGGCCGATCTCATGCCACTACATTACACGATAATGATGATATTATATATATCAGTAGCAGAATTGATCCACCCATGGCTGGTGATAGGTCTCTCTCACTGAACACCAAGACGGCCGATCTCATGCCACTACATTACATGATAATGATGATATTATATATTATATCAGTAGCAGAATTGGTCCACCCATGGCTGGTGATAGGCCTCTCTCACTGAACACCAATTTTTAGCTAACTAAGTTACTCCTTATATCAAACAACATACCTAACATCAACTATCTGTCAGTGAAAGTCCCGTCAAAATCGGGCCAGCCGTTTCAGAGATTAGCCGGAACAAACAGACAGACAGACAGACGGACAGACAAAAAAAAATTGTAAAAAAACTCTATTTGGGTATAATATGTCCCGTGTAAACATCCATATGCATTCAATAAAAAGCGGTTATTTTGATATTACAAACAGACACTCCAATTTTATTTATCCGTATAGATTCACAAACAACATAGCTATTTAAATAATAATTATATATAATAATATACATTTTAATAAATAAAAAAAATAGGTTTCGGTATACATAGCGAAAGGGCTAAACATTATGTAATGGTTTAAATCATTCAAAATACAACGAAATAGGATCGCTTGATATTATTAAGTTCGGTGACCTACACAGTACACTGATTACCCCTCGCGCGGGGCTCGCGCGGGGCTGGCGCGGGGCTCGTGCGTGTCCCCCGCGCACACGGACCGCTCCCCAAACCTCACGGCACGAAATCTGAATTTTCGCTGACCGCCTAAGCCCCCTTAACCGAGCTAACCACGGGGCTAGGTTTTACAATAAGTAATATCATTTTTTGTTAATCCATTTAATTATTGTATAGAAATCATTATTTTCAAATTTTTTGTTCAGTTTGCTATTAAAAGGTGTTTTTTTTTATTTTTTTTATTTTTTGCATAATTAATATAATAATAATCTGGTAATAAATAAAAAATCTGGTTCCGTGGTAAGTTCTGAAAGAACTTGTGTTACGGGTACCAGACAACGGAAATATATTTAATACTTTTATTACTATACATACATTTAAGATTTTTACTATATAACACACATACTTAATACACATCCATGACCCAGGAACACAGAAAATATTTTTGTTCCCTGGCGGGATTCGAACCCGCAACCTCCGGTCGAGCGCCAACGCGCTTACCACTGAGCCACAGAGGTCGTCAATTAAAGATGTATTAGGTCAGATTTAGTAAAGTTTAGTTAAGTAAAATAAGGTTTCATAGGATAGTTTTATCTTTGTTGTCGATATAATCAGGAGGAAGTGACATTAAATAAAAATATGAATCATGTTTAAGGATTACTTTTACTTAAATTTGATTTGCTATCTTCTTGTTTGACAAAATATTTAACCGACTTTAACAAAAAAGAGGAGGTTCTCAACTCGGCCGGTATTTTTTTTTATATGTATGTACACCGATTTCTCCGTCAATTGTGGACCGATTTTCAAAATTCTTTTTTTGTTTGAAAGAGTATACTTGCCATTTGGTCCCATGATAAGGAAACCAGGATCTGATGATGGCATCCTAGAGAAATCGAGGGAAACTTTCGAAATTTGTAGGAATGACTAGTGTGCTTAATATTTTTTTAAATAAGCATTTTAAAGCACTACAATTTAATGAAGGTCTAGAGTCGATCTGATGCTGGAGCTGGAAGACAGTCGAGGGAACTCCTCGACGATTTACTTCAGTAACCTTGTGTTTGGGCTTGATTAATTTGTATTGATGAGAACTTTACATCTAGATGGGTTGTGACTGTGATTGGGGTCTGATGATGAAGACGAAGCTCAGTTAAGGAAACTCCTAAATAGTTTAAAGTAGCTACCTTGTGATTGGACTTAATTAATTTAACTGATGAGAACTTTGCACCCTTATGGGTGATACGTGCCATTACCGTTATGATGATGGAGACTACAGACAGTCGAGGGAACTCCTCGGCGATTTACAGAATTTTTTGGGCTTACTTCATACGGTTCAATATGCCAAAATGTCTATCTCTGAATGCCTTTATTTAATGAATCACTAAAAATTAAGAAATAATTTTTTTTAAGTAAAAATTATAACCGACTTCAAAAAATAAAGTAACTAAAATGTTATAAAATAATCGCGTGTACAATCTTTGCGTTTACCACGTCATTATTGTTACTTTTGGAGTCGGTGTCAGCCAAGGTAGATAGGTAGGTACCTAGAGCAACAAATACGACAATGGTGACGTATTTGTTGTTGTAGGTACCTATTTAACTTAGCTGACACCGACTCCAAAAGTAACAATAATGACGTGGTAAACGCAAAGATTGTACACGCGATTATTTTATAACATTTTAGTTACTTTATTTTTTGAAGTCGGTTATAATTTTATTTAATTTAGAAGAGGTTTTCTAAATATGGTCATACTAGCAGCACCCTGCGGTTTCACCCACGTACTTTCCTTTCCCACGGGAGTACGGGGATAAATTATAGCCTATATGTTATTCTGATGTATAAGCCATGTTTTTGCGTGAACGAGTAACAAACATACATCCATACATTCTTACAAACTTTCGCCTTTATAATGTTAGTAGGATTATCATCGAGAAGGATTTTTCTGGCTTATATTAATTAAACATCACACTTGGCAGGATTTTAATAGAGGAAGTTGAGTGATTTAAGGTTAAATTATTCTATATGGCGAGGAAGAACCAATATCTTCCCAAAAATTTCTGTATTTAAAGGATTTTGTTATCTAGGTAGTGATTACTTATGATTATTCTAGTTGATGCCTTCAGATTCCCCCGCAAAAAGTTCAATCGTTCTATAAGCTGGTGACATTGAAAACCATGCAATTATATAAGGCTTTCGAATACAATAAAAATATTTGCTATCGGTGAAAGGGATGCTTTGTGCGGTACATATACAGTTCACAATAGTATGTACATTTGGCTTTTTATGAGCCTTTGCTAGGCCTTGGCCTTTACAGCTTCATCAGAATTGATGGCTCATTAAAGAAATACGTTTCAAAGCGGGACATACGTGTTGCCTATAATCTGTCCTTTTTTTATTTAACGCCGGGAAATGCTCTGAGGCATCCCGCGGGGGAGTGGGTCTCTCCAGGCAGGTATGTGGGACTCGCTGCGCCCGAAAGCTGGTAAAGGGTTCTGTGGTACGGGAAAACCCCTCTGTAGAGATGGGACGGTCCCTTGGGGGACTGACTAGTCGTCGAGGTGCCCTGTTGCTAAACAGATCCGGGGCACCTCACCGAAGGCAGCATTGGTGACAATCGCCGGGTTTTAGTGGGTAGAGCTGCGCCCACCTTACCATCTAGGCGTAAAAGAAAAAATGGCAACTTATTCACGTGTTGCCTATCCTGAGACATGAGATATAAAGTTTATGTGCCTGTAATTACACTACCTGTCTTGCCCTTCTCTTGACACAACGCAACCCTCCCACCGCCGGTAAGCTAGGGAATGCATATAGAATAGGATAAAGGCTGTAATGTCTAATCACATACCGACATACTTATTTTACTTCAGTTTCACGGAGAACAGAGTTATCAACCTGACGACCTCCGTGGCTCAATGGTTAGCGCGTTGGCGCTCAAGCCGGAGGTTGCGGGTTCGAATCCCGCCATGGAACAAAAAAGTTTTCTGTGTTCCTGGGTCATGGATGTGTATTAAATATGTGTATTATATAATAAACATCTTAAATATATGTATAGTATAAAAGTATTAAATATATTTCCATTGTCTGGTACCCGTGACACAAGTTCTTCGAGAATTTACCACGGGACCAGATTGACGTGGTGTAAAAGCGTCCATAGATATTATTATTATTATCAAGGTAAGAACACGCCTAGATCGGCCCCGGCGTAGAGCCCCATCAGCTTATCTACAGACCAAATAAAATAGGAAAAATACCAGTAAAATTTCGTCAAAATCGTATCGAAACTATTTACATAAGTGAGCTTATTTAGAAGGTCAATTCACGTTAATGACCTCTTGCGTAGTGACATACATTGTGGGTTGCGAGTTCGAATCCCGTCAAAACTTTAAATGTATATTATTATTATTGACGACGTCTGTGGCTCAGTGGTTAGCGCGTTGGCGCTCAAGCCGGAGGTTGCGGGTTCGAATCCCGCCAGGGAACAAAAATATTTTCTGTGTTCCTGGGTCATGGATGTGTATTAAATATGTGTATTATACAATAAAAATCTTAAATATATGTATAGTATAATAGTATTAAATATATTTCCGTTGTCTGGTACCCGTAACACAAGTTCTTTGAGAATTTATCACGGGACCAGATTGACGTGGTGTGAAAGCGTCCATAGATATTATTTACATATATATTAATTTATTTATATTTATATTATTATAGTCCAAATATCTACCTACTACTTATACTAGCTGTTGCCCGCAGCTTCACCCGCGTTAAGTTAGATATACAGCCGTAAGCGGATTGATGATGACTATTTTTATAACTTGAGTTACTCCTTATAACTTCAGCTATCCGCTAGTGATAATCCCATCAAAATCGGCCCACTGTGTCAGATATTAGTAGGAACAAACAGACAGACAGACAAAAATTGTAAACAATGTTATTTTGGTATATGTACCGTGTATACATCCATTATATGCATTTAGTAAAAAGCGG
Organism: Helleia helle; assembly: GCA_963853865.1. Taxonomy (NCBI): domain Eukaryota; kingdom Metazoa; phylum Arthropoda; class Insecta; order Lepidoptera; family Lycaenidae; genus Helleia; species Helleia helle. The sequence continues at coordinate 16,570,785 of OY971433.1, read as the reverse complement.
TTATTTTAATATTACAAACAGACACTACAATTTTATTTATCTGTTTAGATATAAAATAATTATTTAGGTAAACGAAGTGGTCCGCCATTATCCAGGTGGGAAGACGATATATGTGCAGGCCGGTCCGTGTTGGATGCGATGCGAGGGATCGGTCGTCTTGGCGTTCATTGAGAGGTTCAGCAGTGGATGGATAGAGGCTGATCATGATGGTGAAATATTTACCGTTGATAGGGATTCGCTGTGCTCTCGTCTGTTTGGGTAACACCATCCTGCTTGTTTCTCCCGTGAAACAGCTTGCAGACGTGTTTCAGAGTAGAGCAAGACAGACAGTGTAATTACTAGCACAGAGACTTAACATCTTATGTCTCAGGATAGGCAACATATGAGTTGTCTGGGCTAGTTCCAGGTAAACTAGTTTATATTCATCGAGGACATCTCGTCTCGACTTGGATAGTCGAGAGAGACTAACATCAAAAAAATAATATTAACGGTTTGCCATAGTTTGTCTGTCTGTATCTCTTTAGCATTTGTTTGTTAGTATATTGGGCGGTCAGCCGGTATTGGGCTCTCTGAGTGGTCCCAGGTTCAAATCCTGAGAGCAATCAATTTGTATAAGGGTGAAGCCAAACAAGCGTAATTTTGTGACCCGTGAGTCGCAGAATATCGGTCACAGAAATTCTGCTGCGGTTCCTCAGAAAGGACAAGGAAGGGGAGTGGTGAAGAGTGGGAAAGCAACAGTTTGTTACATATTGCGCAGGAGTAATATTATTATATTTTTAATGGATCCATCGACACGCCACGAACACCCCATGGCCCGTACCAACGCTCAATAGTAACCATAGATAATACATTTTAACTAGCTAATAGAAACTGAATAAATTACGTTCGTCTGGCACTGTCTGGCAGCTCAACAGAAATTCAGTTGAACGTAAAATAAGTGACCGACATTACGAGACACAAAACTCACGAAATTACGCTCGTTTTTGCTTCAACCTTAATATAATTGTTTGTAGGTACATGATTCCAACTGGTGTCGAGATATATTAATTTACAAAAACTGATTTACTTTAGGTATCGATTTCGTAATGTTTTATGAAGTATTACAACCAGACTAGATGAATGTTTTGCGTATGAATGTTGGCCTTCAGAGACTCGTGTCAAGTGGACGTTAACGACTGTTGATGATTTAATGTATAATTTGTATAACGATTCTATTTTAAATGCCTTTAAATATTTTGCATGTATTTATAACGTAATTAATTACGAATTCAAATAAATATGAGACAGGTGTAGTTTGCGTAATATTTGACTGCTCAGTTAATCGATTAAAATTTAAACTTAACATTTTAATGTATTTTTACATTTTTATCATCATCATCATCACCTCAACATAATTATCATCATCATCACCGCCACCACCATCTCATGTTCATCACCACCACCATCTCATCGTTATCTTCATCACCATAATCTTACTATCATCAACCTCTTACCGTCCCCGTGCAATAGGTACGGCCGCCAGCGGGTCTTCTACCACTTGCATCCAGGGCCGGCCACATGGTGTCGTCCAATCTGGTTGGAGGTTTTTATCGTCTTTTAATTTGATTATGAAGAAGTTATAAATAAAATGAGGGCAGTTCTATTCTCCTTGTAAATGTAGTGAAATAAACATTAAAAGGAAAGGAGATTGATTTTGTAGGGTTCCGTAGCCAAAAGGCAAAAAACGGAACCCTTATAGATTCGTCATGTCTGTCTGTCCGTCCGTGTGGGGTATCTATGGATACGTCATAAATCGTAAACCGCAATTTAACTTTTATGCAATCAACTCAAATATATAAAAAAAAACATTTAATTCCATAAACATAAACCTTAATTTTTGTTAAAGTGTCTAATGTTGTATAACATAATGGTACGGAACCCTTCGTGCGCGAGTCCGACTAGCACTTGGCCGGTTTTTTTTTATGTTAGTTGGATAGGCAAACGTACCACCTGATGGTAAGTGGTCGACGTCACCCATGAACATAAACTAGTTTACCTTTTCTTTTTTTCTTTAACGCCGGGAAATGCTCTGAGGCATCCCGCGGGGGAGTGGGTCTCCCCATGCGGGTATGTGGGACTCGCTGCGCCCGACAGCTGGTAAATGGACGCAGCTCTACCCACTAAAACCCGGCGAGTGCCACCAATGCCGCCTTTGGTGAGGTGCCCCGGATCTAGAAAACAAACAGGGCACCTCGACGGCTAGTCAGTCCCGCAAGGGACCGACGCCACCTCCACAGAGGGGTTGTCCCGCACCACAGAACAACCCCTCCCAACGTCAGGACAGTACAATGGGGTGAGGTTCCCATCCTCACCCCTTGCCCCCTGCTCTTCTGTCCCCTCTTCTTATAAGAGGGGTACAAAGAGCCCCCTCGGCCCAATTAGCTTCGCCCAAGGTGCACCGCTCACCCTAGGTTACTGAGCCCCACCGCCACGACAAGGCCTGAACCATGGTGCCCCAGATCTAAAGAGCAAACAGAGCACCTCGATGGCTAATCGTCCCCCAAAGGACCGACGCCACCTACACAGAGGGGTTTTCCTGCACCACAGAAAAACCCCTCCCAACGTTGTGATAGAACAATGGGGTGAGGTTCCCATCCTTGCTCCACAGAGAGGTTGTCCCGCACCACAGATCAACTCATCCCAACGCCGGGACAGTGTGGTAGGGAGAGGTTCCTATCCTTGCCCCTCGCCCCCTGCTCTTTTGTCCCTTCTTCTTATAAGGGGGCTATAAAAAGCCCCCTCGGCTCAGTTAGATTGGCCCAAGGTGCTGGGTTTACCCCAGGCTACTGAGCCACCCCGCCACGTCAAAGCCTGAACCATGGTGGGGGCTATCTACCTATTTTAAATAATGTTGATAGATATTTTTCAAAATTTGGGTTGTTTATTATTTCAGGGCACACAGACAGACAAAGAGGTTCATCTCTAAAGCTAATTTTAATTCTTTTTTTTTATACCAAAGATTAATGATATCGAATCCATGTATCACCTTTCTATTTAACAGTTATCGATCAAGGTGCAACAATCATTAATGACACCATAAAATCTGATAAAAGCAGCTAATGACTGTTTTATCCGAGACACCATTGTGTAATATCATTAGGTACGACCTTTACGAGTAATGACCTTATCATTATTTTATAACATTAAATGCTTAAACAATTTTTGTTCTTTATTTGCATATTTTTCTTAATATCCAAGCAAGGCCTGTATATTACATTAGTGCAGAATATTTCGGCTGTGCGTGTGTAATCACGTGGTACCATCCTGATTGTTTCTCCCTTCAAACAGCTTTTCTGTGTTTCAGAGAGAAAGGCAATACAGGCAGTGTAATTAATCTACTGTAACAGAGATCTTATGTCTCAGGATATGATTGGAAGGCAACTCATTGGGATTCACCAGGTGGGGATCACCATGGTTTAAGTCTTGTTGTGGCGGTGGGGCTCTAGTAGTACCCTAAGGTGAATCAAGCACCTTGGGCGTAGCTTATTGAGCCGAGGGGGCTCTTTGTACCCCTCTTATAAGAAGAAGGGACAAAAGAGCAGGGGGCGAGGGGCAAGGATAGGAACCTCACCCTACCACACTGTCCCGGCGTTGGGAGGAGTTGTTCTGTGGTGCGGGACAACCTCTCTGTGGAGTTAGCGTCAATCCCTTCCTGGCTAGCCGCCGAAATGCCCTGTTTGCTCATTAGATCCGGGGCACCTCACCAAAGGCGGCATTGATGGCACTCGCTGGGTTTTAGTGGGTAGAGCTGCGTCCAATTACCAGCTCTCGGGCGCAGCGAGTCCCACATACCCGCGTGGGGAGACCAACTCCCCCGCGGAAAGCCTCAGAGCATTTTCCAGCGTTAAAGAAAAAAAAGAAGAAAAGGCATAATAATATATAGAGGTAGTTAGGAATGAAAATTCACTGTGAATTATAAATTAAAACTCTAAAATTCATTTTATATATTTTTACTTTTGAAAATGTGATGCCTGAGAGCATTTCCCGGCGCAAAAGAAAAATAAACCCAGGTATTCATCGATTCGTTACAACTCTATCTATATATCTATCTCGCTTATTCTTCAGAACTTATTAGTGATGGGTGACGCTGACCACTTGCCATCAGACGTCAGCCAGTTTGCGTATCCAACTACAAACAAAAGGATCGTAAATATCAAATTGTTACATATTTCTCTAACATGCCGCATATTATAATAAGTATTAAAGGTACAGTAAACTGATTAGCTTTACTGGTAACCCCAGATCAGATCAAATTTAATCATCCGGATATAGACTAACGAACGCCAAGATGACTTGATTTGCGCAGCTTGCAACTTGGTACATTTTATTAATAATAGCTGTTGCCCGCAGCTTCGCCCGCGTTAACTTAGATTTACAGCCGTACGCGGATTGATGATGATTATTTTATAGCCTAAGTTACTCCTTATAACATCAGATATCTGCCAATGAATACCCCATCAAAATCGGCCCAGCCGTTTCAGAGATTAGCCGGAACAAACAGATAGACAGACAGACAGACGGACAGACCTACAAAAATTGTAAAAAAGGCTATTTTGGTATATGTACCGTGTAGACATCCATAAACATTAAAAAAAGCGGTTATTTTAATATTACAAACAGACACTCCAATTTTATTTATCTGTATCCGCATACAGCTGTAAATCTAAGTTAACGCGGGCGAAACTGCGGGCAACAGCTAGTGTTGTATAAAAATCTCACTAGCTTCTTGGTATAAATTAGTCAATAATTAAGAGGTCGCAGGTTCAATTGCGTCAAGGGCATTTGGAAACTCAGACCGTATTTGGACTCGTCCGAAGGCAGATGAACGTCTTGGGGTTCCCTGTGATCCATCTAGTCAAAATCGATGATGCAAAAATTACGAAGCCGTTAATGATCATCATCATCATTCCAGTCCAGCTGGAAATAAGCATCTTAATGAACGTCAAGACCACATCTATACAAATATATACGATTGTAGTGTCTGTTTGTAATATTAAAATAACCGCTTTTTATTAAATGCATATGGATATAACATGGCACATATTATACCAAAATAACATTGTTTACAATTTTTGTCTGTTTGTTCCGGTTAATCTCTAAAACGGCTGGCCCAATTTTGATGGGACTTTCATGGGCAGTAGCTGATGTTATAAGGAGTAACTTAGGCTATAAAAATAATTATCATCAATCCGGTCACAGCTGTGAACCTAAGTCAAGGCGGGCGAAGCTGCGGTGATGGTCAAGACGGTTAACCCTCATCCAATGAACGGAAATCATCCCATCTATCCTTTTTTTTTTTTTGTTCGCAGGGACATCCTTATGCATGCAGCCAGAACTTCGGGTAGATCCTGACCCAATGTGGGTCTCGCACCTGGGAATGCCCACCCTAACTAAAACTGCGAGCGCCTTCAGCCGCTTCTTGAGGGTCCCGGATATGCAGGCAACAAACAGGATCACCTCAACGACAGGCTGGCCCCAGCGAAGGCCAGACTACTCCTCGTAAGGAGGGACTACCCGGCCTCTACTAAGCAGTCCCCGCGACGTCGTGTCCTACTGGACCCAGGTTCCCATCCTGAGCTCGACACGAACACAGAAGGTCACATACTGGAGGGTCTCATCTATCCTGAGGTGGACCCGCCGTATTCCTCGTGACCTTTCAAGAACTCCATTAGCCCACCGGCTATCCGTTCTTACAAATTCGTTACATGGTTTTAATCAATGAACTAAATGAGACTGATTAGCATAATCTTATGTATTATGTAAACATCTGCATATAGTTAATAGAATCAGGCGTTACCTTGCGGAAATCAATTATATAAGATATTGAATTAATTATATTAATTAGCAATTATCCCGCGAAAAACGCAGTCTTTACAGCAAATGTGTGAGTGCACGCATATGCATGCATATAGCATATAGTGTGGGAAAGGAGGGCGGTGCTATATGCATGCATATGCGTGCACTCACACATTTGCTGTAAAGACTGCGTTTTTCGCGGGATAATTGCTAATTAATATAATTAATTCAATATCTTACATCTGCATATATTATCAACTATTTTTACTAATATAAATGTGAAAGTTAGTATGTCCGTTACTCGGTTACCGTTATCTCGGGTAATAGAGTTCAGGGGTGAAAAACAGGTTTGTTTGAAGGGTAGTTTGAACTCCATCTGGCCGGTTCGGATATAGTCTTGGTTTTTTTTTATTTTTTTTTATGTTACTTGGATAAGCAAACTGGCAAACGTGCCACCTGATGGTGAGTGGTCAACGTCGCCCATGAACTAGTTTACCTGGAACGAGCCCAGGCAACTCATCTATGTGTTGCCTATCCTGAGACAGAATTGGTCCGAGGATGACTAATTTAAAAGACTATTTTAACAGAATATTGGTGTATTTACGAAATAAGCAATTAATAAAGATCAGAACTTTTACTCGAGTCGCGCAGGACTCTCGGAATTTGCCAAAGTAATAAAAAAAAAAAAAAAACCACTTGACGCGTATGTTATACCCAAAAAAGAGAATTTAAACAATGTTTTCAAAAAAGAGAATTGACTAGGACTAGAGATGTGCTGTCACTCTAGTGTTGCGAACACGTCGTACTAGTCGAGTAGATTATGCGGCTCTTCCACTATGGGTGCCATGTTCTTAGATGCGGTTGGAGTAGGATCGGCCATCTTGAATACGGAATAAGAACGAGGAATAACAGTGGACGGAAAAACTACATATTTCTTCTAGTATTTTTGTCTATAGTAATTTAGACAGCCACTTGCATATTAAAATAATATCCTACTAATATTATGAACGCGTATTGTAAGAATGTAAGGATGTATGTCTGAATGGACTTAATAAAACTTGCCAATAACATCAGAATAACATATAGGATATAATGTATCCCTGTACTCCCCCTGGTATGTGAAGTACGCGGGTAAAACCCCGGGGCGCTGATAATAAATGTTTATGTACGTTCACACTCAGCTATAAGATTTATGATAAGGTTAAAACGCAATATTATTAACGCGGCTTTTCAAAATTAATATTTGTAAAATCTGCGGGGTCCATAAATCCGCGAATCTCACGCAACAAGGCCTCAAAGTCATAAAACCAATTCGATGACAAAGTTACAATATTTCATTTTTATTACAATATTGCACCCGACAATTTAAAATCTCATCTAATAGTCCATTAATAAGTTACATTTGGGAGTGCAAAACTCTAAGACTGAGATCTAATTTTTTAATCTCCGGGAGGGGGGAGGGGGGGTAGTCGAAAACTTTTTTTTAACGCCGAGATATGCTCTAAGGCGTCTAAGGCATGCCACAGGGGAGTGGGTCTCCCCAGGCTGTGGAACTCGCTGCGCCTGAAAGCTGGTAAGTGGACGCAGCTCTACCCAACCCTGCGAGTGCCACCAATGCCGCCTTTGGTGAGGTGCCCCGGATCTGTTGAGCAAACAGGGCACCTCGACGGCTAGTCAGTCCCTCAGGGGACCGACACCTCCACAGCGACACCTCCACAGAGGGGTTGTCGCGCACCACAGAACAACCCCTCCCTACGTCGGGACAGTACAATGGGGTTAGGTTCCCATCCTCACCCCTTGCCCCCTGCTCTTTTGTCTCCTCTTCTTATAAGAGGGGTACAAAGAGCCCCCTCGGCTCAATTGGCTTCGCCCAAGGTGCTGGGCTCACCCTAGGCTACTGAGCCCCACCGCCACGACAAGGTCTGAACCATGGTGGGGACACAAAAAATATTTACCTATCTACCCGATAGATGTCATGACTTGCGTTTTCATGGTAAATTTTTTACATGACATTAATTTACAATTATGATTCAAAATAAATTTGACATTCGATAAACTAAAAAGAATTTCATCAAAAAGATTTGCTCGTCTAGGCGCAGTTACAATATATTTTATCAGTTAATAAAATTGTGGGCAAAATGCAAAAAAATTGTAATCACCTTTTAATATTATTATTGGTACAGGAATAATACATAGTTTAATGATGTTAACAAAACGCTAGTGTTAGGAAAGTAAAACGCCTGTTGGGTCTAGTGTCATAAATTACCTCATCTGTCTCTAGAATATTAGACAACCAGCATTAGTACCAGATGATAAAGAAACAAATATGCTATTGTATTTGAAGCTCCACCGACCGACCAAGAATTAGCAAAAGATTTTCAAAATAACTAAAATATTAATATTACTTATGTACACATAACAATTCCATAACTAAATGTTACACTGGTCATTTGGAAATAAAAGCCTTTGAAATATGTCGTGAAAGAGATGGCAGATATGTAGAGGTTTTTTCTTTCTTTTTTTATGTTGTATGTAATTGGCTAGGCAAACTGGCAAATGTACCACCTTTTTTTTCGCAGGAAATCCTTATGGATTCAGCCAGGATCTTCGGGTAGATCTTGACCCAATGTGGGACTCGCACCTGTGAGTGCCCACCCTAACTAAAACCACTGCGAGCGCCTTCAGCCGCTTTTTGAGGGTCCCGAATATGCAGGCAACGGACAGGATCACCTCAGCGACAGGCTGGCCCCGGCGAAGGCCAGACTACTCCTCGTAAGGGGGGACTGCCCGACCGCTACTAAGCAGTCCCCGCGACGTCGTGCCATACAGACCCAGGTTCCCATCCTGAGCCCGACACGATCACAGGGGCGTTAAATAGCGCCTCTTACGCACCCCCGTTCATCGCCCGTGGGAGGAGGCCTCGTTGGCGGCCTCCTCTCTCACCCGCTCGACGACCTACTTCTGGGACATTACTGCCTCGCAGAAGGAGACCATCGCCTTCCAGGACTCGTCATCACCGAGCATCGCGATGATGACGCAGAGACTCCCCTCCGATGACTGATGTCAGACTATGACGCAGCGCCGCCCATCTCGGGCACACCTCGAGTGTGTGCTGGGCCGAGTCCACCGCCGGGCCACTATCGTGACACACTGTCAACGGCTCCCTGCGGGCCGTCCGGCACAGGTACTCACCAAAGCAACCATGCCCAGTGAGCACCTGTGTCAGACGGAAGGTGAGGGGTTTGCGCTTACGGCGCATCCACCGCTCAAGAACCGGACGCAGAGCAACCGTTAGGCTTTTGCCATGCGGCTGCCGTGCCAGGTCCTCCCCCCACCTCCGCATTAACGCCTCTTGCCCTAGTCGGCGAACCCGCAGAATCCCGTTCAGCGTAAGGCTCTCACCGAGGCACCTCCTATCCGAGACATAGGAGTGCAAGAACGTCTCTATACAGCTGATCACGAGGTCCATCCTGACCTCGGCCAGCCGCGCCGCCTCCTTACGCAAACGTAACACCTGACGGTAAGTGGTCGACGTGTATGCGGCTAGAGGTACTCAGAATATCCTAAATAACTGAATATAGGTGAGAGTATAGTTAAGAACAATAAAATATTTTTCTTTCTTTCTTTCTAAAGAGACTCATGAAAACTAGTAGCACAATATTCAGGATTTGGATTTTATCATTGACTAGCCATTGCTAGCGAATTCACCCGCCCCAAAACGTTAAAATAAACCAACGATCACGCTGTCGATTGCAAAAAACTTATTTTTACACACCTTATATTTCTGGAGATCGAGCGCGCTATTAAAACAAACCAAATATAAGGTTTAATATTAGTAAAGACAGCAAAAACTAGAAAAAAAAGATGAAAGAGTGCCGATATAAGTATAAACTTACAACTAAGAGAAGACGACATAATGTCATAATGTGTGACGCGGCCCTATAAGATTTTCCCCTACCAAAAGAGTTCAACGCGGCTAAAGTAGTTTTCACTTTAATTATATTTTTATAAATCTTTAAATTGAAACACTTTTCAGTACAGGTTAGTTAATCTTTTGGCTTATAAAATGTTTGGATAAAAATCTCTAGTCCCTAAATGTACGTCAAATATATTTAGTTTCACGGATCCCTTTGTGACATACATACGGCAATTAAGGCTTATATTTTATCTTCCTAATCTACTTAAGGCATACAAACCTAACAAAATTACCGAACCATTACATTTATATGCAACGTTCTAGATAACATATGTTACAAATGCTAAATCTAATGATGTGAGATGCGTTACACCTCTCGTCTGACCCAGTGACCTGCCTCAGGGCGTGGTTACGAGGTTCGAAGGTCGAGGCACTTATGTAACAGATTTATAGATGAGAAATGTTATCACCTTCAGAGCTAGACCTTTATTAGTAGGCATAGATGACTAATTTACCTGTGGGAGGAATGCACTTGTGCTCAACGCACGGCTGCATCATCTTTCATTGTATTACTTCAAACAGCATTGCTGTATTGTGGGGAAGAACGCGGAGTTCTTACCACTTTGTGTCACGAAAAGGCAACGCACGCGAGTTTCTTGTGTTGTGGGTTGGAGTGGGTGGGACCGGTGGGAGGGAAGCGCTGTGCCGCGCTCCTGGCTGCATGGGTACCACCATCTTGCGTGTTCCTCCCGTGAAACAGCTTTGCTGTGTTTCGGAGAGAAGGGCAAGACAGGCAGTGTAATTACTGGCACCGAGACTTAACATCTTATGTCTCTGGATAGGCAACACATAAATGAGTTGCCTGAGCTCGTTCCAGGTAAACTAGTTTATGTTCATGGGCGACGTCGACCACTTACAATCAAGTGGTACGTTTGCCAGTTTGCCTATCCAACTAACAAAAAAAATAGTCCCGGGATAATTCATTAAAACTCAAAATATCGAGCCTAAATATGATAAAATCTACCTTGTTTTTATAGTGAAATAGTAAAAGATACATAATATGAAATTCAATTTTTAAACTTAGAAAAAATAAATATAAAAAACATAAAAACACTACAATCCGCTAATTATACATTTATGATCGTTCGTCATGGCGTTCATTAAAGGAGCACGGTTCAGCACTGGACGTATAAAGGCCGATGATCATGACGATGATGATGATGATGATGATGATGATGATGATGATGATGATGATGATGATGATGATGATGATGATGATGATGATGATGATATACATTTACAAAGTAAACTAACGTACAGAGACAATTTTCATTGCAAAATTCAATAAAACCATACTAGTTTCATCAAACAGGAAACCTCCCCGGTCCATCACTAACTCTCAGACATTCTCGTACATTCAGAACACAATAGACACGCGACCTTCAACATCCGACGAGATGAAAACGTCAGAGCAAAGGTCACATACCGTACTAAAAGGATTTTATCTGAGAAACAATGGGTTTTATTTGATGCGTAATTTACTACGTGCAACATATGCAATGTTTAGAATAAAAAAATGGGACAAAAATATCGTTATCATACCCTTGAATAATATATAAAAAAGTTACGCTACTCTAGAAAGGTATCATATATTGTTATCTTGATAAATCGTTATTAAAAAGCCTTCTCATAAATTATTGACTTTCGTGATTGTATGCCTAATTTAGGTGCTTGTTAAATGCCGAAATAACATATAACCGTAATGCCATTAGACATTGATATTGTTACAGATCTAAGAGACCAGAGCTATAGGGATTATAACAAAATAGGTAAAAGGTATTGATAGACAAATATACCTACAAACAGACACATGGAGGAGACAGTCTTGCTCATGGTGATTGAAACATTGCCGAAATATCGGGACCTGAATAAAACTATAAACGCAATAAGCATCCGAAACAATATTTATTTAAATATGAATAATGATCGCGTTAGTTCCATACAATTGCATGGAGGAATGATTAATTTTTTTATTTTTTGACTATCGTCCGTTGCACTACTTTTCCCTATCCCCCCCCCCCCAAAAAAAAAAAGCGACGGCACTTGACGCCGGTATTATGTGAGCGAGAGGCAACATGGCACTACCTCTTCAATGGCCAATAGATCCTAAAAGGGAATCTGGTTTTGTCAAAACTCTAAAAATTGATTTGGAGGAAGCAATTGGGTCAGTTAAGTAACTTTTAGTACACAATTATTATATTCTTATTGTAAAATTTACTTGCGTTTCGTCATGAATAGTATCCATCTAAATTAATTATAGTGTGAGTCATCAAAAGGTTTTCACTAAACCTATCAAATTCCAAATCTATTAGACACATGTTAACCTCATAATAACATATTCTATCTAGGCAATTAGTCATAGTAATAAAACGAATAGATGAATTTCAAAATTATTAAGAAATCTCGTAATTTCATATTTAGTTTCGTATTCAATTACTAACAATTGAATCGATGAACAATTTTTAAGGATAATTACATATTTTGACATGATGTTAGATAATTTAAATCAAAGACGGAATTATGTAGGAAGAAAATATTAGGGTATAAAATAGGGAGTCCCTCAAGGTGCTATTCTCAGCCCATTTCTTTTTCGAATTTATTTAAATGAATTCATTAGTTGTAATAATTAATTTAATGTTATAATATGATAATTGTTTTATTACCCAGGTGGGCAAGGTTAGCGGTGGGAGGAATAATCTTGTGCTGCGCTCCCATCGGCATGGTTACCACTATCCTGCTTATTTCTTTCATGAAACAAATTATCTTTGTTTCTTAAAAAGAGCAGGATAGACAGTGTAATTATTGGCACTGAGATATTCCAACATAAGTTGACTGGGCTAACCTTAGGTAAACTAGTTTATGTTCATGGTCGACCCTAACCACTTACCATCATGTGGCTTGTCTGCACGTTCGCCTATCCAACTCCAACAAAAAAACTTGATCTATCAGTTATAACACAGTATTACGATAGTAACAAAACTAACCGTTGAATAATACTTGTCTAATATTACAATATGAACTTAATAATAGACGTATTATGCCCTGCAGACCGCATTTACAAGATAGACGGACAGACATTACATATTACACAAACGTTATGTAACAATACAAAAACCTGTAGACGACCTATGATGTGTGGTATAAAATTCGGATATATTTGTATTGACATTTGTTACCTGCATGAGCGTACTAGGTCAAATTATCGTTCTAACTTCTAAGACATAGAAAAATGTTGACCTATGTTATATAAATACATTTTAAATGCTAATATCAGCCGGTGCCTTTTATCCAAGGCCCAGTATAAATTACAGCTCCCGGACATTGAGAAGATGGCCGAGGACCTTGAACAGACCCTTTACGTACGTTTACAGTTTATTAAGCGAGTACATGAATAGTTGTGTTTGTAACTGATATAATAATGGGTATGATTGTTTAAGTTTTATCGTCATTATCATCATGATTATTATTAGCGTCGTCATTGTCATCTTCATTATCATTATCAGTCAAAATTATTGACGAGTATACTGTAAAGTAATAATATTATTTAATAATTGGTATATTTTTTGTTTTGTCATTATTAACATATTTTTTTATGATAGTTGGACAGACAAACGGGCACACGAGCCACATGGTGATAGGTGGTCAGCAGTAGGTCAAGTTAACATGGAACTAACACAGGAAACTCATTCATGTGTTGCCTATCTTGAGTCATAAGATGCTAAGTCATAAGTGCCAATAATTACACAGGGAGCATACCCTCCCACCGGTAAAATATTATTAACATAATGCTAATAATTAATGAATTAATGATAGTTATCATCATCCAAAACATACTGGCTCCTTTTTAGGAGTCGTTGAATGTCCCTTAGGGGTCATCCATAAATTACATCACATGTTAAGTAGGGGATCTTATGTGACCTTATGTGACAAGGGGTCGTAGGGGATCAAGATTTTATGACGTCACATAAGACTACTGTGAACTAATAAAAAACGAAACTAAAAAACAATTTAAAACATAATAACATTAATTTCGGGGCAGCTGCTTTAATTTACCGATTTCTTTATGTAAAAATCATGGGTCATATCATCAAGGGTCCAAATATCATGTGTGACGTAATTTATTGATGGCCCCTTATCGTGTATTATAATAAAAATCGAACTAAGGCAGAAGATGTGGTGTAAATTTTATGGTACGATAAATGTCTTGAAATGTAAAAATGAGATTGCAACGTAAAATTCAAAGCGCACGCAAATGTACTCTATCATTTGAATAATAAAAGGAATAACTTTAAAGGTTTTAGACTTAATATTTTTTTCATATAATATATCTCAAAATCATAATACATTTCTAGAACTCATTGCTAGAATTTAATCCGGCCATCTCCGTAAAGCTTCTTTGCTGAAATAAGCAGATTGGCGTTGCGCATCCCTCCCACCGACGAACCTGTTTTTGATTTAAATGGCAATTTTAACTAACCATTTAAAAGCTACCGTAATTTAAAAGTTGCCAAAGATTTCTCAACGCATCAGAGCGTTAACCAATAGTTGGAAGGTTAGAGTTTATTACAGTTTTTATTAACTGTGAATAAATGTTAAGGTTCATAATTATTTTATAGGCGTCTTTTCCTTGTTCAAGAACTTTATACAGCTTTGAGTAATCAGAGCTGCTCTCAAGTTGAATTTAGGTAAGGGTAGAAGTTATTGATTTTTTTATGTCATAAGGTTTTTATGCCATCGTCATCGCTAAATTCACGGCTAGGAATGGTGAGTGGTCGCCATGGCCGAAACCGGTCGGATATATATATATATATATCCGACCCTCCCACCAGTGTATCCCCAGAAAGGAAGGTTCGACGGACGTAAAGGGTAGCGAAATAAACTTTTAGGGAGTGAGGAGCACCTGAAAGTAAAGGAACAAATATAGGCAGTATATCTCTCATTATTTCTTTCATTATCGTGAAAGGTTGATTTTTTTTTATAGCAGAGGGGGCAAACGGACAGTCGGCTCACCTGATGGTAAGTGAATATCGACATCCACAGTCACCCGCTATACCAGGAGAGCATCAAGAGAGTTGCCGGCCTTTTAGATGTGAGTATGCACTTTTCTTGAAGGTGCCTAATTCGTATCGGTTCTAGGACCATAGAAAGATTAGATTCTATCATCCCCACTAATTAGAGCTCTATTATTCGTCCTCTGGCTTCCATCCAAGGACTCTATTGTCCCATCAGCCAACTGTTTATTCTAAACGGCCTATAGCTCATTAAACGTATTCTTCTTATCGTCATATCTGTATATATGTATTGATAACCCATGTAATAATAAATAAATATTAACAATCACACCATGGTAACCTAGCTCCATACTAAGTTTGTAAGAACTTCAGTTACTGTTACGGTAACGGAAATCAATTTAATTATATATTAATACATAAATATACACATCCATGACCCGATGCAGACATCTATATTCACCATACAAATTATCTTCACCAGGCAGGAAAGAAAGAAAGAAAGAAAGAAAAATATATTGTTTTCTAATGTTTACGCGAATTTCACACGCGCGTAAAGTATCCGAAACGTCGGGCTTGTAAAAATCTTAATAAACCGCGATAAAATCCGTAAAAAAATTGTTTTATTATAATGAAAGAAAAATATTTTATTGTCCACAACAAAAGATATGTTATTATAAAACATAATCGTAACACAACAGTTTGACATACAAATTAATTTATTGGATTCGAACCCGCGACCGCCGCGTAAAGTTGCTTGACCACTCGACCAGCCGGACGTAATGTTCTCTATCCATAGGTTCTCGAATCCGTAACGGGACTATATTTTATGCGTTCACTATTAGTTCTTATATAATGTGTTATATGTAATCAATTAATTCATAGATATGATGCGTTATTAACATTTTACACAAGCAAAGTCATGGGTCGTCTGGATCTCCATAATAATATATAAAATTGTATGTCATATAATATGTTTGTCCATTCCATCTTTTTAATATCTAAAGTAATACTAGTGAAATCTGCCACACCATGGTTCAGGTTTTGACATGGCGGTGGGACTCAGTAGGCTAAGGTGAGCCTAGCACCTTGGGCGAAGCTAATTGAGCCGAGAGGGCGAGGACGGGAACCTCACCCCATTGTACTATCCCGACGTTGGCAAGGGTTGTTCTTTGGTGCGGGACAACCCCTCTGTGGAGGTGGTGTCGGACTCCTAAGGGGCTGACTAGCCATCGAGGTGCCCTGTTTGCTCATTAGATCTAGGGCACCTCACCAAAGGCGGCATTGGTGACACTCGCCGGGTTTTAGTGGGTAGAGCTGCGTCCACTTACCAGCTTTCGGGCGCAGCGAGTACCACTCCCCCACGGGATGCCTCAGAGTATTTCCCGGCGTTAAAGAAAAAAAGTAGTAAAATCTAAAACGGTATTTCCTTACCCTCGACTCTGGAGCTGTTATATAATAAAACTCGGTTCGGTTACACCAATTACCCTTGTTTCTTTTGATTTGTGTAATAAATGTATAGTTCTGTGGTATTATTTATGATAGTAGAAAAAAATGATACGAGAATAAAAGTATACTACTGAATGAAATCAATAGAGAAGATGGCTGGCTCTTACCACCTGCTTGGGATCCCATTATTAAAATTATCAAATCAAAATCCAAGCATAATATGTCACAGATTAAAGATGCAGTTAGCACTTTCTGCGTAGATAGGACTGACCAAAATATTGATGTATCATAGGGTAGTTTCGAATAACTTTGTAATGATAGGACGTATGACACCTCAGTCCTCCCGTGACCATGGTTGCTGTAAAGTATCCGAAACGTCGGGCTTGTAAAAATCTTAATAAACCGCGATAAAATTCGCGCAAACATTAGATAACAGTATTAATACTAGTGCAGACAGCGCTACTATCGTGCAAAACTCTCCTATCTCCCAAGTAGACAAACACGTGAGCAATCTGTCAAATTGGAATAATTCAGGAGTTCATCATGAACAAACAAAGTAGTAGGATATTTTTGATGTAACGTCTTATTAATTATCATTAAATTATGATGAACAATTATTAAAACTATTAAAATATAAATAATAATAAAATAAATTATTCAAACGATAGACAGGCCCAAGCGTTGGCTTGGATACCATTATTTATAACAAATGTTAATACGCGACAACGTGTTATGTGTTTTTGTGTTTATTTCTACAATTTAATAAGATGTACTCCATAATTTTCAGTCTAATTTCATTTGTTTACTTCAATTAAATGGTTTTTACTCAAAACAGCGGCAAAATAGCTAATAAATTTTTCATCAACGTTTATTTATGACGTCATCGCGTAAAACTATCGCCCGTAAACCGACTTTACAGACAACCGTTTTTTATATTTTTTATAAAGAAAGTGGAATTCGAAACTAAAGATGTGCGAAGACTGGATGTGCTCGTGGAAATCCCAAAGTGGATTTATGGAATTGACAGGCTTTTGCCCAGCTGTGCGACACCAATAAAATGTTCAAGTATGTAATGAGAAATATTGCCCGAGTTTTTTTTTTGTTGGAGTTTCTGAATACATACATATTCTAACTTATATATTGCCCAAAATATGTACTTCTATGTATAAATATAAATATTTCGTGTCTCTTTGTATATTGGAATTTGGAATAATTTGAATATTATTCCAAATTCCATATTATTATTTCACGAACAAACCCGCGTGTATTGCATATACCTATGTGCCAACAATATACCAATCTCTATTATAGTTAAATGTCACCGTCTCTACGTAACACCGTAAGTCGTAACGCAACGGCTGACCGTGACCGTGGAATACATATTTACCTTATATGGTAGTGAAATATAGATCATTGATCAAGAAAAATGAGATGCAAAATCTTTGACACACCTGTTTGTATTGTTTAATGACCAAATGGATAGTGGGAGAAGATAGTCATAGAAGTCATGGATTCAAATCCTGGGTTCAGATTTGTATGTGAACAGTATAAATGATCACAAACCATACCAAGGGTAGGCAATTTGTATGAAGTATACAAATTGCCTACCCTTGGCGGGAGTCGAACCTACGACCGCTGTCTGTAGCCACCAGATAAATGCCTTTTTTATTGCAGGGAAATCCTTATAGATGCAACCATGATCCTCGGGTAGATCCTGACCCAATGTGGGACTCGCACCGTTTCATCGACTGCCTGGCCGCTACTAAGCAGTCCCCACGTTGTGCCACAGTAACACAGGGGCGTGACTGGAGGTGCATTAAGTAGCGCCTCCTAGGCACCCCCGTTCGTCGACCGCAGGGAGAGGTCTCGTCGGCGGCCTCCTCTCTCACCCGCTCGTCAGCCTCCTTCTGGGTCATTACTGCCTCGCAGAAGGAGACCATCGCCGACCAGGACTCGTCGTCACCGAGCATCGCAGACCTCACCCATTGTTGTCGATTACAAAATATTTTTTTAATGTTTACGAGACATGCATACTTTGAAATTCCAAACAAAGCTGTCAAATTAACATTTTTACGATAGACAAAGAACCATTAAAAAACTGGTTTCTTGCATCGGAGCCTTACATAGTTTAAACACGAATATAAATTAAACTTAATTATTAATTGTTTAGAAATCTCTCTAGACAATGGAACATCGTCATAGGCCTGAACAACGGCACATCGTCATAGGCCTGAACAAAGGCACATCGTCATAGGCCTGAACAACGGAACATAGTCATAGGCCTGAACAACGGAACATCGTCATAGGCCTGAACAACGGAACATCGTCATAGACCTGAACAACGGAACATCTTCATAGGCCTGAACAATGGAAAATCGTCATAGGCCTGAACAACGAAACATCTTCATAGGCCTGAACAACTGAACATCGTCATAGGCCTAAACAACAGAACATCATCAAGGGCCTGAACAACAGAACATCATCAAGGGCCTGAACAACAGAACATCATCAAGGGCCTGAACAACGTATCATTGTCATAGGCCTCTTTCAATGGACGACATGACCGAATTTCCACACGTAATAAAATTCGGTTTAAGTGGCGACTATCGGCACTAGAAAAAAATACCTACTTGCACTATTTTAACTGAAATTTATATAAAGCAAGTTTGTTATAATTTTTAAGTGTTACCAGACAACGGAAATATTATATTTAATACTCTTATACTATATTTAAAATGTTGACTAAATAATTCACATCCATGACCCATGAACACAGCTGAATACTTTTTGTTCCCTGGCGGGATTTGAACCCGCTACCGCCGACTTAGCGCCAACGCGCTAACCATTGAGCTACAGAGGTCGTTAATATTTTATTTTAATTAGATACATTATTATACATTAATTACTTTAGAAGATATAATTAAAATATGACCGATAATACAAGACTCCCATCGGCTTGTCAACAGCTTTACTGTGTTTCGGAGAAAAGTGCAGGACAGGCAGTGTAATGACTGGCACAGAGACCAAGTTACGTCTTAGGATAGGCAACACATGAGTTGCCTAGGTCCCATGTGAACCTTTCGGCGAGAACCTTACGTAGGACGGGATCCTACTGGTTCGCCGACTAGGGCACGAGGCGTTAATGCGGAGTCGGGGGGAGGATCTGGCGGCAGCAAAAGCAAAAGTCTAACGGCTGATCTACGTCCGGTCCTCGAGCAGTTGATGCGCACTAAGCACAAACCCCTCAGCTTCCATCTGACACAGGTATCTGTGCTGCAATGTCCTCAGTCGGGGACAGTGTATCACGATTGTAATACATTTAAAAACCTCAAGAGCGAATGTCTTATTCTCAAGCTGTGGTATCTTCAATAAAATCTTTTTTTATAATAACCTTTACCAGTTCGTCCTTAACAGTTTTATGGAAAGATTTTGAACGTTTCCACTTTCCTGGGATCCCATCTTAAAAATGTATGTAAGACGACCCTATGGGCATGATGTGATGTCTCTAGAACATCCTAGAACATCGTAGAACATTCCAGACCATATATAGATTGTGGACGAGTGACCTTAGAGCTATATTCAATAAATATCCAACAACAGACGATTAAGTTTGACCTTTTGTTACATGGTGTAATTTGTTCTTGGTACAGTCGACAACGTATGGTGTTATGTATAATAAATGGGATATTTTTAGGGTTTCGATGAAAAACAACGAAACGGAACCCTTATAGGATCACTCCGCTGTCAGTCTGTCTGTCTGTCTTTCTGTCAAACTAAATAAATAAATAAAATATTTTTTTTCTGGATCAACAAAAACACATAGAGTATTGTTGATCCCTACTAATATAATCTTTTTTTATGTTACCTGGATAAGCAAACTGGCAAACGTGCCTCCTGATGTTAAGTGGTCGACGTCGCCCATGAACATAAACTAGTTTACCTGGAACGAGCCCAGGTAACTCATCTATGTGTTGCCTATCCTGAGACATAAGATGTTAAGTCTTGCCCTTCTGTCCGAAACACAGCAAAGCTGTTTCACGGGAGAAACAAGCAAGATGGTGGTACTCATGCCGGGAGCGCGGCACAGCGCTTCGTTCCCACCGGTTAAAATCGTAAAAACTATGTCAGTACGTTATCTAAATTAAAATTATTGGAAGGTCTGGTCTTTGATCAAATTTACACGCGTCCAGTGCACGCGTCCAGTGTACATTAGAGCACTGTCAACAGCAGCGCTTGAGTCTGGACTCCCGCTTAAAAATCGAAAATAGAAAATGGCTTTTTGAAACAATATTATATTGAATCTTTATTATTCTTAATTATCGAGCATATAAACGGATAGAGTAATAATGTTAGCCATAAAATTCCGAAACTGGTCAGTGATTTGTCACTGACGTAATAGCACTTCAGCCAACCAGTGTTCTGTATGTACATCCCACCGGCCAATCATCCTTCAATGGCCATCAGTCGGCCAATCAGAGCGCAGAACCGGCGCAGCACAAAAGCGGAATTTCTTTTCATACAAAACATTTTTTTATTGTTATTTATTTATTTTTGCTCGATGTTCTCAATATACGATAAATCCTAATTTAAAGCAGATAATATTTTTTTACATGTTAATTTTCACAATAAAAACTTAAATTGGGTTATCTAGTATATTCTTCTTGACTCTTAGCTCAATATTTCAGCACTGTCTCGAACATCAGTCATCACCAGGGAAGACAAGAATTGTAAACGAATGTATTATTATTAAGGTTCAATAAGGTTGAAGAGTGGAGGCCATGTTTAAGTACGAAGTCTTGGTCGGGCATTAACCAGGTGGGAAGACGATCTTTGTGCAAGCGGGTCTTGGCGTTCGAGGAAGGCCTATGTTCAGCAGTGGACAGATAGAGGCTGATGATGATGATGATGTTAACGTTAGATTTTTATATAATTGCACCACCATTCAACTAATAGATATGTGTTTAAAATTTGATAAACGACATAACGAAGCACAAATAAAAACTTAAATGCCAAATAATTTTGTACTAATTGTGTAAATACAGTCAGTGAAATAAATGTTTAAAATATTTACAAAATACGTTAGAAGTAAATTATTAATATTATGTAGTTTAATTTTGAAAAATATTTTAATGTGATAGGGGTATATAGGGTTACATGCCCAAAACTTCAGAGAATTATTAAGAAATTTTAAAAATACGATTTTTAAAAACAAATTACGAATGACAAGGCTCACAATTATAAATTCACCATGGTCACACTCCGAAGGACTGAGGTTTATTGCTGTATCCGAAACGTGGGACATAATATGAAAATCTTAACAAAACAGCAATAAATCCGTAAAAAGGATTTTATTGAATAATTTAAATTCGCGTAAACATTAGAAAACAATACATTCAAAAGTTTTGAAATCATCACAAAGAGTTTTTTTTTTGTAATTCGCATACATTAAATAATAACAATTAATTACATGAATGCATTAATCAAGAATGCGGGTGGCGGGGATCAGCTGTTTTGGCGTTCATTCAGAGGCCTATTTCCAGCAGTGGACCTAGGGTGGTAATGATGATTATTAACTCCTCCGCCACAGGAGGTCTTGATGAGGGTTGTTGGGCGGGGCCCCCCTCGACACCCCGCGGTGGGCATTGCCTATCGGACGCGAAAATTATAAGCTGTAGGCACAAAATTAAAGAAACGCAATCATTTTATTACCTTTTTTTTTGTTTTTTTTTTGTAATCGGTATTTTTTTTAAGTGCACAGCTTAGAATCGAACCCAAATCTTAACCCAAGTTATAACAACTTGACCGTGACTCAGCATTACATCATAAAAATAATTTATTGGTCTTAACAATGTAATGAATATATTAATATAATTAACAATAAATTACATTTAAACAGTAGGTATATTTGACAGTATCTAACGTTTTTCGATAATCCTAAATATATATATTTCTTTATTTATACAGGTTAGTTATTTATTTATTTACATTGTGGGATCAGGTGTTTTATATTAAATTAAAGATATTTTTATCTTTTCACGATAAATCTTTTCACGACATGATTGGTATGATAATAATACACCAAATAATGTTAATTCGACTAAATTTTAATATATTATTTTATAATATACATGCATTGTTTCTCTTATTCATTATCATCATCATCATCGTCATCATCATCATCATCATCATCATAATCATCATCATCATAATCATCATCCTACTAATAGTTACTAGCCTGTTATTGCCCACTGCTGAACATAAGGTTTCCTTTTTTCTCCTCTATCTTTCTCTACTCTGTCCTTTGCCTGTATCTTCCAGGTTACACCACGTCATCGGTCCATCTGACCTAGGTCTAGGCCCTGCCCCTGGACGCCTCCGACCTACCATTCGGCTACCACCGTGGGCCACCTGTCATCGACACTGTAGGTTGACGTTGAATATTTAAAACATATACATTCACCTATTATTTTATAATGTTGGTTCTAATGAGTTCGTAGGAATCACGTTAAATCATTATATGGCGTCAACCCACGCATCTGCGTCGTGTCCCTTCCAGCGACCCCACGGATCCGCCCCATGTTTTATTTGAAGCGGTACCACGAGAGGCCGCTAGATGGAACTAGTGGTAACAGAGTTTTTGACGTGATAACGTGTTATTAATTGATGAACTCCGATAGCGCGCACGAAAAAGTCAAATTCACGTCCGCGATCAAACGATAGACAGGCCCAAGCGTTGGCTTGGAAACCATTATTTATAACAAATGTTAATACACAACAAAAATTTAATAAGATGTAATTTTTATTAAACCACGGGATAGTCTTGGTGGTAGCAACTACACAACAAGAAGAAATAAGAAAGAAAGAAAAATATATTGATGTCCACAACAAAAAATATGTTAATATAAAACATAATCGTACACAACAGTTTAATAAGTAGGTGGTATCCATACAGATACAGCACGTCTGCCAGTAATGTAATTTATGTGTCCAACTGTACATTTATATTGGGCGTTGGTAATCATTTTACCGCTTAAATGGCAATTTTGACAAAGGAATTAGATGCACATTGTTGATTTCTGAAAAATATTTATTCGTCAATACAAGGACTAACGAACAGATTTTTTATGTCATAAAAACTCTGACGAGTAGTAGACCCTTATGGTATTGACGCCCATACACATCCGCACAAGCAGAGGTTATGCGATGCGTTGCCCTCCTTGTCCCCAATGGGCCACCGGAAACTCACAAACCGCACGAAACGTGCAGCATAGGCTCTGTCACTTTATGCCAGTATTAAGTGGCGAGAGGCAACACACCTCGGTCGCGCCGGCCCAGTTCGGTTGCACTGCAGTTTGCTTTGCAGCCAAATTGGGCCGGGGTTGTCCCTCTCGCTCACACCGGCGTCAAGTGACAGCTATGCTGTCGCGTTTCGTGCGGTTTATGAGTACCTCTTACTGTTTTTTAATATCTGTAATTATCTTTATGATTCTATATCGGTCATGTGATAAATATATTTAAATGTGTTTTTTAATACATAATGTGTATAGTTTTACAGGTCAGCCGATCAAGTAGGCCATAATTTTAATCCTTACTAGTCCTTACTTCCTTTCTAATATTATAAATGCGAAAGTAACTCTGTCTGTCTGTCTGTCTGTCCGTTCTTCACGCCTAAACCACTAAACAGATTTGGATGAAATTTGGCACAAAGATAGTTTGAAACCCGAGAAAGGACATAGGATAGTTTTTATCCCGGATATCCCACGGGAACGGGATTTACGTGAGTAAAATCGTGGGACTGTCTATCTTCTAAGCCACGGAACAGATTTGGGTGAAATTTGATATGAAGATACTTGGGAACTTACCGTAGGACTTAAAATAGTTCTTATCCTGAAAACTCTACGGGACCAGGAACTATGCGGGTAAAGTCTCAGAACTGTATATCTTCTAAACCACGAAACAGATTTGGGTAAAATTTGATATGAAGATGCTTTGAAGCCTAACATAGGGCAAAAAATTGATGTTATCTTCTATCTTGAAAATCCCACGGGAACGGGAACTATGCGGGTAAAATCGTGGGACTGTCTATCTTCTAAGCCATGGAACAGATTTGAGTGAAATTTGATATGAAGATACTTGGGAACTTAACGTAGGACTTAAAATAGTTCTTATTCTGAAAATTCCACGGGACCGGGATCTATGCGGGTAAAGCCTCAGGACTGTATATGTTCTAAATCTCGAAACAGATTTAGGTGAAATTCGATATGAAGATGCTTTGAAACCTAATGTAGGAGATACAAGTGTTGTTGTCCTGAAAATCCCACGGGATCGGGAAGTATGCGGGTAGAACCCCGGGACTGTCTATCTTCTAAACCACGGAACAGATTTGGGTGAAATTTTATATGAAGATACTTTGGAACTTTTTTTAGCGTAGGACTTAAAATAGTTCTTATCCCGGAAATCCCACGGAAACGGGAACTGTGCTGGTACGACCCCGGGACTATCTCTCTTCTAAACCCCGGAACAGATTTAGGTGAAATTGGATGTGAAAATACTTTAAAACCTAACGTAGGACATAAAATATTTCTTATCCTGAAACTCCCATGGGAACGGAAGTTGTGCAGCTAAAACGCCGGGACTGTGTATTTATTAAACCACTGAACCGATTTGAGTAAAATTTGATATGGATATAGTTTGAGACCCAAGGTAAGATATAAGATGTACAAGTGTAACAAGAAGTTTTTTAAATATGTCAATAGATGGCGTTAACACAAAACGTAGATCATGCTATTGATTACAAGATGCGAATCCTTCGGGTTGTGCGAAATGCGAATTCATTAAAAACGCGTGTAATAACACGCGTTTTTAATGAATACTATTTCCATATATGTATTACTTACTAATTAATAATAAAATATATGAATAGTAAAAAATATATTTGTTAAGAGGTAGTGCCATGCTGCTTAGCAGCCGAAGTGGGCCGGCACGACCAGGGTGGTACCTCTCGCTCACATAACACCGGCCTCAAGTGACAGCTATGCTGTCGAGTTTCGTGCGGTTTGTGAGTTTCCGGTGGCCCATTGGGGGGGTTAGGGAAAAGGAGGGCAACTCATCTGCATAATCTTTGGTTGTGCGGATGTGTTTGGGCGTCGGTAGTCGCCAAACGGCTTCGACTGCTCATTGCCCTACTATGCCATAAAAAAAAAAAAAATATGTAACATTTCTTTTTCGCAGTTTTTCGCTGGCAGCTTTTAGTAGTAATTTGAATTAAAATATTGATGTATCGTAGGGTAGTTTGGAATAACTTTGTAACGTTAGGACATTTGTCACCTCAGTCCTCCCGTAACCATCCATGGTTGCTGTAAAGTATCCAAAACATCAGGCATGTAAAAAATAAAAATCTTAAATCGAAATCCGTAAAAGTTGTTTCTTTATAATAAAAATGTAATTCAAAATTAAATATATTTTGTAAAAACGTACTATCGGGCCTTATAGTGGGAAGTTAATAGTATTCTTTAAATTATAATAGTGTGTAAATTGGAATCATATTATTTGAAAAAAATATATGAAAAAAAAACTTCTAGCGCGCGGATGAAGTCGCGTCTACAATCTATGAAATATACGGTACCTACTTACATTGAAAAAAATCAACCTACTTACATTAAAAAGGAGTAACTTAGGCCATAAAAATGATACTCATCAATCTGAACGGCTGTAAATCTAAGCAAACGCGGGCGAAGCTGCGGGCAACAGCTAGTATAAACATAAAACTGATTTATTATCTATATTAAATAACCGGCTGTCAATCTTGGCATTGGAATTCTAAATATCGCGGCAAAAAATCGGCCAAGCACGAACTGGAGTATACCGTGGGTTCCGTACTAGCGTTTCATAGCATATTATATGTATTGTTTTGCTGAATTTTATGTGGTCTTCGGAAGAATATTATACTATACTAGTGGCACCGACAGACGTTGTCCTGTACATTTTTTTTGTGAATCTAAACCATCCTCGAATCCCCTTGAACTCACACAAAAAAATTAATCAAAATCGGGCCAGCCGTCTAGGAGGAGTTCAGTGATATACACACGCACATAAGAAATATATATATAAAGATAACGGTTAAGAAAATTATATAATACGGGATCTTTACCATGTTTTTCACTTTTTTTTAATGAAAAAACCATGTTAGCTTAAAAATATTAAAAAAGGTTGATTTGATTTTTTTTATTAATTTAATTAATTAATCATTAATTCGTCCAATGTTAAAAATATGCCTCAATTCTAACTAGAGACTTACATAATATTCAATTGCCTAATCTATACTAATATTATAAAGCTGAAGAGTTTGTTTGTTTGTTTGAACGCGCTAATCTCAGGAACTACTGGTCCGATTTGAAAAATTCTTTCAGTGTTAGATAGTCCGTTTATCGAGAAAGGCTATAAGCTATATTATAACATCACGCCGTGACATATAGGAGTTGAGTAACGCGGGTGAAGCTGCAGGCAACAGCTAGTATTTCATTCGACGGTGTCATTATGTCAATATAAAAGCATATCCATAGCGAAATATAAAGCCTTTCAAGGGCAACACCGTCATTAATGAAGTAAACGAACGAGAAGCACAGAAGAATGGCCAATAACTGGTCAAAATACCTACAACCGGCTCACAGATGGACGGGTTGTGCTGTGTCGCGCTACCGTTTGCTTGGGTACCACCATACTGCTTCATTCTCCACTGAAACGGTTTTGCTGTGTTTCGGAGAGAAGGGCAGGACAGGCAGTGTAATTACTGGCAACGAGACTTAACAATATGTCTCAGGATAGGCCACAAGTGAAAGGGATGCTTTTATTTGGGGTGGGAAATGCTCTTAAGCATCCCGCGGGGGGGTCTCCCCAGGTGGGTATGTGGGACTCGCTGCGCCCAAAAGATGGTAATGTGGACGCAGTTCTACCCAATAAAACCCGACGAGCACCACCAATGCCATCTTTGGTGAAGTGCCCCGTATTTGTTAAGCAACAGGGCTCGACGGCTAGGAACCCCAAGGAACCGACGCCACCTTCACAGAGGGGTTGTCACGCACCACATAATAACCCCTCCCAACTTTGGGACAGTGCAATGAGGCGAGGATGAGAACCTCACCCAGGTTCACATCCTCGCCCTTTGTTCCTCCCTGCTCTTTTTTTCCTTCTTCTTATAAGAGGGGTATAGAGAGCAGCTCCCTTGGTTCAATTGGCTTCGCCCAAAGTGCTGGGTTCACCTTAGGCTGGTGAGGTGAAAGTGTTTCATGGTTTAGTTCCAGGTTATCTTATTTATGTTCATTGAACACTGAACACTTGCCATCAGGTGTCCACCAATTTGCCTATCCAAGTAACAAAAAACCGGCACACCACCCAACAACAGGCCCAATAATATTCCATGGGCCCAACGGTTCATCATTGGCTTATTTATAACCAGCACGGCCTATAATCCATCAAACATTTATTTATGTACTCCAATACTATAAGCTAGTGTAATTTCGCCACTCGTTGCGAAAATGTCGAGCCCGAATATGTGTACGTATCATTAATCATGACAACGTAACGGACGGACAATGTGATGATTTTAATATATACATGATAGTCGTCTGTCTCTTCTTCACACGTCGAATTGGAAATGCTTGTACCTACAAAGAATACATTAAATTTTTGTTAATGTAATCTTTTGCTAAAAAAAGTTTGCGATTTTTTGGTCGCTATTTGGCAGGCAGTGAATTTGAATCATAATTCACAGCAAATATTATTATAATACATATTTGATATTGTGGCTGTCAATGTACTTATTTTCTTTTACCTAATAATTCTTATTAAAACCAATATCTGATTAACCTCATTTAGCGATATACAATATTAATTGTAAAATATTGCTTTTTTATTTCATAGGTAAAAATCTTAATAAACCATTATAAATTCCGTAGAAAGTTGTTTCGTTATTGAATTATATACAACCTATTATCCTGGCGTATTAAAATTATCAATATCATATTATTAATACAAAAGAATCATATTGTAATGATAGAGTATACAGAATGGCAGTAATTCAATAAAACTAATAACACAGACATGACTAAAGATGAAGAGGTGTCAGGTGATTCGTGGTTTAAGCGCTGGCTACATATATCTGTGGGTAAATATTATCATTTACATCGGAAATTATTTTTAACGATATATATAATTGTTTGCTAATGTTTACCTAAATTTCTGATTATAATGACACAACTTTTACAGAAGATGGCTGACCTTTACCACCAGCTTGGGATCCCATAATAAAAACAAATAAAAATCTAAACATAATATTATTATTTTTATGTCATAAGGAGACAGCCGGGTAGTCGGAGCCTTATGGTGACTACTGATGCCAATACACATCCGCACAACCAAAATTCATGCAGATGCGTTTCCCTCCTGTTCCCTATTGCCCCCAATGGGCCACCGGAAATTCACAAACTGCACGAGACGCATAGCTGTCACTTGACGCCGGTGTTATATGAGTGAGATGTACCACCCAGGGTCGTGCCAGCCCAATTCGGCACTACCACTTACTAAAACCCATGTAGAGCATCATGCATTGATCGCAAAAATATAAATTGATCAGGCGCTCTTATTTCCTGATTTTTTTTTTATGTTAGTTGCATAGGCAAACTGGCAAACGTGCCACCTGATGGTAAGTGGTCGACATCACCCATGGACATAAACTAGTTTACCTGGAAGGAGCCCAGGTAACTCATCTATGTTTTGCCTATCCTGAGACATAAGATGTTAAGTCTCGGTGCCAGTAATTACACTGCCTGTCTTGCCCTTCTCTCCGAAACACAGCGAAGCTGTTTCACGGGAGAAACAAGCAAGATAGTGGTACCCATGCAGATGGGAGCACGGCACAGTGCTTCCCTCCCACCGGTATAATTGGTATTTTAAGAAATCTTTTTTATTGTAGTCAATATGCAAATATACACAATCATATTGCATATAACCGTGCGGTGGCCGGTCCGTGTTGGATGCGAGTGGCAAGGGATCGGCCGTCTTGGCGTTCTTTGAGGGAGGCCTATATTCAGCAGTGAACGGATAGAGGCTGATGATGATGATGATGATGATATTGCATCAGCTACCGGAGTGCTTAACATGACGTGTAAGTTATTGTAGACCTCTCGGTCACATAACACCGGCGTCAAGTGACAGCTACGCTGTCGCGTTTCATGCGGTTTGTGAGTTTCTGGTGGCTCAATGGGGGTGGGGGATTGGGAAAAGGAGGGCAACGCACCTCCATAACTTTTGGTTGTGCGGATGTAAGTTTATGGGTGTCGATAACTTCACTTTAAGGCTCCGACAGCTTGGTTGCTTCCCTATGACATAAAGAAAAACTACATGGGTGACACTATTATGTTTGTTTTTTAGCCAAACTCAATTACCTCAATAAATCAAGTTACGCACACTTTTACGCATCGCCTGTGTTCGGACGAATAATCCAGTAGAATCCTTCATGTTACGTAACATGTCTCCTATATCTAAACTCATTTCTACACATAAACTACCTATCTTAAACACATTTTTTTTTTCTTTCCTTAACAGAATGATAAACTACAAATAAGATGAATGGAACTGAATATATTTATGGATATAAAAAATATAAAAAAAACGCAACAGCCTCTTATACTACGAACGCTCGCGTCTCCGAATATGGCTCGAGGCCTTGGT
The DNA here is from genome assembly GCA_963853865.1 of Helleia helle. Classification (NCBI taxonomy): domain Eukaryota; kingdom Metazoa; phylum Arthropoda; class Insecta; order Lepidoptera; family Lycaenidae; genus Helleia; species Helleia helle. The sequence goes on along the minus strand of OY971433.1, from coordinate 16,540,788 downwards.
TGGGCGGCGATTGTGTTATGTTCCACTTGGCACCGACTCCTAAATATCATATTGGGTCACTAAACGTATCGTATGACGGCTTTTCTAGGAGGTGAGAGAAATTATATTTTTAAAATACTATGGGCTATCATATGGTCATATGAATCTTTTATACAAATAAATATTAGTTATATGAAAATAAATAAATAATGGATAAATCGCTATTAAATTTCGATAAGACCGAGCCCTAGTCTTCTTCGTGTATACGCAGTAATAACATAATAGAAAGAACAGCTATATATACTTTTTAAAATTACAATTTACAGCAATTTAGAATAATACCAAACAACCTGGTGCTGTGGTAAGCTCGCTAGACCTTATAAGAATATGCAACATATTGTACTAAGAAGGAAAAATAAATTTTACATTTATACGAGTGGCACCGACAGACGTTGTCCTATACATTTTTTTTGTGAATTTAAACCATTCTCGAATCCACTTGAACACACAAAAAAATCATCAAGTTTTTAGATATTTATTATTATTTATAATTACTTTTATTTTATTTAGATACTAAAAAAAATCTTTGCATTAATGAGCTGTTAATAAGCTTGTAAATTATATTAAATGCTATTTAAATTTACGGATTTTTTTATTGTATTTTAGAATGAGTGAAAGTACAAGATAGTTTTAAGCCCGTGATCTCCATACGAAGCACTCCTGAGACATATTATTTCAATAGCGTTGACGGTCAGCTTATGATTGTACAAAGTGGTACGCACCAGTGTGAGCGGTGACAATGGAATGTCTTGGGTGGTACTGTGGCGGTACGTGGGCTCAGCAGATCCACTCGGATCATTGCACTGCGTATCATCATCATCAACAACATCATTAACATCATCGGTGAACTCTGTGGCTCAGTGGTAAGCGCGTTGACGCTCAAACCGGAGGTTGCGGGTCCGAATCCTGCCAGGGCACAAAAATATTTTCTATGTCCCTAGGTCATGGATGGATCTTAAATATAGTGGCTTGTCCGCCAGTTTTCCTATAAAAATCAACCCACCAATTCAACAAGACTATATCATTATTGAACGTCAGGTATGGATTCCCTCTCCCTCCCAACTTCTACTGCCCACAGCTGTCCAGGGCCTATAACTCCTACTCACTGGAGGTAGGAAAACTGACAGACGTGTCATCAGATGGTAAGTGGTCAGCGTCGCTGAAATTAATTTACCTGGAACTAGCCAATATACTAATTCATGTGTTGCCTATCCTGAAACATAAGATGTTAAGTCTCGGTGCCAGTAATTACACTGCCTGTATTGCCCTTCTCTCCGAAACGGGAGATAAAAGCAGGATGTTGGTACCTATTCTCCTACCTGTTACCTACCCTGAAAAATGTTTCAGGGTAGGTAACAGGTACGTTAACACAGGTACAGGTACAGGTGACGTTTGTCTAATGAGACAAGTATATTATGTACAAAGTTATTTAATTTAATGTAGATAATTAATATGTACATGTGCATTAATTTTAACTTTACTTTTAGTTAATTAGCCCACATAAATCGTCACGCTTTTCTAGTTATATAATAATTTACATACTTAAATTGTTTTAATAACTTACATATTTATTGTCTATAGTTCCACTAACTACTCTTAAAAATCGTTTATATAAAAACTTTTTTATTAACTCAGATAGGCAAGCGAGCCACTTGATGATGGCTGGTGGTGGCAGGTGAACCACAGAGTGGTCAGAGTTTCTTAACATATACTAGTTTACCTGAAACTAACCCAGGCTACTCATTTACGTCCCCACCATGGCTCAGGCCTTGGCGTGGCGGTGGGGCTTAGTAGCCCAGGGTGAGCCCAGCACCTTGGGCGTAGCTAATTGAGCCGAGGGGATCTTTGTACCCCTCTTATAAGAAGAGGGGACAAAAGAGCAGGGGGCAAGGGATGAGGATGGGAACCTCACCCCATTGTACTGTCCCGACGTTGGGAGGGGTTGTTCTGTGGTGCGGGACAACCCCTCTGTGGAGGTAGCGTCGGTCCCTTGGGGGACTGACTAGCCGTCGAGGTGCCCTGTTTGTTTATTAGATTCGGGGCACCTCACCAAAGGCGGCATTGGTGGCACTCGCCGGGTTTTAGTGGGTAGAGCTGCGATCAATTACCAGCTTTCGGGCGCAGCGAGTCCCACATACCCGCGTGGGGAGACCCACTCCCCCGCGGGATGCCTCAGAGCATTTCCCGGCGTTAAAGAAAAAAAAGGCTACTCATTCACGTGTTGCCTTTCTTGGGCCATAAGATGGTAAGTCTAGGTGACAGTGGCTGTCCTGCCCTACTTTCGAAACATAGCAAAGCTTTTTTTGACGCAGGAAAATGTTTTATGCATGTAGCCAGGACCCGGGGTAGGTCCCTGACCCTATGTGGGACTTACACTTGGGCTGTGTATACCCAAACTATAACCACTGCGAGCGCGTTCAGCCACTTTTTGAGGGCCCCGGATATGCAGGCAACAGGCACAGATAGCAAAGCTATGAAATATTTTCACAATCAGCTTAAAACTTTGTATTATAGCATACAAACTAAATGAGAATAACTGTATATAACTTAATCAGCAGCTGTGCGAGCAAAGCTAATTATTTCGATACATATTATAGGGCAATGCTCTAGTTGGTAAAAACTCGACTTAACAGTGAGAAGTTCGGGTTTGAATCTGATCAGGAAACCCCTTTATTGAGTTTTCCTGGCTCATGAACCTGACCATGTCAATATCGCTTGCTCACCAATGAAGGTAACATCGTGAGGAAACCTGTTTGCGTGAGGAGATTAAGTCTTGAGTGTGTGTAAAGTACACCATTTTCACTGAGTTGTGGCCACACTCCTCGCCAGTTTACGAGGAGGAAACCTGTGCCCAACAGTGCGATTTATAATGGTCGCTTATACTATGTTTGTGTATGGATGTTCATATAATATGATATAGACCATTCCATCTTCGATGTTCTTTAGATCCAAATAATGTTTTAAGTTTTTGTTGCTTGCTACTAGATGGCGCTGCATAGAACAAATAAAAGAAGATACGATTTCTTTCAAGAAGTAAGAAGTTATTTGGTGACAAAATAATACAGGAAATATAGTTTCATTTTTATTTTACAAACTAATATTAATACAATATACAACAAATAATTGTAACAACAAGAAATTAAACAATAACATTTTTTTTATCGAAAGAATATCTTAGCATTCTTATATATAATAATATTATGTAGTGTATTCTATAAATTTGCAATATCAGTACCAATATGGTACCAAACTTTTTCATTCATTTTACTATCAAACCATTGAGACACACACATCCATACATCGATCTGTACATTTTTTCTTAGATACTATTACCACAAAATAAATACGTATTTTGTGCTATTACTGTATGTGGTCAATGGTGGTAGCTACTCTCTGCTGCCTGGTGGGGCTGGTGTTCCTGGTGGTAGACTTGCTGATGCGCTTGGGCAACTTCAGCTTGGAGGTGTTGAGCTGTGAAGATGAGATGATAAAGATTTATATGCAAGAAAATAATAAACACTGATGGCTGATGGACCAATAAGGTTCAAGAGTGGATGTTCCTTTAGGTAGACAAAGTGTTGGTTGGCCATTAACCCAGTGGGAAGACGATCTCCGTGCGGTGGCCGGTCTGTGTTGGATGTGAGTGGCAAGGCATCGGCCGTCCTGGCGTTCATTGAGGGAGGCCTATGTTCAGCAGTGGACGGATAGAGGCTGATGATGATGATGATGAATGCAACGAAACCATCTTTAAACGGAAAAGTTATTGGTATTTCTACTTTTCTTGGGTTTTCTTAGTTTTTCTTCAACAAAATAGCATAGGTACTCATATATTTGATGCAAAAAAATATTATATTGTTATAAGCATTTATTTCAAAAAAGTAACTGTTCCCATTATATCTACCCTAAAATTGAAAAAAACCGCTTTGTCTTTAAATGAATATCCTTGATAAATACGGCTATCAAAAGAAATATTTATGCCAGTCTCACTAAAAATAAATTCAAATAAACGCAGTTCGGTTTTAGAATATTAGTATACGTTCAATCCGAATGTTATGAATTGGATTTTGATCGGCCTAAAATGTTTTTTTCTACTTTCTTTCTCTATTCTTTTTAACCGACTTCAAAAAGGAGGAGGTTCTCAATTCATTGGAATATATTTTTTTATATACCTAACGTCGCTGTGCGGTGAAAGAAAACATCGCGAATCTTGTATGTCCGACAATACCCTTTGATGACAGGAGAATGAAAAATGGCTCACAGCCTCCGCACCTAATTTGGAATAGAAATCGTAAAATAAATAGCCCCTTCCTACCTTTTAATTGTCTGATTCAGATCATCAAATAACTAAAGGAAAAAATACAAAAATAGCATACGTACAAGTTCCAACATCGAGCATATAACCGGATAGAGTAGTTATGTGAGCCATAAAATTACGAAACTGGTCAGTGATTTGTCACATCACTGACCAGTTTCGGAATCCACATCGGCCAATCATCCACCAGTCGGCCAATCAGAGTGCAGAACCGGCGCAGCGTCGCAGCACAAATTTGGCGTAATTTGTTTTCATTCAAAACACAACATTACCACTCTAATCCAGTTATATGCCCGATGACCATACAGTGCGTCTTCCAGTCCAATCAATAATTACCGTTGTTTCCATGGGCATCCTTAGCGTTCTCTATTGCTGGTGGTGGGGTGGGCAGGTGAGTACCATGCGGCCTGAAGCCATGCTCATCAGCGATGTAGGTCACGGAGTACACCTTACCATCATCACCCACGTACGAGTAGGCACCTTCCACCTGACTGTGTTTACCAGTTTTTCCCGCTTCGTGACCTTGAATACCTAGAAAGAAGTGGGTGGAGTAGCAGCTCATGTTAATTTAAAACGGTGGGTGGTAACGTAAACCATTTTACTGTTGGACCAAAATTAGTCTCATCTTCCACCCTTACATACAAGCTGGCAATGGATCTCCTCCTTAAACATAGGCGAAGAGGGTCCTAAATAACTTTTGCCCACACACGCTCATTTTTTTATCTTCGGCTTGGTATATTATTAGACAATATATTTTACTCATGATAAAAAATATGTCATCTGCGGGATTCGAACCCGCGGCCGTATGTGGCATATTTTTTCACTGCCATCCGTTAACTTAGCACCCAACCATTAATCAGGAAGGAGGACTAGATAGTCCATATAGGTGCACGAAGATCTGTGCACTGGCCGGTTTGTGTTGGATGCGAGTGGCAAGGGATCAGCCGTTTTGCCGTTCATTAAGGGCGGCCTATGTTCAGCAGCGGATTGATAAAGGCTGATGATGATGATAATCTGGAAACGGAATTAATATGGTCTTTTGATGGGATTCCAACCAGTCCTGGATTTATAAATAGGCCGTATAGGCCGCGGCCTAGGGGCGGCAGCGTCCTAGGGGCGGCAGATTTCAGAGGACGGTCACTTGACTTCAGAGGATAAAACGCGTGAAAAATTATCAAAGGTCTTCATTGTCTCAAGAAAAAATGAATTCTCTGGCTCTTCTCTACATAGAAGCAGATATAATGAATACTATGATGATATTATAGATGATTTTGCTATTAAAAAGGCTTGTTTCTTTTTTACGCTCTCTTTCTTAATGACTAACTCATTCGTTTATTTAACTTTCATTCGTTTATTAAAATAATAATTTTCCATTTGTAGTAAAGGAGGCCCCTTTACTACTGGAGGAGGAAAATTATTATTTTAGAAAGGTATGTACCTACATGGGGCGGCAGAAATAAAGTCGCCTACACTCATAAAAAATATAAATCCGGCTCTGATTACAACCCAGAACCTGTAAAGTTTTGATACAACCACTAGGCCATCAGGCCTGTAAATGACACCTTAATATAAAAGATTATACGACTTACCATTTTCAGTGTGGTATTTATAGTGGTAGACATGACCGTGCCTAAAAGATTGGTGGTCGAGGATTTTGGGAGTCCTAGCCTTTTCCAGCTCTAAATGACCTGCATGTCCAAAGTCTTGCTGGCTAAAATGCTGGGGATATGATTGACCAATATTATGTCCAGTCTCTTGCTGGCCAAAATGCCGGGGATTGCTTTCAGCATTGTGTCCGATGTCTTGTTGCCTAAATTGCTGGGGATGGCTTGGAGTATAATGTCCCTCTTGCTGGTTTAAATGCTGGAAATGGCTTTCAGCATTGTGTCCGATGTCTTGTTGGCTAAATTGCTGTGGATAGATTCCAGAATTATGTCCTATATCTTGCTGGCTAAAATGCTGCGAATGGCTTCCAGCATTATGTCCGATGTCTTGTTGGCTAAATTGCTGGGGATGGCCTGCAGCATCATGTCCCTCTTGCTGGCTTAATTGCTGGTAATGGCTTGCAGCATTATGCCCGATGTCTTGTTGGCTAAAATGTTTGGGATGGACTCCAGCATTGTGCCCTATATCTTGCTGGCTAAAATGCTGGGACTGGCTTCCAGCATTATGACCAGCCTCTTGCTGAATAAATTGCTGTGGAGAGGTTTGACCAGCGTTATGCCCGGGCTCTTGCTGGCTAAAGTGCTGGGGATATGATTGACCAATATTATGTCCAGTCTCTTGCTGGCTAAAATGCTGGGGATTGCTTTCAGCATTGTGTCCGATGTCTTGTTGGCTAAATTGCTGGGGATGGCTTGGAGTATAATGTCCCTCTTGCTGGTTTAAATGCTGGAAATGGCTTTCAGCATTATGTACGTTATCTTGCTGGCTAAATTGCTGTGGAGTAATTTGTCCAGCATCGTGTCCTTGCTGGCTATATTGCTGGTGATTCCTTTGTTCAGCATTATGTCCAATATCTTGCTGGCTAAATTGCTGATTGCTGTGACCAGCATTATGTCCTATGTCTTGCTGACTATATTGTTGATTGTAGCTTTGGCTATTACCAGTATTCTGATTGGTATATTTATTATGTTGACCAGCATCGTGGATCACCATAATTTCCACATTGGATGAATGGGTTTTTCCTAATCGGTGTGTACTCTGGGCTAGACCGTGCTCATGTTTCTGGTTGTGTTGCGATTGCCCACTTCCTTGCTCATATCCTTGGTAGTTTGACAATGCCACCATTGGCTGGAACCCTTGGTGCTGGGTTTGACCATGTGATTGCTGGTTTTGCTGGTAGGCATAGTGCTGCGCTTGCACATTTCCCTGATAACCATTTGACATGGCTACCATTGGGTGGTACTCGACTTTGACGGCTAAGGCCACCGAAGTCATGGCCATAATTATTGATACCTGAAAAAAAATAAAGAATAAAAATAAAAGTAAATAAAGAAAAAAATATATATATTATATTATTTTATAGACATAGTATTTATCTGTTCTAGGGGACCCAACAGACGTAATCATGTACATAACATTTTGTAATGGCACTAATTCCCGAATCCACTTGAATACACACAAATTCATCAAAATTGGACCAGCCGTTAAGGAGGAGGCTGGTCACACACACATATACTAATGTAAATGTATGAATTCCACAAATTAATTGCTCTATGGCTATCGTAACAGCTCTTACAAAATTTAAATATATTCGTCTATTTAACAATTCCTTTTTTACACTGCATTAATACACTTAAAAATCTACGCAATTTTTTTTCCAATTCCACTCACCAGCTTCATGTTTGTACAGTCGTGTGATGGTGCCACAAAATGTACCAGAACCACTTGGGGTCCGTTTATATACAAAACAATTTTGAGAACAAGAGCACATCTTATTACTTACAAATATTTGGTTAGACCACTCACACTGTGGACTTGACACTTTTGTTACGGTATTTCCGTTCCTGGTAGTTTTGTTATGTATACGTAATTATATTATGTATAATATATAAAATCAAATCAAATCAATAGTAATAACGTAGATATATATATTTGCAAATTGGTAGGTAAAAAAAAATACATGAATGAGTTGCCTGCGCTATTTTCAGGTAAAACGTTTATGTTTTGGGGCGACGCTGTTCATTTAGCGTCAGGTAGCACGTCTGCCAGTTTCTCTATTCAACTAACTATAAAAAAGGGGTGTAAGTCTCTGTGTCAGTAATTTCAATGCCTGTCTTGCCCTTCTCTCTGATATACAGCACAGCTGTTTCACGGGAGAAATAAGCAGGATGGTGGTACTTATGCTGACGGCAGCCCGACATAGCGCAACCCTCCCATCGGTAGTAATAGAGCCGATTTAAATCGCGATCAACAAAAACTATAAATAAAATGATCTCTATGTGGATTAGTGTTAATAAAATCCTATTCAACCGGTATGTTTTTTTCAAGTGTCATTAGGTCCTAGGTAATTTATTAGAGTCATAAGATAACATTTAGGTTGAGTTTAAATTTGGGATATATAATTAGAGATCCTGGGGTGCTTGGAATTTTTCGACTCTATTATTGTTTCTTTCTTTCTTTCTTTCTTTCTTTCTATATTATTTTCGATAATAAAACCAAAAATATCTCAAAAAATATATTCTGAATAAAAAATATATCAAAATAAATCCTAAGTTCAATGTTTCTAGAGTTGCATTTATTATGAGAGGCATTAGGTAACGTTAGATAACGAGAAGTGCTGAGCGACTGCACATGTGGTACGGATTTTGGACATCCATTAGTAAGATGTTACGATTGTACACAGTAAGGCAAGTTAAAAGGGCGACGATCTCAAGAGTAAGGTGGTGGATCAGATGTCTTCGCGTTCATGGAAATTATACTATGTGCAACAGGATGGAAACGGTTGATGATGTTGATGATGATCAGTAAGGCTTGTGTCTCCTAAGGACTACTAGGACTGACGACTGCAGAGGGAGGGATGCGAAGAGACGCGCCCGTGTGTATGGGCACCACCATCCTGCTTGTTTCTCCTTGAAATATCCTTGTTGTTTTATTTTATAGCAGGAGGGCAAACGAGCAGCCGAAGACTTTTGACGACTATCGACGCTCATACAAATTCAAACAACCAGAGATGTTGTGTGAAGGTGGGGCTCAGCTATAGCCTAAGGTGTGCCCAACACTTTGGGTGAAGCTAATTGAGCCGAGCGGGCTCTTTGTACCCCTCTTAAAAGAATAGGGGACAAAAAAGCAGGGGCAAGGGGCGAGGACGGGATCTTCACCCCATTGTACTGTCCCAACGATGGGAGGGGTTGTTCTGTAGTGCGGGACCCCTCTGTGGAGGTTGCGTCAGTCCCCTGAGGGACTGACTAGCCGTCGAGGTGCCCTGTTTGCTCATTAGATCCGGGGCACCTCATCAAAGGCGGCATTGGTGGCACTCGCCGGGTTTTAGTGGGTAGAGCTGCATCCACTTACCAGCTTTCGGGCGCAGCGAGTCCCACATACCCGCCTGGGGAGACCCTGAACTCCCCCGCGGGATGCCTCAGAGCATTTCCCGGCGTTAAAGAAAAAAAAGATATCTCTGCGTGCGGTGAACGGGGGTGCTTAGGAGACGCTACTTAATGCACCTCAAGTAACGCCTCTATGCTCGTGTCGGGTTCAGGATGGAAACCTGGGCCTGGGACTGCTTAGTAGCGGCCGGGCAGTCCCTCTTACGAGGAGTAGTCTGGCCTCTGCCAGGGCCAGCCTGTCGCTGAGGTGATCCTGTTGCCTGCAGATCCTGGTCCCTAAAAAGCTGTCTACATTCTATTACATCCATTCCCTGCGGTATCAAAATAAAGGTTAGATATTTCTCTCTTAAATAGGTAGATCGGATGCATATAGCAAATTCCGTTGCTTCTTTTCGGTTTCGTGGGAAATTCTGCCTGATTTTAAGACTTAGATTTTTTACATCGATAACAAAATACACGCTGCTTGTAAATTCTGACAGGCATTGTCTTGTTAGTCCGAACAATGCGAGGCAATTTGTCGGAGAATTGGTGGTTACGCTTCACAGACACAATGTACCCGACGTGACCCATATTACCATCATTTTCTATTATTATGCTGGACATCGGCTCCCCATCATCCTCTCTTCTTTATCCGATTACGACTAAATACTCAACCAGCAAATCTTTCTCAGAATGCGCACTTTATGAGAAAACGCTCTTATAGTTGTTTTGAAACATATAACTTCTGTTTATACAACAATATAACATTTTTATCGCACAAACCTGTTACACTAGCCTAGCCCACGTCACCGGTGTGCCCTCAACTTTACTTCATACATCGATAATAAAGTCCCTATAATATTTTAATATTAGAAACCCAGGTGTGCCCACAGCCTTATTTCGCTGTATCGTACACGGTGCAACATTTCGACATCATTTCGGGTGAAATATTGGAGTTAGCAGAATTCGACCACCTCAGCTCTGGCCCCGACCGTGGAAACCATTCTTTTACTTAACATCAGTAGGGAATCACTCTTTTTAGTTTGTATAATTTTAATTAATATAATTTAAATTGTAATATCTTAATTAATAAAGAGTATTAAGTAAATTGCCTTTTTTTTGGCATCTGCGGCTGCAACAATCGTAACTGGCGCAGTCGGTAGGATAGTACTCGCGGGCCGGTTCGCGAGATTCGGGATTAACAATCATCACGCCGCGTGCCACCCGTGTGGTTTTCGAACTACGATCGAGTACTAGACGAAGAATCTACAGAAGTTGCAGCCAAAGAGGGAATCAAGAAATAGATCCGGCTAAGAAAAATGCGCATGTAAGTACCTTGAATCTTTCAAGTTCCTTACCCAAACTTATCCTATAATTTTCTTATTATATTTAAGTACTTACTCCATAAAAATTATATTGCATAATTTTATGTGTGAATTTTAGCTGTGTAATTTTATATAATTAAATTGTATGTTAATTAATAGATTTCAAAATTTTTCATCCGCGAGAAATTAGGAATACTAGGTTAGGTAATATTAGATTAAATTCAAATAGAAATAATTTATTTGACGAAAACAGGGATTTTTCTGAAAATATGGCGCAATACGAATTAGATGCGATTTATAAGTCATTGAGGATGTTACCCGAATTTGATGGGAACCCTCACGTTTTGACTCGATTTATAAATCTTTGTGATCAGATAGTTTTAACGCACATAGGTACTGATCCGGGACACCAATTAGGGAATTTAGCGTTAATTAACGGCATTTTGAATAAAATTACGGGTCCCGCTGCTAGGTTAATAAATGCCAGTGGCATACCAGAAAATTGGCAGGGCATAAAAAATGCACTCATAAATAACTTCGCTGATCACCGGGATGAGACAGCACTTTATAGTGACCTTTCGATGCAGACCCAAGGTTCCAGCACACCACAAGAATTTTATGAGAGGTGTCAGAATCTTTTTAGCACGATTATGACATACATATCGTTACATGAAACTGTCCTTACAACTGTTATAGCTAAGCGAACGCTATATCAAAAGCTATCACTACAAGCTTATTTGCGAGGCCTAAAAGACCCCCTAGGTTATAGAATTAGATGCATGCGACCGGAGTCAATGGAAAAGGCTCTAGAGTATGTACAGGAGGAGTTAAATACTTTATACATGCAACAAAGAAATGATAGTGGACATTTAAGTAAAAAGGAAATTTCTAATCAGAATAATCATCATCATCTACCACTTAACAATTTTGTACCTAAGCCATTCAATTTTCCGATTAAACCATATAATTTAAACATGCCCGGTCCATCACCACCATTTAATAACTATAGTTCGCAAGGTTGGAAACCAAATGTTACACCCCATATGCAGCAACAACGTGGTCCCACGCGCACCCAACAAATTATGCGCGCCATGCCTCCGAACTATAGCCCACAAAATAACATGTTTAAATTAAATAGGCCTTACCAGCATTCTAATAATTTTAATAACCAGCCACGTCCAATGAGCGGCGTTAGCCATTTCATGCCAAAAGTATTACCACCAACCCTTAGTGGGCATGACTGGCGTAAATCAGGTAACCCACCACCGACAAATTATTTAAAAGCACGAGAGATGAATTACAATGAACTTGACTATGACAGTAACGAGTTATACGACTTTGATTATAACGACTATTTAAATTATGAGCAAAACTGTTTCATGTACGAACAAGCCGACTACTCACCTTATGACAATTGTGAACCCTGTACAGAATCAGTATCCTTAGAGGAAATTGATCCGCAAACTGATGACGTAAATTTTCAGAAAGACCCGAAATCACAAAAGCCAAGATAGAAGTCAACTTTCATATTCAAAGACAGTTAGGTTATATCCAAATATCCAATCCACCCCTTAAATTTCTGATAGATACGGGCGCTAATCAGTCTTTCATTAGCCCCGAGGCTGTACAAAAATATTTTAGCCATATGCCATTAAACTACGACCCTTTTGAGGTTACAAACGTACATGCTACTAGCAAAAACGACTACTCTATTACCTTACCCTGCTTTCCGGAATTATGTGAAAAAGGTGACATGACTTTATTCATTTACAAATTTCACAACTACTTTGACGGATTATTAGGATTTGACTTATTAGACACTTACGGATCGAATATTGACCTTAGAAATAAAAATTTAATTACTCGCAATGCTAAAATACCTATTCATATGTATGACTCACGTAACGCGAATTTATATGAAGAAATTATTCCGGCTAACTCATCAAAATTAGTTAGACTTCCAATTAATGCTTTAAATGGCGATGTTTTAATTGAAAATCAGGTTATTTGTAATTGTCATATTTCTGAATGTTTTACTAAAGTAATTAATAATCGTGGATGGGTCGAAATATCCAATCCCACGTGTAACGATATTATATTCTCCATGGATAGACCAGTACAAGCAGAACTATTTAATATTGAAAGCGACCATTTGGAAAATTTATCTGAACGCACGAAAGAAGTAATTTCTCGTTTAAGAACCCAGCATTTAAATCCGGAAGAACGTGCTAACTTAATTAATTTATGTGCTAATTATGCCGACATATTCTACCTCGAAGATGAACCATTAACATTCACCAACAAGATAAAACACAAAATTAGAACTACAGATGAAATTCCGGTACACACAAAAACTTATAGATATCCCTATGTCCATCGGCAAGAGGTAAGAGAACAAATTCAGAAAATGCTCGAACAAAATATAATTAGGCCTTCTGATTCAGCTTGGAGCTTGCCAATCTGGGTAGTACCTAAGAAGGCGGATGCCTCAGGTAAAGTTAAGTGGCGTTTGGTCGTAGATTTCAGGAAAGTTAATGAGAAAACCATAGATGATAAATACCCCATACCAAATATAACTGACGTACTAGACAAACTTGGGAAATGTCAATACTTCACAACTCTCGATTTAGCTAGTGGTTTTTATCAAGTGGAAATGGACCCCCAGGATATTCATAAAACTGCTTTTAATGTAGAGAACGGGCATTACGAATTTTTGCGTATGCCTATGGGCTTAAAGAACTCACCTTCAACTTTTCAGCGTGTCATGGACAATGTTCTAAGAGACCTACAGAACCAAGTTTGCCTCGTATATTTGGATGACATTATAGTTTTTAGCACCTCCCTTCAGGAGCATATAGTAAATTTAGAAAAAGTTTTCAAAAAATTACGTGAATCGAATTTCAAAATCCAAATGGATAAATCAGAATTTCTAAAACTTGAAACCGAATTTTTAGGTCATGTAATAAGTAACGAGGGTGTTAAACCTAACCCTAATAAAATTCACGCTATTCAAAATTACCCGTTGCCAAAAACTACAACTCAAATTAAGCGATTCCTTGGATTACTCGGGTATTACAGAAAATTCATCCCCGATTTTGCACGTATTACAAAACCGCTAACTCAATGTCTGAAAAAAGGTTCAAAAATTAATTTAGATAAAAAATATACGGATTGCTTTGAACATTGTAAAACTCTTTTGACGAACGATCCGATTTTGCAGTATCCAGATTTTTCGAAAGAATTTATACTCACAACAGACGCGTCCAATGTTGCCATAGGCGCAATTTTGTCTCAAGGAACAATAGGTTCCGATAAACCAATAGCCTATGCCTCAAGAACCCTTAATTCAAGTGAATGTAATTATAGTACGATAGAAAAAGAGTTGCTTGCAATAGTTTGGGCCACAAAATACTTCCGACCATATCTCTTTGGTAGAAAATTTAAGATTATCACAGATCATAAGCCCTTACAGTGGGTTATGAACCTAAAAGAACCCAGCTCGCGTCTTACGAGATGGCGTCTTAAGCTTTCTGAATACGATTTCACCGTTATCTATAAACAAGGAAAAAGTAATACTAATGCCGATGCTCTTTCTAGAATCGAACTCCATAATGATGAAACTAATTCCATAGCTGTAAACGTATCAGAAAGTTCTCACAATACATTAGATGACTCTAGAACAATAACAGCAAGCGAATCCTCTTCAAGGACTGCTACTGCACATACGAGCGATGAAGAACCTATATTAAGTATCCCTATCTCAGAAGATCCATTAAATAAATTTACTAGGCAGATCGTTTTTACCGTTGTCGGTAAAATTAAAGGCCGCCCCGTCATCACAAAACCATTTGAAAACCATACGCGAACATCGATACAATTATCAGAATCTAATATAGAGGAAGACGTTATTAATTCTGTAAAAGAGTACGTGAACCCAAAAATTAAAACCGGCTTGTTAGTATATCCATGTGATGCAATGTACAAAATTATTCCTATAATACAGAGAACTTTTAAAAATTCATCCATGTTCTTAACATTTACTAAACGTGAAGTTGAAAATGTACGTGAATATCTTAAGCAGCAGGATATAATTAATAAATACCACGAGGGTAAAACGAACCACCGAGGTATTAACGAAACCTATTTGGCATTATCAAATAGATACTTTTGGCCAAAAATGAAAGAAAGTATTGCAAAAGTTATAAATTTATGTATCGTATGCGGACAAGCTAAATATGACCGTAATCCTATAAGACAGCAGTTTAGATTAGTCCCTTCCGCCTCCAAACCGTTAGAATTAGTACATGTCGACTTACTAACAATTCAGAATGAAAAATTTCTTACCATTATAGATGCATTCTCTAAATATGCTCAAGCGTACCATCTGCGCGATTCAACCGCTATCAGCGTTTTACAAGGATTGCTTAGCTTTTGTACTCACCATGGTATACCGATGAAAATAGTCAGTGATAATGGTACCGAATTCACAAACCAGCTACTTGCAGAATTCCTAAAATTACATAAAATAGAACACCATAGAGTAGCGCCTCACGCACCTAACGAGAACGGGATAGTCGAACGTTTTCACTCCACTATACTCGAGCATCTTCGAATTCTTAAGTTAAGTCAGAAATCGGAATCAATAGTTAATTTAATGATGTATGCAATTTTAGCCTATAATAGTAGTATTCATAGTTTAACTAAGTGTAAGCCTATTGAAGTAATAACTGGACATTTTGACCCTCGAGACTCTTTTGACATAGATTGATTTTAGACTCGATTTTTCTCGAGCATTTGACGCTATCAATATTGAATTGCTCTTAGCTAAACTACGTTTTTACGGATTAGAAGAGGCATCTGTCCTGTGGTTTGAGAGTTATCTACAAAATAGATTTCAAATCGTAGAAATAAAAAATGGGGTGGAAAATGTGATCTCGTCACGGCGTAGTCAGATTAAAAGAGGCGTCCCACAAGGCTCTATATTGGGGCCAATACTGTTTAGTATTTATTCGGCTGATGTAACCAAATGTATACGAAATTGTAAATTTCATATATACGCAGACGATATTCAAATATATCTATCGTTTAAGCCGCATGAGATTGATCACTCACTGCGTAAAATCAACGACGATCTTGACAGGATATTTCATTGGTCTCAATCGAACGCGCTGGTCTTGAATGCTACCAAAACAAAATATATTTTACTTGGAACTCGTCAGCAGGTACAAAATGTTAGGATGAGAGATCCGGCTATTTTTGTAAATGGTACTAGATTAGAATGCGTGTCGGAAGTACGAAACCTCGGTCTTATATTAGATGAGCACATGAGGTTCGAAAAACACGTATCTGATATAATTCGTAGTTGCTTCTATCGTTTAAAAGTGCTATATCGAATCAGAAATTCAATTGATGAAGAAACTCGTATCAGACTGTGTGAAACATTAGTGCTCTCCAAGTTCAACTACGTTGACTCTGTAATAGGACCAAGGCTGCTGGAGAGGACAAAAAAATCGATACATCGTGTGCAAAATGCTTGCGCACGTTATTGTTTTTATATACCGCGGCGAGATCACGTCACTCCATACATTAATCGAGCGTCAATATTGAAAATGGAAAATCGTAGGAGGTTGCACCTAGCCACTATGCTCTTTGGCATCGTTAAGTACAAGGTGCCCGCATATCTCTATGACAAACTGAACTGGACAAGAGATGTTAATACTTCGCACAACACTAGGTCCCAGAGCTATGCGCTGTGTATGCCCATTCACCGCACAGCGGCATTTCGAGGCAGCTTCAAATACGCTGCTACGAAGTGCTGGAACAACCTCCCACCGCCTCTTCGAAGTATCAGTACGCAACAAAATTTTAAGCGCCATTTTAAAAATTATCTGTTAATACAACAAAAACAATTATTATAGTTTAATGGGCATATTATGTAATATGTTGTGGGTTTAATAATAAGCATTACCTATATTATGTGTTTGTGGTATTTATGAGTGTGAGTGTGTCGTATTCTGGATCCATGACTATAGTATTTTCAGACAATAAAAAAATGTATTTAAGGAGTTGATATATTATATGCTTATGTATTTAAAGATGGTATGTATAATGTAATGTATAATAAAGTATAATTGTATATATTGTATGTGTGTATTGGGTTCATTTATATAATATTGTTTGTTTAAGTGTTAAAAACATGTTTTGTATTAGGTACTTTAATTAAGTGTAAATATATTTTATAGTATTATATTTACTAAATGGCTGTCCTCAACTGCCGCCGAAATAAAATTAAAAAATAATAATCAGGTGGTCCTGAAAATCGGTGTTAGGAATTATTCCTAACCAAAGCCGAGGATTTACCTTTTTGTGAGACGCGCTGCTGCCTTGATTAGTGAGTAGGTACCATTTTTAATGTATCTTTTTTTATGTTGTCTTTCTTTTATTGTTTGTTTGTACCTACCAATTTAGTTCGATGTTTTTTTTTCTGTATATTGTTCTGTTCATTGTAGTGTTTTGCAGTGTGTCATCACAAATAAAGCTCTTATTATTATTATTATTATTATTATTATATTTCCACTCAATTACTACAGCAATATATGGTCAATCATAAAGAAAAAATGACTTTAGCATATAAAACTATACAAGATTTATCTGACGAGTCACGTGAAAATATAATTAGAAACCGAAATAGAGAAAGAGAACCAGAAATTAATTACTTACCTGAACAGACAGTTTTTATCCAAAATCCGTGTGCATCCCGACAAAAACTAGCCCCACGATACTCTCATGACGTAGTTATGACTGATTTACCTATACATATATACACAAAGAAAAAACGAAACCCTATTGCCAAAAATAGACTCAAGAGAGTCCCTAAATCAGCGCAATTGTTACAGGATACTGCTGATCCTCTTTCTTCTCCTGAGCGTCGCCCAACCACAAGACATAATACTTGAAAGTCTAAATGACGGACCTGGAATTTTGCCTTTCAAACTAGGACCCACTAGAATAATATCCCATTACCATACCTTTTTACATAAAATTAGCCTTAATGATTTGGAAGATCGAATTAAGTCTATCGATATTCAGTTAGATACCATTAGCCCAGAATTAAACAATAAAACGAGATCTCTCCTCGAACCGCATATTACATACCTTAGAAATAAGCTTACTGGTGTTTTAGATCAATTAGAGACATTTGTGTCGAACCGTGCTAAAAGAGGTCTTATAAATGGTCTTGGTTCAGTGATCAAAAGTGTCACTGGAAATTTAGATTACACCGACGCTATTCATTATAACGAAGTAATTAAAAATCTACAGGAAAATGAAAATAATTTAGTTATGGAATTAAATAGTCACATAAGCTTATCTAAAAATTGGACTATTCAATATTCTAAAATCATAGATACTATCATAAGAAATCAGGATAAAATGACGACTATAATGAATAAAATTAGTCAAAGCGATGCGGAACATGATTCGGATTTGATGAAATACGATCATCTTGCCCAAATACTATTAATATTGAGCGATAATGTTGATTATATTTCGCAGGAAATAATTAAGTTACAGAATAATTTAGCTTTTATTAAATCCTCCACTTTACATCATTCGGCTATAGATCAAGCCACCGTACGCTCTATTATAAGTAAGCTGTCATCACTATACGGCAGCGAGCGTATACTTAATTTAGACATAAGAGAATATTATAACATAATTAAAGTAGGATCATTTTATATAAGTAATGAGATAGTTTTAGTTTTTAAATTCCCAATAGTTGTATCTTACATTTATAATTTATATAAGTTATCTATAGTTCCCAATAAATACCATGAGGTCCTATCTCCCACCTTTCCATTCCTAGCTATCCACGAGAAAGAATTCAGGTATATAGAGGCTGAATGCCCGAAGGCCAGCAAGTGGCATTTATGTATAGAAAAGCCGAACCCTCTAATTCAACCAGAGGACTGCATACAGCAACTTATAACAACGCAGGAGCGCAGCCCCTTATGTAAACCTATGACTGTAACTTTGAACCATGCAGCATATGAAGAATTGGATGAAAAGCATTACACAGTCAGTTTTCCTGAATCGACAAAGGTTCACTTGTTCTGCGAACGACACTCCTATGAAACTCTTCACGGCAGCTATCTTGTCATAATTCCTAGACAGTGTTATATGGAGACACCACAGTTCACTATTTCCAATTCCAAGGATCGGATAAAAGGACAGGCGCTTAAATTATTGAATATGCCTAACTATACTATAGTCGATAAAAGCTTACAGCCTACACTTACCCTTAACTCAGTAAGCCTGAAAAACCTTCAAGAAATTAATACTAGAATCTCCATGCAGCAACCTATAAAGTTAAAAACTGAAGAACACTATGGTATCTATCACACTACGATACCTATGTATGTAACAATACTATTAAGTGCATGCGCCCTTCTAAGCGTGTACTATTGGAAGCGCCGTACCAGACCACTAGTAAAGACTATTAAAAAAAATGAAGATAAGTTTGAAATGCAAGCCGTGGATCCTGATCATCCTCCAGCTCAGTTTACGACATCAGTCTTCAACAGTCGCTGTTCTACGGGTGGAGGTGTTACACTAGCCTAGCCCACGTCACCGGTGTGCCCTCAACTTTACTTCATACATCGATAATAAAGTCCCTATAATATTTTAATATTAGAAACCCAGGTGTGCCCACAGCCTTATTTCGCTGTATCGTACACGGTGCAACATTTCGACATCATTTCGGGTGAAATATTGGAGTTAGCAGAATTCGACCACCTCAGCTCTGGCCCCGACCGTGGAAACCATTCTTTTACTTAACATCAGTAGGGAATCACTCTTTTTAGTTTGTATAATTTTAATTAATATAATTTAAATTGTAATATCTTAATTAATAAAGAGTATTAAGTAAATTGCCTTTTTTTTGGCATCTGCGGCTGCAACAATCGTAACTAACCTAAAAATAAGAAAAATAAATAAATACAAATATACTGCAAACAAAATTTTGTCATATAAAGTGTGTTGCGTGTGGGTCAAAATGGTTCAGCATTATATCAGGAAAATGTTTCCTGACGCTGATTGTCAACTGAACCAAGGTAACAGCCGGTCTAGCATGCGCGCAACGAGATATATCTTGACGAGAGAGTGATAATGTCTGTATCGAGTATTTTCTCGATTTCTCGTTAGGGTAATACCACGTAATATAGAGAGTGCTACTACGAGAACACTATTCATATACCGAAATTAGACACCCGGTTTTATTTATTTTTTGTTTATAAGTTTAAATTACTTTATCTCTTGAAAAAGCACGTTCGCAGTAGACAGAGAGCTAATACGAGAAAAGGGGTAGACAAAATTTTGTCGTGGCGCGCATGCTAGGCCAAAAGATCAGGGATGCCAATCTGATACAAATATGCCTACAATTTTATAAGCTGTTATTGTAAATTTTAATTCCAATCCATTCAGTAGTTTTTGCGTGAAAGAGTGACAAACATACATCCATACATTCTTAAGAACTTTCTCGTATATAGGACTAGCAGTTGCCCGCAGCTTCGTCTGTGTTAACTTAGATTTACAGCCGTGTTCGGATTGATAGTGATTATTTTTATAGCCTTCGTTACCTCTTATAACATCAGATAAAAAAAACAATGAAAAATAAAAATCAATATAACAAATGACAAATAACAACGGACAACAGATAATAGATTACAACGGATAACAGATAGCGGATAGTGGATAGCAGATAGTGGATAGCGGATAATAGCAACGGACAACGGACAATGGACAATGAATAGTAGATAGCAGATATCTGAAAACGCATAACGTTTAACAGATAACAAATAACAGCGGACTATGGACAACGAATAGGATATAGCAGATAATGCAGATAGGTCATTGACCATATACAGGCGGTCCACACATGGAAGTCATTATGTGTTCATAAATCGAAGATACAATAAATTTAATTTTTTTGGACCCTTTGTATGGAATTTATATTTATGGGACCACGCCTTGATAATGGTTCTTTATGACTTTTGTTTAATGTATTTTTGGGTTCCATCGCTCAGAAGACAAAACGAGTCCCTTATAGTATCAATTTGTTGTCTGTCTGTCTGTCAAACCAAAATCTATAGGGTACTTCCCATTGACATAGAATCATGAAAGTAAGTAAAAAGCTAGGTCTCACAATAAGTCCCTACCATGGTTCAGGCCTTGACGTGGCGGTGGGGCTCAGTAGCCTAGGGTGAGCCCAGCAGCTTGGGCGAAGCTAATTGAGCCGGGGGGGCTCTTTGTACCCCTCTTATAAGAAGAGGGGACAAAAGAGCAGGGGGCAAGGGGCGAGGATGGGAACCTCACCCCATTGTACTGTCCCGACGTTGGGAGGGGTTGTTTTGTGGTGCGGGACCTCTGTGGAGGTGGCGTCGGTTCCTTGCGGGACTGACTAGCTGTCAGGGTGCCCTGTTAGCTTAACAGATCCGAGGCACCTCACTAAAGGCGGCACAGGTGGCACTCGCCGGGTTTTAGTGGGTAGAGCTTGCAGGCGCAGCGAATCCCACATACCCGCCTGGGGAGACCCACTACCCAGGCGGCGAGTGGGTCAGAGCATTGCCTCAGAGCATTTATCGGCGTTAAAGAAAAAAAAAAGGTCCCACAATAAAAACTGAAAACTATGATTTTGTTGTACATACGAGTAAAAAGCATTTTTTTCGGTGTTACATGCCTAAATACATTTCCTTGCGTTATAATAAGAAATTTATTTTTAAAATACTCAGCGCTCGAATCAAATTCGCACTTCTTTGGGTTTTTAACCCAACCCTTTATCATTCTATGAATTTGTATAATATGTTTTGTTAAGTTCAGGAGGAGGTTCGGCAAGATGGAAAGTCCACTGATGATGGGAGATCTCGGCGCTGTCCTGGTTGGATGAGGGTCCGCATGTGGGTCCAATTGATAGCCATGCTTATAATGCACACATCATGCTTGTATTTTTGATGACATTGATTGACCTCAAAATTGTAAATACCAATCATTGGTTTCAGTACAATTGTTTAAATTCGTAAACGTGTACCTATTAGTGCCTTTTCACACGAGCCGGTTTCCGGTTATCCGGAAGCGAAGTGTATGGGCGTGTATGGCAGCTTTCACACGTACCGGCGTTATTTGTTTACACTTCGCTATTGAATACCCGACGCCGGCAACCCGGCAACCGGGACGTGTGAAAAGGCACTTATGGTCATAATTTTTAGAACCGATAGTTTTTTACGAATCTTTTTGTTCACTTCGGTTAACAATCTTCACTTTTTATTGGTGACGCAGGGAAACGCTTTATGCACGTAGCCAGGACCGGGGTAGGTTCCTGACCCTATATGGGACTCACACTTGGGCCTCTGTATACCGAAACTAAACTCACTGCGAGCGCCTTCAGCCGCTTTTTGAGGGCAACAGGAGCACCTTAGCAACAGGCTGGCCAAACTACTCCTCATAAGTTTCCGCCACGTCGTGCCATACTGGATCCAGATTCCAATCCTGAAGCCCGACACAAGCACAGGGGCGTTACTGGAGGCGCATTAATTAGTACCATCTACGCACCCACGTTCGTCACTCGTCGGCGGTTTCCTCTCTCACCCACAGCTCGTCGGCCTCTTTCTGAGACATCACTGCCCCGCAGTAGGAGACCATCGCCGTCCAGGATCGCGGTGATGACGCTCGACAGAGACAAGTCCCCTCCGATCGCTGATATCGCCACCCATCTCCGGCACACCTTGAAGATGTCTTCACTTACACTTATAATATTCATGCTATTGCCCGCAGCTTCACGATTTTATATTCAAGTTGATTATTTCTATCGCCTATTTAATGATAGTGTAGCATTAGACAAAAAAAATCTATGAGTATTTTTTGAAGGTTACTCCCACATATCATCAAACATCACGTCTTCATAACAGTAATAACAGTGATTTTTCTTGAAGGATTTTATATTTTTTAAGCATAGTTTCTGATATATGAAATCAATGACAAACATACTAAATTATCAAGCACAACCAAAATGTGGGAAGCTTTTACAAAAGGTGATGAAAAAGGAAAGTAACTTTTTGTTTTAAACTTCTATGGCATTGAATTCTTGGATTGTTTAACTACATATTGTTTTGCGAATTTTGCAAAATTCCTTTAAATATGTCGACTAGTTCATTGCTTTGCTCTACATTTTTATTGTTTCGTAACATGTTAAATAGTGTTATACTGTTCTTTATATAAATCTGGTCGCGCCTAAAGAAGTGTTACTTCAAAAATCTGATTTAGGTACTCGCTAGTCGCACCTAAAGTCTTCAAAAATGTTATTTTAAGTTCCAAATAATAAATGTAAAAATATATATTTCAGCTTTTAAAAAAATACGAAATAGCAAAGTCAAAATGATAACACACTTCTAGCTTTAATGGCATGATATATACGATAATGATAAAACCAAAGAAGTTTTACTTCAAAAATCTGAGTTACCCTTTAGTCGTACCTAAAGAAGTTTTACTTCAAAAATCTAAGTTACTCACTAGTAACTTAGATTTTTGAAGTAAAACGTATACAAAAAATAAAAAATCCTGTGTTTAAATAAAAAAACACATAAAAATATCACGTGATTTTATTGAATAGAGATTGCACTGTACATAACTTATCTTAACTTATCTAGTCATGGCACTGGTCTAGAAGCGGCGCTGGTAGGGTCGGTAGACCGGTGGTACCACTCCAGGCACCACCGACGGTACGAACGGGTTCTGGACGCGAGCGGCGAACACGCCAGAATCGTATTTACCTGAGTGGTAGCTACCTGCAATCAAAAGACAATATTGGGGATTATATATGATACTAGCTGTTTCCCGCAGCTTCGCCCACGTTAACTTAGATTTATAACCATATACGGATTGATCATAATTATTTTTATAGCCTAAGTTATTGTACTTATAACATCAGCTATTTATCAGTGTAAGTCCTGTCAAATTCAGCCCAGCCATTTCAGAGATTAACCGGAACAAACAGATGGACAGACAGACAGACAAAAATTGTAAAAAAATGCTAAATTGATATATGTACCGTGTATACATCCATATGCATTTAATAAAAAGCGGTTATTTTAATATTACAAACAGACACTCCAATTTTATTTATCTGTATAGATGGTGTCGATGCGCTGACTTCAAGCGGGTATCTATCTTTTACCGTTTTATAACTGACCATCAGTTTCGACATGGAAGGCGAACATACTCCATGCTCCAACTTGAAAACTACCTGCAGGGTCTTCTAAAGGTCTTTAAGTGGTCACGTGTTGATGATGATAAAATATGACATCACAGAATAATTCATAATAGTGCAGTCGAGGCAGACATTTAAATAGAAAAAATTCCGGGAGCGATATTTTTTTTAAACGTGGAAAGGTGGTTGGAAGTACAAATCTCGATTTTCTAACTAATCCCGATAAAGGATTCGCCGCCATCTTGTTTTAAAGTTAAATTTTTTGGTTTTTCTGAAATAACTCGTTAATTTTCAACTTTAGAGCAAAAATGGCGGTATCCAAAGTTGTTGGAAGTTTAATTTCTCACAAGTTTGGTCATTATCATTTTTACGCTAGGATCAATATTTGCAGAGTTATTTATACTATCAAGTTTATAAAAAAAATCGTAATGGGTGGAATTTTATTTTCTTCAACTTTGGTTGTCGCAAGTTTCGAGTAAAAAAAGTGCGAGAAGAAGTTGACCCTCCCGCCCGACGTAAATAATAAACTTATAACACGACAAAAATATACTTTATTGGTACTATTTTGATAAAAAAAAAGATTTTGATTTTTGAAAGCGCTTCCCCCACTAATACCCGGTAGGGCTCTGGATTAGTCATATTATGTGAGCGAAAGGTACCACCCCGGTCGTGCCGGCCCAATTCGGCTGCAAAGCAATGGCACTACCTCTTACTAATACTACTCATAAAGATATAGTACCTGGATGACCGAGCTTTGCTCGGTATTTTTTTTTTTTTAATAAAATGACATTTTCTAAATATATAATATATATATATATATACAAGAATTGCTCATTTAAAGATATAAGATAAAATATTCTATGATATGTTAAAAAAATGTCATTAATCAAACGGCTAAACCAAATTGTAATTAAAATTTGATATTCAAACAAAAACCAGTCTATATTTTATTCGCCGTTTAAATTTCGTCTCGCTCTATAATTTAAAGGTAATTCTATAATTTAAATGTCAAATAATATGAATTATGTCACAATTCTGACATGCACTTAAACTACAACTCATTATTAATACGGAATAGACTGACGGAATAGTAATTAATTTACATTTTCATAAAAAATGACGGCTCGTTAAAGAAAATCAATGTCAAGATCAAGTTTTCAAACAAAATTATTGTATGATGGCCCAGGTTAAGGAATTTGGTTTAGAACCGAGGGGCACAAGTTCGATCCAGACCTGAGACTGAAAGGTATAGTGCGTTTAATGTTCTTCGGTACTTAGTTCATTTTTTAGTTCAACCACGCAAATCTTTATAATATATAAAAATTATGTGTCACGTTGTTTATCCGCGATGAACTCCTCAACTACCAATTTTAACCAAATTTTTCACAAATACAAATAACATAGAATAGTTTACTACAATATGTTGTAACGTATAATATCTTAGCCACAGCAACGCATAGCCGGGTCTGCTAGTACGATATATTTTATCATATAAGAATGTGAAATGTTAAATAGCTTTTAAATTGTCAATAAATTATCTAGCGATTTTATAGGCAAAGCTGTCCTCAGAGTTTTATCCGCCCATTACTGAAAAATCCTACACAATAAATAACCAATCCTTACTCAATCAAATCAAATACAAAAAAATAATATGACCAGTAATTCCCGAGATTAGCAAACAAACAACCAAACCATAGTATAGCTAAGCTTGTTATGTGATTAAAAACTAAAACAATTGTAGTTTCCAAAGAATCAACTCTAATTTTAAAATGTACCAAAAAAATCTTCGATCTAATACCCTATCAAAAGGTTAAGCTAATTAACAATTTTCCTTAACTCCTCCAACTGTTTATATTTGATAGAAAAAAATCAATTTGAAATGAATATACAGGAGATTTGTTTAGAGAATAATCTATACTAATATTATAAAGCTGAAGAGTTTGTTTGTTTGTTTGAACGCGCTAATCTCAGGAACTACTGGTCCGATTTGAAAAATTCTTTAAATTACCGATGGGAGGGAAGCGCTTTTACCAGTGGGAGGGAAGCGCTGTGCCGCGCTCCCGGCTGCATGGGTACCACCATCTTGCCTGTTTCTCCCGTGAAACAGCTTTGCTGTGTTTCGGAGAGAAGGGCAAGACAGGCAGTGTAATTACTGGCACCGAGACTAAACATCTTATGTCTCAGGATAGGCAACACATAGATGAGTTGCCTGGGCTCGTTCCAGGTAAACTAGTTTATGTTCATGGGCGACGTCGACCACTTACCATCAGGTGGCACGTTTGCTAGTTTGCCTATCCAACTAACATAAAAAAAAAAATTTTAAAAAAACTTTCAGTGTTGATAGCCCATTTATCGAGGAAGGCTATATGCTATATAACATCACGCTGTGACTTATAGGAGTTGAGTATCGCGGGCGAAGCTGCAGGCAACAGCTAGTTGAAGATAAACCCACCACCCAAATAACTTAAAACGATCACGATCTTAGGATTTTATCCTCAAACCTGTCATCTGCATCTCATATGCAGAGAACTGCTAAAACTATCAACCGTATATTACAAGATCCATGAAGTGAAGGTCGACATTTGGTATTTCTTTATAAAATTAAATTACATCTTAATTTGCAAGTCAGCATGTTTACTGGCATTTATACGTCTAGGTTTGAAGCACTGGTCTTAAAAACAGGATGTTAAGCATCTTTTTACATTGGTATAATGTTATACTTTACTCTAAGCCTTTTTTTAACTAAGATTTGTTCGATCCTATATTACTATACGTGATAATTAGAACTCTCTGGTTCGAACCCTATTTACCCTTTAACGTCAGTACTAAAATACAATTTAGAATATGGACACCGGTCTGGCTTGATACTAGACCCCACTATGGTTCAAGCCTTGTCGTGGCGGTGGGGCTCAGTAGCCTAATGTGTGCCCAGCAACTTGGGCGAAGCAAATTGAGCTGAGGGAGGTGCTCTTTGTACGCCTCTTATAAGTAGAGGAGACAAAAGAGCACGGAGACAAGGGGCAAGGATGGGAATTTCACCCCATTGCACTGTCCCGACGTTGTTCTGTGGTGCAGGATCCCTCTGTGGAGGTGGTGTCGGTCCCTCGAGGGACTGACTAGCCGTCGAGGTGCCCTGCTTGCTCAATAGATCCGGAGCACCTCACCAAAGGCGGCATTGGTGGCACTCGGCGGATTTTAGTGTGTAGAGCTGCGACCATCTTACCACCTTTAGGGCTCAGCGAGTCCATACCCATCTGGGGAGACCCACTTCCCTTGCCTTCTGAGGCATGCCGCTGGCATTTCCCAGCGTAAAAAAAAAAAGAAAAAAAAGGTTTCAAACTAGACCTCACTAGCCCAGCCCAAAGAAACTAGATCAATAAGGCTCCAGGACGCACTAGTCAAACTCGAATCTTCGAAGCCTATAATCGCGGCCTATCCTTGATGATGAAACACCGATATCACGATTCCTCTCACTGGATGAGCTGTCAAAACGAGCAATCTAGTAATGTGCCTATTATTCAATTATTAAATACCAAAATGGCGGTAAAGTATCCGAATGTTTCACACCTAAATGATTGTTTCTGACATTTTAATTTGAGCTAGTTTAAAGGCTTCTGTTGTGAAATCCTCTGAATCTTTAGTCTCGAGTCTATTAGAAATCTTCTACCAGTCAAGAGTATTTTTGACTCCAGAAAGAATAGCTTTGTATTTGTATTGAATAAAGTTTCGTCCCAAGCCATTTCAGGATAACACAATTTAAATTAATTATTGAATATTTATCGATAGTCAGCGACGGTGGTCTAGTGGGTATGGGCTCAGCCTCTTCAGTGAGAGGTCCGGGTTCGATCCTGACCCTGTGGTGCTTTGAAATGGGTTTTTCTATTTTTTTTTGTGCACCTGAACATCATACCATCACGTGCTCGCCGGTGAAGGAAATATCGTGAAACCTGCATGCCTGATGAGATTAATTAAAAGTCTTTGAAGGTGTGTGAAGTTCACCAACCCGCATTGGGCCAGCGCATCGGTGAACTATGGCCCAATACCCTACTCGCCTGATTTCGAGGACGATATGTCCCACGGCTGGGCACTTTTGACACACTTAAACTACCAATTTAGGTCGATTTTTTTTTGCAATTTATCGCTCAGTTATTAATTACCGCTAAAATAAATAGCATTATATTATATGCTATTTATTTTAGTGGTAATTATTGTTTTATCTGTTTTTTATGGGGGGTGAATCCGTAGATAATAAGTTTTAGCAATACAATGACACATACAACCAAAACCTTTTCAATAATAAAATTACTTACCGTCATCGAAGATGCCACTAGCCTCATCCCTGGCGTTCTCTGCCAACGCCTTGGCTATGGCCTCTGGGATCGGTGGGGCGGTGGGGATGTGGGCTCCCACCGCCTGAAACCCGTTGTCTCCCGCGGTGTACCTGATGGAGTACACCTGGCCGTCATCTCCCGTGTACGAGTAGCCACCCTGAGCTTGAATGCCATTGGCTTCTACGCCATTTTCTTCAGCTGAGATGCCTGTAATAGGTTTACAGGTTTATATGTATGGTGTATGTGATCGGTCGTCTTGGCGTTCATTGAAGGCCTATGTTCAGCAGTGGACGGATAAAGGATGATGATGATGATTATGTATAATGATTATTTTTATAATTATGAGATAAATATTACATTAAGTGAAAAAAGTATTTTGTTTTTCTTTATTAAGAGAAACAACATGTAAGTAATCTTATTTATTTCACGATACCTTTAATTATATAATGGGCATTGTGCACAAACTAAAAAACTCTATTTAAAAGCATGGTGTTTTTATACTAACTTCACTTTTAGAAATAGATTGAAATATTTTAACAATGAATATCGAGCACCTCACGCTTTTTGACAATAATTTATAATATTTTTTTGTTAATCCATTTAATTCTTGTATTAAAAAATATTTTCAAATTTTTTGTTCGTTTTGCTATTAAAGCGAGTTTTTGTTTCTTTTTTTTTAAACTACAATTTATTTTTAACTGTTTAGCAAGTATCAATTCTTTTAAATTAATTTAAAGTACTCAATACAACAATTTAATAAGTTTGTTCCAATACCCTTATCAGGATAATCAGGATAGCACATGCTAGGAAGGCGTAAGGCGCGCAAGTTACCTACATCACTTGTGTTGTTTTTAGTCTATCACTTATTCTAAAGAGATTGCCATAAGTTGATTACTTTAAATTAATAAAAAGTCAACACTAAAAAGTAAAAAAAAACATATTATAGTTTTTTAAAAACACGCTTTAATAACAAACCGAACTAAAAATTTGAAAAAAATTATATAAGTACTAACTACGTATTGTAAAATTTTTTTAGTTTTTACTAATTTTTTTTTCCAACTTCACTTTTAGAAATAGATACCGATGAAATATTTTTAACAATAAATATTGAGCACCTCACACTTTTTACAATAAGTAGGTAATACCATTTTTTTTGTTAATTCATTTAATTCTTGTATTGAAATTATTTTCAAATTGTTAGTTCGGGTTGTGCTATTAAAGCGTATTTTTAGTTTTTTTTAAACTATAATTTTTTCTACAAAAACTATTTAAAGCAGGATATTTACTCTGCTTGCTTTGGATATTTGCTGATCTCTATATTTCGACAATAACGAGACAACTAATGCGTTGTTCACGAGACTACTTCGAAAGACGCAAACATCTCATTTTAAAGTAAAGATTAGTATGGATAAGTATGGAGATTCGATCCCACTATCCTCAAATAAGCAACTCACCGTTCTCCGTGTCATACGCATAGTAGTATCCCTTCTCGTTGACATCTGAGACGGATCTGAGAATGGCTGCGTTCCTCTCCAGCGAAGCCCGAGGCCTCTCCTGGTAGTAGGGCCTGTAATTCTGGGCTGCTTGGTAGTTCTGAGGCGCCTGATAGTTGATGGGGTTGTATCCTGGAAACGCGCATGCGCACGCGCCGATGATTGCAAAAATGATTACCTGAAAAGATCAAAAATGAAAATCAATTTTTTTTTATGCAAAATAGTACCAATAAAGTATGTTTTTGCAACTCAGAGGAACTAATGTTTTCAAATAATATGTATTCTATATCAATTTTTACATCTTAACCTGAAATGTCTCTTTTTATGTCGCTTATGGATGCAGCCAGGTATTTCGGGTAGATCCTGACCCAATGTGGGACTCGCACTTGGGAGTATCCACCCTAACTAAAACCACTGCAAGCGCCTTCAGAACCTGAACTGCCTGGTAGCCTGCCCTATTCCCAAGGTGTAATCTTCAATAAATCTTTTACTAAAATATCCTTTCCCACACAAACGCTCTTTTTTTTTAAATGGTAGCTTTTAAACGTTTTCTGGACGTATTCTGGATTATGGAACTTAATTACTCCGACTTCAATTGCTAGGGTTCCGTTCCTCAAAGTGACAAAACGGAACCCTTACAACATCACTTTGTTGTCTGTCTGTCTGTCTGTCAAACCAAAATCTGTAGATTAGTTCTCATTGACATAGAATCATGATATTTGGTAACAAGCTAGGTTACAACAAAAGTTAAGGAAATCTGTAAAACGTTAATTTGTCAGAATATACATTGATACACATTTTCTGGGACGCGAGTCTGTAAGTCAGATTTGCGCTTGTCTAGTTTTTTAACTTCGATTTTCATTTATGGTTACACATAGAGTTTATAATAAGTACAGAAAACCTTTAATCCGAATTAAATATTTATCTAGATACTGATATTACAAAGGTATGGTATCTTCGAAACTGCTCATGTGAATAATTAACAATTTGTTTCACCAATAATGTTCTGTCTGAGTGGCTTGACTGGGGTCATCATCAGTCCGAATACGGCTATAAAATAATTTAACATGGACGAAGCTGCGATATAAGAGTCATGGAATTATTTTTCCGTGTATTACTTTCGTATGTCGTTCTCTAAAAGTTGAACCATAATTTCATATTTGGCTCAAGAGTTAAATATAGAGTTCGTGGACAAACAAAACACGAATTTTAATAAATAAAGAGGCAAAAAATAACACAAAACGTGGTCCTCCCGTGACCATGGTTGCTGTAAAGTATCCGAAACGTCGGGATTGTAAAAATCTTAATAAACCGCGATAAAATACGTATAAGTTGTTTCATTATAAAGTGGAATTTGCCTAAACATTTGTCTTTACACACTTTCTAGTGTAAGGCTAATTTTAGGCTGTCGTGATTAGAATTTTAATTTTTAACACTGGGAAGAAACTAGTATGAGAACATTAGAGGTGGAACTGACATATATATTTTATATTTTATATTTATATAAAAAATCATAATTTTTAATTTTTAGTCCATATTGCTATTAAATTTAGTCTAACACTTTTTAACTCAACGAAAACATCCTTTTTTCACCTATAATTTACTACTAAATATCAAAATCGTAATATACAGGTAGCTTAGTATTACTACAATTTAATTAATGCACCTACAGTTTACTACCTACTACTACAATCCTATACATAACCTATAGTTTACTACCGAAATTCGTGATCAAAAGGAACCTACCAGCTTCATGTTGTCTTCTCGGGTATTGAGCGTCGAATACTTCATAACGTCAAAATCCGCTTATATATTGCCAGAATTCCCATTGCCAAGGCCAGAAGGATCTCTACACAAAAACTTTTGTATTACCAATATCGATAATTGTGGCATTAACATTAATGAGTATGTTGGGATTTTTTAAAACTGTTTTAATGTATTTTTTTATAGATTCTATAGTTTAAAAAATTATGTTATTGATTATACAAATATTTTACAAACCCAAAAGGAGAATTAAACTGTGATATAATTTTATAATATTACTATAATATATAATAACTGGTAGAAGGGATGCGCTGTGCCGCGCTCTTCTGCATGGGAACCGCCATCCTGCTTGTTTCTCCCGTCAAACCGCTTTGCTGTGTTTAGAAGGGAAAGGCAATACAGTATAATTACTGGCACCGAGACATAACAATAGGTCTCAGGATACGCTGCGACACTGACCATTTGTAAGACACTGTCAGGTCTGCCAGCGAGAGAAATCATGATGCCGTTGGGGCTGCCCAGCGTTCTGTTTATGACAGATGTTATTTTTTTGCGTATTACAGCGTTAAATCATTGTTAAGCGCATATAAATTATACAAATATGTTTCTGCATAAAGATATTTAGTTTTTCATAATTTCATCGTTCGCAAAAATATTAATGAATTTTTAAACGTAAAAAAATGCGACAATCACAACATAAATACAAGGAACAAACATAAATTGAATGTTTTTGTCTTTATAAAGTTAGTAAATCTTTTATGGGACAATGTATACGTTTTTACAATAAGATCCCAGAAAACGTTCAAAATCTTTCCATTAATAAATTTAAGAAAATTGTTAAAGAACGTTTGTGTGGTAAAGACTGAAATAAAAGATTTTATAGAAGATACCACACCTTGGGAATAAGACATTCACTGTTTAGGTTGACATGGACATGATGTACCTATTTATAAACTATGTGTTTTATGTTGATGACAAAAGAGCAACCCTCAAGTTTTTTCTCGTCTTTCTTGGAGGAGTCTGCATTCCAAACTACACCTACTTCTTATTGACTACTTTTTTTATGTATTTCAAATGTACAAGTTTTTATACGAAATAACGATATTTTGATTTGATTTGTATCATAACTTAATCCTTTATGGTTTATATCTAGACTATGCTATTATTATAGATATTATTAACAATTAAACATGTCTTTATAACAACAAGGACATAACAATATTAATATGAGAAATATAAAAAGCTTAAACGTTTAATTTTCAATAGCGGTCCTATATTTTAAAATTGTTACCACACACACATTCCTTTAATACGAATAAAAAAATCAGGATGTGATCCCGCGACCTTTCGAAACCCATATATTTCTTATTGATCGTTTATTCACATGTCAAGTTTAAAACTACAAAACCGGAAAAAATCTATTAGTAAATCTACTTGAAACAGGAAAACACAGACAAACAGACATAGTTATCGCAGGCTTAACTATCATCATATTGTAAGAGATAGTGTAATGCTGCTTTGCAGCCGACTTGGGCCGGCACAACCGGGGTGGTACTTCTCGCTCACTTAAAACACCGGCGTCAAGTGACATCTATGCTGTCGCGTTTCGTGTGGTTTGTGAGTGTCCCTGCATATCTTTTGGTTGTGCGGATCTCTATGGGCGTTGGTAATCACAATAAGGCTTCGACTGCTCTGTTGTTCCTTATGACATTAAAAAAATATCAGTCCGAGTCCATCCTGAACTTGACCTACACATATCAAAAAGTTTCATCAAATACAGTTGTCATTTTAGTGTGATAGTCACAAATATCTATTGCCCTGTCGCATATAATTAGTAAGATAAAAATTCTCACTGTTTGGCTCGTTTACTCGAAATAAAGCGAGGGAGGACGCTATTCCAATGCAGATTTGAGACCAGTTAATGACCTCTGTGGCTCAATGGCGTTGGCGTTGTCGCTAAAGCCGAGGTAGCGAGTTCGAATCGCTCCAGGGAGCAAAACGTATTCTGTGCTCCTAGGTTATGGATATGTATTAAATATGTGTATTATATAATAAAAATCTTAAATATATATCTATAGTATAAAAGTATTAAATATATTTCCGTTGTCTGGTACCCGTAACACAAGTTCTTTTAAACTTACCACGGGACCAGATTGACGTGGTGACCCGTGGTACCCAGATCTTACCCGGGCAACACATTCATGCGCTCACCAGATATCTTTACCCAGATCTTACCCGGGCAACACATTCATGCGCTCACCAGATATCTTTACCCAGATCTTACCCGGGCAACACATTCATGCGCTCACCAGATATCTTTACCCAGATCTTACCCGGGCAACACATTCATGCGCTCACCAGATATCTTTACCCAGATCTTACCCGGGCAACACATTCATGCGCTCACCAGATATCTTTACCCAGATCTTACCCGGGCAACACATTCATGCGCTCACCAGATATCTTTACCCAGATCTTACCCGGGCAACACATTCATGCGCTCACCAGATATCTTTACCCAGATCTTACCCGGGCAACACATTCATGCGCTCACCAGATATCTTTACCCAGATCTTACCCGGGCAACACATTCATGCGCTCACCAGATATCTTTACCCAGATCTTACCCGGGCAACACATTCATGCGCTCACCAGATATCTTTACCCAGATCTTACCCGGGCAACACATTCATGCGCTCACCAGATATCTTTACCCAGATCTTACCCGGGCAACACATTCATGCGCTCACCAGATATCTTTACCCAGATCTTACCCGGGCAACACATTCATGCGCTCACCAGATATCTTTACCCAGATCTTACCCGGGCAACACATTCATGCGCTCACCAGATATCTTTACCCAGATCTTACCCGGGCAACACATTCATGCGCTCACCAGATATCTTTATCCAGATCTTACCCGGGCAACACATTCATGCGCTCACCAGATATCTTTAGCCAGTCGTGAGACAGTGTCTCTGTGCCAGTAATTACACTGCCTGTCTTGCCCGTCTCTCCGAAACACAGCAAAGCTGTTTCACGGAAGGCAAGCAGGATGGTGGCATGTGAACAGCGCATCCTGAATCTTACCAATGGAAGGAATGCTCTGTGCTTTGCTCCCGTCTGCACGAGTACCATCCTGCTCGTTTCTCTCGAGTGTGTCTTTCTTTGGCGTGTCTCGTAAAGAAGGGCAGGACAGGCAGTGTAATGAGACTTTAGATGGTAAATCTCACGTCTCAGGATAGTCAACACGGAATGTGTTGACTAGGCTGGTTTTGGGTTTACTTGTTTATGTTCATGGGCGACGCTGACCACTTACCATTATGTGTCTCTCTGCTCCTTAGCCTATCCACTATCATAAATAAAAAAAATCGAGTTGATGATACTAAATACCATAATAACAGGTATGTACCTATACCTAAACCTAATAGGTAATCAGTTGTGCCCACGCTCATGTCAAGGGTATGATTCATGGAGGAAGTGGGTTCGAATCCGTGCGGCCGACCCTGACCGGATTTTTAGACCTTTAAGCATCAAATTCTGTCACGGCACATAATATCTATTGCAATATTTCCATGCAAAAGATCATCTTAATAGCTAGTGCACCAACAATTTTAATCTTTTTTTTCTTTTCTTTTAATCTGATTGCACCACATATATGTTTAAAGACTTACTAGAACTATCCCGATGGTTTTTTTTTTTTTTAACAATAAAACTCTTTTATCTTATTTATGTTTTACCGTCGTTTTACCGCTGTTTTGTCTGAATTCGATGTTTCCCGTGTTACCATCGAAAAATTGAAAAAAGTCTATAAAATGAATAACTCCAATTTCTTTCAATAACTGGGTTATTGAATGCATAAAAAAATTTCATTCAGACTTCCTTTTGTGTTCAAACAAATTCCGTTGACGCACTTTGGCCACTTAATCTTAGATGTCTTCTTGGTGACTAGCAGCGCCCCGCGGTTTCACCCGCGTACTTCCCATTCCCGTGGGTTAACAGGGATAAATTATAGCCTATATGTTATTCTGATGTATAAGCCATATTATTGTAAAGTTTCATAAAAATCAATTCAGTAGTTTTGGCGTGAAAGAGTCACCAACATACGTCCATACATTTTTACAAACTTTCGCGATTATAATATAACTAACTGGTGCCCGCGATTTCGTCTGCGCAGGGTAAGATTTCTTTTTCTTAATAAAAAGTATCGTATGTTACTTCTAATACCTCCAAGAATATGTGTACAAAGTTTCATGATGATCGGTTAAGTAGTTTTCACGTAGCAAACAAACTTACTTTCACATTTATAATATTAGTAGTATGGGATTAATTATTTCACAGCTTATTTAAGATATGATATACCGGTGGAAGGGAAGCGCTGCGCCGCGCTCCCGGCTGCATGGGTACCACCATCTTGCTTGTATCTCCCGTGAAACAGCTTTGCTGTGTTTCGGAGAGAAGGGCAAGACAGGGAGTGTAATTACTGGCACCGAGACTTAACATCTTATGTCTCAGGATAGGAAACACATAGATGTGTTGCCTGGGCTCGTTCCAGGTAAACTAGTTTATGTTCATGGGCGACGTCGACCACTTACCATCAGGTGGCACGTTTGCCAGTTTGCCTATCCAACTAACATAAAAAAAAATGTCCAGCTGTGGGATAGTGTCTAGTGATGATAATGATGATGATGATGATGATGACGATAATGATGATGATGATGAAGATATGACAGTTGTCATATCTTCATCATCATCATCATCATCGTCATCATCATCATACTGTCATATCTTCATCATCATCATCATCATCGTCATCATCATCATCATCATCATTATCATCATCACTATAACTATAGTGATGATGATAATTAAATCCAATAACAATTGAAGATTGTTCAAAATAACGGAAAAGTGTGATGGTCGTGACCACCACGAGATCGTGACGGTAACTGGGCTACTGCTATTGTGTTTGGACGAGGAAGCTGATATTGCTGTTACTGTAACATTTGATATAAGAGTCATCTGTCAGAGAACGAAAATATTTTTCTTTGGTCTCATTTAGGTAAGCAAACGAGTAGTGGAGCCACATGAGATTTTGCTATCATCGTCACCAGCCTGTCATTGCCCACAGCTGAACACATTCCTCCCTTTTTCTTCCACTCTCCTCAATCCTTTGCCCGTCTCATCCATGTTGTCCCACCAGCATTCCGACGTAATCGGTCCATCTACCATAGGACCAGGACATCTCCAGCCCAGTTCACCATTCAGTTACCGTGGACCACCTGCTATCACATTGTGTCCCGCCCAACTCCATTTCAATTCCGCGACCCTATTAACTACAATAAATTAATTTACTACAACCACACGCATTCCTACATCCGAGATGCGAGATGAATTATTCATATACAAAGCGATTCGATTTGTCTGTTTGTCTCGAACGTCAATTAAACTCGGTAACCGTCGCCCACGCGCATTGTTAAATATGACTTAATCCATACGATAAATCTTCTTCAACCAGGAAGATGGTGAAGAGAAAGAATTAGACTGTAATTACTATATGCAGTCGTATCATCATATTATATTACTAGGTTAGCCAAACTGATGGACGTGCCACCAGATGGTAAGTGGTTAGCGTCGCCAATAAACTAGTTTACTTGGAACTAGCCAGGCAACTCATTCATTGACCCAGGACCCTCAAATTGCGTCTGAAGGCGCTCGCAGTGGTAATTTGTTTTAGTTTGGGTAGGGCACTCCCAGGTGTGAGTCCCATACAGGGTTAACCACCCAGGTACCTGACAACATACTCATATCTAAAAGGCCGGCAACGCACCTGCTGATCCCCTGGTATAGCGGGTGTCTGTGGATCTCGCTATTCACTTACGATCAGGTGAACCGACTGTCCGTTTGCCCCTTCTTCTATAAAAAAACATGCATAAAGCATTTCCTTTTTTTATTAAGGGGGCAAACGAGCTGTCGGAGCCTTCTGATACCGACGCCTATATACATCCACACAACCAGAGGCTCTGCAGATGCGTTGCCCTTCTTTTCCCTCAATGGGCCACCGAAAACTCACAAACCGCACGAAATAGCATAGCTGTCACTTGACGCCGGTATTATGTGAGCGAGGAGTACCACCCCGGTTGTGCCGGCCCAGTTCGGCTGCAATTCAGCATGCAACTACCTCTTACCTGCGTCAAAAAAATAAGAGGCAACTCTATCCTGAGATATAAGTAAAGTTTTTGTGCCAGTAATTACACCGCCTGTCCTCTGGAGAAACAAGCAGGAGGGCGGTACCCAAGGAGCGCAGCAACGCATCCCTCCCACCAGATTATTACGAGACTGTGTGACGGTTAGATTTCCGAAATATCGAAACATACTCAAAATACATAAGGTATGAACATCGTTAATGGTAATAATCTTATTACATTATACTTCATTCGGTTTGTGATTGACATAACGTAATTTACGTGAGCTCATTTATTAGCATTGATTAAGTATTAGTATTAGCAACGGTAATTACTGATTATAATTTGACAAACTTTATTAGTCCGTATTAGTCCGTAGAATAGGTCAAAGGTCAATTTCTGAATATATTTTTCCTTATTATATCCTTTTTTGTTAGCTATATGGGCAAACTGTCAGACGCGTCTAATGGTAAGTGGTCGACGTCACCCCTTTTTTTCTTTTACGCTGGGAAATGTTCTGAGGCAGAGTGAGGTTCCTTTCTTCGCCCCTGGTCCCCTCTTTTGACCCCTCTTCTTATGAGAGGGGTACAAACAGCAGCTTCCGCGATTCATTCACCTAAGGCTACTGAGCCCCACCGCCACGACAAGACTTCAACCATGGGGGGATCGACGTCACCCCTGAACATAAACGACGTTTACCTGGAACTAGACAACTCATTCATGTGTCTGTTTCACTTTAGCATTTCCCGGCGTTAAAGAAAAAAAAGGGGTGACGTCGACCACTTACCATTAGACGCCTTGTCTGAAATGTACGTACGCAATATAACTTCAGAACTACTGCACCAAATAAAATATTTTTTTTTTGTGATGGTTATCATCAGGTTTGTATGAAAATGATGATGACAAACATTTTCGGGTGAGGACAGGACAACGCTTGCCAGGTTCAGCTTGTAGTTAATTAAGTACATTTTGAATATGTAGTGAATATTATTTATAAATAATAATTATTTATAAATAATAATTATTTATAAATAATAATTATTTATAAATAATTATTATTTATAACGGCAATGAAAGCGCTATTTTTGGAAATAAACGGTGCCTCCATTTTGAGAATTCTTATTGTACCGGTAATTGCATATTCTCTACTTGTCTAACAATTGCATATAATTAAGACTATTATATTACAAGGTATTTCCGTGGTGTTTTTATCGATTTGGTTGTTATCGGTATTTTTGATCAGCAAAAAGTTTTTCCTATTTACTAATACTGTGAATTTAGCAAGGCTCTCATTTTCTTTTTTTATTTTACGAGGGGGAAAATCTTCAAAAAGATCAACCAGCCTCTTAACGGGAAGAGCCTAGGGTATGTGGAGATTTTTACCTACAAAAAAATCGGTTTTCTGTACTGACGATAGTTGAACGTGACAACGTCATAAGAAAATGGAACGCCTCACAGCGAGGTAACGCCGCATGCGTCATGTTTTTTCGTGCGTGCAGCCGGCTCCATCGAATTATAAGACGTTGTCACGTCGAAACCCCCTCCTGTGGTCTACCTCTGCGTAAACTGGGAAGCTCTGGGATATCCGCAGAAACGTCACCAATACTTCCCAAGCACATCCCAGCCTGCAGGCTTATAGACTTTGCCAAAAATCTACGCTGCTAGTAGAATAAGGCGGACTGGAACCCCAACTCCTTCGCCAGCAGCCTTCTAGGCTCTCATTCCCTAGGAGACTATCACCATGCCCATGCCCATGGAATATGTCACGAGGTTATTCCTCAATGCAAAAGTTCAAAAACCTTCAATTATGATTATCATAGGCTAAGAACACGTCTTGAGCTAATCGCCCCTATAATCCTATTATCAATATATTTCCCCTATAATCAATAGGTGACCCAGCTGCCTCCCCACTAAACCGATGCAGCTTTAGGGCCAATAAGCCATTAGCTTAGACATATTTTCGAAAAAAAACAACATAATATTATGTAAGCGTGGAAGGTTCTACTTGACTACAGTCTAACACTGATCCTGAGATTGCATATCACCTTATACTAATATAATTAAGGCGATAGTTTGTAAGTTTGTATGTTTGTTGATCTGTCACGGCAAAACGAGTGAACTGATTTGGATGAAAGTTGAAATGGTGATGGCTTATACCTTGGATTAGGACATAGACGGGACGGTTATAAGTCTAAGTTAACGCAGGCGAAGCTGTGGGCCCCACCATGGTTCAGGCCTTGACGTGGAGGTGGTGCTCAGTAGCCTAGGGTCAGCCCAGCACCTTAAGCGAAGCGATTTGTGCCGAGGGGGCTCTTTGTACCCCTAGTCAGTCGACTAGCCGTCGAGATTAGTAGTTTGCTAATTAGATCCGGGGCACCAAAGGCGGAATTGGTGTCACCCGTCGGGTTTTAGTAGGTAGAGCTGCGTCCACTTACCAGCTTTCGTGCGCAGCTAGTCCCACATACCCGCGTGTGGAGATTCACTCCCCGCGGGATGCCACAGAGCATTTTCCGGCGTTAAAGGGGAAAAAGGCAAAGCTGTGGGCACCAGCTAGTCAGAAACAATTTATGAGAAAATGGTGTTATTTGTTTTGACTTACTTTTAGGTTATTTAAGAGGAGTGGAAGCTAGAAAGGTGGAGATTTAAGGGCTCTGAGAGCATACCTCAGCCTTTTAGGAATTAAAAGAATTAGAATAGTATAAGTAACTATATTATACTAGCTGGTGCCCGAGACTTCGTCTGCACAGGATAATATTCAATTTTTTTTCATAAAAAATATCCTATGTTACTTCTAACACCTCAAAGAATATGTGTATAAAGTTTCATGATGATCGGTTTAGTAGTTTTCGCGTGAAAGCGGAACAAACAAACTTACTTTCACATTTATAATATTAGTGGGATTAGTCAAGTTTTGGTTCTCGGTGTCAGTAATCCTAATAAGCCAACCAGGTGAAAACTGGTTATGCAAGTGGAATTTGTTTCATCCGTAACAATACGTTTATGGTTTATGCTAATTTAAACAAATGTTACGTCTATGTGTACAGATGGCGCCGCTGATGCAAGGTTCTTGTACACAGAACATCCGTAAAAGCTATCTATTATTATTTTAGATTACCGGTGGGAGGGAAGCGTTTTGTCGCGCTCCCTGCTGCATGGGTACCACCATCTTGCTTGTTTCTCCCGTGAAACAGCTTTGCTGTGTTTCGGAGAGAAGGGCAAGAGAGGCAGTGTAATTACTGGCACCGAGACTAAACATCTTATGTCTCAGGATAGGCAACACATAAATGAGTTGCCTGGGCTCGTTCCAGGTAAACTAGTTCATGTTCATGGGCGACGTCGACCACTTACCATCAGGTAGGTTTGCCAGTTTGCCTATCCAACTAACATAAAATAAGGGCACCCAGCAACTCACCTGTTAAGTGATCAACGACGCCTATTAATTATTGTTTATGATGGATAAATAAACGAGATATATCAACTTCACTATAATTATGTCAACTTACACTGCCTTTTTTCTTTAACGCCGGGAAATGCTCTGAGGCATCCCGCGGGGATCTCCCCAGGCTGCGGTGACTACCCGAAAGCTGATGGACGCAGCTCTACCCACTAAAACCCTGCGAATACCACCAATGCCGCCTTTGGTGAGGAGCCCCAGATCTGTTGAGCAAACAGGGCACCTCGAAGGATAGTCAGTCCCTCAGGCGACCGACGCCACCTCCACAGAGTGATTGTCCCGCACCACGGAACAACCCCGCCCAACCTCGGGACAGTACGGTACACTACAGTAAGATTCCCGTCCTCGCCCCTTGTCCCCCACGCATGCACTTTACAAAGAGCAGCTCTCTGGGCTCAATTTGCTACGCCCAAAGTGCTGATTTCACTTTAGGCTACTGAGCCCCACTGCCACGTCCTGAACCATGGTGGGGAACTTAGACTGCCTGTTGTTATCTATACTAATATTATAAAGAAAGAAAGGTTTGTATCTTTGTATGTATTAAATAAAAACTACTGGACTGATCTTTATTTTGCCATAATCCGGATACGTCCATAAATCTAAGTTAACGCGGGCGAAGCTGTGTGAAAATACCTCCATGATATCGGTACTTATGCAGTCATATAATTCACTGGCTTGTCACCGACTTTGAAGATATTATTTTTTTCTTCTAGGAAGAAAAAGAAGATGTAATAAGACGTATTCACGTTACATTAATTTATATCCATAACAGTCAGGATTCGAATCCGTGACCTTCGCCTCAACTACACCAGCAGACCCAATAACCCAGGATTTTAATTAACCCAATCCATTTAGGCCATAACACCCACATATTCATCTGATGAGAATTGCTCTAATATGGTACCACCATTGCACCACAAAATTTATGGCTTCCGAAGATAAGCCAAGAATTAATACCACCCAACGGTCAAAGTGGTTATTACCACACTACAATATCATTGCATTCATATATTTTAGTACGTACAGACGGATACATTATGTGATTATATTTCGTAACATAAAATACACATCATCATCATCAGCTTTTATCCGTCCACTGCTTAACATAGGCTTTTTTTTGACGGAAATGCTCTGAGGCATCCCGCGGGGGACTAGGTCTCCCCAGACGGGTATGTGGGACTCGCTGCACCCGAAAGGTGGTAAGGTTCTAGCTCAGCTCTACCCACTAGAACCCGGCAATTGCCACCAATGCCTTTGGTGAGGTGCCCCGCATCTGTTGAGCAAACAGGGCACCTTGACGGCTAGTCAGTCCCCAAGGGACCTATGCCACCTCCACAGAGGGGTTGTCCCGCACTACAGAACAACCCCTCCCAACGTCGAGACAGTACAATGGGGTAAGGTTCCCATCCCCTTTGCCCCCTGCTCTTTTGTTCCCTCTTTTTAAATGAGGGTCACAAATAACAGTTCCCTCGGCTCAATTTGCTTCGTCCAAGGTACTGGATCCACCGTAGGCTACTGAG
Organism: Helleia helle; assembly: GCA_963853865.1. Classification (NCBI taxonomy): domain Eukaryota; kingdom Metazoa; phylum Arthropoda; class Insecta; order Lepidoptera; family Lycaenidae; genus Helleia; species Helleia helle. The sequence goes on along the minus strand of OY971433.1, from coordinate 16,498,076 downwards.
CCCCACCGCCAGGACAAGGCTTGAACCATGATGTGGTGCTGAGAATAGGCCTCCCTCAAAGAACGCCAAGACGACCGATCCCTCGCCATTCGCCTCGCCCACCACGAACCGGCCTGCACGGTTAATGGCCGACCAACGCTTCGTCTACCTAAGTCGCCTATAGGTATATCCTTACTTAGTTACATTAAATTCACTTTTTGTGTTGGTCAGTTTGTGCATCGATATTTTCTCAACTACCAAAACGAATTTTGATACGGTTTTCACCGATTCACTAGACATTCACGGGGTCTTATCCGCAAATTAAAATTAAAAACTTGGTAATAATACCGTTTTAAATAATTTTAATGATATATCTAGCGGACTGTATTTTATTAAACGGGTGCCACCTCTAACATGTAATCTTATTAACTTCGCAAAATTATAAAAGAAAATTATTGAATCGTGATCGGTTAAGCAAAGTTCACTGTTACATCTGGTAATATGAATCTCACATTACAAATATTATCTATTAGCTATTAATCAGAGTGGATTTACATATAATATATTTTATAGCCCGCAGCTTCGCCCGCGTTAACTTAGATTTACAGCCGTACGCGGATTGATGATGATTATTTTATAGCGTAAGTTACTTATAACATTAGCTATCTGCCAGTGAAAGTCCCGTCAAAAACGGCCCAGCCGTTTCAGAGATTAGCCGGAACAAACGGACAGACAGACAAAAATTGTAAAAAATGTTATTTTGGTATATGTCCCGTGTATACATCCATATGCATTTAGTAAAAAGCGGTTATTTTAATATTGCAAACAGACACTCCAATTTCATTTATCTGTAATTATATTGAATTTCACCAATTGGATTGAAGAAGTTTGACTTCAATATCAATCCGGACACGGCTGTAGTGGCGAAGCTGTGGGCGGTATACCTACATTATGAATTCTTAGGAAATTACTACTAATGTATGGATGTATGTTTGTTACTCTTTCACGCAAAAACTACTGAATGGATTTTAATGAAACTTTGCAATAAGATAGCTTATACATCAGAATAACATATAGGCTATAATTTATCCCTGTAATCCCACGGAACTAACTACACGAGGCGCTGCTCGTACAGTATAAATTACAATTTAGTGTGTAGTGTGTGTTGGGGCTCAATTACAGTACTAGTGTTCACAAGGCTGTGACATTTGGAGATGAGCTGGTTGATCTAGATATCTAGAATCTAGATTTAGTACGAACGGGATATTTAAAATGTTTACATTTTATTACACGGAACTCGATATTTCGGCCATGTCTTGTTTTTCAAGTGAAACCTCTTTGTGCGCATGAGGGTAAAATTTTTACGTATGAAACGTCACGAAAATGTGCAACGTTTTTGTCCAAGAAGGGAGAAAGTGGTTGAGACAAATTGAGAGAGAGTGAGAAAGGGCGAACGTAGCATGAAGCACAGCCATGGAGTGAGAGTAGGGAACAAGCGAGTGAGAAGATCTTTCTCATTCTTAAGAGAGAGAGAGAGTGAGATAGAACGAACGTTGCATCGCAAGTTTCGGAAATTTAAAGCCTTAGATCAGTATCAATACAAACGAGATTTAAAAATTAGTTTGCCAAATAAGTTTCACTTCTGACATATTGTGTACTTTGTACGCACGCACTTTTTTATATGTATCTTATGTGGGTAAACGAGCAGTCGAAGCCTTTTGGTGACTACCGACGCCCATAGACATTCGCACAACCAAAAGTTATGCAAATGCGTTGCCCTCCTTTTCCCTATCCCCCCAATGGGCCAATTGAGCCAATTGAGCGAGTGGTACCTCCCCGGTCGTGCCGGTCCGAAATCGGCTTCAAATATATTTATGGTCATGGGCGACGTTAACCACGTTAAATAGCCTGCTATCTCAATTACCAGATAGAGTCATCGTATAAGGCGTTTGACCGGCATTACTTAATCTTTGCCACATTTAGAAGAACAGGTTACGAATCGACAGTTAACTTTGACTGAATGCGTGGGCAAAACTGGTCTATATGGTATTGCAGACAGTTTACGCAAAGGTTGCTATAGTAGAATAGTAATGTGGAGTAAATAGGTGTTTTAGTAATTTTACTAACTACGGTGTGACTTTTAGAGCATAATACGATTATTATTATTTTCTTCAACGCCGGGAAATGCTCCGAGGCATCCTGCGGGGGAGTGGGTCTCCCCAGGCGGGTATGTCGATTTCGCTGTGCCCGAAAGCTGGTAAATGGACGCAGCTCTACGCACAAACCAGGCGAGTGCCACCAATGCCGCCTTTGCTGAGGTGGCCCGGATCTGTTGAGCAAACAGGGCTCCTCGACGGCTAGTTAGTCCCTCAGGGGACCGATGCCACCTCCACTGAGGGGTTGTCCCGCACCACAGAACAACTCCTACCAACGTCGGGTTAGAACAATGGGGTGAGGTGTCCGTCCTCGCCCCTTGCCCCCTGCTCTTTTGTCCCCGCTTCTTATAAGAGCGTTACAAAGGCCCCCCTCGACTCAATTCGCTTCGCCCAAGGTGCAGCGGCTCACCCTAGGCTACTGAGCCCCACCGCCAAGACAAGGCTTGAACCATGGTGAGGAGCATAATACGATACGACTTAGGGACTTTCAACAAAAGAGCATACTCATATTCGAATGGCGATTAACAAAGAAAAATTGTAGGCATCATGGCATCTGGTTGGCATCCGTGACCTGATTTACTCTTGGTTCAGTTGAAAATCAGCGTCAGGAAACATTTTCCTGACACGATGCTGAACTGGACCATTTTGACCCACACGTGAGACACACACTTATTACAATTTTTTGTTTGCTATAGCCTATAATTGTTTTTGATTTTTTTGTTTTATTTTTATGTTTTTGCGATCAAAAATGTTTTTTCTGTGTATCTCTTTGTCTCTGTGTGTCTCATGTTTGTGTCGAATAAATGTTTCTTTCTTTCTTTCTTTTATCTGCTAATGATATAGCGGGTGTCTATGGATGTCGCTTATCACTTACCATCAGGTGAAACGAGAGTTTGCCTCCTCTTATATTCAAAAATATAGGTATTTAGTTATTGTATAACCGGGGTATGCTTTAACCGGGGAGTGAAACTGGAATTTTTCCTACTCCTCCTGAATTCTTCTGATTAAATTCGTTGCGGGTCCCAAGGCAGTTTTAACGTATCCCTCGGGCTCCCTGAGATCGTATCAAAGGGTCATTTAGTGGTTACCGCTGTCGATCCTGGCTATACAGGAGTAGCAGCAGTGGGAACGAGTGCTGGGCCTAGCCCATATTGTATAACCGGCTACTGGTGGCAGAAATGTGCCATGTGTGCCTTTCTGCAAATAGCAAACGAACAGTCGGTTCGCCTGGTGGTAAGGACACCATAAAAACCCGTTTATCGGAAGGCAAATATTATGAGTATGTTCTTCTCTTGAAGGTCCTTCAGTCGCATAGACATTAGGACCATCGACCATATAACCGGAATAGAGTGTGTTCTGCGCTCTAATTGGCCGACTGATGGTCATTGATGGATGATTGGCCGATGGGACGTACATTCAGATCAAATTACTAATCTATCCCGTTATTATATGTATGTATAGGATATACCGAAACTCTGGTATCCATAAAATATATAATTACGATTTTAATTGTTATTTTATAAAGATTTGAATCTATATACAGATAAATAAAATTGGAGTGTCTGTTTATTAATATTAAAATAAGCGCTTTTTACTAAATGCATATATATGGCTGTATACACTGTACATATTATACTAAAATAGCATTTTTTACATTTTTTCTCTTTCTGTCTATCTGTTTGTTCCGGCTAATCTTGGAAACGGCTTGGCCGATTTTGTCTGGACTTTCACTGAAAGATAGCTGATGTTATAGGGAGTAACTTAGGATATAAAAATAATCATCATTAATCCGTCTACGACTGTAAATCTAAGTTAACGCGGGTGAAGCTGCGGGCAACAGCTAGTAGTAGGGTAGGGTGGGGCTTAAAGGTCCGCGGGTAAAAAGGTCCACCATAAATATCTCAAAAACAAGTGACGTATCGTTCTTTTTAACGATACAAGCGTAAAAAAGCGAGCGCGGGGGGTGTAACGCGCCATCACCACTATTCACCACCAGTCGGGCGACGTTGCTAGCAGGAGATACACTACCGCGTGACAAAATTTTAACGTAAGTATTTTTTTTCCTTGTTAATCTTTTCGGTTTCAAGCACTGCTACTAAGTTTACGATGCCTTAACATATTTTTTAAGTATACGTTATTTAATTGTTTTTCAATGTTTCTTATTATTTTTAAGTTAGATTTAACGGTTTTTTGTGTATAACTTCTACAAATACTTACATGTGGTTGGGGTAAAAAGGACCAGTTGGTCCTTTTTCATCATTTACACTTTGCTTTTATAAGATTTATCATATTTGTTTTAGTATGCGGAACTATAAAAGAAAAACAGATCGTGGCTCAAAATCCGTGGAACTGATGCAACGTGCAGCACATTTAGTTTTACATGAAAGTCTTCATGAGTCTGATGATGTTTGATGTGCTGCGAGAACTACAGTGACAGCGTTCCAGGAGAAGGTTTTAATCTTTTCAAAAACTGGGCCCATGAAAAATGTGTTGTTTAACTGAGACTGATTAGTAATTTAAACTGTTAAGAGAGTTAGATATTATTTCATATTATTAATAAAACTTTATATGTTTCCGAAGAAATATTTTGTTATTTTCTTTTGTTACCGTATTTTTTTACTTTTTGTTTTTAGAAAAAAATATACTTTTGATTTGCATTGGATCATACGTAGTTATTTTTTAATAAAACCCATTTAAATTAAAAATAAAATACTGGACCTTTTTGGCCCCTGGCTGTCCCTTTTTACCCCAACTATGGGGTAAAAAGGGACAGACGACAAGTTCTAGAAAAACAGTAAAAAAACATATTTCTATAATGATGAATCAACCGGGAATTGAGCCAAACATAGTTCGATAGTTGTTTGTTTGAAATGTGTTATGTGTTGTGAGGTAATTGTTTTGATTTTCTCAGTATAGTGACTAATAGTCAAATTGGACCTTTGTGCCCCGCCCTACCCTATATATATTTATTTAATTATTTTTAATTTAATTAAGATAAACACCAATACAATCACTCAAAAACTAGCTTGAATAAAATGAGTTGAGTGTCACCTCAATTTGTATATAAATATAGTAAAATACATTATATATGACGTAATTAATCAAATATATAATAAAACAGTTATGTACTACAAATAAGTTAAAATTTTGATGTTACTTTGTAAAATATAATTCTTTCGGCTTACCGCAACAAAATGTCTGACTAAACCAGTTTAATCAAACAAACAAAGATGTCGGTATAAACAATCATATCAAATTGGCTATAATTTTCACAAAATATGTTTAAATCCCCGTAAAATCATAGACAAAGACGCGGGAAGTGAGCAGCCTTTTAATTAAAACAACAATAAAAATAATTTCCTCCAAAACCATAAACAAAATGGTGGTATTTTATCTGTAGTTTATGACATCGATTAGTCCATCCGCCATATTGGATTCCATTGTCTATTGAACAAAAAGGATCGCGGATGCGTAAGATTCGTCACAAGTAAATGACATATAAAAATATTTTTACAATCGAATGTCAGCGTTCGAGATATATTCAGTGTGATAATTAAAAAATAACAGAAAACCAGACAGAAAACTTTAATTTATCAAAAAAAATCTAAGGTTTTCTTGTTATTTCGATAATCAAACGAGCCACCTGATTATAAGTGATGAGCGTCCCCCAAGAAAATTGACAAATTTATCAACTAGCCCAGGTAACTTTTTGAGGGTTCCGGATATGCAGGCAGCAGACAGGATCACCTCAGTGACAGGCTGGCCTCGGTGTAAACCGGGCAGTCCTGTTACCAGGAGTAATCTGGCCGATTACTCCTGGTAACAGGACTGCCCGGTCGCTACTAAGCAGTCCCCACGACGTCGTTCCATACAGACTCGGGTTCCCATCCTGAGCCCGAACGAACACAGGGGCGTTCGTCACCCACTGGAGGAGGCCTCGGGCCATCTTAACACCTAAAATGGTAAATCTCGGTTTTAGTTATTAGTAATTGCTGTTCATTTCCTGATCTTTTTTTACAGCTTTGCTGTGTATTATTATTTAACGGATTTGTATAAAAGGCGTATATTTTATTGATAACAAGACAACATTTTGATCTTTTTCAGGTGGGATTGATACGACTACGACGGCGACTACGCACCGCCGTGTCGGACCTGCGCCCGCCCATGTAAGGCCCGAGCTATAAGGCACCCTTATGTGTTCAGGGTGCCTTTACTTTGACCAAACCCAAATATGGTTAGCAATTTGATTTCCTAGGTTTATATGGCAGCGCCACCATGGTTCCATTGACGTGGCTGTGGGGCTCAGTAGCGGGTGAGCTCAGCACCTTGGGCGAAGCTAATTGAGCCGAGGGGACTCTTTGTACGCCTCTTATAAGAAGATGAGACAAAAGAGCAGAAGGGGCGAAGATGGAAACCTCACCCCATTCCGACATTGGGAGGGGTTGTTTTGTGGTGCGGGGCAACCCCTTTGTGGAGGTGGCGTCGGTCACTTGGCGGACTGACTAGCCGTCGAGGTGCCCTGTTTGCTCAATAGATCCGGGGCACCTCACCAAAGGCGGCATTGGTGGCACTCGCCGAGTTTTAGTAGGTAGAGCTGCGTCCACTTACCAGCTTTCGGGCGCAGCGATTCCCACACACCTTCCTGGGAAGACACACTCCCCCGCGGGATGCCCCAGAGCATTTCCCCGCATTAAAGAGAAAAAAAAGTTCACATGGCAGATGTACCTACCTGTCTACCAAATGGTTTATTAGTTAAAAACTCAAGTTTTTAAACTCATTCTCGCCTTAACAAGCAAGAAAAAGAATATTCAATAAAACAAAACCAGCTACCTACGTGAACCGTAGTCAAAATAAAAAAAATACAAGACATGAACATATATTTATTAAATACTAGCTGTGCCCGCGACTTCATTCGCGTAGATTACGTAATTTAAAAATGATTTTTTTTAGTGTGAAGAGCTATATAAATAGAGGATGTTGAAAACTTTATCTCTATCTTAAAACCCTTATACTTTTAATATAATTAATTGATCGCTTTTATTCATAGCACCTAGTCTCTTTTTAAATTACCCATAGAGAAGAAGAATCACCTAGCGCCTACCTACTTAGGTAAGTATACTGTACCTGTCATCATCATCATCGTCAGCCTCTATTCATCCACTGCTGAACATAGGCCTCCCTCAATGAACGTCAAGACGACCGATCCCTTGTCACTCGCATCCAACGCGGACCGGACACTGCACGGCATACCTACAATTATTTATAAAATGTATGAACCGTCCGCAATCCGCATTATCAGTCAAATATACAAAAATGTATGATCATTGATCACTAAACCACAGAAATAGTAATAATACCACTCTAATAATAATATAATTATTATAAGTGTGCTGTGGAGTGTGGTCTCATCACTGTGATACTCGCTGCACGCGGCGCTGACTTAAAACTTAAATAATAACAAAAATATTTTCATTTTTTTTAATCCTACTCATGTACTTAAAATCAATTTGGCGTAAAATTGATGAGAAATGCCAAAAAAGTGAATATCAATAATTTAACTGAGTACATATAATTTTTGTTTATTAATTTTTTTGCACGCCGTTCGCTTTGGTAATGAAGTTCGCAAGTATTGCTGAACAAATTGGCGTCTTGACAGGGCTATTGTTACTGGGCTTGCATAGTACGTTATCATATATTTTTTTTGTTTACGAAATTTCCAACTGAGACATGGCGAGAAGGGCAAAATCACTTTATTTTGAGAAAAATCGTTACAAATGATGTTGATTTTTCTTCGCTCCATTTAACGACAATTTTCTATAACTTTCAGAATGTACAGTCCGTTCAGACTTCAGTGACGTCATATGAAGCTTAAACTGTACGGTCTACTTTTTGGCGTTATTATCTTTATGCATCTTACCCATCTTCACCATGACTATATTATTGGATATTGCAAGACATCGTAAGCTCGGTGAGTCTCAAAAATGCGTTGCAGGCGATCGTCGCGAGTGCGTAACACGATGTCACGCCTCTCACATTCCTGATCGACTAAAACAACTGCGACTTCATCTGCCATTGGTGCGTTGTGCCTCCCGCGGTGTTCACCAACAGGACGTCTATCTGCGCTGATGATTATTTTGTAATCATTGCTGCCTTGTGGAATGGAATCTAACGCAGCTTTAAAATTCCCCACGTATTGATTTACTTGATGCAGCATGTTTTGTAGTTCTGATAGAAGCGCACCATTAAGCTGGGGGAAATGGCGATTCTTAATATTATGCCGTTCAGTGTAATCGGACACAAAATAAATTTGAAGAAATCTAGGCTCATTATCTGGCAAAAAAGATCCGATGAGATGGTAAACTTGACCTTGCACTTTGAAGGTTGGCATGACCGGACCCTCCGTTATTTGTTTTGCCCCAAAGGATGTCATTTGGAAAACGCTGTTATAGGAACGGATACTACGATTAAACGCGACTCCCTTTCGGTAAAAGTCTCAGACTCGCGTGAGAGGGCGTGACGCTCTCGGTCAGCTGACAACCGCGCTTCGCGTTCCTCGATACTCTCTTGGGAGCGCAAAGTTGCGGTCAGGATTCTTTGCGAACTTAAACGCGACTCCCTTTCGGTAAAAGTCTCAGACTCGCGTGGGCTAGGGAGAAAATGACGTCATATGCACAACGCCATCTATTGGGAGTTGATCTGTAATCGTTCGGACACAGTTATAAAATATCTTTTTTTATATTAAGTAACACATTAAACTATATAATGAATATAAATAAAACGATTTTTCTAAAGTATTAAAGAAAGTAATTACTATTCCTTTCCAACGTTTTAAAATTTTAACAAAATATTATATTATCTCAATAAATACATGCATATACATGTCGGTACTATAAGTTGTCAATAGATGGCGTTGATCTGATCCTATTTGTTAAGTATTGTATTGAACTACATTTTTGTCAATAAGTCGCTACGATAAGTCGTCAATAGATGGCATTGTTCTGATCCTATTTGTTAAGTATTGTATTGAACTACATTTCAAATACATAATAATATATCTTTTGATAGAGTAAAGTGATTGCGATGAAACAAAAACTAAATGTTACTCTAAGTTACGCACAATTTTTATGTATAAAAGTTATTTACACTGGATTTGTATTTTTTACGTGATGCGTGATTAACTAAACAGACAAACAGATAAACAGACAAACAGACAAAAATTTAAAAAATGCTGGAAATATATTCTGTCATCCTTTAACACCCTGGCCAATTTTTTTTTAAATATTTTCAATGTACAGAAACGACTCCTCTACAGATTTATTATATGTATAGATGTTTTTTTTTATAACATTGAAGGGCAAACGATCAGTTGAAGCGTGGTTGAAGCCTATCCCCCCAATGGGCCACTTGACGTCGGTGTTAAGTGAGCGATACCACCCCGGTCCTGCCGGCCCAATTCGCTTGCAAAGCAGCATGTCGCTACCTTTTACAGTTCAAATTGTCGTACAAGGTATCTTTTTGAACGTCAGTTGAAACTACCACCAGTTCCAAGGCGAGCCCACTAAGAAGAACAGACTTAGATTTCATATCTTAATCCAGGTTATATGACGTATGAGTATGACTCGTACATCATGAGAATTCCTTGTGTTAGAAAAGAAAATCAACTATTTTGAAATTTTTCGTACATGAAAATTCTAATTCAAAATTCTTTATTGTTAGATGCAGTAACAAATTATAGGTCTTACAAGAATATACAGTCCTTACATCTTCCCATCACTATGGTGTACAATAATTCATTATAATGATGCAAAAATAATTCTTGTTAGTTTTTAAGTATTAGTTATATTATTAAATGAAAGACTGATAATTCTCTAATTTATCACCAGCATTTTCATCATCGTCGTCGCAATGATGACCAACCAGATATTTTTATTACAACCAGGAAAAAGGCATTAGCAATAAAGAACTATTTTTTTTACCGACACAAGGTCAAGATAATTAAAGCATAGTTACTATAGTATGCTAAATAGACGCTTTGTCATCATCATCATCATCATCGTCATCAAACAATTGCGATAGGACCCGCATTGAAAATATTATGGCCATCAAGAGAAGCCCGATAAATGTGATACACCCATGATAATATTCATAATTAATACAAATATAATATAACGAAAAGTGGAATTAAATACTGAGATATACCCCCAAATACTCAAACGAATCTCAAATTTAAGACCTACTTAAATTCATGCTACAACGTGTCAGATTCAAAGAAAAAGAGGGACTACACGAGTTTAAGTACGTCTTAAATTTGAGATTCGTTTGAGTATTTGGAGGTTAGGATACACACAAATGACAGCGTCATGTTGTTCGCTGTCACGGCATTCGCGTACCACCACGCACCACAGAACAACCCCACCCAACGTCGGCATAGTACAATGAGGTGAGGTTCCCGTCCTTGTCCCTTGCCCCCTGCTCTTATGTCCCCTCTTCTTATAAGAAGGGCCCCCTCGGCTCAATTAGCTTTGCCCAAGGTGCAGCGGCTCACCCTAAACTACTGAGACCCACCGCCACGACAAGACCTGAACCATGGTTGGGCATAGACACCATCCTACTTATATCTCCCCTGGAACAGATTTGCAGTGTTTATTAGTAGAAGGGACGCGCTGTGCCGCGCTCCCGGCTGCATGGGTACCACATCTTGCTTGTTTCTCCTGTGAAACAGCTTTGCTGTGTTTCGGAGAGAAGGGCAAGACAGGCAGTGTTTGTAATATTAAAAGAACAGTTATTTATTGAATGCATATAGTATGGACCCAACGTATACACGGTATATAATATACCAAAATATTTTTTTTTACAATTTTTGTCTGTCTCTCTGTCTGTTTATTCCAGCTGATCTCTGAAACGGATGGGCCGATATTTATGGGACTTTCACTGGCAGATAGCTGATGTTATAAGGAGTAACTTAGACTATAAAAATAATCATCATCAATCCGGGTACGGCTGTAAATCTAAATTAACTCGGGCGAAGCTGCGGGTAACAGCTAGTCCAACATAAAACATGTCTTAGACAATATATGTATACCACATTGATAATGGTTTTAAAATAGTTTAATGTGTTGTAGATGTAACAACATTATGTTTTCGTAATAAATCAATTTTTATTATTTCCATATCAAATAGATAAGTCATATTAGTCAAGCTGCCTTTTTACGCATATTTGTGACTAGCTATAACCCGCAGCTTCATCCGCGGTAACCACGGTGGTACAGCTACAGACTGGTGATTTAATCTATATCGTTCTTTATATTCTTGCTTAGTTTTATCGAAATCAGATCAGTTCAGGCGTAAACAACACACAAACTCGCTTTCGCACTTACATTGTTAATGTGTCATTATTTTTTACTATTGATTGTCTGTCTGAGCAATTACCATTAAGGCCCGGTTCGCACGAGCGCTTGATAAGCGTTTAAAACGTGACGTCGGAGCGACTTCTGAGTTCCTTAGTGCCTTTTCACACGTCCCGGTTGCTGGATAGCCAGCGCCGGGTATCCGGTAGCGAAGTGTCCCGGCAACCGGGACGTGTGAAAAGGCACTTATTCTCAATTCGATTAGACGTCCAACGCTCAACGTCAAAAATCGAACAGTCCTCGATAAAAAGGCTCCGCGCTTAAAAACGCTTTCCTGTGAATAAATACATGGGTATCCATTTGTATCCTACGTTTATTTAACGCGCGATAAAAAAGCGCTCATGCGAACCGAGCCTATTAGTTATTGCCCGTACTAGCTGTTGCCCGCAGTTTCGCTCGTGTTATCGACGACGATTTTTATAGCGTCAAACAGTGATAAAACTGGTGAAATATCTGTAAGAGGCCATGCTGCTTTGCAACCGAATTGGGCCGGCACGACCGGGGTAACATAACACCGGCGTCAAGTGACAGCTTTGCCGTCGTGTTGCGTGCGCTTTGTGAGTTTCCGGTAGTCCCTTGGGGGGACAGGGAAAAGGAGGGCAACGAATCTGCATTGTCTCTGGTTTAACCAGCGACGCTGCACAATGTGCAGAGTCGTTGTCCTCCTACGCTATAAAAAATATATTTCATATTGCATGAGACGTTTTGAACTAATGTTCTTCCAACATCCAAACTAAGATACATTACCACTTTATAATAAATACAGAAGAAAGAAAGAAAAAAATGTCTGTAAAGTCGGTTTACTGACGATAGTTGAACGTGACAACGTCATAAGACAATGGAACGCCTCAGAGCGACACGTCATCGCATACGTCATGTTTTTTCGCCCGTGCAGCCGGCTCCATCGAATTATAAGACGTTGTCACGTCAAAAAAAAAAAAAGAAGGAAGAAAAGAAGAGATTTCTCACCAATAATTTCTTCTTAAATAAAATCTTAATTCACATTAAATAGCCTCTCTGACCGCATGTAATATGAATTATATCATTAATAATAATTGATAAAACATAAAGTACATATACATTATTTATATTATGGCATCATTACAATATATATAATTTAACGTATGATAGTAATTACATTAACGTAAATTTGAATTAGAATTCCAGTACCATCAATAGTTTAATTAAATGATATCAATCTTGTACAACCTTTGGTGTCATGACTAGTGGTGAGCGCAGGTTCGACTCCAATTCCGAAAAGTCGGAATTACAATTGTCGGTCTTCGGCTTCGATCTTTTCACTTACAAACTCAGTTCTAGTCGATTGGTGACACTATCGTAAAAAAAAACAGCTATGCTGTCTCGTCTCGTGTGGCTTGTGAGTTTCCGGTGGGCCATTGGGGAAATAGGGAAAAGGACGGACAAATAAGGAAGAACGTATCTGAATAATCTCTGGTTGTGTGGATGTGTATGGGTGTTGATAGACGCCAAAAGCATAATATGAGTAAGTAAACGGAACCAAAAGGCTTCGACTGCTTACCCTTTTTAAAAAAAGAAAATCTCCGAACAGATAAAACGTATTTAAGATCTCCGGCTCCGACCTTGGCTCCAAAATAACCTATGAAACGACAACTCATATTTAGAAACTTTGACTCCGACAAAACCTTCGTTACATCACTAGTGTGGCTTAATTTTCAAAGTTACTTTGCTTCTAACTACGATTGAAATTCACTATGATATTTTGTGCGCAAATTTGTATGTTAGTAGGTTTGCTAATAATCCTATATATATATAACCTCATCCGTACTGTGAAGAAATTATGACATCGACTGAAATTATTATTTAAAACGGAATGTGTTAACGAGGTTTTCTTGAGTGAATAGACGACACGGATGTTGTATAATGTTCTTTATTACGTTTGTTGGTTTACATTAAATGTTTGAAATTTGGAAGTCGTCGGGAGACGAAGTGTCGAATCACGGGTCTTGAATCAGAATGCGTGGCGCCTGCCACGGTGAGCCGGGCGGGCCGCCCGCGGTAGCGGAGGGGCGCAGCCAGGCGCGCGTGCTGCTTGGTTGGCGGCTGGATCCAAAATGGGCGAGCGCTCCGAACGGCGCTCGCGAGTCGCGACTGCGAGCCGCGCAGGTCGTTCCGAGGGGCGCGGGCAAGGTAAGGGCCGCGCGTTAACAAACTGGCCCCCTTGGAGCAGCATGCTGGTCCAAGCTTGCTGGTAGCGGGCAGAGCCTATTCCAAGCTCTGCGTAATGTTTCTGACGTATTGGCGACGTCAGCCACCCGATTAACGCCGTCGGTGCCTGGGAACACTGCGGTGACGCGCCCCAATAACCATCGGTTGGGGGGCAGCCGGTCATCTTTAATGAGCACCATATCTCCAGGCTGTGGTTGTCCGCTGTCTGTGCGCCATTTGTTTCGGATCTGCAATTCTGAAACGTACTCTTTGTAATATCGATTCCAGAAATGTGTTTTTAATAATTATATCCGTTTATATCTGGAGACCGAGTGAAGTTGAGTCTGGTCAACCTGTGGAGAAGGCAGCATAGTGAGTGTACGTCCAATCAAAAAATGCGCTGGTGTGAGAGGAACTAAATCTGACGGATCAGATGAAATTGGGGTGAGAGGTCTAGAATTCAGTGTTGCCTCTATTTGAACCAATGCAGTGTATATCTCCTCGTAATCTAGATGAGCCATTGATAATACATGATTTAAATGTTTTTTTTATTGATTTTACTGACCCTTCTGCGACGCCGTTAAAATGTGGACTATAGGCTGGACTAAATTTAAAATTGATTTCATTTCCTGCCGAGTATGAAATGATATCGTGAGATTGATTTTTGAGAAACTTGGCTATTTCGTTACAAGCACCCACGAAATTAGTTCCGTTATCGGAATAGATAGTAGCTGGCTTACCTCTGCGGGCAATGAATCTATTTAAGGCGGCAATGAAGCCCTCAGAAGTCAAATCAGTGACAAGTTCTATGTGTACTGCCCTCACCGCTAGGCAAACAAAAACAGCAATGTATGCTTTCTTCAACTGACAGCCACGACCCTTTCTGTTCGCAATCAAGATAGGGCCAGCATAATCTACAGCTGTATTGCTAAAGGGGTAGTCTGCTTGCAATCTTTGTAGAGGGAGATTGCCCATGATAGGTTGGTAAGTCTTGCCTGCAAATCTAAGGCAAGATATGCAATCTCGGGTTACCTTTCTACAAAGGTTACGACCATTGACTATCCAGTATTTGTGACGTAATGTTGATAACAAGAGTTGTGGTCCAGCATGCAAATTAATTTTGTGACAATGTGTAACTAATATTTTGGTTATGTGATGTGATGCGTCTAGTAAGATAGGGTGCTTTGTGTTGTAATCGTTTACGAGTTTGACAATCTGCCTACTCTTATAATACCTGCATTGTCAATATATGGGTTTAATTTTAGCAGTTTGTCTTTAGGAGACAGTGGGCGCTTGTGGAGTAACTGTTGGTATTGTTTACAATAACTATCACGTTGTACTTGCTTGAATAACACTTGCAACGCAGAGTTGAGTTCTGTGACAGTCAATGGACCTATTATTTTATTGTTCGAATGTTGACAGTTAACAATGAATCGTTTTATGTAATCTATGATACGCTGTAATTTACCAAAATTAGAAAAATTGTTAAAATAATTATTATTACCCTGTGACTCCTCTGTTAACAAATGATATTGATTCTTAATTTCCGGCAAACTAGCAACATTTATATTTTGCGGTTGTTTTAACATTTATATGTTCCTGGCTGTAGATCACAGAATAATATTACCCTAGCTCTAGATTAGCCATGAAAAATTTGGGGTACTCAATGACGCGCGCCAAGTACGTTTAAAAAATTGTTTTCAATTGTAAAATTTGCCACAAAAATTTTGCAATTATTGAAAATCACAATGATTACTTTTTTTTATTTATATTTTTGTAGGTTGCAAATTTTTCTTATTTTTTGTAAATATACTACACTAATTGTTTTTTCAATTTTCACAGTTTTTAATGAGTGTTTCTTTTAATCCGAGAGGTTTTGTGTACTTGGTTTTTTATTTCATATTTTTTGTAAAGATTAGTTTATTTTTTTATTTTTGCTATACGTGTATATAGTTAGACGTGTACTTGGCGCGACATTTTATAGTGAAACTGTTTTTTGTGGGATTATGTAATCATAATAATGTAATATTCTGACTAAACTATTTGAGTTCCTTGTCATATAAAATATCATTTGCATTGTTGTAATTTTGCTATTCAAATATTACAGGCGTTTCGTTACATTTTATTTTAACTTATTTACGCCTTTAGAAATTTAATACACTGACGCACTTGTGGGACTTGGTCGTGTTCCTCACTTATTATTAAGACTACCATTTTCATTTGTGCAATTCTTATATAAAGTAATAACTGTTAGATTTAAAGAGGTAACAACTTTGACAGAGACATAACTTCGAGAGGGATTCATAGCAATAAATAAATATTAAGAAAAGAAGATGATTGTCACTAAATATAAAATATCTTAGAGAAATCAAAATCATATTATACCTATTATTTTTATTCAAAATAGTACAAATAGTTCAAAGTACTACCTATAAATAGTTCAAAGTAGTATCGTATATTGAATCTACTACCGGTCCCAAGGAGAGCCAACTGAGTAAGACCAGCGAACAAACTCTCTGTAACTAATTCTTTATAAATATTCCATAAAAAAATACATTTTGTTATGCTTGAGAGGAATGTCCTATTCCCAAGGTGTATCTTCCATGAAATCTTTACATAGATGCCTGAGTGGTGGAGTGGTCGGACTTATTCTAAACGGCGATCGTGGGTACAAACCCCACCAAAGCTAGATTTTGACCCAATTTTGCTGGTCGAGTGGTCAGTTGTGAGTCAATAATGTTTTGACAATTTTTGACTTGACAATGTCTCATAAATCGATGATTTGTCGACGCCGGCTGCATACATGAAATGACGCGTCATTGTCCCGTTATAGTAGGAGAGCTGGCAACAATTTTTGGGCTGCAAGCGTACAATCAGCGATAGTAGGATAGCTGGCACAATTTTTGGGCGTTTTGTTATGACGTTGTCACGTTAAGCTATCGTCTATTTTTTTCATTTACCAGTAGGTTATACT
Organism: Helleia helle; assembly: GCA_963853865.1. Taxonomy (NCBI): domain Eukaryota; kingdom Metazoa; phylum Arthropoda; class Insecta; order Lepidoptera; family Lycaenidae; genus Helleia; species Helleia helle. The sequence goes on along the minus strand of OY971433.1, from coordinate 16,481,373 downwards.
TTATTAATATCATCATCATCAGTCTTCACCCTTTATATTAATTTATATTTATTACATATTATTTCCTTTTTTAAATTCGCAAAAATACGATTTAACTCGGGACTACGTTATCGTAGTACATAAATATTTATTTATTTATTGCCAAGTGGACCAGTACCACACCATGCAGTACCGAGCCTTGACCACATTACAATTTATATAACAACATGATAAATACGACACGGTATACTATAAATTATTAAATAGAATTCCATTAAGCAAATAAATCTGCGCATCAGATGCAAAAGCAGTTAAATCATAAAATAACGTGAAAAAGTGCTATCCGCGTACCTATATAATAATAACATCTATGGGCGCATTTACACCACGTCAATCTGGTCCCGTGGTAAGTTCACGAAGACCTTATGTTACGGGTACCAGACTACGGAAATATATTTAATAATTTTATACTATACATTTTTTTTATGTTAGTTGGATAGGCAAACTGGCAAACGTACCACCTGATGGTAAGTGGTTGACGTCGCCCATGAACATAAACTAGATACCTGGAACGAGCCCAGGCAACTCATGTATGTGTTGCCTGTCCTGAGACATAAGATGTTAAGTCTCGGTGCCAGTAATTACACTGCCTGTCTTGCCCTTCTCTCCGAAACACAGCCAAGCTAGTTCACGGGAGAAACAAGCAAGATGGTGGTACCCATGCAGCCGGGAGCGCGGCACAGCGCTTCCCTCCCACCGGTAAGTATACATATACATATATTTAAAAAAAATACACATATTTAATATCTTTATATATATATTTCTTGTGTGCGTGTGTATGTCACTGAACGATTGACTTGATTGATTGATGTAGACGGCTGGACCGATTTTGATGAAATTTTTTGTGTGAGTTCAAGGGGATTTGAGGATGGTTTAGATTCACAAAAAAAAATTGTACAGGACAACGTCTGTCGGTGCCACTAGTAATATATGTATAGATCCATGACAACACAGAAAACTTTTTGTTCCAACCCGCTACCTCCGGCGTGAGCGCCAACAGCCAAAAGCCACAGAGGTTCTTAAAATTATGTTATAAGTACTAGGATAAGATATAAATAAAAATATACATATAAATACATAATATTGTTTATACATACCTATTATGTACCTATATACCTACATGACCTGGCTTTGAATCCACGACTGTCCAGTATCCTGACCAAACGACTAGTTCTCGTCGCTCATCTATTTCATTACAATTACTAGAATGGAACTTCAGAAGTTGAATACATAAAAAAAAATCCTTAGCACATTCAACCCTCGTCACCAACCCTCTAGACCAGCGATTCAAAAGTGAGTTTTGATTATTTATTTTGTTTATTAAGAAAATCTTATTTACTAAACATATCAATCACATTAAGTACAATCTTTGTGCAACACCTGTTGATGGAATGTGTTAAGAACCAAAATGAGAGAGAGCAGTTGTTTGGAGCACATCATTTTAATCTATTGGATGTAGGGCTGGCTCAGATGTTACTTTCTGAACCAGTATTTGCAAAGACAATCAGTTTTTGTAATTTAGCCATTATTAATAATTGTTAATGGTTACTAGAATAGGGTACAATGGGATTTTCATGTTCTTTTAGAATTCAAATCCCCGATTTGAATACGATAAAAAAAAGTACAATCATAGAGTAAGCTTTCCTGGTTTCCTTATATTATGCATGTATCGTACACTTTGATATATTATGAGCATGTAACGTACCCTTTGATATATTATGAGCATTTAACGTACCCTTTGATATATATTATGAGCATGTAACGTGCTCTTTGATATATTATGAGCATGTTTTTTTTTTTTTTTTTTTTTGTTCCCAGCCTCGTTCAGCAGCACCACCGGTCGCATCGACGCGGCCGAGTCCGGGGTCGCCCTGCCTTCGGAAGCAGGCAGAGCCGACCCTCCTTCCATGCCCTCGGGAACTGTCCGGACCGCAGGCAGCGATCGAACAGCTCCCGAAGGCTGTCGCCGAGGTGCTCGAGGGAAAGGGCCAGAACCTTCCCGTGCACCCCGTCTGGACCCGGCGCCCTCTTCTTACTCTGGAGGCGGGCCAGAACCGCCTCCATTTCAACCTCCGTGACGGGTGGCGGAACACCCTCCTCGTCCAGCGTCTGCCGAGCCATCCTGGGGGGCGTGAAGCCCCCAGGTGTGTCGGGGAAGAGTTCCCCGACAATCCTCCTCAGTTGGCCCGGCTGGAGCGTGTCGGTGATAGGGGCCGACTGGGCGCGGAGCTTGTTCCGCGCCCATTTATACGGTCGGCCCCAGGGGTCCCTCTCGAGACCCTCAACGAGCTCCAGCCAGGCCTCCTCCTTGGCTCGGCAGATGGCCTGTTTTAGGGTCTTGACTTTGTCAATATAGACCCTGTACAGGCCGTCGTCCCTGTCGACATCCTGGGGGCGCCGCCGCCTGCTCCGGGTATACTGCCTCCTTGCCCGTTGGCAGGCGGCCCGAAGGTCGGCTAGTTCAGCCGACCACCAGTAGAGCGCCCGCCGCGGGGGCGGACGTTTCGCGCGCGGCATGGCCGCTCTGCTGACCGCGGTGAACGCGTCGCAGAGTCGGTCAGCCGCTTCGTCCACCCCAAGCTCCGACATCGGCGGGAGGCTCCACCGGCAGACTATAGCCGCCTCCTCTGCCAGTTCCCGGTCGAGCTTCGTGAGCGCCCAACGCGGAAACTGGCTTCGCTCCCTAGATGTCGACGACGACGACGCCGGACGGACGGGAGTCGGAGACACCTCGAATCTTATGTAACGGTGGTCCGAGAGATTCTCCACTCCCGTCTCCACCCTCCACCCCTCCACTCTGCGTGCGATGGCCGGCGTGGCGAAAGTGACGTCCACCACGGAACCTCCCGACCAACGCACGCACGTCTGGACTGTCCCTCTGTTGAGCAGGGACAGTCCGGCAGCTAGCGCCCACTCCTCCACCTCCCTCCCTTTCGTGTTCGTGACCGGATTGCCCCAAGCCGTGGACTTGGCGTTGAGGTCCCCGGCCACGAACAGCTGTAGGGGAGCTAGCTGCCCCACCAGCGGCCCCAGAACGTCGAGAAACCGTTCCAGGGCCGCCAAATCGCGGTTCGGAGAGAAGTATACCCCGACGAAGGCAACCTCTCCCCGAACCGCCGCCACGTACCCGCGGCCCCTCGCTTTGACTGCAAGGGGGGGGCCGGCTCCAGGCCTCACCACGATCGCTACCGAGCCATCGGTGTCCCCCGCCCAGTGTGGACTAGTGGGAGGCACAGCGTATGGCTCGGCAACGATCGCGACGTCAACGCCCCACTCCGCCATGGACTGCAGAAGAAGATCCTGAGCCCCGGCGCAGTGGTTGACGTTCGCCTGGAGAACGCTGAGATGCCTGGACATTATTCGGCCATCTCAGCGTCCGCCGACTCCACTCGGTTACCCCCCTTAGGTTGGGAGGGGAACTTCCCGCGAGTTGATGCGGGCTTGCACGCCATGCCCCCCATCACGTGGCCCGCCGGCCTTCCGGCGTCCGCGCACACCGCACAATTTGCGGCGGCCGAACATCCGGCGGCCTTGTGACCAGGCAGACCGCAGCGGTAACAAAGATTACTACGGTCAGTCCCACATTGGCACGTGTTGGCTACGTGCCCCACTCCTAGGCACCGAAAGCAGTGCCTGGGGCGCGCCTGCAGGAGGTGGAGGCTTGCGCGGCTCCAGCCCACCGCTATGCTCCCTTGTTGCAGTAGCTTCTTTGCCGCTGCAACTGGAAGCTCTATGTGGGCTGTACCCAGGCCTATTTGCCCCGTGCGAATATTTCTGACGAAGACTTGCCCGGGGTTAATGCCCCCATCCTCAGCCACAGCGGCTCTTAGGCGATCCACCGTGACTGCATCACTCAGGCCCGTGACCCTTAATTCAGCCTTCTTTTCAGGCCTGAGTACCTCCACCTCTTCAGCAAGGGCCTCCTTTAGGCGGGCGGCGAGAGCATCCGCCTTTTCGCCACTCGTGGCCCCGGGCACCTCGATTAGGCGCGCCCCTGTTGCCGACTGGCGAATCCGGAGCGGACCGATTCCCAACTCCTTAAGGTCGATGATGAGCATGTAACGTACCCTTTGATATATTATGAACATGTAACGTACACTTTGATATATTATGAACATGTAACGTACACTTTGATATATTATGAGCATGTAACGTACACTTTGATATATTATGAGCATGTAACGTACACTTTGATATATTATGAGCATGTAACGTACCCTTTGATATATTATGAGCATGTAACGTACCCTTTGATATATTATGAGTATGTAACGTACCCTTTGATATATATTATGAGCATGTAACGTACCCTTTGATATATTATGAGCATGTAACGTACCCTTTGATATATTATGAGCATGTAACGTACCCTTTGATATATTATGCTAAAATTATGTTTCCGGAGCTGCTTTCCACGGAAGAGGTTCCGTAGAATATTCACATTTTTTTTTTAGTTTTTATTTGTGTACAGAGATGGCGTGTTTAAACAATTACGATGAATTATTGTAAGACAACTAATAAAATTGTTTTTTTTTTTCATCATTTTTCCTATGTTTAATATTATATACAGTCGGCCGTCAGTCAGGAAGAAGAAGAAACAGACAAAAGGTTAAACATTAAACATTCGAATTAATTCGTCTAATTTGTTGAAAAGGGTAACTCGTCAATCATAAAGTGGATGGTACAAGTTGTAAGAGGTGGCGATATTAAAATTCGAAAAGAACTAATTTAATTTAAGTTTATGGCAGTAGTTAATAGAATCAGGCGTTACTTTGCGGAAATTAATTATATAAGATATTAAAATAAGTTATATTAATTATCAAAACAATTATCCCGCGAAACGCGCAGTCTTTACAGCAAATGTGTGAGTGCACGCATATGCATGCATAGAGCATATAAATTATTTTAATATCTTATTTATGGCATTACACAGGTAGAAAGGATGTGCCATACCACGCTCACATTTGAAGGTCACGTCTTTACCAATTAGTTATTAAACCATCGTTGCTCACTGAGGCAATATAAATTCCTGTGCTGTTGTTACCCAAGAGAACGTACAAGAGTTTACTGTAGGAGGCAGAAACTAGTATTTAATAACTAGTCCACAGCTTAACACATAGAAATATTAAGAACAGATTATTTCAAATATCTGTGGCTAAACATATGCCTCCTTCAATGAATGCGAAGACGACTGATCCTTTGTCAGACTGCCACTGCACGGAGATCGTCTTCCCACCTAATTAATGGTCAGCCAACACTTTGTACACCTAAATGCGACCTCCACTCTAATCTTTCCGATATCACGCGAAGATTAAGCTAGTTGAAGGGGCACTGGACTCAACAGAACAGATGCCGACGGCCAATAACGTTCACCGTTCAACTAATATTTAATAATAATAATAATAATAATAATATCAAGCCTTATATTATGCTCTCCTTAAATTGTATTAGTACGAAAATAGCAGAGTTATAAAATATCTACGTTAACTCAAATCTACTAGTTTTTTCTACAAAAAATGACTAACAGCCAGCTACCAATTTGCCCGTTTATTTTAGACACGCTAGTAGCTTCTCACTTGTACCACGCGTTTTTCAAGGTGAAACGTAATACAGCTTATAAGCGCTACTTAGCATCGCAACATCAATTAAAGATACACATACATCACATCATCTGAATGACAGCTCATGGTGCAATCTGTAACATCACATTCCTAAGGATATTGCCAGTAAAAAAAATCAATGTTCATTTCCCCCCGTGACCATGGTTGGTGAAAATTATCAGAAACGTCGTTTGTAAAAATCTTAATCAGCATATAAAAATCTTAATAAATCGCGATACAAAGTTGTGTCATTATAGAAAAATATTAAGATAAAAAGTTTAATCGACTACGAAAATAATAATAAATACCTAACTTGTTTTTTAGTCTATGTTACCCCAATCACAAGTAAGTATGATATAGGTAAGTACCTACCTATATTTATACTGATATTATAATAAGTTTGTTTGCTACGCTTTTACACGATAACTACTTAACCGATCATCATGAAACTTTGTACACATATTCTTGGAGGTATTATGATAACATAGGATACTTTTATGAAAAAGAAACTAAAATCTTATCCTGTGCAGACGAAGCCACGGGCATCAGCTAGTATTATATAAAGGAAATATCTATAGCCAATTAATATTTGGAATTTTAAATAAACCAGCTTCTCCGAGGATTAAATCATCATAGGCGAATGAGATTATCACTAGGTTTTAATGGTATTAATTTTTTTTTTCTTTTAAATTACTAAAAGCTTATAGGGATATACTTAAAATACCTATATACTTAAAAATCGCAACGTACTAAAACGTTGATAACCTTAAAGAGGCTGAACTGATTTTGATAGTACATATTACGAAAATCGGTTTGTAAAGACATATAGACATCCCCACCATGGTTCAGGCCTTGACGTTACGGTGGGGCTCAGTAGCCGCGGGTGAGCATAGCACCTTGGGCTCCCGACCCCTCTTTTAAGAAGAGAGGATAAAAGAGCAGGGGGCAATGGGCGAAGACGGGAACCTCACCCCATTGTACTGTCCGGACGTTGAGAGGGGTTGTTCTGTGGTGCGGGAAAACCTACTAGCCTAACAAACAGGACACCTCGACTTTATTAGATCCGGGGCACCTCACCAAAGGCGGAATTGGTGGCACTCGCCGGGTTTTAGTGGGTAGAACTGCGTCCACTTACTAGCTTTCGGGCGCAGCGGGTCCTATATACCCGCCTGGGTACACCCACTCCCCCGCGGGATGCTTCAGAGCATTTCCAGATTTTCAGAGAAAAAAAAAAGACATACAAACAAAGCGGTCAAACTTACAACACCCGTTATGTGTCGGGTGTTAAAAATCAGTTACAAAGAATGTCTGAAATAATATCAGTGCGATATTTAAGATCGAATTCCTCTTGAAATAAAATCCTTATTATATTTCGTAAGGTACTTCACGTTTTGGTATTGGTGGTAAAAATATATGCCAAGTTCGTGATGATTAAAACTGGACTTCCATTTTTCAAAATCAGACCTTATTTTAACCACCTAAGTCAGTAAACCCATTACATCTAGTTTATGAGATAGAATACTATGAGTAAGCTAGTTTGGGTCCTATTTCGTAAGTGTTATGGTGCTGTTTGGTTGGTAGTGATGAAGTGAAGATACAAAGCATTTTATCAGGTTATCCGGAACCAAAGTCACGCTGGAAGACTGGAATTTATGGGCGGTGATACGTGAAATATATTTTATACATCTACTTTTAATTCTTAAATAAACCCGTGTAAAATCTTTTTTTTTTTGTTAGCCTATGCTGTCCTACTTCTGGGCAAAGGCCTCCCCCAAGTTTTCAATATATCGCGATCTTTCGCCACCGCCGGCCAGTCAGCCTGGTATGAGTCTAAGTTGTCACGCCATCTTTTTCCGGACCGGCCTCAGCGACGTCGTCCATCTTCTGGCACCCAAAATGTGGTGATATTTGCCCAGCGGTCGGAGTGCATTCGGCTGACGTGATCTGCCCAGTCCCATTTCAGCTTAGCAGCTTTAATGCCCCGTCAGTTATGCCCGTTAATGAGCGCAGTCTGGTGTTTTGCACTCTATCTGTTCTATTTATGCCCAAGGTACTGCGTTCCATAGCTCTTTGGCAAACCCCTAGACGGAACTTCTGCGACTCGGTCAGTGACCAGGTCTGAGCACCGTAGGTTAGGATGGGGAGGATGCACATGTCGAAAAGCCTTCGCTTCAGGGAGATTGGTAGGTGTCCCTTCATTAGTCTCTTCTTGGACCAATAGCTTTTCCAGGCGTTATCGATGCGGCGATCGATTTCTCTCTCTTGCCTGTTTTCAAAAGAAACTAACTGGCCTAGGTAAGATGTACTCACCGGCATAATGTATTTCCTGCCCATCTACCTCAACCCTACGTTATATGCTGTTGGTCATCGCTTGGGTTTTGGACCGATTTATCGCTAGTCCCACCTCAACGCTGAGTTCTTGGAGCATTTTTTGTAGGTCCAGGGCTGTAGAGAATCAAATTGTATTAAAATATATTTAAAACGGTATAATTAGCTGTTTACTAGACAAATGACATCTACAAACACAAAAAAGACTGTTAATAGACAATGTCCTAATATCGACTCCTGCTGGACTCTGCAAATAAAATTAAAAAGGGTTTTTTTTTAATGTGATCAGGGAGGAAACCAGCAGTCGGAGCCTTACGGCGCCGATGCCCATACACAATATCCCGTCATAAAGAGTTTTAAAATATAATGTTATTACTTTTATACTATACATATATTTAAGATTTTTATACACATATTTAATACACATCCATGACCCAGGAACACAGAAAACTTTTTTTTTGTTCCATGGCGGGATTCGAACCTGCTACCTCCATCTTTAGCGCCAACGCGCTAACCATTGAGCCGCAGAGGTCGTCGTTCTCGTTTCGATATGTGGGACTCCCAGTGCCCCCCGAACTACCCCGGGCGCCGATATACCCCAGTAAACCACTGCAAGTTCCCTTCAGCCGGGAGTGTCCCGTATTTGACTAACACAGGACGACCCCGCGATCGGCCGTTTTCCTCAAAAGGGCTAACTGGGCTTCCTCCTGCTAACCATACTAGGAGGAAGCCCGGTCAGCCCCATACAACATCCCCTCCGACACGGGAACTTTTCTACCCAACCTTACCCCGAACCCCATAGACGAGAGACAGGAGGTGCGCATAGTGCCTACTCCACACTCCCATTCTACCTCGACGGAGCGTGACGGACGTAGCGTCGATCCGCGGCCTCCTTCTGCGAAATCAAAGGTGACCGCCGCCTGCCAGGCCTCATCGCTCTCGAGTATGAAGCGCACTAACTGAAGCTGAAGCTCTGCCACGAGGTCGTGACGCTGCGCGGCCAATCTATTGCATATCTCTAGGATGCTGGGCTGAGTCCTCCACAGAGCCGCACTCGTGGCAGGCTGGCGACACAGGTCGCACCGAAACATCCGTGTCCGGTGAGCACTTGTGTGAGGCGTAAGGATGTGAGGGTTTCTTCCGGTGGCACATCCACGCCGACAGAACCAGACGTAGTGCCTCAGCCGTACTTTTGCCGTACGGTGCCAAAACTACCCCCACCTATGCCTCCGCGCTCGTGAGAGCTCCTCCCAGCTAGGTGACTCACCGAATTGTAACTTCCTCTGTAAAATATGTGAAAAATGTAAATCTATTTGAAACTACGTTGTTTTTATCTTTGTTGTGGACAATACAATTTTTTTCTTTTTTTCTTTCTAAAACGAGGAGACGCACCTCGGCGAGCACCAATGTCACGACCTCCCACGGTGAATATCAGCAGCCACGGCTGCCAGCCAAGATACCCTATGGTATCTGATCACCCTCACCGCTATGACCTGCTGCATACTCCGCAGCAGGGCCTTATTCCTGGCGGTGAGGGAGTCCGTCCAAATTGGGTTTCCGTACGTGGCTATACTACTAACATGGTGTCCATAATAGTCAGTCATTATTGTAGAAGGACAACGTCATTATGTCATTTATTCAATATAATGACAGGTCAATTAAATATTATTCTGTTAATTTGTAGTTGATGATTATAGAGACTAGATATATATTTTTTATATCATAGAAGGGCAAAAGAGCAGTCCAAGCTTTAAATGTCTGCACAACCAGAAATTATGCAGATGTGTTGCCCTCCTTTTCCCTATCCCCCCAATGGGCTACCGGAAACACACAGACCGCACAAAACGCGATAATATAGCTGTCACTTGACGTCGGTATTATGTGAGTGAGAGGCACCTTATACTATATTTATATTCGAATGTTACAGAATTTTGCATTTGAATTTAAGCTATTTTGGCCAATTCGCCTGAATGACATGCATTTAGATGAGCCCATAGGTCAATATCTCATCAAATCCGAAAATGAAAATGGTTATTGATTAAAAAAAAATCTCATACTCTCTCTCCGCACTTCTCTTCTTCTGTGTTCTCTCATTCTGCTATGCTACCAATTTTGTTACCACATTCTAGCATAAAAACTATGATTATGATTAGCTAAGTTTTCATCTGCTCATCGAAGCTCTCCTCTTGACGTTGTCTCTCCTCTGCCTGTAATTGGCTAAGTTTTTTACTGCTCTCCATGACTGCTCTCCTCCATTCTCTCCACACATCCACACTAATTTGGAATTAATTTAACGACCTCTGTGGCTCAGTGGTAAGCGTGTTGGCGCTCAAGCCGGAGGTTTCGAATCCTGCCTGGGAACAAAAATATTTGCTGTGTTCCTTGGTCATGGATGTGTATTAAATATGTGTATTATATAATAAAAATCTTGAATATGTGAATAGTACAAACGTATTAAATATAATTCCGTTGTCTGGTACCGTAACACAAGTTCTTCGAGAACTTACCACGGGACCAGATTGACGTGGTGTGAAAGCGTCCATAGATATTATTATTATTATACCTATTGTTAATACCCACTTATTAATACCTTTTTCAAGCAATTAATTTTATGATATTATCATGTCATTGCCGTCCAATGATTAGATAATTAAGCTGAACAATAGTTTATAACAATTTTGACATACCTTATTCACAAATAATTTAGTAATTAACTACAAAAATTAAATACAAGGTTCCAAAATTACGACAAGTTTTTTTAATGGTACTAAAATAGAAATATTATTTTTTTGAAAAAATATGTATATTTTGAACATGAGTAACATGGTAAGGGTTGTTGATGATTATGGGTCAAAGCAGCGTAGTATAAAAATTTCAATCTCCCTTCGACTAATTTATATTTTACGGACATATGGAAGATTTTTCACTACAGGCTTTATCTTATTCATAATAATTAATTTATACCTTTTTGAAAGCTGAGCTGCAGGCTATGTACTGGGTCCATAGGTGGCGGGTAGAGGAATGGCCATCAGATATGATGGTTAGCTGTGAATATACGAATAAGCAGTGCCCGACCTAGTAGTGACAAGATTGGTAGTCCAAGACAAGATGGGTAGTCCAATGGGATTGACTAACCTATAAAAGGCTACTTAGGTCCTATGACGAACTTGTGACGTAGCGAGCAAGAGCCGCTACTAAAAAGCGCTCCCACACCCCCCTCCCCCCTTTATACCGGGCAGCAGCCGTATCAGTACTAGCTAGAGTCAGGAAATGGATTCCAATAGGGCTCTGGATTAGAGATCAACCAACAAGAATAAGTGGGGCAACCACCGTTCTAAGCGCCCTAATTATGGAGTATGGAAGACTGCTCCACCGACAAGAGCAATAGAGAGGAAGAAAGAAAGAAAGTTTATTCCATATCGTTGTAACACGTCACTAGATTGGGCTACTAATATAAACTCTACGTAACAGTTGGTATCGCCACGTTTTAACCGACTTCAAAAAGGAGAAGGTTTTCAATTCGTCGGAATATTTTTTTAAGTTAAACGTATAATAATTCTTCCTTATAAACCATTCAGAGTGTTAGTAAGCCGCTAATATGAACAAATAGTATGATATAATAAAAAAACCGCGCTCCCGGCTGCATGGGTACCACCATCTTGCTTGTTTCTCCAGAAACAGCTTTGATGTGTTTCGGAGAGAAGGGCAAGACAGGCAGTGTAATTACTGGCACCGAGACTTAACATCTTATGTCTCAGGATAGGCAACACATAAATGAGTTGCCTGGGCTCGTTCCAGGTATAATAGTTTATGTTCATAGGCGACGTCGACCACTTACCATCAGGTGGTACGTTTGCCAGTTTGCCTATCCAACTATCATAAAAAAATGTATAGCCCAAGGCGATACGCTATTTATTTTATAACTAGCTGGTGGTTTGGCTTTCATAAAAAGTATCCTATGTTACTTCTAATACTTCCAATAATATGTGTACAAAGTTTCATGATGATGGGTTAAGTAGTTTCTGCGTGAAAGCGTAACAAACATCCACGCTTTCACAATTATAATATTAGTAAGTATAAGGGGTTTTTATTAAGGGTGTTATGTCTTCAGGTGCCAAGGTTTTCTGTCATCACTCAAACCTCATCCATGCATTGATGATGATCTCCACAATCATCTTCTTATCTACTAATATTATAAACACGAAAGTTAGTTTGGATGTTTGTTACTCTTTCACAAAAAAAAATACTGAATGGATTTTAATGTAACTTTACAATAATATACCTTATACATCAGGATACAATATAAGCTATTTACAAAGATATTGTGTAAATTGCATAAATTATGGATCCGCTGCACAGAATAAGCTATTAAAACTACTGAATAGACTATAATAACAGGTCTTTACCTATGAAATTGCCGTTCTACAGTACTGGTCATTTCAAATAAAAACATTTTACAAAAAATTAAAACCGACTTCAAAAATACTAAACTAAAAAGTAATAAAATAACAGTTTCTTTAATGTTTGTGCTTAAAACGTAATATAATCAACTTAATCTTCTACTAATGTACAAACTTTGCGCTTACCGCGTCATTACTTTTGGAGTCGGTGTCGTATTTGTTGCTGTACATTACCTACCTTGGCTGACACCGACTCCAAAAGTAACTATAATGACGTGGCAAACGCAAAGTTTGTACATTAGTAGAAGATTAAGTTGATTATATGTTGTAAGCACAAACATTAAAGAAACTGTTATTTTATTACTTTTTAGTTTAGTATTTTTGAAGTCGGTTTTAATTTTTTGTAAAATGTTTTTATTTCTTAATTTTTAGTGATTCCGAAATTCGTCGTCTTGGCGTTCATTGAAGGAGGCATGTTCAGCAGTGGATGGATAAAGAATGATGATGATGATGATGATGGTGATGGTGATGGTGATGATGATTACGATGACCGCGACATACTATGGTGTGCTACCAAAGCATCCTATACAATTGTTACATCGACACGTAATAAAATAATCATATCATCAAGGTAAACAAAACCAACCAAATAGGCATTATTGGGAATAACTAAAAAATGGCTTGTCAGATCTTAATAAAATTAATATGGGACCAAATTGGAAACACCAGCTTTGAAACAAAAAAATAACCATCGAAATCCATTCACAAACGGCGGAGATATCGTGTCACATACAAAAAAAAAAGAACATACAGACGAATTGAGAACCTCCGTTTTTTTTAAAGTCGGTTAATGAAAATAATTTTTGTTTGGCTAAGAATTCTAATTTCAAATTAATTTTATTTTAAAAACATGGAATTCTTTTCCATAAGTAGTCATTTGTTTATTGATTAGTGTTACATTTTCATCGCATTTCAAACTTTTTCGTCATCATGGATACGTTAAAAATTCGAGTAATTATGGAATATGAGTAACCGTCGTGGCAGCAACGCGGCACAAGCGGCACAAGCGGCACGCAACATCAACGACGTTTACGGAGCTAACACTACAAACCAACACACCACCTGTTAATGGTTTGCTCGCTTCCGTTCTGGAAATTTCGACCTGAAAAATGAACCTCAAGGTCGTCCGAAGATGTTTGGTCGACAATGACGAATTTAAGGCGATTGTGGAAGCTGATGATAATCTACGGCTGAATTAGCAGCAGCTTTCGACGTTATCTTCAAAACAATATTGGTACATTTGCGTCAAATTGGCAAGGTAAAAAAGCTTGACGAATGGGTGCCCCACAACTCAATGATCGCCAGCGCGAAGTACGCGTCGAGACGTGCCTTGCACTGCTCAACAGACACACAAATGAAGGAATTTTGAAACGCATTGTTACCTCCGATGAAAAATGGATTCTGTTTGATAACCGCAAGCGCTCAGCAAGTTGGTTGGATCCTGGTTTAGAACCTAAACAATGCCCTAAACGAAAAATTACCCCTAGAAAAGTAATGGTCACTGTTTGGTGGTCTAGCGCCGGTGTGATTTATCACAGCTTCTTACCAAATGGGGTGAGCATTACTGCAGATGTGTACTGTGAAGAACTGAACACAATGATGGAGAAGTTGGCACATCTACAACCAGCATTGGTCAATCGCTCGTCTCCGCTGCTCCTGCACGACAACCCGCGACCTCATACTGCACAGCAGACGGTCTCCAAGTTGCAAGAACTGGGGTTGGAAGCTCTCCGTCTTCCGCCCTACTCACCAGACCTTGCGCCTACAGACTACTGCTTTTTCCAGAATTTGGATAACTTCTAGGCGGGAAAAAAATTCAATACCCGAGTTACAAAATGCCTTCGAAGATTTGTTGCCTCCCGTCCAGCTGATATCTTTAAGAAGGGCATCAATAAACTACCACTGCGTTAGCAAAGATGCATCAATTGATTGCATGGGGGATTACTTCGATAAATACAAATAAAAATACATGAAAAAAAAATCGTTTAATTTTTTTCATACAAAACGGCAATTTCATAGGTAAATACCTAATATTAACACAAAACAAGTAATGTAAGGATGTACATGATTTCGGTTAGTAAATCCCAAGAAACGATTAACATTATCTTTATGGTTGTAGACATATATATAGTAGACGTATAAATAACTGAAAACACTGAAATGCTATATCTATACAAATAAATAAAATTGGAGTGTCTGTTTGTAATGTAAACCGCTTTTTATTGAACGCATATGGATGTATACACGGTACATATACCAAAAAATTTTTTTTTACTATTTTTGTCTGTCTATCTGTTTGTTCCGGCTAATATCTGAAACAGCTGGGCCGATTTTGATTAGACTTGCTCTGGTAGATAGCTGGTGTTATAAGAAGTAACTGAGGCTAGAAAAATAATCATCATCAATCCGGGTACAGCAGTAAATCTAAGTTATATGGAAAAATAGCTTTAGTTCTATTTAAACCGGGATATTTATCAGGTTTTTTACTGTAATATCGAGAATTATATTAATTATGGCATTATGTTAATTAATGTGGTTAACTTTTAAATAGCGAAAGAAGTAAAAAAGTAAGAGCGTTAAATCAAATCAAATCAATTTTTTTTATTCAAAATAGTACAAACAGAGTATCTTTTTGAACGTCAATTGAATCTACCACCGGTTCCAAGGCAAGCCCACTGAGAAGAACCGACGAAACAAACTCAGTGGAACTAATCTTTTCAAATATTTTAATAACAAATTTTACATGTTTTTATCCTGAAATGCCTGGGAGGAACGCCCTATTCCCAAGGTGTGGTATCTTCCATAAAATCTTTATAATCTACTTTATAATATACTTTACCACAAAAACTTTTATTGGGAGGTTTTGAACATTTTCTGGGATCCTATTGTAAAAGCATATTTAAAAGAATTGTTTGCTTTTGAATGTCTAATCACTGGTACATCCAACTTATGTCTATTACGTGTATCCCTACTATAAATAGCACTTTTCTTACAAAATTCATTTATGTTTTTCCGGACGTACAGTAAATTGACTAAGATGTATTGAGACGCGACAGTCAGAATTACAATTTGTTTAAATTTGTCCCTTAATGATGTATAGGGGGGCAGCTTGTAAATTAAAATATTATTGATATCTGCAGCATTTCCCTATAATAGTATGCCTTAAGCCATAACGCTGTGAAAGTAACTAAAGTAAACTATTCCCGCCGTTTATTTTATTAACAGTGACAACTACCCGGATTGTTGATGATTACTTTCATTGCCTAAGTTACTTATAACATCAGCTATCAGCTAGTGAAAGTCCCACCAAAATCGACCCAACCGTTTCAGAGATTAGCGGGACAAACGGACAGACAGACAAAAATTGTAAAAAATCTATTTCTGTATATGTACCGAGTATACATCAATATGCATTCAATAAAAGCAGTTATTTTAATATTACAAACAGACACTCCAATTTTATTTATCTGTACCTACCTATAGTAGGTATATAGATTGGTGTATTTATAAAGTAAATATAATGTCCAATATAATATGTATCCAAAAACAAATTAGGTATTTTTATAATAATAATAATATGTTGAGACAACTCACACACGGCCATCTGATCCCAAACTAGGCAGAGCCTGTCCTTATGGTAACCAGACCACTGATACATACTTATATATTTCTAAATACATACATATTATAGATAAATTACACCCAGAAATTGAACAAATGATCATGCTCATCACACAAACAATTGTCCTGGGTGGGAATCGAACCCACGACCTTCTGGTTTAGCAGTCAGGGTTACTAACCAACAGACCAGTCAATTTAGTCTAATGGCATATTAATATTAAAAACTTAACATCATTTTAAAATTATCTGCTTAAATAAGGTTACAAAATAAATATAATGTAATATTCTGTTACACAATTTCTAACATTCTGAAAGTACCTATGATAAAAAATATACTTACATCCAATTTGAGAAACTTGATTTATTTTATCATATGATTTTTACCTAGATTCCAATTTACAAGGAAAGTCTGAAATCATAAATAAGATTATCAATACATTGAAAGAATGTGTACTTGGTGAAGACAAACCTTCAAAAGCTATCTCTACGCTGCACGTGTGAAGGGAAGCACTATATATTGCCAAGCCGCCATGATCAGTCACACTTCATCAGCAGCCATCATGAAATATGTTAGTACAGTGATATTTGTGTTAGATGTTCAATAGTTTAATATTTGTCATGTGTTCGAAAGCGAAATTCATTTTCATGTTTTTGATTTTTTTTTAATTTCGATTGTTTTTTCAAAAAAGTGGACTTTCGGTTTTAAGGTTCATAGGAATAGCAGATGTTCACGTTAGGAAGCAGGTCAGGAGTATTTAGCCACCTTGAATGCTTAATCAGCTGATCTAGCAACCCTAGATCCTGGAAGTTGCCTGGAAGTCCAGGAATTGCATATGTGAATAGATCCGACAATACGATGTATTGGAAGAAACAAGCAGGTTCTCAGGCAAACTAATGCCTGACTCAAAGATCCTACAAGACATACTAAATCAACTCCCTAAGTATTCTTTGAACCAGTCATCAGTCATCGAAAAGAAATCTAAAATAATGCTTTATATATATAATATATTACTTAGGGGTGGCGGGATGACCTCGACTAATGACTGGGGTAGTGCAGCTCACGATAGAGACACGGAAAAGAGCTCTGTCTTTGCCTACCTGTGGGATAGTTTATGCTAGAAAAAACTAATATATTCTTATATTTACAGCCAGCAGTATTCGCATTCATCCTCGCTTCAGCCATCGCGGCTAAGTTGGACAAAACCCACGTCCCATCAAATTACAAGTCATCAGGTGGTGCGAACGCTGGTCTCCAGGTCCCATTCGGCACCAGGACCAACCAGGCCCAGATCGTGAGATATGAGAACGAGCAGAACGAGCAGGGATACCATTACGCTTATGAGACCAGCGACGGGATCAGGGTTGAACAGGATGGTAAGACAATTTAACCCAATAAGTTATCCCGTTCCTATTGCATTTATCATCATCACAAGCCTCTATCCGTCCACTGGCATTAGTCTAATATATTTTTTACGTTTATCAGAAGAAAAAAAAGTGAAAACTTAAGTGTCGTATTTTTATAGGTCACAGTGGGCTGTATAGCTTTTTTTTCATTTGCGCTAGGAAATGATCTTAGGCATCCCCTTGGGGGAGGGGGAACTCCCCAGGTGGTTATGTGGGACTAGCTCCCGAAAGATACCAGTAGGACACGCAGCTCTACGCATTAAAACCCGGTGAGCGAGGTGCCCCGGATCTGATGAGCAACATGGCACCTCGACGGTGTCCCCCAAGGGACCGACGCTACCTCCGCAGAGGTGTTGTCTCGCACCAGAAAAAAACACCTCTCAATATCGGGACAGTGCGATGGGGTGAAGTTCCCATCCTAAGGGGGCACAAAGAGCAGCTCCCTCGGATCAATTAGCTTTGCCCAATGATTCACCTTAGAATATTGCGCCTGGGGTCTGTGTAGCCTGGTTCAACGGTAACTAAATGACCCTTTGATACGATTTTATGGAGCCCAAAAAAACATTTAAACTGCATTGGGAGCGTTTAGTTTGCGCACATTTTGATACATTAAATTCAAATCTATGTAAAAATCTGTAGTGTAGCTTGTTTTAAAGAGGCTCCATTTTTTAAAGGATATCTGATCGGATAGTAAAATTTTCGCTGATAATTTGGGTCCCCTAAACTTCCGGGGCCCCGTATCATTGATACCGCTGATAAACCTACGCCGCTGGTAAAAATATTATGGAAGTAATACTTACAGAAGTAGTCTAAAGCTTTCCTGAAGGATGCTTTGATACTTGTTTTCTTTTTTTATCACATAAGGAGGCAGCCGAATGGTAGGAGCCTTATGGTGACTAACCACGCATATACATCCGCACAACCAAAAGTTATGCAGATGCGTTGTCCTCCTTTTCCCTACACCTCCCAATGGGCCACTGGAAAGTAATAAACAGCACGAAGCTGTTATGTGAGTGAGAGGTACCACCCCGGTCATACCGGCCCAATTCGGCTGTAAAGCAGCATGGCACCACCTCTTTCAATAGGTAAAAAAACCACTGAAAACCTCATTGAAAACCGTGATGTAATTCTTTCTCTCTCTTTCTCTCTTTACCGGTGGGATGGAAGCGCCGCTGTGCCGCGCTCCCGGCTGCATGGGTACTACCATCTTGCTTGTTTCTCCCGTGAAACAGCTTTGCTGTGTTTCGGAGAGAAGGGCAAGACAGGCAGTGTAATTACTGGCACCGAGACTACATAGATGAGTTGCCTGGGCTCGTTCCAGGTAAACTAGTTTATGTTCATGGGCGACGTTGACTACTTACCATCAGGTGGCACGTTTGCCAGTTTGCCTATCCAACTAACATAAAAAATAAAAAAACTCTGTCCACCACTCGCATACTACATATTATACTATCTTGTAATCCCTCCATTATCTTCAAGGTCAAGTCCTCCCGGGTGC
Source organism: Helleia helle (assembly GCA_963853865.1). Classification (NCBI taxonomy): domain Eukaryota; kingdom Metazoa; phylum Arthropoda; class Insecta; order Lepidoptera; family Lycaenidae; genus Helleia; species Helleia helle. The sequence continues at coordinate 16,462,423 of OY971433.1, read as the reverse complement.
CAATCCCGAAGAAGGCTCCCTGAGGGTCACAGGTTCGTTCTCGTACGTTGGTGATGACGGTCAGACCTACTCCATCACGTACACCGCTGACGAGAACGGCTACCAGGCGGCTGGTGACCACCTGCCCACCCCACCACCGGTACCACAGGATATATTGAAGAGCTTGCAACTTACTGCTGGTAATGGTAAGTACCATGTTATATTCCTTATGTGATGGTGAATATACCGTTTTTTGTCACTGTCATAATATCAGCCTTTATGTTTCTATAGCATGACCAGAAATATATGAACCCTGTGTGGTGTCGCCACTGTATCTTTTTTACGTCAACACATAGTATCGTCCATACAGAAATTAGTTCCGAAATATTCCGCAATATGGCGACGGTTTTTATTTTTCTGGTCAGGCTATACATAAACGCCGTCGTGTTTCTTGTTTAGTAAGTAAGATAATCAAATTATGCATTTTTTCGTTAACACGCTTATATTAGTTTTTCCTGTATGTGTATGTATGACTAAATCTTTCCCACATTTTAAGATAGTCAGATTAAATTAAAACTTAGCTGTATATAACTGTCTGAATAGCGAACACCGATATTCAAAACTCTAAAATAGTAGTTTTTCGTACTTGTAGTCTCGTAACATTTTGGCCCATTTTCACAATCGGTTTATAATTTATTTAAGCCTTATGTGTAGTGCAAAATATTCAAAGATCCGTTCAGTAGTTTTTGCATACAAACAAACATCAACACTTGCTTTCACCTTTAAAATAGAATTGGAAATAAATGAAAGTTTGGAAAATCCAAAAGTGCACGCCTCATGATCTGTTTTTCCACATTTGAATTGATTATTTGTAAAAGCCTGTCGGTTGCTTAGCAACGAATAAAAAGTCTGATATAAATGCACATTAATTGTTAGTCGTATCATAAGTTTTTATATATATATATTATTTTTTTAATTTTTTTTTAATAAAACGACAGTTAATTGAATACTTGTATCCATTGAGAACGTGATGTTAAACAAAAAATTGTTATTGAAATATAAATATATATATATATATATATATATATATATATATATATATATATATATATATATTGAAATATAATATTGAAAGTGCGATGTAAAAAATCAATTTCGGTTTCGAGAAAATTGCATTTTATGACATGTCGAGAGTAGAGCACTCTCAACGCTTCGCTATGAGGCATACATGATTAGGCAATCCTCTCTAAAAACTTAATCAATCTACAGCTGTACAAATGGACGGGGGTTCGAATTCCACCTAAAACGAAAAACATGGAAAATACACTACACCCAGTAATATAGACTTATAGGATTATAGATTTTATTTGTTTGTTTGAACACGCTCATCTCCAGAACTACCGTTTAGATTTTTTTTCTTCATTTTATAGTTCAATAATTGTAAGATAAGGTTAAAGGCCATTTGTTTCACAAAATGTGGGGTAAGTGAAACTGCGGGGTACAGAAATTAGTGGATTTATAATTTTCCTTATAACAATACACACATAAATGAGTTGCCTGGGGTCCTTCCAGGTATACTAGTTTATGTTCATGGGCGACGTCGACCACTTAACATCAGGTGGTACGTTTGCCAGTTTGTCTATCCAAGTAACATAAAAAAAAAACATAAAAACAAGTTTTTGTAATCTTACTACGTCACCATAGCATGGTGTGATTGTTAATCGGTGTTACATCTCTTATTATTAATATTAGCGTGGTGTGATTGTTCATGGATGTTATAACTCACAGTAACGCATAACAAGTCCAAATAAGGATTGTAGGTCTAATGCTAGATGCTTACCTTGAATTGTGATAAAGTTCACAGGGGTCCCGTCAGGTGAGGTATTTACCGTGATATATCAAATTGGGACCTTAAACGAATGTGAATAGTTTTGTTTAATATGAATATATTGATTGTTGTCGTCGTTTATGCGAATTTCACTCATACTGATACAACTTCTAACGGATTTTATCGCGGTGAGCGACGGTGGCCTAGTGGGCATGGGCTTGGCCTCAGAGCCGAGAGGTCCAGGTTCGATCCTGACACGCGTACACCCGTACACAGGTACACACATGAGACCATCGCATGCTCATCAGTGAAGGAAACATCGTGAGGAAACCTGCATGCCTGATGAGATTAAAAGTATTTGAAGGTGTGTGAAGTTCACCAACTCGCCAGGCCAGCGCATCGGTGAACTATGGCCCAAAACCCTCCTCGCCCGATTTCGAGGAGGAGACTCGTGCCCAGCTGTGGGACATAAAATATTATTATTATTATTTAATTTAAGATTTTTACATACCCGACGTTTCGGATACTTTATAGAGTACGTCGGGTTTAGCCCAAGCGCCGGTACCTATACCGCACTAAAACCACTGCGAGTTGCCTTCGGCCGATTGATGGGGAGTGTCCCGGATCTAACTAACACAGGACACGCCCCGCGATCACCAATTACCTTTTTTTTGCGCCGGGAAATGCTCTTAACTCTCTTAAGCATCCCGTGGACTCGCTGCCCCAAGGGATGGTAAAGTGGACGCAGCTTTACCCACAAAAACCCGACGAGCGCCATCAATACCACCTTTGGTGAGGTGCCCCGGATCTGTTGAGCAACAGGGCACCTCAATGGCTAGTCAGTCCCCCAAGGGACCGACGCCACCTCCACAGAGGGGTTATCCTGCACCACAGAATAACCCTTCCCAACGTCGGAACAGTGCAATAAGGTGAGGTTTCCATCCTCGCCCCTTGCCCCCCTACACTTTTGTCCCTCTTCTTATAAAAGAGGCACAAAGAACAGCTCCCTCGTTTCAATTTGCTTCACCCAAGGTGCTGAGTTCACCTTAGGCTACTGAGCCCCACCGCCACGACTAGGCTTTAGCCATGAATGGTGGGGATTATCAACAACCTAACCTAAGTATACAGAAACAAAACTCAACAATAATATTATTGTTTTCTAATGTTTACGCGAATTTCACTCATTATAATAAAACAATTTTTACGGATTTTATCGCGTTTTATTAATTATGTAAAAATCTTAATAAACCGCGATAAAATCCGTAAAAATTGTTTTATTATAAAAAATAATATTATTTCAGGTAAATACGGCAGCCACAGAAGTAGCTACGACGCGGATGCTGGCTACTAGAGAACCAATTTCAGACATCTGGTGTAAATATTGTAGTTATTTCTAAACATAAAATCTTTCTAAACCAGAATGATAAAGTCGTATATCACTAACTTATCTTATCATCTTCGAGCCGGATAGAGAAGTAATGTAAGCTATAAAATTCCGAAACTTGTCAGTGATTTGTCACTGACGTAATAGCAATTCAACCAACCAGTGATCTGTATGTACGTCCCATCGGCCAATCATCCATCAATGGCTATCGGTCGGCCAATCAGCACTTTGGCGGAAACTGTTTTCATACAAAGCAGTCAAAGCACATTATAGCGCTCTATTCCGGTTATATGCTCAATGGTTATCACAAACTAAATCCAGTATAAGAAATATATCCTGTTATATTTAACAATGATAAAGGTTACTAGGCGGCCTATTTGCATGGTAACTATATAGTTGTTAACATTGTAGCATAATTTAATTAATATCAATAATTCAATGTTATATATTTCTTAAATTTTCATACATACAAAATAATACGCGGTGTATTACCAATTTTATTAGAGAAATTTTTTAGCTGAAGTCAGCTAAACAAAATTGTTATACACATTCAAAAGTGCTTATGCCATGATTGTCGTGTAACACGCAATCGTTGCGTGCTGCGGAGTAGTATGTGAACCCCTTAAAATGTGCTCGTTTACTAGATGTGCCATGATATAATGTACCTATACCTGCCATCTAAATATCATCATACAAACCCACACTATAATTACGTCAGATAAGTTAAATATCCTTTATTTCTTAATTTCCAAAAGTCCACCTCCTTCCTACTCATATCTTTCTAAAGACCACCATGCACCCCACCCTTTATCTTCCCCACTTACTAAAACCTTACCCTTACTTCAAACCATGGACAAGTTACATAATATAATCCCCCTTAATTTGCTGTTTTCCTCCCTATGTAAGTCCTTTACTGTATTCTGTACCTGATAATATAATATAGCATAAAATAATATTATATAATATAAGTTGCTACACAATGAAAATTGTTGCAACTTATCCTAATCGCTTTTTTATTTTTGTACAAGTTATTTAAATATGCTTCGGCCAGTATTTAATGTAAATAAACATTTTGTAACGAATTATGTGTGTTTTATTGCTCATATCATAATATCTCATAACTAATTTAGAATGAGAACAATTTCGGGATAGATTCCTAATCTAAAGTTGTGATGAATGCCTGGCACAGTAAGAGCAAAAACCATACTTACTATAGGCGAACCATTTGCTAGCTTATTCGATACTTGGAATTAAGAAACTGGCATACTTGAAGATAATAATTATGTATAGGTGGCTGGCTCACAATAGGATGTCTTATCGATTTATATATAGTCTGGTGTTTGTAATTTTGAAATTAAAATGACACAGGTGATAGTTCAAGTATATAAGAATGTTTAAATGTAAATATGGTGTACGTGTCATAAATTTTGTGTTTAAGCCATATTTCTATTTACCTTACTCAAAAATTTAATTCATAATCTAGCTGGATTATGAATTAAAAATGTAATGTTATATTTTGCGGCAATACATCCCTTTAAGTTTTGCTATAATCTTACTACAGGCGCTTTAAGTACACATTGTGAAGCGACGGACTAGCTTACATCATAGTTAATAACCATAGACTTAGAATATTATACTGTCATATTCATATATATTATATGTTTTTAATAGTAATATGTCTCAAAAATGAAATAAAGACGAAATTTGCGTTTTCTGAATTAACAAATTTTACTTTTATTCACAACACAATTAAATACAAAGTTTTAACATAATTTTCACATTCTAAACAGAGTAACTTACCTTTTTTTTTTTTTTATCGCAGGGAAATGCTTTTTACGCATGTAGCCAGGATCTCGGGTAGATCCTGGCCCTATGTGGGACTCGCACCTGGGAGTGCCCTACCCGTAAACTAAAATCACTGCGAGCGCCGTCAGCCGCTTTAATTTAAGGGTCCCGGATAGGCATTCAACAGGATCACCTCAGCGACAGGCTGGCCCCGGCGAAGGCCAGACTACTCCTCTTAAGGGGGACTGCCCGGCTGCTTAGGCAGTCCCCGCGACGTCGTGTCATACTGGGCCCAGGTTCCCATCCTGAACCCGACACGAACACAGGGGCGTTACTGGAGGCGCATTAGGTATCGCCTCCTGCGCACCCCCGTTCGTCGCCCACGGGGGGAGGCCTCGTCGGCGGCCTCCTCTCTCACCCGCTCATCGGCCTCCTTCTGGAACATTACTGCCTCACAGAAGGAGACCATCGCCGTCCAGGACTCGTCATCACCGAGCATCGCGGTAGTGACACTCGGCAGAGACAATTCCCCTCCGATGACCGATGTCAGATCATGACGCAGCGCCGTCCATCTCGGGCACACCTCGAGGGTGTGCTGGGCCGAGTCCACCGCCGCGCCACAATCGTGACACACTGTCAACGGCTCCCTGTGGGCCGTCCGGCACAGGTACTCACCAAAGCAACCATGCCCAGTGAGCACCTGTGTCAGACGGAAGGTGAGGGTGTGCGCTTACGACGCATCCACCGCTCAAGGACCGGACGCAGAGCAACCGTTAGGCTTTTGCCATACGGCTGTCGCGCCAGGTCCTCCCCCCACCTTCGCATTAACGCCTCTTGCCCTAGTCGGCGAACCCGAAGGATCCCGTCCAGCGTAAGGCTCTCACCAAGAGACCTCCTATCCGAGGAATGCGTCTCGGCAAGAACCTCCGCCACGAGTTCCCACAGGGGGTCACCGGCTAGGGCAGTGGCTGCCGCCCACGATACTGTACGGTACCCCCGGATCACTCTTACCGCGATGACCCGCTGCGCCGAGCGCAGCTGGGCCTTATTCCTCGCGGTAAGGTGATCCGCCCAGATGGGTGCACCGTAGGTTGCCATATTCCGGCAGACTCCAGAGTATAGCTGCCTACAGGCGGCACTGGGTCCTCCGAGGTTCGGGAGGAGTCTGCCCAACGCACTTGCCGCCTTCACGACCCTCGGACCCAACATTGAGAAATGTGGGCCGAAGGTCCATCCTCCGTCAAGGATGAGCCCCAAATATTTAATGTAAACCCTCACCCCTCCGATCTGGAGCGCAGCTCCCGGTGGGGGTCCTTTCCGCCCGGTCAGAGTAACTTACCTGAAATAACAAAAAAAAAAAAAACAACAACAACAACATTTAAAGCCTTTACTTCTAGTTTTGTTAATCTATTTCCTTTTATTTATACAGGAAACTATTTACTGTTCCACGTGTTTTCTAAAATAACATATTAACCTCACTTTCAATTCTTAAATTACCTCCATGCCAGTCAGTGTCACTGACATGACATCGCCATCAACTTAATAAGGTTCTATAGATAATAAATCCATAAAGAAAAGAATGGCACTAGTGTAGTGATATTCTTTACATCTCCCACCCTCGGAGAGAACAAATCAAATTGGTTGTTCGATTAGAGCCAACCCTCACTGGAGATAACTTTGTAACATGGTAGAAGTTTGACTCCACCTTCTTATGTCCAGCATCAACTTCATAGATTGAATTTGAAATCTTTCTTAGGATTTTGTATGGTCCAATCCTTAATTCATCCATTTTCTTCCTATTTAGTTTGTTTCCGTTTTCTACATATACTCTATCACCTACTTCGAATTTATATTCTTCTCTATGAAGATCATATTTTTTTTTATTATAGTTGTGAGATTTTATTGAATTTTCAAATGCTAGTTCTCTGTCTCTTTTGAGATCTTCTATTGTGCATCTTGATTTTAATTCCTGTGGCAAAATATCCATCTTTTCTCCTTCCAACAGATATTTTGGAGTAAACTTAGTGACTGTATGTTCTGTTTCATTATATTTTTCTACACATTTTTGTGTTATATTTTTCTTTTTCAGGAAGTCTTTAAATTCTTTGGAATTTATGCCAGGGTATTGGTCTGTTAATACCATATCAATGTTATTGCTTTGCGTCACATTTTTTATCAACTTGATAAAATCATTGGAGTTTTGATTTTATGACGTCAAAATATAAGCATATCGTGTGAAATGATCAACCAGGAGATGCAAGTATTTTTTTGTAGACCGTGATCCTCCAAACCTTTTGTATCAATTGATATAATTTCAAATGGGCGTGTTGCCTAAATGTGACATCAAACCAAATTTTGGATTCCTTCTTGATTTGTTTTTTATACAAATGTCACATTCATCACAAATTTTCTCAATATTTGTGATGATATTCTTTGCTGTATAGAAAGGGGTTATTTTATTTATCATCTGGGTTCTCCCAATATGGCAGTAAGTATTGTGGACATCTCTTATTAGTTTTTTACTAAATGCTTCTGATAGTATAATTTTTTTCTTTCTTTTATTCGTTTTGTAATAAATATTATTCTCCCGTATAAACTTTGATTTTCCATCTTGTAAGTTTAGATTTAAGTCTTGGCCTTTTTTTATATCTTCTATATTTATTAAGTTTACAACTTTTAAAAAATCTTCAGTATTGTCATGAGGTTCCAAGACTGGATTTCTGCTTAAGCAGTCTGCTTCTTGATTTGACTGTCCCGGGTTATATTTTACCTTAAAATTGTATTGGGATAAATAATATGTTAAATCACCTAGTTCCTCATCAGTTCTAGACTTGATATTTAGATTCTCCAGTGGTTTATGATCTGAGTATACTATAAACTCTTTATTCATAAGCCAGTGTTGCCAATATTTTACAGTTTCCTTAATTGCCAGACATTCTAAATATATTGGCTTCTTTTTCTTTTGAGTGTCTGTCAATTTTTTTGAAAAGTAAAATACAGGTTTATTTTCTCCGTTTTCATCTTCCTGTTTTAACACAGCTCCCATTCCTTTAATACTGGCATCAGTGTAAATTTTTATTGGTTTTTCTGGGTCAAATATTTTTAGAATTGGTTTCGAGCATAGTAATTCCTTTATTTTATCAAATGACTTCTGGCATTATTTGGTCCATATAAATTTTACATCTTTCCGTAATAAATTGTGTAGTGGTTCAAGGATAATTGCATTGTGTGGTACAAATTTATGATAAAAGTTTACTTTCCCAAGGAACTGGCGTATATTTTTCCTTGTTTCTGGAATGGGGAAGTTGAAAAAACTATTTTGTTTCCTTAAAGTACGATTATTTTTTATAATAATAACATATCTTTGTTGTGGACACTAAAATATTTTTCTTTCTTTCTTTAAAGAATGGAAGTCAAAATGATTCAATTTAGCATGAATATAGACTTATCCCATCAACATAAGAGAAAGTAATTTGTCCAAAAACCACATACTTACATAGTTAAATATTTATTTATTTAATACTCACCTTAACAACTGGAAAAGCATCAGGGTGTATGTAAGTATACCTTCCTTTTTTAAGATATGTTTTGTATCAAAGTGCAAACAGCAAATCTTTGAACACTTATTTGGAATCCAGTCATTTCGACCAGAGGCTTTAATCCATTTCTTCTGAATGTCAGGATTAACTGAAACTGTGATGTAAGATTAAATTATGAGTAACAATTTATAATTGAGAAATTGGTAACTTAAGGTATTAATAGTAGATACAAATGAATATATACATTATTTCAACTTTGTTTAATTTGAAATAAAACCTGCATTTTTGTAATTAATGCAAATATTCCTTCCCCCTTCCCCTTTTCTTCTTAAATATATTCCCTAGCGAGAAGGCAGGTGATGGGATAAATAAAGGAACATCTTTTTATTCCTTCCCACCCTCTGTTCCTCACTTTCCAGGTGTTCACTATTTTCAGGGACAATTTTTCTTCCTCCCCCTTTTTCCGAAAATATGAGTTAGCGGCAAAGGGGAGTAGAGGGAAGAGGGATTGATAGAGAGGGAACTCCATTCCTCTCCTACAACCTCTTTTTACGTCACCTGTTGCGGAGCCTCAATTTTGTAAAAATATTTAAACTTAATTAAATTGAATCCTTAACCTATTCTAGAAAATTTTAAAATGACGCAATTATTATCTAAATACTATTATAATCATTTATATATTAAGTTAAGTAAGTAAGAATATTGTATAAAAAATAAACCTAATTTATATTTCTATAATATTTTTCTTATTTAAAAAAACCTCCAAAAGTTCTTTAAAACTATTACGATTTAAATAAAAATATGTCACTTTTAATTTAAGGATAGCTTTTGGAGATAAATTCAATCAAACAACACAATTCAAAATATTAATAACATACATTACTGGGAAAAGGAAAAACATAATACTAGCAATTTTAACATTAAAGACGTCACAAAATCAATATCAATTATTACCTTTTTTTCAATTTAACTTATGAATTATAAACCAATGAAAGTATATATACATAAAGACTGATCACACATATCGTTATTCAACCACTATTAACCACAATATGAAATAAAATATGAACTTACGCGTGAAAAGTCAATGTTGGAATTTTCCGGTCACTACCACTTTTACAATTAATTATACTGTACCAAACCATTGTTAGGGTATTCCAGAATATGTTTTTATTCCCCTTATTTTTTTAACTACCAACAAATTCGTTAATTACATTAAAATAATACTAAAACAATACTTCACAATTGACTACATGTTGTAAACAAATTACAAATGTCAAAATTTGTGTAGCAAGATATGTTGTTGACCTTGAAAAAATCAGCACGCACTGAGGGATAGATGCCAATAGTATAGTCTTGTCCTTGTTTTCCCTTAATTATTGTAAAAAGCACATCTCTTTTATGTGGGAAGGAGTGAGCATTATCCAGCAGTCTATATTATTCTCTGTCTACGTAAAAAATGCTTAACAACATTATCAATGCGCTCTAAACGAGAGCACCTTTTTGTCGTAAATAGAAATGTTAAGTTAAGTTATAAAAGCAGTAACTCGGTATTTAATCCATATTCATATTTAATTCTCTTATATATTATAGTATGTGATGATAAAATTAATATATTTATTTTTACACAATTTATAATAAGTTATAATAATTACCTTAATACAATCGCTAGCACAATAATATATTATTTAATATTATACATTACACTAAAATACAGTTTTGAAAAACATAATAAGATCGCATACAGTACGAAGGAACCGCCTTTAGTGGCAAAATTGGCGACGCTTAAGCACGCACATACTTTGAGTGGATATATTGTAACACATAGCATGTTTAACTATCGTCTCAGACGGCAATTATTAGGAATTTTTCTAGGTACCCTCACACTTTACAACAATAATAATATAAAAAAGTATCTATTAAATATCGTGGTATACTTGTTGTGTTTGAAGAATCGGAATATTAAGTACCAAAACATTTTATCTTGTTCTGTTTTCTCCTTGTCCCACACCAATAAATTACTAATGCCCAACTTATCACCTATTTGTTATAGTGAATTTCTTTCACTGTATAACAATTTATTTTTCATTAATATAATCTTAATATCTTACGGTACCGGCGCACTCACTCACCTCTCAGTGTGATTTACATATATATGTAACTTACATAAGTCCGGACCCACACAATGTACCTCGAAGTATTGATAACATTATTCGTGGCGTAAGCAATGTGTTCGAACATCATACGGACGACAACTACTTAGTTTTCGGGGATTTTAACCTACCCTGTATATCATGGGAGACTAATGGGCCTACTTACTTAAAGCGAGGTCCTGTGGAAGTACAAAATGCGGCAGCGCGATTGATCGAGGAATTTGCTTATTTTGGATTTTCACAATACAATTACATAAAAAACTATGCGGGTAATACTTTAGATCTTACATTCTCTAATCTTCCTCTGTCGATTAACCGTTGAACCAATCCTATACTTAAAGAAGACATCGCGCATCCACCACTTTATTGTGAAGTTAAAGACATTTTCGTTTTACCTTTCTCGGAATTACTGACGCCAAAACGTAACTTTAGGAAGGCTGATTATGCAAGTATAAACGACTTTCTATATAAATATAAATGGGAATCGCTCCTCAGTTCTGGTCCTATAAATGAAGTGACAGATCGTTTTTATGAAGTGTTATCTCAATGTGTCAATGAATTTGTTCCTTTAACAAATAAACCTTCAAAAGCCTCGTATCCAAAATGGTACAGCCCTGCTTTAATAAAAGCCTTAAAAATTCATAGAGAGAAAGCTAAGGCTCATTCCAGACGGAAAAAATATGGTAGCCGTTTGGATTACGATGAGTTTTCATTATTGCGCGCAAGAGCACGAATCGTTCAAAAGAGTTCTTCTTCAAAAACTACATTAATCACTGTCAGTCTAGCATTAGGTCACAACCTAAAAACTTCTGGAGCTTAGTAAAAGCCATGCGTGGTGGTGTCTCGCAGTATCCGCAGTCATTCCACATGGATGGTAGGACTTATACAAATGGGAAGGATATCTGCGACGCTTTTAATATATATTTCAAGAGTATATTTGGAGTTCCGTCTTGCAACGATTGTTCAGATGTAGGTATGAGTGACGTGGTTAGTAACAACACTATTTCAAAGCTACAATTCCACTATGAAGTAGTAAAGAATAATATCTCTATGACAAACTGAACTGGACAAGAGATGTTAATACTTCGCACAACACTAGGTCCCAGAGCTATGCGCTGTGTATGCCCATTCACCGCACAGCGGCATTTCGAGGCAGCTTTAAATACGCTGCTACGAAGTGCTGGAACAACCTCCCACCGCCTCTTCGAAGTATCAGTACGCAACAAAATTTTAAGCGCCATTTTAAAAATTATCTGTTAATACAACAAAAACAATTATTATAGTTTAATGGGCATATTATGTAATATGTTGTGGGTTTAATAATAAGCATTACCTATATTATGTGTTTGTGGTATTTATGAGTGTGAGTGTGTAGTATTCTGGATCCATGATTATAGTATTTTCAGACAATAAAAAAAATGTATTTAAGGAGTTGATATATTATATGCTTATGTATTTAAAGATGGTATGTATAATGTAATGTATAATAAAGTATAATTGTATATATTGTATGTGTGTATTGGGTTCATTTATATAATATTGTTTGTTTAAGTGTTAAAAACATGTTTTGTATTAGGTACTATAATTAAGTGTAAATATATTTTATAGTATTATATTTACTAAATGTCTGTCCTCAACTGCCGCCGAAATAAAATTAAAAAATAATAATCAGGTGGTCCTGAAAATCGGTGTTAGGAATTATTCCTAACCAAAGCCGAGGATTTACCTTTTTGTGAGACGCGCTGCTGCCTTGATTAGTGAGTAGGCACCATTTTTAATGTATCTTTTTTTTATGTTGTCTTTCTTTTATTGTTTGTTTGTACCTACCAATTTAGTTCGATGTTTTTTTTTTCTGTATATTGTTCTGTTCATTGTAGTGTTTTGCAGTGTGTCATCACAAATAAAGCTCTTATTATTATTATTATTATGGGGAACTGTTTTTTGTTCTCAGCTCATGGCTGGTTTTAACTACATTTACGGGCCTAAACCAAGTAAATGAAGCATGTGGTGTGTTACAGTAGGGGAGGGTTGTGTTGTGTTATTTCGTTTGATTATATCTGCATAAACTTTCTCACTATCCTGCAGGTATTTAGTATGACGGCTTTTTGTAGAGTAATATAGTTGGATTCTTTCAGGTCTAAGAGTTTAAGGCTGTGTTTTAGGTGTTTAGGAATGACACCGGTGGAGGAAATGACAATGGGTACGACATATACTTTTTCTTGTTTCCAGATTTGTGTAATTTCTTCTTTTAGTTCTGCGTATTTATTTATTTTTTCAGCTATTGTTTTCTGTAAGTTATGTGTATTGGGGACTGCAATGTCTATGAGATAAGTGGTTTTGTTTGCTTTATCCATAAAAGTTATGTCTGGTCTGTTGTAGTGTATGGTTCTGTCGGTAAGTATGGCGCGATCGTAATATAGTTTGTGTGATGTATTTTCTAGTATAGTTTGTGGTGTGTATTTGTAGTATGGTGTATTTGTGTTTTGAATGAGTTTATGTTTAAGAGCCAGCTTTTGGTGAATGATGTTGGCTACTTGGTTGTGTCTATGAGTGTAGTCTGTTTGTGTAAGGGTTGTGCAAGCTCCTGTTATGTGTTGTATGTGACTCTGGTTGCGTGTGACATTTACGGCATTTGTCGTTTGTTACGGTGGGATCTTTTATTATGTATTTTCTATAGTTTTTGGTGTTTATGACCTGATCTTGTATGGCTATAATAAATCCTTCCGTTTCTGGGAATAGACTACCTATATTTAGCCATTTGTTAGATGCTATTGTATCAATATGAGATTGTTCTAGGTCGTGAGGGTGTCGTCCATGAAGTGCTTTCTTTTTCCAGTCTTGTATTTTTTGTTTTTGCGGATCATTATTATTCAGGTTTTCTATATTTATATTTTCATTTAAGTTTAGTGGGGTGTAATTGTGGTCGTTTTGGGCTATTGCTTTATGTATGTCGCTAGTATCTGACTTTAACTGAAAGAACGTCTTTAGTTTGTTAATTTGCTTCTGCCATAGGTGATGAATGTCTATTAAACCTCTGCCCCCGTTTTGCCTTTTGTTAATCTTTCTATTGCTGATTTAGGGTGCAGGTTATTGTGTTTAGTAAGTGTAGTGCGTGTGGATCGTTCTATTTGTTCTATATCTGTTTTTGACCATTTTACGATTCCAAAAGAATAGGTTAGAATTGGGATGGCAAAGGTGTTCAAGGGTGTGTTCCAAATTGCATGTTGATATCTTTGCTAAATTCTGTTGTAATGTCTATAAGTTTTTTCATTTCCTTTTCTGTTTTTGTATATAATTTAATATCGTCCATATAAATGAGGTGTGATATGATTGTTTCGGTTGTAGAGTGTTTCAGGGTGTACCCAATTAAATGTTTTCCAGAAAGTTGTGTTTTGCATATTGCGTTGACTCTTCTTTTGTATTCTGTTGTTAATGTTTGTTTAGTTATTGTGTGATCAAGTCCTTTAAGCTGTTTATATCCTAAGTATTTATATAGATCTGTTGGTTCCATAGCTGTAATTTTATCGTTGTTGCTTACTGCGTAGTCACCTGGCCTAATTTTTCCTCTTATAATATGTAACGTTTTGCACTTATCTAACCCAAATTGCATGTTGATATCTTTGCTAAATTCTGTTGTAATGTCTATAAGTTTTTTCATTTCCTTTTCTGTTTTTGTATATAATTTAATATCGTCCATATAAATGAGGTGTGATATGATTGTTTCGGTTGTAGAGTGTTTCAGGGTGTACCCAATTTTGCAAATTTTCAGTAAGTTAGATAGGGGATTCAGGGCTAGGCAGAACCACGGGGGACTCAAGGAATCACCTTGATAAATACCCTTCTTAATGGAAATTTGTCGAGTGATAACAGTATTATGGCGATTGTTTAATTGCAGTGTTGTTTTCCAACGCGCCATTATAGTGCGAAGGAAATCTATTATTTTCGGGTTTATTTTGTATATTTGTAAAACTTTTAATAGCCAGGAATGAGGAATACTGTCAAATGCTTTTTTATAATCTATGTACGTACAATGTAAATTTCTATTTTTAGAAGTTGCGTGTTTGTGAATTGTAGAGTCTATAACTAATTGTTCCTTGCATCCCATGTGACCCCGCCTACAACCCTTCTGCTCCTCGGCTATTATATTATATTGTTCTATGTGTAAATTGATTTTGGTTGCTATTGCTGATGTTAAGATCTTGTATATTGTCGGTAGACATGTGATTGGTCTGTATTGGGAAGGTTCTGGTCGGTATTTCGTTTTTGGAAGCATATAGGTTATGCCTGTGGCCATAAATTCGGGTATGCTCTGTTTTCCTAAGATAATGTCTGTCAAGTTGCTAGCTATTGTTTTGTGTAGTGATATCAATTTTTTATACCAGTAATTATGAATTTTATCACTGCCCGGTGATTTCCAATTATGTAGTCGGGCTGTAGTGTTGGTTATTTCAACAAATTCCATTTCTTCTAATGTTTGATATCTTAATTTTTCCTTTTCAATCCAATCTGCTTCATAGTTGTGATGTACTTGTTCTTCCCATATGCCTGACCAAAATGTCTCTAGCTCTTCTTGCGTTGGTAGTTGTGTGTTTGTGTCAGTTGTTGAATCAGTTTGTGATTTTTGTAAATTTCTATAAAATAGGTTTTCATTAGTGGTAAATATGATGTTATCGTTTTTTCGCTGTTGTGCTTTTTTGTATCGTCTGAGTCTATTAACCTTAAGAGCTAGTTTCTGCTTTAGAGTATCCAAGAATTCTTCGGGTGTTCTATTATTCTTTTCATGTCTAGTGTGTGTAAAACTTCTTTTAAAAATCGCTTCTGCTTTCCTAATTACTTTACTCGATCTATTATTTTTTATATACTGTGTAAGTGTACCGCAATCTGCTCTAAGTTTTTCTATGTCCTTTTCTAATCTTATTTGCCATGGTGGTTTATTATTACATTTTATTGGTGAATTTCCTGTGTTGACCATGATTTTATAGTTTAGTTCTTCGGATATTACTAACGCTGTGCAGTATATGAGAGTGTGTATATCTATGAGTTGTGTGTCTTCCGATATAAATCGATGCAGTATATTTTGATTAAATATATTAATCAATTTGGAGAGATAAGGGTTATACTTAAGTTTGGGCAATTTAGGCCGTGCTGACGGTTCCATTCCGGAATATTGTGTGAGGGCTGTTCTAAGTTTATCATGCATTTCTTGGATAGGTACTTCAGTTATAGCGCTATGCTCTACAAGTGTCTCAATATCATTCTCTAACGTTAAAGTTATAGATTCAGTTTGTGTGGATGAATGATTTAGTGTTTGTGTGTTTTTAGTGTTTAGTTGAGATTGAATATAAGCTTGAGATTGTGTATTAATTTGTGATTGCATGCGTGGTTGTGATCGTATTAATTGTGAGTGGCTGTCTGATTGGTTCTGTGTATGTAAGGTGATGCTTGCGTCTTGATTATTATCTTTTTCACTTTCTAGTTGTATTCGTACTTCATGTTTTATTCGCTCTAATTCTTCTACAGACAATAATTTATTTCTTACTATGGAAGAACCATAGTAACTCTGGTCTGAAATTCTTTGTTCGGTTACAGTTATTTCAGGATAATGTCGTGAAAAAAGTTCATGTAATTGCTGTCTATATGTAGTTAAGTCAGTCTCTAATTTCGTTATGTAAAAATAAGTGCGCATGATAAATGTATTTACATTTTTGCTCCATCTCATACGCATTCTTGGTTTACCAGCTTTGGTGGACGCGGGTAAAAAGGTATTTTATTATTATTATTATTATTATTTTCCTCTGGAGCTGCTTGCATAATATTTTATCAACGTTACATGCTCATATTATTATAGTTAAGGGAAACCTGTTATTAGCTTACTATAAGATTGTACTTTATGTGATATGTTTAGTAAATAAGGCTGTTGGTTTTCTTAATAAACAAAATAAAAATAAAAATAAAATAATTTCTCCAATGTTTCATTTGAACTTGTAGGTAAAGATTTTTGATCATTGATGTTTTCCATAATCTCTTCAAGGTAAAAATCATTAAACTGTATATTTTGTTCTCCGTCTAAATATGTCTTTGATATTTCATCAGTTAAAGTTATCCATATTTTCCTTGTCTGATGTCTTTTTAACCGACTTCAAAAAGGAGGAGGTTATCAATTCGTCGGAATCTTTATGTATGTTACCTGATTACTCGAAGATGGCTAGACTGATTTGAAAAAATATTTTTTTGTTCTAAAGGGTATACTTCCCAAATGGTCCCATGATAAGGAAACCAGGATCTGATGATGGAATCCCAGAGAAATCAAGGGGAACTTTCGAAAATCATAGGGGCGACTAGTGCGTTTGATATATTTTCTATAAAGTGTTTTGAAGGACTACAATTTAATGAAGGTCTAGAGTCGATCTGATGCTGGAGCCGAAAGACAGTCGAGGGAACTCCTCGACGATTTACATCAGTAACCTTGTGTTTGGGCTTGATTAATTTGTAATGATGAGAACTTTACACTTAGATGTGTTGTGACTGTCATTAAGGATCTGATGATGAAGACAAATGACAATTAAGGGAACTCCTCAACAGTTTACAGTAGCTAGGTACCTTGTGTTTGGACTTAATTAATTTAAATTGATGAGAACTTTGCACCCATATTGGGTATAAGCTGGCGCTTTTATTTACAGGTGTGATGATGGAGACCTTACACAGTCGAGGGGAATCCTCGACGATTTACAGCTTTTATTGGGCTTAGTTCATACGGCTAAATAATATACCAAAACCATGTAATTTTGTTTAATTCATTTAATTTTACTTGTCGTTGTTAAATGAACAAAAAACAACTGTACCTTGGAAGCGCATCATAGTATTTCAAGGTCACGTTAATATCCATTCTATACCTATATATTGATGATGGTGATGTTCTATACCTATATATAACAGAATTATTTAATGAATAGCAGCAAATCTGCCGTGATTGCTTTCAATTACATGTATATAAAGTTTTACACAATTCCATTTCAGTTTTTGCATTTGTTATGTAATGATTTAAACCCTTTCTACGTTCATCTCATTAATACAGCGCTATCTAATCTGAGCAACGCGTTTAATAGTTCTACCCATATTTCAGACAAATAAAATCAGTTATCGAATTTTGCAATCACTAAAAATTAAGAAATAAAAAATTTTAGTAATAAAATAATTTCCGTAATCTTTGTGCCTACAATTTATAATCAACTTGTTCTTCTACTAATATACAATCTTTGCATTTACCACGTCATTATTGTTACTTTTGAAACCGGTGTCGTATTCGTTGATGTACCTACCTCCTTACTTACCTTGGCTGACACCCGACTCCAAAAGTAACAATAATGACGTGGTAAATGCAAAGATTGTATATTAGTAGAAGAACAAGTTGATTATAAATTGTAGGCACAAAGATTACGGAAATTATTTTATTACTTTTTAGTTTTTTTTTAATTTTGAAGTCGGTTTTAATTTTTGTTTAAATTTTTTTTATATTCAACGTTTTTCTTATCTTGGCATAGTTAGATGTATTTGTTATTAAATGATGTAAACTTGCAGGTTGATATTCGGCCGGTATGGCAAAAGTTTGACCATCAGGTGTTACAATTGAGGTTATGCAAATAATGTTTGATTTTCCATCTGATGCTGTTTTCACACAGAAATCAAATCTTAACTTCTCCATACTTCACGAAATATTTGCAGAAAATGTTGTTTTATAATAGTAATATGTCTCAAAAATGAAATAAAGACCAAATTTGCGTTTTATGAAATAACAAATTTTACTTTTATTCACAACACAATTAAATACAAAGTTTTAACATAATTTTCACATTTTAAACATAGTAACTTACCTGAAATAACGAAAAACAACATTTAAAGCCTTTACTTCTAGTTTTGTTAATCTATTTCCTTTTATTTATACAGGAAACTATTTACTGTTCCACGTGTTTTCTAAAATAACATATTAACCTCACTTTCAATTCTTAAATTACCTCCATGCCAATCAGTGTCACTGACATGACATCGCCATCTACTTAATAAGGTTCTATAGATAATAAATCCATAAAGAAAAGAATGGCACTAGTGTAGTGATATTCTTTACATGTTTATGGTAATAATTATATTTAGTAAAGTTAATTGATATGTGTGTGTTTTAATTTCATCATCATCAACCTGTTTTCTCTTCTTGAAAAAAAAATTGGTGTTCACTAAAAGAGGCATCTCTTTTAGTGAACACCAATTTTTTTAGCGAATTTAGCGACCAAACCACCACCGGCATTAAACTAGTCGAAAGTAAATATATAATTCATATTTCCATCAATAATATCTCTATATTTATATACCATAGAGATTTAGCCATAAACAATTGAAATCATTACTTTTATTGCTTCTCCGCAGTCGGGTAATAAATGATAGACAACTAATATTTCACAGAAATCAACAATGACAGAGAAATGACATCACAGATTTAACACGTTAGTAACAAAGATCATGTTATACTGGTCCAATAATTTATCATACCTTATTGGTAATATTATAAGATCGTTTTTGGCAAAATAAAGTAACGACCAACTAATCTGTGTCGCAAAATAAGTAACCGGCCATGGCAAATAGGAACCAGGTTAAATGGAGACATTTTAATAACAATGGACGAAAACAAATTTCAATTTTGACCATCAAACACTTCTAGGTGGTCTATCTATAGTCTCTACCTATACTTATTAGATATTGCCCTTAGTTTCGCCGAGTCTTCTTCTTACTTTTTTTCGTTTCCGCCGGGAAATGCTCTGAGGCATCCCGCGGGGGAGGGGTGACTCCCCAGATGGGTATATGGACTCACCCAGCGCCCTAAAGATGGTAAGGTGGACGCAGCTCTACCCACTAAAACCCGGCGAGTGCCACCAATGCCGCCTTTGGTGAGGTGCACCGGATCTGGTCTTTTTTTATGAGGGCGAACGAGCAGTCGAAGCTTTAGACTACCGACGCCCATACACATCTACACAACCATAGATTATGCAGATGTGTTGCCCTCCTTTTCCCTATCCCCCCAATGGGCTACCGGAAACTCATAAACCGCACGAAACGCGACAGCATAGCTGTCAATTGACGCCGGTGTTATGTGAGCGATGGTAACACGACGGTCGTGCCAGCCCAAGTCGGCTGCATAGCAGAATGGCATTAGGTACCTCTTACTAAACCTAACTAGCTAACCTGTTGAGCAACAAGGCACCTCGACGGGTAGTCAGTCCCCCAAGGAAATGACACCACCTCCACAGTTATGTGGCGCGGGACTGTCCCGCGCCACAGAACAACCCCTCTCAACGTCGGGACAGTGCAATGGGGTGAGGTTCCCAATCTCGCCCTTTGTTCTCTCTTTTTATAAGACGGATACAAAACCAGCTCCCTAGGTTTACTTTGCTTCTCCCAAGGTGCTGGGTTCACCTTAGGCTACTGAACCCCACCGCCACGACAAGACTTGAACCGCGGTGGGGTATTGTTTACGCCTACTGTCACCTATTATAGGCGACTAGATATGAGGCTCGATTAATTCCATTTTCGAGTTTCACAAGTTATAGATGTATTTGTACACCAAAAAGGACGGCGATAGATTTTCTATACAAATAAAATAAAAGGTAAGCCCTTGTGGTTTTACTACGTACTTACTCTACGTACGCCTCTGCCCTAGGATACTATAAACAGTTTAGAAAACATAATATATACCAATCTATCTAAACATTGTCCCAAATAAAAAACTAAATATTTGTTAGAACAGATAACAAAAGTCTGTGGGTGTACGATAACGCTTGCTAGACTGGAATTTCGGGCTATCATGACTTTTCCTGTTTTTTATTGCCAGACGTGGCCTTCGCCCAAAAAGTTAGTGGACAGATCTACTATTTGATATTTCTCCTTTACAGCAGAGAAATTTACACTAGCCCCAAAATGGAGCCCATCTTTTCCATCGCGCCATCGCGGGGCCTCCAAATTCCTGTGAGACTTTTTAACAGAATGGTCCTTTGTTATTAATGGGGCCCCCATAATCCAAAAGGGCCTTAAACAGATTAAAGACGGAATTGCTTAAGGTTACACAAGTCGCTCATCTTTCAATACAAACGCAGAACAGTAATTACTACAATGTTTGACGTTGACCATCAAAAACTAAGTATAATATAAATTGATCTCGTCGTTATCTATGTGTGTATGTACCCAAAATTGTAAAAAAATATACATTTAAAAAATACAAGCTTCTATACTTTCGTTTTTGAACACTCATTTTAGCCCAACTTTGTGCAAAAATAAATAGTACACGGAGCACAAAAACTCAAAAATAAAGCCCGTACAGACATTGTTTTGTTATTCAAAAGTTGAAATAAATTTATTTTAAAAAGATACACTTATTAGTTTTTCTATAATAACTGTTTTGCTAAAAGGACATTTTAGGAATGAATAATTGTGCATTTCATTCTAGGAAATAATATGTTCGCGCCTTATGTCAGGTGAGATATTCATTTAGTTGGTTGAGTGAGTGAGAGGAGTAGAGCGCCGTCAACTTGTTCAACTTTAAGCAACACACATTTTTAGTATTCATGCGTGGCCAAAATATGACAGGACCCAATGGTTAATATCACCATTGAACATAAACGATTTTACTTAGAACTCATTCACGTATTGCCTATCCTGAAACGTAAGATAACGGCCAGTAATTACACTCCTATCCTGCTCGAAACAGCAAAAACGAAAGAGATAAGGAAGTTGGTACATTGCAGTCATCGAGTATATTATAACCAGATAGTACTCTATTATTACTGTAATGTCAGCCATAAAATTCCGAAACTGGTCAGTAACTTGTCACTGACGTAAAAGCAATTCAACCAACCAGTGATCTGTATGTACGTCCCATCGACCAATCATCCATCAATGGACATTAGTAGGCCAATCAGAACGCAGAACCGGTGCAGCGTCGCGGCACATTTGGCGAAATTTGTTTTGAGGATAAACGCATTCCTGCCATCAGTACAGAATATTGCTTAGATATATCTAATCGACATAACTGTTCTCATAGTGGGTCATAATTTTGGAGTTCATTCGCCTTGTGCCAATTGACCTCGGTACGTCCTACTATCCTACTAATATCGTGTGCGAACATTTGCAAAGATGTAGGCGTGTTCTATTTTGTTATGACAAGTTTTTTATTATCCTACTGTTTGTATGTATGAATATTTTCTCTTTCTCACAAAAACTACATACTTAATTGATTTCAATAAAATTTTGCAATAATATAGTTTGTACATCAGAATAATATATAGGATATAATTTACAAAGATATTAATAGTGAATTGTCTGAAATCTAATCCTGCGCAGACAAGTCGCGGGCACTCTAGTAAAATTTATAATTCGATCACATTACTTACTTTATTTGCAAGTATGGAAATAAACGAAAAAATATGAATCCTGCTAATATTAGAAACGCACATGTTTGTAAGAATGTATGTATGTATGTTTGTTATTCTTTCACGCAAAAACAACTGAATGGACTTTAATGAAACTTTACAATATCATAGCTTATGCATCAGAATAACATATAGGCTATAATTTATCCCTGTACTTCCACGGGAATGGGTACGCGGGTGAAACCGCGGGGTGTTGCTAGTTATACATATACACGTGTATGATGCCGCTACAAGCATTTATAAAGTCATATTTTCTGCCCCGATCTGTGATGGGCTTCTCAACCTATATAGAATGAAATTTTCAATGACCATGATCATACGTTACCACCAGAAATCAATCACATGATCGAACGGAGTACCGAAAGCTGACCTCCAAACTTTAATGTGATGGCACCCCATGACAGGGCCGTCTTTCCCACTTGGCACTCTGGGCACGTGCCCAGGGCCCCACGATACATGAATGGGCCCCATTATTTCTATCAGAATATGTTTGAGTGATATTACAAAAATGTTTGCTAATTAGAATACCTAGTAGGTACTGCCCTTATCAGACTCACAGATCTTAAAATTATTGTTTTCATCGGGGCCCCATTATCCTACAGCCCAGGGCCCCCAACGGGTTAATGAGGGCATAGCCCATGATTATATATGATGATCATGATCATCTGAGTGATTTGTATCAAATCATGGTGATTCTGTGCAGGGACATGACGTCATTTTCGCAGAACAGTTAGTTCCGAGGAAGGCGTTGATAATTTTTAACAGTAGGTACACTGTACAGACGTTCATACCGCGACCTACAATCATCGAGACTGAATCATTTATCATTAATGGCAAATGTAAAATGATCATCGAAGTCATCTATACCGATAAATAAAATCGAAGTGTCTGTTTGTAATATTAAAATAAATTATAGTTAAAAAAAAAACTAAAAAACACGCTTTAATAGCAAACCGAACTATAAATTTGAAAATAATTTTTAATAGAAGAATTAAATGGGTTAACAAAATAAATAAATGATATTACTTATTGTAAAAAAGCGTGAGGTGCTCGATATTCATTGTTAAAAATATTTCATCGGTATCTATTTTTAAAAAGTAAAGTTAGTATAAAAACTTAGTTACAAGCACCACGCTTTTTTACAATAAGTAATATCATTTATTTATTTTGTTAACCCATTTAATTCTTCTATTAAAAATTATTTTCAAATTTATAGTTCGGTTTGCTATTAAAGCGTGTTTTTTAGTTTTTTTTTTTAAACTATAATTTATTTTTTACTTTTTGGTGTCAATTTTTTTTAAAGATTTTATTAATTTAAAGTACTCAACTAATGGCAATCACTTTAGAAATGAGTGAGAGACTAAAAACAACACAAGTGATGTGTTGCGCGCCTTATGCCTTCCTAGCATGTGCTATCCTGATTATCCTGATCAGGATATTGGAATAATTTTATCAAATTATTGTATTGTCATCGGTCCTCGATAAATCTACAGAGTTTGAATAAAATCTGGCCGTTTAAAGTGGGTCAAAATCGCGCCCAAAGAAGTCGGTTACAAACAAACATACAAACATACAAACATACAGGTGAAGCTAATAAAAAGCGTGTAAATAACCGCTTTTTATTGAATACATATTAAGGATGCACATGGTACACGGTATATATATATTCCAAAATACCCTTTTTTAACCGACTTCAAAAAGGAGGAGGTTATCAATTCGTCGGAATCTTTTTTTTTATTTTTTATTTTTTTAATGTATGTTACCTGATTACTCGAAGATGGCTAGACCGATTTGAAAAAATATTTTTTTGTTCTAAAGGGTATACTTCCCAAATGGTCCCATGATAAGGAAACCAGGATCTGATGATGGCATCCCAGAGAAATCGAGGGGAACTTTCGAAAATCGTAGGGGCGACTAGTGCGTTTGATATTTTTTTTATTAAGTGTTTTGAAGGACTACAATTTAATGAAGGTCTGGAGTCGATCTGATGCTAGAGCCGAAAGACAATCGAGGGAACTCCTCAACGATTTACATCAGTAACCTTGTGTTTGGGCTTGATTAATTTGTGATGATGAGAACTTTACACCTAGATGGGTTGTGACTGTCATTAGGGGTCTGATGATGAAGACAAAGGAAAGTTAAGGGAACTCCTCAACAGTTTACAGTAGCTACCTTGTGTTTGGACTTAATTAATTTAAATTGATGAGAACTTTGTACCCATATGGGTTATAAGCGCCATTACAGGTGTGATGATGGAGACCATACACAGTCGAGGGGAATCCTCGACGATTTACAGCTTTTATTGGGCTTACTTCATACGGTAAATAATATTATGCTAAAATCATGTAATTTTATTACTTGTCGTTGTTAAATGAACAAAAAACAACTGTGCCTTGGAAGCGCATCATAGTTTTTCAAGGTCATCATAATATCCATTCTATATCGATATATTGGTGATGTTTTATACCTATGTATGTATATAATGGAATTATTTAACGAATAGCAGCAAATCTGCCGTGATTGCATCAAATTTTGAAACCACTCAAAATTAAGAAATAAAAATTTTTTAAACAAAAATTAAAACCGACTTCAAATAAAAAAAAAAACTAAAAAGTAATAAAATAATTTCCTTAATTTTTGTGCCTACAATTTATAATCAACTTGTTCTTCTACTAATATACAATCTTTGCGTTTACCACGTCATTATTGTTACTTTTGAAGCCGGTGTCCTATTTGTTGATGTACCTACCTCCTAACCTACCTACCTTGGCTGACACCGACTCCAAAAGACACAATAATGACGTGGTAAACGCAAAGATTGTATATTAGTAGAAGAACAAGTTGATTATAAATTGTAGGCACAAAAATTAAGGAAATTATTTTATTACTTTTTAGTTTTTTTTTTATACGAAGTCGGTTTTAATTTTTTTACAATTTTTATCTGTCTGTCTGTTTCTTCCGGCTAATCTCTGAAACAGCTGGGCCGATTTTGATGAAACTTTCACTGGCAGATAGCTGATGTTATAAGGAGTAACTTAGTTAAAACCAACTTAACTCAGCCCCGTGGTAATCTTTAAGAACTTGTTGTCTTTGAGAACTTGAAGAGAGCTAATATTTCGTTGTAATCACGGGTATAACTCTTGTCTCTTTTCTATTAATCCTAGTATTATATTAATTTGTCGAATATAATAACGTAAAGAGCTTGTTTGAACGCGCATATCTTCACAACAATTCGATTTTGATAAGATTTTGTATTTGAAGGAGTTTTTTTATTAGTTTCAGTTCTTTTTTAATTTGGGATTAATGATGGGATAGCCTCGGCATTGAAGAGAGAGGCCTGGTTTCGTGCTTGGGGGCCATCCATAAATTACGTCACACGAATATCATGATATTTGGACCCCCTCCCCCATCCTTGTCACGGATGGTCACATTTATAAGACCCCCCCCCACCCCTAGTGTGACGTCACATATCACAATACCTAGTCTTATGTGACGTCACAAAATCTGGGAGCCCTCCCACCCCCTTGTCACATAATGTCACACTTCGGCAGAACCTCCCCCCCTACCCCTTAACCTGTGACGTAATTTATGGATTTAATTTTACGTCGTAATTTTTTCATGGGTGCACCAGTCACAACAGTGCATGAAAAAATCGTAAAGAAACGTGTATCTCATCAGGCATACGATAAAGGCTTTGAGATTGAATTACTGGACTAGCGCATTTGTGAAATATAGCTTCCTCGAAAGATTTAAAAAAATGTTTTTTTTTTTACTTTCGAGGAAGCTACAAGTGAAAGAAAAAACGCGGACCCTCTCAATAAGGTGTCAATTATGTTTGTAATTTTCTGAACAGGAAACAATGAAAAAACTAACGTTACCACCACAAAATAGTAAAATATTTTAACACTGAGTTATAAGACCAGCTTTAGTATTAATACTACTTTGGTATGACGTATTTTATTTGCGATAGCGAGACCAAATTGCCGGGATAGGCTAATAACTATGTATATTTTTACAATTGATTGATAAGGGAGGGTACACACTTGTGAACTAGATTTAGGTAAGGCTGAGATTATAAAATTTTAAGTTTAATATGGTTATTTTCAAAACTTCAATTCGTAATTCTAACACTTTTCTCAATTTTATTCGTGGAGCTTCACTCCACGTTCGTGAGTCTCGTGAACAAGAGATTCGTAGATAATACGACTTTTTTTGCATTTTTACAATACTATTAGTACTCCTTTGTAACCCGAAGGTCTTCAGACCTATAAAATTAAATATATATTTAAGCATGCAATAAAAAAATTGAGAATTTCATTTTGAAACAATGAAAATAAGGCTTTACCGCATTCTAGAATATGGGTACCACCATCTTGCTTGTTTCTCCCGTGAAACAACTTTGCTGTGTTTCGGAGAGAAGGGCAAGACAGGCAGTGTAATTACTGGCACCGAGACTTAACATCTTATGTCTCAGGATAGGTGAATGAATAGGCTTTTTTGACGCCTGGGCTAGTTCTAGATTATCTTGTTTATGTTCATGGATGATACTGACCATAAACCTTCATGTAACTCGTCTGCCCGTTTTCCTATCCAACTAAAATCAAAAGAGTTATAGATACCGAGAAACTATTTTGCACCTGTAAATTGTATAGAAACACAAGACTCCCTGGTGGTGATCAACGTGGCCCATGAACTATCATGGTCCACGTTGATCACCACCAGGTAGCAGATATAGGTAATATTTTTTTATAAATTTAAAAAAAATCTAGAAAATAGCTGAATTATAAAAAGTATGTACTCACCCTAATAAGCTTATTCATACAGTTAGTCGGCCGTTATTCGAAGCTTAGTTCGTGCTGAGCTTTTATGCTGAGTGAACGATGAGGTCGTGTCCGTTGCTGAGCTTGTTGCTGTTGTGCTGTGCTGTGATTGGGGATGTGAGTTTTTTCATTATCGGGACTGGTTTTTTGCTGAAAGTGATAGTGGTTTACAGAAACTTCATTATGCATATGATTTACATATTTATGCATATGACATGCATATTTATGCATATGCTCGGTGAAGCGGCTGAAGTTATCACCATGTTTCTATGAGAGTTTTAGCTAACCTAACAAAATTTGAATGAAAATACTGTCTGTACGTATAAAACTTTTTTTTCTTTTTTCTTTTGTTACTGACCACTCGTATTTGACTTGTTAGATTTGCGTGATTTTGCACAATTAGAGACCTTGATCGAGAGTAATTCATAGGATTCTTATTTTGATTTATCTCTATGGTATGATTTAGGATCTATAATTATTTGGTATTATTACGCATCTTAACAATCGTTCTGACGTCATTTTCGAGTCATTTTCAAACCACGCGAACAAGGCTGCAGGGTACAACTAGTCTATACAAATGAATACAGTTCAAGGGTCTGTTTTTTATGTCAAAAAAAAGATTCCGACGAATTGAGAACCTCCTCCTTTTGAAGTCGGTTAGTACGAGCTTTTTATTAAATGCCCATAACGATACTAATACGGTACTTATAACATAGGTAGACACTATTTTTTAAGTATTTGTCTGTCTGTTTATTTTGGCTAATCTCCGAAACAGCTGACCGATTTTTGACAGTGGCAACTACTCCATGCGGTAAACTTACACGTTTACCGCATGGAGTAGCGGCCGAACGAGACTGATTCACTGGTGGTAATTTGCCGGTGGGAGGGATGCGTTGTGCCGCGATCCCGGCTGCTTGGAGCAAGGACAACGATAAGGGCAGGACAGGCAGTGTAAGTACTGGCACAGACACTTAAGGTGTCTGTGCCAGTAATTATCCAGTATCCGTCTAAGGATAGGCGAACATAAATGAGTTGACTGGGCTAGTTCCACGTAAACTAGTTTATGCTCATGGGTGACGTGGACCACTTACCGTCAGCTGGCTGTTGAAATTGATCTATCCATGTAACATAAAAGAAGGGCAGGACAGGATATATCTGAGGATGGGCCACGCCTCAGTTTGTCACACTAGTCCCTGATTATGCAGATGCGTTCCCCTTCCTTTGCCCAATTGGCCATCGGAAATTCAAACCGCACGAAACGCGACAGCATAGTTGTCACTTTACGCATGTGTTATGTGAGCGAGAGGTCGGTCGTGCCGGCTCAATTCAGCTGCGAAGCAGCATGGCACTACCGCCACTAACTACCGCTTACAAATATGTACTTACTTTAAATTAACGTGTATTCAACCGAGAGAATTTAGGCAACGCATGCATTACCGGTGTAGAGAAACAACTTAAAAATAATAATAAGATTAATTACATATTTATAATATATAAATAATTTCAACCCTTTTATGTCCCACTACCTACTAGGTACAGGTCTCCTCCTCGAAATCAGGCGAGGAGGTTTTTGGGCCATAGTTCAACGATGCGTTGGCCCAATGCGGGTTGATGAACTTCACACACCTTCAAAGACTTTTAATCTCATCAAGCATGCAGGTTTCCTCACGATGTTTCACCGATGAGCAAGCGATGGTCTTATGTTCAGGTGCACGGAGAAATTTAGAATGATTTGATTATGTATTTGACGGTGTGTAAAGGTGTAGCATACTGCATATTGTACCAGTGCATAGGTAATATGACCCAACTCTCTCCTCGCCTGATTTTGAGGAGAGCCGTTCCCAGCAATGGGACATATGGTTGATGGGTCAATGATGGTTATTTCACCTGAAGGGCGCTTTTGAACAGGTGGCTTTAGACTGACCTGTTTCTAGTAACATACAAAACCCGAGAGTATAATAATTATAAACCGTGTAATTACGAAACATAGCGTTATATGTATACTATGATATCATTAATGAAACATTGTCATCAGAATAGTATCTATAAGATGTTCGATGTAGTGACAATGTCACGGGGTTCGAATCCTGTCAGGCATTTATATGATAAACGTAGTTATTTACCGGTGATATAAGTATACATATTTTACAATTTTCTAGGGTTGCGGGTTCAAATTCCGTAAACACCAGGTATTTAAAGTTTTACTTCAAACTTCAGTGTGCTTGAAAAAGCAAACAGCAAGAGAGAGTTCGTGTCGACTATCATTAAACGAAAAGTTGCCATCTTTGGTCACATGCAGAGAGGATCCCTCTATGAATTTTCAAGGTTGATCCTCGAGGGGAAGATCCCAGGGCGAAGCCCAGGCCGTCAGAGGAGAAGGCTAGACGACATTAAAGACTGGAACAAACAAAGCTATACACATCTGAAGGAAACAGCATGGGATAGCAGTAAATTTAGCCCACTGTCCTCTGAACTTCAATGTGAAGATAGCACCTGTTGTTTGAAATGAATTCGCCTCATCATCATCATTTTTTTTTGGTCTACTTCTAGAGTTTTTTCGGTCTCATTCAATAAACACAAAGGGAGAAGAAATGGATTGCTTAGATGTAACCCAGCAAGTTAGTCCTTGCCTACCACTAGGTGAATGTGATGTTTATTAATATTTGTACATTCCAGGTAAGCTCCTGGCAGAACACATCCCCAGGCATAACCTACAGAACCAAACAGAAAGATCTAGTGATCAGAGTAATGGTTCACATAGACTATGTAGCATCCAAGAAGATGGTGGCCCAATATAAGACCACATCCAGGAGGAAGATGAAAACCTACATAGCGAATGTTCTAGAAGATGCCAGGAAACTGCTGTCCCATCCCAGCTTGGGACAGACAATCCGCTTTAAGGTGTTGGGGATGAGATTCATGAGGCAGAACCGGTTGGGGATGAACGAGGATGCCACTAAGTACCTGGCGAGCTACTGCGACTGGGAGAGCGGGAAGAAGGTCAAAACTCGCCACTTCTCCATTATGCTGACTGGTCTCGACTTGTACTACATGAATACGGCAAGAGAGAAATTTAGACGATTGACAGGTAAGAATAACATTAATAAAGATAAGAGTAGAATTTGACAGCCTTTGTAAGAGGTAGTGCCGTTGCTGCATTGCAGCTGCATTGGGACCGAATCTTGCTCACAAAATGGCGTAAAGTGACAGCTATCTCGTTGCGTTTCATGCGGTTTGTGAGCTTCCGGTGGCCCATTGGGGGATAGGGTAAAAGAGGGCAACGCATCTGCATAACTTTTGGTTGTGGGGATATCTATGGGCGTCGGTAGTCACCATAAGGCTCGGACTGCTTGTATGTCTCCTTATGCCATAATACTCATCTCTCTCTCTCTCCCCTTTCTACCAGTTTACCCACTTCTTGTAAAAACTCTATGTTTCAGGTCGAGGTTACGCCAATGGTATGTGCAGCATCAGAAAGAGTTGCACCCTGCTCGAGTGGGACGATAGGAACGTAGCCTTTTTATTGGCTCATGAAATTGGTCACAGGTAAGTCCACATCCATCTAGATTGACCAGAAAACCACGTCTGGAACGATAGTTGACCTTTAACACGATGGGGTGACTTCGTGACCTCAAATTCTTTAAAAAGGCCATCTTAGGCAGGGTTGCACTGTGCCGCGCTCCCGTATGCTTGTTCCATTTCCACCATCCTCCATCCTTCTTGTTTTCTCCTCAGATTGAAGGGCAGGGCAGTATAAATACTAGCATAAAGACTTATGTCTCAGGATAGGTGACATTCATGGGTGACGCTGACCATCGTGTGGCTTGTCTGCTATTTTGCCTATCCAACTACCATAAAAAAGGATGAGACGATCTCTGTGAAGCCGGTCTTAAATGCGTGCGGTGAGACATTTTAGGTCCAAAGGTTAAAAGAGGCATATACGCGGGAATAGGTTGATAATGGTAACATATTCTATTCTTGGGGTTCAGCTGTAGTCTTCAATGATCCAACAGAAAGAGGCTGATAATGATGATAAATGAGCAATCAGCTAAGCGATTCTACAATAGTAATTAGGGTTTGATCCAGCGAGGCAAGCTTTATTTAGCAAAGACGTTTTTACAATAGTATCACAGAAAACAAAATTATTTATTTTATGAAAATTGCTTAGGCTAGCTTACTGCTCGAATGTCACACACCTAGTTCAAGCGTCGGACGCTAGATGTCGTTATCCTGGGACTTTCGCATTGGATTGATGCGGTCGTGCGCACAATTTTTTTTATATTTTCCGCTATTGGCTATTTGTGTGCGTTACTCCTTGTTTCAAATCTTTTTTTACTAGAAAAACCAGTTTACCTAACCCGTAAATCTAACTCCAAATTCTAATTAAATTAATCTTTGTAATGAAACTATTTTTACGGATTTTATCGCGGTTTATTAAGATTTTTATAAGCACGACGTTTTGGGCTTGTAAAAATCTTCTTAATATTAATAAAATTAATCTTCTTAAATATTATCAGTATAATATTACTTATGTATTTTATTTTTAGTCTGAGCATCATTCATGACGGGCAAAATAATCATTGTAAGGAACAGAAACATATAATGACAGCAAAATACGACAAGGCGCATCATCCGAAAACTTGGTCATCGTGTAGTAAGCAGTACATAAAGCAGTATTTACTGTAAGTTTCATTTCCACTTCTGATTTATTATAGGTGTTAATTAACAAAATATATTATACTATTTCAAAAAGTCAATAATTTGATAAACAACAACAACAAACAAAAAGCGCCTGTAACTATTTACGAGCAATATGTTTTTAAGTGGTTGCTTTTAACTATTAAGTAATGATTATAATATTGTTTGATAATATTATGTGAGTTCGACAATTTCTGTTTTTAACCGACTTCTAAAAGGAGGAGGTTATCAATTCGTCGGTTTTTTTTTTTTTTTTTTTTTTATGTATGTTACCTGATTACTCTAAGATGGCTAGACCGATTTGAAAAATTCTTTTTTTGTTCTAAAGGGTATACTTCCCAAATGGTCCCATGATAAGGAAACCAGGATCTGATGATGGCATCTCAGAGAAATCGAGGGGAACTTTCGAAAATCATAGGGGCAACTAGTGCGTTTGATATATTTTTCATAAAGTGTTTTGAAGGA
This sequence comes from Helleia helle, assembly GCA_963853865.1. Taxonomy (NCBI): domain Eukaryota; kingdom Metazoa; phylum Arthropoda; class Insecta; order Lepidoptera; family Lycaenidae; genus Helleia; species Helleia helle. Next base: position 16,430,301 of record OY971433.1, on the reverse strand, counting down.
CTACAATTTAATGAAGGTCTAGAGTCGATCTGATGCTGGAGCCGAAAGACAGTCGAGGGAACTCCTCGACGATTTACATCAGTAACCTTGTGTTTGGGCTTGATTAATTTATAATGATGAGAACTTTACACCTAGATCGGTTGTGACTGTCAGTATGAGTCTGATGATGAAGACAAATGACAGTTAAGGGAACTCCTCAACAGTTTACAGTAGCTACCTTGTGTTTGGACTTAATTAATTTAAATTGATGAGAACTTTGCACCCATATGGGGTATAAGCGCCATTACAGGTGTGTTGATGGAGACCTTACACAGTCGAGGGGAATCCTCGACAATTTACAGCTTTTATTGGGCTTAGTTCATACGGCTAAACAATATACCAAAATCATGTAATTTTGTTTAATTAATTTAATTTAATTTTACTTGTCGTTGTTAAATGAACAACAAACAACTGTACCTTGGAAGCGCATCATAGTATTTCAAGGTCATCATAATATTCATTCTATACCTATATATTGGTGATGGTGATGTTCTATACCTATAAATAACTGAATTATTTAATGAATAGCAGCAAATCTGCCATGATTGCTTTCAATTACATGTATATAAAGTTTTACACAATTCCATTTTGGTTTTTTCATTAATTGTTATGTAATGATTTAAACCCTTTCTACGTTCATCTCATTAATACAGCGCTATCTAATCTGAGCAACGCGTTTAATAGTTCTACCCATATTTCAGACAAATAAAATCAGTTATCGAATTTTACAATCACTAAAAATTAAGAATTAAAATTTTTTAAACAAAAATTAAAACCGACTTCAAAATTTAAAAAAAAAACTAAAAAGTAATAAAATAATTTCCGCAATCTTTGTGCCTACAATTTATAATCTACTTGTTCTTCTACTAATATACAATCTTTGCATTCACCACGTCATTATTGTTACTTTTGAAGCCGGTGTCGTATTCGTTGATGTACCTACCTAGGGAGGTAGCTGACCTACCTTGGCTGACACCGACTCCAAAAGTAATAATAATGACGTGGTGAATGCAAAGATTGTATATTAGTAGAAGAACAAGTTGATTATAAATTGTAGGCACAAATATTCCGGAAATTATTTTATTACTTTTTAGTTTTTTTATTTTATTTTGAAGTCGGTTTTAATTTTTGTTTAATTTTTTTTTATTATAAGTCAATAAGTGAAAATATATAATTATACTCTCTTCTTTTTTTCACAGGAGCAGAAAGTCGTGGTGTATAAAATAAAATATATTTATATTTATTGTACTTTTATTATTCACTTTACTAACATAAACAATACCTACCAAACCTTTATAGGTGCTTATACTCACTTATAAAATTCACCCATTTTTTATGAAGATCTAAAATAAGTAGCATATGTTTTGGATGTCACTGTCATCATAATATCTGCACTCATCTAAATTTGATATGAAATATCCATTAAAAAATAAAAATAAAGTTATTAAAGAGCGTGGTAAAGAATATTATAAAGAAAAGATTTTATGGAAGATACCACACCCTGGGAATAAGGTCCCAGGTATTTCAGGAATCTTATCCTTAAAATTGTTGAATATACATATTATTTGAAAAGATTCGTTCCACTAAGTTTGTTTCGTCGGTTCTTCTCAGTGGGTTTGCCTTGGAACCGGTGGTAGATTCAATTGACGTTCAAAAAGATACTGTATCTATACTAATATTATAAAGCTGAAGAATTTGTTTGTTTGTTTGAACGCGCTAATCTCAGGAACTACTGGTCCGATTTGAAAAATTCTTTCAGTGCTAGACAGCTTATTTATCGAGGAAGGCTATAGGCTATAAAATCACGCTGTGACTTATAGGAGTTGATAACGCGGGCGAAGCTGCAGGCAACAGCTAGTTTTGAATATATTTTTTTGGATTTGATTTTTTGATTTGATTCTGCTGCGAACGAGCCTCCTCCGCTAAATAGGATAAGGAGACGATTGGGCAATGTTCACCTCTCCACTGGCCATTGGGCCTCTATCAGAAATACAGGTTTCCCGTCCAGTACGCATGCGACGTTGTCATAATGAAGTGCACGGGTAATTTTAAAAAAAAACATTTTAGTCACCGGTCAGGATCGAACCCAGACCACTTCTAGGCCGACTCCATACCCACTCGTCATTCATGCTCACTTGGTTGCTATTGTTTATTTCCATGTCCCGTTGCGCCCCATTTTCCACAAAACAAAAACACTTTCACTCAAAACGATGTAAGATAACACACGTCACTATTATTAAACAATATTATGTTAAATAAAGAGACGGTTTGTTTGTTTGTTCTATGTTATTTCGTACAAACTATATTATAGAGAATACTAGGTACGTGAAAGCCTAAATAATTTTGCTCTTTTAGGGTATTTAACAAACAAATTGAAAAAAAAATCTAAGTAATTTCCGTGGTTATTTTCACTTTAAAAATTAATTAAAACGAAATCTTATTTATTCTCGGTTCGTGAAGCTCGATTTGACTTCGGTTGGTCGACTGGTTCATCGACTGGTTGGTAGACTGGTAAGTCGACTGGTTGGTCGACTGGTTGGTCGACTGGTTGGTCGACTAGTTGGTCGACTGGTTGGTCGACTGGTTCGTCGACTGGTTGGTCGACAGGTTGGTCGACTGGTAGGTCGACTGGTTGGTCGACTGGTTGGTCGACTGGTTGGTCGACAGGTTGGTCGACTGGTTGGTCGACTGGTCGGTCGACTGGTTGGTCGACTAGGCGGTCGACTGGTTGGTCGACTGGTTGATCGACTAGTTGGTCGACTGGTTGATCGACTAGTTGGTCGACTAGTTTTTCTACTGGTTGGTCGACTGGTTGGTCGACTGGTTGGTCGACTGGTTAGTCAACTGGTTGGTAGACTGGTTAGTCGACTGGTTGGTCGACTGGTTGGTCGACTAGTTGGTCGACTAGTCGGTCGACTGGTTGGTCGACTGGTTGGTCGACAGGTTGGTCGACTGGTAGGTCGACTGGTTGGTCGACTGGTTGGTCGACTGGTAGGTCCACTAGTTGGTCGACTGGTTGGTCACTAGCTGGTCGACTGGTTGGTCGACTGGTTAGTCAACTATACCGGCATAAAATAAAGGTTTGATATCAGTATCATATTGTATATCATATATATGTAGTATCATATCGGTTGCTGGCTGGTTTATACGTCATTTAATTTAAAAATAAATATTTTCAAATTAAGAAAACAACTGAACATCACATTTTATGCAATTGTTTTAATTTTATTCAAATACTCCTTATCTGGAGCGAACTGCGAGTATTTCTTCCTTCTGAGTTTGATTTTAAAATTTCATTGAAATACTGTTTTTTTGTAAGTTTTTTTTTTATCGCGTATCTTTTTGGAGTTGAGGACTGAATTATGCCTGACTTAGCCCCAACGGAGATTGCCAGGGCACTCGAAATGCGAAGAAATGGTCAAACCATTTATGTTTACAGAGTGATATCCAGAGATCTTCGTCGACCAGTTTCCATCGGTATCCATCGCAGTATCCAACGGTTCAGGGAGACCGGTACTTATCTGAGAAGAGCAGGACAAGACAGAAAAAGACGCACTTCGAGTAGGTATGATCGTTTCATTCGGTTTCGTGTACGTAAGAACCCCTGTTCGTCCAAGCCCGACATGAGCAGTGCGGGGTGTAACCGTATGTGAGCGTACGGTACAAAGAAGATTCGAAGAAGCTGGTTTGGGTTCATTTGTGCTCGCCAAGGCTCCAAGGCTCGAGGTAAATCATCGTAGAAACAGGTTAACTTTTGCTCAGGAACATCTACTTTGGAACGCGGACCGATGGAGTAAGGTTTAGTGATGAGTGCAGAATTCTCTTAAATCAAATTGACGACAGGCAAAGAATATACAGACGCAAAGGAGAACGATACATTCAGACACATTTTGAAACTACAGTTGCATACGGTGGTGGATCAAGAATGGTTTCGGCGGGCATTTGTTTGGGAGCTCGCACAGACTTGGTAGTGATTGACAGAGGGAGTCTGACTGCAGACCGCTATATCAGAGAAGTTTTAGAAGAAAATGTCGTACCGTTTGCCCCATATATCGGTGACTTTTTTTTTTTTTTTTTTTTTCGGATGGATCTATGCTAATGGCCCGAAGGCCCTAATGCTTCAACGGATTGATGTGAGCCCATTCGGCTCACTTTTGATTGGGGGGTTGCCCCCCGCCAACCGTGCAGTCTGCGACCACACGGCCTCCTGGCGTCGGTTGTGTGTCAGTGGCGGGACTGTGCCGCGTCACCGTCGGGTGGAGTGGAGCCCCAGGCGGTCTACCCCTACCGGGTGGGCTCATTGGCGTGAGGACCCGGCAGATGGCGCCAGCGATACTGGGGCCCACTCCGCCGGTCGGAGTTGCAGCGTCCGCCACAGGAGGTCTTGATGAGTAAATCGGTGACGATTTTGTTTTTATGTAGGATAATGCTCGGCCGCATACCGCTCGGGTAACTCAAGCTTATCTTAATGATATGAATATCACTGTTATGGAGTGGCCGGCGAGATCACCGGATATGAACCCAATAGAGCACGTTTGGGACTTGCTGAAAAGAAAAGTTAAGTCCAGAATTCCAGCTCCTGCCAACGTGGGTGAACTGCGAATCGCCGTAGTTGAGGAATGGCGGAGACTATCCCAGGAGACCATCGATAACATCATTCTCAGTATACCTAGACGGGTAGAAAATTTAATAAGAGCACGTGGAGGAAATACGCGATATTAATCACCATTTTTCTAATTTAATTAATTGTTATTTTTCCCGGTTACATGAAAAGTTCAAAATTTTTCACAAAAAGCCTTTACTCGCAAAATCTGTTCTTAATGTGATCTCATTTTAAGTAAAACAAATGAAACTTTATTGTTTTCTAATTTTTACGCGAATTTCACTCATTATAATGAAACACTTTTTACGGATTTTATCTCGGTTTATTAAGACTTTTACAAGCCCGACGTTTCGGATACTTTACAGCAACCATGGTCACGGGAGGACTGAGCCCTGAGGTGTCATACGTCCTAATGTTACAAAGTTATTTGAAACTACCCTATGATACATCAATATTTTGGTTAGTCCATCTACGCAGAAAGTGCTAACTGTATCTTTAATCTGTGACATATTATGCTTGGATTTTGATTTGATAATATTAATAATGGGATCCCAAGCAGGTGGTAAGAGCCAGCCATCTTCTCTACTGAATTTAGGATGTTTTTTAAATTTCAATAGCCTTGGAATAGGATCATCCTTGGTTGGAATCGGTGTTCTTTTGCGAGGACTTGTGGTTTATCAAATCTGATATAATGGCGAGCTTTGTCAAGACTATGTTCACAGACTTAGTGTAGCGACGGTGTTTTAAATCAGCTATATGTTCTTTGACGCGAGTTTTATTAGATCTTTTTGTTTGGCCTATATAAGAGAGACCACAGTCGCAATCAAGCTTGTATACTCCTGCATATTGTGAGGGTATATGACACTTGACAGATGGTAAGAATTTACCTATCTTTTTTGGCGGCTTGAAAAAGGTTTTGTGATGGAAGTTCGCTTTAGGATATAGCCAATCTTGTCAGTGACTCCTTTCATAAATGGTAGCACAGCAGGTACTCGCTCAATAGTGGCTGCTTTCATGCGATCACGGTGATGAAGACGCGGCACCCGAAGCTTGTTGTCTCGCAGTACTTGCTTAACGTGTTGAAGCTCGGTTGCCAGGTGTTGCTCATCACAGATCCCTTGTGCTCTCTGAAACAAAGATTTACCCACGGTAGCTAACTGTGTTGGATGGTGGTGAGATTCGCCGTTTAGCTACTTATCCGTATGAGTATGCTTCCTATACACTGTATGGCTTAAGGTATTGTTGGGATTACGGATCACTAATATATATAATATCTACGAAGGCTAGAGAATTATTTGCTTCTAATTCTATTGTGAATTGAATTAATGGAATTAAGATGGTCTAGGAATATGGTTACTTTGTCAGATGGTAATATTGTGAAAGTATCATCTACATACCGCTTGTAGAACCTGGGTGTTATGGGCGAAGTTCGCAGAGCAGTCTCCTCGAAGTCCTCCATAAATATATCGGCAACAACAGGGGATACTGGTGAGCCCATGGCCACTCCATCTACTTGCTTGTAGAAATAACTATTCCACAACATATAGCCAGATGTAAGGCAATGTTCCAAAAATACCATTGGCATGTCATTTTCCCTTAACTTTCTTCTTACTATTGTTATGCAGTCTTCCACAGGTAGGCAGGTGAAGAAATATTGCACATCAAAACTGACCATTGTTTCATTGTCTCTGAGATGTAGATGTTTGATCTCATTAACAAAATGGTATGAATCCCGAGTATGTGCTCTGGTTTGTCCACACAGTGGTGTCAGTACTTGGGCCACATGCTTAGCCAATCTATAAGTTGGTGAATCAATCTGGCTTACAATTGGACATAATGGAGCATTGTGAATTTTCGGCAACCCATACAGCTTTGGTGGTTTTGGACATGAAGGAATTTAATATTTGACGTCCAGATTCAATGTCTCGGAGTTTTCTTTAATTATATCACTAGTAGTTTTTAAAACTTTGTTTGTTGGATCGGTTTTGACGTTTTTATAAGTACTTTCATCTGATAATAGTTGTTGAATTTTAACATTATAATCTGACGTATCCATAACTACAGTAGCATTGCCCTTATCTGCGCGAAGAATTGTTAATTCCCGTCTGTTACGTAGGTTTAATAACGCCTTGTATTGTTCGCGAGGAAGATTTGGTTTGGGCACAGAATACCGTCATAAAGCTGACGATATATCTTGTCTGATAGCCTCCGAATCTTCCTTCTTTATATTATTTTTAGACAGACAATCTTCTATATTACAAATGATTTCTTCGAACGGGATTTTACTAGGAGTTATGGCAAAATTTAATCCTTTTTCTAAGACTTTTATTGTGTTATTGTCCAATTGACAATTTTTGACAAAAAAAATGTTTGACAGGTTGACAACTGAGCGTGAGCTGTCATTGTCTGTGGTGTTCGTTATTTTTGACATTTGATTTGCCGTTTAATTTTTCGAATTTTAAAATTTGTTGTTTTTTGCATTTATTATATCGCGCTTATTTAATGTTTTTATGCAAGTCTCATAATCAAATGTGGGTTTGAGCCAAAATAAATGTACATGAGTAAAAAATATCGTGTCCACCGCCTTCAACCCATAATTGTGGCTATGTTTATTGCAATAAACATGTTTATTTATTTTTTTTAATTACACTGGACCATGTATATTAAAAATTAGATTTCCTTTTTAACCGACTTCAAAAAGGAGGAGGTTATCAATTCGTCGGAATCTTTTTTTTTTTTATTTTTTTTTTCTTTTTTATGTATGTTACCTGATTACTCTAAGATGGCTAGACCGATTTGAAAAATTCTTTTTTTGTTCTAAAGGGTATACTTCCCAAATAGTCCCATGATAAGGAAACCAGGATCTGATGATGGCATCCCAGAGAAATCGGGGGGAAAATCGTAGGGGCGACTAGTGCGTTTGATATTTTTTTTATAAAGTGTTTTGAAGGACTACAATTTAATGAAGGTCTGGAGTCGATCTGATGCTGGAACCGAAAGATAATCGAGGGAACTCCTCAACGATTTACATCAGTAACCTTGTGTTTGGGCTTGATTAATTTGTAATGATGAGAACTTTACACCTAGATGGGTTGTGACTGTCATTAGGGGTCTGATGATGAAGACAAAGGACGGTTAAGGGAACTCCTCAACAGTTTACAGTAGCTACCTTGTGTTTGGACTTAATTAATTTAAATTGATTAGAACTTTGTACACATATGGGTTATAAGCGCCATTACAGGTGTGATGATGGAGACCATACACAGTCGAGGGGAATCCTCGACGATTTACAGCTTTAATTGGGCTTACTTCATACGGTAAATAATATTATGCCAAAATCATGTAATTTTATTACTTGTCGTTGTTAAATGATCAAAAAATAACTGTGGCTTGGAAGCGCATCAAGGTCATCATAATATCCATTCTATATCTATATATTGGTGATGTTCTATACCTATATATAATGGAATTATTTAACGAATAGCAGCAAATCTGCCGTGATTGCTTTCAATTACATGTATATAAAGTTTTACACAATCGGTTACACAATCCATTTCGGTTTTTTCATTTGTTATGTAATGAATTAAACCCTTTCTACGGTCATCTGAGCAACGCGTTTAATAGTTCTACCCATATTTCAGACAAATAAAATCAGTTATCAAATTTGGAAATCACTAAAAATTAAGAAATAAAAAAATTTTAAACAAAAATTAAAACCGACTTCAAATTAAAAAAAAAACTAAAAAGTAATAAAATAATTTCCTTAATTTTTGTGCCTACAATTTATAATCAACTTGTTCTTCTACTAATATACAATCTTTGCGTTTACCACGTCATTATTGTTACTTTTGAAGCCGGTGTCCTATTTGTTGATGTACCTACCTCCTAACCTACCTACCTTCGCTGACACCGTCTCCAAAAGTAACAATAATGACGTGGTAAACGCAAAGATTGTATATTAGTAGAAGAACAAGTTGATTATAAATTGTATGCACAAAAATTAAGGAAATTATTTTATAACTTTTTAGTTTTTTTTTTAATTTGAAGTCGGTTTTAATTTTTGTTTAATTTTTTTTTCACACCAACATTCATAGTTTTTTTTACATAGTAATTTATTTTATTTTTAATTTTTTTTACTCCATACAAATGAAACATGTCCATTTCACTACCTCGTTACGATAATAGCTCAAAATTTCCAAAATTTCTTAGGAAGCTTAGAATTAGAATTTTATAAAAGATTCATGTAGTACCTGGCCTTCTCTTTTATTGATATTTTACCGCCTAGCTTATCAAATAATAAAAATAAAAATTGTTTATGAGAGCATTCTAGATTTCGCCCTGTGAGAAACAATTTGTGAGAAACGCTATTTATACTCCTGTAGAATTATAGTAACTACCACTTCTCTACATTTTTTAAAGCTGACAACATGTGACATCATTTATTAAAAAGAAAAAGTGTCAGTCTCCCTCTGTGTCTTGGTGTGTTGTTGATTTTATTTTGGTCGTCCATATTTTTTGTGAAATAATCCTGTGAGAAACGCAGTAACATCAAGAAAAGTAAGTAATATTTTTGTTTATTATTAGTGCAAAGCATTTTGATAGTCAAGTGATCCCGATACAACATGCTCACGCATTCGTAGTATCTGATTTTTAGGTTATAATCAAATTAAGCGATTTAAAAGTTACATGTTGGTATGCCTGTGAGAAACGGTCGAACAAAAATGTAAAACTAAGGCACGTTTATACTGGTCATATATCTCACATGACCGTTTCTCAGAGTATTTAATTATACTCGTATTTACGTACTTTTTTGTGTCTTACATAAAAATGACCGGAATGTAATATATTTTTAACGGACTTCAAAAAAAGGAGATTCTCAGTTTGTATGTATGTATGTGTGTATGTTTGGCTGTATTATCTCGCGTTTAGGCTGAACAGATTTGAAAAATTCGTTTTTTGTTTGAAAGGGTATACCACTTTACAGATGGTCCCGTTGTCATCAAGTCAGGATTGCAGAAGAGGATACGATAACAGAAACGCATATTATAATGTGTGAATTAGAAGAGCCCAAAGTTCATGATACAGGCGCACTAATATTTAATAATTTACCTGATTTTAATTATATTTAAAGTGTTCATACCTACATGTTGTATCGTTAAGTATTTCGCATTGGATGGACATCTTGTTTTCTTTTAATCAGTTAGGTTTTTGGTTTTTTTAAAACAATTACTTTTGTTTTTTTGATAATTATTAGTTGTAATATAATATAAACTGGTACGAATTTTTTTTATTTCTTTGTCGTAGGGATCATTATGTATGTACAGACGGCAGCACGTCAGGTTACCCATTTGAACTACGAAAACAGCTTTTATTGTGTAGGGAATAGAGGCGGCCTCAAGGTCAAAGTGGGGTAGTCTGACGTACGGCTGTGTGTATCTTGCGAGCGTTTACTCAGCAAAATAAATTATAGTTTAAAAAAAACTAAAAAACACGCTTTAATAGCAAACCGAACTATAAATTTGAAAATATTTTTTAATAGAAGAATTAAATGGGTTAACATAATAAATAAATGATATTACTTATTGTAAAAAAGCGCGAGGTGCTCGATATTCTTGTTAAAAATATTTCATCGGTATCTATTTTTCAAAAGTGAAGTTAGTATAAAAACTTAGTTACAAGCACCACACTTTTTTACAATAAGTAATATCATTTATTTATTATGTTAACCCATTTAATTCTTCTATTAAAAATTATTTTCAAATTTATAGTTCGGTTTGCTATTAAAGCGTGTTTTTTAGTTTTTTTTAAACTATAATTTATTTTTAACTTTTTAGTGTCGATTTTTTTAATTAAAGATTTTATTAATTTAAAGTACTCAACTAATGGCAATCACTTTAGAAATGAGTGAGAGACTAAAAACAACACATGTGATGTAGGTAGCTTGCGCGGTATGCCTTCCTAGCATGTGCTATCCTGATTATCCTGATCAGGATATTGGAATAATTTTATCAAATTATTGTATTGTCATCGGTCCTCGATAAATCTACAAAGTTTGAACGAAATCTGGTCGTTAGAAGTGGGTCAAAATAGCGTCCAAAGAAGTCGGTTACAAACAAACATACAAACATACAGGTGAAGCTAATAAAAAGCGTGTAAAAAGAGCGCTTCGCGACTTGCCCGCTTTGCTAACCTACTTCAAACCGTCATAGTCGTTTAAAATGAAAAAAGGGAATTATAAGAAAACTAAAAAATATTTTAAATACTTACCTATTAAATGATACCCCACTTCATAGGTTAGGTTAAAAAAATAATTGTGACATCAAATTTTGGCGAAAAAATCCACCATTTGATTTTCATAATTAATTTTAGCCTGATGACACTTCTACAATCAAAACAAATTTAACGACACCTCATATTATGTTAAAATCCACCGTGCCGTATGGACTGTAGGGCGTGAAAAAGAAATAGACATAGACACATACATACGCTCAAAAATATATATTTACATTTTAACCCTAATTCTGACGCAACATACAACATATTATCTATATGAGTATACATATACACATTATATTGGCCTGGCCATAGCCAGGGATATTCATACTGTTTTGCCTGTCCGGCGATTCTGCTATGATATACGGGTATGCGACCCCGGCTTCCCTAGCTATTACTGCCCCATACCTAGTCTTCCGGGCCAGTAATATACCTTGTTACCCTTTATTCCTACTAACCCCACTTGCTCCTGCCTATTCCTAGCTACATGGGCTGATCCTCCCTTTAATACATTGAGTCTGCAGACGGGCACCGCCATATGGCACCGACCCCGGCAACCCTGGCGCTGCAGCAGGGCATCTGTGACGTGCCTGAAAGGGCGCAGTCGGGATCCAAGAGTGACTTACTGCATCTTGTAGTTCTAACTAGTCGTAGCGGACCCCCGTTCCATTAGTAATGGGACTACAAGACGAGAGAGTGGATTTGTGTCTGCGCAAATGCTCATCCACTTTAATATATTCCCGCGCTGATGACCCCTGGTAAGTACCTGGACAATGAGTGCAAGTCCTGCGGCGATGGAGACTAGTGGTGGGGACTGAGCTGGTGGGCTTGGTCTTTAGCTGGTTCTCTGCACGTATGGCGGTTGGGTGGTGATGGTCGTCCCAGAACTCATTCGAGGCGAGAGGACTGGCTCGGCAGCTCACCCAACGACAGAGCAGCCCTATTTAGGGATCGCACTGCTTTCCCTAATCCGGGGAGGGGCCTAGAAAAGGTGGCCTAAGCAAAGCTTGCCTCAATGCAACCCAGATGGCTAACCGCGGCCCTCTGGTCACCAACTAAAAGCGGTCGAAAAAGACGTTATATAAATGAATTCCTTAATATAGCTGCATAGAATGTAAGAACATTATTAGACAATGACAACAACATTTGTAGCGAAAGGAAGACTGCACTCATAGCACGTGAACTTTCCCGGTATAACATCGACGTAGCCGCAATCAGTGAAACTCATTTGGCGGATAGCGGTGAGCTCTGTGAGGTACTAGGTGGATACACGTATTACTGGATACTGAAAAAAGATCTTTTAACCAGTGCAATAACAGCTAGAAGCTTTATAAACGATGTACAAAAGCGTCAAAATATACTTAAGGCTGTAGTAGAGGGTAAATTGTATTATTTAATACAGTACAGCTGCTTTAAGGCTGTATAAAGCCGAAATTATTACTTTTAGCTTGTAAAGAGCACCGAAAAACTCTAAAATACAGCGTATGGTGTAAAAAACCACTATCAGCAAGTTTATAAGACTAGAGCAGTATATCGGCTGAATAGTGCTCTAGAAATCTACTTTTGTATTGCCTAATGCTGTACAAGAGCATTGAAGATTGCTACCTTCTGGATATTGGTGTATAATTACTCTGTAGTACAGTCATCATATAAGGCTGGATAATAGCTGTTCAATGGTTATCTAGGAAACCCTTAGAAAGCAAGTTTCTGTATAAGAGTGTAATAATATGATGTCTGCTGCATAAGAGTTTAGTATTACTCTATTGTAAAGCTAACGCGATAAGCGTAATTTTTATCTATTGTACAGCCCTCGGTGTTACAGTAGATGAATTTTACGTTAATAGTGTTTAAATAGAGAACTATGCAGCTTATCGAATATTTTAATGTCTAAGTCAAACTGGAAATGACATTTTTGCATTGTTAATTATATATATTGTGGCCAGTCTTACATAAGTACTGTATAAAAAATAAAAAAATGCGTTATACTTTTAGTTATTTATTTCGATAATGACACGATCAGTCACAAAATTTTGTTTGTACCTAATACTAATTATAAGTTTTTCTCATCTTCTTTTTTTCTCCCTCTTCTTTATCCAGAATTTGTTTTTGGTTTGAAAATAACTTGTCAATATCTAGCTAGGTACCTGAATAATGAAGTACCTGAAATGAATAAACATTATAATTAAATAAAAAAATTCAAACAGCAGTGTGTCGGTACAAAACCTTAAATATTAAATGTGCTGTAAATACACCTACATATTAAACCTAATTAATAAATTAATTATGATTGCGTCATAACGATGGCTGTAAATTTAAAGTGCAAAAGTTAATGTAATCTCCAGTGTACATTGGATATACAGAATGTGTTTCTTTGCTTTCAATAGAACCCTGAATTGCTGTAATATTTACTAAACGTACTCTTTTAAGCAGCTACTATAGCAATTAAACTCTAAGGTACATCTATCATTACTCTTTAGGCTGTTGTATATACTTAAATTACGGCTTTGTTACGCCAAAAGCTTTATAGTGGAGTACTAGAAGGGCAACAGCTGTATAATTGAAGACGCCATTAAACCATAACCTAAAAATTATGGTAACATAATTTATAACATATTTATATGTATATTTTTGAAAAATTCGGCGATATTTACACATAATTTCACTTGTACACAATACAAAAGTTAATTTCTTTACTATTTAAGGCACTGCGGACTAATAAAGCTAGTCTGAATTTGGCTTACATGGTTCTTATTACACTTACACTTTCGTTGTTATCTATTATTTCGAGAGCGCATGAGTTTTTGGCTTACTATTAGTATACATATTCACGAAGAAGTAGCAGCCGCAAGCAAAATAACGACCATAACTTAAGAATGGGTACTTACCATACAGCAAAATAATATTTGTTCACTTCACAAATTAAAATATGGCCACAGTGTGTCACTTATTGATCCGATGAATAAATTGTCTTTTAAAAATAAGTATATATGGAAGGAAATTCAACCACAAAGATAATTTTATTCTTATATTCAGACGTTTACAAGCCTAAGGCTGTATATAAGAATAAAATAGGTAAGATTTGAGAACAGTAGCTGTATAATGGTATCTAATTATGCTCTAAGTCAGCTATTACGCAGCTATTATACAGCTGTTAGACAGCTAGATCTACACTTAAAGCTGTATAATTTGGGGCCCAAATTGCGGATATAAGTGCTGTATATCCGGATATACAGCCATAATACAGCCAACTTGTACAGCCTAAGCCCTTCAAAATTTCCATTGTACAGCCTTTATACAGCTGTCAAATTCTATCTGGGCAGGCCTGCAAGTGAGCGAGCTGGGAGTGGCGTTGGATTTGCGATCCGGAACAACATCGCCGGATCACTAGTTGAGCCCCCGAAAGGCATTAATGATAGGCTCATGTCCTTGCGACTCCATATGGCGGCCGGAAAGTACTTGCATCTTGTGAGCGTGTATGCACCTACTATGACAACATCTGATGAGTCTAAACAACAATTTTATGAAATCTGCGTGATGTTTTGCAACGAATACCGGCATGTGATAAATTGATTTTGCTCGGTGACGGTGACTTTAATGCACGGGTTGGCAAGTGCAATACCAATGGTACAGACCTGCTAACTCTGTGCTCCGAGTTTGACCTCAGCATTACGAATACTTTCTTCAGACTTCCTGATAAATATAAAACATCCTGGATGCATCCCCGGTCCAGGCACTGGCATCTCCTTGACTACATCATAGTGCGCAGACGAGATCTGAAAGATGTACTCATTACAAGAGCGATGCGCGGTGCCCAGGGCTGGACTGACCATCGCCTGATCAGATCCAGGATGAGGCTTAACTACAAGCCCCCGCGCAGAGCAGAACATAAAGTCCCGGCACGGCTTGCTTTTACGAAACTGGTCCGCGATAAAGAGCTGCGGAGCAAGCTCGATGTTGAATTTGATAGGGCGATGCCCAGCACTGATGAAATCACCTCCGTAGATGCCAAATGGCGATCTTACGCGACGGCTCTGTTCGATGTTTCTCGGCAAGTTATAGGTAAACCACAAAAGAAAAACCAAGACTGGTTCGATGATTCTGATGTGGAAATACGGCGACTTGTTGAAAACTCTCGTCTTGCATTGAGAGGTGTCATCAGTGCAGAGCAGCGCAACTTTATACAACAAGATCTCAAAGTTAAGATCCGAGAACTGAAGGATAGTTGGTGGCGCCAAAAAGCCGAAGAACTGCATTCCTAGCAGATACTGGTCAAACTGCAAAGTTTTTCGAAGGGCTGAAGCCTGTTTATGGACCTCGCGCAAAAAAGACTGCCCCAGTTTACACGCGAGATAAGTCAAAGAGATTGTCAGATCCGAATGAGGTTCTCCTTCGATGGGCTGAACACTTCAATGAAGTGTTAAATTCCGGTACTGGAGGAGCAGATCTGTCCTACATGAACTCGCTAGAGAACTTGCCTTTCGCATCGAGCTTGGATGACCCACCGTCGTTCGCGGAGTTCAATAGTGCTGTAAACCGTTTAAAAATGGTAAGTCACCAGGTTCAGACAGTCTTCCATCTGAAGTTTTCAAATACGGTGGGCCGAGTATCAGGTCTAGACTGTTTGAACTTATAAAAATGATTTGGGACGTTGAGACTGTTCCGCAAGACTGGAAGGATGCTTCTATTAGTAAATTATACAAGGGCAAAGGAGACCTCTCTGATTGCAGCTCTTTTAGAGGCATTGCCTTGCTATCCACGGCAGGTAAAATTTTGGCGCATATCATCAATAGACGCCTGAGCACCTTGGCTGAAAGCTTTCTTCCAGAAAGTCAATGTGGGTTTCGACCCAACAAAGGCACGGTTGACGCCATCTTTGTTGTCAAGCAAATACAAGAAAAAAGTCTTGAACAGCACCGTGACCTGTACTTATGTTTTGTGGACCTAGAAAAGGCCTTTGACCGCGTTCCTAGGATTGCTCTCTGGGCAGTTCTACAAAATGTGGCTGTCCTGTGAAGTTTGTAAATTTAGTGCGTCAATTTCACGAGGGTATGACAGCCCGCGTACGTCACGAGAACAACTTCACAGAGCAGTTCCTTGTCACCAGCGGTGTCAAGCAAGGATGCGTTATGGCTCCGACCCTTTTCGCTATCTACTTTGCTGCAGTAGTGAACGACGCTCTTAAGAACTGTTATAACCAGATTTCCATAAATGTGACTTGTGAGAGTTGAATGTGAGATTCCGTATGGACAAAAGTGTCTTCGACCTGACTCGCTTCAGAGCGAAACGCAAAATTCAGTCTGTTCCGGTAACAGAAATCCTGTATGCCGACGATGTCTGCCTTATGGCTGATAGTTTGGACGACCTGCAGAGTTATCTTGACAATTTAGACGAATCCTGTCGCAAATTTGGCTTAGTAATCAGTGCTTCTAAGACCCAGATTCTTAAACAACCCGCTAAAGGGAAATCTGTGGAAGATGCTGCTGTTTACCTACAAGGAAAGCCTCTGGACGAAGTAAACACCTTCCGGTACCTTGGGAGTTTAGTGCGCAGTGATAATCGTCTAGAGTCAGAAATTTCTGCACGGATCGCCAAAGCCGCTGCAGCCTTCGGTGGACTAAACCAACGGGTGTGGAAGTCACACGATCTGAAGCTCCATACAAAGCTTGCTGTCTACAGAGCGATAATTCTACCTTTATTGCTATATTCCTCGGAGACCTGGTGTCTGTATAAAGGTGACATCAGACGGCTTGACGTCTTTCACTTAAAATGTCTTCGAGCAATTCTTCGGCTGAGCTGGCAGGATCGTGTACCGAACTCGGAGGTTCTACGTCGAACCAAACAGACCAGAATGGAATGTCTTTTAATGAAAGACCAACTCCGCTGGTGTGGGCACCTTGTCCGCATGGAGTCTACCAGGCTGCCAAAACAAATATTTTACTCTGAGCTTAGCTCAGGTAAACACAAACCTGGCGGACAGTATCTGCGGTATAGGGATGTTCTGAAACGCCACCTGACTGCTGTCGGCACTCCAAGTGAATTGTGGGAGGAGCTTGCTACTCAGAGGACGGAATGGCGAACCGCAATCAAATCGGGCTTAGGAAGTTTTGAACGCACCCGTCTCGAAGATCTTGATGCCAAACGCCATCTCCGGAAAACTCGTACCAAGCCATCCTACAACTACACATATAACTCCGATGGGACTCTTCACTGTGCTTCCTGCAATAGGACTTTCAAAACCAAATTTGGATTTGCTAGTCACGCTCGCGCCCATGCAAGGGCCCAGGCTAACATAAGCTAAGGGTGTCGCCGTCGACCGATAGGTCTGGGAGGACATCATCATCATATTGGCCTAAATATCTTCCTTAGACTAAACACAAAAATACAATGTACATATTTGAATCCTATGTTTATTCCTGTACGTCTGAATCATAACATGTCATAGGTACCTATTTGTTCATCAGTAAAAAGTTACCTATGTGAACGCATCTTTGTGAGAAATGTGAGAAACGTTTTTGATTTTTGTGAGAAACGTGAGAAATGTTTCTCACAAGAGTCATATGAGAAATGTACATTTATTTTGGCTCAAACCCATGTAACCAAAACTGTCTTTAATGCGGCGTTCGAATACTCAATTTCTTTTTCAAGAGATGATGAACCATTGTCCGTAATAACTTTTTACTCGCCTGGTTTAAGATTTTTGCGCTCCCTAGGATGTCGTTTTTTGGCGAAATTTTGACACACGTAGGGATAATAATAATAATAATATCTATGGACACTTTTACACCACGTCAATCTGGTCCCGTGGTAAGTTCTTGAAGAACTTGTGTTACAGGTACCAGACAACGGAAATATATTTAATAATTTTATACTATACATATATTTAAGATTTTTATTATATAATACACATATTTAATACACATCCATGACCCAGGAACACAGAAAATATTTTTGTTCCCTGGCGGGATTCGAACCCGCAACCTCCGGGCTTGAGCGCCAACGCGCTTACCACTGAGCCGCAGAGGTCGTCAAAGAGGGATGAGATCATGGTCTCTGCATCTCTTCAATAAATTTAAAGATGTTATAAATCTTGCGCGCTTTGTTATAAGATCTTCCAGGCGGCGAATTCGTGACCATGGTTGCTGTAAAGTATCCGAAACGTCGGGCTTGTAAAAATCTTAATAAACCGCGATAAAATCCGTAAAAAGTGTTTCATTATAATAAATGAAACTTTAAATAACAAAAGAAGTGTAGTAAGTAGATTTTAAAATAAAACCATATTTTTTAAATTATAGACCTTTTTTGTGTTCCGCTAAATATGCCGGTGTGTTTAGTTGGTCGACTAGTTGGTAAACTGGTTGGTTGACTAATTAAGGGACCAGTTAGACAACAAGTTGAGCGATCTGTCTCATTGATAACGTGAGTTCATTTCACTTTGATTAGTCAGATGTACCTGCATCCTCAAAGATTTACTGAGTAAATACCGATAATAGTCCAAAATATACTAAGATAATCCATATTCAAAACTACCATCTTGTTACACATGTGCACCGTATGGCTTGGGTGAAAAAGATTCACCAGCCAAACTACAGCTTGTCAGTTTGCTTTTCAAAGTAAAAGTAAACAAACCCATCCGTTTAATATAGTTTAGTATATTAGTATTCTCTCGACGCTTGAAACTGAAAGTTTTTGAGACGCCAACAAGTAAAAGTCACATTTAAACTGAATTTGAAATCGTATAGCATCTTATGTTTATTAAACAAGCACTTCTCGACGCTACTTGCGACTTAAAACTGTTTAGAACGGAATATTAACGAGGGATATTTGCCATATTACAATGACAGTCATTGTAATATGGCAAATATCCCTTTAAGCAACGCTTTAAATACCCCTTTAAACAATGCTTTAAATATCCCTTTAAACAACGCTTTAAATATCCCTTTAAACAACGCTTTAAATATCCCTTTAAACAAAGCTTTAAATATCCCTTTAAACAACGCTTTGAATATCCCTTAAAACAACGCTTTAAATATCCCTTTAAACAACGCTTTAAATATCCCTTTAAACAACGCTTTAAATATCCCTTTAAACAACGCTTTAAATATCCCTTTAAACAACGCTTTAAGTATGCCTTTAACCAACGCTTTAAATATCCCTTTAAACAACGCTTTAAGATTGTAAAAGGCCCGTGTATGCGAAGCCACGAACACTGCTCAAGTTGCTGGATGACAATTAATGATGATTTAAAAGTACTAATATAATATAACTAGCTGTTGCCCGCAGCTTCGCTCGCGTTCACTTAGATTTATAGCTTGATTATGATTATTTTTATAGCCTTAGTTACTACTTAGTTACACCTTATAACATCAGCTATCTATCGGTGAAAGACCCGTCAAAATCGGCTCAGCCGTTTCAGAGATTAGCCAGAAGAAACAGACAGACAGACAAAATTTGTAAAAAATCTATTTTGGTATAGTTGCCGTGTTCTGTCCCGTATCCAGATTTAGCAGGAAAGGCAGTGGAAGCATTATATAGTATCCGGAATTCAAGGGGAGAAGAACTGTCCGCGTGTCGAGCTATATAAAATTGTTCAATTACCTCAGCGACGTCTGGAGCCTTCTCCGGTGTGTCGATGCCTCAAATATAAATCTAATTAACACTAACCCCTAATTGGCCAATCGGATAATTAATGCTAATTGATCTATACTTATACTTATCTGAGACAACTTCAATCGGACACGACGCGCAGCGGAGCCCTTTCAACAAAATGGCGGCGACACCTTTTCACACTAACTTGTTTTAGGCACTTAATTGTTCACAATAGTCAATACACAATATTTAGATTAGTCCATTATACTCAAATTAATCAATCTACGTGACTATGCCCGAGTAGGCGAACAAAAGAGTCACGTAACAAATAGCGCTCGCCACGTCAATAACGGCCACAAAAACACGACGTAACAAATAGGCTGATCGCGGTAGACTGGGGCGCCCTACTGCCGTGACGCTGGCGCGGCTTGCGCCCGTAGGGGCGCGAACGAAAAGTCGATAAAACTGTAGTGCAACTCGATATATTTGGTTCGTAACATCTATCCGTCTCGGCCAGGCCTACCTGGCCGCTAATTAACTGGTAGTCGTGATAAGGTTGATACCGCTCTCTTCAAGACCGAACCGTCCACCTGAACCTCAGCAAAACGGGGCACACCATCTGTCCCAAAAACTAGATTGAGAATGCGCCCCCTGCGCCAACACAGTGGCGGTGAGTTAACATCCTTAACCAGAACGAGGTCGCCAACATGAGGTGGATCAGTCTTATCAGTCCACTTAACGCGCTGCTGGAGAATATGCAAATATTCCAAATTCCAACGCTTCCAAAAGCTCTGAGTGAGTTGTTGGACCAATTCAAACCGAGAGAGACGATTGGGTCTCACATCAACAAAGGGGTATTCCGGCAGGGCGTTGAGTGGCTGTCCAATCAAAAAATGGCCCGGCGTAAGGGCTTCCAAGTCATTAGGGTCTGAAGAGATCGGGCACAACGGGCGTGAATTGAAAACGGCTTCAATTTTGCAAAACACAGTTGCGAGCTCTTCAAATGTCAATACGGACTCGTCAATTACTCGTCGCAAATGTGTCTTAGCAACCTTTACCACGCTTTCAAATATACCTCCCCAGTGGGGACATGATGCAGGACTGAACCTACAAGTTATTCAGCGACTAGCTAGTCTAGACGCAATTTCAGTTTCATTAGACAACAAAAAATCATATAATATCTCCTTTAAATAATTCCTTATGCCTTTGAAGTTGGTGCCGCAATCGGAACGAATCAAGGACGGTAGTCCTCGTCGTGACACAAATCTATCTAACGTCGCACAACAAAGGCCTCTGTCGAGAGGGCTGAGACGAGTTCCAAATGTACCGCATGATGCGGGAGAAAATAATGCTCGTTCGAGCACCAGTCAAATTTTGACACAGACATGTGTCCCAAGTCCTCATACTCCCGCATGAAGTCAATATACTTCTCTTTGAGTAAGGGGTCCCTGCTCATGCGGCGCTCCATCGCCAACAAACGCTTCTCAGCAATAGGTCGCGAGAAACCAAGAGGCGGCCGTACTGTGTGAAATGGCAGTCTTGTCATGATCCGGCCAGAACGGAGGTAGGTAGTGTGGTTCTGGTAGAACTGTTCACACTCCTCATGTTCCGGATCAGAGCGGGGAGCTTGTGGTGGCTCCTCCACTTCCCAAAATCTCTGCACAGCGTCAGAGAGGGCGGAGCCCACCATTAAGGCCGTTCCAAGTTCGGCAGGGGGGGGGAGCCTTCAATACAGGCCCCATCAATGCAAACCCAAATATGGTCTGGAGGGCCACTAAACCTGGCTGCAAAACACGATTTCTCCCAAGTAATATTTTTCCCAAAACGTCGGCACCAAGCAATAAATCGTGCCAGGTAAGTCAAACTTAGGGTCAGCCAAGTTCAAATCCGCGGTCAATTTTACCGCATCCGCAGACAACCGTACTTGCGGGTGACTGCCCAAGATATTCTCCATCACAATAGCCGACGACCCCAACGTCGGGCGTGGAGAGTTTGTAGGGGAGAATTCAAACCAAACGCGGCCTTCAACAGTAGCCACAGGGGCGTTCCCAACACCCCTTATCAAATCAGAGTACTTTTTTATATTTAGGCCAGTCTGCCCCACCAACCAAGACGAGGCTATGCACCCTTGTGAGCCTGTGTCCAAGATAGCTCGGACTACAACCGAGGCGCCCGTCCGTCCCCAGACCCTGACATATTAGGCCGTGGTAAGAGGACGGTCTCAAAAGGTGGCAGTGCATAGCGGGGGTAGACGCCAACATCCTAATGTTGACGCGGCGACGATCGACGGCCGCTGTCCCGGGACGGCACGTCAAAATGGGGGAGGGGTTTGAACTCCTCCTCCGCTCGGTGACGACTGCTACGAGCCATAGACGGCGGTTTGTAGCGCCGAGAACGTCCATGCCGAAGGTTGCGCGACTCCAAACGGGGACGTTCCGCCAGAGGGGGGGATGGCAATGGCGACATACGTGCTCCACGGTAGTCGTGGTACACGACTGGAGGTGACCTTGCATGGTCACGTGGGGACAAAGGGGTGGGAGCGGAACACAAAGGTGCGGGATTGAACCCGGGGCCCGCTTCCATACCCGCCCGTGGGGCTGTGCGCCGGAACATTTCGGCGGCTGACGGCAGCATAATCTGCGCGGCGTGAGGGGGGTGAGTCAGACTTCAATCTGCGAGTCTCAACTCGACGTCCGCTCACATACCCGCCCGAGGGCGACCCTGCGTGGTCGCGGCGGCCATTCGCGTTGGCGCACAGCAACTTCAAATGCTGCCCTCCACAAATCGGACACGGTCGCGTGTCGGGGCACGCGCGCTGGTAGTGGTCCCCGAGGCAGGTGAAGCACCAGCCTCGGGACCGTGCAATCCGCCTACGAGAGGCCACATGCAGCCTGCAAAGTCTGGGCACTGTGCCGTTCGGTGCCCTTGGGATTTACAAAAACGGCAGTCCAGTCGCTCTACCTGCGCGACAGCAAAGCGAGGACTCGCTCTTCGCTTTGGCGAGATTTGGGCGGCGCGTCGTTGGTTAGAGGGCGTGGGCCCTGATGGCTCAACCGGCACATCGGCGACCATAACGTCACCCATACGACACTCGGCCTCGAGGAACGACAGGAGCTGATCAAACGTAGGGAGAGAAGATGCCTCATACCTAGCATGCTCCTGCTCAAAACGTGCCCTCAAAGACACCGGCAACCGTTTCAGCACAATACGCACAGGAAGATATGACCACTGGGCGACCGGCAGGTCCAAGCGGTTGAGCGCGTTAGTGGCTATCAAAAGGGGGTTAAGCAGTTTCCTCAACTGGGCGGCGTTGCTCACGACCGGGAGGTCCATAATCTGGTCGATATGGGCATCCGCCAAACATCGCTGATTTTGATAGCGCTTGGTGAGCAATGACCGCGCGGCTCCATAGCTCCTGTCACATATCGGGAGGTGCTGCACAAGGCCCCGTGCCTCACCATCAAGCACGGAGCGCAAATAGGCCAGCTTTTGAGAAGGACCTAAATCTTCCCTCGAGTCTACGAGGCTCTCAAAAAGGCCGATGAACCCCATCCATGTGTCTAATCGACCATCAAAACGTGGAAGGTCCAAGTTCGGCAGCCTGGTCAAAAGGCCCACGGGAGTCTTCAAGGGGGCGGTACTCCGGCGCGTGAGGCTAAAACCTCCCGCGCGCTCTGGGCGATGGCGACGGCCAGATCTATAATCTGGACGTAGTCCTCGTGAACTTGGTCCCGTCGTTCCTTCGGGAACGACTCAAGGGGCACTTCATCAACATATAAGATGAAGCGCCGGTAAAGCGTCTCCACCTCCTGAAGTCGCATAGGGCACTTCTCATGCCTGTCCAATAAAGATTCGGTGCGATCCTGTCTTTGAATTAAAGCGGCAGCGGAGGTAAACCATCTCAGCTGCGACGTAATCCCGGCATAGGATTCACGAACAATAGTAAACGCGGCGGTCGCCATCTTCAAAGCACAAGCGTACAAACAATCGCAAAACAAAGCAACAATAATAATAAGGCTATCCTTCAAATAGCGCAACAGCTGTTATCGATTCAAACACCAGTTTCAAAACTTAATAAAAGCTTATAACAATAAATCAATAAACAAATATCTTAAATAGATAATAAAATAAAAACAAATTTTATCCCAACTGTACTTGACAAATCTACGTCTGACCGCACATCTAATATAAATAATTACTCAATGAATTTAACAAAGAAACGAGCGTATACTTTGCCTTCAACTTAATATTAGAATATTTATAATGAACACAATATACTCAATACAATTCAATACGCGAATAGGCCGTATTCGCTTCAACAAAATAATAAGACTCGAACAAGTGTTAAAAAGCAAAGCGCTAAGTATATAAGCTCACCTCACGCAAGTATATAAGTGTATTTTACACAAGTACATAAGCATATTTTACATAAGTATATAAGCGTATATAGGCAGTATATAAGCGTATATAGGCAGTATATAAGCGTATATAGGCAGTATATAAGCGGCTACAACAATATGTTTAAACCAGGATCTGTGCTACTAGAAATGTTTCAACCACGCCTGCTACCAAAAAGATGTTCTGGTAGCTATAAAAAATTGTTCAATTACCTCAGCGACGTCTTGAGCCTTCTCCGTTGTGTCGATGCCTCAAATATAAATCTAATTAACACTAACCCCTAATTGGCCAATAGGATAATTAATGCTAATTGATCTATACTTATTTGAGACAACTTCAATCGGACACGACGCGCAGCGGAGCCCTTTCAACAAAATGGCGGCGACACCTTTTCACACTAACTTGTTTTAGGCACTTAATTGTTCACAATAGTCAATACACAATATTTAGATTAGTCCATTATACCCAAATTAATCAATCTACGTGACTATGCCCGAGTAGGCGAACAAAAGAGTCACGTAACAAATAGCGCTCGCCACGTCAATAACGGCCATAAAAACACGACGTAACAAATAGGCTGATCGCGATAGACTGGGGCGCCCTACTGCCGTGACGCTGGCGCGGCTCGCGCCCGTAGGGGCGGGAACGAAAAGTCGATAAAACTGTAGTGTGGTGCAACTCAATATATTTAGTTCGTAACATACCGTGTATACATCCATATGGATTTAGTAAAAAGTGTTTTTTAGTATTACAAACAGACACTCCAATTTTATTTATCTGTATAGATGTATAGATAATATTATCAGCCCTTATATATCCCATATTCTCACGTCGCTCGTCTATACCGCAGAGTTTGAAAACGAGCAGTCGAAGCTAGCGAAGAAGACTAAAGACGCCCATACACATCCGCACAACCAGAGATTATGCAAATGTCTTGCCCTCCTTTTCCCTATCCCATCAATGGGCCATCGGAAACTCACAAGCCGCACGAAACGCGATAGCATAGCTGTAACTTGACGCCGGTATTATGTGCGAGAGGTACCACCCCGATTGTTCCGACTAATTTGGCTGCAAAGCAGCATGGTATTGTGATGGTACTACTACTTACATTTTCAAGATAGTTACAATTATCAGCCAAATCCGGCCCATTACATACCTAGCGTAGTATAATAAGTAGAAAATATTCTCACCGCACACGACATAAATAACATCAAACAAGCTGTATTTTACCAGGAGCACCGGGGTGGTACCTCTCGCTCACGTAATACCGGCGTCAAGTGACAGTTATGCTGTCGCGTTTCGTGCGTTTTGTGAGTTTCCGGTGGCCCATTGGGTGAGATGGGGAGCAGGGACTCGACGCGTCTGCATAACTTCTGATTGTGCGGATGTCCGTGAGCGTCGGATGTCACCATGATGCTCCAACTGCTCGATTGCTTCCTTTAGCCATTAAAAAAATCACGCGTTCACTCTTCGAAGAAATCTTTACATATCTAGTTAATTCCTGATAATCCTAGACTTTAAATAGGTTACCTAGACCAGCATTGCTTCACCTAGTGCCTAAGATGTATACGACTTAGGGACCTTCAAACGAGCATACTTGGAACGCTCTCACTATATTTGAAAGGATTTGTACGTCCGCAATTTCATTTTTTTTGAATGTATTACTGTTTTGTGGAAACGTCGTTTCAATATTCCACTCAGCCTTCTGATGTACGTGTGTTAGTATATACTGGTAGCGCTGGTGTCATCATTATCAGGCACACATAGCTCTTTATTGCCCTCTTATAAGATGAGGGGACAAAAGAGCAGGGGGGAACAAGGAGCGAGGATGGGAACCTCACCCCATTGCACTGACCCGACGTTGGGAGGGATTGTTCTGCGGTACGACCCCTCTGTGGAGGTGATGTCGGTCCCTTGAAGGACTGACTAGCCGTCGAGGTGCCCTGTTTGCTCAAAAGATCCGGGGCACCTCACCATTGGTGGCACTTGCCGGGTTATAGTGGGTAGAGCTGCGTCCACCTTACCTTCGGGCGCAGCGAGTCCCACATACCCACCTGGGAAGTCCCCCCCTCCCCAGCGAGATGCCTCAGAGCATTTCCCGGCATAAAAGAAAATAAGAAAAAAAGGGTTCCGTCACCTTTCTCCAATTGAGAGCAGAATCTCTTTCAACAATGACTGACGGTGCCTGGCATCAGGGTTCCATCACCTTCCAAGAGGGATAATGGTGCTGCACCCAGCCGGCCCAGTGACCCAGACGTCACACACTGTGGCTAATTCCGATCATTATCAAGACAAAGGCTAACGGTGCGCAGTCACGGGTGGGCTAAAACATAGAGACAAATGTAATATATGTATTTATTTATTTAACAATTTATTAATTTAGGATAGTTACAAATAAATAACACATACAAACAATGCTGGTATAAAGGCACTACTTATGCTATGACGGAATCTCTTCCAGTAGTCCATCGCTTGCTTACCGGTAGGTAATGTAAAACATCGTGAAGACACTGATGAGATTAAAGTCTTTGATGGTTTAAAGATCACCTGTATTGGGCCAGCGCATAGACAAACTACATGGTGATTGCCAAAGTAATAAAGTTATACGCCTTGAAATATACGCCTTATTTAATTTTAAACTATTATATAAACATTTAGAGACAATAACATGAAAATCCTAGCCTAATCCATGGCGAATATTAAAAAAGTGATCATCAAATTACCCGAATTCGTGACCTGTATACCCTTATATAATATATAGTCTTATGCTCAAAATTATCAATCACAATAACATAAGACAGCTCCACAGATCCTTTCACACTATTGTCACAAAAACCTAAGTCAGATCTACAGACCTTTCTCTCGCACCATTGTCCAAGTCTCGCTCGGTGCACGTGGCCTAGTGCCGTGATACATATTAGAGAAAGGGCTAACAATGGGCTGGGACATATCGAACGTGTACATCTTGCAGGACAGCAGCGGGGTGGAGACTATTATCATACAAAAACAGAAACATTAAAATAATTTAAAAACATTACGTAACCTAAAGTTGTATTTGCCCACTCTTCTACTCGACAGTTAAAAAATATGAGTGTCACAAATTAAGTTTGTATTTTACTTCTCAGTCGTGCGCTCTTGGCAGAGCGGTCGTGGTCATGTCTTGGTCGAGTCTAAGTCGAGGGAGAGAATGGTCTAAACATCTATGCCTACCCAATAGTCAACCTCACCTGCACGCGCCGGATGGCGACGGCGACCAATCGATTGCCGTGGTGCTCCCTGCTAGATAACAGACGAGGCAATGACGACCGATCAATGGCGGTATAACAATACACCTGGCGGGGAAACCTGTAAGGAAGAGGCGTCAGAAACCTTGGGGTCCAAATATCCCCTGCAACGGGAAACGGAAACGGGGGCAACGGGAAACCACTGCACTATAATCCCACGAGAGTCATGAAAAGGTTTGTATTTTAATAATCACTAAAACACTTGAAGCGTAAAAAAAATAAAGTGCAAAGAAAGCTGAATAACATTACGAAAACAGAAGCTAGCACATATTTTACAATTCAACGATCCATGCTTGAAAAAAATTATGACATGAGAATTTTATCGACATACATATTATGTACATAGCAATAGATATTTTATGTACTTATAAGCTGTTCTGCTTACCAAAATAAAAAATAAAGAATTCTAAAATAAATATCTTTCATGATATGTTTTTTTTTATAGAAGAGGGGGCAAACGGAAAGTCGATTCACCTGATAGTAAGTGAATAGCGACATCCACAGACACCCGCTATACCAGAGGATCAGCAGGTGCGTTGCCGGCCTTTTAGATATGAGTATGCTCTTTTCTTGAAGGTCCCTTCGGTTCGGAAACACCATCGGCGGCAGCTGATTCCATATATTTGTGGTGCGAGGCAGGAAATGGCGTAAAAATCGAGTGTATATAATATGTGTTTTAAAATCCTATAACTGCAATTATTGCATTACATAATAAGCATCAAAAGTTGTCATATCAACATGATATTCACCACTCCACGTATTTGTCGTTCCACACGCGCATCATATTAGCCGAGGCGGAACTTCGCCGCCATTTCCATTTCTCCTCTGTTTCAACAGCTCATTATGTATATTGTGATTAAGTGGAGCAATAAGAAAGTATATCGTTGGTGCTTATACAACGATACACTAATTATTTAATTGTTTGAGGTATTTATTTATCATATTTAAACTAACGTGCATATTTTCACCAATAATATAATATGTTATAATAATTTTATCATAATTTTACTAATATTTCGAGAGGCTCTATAATTCAGCACCATCTACGGATGCCTTGTTCGTGGACTGAAGTTATGATTACACCGTGATTTTCCTACATAAAATGCGTTACAAAACTTTGAAAAACTGACTGCAATGGGACGCTACACTCATCTTTATCAATCTTTTACCGTCCACTGGCAGACGTAGGTCTCTTTCAATAAACGCCAAGATAGCGGATTCCCGCCACTCGCATCTAGAATCGGCCACTTCTGAAATTAACAATACAAAATATTAACAATATTTTGTATTGTATACGGTAATATAAACGGTATAACAGTAAACTAATAAGTATACGTTAAAAAAGGATTGTGTGGTTATATGAAACCACGGTAAAAGTGAAACTTTTTTTCATAATATTATAGACATTTAACTAAACATTTTTGGAATAATATTCCATTAAGGGTATAAAAATCGCTTTATCAATCTTAATTTTATACTTGGAAAACTTGGCGGCCGACCGTCACGCGACATGCAACATACAGACGAAAAAGTTTGAAACGAAATAAAACGAAATAAAAGTTTCACATTAATAAAAAAAAACAAATATCAACTTGTTACAAGGCTAAAACTACAACGGGTATGGTCGTACTCTTTGATCTGGAAGTGGGGGAGCAAAAAATAGCAAATTCTTAAGGGCGGACAGTTAAAATAAGTTTGTGAAGCCCTGGAACAACGTGTTACTCTGCACTCTGAAGAGATAAATTATACTTATATATGACATGACGTATTTTTCCTTCTTCGAGGAATATACAAGGATGGAGTAAGTTTTTTTGGCAAAAGGAAGCAAACGAGCAGTTGGATCCTTATGGAGGTTATGCAGATTCGTTGCCTTCCTCCTCCCCATCCCGCCCAATGGGCCACCGGAAACTCACAAACCGCACGAAACGCGACAGCATAGTTGTCACTTGACGCTAGTGTTATGTGAGCAAGCAGTACCATCCCGGTCGTGCCGGCCCAATTCGGATGCAGTGCAACATGACAGTACCTCTTACTAAAACTTACGTAAGTATACTTGTTTTGACTAATCTCTGAAACTACTGGACAATAATACAATACTAGTATTTTACTTATATTGTAATACATGTTGTGACAACTTTAAATTTTGTGCAATTTAAGAGTATATGGAAGTTTTATTTTTACAAAAATCTTATATAAATTGTAAGGCAAAGAAATTATAATATAAATGATGAAAGAATTATTTTAATAACTTGAAAAATGACAAAAAGAATCAACTTTTACTGAATCCCGAACGCACACTGAGCATTTGCTCTGTGACGTCACAAGTCTCGCCGGGTCAACGGTATATGTAAGGCGACTCTAACGCCCCGAGAATCAAGGGAGGAGAATCAAACAGGATGGTGGTACCCATGCAAACGGGAGCGCAAATCTATTTCAAATAGTCTTAGATAACATATTAAATAAATAAATAGAATCTCAATACATAGTAAAATGAAGAAACTGTTTGTTTTTCGCAATATTTTATGTAAATAGAAATAATAGTTCAAACGCCAGCCCAAAAACTGGTTGAATAAACTCATTTCGCGAGCGTAATAATAAATACCTACATTGATGTATTATAAAATAGATTTGATCTGTTGATCGCTTAAAATTAATGTGGCGCTAAATTTAAGTACATTAAATAATTGTAGAGACAACAATTATTATTGTAGTCCTCTATGATGTTGCAGAACGAAATAACTGTCTAAAACAAACAGAAATAAATTTAATTTGTACTAGATATTACTTGCTATAACCCCCTTTTTGCTTTGGATAAATAAACGACTACGAATATAAATACTTGATATATATTATAATTTTTTAAATTATTAAATTATAATAAATTACAGAAACATAGGAAATATTTAAATTATAATAAATTACAGAAACATAGGAAATATTTTTTTTATTTTAAACATTACTTTCACGTGGTTAATGCATGTGACAGCCCTAACAAATAACATAATGTCCGTTTAGAGATGCGTATACTGCATATCATCATACTCAACGATGATTATCACGATAGAAAGTAAGATATCGTATATTATACAATGATGTAATTCTTGTATTAAGCATACTTATCTTTATCTAGATTTATTTTCTGGGATTTTTACCACTTACCATAACGACATTTTAAAGATTTAAATATTATGTCAAAATTTACATTGCGTAAACAAAATATTAATTACCTTAATTAATATAAACATTGACATTTCCAATACATCACACATTCTTGTATAATTACTTACCATAAAAATATTTCAACACATTTTTTTTATTTATACATAGTACAGTTTCATTTCGTAGATCAAATTATTGAATTATTAAAAAGAAAATAAAATAAAAACCCGACTGCAAAAAACAATTTTATTTGGCGCCAAAAATCCGCCATTTTTTTAATCAGTGTCAATCTCACAGTAAATACGAACCTAACGGATCCTCTCAAGCTAAAATCCATCGAGCCGTTCAGGCTGCAGAGCGTGCCAAACAATTATCCATACATATACCTTCATACTCTAGAAAATCATAACTCTCCTTCTGGCCCAGTCGGGGTTTTTACCCGAATAAGAATATTTGTAACCTTAATATTATAGATTTATGATCGGTTGGTTAGGTTAATAAAAAAAAAACATTTTGACAACTCCATCCCTAATCGCATCCGAAATTACAAATACCAATGAACTTACTTCTTTATCTAACAATAATATCATATCTACGGGCATATAAATCCCAAGCCAACCCTACCCGTTCTAACCACGTTCTAAATCATTTGCACAAACTCGCAGTCGCCAACAGCGAAAGAGCGCGAACTGCCGCTGTGGCAAAAACTATGAACGCCCTAGCTCGGCAGTATATGTAATTCTTGTGCCTAAAAAAAAATTTAATCTGTATTCGCTGCGCGCGGGAAAACATGTTTTTATTTTATCGTTTGAATTATTTTTAGTTTATTATGTGTAGTTTTAATGTGTGAGTGAAAATGTATTGGAAACGAGTGCTTTTCACGGCTGTTGTTTATTCTTTTATCGATGTAAACAGCCAACAGCTGTTCGGATATGATGTAAGTAAATTTATTATAAAACAATTAAATAAAAGCGAAACTTTTTATTGTTACCATGCGATTTTTTTTAACTCTATTACTAGCTACATAGTACATATTTAATTTTATATAAATTCAACATTTGATTGTAAAGACAATTTAAATATAGGTAAAATCTTCAAACTAAAACGACTTGTTTGTCGCCA
The DNA here is from genome assembly GCA_963853865.1 of Helleia helle. Classification (NCBI taxonomy): domain Eukaryota; kingdom Metazoa; phylum Arthropoda; class Insecta; order Lepidoptera; family Lycaenidae; genus Helleia; species Helleia helle. The sequence goes on along the minus strand of OY971433.1, from coordinate 16,398,837 downwards.
TTAAACAAATAAAATCATTGCTGAATAAAAACAAAAAATATAAACTTGTGTTATAAATGACGACCGGCTGGTCTAGTGGTGAGGCTATTGGACACTTTACGCTACGGTCGCAGGTTCAAATCCCGCCAAGTGCAGATAATTGTGTATATACGTCCATGAGGACGTGTATATACTTATAGGTGTTTATGTAAATTTCTAGGCCAAAGCTTAACCAATTCGAAAAAAAAATCTTTCATCATTAGGTATATTAAAAAAAACAATAAAGTCGTTTGCCGAAAAGCCTGTCTGCCTGTAATCACGATCATCACCGTATCAGGGGAGGCGGGGGCGCAGTGAGATATTACGTGTATTTAATTTTGTTCGTTTTACATATTTGAAGAATATTACAACTACTAGCTTTATTCTTCGAAATCGTGAATATAAAATTGAAAACAGTTTCTAATGATTGTTCCTATCTTAATATTGTTATATGTCCAGGCACTTTCACGACGCTACCGATACTTTAAAGCATATAACAGCTTACTAATGACTGGCCTGTTGATCTAGTGGTTAGTGACCCTGACTGCTAAACCAGAAGGTCGTGGGTTCGATCCCCACCCGGGACAAATGTTTGTGTGATGAGCATGATCATTTGTTCTGTGTCTGGGTGTAATTTATTTATCAGTTGTTCGGTTACCATAAGAACAGACTCTGCCTAGTTTGGATCATATTGCCCTGTGTGAGTTGTCCCAACATATTATTATTATTGAGATGCTATACGGCCTGTCACAGAATTATTCGAAGTACCCTAAGATGCATAAATAAATAATTTATTTTCCGATTCACGCTAGGAATGTAAAAATCTTAAATAATAATAGCGATAAAATTCGCTAAAAGTAATTAATAATAGGTGAAATTTGCGCAAATATTAGAAAACATATACGTAACAACGATTTAACCATCGAGAAGAGAGAAGAAAGAAGTATAATTAGTTTTTATTACCAATAGACTTAAAATAGAAAACAAAACTTAATCCTCCCGGCGGATATCGGCCACAGCGACTGCATCCCCCCGGTTTTGTCTTTGGTGTGCGCGTGACTTATGTAGCCAATTTTTGTGTAAAAATCCTCGGACACTGCGGGAACTTTAGCACACCGTTTATTTAATTATAAAAAATCTAATTATTATACTAAATATAAAAAATCCTGATGCAGATGACAATCTGAGCACAAGTCTAACTCACGAGGGGAGGGCCCGAAAATTAACGGTTTCATATTTTTACCTTTACTTGTTCTTGCGAGGTCTAGATTCTTGCTAAAGGAGACGGTCCAAAATTGTATGGGACGTTGGTCTACTTTTGTACATGTAATGAGATGAAGGAAAGAAAATATTGAAACAGTTTTGATTTGTTCATATCCATGAATTCATCTCAATTTCAGTGGAAGAATAATTTAATGTTTCCAAGATTTGCAACACTACGTGTATAAAAAATGGCGTATGGCGTATATTCCTAGGTGTTATATGTCAAATGTAAGGAATTGTCATTGTTCGATATGCATCTGTCATCATTTGGTTTGTCATTTGTCAGAAATGACATTTAGTAAGTAATAATCATCCATGAAGTTAGGAAATAAGAGGAGATGTCCCTTTCTTTAAACTTACAGCCAGTGGTGGATTTATACTAGGGGCAGTCGGGGCTAGTGCTCAGGGCGGCAAATTTTCTAGGGCGGCAAAATTTGGAAAGTGAGATAAAATTTTCTATACAATATATAATTAACTAATTCTTTTAAATAAACATTTTATCTTTCAAGAAATATAATTCAAGTATTATGTATCACATTAAAATTTTGTATATTATAATATAGGAAATTTAAGTTATTGCTACAATGGGTGCAAATAGACTCAATAGCTTAACTATTCTATGCATAGAATCAGATGTGCTTCAACGTTTAGATTGTGAAGATGTTTGCAATTCAAAAAGTTTGGCGAGTTTGCCTGTGAAAAAAATTATGCAATACTAATCTAAGTCGTTCTTAGTGCAAAACTTATAATTTTAAGAAAAATACAAATATTTTTTTGTATTACTATATATAGTATATAATAAATAATATATAATATATGAGTAAATAAAGAATAAATATAAATAAAACATAATGTATAATAAATGCTATATAATACATAATAAATTTCCTGCAATCAATTAGTTATTCTAATTCTTAAAAAATAAGATATCAAAACTATTAAAATAAAATTTAAGTCATAGGGCGGCATTTTCTTCAGTGCCCCAGGGCGGCACAAATTTAAATCCAGCCCTGCTTACAGCTGTAAGTGAGTGCCTGATCCGCCATCTTGAGTGCCCTTTTCATAGTAGTATTCTCTATATAGTTTGTGGTTTTGCTCTCAAAACCCTAGCAATGGTAGCCATGTTAAGTGCCGATTCGAGTTGTAGGTTACACCTTTTTTTCGTAAGTATTCCCAGTCCTTCTACATATATTAAGTCTATGTAATCATCCGTCTGAAGGGCGCCATCTTCATTAAGAATTGCCAACAAGTTAAAAAACTTGAAATATATTTTTATTTTTTGCATGTAAATTAGTTTCTTATACTAATTTATTTTATTTTTAATAAAATCTATGTATTTTTTCTCTATTTATGGTATACTGTACAAGACCAGCCCAGAAATGGACCGTCTCCTTTCATGGTTCTATATCAATGGGAAGTACCCTATATATTTTGGTTTGGCAGACAGATGGACAGACTGACAACGGAGTGATCCTATAAGGGTTTTGTTATGATGGAATATGAGAATGTCAAGAAGTCGTCACTGAAAAACCAAAGGTCAAAATCGTGTCTCTTCTATAGCCGTTTTAAGCTTCTACTTACATAAATAAATGTTTTATAAGATACTAGCTGGTGCCTGCAGCTTCGCCTGCGGATTTGCAACCGTGCCCGGATTGATGGTGATTATATTTTTATAGCCTGTGTCACTCAGTTTCAACGTAGCATTCTAATACTGAAAGATTTATTCGATTGGTTGAAATGGTCAACGTCATTCATGAACAAGCATTCGCCCGAGTCTAGCCCAGCCCAGGCTCCCCACCATGGTTCAGACCTTGACCTGGCGGTGCGGCTCAGTAGCCTACGGTGACCTCAGCACCTTGGGCGAAGCGAAATGAGCCGAGGGTGATCTTTGTACCTACTTTAGCGAGGACGGGAACCTCACCCCATTGCACTGTCCCGACGTTGGGAGGGGTTGTTCTGTGGTGCGGGACAATCCCTCTGTGGAGGTAGCGTCGGTCCCTTCAGGGACTGACTAGCCAGTGAGGTGCCCTAGCTGTTTGCGCAATAGATCCGAGGCACCTCACCAAAGGCGGCATTGGTGGCACTCGCACTTTTAGATTTAGTGGGTAGAGCTGCGTCCACCTTACCACCTTTCAGGGCGCAGCGAGTCCCACATACCCGCCTGGGGAACCCACTCCCCAGCGGTAGCATTTCCCGGCGTAAAATAAAAAAAACTCCTTACTACTCTCTGCTGATAACAAGAAGCACGTGGCATCATACATCTATTTCGGAATGCAAACACGATGAATCATATTAGAAAGGTCATAACCTTTTTTAATGCCAAATAGAGCATGAATATTTATTTTTACAAAATATTTTTTTGTACATTTTTTTATAAATATAGGTCACGTGGAACCCGTTTTAGGATACCGTGATATCGCATATGGAACCAGCTCCCACCATATTTCCGAACCGATACGACTTAGGGACCTTCAAGAAAAGAGCATACTCATATTTGAAAGGCAAAGCTTGGAAAGCTCACAAAACGTACAAGACGCACTCTGTGACGTCATGCGATCAAAATCGACCAATCATAGACGTGCTAGCGGTTCTAAAGGGCTTCTGCTGATAATGATAATACACGTGACCTTGACAGTAGTGTCATTGGAGAGATAAATAAACTAAAATGACCAAAATGTTATGAATGTAGCGTGAGTATCCGAACCGGATTTCTGCATTGCTAAGTAAGTGAACAAACAAGCGTTTTGGAAACAAAAATATGTTTTATTACACAAAGACCAATTACAACAACAAAAACGAAACAATAAACGTTATTTTCTTAAATATTAATAATATTTTATATTTATTTTTATAATTTTTGCTTTCTTTGAGTATTTCGTCATCACTTTAGTATTTAAAAAAAATGTTTGAAAACCCTTAAAGTTGTCATTTGGTTGTACATTATGTCAAAATATATTTATGAAGGGTAACAAGTCGTTAGCTATAAGTGTCCAGCAGATATTTAAATTCTAAGAACCTAAACATAAATGACTGGCTAATAGCTTTTGATAAATAAACGCCACTAACAAAACATAAAATTAAGTATAAAAAAATCAGTAGTAAAAATACAATATACTGTTTCAAGTTAACGTATTGTTATAGGCTATTTTCCATTTTAAAACTACTTAAAACGACATATTTCTTTTTTCTCATATTTCTTCGGAGCTTCATATTTCGACATTACTAGGAACTTCGCGAAACAAATTTAAAAACATGGTACCTAAATCCTGTTTTCAATACTTTTGAAAACTAATACAATAGTTCGACTCTTATATAATACTAGCAGTTGCCCGCAGCTTCGCCCGCGTTAACTAACTCAACTTAACTACTGTTATTCACAGCGTGATGTTATATATAGCCTATAGCCTCCCTCTATAAATGGGCTATCGAAAACTGAAAGAATTTTTCAAATCGGACCAGAAGTTCCTGAGATTAGCGCGTTCAAACAAACAAACAAACTCTTCATCTTTATAATATTAGTATAGATAACAAAACTAATTTTTAAATCTCTTTTATATTTATACTAATCTAAAGCTTTCGCTCTATCTCCCTCTTTCTCTCGATCTGTCTCACTCGCGTGCTCCCTACTCTCACTCCATGGCTATGTGCTTCATGCTACGTCCGACCTTACTCACTCTCTCTAAATCGGTCTCCATCACTCTCTCCCTCTCCTCGGAGATAAACGTGGCACATTTTCGTGACGTTTCATCCGTAAATAAATTACCCTCATGCGCGCAAAGAAGTTTCACTTCAATAATATACTTTGTCATCAATGACAGCGATAAGACAAATGGTTTGGTACTACCAAGAACTTTCAATAGCTTGGTATCTTCAATGTTACATGTACAAACACGTACTTCATATACTTGTTTACAAGTGAAAACGAATATAGCATTACCACGTCTATATACATACATACACGTCTGTATACTGAGTGGTAGTAATGGTTCCTTGTGTCAGAAATCACCGGTGGAAGGAATACGCTTGTTTCGCATGGTGCCGCTTCTACATCCCCACCATGGTTCAGACCTTGACGTGGCGGTGGGGCTCAGTAGCCTAAGGTGTGCCCAGCACCTTGGGCGAAGCTAATTGAGCCTAGGGGGCTCTTTGTGGGGACTTTCTTATAAGAAGAGCGGACAAAAGAGTAGGGGGCAAGGGGTGAGGACGGGAACCTCACCTCAATGTACAGTCCCGACGTTGGCACCACAGAACAGCCCCTTTGTTCTGTGGTGCAGGACAACCCCTGGTGGAGGTGGCGTCAGTCCCCTGAGAGACTAACTAGCCGTCGAGGTGCCCTGTCGGCTCAACAGATCCGGGGCACCTCACCAAAGGCGGCATTGGTGGCACTCGGCTGGGTTTTAGTGGGTAGAGCTGCGTCTACTTACCAGCTTTCGGGCGCAGCGAGTCCTACATAGATTATGTTTATTTGCAACTTTGACCCCTTACAATCAGCTGCTAAGTTGCCTATTTACTTACGGCAACGCACCTGCTAATGATGTAGCGGGTGTGTGGATGTCGCTTATCACTTACCATCAGGTCCGTTTGCTCCCTCCTCAAAAAAAAAAAAAACATAAACCTAGACTTTTTCCAGAACACATTTAAAATCTCTTTGTGAAAAAATCCTCCCAGCAGACGGACTTACAAATTAACTTGTTATTTTATCTTTCATTTGTCGAAACAATACATAATGTACTTCAGGGTCCCACTTCTAACAATGAAAGCAATTCGTTAGGTCATATACAAATTGAATTTAATGACCTAGTAACAAGTGGACAGCCTTGAACTAAACAAATTTCGCCTCTACATCATTTTTAACCGACTTCAAAAAGGAGGAGGTTATCAATTCGTCGGAATCTTTTTTTTTTTTTATGTATGTTACCTGATTACTCTAAGATGGCTAGACCGATTTGAAAAATTATTTTTTTGTTCTAAAGGGACTATACTTCCCAAATGGGACCCCATGATAAGGAAACCAGGATCTGATGATGGCATCCCAGAGAAATCGAGGGGAACTTTCGAAAATCATAGGGGCGACTAGTGCGTTTGATATTTTTTTTATAAAGTGTTTTGAAGGACTACAATTTAATGAAGGTCTAGAGTCGATCTGATGCTGGAGCCGAAAGACAGTCGAGGGAACTCCTCGACGATTTACATCAGTAACCTTGTGTTTGGGCTTGATTAATTTGTAACGATGAGAACTTTACACCTAGATGGGTTGTGACTGTCATTAAGGGTTTGATGATGAAGACAAATGACAGTTAAGGGAACTCCTCAACAGTTTACAGTAGCTACCTTGTGTTTGGACTTAATTAATTTTAATTTTTTAAGAGAACTTTGCACCCATATGGGTTATAAGCGCCATTAAAGGTGTGATGATGGAGACCTTACACTGTCGAGGGGAATCCTCGACGATTTACAGCTTTTATTGGGCTTAGTTCATACGGCTAAAATATAATATGCCAAAATCATGTAATTTTGTTTAATTAATTTAATTTAATTTTACTTGTCGTTGTTAAATGAACAAAAAACAACTGTACCTTGGAAGCGCATCATAGTAATTCAAGGTCATCATAATATCCATTCTATACCTATATATTGGTGATGGTGATGTTCTATACCTATATTTATAACTAAATTATTAAATGAATAGCAGCAAATCTGCCGTGATTGCTTTCAATTACATGTATATAAAGTTTTACACAATTCCATGATGATGAATGATTTAAACCCTTTCTACGTTCATCTCATTAATACAGCGCTATCTAATCTGAGCAACGCGTTTAATAGTTCTACCCATATTTTAGACAAATAAAATCAGTTATCGAATTTTGCAATCACTAAAAATTAAGAAATAAAAAAAAATTAAACAAAAACTAAAACCAACTTCAAAATAAAAAATAAAAAAAAGTAATAAAATAATTTCCTTAATCTTTGTGCCTACAATTTATAATCAACTTGTTCTTCTACTAATATACAATCTTTGCATTTACCACGTCATTATTGTTACTTTTGAAGCCGGTGTCATATTCGTTGATGTACCTACCTCTCTACCTACCTTGGCTGACACCGACTCCAAAAGTAACAATAATGACGTGGTAAATGCAAAGATTGTATATTAGTAGAAGAACAAGTTGATTATAAATTGTAGGCACAAAGATTAAGGAAATTATTTTATTACTTTTTAGTTTTTTTTTTAAATTTTGAAGTCGGTTTTAATTTTTGTTTTGTTCTCTCATTAGAATAACTTACAATTAATAATTTAATGTATTTATAATGTTTTAGTTAATAGGCTACCACATAGCATTTCCAATAATATTTATTCATTTTAAGAATACTCTATAAAAAAAATATAATCACTTGAGTTCCCGTATTTGGCACTTGCATTTGACACTTGACCGCGAGTCTCACTGTTTCCATATTCATAAACGGCCTTGTTCTTACATTTGTATGTTCTAATACAAATTAATCCACTCAGAATGCACTATTAAAGAGATAAACATCTGTTTCATACTGTTTTCGTAACATGTTTTCGACACGGAGCCACACAGCGCACTGGGAACCATTCATTTCTGAAGCAACTGGCTTAGTGAACTATGGACCTAGGATTCATCTTTGTAACCATGATGCAATGATAAATATAATCATGGTTTCAATTACCACGAAACCTTTGTGAATTATGGTCTAGATAAGGTCATCTACTCGACATCTTGCAATAAATGATAATACGATTCATAGTATTTTTTTGTAAACCATGGTTTTGATCTGTCTTATATTATATAACCAGATGATGCATCATGCAATACATGATGGTTGTGATTTATGATCATGATTACGATTTATATTGATGTAATATACGATTGTTTTTGTGAATTGTGGGCATACGATTTGATCATGTACATTACATTATATTATTGCGGCTCTACACTCTCGCCGAGGCTGTGGCAGGGCGAACGCGAGAGTGTAGATCACCCGCTACGGTCTGTCATTTATATATTAACTAGCTGATGCTCACAGCTGCGCCTGCGTTAACTTAGATTCACGGCCGTATCCGGATTGATGATGATTATTTTTATAGCCTATGTCCTAATAAAAGGTATAAGGTATCACCATTGAAACTTTCAGCCAAATCAGTTTAGCCATTTTACTCCATTCATAGGCTGAGAAGCCTCGGATGAGACATAGCGAGTGCTCCCGACCGAGAGTGTGGAGCCGCATGTTGCGATAAATTATGATTATGATTACGATTTATAGTGATAGACTGAAACAACTGTTTTATTGAACTATGATATATGTGAGCCAAGATGGCCTAGTGGGTATGGTCCTCTTGAGTGAGAGCCCAGAGGTCCGGGTTCGATCCTGACCCCCCTAAATTGGTTTTTCTAAATTTCTACGTGCACCTAAGCATAAGGACATCGCTTGCTCAACGGTGAAGGAAACATTGTGAGGAAACCTGCATACCTGATGAGATTAAAAGTCTTTGAAGATGTGTGAAGTTCATCAAGCCGCATTGGGCCAGCGCATCGGTGAACTATAACCCAAAACCCTCCTTGCCTGATTTCGAGGTGGGGACCCGTGCCCAGCAGTGGGACAAATAGGAGTTGATATTATTATATATATTATATATGTATAAGATTTGATCCTCTACACATCTGTGCGATAAATAACAATTATGATATATAGTGGTAATCTGAATAGATCAGATCAGATAACTAGGACCGACATGGCTAATAGAGTCCACCAAGTGACTGTGGGTGGGATATATTATGTATGTATCTCTAAGACCGGACGATCATCATGTCCGGAAACTTCTGAGTTGTGACCACGTTCTACGTCGAAAAATATACTACATGTATAGCGTGGGCAGAGTGAAAAAACATGGGCAGAAAATCAGTAGATGATTTGGGAAAACATTGGAAGACTCATTTCGCAAATTGTAGCATCGCATAATTGATATACCTGAGGATAACGCTGTACCTAAGTTATAAGCGCGAAAGTTTGTAAGAATTAATGGATATGTTTGTCGCTTTTTCACGCAAAAACTACTAAATGGATTTTAATGAAACTTTACAATAACATAGCTTATACATCAGAATAACATGTAAGCTATAATTTAATCCTTTAATCCCGCGGGAATGGAAAGTAAGAGCGCTGCTAGACTAGTATTTCGTTTAATTCGCCCTGAGAAGTTTGCGATCCGCAAAGATTATTGGTATGACGAATATAAAATTAACATAAAAAATTAATACAGGACTCATGGATATCCGTGTATGATTTTCTTCTATATACATATATTAATTTCTTTCGTAGTATATTAATTAATGGAAGTTAAAAACTTACGACCATGTTAATCTGTATGATACGTATTATACCTACAAAGTGTATCAGTACCAAATCTACCAAGTATGTCATTATCACTCTTAGAACAAATAATCAATTGTAACATTTTCATATTATTTTTTGTTATTTTCACTCATTATAATGAGTCCGCGAATTTCCCTCATTATAATTAGTGAAATTCGCGTAAACATTAGAAAACAATATTTTTGTTCTTTTTTGATTATTTGTTCTAAGCATGCAACATTCGGTAATTATTTAACACGTATGTCAAGTATGGCTGGTCAAGTACCATGACCTCACGTTTACTTGTGCAGTAGGGCATCAATGTCTCGGGCGTTGGACTAGACAAATCTATCTATTTTAAGTGTCTTTGTCTATTTAGTAAGTTTTCTTGGCTTGATTATTTGCGCTATGTATGTTTTCATTTAGGCCAATGTGTCGATTATCCTAAGGAAATAGCCTTTAAAATGAAAGAAATATAAAATAGCCTATATAAATCTATACAGATAAATAAAATTGGAGTGTCTGTTTGTAATATTAAAATAACCGCCTTTTATTAAATACATAAAGATTCTTTTTTCTTTAACGCAGGAGAATGCTCTGAGGCATCTCGCGTGGGAGTGGGTCTCCCCACGCGGGTATGTGGGACTCGCTGCGCCCGACAGCTGGTAATTGGACGCAGCTGTACCCACTAAAACCCGGCGAGTGCCACCAATGCCGCCTTTGGTGAGGTGCCCCGGATCTAGTAAACAAAGAGGGCACCTCGACGGCTAGTCAGTCCCACAAGGGACCGACGCCACCTCCACAGAGGGGTTGTCCCGCACCATAGAACAACCCCTCCCAACGTCGGGACAGTACAATGGGGTGAGGTTCCCATCCTCGCCCCTTGCCCCCTGCTCTTTTGTCCCCTCTTCTTATAAGAGGGGTACAAAAGCCCCCTCGGCCCAATTCGCTTCACCCAAGGTGCAGCGGCTCACCCTAGGTTACTGAGCCCCACCGACACCACAACGCTTGAACCTTGGTGGGGAAATACATAAGGATATGTATGTACACGGGGTCCATATGTCAATTTTTTTACAGTTTGTCAAAATATCTAAAACGGCTGGCCCGATTTTGATGGGACTTTCACTGGTAGATAACTAATGTTATAAGCAGTAATTTAGGGTATAAAATAATCATCATCAATCCGTAGGTATACGGCTGTCAATCTTAGTTTACGCAGACGAAGTTGCGGGCAACAGCTAGTATGAAATAAATAAAATTTTCTAACATAATGTTTTTATTGTCCTACGCATTAATTTTCAGGTTATTATTTTTATATCAATATGATTAAATATTGTTTTATATGACGCCGTTTAGGTTTCTCTATTTTTATACTAGCTGGTTCCCACGACCTTGTCTGCGTAGGATAAGATTTTAGATTTTTTTTTTTCATAAAAAGTGTAAAAAATTTCATGATGATCGGTTAAGTCGTTTTTGCGTAAAAACGTAGGAAACAAACTTGCTTTCACATTTATAATATTAGTATAGATAAATGCTGAATGAATGTGTAGTACCTACTTTTTAACCGACTTTTTTAATATTACTCTTCTATAAATCTAAAAAAAAAAAACTTTTACCATAACATAACAAACAGCTCACATACCGACCCATGGTCGTTTTATTATTCAAGAATGCGTAATGGGCGACGGTTCATGGAAGCGTAAGTTCATGCCTTGCCTCGCCTGCCCAATCACGACTATTGATACTTAGCACTTAGTATTCCTAAGGACGTTCGCTAAGTGAGAGGTATTTGTTAAAGTTTCTTCTTTATAGATGCTGTTTTATAGGGAAACTGGTAAATAGGGGAGAATAGGAGATAGAAAAAGAGTGGGAAAGAAGGAGAGAGAGAGACTTATAAATGAGTTCCACGACTTAATATGCCAAGCCCAGACGTCCGATACTCCTATATTTGGCTTCTCCTGGCTGCTGTCTTTTTAACCGACTTCAAAAAAAAGAGGAGGTTCTCAATTCGTCTGTATGTTTTTTTTTTGTATGTATGTGACACGATATCTCCGCCGTTTGTGAATGGATTTCGATGGTTATTTTATTGTTTGAAAGCTGGTCCATCTGACCAGCCGTTTTTTAGTTATTCCCAATAGTGCCTATTTGGTTGGTTTTGTTTACCTTGATGATATGATTATTTTATTACGTGTCGATGTAACAATTGTATAGGATGCTTTGGTAGCACACCATAGTATGTCGCGGTCATCGTAATCATCATCACCATCACCATCACCATCATCATCATCATCATCATCCTTTATCCATCCACTGCTGAACATGCCTCCTTCAATGAACGCCAAGACGACGAATTTCGGAATCACTAAAAATTAAGAAATAAAAGCATTTTACAAAAAATTAAAACCGACTTCAAAAATACTAAACTAATAAAAAAAGTAATAAAATAACAGTTTCTTTAATGTTTGTGCTTACAACTTATAATCAACTTAATCTTCTACTAATGTACAAACTTTGCGTTTACCACGTCATTATAGTTACTTTTGGAGTCGGTGTCAGCCAAGGTAGGTAATGTACAGCAACAAATACGACACCGAAACATACAGACGAATTGAGAACCTCCTTTTTTTTAAGTCGGTTAAAAATACTTACTTCTTACAATTTTCGTAACAAACCGCACACTTCTTGTAGTCACTAGGAAAGTATTTTTTGTAAGTGTTGATAGCAGTTCAATTTGAAAACTATTATTTACGTTTAAGTGTGTTGTCAACAAAGAAAGATATATATTTTTTTCGTGTGTCTTATCGTAATGCAACTCATAATATTTTTATTTTACTTTCAAAAGGCCAATGATTGAGAGGGGGCCAAGATTACTACTGCTTACCCTATGTATAGTATAAAAGTATTAAATATATTAACGTTGTCTGGTATCCGTAACATAAGTTCTTCGAGAACTTACCACGGGACCAGATTGGCCTGGTGTAAAAGCGTCCATGGATATTATTATTATTATTATTAGGATATAGGTAGTGCTACGTTTTTTTTATTATTTTTAAGGTCAACACTGTACAGGAAAATATGAGGGCTACTTTTTTAATGAAATATTTGAAACTTTCAACTTGTACTCATAGTAAATTTTGGTGTTGATCATAGCCATTTAACCGACCTTGGCATTTCTAGACAATTTTTTAGCTAAGTAAGTAATATCCGACCAGTTTTAGACCAACTCACGTTTGCTGTCCTAATATATCAACTCTAAGAATTCCGTTATTTATTCGTAAACTCGCTTTTATAAGATCGTATGATTGTCAGTCAATGTAGGCAATTTTTGCCATGAACGGATGTGGGTGTGAAAATGAAATTAATATATATAAGAAATACTTAGGTGAACAGTAATTTGAACTAACTTGTAATTAAATAGTAGGTCCTTTTTTTCTTTACGCCGGGAAATGCTCTGAGGCATCCCGCGGGGGAGTGGGTCTCCCCAAGCGGGTATGTGGGCCTCGCTGCGCCCGAAAGGTGGTAAGTGGACGCAGCTCTACCCACTAAAACCCGGCGAGTGCCACCAATGCCGCCTTTGGTGAGATGCTCCGGATCTGTTGAGCAAACAGGGCACCTCGACGGCTAGTCAGTCCCTCAGGGGACCGTCGTCATCTCCACAGACGAGTTGTCCCGCACCACAGAACAACCCCTCTCAACGTCGGACAGTACAATGGGGTGAGGTTCCCGTCCTCGCCCTTTGCCCTCTTCTTATAAGAGGAGTTCAAAGAGACCCCATGGCTCAATTCGCTTCGCCCAAGGCTACTGCCGAGCTCACCCTAGGCTACTGAGCACCACCGCCACGACAATGCCTGAACTATGGTGGGGTAAAAAAATATAGTAGGCCTATGTTCAACATTGGACGGATAAAGGCTCATTATGATGATTGTAACCAATTAAGCTCGCATCTCACATAATAGTGTCTCTTTAGTTAATAGTTTTCTTTTTTCCGCGACAACTCTGCGACTTCATATCTTATTTCTACGCCCTTATTATAACTAGCTCTTGTCTGCAGCTTCGCCCGCGTTACTCAACTCCTATATATGTCACCGCGTGATGTTATATACTTAGCCTATAGCCTTCCTCGATAAATGGGCTGTCTAACACTGAAAGAACTTTTCGAATCGGACCAGTAGTTCCTGAGACTAGCGCGTTCAAACAAACAAACAAACTCTTCAGCTTTATAATATTAGTATAGATAAGTTATTTTTCAAGGCATAAAATCTCACGTTCAAAAATTACATGTCAAAAATTTAAATTGCTGTACAGTTGGAGACAATTCTTTTGTGTTCACAATTATAATAATTTGTGTCAACGCATCTGCTGTACGAATAGCGGTCCACCAATTGTTCGGGTAATTGTGAATGTGGTAAAAAGTTCCCTGGGTTAAGAAAGTTGCAAAAAGTCAAGGGCACATTACAATTATATTTTAACGCTGGCAGATATTCGTTGAATAACATTAAGTAGATTGGTGTAGATAAATTACGATACTATTCAAATGAAAAATATGAAAACATGAAAATTTGGGAACATAATATTAATGCATTTCTCTGAGTTCTGAATTGTATGGGCGCTTCTACAATTCAGAGGACTTATTTTGTTATTTTCGCAGGGGGAATCGTAATAATACCCCAGACCTGGGGGAGCCCGGTGGTTATGTGGGACCCTCACCCTAACTAAAACCTCAGCGTAGTTCTTCTCGTCGTCTGAGCGACCCGTCGCGGGAGCAGGTCCGCTTTGGGCCTCGACGGCTTGCCATCCGGCACTCTCCTCTGAAGGCAGGGGGGTGACATCCCCTCCTCCTATTCCGCTTAAGGCACCCTTAATACATTATGGGGCCTTATAGCCCGGACCATACGGTGCGACCGCTTGTCGCCGCCGCGCTCTCCTGCGGGAGGAGGCGCCATTGCGCTCCCCCTCCCGCTCCGCCTGCGAGGCAGTGATGTCGCAGAAGGAACAATTTAGGAAGGACTAGCTTAAATGGCACCAACCTCAAATAAGACAAATAAATAAAAATATGCTATTATGTGAAAGATTATTAAAATATTTATTGCAATATTATGCTCGTGGGCCGCAGAATATTTCACAATAAAGTTTAAAGCGATTGCACTTCCCAATTTGTTGAGCCCTATTTTGGCGGTATAATGGACAGGTTTGGAACCCTCGGCGCACGAGTTAAACTCGCACTTGACCGGTTTTTTCTCAATCCTAGTCAAAAGTAGGTATTGTCAATAACGACAAAAAAATGTCATCAGAAAAACTCATTGAGCATATAACCGGAATAGAGCCATCTGTATAAAAACAAATTCCGCCAAATATGTGTTACGACGCTGCGCTGTTTCTGCGCTCTGATTGGCCGTCAGATGGCCATTGATATATGATTGGCCGATGGGAGGTACATACAGATCACTGGTTGGTTGAATTGCTATTACGTCAATGACAAATCACTGACCAGTTTCGGGATTTTATGTCTCACATTACTATTCCATCCAGTTATATGCTCGAAGGAAAAAACATTATAAAAACAAAACATAAATATTTCGCAAAATTGTCCCTTTTTTTTAATCTTGAATATTTTTATAAACAAAAAAGTGAATAATGTAAAGAAATATGCCTGTGTCCGTTTTTAATTCAAAAATAAAACGGTCACGTCAAATAGACACGGATTAGAAAATCTTATCACTGCACACTCCTATACAGTTAATAACATAACCTTCCTTTGACAAAATTGGGTATGACAGATCACTCATAATATCAAGAGTCCATCAATCATATTACGTAGATGTTATAACAAAAACCAACACACAGAGAGCAATGAAAGTGGTCAGCTTCCGTCCAGTAACAGGTTCCGATAGTTTCTCGTACGGCTTGTGATATCCGAGTGATTGAGAAGTGTTCTATACTACATTCCATTGACACGGAAGTCCCAGGTTCGAATTCTAATATGAATATGGATGTTAATATGTGTACATGTTTATTATTATGCTAAAAAGTTGGCATGTTTCTTTCAACGTGTTTATCTCTAGAACTGCCATTTTTTTAACATTTTTTTTTACATTGTATTGTATACTAGCTGTTTCTCGCAGCTTCGCTTGCGTTAACTTAGATTTACAGCCGTACGCGGATTGATGATATTTATTTTTATAGCCTAAGTTACTCCTTATAACATCAGCTATCTGCCAGTGAAAGTCCCATCAAAATCGGCCCAGCCGTTTTAGAGATTAACCGGAACAGACAGATGGACAGACAGACAATATTTTTTTTTACAAAAAATTAAAACCGACTTCAAAAATACAAAAGTAAAAAGTAATAAAATAACTGTGTTTCTTTAATTTTTGTGCTTACAACTTATAAACTTAACCTTCTACTAGTGTACAAACTTTGTGTTTACCACAGTGTTTCTTAACCGGTGGTCCCTGGAGGCATTCCAGGTGGGTGGTCCGCAAAGCCATCCGTCGACGAGTATGAATATCAAAATCAAGTATCAAAATCTATATAATTATACCACTGAAACAAGAATTCAGATATTAGGAAATAGTAAGCAGTGACAAAAATCTGTAACTTAAATCTTTTTTTGTAATTAACAACAAGTTGTAAATGCTATATATAGTCTGGCCATAAATATGTACTGTTACAATTAAACATAAATAAAATATTACATTTTAATTTGAAATCTGTCATTTTATATGATTGTTCATTGTGTTTTCTCATTTTCGCGCCAATACATTTTAAAATATTTTGTGATATTAAAATGGAGAAGCGGAAGATCCTGTAGATACGCTCCAGCTGGGCCAACTGAAGAGGATCGTCGGGGAAAGAGTTCCCCGACACACCCGTGGGCTATGCGCCCCTCAGGATGGCTCGGCAGACGCCGGACGAAGAGGGTATTCCACCACCTGTCACGGTGGCTGAAATTGAGGCTAGCCTCGGGGGCTGTTTGGTCGCTGCTTGCGGTCCGGGCAGTTCCCGAGGGCCTGAAAGGAGGGTCGGCTCTTCCTGCTACCAAAGGCAGGGCGGACCCCGGACTCGACTTCGGCGGTGCGACCGGTGGTCTCGCTATGTGAAGCTGGGAAGGGCCTGGAGAGAATAGTGGCCTCCCGGCTCGTTCAGCTCCTGGAGGAGGGCCCGGGACCGGGACTCTGAGAGTCCCGGTCCCCGGAGTCAATTTGGGTTCCGGGCACACCGATCGGGCCCTCAAATGCCTTTAGGCGGCGTAACACAGAGGGGAGGTGGTGGCTGCAGTGTCCTTGGACATGGCAAACGCCTTCAACAGCCTCCCCTACAGTATTATACGGGAGACGCTTAAGTTCTTCGGAGTGCCCCCCTATCTAAGGAGGTTGTTGGAAGCGTACCTCTCGGAGAGAATGGTAGTCTTCGAGAACCAGTGTGGGTTCGTAGAGTGGTGGCGAGTCGGGTGCGGTGTCCCACAGGGATGGGTTTTGGGTCCGATCCTGTGGTAAATCGGCTACGACTGTAGTGATCAGCTGCTGGTGTCATCTGCTACGCGGTTAGCACGCTCGTATATGCCCGGGGACGAGGATATAAGAAAGCAGCGCGGCTGGCCGAGGTTGGGCTTGACCTCCGCCGCATAGAGAAGTTAGGGCTTTGGATCAGATCTGAGAAGACCGAAACCCTTCTCTTTCGTGGGACCGGGCGGAAAGCCTCCACCGGAGGCTGCAATCCAGATCGGAGAGGTGAGGGTCAGTATGAGAGCCCATATCAATTATCTGGGGCTCACTCACATTTCAAAATGTTGGGACCGAAGGTTGTGAAAGCGGCAAGTGCGCTAGGCAGACCCGCCCGAACCTCGGAGGACCCAGCGCCACCTGCAGTCAACGTTTGATGCACCTATTTGAGTGAGTATCGTGAGCGACAGCTAGTGCCCTGGCCGATGACCCCCCGTGGGAGCTCGTGGAGGAGGTTCTTGCCGAGACGCACTCTCTCGACGTCTCTTAGCACGACGTCGAGACTAAATCCTGCGAGTTCGCTAACTAGAGCAAAAGGCGCTAATACGGAGGACCTGGCACGGCAGCCGTATGACAAAAGCCCAACGCCTGCTCTGCGACCGGTCCTCAAGCGGTGGATGCGCCGTTAGCGCAAACCTCTCTCCTTCCATCTGACACAGGTGCTCACCGGGCATGGTTGCTTTGGCGAGTACCTGTGCCGGACGGCACACAGGGAGCCGTTGACAGTGTGTCACAATTGTGGGGTGGCAGTGGACTCGGCCCAGCAAACCCTCGAGGTGTGTCCGAGATGGGCGGTGCTGCGTCGCGAGCTGTCATCAGTCACCGGAGGGGACTTGTCTCTGCCGAGTTATCATCGCGATGCTCGGTGACGACGAGTAGTGAGCGATGGTCTCCTTCTGCGAGGCAGTTGTGTCCCAGAACGAGGCCAAAGAGCGGGTGAGAGAGGAGACCTCCTCCGCGGGCGACAAAACGGGAGTGCGGAGGAGGCGCTACTTAATGCGCCTCCAATAACGCCCCTGTGCTTGTGTCTGGTTCAGGATGGGAACCTGGGCCCAGTATGGCATGACGTCGCGACTGCTTAGTAGCGGCCGGGCAGTCCCCTCTAACGAGTAGTCTGGCCTTCGCTGGGGCCAGCCTGTCGCTGAGATGTTCCGGTTTCCTGTAAATCTGGGACCCTCAAAAGTGGCTGAAGGCGCTTGCAGTAGTTATAGTTTACAGGTAGGGCTCTCCCAGGTGCGAGACCCACATAGGGTCAGGATCTACCCGAAATCTGGCTACATGCGTAAAAAGTATTTCTTTGCCAGAAAAAAAAGTAACTGAGCCATATTTTTGTGAAAATGGTATCAAAACATCGGCACAAGTGTATCAAGATACCATTCTTGAGAAGCTAGTTAAACCTCTTAACATTACCATATTCAACAACCAAGAACAGTCCTTTCAGCAAGATTCGGTGCCTGGTCATAAAGCTCTATTCACCCAATCTTGGTTAGAAACCAAGTTCCGGACTTCATCAGAGATGAAGACTGGCCGTCATCAAGTCCCGATCTTAATCCGCTGGATTATGATTTATGGTTAGTTTTAGAAAGGTCATCGAAGATTTAATGGCAGTGAAGAATTTTCCCATGGAAAGAGTGTGTGCTTCTATTGATAACTGGCCTCAACGTTTACAGGACTATATTGCAGCAATGAAGACCACTTCGAATAAGCTTTATATATTTTTAATGGCTTTATATTAAATTATTAAACTAGGAAATTGTAATAGTAATAAATGTTACGTGCAATAGAAAAAATGTTTTTTTCTTTGTAACAATATTAAGGGCAAGACCATGTAATATTTTACCAATAAACTAAGTGGGTGGTCCCCGGCAAGACAAATATTCGCTAAAATGGTCCCTCATACTCTAAAGGTTAAGAACCACTCGTTTACCACGTTATTATTGTTTCTTTTAGAGTCGATGTCGTATTTATTGCTGTACCCTACCTACCTACCTACCTTGGCTGACACCGACTCGGTTTAAATTTTTTGTAAAAAAAAAATATTTCTTAATTTTTAGTGATTCCAAAATTCGTCGTCTTGACGTTCATTGAAGGCCTATGTTCAGCAGTGGACGGATAAAGGGAAAGATGATGATGATGATGTTGACGATGATTACGATGACCTCGACATACTATGGTGTGCTGCCAAAGCATCCTATAGATAAAATTGTTACATCGACAAGTAATAAAAGGAGCACAATATCGTCGAGGTAAAGAAAACCAACCAAATAGGCATTATTGGGAATAACTAAAACACGACTTATCACATCTTAATAAAATTTATATGGGACCATATTGGAAACACCAGCTTTCAAACGAAAAAAGAATTTTTCAAATCGGTCCAGCCATCTTCGAGTAATCGGGGAACATACATAAAAAAAATCAAAAAAGAAATTCCGACGAATTGAGAACCTCCTCCTTTTTGAAGTTGGTTAAAATTTTTAAAAAGGTTATTTTGGTATACGCACCATGTATAAATATAATATATACATTCAATAGAAAGCAGTTATTTTAATATTACAAACAGACACTCCAATTTTATTTATCTGTATAGAATATAGATTAAGGAAGGTTATAGTTTATTTACTATGGACGATTTTTTTAAGTTCTAAAGCGAGAGAGAATTCCTAAGTATTTTTATGTCATAAGGAGGCAACCGAGCAGTCGGAGACTTATGGTGACCACCGACGCTCAGAGACAACCAAAAGTTATGCAGATGCGTTGCCCTTCTTTCCCTATCCCAATGGGCCACGGAAACTCACAAACCGCACGAGACGCGACGGCATAGCTGTCACTTGACGCCGGTTTTATGTGAGCGAGAGGTACCACCCCGATCGTGCCGGCCCAATTCGACTGCAAAGCAGCATGGCACTACCTCTTACAAAAATGTTAAAATTGTTAACGTTACGTAACAAGTTTCCATTACTACTCAATGAACGTTATATGATTATTTTACCTATCCCAAAAAATCGATTGGATACACTTACACAATGAATAAAAAATATATGTATGAACAGTTACACCACGTTAACCCAGTTTTATTGTTAACTCGTAGAATTATGTAGGTATTTGTATAAGGGATACTACAAATGTAAATAAATTTAACACATTCTAAAACGCTATTAGTATTTCATATACCCGCTATTTAAAGCAGATATCTATTTTCATTATACTGAACATAATATTTATTCACCCTATTATGTACGCATTGCACTAGGAATTCAAACCCGCACCTATTCATCTGACCAACACGTTGAATTCAGAGTATAGCTACTGATTTTCTTAGTTCCGGAGATATAGTTACAAGATCGGCACAAAGATAGCTTCTTGCTCATCTGGAGAAAGTCTGATACAATGATGACTTGCATTTGTAGTAATGTGTTCCATTGTTGAGAGTTCATAATGAGAGGAGGCGATACTTGACGCTATTAGTACAGTTAATGTGTTATCAATGGTGATAAGGGGTGATGATGATGAATCGAATTAATGTGTTTTGACGACCTCTGTGGTTCAGTGGTAAGCGCGTTGGCGCTCAAGCCGGAGGTTGCGGGTTCGAATCCCGCCAGGGAACACAAATGTTTTCTGTGTGTGTCTGTGTTTCACAAATGGGTCATGGATGTGTATTAAATAATAAAAATCTTAAATATAATATGTATAGTATAAAAGTATTAAATATATTTCCGTTGTCTGGTACCCGTAACACAAGTTCTTCAAGAACTTACCACGGGAACAGATTGACGTGGTGTGAAAGCGTCCATAGATATTATTATTATTATTATATTTCATTGATAAAAAATGATTATGAAGAGGTAAACTAAGATTAAGTGTTAGACCCCACCATGATTCAAGCCTTGTCGTGGTGGTGGGGCTCAGTAGACTAAGGTGAACTCAGCACTGCCAAGTGAACCGAGGGAGCTGCTCTTTGTACCTCTCTAAAAAGGAGGACAAAAGAGCAGGAAGGGGACAGGGGCGAGGATGGGAACCTCACCCCATTTTACTGTCCCGACGTTGGGAGGTGTTGTTTTGTGATGCGGGACAACCCCTCTGTGAAGGTGGCGTCAGTCCACCGGGGGACTGACACTTCGAGGTGCCCTGTTGGTCGACAGACGGCGCACCACACTCAACGGCGTCATTGGTGGCACTCGCCGGGTTTTAGTTGATAGAGCTGCGTCCACCTTTCGGGTGCAGCGAGTACCACATACGCATCTTGAGAGTCCCCTCTCCCCTGCAAGATGCTTAAGAGCATTTCTCGGCGCAAAAAAAGTTTAAGTTAGATATAATATTTTCTAGTAATCTCAGTATAAATGTGAAAGTCTGTTACGCAAGTGAGTAATAAATCCTGCGCTACCTTAGATAGTAAGTGATCAATGTTACTTATCAAACGAACAGACAAAAAATCCAATGCGTTTTCTATCTGCGTGTACTTTATCAGATAATCCTTGGTAATATTAACCTAGCCAAGAGAACTACCTAATATTTGACGACACCCATGAACATAAAATACCCAAATCAGACCTCCCAGAACCTTTGCCAGGCCCAGGCAATTCCTCCATATGTTATTAAATCCCAGAATTATCACTTAATTATTTAATAGATAATTAATGAATAAACGTTTTGTCTCATTAATCACAGAAATAGCATAAATAAAACGTCAAACTGCGTCTCCAGCGTTTCATGTGCTGTGTCGCGAGTCCACGCCATATAAACGTCAAACTACGTCTCCAGCGTTTCGTGTGCGGTGTCGCGAGTTTTATCTCATCTAAAAATATGCGTACCGCGCTAAAATAAGTTTACACTTCAAAAATCATAATATAGCTCTTAAATAACTTGTTACATATACAAAAAGCTGTTACGTCAAACCGTCATGCTTTTGTATTGACGATCAATGTCAGTGACCGTATTGTAACCTCATTGGAGTGTGACGGACTATTGGGTAATATTAGACGCATCTAGTAGTTTCCGGTGGTTGCAAGATTCCTGAGATCCTGGAGTAGAGGTCACGTTCTGGAAGACGAAGGATAGAAGGCGGTACTGGTTGGATGCTGGTTGGGTGGCGGAGAAATTTTGACGTAATAACGTCTTATAAATCAATGAACGCTGGCTGCACGCACACGCTGCACGAAAAAGCATGACTCATTGTCATGTTCCGTCTGAGCCGAGCGTGCAAGCGGGAGCGCGGAACAAGCGATAGAAAGGCAAGATCGGCCTAAGCGTTCGTCTCGTGGCGCATTATGACGTTATCACGTAAAATTATCGTTCGTAAATCGACTTTACAGGCAGTTTTTGTTTATGTTAGTTGCATAGGCAAACTGGCAGACGTGCCACCTGATGGTAAGTGGTCGACGTCGCCCATGAAGATACACGTATGCTACACGTATGCCTCTTTACTGTACGACCAATCCGGTGGGAGGGATGCGCTGTGCCGCGCTCCCAGCTGTACGGGTACCACCAATTTGCTTGTTTCTCCGGTGAAACAGCTTTGGTTTATTTCGGAGAGAAGGGCAAGACAGGCAGTGTAATTACTGGCACCGAGACTTAATACTTTGTCTCAGACAGGTCATACATAAATAAGCTAGTCTGCCAATTTGCCTATTTAAGTAATATAATAAAAAGTTAGGCTTCTTTAAAAAAGCCGCCAAGAGACAATCATTTTCATGAGTATTCATGAAGTTATACTACAAAAAAAATATGATGAATTTCTTCTGTTATATAATTATTGAATCATTAGACGAGGACTGGCAGGTTTCCTTATGCACTTAGCGTCGGTCGTTGACACTGAACAGATGCATTAGTGCTGCTCACACACTGTCGCGAACTTGGCATGCATGAAAATATATTGCGTATTTTATATTCATGCAGGAACTAGATGGATGAAAAAAAACTTTTATTGCCATCAATATTATAAAAAATATATAATTTTAGGCGTTACTCTTTAAAACTATTAATTTCATGCCAATAAAAGGTTTTTTTTATTAGACATATTTTTATTTACATTTATATCACTTAGTTTTTAGAAGTCATAATAAAAAGTCCAACAATATGAAACTATGGTTTGACAATAATAAATATTTTCTATGAACCATAGGTTTCTGAATAGAATATGCACTATACTCGAAAATAATATTTTTATCATTATAATAACGTCGCAACTGTATAATTAATGTAAGTACTAATTAAAATTTCTGCAGAGCATTAGTAAAATATAATTATTAAAATAACTACAATTTTAGTTAATACCTTATAATTCAATTACTTTTAACGAATTTTATCGCGGTCTATAATGTTTTTACAAGCCCAACGTTTCGGATACCTTAAAGCAACCACACTGGTGTCTTTCTACAATTTTTGTTTTACCATTTCTTTTAAGACATTTTTCATGTAAAAGTCTCGAAATTATCTACAAATTGATATAGCTTTGACTTTTCGCTACTGCACTGTTTTGTTAATACCTATTCTATTTGTAAATATCATTCGCCCAACCTTGAAATATTTCACAAATTGGTGAGTAAGGCGCTAGCTTAGCCTGGCTCAAGAATGTCAAGCGTTCTTCCGCTCACCTGGGTACACGCCCTAGCGCATACCTGGCGATCATCACCCCATTGACGGAAATTGAGTAATGACGTTCAAATCATAGTAATATTAATGTTAGTTTACTGATTTCTTAATCCGCGTAAACGGCTTAGTATCGAATATTTTAAAAAGGTTACCGTAGCAGAGGATAAGATTTAGAGTTTTGGTTTTCTATGAGCAATTTCATAATGAGGCAAAGTTTTCTGGGATCTCAGAAGAACTAATGGGTCATTCCCAAAAAATGTGTAATTTCACCTGGTTTATACATTTTGTATGTTAATACAGACGTATTGTGTAGTTCTGTGCTATGTTATTATATATTTTTTAAAGGACTTCCTTAATATAGGCCAAGTATTAATTTTAGTATAGTTGTATTATTTTTTTATATATTACATCGAATGTACTGATAATCTAATTAACCTGCAGCGATTTTAGCAGTACTAAAAGTTTGTGTTCTAATTATTGGTGTATCTATTATAAACTTTTGCAATAATCATATTTATCGGATCCTTTGTTATCTAAAGATCATACTAGTCGTGTACTTTTATATCAAAAAAGTATTTATATGATAAAAATTTATGGCCAACGGTTTGTCGAGTGAAATCCTAATTAACCTGACGCAAATCAAAACACCATGCAGAATTACCTATTCCAGCTATCTTGTACCCCGCAACACTTTAAATGATCATGGTCAATGCTATACCAAGTATGGTGTGAGATCCATGCGCCTGAAGTGTTTTTATGCGAATTTATTGGAGTCGAAAGAAATTGTAAGAAATATTTTCTGTTTTTTCTACTCTTATTTATTTCTTTAGTAGTAAGTGTTAGATTAACTGTTGAATATAAATATTGAATAATTACTTGTCATGTTTATATTTCTATTAGTAAAATTGGCTTAAACCTAAAGGTTCATTTTAAAATTAAATTTTAACTGAAAAATCTATGTAACCTGGACATAATACACCTGAACAAAATAATCAGCGAATGAGCTGGTGTACAAGTTATTGAGATTTTCATATACTACTTGCATTTCAAGACTTTATTTATTACAATAGTCGAACATTTTGTCGGTTTTATGGTTTCATATATTAAAATATAATAAAAAACCTGTACATATATTAAAATAACAGTGATTATAAATAATACCTGCATTTGGATTATAAATTAATACTTTAAAGTTATATATTCAGGTAAAATGGGAAGACTAAAATCATCTAATGTAAATCGTGACGAAAAATTTAAGAAGAAAAGACTGGATGAAAAAATCAGGTGTCAAAAAATAAAGGACAATCCCGTGTTGTATGCTCAATTTAAAGAAAAAAATAAAGTAAAATACCAAAAGAGGGAAAAAGAAAAAAAATAAGTAATTATGTATACATGAAATGACTCCGAGAAAGCTAAGAATACAAAAAAAAGGTGGAGAAACGGTTTTAAAAAGTATTGCGATAGAAAAAAGGAAAAAAATAATATAATAAAAGAATTTATGGAATGTAATAGCCCAAGCACCACTGAAGCTACGGTTCAAGAAGTAAATGAATTTGTAGAAGGAAGAAACTCATCAATATCAATATTAAGAACTAAACCTCCTGGAGAAGCTATTCAATAAAAACCATAACCTTAAGGGAAAAGTCCTCAATATATTTTGTAAGTCCAATATCATCACCGACATCTAGAACTTTCCAATGTTCCAATGGAAAAAATAGACCCTGACTCTCGTCTTCAAAAATTGAGATATAAGAAAGACTGTT
The DNA here is from genome assembly GCA_963853865.1 of Helleia helle. Taxonomy (NCBI): domain Eukaryota; kingdom Metazoa; phylum Arthropoda; class Insecta; order Lepidoptera; family Lycaenidae; genus Helleia; species Helleia helle. The sequence goes on along the minus strand of OY971433.1, from coordinate 16,373,321 downwards.
TGTCTTTCTTATATCTCAATTTTAGAAATTATCTCAATGTTCAATTTCTCAAGACTCAGAAAGTGCCTGAAAAATAAAAGATTTTCATAAAAAAACAAATTACACAGCTTACCTATTAATTCAAACGACATTACTAAAAACAACCTTTCATATTATTTAATGATAAGGAGGCAACTGAGCAGTCGGAGCCTTTTGGTGACTACCGACGCCCATAGACATAGGCATAACCATAAGTTATGAAGATGCGTTGCCCTCCTTTTCTCTATCCCCCAATGGGCCACCGGAAACTTACAAGCCGCATGAAACGCGATAGCATAGCTGTCACTTGACGCCGGTGTTATAAGCGATAGGTACCACTCCGGTCGTGCCGGACCAATTCGGCTGAAAGGCCAGGTACTTGTATGATTTTGGATTCAACAGCAAGTCAGTACGGAACTTGAAAATTTATTTATCTTAACTGCTTTAAATTAGAGTTTTTGTACGGGAAGCTCTACGTACGGGAAGGTATTTTGGTAAATCGCTGTCCTACAACATGAATCGACACAATCTTTATCTACCCCTCGAGAAATTACTATGTCATTATCTCCGAAAATAACAACCCTAGCACGAAGCTCCTCCTGTATCCTTATGTTTTAATAGAAAGTACTAAGCCGACAACTCTCTATAATGCATTGACAGCATCTTTTGTTCCTTTTTATGTTTGTAAAATGTTTAATATCATTTCGAATAAAACTCATTTTCAATGACGAAATATTTTTTAATAGTAGGTACTATTAAATTACAGGAATTGTATACATTTCTATATCAAACCTGTAAGTATCTCAAGAAATTGGCGCAGTTTTATCAGAAACCTGGATACAGCTCCTTAACCTGAAGGCCTTTTCTCATTACCCTGCTCTACTCTTTTTTCTGCAGTAATTATTTCAAAAATTTGTATCTAGACCAAACCTTCCCTCCACCAAATCATCAACCAGGAAGTGGTTCTCTTTCAATTCGTATAGCTGGTTTTGAGTAATTCGAGATTTCGCATTTTTTTGAGAACGACCCTAATACAGAACTTAAAGTACGTTTTTTGATTACACGAGATATCATCATCATCAGTCTCTATCCGTCAACTGCTGAACATAGGCCTCCCTCTGAAACGGCGGCAAGTGTATAAATAAGAGAGATTACGTTATATAGAAGTTTATTATAATTAAGGATTAATATTTGTACATGAGAGACCGACTATTAATAGGTAATGAGGTTAAATGAATTTGGAAAAACAGCAATTAAATTTTAAGACAAGTTCGTGGTTCGGCAATACTTCTGACATCCACATGGGAGGTTGAATAGGGCTACGGCGTCCCTCTTCGTTCGTCAGACTTCCTTCCGACGCGAGGCTAGCCACCTGCGCCCGCACGCCTGAGATACACTCGCCGCCCATGGAGGTCCCCGCCACCAGAACGCTCCTCCGCCGGAGAAGATGGAGCTTCACCCACAAGAGAGGGTAGGGTGAAGTAAAAGGCGAAGAGGCGGCGAAAAGAGATAGTAAGAAAAGAGATCCTCGGCCACTCCCTGCTGGCCACGTGCAGCCTTCAGCCTTCCTCAGCCGACTCCAGAGACGCCAAGGACCCCTTTACTTAAAGAATCAAGCGCACTGTGTGACGGCGGGACGCGAAAGAACTCGTAAGCCGAGCCGACTGCCTGCGAGAGGATCTTCATACATCCCCTCATATCCCGCGAACATTCTGGATTTCTCTAGAGAATCGAGACAATTCCTGAATGCGCCATCTGTTGTTGGGTAGCGGCATCTAACATATTTTATATATGTTAAACCTCAAAGAACGCCAAGACGAAACAAATAATCACCAGATAATGTAGACAAAACTAGGTATTGAAGCTTACAGTTTCTGTTTCAAGCTTAGGAGTCCTAAGAGAAAGTACTGTTCTGGTGGCGGTGGCTGACTAATTCACCATCTTGACAATCTCTGAGCCAGTCTAGGGACAGTCAATCTTTTTGCGATGTTGCCCAATCTAATTTGATTATAATGTTCACGCCTGCCGTTGCGTGTTAGTTGCTGTTGACAATAGATTTACGAAATGTATGAGTGCACAATAGTATAATAGGTGACATTAATAGAAAGTTTAACTAAATCATCATCATCTAACAATGTGTTGTTGATGTTAAAATAAGAAATAAATAAATAAATGTTTAATAAAAAATGTAAGTATCAAAAGTGCTAGATTGTATTTTATTATAATAAGACTAGCAGCGTCCCGCGGTTTCACCCGCGCACTTCCCATTCCCATGGGAGTACATATATAAATTATAGCCTATATATTTTTCTGATGTATAAGCTATGTTATTGTAAAGTTTCATTAAAATCCATGAAGTAGTTTTTGCGTGAAAGAGTAACAAACATACATCCATACATCACACATACATTCTTACAAACTTTCGCGCTTAAAATATTACTAGGACAGTCTGTTTCGCTGGTTCTTCTCTGTGGAACTTTGGTACCGTTAGTAGAGTGCAATTCAGTTTCAATAAAATACTTTTATGAGCAATATTGAAAAAAAAAATAGGGTTCCGTATCTCATGAACCGTGATAGTTAGAGAGTTAAAATTTTTACAGATGATGTATTTCTGTTGCCGCTATAACAACAACAACAGAATAAAATTAATAGTTAAGTAATAAGTATCCCACTCCCATACAACAAATGTGATTTTTGTGCCATTTTTTGCTCGATAAACAGGTAGACGCGCGAAATATTTACAGAATATTTAGTTATACTTATATCCACCTTAAAAATAAATAATTAAATTAAAATAATACCATACAAAAATCATATATGGCATAAGCGACACCTATAATGGAATGATATCAAACCAGAGAAATCGTAACCGATCTAACAATAGTTTATTCATCACCTCACTAGATGGCGCTTTTATTAAAACATCAATATGCCCCTATATTACTTTTATAAACAAACGTGACTTTATTTGTTAGTGTCTAATATTGTATACAGTAAACGGAACCCTTCGTGCGCGAGTCGACTCGCACTTGGCCGGTTTTTACTTTTATTGGAAGCCGTTCGTTTAGGTCTAGCGCTATTTTGAATATAATTACACTTACGTAATCGTTCAACTATATAACTAAAAGCTATTTCCTGTGGCATAATAAATATAAAAACGGTATTACGAAATTTGTGTCGTGACGAAGTTAATTGTAATACGACAAAAGCTCACGAATCGCTTTCAAACGTGCCATACGTGACAACTAGTTTTCTCCTGACATGAATGATTAGTATGAGATATATCTATTTCCATTTAAATATAATATATTTTATAATGTTACATATTTTATATTTTTTAATGTTACGATTTTTTTTTATAGTCAAGATAGTGAACAGACTATATCAAAATGAAAATATAGACATTTCAAAAGGGAAAGCTTTAGAGGAGGCCTTTGCCGAAGGACAAGCAGTAAAAGGAAAACCGGTTAAAAGTTTAAAAAAATATTGTTAAATTTACATTTACAATTATAAAGGCTTTTATTCTAATTATTTTTTAAAAAATTGAAACTTTTATTACATCGTCTCAAACTATTTCGTCTGTGTGTTGCATGTCGCGTGACGGTCGGCCGCCAAGTTTTACAAGTATAAAATTAAGATTGATAAAGCGATTTTTATACCCTTTTTGGAATATTATTCCAAAATTTTTTAGTTAAATGTCTATAATGTATTCAGTTTTACCGTGGTTTCATAAAACCACACAATCCTTATTTTTATGTTTGAGTGATAATTTTTATAAAATTAAACAATAATTACTGATTAGAATGCCTAATAGTGCCCCGATTATAGGTTTACTCTTCTCTAGTCTTAAACAACAGACTTATAGGCCTCAAAATTGCTGTTTTGTTTTTTTAAGGACCCATTATCCTTCTAGGTATTAGACTTATCATAAGAGAAGGGCCTGCAAAGGCATCTGCTGACGGGGTCATAGGTTGTATGCCTGACGTTCCCATGACCCTGTCCAATAGCAGAAAGGCGGAACATCGTTGGGTTTTAGTGGGTGCGAGTCCCACATAACCACCGGGTCCCCCCGGGCCTGGTGGTACGCAAAAGGCATTTCCCAACGTAAAAAAAAAGGTATTAGACTTATATTAAATTATTATTTTAATACACCTGTCTAAAGTGTAGTTGTTTATTAATATCTCAAACACCAATTAGAACCAGACCTAACTAGTGCAAGCCCAAACTAGAATATTTTAGAAAATTTACATTAATATCAAGTTGGTACAAGACGCGTGTTGCAATAATGTCTAATTCATGAGATATAAGGTTTTTGTTATATATGTTTCAATGGGATAATTAAAAGTGAAGTGAGTCTTTACAACACAGATTGGGTTCCGTGTTAACGATTTGATTGAGAAATTATTTTTTATATTATCTAGCAAATATCGTCAATAATAATCGTAAGAGTAAGATGTAGTGCCATGCTGCATTGCATACGAACTGGGCCGGCACGACCGAGGTGGTACCTCTCGCTCACATAACAGCGGCGTCAAGTGGCAGTTTCAAATACCTATAACCTAAACGAATACCTATAAGTTCCTTCTAATAATTTAGAAGCAACACAATTTTCAAAACAAATATTGCACAATCTTATATAAATAAATCAAACTTCATATAAACGTCAAATCGCGTCTCGTAACGGTGTCGCAAGTAATCTTATATAAATAAATCAAACGTCAATTAAACGTCAAATTGCGTCTCGTAACGGTGTCGCGAGTTATCTTATATAAATAAATCAAACTTCATATAAACGTCAAATCGCGTCTCGTAACGGTGTCGCGTGTAATCTTATATAAATAAATCAAACGTCATATAAACGTCAAATTGCGTCTCGTAACGGTGTCGCGAGTAATCTTATATAAATAAATCAAACTTCATATAAACGTCAAATCGCGTCTCGTAACGGTGTCGCGTGTAATCTTATATAAATAAATCAAACGTCATATAAACGTCAAATTGCGTCTCGTAACAGTTTTGCGAGTCCAGAGATTTTATCTCATCTAAAAACCTCGCTAAAAGAAGTTTACACTTCAATTACCTGCGGATCCATTTCTTAGCCGACTGCCTATGACCTAAGGATCTCTAAGCACCAACTCAAACTTGGCACATCGATCTTTGTTACAATTGAGCTGACCTTTATGTCAACTCATAAAACTAGCTCGCATACTAAAATGTTAAAATTTAATAACAATAGAGAAACAAGTCCGAGCCGGATGACATGTAGGGTTCCGTGAAGTGGTTTTTATGTTAAACATTTAATAACATCTGCTAAGGCCAGCAAAAAAGATTGCATAAATCTCTAAAACGTTGTAAAATATTATTGTTACTACAATAGTCTAAAATTAAATGGTTTATGTCAATATATTTGTTACTTCACAGTGCAGTGGCCGATTTTGAACTTTTACTGGCAGATAGCTGGTGTTATAAGGAGTAACTTAGGCTATAAAAATAATCATGATCAATCCGGGTACGGTTGTAAATCTAAGTTAACGTGAGCGAAGCTGCAGGGAACAGGTAGCAGATAAATAAATGTAAGAGAATCCATCCCTTGATTTGTCTGCCATTGAGATTTGAACCCGGGACGTGTTGGATCACACATGTTGTTTCTAAATCATGGTAGGATTCGAACCCGTGACCACATTAAATGGTATGTCACGAATCACAATACACCTATAATACATCATCTATAAAAGTGTTTATGTCGAGGAGTCCTCCCTGTTGTTTGTTATAAAGTATCCAAAACGTCGGGAATGTCAATATCTTAACTTTCATCATTTAAGAGAGCTCATGTGAGTGTAATAGTCAATCCTTCCTCTTAGCTAATTCCTACCTACCTACCTACCTCTTCCTCTTTTTCCCGCAATCCCCCCTTAATGATATTCCCTTCTTATGTTCATAATATTGTATTTTTTTCATTAATTGATCCAGTTTCATACCGGTGGGAGGTAAGCGCTGTGCCGCGCTCCCGGCTGCATGGGTACCACCATCTTGCTTGTTTCTCCCGTGAAACAGCTTTACTTGTGTTTCGGAGAGAAGGGCAAGACAGGCAGTGTAATTACTGGCACCGAGACTTAACATCTTATGTCTCAGGATAGGCAACACATAAATGAGTTGCTTGGGCTCGTTCCAGGTAAATTAGTTTGTTCATGGGCGAAATACACCAAAGCTGATTCACCGGAGAAACAAGCAAATTGGTGGTACCCGTACAGCTGGGAGCGCGGCACAGCGCATCCCTCCCACCGGATTGGTCGTACAGTAAAGAGGCATACGTGTAGCATACGTGTATCTTCATGGGCGACGTCGACCACTTACCATCAGGTGGCACGTTTGCCAGTTTGCCTAACTACCATAAAAAAGGTAGTAAATAATGTAAGCAACTAACAACCAACTAACATAAAAAAGGTAGTAAATAATGTAAGCTCTAGTTGTCGCCTGAAACACAGGATATCTTAGTTTAGACACTACCGTTAATGTAATACAATAAATGTAAATGGTACTTTATTTCCCCTGCAATTTACCATGTATGTACATAAAAAAAAATATTATGATTATTATATTTCTCAAGAACGGCTCATGTTGTATCAGGAGGTTCGTAAAATGTTCGTTCATTATAAAGATTGCTAAGTCAGTGGACACACCAATTACATTGTTTAATTGTGTTCGTTACGTTACAAATACCGCAACGATTAGCGGTGAGTGGTGACAGTGTGGTGGAGACCACATTGCGACGGTAAGAAAGTTATTACTACATATTATATTATTAATAAAATACACTGACTGGTTTATTGTAAAAATACAACACCGAGGAGAGTTTTGTAGGTGCGTTATTCATTATAGAAATTTCTTTGCGCCAGGAAATACTTTTAGGCATCCCGCGGGGGCTCTCCAGGCCAGGTATATTGGACTCGCTGCGCCCGAAAGATGGTAAGGTGGACGCAGCTCTACCCACTAAAACCCGGTGAGTGACACCAATTCCGTCTTTGGTGAGGTGCCCCGGATTTGTTGAGCAACAGGGCACCTCAATGGCTTGTCAGTCCCCCAGGGGAATGGCGTCACCTCCACAGAGAGGTTTTCCCGCACCACATAACAACCCCTGCCAACGTCAGGACAGTGCAAGTGGAGGTACCCTCCTCAACCCTTGTCCCCCCCATTATACTGTCTTATCTATAAATCTCTATAAATTTTGGTCTATCTGTTCACATGTTAGTCAGAAATAGCCCAACGCATTTTGATGAATTTATGGATCATATTTTCAAATTTCTAAATCTAAAGTTGAGACACAAAAAAAGGATGATGGATATAAGAAAAACAATAAATTTAATTGATGCTCTGGAAGCTCTCTAAGAGGCTCAAATGGATGTGGGCCGGTCATATTTCACGTATGAAAGAAGACAGATGGGCCAAAAAGATTACATTCTGGAAAGGACCTATAGGCAAGAGAACCAGAGGTAGACCCGCGGAGAGATGGCTCGATGATTTGATTCGAGATTATGAAAACAGCGGGAATAGAATGGACTAACATAGCGAGTGACATAATTTTGTGGAGGAAAATGTCCTTAATAAACAAAAAAAAAACTATTTTTTTACCAATTCATTACTTATTAAATAAAATTTTAATTTAGATAAAAAAATAATTAGTAAGAAATTTAATAACAATTTATAATATTATATTGGTTTGTTTTGAATTTTATTAAATACTATTGCATGTTATTGAAATCTTAATATAAATGTAAAAATGATTCTTTTTATTGAGAAAACAAAAGCCATTATTTTCAAATTTCGTGTGTATTGCCTTACATATTGAACATTGAAACTTAAAATTATTTGATATCGAAAACTAGACCAAGTCGCGGGTACAGACTAGCTAGTTTCATTAACATTTTGCCATCCAACCTAAAAGTATAATAAGCTGTATCAAGAGTAATGAACATAAATTATTCCACCAACCAAACATTGTCGAAACACATAATTTGGGTGCGCCGTTGGAATACCGATGCTAATTTTATAATTGACAACGAAATACCGGTATGATTATGCGTGAATTAATGTATCAGATATACCGCCCTTATTGTAAGATGTATTTAGAATACCTTACTAATACATACCTTTAACACTCAATACTTAGCACTTAGCACTCATCACTCACCACGGACGCGAGTGGGGAGGGATCAGTTGTCTTGGCGTTCATTGAGGGATGCCTACGTTCAGCAGAGGAGAGCCATCTTCTATATATATAAAAGAGGACGGATAGCTGATGATGATGCTCAATTTCACTCTGTGCCACGCACTCGTCCGTATGGGTAATGTTTGTATATACCTGAAGGTTACCGCTCCAACTACATTATAATATGTGATACCTCGTTTGTTATTTTTGAAAAATAAAAATATATGCGAGAAATATGAAGACATTTTGGTGTAGACTGATATAGGGCTTTTTTTTTTTTTTTTTTACGCCGGGAAATGCTCTGAGGCATCCCGCGGGGGAGTGGGTCTCCCCACGCGGGTATGAGGGACTCGCTGCGCCCGACAGCTGGTAAATGGACGCAGCTCTACCCACTAAAACCCGGCGAGTGTCACCAATGCCGCCTTTGGTGAGGTGCCCCGGATCTAGAAAACAAACAGGGCACCTCGACGGCTAGTCAGTCCCACAAGGGACCGACGCCACCTCCACAGAGGGGTTGTCCCGCACCACAGAGCAATCCCTGCCAACGTCGGGACAGTACAATGGGGTGAGGTTCCCATCCTCACCCCTTGCCCCCTGCTCTTCTGTGCCCTCTTCTTATAAGAGGGGTACAAACAGCCCCCTCGGCCCAATTAGCTTCGCCCAAGGTGCACCGCTCACCTTAGGTTATTGAGCCCCACCGCCACGACAAGGCCTGAACCATGGTGGGGAGACTGATATAGGCCTAGGTCCAAATGATGAAAATACAATATATATATCACTCATATTTGAAAGGCAACTTTTTTTTTCGGAAGGGCTAGACTTTTCGGCCTGATGGCCTTTAAGCTCAATCGGTACAGAGGAAAGGCAACGCACCTGCTAATGACGTAGCGGGTGTCTATGGTTGTCGTTTATCACTTACCAGGTGAAACGACTGTCCGTTTGCCCCCTCTTCTATAAAATAAACAACTGAGAATGAGGTTTCCTTATTAAAAAGGGTGATTATCATTTTGGTCAAATATATTTATATATTAAATTATTTTTTTTTATAAAGTCAAATATACGTATATTTTTTTTAAAACTTTATTTAAGTCTAGTTCGATCTTGAACCCAACCCAACTGAATATAACCGAGTAGTCGCATCTTCGTAAATTGTAAATTATTTTCATTATTTCCATACAATTACTTTCAGTCTTTTGAACATTCCGAGTTTAATTATATCAAGGAAATCATAATTTCCAATAGACGATTAGTCAACCGACATAAGAAGTGGTATTTTTACGTTTCTAGACTTTCTGTGTCTCAATACGCGTTTGTGATATACAATACTACGTTAAATACTCAACTAGGGTTGCCAACTTGAAGATAATTTTATTTATTTATGATAAACGAGTTTTATTAACAGGGAACTGTTGCTTACTCATATTATAGTAAACTAGCGGCCCGGTAACATTTTAAAGCCTATTTTACTTGTTGATAATGTGGCTAATTCTGTAGAAAAAAAAAATAGGTCCACTACTTTCGAAACCTATTCTATGCAAACAAACAAACAATTAAATCTGTTTTCATTATATATTAGTATAGATGTAAACGTTTAATAATAAGTATCGTCTATGTTTGTTGACCCCTGATCTTTAAGCAATAAAATCTTGGGACCAGGTCTGAATGTTTACCTTTTTCAGGGGGTCGCTTGCCTTCCCAAATATCATGAAATATAAATTTGACAATGAGTTAAATACAAGCGTGTGACAACCCTACATAACGCGCGATATGTGGAGCACGGCGTTCAGTCGCACGGTAAATCACGCTGTATATCTCGGCTCACGGGCGTGAAAACGGATCGATTTTATATCAAAACTCATTAGATTTCTTCACTATTACGTAACCATTGCGTATTTTGAAATAGAATAATGGAGGTGAAACCAAAAATAAGATCTAAAAATCACAACTTTACGGAGGAGGATATTTTTTTTACGGATGAAACGTCACAAAAATGTGAAACGTTTTTGACCAAGAAGAGGAAGAGAGTGATTGCGACCGATTGAGAGAGAGTGAGAGAGGACGAACGTAGCATGAAGTACATAGCCATGGAGTGATAGTAGCAAGCGAGTGAGAAAGATCGAGAGAGAGAGTGAAATAGAGCTCGGAAATTTAAAGCTTTAGATAAGTATAAATTATAAACGAGATTTGAAAATTACTTTGCCAATAAGTTCCACTTCTGACATATTGTGTACTTTTTAGGCACTCATTTTTTTTCTATTTGGATAGGCACACTCGTTTCCAGGCTACTCCTGTGTAGCCAGTATCTACAGCGGTACCACCTAATGACCCTTGGAACTAACTTAGGGAGCCCAAAGGATACCTTATAATACTGAACAAAAAGGCACAGAAATATACTTAAAAGTTGTATTTTTATCTATTGCAGATATCTGTAACCATACATTTGAACCTTGTCTCTTAAACTAGGAAGACGTTAAATCTGCCTTGGGAGCAGCAACTTTTAGGAAGAGTCAGTATTTATTGGGTTATAATGTGCACACACTGATATTGCAATTGTCACTCAAATTCTCCTGTAGTAGGACTACTGGAAGAAATTCCACTTATGGAATAAGTAGTACCTTTGTAAGTACATATTTATTTTGTGCTTTGTATCAGTGTTTGTTATCACTATTTCACAATGTATATTTCTCAGTAATAAATTAGTAAATAGTCTTTGTAAGCTTATGATTACTTTATGCTTATAAGTTATAACGGCCACTCTTCACGTCATCAAATGCATCCGCAGACATCGGCAGATGCATTTGCTGACGTCTGGCGGCAAAAAAAATCGGACGATTTTGATGAAATTTTTTTTCAGTGTTCGAGTGGATTCGATAATGCGAACTATGTAACTAACTAACTATCACTATAAAATGTTTCATGGGACAACGTCTGTCTGGTCTACTAGTATTCTAAGTAAAATGAAACAGTGTGCCAACTAACATAGTCGTATGTTACACGGCGTTTCCTAAGCGAGTTACTTAAGCGTTTTTGTTTCATTAATTAACTGGCGCAGTGTTCCTGGTTAAGTAATTGTGGATCATTTCACGTATTGTCTGCCACTAATTGGTCTATTTATTACACGCAGCGATTTATTTTGTAATACATGGAAATGTATAGAGTGGAGTTAGTACTTTCTGCTAATGAGTTAGTTTAGTAAACTAAACAAAACAAAATCAATATTTAGGGACGATTCAAATCAAAAACTACTCGATCGATTTTAAAAAGCTTTCACAAATAGAATTTTACGCTGACTAACTCTGAGTGATATCATCATCATCATCAGCCTTTATCCGTCCACTGCTGAACCTCCCTCAATGAACGCCAAGACGAACGATCCCTCGTCAACCGCATCCAACACCGGCCACTGTACGGAGATCATCTTCCCACGTTAATGGCCGACCATCAATAATTTCCTCTACCTAACTAAACCCGGCCTTCACTCTTGAACCTTATTGGCCCATCGGCCATCCGTTACAGGAGAATATAGCTTTGGTTACTTAATTATTGACGTGACAAAGTCTAGTAAATTAACAAACGCCGGCTGAATGCACGAAAATGTCCCTTTACGCTCATTGTAAGCTTGCGTTTTTTATGACGTCACGTTAAACTATCGTCCGTTAACCAACTTTACAGACAATCAAATACAACACTATTTTTTGTCATAAAACCTATTCGTATCTTCACATCTTACACATAATAACCTCTATTATCTTACTCGTAATGCCATTTTATTGTTTCGACCCTGTGTTTAGCACGCATGAAGAGAATTATCTCGTTTCAAGCTAAAACATTCGTAATTGTGAACGTATCTTCTAAAATCTTAATTTTAACCGACGTTAAAATATTAACGTTAGTCAATTAAAAAAAATAGACTAACATATTTGGAATATGTAGTAGAATTAAATTTGTCGTAAGTGTACCGTCGGAAGGGCTTCGCTGTGCTGCGCTCCCGTCTGCTTGGATATCACCATCCTGCTTCCGTTTCCCGTGAAACAGCTTTCCTGTGTTCCAGAGAAGGGCAGGATAGGCAATACATTAATGAGTTACCTTTTTTCTTTAACGCCGGGAAATGCCCTGAGGCATCCCGCGGGGGAGTGGGTCTGCCCAGGCGGGTATGTGGGACTACAAGCCACAACTCAACGGCTAGCCAGTCCCTCAAGGGACCGACGCCACCTCCATAGAGGGATTGTCCCACACCACAGAAAAACCCCTCCCAACGTTGGGACAGTACAATGGGGTGAGGTTCCCATCCTCGCCCCTTGCCCCCTGCTCTTTTGTCCCCTCTTCTATAAGAAGGTACAAGAAGTTCTAGAAGAGGGGTACAAAGAGCAGCTCCCTCGGTTCAATTTGCTTCGCCCAAGGTGCTGGGTACACCTTAGATTACTGAGAATGACTGAGACCCACCGCTACGACAAGGCTTGAACCGTGGTGGTGATGAATGAGTTACTAGTTCATAGTAAACTAGTTAATGTTCATGGACTACACAGACCACTACCATCAGGTACGTTTGCCTATCTAACTGCCATAAAAGAAAGAGATGGCAGTCTAGAGACCCTGGTCTCACAGTAAGAGAGGGAGTTTGGAGAGGTAGATACTGTTCAACGTCGATTTTAAGTACATAGGTACATTTAGCACCAGGATCGTTTTTTTTTTCAAGTTTTTTCATGATGTACCTAGGTTTTAATTATTTATTTATATTCTGTTAATAATTATTTAATTTTATACAAATTTAAACCATTACCTACTTAATAATTAATTTACGTAATAGGCATGTTTATTTATGTATTTATTATTACGTTGAAACGTAATGTAACGGGTATACGTATTTATGTATTGTTTAGAGTGTAGGATTCTCTTATTTTCTAATTTTTGTTTTGCTTTTGATGACCCTACTCTATTAAAATTCTCCTCCACTCCGAGGTTGTATGGGAGGAATCACTTCCCTAGCGATAATACCGCCTTTGTGCATAATATTATTTTGTAAGTTGCGGAACCCTAAAAAATCATTAAAAATGCTTTTTAAATTGTCAGATTTATAAAATTACACCAAATAATCGTCAGATTAATACTTTAACAAACATGTTTGTTTGTTTGTTGGATATCATATTGTTTTCTTATGTTTACGCGAATTTCAATCATTATAATGAAGGAACTTTTGCGACGGAGTCCTCCTGTGACCATGGTTGCTGTAAAGTATCCGAGACGTCGGGCTTGCAAAAAACTAAATACATCGCTATAAAACCCTTAAAAGTTGTTTCATGGTAGGTAGCATTTTTATAACTATGCTAATTTAATCCAAACAAAGCTATATCTGAAGATTTCAGGTCTGATTATGATACGGACTTGATTGATAGAAATAGATTGCACAGGTGGATTAGACAAGATGCCATTCTACAATCGTAAACGCTAGTAGAAAACTAATAAATGCATAGAAATGACATTTTACATCGATAAATCACGTGATCTTAAATGTCATTTCCTTAAATTTATTAGTTTTCTACTAGCGTTTACGATTGTCGAATGACACTTCGGCTAACCCATCAGAGCTTCTGTTTTTCTGGCTATGATTGTCATTTATCGGGTGCAGTTATTAATAATAATAATATAAAATATATAAATGTCATGGAATGTAATAACAATCAAAAACTATTATTAATGATATCTATTAATATTTTAATATTGCCTAACTAATATAGTGTGAATGTCTGAGATGTATTGTGGTATTTTGTTCAAAGGTCAGGGACTCAGATTTAAATTTTGTGACAACCCTATTAAAGATTGGTCACGATTGATATATTGAAAAACGTTGTATATAATATCATAGCATCTTTTTGCGTTCAGTGACATCATCATCAGCTTTTATCCGTCCATTGAACATAGGCATCCTTCAATGAACGCCAAGACGAACGATCCCTTTCCCGCCATGGTTCTGGCCTTGACGTGGCGGTGGGGATCAGTAGCCTAAGGTGTGCTCAGCACCTTGGGCGAATTGAGCCGAGGGGGCTCTTTGTACTCCTCTTATAAGAAGAGGGGACAAAAGAGCAAGGGGTGAGGACGGGAACTTCACCCCATTGTACTGTCCCGACGTTGGCAGGGATTGTTCTGTGGTGCGGTACAATCCTCTGTGGAGGTAGCGTCGGTCCCCTAAGGGACTGACTAGCCGTCGAGGTGCCCTATTAGCTCAACAGATCCGGGGCACCTCACCAAAGGTGGCATTGGTGGAACTCGCCGGGTTTTAGTGGGTAGAGCTGCGTCCACTTACCAGCTTTCGGGCGCAGCGAGTCTCACATACCCGCCTGGGGAGACCCACTCCCCCGCGGGATGCCTCAAAGTATTTCCCGGCGTTAAAGAAAAAAAGGGGACCTAACTACCATCATATTAGTCTTATCAATACGGGGCCCCATGACTACAGGAGCCCCACAGTGTGTCAGCAAAAATAAAACTATCCAGAAACCGAGACAAGCTATGCTAAAGGGAAAAACTGGATGCTGTGCGGTATAATCCGTAAAAAGTTATTACATATTGAGCGAAATTGGCGTAAACACTAGAAAACGACACAACGAAACTATTAGATGGCATAATTAACACTATTAAATAAATATATTTAACTAATTAATACTATTAAATAAATATATTTAACTAATTAATACTATTAAATAAATATATTTAACTTATTAACACTATTAAATAAATATATTTAAGTAATTAACACTGTTAAATTAATAATATACCTATTCATCATAGAAATTATTTGTACTTAGTGGGATGGATTCGAACCCGCAATGGCTACGTGTAGACTACACGGTGTAGTGTAGGTACAGTTAACAGTAGCCTGACCAGCGGACCGTCAGACAATTGTATAACACTTTGGAATTTTTTACTTTTATAATAATATGATGTAAAGTAGGTATATAATAATATTATATACAAATCAGACGGGGTATACCGAAACCAAGGTCTGACTCACAGGTTACAGGGTCATTATTATATACTAGCTGCTGCACGCAGTTTCGCCCGCGTCAACTTACTTAATTTAACTCCTATTAGTCACAGTGTGATGTTATATAGCCTATAGCCTTCCTCGATAAATGGGCTATCTGACATTGAAAGAATTTTTCAAATCGGACCAGTAGTTCCTGAGATTAGCGCGTTCAAACAAACAAACTCTTCAGCTTTATCTATTAGTATAGATTACTAGCTGCAGATGCTCGCAGCTTCGCCTGCGTATTTTCATCATTATTATCTTAGATTCACAGCCGTATCCGGATCGATGATGATTTATTTTTATATCCTATCTCGTAATCAAAGGTATAAGCCACCATCATTTTAATTTTCAGCCAAATCAGTTCAGCCGTTTTGCCGTGAATGTGCAACAAACATCCAAACTTACAAACTTTCGCCTTCATAATATTAAGTAAGAAGTAAGGTGATGTATGTATATAATATTTTATTCGCGTAAAATTTCGGATCATGAATGAACAGTGATCATTATCCAAAAAGTATACATAATGATTATGTAACATTCCAATTATTATTCGGTAATGTACAAAAAGGTAATTTTGTAACGGCATTATGACCAGAAAATAGATTATCATTGCGCTCAGGTTGCGTAAGAACTAAGAACGTAAACACTTTCATTGTTTTCGACTTCATCAGCTGTATCTAACGGTGCAACGGTTTGAAATGAGAACATCATTACCATAGAGATAATTACGTTTGCGTCACGGCATACAAGTCAACTTTCATGCCAAGGTGCGTCAATGGATGTTTGAAATAAAAAACCCTTGATATATTTTTGTAGGCTGTGAATGAGGTGGATCCGTCACGCTCGGTGGTGAAAGGCTCGATCGGGTGAACTCGGGACCGACGAGTGTGCCCGAGTGAGAAAGATACAGATGTGTCGCTGTGTTTACTTACACGAAAAAACAGACACCTATTTATATATATACCTTTGCGAAAGGGATAAACTAATCTTAAGGGATCTTTGGGTAGATCCTAACCCAATGTGGGACTCGCACCTGTGAGTGCCCACCCTAACTAAAACCACTGCAAGCGCCTTCAGCCGCTTTTTGAGGGTCCCGGATATGCAGGCAACGGACAGGATCACCTCAGTGACAGGCTGGCCCCGGCGAAGGCCAGACTACTCCTCGTAGGGGGGGACTACCCGGCCGCTACTAAGCAGTCCCCACGACGTCGTGCCATACAGACCCAGGTATCCATCCTGAGCCCGACACGAACAGAGGGGCGTTAGTGAAGGCGCATTAAATAGCGCCTGCTACGCACCCCCGTTCGTCGCCTGCGGGAGGAGGCCTCGTCGGCGACCTCCTCTCTCACCCGCTCGTCGGCCTCCTTCTGGGACATTACTGCCTCGCAGAAGGAGACCATCGCCGTCCAGGACTCGTCATCACCGAGCATCGCGATGATGACGCAGAGACAAGTCCCCTCCGATGACTGATGTCAGACTATGACGCAGCGCCGCCCATCTCGGGCACACCTCGAGTGTGTGCTGGGCCGAGTCCACCGCCGGGCCACTATCGCGACACACTGTCAACGGCTCCCTGCGGGCCGTCCGGCACAGGTACTCACCAAAGCAACCATGCCCGGTGAGCACCTGTGTCACTTCGTTAAAGAACATAATATAGCTGACTTAAAACACCGTCGCTACACTAAGTCTGCCATCTGTGAACATAGCGTAGACAAAGCCCGCCATTATATTAGATTTGATAAACCACACATGCTCGCAAAAGAACACCGATTCCAACCAAGGATGATCCGCGAGGCTATTGAAATTAAAAAACATCCAAATTTCAATAGAGAAGATGGCTGGCTCTTACCACCTGCTTGGGATCCCATTATTAAAATAATTAAATCAAAAACCAAGCATAATATGTCACAGATTAAAGATGCAGTTAGCACCTTCTACGTAGAGAGGACTGATTAAAATATTGATGTATCATAGGATAGTTTCGAATAACTTTGTAACGTTAGGACATCTGTCACCTCAGTCCTCCTCTGACCATGGTTGCTGTAAAGTATCCGAAACGTCGGGCTTGTAAAACGCTATTAAATCCGTAAAAAAAGTTTTTTTATTATTTTTCCGATGACATATCAGCCTTCTCGTTAACGTCACCTCTAAACGAGAGCTCTGGACTCATCCGAGCACATCATGGTGAATTTGCAGTTTTTAAGAGCTAACGTAAATTCAAGCGGTAATTGTCGAGATAGTGCACCGCTTTCTCTTATTAAATTAATTTACGGTGAAAATAAAATTACCCAAAACGAAAGTTTTTGGGAATCAATTAGATATGATTTAACGTAATAGTGGTGATGTTGAATGACTTTAACCTATACAGTCATTGAATGTCTTTTTACCCGACTACAAAGCGTTACGTAGGTATATTTGATGGTAGCGCATATACATTGAATAAAATTATTTGCACACATGGGATCGATGGGGACGTTTCACAATTTTATTACCATGGTGTCCAAAATGTCCATGTTTGTTTCCAGTTTGTTGGGAATTCATGCAAGGGTAATGTTTAATTAGCCCGGCTGCCCAGGAATTTAAAATTATCATTTATTTATTTATCAACCAGGCCATTTTGTTTTAACGCCGGGAAATACTCTGATGCATCCCGCGGGGGAGTGGGTCTCCCCCGGCGGTTATGTGGTACTCGCTGCGCCCGAAAGCTGGCAAGTGGACTAGCCCAAGCAATTCATTAATGTGTTGTCTATGATGAGACATAAGACTTTAAGTCTCTGTGACAGGAATTATACCTACTGCCTGTTATGCCCTTCTCTATGAAACAGCGCAAATCTGTTTCACGCGAGAAATAAGGAGAATGGTGATACATCCTTCCGGTACTACCTGTTGGCCGCGGTCTCAGCCACAAAAAAAAACATAAAACAAATAACTTATAACCTTCTATAACTGGGCTGGTAAAAATATTTTTTGAAATCCGGTAAATCCGCAGAATAACGCCTTCGAACAATCTCTTCAGCTATACAGGTTGTCCCGTAAGTAGTGGACCAACGGGGTGTGGGTGATAGGGGGAACTATTATCTACCAAAACCACTAAAAATTATTGTTCTAGGTCTTATAGCTTTGAAGTTATGATTTTTTTTAATAAATAGGTGAAATTATCGTCCTATGTAGATGTTTTTAAAATAAAGTTTCACTAGGCTATAATACATTTTTTTTACACCAGCTTAGCTCAAACACCACATAGAGCATCTTGAAATGTAAAAATTGCACTAGTTTTATTTTTTAATTTTCATGCTTATGATAATAACACCTAAATACGATTTTAATTAGAACTATGTATTATTAACCGCCTAGAATAAAAATAACAAAAAAATAAGTGATAGATTTCGTAAAATTATAAAATGTTTGTACATAGGACGATAATTTCACCTATTTATTAAAAAAAATCATAACTTCAAAGCTATAAGACCTAGAACAATAATTTTTAGTGGTTTTGGTAGATAATAGTTCCCCCTATCACCCACACCCCATTGGTCCACTACTTACGGGACACCCTGTATATATTGTTCCTACATATCCTCAGATTTTGGACTCGACCGTGAATCAACAGGAAACAACCAAATATAATTGTTATTAAGGAAACTAAGTATAATGTATATGCGGAACTTCTTATGTTAATGTTTATCGCCGAACAAACTACTGTTTAAAAACGCTGTAAGGCAAAAGATGTAGCGGTGTAGAATAACGATAGGCCGGCAACGCACTAATCCTCTTGTACAGCTCTGGATATCGCTAGTCACTTACAAAGTGAAAATTCGTTTGAGTTTGGTGATATGAAATTTTCTGTAGCAGAATAAGTACTATAGGCTAGTAGTTCGGGAACGGAGGGGAAGGTCGATATCCAGGGTAGAACGACGATCTCCTTCAACGGTGCTAGTTCGATGCGATGGATTGGCCTTCTAGGCATTCATTGAAAGAGGTCTATGTCCCGACAGTGAACGGCCAATAATGATGACGATAGTCGATGATGATGTGTATAATAATAAAGAAGAGGTTATGTTTATGAGTGGATATTACAGCAAGTGATGACTTGAGTGGCGAGAGATCGGTCGTCCTGGTGTTCATTGAGGGAAGCCTATGCAGCAGTGGACAGATAGGGGCTGATGATGATGATAGCTTAGCTGGGCTTACAAAATACTAGTGAAAGATTTTTTATTGGGCGATTTAACTAAAGATAGCCCCCTTCATCAAAACTCTCAAACATTATCGCTTTTTAATTTATCTTTCACCAATATATTACTTTATAACCATGACATAAGCTATAAAACATCATCACTCCATATTATAATATAATATAATTATAATATAACATACTATAATTCACTAAAGTACCATGATACAGCCAATCGCCACTTCAAACTTTAGTTGTACGCTGATTCAAATTATATTGATTTAAGTGTTTCTATGAAATCCACTCATTATATCGTTAACACCTCAATGCTCAACCATATTTGCTGTAAAGTATCCGAAACGTCAGGAATATAAAAATATAATTAACGACGATAGAATCTGTATAAAAGTTACAACGCCTCAGCCTACAGCATATACCATACGTTAATTTCGATTAAGCACAGTCCGTGTGAAAAGTGTCCATTGTCAAAAGTGTCGAGGTTTTCTAGCGGATAGGTTTAGAACAATAGTTATTATAGTTATTTGTGCCTGGAGGCGAGGTCGGTGGGTATTATAACAGTATAGAACACTTCGCACCACATTATCTTTTTTTTTCTTTTGCCCAGGGAAATGCTCTTAGGCATCTCGCGCGGGGACTCCCCAGGTTGGTATGTGGGATTCGCTGCACCCAAAAGATGGTAAGATGGACGCAGCTCTACCCACTAAAACCTGGCGAGAGCCACCAGTACCGCCTTTGGTGAGGTCCGGATCTGTTGAGCTATAGGGCACCTGGATGGCTAGTCAGTTCCCCAAGGGACCGACGCCATTATCACAGAGGGGTTGTCCTGCACCACAGAACATCTTCTCCCAACGTCGAAGAACGGGGGTGCGTAGGAGGCATTACTTAATGCGGCTCCAGTAACGCCAGATACTGTTACCTCGTGTCGGGTTCGGCATGGGAACCTCGGCCCAGTACACCACGACGTCATGGGGTCTGCTTTATCCGATACATAACAAATCTGGCAGAAGATATAAGCAGTATCAGCTGCATCGTATTAAAAAACGAAAGACATTTTTTATGTCATCAGGGGGCAAACGAGCAGTCGGAGTATCACGGCCCCACGCCCATAAACATCCACAAAAGCAAGGCCACGCAGATGCGCCGCCCTCCTTTTCCCTATCAACAATGGGCACCGGAAACTCACAAACCGCACGAAACGCAACAGCATAACTGTCACTTGATGCCGGTATTATGTGAGCGAGAGTTACCACCACAGTTGTGCCGGCCCAGTTCGGCTGCAATGCAGCATGGCACTACCTCTTACAACTTATAACCGCAGTACACTAATTAAACATATGGAATTTCTATTTGAAGACGAATATGCTTAAACAGGTGAAGGCCTATGTCAGATAACATTTATTTATTACTGCATAACAGAATGTCAGAATATTAGCATTAATTGACAAATTAACTACGCAAATGTCATTGTTAATTTAATTGCCATCATTAGTTTTTAAATCGATTTGAATGATCTTTGTTTTGGCACAGCCTTACCCTTCTTCTTCTTTGCCATCAACATAACTTTGAACAGACCGTGAGCCACCTGACTGCAAGTGGTTAACGTCGCCCATGAACAGAAACGTATCAGCCAAGACTGGCAATTGCAGCTGTCCTAAGATGGTTATTAATTGTAACATATATCATATTAGGCAGGAACTGGCATCGCAATTTCTATCAAAATACTAGTGGACAATTTTTTTTCTCTTTTACGCCGGGAAATGCTTTGAGGCATCCCGCGAGGGAGTGGGTCTCCACACGCGGATATGTGGGGCTCTGAAAGCTTCCCACTAAAACCCGGCGAGTGCCACTAATACCGCCTTTGGTGAGGTGCCCCGGATCTAATGAGCAAACAGGGTACCTCGACGGCTAGTCATTCCCCAAAGAGACCGACACCACCTCCATAGAGTGGTTGTCCCGCACCACAGAACAACCCCTTCCAACGTCGGGACAGTATCATGGGGTGTAGTTTCCGTCCTCGCCCCTTGCCCCCTGTTCTTTTTCCCCTCTTCTTATAAGAATTTGTACCCCACAAAGACCCCCCTCTTTGGGTGCTGGGCTCACCCTAGGCTACTGAGCCCCACCGCCACGTTAAGGCCTGAACCATGGTGGAGAACAGTGGCCAACTGTTCCAATCTCAGGTAGAATTATATACTTGTGCGTCGATGATCACTCGCTACGGGTGTTAGATAATAATACACATTACCTAATCTCAGAAGTGATTATAAAGTCCATCTTGCAGATAGGAGGATTTGAATCTGTGACCTCTTCTCGAAGCCTCTTCTCCGTTCTGGCAACAGAAAACCACTTAACCCCTGCGATCATGATATTCTTAATTAACAAGACCTATATCTTTGTTTCAGGACAGCCGTGAGTTGCTCAACCACTTAACACCGTCAGAAAAGCTTTTCCTCTTTGGTTCTGATGCTATTGGTAAGACCTATGTTTAGTCATATATGAAAAGGTCCTATATTCTATGTTGCAGTATCGAATTCCCTAAAAATGTATTAAAATATGTAACAACTTTTGCCATTGTAGTCTACACTTTTTGTTTACCTATACTTTTAGAAAAATTCAAAACCACCATTGAGAAATCATTAAAAAATATATATTATTACTGTCTCAACTGTGTAAGTATTAATGTAATAAAATTTTAGATATCTAAATGCACGCAAAATAATATTTTCTTAGCCAATTCAACCATACTTCAAATAATTATATGCTCTATTTTCTTTGATTTTCCTCCAAAAAACTTATGTTTTCCAGATGCACAATTCGAAATAGCACACCTCAAGCACCCAAAGAGAAGAAAGAGATCTCTGCACGAATCACAAGACTTAGTCGCCTTGAAGAAGCATTTGGATGTAAAGTTAAACCCTAAAAACAATTTCCTAGACCCACAGTTCCTATTAATGAAGAGGTGGCTGAACGGCACAGAGGTAGATCTTCATCACACTGATGATGAAACGGACGAATGCTATTTTAAAAGCGAGCACGCAGCTCTCTATATTTGTGATGATGTGGTAAGTTGGTGATGGTGATGGAGTAAATACTAGATAAGTCTATTATTATTAACATTTCCTGCTAAATAGTCATGTAGTTCTGAGAAATTGTTCGGATTGAATTCTGCCGCAGGTATCCACCTGCGGCAGAATTTAATTCCACCACCGGACATCGCGTAAGAATTCCAAATTTCACCCACACCATCTTGATGTCCGGAAATCCACAACATCTCGATTTTTACGGCATTTCCTGCCTCGCACTACAAATATATGGAATCAGCTGCCACCTATGGTGTTTCCGAACCGATACGACTTAGGGACCTTCAAGAAAAGAGCATAATCATATCTAAAAGGCCGGCCACGCACCTGCTGATCCTCTGGTATAGCGGGTGTCTGTGGATGTCGCTTTTCACTTACCATCAGGTGAACCGACTGTCCGTTTGCCCCCTCTTCTATAAAAAAGAAAGTGTCAATGATAGAAATAGACTTACATAAATATATACTATAACTAACATCAGAAGATATTCACGCGACTCTTTTGCTAGTTTATATATACATTATTATGGGCTTAAACAATATATGGACTCTCATGTTATAATAATTTATAGTATTTTAAAACAAAATTTGTCTGATTTATGAATTTCACATATTTTATTACAGAGGGGAATAATAAAATCTAAAGATAGTTTCTATTCAATACATCCTTTACCAGAGAGATTTCATAGCGAACATTCCAAACCTCATGTTATAATAAAACGTGACTCAAATAACAACGATATATCAAACGAAGAGACATGTATAGAGAAATTACCAGCGACTAATATATCTGCAGATATAGAACCAGTTAAAATTTGGACCAAACATAGACGAAAAAGAGATATTAATACAACAAATTTAGAAGACTTTAAAATGAAATTACTTAATAATAACAAAACAATTGGAGATTTCGCTAAAGATGTTATAAAAGGAGAAAGTAGACACAAAAGAGCTCTGCTACCAGCTATCTTTGTAGAAACAGCAGTATTTGTAGATAGAGATTTGTACAAACACATGACAATAAACTTTCCAAAGGATACAGAAAGGGAATTAGTCAGATTTGTTCTAGCAATGATCAATGCAGTGCAGCTGATATACAACGATCCTAGTCTTGGAAGGCCAGTAAACTTTATTTTGAAAAGACTGGAAATTTTGCATGAGGATCCTGCAAATTTGAAGAGACCTCACGACATCGATAGATTTTTGAGTAATTTTTGTACGTGGCAAAGGTTAGAAAACCCTCCAGGTGATACTGATCCAATGCATTGGGATCACGCTTTGATCCTAACTGGCTTAGACCTCTACGTCGTTAATAAGAATGGAAAAGTGAGCAGTCAAGTTGTTGGTAAGTTTTTGCTGTAATTAAAAGATTTTTTCAAGTAATTAAAGAGTTGTTGGATAACTTCTTTATCTGTACTCGTAGGGAAAGCTCGTATTCTGAGAAGTCATGGGTTCCAACGTGGGCATTAATTCCTAACCTTATAAAACTACTTAAAACTGATTTAACTATGTTTTTTCAAGACACAATGAATAAAAAAAATTGTAACTATTTTAATCAAATCTACTTGATGTTCAGATTATTTATATTATAGTATTAATAACTATGAACGAAAATTTTAATACACCAATATTTCTAAAAAAAAATATTAGCTTTTTTGCCAGCTAGCTTAGCTAGAGTTATTCGTGTTAACTAGTAGTTAATAATAATAATAATAATATCTATGGACGCTTTTACACCACGTTCTCGAAGAACTTGTGTTACGGGAACTTACGGGTACGAAAATATAACGAACGAACGTACGACAAAAAAGACAACGAAAATATATATAATTATTTTATAGTATACATATATTTAAGATTTTTATTATATAATACACATATTTAATACACATCCATGACCCAGGAACATAGAAAACTTTTTGGTCCCTGGTGGGATTCGAACCCGCTACCTCCGGCCTACCACTAACCTTTTTTTTTTTTTTCGTGGGGAAATGCCTAACGCATACCTGTCCTCGGGGGCCCTCGCCCCCGAGGACAGGTATGCGTCGGAGCAAGCCCGACTGATTATGTCGGGCTTCCTCCGACTCCGACACCCCACGGTGTTCTGCCTTCCGCTATTTGCCGGAGTCACGAGAACGCTTTCGCATAACATCCGCGACCCCGACAGCGGGTGCTAGTCTTCCCTCAAGACAGGCTCTCCTTTGGGTAGAACTGTAGCGTTCCTATCTTCCTTGTTTTGATGCATACGTGAACACTTCGCACGCCTTCAATCTCGAGGCTTTTAAACTACAGCGCCCCCGCGTAGTCATATCAGGACTCCGTTAGGTGGGGGGGAGAAGACCATTGTAGGCTCTTCTCCGGGTCCCTGCTCTCCGGCGACGGATGTAATGGGAGGTGGGATCTACTTCTCTCTCTCTCTCCGCCGCCTCCTTCTGCGATATGACGATTTCGCAGAAGGTTAGAACCGCCGCCCAGGACCTCTTACTTTCAACCATCGCTCTTCCTACGGTTGGTAATGAGAGGTCGTTCCGCACTACTGCGACGAGATCGCGACGCTGTGCTGCCCAAGCCGGGCACACCTCAAGCGTATGTTGCGCGTTGTCCTCGTTACAACCGCAATGATAGCACCCGTTGCTCACCTCTCTTTGGGCTATTCGGCACAATATCTCCCGAAGCACCCGTGGCCCGAAAGTACCTGTACGAGCCGGTAGGTAAGTGACTCCCATTTTCTCTCCATCCAATCTCTTAATACTGGACGAACCGCTTCGACGGTCCGACTGCCAGCCGAGGGCTCGTTGAGACGCTCCAGTCACTTTGTCAACAAAGACTGCCTCCCTTGGAGGGCCTACCACTAACCTAACCTAACCAACCTAATTAAGCCACAAAGGTCGTCGTTGGGTCAGTTTTTCATTATATTTTTGTTCACATAATGTTAATGTTCCTGCAGGTCTGGCTCCTGTGGCCGGCATGTGTACAGTGACGAGCAGTTGCACAGTCAACGAGGGGAGACATTTTGAGAGCGTGTACGTTGTAGCTCACGAAATTGGTCATAAGTAAGTACCTTTTTTTTCCTTTATATGCTCTGAGGCATCCCGCGGGTATGTGGGACTGCGCCCGAAAGCTGGTAAATGGACGCAGCTCTACCCACTAAAACCCGGTGAGTGCCACCAATGCCGCCTTTGATGAGGTGCCCCGGATCTGTTGAGCAAACAGGGCACCTCGAGAACAACCCCTCCCAACATCGGGACAGTACAATGGGGTGAGTTATCCCCTCTTCTTATAAGAGCGGTACAAAGTGCCCCCTCGGCTCAATTAGCTCAATTAGCTTCGCCCAAGGTGCTGGGCTCAAGGCTACTGAGCCCCACCACCACGACAAGGCCTGAACCACGGTGGGGATAAGTAAGTACCTGCTTAGGAAGCTATGCGAATTTTGAGCCAATAAAATTGACTCGAATTCCATGACGATAAACGACACGACGATGTCATGCCGTGATGCCCCCACTACTTAAGTCCCTTGAGTGCGCGAACATTGTTTATTCTATCAATCTTTATAGATTCTGATTAATTGTGAATTCTAATAGGCCAACCCGACGCCAGGAGGCCGTGTGGTCGCAGACTGCACAGTTGGCGGGGGGCGACCCCCCACTTTAACAAACCAATAGTGAGCCAAATGGGCTCACACTAATCCGACGAAGCTTAGGGCTTTGGGCCATTAGCATAGATGCTTCGGAAAAAAAAAGAATTCTAATATTAACAAAGATGCCTATTCCGTAACGCCCTACTTTACTTGTTTTATCCATCAGAAATATCTTATATTATTATATCAAGTTAAGTTAAGAAGAGCTAGTGCCGTGCTGCCTTACAGCTGAATTGGGCCGGCACGACCGGTGTGGTACCTCTCGCTCACACAATACCGGCGTCAAGTGACAGCTATGATGTCGGGTTCATGCCGTTTGTGATTTTTAAATTTTTCATTGGTAGGGGGGGGGGGGGGGAATAGGCAATAGGAAAAAGCTTCACATCAAAAGAAGGAATATTGTATGTTTGTTTCAGTTTGGGAATGCGACACGACGGCCCCCTAGCGGACAACGGCTGCGACCCCAGCGCCTACATCATGAGTCCCACTCTCGGTAGCGGCAAGATCACCTGGTCACAGTGCAGCAAGAACTACCTGCAGAAGTTTCTAGAGTTAGTACCTATGTTTTACTCTAACTATAAAAATTAGAAAACTCGTAAACATTAGAAAAAATATAGGTATATAAAAATTTGTTTGACTGAGTTTGTTTCGCCGGTTCCCCTCGCCAAAAAATGGACTCTGTCTTTCATTTATAATTCGTCTACCTTATTCACGAGACTTTGTGAGCAATGCAATATGGAGCATATAAAACGTGATAAATATCATGTAATCTATACTAATATTATAAAGCTGAAGAGTTTGTTTGTTTGAACGCGCTAATCTCAGGAACTACTGGTGCCATTTGAAAAATTCCTTCAGTCATTATAATGAAACAATTTTTTACGGATTTTATCGCGGTTTATTAAGATTTTTTTAGTCCTCCCGTGACCATGGTTGCTGTAAAGTATCCGAAACGTCGGGCTTGTAAAAAAATCTTAATAAACCGCGATAAAATCCGTAAAAAATTGTTTCATTATAATGAGTGAAATTCGCGCAAACATTAGAAAACAAAATTCCTTCAGTGTTAGACAGCCCATTTATCGAGGAAGGCTATAGGCTATAACATCACGCTGTGACTAACAGTATTAAGCTGAGTAAGTTAAAGCGAGCGAAGCTGCGGGCAACAGCTAGTATTAGGATAAATATCGTATAGGTAATATATTTATCACACCTATCACGCCTCATCATCTCACAAAGCCTCGTGACATGTAGACTAATTTTTTTTTTTTTTTATGTTAGTTGGATAGGCAAACGTACCACCTGATGGTAAGTGGTCGACGTCGCCCGTGAACATAAACTAGTATACCTGGAACGAGCCCAGGCAACTCATTTATGTGTTGCCTATCCTGAGACATAAGATGTTAAGTCTCGGTGCCAGTAATTACAGTGCCTGTCTTGCCCTTCTCTCCGAAACACAACGACGCTGTTTCACGGGAGAAACAAGCAAGATGGTGGTACCCATGCAGCCGGGAGCGCGGCACAGCGCTTCCCTCCCACCGGTGCACAGCGCTTCCCTCCCACCGAAATATCGAGTTTCGGGAATTATAAGTGAAAGACATGGCCTATTTTTTGGTGACGAGAAATAATAACCTTTATTCCTATTAATTAGTGCATTTTAGCATTACCATCCAGCTCTCCACGAAAGCTGAACGATAGCTATCTGCCAAAACTGGATTTTTCATAGAATTGATCTGAAAAATGTGCCTCGCGTCCACCTGCATTGTTCCCTCCATCTTGTTCATTTCTGTCCTGAAACAGCTATGCTGTGTACCGGAAATAAGAGTAGACCGGGCAAAGTCGAAACTATATTCTCAAGGCAGAAAACTCATGCGGGGGGAGACTGGGCTTGTTCCACAACTTGTTCATGTTCTTGAGCGACGCTGACCATCTCATGGAAACTCTGTATGAATTATTTTGTGTACATTTTCCAGCACAACACAATCCAGATGTCTGTTAGACCACGGCAACTCAGCTGGACAGCTGGATCACAGCGCGGAAGGGATCCTGCCCGGAGAACGATTTGATGCGGACCAGCAGTGTAAGTAATGATCTAGAATAACTAGATTATACTAGAAAAGTTTAGTTAAAATGTAAAGGTGAAAGACAATTGGAGTTTATAGAGTTGTCCCTGTCACACAAGAGTGAAAGGGACGAAAAATTAAAACTACCCGACTTAAAGCATTTATTGCGATCGTGGTATTGTATCCAAGTAGTAATGAGTCAAAAAACTTATGGACTATGGCCCAATGGAGCTCTGGAGTGGAGGCCATGTACGGGAAGATGGTCAGTGGTACAACGATCTCCATTCATTATGGATGTGAGTGGCGAGGTTTTGGCCGTCTTGACATTCACTGAAAGAGGCTTCATACTTGTATGATATGATCCAAGTGTACCATCACTAATGGTGTATTTATTTTTGTATATTATGGTGTATCGATAATATGATGATTGATACGTACCGTATTCGACGTCGGCCATCTTAGTGCATCGAGCATATAACCGGAATAGAGTGGTAATGTTATGTGTTTTATATGGAAACTAATTCCGCCAAAGTGCTGCGACGCTGCACCGGTTCTGCGCTCTGATTGGCCGACTGATGGCCATTCATGGATGATTGGCCAATGGGACGTACGTACAGATCACTGGTTGGTTGAATTGCTATTACGTCAGTGACAAATCACTAACCAGTTTCGGAATTTTATGGCTCATATTACTCTATTCGGTTATATGCTCGATGTCATAGTGCAAGGCCTAAAATAACCAAATTATATTCTGCCTAGCAAAACTGTATTCCAAAATTATTTTTGGAGCACAGCAAGCTTGCTTGACTGGAATATTACTTTTAAACATTATGCGTGAATAAGAATGCATTTGCGTGACTAAATATGTACTACTAAGTCGAATTTTACCTTAAGACCTAGGAAATCTAGTAAACTAGGCTAATTGCTCAATGGGTTTCTCATTATCCACCTCGTTCAGAATGTGTGAAACTGAGAGAAAATGGTATTGTTTCACACAATGTGATGAAAGTGTAGTTAAATACAAGTAGCACTCGGATACATTATTTTGCTGATGTTTATGGAAAATTGTATTTCATCGTGATCGCGTCAAAATCTCCCAGTTATCTATACAGATAAATAAAATTGGAGTGTCTGTTTGTAATACCATAATAATCGCTTTATATTAAGTGGACATGGATGTATACACTGTTCATATACAAAAATAGCATCAAAATCGGCCCAGCCGTTTCAGAGATTAGCCGGAACAAACAGACAAACAAAAATTGTAAAAATGAAATTTTGACATATTATGTATCGTGTAGGTATACATCCATATTACGCATTTAATAAAAAGCGGTTATTTTATTTTTACAAACAGACACTCCAATTTTATTTATCTGTATCCTTTAAAATTTTAACGTTTAAACAATGTATTTGAAAAAAAAATCAATAAAAGAAGGCACAGGGTAAGACCTCAACTATAGTCAGGACTAAAAGGTGGGACCTCAACTATAGTCAGGACTAAAAGGTGGGAACTCAACTATAATCAGGACTAAAAGGTGGGAACTCAACTATAGTCAGGACTAAAAGGTGGGAACTCAACTATAGTCAGGACTAAAAGGTGGGAACTCAACTATAGTCAGGACTAAAAGGTGGGAACTCAACTATAGTCAGGACTAAAAGGTGGGACCTCAACTATAGTCAGGAATAAAGGTGGGACCTCGAATATAGTCAGGACTAAAAGGTGGGACCTCAACTATAGTCAGGACTAAAAGGTGGGACCTCAACTATAGTCAGGACTAAAAGGTGGGACCTCGACTATAGTCAGGACTAAAAGGTGGGACCGCAACTATAGTCAGGACTAAAAGGTGGGACCTCAACTATAGTCAGGACTAAAAGCACTGGTTTCATTAACGAAAGAAATCATTTTTGAGTCTTCTTTATTAAGCTGATCCTGGGAGCTGTATTTCTGTCTTCGAATTTCAATCTGAAGGTTACTTTCTATAGGAAAGACAAAGCTAGTTCTTACAACCTAAGTTTAAAAATCAATAAGTTACTGAAACTCATTATTTATATATGATACAATCGCAATTGACAGCTCCTTTATTCGTAGGCATGCTAAAATATGGCCGAGGAAGTCGACACTCAGCAAGTCAGAATTTGGAGGATGTCTGCAGAGATCTCCACTGCCAACGGGAGAGGTACACGTGGACCTCTCATCCAGCGCTCGAGGGCACCAAGTGCGGAGAAGACATGGTGAGTAGGCACGATACCTTTAAATCTCCAGGCGAAAGAATTGACCAGATTACAGCAACCAGATTGAAGTTACCACTAATGCTTAAAAACTACAATTTTGAAATATGTGAAACTTAACTTCCTAAAATAAAAACCTCAAATTGAATAGTTTAAGCTTCCTCTATTATAGGGCTGTCTGTTGGTAGAATATTTTTATAAATGATGAGACTGGTAGTTTCGAAGATCAGCGCAATCAAACAAACGTTTCAGCTTTATTATATTTACTTTCATAAGGTCATCAACAGTAGGTTCAGAATAAAGGAAAGATAAGAAAGAAGTGGCTGAAAGAACACATGCCATCTATGCCGTCGTCATTTTTATGTTAGTTGGATAGGGAAACTGGAGACGTGCCACCTGTAAGTGAGTAAATGATCAACGACGCCCATGAACATAAACTAGTTTACCTGGAACTAGCCCAGGGAATTCATTTATGTATAGCCTATCCTTTTTTTTTTCTTTAACGCCGGAAAATGCTCTGAGACATCCCTCGGGGGATTGGGTCACCCCACGTGGGTATGTGGGACTCGCTGCGCCCGAAAGCAGGTAAGTGGACGCAGCTCTACCCACTAAAACCCGGCGAGTACCGCCAGTGTCGCCTTTGGTGAGGTGCCCCGGATCTAATGAGCAAACAGGGCAACTCGACGGCTAGTCAGTCCCTCAGGAGACCGACGCCACCTCCACAGAGGGGTTGTCCCGCACCACAGAACAACCCCTCCCAACCTCGGGACAGTACAATGTGGCGAGGTTCCCGTCCTCGCCCCTTGCCCCCTGCTCTTTTGTAATTCCCCCCCTGCCTTCTTATAAAAGAGTCCCCTCAGCTCAATTAGCTTTGCCCAAGGTACTGAGCTCACCCTAGGCTACTGAGCCCCACCGCCACGTCAAGCCCTGAACCATGGTGGGGATGTGTTGCCTATTCTGTGACATAAGATGTTAAGTCTCGGTGCCAGTAATTATACTGCAGGCACCGAGACTTGTCTCCGAAACACAGCAATTCTCCGAAACACAGCAATACTGTTTCACGGGAGAAGCAAGCAGTATGTATGCACTCCACCATGGTTCAAGCCTTGTCGTCGCGGTGGGACTCAGTAGCCTTGGGTGAGTTCCCGGCGTAAAAGAAAAAAAAGTATGGTTTATGCAGCCGGGAATGTGGTACAGCGCATCCCTCTCACCGTTACCACCTCTATCCGAGAACAATATATGACTGAACATATTCCCAAATCTCGTACGTATAACTTCCAGTACTGCCGTGGCGGCGAGTGTGTGGAGCGCCAGGGCTTGCGGACAGGGCGCGCGGGCCGTTGGGGTCGGTGGGGCGGTTGGTCAGAGTGCGCCTCCGCCTGTCTGCTGGACGACAGACATGCGCCCGCTGCCGCTGGAGTTGCTGTCGCCACGCGCCGCTGCTCCAGACCAAGGTAAGCTTAAGCAGGTCATCTCAAGGGGAGCTGTAACCTTTAACGTACAACCTATGTTTTTTTTTATGTCACAAGGAGGCAACCGAGCAGTTGGAGTCTTATCGTGACTACCGACGCCCATAGACATCCGCACAACCAATAGTTATGCAGATGCGTTGCCCTCCTTTACCCTATACCCCCCAATAGGCCACCGGAAGCTCACACCACACGAAACGCGACAGCTGACGTCAGTATTATGTGAGCGGGATGTACCACCCCGGTCGTGCCGGTCCAATCCGTCTGCAAAGTATCACCTCTTACAGAAAACATAAACCATCCTATTGATAAGTCCCTCGAACATCTGTTTAGTTCTTCTCATGTTATTTTATTTCCAGACACGACAACGGTGAAAACTTCTGCCCAGGTCCCGACAAAAAATATCAATCGTGTCATGCGCAACAAGTGAGTACATTGTTATCCTTCAACTGAACATACATTGCTTGACCATTGCCAAGCTACATCAGGCTTAAAAGCCATCCAGGTCTTAGGATAAGGAATTCATTTAGATATCCTGTGAAATGGGTATACTATACTATGGTCATGGTTCCTTTTTCTTCTTTTTGCGCCGGGAAATGCTCTTAGACAAGCTGGGGGGGGAGGGGGACTCACAAGGCAGTGGGATTCGTTGCGCCCGAAAGTTAAGACGCAACTCTACTCACTAAAACCGGGCGAGTGCGACCAATGCCGCCGTTGGTGGAGAGGTTATCCCGAACCACAAAACAACCCCTCCCAACGTGGGGCAGTGGAATGGGGTAAGGGCCCGATCCTCGCCCCTTGTCCTTCTTGTAAGAGCTGCTTGAACCATGGGGGGAGGTCATAATTCCTGACTAAATGTAGTATCCATAACACCAGTTCGAACTATAAAGATTTGGTTTATTTCAGTGCAACAACGTACCAAGAATGACAGTGAGACAGTTCGCGGACCAAATCTGTTCGAGGGCGCGAGACGTGGACCCGGACCTTATAGGGACTGGCTTACAGAGGATGGACGTGGATGGTATGTATTTACATGGAGTATAATGTAATGTATGAAATCAAGGAACTAATTGTCCAAAAACAAAGTCTTCACTCGGACCTATTATGTTATGCCATGGATAATCATGGACGAGACATATCCTTTTTTTGTTACGTGCTGTCACCCGTTGACAGCACTTAAGCTAAAATCCCTGGGTGGGATCTGATGGTGTGTGGGACTCGCGCTGTGCCGAATACCCGCTATAATTCCGCGAGTGTCACCAATGCCGCCTTTGGTGATCTGTTGAGCAACAGGGCAACTCACCACCAAGTCAGTCCCTCAAGGAACCGACCTCCTCCACAGAGAGATCCCGCACCACAGAACACCCCCTCCCAACGTCGAGATTGTGCAATAGGGTGAGATTTCCTTCCTCACCCCTTGTCATTCCTTGCTCTTTTGTCTCATTTTCTTTTAAGAGGAGTTCAAAGAGCAGCTCGCTCGGTTCACTTGACTTTGTCCAACGTGCTGGGTTCACCTTAAGCTACTGAGCCCAGCCACGACAAGGCTTGAACGGACGGACAGGGTCGTATCCTGAGATAATAATATGTTCTTAGTTACAGTAACTATCTCCTGACTATATCCAATCAAAACAAAGCTGTTTCCTGAAACAGCGGTATTTTAGCACCGATGCAGACGAGAGATCGTAGCAAATCACGCTCCTAATTCTTTATTTTTGTCTCTCTATCTATTTGTCTTTCCTTAATTCGCTATACCAAGTCTCTTTAGTGCCTTCCCCCTCATCCTACTGTCTCATTCTCCCTTCATATTTTTACTATTGTTGAATAGGCAAATGGGTAGATGAGCCACATAGTAAGTGGTCGGCGTCGCCCATGAACATAAACAAGTTAACCGGAGACCAATTTTGAGAGAGATTGTCCTGCCCTTCCCTTCTAAACACTAGCTATTTCACGGGAGAAACAAACAGAATGATGGTACAAGCAGACGGGAGCGCGGCACAGCGCAACTCTCCCACCGGTAAATCATATATACTTAATATATTTCTTTAGTTCAATTGCCTATTGTGTCAGACGTGAGCAGCGCCTGTGCGGTGTGGTGTGACCGGCGCGGCGGCGGTTACAAGTCGCGAGGATGGGCGCTGCCTGACGGCACGGCGTGTTCACGCGCCGCGCCCATGTTCTGCATCGCGGGAATGTGTCGGGTGAGTGGTAGTGTAGAGTGGCGCTAATGTAAATGGCGCTAGTGTGCAGTGGCTCTAGAGTATAGTGGTGCTAGTGTGCAGTGGCTCTAGTGTGTGGTGGTGCTATTGTGTAGTGGTGCTAGTGTGTAGTGGTGCTAGTGTGCAGTGGTGCTAGTGTGCAGTGTCACTAGTGTGCAGTGTCTCTAGTGTACAGTGGCGCTAGTGTGCAGTGGCTCTAGAGTATAGTGGTGCAAGTGTGCAGTGGCTCTAGTGTGTGGCGGTGCTATTGTGTAGTGGTGCTAGTGTTCAGTGGCTCTAGAGTATAGTGGTGCTAGTGTGCAGTGGCTCTAGTGTGTGGTGGTGCTATTGTGTAGTGGTGCTAGTGTGTAGTGGTGCTAGTGTGCAGTGTCGCTAGTGTGCAGTGTCGCTAGTGTGCAGTGTCACTAGTGTAGGTATAGTATAAAAGTGATGCTATTGTAGCGAGAGGCGCTCGTGTAGCCAGTGTTGATAGTGACGCTAGTGTGTTGAAAATATGACGCTTGTATGGTCAGATAATTTAATACGATTATCTGCCAGTACAGGTACGAAAGTGTAGTAATGGGAGTGTGTTTCTTTCTTTGGCATTGAAGTTAAGTTGAAGTTAGTTTGAAAACTGTGATTGCATTTCACAATTAGTATGATACCACAATACAAGAGTTGAATGGATATTACTGAATTGGTAAGGTTTTATGTACATCAGTTTTGTATAGTTTTTGACTCTTTTTTTATTATAATGTATTTGATAATGTTGGTAATTGCTTTCAGAAATTTACATGTACAAACGGCGAAGATGCAGAATTCTCCCTCACCCGTGAGGACTGCGAATGGGAGGCGCTGCAGATACAGACCGCCACACCGCATGCGCAGTAAGTTTCCTTAATACTTGCACATCTAAAATGTTTCTAAAATTTTCAGATCGTTTAATGAAGGAAGAGACCATGGGCTCTCAAATATTGGACTAGTAGAGCCACTGGTGACCTCATCACCACTGCATATTATTTCGTACACAAAAAACGCATACGAACAATTTTTTACGCCACGAAGATCTTAGTGTTTTAGAATCGAAAATCGGAATAAATTTAGTCTTCGAGGGTATGCACTTCAGCAACCCACCCGAAACCCGATGGGACGATGACGTCGGGCCCAAGTCATGAAACTCAAGGACGATAGAATATCTTCAGTTTGTCAAACTTGTAACTTGGTTTTACATGTAGATGGTAAAATGGCTCAAATCTAGCAGGTTTGGTGAGACGAAGGCGTCAGGCCCTGAGCCCGTGTTAAAGGAACCTGGTGAAGCTCATAGACGATAGAATGTCAATGAAAAGTTTAAAAAAAGTTCCCTGGTCTTAGATGATATGAGTAAATCTTTCAGGTGTTCTGAGACATTATTTCCCTGGAAAAGGTCTTAGATGATAAGTTGATGAATCTACTTGGTCTACTAGGTCTTCTGGGACGAAGGCGTCGGGACCGAGCCGACGGGCGGCGGGCGAGTGGCGCGCCAGCTCGGGCTGCCACGCGCGCTGCGTGCGGGGCGCGGCCGGCCTGCGGCTGGTGGCGAGCCGCCTCACGCAGCGCGCCTCCATACAGCTGTGCCAGCCGGAAAGACCGCAGGTAAGATATCCTTATCCTGAGAATTCGCAGCATTCTTCGCTCTGATCAGCACGTGGATCTTTTAAAGACGAGAATCAAAATATATTAGCTAAGTACTCTTTTGAGATAGCGCGGTTACAGTACCACCGAATCGCATCGCGAACATCTTAAATCTTCTCGTTTCCTTGCTGTTGGTATCTCACTTTTTGAACTTTGGAGGAATGCGATTACCGGGCCTCGCTTTGCATGTGTACCACCATCTTGATTGTTTCTTGCATGAATCAGCTTTGCTGTGTTTCGGAGAGAAGGGCAAGAGAGGCAGTGTAATTACTGACAGTGTTTTAACATCCTAAGTATAATGGATAAACAAGTTGCCAAGACCATATCATCAATTGGCACTTGTGCTAGTTTCCTAACCAATTAAAAAGAAATGTTTTCATCAATAATCTCCATTTAAATGTATTTTACAGGCATGTCCCCAAATGATGTCCCCGTACCAATACGCCACGATGGTGTGCAGCAAGTACAAGGAGCGAGTCAGACGACTGTCCGGTCTGGGGATGCAGATCTCACCGGCACTTGGTGAGTCATTTGAATGCAACCGATGATTTTGGGCTGCTATCATTTTTCGGAGGAAATCAAAGGCCTTATTGATTTCTGTTTTTGATAGACAATGATTTTTTAGCTTTTTTATAGACAATGATTTTTTAGCTTTTTTATAGACAATGATTTTTTAGCTTTTTTATAGACAATGATTTTTTTAGCTTTTTGATAGACAATGATTTTTTTAGCTTTTTGATAGACAATGATTTTTGTAGCTTTTTGATAGACAATGATTTTTGTAGCTTTTTGATAGACAATGATTTTTGTAGCTTTTTGATAGACAATGATTTTTGTAGCTTTTTGATAGACAATGATTTTTGTAGCTTTTTGATAGACAATGATTTTTGTAGCTTTTTGATAGACAATGATTTTTGTAGCTTTTTGATAGACAATGATTTTTGTAGCTTTTTGATAGACAATGATTTTTGTAGCTTTTTGATAGACAATGATTTTTGTAGCTTTTTGATAGACAATGATCTTTTAGCTGCATAAGCAACATGCAAATGATAGTAATTGGTCAAAGTTATAAACGAGTTTTCTTGCTAGTGGCTCTGGCAACTATTTCATGAGCTTCCTTCCTATGTAAGACGGTCAGTCCTTGCTTTGTTCTTTTATTAATGTAGGTTTCAGAGGTAGTCCCATATAAATTTTATATCAATCGGTTGAGCGCTTATTGAAAAAAAAAGTGCGTGCGTACAAAGTACACATGTCAGAAGTGAAACTTATTTGGCAAACTAATTTTTAAATCTGGTTTATATTTATACAGATCTAAAGCTTTAAATTTCCGAGACTTGCGATGCGACGTTCGCTCTATCTCACTCTCTCTCTCGATCTTTCTCGCTTGCTCCCTACTCTCACTCCATGGCTATATGCTTCATGCTACGTTCGCCCTTTCTCACTCTCTCTCAATCACTCTCTCCCTCTTCTTGGACAAAAACGTTGCACATTTTCGTGACGTTTCATTTCAATAATCAAAAAAATAATTTAGTAGGTGCAAATAAGTAGTTATTTTTGGCAATTTCCAATATCCCATTACGAAATCGGAGGACGTGTAATTGTTACGCGCTCAACTCAACTCATGAGTTGATAGTCTCGGTGCGCAGGCGCTGGGCAGACGGGAGGAATGTTTCACTCGAGCGGCTACGATCGCGAGGGTGACATTGTGGTTGTGTTCTCTAATTCATTGTAATGTTAAAATGTGTTTGATCAGTATATCCATTATCAGAATGTTGAATCTATACTAATATTATAAAGCTGAAGAGTTTGTTTGTTTGTTTGAACGCGCTAATCTCAGGAATTACTGGTCCGATTTGTAAAATTATTTCAGTATTAGACAGCCCATTTATCGAGGAAGGCTATATATATATAACATCGCGCTGTGACTAACAGTAATTAAGTTGAGTAAGTTAACGCGGGCGAAGCTGCGGGTAACAGCTAGTGTGGCATAAAAGTGATTAGAACAGTGTACCAGTGTTTTAGTTGAACCCCGGTAACATAATATTACCGCCCCACAGAGGAGCCAGACCGCGCGTGCCGCGTGGCGTGCCAGGACGAGCGCGTGGCGCATCGGTTCTACCTGGTCAACGGCGAGCCGGGCTGGTTCCCGCTGGGCACGGCCTGCGCGCGGGGCAACGCCTCCTACTGCGTCAGCGGCAAGTGCCTGGTCAGTATTACCTACCTGATTAGTTATTAGCTATCTTGTAATGCTTAAAAAATATATATTACCCCCAGGGGACCGGCGCCACATCCACACAGGGTTTTTTTAATAGAAGCAAACGGACAGTCGGTTCACCTAATGGTAAGTGATAAGCGACATCCACAGACACCCGCTACATCATTAGCAGGTGCGTTCCCTTTCAAATATCAGTATGCTCTTTCCTTGAAGGTCCCTAAGTTGTATCGGTTTGGAACCTTCGATGGCAGCTATAGTTAGAGGTAGTGTCATTGCTGCATTGCACCCGAACTGCGCCGGCACGACCGGGGTGGAACCTCTCGCTCACATTAAACACCGGCGTGAAGTGACAGCTATGCTGTCGCGTTTCGTACGGTTTGTGAGTTTCCGGTGGCCCATTGGGGGGGATAAGGAGTGCGGCGCATCTGAGTGGCCTTGGTTGTGCTGATGTGTATAGGCGTTCGGCGACGTGTGGCTCCGACTGCTTGTTTGCCCCCTGATGACATAAAAAAGCTGATTCCATATAGTCGTCGTGCGAGGCAGGGAATGCCGTAAAATCGTCGTAAAGTTGTTGTGGGTATCCGGAAATGACACCGTATGTCTTCATCAAACTGAAGTTATTTTTCGTCAACCCTGATGATACCCTGGACCTACGTCTTTCCAGGAGTTCGGTGCGGACAACACGCCAGTATCAGAGTCTGTGTTCACACTGCCGCTGCTGGAGCGATCGTCGCGCCACCGCCGCAGCCTGCAGCGCCCGCCACTCAGCGTCACCGCCGCGCTGCGCCCGCAGCAGCTGCAGCGGATCATTGACGCGCTCAACCTCACAGGTATGGCTAGAGCATAGAGTGTGTATCTCATAGGTACAGTAGTTGAAGCGAGGGCAGAGAGGCCCAACCTCACAGGTGCAATAGACAACTGGGACAAGGCAAGAGAGAACGAACCACAGCAGCAAAGCGGCTATCGACAACAAGACATGAAAGACCGAAAATCACAGGTACAGTAGCTAATTTCAGCATATCTAATGCACTCGCTGAACTTCACAAGAACAGTATCACTGAACCTCACAGCTTGAGTCTGAATACTCTTGCTCCAGTTCCAATTTGATACTCCAATAAAAACTGTAGGAGTCCAAAGAACTCAAGTCGATGTTACGTGTACACCGAAAGGCTTTTATAGGACAAATCATGTGGCGCTAGTGTCATTTTAATACTGCCTACTTGTATCCGAGGAAATCTTCGCAGAAAGTCGTATGATGAGGAT
The DNA here is from genome assembly GCA_963853865.1 of Helleia helle. Taxonomy (NCBI): domain Eukaryota; kingdom Metazoa; phylum Arthropoda; class Insecta; order Lepidoptera; family Lycaenidae; genus Helleia; species Helleia helle. Next base: position 16,334,065 of record OY971433.1, on the reverse strand, counting down.
AGTTGCTGATGCGGGTTACTGAATAGCTTTATATTGAGAATTACGCGTACTTGCACGGGAGTACCCCAAGGATCAATATAGGAACCGCTACTTTTCACTTTTTTTATAAATTCTTCTTCTTGCTTTTGTAGCTCCAAAATTAAAGATACATTTAAAACAAAAACACTTCATTAGACATACAAAAGCCTTCAAAGCTATCTTTTTATCTCTGAACGAAAAAAAATCATTATTAAATACGTTAGTAATTAAGTTTTATCTGTTTTTGTGTATTACCTGTTCATAAAAAAATAATTGATTAAAACTTTTAGCTATAGACTCTGGTGACTTTTGAAAATTATAGTATACAACTATAATTTTCAAAAGTCCACAATAATCAGGTGAACAAGGCATTCGTAGATACAATCGAAATAACAAGCTCCGCGAAAAATGAAAACATGGTAATAGTGTAGCAAGTATCAATAACAGTTTTTAAAATGTTATACCGCAGGTAACATGGAAGAGCATGTATACATGGAGAGGATGCCGGAACACATCGAGCTGGACTTCCGGAACCCGGTGCACGTGTCTCCGGAGGACACCCTGCTGAGGAAGCCGCCGAGACCCACGTGGGATTGATACTCCTTGCTTTTAGGGGCCTTCCAAGTTGTATTAAGGACTTTTAGAGGCCTTCCAAGTGAGATTAAGGGCTTTTAGGGAAATCCGAAACGGCATTAAAGGCTCTTGGGGGCCACGAGAATGGATCTCTACTAGTATCACTGCCTACAATGAAAGACTACAATAACATTACTGTTTTATAAATATCTATTTAGGTAGTTTAATTAGTTATTCAAACTACCTAAATACCTGGTGCACTGTCGTAAAAAAGGCTTTAAACCCCAAGAATTATTTATCAATATAATTAATACGAATTTTCTTGAAACATAAATCTGGAGACCATGACATGTCTTTCGAACTTCGAAATTTCTAGTTAAACTGACGACAATTCTCGTCAGTTTTACTTGCAGGCAATCCCGCAAAAACTAAGTATTTTTTTAATGTTACACGTCTTTTCATGTTTATCTCACAGTTAGTACAAGAGGTTGTATACGGTGCTAGACTATTTAGATTAAGAATGGTGATCGAAAATAGCCGTCGGTCTTGTGGGGTTCCTTTAAGAAATTTATTTTGTTATTGTTGCTAACTGTTGTCCTCGCGTTAACTGAGATTTAAAACCATGTCCCACATAACCCCCGGACCCGGTGGTATACCTAATGCATTCCCTAGCAAAAAAAAATATAATCCATATTCGGATAGTAAAATTATTGTTTTCATAGTCAGTGCTAATATGGCAATCACTGGTGGGAAAATCACAATAATTATTTATTATATAAGTATAGATGACGCCCGCAGCTTCGCCCGCGTTAACTTGCTTAACTTCATTCCTGTTAGTCACAGCGTGATGTTATAGCCTATAGCCTTCCTCGATAAATGGGCTATCTAACACTGAAATAATTTTTCAAATCGGATCTTTAGTTCCTGAGATTAGCGCGTTCAAACAAACAAAAAAGCTCTTCAGCTTTATAATATTATATTAGTATAGATTTACTTTCGGTCCATGAATCAAACCCGGATACAAAACAAATGTGAAAGTTTAATTAAAAAAATTGAAAATATAATATACCTACTACATAATCTAATAGTTTGTTAGTTTGATGGTTCCGGAGAGCTACCACTTTTTTACATTAGATTGAGGCTCTAATTTATGTTTTAGAGGAAGCTTTATAGGGGTGTGGAACTTGGGACAAATTATTTATAACTAGAGGACGGACTTCACAGATCGGTTGCTATTTTATCCACCACGGCTGTATAATATGTGTAAATGTGATCATTATTTAAATGTAGCTAGCTTACTGTTAGTAATAAATATATTTTTATTATGTCATACTTTTATTATACCCTATGTTCTAGTTGATATGAATAGATAAGCAAACTGCCAGCCACGTGTTGAGGTGGTCAAACTTGCCTATCCTTAGATGTAAGATGGTAAGTCTCGTCCTTTTTTTTCTTTTAACGCAGGGAAATGCTCTGAAGCATCCCGCGGGGGAGAAGGTCTCTCCAGGCGAGTATGTGGGACTCGCTGCGCCCGAAAGACGGTAAGTGGACGTAGCTCTACCCACTAAAACCCGGCGAGTGCCACCAATGCCGCCTTTGGTGAGGTGCCCCGGATCTCATGAGCTAACAGGGCACTTCGACGGCTAGTCAGTCTCTCAGGGGACCGACGCCACCTCCAGAGGGGTTGTCCCACACCACAGAACAACCCTCCCAACGTCGGGACAGCACAATGGGGTGAGGTTCCCGTCCTCGCACCTTGCCCCCTGCTCAATTCTAAGGTACTGAGCCCCACCACCACGACAAGGCCTGAACCATGGTGGGGTGAAACGAACCAAACCAAGTCTCGACCTTCTTCCTGAAACACAGCTGTTTCACAGAAAAAATAATCAGTTTGGTATTATAACTAATTTAATTTAAAATTACTTACTGTTACAAAAGTAAGTACTTTAAACATAATAAATATTAACATGTGGACCCAGAGACTGCCGTAGTGTCAAGTCACCTGACCATTGTCCATGGCCATTCAATATATTATGAACTAGCTGGTGCTCGCGACTTAGTCTGCCCAGGATAAGATTTTAGTTTTTTTTTTCATTAAAAGTATCCTATGTTACTTCTAATACCTCCAAGAATATGTGTACAAAGTTTCATGATGATCGGTTAAATAGTTTTCGCGTGAAAGCGTAGAAAACAAACTTACTTTCACATTTATAATATTAGTATAGATAGTAAGTAATTAGAAAAACTATGTTGATTCGAATATTCAGAACTATGAACTGTGATAAGTAAACAAAACTAAGAATAATGTACAAATAGTATATTGTGGTACAGTAACAGTGGTGGGCGTGGCATTCGCGGATGAGGCGTGGCTAGCTCGAACGGGGCGTGGCTAACGTGGGCGCACGGCGGCGAGCAGGCGCGCTGGCTCCGTCAGGAACCACTGCCACAGCTTGCGCACATTCTGGTGATCGCCATTCTGTGGGGAATATGTAACTGTAGACATAACGACAACAATACTCTGTTAATACACCACAATTGCACTATATCATAATCACTAAACTGACCTACAGTATATAGAAGTGGTTCGACTATTTGACGTTCATAGAAGGAAGCTCGATAAAGCCTTTCTGTGGAAATGCTAACACCACTGTGGGATATATAAGTGAAGGCCACAAAGTGACATCTCCGACCGAGCGAGATGGTATACTCGGTCAGGCGGAAGCCCACTTGTTAACGTTATCTGATTGGTCAGCCACACCACCTTAATAGTAACATAACCGTAGGTCGGAATTGAAGTGGTCGCCTTCTTCGGACGAGGCGGTGAGCAATCGCGTACCTTGACAGTATTGAAGAGGGTGGTGGTGGTGAGTACGGCCGCGTCCGCCGCGTGCATGTGTTGCCGCAGCGAATGGGCGACGCTAGCTCCCCGCCCGCGCCCGTCCGCGCGCCGCGAGCTCCCCTCGTACAGGCACTGCAGCACCGACGAAGACTGCTTCTTACTGGAATATCATAATGTAGTTAATTAGTTCTTTTATATAAGAGGGGACAAACAGACATTCGTTTCACCTGGTGGTAAGTCATAAGCGACATCTTCATGATCGCTAAAACCATACAGGCTAAAATGTTCTCTGATAAACTATGGAGTCTATAGTTATTCAATTTAGTAACTACAAAGTTCATTAAAAGAACCCACCATCACTTTTTGTGAATAACAGGAAAAAGCAATATACATAGGCAGTTCCTAAAGGCCTCGCTATAAATATAAAAAACCGATAATATCAGTCTATAAAATTTTTAACCAATTTTACTTATTGATAAAAATAAATTTAATTTTTACTTACAACTCAGCCAATCCATCTTCTTTACTCCGGAAGCTGTCATTGATAGTATCCAGTAACTCCGTGATCTGTCCACACAAGTCGTCGTGCATCTTGATAGAAGTTACTGGATCACTATCCGTCCCTCCCAGGGTATGTGCAAGGGTGGATAGAATGGAGTTGGATTTGAGGGCATTTTGCTCGGAGATATGTTGGTCTGCGCATATGTCTGTCATTGATTTCTGGAACAATATGGTTTAATTTAAACAATATTTGGAGCACTTTTATTTGTTTATGTCATAAGGAGGCAACCGAGCAGTTGGTGACTACCGACACCAACAAACATCCGCAAAACCAGAAGTTATGCAGATGCGTTGCCCTCCTTTTCCCTTTCCCCCCCCAATGGGCCACCGAAAACTCACAAGCCGCACGAAACGCGACAGCATAGCTGTTACTTGACGCCGACGCCGGTGTTATGTGAGCGAGAGGTACCATCCCGGTCGTGCCGGCCCAGTTCGGATGCAAAGCAGCATGGCACTACCTCTTACTAATTTTTCTTTAGAAAAAGGTCAGAGGGTTGCTTTTTTGACAAGGGAGTGTTTTGTGTTTCTCAAGGATTGTGTATAGTTATAACTGGCCCACAACCTATCTTCTTTTATCTCAAGGTTGCACATGCACATTTATAGCATTCAACATATTGTCGCTTTTTAATGAAACATTTTTATATATTTAAAAAATCTAGCTATGAATGTCCCATCTTTAATATTCTCTTCCCAGTCTACATACTACTGACCGTCCTGAGCCGCATGTCTGCAGCGTCCCTGCGCAGGAACTCCCGCATTTGCTCTGCGAAGTGCAGCAGTCGCTGGGTGGCGCCGAGCTCACAGCGCAGCGCCCCGTACAGAACCCGATCCAGGGACAGCGCCTCGCGAGCCCGCTCCGTGAGGAACCTCAAGTCTTTGAACAGCTCCCTGTAAACAAACGGAAAAACTTTTAAAAATCTGAAATCTATTGCAAATGGCATGTTATATATTTGTTGGATTATTAATTAATAATATAATCGCCAAATCAAACGTGTTTTAAAGGAAGTCAGGAGTAGCCTCCATCTTACATAACTAATCAAGCACTCACTCACTCACTCTCTTGCAGGCTTCTAATAAGTACACACAGATAAAATAATCATAGCTCTTGCATCAGCAGTTTCAGGCTGTGCAATTGTGAACAAATAACTATCATATAATAATAATTACTATTATATTATTATATAGCACTTAACACCGACAGAACATTTAGTAAACCTGCAGGCCAGCATATTACATCAAACCACCATCCCTCGACGCTCACATTCAATGTCGGGATCATCGCAGGTTTTCATCTACAATATGCCCTAGATATTTAAATTCTGTAACCCTCTTTAGTTGTATACCATATGTATATTAATAGTCAATGTACTCAGTATTACCTAGATGTGATAGGACAAACCACAACACAGAGTTTCTCAATTATAATATTAGTTACAATTAAACTCACTCTCTAACAGCCAAAGAAGTTCTTGTAGTGACATCCAGAGCGAGGGTCGTTCTCCTTTCAACATAATCTTTAACAGCACTAATCAGCACTTCATCCTCTATATGAGAATTCTCTCGTTCTAGAAGATCTAACTTACTTTTAGCTTCTAATATGGCAACACTGAAAATAAAAATGCAAATCTTAACTTAACTTCCTTGTTAGATTTTCAATACATACTTCTTAAATCTGTAGGGGAACAATATTAATTTAGTTACACCTATTATGTAATATCTATCAAAGCAGAGTTCCTGATAGAAGGACTTAGAACTAAATTGCCTAAACTACTTTAATGACTAACCAACATAAGTTTCAGTATAGGCAACGCTTCAATGATTTGCCTTGGCTAAAAACAGGTAAACAGGGTGTGTCTTCCAGTTCACCCATCCATATGTATGTACTACATAGCATGTATATAAAAAACTTGGACCAAATTAATTAATGAAAATAAAATTGGAGTGTCTGTTTGTAATATTAAAAGAATCGTTTTTTATTGAATGCACATGGATGTATACACGGGACATATTCCAAAATAGCCGTTTTTACGATTTTTGTCCTTCTGTCTGTCTGTCTGTTTGTTCCGGCTAATCTCTGAAACGGCTTGGCCGATTTTGATGGGACTAGCAGATAGCTGATATATTATAACAAGTAACTTAGGCTATGAAAATAATCATCATCAATCCGCGTACGGCTGTAAATCTAAGCTAACGCGGGTGAAGCTGCGGGCAACAGCTAGTTGCCATTAAATACAATTGAATAATACTTACGTAACCTGGCTTGGATGTACATTTGTAAAATTCCTTATGAGATTCAGTTTTGCCTGTTCTCCAATTAAATTTGCCTTGGTATCTATGAATGCATCGACGGTTTCCGAAAACCTGTGAAAACAAATGAGGAATTTACATTAAGTACTATAATATGATAAGCAACTTCCTACTAAGGGTAGATAATCAATGATAATCAGGCCTTTAACATTCACTAACATTTTACCGGTGGGACTTGGGAGGTATGTGCTTGTATTCATTTTTTCATTGTACTGCGCTTGTGTCTGTATGGGTACCACAATCCCGGTTATTTATTGCATGAAACAGCTTTATCGTGTTTCAAAATGAGGGGCAGGACAGACTGTGTAATTACTGGCACCAAGACCATCTTAAATATCAGGATAGGCAACACATGAATCGGTTGCACTTGATTTTTATATATCGTGGGGAAATGCTTTTTAGGCATGTAGTCAGGATCTTAGGTAGATCCTTACCCTATGGGGGTTTGGGTGAAATGGTCCCGTTAATGAGGACTGATCACCCGTCTGGCCTTGCTGGTGTCCCCACCCTTAAATAATAATACCCTATGGGGGACTAACACCTGGGAGTGCCCTACCCGTAAACTAGAACTGCTGCAAGCACCTGCAGCTGCTCTTTGAAGGTCCCGAATTATGAATCTGTTGACCACTTACCATCACGCGGATAGGGAAACTGCATAATCTCTGGTCGTGCAGATGTGTATGGTTTTGCTTGTTTGCCCCCCTATTCTATAAAAAAACGCGGTTCATCTGCCCGTTTGCCTGTCCAAATAACATAAAATAAAAAAAATTGCAGTGTTAGAGTATGTGCAAAAATTTATTAAATGTCATATACTCACCTTTCTTCTACTTCCTGTGCTTTGAGGAACGCTTTACGTAAATTTTCGTGAGACACATGTTCACACTGGGTCTTGTAAACCATTTTCGATGAAAACAGGTCAAAGTGGGATTTGAATAATCCTTGTGTTTGACGGTATGCTTCAAATGGACCAAATGCAAAAAATCGTTTCGCTATCTCCTGCAAATATTTTTTTGTATTAATAATATAATTGAACTATAATTTTGCCAATAAGCTAATTGGTGGTGATTGGTTAAATTATGAACAACGGGCGAACTGGGCTCTTCTATTATCATCTACATTGAGATAAATTAACAAGTTGTATAAGCGACAATCACATACTGCACTAAAACCACTACGAGTAGCATGGGGAGTGTCCCAGATCTAATTAACACAGGGCACCACCCGCAACAGGCCGGTTCCCTCAAAAGGGGCTAACAGGGCTTCCTCCTAGAATGGGGGAACTCCAACAACTTGAAGCACCCCCGCCGACGCCTGGACTTTTCTATCCAACTCACGGTAGCCAAGTCCAAGTTAGACAGGAGAGAGGTGTGCATAACGCCACCTCTGCACTCCCGTCCATCAACAGAGGACATGGTATCTATCTCTCGGCCCCCTCCGCAGCCTCCTTCTGCAAAATGTTGGCTTCGCAGAAGGTAAGTGCTGCCTTCCAGGCCTCATCACTCTCAAGTATGCAGCTCAGTATCAATAATTATTATCTAATTAAATATATACCTTATCAGTCTTACACCTTTCATACATACTGAGTATTTGAGCTACTTCATTGGTTACATGATTTGTCATGAATTCCACTTCCTCGGCTAAAGTAATACACTCTTCCTTTGCGACTGTCTCTTCTTCCGCGCTTTGTTGTAGTGCTGCATTTAGCTTGGTTATCTCTACACTAAGTTCTTCATTTGTTAGCCTATAAATATTTAAGAGTTAAGTAGCCTCAGGTTTATGCTCATTAAAGTGGCAGTGGGCTCACACACACAGGAGAATCGATGGCTGATGGGCCAATAAGGTTCAGAGTGGAGGCCATGTTTAGGTAGATGAAGTGTCCATCGCCCATCTCCGTGTGGTGGCCAATCCTTGTTAAATGTGAGCAGCAAGGGATTGATCATTTTGGTGTTCATTGAAGGAGGCCTATCTTCAGCAGTGGACGGATAGAGGCAGATGATGATGGTGATGAAGGTTTACGCGAATTTCACACAACATAATGAAACAACCCTTAGTCTTTTACATGCCTTACTCCCGTGACTATTGTTGCTGTAAAGTATTTGAATCCTAGATCATGTAAAAACATAGTAAACTGTAATTAAAATCTGTAAAAGTTGTTTCATTCTAATAAAAGTCTGGTTAGGGGCCAACTTTTGTATGCCCAAGGGCCCAAGATAGACTAAGGAGGCCCTGACTAAACTCTATATTAACAACCTTTTAATAGCTTTCATATTACGCTGAGAAATTTGAAATTACTAATTATGGACACCACTATAGGGCCTCATAATAATGGTTTTCTGTATGTATATGGTATAAATTATAGTCTTACATGGTTTAATAAAACTAATGTACAAAGAAGATGTGTTTCATATCACTTACTCATTTTGTTTTAATATATCTTTAAGGAGATCTTCATGTTTTTCTAGCATAGCCAATCTCTCACTCTGAGAGTTTAAATCAAACTTTACGTCTTCTATGTATGCTTTATCACCCGCTAGGCAAATACCGGGATATTCTTGTTGCAAAGAGGCTAAACTATTCTCTAAGTCTTGTTCAAATAAAACTTGACCATTCTTCTCTATTTCACCATACCTGTTTAATAAATTTTATTATTCAAATTTAAAAGTGAATCAGTTACAAAAGGAATTTTTAATGTTCATAGATCATACCTATATTCCTCACGAGCACTTAAAGCATTATTTTCATCTAGACTATTATAAATCCAACGCAAAACACTGGAGAAATCTGGATCGTTCAACATCCATTCGAAAGACTTTTTATAGGTATCTACACCTAGATTATTAAGAAACGGTATAAATTCTTCATCACCGATTTCATTTAGGGGATTCATAACGATAATTCTTTAACATAAAAGAATATTTATTTCTAACCTTGGATAAAGTACATACACAAAACGATACGTTACATTCAAAGTTTAAACCATAACAAACACCTATTTTAATGAAAGTATTTCCTTCTTCTTTTTATTTAATGGCATTTTGAATTGCCAATGACACAATTTTTCTTTCGTTAGTTCTAAAATATATTTTAATGTGATTTTAAAGAATTCCTATACAAATATATTACAAGATTTACATATGTACTATATTAAAATATAATAAAAAACTGAAGCACAATCTATTTAGTTGAATATAGCCAACAACTTTACAATAATAAACTTGTACAAATTATAATAAAGCATTTAAAGGGTTTGTAAATGTAAATATTATTATCTTGCCTTGTAATAAATTCTTGACTTTGTTATGTTTATGATAATAAAAGTATATTTTAGATATTTTATAAAAAACAAACATCATAGTGTTAGTATTTGCTACTTACCAATAGATGGCGTAACATATATCAATGAGAACTATTTCATAAAAACTTCTAATGTACAATAAAAAGCAGCCTCATTATAAATTATAATACTAATTGACAAATCTAATTAATAAGACTTTGTTGTCCGACTGTCACCAGGCTTTATTATCTCGTGAAGCATAATAGTTAAGCAGTTGAAATTTTCTTCTTTTCTTCTTCTTTATCTTCATCTCATATAATTATAATATAATATATCTCCTTTTAAATTAAAAAATAAATAATTATAATAAAATAAATATTTTAGAGGGGGGGGGGGGGGCTCTCATACAACAAACGTGATTTTATTTGTTAGTTTCTAATGTTATAATATGTATGATGGTAGGGAAGTAGAGTTTTTTTTTAACATCAAGTAGCTTTTCAGAAGTTTGGCTCCTGGCCTTATGATTTCTCCTTCCTTTCATGATTATCCTACGGTGAATGACGGTGACTTTGATGATAATCCTAATAATAAATTACTGGAAATAAAATAAAAACTAATTATTATAAGCAGTGCCAAAAACAGAAATTACTTATAAAGAGATTATTAATAAACCGTCATGTTGGTCTGGTATAACTGGTGGACAGACCGATAGCTACTTGGATCTAATTGGGACTGCTACTGCCTTTCACCTTTTTTGTCTTTTACGTCGGGAAATGCTCTGAGGCATTCCGCTGGGGAGGGAGGAGGACTCCCCAGGCGCGTATGTGGGACTCGTTCCGCCCGAAAAATGGTAAGGTGGATGCAGCTATACCCATTAAAACCCGGCGAGTGCCAACAATGTCGTCTTTGGTCGAGTGCCCCGGATCTATTGAGCATACTGGGCACCGCGCCGGCTAGTAAGTCCCTCGAGGACCGAAACCACCTCTACAGAGAGGTCGTCCCGCACCACAAAACAACCCCTCCCAAGGTCGGGACATTGCAATGGGTTGAGGTTCCCATCCTCGCTGCTGCACTTTTGTCCCCTCTTCTTATAAGACCCCATAAAGACCATCTCCCTCGGTTCAATTTGCTTCGACCAAGGTGCTGGGTTCACCTTAGCCTATTGAGCCCCACCGCCACGACAAGGCTTGAACCTTGGTGGGGACAGCCTCTTATCTAGAGAAAAATCGACTGACTCTCTTCTCTCGAATAACTATTTTTTAATAATTTAATAATGATAATATAGGTCTAACTTTAGTGCCTCAACATCTTGCTTATTTCAATGTGAAATATGCTGTGTTTCGGAGAGAAGGGAAAGACAGGCAGTGTTTTTACTGGCACAGAGACTTAACATCTTATGTCTCAGGATAGGCATGAATAAGCCTGAACTATATAGTCTCAGATAAATAGTCTCAGTTCGCCAAAACAACTAACATAAAGAGAGATGTTCTGTGTGTATAATATAATCCATAAGAAAACTTCGATCTAATACGTGGGTAACACTGAAAATGTTTAGAACTGGCCAGTTAGAAACATTGAAAATGAAAACTTTTTTTTGTATTTCAATTTTAGAACTCTTTGGTAACCTAATGTAGTATATTGCATTCATTTGTCATTTGTTTTTGTGAATTGGCGGCAAATCTAAAACTCTTGTTACCTACACGTGAAAATGAACATAACGCGAGAAAATTTTCGGTCAATGATTTATTATGACTTTCGTTGTGGGCTTACTCAACAACAAAGCTATGGTAGGCTGCGATTAGCATTTTTTAATGAAGCCCCATCTCGTGCCACTATTTACAATTGGTTTAACGAGTTTAAGCGTGGACGTAGCAATCTCAGTGATAATCCGCGTGAGGGACGTCCTTTAACAGCGACTACTGAAGATAACATCAGTGCTGTGCGACGCATGATAGAGGAAGATAAGAGAGTGAACTATCAGCAGATACGGGCAAGCCTAGGCAAAAAATATTACACGAACATTTAGGCGTCAGGAAGCTTTGTACCAGATGGATTCCCCATACTTTAACCGACGACCAGAAACGCCTCCGCATGGACTGGTGTCGCCAAATGTTAGATAAGTTCAACGGCGGTAACTCAAATGCTGTATTTGACATCATCACAGGTGATGAAAGCTGGATATATTGCTACGAACCCGAAACCAAAAGACAATCAGCTCAGTGGGTGTTTCCTTTCGAGGATCGGCCAACTAAGGTAAAGAAAGGAAGAAGTCAAGGAAAAAAGATGATTGCCTCATTCTTTGGTCGGAAAGGTCATTTCGCGACAGTTGTGCTAGAAGATGGAAGGACAGTTACTGCAGACTGGTATGTCAATCGCTATTTGTCTGTTGTCTTGGAAAAAATTCGACAGCAGCGCCCACGAAGCAGGATCCTCCTTCACCACGACAATGCTTCAGGGCACTCCGCAAAACGGTCTGTTGAATATTTGACTATGGCAGGTGTCGAGATAATGAGTCATCCGCCTTACAGTCCTGACCTGGCGCCCTGCGACATTCATTTATTCCCAAGAACTAAAGATAAAATTCGAGGTATTCGCTTTACGAGCCCTGAAGATGCAGTGAAAGCGTACGAAAATGCCATAGAAGAGACTCCTAAGGAAGAATGGGCCTTCTGCTTTTCTCAGTGGTTCCATCGAATGCGACGATGTGTAGAAAGAAACGGAGATTACTTCGAAAAACAATAAAAGTATTGGCAACTTTCTACATTAAGCCGTTTTTCATTTTCTAAACATTTTCAGTGTTACCTAGGTATACCTAGAGTCATCCCGTCTCAATCACTTCGAGAATCGCAATATCTTTTCATCTGACGCATCAGCAAGGCGATAAATCATCATATTTGCATGACATAAAAAATGGAGGAAGACTGCCAATTGGCCAATTACTCAATTTAGGCCCCTTTTGGTATATCCTCGCACTTGAACGGTCTTAAGTTCAAGGTCACCGTTTGTGTATGCCACATAAGGACCAGCGTACACGCAAATTTCTTAATAAATTGTGAGCTGTTTGGCTAGCAACTAGCAAGTGGCTGCATGCCTGGGTACCACCATCTTGCTGGTTTCTCCCGTGAAACAGCTTTGCTATGTTTCGGAGAGAAGGGCAAGACAGGCAGTGTAATTACTAGCACCGAGACTTAACATCTTATGTCTCTGGATAGGCAACACATAGATGAGTTGCCTGGGCTCGTTCCAGGTAAACTAGTTTATGTTCATGGGCGACGTTGACCACTTACCATCAGGTGGCACGTTTGCCAGTTTGCCTATCCAACTAACATAAAAACTTATTTTTTATTTATTTAGCGCCAAAATTTTAATGTTCGTAATTTTAAAATACAGTGGCAAAGCTTAGTATGGATACAATTGGGAACAATGTAACATCTCTCGATCTTCAATCCATTTAGCAGTTCAGAAAATTAAGAAAATAAGAAAAAGCCACTTAAAATACAACCTTCTTTCGGATAAAAATTTCGCAATATCGAGGGTTCCTTACTGCATACAATATTTCTTAAAATATATTTTTGAACAAAATGTATCAATTTCCCGTCAGCAACGTTATTTTATTCTCACACTTGACCGATTTAATTAGTATGTGTTCATTCAAAGACAAATGAAAAACCGTAGTATGTAGTGACATCAGAAGAAATATTGTTCGATTTCTTCATACATCCGTCCGCCATATTGCGTTTCGGGTTATGCATGAACCTGCGCCAGACATCTGGATCTGTCTAGACTTTTCATTTGAGACGGTTCACTTTCCATCAGACACGTTTACCAATCTAACTAGCATAATCACTAGCCTTTTTAAAGAAACCTCAACGCAATTATAAAAGAGCCTTGGAACGCCTGAACCGATTTTGACAAAATATGCTAAAACGTAGAACCAATTATAACCACATCCTAATCGGCTTCATTTAAAAGCCAGCACCACAGCGTGCCCCGTATAAAAATTTGTTTTGAGGTAAAGATTAAGTAAGTAGGGGTAAAGATTTCTCACAAAAAAATTTAAACAAAAATTAAAACCGACTTCAAAATTAAAAAAAAAAAAAACTAAAAAGTAATAAAATAATTTCCTTAATCTTTGTGCCTACAATTTATAATCAACTTGTTCTTCTACTAATATACAATCTTTGCATTTACCACGTCATTATTGTTACTTTTGGAGTCGGTGTCAGCGAAGGTAGGTAGAGAGGTAGGTACATCAACGAATACAACACCGGCTTCAAAAGTAACAATACGTACAATACTCACTGATCATCCTTGGTTGGAATCTGTGTTCTTTTGCGAGGACTTGTGGTTTATCAAATCTGATATAATGGCGAGCTTTGTCAAGACTATGTTCACAGATGGCAGACTTAGTGTAGCGACCGTGTTTTACTATAGTCTTGACAAAGCTCGCCATTATATCAGATTTGATAAACCACAAGTCCTCGCAAAAGAACACCGATTCCAACCAAGGATGATCCGTGAGGCTACTGAAATTAAAAAACATCCTAATTTCAATAGAGAAATCAAGGCTGGCTTTTACCACCTGCTTGGGATTCCATTATTAAAATTATCAAATCAAAATCCAAGCATAATATGTCACAGATTAAAGATACAGTTAGCACTTTCTGCGTAGATAGGACTGACCAAAATATTGATGTATCATAGGATAGTTTCAAATAACTTTGTAATGATAGGACGTATGACACCTCAGTCCTCCCGTGACCAAGGTTGCTGTAAAGTATCCGAAACGTCGGGCTTATAAAAATCTTAATAAGCCGCGATAAAATCCGTAAAAATTGTTTTATTATAATGAGTGAAATTCGCGTAAACATTAGAAAAAAATATCGGTCTAGCCACTTCGTGTAATCAGGTAACATACATAAAAAAAAATTAAAAGAATCCGACGAATTGATAACCTCCTCCTTTTTAGGCACTGGTATGATAACCAGGAGAATTTTGTAAGATGGGGGAAAATGACGTCGGACTCATACAGGATGGAATGTGGTGTGAGACAGGGCGGTTTAACTTCACCAAAACTTTTCAGCTTGTATGTAGACCAACTGATCGCTGGACTCAGCAGCATGTATGCAGGGTGTTCCATAGATGGTCGTATGATTAATAATATCAGCTACGCTGATGATATGGTGCTGCTGAGTCCGTCGATCTGTGCGCTCGAGGATTTGCTTCAATTTTGCCAAAACTACACTCAAAACAATGGCCTTAAATATAATTGTAAAAAGAGCGAAGTAATGGTCTTTGCAACACGTAGTACCTACCCTGGGTATGTGCCTCCCCTCAGGCTGTACGGTAGTGAGCTTACTAGAGTGAATAGGTTTAAATATCTAGGTCACGTCATCAATTCAGACCTTCAAGATGATAGTGATATAGAGCGAGAGCGTAGGGCGTTGGCTGTCAAGGGTTACATGCTGGTTCGCAGGTTCGCTCAATGTACATTTAATGTGAAAGTAACTTTATCCAAGTCATTTTGTCAATCATTTTACACCAGCGGCCTGTCATGGTCCAGCTACACTCAAAAGACATTCAGTACCCTACGGGTTCTATATAACAACCTATTCAGGATGCTGTTGGGATTGCCCAGGCTTTGCAGTGCATGCGGCATGTTTGCGGATGCACATACTAAAGACTTCTTCGCTGTAATTCGTAACAGAATAACATCTGTCAGAAATAGAATGCTGGACAACCCTAACGGCATAATAAGTTCGCTAGCTGGCAGACCTGACAGTGTCTTACAAAGGCATTGGGTAACCGCCCTGTCACATCCACAAATTGAGTCCGATTATAAAATTAATTATTATCTTTTTAATAATATCTAAATTAAATAATTATTAAATGTTTTGTTATTTCAGATTATAAATTAATTTTTTGAAAATGATTTAATGATAAATTCTAATTGATGTTTTGTAATTATCATAGTTATAAGTTATTTATAAGCTTTTCTTTCTTTTTTTTTTTTTTGTATATGGATCTTTGATATCTGAGTTACGAATAAATAAATAAATAAAAAGCAAAAAATGTTTAGATAAAATTAAAAGAAATGTTTATTCGTCATAATTATCTGTCACTTTTTCCAAAATACTTACAAATAATTCAAGTTAAATATAGACACTCCTAGCCTTTTTTTTGGCAGTTCGGTGGGGTGAGGATCAGGATGAGCCCCCATATTAAATATCTGGGGCTCATCCTTGATGGAGGATGGACCTTCGGCCCACACTTCGCACAGTTGGGACCGAAGGTCGTAAAGGCGGCGAGTGCGTTAGGCAGATTCCTCCCGAACCTCGGAGGACCCAGCGCCGCCTGCAGGCAGCTATACTCCGGTGTCGGTGGGAGCCGTATGGCAAACGCCTAACGGTTGCCCTGCGTCCGGTCCTAGAGCGGTGGATGCGTCGTAAACGCAAACCCCTCACCTTCCGTCTGACACAGGTGCTCACCGGGCATGGCTGCTTCGGTGAGTACCTGTGCCGGACGGCCCAAAGGGAGCCGGCAACTGTATGTCACGATTGTGGCGCGGCGGTGGACTCGGCCCAGCACACTCTAGAGGTGTGCCCGAGATGGGCGGCGCTGCGTCACGATCTGACGTCAGTTATCGGAGGGGACTTGTCTTTGCCGAGCATCATCACCGCGATGCTCCGCAATGATGGTCGGCGATGGTCTCCTTCTGTGAGGCAGTAATGTCCCAGAAGGAGGCAGATGAGCGGGTGAGAGAGGAGGCCGCCGACGAGGCCTCCCACCGCAGGCGACGAACAGGTGCGTAGGAGGCGCTACTTAATGCGCCTCCAGTAACGCCCCTGTGCTCGTGTCGGGCCGAGGCTGGGGTTAACCTGGGTCCAGATAGGCACGACGATGTCGGGGACTGTTAAAAGTATCGTGAAAACGAACGGCCGAGCAGTCCCCCCTTTCGAGGAGGAGTCTGGCCTCTCGCCGGGGTCAGCCTGTCGCCGAGGGTCCTTCCTGTGTTGCCTGCAAGATCCGGGATCCTCAAAAAGGCGGCGGAGGGCGCTTGCAGCGGTTTTAGTGGGTAACGACACTGCCCAAGTGCGAACCCCACACCCGGCTAGGTTTAAAACCAACCCTGGTCCTAGTTATGGTTTGGGCTGCAAATTTCCGCTGCAGACCAAAAAAAAAAAAAAAAAAGGCTTTTTTTGGCAAACTGATTTATTTATTTTATTTGGGGAACAGCAATATATTATTTATTACAAAATAATACACAAAATTAACAAAACATAAGACAGTAAAGTTTCCACTTAAATTTATAAGTACCTGGATGACCGAGCATTTTTTTTATTTCGGTATTTTTTTTTTAAATAAAATGACATTTTCTAAAAATGATTCCTAGCTAGATCGATTTATCGCCCCCGAAACCCCCTATATACTAAATTTCATGAAAATCGTTGAAGCCGATTCCGAGATTCCAATTATATATATATATATATATATATATATATATATATATATATATATATATATATATATAATTGGAATTAAATTTGAAAGCAATTCTTGTATATATATACAAGAATTGCTCATTTAAAGATATAAGATTACAGGAGTGAATATACGTAAATCAACTGTTAAAAATAACATATTTTTTATTTTACCTAATTAACAAAATTAATTAAGTAAATAAAAAAAAAGTTAATTATATAAATCAATAAACCAAAAACAATGTATAAAATTTATCGCTCTTTGAAAAATAATTTATTAAGTAAGTACTTATAGCTGATGATGACTTTAGTTTTTCTGAAGTTCCTGCCTCTATGGACATTTTTTTATTAATTTTTGCATACGCACGTCGAAGCCCCGTGGCCCGAGGGCCCCGTATAATTGATACGGCAGTAAAGGCGGTAGCTAGCCCCTGATAGACGGACACAGTCATATCGGTCAAACTTATAACAACTCTTTTTTGCGTCGAGATCTACGAATACTTATAACGGAAATTCTTTAAATTAGCAAATACTTTTCATTTATTAATGTCAATATAATAAGCTTTCCCAGCCTCAGGCGAGGAATGAGTATTCACCACATCTCCACAGGAGTACCACTCGACTTTACCGTTTGATGCCGTTTTAACCATTGTGGGCGTTATCAAGCTACTCAAGCTTTTGCAAGCTTTCTATTGTGCGCGTCTCCATTTCACTTACGATATTTTTTCAATGTTTTTTTGTTTGCTAGTAGTAATTTTTACATATAATGTAAGTAATCGTTTTTTTAAGATTGTAAGACAAGGACTTAGGTTATAAGATTTTTATAAAAAAAAAGATACTACAAAATTTTTCATTTAAATTTAAATACGATATAAAATGGCGCTTGTGTGTTAAACTATAAAAAACCGACTTCAAAATTAAAAAAAAAAACTAAAAACTAATGAAATAATTTCCTTAATCTTTGTGCCTACAATTTATAATCAACTTGTTCATCTACTAATATACAATCTTTGCATTTACCACGTCATTATTGTTACTTTTGGAGTCGGTGTCAGCCAAGGTAGGTAGGGAGGTAGGTACATCAACGAATACGACACAAAGATTAAGTAAATTATTTCATTAGTTTTTAGTTTTATTTTTTATTTTGAAGTCGGTTTTAATTTTTGTTTAATTTTTTTATTATTTCCTAATTTTTTGTGATTGCAAAATTCGATAACTGATTTTATTTGTCTGAAATATGGGTAGAACTATTAAACGCGTTGCTCAGATTAGATAGCGCTGTATTAATGAGATGAACGTAGAAAGGGTTTAAATCAGTTCATAACAAATGAAAAAACTGAAATGGAATTGTGTAAAACTTTATATACATGTAATTGAAAGCAATCACGGCAGATTTGCTGCTATTCATTAAATAATTCAGTTATATATAGGTATAGAACATCACCATCACCAATATATAGGTATAGAATGAATATTATGATGACCTTGAAATACTATGATTCGCTTCCAAGGCACAGTTGTTTTTTGTTCATTTTACAACGACAAGTAATAAAATTACATGATTTTGACATATTATTTAGCCGTATGAAGTAAGCCCAATAAAAGCTGTAAATCGTCGAGGATTCCTCTTGATATATTCCTCTTCCTCTTGTATAAGGTCTCCATCATCACACCTGTAATGGCGCTTATAACCCATATGGGTGCAAAGTTCTCATCAATTTAAATAAATTAAGTCCAAACACAAGGTAGCTACTGTAAACTGTTGAGGTTGAGTTCCCTTAACTGTCATTTGTCTTCATCATTAGACCCTTAATGACAGTCACAACTCATCTAGGTGTAAAGTTCTCATCATTACAAATTAATCAAGCCCAAACACAAGGTTACTGATGTAAATCGTCGAGGAGTTCCCTCGACTGTATTTCGGCTCCAGCATCAGATCGACTCTAGACCTTCATTAAATTGTTTTAAAACACTTTATAAAAAAAATATCAAACGCACTAGTCACCCCTATGATTTTCGAAAGTTTCCCTCGATTTCTCTGGGATGCCATCATCAGATCCTGGTTTCCTTATCATGGGACCATTTGGGAATTATACCCTTTAGAACAAAAAAATAATTTTTCAAATCGGTCTAGCCATCTTCGAGTAATCAGGTAACATACATAAAAAAAAAAAAAGAAGATTCCGACGAATTGATAATCTCCTTTTTTTGAAGTCGGTTAATAAAGTGCAATGTTTTATACTTGATAACACACCTTATTATATAGATAATAATATAAATTATTGTACTTTAAACTTTAAAGGTTGTTGGTTCTACTGTTTTTGCTTGTTGTTAGTTTTGTGTTTTTAAACAAAGAAGCATTATAAAAAAATATTGACGGAGCGAAAGATGCGTGTCTCATATCGTGAAAAAAACTTCGGGGAATTTCGAGAGTTGCCCCTCCTATATAAGTAGTGTTGAATTTTCGAATTGGATATTTAAGTTTACATTTTTATACCTCATAAAATCTAAAATATATATTTACTTCTCAAACATTTAACAGTATAGTAAATAGATTATAGAAATAGAACAGCTTTTAAGCATATCCATGCTCGTGCCAGGTTAATGTGAAATACAAATTCTCGTAATACAATGGAAACAGCGTCACGTCGGAAGTGTGTGACGGCGAGCACCCTCCAGCCGCTACAATGCAAACGCCTGTCCATTCTCACCAACTTAACGTACACTCGCCTGTATATACAGGGTTTTATAAGGTGAGGCAATAATATCTATGGGCTCCGGGTTTGAGTTCTGAAATCGAACTTGATGTAGGATGGGCGAACTGGCCTGTTAGTGATCAACGTCGCCCAGGATCATAATTCATTTAACGACAGCGCTAAGACGTGAGATGATAAGTCTTGGTGTCGGTAAGTAATTAAAAAACCCAACCAGTCACAGGGACTGCCGATAGAAGTGAAAACAAAACAATTAAATTCAAATACCTATAATACAGGCTGCAAAGATTATGACAACCTATACAATTTAAATGGCGCACATAATGGCCGCATGACATTGACATTTCAGTGTGTTTGACGATTAGTTATGTAAACAAATATTGCATAATCTTGTATTAATAAATCAAGCGTCATATAAACGTCAAATCGCGTCTCATACAGGTGGTAATGGTGTCGCGAGTCCAGTAATTTTATCTCATCTAAAAATATACGTACCGCGCCAAAAGAAGTTTACACTTCAATAAGGCAGACCAGAACTTGGGGCCCATTGTCTAAAGAACTGCTCTCTATAATATTGATCCGATATTTTTGTATAGACCAACTGGCGAAATTTCCGGTCAAACATCACCCACCAGGTGGCACGTTTGCCAGTTGGAATTTCCAACACGAATAGTCTTTGAGTCTCTGTGTTATTCTGGTGTACAAAACATTTTCATCAAAATCTGTTCAGTAGTTTTGTCGTGATTGGGTTACAAACTGTGGGCTACCAATGTGGGATATAATAATATGTAGATGGAAACCCCAAAGGGAGATCTCCACCCGAGCTAGATGGTATGTTCGGTCAAGCCGAAGCACACTTGTTATCATTTCAGCTGTTGTACGTATAGCGCTGAACTGGGAAACTTCGATAGCGCGATTCAGGATTGTGGCGCTAATAATAATAATAATTCCACCACAAAACATCCAAAATGCAAACACAAAAACATCAAAAACACACACTTCTAAAATTAGTAAGATAAGATGATAGTCGTCATTGAAATTGTGTCATTTAGAGTAATTTATTTCAATAATTAAAAGTAATTTCAAATTACATGATAATATATTTTTGCAGACTGTACATTACAGTCCAACGAGAATATTACATATTAGCCAGAATATACCTTATTCAATGGTATTAAATACGAAAATGGAATGCTAAAGCGAAACTGATGAGGTTGTATTTATCAAGTGGCGTGCTTTGTCGCTGATGGTCATTATATACTTCTGTAAATCGAGGAGGCGGTGAAAGGGGCATTTTAGGGTACCGTAGTCAAAGAAACACGGAACATTTATATTGGAATTTATCATTCCTTGCTTCGAAGTTCAGCGTTTTACGAATATATCTTCTTGAAAAATGGGCGCATAAATTGGGGAGTTAGCTGAAAATTTGTAGGAATAAATAAAATATTATCTATTAATTATAAGTCATTCATGTGTTAACTAAGTTTCGTGGTAAATTCCTTCCTCCTTTGTTTTGGTTACTTGAAAATTGGAGTAGATAAAAAGAAGTTAATTTCTAAATTAATATTATGAGTTTTTCTTCTGCAACGCACCTAAATCTTCTGGTGTAGTGGGCGTCCATGGGTTTCGCTGATCACATAGACCAGGTGAGAACCGACTCTCCGTTTGTCCTTTGTACGCATTTTACGTTAATACATAATTTACATTATATTCATCTATTTTAGGTTTCTAAGAGGTAGTGTCATGCTGCAGCCATGGGGTGCAACCTCTCGCTCACATAACACCGGCGGCAAGAGACAGTTTTAAGCTGTTGCGTTTCGCGCGGTTTGTGGGGGGTTAGTTTACTTTAGTTACTTAGTTTGAGGTTTAGTTTTATTATTTAGTTTAGTTTTGAGGTTTAGTTACTTACTTTAGTTACTTAGTTTGAGGGGGGATAGGGAAAAGGAGGGCAACGCATCTGCATAATCTCTGATGCTGATGCGGATTTGTATGGGCGTCGATAGTCGTCAAAAGGCAAGACTACTCGTTTGCCCTCCTATGATATAAATAATCGAAACCAAATCACTCAATGGCGGAATTTGAACCCGCGACTACAAGTGAAAATATTCTTCCTCTTGTAATTCTTATTTTATAGGTGAAAGATAAACAAAAATAGTGTTTATTTCAACCTATTTCCGGACTCAACGTATTACATATACAAATGCGCTTTCGGTTTGTTTGTAAAAGTGTTTTTAAAGTTCAAGACCAACCACAAAAATCTATGGAGCTGTTAATTTTCTATTAAGCTCAATGCTATAAAACACCTTATTTCTTTAACCTAAAAATATATATTACTTTTTTAATCATTTGACAATAAAATACTATGTTATCACGGGGAATATAAAGACACACAAAGCCATATTATAATAATCAAAAATAAAAAGTGGGTGAAGTTGCGGGCAACAGCTAGTACTATAGGTCGTAATAATATAAAGTAAATTCCATTAGGTACTAAGATAATTTAATAATTAATAATAATTAATATAAAATTTATTTCATCATCATCATCATTAGCCTCTATCCGTCCACTGCTGAACATAATGCTCCCTCCGTAAACGCCAAGACGGCCGATCCTTTGCCACTCGCATCCAACACGGACCGGCCACCGCACGGAGATCGTAATTTATTTAATAGAAATTAAATTGCTGTATAAATAGTAGAAAAAAGAAAATGAAGGACTATGTATGTATGTATGTTATTAAATGTATGTAAATATTATATTTAATTAATAAAAAAGTAACACTGTACTTTTACTTTACTTTAGATTTATAATAATATTGAATCAATGAAAAAAATTAAGAATCGTTAATTGTCAGGGATCCATACCATCGCTGTTCTAATCTCATTGTTTGACAAATAAACGTTGAGCTCTAACCATAGGTACATAGGAATACATTTACGGAAACTGCATGTAAATAAATTATAATGAAACTGACTGTAAACTGCCTACTTTATTTACGACTAACTGTTCTTCGCCCGCGTTAACTTACATTTACAGCCGTACGCGGATTGATGATGATTATTTTTATAGCCTTAGTTACTCCTTATAACATCAGCTATCTTTCAGTGAAAGTCCCATCAAAATTGGCCCAGCCGTTTCCAAGATTAGCCGGAACAAACAGACAGACAGACAAAAATTGTAAAAAATGATATTTTGGTATATGTACCGTGTATACATCCATTATATGCATTTAGTAAAAAGCGGTTATTTTAATATTACAAACAGACACTCCAATTTTATTTATCTGTAATAGATAATAGATGACCTTAAGAAAAGAGCATACTCATATGAGAAAGGCAACCCATCTGCTAATCCTCTGGTGTAGCGGGTGTCTGTGGATGTTGCTGATTTACCACCAGGGGAAACGACTTTCCGTTAGCCCCCTCTTCTATTTAAAAAGAATTACTGTCCTCATACTTTAGTTTGTGAGCGACGATGGCCTAGTGGGTATGGGCTCGGCCTCTTCAGTGAGAGCCTAGAGGTCCGGGTTCGATACGATTTTCCTAAATTTCTACCTTCACCTGACCATCACTTGCTCACCGGTGAAGGAAACATCGTGAGGAAACCTGCATAACGAATGAGATTAAAAGTCTTTGAAGGTGTGTGAAGTTCACCAACCCGGATTGGGCCGGTGCATCAGTAAACTATGGCCCAAATTCCAAAACCCTCATCGCCTAATTTCGAGGAGGAGACCCGTGCCCAGCAGTGGGACATATAAGGGTTGATATTATTATATTATATACTTTTGTCTACTACTACCGGTGGGAGGGAGCGTTTGCACCGCGATTTCTGTCCGCGTTACGGCTAATCGCTCCATATAACACCTCCAAAGAAGTTCATTGCAAGAGGAGCTGCTCTCACCACCCCCTGACTTGTGGTGCTAATATTCAGGTCTCAGTGGGAGCAAGGAGGCGTATGCAACGCTACCACCATGCGAGCCCACCTCTTGCCGGTTACATATACATTATTGTATTGCACAAGGATGGGGTATGGCCAGAAGTCAGCAGCAGCGCCTCTCGCATTGCCAGTCCATTTACATCTCCTGCCTGATGATAAGAGTACTAAAGGGTTCGTCAGTGCAATTCCCTTCACTAAAGGTGTCGGCTGTGCCCTTGGTTACTGGGGCCATGTACCTTTGAAATAATAGATGAATATATTTTTGGTTTGTTTGAACTGTTATAATGATTTTGCTGCAGGCTTTGAAAAACAGAAACCGGCCAAGTGCCAGTCGGACTCGCGCACGAAGGGTTCCGTTTTACCACTTTAGAAATGTCTCTCGCGCAAACAATTCAGTTTAAAAAATGATATTAGAAACCTCAATATCATTTTTGAAGACCTATCCATAGATACCCTACACGTATGGGTTTGATGAAAATAAAATTGAGTTTCAGTTTTAAGTATGGGGACCCCCAATTTTATTTTCTACTTTTGTGTAAAAATCTTAATGCGGTTTACAGAAAACATCCACTTACCAAGTTTCAACAGTATAGTTGATATAGTTTCGGAAAAAAGTGGCTGTGACATAAGTACGGACGGACATGACGAATCTATAAGGGTTCCGTTTTTTGCCATTTGGCCACGGAACCCTAAAAAAAGGAATTTGTTTAATAGATAGCTTTATTTTTAATAAATTGGGAGAAAACAGAAAGTAAGAGGTAGTGCCGAATGCTGCTTTACGGTACCTCTCGCTCACACAATACCGGCGTAAATTGACAGCTATACTGTTGCGTTTCGTGGGCTTTGTGAGTTCCCGGTGGCCCATTAGGGGATAGGGAAAAGGCCCTCCTTTTCCCTACCGCCGCCCATACACATCTGCACAACCAGAGATATGCGTTGCCCTCAACGCATATGCATTATCTCTGGTTGTGCAGATGTGTATGGGCGGCGGTAGTCTAAAGCTTTTCGCTGCTCTGACTGCTCGTTTGCCCTCCTATAAAAAAGTAGTTTTTACGTGAAAGTGTAACAAGCATCCATACATACAAACGTTCGCGTTTATAATATTATTAGGAGGCGGGTGAAACCACGGGGACAGCTAGTCTTTCAATATAAATAAACATCTAATATAATCGTCAGCTCATGTTCTCCCGACCTGTCGTCGTCACATTAATATTTTGACACTCCATCTATTTCGGGCCCCAAAGCTTTTTAGGGAATGTTTTTTCGATCGGGAACACGGCTGATGTAACATTTAACATGGCCGGTGAAATACTCAACTTTGAAGATAACATTACTAGCATTTCCCCGCGATTTCGTGTGCTCAAAATACAAAGAAATATTATTACTGTAATATTAACAGCCTTCAGCAATGAATGGCAAATACAAACAGACTTCAATCTGACTTGAATCTCCTTCACTGTTTAGGAATCAAGTTATTTGAATTGTAATTGCTGACACCACTGTTTCGGAGTCAAGTTAATGATCGTAGGCAGTGTGAACTGTGACACCAAGACTTACCTCCTCCTCACGGAAGCGACGCATTAATAAGTTGCCTGGGCCTATCACAGGTGGACGATTTAGGCGACGCTGGCCACTTACATTCAGGTGGAACGTTTGTGACGTTGAATATCTAAATAAATAAACAAATCCGACATATTTGGTGCAGTTGTAACGTTAAAGCCCGGCGCACAAGAGTTTTTAAAAAATATTTATGTGATAAACATATTTTACCATTTACATATTATATTATTAACTAGCTGTTGTCCGTAGAAATACAGTCGTACGCGGACTGGTGTTTATTATTTTGTAATAATGCTGCTTTCTATTGGTAAAAGAACTTACTTCAAAATTGGTTCAGTGGATCCAGAAATTACTCCCTACAGCCTCACAAACTTCACCTTTTTATAATATTAGTATGGATTTAATCTAATTTAATTTATAAATTTTGTATTGAACTGCATTATAGCCGCAACAGAATTTGGATAAGTTATGTAAGACACCAACATAAAGCATTATAGGGTAGTGCAACTCGTTGTTTTAATTAAAAAAATATTCAAATCTATATTCATCTCAACGGTGGTGTCTTTAACTAATGCATATCTGACATTTGATATATTTACGTACGGGAGACTGGAGGCATCAATCTACTGATAAATGTGAATGTTTGTATGTTTGCTACTCGATTATCAAAGCTGAAAGGAATCGCCTCAAATGTATGTACAGTAGGTACGTATGACTTTTTTATTCTTTTTTATTTTACGCCGGGAAATGCTCTGAGACATCCCGCGGGGGAATGGGGACTCCCCAGGGAACTTGAGAGATGGTAAGTGCACGCAGCTCTACCCACTAAAACCCGGCGAGTGCACCAAAAGCAACCCCTCCCAACGTCGGGACAGTATAATGGGGTAAAGTTCCCACCCTCGCCCCTTGTCCCCCTGCTCTTTTGTCCCCTTTTCTTTTAAGTCGTGGACAGTGGGGTACAAAGAGCAGCTCCCTCGGTTCAATTAGCTTCGCCCACGGTGCTGGGTTCACCTTTGGCCTACCTAAGCTTGAACCATGGTGGAGACAGAACCTATGACCAAACGAAAGTTGGCTAAAGTGACATCGGAAACGCCTTTAGTAATAGGTTTATATTTGTATTCAAAATTTACTCAAAACTCTGTAAAACTAACTTCAATATATATTCTATGTCTATCACAGAAATATGTACCTACTAATAATACCGCTTAACTACAATTTAATGTCTCCATCATGGTGAATTATTTTATAATCTAAATAGGACGGAGCCGCGTGCAACAGTTAGTCTACTAATTTTATTTTAAATCACATGTTTGTGTATTTTGACGCCTTTAAATTTTGTGTGGTTTTGTCTTGCTTCGTTATGTACGGAATAAAATCTATGTATATCTCAGTGCAGTAATTTTAGTGGTTAGTGGAGGATAAATGCGTAGAACTGAACACAATGATAATGATAAATATTGTATTAAACGAAATAATAATATTTTGTAAAACAGACTGTAAATAATTAATTTGTTTTATTTTAGTTACAAAAATTATAGCGTATCTACTCGTCAATAGATGGCAGTGTATAAGAAAACGAGCGTTGGTTTTTTTACTGTAATAAAAAGCTGAAGAGTTTGCTTAAACGTGCTGATCTCTGAAACTAAAAGTCGTATAAAAATATTTTTCATTTGATATCCCATTGATTGAGGAAAAAATAAAGCGTATTTAAAAAAAAAATTGTAGGTGGGAAAACCACTACGGAACACTATCATAGAAAATTTCATGTATAAAGAAAAAAAATTCCTCTCAATAAAAAAAGAACAATCTAGATTCCAGAAGCAGATTCCTTCCAAGTCCTCTCCACTCTACTTACGACTAGATACGACCAGATGAGCGTCAGCGATATCTCGGCGCTAGTCAATCTAGTGTTATCAGACAATAGTACGTAACTGGGTTACCTAATTAAAATTTCGAGAAATAATTATCTACAGTTGGGCAAAGCAGTCTGACATCTGCGGCTATATTTAGTCCTTGAAAGCTTTTTTCTACAATGTAGGTACATACCAAGTGAAATTTATTCTACTATCGGTTCCTCAACGTTGAGTTGAGGAACCGATAGTAGAATAAATGTATTTTCTATTAATGGTGAACAATCATAACACTCAACAAAGGGGTTATATGTATGGACGCTTTTACACCACGTCAATCTGGTCCCGTGGTAAGTTCACGAAGAACTTGTGTTACGGGTACCAGACAACGGAAATAAATTTAATACTTTTATACTATACATATATTTAAGATTTTTATTATAAAATACACATATTTAATACACATCCATGACCCAAGAACACAGAAAACTTTGTTCTCTGGCGGCATTCGAATTCGCAACCTAGCGCTATAGCCCTAACCATTGAGCCACAGAGGTTATAAGTGATTTTAAATGCATTTTGTAAATGCCTTTCGCTTTTAACTTAATAATGTGTCGTGTGACGCCTACAGTTAAAAAACATAAAGGATAATATGATCCTATTTTATAGAGTAGTCTCGGAGAGACGGTGAGCGCGACGATGGCCTGGGTTTGGGCTCGGCCTCTTGAGTGAGAGCCGAGAGGTCCGGGTTCAATCCTGACCCCCCCTGTGATTCCCAGAAATGGGTTTTTCTAAATTTCTACGTACACCTGAACATGAGACCATCGCTTGCTCGCCGGTGAAGGAAACATCGTGAGGAAACCTGCATGCTGATGAGATTAAAAGTTGAAGGTGTGTGAAGTTCACCAACCCGCATTGCGCCAGCGCATCGGTGAACTATGGCTCAAAACCCTCCTCGCCTGATTTCGAGGAGGAGACCCGTGCCCAGCAGTGGGACATGTAAGGGTTGATAATATTATATATATTATTATCTAGGAGAGGTGACCAACACATAAAAGTTCGAGATATAACTCAGAGATGGCGCTACTATCTTGCTAGTTTGGTTCCCGACTCGGACGCGATCATATTTTGTCGGTGTGTGATTTAACGAAAAAAAAACAAAAAAGTAAGTAAAAATATGCATAAATGATTATGCAAAAAATAATTATGCAAAATTGTACATAGATTAGTTGTAGTATTTCTATACTATATGGAATCAGCTGCCACCTACGGTGTTTCCGAACCGTTACGACTTAGGGACCTTCAAGAAGAGCATAGTCCTATTTGAAGACAACGCACCTAAGGATGTATCGGGTATCAGTGGATGTCGCTTATCACTTACCATCAGGTGAAACTGTCAGTTTGTCCCCTCTTCTATAAAAAAATCTTACTCCCCCCCACCCCTCTACACAAACCGCACGAAACGAGACAGCATAGTTGTCACTTCATGTCGGTATTATGTGAGCGATAGGTACCAACCACCCCGGTCGTGCCAGTTCAATTCGGCTGAAAAGCAGCATGGCAACCCTTTCAGAGTTGTTCATGGGCGACGCTGACCACTTACTATCAGGTGGCACGTCTGCCAGTTTGTCAGTGACAGGCTGTTCTCGGACGTATGGGTGACGTTGACTCTCCGTGGTTTCTATTCAAGATTGCCACTAATTTTGTCCTGAACAGAAGTTTGCCAAAATATCTATTTACCGCCAAAAAAAATAAAAAACCTACACATTATTGGATACATAATATTATTATCGTTATCCGCTTTGCGTATTCCGACTTTGCATAATATGTACCTTACTTATTATGCAAAGTATACCTGTAGACTGTAGAACCTCAGTCTACCACCTATGACTAATCCAAGTGCATTCGTTCGATAATATTAGTCGTGGGTTTTCCGGTGCAGGGGTACTTTTTGTACGTGTTATGATGTGACTTAGTAAGAAACTACGATCATTAACAGAATTATAATTACCGAAGAAAAAACCGACAACGTGTTGGTCGGCTATTAACCAGGTGGGAAGACGATCTCCGTACAGTGGCCGGTCCGTGTTCTCTTGGCGTTCATTGAGGAGGGCCAATGTTCAGCAGTGGACGGATAGAGGCTGATGATAATGATGAAGAAAAATCCAAAATATTCTAAAAATTAACGTTGATTTATAAACTTTTTTATGTTAGTTGGATAGGCAAACAGGATGAGCCACATGATGGTAAGTTTTTGGTTGTTCAACTGCTTCGGATGGTGCCTGTGGAAGGTGTCTGGGGCGGAGGACTTGCCAGGGTGTAATAATCACTGTGTGTGTGTGGTGGGGGCAGTGGTGAAGACACTGCCCCCACCATGGTTCAGGCCTAGACGTGACGGTGGGGCTCAGTAGCCTAAGGTGTGCACCTTGGGCGAAGCTAATTGAGCCGAGGGGGCTCTTTCTACCCCTCTTATAAGAAGAGGGTACAAAAGAGCAGGGGCGAGGGGCGACGACGGGAACCTCACCCCATTCTACTGTCCAGGCGTTGGGAGGGGTTGTTCTGTGGTGCAGGATGTGGTGTCGGTCCTGAGAGGCTGACTAGCCGTCGAGGTATTTGCTCATTAGATCCGGGGCACCTAACCAAAGGCATTGGTGGCGCTCGCCGAGTTTTAGTGGGTAGAGCTGCGTCCACTTACCAACTTTCGGGCGCAGCGAGTCCCACATACCCGCGTGGAGAGATCCACTTCCCAGTCGGATGCCTCAGAGCATTTTCCGGCGTTAAAGAAAAAAAAAGTGAAGACACTGCAGACCACACCGTGGCGGAGTGTCTAGCTTGGGCGGAGGCAAGGGCATCGCTCATCGCTGAGGTTAGCACGGACCTGTCGCTCCCTTTTTTATGTTAGTTGAATAGGCAAACTGGCAAACGTACCACCTGATGGTAAGTGGTCGACGTCGCCCATGAACATGAAAACTAGTATACCTGTAGACTCCATCATGCTTGTTTCTCCCATGAAACAGCTTTGCTGTGTTTCGGAGAGAAGGGCAAGACAGGCAGTGTAATTACTGGCACCGAGACTTAACATCTTATGTCTCAGGATAGGCAACACATAGATGAGTTGCCTGGGCTCGTTCCAGGTAAACTAGTTTATGTTCATGGGCGACGTCGACCACTTACCATCAGGTGGCACGTTTGCCAGTTTGCTTATCCAAGTAACATTTAAAAAAAAAACCTGGAACGAGTCCAGGCAAATCATTTATGTGTTGCCTATCCTGAGACATAAGATGTTAAGTCTCGGTGCCAGTAATTACACTGCCTGTCTTGCCCTTCTCTCCGAAACACAGCAAAGCTGTTTCACGGGAGAAACAAGCAAGATGGTGGTACCCATGCAGCCGGGAGCGCGGCACAGCGCTTCCCTCCCACCGGTGAACCTCCCTGCGGTCATTCGAGCGATGAAGTATATTTGAATAAGCAAAGACACGTTAACTAGTTATAAATTTAACAATCAATTAGTACTGTAACGCGCAATTAGGAAAGGTTATCTGGAAAGCTCTAAATGTTTGAACATGTCTTAATGTTAGTTATATATGTGTGTTTCAAGTTGGACAAAGAAAACTCTGGTGTATAGGACAATGATCTAGAATCTAGATTATATAATTCCTAGGGTTTGTTTTAATCCTCCCGTGACTATGGTAGGTGTAAAGTACCTGAAATGTCGGGTTGGATGCGTCGTAAGCGCAAACCCCTCACCTGCCGCCTGACACAGGTGCTCACCGGGAATGGTGAGTACCTGTGCTGGATGGCCCATAGGGAGCCGTTGGCAGTGTATCACGATAGTGGCGCGGCGCTGGACTCGGCCCAGCACACGCTCGATTTGCGTCCGAGATGGGCGGAGCTGCGTCACAGTCTGACATCAGTCATTGGAGGGGACTTGTCTCTGCCGAGCGTCATCACCGCGATGCTCGGTGACGACGAGTTCTGGACGGCGATGGTCTCCTTCTGCGAGGTAGTAATGTCCCAGAAGGAGGCCGACGAGCGGGTGAGAGAGGAGGCCGTCGATGAGAACTCCTTCCGTGGGCGACGAATAGGGATGCGTAGGAGGCGCTACTTAATGCGCCATGATAACGCGAAATAATGAATTTCAACTTAAAAATAAAAAAGGGATTTGATTTTAATTTATCGTTTTTTTAAATTTATTAAGTATTTGTATCGATGTCGGTAGTTGGTTACCATCCCCAAGCGGGAGACAGTACAAAATTGCAATGACTGACAAAAGTCAAAAAAAGACAGCAGCCAGGAGAAACTGCAATACGTGGTGTGGGGAGAAATTACTATAATGTCTACATAATATATCTGCAAGTATTAACTCGTCAGAAGTCATTTAGTTTCTTCATTCTTGTTACAGATGTTTGGTCCCAATCAAGGGGCCCACCGCCCAGGGCTCCCAAGTGGTCCTATCTGTCGCAATAGACCGCTAATAAGGATGTGGGGATCGATTCCCGACTGATACACGATGATTTGATGACTTATGGCCGCTTGTTTTAGGCACTTTGCATGATGACTCTTTGACGTAAGAAAATTTAAATGAATTGCTTCTTTATTGTAAGGCTGATCACAAAGTTTGGAAGTTTTATGTTAGACTAGCTGCGCCCCGTGGTTTCGCTCGCGTACTTTCTATTCTCGTAAGAGTACAGGGATATATTATAGCTATATGTTATTCTGTTTAAGCTATGTTATTGTATTCAATAAAAAAAAAAAACAGTAGTTTTTGCGTGAAAGAGTAACAAACAGACATCGATACATTCTTACAAACTTACGCGTTATTATTAGTAGGAGTAATGACAAATACTTCTCTGATAATAGATCATAATAAATATAAAAATAGATTACGTATACACATATTTTATAATTTTATTTATTAAATTAACTTTCGCCCGCAGCTTTGTTAGTTTTACAGCCGTATCCATTCACTTGGTAATAATGTAACGTTGTACTTGTAAATAATTTTCCATTAAGCATATAACCGGATAGTGTTGTAATGTGAGCCATAAAATTCCGAAACTGGTCAGTGATTTGTCACTGACGTGATAGCAATTCAACCAACCAGTGATCTGTATGTACATCATAACGGCCAATCATCCATCAATGTCCATCAGTCGACCAATCAGAGCTCAGAACCGGCGCAGCGTCGCAGCACAAATTTGACGGAATTTGTTTTCATACAAAACACAGAGCATTACCGCTCTATTCCGGTTATATATGCTCTTTGTTGATGATGGTGATGATGATGATGGTGGTGGCCGTGGTGATGGTAATGATGGTGATGATGATGATGATGCCTTCTCAATATGATCATCTATGACAAGATATCAGTGTGCTCGCCAGAGAATTTTACTCTTTTCCTAGGAAGTAAAATAAGGGATGGTAAAAAGTTCCTATATTAAACCGCTTTATTTAAGCTCTCTATTTTACTTATTGGACTTTTGAATTGTCCATTTCGACGTAAAATTGTTAATGATTATTTTAATATAAAAATAATAATATAAAATATGTAAAAATAAATTATTTATTACAATAACATACAATATTTACAACATTACAAGTAGTGACTAACTCACATATTAAATAACAATTTACAATACAACCTAATTATATTACTAATACTGACGGTTCAAAAACTAACTGACTCAAACGTTTTGGGATCTTTAAGATATACCGAGTTACTCGTTTCTCCGGTTCTTCTGATGCTCGACTTGGAACCTGTGGTATACTTAATTGACATTCAAAAAGATACCTTGTTGGTAGGTACTATGTATTTATTTTATTTCTTTGATTTTGATACAAAATATTTATAGACTTCCAATTTGAGTATACACCGCGTTGACCTTATAATAAATAAAAAGGCCCCAATTACATCTGCGCTCATAGGTTTATCACTTGATTCGACCATAGCTTCATACTCGAGGCTCAAGCATATGATGTCAACCGCGTAGGATAGGATGGATCCACATATATTCAAGAAACTTTGCG
Organism: Helleia helle; assembly: GCA_963853865.1. Classification (NCBI taxonomy): domain Eukaryota; kingdom Metazoa; phylum Arthropoda; class Insecta; order Lepidoptera; family Lycaenidae; genus Helleia; species Helleia helle. Next base: position 16,300,924 of record OY971433.1, on the reverse strand, counting down.
TCATCAAATGCAGGTATTTTCAAAAAAGATCATCAAATACTAAAGACACATACAATTTTAATCTATCTTAAGATCTCTGGGGAGAAGAATCTTCAATAGATAGCAAATACACCGGTCACCTGGTTCAAAGACCACATGCATGTGAAAGTGGGCAGCTGGTTTCTCATCCTCGAGAAATATGACAATCACGAGCCAAGAATTGGATTTTTTTAGATCTTATCCAGAAGATGCTGCAATATCCAACTCGGAGCAGCCACTTGTACTTAAACCAAAACCAAAGTCATATATTCCAGTCTTAGAATTTTTTGACCTTACGCTTCAGGCCCATCGAACGTCTGCACTGTTTGGCGACTGGCCGTCATTCTCCTGTCTTGTGACCATTTTTTCCTCGATTCGAAGTTTTTGCAAAGCACCAGGACCTATGGCAATAAAATTATCATTTAAAAGACAAATTATATAAATTGGCAAATATCTTCGTTTTCGTTATTATGAATTAACGAATTTTATTGACGATACCAAACCTTGGAAAAAAAACTTTCGCTCTTAAGACTTTTAAATTACAACATAGCATATCCTAAGCTTTTTCTCATTTTTTATTTGATTTGAGAGTGCACCCAGGTAAATTTTCGTAGTGATGGCTGTTTATGTCATTAATGAATATACCACATTCAAGCATTTAGCAGTCAAGCTATTGTAATCTAGAAGCCCCCATTTTCATTGAAGACATTTACTCGTGTTTAATTAACTTTGTAAGCTTCTTGAAAGTCAATCATCAAATAATACAAGTGGGTCAAAATTTACTTGTACGACTTCTAATATTCTCAAACTTTGAACTTACAAGTTGCAAACTTATTATATAACAACTATAACCGACTTAGAAACATCGATTATTGATTAAGTTATTGAAAGACGTAGTAGGTAGTGAAACTTCAGAATCTTGACAAATGGGTTCACATATGGTTTCTAGAGCCTTCCTAAGCGAGCAGGTCTCAATCACTGCTATTGCGCGTGAGTTTCAACGCATCCCTTCGTAACTAGCTTTGTTATGTTCGAAGAAAAAAGCAGGATAACCTACGTTAGGGCACCGATTAAATTTTGAATCTCAGAATTGTCATGCACATGTTATTCCGCCAGCTATTCTTTCTTTAAACTTATAAAATTCTTCTGCTTAAAAGGGGAGTCTAAGATCAACTTACCGTGTAAAACAGAGTTACAAAGCCAATTATTGCTCCAGCGAGGACGTCCCACCAGTGGTGCCTGTGGTCAGTGATCCTAGACAGCGAGCAGAAGGAGGAGTAGGAGATGCAGAGCATCTGCAGCAACGGTACCAGACAGACACTCCGGTGTCGCCAGTTGAAGGCGCGCTTTTGTAGATACCACTGAAATAAGAACAAGACAATTGATTTTTTTTTTTTTTTTCGGATGGATCTATGCTAATGGCCCGAAGGCCCTAATGCTTCAACGGATTAGTGTGAGCCCATTCGGCTCACTTTTGATTGGGGGGTTGCCCCCCGCCTACCGTGCAGTCTGCGACCACACGGCCTCCTGGCGTCGGTTGTGAAGACAATTGAGAAATTACTATTTTTACTAGGAAGTAGTCAGCGTCGGCTATGAACTTAAATAAGTTAACCTGAAACTAACCCAGGCAACTCATTCATGTATTGCCTATCCTGAGGCATAAGATGTTAAGTCTCGGTGCCAGTAATTACACTGCCTGTCTTGCCCTTCTCTCCGAAGCACAGCAAAGCTGTTTCACGGGAGAAACAAGCAAAAAAAGGTAGTACCCATGACGGACAATTTTTTTTCTTTTCTTTGATGCCGGGAAATGCTCTGATGCATCCTGCGGGGGAGTGGGTCTCCCCAGGCGGGTATGTTGGACTCGCTGTGCCCGAGAGGTGGTAAGATGAACACAGCTCTACCCACTAAAACCCGGCGAGTGCCGCCAATGGCGCCTTTGGTGACATGCCACATATCTATTGGGCAACAGGGCACCTCGACGGCTAGTCAGTCCCCAAGGTACCGACGCCACCTCCAGAGAGGGGTTGTTTTGCACCACAGAACAACCAATGTTGGGACAATACAATGGGGTGAAGTTCGCATCCTCGCCCCTTGTCCCCCCTGCTCTTTTGTCCCCTCTTCTTATAAGAGGGATACAAAGAGCAGCTCCCTCGGTTCAATTTGTTTCGCGATAACATTCGTAGAAATAGTTTCATTATAATGAGTGATATTCGTAAAAATTTGGAAACAACTTACAGCAGCGAAGAATCCCGCCAGGACGGAGAGGGAGGTGTGGCCCGAGGGGAAGCTGTGGTAGGAGTCGCTCTGCATCCACCTCGAGTACTTGGTGGAAGTGCACTTGTATGTGCTCACGTACTCCGATCTGGAATAAATAGGTATAAATTAACCGATATAGAACAATAATGAAGTAATTTACCACACATAGGGTATTCCCAGGTATTTCAGGATAACAGAATGTAAAATGTGTATGTATGTTTTTGCTGACAGAGAACGTAGCAAAACGTTTAGTAAGAGGTAGTGCCATGCTGCAGCCGAATTGGGCTGACACGATCAGGGTGGTACCTCTCGCTCATATAAGACCAGTGTAAAGTGACAGCTATGCTGTCGTGTTTCGTGCGGTTTGTGAGTTTCCGGTGGCCCATTAGAAGGTATAGGTAAAAGGAGGGCAACACATCTGCATACCTTTTGGTTGTGCGAATGTCTATGGGCGTCGGTAGTCACCAAAAGGCTCCGAGGTCTGGGTTACCTCCTTATGACATTAAATTTGAGATTATTGTACATTTGATACGTAGAAAATCCTTACCCTTTGCACGTCAATCCCGTGTCTGGTTGGCAAACATCGAAGAACATGGGCCTGGGGCTGGCGACGATAGCCTTCATCACCTCCAGGATGACGAAGTTGACGAACAACCCGTACATATAGTTCTTGTAGACGGAGAGGGTCTTCCGCAACGCGTAGTTGTATCTACTTCGTTTCGTATAGTCCGCGTTGTAAAACGTCATTTCCGTTCCGAGCATCTGAAAAACAATTCAGTGTTACTAGCTATTACCAAAGTATTAGCGCGTTCAAACAAACAAACAAACAAACTCTTCAGCTTTATAATCTATACTAATATTATAAAGCTGAAGAGTTGGTTTGTTTGTTTGAACGCGCTAATCTCAGGAACTACTGGTCCGATTTGAAAAAATCTTTCAGTGTTAGACAGCTTATTTATCGAGGAAGGCTATAGGCTATATAACATCACGCTGTGACTTATAGGAGTTGAGTATCGCGGGCGAAGCTGCAGGCAACAGCTAGTATTAGTATAGATTTATTTTATTAATTAAGTATAATATTGTTAACATAAAATTATATTTAGATTTAATGAATTAATTTATAGTAGATTTATATATTAGGTTTATATTTTTTCTGTCACACACCATAGTTATGGTAGAATGTACTAGGGCACTAATTTAAGACACCACCATTGTACTACATTCTTGTGATGAAATAAATGATTGATTGATTTATGGTAAGTGGTCCGCGCCCATGAACATAACTAACTGGAACTAGCCCAGACAACTCATTCGTGAGTATATCCTGAGTCATAAGATGTTAAGTCTCTGTGCCAGTAATTACACCGCCTGTAGCCCTTCTCTCCGAACAAAACTTTTTCACGGGAGAAACAAGCAGGTGGGTCCCAAACAGAAACCCTCCCAACGGTATAATGAGGTACTTACCACCACCAACGGCAGCAGCAAGACAGACGACACCACTACGGCCGCGGAGACTGTGTCCCCGGTGAAGGGGAAGGAGAGCGCTGGGTCATTGCAGTAGAAGCCGCTCCTCCTCTGAGGTATCACGCTGAACTCGTACAGAGCCACCACCACCGCAACTGGAATAAACCATTATACATTACTTTTTGTATACATTTTTCTTCGTACCCAACTCATGCGTTGCCTTTTTTTTCTGCAACGCCGGGAAATGCTCTGAGGCATCCCGCGGGGGAGTGAGTCTCCCCAGGCGGGTATGTGGGACTCGCGCCCGAAAGCTGGTAAGTGGACGCAGCTCTACCCACTAAAACCCGGCGAGTGCCACCAATGCCGCCTTTGGTAAGGTGTCCCAGATCTAATGAGCAATTAGGGCACCTCAACGGCTTGTCAGTCCCTTAGGAGACCGACGCCACCTCCACAGAGGGGTTGTCTCGCACCACAGAACAACCCCTCCCAACGTCGGGATAGTACAATGGGGTGAGGTTCCCGTCCTCACCCCTTGCCCCCTTTTGTCCCCTCTTCTTATAAGAGGGGTACAAAGAGCTCCTTTGGCTCAATTATCTTCGCCCAAGGTGCTGGGCACACCATAGGCTACTGAGCCCCACCGCCACGTCAAGGCCTGAACCATGGTGGGAAACTCATGCGTTGCCTATCCTCAGTCGTAAAATGTCTCTGTTCCAGTTAGCACTGCCTATCCTGTCCTGTCCTGCCAAACAAGCAAAGCTGTTTCGCTGAAGAAATAAGCAGGACAGCGGTCCGTGGTACCCTCCGCAGGCGAGAGTGCAATAAGCGCATTCCACCAGCAAAGAAAGGCGTCATTTTTATGTACGAAATTTTTAAACGTGATTTTCACATTATCTAAAACGTTTTAAATGAGACCGTACAAATACAATATTCATCTAATTCAATTTTTTTTAGTTAGTTGGATAGACAAACTCGTAGACGTGCTACCGGATGGTAAGTGGTCGACGTCGCCCATGAACATAAACTAGTTCACCTGGAACGAGCCCAGGCAACTCATTTATGTGTTGTCTATCCTGAGACATAAGATGTTAAGTCTTTGTGCCAGTAATTACCTATACCCTATACCATGAACCGATCCGTTTGCCCCTCTATAAAATGTAGATCACACAAGTCATACCCCCTACGTGCGATGTAAAAATAGACAATTTAATCATCAATATGATTACCGAACCCTCGTATGAGAGGTCAAAGTCAAAGTTGAATGGTTGTGTAAACCGGAGTCATATTAAATAATTGGCGTTACGTCACTTTTTGTTTATTTATGAATATGCGTTTATATTATTACTACGACTAAGGGACTTGCAGAAAGGAGATAATAAGTAGTACTTAAGGTTACACAAGTCGCTCATCTTTCAATACAAACGCAGGACAGTAATTACTACAATGTTTGACGTTGACCATCAAAAACTAAGTATAATATAAATTGATCTCGTCGTTATCTATGTGTGTATGTACTCAAAATCGTAAAAAATTATACATTTAAAAAATACAAACTTCTAATCTTTCGTATTTCAACACTGATTTTAGCCCAACTTTGGGCGTAAATAAATAGTATACCGAGCACGAAAGCTCAAAAATAAAGCCCAAACAGATATAGTTTAGTTATTCAAAAGATAAAATAAATTTATTTTTAAAAGATACACTAATTAGTTTTTCTATAATAACTGTTTTGCTAAAAGGACATTTTCGGAATGAATCATTGTGCATTTCATTCTAGCACGCATGTTCGCGCCTTATGTCAGGTGAGATAGCAATCATTTTGTTAGAGTTCGCGCAGTCGACTAGTTCAACCTTAAACTCGACCTACGACTAAGCCGTCTTAAGTTTAAACCGATTTAAATTTCTCTTGATTTGTCTTTTTTTCTTGAAGATTTATCTCAACTGACTTAATGGAGTCGTACGACTGTTAATTCGGTCTTTACGTTTAGTTATCCACTCAGCCAATTACTCTTTTTTTTTTTTCTTTTACACCGGGAAATGTTCGGAGGCATCCCGCCTGGGGAGTGGGGCTCCCCAGGTGGGTATGTGGGACTCGCTGCGCCCGGAAGATGGTAAATGGACGCAGCTCTACCCACTAAGTTAAGCTAACAGGGCACCTCGACGGCTAGTCAGCCCCACAAGGGACCGACGCCACCTCCACAGAGGGGTTGTCCAGCACCACAGAACAACCCCTCCCTACGTCGGGACAGTACAATGGGGTGAGGTTGCCATCCGCACCCCTTGCCCCCTGCTCGTTTGTCCCTTATAAGAGGGGTACAAAGAGCCCCCTCGGCTCAATTGGCTTCGCCCAAGGTGCTGGGCTCACCCTAGGCTACTGAACCCCACCGCCACAACAAGTCCTGAACCATGGTGGGGCAGCCAATTACTCTATCTTATCATCAACATCATCATTATAAGCCTCTAGCCGTCTGTGAACATAGGTCTCACTCAATGAACACCAATACGGCTGTTCCCATATTTGACATCTATTATATTGATAATTATATCGTTTTAAAATTAACAGAGGTAATAATCTATACTAATATTATAAAGCTGAAGAGTTTGTTTGTTTGTTTGAACGCGCTAATCTCAGGAACTACTAGTCCGATTTGAAAAAATCTTTCAGTGTTAGACAGCCCATTTATCGAGGAAGGCTATATAACATCACGCTGTGACATAAAGGAGTTGAGTAACGCGGGCGAAGCTGCAGGCAACCGCTAGTGTTAAATAGACTTCAATATTATGCAGTAACAAAACAACGCACGTAGTTAAACCTCAGCATCCGTTCATATAACCGTACAATTGACAATTTAGTCATTGTCGACTTATGTCACACCAGATTGACATGTATAACCTAACCAGAAAAATAAAAACCCTCGCCATATTGCGGAAAATTTCGGAACTAATTTCTGTATTGACTATACTATGTGTTGACATAAAAGAGATACAGTGGCGACACCACGCAGGGTTAATTAATATACATATTTCTATAACTCAGAGTACCTAGCCTATGTTCTGTAACGTGCATTTTCGAAAATTCTACCTATGTTCTTACCGATAGGGAAAATATTGTGTCCGTGCTAACATGTCACCAATTTATTTCAAATAGTTCTTCCAAAAATCGGTTCAAAAATGAAATAGAAATGATAGTTGAATAGCTAAGATTATATTAACGAAAAAGAAACCAAGAATGGTAAATATCCTTATAGTACAGCAACCGTAGTTACGGGAGCTGGAGGACTCCCGTGAAAAAAGGGAAATTGATAACCATTAGAAATACACACCACTATATATTATGTGGCGCTTTTAACGACCTCCGTGGCTCAGTGGTTAGCGCGTTGGCGCTCAAGCCGGAGTTTGCGGGTTTGAATCCCGCCAGGGAACAAAAAAGTTTTCTGTGTTCCTGGGTCATGTGTATTATACAATAAAAACCTTAAATATATGTATAGTATAAAAGTATTAAATATATTTCCGTTGTCTGGTACCTGTAATACAAGTTCTCCGAGAACTTACCTGTTACCACGGAACCAGATTGACGTAGTGTAAAAGCGTCCATAAATATTATTATTAGATATGAGTTGTATGATTGTGTAACATACGTCGCTAACAAGTAGGATAGTGGGATAGCTAAGAGGGTTATTATATTGGCGTGGGTGCGTGATGCAACGTATATGACGTGATGTACTGTATAATACAGCTTATCCGCTGGTTGCGTGACGTGACGCCGATCATCAGGACTAACGATGATTCTCATCGCAATCAGGGGAGACTAACATAATATCTACGTCATTAATGAAACATACTGACAAAATACATGTACTCTAGTGATAAAGCCATGTATTTTCGCATCTGTTAAGCCCGTTAAAAGTATTCTTCCAAAACGAGATTTATTTTATTTAATGGCATTTCACCCTGGTGTTTGTAAATCTAAAACTCAAACCGGCGGTATATGATGTACATAAATATTCCAGGTTGATAGGTAAGTAGATTAAAATTAATTCATAAATATAAGTAACTATGTGTCTACTCGATAACAGATGGCGCTAGACGACATGAAAGTGCAATCTAGCATTCTATTTTCAAACGATAATATATTTTAGATGATATTTTGGTTTTATGTCAGTATAAAGGCAAAATTCTAAAAGATTATGGGTTCATGTCTAACCATCTTCATCATTAACAACCCTTTTTCATCCAAGGGCAATAGGCCACTTTCAATAAACACCAAAACGGTCAAATCCATTTAATACTCGCATCCAACTGTAATTTAAAAACAATTTAGGATAATTACAAAAACAAGCAATTCACATTAATTTACGTCATCGATAAACGATAGTTTCTAATTGCGATCCATTTGCGTATTTAGGTTTTTTAAGGTATTTTTACAATATTGAATGGTCAAATACCGGCCTTACAGTTCAAGACCGGGATAAGTTCTTTTGATTTTATCATCATCCTTAATTTCTGCAGAAAACGACTTAACACGAAAACGTTGGTCACTTGACGTTTTGCAATGACAATCATTATGAGAATTTGGCTAAATGGCCTGGAAGATATGAGGGAATAAAGAATATTACAAAGGCGCGAAAAATATAATCTTGCAGCGGGTTGAAAACTGGTGATGATTAATACTTTAATTAAAATATCATGCACATTACTACGAAACGCATCATCTATAATAATAACGATTATCGATATTGAACATTATGTTAATGACGCTGAACGGAGATTGAATTAAAATATTGCGTCTGGTGAATTACAATCATTGTAATACGAAAGTATGTACACGATCAGTAAACAATAATTGAGTGATTATATTTTGACGGGTAGTGAAGTCTGGTGGTACCCGACGCAAAGGTCGAATTCGAATTCCCATTCGAGAAAAATATAGATATAGATTTTTGTTAGTAAGCTTTCACTTTGGTGGGAAATCAATTGACGTTCAATAAGACACTTTGTAAGTACACCATTGATGTCTCATGAATTTATTAACGTACTCGTAATAATGTAATTCCAAGTTCGAGTTTATCAGAACTTTGTTAGAACAAAGGCATTATTATTGTAATCATCTTTGTTTCTAATCAGTTAGTTAATAAATCAAAGTCAAAAAGACTCTTCAGATAAGCGCATGCCGCAGAGACCAAACCTAAAAAATGTACAATTCTTGAACCGCCATAAAACCCGTAAAAAAATACCAGTAAGAAAGAATTTACTGTTTAGCTTTAGTATAAATATAAATCTTATTCGATTTACCTATATAATGTCAGATACTATGTATACGAAAAAATACAATACAATTTATTAAACAAAGTCCGTCGATATTTACACACGGCCATTTTTTTTTTCAGCATTGCACCGTGCATTCTGCCACATGCATCATGCCGTGGGGTCCGTTTACACGTGTCGCGTTTTTTATCCTCGATCAAAATAGTAACATCTATTTATAAGTAACCTTTATGCTTTATATCTTTTTTACGCTTATATTTATTAAGCCTTGTCGTATGGATGTGTGATCTTAAAATATTTTTTCATAAACCAGTTTATTGGAAACAATTTAAAAAATGTTGTTGACATTAGTATACTTTTATTTAAGCCGGTGAGGGAAAACATCGCGAGGAAACCTGCATGTCTGATAAGATAAGTATTTGAAGGTGTGTGAAGTTCAGAAATCCGCATTGGGCCAGCGGAGGGCCTTCACGCCTGATTTCGAGGAGGAGACCCGTGCCCAACATTGGGGCATGTAAGAGTTAATATTATTATCTAATATATTATTATATTTTAGTGCTTATTGACGTGATAACGTCTTATAAATAGATGAACGGCGTCTTCACGCACGACAAAGTGTCATGTTAATCCTGAGCCGAGCGCGCAAGCAAGAGCGCGGAACAAGCGATCGGCCTAAGCGTACGGCATGTGACGCATTATGGCGTTATCACGTAAAATGATCATCTGTAAGCCGACTTTACAGCTTTTTTCTATCAATTTCAGTATTTTTTGTATGAAAATATTTTTTTTACAAAATGTAACTTATTATATGAATAAAAAGCAGTATTGAGACCGATGAAGGATGGCTGCTCTCAAAAATGACTATTAGAATCGGCGTTCCTGCTTTTTACTTTATGATTAATCAAATTGATGCTCACCGATCAACAGCAATGGCAGATCGACTCCCAGCATCCATTTAAAACTGCACCCGCCACATCTGCCAGTCTGCATGAGTTGTGATTCCGGGTCTTTCCTCTGTAACAACAAAATTGACATTAGTAACCTTTCAAATAAACCTTTTAAGGTGTATTTTTCTGCAATTAATTACTGCACTAATCATCATCATTATCCATCAAATGCAAGACAGCAATATATTTCTATAAACGTTGTAACGGTCCGTGTTGGATGGCGTTGGAGTGGCGAGGATCGGTCGTCTTGGCGTTCTTTGGGAGGCCTATGTTCAGCAGCGGACGGATAGAGGCTGATGATGATGAAATGTTATAAGATCTCCAAATATATATTTTAATGTTACTGCAGAAAAAACTATCCCATCTATACAAAAAATTGACCTTTCATGTATCTTCCTATTCCTAAAAATACATGACACTGCTATGGATAAGATTGATTTTTAATAGATACGAAGAAATACTCCCAATTACCCCTAACGTGAGGCTTTTTAACCGACTTCAAAAAGGAGGAGGTTATCAATTCGTCGGAATCTTTTTATTTTTTTATTTTTTTATGTATGTTACCTGATTACTCGAAGATGGCTAGACCGATTTGAAAAATTCTTTTTTTGTTCTAAAGGGTATACTTCCCAAATGGTCCCATGAAAAGGAAACCAGGATCTGATGATGGCATCCCAGAGAAATCGAGGGGAACTTTCGAAAATCGTAGGGGCGACTAGTGCGTTTGATATTTTTTTTATAAAGTGTTTTGAAGGACTACAATTTGATGAAGGTCTGGAGTCGATCTGATGCTGGAGCCGAAAGATAATCGAGGGAACTCCTCAACGATTTACATCAGTAACCTTGTGTTTGGGCTTGTTTAATTTGTAATGATGAGAACTTTACACCTAGATGGGTTGTGACTGTCATTAGGGGTCTGATGATGAAGACAAAGGACAGTTAAGGGAACTCCTCAACAGTTTACAGTAGCTACTTTGTGTTTGGACTTAATTTATTTAAATTGATGAGAACTTTGTACCCATATGGGTTTTATGCGCCATTAGAGGTGTGATGATGGAGACCATACACAGTCGAGGGGAATCCTCGACGATTTACAGCTTTAATTGGGCTTACTTCATACGGTAAATAATATTATGCCAAAATCATGTAATTTTATTACTTGTCGTTGTTAAATGAACAAAAAACAACTGTGGCTTGGAAGCGCATCATAGTTTTTCAAGGTCATCATAATATCCATTCTATATCTATATATTGGTGATGTTCTATACCTATATAAGTATAATGGAATTATTTAACGAATAGCAGCAAATCTACCGTGATTGCTTTCAATTACATGTATATAAAGTTTTACACAATTCCATTTCGGTTTTTTCATTTGTTATGTAATGAATGAAACCCTTTCTACGGTCATCTCATTAATACAGCGCTATTTAATCTGAGCAACGCGTTTAATAGTTCTACCCATATTTCAGACAAATAAAATCAGTTATCAAATTTTGAAATCACTAAAAATTAAGAAATAAAAAAAAAATTAGTTTTTTTTTTTTTAATTTGAAGTCGGTTTTAATTTTTGTTTAAAATTTTTTTATAGTTCTATATTGGATAGCGAACGCGTACATGTATGAATAAAAAACAACGCCATCTAGCGGTAGATAGACTATAATATTAATTTCATACATAACTGCGTCATAACACCTGTCGCTGGTTATCGGGGAACCCCGTGGTCGCTGGTTATCAATAACCGCAAAGGAAATACAAGTTCATGAAATATCTTTGCAAAGCCAAATAATTAGCTAACCTAATGATAAAAGATATTTTTAAAGAGATTACGGAAATTGCACTTGACAAAGTCAAAGGTAAAGTCTAATATTTAATCTAATAATTATTAACTTTTCAGTAAAAGACATACATCGTAGGTGTACTTATACTAAAGTAGACTTATTAATATTATCATGTTTCCGCAGTTTTGGGTACTCCCCGCCGACTGAATATCACAGCAGGTATTTTTTAGCTTAGTGACACCATTTTAATCAGTACATAATTACCCAAGTACACATTTTATTACGAGTAAAATTCGCAAATAAACATTAGGTACGTAGAAATCACGCCAAATGTAATACTATTTTTTTTTTGTAATTATAATAGTAATTATAAGTTTTGTATATGGATCTTTGATATCTGAGTTATGAATAAATAAATAAATAAAATCCACAGGTTACTAATTATTTCTTTATACCCTTTTCAACTTTCATAACTTTCAGACTCATCAAATATTACACAACAAACTGCGACTTCAACTGAAGGTTATGAAAGGATCAATACACAAGGTCGACCTGACCTTGGCAAGGCTGACCTTCAGCGTGCCCTACGGATCTCAAGGACCATTGACCTTTAAATCAAATTGATAATAATCAGGGTGACAATATGCCAACAGGTTAAAGGACTTTGTATAACAGGTTCGATTCCAAGGGCATAGGATTGTATGAAATAGTGTAGGCCGTGCGGTCACGGGTTTGATTCCCGGCTATACACAATTTGTATGACTAATGCTGGTCATATTATATATTAATATAAAGCTGAACAGTACAAGTCGGATATGAAGTAATAATAATATGTTGGGACAACTCACACACGGCCATCTGTTCCCAAACCAGGCAGAGCCTGTTCTTATGGCAACCAGACAACTGATACATACTTATATATTTCTAAATACATACATATTATAGATAAACTACACCCAGACACAGAACAAATGATCATGCTCATCACACAAACATTTTTCCTGGGTGGGATCAAACCCACGACCTTCTGGTTTAGCAGTCAGGGTCACTAACCACTAGACCAACAGGCCAGTATTTTTACCTAATTACGATGTAATATTATTGGCTATTTCATTTTGACAATTTTCAATTTCGGAAAAATATTCTGTTTAGATTGATGCAATTTGTAAGTTAGGATAGTTTTGGTCACGACAGGTATCTGTTGTTTGTACTCTGTGCCAAGTTCAACAGATGTACTAACGTAAATATATCTTCATTTCTTTTTTCTTTGACGCAGGGAAATGCTTTATGTAGTAGTACCTGGGTAATTCCTGACCTTATGTGAGACTCACACTTGGGCTGTGTATACCCAAACTAAAACCACTGCGAGAACTTTCAGCCGTTTTTTGAGGGCCCCGCAGGCATCAGAAGCACCTCAGCGACAGGCTGGTCCCGGCGAAAGTCCAGACTACAAGAACTCTCCGCGACGTTGTGCTATATTGGGCTCAGGTTCCTGAACACGACACGAGCACAGGGGCGTTACTGGAGGCGCATTAAGTAACGCCTCCTACGCACCCCCGTTCGTCGCCCACAGGGGGAGGTCTCGTCATCGTCCTCCTCTCTCGCCCACTCGTCGGCCTCCTTCTGGGACATTACTGCCTCACAAAAGGAGACCATCGCCGTCCAGGACTCGTCGTCACCGAGCATCGCGGTGATGACGCTCGGCAGAGAGAAGACATATCTTCATTTCTAGGTCAAATACTGTCTTACGTAGATTAAGATATCACAAAGACTATTTACAGACTCGAAATAGAAGCCCTGAGTTCCAGTCTGACTTGTGGTTTATAAGTAGAAAGAGAAATTCTGCCCCAAACGGGATTGCGTGTATTCGACCATAGGAGAATGACACTACCTCGCCTAATTCTGAGTCTTGTAAGGTAGTAAGAATTGCACATTCTTTAAGTAACTTGGATAGGCAAACTGACAGACGTACCACCTGATGGTAAGTGGTCAACGTCGCCCATGAACATAAACTAGTTTATCTGGAACGAGCCCAGGCAACTCATCTATGTTCCTCTCCTGAGACATAAGATGTTAAGTCTCGGTGCCAGAAATTACACTGCCTGTCCTGCCCTTCTCCGCTGTTTTACGGGAAAAACAAGCAAGACGGTGGTACCCACGCAATTACATTTGTATATCTTAAAAAATCATCTCCATGACAAAAAATTGGAATCATGGAAACCCTACTCCATCTCCGGGGATACGTTAAAAGGCAAGGTCTGAAGATAAAATTGTGTTACATAATCAAATAGAACAAAATGTATTCGGGTGTTATTTTTACTTCGTGTTTTTTTCCCGACTACGGCAAATGTTTCAGCAATAAGTTTGTATTTATGTAAGTTTCACCATGGATCCTAAGCTTTTCGATTTTGGGGAGGAGTCAATCATATTTTGTAATAATCCGGTAATATCACAGCCTAAATTTCAACTGACTAGACCGCCAAAAAAAAAATTAAATTATATTTTAATTAGCTATAATCCCGCGAAACATAGTCTTAACAGTCAGCAAATGTGTGAGTGCAAGCGTATGCGTGCATATTATTATAGCATCGCCCTCCTTCCCCACACTGCATATGCGTACGCTCGCATGCACTACCACCACACAATCTACGCACGTTTCGCCCCAACACCGAGGTATCCTCAGGATGTAGACTCTACGATTAATAATCGTGCTATATGCATGCATATGCGTGCACTCACACATTTGCTGTAAAGACTGCGAGTTTCGCGGGATAACTGCTAATTAATATATAAGACATATAATGGATTTCCGCAAAGTAACGCCTGATTCTATTAAACACCTTTACATCTATTCTTTCCTGTATTATTACCTATTCTTTGTATTTTAAACTAACCCACCTGTGCCTCTGGGGACTGAAGATTCACCTTGAGTGCTGTCATTTTACACCCATTTTCTACAATACCGTTCATTTTTTACGCATGGTAATACCCAGAAACGAGGAATCACCTGGTTCTGGTTGTAGGTCAAGAACCAGTCATGTTCTTGGTATTATAATATGGTTCACGACTTTGACGTATGACATGATTCTTTTGAATGACGTTTCTAGTTTTTTTATTCAATCAAAATACCATATCGAATGTTATGCCAGAATTTATTAATGTAATTTTTTAATGTGTACACTTTTTATCAATTTTATTTTATAATAAAATAGCGATAAACTTTTGTTATAATAATTTTATATTTTTTTAAAGCTTAGAAATGAAAATTGTAATATAATGGAGCTGAAATTTGAACGTGATAATCCCTGCCACTCAGATTTTAATAATTATTTTTGCATTTAATGGGTAGCCCTTTTTTGAGAAAGGTTACAGTATTTACTTTCGAGACTTTTATTAAATTTGGGAAATCAATGACAATGAAACAACTTTTTATACATGATAATGAAATAACTTTTTATTAAATTTTGGGTATTATTATGAAACAACTTTTTCACTTTTTTACGGATTTTGTCGCGGTTTATTATGATTATTACATGCCCCAAGTTTCGGATACTTTACTATGGTCACGGGAGGTAACTGTCCCGTAAAAGTTGTTTCTTTATAATGAGTGCCAAGTAAACATTAGAAAATACTTTGGGGTAGTTAGACGGGGACAGCAAGAAACTATAAAACTATTTTTGTTCTTTAGGCAATACAACAAAAAGTGTATAATAGAGTTAAAAAAAATTTTGTTATCGCAGGGAAATGCTTTTTACGCATGTAGCCCGGATCTCGGGTAGATCCTGACCCTATGTGGGACTCGCACCTGGGAGTGCCCTACCCGTAAACTAAACCACTGCGAGCGCCTTCAGACGCATTTTGAGGGTCCCGGATAGGCATTTAACAGGATCACCTTAGCGACAGGCTGACCCCAGCGAAGGCCAGACTACTCCTCTTAAAGGGGGACTGCCCGGCTGATTAGGCAGTGCCCGCGACGTCGTGTCATACTGTGCCCAGGTTCCCATCCTGAGCCCGACACAAGCACAGAGGCGTTACTGGAGGCGCATTAAGTAGCGCCTCCTGCGCACCCCCATTCGTCGCCCGCGGACTCTATTATAAACTTGTAATTGTACGCTCGATGGTTTTAATGTTACTTGTAAACGGAAAATATCCTGATAATGCGCCTATGATGTTTTCGTATCTGCTTGTTTATAATAGCCATAGGAAAACCACAGTAAGAACCAACAACACTTTATTGTTATTATATCATGGTCAAAATATTACCCGTTGTCAATTTTGAATATAAATAGTTTAGGGAAAAGGGTAAGTCGACCTTTGACCATAAAATAACGGGGAACGGCCGTCTTGGCGTTCATGTAGTACAGAAGACACGATGATCATGATGATAGAGAACACGATAACAATTTTCAAATAGTACAAGCTATTGAAATAATTCTGGCTTGTCCTTTTTTTATTCTATGTGCTGAAAAGGATTTTTATAATTAACGTGAAGTTTTTTTTTTTTTTGAATATAAAATAAGAATTTAATCCACACAATTAAATTACGAATTTAAACTGGTATTCGTAGCCGAAATATCGAGATCCGTGAAGTGAAAAAACATGGTAAATATCCTGTTTTGAACAGTTTAAAGTTTTTAGTTGTAGTGAATAAAAATACCTCTTATAGCCTGACCAGAAAAATAATAACCTTCGCCATGGATGGACTACCGTATAAAAGATACAGTGGCGACACCAATGCAGGGTTTGTATATTTCTGGTCAACCTATACATAAAATTGCTCCATTAGATATTAATTATATATAGAGTATGGTAAAAACCAATCTAATCAGGCCACTTTAGATCAAAGTACTACAATTTTATCATCACGCAAGAAGTGGGTGTAGACAATATTTATTTTTATAATAAGTCTAAAATTTTAGCGACTATTTATGCATGAAGTGTGTATTTAAATTGTAGAAATACATAATTATAGTAAAATATTCTAAAGAATTGCATGTCTATTTCTTTTGCTTTTAAGATAATATAAGTTGTATAAGAATATTATGCAGCCTACACTTAAAACAAACACAACGTATTATTATAATTCATAATAATGAAAAAAAAAACACGACACACAAAATTTATAATTTTCCAGTCTAGACCAAATTTCAGTTGTGAAATAAGACTAGTCTGAAAAATAACTAATGCAGTAAGCATTTTTGTAGCTCAATGTAAAAATCTATGAAGCAAAAAGGTGCAGTGAAATTTGAAACTAGCCTCAAAAATATGAATACAATAAAGCTGAAGACTTTGGTATGTTTAATCTCGATAATCACTGAAACCACCGAACGTATTTGTAAATGTTTTTGGCAGTAAAAAAATGATAAGGTAGGTTATATAATATTTTAAAGGATTGTTTTGTTAATTTATAAAACTGAAGAGTTTAAAACTAGCCTCAAAAATATTGACATTATAAAACTAGCCTAAAAATATTGATATAATATCAATTGATATAATAAAACTAGCCTTAAAAATATTTCTATAATAATTGATATAATAAAACTAGCCTTAAAAATATTGCTATAATAATTGATATAATAAAATTAGCCTCAAAAATATGAATACAATCAAGCTGAAGACTTTGGTATGTTTGGACTCGCTAATCTCTGAAACCACCGGTCGGATTTGGAAAAGATTTTTTTAGCAAATTTTTTAGCAAAACATTTAGAAAAATGTAGAGGAAGGTTATATATTTTAAAGGATTCATTTTTTTAGCTAGTTTATAAACATTTACCCGCATTGCTCCATATGCTGTCTGCATTTCACAAACACACCGGTCTCACAGACCATTCGAGTATTACTATCTCTATATTACTAGACATAATTGAAATCTCAGATAAAGCGTCTGATACAGCTCTTATCAACGCTCTTTATAGAATACAAAGCATTATTCTATGTATTTCAATATTTTTTGTTAGAAATATATTTTATTATCATCATAATCGCTGTCATTGACACAGGATAAGAAAAAAGAAAGAATTTAGTAAAATAGTAGGATTCCCCTCTATCACAAAACCAAATGAAAATTGTTACAAATGTTATAAATGTTAAAATTTTCATCTATACAGATAAATAAATTTGGAGTGTCTGTTTGTAATATTAAAATATAGGTTAGGTATATACCAGCATCAAAAAACCTGTTTCTGTCTTTCAGTCCTCATTAAGGTTTCGTGTGTGGTCTAGGCTTGATTTTGTTTAGTAAATTAATTTAGGTTAAATGGAATTGGCATGTACATAATATGTATAAAAATTCCTTAAATAAATGAAAAATAATAATAATAATATTAAAATAACCGCTTTTTACTAAATGCATATGGATGTATACACGGTACATATACCAAAATAGCATTTTTTACAATTTTTGTCTGTCTGTCTGTTTGTTCCGGCTAATCTCTGAAACGGCTGGGCTGATTTTGACGGGATTTTCACTGACAGATAGCTGATGTTATAGGGAGTAACTTAGGCTATAAAAGTAATCATCATCAGTCCGTATACGGCTATAACTAATACTAATATAACGCGGGTGAAGCTGCGTGCAACAGCTAGTTAGCAATACAATTCGTAAAAAGGAGTTTTGCTTAAAAAATATTACCGTATATTTTTGAAAAATAAACTTCGAATTACACATTACATTGATGCAAAAATGCGCCATTTTAATTCGTTGTAATGTTTGCGCAAATTTCAGTTATTATAAAATTAAAAGAACGTTTATGGATTTTACACGGTTCATTGAGATTTTTACATGCCCGATGTTTCGAATTAAATGATCACGAGAGGACATCGGGCATGTAAAAATCTCAATAAACTCGCGGTTTATCCGTAAAAGTTGTTTCATTATAATCTTAATAACAAGACTCAAGATAAAGAAGAAATAGACACACGAATCACGATATCAAATAATATAACTACACACTACGGACACAGTCGTATAAGTTATATATTCTTCTTTTAATATATAAGTATTTTTTCTTTATCGCCGGGAAATGCTCTGAGGCATCCCGCAGGGGAGTGGGTCTTCCCAGGCGGGTATGTGGGACTCGCTGCCCCCGAAAGCTGGTAACTGGACGCAGCTCTTCCCACTAAATCCCGGCGAGTGCCATCAATGCCGTCCCTAGTGAGGTGCCCCGGATCTATGGAGCAAACAGGGCAGCTCGACGGCTAGTCAGTCCCTCAGGGGACCAACGCCACCTCCACAGAGGGGTACAAAGAGCCCTCAGCTCAATTCGCTTCGCCCAAGGTGCTGGACTCACCCTAGACTACTGAGCCCCACCACCACGACAAGGCCTGAACCATGGTGGGGTAATATATTATTACTGGGTTAATTAATAATAATTTTAACTTGTAAAGCTTAGTAATCATCAATTGTTTTTTTGTAATTTATGTGTAATAGTATTTTTACAATATTGGTTGGGAAGGTTTACTACATAATTTGAAATAGTGGTTTAGGTTTTTTACCATTTTTATGAGTGCGTCATTGGTTTTTTGTCTGTCATTCACGCCACCTAAACTGCTAACAAGCTGTCGGCCTTCTGGACATCATTAGAGAAGTTCATCGTAAAAGCCACATTAATAGTGCAGTAAAGAAATACTACGAAATATCAATATCGATCTCTTTTCTATCGCTCGAGGACTTTCAGTGAATGTCAAGATGGCTGATCCCCCGATATTGCACAGAAATGGTTATCCCATCTTGGTAATTCTTCGTCTTTCTTCATCATCATCAGCCTTATCCATCCACTGCTGAATGTAGGCCTCCTTCAATGAACGCCAAGACGGGCGATCCCTTGACTCGCACACCTTTGTCTTTACGAGACATACCTAAGTTTACCAGACGTAAAAATAATCCAACTTAAATAAAGATGATGCAATATTATATACATAATACGCCTAAAAAATTATGATTGCAATTGATAGATAGATTATAGCAAATTTCGTGCAAGTGAAACCGCGAAAAATAGTAAATAACATTCCTTGAATATAATAAATAAAAAAAAGTGTGTTTGTACTTATGTACACGCGTTAGAAGTTATACCTACTTCTTAAAGAAAAATACATAGTACAATAATTTCATTACACTGTAACCATTTTGCTTATTAAGTAGTTAAACATTATATCTTCTTCTGACGTATACACTGTCATTATGTGAAAATTGTTATAAAAGATAATGTAGACTATAGCTTCGAGGTGTCGGTTTTTCGTGACGGTGTGCGCGCGCAACGTAAAAATTTATTATCATTTTTTTTCTAAGTGTAACTTCAAAATAGAAACAACACATGAACATAAAAACCGCGGACTAAAATCTAATGGCACTCTAGTCTTGACCAACCTCGTGAGCAATAAATATTCAGAGATAAGATTATAATTTACGAGTCAATTATAATCATTTCCAAAAACTTAATATGTTTATCGACTGTGAATCATTGGCTTCTTTCCAAATCCTGTGTGTCATTTTTCATCATATACAATGCTTATCGGATAAACCATAGTGGTTAAGATTGTTATCAGCCGTAGATTTAACTAGTTGTTTAAGCCCGCTCAGATTATCTTTACAGCGCCATCTAGTGGCAAGTTACTAAAATTTTGATGGCATAAAAGCTATCTATATGCTTAAGAGAATACGGATATGTGCTATCTTTTACAGTGATCGGTTAAACAGTGTTCGAGTATGATATAATTATGTACATATTAGGCCAATAGCGTAGGCGTATTCGTAAACAAACGTAAATATGAAATTACATACCATTAAATTAGATACTCCCACAATATTCTTAAAACTTTCCAAACTCACACGACAAGAATTAACCATTTTTAAAAATATATCACCAAAATACTGGCTGGTACAGGCTGAATGAACTTCGCCTTAATATTTTTTAAATTATAATTGTCATTAAATGTCAAAACACGTGTGCGCTTCTTAACGGTTAGCGCGTACTATTTATTTCTTTGCGTTAGAAAGATGATTAATATATATGAGGGTTTTCCTTTTATATGTTACCATTTAAGTCACATTACTGTAATATTACATGAAATGTACTTACATGGCGTTGCCTACGTGATGTTTTTGTAACAAAAATTATTCGAAATTTGTTTCTCAAATACCTACTATGGAGGGTAGAGTCAAGGAGAAACATCTCATATGGGACGAAAGTTTAGTTTTCCGCTCCGAATAACGGAAAAACTAAGATATGAACACAGCTGTTGTAATGACTAAAATATAATCTAAAATGTTTTTGTAGACAGAAAAAAATACTGTTTTTTTAAATAAATTTTAAAATAAAAAAGAATGAAAGAAATTCTTTCTTTCTTTCTTTCATCAGCCCAGAGCACTGGGGTCCGAAAAATGAAGAAAACTTCGATAGTATGAGTATTGTTGTAATAATTAGACACTTTTAATACACAGAGATGATCCTCCTTGGCTCTACCCTCCATCTATATCTATACAGATAAATAAAATTGGAGTGTCTATTTGTAATATTAAAATAACCGCTTTTTACTAAATGCATATGGTACACGGTACATATACCAAAATAACATTTTTTACAATTTTTGTCTGTTTGTTACGGCTAATCTCTAAAACGGGAGTGCTGATTTCGGCGGGACTTTCACTGGATGAAGTTATAAGGAGTAACTTAGGCACTGGGAATTTAGGAATGTAATCTAAGTTAACGCGGGCAAAGCTGCGAGCAACAGTTAGTAATAAATATAAGCTGACACATTGCATATTCAAATACAAAGTAAATATATAATAGCTATTTATTCATTTAAAAATTGTGAATGGCGGCGGCGCTTCTATAGTATTTTGCACAATATAAAAAATCTTAATAAGTAACAAAATAAAAACTAGACACTTTAATCTCCAGAACCACATAATTATTTACCGGTGAACCACATAATTATTTACCGCGCTCCCGGATGCATGGGTACCACCATCTTGCTTGTTTCTCCCGTGAAACAGCTTTGCTGTGTTTCGGAGAGAAGGGCAAGACAGGCAGTGTAATTACTGGCACCGAGACTTAACATGTTATGTCTCAGGATAGGCAACACATAAATGAGTTGCCTGGGCTCGTTCCAGGTAAACTAGTTTATGTTCATGGGCGACGTCGACCACTTACCATCAGGTGGCACATTTGCCAGTTTGCCTATCCAACAACATAAAAAAAATATATATTAAGATATTTTTTAACGCTATATTTTTAACGCTATCTAGAGGCTGGTGAAACCACAGATACAGCTTAGGTTATCTTAAATGTAAGTGTACTGGTCAAAACAATTCCTTTAACATTACAGTATATTTCCGCTGCGCACGCGCAGACAAATAGCGACCATAACTCCCCATGATAGATAGAGAATTAAAGGTGAGTTATAAATATAGTACGCCTTATATTAATTATACTATACAATGGATAAGGGTATTCAGAGTGAAGCAGTAGTATTAATAATACCCCTATACATTTCTTCCTCCTCGAAAAAAGGCGAGGAGACATGAACAAACCAGGCATAAGACCATGACTGGTTTATAATTCGTAATTAGGCGAGAATAGTGGAAGGGAAGCGCTGTGCCGCGGTTCCGGCTGCATGGGTACCACCATCTTGCTTGTTTCTCCCGTGAATTTCGCGAGTTTCGGCGAGAATTACATACCCGTGTGTGGAGACCCACTCCCTCGCGGGATGCCAGCATTTCCCGGCGTTAAAGAAAAAAAAACCCTCTCTAAGTTCTCGAAGAACTTGTGTTACGGGTACCTTTTTTCCTTTTACGCCGGGAAATTCTCCGATGCATCCCGCCTGGGGAGTGGGTCTCCCCAGGTGGGTATGTGGGACTCGCTGCGCCCGAAAGATGGTAAATGGACGCAGTTCTACCCACTAAAACCCGGCGAGTGCCACCAGTGCCGCCTTGGTGAAGTGCCCCGGATCTGTTAAGCTAACAGGGCACCTCGACGGCTAGTCAGTCCCGCAATGGACCGACGCCACCTCCACAGAGGGGTTGTCCCACACCACAGAACAACCCCTCACAACGACAGGACATTACAATGGGGTGAGGTCCCCATCCTCAGCCCTTGCCCCCTGCTCTTTTGTCCTCTCTTCTTATAAGAGGGTTACACAGAGCCCCCTCGGCTCAATTGGATTCGCCCAAGGTGCTGGGCTCACCCTAGGCTACTGAGCCCCACCGCCACGTCAAGGCCTGAATCATGGTGCGGGTGTTACGGGTACCTACTAGACAACGCAAATATATTTAATACTATACTATACATATATTTAAGATTTTTATTATATAATACACATATTTAATACACATCCATGACCCAGGAACACAGACTACTTTTTGTTCCCTGGCAGGATTCGAACCCGCAACCTCCGGCTTGAGCGCCAACGCGCTAACCATTGGGCCACGGAGGCCGCCAAATTCACTGCTTATTGTGCCCTATTATTATTATTATTATACTATTATTAGTGCTCTTGCACTTGCACCTTTGAAGAGATGCTTTCTTTCTTTCAGCGCAGAACATCATCATCATCATCAGCCTTTATCCGTCCACTGCTGAACATAGGCCTCCCTCGAACGCCAAGACGGCCGATCATCTTCTCACCTGGTTAATGAATGACCAACACTCCGTCTACCTAAACGTGGCCTCCACTCTAGAACCTTATTGCCCCATCGGCCATCCGTTCTAAGTGTGTGACCAGCCCACTGCCACTTCAACGAGCTTATTCTTCGCGTGATATCGGTAACCTTAGTTCTCTGACGGATGTCTTCGTTTCGAATCCTATCTGTCAAAGAAACACCCCGCATAGCATAACAAAACCAATTATTAAGGATAGCAGTTTATAAAGATTTTTCATTCTCAACGTTTCGGATAATTTACGGCTACCGTGATCACTGAAGCACTATAAACTATAAGATGGTTGTAAGTATCCGAAACGTCGGAACCGTAATCTTTATAAGCCGTCTCACTATAATGCGTGGAATTCGCGTAAACATTGAAAATAAATAATTTTCTTAACAATTTAATAATATTTAATTTCAGAGGTGAATACGTCTTGCATAATACTGTTCAGCCTGTAGCATAATTCAACTTCAAGTTCGATAATCCAGCGTACCTTATCTCCCATCTCACACACTACAATAAACTTTGTAATTCATTTCATTTATATTACATTGTAAAAGACATAATATTTTATTACTTAGTCCGGAAGATATTATCCTGAAAGCGAACTATGGTCTGGTGTATCTACTTTAACGATTACAATAGCTGTTTCTATCGGTTTCACTTACCTAAAGAAATCTCGTTATCAAAAGGAATATCCTGTCTCAATAATTGGGTATAATAATAAAGAAATTTTCAACGCATTTTTTTTCAGCATTTATATATATATATATATATATATATATATATATATATATATATATATATATATAACCGGAATAGAGCGGTAATTTTATGTGTTCTATATGAGAACAAATTCGCTGGTTCTGCGCTCTGATTGCTCAACTAATAGCCATTGATGGATGATGGGCCGATGGGACGTACATACCGATCACTGTAAGATTAAATTGCTATTACGTCAGTGACAAATCACTGACCAGTTTAGGATTTTTATGGCTTAAATTACTACTCTAACCGGTTATACACTCGATGATTAAATAAGTCTAGATCGTTTTAAGCTAACACAAAACAGTCTTCATTAAAAGGATTTGTGAACTTTCATATCGATTGGTTAACTGCTGTCGGATTATACATATTATATTTTGACCGGTGGGAATGTCCGCGCCCCCGTCTGCGTTGGATCACCATCTCATCATTTTTTTTATTTTCTTTAACGCCGGGAAATGCTGGGACGCAGCTGTACCCACTAAAACCCGATGAGTGCCACCAAAGCCGCCTTTGGGGATGTGTCCCGGATCTAATAAGCAAACAGGGCACCTTGACGGTGTCAGTCAGTCAGTCTTCCAAGAGACAGACGCCGACTCCACATAGGGGTTGTCCCGCACCTCAGACAACTCCTCCCAACGTCGGGACAGTACAATGGGGTGAGGTTCCCATCTTCGCCCCTTGCCCCCTGCTGTTTTGCCCATTGCCCCCTCTTCTTATAAGAGGGGTACAAAGAGCACCCTCGGCTCAATTCGCTTCGCCCAAGGTGCTGGGCTCACCCTAGGCTACTGAGCCCCACCGCCACGACAAGTCCTGAACAGCTGAATGGTGGGGTGGTACCACCATCCTGCTATATCTTTCATGAAATAGCTTTGCTATGTTAGAGAAGGGCAAGACAGTCAAAGTAATTACTGGCGCAGAGACTTAACATCTAATGTTTTAGGAAAGCAAAATATATTAGATTACCTACGGCTTTGCTTGCGTGTTCAAAAATGATCAGTTTAACAATGTGCCGTTTAATTAAAAATATATTTACTATTATACTTTTCCATTTGCTCTCAATTTAAAGATGTTTTCTGCGATAAGATACTTCTCGCTCTGATTATTTTGATGGATTTTTTTTCTTTTGCTCGGTCTGCTAGAAACTTATAGAAGAAACGTATACGTTTTCGAATCTTAATATGTAGTTCTTAATTTTTGTACCTTTATGCATATAATTCCTCTATACTTGACTAAACTTTTAATCAAAAGTAAACCGGTGGGAGGGAAGCGCTGTGCCGCGCTCCCGGCTGCATGGGTACCACCATCTTGCTTGTTTCTCCCGTGAAACAGCTTTGCTGTGTTTCGGAGAGAAGGGCAAGACAGGCAGTGTAATTACTGGCACTGAGACTTAACATCTTATGTCTCAGGATAGGCAACACATAAATGAGTTGCCTGGGCTCGTTCCAGGTTTTAGTTTAAGTTTATGTTCATGGGCGACGTCGACCACTTACCATCAGGTGGCACGTTTGCTAGTTTTCCTATCCAACTAACATAAAAAAAAACAAAAGTTAAACCGATTTTGATAAAAGGATGTGTACGATTTGGACTCTACATTTTTTTAATATGATTTCTCCTCTCTCTTTCTCTTATATCTTCATGAATTATTATTAATAAAAAATGTATGACGAAAGATGGAAAAAAGCTCGTAATGACATTTGAGTGAATTTTATTGTCAGGGAGCGCCCTGGCGTTATAGCTTTATCTATAGAGTGATGTTTTACATCAAAAAATTCCCGCCACAAATTCATCCTTCCATAGGCCGAAAGACGGGAGGATCGGTCATTGTCTGATGCAACTGCCTCAACCCCACCATAATGCGGTCAAGCGGCTGACAGCCATATAAGGTGACACCACACTCTACATGCTTTTGGCGTCACAATATTACCGAATGAATTCATGAGAACAATGGGAGTTCTTTGTCTCATCTAAAACTGGATAACAATGACTATACTACATCGTTCATTACAATTGTCATCATCATCACTAATAACCTTCGTCCGCTGCTTGACACAAGTATCTCTCAATGAACGCCAAGAAGATCCACTCGCACCCAAGAAGGACCAGAACGATGGTCGTCTCTAGTTGGAGGATGACCTCCTAACGTGACTCCACTGCAGCTCTATCAGTCCACAGGCTTCGGTTTTTTAGCCCGGCCTAATAGGTATTTAAGCTGTCTATTTCTTGAAGCAGCTTTGCTGTTTAAAAGTAGGCTAATTACTCCCCACCATGGTTCAAACTTTGTCGTGGGGTGGGGCTCAGTAGGAGAACCCAGCACCTTGGGCGAAGACAATTGAACCGAGGGAGCTATTCTTTGTACCCCTATTTTATTAAGAGGAGGCAAAACAGAAGGAGAAAAAAAAGAAAAGAGGATGGGAAACTCACCCCATTGCAAGTCCTAAGGTTGGGAGGGGTTGTTCTGTGGTGCGGGACAACTCCTCTGTGTAGGTTGCGTCGTTCCTTTGGGGGACTGACTTAGGTGGCCTGTTGCTTAACAGATTTAACGGGGCATTTCACTAAAGGCGGCGTTGGTGGCACTCACTGGGTTTTGGTGGGTATAGCTGCGTCCACCTTAACATCTCTCGGGCGCAGCGAGTCCCGCCTGGGGAGTCCCCCTTCCCCGTGGGATGCCTAAGAGCATTTCCCAGCGAAAAAGAAAGGGTAATTACTGGAATTATCTTGTGTAACTCGAATCAATTGCCTAGCAACTGATATCTAAAAACCTAGGCTTATCTTTGTTTTTAAGTACGTATTAGTCACCCAGGCTTTGTACGAGTAAATCCTAGGCATTGTGGTGTTGTCACAATGCTTATTTAACCATCTTGATACTATATTTAAAACACTTTACCTATACTTAAAAGGTTATTGTACAGATTCAATTATTCACCAAGCTACGATAATAAAGGTAATAAATGTCAGCGCCATCTATTATCGAGTAGACAAATTACTTAAATGTCGAAGTGTCAATTTCCAGATAATTAATTATATCGACATAAATCTTGTCTGTCCGTGCAACTGCGATTATTAATACAGACGCTATTTATAATTTAATATGCTTATGACGTCTTGTTTACCCCGATATTACATTGTTTTATAAACTGTTCAGAAATATATATTTACATAATATAGGTACCTAATAATATTTTAATGTATTAAAATTTAAAATAAAAATAATTTACATGCTTATAATACTATTGCAGGTGAACAAATAAATTTGATTTATAGTAGTTTACTTTTGTTTCACAGGGAAATGCTTTTTACACATAATATAGCTAGGATCTCGGGTAGATCTGACCCTATGTGGGACTCGCACCTGGGAGTGACCTACCCGTGAACTAAAACTACTGCGTACATACAACATAAATACATAGTACCTACATACATACTTACACCTGAAAAACATTACCCTCCTTTTGAGGCAGTGGGATAAAAATAAACTCCGAAATGAGATTTAAAGCTAACATGGTTATTTTCGCCCGTTTTAAATATTTTTACACGCTTTATAATATTAACTTCACCTGTATGTTTGCTTGTAACGTTTAGACTTGATTTTACTTATTGTAAAAAAATCTAAAAAAAATGATACTCTTTTTGTAAAAAAGCGTCTGGTGCTCGATATACATTGTTATAAAATATTTCATCGGTATCTATTTCTAAAAATGAAATTAGTATAAAAACTTAGTACAAGCACCACGCTTTTTTCCAATAGGTTATATAATTTTTTTTTGTAAATCCATTAAATTTTTGTGTTAAAAATTATTTTCAAATTTTTTAAACTATAATTCTTTTAAGGTATTAATTACAACTTTGCTCCCGCCGTTTTTCTATAGATGGTGTTAGCGAAAATTAAACGTCGAGTAAATACAGGCATGTTTATGGCTGACCAATAAATACTCTTTATTAACTTGTGAAGTTAACCTGATAACACCAGTAGTTTATTTGTGTTCACAAAAAATAACTTATCCCGAATAAAAATGTCAACTTAAGCCGAATTCCGACATTTGCGGGAATTGTTAATTTATTTATTTTAATATTAAAAATCTGCGACTGATTCTTAGCGAATGCTCTCACGCTTACGATGAAGCTGTTTGAGTGCAACGACATGTCGTAAGTGGTTTCATGGGGATAATCCTGCCACGCTTCTACACTTTCAGCTAAACTGAATATTCACGGTTTCATGGTCATGCTCTGTATTTGGTGGGACCAGCTTGGTCTTACATATTATGAGCTGTTACAACCGTCTCAAACTATCACAGGTCTTTATCGAAGCTTTGAAAGAAAAACGACCACAATACTTTGAATGGAAAGATAAAGATTTTTTGACAATGCTCGGCCTGATGTTGTAAAATTTATCAAAACATACTTGAAACGTTGAAATGGGAAGTCCCCACCCGCCGTATTCCCCAGACTTTTTTCTCTCTCTACCTATCACTTATTTTGATCCATGGCACACGGCCTGACGGAGAACTTCCAGTCTTTCAAGTTCAAAAGTGTATTAAATGGCGGATCGCTTCAAAAGATGAACATTTCTTTCAACATGACATCTCATTGCTGTCAGAAAGGTGGGAGAAAGTAATGGAAAACAACGAACAATACTTTGAAATATAATTGAAATATAAAGCTATACAATTTTGAAAAATAAATTCTATTTTAAAAAAAAATTAAAAAACAGCTTGAATAGAAAACCGAACAAAAAATTTGAAAATAATTTTTAATACAAGAATTAAACGGATTAACAAAAAAAGCATGGTGCTTGGTACTAAGTTTTTAATTTTTATACCTACTAACTTCACTTTTAGAAATAGATTGAAATATATTTTTAACAATGAATATCGAACTTTACCGCTTTTTTACATACAAACATATAAACAAACATACAAACAAACATAGCGTGAAAAAAAAACGTAGGAAGCAAAGTTGTATATCATAATAGTAAAATAAACGAATAAAAATAAAGACAATATGTAATTAAAGACTTGTACTACATTACTATCACCAACGGTATTTCATTAGCCTACTCTACATTTGCGCTTGGCAACGGGCTGATAATGACGAAGTTTTCCTCGATGAGTCAGCGACGCCAGCGTGTGTCATCGCGGATCAAGACATTCATTGCACGTACGAGAGACTACGTCTCACGATCGCGGGTTCGAATCCCAAGCGATAATTTTAATGAAAAATTTGTGTCCTTTGAAAATAACATGATAGAATCTTTCGATGATTCACGACACTTCACGAAATGGTCGTGGCATCATGAAATCCGACTAGGTAGAGAGGTAGAAGTAGATAATCTTTCATCTTTATGTCTGACGTAGGCCATAAAATAATCACCATCACTCCCTCCACAGTTATTGATCAAAGGTAACTCGGGCGAAGCTGCGGGCAGCGACATTCTTTTCTTTTGCGCCGGGAAATGCTCTTAGGCATCCCGCGGGGGAG
Source organism: Helleia helle (assembly GCA_963853865.1). Lineage (NCBI taxonomy): Eukaryota > Metazoa > Arthropoda > Insecta > Lepidoptera > Lycaenidae > Helleia > Helleia helle. The sequence goes on along the minus strand of OY971433.1, from coordinate 16,271,311 downwards.
GGTTTGTGGGATGATAAAGTGGTAAGGTGCAGCCATAAAACACGGAGAGTGCCACCAATTCCGCGTTTGGTGAGGTGCCCCGGATTTGTTGAGTAACAGGGTACCTAGTTACCAACGGCTAGTCAGCCCCCAAAGGGAAGGGACAGAGGGGCTGGGCTCCACAGAGGAGCTGTCCCGCACCACAGAACAACTCCTCCTAACTTCGTGATAGTGCAGTGTGGTGAGGTTCCCATCCTCGCCCCTTGTCCTCCCTGCTCTTCTTAAAAGAGGGGTACAAAGTGAAAAAAAATCTGTGAATGAAGTTCAGTATATATTAAAAAAATATGGACGGTCTCCTTTTTTATTTATTTTATATCGTTTTCTTGTAACTATAGCGTAGGGTAGGTACCCTACGCTATAGTTAGTTAGCTACGCTAAAGGCAGGTGCCCTTACTGACCCGCCTCTAAAATCCACGTAGTATCTATATTCATCATAAAAATATTCTGCACTTGGCGGGATTCGAACCCACGACCGTTGCGTAAAGTATCCAGTAGCCTGTACACTCGACCAGCTGGCCGTCAAAAAGCTGATAGCTGATGATCAATATGCACAAGTACTTGACACGTCATTATCTAATATCTAGTCAGTGCATCATGCGTCATACATGGGTACAAGTACTTGATACACAAATCTAGGCAGTGCGTCACGCGATGTAGGATTTATATAATGCCCGCAAGGACCACGGAATATTTATAGAATGATTGTAGAATTACAAATACTTGTTTTGTATTATAATATTATATTAATTTATAATTTATACTTAATCTGATGTCAGGCATACACATATTTTTTTAATTTTATTGTTTATTTATTATTTTATCACCAACTTTCAATTTTCTTTTTATTTGTATTTTGCTGATGTTTTTCTGTGTATTTAATTCATGTCAGTCTGCTCTTTTCTTGCATTTTTATTTGTAAAATGTGGAAACTTGATTGGTTTATGTAATAGTTAAGATTATGCTAAAATAAAGGCATTATAAAACTGTTTGTTTTCCTAATAAAGATAAAATAAATAAAATAAAATATCAATATGGGAAGAGAAATCTGTATGACAAGCAGCGCCCCGCGGTTTTACCTGCGTAACGCCATTCCCGTTGGAGTACAGGGATAAATTATAGCCTATATGTTATTCTGAGCTATGTTATTGTAAAGTTTCATTATAATCCATTCAGTAGATTTTGCGTGAAAGAGCGACAAACATACAAAATCTGTAACACCTTTTACCAGTCTTACTTAGTGCCATGCTGCTTTGCAGCTGAATTGGGCGGGCACGACACATGGTACCTCTCGCTCACATAACACCGGCGTCAACTGACAGCTATGCCGTCGTGTTTCGTCTGGTTTGTGAGTATCCGGTGGCCTATTGGGGGGATAGGGAAAAGGGTAACGCATCTGAATAACTCTTGATTATGCGGATGTATATGAGCGTCGGTAGTCACTATAAGGCTCCGACTGCTCGGTTGCCTTTTTATGACATAAAAAAATATACGTCCATACATTCTTACAAACGTTCGCGTACTTATATAATACTAGCTGTTGCCCGCAGCTTCGCCCGCGTTAACTTAGATGTACAGCCGTACACGGATTGATGATGATTATTTATCTATGGACGGGCGTAGGACTTTATTTTATAATATGAAGAGATTAAAACCGTATTTTTGTAAATAGCTTTTACATTACCGCTTTAAGATTGCCAATTTTTAAAGTATTAAAATGGATATAGGTAGTATGTTATATTTAACTAATGTAGACATATTATGCCATCGCGGACTTTTCAGTAGGCATATTTAGGATACACAATTCTACCATACATTGATACAATAATAATTATTATCCTAACTTTCGGAACCGGGGCTCGGTCCGGCTCGGGCGCGAGGCGCGGCATCACGGAGCGCCCGGCTCGCGCGGCTCGGTCGAAATCACGGTGTCGCATTATTTTGATTTTGCTATATCTTCTAAGATATGCATTTCATTTGCATGGTGTGAACGGGAAAACATACTTCATGAAATGCTAAAGCTAACTAACATATTTAAAATGATAAGGATTAATACCACATTTGTGTAAATAGCTTTCCAACTAGCGTTTTATAATTGCCCATTTTTTAAGTATTAAAATGGATATAGTATGTTATACTTAAGAGATACACATATGCCATTGCGGACTTTTTTGTAGATCTTTCTAAGGTGTACAATAATGTAGTACATAATTTTGATTTATCTGTTAGTGTTCATCCAGCGTTTGTAATGTAAGTGCAAAAAATGTGTTTATTTACGACATTAGAAACCTCAAAAATAACAGTATTTCTCCACTATTTAATGGATGTTATTATACATATAAACCTTCCTCTCAAATCACTCTATCTAATAAAAAAACCGCATCAAAATCCATTGCGTAGTTTTAAAAATTTAAGCATACAAAGGGACATAGGGACAGAGAAAGCGACTTTGTTTTATACTATGTAATGATTATGTATAATGCATATATGTATGTATGTATGATGTATTGTATGATAATAATAGATTATAATTAGCTTTTTACGTGGTTTGTCCCCGTTTAAAAAAGAAATACAAAAGAGTCGCATATGGCATGAAATATAGGATGAATATAGCTATAGATATATATAGATAGATAGAATAGAGGATATAGATGTTAAGATGTAGTGCCATGCTGCTTAGCAGCCCAATTGGGCCGGCACGACCGGATGGTACCTCTCGCTCACATAACACCGGCGTCAAGTGACAGCTATGCTGTCGCGTTTCGTGCGGTTTGTGAGTTTCCGGTGGCCCATTGGGGGCGTTAGGGAAAAGGAGGGCAACGCATCTGCATAATCTTTGGTTGTGCGGATGTGTTTGGGCGTCGGTAGTCGCCAAACGGCTTCGACTGCTCATTGCCCTACTATGCAATAACAAAATAAAAAAAAATAGGCAATCATGAAAAAGCTCACCTAGGACTCTACTCATTCACGTGTTGCCTATCCTGGAGGTAGGATAACTCGGTGCCACTAAATACACTGCCTGTCTTGTCCTTCTGAAACACAGCAACGCTGTTTCATGGAATACAGCGTATTACTCCCACCCGAGAACGAATGACTTACTATCATATGAACAAGATACACAATGTCATATCCTGTATAGCCTGACCAGAAATATATAAACCTTGAGTGGTGTCGTCACTGTATCTTTTTTACGTCAACACATAGTATCGTCCATACAGAAATTAGTTCCGAAATATTCCGCAATATGGCGAGGTTTTTATTTTTCTGGTCAGACTATACTATATGTGTATTTCAGATTCATATTTTTGTTATGATATTGTAAACAAAAGAAACCCTGAATAACAGAGAAGGGAAAACATGACAAAACATGCTTACATCAGAATATCCATTGGAAATGACAATTGATAGACGTGTAAAGTTGCACGTGCCTTTAAAAAGGGGTTTGGGTTCGAATAGAGACAAATCACAAATGTATGAGGAATGTATGTATAAATCATGAAGGTTTTAACGGAGCGGTCGCGGGTTTGAATCAAAGTCAGATAATATGATGAATATGTCTGCAACGGTACGTATTTATATACTTTAACTTATTTACGTTCATTGTGCCCGTAACACAAACCCGTAACAGAAGTTCTTACACACCACGCGACTGGGTTAATGTTTTGTGTCAGAGTTAAAAAACAACGCCGACATATATGAGTCTCGCGCGTTGAGGCACTGAGGGTTTGGAAAACGATTTTTGACGTGACACCGTCTTATAATTCGATGGAGCTGACTGCACGAACGAAAAAACATGACGTATGCGATCACGTATGCGGCGTTACCTCGCTCTGAGGCGTTCCATTTTCTTATGACGTTGTCACGTTCAACTATCGTCAGTAAACCGACTTTACAGACAACCGATTTTTTATGTATAGCCTGACCAGAAATATATAAACTCTGCGTGGTGTCGCCATTGTATCTTCTATACGGTAACACATAGTATCGTCCATACAGAAATTAGTTCTGAAATTTTCCGCAATACGGCGAGGGTTTTTGTTTTTCTAGTCGGGCTATAATATAACAACCAGTTTACGGCTTACAAAATTCATGATTCTCCGGTCTATAGCTTTTGGTTTGACAGACGGACAAATCGATCCTATAAGGGTTCCGTTTTGTCATTTTGCGGAACGTAACCCCAAAAACGAAACGTCAGTAATCTAATATTTTGTAACGGTAATATATATATATCCGTGTTTATATATATAAACACGGATATAAATTATATCTGTAAATTCCTGTATTCACTAAAATATACTTGTGGTATTTAATAACCAACATTGAACAGTTATCAACTACTGTGGCGGTACAGCAAACAGTTATATAAATAGACACGCCATGAGGTAATATTTAAACTACATCATCATCATCATCATCATCATCATCATCATCATCATCATCACCAACACCATCATCATCATCATCACCACCACCATCATCATCATCATCATCATCATCATCATCACCATCATTATCATCATCATCATCATCATAAAAACATGTATCAAAATAATTACAACCGCCACCGGAAACTCAAAAACCGCACGAAACGAGACAGCATAGCTGTCACTTGACGCCGGTGTTATGTGAGTGAGAGGTACCACTCCGGTCGTGCCGGCCCAATTCGACTGCAAAGCAGCACGACAATGCCTCTTACTAAATCTCCTCTGCCCCTTGCCTTTGTCGTCCATGTTATGCCCATCAGCTTTGCATGTCATTGGTCCATCTCACCATAGGATGTCATGGACTTCTCCGACCCAGTCTAGGCCACTATTCAGTTACCGTGGACCACCAGCCTTCACCAAGTGTCCAACTCCATTTCAATGCGACCCTATCTCCGACATCGGATCTCGGTATTGCGGATACGGTCTTGTAATTTGATGCCGAGCATGGCTCGCTCCATTGCCCTTTCTTTGGAAAATAAACTCAGGGGTGGGAATCGGTGGGACGAGGACAATACGCTTGTCTACATACCTTTAACATCATCATCATCATCTCCTATCCGTCCACTGCTGAACATAGGCCTCCCTCAAAGAACGCCAAGACACTCGCATCCAACACGACCAGACGACTAGATAATTATTGAGATATTTCTAATAAAATTCATTGACATCATCATCAGCCTTATCCATACACTGCTGAACCTAGGCCTCCTTCAATGAACGCCAAGATGGCCGATCTTACCACTCGCACCCAACACGGACCGGCCACATACACGGAGATCGTCTTCCAACCTGGTTAATGGCTGACCAACACTTCGTCTACCTAAACGTGGCCTCCACTCTAGAACCTTATTGCCCCATCGGCCATCCGTTCTCCTGAGTGTGTGACGCGCTTATTCTTCGCGTGATATCGGTAACTTTAGCCCTCTGGGTGTCTTCGTTTCGAATCATACATCCAAGAGAATGTATTAACTACGTTTATGATAATTAAATTAATTATTTTTTTAAATAAATGGTTACTCCACTAAGGGACCTATGAAAGACATTTTTATGCATTTATTTTGACCGCATATAACCCCATTTACTGCAGAGAAAACGCAGCGACGTGACGCGTACGCGTAGACGTAAGTCTACGCTGCGCATACGTTCGTTGCATACGTCCTTCAAACATCTACGCTGAACAAACGCTAGTGTGAAAGGGCCCTATGGTGGCGCCAAGGTAGATGCGGGTCTCCCATTAACGACACCCGGGACTTACATAGTCCAGGTGATTCACAATTCCTCCATTGGAACGTACTCCGGTTTTATGGGTTTTTTTTTACACAGGTTTTTATGAGTCACAAAGGTATGTTTACCTGACTGTCCACTTAGACTTTCCTGTTCGTGTTTATTCCGATCGCATACGATGATTTTATGTAATCATTAATGAGCTTGTCTTTGTATCATTCAGTAGTGCGTGTAGTCCTGCAGCGGTCGCGGGTTCGATCCCGCGAAGTGCAGATAATTTTTATGTTCAACTATCTATTTATATAAATTTTCTAATTTATTTCAGTTCAGTACTCGAAAAATTAGCTATTAAGATATTACTTGATGTGATTGTTAGTTAATAATTATTTAAATTGATTAACCAACAGAAATACCTTTAAAATCCCTTTTACGCTTTCCCCTAAATGGGGTGAAAATGGAAGAAATAAGCTGGCAAAACTGCTTTGCACGCAAAGCGTAGCATCCGGGTAATGATTTAAATGTAGATATTTATTAGCATTTAACGTTAAATTCTCAGAATAATATTGTAATGTCGCTGCTCAGAATTGTAAGGAAACCGGTTGGTTAGGTATATATTATAATAGTTATGCTCGTGTTTTTGTAACATTGAATATCAGATGTTTCTGTATGATAAATTTAAAATGATTTCCGAGAAAATAAGTTATAATGAACGCATATTCTTCATGCATAATATTGTTATTTTGGTATTTGTACCGTGTATACATCCATATGCATTTAGTAAAAAAGCATTTTACAAAAAATTTAAACCGACTTCAAAAATACTAAACTAAAAAGTAATAAAATAACAGTTTCTTTAAATTTTGTGCTTACAACATATAATCAACTTAATTTTCTACTAATGTACAAACTTTGCGTTTACCACGTCATTATAGTTACTTTTGGAGTCGGTGTCAGCCAAGGTAGGTAGGTAGGTAATGTACAGCAACAAATACGACACCAAAGTTACATTAGTAGAATATTAATAAAAATAACTAACTGCTGAAAGCCTTTTTAATTAACGCCAAGACTACCAATAAACCTTGTAGTAAAGTATCAGCTCTATATTATATAGAGCCTATACTTTACTACTAGCTTACTTCTATAAGTATCAACTCTATATAATTAAAACAAGTATTAAGTTTTGACTCAGAGTCGACATGAAAACGAACGTAAGTGAAAGTTGATCAAATATAGATATACGATGCGGTGTTATGTATTAGGAGTGTGCGCCCTTGATCTGTATTGTTTTGTAATGTTTACGCGAATTTCACTCATTATAATGAAATACCTTTTACAGATCGCGGCTTATTCGGTTTTTACGCCATGAAGGTCCTCCCGTGACCATAGTTACTGTATTCGAAACGTAGGGGCACGTAAAAATTGTTTTATTGTTTTTTCTGATATGTGTGTCAAACTATATACTATAGGTAATGGATACAGGGATCTATTGTAGTATAATAGCAAATGTAAGCAAGATAAAACACATTATACGGTATGTTAGAACGAGATAGACAGATTTCACGTAAATGTTAGAGGCCTTTGGGCCTAAAATCTTAGTTGAAAGAGCACCCACAAGTTAGAAAAAAAAAGATGTTTGTGTGATGAGCTGTGAGCATGATCATTTTGTTCTGTGTTTGGGTGTAGTTACTTTTTTTTTAATTTTTTTTTTATGTTAGTTGGATTAGCAAACTGGCAAACGTGCCACTTGATGGTAAGTGGTCGATGTCGCCCATGAACATAAACTAGTTTACCTGGAACGAGCCCAGGCAACTCATCTATGCGTTGCCTATCCTGAGACATAAGATGTTAAGTCTCGGTGCCAGTAATTACACTGCCTGTCTTGTCCTTCTCTCCAAAACACAGCAAAGCTGTTTCTCGGGAGAAACAAGCAAGATGGTGGTACCTATGCAGCCGGGAGCGCGGCACAGCGGTTCCCTCCCACCGGAGGAATTAATCTATAATATGTATGTATTTAGAAATACATAAGTATATAACAGTTGTCTGGTTACCATAAGAACAGGCTCTGCCTAGTTTGGGATCAGATGGCCGTGTGTGAGTTTTCCCAACATATTATTTTTATTATTCTTTACTTCAGCCTTCATCTACATTCTACAAGGTAGATATTGTGTTTGATATATCTGATTAATTTTTGATAAGAAAATGCTCGAAACTTATCTTATATCGGTTACAATGAATTAAAGTATGCACAAGTATATTTCGACAGATAGTGCTAGTAAGATAAAGATAAAACCACTATCAGTTTTGACTTGTACCTGTGTACTGTCTGTGTGTACACTATACATATCTTGTTTGTCTCGTGAGACATCTTTGTTTTGTTTCGGAGAGAAGGGCAAGGCAGGCACAAATACCTTATGTCTCAGGTGAGGCATAAGAATGAGTTGCCTCACCTGCGAGCGCCTTCAGTCGCTTTTTGTGGGTCTCGGATTTGCAGGCAACAGGATCACCTCAGCGACCTGGCTCCGGTCAGACTACTCTTCGTAAGCCACTAAGGAGTTTTGACGAAGAGACGTCGTGCCTAACAGTCAGGTTCCCATCCTGACCCGACACGTACACAGGGGCGTTACTAGAAGCGCACTCCTACGCATCCGTTCGTTCGTAGCCCGCGGGAGAGGCTTCGTCGGTGGCCTTAACCCTCACCCGCTCGTCGGCCTCCTTCTAGGACATTACTGCCTCGCAGAAGGAGACCATCGCCGTCCTCCGTTGACTGATGTCAGATCGTTACGCAGTGCCGCCCATCTCAGGCACACTTCGAGGGTATGCTGGGCGGAGTCAGGAGTGAGTTGCCTCGACGGCTAGTCAGTTTCTTAAGGGAACGATGCCACATCCAAAGAGGGGTTGTCCCGCACCACAGAACAAATCCTACCAACGTCGGGACAGTGCAATGGGGTGAGGTTCAAATCATTGCCCCTTGTTCGCCTCTGCTCTTTCCTATCCCTTCTTCTTATAAGAGATCCAGATACGGCTGTAAATCTAAGTTAAAGCGGGCGAAGCTGCGGGTATCATCTAGTCATAAATACTTAAAAATTAAATGGAACTTTGAAGTATGCGATTTTGCTGAAATCCAAGTATTAAATACCTTATTGTGGGCTAAAGATAGAAAGAACTAAGGAGCGATTTCACATCATGTTTTTCACCCGTAAATAAGTTTTTGTTTATAACTCTCTATTGTAGAGACCTCAAGGCTCTATGAACCCGAATGTTCCTAAAATCCGGTCCTGTAATATATTTTATCACGCAAGAGGTAGTGCCATCCTACTATGCTCCCGAATTGGGCCAGCACGACTGGGGTGGTACACAGTACACTGGTAGCTTTCGCTCACATAATACCGGCGTCAAGTGACAGTGTTTGCTGTCGCGTTTTGTGCGGTTTGTGAGTTTCCGGTGGCCCATTGGGGGGATAGGGAAAAAAGAGGGTAACACATTTGCATAATCTCTAGTTGCCCAGATATGTATGGGCGTCGGTAGTCTAAAGCTTCGACTGCTTGTTTGCCCTTCTATGCTATAAAAAAACTAACCCGACCAGTCAGACTCAAGGGACTGTCGATAAAAGTGAAAACAAAACAATTAAATTCAAATACATATAATACAGGCTGTAAAAGATTATCACAACCAAAAATGGCCGCATGACATTGACAGTAACTGAAATGTCACACCAACGACCTAGTAATACTCCTACCTCTTTGTGTCACACACACACTGGTGTTTGACGATCGTCAACCACACTGAAACTTTGTTTACATGTAAACAAATATTGCATAATCTTATATAAATAAATCAAACGTCAAATAGCGTCTCATACAGGTGGTAACGGTGACGCGATCCAGAGATTTTATCTCGTCTAAGAATATGCCTACCGTGCCTAAAGAAGTTTTCACTTCAAAAATGATGTATCCTTTAAGTAGACGAAGTGTTGGTCGGCCAATAACCAGGTGGGAAGACGATCTCCGTGCGGTGGCCGGTCCTTGTTGGACGCGAGTGGCGAGGGATCGCCCGTCTTGGTGTTCTTTGCGAAAGGCCTATGTTCAGCAGTGGACGGATAGAGGCTGATGATGACGATCCTGATACCGTGATGTAAACGTACAAAACCTTGATAAAATATAATCTTTTGATAATTTTTGTCTATAAATAGGTATATCATACAATTATTATCTATTTATATAAATATATCACTATCTGTGATGTCTGTATGTTTCAGTAAAACCTTAACGTGTTTGGGTGGAATATTGTAACTCAATTGTGAAACTTTTAACTCAATTGTGAAATATTTAACTGATTGAGCTGAAATTTTGTATACACGCTTAGAATAATTACACTTATACAATACATTACAATAATACAGAACAATAAATACAGAACAATTATAGAAACCAAGTCCGCGCGCCCATTTAAAGCACCTTTATTGGAGCTATGATGCCAATCGATTTAGTGCTTCATTTTTGACAGCACGTTTGTATGAAGACTGTCTTTCTGTCTTTCTATAGTGTAATTATTCTAAGACAGAACGCTTGTATGAAGACTGTCTTTCTATAGTGTAATTATTCTAAGATAGAACGCTTGTATGAAGACTGTCTTTCTATAGTGTAATTATTCTAAGACAGAACGCTTGTATGAAGACTGTCTTTCTATAGTGTAATTATTCTAAGACAGAAGGCTTGTATGAAGACTGTCTTTCTATAGTGTAATTATTCTAAGACAGAACCCTTGTATGAAGACTGTCTTTCTATAGTGTAATTATTCTAAGACAGAACCCTTGTATGAAGACTGTCTTTCTATAGTGTAATTATTCTAAGATAGAACCCTTGTATGAAGACTGTCTTTCTATAGTGTAATTATTCTAAGACAGAACGCTTGTAGAATAGAATAGAATAGAATAGAAAAGCTTTATTCGATGTTCAGTACACGTCACTGCAGTACAGATAGGACGTATCAAAGACAAAATTTTACATAGTAATAACAATCTATACATAAAAATCTAATACGAAATAAGTAAAATAAAAAAACAGACACATCAGATACAAACCAAAATATAAAAACAACGGTGTTATCATCTGCAAAGCAGTGCAATGTAAGGAGCACTGAAGGGATGTAACTCGGCATATGTTGGAGGATACCAACACTGATTTTCAGTCACATTCGGATTGAGGAAGGACGGAGGAAATGCAGTGCAGAGCTAGAAAAATACCAATTAACTAATTAAAATATTATCAAGCTTGATAGCTCAATAAAGAATTGCGTTACATTATAATATAAAAATAGAATAAGAAGTCAATACATACATAAATTGTATGAAGACTGTCTTTCTATAGTGTAATAATTATTCTATGACAGAACGCTTGTATGAAGACTGTCTTTCTAAAGTATAATTATTCTATGACAGAACGTCCAATCTAAACGTAATATACTTAGAATAATCAATTAAAAAATTAAAAAAAGTCAGTCTTCATACAAGATGAAGACGGTCTTTCTATAGTGTAATTATTCTAAGACAGAACGATTGTATGAAGACTGTCTTTCTAAAGTGTAATTATTCTATGACAGAACGTCCAAACTAAACGTATATACTTAGAATAATCAATTAAAAAATTAAAAAAAGTCAGTCTTCATACAAGATGAAGACGGTCTTTCTATAGTGTAATTATTCTAAGACAGAACGATTGAATGAAGACTGTCTTTCTAAAGTGTAATTATTCTATGACAGAACGTCCAAACTAAACGTATATACTTAGAATAATTAATTAAAAAATTAAAAAAAGTCAGTCTTCATACAAGATGAAGACGGTCTTTCTATAGTGTAATTATTCTAAGACAGAACGATTGTATGAAGACTGTCTTTCTAAAGTGTAATTATTCTATGACAGAACGTCCAAACTAAACGTATATACTTAGAATAATTAATTAAAAAATTAAAAAAAGTCAGTCTTCATACAAGATGAAGACTGTCTTTCTATAGTTTAATTATTCTAAGACAGAACGATTGTATGAAGACTGTCTTTCTATAGTGTAATTATTCTAAGACAGAACGATTGTATGAAGACTGTCTTTCTAAAGTGTAATTATTCTATGACAGAACGTCCAAACTAAACGTATATACTTAGAATAATTAATTAAAAAATTTAAAAAAGTCAGTCTTCATACAAGATGAAGACTGTCTTTCTATAGTTTAATTATTCTAAGACAGAACGCTCGTATGAAGACTGTCTTTCTAAAGTGTAATTATTCTATGACAGAACGTCCAATCTAAACGTAATATACTTAGAATAATCAATTAAAAAATTAAAAAAAGTCAGTCTTCATACAAGATGAAGACGGTCTTTCTATAGTGTAATTATTCTAAGACAGAACGATTGTATGAAGACTGTCTTTCTAAAGTGTAATTATTCTATGACAGAACGTCCAAACTAAACGTATATACTTAGAATAATCAATTAAAAAATTAAAAAAAGTCAGTCTTCATACAAGATGAAGACGGTCTTTCTATAGTGTAATTATTCTAAGACAGAACGATTGTATGAAGACTGTCTTTCTAAAGTGTAATTATTCTATGACAGAACGTCCAAACTAAACGTATATACTTAGAATAATTAATTAAAAAATTAAAAAAAGTCAGTCTTCATACAAGATGAAGACGGTCTTTCTATAGTGTAATTATTCTAAGACAGAACGATTGTATGAAGACTGTCTTTCTAAAGTGTAATTATTCTATGACAGAACGTCCAAACTAAACGTATATACTTAGAATAATTAATTAAAAAATTAAAAAAAGTCAGTCTTCATACAAGATGAAGACTGTCTTTCTATAGTGTAATTATTCTAAGACAGAACGATTGTATGAAGACTGTCTTTCTAAAGTGTAATTATTCTATGACAGAACGTCCAAACTAAACGTATATACTTAGAATAATTAATTAAAAAATTAAAAAAAGTCAGTCTTCATACAAGATGAAGACTGTCTTTCTATAGTTTAATTATTCTAAGACAGAACGATTGTATGAAGACTGTCTTTCTAAAGTGTAATTATTCTATGACAGAACGTCCAAACTAAACGTATATACTTAGAATAATTAATTAAAAAATTAAAAAAAGTCAGTCTTCATACAAGATGAAGACTGTCTTTCTATAGTTTAATTATTCTAAGACAGAACGCTCGTATGAAGACTGTCTTTCTAATGTGTAAATATTCTAAGTATATACGTTTAGTTTTGATGACAATGCTTGCATATGTTAAAAGTAGATCTCTTTTAATGATTGGGGATTAGAAAATATTGACAATACTTTTTTTTCGGAGGGATCTATGCTAGTGGCCCAAAGACCCTAATGCTTCGTCGGATCAGTGTGAGCCCATTTGGCTCACTATTGGTTTGTTAAAGTGGGGGTTGCCCCCCGCCAACCGTGCAGTCTGCGACCACACGGCCTCCTGGCGTCGGGTTGGTTGACTATACTATACTTTGTTAAATGCTGTAAACTACCTAAAACTTCGGGCATGTAGAAATCTTAAAAACAGCGATAAAATCTGTGAAACTAGTTATATATAATAATAATTTTTAAATGAGATCTATTATAAAAAAGAAAGGTTTTAGTATAAAGTTTAACTTATTTCTACCAGTAAATAAGACATTGTGTGACTTCTTTACTGGTTGTACTGGGTGTTCTTCATTATGTGTTCACGCTTATTTAGTTTAGTTTTTAATTGGAGAAAAATTTTGCTGAGAAATCCGTTTTGTAACTAATTAATGGGCTTAAGATTAGTATATTTTGTCGCAATGGGAAATACAGAGTGCTTACAAATAGATTTTGATAGGCAGTAGACAACAGAGCGTTCCTAGGATCTTGACATTTTAAGAAACCAAACTCTATAATACATCATCATCATCGTCAGCCTCTATTCATCCACTGCTGAACATGACCCTCAATGAACGCCAAGATGACCGATCCCTCATTATTTAATAAATACCACATATAGACATGTACTTATGTTAGATGTCTTGGATGTTTGAAGCTTTTGAAGTCGTTATGCAGAAGTAAAGCATTTATATTCCGTGAAGGAGGCCTATGTTCGCATTGGATGGATACAGGCAGATGATGATATTCCGTGATGGTTGAAAGTTGAAACTATATAAATAGCTTTTTAGCAAATATTGATTTTATTTATCGATTGGGATGTCTAATAATTTGTGAAGACGAGGAAAAATGTATACTTAGGTTTTATAATAGTAATATGCAACATGCATACTACATCATATAACCGAAATAGAGTGTTGTATGTTGTATTTTGCCAAATTTGTGCTGCGACGCTGCGTCGGTTCTGCGCTCTGATTGGCCGACTGATGGCCATTGATTGATGTTTGGCCGATGTGAAATACATACAGATCACTGGTTGGTCGAAATGCTGTTAGGTCAGTGACAAATCACTGACCAGTTTCGGTATGACTCACATTACTACTCTATCTGGTTATATGCTCGATGGCATACTATAATATCTATGGGAAAGTAACTTGGCTACAATATTATGTAACGGTCAAATTAAGTTTTCTTTTGAATTCAACGTGCACTGCTGACGAACAAATCCGAAGGCCAAAGCGAGTTTTATTCCAAAGCGCTTCTTAGAACTTGAAATTCGTGTAACTGGTTTGAAAGAATTAAAATGTCAATATTTATGTGTTGTAATTTTCTGAAACTATAAGACCTAGAGACTTGAAATTTGGTAGGAATATTACTTTTGCCATGTAGAGGTCAGCTAAGAACGGATTTTAAGAAATCCCTCCCCCTCCCCCTTTGACAGAACGAGATCTGTGCGGGCAGCTAGCTTTGATAAAGTAATTTTAGTCACATGTCGTTTGTTGTGTTGTTAACATTCATATCATCATCACCGCCCATCTCTCTAAGCACGGGTCTCCTCGAAATTAGGCGAGGAGGATTTTTGTTCATATAATATGCAATTTTTTTAATGTCGCCTTTGGTGAGGTGCCCCGGATCTATTGAGCAAACAGGGCAGCTCTATGGCTAGTCAGTCCCTCAGGAGACCGACACCACTTTTTTTATATTATTTGGATAGGCAAACTGGCAAACGTACCACCTGATGGTAAGTGGTCGACGTCGCCCATGAACATAAACTAGTATACCTGGAACGAGCCCTTTACAACTCATTTATATGTTGCCTATCCTGAGACATAAGATGTTAAGTCTCGGTGCCAGTAATTACACTGCCTGTCTTTCCCTTCTCTCCGAAACACAGCAAAGCTGTTTCACGGGAGAAATAAGCAAGATGGTGGTACCCATGCAGCCGGGAGCGCGGCACAGCGCTTCCCTCCCTCCGGTAATTCCACAGAGGGGTTGTCCCGCACCACAGAACAACCCCTCCCAACGTCGGGACAGTGCAATGGGGTGAGGTTATCATCATCGCCTCTTGTCCCCTCTGCTCTTTTGTCCCATCTTCATATAAGAGCAGCTTCCTCGGCTCAATTTGCTTCGCCCAAGGTGCTAGGTTCACTTTAGGCTACTGAGCCCCACCGCCACGACAAGGCATGAACCTTGGTGGGATATAATATGCGCTGGCCCAATATGGGGTGGAGAACTTCACACACCTTCAAAAATTTTAATCTCATCAGGCAAATATGTTTCCTTGCGATTTATTGAGCAAGTGGTGTTTTCATGTTTGGGTGCACTAGGAAATTTGGAAAACCCCGTTGTATGTGTCAGGATCGAACCTAGACCTCTTAATTTGAAAACCACACACTAGGTTTAGACCATAATCGCTCAGATTCCATTCATAGCAAGACAGTAAAGATGTAAACAGCGGCCATATTCAATTCGCTTCTCTATAAACTCTATAACTTACCGATTCTATCTGAGTATTCGAACCCGTATTCTCTGCAAGCACGCCGGTATTGTGAGTGATATTGTTTACACAGCTTAAAGCGCCCATTTTAAACTAGTTTATACTATTATTTTACAAACTATTTTTTGACTAACACTTCACACACTATTCAACAGACTAATATTTTACACACTTTTTGACAGACTAATATTTGACACACTTTTAGTAGACTAATATTTTACACACTTTGTCAGGCAATTTTTTACACTTTTACTCATACGCGTCGCCGTGTATGAGCGGGCTTGTCAGCTGCGCGGGCGCAACTGAGACACCGGTAACAGAGATATCGAATATATAGAGGTGAGTGGATATGTCAAGTTTTTTATTATTAATAATTGTGCCTGTGGATTCCGGTTTTTTAATTTAGTGAGATACTATGATGTAATCTATACAGATAAATAAAATTAGAGTGTCTGTTTGTAATATTAAAATAACCGCTTTTTTATTGAATGCATATGGATGTATACACGGTACATATACCAAAAAGGCATTTTTTTACAATTTTTGTCTCTCTGTCTGTCTGTTTGTTCCGGCTTAATCTCTGAAACGGCTGGGCCGATTTTGATGACACTTTCACTGGCAGATAGCTGATGTTATAAGGAGTAACTTATAAAAATAATGATCATCAATCGGGGTACGGCTTTAATTCTAACGCGCGGGTGAAGCTGCGGGCAACAGCTAGTATATAATATGGTTTGAAGTATTTATTTTTGTTCCTGTGATGGTTTTGGTATGATAATGTTTTAGTCGTGATATTTTTAGTGTAAGATAAATTTAAGTAAAATTTATACTCCCTTGAAATTATAAAATCAAATTTTAGTAGTATAATGTTTAAATGTACATTATACTACTTTTTGATAGTTTTAGTGAGTCATTAGTCCATCTACCACCACCTACCGCCTGGCAGCTTTCATATCTTTGTGTTTTTAAAAATCGATTTTAGTAATTACTGGTGATCACGAATTACTAATTTACACATTTTAGGGGTTTCCGCTGGTATTTTTGATTTTGATCCGTTTCCAGAACATGTATCGCCGGATACATATTAAATATTTCTATAATATTGTCCCTAAATAGAATCAAATATTAAATATGTAATTTAAGACTGCGATGGACAAAAGAACATTGTTAAATTTTATCCCCATACACTGTTTTTTTCATTAAAAAAAACATATTTCAGAACATGTCATTTTCCCGCCAAAAGCGACACTTCCATAATTTCATATCTGTGACATGTAGTCATATGGTCATGTTGGTAATGGGTCACGAAATAATTATGAAGATAACGGTGCCTTGGTACGTGGTACATGGTAATATTGTTATTATTATGTCGGTACGACTGTTTTAAGTCCGATTTTACCATTCCCATTAAACGCGATCACTTGAAGCTTTTTTTTTCGGATGGATCTTTGCTAACGGCCCGAAGGCCCTAATTCTACATCGGATTAGTGTGAGCCCATTTGGCTCACTTTTGGTTTGTAAAAGTGGGGGGTTGCCCCTCGCCATCTTTAAGCAAATCTCAGTATAGGCACCAAAACTCCAAATTGGAATTTACCAACGCAAACTGATCTCGATTAAAGCTTGAACTCGTTTAATTTCTAAACGCCCAATTTTGGCCGTTTACTATCAAAATACTATCAAAATAGGAAAGTTGAATAATTGAATTAATGAAAACAAAACAACACGCTGACTGATAGATGACAGTTAATTCGATCGCGATTAACGCGGTAAACGGCCACAATTGAGCGTTCCGAAATTTGCTTCGCCCAAGGTCACCCTAGGCTACTGAGCCTCACCGCCACGACAAGGCCTGAACCATGGTGGGGTCACGGGAGGACTAGGAAACGTAGGACATGACAAAAAATCTTAATAAACCGCGATAAGATCCGTCAAAAGTAGTTTCATTATAACGGCATATTCTGTGTAGTATCAAAAAAGAAACCGTTAAAGGAAAATGGCGTGATGAGATTGAAAGTCAGTGAATTTATGAGAATCGGGCTAGTCTTAATATCCTCGCCTTATTTCGAGGAGAGCCGAGCCAAGCGTCCCAACATGGTCCCGACGAATAGCAACGAAATAGTAAATAATTTACAATAAGACTTTAAAGTGTAAGAGAATAATTATTATTAAGCTCACCAGCTCTAATTGGATATGAAAAGGCTGGCATGCTAATTCTGTATTGTAGCGGGTGTCTATGGATGAATCACTTACCACCAGGTGAACAGACTGTCCTTTTGTACCTATTTCTATAAAAATGCGAGTCCATCTGCCGTCTTGTCGTTCATACACCCGCCGAGCAATGGATGGATGAGATGATGATGATACAAGTGAACTGGCGGTACGTCATCAGTATTAACATAAAATATGCACACGTGCGCTAAATCTGGGTCAATGAACTTTTGGAGTCCCAGGACTTTCATGTCTGGAAGTTTGAAAGGAAAATTTAAAGTATTTTAGGTATTTTGTAGGCCCAGGATCTTGGGGCACTATGGGCAGATGCCCAGCGCCCCAAGATCCATGGGGCCCATTACTTTTGTAATAATAATTGAGTGATGAGAAAATTAAATATTAATTGCTGATTAGAATACCTAGTAGAGCCATAATTAGTTAATTACTACGTTAACTCTTCTCTAGTCCAAAATTCAGGCTCACAGATCTCAAAATAATTTTTTTCGTTGGGGCCCCATTATCCTAGTACCCAGGGCCCCCGATAAGTTAAAGTGGGCATAGGTAATGCTTATGCCCACTTAACTTATCCTGTGACCTGTTGTTTTCTTATTTTCTCGAATTTCACTCAAAATCAAACAACTTTGACCGCGTTCAACGCCGGGCGGCTCGAATGGTCGATAACAAGGTTATCTCCAATCGGCTTGATTCATTGGCGCTGCGTAGAGATGTCGAATCACTCTGCATCTTCTACCGCATCTACCACGGGGAATACATGGCGTAAAAATACCAAATTTCACCCTCACCATCCCGATGTTCGGAAATCCACAACAACTAGATTTTTACTCGACTCGCACGACAAATATATGGAATCAGCTGCCTACCTACAGTGTGTCCGAACCGTAAGTCGTATCGGTTCCTTCGGGACCTTCAAGAAAAGAGCATATTCATATCTAAAAGGCCGGCAACGCACCTGCTAATCAGTGCAGCGGGTGTCTGTGGATGTCGCTTTTCACTTACCATGGCCTGTCCCTTTGCCCCTCTTCTATTAAAAAAAAACTTTTACGGATTCTACCGCGGCTTATATTTAATAAGGTGACATGTCCATAATGTTAAATATAATGTTAATAAGGTTCAAGAGTGGATGCCATCGTTCAGGTAGACGAAGTGTTGGTCAGCCATTAACCAGGTGGGAAGACGATCTCCATGCAGGTGGCCGGTCCGTGTTGGGTGCGAGTGGTAAGATCGGCCATCTTGGCGTTCATTGAAGGAGGCCTATGTTCAGCAGTGTATGGATAAGGCATCAGCCTTATCCATACACTGCTGAACATAGGCCTCCAGAACATAGGCCTCCAGAACATAGGCCTCCAGAACATAGGCCTCCAGAACATAGGCCTCCAGAACATAGGCCTCCAGAAAATAGGCCTCCAGAACATAGGCCTCCAGAACATAGGCCTCCAAATCATCAGATGATGGCAATGAATTTTATTAGAAATATCTCAATAATTATCTAGTCGTCTGGTCGAGTGGTCAAGCTACTTACTGGACACTTCACGCAGCGGTCGCGGGTTTTAATCATGATATAATATTTTGTGTATAAATTTCTCAGTAACACAAGTTCTTATGAACATACCACGGGGCTAGGTTTATTTGATGTGATCGTTGGATAATAATTATTTATATATAATGGCCTGTCAAACAAAAAAAGGCTGTATATGTCAATTAAAAAAAGCTGTATAAACAATGATCATAGCCTCGTATTATTGACGAATAAAAAAAAGAAATGTCAAATTAAATAATTTGTATTTCCTAGAAAATATTTACTGTAATTTCATTAGCTGGTCATTAGCGATGAACTTACCCGGGATCAGGTCGTATGAAGATGAAGCCATCGATACTGTAGTGTCGGTGATCAACCAGGTGAAGGAGAAATTGGGAGAACGACAGACATTGAGACAGCTAGCACGTTAGTTTTGTGTTCATAGGATTAGGAATGAGAGTAGAGATCCAGAGCATAATAAAAATACAACTCTGTCTGTCTCTCTTAGACAGACAGAGTTGTATTTTTATTATGTTAAATAAAGGAAAGGTGGAAATTAAGGATATAATTTATGTTACGATAGGAGTTACGGTATAGAATAGACGAATGAACTAGCGTAGGGATCTTACGATCCTCAGAAAATGTATGGTTGTGCTTGCGAGTGCATATCCCGAGCTATATCGAGCCACCGCTTGAACTTTGACTAAAAATCTCATCCTCGCTAAGTTTCGAGGCGGAGCCCCGTGACAACGAGAGGCTTTTTAAAAGGGTCACTTTTGCTTACGTATTTGCATATACATATATACACATGGCATGCTGGGCCCAGGTTTCCATCCTGCACTCAACACGATTACAGGGGCGTATTAAGTAGCCTGTAGCGCCTTTTACGCACCCCGTTCGTCGCCCGCGGGGAGGCCTCGTCGGCGGCCTCCTCAATCACCTGCTCGTCGACCTTCTGGGATATTACTGTGGAAGGAGACCATCACCGTCCAGAACTCGTTGTCGCTTACCATCGCGGTGATTACCCCACCCACCAAGTTGAAGCCAAAGCGACAAAAGATAAGCACTCTACCCGAAGTAGATATTTTGTGGATGGCTATTCTGTACTCGTTGTTCTTTTACCTTAATCGACGAAAGACCCCAAGATATGCAGTCTGAAGTGGCAGTGGTCCCATCCCATATCCCGATAAACTGGTGACCGGTAGGCCAATAGATTTCTGAGGTATTTTTATGGCATAGGAGGGCAACCGAACAGTCGAAGCCTTTTGCCGACTATCGACGCCCATACACATCCGCACAACCAGAGATTATGCAGATGCGTTGCCCTCCTTTTCCATATCCTCCCAATGGGCCACCGGAAACTCACAAATCGCACTAAACGTGACACGATAGCTGTCACTTTACGCCGGTGTTATGTGAGCGAGAGGTATCACCCCGGTCGTGCCGGCCCAATTCGACTGCCAAGCAGCATGGCACTACCTCTTACTAGCATGGCATGTCTTTAATTATTCACAGTATTTACTTCTCATCACCATGAGACAGACCTAGATTTCAAATGGATAACTCTCTCCTCTCAATCTCATCTTTGATTTCAGAAAGCCGCGACCTGCTCACGTCCCACACGAAGGTGTACCTGACCACTCTCGAGTGCCCCCTGGCTAAGACCTGTATGGACCTGCTGCATCAGACCATCAGGAGGAAATGGCATCTCACGGAAACATTTTTGTACGATCTAAAGTACATGGGCACTTCGGAGGACGAATCTGCGGAGTATTACTATTTTGAGGTGGATCGAACTAGGAGCCCTTTTTGTATAAAACTAAAGATAGGGATTTTACCGGCACGACCCCGTGTTTCACAATCATTCGCTAGCGATTTTATTAAACAGCTTTGATGTGTTTTGGAAAGAAAGAAAGAAAGAAGAAAGAAAGAAAGGAAAGGAGAGTTGGACAGGCAGTATAATTAATGGCACCGAGACTTACGCCTAAAGATGGCGACGCCAACCATTTACCGGTGGGAGAAATGCGCTGTGCCGCGCTCCCGGCTGCATGAGCACCACCATCCTGCTTGTTTCTCCCGTGGAACAGCTTTGCTGTGTTTTGGAGAGAAGGTCATGACAGGCATCGAGGCTTAATATCTTATGTCTCAGGATAGGCACACATAAATGAGTTGCCTGGGCTAGTTCCAGGTTAACTAGTTTATGTTCATGGGCGACGTTGACTAATTATCTATCATCTGGTGGCACGTCTGCCAGTTTGCCCATCCAACTATCTGCACATTCTTATAGGAAACTCTTTCTGATTAGAAGAAATATTTCTATAGTATTTGATAAGTTACGTATGGATGAGTAATTGAGTAATGTGTAGCACATTCCTCATGCATTATTTTCCACTGCTAAAAGATTTGCTGGATCTGAAATGAAATTGCAGGACAATGTGATTCCTAACTGACTTATATATCAATATCTGCACTACTATTCTTCTGCAGTCCACTAGACACGACTATGAGCATACTCTACCTTGATTGAAATATTCTTTCCATGCAGGCTAAATTCAGTCAGCCCACCGCTGAGTATCCTATTCCTCAAGTCACCGCTTCAGTGTTCTTCAGGGTTGAGGACAAGCATGTGGAGCCTCCAGAGTTACAGGGAGTACCAAGGGTAAGGCTCCATCGCTAATACCATTTGCCAATCCTCTCAAATGTCTCTTTTTCTTTCCGAAAAATGAGTGCTACAGCAGGCTAGGCAGTTGCTCTAACCGTGGACTCTACATCCTGGGGATGCCTTGGTGTCGGGCGAAACCTACATTGAATGGGTTGGTGGTGGTTTTTATTGTGGTGTGTGGTGGTGGTACATGCAAATGTACGCATATGCAGTGTGGGAAGGGAGGGGGTGGTTTATGCATGTACATGCGTGTGTGGGATGTATGTGAAAGCCCGAAAGAGATCTCCGTCCGAGCCAGATTGTACGCTCGGTCAGGCCGTAGCCCACTTGTAATAATTTTCAGCTGTGGTACCTATATAATATAGCGCCGAACTGTGTAACTTCGATAGCGCGATTTAGTATTGTGGCGCTAATTGGTCCGCCCGCGCCACAAGGGCATTCACATATTTGCGATGAAGACTGCGTTGTCGTTAAAAGTCTATTCTATTTAGACTAGTTATGATCACGGGGAACGTGACCACTTAAGGTGGATAACCTTCTGCTATTCCTATCTCAACCGATGCATGTAAATGGTTATTGAAGTATTTTTCCACATTAAGGAGAAGTCCCCCCAGGCATAGCAGAACATGTTCCTCATTAGATCTAACAAGATAAAAGACTTTGTTAAAGGGTTGTTAACCTTCAAAATTATAAGACCTTTGGTTTATAATATTATAGTTTAAAAGCACAAGTAGACGTTTTGACAAGATGGTTCCGTAGTACGTTATAATGGTATTTATTTTATTTTGTGGATTTTGTACGATTCACCAGTGGGAGGTTTGCGCTGTGCCACGCTCCCGGCTGCATGGGTACCACCATCTTGCTTATTTATCCCGTGAAACAGCTTTGCTGTGTTTTGGAGAAAAGGGCAGAACAGGCAGTGTAATTACTGGCACCGAGATTTAACATCTTATGTCTCAGGATAGACAACACATGAAGAAAATTGAATCGAGGGAGCTGCTCTTTGTACCCCTCTTATAAGAAGAGGGGACAAAAGAGCAAGGGGCGAGGACGGGAACCTTTTGTACTCTCACCCCATTGTACTCTCTCGACGTTGGGAGTGGTTGTTCTGTGGTGCGGGACAACCCCTCTGTGGAGGTGGCGTCGGTCCCTTGCGGAACTGACTAGCCGTCAAGGTGCCCTGTTTGTTTATTAGATCCGGGGCAGCTCACCAAAGGTGGCATTGGTGGCACTCGCCGGGTTTTAGTGGGTAGAGCTGCGTCCGACCAGCTTTCGGGCGCAGCGAATCCCACATACCCGCCTGCGGAGACCCACTCCCCCGCGGGATGTCAGAGAATTTCCCGGCGTTAAAGAAAAAAAAGGGGAGGGAGAGGTTTACATACATAGTCTAAACTTACCTAATATGGGTGGAAGGTGTCACCACACTACAGTGTTTTGTGTATCACAGATACCTTCCTTCAATTCCGTTATATAAATTTATAACCGGATTCTCACAACTTGGGGATATCCAAGAGTGAATAGGCCTTCTAGGCAAGCGAGCTCTATCGTCGGCCACGTCATCACTTTCCATTAGGTGAGACAGTGGCCAAACGCATGCCTATCAATCATAAAAAAAACCGTTTTTAATTATTATGGTCGTCTTGGACATTAAAATTATACATTCTTTTATTTTAATTCAATTTACATATTGTAATCTATACATCTATACAGATAAATAAAATTGGAGTGTCTGTATGTAATATTAAAATAACTGCTTTTTACTAAAGGCATATGGATGTATACCTACACTGTATATATACCAAAATAACCATTTTTTTAATTTTTGTCACAGACAATGTTCCGGCTTATCTCTAAAACAGCTTGGCCGATTTTGACGGGACTTTCACTAACAGATAGCTAATATTATAAGGAGTAACTTAGGCTATAAGAATAATCATCATCTGTAAATCTAAGTTAACGAGGGCAAAGCTGCGGGCAACATCTAATACAAAAATACTATTGAATATAGATGAATCAAATTCCCAAAACCTTAAAAAAATCGTGGTACGGAACCCTAATACTAAAACATGTTTTTGAGCAAATCTCAGGTTCCTTAAACTTTTGTACTCGGATAATTGGTAATATTTTTGCATCATAATAGATATGTAATATAATAATGAAAAAATTAAAACAAAATAATAACATTTTTTATTTTTGTAATTTATTAAATAACGTAAGATTAGACTTTGGTGACTGAATGGACCACCTGATGGTAAGTGGTCACAGTCACCCATGAACGAATGTTCCTTTTTGACATTTTGAGGAACGGAACCCTAAAACGTTATGTTAAGTTATATGTACCTATAAAAAAGTAACAAGTTTGAACATATCGTAGATGATATTCAGAATCGAAGGTCACCGCCAGGACCACGACATCCGCCACGTGATGCTGACCGCCGAGAGGATCCTGGGGGTGATGATGATGAAGAAGATACTGTTCCAGAGAATTGAGGAGATTGGATTCTTTTAGATGATGTATAATATACATGTTTTTTTCTTCTTGAAATGTGTTTTTTTTTTATTAATAATATTTATGGACGCTTTTTACACCACGTCAATCTGGTCCCGTGGTAAGTTATCAAAGAACTTGTGTTACGGGTACCAGACAACGGAAATATATTTTATACTTTTATACTATACATATATTTAAGATTTTTTTTGTATATTACACATATTTAATACACATCCATGACCCAGGAACACAGAAAATGCTCTAACCACTGAGCCACAGAGGTCGTCATGTGTATAATACTTTTCCTTTAGTTCTTTTTTATATAGCATAGAAAAAAGGCAAGGAAGGTAAA
Organism: Helleia helle; assembly: GCA_963853865.1. Taxonomy (NCBI): domain Eukaryota; kingdom Metazoa; phylum Arthropoda; class Insecta; order Lepidoptera; family Lycaenidae; genus Helleia; species Helleia helle. The sequence continues at coordinate 16,246,422 of OY971433.1, read as the reverse complement.
CGAGCAGTCGAAGCCTTTTGGCGACTACCGACGCCCATAAACAATATCTGCACAACCAGATATTATGCAGATTTGTTGCCCTCCTTTTCTTTATCCCCCAATGAGCCACCGGAAACACACAAACCGCACGAAACGAGAGGTAGTGCCATGCTGCTTTGCAGCCGAACTGGGCCGGCACGACCGGGGTGGTACCTCTCGCTCACATAACACTGGCGTCAAGTGGCAGTTATGTTGTTAGTTTGGTGACCCATTTTAAGAGGAGGGAAATGCATCAGTATAAATTTTGGTTGTGCGGTGGGCTTCGCTCCGACCGTTTGCTCGGTTGCAAACGGGAGCGCGGTACAGCGCAACACCCCCACCGGTAAGTGGGATGGTTATCACAATATGTTTTCGCCTTATTCACGATATGAACATACATGTGCAATGAGTTTGTATTTGCATTACAAACGAGCTGTGGGGTGAAAGTAGGTGATGTTACGCAAGTTACACTCGGAACACAATACAGAAATCGATTACTCGATAAGAAATCTATATGGCATTAACCTATTATTGTTAGCTGTATCCTAGCCGGTAAATCAGCTAGGAGATAGATTGTAGAGTTGAAGGATACTAGCAATACTATAATTGACAGCCCTGATAATAAACTTCATTTAGCGTAACACGTTAGAGTAACAGCTGTGAAAGCTTTTCTATTTGTTTGGTACTCGGTGACGCGTAAACAGCTGGACGGATTTGCATAAAATTTTGCTCATAGATAGACCATGGAATACTTTTTCATTGTTGGTTATTTTAAGGTTTATTTATCACTAGCTGTTGCCCGCAGCAGTTGCAGCTTCACCCGCGTTAACTTACTTATTAACTTAACTCCTATTAGTCACAGCGTAGTGTTATATAGCCTATAGCCTTCCTCTATAAATGGGTTATCCAATATTGAAAGAATTTTTCAAATCGGACCAGTAGTTCCTGAGATTAGTGCGTTCAAACAAACAAACTCTTTAGCTTTATAATATTAGTATAGATAAATTTTTAATTAGTAATGGCACGATAAGTGGTATTCCAACTACCTTTAGCCTAGTGTATCTATTGGAGTGATCTATGATGACGTCATTCAACACGTCATCGCTCTGCTCAACATCACCACAAATGCCCTGATTCATCCCGCTTGGGAGGAGGGGACTCCCCAGGCGGGTATGTGGGACTCGCTGCGCCCGAAAGGTGGTAAGGTGGACGCAGCTCTACTCACTAAAACCCAGCGAGTGCCACCAATGCCGCCTTTGGTGAGGTGCCACGGATCTATTAAGCAAACAGGGCACATAGTCAGTCCCTCCAGGTACCGATACCACCACCACCGAGGCGTCGTCCCGCACCACAGAACAACCCGTCCCAACGTCGAGACAGTGCAATGGGGTAAGGGTGCTGGGTTTACCTTAAGCTACTGAGCCCCACCGCCACGACAAGGCTTGAACTATGGTGGGGTCTTCGTATTCTTCTGTACTGTTGTATGTTGATTGATTTTGTGTTTGTGTGTGTGTTTGTGTGATGTGTGTGTGTGTGTGTGTGTTCAAGTGGATTCGAGAATGGATTGAGAACAAAAAGTTTTGTAGAGGACAACGTCTGTCGGGTCGTTATATCTATATAAATATTATCGACCTAGATACCTTTCCATGTTAGGTGGTCTATTTAGATGACCTAACAGTTTTCAACCTCATTATCTTGTTACCTATATTAATTAGATTATAAATAAGCCGAGTAATTTATAGGTTACCATGTCGTGAATTTGAGTACTTATAGTATTTAATTGCCGTTTAATAATAAAACGACTTTCACCGATTTTATCGCGGTTAATTTAGATTTTTAAATGCCCGTTCGTTCTTTACCGCATCGAGCATATAACCGGATAGATTAGTAATGTGAGACATAAAATTCCGAAACTGGTCAGTGATTTGTCACTGACGTAATAGCAATTTAACCAACCAGTGATCTGCATGGACTTCCGATCGGCCAATCATCTATCAATGGCTGTCAGTCGGCCAATCAGAGCGCAGAACCGGCGCAGCGTCGCAGCACAGAGACGGAATTTGTTTTTATACGAAACAATATAACATTACCGCTCTATTCCAGTTATGCTAGATGCTTTACCGCAACAAAAAATATTTTGAATTTGAATTTGAACCATAGTTACTAAGGGTTAGGGACCATAGTTGCCGACTGCTGCTGCTGTCATGATATCAAATCGCGTAAACATTACCAAATAATAATGGCCGTGTAAATTGTTTCAACATTTTTACTAAATGTTTAGATAACCAGGAGTTCCCCGAAAATGAAAAATGCTCCACAATAAACACCATATTCCTACGCTTCCCTTGTAAAAATCCTATCTTATGCAAAAATTTAAAATCCTTGGTAGGTCCACCAGGTAGGGACTGATAAATCTGATAACGATGATGAGATTCGGAGATATGCGCGTCCAAACAAACAAACTCTTGTCCTTCAGTGATGTCATAGTAAGAGGTAGTGCCATGCTGCTTGCAGCTGAATTGGGACGGCACGTCCGGGGTGGTACCTCTCGCTCACATAACACCGGCGTAAAGTGACAACTATGCTGTCGCGTTTCGTGGTGAAAAGGAGGGTAACGCATCTGTATAGTCTCTGGTTGTGCGGATATGTACGGCCGTCGATAGTCGCCAAAAGGCTTCAACTGCTCGTTTGCCCTTATATGCTACAATAAAATATGACAACAACGAAGGAACGAATACAGGTTTTGTCAGACAAAACAAGCAAATAAGTAGCTAAAGAATAAAGACAGGCTTGCCATATCTTTAAATATGTATTATAAATCTAAAAATACGTATACTAAAAGAATGGAAATTGAGCATTGATTTATTTAATACGCAATTCTGAATTCATATTTATCACATACTCATTTTAAAGTTATATAAATAGACTTAATTCCGTCATAAAACTTATAAATAATAGGCGGAATATAGCCTAACGAACAATTAAAATAGCAGGCTATATTTATCGTTATTATACCAACTTATAAATAGCGTAAACTTCGTCATAATACTTAGAAATAATAAGCGGAACACAGCCTAACGAACAACTTAAAAATGCAGGCTATATTTATCGTTATTATACCAACTTATAAATAGCGTAAACTTCGTCATAATACTTAGAAATAATAAGCGGAACACAGCCTAATGAACAAGCAAAAATGCAGACTATTTTTATCGTAATTATACCAACTTATAAATAACCTAAACTTCGTCATAATACTTAGAAATAAAAGTAAAAATAAGTCTATATTTATCGTAATTATACCAACTTATAAATAGCATAAACTTCGTCATAATACTTAGAAATATCCCAGAACACAGTTTAACAGACATGTAAAAAAGTCTTCCGTAACATCTGTTTTACCTGTCTGTCTGTGAGTCACCCAAAACGTTTCGCAGCCCTACCAAGTATTACACCAACCATAACCCATACCTGTCAATTGTCATTATATCTCGCTAAGGCTGCGCGGGCGCACGTTTTGCGTATTTAATCGATTGTGTATATTGACTATAATAGTCAAGAATTAAATCTTTGATATAAGATTCATATTATTAGTGTTAAAATGTTAATACTTTACAAGTATTATATAGTTGTGTAGCGTAAAAAGAAATTCTTTAAAAGTAATAAGTGTTTGTTGTAAAAGTAAAAAAAAAACTTAACATGCTGTGATATTGTTAATTATCGTAAATAAACATACTTTGCATGTGCAAGGTTTTGGTGAAGTGTAAAAATTTTAACACTGGTTAGATATTGTTAAATAAATATAGCAATGTTTTGTGTTTAAAAACGCGGTTTTGCGTCTAAAAAGGTTTTAATCGTGTGTAAAGTGCCAAAATTTACAAATAATGTGTAGTGTCGAAAAAGGTCTTAGTGTAGTGTAAAAAAGGTTTTATTACTTTTACCCATAAAATGCGTACGGTAAAAGTGGTGGGATGTTTCAAAATGCCGAAACGGTCGAAGGTGGTACCAGCGCCGCCGATGGAGGGGGTGTATACCATACCGATGATGTCGTCGGCATCAACCTTGGATATAGCGGTAGGTACAGTCCGCAAATAAAGTAGACCATATTTTAGAAAATTAATTTTTGTAACTCTATGGATGAAGATAGGTTTCTAATGTGACACTTCTATAATCTATATGACTAGTGGCCATGTCGTATTTACTAAGACAACACCTCCTGTCGTATCCAAAACTGAGGAAGTTTCCAGTTGACCTAAAATGTTAAAACCTTGTTAAAATACAAAGTTATATTTTAAAATCGGTTAAGTAGTTTCGTAGTTTATCGCGGACATTATATAACGAAAATAAATAAAATCAGAATAAAACATCCTGTACATTAAATAGCCTAATCTACCTTAAAATCGGGATATCATTTATCAAATGCATAAAGAATACCTAGTTAATGGAATTAAACGTTACTTTGCGGAAATCCATAATATGCAATATCCTACTAATATAAATGCGAAAGTTTGTAAGAATGTATGTTTGTTACTCTTTCTCACAAAAACTGCTGAATGGATTTTAATGAAACTTTACAATAATATAGCTCATACATCAGAATAATACAGATAGGCTATATAATTATTCATCTCTAAAGTCCCACGGGAATGGGAAGTACGCGGGTAAAACCGCGGGGCGCTGCTAGTTACAAATTCAATTCAAAAAGAATGTTCCAAGAATGAGTTCCAGTTTGCGGATTCAAAGAAACTATTAGCATAGATATCTCCATTGATTCCTAATAACCTGGTACTTGATATTAACTACTAGCTGTTGCCCGCAGTTTCGCCCGCGTTAACTTACTCAACTTAACTACTGTTAGTCAAAGCGTGATGGTTTAAAGCCTTATAGCCTTCCTCGATAAATGGGCTATCTAACACTGAAATAATTTTTCAAATCGGACCAATAGTTCCTGAGGTTAGCGCGTTCAAACAAACAAACTCATAAGCTATTAGTATGTTAGTATAGATGTCTGTTACATGCACACCAAGTAGGTACACCATTTTTTAAAAATATTTTGAACGTATTTTTTTTAATTTCGATTTAAATCAGTTACTTAGTTCTTTTTTCAGGATTTCATTATTTTTGTAAATAATCAAAATTATTTTTAAGTAGCTGTTTCCCGCAGCTTCGCCTGCGTTTGTTTAGATTTACAACCGTACGCGGTCTGATGATAATTATTTTTGTAGCCTAAGTTACTCCTTATAACATCAGTTATCTGCCAGTGAAAGTCCCAACAAAATCGGCCCAGCCGTTTCAGAGATTAGCCGGAACAAACAGACAGAAGGCTATTTTGGTATATGTACCGTGTATGCATCCATATGCATTAAATAAAACGCGGTTATTTTAATATTACAAACAGATACTCCAATTTTATTTATCTTTATTATTATTATTATTATTATTTTTAATTATTTTTAACTAGCTGTTGCCCGCAGCTTCGCCCGCGTTGACTTGGATTTACAGCCGTACCCGTATTGATGATGATTATTTTTATAGCCTAAATTACTCCCAATAGCATCAGCTATCTGCCAGTGAAAGTCCCATCAAAATCGGCCCAGTCTGTTGTCAACTACTGTTTGTCACAGCGTGATGTTATATAGCCTATAGCCTTCCTCGATAAATGGGCTGTGTAACACTGAAATAATTTTTCAAATCGGACCAGTAGTTTCTGAGATTAGCGCGTTCAAACAAACAAACTCTTGAGCTTTATAATATTAGTATAGATAATTATTAATTTGTCTTTAATTTCATAATAAATTACGAAAAGTGTTTCTATTTCTCCACTTTACTTCATTACACATTATAGATCTTTCACAATGTATTGGTAACTAGTAATGCAACATGCCGTTATCATCATCATCATCATCATTCTTTTCAGACTAGTCTACTTGACAAAAGTTGCAAAGAGGCTATGAATACCTGAAGTCATCCTTAAATCGGGTGAGAGAGGAGGCCGCCGATGAGGCCTCCCTCTGCGGGCGGGGGTGTAGTAGGCGCTACAATAACGCCCCAGTGCTTGTGTTGGGTTCAGTCCGGGCCCAGTATGGCACGACCTCGCGGGGACTGTTAGTTGCGGTCGGGCAGTCCACCCTTACGAGGAGTAGTCTGGCCTTCGGCAACATTGTAGGCAATAGGATTACAGTTTGAGTTTCTGACCTACAATAAATCGATTTATTACCTAATTTTTTTACAATTTACTACTATTGTAACTATTTTCCCCTGAAGTCTCTTCAAACGTGGGTAAGATTTCACTTAACCATTGTTATAATTCATTCATTTGATGCTTTTGTTATATAGTAGTCAATAAAAAGTAAAAACATAAATAACCATTTAAAACAGAATTTAACTGTTATTGTACACAGCCCGATATTTCCGCATTGTCCTCGCCTTGCTCACAAATCCCGTGTAGTTTTGCAATAAAGTAAATGAACATATTTGTTCGAGTATTCAATTTTTTAAATTATATACTGATACGCCTTGGATGTAAAATCAACTCGAATGTCGTGACGGCATGACGCTGTTCCACCATGGTTCAAGCCTTGTCGTGGCGGTGGGGCTTAGTGGTGAACCCAGCAAGTTGGGCGAAGCTAATTGAGCTGAGGGAGCTGCTCTTTGTACCCCTCTTATAAGAAGAGGGAACAAAAGAGCAGGGGGACAAGGGGTGAGGACGGGAACCTCACATCATTTTACAGCCCGGACGTTGGGAGGGGTTGTTTTGTGGTGCGGAACAACCCCTCAGTGCAGGTGACATCGGTCGGGGACGGACTAGCCGCTGTACCTTGTCATAATCAACTTTTTAAAATAATAATATGTATATTTTGTTAAATTTAAAGTTTAAACAATGCCGTCGGAGACAATCCTTGTTTCCATGCAGCATCGCTGTTAAAATATCAGGGATAGGCATGCCGCATGGTGAATAAGAAATGAGCTAGATTGTATAGCCATGCATATATTTAAAAAAAACTATCATATATTAGAAAATAACTAACCTGTCACAGGGACTGTCGATAGAAGTGAAAACAAAACAATTAAATTCAAATACCTATAATACAGGCTGTAATAGATTATGACAACCTATACAATTTAAACGGCATGACATTGACATATCAGTGTGTTTGACGATTAGTTATGTAAATAAATATTGCATAATCTTATAAATAAATAAATCAAACGTCATATGACCGTCAAATGGCGTCTCATAACGGTGGTAACGGTGTCGCGAATCCAGAGATTTTATCTCATCTAAAAATATGCCTACCGCGCCTATAGAAGTTTTTACTTCAAAAATTGAGCTTTTAATTAGAGCATTTTTTTTTGCTGACTGCACACTGAAGGTTCTAGGGGACTTTTCTATTTGACCTTTCGTATAATTAACTATAACTGGTTTAGTTAAGTTACGTAACAACGTTAAGATTGAGGCATTAAATATAATGAAGTTGTTTGATGCTTCTTGAAATCATTTAATTTTATAATTTTGATTATAAACATTTAACAATTAAGTATAAGCTTCTTTAAAATATAATATAATATCTAAGGACGCTTTTCACACTACGTCAATCTAGTCTCGTAGTAAGTTCTTGAAGAACTTGTGTTAAGGGTACCGGACAACGGAAATATATTTAATATTTTTATACTATACATACATTTAAGATTTTTATTACATAATAACCATATTTAATACACATCCATGACCCAGGAACACAGAAAACTTTTTTGTTCCCTGGCGGTATTCGAACCCGCTACCTCCGACTTGAGCGCCAACGCGCTGACCATTGAACCACAGAAATTAAAAAAACTGATGATATATTATCCTGATACAGCGTGATTTTCGTAAATACTTGTACAAATGGTAAAAATAACCCATTTGGCTAAAACTTAGTTGATCGTTTAGTTAAGAAGTGTTAGAAATTTTATTTTCTATTTTACCTCCTAAGTACTTTCGCCCGAGTTAGCTTACATTTACAGCTGTATTTATCTCTAAATTAGATTTGTTTCGAACACTATCTCTTACATGCAAACTCACACAGTAACATCTCGGCGATGTCGTGACGAGTCACCGGCATTGGTGGGGTAGCGGGCGCGCGGCGCCTTGTACATTCAAGTTTTGGGATAAATTTGAATAAAAAAATATAGGACTTGATATTTAAAAAATATCACGTTCTCTTAGTATTGAAAATTAAATATTTCCATATAAAATTGATGTGCCAATGTGTCTTTTTTTTTTTTTTTTTTTTTTATGTTACTTGGATAAGCAAACTGGCTAACGTGCCACCTGATGGTAAGTGGTCAACGTCGCCCATGAACATAAACTAGTTTACCTGGAACGAGCCCAGGCAACTCATCTATGTGTTGCCTATCCTGAGACATAAGATGTTAAGTATCGGTGCCAGTAATTACACTGCCTGTCTTGCCCTTCTCTCCGAAACACAGCAAAGCTGTTTCACGGGAGAAACAAGCAAGATGGTGGTACCCATGCAGCCGGGAGCGCGGCACAGCGCTTCCCTCCCACCGGTCTTCAGGATTTTTTATGATCGAGTAAAGTACATCTTATCGTGTAACCAATTAGCACATCCTTTAGACAACATCTTTAGGTGCCACTGATATTTTTTGTGAGATCGTTAATTTTGTATTTTAGGTAATTAAAGGTATGTAACTAAATAATTAATGATACATTTAAATTTAATTTTAACTCTAGTATATTAGTACCTTACATCAACAATAATGTTATCAAGACCCTTGTAACCTACGAAATACTATGTACCTACCAGTATTTCCGAACCGATACGACTTGGGGACCTTCTAGAAAAGAGCATACTCATATTTGAAAGGCATCGAACCTGCCGTTGAACCGACTGTCCGTTGGTCCCATCTTGTATACATCTATACAGATAAATGAAATTGGAGTGTCTGTTTGTAATATTAAAATAACCGCTTTTTACTAAATGCATATGGATGTATACACGGTAGGTACTTATACCAAAATAGCATTTTTCACAATTTTTGTCTGTCTGTCTGTGTGTTTGTTCCGGCTAATCTCTGAAACAGCTGGGCCGATTTTGACGGGACTTTCACTGGCAGATAGCTGATATTATAAGGAGTAACTTAGGCTATAAAAATAATCATCATCAATCCGGATACGGCTGCAATGTAAATATAAGTTAACGCGAGTGAAGCTGCGGGCAACAGCTAGAATTCTATAAAAAATAAGTAAAGGTACTTATTTTGATTTTTTTTGGCTTTTGTTGATCGAAGATTAGTACATATGAAAGCAGCACATATTAACACGCGGGTCAAATGTCTGCTTTTTCTAATGAATTATCACGGAACTCAGAAGTGTTATATTTATTCAACGGTTTGTGTAAAGCGAGACAGCCTTCTAAAGTTTATTAACCCGCTCAAGGTTTGAAAAATTCTCAGTTGTAATCTCTTTTTAGGGGTTCTTACACTAAAGTGACAAAACGGAACCCTTATGTATACAAATTAATAAAATTTAAGTGTTTGTAATTTCAAATTTCCAGTTTTTTACTAAATGCATATGAAATAAATATATAAATATACTAAATATATGGAATCAGCTGCCACCTATGGTGTTTCCGAACCGATACGACTTAGGGACCTTCAAGAAAAGAACATACTCACATCTAAAAGGCCGGCAACGCACCTGCTGATCTCCTGGTATAGCGGGTGTCTGTGGATGTCGCTATTCACTTACCATCAGGTGAACCGACTGTCCGTTTGCCCCCTCTTCTATAAAAAAAAAAAAAAAAGAAAGTAGATACGGTACTTACATAAAAATATTTGCAAAATTGTTGTCTGTCTTGAACTGACAGATAGCTGATGTTAAAAGGAGTAACTTAGGCTATAACAATAATAATCATCAATCTGTATATGGCTGTAAATCTAACAGACAGACAGACAGACCAAAATTGTAAAAAATGTTATTTTGGTATAAATGTATTTTATGTATCGTGTATATTTTTACCGGTGGGAGGGAAGCGCTGTGCCGCGCTCCCGGCTGCATGGGTACCACCATCTTGCTTGTTTCTCCCGTGAAACAGCTTCGCTGTTTCGGAGAGAAGGACAAGACAGGCAGTGTAATCACTGGAACCGAGACTTAACATCTTATGTCTCAGGATAGGCAACACATAGATGAGTTGCCTGGGCTCGTTCCAGGTTTTAGTTTAAGTTTATGTTCATGGGCGACGTCGACCACTTTCCATCAGGTGGCACGTTTGCCACGTTTGGTAATAAAATGCGGTTATTTTAATATTACAAACAGACTATTCAATTTTATTTATTTGTATAGATTAAATTTATTTTCGTTCCTAGTACCCGTAACACAAAATCTTACAAACTTAGTACAGGGCTAGGTTAACGATTGTTAGGTAATATTCATCTATACTAATATTATAAGGCTGAAGAGTTTGTTTGTTTGTTTGAACGCGCTAATCTCAGGAACTGCTGGTCCGATTTTAGAAATTCTTTTAGTGTTAGACAGCCCATTTATCGAGGAAGGCTATAGGCTATATAATATCACGCTGTGACATATAGGAGTTGAGTAACGCGGGCGAAGCTGCAGGCAACAGCTAGTTAAACATATAAGTATAGAATATTTGGCCATGCGAAGTCGTGGTATCAGCTAGTAAATTAAGAAAACAAACAGCATCAACACTAACAGATGTGAGACATGTAATATTTGATATTTTTTATTATTAATTACAATCTTTAACGAATTGAGAGCGGCGACGTAGTGCATCACGACACGACATCGTCACGGCATTTAAAAGGGCTTAAGGTAACATAAAATATCAAGTTGAAATTACACAAAAGCAGCAGAATCTAAAGTTAGGTCCTAAAATTTAGCAAAACCTAGAATTCCTTGAATATCCCGCAAAATATTCCCTCTTAAAACACGTTACTAGACAAAGGAATTCCTTTCCTAAGAATTCTATGAATTTCCCCTACAATCTTTGAATCAAGCTGAATTGTACTATATTTCTATACAAATAAGTTCTAAAGTGGTATAATAATATTATAACCACGTGCAAATATTTATTATACCTTATTTTGTAGATATTTTAACTGTTGTTGGAATGTTCTCTTGTAAAGTAAAGAAAAGAAAGAAAGAATTAGCGTTATTTGACACAAAAAATACACGTTCATATCTGAAATTATGTAAAAAAAGGATATTGACAAAAAGGCAATCAGTTCAGCATGTGCGACCGCACTAATGGCTGACGCGCTGATTTTCAACTGACGCCTGAGCGGTGACATCCTCATGAGCTTCATTGAATGAGGCATTTTTTATGTCATTATGAGGCAACCATGAGTCGGAGCCATGGTGACTACCGACGCTCAGAGACATCCGCACAACCAAAAGTTATGCAGATGCGTTGCCCTCCTTTTCCCTATCCCTCACTGGAAACTCACAAGCTGCACGAAACGCGACAGCATAGGATTTGCGGAGTTACGTGGGTTGGCACAATTCGGGATGATACCACAGGAACTCGTTTTTTTTTTTTTGGTTTGACTTTTAACATCGTTTCCTACAAGATCAGTACAGTGATTTTTTTATGTCATACAGCCTAGCAGTCGGAGCCATGGGGACTACCGACGCTCATAGACATCTGCACAACCAGAGGTTATGCAAATACATTGCCCTCCTTTCCCCTATCCCCCCAATGAGCCACAGGAAACGCGACAGCGTAGCTGTTACTTGACGCCGATGTTATATGAGCGAGAGGTACCACCCCGGTCGTGCCGGCCCAATTTGGCTGCAATGCAGCATGGCACTCTTACGATAGTTTTACAACATGATACACCTACCACTCGTTCCTACTTCTAGGACAGAACCAGGAGGAATAAGAAACGTTTTCCAGTTTCCCTCCCTATTTAGAGTTAGCAATGAATTTTAAGTCGAGAAAAGGCACCAATTCCTTTATCCTATCACTGTTGAACCCTGTTATTAATATTTTTACGGATGAAACCCCTTTTTTTTTCTTTAACGCCGGGAAATGCTCTGAGGCATCCCGCGGGGAAGTGGGTATCCCCACGCGGGTATGTGGGACTCGCTGCGCCCGACAGCTGGTAAATGAACGCAGCTCTACCCACTAAAACCCGGCGAGTGCCACCAATGCCGCCTTTGGTGAGGTGCCCCGGATCTAGTAAACAAACAGGGCACCTCGACGGCTAGTCAGTCCTGCAAGGGACCGACGCCACCTCCACAGAGGGGTTGTCCCGCACCATAAAACAACACCTAGCAACGTCGGGACAGTACAATGGGGTGAGGTTCCCAACCTCACCCGTGGCCCCCTGCTCTTTTGTACCCTCTTCTTATAAGAGGGGTACAAAGTGCCCCCTTGGCCCAATTCGCTTCGCCCAAGGTGCAGCGGCTCACCCTAGGTTACTGAGCCCCACCGCCACGACAAGGCCTGAACCATGGTGGGGACGGTTGAAACCCCTTCAATGCACGTCAAAAAAGACAATCGTTTATAAATATTTAGCCTCATCTATTGCCTCTTAAACATTCCGAACCTATTAGACGGCGTGTTTGTGGTCAAGCACCCATTATAGAGCAGAACGGTTGCATCATACATTCTTGTACCCTAAAGGGACAAGCCTAGATGCCAACTAAATGAGTAGGTATGAACCTAAGAAGTTTTAGGCCTTACAGGCTTACAATATCTACAATCTAGATTAGAAAAATGCGCGGGAATTGTCTTTTATTTTCAATAAAGAATTTGATGAAGAAAAATCGCTTTTTGATTATTTAATCAGAATCCTACTAATATTATAAACGCGAAAGTTTGTAAGAATATATCATCCATGTTCACGCAAAAACTACTGAATGGATTTTAATGAAACTTTACAATTACATAGCTTATACATCAAAATAAAATAAAGGCTATGATTTATCTCTGTACTCCCACGGGAATGGGAAGTACGCGGGTGAAACAGCGGAGCGCTGCTAGTCATAAAAATTAAATTGTTAAAAAAAACAAGACTAGCGCATTTTTCCGAAAAACCTATGGTTTTATGAAAGTAACTCTTTTCAGAGACCAACCCGACGCCAGGAGGCCGTGTAGTCGCAGACTACACGGTTGGCGGGGGGCAACCCTCCACTTTAACAAACCAAAAGTGAGCCAAATCAGCTCACACTAATCCTATGTAGCATTAGGGCCTTTGGGCCGTCAGCATAGATCATTCCGAAAACAAAGCGTTTCAGATTATGACAAATTGTACGATTCTTTGTCAAGTATCCTCTTGGACAGACGAGCAATGGTGTGGGTATTTGAGTTCTCTTTTATCATCGTGAAGAATTTACACCTTAAAATTTCTAATAATATAAACCTAAATATGAAGAACATGAAGATGATGATGATGATGACGATGATGATGATGATGATGATGATGATGATGATGACGATGAATGTAACATGAACATAACCATTAATGGACAGAAATCTACACTAATAATATAAAGCTGAAGAGTTTGTTTGTTTGAACGCGCTAATCTCAGGAACTACTGGTCCGATTTGAAAAAATATTTTAGTCTTAGATAGCCCATTTATTGAGGAAGGCTATAGGCTATATAACACCACGCTGTGACTAACGTAATTAATATTGTTTTCTAATGTTTGCGCGAATTTCACTCATTATAATGAAACATTTTTTACGGATTTTTTCATTAAATAACGTAATTAAATTGAGTAAGTTAACGCGGGCGAAGTTACGGGCGACAGCTAGTATTATTGACATAAATATGTTTATTATGAATTCTCAAACTGTGATAATTGGGAACTGGCTACCTGCGTGTAACGCCGTTAACGCGTTCACTATGACAATGGTGTTTCCTGTTATTTTTATTACAATAGTGCAGTGTTCAGGAACCAGTGGTATTTGATCCTTAATATTATAAATGTGAAAGTGAGTTTGTTTGTTACGCTTTGACGCGAAAACTACTAAACCGATCATCATGAAACTTTGTACACATATTCTTTATCATATTTTATGAAAAAAAAACTGGAGTCTTATCATGACAAGACAAAGTCGCGGGCACCAGCTAGTCATTTGTAAAATAACAGTTTTTGAGTCTGAAGTTGGATAGATTTTTTAAAGTAAAGGAGGGCAAACGAGCAGTTGAAGCTTTAGACTACCGACGCATAGACATCTGCACAACAGAGGTTATGCAAATGCGTTGCCTCCTTTTCCCTAACCCTCCCCAATGGGCCACCGGAAACTCACAAACCACACGAAACGCGCGTGGTGTGTGTGTCTCCCAACGTCGGGACAGAACAATGGTGTGAGTGAGAGTGAGAAAACTCTTTTATCCCCTCTTCTTATAAGAGGGTTACAAAGAGCCCTCTCGGCTCAATTAGCCTCGCCTAAGGTGCAGCGGCTCATCCTGGGCTACTGAGCCCCACCGCCACGTCAAGGCCTGAACCATGGTGGGGATTCGATTTACTCATAATTTCTTCCTCTTTTTAAAATTATTTTCGTGCACCGAAATTCGACGAGTTCAAAGTTAAAGTATGCCAAAAAATTGTTATAATGACAAAGTATTAGGTATTATGACAAAAATAAGAGTCGAAAGAAAATTATATATGTAACCAAAAAGGGATCCCCCTTTTTGGTTACATATATAATATTTATTAAAAATATCAATATAATATTACGAAAAATATTACACATTGTATTTCTATATATTACTGTTTTTTTATGTTAGTTGGATAGGCAAACTGGCAAACGTGCCACCTGATGTTAAGTGGTCGACGTCGCCCGTGAACATAAACTAGTTTACCTGGAACGAGCCCAGGCGTGTTGCCTATTCTGAGACATAAGATGTTAAGTCTCGGTGCCAGTAATTACACTGCCTGTCTTGCCCTTCTCTCCGAAACACAGCAAAGCTGTTTCACGGGAGAAACAAGCAAGATGGTGGTACCCATGCAGCCGGGAGCGCGGCACAGCGCTTCCCTCCCACCGGTAATTACTTTTATTTTACTCGAAGAAAAAAAGGAATACAAGATATGAAAAATATATATGTTTACAAAATGTTTGCAACCTCTTCGGTAGGGCGTCAAGCTTGACTGTATGACTGTTGTGTGTTTCCCTGCGTCCTACGTGCAATACTGACTTTCCTTAGCCTTCATCGTCAGTGCGGTCGAGTTTTGACCCCTAACTACTATTATTAAAAACGTGTGAAATATGGATAGATTGTCATCATCACCAGCCTCTATCCGTCCACTGCTGAACCTCCCTCTATGAACGCCAAGACGACCGATCCCTTGCACGGAGACCGTCTTCTCACCTGGACGATTTTGGATATTATCAATACATTTAAAATCCAAGGTGTGTAAAAATGGATCAAGTTAGTTGAATAGGAAAACTGGGTGGAGGTAAGTGGTCGACGTCGCCTATGAAAAAATGCATCACGGACCATCCCGCCACATAATATGTGCCTCTCCTATTTTTGCGCCGGGAAATGCTCTTAGTCATCCGTGGGGGCTCTCTGTCTTCAAGGGTACAAAGAGAAACTCCCTTGGTTCAACTGGCTTTGCCCAAGGTGCTGGGTTCACCTTAGTCTACTGAGCCCCAGCGCCACAACAAAGCTTGAACCGTGGTGGAGATATTCTTTTTTTTTAATGTTAGTTGGATAGCCAAACTGGCAAACGTGCCACCTGATAGTAAGTGGCTGACGTCGCCCATGAACATAAACTAGTATACCTGGAACGAGCCCAGGTAACTCGTCTATGTGTTGCTTATCCTGAGACATAAGATGTTAAGTCTCGGTGCCAGTAATTACACTGCCTGTCTTGCCCTTCTCTCCGAAACACAGCCAAGCTAGTTCACGGGAGAAACAAGCAAGATGGTGGTACCCATGCAGCCGGGAGCGCGGCAAGCGCATCCCTCCCACTGGTGGATATATGCCTATCTTGAGACGCCAGATCTCGGTGCCAGTATTCAAGCTGCTTGCTTTTCTCTTATTATGAAAATGGGCGCGCACGATCCCCCCCACCTAGTACTAGAACCGTGAAAAGCATAAAAAGTCCATTGTATTCAATGGCTAGTAATGATGAGATCGCGTGCGACGAAATGACACAAATACATACATACTAGTGTATTGTGTTTTTGAATACGAATACGGATTTCAGATAAAATATCAAGGAGAGACAATAATATTATCTATACAAATAAATGAAATTGTAGTGTCTGTTTGTAATATTAAAATAACCGCTTTTTATTAAATGCATATGGATGTATACACGGTACATACATATACCAAAATAGCCTTTTTACTATTTTTGCCTGTCTGTCCGTCTGTTTGTTCCGGCTTATCTCTGAAACGGCTGAACCGATTTTGATTGGACTCTTTGGGAGCCAAGGGGGCTCTTTGTACCCCTCTTATAAGTAGAAGTAACAAAAAAACAGGGGGCAAGGGGTGAGGATGGGAACCTCACCCCATTGTACTGTCCCGACGTTGAGAGGGGTGATCTGTGGTGCGAGGCAACTCATCTGTGGAGGTGGTGTTGGTCCCTTGGGGGACTGACTAGCCGTCGAGGTGCCCTGTTTGTTTATTAGATCCGGGGCACCTCACCAAAGGCGGCATTGGTGGTGCTCGCCGGGTTTTAGTGGGTAGAGCTGCGTCCACTTACCAGCTTTCGGGCGCAGCGAGTCTCACATACCCGCGTGGGGAGACCCACTACCCCCAAAAAAAAGTTTTTTTTTAATGTTAGTTGGATAGGCAAACTGGCAAACTACCTGATGTTAAGTGGTCGACGTCGCCCATGAACATAAACTAGTACACCTGGAATGTTTATGTTATCCTGAGACAAAAGATGTTAAGTCTCGGTGCCAGTAATTACACTGCCTGTCTTGCCCTTCTCTCCGAAACACAGCAAAGCTGTTTCACGGGAGAAACAAGCAAGATGGTGGTACCCATGCAGCCGGGAGCGCGGCACAGCGCTTCCCTCCCACCGGTCTTGCCTCCCACCGGTCTTCCCTCCCACCGGTGCCCACCGGTTAATATCAGCATTATCAGCAGGCATGCAGGTTTGCTCACGGTGTTTTCCTTCACCAGTAAGCAATATATAATTATATATAGCAATATATAGCATATACACGGAAATGCACAAATCCCTAAATAATTGAGCCACCGTCGCTCACACAATACTTTAAGTATTTACAGGATTGAAAGAGCCCTTTGTGTCGCAGTGGACGGGAAATGGTTGATAATGATGATGATTATAATGGTGATGATGATGATGATGATGATGATGATGATGATGATGATGATGATGATGATGATGACGATGATGATGATGGTGATTATGATGATGATGATGATGATAATAATGATGATGATAATGGTGGAGATGATAATGATGATAGTGATAATGATGACGACGACGACGATGATGATGATGATGGTAATGATGATGATGATAATGGTGAAGATGATAATGATGATAGTGATAATTATGACGACGACGATGATGATGGTAATGATGATAATGATAATGATGACGATTAATACACAGGATGTAAGGAGTCGGTTATCTATAATCTTACAATGTTGAACGTTAACTAACATACTTTAGCGTGATACAATTCCATCTAAATGTTAATTCTGTGAAGCGTTTTTGTGCGTTAACGTTTTTTTGTTTAAACATAAGTCGATGTAATATCGCTAGATCCAACTTTTACATTGGAACTAATTAAATCTGTCAATTATGTAGAGGATGGTCCTCCCGTGTCCATGGTTGTTGTAAAGTATCCGGAACGTCGGGTATGTAAAAATAAAACCGCGGTAAAATCCGTAAAAGTTGTTCATTATAAAGAGTGAAATTCGCGTAAATATTAGAAAAAAAATTTACTATTCATATAAATAATGTTACGGGTGCTTACCGTGTTAACAGATTAGGCGATTGCAATATTGCCGAAATATCGGGACCTCAATTATAAACCTGTAAACGCGGTAAGTACCCTTAGCATTATTTAGGTATATAAATATGAATAATGATCGCGTTAGTTTAAAATAATATTAATTTACTATGCTAAAATACTTATAGAAATTGCTAATATCATTTGACACCTTTGAACCACTAAACTCGACTGCTAAAACTACACTAGGCGAGAGAGTACGAGTAAACTAAAAGACAATGAAAAATTGAATATGGACAACTGCATACGCTGTGCCCCCTTTTAGCCTTCGGGGCGAAGAGCACAATGATAATGGGGCCCCTGCAATTTTTGGACTAGAGAAGAATAATCAGAGTAGTTCGGGCTACGGGCATAACTAGGTATTCTAATCACCAACCAGTGCTTGATTTTCTTAAATTATTCACTCAATCATATTCTGACAGAAATAATGAGGCCCCATAGATCGCGAAGTACTGAATTATAATTTTCCGATATCTTTAAATAGCAACTAGTATTAATATAATATCGTGTCAATAGACTGTGGAGGTCAAGTTAATCCTTTCGAAGTATTTAAAGGTTGCCTTATCGTTGGGAAGTTAATTATGTCTTGCTCTAAAATCTAAACGGTTTTACTTTTTTTACAATACATTTTTTCTTTGGGATATTTTTACGATTCCAATGAGATGTAAATTAAACTGATAGTTAATCTCGAAGTAGAAACAAATTTTATTTGTCTGGATGTTTTATAAGATTTTTGAAATCAATATTTTATATTCAGATTATTCATTAAAAAATGTTATAGGGAACATTTCAATAATGAGGAAAGCAGGTAACTTGTAAGTTTTTTTTTTCTTTAACGCCGGTAAATGCTCTGAGGCATCCCGCTGGGGAGTGGGGACTCCACAGGCGGGAATGTCGGACTCGCTGCGCCCGAAAGATGGTAAGGTGGACGCAGCTCTACCCACTAAAACCCGGCGAGTGCCACCTATGCCGCCATTAGTTTTTTTTTTATATAGAAGAGGGGGCAAACGGACGTTAGCAGATGGTTAGTGGGTGCGTTGCCGGCCTTTTAAATATGAGTATGCTCTTTTCTTGAAAGTCCCTAAGTCGTATCGATTCGGAAACACCGTAAGTGGCAGCTGATTCCATATATTGTGTGGTGGATTTCCGAACATCGAGATGGTGAGGGTGAAATTTGGAGTTTTTACGCGATGTCCGGTGGTGGAATTCCGCTGCAGGTATTAGTCCGAACAATTCCTCAGAACACTCCCCGTGGTAGATGCGGTAGAAGATGCAGAGCGATCCAACACCTCTACGCAGCGCCAAAGAATCAAGCCGATTGGAGAGAACCTTGCTATCGACGATTAGAGCCGCCTGGCGTTGAACGCGGTCAAATGCAAGGAGCTGATATTGGGGCGCTCCAGCCCAGAGGTGAGAGCAGTATTCCATATGAGGCCGGATCAGCGCCTTGTATAATTGTAGGCGGTGTGAAGGCATGAAATACTGCTTCGCCAACTGAGCACGCCGAGTTTCTTAGAGGCTAGTTTAGCCTTTCCTTCCAAGTGACCACGAAACTGCACATCTCTCGATATGTCGACGCCAAGTATCCCAATGCTGGCTGCGGCAGTTAGGGGAGTACCTTCAAATCGTAGAGGAACGACAAAGTGTAATTTTTTTGCAGTAAACGCGCAAACTTGTGTCTTGTTGGGGTTAAATTGGACTAGGTTAAGTCGTCCCAATTCCGAGACTTTGGAAAACAGAGACTCGATTTCAGACACAAGTTTGTTCCGACTTTAGTGAGGTGCCCCGGATCTATTGACGGTTAGTCAGTCCCTCAAGGGACCGACACCACCTCCACAGAGAGGTCGTCCCGCACCAGAGAACAACCCCTCTCAACGTCGCCCCTTGTCCCCCCCGCTCATTTGACCCCTCTTCTTGTAAGAGAACCATGATGGAGAGGTAACTTATAAGTTGGTTTTGTAAGTAAAATGTTAAAAGCTTGATAATTTTTTTATGTCATAAGGAGGCAACCGAGCAGCCTTTTGGCGACTATCTGTACAAATAAAGATTATGCAGAACTGTTGCCCTCCTTTTCCCTATCCCCCCAATGGACCAATGGCCCACTGGAAACTCACAAACCCCACGAAACGCGACAGCATAGCTGTTGTATGACGCCGGTGCTGAGTGGCTGTTTGCCCTCTGAGTATTAGGAACATCTGAGCGATGCCAATTCAGACCAGCATTCACATAACACCGGCGCTCACGCGAGAGGTACCACCCCGGTCGTGCTAGCCCAATTCGTCTGCAAAGGATCATGGCACTACCTCTTACGAAATATCATAATATAGTGATGAAGCTGAAATTTCTTTACTAAACACTATCATTACATGTTTAAAAAAAAAACAAGCTCATATTTATAAGTCTATGCCCTAGGCGTCTTGTCTTTAAAAACCGCCATTATCCTGTGAACGAAAATATGTACTTAGATATAATGATGGTGATGATGAAAGCTCTAATGACAGTTATGATAAGAAGGCTGGCGAGTGGCGACACACAAATACTCTGGTGTAGCGGATGTACATGGATGTCGCTGATCATGCCACAATTATAATGGAATCGATAAGAAATATCAATACATTTTCAGTCATAATAAAACTCACAGCAAACGCTTCATTATATTGATAATTGTAGATAGTTTAAATTTCGAATTCTTGGTACTCTATCAAAAGATAATTAATGTAACTGATAATTAGTAAAATGCAACAATTAATTACAATGTGCAATAAATGTAAACATTAGGATAATGGAGGCGATCGTTTATCACGACTAATGTAACATTTCCTGGTCATTTCGAATTGAATCATAATAATTTAGTACCGTAAACCAATCCTAAGATATCACTTTTATAGTTACTACCGCCATCTTGCGTCAAATAGTTGGACTAAACTTAAGCGCCATCTGTTATTGAGTAGTTTATATAACAAGCTTTTATATCACAAGTTTTTACCGATATACGGAATTCATTTCATATACAGTATTTCTCATACAAATAATTTATCAAAATAAACGTATTTTTCTTATACACATACATCATAGAAATAATTTATGAAAATAAACGTATTTAAAGAATTATTGCTTTAATTGATAGCTAACAGTCTTAGAAATACAGAAGTGCGATAATAATAAAGTACCTACCTACCGATGGCAATTTGTATGGCGCGTGAGAAAAATTCCAGCACGTCGTAATTGTGAGTTATCGATATAATAAAATGCTTTTTCTTAATTGGTATAATGGGTAGTAAGCCTTAACGGTGCATTTATTGAACTGCAACTTTATAAAAAGGCTTTCCTACACTAACCCATTCAGTAAAATAAAAGATGATACAATCTTTTGGAACTTCGATTGTATAGCCTCTCCTGAAAAATAAAAACCCTCGCCATATTGCGGAAAATTTAGGAACTAATTTTGTATCCAGACTATAATAAGGGTTATCATAAAGAGATACAGTGGCGACACCAATTATGCAGGTTTTTATATTTCTGGTCAGGATATACATAATATTTATAATATATCATGTCAGGTATCTTCCCAATAAACGTCTATTGAACCAACTTTATCGTCACATCATTAGGTCCAAATTTGGATATATTTTGGAACACCATAAGCTCTGGTCTGTGACAAGAATGCGTCCCTCAAATCATTTAATATGTACCAAATAAATACAAGTACCTACTTACGTAATTATTTCCAGCAACAATCCTAAAAGGTATTCTTTAAGCCTTAGGTTAATCAAACGCGCTTGACTGTTTGAATAACCAAGAGAGAAATTATGGTGGGATACCATTTCTTGAACTATCGTTCTAAAGCGCCATCCTTCTATCAGAAAGTCCAAGGAGATTATTAAGGTAAGATCTAGAATAAGCATTTCGGTAACTAAGATAGATTAAAGTTATCACTAAGGAAAGAATTTCAAACCATTAAGCCTGGGAAAAGCATAAACAATTATTTCTTTTTTCTTATGTTCTCTTAATGATAAACAGCGCTCGGATGAAAATAGACTAGTAAAAGTTCTGCGGTCTAGTACTAAATTAAGGGATACTAATCCTGGCTGCATCCTGGATTTCCCTGCGATATAAAAAAAAGACATTGTTAAAATATAGATGTCATAATAACGTAAGACAGAACTTTCGTTTTTAGTTTGATTGACCAAACTAAGCAAATAAAACATTGTCTTTCGTATTGAAAACTCTTTGACAAGTATTAATCACTCTGAACTTTCCAAATAAATTAGAAATCTTTTTTTAAACTCAAAACTAGTATTTTTATTGGGTCCTATTTAGCTATTCTATGTTCTATGTATTGCTTTTTCCATTCCCAAAGTTATTGTGGCATTATCGAATTTTTCAATATAGTGATTACGAAAGATAACATCCTCTGAGCAAGTGGTTTAGTTTAAGTACCAATCGGTCAGGTTGAACTTCAGTCAACAGTCAACTTGTAAGGCAGTGTGTGACTAACTATCGCGGTGGGTATACGTCTATGACCGACGCGCGAAGTTACGATCGTTTTCAAATATTGTTTCGAAATTCAAATAAATCGAACATTGCTTCCAATTCAAACTTAAATCGAACATTTTCAAACATTGTCTCCAATTTCAAATTAAACGAACGTTGTTTTAAAATTGTTTTATTTGTGGTCTCTTGTGTTTATAAAAGTGATTGGTTTTTATTTTTAAATATGTTTGTGGTGCTAGTTTCGACGTTCTAAATTTTGGTGAGTATCTGTTAAAAATATTTTTCGATACGAATAATATAAATAATATTTTTATAAATTAAATATTTAAATTATAAAAATATTATTTAATATTTAAATTTAAACAATATCCTGCAAGAAATGCAAATATATGAATAAATAATGAAAAATAATAAAATAATTTCATTATATTTTACAATAAAAACGAAAACAACTTATATATAAAATACAAGATACCAAGGTTAGGTATTAATAATTTAATAATACATTACTGTAAACCTGCCTTACACAAAGAAATAATATATGGAATAATAATAAAGACAGAAATACCTAATAGGTATATTATGATATAATTCTTCTGTGCGTGTGTATATTATGTCACTGAACTCAACGGTCCATCCGTTTTTGATAAAAAAAATCGGTTGTCTGTAAAGTCGGTTTACTGACGATAGTTGAACGTGACAACGTCATAAGAAAATGGAACGTCTCACAGCGAGGTAACGCCGCATGCGTCATGTTTTTTCGTTCTTGCAGCCGGCTCCATCGAATTATAAGACGTTGTCACGTCAAAAATTGTGAGTGTCCAAGTGAATTCGAGAACGATTAAGAGTCGACTCACAATTCGTTCTGCTGGTCTATGTTTTGTACAGGAGAACGTCTGTCGGGACGTGGTCGGGACCTTTATATACAGGCGCATAATACATTGCGCATCTGAGACATTTTAATTTTTCTTATCAATTTTTATTTTTGGATTCGAACCTGCTACCTTGGGTACCACAGTGTTATTATTACTGACGTTAAATAAAAATGTATTTAGGTATAAGATTAAATTATTTTATCAATTCTAGACATACATGCTTGTGTCTTGGAATCAGTCCCCCATCTCTGATCTCTTCGGTAACATTCCAATATGTCATTAAAAATTCATTATCGTATTTGTAATAAGTTTTTTTTTTTTTTTACATTTTATTAGATTATTAAGGATTTTATTCGCAATTTATTAAGATTTTAACATTCCTGATGTTTCGGATACTTCAACCGTTAATACCTAAAAAAAAATGGAACTGAACATAATTGTCAAATCCCAAATCGTTCAAACCTCAAAGGACCAGCGCGTTTAAACTAACATAATATTACCCTTCAGCTTCGCTATATTAGTGTAGATATTCTTTTATACATATATATGGACTTAATCGGTTCGATATAGTATATGGACTTAATCGGTTCGATCCTGACCCCCTTGTGATACGTAGAAATGGGTTTTTCTTAATTTCTACGTGCATCTGAACATGAGGCCATCGCTTGCTCACCGGTGAAGGAAACATCGTGAGGAAACCTGCATGCCCGATGAGATTAAAAGTCTTTGAAGGTGTGTGAAGTTCACCAACCCGCATTGGGCCAGCGAATCGGTGAACTATGGCCCAAAACCCTCCTCTCCTGATTTCGAGGAGGAGACCCGTGCCCAGCAGTGGGACATAAAAGGGTTGATATTATTTATATGGACTTAAAACGTGTTTTCTGTACAGTGCATAAATTTAAAAAAGTATGTGGTAAAAGAAGAGTATACTCTTCGGATGTTTGCCTACTGACTGATTTTGTCGCAGTTAGGACGATACCGCTCAGTTTAGAGCGAAAATGCTTCTATTTTTTTTTTATTTTTTTTTATGTTAGTTGGATAGGCAAACTGGCAAACGCTCCACCTGATGGTAAGTGGTCGACGACGCCCATGAACATAAACTAGTTTACCTGGAACGAGCCCAGGCAACTCATCTATGTGTTGCCTATCCTGAGACATAAGATATTAAGTCTCGGTGCCAGTAATTACACTGCCTGTCTTGCCCTTCTCTCCGAAACACAGCAAAGCTGTTTCACGGGAGAAACAAGCAAACAAGAAACAAGAGAAACAATTCATTGTAATCATAATATTAAAGTGGAAAACTAAATGTCATTAAGAGCCCCTACACACTAGCGGCCGTCGTTCGATGAGCGACAATGCGATGCGCGGTATCTCTTGCCGGTAAAATATTAAATAAAATCTTACACGTGGGCAAAGCAGCGGGCAACTGTTAGTTATTATGATAGGTTAGTATTTAGATGTCATCAAGACATTTTATTTCCTCTCGATGATTTTCTTCGTCAGAAATTGACACCATGATAGTCAGTCATCAGTAGCTTCATTCAATATAATTTTAAGTTAAAATAAATATAAACTAATATAAACGAGAATAACCAAGCTTAAAGTTATGAAAAATAACCCTTTGAGAGCATGTTCTTATAAAAGTTAAGATAGACAAAAGGGCAGATGCGAGTTAACTTTTTTTTCTTTAACGGCGGGAAATGCTCTGAGACATCCCGCTGGGGAGTTATAGGTCTCCCCAGGCGGGTATGTGGGAGTTGGGACTCGCTGCGCTCAAAAGCTGGTAAGTGGACGCAGCTCTACCCACTAACCGGCGAGTGCCACCAATGCCGCCTTTAGTGAGGTAATCCGGATCTAATTAGCAAACACGGCACCTCGACGGCTAGTCAGTCTTTCAGGCGACCAACGCCACCTCCACAGAGGGGTTATCCCGCACCACAGAACAACCTCTCCCAACGTCGGGACAGTACAATGGGGTGAAGTTCCCGTCCTCACCCCTTGCCCCCTGCTCTTGTCCCCTCTTCTTATAAGAGGGGTACAAAGAGCCCCCTCGGCTCAATTAGCTTCGCCCAAGCTTCGCACACCTTAGGCTACTGAGCCCCACCGCCACGTCAAGGCCTGAACCATGGCGGGGGGTGCGAGTTAACCTGAAATTAGCCCAGGTAACCTATTTATGTGTTGTCTATCCTCAGGCATAAGATGTTAAGTCTCTGTGCCAGTAGCCCGTCTGTAGCCCATGTCTTCGAAACACAGCAAAGCTGTTTCACGGGAGAAACAAGATGGTGGTACCCAAGCAGACGGGAGCGCTGCACAGCGCTATTCTCCCACCGGTAGTCTGTTTGAATGTGCTCTGTTGCTACTAATAATATTTTTCCGACTTGGTAGCTCTGGGGAATACCCCAAAGCTACCAAGTCGGAAAAAATTATGGGGCGTGTGTAACCGGGGATCAGTCGTGTATAAAAAGAGAGAGACAAGCGCGTCTGATTCGCGAGTTTTTCGGAACCATCAGCACGCGCGTCAGATTCGCGTGCTGAGAGTTCCGAAAAACGTGTTTTTTATGTAATACTATCTGTTGCCCGCAGCTTCAGCAGCGTTATCTTAGATTTACAGCCGTATACGGATTGATGATGATTATTTTTATAGCCTAAGTTACTCCTTATAATATCAGCTATCTGCCAGTGAAAGTCCCGTCAAAATCGGCCCAGCTGTTTCAGAGATTAGCCGGAACAAACACACAGACAGACAGACAAAAATTGTAAAAAATGCTATTTTGGTATATTACCGTGTATAGAACCCTATATAATTAGTAATAAGGGTTCCGTTTTTTGCCATTTGGCTACGGAACCCTAAAAAGCAGTTTTAATTTATTATATTATATTAAATATATAATATATATTTTAAAAAAAAATATTAAAATCAGACACTTAAATTTTATTTATCTGTATAGATAACAAATTGCCGTTTTCTGATTTTTTCGTTTCGTTCGTTTCGTTTGTGAGACTTTTTTTCGGTTCGCTGCTCTAATACATACCACCGGCACCGGCGGATATGTGGGTCTCTCTGCGCCCGAAAAGATGGTAATTTGGATGCAGACTGCCCTTTAAACCCCAGCGTTGTTCTCCTCGTGGTCGTCCGTGGGATGTTATAAGACCAGCTTAGTAGCTCAGCTCAGTAGATTTTTACCAAATTGAATAGTTCTGTGACAATGGGAGGTACCGGTGGGAGGGAAGCGCTGTGCCGCGCTCCCGGCTGCATGGGTACCACCATCTTGCTTGTTTCTCCCGTGAAACAGCTTTGCTGTGTTTCGGAGAGAAGGGCAGTGTAATTACTGGCAGTGTAATTACTGGCACCGAGACTTAACATTTTATGTCTCAGGATAGGCAACACATAAATAAGTTGCCTGGGCTCGTTCCAGGTAAACTAGTTTATGTTCATGGGCGACGTCGACCACTTTCCATCAGGTGCACGTTTGCCAGTTTGCCTATCCAACTAACATAAAAAAAAAAAAAAAGGTACGGAGGACCCTATAGGTTTGGTTAGACAGACGGTCGGGTGATCCTATAACGGTTCCGTTTTGTCTTTTTAAGGAACGTAACCCTAAAACACATAACTTAGATAAACTGTAACAAGATACGCGACATTTTTAAGTTAAAGTTCACAGCTGATAACCCCAAGTTTCAACGCCCACAATTGAATTACATAATTAAATGTATCGCGTTTTAGTTTCCCGAGGGAAAATAATTTTAGGAGTAAAAACTATTAAATCTAGTGTAAGTGAAATTTACAAACTTTTATTTTAAAATAGTACCAACAAAGTATCTTGTTGAACGTCAATTGAGTCTACCACCGGTTTCTAGTCCACTGAGAAGAACCGGCGAAACAAACTCAGTGGAACTAATCTTTTCAAATAGGTCTTGGTTAGTAGAAATTATTATTGTTTTTGCTTTAGATTCACATTATTAGACGTCTATCGTTATTTTCTTATCATCCTCATTCTCATCATCATCACCATCATGTTGGACAACTCCTTAATACCTATCCAGAGCTCTATACATTCAACCACTCTCCTACTCCTCACTTACCACCACTTCGAAATAAGAGTGGGCGACGATGGTCCAGTGGGTATGGGCTGGGCCTCTTGAGCGGGTTCGATTCTGACCCCTGTGGTGCCTTGAAATTGATTTTTCTAAATTTCTACCTGCACCTGAACATGAGACCATCGCTTGCTCACCGGTGAAGGAAACATCGTGAGGAAACCTGAATGCCTCATGAGATTAAATTTGAAGGTGTGTGAAGTTCACCAACCCGCATTGGGCCTGCGCATCGGTGATATGGTCCAACACCCTCCTCGCCTGATCGAGGATGAGACTGTACAGCAATGCGACATACAATATTATTAATATAGTTTCGAAGATAATCTACATACAAACTCACAAACTAATTTTTTTATATATTATATTATTAATGTATATTCGATTAAATGTAATCGAATACACATTAATATAACAGTAATTCTATAAACATAAAATTTCGACACAGCAGTGGGCGCGGAAGTAAGTTTTACTGCCTTATTTCTTACTGCCAATAAAACACCGGACGACATAAAAATCCGTACAAGGAAACTGTTGCGAAACGCACTTGTTCCGGAGTTAGATTGAGTTTGGACAACATTCTGGAATATTCTGGCATGTCTGGAATCTGGATGCGCCAGTAGTCCTGGCGTGTTTAATACGCCAATCGTCCTGGCATGTTTAATACGCCAGTTGTCCTGGCATGTCTAAATGCACTAGTTGTCCTGGCATGTCTAAATGCACTAGTTGTCCTGGCATGTCTAAATACGCCGGTGGTCCTGCCATGTCTGAATATGCTGGTAGCACTGGCTAGTTTGCATATTATCCTAGCCTTTTTTATAACTTACATCTTGCTGCTATTTCACAGGAAAGAGAAGAGCAAGACAGGCAGTGTAATTACTGGCACCGAGACTTAACATCTTATGTCTCAGGATACGTGAACGTGCCTCAGTTAGTCTCAAGACGCTGACCACTTACCATCACGTTGCTCTACCCGTTTGCCTATCCAACTATTATGAAAAAACTTACATTTGTGACGTCATATGCGTCTCAAACACATCCTTATTCTCCTTAATACTCTGGACCTAAATATTACATCTTATAACTTCTAATTTGATCAACCATCTGTTTGGTTGCGTCATATTTACCGGTGGGAGGAATCGCTGACGTCTGCGTGGTATCCTGCTTACTTCTTTGAAATTCTTGCTGTTTTTCGGAAAGAAGACAGCGTAACTGACTTATCGACGAGTCTTATAATCTAGTCTTAGATGTATCGTTTGTGTTCATGAGTGACTGACTTACCATCAGGTGGTACGTCTGCCGGCAAACTGTCCAACAAGAAAAGATTAGTTGACTGAGTTTGTTTCGCCGGTTCTTCTCAGTGGTCTTGCCTTGGAACTGGTGGTAAACTCAATTGACGTTCAAAAATATACTCTGTTGGTTATTTTGAATAAAGTTTTTTTTTGTGAGCGAAATCTATGCATTTACTAAAGAATGTAAAGTTCTCATCGCATTGGGACTATAGTGGTTTACCTCGCATTATTTCGAGGAGACTTATTAAACTTGACATGATTCACAAGTGCGATTGAGACTTGAGTCGGCGGTTAACCACTAAGATCTAGCCACAACAATAGAACCTAGGTATATCCCTATTTATAGCTAATATTTTAGTCTTAAAATATTCTACTTGCATTAATATATATTTTTTATATTACAAGGAGGAAAGCGAGCACACAGAGCCTTATGGTGACTACCGACGCCCATAGACATTCGTACAACCAAAAGTTATGCAAATACATTGCCCTCCTTTTCCCTATCCCTCTCCAAGAGGCCACCGTAAATTCACAAACCGCACGAAACGCGACAGCATAGCTGAACACTTGACTCCTTGTATACTGTTTTTTTTTGTTATTGTTACTGTTAAAACTGTTTGAAACAAGACCGGTGGGAGAGAAGCGCTGTGCCGCGCTCCCAGCTGCATGGGTACCACCAACTTGCTTGTTTCACCCGTGAAACAGCTTTGTTGTGTTTCGGAGAGAAGGGCAAGACAGGCAGTGTAATTACTGGCACCGAGACTTAACATCTTATGTCTCAGGATGGGCAACTGAGGTCGGTACGTTTGCCAGTTTGCCTATCCAACTAACATAAAAAAAGACAACCATGTTGTCACTATCATTTAGAGAATCTCGATATTTTAGCGTTACGTATTTCGTGAACAAAACATTTGTAGACAATGGCGAAATATTGAGCTCCACGAACTAAAAGTGAGTTTTAATCCTACATGGTGTTATTTTATAAAAGAAGGGGCAAACGTACAGGTCCACTTGGCGGTAGGTGATCAGCTGCACCTCACCATGGTTCATTCGCCTTGTCGGGGCGGTGGGGCTCAGTAGTCTAGGGTGACCCGCTTCACCTTGAACGAAGCTAATTGAGCTGAGGGGGCTCTATGTACCACTCTTATAAGAAGGGCCAAAAGAGCAGGGGGCAAGGGGCGAGGACGGGAACGGGAACCTCACCCCCTTGTACTGTCCGTAGAATTAATCTCAACAGGCATATGATTTCCCTACGTTTCCCTTCACCGGTTAGCGAAATTGAAATGGTCAAGAGCAGAAGGACCTCTCCTCTCAGATCCCCTCCTCTCCCTTCAAACCTTTACCAACTGAACCATCGCTCTGCAAACAATATGAATGGAGTATTCGAATTTAGTTTTAATTAGTACATTACAAGTTCACAGACTGACAGACTGTGACCTAATTAATGGTAAGTGCTAAAATGTTTTAATTACAAGTGCTAAAATATATCAAGTGGTCAAATGAATGGGTGGTCTGTCGCCGGGGACCATTTGACTGGAGGGATTTGGTGTTGTCCTGGATAAAATACGAGCTGACTTTTTTCTTTCCTTTCTTTCTGTAGTTCCGGGTGAATTCATTCCGTTTTGGGTGAATTCATTCCATTCGTAGGGTGAATTCATTCAATTCGCATGGTGAATTCATTCCGTTCATATGTTAATTCTACTATCAGCCTAACCTAGTCTTGTACTTTATGTATGTCTTTATGTAATTCTGTATGTTTGTAAAACATCAAACAATGAGGTTTTATTACGGGAAGTTGATACATTGATGTTCATTAGTTATCGAGAATCTCACAATAACCATCGTAATTCGTAACGTCGTGTCCATGCTTGACTTTACAATGATATTTTGTGTTCTTAAATCAGCTGAGTAATAAAAGTATAATTTAATAGATCGCGTGGCTTAGGGCATACCCACAATACTTCAGGTTTGATAAGTTGGTTTCGCTTATTCTTAAGCTAGCCTCGAAAACCGATAGTAGAGTCGTATTGCGTATTAAATATTATTTTGTTTTTGATTAAGAATAAATATGTTTGAAGTATTTATTAAATAATTAAATAAAAACATATTTGCTATGAATTACAAAGAATCTAAAACTAAAAACCTTAAAAAAAAAAATATTAACTTAAGTATATTAATGAAAAGGAGTCCCTTTAGGCAAGGTCCCGAAGATACTGGCAGCGTTCCCCCTTTGAATTGCTAGACTAATTCTTTGTCCGAGGTAGCTGCCAGCTCTTCGGTCTCCTGTGATGTCGACTAACCTTTTTGAAGTACATTTGAATATACCAACGCTTTGTCATTTAACGATAGAGTGATAAACAATGTAAAAAATATTCTCATAAGTGTTATTTATATTAAAACTGTTGGTACCTATTATATTGTATAAAACTTATTTTTTATCTTAGAATAATTATTACACTACTTTTTATATATTTTATCCCGGTCTCTAGCAAAAAGTCTGAAGTGTCAGTTGATGAAAAAATTATTCGAAGTACACTAAAATTCATTAATTATAATTAACCCTATCCACGCAGTTATGAAGCCGTGATTGTTTAATAATATTACATAAAGAATATGCAACAAAACATCAAACTAATGATGTTGCATAAACAATATTAAGTATCTCTCAGATACTAATTATTAGCGCGTATCCGACTGGACAGAGCTTCTCAGTTCTCACGACGCTCCTTTTTACACGCTTTATAATAGCTTCACCTGTATGTTTGTTTGTATGTTGGTAACTGACCGACCTTTAGACTTGATTTTGACTCACTTCTAACGACCAGATTTTGTTCAAACTTTGTAGATTTATCGAGGACCGATGACAATACAATAATTTGATAAAATTATTCCAATATCCTGATCAGGATAATCAGGATAGCACATGCTAGGAAGGCGTAAGGCGCGCAAGTTACCTACATCACTTGTGTTGTTTTTAGTCTCTCATTAATTTCTAAAGTGATTGTTATTAGTTGAGTACTTTAAATTAATAAAATCTTTAATTAAAAAAATCGACACGAAAACGTAAAAAATAAATTATAGCATAAAAAAACTAAAAAAACACCCATTGATAGCAAACCCAACTAAGAATTTGAAAATAATTTTTAATGGATGAATTAAATGGGTTAACAAAATTACTTATTGTAAAAAAGCGTGAGGTGCTCAATATTCATTATTAAAAATATTTCATCGGTATCTATTTCTTAAAAGTGAAGTTAATATAAAAACTTAGTTACAAGCACCACGCTTATTTACAATAAGTAATATGTATAATTTTGTTAACCCATTGTTCATCCATTAAAAAATATTTTCAAATTTTTAGTTGAGTTTGCTATTAATTAATGCGTGTTTTTTTGTTGTTAACACGGGAAAACGCCTTAAAAAAAACGGCCCTCGGTGGGGTCCGATGGTGGACTCGCGCTATAATCCCACTAGTGCCACCGCCTTTGGTAATGTTCCTCGGATCAGTTGAGCAACAGGGCACCTCGTCATTCAGTCCCCCAAGAGACCGACGCCACCTCCACAGAGGAGTTGTCTCGTACCACAGTATATCCCCTCCCAACATCGGGACAGTGTAATGGGATGAAGTTCCCATCCTCGACCCTTGTCCACCTGCTCTTTTGTCCCCCTTATAAGAGGGGTACAAAGAGCAGCTCCCTCGGTTCAAGTGGCGTCGCCCAAAGTGCTAGGTTCACCTTAGGCTACTAAGCCCCGCTGCCACAACAAGGATTGAACCATGGTGGGGAGACGAATGCTCCTCATCCAACTGGGACCAGTATGGAGGTCGTCCATTCTAGTTGAAGGTCGACTCTCCCTCCCGAACGTGACCGTGACACTCCACATCTTAGCCCGTTAAAGCAAAATCTTCAGCTTCATTATCTTTATATATATAATTCTTCTGTGTGTATGTGAGTGTGACTGAACTCCAAAACTGTCGAACTGAGGATGCTTTAGCTTCATAATTTGACTACCAAATATATTGTATAGGACAACGTCTGCCGGCTGTTAGTTTGACGACCTCTGTGGCTCAGTGGTAAGCGCGTTGTCGCTCAAGCCGGAGGTTGCGGGCTCAAATCCCGCCAGGGAACATAAATATTTTCTGTGTTCCTGGGTCATGGATGTGTATTAAATATGTGTATTATATAATAAAAATCTTAAATATATGTATAGTATAAAAGTATTACATATATTTCCGTTGTCTGGTACCTGTAACACAAGTTCTTCGAGAACTTACCACGGGACCAGATTGACGTGGTGTGAAAGCATCCATAGATATTATTATTATAAATGAAGTTGTCTATAAAATTTCGTTTCCTTGTTACATATTTTTCAACAAACAAATCAGTCTAACATTAACTAACGATCTTTAATAGATCTTCTCATTATTTGATCCTGCTATCTTAATGACACAGATATAAGGAATGTTCATACGAAAACTGCTGGATGCTAGCAATGCCCCTTTTAACCTTCGACCTTGGGCGCTAGGATAATGGGACCCCCACGAGAACAAATATTTTTCAGATTTATGGACTTGATTTTCGGATTAAAGGAGAATAAACCTAGTAGTTAGGATTTAGGGTCCCTACATCCCACAGGATACCGGATCCCACAGGGATCTAGTGAGAGTGTGTCATGATTGTGGCGTGGCGGTGGACTCCGCCCAGCACACCCTCGAGGTGTGCCGGGCGGCGCTGCGTCGCGATCTGACATCAGTCATCGAAGGGGACTTGTCTCTGCCTAGAGTCATCACCGCGATGCACGGTGATGACGAGTCCTGGACGGCGGTGGTCTCCTTCGGCGAGACAGTAATGAGAAGGACGCCGACAAGCGAGTGAGAGAGGAGGCCGCCGACGAGGCCTCTCCCCGCGGGTGGCGAACAGGGGTGTGTAGAAGGCACTACTGCGCCTCTCGTAACGCCCCTGTGCTCGTGTCGGGCTTCAGGATGGGGTCGCTGGGACTGATTATTAGTAGCGATCGGGCAGTCCCCCCTTACAAGGAGTAGTCTGACCTTCGTTGGTGCTAGCCTGTGATCACAGGATCACCTCGCTGACGTGATCCTGTTGCCCGCAGATCCGGTACTGCATGAGTGTCCTGGGCCATGCATTTAACGTTCTTTTAAAAACTTCATGGTACTAAAAACATAAATTTCTATTGACATAACTGTTATGTATTACACAATCGAACAATGACAGATTGTTTTCGTGATTGCACAAACATATAACATAACACTCTGCTTAGTGATTTTTCTAACAATAGAGTTAATTTGAAAACGTTGAAAATATGAACGGTTGTAAGGATGTTTGTTACTAAATCAAACAAACAGTGAGACAGACATATTATGGAGAGGGTTTAGACTTTAGACCAACTGGCGTAACGCCAGTTGGTCTAAGGTCCAATGGTATTTTTATAGCATAGGAGGGCAAACGAACAGTCGAAACCATTTGGCGACTATCGATGCCCATACGCATCAGCACAACCAGAGATTATGCAGATGTGTTCCCCTCTTTTTCCCTATCCCCCCCCCAATGGGCCACCGAAAACTCACAAACCGCACGAAACGCGTCAGCATATTTATCACTTGACGCCGGTATTATGTGAGCGAGAGTTACCACCTCGGTCGTGCCCGCCCAATTCGGATGCAAAGCAGCGTGGAACCTGCGAGTCAGAGAGTCCTTATACCTAGGTTTCGTAAAATACAAGGTCTCGTTGTAATGGCAATTTGCCTTCTCTTTTTTCAAACAAAGAATTAAGTAGGATGGTGTACCAAAAGAAGCGCGATATGATATGCCTACTCTTTATGTTAGTTGGATAGGCAAACTGGCAGATGTGTCATCTGAATGTAAGTGTTCAGCGTCGCCCCTGAAAATAAACGAGTTCACCTAGAACTAGGTAGCTTATATGTTGCCTATCCTGAGACATAAGATGTTAAGTCTCGGTGCCAGTAATTACACTGCCTGTCTTACCCTTCTCTCCGAAACACAGCAAAGCTGTTTCACGGGAGAAACAAGCAAGATGGTGGTACCCATGCAGCCGGGAGCGCGGCACATCGCAACCACTGGTATTGCATCTCTCTACCGTCAGTATAAAAAGAAAATAACTTTCGACTTCTTCTTCTCAACAAACATTTGTAAAGTTCGCTAACCCGCATTTGGTTATTCATATCTAAACTATACACGGACCTTCCTCGCCTAACTTAAAGGACAAGACCTGTAGGACACAGACTGAAGCTGAAGATATATCATATTGAAGATATTTTTGTTATTTTAATTCTAAAATAAGACCCTAATCTGTTGGTTGGGATACTTAAAAAAAGGTTCTGACCTTTTTTATTTTTACTACAGCCAGTTCTAATTCTTTATCGGATTGAGCGATTTCGATGATTTTTTGTTAGAATTCCTTTCTAACAAAAAATCATCAAAATCCTCAGAGGTTCCCATAGTTATGCGAAAATATTTTTTAATACGAGGTAACAAAAATAACAATTTCATCCCCAATTTTGCAGCCTTTTTTTTTTTTTTTTTTTTTTTTTTAATGCAGCGGAAATTTGCAGACCAAACCATAACTAGGACCGGGGTGAGTTTTAAACCTAGCCGTGAGTGGGGTTCGCACTTGGAGATGCGTTACCCACTAAAACCGCTGCAAGTGCCCTCAGCCGCCTTTTATGAGAGTCCCGGATCATCAAATTTGCAGCCTGTTTTATACTATTTTTTGCTTTTCTTACCAAATTTAATCGTTCTATGTCAAAGAGAAGTAACCTATAGGTATTGGTTTTACAAACTGACAAAAATACAGACGGATCACAAAGTCACACACTTTAAAAATACAATCAAAGTAATGATAACTATCAACTCTTGCTGAGCCAGTTATCCCTTTCAATGTATTAAAAAAATCGCCTTTGTCAATGGTAATCCAAGCCCCTTTAATTGGCAGTAAAAATAAGACTTGTTAACAAAGGATTTTATATTTAAAAGCAAATTTGCATAGATAGGGGACGGGATAGGGGAGTAACAAGATATTCCGTATCTACAATGACTTTTGCAAGAAGATTGTTAAGATAGAAGCTCTTGTATATTTTTGCCATACATTTTTTTTTTTGTTTTTTTTTATGTTAGTTGGATAGGAAAACTGGCAAACGTGCCACCTGATGGTAAGTGGTCGACGTCGCCCATGAACATAAACTAGTTTACCTATAACGAGCCCAGGCGACTCATTTATGTGTTGCCTATCCTGAGACATAAGGTGTTAAGTCTCGGTGCCAGTAATTACGCTGCCTGTCTTGCCCTTCTCTCCGAAACACAGCAAAGCTGTTTCACGGGAGATACAAGCAAGATGGTGGTACCCATGCAGCCGGGAGTGCGGCACAGCGCACTTTATCGCTGTTAATAACTTTTATTATATCGGTATGTATATTGGCAATTTCTGTACGTATACCGATGGATGCTCATGTGTGCTTGGTACCACCAGCCTGCTTATTTCTCCCGTCAAACAGCTTTGCTGTGTTTCACAGAAAAGGACAAGACAAGCAATTACTGGCACTCGCCGAGTTTTAGTGGGTAGAGCTCCGTCCACTGGCCTTACCACCTTTCGGGCGCAGCGAGTCCCACATATCCCCTGGGTAGACCCGCTCCCCCGCGGGATGCCTCAAAGCATTTCCCGGCGTAAAAGAAAAAAAAAACCGGCCAAGTGCTAGTCGGACTTGCGCTCGAAGGGTTCCGTATCATTACATAATTTACAACATAAGAAACTTTAACAAAAATATGGTTTATTTTGATAAAATGATTTTTTTTATATTTGAGTTGATTGAATGAAAGGTAAATTGCGGTTTACGATTTATGACGTATTAAAAAAACTACTTACTAGATCTCGTTCAAACCAATTTTCGGTGGAAGTTTACATGATAATGTACATCATATATTTTTTTTAGCTTTATCAGTCCCTTATAACTTTTAAATTACAGGGGGGGGGCACATTTTACCACTTTGGAAGTGTCTCTCGCGCAAACGATTCTGTTTAGAAAAAAATGGTCTTAGAAACCTTAATATATTTTGAAGACCTATCCATAGATACCCCACACGTATGTCGTGTGTTTGATGAAAATAAAATTGAGTTTCTGTTCTAAGTATGGGGACCCCCAAACTTTATTGTTTTTTTTCTACTTTTGTGTAAAAATCGTAATGCGGTTCACAGAATACATCTACTTACCAAGTTTCAACAGTATAGATCTTATAGTTTCGGAAAAAAGTGGCTGTGACATACGGACGGACGGAAAGACGGACAGACAGACAGACAGACAGACATGACGAATCTATAAGGGTTCCGTTTTTGCCATTTGGCTACGGAACCCTAAAAAAGTGCGTGCGTACAAAATACCTACATGTCAGATGTGAAACTTATTTGGCAAACTAATTTTTAAATCTCGTTTATATTTATACTAACCTAAAGCTTAAAAACTCCGAGACTTGCGATACGACGTTCGCTCTATCTCACTCTCTCTCTCGATCTTTCTCACTCGCTTGCTGCCTACTCTTACTCAATGGCACCGATTGAGCTTAAAGGCCATCAGGCCAAAAAGGCCCTACCAAAAAAAATCACTCCATGGCTATGTGCTTCATGCTACGTCCGCCCTTTCTCACTCTCTCTCAATCGGTCTCAATCACTCTCTCCCTCTTCTGCACAAGCAACTCAGCTTGGGCTAGTTTCAGGTAAACTTGTTTATGTTCGTACTGACCACTATGTGGCACGATTGTCCGTTTGCCTATTCAACTTACAAAACTCAATGCGTTGGGTTGTTGCCTCCTCGAAAACAGGTGAGGAACGCCATAGTATCGATGACCATTGTATGATTAACTGTTGCCCGTTTTGGTCGCGAGGAAGCTTATCGTTGATTAATAGTTAATTTAAATTAAACTCACAATAAATTGAAAGCCCCATGGTGCCTTTCGTAATATAGATGGCGCCACAAGCGATCGCTTTTTTAATGTATGTTTGGTACGTAGATATATAGCCTATATTTACGTCTATGTAAAGATGGTCACCCATCCACGGACCAACCGCGGCAAGCGTAGCTTAGCCTGATGGATCGCTGAGTGCGGCTGTTATTACTTAGCCTTACGAGCTCCTGAACTCGTTCATAACAATTTTTTTTTCTTTAACGCCAGGAAATGCTCTGAGGCATCCCGCCTGGGAAGATCCACTCCCTATGTGTGTATTTGGGACTCGGTGCACTCGAAAGATAGTAAGAAGACGCAGCTCTACCCACTAAAACCCGAGTGCCACCAGTGCCGCCTTTGGTGAGGTGCCCCGGATCTGTTAATCTAACAAGACACCTCGACGGCTAGTCAGTCCAGCAAGGGACCGACGCCACCTCCACAGACGGATTGTCCCGCATCACAGAACAACCCCTTCCCAACGTCGGGAAAGTACAATGGGTTGGGGTTCCCATCCTCGCCCCTTGTCTCTCTGCTCTTTTGACAAAGACAAGGACAAGGACTCCCTCGGCCCAATTCGCTTCGCCCAAGGTGCAGCGGCTCATCCTAGGCTACTAAGCCACACCGCTACGTCAAGGCCTGAACCATGGTGGGGGTTCAATGTGAACTTAATTACAAAACATACTTTATCTAAATAACACAAAACAAACCCCCACACGTTTTCCCAAGGTTATTGCAATATCTCTGCTGACCCTACAACACAGGTGTCATGGCTGCTGGCGTCTGTTTCCTGTCGACTATTCGAGATCATATTGATATGAAAGATTTAAGATTCGTCACTATAATTCCACTTCAAAAGATATTGACTACCTTAAGAAGCTTTTCTTAACTTTAATTGTAATATTTGACGACCTCTTTGGCTCAATGGTTAGAGCGTTGGTGCTCAAACCGGAGGTAGAGGTAGGGTTCGAATCCTGCCAGTGAAAAAAAGTTTTCTGTGTCCCTGGGTCAGGGATGTGTATTACATATAATATGTATTTCATAATAAAAATCTTAAATATATGTATAGTATAAAAGTATTAAATATATTTGCGTTGTCTGGTACCCGTAACACAAGATATTCAAGAATAAGCCACGGGACCAGATTGACGTGGTGTAAAAAAGCTTCCATAGATATTACATATTATTAATAATAATATATAAGAAATTCGTAACAAATCACTGTTGATTTTAGCCGTTTTCAGAAGGTATCGATTTGAAACTCGGTCATTACATGTTATTAAGATGAAATTACATTTTACAATGATTTGACATATTTTTTATAGAACTGACAAACCGACAGTCGGATAACCCGATGGTAAGTGGGTACACGCCCATAGAGCCATAGACACATCACCGGCGGGCTTCCATGCTCTTTTTGAAGGTCCTTAAGTCCTCGTACTTGTTCGGAAATACCTGTGGCAAATAAATCTGATGGTGACTTCAAGTAAGAGTGAAATTCTTCTACGGCTCTCAGCAAATCTGCTCAGCAAGGCGATATGCAAACTCCTTTCATAAAGATGCATTGCTGAGCCAAAATGTTTTTGTCAAAACATTTGATAATCTGTCAGATGTCGATCCTGAGAGTGATTTCAGAATCTTAGGTAAATTACGCTCATAAATTCGATTAAAACAAACGAACGTTAAAAGGTTACTTAACGACCATTTAAATGCTCAAACGTGATTCAGAGAAGTTTTGCACGCGTACGAAATGCTAGCATTTTACTTGGCGCCAATCCTATACCATAGACAAACTTAACTTTTACTCACAAATAAGCCGTGGATACGTGGTAATACAGTCTAAACTGATCCAATAGGGGGGCATGGACAACTTTGTATGTTACGATTATAGCAAATTTACTAATGCAGACGATTATGACTTAAAGTAAAGAAATAAGACTTAAAATAGTTTAGATTAATAAAACTAGATTATCTGTGTAATAAAATTCTGTGTACGCTATCGTTTCCATGGTTACCAATGTTTATTGGAATGCACTTTTTTAATGGCAAATGAATTAGTGTGTAGAGCCTTGTTTAGAAAATTTTATGGTTTAAAAATTTATTTATTTAAGACTTTCGTAATGTTATTGAGTTCACACCGTTTCTGTTCATTTATGATACAAATTCTAATATTATACCTATACTCTAACGTTTTATTAGCATTTTGTGATAGTACTTAATACATTCGAGATTTAAAAAGCTATAAAATGGCGACATGGCGGGATTTGTAATTATTTTATGATAATTTGAAATTTCGTTGCTTTTTGTGTTTTTTAAGTCCAAATATTAAATAAATCTGAAAATTAATTATATTACAATTACAAAAAACATTCGTGTATGATTGAAGAGTGGCACCAGTATTGCAGTTTTTAAATAAAATTGTTATGCACACGAACTATTGAGCCAAACGAATTGGAGTATGGGTACTGAGAAGGTACTGAGTAATTTACATTCTTTTCTTTGATTTATTGGGCGTTTTTCCGCTCACCGGCACGGTCACGGCACGGCGGTGGCACGGTCACGGCCCGGCACCGGTGCCGTGGCTTCGTATTTCCACTGTGTGCCGTTGTCGATGACGGTTTACGCACGTTTTCATAGTTCAGTACTGACGCGGACTTCAGCAAGACGACACGTAGATCATA
Source organism: Helleia helle (assembly GCA_963853865.1). Lineage (NCBI taxonomy): Eukaryota > Metazoa > Arthropoda > Insecta > Lepidoptera > Lycaenidae > Helleia > Helleia helle. The sequence goes on along the minus strand of OY971433.1, from coordinate 16,206,025 downwards.
ATATTATTATAATTTATACATGATGATGATGATAATGATGATGTATATCATCATCGACCTCTATCCCTCCACAGCTGAAGATAGGTCTCCCTCACTGAACACCAAGACGGCCGATCCCATTCCATGACATTACATGATAATATATCATCATCAGAATTTCAGCACCTATCTTCATCCATGGCTGAAGATAGGTCTACCTCACTGAACACCAAGACGGCCGGTAAGTGGAAAAACGCCCATTCTGCTTCAATAATCAGTGATAGAAAAACGTGTTTTTCATTGATGCTCAGTTAAGTATCGAACTCTAACCACTGAAATCCAGATTTGAGTTGGCAAATCATGTTGTCACTGATAGATACTAAAATTGCTAGTTAATCTGCTACCTCATCTTTCTTTTTTCTCATGCTCCTCCAAAAGCCCACGACCTCTATGAACTCTAGCGTACAGAGTGCAATAAAAGTGACATAAAATTTGTTCTATTTTCAAACTATATGACCGTCAACAAAAAAATAATAGCCGCGTCACAAATATAGTGATTTTTGTGGCTGGTTTATTGCCACTTAAAATGTTTTTTAACTGGTATAGATAAAGTTTATGGGCCGAGGGTTGTCTTGTGTAGGTTGTTGGAGCACGTGGGGAGCAGCTGGTTGTGGGCAATGAAGATATGACCTCTAAAATAGTCAAAAACCTATTGCTCCTCGTAACTCTAGATTTAGAGTCGTAGATCTGATCTTTCTAGGTGATCTGATTAAGGGTATGCTAGGGTAGGGAGGTAGATCACCCCAGCGGGATGCCTAAGAGCATCTCCCGGCGAAGAAAAGGGGGGTAGGACAAAATCAAAATATCTTTAACTTCGCAAGTTATTCAGAACATTTGAAAAATAAATAGGTCTACTAATTATATCTTTAATTTCGCCCTACATACTCGTCCAAGTTATTCCATAACAATCCCACCGAACCCCGTAACTGGAATAGTTATCATTAACCCGCTGTAATGAGTTAATTCTATTAATAAACAGGGCGTGGTCACAATTAAGGCGCACGCGCAAGTGACAACCGTTAAGGCGAGTGCACAACGGTCTGACGTGGTGAAATAAGGTCTTGGATTGTATATTTTGACCACTTGTAGTACGATAGAGTTATGGAAAAGAGAAAAGAAGCATAATCAAAACCATAAAGAACCGAAAAGGAAATATAAGTAGCCACATGACATGATATGGAGAGAGAAAGAGAGAGAAGAGGTAGGAGGAGGACTTATATAGAACAAGGCGAAGGTACAGGTCATATCGTATCAGGAGGTCAAGGAATTGGCAGGGAGAAAGAAGGATTGGCGATTACTACACCGACAAGAGAAGAGAGAGTGAGTGTAGTACATTAATACTTTAGAGGTCGGAAACCTGCAAGCTCTGCGGTGTTGACTGTTGGTGTCGATAACAATTTACCACCTCGACCGTCTGCGTGCCCCCTGTTCTAAAAAAATCTTTAGACAGTGTTTGAATCTAGAAGACATTTGATAAGCGAAGTCCAATTTTATAAATTTCCGCTATTTTAAGACAACAGGTTTTTAAAGTTAGCTCGTGTTAAACGTGATTGCCTATTCTCTAGACTTTCTTAGTTTCAAAATTCGCGATCTCTAGGATCTGGATTTGCAAACCCCAAATTCAACTTTAGGAAAGTCTTACATAAAAATATCCCATAGCGCGTTTTAAATCATAATCCAAAAAATTCTGACCTCTGCTAAAAACATGAGCAATTAAGTGGACGAAAATATAATCAACCGAAAGAATTGATCCTGCTGTAAAGAAAAAAAAATATTTTTGGTTCATTAAAAATCCATTGCTATATATGGGTAATATATATATATATATATTAGTATTTGTAGCTTTTTATATAAAAAAATATGTTGAACGGTAAGCTAAAGACGTGTATTCAAACCCTAATAAAAAGTAACGATGCACTCAAATACAATAATTAAGCACATGTTCCACAGATGATGTTTTAAACTGATCATTCAAATTTCGAATGTTTGTAATTTTGAGTTCATCTATCGAACGATAGATGGCGGTTTTTATAAACCGGATGTCTAAAAATGCGATCGGAAATTTATAAAACATTGGTAATATAAATAAACTTAAGATATAATAGTCGGAAATAGTTAATATTTCATCAACGTATTTTTTTTGATCTTCTGATATGTTTATCCTTCGCTTAAACCATCAAAGTGAGATGTGATACCTATATTTCAATAGTCCATTACGTTAGTGTTATGAAAGTATTACCTACCTTTGAGAATATTTTTCAAAATTGCTTTTTACCCGACTGCGCCAGAAGGAGAGTTATGTTTTTCGAGAGTATGTATGTTTACTTTTTGGATTAGAACCTGGGACTGCGTGCGGTGCACAAGTACAACATTAATGTTAATTACATTCTTATAACATGATAGACCTGTTTTCAACTGGGTTTACTTTTCACACCTATGGCGATTTCATCATTTTTACCATCGTCAACTCGTGTCAATATGATAGTTAATGGACTAGTCTTACCAATATGACGTTAGGCTGTTCATATTAAACCGGTAAATTACATTGTTACTTTATCAAATCTTCTTTTTCTTTGGGCAATTTTGCCAGTATGGCATACATATAAAATTAAAAAAAAAAAACTACTTACAAAAAAGACCCTATAATTCTGGAAAAAAAATGTCAACTACGTAGGTACGATAACTGTAAATACTAAACATGGTCCCACGACACACACTAACATAATTAATGTCATTATAAAATGATCTAGATTCTAGAATGTTTCAAATCTTTTAGACGTCCTATAAACCTAGAATAGTGGTGTGCAATTTTAAAGTTGTATAAAAATTATTTGCCATAACGGTTTCGACAAATAGTAGGTAAACGGTTACATTGAAATATACTTTTAAAAAAATATTATTATTTGTTATATTGCATCTTTAAAAATTATCCTAACACTAATTACTTATATTTCAGAATCGAAGTATAAATAAACATGAAATACCTACTAACACTTTAGCGTATCTTAATCGATTTCGTAATTGTGACGCGAAAACATATTAATGTCATTTATTTTGAATGATGTCAACCTATCATACAAGGGACGAGTGTCATTTTAATAGAAATTTATTTCCGCATTCTTTAAAAACGACTAAGGGCCAGTCTAAGGGCATAATTCTCTGAGGCGTCAGTTTTGTGAAAGCATTAAAATTCTACATTATTTTTATATAATAGCGAATGACAATCGATATTATTGCACTCAGGCAAAATACTTGTATCCAGAGTCCAGACCATAATAATTATTGTATATACTTCAAACAAGATACACAAAAGTAGAATATGTTTTATTGATACAGCGTTGTAAAATAAACATACGCCCATAAAAGGTTGATTTAAAGTGACAACTAACGGTTTGCCAGACTATTCGATGTTAAATAGATCGATGTATCGAGAATATCGATTTTTGATAGACTTTAAATTGCATTTAATAAATTTGAATGACTCTTTTAAATCTATACCAAACTGAATTTAAAGTCTGTTGAATTAAAATTCAAATGGATTCGACATCAATTCCATTATTAAAAATAGGTCGCTTGTACATCGTTAATACCGGCTCCATTAACAAAAAACTATTAATTACATGCCACTTCATATTATTATACTCATTAATTAATACGTATTAATACCATAAATAGATTTTACCGTTAATAACATCTAATTGAATTACATTGAATTAATTTGATGAATAATTCCAATGTATTAACTAACACAGACATAATGGAAACAAATCATGCGCGCTCGTATGTACCCAATAAAAAAACACTTAATGTCACCGCGCCGAATTACTCACGTTTATTCTCCATGTTACTTCATGATTTATTCATCAAATTATCTTACACTCTCATAGTAAATCCATTCTAATACCAACTCGTCTTCCTGTCAATGTAACGGTTTTGGCGCCAACACGATTGTCAATTATATCATGTCAGTTTTTTTCTTTTTTAATGACGATGAGTAAGAACTTTTTGCCAATGTCAAGTTTTTTTGAAATTATTTTTGTTGGTTGCTAGCATTATTGATTCGCATAACATAATATTATAATTTGAAAGCATCGGTGTTTTTGCCATGAACTTAGATACAATTTTCATAACATTAGGCAAAATAAAATGGCGGCGTAGAAACCAAGTAACCAACCATGCCTGACCTGCATCAAACGAGCTTGTTGGTAAACAATGACCCATTCCCTCGCCTGTTTTCGAGGAGACTTACTATATTATTATTTAATGCAATAAACCTGAACGACTGTTATTAAAATATTAATATTATAAATCCAAGTGATCATAAATTATATTTCTACCGGTTACACGGATGTCATTGCAATTTCTCCGTTTCATATCCAACCAGTACTTGTATGATTAATGTGATTTTTAATTTAGTTATTTATAAACTGTTAAGTTGATTTATACCACTCGTAAGGTTTTAGTGTGTGATTATTTTTAATTATAATTTATTATCATCTAGTGAATAGATATCTTATTTAGCTGTAGAAGCTTCGAATGTGTTATATATTTAATTTTAGTATTTTATGTAAGTGCAGATTTGTTATTGTATAAACTGAGAAACAAACATGTGGCTCGCAGTTTATACCTTTTTCTCGAGGAAAGAAAGAAGAACACGAGCAAGTCTGACTTACGCGCTTTTTGCAAACTAGCTGTTACCTGCACCTTCGCCCGCGTTAACATAGATTTACAGCCGTATCCGGATTGATGATGAATATTTTATAGCCTAAGTTACTCCTTATATCAGCTATCTATCCGGTGAAAGTCCAACGTAGCCTTTTCAGAGATTAGCCGGAACCGGAGATTAGCGAGTTGCCTTCAGCCGCTTGAAGGGGAGTGTCCTGGATGTGGATCTGACTAACACAGGACACCCCCAGCGACCGGCAGGTTCCCTCAAAAGGGTTAATCGGGATTCCTACTATGGGGGAACTCCGACAACTTGAAGCACCCCCGCCGACGCTGGAACTTTTCTATCGGGACAGGTACCTAACCTTACCCCGAGCTCCGTTAGACCGGAGGCAGGTGTGCGTAGCGCACCATACCAAGATACCCGAGACTGAGAGGTCCCTTCCATGCACTGCCACGAGGTCGTGACGCTGTGCGGCCCATCTATCCACCTCAGGAGTGTGTTGAGCCGAGTCCTCCAATGAATAAGTTGCCTGGGCTAGTCCCAGGTAAACTAGTTTATGTTCATGGGCGACGTTGACCACTTACCATGAAGTGGTACGTCTGCCAGTTTGTCTATCCTACTAACATAAAAAATGACAATGTTTGACGCTTGATTACTAAACTCTATCGTGGGTTCCGCTGACAGAAGAGGTCAATGAACGGTCCAGGTATCAAGTGAGTACTAATTAGTCTAAACCCATATTAGTGCAAGATCCGGTGTTAGAAATACAGTCCCATCTGTTATTTGATGATGACAATATAATTCTTCCTAATAATATTATAAACGCGAAAGTTTGTAAGAATGTATGGATGTATGTTTGTTAATCTTTAACGCAAAAACTACTGAATGGATTTTAATGGAACTTTACTATAACATAGCTTATACATCAGAATTACATATTATATGCTATTTATCCTTGTACTCCCACGGGTGAAACCACGGGGCGCTGCTAGTACTGAACCCGTAATGTTTAGTGCATATTAGAAGTGAACCCATAATATTGAGTACCCCAATTAGGCGTGCCATATGCAAACTCATACCGTTATACATTGATGTACTAATACTAGATCCACAAGAGATTAATATTAATTTATCTATATTATACTAACATTATTAAAGCCTCAAATAAAAGTCTGTTTGTCAAACCTAAACAGCAAATCTGAATGTAATAAAAGTATTATCTATAGCAGCGCCCCGCGGTTTTACCCGCGTACTTCCCATTTCCGTGGGACTACAGGGATAAATTATAGCCTTTGTGCTATGTGTTGCTATGTTATTGTAAAGTTTCATTAAAATCTATTCAGTAGTTTTTGCGTGAAAGAGTAACATACATCCATACACCCATACATTCTTAGAATCTTTCGAGTTTATATTATAAATATTAGTAGGAGAGAAGGATTATAAAAACTGTTTAAAACGGGATATTTTTGATTTTCACTTTTATTTGCATTTGAAACGGCTCCAAATCGGTTAACCCCTGTAGGAGCCATATTGCCACAGACAACTTAGCGGTTAAACTTCCCCATCATGGTTCAGGCCTTGGCGTGGCGGTGAGGCTTAGTAGCCCAGGGTGAGCCCAACATCCTGGGCAAAGCTAATTGAGCCGAGGGGGCTCTTTGTACCCCTCTTATAAGAAGAGGGGACAAAAAAGCAGGGGTCAAAGGGTGAGGATGGGAACCTCACCCCATTGTACTGTCCCGACGTTGAGAGGGGTTGTTCTGTGGTGCGGGACAACCCCTCTGTGGAGGTGGCGTCGGTCCCTTGGGGGATTGACTAGCCGTCGAGGTGCCCTGTTTGTTTATTAGATCCGGGGCGCCTGACCAAAGGCGGCATTGGCGGCACTCGCCGGGTTTTAGTGGGTAGAGCTGCGTCCACTTACCAGCTTCTCACAGGAGTCTAACTCCCCACTCTCCCGCGGGATGCCTCAGAGGATTTCCCGGCGTTAAAGGAAAAAAAAAGGTTAAACTTACCGGACTTATAACTTTGGTTCTCTATTTTTTTAATTTTTTTTTTAATTTTAATAAAGTTAACTTTGAATGTCGTAATTTGTATTTCCACACAGTAAGTTAACGGCAAAGGAAATCCTCATGGACATCCCAAACGAATTTTAAAAACATTAATATCTTAAATTGGCAATAAGGATTTGTTATAATGTCAACGGAATTGACAAAATGACAAAAATAATAAATGACTCATCTTTGTAATATACCTACCACGGACTTGTAGACTGACACTAGAATGTCTGACAACATCCGTATCTATCTTTTTTTTAATTTTACGCCGGGAAATGCTCTGAGGCATCCCACGGGGGAGTAGAGACTCCCCAGATGGGTGGGATGATGTGGGACTCGTTGCGCCCGCAAGATGGTAAGTGGATGCAGCTCTACCCACTAAAACCCGGCGAGTGCCACCAATGCCGCCTTTAGTGAGGTGCTCCGTATCTATTGAGCAAACAGAACTGACACCACCTCCACAGAGGGGTTATCCAACACTACAGAACAACCACTCCCAATGCCGGGGCAGTATAATGGGGTGAGGTTCCCATCCTCATCTCTTGTTCCCCCCTGCTCTTTTGTCCCCTCTTCTTATAAGAGGGATACAAAGAGCAGGTCTCTCGGTTCAATTTGCTTCAACCAAGGTGCTGGGTTCACCTTAGCCACGATAAGGCTTGAACCATGGTGGGAATCCGAATCTATACTCTGTAACAATGTTTTAATGTAAAGTATCCAAAATGTCATGATTGTAAAGTCGTAATAACGCGATGAAATTAGTAAATAATTATTTTCTTATAACAACGAATACCTAAAAACTAGCTAAAAGGTTAGAAATTCATTTTTAACTAATAATTTTCAACTTTTTCGCAATTATTTCGTTTTCTATGTCTACCAAAATGTTTGACAAGCATCTATCTTGTTGTCATTACGTAAGTTTGTTGTTTCTCGCAATAACTAATATGTGTCTTTTTTTACCTTCAAATAGGCGCCTCATCTATATATCTATACAGATAAATAAAATTGGAGTGTCTGTTTGTAATATTTAAATAACCGCTTTTTACGAAATGCATATGGATGTATACACGGCACATAGACCAAAATAGCATATTTTACCATTTTTGTTTTTGTCTGTTTTTTGCGGCTCATCCCTGAAATTGCTGGGACAATTTTGACGGGACTTTCACTGACAGATAGCTGATGTTATAGGGAGTAACTTAGGCTATAAAAGTAGTCATCACCAATCCGCGTACGGCTGTAAATCTAAGATAACGCGGGCGAAGCTGCGGGCAACAGCTAGTTTAATATAATAATTGTCCTTTCCTGATTTTTTCTATAATTCTAGATTTTTCTTTTCATATTTTTAGACACAGAACATTTTAAAGCATATCTTATCCATAGACATAAGGAATATTATACAAAAAGAATCTCCGATCCTCCGATCTATTTATAATTTTATATCGAGGCCAGTTTATGGGTGAAATGTTTTTGTTTATAATTCCCACGGGAGTTCTTTGTTTGTATTCTTACGATACCCGGTCCACTTCGGGTGTGTTAGAAGTGTTAGAAGAATAACTTCATAAAACCCTCAAAAAATTATATCTTGCTTAGAGAACTTCAGGGTTGCTTCCAGATGATGACAGATCCACAACAACTCAACAAGTGGTGGCATTCGCGGGGCCTAACAAGACTGCAGACCAACTCAAATGGACAATCCAGGAACCTGCCTAGGTTTAGGAACTTGTCTAGATTTTATTTTAGAATACAAATCATGTGTCCGGTTTAAGTGATATTCGCTTAAACATTAGAAAACAATAGTTTGATTGACTTTTTAATTGTCATCACAAAATATGTGATTCTGACAGTGCTATGTGAAGACAGCACTGCGGTGGTCGCGGGCTCGAATCAGAGATCAGTAAATACATGCAATATTCGTAACCTTATGACCAGAAGCCTTAGTTAGCGTTATGTCAAAATTAACATACGTATAACAAATAACAATATTTACTACTATGTCTGACGAGTATGAATTATAGTCCGGGAGGCGACGGTTGAATGCGGGGAAAGCTGGAAATAATGGACACAGCACAATGGACAGTAAAATCAGTAAATGTACATCTTAGTGTGGCTTAGAAAGAGAATTAATTGTTCTTTTATCGGAATATGAGATAAGAGAATAGATACTTGTGTTTACGTGAATTTCATTATAATGAAACAATTTGTGGATTTTATCGCGGTTTATAGATTATTACATGCCCGACGTTTCGGATACTAACAGCAACCATGTTCACGGGAGGACTATTTCTTCTCTTAATAAACCGCGATTAAATCCGTAAAAAGTTGTTCCTTTTGTCACAATATGTGGGAGGGATGCGCTTATCTTGTTGGCTTATTTCTCCCGTCAAACAGTTTTGCTGTGTTTCAGAAAGTTGTATAAACAACGTATGAAGTTGAATTTTTAATATTACGTCATCACTTTAAAAAAAATCCGGCCACTTCGGGCCTATTTCAATGAACGCCAAGAACTAAAATCACATAATTACATAATAAAGACGATCAGCTGCTCGATAAATTTACTGGACAGATCACGCAGCGGTCGCGAATTCGAATCCCGCCAAGTGCAGATAATTTGTATGGTGAATATTTGCACCGGCTCATGGATGTGTTTAGTATTTCTATAGATTTCTTAAATTTATTAGCGTCCCTAATAGGTACCCACAACCCAAATTCTTAAGAATTTACTACGGGGCAATACAAATAATAATACAATAACACCACGTAAACCTAGGGTTAAGTGGTGTTATTGTTGTTTAATATTTATTTAATTGAAGTTAATCAGCTAGCTCGTAAGTAATAACGCAAACGATCGAATGCTGCCACAGTTCCCAAATAAACACAACACGCACATATCATGGTCACCTCTCGGCTTATACACCGAAGCCTTAAATATGGTGTCACTGAACTACATGGTAGGAAGTCGAAATAATCCATTGTTGCCTGGATATAGACAATGGTACGTACGTTATGGACCAGGTTTGGTTCCGGGTGATGTCTTCCTGGTCCAAACTCGCTGCCGTATAGAGAAATATAATAGACACCAATGGGAAAAATATTAATGGGAATAAGGCGTTCGCCCCTGGTTTTTGTTCAAGGATTTAATACATGTATGGAATGATTGAATTTCATCAAACTACTTATGAGTTTTGTCATGTTTCAATATATTTTTTCAGGACTTTTGACTGTTTAAAATTTGAAAAGTTCCTTTCGAGTATGATCCATATCTAAGTATTGATCATGTCTTGATTGATCAAGATGTACTTAATTACCTTTAAAAGTCTTACCTTACACGCGGATTATATCTTTTTTTTAAGTCGGTAAAGGAATTGTTTTCTAATGTTTGCGCGAATTTCACTCATTATAATGAAACAATTTTTTTACGGATTTTATCGCGGTTTATTAAGATTTTTACAAGCCCGACGTTTCGGATACTTTACAGCAACCATGGTCACGGGAGGACTGAGGTGACAGATGTCCTAATGTTACAAAGTTATTCGAAACTACCCTATGATACATCATTATTTTAATAAGTCCTCTCTACGCAGAAAGTGCTAACTGCATCTTTAATCTGTGGCATATTATGCTTGGTTTCCAATGCGATTCCAACCAAGGATGATCCGCGAGGCTATTGAAATTAAAAAACATCCAAATTTCAATAGAGAAGATGGCTGGCTCTTACCACCTGCTTGGGATCCCATTATTAAAATAATTAAATCAAAAACCAAGCATAATATGCCACAGATTAAAGATGCAGTTAGCACTTTCTGCGTAGAGAGGACTTATTAAAATAATGATGTATCATAGGGTAGTTTCGAATAACTTTGTAACATTAGGACATCTGTCACCTCAGTCCTCCCGTGACCATGGTTGCTGTAAAGTATCCGAAACGTCGGGCTTGTAAAAATCTTAATAAACCGCGATAAAATCCGTAAAAAATTGTTTCATTATAATCGGTAAAGGAAGTCAGCTATTTGAGACATGCGATTAAACAACTTTTTTCACAGGACTGAGCTGTCTCGGAAGAAAATCCTGTTATTAACTGATACTTTAGCTATAGACGCGAACACATCGCATTTTTTATGCGAATGTGACACACAAACAAACAGACAGAAAAAATCATTTTTTATAACGCAGGGGAATGCATTTCGCATGTACCTAGGTTACCCGGGTAGGGTAGAATACAAAAGAAACCATTGTAATCAATAGGCTAATCATAAACAATGGCTTAGAGCTTAGTCTATCATCATCATCATCCTCTATCCGTCCACTGAACATAGGCCTCCCTCAATGAACGCCGAGACGGCCGATCCCTTGCCACTCGCATCCGATATGAACCGGCCACCGCACGGAGATCATTTTTCCACCTGGTTAATGGTCCACCAACACTTTGTCTACCTAAAGGCGGCCTCCAGTCCGCCTTATTAATTATTAATAGTTAAATAATTATAAATAATAGAATAAATATTAAAATCCGATCAGCGGTTTAGGTGTAGATGCGTAACTAACAAAGATACCTATAACAAACAACACACACTTTTTCATATTTTATATTTAAATACTATGCTGTGCAGATTTTTTTATTAAAATCAAATCCATTCGAAAATATTTTAATTTTATTGTTGAAGGCAAAACAAATGATAAAGTAGTGTTATAATTTTTTTTATGTTAGTTGGATAGGCAAACTGGCAAACGTACCACCTGATGTTAAGTGGTCGACGTCGCCCATGAACATAAACTAGTATACCTGGAACGAGCCCAGGCAACTCATTTATGTGTTGCCTATCCTGAGACATAAGATGTTAAGTCTCGGTGCCAGTAATTATTACACTGCCTGTCTTGCCCTTCTCTCCGAAACACAGCAAAGCTGTTTCACGGTAGAAATAAGCAAGATGGTGGTACATCTTGGCTGCATGGGTACGGTGGTACCCATGCAGCCGGAAGCGCGGCATAGCGCTTCCCTCCCACCGGTAAAAAAAAATTGCTGCTACAAAAGTGATTGTCTAATGTTTGCGTGAATTTAACCCATTATAATGAACAACTTTTACAGATTTTATCGCAGTTTATTAAGATTTTTACATTCCCGACGTTTCGGATACTTTACAGCAACCATGGTCACGGGAGGACATTTAAAAATCTTAATTAATTGCGACAAAATCCGTAAATCTTGTTTTAGTATAATGAAATGACGCTATTTCAATTCAACTACACTTAGCGCAAACCCAACATAACACGGGCAGATAAAGTTATCCTAATATGACCTTCAGAATGGCTATGAATAGGCTGGCGCTCAGGAAATACCAAATTAACAGTATTTCATAGAAAGCGCCACTTACGACGAAGAACAGATTACGTAATAAGTGCGTCCTTTTCTTTTACACTAAATGGAAAGGGATGGAAGATTTGAAGATTTAACTGTCAATTAGAACAAATCCTCTGTCCCCCATCTTTTTTCTGTTTGTGGCGAATAGCTTTCACAATTCGCCAGGGTACTTTGTTTATTAGAGAAGTTTTAATAAATAATTTTAATTATTATAATTTACACAAAAATTCGTAGACAAAGATTATTTAGAAAGAATCCTTAGGTATGTATAAAATAAAGCTTTATTTTCAACTAATCTCTTAACCTGCCGTTCCGTACCTATTTTTTTTTTTTATTTTGAACAGAAACGGCGGGATGAAGTAACAATTTTATAAAGACCCAATAATATGTACTACAGCTGTTAGTACTTTTACACGCTTTATATTAGCTTCACCTGTATGTTTGTATGTTTGTAACCGACTTCTTTAGACGCGATTTTGACCCACTTCTAACGGCCAGATTTCGTTCAAACTTTGTAGATTTATGGAGGACCGATGACAATACAATAATATTATAAAATTATTCCAATATCCTGATCAGGATAATCAGGATAGCATATGCTAGGAAGGCGTAAGGCGCGCAAGTTACCTACATCACTTGTGTTGTTTTTAGTCTCTCACTTATTTCTAAAGTGATTGCCATTAGTATAGTTAAAAAAACACGCTATAATTATATTAGAAAACAGAACAACAAATTTGAAAATAATTTTTAATAGAAAAATTAAAAGGTTTGCTATTATAGCGTGTTTTTATAGTATTTTTTTAACTATAATTAAAAAAACATGTCAGATTTTTTAATATTTCAAAAACCATGCTGTGTCCGCTTGGCTCGTTCACAGTTATTTCTTTAGCACAAAATTTGAATACCGTGCCAAAAGGATTAAGCCCTGTAGGAGAAAGTTTCCTGGCAAGTGAGTTGTGTCAGCCTGGACGTGATTCTATGATTAAGTTCCCATAAGCCGTTAGTACAAGGGTATGTATACAGCGACATCATTAATTACTTGTTTTAAAACTATCTAGGTAGTTGAGCTCAGCCTTGAGATATGAATTCGAGTATTTGAAAATTGGTTTCCCTAAGTTTCCCTTAACACCGATTTTGTTAAAACAAGTCCTATTTAGTAAGAACTTAAGTTACCGATATCACGTTACCACGTTAAAAGCTTCCCCAGCTTTGAAACTGGTGGACTGTTTCAAAGGTACGATACCATTTTTTTATGTTGTTATATCGGGTATGTGGGACTCGCTGCGCCCGAATGGTGGTAAGTGGACGCAGCTCTACCACTAAAACCCGGCGAGTGCCACCAATGCCGCCTTTGATGAGGTGCCCCGGATCTGTAGAGCAAACATGGCACCTCGACGGCTAGTCAGTCCCTCAGAGGACCAACGCCTCCACAGAGGGGTTGTCCCGCACCACAGAACAACTTCGAACATCGGGATAGTACAATGGGGTGAGGTTCCTGTCCTCGCCCCTTGCCAGTAGGATACGTAAGGGTTGATGATGATGAATATGTTTGAATAATGACAATTTTAGTATCATCACCAACCTTAACCCCTTAATTTCGGGTCGGCGATGTTGTTATTTCAATATACGCTATAAGAATTAGCCAATAATTTTAACAAAAGAGTAAAATATTTTTCTTGCATAATTTGTTTTGAAAACTTTTTTATGGTTATATAAATAAAATAACATACCTGTGTTCATGATATTTTAATTACGTCCATCATCATCATCATCATCAGCTAATGCTCGATGTTAAATATACTCTTGTGAAATTTATATAAAACTAACCGGTGCCCGCGACCGTCTGCGCAGGATTTGATTTCGGACAATTCACACAATATCTTTATAAATTATAGCCCATGTGCCATGGTGATAAGGTATATTATTGTAAATTTTCTTTCAAAGAGTAACAAACATCCATACATACAAATTTTCGCCTTTATAATATTAGTCGGACTAGTAGGAAGGAGGTCTAGCCGTTGTCCTGGTTAACTCCTTTTCAATTTGTAGCCCAATTAGAGCTGATGATGATCATTTAACTAATCTACATCATTCTCCAGAATATAATCTATCTCCTTCATAAGTTTTATTTTGATTCAACAACGGCTTAGGCATGAAAAAGAAAAAATATATATACATTCGCATTTGAATTAGCATGAAACAGCGCCATCTAGCGAGCGAAAGCCGAAACAATTTCATGCTAAACTAGAAAATAATAATCGTGGGATACATCTTATCTCGTTACCAGTGGCTCCATGCCCACTCTCTCCCAGACCGGTCATCATGTCCTTTCACACCTCTTCGCTGTTCGTGCGAGCCTAGTCTAACCCGTTAGACGGCTTTGGGATGAAAATTCTAACGGCACTCCTAGAAACCACTGTATTAAGTTACCTGAGGCCGCTAAAGGCAACCTAGGCAAGCTAATCAAGCTAGATGCAGCTTTTAGTAACAACTTGTTTGAACTCTATCCTCCTTATTTCTTAAGCCCTGTTTCCTAGGACAAGCAAATTACTTGCATCGAAACCTCATCATGCGTCTAGAAAAAATAATGCACAGATCAGTTTTCAAGGCCTGGCCTAGGAGATAGTTCCGTGTGAACTCACGTTCATGAGTTCACCACTTACCAAAAAGTATTCTATCTCAACTAACATAAAAAAAAAAACTATAGAATAACTATTTGCGCATATTCGGCCATAACTGGAAAATAACACAATAGAAGTTGGACTTCATTGCTCTATTAGATATTGTTTTCTAATGTTCGTAACGCGACTCATTATCATGGGTCACAAGAAAACTATGATTGCTGTCAGACAGGAAAAAACCTAATCGTAAAAGATTGTTTCAATAGAACATTTTATTAGGAGTTAAAACATCACACAAATTTAATCACGGCTATCATACAATCAATTTAGTATATTTACGTAATGAACAATTATCATAATGACGACGATCGCTCCTCTCACACATGTTACTTCAAAGGGCTTATCAGCCCTACGTAAATAACATAAAGGTTACAAAGGCGAACTGTCCTTAATAGGGCGCAGTCACACTTTTTTGGACTGAATATAATTTCTAAATTAAACTGGTAGAAACTGTTTTTATGTCAAAAGGAGGCAACCGAGCAGTCGGAGCCTTGTAGTGACTACCGATACACAACCAAAATTTATGCAGATGCGTAGCCCTCCTTTTCCCTATCCCCCCAATGGGCCACCGGACTTACAAACCGCAAGAAACGCGACAGCATAGCCACTTGACGCATTGACAGCATACCACCGCGATCGTGTCCGCCCAATTCGGCTGCAAAGCAGCATGACTACCTAAAGGACAATTAGAAGGATGATATTTTGGTAATTGTATAGGTAAACTGGCAGGCGAGGTCGTAGTCTGTTGTCTATATCGGTCATAGACATCATCGAGTTCATAACGGAACTAGCACAGGCTTAGAAATATTAAGACAAATATCTGTGAGCACAGGTCATATACGTTGCCTATCCTAAGACATAATATCTATGGACGCTTACACCACGTCAATCTGGTCCCGTGGTAAGTTCTCGAAGAATTTGTGTTACGGGTACCAGACAACGGAAATATATTTAATACTATACATTTAAGATTTTTAATACATAATACACATCCATGACCCAGGAACACAGAAAACTTTTTTGTTCCCTGGCGGGATTCGAATCCGCTACCTCCGGCTAAATTTTTTAAAGTAATTTTCTATTAGAGAAACAATGGCTATCAATAAATAAGGCCGGGAAATCGTGAATTAATTTACAACCAACAACAAACAAAATTAGTTGTTTGTTCGTCCACATTGTGTCCGCGCCCTAACAATGTATCTTCTTTGCTCGTACCGCTAACGACGCGCTTGTAAAGATTTTTGTTTGTCGTGTAATACAATTAGCTTTTACATTTTAAAATTATGTACTCGAACTTATGAAAAACAAATATTTCATTGACTCTTTAACTAACAGCTTCTTGAATTCACTAATTTTTATTGAAGAGGGGGGCAAATGAACATAAAGAACTTAAGTTAAAGCACATAATTATAACATTATATACCTTACTAGATGTCCGTGTTGGATGCGAGTGGCAAGGGATCGGCCGTCTTGGCGTTCATTGAAGGCCTACGTTCAGCAGTGGACGGATAGAGGCTCATGATGATGATACATTTCTATCATATAATAAGAAAGCCGAGATTGAATTAGGAAAGATTATATTGGTTGCATAAGAAAACTTAATTTCATCATCATTATCATTATATAACGCTAAATTTTTATAAAAGGTCAATATTAATATTACCATGGTCTCGTACAGAAGTAAAAAAAAATAATAAACTTCACTTCACTTGTTAACAATCACACCTCGTTAACCTAGTCCCGCATCTTATCTTGTTCACTAAAGAACTTGTTGCATCTACATTCATAGCTAACGGGATTCGAACCCACAATATGTATGTATGTATGATAGATTATATCATGCTAGATAGTCTTAAAATTAATATGAGTAATTCATATCTAAAATGACACCGAAATATCGCAGAATATTTTTTGCTTATTAACCTCAAATGGAATTCAAAACAGCAGCATTAAAATTATTATTTCTGGTGCACCTTTTTTTTTAACACGGGGAAACGCCTTTACGGGCCATCAACGGCCCTCGGTGCTGAGCCGAAAAACCACTATAACCCCGTGAATGCCACCAATGCCGCCTTTGTAGAGGTGCACCGGATCTGTTGAGCAACAGGGCACCTCGACGGCTAGTCAGTCCCCCAAGGGACCGACACCACCTCCATAGAGGGGTGGTCCCAACGTCGAGACGGTGCAATGAGGTGAGGTGCCTCACCTCTTGTACGAGGGGTACAAAGAGCAGCTCCCTCGGTTTAATTGGGTTCGCCCAAGGTGCTGGGTTCACATTAGAATTTCTGGTGCACCTAAAATTTCCAAAATCTAAAAATAAGTCAACTTTATTTGAGTCTTGTTATAAAGCCTATTCAAATTTTAAATTATCGTAACTTAGTGTGGATGAATGTGACACTAGTTACATATTCGTTATCAAAGCTGTTGCAACGCTTTCTCCAGTGGTTTTTGTGTGGATTCCGTGACCTTTTATCAGAATGTGTTGCAATCCGGATGTAAAGCATTGTGTACAGTATTTAATTGTTTAAATAGAAAAGTTTTAGTAACTTGGAATAGAATTATAATTTTAGAACTTCGCACGTCTTCACAGACAAATTTCCAACCGGGCAGGTTTTCTTCTTTACCCTTATCTTCATCATCATCATCACCATCATTACCATCATCATAGTCATCATCATCATCATCGCCACAATCATCATAATCATCATCATCATCATCGCCACCATCATCATCATCCTCATCATCATAATCATCATCATCATCATCGCCACCACCATCATCATCATCATCATCGCCACCATCATCATCGCCAGAACGCCAAAACCTTATCTTACTTTTCTCCAATTAGAGGATCCATCAATTCACTTACTCAAGCTTAATCATCAGAAACCATTCAGAACTCGTTAGCCCAAATAAGCGAAGACATTCCCTTTGCATTCAAACACTTTAGTTCAGATAAGATATCCTAATGCTTCTAACGGTGATTTTATCTAAATCCCACTAGCTTTGTTTGGATTGTTAACATTGAAGCTTACCCGACTGCAAAGAAAGGGTAAGTTTTCGCGACTATCTTTGAATGTAATATTCATTATTTCCTCATATCTTCGAAACCACTCCATGGATTTCTTTGATTAGTGTATTGTTAGATTTGTCTCATAAGTCCAAGTATTTTCAGATTACTTCAGATTAACTTACGGACCGGCTTAAATGTTTACAATAATGGGCCCCGACTGATAAGTCGCTATGTTTTATACTTTTGAATTTATTATTAGTTTTATTCGTGTATCGATCACGAAATTATTGAATATAATAATATTCAATAGGAACTCAGCACTTTTATTTTTATTCAGTTTTTATTTAATATTTTCACTTTTACGCACTTTGTTTTAAAAGTTATTTTGTTAAAGTTCTTGTAATGGCGAAAGGAGAAGATAATAATAGTTTCTAGTATATTAGCTGTTAATACATATAACTTGTTCAATTGTATCCGGACTCATACTACAAAACTTATAGGTACTTTTATTTATAAGTTTTGTAGTATGGATGAAAAGATGACATTCTACAATCGTAAACGCTAGTAGAAAACTAATAAATGTATGGAAATGACATTTAAAACCACGTGATTTATCGATGTAAAATGTAATTTCCATACATTTATTAGTTTTCTACTAGCGTTTACGATTGTAGAATGTCATCTTGGCTAACCCACTGTGAATCGATCTTTTGCCTGTTTTACGTTTGATAATGATATTTTGAATATTAGACGTGTACTTTGAGACATTTGCCAAACCGCAGGGTTTTTCTCACTTAAACACTTGAATACATATTAACCTATTGTAGGTATTAATATGACAATAGTTTTATTGTGAATATTTGATGATTAATGAAAATATTTAATCATATAATTTTATTTATACTATACTTAGCTTCGCCCGCTGAGTTTAAGCGTTTTGGAGTTACAAAAAGGTGAATAGGCAGAAAATCAATATCCGTGAAAACATACCTACATATAGAATATGACAGATAAGACAGATTTCATTTCACTTCCATTTTACTGACAGTTCTGGAAATCTCAAAAGAGCCAGTAGCAAGTAGTAGTATAGTTACACAAGTACAAGACCTGACTGATGTTAGCTAAGCATAAAGTGATTTTTCTATAAGTACAATATGTGCAATGTTCAAACTTCAATCAGTAGTAAATATAATAATTAATAATAATATATTTTGAACACATATTTTTATTCAATGCGCACTCAAATAAGTGGCACAACGCAATTAATGTTTTCCGTCGTGCTATGAACATAAAATGACAGTTTGACAAGTAATCCAAAATGGCGTGACGGGTCCGCCATTTTGATTTGCAAATTGTATATTATTCGCACAATAATTGATATTCCAGACGCGGATTGAATTACCGCTGAACTATTTAAATACTTGAAGATGGTTTAGAAAGTGAGCCCTTTAACATCCAGTCATTTAATTTATTTTTTTCAATATATCACTACATAGTATAAAACAAAGTCCTAAATATGCCTACTGAAAAGTCCGCGATGGCATAATATGTCTATATTATGTTAAATATAACATACTACTTACCTATATCCATTTTAATACTTTAAAAATTGGCAATTATAAAGCGGTAATGTAAAAGCTATTTACAAAAATACGGTATTAATCACTTCATATTATAAAGTCCTACGGCCGTCCATAGATAAATAATCATCATCAATCCGTGTACGGCTGTACATCTAAGTTAACGCGGGCGAAGCTGCGGGCAACAGCTAGTTAATGTAATAAGTTTAAGATTTTTTAAACGCGCAAATCTTTATTTTTTTTTTATATTATAAACTTTTTACTTAATATGAGAGCCCAATTCTCAAAATGGTTCATGCTGGCTTATTTATAAACATTATTTTTACATTTTTGGGTCGATTAAACCGCGGGAACAGCTTCTAAGTTTATACCACAGATTAAACTCTATACGAGTATTTTGCCACATTATCTCCGCCATCTTTAGAATTATATGTTTTATTATTTTAAGTCCTTATTACTAACTGTTATAGAGCTGAGCGCTCCAGAAGATTATAACCTCGATTATTGTAAAAAAAAATTTGTTGGTAGCTAACAAAAAATATAGGCAATAAAACAAAAAAAACTTATTATGTAAGCTTACAATTAAATACATATTAACAATAAGTTTTTTTTTTTAATTTATATAGCATTTGGAATTTGGATAAACTATGGTAGCTACCAAGATAAGCGCTAAGTCGAGAAATTTATTGGGATTACTATAAACATGGCGTATCACTTAGTTGTATCAATCGTTAGCAATTACCACAGATAACTGAGAGAAACTTGATTGAGAGTCGAGATATGCGGTACAGTTTGTGGTGAAGTTTTCATGGTGAATAGGCATTAGAAACCTTTTTAGGGTTACGTACCCAAGAGTGCCATGAGAATTCGGAAATAGGACTTAGGGACCGCAGAGATAAGAGCATACTCATATTTGAAAGGCCGGCAGCGCACCTGATTTTATTTTTCATTCACGCCGGGAAATGCTCCTCTGAGGCATCCCGCGGGCGAGTGGGGATACCCCAGGTGGATATGTGGGACTCGCAGCGCCCGAAAGGAACTGTTGAGCAAACAGGGCACCTCGACGGCTCTCTCAAGTTTTCCTCTTCTATAAAAAAAATATAATAAGGCTTTAGCCCGTTTTGTCGGACGATTGGTCGACTGATGGCCATTGGTGGAGGATCCGCCGATAAGACGTACATACAAATCACTGTTTGGTTGAATTGCTGTTACATCAGTGACAAATCACTAGCCAGTTTCGGAATTTCATGGCTCACATTAATCCTCTATCCAGTTATATGCTCGAGGTTCATGGGTGACGCTGACCTGAACCTAAAGGCTCACCTGTCCTTGTCTATCCACATAACAATAGGTCGAAACTAAAATAAATCAATACTTTTACTTGACCAAATGGTCATAGCATGCATTGCATTCAAAGTTACCGTTATATGCATATATCCGACCTAAATACTCGGACTGGCTTAGCATATGCATCATGCATCATTATCATGCTCTCTAAATTCTAATTAGATGCACCTGTCCGGGTGAATTCGAGTGTACAAAGCCAACATTTAGTTAGAAAATACGTGGATTCTTAAAACAGACAAGCTAGAGATTGGCTCGCGCGCTGAGGGTTCAGTAAGCGTGTTTTGCTATGTAATATAACAATATAATAACGTTTTTCAGGCGTTTTCCTTTACTAATGTTGTAAGACTTAGCTATTTACCAAATGAGTCTATGTCAATGAGCAGTATCTAGGTTTTGGCTTGACAGATATATAAGGGTTCCGTCTTGTCATTTTGAGAAAAGATACCCTAAGAACAGATAAGTACGAATCTGACAAGCACGCTGAGGGTGCAATAAACAAGAGGCTGGTTAGCATATCATCATCATCATTATCAGATCAACCGTCCACTGCTAATCATAAGCCTTTTTTACGCCGGGAAATGCTCTGAGGCATCCCACTGAGTAGTGGGTCTTCCAGGCGGGTATGTGGGACTCGCTGCGCCCGAAAGATGGTAAGTGGACGTAGCTCTGTACCCACTAAAACCCGGCGAGTGCCACCAACGCCGCCTATGGTGAGGTGCCCCGGATCTGTTAAGCAAATCTAGAGCACCTCGATGGCTAGTCAGTCCCTCAAGGGACCGACGCCACCTCACCCCCAAGGGACAGTACAGTGAGGTGATGTTCCCATCCTCGCCCCTTGTCCTCCTGCTCTTTTGGCCCCTCTTGTTATAAGAGGGGTACAAAGAGCAGCTCCCTCGACTTAATTTGCTTCGCCCAAGGTGCTGGTGTCCACGCCACCGCCACGACAAGTGGGAGTGGGGCTCAGTAGCCTAAGGTGGGTGGGGGAACAGAGGCCTCGCCCACAACCGACGCCAGGAGGCCGTGTGGTCGCAGACTGCACGGTAGGCGGGGGGCAACCCCCCAATCAAAAGTGAGCCGAATGGGCTCACACCAATCCGTTGAAGCATTAGGGCCTTCGGGCCATTAGCATAGATCCATCCGAAAAAAAAAAAAAAAAAAAAAAGAGGCCTCGCCACTCGCATCCAACACGGACCGGCCACCGCACGGAGATCGTCTAACGTATACTTGTTATTGACGTACATTTTTAACGGTGTCTAAAACATTCCTAAACCGTGACCAAGTTTACGTGGTGTGAGGGTTCGGTATTCAAATTTTAATTTAACGTCTTTTTTATTAGTAAGATATTATCTTTATTAGCTTGTCTCTTTTATCTATAACGATTAGGTGTATATGGATATTAGGAACTATAAAAATAGAACTTATACACATAACTGACAAGAATGAATTTTAATTATTCTATTTTGTATTTAAAAAAATAATGTTTTTAATTTTAACATCTATACAGCTAAATAAAATTAGAGTGTCTGTTCGTAATATTAAAATGATCGCTTTTTATTAAATGCATTTTTATTTAATATATTTTGGTATATGTACACGGTACATTTACCAAAATATATTTTTTTACAATTTTTGTCTCCCTGTCTGTTTTTTCCGGTTAACTCTCAAATAAGGAGTAACTTGGCTATAAAAATCGACCCGGATACGGTTGTAAATCTAAGTTAACGCGGGCAAGGCTGCGGGAAACATCTAGTTTGTAATATTTATGCTCACTAAATTATAAGGAACAAGCTATTACGGATTAAATAGTTTTCTATTAAGATATTTAAATTCCCGACGTTTCGGATACCTTAAAACGATCACGAATCGGGAATGCGATAAAATACATTATAAGTTGTCTATAATCTTTCAATACCCAAAAATCGTATTTTAGATAAAAAAATATTTTAGATGATTATTGAAACAGTAAATTTGTTAGTTTATTGTAGATTAAGGATATACGGAACCAGGATAGAAACGTTTTAAAGTAAACTAGACACAGTAGGTTAATACTAAGATTACCTTTTGATTCTAATTTATAGGAATGAGTTTTAAAATATTATGCCTGCAGTGTGGATATGAATAGAAAATCTGCTGCTGGCCTATTGGCCTCTAAGCTTCATCAAAAGATAAACGTACTTAATATACGAATACTTTTTTAATGTATATTTAATTAAACAAAATGATTTAATTTAAATTTAACACAACAATTATTATACACACTAAACAATTGTTTTGTGTGTATAATAATAATTGTGAAAAAGAAAGAAAAAAAAAACGTTAAAGAATATAGGCACGGTAAGCATATTTTTAGTTGAGATGTAATCTCTGGATTCGCGACACCGTTACCACCGTTATGAGACGCTATTTGACGTTTATATGACGTTTGATTTACTTATAAATATAAGATTATGCCATATTTGTGATTTGTTTACTTATGTAAACAAAATGTCAATGTCATGCGGCCATTTTGTGCGCTGTTTATAGGTTGTCATATTAGTTTACTGTTAACGTTTTTTTTTAATTTCCTATTTTTTAATGTCTGTTAATTAATATCTCTTATTTTAAATTAAAAAATAACCTCGTGCAGGTGTGGTGTTTCTTACCTACTTGATCTGAAACTCTCCTCGCTTAGTTTCGAGGATGCTTAATAGATTACATACAAGTATCTCTCATGCTAATTCGATGCACAGATTACCACATCATTTCCAGGTATTATCTGCCTCTATAAAAACTATTAGTAATAAAAGACTTAACGAGTACAAATCTAGTAAATGGTACCATAAAAGTTTTATTTCTTGTTAAGTTAATCGTAAAAAATATATTTATTTATGTTAAGTGGATTACGTAAGTTACAGGGTCAATGATGGTCTTTCAAGGTATTCTTATCTTTACTTCTTTGCGCGCATAAGGTTAAATTTACGGATGAAACGTCACGAAAATATGCAACGTTTTTGTCCAAGAAGAGGGAGAGGGTGATTGAGACCGATTGAGAGATAGCGAGAAAAGGCGAACGTAGCATTAAGCAGATAGCAATGGAGTGAGAGTAGGGAGCAAGCGAGTGAGAAAGATCGAAGAGAGACGAAATTTAAAGCTGTAGATAATAAATAAAAATAAAAAAAATATAAACGAGATTTAAAAATTAGTTTGCCAAATAAGATTCACTTCTGACATGTGTACTTTGTACGCACGCACTTTTTTTTGGTTCAGTTTCAACAAGGACTAGTGTAAAAATGAGACGCGCGCGCTCCACTGGGAACGCGAAAAAGCAACCCGAAACCGAGCGCCAGGCCACCGAGCGGTTTACCTCACGCGTCTCCCCACTCACCCTCGACATTCTAGAACTGTCGATGAGACGACAGACTTTACGAAGATAACCGATGTTCCCCGAGCCGGGATAATGTTAATTTATCTTGGTTAATATTTATTTATCTTTCTGTTGCAGACGGTGTCCGAGCCAAGCCCAGCTCCCGTTGAGATGCAAGCTCGCCGCGGACTCCTCTGGCATCTCCTTATAGACCTACCCATTCTACTACTTGGTATGTATTACAATTTTCTAAATCTTATAGAGTAGATCAAGGAGTAGGTACAAGGAGTTTTTAAGGAGGAATTGGCAGAGAGAAGGAATGATTGACGATTAATCCACCCGCAAGGGCAAGGTATTTGACGACCTCTGTGGCCCAATGGGTAGCGCGTTGGCGCTCAAGCCGGAGGGAGCTAGTTCTAATCCCACCAGGGAATAAAAATATTCAATTTTTAGTTTGGAATAATAATATAATAACGTAATATTTTAAGATTTTTTTCATAAATAAACCATTTATGAAAAAAATCTTAAAATATTACGTAATAAATTGTAGGGTGGTATTTATTAGATATAGATATTACATATAGATTCGACACGAGGGTATGAAAATGTCAAGATATATATATAGATGCATTTTTGACTCTAAGGCCTCGTTCAGATACGGCGACAACCGCGCGGTTTCAAAATCGCGAGGGAACCGCGCGAGTCTTTTTAATATATAGTAGTAGTACCGCACGATTACAAGTCAAAGAATTTGGAGTTCTAAAACCGCGCGGTTGTCGCCGTGTCTGTATGAGGCCGAGGTCCGCGACGAACGGTCCGCGTCGCACTGCATAGCACCTTAGTATCAAAACGCCCACATATAAAATGATAAGAGACATATTATGATGCTATTACTGTATTAATATAGATTATATACAAATTTAAGTCTCCGCTGTCTAATCTAATATTCAAATCAGTATCGCCCAACACATGAAGACGCGTTAATACGTTAAATAAAATGTTTACGAGACTATAATACTATCATAAATAGAAGTGTTGGGAAATGTGTAAGCATGATATTTTACTAAAGATGAGCTGGCTGGGCTATCAGTTCTCCAATGCATGTGGCACCGGGAACTGATGGAAGGGGAATGCATCTTCACTACCAGCAAGATGGGACGAGCTCTGTGTCGTCGGTCCTGGTTTCGAGTGGGGGATCGGTCGACTCGTTCCTTGGTAGAGCCTTTATCCAGCAGTGGACAAAGATTGATAATAATGAAATGTGTTGGTCATTAGCCGTCTTTTCGCTCGTTGGAAGAGGCCTATGTTCAGCAGTGGACGGATAGGGGCTGATGATGATGATGTACATCTATACGCATAATTTGTCATTGTAGAATTTCGACAAGACTTCTCGGAATTAGCATTTGCAGGCTAAGTCGCTAAGTGTTTCCTCTCGGTCGAAATAACATAGGTCTTGGATTTTGAAAGAAAGAATTAGCTTTATTTGGTGCATCTGAGTGGATTCTTTTCTTCTTCCGTCAAACAGTCTTTCTTTCTATTTCCTCTTTAACCCACCCACGGTCTTTCCGAACCGATACGATACCGAGAAACCTCCAAGAAAAGAGCATACTCATATTTGAAATGCCGGCACTTGCTAATCGTCTTTTGTATTGGGTGTCTATGGATGTCTCTTCTATAAAAAAGCGTTACCTACTGTGTTTTCCGATAAAGTAATGCACAATTACTGGGTCATACCATCTTACGTATACGTACGTATAAAACGCATTAATGCTTAGAGTATACATGATATATAGAGCGCGCGCTACTAAGTATGAACTGTAAGCACAGGTATGAATATAGAAAAAAACCATTGTCTTGGAAACGTTCAATCAGGGTCAAAACAACAAACGCTTTTCATCATATTTGTTTTTATGTTAAAATGGTGAAATATGAAGTGCCAATTTGTAAGAATGATTCCTGGAACCAAAATAAAAGAAAGCAATACATAACATTTCTGTCTTGGCATTTATTGAGGGGTGCTTATGTTCAGCAGTGGATGGATAGAGGCTGATGGTGATGATGATGATGATGAATGTCCTAATCTAAAATATAGATATTTTTTAATGCATTACATATGGAACGTCACTCTCACAGTGCTTTACTGTAGATAAATATCTATATTACGGCATCTGCTTACGATCGGCACAATGAAGCGGCGTGTCAGTAGCGCTCTATATATTATGTATACTCTAAGGATGAAGGCTAATTCTACGTGAACTCGTCTCTCATGGACCATACGAACAACCTACCATTATTTTACTAGTCACTAACAACGAATTTGCAGATGAATAAACGATGATGACCCAGTTGAAAGTAGCTTTTCACGCGATCCCAAAATACCATCATAATACATATTTCTCGCTCTACATTTCCAAATAGCTGTTAGAGTTAGTGGTTACGTAAACCGGTAACAAAATGTACAATATGTATAAAAAATATCGACCCAGTAAGTGATTTTTTCTTTTTTTTCTTGTACGCCGGGAAATGCTCTGAGGCATCCCGCGGGGAAGTGGGTCTCCCCAGGCGGGTATGTGGGACTCGGTGCGCCCGAGAGCTGGTAAGGTGGACGCAGCTCTATCCACTAAAACGCGGCGAGTGCCACCAATGCCGCCTTTGGTGAGGTGCCCCGGATCTGTTGACTAAACAGGGCACCTCCACGGCTAGTCTGTCCCTCAAGGGATCGACGCCACCTCCACAGAGGGGTTGTCCCGCACTACAGAAACTACAGAACAACGTCCCAACGTCGGGACAGTACAATGGGGTGAGGTTTCCGTCCTTGCCCATTGCCCCCTGCTCTTTTGTCCCCTCTTCTTATAAGAGGGGTACAAAGAGCCCCCTCGGCTCAATTTGCTTCGCCCAAGGTGCTGGGCTCACCCAAAGTGAAACGACTGCCCGTTTTCTTCTAAAAAAAATCTGGCAAATCTCATTGGCAGTAATTACACTGCCTGTCCTGCCCTTCTAGTTAGCTTCATAACTTGAATGCTTAAGCGCGAGACCGCTCTCTGTCTGAAAGCACCCTTAAGTTAGGAAGCCCATAAGTAGGGTAAGCAGATAAGTGTGACACGAAAAGGTTTCAATTAGTAAATACGATTTTGTGCGGATGTTAACTAATCTGTTAGAGGTTTTACTTAACTACTGGTTTAGTCGCTTTAATTTCCGTTTATAGGTAACATCTGATATGTTTTATATAACCGATGTCATTGAACTCAAATTAACATGTAACATAAAAAAACTAATGTTGATATATGAGATCGTTCCTTGTTGCAATTGGCGGTGTACCCTTTTTTGATATCGCAAGGAAATCCCTTATGGATGTAGCCAGGATCTTCGGGTAGATCCTGACCCTATGTGGGACTGGGAGTGCCCTGCCCAAAATAAAACCACTGCGAGGTCCTTCAGTTGCTTTTTGTATCCCGGATCTGGAGGCAACAGGGTTATCTCAGCGATAGGCTGGCTCCGGCGAAGGCCAGGCCTCGTCATTGTTTAATGGTTTTTAAGGCCGTGTCTTTCTGGCTCATTAAGTTCTAATCAAGGATTTGTGGCTGTCCACAAAGTTGGAGAGTGACCACAAAAGGCCACGGCACCGTGTCTATATAATTACCTGTCATATTTTATAGACCCTGTAACGAGTTGAGGGTTTGACGGTATGTCATCACTCAGTTGTCAAATTGTGCAGTCGTGCACACAAGTTAGTAAAATAGGATTGGTAGCGACTTGGGGTTCGAATCCCGGTAATGGCAATTGTGTTTATAGGACTGTCTAATCTCGAAATAAACATGAGGCCTATATTGCAATGGGCAATAAAAGGCTGATGATGATGATGATTCCGAGATAGATTTGTGTATAACCCGTTTCATCAAAGAAACGAATCTAAAATGGCGTCGTTTATCATTATGTCCCAGACGTAACTTTTTCTGTTACTGACGAAAGGTCGGAGGTAGTGCCATGCTGCTTTGCAGCTGAATTGGGCCGGCACGACTGGAGTGGTAGGTACCTCCCGCTCACATAACACCAGCGCCAAGCGACAGCTATGCTATGGTTTGTGAGTTTCCGGTGGCCCATTGGGGGGATAAGGAAAAGGAGGGTAGCGCATCTGCATAATCTCTGGTTGTGCGGATGTGTGATTGTCGATAGTCGCCAAAAGGCTTCGACCGCTCGTTTGCCCTCCTACGCCATAAAAAAGGTCGGTCTTAGAAAGTTTTTCTTGTACTTTTCGATTTTTTAAATTCGATTAGTATGATCATTAGACCCGGGCTTTCGATAATTTCAATATGTCGATTTCAATAATTTATACTTTTCTATTAGCTGGAAAACTAATGAGTTTTGAAAATGAAAGTTAACTTTCGTTTATAATGAGATATCTCATATGAAGTTATGTTTTACAATTTTACTGGGGTCCGTAATTAAAATACTTATAGGTAAATGACTTTACCTATTCTATAGTGTAGATAAATAAAATTGGAGTGTCTGTTTGTAATGTAATTAATTAAATGTACGTACCGTGTATGTAACATCATACACGGTACGTATACCAAAATAGCATTTTTTACAATTTTTGTCTGTCTGTCTGTTTGTTCCGACTAATCTCTGAAATGGCTGGACCGATTTTGACGGGACTTTCACTGGCAGATAGCTGATGGTATAAGGAGTAACTTAGGCTATAAAAATATTCATCATCAATCCAGGTAGGTACGGCTGCAAAACTAAGTTAACGCGGGCGAAGCTGCGGGCAACAGCTAGTAATTAATAAATAATAAGTGTTGGGTTGAAAGAAGCTTGTGTTTCATCTTTCTTTGGGTTTATCTAAGAACATCATAACCCCCTTCCCCTCTTTACCCCTTATAAGTCAGTAAACAAAACAATCGGCTCTCCTATTTCACGATCCAGGAATGCATGACGCGGTACGCCGTGGGTGGTCACGTGGGTGACACGCGATCTGACACTATTGACTCTCGCTGACACCGCCCTGACACCGCTCTGACACTGTCACGACGTACAGTGGGCGACAAAAGTGTTTACATATTTGTTTCTTTTTTCATGTGTTTTTTTATTTGTTTCTATTTTTGTGTTTTGTCATTTGTTTTTTGTATACGGCTTTGTTCTTTGGATCAAAGGAATCATGTTATTATTATTATAAAAATTAGATTAATATTTAATGTGCATGAAAATTGTTGTTGATATAAAATGAGATCAATGCAAAATTAGTTACCAGATCATTATAAAACACACACACACACACACACACGCGCGCATAGAAGAAGAAAAATCAAAGATAAAATTGTAAATATTTTAGTGAACAAACGTACGAATTTATCGTTTTTTAGAAACGTTCAGTTACAATCCGACATTCAGTTTTCAAAAAATAGAGAGAATGTGGACTACCACATCCTCTCTATTTTATTAATAAACATAAATATAAAGAACTAGACAAGCGTGAGTCGGACTCGTTCGGAGGTTTCCGAAATACTTTTAAATTAAATTAAATCATTTGTATATAATACTAGCTGTTGCCCGCAGCTTCGCCTGCATTAGCTTAGATTTACAGCTTTATCGTTATCATAAAAAAATAAAAACAAAAAATGTCATCTAAAAAAATAAGGTGTGGACCACCCTTAACATTTAGGGGGATGAAAAATAGATGTTGACTGATTCTCAGACCTATCCGATATGCACACAAAATTTCATGAGAATCGGTCGAGCCGTTTCGGAGGAGTTCAATTACAAACGCCGTGGCACGAGAAATTTGTATATTAGATAATAAAAAAATAACGGATTTCCGATTATTTCTTTTATTTATGTCGTGAGACCTAGCTTCTCTGAATTTGATCTGAAATTTTTTGATTCTAAGTCAATGGGTAATTTTATGATTCTAAGTCAATGGGTAATTTTATGATTCTAAGTCAATGGGTAATTTTATGATTCTAAGTCAATGGGTAATTGCATGATTCTAAGGCAATGGGTAATTTCATGATTCTAAGTCAAAGGTCCCATTGCCGGTCCGTGTTGGATGCGAGTGGCAAGAGATCGACCATCATGGCGTTCATTGAGTGAAGCCTATGTTCAGGAGCAGCAGTGGACGGATAGAGGCTGATGATGATTAAGATGATGATGATAAAGTCAAAGGCAAACCTTATAGGTATTTGTTTGACATACAGACCGACAGACGGAATGATCCTATAAGAGTTCCCTTTTGTCATTTTAAAATGCCTAAAAAGATGTCGTATCGTTTTATCTTATCATTCAATCTCATAACAGATGGCGTGATGATCCGTGTCGAATTTGTTTTACGATCGAGTGTTAAGATGTGAGATAACCAGCTCAAGTTGTGTCACTAACATGCGGTTAATTTAAAACAAATGGTCATTCATGGGGATCCAATTTCAGTTGGTAAAGACTTGAAGGTTCAGGGTTTGAACCTGACATCGAGCATAATATAATCGGATAGATTAGTAATGTCAGCCATAAAATTACGAATTTGGTCAGTGATTTGTTACTGACATAATAGCAATACAACCAACCAGTGAGAATATGTACGTGCCATTGGTCAATTATTCATCGATGGTCATCAGTCGGCCAATCAGAGCGTAGAACCGACGCAGTGTCGCGAATTTGTTTTCGTACAAAAGACATAGCATAACCGCTCTATTCCGGTTATATGCTCGATAGAACCTGATAAGGGCAAATGATAAAAAATACATCTCAAACTTTTGAACTAACCAATTTAAATATTTTGGGAGGGATGCGCTTGTAACACAATACAGATAACTGGTAAAATCAGACTTCTGAATCAAAAGGGAAGGCTATCCTGCTTCTGTTCTTCGGAAAGAAGAACAGACAGTTAGTAGCGCCCAGACTTATAATTAGCTTACGTCTCAAAATGTTAATAATAATATCTATGGATGCTTTTAGACCACGACAATCTGGTCCCGTGGTGAGTTCTCGAAGAACTTGTGTTACGGGTACCAGACAACGGAAATATATTTAATACTTTTATTATACACATATTTAATACACATCCATGACCAAGGAACACTGAAAACTTATTGTTCCCTGACGGGATTCGAACCCGCTACCTCCGGCTTAAGCGCCGACACGCTAACCATTGAGCCACAGAGGTACTCATAGACAATATGGGTGGTATTTTCGAACCAATACGACCTAGAAGCCTTCAAGAAAGAGCATACTTATATTTGAAAGGCAACGCACCTGTTAATGATGTAGCGGGTGTCTATGGATGTTACTTATCACTTACCACCAGGTGGAACGAGTTTCCGTTCCCTCTTCTACAAAAATGGCCTAGACAGGGAATGTTTATATTCATAACTAGCTGTTCCCCGCAGCTTCGCCCGCGTTAACTTAGATTTAGCGCTGTATCCGTATTGATGATAATTATTTTGATAGCCTAAGTTACTCCTTATAATATCAGCTATCTTCCAGTGAAAGTCCCGTCAAAATTGGTCCAGTCATTTCAGAGATTAGCCGGAACAAACAGACAGACAGACAGACAGAAAGACAGACAGACAAAAATTTTGAAAATAATAATAATATCTATGGACGCTTTCACACCACGTCAATCTGGTCCCGTGGTAAGTTCTCGATGAACTTGTGTTACGGGTACCAGACAACGGAAATATATTTAATACTTTTATACAATACATATATTTAAGATTTTTATTATACACATATTTAATACACATCCATGACCCAGGAACACAGAAAATATTTTTGTTCCCTGGCGGGATTCGAACCCGCAACCTCCGGCTTGAGCGCCAACGCGCTTACCACAGAGCTACAGAGGTCGTCAAAACGGTACTTATATCAAAAATAGAATTTTATACTTTAGTACGTTTATACTTTCATATGCATTTAGTAAAAAACTCGTAATTTGAAATTACAAACAGACACTTCAATTTATTTATTTGCATAGAGTATAGCTGATAACTTAGCCAATAAGTAAGTTCCTTATATAAGAAAGGACAAAAGGTCAATGTCCTCGATTGCGTGTCATCTTAACCTAAAAAAAAACATAAAAACGTTTAGTTTTATAACATTACAATGCTTCATGCAGATCGTACTGATAACCAAACGGTTAGAAAATAAAGGTAAGCTTTAAATTTACTTGGCATTTAAAATCGATTCCATACTTTTGCCGTGTTGGCGTTCATAGGAAGAGCCTTTTTTATTTTACGCTGCGAAATGCTCTAAGGCATCCCGCGGGGGAGTGGGGACACCCCCGCTATATGTGGGAATCGCTGCGCTCGAAAGATGGTAAGTAGACGCAGCTCTACCCACTAAAACCCGGGAGTGCCACCAATGCTGCTTTTGGTGAAGTCCCGGGTCTATTGAGTAAATAGGGCACATCGACGCCCAGTCAGTCCCCCAAGGGACCGACGCCACGAGTGGACTAAAGTATCAAAATTCAGTGGCGGCGAAAATGTAATAGCCTATGGGCGACAAATCCGTCAAACATAACTCCAGCCCAATCTCAACACGAAATAAGCCTAAAAAGACAAACAACACTACAAAGTGAATCTTAATATAATAGCAGTAATAGATTATCTATTAATAATGTCCTGAAATTGGTTTCTTGGAAGTCGTAAATACACGGCAATAAGGATTTAACGAAGCGCTTTCAATCAGTGCGGTAGTGAAGGAAGTTATATCTTAATAGAATTATCACGAGACATTATTTTATCAATGTGAAATCACTCCGTGATAACTATAACATGATCTGTTATTGAAGTGTAAGCTTTTTTAGGCGAGGTACGTATATTTTTAGATGAGATAAAATCTCTGGATTCGCGACACCGTTACCACCGATATGAGACGCTATTTGACGTTGATATGACGTTTGATTTTTTTATATAAGATTATGCAAAATTTGTTTTACATAACCAATCTTCAAACACACTGAAATGTCAATGTCGTGTGGCCATTTTGTGCGCCGTTTAAATTGTATAGGTTGTCATAATCTAATTCAGTGTGTATTATAGGTATTTGAATTTAATTGTTTTGTTTTCACTTCTATCGGCAGTCCCTGTGACTGGTTGGGTTAGTTTTTTATTAATCGATGGTGCTTTTTTATCACAGGCAAATAAAGAATTACTTTTTAGCACGCCCTTCACGATCAGGGATATTAATTTCTATAATGACATTTCATCATCATTATCATCAGCCTCTATCCATTCACTGCTGAACACAGGCCTCCCTCAATGACATTTGCCGAATTGCCGACATTTGATTTTTTTTTTGTCACTGTAATTATAATATAATGATTTGATTAGTTTGATTTTCTTTTTTTTTTTTTTCTTTACCTACTATATGCATCAGGGAAGAGACTGGTCACCTACAACACAGGGAATCCTAGTGTAGGGACCAGGGTTACATTGTTTTATTTTCTGTACCACCTTTATATATAGGTACAATAAATGATTTTTGATTTTGAAAAAAAAAAAAAAATTTTTGATTTTAGCACGTCTCTTTGTAGATTGGCTTGATCGAAAAATCTAGACTATCACGCGTTACATTGCGCATATGTTTTAGATCAAAATGTCATGCGTGATAGTACTGTTCGAATCCGATACGAGTAGACACAAACCCAGACCGCGCAAACAGCGCTAGCACTACGCTACCGCTAGATTGCTTGGGCACCGCGCATGAGGGACCTCTCTCTCCAGAGGGAGAGATGAGGGCCGGCCCTCATGATGATAGGTTAAATTCAACCGTAAAAGATTCGTCGACCGTATCGGATTTGACTAGTCCAAATGATGCTCTCCCGAGCAGCGCGCGCGATGAACCGCGCCCCCTGCGGGACGCGGAGGGGGACGTTCCCCGTTCGAATATTTCTTAAGTGAGCCATCTGCTCACTTACTGTACCGATTGAGCTTAAAGGCCATCAGGCCGAAA
This sequence comes from Helleia helle, assembly GCA_963853865.1. Classification (NCBI taxonomy): domain Eukaryota; kingdom Metazoa; phylum Arthropoda; class Insecta; order Lepidoptera; family Lycaenidae; genus Helleia; species Helleia helle. The sequence goes on along the minus strand of OY971433.1, from coordinate 16,172,001 downwards.
AGTCTAGCCCTTCCGAAAAAAAAAAAAGTCATGCGTGATTTTTAAATCACTGGTGGTTTATCACGTGAAACATTAATCACTAAATAAATATAAAGTTGACTCAACTTAAATCTTGAGGGAAAAAAAGAGATCCTAGACGCACTTAGATGTAACACGTCGGGGCTAGCGTGGTACTTTGTATATATAGGTGACGGTAGCTGTTTACCATCCCAACTATATGACTATACGACTCTTAAGATAATCGAAGGCGCGATCTGGATGCAAGAAGAGAACACATCAAAATTCAAATGCAAACCGCCTTCTAATATTTAATACAACGTTGATGGTGTTCTCACAAGCGTGTAACCATCTCAACTATTTCTTATCCACCTAATAACCAGTGATCCATTCAATTGTACATGATCTTACAAACATGAACAAACTTGTTCCCATAAACAATTTTAAACATCAACTGGAAGCACTCTAAACCTCACAGTACAATCACAACGAATGGTCACACATTTAAATATATTTAAAAACATAGGAATAATTATCGTTATAATGCTTTAACATTTAAAAACAATAGATGTAATTACGAATGTCAGAATATGTTTCGCGTGTGTTTTAAAAAGTGACGGGTTATTTATGTTAAATGAAAATAAATGTAAAGATTTCGATGATAAAAGAAGTAAGAATTTAAGAACAATTTTTTTAGAAGCTTTATATTATTATAGATTATTTGGTCTCGGTATCCGGACAGACGAGACATAAAAGTGGTTTTATTACGAGTGAAATTCGCTTAAACATTTAAAAAATATCATATTATATAAGATAATCCTTTGTGTGTATGACAGTACCAGCATTCGGTGCGGTTGTTTGGTACACCGCTCTATCGTGTGCATCTAATATCGGATGTCGATGATGTCACTTTAGGTTTCGTAACCTTTGTGCTGGAACGCTGCCCTTATACGATAATGTGTCTACAGGTTGCGGGTTCGATTCCCGCCTAGAACATGTGTGTAGAGATACTATAAAGATAAACATTTTATGGATGACTAGCTGTTGCCCACAGCTTCGCCCGCGTTAACTTAGATTTAGCGCTGTATCCGTATTGATGATAATTATTTTGATAGCCTAAGTTACTCCCTATAACATCAGCTATCTAGCAGTGAAAGTCGCGTCAAAATCGACCTAGCCGTTTCAGAGATTATCTGGAACAAACAGACGTACAGACAGACAAAAAAGGCTCGTCGGAGGCCTCGTCTCTAGCCCGCTAGTCTGCCTCCTTCTGGGACATTACTGCCTCGCAGAAGGAGACCATCGCCGTCCAGAACTCGTCATCTAGGCGATGACGCGTGATGATGCTCGGCAGAGACAAGTCCCCTCAGATCAGGACGCAGCGCTGTCCATCTCTGGCACACCTTGAAGGTGTGCTGGGCCGAATCCACGGCAGCCCCACAATCGTGACACACTGTCAACAGCTCCCTGTGGGCATCCAGTACTGGTACTCACCAAAGCAAGCATGTCCGGTGAGCACCTGTGTCAGACGGAAGATCCACAGCTCGAGGACCGGGCGCAGAGCAGCCGTTAGGTTTTTTCCCGCAGGATCCCGTCCAGCGTAAGGCTCTCGACGAGAGAATAAAAATCTTAAATATATGTATAGTATAAAAGTATTAAATATATTTCCGTTGTCTGGTACCCGTAACACAAGTTCTTTGATAACTTACCACGGGACCAGATTGACGTGGTGTAAAAGCGTCTTTAGATATTATGATTATTATACATTTTTATCATATGACTAAACCGTGATTGTTGGTATCAATATAGTTGGTATAAAATTATTATCTGGCTCCTAAATCACTTCTTCCATGAAGTCCTAATAAAGTTGGTAATGTCCAAAAAAAGTATATTCTGGCTGTTTGCCAGGATTCGGGCATCTATCGCTCCACACTTAAGTGCAAAAATAATTAATGCTTTTACACTTCGTGACACAAAATCAACTTTACATCTAATAAATAAGACTCCATCTTGTATTCGCCGCCATTTTGTATTAATATGAATAGACTCAGCAACATCAAACATGCTAATTTAATAAAAACCCTTTGTATGTTTGTGTCTTAATATGAAAGTAATAAGGATTATTATAGTTTGTACATATAAAATGCATTCACAGGTAAGTTATGGTACGATGAACATGCTAAATAGTCATATCTTATCTTATTTTCATATATTTTTGAATTTTTGATTGTATTTACTAAGTCTTGGTGTAATTTTGAAGTGCCTATTAGTAAAGTTTTCATGATATAACAGGTTCGAATCCCATTTCGTTAGATATTTTATTCGCGTATTCATAGCTGTCCCATGGTTTTTGTATGTATTTATATAAATTCTTACATATAATACAATTTGTGGTAAATATGAAGGAGGAAAAGTAGATAAAGCTTTCTTATATAATATTCTACATCTGCATTCAAACAGGATTTCAGCAATGAGCTTTACTGAACCGATTCAAATGTAATTTCGCACACAGTTCAATTTGGTCAAACTTGAAAGAAAGGCAACAGGTGGCGCTGTTATCTGCCACGGAAAAATTTGAAAACTATATGTAAAATATATTTGTAGTTTTTATTTTTGCCAGCCCTATTGCAGTAAAATTGCATCTGGCCTAGTTCTGCCTAATGGAGTGAATTGCAGTTTTGATGGATAATCGGTGGAAGGATGTAATCGAGGATATTGGGGCTAATTGATCAATTGTTACCTAAGGTGGGCTGACATTAAGGTCCCCACCATGGTTCAGGCCTTGACGTGGCGGTGGGGCTCAGTAGCCTAGGGTGAGCCGCTGCACCTTGGGCGAAGCTAATTGAGCCGATGGGGCTCTTTGTATCCCTCTCCTCTCCCTCTTTGTATCAGCCGTCGAAGTGCCCTGTTTGCTCTCTAGATCCAGGGCACCTCACCAAAGGCAGCATTGGTGGCACTCGCCGGGTTTTAGTGGGTAAAGCTGCGTCCACTTACCAGCTTTCGGGCGCAGCGAGTCCCACATACCCGCGTGGGGTGACCCACTCCCCCACGGGATGCCTCAGAGCATTTCCCGGCGTTAAAGAAAAAAAAGGCTGATATTAAGGTCGACGTAGGACGGGAGTGCCTCCTGCCTCCCGTCTAACGGGACTCGGGACTACCTGCCCCGGTAGAAAGTTCCGGCGTCGGCGGGGATGCTCTTGGTTGTCGTTCCCCATAATAGGATGAAGCCCGGTTACGAGGGAACTGGCCGGTCGCGGGGGTGTCCTGTGTTAGTCATTGCAAAAGCATTTCTGCAATTTCGACAAAAAAAAAACAATTTTAGGCATCGCAGGGGAGTCAGGATCGAACACGGACCTCTCGGCTCTCACTCAAGAGGCCGAGCCCATACCAGACTAGACCAGCGTCACTCGAAACATGATATATCAATCGATGATTATGGCTAAATTCAAATAGTAGTTTGAGTACATCGATACATCAGACAGATCTTGAAGAACGCCAAAACGGTAGATCTCTACACGCATCAAACTGTTATGTATGTTTGTATGTTAATGTCATAATGTAAACTTGTCCGCGTGTAATATATACGTGCGTACCCGCAGGAAACAGCAAGTGCTATAAAATGCCGTAAGAAGCCATTAGCATGCCAACTGTATTGAAATTGTAGGTCACTAATAGAACGATGCCAAAGTACTGTCATGTCGGCACTCCCTTGATGGATCAAGTATTATTATAGACCTCAGACAGTGTCACTATAATGCCTATTATGGAGACATACGACAATACGTCATAGTTTTTCCCACCATGATTCAGGCCTTGTCGTGGCGGTGGGGCTCAGAGGCCTAGGGTGGGCCGCTGCACCACCGAAGCTAAACGAGCCGAGGGGGCTCTTTGTACCCATCTTATAGAAGAGGGGACAAAAGGGGGTAAGGAGTGAGGACAGGAACCTCACCCCATTGCACTGCCCCGACGTTGGGAGGGGTTGTTCTGTGGTGCGGGACAACCCCTCAGTGGAGGTGGCGTCGGTCCCCTGAAAGACTGACTAGCCGTCGAGGTGCCCTGTTTGTTTATTAGATCCGGTACACCTCACCAAAGACGGCATTGGTGGCACTCGCCAGGTTTTAGTGGGTAGAGCTGCGTCCACTTACCACCTTTCGGGCGCAGCGAGTCCCACATACCCGCGTGGGGAGACACACTCCCCGGCAGGATGCCTCAGAGCATTTCCCGGCGTTAAAGAAAAAAAGAAAAATAAGTAGGATCAACTGTACAGTGTGCATTTCATTAAAATGAGTTTAGTCGGAAATTTTCGCGGACAAACAACGTAACATGAGGCTTGTGCAAAGAAGATATATTTTTAGCAATTACTACTGCTTCTAGAGTCAGTAATCAACTGGGCTAGAGTTTTAAGGATTGGTGGAAGACCGTACTTACTATACATCACCCGTAATTCGCGCTGTACAAAACTCCTAGGCAAATTATATTTTTATATTTCAATATAGCAACTCAAACTTTGCAGCCATAACACATGTTATCCTCGTTAACATCAGAATTGACAAGTTTTCATCAATTGAACATAAATACAGTTGCACCACAAAAGAACGATATCTTTGAACATAATATATGTCACTTGCGTCCACTCCCACGCCATCTTTTATTATGGCGATTTATAGTTAGCCCGCCCCGTGTGGGTGCATCCTAATTGTTCATCGCCCACCAATCAACTATCTGCTTTCACTTTAAATATAAATGTGGCTTCCTACGGTCCACTTGGCGTGCGCTTGCGCTTATTTTGTTTTTGATAGTTGGATAGGCAAACGTGCAAACGAGCCATATGATTATAAGTGTAGGATATTGGTTGTCATACAGGCTAGAGCGCGGCACAGCGCAACCCCCCCATCGAGAGTGTTGGTTGCTTATGTTTTATTTCAAGTGATGAATCGTGTACTCTTATGTCGATGGCCAAACTCGGAGTCAGTGATGGTAAACGTTACATAAACGAGATATCCTAAAATGCCTAAGAAACTCCTGATTCGTGACAAGACATCCAGCTTATTTCTTCAGTAAAGCCAAATATTTTAAAGAGAACAACAGGCAGGAATTAAATTAACTTTAATGCGTCTCAGTATTGGAAACGCACGTCTGATTTGGATCTAACATAATAAAGACATTTCTGGTCGCTCGTCTGCCATTTTACCTGCCCCTAGTGACATAAAATAAATCAATGACTATACCAGATAAATTGTATCATTTGACAGATGGTTCTTAGATAATTGGTGCACTAACGTTTACCACTGTGAAATATGTGGTCTATAGATCCTCAGGTACGGAAACCAGTCAGAGAGGTGTAGTTCGACCGCTATAAATCGTCAACTAAATCAGACTACCTGCCCATACAAGGGTCTAACAAAAAAATTAAAGAAGAGTAAAAAAAATGTGATATATTTTAACATTTCATACTCATAAAGCTGGATACAAGTCTTTTTTACCATGTCTTTATTAACTCGCTTTGTGCTTTGTCGAGTGGAATTTCGTAATTGATTGACGTCAAACTTTCCGATGAGCTTCGAGAATGACAATGAATAAAAATAAGAAAAAATAGACCGTTATAAAACATTTATTGATTTATACTTTATTAGTAACTAGTGATCCGCCCCGGCTTCGCACGGATGCAATTCTGATACTAAAAATACTACAGAATGTCTTTACATACAACGTTCACAGCTTGTTGTCATTAAATTATCGTTTGCAATGTAAGCTCAAAAATGTGTTTAATTTTAATCACATTAGAAACCTTTAAAATTATCAGTGTTTATCTACTATATTTTGCATGTATTACACATATAAACCTTTCTCTTGAATTACTCTATTTATTTAAAAAAACCGCAATCAAATCCGTTGCGTAGTTTTAAAAATCTAAGCATCTAATGTAATGTAATATAATATATAACGGCCCTTTTACACTATTTCATATTGAGAGTCGTCGGTGCCTACCTTTATTCTTATTTATTTTTAGCCTTTGTCTCATTGTATAGTAAATGATTGTGCACCTTTCGCTAGCATTTTTACAGTTAGTATATGGTCTACTTTATTTTAAATTTAATAAATCTAACAAACTAAAATTGGAAAGATATCGCAAAACAAACACAAATACAGACAAATTAATTGGGTTGAATCAGATTTGACACACACATTCTAGAAAAAAGATACAATTTTTAATGAAATTAAATCAATGCTCGTGCTCAATAGGGCGAAGCAGTATTTCATGCCTTCACACCGCCTTCAATTATACAAGGCGCAGATCTGGCCTCACATGGAAAACTGCTCTCACCTCTGGGCTGGAGCGCCCCAATATCAGCTCCTACCATTTGACCGCGTCCAACGCCGGGCGGCTCGAATCGTCAATGATAATGTGATCTCCAATCGGCTTGATTCCTTGGCGCTGCGTAGAGATGTCGGATCGCTCTGCATCTTCTACCGCATCTACCACGGGGAGTGTTCTGAGGAATTGTTCGGATTAATACCTGCGGCAGAATTCCACCACCGGACATCGCGTAAGAATTCCAAATTTCACTCACACCATCTTGATGTCCGGAAATCCACAACTTCTAGATTTTTACGGCATTTCCTGCCTCGCACTACAAATATATGGAATCAGCTGCCACCTATGGTGTTTCCGAACCGATACGATGTAGGGACCTTCAAGAAAAGAGCATACTAACATCTAAAAGGCCGGCAACGCACCTGCTGATCTCCTGGTATAGCGGGTGTCTGTGGATGTCGCTATTCACTTACCATCAGGTTAACCGACTGTCCGTTTGCCCCCTCTTCTATAATAAAAAAAAAAAAAAAAAACAAAAAAAAAACAGGAAATGCGTCATCGAACATATAGCCGGATAGAATAGTTATGTGAGCCATAAAATTCCGAAACTGGTCAGTGATTAACCAATTCAACCAACCAGTGATCTGTATGTACTTCCCATCGGCCAATCATCGATCAAAGAACATCAGCCGGCCAATCAGAGCGCAGAACCGATACAGCGTCGCAGCACAAATGGCGGAATTGGTTATCATACAAATCATGTATCCTTACCGCTCTATTCCGGTTATATGCTCTTTAAAATACATATAGTTGAAATACAAGTTCAAATCAACGAATAAGCTTTATTATATGTATAAGTATAAATACATTTTGCTGACGCATAACTAAATTTTACAGTACTCTAAAGTCATATATTTTGTAAGACATGAATAAGTGAACATCGAGAACAAAATTAAGATATTAATCACTTGCTATTAGTAAAACAGATAGACAGTGTTGACGCATGTGAAAGCTGTTGTATTCAGAGTGGATAGAGCTAAAACGAATATACTAACCGTCGTCCGCGGCTTCGCCCGCATGCATGGTTTTTGATATATTCGGTGATATAATCATGGCTTCTATCCACTGGAGATTTTTTTCATGTAAGTTGTAGCAAACCGGCTGACGTGCCACCTGATGGTAAGTGGTCTGCGTCGCCCATGAACATAAACTAGTTTACCTGGAACTAGGCCTCAACTCATTCACGTGTTGCCTATCCTGAGACATAAGATCGGTGCCAGTACTTATACTGCCTGTCCTGACTTCTCCGAAACACAGCAAGGATGTTTCATGGAAGAAAAAATCAGGATGGTGGTACCCATGTCCCATGCAGATGCAGAGCGTGACACAGCGCATCTTGCCCACCGATGATGGCCTATTTAATTAACTTTAAGTCACGAAGTCACCCCATCGTGTTGTCAACTATCGTTTCGGCAATATTCTCCAATCCTGTCATGAAATCCAAAATACTTCAATTTACACGTCATAATCAAAACAAAGGAATATCGGTTTTAATTTCTTTTTATTTCTCAATAGATATTACGATGATCTCGAAAACGCGGTTGCAAACTAAAAAAAAACACTAATCCTTGAGTTAAAGATGGATTTGCTCCTTACAATGTATCAGGATTATTATAATAAAACAATTATTTTTTTTATGGATTTTATCGCGGTTTATTAAGATTTTTACAAGCCCGACGTTTCGGATACTTTACAGCAACCATGGTCACGGGAGGACTGAGGTGTCATACGTCCTATCATTACAAAGTTATTCGAAACTACCCTATGATACATCAATATTTTGGTCAGTCCTATCTACGCAGAAAGTGCTAACTGTATCTTTAATCTGTGACATATTATGCTTGGATTTTGATTTGATAATTTTAATAATGGGATCCCAAGCAGGTAGTAGAAGCCCGCCATCTTCTCTATTGAAATTAGGATGTTTTTTAATTTCATTAGCCTCACGGTTCATCCTTGGTTGGAATCTGTGTTCTTTTGCGAGGACTTGTGGTTTATCAAATCTGATATAATGGCGAGCTTTGTCAAGACTATGTTCACAGATGGCAGACTAAGTGTAGCGACGGTGTTTTAAATCAGCTATATGTTCTTTCACGCGAGTTTTAATAGATCTTTTAGTTTGGCCTATATAGGAGAGACCACAGTCACAATCAAGCTTGTATACTCCTGCATCTTGTAAGGGTATATGACACTTGACAGATGGTAAGAATTGACTTATCTTTTTTGGCGGCTTGAAATAAGTTTTTATAGAAGCTCGCTTTAGGATGAAGCCAATCTTGTCAGTGACGCCTTTAATAAAAGGTAGAACTGCAGGTACTCGCTCGACGGTGGCTGGTTTCACACGTTCACTGTGACGGAGACGCGGTACCCGAAGCTTGTTGTCACGCAGTACTTGCTTGACATGTTGAAGTTCGGTCTCCAGGGGTTGCTCATCACAGATCACTTGTGCTCTCTGAAACAAAGATTTACCCACGGTAGCTAACTGTGTTGGATGGTGGTGAGATTCGCCGTTTAGGTACTTATCCGTATGGGTATGCTTCCTATACACTGTGTATAGGATATTTGTATATTCCTATACATGGTTGCTGTAAAGTATCCGAAACGTCGGGCTTGTAAAAATCTTAATAAACCGCGATAAAATCCGTAAAAAAAATATATGTTTTATTATAATGAGTGAAATTCGCGTAAACATTAGAAAACAGTATCAGGATTAGTTGAATTTGCTTTTTTATTTAAATAAACAGCATAGAGTAATAAACGACAGGGTAGGTGAGGTACTGTGTATCGCAGGTTCGGGTTCAAATCTCGCAAAGAATTGTTTAACGTTTTCTAATCGGACTCTCACTTTTCAGTTCTGTAGTTGAGATGAAAATATATCACAGAATTGCAATTCTGTGATATTTTTTGCACCAACGGAATTTTGAAGTAGCGAATTGGAGTGGCATATTCTATATTCATAGAGAATAATGCAATTTTTCGAATTTTCTTTGTCACTGCGATATTCTATGTACCTATATCTTACTAATATTATAAACGCGAAAGTTTATAAGAATGTATGGATGTATGTTTGTTGCTCTTTCACGCAACTACTGAATGGATTTTAATGAAACTTTACAATAATATAGCTTATACATCAGAATAACATATAGGCCACAACTTATCCCTGTACTCCCACGGGAATGGCAAGTACGCGAGTGCTGCTAGTAGAATAATGTCAAAATCCATTTTCGAAAATGTCTTTACAGAATATCACTTCTACTCCCGTTGTCAGGTTCAAATGTACACAACGCGTTTTTGTTTTGCAAGGCAAAATGCCTTTGTTCGTACATTTGTTTGATTTGAGCAAATTTCAAATTAACAAAACGTTGACATGACGGCTGATTTCAATTGATGATTTTCAAACAATTTCCAAGTGATTTCTTTCACGATGACAGCGTGACTGAGTGTCTTGTTTTACGTGACAGCGCGTCACTATCATCATCACTATCTTCTTTGCTGGACATTTTTTTATCAGTTAATGCATTGCCCTCCTTTTCCCTATTCCGCCAATGGGCCACTAGAAACTCACAAAACGCACGAAACACGACAGAATAGCTGTCACTTGACGCCGGTGTTATGTGAGCGAAAGGACCACCCCGGTCGTGCCGGCCCAACTTGGACTCAAAGCAGCATGGCACTACCTCTTGCTATATATCATAAAGTAAATTGTACATGTCGTTCACTGAGGAAGGCCTATGTTCAGCAATGGTCAGATAGAGTTTAATGATGATGATCTTTAAATAAAAAAAAAGATTCCGATGAATTGATAACCTCCTCCTTTTTGAAGTCGGTTAATTAACTCCACAGGTCATACACAGGTACATAATATATAGGTAATTAAAAGATATCATAGTCCCATAACGAATCTATCCCTTGTCCACAGTTGGAGCAGTATGCATCCTCCTGGAGGTGGGCGCGCTGCCCAGTCGCAGGAGCGGGTTCAGATGCAACGATCCGGACCTCTCGTTCCCGCATGTGGGGGACACTATGTCCATCTCGCTCATCGCCGTCATCACTGTGATCGTGCCCTTCGTCATTGTGAGTACTTGATGACGTCATAATTAAGACCAGAGATTCGCCGGTTGCGATGTGCCTTGCTCTTCTGCTTGGGTACCACCATCCTGCTTGTTTCTCCCGTGAAACAGCTTTGCTGTGTTTCGGAGAGAAGGGCAAGACAGGCAGTGTAATTACTGGCACCGAGACTTAACATCTTATGTCCAAAAATTAGACGTGGAAATCATGAATGAATTTTTACTTGATAAGTAATCATATAAGAACAATTATTTGTGTTATAGGGTCTAATGTAATATATTCTCCCCACGCGGGTATGTGGGACTCGCTGCGCCCGAAAGCTGGTAAGTGGGCGCAGCTCTACCTACTAAAAGCCGGCGAGTGCCAACAATGCCGCCTTTGGTGAGGTGCCCTGCATCTAATAAACAAACAGGGCACCTCGACGGCTAGTCATTCCCCCAAGGGACCGATGCCACCTCCACAGAAAGTACAATGGGGTGAGATTCCCATCCTCACCCCTTGCCCCCTGCTCTTATGTCCCCTCTTCTTATAAGAGGGGTACAAAGAGCCCCCTTGGCCCAATTAGCTTCGCCCAAGGTGCAGCGGCTCACCCTAGGTTACTGAGCCCCACCGCCACGTCAAGGCCTGAACCACGGTGGGGACGGGTCTTTAACATGGCGTAACCATGGTTGTTATAAATATCCGAATTGCATGTAACGCGAAATCCGTAAAAGTTGTTTCATTGAGGTGTGATAATTACAATTTATTTCAGATGTGGGGAGTTGAGACGATATTGCACAGAGACGAGGAGTATACCCTCAAGAAGAATAAGTTCTGTGCGAGCGCAAAGACCGCCGGTCTCCTGTACCGAGATTACATATACGGCGCGATAGTGAACCTAACCGTCCTGGAGGTGGTCAAGTGTGTGGTGGGGTCGCCAAGGCCGACCTTCTTCGACCTGTGCAAGCCCAATCTGGGGAAGACTTGTAATGGGTGAGTTTTGTAAAAATATCCTAAAAGAGACTAAAGTAGAACACATTTTAGGATTAGCGTTTATATTTCAAGGCACTTGACAAGGTTTAGGAGTAGTGGGGGTAAGTTCGCGCATCGTAACTCAAATAAAATCGATGCGCGAACTTACCCCAGTACACCAAAACCTTGCCAAGTGCATCGAACTATATATAACGCATGTCTCCATTATATTCCAGTACTAAGTACGTATGATTTAAGGCTTCTTAAATAACGTTTTAGTTTTAATAAGAGCAATTTTCTATTTTAGACTACAGGTTCATATCTTGGTTTATTACAATATGATTAAAAAACCTCCTTTTTATGAAGTCGGTTAAAATCGTATTATAGTGTACTCAAGTAAAGAGTGTATTCATAGACAAGCATAAGGATGTAAAGCCTAAAGAATGAAATCTTTTATAACAATCTTATCACAATTTGTCCCGCCTTTTCAATCTATAGACTTGTGACATATTCAACTTTTATTCTTTCTTAGCAACCTTCAGAATCTGTAGTATCTTGCTCCTACCGGAAGATTGCTATGAACTGTAACCCTGATCCTAGAATAATGGATTAACGCTAGACTCTTCCCATCGAGCATATAACCGGAATAGAGCGTATAATATTATGTGTTTTGTAAGAAAACAATTTCCGCCAAATTTGTGCTGCGACGCTGCGCTCTGATTGGCCGACTAATGGCCATTTATGGATGATTGGCTGATTGGACGTACATACACATCACTGGTTGGTTGAATTGTTATTATGTCAGTGACAAATCACTGACCAGATTCGGAATTTTATGACTCACATTACTACTCTATTCTCGATGACTCCTCCGAAGTATCCCTGAGAATCTGTTGAATCTATTCACGATTGCCTGCAGAAAGATTGCAATCACCTGTGACATTTCTGTTCCACTCTTCTATAACCAATCCTTTCTTCAGGTCGGAGTACATCACCAGCTACACTTGCACGTCCACCAAGTACTCCCGTTACCTGCAGATCGACAGCACTAGAAGCTTCCCATCTGCCCACGCCTCCCTCGCGGTCTACTGTGGACTGTTTCTTGCGGTAAGTTTCAAAAGGCTTTTGAAAAACAAAAGGAAATGAATTCTAATTCTCCAACAGATGTTTTTAGGCGAAGGCTTTTATGAAATGATGTCTATGACTGGCCTGTTGGTCTAGTGATAAACCAGAAGGTCGTGGGTTCGATCCCCACCCAGGACAAATGTTTGTGTGATGAGCATGATCATTTGTTCTGTGTCTGGGTGTAATTTATCTATAATATGTAAGTATATAGAAATATATTAAGTATATATCAGTTGTCTGGTTACCATAAGTAGGTACAGGCTCTGCCTAGTTTGGGATCAGATGGTCGTGTGTGAGTTATCCCAAAATATTATTATTAACTGCCTGTCCACCCTCTCATGTCTCACATTAGTCTTGTGGGAGAAAGACAGAAGGAGTGAAGTATAGGAGTAGCTTATGAATTTCAAGTGGGAGAGACAGATCCGGTAACTGACGATGATGGCTAAATATTTACCAACAAAATGCTTTAAGGGATTTATTTTTGGTAGTTTAATGAGGTTGTGGTGATGAGCAACAAAGCAATCGAACAAGTCAATTGCAAAGGATTTCTAATGAATCGTCACGACAATCGAAATCTACAAAAACAATCAATACCATTTAATGCTAAAATGTATACTGAATTACTTGATCATGATAATATTGAAGATCAGCGATGACACGAGAATGAGAACAATGATTGATATTATGTAACAGCATACGTCAACCTGACGAGGATGAGAGCTATTGTGTTACATAACCCGTAATGGGACAATGGGAAAACGGACCCTATACTATCAACTTCTTTAGATGTGTAGGGCCTAATTTATACTTTATCCCAGGATGTGTAAGTTTGTAACCGAAAAACAGGGCCGGATTTAGAGAAGGGAGGATATAGAAGGATGTATATTGCCAGAAATCAGTCTAGGTACGGACAGATGTGCTCATTTTTAGCACGAACGAGGCGTGCTCCAAGCGCGTCTGAACAGGCTTTGAGCATGCTTATTTATGAGTATGCTTAAAACAAGCTTATTGCTGCCAAATGTGAACATTTGCAGAGCATGCTAATTTTAAGCAAGCTTATGAGCATGCTTTTTTTGAGCACGTCTGTCCGTACCTTTATTACTGCTGCCAAGCCCATAGACCTTATTCCATCGATCAAAGCTCGGTGACAGGCAGTGTAATTGGCACCTAGTCTTAACATCTTATGTCTCAGGCTGATGAAGCTGATTACTAAATAACTTGCTTGGGCTAGTTCTAAGAAAACTCGTTAATGTTCATGGGCGACGTTGACCACGCACCTTCAGGTGACACATCCGCCAGTTTAACTATCCAACTAACATTAAAAATGGAATGTTCTTTCAATTATCATTTGTTACAGTGGTATCTACAAAGGCGGGCGTTCAGTTGGCACAACCGGTCGGGGCTGGTGGTACCACTGCTGCAGGTGCTCTGCATCATCTACGCAGTCACATGCCCGCTTACCAGGATCACTGACCACCGCCACCACTGGTGGGATGTTCTTGCCGGTTCCGTTATGGGCATCTGCTCCCTCCTGTATACGGTATGTTTGGATTATTTCGAACTGTTTTATGGGTTTTCCATTTGAGCGATGGAATAGGCTCGTTTCTTCGTTTGCAAGTAAGTGAAGTTCACTAACCCGCATCTATGATTGGCTGTGGTTCAACATCCTCCTCGCCATATTTCGAGTAGGAGATCCGTGTTCAGCAGTGGGACATGGAAAGCTAAATGTAAAATATATGTTCGTCTAATTTAAGAGTCAATCAAATGAGTTTCATTTAATGCCACCCTGTAGATGCAGTCTCCAAGGTTTTATCTACTACTCTAGCAGGTGAAAAGACTCCTCCAGTTGCCATCATAACAATAATTTCGTTTGTAGGTGCTGGTTCTATGCAAGAACTTCTCCCAGCCATCCGTGGCGAGCACCAGCGACATATCCAGCAGCGATGGTAACAACCACCAGTCCGTGAGGAGGCTCCTCTCTAGCAATAGAGTGGTGGTGCCCTAGCCTCAGGCTGTGTAAGGTCTACTGGACCTTAAATGACTATAGTGATTGGTGTTGATGATTAAGTCAAAATTTCCTAATTTTTGTGGATTTAGTAATAAAATGACGTGACCTTTTTACGTTAGAACTTGAATTTCCATTTCTCGAGACATCTAAAATTGAAGCTCAGTCATTTACAGTACTGGCAGACAACAGATACCCATGACAGCGTGCCTAGATATGCCAGATCTATTAAACGCTTAGAAGAAAAAGTATTGAAAACAAATTGAAATGAAGAATATCGTTTTTTCTTTCCAAACTGGGGGTCAAAATTCCAGAAATCGAAATGTAGCCCACACTTTTTTGCTGTAGATACAGAATCGTGTAAAGAACGCAATATTGTGTGAGCGAGAGACAAATAGAAGAGCCTCTATTTACACTTTAAATGACTGAGATAGATTTTTTGAGAATGGTTTTTTTTGTCATTATACGAGTACTATTATAGTGTGAAACATAAAATCCCTTTTATGTATAAAACACATTTATCTTCAATTATCTGTTGAATTTGTGATTATATTTTAAAATACACAGATAAATTATATTTATCATTGTATAAATGGTTTTTAATCTGTGCAAATAAACAATAGATTTACACGGAACTGAGGTTCACATCATTATTATTGTAAAAACTTGAGGAATTTATAATTAAAATGCTTTTAGGGAATTATAATAAAAATTATTAGCCCAGTGACTTGCGAATCAAATAATTGTTGTTTTTTAATTTTGACAGAAAATTTTGATTCGTGTGAAAACTGTGTATTTGGATTTCAAACTTAGAACGAGACCAAGGTGACTTTGTAAAAGTTATTATACTTTTTTAAATTCAATTGGGTAAACATTAAAAATTCAGGCAATAAATAAGAAAAAATAATTGTAAACCGCTCATTTGAAAACTGAATTTTATGTTACAATGATTGTGTACCTATTTTAATTTTATGTATTGTAATTAAAAAAATAATTTATTTAAATAATTGTGTGGCAGAGATATATTATATGGAATTTAATTTTAATGTAAATATTATTTAGTATCATTGTTCACAGAATACACTTCATTGTAATTCAAAAGTAAAAAAACAACCACATATCGTTCATAAGCGTTATGATTGTATCGCTTTGATATTTCAAATGTTGTCAGTAGGTACCTGAAGGACGTTTTTTGTATTTTTTTGTTCTTTTTTGTCACCTAACCACATAAAATGGGCCAAATCTTATTGATTCAAATAAAACTAGCCTAATTAGGAAGGCGAATAACACAAACACAATAGCGAAATGCTTTTGCTGTTCTGCAAAAACTTTACGTTAAAAAAACTATTTTTAATAATTTTGACAAAAATATATCAATGATAGAGAATTAATATAGACTTAAATAGAAATGGAGGCAATAATCTCATTTAATTGTAATAGGTATTATAAATATAAAAAACTGTTTTAATGTACTGATCACAGAGAGAGTTCCGCCTAAGAGAAGCCGGAGTTGGTCAAACTAGTTGATAGTAGATACTAGATTTGCTTACTGTCAAAAATACGCACTGTTACATTTATTTATCAGAAGTTTTCGATTTTAATAAGGTTGTTTAGCACTGTAGAAGTATTATTCTACTGTAGAGAATTGATAAATTTTCTATTGAGAGGACGCATTGGTAATTTTGGCGTTAGTAATTTCATTTTATTTCAGTAATTCCAAAACGCATAAAAATATAAATTGGTGACCTGGATAGTTCATGAAAAAATCCTTATTTTTTTAGTTTTCAAAACATGATTAGGTAACATTGTTACAAAAAAAAATCAAACATACCTCTTTTTAATAAGAGAAACACATCTTATGGGCAAACGGGACCGATTTAAGCCTTTCTTCGTAGATGAGTCTATACATGTTCTTAAAAATATAAGAAGAAATTTCTTCAATTATCGTTTTTAACGCAATAAAATAACAAAAAACCATTTTGTCGTTTACGTCCTTTAGTTATAAGCTCGCGCGTGTGGAGAGCCTCACCCCGCTCACGACGCTCAGTCTCCTATGACGCGTGTCCGGTATTAGAATTATTGTTAACCAATGCGTCGCCTTAATAATTGACCCATCGATGTACGTGTGTTTGCTAGGATAATTTTCTTAAATGTAAAAGTTGTCACTACCAATGTAAATAGGACATTTATCAATGAATTTTAGCCCACGTAGAAGGCAGGGATTATTGTTAATATTAAAATTAACGCTAATTCTATTTTTGAATCTACTTACATTATCACCAGCGAACGTATTTAATGTAGAAAACCTGTCTAGTCTTAAGATAGTTTCACAGTATTGTTAGATATAGAATTGCCTGATTACCCTCCATTTGGCTAGTTCCCGAAAGGAGGTACTAGCACGCGCTTAAATTGAGATCGCGCGCTTTTTGCTGAGATCGAGCGTTTGTTGCTGAGGTCGCGCGGTTTTTTGCTGAGATTGGTTTTCCCTTCTTGACAAGGTTTTACCAGCTTGTAAATCTCTTACCGAATACATTCCCTTGCATTTAGATTGTAATATTTAAGATAATAATTGTAAATATAGTTATAAGTTTTTATCGCTGATTAAATAAATAAGTTAAATTTTAAAATTGTTTTTTTTATTATTTGGGACGGACAATATGATGATGAATCTTTCCCCGCCATGGTTCAAGCCTTGTCGTGGCTATGGGGCTCAGTAATCTGAGGTGTGCCCACACTTTGGGCGTAGCGAATTGAGCCGAGGGGACTCTTTGTACCGCTCTTATAAAAAGAGGGGACAAACGGACAAACGAGCAGGAGGCCAGGAGCGAAGACGCGAACCTCACCCCATTGTACTGTCCCGACGTTGGGAGGGGTTGTTCTGTGGTGCGGAACAACCCCTTTGTGGAGGTGGCGTCGGTCCCCTGGGGGGCTGACTAGCCGTCGAGGTGCCCTGTTTGCTCATTAGATTCGGGGCACCTCACCAAATGCGGCACCGGTGGCACTCGCCAGGTTTTAGTGGATAGAGCTGCATCCACTTACCATCTTTCGGGCGCAGCGAGCCCCACATACCCGGGATGCCTCAGAGCATTTCCCGGCGTTAAAGAAAAAAAAAATTATTTTTTGAATAAAGAAAGCGTTGCATTAAAAATACCCTAAAAAAACTTTCACACCAAAATCGCTAATTAGAATGAAATTCAGTAGATAACACCAAGGATCAAGAAACAGTATACGAAAAACTTAAGTCGTATGCAATCACGTTAGTAATTATAATATAATAGGATGTTAACTCAAAATATTTAATATTATTAATTGTACGATCGATGCAGGCGGGAGCAACGCCCTCTTGTATCGAGTTACTGGTACCAAGAACGTTGAATATAGTTTATTTATATCTTAAACATTATGTTATAGATGCGCTTTGCGACAGTGCATTGGTGCCAAGATTTACTGAATTCTTTGCTGTTTTGTGGATAAAATATCTATATAGGGCATTGACCTAAGCATATATATGTAGGGACATATATTTTTTATTTATGTGTTTATGGGGTCCATCAACAAGGATTACTTGTTTATGTCAGTTGGATAGGCAAACGTGCCACCTGATGGTAAGTGGTCAACGTCGCCCATGAACATTCACTTATGTGTTGCCTACCCTGAGACATAGATGTTAAGTCTCGGTGCCAGTAATTACACTGCCTTTCTTGCCCTTCTCTACAAAACACAGCAAAATTCTCCAAAGAAACAAGCAGATACCAAGAAGACGGGAGCGCGGCACGTCCGTCCTCTAAGTTGCAGAGTAATGCTCAAATTTTCAACCCGCCTTGTTCAGATAAGTCTATACAAATGTAATACATCTGAGGAGTTTGTGACTAACAGTGAAGTTTAAAAGGTCGACAGTCCAACAGGGTAGCTCCATTCGAAAAAAGAATTTTGTTTCTTCGTCAGAACACGCTCGCACGCATCTCCGGATCAACCAGTCATATTTAAAAAATTACTTAAGCATTTGATAGACTTATTTTCTTCAATAAAAAACGGAGTCCTAAAAGTTGATCAGTGGCTAAATGCTAAAGTTCGCACCATTTATCACTCTTTTTAAAATTACTTTATTTGAATAATTACTTTTAAATTTGATAACCCGATTGAAGAAGGTTATATGCATTTTTTTAAAGAAAAGGTTTTTTGACGGCGACCTAAACTGCGGGGAACAAAATATCAATGATATATCACGAAATAACATAGGCACTAATGTCAGATCATAAAATATCGCCCACGCTAAAACCTAGCATACGGAATGTAGCCAAGGACTTACGAAATACCACCTGATGTAGATTAGTCTTAATTGAAACGTAAACCGCAGATCTTTAGAGATAAAGAAAATATATATACCTCTAGAAATATAATGACAGTACATACTTAAATAAAGGGTGTATACTGATATTTTGTTTGTTTGAACGCGCAAATCTTTAAAACTAATTACTTTTGAAAAAGAACGCGTAAGAAGCAGCTAGTCTTGAATATTTAAAAAGGACGGCCGTCTAGGAAATGACATCGTCATGCCGTGTCGTCACAGCATTTAAGTCTCTTTTACTGTGCAAAAGTAAGTTTATTCCAATCATAATATCACTGACAGATAGCTGATGTTATAAGTAGTAACTTGGGCTATAAAAATAATCGGGGCTGTAAATCTAAAAAAGTCGTTAAGTAAGTAAAATAAATAAATAAATAAAACAAATAAATAAGTAAAATAAAACAATTTATAAGCGAAGAATTTTACTCTCCTCGCTTATTTTCGAGGAGATTCTAACAGTCTAACCTAACAATATGAACGAGGCCCTAGCACCCATAATGCACACCTCAAGGCGTTTCTGCAACGTTACGAATCGGTAATGTTAGGGTAACCTGTATATTACTAATAGTACCTCACGACCATCAGTCCCACAATAATACTTAATACTTAATAGAACTATTAGTTTGTTGTATGTTAGTTGGATAGTCAAACTCACAGAACAATATTATTACCCTAGCGGGAAGAAGGTCAACTTCATACAAAAAAAATTAGGACAGGACACAGCTGCCATCTCTGTTAGTCCCACAGAAACTGTTTGAGCGGCAATTTTAAATAACCCTGATTAGCATGTTCTTTTAATCAAAATAGAATATACCTACTTTGGCTTCAGAAATCAGAATCGATAATTGATATCGACTTCCAGAAACAGATCTTATGTGCCCTGAATCAATTTAAAAGCCAAATTATTCATGATATCACATTAAATAAAACAATTATAATTTTGTGCTATTCTTTTATTCACCTCAGTTTATTATTTCTATAAACAATAATATACAATCCTAACAATTTTTATACGTTACAATTTCCAACTGCTTCCTTCATATTATTAGTTTTATTGATATTATCACTAATTAGTAAAATCACACGTAATTATTGTCTTTGTCACTAAAAGTCCTATAACACTTTCACTTCATGATTACGGAGATGACTGGCTCAACTCAACGCAAAAGCAGAAAAACTTCAACAAAACGACAGTAATTACATTTATATTTAAAAACTATGAAAACCTAAATGAAAACAAACAAAGCAGCCATTTTATTATTATTATTTTCAATGGGGGCTAGAGTGGCGAAGCCGCGCTCCTTGGGGTTTCCCGCCATTTCTCCGTATTACAGACCGAATATTGTATTTTGTATGGCTAATAGCGTAGTAGCTAATGCCTTTATAATAGTTAAATATTTTTACTAATAATAACTCTTCAGCTTTGTGAAGTTTTTTTATTATGAAAGACCCATTTTTATGTATAGGCTTGCAGCACTGAACAATCCCCAAATAGGTCTCAAATAATGTCGAAGTTGACCACCCCTGGTCAAACTAGCAGACGTGCCACCTGATGGTAAGTGGTGGACGTCGCCCATTTTATATTCACGACGTATAGTTTACCTACCTGGATTTACTAGCCCAGGCAACTCATCTCCCCACCATGTTTCAGGCCTTGACGTGGTGGTGTGGCTCAGTAGCAGAGAGTGTGCCCAGCATCTTGGGCGAAGCTAATTGAGCCGAGGGGACTCTTTGTACCACTCTTATAAGAAGAGGGGACAAAAGAGCAGGGGGCAAGGGGCGAGGACGGGAACCTCACCCATTGTTCTATCCCGACGTAGGGAGGGGTTGTTCTGTGGTGCGGGACAACCCCTCTGTGGAGGTGGCGCCGGTCCCCTGAGGGACTGACTAGCCGTCGAGGTGCCCCGTTTGCTCATAAGATCCGAGGCACCTCAGCAAAGGCGGCATTGGTGGCACTCGCTGGGTTTAGTGGGTAGAGCTGCGTCCACTTACCAGCTTTCGGGCGCAGCGAGTCCCACATACCCGTCTGGGGAGTCCCACTCCCCCGCGAGATGCCTCAGAGCCTTTCCCTAAAGAAAAAAAGACAACTCATTCTTGTTGCCTATCCTGAGACATAATATTATGTTAAGTCTCTGTGCCAGTAATTACACTCTCAGTCCTGCTCTACTCTGAAACACAGCAAAGCCATTTGACGGGAGAAACAAGCAGGATGGTGGTACCCAAGCAGATGGGAGCGGGGCACAGCGTAACCCAACCACCAAAGTATCGACCCAAACTCATTGTATACCGTTCGACATTAAGAGGACGCATTGAAAATTTTGGCGTCATATATTTTAATTTATTTCAGTAATTTCAAAGCCAATAAAAACATAACTTGGTGATCTAATAGTTCTTGATGAAAACCTTATTTTGTTAGCTTAATACATGATTAGGTAACTTTTGTAACAGAGAAAAATATCAAACATACCTTTTTAAAAAGAGATTCACATATATGGGCAAACGGGACCGGTTTAAGCCTTTTAACTTTCTTCTCTCCAATTATCGTTCTAGATTAACGCAATAAAATAACAAAAACCATTTTGTCGTTTACGTCCTTTAGTTATAATCTCGCGCGCGTATGGAGAGCCTCAACCCGCTCCGCACGCTCAACCCCCTCTGGCCGGTATTAGAATTATTGTTTAACAACTCTTCGCCTTAAGCGTAACAGAAACAACAAAGATTAAATAACCTAAAGAATGGTCACTTATATAGCAAGAATATTTTGCCTAGTCGACGGGTTCTATACAGGGATTTACAGGAGTGGTATAGCGAATCATTGGCGCAATATTTAGGATACGAGGCTTCTGTTGACATGTTATTTATTTTAAGACATATAAGGAATTACTAAGGCAGTGGAACTCGTGAACAAAACATTCTGATCCCAATCTAGGCAGAGCCTGTTCTTATGGCAACCAGACAAATGATACATACTTATATTTTTCTAAATACATACATATTATACATAAATAATTACACCCAGACATTGAACAAATGATCACGCTCATCACACAAACATTTGATCTGGGTGGGGATCCACGACCTTTTGGTTTAGCAATCAGGGTAAAAAACAAGCTAGTCATAAAATATAGTTTTAGTAGTTAAAATAACAATGTTAGTTTAGATTTTTACATGCTCGACGTTTTGAATACTTTACAGCAACCGTGATCATGGAAACCGCGATAAAATCGCAAGAGTTGTTTCATCACTTTCACTATTACAAACAAAAAACACACAAACATCCGAATTGAGAAACTCCTTCTTAAAAGTCGGTTAAAAATGATTTAGCAGCTTCAGTATAGCTGTTAGCCTATACTCCCTTGTCTATTCTATGGTGTTGCAGTTATAACAGAACCGAGATTGTGTTAATAGGTATTAATTGTAGCTTCCCAGTGCGATGTTTACTCTGCGTTTTATTAGGGCTATTGCAGCGAATGAAGTAAAATTAGCGTTACTATACACTATGGAGTGAACTAGTCAGAACACTTGGTTTTGTCTACGAAATTTATAAATGAATTCTTTATGGAAGTCAATATGTAAAAAATAAGCAGGCTTCTTTATTGCATTTAATTACATAATTAAACGGAAATATGTTTTTTTTTATGTTCAAAAAAATGGAGTGCTGCAGGGATCAATCCTAGATCCATTTCTGTTTCTTGTTTATATAAATTACTTACTTTATCTTAATAAGGACACGCGCGAGTTTGTATTATTTGCTGATGAAATTAGTGAGTTAGATGCTGTAATCTATTTTAAAGATGGCAGAATAGTTTTTACTTTAAATCAAATAAGTAACTAAACTGAAAAAATAAATCAACATAATTATATTAAATCTTTTCAATATCGTTGAAATAATTGAAACAGACAAACAGAAAATCTTATATGTACAGTTAAATATGCTTTTATTCGAGCACGGAGCACGGAGTCGATGTTTACATTAATTTTACAACTCGCATTCAGATTTAATGCTAACCATTTGCAATTTATCATAGTGCAACACTACAACATGAACATGATAACAGAACTCTCGTCCACTTCATCATGTGGTGTAACTACTTTAGCATTAATTCTATGATTATTTTTTGTATCTAGATCAGGATTAAGTAGACGTTACGTGTCACATACCAAGCCAATTCCTACCAATGCCATACAAAAGCTAAGCCGTGTCAGTCATTGGCAAAATCATGCCATAGCCACGACTATCAATCTATGTCAAAACCAGCCTCGCCGCCATTCCTACGGACTCTCTTCACTAACACTAAATCTGGAGATCGGACCAATTACAGTATATTATTTCTAAATAAAAGTCTGAAAAAAGTGTGTTTAGTCTTTATATTATATTTCAGTTTCATAGTAGATATCCAAAAAGACATAGTTGCATTAGATGAATATATACATTATATATAGAAGAAGGGGCAAACGGACAGTCGGACACCTGGTGGTAATAATATTTGTGTCCATTGTTAGATGTGATTAGGTACTTATATGCGTATATTCCGTCAAGCAGCTTTGCTGTAATTTGACTGTAATTTTAATTAGCGGTAATATTATTGAAGGCATTATTAATTAGATTGTTTGTGTTAAATAGCTTGGTGGACCAATTATATTACTTTTCCCAGTTGCCCATCTTCTCAAACCTCCCTAAGTTTGTTTTATTTATTAACCATTCTACGTGCAAGGTACCTTATAAAATATTATGTACCAATGTAAATGTTTGTGTCCAACAAACTAACGTTCACGAATTTACATTCTAAAGGGACGATAAATAATTTGAGAAACACCCGACATCCCTACAACTGTATTGTATTAATCCAGAAAGTGATCCACGTAAAGATGACGCAATGTACAAACAATTTCGAGAAAATATACTTAACTAGCGGACCCGAGTCTACAGACTATATAGTATATATAGTACTATATAGTAGACATAACCGAAAATATGTTTTTTATGTTATGTTCCTAGGAAACAATAATTAAAAATGGAGTGCTGCAGGGATCAACCCTAGGTCCATTTCTGTTTCTTGTTTATATAAATGGCTTACTTTATCTTATAAAGGATACACGCGAATTTGCTGATGAAATTAGTAAGTACAACGTACAGTACAACACATTTTTTCCATTCTCTAAACCACTTGAAAAAATTCAAATTTCATCAAAGTCCATATCGGTCCACAAGATATACACACATAAGAATATAGTATAAAGATATATGTATATGATACATATACTTCCCTAAAGCTACATGACATGGGATACATATGAAACTCTTCCTCTATTTCCTGTGACTCAGCGATCCAAAGAAGTATACAAAGGTTTTTTAGTCGTTCTCACATTTCTGAGGAACATCCACATTATCATCGGTGGTTATCCCGTCTAGTTAGAGGACAGGTGGTCTAGAAACGTATTGGTCATCAGTTCTTTAGCTTCAGTGACTGGTCTTCTGCCATGGCAACAGGTTTTACAGGGAATAGCTAATCTCTACATAATATATTAGCAATAATTCCTGCACTCTTTACAATAAAAGTGTTAGTGCACGCATATACATGCATATAGAACCACCCTCCTTTCCCATACTGTATATGTGTGCACTTGCATGCAACACCACCACACACCACAATAAAAACCACAACCACGCAGGTTTCGCCCCGACACCGAGGCATACTCAGGATGTAGACTACGATTAGCAATCGTAATGTCTAAACCTATTAACTATCCTCATCTCTAAAGCCTACAATTTTGGCATCATATTTTGTAGGTTATTATAATAAATCGTCGTCACATGTTACAGGAATATCTTTCGACCTAGTGTATTAGACCTTATATCAACAGCCCACGGGATATAGAACCACCCTCCTTTCCCATACTGTATATGTGTGCACTTGCATGCAACACCACCACACACCACAATAAAAACCACAACCACGCAGGTTTCGCCCCGACACCGAGGCATACTCAGGATGTTTAAAAAGTAATACATCAACCAATTAACGGTTCTTATATTTTTTAAGTTACATAAGACCTTTTTTTTTTTTTACGCCGGGAAATGCTCTGAGGCGAAAGATATTCCTGTAACACGGGGAGACCCACTCCCCAGGCGGGTATGTGGGACTCGCTGCGCCCGAAAGATGGTAAATGGGCACAGCTCTACCCACTAAAACCCGGCGAGTGCCACCAGTGCCGCCTTGGTGAGGTGCCCCGGATCTGTTAAGCTAACAGGGCACCTCGACGGCTAGTCAGCCCCGCAAGGGACCGACGTCACCTCCACAGAGGGGTTGTCCAGCACCACAGAACAACCCCTCCCTACGTCGGGGCAGTACAATGGGGTGAGGTCCCATCTTCACCCCTTGCCCCCTGCTCTTTTGTCCCCTCTTCTTATAAGAGGGGTACAAAGAGCCCCCTCGGCTCAATTGGCTTCACCCAAGGTGCTGGGCTCACCCTAGGCTACTGAGCCCCACCGCCACGACAAGGCCTGAACCATGGTGGGGACTTTACATAAGATCTAGCTTCTAACCAAATTTCAAGATTTTATGTCAATAGGAAGGTAGGTTAGGTTAGACTGATAAGATCAGAATCGACCATTCTCAGCCTTGGTATATCTTCATCCTTCGGGAAAATATCAGATACTATTTTAGCATCTTGATTAGCAGACGTAGGAAATAGCTCCCGTTATTGTGGGCGGAAGATCTCAATCTGTCATTTAAGAACATCATACACTGGACTTATAAAATGATTCGTCTTATTTTTTCTACGGAACAAGAAAAACTAGCGGAAATGACTTAAGTTGAAAACCGGCGTTAGATACCATATTTAATATGGCTATCTGACTATGTCAAACCATACCAATTTGCTGCATCCTGGAGGCACACTATAGTTTATTGTATGATTGTAGTAAATTAAATCTAGCTTTATGTATCGGTGATATTTTAATATTGTATCTTAAACTATTTTGTTTTTCTCTAGTGTGTGGACAAATATTCCATGCGCACCTGACTCAAAATGGCGAAATATCTTTAAAACAATCTTTCTCGTCTATTGAACAATCAAATAAAGAAATTGTGAGCCGTCACGGGACGCCTGGCAGATGTGAAACATCGAAATTATTTTGTACAAGTAATAGGCACAAAAGTAAAAATTATGGCAGGAACTAAATATGACATGATAAAATACTATAGGTATGCGAGCTCAGTGTGGCGAGAGAGATTGCGCACAGTCACTTGCGCATGGCATCGCGGCGCCATGTCTAACACGCTATTTACATATAGCACAGTGTAAATTATGAATTATATTGTGCCTATAGACTACGTATAGTACATAATATATTCAATATATTCCATCATAAAGCGTGGCGATGCGTCGCCACGGCCTATGTCACCAGTCGCCACGCCAAAAATAATGTTTACCCTCCGCCTATACAATCGTAGAAGTTTCACATCAAAAAACAATTTCTTAAAATTGTATGCTATTTTTGAGATTAGCGCGTTCAAACATACTCATTAACAGATCAAATAATAAAATACTTTATACTTTAACTCTTTCGTTCAAAAAGCTTTCATGATAGTGAAAAAAAAAAATAAAAAAAAATTGCTCGCTTAGTTTACCAATATTTGGCGGCCATGACACCACCCAAAACAAGTGCTCCAGAATCCGGGAATCCCCACTACTATTAGTTTAGATATAATATTTGTAAGATCTATATTGTCCTGGACATGATCTATCTAAATGCAAATTTCCATGCGAATCCGTATAGCCGATTACACGTAAACGAGTAAGAAACAATGTATATAATTTAATATACAAATTTATTAACATTATTTTACTATTTGGTTGGTACACATGCTTAAAACATATTATGTTAGAGGTATTGAGCCGCCACGACCGGGGTGGTACCTCTCGCTCGCATAGCATCGGCGTCAAGTGATAGCTATGCTGTCGCATTTCGTGCGGTTTGTGAGTTCCCTGTGGCCCCTTGGGCACATGTGCGGATGTGTATGGGCATGGGGCGTCGATAGTCGCCAAAAGACTTCAACTGCTCGTTTGGCCTCCTATGCTATAAAAAAAATATTCAAATGCAAGTCTAAATCATTCTATGTTGCAATCATTTCAGCTAGATTGCAATCCCGTAGATTTTCTAATCGTGATTCAAAACTCTCGTTTCCGAGATGAACCTTGAGTGTGCGATAAAAATAATTACGTTTTTATAGTAACGGCGATTTCGTCACAGATTGTAAAACGTAAGATTTTATTAATTTGACTAGATTTTGACCTCACTTCTGTTTTACTAAAATGTCTAGATAGGAATAAAGCGTAATCATCATTAGCAATATTTTTTCGTGAAGCTGGAGATCTTTTTTCAAAGAATGGCCGAAGAAACCATACAGTATGATACTTGATCGAGAAAAAATATCAATAAGATTATGAATGTCAATAAAACAACATCGATTGGTTTTAATTTCGTTTAATTTTAATTGGCAGATGTTCTATTACGTAAACATACTTTATCCTGAAATAATATAGTTTAGGACGATACATCTATACAAAAAATTCAATGGTTAGGTCAATGGAATGCGTCGTGTATGATCTACGTGGGTATTATATTTATATCGGTGTGGATACGCTGTGCCGCGCATTTGCTGGGTACCCCGTACCACCATCTTACTTATTTCTTCTGTGAAACAGCTTTGCTGTGTTTCGGAGAGAAGGGCAAGACAGGCAGTGTAATTACTGGCACCGAGACTTAACATCTTATGTCTCAGGATAGAGTAGCTTGGGCTGGTTTAAGTTTTCCTTGTTAAGTTCAAGGTTGACTTTAAGCACTAACCGCTCAGGTATACTGCTACTTATGAGGGGACAAAAGAGCAGGAGGTCTCACCCCATTGCATTGTCCCGACGTTGAAAGGGGTTGTTCTGTGGTGCGGGACGACCCCTCTGTGGAGTTGGTGTCGGTCCCTTGAGGGACTGACTAGCCGTCGAGGTGCCATGTTTGCTCCGGGGTACCTCACCAATGGCGGCATTAGTGGCACTCGTCGGGTTTTCGTAGGTACAGCTGCGTCCACCTTACCTCATTTCGGAGTCCCCCCTCCCCTGCGTGATGCCTCAGAGCATTTCCTGGCGTAAAATATAAAAGAGTCTACTGCCAGTTAAGATATCTTTTCCGTCTTATTCAAATATTCACGTAATTTTTACAATTCTTATCATTTGGAATAATATAAAGCTTGTACAATGTAAAGTCGCAATTACAAAACTTTCATCATGAATTATCTCGTACATCACTCTACTTCCCCGCCATTTACTGAGTCTTGCGGCGATTTGCTGAGTTTTTTACCTTATGTTCGAATAATATGGGAATGTACGTTGTTAGTTTTTAACCATGATGACATTCAATTTGTGTGAGAAACGCATTCTACGTAAGTAAAATGTTATGGGAACACTTTATGGGAATGAGCGAATGTTGGAAGACTAACCACCTGGTCAACGTCGCCCATCGAGCATATAATCGGATAGAGAAGCAGTGTGAGCCTTAAATTACGAAACTGATCAGTGATGTGTCACTGATGTAATAGGAATTCAACCAACCAGTGACTTGTGTGTATGATCCATCGGCCAATCATCCATCAATGGCCATCATTCGACCAATCAGAGCGCAGAACCGGAGCAGAGTCGCAGCCAAATTTCGCGGAATTAGTTTTCATACAAAATAACATTACCGCTCTTTTTTTTTTCTTTAACGCCGGGAAATGCTCTGAGGCATTCCGCGGAGGAGTGGGTCTCCCCACGCGGGTATGTGGGACTCGCTGCGCCCGACAGCTGGTAAGTGGCTGGTAAGTAAGCTCTACCCACTAAAACCCGGCGAGTGCCACCAACGCCGCATTTGGTGAGGTGCCCCGGATCTAGAAAATAAACAGGGCACCTCGACGGCTAGTCAGTCCCGCAAGGGACCGACGCCACCTCCTCAGAGGGGTTGTCCCGCACCACAGAACAACCCTTCCCAACGTCGGGACAGTACAATGGGGTGAGGTTCCCATCCTCACCCCTTGCCCCCTGCTCTTCTGTCCCCTCTTCTTATAAGAGGGGTACAAAGATCCCCCTCGGCCCAATTAGCTTCGCCCAAGGTGCACCGCTCACCCTAGGTTACTGAGCCCCACCGCCACGACAAGGCCTGAACCATGGTGGGGAACATTACCGCTCTATTCCAAACATATGCTCGATAACATCACTCATGCAAAACTATCTTTTCTATCTCTTAAATTAAAAAGGGTTTTCATATTCGATTAGGTGTTCCGGATATAAGCGCTACTATTCGGCTTTATTATATTAGTATTATTTATTAATAATTGATAGAGTTGAACAAATAATCTATGTAAAATATATGAATAGATAACGAACATAATAAATATGCACCAAAACCAACTTCGAGGCGAAGTGACATTTTAATATCTGTAATGGCCGCGTTGAAATAGTATTAATTTATCAAATATCCAATAAATAATGACAGATAATGAAGAACATAATGATTGGGTAATTATGAGTTGTTTATTAGTAATATAATTTTTAATGATAAACATAAAACGTACGATATTTGTTCGTAGTTACTTTACATAATTTTGTGTTTAAACATACAAGTTAATTAGAAAGAAAGTATAGAGGTATTTTGATTTAAATAACATAGACCGCCCAAAATTTATATTTCGAAACAGTTCTCTAAATTTGAAATAGGTAGTTAAGTTTTTAAGTAAGTAATCAGGCAAAAGTATCGTCGTTATGCTTAATTTACCTTATGAAATTAATGATCGGAAAATCGTTTTACAATAATTATTTCACAATTTTTACAAACCTTTTACATCATACACATCTCATCGAAATTAAATTTTTGATTAGAAAACGTTATAATTATGATTTATTATTGTTTGTATGGGTAATGGCTATATGCTAGAAATGTTTGACTTTGTTCTTTCTTTATTATCATCTGTGGTCTTTTTTATTATGATTGCGATTTGAGGATATTATATATATGAGTTTTTTCATAATCGATTTATTTTCAACTACTAATATTCATAATCGATTATCAAATTTGTAACTAATTTCATTTCATAATCGAGAGATTCTACTAATATTAGTAACTACTAATCAAATCGTTGAAACAGCCGAGACTTCTTATATTTAGTAGTTGTATCGTCGATTGTTGGTGTATGTATTGTTCGTAAAAAATAATGTTCTTGTTACAAAACTAGCTTCATTTCATATTGGCAGTGATTTATTTAATGCTAACATTTCAATTAAGGCATTAAAATATTTAATAGTTTTAATTTTTTTGTATAACTCAGTATGTTGATACCATGCAAGATAAAATGTAATAATTTTAAATGGTCAGCATGTTTAAACTCAAGTTCTACTTTATTAAACTACTTTAAAAGTTTAAATTTTTATAATAAATATTTATTTTTATACTGCATTTTATTTTATTTGTGTGTATTACACTTAACGTACAATACAATAATGTATCTAACTAAAGTGATATTATCTCTTCTACCATTACATCTGCAATGTGTACTAGGTAGGTAATTTAAAAAAGGAAAATATAAAATTATTCAAGACGACCGTTATCGCAGTCAGTAGGTAGGTACTAGGTAGGTAAACATAGTCAAATACGCAATGTTTGGACGAGCGAGGCAACGGGCGCACATATGTTTCATATATTATAATAAAGTCCCCTCCCCACTTCCGACGAAGCGCGCGACAGGCTCGCTTTGCCTTAACTCTCAAATCTCAATACTACTAAATTAGTAACTACTAATCTTCATAATCGAGATATCTCGAGATATCTTCATAATTGAATGATTTCATTAGTATATCTCATAATCGCCCACCGCTAATTGCGATGGCATTAAGTATAAATGTAAGAAATACCATGACATGCATGAGAAAATTGAACCAATTTTAGCGGTAAATAGTTCAAAAATAAGGGTTTGGTATGAAGCAGCTATTTTAGAGGAATTTAATGTGCATTTATTAGCGCACACATATTTAAAAACTGACAGTCTTGTTCATCTTGCTACTTTGGCGTTATTTAATATTTTCGACGGCCACTTTACATACACAGACATTTCTTTTCCTTGCTTCTATAGTCTATGGTTTCTGTAGAAAAACTTACAATGTTCAATTATTGAGTTGTTTTTGACTACGCCGAACAATAACCAGGCTGTCATCCTATACCGGTGTGTAAACGGGTGATGCTGTAGAACAGGTAGGTAGTAGATATGCGTATATATTTAACTACAGTGTCTGTGGGGCACGAAACTAACGCGTCCGCACAAACAGACACACGAACAAATAGTTTCACCGTAATCTCAAACTCGTTATGTTTAGTTTTTTCCTACTGCGTTTATGTTGCAGGCAATTTAAAATTTTCTGGCGCTTAAAATAACCTAGACTCTTTTTGTTTCTTTTTTTTATGGACTGCACTTTGTGCATTGCCAATCACGAGTTACCTAATATGTAGTCTTTACTATGGAGAAACGGCTGGAAACCCCAAGGAGCGCGGCTTCGCCCCTATAGTCCCCATCAATCAACTACCTATCCCTTCCCACTGCTGCTGTGGGACTCGCTGCGCCCGAAAGATGGTAAATGGACGCAGCTCTACCCACTAAAACCCGGCGTGTGTCACCAGTGCCGATTTGGTGAGGTGCCCCGGATCTGTTAAGCTGACAGGGCACCTCGACGGCTAGTCAGTCCCGCAAGGGACCGACGCCACCTCCACAGAGGGGTTGTCCCGCACCACATAACCCCTCCCAACGTCGGGACAGTACAATGGGGTGAGGTTCCCATCCTCACCCCTTGCCCCCTGCTCTTTTGTCCCCTCTTCTTATAAGAGGAGTACAAAGAGCCCCCTCGGCTCAATTAGCTTCGCCCAAGGTGTTGGGCACACCCTAGGCTACTGAGCCCCACCGCCACGTCAAGGCCTGAACCATGGTGGGGTCATAAATCATAACCTAGGTTCTGGTTTGACAGACGACGAAAAAAGGACGGATAGCGAAGTGATCCCATTAGGGTTCTGTTTTGTCCTGTGTTGTTTGTTTGTGTTTTAGGGTTCCCTAACCCTAAAACGTTTTTGCCAGTTTTTACGGGACCCTGGGCACCTGACCAGAGTCCCCGCTGGAAAAGAAAGGCGTGTGCGTTTGTAAAATTTTTTTTTTTGTTTTTTTTTTTCTATTTTACGCCTGGAAATGCTCTAATATTTATTGATAAAAATCATAACAAAGAATGTATACCCGAATAATTATTTTCTTGATAAGTACCTCGAGTAGAACTTGAAATTAATATTTTTTTAATAAGGAACTTCGTTCCTATCTTGAGTCCCACGACACCACGCGGTTTTTTTATCCAGTATTATTTTAGCACTCTAAACCCTAACATTTTTATAATATCATCACAGTTTTGATCGAAAATATTATGTTTACATATTGTTTTCTATGTTTACGCGAATTTCACTCATTATAATAAAACAATTTTTTACGGATTTTATCGCGGTTTATTAAGATTTTTACAAGGATCTTAATAAACCGCGATAAAATCCGTAAAAAATTGAAAATATTATGTTTACCTTCAATATATTTCTTTTCGATGTTTTGTTAGTGGCCTTTCAGCGCACAGCTTCAATTTTAATGTCATTTAATCTACTATCCACTTGTTTACCTGTGGCATACTTAACCGATGATTATAAGTATTAGTGAGGATTATTGTCCTAAAATAGGGATATAGGTTATATGTACTTTGGACTTCACTTACTCCTAAGTGGCACATCTAATTTCATGTGTTGACACTGTTGCACCAAATTACAGCAATCTTTAACGTCTGATATAGGTATCGGACACTGGACCCACCCACCATGGTTAAGGCCTTATCGTGGCGGTGGGACTCAGTAGCCTAAGGTGAACCCAGCACCTTGGGCGAAGCGAATTGAGCCGAGGGAGCTGCTCTTTGTATCCCTCTTATAAGAAAAGGGGACAAAAGAGCAGGGGGCAATGGGCGAGGACGGGAACCTCACCCCATTGTACTGTCCCGACGTTGGGAGGGGTTGTTCTGTGGTGCGGGACAACTCCTATATGGAGATGGCGTCGGTCCCCGGAGGGACTGATTAGCCGTCGATGTGCTCTGTTTGCTCAACAGATCCGAGGCACCTCACCAAAAGCGGCATTGGTGGCACTCGCCGGGTTTTAGTGGATAGAGCAGCGTCCTCTTACCAGCGAGTCCCACATACCCGCCTGGGGAGACCCACTCCCCCGCGGGATGCCTCAGAGTATTTCACGACGTTAAAGAAATAAAAGGTATACGTAGGACATAGGACGTGACGCCGGACGGGATCCTACGGGTCCGCCAACTAGGGCAGGAGGCACTAATGCGAAAGTGGGGGGAGGACTTGGCGCGGCAGCCGTATGGCAAAGGCTTAACGGTTGCCCTGCGCCCGGTCCTTGAGCGGTGGATGTGTCGTAAACGCAAACCCCTCACCTTCCGTCTAACACAGCTGCTCACCGGGCATGGGTGCTTCCGTGAGTATCTGTGCAGGACGGCCCAAAGGGAGCCGGTAACTGTGTGTCACGATTGTGGCGCGGCGGTGGACTCGGCCCAGCACACCCTCGAGGTGTGCCCGAGATGGGCGGCGCTGCGTCATGATCTGACATGGGTCATCGGAGGGGACTTGTCTCTGCCAAGTGTCATCGCCGCGATGCTCGGTGACGACGAGTCCTGGACGGCGATGGTCTCCTTCTGCGTGGCAGTAATGTCCCAGAAGGAGGCCGATGAGCGGGTGAGAGAGGAGGCCGCTGACGAGGCCTCCCACCGCGGGCGACGAACGGGGGTGCGTAGGAGGCGCTACCTAATGCGCCTCCAGTAACGCCCCTGTGCTCGTGTCGGGCCCAGGATGGGGTTTTAACCTGGGTCCAGCTAGACACGACGTCGTCGGGGACTGCTAAAAGTATCGTGCAAACGAACAGCCGAGCAGTCCCCCTTTAGAAGGAGGAGCCTGTCGCCGAGGGTCCTGCGTTGCCTGCATGATCCGGGACTCTCATAAAAGGCGGCTGAGGGCACTTGCAGCGGTTTTAGTGGGTAACGCATCTCCAAGTGCGAACCCCACACACGGCTAGGTTTAAAACCCACCTCGGTCCGCAGCGGAAATTTGCAGACCAAACCGTAACTAGGAAGTCTGCAAATTTCCGCTGCAGAACAAACAAAAAAAAACAAAGTGGTCAGCGACGCCCATGAACTTATTATAAAAGTTAACCTGAAACTAGCCCAGGCATCTCATATATGTGTCTTTCGGTGCCAGTAATTACACTGCCTGTTTTGCCTTCTCTCTGAAATACAGCAAAGTTGTTTCACGGAAGGAACAAGCATGATGGTGGTACCCATGCAGACCCCCGTTACCCTTTACCCTGTCCCATGTCTGGAAGAGCATTCTTAGTAGGCAGCATGCTTTGTCTACGGAGATGGTTCAGTGCCAGGAATTACACCGTCATATTCTTTTAAACACTATAGTGAAAGTTTGTGACAGAAAAAAGAGGATGGTATTCTGCGGCATCTCTGTATGTTGAATAAGTACAAAACACGCATACTTTTACATTAAATAATATAAGTACTTAGGATGTGACTGTGCTTCTATGTCCCTCATAGAATATTCCAGACATTACCATATTTGACTCACAGGTATGTATAACAGTACCATTATTGTTCTAACAAACAAAACGTGCAAACAGCTATCACTGCGCTACTCCCAAACTCTTGATCGGGCTGCATTTGTTTGCCATAGACAAATCCATTAATAATTACACAATAATCAAATACACAAACTAATTTAACATGTTCACAGTATTTATGGTTTTCGTAGGACAACAACTTATAAAAACATTAAAATATGTTTGTCCTTGTTAAGCAATGGACAATTTAGAGCGAAGTTGAAGTCGTAGTACTTAATCCTTTTTTTTTCGAATTGGCTAATGACCTAATGGCCCTAATGGCCTAGTGACCATTAGCCCCCGACGTGGAGTCTTCGACCACACGGCCTCCTGGCGTCGGGATTATGTAATTATACTTTTCCACTGAGTTTTCTATTGAGATAAAATTTATAATAGTGATTAGTGACGTCATAGAGCTCATCTGAGCTTAGCAGGAATATCTTTTCATTCTTGATGCATATCTATACATCTATACAGATAAATAAAATAGGAGTGTCGGTTTGTAATACCTATTAAAATAACCGCTTTTTACTAAATGCATACGGGTCTATAGTGTACCTATACATCTAATTATACAGATAAATAAAATTGGAGTGGACAAGGGACATATACCAAAATAGCCTTTTTTACAATTTTTGTAAACAGATAGCTGATGTTATGGGGCGTAACTTAGGCTATATAAATAATCATCATCAATCCGGGTACGGCTGTAAATCTAAATTAACGCGGGCGAAGCTGCGGGCAACAGCTAGTGGTACATATACCGAAATAGCGTTTTTTTTATTTTTGTCTGTCTGTCTGTTTGTTCCGGCTAGTCTCTGAAACGGCTGGGCCGATTTCGACGGGATTTTCCTTGACAGATAGCCTGATGTTATAAGGAGTAGGCTTCAAAAATAATCATCATAAAACTGCGTACGGCTGTAAATCTAAGTTAACGCAGGCGAAGTTGCGGGCTATAGCTAGTATATAATATAAATAGAAGACTGAAAAATGAATGAATAAACCATTAAACGTTCACGGTTACTGAGATTTTAGAAATTACTTCCAACCAACCTACCACATTTCTTAACACCTTTTTTTTGACGCCGGGAAATGCTCTGGGGCATCCCGCGGGAAGTGGGTCTTCCCCGGCAGGTATGTGGGACTCGCTGCGCCTGAAAGATGGTGAGTGGACGCAGCTCTACCCACTAAAACCCGACAAGTGCCACCAATGCCGCCTTTGGTGAAGTGCCCCGGATCTAATGAGCAAACAGGGCACCTCGACGGCTAGTCAGTCCCTCAGGGGACCGACGCCACCTCCACAAAGGGGTTGTCCCGCACCACAGAACAGCCCCTCCCAACGTCGGGACATTTCTTAGCACCTAGCACCATCTCCCCCTACCGTTTATAAATTCTGACTTGCTATATTTTACTAGAGAGTTTATTTACATGGATTCACTGTTTGATTAACCAGATCTATTGGGGAATTGGGTGATCTGTCTGGCCTCGCTGGTGTCCCGACCCTTAAATAATTAAATAAATAACCAGATCTACCGTGTCTACTAAGGGCCAGAATGCTCATAATATGACAGCGCGATGCTTTCGAAAATCTATACGTTAGAGTACTTACTATGTTTTTCTACAATAACTCAATTGAGACAGACATGGGAGATTGAAAGAAAAAGGCAGGCATATGGTCAGCAGTAGGCAATAACAAGCTGATGATTATGATGATGATAAACTCAACAGATAATTCTGGGTGACATCGTATTACCATTTAAGAGTGTTAAAACCATTCACATCAGTCATATTTAAATCCCTAAGCTGAAAGTCATAAAAATTTTCGTGAACGTTAAAAATTATCCCTTCATTAATAATTCCACTTCATTTTATCTTTTCGTTCTCATTATAAATTAACTATGATAAACAAGAAGGACGCTACAGCGCTTTGACCACACACGTTCGTCAATTCAACTGTGTGGTCTGTGGCTGTATACTTAACTCCTTTGTCTTATCAAATATAATAATA
Source organism: Helleia helle (assembly GCA_963853865.1). Classification (NCBI taxonomy): domain Eukaryota; kingdom Metazoa; phylum Arthropoda; class Insecta; order Lepidoptera; family Lycaenidae; genus Helleia; species Helleia helle. The sequence continues at coordinate 16,135,359 of OY971433.1, read as the reverse complement.
AAAAATATTTCTAACGCGCTAAAACATGGCGGCCTAATTTTTTTATTTCGTAAGATTCCTTTTATTACCTATATTTTTGTTAATGACTAATATTTATGATGTATGCTTGTTAGATAGTATAGACAAGCCATAAAATATTGTAAATTTAAAAAGGGCTTGATTATAGAACATCTTTGTTTCATAATAGTTTTGTAAACGTAATCGGTACATGATGTTTGTGTAACAGTCGTGAAACTATTTCGACCTTAGAATCGTAGCATAATGGGTACCGCAAAGAATATGGTGTAACAGTTTTGACAAGCCCTACATAGCGAAAGTGACACGGACAATCAAATATTATTCTCCATTAAACTAAACCTTATCGTCTTTTTTACTAAAATTTACAGAGATGATAAGAAATATTTTTCTCGTTCTCGTTTTTTACGTGACAACGATGAACGCCGGCTGCACACACGAAAAATTGTCACGTTCCGCCCGAGCCGAGCGTGGAAGCGAGAGCGCAGACCTAGCGATAGAAGGCACGGTCGGTCTAAGCGTTCGGCTTGTGACGCATTATGACGTTTTCATATAAAATTATCGTCTGTATCGTCTTTACAGAGAACAGGTAGGTTTTTGACGAGACAACGTCTTATAATTCGATGGAGCCGGCTGCACGAACGAAAAAAGATGACGTATGCGGCGTTACCTCGCTCTGAGGCGTTCCATTTTCTTATGACGTTGTCACGTTCAACTATCGTCAGTAAACCGACTTTTTTTCAAAAAGAATAAGCTTTTTTGACGTGATAACGTCCCATAATTCGATGGAGCTGGCTGCAAGAACGAAAAAACATGACGCATGCGGCGTTACCTCGCTGTGAGGCGTTCCTTTTTCTTATGGCTTTGTCACATTCAACTATCGTCAGTAAACCGACTTTACAGACAACCGATTTTTTTCAAGAAGAACAAGGCTTTAGACGTCCTTAATTTAATCAATCGATTTTTGATATGTGTTATTACGAACCACTGTCTAAATGCATCAATCAAAGTAATTGAAATGATAGACTTTCGATAGCGCGAAAATGATGTGCTATTCACGAAGATAATATTGATTAATAATTAAAGTATAACATTAATAAATCTAAATCACGTAATGAGTAAGTAAACGGTCTAAATATGCGTGACTAATTTAATTATAATATTATGGCCATATTTATAATAATTAGATTTGTTATAAAAAGACGCCAATAGCAGTCTTGTGAGGCAATCTACTAGGTCCTGTACTTTGTGAAGAGCGTCACTCTGCCAAAATATTATATTGTGATTGAACATTCCTGCTAAGAGTCGTTTTATATGTCAAAATATTTTAATATCGTGAACTGTGGAGTATTATAGAAGTAAGAAGTACCATAGAGCTGTGAAAAAGATGGTGTTGGGACCTCACTCGCGTCATTTCTGTTAGTTTAATTAAAAGCATTAGGTATCTGAATTACCAAACTGTACCTCAACTGTTAGAAGACGCTGTTAGTTTTTGTTTACTGAGAATGATTGTTAAAAATAATTAACGTAAAATATTTTCATAAGTATTCAGTCATGAATTTATAAGTTTACACTACTGCTACGTAATACGTTTGATCAGGTGCACTTTACTTGTACACATTCCGTTATGAAGCTTCAGTGCTACTGGTACATATCGAGTAAAAATATCGATTGCGCGATTCAGGTATTCGGACAATAATTAATTATTTATTATTCATACGATTAATCATAGTATTATTTAAATAATCCTCCGATAGTCGGATGAGTAGACACTGCTAATAAAGATCGTAATTTATAATTATGACATGGTTTTACAGTTGAATAAAGGCGCGGCCGTACCGCTGCACATACTGAGCATGAGCACGCGGTGCATTTAATAGCTGCGTGGATTCAGTTGTTTGTGGTATTTTTTACATCATGATATTTCATATTTTATTGGAAAATGTTCTTGACTTCTTTCGAAAAAATCCTAAAAATAGTTTTTTTTATGGACTGCACTTAATGCATTGCAATTGCCAACCTAATATTTAGTCCGTAAATTGAGAAACGGCGAGAAAACCAAGGAGCGTGGCTTCGACCCACGAAGAACCTAGAAGTCAGTCCACCACAATATTCGCTAATCAATTACAATTGGTACAGATTGAGTTTTTAAAACAAACATTTATAGATAACAGCTTACCCGCCGAAATCACGAATAAGCACAATATCAATTAATAAACAAGAAAGCAAAAAAAACACGACCGCACGCCCCGATATTTCCCGCCATTCCGCTAGAAAGCGTTCATTGCAAAACTCATTTTTTTATTTGTTTTATATGTTGGGTAGAGGGAAGCTCTTAGTGCCGCGCCCGTCTACTCTGGCTCGGCCATCTTACTTTCTGCGATAAAACAGCTTTGCTGTGTTTTAGAAAAAAGGACCCAATAGGCATTGTAATTGATGATGTAGTCAGTTACGGAGATTTTACGGGCGAACCACACACACAACTACAAACAAAAAATACAGCAGTTAATACTTGTTATAGTTTTCCCTAAGTGCAGGAGACATGTGAAAATAAAATCTTTAAATTTTTTTGTGTCTATAATTTTAGTCATACCTGATGTAAGTATTCATCATTGCTATGTTACATTGCAGGAGAATTATAGCGCACTTTTAAAAACAGTGGCTTTTACTTGACGTATGTCGAGCAGCTGCACCAATACAAAATCTTCATCAATTTCAATTTTGTAATGCTATGTACCATTTTAATACTTAATTGTTTTTGAAGTTAAACTTCTTTAGGCGCGACTAGAGGTAGGAGGTAATATTTAGATTTCTTTTCAATATTCTATATTTTAAGAGCATACTAATTGATCCTCGGTATCAGATATTGCTGTTGCTGTAAAATTTATCCTCCATATGAAAGGCGAAGGACTATATTTTTTTTATATTAGTTGGATAGGCAAATTGGCAAACGTACCACCTGATGTTAAGTGGTCGACGTCATTTATGTGTTGCCTATCCTGAGACATAAGATGTTAAGTCTCGGTGCCAGTAATTACACTGCCTGTCTTGCCCTTCTCTCCGAAACACAGCAAAGCTGTTTCATGGGAGAAATAAGCAAGATGGTACCCATGCAGCCGGGAGCGAGGCACGGCGCTTCCCTCCCACCGGTAAAATTTCTTTTTCCTATGGTTTATATAGTATTTATATTAGCTATTCCTAAATTAAGTAAATAATAGTTTTTACTACAGAGCAGATAAATATTTTACACGCTTCTTTGTTATTACTTATTTTGAGTGGGAACGGTGGGAAATATCGGGGCGCACCGTTAGGTTTTTTTTGTTTCCCGTTAATTAATTGTTATTTTGTACAATATATTTTTATTCATTCTGAATCGTTTTCTATAGTGTTTGTTTTGAAAACTTGATCTGTATATATTGTGATCAGTTGGCGAATATTGTGGAGGACTGTTCTGGGTGGGTGGAGTGAGAAGTGATAGTTGATATAGATAGGGGGTTGTATATAGATGGGGACTAGAGGGGCGAAGCCGTGTTCTTTGGGGCTTACCGCCGTTTCTCCATATTACAGACTAAATAATGTTATCGACAGACTTGGCAGCATAATCTCTGGTCTTATCCGGTTCCGACTGGAACGAAAAAAATGTATATTTTGAGCTTTGACAGTTGACTGTTGACATTTGACAATTGACAGTTGACACTTACGAGTTCAGCGGTGAGCGGCTAAGATCAAGTATCAATAGATTTGACATGCTAATAATAATACCGTATTGGAACGAGATAACAACACATAGACACTTTCTTTTGTCTTTGTCAGAATATTACTCTTTGTTTGTTGGGCACAACAAGGATGTGCCCAACAAAAAATTATCGACTAAATTTGAATGCCATACAAACATTCTCACTCGCGAACAGTTTGTCAAATATGCCGCCATTTTGTACTACTTTTTAATTTGATCGGCTTATGTAGGTATGGTGATACCAGTTTTTTTATAGGCAGATTACCCAAGAATGTGGTATTATATAAAAAGGGTGACTGGAATTTTCGAAATAAACACAATAAAAACAAATATGTTTATTGCTATCCTTAAAGGCTATGTACTATAGATCATACATATTAAGACGTATATAGCCTTCTTTTTTATTATTTATGTTTTTAGTGGTTTGTTATTAGTCATTACATAATATTTTCGATAATCTGGAAAAATGCAGCTGTCTAAAATTAAAATAAATGTTTGGTTAGGGCTAATGCTTATAGTTATCTATCAACCTTTACCAGTTTTTTATTATTTTTAATTCACTTGTTTCAAGAAAATAAGTAGACTTGTTATAATGAATGTGGTATCCCTGTAAAATATGCCTGTCCCTTTCGGGTATACGCGAATGTCAATTCCATTGATACTATACTTGTTCCTAGGTGAGCGGGGTTCATCAAAGAGTATAAATATTAAATAGGTAGGGTTCATTTTACTTTTAGAGTTCATTCAAATTTCAAGCCTTAAGGGGTTTGCCGGATGCCGCTTTTGTAATACGTGTAAATACTAAAAATTAAATGTTTGAAAATCATTTCACACAAGAAATACTTCGTGAACATAAACTCATTCATAAGCTTAGAAATGGAAGGATAGTAGAATCACATTTTCACGGTTGTCTTGTTAGGAGTAATTATGATTTATGACGCAACAATGCGATCGAGCTAAAAGCTGTAAACTGTAATAATTTGTAGCAATACGAACATACTACGAAATTCAGTACTTCGGTACGAAGTAATAAGTGTACTTTGTGTGAAGTAGTTTTGAGTGTTACTTGAGTAGATCTGTGCTTTTAAGATGTGGGATAAAATAAAAACGTTTTGGTCGAAGACAAATCGATGGCACAGAGGTAAGTTACTAGTATTTTATCCAATTTGCCGATATACCTACACTAATTGTCTGTCGTAAATTGACCCATGCTATAAATAAGATTAATAGGGTTTAAGACTCAATTATAAAATTATATTTCAATATCTTGTGCCGAGTATGTAAATAAATCATGTGGAAAAAGTTGTGAGCAACAGCTCATAGCTATATAGGCTACACCCCAACCACTATATTATGTGATATCAAATGCGCTGAAACTTTAAATAACTTTGAATTTATAGAGAAGCAGCATTTCCTCAACTGTCAAAAATCATCATCATCATCATAGAGCAGTTTCTTCTGAAATAGGAAGTATCAATAATAAGTAAGCTTTAACTGTCTCATGTTTGTTTCAGTACTGCTGTTATTCTTCATAGTGGAGTTACGGATAATTCCGGGTGGTCAAGTTGGTTTTGAATGCAATGATCCAACCCTGTCCCACCCATTTACCGGTGACACCGTCAACTTTAAGTGGTTGTTAGCTGTTACAGTGTTTGCGCCACTTATTATGGTAAGTTTGATTATTTTTGTTCTGATTCGTTTAGATTAAAATTCCATTATATAATTGCAGCTGGAAATGTTAATTTACAGTAGAACCTCGTTAAGTTGAATCTCGATAAGTCGAAAACCTCCATATCTCGAAAAAATGTTTTGTTCCCTTCTTTTCAATCACCAAAACCTCCATTACTTGAAATCTGAACCCTCTATAAGTCGAAATAATCAATGAGTCCCTTCAAGCCATTTTGGTACATATTTTGCCTCCATAACTCGAAAAATTAAATTTTACCTCTATATCTCGAACATAGCAATGTATTAGTTTACAAAACTTTGCATCTCGATTATTTGAGACTTATTTCCTCTATAGTTTGAAGACAAATAAGTTACCTACTTTAAGAATTCGCCAACAGTGTAAGTACACCATTATATTTAGAAAGCAATTTATATCTTGGACAGTGCCATTGATAGAGAACAACCGAATTATCTAAAGCAACAAATATACTAACTTTTTTAAAGTCATATTTTATTTTATGGATGTTTTCTAATAATGTTAATTTATAGTAAAATAAAATATGTGTGTCACCTCTGCAAATTGAATTTTTATAGGTATTTTATTTTACTTCACTAAGTAACTCGATAAGAATAAATCTCAACCTCTATATTATGTCGAATCAAAATTCTTAGACAACTATAGAATCTATGCCATAAAGTAAAATACAAGAGAAGGTAAGAAAAAACTGTGCCAAGGTACCGGAAAGTGACTTAGATTCCACAGGAAGACAACTTAGTTTATCTAATATATGTCTGGGTTTAGGATTTTTAATCACCTGTAATATTCATTAATTTAAACAAAATTTCCTTTAATAATTTAAAGTTTGTTCTAGAATTATGATGTATAATCATTAGCAAGTCATTATTATGCAAGTCATCACAAATGTATTTTTTTTGTTTTCGCTGGGGAAATCATAATGATACTCCGGCTCCGGGGGATCCCCGTGGTTGTGTGAGACCCTCACTAAAACCTTAGCGGTGTTTTTCTCGTCGTCTGGCAGTGACGTTCAAAATTGGCCTTGACAACGGCCATCCGGCATTCTCCCGAAGGCATGGGGGTGACATCCCCTCCTCCTACTCCGCTTAAGGCACCCTGAACACAAGGGTGCCATATAGTCTGGACGTAATACTCCCGCGGCGGATCGGCAGCGCACAGATCCCTCACGGCGGTGCGACCACCCATTGCCGTTGCGCTGTCCTGCGGGAAGAGACGCCAGTGCGCTCCCAATCCGCCTCCTCCTTTGCGGCATCACTGCCTCGCAGAAGGAGAGGCCCGCCTGCCATGCGCTTTCACTGTTGGTTATCGCTCGGATGACCACAAGGAGCGATAGGTCCGCGCCCAATTCAGCGACGAGTGGCGTCCTTTCCTCCGCTCAAGCTGCGCACTCCGCCAGGGTCTGCAGTGTCTCACTGCTGCCACATTGTTGACACCCTCGCGTGTCCTTTGCCCCTGCCACCTTCCACAAATGCCTTCCGAAGTAGCCGTGCCATCTGCGCAATACACAATTTGAGATACCATTGTATGCAAAATTACTATCATCACAAAACATGTTCATATAAGATAATGTAATGATCTTTTAGCTTAACATGCTAATTATAATGACAAACATGATAAGAAATAATAGAATCTTTTATCTAAATCAGCATAAGACTTATTAGCATGTTTGACTTTCAAACATTTTTTTATGGCTGTATGGTACAAAGACTTGTCTGATATCAATCAAATTAAAAAAATAGTAAAAAGTAGTGCCATACCTGCAAGTTGCATGATTAAATAAATAAATACTTATTTGCATAGTTCTAATAAACATGTGGATGGATTTTATAAGCTGCCTGGACCTAACATGACGGCCGGCTAGTCGAGTCGTCAGGCTACTGGACACTTGAGGCAGCGGTCGCGGGATCGAATCCCGCCAAGTGCAGATAATTTCAATGATGAATATAGATGTCTACACCGCGTCTTGGAAGTGTATATTTATATTAATTTCTTAAATTTATTTCCGTTCCTAGTACCCGTGCACAAGTCCTTACGAACTTACCACGGGAATAGGTTAATGTGGTGTGATTGTTGAATAATATTTATTTATTTAACATGATAACGATCTGTTGCTATGTTCATAAGTGAGGTTGAATTGTTAAATATTATGCGACGTGTCTGCCAGTGCCCACCTAAACACGAAATAGATTGACAATGGCAGGGGTTTGATGTGCTCCTTACCACCGTCTTGCTTATTTCTTTAATCTGCTTGTGAAACTGCATTGCTGTCTTTCAAAAAGGCAGTGAAAGTCCTAGCAACAAACATACCATCCTACTCTGAGGCATCCCGCGGTGGAGTGGGGCTCCCCACGCCGGCATGTGGGACTCGCTACGCCCGAAAGATGGTAAGGTAAATGGATGGTAAAAGACGCAGCTCTACCCACTGAAACCTGACGAGTGCCACCAATGCCGCGTTTGGTAAGGTGCCCCGGATCTGTTGAGCAACAGGGCACCTAGACGGCTAGTCAGTCCCCAAGGGACCGACGCCACCTCCACGACAAGGCTTAAACCATGGTGGGATGGCTAAGTTTCCTGAGTTAATCTCAGGTGAACTAAGCCTTTATCAGGATTGAGAAGGCACTCCTGCTTGTTTTTGCCCATTTAAAATAAAGTAATAATAAGAACCATCGACCACACAACTTAGTACATTCTTCTTTTACAGATTCTTTTGGTTGAGCGACAGAAAGAGAGATCAGAATGGAGCAAGCAACGAGCGCTGAGATGGTACAAAGAGTATCTATTTGGGTTGCTGATCAATGTCACTGTGGTGCAGACATTGAAGCTGATAGTGGGGTCTCCTAGACCCCACTTCTTTGAGACGTGCCAACCCGTTGAAGCTGAGACTTGTAAAGGGTAGGTGTCCATTTAATATCATACATTATTAAAAACTGGTGCAAGGGTTGCTCTGTGCCTGTGTGTGTGCTGTGTCCCGTCTGCTTAGGTAATAATAATAATAATAATAATAATATGCTTTATTTTGTACCATAAAATTATTAACAGGTAACAACAAACTTATGTCTAGGAGTACGCACAAAAATGGCGGTCTTACCGCTTTAAGCGGTCTCTACCAGACAACCATAACAAAAAAAAAAAAAAATCGCAGCGTGAGAAAAGGTAGGAGTTGGCACAAGCATTCTTTGTTGAATAAGAAACAAATAATTAAAATATTTTGGTATTTTCTGTTGAATAATACATACAATATAATATATACATATACATACAATATAATACATACTATTAGGTACACGAACGAGATGTAGGTATTGATAATAAGATTACTTCTATAATATTATAAAATAAATACATCCATACATACATACAGAACACAAATACGTACAAAACAACATAATATATTGAGCTATAGTAATAAATATTGTGATAAAACAGTAAAACACATTGAGAACAACAGTGTATTACAGTGCGGATAGGGCGAGATAGTGGTGTTTAAGGCGTTTTTTGAATATCGCAATTGTTTGAGATCTCTGGACCGATTCGGGTAGAGCATTCCACAGGCGAATAGCAGATACAGTGAAAGAGTATTCAAAGAAAGAAGTTTTATGGACGGGAAATGAAAGGGTTAGTTTATATGAAGAACGAAGAAAAGACGTATTGTCACCAAGAAAAGAAAACCTTTCCTTTAAATATGAAGGAGTATGAGGATTAAAAAGGACATTGTAAAGGAGATGTAGTATGTGGCTGTTCCGACGCAATCGTATGGGAAGCCATTTGAACTTAATACGGTATTCGGAAACATGGTCGTACTTTTTGATTCCGAAAATGAACCGAATGCATAAGTTTTGAAGGCGCTCCAGGACACTAAGGTAGTTCTCGTTTAGGTCACAGAAGGACACATCCGCGTAGTCAAGAATAGGTAAAAGTATAGACTGAGAAAGAGAGATTTTGGTAGGGATAGGGAGAAAGTTACTAAGCCGTCGCAAAGAAGCGACAGCACCAAACATTTTCTTACGCAACTCTTGAATATGTACATGCCACGATAGAGTTTGGTCTAAGTGAATACCCAGGCTTTTGACGGTGTTACTTAAAGGTATAGCAGTATCTCCGACAGTAATATTGGGCAGGTTGTTCCATTCGATTTTCGCGATTAATTGACGGCTGCCCATTATAATACACTGCGTCTTCTCCGGGTTTAAGTTCAAACCAAAGTCCTTGCTCCATTTTAGAATGCCGTCCAGATCTTTATTGGTTTGTATAATGACACTTGAGAGGGAAAACAGTGGAGATTGTCTATAAATCTGAAAATCGTCTGCATACATATGAAATACCACCATCCTGCTTGTTTCTTCCGTGAAATAGCTACTTACTGTGTTTTGGAGAAAAGGCCAGGACTGGCAGAGTAATTACTGGCACCGTGACATAACATCTTATGTCTCGGGATAGGCAACACATGAATGCCATGAGCACACATGAGCCGGGAAATGCTCTGAGGCATCCCGCCTGGGGAGTGGGTCTCCCCAGGTGGGTATGTGGGACTCGCTGCGCCCGAAAGATTGTAAATGGACGCAGCTCTACCCACTAAAACCCGGCGAGTGCCACCAGTGCCGCCTTGGTGAGGTGCCTCGGATCTGTTAAGCTAACAGGGCACCTCGACGGCTAGTCAGTCCTGCAAGGGACCGACGCCACCTCCACAGAGGGGTTGTCCCGCACCACAGAACAACCCCTCCCAACGTCGGGACAGTACAATGGGGTGAGTTTTCCCTCCTCACCCCTTACCCCCTGCTCTTTTGTCCCCTCTTCTTATAAGAGGAGTACAAAGAGCCCCCTCGGCTCAATTAGCTTCACCCAAGGTGTTGGGCTCACCCTAGGCTACTGAGCCCCACCACGTCAACGCCTGAACCATGGTGGGGATGAATGAGTTGCCTAGGCTAATCCAGGTAAACTAGTTTATTTGTGACATTGACCACTTACCATCAGGTGGCTTGTCCCAGTTTGGTTATCCAAGTAGGCAACGATTGATGAAATGTTATTTAGGATACGCTTAATCATCTTGAAGGTGCAATGAAGGTCACATACCTTCATTTCACATTCAAGATGCATAAGCGAATCTCTAAAAATTATAAGAGTAATCAAATCCATTTCATATAAAATGTTAAAAAATTCTTGAAACCACAATGGGCTGACGATATAATGAGTATATTTGTAATTTTAGATCAGAGTATGTGTCCAGTTACACATGCACACAGGCGCATTGGCTCAAGCAGTCAGACAAGAGCTTCCCCTCCGGACACACCTCCCTGGCTGTCCACTGTGGGGTGTTCATCATGGTGGGTATCTCAAGAAAATACTAATCTAAAATTGCTGGTGCATCTTCTATTGACATTCTATCATATAGAGTAGAACTTACACCTGTTATCTGGATCTAATGAGTCTAGAACGTCTTTAGTGAGATAGAGGAATATAATACATTGATTAATATAGTAAAAAATAAATATTTAATATACCATAAGTGCACAAGCATCATATAGGGGTCCTATATGACCCCTGCGCACAGGTTCCTAAATTAGGCTGCGAGAGTTAAGCCTTAGATAACATTCAAATATTACGGGTTGTAAAGATTTCTTATCAGACCTGTACATTTTCTATGTTTTTCTTCACCGCAGAGAACTGGGCATATTTTGTAAAGCTTTAATATTATATTAGCATCTTGACGTTCGTTGAAAGAGACCGAGATGTTTTCGTGGCTGATAAAAATAATAAAAATATTGACTCAGTACTACGTGCAACGGCGCGCGCGGGGGGCGTGGTGGGGGCGTGGCGCACAGCTGGCGGGCGCGATGGGCGCGGCGGCGTGCAGCCTGTCCCGCGTGCACGACCGCCGGCACCACTGGGGGGACCTGCTAGGGGGAGTCGCGCTGGCTACGCCCATACTATTGTACACGGTGAGACAGAATTGCTGCACCTCACGCTTTTTTACAATATTTTTTTTTCATAATTTTTAATTCTCATATTAAAAAATATTTTCTAATCTTTAGTTCGGTTTGCTATTCAAGCGCATCTTTAACATGCTGCAACATTTCAAATTGTATGTCCTCATGTGTAGTAATTGGATTCTCATGTTGTAAGATTAATGTTCTTTTGTTTAATTATGCATTGTTACTGTGCAATGAGGATTTATTTAACTAATAAATATTGTTGTATGTTATTTAAAATATTTCCTCAAGCATTCTTTTAATATTATTTTAGTAATTTTTTATCTCTTTTCCAGATCTTCCATTCGTGTGAGAATTTTGAGTGCCTCATAAAGACGGATAATTGTCCGGAAAAATGTGAAACCAATAAGACAGAAGGTTCTCGAGAGTCTGTTTCCTTATAACAGTCCACAGGAACTGAGGCAGAAGCATTCGATAAATAGAATTAGTCTCAGTTTGGTGATGTTGGAACAAGACAGTTTGTGAAACAGCAATAATATCAAGATAATTATCCATTAGGCCAACAAACCAGATTTACTTTGGTCCTGTGTTTTTTTTAATGTTAGTTGGATGGGCAAACTGGCAAACGTGCCACCTGATGGTAAGTGTTTGTAGAAAAACAAAATCAGGACATATAGTGTCAAATTTCGTGAGCGATGATGGGCAGACTACAGGCTTGGCCTCTTGAGTGAGGTCTGGGTTCGATCCTGACCGGTGCCCTGAAATGGATTTTTCTAAAACTGCTTGCTCACCGGTGAAGGAAAACATCGTGAGGAAACCTGCATGCCCGATGAGATTAAGTCTTTGAAGTTCAACAACCCGCATTGGGCCAGCGCATCGGTGAACTATGGCCCAACACCCTCCTCGCCTGATTTCCAGGACTGTTGGACACGGCTCACGTGTCATATAAGGGTTGATGACGATTCTTTCAAATAAGCGAATAAAACAAGTACCAATTAATATAGGCAATGCAAAGTAATAGAAGAAAAGTGTTAATATCAAAAGTATATATCAAATTTCAAACCCCTTATGTCGATCAATATAGCACTGCTAGTCAATAAGTGAAGCTCGTGATATTATTTTAATTTATTTATTCATAAACTATCTTCGCTAGTCCTATCTATTTATTTGTCAACAGGTAGTGTTTTAAATAATAAGTAAAGTAAATGATTTTAACTTGACAGTATTATTTTGACTACCTTTTTTGACTATCAAAAAAACTTTATTTATATTAAGATGCTATTGTTTAAAAAAAATATGTTTTATCTTTAACTATAAGTAATCATTTGAACATTCAATACCTAACCATTTTAGAATGCGAAGAAAAATATACGAAAAAAAAAAAGGTTGTCATAATATCTATAATATTGTATACATCAATTATAGCATTTTTATAACACCAGTCAACACAACTATTTTTAATTAAAGTTTATTTTTGTATTTTGATTATTTAAAAAAATTTTATCTATACGTAAAAAGTATAGTCGTATTTTTGTAATTTAGTAAATATATTTATATAAAATGCCTTTATGTTCTACAAGGCTGGCAAACTTTAATATCAAAAGCACGTACGCAATATGCATAAAGCACATATTTTCTCATTCTTCACTATTTCATAGCTAAATTTATGTTATTTAAAATATACTCAGTTAACTATATTTTCTACAAAAAAGTACGCTCAAAATTGTTCAAATCAATTCGAACGAGTTTGAGTTGCTAGTACACTTATTTATTTATATAGCATAGAGTTATTATTAAATAACTAATAATAGAAATTTATTTAATGATCTGCCAGAGTTCTATTTAAAAGGCTAGTATTTAATTTTAAAGTTATTATATATTTTGCACTTCAGTACCAACGACCGCACACCGAGTGATATGTACCTGTAAATATAAATATTTTAATACATGTTTATATTGTAGTAGTCAATTATACAATTTTGTGATGGTGTATTAAATACAAAATAACCGGCGTGTTTGTTTCTATATTTGACAAATCCCAATATCCTAGGTGCTGAGTCGCTCCCATCTGCATGGATACCAACATCCGGCCTGACTCCAGTGGGACAGCTTTGCTGTTTCGTAGAGAAGGACAGGACCGGCAGTGTAATTACTGGTACAGATATCAGGATAGACAACACATGGATGAGTAGCTTGGGTTAGTCTCAGGTTAACTCTTTAAGACCATGGGCGACGTTGACCACTGGTATCGTATGGCTCGTGACAAGGAGGAGACTAACTGGCAAACGACTCAGCTGTCAACAAGCCTAATAACTGTAATAAGCCCTTATTGCGGTCCATGTGACTAGCCTCTAGGGACGAGTAGACAGAACTCTGATCACATTATCAGTACATTGCATCTTTCAGAGAGAGCAAAATCGTTTGGTTCTCCTAAGAAATAAACAGGACAGTTGTGCCCGTGAATATACACTACAATAGCAATTCCACTAGTGTTTCCAGCCCTATAAAATTCTGTGTATTATATAAATATTCTCAGTAAACTGGATGATATTTTTTTTTACTCTGAGGCATCCCGCGGGGGAGTGGGTCTTCCCAGGCACCCATGTGGGACTTGCTGCGCCCGAAAGTTTTTATTATTTTTTTATTTTTATAGAAGGGGCAAACGGATAGTCGGTTCACCTTTTCGGTTTGGAGTTTTTCCGCGATGTCCGGTGATGGAATTTTGCTGCAGGTATTAGTCCGAACAATTCCTCAGAGCACTCCCCGTGGTAGATGCGGTAGAAGATGCAGAGCGATCCGACATCTCTACGCAGCGCCAAAGAATCAAGCCGATTGGAAATAACATTGTCGTCGACGATTCGAGCCGCCCGGGGTTGAATGCGGTCAAATGGAAGGAGCTGAGCTGAATATTGGGGCGCTCCAGCCCAGAGATGAGAGCAGTATTCCATGTGAGGCCGGATCTGCGCCTTGTATAATTGAATGCGGTGTGAAGGCATGAAATACTGCTTCGCCCTATTGAGTACGCCGAGTTTCTTCGAGGCTAGTTTAGCCTTTCCTTCCAAATGACCACAAAACTGCACATCTCTCGATATATCGACGCCAAGTATCCCAATGCTGGCTGAGGCGGTTAGGGAAGTGCCATCGAATTTTCGAGGGACGACGAAGGGTGATTTTTTTGCGGTAAACGCGCAAACTTGTGTCTTGTTGGGGTTAAATTGGACTAGGTTAAGTCGCCCCTATTCCGAGACTGGCCAGCAGAGACTCGATTTCAGACACAAGTTTGTTCCGACACTCATCGACTTGTTCCCGAGAAATATTAGAGCGGCCAGTGTATAAGGCATCTCCAGTGCTGTCATCCGCATAGTAATGAATGCCGCTGGTTTTCAGCATATCATTGATATGCAGAAGAAACAGGGTTGGAGATAGTACACAGCCTTGGTGGGGAACACCAGCATTTACAGACTTGAGGTCCGAGCATGCACCGTCGACAACGACCTTAATGCTCCTGTCTGTCAAAAAACTGGTGATCCACTTACGTAATTTCTCGGGAAGCCCATAAGATGGTAGCTTTGCAAGAAGTGCTTTATGCCACACCCGATTAAAGGCCTTCGCTATGTCCAAACTAACCGCCAGCGCCTCCCCCTTGCTCTCAACTGCTTCCGCCCATCTTTGCGTTAGGAATATTAGAAGATCACCAGCTGAGCGATTCCGTTGAAAGCCATATTGGCGATCGCTAATCAGCTGGTGCTCCTCCAAATATCGCCGGAGCTGGCAGTTGATTATGGATTCCATAATCTTTGAGAACAAGGTAGTTATGGCTATTGGTCTGTAGTTGGACGGGTCTGAGCGGTCCCTTTCTTAGGGATCGGGTGTACCAAAGCTGTCTTCCACGAGCATGGGACGACGCCTAATGAGTAAGAGTGCTGGAAAAGACGCGTAAGGACAGGTGCCAACTCAGGAGCACAAGTTCGTAGCACTAATGGAGGGATGCCGTCAGGCCCACTCGACTTATGGATGTCCAGCGAAAAGAGTGCTTTGCGTACGGAGCTCTGTCGGAAAATAATTTCCGGCATTGAAGTATCACACCGAGGGATCGTCGATGGTATTTTTCCCTGGTCATCCAAAGTCGAGTTGGAAGCAAAAAGAGTGCCTAGAAGATCGGCCTTCTCCTTCGCGGTGTGGGCCAACGAGTGCACTTACAAAAATTCCCTTGAACAGCCTTGGCGAGAGACCAGAATGCACGAGTTCCCGAAGGAAGTCGAACCAATCAAAGATGGTAAGGTGGACGCAGCTTTACCCACTAAATCCCGGCGAGTGCCACCAATGCCGCCTTTGGTGAGGTGCCCCGGATTTGTTGAGCAAATAGAGCACTTCGACGGCTAGTCAGTCCCTCAAGGGACCAACGCCACCTCCACAGAGGGGTTGTCCCGCACCACAGAAGAACCCCTCCCAACGTCGGGACAGTGCAATGGGATGAGGTTCCCATCCTTCTTAAAAGAGGGGTACAAAGAGCAGCTCCCTTGGTTCAATTTCTTTGCCCAAGGTGCTGGGCTCACCTTACGCTACTATTTGTATGACCTATGTAAGTACACCAAAATATTAAATAAAACACTCAAGTATGGTTTCAATTTATTCCACCAAACTTAATATGAACCAAAATTAACAGTAAATGCGAAATGGAATTTTATTCCATGTTTAAACGGAACTAGCGATGAGTTAATGATAATTAAATAATTTTGAAACGACTAAGGATGACAGACGGTGCTATTATCTTATTATTAAAATAATAATTGAAATATGTTGCTTTTCAGAAAATTCAGACAGTAAATTACTTTTATTATCAATCAATAAAAAAGTACAGTTTCCTTATAAATTACTTTTACAAAATTATACAAAAACTTCGCAGTGACTTCATAAAGGGGATAAAATAAATTACTTAGATACAACTGTAGATGAAAAATATGCCTTACAAGAAGAGTGATTTACGATATTGGTTATTAACACTGCATATTTTGTAGAAATACTAATTACATTTAACATTACTATTAAAGTAGCAGTGCTGATAACATGTTAGTAGTACTAATAAATAAATTTGCAGTAGTTCTAATATGGTAGTAGTACTTACTAATAACTTTGCAGCAGTACTGGTAACATGTAAGTATGTAGTACTATTAACTGTTGATCTGATTAAGCAGTGCTAATAACATATTAGTAGTACTAATAGCTTTGCAGTAGCGCTGATATCACGTTAGCACTAATAACTTTTACCAGTACTAATAACATTGTCACGCTACGGAAGCGTACATCTTTCGTGTCAAACACCTAGTGGAAAATAATTTAAAATTCGAATTCAGTATTTCCCTCGTATTCCGGACGTTTCTAGAACTTGAGCAGGTCGCTGTCCTCGGCGAGGGTGCGCTCCTCACGCAGCCGACCCAGGTGCTGCAGCAGGTCAGCGACGGTCATCTCCCCATGGACGCGGTTGTCGCGCGTGCGCACGTTCACCGTCCCCGAGCTCTTCTCGCGCTCCCCCACCACTGGAGCAAAGAGAGTACATCTCAATTTTAATCACGTTATAATATGTATATGTAGGTTAAAAACCAAGCACCTTGGGTGAAACCAATTGATCCGAGGGAGCTGCTCTTTGTAGCCCTCTTATAAGAAGAGGGGACAAAAGAGCAAGGGGCACAAGGGGCGAGGATGGGAACCTCACCGCATTGTACTGTCCCGACGTTGGGAGCGGTTTTCGTGATGCGTGACAACCCCTCTGGAGGTGGCGTCGGTTCCCTGAGGGACTGACTAGCCGTCGAGGTGCCGTTTGCTCACTAGATCCGGGGCACCTCACCAAGGCGGCATTGGTGGCACTCGTCGGGTTTTAGTGGGTAGAGCTGTGTCCATTTACCAGCTTTCGGGTGCAGCGAGTCCCACATACCCGCGTGGGGAGACCCACTCCCCCGCGGGATGCCTCAGATCATTTCCCAGCGTTAAAGAAAAAAAAAGGTTAAAAGGACTACCTTACCGAGCGTGCCCTACTTTGTGTTAGATATATGGAAAGGAGGGAACAGTGTATCTCACCGAGTATGTAGTTGAACTGTGCCAGTTGAGCGTTCCGGACCTTCTTGTTGAAGGTGTCTCCGGCGTCCGTGTCCACCTCCGACATGAACCCGGCCGCCAGCAGCTGCTGGTTCACCTGATACATTCACATACCATTAAATATTACCCCACAATCACACCACGTCAAATTTTTTCATTATAATGAGTGAAATTAGCGTAAGCATTAGAAAACAATAAATACAAGAAATTTATATAAATATTCGTATACACGTTCATGACCCGGTGCAGATATAATTACGACGTCGTCCCCTACACATGGAAACCACATCGATCCGATGGATCGAATATATGTTGTGAGTTACATTTTTGACGTGACGTCTTATAATTGGATGGAGCCGGCTGCAAGAACGAAAAAACATGACGCATGCGGCGTTACCTCGCTCTGAGGCGTTCCATTTTCTTATGATGTTGTCACGTTCAACTATCGTCAGTAAACCGACTTTACAGACAACCGATTTTTTTTATTTCAATGTTCTTATTATTCAATTTTTTATTTAACTTTTTATACGCTCAATCGTGAAGTGAACTGACTCGGACGGCAGTTCAACGACCCCAGCGTTACGTAACTTTGTGGTCATTGACCCTACGTATTTGTAGTATTTTACTATTGTGACCACATCATTTCAATAAAATATGCATATTTTCATAGGCTCATAACTTTGTCAAAAACGTTTTTTTTTATCTGATTGCGCATTTCTATTGCTTTACAATTATTATAAATAAATATAATGATGTAACATTAGATTTTTTTATAATTATAGCTTAACAATGTATTAACACATTTTTTTGTGAATTTAATTTAGGGATGTATAATCTACGATGAGGGAAGGCGGTACCTGCACAGCGTAGTCGTCGAAGGCGGGTCCCACTGGCACGAGGCGCACCTGACGGGGACTGAGCCAGAAGGGCCACTTGCCGGCGTACGACTCGGTCAGGATGGCCACCATGCGCTCCACCGACCCCAGCACCGCGCGGTGGATGATCACCGGCCGCTTCTTTTCACCGCTCTCGCTATAAAAAAAATGCAATTTTATTTATTAAAAAGGAAAAGTTAATAAAAAAAAACAAAAAAGTGCCAGTGGGAGATTTGCGGACTGCGCTGTGCCGCGCTCCCGTCTGCATGGGAGCATCTTGCTTGTTTTTCCCGTGAAACTGCTTTTCTGTGTTTCGGAGAGACGGGCAGTACATACAAATAGAACATTTTGTCTCTGGATAGGCAACACATTAAATGAGGGTTAGTTTCAAAAAGTATTTTATATTCATGCGCGAAGCTGGCCGCTTACCATTATGTCACTCGTCTGCCCATTTTCCTATCATTACAAAAAAAAAACTTATGATAATTTTCCTAAGTTAAAGATATACAATTCGGAAGAGAACATTTCAACTAAACATTATTTTATAAAAATACTTAAAGTAATAAAAAAGGAGCTGATAACGTTGCAGCAGTTAAAATAGTTTAAACTTTAAAACATAAAAGTATAGTAAAAGTATATAAAAACTACTTTTTTTTTTCGGATGGACGTATGATGCTGGCCTATTGGCCTTTAAGCTTCATAACAAACTGTTATTTGTATAGGCTTTTTTCAGCAGTAATCAACTATAGGCTGAAGATTGATATAAAATCCATCATCTTCTGAGTTACATTGACATAGCTGTAAGGAACTGCTCACCTGACGTATGACAGGTTGAACCGCTCGGGCAGCTGGAAGTCCAGTTGTATGGTGGCGCACTGGTGCGAGCGGCGCAGCGCGTCCTGGATGGTGATGTCGATCTTGGGCCCATAGAAGGCTCCATCGCCCGGGTTCAGCTGCCACGGCCGCCCAAACTTGTTCAGAGAATCTTCTAGAGCCTGTGATGACCAGAAAATTATGTTAGGGAGTTGAACATCCCCACAAGGTTCAGCCTCGTCGTGGCGGTGGGGCTCAGTAGCTTAAGGTGAACTCAGCACCTTAGGCGAAGCAAATTGAACCGAGGGGGCTGCTCTTTGTACCCCTCTTATAAGAAGCGGACAAAACAGAGGGAGGGACGAGGATGGGAATGGACCCCATTGCACTGTCCTGACTTTGGGAATGGTTGTTCTGTGGTGCAGAACGACCCCTCTGTGAAGTTGGCGTCGGTCCCCCGAGGGACTGACTAACCCTGACCGACTAGCTCGCCGGTTTTTAGTGGGTAGAGCTGCGTCCATCTTACTATCTTTCGGGCGCAGCGATCGCATTTCCCGGCGTAAAAAAAGGGAGTTGAACATATGTTTGGGAATCCTTCAAAATGCGTTTGCCATATGATAGCTGAATCATTGAAGAAGGTTATAAGAATATTTATATTTAGTTAATGGAAGTAAATGCCGCGACGCCAAACGGCTTGACGCTGTCATGTCTACTCATTTGTGTGTGCGAATATTTCATTTCGTCTTTTATTACAGATCGTTATTATTATGATATCTAATATTAACATAGATGTTTCCACGCCCGGCGTCAGATCATCAGCACGTAAGTTCCCTCACCTTCTCGGCGTGGTTCCATGCCTCCAGGTCCCCGAGGTACTTCTCGGGCCGCGTGGACAGCTTCAGCTGGAACGTGAACCCGAACGTGCCGTACACCTTGTCGAGGAAGTCCAGGCAGCCCATCTGGAAAGTCATTAGGATCCCAACCGTGTACAGTCGCGCTTACTCTTTCTATGTCGTGCGTGTGTCCTCCTTCATTCTCATCGTAGTGATCGAAGCAAAACCCTACACTCAATGTACAGCGTTGCTTTACTAAACCACGATGGAGCGACTCCTATGTACAGTCGTGCTCGCTACCGCGCTTTATTTATTACTAGCTGGTGCCCGCGACTTCGTCTGCGTAGGATAAGATTTTTAGTTTTTGGAACGTAGTTCCTTATCGCGCCTTGCGAAAGAGGGCTAGACGAAAAAAATTAAGACGAAAAGTTGTAACGACACTTTTTGCTACAGTTGTAAGCCGTGCGGCGTGCGCGTGTTTCTCTGTCTGTCTGTCTCTCTCTCTTATGTGTGTGTGTGTGAGAGAGAGAGAGAAACACACACACACACACACAAGTGTGTGTGTTTTTTTTTTGTTTTTTATTACAATTCCTTCACTAATTAGTCGAAAGGAACTTCGTTCCATCCGGGTGTCCCTTGACACCTCTTTTTTTTATAAAAAGTATCCTATGTTACTTCCAATACCTCCAAGAATACCTATGTGTACAAAGTTTCATGATGGTCGGTTAAGTAGTTTCCGCGTGAATGCGTAACAAACATCCACGCTTTCACATTTATAATATTCGTAAGGATTCATCAAGAAGTGAGTATTGTGTACAGTCGCACTCACTCGTCACTCACGACACCCGTGTAGAGTCGCGTTCACACTCTCTTGCTGTGCTACAACCAAGAAGTGAAAGCAGTGTACAGTCGCGCAAACTTTCCCTTGCTGTACTGCACCATGAAAGGAAAGTGTAGCCGATCTCACAATCTCTGTATTTGTAACGAATTCATAATGCGACACCCATGTACAGTCGCGCTCACTCGTCACTCGCTACACCCGTGTACAGTCGCGCACACTCTTGATGTACTACAGTAAAACGAAAGCCGTGTTAGACTCACCATTTCACTCTCGATGTGCTGCGGCGTGCAGAAGATGTGCGCGTCGTCTTGCTGGAAGCGGCGAACGCGGGTGAGGCCGGTGAGGGCGCCGCTCAGCTCGTTCCGGTGCAGTACCCCAAAGTCTGCCAGCCGCAGCGGCAGCTCGCGCCACGACCGCGTGCGCACGTCGAACATCAGGCTGGACAGACAGACTGGTTAAAGAACTCATCGACCGTCTCATTGATCAGAACCAGGGGCATACATATGTGCTTTTTGAACTGCTGCCTAGGGCCCTGGGGATAATCATAAATTTTCTTCTATTCTATTCTAATTTCACGGTCTGCCCTAAACAGAACAAAATCACCACTGAAAGAACAATCAAACTAGAATAGACTTTAGAAGTAAATTTAGAATTGTATTTTCATTGAGTTTATAATGAGATAAACTAGTACTGTGAGCCATAGAAATATTAAGAACAGGAGAAGTGGTATGGAGGCGTGTCCGCGTAGATTCTGCTTGAGCAAACCGGGCATACATTTAAAAAATGACCGGCAGCGCAAATCAGTATGATGTCGCCCGCAAACGAGAAAACATATACCAATTCCGTCGTGTTCAGTGGTTTGTTGTAAGAACAGAAGTGAAATCAAACATTTAACAAGTTATGGAATCTGTTATCATATCTAAATATTACATTGTCAGTATATTTTACTTAAAAATCTTAAAAAACAAGTATACGTAAAATATCTGTAGCGCAAAATATATTGCTTTTTAACCACTACCTTAGTATGTTGTGGAGTGACTGGACACGCAATGTAAACGATACTGTTTTTTGTCGTCGGGACAGTGATGTTCATACATAGCAACTGATTCAAGCTATCGTCAACATGTCGATTATCGATTGACTTATTTCTATTGCAGTTAATTATACATTTTGTGTGTATGTACTCGTTTAATTTTAGTTATAATATGTTATGTATTTTTTATAAGTGTTCAACTGTTTAGTGTATTGAGTTAAGCGTCTTTTTACATTGCTATTTTATTGTATGTTTGTTTAACGAAATAATATATGAATTATAGCCATATTTTAATATTTGTCAACCGTATAGTTCTACAAATAGTTTTTTTTTACTAATTTCTATCATTTTACTGTGTAGTTATGAGATATTCGGATAAGAAGCGATATTTAGAATTATGACAATGAAAAGTAAGCAAAATAAAACATTTTACTTCATTTTATTTCGTGCAACATATTTTTTATTTATAATAAATTATTATCTGATCATTTTATTCTAATAGTATATCTGACCATAATAGTCTAAAAAATACAAAAATAAATCAAAGTATCGACATCCATCCGATATAGTACATCACTTTTCAAGAAAGAACGAGAGAGAGAGAGTTGTTTCTCTGTTACTAAGATGAGCCCTTTGGTTGATAAAATAAGGTTTAAATTTGAATGCTTAGAAAGAGTCCGAGCGATCCGTATCTACGGCGCATGTTGAATGAGCGTTGTGTAAGATAACATAAGGTTTATTTTTATTCTTTAGAACGTTATGATTTATGTATAGCTATGTGTGCAAGGCCGCGCTTGCGAAATGTGGAAGGGGAAAAGTGACGACATGAGTCCTCGCACATTTTTAATAAAATAACATATCTCCTTATTTCAAATATCTGCGACTGTGAGCCATAAAGTTACGAAACTGGTCAGTGATTTGTCACTCACGTAACAACAACCAACCACTGATATTATGTGTATACGTCTCATCGGCCAATCAACAATCAATGGTCATCATTCGGCCAATCAGAGCGCAGAACAAATTTGGCGATATTTCTCAATTCCAGTTAAATGCTCGATGTGTATTTTAAACAATCAAGACATCCACTGCTTCCCTAAAAGACAGAAGTTCCTGCCTCATTTAATTATAAGTTATAGCGATTACTTATATAAAATAATGCCCACTCAATCTGCCGGGTATAGCCCCCCGCAAACTCTTGAGCTCGTGGTAACCTCTCATGGACGGGTTTTTTGCATCTGGTTTTAAGTTGTTTTTCATTTTAGAATAAAATAAACTATGGGGAACGTAGAAATCTATACAGATAAATAAATGCATATGGATGTATACACGGTACATGTACTAAAATAGCATTTTTTACAATTTTTGTCTGTCTGTCTGTCCGTTACACTTAATCTCTGAAACGGCGATTTTGACGGGACTTTCACTGTCAGCCTATGTTATGAGGAGTAACTTAGGCTATAAAAATAATCATCATCAATCTGTATACGGCTGTAAATCTAAGTTAACGCGGGCGAAGCTGCGGGCAACAGCTAGTTATTAATAAACTCACCAATGGCCGGGGCAGTTCATGGGCTTGAGCGCGAAGGTCTCCTTCTCGACGTCGAATGCGAACATGTTGTCAGCGTAGTGGGCCCAGTGGCCCGACGTCTGCCACAGCTTGGCGTTGTACATGTTCGGAGTCACCACCTCTTGGAAGCCGCGCTCTCTGTCACCATTATGTTACTGTGAGACTTATTGTTTTCCAACATTACTGATTCGAACTCGCTCCGTTCGAGTACCACCAAAGCCGCCTTTTTAGCCACTAGACCAACAGGCCAGTCAAGATAAATAATAATCTATGGACGCTTTTACAACACGTCAATCTGGTCCCGTGGTAAGTTCTCGAAGAACTTGTGTTACGTGTACCAGACAATGGAAATATATTTAATACTATACATATATTTAAGATTTTTATTATATAATACACATATTTAATACACATCCATGAAACACAGAAAACTTTTTTGTTCCCTGGCGGGATTCGAACCCGCAACCTCCGGCTTGAGCGCCAACACGCTAACCACTGAGCCACAGAGGTCGTCAGAGCTATTTATTTTTCAAAAATAAATAGCATTAACATTTTAGAAATCTAGAATTGATAGTGCATTTGTAAGAAACCTAATTTTAGGCTAATTTCAGTCTACCTGTAGAGTTCTCTGATGAAGGCGACCAGGGTGTTGTAGATGTGGGCCCCTCGCGGTTGGAAGAAGCATGACCCGGGGGACAGCTCGTGGAAGAAGAACAGCTCTTGTTCCTAGAATAGGAGATGAAAATACATTACTGATTATACCGGTGGAAAGGATGTCGATGTGAGGCAGGTTTGATAATCATACAGATCGGGACATTGGTAACCGTCCTGCTAATTTATTCCATCAGACAGTATTGCAGTATTGGGTGAAATGGTCCCGTTAATGAGGACTGATCACCCGTCTGGCCTTGCTGGTGTCCCCACCCTTAAATAATAATAATAATTGCTGTGTTTCAGCAAGAAGGACAAGCAATGTAAATACTGGCACACAGACTTAAGATGAGGTACCAGAAAATAATTCCCACGCCTTTCTCCGCCCTTTTCTGTCAATTTAGTTCTGTGTGCAAAGTATAAACTAAATCAGATAAAATAAACTATGCAAGTAAATAACATGATTTTTCCCAGTTCACTAGAGAATTAGTATTCCTATCGTTTCTGAAAATTTCGATGTATAAAGAGACGTGTACATATTATAATTCCGGAATAATTAGCAAAAAAAAAAACAAAATCTTCTTTGGAAATCAGGGCATTTTTTAAATTATTTCATGTTCATGGGGGACGTTAACCACTTACCTCAGGTGACACGTCTACCCATTTCCCTCCTGCTCTTCTCTTTAAAACACAGAAAAGCAGTTTTACAGGGCAAATAAGCAGGTATAGACAGGATCCTGGTTAAAGTGCATACCTCCCTACGTACTAGAGGTATACAGGTTGTATACCTCTAGTATGTAGGGATATATTTAATTCACCAAAAAAATTTTAAGTGGATAATCAGTAAACAAAAGTATCCCATATCTAATTAAAATAGGAATATAAGCCAATTAAAAATTGCGCAATTATTATTTGTTGTGAGTTACATTACTTATTTTAATGTTTAAATCGGTTTTTTTTTACTTTTTAAAAGCTATTGCACCACTCACCCTCCCAATTTTCCTGTGATCCCTTTTGGCGGCCTCCTCTTGTATCGTCTCCCACTCTTTAAGTTGTTTCGGCTCGGGGAACGACACTCCGTACACCCGCTGTAGACTCTCTGCGTCTGCTTTACCCTCCCAGTATGTAGCAGAGTTCTGGTAACAAAAATATGTTATACATCTATCAGCTTTACCCTCCCAGTATGTAGCAGAGTTCTGGTAACAAAAATATGTTATACATCTATCATCACCAGCAAAGTTTTTTTTTTTTTTTTATTTTTATTTTATAGAAGAGGGGGCAAACGGACAGTCGGTTCACCTGGTGGTAAGTGAATAGCGACATCCACAGACACCCGCATGTTGAGCATATACAGCAAAGTTATAAGTTCATGGGGTCTAAAATCTAAAATACAGTATTTAGCACCTATACACATTAGATGAGCAACATATTATATGCTTTTTTTGTTTTATTTAACGCCGGGAAAAACGCCGGAGTCCCCGGCGGGTATGTGGGACACGCGCCCGAAAGGTGATAAGTAGACGCAGCTCTACCCACAAAATCCCGGCGAGTGCCACCAGTGCCGCCTTGGTGAGGTGCCCCGGATCTATTAAGCTAACAGGGCAACTCGACGGCTAGTCAGTCCCGTAAGGGACCGACGCCACCTCCACAGAGGGGTTGTCCCGCACCACAGAACAACCCCTCCCAACGTCAACAGTACAATGGGGTGTGGTTCCCATCCTCGCCCCTTGCTCTTTTGTCCCCTCTTCTTATAAGAGGGTTACAAAGAGCCCCCTCGGCTCAATTAGCTTCGCCCAAGGTGCTGGGCTCACTCTAGGCTACTGAGCCCCACCGCCACGTCAAGGCCTGAACCATGGTGGGGAGAACAACCCCTCCCTACGTCAGGACAGTACAATGGAGTTAGGTTCTCATCCTCACCCCTTGTCCCTCTATTCTTTTGTCCCCTCTTCTTATAAGAGGGGTTCAAAGAGCAGCACCCTCGGCTTAATTTGCTTCACCCATGCATGCTAGATGCTGAGCACACCTTAGGCTACTGAGCCACGACAAGGCTTGAACCATGGTGGGGAGCAACATATGCTACTCTGATCTTTTCGTCTGTTAACTTCATTTCTGAAGGTACCCTTGAAAGGCTTGTATGGCTTTGTGTGTTTATTTCCCTTCTGTTGTACTGTTTTCGGCTTCTCTCGGAGCTTTTATAACAGAGTCCAGGGTGAGTGTTAACGTGGTCACACCATCGGCTGGGTGATCGGCCGCGAGGTCTTTTTCCATCCACCTTACCAACAACGATAAGCTTGTCGAGGTTATCAGGTTGGCGGTGGGCTATGTGTTCAAAAGACCTAAGAATACAATGGTAACATAGGTCGACAGACTAATTTGGCAGTCCATGGTATTCGGAGCATTTTACGCCATCACCACATTTGAAAACCTTTTTATATCTGCTATCCTGATACCAATTTATAAATAGTAAAAAGAAATTCACATACCATCACATGTGTATGTATGTCTTAGTTCATTTAGAGACCTATATCCAGCAATGAATGGAAAAATATTCATAGCGATGATGATCAGGAATATTGGATAAGTAATTTTATTTTGCTTATAATATTAAGATGTATAAACTTACCTTAGTAACTTTAAAAGCCTTGACTTTCCCAGTGTGTCTAACATGAGGACCCCTACAGAGGTCTATAAGGGGCCCACACCGGTATACCGTGGTGGTGGGCGTGTCCACCTTCTCATTCAAGATCCTCACTTTGAAGGGGTTGTAATCGAACATTTCCAACAATTGTTCCTTTGTCAGCTCCAAGCGTTCAAACGCCTGTTTCTCTTTTGCTATTTTCTTCACTAAACCTTCTAGGACGTGGAAATCTGTTGATGATATCTACAAATAAAATATTTGTTAATTTCCACTAACCGAGTAACAATATATTCCTTGAAGAGAGAAAAAACTATAACAATAATTAAAAAATGATGTTGCCCATTTACTATGTTTTTCCCTTCAATTTCATTTTAAGAATCTAATATTTCGGCGTTCCTTGTTTTGAAGACGAATCAGGAATGAACAATACAGTGAAAATCCTGTTTCAGATAAATTTAATGAGTAACTTTATATCCTTGTTGACGATCTCTGTGGTAAGCGCGTTGGCGTTCAAGCCGGAGGTTGCAGGTTCAAATCCCGCCAGGGAACAAAAAAGGTTTCTGTATTCCTGGGTCATGGATGTGTATTAAATATGTGTATAATATAATAAATATTATAATACATATATTTAAGATTTTTAGTATAGTATAAAAGTATTAAATATATTTCCGTTGTCTGGTATCCGTAGCACAAGTTCTTCGAGAACTTACCATGGGACCAGATTGACATGGTGTAAAAGCGTCCATAGATATTATTTTTATTATTGTAAACACTCTTATTATTTACTTACTCCTTTGTCCGGATAGAACATATCATAGTAAAACCCTTCATCAATTGGTGGACCATAGCATAGACATCCTCCATACACCTGGAATGTATATAATAAAGCAATAAATTTTGTATCCATACATTTTTACCGACCACTTCTAGCACTTATTATATACTAATAGTTTGTTTATATAAAAATTTGTCATATTAAAGGAGACATTTTATCGGACATAATTGACAACAGCTTGATGATAATATCATTATATATTATGGCTTATCTTGTATGAATGAAGCTATGAATTATCAAAAGTAGAATAAACATGGTTGTTTATTATGTTAGCTATCTAGTCCTGCGAGGTTGCTGTATCTATTTATTACTAGCTGTTGCTAGCTGTAGCTTCGCCCGCGTTACTCAACTCTTATAAGTTGTGACTTATAGGGCGTTCTGAGGGCGTGATGCCTATAGCCTTCCTCGATAAATGGGCTATCTAACACTGAAAGAATTTTTCAAATTGGACCAGTAGTTCCTGAGATTAGCACGTTCAAACAAACAAACAAACTCTTCAGCTTTATAATATTATAATATAGATTTATTATTATTCAAAGCTAATAAAGACAACTTCTTTATTACGACAATTACAACAGAACTAAATTATATTTAGAAGGACATCATCTTACCCTTTCCATTGCCTCACCAAGCATATGTGCCGATGAGTGCCAAAATACTGCCTGAGCATCAGTATTGTCCCACCTCAGCAACTCCAGTTTACAATCACCTTCAAGAGGCCTATCCAAGTCCCACAGGACATTATTGACTCTGGCAATGATGGTGGAATCCGCTAAACCTTGGCTGAAACAGAAATTACAAATGATAATCTTCTTACTAATTTTACTAGCATATTAAATCAGGACAGGAACTTTATTTACTATTTTAAGTAAAACATGCTCTTGTGCGAGTTATTGGGTCTTATTATTTAATATTCTAAATGGTCCTAAAGACACACACACAGACCTACGTATTAATCAAGCATAAATCTATTAGTGAAATCATTTATCTGCTATCTTTAAGTCCTTGACCATGGTTGATGTATCCCAAACAAATCTTGCCCCATACAAGTCAAAATCTTAATAAACCATGATAAAATCCGTACAAGTGGTTTAATTATGTAAGAGGTAGTGTCATACTGCATTGCAGACGAACTAGGCCGGCACGAACGGGGTGGTACCTCTCGCTCACCTAACACGGGCGTCAAGTAACAGCTATCGCGTTTCGTGCGAGTTTCCGGAGGCCCATTGGGGGAGATAGAGAAAAATAGGGCAACACATCTGCATAAACTCTGTTGTGTGGATGTGTTTAGGCTTCGGTACAATAAGGCTCTGACTGCTCGTTTACCTACTTATGACATAAAAAAAATACAATATTGTATAGATATCTCACTAGGCACAGCAAGGCTGCCAGCGTCATCAGCCGGACGATCGAGGTTGAAATAATGACATGACGTAAATGACAAAATGTAATCAATATTTATTGATAAATTACATATGTTGATTTCTAATGTTTACGCGAATTTCACTCATTATAATGAAACACTTTTTTACGGATTTTATCGCGGTTTCAATACGTTTCCCGACGTTTCGAATACTTTACAGCAACCAGGTTGCTGTAAAGTATCCGAAACGTCGGGCTTGTAAAAATCTTAATAAACCGCGATAAAATCCGTAAAAAAGTGTTTCATTATAATTACATATGTTGAGTTAAATTTATTAAAGTAGTTGATTTTAAAATACTGTAGTGAAATACATCTCATTTTGTCTCTTTAAACAATATTTTTGTGGCGGAGACCAATTGACGTCACAATCCTGAATCGCACTTTCAAGGTTTTCAGAGTTCAGCAATATATACAACAGCTGATATGATAACAAATGGGCTTCGGTCTGACCAAGCAGATCATCTCGCTCAATCGGAGATCTCTTTTGGGACTTTCACATATATGATATTATATCCCACATTTTTTACGCAATTATGAATTTTTAGTAACTCTAAAACATATATAGATTTAATTAAAATCTATGGGTACTTACTATTCATTCCAAAACTCGCTTGATAGCAAATAAATAAGGTGTACCTTTAATGAGTGTAGCCAATAGAAACAAGTGACACAGCTACAAAAGCTTAAAACACCACATAAAATAAAGCTAAAAAGCACAAGGATCTTTAACTATGATTCAAAATATATTTGTAGGTTAATTTCAATATAAAATCAGTGATAGAAAGTATATTATGCTTATATCATAATTTTATGAAAGCAAAAATTCATAGCAATGTTTAAATTAAATTAAAAACCATAACAACAACAAAGAATATATAGCAGTAAGTATACATAAACAAAAAAATTTACCAGAAAATTTGTAATTCCATTAAATATTAAAATCCGTGTGCATTTTAAATAAAAAAATATAAGTGAAAGAGAAACGCATAGGTGTATATTGGGCCAATTCTAAATATCTCTAACTACAGCAATAATTTTCAATCTCTTACCTAATTCCCTTAGCAACATCATATGGAGTGGTCTTCCAGGCTTTGGCTTCAACAGTCTTTCCATCGGGTAATGTAACAACAATACTCAGATCGGGCTTGGCGGCCAACTCTTCGGTATATTGTGCTTTATATTTATCCCACAAATCCAAACGTTTCTGTATATATTCTGGCCATGGATTTAATTCTGCGACACCTCCTCCAGAGGACTCCTCTTTCTTTTTTTTCTCTTTCATTGCTTTCATTTTCGACTGTAAATTGAGAAAAATATGATATATTGGCTTAGTAGTTTTTGATATACAAGAAATAGAGCTGCACTTTATGAGAACTTAATTTTCAAAAATTTTACATTCTTGAAGTTACATATTCCAAGGTTACAAAGACATATTGCATTAAAATAGCATTATAAAGATTCTGTCGATGACTCAGTGTTAGAAGAAATAAATAACTAGTTTTTGGAAATACATATGAACACCACACTAAAACAAAATTTAAACTTTCGAACAACTTGGAATTTCTTTATTAATTTTGAAATATGTTTAAAATTGATCATAAAAGAAAAGTTTTCTTTCTTTTTATATTTATTTATTGATACAGAAAGAATAACAATAATAATAAAAAAATATCACAGAGACCACGAAGGTCTTTGCGTGACGTGTCTACTTAGGTTAGCACGAATTAAGTAAATTAACCAATGTCGTGAATGGGAAATGTGGTAAGAAAATGTAAACGGTAGATAGATATGATTATTTTTATGCTAGAATAAACAAATTGACATTTCTTAGGAAATCCTACGAACCCATGTGGCATAGCTCTCTTTGAAGCGAACCACGCAAACTCTACGCAAGTTGAATAACTTTAGCATCACTCTGATAACTTATTGTAGTTATATTAATAATGTTAATATATTGCTCAAAATCCTGCCTTTTCGTTTATATTTAGGTTCTTTAATCCTTCGGGAGCCGTATCACCCATGTTGTCGTATTATGCAGCAAAACGCCGAATTGACACTGACAAATGACAACGTGCTGACAACTTGACAAGTGACAAGTGACAAGTAGCCTGTATGCGTGACCACTTTTTCATTACATGATCTACCAAATATGTTACTAAAATCTACCAGAATCTACTAAAGTCTATCTAAAGTCCTGTGTAAAATTCTACTTAAATTCTACCTACTATTAATAATTATTTTTTTCTAGGTGTTTGGTATGTATATAGAATAAAAAATATTTATGAACCATTTTTTTATTTATGTTTATTGAAGCCATTCGAGGCAATATTGTTGTGTTACAGGCTTTGCAAATTAAGCGCTGAAGTTGTGGACACTGGTCGCGATATTTACACAGCCACGCTGAAAATGATAGATTTTCCTTCCGTTTAGGACGAGAGTCCTGTTCGGAGTTTCTTTTCATGATTTGAACTTAATTTCACTTTTGTTTTGATTAAAAAAATCGAATTTTAACTCCGAACAAAACAAATTCAAAACAAATAATATGATCCGAATGACAGAGATAGCTAGTGATTTCCTAACGTATGTGGAAAAGAGACCAGTGTCGCACCGTATTCAGTAATATGTCACGGGAAATCCCTTGGATCTGGGTATAGTGGTTTTTTTGGCCTGGATACTTGCATTTTGGATTACCATTTTTCTGAATATTCTAAAATACCGATTTTCTACTGAAATTACTACTAAATCATTCATCTACTAAATGATCGTTATCGTTGTCTTAAATCTACAAAGAAAGTAGAAATCTACTAAAAGTGGTCACACTGTCGTGTAGCCGACAAGTAGTTTTTTGTAGCTTTTGAATGCGGCTAAGACCAGAGACCATGCTGCAGAGTCTGTCGTTTTAAAAATATTATTTTGCGTGTGTGTGGCGCACTTAGAATACCAATACCCCCTCTCTTCCCGTGGGTGTCGTAAAAGGCGACTAAGGGATTACAGCCTTTTAAGAATCTTTAAGAATCCACAGTTTCTCGTCAATCGTCCGTCCGTCCGACCGTACTGTCCATTGACATAGGGGACATAGCCCACTCTCTTGTCCTCAACAAGAGAGTGGGCTTGCATTTGCGCAGTCGCTTGTCCACTATAATCAAAATCACGCGCGGATGACCCTTGCTATTCTTATGGATTCCGAACTCAAAAGCCCAACGGCGATCTGGTGCACCAGCACTACCACCCCCAGGTGGGGTCAAGCTTGGTGAGGTCGGGCTCTAGTTGGCACTCGGCACGTTGGCGGTCAGACGAGAGTGGTCGCTCTTGGACTCAAATAAGGCGGGAGGCCGAGTTCGGCAGCACGTTTGTGACAAAGCAGCCCTATTTAGGATCGCTCTGCTTTCCCCAATCCGGGGAGGGACCTAGAAAAGGTGGTCTGAAAATAGTCCGTCTCTTTTAAATGCAAGTGGCTAACCGCGGTCACTTGCTCACTACTTAAACGCGGTCGAAATAAATAAAGTAAAAGTGCGAACACTTTTGGACAATGATCGCAATCAATGTCCGAAAAGAAAAACTGCTCTTATAGCTAGAGAACTAAATAGATACCAGGTGGATATTGCCGCGCTAAGTGAAACGCACTTGAACGAGAGTGGCGCATTACGAGATGATCTTGGTGGTTACACATATTAATGGATGGGTAAACCGGCTGGAGAAAGGGTTGCAAGTGGGGTTGGGTTTGCAATTAAAAATGAAATTGCAAAGAATCTACCGGAACTTCCCAAAGGCAACACTGACCGTCTTATGACGCTGCGTCTCCAGGCGTCTGCGAAGAAATTCGTGCATCTCATAAGTGTCTTTGCCCTCACCCGATGAGACAAAATGCAATTCTATGAATCGCTTCGTAGATGTATTGAGAGAATTCTTTCACAGGATAAATTGATTTTGATGGGTGACTTCAATGCTCGTGTTGGCCCGGAATATGGTGTCTGGGAGGGTCCTTGGTCGTCATGGAGTTGGCAAGTGTAATTCCAATGGACATGAAATTCTTACTCTATGTGAGGAGTTTGGGCTTTGTCTCACTAACACCTTCTTCCGTTTGCCAGAAAAATATAAAACATCGTGGATGCATCCAAGATCAAAGCACTGACACCTCCTCGACTATGTCATAGTACGAAAGAAAGATCTCTCTCATATCGTCATCACCAGAGCTATGAGAGGAGCACAGGGCTGGACAGACCATCGACTTATTCGATGCAAGTTACGACTGTCATACAAAGCACCTCGCAGAGCAACTCACAAAATCTCACCTAAGCTAGCGTACTCAAAGCTTATTCATGACCATGACCTAAGGAAAGAACTGGACCAAAACTTTGGAAAAATTATGGTAGAAGTTAACCCTTCGGACATTGACGATTCCTGGCGAAATTTTGTTAATAATCTTCAGGGAACCACCGCACGAGTTATAGGTAAACTAGCTAAGAAAAACCAAGATTGATTTTATTCAGCGTGTGACGCTGAAATTATGAAGCTCGTGGAAAAATACAGGCAGACGCTTAATAACTCATCCTACTTACAACTTATAATCAACTTAATCTTCTACTTATGTACAAACTTTGCGTTTACCACGTCATTATAGTTACTTTTGGAGTCGGTGTCAGTCAAGGTAGGTAGGTAGGTCACTCATATTATCAACTCCCGGCTTAGCAAATACGCGGAAAATATTATACCTCCGGAGAGTCAGTGCGGTTTCCGTCTTAACAAAGTCATGGTTGATGCTATGTTTGTTGTCAAACAAATGCAAGAGAAAAGCCTGGAGCAACACCGTCCTCTGTATATTATGTTTTGTCGATTTAGAGAAAGCTTTTGACCAGGTATCTCGCGCTGCTCTCTGGACCATACTCAAAAAATCTGGCTGTCCTGGGAAATTCGTAAATCTATTAAGAAATTTTCATGAGGGCATGACTGCAAAAGTGGAACTTGAAAATAACTTCTCAGACCGCTTTCCAGTTACAAGCGGAGCTAAGCAGGGATGTGTTATGGCTCCTAGTATCTATGCCATCTACTTTGTGTTGTGACAGTGTTATGAAAGATACCATACGTAGATGCACTGCACCAATAGAAATAGCTGTCAAATCAGATAGAAGCATTTTTGACATCACTTGTTTTAGAGCCAAATCAAAAGTCAATAATATCTCAGTGCTGGACATCCTTTATGCTGATAATGTCTGTGTGATGCCTGACTCCATGAAATCCCTGCAGAGTTACATGGATTCTTTAGAGATTGCTTGCAAAAGATTTGGCCTCGTTATAAGTGTGTCTAAAACTCAGGTCCTTAAGCAGTCTCCTAGAGACCAGAACGCTGACGACCACAAATTGATCTTAACCCATTACCGTCCGCCGTACTCAGGCGGGTACACCAAGAAAAACCGCGATAATTTTTGTGATTGCCAATAAAAATGTAAAAAAATATTTTTACAGTATAAATATAAGTGTAATATATTATTAATCTAGACGAAAAATTATCCAGTTATTATTCTTAATTTGTAAGGGTTGAAGGTGATTTGTTTAGTGTTCAACTGTGAGCGCGCATGGTAAAATAATTGATTAATATTTATTTGGTATAAACTATAATTTATTGAAAATTGTTTCTAAAAAACATGTTGACATTCTATTATTTCCAATAAATTATCAAAAACTGAAATCAAGTAATTTGGTTCGTAAAAAAATTCGTGTTTCTCCTACTGTACCTGAGCAGGTACAATGGGCAGATGTACTTATATTTTATTTTGATTTTTTAGAGATAATTATTAATAGAAACTAGTTCAAAAGCGAAGCTTTTCATTGCAATACCACTATTTGTAGTTAGAACATTCAGTCAATTCTATCATTGCTGAAGGAGATGATTATGAGTACGACTTTCTCACAGTTCCATCTAAATCTGGTGCTATAACTGACGAAGAGAGCCCAGAAGATGTGACACAAGCATTGCCAAGAGATGTCCCAGGGACCGTCTTCTATGTTGAAGTACTTCTTATTTTGACGTAGAAGAGTATCCTCGGACGATAACAGCAGTGATGATGAGCTGCTTTCGACGTATGCCTCAACTTCA
Source organism: Helleia helle (assembly GCA_963853865.1). NCBI lineage: Eukaryota > Metazoa > Arthropoda > Insecta > Lepidoptera > Lycaenidae > Helleia > Helleia helle. Next base: position 16,100,280 of record OY971433.1, on the reverse strand, counting down.
AAATGCTCTCGTATGGCTGGATCTACTGATACAGTCATAGATAACCCTATTTGGCGGAAACCTTACCAACTACTTACTTTATTCTACTCTTATATATTCTTACTTTACTCAACTGCATAAGAAGTAAATAACGCCATTGAAGAACGATTGAACCATGTATGTAATGATATAAACGACTGTACTCCAGTGTGCTTTTTGAGAAGTATTTTGACGATCAAATGTGTGATTTGATAGACGAACAGAGTCTTTTGTGTGCAGGTCAAAGTAATAGGCATAACTTTCAATTCTAAATAGACAGAAAAACATGGATATACTTTTGATAAGAGGCGATAGCCTGAACCAATTACCTATGGAACATGCTTATTAGTCTTTGGATGAAAATCTATGCGAGCCACTCGTTGCAACCTGTATGTCTACAAATCGCTACTTGGAGATATAACAAAATCAACATTTTGTTGATAATACATGGCGGCTTCATCTAACGATCCGATGTCTAAGGTAAATCCCTTGTGCGATATTTAACAGAGGAACTCTAGCCAGTGGGGAGATTTTACGAGAATTCGTCTATCGACAGATCTATGATAAAATATTATGAGCATCATCCAGCCAAGCAGTTTATTATGGGGAATGGGAAAACCAGTGCGCTTCGGACACCGAAACTGGGCCTACCTAGACGAAGTATCACACGGGCTTATTTGCGTCGATCAAAACCTTAAAGAAACCGTCCGTCATCAAATGTGGTAGTGGATGTAGATCGTCAAAATAATGGCCATACCCCTGAATTGATCACAAATCAATTAAGATGTGTAAATTGCCAGAACAGAATACGTTGGAGTAGTTCAAAGTGCTCAAAAACACTGGAGTCTTTTTCTGGAGAAACCAAATTTCGGTATTTTTAACACTTGATCTGCCCATTGTACTCGCTTGGGTACACTCCTGTAAGTTTTGAAAAAAAAAACTTTTTTATTATTTTCTTTACATACCTGACCTTTATAATTGTGTGTTTTTTAATATAAAATTAAAGCAAAACCATTAAAAATGTAATTGGGTTCATTTTGGGCGTTAATGGGTTAAGTGGTAATCATCTCGAAGAGGCGACTAGTTTTAGATACCTTGGGAGCCAAATCAGGAGCGACAACACTCTTAATGATGTTGACGCAGAATGGGCAGTACTGCCCATTCTGCTATTATGCTGCAGAAACTTGGTGCCTATATAAAAAGGATGTAAGAAAATTAGACTCCCTCCATCTCAGGTGTCTTCGCTCTATCCTTCCCATCAAGTGACAAGATCGTGTACCAAACACCGAGGTTCTATGGCGTACCAAACTGCTCGGTATGGAAGCCATGCTGATGAAGTGTCAGCTCAGATAGTGTGGGCATGTCTTACGTATGCCAGATTCCAGAATGGAATGCCAAAATCCGTGTTCTATTCCGAACTGAAATGTGGGAAACGGAACCCAGGCGGGCAATTCTTGCGATACAGGGACGTTTGAGCACGTCCATCTGACCACATATGACATTTCCCCAGACAAGTGGGAGAAGCTTGCCCCGATGAGGCGGGAATGGCGTGCCACTGTTCAGAGAGGACTCGAGAAGTTTGAAGAGTCACGCCTCGAAGACCTAGATGTCAAGCGTCTGATACGGAAAACCCGTCCAAAGCCCTCCTACAATTACACCTACAATAGTTCTGGGTCTCTTTACTGCGTACAGTGTGACAGAGAGTTTAAACTCTGTTAACTGTTAAAAAAAGAGAGTTGGAAAAGCGAAGATTGGGTTTGCAAGTCACATTCGTTTCCATCAAAGGAACTTATAGCAAGGGTCGCCGCAGTCGGATACGACAAGGAGGACATCATTTTGTCTGTAACATGGAGAAACCGAAACCCCAAGGAGCGAGGCTTCGCCCCTCTAGTCCCCATCAATCCACTATGACTTCCCATTCCTTCCACCCAGAACAGTCCACCAAAATATTCACCAACCAATCACATTATTACATTACACAGATTAAGTTTTTAAAACAAACACTATAGAAAACCGCCAGAAGAGTCCTCCACACAATCACAATATATACAGATTAAGTTATTAAAACAAACACTTGAAAAGCGCTCCGAATGTACAAAATACAGAATAATAATTAATTAACAGGAAATCAAGAAAACACAACCGCACGCCATGATACTTCCCGCCGCCTTCTATATTTTTTTTCATTCAAATGCATTAGCTACTAAGCTATTAGCCATGGAAAAAAATACATGCATAACTTTTCTATTATTTATGGTGAGATGATTTTGAAATTACATATTTTTATTATTAATAATAAAACTTTGGTCATTACATTATAGGTATAATTTTTCTCCTTTTCTTTTTACATTAAAATATAGATAATCTAATTGATCTAATCTTTATATTTATTTATCCCTTGTGAGTTTCGTATCACAAAAGCTATGCTATACAGCTAAATAATAATTGGAATAATTTACAATTTATTACCTTCACCATAATTATTTTTTAAATTAATTTATAACGATTTATAAGACAGTAAATAATTTTGACATGTAAAACAAAAATTTTAGTTTTATTTAAATTCTAATACAAAAATAGTCATGCCTACCCAGCAAAATAGACCTATTAATTCACTAAAATTGGTAATATCATCGTTTAAACAGTTTGAAACGAAATTGGATAAATTGCAAGATGACGTGAAACATCAAGGTAAAACATTAAATGAACTTCGGGGGATGATTGCAAATATATCTGGCACTGAAACTAATGAAGTAGATGGGAAGAAATATATACACAAAACGACAACAATGCACAATGATGAATATTTCAAGGAAACGATTAAAAAGAAACGCAATAAAATTCATGCCAATAGTGATGCTACTCCAAAAGTGAGGAGGCAGCATTCAAAACAAAATTCATGCCCCGCAAAAATAGCATTTAGAAATAGCGTTGGGAAGCCATCTGAGAAACATAAAAATTCAGATGAGACCCGTAAGATCAAGCAAACAGAAAATATGAAAAAAAGAATAGATATTCAAGCTCCTTCTATGTAATACAGCAATATGTCCGATTATATGATATTGTAAATGGGTAAAGTCAGTTTAGTTGGTAATATATTTTGTGCTACAGTATGATGACTCATAAGACGTCCTAGTTTATACGATAAACCAGAAAATACCCATAAACTTTATAAAGTGAAATGATCTCAAGTAAATCATTTTGGGATGACTGATTGCTTGTTTTAACTTTTTGTATTTTTACCTTCATCTGTTTTTTTTTTTTTATTAATATTTTATGGCCTGGTTACGAGACCTTTAAGCCAAACCTTCATCTGATGATTGCTTCATCGACTTTTTTTTTCGTCTCGGTGCTAATAAATACACTGCCTGTTTTGCCATTCTTTTGGAAAACATCAAAGTTGTTTTACGACAAAAAAAGCGGAATAGCGGTAACCATCCTTCAACCTTCGCCTAGATAGTATAGCTGTAAGCAGCGTTAATGTAATCTGGATTGCTTAAGAGCAATCGAGATAGTCTGCATAATAAGTTTGGCCACATTTTCACTATGGCACAAAGTAAATTAATAAACATTTGACCTGACATCTTTGTCGATTGAATTGTAATCTGTATCAAAATTAAGCACCTAAGTGGCTTAGGTGATGGGAGATACTTAAATATAAAAATCGGTTGTCTGTAAAGTCGGTTTACTGAGATTAATTACTTGAACGTGACAACGTCATAAGAAAATGGAACGCCTCAGAGCGAGGCAACGCCGCATGCGTCATGTTTTTTCGTTCGTGCAGCCGGGTCCATCTAATTATAAGACGCTGTCACGTCAAAACATACATAAATACAAAGATTGCTAGCATTATCAAAACTCTTTGGCTATCTCGTCAGTCCGGTAAAAATATCTTGGGGCGTTGATAGCGCGAGCGTACAGACTTTACAAGGTTTGCAAACTTCCGATTACTTCAGAAATGGTCATCGAAGTGACGCCTTGTGTGTGGCTAATCTACCGCAGCTGTGAAAGACGATAACAAAGGCAAAGAGAATTTTGGGTGCATCAAACAAAATAAAATATCAGTTAATAAATTACTCATTCAACACTACTTTTTTCTCTAAATATTTTTTTTATAGATGAGAGGGTAAACAGACAGTCGTTTCACCTGGTGGTAAGTGATAAGAAACATCCATAGACACCCGCTACATCATTAGCAGCTGCGTTGCCTTTCATATATGAGTATTCTCTTTTCTTGAAGGTCCCTAAGACGTATCCCGTGGTCGTATCGGTTTGAATTATCGGTGAGACAGGAAATGCCTTAAAATCGAGTTGTTGTGGTGGATTTCCGAACATCGAGGTGGTGCGGATGAAATTAGAAAATCTCCTGTGCTGTTGTCTGCATAACAATGAATGCCGCTAGTTTGCAGCATATTGTTGATATGCAGAAGAAACAAGGTTGGATATAGTACTTACACAGCCTTGCGGAACACCAGCATTAACAGACTTGAGGTCCGAGCATGCACCGTCGACAACGACCTTGATGTTCATGTCTGTTAAAAAACTGGTGACCCACTTACATAATTTCACAGGAAGCCAATAGCATGGTATAGAAGTGCATTATGCCACACCCGAACAAAGGCCTTCGCTATGTCCAAACAAAACGCCAGCGCTTCCCCCTTGCTCTCTACTGATTCCGCCCATCGCTGTGTTAAGAATATTAGATGATTACCAGCTGGTGCTCCTCTAAATACAGCATGGATTCCATAATCTTTAAGAACTAGGAAGTTATAGCTATTGGATAATTGTTGGACGGGTCTGAGCGGTCCCCTTTCTTAGGGATCGGGTTCACAAAAAAAATCTTTCACGAGCGTGGGACGATGCCGAATGAATAAGAGAGCCGGAAAAGACACGTAAGGACGGGTGACAACTCAGGAGCACAAGTTCGTAGCACTAATGGAGAGATGCCGTCGGGCCCACTCAACTTATGGATGTCCAACGAAAAGAAGGTTTTGCGCACGGGGCTTTGTCCCGGGCCATGCTAGTGCCGTGCCGGTACCGGACTGGCAAATGGAAAAACGCCCATTCACGTAAACATTAGAAAACAATCTATCATTAGGTATTAAACTATATCCATAGGTAGAGCGTTTTAATAATACAGTGATATGCGCCTGAAGCATTCACTAAACCAGTGTTTACGTTTTGAAGGGTAATTATCTTCAGTTAGTGTTAAATATTAACCCTTAACAAGTTTTAAGCGCGGATTTGTTATGCCAAACATTTTTGCACTACAATAGGCAGGTATTCGGGGGCATAGCTACCACTTTATTAGTTGTATTAATGATACGGGGCCCCCAGGCTACAGGGGCCCCACTAAAACAAATTAGGCCACTGCAGATCATATGGACCAGTTGCATCACAGGCATTTGGTTTTGGCATAACAGATAGGTAAGTAGAACCAGCACACGCCCGCCTGGGGAGACCCAATCCCCCGCGGGATGCCCGGCGTAAAAGAAAAAAAGATTTCGTTACTTAAAATATTAAGAAACCTTAAAGAATCACTATGTCGTCCATCTGTCAAACTAAAATAAAGCCTTTTAAATATTACAATCATGAAATTGTGCTGGACCAAAATATGTCACCACTGCAACTCCTGAGTGGCCTGAATCAATCAATCAGTTGAAATACCATGTGATACAATGTGATGGTTATATCTCTATCATAGATTTCCTTTTTAATTTCTCTCAGGGTAGGCAACCAAGTGTAGGATAGGGGTTCAACAAAGCATTTGGATTCAAGGTGAGCTTCTGTATGTTCCCGGGCGATGCTACTACTTACATTTGCCCATCGAGCATATAACCGGAATAGAGTGGTATGTTTAATTGCTTTGTATGAAAACCAATTCCGCAAAATTTGTGCTGCTACATTGCGCCGGATCTCTGATTAGCCGACTGGCCTTGGATGGATGATTCGTCGATATGATGTACACAGGGATCTGTGATTGGTTGAATTGCTATTACGTCAGTGACAAATCACTGATTAGTTTCGTTACTTTATAGCTCACATTACTATCTCTATCCGGTTATTGCTCGATGCATTTGCCTATTTCAGTAAAATAAAAAATAAAATGTTTTTCAAACAGACATACATATTTTATATTGACAGAAAATATATAAATTTTCTCTTATAATCACTACCATAACTAATAGCGAAAGAATAGTCTTTCGCTAAATACGAATAATACAAAGTAGTAGGTAAACTACATTCTACAACATGAAATTCTACTTTCTCATTATATTTTTCGTCAAGTTTATGCAGGCTAAAGACTCTTTGATGATCAACTTTTTGAAGAGTTATATTGAAAATGAACGGAAGCCCACTGACTTGATTTGTTATTATCTAGACTGGGATAAGAGTGAGTAAACTCAAGATTAAAAACTAAAAAACACGCTTTATTAGAAGATTTTTTGGTCATACAAGTAAAATAAATCGTTAAAAAGCGTAGGTTGCTTAAATTGGTTTGATAAAAATTAATTGGTATAAGCAGCCCACGATAAAAGAAAATAGTTTTATATTACATTATACTTAGTGTGTTATTTAGTTTTTTTTATACTATTTTTGATTTTTAAGTCCATTTGATCATTAGGGCGTAAAGACCGTTTTTCGTCTCGGTGTTGGTATCGAATTCCATTTTCAAATTTGAATTCAATTGATTGATTCTTTATTACCTAAATCTTTTATCTAAACACCTTTGATAACCATAAATATCATATTTTTGCTTGGAGGAGATGGAATAGTAGAGGCGCACATATACCTAGTAGAATAATAAAGAAAAAGTTGACTTAGTGGATATAAACGGTTTTCATGATGAGGATGATAGTGCTAAAAACATTGCTAATTATATTGTTATCCATAGCGTCCGTATTAATATATGTTCTAGTAGTTCTCAGGGAAGTGGACATAAGGTGGACCTTATGTCCACTTCCCTGATAACTACTACATCAAATGCGCTATATTTTTTTTCAGATGAACTAATCAAAATGGTAAAAGCGTTATCGTCACTATCCGTCAGGTCCACGTGTTTATTCGAAAGTAAGAAATTAGTATCTGATCTCCAAGCTTTGTTTGTCGTTGATCTGGAAAACTTTGATCACACAGTTCTAACCAATGTGAGTATGTATTACAAAGAAACACGCGGTGAGAGGAATGCGCTTCTTGCAACCGTGCAATGCACTTCTTGTAAAAAGGAAAATGGAGTGTTTTGCACACAAAACTAATTTCTTACTTCCCACAAAAGACTCCCTTTCCCTTTTTACTACCTAATGCCAGGTGGAAACTTGAGGTTATGTGTGATTCAGCTTGGGCACTGATAGCGTTCAGTCAGAAAGCCCTACCCACAACTACGCAGATGATATTAACCGCCATAGTGTCGTGGATCTGTAAGCAACATTTGCACAAAGCAGGCATTGGAACCTGCTTTTGCAATCCCCAGTGTTACAGTTGGTACTTCTCAGATATGATAGCTTACAGCACAATGCATCTACAAACGAGGTCTACGGTCACTGCACATAGATCATCATTCCGTTTAGATGGATATCAGCCGATCTCTCTGTCTTCCCGAACGTGGTCTCCACCCCAAAACACTATTAACCTACCAGCCAATCAGTTCTTTGGCGCATATGAGGACTGCCATTCCAACGTTTTCCATGCATAAGTAGACTTTTCATCTGTCTTTTACTCGACATGATCTTTGGAAAACATTAGTTATCTGTCAAAGGACAAAAGTGGATATGCTGCTAAGCTCCAGTCTAAATAAAAAAAATCTATCCCAAAATTTGTTCGTAGTTAACCAACGACTTCCGCCCCCCATTCCGTTGGCTTGTGCTGAGCGACGCTGAAGATGAAGACAATAGGAAATTCCTATGGGATTTGCCTCTACTCCTGGACGTCGATTTCGTGCTAGCAATTAGAAACAAAGACGTGATCACATTAACTGAACGTAAGATTTCCTTACTATTTAAATTAGCAACAGGAGCTGATTGTGCTGCACCGCTTAGGTACCATTCTTCTTATCTTCTGTTATTTTGCTGTGCTTTGTTAAGCAGAGGAAAAAAGTTACGGATATCGCGACTTAGCATATCGCAAAAATGTTAAAAATATGCAAATAAATGAATTAATTGCTTAGGTCTGAAAGTTGGAACATAATGCTTAGCTCCTGGTGAACGCGTTTATGTTCAAGCAATATGGAAAACTTAATATTCTGTATCATCTATTATATATTCCATGCAAACTGTCTAGTAAAACACAGCACCATCAGACGTCTGCCCTTACGGTCCCCATTTCCAGTATTATATACATGTTTTGCAGTATACAAGCCTGCACCCAAAGGCCCCACGTACACCCAGGCGCGAGGGTACTACAACGGCACCCTAGTGGACTCCCGGCCTCGGAGGGAGATGTACCGGCGCCGGGGTGACGTCAAGGGACACGAGCTGGTCATGTCCAATGTCATCCAGGAGAGCAACACTACGAAGTACCATCTGCCGAGGGAAGACAGATTGTATGTTTTGTTCGGTTATTGTTTTTATAATGACATATTATAATTTAGTTTCTGCGGTATTTTCAGCATACAGCTACTTTAGAAATGATTTGTATCCTTCGAACTGTAATTCAGGTCATCTGGCATCTTATTCTTATCTGATATATAGATTATTCTTTCAGGAAACTTCATTATGACGCTGTTGCTAAAATGGCATGGATCGTTGGAAGGCTAACGTTTGAAATGGTGAACGCTACTCCCAAGTATATATTCAGTTACAGATATGGATATAAGAATAATGGCGTGTGGTCAGGGATGATCGATGATTTGATCACTGGAAAAGCTGATATGGGTACTACTTTTGTTTCAATACTTGAATCATACTTTCTTAAAATTGCATTTACTTTCTGAAAAACTGCAATTTTTACAAACCGTCTTTTTCTAATATTAGAATAAATGAGATAGGAACCGAAAGTACTCACACATGATGTCCTAGCACAGACAGTTTCTATGACAAAAGATGTAGGATGTTTTGCATAGCATACATGTTAACCATTGCTTCTTTGTGTTATTTAGAGAGGCAAAAAGTTATCAACCGTATGATAGCATGTCTCAGTGCTAGTGACTATATTGCCTGTCCAGCACCTCTTTTCGAAACACAGCAAAGCTTTTCCTCGGGAAAAAATATCAGGATAGTGATATGCATGCAGATGGGCTCTCCGCACTGTGCAACTTTCTCCCAAAAATTGTATAGTTTTGTTTAAATGTAAGGTTGGAGAATGCTTAGATAAAAATTAATGTTATTCAAATTTTAGGAAGCAATTGCTTAGTTAACGCCGATCGTCTGGAAGTGGTCACTTACACCGATGTCTCCGCGCCTTTTCAAGTCAGGTTCATCTTCCGACAGCCCCCACTCGCAGACATCTCCAATATCTTCCTCCTGCCCTTCTCCATCAACGTCTGGGTGGCCACCATCATTAGTGCTCTCATTTCAGTCCTGGCTATTTATTTGGCTAGTGTATGGGAAGTTTCGAGAATGGTTTGTATATTACATTATATGGAGCACAGCTTTTAAAAAAAAAGCTGTTATTATGCACCCAGTGGAGCTGTTTTTCAAAATTTTAAAGCAATAATTTACGTTTTCTTTCTTAAATAATATATAATACATTGTAGGAAAGTTTTAGACTGTGATCAATTTTGGTCATAATTAAATTAAACAACAAGACAAGGCAAACCTCAGACGCCAAATTAAAATTTCCTCAATTAATAAAATAAGTATATAGCTGTTAATAATAACTTTATTTTGCAGAGAGTAACGAATCTAGATGGAAAAGTCACGGATGCAATGCTAGTAACAATGAGTGCTGTGAGTCAGCAAGGTAGTTCTTTTGAACCAAGGAAATTCTCAGGTACAATTTGTAATGTATGAAATTATTTTTTAAATTTAATCGACGGCTATATTTTAGGTATCGAGCATAATATAACCGAAATAGACTGGTAATGTTATGTTTTGTATAAAAACAAATTCCGCCATTTTTGTGCTGCGACGCTGCGCCGGGTCTGCGCTCTGATATCCATTGATGGATGATTGGCCGATGAGACGTACACACAGATTACTGATTGGTTGAATTGCAATTACGTCAGTGACAAATCACTGACTAGTTTCGTAATTTTATGGCTCACATTACTACTCTATCCGGTTATATGCTCGATGATTTTATGACACCAACTACTATGAACTATAAGGACGTTAACGTGACGTCTCCGCGCTCACACGATGGTCCTATTTCCTAACATAACCTATAAGATTGAGACCTTGCATGATTTAAAACATTGACACATCATTCATACACTCATACCCTTTAATTTTTCCGTCATTATTCGCTATAGATTTTTATTAATAATAAATTCTAATATTACATTCGTGTTTCGTATCTCTCAGGTGGTTCCATTCCAACCGCTAACTTGTATTGTCTATTTTAGTCTAAACTTGTGTTGTAGGACGTCTGATGTTTTGGTCAATATTCCTGTCCATGATGACGATCTACACAGCCTACAGTGCTAACATTGTTGTGTTACTTCAAGCGCCCTCTAATGCTATAAGAACATTTGAACAACTGGCTAAGTCGAAGATTACTCTGGCTGCTCAAGATATGGATTATAATAATTTTATAATGAAGGTAAAATAAATATATGGTTTTTTTTCATTTTATTTTTAATAAATTGGTTGCAAATGTTGTTAAATGATAGAAATATTAGCTGATTAGCATGTGGTGGGTGGAAAACTAATCTGGCACTGTTGATGAAAGATAAAAATAACTATATAACAAATTATTATTAATATATAAAATGCATAATTGTTTGCAAATGATATCAAATCCGGAAATACTTTGAAGTACTCACTTCATATTCATTTTAAGTATTTTAATCTTTTCTTTTGTAACTCAAACGAACGTTTTATAAAGAAAATATTTATATGAAGAAAATTATAATTCTGTCAGATACATTTTTTTACAGATAGATAACGATCCAATAAAGAAGGATATTTATAAACGAGTGGTACCAGACCATGGCAAAAAACATCTGTACAACCTAGACGAATGTGTTCGTAAGCTGAGGAAGGTAGGTTATAGATTTGTAAGATAAGATAAATAGTTTAAATAAAAATTGTTTCGGGTGTTTACCGCGTTTATAGGTTTATTGAGGTCCCGATATTTGGGCATGTTTCAATCGCCATGATCACGGGAGACAGACGTACGGCGTACGGTATCACTGGATTGAGTTACATAAGCCACAGGTTTTATCGTACGGGCGTTATCATTTCCCTCGATTAGTAAAGGAGGCAATTGAAATTAAAAAATATCCGAATTTCAATAGGGAAGACGGATTCCGAATACCGAGTATGTGGAATCCCGTGATTAGTTTGTGTGAAGGTCCGTCACGATATAGATGCTCAAAGTCTAAAAAAGACACTATCAGTAGAGTGTGTCGTGGTGAACAAGTGCGTCTGTGTGCCGAAACTAGTCGTCCTAAACGCAGAAGAAAGAGGGTAGATAGATTTTTCTGATCTGTCGCCACTACCAGCACCGTACGTCAGTCTCCCCGTGATCATAGCTATTGAAACATTGCCGAAATATCGGGACCTCAATAAACCTATATACGCGGTGAGCACCCGTAATAATATTTATTAAATATGAATAGTGATCGTGTTAGTTTAAAATAATAAGATAAATTATGATATCTCTATGTATTTGCATAGATATGAAGCTAACCAGTACCGACGCCCTGCTTATTACTGCATACATTTTCATATAAATATAAAGTGGATGCATGTAGCTGTGTCATCTATACATAAAATACCCCTAATCTTAAAAAAATTGTGACATAAGTAAATGAAATCAATTAGGTGTACCTCAGGGAGCAACTGTGGGACCGCCTGTGTTTAACATATACAACATTAAAAAAAATATCTTATAATCAAAAATAATCAATTTAGAATATGTTATATATTCTATAACCATTCTATAAATTTTAGGAATCTTACGCAATACATGGAATAGAGGAACCTGTGTACCGTCGTATTGAACAGACGTTCTTGGAAACCGAGAAATGTGATTTGACGGTCATAGATTTTGTTAACGCATTCGATCCTTTTGTTCCTGTTTACAAACTTTCTCCGTATCTGGAGTTGATAAGAGTGGGGTCAGTTTTGAACTTTCTTATATATTTAGGTATAAGGCTTCCCTACTTAAAGAATGGAAATCCTACTTGTATATTATATTTTAAGTATCTAATTTTTTCTACAGCTGAGTAAACTAAAAGCTAGGTTTTGTGCTGTCCTTTACAGGTAGCATAGGTATGCTTTACTGACCTTACTTAAAATTTTACTAAGATGAAACACTACACGAGACCTTTATAGTGATGTTTATTTTTTTATTATCATTGTCACGATCATGATATAAATGGATGCGTTTTATCTATTCTATTCAAATTTTTTTTTTAATTTACTACCAGAACTAAAAGAATTCAAGAAGCAGGAATTCGAACAGCTCTAGAAGAAAGGTATAAAGTCCCAAAACCAAAGTGTACACATAAGGGATCAGCTTTTAGCAGCATCGGGATACAAAATATGAAGCCCGTGATCTTGCTGATATTGCTGGGTGTTGCTGTGTCTCTGCTGATCTTATTTTTAGAAATTATCATACACAAAATGTAAGTTTACCACCATATTGTACAGAAAACGCTTCTATATCGGTCGAACACCTACATCAGATTGAACAATATTGCACTAGATAATTGCATAAACATGTCAAGACACTTCCCTTCCACCAATAAAATTGCCTAAAATTTCTGCCTAATTTAAGTACCTACAGCACAGTGCCCAGAACTTTGGAAACATCCCTCGTATTTTCATTTTATGCCATTCGGTTTTTGTATTTTCCTGTTTCTGTGGATATAAAGTTACGCGTTTTTGGTCAGTACAGCTTTTTTATAATTAAAATGATATAGGTATAATATTCAATTTATTATAACGTGGCAAGCCTGTATGTGTTTCAAATAAATGCCTTCTGCATAAAAATTGTAGGATGTATAATTTTAAACATTAACGTCATAGCAGTCATATTCTTGTCATTTTTTCAGGAAATTCAAATACGTGTGTGTTTTATATTTCAGAGCAACAATACTACAACAGAAGCAGTTTCTAGCAAAAATAAGACAACAATATTCTTTATTTGGTAATTAATGAGAAGAATAATAGCAGAATCAGTATTTCTATTTATGTAGTTAGAGGTTGTTACTGTGTAAGAAGTATAGTTGTGTCATTACTGTTAGTAATCCCTTGTTGTTTTTTTTTTCTAAATAAATATATACTAATACTTGTAAACTCATTTATTTTTCTCTCTCCTAATGTGGTGAAATAAACCACGCGTTTGATAACATTGATAAGCAAAGGTCTGCTGATTGGGTAGTATTTCGTATGCCACAGCCCACACGCACCCCTAGGTAGACTCAAGCCTAACGTGCATTATTATATCAAATCAATTTTTTCTATTCCAAATAGTATCAATTTATCTTTATGAACATCAAATGAAATTACTCCCGGTTTCAAGTTGAGCCCACTGAGAAGAACCGGCGAAACAAACTCAGCAGAATAAACCTGTTCAAATAATATGTATTCTAAACAATTTTTTTATCTTATCCTGAAATGTCTGGGAGGAACGCTCTATTGTGCCCTGGTGTGGTATCTTCCATAAAATCTTTTACTTTATAAATCCTTTACCACACAAACACTATTTAATAACTTTTTTGAATTTTTTTATGGGTAGCTTTGGATCGTTTTCTGAAATTCTATTGTAAAAGCGTATAACAGTTGCCTTTAGAAGAATTGTTTACTTTTGTGAGTCTAATCACTGGTATATCTAGCCTTTGTTTACGTATGTCCCTACTATGAATGTCACTTTTTTCTCCTTATTAATTATCTTTTATGACCTCCAGCTCCAGGAGAAGTCCCAAAGTATCGCCATTATATTGTACTTAGACTTATCAAAGGCTTTTAGTTTTTTACCACCATCTATCTTTTTCTGTCTACTGGTTGATACAGGCCTCTTCCAATGAATGACATATATTCGACCCTCTGCTGGGTACAGATCTCATTGGAATCAAGCGAGGAGTGTATTGGCCCTTACTTTGTGAATGTCACTTATTCAAAGACTGTTAATCTCATCAGGTATTTAGGCTTTCTCACGATGTTTTCCTTCACCCACGTTCTCATATTTAGGTACATGGGGGAATTTAGGAAAAACCTAATTTTAGATGCATCGATCGGTCAGGATTGAACCCAGACCTCTCGTGTGAGACCAAACCCATACCCACTAGACCATCGTCACTCAAAAGCGATTTACGATTCATAAAAGACAGTATAAAGATTATTTGAAAGCATTTATTTAAGCATTTTAAAATTACTACTTTAGCTACATTGCGTTTAAAGGCTAGATCTCTTCTACGTAGACTGGGATTCAGAGGGAATAAAATTCTTCTTCTTCTTCATTTTGATCAAACATATGATGCTTTGTTTTCACTATATATGGTTCTGAAAAAGAAAATTTGGTTAAGCCATCATCATATATTTACATAGCTTTTTTGACTGTACCGTATGTCCCACTATTGCTCACGGGTCTCGTCCTCAAAATCAGACGAGGTCTTGGGCCATAGTTCACCGATATGCTGGCCCAATGCGGGTTGGTGAAGTTCACACACCTTCAAAGGCTTTTAATCTGACCAGCTATGAAGGTTTCCTCAGGATGTTTTCCTTCACCAGCGAGCAAGGGATGGCCTCATGTTCAGGTGCATGGTGAAATTTAGAAAAACCAATTTCATGGAACTGGTCAGGATCAAACCCAGACCAGCTCATTACTACTAGACCATCGTCGCTCACTGCTGCTGATAATGATGAACAAGTAGATAATATTAAGAACTGTGATCTGAGCGTGAATAAAATTAGCAACTTCTTTTTAAGTATAAATGAAAATGTATATACGACTCTCTTTGACTTGAGTCGGGTAATTTAAGGTAGGCAGTAAAAATCAGAAGCTTTACAAAAGATGTATAATATTACCAGCTTTATAAACTTACATTTTATACATAATTACTTCTGTAATCAATATCATCACAGACATGGCAACACCGATTACCATGAGTAAGAGCAATGGCAGCACATCTTGTATGCCAATGCTGCTGAAGGTACCACCTTTGTCAGTGCATTTCGGTTTTTGGGCGTGGTAACGCTTCTCAAGAGCCGATCGGATACCTGCCTCACGGATTCTCTTGAAACTGAAGAAATGTATATTTGAAAATATAAAATAACGAAGAAACAAACTAAATGCTCAAGAAATCTCTAAAACAATGGAAGTCACAAATTTTAAATTTTGCATCAAAGTGATGTGCATTATAAGAGAGGAATTGTTTAAAGCTATTTATAATTTCATGCATATTACTCCAATGTGTAGTAATATGCATACAATTCCGGTTTTTAAAGTAGCAAAACAGTAAATTTTAAATTAACATTTGAAATAAAATCTTTAGGAGTCTACTTTTTAAATAACTTCATTCAAATAAAAATATTAAAAAGCCTACATTCACTAACCTTACTCTCAAAAACTCTAAATATGGAGAATGCTTATATATTGGCACATGCTGGTCGAATCCTTTCAGAAAGTCTACCTCCATTAAATCGCATTTCTCAGATTCCGAAAAAGTATGTGCAATACGACGGTACACGGGCTCCAAAATTGCATGGAATGCGAAAAGACCCTGTAAAATAGATTCACAATAAATCTAAATAAATTAGTGTTGCAATAACAATGAAACATATATTTTTTACTACATTCTACGTTCTACTAAACTTGCAATAAGACTTCATTCATAATTGTAAATTTTTTGCCCAATACTGCTGGAGTTCGGCCTCTTTCCACAAAATTTCGATCCCTCGCCACGTACATCCAACTAGAAACGCCCACTGAACGAAGGCTGTGCTTCACTTGCATCGAGAGCTTGACCGATCCAACTTAGCACGGATTTATCAGTAGAGAAAGCGTCGCATTTCATACCTGTCTAACTTTATCCACGCCTTGAGAGATTCCATAAAAATGCTCTGCTTCCTTCTCCGGAATGATTTTCTTATAAATTTCTCTCCTAATTGGATCTTTAGCTTCCTATAGTATTATATGAAGTATTAATTTATGTCTATAATTACAGAAGAGGTAGTATTATTCATATCTGACATCCGACAAACCACGTAAAGCTACGTCATGCTAAGCGGTCACATCTCACTTACTCGACAATTCTTCTAATGTAAAATTAATTATTACTTAGTCTTTTGTCCTTCTATTCAAAACGGTCACTACTATAACCCAGAATGTCAAGTAGCATACCTACTGAAGTGCCATAATCATATCAGATAACCCTAAAATATTGCGAATGCATTTTAGCAATTCACAGAGCTGGTTTGTAAAAGAAGAGCTGTAAAAAACTCTAGAGGAGAAGACAAGAAAAATCGAATTCTTATCTCGTTCATATAACCTTACCTTAAAAGCATGACGGTGATAATCGATATCAGCAGCTGCAAGCGTTATTTTTGAATACGCTAGATCTTCCAGACTTTTTATAGAACTTGATGGTTCTTGTAACAACACGACGATGTTAGCACTGTACGCTGCATATAATGCCATCATTGAAGTGAAAGTCAACCATGACATTAAACGACCTATAATAGAAATAGAAAATCAGAAAGAAGATGAATAAAAGGCAATTATATTAGTTAAGTTAGGACTCAGGTCTATATTAATTCGATAAAGAGGTAATGTAAGTTTGTATGTAGAAGGTAAACTTCAAAGTAGGTAGTAGTAATTGGTAGTGCCATTGCTGCATTGTAGTCGAATTGAACCGGCACGACTGGGGTTGGTACCTTTCGCTCACATAATACCGGTGTTAGGTGACAGGCTATGCTTTCGCGTTTCGTGCGGTTAGTGAGTTTTCGGTGGCCCATTGGGGGAGATAAGGGAAAGGAGTGCAACGCAACTGCATAACATTTGGTTGAGCGGATGTTTATGGGCGTCGGTAGTCACCATAAGGCTCCATATAAATATAAAAGTTACTCATTTGATTGAAATAATTATTTTGACCATAAAGATAATAATCACCAGTCCGTACACAGCTGTAAATCTATGTTGACGCGGGTGAAGCTGCGGGTAACAGCTATTAAAGTAATAAATTAGTTACCTGATAGTCTCTTAGGTTCCATGGGACAGCCTTGTTGGCTCACAGCACTCATTGTTACAAATATCGCATCACTTATTTCTCCGTCTAGTTGTGTCGCACTCTAAAATATTTATTTAAAATTATCCTGTGCATTTTCCTAAAATTCTACTGCAAACACTTCTGGCAATTATTACTAGAATAAATTACATAATATAATATTATGATAATGGGTTCTTTAACAGACGTCATTCTAACCACGTCAGTCTAGAAGATTAAAAGGAAATGGTAAAAAATCTTATTTATACATATACATACCTCTCTATACTGTGCTTCCCATTTACTCTCCAAATAAATGGTAACAATGGAAATGGTGGTACAGACAATGAACGCGATCCAGACGTTAATGGAGAAGGTCAGGGTGTAGATGTTGGAGACGAAAGAAACGGGGGGTTTACGGAAGATGAACATTGTCTTGACGGGCGCGATGCAGTCGGTGAACATCACCACGTCTAACCTCTCCTTGTTTATGTTGCAGCTTGTACCTAAAATGTTTTAAAGGAATTAGACATCCGAGGTTAATTTGATAGTATACCGGTGAAAGGGATTTGCCGTGCTCTCGTATGCACGGGTACCACTATTATGCTTATTTCTTCCGTGAAACAACTTTGCTGTGTTTCAGAGAGAACGACAAAGACAAAGACTTAATATACGTCTCAGGATAGACAACCCATGAATGAGTTGCCTGGGCTAGTTCCAGGTTAACTTGTTTATGAGCGATGCTGACCAATTTATCAAGTAGCTCGTCTGCAAGTTTGCCTATCCAAATATCATAAGAATGAGCCAATTTTTTACCCTAGTTAGTGCACTACAAATTTAGTTCAACTTAAAAAAAGTAATTACAGATTTAAGTAATTTTATGTAAGTTTGGATAAACTTTGTCTATTTTCTTATTAATTAAATTGATGACATTAAATGGCTATACATCTATTTAGTGTGTCTGGAGAATTTAAGAATGCGTTGACGACAAATTGGAGTGGACTTTTACTCATTCTATCATTCTATCGTTGTTATAATTAATATAATTTCGTTGTCTTTTGTTATTAAAACAAAGTCACTGTGAAATTGTAACTCTATAATAAGTTCCTTGCTTACAATATTATGCTCGTATGCACTTGTTATATTTCTTTCGATATTATTAAATTCAGCAATCGAAATAAGTTCATCTTCAAGCGGCTTCCACATCTTGCATTAAAATTAGAGGTCTTGTTGCCGTTTAAAGTCTGATTTCAATGTTTTACCTAAATCAGCTCTTCCACTTTCAAGATCGTGGAACATTCCAGTCCACTGTCCATTGTTCTTAACACCGTAAGAGTAACTGAACGTGTACACCGGTGTAGCATTTAACATTTCGAAAGTCAGTCGCGCTACGTACCAACTCAATTTGGCAATTGAGTCAAATTGAAGTTCCCTGATAAAAAATTAAATAATAATTATTGGTGATTGGGCACATAAACCAGCTAGCTAGAATTATAATGGATACTGATAAGGGCTTTCGACTTAGAAGATCAAGACAAGCTTCCATTTAAAGTTAAAAATTATTGTGATGTTATATTGTAGGTATATATTATATATCTTGTATTCCAGAGAGTTCTTGAAAGTTTAAAATATAAACTCGATTTTCGGTCTACGAATGTCTTATTCGTGAGTCTCGTAGTAAATATCCCGTTTTAAATGGTTTCAGTATTGAATAAAACATAGATTTAAATATCACATACAATCTGTCGTCCTTTAGCAGATGATACTTCGAAGAGTTGCTCTCTTGTATGACGTTTGTCATCACCAGCGGATACCTCATCAGGTCACCCCGGCGTCTGTAGAGCTCTCTCCCCGATCGGATATCCACCAGCGAGCCGCTGTAGTACCCCCTGATGATGGAATATGTGGGGACTTTGGGTGATGGTTTGTATACTGTAGGAAAGGTGTAAGATCGAAATATCTTTATTACGTTGGCAAACACTTCGAAACACTTGAATCATGGACAAAAGTCAATTAAATAGTAAAAAGAAACTCACACTGCTGCCACACACTTTGAAACACTCGAATCCTGGACAAAATTCAATTAAGTATTTTAAAAAAGCTGTGTGTGTAGTGACCCTAATATGCATGCTGGGATCGGATCTCTTTTTCATAATCAGGCGACTATAGTGCGAGGCCGTAGAGCCGTAGAACTTCACAAACCCTCAAAATCGTTTAAACTCATCATGCAGGTTTTCTCACGATGTTTTCCTCAACTGGTGAGCAAACGATGTTAACATGGTAAGATTAACGGAGAAGAGAAATTCATATAAGCCCGTTTAAGAGTTTCCCTTTTTAGACTTGACCCCAGACCACAATTTTTAAGACCAAGTCTTTATCAACTAGACCAAAGTAGGTCCCGTCAAAATTTATTAATTGATATTTAAAATCATTTCCTTAGCCAAATAACAACAAATACTTACTATCAACCCTTACATTCCCACTATTGGGCACGGGTCTCCTTCTCGAAATCAGGCGAGGAGTGTCTTTGGGCCATAGTTGACCGATGCGCTGGCCCAATGCGGGTTGGTGAACTTCACACACCTTCACAGACTTTTCATCTCATTGAGCAAGCAGGTTTCCTCACGATGTTTCCTTCACCGGCGAGCAAGCGATGTTCTCATGTTCAGGTGCATGGAGAAATTTAGAAAAACACAAATACTTACATTCTTTTAAAGTAAACATGTCACCGTTTTGGACAGCTAAAACGAAATCACTGTCCAACAGCAGAGGTAGCTTCCAAATCATTTTATCGTCGTGTCCATGGTTGCTTAGCACAAGCCAACGGTAGGGTGGCCGAAGATATTCGCTTACCTAGTTGAAAAGTACGTTACAGTATTCTTACTTTAGTGGTATGGTTAATGTCGCCCTCCATGGCTTCATCTACAATTGACGACCTCTGTGGCTCAGTGGTTAGCGCGTTGGCGCTCAAGCCGGAGGTACCGGGTTCGAATCCCGGCAGGGAACAAAAAGTTTTCTGTGCTCCTGGGTTATGGATGTGTATTAAATATATGTATTATATAACAAAAATCTTAAATGTACGGTAAAGTATAAAAAAAGTATTAAATATATTTCCGTTGTCTGGGAACAATTTTTTCCAGAACTTACCACGGGACCAAATTGACGTGGTGTAAAAGCGTTCATAGATATTATTATTATTATTGTTAATAGAATTAGGCGTTACTTTGCGGAAATCCATTACCTATATAAGATTAAATTATAATTTAATTAGCAATAGCATATAGCACCACCCTCCTTTCCCACACTGCATATGCGTACACTCGCATGCACCACCACCCCACATGCACCACAACCACAGTAAAAGACCACCACCACACAATCTACGCATGTTTCGCCCCGACACCGAGGCATCCTCAGGATGTAGACTCTACGATTAGCAATCGTTAAGTTGTGGGTGTGTGTGTGGGGTAAGGTGTGGTGGTGCATGCGAGTGTACGCATATGCAGTGTGGGAAAGGAGGGCGGTGCTATATGCATGCATATGCGTGCACTCGCACATTTGCAGTAAAGACTGCGTGTTTTGCGGGATTATTGCAAATTAAATTATAATTTAATCTTATTATTATTATTTCCATTCGTGTTTTTTATCTCAGCTTATAGCTGGTTTCTACTACATTCACGGGCTGTTGCCAAGTGACTGCAGGTGTGGTGTTTTGGTGTATTTATGTTATGTAGTGTGTTTATGTTGAATGTTCTTGTGTGTGTGTTTTTTTTTTCTCCTGGTTGTGTCAAATAAATGTTCTTTCTTTCTTCTTTCTTTTTCTTCTATTTGTAGGAATTTTCTAACTATTCGGCATGTATTTAAAATAGCAGCTATTTGTAGGTGGATGTATAGGGATTCTTCGAGGTTTATTAATTTTAGGCTATGAAGGAGATGGTTGGGTATAACGCCGGTAGTAGAGAGAACTATGGGAATAACATAATATACTTTTTCTTTATTATTATTATTATGTACATGAAACAAAAAGTTATAAATACCTAATCATTGTAATAAAGTACTTACATTATTAAATACATCTGAACTTGCATATTTTAAATCAACAATAAACAATGTATTTAAATCCAATAGTGATGTTCCTTGATATTTTGATGCAGATTTTATTGATGAGTTCGATAAAACTTTTACCAAATTGATGACATCACCTAAAATCAATATTAATTGACAGTTATAATTAAATGTAAAAGCACCAAAATATTATATTGAAATAATTTACAGCTATAAAATACTTAGCACTTAAAATAAAATAAAATAAAACAACGCAATAACTAGAGTTCATGACTTGAAACGGCTGAACTGATTTTGACAAAACATAACATATCTATGAACCAAGACTGCGAAAATCTGCTTTCAAAGGAAAAATCCATATCCAAATAGGTTCACTCGTGAACAACGGTGTCAGGCACAGCCATACAAGTGAACAAACACACATACAGGCATATTTAGCGGTTAAACATATAACACCCATTTCTTTGCGTCGGTCGTAAAAAATGAATACGTATAATATACAAAAACACCTAGAGGTGATTTTGTATATCTCTATATATATATAATTCTTATGTACGTGTGTATGTCACTGAACTGCTCAAGCGACTGGACCGATCCAAATTTTTTTTTTGTGTGGGTTCAAGTGGATTTGAGAATGGTTTGGATTCACAAAAAAAATGTACAGGATAACTTCTGTCGGTGAATCTAGTTAAAATATAATACAGTATATTGATGCCTTAGAAAGCTTTAAATGTGGTAAACAAAAAGGTATATTAGCATACATTACAGGGTCTCTCTTTTTGTTTGATAAATAAATAAGAGAACATTTTAAATAACATATCTGTAGACTGTACTATTATGCACTCTCTGGTGGCCGCAGCTTAACCTAGATTTACAGCAGACTCCAGATTCAAGATAATAATTTTTATAGCCAATATATAAAAGAAATACTACAATCGGTCTTGTAGACTTTGAGTTAAATCGTAACGAACAAACAAAAATCATTCCCTTTTTAAAATATTCATCATCATCATTCATTCCCTTTTTTAAATATTCATCATCATCATCAGCCTCTATACGTCCATTGCTGAATATTTTAGGTCTACCTGCCTCTCTTTAAAATATTAAAGATAAAATATTCGAAGAAAACTTTTTTCGGTCGAACGAATTTACCAAAATACTTACTTTTTGGCCATCCTAAGTAGTTAAAATTGATATCAGTTGGCTTTCCTTCGTTTTCAATGTAACTCTTGACGAAATTAATTGCAAAAACATCCTTAGCGTGTATACCATTCACGATTCCCAATAATATTAAAAAAGTTGTCATTGTTATTTGCTTGTTCGCGTTTGACCTTCCAATGCTCTATCCGAAGAGCTTAGTTTACTTTTCTATATGTAATGTCTGTATGTTCAGTGTCTATTTTTTATTTTCTTTAACAGAACTTTTTTTTATGTTGCAAGGATCTTGGTTTTGTCGTAGGTACCTTATTTGAAATAAATATTGAATTTGAGTATATCAACTCTACTGACGCGCAGAATATGAGTTTATCTCTGATCGTTTCTAATGTTATAAATAATTTTATTTGTAGGGCGGAACTAGTAATTTTCAAAATCATTTTTTCTAATTTCTCTCCCGTAATCGTCAGGCCATCTTATCAGCACACAACCTTATCGTGGAGGTGGGATTCAGTTGTCTAACCCAGCACTTGGGGCGAAGCAAATTGAGCCGAGGGAGCTGCTCTATATTCCCCTCTTATAAGAAGAAGGACAAAAGAGCAGAGGGACAGGGGGCGAGGATGGAAACCTCACCCCATTGTACCTCTGTGGAGGTGGCGTCGGACCCTTGGCTAGCCGTCGAGGTGCCCTGTTGCTCAACAGATCTGGGGCACCTCACCAAAGGTGGCATTGGTAGCACTCGCCGGGTTTAATAGTGGGTAGAGCTGCGACCATCCTTATCATCATTCGGGCGATGGGGCGGCGGGCGGTCGATCACACACCCACATACTCGCCTGGGGAGTCCCCCTCCCCCGCGGGATGCCTAAGAGCATTTCCCAGCTTAGTAGAAAAAAAGTACTAATAAAACGACGACTAATAACGAACGAAAACGGACTGTATTACTAAAACAGAAAAAGAAGAGATATTTATGAGAATAAACAATCGGGGTATAGTGAGTCAAAAAAACGGTCGACTTTGACAGAGTCTTTGTAAGTATCCTGCATCCCTGTCATCAATGAATAAAATAACGATTGAATAAAATGAATAATTGAAGATTGAATTATCTGTGGCGTACCATTTAGCGCCACACTGAATGACGCTATCGAAGTTTCACAGTTCGGTGTTACACATAAATACTACAGTTGAAAAGATAACAAGTGGGCTTCGGCCTGATCGAACGTGCCATCTCTCTCGGTCGGAGATCTCCCTTTGGGGCTTCACCTACATTCTACAGATCAAATAAATAATGAACAAAAGAAAGGATAAGTGGGGGATGGGTTGGGCATGTGATGGCAGTGGGTAACATTGGCATTAGAACGTAATTCATAAGAATAGCAAAACAGCACGAGGTTGCAATCCCAGGACGCGTTGGTCCGACCAGATCCGCACCACTTTGAATTCCATAGCTTACATCAATTTTAGAAATGGCCAAACACGATAAGGAGGGTTATTGAGACAGACACGACCCTCAGAATATAAGACAACTCCTCGAGTAGAAGTGAAATCGACGTACATAATTATGAACGAAGTCACGTTATGAGCATGTCAAATGTATAAATTTTTCAGCCTCCAATTAAAATGGCTTGGATGCGTTTGTTGTTTGTTGCTCCACAGTAGCAATTATGGAATATCATATTTATGGTTGTAATTATGTAAGATTTACAATGTAACATCCGATCAATTATAAATCATCAGCATCATCAGCCTATATTCGTCCACTGCTGCACATAGGCCTCACTCAAATCAAATCTTGCTTGTTTCTCCCGTGAAATAGCTATGCTGTGTTTCGCAGAGAAGGGCGAGACAGGCAGTGCAATTACTGGCACCGAGACTTAACATCTTATGACTTAGGATAGGCAACACATAAATGAGTTGCCTGGGCTCGTTCCAGGTATACTAGTTTATGTTCATGGGTGACGTCGACCACTTACCATCAGGTGGCACGTTTGCCAGTTTGCCTATACATTCAACTAACATAAAAAAATCAAATCATTTTTTTCTTATTCTTTTTGAACGTCAATTGAATCTACCACCGGTTCCAAAGCAAACCCACTGAAAAGAACAGGCGAAACAAACTCAGTGGAACTAATATTTTCAAATTTTATTATAAAATATTTGAATATTTTATCACATGTTGCAGTGTTTTTTCATGTTAGTTGGATAGTTAAACTGGCAGATGTGCATCCTGATGGCAAGTGGTCAACGTCGCTTATTAACTAAATATACGAGTTTACCTGGAACTAACCTGGCCCAGGTAACTCATTTATGTGTTGCCTATCCTGAGACATAAGATGTTAAGTCTCGGTGCCAGTAATTACACTGCCTGTCTTGCCCTTCTCTCCGAAACAGCAAAGCTGTTTCACGGGATTCAGCTGTGCCGAAATTGTAAACCTTCTCGTAATCGAAGAAGTCGAAGTGCCCTGTTTGATCAACAGATCTGGGGCACCTCACCAAAGGCGGTATTGGTGGCACCCGCCGGGTTTTAGTGGGTAGAGCTGCATCGGCTTACCAGTTTTCGGGTGCAGCGTGTCCCACATACCCGCCTGAGAAGACCCACTCTCCCACGGGATGCCTCAGAGCATTTGATACACCCATAATAATAATAATATCTATAATAATATCTATGGAAGCTTTCACACCACGTCAATCTAGTCCCGTGGTAAGTTCTAGAAGAACTTGTGTTACGAATACCAGACACGGAAATATATTTAATACTTTTATACTATACATATATTTAAGATTTTACACATATTTAATACACATCCATGACCCAGGAACACAGAAAATATTTTTGTTCCCTGGCGGGATTCGAACCCACAACCTCCGGCTTGAGCGCCAACGCGCTTACCACTGAGCTACAGAGGTCGTCATATATAGGTACTCTTTTTTCACAATAGTTAATCAAGTTGATTATACCGGGTGCAAGTGCTAGTTTGTCATTAATAATTCAGTATTAATATGTAATGGTAATCGGTGACATCTTGGTAAATATAAGTAAAGATAATGTGGTCATTGTGATCTCAGAGGTATATTATTAATGGGGACCAATATGTGGATTTTCAACAGTGATACACAACCTATAATAAAACTTATGTGTGGGTCACATAATGAGGCTACGTTGTAGGTATTTACCACAATCAAAATGTTTATATATTATTTTACGTTTGTTTACCGATATCACGAAAAGATTAAGCTCGGTGAAGTTGCAGTGGGCTGGTCACACACTCAGGAGAACGGATGGCCGATGGGGCAATAAGGTTCAAGAGTGGAGGCCATCTTTGGGAAGACGAAGTGTTGGACTAAGACGGCCATTAACCAAGTGGAAAAATGATCTCCGTGCGGTGGCCGGTCCGTGTTGGATGCGATGCGATGCGGCGATGGATCGTCGTGGCGTTCATTGAAGGAGGCCTATGTTCAGTAGTCGACGGATAAAGGCTGATGATGATGATGGTGAACGATGGCTACTCCCCACCAAGGTTCAAGCCTTGTCGTGGCTCTTTGTACTTCTTATAAGAAGAGGGACAAAAGGGCAGGGGGGACAAGGGCGAGGATGGCAACCTCATCCCATTGCACTGTCCTTATTGACTGTGACGTTCTGAGGGGTTGTTCTGTGGTGCGAAAAAAGGTAATATTATATTCTATACCTTTTTCAGGAAAACAGCGAAGCTAATAACCCTAACGAAACAAATAAATAGGACATAGGCTAGACAGAGGTCAGAATGCAGCCGAATTATTCAAATGTGTTTTGTTGTAATGTTATTTTGGAAAAAAGATGACTCTATTAAAATAAATTCCTAGATAGAAAAAATGTTGGGTATCGCTGTTCTAATAGTTGTAAAATGTCACTGATAATAATTTAATTTTAGCAGGAAACTGTATGTGAAATAATAAACCCGTCGCAGTCAAGAATAATATTAAATAATGGTTTTATCGGTGGGGATATAGGTTTTGAAGCGAGCCCCTGCTTCCATCCTGATTTCTTCCGTCCAAAAGTTTAACTGTATTAGGTGCCGTCAGCAGGATACCATCTTACGACTAAGGTTGGGTAATACATGAAGCCTTTTTTCTTTTTTTCCTTTTTTTCCAGGTAGGTATGAGGAACTCGCTGTGCCCGAAAGATGGTAAGGCACATCTCTACTCATTAAAACCCGGGTGCCACCAATACCTTTGGTGAGGTGCCCCGGATTTGCTTAGCAACAGGGCACCTCGATGGCTAGTCAGTCCCCCAAGGAACCAACGCCACCTTCACGGAGGGGTTATCCCGCACAACAGAACAACTCCTACCAACGTCGGCACAGTACAATGGGGTGAGGTTCCCGCGTCCTCGCCCCTTGCCTCCTGCTCTTTTGTCCCCTATTCTTATAAGAGGGGTACAAAGAGCCCCCTCGGCTCAATTAGGTTCGCCCAAGGTGCTGTCTCACCCTAGGCTACTGAGCCCCACCACCACGTCAAGGCCTGAACCATGATGGGCTTCAAAACTAAGCATAAAATCATAGATGAAGTAGTCGGCGCTGGGATTTATATTTTTCTCAACAACATCGCAAATATTTCCTCTCATGCCAGGCATCTTCCCGGGGGTATGCCTCCTTTCCGTCATGGGAACCACTCATGGATGGAGTTAGGAATTTGGCTTTAATGGCCGGGCAGGGTTTAGGCAAAATGGTAGGCAACCGTATGGTTTTTTTATTACCAAAACTTGAATGTCTAGGTTAAACTCGTATTTATTTGTTGTTTGTACTCGTAATTATTATCATATAATATTGAATACTAGCTGTTGCCCGCTGCCATAGAAACATAATCGTACCCGCCATACCCGGACTGAAGTTTATTATTTTTATAGCCCATGACACTCACAAAACTGTCAAAATCAGTTCAATGCATCCAGAGTTGTAGTGAGTGAATATTAGTACAGATAAAACATAATATTATATTATAATATTATACAGGACCTCTATCAGCTAGCCGCGGCCCGCAGCTTCGCCCGCGTTAACTTGGATTGAGGATTATATTTATAGCTTAAGTTATCCTTATAACATTAGATGGAACAAAGACAGTCAGTGAAAGTTCCGTCGAAATCGGCCCAGTCGTTTCAGAAATTAGGTGGAAAAAATAATAGACAACAGATAATAGATATCAGATACAGATAGCAGATAGCAGATACAGATAGCAGATAGCAGATACAGATATCCGCTTTCCGCTATCCGATATCCGTTGATAGCGGATAGCGGAAAGCGGATAGCGAGTAGAGGATAACGGATAGCGGATAACGAACAACAAATAATGAATAACGGATAATTGATAGCAGAGAGCAGATAAAAGATCGCAGATAGCACGGAAGCAGACAGCAGAAAGCAGATAGCAGAAAGCAGATAGCAGAAAGCAGATAGCAGAAAGCAGATAGCAGATAGCAGATAGCAGATAGCAGATAGCAGATAGCAGATAGCAGATAGCAGATAGCAGATAGCAGATAGCAGATAGCAGATAGCAGATAGCAGATAGCAGATACCAGATAGCAGATAGCAGATAGCAGATAGCACATAGCAGATAGCAGATAGCAGATAGCAGATAGCAGATAGCACATAGCAGATAGCAGATAGCATACGAATAACGAAAATCGGACAACGGATAGCAGATAGCGGATAGCGGATAGCGGATAGCGGATATCGGAAAGCAGATAGCAGATAACGGATAGCTGACGAATAACGAATAATAAATAACGAATAATGTGTTATACTCAAGAGATAGACTTTTCTGTAGACCTATATAAGATGCACAACTCCACCATACATTATAAGGATATGCATTATGCTCCTTATAACTTCCTAATATTTATAATTAATTATAAAGTAATTATAATTATAACATAGTATAGTCAGACTTACAGACGCCACTTCATACGACTTGTTTTTCTAATCTTTGTATGTAGGTATGTAAAAATTGCGTTTTTTTATCAGCAAGGAAGTCCACAATACCGACTTTAATGAAATTTAACAAGACATGTAGTTTTGTCCAACTTAAGAGATAAAATAGTTTCGGACACGATTGGTGGCGCCGTTGTCTGTGGCAGGCAAACATATATAAAGCTGAAATAATTATTGGATTCTACAAATGTTTTATTACAAACATAATGTTAGTAAATTCAGTTTTTCTTTTATTTTATTTGCCTGTCAAGGCTGACATAATCGAATGATTGTTCTAAGCCAGTGTAGTCACTACGATCCGAAATGATCTACCTTGTCTATAAAAAATATCACTCAAGCCTGCCAGGTAGCATCTAAAACAAATTCTCAGCACTGACTTATGCGGTATTTGCATGAGTTGGTATTTGCAACCTTATAGTTTATTTTGGGAACTCTCCTCAACGTCCGAAGCTATCTAAAATGCCTTGCTTTATACTGACTTACTTTATACAACGCCATCTATCATGATGTTAAGGAACTAGTTACCTAACTTAAATGTAGATGGCGCTGTTCCATAAAATATCGTTGTATTGAATAAAAAATAGTTAAATTATTACCTAGAAATTTACAACAACTTTATTGAAGCAGTAAGTCTATCCATCTTAGTCTTAAATAAATAAAAGTATGTGTTAATTTAATTAACTTTACGATACCAGAAACTCTTCTGGACTCCATTTCCATCGACCAGCCCTGCTGGCTCAATGCGCTCATGTTGAGGAACACCGCATCAGACAGTTGTCCATCAGGTTTGTCATGGATCTTTAAGGAAAAATATGATTTAGTTTTGATAACTATGTAGCACATAGGCTCCAAATCGAATAAAAAATATCTTTATTGCAAAAATAATGCCTTTATGATAGTTGGATATGCAAATGGACAGACGAGCCACCTGATGGTAAGAGGTCAGCGTCGCCCATGAACATGAACAAGTTAACCTGGAACTAGCCCAGGCAACTCATCCATGTGGTGTCTATCCTGAGACATAAGATGTTAAGTCTCGGTGTCAGTAATTACACTGCCTGTCTTGCCCTTCTGTCCAAAACACAATAAAGCTGTTTGACTGGAGAAAGAAGCAGGATGGTGGTATCCAAGCAGGCAGAAGCGCCGCGCAATCCTCCCACCGGTATTTAATGGGAGAAACATGCAGGATGGTGGTACCCTAGCAGACGGGAGAGCGCTACAGCGCAACCCTCCCACCGGTATTTAAAGGGAGAAACAACTAGGATGGTGGTAGTAAATACATAGTTTAAAACAGGCAGTGTTTAACCTGCACCGAGGGTTCTGAAGTCTCAAGATAAACACATGAACGAGTTGCCTGAGCGAGTGGTCACTTCCCATCATATGGCTCAATAGCCTATTTACATCTACTGTCCTGTGTTTTAGAAAATGTTCTAATATAAATAATAGTACATACGTTCATTGCGGCTTCCCATTTGCTTTCTAAACGTATTGCGAAGATTGAAATGATTGAGCAAACGAAGATTGCCAACCAGACAGTGATTGAAAACGGTAGAGTGAAGATATTGGAGACGTACGAGAGAGGCGGTTGTCGGAATATGAACCCAACTTTGGTCCGGCTGATGGAGTCTATGAAGGTTACGGGCCCCAGTCGACCGAAGATCATTGCACAGTTTGATCCTGAAAAGCGAATAGTTAAAGAATCAAGATGATATTGATACGGGACCTATTGATTAGGGAAATGAGCTAGGCAGCCTGCGTACGGGTTGATACTTATTTTTTCGATAACGATAACAGTTTCGATATATTTTGGAGAGACGGCTGAGAATGAAAATTTTAGAATAAAATGGGCGACAAATGAATTAGTTTCTTAGGCTAGTCTTAGGTTAACTAGTTTATGTTCATGGGTGACGCTGACCACGTATTATAATCGTGTGGTTCGACTGCCCGTTTGCCCATCCAACTATAATCAGGAAAGAGAAACCCATCCCACCAAGCGGTGGTTCAAGCCTTGTCGTGGTAGAGCTTAGTAGCCCAAAGTCAACCTAGCATCTTGGGCGAAACCAATTGAACCGAGAGAGCTGCTCTTTGTACTCGTTATTAAGAAGAGGGGACAAAAGTGCAGGTTAACAAGGGGCGAGAATGGGAGCCTTACCCCTTTGCACTGTCCCTACGTTGGGAGGGGTTTGTCTGTAGTGCGGGAAAACCCCTTTCTTGAGGAGGTGTCGCTCCCTTGAGGGTCTGAGTAACTGTTGAAGTGCCTTGTTGCTCAACAGATCCACACCTCACCAAAGGCGGCATAGGTGGCACTCGCCCGGTTTTAGTGGATAGAGCTGCGTCCACTTTACCATTTTTCAGGCCCCGGCTAGGCAGTTCTACCTTCCCCCGCGGATGCCTAAGCGATTTACCAGCGCAAAAGAAAAAAAAGGAAGGAGAAACCCAGCCGTACCTTGGAAGTCATTCTCTAATCTTTTCACATAACTTACCCAGGTCAGCTCTCCCGGCGTGGACGTCTCCAATCATCTCCACCCAGACCCCGTTGATGCTGTACCCGTACGCATGGCTGAAGATGTACCGAGGGATGGCATTCATCATCATCATCGACAA
The DNA here is from genome assembly GCA_963853865.1 of Helleia helle. Classification (NCBI taxonomy): domain Eukaryota; kingdom Metazoa; phylum Arthropoda; class Insecta; order Lepidoptera; family Lycaenidae; genus Helleia; species Helleia helle. The sequence continues at coordinate 16,069,167 of OY971433.1, read as the reverse complement.
CCGTCCCACCGCCCAGTTCATCTTTGTGTTCGTGTCGTATTGGAGTTCTCTGAAACACTTGGTGCTTATTAAGAAGGTCTTTTTAATTATGGAATGATATTTTAAAAGACCTTCTAAAAAACTTCCCGGGACGCTCGACACAAGTGATAGCTTAAACCTATTTAAAAAAATCAATATTAAATATTGAAAATTGAAAATGAAAAAAAAAATTGTTTAAGTTCAGAAAAGCTTAATAATTAAAATTTATGTAAGAGATCAAACACAAAAAAACAAACTTAAACACTAGTAGTAGAGTATAGAGAGGGCAAAGCGTCTGTCCGAAATACGGCTAGCGCTTAGCTTAGCGGGTTACAGCGAGAGAGGAAGGTTTTTTACCGGTGGGAAGGAAGCGCTGTGCCGCGCTCCCGGCTGCATGGGTACCACCATCTTGCTTGTTTCTCTCGTGAAACAGCTTTGCTGTGTTTCGGAGAGAAGGGCAAGACAGGCAGTGTAATTACTGGCACCGAGACTTAATATCTTATGGCTCAGGATAGGCAACACATAGATGAGTTGCCTGGGCTCGTTCCAGGTAAACTAGTTTATGTTCATGGGCGACGTCGACCACTTACCATCAGGTGGCACGTTTGCCAGTTTGCTTATCCAAGTAACATAAAAAAAGGAAGAAAAGAGTGAGAAAGGTAAGCCAGACAGACTGGCGCTGTAAAGCGTAATGCGTTACGTAACGAAGCGGCTTACCCTCCTATAAAAAGTTATCACTTCAAAAATCCATTCCTAAGTAAAGTAATATTTGATCATCAGTGGACAATCATGGGCTGATGATGATGATGATGATGATGATGAGGGACTAGTTCAAATGATAAGGTTAGAGAAGACTTCAACTAGAACTAAATCACTAAAGTCATAAGCCACCTGACTGTGGTTAGTTCGTCGCTTCTCACAAAAGCTGGACTGGAGTTAGTAGAGCAGAGCTTTTCGCGCGTTCAAGAAATTTGTGTAGAAAACGCAGTAAGATTCACGATGACCACATCTCTAGCTAACTTTACACGGCCAAGCTTACATAACTAGGTGGTGGAATATTCCCCACCCTGGTTCAGGCTTTGACGTGGCGGGTCTCAGTAGCCTAGGGTGAGCCCAGCACCTTTGGCAAATATAATTGAGCCAAAGGGGCTCGCTATACCCCTATTATTAGAAGAGGGGACAAAAGAGCAGGGGGCAAAGGGCGAGGACGGGAACCGCACCCCATTGTACTGTCCCGATGTTGGGATGTTCTGTGGTGCAGGCCAATCCCTCTGTGGAGTTGGCGTCGGTCCCTTGAGGGTCTGACTAGCCGTCGAGGTGCCCTGTTTGCTCATTAGATCCGGGGCACCTCACCAAAGGCGGCATTGGTAGCACTCTCTGGGTTTTAGTGGGTAGAGCTGTGTCTACATACCAGCTTTCGGGCGCAGCGAGTCCCACATACCCGCCTGGGGAGATCCACTCCCCAGCGGGATGCCTCAGAGCATTTCCCGGCGTTAAAAAAAAATTGGTGGTGGGATGTTCAGCAGTAAACGGGAAAAGGTTAATAATATTTTATTTTATAGCATAGGAGGGCAAACGAACAATCGAAGCTTTAGACTACAAATTATTATACAGATGTGTTGCCCTCCTTTTCCCTACCCCCCCAATGGGCCATCGGAACCTAAAAAACCGCACGAAACGCGACAGCATAACTGTCACTTGACGCCGGTGTTATGTGTGCGAAAGGTACCATCCTGGTCGTGCCGGCCCAAGTCGGCTGCAATGCAGCATGGCACTACCTCTTAACAATTTAATAATAAGCATGAGAGTTACTTTTCGTGATAAAATATTATAGAGTGTAAAGATTATTTCTTTTAAACTCCACTTTTGAGCGGAGTTTCCACTGGCGCAATTCTGAATGGAGTGGAGAGAAGTGAAACTAGAATTAACCAATCACAGTGCTTGAAATCTCCACTCCGCATCAGTAGAAAAATACTGAGTGGCCAATTCACGCTCCGCTCCTCTAGAATCCGCGTAAGGGAAAACGCCCTCTAACGTTATAGTTTACAATTTCACATACAGCATATCCTCTCTCGGCAGATGGTACTGTGTGGAGTTGTTATCCTGTATGACATTGGACATGACCAGCTCGTGACCCATCACGTCCCCCCGGCGCCGGTACATCTCCCTCCGAGGCCGGGAGTCCACCAGGGAGCCGTTGTAGTACCCTCGCGCTTGGGTGTAGGTGGGGACCTTTGGGTGACGGCTTGTATACTGCAAAAAATGAATCTAGTAGTGGATATGGGGATAATAAGGGCAGACGGCGTCCCTTTTTTTTTCCCCTCAAGAAGAGGGGACAAAAGAGCAGCCAATCAATCCAAGTTAACGCGGGCGAAGCTGCGGGCCGCGGCTAGCTGATAGAGGACTAGTCCTGTATAATATTATAATATAATATTAGTACAGATAAATCATAATATCAACGGATAGCGGATAGCGGAAAGCGGATAGCGAGTAGAGGATAGCGGATAGCAGATAGCAGATAGCACATAGCAGATAGCAGATAGCATACGAATAACGAAAATCGGACAACGGATAGCAGATAGCGGATAGCGGATAGCGGATAGCGGATAGCGGATAGCGGATATCGGAAAGCAGATAGCAGACAACGGATAGCTGACGAATAACGAATAATAAATAACGAATAATGTGTTATACTCAAGAGATAGACTTTTCTGTAGACCTATATAAGATGCACAACTCCACCATACTTTATAAGGATATGCATTATGCTCCTTATAACTTAATAATATTTATAATTAATATATAAAGTAATTATAATTATAACATACCAAAGTCTTTAAATATTTAAATTTTAAATTGTAATTCTTTTCGACATTAATTCTATTGGTATTTGATTTTAGTATTAGGTATTATTTTTGTCATTTAAATTTTAATATTTATATTGTACTTATATGGGTGATTAACCTGAAATAAATGATTTTTAACTATTATTTTGTTGTATCTCAAAGGATTTAGGCGTTTCCGGTGACAGCTCCCAGACGGCTAATTTTTTCTGACGGTCCTGTGGTTTCCACCGCGTACTTCACATCCCGTGGCAGTACAGGGATAAATTATAGCCTATATGTTATTCTAATGTATAAGCAATGTTATTGTAAAGTTTTTGTGTTTTTTAAGTATTTCCATAATTTCTTACAAACTTTCACGCTTATAATATAATAATATACATATACAAAGTATATACTTTAGTATCACAGTGTAAATATATATATGACATTGCTTATACTGTGATCCTTACTATACTATACTATACTAGATAGTATAGTATATACTACCCACAGAGCAATTACGTACTACACTAGTAGTAGGAGAAAGATAAGGATACATGATACTAAATATTAAGACGTTTATCTTATATCTTTAAATGAGCAATTCTTGTATATATATAATTGGAATCTCGGAATCGGCTCCAACGATTTTCATGAAATTTAGTATATAGGGGGCTTCGGGGGCGATAAACCGATCTAGCTAGGAATCATTTTTAGAAATCTTATATCTTTAAATGAGCAATTCTTGTATATATATAATTGGAATCTCGGAATCGGCTCCAACGATTTTCATGAAATTTAGTATAGAGGGGGTTTCGGGGCGATAAATCGATCTAGCTAGGAATCATTTTTAGAAAATGTCATTTAAAAAAAAATACCGAGCAAAGCTCGGTCATCCAGGTCCTAATTTATTGATTGATATCAATCGTTTTTCTGCATTTCTTATTTTCAACACGGTACCTAGGCGATGGATTACCTCCGTGCGCCGTACCGTTGGCTGGTATTAAGCAACATTGAGGACGAAGACACGAGGAAAAAACTTTGCGACCTGCCAATACTGTTAGACGTGACTTCGTTCTAGCAGTACGGACTAAAGACACGTTCACACTGACAGAACGTAAGTTTAAATATTTCCACTTTATTTTTACACATTATTATTATTATACTGGTGGAAGAATTCTTTATATCCGATAAGTAACCAGGGATAAGTTAATATCAAAGTGATAGTTGGCTGGTATGTGGGACTCGCTGCGCCCGAAAGCTGGTAAGTGGACGCAGATCTACCCACTAAAACCCGGCGAGTGCCACCAATGCCGCCTTAGGTGAGGTGCCCCGGATCTAATGAGCAAACAGGGCACCTCGACGGCTAGTCAGCCCCTCAGGGGACCGACGTCACCTCCCAACATCGGGACATTACAATGGCTGCTCTTTTGTCCCCTCTTCTTGTAAGAGGGGTACAAAGAGCTCCCTCGGCTGAATTAGCTTCGCCCAAAGAGTGGGCATACCTTAGACTACTGATCCCCACCGCCACGTCAAGGCCTGAACCATGTTGGGGGACATAAATGACGTTAAGTTGACATACCAATGATGTAGAAGAGCTTAAATTCACTTCACGTAATTAATGAATGCTCCCTTATTGCGTGTTCGTTGCATCTGCTAGTAAGAGGTTGGCAGCTGAATTGGGCCGGCACGACCGGGATGGTACCTCACCTCTCCCTGACATAACATCGGCGTCAAGTGACAGCTATGTTGTCGCGTTTCGTGCGGCTTGTGAGTTTCTTCCTATCTGCCTTTGTCTAGGAACACATAGCACATCAGCCGTCTGCCCTTATTATCCCCATATCCACTACTAGATTCATTTTTTGCAGTATACAAGCCGTCACCCAAAGGTCCTAACTACACCCAAGCGCGAGTGTACTACAACGGCTCCCTGGTGGACTCCCGGCCTCGGAGGGAGATGTACCGGCGCCGGGGGGACGTGATGGGTCACGAGCTGGTCATGTCCAATGTCATCCAGGATAACAACTCCACACAGTACCATCTGCCGAGAGAGGATATGCTGTATGTGAAATTGTAAACTATAACGTTAGAGGGCGTTTTCCCTGACGCGGATTCTAGAGGAGCGGAGCGTGAATTGGCCACTCAGTATTTTTCTACTGATGCGGAGTGGAGATTTCAAGCACTGTGATTGGTTAATTCTAGTTTCACTTCTCTCCACTCCATTCAGAATTGCGCCAGTGGAAACTCCGCTCAAAAGTGGAGTTTAAAAGAAATAATCTTTACACTCTATATTTTATCACGAAAAGTAACTCTCATGCTTATTATTAAATTGTTAAGAGGTAGTGCCATGCTGCATTGCAGCCGACTTGGGCCGGCACGACCAGGATGGTACCTTTCGCACACATAACACCGGCGTCAAGTGACAGTTATGCTGTCGCGTTTCGTGCGGTTTTTTAGGTTCCGATGGCCCATTGGGGGGATAGGGAAAAGGAGGGCAACACATCTGTATAATAATTTGTAGTCTAAAGCTTCGATTGTTCGTTTGCCCTCCTATGCTATAAAATAAAATATTATTAACCTTTTCCCGTTTACTGCTGAACATCCCACCACCCATTTTTTTAACGCCGGGAAATGCTCTGAGGCATCCCGCTGGGGAGTGGGTCTCCCCAGGTGGGTATGTGGGACTCGCTGCGCCCGAAAGCTGGTATGTGGACACAGCTCTACCCACTAAAACCCGGCGAGTGCTACCAATGCCGCCTTTGGTGAGGTGCCCCGGATCTAATGAGCAAACAGGGCACCTCGACGGCTAGTCAGCCCCTCAAGGGACCGACGCCAACTCCACAGAGGGATTGGCCTGCACCACAGAACATCCCAACATCGGGACAGTACAATGGGGTGCGGTTCCCGTCCTCGCCCTTTGCCCCCTGCTCTTTTGTCCCCTCTTCTAATAATAGGGGTATAGCGAGCCCCTTTGGCTCAATTATATTTGCCAAAGGTGCTGGGCTCACCCTAGGCTACTGAGACCCGCCACGTCAAAGCCTGAACCAGGGTGGGGAACATTCCACCACCTAGTCATTCCTAGTTGGTTGGCCGTGTAAAGTTAGCTAGAGATGTGGTCATCGTGAATCTTACTGCGTTTTCTACACAAATTACTTGAACGCGCGAAAAGCTCTGCTCTACTAACTCCAGTCCAGCTTTTGTGAGAAGCGACGAACTAACCACAGTCAGGTGGCTTATGACTTTAGTGATTTAGTTCTAGTTGAAGTCTTCTCTAACCTTATCATTTGAACTAGTCCCTCATCATCATCATCATCATCATCATCAGCCCATGATTGTCCACTGATGATCAAATATTACTTTACTTAGGAATGGATTTTTGAAGTGATAACTTTTTATAGGAGGGTAAGCCGCTTCGTTACGTAACGCATTACGCGTTACAGTGCCAGTCTGTCTGGCTTACCTTTCTCACTCTTTTCTTCCTTTTTTTATGTTACTTGGATAAGCAAACTGGCAAACGTGCCACCTGATGGTAAGTGGTCGACGTCGCCCATAAACATAAACTAGTTTACCTGGAACGAGCCCAGGCAACTCATCTATGTGTTGCCTATCTGAGCCATAAGATGTTAAGTCTCGGTGCCAGTAATTACACTGCCTGTCTTGCCCTTCTCTCCAAAACACAGCAAAGCTGTTTCACGGGAGAAACAAGCAAGATGGTGGTACCCATGCAGCCGGGAGCGCGGCACAGCGCTTCCTTCCCACCGGTAAAAAACCTTCCTCTCTCGCTGTAACCCGCTAAACTAAGCGCTAGCCGTATTTCGGACAGACGCTTTGCCCTCTCTATACTCTACTACTAGTGTTTAAGTTTGTTTTTTTTTGTGTTTGATCTCTTACATTAATTTTAATTATTAAGCTTTTCTGAACTTAAACAATTTTTTTTTCATTTTCAATTTTTAATATTGATTTTTTTAAATAGGTTTAAGCTATCACTTGTGTCGAGCGTCCCGGGACGCCCACGTTCTTTTTTTGTAGATGAAGAAGTTTTTTAGAAGGTCTTTTAAAATATCATTCCATAATTAAAAAGACCTTCTTAATAAGCACCAAGTGTTTCAGAGAACTCCAATACGACACGAACACAAAGATGAACTGGGCGGTGGGACGGTTGTCGATGATGATGATGAATGCCACCCCTAGGTACATCTTCAGCCATGCGTACGGGTACAGCATCAACGGGGTCTGGGTGGAGATGATTGGAGACGTCCACGCCGGGAGAGCTGACCTGGGTAAGTTATGTGAAAAGATTAGAGAATGACTTCCAAGGTACGGCTGGGTTTCTCCTTCCTTTTTTTTCTTTTGCGCTGGTAAATGCTCTTAGGCATCCGCGGGGGAAGGTAGAACTGCCTAGCCGGGGCCTGAAAAATGGTAAAGTGGACGCAGCTCTATCCACTAAAACCGGGCGAGTGCCACCTATGCCGCCTTTGGTGAGGTGTGGATCTGTTGAGCAACAAGGCACTTCAACAGTTACTCAGACCCTCAAGGGAGCGACACCACCTCAAGAAAGGGGTTTTCCCGCACTACAGACAAACCCCTCCCAACGTCGGGACAGTGCAAAGGGGTAAGTAAGGCTCCCATTCTCGCCCCTTGTTAACCTGCACTTTTGTCCCCTCTTCTTAATAACGAGTACAAAGAGCAGCTCTCTCGGTTCAATTGGTTTCGCCCAAGATGCTAGGTTGACTTTGGGCTACTAAGCTCTACCACGACAAGGCTTGAACCACCGCTTGGTGGGATGGGTTTCTCTTTCCTGATTATAGTTGGATGGGCAAACGGGCAGTCGAACCACACGATTATAATACGTGGTCAGCGTCACCCATGAACATAAACTAGTTAACCTAAGACTAGCCTAAGAAACTAATTCATTTGTCGCCCATTTTATTCTAAAATTTTCATTCTCAGCCGTCTCTCCAAAATATATCGAAACTGTTATCGTTATCGAAAAAATAAGTATCAACCCGTACGCAGGCTGCCTAGCTCATTTCCCTAATCAATAGGTCCCGTATCAATATCATCTTGATTCTTTAACTATTCGCTTTTCAGGATCAAACTGTGCAATGATCTTCGGTCGACTGGGGCCCGTAACCTTCATAGACTCCATCAGCCGGACCAAAGTTGGGTTCATATTCCGACAACCGCCTCTCTCGTACGTCTCCAATATCTTCACTCTACCGTTTTCAATCACTGTCTGGTTGGCAATCTTCGTTTGCTCAATCATTTCAATCTTCGCAATACTTTTAGAAAGCAAATGGGAAGCCGCAATGAACGTATGTACTATTATTTATATTAGAACATTTTCTAAAACACAGGACAGTAGATGTAAATAGGCAATTGAGCCATATGATGGGAAGTGACCACTCGCTCAGGCAACTCGTTCATGTGTTTATCTTGAGACTTCAGAACCCTCGGTGCAGGTTAAACACTGCCTGTTTTAAACTATTTATTTACTACCACCATCCTACTTGTTTCTCCCTTTAAATACCGGTGGGAGGGTTGCGCTGTAGCGCTCTCCCGTCTGCTAGGGTACCACCATCCTGCATGTTTCTCCCATTAAATACCGGTGGGAGGATTGCGCGGCGCTTCTGCCTGCTTGGATACCACCATCCTGCTTCTTTCTCCAGTCAAACAGCTTTATTGTGTTTTTGACAGAAGGGCAAGACAGGCAGTGTAATTACTGACACCGAGACTTAACATCTTATGTCTCAGGATAGGCACCACATGGATGAGTTGAATGGGCTAGTTCCAGGTTAACTTGTTCATGTTCATGGGCGACGCTGACCTCTTACCATCAGGTGGCTCGTCTGTCCATTTGCATATCCAACTATCATAAAGGCATTATTTTTGCAATAAAGATATTTTTTATTCGATTTGGAGCCTATGTGCTACATAGTTATCAAAACTAAATCATATTTTTCCTTAAAGATCCATGACAAACCTGATGGACAACTGTCTGATGCGGTGTTCCTCAACATGAGCGCATTGAGCCAGCAGGGCTGGTCGATGGAAATGGAGTCCAGAAGAGTTTCTGGTATCGTAAAGTTAATTAAATTAACACATACTTTTATTTATTTAAGACTAAGATAGATAGACTTACTGCTTCAATAAATTTGTTGTAAATTTCTAGGTAATAATTTAACTATTTTTTATTCAATACAACGATATTTTATGGAACAGCGCCATCTACATTTAAGTTAGATAACTAGTTCCTTAACATCATGATAGATGGCGTTGTATAAAGTAAGTCAGTATAAAGCAAGGCATTTTAGATAGCTTCGGACGTTGAGGAGAGTTCCCAAAATAAACTATAAGGTTGCAAATACCAACTCATGCAAATACCGCATAAGTCAGTGCTGAGAATTTGTTTTAGATGCTACCTGGCAGGCTTGAGTGATATTTTTTATAGACAAGGTAGATCATTTCGGATCGTAGTGACTGTGTGGCTTAGAACAATCATTCGATTATGTCAGCCTTGACAGGCAAATAAAATAAAAGAAAAACTGAATTTACTAACATTATGTTTGTAATAAAACATTTGTAGAATCCAATAATTATTTCAGCTTTATATATGTTTGCCTGCCACAGACAACGGCGCCACCAATCGTGTCCGAAACTATTTTATCTCTTAAGTTGGACAAAACTACATCTCTTGTTAAATTTCATTAAAGTCGGTATTGTGGACTTCCTTGCTGATAAAAAAACGCAATTTTTACATACCTACATACAAAGATTAGAAAAACAAGTCGTATGAAGTGGCGTCTGTAAGTCCCTTAAATACAACCATATTACCTCGTTTGGCAGTTTGTGTCAAATTATCAACACAATAATTTCTTAGATTTTATGGAAGAGAACCTTAGGAATAAGGGGTTCCTCCCAGGCGTTTTAGGATAGCAAAATATAAAAATATAGAATATTTGAAAAGATTAGTTCTACTGTGTTTGTTTCTTCTCAGTGGGCCCTTGGACCCGGCGGTAGAATCAACAAACAAAAAACATACAAATATCCGAAATGAGAACCTCCTCTTATTTAGAAATCAGTTAAAAGATACTTTGCTGAGACTATTTAGAAAAAGAATTTTAGATTTAGATTCAACATCAATTTATTAACATCGTCAGGTCGTATAATGTTCCTGTTCATATTCCTGACCGCGATGACCGTGTACGTGGCGTACAGTGCCCACGTGACGGTGCTGCTGCAGGCGCCCTCCAGCTCCATCCAGACCCTGGAGCAGCTGGCCACCTCCAGGATACAGCTGGGAGCACTCGACGTGGTCTACAACAGATATGCGCTAAAGGTGACTAGATAATTGTCCTACAGATAGTGACCAATGGTTGAGTTGTTTTGATCACGAGGCATGTGAAATTTTAGAGGACCTTTTTAGTCAAGCTTAAGCCCCTGGAATCTCACATTGAACCGAGCCTATTATATTGGACCCTCGTCCCTCAATATGACTGACCTACATAACATTTCTACGAAACAAAAATTATACATTATTCGTAGCGTACACGTACACGCACACTAACACACACACGCACACACTCTCGCACACGCACATGCGCTCGTATTAAAGTAAGGGGTATAATAGGGTACAATTGTATGGTGTTTCAGTTCAAACAGCAAACCAAGGTAAGTCAACGTTCTCATGAACATAAATATTACTCAAATCTTATCGTTAAAACCAAGTTTCTCGTTGAGCCCTGCAGAACAGGCACCTCTAATATGGTGGGCAATGGTATAGCAGTGTTAAAGGGAAGCAGTCTGATTATAAAAGAAAAGTCAGGACAAAGCTGAAACAAGCCTTTTTTGTTCTTTAACGCCGGGAAATGCTTTGAGGCATCCCGCGGGGGAGTGGGACTCGCGGCGCCCAAAAGCTGGTAAGTGGACGCAGCTCTACCCACTAACACCCAGCGAGTCCCATAATGCCGCCTTTGGTGAGGTGCCCTGGATCTAATAATAAACAGGGCACCTCAACGGCTAGTCAGTCCCCAAGGGACCGACGCCACCTCCACAGAATGGTTGTCCCGCACCACAGAACAACCCCTCCCAACGTCGGGACAGTACAATGGGGTGAGGTTCCCGTCCTCGCCTTGCCCCCTGCTCTTTTGTCCCCTCTTCTTATAAGAGGGGTACAAAGAGCCCCCAAGCTGAAACAAGCCTAGAATAAGGCCTACAAGCAAAGGGGAGAAGAATTTCCACTCTTCCACGCGTTGGAAGTTACCTCGGTGCCAATAAATAAACTATCTATCTACGCACCTTTGGTTAGGAATAGTCAAGAACCATAAGGTACCATCTAAGTCAATGATCCCCCACTTTTTCTCAAGGTCCCGTTTACTTACAGGAGTTCACCGATCCAGTAAGGAGAAAGATATCCAAGAGGATAATGCCAGAAAATGGAAAAGAATCGTTCTATAGTCTTGATGAGTGTGTCGAAAGGATGCGTAGGGTATGTAGCATATTTTATACTAGTGGCCCAAGCAGACAAACAACAAACTAACAAACAAACAAACAACAACAAACAAACAACAACAAACAACAACATCAACAAACAAACAACAAACATCTTCTTCCATGCCATCTATCTTGTCCAAAACTATATCTTTGAAGTTGGACCAAACTTTTAACGTCTATCGACGCCCATACACATCCGCACAACCAGTGATTATGCAAATGTTTTGCCCTCCATCCCTATCCCCCCAATGGGCCATCGGAAACTCACAAACCGCACGGCGACAGCATAGATGTCACTATACGTCGGTAATATGTGAGCGAGAGGTACCACCCCGGTCGTGTCAGCCCCATTCGGATGCAAAGCAGCATGGCACCACCTCCACAAAGGCAAACTCCCCACTACCTCCACAAAGGCAAACTCCGTTTCAAACCCAATTGAACTTGACTATTTAGTCTCTTATGTGAAATTAATATCTCATAAAATCTCCAGGGCCCGTTCGCCTTTCACGTTCTCCTGGAGCCAGTGTACCGGAGAATTGAAGAGACGTTTCTGGAGACAGAGAAATGCGATCTCATGGACGTAGACTTCATGAAGACCTTCAGTGCATACATACCCGTGAACAAGCACTCGCCATATGTGGAGCTGTTGCGGGTGAAGTGAGTTCTCTCTAAAACTCTAAATGTCTTTATCACCAATCTCTACACCTCTACAACTCTACATCTTTAAATCTGTAAGTCTCTTTATCTACTCACGGTGATCTTTATTATTTTGGGTCAACTTGTGTCCACAGATCATTGTGTGATGCCACCTCCTTTTCTCTATCCGATTCCAAAATATTCCACTCCTATTTTCCATCTCTTTCTCCTTTGCGATTAAGATGAGGCATTCAATTTTTTGGAATTATCTTTCGATATTCGAAGCAAAGTAAGTTAACAACGTCAATAAAATTATAGTATGTTATTTTTCATCATATATTCCAACGAACTGGTATAGGTCTAATACGATTAGTAAAAATTTTTCAAAATAGATTTTGCATTCCAAAAAAGTGTCCATTTTGGTTTTTTTTTCTAATTATTCCGGAACTATTATATGTGTCCATACTTCAAAATTTTCAGATTTCAAATTAATGCTACTTATCTAGCGTTCTGGGAAAAATCATGTTATTTACTTGGGTAGTTTATTTTGATTTGTTTCATACTTTATGTCGCATACGCCTTTGTGGCGCCCACAGAAATACTAATAATACCGAAGTGTTCTGTACACGCGCCACTGTCATTCGTCTCTTTTTTGCGCACGGAAGTAAACTAAGTTATCTAATCAAAACTATGTGAAATGGGCAGAACGAGCGTTGAAATTATTTTCGGGGGTGTTGCGTTTTATGTGTTGCTGCGTTTGCGCTGGTTTGGCTGCGTATTTTGGATTAATTTGAGGTGAGAAGAAAATGCAAAACAATTTTGCGTACTTATATAATTTTCCCAATACTTAGTTTTACAATAATTTTGATAGCGTGCGTCTAACAGATACAAAAATGCAGTGAAAAGTAAAATGGTTGACACGTCCTATGTGACGAGGCAGTTATATCCATCACGTCATCGGCAACCAATAAGATCTCAGCGTGATGATGTGATATCCTACCAATCGTATGTCGCGATCGGATAGTGTGTTAACAGGGGGCCTCGTCTCAAAAAAGGCACGAGCTCAGATTTTTTTACTTGAAATAGTTCTATTGGCGCGCCTTGGTCACTAATACCGCATGGTACGTCGTTGTCCTCCATTATTCCTGCGGCCTCTCTCGAATCCTCTTGTATATACTTATTTCTTTATTTTCCTACTAGACCAGTGTCAATAATTTTTGAAACTCTCGATCTCGATTTCCTTCAAGACTAGAAGTTCCGTTGGTAAAAAGTTGAATGGCAAAGTTTTAGGTAGTAAAAAGATCTGTAACTTTTGTTTTACACGTTTTTCACATAACATCAAAATGTATGTGAAAAATTCAAATAACCAAGTTTTTGGTTTTTATTTTGATCTCTTACAAAATTTTTTTTACTCACGAAATTTGGTGAAAACTTACCTTTTTATGTCCTAAATATACGGTAAATTTGTTTGATTTAAAAATATTTATTCCTTCACCTGTCATTATAAATTGTAATTAATTATGAATAGATATGTGTGAATACCGGGTGTATTTGGAACGCTTGCGAAAACGAAGAGGTATGATAGTGTTGGCATAGCCTAACATGATACAAGTGAAAAAAAACGCGTTTTCTTTTTTTTTTTTGGTTGCCTTTTTTTTGCATAATCCGGTTTAGTAAACATAATGTTACAGGAATTTGATGATAATGCTTTTAAATAATGGTTTTTTGAAAAAAATAGCAATGTAATAAACTTAACTTAAATAAACGGCTAGCGGACTGAATCAGCTGATAGCGTTCGCCGCATGCACGAGGTGAACGAACTCCAGCACCGCGCGCGTCTTCAGTGCGCCCGCTAGTTGTGCGTCTCGCGGTTAGCATGAGTGCATAGTGTGTATACATACATTGCGGGTTTGCAAAAATAAAAATTATATAGTATATTATTAGGGTTTAATCTTCGCAAGCGTCCAAATACACCCGGTATATATCTTTTTTATAAAAGTTGTGAGCTTAAATGGGCAGCTGTAAACACTTACCGTTACATGGGCCTTTCGTTCATTGTATTGTTTAATATTGATAAAGTTATATTGAAGATTTTATAGCCAAAATTTTATGTGGGATGTGTAAATATAGACAATGCATGTAAGGTAAGAGTGAGTGTGAGTGAAGTAAAGAATGTATGAAATGCGAGAATGATTGATATTGACTGACGAATGAACGACAGGGACGGAGTCAGGGAGTTGAGTTGAGAGTGAGAAGACGATAACACGTGTATTAAGATTTCCGTGTAATTAAACTAGTAATTTAACGACTTTGTGGATTCTATTAATTTCTATCCCACATTTATGCTATGGATAATATTTGGCATATTACGCGTAATATCTATAAACTTCCATTTTCAACAAAAATTCTAACAAAACAGACTCAATTTCAATATTTCAGTTTCAAACGGATCCGAGAATCCGGGATCCGATCAGCCTTGGAGAAAAGGTACATAGTCCCAAAGCCGAGGTGCACTGAGAAGCCGACGGTTTTCGTCAACATTGGGATACGGAACATCCTGCCTCTTCTGTGGCTGATGCTGTTTGGGATCGTCGCCTCCTTGGTAATATTGGTCATGGAAATTATTGTGTATAGACGGTGAGTTTGTGTTTTTTGTTGGGATTCCGTTCCTCGAAATGACAAAAGGTAACCTTTTGGCATTTCGACATATATAGATATTGGGTTTCTTAAACTATGGTCCCTGAACCCCAAAGGGGTCCGTGATGTTATGAGTATTATTAATATTAATAATAATACAAATGTACATAGCAAAAATGTTTTCCTGGTATAGATTTTCAGTTAATTAGAACATAGAACAATGAATAAAAAAGACTGAAGTTCAGTTGTTCCCCAGAAGAAAAACATGAAAAGCGAACATCACGCGGTATCTTTTAACTTTAGAAGGGGTCCAGAGCCCTATAAAAAGTTTAGGAAACCCTGTCTCATAGGATCACTTCGTTGTGCGTCTATCAAATCAAAACAAAGACAAATCATAGACAACTAGAGACCAGAGACATTGGTTAAGCATAGACAAAGACGTACAAGCATGATGGTATGTATAAAGATTCACCAAGATCGGTTCACCTGATGGTAAGTGAAGAGCGACATCCACAGACACCCGCTACACCAGTGGTTTAGCAGGTGCGTTGCCGGCCTTTCAGATATGAGTATACTCTTTTCTTGAAGGTCCCTAAGTCATATCAGTTCGGAAACACCGTACCGTTTTGTCTGAAAGACATATAATACCGGCGTCAAATTACAGCTATGCTGTTACATTGTATCAGGCTAACTAACAGCGTGCATAAAAAGTGTTGTCTCTTTACTTTAGCACCATTTTAACATAGTAAAAAAGTATAAGTACCTAATATTGTTTTTAACAGTATGGTTGGGACCTTTTTTCTTTTTTTTTTTTGAGGCATCCCGCCTGGGGAGTGGGTCTCCCCAGGTGGGTATGTGGGACTCGCTGCGCCCGAAAGATGGTAAATGAATGCAGCTCTGCCCACTAAAACCCGAGTGCCACCAATGCCGGCTTGGTGAGGTGCCCCGGATCTGTTAAACTAACAGGGCACCTCGACGGCTAGTCAGTCCCGCAAGGGACCGACGCCACCTCCACAGAGGGGTTGTCCCGCACCACAGAACAACCCCTCCCAACGTCGGGACAGTACAATGGGATGAGGTTCCCATCCTCACCCCTTGCCCCCTGCTCTTTTGTCCCCTCTTCTTAAAAGAGGGGTACAAAGAGCCCCCTCGGCTCAATTGGCTTGGCCCAAGGTGCTGGGCTCACCCTAGGCTACTGATCCCCACCGCTACGTCAAGGCCTGAACCATGGTGGGGATGGTTGGGACCCTACCTCGGACAGAGCCTCCATCGCATCCAACACGAAGCCGCCAGCGGAGATCGTCTTTCCACCTGGTTAAGAGCGCGCTCTACGCCAACAAAAATTCCGAATTCTCCGCTTTAGTTCTAAAAACAACCACGAGGCGCCACGCGCCAAGCGCTGGCCGCGATGTAATGCAATCACACGTACAGCCGTCCATGCTCCATTCATAAATCATAATACAACATGTCGCTCGCGACTCGCGTCTCGCGCCGGCCGCGGCCGGCCCCGAAGCGCACTTCGCCCGGCGCAGGCCGCGGCCAGCGGCATACAATAATATTATTATAATATACCTATGGGATAAAGTCAGAAAAATCTAATACTTACATTTATTTTTAATGAAACATTTATTTTTAATGAAATATTTATGTAGTTTTTTTTAGAAGAGTAAGTGTGTATGTAGATACAGTCAGATACAGTTGGTTGTGGTACAGAAATATTCAGTCATAGTAGTAGTACAGTGAATTAATTGAAGAGTAGATGTAGTATTTTCAACAAAGTTACAATTATAATTCTTTAATTAAATAATTACACATTAAATTTTAATTAAATATTAAACTTTTATCTATGAATAAGAGAGAGCTAAAAAAAAAAATTACAAAATTTTTATCGTGATGTAAGACTGATGCTAGCGTACGGCTAGCATTCTTTGAGACAAAAATATTATATAGGTACTTATTAAATACATAAAACGAAATGTTTAATAGGGTGTTTGAAAAATATCATTTTTTTTTATTTATAAACTTATACATATATACGAATTAACTTCAATGAAGGCCAAGACGGCTGATCCCTTGCCACTCGAAATCTACACGGACCGGCCACTGCACGAAGATCGTCTCGACGTTCATTGAAGGAGGCCTATGTTCAGCAGTGGACGGATAAAGGCTGATGATAATGATGATTTAGAAACTTTATTATAAATTATAATATTAATAAGCAATGTGGAAAATTCAATGTGAAAATTAAATAAGTAATGAGTTTTTTTCTATGAATAAGAGAGAAATTACGAAAGTTTAGGCGTGAATCGTAATGTAAGTAGGTACGCAGGCACTCTGTCAGAAAAACAACTATAATGCCAATATAAAACGAAATGTTCAATTTGACTGGCCTGTTCCCTTAGTAGTTCCCTTAATTATTGTCCTTCAACTTCATCTTCAGATCCCTAATTACAGTCACAATCCATCTGGGTATAAAGTTCTTATTACTACTTTGTTCACATTACCACTTAAATTGTTCCGAAACTGATCAGTGATTTGTCACTGACGTAATGTGACTAACCACTGATCAGTTTCGGATTTTTATGGTTGACATTACCATAATATTATAATATTAGCAACATCGCCAAACTTATAGGACTGACTTCGACAACGACTACAATATAACGTAATAATACTATTATGTATTCTATGACAATTTATAATTTATATTATTTACACGACACTCCAAGTTCGTATCCTAGTAAAATATGTAGGTATTTTATCATCATCATCATCATCATTATCACCATCATCATTGTCATCATCATCATCATCTTCATCAGCCTTTATCCGTCCTTCGCTTATCCAAGTAAAATAATATATAAGTATTTCATCATCATCATCATCATTATCACCATCATCATCATCATTATCACCATCATCATTGTCATCATCATCATCTTCTTCATCAGCCTTTATCCGTCCTTCGCTCATCCAAGTAAAATAATATGTAGGTATTTCATCATCATCATCATTATCACCATCATCATCGTCGTCATCATCATCATCTTCATCATCATCAGCCTTTATCGTCCATCGCTTATC
Organism: Helleia helle; assembly: GCA_963853865.1. Classification (NCBI taxonomy): domain Eukaryota; kingdom Metazoa; phylum Arthropoda; class Insecta; order Lepidoptera; family Lycaenidae; genus Helleia; species Helleia helle. The sequence goes on along the minus strand of OY971433.1, from coordinate 16,051,474 downwards.
CAAGTAAAATATGTAAGTATTTCATCATCATCATTATCACCATCATCATCATCATCATCATCATCATCAGCCTTTATCCGTCCATCACTGAATATAGATAGCTACTGTAAACCGTTGAGGAGTTCCCTTGACTGTCTATGGTCTCCATCATCAGACCTATAGTGGCACATATAACCTGTATATGCGCAAAGTTTTCATAAATATAAATGAATTAAGTTCAAACACGAGATAGCTACTGTAAACCGTTGAGGAGATAGGGATCTCCTTAGACCTTAGACAGTCGAGGGCGACTGTCTATGGTCTCCATCATCAGACCTGTAGTGGCACTTATAAACCATATGTTTGCAAAGTTCTCATCAATATAAATGAATTAAGTTCAAACACAAGATAGCTACTGTAAACCGTTGAGGAGATCCCTCGACTGTCTATGGTCTCCATCATCAGACCTGTAGTGGCACTTATAAACCATATTATGTTTGCAAAGTTCTCATCAATATAAATGAATTAAGTTCAAACACAAGATAGCTACTGTAAACCGTTGAGGAGATCCCTCGACTGTCTATGGTCTCCATCATCAGACCTGTAGTGGCACTTATAAACCATATGTTTGCAAAGTTCTCATCAATATAAATGAATTAAGTTCAAACACAAGATAGCTACTGTAAACCGTTGAGGAGATCCCTCGACTGTCTATGGTCTCCATCATCAGACCTGTAGTGGCACTTATAAACCATATGTTTGCAAAGTTCTCATCAATATAAATGAATTAAGTTCAAACACGAGATAGCTACTGTAAACTGTTGAGGAGATCCCTCGACTGTCTATGGTCTCCATCATCAGACCTGTAGTGGCACTTATAAACCATATGTTTGCAAAGTTCTCATCAATATAAATGAATTAAGTTCAAACACAAGATAGCTACTGTAAAACGTTGAGGAGATCCCTCGACTGTCTATGGTCTCCATCATCAGACCTGTAGTGGCAAACAAACAAAATATAGTACATGATAACACAAATGATAACGCAACGCCAATCCCCCCCCCCCCCCGCGCGCCTGTTCGAATTCGTCCCGCGCTTCTCCGTAGTATATTAAAATTTAAAATCCATAAAACATATTTTACTAGGAGAAGCGTTGAATGAAACCGGGGTTATAGAACTTGAGTGACCAAGTAGTTATGTTTATTATGTACCCTATACTAACGTCATACAGTCTAATTTACAATATTTATTTACACTAGAAACTTAAAAACATTTTGAATAAATTACGTCTTTTTGGTCTGGAAAAGAGCGTGCAGGTCGGTCCATTCTCATCGAGCGCTGCTCGATATCTGACTAGTTTCCGTGCATAATTTTTTCATCTATCCGCTTAGTTTAGAGTCGAAAATCGCATGATACTGTTAACGATAAGTTGGCTCTGAGTGGCTCTGAGCTCCAGGTTATAATTTTAATTGATATTTTATTTAATTATTCAAAATATAGGCATGAAATAAAAAAAGGGTTGGGTTACTTTATTAAAACATTAGTCTAGCTATTTAATTAGTAAAAAATAATGTGGTGTTGTCGCTGATAATTTTGAGAATTTAAATTAATACCGTTTTTTTTTCTATGCGAAGTTTTTTTTTTTTTTACAAAAACCAGATATTTTTTCATAATTCTACTGGGTTAATCGACTTTTACAGAGTTTTTGCCTACCTATATAATTTTTTTAATCTGAATTATTTGGTTCTTTCCCATTAAACTATGGGCTTAAAAATAGACCGTTTCTCTCAATTTTCGCGTTGGGCGCACTCTTAATGGTCGACCAAAACTTCGTCTACCCGAACGCGGCCTCCACTCTTGAACCTTATTGGCCCATCGGCCATCTATCAATAAACGTTTTATTTTTGTCATGCAACACTGTAGTTATCGTAAATAAACCTAACAATGTGTATTCGTTTGTCCTTCTGTCATCCTAAAATATTCAAGAACGGAGGAAAAAACCAAACGTGGTCGCTATGATTTTCAAAAGTTCCCCTCGATTTCTCCGGGATGCCATCATCTGATCCTGGTTTCCTTATCATGGGACCATTTGGAAAGTATACCCTTTAAAATAAAAAATAATTTTTCAAATCAGTCTAGCCATTTTCGAGGGACGGGGGAACATACATAGAAAAAACAAAATTCCGACGAATTGAGAACCTCCTACTTTTTGAAGTCGGTTAAAAATAAATAATAGGTGAGATGGTATAAAAATAAAATTTATCTTTTCCTTTTTTTGTGATTTCCAGAATTACTTGAGACAATATAAAGCTCGAGGCACGTAACTTGGCAAGGTTTTGGCGAAATGTAAGTCCGCGCATCGTACTTACCTCTCAAATAAAATCAATGCGCGAACTTACCCCCACTACACCAAAACCTTGCCGAGTTACGTGCCTCGAACTATTTACATACTGACAGACCATGCCTCTTGGTGTCAGTTATCCTGTCCAAACTACCTTCTTATAATATTTAAATTTTTCTATTACTTTTTCACCTAATTATTATTAATTATATTAATCGAACGAAACGAATCTCAAATTTAAGACGTACTTAAACTCGTGTTGTCCCTCTTTTTTCTTTGAATCTGACACGTCGTAGCATGGGTTTAAGTACGTCTTAAATTTGAGATTCGTTTGAGTATTTGGGGGTAATTCCCTCAGTTTCACCTGTCCCTTGGAAAAGAAATTTCCTATTCTTCACAATATCTAAATAGTTGGGCTTCAATGGCTGCGATATCAAGTGTTATCAGTATAGACAGTAGAATATAGATACTAAACTAATGTGAAATAAATTTTTTCCTTTTTTCCTAGTAAACTATCTGAGCATGAAATTATAATAATAGATTATTTTATGAAGCACTAACATAATGTACTCTGTAAAAAACTATAATTTTGTTTTACAAATGAAAGTTATGACGTCGCAAGTCCTTTTTCCTCTCTCGTAGAAGCGACCTGAAAAATGGAAATTTTGTTTCAAAGAATGAATAATAAATAAAAAAGATATTGTAGTAGTAGAAAGATATAGACAAAAATTTTGTTCAATAAATAGGTTTAAAATTTCTGTGATAAATCTCTTAAATGTCCTCGTCATTGCCTGTCACTGAAATCTGTGGTTAGATAAATAACATTTATTGGACAAGTATGAATGAGTCTGGATATTTATTAACTTAAAACACACCAATGAACCAATGACCTGTGTTGAGATTCCCCTAACGTGCGTCAAATCGTTGAACGCTCACGCGGCAACCGCGCCGGGAATTTTAAAGTTGGCTTCGCGGCAGTATTCAGCGACGGCAATTTTCTTGCCGTTCATAATCGATACACGAGTTAATAGAAACTTGCCACCCTAGCCAAGTTTTAAGCGCTTTTGGGAGCTGGAATAAGCGGGTCTGCCGCGTATGCTACTATTCAACATTTTGCCGCGCATTATATACGGCTTAGTATACTTTTTCTTTGGCAGACATGCCACCTGATGGTAAGTATTCAGTGTGGCTCATGAACATTTTTTTTTATCCCATAAGGAGGCAACCTAGCAGTTTGAGCCTTATGGTGACTACCGATGCCCATAGACATCTGCACAACCAATAGTTATGCAGATGCATTGCCCTCCTATCCTCTATCCCCCCAATGGTCCACGAGAAACTCACATAAAAAACAGCATAGCTGTCACTTGACGCTGGTGTTATGTGAGCGAGAGGTACCACCCCGGTCGGTCCAATTCGGTTGCAAAGCAGCATGGCACTACCTCCTACAACATAAACGAGTTTACCTGGTACTAGACCAGGAATACGAGGAACTAGATTCACGTGTTGCCTATCTTAAGGTCTCGGTGCCAGTAATTACACTGCCTGTCTTTCCCTTCTCTCTGAAACACTGCAGCTGTTTCACGCGACGAATAATCAAGAGGGTTGTACCCACCCAGACGGGAGCATGGCACAGCACAACCCACCGGTACTTACAGTCGCTTGTACATAATCTCTAGAAGCAACACCGCCGGCGCCAGCAGCATCCCGTAGAGGGTGGCGACGATGGCCGGGAACATGTCGGTGATGCCCACGCTACTGAACGTCGAGATGCTGCCCGAGCACCGCGGCTTGCCCACGTGTAGGCGGTGGTGGATGCTGGACTGAATGCCCGACTCGCGGATCTTGATGAAGCTGCAATATTGTTTGATACAATTGAACTGAACTGCATTAAACAATAGAGTGATGGTAATAGTGAAAAAAAAAACTTAAAAAAAAAAGCTTTTATTTAAACGCATTAAAAAGAAAAAAAGAAATTTTTCCTTAAAATTTTAACTATCAACAAATAACCATATTATATACAATATGATCATAAAAAGCTTGTCGCGCGATTTGTAAATAAACTAGTACCAATTTAATTGATTTGTTTGATATTTTCAATTTCAATTTAATTAAATCCTGATAGGTAATTAAATGATCATATAAATTGTATACATAGGCTGCACTAAAAGTATCGGGAATGGAATATTTCCACTGTTCCTGTCATATTAAAATCTTTTTAATTGAAAACTCCTTGGTTTTAAAAATCGAATACCATTTATTTATTTAAAAAAAGATTATCGGTCTTGTCACAAGGTCTTGTTAAACTTGTTTAGTCGTTGAGAAAATGGAATTGACTCGAGAAAATACTAGAGCGATAATTTATTATGACTTTCGAAGTGGTTTAACACAAAAACAGTGTGTTGACCCTATGATTTCTGCATTTGGTGATGAAGCCCCATCCAAAACCACAATTTATCGCTGATTTGCTGAATTTCAACGTGGACGTGTCAAGCTCAGTCATGATCCCCGTCAAGGTCGTCTAAAAACTGCAGTCACCCAAGGAAACGTTGATGATGTGCGTAAGCTGATTGAGGAAGATCGACATGTGATATACCGCGAAATTCAGGCAACTTTAGACATTGGCATGAGTCAAATACAAATAATCTGGCGTGAACAATTAGGTGTAAAAAAGTTGTTTTCCCGATAGATACCGAATTTGCTCTGTGAAGAACAAAAAGCGGCTCGCGTTACTTGGTGCGTCAGAACTCTCGAAAGGTTTCACGCAGGATCCTCAAATCCTGTATACAATATCGTATCAGGTGACGAATCCTGGATATACGCGTACGAACCCGAAACAAAAAACCAGTCACGAGTTTGGGTGTTCGAAAATGAGTTAAAGCCAACAAAAATTGTTCGTTCACGGAGTGTTGCAAAAAAAATGGTGGCCACGTTTGTCTCCAAAACCGGCCATGTTGCGACTATTCCTCTTGAAGGACAAAGAACGGTTAATGCAGCAGAATGGTATGCTAGCATTTGTTTGCCACAGGTCGTTTCTGAACTCCATAAAGAGAACTGCAACCGCCGCATCCTCCTCCATCACGACAATGCGAGTTCTCACACCGCGCTCAGAACAAAAGAGTTTTTAGAGCAAGAGAACATAGAATTATTAGACCATCCGCCGTAAAGCCCCGACCTAAGCCCTAATGATTTCTATACTTGCCCTAAAATAAAGAATAAATTGCGTGGTCAGAGATTTTCATCGCCTGAAGAAGCTGTGGACGCCTACAAAACGGCCATTTTGGAAACCCCAACTTTCGAATGGAATGGTTACTTCAATGATTGGTTCCATCGTATGGAAAAATGTGTCAAATTTCGCGGAGAATACTTCGAAAAGCAATAAATACATTTTTAAATAGTAATGTTATGTCACTTCCTTGATTCCCGAAGTTTTCAGAGCAATAAGGTTATAAGTTGATAGTTAAAATTTTTAAGGAAAATTTTATTTTCTTCTTTTTAGAGCGTTTAAATAAAAGCTTTTTTAAAAGTTTTTTTTGCTTTTAATTTATTTTTTATTGTTTAGTTATCGCTGGCAAGGTTTCTCAGTCTGTTCATCTCATTCAATGCATCATTGTCGCAAGGTCGTTGTCCTTCTCCTAGACAGGTTGCAGACCAATGCTGATGACGTAAATCTCGCCAAATTACACAAGTCAAACTTTTTTCAGCTTTAATAACTATTCCGCCATCTTGGATGGTCCGCCATATTGGATTCAGAATGATGTAACACCATATCGTGCATTGTCATCCAAATTATACGTGTATACAAATTTTCAGCTCAATCGGTTAAGGATATCTACTTCTAAATTGAGTTCAAAGATTCCACCCGAACAAACATACTTACACACATACATTGCAAGTTAAATGAAAGCTGTTAATTATGATATCGGCGATGATGATGATGACATTTGTTCCACTAGCTGTACCACTTCGTTTCACTAATAACTCTTTTTTTGCTCAACACCGGGAAATGCTTTGAGGCATCCCGCTGGGAAGAGGGGGGGGGGGGACTCCCCAGGCGGGTATGTGGGACTTGCTGCGCCCGAAAGATGGTAAGGTGGACGGAGCTCTACCCAGGTGCACGGAGAAATTTAGAAAAACCCATTTCAAGACACCACAGGTGTCAGGATCGAACCCTCTTACTCAAGAGGCCGAGCACATACCCAATAGAGTCACTAGACCATCGTTACTCACCTCAGTTTTAGATTCAAGAATCTATTAAAAAGCTTACTTTATTTTGAACATGTCGTTGTATGGAGAGCGCTTCTGTCCTGGCAACCAAGGGTCAATTTCGTTAATGTAATCGATCTCCACCAGATCGCACTTCTCATCTTCCTTGTAGGTCTCCTGGATGAGCCTGTATCCCGGATTCAATTCCATGTGGAAAGCGAATAGGCCCTGAGGACAGTAGGTATATAATTTATTCAAGGTTGATTCAATATTTATTCAGCAGTCAGACCTTAGATTTAAGACATTAGTAGTAAATAACCTTTGGTGCGGATGTCTATGGGCGTCGGTCGTCACCATAAGTCTCTAACTGCTCAGTTGCCTATTTATGACATAAAAAAAGTTTTTCTCGTTTAAAAACTAAGTAACATAGCAAGCGGTGGGGCTCAGTAGCCTGAGGTGAACCCAGCACCTTAGGAGAAGCCAAGTTAACCGAGTGAGCTGCTCTTTGTAAATCGTAGGGGGACAAAGGGCGAGGATGGATGTCGCACAACAGATCCGGGGTACCTCACCAAAGGTGGCATTGGCGGCACTCGCCTTGTTTTAGTGGGTAGAGCTGCGTCCACCTTACCACCTTTCTGGTGCAGCGAGTCCCACATACCCGCCGGGGGAGACTCACTCCCGCGGAATGCCTCCGAAGTGAGAGCATTTCCCGGCGTCAAAAAAAAAGGTATATATTACTAATGGGTGTAAGGTAATAAAATGAAATATAATAATAATACCTAGGTAACACTGAAAATATTTAGAATTTGAAAAACGGCTTAATGTAGAAAGTTGCCAATACTTTTATTGTTTTTCGAAGTAATCTCCGTTTCTTTCTACACATCGTCGCAATCGATGGAACCACTGAGAAAAGCAGTGGGCCCATTCTTCCTTAGGAGTCTCTTCTACATATGGCATTTTCGTACGCTTTCACCGCATCTTCAGGGCTCGTAAAGCGAATACCTCGAATTTTATCTTTAGTTCTTGGGAATAAATGGAAGTCGCAGGGCGCCAGGTCAGGACTGTAAGGCGGATGACTCATTATCTCGACACCTGCCATAGTCAAATATTCAACAGTCCGTTTTGCGGAGTGCGCTGAAGCATTGTCGTGGTGAAGGAGGATCCTGCTTCGAGGGCGCTGCTGTCGAATTTTTTCCAAGACAACAGACAAACAGCGATTGACATACCAGTCTTCAGTAACTGTCCTTCCATCTTCTAGCACAACTGTCGCGAACTGACCTTTCCGACCAAAGAATGAGGCAATCATCTTTTTTCCTTGACTTCTTCCTTTCTTTACCTTAGTTGGCCGATCCTCGAAAGGAAACACCCACTGATCTGATTGTCTTTTGGTTTCAGGTTCGTAGCAATATATCCAGCATTTGAGTTACCGCCGTTGAACTTATCTAACATTTGGCGACACCAGTCCATGCGGAGGCGTTTCTGGTCGTCGGTCAAAGTATGGGGAATCCATCTGGTACAAAGCTTCCTGACGCCTAAATGTTCGTGTAATATTTTTTGAACTTGACTCATACCAATGCCTAGGCTTGACCGTATGGTCACTCTCTTATCTTCCTCTATCATGCGTCGCACAGCACTGATGTTATCTTCAGTAGTCGCTGTTAAAGGACGTCCCTCACGCGGTTCATCACTGAGATTGCTACGTCCACGCTTAAACTCGTTAAACCAATTGTAAATAGTGGCACGAGATGGGGCTTTTTAAAAAAATGCTAATCGCAGCCTATCATAACTTTGTTTTTGAGTAAACCCACAACGAAAGTCATAATAAATCATTGACCGAAAATTTTCTCGCGTTATGTTCATTTTCACGTGTAACGAGAGTTTTAGATTTGCCGCCAATTCACAAAAACAAACGAATGCAATATACTACATTAGGTTACCAAAGAGTTCTAAAATTGAAATTAAAAAAAAGTTTTCATTTTCAATGTTTCTAACTGGCCAGTTCTAAACATTTTCAGTGTTACCCACGTATAATATCAACCCTTTTAATATGTCCCACTGCACGGATCTTGTTGGGCCATATTTACCGATGTGTTGGCCCAATGCGGTTGGTGAACTTCACACACCTTCAAAGACTTTTAATGTCATCAGGCGTGGGTTTCCTCACCAGCGATAGTCTCATGTTCAAGTGCACGTAGAGATTTAGAAAAACTCATTTTAAGGCATCACAGTCTTCAAGATCGAACCTGGACCTCTCGGTTCTCACTCAATGAAATAAAATATTGTTTTCTAATGTTTGCGCGAATTTCACTCATTATAATGAAACAATTTTTTACGGATTTTATCGCGCTTTATTAAGATTTTTACAAGCCCGACGTTTCGGATACTTTACAGCAACCATGGTCACGGGAGGACTGAGGTGACAGATGTCCTAATGTTACAAAGTTATTCGAAACTACCCTATGATACATCATTATTTTAATAAGTCCTCTCTACGCAGAACTTTGTAACATTAGGACATCTGTCACCTCAGTCCTCTCGTGACCATGGTTGCTGTAAAGTATCCGAAACGTCGGGCTTGTAAAAATCTTAATAAACCGCGATAAAATCCGTAAAAAATTGTTTCATTATAATGAAATAAAATATTTCTTATCATGTTCTATTTATTTGGTGTAGTTCTGATCAATTCTTTCTTACCTTCCTAATTCTTTCGACTCCTTCTTTCATGCTGTAGAAGTACGGTTTCTTTCCCTTCGGAGCGATTTTTTTGTCATAAATAGCTTTCCGTATTGGATCATTTAATTTCTGAAAACAAGCATATTATATGATAAGAAATGTATGTCACGATAAGGTAAGGTTTTCATGAAACCACATACCAAGAAAATATTGTTTATGGAAAGACTTTGTGTATCATAGATTGAGACATAATTTCAGGATACTTTTGGGGAGTTTAGTTTTAGTAGAATTAAAAAAAATAGAAAGACTCAATTTTTTAAATTGATTAATATGAATTTTTGTTAAACGACTTCAAAAAAGGAGGAGGTTATATGTTCGTGTGTATATTTTTTTTAATGTATGTTCATCGATTTCTCCGTCAATTGTAGACAGATTTTAAAAATCATTTTTTTCAAATCCGTCCAAATGGCTAGGCTCGTAGACTGGTATATTTTTAACTGATTTAAAAAATGAAGAGGTTCTCAATTCGTATGTAAAATATTTTGTTGTTGTTTTGTATGTTTGTCACACGATTGCTTCGCCGATTGTAAATCTATTTGTATGACTCTTTTTTTAAGTAACAATAATGACACGGTAAACACAAAGATTGTATATTAAAAGAAATATTTTAAGTTGTTGGCACAAAAATTAAAGAAACGCAATTATTTTATTACTTTTTTTGAAGTCTACAATATTATTTAATTACTTGTTTTTCGAATACACACTAATTCAACCTTCGATTCGGTTCGAATCTGCAACTCTTGATTACCTAAATAGCCTACATACATGATTCTTGTCTCGTTATTTGGGTTATGAAATGCATTAATATTATTTCAAATCTGTCCGTTACTTTCGTTAATACATTTAACAAACTCAGCTTAATATAATATATTATACTAATATTATAAACGCAAAAGTTTGTAAGAATGTTTGGATATATGTTTGTTACTCTTTCACGCAAAAACTACTGAATGGATTTTAATGAAACTTTACAATAACATAGCTTATACATCAGAATAACATATAGGCTATAATTTATGCCTGTAATCCCAGGGAAATGGGAAATACGCGGGTGAAACCGCGGGCCGCTAGTATACTAATATTATAAAGAGGAAAGATTTGATTGTTTGTTTGCATTGAATAGGCTCCGAAACTACTGAACTGATTTGAATAATTATGTCACAGATACAAAGCCACATCATTAGTGAGTAATATTAAACATATGCTATTAATTATTCACCACCATGGGTAATGCCTTTTCGTGGTGGTGGGGCTCAGTAGCCTAGGGTGAGCCCAGCACCTTGGGCAAAGCGAATTGAGCCGAGGGGGCTCTTTGTACCCCTCTTATAAGAAGATTGGACAAAAGAGCAGGGGGCAAGGGGTGAGGACGGGAACTTCACCCCATTGTACTGTCCCGACGTTGGGAGGGGTTGTTCTGTGGTGCGGGACAACCCCTCTGTGGATGTGGCGTCGGTCCCTTTAGAGACTGACTAGCCATCGAGGTGCCCTGTTCGATCAACAGACACTTCAACAAAGGCGGCATGGATGGCATTCGCCGGGTTTTAGTGGATAGAGCTGCGTCCACCTTACCACCTTTCGGACGCAGCGAGTCCCACATACCCGCCTGGAGAGACCCACTCCCCCGCTGGATGCCTCAGAGCATTTCCCGGCGTAAAAAAGCTATAAATTGTTGACCCGTGTGAAGCCGGGATGGAACGCTAGTTATATAATGTAATAACATTTCTTCAAACCTATAATATTACCATTTACATATTTCGCGTAATTAAATTCATTCCAGATTTGTTAATTAAGCCAGTCTGACTAGGTCATTAGTTTGTGATTACCTAGAAATAAGGCGTAACTGGGTTAACACGGATTAAGCACAAGCAAATCTTTGAGTTCTTTATAGTCTTGCGTATGATCGGGTTGCCAATTCAAGGTTTACGTTTATTATGTGTACTAAAATTACATTTTTAATTAGTTATTAAAGTGAGACTTCTTTGCGCGCATGAGGGTCAAATTTTTACGGATGAAACGTCACGAAAATGTGCACCGTTTTTATTTAAGAAGAGGGAGAGAGTGGTTGAGACCGATTGACAGAGAGTGAGAAAGGGCAAACGGAGCATGAAACACACAGCCATGGAGTGAGAGTTGGGAGCAAGCGAGTGAGAAAGATCGAGTGAGATAGAGCGAACGTCGCATCGCAAGTCTCGGAAATTTAAAGCTTTAGATTAGTATAAATATAAACGAGATTTAAAATTAGTTTGCCAAATAAGTTTCACTTCTGACATGACGTGTACTTTGTACTCACGCACTTTTTTTATTAGTTTAAAATTTCACTTATTAAGATCAATTTATGTATCTGAAACGCATTATTCATTATATTGCCAAAATTGAATGCCCTATTGCCCTAGGCATTCAATATTGGCGATGGCAGAGATGCGCTGTGCTGTGCTCCTTTTAGCCTGGGTACCACCATCCTGCTTGTTTCCCCCCTTGAAACAGCTTTGCTGTGTTTCGATGAGACGGGTAGGACAGGCAGTGAAATTACTGGCACGACTTAACATCTTAAGTCTCAGGATAGGGAACACATGATAGAGTAGCCTGGGCTAGTTCCAGGTAAACTAGATTATGTTCATGGGCGACGCTGACCACTTACCATCATGAAGCTCACCTACCAGTTTGCTTATTCAACTATCATAAAAAAGAGCTCGCCTTGAAAAAGTAGCGGTTGTATTCGAAGTCGCTGGCTCCCAGTTTGAGCGGCGACGTGAGGAGGTCGGGGACGCTCCTAACCGAGGAGCTGGGGGCCCGCAGCAGCACCACGATGTTGGCGGAGTACGCAGAGTACAGGATCGTCAACGCCACGAACAGAAGGAGAGTGACGCATCTGCCTGGAATCAACAGGATCAGGCGTTACATTTTAAGCAGCGTTTCCACTAGGCAACATTTGGCGTGCGATATGTGGCACAACATGTTGCCCTACATATTGAAAGTTAGCCAGGAACTTTTGTTTAACAACGTTGTCTGTCTACGCATCTACTTACTATAATACCATGTAAGCTATGACAACATGTCACCAGAGGAACTAGTGTTGATTTTAGCGGCAGAAGTTATAATTTTATTGAAAAATTTCTGCGCTAATTTTCGACATGATGTGCGACATGTCGCGCGCCAAAAAATCCCTAGTGGAAGCGTGGTCTTACTTTACTTTCTTCAGCTTTACAACCCTTTGGGTATCTTGGCCACTTCTACGATGGACTGCTATTAACGACGATCCTTAGCATCCTGCTTGTTTCTCCCGTGAAACAGCTGATGTGTTTCGGAGAGAAGGGCAAGACAGGCAGTGTAATTACTAGCACAGACTTAACACCTTACGTCTCATAGGCATCGCATGAACGTATCGACTGTAGTATGCCTAGAATTAAAAAAAACCACAATGAAGTTCTTGGTCCGAGAACAAAACTTCAATGAAATATCTCTAAATCTTTAGTCACGGGACGTGATTTATTTTTATTTCAATACCTATAACATTTTTTTTATATATTAGAACACGGGACCATTCAGATATGAGTATGCTCCTTTCTTGAAGGTCCCTAAGTCGTATCGTTTCGGAAACACCATAGGTGGCAGCTGATTCCGTAAATATCGACTTGGTGTGGATTTTCGGACATCGAGATGGTGTGGGTAAATCGATTTCAGACACAAGTTTGTTACGACACCCATTGAATTGTTCCCGAGAAATATTAGAGCGGCCATTTTTGATTGAAAACCTTTTTAATTTTTTGTGTTCGGAACAAACGTGAAAGAGAAGTTATTATAAAACAATTTAACTTAAATAGGTCAGATGTTGGTCTAATTATTTCTATTTTATTAAAACCTACATCTGAGATATGTATTGAATTCTGTTCTATTATATAAGTTTCAATATTATTGTATGTATTGTATAATTAGTAGAAACAATGGAGTTGACGTGCCTTGTTGGACAAAAACTCCTTTTTTTTTATGTTAGTTGGATAGGCAAACTGGCAAACGTGCCACCTGATGGTAAGTGGTGGACGTCGCCCATGAACATAAACTAGTTTACCTGGAACGAGCCCAGGCAACTCATTTATGTGTCGCCTATCCTGAGACATAAGATGTTAAGTCTCGGTGCCAGTAATTACACTGCCTGTCTTGCCCTTCTCTCCGAAACACAGCAAAGCTGTTTCACGGGAGAAACAAGCAAGATGGTGGTACCCATGCAGCCGGGAGCGCGGCACAGCACTTCCCTCCCACCGGTAGGAATATTTAAATAAAGATAATAAAAAAATAAAAAAAAAGGATTGTCAGCCCCGCAATTTTTTATTTATATTAATATTATTACGGGTGCTTACCGCGTTTAAAGATTTATTGAGTTCCCGATATTTCGGCAATGTTTCAATCACCATGATCACGGGGAGACTGACGATATCAATAAATCTTTAAACGCGGTAAGCACCCGTAATAATATTAATATAAATATGAATAATGACCGAAATTTTTTATTTTTAACACCGCCATTGTGAAGCCTATATAAGGTATACCTGCAGCATATCTGGGTTCGAGAGTGCATCCTTGCTGTAGGACTGCTCCGATGATCAAGATGAGGACGTCTGCCCAGGACCCATTCAACTGCAATGGATGCTGCAAATACCAGAGCTTTAACAATTAGATGGCCATATGATTAGCATGTGTAAACTATGGCCCAAAACCATTGCTTGATTTCTAAGAGTGTCTAGAAGTGAGACTTATAACGATTTTTATGGTACTCAAATAGACAAACAGACAGACGTGAGGTCGGTCAGGACGAGTAGTCTGATGTGAGGGCAGCGTGGTCCGTGAACATCAACCATTTTTAGCAAGGTATGTTTAAGAGATTAATAAGACTCCAGTGTTGGTATCAAAATGTATTTTTTTTTTTTTTTTTTTTTTTTCGGATGGATCTATGCTAATGGCCCGAAGGCCCTAATGCTTCATCGGATTAGTGTGAGCCCATTCGGCTCACTTTTGATTGGGGGGTTGCCCCCCGCCTACCGTGCGGTCAGCGACCACACGGCCTCCTGGCGTCGGTTGTGTATCAGTGGCGGGACTGTGCCGCGTCACCGTCGGGTGGAGTGGAGCCCCAGGCGGTCTACCCCTACCGGGTGGGCTCATTGGCGTGAGGACCCGGCAGATGGCGCCAGCGATACTGGGGCCCACTCCGCCGGTCGGAGTTGCAGCGTCCGCCACAGGAGGTCTTGATGAGGGTTGTTGGGCGGGGCCCCCCTCGACACCCCGCGGTGGGCATCGCCTATCTGACGCGTTAATGTTTATTAACTTTATATTAGAACTAAACGAACCCAATACGGTCGACGAGTTGAACTCGGTTCTATTAATGTGAGGGCCGGCCCTCTCCTCACCCTCAAGTGGGGGAGGTGGGTCGCGCACGGTACCCGTATAATCAAACGGTAGCGAAGTGCTACCGTTGTTATCGCGGTCTGGGTTGATGTCGACTCGTGTTGGGTTCGAGCCTAAATTGTCGCGATCGATCCGGATCGATTGGATATCGATGTGTAGGGAACGACGTCGCTCCGGACCCCGGGGCCCAGGCGGTGTGCGTGTGTGTCTAACCCCGGATGTTGTATTTCGGAGTGATTGTTGTAGTTCGCGTCGCGCTTTTGCGTCGCGCATTAGAAGCTGCGAAATTTCGTCAGCTGGATCAGTTATTATGTTCTTAGGTAGCCTACGCCTATCAGGAGCTAAGCTATCTGGGGTGTAGTTCGCCGCGCTCACGATGAGCCGGTTCGGGTGGAGGACTGCCTTTTCAAAGTGACGTTCTGACATCGCTTTGAAGTGGCCCTTGATCGAGTCTAACCTGAGGTCTCTATGCAGGTCGATGTTTCTTACGTACCACGGGCAACCGGTTGCCATGCGTAGGAATTTGTTTTGTACTTTTTGTAATGCATACAGTCGTTTCTGTGTCACATGCCCGAATGCAACACAGGAATACGACAGTATGGGTCTGATGCATGCCTTATACAGCGTTAGCTTGTGCCTGAGGGGCATCTTGCTATTTTTATTAATCAGGTAGTATAGACGGCTCATCACGTATTTGGCCTTCTTAACTACTGATTTTATATGTGGTCTAAACGACATCGACCTATCGAGGGTGACCCCCAGGTATTTGACCTGTCCTACTCTAGGGATTTCTGTATTGTTTAATTTTATTGGCGCCATTGTCCGACGCCGCTGGCTGAGTGTGCCCTTTCTTCGCGTGAATTGTATGGCGTTACTTTTTTCCGGGTTTATCTCTATTCTCCATTTAGCGAACCACTCACCTAGTTCGGTGACGGATCGCTGAAGGAAGACAGAGGCCCTGGCAGCTGACAGGTGGGTCACGAACAGTGCAGTGTCGTCGGCGAATAGTGCCAATTTCGTATTCCGATTTCTCGGAATATCTGACGTATATAGATTGTAGAGGGTCGGGGATAGTACCGATCCCTGAGGTACACCGGCCCTCAGGGGCCTCCGAGAGGACAGCGTGCCCTCAACCCTATATCTGAAATGCCGGTCAGTCAGGTAGTCGCGGATGATGATGACTAGTCTGTCCGGTATTCCCATCTGGTATAGTTTATAAATTAGACCATCGTGCCAGATTCTGTCGAATGCCTTGGCGACATCGAAGAAGACTGCACACGTGTCTCGTAGGTTTTTCCTTTGGAAACCTCTGAGTATGTCCTCCGTTATGCGGTGGACCTGCCTCGGGAAGCAGTGGTTTCCTCGAAAGGCGAATTGCTCATCTATGAAAAGATTGTTTTCGCCGATAACGGTTTTCAGCCGCTTCAGAAGAATCCTTTCGTAGATTTTCCCTAGTGAGCTTAACAGACTTATTGGACGATAGCTAGTAGGATCCGAGCGCGGTTTCCCGGGCTTCGGTATGCCTATAACGGTAGCTTCTTTCCATAAGTCGGGGAATCTACAGCCCTTTAAGAGGGCGTTTATAATGTTAACCAGGAGGATAACTAGGGCGGGCGGTAGTATTTTTAACACCTTGTTCGAAATCCCGTCCGGCCCGGGGGCCTTCTTGGAGTGGAGGCATTTGATGATGTCCTGGACCTCTTCTACATCCGCCGGGAGGATTGGTTCCCCCTCCGGCGGCGCAGAGGCCCTAAAATGTATTTACAGATAAAATAGACGTATATATAAAAAATAAAATAGTTGAAGTGTACAGGGGTGTAACAATTATTGAGCGAGCGAGAGGGAAAATATAGCGGTCGCGTAGTACGTCACGCGTGAGCGTTGGTTGAGACCGCGAAACGAATGCTATCTCATGTGTGCAACTCCGATTGAGGGTGTATACTATATGATGATATATGTTGCTACAATTCACCCAGGACTAATGTACTGCATCAGGTCTGTCATCGATCTTTAAGGAAAATATGGTTTAGTTTTTCCCATGAAGGAAATAAGTTCCAAATCGAATAAAAAATATCTTTATTCCAAAATCCTCCCTCCCTTTTTTATGATAGTTGGATATCGGGCAGATGAGCCACCTGATAGGGAATGGTCAGCGTCGCCCATGAAAACAAACGAGTTTACCTGAAACTAGCCCAGGCATCTCATGTGTCCCCACCATGGTTCAGGCCTTGTCGTGGCGGTGGGGCTCAGTAGCCTAGGGTGAGACGCTGCACCTTGGGTGAAGCTAATTGAGCTGGGGGGGCTCTTTGTACCCCTCTTATAAGAAGAGAGGACAAAAGAGCAGGGGCCAAGGGGTGAGGGTGGGAACCTCACCCCATTTTACTGTCCAGATGTTGGGAGGGGTTGTTCTGTGGTGTGGGACAACCCCTCTGTGGAGATGGCGTCGGTCCCTTGCGGGGCTGACTAGCCGTCGAGGTGCCCTGTTAGCTTAACAGATCCGGGGCAACTCACCAAGGCGGCACCGGTGGCACTCGCCGGGTTTTAGTGGGTAGAGCTGCGAGTCCCACATACCCACCTGGGGAGTGGGTCTCCTCAGTGTCCAGGTGGGATGCCTCAGAGCATTTCCCGGCGTAAAAGGAAAAAAAGGCATCTCATGTGTCGCCTATCCTGAGACATAAGATGATGAAGATGTCTCTGTGCCAGTAATCTGCCTTTTTTTTTTTTTTTTTTTGACGCAGTGAAATGCTTTGCGCATTCACCCGGGGATGGGGCGTCCCCGGGGATATGTGGGACTCCCGGCGCTCCCCCCCCCCAGCGCCGGTATACCGCACTAAAACCACTGCGAGTTGCCTTCAGCCGCTTCAAGGGGAGTGTCCCGGATCTTTCTAACACAGAACACACCCCGCGACCGGCCGGTTCCCTCAAAGGGCTAACCGGTCTTCTTCTTAGTATGGGGGAGCTCCGACAACCTGGAGCACCCCCGCCGACGCCGGAAATTTTCTACCGGGGTAGATACCCAACCTTACCCCGAGTCCCGTTAGACGGGAGGCAGGAGGTGCGCATAGCGCCTTCTCCGCACTCCCGTCCTACGTCGACGGAGCGGGACGGATGTGGCGTCGTCCTCTCTGTCCCGCTCCGCGGCCTCCTGTGAAATGACAGTTTCGCAGAAGGTGACCGCCGCCTGCCAGGCCTCATCACTCTCGAGTATGCAGCGCACCATACTCCAGAGCGAGAGGTCCCCTCCAAGCCAGTAATCTGCCTGCCCTGACCTCTCCGAAACACAGCAAAGCTGTTTCACGGGTCAAGCATATAGGATGGTGGTACCCTAGCAGACAGAAGTAGTGACTTTGTAAGAGGTAGTGCCATGCTGCATTGCAGCCGAACTGGGCCGGCACGACCGGGTTGGTACCTCTCGCTCACATAAAACCGGCTTCAAGTGACAACTACGCTGTCGTTTTTGTAATTTGTATGTAGCTAGGGTTATAAAAGTATAATATAGATAATATTTTTTATTATTTATTGTGTCAAAAAAGTCAAATAAGGTCATAAAACTTTATTTATTTACTGTAAATTGAGTTCTTGCAGGAAATAAGAAGGCTTTTTTTTATTTTGGTAATTTTTAATTAACGAGTCTAGACATCAAACCACATCTGCATATAGATGAGATATCTAAATAGGTGTTATTGAAGACCACTTCCTAATGTGGAATTTGAACGACGCATCTATACAAGGCTATAAAGTTATGTTTAATGGTGGATTGGTGTAGTGCTAAAGAAGCAATACGCGCTGATTGAGGCTTAAATCGCATCAAAGGTTTCATCACCATCATCATCAACTTTTATCCGTCCACTGCTTAACATAGGCCTCCTTCAATGAACGCCACGACGACCTATCCCTTGCCACTCACATTCAAAACGGACCGGCCACCGCATAGAGATCGCCTTCCCACCTGGATAATGGCGGACCAATACATCTTCTACCTACACGCGGCCTCCACTCTTGAACCTTATAACCCTTTAATGTGTGTCTCCTGTCTGTGTCGAATAAATGTTTCTTTCTTTCTTTCTTTCTTTTACCTTCTTCTTAACATCAAAGTTTTGTAGAATGAATATAATACGAGGGCGGCACTGAAAATTTCGGGAATCAAGTAAGTGACACAACATTACTATTTAAAAATGTATTTATTGCTTTTCAAAGTATTCTCCGCGAAATTTGACACATTTTTCCATACGATGGAACCAATCATTGAAGCAACCATTCCATTCGGAAGTTGGGGTCTCCAAAATGGCCGTTTTGTAGGCGATGAAAATTCTGACTACGCAATTTATTCTTTATTTTAGGGAAAGTATAGAAATCATTAGGGCTTAGGTCGGGGCTGTACGGCGGATGGTCTAATAATTCTATGTTTTCTTGCTCTAAAAACTCTTTTGTTCTGTGCGCGGTGTAAGAACTCGCATTGTCGTGATGGAGGATGATGCGGCGGTTGCAGTTCTCTTTACGGAGTTCAAAAACGACCTGTGGCAAACAAATGCTAGCATACCATTCTGCATTAACCGTTCTTTGTCCCTCAAGAGGAATAGTCGCAACATGGACGGTTTAGGAGACAAACGTGGCCACCATTTTTTTTGCAACACTTCGAAAGTCATAATAAATCATCGCTCTAGAATTTTCTCGAGTCAATTCCATTTTCTCAACGACTAAACAAGTTTGACAAGACCTTGTGACAAGACCGAGAATCTTTTTTTAAATAAATAAATGGTATTCGATTTTAAAAACCAAGGAGTTTTCAATTAAAAATATTTTAATATGACAGGAATTACAGTGGAAATATTCCACTCACGATACTTTTAGTGCAGCCTATGTACATGAAAATAATGCGGCTAATAATTTTATTTCATAATTTCCTTTTGGTATCGGTCTAAAGTTCTCATACAGAGCACCGCGTGATTTGACCTTTGCAATCCTGCAACTTATGCAACGCAAGCAACTCATGCAACTCATGCATCCCATGCAACTCATGAAACTCATGCAACTTGTACAACCATGCCACATTATTCCATTAAAAACCGGACCACATACCATATCAACAGTGGCCTCCCACTTGGACGTAATATACAGGAACACAGCACACGCCAGGACACAGATGAATATGGCCAGCCACACCGCTCCAGTGAAGGGCAGAGCGAAGATATTCTCCAGGAGAGCCAGAGGTGGTTCCCTGAACACGAACCTCACTGCAGTAGACCCCACCATGGCTATGTAGTCGATTACTATCAGACGTTCTTGAGTGAATATCGTGAGAGTACCTACAATTTAACATAGTATATACTGACAGTCTCTTGAAGGCACCGAGCAAGTAACTGGAATAGAGCGGTAATGTTATAGATTTTGTATGAAAACAGATTCCGCCAATGTGCTGCGACGCTGCGCCGGTTCAGCGCTCTGATGGCCATTGATGGATGATTGGCCGAAGGGACGTATATACAGATCACTGGTTGGTTGAATTGCTATTACGTCAGTGACAAATCACTGACCAGTTTCGGAATTTTATGGCTTATTACTATGTTCTATCCAGTTATATGCTCGATGCCGGCAAAAGGCAAGAGAGAAAAAGAAAGGCAAAGTTCTGCATAACAGTAAAAACTTAAGGGTTTTCAAAGCCAACTCTAGAAATTCATACTTTAGAGTTTAGACCATTGGCCATGTTTAAAAAATGGCTTCATATATTTACCAAGGTCTGCCTCCTTTTTCAGTAAGTTATCAATGACCCCTTGCCAGTTGCCGTTCTTGTCTTTGTACCCCCAGGTGTGGGTAAACAGCAGCTTTTCCGTCGCGTTCAGCATCTCGAAGCATATCTTCACAACCATGTACGACATCTTCGATATGGAGTCCTGGTGGAGATTCCTGAAATTCCATTTTCAAATCATAAAGAGTTGAGTGCCTGATGAGATTAAACGTATTTGAGGGTTAAGTCTGTTAAGTTCAACAAGCCACATTGTGCTAACTTGGGGCCAAAAAGGCTAAAAAGCACCCCACAATTATTCAAGCCTTGTCGTAGCGGTGGGGTTCAGTAGCCTAAGGTGCCCAGCACCTTGGGCGAAGCCAATTTAACCGAGGGAGCTGCTCTTTCTACCCCTCTTATAGGAAGAGTGGACAAAAGATCAGGAGGGACAAGGGGCGAGGATGGGAACCTCACCCCATTGCACTGTCCCGACGTTGAGAGGGATTGTTCTGTAATGCGGGACTACCTCTCTGTGGAGGTGGTGTTGTGACTAGCCGTCGAGGACTCACCAAAGGCGGAATTGGTGGCACTCGCCCGGTTTTAGTGGGGAGAGCTGCGTCCACCTTACTATCTTTCGGCCTGGGGAGGGTCCCTTCTTCCCCAGCGGGAAGGGGGGACCCTCAGGGGGGGGGACAGCATTTCCGGCGTTGATAGATTGAGATTAAAGGCCATCGGGCTGAAAAATCTAGCCCTTCCAAAAATAAAGGGGTATAAAGGTTCTACCAGATATAGATATATAGATAGTCGTATCGTTTGATGGTAAGGTGTACGCTGAAATATTGGTCCAAGTCTTCTGTCTTAGAGCAGGTATGCTTTAAGACAGAAGACCTGTCAAGCTCTACCTAAAGACATGAACACAGCAAAACCCTACACCTAACATGCTACCATTGCAAATAATAATTTAAATAAAATATTCTAAGCAAAATCGGTTTAACGGTTGAATTAGTTAGAATATTCATATGTTTGGTTTTTTATTCAGAAACAAGTTATTCAAACAGGATTTTCTCAAACCTGTTTTTGGAAACCATGTTCTACAATTATGCTGTCATTTCCACGTCTGAGAATTTAAATTTGATGAGTGACCTTCGAATGGGATATCAATCTTTTGGCCCGAGAATGGAAGCTGCTTGCTTGCTATTAGCATTTCCAGACAAGAACACAGAAAATCCAGTCTCTTTGATTTAAATCTACGACACATATTTGGCGCCAAAAAATCAGCCATTTTAAAAGCTTTTATTTAACATAGAGTAAAGTTAGAGTCTAAGTTGCTCAGTTAGAGACCATGTCTGACACCCATAAACACGGGAGGATGCATGTGTTAAACACTTTTCTTTTTTCTTTGATCGGCATATCCTTATTCTTCATGACCTCACTCTCTAACTGAGAAACAACATAAAAAAAATTAAGTATTCCAAAATGGGATTGAAAGAAGCGTAATTGGAGTTAAAAGAAGGGACAAGGTGAAACTAAAAAATATAAAGGATAAAACTAAATTTAAAAATATACTTACCGCCTATAAACGCCTCAAATGGAGATGGACAGGACACATGCTAAGGGAAGAAAAAGAGAAATGGACGCGACTTGTAACGGAATGGTACCCGAGAGAAAGTAAAAGGAGCAAAGGCAGACAACCTAAACGATGAGAAGATGACATAAAAAAGATAGCTGGCCCGGCATGATAGGAGGCCTTTGTGGAAGGACAAGCTGTATAAGAAAAACCTGTCTTCGATATTATAATTAGTTAACTGTTGAAATTAGTTTAAAATATTGTTAAATTTACAGCAATAAAGGCTTATTTTATTTATTTTTATTTTATAAAGTTAGTCTAAGTAAGAGGTAGTGCCATGCTGCTCTGCAGTCGAATTGGGCTGGCACGACCGGGGTACCTCTCGCTCACATAACACCGGCGTCAAGTCACAGCTATGATGTCGCGTTTCGTGCGGTTTGTGAATTGTGAGTTTCGGAGGCCCATTCGGCCTGACCGAGTATACCATCTCGCTCGGTCGGAGATCTCCCTTTACGAGTATCACCTATCTCCCACATACTCTATACTACTCTATAGGTTTTGGTTTGACAAAAAGACAAACAGACAGACAACGAAGTGATATAAGGGTTCCGTTTTGTCATTTTGAAGAACCGAACCCAAAAAATAGAATAACATACGCGTGCTCACGACAACGAAACGCCGTTAGTCATTACGGAACTCCAATCGATTTTACTGCGCGCCAATAAAGTTTCACATAGTTTGTCATCATACTCACAGCCTGTCATCCAAGTGTCTCCTCGTCTCATTACTGTCGGTGATGACGTTCACCATAGTCAGAGGATGGCGTCTCATGTTCCTTCGTCTCACAGACAGCACACTTGTTTCTCTGTGGTCTATGAAAAATCCAATTTGCTCCTAGAACATTGCCCAAATTATGATAACATTATTGACAGTGTTTAGTGCTTCTATTTTAGGATATTCACATTCTAACCTCCAAATACTCAAACGAATCTCAAATTTAAGACGTACTTAAACTCGTGTTGTCCTTCTTTTTTCTTTGAATCTGACACGTCGTAGCATGAGTTTAAGTACGTCTTAAATTTGAGATTCGTTTGAGTATTTGGGGGTTATAGTCGTTATGTTGAGTATGTCTTAGATACAAAAAAAGGAATTTAATTATGAATTTAACCCATCACGAAATTACGGAGATTCTGGTACTGTATGGGAAGAGGTAGTGCCATTGCAGCCGAACTGGGCCGGCACGGCCGGGGTGGTACCTCTCGCTCACATTGATTGTGCGAATGTCTATGGGCATCGGTAGTGTGTGCTACTTTGGTGAATGCTTAACGTGATTCGAACCAGTGACCGCAATACATAAATGTCATCAATGAGTGAAACAAGATTTATTATCTGTCAGTTTGTCTATACGATAAGTATTAAAGAACCGCCTTTTGATGAATCAGAGTTTATCAATCCTTGTAATTATTTTAACATTAAGGTCTCAGTGATAACCAGTTCTTTAAGTAAGCGTAGCGCCGGAGAAAAGCATGACGCAAACACCTTCCATACTTATAGGCAAACGTGCAGCGAGCCACATGATGGTAAGTGATCACCGTCGCGCAAGGACATAAACTAGTAAACCTGGGATTAGCCCAGGAACTCATTGATTTCCACCAGGTTCAGGCCTTGACGTGGCGGTGGGGCTCTTTGTACCCCTCTTATAAGAATAAGGGACAAACGAGCAGGGGGCAAGGGGTGAGGATGGAAACCTCACCCCATTGTACTGTCCCGACGTTGGAAGGGGTTGTTGTGTTCTACGTGCGGGACAACCCCTCGGTGGAAGTGGCACCGGTCCCTTAGGGGAATAACTAGCCGTCGAGGTGCCCTGTTTGTTTATTAGATCCGGGGCACCTCACCAAAACGGCATTGGTGACACTCGCCGGGTTTTTGTGGGTAGAGCTGCATCCACTTACCAACTCTCGGGCGCAGCGAGTTCCACATACCTACTCGTCTGGGGAGCCCGCCCACTCCGCTCCAGATGCCTCAGGGCATTTCCCGGCGTTAAAAAAAAGAAACAATTAAGGATGGAAATTAAAGATAGGGTGACAGTTTTGGGATAGGATAGGTCTATATGGGCGTGTCTATCTGGCCTAGATACCTCCGATCTAGGCCAGTTAGCCCAGATCGTCTCTGGGTCGTAGAACCTCCCTTAAGGGACCATCCATAGGTACATTATTCACACGTTAAGGGCTCCTCTTAACGGGGCGGTTTGACCAAGTGTGACATTGTGTGAGGTGGGAGGGTACCAAGAATTTGTGACGTCACATTTCCATGTCTTTATTAAAACATAAATTATAAAATAAGAAATTAAAAAAAATATTTGAAACTAATTTAAATATTATGTAAAAATTGCAAAATATGTTACGTCACACTTGCAAGACTCCCCCCTCCCTAAGAATTTGTCATTGTCTTCTTCCCAAAAAAATATGGGACCTCTCGAAAAATACCAACTTAGAAAATTGTCCTCACCTTATCCATAGCACTTTTCTCATCAGAGTTGTTAATTATTATTATATGGTTCGTTTTGGGTTCATATTTTTGTTCAGCGCTGGCCATCCACACGCCACGCGTTGAAATTATTACATCTGAGCCAGTGGCGATTTTGTAAACTGAAAACAAAATTCGTATCAAATTTTATCCCTTATAATATGCACAGAAATGATGAAAGTTTAGTAAGAGGTATGCCATGCTACTTTGCAGCCGTATTGGGCCGGCACGACCGGGGTACCTCTCGCCACATAATACCGGCGTCAAGTGACAGCTATGCTGTCGCGTTTCGTGCGGTTTGTGAGTTTCTGGTGGCCTATTAGGGGTATAGGGAAAAGGAGGGCAACGCATCTGCATAATCTCTGGTTATGCGGATGTGTATGCGCGTCGATTGTCGCCAAAAGGCTTCTTCTGCTCGTTTGCCCTCCTATGCCATAAAAAATGCAATCTAGCTACTTAATGGTGTTTTCTCTTCCTCGAGACTTGAACTTCGCATCTTACCAGGACCAGCCACTGCGCGGAGATCGTCGTTCCGTCTAGATTTAAATTAAGCTACCCTCCGTCTTTCCGATCAGGGTTAACACTGAAGTACCCTTGGCCCGTGAGTCAATAGAGTTTCGTTATTACATAACAATTAATTCACCTTCAACCAGCTGGTATTCCCGGTGACTTCTCTTTTTCGCAATAACCACATCGCTATTTATAGGCATGTCCAGTTTATTGAGCAGTCCGTATTCGTAGGGCCCGTCCCAATCCAGCAGCAGCCATCTATAGGGCGAGCGAAAAAACCCATTCGCGCTGATCTGCAATCTCAATTTGTTTAAGCACGAAAGGGATTTGCGCGAAATGGGTTCCGTATATATGCAATATAAACTTTATACCTTTAAGTCTGTGTACTGGTTAATTTTATGCATAGAATAAAGATAAGATTGCATAGAAATAAACCAAAAAGCCTTCGCGACTGTAAATATAGACAGATAGGCAAGCTAACGATTTAACTTATATTGAGTTCGCATAAAGTCTATTATAGTCATCCTAAATACCTGGGTCACCGAAAACTATCGAGCATATAACCGGAATAGAACGGTAATGTTATATAATATGTGTTTTGTATAAAAACAAATTCCGAAAAATTTGTGCTGCTACGCTGCGCCGGTTCTGCTTTCTGATTGGCCGACTGACGACCACTGATGGATGATTATCTGATGGGACGTACACACAGATCACTGGTTTGTTGAATTGATATTACGTCAGTGACAAATCACTGACCAGTTTCGGAATTTTGTGGGTCACATTACTACTCTATCAGGTTATATGCTACATGCCAAAAATTCATTAAGACATACGAATTATATAGATAAATGGATGAATGGAAAGCAATGGTCCCAACTTTTGTGCATATTTTTCTACTGAACTATGAAAACCTTTAACCCAAACCAAAACCTTTGATTCGGGAATACCAGGACATCTTGGAATCCCTTGAGAGAACCAGAGAGCCAAGAGCCATGGAAATTCTTACACCTACTGCATCTAGCTTGCACTGACTACCAGCACGGGAATCGTCATGCTATTAAATTGGAGTTCAACCGAACCTCGGTGTTGCCTTCTTTACCTTATTACCTTACTTATTACCTTTATATTACCTTTATCAAAAAGTCTCCAATCCCTGGACATTCCAAATCCGCCAAGATGAGGACATGATGTAAATAGTATTCACTCCCATTGGGCTGCAATGACGACGCTATATTGACTCCTTCATCAAACATCGCTTTCGCTAGGTTCGTTTTTTCATCTGAAACAAACATAATATCTAATACAGAAAATTCTCGTGTCGCGGTGTTTGTTACCAAACTCCTCCGAAATGACTCGACCGATTTTCGTGACATTTTGTGTGCATGTTGACCGATTCTCAGACCCACCCGAGGTCTGAGAACCAACATCTATTTCTCATACCCTAATATAATTCACGCCTTTTTTTTTCTTTTCTTTAACGCCGGGAAATGCTCTGAGGCATCCCGCGGGGGAGTGGGTCTACCCACGTGGGTATGTAGGACTCACTGCGCCCGACAGCTGGTAAATGGACGCAGCTCTACCCACTAAAACCCGGCGAGTGCCACCAAAGCGGCCTTTTGGTGAGGTGTCCCGGATCTAGAAAATAAACAGGGCACCTCGACGGCTAGTCAATCCCGCAAGGGACCGACGCCACCTCCACGCCACCGCCACCGCCACCGCCACCACCACAGAACAACCCCTCCCAATTTCGGGACAGTACAATGGGGTGAGGTTCCCATCCTCACCCCTTGCCCCCTGTTCTTCTGCCCCCTCTTCTTATAAGAGGGGTACAAAGAGCCCCCTCGGTCCAATTAGCTTCACCCAAGGTGCACTCTTGTGTTGGTTACTCAGCCCCACCGCCACGACAAGGCCTGAACCATGGTGGGGAATATAATTCACCCTAAATGTTAAGGGTGGTCCACCCCTTATTTTTTTTTGATATTTTCTTTTTTGTTTTTTTTATGATAACGATATGGCTGTATATTTAAGCTATCGCGGGCGAAGCTGCGGGCAACAGCTAGTAAGTATATAATTATTTTACCAGTAAAGAATGAACAGTTTCGAAAAAATAAAAAATAAATAGTGTCTTTGGATGTCGCTCTTCACTTACCATCAGGTAAACCCCCTCTTCTATAAAAAATTAATAATAATCAAAAATCAATTCGAATTACATAAGTGTCGTTTTCTAATTTCATTACTGAACCCTAATATAAACTTACATTGATTCCAACACAAATTCGGTGTCAATAATGATGTTGGCTTGTCATCTGACTTGATGAACGACTTGATGAGGTGTCTCAGGTGCTCCCCATCACCCTGGATGTTGGTGATCATGAAGCCCACGAGGAGGCAGCTCAGATACATGTCTGTATGTGCGTGATGTTTGTATGACGGAAAAATAATGATATGTTAAGCAAGTTTTATTTCGAGTATATTCAAGCGGAAAATTGTTTCGGATTTTTTTAACGTTGTTGTAGGAAAATGGTGATTGAAGAATCTTTTAGAATAGGACACAAGGAGGATAAGAGTGGAAGGTTGGTCTTGGCTACTGGGTGGCAGCCACTACATTGGCTGGAAATTCGCTGTGGGAGCTCATGGTGTTGGTGCTCGCCGAAGTGCGCTGTTAACAGAGGAGGCCACTCTTCGACGAGTCACCGACGTGGGAGGAGCTCTCACGTATAAGGAATCTGGGGCAACACTGACTGTTGTGAAGGTAACGTATGGCCGCTGCTTATCGGACATGAATGTTTCGGTACGTACCTACCTGTGTCGAGTTGTCAGGAGAGACAGGCGCTAGCCTGCCACGAGTGCGAGTGTTGCACGGTCGCGGGGGGTGTTCCGAGTTAGTTAGATTGGGGCACTCCCCTTCAAGCGAATGAAGGCAACTCGCAGTGGTTTTAGTGTGGCATACCTACGCCGGGGGTAACGTGGGAGGCGCCGGGAGTCCCACGACTCATCCTCGGTTGAATGTCCAAAGCATTTCCACTGCGTCAACAAAAAAAGGCCTATTTTATGTTCGGAAAACTCAAAATTACTCTGTTATCTGAAAATAGAAGAAAAAGGAATTAGAAAAGATAGGCACTAGACACAGCTCCACATATTTTACAATTTGGAAATTAAAACTACGGACCTTTAAAAGAAGTCATCATCATCCCATGATCGCATATTTGTTAGGCCAATCCCATTCAAACCCTTCGGTGTACCTCGTGTCCCACAACCGACGCCAGAAGGCCGTGTGTGGTCGCAGATTGCACGGTTGGCGGGGGGCTTTTATAAACCAAAAGTGAGCCAAATGGGCTCACACTAATCGGATGTAGCATTAGGGCCTTCAGGCCGTTAGCATTGATCCATCCGAAAAAAAAAAAGCTCGTGTCTTTGAACATCAAGCATTCGACTTTTTTTGCCAACTCTGCTTTTGCAAGGTCATTTGTGATGACTAAGAAAACTCTCCCAAGTGTCATGACCTAGTGTGGTGCGTGCGTGATCATCAGCATCAATTTCAGCGCGTGTACTGACGCACAAATGATGTGTTTATTTATAGCAATGGTCTGGTAAAACCGAGGAAATTTATTTAAAATAATCATTTTACTATTATTGTTTGTTACTAGTTTGATGTTAATTAAATATCCTATAGATGTTTGTTACTCTTTTTTAATGAAACTTTACAACAATATAGCAAACGTCAGAAGCTTACAAAGGCTATAATTTATGAAGATATTGTGTGAATTGTACTTTTTTTTTTTTTTTTTTTTTTCGGATGGATCTATGCTAATGGCCCGAAGGCCCTAATGCTTCAACGGATTGATGTGAGCCCATTCGGCTCACTTTTGATTGGGGGGTTGCCCCCCGCCAACCGTGCAGTCTGCGACCACACGGCCTCCTGGCGTCGGTTGTGTGAATTGTACTAAATCTAATCCTGCGCAAACGAAATCGCGGGCACCAGCTAGTGTTATTTAAGTTCTTTATTTATAGGAACAGAAAGTAAAACCGAGAAAAAAATATTTTTATAAATTACTGACAGTGTTAGTTATTAAATTTAAACCAGAAAAAGGTTGATAATAGTTATATTATGACCGTCTTGTCGTCCATTCCAAATCCAAAAAAATACAGTTATGACTCCTTTTTCTTATTAATAACTTTTACCTAATTTATATAAAAAACAATTAATTATAAATAAAAATACGATCAATTTGCATTTAAAAAGACCTGTTTTATTCAATTCCAAAACATTTTAATTTAATTCCTTCTTTTCCCAAAATGTCATAATAGGTCATAATATATTCAATATGGCGGACTCGATGTCATATCGGCCGCAAAAAGTACAAAATTCAATGCGTAACACGGACATATTCAAGGATAACATACATTACTCATAGGTACATACCAATGCACAATGTGAAAAAAATATTCAATTGGGAGGCTTAAGGAAAGAAAAAATAAAAATAAAAACACTGACTAACATTATCCTAATATCCATAATTTATATTGCGATGTAATAGGATCTTTATCTGGCTTTGGCGTAATCTTACTTAGCAGGGGGCGTCATAACCTTTTCAAGAAGTTTCGAGGCGGACACGCCCAGATCAGCTCCGGGTATTAGAGCCCAGAAACTTATTATCTGGCCTGCCAGATGGTGGAGTAGTGAGCGTTATCCATTAGCCTAGGCCCTAGGTAATTTATTCAAACGTTGCTCTCAGATCTAAGATGCTAAGTCTCGATGCTAGTAATTACTTACTCTGCCTGTCCATTTTTTCGAAACAGATAATAATATCTATGGACAATAATAATATTATATAATACACATCCATGACCCAGGAACACAGAAACACTTTTTTCTGCGCCCGAAAGCTGGTAAGTGGACGCAGCTCTACCCACTAAAACCCGGCGAGTGCCACCAATGCCGCCTATGGTGAGGTGCCCCGGATCTAATAAACAAACAGAGCACCTCGACGGCTAGTCAGTCCCCCAAGGGACCGACGCCGCCTCCTCGGAGGGGTTGTCCCGCACCACAGAACAACCCCTCCCAACGTCGGGACAGTACAATGGGGTGAGGTTCCCATCCGCACCCCTTGCCCCCTGCTCTTTTGTCCCCTCTTCTTATAAGAGGGGTAAAAGAGCCCCCTCGGCTCAATCAGCTTCGCCCAGGGTGTTGGGCTCACCCTAGGCTACTAAGCCTCACCGCCACGCCAAGTCCTGAACCATGATGGGGAAGATGGTAGTGTCCCTAAATAGCTTGAACCAAGCACATTGCTCCCAATAACTTATCAAACTCAAAAGTGTTTGAACATTAATAATAAGGTAACAATCGTAGCCATATTTCGGGAACAGTTACACAATCGTAAGCATAATTTGGAAGGTATCAAAAACGTCGCATCTTAATGAGCCACGATAAAATCCGTAAAAGTTTTTTCATTATAATGAAAACCTTTAACCTTTTCCTCTCGCCTGTACCAGTAAAATATTCCGTTTGGAGTTAACGACACGCCTGTTACAGCCATTTGGACGCAGTCAACATGACATTAGGTTCAACTGTGTTTAATATTTAAATTGATATGTTATTGTTTACGTACATGAAATATTTTCTGTACAGAGAATATTTCAAATTTCTAATAAACTGAGGGATCGGCTGGTTTAGTGGATAAGGAACTTGGGTTCGGATAGGTGGTGGGACGGTTACATCTGCATGGGTACCATCATCTTGCTTGTTTCTCCCGTGAAACAGTTTTGCTGTGTTTTGGACAGAAGGGCTACAGGGAGTGTAATTACTGGCACCGAGACTAAACATCTTGTGTCTCAGGATATGTGTTGCCTACACATAAATCAGTTGCCTGGGCTAGTCTTAACTTATTTGTGTTCATGGGCGATGCTGACCACTTACCATCATGTGGCTCGTATGCCCGTTTACCTATTCCAAAAAAAATCTAAATAAATATGGATTCCCCACCAAGGTTCAAGTATTGTCGTGGCGGTAGGTCTCTGTAGCCTAAGGTGAACCCAACACCTTGGGCAAAACAAATTTAGCCGAGGGAGCTGCTCTTTGTACCACTCTTATAAGAATAGGGACAAAAGAGCGGGGGGACAAGGGGCGAGGATGGGAATGGTCCCGACGTTGGGAGGGGTTGTTCTGTAGTTTTTTTTTTATAGAAGAGGGGGCAAACGGACAGTTGGTTCACCTGATGGTAAGCGAATAGCGACATCCACAGACACAAGTAGTGCGAGACAACCCCCTCTGTGGAGGTGGCGTCGCTCCCTTGAGGGACTGACTAGCCGTCGAGGTGCCCTGTTTGCTCATTAGATCTGGGGCACCTCACCAAAGGTGGCATTGGCAGCACTCGCCGGGTTTTAGTGGGTAGAGCTGCGTCCACCTTACAACCTTTCGGATGCAGCGAGTCCCACAAACCCGCCTGGGGAGACCCACTCCCCCGTGGGATGCCTCAGAGCATTTCTGTCAGAGCCGGAAGTTGCAGTACTGTCCGAGGGTGCAGGAGCTGGAGTCGCGCCGCAACGTCAATTTCAAGGCGTTTGTGGTGCGAATACCGACCTGCTACCTGCAGGAAGTTTTACAAGAAGACTTCTGGCCTCAGGATGTGGTGTTCCGTCGCTTCCGCGGAACAATTCCACCGGAACGCACGAAAACGTAATATTAGGAAGTTTTACTAACATAATTTTAAGGTTTTATTTATACTAACACAAATGTAATATAATATATGTATGTTAGTCTGTAAATAAATCAGTGAAAATAAATGATTATTATTATTATATTATTATTATTTCCCGGCGTTAAAGTTTTTTTTTTAATAAACGAAGTATTAATAAAATCGTTATAGGTTAATATATAATAGGCTTTAAAATATCAGGGTTAGAATAAAGGTTTGGCAATAAAATAAATTGTTCGCAGTCGAATTACAGATCCCGAAAGTTTTTCCTCGTTAGAGGATTTCTGAATGGGGTTTCTCATGTTAAATATTTTGAACAACAACTTGAGGAAAATACATCATCAGTCGAAATTTCTGCGATCCCATCCTTCAGATGCGTACAGCTTTGTTTGGTCCAGTATAAATACGTCATTTCAGATAAAATCAGGTAATAATACATTTTAGGGAGTCATTAATAATGAAGTAACGCATACATGTATGGTTAGTTAGTAATAGTGAGGTTCTATAATCTATAGTAATTACTACTTACTTAAGTAAGAAAGAAAGAAAGAAACATTTATCCGACACAAACAGGAGAAACACAGAGACATAAAGATATACACAGAAATACATTTTTAATCGCATAAACCTAAGTAGGACAAAAAAAACATTTTTTTTTAAATATAAAATGTGTGTCTCAAAATGGTCCAGTTCAGCATTGTGTCAGGAAAATGTTTCCTGACGCTGATTTTCAACTGATAACTGGTAAATGGTGGCATAGGTTAACTGTGGCTCCTTTAAAGAAAGAAATATAATAATAATAAACCTTTATTTCCGTAAATGATTTCCATACAAATTTGTTAGTAGTTTTACATTATTATTCTTATTTCATTTATTTCGTTAGTAAGTAGGTACATAATAAAACATAATAAACACAGCAAAATTTGACACACACACACCCGCACGCACGCACACACACACACGCACGCGCACACACACACACACACACACACACACACACAGGTACATATTTATATTATAATACATACATGACACGATAAATGGAGACGTTTATAATTGTCTCTTATCTATTGTCATCTATTTTCTCTTTTCTATTTTTTGTGTGGACTATAAAAAAGTATTTGCGAAAGTGGCAGCGCGGGGGCATCACAACATGACAGCGTCATGCCGTCACGGCATTTTACTGCCAAGGCGCGCCAAAACATGACACAATGTAATTCATAACAAAGTCTGAAAATATTTAATTTTTCTAATTTTACTTATTAATGAAACAATTTTTTTACGGATTTTACCGCGGTTTATTAAGATTACATGCCTGACGTTTCGGATACTTTACAGCAGTGCAGTTTTTCAATATTTCTAAATAGGCGACCCCTTTACAGGTTCAAAATTTCTGGCGACCCCCTCGGGCTATAGACAGCCAAAATGTTAGAGTTATTGAAAGATTACGTGATATATTCTTTAAATAAACAAGACAATAATTACACTGCAATTATGTTTTTACTGTATTGCAGAATCTTCTTTCTTTCTATCTTTTGCCGGCGACCCCCCAGTAGGACTTCGGGACACTGTATTACAGCAATCATGGTCACGGGAGGACTGTGGTGACTGTGATCATGGTTCCCATCAAACCTTTATAAACCGCGATAAACTCCGTATAAGTTGTTTCATTGTAAAAGTTTGGAAAATGAAGGCGCTGCCATTAACAGTCCCTTTCTTTAAATGACTGGGTTATTAAGGCAAAAACAACATCTCATCTGGCTGCGAGACCTTGACCACCTGACCCAGATAAAACGGGCACACCAGCGGACAAGGGTTCTCGGAAAGTGAGGAGAGGTATTTCGACATACACAACGACTCATAACTCATAATTCTGTAGAAACTGTAGGTACTAATCTTAACTTGCTTATTATATTTATGATCATCATCATCATCATCATTTATCAATGAAAAAAATAGTTTTTTTTTATTCCAAATAGTAGCAGTAAAGCTTTTTGTATGTCAATTGAAACTATCGGTTTCAAGGCGAACCTACTGAGAAGTATGGATGAATACAGCCTAATAAGTGTATGTTATTCTGATGTACCTATAAGTTATTGCGGATAGATTTGACTGCCCTATCCAAAAACATTGGGTAAGGGTAGTCAATGGAATGGAAAAATAAAAAACATTTATTGACAAAAACTAACACTATTAACATACTTATAAGTTCATTTTGTAACTAACACACTAATTATATTATATGGGCACTTCTTTTGCCTGAAATAAACATATTCTATTCTATTCTATTCTATAAGCTATTTTATTGCAAAGTTTCATTAAAATATATTCAGTAGATTGGGACCGTCCATAAATTACGTCACACTTTAAGGGGGAGGGGGGATTTTACGAAGTGTGACATTATGTGACAAGGGGTGGGAGGGCTCGCAGATTTGACGTCACATTTGACGACTACTGTGAACTAATAAAAAACGAAATTAAAAAACAAATTAAAGCAAAATAAAACTAATTTCGGAACAGCTGTTTTAATTTAACAATTTATTTATTTAAAATTTGCAAAATATGTGACGTCACACTAGGGGTCTCATAAATGTGACCATCTGTGACAAGGACAGGGAGGGGTCCAATTAGCATGAAATTCGTGTGACGTAATTTATGGATGGCCCCTTTTTGCGTGATAGACTAACAATCATATATCCATACATTCATACAAACTTTCGTGTTTATAATACTAGTAAGATATACCGATTACCCATAGGTAACCCCCCCCCCTATTATAATAAAAATATATTTCAATCCGAAATAAATTAAAAAAATCTTTTAAGGTTCCTTAACAAACACACTAATTACATATGTTTGTAGGTAACATGTTTTTTTTTATCAATAAAACATAAAAAAAGCTCTAAGCGACAAAAAAAAACTGTGTCGCTTATTTATACATACTAAATATGAATAAGATAAACTCTACACTTAGTTTATTGCTCAACAAACACCATGTTTATGGCCAACATATTTCAATGTTTCACAAACATGTAATTATGAATTGACGCCTTTGGCGGGAAAAGATAACAGTTTTGATAAATGGACAATAATTGACAAATAAGGAAAATTTTACGAAATAGGGTCACACTTACGAACGGGTAATAGAGATACAATTATGGGAATGTAACTGCAAATGTAAGTTGGCTGTAGTGTTTGAAATATGCGTAGTTGTTCTCTTAAATTACTTGGAATTCTGAGAATTGATTGTCTTAATTTACTAGTTTTATATCAGTTTTTAATATAATACTACAAAAGGATTTTTTTTCATTAACGCCGGGAAATGCTTTGAGGCATCTGGTTTGTGGGACTCGCTGCGCCCGAAAGCTGGTAAGTGGACGCAGCTCTACCCCCTAAAAGCTATCGAGTGCCACCAATGCCCCCTTTGGTGGGGTGCCCCGGATCTAATGAGCAAACAGGGCATCTCGACGGCTAGTCAGCTCCTCAGGGGACCGACGCTATCTCTACTGAGGGGTTGTCCCGCACCGCAGAACAACCCCTCCCAACGTCGATGGGGTGAGGTTGCTGTGTAAAATTAAAGTTCCTGCGGGAATTACATTTGCCTTATTAGTATTAATTATTATTATTATTAATTCGTGCGGTTTGTGAGTTTCCCGTGGCCCATTGAGGGGAGAGGGAAAAGGAGGGCAACGCATCTGAATAATCTCTGGTTGTGCAGATGTGTATGGGCGTCGATTGTCGTCAAAAGACTTCGACTGCTTTTTGCTAAATACTTCTCTATTCTTATAAAAAATCTCAAGCTTCGCAAATTTGCATCATTGCCCCCGGGTTTCCAAGGAGGTGATGCAGCGATGATTAATGACGCGATGACGACACGCGGATGTCACGAGGGCCGGAGACGCGTGAGTAAGTCTTACTTACTAATAAATTAATTGATTCGCATCTATATTTGTTTTGTTATGTCGATTACACATCATCATCATCATCATCATTTTTTTAAACAATTTAAGTCTCTGTCAGTAATTACACTGCCTAGTTGATATGAAGCTATGATATTGATTTATATGTAACATAATATCATAATAAATCATATCACGACATTTGACGACCTCTGTGGCTCAATGGTTAGCTCGTTGGCGCTCAAGCCGGAGGTTGCGGGTTCGAATCCCGCCCGGGAACAAAAATATTTTCTGTGTTCCTGGGTCATGGATGTGTATTATACAGGGTGTCCCGTAAGTAGTGGGCCAATGGGGTGTGGGTGATAGGGGGAACTATTATCTACCAAAACCACTAAAATTATTGTTCTAGGTCTTATAGCTTTGAAGTTATGATTTTTTTTAATAAATAGGTGAAATTATCGTCCTATGTACAAACATTTTATAATTTTACGACATCTATCACTTATTTTTTTGTTATTTTTATTCTAAGCGGTTAATAATACATAGGTCTTTAACGAAGTGCAATAAAATACCATAATAATAATAATCTTTATTGATACAAAAGTTACAGTTACATACCTAATACTAAAAGTAGTACAATTCTTTGTATCATAGGGCAGAAAGTAAAATATTAATGGAAAAGATTGCTGCAAAATCTGTAAACATACATTTAGACCCTGTCTCTTGAACTAGGAAGACCTGTATCTCAAGGGACAGTGTGTGTGTGTGTGTGTGTGTGTGTGTGTGTGTGTGTGTGTGTGTGTGTGTGTGTGTGTGTGTGTGTGTGTGTGTGTGATATCATATTCATTGTTACTTTTGAAGCCGGTGTCGTATTCGTTGATGTACCTACCTCCCTATCTACCTTGGCTGACACCGACTCCAAAAGTAACAATAATGACGTGGTATATGCAAAGATTGTATATTAGTAGAAGAACAAGTTGATTATAAATTGTAGGCACAAAGATTACGGAAATTATTTTATTACTTTTTAGTTTTTTTTAAATTTTGAAGTCGGTTTTAATTTTTGTTTAATTTTTTTTTTCTGTAACGCCGGGAAATTCTCTGAGGCATCCCGCGGGGGTGTAAGTCTTCCCACGCGGGTATGTGGGACTCGCTGCGCCCGAAAGCTGGTAAGTGGACGCAGCTCTACCCACTAAAACCCGGCGAGTGCCACCAATGCCGCCTTTGGTGAGGTGCCCCGGATCTGTTCAACAAACAGGGCACCTTGACGGCTAGTCAGTCCCTCAGGGAACCGACGCCACCTCCATTCGCTTCGCCCAAAGTGCTGGGCTCACTCTAGGCTGCTGAGCCTCATCGACACGACAAGGCCTGAACCCTGGTGGGTAAGATGTCTACCATGACCAGGTAGATCTATAAACATTTTACACATTCCCACTTGACGGGATTCGAACCCGCGACCACTGAGTGTCCACTCGACAAGTCGTCCCTCAAATATGATCGTCATGATTAACATGTTGTTTATTGAAAGCCTGTGATTTTTTTGGAAATCAAACTATTATTATTTATCAATTCCGCGAACCACGCCACCTTTACAGCAATACGCATATGCATGCATAAGCACCTCCTTTCCCAATTTGCATATGCGACCACTTGCATGCACCACAATAAACCACAACCATCCAATACGCTTTACCCCGAATACATAACGTATTATTATTGTCTTCGAATTTGAACCGGTTACCTCAGTAAAACAGTACAAGGCACGAGCGTACGGATCTTCAATAATAATATCTATGGACGCGTTCACACCACGTCAATCTGGTCCCGTGATAAGTTCACGATGAACTTGTGTTACGGGTACCAGACAATGGAAATATATTTAATGCTTTTATTCATACTATGCATATACTTAAGATTTTTATTATAAAATATATATATGTACTTAATACATAACATTATTATTATTATTAACTTTATTATTATTATTAATACATAACCCAGGAACACAGAAAACTTTCTTTTCTCTGGTAGGATTCGACCCGCTGCCTTGAGTGCCAACGCGCTAACCATTCAGCCACAGAGGTCGTTCAATAGAATTCAATTATTTGCATACGGAACCATAGGAAAGGCGCCTGTTTCTGGAATTTAAATATTTATCGGTCGATTGTATTTATGATGCTATGAATAACTTGCCCCGCGGTTTCGTCCGCTTGAATTTGAATACAAAAAAATATAATCTCACAACCTTTAGACATGGGTTATCAAAAGCCATCGAGCTTATAACAGCACTTACCATCAGGTGGCTCGTCTGCCAGTTTGCCTATCCAACTAACATTTGGGTGAAATGGTCCCGTTAATGAGGACTGATCACCCGTCTGGCCTTGCTGGTGTCCCCACCCTTAAATAATTAAAATAATCCAACTAACATAAAAAATACATAAAAATAAAAAAGCATAGAGTAGTAATGTAAGCCATGAAATTCCGAAACTGGTCAGTGATGTGTCACTGACGTAATAGCAATTCCACAAACCAGTGATCTGTATGTACGTCCCATCGCCCAATTATCTAACTATGGCATTCGGTCAGCCAATCAGAGCGTAGAACCGGCGCAACGTCACAGCACATATTTGGCGGAATTTGTTCTCATACTCGTATAAAACACATAACCATACCGATCTATTCCGGTTATATGCTCGATATCAAAGGCAAAAATAATGTTTTAAAATTCTGACTGATAGTTTTAGCGCACAATATCATGAACATCATCAGCCTCTTTCCACCGCTCGCCTTTAAGTGGCTAATAATCGATTCATCATCTCTATATTGCCCACTACTGGGCGTGGGCCTCTACGAACGCCAGTACGTCAGTATTATTAAATTAACAGATACGGAATATTGCTATTAACTGCCACGCTGAGCAAGCTTGGTGCAAGCAGGCGCTAGCAGTGCCCATCACCGATACTAAGCCATGCGGCTTAAATTGCCCCACAGTATCTATGATATGTTAATATTTTAAGGTCTTTGATAAGTCCTAAAAGGCAAAAAGGTCACTGACCTCTATTGAACGATTAAAACAATTATACAAGGATAAATCTGGATTTAATGGTCTTACGACATACGTAAATAAAGACATTCGACAAAAAACAGTCAACGGAATACCAAAAGACAACTTTCGATTTTGTCCGTCTGTCCATCACGTAACACAGAACTTATCCAGATTTTAATAAAACATAAGCTCCATCAATGCCTCCGAATAAAATAGCGTCTGTTACCTGTATATCCGTGACCCTAAAAAGCCACTGAACGCGCTCGCAGTGGCTTAAGTTAGGGTAGGCACTCCCAGGTGCGAGTACCACATTGGGTCAGGATCTACCTGATGATTCTGGCTGCATCCATAAGGATTTCCCAGGCTACTCATTTTTGTGTTGCCTATCATAAGACGAAGGACAGTCCCCACCATGTTTCAGACCTTGACGTGGCGGTGGGGCTCAGAAGCCTAAGGTGAACCCAACACCTTAGGCGAAGCTAATTGAGCCGAGGAGGCTCTTTGTACCCCTCTTATAAGAAGAGGGGACGAAAGAGCAGGGGTCAAGGGGCAAGGACGAGAACCTCACCCCATTGTATTGTCTCAAAGTTGGGAGGTGGCATCGGTCCCTTGGGGGACCGACTAGCCGTCGAGGTGCCCTGTTTGCTCATTAGATCCGGGGCTCCTCACCAAAGGCGGCATTGGAGCACTCGCCGGGTTTTAGTGGTAGAGCTGTGTCCACTTACCACCGTTCAGTCGCAGCGAGTCCCACATACCCGCGTGGGGAGACCCACTCCCCCTCAGGATGCCTTTCCCGGCGTTAAAGAAAAAAAAAACGAAGGACTATCCTACTGTCCGACTTGTAACACAGCGTAGATGTTTCACGATATAAAATTTTTTTTGGGCATTTCGGCAATTGGCAAAAAACACCTTATTAATTAGCAATTTAATAAAGACAGAGTGTGTTTGTTTATTTACACACATCTTTGGAAGTACCGGTCGTATTTGAAAAATCCTTACCCAAATTATTAAGGATTGTGGGGAAAAAGAAGTTTTTTTTTATGTTAGTTGGACAGGCAAACTGGCAAACGTACTGGTAAGTGGTCGACGTCGCCCATGAACGTAAACTAGTTTACCTATAACGAGCCCAGGCAACTCATTTATGTGTTGCCTATCCTGAGACATAAGATGTTAAGTCTCGGTGCCAGTAATTACACTGCCTGTCTTGCCCTTCTCTCCGAAACACAGCAAAGCTGTTTCACGGGAGGAACAAGCAAGATGGTGGTACCCATGCAGCTGGGAGCGCGGCACAGCGCTTCCATCCCACCGGTAGCAACAAATTTTTCAATTTCAAGCGGATGAAACTGCGGGGAGCAAAAATAAAAACCTACGGAACCTTACGTGTTTATTTGGTTTCAACGTTGATTATTTTGCGACCTTTTGGCAGCGATTCAAACACACGGGAAATCAGAACGTTTTACGATGGTTTTTTTTTCTAAATATAGATGGCGTCTGCAGCTAACACGGTCACATAATACAAATGCATCGATATTGAATTGTATAACGGATCTCTTGCATATAATACCATCATCATCATCATCGTCATCATCATCGTCATCATCATCGTCATCGTCATCATCGTCATCATCATCGTCATCGTCATCATCATCGTCATCGTCATCATCGTCATCGTCATCATCGTCAAAATCGTCATCATCATCATCACCAACTTTTTTATAAAGACATACCTTTGAACTCTAGGATAAATGTACAATGAACGCACAGACGCTTCCAGCTCATCAGCTACTGCACGGAGATCATATTATGGTTGAAGGTCAATTAATCCCTTTTTATAATAAGCAATCTGACACAGGTGTCATTTGATGATGCTCAGCGTCGCTCTCCTGAACATAAAGTTAACCTGGAACGAGCCCACAATGACCCTGTCGTTGACGTCTCGAATTTGAAATCAAGCTTGGGATCGAATGTCAAATTTACACAGTTCATCGTCAAAATATTGTCAAGAGTGCGAAAAATGTACGAGATTGAGAAACACCCATTTCAATTAGTTACATAAAATTCCACTGTGATCGAGTCAAATCGTACGCTAGTGTAGCGTACAACAGTACCGATTGACAAGTTCTCGATCCCAATCCTAAATTTCAATAGGATCCAGTGTCAAGAGTAAGCCCGCTGTTCATTTGAAACTACAAACAGACACTTCAATTTATTTTAATATGGATTTATGGAAATAGACACTCTAATCACCTAGCAATACGAAATATAGTGACGACCTCTGTGGCTCAGTGGTAAGTGCGTTGGCGCTCAAGCCGGAGGTTGCGGGTTCGAATCCCGCCAGGGAACAAAAATATTTTCTGTGTTCCTGGGCCATGGATGTGTATTAAATATGTGTAATATATTTTTAAAATTGAAATATATGTATAGTATAAAAATATTAAATATATTTCCGTTGTCTGGTACCCGTAACATAAGTTATTCGAGAACTTACCATGGGACCAGATTGACGTGATGTGAAAAGCGTCCAATTGATATTATTATTATAGTTTACCCACAACCTATTCTCATACCGACCAAATATACCTACGTAACAAATTCCATAAAAATCGATCGCGCCGTTTCGGAGGGGTGCGATCACAAACACCGTGATACGAGATTTATCTAGATTCTAGAGAAATAGATTTCCTAATATTTTATAGAGATGAATCAACCGGAGCTCGGTCGTAAAGCTGTTATAGCGAATGATAAGAGTTATAGCATAGCATATTTCTCAAAAATACCGCAAATACTAAAAATCTAGAACGTCGTATGTTTTTCAATGAAAAATATTTATAGTTAAAAAAGTGCGTGCGTACAAAGTACACATGTCAAAAGTGAAACGTCTCACTCTCATCATCTCACTCTCTCTCTCGATCTTTCTCACTCGCTTGCTCCCTACTCTCACTCCATGGCTATGTGCTTCATGCTACGTTCGCCCACTCTCTCTAAATCGGTCTCAATATATTATCTTCTTGGACAAAAACGATGCATATTTTCGTGACGTTTCATCCGTGAAAAAATTACCGTCATGCGCGCAAAGAAATTTCACTTCAAAAAGCTTTTTTAAAATTTCTATTATGTACGTACAGATGAAGCTAATATACAGGTTATTTGTAACACACGTCATTCATGTCCCGTTATGCTGTGGTTCAAAACGACGAAGTCCAAAGTGGTCATTGTGCGATTCATACCGTGGGACGAGAAATCCGTCTGTGTGAAAAACTAAGTTGAATCCTCGGGCGAAGCCAATTGAACCGAGGGAGCTGCTCTTTGTACCCCTCTTATAAGAGGAGGAGTCCAAAGAGCAGGGCAGACAAGGGGCGTGGATAAGAACCTCACCCCATTGCACTGTCCCGACGTTGGGAGGGGTTGTTCTGTGGTGCGGGACAACCGTTCTGTGGAGGTGGCGTTGCGTTTTAGTGGGTAGAGCTGCGTCCATCTTACCATCCTCAGGGCGCAGCAAATCCCACATACCCGTCTGGGGATTCCCTCCTCGGCCGCGGGATGCCTAAGAGAATTTCCCGGCGCAAAAGTAAAAAAAATCGAATCGCAGACCCCTGACTTCTAGGCCAAGGCCCTACCCCCTAGACTC
The DNA here is from genome assembly GCA_963853865.1 of Helleia helle. Lineage (NCBI taxonomy): Eukaryota > Metazoa > Arthropoda > Insecta > Lepidoptera > Lycaenidae > Helleia > Helleia helle. Next base: position 16,009,222 of record OY971433.1, on the reverse strand, counting down.
TAGAGTCAGGCCATCGTTACTCACATCTTCTCATCTCTTTCAGCGGTTCACTTATTGGTAAGTGCTTACACTGGGATACCGGATTCTTGTTGCATCTCGTCATATTATTACTTAATGCTAATTCACTTATGGCAAATAATTGTTAATTATATCTCAATTATTAGGTGCTGTAAGTAATTATTATTATAGTTTAAGCGTTGCTTACCTGTTGCTTACCTGTTGTTCACCTGTTGCTCACCGTCACCTTAATATTTACTAACCTTCGATAGTAGGTCATGTATGTTTGTTAATGTTTTAATTAGCAACGAGAGAAACGCTACACCACGCCAACCTGGTCGTGGGTAAGTTTATGTTACATGAATAACGAAATAAATATACATATTACGTTCATAACTCGACTCAGTGGTTAGCGCGTTGGCGCTCAAGCCGGAGGTAGCGGGTCCGAATCCCGCCAGGGAACAAAAAGTTTTCTGTGTTCCTGGGTTATTCATGGATGTGTATTATATAAAAATCTTAAAATACATATATTGTATAGTATATTTATGTATATTTAAGAGAGAACCGATTTCAAAAAATAAAATAAATAAAATAATCGCGTTTCTTTAATTTTTGTGTCTACAACTAATAATCATCTTGTACTTCTACTAATGTACAATCTTTGCGTTTGCCACGTCATTATTGTTACTATTGACGCCCATACACATCTGAACAACACTCCTTTTCCTTATCCTCCCCAGTGGGACACTGGAAACTCACAAACCGCACACAACGCGACAGCATAGCTGTTATTTGACGCCGGTGCTATATGAGCGAGAGGTGGAAGTGAAGCGCTGTGCCGCGCTCCTGGCTGCATGGGTGCCACCATCTTGCTTGTTCATGGGCGACGTCAACCACTTACCATCAGGTGGTACGTTTGCCAGTTTGCCTATCAAACTAACATAAAAAAGGTACCACCCCGATCGTGCCGGCCCAATTCGAAAGCAGCATGGCACTACCTCTTACGTTAATAATCAGCCAGATAAAATCCGTAAAAAAAAAATTGGACTAGTTTTCATCGATTTTGCAAGCGCCTACATACTACCAAATACGTATACGTTTTATCACTATACGTAATTATTGTGTTGAAACAAATTTTAATATCATGTATTTAATATTTTGTGGGAAGAATCTAGAATGTTAAATAATTAATGTAGCCTGTTATCTATGATATAGATATTATGTCTATGTAGCTAAATGTGAAACTTGTGTAATGAAATATAAGTAATGTTAGAATAATATAACTTGCGTGTTGTACTAGCATGGAAAATATGAATATATTTTTTTTCAAAAAAGGGGGGAATATTGTGGGGATCTTGCATAGGTGTGCGAATGATGACGCGTGCAAGATGTATTTGTGTGTGTGACGTATGTGTGATATAGTTTTAAGTTTAATACAATAAACAGTTGGCATCTAGCATCCAAGCGTTTCACTTGTGTCCCAACTCCTGCTACCTGCGAAGAGGCCAGTCATAAGCAGTACTACATAGTACTCCACAACATTTATCCGTATTGACTTATGTACGTTATTACGTGTGGGTGATCATAAATCACGTGGTAGAGTTTTAGAGATGTCAAAGTACTAAAATTAGTAATAACTAGCTGTTGCCCGCAGCTTTGCCCGCGTTGATTTATATGTAGGTGCCTACAGCCTTTTTTTTCTTTCACGCCCGGAAATGCTCTGAGGTTGAGGAGGTTCAAGCCTTGTCGTGGCGGTGGGCCTTAGTTGCCTAAGGTGACCCAGCACCTTGGGCGAAGCCAAGTGAACTGAGGTGCTGCTCTTTGTAACCCTCTTATAAGAAGAGGAGGAAAAGAGTAGGAGTGGACAAGGGGCGAGGATGGGAACCTCACCCTATTGTACTGTCCCGACGTTAGGTGGGGTTGTTCTGTTTTACGTTAGTTATCCAACTGCAAACTGGCAAACGTACCACCTGATGGTAAGTGGTCGTCTCCCATGAACATAAACTAGTACCGGGAACGAGCCCAGGCAACTCATTTATGTGTTGTCTATCCTGAGACATAAGGTATTAAGTCTAGTGCCAGTTATGTCTCACTGCTGGATCTTCTCCTTGCAATCAGTACCAAACTTTTTAATTATAATCCTTTATTTTTCACGGGAGAAACAAGCAAGACTGGTGGTACCCATGCAGCCGGGAGCGCGGCACAGCGCTTACCTCCCAACGGTGGTTAGGGCAACCCCTCTGTGGGGGTGGCGTCAGCGCCTTGAAGGACTTATAGCCGTCGTTGTGCCCTGTTTGCTCAACAGATCCGGGGCACCTCACCAAAGGTGGTGGTGATGGTGGTAAATTGGTGGCACTCACCAAGTTTTAGTGGGCCTACGAGCTGCATGCACTATAATAATAGTAGGTATCGAATATTACTAAAATGGATATATTATTTAGGATTACCTACAGAATATAAATAAAGTCTCTACTTACTCTTGGCGCGGCCTTAGGAAAACCCTAAACAGCTCATAAACTATTAATATATCAGTACTGTGAATTAGTTGACTGTGTGATGGTGACGTGTGACGTGTGACGTGTGACATGTGACGTAGTGTGACGGCACGCCGGTGACACATTTGTGACCACGTTTTTAGTGGGACATATTCTTTGATATATTTTGTATGAACGGCTACATATTTTGAATAACATCTTAATTTCGTTGAAAGCATCAGCGACGAGTATCTCTTACACCTTCGTTTCGCTGACGATATCCTTATATTGGCCGAGTCGCTGGAGGGCGTGCAGGAGATGCTGCACACTCTAAATCAATCCTCCCGACGTACTTAGGATGAACTTGGACAAGACGAAAGTCATGTTCAACGAACACGTTCTCCCAAGGCCGGTTAACGTTGATGGCATAACTCTCGAAGTCGTGCGAGGGTACTATGTCTATCTTTGGCATACTTTACAGCTAGATCGACATAACTTCGAGAGGGAAGCCGAAAGAAGGATTCATTTGGGGTGGGCAACGAAAATCTTCAACCAATGCGTTCTCCCCACGGCTCCGAAACGTGACCTCTAAATTTACGACGCCTCCGAAAGTTTGTCGTAGCTCAACTCAACGTACTATGGAACGTGCTATGCTGGGTATTTCTTTGGTATATAGAATTCGAAACGACGACAGAGTCTGAGAAGAGACAGTCAGAGAACTAGAGCTACCGATATCACACGAAGAATAAGTCACAACCGACGCCAGGAGGCCGTGTGGCCGCAGACTGCACGGTAGACGGGGGGCAACCCCCCACTTTATAAATCAAAAGTGAGCCGAATGGGCTCACACTAATCCGATGAAGCATTAGGGCCTTCGGGCCATTAGCATAGATCCCTCCGGAAAAAAAAACGAAGAATAAGTTGAAGTGACAGTGGGCTGGTCACACACTCAGGTTTAAGAGTGGAGGTCGCGTTTAGGTAGAGTCAGTTAGACAAAGTGTTGGTAGGCCATTAACCAGGTGGGAAGATGATCTTCATGCAGTGGCTGGTCGGTGGCTGATGAACTTTTTTTCAATAGTATTATCGGTTATCATCAACCTTTATGTCTCACTGCTGGATCTTCTCCTTGCAATCAGTACCAAACTTTTTAATTATAATCCTTTATTTTTCCGAAAGTCCTATAATATCAGATATCTTGGTCACCGAGCTGCGCACACGCATCCTCTATATACTCGGGCGCGCCGCCGCAGCGTCAGTCGTGCGTCGACCGAGCTCAGACACGGTCGTAAGGAATACAGGTGCCGTGATAAGTGTTTTTTTTGTGATAAATACGTACATACAGGTGAATATTATTTATACGTGATATTCATTATTAGTATTTTTAGGAAATACTGAATATTTATAAAAACTAAAATAACGAAAGAAATATAAAATTATCTTAATATAGGAAATATTACGAAAATTTTAACATACGTAAAATATTAGGAATTTGTTCAATAATCCGCGAATTTATAAATCCTAAAATTAAATAAAATGCAAATAAAACTACGGGGAAGTCTGTCTATAATTATCATGATCTCAGAAGAATTTGGCTGCTGCATCGCGAATATCTTAATAACTCTTGATAAAATAGGAAATAACTGGCAGTCATAGGGACTGCCGATAGAAGTAAAAACTGATTATTAATTAGAATTTTATCCTGAGACATAAAATGTTAAGTCTCGGTGCCAGTAATTACACTGCCTGTCTTGCTCTTCTCTCCGAAACACAGCAAAGCTGTTTCACGGGAGAAACAAGCAAGATGGTGGTACCCATGCAGCTGGGAGCGCGGCACAGCGCTTCCATCCCACCGGCTTTCGAGGGTCCCCGGTCTGCAGGCAACACCTCAGTGACATGTGTCGCCTATCCTGAGATACAAGATATTTAGTCTCGGCCAGTAATTACACGGCCTGTCCTGTCCATCTTTTCGGAACAAGAAGAAACAAGCAGGATGTCAAGAGGTAGTACCATGCAGCTTTGCAGCCGAATTGGGCCGGCACGACCGGGGTGGTACCTCTCGCTCACATAGCAGTGGCGTCAAGTGACAGCTATGCTGTCGCGTTTCGTACGGTTTGTGAGTTTCCGGGAGCCCATTGGAGGGATAGGGAAAAGGAGGGCAACGCATCTGCATAACTTTTGGTTGTGCGTCTATGGGCGACGGTAGTCACCATAAGGCTCCAACTGCTCGGTTGCCTCCCTATGACATAAAAAAAAATATGATCGTACCCATGCAGATGGAAGCGGCCAATTGACATAAAAACCCGGACTTAGCGTGACTTTTTCGATTAAAAAATGTATTCTTTTATACGCAAAAGCTTATAGCAAAAGTAGTAAAACAAGATTCCTGTCATAATTAAGATGTTTCCGTTAGATGACAAAATATTATGTTTAAATATCGCGACAACAGAAATAAAAATATTTTAATTTGCACAAGACGACCGGTTATACTGTTTTTTAGGGTTCCGTAGCCAAATGGCCAAAAACGGAACCCTTATAGATTCGTCATGTCTGTCTGTCTGTCTGTCCGTCCGTATGTCACAGCCACTTTTATCCGAAACTATAAGAGCTATACTGTTGAAACTTGTTAAGTAGATGTATTCTGTTAACTGCATAAGTTTTACACAAAAGTAGAAAAAGAGCAATAAATTTTGGGGGTCCTCATACTTAGAACTGAAACTCAAATATATTTTTTTTCATCAAACCCATACGTGTGGGGTTATCTATGGGTAGGACTTCAAAAATGATATTGAGGTTTATAGTACCATTTTATTCTAAACTGAATAGTTTGCACGAGAGACACGTCCAAAGTGGTAAAATGTGTATCCCCCCCTGTAACTTCTAAAATAAGAGAATGATAAAACAAAAAAAAAAATATGATGTACATTACCATGTGAACTTGCACCGAAAATTAGTTGGAACGAGATCTAGTGAATAGTTTTTTTTAATACGTCATTGTACTGTCCCGATGTTGGGAGGGGTTGTTCTGTGGTGCGGAACAGCCCCTCTGTGGAGGTGGCATCGATCCCCTGAGGGACTGACTAGCCGTCGAGGTGCCCTGTTTGCTCATTAGATCCGGGGCACCTCACCAAAGGCAGCACTGGTGGCACTCGCCGGGTTTTAGTAGGTAGAGCTTTTTTTTTTTGTTTTTTTCTTTTACGCCAGGAAATGCTCTGAGGCATCACGCCTGGGGAATGGGTCTCCCCAGGTGGGTATGTGGGACTCGCTGCGCCCGAAAGATGGTAAATGGACGCAGTTCTACCCACTAAAACCCGGCGAGTGCCACCAATGCCGCCTTGGTGAGGTGCCCCGGATCTTTTAAGCTAACAGGGCACCTCGACGGCTAGTCAGTCCCGCAAGGGACCGACGCCACCTCCACACAGGGGTTGCCCCGCACCACAGAGCAACCCCTCCCAACGTCGGGACAGTACAATGGGGTGAGGTTCCCATCCTCACTCCTTGCCCCCCTGCTCTTTTGTCCCCTCTTCTTATAAGAGGAGTACAAAGAGTGGTGGGGATAGAAGGTAGAGCTGCTTTACTTTACTTTAAGGCGCAGCGAGTCCCACATACCCGCGTGGGGAGACCCACTCCCCCGCGGGATGCCTCAGAGCATTTCAAGAAAAGGGTACTCGCTAGGTGCAGATTCAATTAATCTTGGGGTTCGAACCGGCGGTCTCTTCGTAAGTCCTGCCGATCAAACATTATATAATTCCTTTACGTATATAATAATGATTACCACATCTTAGATAAAACGTATTATATTTGTTGTAAATATTTGTTACTTGTCAAAAGCCTATCTAACACGTGTCCATTTTAGATCTCTGATAATATGGATGTGATCATCACGAATGTTGGTCTAGCGGGTTGCAATGATATCGTTTGCTTACGAAGAAGGAAAACGTCCTTCTTGAACCTTTTAGTAAAAGGTAGTGCCATGCTGCTATCTATGCCGCTTCTATGAGCCAAATATTTTTTTTTTTCAAATTTAAAACGGATGAAACCACTGGCATAATTTTTTTGTTAGTTGGATAGACAAACGAGCTGCCTAATGCGGCCAACGTCGCCCATGAATATATGTGTTTATATATAAGTATTTTGCGATTAATCCGAAAACTCAATTAGTATCCTCCCAGGCATAAGGATTCAGGATAACAACATGTGAAATTTGTTATAAAATATTTGAAAAGATTAGTTCCACTGAGTTTGTTTCGCCGGTTCTTCTCAGTGGGCTTGTCTTGGAACCGGTGGTAGATTCAATTAACGTTCAAACAGATACTTTGTTTGTACAATTTTGAATATATTTTTTTTTGATTTGATTTGAGTAGTTGGACTAAACCGCCTTGAAACATAATTTAACCTTTAATGAATAAAAATAATAGATAAAAAATATAAATATCATCCTTTACTTTTTATAATGAATTGATTTTCCTTTTTATGTTAGTGTAATTATTGTGGCAAAAAATATATAGTCAGTCATAGTCATCAAAATGATTTATAACTCGCTAACTGTTGCCCGCGTCTCTGCCTGTACTTTTCATTCATCGTCATGGATGTAGGCCTCTTTCAAATAACACCGAGATGGCCGGGCACCACATTTCTGTCCTTAATACTTAGGACCTAATCATATTTAAAGTTTTGTAATTACTTCGTACACCGTTATTATAATCAAGCCTTTTGACAAACTATGTACAATTTTATCGCCACTAACCTTCTTTCGAATAAATAAAAGATAAAACACCTTATTTTACGCCGGGAAATGCTCTGAGGCATCCCGCGGGGGAGTGGGTCTCCCCAGGCGGGTATGTGGGACTCCCTGCGCCCGAAAGGTGGTATGGTGGACGCAACTCTACCCACTATAGCCCGGCGAGCGCCGCCAATGCCGCCTTTGGTGAGGTGCACCGGATTTGTTTAGCAACAGGGCACTACTAGTCAATCCCCAAAGGACCGACGCCAGGGGTTGTCCCGCACAACAGAACTACTCCTCCCAACCTCGGGACAGTGCAATACGGTGAGCTTCTCATCCTCACCTCTTGTCCCTCCCTGTTCTTTTGTCCCCTCTTCTAATAAAAAAGCAGCTCCCTCGGTTAACTTGGCTTCGCCCAAATTGCTGGGCTCACCTTAGGCTACTGAGTCCCACCGCCACGTCAAGGCCTGAACCATGGTGGGGTAAATTATAAAACCCCTCATCCAATTCGGTTTACCCGTTGGATGACTACGGTGCTACAGACAGCGGTCAGAAATATTAAGAACTTCTCTCTGTAGGGTCAATCTTATTACATCCATCTTTTTCGTCCGGGGTTTTAAAAAGTCTGGATCATTCTTAACCCGCCTCTTTTGTTTCAGGCCTAAATATGGAGCCGCTGTCGGTAGATATTGTACACTTTTACCCGAGAGAAAACGCACAACCACACAACACATTCAAGTGAGTAATATGATTTTAAGTTAACATGACATGGTAAATATCCCGATTTAAATAATTTTAGCATGTGGGTAATTTAAAAAAGAACTAGATAGTTTAAAAATAAGTCGATCCGTTTTTGAGTATAAAACATAAACATAGTATTTTTAAAATATGATGGACCATCGGTTAGCCACAACCATACTGCTTTGCGGCACGACTGGGGTGGTACCTCTCGCTCACATAACACCGGCGTCAAGTGACAGCTATGCTGTCGCGTATCGTGCGGTTTGTGAGTTTCCGGTGGCCCATTGGGGGGGAGGGCAACGCATCTGCATAACTTTTGGTTGTGCGGATGTCTATGGTCGTCGGTAGTCACCATGAGGCTCCGACTGCTCGGTTGCCTCCTTATGACATTAAAAAAACCGAATGCTTACGCAAATTCCATCATTATATTAAGAAGTTCTGCTGTTCTTGTTGTTATCTTCTGAAATCTTACGCCGCGATTAAATCCGCAAAAAAATGTTTCATTAATTATAAAACAATGTATGGATTTGGTCCCAGGTTCGAAGCTGTGAACGATGAAGAGTCAAAGACGGCCATCGTGCGGCGCGGCCAACCCTTCAACGGAGCGGTGCGCTTCCAGAGGCCCTTCAACGAGGAACTGGATCTTGTGCAATTCGTCTTCACACTTGGTAAGACTTGATTGGCAAACGGGCAAACCAGCACCATGATGGCATGTGGTCATAGTCACCCATGAACATTTACAAGCTATCTTGAGACCCAGACAATTCACGTGTAGCCTATCCTGAGACAAAAGGTGTTAAGTCTCGGTGCCAGTAATTACACTGCCTGTCCTGCCCTTCTCTCCGAAACACAGAAGAAACAAGCAGAATGTCCCGGTAGAGCCAGACTCTACCTATCACGGTTGTTAGCGAAACAATCATCATCCCCTATCAGTCCACTGAACACAGGCCTCCTTCAATGAACGCCAAGACGATCCCTTGCTCGCATCCAACACGGACCGGTTACTGCACGGAGTTGTATGGGTACTCTTAAAAGGACAGGCAGTGTAATTACTGGCACCGAGACTTAACATCTTATGTCTCAGGATAGGCGACACGTGAATGAGTTGTCTGGGCTAGTTCCAGTTAGTTATGTTCATGGGCGACGTGGACCACTTATAATCGGGTGGCAGTTTGCTTATCCAAGTTACATAGAATTTATAATACCTGCTAATCCTCTGTGGCTCAGTGGTAAGCGCGTTGGCGCTCAAGCCGGAGGTTGCGGGTTTGAATCCCGCCAGGGAACAAAATTATTTTCTGTGTTCCTGGGTCATGTATGTGTATTAAATATGTGTATTATATAATAAAAATCTTAAATATGTGTATAGTATTAATTATTAATATATTTCCGTTGGCTGTACCCGTAAAACAAGTTCATCGTGAACTTACCACGGGACCAGATTGACGTGGTGTGAAGCGACCATAAATATTATTATTAATCCTCTGGTGTGGCGGGTGTCTGTAGATGTCGCTTTTCACTTACCATCAGGTGAACCGACTATCCGTTTGCCCCCTCTTCTATAAAAAAAAACCGACCTGAAAGATTCAGGGTTTTGGAGTTCCCCTTCTCATGAATTTTATATTTTAGGAGACAAGCCAGAAATGGACACGAAAGGCTCCGTATATTTGAAGCGCGACGTCGTCTCCGACAAATACTCTTGGAGTGCGAAGATTGTGACTGTGCAAGATGACACCATCACATTTGAAGTAAGCCTTATACATATGTATCTATACTAATCATTTCTTTCTGCGTGTGTGTTTATTCACCTTCCTCCTAAACAGCTTAGAGACGATTTGGATGTAATGTAAAGAAGAACATAAAAGTTTAAAAATAAGTCGATCCGTGTTTGAGTTATAAGATATTTTAAAAATATTATGCTTGAGCGTCAGTTAGCCATACTAATATGCCATGCTGCTTTGCAGCCAAATTGGGCTGGCACGACCGGGGTGCTACCTCTCGCTCACATAATACCGGCTGCGTAAAGTGACAGCTATGTCGTCGTATTTCGTGGAGTTTGTGAGTTTCCGGTGGCCCATTGGGGGGATAGGGAAAAGAAGGGTAACGTATCTGCATAATATCTGGTTGTGTGTGTATGGCCGTCGATAGTCGCCAAAAGGCTTCGACTTTCGACCTTAACAGCTAGACGATTTGGATGAATTTGTAACTTTATCATTTAAACCAATATTCTTAAATTACGAAATATTTTTAATTCTTTATACAAATAACTCGCAAAAATATCCACAATGTAGGTACACTAAACGATTATTTTGTTTGGTAAAAATTTGTATCGACATATTGCATCCTTGTTAGCTAGGTACCACAATCGAGAATTTTCACACAGGAAATTGAAGGAATGAAGCTACTCACGGAAAATTAGCTTATCAAGTGCAAAAATGGTACCGTGGAACCAGGACCAATATAGCAAAATCAAAATAATGCGTAGCGAATTTATTTTCGTGTCGCTGTCACGAGGCTGCCCCGCGACCCCGCGACCTCGCGCCTCGCGTCCGATACTAGCTGGTGACCGCGACTTCGTCTGCGCTGGATTAGATTTTGGACAATTCACACAACCTATAAAAATAAATAAAATTGAAGTGTCTGTTTGTAATCCCAAATTAGCAGCTTCTTACTAAATGCATAATATGAATTAAAGTATATATATAATATGGCACACTAAAAACAATTTTTAAAATTTTTGTCTGTCTGTCTGTTCTAATCTATGAAACGGCTGGGCCGATTCTGACGGGATTTTCACTGTCAGATAGCAGTTGTTATTAAGGTTACACAAGTCGCTCATCTTTCCATACAAACGCAGAACAGTAATTACTACAATGTTTGACGTTGACCATCAAAAACGAAGTATAATATAAATTGATCTCGTCGTTATCTATGTGTATATGTACCCAAAATCGTAAAAAATTATACATTTAAAAAATACAAACTTCTAAACTTTCGTATTTCAACACTGATTTTAGCCCAACTTTGAGCGTAAATAAATAGTATACCGAGCACGAAAACTCAAAAATAAAGCCCGAACAGATATAGTTTAGTTATTCAAAATATGTGTGTGTTTGATAGCAAAAAGTATCGTGCCAACTTTTCGTATTAATTTTTTCCGTCTAGCCCCCTTTCGCAACGCACGATAAGGAACTACGTTCCAAAAAATTATTTAGGTTGAATACATTTTCATGCGCTTTTCAACATGAGATACTTAAGGTAGGTTATAGTTATAGTATATAATTTACCAAGATTTTATGTAAATAATATAAGGATAATTATTGTAAGAGTCGGAAAAATTTAAGCTGCGTAGGAGCTTACTTTAAAAACGCTGCCTTAGACACATAACAAAAAAAATTAAGTAGAAAAATGATCAGTACGGATACGTCCGTAATGTAAGTTAACGCGGGCTGCGGGCAACAGTTAGTAAGATATATCTTGTCTCAATCACAGCTATATCTCATCCATGTATTCCTTTGCCAAAGTTAATTTTAGAACTTCATACTTCATAGTCGAATTTTGTATCTATCTTCCTCTGTGTAGTCTATTTCAAAAGATTGGTTTGAATTCCATAATTTATAGTAAAAATATAGTTTTTACAAAATATATCAGAATTTTTAAATAATAAAACAACTTTTAAGGATTTTATCGCGATTTATTAGGATTATTACAAGCCTGACTATCCTTTACAGTACATTACGACGTCTGACACCTCAGTCCTCCCGTGACCATGGTTGCTGTAAAGTATCCGAAACGTCATGTAAAAATCTAAATCGCGATGAAATCCGTAAAATTGTTTCTTTATAATGAGAATTCGCGTAATTATATTAGAAAACAAAATTTCGGGAGCCCTTACGATGGCTGTTATACAAAAGCCGTATATACCGGTGGGAGGGAAGCGCTGTGCCGCGCTCCCGGCTGCATGGGTACCACCATCTTGCTTGTTTCTCCCGTGAAACAGCTTTGCTGTGTTTCGGAGAGAAGGGCAAGACAGGCAGTGTAATTACTGGCACCGAGACTTAACATCTTATGTCTCAGGATAGGCAACACATAAATGAGTTGTAAAGGGCTCGTTCCAGGTATACCAGTTTATGTTCATGGGCGACGTCGACCACTTACCATCAGGTGGCGCGTTTGCCAGTTTGCCTATCCAACTACAACAACTTTTAAATACCGTACTGGGCGCCACAATAAATAATAATAATAATATGTTGGGACAACTCACACACGGCCATCTGATCCCAAACTAGGCAGAGCCTGTTCTTATGGTAACCAGACAACTGATATTATATACTTACATATTTCTAAATATATACATATTATAGATAAATTACAGCCAGACACAGAACAAATGATCATGCTCATCACACAAACATTTGTCTTGGGTGGGGATCAAACCCACGACCTTCTAGTTTAGCAGTCAGGGTCACTAACAACTAGAGCCTAGACTCTAGATCAACAGGCCAGACATTTTTCAGAAAATTCTTTTAACACCTACGTTTTTTTTCTTCATTTTAAAAGGACCTATGCTTTAGACTTATAATGGAATCTTGATTATTAACTTATAATTTATAATATTCTTCTGTCCGTGTGTGTCAATGAACGGCTAAAACGATTTTGATGAAATATTTTGTGTGTTATGTATTCGAAAATGGTTTAGTTTCACGATTCGGTCGACTACAACACGTTTTGTATGGGATATCTGTCTGTCTGTCAGCTCCGCTAGGCGTGTACATTCTAATTATTTCGTTATGAATGCGGTTTTTCCACTTGTAATAAAAACAATAAAAGATGCCAGTAAAACTAATTATGATACCTAATAGATCGCTGATTGAAGGTGAACCATAGGTTAAACACAAGATTTAAATTGAAAACCGATCCTAATGTATAAATAAACGTTTGTACCAACATAAATGATAATCTACATAATATACATGTATATATATGTCCTCTTTTTTTTTTTTGACGCAGTGCAAAAAACGCATTCAGCCGGGTATGCCGGGTCGTCCCCGGAGATATGTGGGACTCCCGGCGAAAATCAGTTTTGTTTTGGAAATGCGATCACGACGCCATCTTTTTTCCAGATGTTTAGGTATTATATTAGTAATATATATTACTAATATAATTAAGGAAGAATATATATATATATATAATATATAAATCTTTATAGTACACATCTGTGTATACAATTTTAATATGTGTACAGTATTACTGTATATGGTAAGCTTGGCGCCTATACAGTCATCTTGACCGAATAGTTGTGATTTAAAAAAACATACAAACATCCGAATTGAGAACCTTCTCCTTTTTTAGAAGTCGGTTAAAAACTAGTCTGGACTACTGTTGCATCACAATTTCTATGAGTGCGAAATACTCAACATTTCCATTCACGGTTCCGTTCTTTAAAACAACAGATTAGTTTTATAGAAATTATTTCTCCATCCATCCATCTGCATGGAATGAATCTTCAAAAGAAAGATAGATTGTTCTCTGATCTTTAAACTTTATTCATAATTTCACATACACAATAAAAAAAAAGAAAAAAGTGCGTGCGTACAAAGTACACATGTCAGAAGTGAAACTTATTTGGCAAACTAATTTTTAAATCTCGTTTATGTTTATACTGATCTAAAGCTTTAAATTTCCGAGCTTTCGATGCCACAATCGCTCTATCTCATTCTCTCTCTCGATCTTTCTCACTCGCTTGCTACTCTCACTACTCTCACTCCATAGCTATGTGCTTCATGCTACGTTCGCCCTTTCTCAGTCTCTCTCAATCGGTCTCCATCACTCTCTCCCTCTTCTTGGACAAAAACGTTGCACATTTTTGTGACGTTTCTTCCGTAAAAATTTTACCCTCACGCGAGCAAAGAAGTTTTACTTCAAAAACTGACCTGTTGTCTGTAAAGTCTGTTTACAGACGATAATTTCACGTGATAACGTCATAATGCGTCACAAGCCAAACGCTTAGGCCGATCGTGCCTCTTTATCACTTTTTCGCTCTCGCTTGCACGCGCGGCTCAGGCGGAACTTGACACTTTTTCTTGCGTTCGTCTAGCGTTCATCGATTAATAAGACGTTATTACGTCAAAAAACTAACAACTAGAATATTCTTACAGCGATAATATAATATCATTTTAAAATACAGTGTATGAGTGCTGCAGAATCGCAAAAAGATATGTACCTAACTCAGTTCCAAAAGATTAATAAGATAAATACTGTATAATATAATTAAAGTATATGAAATTACATATTATATATTTGAATAAAGGCATTATTTACCTACATTATTAGGCCGTCTGCTAAACGTATTTAAAATTTACATAAATATTATATAGAATTCTATAAATTTATGTGTTTTTCGTCTATTTGTAAGCATCTCTAGACGTCTTAATATGGCGATCAAAGCAATTAAGTAAACCTGATTATTAGATATTTTAGTTAACTCCAAGATTGCATATCAATAAAATGTAGACGGTTTTGGTCATTTGTATGTAGATAAAAACGCAGAGAGTATAGCTATAGATGGCATGTATCAATGTAGATGGCATGTAGTTGCCAATAAGATGGCATTTATTTGAAATGTAGATTACCGGTGGAAGGGTTGTGATCTGCCGTTCTCCCTGCTGCATGGGTATTAACTTCCTGCTTGTTTCTCCCGTGAAACAGCTATGCTGTGTTTCGGAGAGAAGGGCAGGGCAGGTGTAATTACTAATTACAACGACCTATCTTCTTTTTTGAAGTGAAACTTCTTTGCGCGAATGAGGGTAATTATTTTACGGATGAAACGTTACCAAAATGTGCAACGTTTATGTCCAAGAAGAGGGAGAGTGTGATTGAGACCGATTGAGAGAGAGTGAGAAAGGACGAACGTAGTATGAAGCACATAGCCATGGAGTGAGAGTGGGGAGCAAGCGAGTAAGAAAGTTCGAGAGAGAGAGTGAGATAGAGCGAACGTCGCACCGCAAGTCTCGGAAATTTAAAGCTTTAGATTAGTATTCGTATAGTATCGAGATTTAAAAATTAGTTTGACTAAATTAGACAAATAAGTTTCACTTCTGACATGTGTACTTTGTACGCACGCACTTTTTCTCAGGATAGGCAACACATATAAGTTGCCTTTTTTTTTCTTTTTTTTTTCTTTAACGCCGGGAAATGCTCTGAGGCATCCCGCCTGGGGAGTGGGTCTCCCCAGGAGGGTATGTGGGACTCGCTGCGCCCGAAAGATGGTAAGTGGACGCAGCTCTACCCACTAAAACCCGGCGAGTGCCACCAGTGCCGTCTTTGGTGAGGTGCCCCGGATCTGTTGAGCTAACAGGGCACTTCGACGGCTTGTCAGTCCTGCAAGGGACTGACGCCACCTCTAAAGGGATTGTCTCGCACCACAGAACAACCCCTCCCAACGTCGGGACAGTACAATGGGGTGAGGTTCCCATCCTCGCCCCTTGCCCCCTGCTCTTTTGTCCCCTCTTCTTATAAGAGGGGTACAAAGAGCCCCCTCGGCTCAATTAGCTTCGCCCAAGGAGCCGGGCTCACCCTAGGTTACTGAGCCCCACCGCCACGTCAAGGCCTGAACCATGGTGGGGACATATAAATTGCCTGGGCTAGTCGCAGGTTAACTTGTTCATGTTAAGTGGCTCGTCTGTCCTTTTGCCTATGTATATATGTATCCAATAAATGTCAATATATCATATTTGCAATAAAGATGGCATGTATTTGCCCTGCCATCTTGTCATCAATATAATATAATAATATTGTAGAGAGTCGTTACAATTGATTCATAGTCGTATTAAGTTTTAACACGTTTATATTAGCTTAAATTGTATGTATGTAATATATGTAACGCAATTTCCATCGACTAACCGATGTAAATAAATGTAAAATTTTACAAATATTAAAAAAAATAACCCAAAATTTTGAAAGAGAAATTCATACAAAAAAATAATACTTACTTTTTTTACTTTTTGTATTTTACTTTCAAGTTGCTATTAAAGCATGGTCTTTTTATAAATTTGTCATATTTTTTTCATTTATTAATATCTTTCTAAGACAACGCCATCGACGAATAAATAATACTAAACACTATATTATGGTAAATATTGTAACGACCAAACTGGTTTGAACAAGGCTACGCAGATCCCATTATAATGGTTATATTTGACTACAATATACATATCATCATCATCATCATCATCCCGTTATCTGTCAAAACTGCCACATGTTATTTTTGGGTCATTTACATTAGGACAGACAAGTCCAGCTAGAAGATAGACCCTACCATGGTTCAGGCCTTGTCGTGGCGGTGGGGCTCAGTAACCTAGGGTGAGCGGTGCACCTTGGGTGAAGCTAATTGGGCCGAGGGGGCTCTTTGTACCCCTCTTATAAGAAGAGGGGACAGAAGAGCAGGGGGCCAGGGGTGAGGATGGGAACCTCACCCCATTGTACTGTCCCGGCGTTGGGAGGGGTTTTTCTGTGGTGCGGGACACCCCTCTGTAGAGGTGGCGTCGGTCGGACTGACTAGCCGTCGAGGTGCCCTGTTTGTTTTCTAGATCCAGGGCACCTCACCAAAGACGGCATTGGTGGCACTCGCCGGATTTTAGTGGGTAGAGCTGCGTCCATTTACCAGCTGTCGGGCGCAGCGAGTCCCACATACCCGCGTGGGGAGACCCACTCCCCCGCGGGATGCCTCAGAGCATTTCCCGGCGTTAAGACAAAAAAAAAAAGCTAGAAGATAGAAGAAGAATAGAAGAAGTAGAGGATAATCCATCATCATCATCAGCCTTTGCCCGTCCACCGCTGAACATAGGCCTTCAATGAATGCCAAACGATCGATCCCTGGGTATAACCTATAATAATATAGTAAAGCTAATGAATTTGTTTATCACTTATCTCGGGAACTCTCAGTTGGACTGCTATTTTTAAAGTATATAAGAAAATATTTCGAAAAAACAGAAACCCCTAAGTTCTTTTCTCGTTTTTCCCAATGGCCCTGCATTCCAAGCGAGTTTTGTTTAGCTGAGCAATAATATTACCTAATTTGATAATTTTTTATATTGACTTTTTTGATTTGACTCGTTTCAAGTGTAGGTACAAGTTTGTTACCTATGATATAAACATATGTAATAATCCTCAGGTTTCCACTCCAGTCAACCTTCCAGTTGGCAACTGGGCTCTGCAGGTGGTCACGCGGGTGAGGGGTTCCGCGCTTATGGAGGTCTTCTACCATAACGCGGATTTGTACATACTCTTCAATCCATGGAACCCTGGTAGGTACATTGGTGATATTGGTTATACTTGTATTTTATACACAAACGAGTAGACAAGCCACCTGATGGTAAGTGGTCGACATCGCCCATTAACAACAAGTTAACTTGGAACTAGCCCAGGCACTATTCAAGTGTTGCCTATCCTGAGACATAAGATCTCGCTGTCAGTAATTACTCTGCCTCTATCTTTCCGAACACAGAAAATATATTTCACGGACGAAGCAGCATACCATGCAGATGGACAGCTAAACCTTTTTCTTTCTTTAACGCCGGGAAATGCTCTGAAACATCCCGTGGGAGGGTGGGTCTCCCCAGGTGGGTATGTGGGACTCGCTGCGCCCGAAAGATGGTAAGTGGACGCAGCTCTACCCACTAAAACCCGGCGAGTGCCACCAATGCCGCCTTTGGTGAGGTGCCCCAGATCTAAAAGCACCTCAATGGCTAGTCAGTCTCCTCAGGGGACCGACACCACTCAACAGAGAGAGTCGCGCAGCACAGAACAACTCCCAACGTCGGGACAGTACAATAGGGTGAGGTTCCCGTCCTCGCCCCTTACCCCTGCTCTTTTGTCCGATTTTCTTATAAGAGCCCCCTCGGCTCAATCAGCTTGGCCCAAGGTGCTGAGCTCACCCTAGGCTACTGAGCCCCACCGCCACGACAAGACTTGAACCATGGTGGACAGCAACGCACCTGCTAATCCTCTGGTGTAGCGGGTGTTTGTGGATGTCGCTTATCACTTACTACAAGGTGAAACGACTGTCCGTTTGTCCCCTCATTTATAAAAATAAATAAATATGTTAAACTCCTAATAAGCGACGAGATTTTCTTATATAAAATACTTTTTGGGAACAGAACTGGTATAAAATTTATATATTGTACGCACACATCTGTAAATTCATGAAAACTTGTAATTGGCCTTCATATTTTTATTCCGCCTTATATTGTAATAAACTAGCTGTAAGTTTTCCGAAAAAATCAAATTAAATAAATTAATCTAAAAGCTACCTAGATCGTAAGTCAATTTCGTTTATGAACTGAGTTCACCCGATACGAGTCTTAATAATCTCCCGTCGGTCTCTAGTCTCCTAGTACTTTGTCTAGTATTAGAATAACGCACGTCTAGATCTAGATTTAAAAAATCTTGTGTTAACCCAATAATTCAGGCTATTTTTACCCTCCATACCATCAGGCCTTGACCATACATATAGTATTAAATATATTTCCGTTGTCTGGTACCCGTAGCACAAGTTCTTCGAGAACTTACCACGGGAGTCGGGACTAGATTGAAGTGGTGAAGCGTTCATAGATATTATTATTACTATAAGTCCGTGCAAACAAACAGCTAGTATTTTTTTACAGATGACCAGACGTACATGGAAGACAAGGATCTCTTGGAAGAGTACATCCAGAGCGACGTGGGGAAAGTATGGATTGGGCCCATCAACACCACGCGGGGGAAACCCTGGCTGTACGGCCAGTTTGCTGACGTGGTGCTGCCCGCATGCATGCTCATGATGAACAAGGCCAATTTACCCTTCAACCAGTGAGTAATGATTGGTTGCAGATGATTCATACATATTATTATAGTTTCCTGGCAGCGTCCCGCGATTTTACCCGCGTGGTACTCCCGTGGGAGTACAGCGATAAATTATAGCGTATATGTTATTGTATCGTTTCATTCAAATTCATTCAGTAGTTTTTGTGTGAAAGAGTAACAAATATACATTCATACATGATACATCCACATTCTTATAAACTTTTTTTAGAAATAAAATTAAACAAAAATTGAAAACGACTTCTAAAACTAACATATAATAAAATAATCGCATTTCTTTAATTTTTGTGCTTACAACTTATAAAATCTTCTACTAATGTACAATCTTTGCGTTTACCACGTCATTATTGTTACTTTTGGAGTCGAGTACAATTAAAAAGTTACCAAACATCTACGCACTAGTCGCTCCGACGAATTTCGAAAGTTCTCCTCGATTTCTCTGGGATGCCATCATCAGATCCTGGTTTCCTTATCATGAGACCATTTGGAAAGTATACCCTTTCAAACAAAAAAAGAATTTTTCAAATCGGTCCAGACATCTTCGATTAATCGGGGGACATACATAAAAAAAGATTCCGACGAATTGATAACTCCTTTTTGAAGTCGGTTAATAAAGAGTACCTACCCCTAGGGACATTAGGGGCTAATCTCTGAATTAAAAAAAGCCTTAATTCTTCCGATACCCGGATAGAGTAAAAATGTGAGCCATACAATTCCGAAACTGGTCAGTGATTTGTCATCGACATAATAGCAATTCAACCAATAAGTGATCTGTGTGTACGTCCTATCGGCCAATCATCCATTAATGGCCATCAGTTGGCCAATCAGAGCTCAGACCCGGCGCAGCGTCGCAGCTATAGAATTATAAACTATATCTTTACAGGTGTGGTAATCCTGTGAAAGTGGCGCGCGCCATCTCCCGCATCGTCAACTTCAATGACGATGACGGCGTCTTGGTTGGGCGCTGGGACGGCATGTACGAGGACGGCACCGCGCCAGCCGACTGGACGGGTTCCGTGGACATCCTCCAGCAGTTCCTGGAGACAGAGCAACCGGTGCTGTACGGACAGTGCTGGGTGTTCGCTGGCGTGGTTACCACAGGTACCATCTGGCAGCTTATTCTTAGATGCCGTATTTGAAGGGAAAAGGGAGAATCGATATGGGACGAAAGTGGGCTAAAGATGAAGAAGTTGGGTTAGAAATTTTGGGCAGAGGAATGATGCTAGCTCTTTTCCAGGCAAGAGCAAAACTGGTAGAGGATAGGGAATAATTAAAAATGTGTGTTAAAATAGGCAGTAGAAGTGGAGGAAGGATTTTATCGTTTTAGCACAAAGTTTGTCACAGCCAACAGCAAGTGAAGATATAGACAGGATGGCAACTTTTACGCCTGACTCAGTAACAGATGTGAAGGAAAAAGAGAAATTATTGTGAAATTCACTAAAGAGTTTAAGGTTGAGTTTGATATAACCAGGTGCAAATCAGTTTTTATGTTTAATTTCCAGTATGCAGAGCGCTAGGAATACCATCACGCGTGGTCTCCAACCTGGTGTCGGCCCACGATACCAACAGCTCTCTGACGGTGGACAAGTACTACTCCGAGACCATGGAGGAGCTGAACATAGACCCCAACAATGCCGATAACACCATCGTTGACTCCATCTGGAATTACCACGTGTGGAACGACGTGTGGATGGCGAGACCTGACCTCCCACCAGGTAACCCCTCTTACTTTAATAGGATAGCTTACTGGCAGACAAGTCACCACCAGCAGGTATGCCTTCAGCGTAAACTATCACACTGGTTTTTTTTTATTTTTTTTTATGTTAGTTGGATAGGCAAACTGGCAAATGTGCCATCTGATGGTAAGTGGTCGACGTCGCCCATGAACATAATCCAGCCCACCCGGAACGAGCCCAGGCAATTCATTTATGTGTTGCCTATCCTGAGACTTAAGATGTTAAGTCTCGGTGCCAGTAATTACACTGCCTGTCTTGCCCTTCTCTCCGAAACACAGCAAAGCTGTTTCACCGTCGCCCACGATCATAAGAGGGAGTTTTGGAAGAATAAATAATATAATATGCTCTGACATTTAATGTCATTATAGGCAAAATGGTAGACCTCCTGTTAAGGTGTAGTGCCATGCTGCTTTGAAGCCGAATTAGGCCGACTGGGGATGGTACAATTAAACTATCGCGTTTCGTACGGTTTGTGAGTTTCCGGTGGCCCGTTGGGGGATAAATATTATGTCGTTCGTCGGGTTCTTTCGGGTAGTACTTATATCTTAAATGGTCCGATAGTCTTCCGATCCCCGTACGAAGTATTATTCATAGCCATAAAAAAGTTTTTTTTTTAGTTTTTAGCATTTTTTTCGGTGTCTGTAAATTTTCTCAAAATTCTGTGAATGCAGTTCATAATATCTTAAAAAAGTTACGGATGGTCTCCTAGGAACGTTTCCCTGTTGCTATAACGGTTAGGGTACCTGTTCTTACTGACCCGTCTCAAAAATCCATCCTGTATAATAATATGAATTTATATAAATTTCTTAAATTTATTTCTGTTCCCCTAACACAAGACGTTCTTTGGAACTTACCACGGAGAGTTACCATGGTTTGATTGCCGGTAAATATTTTTTATTTATTTACAGGTTTCGGTGGCTGGCAGGCGATAGACGCGACACCCCAGGAACAGTCCGAAGGCATGTACCAGTGCGGCCCAGCGCCCCTGGAGGCGGTGAAGCAGGGTGTGATCGGAGTGAACTATGACGTAGAGTTCATCCTGGCCTCAGTCAACGCAGACTTGATGAGGTGGAGGGTGAACCCTGAGGCAGAGTCCGGCTACTCTATAGTGGAGACCAATAAGTACCAGTAGGTATCAAGTTGGATGCGAGGATCTGCCATTTTGGCGTCCAAAGAGGTTTATGTCCAGCAAGGAGAAATTATGATATTGATGAATTATCAGGTCTGAGGGTCGGTCTACTAGATGGGGCGATGTGGCTGGTCCTTGGATGTGAGTAGGAGTGAGTCTTGACGTTGACCCCGCCGGTCAAAGCTGGAAACTTATAGCTACTTAATATGTGAAAAGATTAGTTCCACTGAGTTGTTTGAGTGTTTCGAGGGTTCTTCCCTTGACGTCCAACCTTTGTACGAGAAGCCCATGTCCCTTAGAGATTTTTATCGTCGATTAACCGTATGAAACTTATACACCTTTGATTTTCGATCGTGGTAAAACCGCAGTAGACAAACTACTGCGTTCTTCCAAAACCAAATTCAATATGCCTTGAATCCGTTCTTTCAAAACCTAATACAAAATGCCTTGAATCCGTTCTTTCAAAACCTAATACAAAATGCCTTGAATCCGTTCATTCAAAACCTAATATAACATGCCTTGAATCCGTTCTTTCAAAACCTAAAACAACATGCCTTGAATCCGTTCTTTCAAAACCTAAAACAACATGCCTTGAATTATAATATATACCATGTATGAAGGAACATATTTTTATTGAATTTCTTAGTATAGTGAAACAAGATCTTACGTGCTTGGTAACGTATCAGGAAATACTTAAAAAAACTGTCAAGTGTGAGTCTGGCTCGCGAGCTGGGGGTTCGGAAAAACGTGTCTTTATGTAATGTAACAACAAATTAACAGTGTTCATTTTTTTCCTTTACTTCTGTTTTGAGACGCTTCTTAACTTTCATGATTCTATGGCAATGGGATACTACCCTATAAATTATGGTTTGATTGACAAAGTGATACTGTAAGGGTTCCGTTTAGTCATTTTGAGGAATGGATCTCTAAAAATATAACTATTTACTTGCAGCATTGGCCGCATGATTCTCACGAAGAAGCCGTTCGTCTTCGATCCCCTGGGCGACAACGATAGGGTGGACATCATCGGCGAGTACAAGCACAGGGAAGGTACAGCATCAGAGAGGCTAGCCTTCATGAACGGGGTCGGGCATTCAGAGAGGGCGAAGAGGTAATGATCCATTTTTATTTAAAAGCCGTCAAATGCTGATGAATTTTTTAATCGGTTCCACGACTCGTTTCCACTGCTACTCCTGTGATAACCAAATGGTCCTTTGATACGAGCTGGGAGCCCGAGGGATGTGTTACTGCCTTGGGATCCACATGGAATTTAATCAGAAGAATTCAGGAGTAGGAAATATTTCCAGTTTCCCTCCCCAATTAAAGCGAGAGACAGTACAATGACTAACAAAAGCCAAGAAAAGATAGCAGCCAGGGAAGCCCAGCTGCAATGCACGACGGAGAAATTATTATAATATTGCTGATTTATGCATAGATGTCATTTATCGTTAGGTACCCTGCTTCCGTAAAGAATATGCCTTATCTAAACGTACTCACTATTAGGGAAACAAATGAACAGGGTACCTACCCTGTTCATTTGTTTTATCTATAAAGAGTATAAGAGACAAACTTGTACCGTGTCCTGTATTCTCTTGCTTTAAGGCGTCTTACTTTTCAGAAGGAAAATAGGAATACGGTTGTATACTGTATTGATTAGGTACTGAGTAGTACCTACAAACTCAGCTAGTTTGTGAATCCAAATAACATAAATTTACTTTGTGCCGATTCAAGCAAATTCTCATCAATTCTACAAAGGACCAGGGCCTCAACAAAAATGATCACCCGTGTACTGGAACGTAGTGACGAGGTACCTGTACCTTTGCAAAGCTTCCACCCAATCTTCACAAAGTTTTTCCCCGAATGCTAGAAACAATCATCCAGGGTCTTGAAAGAAGAAAGAAAGAGAAGAAAGGCCTCAAAGACCTCTCATCTCGCAATTACTAAGCACCTGTTTTTTTTCCCTCCACGCAAAAAGATGAATGTCATAAGTTTGATTGCTAAGTGTGTTGTAGCACCGTAGTTCTCAAACGGATAATCCCATTTGGATGCGGTTTTTCTTTTGAAAACAGGTCTAGCAGTGGTTCTTAGAAAACATAAATCGGTACAACTATTTATAGGTCATCTCTTGTCAGCGTTGGGTTTTTAAGACCTTTCAATTTTGTAGGTATTATGCAATGGCATCGAAAATGTCTAGCGACGTTTCCTTCAAACTGCGAGACATAGACGTGGTCCAAATCGGGAAGGACTTCAGGATCATTGTGGAAATAGACAACAATTCGGACGAGGTAAGTCCAAGTCACTGATTCGCTACTAAATGAGCATTTTAATATGAATTTGTAAAATATTCAAGTCTCGTTCGTTGGGAGGACGCATTGGAAATTTTGGCGTCGATAATTTCAATTAATTTCAGTAATTACAAAACGAATAAAAATATAAGTTGGTGACCTAATAGTTCACGATAAAAACCTTATTTTTTTTAGTTTTTAATTCATGATTAGGTAACGTTTGTAACAGAAAACAATATCAAACATACCTCTTTTAATAAGCGATTCACATCTTATGAGCAAACGGGACCAGTTTAAGCCTCTTAACTTTCTTCGAAGATGGGTTTTCTTTAAAATTACAGAAGAAGTTTCTCCAATTATCGTTTTTAACGTAATAAAATAACAAAAACCATTTTGTCGTTTACGTCCTTTAGTTAAAAGCTCGCGCGTGTATGGAGAGCCTCACCCCACTCAGGACGCTGAGTCCCCTCTTACGTGTGCCCAGCTTTAGAATTTTTGCCGATATTTGTCAATTAATAGATACAAATTGATCAATCTATAGCAAAAAATATTATAAAAGGGAATAAAATAAAGAAGTATAAATATAGTATACGCGCGCACATTGTAGGTAATCAGGGGGTATCACTGCATGACAACGTTTGCTATCACGACATGCGAGTACATTTTACTGCCAAAGCACGTCATATTTAAAATGAACTTTTCTTGCAGCCGCGCCACATCCAGGCAGCTCTATCAGCTACCAGTGTATTCTATAACGGCGTGAAGGCTGAAGTAATCAAGAAACAAGAAGGGAAGATCTTCGTCGGGCCTGGAAAACGTAAGTGACCAAAATATTACCATCTTAAAGGAACTTAAGGAGCTACTGACTAAAAATCAAATTAAATCAATTTTATGGATTTTATCGCGGTTTATTAAGATTTTTACAAGCCCGACGTTACGGATACTTTACAGCAACCATGGGAGTCTTTTTTTTATTTAATCGCAGGGAAATCCTTATGGATGCAGCCAGGATCTTGGGGTAGATCCTGACCCAATGTGGGACTCGCACCTGGGAGTGCCCACCCTAACTAAAACCACTGCGAGCGCCTTCAGCCGCTTATTGAGGGTGCCGGATATGCAGGCAACAGGATCACCTCAGCGACAGGCTGGCCCCGGCGAAGGCCAGACTACTCCTCTTAAGAGGGGACTGCCCGGCTGCTTAGGCAGTCCTCGCGACGTCGTGTCATACTGGGCCCAGGTTCCCATCCTGAACCCGACACGAGCACAGGGGCGTTACTGAAGGCGTATTAAGTAGCGCCTCCTACGCACCCCCGTTCGTCGCCCACGGGGGGAGGCCTCGTCGGCCTCCTTCTGTGACATTACTGCCTCGCAGAAGGAGGCCATCGCCGTCCAGGACTCGTCGTCATGAGCATCGCGGTGATGACACTCGGCAGAGACAAGTCTCCTCCGATGACCGATGTCAGATCATGACGCAGCGCCGCCCATCTCGGGCACACCTCGAGGGTGTGCTGGGCCGAGTCCACCGCCGCGCCACAATCGTGACACACTGTCAACGGCTCCCTGCGGGCCGTCCGGCACAGGTACTCACCAAAGCAACCATGCCCAGTGAGCACCTGTGTCAGACGGAAGGTGAGGGGTTTGCGCTTACGGCGCATCCACCGCTCAAGTACCGGACGCAGAGCAACCGTTAGGCTTTTGCCGTACGGCTGTCGCGCCAGGTCCTCCCCCCATCTTCGCATTAACGCCTCTAGCCCTAGTCGGCGAACCCGAAGGATCCCGTCCAGCGTAAGGCTTTCACCAAGAGACCTCCTATCCGAGACATAGGAGTGCGAACCATGGGAGTCCTCCCGTGACTATGGTTACTGTAAAGTATCCCAAACGTCAAGCTTGTAAAAATCTTAATAAACCGCGATAAAATCCGTAAAATTGTTTCATTATAATGAGTGAAATTCGCGCAAGCATTAACAAACAATAAATCAAATCAATATTTTTTTCTTTAAAATTTAAAAGTTACCAATCTTTATATATAAAAATCAATGCAACTTTTCGTTGTAATTTTATAACTCAAGAACGGGCTCATCAATCCCAACTAAATGTTTAGGCTTTGTTCGGACTATTTAGTAGATGGTTTGTGTGAAGTTTGCACAAAATCGGTCGAGCGGTTCTTCATATATCACATTTTTTTAATTAAATAAATGGCGGATCATTTTGTTAATGGAGATTTTGCTGTCAAATTGAAACTTTTTCAGTTGGGGTCATATCGAAACTTTTTTCAGTGTTTACAGTACAACATTAAGTTTTAAAATAGCTAGCAATTAATAATATATTTTTTTGTTTGAATAAATTAATTTGATGTTCTATTTTTTTTTATTTCACTTTATACGTAGCGAAGCACGTACCGGGCCGCTAGTAAAGTATATTTTTGAACGTCAATTGAATCTACCACCGGTTCCAAGGCAAGCCTACTGAGAAGAACCAGCGAAACAAACTCAGTGGAACTAATCTTTTCCAATAATATGTATTCTATAACAATTTTTACGTCTTATCCTGAAATGCCTGGGAGGAACGCCCTATTCCCAAAGTGTGGTATCTTCCATGAAATCTTTTACTGGTGTCATACTTGAGACAGAGCGAGCTGATAATTATGAAATGATTAATACACCACTTGTAATATGCGTAGAAAGCAAAAAACAAATATATTGACTCTTCGTTCATAAAAATATGATCTTATTTTTAATTATTTTAATTATTTAATTGTAAATTTCACCGATGGGAGAATGCGCTGTGCGACGCTCCCGACTGCATGGGTACTTTGCTTGTTTCTCCCGTGAAACAGCTTTGCTGTATTTCGGAGAGAAATGTAAGACTTAACACGTTATAATCTCAGGATAGGCAACACATGGAAGAGTAGTCTGGCTAGTTCCATTTAAACTAGTTTATGTTCATGAGCGACGTCGACCACTTACCATCAGGTGACACGTCTTGCCTATCCAACTAGTATAAAAACATACATATAGCTAGTAAAATCTCATTCCAGACGAAGAAGTCAGTATTGTCGTGCGCTCGGAGGAGTACCTTCCCAAACTGGTGGAGTATTGCAACATGAAGATATCGGCGATGGCGATCGTGGACGAGACCAAGCAGGCCTGGGCAGATGATGATGACTTCCAAGTGCTCAAACCCAACGTCATCATTAAGGTAAGACTTGGTACCATACCCAGACTTCCCCACCATGGTTCAGGCCTTGTCGTGGCGGTGGGGCTCAGTAACCTAGGGTGAGTCCAGCACCTTAGGCGAAGCTAATTGAGCCGAGGGGGCTCTTTGTACCCCTCTTATAAGAAGAGGGGACAAAAGAGCAGGGGGCAAGGGGTGAGGATGGGAACCTCACCCCATTGTACTGTTCCGACGTTGGAAGGGGTTGTTCTGTGGTGCAGGACAACCACTCTGTGGAGGTGGCGTCGGTCCCTTGCGGGACTGACTAGCCGTCGAGGTGCCCTGTTAGTTTAACAGATCCGGGGCGCCTGACCAAAGGCGGCACTGGTGGCACTCGCCGGGTTTTAATGGGTAGAGCTGCGTCCACTTACCTTCTTTCGGGCGCAGCGAGTCCCACATACCCGCCTGGGGAGACCCACTCCCGGGATGTCTCAGAGCACTTCCCGGTGTTAAGGAAAAAAAAACCCAGACATGTCATAAGCTGATATATTATGATAAAAATAACTAACACCACGTTAACCTAGCTCCGTGGCGATTTCTCGTCAGAACTGTTATGGGTATTAGAAAGGGAACACATCCATGACCCAGTTCAGACATTTATACAATATTTGGCGAGATTCGAACCCGTAATCGCCGAGTCCAGCCCTGTCCCGGCCAACAGAGGCCTTAGACAAAGTAACATTAGAAAAACGATAACGAAGTTCGAAAATAATAAAATGTATGGGATTGACATAAGCCGTCGTCAATTATGTCACTCGTTATCGTTATCGCAAGTTGGTAGAGAAGTTGTTAAAATTCGTAACAAAATCATAAACTGTCAATTGGTTATCGTACACTTATGTCAAACTTATGTTATTTTATTATTGATATTGATTCGTTATCCGTGGGCGTGGGCCATGGAGGCAACATTTTCACAATGTTTATGAGTTATAGAGTGTATGAGGTCTATTTACATAGATATTAATTTTAATTTTTTGGTCCGATTTGACACTTCTTGTCGAACTTTGTTGACACTTGACAGGTGTTGTCGTTGCACTGTCACGATCTTTAATTGATCATTGGCTAGAAAATTATTATCGTTATCTCAAAGACGATAACGAATTTCGGCTACAAAGCGATGTCACTTTGTCTACAGGCCCAGGCCGTTTTGTCGTTTGAACTTTTTAGTTCCAATTGACTGTTTCTGATTTCTGCAGTCATTTTAATTACTTTTTCTTAACTCATGTCGCAAAAGGACATATGTTAAAAGCTTCACCGCTAAATCTATGGTTTCCTCCAATAGCGGTGGCGTCATTAAACGGACGCCATATTATGGCCGCAAAGACTTCGACGCCGTCTTTAACAGTAAAACCAACCTTTGATACCACAAAGTGCGTGTCAAAGGTTGCAAAATATGATCTACCTTGATTTAGCATTTCTCATATATTTGGAAGATGGAGGAAAGTCATTTATACAAAGCTACTACCTAATGTGCTTTTGAAATTTTAGTGCCACGCCGTCTGTATTGCAATGACGAAAAGTTTAGGGAATATTTTCACACAAAATCAATTATAATTTAATCGTCCTCAATGCTCCAGTGCTGGTTGAAACTCATTTTGTACAATGAAATATTAAAAAATGGCTACACCGCTATCAACACCGACAAGACGGCCGTGCAAATGACGGCACCGCATTTTGTTTACATAGTCAAGTTCTCGTGACGTCATTCACCGATGTATTACCGCCGCTATATAACGGCACCGCTTTTTTCGGGGGCACGGGACAAGTTTAATCAAAAAAAAACCGTTTGTGATTACATTGGGGT
Organism: Helleia helle; assembly: GCA_963853865.1. Taxonomy (NCBI): domain Eukaryota; kingdom Metazoa; phylum Arthropoda; class Insecta; order Lepidoptera; family Lycaenidae; genus Helleia; species Helleia helle. The sequence goes on along the minus strand of OY971433.1, from coordinate 15,980,266 downwards.
TTCTTTTTTAAAATACCTTTTTGCGGGTGGCGACGGATCGCCGTTATAGCGTTCATTAAAAAAGCTATGTCCAGCAGTGGATGGGAAAAGGTTGTAGATGATGATGATGATGATGATGATGACGATGATAATGATAACATTCATCGCTATTTTATTGCAGTTCAACGACGACTTAATAATCAACGAGCCGGCGACCGCTGAGCTGTCGTTCTACAACCCCCTCGACACCCCCCTGACTGGAGGGGAGTTCCGAGTGACGTCACCAGGGATCCAGGGCCGCACGTCAGTGGTGACCGCGCCAGATGTGGGTCCCCGCGAAATGCTGTCTGTGCAAATCCTAGTCGTACCCAAAGTGAGTACTAGGCAGAGCCGTCCGTAGGTGGCGTATTCCTTTCTTCCGACCATCGGCCCCGTGTTCACATCTATGCCCCGTCTCTTAGATGACGGGACCCTCTTATGGGGCCATAAGGGGCAAACACACTTAAACTTAAAATGTTTCCAAACTCAGCAAAGCTGTTTCACGAGAGAACCAATCAGGATGGTGGTACCCAAGCAGACGGGAATGCAGCACAGCAACCCTCCCGCTGGCTCCTAATGTGTGCATTGGTTCAACTTAACAGATAGCGACACGATAGTTTTCCAAGATTTACCTCGATCGTAACAAATAACACAATCGGATCACATTTCAAAAATTTAATCAAAATCGGTTTAGGAGTTATAGTGCTACAAATAGGCAACACTTATATAATACTTATGGATTTCTTAGAACATTTAATAAACCAATTAATAATTTTTTTTCGTAAATTTCAGAAATCTGGAATAATCCACATAGTTACGACATACAAATCCAAGGAGCTTAAAGATATCAACGGCGCTGCCCAAGTTACAGTCATGGAAGGATAAACAAACTATGTACATAGATATACATAAACATACATACATAACAGGTCATCCATAAGTCACATGAAGTCATCGAGCATGTAACCGGATAGAGTAGTAATGTGAGTCATAAAATTACGAAACTGGTCAGTGAGTCACTGACGTAATAGCAATTCAACTAACCAACGATTAGCTAGTACGTCTCATCGGCCAATCACCCATCAATGGCCGGCATTCGGCCAATCAAAGTGAAGAACAGTCGCAGCATCGCAGCACAAATCTGGCGTAATTTGTTTTCTTATAAAACACTAAACATTACCGCTCTATTCCGCTTATCCCCTCTTCCCCTCGTCCTTGACCAGCTGTGGGTCACACTTATGAGATTCTCCCTTCTCTAGTCTGACATCTCTTTTATATATTTTCTCTTTTCGAGTACATACACACTAGTAGAACAAAACAACGCGTGCGTAGATACCTAGATTAAAAATATTTTTGTTATGGGATATATCCGATTTTGAAATATGACGTTACACAATTAGGTCCCCTTCTATTCCGTCACACTTCTTCGACCCTCTAAACATGTGCGAAATTTATGGATGGCTCAGAAATTCAGCGGTCCGAAATTAGCTACGAATGACGTCTGAGTTGTATGAATCATGACGCCCAAAGCTAACTTCAGAGCAGCCAAGATTGCTTCATTGAAAATTTGTGTATGTTAACTATAAAAATATATAATACATACTCAATTATATAGGCAAAATGTAAAATGACATAAGAGATTAATATAAGAAATAATATATTACCTATATGTGAAAGGTTTAGATAAAAAAAATTTATAATAGGTAGGTAAGTACGTTGTCTAATGAAATCAGTGAAAATATTATTTTATTAGAATGATATAAAGTATATATAGTCGAACTGACAGACGGTGGACCAACAGCTAATTGGGAGTTTTTCACATTCGCGTTTACGTTAACTCCGATTTGTATGGAATTGAAACAGCGCCACAAAGCGACAAACTTCTGAACCACGAACGGCGAGTGCAAATTCCATACAATTGGAGTTTTATTTTTAATATTTGACGCCGGGAAATGCTCTTAGGCATCCTGCGGGGGAGGGGGGGACTCCCCAGTCGGGTATGTAGGACTCGCTGCGTCCGAAAGATGGTAAGGTGGACGCAGCTCTACTCATTAAAACCCGGCGAGTGCCACCAATGACGCCTTTGGTTAGGTGCCCCGGATTTATTGAGCGAACAGGGCACCTTGACGGCTAGTCAGTCCCTCAAGGAACCGACACATGGGGGTCGTCCCGCACCACAGAACAAGCCCTCCCAATGACGGGACAGTGCAATGGGGTGAGGTTCCCGTCCTCGCCCCTTGTCCCCCATGCTCTTTTGTCGTCTCTTCTTATAAGAGGGGTACAAAGAGCAGCTCCCTTGGTTCATTTTGCTTCGCCCAAGGTGTTGGATTCACCTTAAGCTACTGAGTCCCACCACCACGACAAGGCAATGGTGGGGACAAATCAGAATTAACGTTAACGCGATAGAGAAAAAAGCCTCACACTTAGCACTCAGTTCTAGAGTAGAGGTCACGTTCGAGAGGATAGAAGGACTACCTTCAATGATATAGGATGGGACGATCTCCGTGTTGATCCTGGTTGTCTGCGGGGGGGTGTCGGCAGTATTGGCGTTCATTAATAGGGTCCTATGTCCTGCAGGGGACAGAATGAGATTGGTAATGCAGATGTGGACAATAAGAGCAAATTGAAAATTTTTATGTTTAAAGTTATTATAAAATAATAATATTACTATAATAGTATAAATATTTATTAGTATTATTAAGTGTATCTATAAAATATTTGTAAAATAAAGTGTTGGCTAGATAGTTGGAATGGCATTTATTTTGAAGATTATACATGATTTTTATAATGATTTGTTTTAATTGCGCCGATAAGTTAAAGTTTTCCCAAATTTTGCCCTTCGAGGAGACCTGTGGACTTAAATGTTAAACATCACATGCTATTCACAGGTCAAGCTAACGTTAAAAACCAGACAAAAACAAGTCTGATATTTTTTTTTCCGCCGGGACTTAGACATCCCGCGGTGGAGGGGGGACTCCCCAGGTCCCATATACCCGATATGGGACTCGCTGCGCCCGAAAGATGGTAAGGTGGACGCAGCTCTAGCCACTAAAACCCGGCGAGTGCCACCAATGCCGCCTTTGGTGAGGTGCCCCGGATCTGTTGAGCAAACAGGGCTCCTCGACTGCTAGTCAGTCCCTCAAGGGACCGACGCCATCTTAACAGAGGGGTGGTCTTTGTACCCCAAACAGAGCAGCCCCCTCGGTTCAATTTGCTTCATGCAATGTGCTGGGTTCACCTTAGGCTATTGAGCCCCACCGTCACTTACAAGGCTTGATAAGTATTCCCGTGGTGGGAAAGTCTGATATATTTTTATGCAGTATAACAACAAATTTAGAATTTTTGCTGAGTCTATACTAGATTAATATTTCATGATTCTATCTGAATGGTAAGCTCTATAGATTTTGACTCGACAGACTTAACGGAGTGATAATATACGGGTTTTGTCACGTAGACCCTAAATCAGGTAAAATGAAACAAAATTTGAAAACAAAAGTTTAATTCCCAAATTGCATATCATTTTCGCTTACATCAAACACAAGACAACTACGGCTAGCACATCACACAGTACCGATACCTTCAATAAATATTCCAAATACATTTTACAACTATACAATAATTTTATCACACAACTAACCAATTTTGATCTGGTAAACATTACCAAGACATGGTAAAAACATTGGATATTTTTTTTGTTTGCAACCACTGGCCGCCAGATGTAAAATATATGCTAAAATTATAATTCCTAATTTAAATAAATCTATAACGGATGATGGATTCACAGCATGACACTGATATGCCGTTTCCCATCACGGCGTTCGAATCGATTTTCCTGTCAATACGCGCCAAATAAATGTTTCACATCAGAATATTTAGAACACCACAAACTTTGTGATAATAATGTATTTTCGTTGAGAATTTAAAGCGGCTAGTATTCTTTAAATTTTTGAAATTACTATAAAAATTCTGGTGTGCCTCAAGGGACAGGATTGGGGCCATTTCTTTATACTAACATTTTATGAAAATGAAAAAAATATAAATATAAGTAACACAACAGTTAAAAATAGCTTTTAATTATTACCTGTGACTATTATTTGCGATGAGGAACTATAGGACGGCAAATAAACTATTGATAAAATATATAACACTTGTTAATTACATTGGAATCGGCAGCGTGCACAGATTTGTTGCAGTATTGTTGAAAGCATTACTGTCTTTGAAACAATTAAATCTATTGCAAAAAGGAATAAAATAAGGACGTAACAATAGCAAACGCAGCAATAAACTATTATGAACAAACAAATAAGTGAAAATGACATGTCATACAGCCATAAATTGATTTACATTAATTCAATGAGCATAAAATAATACTATCACCCTTAATAACAAAAAAGTTGGATGTGGCGTTAGAAATCATAATAAATAAACATCTATTACCAATAATGGAAAATACAGAAAATATTATAAGCGATCACTCGCAAATGAATTAAGAGGTATTAAGAGGTACGTGAGAGGAAGAACGACACGATTTGACAGCGTCATCTATATCTATGTCATTCCAGTCGGTAGATGTTTCACATCACAAAATGAAATGCATAGAGGAATAGAAAACAAGGACATGTAGAGATTAAGTTTTCTTAATTGTAAAATAAATATATCTTTGTCTGTACTTGGATCTGTCCTTATATTTCACTAAATTGTTCAACACTTAGGTAACTATTATTATGAATTGATCTCACTGATACACTTTGTAACAAGTCTAGTTCACCTTGACTTTGCCGGTGACAATTTTGAAGTACTCGTCGTAGAACCGCGGGAAGAACTGCATGGCGAAATAAATGATGCTGAGGTAAGCTACGATCACGACGGTCAGAATGAGGTCGAATACTGCTGGTTTTACGCTGGAAATTAAAAAGTTACACGTTGAGGCTGGAATGTCGGAGGTTATTGTACATTGTACAGATAAATAAAATTGGAGGAAACTCTTTACTAAATGCATATGGATGTATACACGGTACACATACTAAAATAGATTTTTTTACAATTTTTGTCTGTCTGTTTGTTCCGGCTAATCTCTGAAACGGATGGGCCGATTTTCACTGCCAGATAGCTGAAGTTATAAGGAGTAACTTAGGTTATAAAAATAGTCATCATCAATCCGGGTACGACTGTAAATCTAAGATAACGCGGGCGAAGCTGTGGGCAACATTTAGTATAAAATATGATTTTGACGGCTGGGCTGTGGTTAAAAGCAACTTACTTATATTATGAACTAGCTGTTGCCCGCAGCTTTACCCGCGTTAACGTACTTAACTCCTATTAGTCACATCATGATGTTATAGCCTTTCTCGATAAATGGGCTATCTAACACTGAAATATTTTTTCAAATCGGACCAGTAGTTCCTGAGATTTGCGCGTTCAAACAAACAAACTCTTCAACTTATACATATTATTTGTATTAGTATAGATAGATAGAGACGGTGTACATCAGCCACGTTAGAGCACACGTCCGACACCAATAGCAAGGAGTCGAAGTAGTCGCCGTGACCGAAAGGGGTCTGTAGAGATTATTATTTACCTCTGTGATCAATGACTATTTATCGGTATAACCATTCCCATTATTATAATGTAGGTTGGACATTTGAATCGCGTCCAGACAATTCATATGATGAACATAGATAGTAAAACATGGATGTCTAACACGACTGTACAAAAATGATAAAACTCAAATATTGGTATAGAACTTTTGTCATAGATGTACACAGAGGCAGCATAGTTATAAAGTAAGTACATGTTGCGAGAATTATCAATAATGAGACTCACATGTCGACAAAATTAACGAGACTCACAGAGACTCGCATGTAGACAGACTCACACAGAGAACTATAGACTCACACAGAGACACATAGACTCATACTTACAAAGATACACTTAAACTCACAGAGTCACACAGAGACACATACTTACACAGAGACACATAAGACTCACCTGTAGACGTAGAGCGTGGCGCGGGTGGGCCCGTACAGCGCGTGCTCGGGCTCGCGACGGTCCAGCGCGTGGGTGGTGGTGGTCACCGTCATGAAGCGGGAGAGGGCGCGCTCGAGCGCACCTGTCACTCCTGGAATATTTCACAATCCTCATCAGTAGCTGATCCATCACTAACGCGATTAGACGTCCCGTTTTGAACGGAACTGACATTTTTTTGGTTATATGTCCCGTTGTCCCGAAAGAAACCTCCAGGATGCAAAATTGTCCCGTTTTCTTCAGAATGAAAACTAGAAAGTCAATCAGTTCATGAATGACTAAAAAAGGTCGTTGAAATAACTGAATGAAAAAAAAAATGTCTTATGAAATTTTGTAAATAATAAATATTGTTTTATAAGCCCGACGTTTTGCATACTTTATAGCAACCATGGTCAGGGGTTCACTCTCGAGGGTTCAATCCGAAAAAGTTGTATCATTATAGGTAATCACCGTTGGGAGCGAAGCGCTGTGCCGCGCTCCCGGCTGCATGGGTACCACCATCTTGCTTGTTTCTCCCGTGAAATAGCTTTGCTGTGTTTCGGAGAGAAGGGCAAGACAGGCAGTGTAATTACTGGCACCGAGACTTAACATCTTATGTCTCAGGATATGCAACACATAGATAAGTTGCCTGGGCTCGTTCCAGGTCAACTAGTTTATGTTCATGGGCGACGTCGACCACTTACCATCAGGTGGCACGTTTGCCAGTTTGCTTACCCAAGTAACATAAAAAAAAATTGGGAATCAGTTTTACTAATGCTCTAAAGCAGCGCTTCCCATTTGGTGGGTCGCGACCCGGTACCGGCCCACGAAAAATAAATACCGGGTCGCACCATTGCCTCCTTGTTTTAAACAAATACTAGAAGAGCTTGGCTGACGAGACAAAAGAGTAAGAAATAAGCAGCTTCATACTTCTCTCTAATTATTGTAATACATAATATGTATGGGCGCTTTTACACCACGTCAATCTGGTCCCGTGGTAAGTTCTCAAAGAACTTGTGTTACGGGTACCAGACAATGGAAATATATTTAATACTTTTATACTATAAATATATGTAAGATTTTTATTATATAATACACATAATATTTAATACACATCCGTGACCCAGGAACACAGAAAACTTTTTGTTCCCTGGCGGGATTCGAACCCGCTACCTCCGGCTTGCCAACGCGCTAACCATTGAGCCACAGAGGTCGTTAATAAAAAACAGTAATATTCGGGCTGAAGACTTGAATGGGTCACGAAGGGGATTGTACGAAATTTGCCGGGCCTTATCAGAACAAAGTTTGGGTTGCTCTTATGTTCATTGTAATCAACGTTAACTCACCGGCGGTGGGTGGCGTGATGGTCAACACCTGGGGCGCGCGGGGCTGCGAGGACAGGTAGTTGTACCACTCCCGGATGAAAGTCTCCTCCACACCCTGTACAAGTACAGAATATATATGACCTAACAATCACACAACTTTAACACTAAGCCTAAATCTAGAATAGGCAGGCCGGTGTGGCAGGGTCGCCAAGGGAGGTCAATAGGTTCGGTGGGATTGAAAACACGTCTACTATAGATCGTCGGATATTGGACTGCTTGTGGGCGCACATGTATAGACTATAGCCTAAGCTTACCTAATATGGGTGGAAGGTGTCACCGCACTAGTTTGTTTACTGGTCAGTGACGTCATCGGGCGTTCGCAGTCACGTGATAATGGGTGATAAATAACGCATTTTAAATGAATTTAATTTAAGTTTAGACAAATTAATACACTCTTAAAATGTTATTTTAGGTTATCAAATACTGTCTATGTGTAAAACATAGGTAACTTTACATGAATTTGTAACATGTGTCAACATCTCAGTGTTGTAAATCATGTGGCGTTAATGGTCTTTAGGCCGAACGTACCAGAGCATTGTCGTACAAAGCCGCATCTTCCTCGCCGGCTTCATCCGTCAGGTTGTACACGTGGGAGGCGAGAGCGCGCGCCGTAGCTTGTATGTTCGCCACCAGGGTGTGCAGCGCCGCCTCGGACGGGGTGTCCAACACCGTGCTCCGGGCCGGGTCTTTGTGGCTCTGGGGGAGGAAACAATAAGTGTACCTTTATGACTCTGGGGGCGAGTATGGAGTAAGTATTAGTGTCATCTATGTGGGTCGGGGGAGCCAGTGTAGAGTAAAATATATAGGTGTAGGTCATTGCGGATCTTCACATATTTTGTTTTGATCATGTTGTGAGACCAAGCTCCTTACCAAATTTCATGATTCTATGTCAATGGGAAGTACCCTATAGGTTTTGGTTTGAAGGGGTCACCCCTTCGGACGTATAGACGGATAGCGGAGCGACCATATAAGGGGCTATCCATAAATTACGTCACACAAATTTCAATATATTTCGACCCCTCCCGTCTCTCACATTTGGTCACAGTTATAATTATGGACGGTCCCTAAGGGTTTTTTTATTTTTATTTTGAGTAACACAACCCCATAACAACTCACCTGGAGAGAACTGACAGTGAAGGCGGTCATCCTACGTATGCTGAACCGCTCGTGGTGCCAGGCCAGCAGCTCGTCCGCCAGGTTGATCTTCTTGTGGAGCACCGGCGCCCGCAGCCGCTCTCGCAGAGAGTGCGCGGGCGCTCCGGGCCGCGGCGGCTTGGACACGTGCATCGATAGCGGGCCCGACGATATGGAGTCCAGGCACATCACGAACGACACGTCCTGGAGAAAACGGACGAAGGGGATACTCGGTTACGGAGGGTTTTTTTTTTATAGCATAAGAGGGCAAACGAGCAGTCGGAGCTTTAGACTACCGACGCCCATACACATCTGCGCAACCAGAGATCATGCAGATGCGTTGCCCTCCTTTTCCTTATCCCCCCAATGGGCCACCGGAAATTCACAAACCGCACGAAATGCGACAACATAGCTGTCACTTGACCCCGGTGTTATGTGAGCGAGAGGTACCACCCCGGTCGTGCCGGCTAATTCGGCTGCAAAGCAGTATGGCACTACCTCTTAATCACGTTGGGCATGTCATCTTAATAAACCACGATAAAATCCTTAAAAAATTATTTCATTATATATTAGATTTATGTCTATCTATGTCTCTTTACTAGATTTTTATTTAGCACTAGTATTATTTTTTTTATTTTATTTTATTAGCACCCTGATTTTTGTGGTCCAATTAATAATAATAATAATTCGAACCCGCAACCTCCGGCTTGAGCGCCAACGCGCATACCACTGAGCCACAGAGGTCGTCAAGTCAGATTAATGAACATTTCTTATTGTATACCTGTAACAAAGACGCATCGGTGGAGTCGAGTTGGTCCTCCAGCCACTTTTTAGTCGCGAAGTAGTTGAGGGAGTGTCCGTTAGAGGCCAGCACGAACAGCAGCGAAGGCGCGCCCCGCACCGCCGCGGTGGAGTACAGACGGGAAAAGATCCGCGCCAGTTCCAGTAGGGCCACCGCCCCTGACGCGTTGGAGTCCGCTCCGAAAGATAACTCCTGGAAAATATGAATAAATTAAAGATTTATGTGGCATATAATGCCATATTTTTTGACGTGACAACGTCTTATAATTCGATGGAGCCGGCTGCAAGAACGAAAAAACATGACTCATGCGACGTTACCTAGCTCTGAGGCGTTCCATTTTCTTATGACGTTGTCACGTTCAACTATCATCAATAAACCGACTTTACAGACTTCCTGACGATAACCAACACAACAAAAGTTTTTTTTTTTTAAATTGGTGCAGTTTCTGAATTTATGTGCAATTACATACATTTCAGCTATTTATTTTTATTAACTATTAAACAATTAAAAAACAGCCTGTGACTGGTTGTCACAGGAACTGCCGATAGAAGTGAAAACAAAACAATTAAATTCAAATACCTATAATACAGGCTGTGAAAGATTATGACGGCCTATACGATTTAAACGGTATCATATTCTTCAAAAATTAAAAATAAATGGATACCCACGGGTACTAAGCCAGCAGCATCATAATGGGCAGCGATGACAATGGTTTGAGCAGTACCAGAGCGACCCATCAACTTCCCGTGCATGGTCACCGGCTTGGATTCTAACTTCTGAGGGGTGGGTGCCGATACAACTGAAATAAGAAAGTTAATATTAATGATATATTCAATCTAGTTCATTCAATAGTTTTTTATAATATCATTAAAAAGATAATTCACAGACTTCAGACAATTTACACAACCTCTTTTTATAATTGTACTTAATGAAAGTGAAAGAAAAATTGAGAAAAATTGGACTTAGATAATATTATATTTTAAGTATTTAATAAGGAGTATATGAACATTAATGTCAGCAAGAACAAACTATGCGGTAAATACTAGCTGATGCCCGCAGCTTCACCTGCATTAACTTAGATTCACAACGGTATTTGGATTGATGATGATTATTTTTATAACCTATGTCCTAATCCGAGGTATAAGCCATAATCATTTTAACTTTCAGGCAAATTTGTTTAGCCGTTTTAACGTGAAAAAGCAACGAGTTTTTTTTTACCTTTTATTTTAACATGTTTCAAGTGTTCAATCAAAGTGTTCATCAAGTAAATAAAGACATTTTTATTTGATTAAAAAAATACATAAATCAAACTCACCAATTTGATAACCATTAGAAGAGACGGTATTCAGCATGGCCTCCAAGGCTGTACCGGATTTGTCATCCGTGATGAAGCTGTGTTGGAGGTCGTTGATGATGTCCTCATACTCCGGAGACCACTCGGCGAAGTACACTGGCAAGTTTATTTCCTGCTGTGTCATTGCTACTTCTAGAAGTCGAATGTGCTGCAAGATAAATGTGTTAGTTTTAATTTTCGGGTCATTCCATGTCAAATCGACTAATGGAATAGACCCCTTTCGATTTGGACGAATTTAGGTCAGAAATTTTCTTTTATCCCATTTTAAGTTTTATTCTAATTAAAAAAGATTAATTCTAAATGTCTCTATTGTCCTGTTTTCCAAAATATTTTTTTAAATATCTCGAAACCCATATGAGATTAGTTTAAAGATGAGTAATTTTGTGATACATAATTTAAATGTTAGTTCATCAATTTTATTCACTCAGTGACATGGCGTTAGTAGTGACCTTTATTTTTCTACTAAACTTACTTCTCTTTCTTCATTGGTCAGCAGAGTGTCATTTTTAGGCAGTACCAGCAGTAGGGCACCAGCCTTGCCACGAATCTCAAAGAACTGGTCAATGGTGATGTCCTGGATCCTGGCAACAACACAGTGACGAGACATGCTCCAGGAGTTCAGGGAACGGCCTTCCAGGTTGAAGCTTGCACTGCGGCATCCTGCAATAAACAATGTTAGCATAAGCGTTCCATGCCAGCTTGTCTTTTAACAAAATATATGGATTTAATTTTCAACAGAATATATTTGCGTCTCAAACAAATGCCTGTCCAGAATAAATGCTTTTATTATTTGTCTGACAGCTTTTAATTCGTGTACCATGTAAAATAAAAAATAGGATAACATGGAGCTAAAGCTAGTTTGTTACACCTATACAGATTGCAGATAAATAAAGTTGAAGTGTCTGTTTGTCATATTAAATAACCGCCATTTATTAAATGCATATGGTACATGGTACATATGCCAAAATAGCATGTTCTACTATTTTTGTCCGTCTGTCTGTTCCGGCTAATCTTTGAAATGAATGAGCCGATTTTGATGTGACATTCACTGGCAGATAGCTGATGTTATAAGGAGTAACTTAGGCTATAAAAATAATCATCATCAATCCGGGTACGGCTGTAAATCTAAGTTAACACGGGTGAAGCTGCGGGCAACAGCTAGTGTAGGTTATATATATTATTTAACAATCAGTAGGAAAACTAACAGACAACAACATTATTAACATCATTAAAAAATACAATTTTCTACTGACGATATTTGTTTAAGAGAAAAAGAAATTGAAAGATGATGTATGATGATAAAGTATTTACTAGTAGTAATGTCCATTCAGTAGTGTTTGTGTGAAAGAGTAACAAACATACATCCACCTCCATACATTCTTATAAACTTTTGCATTTATAATATTAGTACGATATAGCCTAACGTAATTAATAAAAAATAGGCAAACTAGCTGAACTAACGCCCTCCTCACCTAATTTCGAGGACTTTGCCCCGAAGTAGGACATATAACTTAAAAATTATTATATAAGTAAACTAGCAAACAAAGTGTTGTTTAGGCATTAATTAAGTGGGAAGACGATTTCCATACAGTGACTAATCGGTACTGGATGTGAGTGGTGAGGGACCAGTTCTTGGCGTTAATTGAAAGAGGTCTATATTCAGCAGCGGATGGATAGAGGTTGATGATGAAGCAAACTAAGATATTTCGCAAAGTTATCTCTCGTCCTTTTAAGTACAAGTTTCAAACAAAACAGTCTTTAAAAATTGACTGATCTTTGACAATATTTAAATACTGTAGTTAAGCTATAACTAAAGCCATTAAACCAATTTACATTTTTACAAAGTAATTTAAGAAATATACAATCTAAGGATTATAACTATTGTGTGACCAAGAAATACAAAATGTATGAATTAACAAAATATACCTATAGATAATATTTTATTTTTATATTATTTAAATAGTTGTTTGAGAAAGAGACCATCATGAAAATGCCCATTTTAGCTGTTGATGATGATAAGTTATGAGATGATGAGCTACAACTGTCAGTCCCAAGTCCCAACATTATTTTCAGAGCATAGCAGCCTTAGGGGCACTATGGGTGGGGACTTAGACTTATAATCTCATAACTTCCGCTCTGAAAAGATGTGCAATCACAGAACAAACTGGAATACATCATTAAGGCTGTTTCTTTTAGCTTCCATTCAAATTTGAGTCTAATTAACTATACACTAGTTATGCGCTAATTCTTGAATTGGAACTTTAGGAACAGTTACATATTTACTGCATTCTATAATCTTATCGCGTAAAACAAATAGACCTGACACAGAAAGATAAGAGATCGAAAATATCTTAAAATCAACCACCAAAAAACCTAACCTATAAAAAATCAATTTTATTTTATAATGAATTTATGAATATAATAACTCACTCACCGTGGGGTACTGTGTGAAGGTCATATTGTTGCATTCTATACACCGAAAATTCATGGGAAGCGGCGACGGGGTTAACTGGGGATAATATAATAAAGATAGGAAAGACAACTAATAGGTAGTACGGGAGATATCCTTTAAAAATCTCCGCGAACCCGTCCGCTTGGTCGAGCCACATTTTGTTGACTATATTATGTGAGAGGTAATAAAATTAATACAAATACTAATTTACTAAATCAGAATCCCATTAAAAGAAACCCTAGTGATACTGGGTCAATGACATTTGCATTATGTAGTAGTTATTAGAAAAAATATTATTCTTAACTCTTTAGTCTATGCATTATGTATCTCGTCGTGAAAGTTGACAGCCGACAGATTAGATAAATAATTTTTGCCGTGCCAATTGACCGTAGATAGTAATATATAGATGAGGCGCTAAAATAATAATTATTATTAAAGAGGGACAGATGTGTGTCTTTCAAATACTTACAGCACAAACGCACATTATGCGGCATAATGCTCAATATTGATGTTCCATTTACAGCACCACTTCGCACAATTTAGCACTTTCAAAAGTAGTGCTTTCGTGTGATGCGGAAGCATAAAAATCACAAGTGTTTTTTCCTTTAATTGACATTGATCGATATGTTCTTTATAGGTATTAACATGATTGTTGGAACATAGTTCCTTATCGCGCGTTGCGAAAAGACGGAAAAAATTAAGACGAAAAGATGTAACGACACTTTTTGCTATTTTTGTAAGCCGTAAGGCATTTTGACTGACACATTACTGCGTCGGTAGCTGTTTTTGTTACACTAATTGCTTAGGTAAAAGACCCCAGTTCAAATCCCACCGATCTCGGTGACTTTTTTTATTATTATTATTATTTTACGCCGGGAGATGCTCTGATTTTTATCGATAAAAAAATCATAAAAAATGTATACCTACCCGAATAATTATTTTCCGTACACCTCGAATACAATTTGAAATTAATATTTTTATAATATTTTTTTTATAATATATATGAAAATCTAGACGGAAAAAATTAAGACGAAAAGCTGTAACGACATTTTTTCCTATAGTTGTAAGCCGTGCGGCGTGCGCGTGTTTCTCTGTCTGTCTGTCTCTCTCTTACGTAAGTATATACACACACACACACATAAGTGTGTGTGTGTGTGTGTGTGTGTGTGTGTGTGTGTGCACTTTTATTTGGAACGCAGTTCCTTATAGCGCGTTACGAATAGTGATGTGCAAATAAACTATTTTATGATAACGTGCTATGGACTATAAACTATATTTTTCTAGCGCGCTATTTTATAGACTATAATATTATAACGTGTAGTCACAAGACTAGAGTTACGTAACTCGCGTGAGCAGGCCGGGATAGCGCGCAACACATCTAGCGCTAGCGCGCGCTCGACGCTGACTGACGTATAAACTATAATTTATAAATTAAGTATAACGTCTATATAGCGCAAGCGTCTACGATTTAACGTTGGCGTAGTTCGAATGTTATAAAGTTATAACTACGGCTTACGCAGCTGGCCACTAGGTATGTAGGGAGGCGCTACGTTATAGCGCCGAATAGGGATTTATATAACGTACGCTATACGTTGAGTATGAATAGCGCGCTAAGTTATGGCGCTATGCGTTATATTAACCACCATTAGTTACGAAAGGGGGCTAGACGGAAAAAATTTAGACGAAAAGTTTGCACGACACTTTTAGCTATAGTTTGTGTGTATCAACTTTTATAATAAACACACACACATATTAAGTGTGTGTGTGTGTTTATTATAAAAGTATGAAACCTTATCGAATAACATCATGTCACCAATAGCGCGATGCAATTACTAAACAACGCCATCTATTGGTAAATTCACGGA
Source organism: Helleia helle (assembly GCA_963853865.1). Lineage (NCBI taxonomy): Eukaryota > Metazoa > Arthropoda > Insecta > Lepidoptera > Lycaenidae > Helleia > Helleia helle. The sequence continues at coordinate 15,965,253 of OY971433.1, read as the reverse complement.
AACGTTTAATAATTACATATAAATGTACCACGCCATCTACTGGCAGTTTTATGTAAACTTTAAATAATTATACAAATATAACAGATTTACATAAATGCTTTAAAAATTATACAATTTAAACATGTTTGAAAAACTAGATATGTAAGTAGTTTTCATTATAACACATTCCACGTACCTACAGTTAACTTAATTTGACTTGCAAAAATTGTTGGTAATGTGTTTTATTAAAATAGGTCTTTACCTTTTTTTTGTTTTTTATTACAATTCCTTCACTAATTAATCGAAAGGAACTTCATTCCATCCGGGTGTCCGTTGACACCTCTCTTTTTTTTACAATTCCTTCACTAATTATATCGAGAGGAACTTCGTTCCATCCAGGTGTACCTTGACACCTCTCTTTTTTAGTAATTATTGTATATTGTTAAATTAAAGCTAAGTGGAGCAAACCATTTTTAAAGCTTTCGTCTCGCCGTAGTATTTTTAGTTCGTTCATTTTTTTTTCAAAACTGTACCTAGGGCCTTCTTCTGATCCACTTCAAATCTTTCACGTTCCAAGCATTAGCACAATTTGGCATTGTGCGGCACTGAGTTGCATTATGCTCAGTTCTAAAATAGAGCGAGAGAGCGTACATTATTCTCTGTCTCAGCTTAGTAAGAGGTATATAGTACCATGCTGCATTGAAGCCGAACTGGGCCAGCACGAACGGAGTGGTACCTCTCGCTCACATAACACCGGCGTGCGTCAAGTGACAGCTATGCTGTCAGTTGACGCACGCCGGTGTTAGTTAGTTGTAGGTAAAAGGAGGGCGGCGCATCTGCGCAGCCTTGGTTATGCGAATGTGTATGGGCGTCGGCGCCGTGAGGCTCCGACTGCTCGTTTGCCTCCTGATGACATAAAAATAAATCCAACCAGTCACAGGGATATGAAAACAAAACAATTAAATTCCAAATAAAAAGAATATTATTATTATTTTCATTTAAAGGCATTAGCTACTGGGCTATTAGCCATACAAAATACAATATTTAGGCTGTAATACGTAGAAACGGCGGGAAACCCAAGGAGCGCGGCTTCGCCCCTTTAGCCCCTATCAATCAACTATCACTCCCCATTCCATCCACCCAGAGCAGTCCACCACAAAATTCGTCAACCAATCACATTATATATTACACAGATTAAGTTTTTAAAACAAACACTATAGAAAACCGCCAGAACAGTCTTACTAAGAAAACCACTCCAGAACGGTCCTCCACAAGATTCTCCAACCAATCACAATAATATATAAAGATCAAGTTTTTAAAACAAACACTATAGAAAATCACTCTGAATGGACAAAACACAAAATAACAATTATTAATTAACGGGAAACCAAAAAAAAACAACCACGCGCCCCGATGCTTCCTGTCATTCCCCGATAAATGCATGTGCATATGTCAATGATTTATATTTATTTACTTGTTTTTTTTTTATATTTCACTATTAAGTATCTAATTTTAGTAATAAGTAATATTTTCTGTGATTCCCGGTTTTCTTAAAATAAATATAAAATCATTTACTTTTTTACGTATTTTATTAATTCATCTTCATAAAACAATTAAAGTAAGTAACTGTATTCGCCTTTAAGTTTTTATAATTAAGGGCCCCTTATCCCAAATTGTTGTTTCTAGATCGAGGTGTTTTCATAGAAGTCGTCATAAAATAATAATAAAAAATAGGATATAGGATCTTTGATCTAGGGATTTTTTTGGATAAAAATACAATATTTAACATTTTACATAATCAAAAAAAATTCTAAAGTAACGTCGATTTTAAAAGCAAATTGAGTAGTATGAGACTCCGGGTAACTCAATTTTAATGAAACTTTTACGTTTAAATTGCTAAACGGGGATGACGTGGAAATGATTGGATAGATCTTTATTATGTCACTTCAAAAATTTTTGAAAAATAAAAAACGATAAAAATGGCTCTCGCGCATCGCACCACGTCGCGCCAGTACCCAGCCGGGCTTCATCGAAGTAGGACCTGTGCCGCTTTTGCTCGTGACTACGTTGTTACCGCGCATTTTATATTATTACGACTAAATAAATAAGACGACACAGTGTAAATAATATAGCTACTTAAAGCCGCGTTTTCACTAGGGGACATGTCGCGGAGGCAAGTCGTCCGACATTCACGTAGTTTGTCCCTGCAACTTTGTCCCTCGACATATGACTTGTTCACACTAGTCAGTGGTGAACAGTATGTCGCCCGAGGAGGAAGTGTTGTTCAGTGCAGCTTACATAATTATTCGGAAGACTATGGCAAAACGTAAAAAAAAAAGGTGGTGGGTTCGAGAATATTTGCTTCAAAGAGAAGAGACGAGTTTGTTAAGCAGTCTTCGAATGCGCGACGGATCTTTCGTAAATTTTACTAGAATGTCTAGAACCGATTTTGAAATACTGTTAAATATGGTTAGGCCGGCCATAGTCAAGCAAGATACAAAGTTTCGGAAAGCTATCGACCCCCACATCAGACTCGCTATAACATTGAGTTATGGTTCATTGTCCTATACTTTTAGGGTATCAAAACAAGTAATTTGTCAAATTATACCAGAGGTTTGCAAAAAATTGATAAAGGCATTAAATTCTTTTGTAAAAGTGAGTATATAATATTATCTATTGTTTGTTATTTACTTATGGCAAACATTTTCGGTATTGTTAAGTTTTTATTGATTTTCAATAATATATGTTAATTTATTTATAATTCACATTAACTATAATTTTCAGATTCCAACCAATGTAGACGGATGGAAAGAGAAAGCTCGTAATTATGAAAAATTATGGAATTTTCCTCATTGCATCGGAGCGATTGATGGAAAACACATCTTACTATAAGCGCCACCAAATTCTGGCAGTGATTATTATAATTATAAAGAAAATTTTAGCTTAGTTCTCTTAGCAGTTGTGGATGCCGAGTATAACTTTGTATATGTAAACTGTGGTGCAAAAGGTAAATCGTCTGACAGTGGAGTGTTCCAGGAGACTTCATTTTATACAGCACTAAATGAACAGCAACTGAATTTACCAGATCCTGAACCACTGACCCAAGGCGGTCCAAACGTACCATACGTTCTGGTTGGAGACAGTGCATTTGCACTATCTGAAAATATGATGAGGCCCTATCCCGGTATTCATGAAAAGTGAAGTTTAAAGCGGATTTTTAACTACAGGCTCTCAAGAGCAAGAAGAATTGTTGAAAATGTTTTTGGCATTTTGTCTGTAGTGTTTCGCGTTTTTCGTAAACCTATCCCATTACGTCCTGTAAACGCTGAATTAGTTGTAATGGCTTGTGTGTACCTACATAATTTCTTGAGACGTAATAAATCTTCAAGCGCGCGTTATACACTAAATACCACATTCGATTCTGAAGACGCTGCTCACAATATTGTAGAAGGTTCATGGCGAAGGGAATCGACTAATAATATGAGAAACTTAAGTGTTCAAGAAAGACCTCCTCCTCAACCCGCTGCGGTAATTAGAAACCACTTTGCTGAATATTTCTCTAGTGCTCAAGGCAGTGTCTCATGGCAAACAAACCAAACATAGTCTAACAAAAATTTGAAAGACAGTATTTATTATTAAAAACACTAATGGTATTATGATGTAACTCTAATAAAAGTTTTAATATTTTTAGTTCAGTTTTATTTTTTATTCCTTTTCATACATATTCGTAAAAGTAAGAGTAAAAAGATATTATTATAATTATTCTTTGTTCTGGGTTTCTGATTCCAAATGGGTAACTAGTTCCTGAATATTCTCAAATTGTTGTAATTCTGTAAAAATTGGTTCAGATGCTCCATTCTCATTATTATCATTAGAACTTTCGTTATCGTTATTAACAGAATTTGTCGAATATGATGACTGTTGAGAAGCAGAACGGTATACATAACTTTGAGGTTGGCTCGAATTAGATCCCGTTTCGTATCCTGCATAGTTGTATTTTCCCATCCTAGCCTCTAATAAGATATTATTAATGAAGTACTTCGCCTGCAGCATAGCATGTTCATTCTTTATATTTCTTAGCTCAGTAGCTACATACTCGGCATAAACTTGAAATTCATCTTTTAGTTGATTCATCTTTGTTTTTGCGCTCTCCATTATTTCATATATCTCACTCAGGTCATCCTTTTTTCTTTTAGATTGTGTAAGCGGTATCGGTATTGGTTGCGTTGGTAATTCTTCCGATGCCGCCGCTGGTATTTCTTCGTGTGCCGACTTTTCAAATGTCTGTGAAAATAAAATATAGTTTTAAAAAATCCTTAAAAAGAAACACATATTTAGAGCAAATAAATACTGCATAAATAAGAAAAAAACTGTAAACCCTAAATACTGATTTTTAACAGCCCTAGCCTAGTAGGTACAATATGTCGTAAAACCACACACAAAAATTGTCACCTGTTTGAGTATACGCCGCGGCCGGAATTTGCCCTTAATTATTGTTAAACTAAATTCATCAAATTATTAAACTAAAAATCATGTGCAAACTAGTACAAAATAAAAAAAATACAAAAAATATTATGAGCAGCTTACCTGTGCATTCATAGTGTCCATGCTACCTGAACTTGTCGCCCCTTTTAATAGAAAAAGCAGCGAATCATACGCAAACCAGTTACTAATGTAAACATCCCCTCTTCCACTTCCAGTAGATTTTGTGTTCGCATTTTTTTTTCTTTCCCTTAGAAACTGAGACCTTATGTTGTGTATTTTCACTTCGACATCTTTTCTAGGTATATTCAATGTAGTCGCCATACATTCCCATGCATCACTTTTTTTAATTTTGTTTTTATAATCACGATGCGAAGTGTCCCACAATAATTGCGAATTTTGATACAACTCGATAAGGGTCAATGTTTTCTCATTTGTCCACACTACTGCCATTTTCAGAACACAAAGCGACACGCGTCCTCACTACTCAAAGCCTGTCGGGCGACTGTCGAGGGACACGAAGATCGCGCGTGTCGACGCTCAAACTAGCGACAAGTATCGCAACCCGTAAATGTCGCTGCGACGTCGGGCGACATATCGCGGGACACGTACATTTCGTGTCGGGCGACAAGGTCGCGAGACAAATGTCCCCTAGTGAAAATGTGGCTTAATACTTACTAACAATTGTTGTTCTTAGTTGTAATTAGTTTGTAATACAAAACCTTTAATTTGTGTAAATAAATAGATACTTAAGTTTGTGTAGTACCTAGTTATTTAATTGAAATGGCGAATAAAAAAAGTAAAATAAGGAAAAATAATCTTAATACAGTTTTATCACAAACTGAAAACTGCTGTTGCCCGCAGCTTCGCCCGCGTTAACTTAGATATACAACCATATACGCATTGATGATAACTATTTATCTATTATATATTAATACCGTATTTTTGTGAATAGCTTATACATTACCGCTTTATAATTGGCAATTTTTTAAAGTATTAAAATGGATATAGGTAGTATGTTATATTTAACTAATGTAGACATATTATGTCATCGCGGACTTTTCAGTATGCATATTTAGGATACACAATTCTACCATACATTGATACAATAATAATTAATTCGGAACCGGGCCCGGCTAAGGTGTATAATAATGTAGTACATTATTTTGATCTATCTGTTAGGGTTCATCCAGCGTTTGCAATGTACGTGCAAAAAATTTGCTTATTTATGACATCACATCAGAAACTTCTAAAATTATGAGTGTTTATCTACTATATTATGCATGTACCTATTACTTTCCTCTTGAATCATTCTATCTATTAAAAAAACCACATCAAAATCCGTTGTGTAGTTTTAAAGATGTAAGCATACATACAGTCAGACGCGGGAAGCGACTTTGTTTTATAGTTTATACTATGTAGTGATGTCTTCTTCCAGAAATTGTTAACACTTGAAGAATTCAAACTGTCCGACAATAAAGAAAATGAGGAACCTTCATCACAAAATATTTCTGATTTGCAATCATTTCCTAGCCCCTACCCACAGGGCAGTGTCGTGAGGACTATGGCCTTGACCCTCTTCTCAGAGGAGACCCGTGTCTAACATTAATCGATGATGTATGGGTCGATGAAAATAAACCTGGACCTAGCATACGACAACTAAATTTTGTTAAATTTTAAAACAATTAATATAGTATAAAAGAATATGTTTGTCTACAATTTTTTAATCTCCTACAAGCATTCTTAAAATGATTGTTTTTTTTTATAGCTTAGGCCTTAGGGGGACAAACGAGCATTCGGAGCCTTAGATGACTACCGACTCCCATAATAATAATAATATCTAAGGACGCTTTTTGCACCACGTCAATCTGGTCCCGTGGTAAGTTCTCGAAAAACTTGTGTTATGAGTACCAGACAATGGAAATATATTTAATATTTTATACTATACACATATTTAAGGTTTTTTTATTTATAATACACATCCATGAACCAGGAACACAGAAAACTTTTTGTTCCCTGGCGGGATTCGAACCCGCAACCTCCGGCTTGAACGCTAACGCGCTAACCATTGAGCCACAGAGGTCGTCCTCGTAAACATCCACACAAGTGATAATGCAGATGCATTACCCTCCTTTACCCCATCCCCTGCCATGGGACACCGGAAACTCATACACCGCAAGAAACGCGACAGCATAGGTGTCACTTGACGCCATTATCATGTGAACGAGAGGTACCCCTACGGTCGTGCCGGCCCAATTCGGCTGCAAGCAGCATGGCACTACCTTTTAGACCTATGTAGCTAATTCATCCTTCCTAATCCTTACTAATATTATAAATGTGAAAGCATGGATGTTTGTTACGCTTTCACGCGAAAACTACTTAACCGATCATCATGAAACTTTGTACACATATTCTTGGAGGTATTAGAAGTAACATAGAATACTTTTTATTTAAAAAAAACTAAAGAGAGGTGTCAAGGGACACCCGGATGGATCGAAGTTCCTTTCGATTAATTAGTGAAGAAATAAAACTATCTTATCCTGCGCAGACGAAGTCGCTGGCACCAGCTAGTATTTCTATAAATCCAAAACTAGATAACTATAACAACAACAAGATTTTGTTATGCATAATTATTAATTATCACATCTAAGAATAATTCGAGCATAGTCAATCTACTGCATATTCGTATACTGTGGCGTGCTTGCCGGCCGTGGTAGGTCACCGGAGTTCATATAAAGACATCTCCCGCGCAACGCAAGTGCAAACCGATTCGGTGCGTTAAATACCTATAGTTTTGGGAGAAGGGGCCCTTAAATAATATCAGTTACCAAAACAAATCTCGATGCCCGCTTAAATTTAAATGTCAAACTACAAAGAGGAGAGAATTTCTCAGATGCGATCCTCTCTGTAAAAGATCTGCACATTGTTTTGTATCTGTTCCCGTAAACTTACAGGGATAAATTAATAGCCTACGTTCGAGTAACGTAGCGTATAATGCGTGAAAGGGTTAAGAACGGGAACCTCACCCCATTGTACTGTCCCGACGTTGGCAGGGGTTGTTCTGTGGTGCGGGACAACCCCTCTGTGGAGGTGGCGTCGGTCCCCTGAGGGTCTGACAAGCCGTCGAGGTGCCCTGTTAGCTCAACATATCCGAGCTCAACACCTAACCAATGGTGACATTGGTGGCACTCGCCGGGTTTTAGTGCGTAGAGCTGCGTCCACCTTACCACCTTTCGGGCGCAGCGAGTCACACATACCCGCCTGGGGAGACCCACTCCCCCTCGGGATGCCTTTCCCGGCGTTAAATAAATAAAAAAAGATTTTTTTTTCGGAGGGTTCTATGCTAATGGCCCGAAGGCCCTAATGCTTCATGGGATTAGTGTGAGCCAATTCGGCTCACTAGCCCCTTCGGCTCACTAATAAAAAAGAACTATGTTTGCCGGGTTCAGCTTATTATTATAAAAACACAGCCATTCTGATTTAAGCTTGTATTTTTAAATAATAATACATACAATTTAGAGGGTGCTAGGAAACTCTTTCTTCACCCTGACGCAACTCCGGACTCTTGTGCGTGGCCGGAGAACGAAAAATGATTCGTTACCATGACATCGCGAAAAACAAGACGTGTTCCGTGGAGCGTCGTTTATTTTTTCCTAGCCTATACTGTCCCACTGCTGGGCCACCCTCTCTCTTCCACGCGTCTCTATCATGAGTGTAGTGCAGCTACACCAGTCCTTTTGAAAAGCGTCAAGGTCATCCCGCCATCTCCGTCGAGGTCTAATTAAACAGGGTTGGGAGACACGTCGTTATTTAGTAATGTTTTAATTTTAATAACGATGACGTCCTTAATGAAATAATAATTGTAACAGATAAATCTGGAATACGTTGTTTAAATTCTACTCGCCCGCCAACCCACGATCGCTCAGCAGCCGCAGATAATATAAGACGTAGAGAAAATTTGGTAGGAATATTACTTTTGCCATGTAGAGTTCAGCTAAGAACGGATTTTTTTATTTTTTTTATTTTGACAGAACGAAGCCTGTGCGGGCAGCTAGTACATAATATAGTTGTTACACAGTATCCGAAACGTCGCAAATGTAAAAACTTTAACCTGCTAATTATGTAGCGGATGTCTATGGATGTCGCTTAACACTTACCACCAGGTGAAACGAACGACCTTTTCTTCTATGAAATATAAGAAAAATACTTATGAATAAATTATAAATAAATTTTTACTATTTTGTTTAATAGTAAAAATTTATTTATAATTTATTCATAATAAATCATATTAAAATCCTTTGATTAATAAAATAGGTTTAAATTTTATTAAATTTATAAACTATTCATTAATTTACAATAGTTACCTCCAGTTTGGAATAATTCATTTATATTGACAACAACTTTGCACCCATATAGGATATAAGTCCGATTACAGATCCGATGAAAGAGACCATTAGACAGCCGAGGGAATTCTTCAACGATTTTTTTTTATTTTTTTTATTTTTTTTTATAGAAGAGGTGGCAAACGGACAGTCGTTTCACCTGATGGTAAGTGAATAGCGACATCCACAGACACCCGCTATACCAGGAGATCAGCAGGTGCGTTGCCGGCCTTTTAGATGTGAGTATGCTCTTTTCTTGAATTACAGCAGCTACCTTTATTGTTGGGCTTACTTGATACAATGCAATATACCAATATAAAAAAAAACCTTTTTTAAATCAAAACTTGTTTTGCACTAAAAATATAAATAAATAAATATTTTTCTTTCTTTCTTTCTTTCTAAAAGGATAAATAAATTATTTTTAAAATTAACCGACTTTAGAAAACCATAAATAGGTAAGTACTCAAAGTGAAAAATAAATTAACATAATAATTATTATATGCTCTACCCAGTCATCTATTTGAAGCTGGTGCCAGCCAAGAATGGTTAGAGTACACCATGAACATGCTTCGGCGAAAATAAAATATAAACGCAGGCACTGTTGGTTTATTGAAAAGCTAACGCATATATTGTGGAAGATACAATTTCCAGGGGGCAGCTGCCCACCACTGCTCCCCCCTGGGGGGGATACCATGCCATGGCCTACGGCCATAGGGGCGTTGGATCAAGTCATTGATAAGGGATGCTCTTGTGCCACGCTCTGCCTGCTTGTTTCTCCCGTGAAACAGCTTTGCAGTTTTGGAGAGAAGGACAGGACAGCCAGTGTAATTACTGGCACCGAGACTTAACATCTTATGTCTGAGGATAGACAACACGTGAATGAACTGGGCTAGTTCCAGGTAAATTCGTTAATGTATGTTCACCGTCAGATGGTTCATCCATTACTTTGCCTGTCTAGCTAACATGAAAAACGACAAAATAATTCTTACAATACAATTTACTTGACCTAGTAATTTAGTAAGACTTTGTTTTGTTTATAAACGCTAACCGGTTTACCGGTGGGAGGGAAACGCTATGCCGCGCTCCCGGCTGCATGGGTACCACCATCTTGCTTGTTTCTCCCGTGAAACAGCTTTGCTGTGTTTCGGAGAGATGGGCAAGACAGGCAGTGTTATTACTGGCTCCGAGACTTAACATCTTATGTCTCAGGATAGGCAACACATAAATGAGTTGCCTGGGCTCGTTCCAGGTATACTAGTTTAGTTTGCCAGTTTGCCTATCCAACTAACATAAAAATAAAATTAAAGAAATTATTGCGTGTGATTTTTTTAAATGTCATAAATGTGTGATACTCCAATTATTAATAGGATTTAATTTATTAAGATTTGACTAGATGCAGAAGTTTGTCAGAAATAGGATCAGCATTTTAATTTTGTAGAGTATAATAAATGTAGAGTTTTTTTTATTCTATTCTAGTTTCTTCTTCTTTCTAATTCTAACTTCCATTATGTGAAGATGCGTGAGTATTTCGTATTTATGTTATTTTTTGACAATTTCTAGCATATATATAAATAAGATGAGGTATGGTATTTTGTATTGGTTTGGTTTTTGACAATTTCGAGTCATTTGTATGAACGGGAAGGGTTATTTTGTACCTTTCTCCCGCTAAATTTGTTTTTTACCATTTCCCATACGTGTTTGTATGTTTTCCCGCGACATTCCGTATTCCGTAGTACTACGGGGAGGTACGGTACGCATGTACGGGTGTACGTCGGCGGCGGCGGCGCGGCGCAGTGCGGCGCTATCGAGCGGCTGGGAGCGGGCTAGGGCGGGACCGCATCGGATATTCGATTATGGGAATCTATTCGGGATTATAATCGATTGTGGTTTATTTAGGGGATTGTTTTTCGTATGTTAATAAAAGCAAATATAAAGAGATTATCTCTGTCTGTCTGTTTATAACATCTCTGACTTTAAATTAAACAGGTAAAGTATACAATATTATGAAGTTTAGCAAAATAATTATTATCACTTTTTTTTCTATTCCGCCGGGAAATGCTCTGAGGCATCCTGCGGAGGAAGGTGGACTCCCCAAGCGGGTATGTGGGACTCGCTGCGCCCAAAAGCTGGTAAATGGACTACCCTACCCACTAAAACACGACGAGTGCCACCAAGACTGTAATAACAAGGTGCTGGGTTCACCTTAGGCTACTGAGCCCCACCTCCACGACAAGGCTTGAATCATGGTGGGAATCATGATCACTTTGGACTTGTGCATGTAAGATGATGCGAGCGTAAACACTAAGCATTTAATGATTAAATTATTATATAATCGATAAAAAGTATTGATACAACAATAAGGTTTCAGTATAAAAAGCTTTTTATATTTTAAAAACGTCATAACTACACTTCAATGGAAAATCGTTTCTATACTATACACGCAAATCATAAGGAACTGACGTGTCTTAACAACAAAACATGCCATGGGAATTATTTTTGTACTATCCCTTAATTTTGGTATTCAAGCAAGAAGCTAACGAAATCCATTTACCAAACCAAATCTCTAAACGTCACAGAGAACGGGAAAAAATCGATACAATTTGGCGCAACCGAAATCGCGCCATCGCGATTCCCTGATGGAAGCGAGTCGGAGTGTCGATATCACGCGTACTCGGCCAGCCGCCAGTGTGCTCGCAGCCCCCGGGAGGCATGGGCGTCCGGCTGCTGCTCGCGCTGCTGACCGCGGCGCGGGCCGGCGAGCCCAACGCGACAGACCTCTTCGACTTCACCGACTTCTCCACCGAGCCCACAGAAGAGGAAAGGGCGCCCCTATTTCCCACCGACCTGTTCACTGACGAGCAGCGCCGCTCCGGGGCCGTGCTGTTCCACGTGATCGGTATGGGCTATATGTTCGTCGCGCTCGCCATCGTGTGCGACGAGTTCTTCGTGCCCGCACTCGACGTCATCATCGAGCGGCTGGCGATCCGTGACGACGTCGCTGGCGCCACCTTCATGGCGGCCGGGGGCTCCGCGCCCGAGTTGTTCACCTCCATCATCGGCGTGTTCGTGTCGTTCGATGATGTGGGCATCGGGACGATCGTGGGCTCCGCCGTCTTCAACATCCTGTTCGTGATCGGGGCCTGTGCGCTATTTTCCCGCACCACCCTATCGCTCACGTGGTGGCCCCTCTTTCGCGACTGCAGCTTCTATTCCATCAGCCTGCTGGTGTTAATATACTGTTTCCGTGATAGCATGATATACTGGCAAGAGGCGTTGGTGCTGTTCTCGCTGTACGGTGCTTACGTGATGTTCATGAGATGGAACCAGCCGGTGGAGAGGGCGCTGAAGAAGCTGATATACAAAAACAAGGTGACGCGAGTCAGGAGTACCGACCAGCTGATGCCGACGGTGAGCTCGCCCGCACAACCCTGCATGCACACTTGACCTGGATTTGGGCAACATAAAACATTACATTCCACACCGTTACCAACACGATTGGCATATTTTTTGACATTCCAAATCCAAGTCTAAAGATATTAGATAGAGCTTGCTATTCCTGAAAACGATTTCCCTTTACATAATAGTTATAGCAGTAGGTAAAGAAAACTCATGAAGCTGTCACTACTCACCATTTCTTAACAATTTGCATTTATTATTCAATAGATTATTACATACATCCATAAAACCGATACAATCTATCTATAAAATTGATTTTATAAACAATAAAGAAAATGTTCAATATAATATGAAGCCTACTCAAATTAGAATAAAAGTCACTAATTTTAATTCTCAAACCTTTAAGATAAAACCATAGCCTAAAAAAGATGTTAAATAAGTAAAGAACACAGATTAAAAATGTACATTATCCTTTATAATCTATATTTACGTCAGTTTAAATTTCGAATCGTTTTGAAACGGATTGGCCGTGCGCTTAGCCTTGATTTTAGATTTTCTTGAATGTTTAGAACGTTGTTTATAATGAAGTAAGGATGTTTGAGGCGCGTTGTTATGGCGACTAGACTCGCCCTTACACTTATGTAACGTTGGCGTGACCCCTTCACAGTTCAATTTGGGCTTTATGGTAACGATTAGCATAAGGATGTTTCCAAATTGGGTTAAGGTTTTAAAACGCATGACGCATGTTAATTATAATTCGCCATGTTGCCAATTGGGACTAATGAAACACGTGTAAATGAGGATTTCCTTGTTTAAAGGATTAATTATTACAATGACTAATACTTGTGCAAAAACATCCATTTTAATAACCACTGCTCTATAAGTCACCAACTCTCTCAAAACTACTATTAGACTACGGTTTAAGAGGTCCATACTTCAATGCAAGTATGAATAAATGGACGAGAGAATTAATAAGAAATGTATGTTTGTCCCAAAAACTACTGAAATTCTTCCGCTACCATTAAACAGGAATGGTTATTTTAGAGCATATGAAAGTATGATATTCCATTCATAAAAATAAACCATTAAAATTGATAGCCATTCATTGAACCAAAGCAGGTAAACCTCTATACTTGGCGTATAAATAAAAAATAGCCTAGATCTAGTATTTAAATTGATAACCTTTTTAATTTGGATTCCACCAATAACAAGAGCCTACGTGAAACCTAAACCCTGGAAACGCTTTCCAATAAATAACCAGAAGGCTAAAACTTGGGAGAAGTTGAAGATTGTAGGGATCAATTCCTTATGAGGATATCCACGAATTTTTTGCAAGAGAATCACGAAATTCAACAACAAATATTCTTCAAAAACAACTACATAATATATTGTATGAAAATTAGTTGTTACTTATTTCAATCCCATGTTAAAAATATCTTGATGTAAGATAGTTAAATCTCTACATATCAGGCGTATCGTGTAACCGTTTCTACTCAAACGCAAAAGCTACTAAAATTGTTAACAAACAGCAGGGCCATCTTAGACCATGATAGGACCCTTTTGGGAAAGGGAGACTTACCCCCAAATACTCAAACGAATCTCATATTAATATAATATAATAGTATTTGGGGGTAACTTTTTTTTATTGTGATTAGCTGGTGCGTTGCCGGCCTTTCAGGTATGAGTATGCTCTTTTCTTGAAGGTCCCTAAGTCGTATTTTTTCTTTAACGCCGGGAAATGCTCTGAGGCATCCCGCGGGGGAGTGGGTCTCCCCACGCGGGTATGTGGGACTCGCTGCGCCTGACAGCTGGTAAATGGACGCAGTATATAAGATATTAAATTATATTATATTAATTAGCAATTATCCCGCGAAACACGCAGTCTTTACAGCAAATGTGTGAGTGCACGCATATGCATGCATATAGCACCGCCCTCCTTTCCGACACTGCATATGCGTACACTCGCATGCACCACCACCCCCACATGCACCACAGTAAAAGACCACCACCAAACAATCTACGCACGTTTCGCCCCGACACCGAGGCATCCTCAGGATGTAGACTCTACGATTAGTAATCGTCTTTTACTGTGGTTGTGGTGCATGTGGGGGTGGTGGTGCATGCGAGTGTACGCATATGCAGTGTGGGAAAGGAGGGCGGTGCTATATGCATGCATATGCGTGCACTCACACATTTGCTGTAAAGACTGCGTGTTTCGCGGGATAATTGCTAATTAATATAATATAATTTAATATCTTATATAATGGATTTCCGCAAAGTAACGCCTGATTCTATTAACTAAATGGACGCAGCTCTACCCACTAAAACCCGGCGAGTGCCACCAATGCCGCCTTTGGTGAGGTGCCCCGGATCTAGAAAACAAACAGGGCACCTCGACGGCTAGTCAGTCCCGCAAGGGACCGACGCCACCACCACAGAGGGGTTGTCCCGCACCATAGAACAACCCCTCCCAACGTCGGGACAGAACAATGGGGTGAGGATCCCATCCTCAACCCTTGCCCCCTGCTCTTCAGTCCCCTCTTCTTATAAGAGGGGTACAAAGAGCCCCCTCGGCCCAATTAGCTTCGCCCAAGGTGCACCGCTCACCCTAGGTTACTGAGCCCCACCGCCACGACAAGGCCTGAACCATAGTGGGGATTTGGGGGTAACTAACCTATTCCCATTTTGGAAAGGAAAATAAAAGAATGATAATCTCATATTTGCTATTGTTAATCATTGCAATTATGATATACATTCATATAGATACGTATATTTCAAGATATTTGTTCCAGAGGTAGTATTAAAAATACTATTCAACTACTGGAACCACAGTATATACATATCTCCGTATTTCGGGGCTCCATGATAATGGGGGCAATACGCATGCGAAAAAGTATACCTCTATTACAGAAGAAATATTCTTATAAGCATCTTATAAGAATATTTATTCTGTAATAGAAGTAGTTTAAAATATATGTTGCGTCTAAAAGCTAGGTTGCCAGTATTGATTTTTTTCGAGAGGACCCCACACAAACCACCCTAAACTGACTAAATTGGACTATTGTTGGACTAGGAAGGGTTGAACCCTTTTGTAGGATGGATTAATGTATTGTTGTCGCACTACTTCACCGCCCTGTTGGTCTGGAAAATATGGGGAAACAAGGTTGTTGCCGCTTGTCATGTTTAAAAAAATTAAGTAGACTAAATGTTTTTGGCTATCATTGAGATCTGTCGCAATCAGAGCAAAGATGTAGGCGAATAAGTTTTTAACGTCAGCCAAGACGGATTTACCTGGGACTAGTGTCAGGGGCGTAGTTATGAGCCGTAACAATGATACAAAGCCTCAGGGCTACAGGGGCCCCAAAAGTGGTTAAGCAAAATTCTTAAAACTCCAAAATTCCATTAAAATATATTGCGCAACTTGTCGATACGGGGCCCCCCCAGAACAAACTACGCCACTGCTGATACACATCAACGTTAAAACAACATATATCTGGATGCCAGTAATACACTGCCAGTTCTTTTATCCCGAACACAGCAAAGCTTGGCAGAAGATTTATTCTTCTTCTTTCTTCTGTTGGATATAACCAATCATAATAATAATGTTCTCTGGCATCAACTGGAATAGCGCGGTAATGAAAAGTTCTGCGCTCTGATTGGCCGACTGATGACCATGGATGGATGATTGGCCGATGGGAGATACTCACAGACTGGTTGGTTGAATTTCTATTACATCAGTGACAAATCACTACCCAGTTTCGGAATTTTATTCCCACATTACTACTCTATCCGTTTATATGCTCGATGAATGCACTCAAAGCGAACCCCTCCCACAAAATAACCACATCGTTTCCTAATGTTTACGCGAATTTCACTCATTATATGAAACAACTTTTATCGAAGTTATCGCGGAGATATCATATAACAGAGTAGTAATGTGAACCGTACAATTACGAAGCTGGTCAGTGATTCGTCACTGACGTATTAGCAATTCAACCAACCAGAGATCTGCGTGTACGTCCATTAGCATCCATCAATGGCCATCAGTCGGCTAGAACGCAGAACCCACGCAGCGTCGCAACACAAATTTGGTGGAATTGGTTTTCATACAAAACATAACTTTACCGCTTTATTCCGGTTATATTATGTTCGATGGTCATAATAAACTATACTCTATCGGTGTCAGAAGTCAGAACATTTGAGAATGATCATATTTTTTATTTGAACGATACTTAAATGAACATTCAAAATACGTCTACGATATTGTTACAAGAGTAATTTCAGAGACAAAGGTCAGCGCACACTCGCATCAATATTTTAAAAGTACAAAGGTTCATAATCATTATTGTTTCCTTTTTTTTTCTTTAACGCCGGGAAATGCTCTGAGGCATCCCGCGGGGGAGTGGGTCTCCCCACGCGGGTATGTGGGACTCGCTGCGCCCGACAGCTGGTAAATGGACGCAGCTCTACCCTCTAAAACCCGGCGAGTGCCACCAATGCCGCCTTTGGTGAGGTGCCCCGGATCTAGAAAACAAACAGGGCACCTCGACGGCTAGTCAGTCCCTCAAGAGACCGACGCCACCTCCACAGAGGGGTTGTCTCGCATCACAGAACAACCCCTCCCAACGTCGGGACAGTACAATGGGGTGAGGTTCCCATCCTCACCCCTTGCTCCCTGCACTTCTGTCCCCTCTTCTTATGGTGCACCGCTCACCCTAGGTTACTGAGCCCCACCACCACGACAAGGCATGAACCATGGTGGGGCATCATTATTGTTTCCTGTGATTGCTTCATGCGATGGTAATTTGTTCATTTTTAGAAAAACAATTATATTTCGATTTCGATATGCTTTGGGCAATGAATTTGTAATGTAAATGATGTAGTTTGATATTCATAATACAGGGTTAATTGACTAAAAAGCAAAGGACAAAGGTTAGTGTGTTTTTATGAAAGAAAAAAGTGTGTGTGTGTCAGCTCCGACGCACGATTGGAGTTTACTCCTTACGAACGATAATTATGATATATATCGAGTAGAAAAAAAGGGTAAATGAACGCATCTGCTAAAATGATAAGAGAAACAAACATATATCTGTAATTATTCGGATTATTTATATTACTTCAATAAAGCGTATTACATAAAGTATGTTAACAAATAATAATAATAATATACAAAGAGGAGGCCCCGAGAATAAGATACGCTGTGTAATGTATTCCATCTCATTCTTTTACACGTTCAATCATACAGATTTATATGTTTGTCTCTTTCTACGTAACGCCTCAACTTTTCGTGTTACACTTGATTTTACTCCTCATAAAATTTCCGTACCGGGCCGTATAACTCAAATCGTTTCTTAAGGAGTAATCTCCAAAAAATATGTATGTGTTATGTTAAAATAATTTTTTTTATTATTTTAATTATCTAATCAAAAAAAGTCAAAATGACAAACGTGCCATTTGATGGTGATCTTAAACAAGTTTAGTAGTAGACCAGGCAACTCATTCATCCTCCTGCGGGCCACGAACGAGGGTGCGTAGGAGGCGCTACTTAATGCGCCTCCAGTAACGCCCCTGTGTTCGTGTCAGGCTGAGTATGGGAACCTAGGTCTGTATATATGGCACGACGTCGTTGGGACTCTCAAGTAGCGTCCGGGCAGTCCCCCCTTACGAGTCTGGCCTTCGCCGGGGCCAGCCTGTCACTAAGGTCCTGTTGCCTTCATATCCGGGACCCTCAAAAATCAGCTGAAGGCGCTCGCAATGTTTTATTTAGGGAAAGCACTCCCAGGTGCAAGTTCCACATTGGGTCAGGATCATATCATCATCAGGATCAGGATATAAGGATTTTCCTTTGATATAAAAAAAACTAAAGAGAGGTGTCAAGGGACACCTGGATGGAACGAAGTTCCTTTCGATTAATTAGTGAAGGAATTGTAATAAAAAACAAAAAAAAGGTGTAAGGAAAATAATTATTCGGGTATTTTTTTATCGATAAAAATCAGAGCATCTCCCGGCGTAAAATAATTAAAAAAAAAAAAACAAAAAAAGTCGCCGAGATCAGTGGGATTTGAACTGAGGTTTTTTACTGAGCAGCCCCAATAGTGTAACAAAAATAGCTACCGACGCAGTGATGTGTCAATCAAAAAGCCGCACGGCTTACAACTATAGCAAAAAGTGTCGTTCAAACTTTTCATCTTAATTTTTTCCGTCTAGCCCCCTTTCGTAACGCGCGATAAGGAACTACGTTCCAAAAGGCAACTCATTCACGTGTTGCCTATCCTACATAAGACGTTACGTCTCTGTCGGTAATTACACTGCCTGTCCTGCCCTTCTTTTCTGAACAAAGGAAAATCATTAAAATAGAAAACGAAAATCGCTTATATAATCGGGAAAAAAATATATTACTATAATTAAGTCCTTATTACAAAACTAAAAGAAAAACTGTGTGTGGTAAAGACTATTGATTAAGATTTTGGTGGGGCTCAATAGCCTAAGGTGTGCCCAAGGTGCTGGGTTCACGTTAGGCTGCTGAGCCCCACCGCAACGATAAGGCTTGAACCATGGTGGGGAAAAAATAAGAATATAATTCACTTACAATCATTTAAAAAAAATACATCATTAGCATGCGCTGGACGTTACTTGTCTATTAAAATGATGCATTGTTAACCGAAGTAGCCTCAGCTTTGTCTGTGGGAGGCCCATTTTTATAAAAACATATTCCGTAACAATGGCGAGCTTCTGTCCACTCTCAAATATAACAATACGAATAAATGCATCACAATAATGACAGTATAGACTAGTTTCTTTTATTAAGTACTTCTTTTAGACGAGCTACGTAATGGTAAGTGGTCAATGTTCCTAGCTTTTACCAGGATCTGGACCAGGCAACTCGTAAATTGATTGGCCTTATCACAATAATGACAGTATAGACTAGTTTCTTTTATTAAGTACTTCTTTTAGACGAGCTACGTAATGGTAAGTGGTCAATGTTCCTAGCTTTTACCAGGATCTGGACCAGGCAACTCGTAAATTGATTGGCCTTATCACAATAATGACAGTATAGACTAGTTTCTTTTATTAAGTACTTCTTTTAGACGAGCTACGTAATGGTAAGTGGTCAATGTTCCTAGCTTTTACCAGGATCTGGACCAGGCAACTCGAATAAATGCATCACAATAATGACAGTATAGACTAGTTTCTTTTATTAAGTACTTCTTTTAGACGAGCTACGTAATGGTAAGTGGTCAATGTTCCTAGCTTTTACCAGGATCTGGACCAGGCAACTCGTAAATTGATTGGCCTTTATACGTTCTCCACCTTAGGCGACGCCAGGTGAACCGAAAAGGCTGCTCTCTGTACCCCTCTTATAAGAAGTGGGGACAAAAGAGTAGGAAGGGACAAGGGAGGATGGGAACCTAATCCCATTGCACTGTCCCGACGTTGATAGGAGTTGTTCTGTGGTGCGGGACAACCCCTCTGTGGAGGTGGCGTTGATCCTTTGGGGGACTGACTAGCCATTGAGGTGCCCTGTTGCTTAACAGATCCGGGACACCTCACCAAAGGTGGCATTTGTGACACTCGCTGGGTATTCGTGGGTAGAGCTGCGTCCAGCATTTCCCGCCGAAAAAAGACCTTTATACGTTGCCCATCCTGAGACGTATGTGTGTGAGTCTCAGTGCCCTAATTTTTGATCTCAAATATTGAATTTCGAATTATGGGTGTATCTTGGTAGTTTTAGAATAGGATAGAATTTTATTCAGGAATCCATACACGGCACCGCAGTACAGATAAACATTAAGCAATTAGTATAGTAATATAGAAGTGTAAAAAAAATTACAAAAAGGAAAATAAAATATTAATAATAATACATAAAATCAGAAACAATCACGTACAAGTGACATACAATTTTAATAACTTAATTTTAATAACTTTGTAACATTAGGACGTCTAACACAGTCCTCCCGTGACCATGGTTGCTGTAAAGCAAAGAGTATAAATAGGTACAGTAAAGTACAAACGTCAGACGTTATGAACCCGTGATAAATTCCTTAAAAGTTGTTTCACTATAATGAGTGAAAATCACATAAATTTTAGAAAACAATATCCATTACACTGATATAATACTGGTGCTCTCTTGAGCTACAACTAAATAGCGAAGCGAGTATAGGATTTTAGCAAGAAGGGGCTTGACCCTTGGGGTTTGGTAGGTCAGGTAAAATTTAATATTTGGCAGCTATATTGAGTGCGGTAAGAAATTGACTAAGTGTTATAAAGTGTAAGTAATTACTAAAAATGATATTATTTATTTATTTTTACAAGTTTACTGGTTAGTTAAATTGTTTATTATAAAAAATGTCTCTTCTTTTCAGTGTTCTTTTAAGTACTAAGAACTTTTTGACTAGGAGATTAGATGCTCTTAAGAAATATTTCTGAGGTGAAACTTCTTTGCGCGCATGAAGGTAAAATTTTTATGGATGAAACGTCACGAAAATGTGCAACGTTTTTGTCCAAGAAGAGGGAGAGAGTGATTGAGACCGATTGAGAGAGAACGTAGCATGAAGTACATAACCATGGAGTGAGAGTAGGAAACAAGCGAGTGAGAAAGATCGAGACAGAGAGTGAAATTCCTCTACAAATGTTGTGAGACCTAGCTTTCTACTAAATTTCATGTTTGTATGTCAATCGAAAGTACCATATAGAAGGGGTGGCCAAACTTCTGACCTGCGAGAACTCCATGTGCTCGAAAATATTTCTTGCGGTTGACTGCAAGGTAGAATTTAGAAGAGAGACATACACACAACAACACTACTACCACGTCACCACCGAGCGAAGCGTGTGAGTACTTATAGAATATAGATAATAATCAGTGTTCTTGGCGCGATTAGGTGGATATTATTTACTAGCTGTTGCCCGCAGCTTCGCCCGCGTTAACTTAGATTTACAGCCGTACGCGGATTGGTGATGATTATTTTTATATCCTAAGTTACTCCTTATATCATCAGCTATCTACCGGTGAAAGTTTCATCATAATCGGCCCAGACGTTTCAGAGATTAGCCGGAACAAATAGACAGACAGACAGACGGACAGACAGACAAAAATTGTAAAAATGGCTATTTTGGTAAATGTACCGTGTATCTATATGCATTCAATAAAAAGCGGTTATTTTAATATTACAAACAGACACTCCAATTTTATTTATCTGTATAGATTAATATTTTTCTGTTCCATTTTCATTTTATTTGAGTCTTGCGGGCTACCAAAATCGCCTTCGTGGTTGACCGGTAGACCTCGCTCGGCCTCTTGGCCATCTCTGCCTTATATGTTTTGGATTGACAGACCGACAGACAGAGGGACAACAAAGTAATCCAAGAAGGGTTCCGTTTTGTCATTTGGAACCCAAAAAAACGAGATAATAACTAAGGGATATCCATTTTGCTGAAATGATGCATTTACATTTAATAATAAACAAATATTATTATTTATTATTTACTTTTAATAATTATTAAAAGGCATTTTTCAAGTTGCCTCTCAACTAAATTGGAATATCAGATGCGCTTTTACATCTTGCAAGGACCTTCCACGTGCACAATGGACCCCAAGCGACCAATAGCGGAGAAAACTGAGAAAACGGAATTTTCTGTTTATGGAATTTGAATTTCATTTTGCGAAGTGTTAAGTTAACTTTTAAGCATCTTATAAACAAAGTGAAAACAGCTTTATATTTTCTTTTAAATTATCTTTTATTTCTTTTATTGTTTTTCATGTTCAAATTGTACGTCCCAAAATCTTGGAAACCCTTCTTGTGACCCTGACGTGGACGTAATTTTATATGGGCCCTTATGTATGTACTTACGGGCTTGTAAATATCTTAATAAACCGCGATTAAATCCGTGAAAGTTGATTCATTATTATATATGAAATTCTCGTACACGTAAAACAATATTTATTATATTTCCTAAGGGACAGGTTAGATTATTCATCTCAATAATACCGAACACAATCTATCGGCCCGACAGGCCATTCTGGCATTAGCATATAAATGTGCCATGTGCCAGATACACAGAATGGCACATGTAGAGTGCTAATACAGAGATTATGGCCGCATGGCCTTCCATAATGAAATGAGATATTATAGTATGTGAAGATTATTATGTATTTATATATTATGTATTCATTTTAATGTACTACATATATGTATGTATATAATATAACTATTAATCTGATTTATGTATTACATTATATTATATAGTTAAGGTTACACAAGTCGCTCATCTTTCCATACAAACGCAGAACAGTAATTACTACAATGTTTGACGTTGACCATCAAAAACTAAGGATAATATAAATTGATGTCGTCGTTATCTATGTGTGTATGTACCCAAAATCGTAAAAAAATATACGTTTAAAAAATACAAGCTTCTAAACTTTCGTATTTCAACACTGATTTTAGACCAACTTTGGGCGTAAATAAATAGTTTAACGAGTACGAAAGCTCAAAAATAAAGCCCGTGCAGATATAATTTAGATATTCAAAAGATAAAATAAATTTATTTTGAAGAGATACACTTAATAGTTTTTCTATAATAAATGTTTTGCTAAAAGGACATTTTCGGAATGAATCATTGTGTATTTCATTCTAGCACACATGTTCGCGCACTATGTCAGGTGAGATAGCAATCATTTTGTTGGAGTTCGCGGCATCGACTAGTTCAACCTTCATATTAACATTGTCGCACAAAACTTAAGTTTTGCTGGAAGGAAACTCTATAATAATATAATATACACTGTATAATAATATGCTTCATATATTATTTATAATAGAGATAAGTACACGTTGTATAATGAGTAATTGATACAATTACAAAAAAAAACTCGTTGCGATTTTGGTAGGTAGAAGAAAAACAACAACAAAACGTAAGGTATGTTTTTATATATTCGATAAAAAGACGTGAAACTTATTTGGCAAACTAATTTTTAAATCTCGTTTATATTTATACTAATCTAAAGTTTTAAATTTCCGAGACTTGCGATGCGACGTTCGCTCTATCTCGCTCTCACTCTCGATCTTTCTCACTCATTTGCTACCTACTCTCAGTCCATGGCTATGTGCTTCATGCTACGTTCACCCTTTCTCACTCTCTCTCAATCGGTCTCAATCACCCCTTCTTCAACAAAAACGTTGCATGTTCGTGACGTTTCATCCGTAAAAAAATTACCCTCATGCGCGCAAAGAAGATTCAAAAACTTAAGAGCTGTCTTATAGTATTTCTTACTCCTCCTGAATACTTCTGATTAAATTTGTTGCGGGTTCCAAGGGAGTTGTATCCTTCGGGATCCCTGAGATCGTATCATCGGGTCATTGGGTTACCGCAGTCGATACTAGCCACAAGAATAGCAGGTGGGTACCAGTGGTAAGACCATATACAAAAATCGGTTGTCTGTAAAGTCGATAGTTGAACGTGACAACGTCATAAGAAAATGGAACGCCTCAGAGCGAGGTAACGCCGCATACGTCATCGCATACGTCATGTTTTTTCGTTCTTATAGCCGGCGCCATCGAATTATAAGACGTTGTCACGTCAAAATACTGACAGCATACAAAAAATACAGACAGCAGATATTCATATAAATTAGAATTTATCAATTAAAATATATCAATACAATGGCTCCATATATAAAATAAAGCCATTTCTGTCGGTACATATTAAATGACGCGCTCGCTTTAATTACTTAATTAATATAATAAATGGTTGAAATAAATGAGCTATCATTTTTGGTGATGTCGCATTATTTAAACGGTTTTTGTTGTTCCACTGAGTTTGTTTCGTCGGTTTTTAGTGGGCTGACTTTGGAACTTGGAACGGTAGATTCAATTTGACGTTCAATTAGATATTGTTTTAAGCTAACGTGGTACTTTTCGCTTCTAAACTATTTCAAACGACATAGTTACATTGTTTTTGACGCGATAACGTCTTATAAATTGATGAACATCGGCAGCGCGCATGAAAAAGCATCCCGTTCCGTTGTCAAACAATCGTTGGCTTGTAAACCATTATTTATAACAAATATTAATAAGTGTTTTATGTTTTTGTGTTTATTTCTACAATTTGATAAGATTTTATTGATTTCTTCCATAATTTTCAGTCTAATTTCATTTTGTTCACTTCAATTAACTGTTTTTTGAAAACAGCGTCAAAAAGGTAATTATTTTTCATCAATGTTTCTTTATGACGTTATCACGTAAAACTATCGTCCGTAAGCCGACTTTACAGCAACCAATATTTTTTAACTTTTATTTCAGACAGTTATTTCGACATTGTCTACTGATATCTTGTTCATAAATTCTTGATCTTAGATCTACTCGCAAGACCCACACACTAAAAACTACTAAGTAGGTATTATCAAGTAAAAAAATAATCGTAATGGTCTCCCGCAGTGATCCAATGCTTGATTATTATGTCCTCCTCGCCTTGTTTCGAGCTAGTTTTCTAGTCTACCCTTATCTCAATTAAGATGATGATGGGAAGTTTTACCCGCTTTAGTCCATTGTGCTATCCTCCTCACATAATTTCGACGTAATTATTTGTTTGTAAACTCTTACATTTCATCATCATCAGTCCCTATCCGTCCATTGAACATAGGCCTTTTTTTTCTTTTTCTTTAACGCCGGGAAATGCTCTGAGGCATCCCGCGGGAGACTGGGTCTCCCTATGTGGGTATGTGGGACTCGCTGCGCCCGACAGCTGGTAAGTGGACGCAGCTCTACCCACTAAAACCCGGCGAGTGCCACCAATGCCGCCTTTGGTGAGGTGCCCCGGATCTAGAAAACAAACAGGGCACCTCGACGGCTAGTCAGTCCTGCAAGGGACCGACGCCACCTCCACAGAGGGAATGTCCCGCACCACAGAACAAGGGGTTGTCCAACGTTGGGACATAGGCCTCCCTCAATGAACGCCAAGACGGCCGATCCCTTGCCACACGCATCCTCTCACATTTACGTAACATTATTGGCCATATGTTTTATCGAAGTCTGTTAAGATTTAACATCTTATCCTAAAGCAATATTATTTTAGGAGTCATGAATAATATTAGTAAGGTAATTATGAAAATGAGTAAACAGAGAGTTGACTTCCAAACAGAAGGGCACGTGCCTTCTTCCGTGCAGTGGCCGATTAAAGTCCGATGTGAAGGGGTTGGTCGTCTTGGTGTTTATTAAAGAAAGAGTCCAGTGGATGGATAAGGGTTGATGATGATGAAATAACTAAAAGTTTTCTAGTAAGAATTTGGCCGGATGGTTCGAAATGGGCCAGCACGACCGGGTACCTCTCGCTCACAAAACACCGGCGTCGAGTGACAGCTAAGCTGTCGTGTCTCGTGAGTTTGCGGTGGCCCATTGGGGGGATAGGGAAAAGGAGGGCAACGCATTTGCATAACTTTTGGTTTCACTGATGTCTATGGGCATCGGTAGTCACCATAAGGCTCCGACAATTCAGTTGTCTCTCTATATGACATAAAAATTAAAAAAAAAAGTTTTAAGATATGTAAAAACAAACCCTACCCTTTCCCCACACATGGTTCAAGGTTTGACGTGGCGGTGGTGCTCAGTAGCTTAGGGTGAACCCAGCACCTTGGGCGAAGCTAATTGAGCCGAGGGGGCTCTTCGTACCCCTCTTGACGGGAACCTCACCCCATTGTACTGTCGTTACTGTCGTACTGTTGTTCTGTGGTGCGGGACAACCCCTCTGTGGAGATAACATCGGTTCCCTGAGGGGCTGACTAGCCGTCGTGGTGCTCTCTTTGCTCATTAGATCCGGGGCACCTCGCCAAAAGCCCACTAAAGAAAAAAAAACCTTACGCTTTAAAACAAAATGGCGACTATGTCTTATTGGGCGTAATTTTAAGATTTGATCACACTATTTAATTGAAACACAAGTATTTATTATAAGAAAACAACTTCTTTTAGGAGCTTAACTTTGATTAACAGAACTAATCCACCCGCGACCATGGTTGTTGTAAAGTATCCAAAACGTCGGGTATGTAAACATTTTAATAAAGCGCGATAAAATCCGTAAAAGTTGAATTATAATGAATGACATTCGCGTAAACATTAGAAAACAATAAAAAATGGCGCCCATGCAAAAATGTCTGTTACGACCTTGTCCCACTCAAACTATGCTCTATTTAGCGTGGCGTGGCCATAATGAAGCACTCCAGTGTTCTGGCACGAGCCGGGCTGTGCTAGTTCATAAGTTAATTGTGTATTGTAACTTTAAAATTCACCACAACGCGCTAATTGTTTAAACATTTAAAAAAGTAAATTGTTTGTTTAAATGCTCTTTTGTTCTTCGAATTAAAATGTAAAAATTGGTGAGGTCAGGGATATTTAAGCCTTTTTTTCTTTAACGCCGGAAAATGCTCTGAGGAATCCAGCGGGGCAGTGGGTCTCCCCAAGCGGGTATGTGGGACTCGTTGCGCCCGAAAGCTGGTAAGTGGATGCAGCTCTACCCACTAAAACCCGGCGAGTGCCACCAATGTCGCCATTGGTGAGGTGCCCCGGATCTAATAAGCAAACAGGGCACCTCGACGGCTAGTCAGTCTCTCGGGGGACCGACGCCACCTCCACATGACAGAGGGAGGTTGGTTGCTCCCAACGTCGGGACAGTACAATGGGGTGAGGTTCCCATCCTCGCCCCTTGCCCTCTGCTGTTTTGTCCAATTTTCTTATAAGAGGGGTACAAACAACACCTTCGGTTCAATTAGCTTCGCCCAAGGTGCTGGGCTCATCTGCTACTAATCCCCACCATCACGCCTGAACCATGTTGGGGAGGGATATTTAAGCCTAATGTTTACACTGTTCATACAATTTGTTTTTTTTTTAATTGGTATAATAATAGTATTGATACGTGAAGATCGCACTGAGACATTCTGCCTCAGAATAAGCGAAGCTTGGACGTAACACGAGGATTGGCTCCAAGTTAGATCGCTTATACCTACCCATGGGCAATCCCAGTTTACAGATAACTTGTTACAATATTCATACATAATGATATATACCTCGTATATAATATGGCCCATAACCGATGTATGGGAGGGCGGAAGGAATATTTCCTACTTCTGAATCCTTCTGAATAAATTCGTTGCGGGTCCCACGGCAGTTTTAAAACATATCTCTCGGGCTCCCTGGAATCGTATCAAAGAGTCATTTGGTTGCTGTCAACAGAAGCAGGTGAGAACGAGTGGTGAGCTTGGTAAAAAAGATAGAACGATCTTAAAGTGGATCTCCAAATTGCATATAAGTAGCAGGGAATGCCGTCTCGGCTTTCATTAAGAGTTTAGCAATGGAAACTTATAGATTGCGTGCGTATATACAAAGTACACATGTCAGAAGTGAAACTTATTCGGCCAACAGATTTTTAAATCTCGTTTATATTTATACTAATTTAAGCTTTAAATTTCTGAGGCTTGCGATGCGACGTTCACTCTATCTCACTCTCACTGTCGATCTTTCTCACTCGCTTGCTCCCTATCCATGGCTATGTGCTTCATGCTACGTTCGCCCGTTCTCACTCTCTCTCAATCGGTCTCAATCACTCTCTCCCTCTTTTTGGACAAAAACGTTGCACATTTTCGTGACGTTTCATCTGTAAAAATGTTATTCTCATGCGCACAAAGTTTCACTTTAAAAACAGGGTTAGGCACACCACTCGTTGCAACCTCTACTCCTGTATCCGTATACAGGAGTAGAGGTTGCAACAATCAATAGTGGTAACCAAATGACCCTTTCATACGATTTCTTTTTAAAGCTGTCTTGTAATTTAACCAGAAAAAATCAGGTTTGGGCAATAATGATAATAGAAATACGTGCATAGTTTTGTAACAATTAATCAATTCCTCGCCACATCAATTCCATCCATGTGTAAATAGCCATATATATACCATTTGGGCAGGCTATTCGGCAGTTTGGCAGGCGGCCAGGGTCCGTGCGCAGCTGACAGGGCTCTCCGAGACGTAATTGATTTACAAAAATCATTTATACCAAGTTGGTATTAGTTTTCCACCAATGTGGTATCTTGGCTATATGAACGCTAAGGCTCTGCGGATCACTTTGTTGACCATCTGTCTGTCTGTCTCACATAAAGGAGATCGTTAACTTGTGGTTACAGTACACATAAAAAAATGTTCTTCGGAACCCTAAACGCGCGATTTAGACCCGTGCTTATCTCAGTTTTTTACGCAGCCCTTGGTTATTGAGTACATGTAGAATAAAAATATACAGCTGTAGCATGTAGTTAGATTTTTTGATAAAATTTTCTCTCCTTAAATATAGAGATAATATTATGTGCATACAATATAAATTAGATCAGATCTCAGATCTCCTTTCATTTCTGTTAATATATTCTCTTCTTTTTCCAAAGGGTTGCATTCTACTGTGATTTTGTTCCACTTTTTACCATTTTGAAATGGTATGTAATGGCAGTGATCTAAAAATGTTTTTTTAAATAAATATAATAATGCAACCAGAGATTTGAGTAAAAATGACCGTCGAAGTAATAAAAAAACTTCGAAATTATTCGAACCCAGTACCTCACAAACTAATTATTCGAGGTCATTCGTTTGTCCCGCTTCGTCCCAGACAATTAAACGTTTAAGGCGAGGAAATAAAATGCGAAATAATTTATACTCCATTGTGCCTTTATCTGGGGAAACAATGAAACCGAACTAAGATTCTGTTGATGATTTACTAGTAAAGTTTCTCGGATTCCCGTTTCCCGGGAAAACGGGCATTCATATTACACTATGTCAATTGTTTTAGACGTTTCTATAACGTATCGAGTAAACTGTGTTGCCAAAAAAAATAACCCAACCAGTTACAGGCACTGCCGATAGAAGTGAAAACAAAACAATCAAATTCAAATATCATTTTTTTTATGTTAGTTGGATAGGCAAACTGGCAAACGTGCCACCTGATGGTAAGTGGTCGACGTCGCCCATGAACATAAACTAGTTTACCTGGAACGAGCCCAGTTAACTCATCTATGTGTTGCCTATCCTGAGACATAAGATGCTAAGTCTCGGTGCCAGTAATTACACTGCCTGTCTTGCCCTTCTCTCCGAAACACATCAATCTATAATACAAGCTGTAAAACATTATGAAAACCTAAACACATAAACGTCAAACTGTGTCTCCAGCGTTTCGTGTGCGGTGTCGCGAGTTCAGAGTTTTTATCTCATCTAAAATTTTGTATAATACCTACAAAAATTTGAAATTACATGATGACGTCATAATGTCACATTAGTCGGTGTCGCGACCCCATAAGACTTCCCCTACCAAAAAGTACTCAACGCAGCTAAAGAAGTTTTCACTTAAAAAATTTAAAGTTTCAGATTTATTGCTACGCGATTTATGCCGTGACACTGTACTGCCGTGTGACGATCTAATATATCTCTTCTCTCCCGCATCGCTCAAAGAGTGCACGTAGGCTGGTGGTACTATTTTGTTTTATAAAATAGGGGGCAAACGGACGATTGGTTCACCTGGTGGTAAGTGATAAGCGACATCCACAGACACCCGCTACATCATCAGGTGAGTTGCCTTTCAAATATGAGTATACTCTTTTCTTGAAGGTTCCTAAGTCCCTAGGCAGCTGATTCCATATATTCGTATATTCTCCATATATTCTCAGTTATAAATAGCATAACGAATTTTATTCGTTCTAATAATCGTTTATTCGATTAATTCTGCATGCGCGAGTCTGGACAACTAGGTGTCCTGTGCTACGCTCCGCTACGTAATCGCTACGAAGAACACATACTGCTACAGATGGTCTACGTGTGCTACAAGCGTTCGGTGATTATGTCACGAGTTCCATGATACACCCAAAAAGTCCTCAATGCGCCTTTTTTTCCTTTAAATCGTTCAGTGGAGGAAGATCAGCCGTCTTAGCGTTCATTTAAGGAGACCTTTATCAAGTTGACGAAAAAAATTGATAATCATGATAATAATGATACAATCAAGTCCATAAACGGTATATAATTATACCGTAAGTATATCATGCAATTTTTGCCTTTGAGAATTCGAAGCTTGAGCCTTCATAAAATAGGCTTCGTTAGTCACCTTTTAAATAGGTGCGTGAGTCCGAACTAGGCATGTTACAGGTCAAACCTCTAATTACCTTTTTACATCACAACAGGCAATTAAATATACATTACAAGATTGCGGATTACGATCAGCCAAGAATGCCCATTCTAGAATGCAGGTTTTGAGGGTATATAGAATGTTGAAGCATGCCGGGTTAAGGGCACAAGTTTTGAAAGACGAAGGTTGTGGAAATGTAAAGTATCCGAAACCTCGGGATTGTAAAAATCTTAATAAACTAGGATGAAATCCGTAATAAGTTGTTTCATTATAAGGATCAAGGAAAGTCAAAAATATATTACCCCCGATACATAAATAAATCCTACAGTCATACATTCGTTGACCTAGACCGTCCTAGACCCGTGGTATGTACGTATGTATAACGAATTACGAGTCTTAGGTACGCAAATAAATTTAAGTTTACTTAAATACATAGACACAAGTCAATAACTTATTGCATTTATATTCATCATGCAAAATACACTCGAAGGGATTTAAACCCGCGACCGCTGCAAGAAATAACTAAATCGACCAGTCCGTATTTAAAAAACGAGAGGAAAGTCAAGAAGAATATTTTTCCGGTGGGGGTGCGCAGCTGGTTGACTATTAAAAACAGTATCATACTTTGTTCTCTCGTCAATACTCTCTATTGTTCTATAAAAAATACTGCTTTTATGTCCGCTGGTATCTGGAACCTGGTATCATATTGTGTGTAGGTATAAAGAATAAAGACTTTTTTTTAATTATTATTATAGAAGAGGGGGCAAACGGACTGTCGGTTCACCTGATGGTAAGTGAATAGCGACATCCACAGACACCCGCTATACCAGGAGATCAGCAGGTGCGTTGCCGGCCTTTAAGATATGAGTATGCTCTTTTCTTCAAGGTCCCTAAGTCGTATCGGTTCGGAAACACCATAGGCGGCAGCTGATTCCATATATTGGTGGTAGGAAATGCCGTAAAAATCGAGATTTATTTAATAAAAAATGAGCTCGTCATTTATTTCAATATTAACTTAATTGTGGAGAGTTATAAATATTTTATAAATCACAAAAGTTGTGTAGAAACTACAAAAATATGTTTTAGAATGACAAAATATTGTTTTTGTTTAATCTTATATCTTTAAATGAGCAATTCTTGTATATATATATATATATAATTGGAATCTCGGAATCGGCTCCAACGATTTTCATGAAATTTAGTATGTAGGGGGTTTCGGGGGCGATAAATCGATCTAGCTAGGAATCATTTTTTGAAAATGTCATTTTATTAAAAAAAAAAAAAACGACCGGTCATCCAGGTACTTTACCTTATTCCACGTACAAACAGTTGGGAGCCCTAGATCGGGTCCCGTGGGTCAGGTGCCATGCGAGTTACGACTGTTATAAGCTTATTTCTTCAAAACAGTTATAGTTACAGCTGGCGCAACGACATCTATAACCTATCCTGAAACCATAGACTACAAAATAAAACTATTTAAAAATGTTTTAACTATTTACAATGATCCTCTTTTTTATGTTAGTTGGATAGGCAAACTGGCAAACGTTACGCTAGTTTACCTGGAACGAGCCCAGGCAACCCATTTATGTGTTGCCTATCCTGAGACATAAGATGTTAAGTCTCGGTGCCAGTAATTACACTGCCTGTCTTGCCCTTCTCTCCGAAACACAGCAAAGCTGTTTCACGGGAGAAACAAGCAAGATGGTGATACCCATGCAGCCGGGAGCGCGGCACAGCGCTTCCCTCCCACCGGTAAACACCTCTTTTATACATATAATATCATTGACTATTTAGTCATTTGTAAGCACCCGTGGTAAGCAATAGGTTTTTGAATTTAGGTTCTCTAAATGTTTTCACGTCTTGTACTTTTTCTTTGACATGTTTCAATTTTGTAATCCACGATTTTTTTATTTTTATTGAAATTGAAACCTTGATTTCGATGAAATAACTATTTGTATTTGGAATGGAATGTTAAGAATGTGTGAGGTGTAATGAAATAATAAAATAAATAAATTTGTGTGCTAAAATAAACTAATTGAAATAAAATAAAATTGCAGAACTTAATAAACTTACCTATTTAGTACTAAATAAATAAAATATGCTTATTAGAAAATATGATATTTTTGATGTGAAACATCTATTGACGTCTAATGCCGTGACGGCAATGGGCATGTCGTTGTCATGTCGTTTGTCATTTTTCGTTATAAGCTTTTAAGAATAAGGAATTCTAATATCATAGATGTTTCACATCTGCCTGACGTCGCGAGACTTTCAACTTCTTTATCTTCTACGTTTTTCAGTTTGTATTAACTTCTGCAATTTCCTTTTTCGATTTGCTAAGTCTCCAAGTTCTCTTCTCTTCTTTACCGGCTAAACTGACTACAGTCTGTTTTCAGCACCAGACTGCCGCTCAGACTTTGGTGAGTGTTCGTCTCCGTTCTAAGCATCTTTTTCTTTATTTATTCTATCTTCTTCTTGGCTTTTTTGATAAGTAAAAATTCCGCCTGTGACACCGTAGCACTTATTTTTTTGCTATTTATTAAAAATCTGAATAAATTTTACGTTAGTAAACACAATATAAATAAAAAGGAAAATAAATATGATGATTAAATAAAATTCATGAGTTTAGAAAAATAAAAATAAATTTGGCCGGTAAAGCCTTTTAAAAGAGATGTTATAAAATGTATGGCAAAATTTAACATAAAATCTAGCCTTGCTTATTTACTTTTGAACACACTCTATTTATTGCTTTCTAATATTTACGCGAATTTGACTCATTTGACATAATGAAACAATTTTTAATGATTTTATCAAAGTTTATTAAGATTTTAACGCCAGGTAAAAATATTAATAAATCGCGATAAAATCCATAAAAGTTATTTCATTATAACACATTACATATTTATAAGAACAACATAGTATAAGATAAAAGAAATTAAATTGACCACATATATTTTTCTCTTTTCATAATTAACTAAATCACCAGGTCTATTACATCCACGCCAAAAATAATACAAAAATGTAACAAAAAAAGAAGCCACAGCTTGCGAAGGAACACTATAACAATTCATTTAGATGTGTATCGGGACATTAATTTGGTTGGCATATTGCTTCAAAATAAACGGTAGACGGCTGTGCCGGCGATTACAATCTTTTTCATGTAATAAAAGTTCGAACAAAAAACGAGGGCATTAGCGTGAATGATAAAATGCTTCAATAGAAAGGAAAAAAAAATAGGTTACAGAATAACTACGTACAAAACTTCATAGATTATTTTAAAATATATTAAGTTAATCGTATACTCATATGTATAAGATCTAGAACATACTATAAAACCCGGTTCTCATGACAAGCCTTTAACACGCGTTTTGATAACGCGCGCTTGAAGTGACATACTACTAACGCGCGTTAGCATATGAACGCCTTGAATAAAATACACGTAGTTAGTAGTAAACGTGCGTCATGAAAACGCGCGTTAAACACTTGTCATGAGAACAAGCGTCTTATCATTTCAAATGCATTTTATCATGGCATAAAGCATTTTCATATATTTTACTATATATAAGTTTTCCACATATGTATCTAACAATAGAATATTTCTCCACCAGATTCAGCCCTTTGATACCATTCAAGTAATATTTTATATCAAAATTGAGCAAAATATGTAATATATTTTAAGGCCAGAATCTTAAACTTTTTTATTACATTCTCTACAAATTAGTTTGTCCTAGAATTACCATAATTAAGTGATATTTCTTTTAATTTTTACCAAATGTCCAAACCATAGTAACCGATACAACTCAGGGATACAAATAGCTTTCAGAAAGGCCAGCATCATTCCTACGTATTATTTCCTATGCGTAGTTGCTTTTTGCTATAGTGCTTAGAAGCTTAGAAGCTGATGTGCCTGAGCACTTCTGATGAAATAAACCTTATGATATATATAATTTATATCACATGGCTTTAAACTTAATCAAACCAAATAAATCCCTGTGCTAAAAATAACGATGATTTCGAGCTTAGTCAACTTCAATGACGGTAGATGGACGGATTTTTTTTAACTATGAAGTTTTCTTTTTACAACCAAAATTGTGATTAACATCGAAAGTTACACTTATACAATGTGTACCGAATGTATTAAAAATATTAGTTTATTTTAAATAATTCGCTACGGTGTCATAGTGTGAATATAATAAATAACCTTCCATAAAACTTAAAAGGTCTTGCTTTTCGTCGCTTTAAATACTTTATAATAAATCTTATAATAAACCGCATGAAACATAATCACATTTTATTTTGTAGAATAAAATAATTATAACAAACACACTATTTGCACTTATAACACTCATTTTATTTATTCAATAAGCAAATATTGATTTATATTGTTTTCTAATGATTACAAATTCTATAAACTCTAATGAAACAACTTTTTATGGATTTTCACAACTTTTATATTCCCGACGTTTCGAATACTTTCCTGCAAACGCCGGTAGTGTAGGTAAAATAATAATAAAAAATTATAATCCGTAAAAAGTTGTTTTCTTATAAATATTCCTTTATTAAACCGTGGGATATTTTTTGCAAGTTGACGCCGAGATAAAAATAATTAAAGATTCATAATGCATACGTTTTGCCTGTTATCTTATGGTATGAAGAAGACACATCTCATGATAATAATATGTATAAATTATAAGCTTTTTATAAAAAGTTTGCTTAAAAGTTGAAATTTATTTAGTTATTTCCCGCAGTATTACCCCACCAAGGTTCAAGCCTTGTCGTGGCGGTGGGGCTCAGTAGTCTAGGGTGAGCCCAGCAACTTCAGCGAAGCTAATTGAGCCGAGGGAGCTGCTCTTTGTACCCCTCTTATAAGAAGAGGGGACAAAAGAGCAGGGGGACAAGGGGCGAGCATGGGAACCTCACCTCATTGTACTGTCCCGACATTCAAAGGGGTTGTTCTGTGGTGCGGGACAACCTTTCTGTGGGGGTGGCGTCGGTCCCTTGAGGGACTGACTAGCCGTCGAGGCGGTATTGGTGGCACTCGCCGGATTTTAGTCGGTAGAGCTGCGTCCATATTACGACCTTTCCGGCGCTCGTAGAGCTCTAGAGACGAGCCTTAATACCGAGGTAATCTAGTAAGATCATGCTGCTATGCATCCGAATTGGCACGACCGGGGTGGTACCTCTCGCTCACATAACACCGCTGTCGCGTTTCATGCGGTTTATGAGGTTACGGTGGCCCATTGCGGGGGATAGGGTAAAGGAAGGTAACGCATCTGAATATATATTTTTTTCGGATGCGTTACCTTCTATGCCTATGCTAACGGCCCGAAGGCCCTAATGCTACATTGGATTAGGGTGAGCTCATTTGGCTTACTTTTGGTTTGTAAAAGTGGGGGGTTTCCCCCCGCCAACCATGCAGTCTGCGACCACATGGCCTCCTGGCGTCGGGTTGGGGAATAACTCTTGGTTGTGCGGATGTCTATGGGCGTCGATAGTCACCGGCTTCGACTGCTCTGTTGCTTCCTTATGACATAAAAAAAATATAAAATAGTGACAGTTGTGCTGTCGCGTTCCGTGCGGTTTGTGTGTTTTCATTTGTCCATTGAGGAGGATAGGGAAAAGGAGGGTAACGCATATTCTCTAGTTGTGCGGATGTATGGGCGTCGATAATCTCCAAAATGCTTCGACTGTTCGTTTGCCCTCCTATACATAGGCTGAACTAAAAGTATCGGGAATGGAATATTTCCACTGTTCTTGTCATATTAAAATCTTTTTAATTGAAAACTCCTTGGTTTTAAAAATCGAATACCATTTATTTATTTAAAAAAAGATTCTCGGTCTTGTCAAACTTGTTTAGTCGTTGAGAAAATGGAATTAACTCGAGAAAATTCTAGAGCGATGATTTATTATGACTTTCGAAGTGGTTTAACATAAAAACAGTGTGTTGACCGGATGATTTCTGCATTTGGTGATGAAGCCCCATCCAAAACCACAATTTATCCCTGATTTGCTGAATTTCAACGTGGACGTGTCAAGCTCAGTGATGATCCCCGTCAAGGTCGTCTAAAAACTGCAGTCACCCAAGGAAACGTTGATGCTGTGCGTAAGCTAATTGAGGAAGATCGACATGTGACATACCGCGAAATTCAGGCTACTTTAGACATTGACATAAGGCAAATACAAATAATCTTGCATGAACAATTAGGTGTAAAAAAGTTGTTTTCCCGATGGATACATTTGCTCTGTGAAGAGCAAAAAGCGGCTCGCGTTACTTGGTGCGTCAGAACTCTCGAAAGATTCCACGCAGGATCCTCAAATGCTGTATACAACATCGTATCAGGTGATGAATCCTGGATATACGCGTACGAACCCGAAACAAAAAACCAGTCACGATTTTGGGTGTTCGAAAATGAGTTAAAGCCAACAAAAATTGTTCGTTCACGGAGTGTTGCAAAAAAATGGTGGCCACGTTTGTCTTCAAAACCGGTCATGTTGCGACTATTCCTCTTGAGGGACAAAGAACGGTTAATGCAGAATGGTATGCTAGCACTTGTTTGCCACAGGTCGTTTCTGAACTCCGTAAAGAGGACTGCAACCGCCGCATCATCCTCCATCACGACAATGCGAGTTCTCACACCGCGCACATAACAAAAGAGTTTTTAGAGCAAGAAAACATAGAATTATTAGACCATCCGCTATACAGCCCCGACCTAAGCCCTAATGATTTCTATACTTTCCCTAAAATATAGAATAAATTGCGTGGTCAGAGATTTTCATCGCCTGAAGAAGCTGAAAAAGAAGCCTACAAAACGGCCATTTTGGAGACCCCAACTTCCGAATGGAATGGTTGCTTCAATGATTGGGTCCATCGTATGGAAAAATGTATTAAATTTCGCGGAGAATACTTCGAAATGCAATAAATACATTTTTAAATAGTAATGTTGTGTTACTTCATTGATTCCCGAAATTTTCAGTACCGCCCTCGTATTATAAAGAATAATGTCGTTTAAGTACATGAGCCATTATGGCACATCCGCTTGTCCAGCTAACAAAAAAACATAGCCGCGTTTGATACGACACAACACGCTCCGTGTTTCAACTAGATGGCTATTTCCTTGAAGTCTTGGCGTTTTTAATAAAATAAAAAATTGACATTGCGTTGACTAAAAACCAATTTGCGTTTGAGCTGATGGTGATGATGAGATTAAAACACCACCAAACGCAAGTCATTAAGCGTGATTGATTCCACGAAAGTGATTTTCTGAACGTCACTCGTTGGTTTTGATTAATCTTCCCAGGACCAACAATTGGGGCGATGACGATGTCTTAAGTGTTTGAGCGAATGGTTTGTGTTTAGTTTTAAACAATTAAGTTGCCAAGTGCGAGACACCTACAAGTTTTCATGAGAAATTTCTTCTACTATTTTAAAGAGTATGTATAGACGAACATCTACAGAGATAGTTACGAGGCTTAAACTGGTCTCGTTTGCCCATAAGATGTGAAATATTTAACATACCTCTTTTTAGAGGTATATTTGATATATTTTTTCTCGAAAACTAACAAAATAATGTTTTTATCATGAACTCCATGATAAAAACATGAGGTCACCAACTTAAATATATTCTTTTTCGTTTTGGAATTACTGAAATAAACCAAAATTTCCAATTCGTCCTCTTAAAACTCTGTGATAGTAATTACACTGGCAGTCCTGCTTTTCCTACCGAAACACAGCAAAGCTATTTGACGGGAGAAACATGCAAGATGGTGGTACCCAAGCAGACGGGAGAACGGCATAGCGCAACCCTCTCAATAAATATGAGATTGTAATATGGGACATCTATTAATCATGAAAGAACCCGATGAAGTTTAACCATGAAGGTTTCTTATGGCAACTGGCACGCCATATCAAGTATAATCAATTGTCCACAGACAAGTCAGATCTCAAAAGTACGGCAGTAAATTGTATATATCGTGTCTCACGGTCGTTTGTTTATGCCGATATTTATCGATATATCGACTTGTAACTGAGAAATGTCGTTTATCTGTATTGTAATATAATATTTGAAATTTTAACAACATATTTGCTATGTTGTCTTGCCGTTTATTGAAGGAGGCCTATATCTACACCCCACCATGGTTCAAGCGATGAATCGATTGTTATAGAGCACAATATGTGGTATAGGAAAATATAAAATGGCTGTATAATGCTTTTGATGATGTAAATTTAACACAATTAATAAAATAATGAGCGTGACATGCTGTTGTTCACGTGTGCAGATTCCTGAAGAAAGTGAAATGTCTTGAAGGTCATTTAAATGTACATACTGTTACTCCGATAAATTTAAGTAATTTAGTAATTATCAATTTTGTTAAATTCATTTAATATGTTAAGACGATATAAATCGATATAAATGAAGAAGATGTCAAGTTTAAACCACATTTACAGATTAGCTAATGAAGATCTAATATAAGATCGAAACGATGCAAGAATTTACAATTTGGTTTTTTTGACACTTCCCTGAGAACCTCAACAATTTATTTCATCATCATCATCATCAGCCTTTATCCGTCCACTGCTAACATAGGCCTCATTGAGGGAGACCTATGTTCAACAATTTATTTATTTAATTTTAATTTAATACTCTATTTCTAAGTTTGTATATTCTTAAATCATTTTAATAGTTTTAAGATCCGATGCATTCGCTTATATTACGATATATATGCCATAAGCCAATATACTTTTTTTTTTCTTTAACGCCGGGAAATGCTCTGGCATCCCGCGGGGGAGTGGGTCTCCCCGCGCGGGTATGTAGGACTCGCTGCGCCCGGCAGCTGGTAAGTGGACGTAGCTCGACCCACTAAAACCCGGCGAGTGCCACCAATGCCGCCTTTGGTGAGGTGCCCCGGATCTAGTAAACAAACAGGACACCTCGACGGCTAGTCAGTCCCTTAAGGGACCGACGCCACCTCCACAGAGGGGTTGTCCCGCACCACAGAACAACGTCGGGACATCCATCCCATCGTCCCTCCCATCCCCTAACCCTCCCATCGTCGGGACAGTACAATGGGGTGAAGTTCCCATCCTCGCCCCTTGCCCCCTGCTCTTTTGTCTCCTCTTCTTATAAGGGGAAGAAAGAGCCCCCTCGGCCCAATTCGCTTCACCCAAGGTGCAGCGGCTCACCCTAGGTTACTGAGCCCCACCGCCACGACAAGGCTTGAACCTTGGTGGGGATAAGCCAATACACTAAAACCATCATTAACTTCATATAAAATTATGTACACAGGATCTTCCCACACATAAACGTAGGACCCTAAGTTATATAATAACGGTATCTTAGTTTCAAATACATATAAATCTAAGTGAAGCTAAAGTAAGCAGAAACAGCTTAAGCCTTAAATGAAGCTAGACGCTAAGTTTATATACTCGGTGCTACTTTATGCAGTATTCAACTGCAGTATGCAGAATATGCTCTATCAAGGCTATTTGCAACTAGTTTTGGCAGCAACAATGCTCTTAGGGGAATGAAGATTTCATATTTCTTCTGCTATTTCATGGATTTAGGGATTTTGCAAAAATTTGTAACATATTTATTAAATAATCGGAAATTAATCCGATTTCCATGCCCTGTCTTGCTTCTTCTAAAAATTTTATTTTCCATAACTAGAAACCACTAGGGAATAGACCAGAACTAGTAAACAACAAAAGTTATTATTTTATAAAATCTATATTTCTAACACGAATAAACTAACAAAATATTTAACTATTCATATAAACGTATACAATCTACAAAATCACATAATTAGTAATAGGTCAGTTTAATTTAGCATCTGTCCAGCAAAATCTAGCTGGCACTCTCTTAGTTGTGGCAGGTTTTATTCCCACATAAGAAGAGGATGACTTGTAGCTTTTCGGATATTTGTCCCCACGGTCTAAATCTGCACTGACTTCACTTTCTAATTCATGAAAGGAAGTCACAAGATCTCCCTTCTCTCGCCTTCCATTTGTAGCTGATTCTGATCCTGAACTTAGATCTGCTTTAATATCTGCCATATCTTCACCTAACTCTTCCAATTTGGATGCTTTAATTTCTTGTACATTATCTAATAATACATTACAATCCATTTCATCGTTGCCCATTTTTTTCTCAATTTTACTCAATCTCACAAGAATATTGTCCAATTTACTTGAATTATTATCTATTTTCTTTCTTAATAAATGCAATTCTTTACTAATCTCATTTGTATTTATTTGTGATGTACATTCTTTAATAGCATCAATAAGAGGAACACGAATATTATCGTACAATATTTTTTTCTCCTTTTCATCCATGAGATGAATTTTAATTTTACCTGCATCTGGATATTCATCTGCTATTCCTTCAAACGATTCAGACGAAACAATTTTATTCACTAGTTGTTCTTTCTTAGTTGTTGTAGACTTATTGTCTGTATTTTTTCGTTCTGACGTTTCAGATAGCTCACTCAAAGACTGGTTATGAGTATCATCAACTGTGTTTTGCGATGACTGACTTGTTTCTGTAGCACTTACACTCCTTTTACATTTTGTTTTAGCTTTTTTAATCTGTGTTTTTAATCCCCTTTCCGTATTTGTGGCTCTATCATTACTAAAATCACAGTTACACTTATGTTCTGTTTTGGGTTTTTTAAACGTCCTAATCGTGTAATAAACTGTATTTAAGTCTTCTTCGGCATTAGGGGGTATTGTTATAGGAATAAGGTCTTTTGCGAATTCAATAGTATTTTCTAATACTAGATCGTGGTTATCATTTCTTACATTATCCGTTTCACACATATTCTGATCAAACTGCTGACACTTGTGACGCATTTCGACCCTTTTTCCTTGTTCTTCATTAAAGTTAGATCTTTTAAGATTCCTTTTATGTATATAAACGATAGGATTATGTGAGTTCGGATCCCGGACGTAATTTGACAAATCAATGCCGTCGATCTCCTTAAGGGTGGGGAGATATCCTGTAACGCAATACGTTTTACTTAAGAGTATTTTACAAGCTTTTGCAAACGACTTGCACATAAATATAAAGGTTTTAAAAAGCTTAGTAATTATGTGTTATATATTTTGTAATTTCATAATTGCTTTTTATTACGTATTTTTTAAGATTCAAATTTCTGTTAGATTAAATCTATCTAATTTTGTATCTTTATAATCTATCTTATATTTATAATATTTTTATTGCTTATAATTTAAAAATAACATATATATATATATATATATATATATATATATATATATATATATATATATATATATATATATATATATATATATGTTTTTTTTATATATATATAAACGTTGGATATGTATCATTTAAAACACCTTTATAACTATGAATATATAAGTTTTAACGAGAAAAAACTTTTCTAATATAGAACTCTTCCGTCCCTGTCGCACAAGTTTTGATTTGTATCTACTTTGAACAAATATGCATACTTTAAAATGATATAAATGAGAATTTTATATAATTTTTCATGGCTTTTTATGATTTTGTACATGAGTCTTGACAAATTCTAAGACTAGTTAGTGGTAAATATTCTATAATCCCTAAAGCTAGGCAACTCTCTTACCTTCCAAAACTCTCAAGATAACGGAACACCAACCAAATACCTTTTATTTTATGGAACCCCTTGTCTAATGATTACAAATGAACACTGAATAAACGGTTTTTTTAAATAAATATATGTATAATATGATCAAAACGAAAAAAAAAATCAGTATGACGGGGATCGGCCGTCTTGCCATTCATTGAAAGATTTATATCTCGACGGGAAAAGTAAATAATTATGATGATGACGGCATATTCACTTATGATATTATAATTATTATTATTATTACCCAAAATTTATCGAATGAACATAAATTCGATACCCACGCGAGTAATAGTAAAATATTTTATGTAGTGCCTGATAACGTGGCGTTCTTACCAAATTCCATATAAACAAGTATTTATTAATGATCCTAATCAAGTGAAAGTAATAATTTATGCACAATATAAAAATTGTTTACAGTAAATTAACACATTGACAGTCAATTGAAAGCGATTTTGAAATTGTGAAATAAGGTTTATTTAATAATAACAAAGAGGTAGGAATATATATTAATAATATGCCACGTACAAGTGTCAGTGTGTATTAAACAAAAAAAGCAAAAAAGTTTTAAAGTTATTTGCATACCAAAATTACAAGTATGACATATTGAGAAACAGTAGATAGTGTTGGTTTATCATTATGAAAAGTCTTTTATTTAAGTATTAATCGGTTTTAATTCCCATCATAATCGTTATCATTTATCGGTCCACTGCTGGATATATCTTTCAATGAACGCCAAGACTGCCGATCCCTCGCCATCCGCAAACAACCAGCAATTCCTGATTTACATCGATATTTACAGACACACACAATGACAAAGTTTTAAAATACATTTGCATACTTCTAATCAAGTGTTAATAATGGAAACACATTTTACAAGAAACACTGAATTAAAATAGATGACCAATTTAAGGCATTTTACACAGCCCCACCATGGTTCAGGCCTTGACGTCGCGGTAGGGCTCAGTAGCCTAGGGTGAGCCCAGCACCTTGGGCGAAGCGAATTGAGCTGAGGGGGCTCCTTATACCCTCTTATAAGAAAAAAGACAAAAGAGAGGGCAAGGGGTGAGGACGGGAACCTCACCCATTGTAATGTACCGACGTTTCACAACAACCACTCTATGGAGGTGGCGTCGGTCTTGGTTTCCCCTGACTAGTTTTTATTTTAGTTTTGGTTTTAGTGGGTAGAGATGCGTCTACTTACGAGCTTTCGCTACTACCCGCCTGGGGAGACCCACTACCCAACAGGATGACTCAGAGCATTTCCCGTCGTTAAAGAAAAAAAAGGCATTTTACAAAGAAGGTACAGATCGTGTTGTATCAGATGTGAAGGTTTTGCCAACGAGAAGGAAGGATTAGAGGTTACATCACGAACGATAACAAGGCTCTTAAATAAAGATATTCTACCCACATACAATTAAGATGCAAGTCTCCGTAACTTTGCGTGCATGAAATCAATAGCAATTAATAAAAAATATATTAATATATATATATATATATATATATTATATGCATGGTCAAAATATTAACGACTAGCTGTTGCCCGCAGCTTCGCCCGCGTTAACTTACTCAACCTTACTACTGTCAGTCACAGCGTGGTGTTATATAGCCTATAGCCTTCCTCGATAAATGGGCTATCTAACACTGAAATAATTTTTCAAATCGTACCAGTAGTTCCTGAGATTAGCGCGTTCAAACAAACAAATTCTTCAGCTTTATAATATTAGTATAGATGATATGCAGCTCTACTACATGGGATTACAGAACATTAATGTTAAGGTGTGTATTGCTTCGGTATTTTAGCTTCTATAAACGTATGTTAAGGTTGCATCTAGCATGTCAAAGTAGAGGTTATCACGAGTGACAAACGACAGGAAGCTCGAGGCGAGGTATTGTGAAGCTCACAAGAAACGTATTAGCCTTTCTTGATGACATATTATATTATAGATAGATGTACACGTTACATATAGAATATCGTCTAACTTAACTGATAATAAACACTATTTAATCATGTACATTATAATCTCTCCAGTGTAACATTAATATTTTATACTATTTTTTTTAATTCTTTATTTGAAAAGCTATACACCTGTATAAGTTTAAGCAACTTATTTTATACTAATTTATATAATTTTTTCATGAAACGAACAAACTTTTGCTAGCCCAAATCATTTATTCATTAAAAAAATTGCCCTCAAAAATTAATTTCGCCAAGGGTATGCTATTTATGGGATCCAAATCTAAATTCTCTCATAACATTAACTTTGTTAGCATAATATACGAGCTAGTTAAAAAAAATGAAAGGTAGTAACTAACAGCGAGGGCTACCTTCAGCTGGGTAACGCATCTGAGTTCGTAGCGAATGCGTAGCAGTGCTAATAACCTCGTAGGTAAAGCGTAGCAGTTCTAATAACTCCGTAGCAACTGCGTAGCAGTGCTAATAAACACGTAGTGATTACGTAGCAGTGCTAATAACCTTGTAGGTAAAGCGTAGCAGTGCTGATAAACACGTAGTGATTACGTAGCAGTGCTAATACGTCCGCGAATACAAGCACAGTCTATTTTTAACCGACTTCAACAAAAAGGAGGAGGTTATCAATTCGATCGGTATTTTTTTTTATGTATGTACACCGATTTCTCTGTCAATAGTGGACCGATTTTCTGTCATTAACT
Organism: Helleia helle; assembly: GCA_963853865.1. Classification (NCBI taxonomy): domain Eukaryota; kingdom Metazoa; phylum Arthropoda; class Insecta; order Lepidoptera; family Lycaenidae; genus Helleia; species Helleia helle. The sequence continues at coordinate 15,920,585 of OY971433.1, read as the reverse complement.
TTACTTCTCAGTTTGTCAGAAATGTCATCACATCCTTAAAACGAAGTAGTGTTAAGATATACATATTTCTCAGCGCTTTCTATATATCCTTATATATGAGACTTTATCAACTGTTATCATGCAAATATGATGTCGTCAAAATGCTATACATCTTTTACTACATTTTTACGAGCCGACATAAAACATAATACTCAAACTAGTTTCGTTTACCTAATCTTTATTTGGTTAAAATGATAGTGAAATGTGTGCCGTGCTTAAAGACTAAGATTATTATCAGTCCTTTATCGACCAAGCCTCTCAATGTAACCAATATAAAAATATATTTTTTTCGCATTACAATAATGACATTAGGAGATGAACTTTTGACAAAGTGATACTTGCTATATATCCTCTCTTGTACTCAATGTGATAATCATAATCGAAAATATTTTTTTATGTCATCAGGGGGCAAACGAGCAGTCGGAGCCTCACTGACGTCGGTGTTATATGAGCGAGAGGTACCACCCCGGTCGTGCCGGCCCAAGCTCGGCTGCAATGCAGCATGTCACTACCTCTAATTTAACAATTAATTTAATCAATAATATTCAAACAGACTTCAAAAATTTAAAAACTTTAAAGTAAAAAAAGTTCCTTTTTTAAGTCTTGTGCCTACCTAATGTTATAATCACAGTACATACAGTGGTTTTTTGTTTATTTTGTATCGTCAAATAATATAAATAAGAATGGAGTCAACTATATAATATGCATTATTGACAATAATTTAAAAAAATAACAAAATCCACTCATAATTGGCGGGGTAAGCACAAAAAAAATAGTCGAATTGAAAAAGAAAGTATTAATTAAATGTGTAACGTTTAAAAATAAATTAAATACAGATTTCAGCATTTATAATGCGTGTCCAAAAGTGTATTTGTTTATTAATCTTATAAAATGGTTTTCTTATATTATACATATAAAGAACCAATGGAAACGAAGAGATTTTTAACGTCCAATAGAAAGCGTAAAAGTGGGCAACTAAAGTAGGAACAAAAAAAATCACGAATCAATCTAGAAAATTCTAGAAACAAGCTCGAAACACGAAAATTCTTGTGACAATACGGGGCTCATTTCCCCTTTTCTGTTTAAGAAGCTTTTATTTAACTTTGCTTTTTAGTCTGTTTGTGAAATCTCGCAAGGGAGTTCCACACTTGTAGTTATTACTGGTGTTAACTTGGAACTTATCTTGATTTATGTGGAGTAGAGATTTTTGACTGCTTTTGAGAACCTTTGGGGGAAGTTTTTGACGTGACAACGTCTTATAATTCGGTGGAGCCGGCTGCAAGAACGAAAAAATATGACGTATGCGGCGTTACCTCGCTCTGAGGCGTTCCATTTTCTTATGACGTTGTCATGTTCAATTATCGTCAGTAAACTGACTTTACAGACAACCGACATTTTTATGTTAGTTGGATAAGTAAACTGGCAGGCGTGCCACCTGATGGTAAGTGGTCGACGTCGCCCATGAACATAAACTAGTCCAAGCACTACTACGAAGATGTAAGTCTCTGTGCCAGTAATTACACTGCCTGTCTTGCCCTTCGAAATACACTAAAGCAGTTTCACGGGAGAAACACTATGGTGGTACTCATACAGCCTGGAGCACGGCAAAGCACATCCCTCCCACCGGTACGAATGGAGGTTTGCGAGGAGCATACGGGCTACACGTAAATAGTCACAGTCGCCACAACTCAAGCACGTTTGATAGAAACTACTTAATTTGCTACTCACGCAACTTATCCTATGTCGCAAATATTTCAGTGACAGTATTTTTTAAAGGAAATTCGACAGAAAAGGTGAACTGTTACTAATGCACACCATCCTTCTTGTATTAGCAAAGCAGCTTTGTGTGCTTTGAAAACACAGAGTAATAATTACTGGAGTCAGTATCGGGTGAACTCTTGTATATTCATGGATGACATTGACCATTTTATGGCTCGTCAGGTTAGTTTGATTGTCCGAATAAATAATGAAGTTAGATGATGGTACTCATAGTGTGAGACGCATCTCTCCCATCGGAAAATCCCTGACAAAGAACCAATTCACCAAATTCGGTTTGTTGGCACAGTGAAAGAAATAGTCGTAAGTTGTGGTAATTTAGGTTTTTTAGTAATGTTCATTTCTTGGCACCTCCATTATATGTAAGTGCCAAGGTTGTTTGCTAAACTTTCTGGGTAATAATTTTAAGTGTCGATATTAATAAGGACAAGTCAAAAAGCAGGTTGGCCCTCACGACCCACCATGGTTCAAGCTTTGTCGTGGCGGTGGGGCTCAGTAGCCTAAGGTGAACCCCCAGCACCTTGGGCAAAGCCAAATGAACTGAGGGAGCTGCTCCTTGTACCCTCTTATAAGAAGAGGAGACAAAAGAGAAAGATAGGGGACAGAGACAAGGGACGAGGATGTAAACCTCACCCCATTGTACTGTCCCGACGTTGGGAGGGTTGTTCTGTGGTGCGGGACAACCCCTCTGTGAAGGCGTTGGTCCCTTGGGGGACTGACTAGTCGTCGAGGTGCTGTTGCTTAACAGCTCCGGGGCACATCACCAAAAGCGACATTGGTGGCACTCGCCGGGTTTTAGTGGGTAAAGCCGCGTCCACCTTACCATCTTTCGGGCGTAGCGAGTCCCACAAACCCGTTTGGGGAATCCTCCATCCCCCGCGGGATGTCTAAGAGCATTTCCCGGCGCAAAAGGAAAAATAAAAAAGGTTGGCCGTCAAGGAATATTCGATAAGTGTGAATCATTATATAATATAAAAATTCATAATTAAGAAACATCTACAATGAAAGATGGAATAAAATATAGAAATGACAGCGTCACGACATTTGCCGTCATGACATTCGACGTGATTTCACCGCTTGCGCACCAATAGATCTCACATCAAAAATTATATATTTTCTGGAACATTAGGCTCAAACTCACTTATAACTATATCATTTACCAACCGAACTAGTAAGTTATTTAGACATAACTCATTTTTTATGTCATAAGAGGGTAACGAGCAGTAGCGTTGTCCTCCTTTTCTGTATCCCCCCAATGGGCCACCGGAAACTCATAAACAACATAGTTCAAAGTTCAAATAAAAATGAAACGATTTCATTCAATGCTCAAATCATTGAAAAATCTAAACATAGTCTTTTATCTAAAACTATACTGAACCCTAAAAATAACATCGTGACCCATTTCACCAACTTCGGCTTCTCATTTCAATTGTAGGCCAGGCCGCCACAATGCAAACAAAACCTTAACACTGCAGCCCAGAACACAGTTCCCCAGGTTCCCCAGCCGACCAGGGTTTTCTGCAAGAGTACTACATTTGTACAAGACTCAAAGTAGATATTTTAGTAAAAAGAAATTTTGTATGTTTGAATTACAAATTTTTGTTTTTAATTATAACAGTGTTTTCGTTTGAATTGAGATGTTTGTGATGTTAAAAACAAGAGGCCAATAAAAATTACGTTTAAGACTAATACATCTAATACATATTTTTAAATATATACCATTATACATTGTAAGATGTAGTGTCATGCTCCCCACCATGGTTCAGGCCTTGACGTGGCGGTGGGGCTCAGTAGCCTAGGGTGAGCCCAGCACCTTGGGCGAAGCTAATTGAGCCGAGGGGGCTCTTTGTACCCCTCTTATAAGAAGAGGGGACAAAAGAGCAGGGGGCAAGTTAAAGGAAAAAAAAAAGAAAAAAAAGTAGTGTCATGCTGCTTTCCATCCGAATTGGGCCCGCACGACCGGGGTGGTACCTCTCGCTCACATAACACCAGCATCAAGTGACAGCTATGTTGTCGCGTTTCGTGTGATTGTGCGTGGCCAACTATAGAGAAAAGGAGGGCAACACATCTGTATAATCCCTTTTTTTTTTTTTTTCTTTAACGCCGGGAAATGCTCTGAGGCATCCCGCGGGGGAGTGGGTCTCCCCACGCGGGTATGTGGGACTCGCTGCGCCCGACAGCTGGTAATTGGACGCAGCTCTACCCATTAAAACCCGGCGAGTGCCACCAATGCCGCCTTTGGTGAGGTGCCCCGGATCTAGAAAACAAACAGGGCACCTCGACGGCTACTCAGTCCCACAAGGGACCGGTGCCACCACCAATCTGTATAATCCCTGGTTGTGCGGATATGGATGTCGCCAAAAGGCTTGAACTGCTCGTTTGCCCTCCTATGCCATAAAAAACATACCATTCAGCTTTTTCCGTAATAAAGCTTTGCTGTGTGTCCTGCCGGACAGGCAATGTAATTACTGGCATCTTACCTCTCAGCCAGGGAAAGAAAACATTGGTATCGGCATTGCAACCTTAGAGTATATTGTGCCGGTCGTAAGCAGATGCGTTATATAGATATTTATCTATAGTAAAGCGCTATGAGAGTGACGTTCCTTGCGTAATACTTTAAAAAATATCTATATTTTAGATTACGACATTCATTATCATCATCATCACCATCAGCGTCTATCCATCCACTACTGAACACAGGCACACCTCAATGAACGCCAAGACATAAATGTTATTGCTTTCTTTTATTTTGCTTCCAGGAATTATTCTAACTAATTGGCACTTCATATTTCACCATTTTACCATAAAAACAAATATTATGAAAAGTGCGTGTTGTTTTGACCCTGATTGAATGGTTCATACTTAGTGACGCGCGCTCTATATATCATGTACACTCGATTGCAACACTGCTAGTCTCACTATCTTTAGACGACCTCGGTGGCTCAATGGTCAGCGCGTTCTCGCTCAAACCGGAGGTAGCGGGTTCGAATTCTGCCAGAGAACAAAAAGGTTTCTGTGTTCCTGGTTCATGAATGTGTATTAAATATGTGTATTATATAATAAAAATCTTAAATATATGTAAAGTATAAAAGTATTAAATATATTTCCGTTGTCTGGTACCCGTAACACAAGTTCTTCGGGAACTTACCACGGGACCAGATTATTGTGGTGTAAAAGGGTCCATAGGTATTATTATTATTACTATCTTGTATAGATCCAGGAACGACGCTGAGCACTAATACCATCATGTGGCTTGTTGCTTGTTCGCAGGTATCCAAAAATAATAAAATAATAATAATAAACGGCAATGTAGTTTCTTCATTGAAATCAAACATAATGACACGTTATTTTTATACATTTGGCCTATTTGTCATGAGAGCCGATTCCATTAAATCCTGACAGGTTTATGGAGGAACTAATATGACTGCTGCAGATGGTCATATGATTAATGTCTTTGTGTATGACCCAAATATAAGCCCCAAAATTCCTTTACATTCACCGGTATTTGCGACGGCATTCTCTGTATCTTTTTTACTTCTTCAGCAACGCTTCCTTTACATTCTTGTTTGCGACGGCATTCTCTGCATCTTTTTTACTTTTTCAGCAACGCTTCCTTTACATTCTTGTTTGCGACGGCATTCTCTGTATCTTTTTTACTTCTTCAGCAACGCTTCCTTTACATTCTTGTTTGCGACGGCATTCTCTGTATCTTTTTTACTTCTTCAGCAACGCTTCCTTTATATTCTTGTTTGCGACGGCATTCTCTGTATCTTTTTTACTTCTTCAACAACGCTTCCTTTACATTCTTGTTTTCGACGGCATTCTCTGTATCTTTTTACTTCTTTAGCAACGCTTCCTTTACATTCTTGTTTGCGATGGCATTCTCTGTATCTTTTTTACTTCTTCAGCAACGCTTCCTTTACATTCTTGTTTGCGACGGTATTCTCTGTATCTTTTTTACTTCTTTAGCAACGCTCCCTTTACATTCTTGTTTGCGACGGCATTCACTGTATCTTTTTTACTTCTTCAGCAACGCTTCCTTTACATTCTTATTTGCGACGGCATTCTCTGTATCTTTTTTACTTCTTCAGCAACGCTATTTATCTATTATAGATAAGAGGTAATTAGGAGTCCAAACTCATAACCTAACTTTTTTTTCCGCCAGGAAATGCTCTTAGGCATCCCGCAGGAAAGGGAGGACACTCCAGGTCCGTATGTGGGACTCGTTGTGCCCGAAAGATGGTAAGTTGGACGCAGTTATACCCACTAAAACCCGGCGAGTGGCAGCCGGTGGGGGTCACTAGCCTAAGGTGAACTCAGCACCTTGGGCGAAGTCAAGTGAATCGAGGGGACTGATCTTTGTACCACGTGGACAAGGGGCGAGGATGGGAACCACACCCCATTGCACTGTCTTTCTGGGGTTGTTCTGTGATGCGGGACAACCTCTCTATGGAGGTGGCATCTATCCCTTGGCTTTGGGGGACTGAATAGCCGTCGAGATGCCCTGTTGCTTAACATCATCCAGGGCACCTCACCAAAGGCGACATTGGTGGCACTCGCTGGGTTTTAGTGGGTAGAGCTGCGTCCACCTTACCACCTTTTGGGTGCAGCGAGTTCCACATACCTGCCTGGGAAGTACCCCCTCCCCCGGCTAAATGCCTAAGAGCAATCAATCAAAATATCTTTCCTCTTTATAATATTAGTATAAGAGAAAATTTCATATCAGAACTGTAACATGCATATCTCTAATACCGGGCGGGCAGGCGCTATTTCAGCGTTTAAATTTGATGAATGAATCATTCCTTCACACCCCAGCTCGGAGCGCGGATTTAAACTATGCGCCAAGCTTCAAAACCGCATTTGTTCGATTAATATTCATCACTCGACAGATTATTTAAGTCTTTTATACGGATAACCAAACTGTCACATAAATGGTTAGCGTCACCCATAAAAATAGACATTTATCTGGGGACTAGCTTTGGCAAATCATTCATGTTGCCTTAAGTTTTATAGGCAACTAGATATTTGCCACTGTAAAAGTGGACAGATTTGCCCATGAATGAGTTGGTTTGGGCAAGCAAATTAATCATACGTTGCCTTTTGCTTAAAGTCGATTTATGTTAATTGGATAGTCAACTAGGCCTTACCACCTAAGTGGTCAGCGTCGCCCATGAAGAGAGACGTTTATTTGGGGACTAGCTTAGGCAAATCATTCATGTTGCCTTAAGTTTTTATAGGCAAATAGACACTTCCCACTATTAAAGTAGACAGATTTGCAGACGAGTTTGGCTGGGAATAGCATAAGCAAATCATTCATATTATGTTGCCTTAAGTTTATTTACACTATAAAAGTGGACAGATGTGCCCATTAACGAGTTGGGCTGGGTCCTGGGCAAGCAAAACAATCATACGTTGCCCCAAGTCTATTTATGTTAATTGGATAGTTAACTAGGCACTTGCCATCTAACTGGTCGTCGCCTTTGAAAATAGACCAGCGAATAGACCAGGGCCTGTAGACAAAGTGACATCGCTTTGTAGCTGAAATTCGTTATCGTCTTTGAGATAACGATAATAATTTTCTAGCCAATGATCAATCAAAGATCGTCAAGTCAAGTGTCAACAAAGTTCGACAAGAAGTGTCAAATCGGACCAAAAAATTAAAATTAATATCTATGTAAATAGACCTCATACACACTATAACTCATAAAAATTGTGAAAATGTTGCCCTTCATGGCCCACGCCCACGGATAACGAATCAATATCAATAATAAAATAACATAAGTTTGACATAAGTGTTCGATAACCAATTGACAGTTTATGATTTTGTTACGAATTTTAACATTGTCTACCAACTTGCGATAACGATAACGAGTGACATAATTGACGACGGCTTATGTCAATCCCATACATTTTATTCTTTTCGAACTTCGTTATCGTTTTTCTAATGTTACTTTGTCTAAGGCCTCTGACATTCGTACGTTGGCCATGAGATGTAAGTTGATGAGACTCGGTGTCAGTAATTACACGCCTGTCCTATGTTTGCGAAACACAGCAATGCTATTTCACGAAAGAAATCTGATAACCCTTGGTAGCGTGGCATGTTGAATACACATTGATGTAACAAATATTGTTGTATGAATAACATAGTATGAGGGTAATGTAATAATGGGCCTTAGGTATGATTTTAGGAATTTCTTCAAATTATCTACGTACTTTCTTCAAAACAAATTTTGTTGAGATGTTTCTTATGATATTATTAAACAAGAGGTCATGAATTTGTGTAAATTTCAAAAACATATTTTTTCTATTATAATAAAGTAATTCCGTAGATCACTTGATCAGTGCGTCCAAACACCCCACCATGGTTCAGGCCTTGTCGTGGCGGTGGGGCTCAGTAACCTAGGGTGAGTGGTGCACCTTGGGCGAAGCTAATTGGGCCGAGGGGGCTCTTTGTACCCCTCTTATAAGAAGAGGGGACAGAAGAGCAGGAGGCAAGGGGTGAGGATGGGAACCTCACCCCTTGTTTACTAGATCCAGGGCACCTCACCAAAGGCGGCATTGGTGGTACTCGCCGGGTTTTAGTGGGTAGAGCTGCGTCCATTTACCAGCTGTCGGGCGCAGCGAGTCCCACATACCCACGTGGGGAGACCCACTCCCCCGTGGGATGCCTCAGAGCATTTCCCGGCGTTAAAGAAAAAAAAAATGCGTCCAAACAAAAAATTATTAATCTTTATTTAAATATTACTATAGACATTGTAATAGGTAGTGCCATGCTGCATTGCAGCCGAACTGAGCCGGCACGACTGGGGTGGTACCTCTCGCTCACATAACACCGGAGTCAAATGACAGCTATGCTGTCGCGTTTCGTGCGGTTTGTGAGTTTCCGGTAGCCCATTGGGGCGGATAGGAAAAAGGAGGGCAACGCATCTGCGTGGCCTTGGTTGTGATGATGTGTCTGGGCATCGGCGCCATGAAGCTCCGACTGCTTGTTTGCCCCCTGGTGACATAAAAAAAAACATATTAATGATAGGAACGATTATAAAAGCCTTTCAAATAGGATATCGACCATGTTTTTTTACATTTCTGTACCAGCAGCACCCCGCGGTTTAACCCGCGTAATTCCCATTGCCGTGGGAGTGCAGGTATAAATTATAGCCTATATGTTATTCTGATGTATAAGCTGTGTCATTGTAAAGTTTCATTAAAATCCATTCAGTAGTTAATAGAATCAGGCGTTACTTTGTGGAAATCCATTATATAAGATATTAAATTATATTATATTAATTAGCAATTATCCCGCGAAACACGCAGTCTTTACAGCAAATGTGTGAGTGATCTTAACGATTACTAATCGTAGAGTCTACATCCTGAGGATGCCTCGGTGTCGGGGCGAAACGTACGTAGATTGTTTGGTGGTGGTCTTTTACTGTGGTTGTGGTGCATGTGGGGTGGTGGTGCATGCGAGTGTACGCATAATATGCAGTGTGGGAAAGGAGGGCGGTGCTATATGCATGCATATGCGTGCACTCACACATTTGCTGTAAAGACTGCGTGTTTCGCGGGATAATTGCTAATTAATTTAATATAATTTAATATCCAATTCAGTAGTTTTTGCGTGACAGAGTAACTAACATCCATAGATTCTTACAAACTTTCGCATTTATAATATTAGTGGGATTGGCTACGAATGCCAAAAATCCATTGCATTAAAATCTTAACTAACAAGCAAACTCTAAGCTATATATATACAGATATGATAATATTTAATTTTCCTTATAAATAGATCGATGAAGTAACAGCACATAGCTATGATTTGCTAATAAATAAGCATTGTGGAAAATCGCTTAAAGCTCTCAACATCTTTTGTTGACGACGCCTATGCAATTCACGTATTTTTATTTATTGGAGTTTACTCCTTAAGAAACGATTTGAATTATACGGCCCGGTATGGAAATTTTATGAGGAGTAAAATCAAGTGTAACACAAAAGTTACGTAGAAAGAGACAAACATATAAATCTGTATGATTGAACGTGTAAAAGAATGAGATGAAATACATTACACAGCGTATCTTAAAATAATGCCGCCAACGCCATCTAACACGATATTACAGCACTAAAAGTCAATCACACGACCATTAAATATGCAATATTATAAGATATTTAAACAATTTTAGCCGATGATGAAAAAAAAATGGGAATAATACTTTATTCCGCTGCAATGATTTGCAAGACAAATAAGTATCTCTATAGCTAAAATTGACATGACGTTATTATGTAGGATTTTAAATAAAACAATGTGTAGATACTAATTATTATTTAATTTTTTCGTCTATTATTAAAATATTGACTAGGTAAATTTTTACTGTATCACTATCACTGTGTCTTTTCTGCGTCCACTTAATATATTATTTATATCTTTGCACCACTAATGTATGTGAAAAATTACTAACCAAATTGCATATAACATCACAATTTTGATTTTTATGTAATTGGCATTGTATTAATTTCCGTATAGAAAACTGTCATGTAGTTTATTACGTTATCATAGTCACAACCGACAATGGTTTTTTAAAACATGAGTGGATAAGAAAATAAAACAACTAGAGCACATTCAAGATTGAATAATTAAAAACACAAACTAGGGAATACTACGTAATAACAAAAATGAATTCAAAATTGAGAAATGTTAGCACAGACTAAAAAAAGTCATTACGTTCCAATATTCGCGGTGATTTTAAAATTATTTTAAATTTCAGCCCAGAAAAGTCTAATAATTTTAATATATATTTATTCTTTTCAAATATACTTTTTCATATTTTCAAAATCATATTTATAATTTGCAATTTATTTCTAACAATAATACAATAAATTGAAACTCTTTAATTTGATAATTAACCAATCAGAAACTTTAAAATATTAATGTTGCCTCCCTAAATATATTATTTGGTGTGACCATTGAACACTTGGTTCAAGTTTAATTGTACAAACTTGTCAAGTAAAGAATTTAATTTCGATTAAGTATTAAATATTAAATAGTTACCTATAATTGTTAAAAAATAAATCACGTATTTTTTATATAAGAATAACTAGTCTTCAACATAAAACATGTAAAAAAAAAACTAAAATAGCGCCATCTAACGCAATATAATGACTTTCTAATCTCATACAATAAACCAAATGTACTAAGTGAAATGCCCCTGATCCTCCCTGATCTTATTCTCGGGGCCTCCTCTTTGTATATTATTATTATTATTTTGTAACATACTTTATGTAATACGCTTTATTGAAGTAATATAAATAATCCGAATAATTACAGATATATGTTTGTTTCTCTTATCATTTTAGCAGATGCGTTTATTTACCCTTTTTTCTACTCGATATATATCATAACAAGGCCGGGGTTTTACCTGCATAAATCCCGTTCCCGTGGGATATCCGGGATAAAAACTATCATATGTCCTTTCTCGGGTTTCAAACTATCTTTGTGCCAAATTTCATCCAAATCTGTGCCGTGGTTTAGGCGTGAAGAATAGACAGACAGACAGACGGACAGAGTTACTTTCGCATTTATAATATTAGTAAGGATTATCGTTCGTAAGGAGTAAACTCCAATCGTGCGTCGGAGCTGACACACACACACTTTTTTTTATTGAATAATAATATAAAAGTATTTTAATTTTTTTATATAACTTATTCTGGCTTTTGTGTCCGTTTTATTCTTTTGTTATATTTTGTAATTTTGTGTTCGCAATAAAGAATATTAATTTATTTATATTTAATTAATATTATCTTGTCTAGCTATTTCGTTTCGTGTCTAAGTTATTAATAACTTAAGCTATATATCTTAAGGTTACACAAGTCGCTCATCTTTCCATACAAACGCAGAACAGTAATTACTACAATGTTAGACGTTGACCATGAAAAACGAAGTATAATATAAATTGATCTCGTCGTTATCTATACGTGTATGTACCCAAAATTGTAAAAAAAAATATACATTTGAAAAATACATGCTTCTAAACTTTCGTATTTCAACACTGATTTTAGGCCAACTTTGGGCGTAAATAAATAGCATACCGAGCACGAAAGTTCAAAAATAAACCCCGTACATATATAGTTTAGTTATTTAAAAGATAAAATAAATTTATTTTGAAAAGACACACTAATTAGTTTTTCTATAATAACTGTTTTGCTAAAAGGATATTTTTGGAATGAATTATTGTGCATTTCATTCTAGCACACATGTTCGCGCCTTATGTCAGGTGAGATAGCAATCATTTTGTTAGAGTTCGCGGCATCGACTAGTTCAACCTTAAGGCGTATTTTCCATATCATTTTTCAATTATTAATCTTCTTGGATTTTTTATTTATTTGTGATTCTAAGACATATTTTAAATAATAGTTTAAAATGTATCTATTATTTTTAATAATAGACTCACTCCCCCGCGGGATGTCTCAATGAAATTCACGGCATAAAAAAACTGGTTGCTGTGAAGTATCCGAAACGTACGTTATCTTTATAAACCGCAATATAACCCGTCAAAAGTTGTATCTAGTCTTGTTATAAAGTTTTATAATATTGAAATTGTCATCTACTATAACTACAAAGATAAAAACTATTGAAAAATATGAAGATGGCGCTACCGGTAACAAAACTAGCAAGACCCATATAGTGAAGAATAAAATATGTATTCTCAGCACAAACAAACATAATAAAATTTTACCTATTGCACAAAAGTCTTTGGGAAATTATTCTAATATATGTCATTACATCAAAACAAATACTAAACTAAATGATGAATAATGACTTTTGTGTGATCTTAATTGGTGACGAAGATTTTAAATCGACTAACGACTACTTCAGCCTTATAACATTTATCAGAGAAACGCTGAATAGAATTCAACATACAAACATAATTATTTGTTTGCCAACATATAAATTTGGTTATTATAATAACGTGTTCAATTGGAGAGTGGAAACGTTTAATAATCTTTTATACTTAGACATCACAACACACGAACATGCATACATATTGGACTCAAATAAAAAATTGGAATATAGTTTTCGCATGTTTCACCGGCGATCAGGATCGCTCAACAATCGTGGCATACGTATAATATTTGCCGATCTCCAAGCCCAGATAAATGACATATATAACTATAAAAAATCTATGGATCAGCGTCAAATACATGAATCTGAGGCACTGGAATCGGAAAGAATATTAGAAGAAGAAGAATCAGGCCCATTGTTCTTTCGTCAATAAATATATATCTATTCTTCATCAAAACATTGCAGGACTGCTGAATAAAATTGACGATCTCTCTGTAAACCTTCAAGAATTATTAGACGAGAAAACTCAAATTGATGTACTATGTATTACTGTTCATTTTATAGAAAAGGGTCAAGAACGATACCTACACTTAGAAAATTTCTTTCTGGCTGCTTCTTTTAGTAGAGCTAGCAGAAGAGGTGGAGCTTGCATTCTTATTAAAAATAATTTAGCATGTAATGAAGTTAAAGAAATCCAGAAACTGTCCGTACCAAATGTAATAGAGTGCTGTGCTGTTGAGCTAATTCACTACAAAGTTTTAATAGTTTGTATCTATAGAATACCTAATTATAATAATTTATGTACTTTCTTTTACAAATTAGACTTTATTTTCAATCTAAATTTCAAAATGTTATAATAGCTGGTGACTTTAATATAGATATTTTAAAACCAAACAATACAACGTTAAATTTCGAATGTATACTGTTAAACTATAATTTAAAATTTGCAATAAAACAACCAACAAGACTAGCAAGTAAAACATGTATCGATAATTTTATACATAATTTTAAAAGTCCATGCAGATCGGAGGTGAGAGAATTTGGTTTGTCAGATCATACGGCTCAAATTATAAGACTACCCAAAAAAATCCCCAAATAAAATGTTGGCGTAAAGAAGTGCGGGAATATTCTACTCAAAATATTTTAAAATTTAAGGCATGTATTAAAGAGCTACATTTTTCCGAGATGTATGAGAGCATTGATCCCTCAAAGGCATACATACTATTATTTCATTAAAGAATTTAAATTATTCTACGAACTATGTTTTCCAAAAAATTATATTACTATTAATGTGGTTCATAAACCAAAATGGATATCACGAGGCATAAAAATTTGTAGTCGAAAAAAAAGGAAAATGTTTCGGGAACTGAGATACAAACCTAGTGTTGAAAATAAATTAAAGTATAAAAATTATTGTCACTTATTTAAAAAAATCATTACTTTAACAAAACGAGCACAAAATAATTATAAAATTAATATAAATAACTTCGACTAATAAATCTAAATCAATATGGGACTTAATTAATAAAACACGCTTAAATTTACCAAATCAATTCATTGTTAGAATTAAAAATAATAATAATGAATATATAACTGATCCTTGGAAAATCGCCAATGAATTTAATAACTATTTTATAGATAAAGTTAAACCAATATCCAATATCATGTTATATTCTAATAGTAAAGCTACATCTTTCAATAATTATTCCATGTTTCTAGCTCCCTGTATCCCTCAAGATGTACACAAAATTATAAAATCTCTTAAAAACACACATAGTGTCGGATTTTATGGAATTTCTACAAACTGTAAACGAATTAATTTGTCCTCATATCTGTTTTTTAATTAATCTGTGTATATCGACAGGGACTTTCCCGGATGATCTTAAAATAAGGATTATTAAACCGCTATTTAAAAAAGAAAACCGTGAAATAAAAGAGTTTTACAGGCCAATAGCACTAGTCCAAGTGTTTTCAAAAATTTTTGAAAAGTATTTCCACAATCAAATTTATTCATTTCTTGAAAAAAAGAATATTTTATGTAACGAGCAGAAAGGATTTCGAAAAAACAAAAATATTAATCTCGCAATTTTTGACTTTTTAAAAAATGTAATGAATAACATAGATAGAAGGAATCCAGTTTGTGCCATATTTTGCGACATGACACAAGCATTTGACTATGTACATCATAATATTTTACTACATAAACTTGAGGCTTACGGAATAAGGGGCAATGTACTACAATTGATTCGCTCTTATTTACATAACAGACCTCAAATTACAGAAATAAGTCACATAAATAATAAAACCAGAACTGAAGTAAAATACAGATCTTTGCAGCGAAAAATAGAGTTTGGCGTACCTCAAGGAACTGTATTGGGTCCACTTTTCTTTATTATTTACATAAATGACTTGCCAAACTCGGTTAACCAGCCCATGACATTATTTGCAGATGATAGCACAATTACAGTAAACTGTAAAGACATTATTTTATATGAAAGCGACATTAATAACGCATTACAAACTTTAATTGAATGGTTGAATCATAATAATTTAATCATTAATTTAAATAAAACAAAAATAGTTTAGTCAATCAAAACAAAACAAAATCACTTTAGTCAAAGAGATTTGTAAGCTCATCAAATGTTAGTCTTATCTTTAATAATAATAAAATAGAGGAAGTTAAGACAACACGATTCTTAGGTCTGGAAATAGACAAACAATTAAACTGGAAGAAACATATACAAGTACTTGGTAAAAAAATAAGCAGCTTAGCTTATGCTCTAGGTAAACTCTCTTTATCGGTCAACATTAACACCGTCATTACTGCTTATCATGGTTTGGTTGAATCGGTTTTGAGGTATGGCATAATTTTTTGGGGAAATGCCACAGATAAAGAATTTATATTTAAGATGCAAAAACGCTGTATTAGAGCCATGTTTAAAATTAAATGTACCGATAGTTGTCAGCCTATATTTAAACAACACCAGCTTCTGACACTTCCTTCTCTATATTTACTTGAGCTTGCATTATTTGTAAAAAATAATTCTCATCTCTATCCTCGATTATCAGATAAAACATTAAGAAACAGACGTCATAGTGATAAACTGTGCGTACATACCTGTAGAAAAGAGTTAATGGCAAAGAGTATTTTCTGTATGGGTCCTAAAATTTATAACAAAATACCAAAAAATATTAGGGACCTCAATCTTTTTAAAACGAAATTTAAAAAAATGTTGCTTACTAAATGTTATTACTCGATAAATGACTTTTTATGTGATGACAATTAATTTTTTATTGCTTGTAATGTAATTTGAATTTAAATTAATTTATTTTGACCAATTTACAATGTTGACAATTTTATATTTATTTTATTATAATACTTGTACAATAGGATTAAGTTTGACTCGATTTATATTTTATAATATTTTAACACATTTATATTCAACAATTTAATCTTATCGACTTTTAATGAATTCATGCATAATGTGCCTCATAAATAATTAATTTCTAATTTCTTACTCTTAAAAAATTTGCACACCATGAAAATGGTAAATTGTGAGGTATGATTTTTTTTATATGTAACATCTCTGTAACCACAATTTGAGCAAATAAATAAATTATTATTATTAAATAAATAAATTATTATTATTATTATTATGAATTTCACGCTTATTTTTTTATTTATTTATTCGTAACTCAGATATCAAAGATCCATATACAAAACAAAAAAAGAAAAGCTTATAACTATGATAATTACAAAACATCGATTAGAATTCATCATTAAATAATTTTCAAAAAAATTAATTATAATCTGAAATAACATTAATTATTTATTTTAGATATTATTAAAAAAAAGTGTGTGTGTGTCAGCTCCGACGCACGATTGGAGTTTACTCCTTACGAACGATAATCCTTACTAATATTATAAATGCGAAAGTAACTCTGTCCGTCTGTCAGTCTGTCTGTCTCTTCTTCACGCCTAAACCACGGCACAGATTTGGATGAAATTTGGCACAAAGATAGTTTGAAACCCGAGAAAGGACATAGGATAGTTTTTATCCCGGATATCCCACGGGAACGGGATTTATGCGGGTAAAACCCCGGCCTTGTTATGATATACATCGAGTAGAAAAAAGGGTAAATAAACGCAT
The DNA here is from genome assembly GCA_963853865.1 of Helleia helle. Taxonomy (NCBI): domain Eukaryota; kingdom Metazoa; phylum Arthropoda; class Insecta; order Lepidoptera; family Lycaenidae; genus Helleia; species Helleia helle. Next base: position 15,903,788 of record OY971433.1, on the reverse strand, counting down.
CTGCTAAAATGATAAGAGAAACAAACATATATCTGTAATTATTCGGATTATTTATATTACTTCAATAAAGCGTATTACATAAAGTATGTTACAAAATAATAATAATAATATACAAAGAGGAGGCCCCGAGAATAAGATCAGGGAGGATCAGGGGCATTTCACTTAGTACATTTGGTTTATTGTATGAGATTAGAAAGTCATTATATTGCGTTAGATGGCGCTATTTTAGTTTTTTTTTTACATGTTTTATGTTGAAGACTAGTTATTCTTATATAAAAAATACGTGATTTATTTTTTAACAATTATAGGTAACTATTTAATATTTAATACTTAATCGAAATTAAATTCTTTACTTGACAAGTTTGTACAATTAAACTTGAACCAAGTGTTCAATGGTCACACCAAATAATATATTTAGGGAGGCAACATTAATATTTTAAAGTTTCTGATTGGTTAATTATCAAATTAAAGAGTTTCAATTTATTGTATTATTGTTAGAAATAAATTGCAAATTATAAATATGATTTTGAAAATATGAAAAAGTATATTTGAAAAGAATAAATATATATTAAAATTACTAGACTTTTCTGGGCTGAAATTTAAAATAATTTTAAAATCACCGCGAATATTGGAACGTAATGACTTTTTTTAGTCTGTGCTAACATTTCTCAATTTTGAATTCATTTTTGTTATTACGTAGTATTCCCTAGTTTGTGTTTTTAATTATTCAATCTTGAATGTGCTCTAGTTGTTTTATTTTCTTATCCACTCATGTTTTAAAAAACCATTGTCGGTTGTGACTATGATAACGTAATAAACTACATGACAGTTTTCTATACGGAAATTAATACAATGCCAATTACATAAAAATCAAAATTGTGATGTTATATGCAATTTGGTTAGTAATTTTTCACATACATTAGTGGTGCAAAGATATAAATAATATATTAAGTGGACGCAGAAAAGACACAGTGATAGTGATACAGTAAAAATTTACCTAGTCAATATTTTAATAATAGACGAAAAAATTAAATAATAATTAGTATCTACACATTGTTTTATTTAAAATCCTACATAATAACGTCACGTCAATTTTAGCTATAGGGATACTTATTTGTCTTGCAAATCATTGCAACGGAATAAAGTATTATTCCCATTTTTTTTTCATCATTAGCTAAACTTGTTTAAATATCTTATAATATTGCATATATAATGGTCGTATGATTGACTTTTAGTGCTGTAATATCGTGTTAGATGGCGTTGGCGGCATTATTTTAAGATACGCTGTGTAATGTATTCCATCTCATTCTTTTACACGTTCAATCATACAGATTTATATGTTTGTCTCTTTCTACGTAACGCCTCAACTTTTGTGTTACACTTGATTTTACTCCTCATAAAATTTCCGTGCCGGGCCTTATAACTCAAATCGTTTCTTAAGGAGTAAACTCCAAAAAATATTAATTAATTTTATACACGGACTCAATTTGTGGATGTGACAGGGCGCGGTTACCCAATGCCTTTGTAAGTCACTGTCAGGTCTGCCAGCGAACGAACTTATGATACCGTTGGGGTTGTCCAGCATTCTATTTCTGACAGATGTTATTCTGTTACGAATTACAGCGAAGAAGTATTTGGTATGTGCATCCGCAAACATGCCGGATGCACTGCAGAGCCTGGGCAATCCCACCAGCATCCTGAATAGGTTGTATGGAACCCGTAGGGCACTGAATGTCTTTTGAGTGTAGCTGGACCACCATACTTTTAAAATAACCATTATTTTAAATCCTAAAATTATTTAAAACGGGAGCTATATATTTCTTTAAATAAAAGTAAAAAACCGGTAAATTTCCCGTTTTAAATAAAATTAGTAATTTATGTTGTTCCTTAAATGATATTTAAACGTCCATAGCTATCTCGCCTCCAGACAGTATCGCGCTATCAGCCGACCAACAATTTAAAAAACTTGGCTCCACACGCCACACTCGTTTTGGACCCGAGCCCAGTACGGTCTAGAATTATCCAGAATAATCTCACATGAAATGATCTTATATGTGGTATTTAATGACTAGCTGTTGCCCGCAGCTTCGCCCGCGTTAACTTAGATTTACAAACGTACCCGGATTAATGATGATTATTTTTATAGCCTATGCTACTCAATGTTAACGTAGCGTTTTAATGATGAAAGAATTGATAAAATCGGTTGAGCAGTTTTGCCATGATAGATCAACAAACATCCAAACATACAAACTTACAAACTTTCGTCTTTATAATATTGGTAAGATAATAATATAAAGAAAAAAAGTGCGTGCGTACAAAGTACACATGTCAGGTGAAACTTATTTGGCAAACTAATTTTTAAATCTCGTTTATATTTATACTAATCTAAAGCTTTAAATTTCCGAGACTTGCGATGCGACGATCGCTCTATCTCACTCTCTCTCGATCTTTCTCACTTGCTTGCTCCCTACTCTTACTCCATGGCTATGTGCTTCATGCTACGTTCGCTCTATCATTCGGTCTTAATCACTTTCTCCCTCTTCTTGGACAAAACGTTGCATATTTTCGTGACGATTCATCCGTAAAAAAATTACCCTCATGCGCGCAAAGAAGTTTCACTTCAAAAACTTTTTTGGAACTATCAGTGCATGATGCAGACTCGCTCTATTTGGGATTTATTAAATTTTGTTTCTTTTTTTGTTTATTATAGTTGGATAGGCAAACTGGCAAATGTGCCACCTGATGGTAAGCGGGCGACGTCACCCATGAACATAAACCAGTTTACCTGGAACGAGCCCAGGCAACTCATCTATGTGTTGCCTATCCTGACACATAAGATGTTAATTCTTGGTGCCAGTAATTACAGTGCCTGTCTTGCCCTTCTCTCCGTAACACAGCAAAGCTGTTTCACATGAGAAACAAGCAAGATGGTGGTACCCATGCAGCCGGGAGCGCGGCACAGCGCTTCCCTCCCACCGGTTGTTTTGCGGAGTTCAATAGTTTAGCATAGTCTACGCCTTGTTCACTTATCTTTTCAAAATTATACATAGCCTCTCCTACAATGGCTAAGTGAAAAGTGATGGTGCTCTGAAGGGTCAAACATTTGAATCTACCTTGAAGTTGGTACTTCATTTAAATAAAAATTATATAGAACTAGTTGTTGCCTGCAGCTTCGCCCGCGTTACTCAACTCCTATATGTCATAGCGTGATGTTATATAGCCTAAAGCCTTCCTCAATAAGTGGGCTGTCCAACACTGAAAGAATTTTTAAAATCGGACTAGTAGTTCCTGAGATTAGTTTTTTTTTTTTTCGGAGGGATTTATGCTAATGGCCCGAAGGCCCTAATGCTTCATCGGATTAGTGTGAGCCCATTCGGCTCACTTTTGATTTATAAAGTGGGGGGTTGCCCCCCGCCTACCGTGCAGTCTGCGACCACACGGCTTCCTGGCGTCGGTTGTGCCTGAGATTAGTGCGTTCAAACAAACAAACAAACTCTTCAGCTTTATAATATTAGTATAGAATGAGCAAGTGTGTTTAAAATTACATACTAATGAGGTGGCGTAGGTTCGAATCTTCCAGGAGGGATTTGACGTAATTAATTTATTTTTATATACAAGTCCATAATCAATTAACTCCAGTTATGGATTTTGTATGTATGTATTTATATGTATCTCCTAAATTTATTTACGTTGTTTGATACCCGTAACGCGAGAGTTTACGAGCTTGCCACGGGACTAGTTTAACGTGGTGTGATTGTTAATAGATGTATTTGTTATGTGTAAAACATTTAATGAATATATCTAAAGACATGAATGAATATATAAACTTGAATTAATACAAATCATCTGCTAACTAATGTAACATTGGAAGAAGGGAGCATATTAAGAAGATACAAATCAACTAAAAGCCATTGATGGCATGAATTAAGAAGTAGTACTCACACGTGGGGTCAATGTCCTACTCACATAATTTCAAGAAGTCATAAGAATTGCAGAGAAGTATAACTAAGCCTTTAAAAATGCAACAATATGACAAGAGTTATCTGTGAGTTCTATAAGAGTCTAAAAATTACAATTGTATTTCACCATGCATCGATCGAATCGGTTTTTGATTATTGTGGTGGACTCCACTAGAAGATGAACTAGTATTCTTGTATCGTTTACCTGGAATGGAGCTGATGAAGAGTCTCCGGCTGGCTGGAATGATGATCATTCCACCTAGTGGAGTTTAGCTGGAACGATCATCATTCAATCGAGTCGGAGAGAAAAACATCAAAGAAGATAGCCATTCTCATGCATCGAACATGTAACCGGATAGAATATGTAAGCCACAGAATTCAGAAAAACCTCAGTGATTTTTCACTGACGTAATAGCAATTCAAAACTGCCTGAGGAATTTGAATTAATCAAGAAGAAGTGAAAAATATTTTCCAGTTTCTCTCCCCAATTCGACATGACATTACAGATGTGAAAAAGAATGGGATAAAAAAGCTAAATAATCCAAATACTGTATTCATAAACACTCACACCATGTTAACCTAGTCCTGTAGTGAGCTTATAAGCACTTGTATCGCGAGTACCAAAAACGGCAATATATTTGAGAGATTTATATAAATGCAGTTTAATGACAATTGTTCTCAGCAAGTCCTTTAATACCCATATAGTAATAATAATAGTTTTAGCCATCTCTAAAAGTTCACGCTATTTGATTTAAGGCGCGGCTCCTCCTCGGCACTCGCATAAGTCACGCACGTATGTAAAAAGTAGATTGCAAGAAAATTTCAATTAATGCGTAGCGTCTACGGAGACACTAAGACGCTACGCATTAACCCACATGGGTTGCAGTGAAAAAAATTACATACATTTTCTTGCAAAGCGAAACTTGACAAACGTGTGTAGCCTCTTCATGCGCCGCGGTGGAGCCGCTTCCTTATAGTGTTTATTTTTCAAGTTATTCTTAGCAACTAAAACTCAGTTTCATTTCGTGGAGTTCTATATTCTTTGCACTCGGCTTTTTTTTTTTTTTGCTCACTTTGTAAACAATACATTTTTAGACAATGTCGAAATATCGAGCTCGCGAAACAAAATTGAAAACATTGTAAATATCCCGTTTTAAATAGTTTTAGTAGTAAAAATAAACATGTTAACTTAAAATCTTATATTCTTAGCAAATTCTTAATTTGATACTTAGTGTATCAAATTTTCTGCCCGGCAAATTCGAACCCGCGACCATGATTTATAAATTACAGTACCACAACACCACTAGTTGTGGAAATGTCTACACTAACCTCAAGCTCGTCTGTTTGTCCGCGTTAATCTTCGAAACTACAAGTTAAATAAAACAAAAAAGTCTGCAAATCTTAAAACAAGAAAAAGAATATTACGAGTCGATGTATCGTTTTTCAGTACAAAATGTATGGAAAATGTTTTTGGCTTTGAATAATTACACTATAGAAAGTCAGTCTTCATACAAGCGCGCTGTCAAAAATGAACCACTAAATCGATTCACATTGTTGCCAGTAGTGGTGAAGTTTTCCCGAAAACGGGAAATGATTCGGCCGCTGATAACAATTTGTTATAGCAATAATAATTAATACATAAATAGCTATGTGTGGGCATATCTGTTTATGTATTAATTTATAACAACTTTACATAAACATACCCATACTAGCTATATTATTATGTAAGAATGTTTATTTATATGAAACAAATAAAAGAAAATAATAATAGTAATTAGTAAAATATACATTTTTTATATTTATCTTTTATTGGCATGAAACACAGTAGTAATGTAAAGTTGTTGTATTACTATTTAAACTTGTAACTTGTAGTAATATAAACGCGAAAGTTTGTATGTATGGATGTATGAATGTTTGTTATTCATTCTCTGTTTGTATATGATATCGTTAAATCACACAAACACATTAATGAGAGAACTTGTCACGTACCTACGTAAATATCATTAGCAACTGTTTTAAAATTAATCACTGGGGGATAATAATCAGTAAAAATATTTTCACAATCGGACAACTCTGAGCATTGAAAGAAAAATATTTTTATTTAAAAACCTAATTAATTACAAGATACTACGAAATATTGAAAGATTTCCTGTGAAAAGTGATGTTATTTCATTTCTTTTGTTTTTCAGATGTGTTGTGACACAATTTAACTGCACAAATTGTCATAATTATTTATTTTACGGAAGACACGTTTGGCGCAGGTAACATTATAGAATACTACGGAACGTCCCGGCGCTTGGAGCCATAATGGCTCCATGTGAGTTGCTTCAAAATGGCCGCGCGGACTTGGTTTCTATAGTGTAATTATTCTGAGGTTTTTAGCGATTTCTGACATTTCTAGTACTCATACCTTAAATGGTCCCATAGAGTCTTTTGATGCCTATATAAAGTAGGATCGATAGGCATAAAAAGTATGTTGATTTTTAAATTTTTTTTCGCTGACCGTACATTTTCTCAAAATCTGTGTATGCAGTCTGAATATCTTAAAAATTTGGTTGCCTGTACAGTTGGTTTCATAACCAAACGCAAGCGTACAATGAGCGTAACGGGACAATGAGCGTGAAAGGACATTCTCGTGCATGCAGCCGGTGTTCATCGATTTAATAGACGTTGTCACGTCAAAAAAATTAGTTGTCTGTTGGTATACGGACGATAGTTTAATGTGACAACGTCAAAACAAAAGGCAAGCGTAAAATGAGCGTAACGGGACAAGCGTAACGGGACATTCTCATGCATGCAGCCGGTGTTCATCGGTTTAATAGACGTTGTGACGCCAAAAAGTTATGGTTGGTTCCTAGGAACGTTTTCCTGTAACTATAACGGTTAAGGTACCTGCCCTTACTGACACGTCTCAAAATACATTCTGTATATGAACAGCGACGCCCCGTGCTTGTGTATACCGAAACATTGTTTCACCGAACTATAACATAAATTAAAATTGAAAACTGTCAAAAGCACACCAGCGAAGCATAAATTGCAGATTAACAATTAATTATTATTAAATACAATATTTTATAAACACATTATCTATTCATTTATACATACTCTACACATAAATAAAATTGGTGTATCTGTTTGTAATATTCAAATAACCGCTTTTTATTGAATGAATATTGATGTATACACGGTATATACACCAAAATAGACTTTTTTACCATTTTTGTCTGTCTGTCTGTTTGTTCTAACTAATCTCTGATATAATAGTATCGATTTCGATGGGATAGTTGACCGATAGCTGATGTTATAAGGATTAACTTAGGCTATAAAAAAATGGGTTGTCTGTAAAGTCGATTTACTGACGATAGTTGAACGTGACAACGTCATAAGAAAATAGAACGCCTCAGAGCGGGGTAACGCCGCATACTTCATTGCATACGTCATGTTTTTTCGTGCTCCATCGAATTATAAGACGTTGTCACGTCAATAATCGTCATCAATCCAGGTACGGCTGTAAATCTAAGTTAACGGGGCGAAGCTGCGGGCACCAGCTAGTTTTCTGTAATTTTCCGTATGAACAGTATCTACAAAAATTGTTCAATATTGATCAGGCAAATATTCTTGCCATATTAATTTACCGTGTCACAATGAATTTGGCTTTAACGTATAGTTCAACGTACTTACCAAACTCTGTTATTTTATAAAGATAAATAAATATAAAAAGTACTGACGAGTGACGGCAGTAATCTCTTCAAACTTTAGATACTCACTGTCACTGTCACTCGGGGACTGACTAGCTGTCAAGATGCTCTGTTGCTCAACAGATTCGGGAAACCTCACAAAAAGGTGGGATTGGTTTAAAAAGGCTCGACCAGGAATATCGTCACTGTATCTTTTTTACGTCAACACATAGTATCGTCCATAAAGAAATTAATTCCGAAATTTTCCGCTATATGCCGAGGGTTTTTATTTTTCTGGTCATACTATAATTATAGATCAGTTTAAAAAAACTGGCAGTGATGTGGACTGTTTATAGAAGTAAAAAATATTCTAATAATATAATAAATGTGAATGTAAGTTTGTTTGTGCTTTCATGCGACTAAACCGATCATCATGAAACTTTGTAGACATATTCTTGGAGGTATTAGAAGTAACATAGGATACTTTTTATGAAAAAAAAACTTATTCTTAGACGAAGTCGCGGGCACCAGCTAGTAACTTATAATTATGACACTGTAATTGAAATATGTTCATAATGACGTCATAATGTCACATTAGCATGTTGGTGTCGCGGCCCTATAAGATTTTCCCTTAACAAAAACTGCTCAACGTGGCTCCGAACTTTTGTATTGACTTACAAAGACCGAACGACTGAACAAGTATAAAACGAGATAAGTTGGCAGTTTTAACATGCTATGTAGAGATTTATGTTATGTATGCTATCTGTAACTAATGATATGTGATAAATATTATATGATGATACCATTAGGTGAACCGACTATCCCCCTCTTCTATAAAAAAAATTATGACTGTATATAAACTTTGGCAGGGGGCTGGTCACACACTCAGGAGAACGGTTGGCCGATGGGCCAATAAGGTTAAAGAGTGCAGGCCACGTTTAGATAGACGAAGTGTTGGTCGACCATTTACCAGGTGGGAAGATGATCTCCGTGCGGTGGTCGGTCCGTGTTAGAACGGCTAGAGATCAGTCGTCTTGGCGGTCATTGAAGGTGGCCTATGGTCAGCAGTGAACGGATAAAGGCTGATGATGATGATTTTGATGATGACAATGATGATGATGATAACGTCGATAAAGATGATAATGATAATGATAATGATAATGATGATGATCATGATATATTATATTCGTATATTTTTCGAAAATACCTTTTCTCTTGATCTTTAGGTAATTTCAACAACATAATATTTAGTATCTATTAACTATGCAGTCCCATGTTTTCAACTAATTTAACATGCTCCAACAAAAATGGTGACATTTAAACCGAAGTTCGCTGAGGTCAGTGCAGATAGTTTAGTCTGGAAATAGTGGGGACCTAATTACTGGACCAGCGGTAATTACACTTTAAACATTGTGGTCCAGCCTTCCGACTTTTGAAGTTCGTATTAACGTTTGGTCACACAAAGGTGGGTTTTTTTTCTACTTGTTTATACACTTTTTTAATGTTACTTGATACGGTAACTACTACCATCATCTGGCAGACGTGCTACATGATGGTAAGTGGTCGGCGTCGCCCATGAACATAAACTAGTTTACCTGGAACTAGCCCAGGCAACTAATTCATATGTTGTCTATCCTTTTTTTTCTTTAACGCCGGGAAATGGTTCAAGGCATCCCGCGGGGGAGTGGGTCTCCCCAACGGGTATGTGGGACGCAGCTCTACCCACTAAAACCCGATGAGTGCCACCAATGTCGCATTTGGTGAGGTGTCCCGGATCTAATGAGCAAACAAGGTAGGTGCCTTCTTTACGGCTAGTCAGTCCGTCAGGGGACTGACGCCACCTCTACAGAGGGGTTGTCCCGCACCACAGACCAACCCCTCCCAACGTTGGGACAGTACAATGGGGTGAGGTTCCCGTCCTCGCCTCTTGCCCCCTGCTCTTTTGTCCCTTCTTCTTATAAGAGGGGTATAAAGAGCCCCACGGCTCAATTGGCTTCGCCCAAGGTGCTGGGCTCATCCTAGGCTACTGAGCTCCACCGCCACGACAAGGCCTGAACCATGGTGGGTATGTTCTCTATCCTGAGACATAAGAGTAGCATCTCTATAACTCCCCACCATGGTTATGGTGAACCCTGTACCTTGGGCGAAGCAAACTGAGCCAAGGTAGCTTTTTTTTTCCTTTTACGCCGGGAAATGCTCTGAGTCATCCCGCCTGGGGAGTGGGTCTCCCCAGGTGGGTATGTGGGACTCGCTTCGCCCGAAAGATGGTAAATGGACGCAGCTCTAGCCACTAAAACCCGGCGAGTGCCACCAGTGCCGCCTTGGTGAGGTGCCCCGGATCTGTTAAGCTGACAGGGCACCTCGACGGCTGGTCAGTCCCGAAAGGAGCCGACGCCACCTCCACAGAGGGGTTGTCCCGCACCACAGAACAACCCCTCCCAACGTCGTGAGAGTACAATGGGGTGAAGTTCCCATCCTCACCCATTGCCCCCTGCTCTTTTGTCCCCTCTTCTTATAAGAGCCCCCTCGGCACAATTAGCTTCGCCCAAGGTGTTGGGCTCACCCTAGGCTACTGAGCCCCACCGCCACGTCAAGGCCTGAACCATGGTGGGGAGCCAAGGTAGCTGCTTTTTGTACCCCTTTTATAAGAAGAGAGGACAAAAGAACAAGGGGAAAATGATCGAGGACCTCACCCCATTGTACTGTTCCATCGTTGGGTTCTGTGGTGCAGGATGGACCCTCTGAAAAGGTGGCGTCGGTCCCTTGAGGGACTGACTAGCCTTTGACGTGCCCTGTTTGCACAGCAGATCCGGGACACCTCACTAAAAGCGACATTGGTGGCACTCGCCGGATTTTAGTAGGTAGAGCTGCATCCACCTTATCACCTTTCGGGCGCAGCGAGTCCCACATACCTGCCTGGGGAGACCCACTCCCCCGCGGGATCGCTCAGAGCATTTCCCGGCGTAAAAAAAGAAAAAGCATCTTTATAACTGCTAACAATGTCAAACGTAACAATATAATATGGTAATTATCATGAAATAGTTCATATAAAAAGTCCGTTAGAAACACAAAAACACGTTCGTGAAAAGAGAATCGTAACAAAATTTTATATGATGACTAGCTGTTGCACGCAGGTGGGGGGAGGACCTGGCGCAGCAACCGTATGGCAAAAACCTGACGGTTGCTTTGCGCCCGGTCCTTGAGCGGTGGATGCGCCGTAAGCGCAAACCCCTCACTTTCCGTCTGACACAGGTGCTCACAGGGCATGGTTGCTTTGGTGAGTACCTGTGCCGGACGGCCCGCAGGGAGCCGTTGACAGTGTGTCACGATTGTGGCGCGGCGGTGGACTCAGCCCAGCACACACTCGAGGTGTGCCCGAGATGGGCGGCGTTACGTCACAGTCTGACATCAGTCATGGGAGGGGACTTGTCTCTGCCGAGTGTTATCTCCGCGATACTCGGTGACGACGAGTCTTGGACGGCGATGGTCTCCTTCTGCGAGGAAGTAATGTCCCAGAAGGAGGTCGATGAGCGGGTGAGAGAGGAGGCCGCCGACGAGGCCTCCTCCCGCGGGCGACGAACAGGGGAGCGTAGGAGGCGCTATTTAATGCGCCTCCAGTAACGCCCCTGTGTTCGTGTCGGGCTCAGGATGGGAACCTGGGTCTGTATGGCACGACGTCGTGGGGACTGCTTAGTAGCGGCCGGGCAGTAGTAGTAGTAGCCCCTACGAGGAGTAGTCTGGCCTTCGCCGGGGCCAGCCTGTCGCTGAGGTGATCCTGTCTGTTGCCTGCATATCCGGGACCCTCAAAAAGCGGCTGAAGGCGCTCGCAGTGGTTTTAGTTAGGGTGGGCACTCCCAGGTGCGAGTCCCACATTGGGTCAGGATCTACCAGAAGATCCTGGCTGCATCCATAAGGATTTCCCGGCGTTAAAGAAAAAAAAAGGATTTATAATATGTAGTGATTAATACCGTATTTTTGTAAATAGCTTTTACATTACCGGTTTATAATTGCCCATTTTTAAGTATTAAAATGGATATAGTATGTTATTCTTTAGAGATACACATACGTTATTGCGGACTTTTTTGTAGATCTTTCTAAGGTGTACAATAATGTAGTACATTATTTTGATCTATCTGTTAGGGTTGATCCAGCGTTTGCAATGTAAGTTGCAAAAAATGTGTTTATTTACGACATCACATTAGAAACCTTAAAAATTATCAGTGTTTATCTACTATATTATGCATGTATAATACAAATAAACCTTTCTTTTGAATCATTTTATCTATAAAAAAAACGCATCAAAATCCGTTGTGTAGTTTTAAAGATCTAAACATACATACATACAGACAGACAGACGCGGGAAGCGACTGCTTTATAATATGTAGTGATGATGAATGTAGAGCATCGAAGTGATAAGTGATGATAATGATTGGCAAAGATAAGTGATTATATTAGTCTTAACGATTGCTAATTGTAAAGTCTACATCCTGAAGATGCTTCGGTATCGTGGCGAAACGTTCATTGATTGTGTGGTTATTGTTTTTATTGTGGTGTATGATGGTGGTGCATGCAAGTGCACGCATATGCAGTGTGGGATAGGAGGGAGGTGCTATATGCATGCATATGCATGCACCCACACATTTGCTGTAAAGACTGCGAGATTCGCGTAATTATTGCTAACTAATATATAACTTAATATCTCTAGAGTTTTAGGCAAACCTTTATGCTCAACTTATGATGGCCTATTCTATACAGGGTGTGTATAGAATAGGCCATCATAAGTTGGTATAATCTTTAACACCATGGTTCAGGCCTTGACGTGGCGATGGGGCTCAGTAGCCTAGGGTGAGCCCAGCACCTTGGGCGAAGCTAATTGAGCCGAGGGAGCTCTTTGTACCCCTCTTATAAGAAGAGAGGACTAAAGAGCAGGGGGCAAGGGGGGAGGATGGGAACTTCACCCCATTGTACTGTCCCGACGTTGGGAGGGGTCGAGGTACCCTGTTAGCTTAACAGATCCGGGGTACCTCACCAAGGCGGCACTGGTGGCACTCGCCGGGTTTTAGTGGGTAGAGCTGCGTCCACTTACGATCTTTCGGGCGCAGCGAGTCCCACATACCCGCATGGGGAGACCCACTAACCAGGCGGGATGCCTCAGAGGGTAAAAGAAAAAAAAAAAAAGTTGGTATAATCTTATCAGGCAGATTTCACGTTAATATATATCCTGTATAGATCGAATTCAGGCAAATATAGAAAATCATTAAATATACAGCCAGACTTGAACCGAGACTTGATAACTAGACCATTTTAATCCTTTCGTTCGTACTCCTTCAAACGGCTCGATCGATTTTTGATTTTTTTTATGAATTCGGTCGAGATTATATAGTCAAGTATATTTCATATCGCTATTGTAAATGATTAGAATGTCCCTGTCCAGAAATAGCTTTATGGCGGATCAACATTTGCCGGGTCAGCTAGTTTAAATATCATATACAAAATTATACCAAAATACCATATAATTAGAGCTTTTGTTTTAAGCGGTTAACTGACCTGCCAGCTACGTGTATGAACCGAAGCTTTGATTAAATATTGTATGAAAGTGTTCATTAAGGTTCCTGTCAAATGAGATAGGCTAAGGGTGAGCAGTGAAAAATCATTATCAAACTGTTTCTACGCAGGGCTCTTTCAACGATCGCCACAACGGCTGATCTCATGAAGTTTCAATAAAATATCCTCGTGTATACTTAATTTTCTTTGCTAAGCATTAATGTAATCGGTACATGCACTTTAGGCATGAATAACACCATCCTATTTCTTCCGTTAAATAGTATCATAAAGAAAGACAGAACATACTATTCTACCTACCTACAGAACTAGTCTAACTACTACTGCTCTCCTTTCCTTCTAATTGTCTGTTTCATTTTACCTGCAAAACATTTTTGTGCCAGGAAATTTTTGTGCAATATTGCGCACTTACCATATGATAATTCTTTCAGTTTGCTTATCTAAGAATATACCAAAAGAATAAGTTTTCTTTGTGAAAAAACCAGAGAGCAAATCGCAATCGTCCGAGAGGCATTTTGTATCCTATAAATAATAATTATTTTTTATTAGTCATGAAAATTTTATATATATTTGTATTACTTGGAGAGGCCTGTATCCAGCAGTGTTTTATGCTGTAGAAAAAACTTATAAAAACTGAGCAAAATTGATCCTACCTACAAAGTTTTAAATTTAACATGCCAATTCGTTAATATTTTACCAGGTTAATCGTGTTTTGGGTAACTACAGTTAACTTACCTTCGTTTGTTTTACTAAAACTGCTAAAGTTTTTTTTTTCAAATTGAGAATTGTGGAATTAATTTATTATTTAAAACTAATTTAATGTTTACGAGAATGGATGTAGGAACTTTAAAACTCGACTTTAAAAACCTTTTACCGCTATAATGCTACGTTATTACGGAGAAAGCCACAAAAAAACCCTTCTATTTCTATAAAAAACTGTTTTATTTTTCTAGTTTCTTTCTCCTTACTACTACTACCTAATTAAGCTCCAAGGAGTGCTTTATTCGAATTTCATTCGTTCTCATTGCGAAGTTCATGCGAGGAAAGTTGCGGTATTTGCTAGTAAATTTGAAGCTAAACCTTATAAGTCATCACCAAGAGTTTCATTCTTTAACTATTTTCATTAATCTAAAGCGTTGAAACTAGAAACCTAGAATCCTAGAGCATGGTCTAGAATTTAATTCTAGTCTAGCTTAGCATTCCTTAGTAAATGCGGGCGAGCTCCTGTATCTTTGATGTATTTTAACAATTGTATTTAGTATGCTGTTTCTATTGCATGATATTTTATGAAAAATGACATCATATGTGTGTTTACAAAGATTATGTAAAGAAATGGGCCCAAGTAAGAGCCTTGCAGAAGTACAACTTAGCAGAATTGTCAACCTGCTAAACGTGGAATTGGGATTGTAATGTGGAGTTGTAATGGATTCCATGAGTAACGTAGAAGATTTTAAACATTTATTTCTCTAGCTGTGATCAGACAAGAAAGCGCTGTTTATTTTTTTGTGGTAAACAACTTGGTTGTGTTCCACATAAAAGCCCAAGAACAGTCTTTCATTGCTGGAATCAAGACCTACCATTCTGAATACTTGAACATTCCAAGGTCCTATGTGAATTTTAGATCAATAACCTAGTGGTTTTCCTAAATAACTAAAAATTAGACATAAAATATTTGAATATTCAGTTCATAATATGGAATTAACAGAGGCTTCAGCACTACCTGGCATAATGCGCTGTATTGCCCTTATGTCTGCAACCACCGTCCTGCGTATTCTTCTGTGCTTTGCTGTGTTTGGGAAAGAAAGGCAGAAGAGACTACGTAACTAGCACCGAGTTACAGTCTTACGTCACAGGATAGGCAACACATTTTCGTCTGACACAGGTGTTCACCGCATGATTGCTTTGGTGAGTATCTGTGCCGGACGGCCCACAGGGAGCCGTTTACAGTATGTCACGATTGTGGCGCGGCGGTGGACTAGGCCCAGCACACCCTCGAGGAGCGCCCGAGATGGGCGACACTGCGTCACGGTCTGACATCAATCATCGGAGGGGACTAGTCTCAGCCGAGTGTCATCACCGCGATGCTCGGTGACGACGAGTCCTGGATGGCGATGGTCTCCTTCTGCGAGGCAGTAATGTCTCAGATGGAGGCCGACGAGCGGGTGAGAGAGGAGGCCGCCGACGAGGCCTCTCCCCGCGGGCGACGAACGGGGATGCGTAGGAGGCGCTACTTAATGCGCCTCCAGTAACACCCCTGTGCTTGTGTCGGGCTCAGGATAGGATCCTGTGCCCAGTATGACACAACGTCGTGGGGACTGCTTAGTAGCGGTCGGGCAGAGGTATAAGTCTGGCCTTCGCCGAGACCAGCCTGTCGCCGAGGTAATCCCATAGAACACAGATCCGGGACCCTCGAAATGCGGCTGAAGGCGCTCGCAGTGGTTTTAGTTTATGGTTACTCCCAGGTGCGAGTCCCACATAGGGTCAGGATATACCCAAGATCCTGTCTACATGCGTAAAAAGCATTTCCCTGCGATAGCAAAAAAATCAGATATCGATGGATTTGTGTAAAGAATTATAGGAGCTGCTTTGCCGACGAAATATGCATACAAATCATACAACGTCATCATTTAAGGAAAATATTAATAAGACATACAGTAAGATCACAACATTCGGATATATTTAGTTTCTTCCCATATAACTACAGGATTATTATAAAAACAACCTAATATCATTTCAATGTTTTTGAGATGTAGGTAAAAGAAAAAATATATTTTCTAATGCTTACGCTAATTCCACTCATCATAATGAAACAACTTTCCTGTCCTCCCGTGGTTGCTGCAAAGTATCCAAAACGTTGAAAAAATATAATAAGTCGCGACAAAATCCGTGAAAACTTGAACTTGAAAACATAATATCAACTTTATTTATAAAAATATTATTTTGTTGAAATTTCATACGTATTCTCAAAGCCTTCTTCAAGGAATTTAATTTTTCATTGTCGTCCAATGCAGTATTCATCTATGTATGGCCTGCCACTAGGTATAACAATCATATGGCAGGGTGTATAGTAATTTCATATATTTTTATCCTCTATATGCATAACTAATTTTTTCTTCCGTTCTATTTTTTTTTAACTTTAATAAAAGAAATCTCAGGTAATCGAAAATTACGTCTTTGATTTTAACTATAGGTATGTCCGAAAAAGCATAAGCGATTTCTGTAAAAAAGTGACATAAATAGTAGGTAGTAGTAGGGGATATACGGGATAGACCACAGAACTATATCAAGATAGAAGTAAAGAGTTCCGTAATTTGTATGGGGACCGAGCGTGTAACATTTTGCGTAGGTACGATGACGTCACGAGTGTCATTTAGTGATGTGAAACACATAAGCCGCGCGAAAACAAATCAAAAGCATCGATTCACAGATCGATTATAACATGGCACCGATTTTATCAGTAGTATTGTTCAAATAAACTATTTTATGATAGCGTGCTATGGACGATAAACTATATTTTTATACATTGAGTAGTATAGTATATAATATAGTATATATATTATAGACTATATTATAACGTGTAATCATTTAATAGCTTGTTTTTTTATTATTGATAATTAAAATGTTGATTTGATCTGATAATAAAGATAGGGCGCCGACCGTCCACTGGCGCCCTTATTAGAGGGATTGTAATTTCTAATAAACCAATCAATTTCTTTAAAGTTATCAGTGATAATAGTTGTAGTCCTTCTGATTCATCTTTTGGTATTTGTCAAATAGTGTCATTTTGCTTATTTGCATATAGCTTAATCATCTAAACGGCAAACGGTGGCCACTTTTTTATTTAAGTAATGAATCCAAAAATACGGAATATAAAACTATATCACATAAATCAATAATAATTGGAGAATGAATAGGCCTACAAATAATCACTGTTGGATTGTAGAAAAATTAACTGGTTTATTAAAAAACACAATCCATTTATTTTAGGAGTCATACTTCTTTTAGCGCGTTAGGGAAAAATGATGAGTCACGAAAAACCGACATCCTGAAGTTAGCTATAGTCAACATTATTTTATATAACAATATTCACATAATGATAGTATAAACGTCAAAAGAAGATATAGTTTTTAACTACACAATAAGAAAAAAGGTTACAGTGTAATGAAATCGTACTATGTATTTTTCTTTAAGGAGTATTACTTCTAACGCGTATCATTCGGAAAACTGAAATAAACTTGTAATATAGAAGTAGCCATAACCAGTTAGAAAACCATACATAACCAGTTTCTCAATATTTGCTTTGCATTAAAAAATGCTAAAAATAAAGGTTTATTATTTTTATTTGATATTTTACATACATAACATTATAGCTACATAATAATATAAAATTTAATTATCATTTCCTCTGCATTCAAAATAGATTTTAATCGAGTAAGAAAATCGCAGTGTAGGTACAGCACTTTTGACAGAAAAAATGAGAAATCGTCTTCAACATGACCTGACAGTTTTAATAGCATATTTTACATCGCTGGTTTTGAACGCCCGCCAAGTCTGGCTCGTCAAATAAAAGCCGCAATGGAAAACTAGCGTTAGACACAATCGCCCGCTACTGTTTTGATGAAAATTGTAAAATAAATGGTTTTTTTAATTAATAACAGATTTTTTTGGTCAAATAGTACTTACTGGTGAAAGGAAATACCTCCATTAACAGCTCCAATTTTACTGGTAGTGTTTGAACAATTAATAATTGAACAACGAGTCATTTTGTTTTTAAAACCTTAAGTCGCATGCTGACCGCGGTCGGGAGTATACTAAATTTCGCGGCGAGCAATGGAGTCGTCGAGTCGTCTTTTTGCCACGCGAGGTACGTATACACTCTTTACTTCTATCTCGATATATTTCTGTGGGATAGACACAGGCTAGATTTACCAGCGATTATACTCACAAAAGTAAGCAATTATTTTAAAGGCAACTGTATAAGCTTTTTACAATAGGATCCCAGAAAATGTTCAAAACCACCCAAGGTTTCTGGGATCTTATTGTATCCTATTAAAAAATCCAAAAAGTTATTAAAGAGCGTTTGTGTGGTAAAGGATATTATAAAGTAAAAGATTTTATGGAAGATATGGAATCACTCATATACTATTTGATATCCTATTAATTTTATAAGAATATAATATTATAGATGTGTCTATGTATATGTATTTATCGCTCTTTCACGCAAAAAAATACTAAAAAAAACAATGAAACTTTACAATAACATAGCTATATGCGTCAGAATAACATATAGGCTATAATTTATCCCTGTATTCCCACGGGAATGGGAAGACCGCGCGACTATAGGGAAAAAGTAAGCCATCTGGGAGTTTTCAACGAACACGCTGCCTAAAACCTTTGAGATATAACAAGATAATATCTGTTGGAATTATGTATCTTAAAATATAGATCTACATAAAAGTCCGCGATGGCATATGCCTATCTCTTAACATACTAAATACATTTTAATACTTAAGAAAATAGGCAATTATACAGCGGCAATAGGAAAGCTATTTACACAAATACGGTATTAATACTTATCAAAATAACATAATATAAAACAAAGTCCTCGGCCGCGTGTATCTGTATGCGATAAACTCCATTTTTAGGGTTTTTCATGTTATTTTCAACATGACCGCAAATCACCCCCTGTGAAGATACAGTAATTCCTGAGACAGGCTGTTTATCTTTCATGATTCTATGTCAATGGGAAGTGCGTTACAGGTTTTGGTTGGACGGACAGACATACGGACGACAAAATGATCTTATAAGGGTTCCGTTGTTTAAAAAAAACCACACTGATGATGAATGCTCTAACATGTGACCGTGACCTTTTCACGTACTTACAAAGAGCTTCGAAACGTTTCACGAGTAACGTAAAATGTTACATCTGAAACAGACATAATATCAAGTATTTCAATTAAATGCCTTGTAAAGCTAGATCATTGTTACCATGCTCTGAGGTATTTTTTGTCCCATTTTCTTATAAGAGGGATACAAGAGCCCCTTCGGTTTACATTGCTTCGCCCAAAGAGCTGGGTTCACCTTCTTTTTGGAGTTTACTCCTTAAGAAACGATTTGAGTTATAAGGCCCGGTACGGAAATTTTATGAGGAGTAAAATCAAGTGTTACACAAAAGTTGAGGCGTTATGTAGAAAGAGACAAACATTTGTCTTGCAATGATTTGCAAGACAAATAAGTATCCCCCATTTGGTCAGCATTAGCTAAAATTGACGTGACGTTATTATGTAGGATTTTAAATAAATCGATGTGTAGGTACATACTAATTATTATTTTACTTTTTCGTCTATTATTAAAATATTTAGTGTCTTTTCTGCGTCCACTTAATATATTATTTATATCTTTGCACCACTAATGTATGTGAAAAAATTACTAACCAAATTGCATATGAAATCACAATTTTGATTTTTATGTAATTGGCATTGTATTAATTTCCGTATAGAAAACTGTCTTCATGTAATTTCTTACATTATCATAGTCACAACTCACAATGGTTTTTTAAAACATGAGTGGAAATAAGAAAATAAAACAACTAGAGCACATTTGTTGGATGCGAGTGGCAAGGGATCGGCCATCTTGGCGTTCATTGAGGGAGGCCTATGTTCAGCAGTGGACGGATAGAGGCTGATGATGATGATGATGATGATGATGATGATGATGATGATGATGAGAGCACATTCAAGATTGAATAATGAAAAACACAAACTAGGGATTTAGGGAATACTACGTAATAACAAAAATGAATTCAAAATTGAGAAATGTTAGCACAGACTAAACAAAGTAATTACGTTCCAATATTCGCGGCGATTTTAAAATTATTTTAAATTTCAGCCCAGAAAAGTCTAGTAATTTTAATATATATATTTATTCTTTCCAAATATACTTTTTCATATTTTCAAAATCATATTTATAATTTTTTATTTATAATTTGCAATTTCTTTCTAACAATAATACAATAACTTGTACAAATTTTCTGAGCAAATTGAAACTCTTCAATTTGATAATTAACCAATCAGAAACTTTAAAATATTAATGTTGCCGCCCTAAATATATTTGGTGTGACCATTGAACACTTGGTTCAAGTTTAATTGTACAAACTTGTCAAGTAAAGAATTTAATTTCAATTAAGTATTAAATAGGTGCCTATAATTGTTAAAAAATAAATCACATATATTTTATATAAGAATACTTCAACAAAACCCAAAATAGCGTCAACTAACGCAATATAACGACTTTCCAATCTCATACAAAAAACCAAATGTACTAAGTGAAATGCCCCTGATCCTCCCAGATCTTATTCTCGGGGCCTCCTCTTTGTTATTATTATCATTATTTTGTAACATACTTTATGTAATACGCTTTATTGAAGTAATATAAATAATCCGAATAATAACTGATATAAATATTGTTTTTTTATTTTTCGGAGGGATCTATGCTAACGGCCCAAAGGCCCTAATGCTACATCGGATTAGTGTGAGCCCATTCGGCTCACTTTTGATTTATAAAGTGGGGGGTTGCCCACCGCCTACCGTGCAGTCTGCGACCACACGGCCTCCTGGCGTCGGTTGTGAGATATATGTTTGTTTCTCTTATCATTTGAGCAGATGCGTTCATTTACCCTTTTTTCTACTCCATATATATAATTATCGTTCGTAAGGAGTAAACTCCAATCGTGCGTCGGAGCTGACACACACACACTTTGTTTTTCATTAACGCCGGGAAATGCTCTGAGGCATCCCCACGCGGGTATGTGGGACTCGCTGCGCACTACAGCTGGTAAGTGGATGCAGCTCTACCCACTAAAACCCGGCGAGTGCCACCAATGCTGCTTTGGTGAGGTGCCCCGGATCTACTAAACAAACAGGGCACCTCTTCTTATAAGATGGGTACAAAGAGCCCCCTCGGCTCAATTAGCTTCGCCCAAGGTGCTGGGCTCACCCTAGGCTACTGAGCCCCACCGCCACGTCAAGGCCCAGATGGGTCCCACAGCTTGGCCCACGTTAACTAATATTTAAAGCCTTGGCCGGATTGATGATGATTATTTAAGAACCCGTCATTCAATGTTAACGTAGCATTCTAATGGTGAAAGAATTTTTAAATTAGGTCCAGTAATTTTTCAGACAAATCGTAGTAAGAGGCAGTGCCATGCTGCTTTGCAGCCGAATTAAGCCAGTACGACCGGGGTGGTACTTCTCGCTCACATAACACCGGCGTCAAGTGACAACTATGCTGTCGCATTTGGTGCTGTTTGAGAATTTCCAGTGGCCCATTGGGGGGATAGGGAAAAGGAGGGCAACGTATCGTATAAACGTAGTGACCAAATGACTACGACTGCTCGTTTACTCTCCTATGCTATAAAATAACAATACAAAAAATCAAATCTTTACTTTATAATATAATATTGGAAAAATATGACAAGCGAAATAAATTACCAGCACATCTCGTATATTATATTTGTAAAAATCGATTTTATTTTTATCGGCTTTAACTTCCGAGATAAAATTGGGGACGAAGTTTTAAAATATGTCGCACACTGTTTAAACCGATTTCACTGAAAACTAACTTTAAATTTGTAGTTCTTGTAATTATATGTTAAATTAAGTTCAAACTCCAAACTATAGCAAAAAAGATTAAAAGACTAAATCCATATTTTCAATGGTGTACCTACGGTAAAATAATAATAATATCTATGGACGCTTTCACACCACGTCAATCTAGTCCCGTGGTAAGTTCTTAAAGAATTTGTGTTACGGAAATATGTTTAATACTTTTATACTATACATATATTTACGATTTTTATTATATAATACACATCCATGACCCGGGAACACAGAAAATATTTATGTTCCTGGCGGGATTCGAACCCGCAACCTCCTGCTTGAGCGCCAACGCGCTTACCGCTGAGCCACAGAGGTCGTCAAAATAGAGTGTTTTTATTTTGATTCTCACTTGACAATCATCATTACAAGGCCGGCACTGAAAAATTCGGGAATCAAGGAAGTGACACAACATTACTATTTAAAAATGTATTTATTGCTTTTCGAAGTATTCTCCGCGAAATTTGACACATTTTTACATACGACGGAACCAATCAGCAACCATTCCATTCGGAAGTTGGGGTCTCCAAAATGGCCGTTTTGTAGGCGTCCACAGCTTCTTCAGGCGATGAAAATCTCTGACCACCCAATTTATTCTTTATTTTAGGAAAAGTATAGAAATCATTAGGGCTTAGGTCGGGGCTGTACGGCGGATGGTCTAATAATTCTATGTTTTCTTGCTCTAAAAACTCTTTTATTCTGTTCGCGGTGTGAGAACTCGCATTGTCGTGATGGAGGATGATGCGGCGGTTGCAGTTCTCTTTACGGAGTTCAGAAACGACCTGTGGCAAACAAATGCTAGCATACCATTCTGCATTAACCGTTCTTTGTCCCTCAAGAGGAATAGTCGCAACATGGCCGGTTTTGGAGACAAACGTGGCCACCATTTTTTTTGCAACACTCCGTGAACGAACAATTTTTGTTGGCTTTAACTCATTTTCGAACACCCAAACTCGTGACTGGTTTTTTGTTTCGGGTGCGTACGCATATATCCAGGATTCGTCATCTGATACGATATTGTATACAGCATTTGAGGATCCTGCGTGGAATCTTTCGAGAGTTCTGACGCACCAAGTAACGCGAGCCGCTTTTTGCTCTTCACAAATGCGGTATCCATCGGGAAAACAACTTTTTTTACACCTAATTGTTCATGCAAGATTATTTGTATTTGACTCATGCCAATGTCTAAAGTTGCCTGAATTTCGCGGTATTTCACATGTCGATCTTCCTCAATCAGCTTACGCATCAACGTTTTCTTGGGTGACTGCAGTTTTTGGACGACCTTGACGGGGATCATCACTGAGCTTGACACGTCCACGTTGAAATTCAGCAAACCAACGATAAATTGTGGTTTTGAATAGGGCTTCATCATCAAATGCAGAAATCATCCGGTTGAAGCACTTCGAAAGTCATAATGAATCATTGCTCTAGAATTTTCTCGAGTCAATTCCATTTTCTCAACGACTAAACAAGTTTGACAAGACCTTGTGACAAGACCGAGAATCTTTTATTAAATAAATACATGGTATTCGATTTTTAAAACCAAGGAGTTTTCAATTAAAAAGATTTTAATATGACAGGAACAGTGGAAATTATTCATTCCCGATACTTTTAGTGCAGCCTATGTATGTTCTAATTATGATTTACAGTAAAAAATCATAAACTTTATCTGCCGTTTTTATGACTTCATTAATCATTAATTCTTTCTTTGATTAATTTCATTAATTTAATGAAATGAATTAATAAATGTTAAGGAACAGTTTTTGAAGTGTAAATTTCTTTTAGCACGGTACGCATAATTTTAGATAAGACTACATCTCTGAACTCGCGACACCGCACACGAAACGCTGGACACAGTTCGACTTTTGATTTTGTATAAATAAGATTATGCAATATTTGTTTTGCAAATTGTGTTGCTTCTAAATTATGTCATGCGGCCATTTTGTGCGCCGTTTAAATTGTATAGGTTGTCATAATTTATTACAGCCTGTATTATAGGTTTTTCAATTTAAATGTTTTGTTTTCACTTCTATCGTCAGTCCCTGTGACTGATTGGGTTTTTTTACTGTATGTTAGTTGCTATGTAATAACAGCCGCATGGTTTCATCCATCAGGTTAAGCTACGCTGCCGCGGTTGGTCCGTGGATGGGTGACCATTTTTACATACCGTGACTTCTTCTCGGAAAGCACGGGTTAGTCCCGGCTGTCATTCGTAGATCTTTGATAGTCGTTACGGGTTGTCAGAAGCCCGAAAGTCTGACAACCAATCCTACCACGGGGTATTACCCAGTTACTGGTTGGGTTGCGGAACTCATGACTTGTAGCCGACCCCGACATAGTTGGAAAAAGGCTAGGCAGAAGAAGATCTTGGATAGGCAAACGGGTAAACGAGCCATTTTATGATAAGTGGTAAACAAGCCCTGGTCCAGCCTATCCTGAAACGTGAGATGGTAAGTCTGGGGTGTCTGTAATAAGGTAGGTTTTAATTAAAAAAAAAAATACTATATAAATTGTAAGGCGCAAAGAAATTATAAGATGTATGATATTATGGTGAAAGAATTATTTCAATAACTTTAAAAATGACAAAATCAACTTTTACTGAATCCCGAACGCACGTGGAGCATTTGCTCTGTGACGTCACAAGTCTCGCCGGGTCAACGGTATGGGTAAGGCGGTTCTCGACTCGAGCGAAAGACGAAATAAGCAGAACTAGTTTTTTGGAATAATTCCTTTGACTTTTTTTCTCCTTTTATCCTTGTCAAGCATTGAGTTTTTTTTATGTTACCACAACCGCTGCGTTTTTTCCTATATCTAACAATAACTTGATGCTTACGGCATTTTTGCCGCGCAAAACCACTATATGGCATCACCTGCCACCTACGGTATTTCCGATGCGACACGACTTAGGGACCTTCAAGAAAAGAGCATACTCATATTGGAAAGCCCGGATTATCAAGGGTGTTATCTGATAATCCTCTGATGTAGCGGGTGTCTGTGGATGTCGCTTAACACTTACCATCTTTTTTTTCTTTCTTTAATCGCTAATAAGACTCGCTACGCCCGACAGCTGGTAAATGGACGCAGCTCTACCCACTAAAACCCGGCGAGTGCCACCAATGCCACCTCCACAGAGGGGTTCTCCCGCACCACAGAACAACCCCTCCCAATGTCGGGACAGTACAATGGGGTGAGGTTCCCATCCTCACCCCTTGCCCCCTGCTCTTCTGTCCCCTCTTCTTATAAGAGGGGTACAAAGAGCCCCCTCGGCCCAATTAGCTTCGCCCAAGGTGAACCGCTCACCCTAGGTTACTGAGCCCCACCGCCACGACAAGGCCTGAACCATGGTGGGGAACACTTACCATCTGGTGAAGCGACCTTCCGTTCCTCTTCTACTATAAAAAGAAATTAAATTAATGTTCGGTTTTGGAGTTGTAACAAGATGATAGAGATTCAACTTTAAATTCAAACGAAATATTTGAAAGAGAATGAATCGCAGTCGTTGGGTGACTGCGATTACCAGAGCCGGATTTGAAAGAAACTAATTTTTTTACAATATAAAACATTTATTTATTCACAAGAAAAACCTTACCATATTACGTCTCAAGATAGGACAACAAATGAGTTACTTGGGCGTGATCCGGCTAAACTTATGTTCATGAGTGACGGTGACCACTCCAGCTTGCCGGTTTGCCTATAAAACTGACACAAACAAACACTTAAAAGCTTTCCATGGCACATATTTTTGACGTAAAACTTCTCTGCGCGCATAAGGGATTTTTTTTACAGCTGAAACGTCACGAAAATGTGCAACGTTTTAGTCCAAGAAGAGGGAGAGAGTGATTGAGACCGATTGAGATTTGAGAGAGAGTGAGAAAGGGCGAACGTAGCATGAAGTACATAGCCATGGAGTGAGAAAGATTGAGATAGAGAGAGTGAGATAGAGCTAACGACGCATCGCAAGTCTCGGAAAGTAAAAGCTTTAGATTAGTATACGAGTAAATATAAACGAGTTTTAAAAATTAGTTTGCCAAATAAGTTTCACTTCTGACATGTGTACTTTGTACGCACGCACTTTTTTATTATATTTATTTTTTTATTATTTTCTAGCGGATCTGACAGACGCTGTGTTGCATAAACATTATAGTGGACCGAATTGTGAATGTAAACCATTTTCTTCGCCATCAAAATCAGTACATAGGCTGCACTAAAAGTATCGGGAATGGAATATTTCCACTGTTCCTGTCATATTAAAATATTTTTAATTGAAAACTCCTTGGTTTTAAAAATCGAATACCATTTATTTATTTAAAAAAAGATTCTGGGTCTTGTCAAACTTGTTTAGTCGTTGAGAAAATGGAATTGATTCGAGAAAATTCTATAGCGATGATTTATTATGACTTTCGAAGTGTTTAACACAAAAACAGTGTGTTGGCCGGATGATTTCTGCATTTGGTGATGAAGCCCCATCCAAAACCACAATTTATCGCTGGTTTGCTGAATTTCAACGTGAACGTGTCAAGCTCAGTGATGATCCCCGTCAAGGTCGTTCAAAAACTGCAGTCACCCAAGAAAACGTTGATGCTGTGCGTAAGCTGATTGAGGAAGATCGACATGTGACATACCGCGAAATTCAGGCAACTTTAGACATTGGCATGAGTCAAATACAAATAATCTTGCATGAACAATTAGGTGTAAAAAAAGTTGTTTTCCCGATGGATACCGCATCTGCTCTGTGAAGAGCAAAAAGCGGCTCGCGTTACTTGGTGCGTCAGAACTCTCGAAAGATTCCACGCAGGATCCTCAAATGCTGTATACAACATCGTATCAGGTGACGAATCCTGGATATACGCGTACGAACCCGAAACAAAAAACCAGTCACGAGTTTGGGTGTTCGAAAATAAGTTAAAGCCAACAAAACTTGTTCGTTCACTGAGTGTTGCAAAAAAAATGGTGGCCTCTTGAGGGACAAAGAACGTTTAATGCAGAATGGTATGCTAGCATTTGTTTGCCACAGGTCGTTTCTGAACTACGTAAAGAGAAGTGCAACCGCCGCATCATCCTCCATCACGACAATGCGAGTTCTCACACTGCGCACAGAACAAAAGAGTTTTTAGAGCAAGAAAACATAGAATTATTAGACCATCCGCCGTACAGCCCCGACCTAAGCCCTAATGATTTCTATACTTTCCCTAAAATAAAGAATAAATTGCGTGGTCAGAGATTTTCATCGCCTGAAAAAGCTGTGGACGCCTACAAAACGGCCATTTTGGAGACCCCAACTTCCGAATGGAATGGTTGCTTCAATGATTGGTTTTATCGTATGGAAAAATGTGTCAAATTTCGCGGAGAACACTTCGAAAAGCAATAAATACATTTTTAAATAGTAATGTTGTGTCACTTCCTTGATTCCCGAAATTTTCAGTGCCGCCCTCGTACAACCATTTACCTGTTCAGTGACTTACAAATGCACAAAGCTTTACCTACGGCTCTCGACGGTCTGACACAATGCCATCTAATGCCACTTTTATTTCTACAAATTTTTTCAGTGAATGCTTTTTGTAGTACTGACACTACATCAACACCTGACTCAAAATTGATGAGCGTGATATAACACAAGATCACGTGCTCCATAGCAGCGATCGATAACGAAGTTCGAAAAGATTAAATGTATGGGATTGACATAAGCCGCGTTAAATCACGTGGTCAATCGTTATCCTTATCGCAAGTAGGTAGACAATGTTAAAATTCGTAACAAAATCATAAACTGTCAATCGGTTATCGAACGCTTATGTCTATATCTCATACAAATGCGTAGACAAACAGCACTTACAATGTTCGCCTTCGCTACGATCGCGATTGTCAAAAAATATAACGAAACTAAGTTTATAATGCTTAACAAAGTATAAACAAAGAATTGAATCTAATATTTGCAGGAATCCCAAGAGCTTTTGAGGTTTTGTTAAGGAAAGAAGATGTGGCAATACTTCTATTCCAGCAGAAATGTTTCTGGATGACCAAATTGCAAAATCTGGATCGCAGATTGCAGAGTTGTTCGCCACAAATTTTTCTTCAATATACAGCTGTAATACGGTATTTACATACAAACAAATTCCTTTAATTACAGATTCCTATATAAATTCTATACATATTTGTGAAACTGATATTGTACGTGCAATAAAGAAACTGGACATATTTGGCGGTTCAGGCCCAGATGAGATTCCTCCGATATTCTTGCATCGCTGCAGGTTGGCTCTTGCCTTACCACTATCAATTATTTTTAATCGATCACTTAATGACGGAATATTTCCAGATATGTGGAAGTGTGCCAGGATAGTCCCATTGTTTAAGAAAGGCGATGCTACGGATATAAAAAATTACCGGCCAATTTTTATTCTCTCAGGGCTTTCAAAATTATTTGAATCTCTCGTATGTCCCATAATCACGAGACATCTAAGCAAGTTTATTTCTGAACATCAGCATGGGTTTATTAAAGGGCGGTCTATTCAAACAAATTTAGTATCCTACATGTCCTACCTTTCTAAAGAAGTGGATAGTGGTCAGGAAGTCGATGCGATATATATGGATTTTTCTAGTGCCTTCTATAAGGTTTGTCATTCGTACCTTATATATAAATTGGAATCATTTGGGGTTAATGGGACCTTGCTTTAATGTTTTTCGTCTTATCTGGTAAAAAGACCTCAGTTTGTAGTTGTAAATGGCCTTAAGTCTTAGGAATATATTGCTTTTTCCGGTGTACCTCAAGGCTCCCACTTAGGCCCAGTTCTCTTTTTTTTTCAGCCCAGTTTTCGCGGACGATCTAAAAATATTTAAAACAGTAAAGACAACAATTGACATGCGGCTTCTTCAAGATGACATGGACAGAATCAACACATGGTGTAATGATAATGGTATGATTATCAATTATAATAAATCCTATCACATTAAATTTACGAGAAAATTAAAGTCATTTGCATCCTCTTATTGCTTGAACTTGAACATTTTACATCAAGTGAGTGAGGTTCGTGACCTGGGTGTCATAATGGATTCTCAATTAAAATTTAAAGCCCATATCGATGCAACTCTTACAAAAGGAGCTAGAATGATATGATTCCTAAGACGAAATACCAAAAGATTTATATCAACAAAAACTAAAATAATTTTATACAACGCACTAGTACGTAGTCAATTAGAGTTTGCATCTATAGTATGGAGCCCTCAGTGTGTCACTTCTTCACAGCGTATTGAGAGTTTGCAGCGTGTTTTTACTAGGCACCTATCGTTTCATTCTTCTGGCACATCCCACCGTTGTTTGTATGATCAACCACTGAAATATTTTAATATGATGTCTCTTAGAAATCGTCGGGTGGTACTTGACTTTAGCTTTCTTAAAAAAATATTAGTAGGACATATAGATTGCAGCGACATGCTCAGCAAAATTAATCTTAAAATCCCTTACAAATACCCTCGACATCCTATAAATAAAATATTTAAAATACCTACAAGTAGAACTAATTTATTTCAAAATTCTCCTCTGTCAAGAATATGTACCAAGTACAATGAGTTAAATGCTTCAATCCCGGACTTCGACATTTTTCACGAATCACACAATAGTTTAAAAAAGAAACTTAGTTCTTATATTATGTTAAGTAATTAAATCATCTAAATTCGTTGTGCTTATTTTTACATATTTTTATAGAGCACTTACATTAATTAATTTGTAATAGAACACGTCTTAGTAATTTAAGCTGTTAATACTGAATGTTGTTAACGCCTGTAATTGGCATGTTCACTAATATAAGACTATGTATGTACTAAGTTACTAAAATTGTATTGTGTTCATTGCTGTTGGTGTATCAGGTGGCACATCTGCCAGTTTGCATACTCCAACCAACTAGTTTCCAACTAACATCAAAAAACTAACCCAACCAGTTACAGGTACTGCCGATAGAAGTGAAAACAAAACAATTAAATTCAAATACCTATAATACAGGCTGTAAAAGATTATGAAAACCCATACAATTTAAACGGCGCACAAAATGCCCGCATGACATTTCAGTGTGTTCATTTCAGATTGGTTATGTAAAAAAATATTGCTTAATCTTATTTTAATAAATCAAACGTCATATTATAGCGTCTCTTAAAAGTGGTAACGGTGTCGCGAATCCAGAGATTTTATCTCATCTAAAAATATGCGTACCGCGCCTAAAGAAGTTTTCACTTCAAAAACCACTTATTTTATTCACTTATTTATTATATTATAGGCATTTATATGCATTTATTATAATTAATACTTTATTCACTTATACAGTTTATAAAGCCAATATCAAAGATGAAATAGGTACTCTTTACGAGAGGTTTGTATTTTTTTAGTCCGATTTGACACTTCTTGTCGACACTTTGACAAGCTAAATTTTCGATAACATAGCTGATACCGAAATTAGTATTTCGACCCAACGATTGCGACAGTGGTTGTACATTGGCTAGAAAATTGTTATCGTTATCTCAGGACGATGACGAATTTCTGTATCTTTTCGCTACGAAGCGATGTCACTTTATCTAAGCCCTCTGGCCCGGAAATTGTTAATAATTACACAACAGCTAATAAAAAAAAATACGATGGAACGTGAAAAAAATGCTTGGCAGATATAAAAATTTATTAAGACATAAAATTTCATAATTATTAAAAAAATGTATACATATTATGTATTATGATGGCGTCATATCATTTGTCGTCTTGGCATTTGATTAGATTTTACTGACAAAGCACGCCATTCGATATTTCACGCTAAAAGAAATGTCACTATACTATCAGACCAAATACACAAAACTTCACCCAGAGGACTGCCTTTAAATCCGGCCCTGTTACACGAGCCCTACCCATTGATTTACAAAAACCCAAGATGCACAGTTGCGAACAAAAGTAAGACTCAAAACTGTCGCCAAACACTGGTCTATACTATAATAGGTACTTATAGTCAAACTATAAACAGTTTTTTACAAATTGAACCTTATTCACAAAAGTTAAAGTTGATTTCACAAAGGAGTCTACAAAAAGCAACACAATTTTATGACCGAACTTCGTCGGTAGGACAAGGCATGGAGTGGAGACGTATATTTCTTATATATTTTTTTAATTCAATGAAATAATTAGGTTGTAAGAGTTAATTAAATTGTGTTGATTAAATAAATAAATATATGTTTTGGGTAGGATATGTGTATAAATGAACGAAACAAATATTTATTAGATAAACTGTTTATTTTTTCAAATATTAAACTTAAAACTTAAATCTATCATTATTTTTTAAAAGTCATGGTCATAATTATTATTGTTTAACACTAGGAAACACATCAATTTCCTTGGAATAAATTTAGTTTATTATAAAGTTGTCGTTTTGAATTCGATGTAAGGTTTTCTGTTGTTTTTTTTGCGATGTAATGTAAACGAACGTCTATGAAGTTTTCTATAACAGCTTTTATAAGACTAATTTTGTGATTGAATAAAGCAGGTTGTTGAAGCGAATGTGTATCAATGCTAGAAAATATATTTAAATACAAGGCACGTTTTAAAACCAAGGAACACAAATGGGCTTTCGTTGTGTTGCTGACGATTGATGTCCATTGTCCACATCGTATTCGGTCACAAGGGAATCTAAAATATTAAAAATTTTAGTAAATTATACACAGAAATCTAAAATAATATCTTAACATATACGCCTATATTACCGAGAAGGGTGTGGCAGAGGTACAGCTTGGCAAAAAAGAGTCTGGAAGAAATTTGGGCGCCACTTTCACTTAGGTCTCATCTAATATAGAAAATCAGTAAGATAATTTAATCAAACCGTTAATAATAAATGTGAAACACTAAACTTTACTCAAAATCTAGTATTTATCGGCCAAGTATTGTCAACATCATAGGTCTCCATTTAGTAAAATATTTAGTTCCACTTGTCACCGCGTCATACTCTTTTTTGTTAAGCAGTACCCACATTTCACCTGATATGTTTAATAACATTCTACTAATAAAAAATGTTCCAACAAGAATTTAAGTATTTGGTTAGGAAGTATTTATGAACATAAAATATTGATTTTACTATTAATGAGATTTGATTAAAAAGTGTTAGAATAATTATAACGTTTAACTTGTAAAAACTGTAATAGAAAAAAGTTCAATCATATTAATAAAAAAGAAACATAATGAAAAAAAAATCGACTCCATCAAGTAAGAACAGAGTCCTATGCATAACACGACTAAATTATAGGGAGACCGATAAGCATCGTTCTTAGAATGACAATGCGGTGATTGAAATTTACCGTATTATACATGACCGGTGAGTGAAGTTTTGAAACAAATTAAATCAAAATCACTTATTACTACGTGTATTAAGTTATAAGAACCACAAAAACAAATTAATAAACACTTTTACTTACCGAAAATACGATATCCCATCCTTTTTTAACGTTCTTGACGTAATATTTTTACAGTTTCGCATCGAACACTTCGGCATTTTCGACGACGTTGCACTGACACGGGAGACGCGAGACTATTTGAAATAAGTGCACAATTTTAGATTGTGCGCTTATTTTATGCGGACGGTTTTGAGACGTTGACTGTGTATCTTGGGTTTTTTGTAAATCAATGGCCCTACCGCATCAAAACATATTGAAAACTTTTGATTGCATTGGCTTTCGTTGTTTCTTTGATTGGAAATAATTGGCCAAAACATCGCGTGATTTCGAGGAAACGATTGACGTTTAAAGGCTGCATGTAAATGAATGATCTTGTTTTTATGCACAATAGTGGGTCTTCGTTTCCTTTTTGTTCCCGTTCTCTTTCTCGTTCCCGTACACTAATCGTTTCCGTTCTCGCGGGAGGGAGTTTTGGAATGGGACGAGAACGAGTCTCACGAACTCGTTCACGTTCCCATTTTCACTCGCGCTCCCATTCCCGTTCTATTTCTTCGCCGTTCTTGTTTTCACAACTTTTGTTATACAGACACAAATTTAGGTACTTACTGTTTCTATGGAAAACTTTCTGCTAATTTAATAATTACATAAATTTCGTTTTCTTCAAATTCTTTAATTGACCTGTAGTACCCTTTAGGGGTCCGTAGCCAAATGACAAAAAACGGAACCCTTATAGATTCGTCATGTCTGTCTGTCTGTCTGTCTGTCTGTCCGTCCGTATGTCACAGCCACTTTCTTCCGAAACTTTAAGAGCTATACTGTTGAAACTTGGTAAGTAGATGTATTCTGTGAACCGCATTAAGATTTTGATACAATTTTGGGGGTCATACGTCATATGTCGTAAACCGCAATTTACCTTTCATACAATCAACTCAAATATATAAAAAACATTTAATTCCATAAACATAAACCTTAATATTTGTTAAAGTGTCTAATGTAGTATATTATGTAATGGTACGGAACCCTTTGTGCGCGAGTCCGACTAGCACTTGGCCGGTTTTTTTTTCGTTATTACTGTGGTCCGGTTAGTAACTCGGAAGGAGCTCTTGCCGGAGTGCACGAGCGATCCCGGGTTCCTCGAGCTGCTAATAAATACAACCCCCCCCCCCCATGACATTCGTTAGCATCCCTTTAAACCTTCATTATGTCCATGGGCCACGCTGACCACTTAATTACCGCTATGTGGCTGACTATCATAAAAAAGTACACTATAATAAGTCAAGAGAGTCAAAGTATCAAAAAAAATGTACATTTTCTTTTTTTTATGTCATAGGAGACAACCTAGCAGTTTATAGAGGGC
Organism: Helleia helle; assembly: GCA_963853865.1. Lineage (NCBI taxonomy): Eukaryota > Metazoa > Arthropoda > Insecta > Lepidoptera > Lycaenidae > Helleia > Helleia helle. Next base: position 15,870,172 of record OY971433.1, on the reverse strand, counting down.
CACCGGAAACTCGAAAACCGCACGAAACGCGACAGTAGCTGCCACTTGACGCCGGTGTTATGTGAGCGAGAGGTACCCCGGTCGTACCGGCTCAAGTCGGCTGCAAAGCAGCATGGCACCTCTTACAATGTTCCATTTCTTTCTTAGGTACTGTTTAAAATATTTTATTCAAATTTAGACTACTACCGGTTCCAAAGCTAGCTCACCTAAAAAGAAAATTCCAGTTGTAACTTTTGAGTTCTATCGGCAGTACCTATGACTGATTAGGTTTTTTTTACCTTTACAACACAAACATTCCTCGACAGTTTGTTTGTATTTATAATGAAACAATTTTACGGATTTTATAAAGATTTTTATAAAGATTTTTACAAAACGTTTCGGATACTTTACAGCAACCATGGTCACGGGAGGACTGAGGTGTCATACGTCCTAATGTTACAAAGTTATTCGAAACTATCCTAAGATACATCAATATTTTGGTTAGTCCTATCTACGTAGAAAGTGCTAACCGAGTCTTTAATCTGTAGTATATTATACATTCCAAGAAAGTGGTAAGAGCCAGCCATCTTCTCTATTGAAATCTGGAGGTTTTTTTTTCTAATTTCAATAGCCTTGCGCATCATACTTGGTTGGAATCGGTGTTTTCTGCGAGGATCTGTGGTTTATAAGGTATATTGTTTAAATTTATTTGTTGGCAGAGTTTGATCGTTTTCTGGCCATAAAAGAATTACAGAATTGGCACATAAGTTTAAACGTTCCATGTGTTCTTATTGTGATCATTGCATGTTCTTACAAACTGGTTTGTTGAGATGCTACATGCTTTGTTTTTCTTTAACGTCGGGATGCTCAAAGACATCCCGCGGGAGAGTGGGTCTCCCCACGCGGGTGTGTGAGACTCGCTCCGCCCGAAAGCACAGCACTGGACGCAGCTCACCCAAAAGATGGTAAGGTGGATGCAGCCCTACCCACTAAAACCCGGCGAGTGCCACCAATGCCACCTGTGGTGAGGTGCCCCGAATCTAATGAGGAAACAGGGCACCTCGATGGCTAGTCAGTCGCTTAGGGGACCGATGCCACCACCACAGAGGGGTTGTGCCGCACCACAGAACAACCCCTCCCATCGTCGGAACAGTACAATGGGGTGAGGTTCCCGTCCTCGCCTCTTTTGTACCCTCTTCTTATAGGAGGGTTACAAAGAGCCCCCTCGGCTCACTTATCTTCGCCCAAGATGTTGGGCTCACCCTAGGCTACTGAGCCCCATCGCCACGTTAAGGCCCGAACCATGGTGGGAATGCTACATGCTACATACTTATGCAGCTCTCAAATTGGTAGAAGGTCTAGTATTGTACGATCGCACTTGGCATTTTTATCTAAAATCAGATAGCATAAAAGCTTTCAAACATATGGGGACTTAACTCTATACACCTTTAAATCTGTGTTAAGATAACGTACTAAAAGTGTAGCTTTTGGGAAGGAAAATAAATAAGCTCGTGGCCCAGTTACAGAGCTTTGAGTTTTTGGAGAACTTTCCGAACATCGCGGTCCCCTTAATGTTTACGTGTGAAGTAAACGTTTTTAACTCCTAAAGATTGAGTTGATTGATGTTTTTAAGGATTTATCAAAATGATGTTGTGTATTGGCCTATTTTATAGTTCTAATCAATCAGGACAAGGAGTTTCGAAAATGATTCCCCAAACCATTACCAACATTACCATTTATATTTATATTAATAAATTACACACGTGCCTATTACCAAGATTTGACGATCTCTGCGGCTTAACGATTAACGCGTTGGCGCTCAAGCCGGAGGAACAAAAAAGTTTTCTGTGTTCCTGGGTCATGGATATGAATTATATAATAAAAATCTTAAATACATGTATAGTATAAAAGTATTAAATATATATTTCCGTTGTCTGATACCCGAAACACAAGTTCTTCGAGAACTTACTACGGGACCAGATTGACGTGGTGTAAAAGCGTCCATATATATTATTATATTATATATTATATAAAATAAAAAATGATAGTCATAGGGACTGCCAATAGAAGTGAAAATTTATAACTTAGAATTATAACATTATTAAATTTACCATTTTAATACAAAAAAGTGCACGCACTTTACATGCGTACATGTCAGGTGAAACTTATTTGTCCAACTAATTTTTAAATCTCGTTTATATTTATACTAATCTAAAGCTTTAAATTTCCAAGGCTTCTCTTTCTCGATCGTTCTCACTCGCTTGCTCCCCACTCTCACTCCATGGCTATGTGCTTCATGCAACGTTAGTCCTTTCTCACTCTCTCTCAATCGGTCTCAATCACTCTCTCCCTCTTCTTGGACAAAAACATTGCACATTTTAGTGACGTTTCCATCATAAAATCCATTCATTCATCCATAAAAAAATTACCGCCATGCGCGCAAAGAAGTTTCACTTCAAATTTGAAATTTCATAATGACGACATAATGTCACATTAGCGTTCAGAGACGATGACGCGAGTTCCATGATTCTTGTGTACTTAAGCGTTCTGTGACGATGACGCAAGTTTTAAGCTTTTTGTGCACTCAAGCATTCGGTGACGATGACGCGAGTTCCATGATTTTGTTACCCCAAACGTGGCAAAAGAAATGTTCACTTCAAAAACCCAGTATTCAAGTCTAGGCGTTTGATTTTGTTAGAAAAGTTATGAATACTATCACTGAGTGAGCGGACAGTAAAAATATTAATCATGGCTGTAAATCTAAGTTAACGAGCGTAGCATAATGTAAGAGGTAGTGCCATTCTGCTTTGCAGCCGAACTGGACCGGCAAGAGCGGGGTGGTACCTCTCGTTCTCGTTCGTATGCTGTCGCGTTTCGTGCGGCTGGTGAGTTTGTCCTCCTATGCTATAAAAAGAAGCAGTAGGCAAAAGCTAATTATTTTTTATTTAATCTAATTATTATTAATTAATTGTACGATACACGTATCGTACAATTGAGTTGTCGAGGTCCGTCAAGAGACCGGTCTCCTACATTAATGGGAGCGGTTACGACAGCTCAAAAATATAAAGCTCTTTCGCTTCTTGGTCAAGAATTGGATCTTTGTATTTAAATCATCTGACTGTTAGTGGAGATTAGCGTGTTTAAAAATAGGTTCAAAGCAGTCTTCAACAATATATTTTATTTGTTTCTTTAATCATCATAACAGACTTAACCTCTAAAGTCTAAACCCTCTGGTGTAGCAAGTGTCAGTGGATGTCGCTTTCACTTACCATCAGGTGAACCGACTGTCCGTTTGCCCCCTCTCCTATAAAAAAAGACTTTCCTCCACTGTACAACAGATTTAATGCATATTCAATATCATCATCTTCCTAATTATTATTATTATTATCATCATAATCATCATCATAATCATTATCATCAACATCATCATCATCAACATCATCATCATCATCACCATCATCGTCATCATCATCATCATCATCATTTATTTTTATGTCAACGTCGCCATATAAGGTGACCCTTATTATGCCAGGTCCTTTCTGTCACGCCCTTGTATCCCATATTAATGCTAAGTGTATTGGAAGAAGGCAACAATTTTACACTGTAATGGTTTGGTTGAGACGGATCATCCTTATAATGTTTGGGTCAAGTGAAGAAACATGGTATTGGGAAACGGGTTCACTGAATAAAGAAATGGTTTGTGTTACCGAAAATACTAGAGTGAATATGTGTACACCTATATTCAGCAGTGGACGGATAGAGAATGATGATGATAATGATGATGATGATGATGATGATGATGATGATGATGGTGATGGTGATGGTGATGATAATGATGATGATTATGATGATAATAATAATAATAATTTTGAAGAAGATGATGATATTGAATATGCACATCCGCACAACCAGAGATTATGCAGATGCGTTGCTCTACTTTTCCCTAACTCCCCCAATGGGCCACCAGAAACTCACAAACCGCGCGAAACGTGACGGCACAGCTGTCATTTGACGCCGGTTTTATGTGAGCGAGAGGTCATGCCGGCCCAATTTGACTTAAAAGCAGCATGGCAACTTACAACTTTCTTACAACTAAGAAAATAGAGATTAAACATATTGATGTTTAATCTCTATATCTCTAAATCACGGGGAAATTCTTGCATTTATAAATATAAAATATATATGTAAATGGATGAAGATATCTTAAGAAATATGAAAGTAAGAAAACACACATAATTACAAATTGTGATTAAAATATAAAAAAGTTTTAATCATCGCCAAACGGAGCTTCTGTCTCGGAATAAAAACAAAGCATTCATTTGAGATTCCTTAGAGCTTAGCTAAGTGTCGCACAATGGAAGCGCCGTGGGGACTCAGCTTTTTACTCCTTTGAGCTCTATATAGAAATAAGCTAAGAATTTTAAAAATGTAACTAATGCTATGAAAAATGTATCAGATAAACACCCCAACGCAATGTCAAAAGATCTTACCACCGTGATTAATGTCTGAGGACCGCTAAAACCTGGTACCAAAAAACCGCATCAACCGGTTCACATGTTTGAGTACCTGGACAGTCCTGGTGGCTACTACCAGGTGATCCGACTGTCCACTACATCAGCAGGTGCGTTGCCGGGCTTTCAAATATAAGTATGGTTTTTTCTTGAAGGTCCCTAAGTCGTATCGGTTTGGAAATACCGTAGGAGGCAGCTGGTTTCATGTAGTGGTCGTTTGAGGCAGAAAATGCAATAAAAATCGAGTGGTGGATTTCCGGACATCGAGGTCATGAGGGTGAAATTTTGTTTTTTTACTCGATATCCGGTGGAGGAATTCTGCTGCAGGTAGTCCGAACAATTCCTCAGATCCTTCCCCGTCGTAGACGCGGTAGAAGGTGCAGATTTTATTCTTTCTAGCACTCTATTTACCCTACTGCGTAAGATGTTGTTTTTCAAGTATATTTCTATAATATATAAATATATATTTCTTTGGCACATTCTGCATTAGAATTTGTCGATCGAGACCCTTCTCACTAGCGTTTGTCCAGCGTAGCCGATTGATGGATGCATATATGTATGTGCAGTGCAGTACTTCTACCATGAGTTTTGTTATAAGCGTAAATGACATAACTATAGTAGTTACACAAAACGCAACACGAATAGAAAACTAAGGTATGATATAGTATTCTATTCGTGTTGCGTTTTACGTAACTACTATAGTTATGTCATTTACGCTTGTCACAAAACTCATGGTAGAGGTACTGATGTCACGTCAACACGGCGTGTGCGTTGCCTTGTCAAAGAAAACAATCATACCTATAAATTTAATTTCATTGGTCTTAGCAGAGATGGAGACGTCACGATGTTTATTTCATTTATTTTACAGAAAACTTGCAGCTCTAGCTGTAAGTTAATTATATTATAAGACAACTGTCTAGCAGTTATACAAGTTTTCACCGATAACATTAATTACATTCATTCATTTGACGACCACTGTGGCTCAGTGGTAAGCGCGTTGGCGCTCAAGCCGGAGGTTGCGGGTTCGAATCCTGCCAGGGAACAAAAATATTTTCTGTGTTCCTGGGTCATGGATGTGTATATATGTATATTATATAATAAAAATCTTAAATATATGTATAGTATATTATTATTATTACATTCGGATAATATTGCTTTGTTAAACAGACTAGACTAAATATAGGTAAGTATGTAATGACGAAGTGTTGTTCGGCCATTAACCAGGTGGGGAGACGATGTCCGTGCGTGGGCGGTTCATTTGGATGCGAGTGGCGAGGGATCGGCCGTCTTGGCGTTCATTGAGGGAGGCCTATGTTCAGCAGTGAACGGATAGAGGCTGATGATTATGATGGTGATCTATGTAATTAGTTACCTATATTTAATTTATATTATAATTGAAATAGCTGAAAAAAAACAGACATGTAATACTTGCTAAGGCATCTTACTTATTATTTCCATCAGTTTGGGGATGGAGGTATTAAAGACATCGATGTCAACCTCCCGGCATGTTTTATTAAAACCGCTCTTAGTACGTACGAGTTGCTATGCTGCGCATACGTCTATCGATCCCTACCATGGTTGAGGCCCTGACGTGGCTGTGGGGTCTAATAGCCTAAGGTGTGCCTAGCACCCTGGGCGAAGCAAATTGATTTGAAGGAGCTGCTCTTTGTACCAGCCTTATACGAAGAAGGCACAAAAGATCAGGGGGACAAGGGGCGAGGATGGGAACTTCACCTCATTCTACTGTCCCGACGTTGAGAAGGGTTGTTCTATGGTGCGGGACAACCCCTCTGTGGAGGTGGCGTCGGTCCCTTGGGGGACTGACTAGCTGTCGAGGTGCCCTGTTTGCTCATTAGATCCGGGGCACCACACCAAAGGCGGCATTGGTGGTACTCGTCGGGTTTTAGTGGGTAAAGCTGCGTTCACTTACCAGATTTCGGGGGCAGCGAGTCCCACATACCCGCCGGAGGAGACCCACTCCCCCCGGGATGCCTCAGAGTATTTTCCGGCGTTAAAGAAAAAAGTATATACCTGTATCGAAAGATTACGCCAGACAAAAGCTAGTGTGCAAAGGCTCTTAATTGCGATAGTGACTCTGAACATAACAAAATTAAATTGGATTTGGAGTCAAATGATGTGTCATAATTTTGCAAAGAAAGTTCCTTTTGGGGCGTTGCGAAGGGGTGCCATAACAGGCACAAAGCGTCCGTGACCTTTAATAAAAGCATAAGATTTTTGAAGTCATCCTATTCAGAAACATATCAAATTGAATCTCCCACTAAAATACGGTTTTTTTTTACTGACACATCACTGCGTCGGTAGCTGTGTGTTACACTGCTTAGCAAAAAAACCTAACTTCGGATCCCATCGATCTCAGGTGACTATTTATTCTTTTTTTTCTTATTTTACGCCGGGAAATGCTCCGATATTTATCGATAGAAAGTCATAATAAAAATGTATACCCGATTAATTATTGACATGTTATGTATGTGACATATGTTGAAAAAACATGACGTATGCGGCGTTACCTCGCTGTGAGGCGTTCGACTTTCTTATGCGGTTGTCACGTTCAACTATCGTCAGTAAACCGACTTTACAGACAACCGATTTTTTTTATACCTCGAATAGAACTTGAAATTAATATTTTCATAATAAGGAAGTTCATAATAATCATTTACGGGTGGGAGGGAAGCGCTGTGCCGCGCTCCCGGCTGCATGGGTACCACCATCTTGCTTGTTTCTCCCGTGAAACAGCTTTACTGTGTTTCAGAGAGAAGGGCAAGACAGGCAGTGTAATTACTGGCACCGAGACTTAGCATCTTATGTCTCAGGATGGGCACCACATAGATGAGTTGCCATACCCACCTGGGGAGTGGGTCTCCCCAGGTGGGTATGTGGGACTTGCTGCGTCCGAAAGATGGTAAATGTACACAGCTCTACCCACTAAAACCCAGCGAGTGCCACCAGTGCCGCCATGGTGAGGTGCCCCGGATCTGTTAAGCTAACAGGGCACCTCGACGGCTAGTCAGCCCCGCAAGGGACCGACACCACCTCCACAGAGGGGTTGTCCCGCACCACAGAACAACCCCTCCCATCGTCGGGACAGTACAATGGGGTGAGGTTCCCATCCTCACCCCTTGCCCCCTGCTCTTTTGTCCCCTCTTCTTATAAGAGGGGTACAAAGAGCCCCCTCGGCTCAATTGGCTTCGCCCAAGGTGCTGGGCTCACCCCTTGCCCCCTGCTCTTTTGTCCCCTCTTCTTATAAAAGGAGTACAAAGAGCCCCTCGGCTCAATTGGCTTCGCCCAAGGTGCTGGGCTCACCCTAGGCTACTGAGCCCCACCGCCACGACAAGGCCTGAACCATGGTGGGGATAAATGAGTTGCCTGGGCTCGTTCCAGGTATACTAGTTTATGTTTATGGGCGACGTCGACCACTTAACATCAGGTGGTATATTTGCCAGTTTGCCTATCCAACTAACATTAAAAAAAAAAGTTTTCATTATAAGGAACGTCGTTTTTATCTGGTATCCCACGACACAATACAGTTATTTTTTTATTGTACAATAACAAGTGACAACTTTCCAGCACGGGAACGCGACGACGTCGAGCGAGACGTCGGTTGGCACCACCACCGCCGCTGGCCCCAGCAAGCCGCCGCCCGCCGCCAAGTTCCGCCACGGTCTGCTGCAGCTCATGATACACACCATCGATCCCATGCACGACGGTGAGTTAGGTACGCACCGCGCTTCGCTCACTTACACTAGCATAAGAACCCCCAAACACACTGATTGAACTACTTTCGTCTTAACTAAATAAAAGCTCATTTTTACCGATTTTATCGAGAGTATACCCTACGCCTTATACAGACTCGTTGTCCATCTAATTATTTCTAATCTAATCCAAATTTGATTGTATGAAGAAGATCCACAACGTTGTGTTTTAATTGCAATCTTAGATTTTTGAGGATTAACTTCCTTATAATTTATCCTGAAGAGTATCCCTTGGGAAAATGCAAGATCAAACTACATCTTGTATTTGAAAACCCTATATACCGCATTCTATATTTATTTTATTTCAAAATCCACTAAATGGTCTAACATTTATCACTGACAAAATCAATGTGTTTGGAGTACCTAGCTTAATTAATATTACAAAGTTGCATCGATGTCGGTCACGTTAATCACGCCGCAGCTTGACTCACGCTCGGCTTCACGGTGAAACACGCTGGCTAATCCTACACCCAATGTTATGGCTAATATTGAGAATTTAGCTTTTGATTGTACGTAAACTTTAATTGATTAATAATTAGAACACGGTGGCTAAAAAATCAGAATTTAGCCTAAAAACTATTAGATTAAAAATAAAAATAAACACGCTAGTTAAATGCGTGCTTCCATGCAGTGTTAGGGCTAAAATTGAGAATTTCGCCTTTGATTGTAACTAAAGGTCTATCAGAGGTTGAATATTACCTTAATTGATGCATCATCATCATCATCATCAGCCTTTAATCGTCCACCGCTGAACATGCCTGCCTCCTTCAATGAACGCCAACACGAGTCACGACTGATACCTAATTGATTAATATAATATTTTTTATATGAAATTAGACTCATGGACTCAGTACGTGCGAACTCCAATGTTAAGGCTAAAAATGAGAATTTAGCCTTTTAATACTGAATATATTTTTAGCCTTGATTTATTATTAGTTATTGGTGAATGTGAGTGTAGATAATCGATGTTTGTATGGAAATTATGTAATGTATTTGACTAACTTTAAACTTGTATAGGCTTTCTGCACCTTTTCTTTATATAGGTAAGCTATATGCCGAATCTTACACTCCTACAATCGCAATAACCTTAAAAGGAGTGCAAAGACCTCATCTCGTATTAATAAGCTTACAGCAAGAAATGGCACCAATTGGCAAATATTGGCAATCCAATTAAGTCCAAAGTCTCAGAAAATATTATTTATTTGTAAGATGTGCTTTATGCCACACACCTATCTGCATGGATATACATCCATTTGCTTATCTCCTTCACTTTGCTGTGTTCCAGAAATAAATACACTGAGAATGTATGGTACCGACACCATACATTGTATTAGGGTAAGGTAACGCAAGAATACTTTAGCCCCGCCACAGTGGCTAGGCCTGGATAAATTCGTTTCTCATCGGTGACGTTGACCACTTTTCATCACGTTCTTCACTACTTACTCTATAAGAGAGACGAGAGGGAGATACGAGAGATAGATAGACAAGATAAGAGATACATACGCAAATAGATATGACGATGCCTTTTTCCTTTCTAAAGTACTAAGAATATATGAAGAACAGAGAAATACTTAAATATATAAAGGCTCTGACATTCACTCACTAATGCTTAGAACATAAAGACTAGAGGAAACTAGGTAGCTAGGTTCCCATCCTCGCCCCTTGTCCCCCCTGTTCTTTTGTCCCCTCTTCTCATGAGAGGGGTACAAAGAGAAGCCCCTTGGGTTCAATTTGCTTCGCCCAAGGTGCTGGGTTACCCCCACCGCCACGACAAGGCTTGTTGAATCGTGATGAGGGTTTTATGTAATATAACAACAAATTAACAGTTTTCAGATTATTTCCTTAATATGTTGCGAGACCTATTCTTATCAAATTCCATGATTCTATGTCAAAGGGAAGTAGAAAGAAGAAACCTTATAGGTTTTGGTTTGAAAGACAGGGAGACAACGGAGTGATCCTATAAGTGTTCTGTTATGTCATTGTGAGGAATGGAATCCTAAAAAACAGGTTCATACGGATATCAGAAAACATCGAACTAAGTCAGCTGTGGTTTTTGCCACGAATCTAGTTATTATAGCTTAGCTTAGCTAATCAATCTTGGTTACTGGCATCATCAGCCTCTATCCGTCCACTGCTGAACATAGGCCTCCCTCAATGACTAAGGTAGACGAAGTGTTGGTCGGCCATTGACCAGGTGGGAAGACGATCTCCGTGCGGTGGCCGGTCCGTGTTGGATGCAAATGGCAAGGGATCGGCCGTCTTGGCGTTAATTGTGAGAGGCCTATGTTTATTGAGGGTATACAAGTATTAAATCTAAGTGCGGCTCTGCACTCTCCCCGAGACAGTCCGACGCAGGGAGAGCGCGAGAGTGTAGATGGTAGCGCTAGCCCGCTTCGGCCTGAGGCCTCGGGCGAGACATAGCGAGTGCTCTCGAGCGAGAGTGTTTTTTTTTATGTTAGTGTACAGCCGCCATAATCTTTACTTGTTAAAATCGTAAAATGGACAGTTATACTTTTTATAATAAATCTATGATATCTATATACTGACTCCAAACATGCAATTCCTGTATTATAATAGTAAGATGTAGTGCCATGCTGTTAGTTAGTGTTAGTCACGTTTCGTGCGGCTTGTGAGTTTCCGGTGGCCCATTGGGGGGGGAGGAGGAGGGCAACGCATCTGCATAACTTTTAGTTGTGCGGATGTCTATACGCGTCGTTAGTCACCATAAGGCTCCGACTGCTCGGTTGCCTCCTTGTGACATAAAAAAATATATGCGGATACGTCTGTAAATAGAAGATAACACAAGCGAAACTGCGGGCATCAGCTATATTACACCTACAAAACGACTATTATGATTTGGTACATCAAAATCACTGAAATTCATGTTTTCTTTCTTTATCTTGCAAAATGTCGTTGTATAGATTTTTTTTGTTGTATTTAATAATAAAATAGGCGTAATCTTGTAGGGAACGTTAAAAACGTTTGGTCACCTATTTGTATTAAGTAACTATTCCTCAACGACAGGTTTTCCCCATTTATTAGTATTGATCAGAAACGGAACCTCTAAATGTACCTTAAAAGCATGGTTTTCCCTTTCGTGCGAAGGCTTCGAAAACCCCTAGTCATTGTTACTTACACTTTATATGAATACAAGAAAATCGACAGCCGTTGTTAGACAGGTATAGATTGCGGGCTGGTCTTTGTACACCTCTTATAAGAAAAGGGGACAAAATAACAGAGGGCAAGGGGCGAGTTGGGGAACCTCACCCCATTGTACTGTCCCGACGTTGGGAGAGGTTGTTCTGTGGTGCGGGACAACCCCTTTGTGGAGGTGGCGTTGGTCCCCTGACGGACTGACTAGCCGTCGAGGTGCCTCGTCAGCAGATCTCATTAGATCCGGGACACCTCACCAAAGGCGGCATTGGCGGCACTGTTTGTGTAGCTTAAACTAATGCGGTAATTCTGAACCTCCCACCATTTTCTTAAACTAATGCGGTTATACCCTCCCAGCAATTTCTTAAACTAATGCGGTAATTCTTAACCTCCCACCATTTTCTTAAACTAATGCGGTAATTCTTAACCTCCCACCATTTTCTTAAACTAATGCGGTAATTCCCTCCCAGAAATTTCTTAAACTAATGCGGTAATTCCCTCCCAGCAATTTCTTAAACTAATGTGGTAATTCCCTCCCAGCAATTTCTTAAACTAATGCGATAATACCCCCCCAGCAATTTCTTAAACTAATGCGGTAAAACCCTCCCATCAATTTCTTAAACGAATGCGGTAAAACCCTCCCATCAATTTCTTTAACTAATGCGGTAATACCCCCCCCCCCCAGCAATTTCTTAAACTAATGCGGTAATTCCCTCCCAGCAATTTCTTAAACTAATGCGGTAATTCCCTCCCAGCAATTTCTTAAACTAATGCGGTAATTCCCTCCCAGCAATTTCTCTCGCCTCCATGTAGTTCACATATAATACAAATTTAATATTGAACTGATAAATAAAAAGCCGAACAGACATTCATATTCTCTCACAATTATTATCCAATCACAAAAAAATGTTCATAATATAACAAATATATCGCTCACCAAAAATATCACATTTTATGAGAACGCATGACTTCGGCTATGTCATTTTCTTATATTGTGACCAAATTACAAAATAAAAGCTATAAATCTTAATAACATACGAAAATTTCATGTCCCATTTTTTGTCAGCGCTGAACTCTACTGCGCTCTTTTTTCTTATTTCTTTTACGCCGGGAAATGCTCTGAGGCATCCCGTGGGGGAGTGGGAACTCCCTAGGCGGGTTTGTGAAACTCGCTGTGCCCGAAAGTGCCATCAATGCCGCCTTTGGTGGGGTGCTTCGGGTCTGTTCGGCAACAGGGCACCTCGACGGCTAGTCAATTCCCAAGGTTCTGACACCACCTCCAGAGAAGGGTTGTCTCGCACCACAGAACAACCTCTTCCAACGTCAGGACAGCAATCCTAAGAATCATAGTTAAGAAATTCGAAAATAATTTAAAAAGCGTCATTTTCTGAATACCTATATGATGATAACAATTTATATCATTACAAGTTCATAGCAAATTTCAAGAGATTTCTCGGAAATTCGAAACACAGTGGAACCAACTACCATCACTATTTACTAACTTAAACGACTGAATGCTGATTTACACGTTTTAAACGAAATTGTAAGAGGTAGTTCCATACTGCTTTGAAGCCGAATAGGGCCGGCACGACCGGGGTGGTACCTCTCGCTCACATAACACCGGCGTCAAGTGATAGCTCTGTCGCGTTTGTTGAGTTTCCAGTGGCCCATTGGTGGGATAGGGAAAAGGAGGGAAAAGGAGGGCAATGCATCTGAATAATCTCTGGTGGTGCGGATGTATGGGCGTCGATAGTTGCTAAAAGGATTCGACTGCTCGTTTGCCCTACTATGCTTTATTATTTGGTTATAGGTTATAGCTAATGCAAAAGATCTCGGACTAAAATCTATCATCGACTTTCATCATCTTCAGGTGCCATCTTCATAATGAAGGTCGGAGGTCAGTTGGCAAAATTTTCTGCGATCCCATGCGGCTTCCTTCAGTTGCGTGTAGCTATGTTCGGTCCAGTCTTTAATGTCATCTAGCCACACTCTCCTCTGACGGCCTGGGCTTTACCTCCTCGGGATCCTTCGAGCATCAACCTTGGAAATTCATACAGGGATCCTCTCTGCATGTGTCCAAAAAAGGCAACTTTTCATTTCATGATAGACGACATCAACTCTCTGTTGTCTGTCTGGCAGGACAAAAATTGGCTGTTTAACAGGTGCTAAGCTACCGCTGTTTAGGCAGTATTAACGATACGGACCCACGGGCTGCAGGGGCTCAAAAGTGTGTAATTTTTCTTAAAACTATTCAAAATCTAATTTTAAATTTTTGCCCAATATGTCAATGCGAAATTCGAAACGAAGACATCCGCCAGAGAACTAAAGTTACCAATATCACGCAAAATAGGCTCGTTGATGTAAGTGGCAGTGAGCTAGTCGCACACTCAGGAGAACGGATGGCCGATGGGCCAATAAGGTTCTAGAGTGGAGGCCGAGAAGTGTTGGTCGACCATTAACCAGATGGAAAGACGATCTACTTACAGTAGCCGGTCCGTGTTGGATGCGAGTGACGAGGCATCGGTCGTCTTGGCGTTCATTAAAGGAGGCCTATGTTCAGCAGTGGACGGATAGAGGATGATGATGATGATGATGATGATGTCAATGCAGATCTTCGCTGGACTAATATTTACCAGGAATTAACTTAAAAGTAAAGAATATAAGAAGAAGATAGAAGAAGAGTAATAGAAGAAGATTAATAAAGAAGAAACGTGACAGAAGACAAGCCTTCTCAGATATTAGTAATATAAAGTACTAAACGTTTCCATGTTACGTACTTTTGTTTACTAACGTCTGCGATTGCTACCTCGCGGAATATTGAAGAACAAAGAAGAACGTACTTTGTGTAATATATAAATAAGATTCAAAGTTTACCCTCCTACCTTTCTCACATATGCATTTTTTTTTAATGATCTAAGCTAGTAGACTGAGGTCTGTTCTAACTTCATCTGTCTATAGGTGAGGCAACGAGTGAGGCACTCAAACCTTTCTAAGTTTTAGTGTGTTTGGAGGCCCTTATGGGGCCCCCGTCCCGTCATCTAAGAGACGGGGCATCGATGTGAACGCGGGGCTTCTAATTTCCTTCCTGTCAATCACGGGACCGACGGTCGAAAACGAGGTCGTCGCCACCTACGGCGGAGGCGGTGTTGAGTGCGTGTTATGAGTGTACTGTTGTGTGTGTACTGTGTATTAAGGCGGGATGCCCTAGGTTGGAGAGGAAAACGACTATTGGCAACCGTGATAGGATCTGGAGGATCTAGGAGGACGTTTCTCGGTCTCCTACGCAGACGATGAGAGTCTGGATCGGGTACATAACTAGCGGCCTGTACGACCAGCGGATTTGCGTGATTATTGGCTCTTTCAAAGAACCTTTCTAATTTGTCTTTAAAATGTTGAGCTACAGAAGGCAGCTCGAGTTCTCTATGAAGGTCCACGTTACGATAGTACCATGGACATCCTGTTCACATATGCACCTGACAGCTTGGGCTGTTCAAAACTGCGTCCTCTTCCAGATTGCTTACCATGGTCGCACAGAGTACATATTAGGGACTTAGGCTTCCAAAATAATCATTATCCTACTATTTCATTATGGTGAAGGATTTTTTAAAATCATATTAATAGAATCAAAGAATACCTTTTTTCCGCCGAGAAATGCTCCGAGGCATCCCTAAAACTCTACTCTGCTCTACCTAATAAAACCCGGCGGGTGCTACCAACACCGCCTTTCACGAGGTGCCCCAGATCTGTTGAGCAACAGGACACCTCGCCGGCTAGTCAGTCCTCCAAGGGATCGACGCCACTTCCACAAAGGGGTTGTCCCGCACCACAGAACAACCACTCCCGACGTCGGGACAGTGCAATGCGGTGAAGTTGCCCCTTGTCCCCCCTGCTCTATTATATATATATATATATATATATATAAGAGGGGACCCTCTTTCTATAAGAGGGGTACATAGAGCTGCCGCCTCGGTTCCCTTAGCTTGGCCCAAGGTTCACCTTAGGCTACTGAGCCCCACCGCCATGACAAGGCTTGAACCCTGCTGGGGATCGAAGATTACCTCCTATATCCAAACATACAATCATTACCTCTCTATAGATTGTCATTTATGCTAAACTAGCTATTGTCTTTGGCTTCCTCTGCGTTAGCATTTACAGCCTTATCCGAACCTGTAATTATTATTTTGATCCTATTTTAGGATATCATACGCGTTGCCAAATTTCCTCCAAAACTGTCTAATCTACGGTTAAGCCGTGACAACATAACAGACAGACAGAGTGCATTTATGTGGTTTTTTTAGTTATATGTACATTTAGAATTGATAATAATAAAGTATATGCTCTCATATCGTAAAATAATGTAAATGAGACAAAAAAGAACAGTTTTTGACGATTCATCTAAGTCTACTATATATATAGTTCGGTTTGCTATTAAAGCGTGTTTTTTAGTTTTTTTTTTTTAAACTATAATTTATTTTTTTACTTTTTAGTGTCGATTTTTTTAATTAAAGATTTTATTAATTTAAAGTACTCAACTAATGGCAATCACTTTAGAAATGTGTGAAGTAATGTAGGTCCCTTGTGCGCCTTCCTAGCATGTGCTATCCTGATTATCCTGATCAGGATATTGGAATAATTTTATCAAATTATTGTATTGTCATCGGTCCTCGATAAATCTACAAAGTTTGAACAAAATCTGGTCGTTAGAAGTGGGTCAAAATCATGTTCAAAGATTCCATTACATACTAACATACATACGTCTGAAGCTAATATAAAAGTGTATTAAAAAGACCCATTTGAGATGCTATTGATACTGATTGTATACCTTATATCACATGGTAACAGTGCGGTATCTTAGATAATAACCAACGAGTTTCTTTATCGATGACTGAAGCTGTCTCCTACTGGCTGCACTTGACACAGAAACGGAGCCGCGGCTTTCATAATATATGTTAAATACAAAGCATCTAAAACTGTGATAAAACTCATTATAATAAAACTCTTTCCTGTCCTTTGGTGTAGTAAAGTATCCGAAACGTCGGGAATGTATTATAATATAAACTAACTGATTTTGTAAGAGATAGCGCCATGCTGCTTTGCAGCCGAATTGGGTCGGCACGAACGGGGTGGTACGGAAAAGGTGGACAACGCATCTGCATACCTTTTAGTTGTGCGAATGTCTATGGGCGTCGGTAGTCACTATAAAGCTTCGACTGCTCGGTTGCCTCCTTATGAAATAAAAAAAGTGTTTTTTTATGTCATCAGGGGACACACGAGCAGTCGGAGCCTCACGGCGCCGAAGCCCATACACATCCGCACAACCAAGGCCACGCAGATGCGCTGCCCCCCTTTTCAGATCCGGGACATTCAAAGAGCGGCTGAATGCATACCCACGCAGTCGTTTTAGTTTAGGTTAGGACACTACTAGGTGCAAGTCCGAGATATATATCTACCCGAAGATCCTGGGTCATGATCTGCCCGGAGATCCTGAGTACATGCATAAAGAGTTTCCCTGCAATATCAAAAAAATACATATGAATCGATTTTAATAAAACTTTGCAAACTACGCAGCTTACTTCAGATTTTGGACTCTTAGCAATCTTCTAGTAGAATGTGAAAACTCACACAAAATCAAGAACTAGTTTTACACTAGGCATTCAGTTCGAATATAGGTCAAAGAGTTTCAAATAACTGCATTGAGCAAAGTTCTGACGTCTGTAAGATTATGAAGTGTATGAATGTGTGAGAGAATCTCGGGAACAAAGGCTCGCTATCTCCAGTTATAGTAACAGAACTTTCGTTAAAGCATTTAATCATACTAATATTATAAATGTGAAAGTAAGTTTGTTTGTTACGCTTTCACGCAAATACTACAAAACCGATCATCATGAAACTTTCTACAAATATTCTTGGAGTTATTAGAAGTAACATGGGATATTTTTTATGAAAAAAACCGTTGTCTGTAAAGTCGGTTTACTGAGGATAGTTGAACGTGACAACGTCATAAGAAAATGGAACGCCTCACAGCGAGATAACGCCGCATGCGTCAAGTTTATTCGTGCGTGCAGCTCCATCGAATTATAAGACGTTGTCATGTCAAAAAAAGTAAAATCTTATCTTGCGCAGACGAAGTCGCGGGCATCAGCTAGTTTATTAAATAAATGAACATTAACTGACAATCAAAATGTTAACCTACTTAACTGTACTAATAAGCACGCAAGCAAATTTTTGCGTTCAAATTGGAATGATATAGAAAATGCTTTGATATTGAAAATGTGTCCAAACATAGCTTCTATAAAATATTTTCACGTGGAAAAAAACGTATTGGTTCTAAATAAATATAAAAGCTATTCCGTTATTGATGAAAAAATAATTTTAGCTGGAAGTCCCGAAGTGCGCTGTTCGGGCGTTTTGTTAGTTTTTGTTATTTGTGAATTGTTTCCTGGGTGACAAAAATGTTGCACACTTTTACATTAGGCACAAGCTTTTTAACTTTAATAGTACAGCTTTTTTTAATTGATATTACATATTTAAATCAATAATTATGATTGATTTATAATCCATCCATTAAAAAATTAAAAAAGAACGTTTGTGTGGTAAAGGATATTATAATAGTAAAATATTTCATAGAAGATACAACACCTTGGGAATAGGGCGTTCCTCCCAGGCATTTCAGGATAAGATGTAAAAATTGTTATAGAATTCATATTATTTGAAAAGATTAGTTCCACTGAGTTTGTTTCGCCGGTTCTTCTTAGTGGGCTTGCCTTGGAACCGGTGGTAGACTCAATTGACGTTCAAAAAGATACTTTATTGGTACTATTTTGAATACAAAAAGATTGAATTTGAATAATTTTATAATTATTATGAAAATTATAATGAAACTATTTTTATACGGATTTTATCGCGGTTTATTAAGATTTTTACAAGCCCGCC
Source organism: Helleia helle (assembly GCA_963853865.1). NCBI lineage: Eukaryota > Metazoa > Arthropoda > Insecta > Lepidoptera > Lycaenidae > Helleia > Helleia helle. The sequence goes on along the minus strand of OY971433.1, from coordinate 15,851,826 downwards.
GTTTCGGATACTTTACAGCAACCATGGTCACGGGAGGACTGAGGTGTCAGACGTCCTAATGTTACAAAGTTATTCGAACGTCGGACTTGTAAAAATCTTAATAAACCGCGATAAAATCCGTATAAAAAATTGTTTCATTATAATGAGTAAAATTCGCGTAAACATTAGAAAACAATATATTATGAAAATTATCATCGAACTTTTTTCGAACACTTGAAAAAGGTTACATTAATAAATGAAAAAAACCCTAAATGTCTGCCCGGTTTTCCTGTATATTTCTAATAATTGAAAGTGGTTATGGTGCCCTTAGCTAACTTATGATCTTTCTTCAGGTAAAGTGGATGAGAAGGCGACGCAGCTACACGCGATCGCCTCCCTCAAGGTGCTGCTGGAGGCGACGAGGCCGACGGCGGGCGGCGCTGGGGCGGCGGCTGCTAGGCATTCTGCCGTCGCCGCCCAGGCCAAAGAGACGCCCCTCGACCTACCCAATGGAGGTCTAGCAGACGTCCAGTTAGATGCTATAGAAGAGGTAAATAAATTTGTATATATTTTTGGTCCTTTGAGCCGGCTTATTCAGGATTGTTTCATCTTTCGTATTGTTTTCAGTTTTTATAAATCTTTAATAGCAAATCAGCAGTATTTACATAGGCATTGAGCAACACAGAATATAATATGAAAAACAGATGTTTTTTTTCTCTTTTGTTATTTTTAATGTATTTTATTAGCATAGAGATTATATCTCCAAAAGTGTTGCTATACTCGCTAATCAACTCAACAAAAAGCCAGATTTAAAAAATATTTTTTGCACTTGACATGCAATTTATTTTTCATCATCATCATCAGCCTCTATCCGTCCACTGCTGAATATAGGCCTCCCTCAATGAATGCCTAGACGGCCTATCCCTTGTTACTCGCATCGAACATGGACCGGCCACCGCACGGAGATCGTCTTCCCACCTGGTTAATGGCCGACCAACACTTCGTCTACCTAAACGTGACCACCACTCTAGACACCTTATTGCCCCATTGGCCATCCGTTCTCCTGAGTATGTGACCAGCCCACTGCCACTTCAACGAGCTTATTCTTTGCGTGATATCGGTAACCTTAGTTCTCTCTTCTTCGTTTCGGATCCTATCTGCCCAAGAAATACCCAGCATAGCACGCTCCATAGCACGTTGAGCTACGGCAAACTTACAGACCAGTCGTAGATTTAGAGGCCACGTTTCAGCCCCATAGGTCATCACGGGGAGAACGGATTGGTCGAAGACGAAAGTCTTCGAAAATCTGCGGTATATGATGCTGCCCATCCCAATTGAATCCTCCTATCGGCTTCTCTCTCGAAGTTATGTCGACCTAGCTGCAAAGTGTGCCCAAGATAGACATACTCTTGCACGACTTCGAGAGTTATGCCATCAACGTTAACCGGCCTAGGGAGAACGTGTTCGTTGAACATGACTTTCGTCTTGTCCAAGTTCATCCTAAGGCCCACACGTCGGCAGGATTCATTTAGACTGTGTAAGCCCTCCAATTTATTTTTAAGATAAGTTTTTCAAATTTGGATCGAAAAAACCCCAAAGAAGTGATACGACGTACATAGAAGTATCCGCGATACATTACAGATCATGTTACCAGGAATCCGCGCAATTTCCTCGGCGTTTTCAAAGATGTCCCCTGATATATGGCCGTATCCTTGGCGGAAATTGACGACGTATCCGGGAATGGCTGCCCATTTATCCGGAATGACCAGGGACAGATTACATTAGGACTTTATCAATTTAAAATGCTATGCGGTATTTTATTTTACAACTGTAAAGCTGCGGAAAACTCAGAGTAGATTTTCGTATAAGCGAGGTGTTCCCATTTTGGGTTTCTACTACCTACAATTCACAAGCCAAAAAATTCTATTTAACATACTTACCTTATAAAGTAACGTAATATGAATCTACTACCGGTTTGATTTTTTTTTCTCTAACGCCGGGAAATGCTCTGAAGCATCCCGTGGGGGAGTGGGTCTCCCACTCCCTACCCACTGGGCAGCCCTACCCACTAAAACCCAAAGAGTGCCACAATGCCGCCCTTGGTGTGGTGCCCGGATCTGTTGAGCAAAAAGGGCACTTCGACGACTAGTCAATCCCTTAAGGGAACGACGCCGCCTCCACAGAGGGGTTGTCCCGCACCACAGAACAACCCCTCCCAACGTCGGGACAGTAAAATGGAGTGAGATTCCCGTCCTCGCCCCTTGTCCCCTGCTCTTTTGTCCCCTCTTCTTATAAGAGGGGTACAAAGAGCCCCCTCGGCTCAATTCGCTTCGCGCAAAGTGCTACGCTCACCCTAGGCTACTGAGCCCCACCGATAGATTAGGTCTGAACCATAGTGGGATTCTTATAGCCTGAGAATAACTGACGAAACAAACTGGAACTTTACTGTTAATATAACGAGAAAACGAGTAATCGGAACCTTATGGTGACTACCGAGGCCCATAGACGTCCGCGCAAACAGAGATTAAGCAGATGGGTTGCCCTCCTTTTTAATATCGCCCCTCCCAACGGACCACCGGTAACTCACAAACCGCACGAAACGCGACAGCATATCTGTCACTTTACGCCGGTATTATGTGAGCGAGAGGTACCACCCGGTCGTGCCGGCCCAATTCAACTGTAATGCAGCAATTGCACTACCTCTTACAAATCTATACTAATCTATACTAATATTATAAAGCTGAAGAGTTTGTTTGTTTGTTTGAACGCGCTAATCTCACGAACCACTGGTCCGATTTGAAAAATTTTTTCAGTGTTAGACAGCTTATTTATCGAGGAAGGCTATAGGCTATATAACATCACGCTGTGACTTATAGTAGTTGAGTAACGCAGGCGAAGCTGCAGGCAACAGCTAGTATATCATAATATTTTAAAATTTTCGAAACCTATACGTTATCTTATACTATTATTTATACCAACGAATGCCCTACTTCGTCCACTCTGCCAAATTTTCGATCACGATCTCAAGTACTTTCGTAGCTATGTAATCCAAATTTCATTTCTTCAGAATTTCAAGAGACATCTTATGATTCGATATGTATATGCGTTATGTTTAGCTTCCATATCCAACTCGAAAAAAAATCTCTCTTATTTAAATAAAATTATTTTTTACGTGCTAGACCCACCACTCGTTCGAATCGCTATTACTCCAGTTATTATTGTTATAGCTGCCTCGGGACCCGCTACGAATTTAATAAGAATTCAAGAGGAATAGGAAATTATATATTAATTAGAAATAATCCCACGAAACACGCAGTCTTCACAGCACATGTGTGAGTACACGCATATGCATGCACGTGCGCGTAGAGTCTACATGTCAGATGCCTCGGTGTCGGGGCGAAACATTCGTAGATTGTTTGGTGGTGGTGCATGCAAGTGTACGCATATGCAGTGTGGGAAAGGAAGTAGAAATGCTTGCATATGCGTACTCTCACAGATTTGCAGTAAAGACTGCGTGTTTTGTGGATAGCTGCTAATTAATATATAATTTAATATGATAATAGATTTCTGCAAAGTAACGCCTGATTCTGGAATAGGAAATATTTTCCAGTTCCCTTTTTTTTTCTTTTTTTCTTTTACGCCGGGAAATGCTCTAAGGCATCCCATCTGGGAATTGGTCTCCCCAAGCGGGTATGTGGGACTCGCTGCGCCCGAAAGATGGTAAGTGGACGCATCTCTACCCACTAAAACCCGGCGAGTGCCACCAGTGCCGCCTTGGTGAGGTGCCCCGGATCTGTTAAGCTGACAGGGCACCTCGACGGCTAGTCAGTCCTGCAAAGGACCGACGCCACCTCCACAGAGGGGTTGTCCCGCACCACAGAACAACCCCTCCCAACGTCAGGACAGTACAATGGGGAGAGGTTCCCATCCTCGCCCCATGCCCCCTGCTCTTTTGTCCACTCTTCTTATAAGAGGGGTACAAAGAGCCCCCTCGGCTCAATTAGCTTCGCTCAAGGTGCTGGGCTCACCTTAGACTACTGAGCCCCACCGCCACGTCAAGGCCTGAACCATGATGTGGTTCCAGTTCCCTCCTCAATCAAAAGACAGCAAAGAGAGCCCCGACTTTGTTTTGCAAATTGTCGTTAAGGCATAGCATTGTCACATGCAATTTCATTAATTTTAACTTAGCGCATAAGAATTCTAAACCCAACTTTACACCATACTAGCGCCTGCAGGATAACATGTCATCCCGGCTAAATGTAGCGTGAACAAGACATTAGGAAGGCCTTGGAATGGAAAACATTCTCTCAATCTTCTTCATTACTATGGAATATTTACAGAATGACTCCAGAAATCAAAATTTATATTTTAGAAAAAAAAAGCTTCAAAGCGGTTTTAAAAGCAATTTATGCGACTCAGTTTTATACCTTTTTATATATCTTAGGACATAAAAAACAATTTTAAGAAAAACATTTCGAAAAAACAGCAAAAAATTTTTTACCTTTTTTTGGTGTTTCAGTGGAAAAAAACGGCATTTTTCAATTTACATAAAAAAAATGTGTCGTATTATGTAGCGCACTTTATTTTTTTAATGACATGCACATCATCTCTAAAAAACCTCGTTAAACTGACAAACCCGTCTTGACACAAAATGTTTCCAGTTCAAACAAAACGAAGTTAATTGCATAAGGAAAATTCTAAAGTATCTGTAGGCAAAGGACTTTTATCTGAAGGCTTACGTTTAGTATACTGCAATGCAGGCTACTTTTGTATCCTCGTGCTTTATGACGACCTAGTACATTTTACATTGAACGAAAATATTCGGAATATACCAGACATAACGCAAATTTTGAGGCAAAAAAAGGTTTGGATATTATACTTTTGTAAAATTCTTTCGAAGATAATCCACCAATTTGTTCTAGCGGAGATGAAATGAAAACTATTATTTTAATTTTCCTTCAAAGAAAATCTTAGAGATTCCGCAATCTTCGTCATCTAAATATCTAAACTAAAATGAAATGGGAATTTCCCGCAATCTAATTTTATTTTTATTTTCTAATAATAATTAAAAAGTTTAGAGAAACTTTACAAATCCGTAAAATAATCATTTTTTCCGCATTTTTTTTTTCATTTTTTCCGCGCGTTCCTAATAATGTTGGTATTATACCAATACTATAATAAAATAAATAAACTATAAATAATAATTTTATATATATATATATATAATACTGTACGGCCTTGGCTAATTAAAAATATTTAGTAAATTTAACTTTTATGCTCGACTAAAACGTTTTTTTTTAATTCAACCCACATTTTCCCTTTTCAAAAACGTCTCCGTAATACGCATGTGGATCAAGACCTTAATTCAGACCCTCAGGTACACCTTCAGGCGTCGCGAACTACTGCAATGCAGGCCATTTTTATATCCTCCCAGTTTATGAGGCCCTAGTACAAGACTTCTTTTATCTTTTTCGAGTAGCGACGAAAATTTTTTTTAAATAAAGTGAAGTTTAAAAAATTAAAAATAGAATGTAAAAAATACAGGAGTTTTTTTATGTTAGTAGGATAAACAAACGTTCAGACGCTCACCTGATGGTAAGCGGTCGGCGTTGCTCATGAACATAATAAATGAGTTAACATGAGACCAGCCCAGGCAACTCCTCATGTGTTCCCCTATCCTGAGACATAAGATTTGTTGTTTTTATCTCTGTTGTTTTTTCTTTCTTTCTTTCTTTCTTAAGTACAGGCCAGTTTACACTAGCTATCTTGCCCTTCTCTCCGAAACACAGCGAAGCTGTTTCACGGGAGAAACAAGCGGGATGGTGGACCATACATAGGGGCGTTCGTCCTGCCTATTTATTGATGACTAGCTGTTGCCTGCAGCTTCCCTCGCGTTAACTTACTTAACTTAACTCTTATTAGTCACAACGTGATGTTTATAGCCTTCCTCGATAAATGGGCTATCACAGAAGGAATTTTTCAAATGGCACCATTGTTCCTGAGATTAGCGCGTTCAAACAAACAAACTCTTCAGCTTTATAATATTAGTAAAAATATAAAAATACGAGGCCACAATTCCTCTCCTGAATGTACCAAAACATAAGTTAGGTAAGGCAAAAACTTGGGAAGTTTTTTCATTCGGTGCAAGATTCGAATCTGTAACTATGCGTTTACCTACAGACTAAAATTGACAATATAACCATCCTATTCTAATATTCATAATATTCCCAAGGCAATATTTAATAAAACTACATTTCTTAGCAAATCTGATAGAGGATTTCATTACAATATCCTATTGTACTGAATGCAGAGTTGAAAAATTGGTACAATATTACTTTCATAATAAACCTTATTTAATATATATCCATATATTTCAATTTCAGCTTTATTAACTTGTGTAATATTACTATTTTATCTATACAGATAAATAAAATTGGATTGTCTGTTTGTAATATTAAAATAATCTCTTTTAACTAAATGCATATGGAGGATACACGGTACATATACCAAAAAGCATTTTTTACAATTTTTGTCTGTCTGTCTGTCTGTCTGTTTGTTCCGGCTAATATCTGTAATGGCTGGGCTGATTGTGACGGAACTTTCACTGACAGACAGCTGATGTTATAAGGAGTAAATTAGACTATAAAAATAATCATCATCAATCCGTATACGGCTGTAAATATAAGTTAACGCTAGCGAAGCTGCGGGCAACAACTAGTGTGAAATATTATTAATTATAACAATATACTTCTTTTGTATGAAAGTAAAGAAAAACCCATAGTAGAAAGACAGCAGTGCAACTGGCACCAAGATTTGTCATCTAACGTCTCAGGTTAGACAACGCTTTGTTGTTAGGGTTAATCCAGGTATTCATGAGTGACGTTGACCACTCACTATCAAGAGGCTAACCTGCGAATTCGCCTACCCACCCAACATAAAAAAATACAAAAATTCACTTTTATTTCGTATCTCACCCGCGTACTTCCTATTCCTGTAAGAGGGATAAATTATAGCCTATATGTTATTCTGGTGTATAAGCTATGCTATTGTAAAGTTTCATTAAAATCCATTCAGTAGTTTTTGCGTGAGAGAGTAACAAACATACATCCATACATTCTTACAAACTTTCGCGTTTATAATATTCGTAGGATTTAAAAAAGGCCTTATTAACTATAGTTGAGGAATCTTAAAACTGGCGAGTAAGCCTAGAGGTGGGACTAGTATATAATTTTCTGTGTCATCTGACACCGGGAAGCCTTTGTGTCACACGTGATTCATTAACCTAATTACTGACACATCTCTATTGAGATGGATCTCTACATCTATCTATTTCTTATGAACATGAATGTTAGTATGGGAAACTATAGTTTTTTTTTAAAACTTATTATTAGGACAAGCTATTTTGTTATCGTCAGTCTTAGTGTTCACTAGCTGTTGCTCGCAGCTTCGCCCGCGTTAACTTAGATATACCTATAACTTATATATGTACTCGGATTGATGATGGTTATTTTGTAGTCTAAATTACCTTATAATATCAGCTATCTGCCATGGAAAATCCCATTAAAATCGGACCAGCCGTTTCAGAGATTAGTCGGAACAAACAGACAGACAGACAGATAGACGCACGGACGGACAGACAAAAATTGTAAAAAATGTTATTTTGGTATATGTACCGTGTATACATCAACTCCAATTTTATTTTTCTGTATAGATAGATGTATGGATTAAGGAGCCTTTATTTAAAAAGCCTTTAGCTTCTTACTAGTTTTACTATAGTTTTGGTTTGACGCACAGACAGACAACACATTAATTTATTATATAAAATCACTTTTTAGTTTAGTATTTTAAAATTTTTGTAAAATATTTTTATTTCTTAATTTTTTGTGATTCCGAAATTCGTCGTCTTGGCGTTCATTAAAGGAGGCCTATGTTCACCAGTGGACAGATAAAGGACGATGATGATGATGATTACGATGACCGCGACATACTATGGTGTGCTACCAAAGCATCATATACAATTGTTACATCGACAAATAATAAAATGAGTACATCAGCATAATATCGTCGAGGTAAAAGGAACCAACCAAATAGGCATTATTGGGAATAACTAAAAAACGACTTGTCAGATCTTAATAAAATTAATATGGGACCAAATTGGAAGCACCAGCTTTCAAACAATAAACCATCGAAATCCATTCACAAACGGCGGAGATATCGTGTCACATACATACAAAAAAAAACATACAGACGAATTGAGAACCTCCTCTTTTTTGAAGTCGGTTAAAAAGCTATAAACATTGTGTACAATTGAAACTTGTACAAATGTTGCGCTTATAGGACGTAAATAGTCAGTAAAATTATTTTTTTAATTTTTTATTATAAAAAGATCATTTCTAAATATGTTTACATTAATTAAATAAAAGAATTCAAATGTAGGTCCCTAGTAATTGTTAAAATGGCTTCTGAAATACATATTTATATATATCTGAAATATTATATACGTCGCCTCTAGAGGTATTATATACATAGCCACGCCAATAGTCTAACCGGGTGTTTCATAAATATACCCAAATCAACTGGGTCTTCCTAAAGCACCATTATGTTTCCAGATAGGAGACCTGGAGGACGACACGACACCCCTGGACATGTCGTGGCCTTCGGGGTTCCGGAAACAGATCACGTACCTGCTGGTCGCGCCAATAGTCTTCCCGCTGTGGCTCTCCCTCCCGGACACCAGGACGCCGAGAGGTAAGTGTTACGAAGATCCCACCATTCTTGCCATAAGAAATCCCACCATCCTTTTCATAAGAGATCCAACATCCTTTTCATAAAAGATCCCACTATCTTCGTCATAAGAGATTTCACCATCCTTGACAAGAGAAATCCCACCACCCTTGCCATAAGAAATTCCACCATCCTTTCCAAAGGAGATCCCACTATCCTCGTCATGAGAGATTTCACCATCCTTGACAAGAGAAATCCCACCACCCTTGCCATAAGAAATTCCACCATCCTTTCCAAAGGAGATCCCACTATCCTCGTCATGAGAGATTTCACCATCCTTGCGAAAAGAGTTCTCACCATCATTTCCATAAGAAATCCCACCATCCTTTCCAAAAGAAATCCCACTAACCTTGCCCTATCAATAATATGGGCCCAATATTATAGAGGTGGCGAAAAGAAGATATTTCTCGTCTTTTTTTATTTTCGGCTAAATCAGCGTCGCAATTAAGAGTAAATTCCTAGGAAGGAACGCTTTTTGGCGTTCCCATCTGCATAAGTGTACCGCATTGTTTATTTCTTCTGTAAAACAGTTACGGCATAAGAAGTGTTATTTTACTGCTAATGAGCTACTTGGCTGACACCAGAAGGGCCAGTTTCTAGTAATCTCGTTTTTTTTTTTAAGCTTCCTTGACCACGTCTTTCTCTATCACTTTGCATTCAATTTATATACTAATCTAAACGGATAGTCGGTTCACCTGATGGTAAGTGAAAAGCGACATCCACAGACACCCGCTATACTAGAGGATCAGCAGGTGCGTTGCTGGTATATATATATATACTTTTCCGAATATATAGTTTTCCGAAGCATTTCCTTTACACCCCTTTCAATTGGAAAGAATGATTCCATTCGAATTCCTTCTAGAGTATCATTGATGTTGAATTCCAACTTCTGTTCCAGGGAAGAAGCTGTTCCCAATCACGTTTATTGGGTCAATAATATGGATAGCTTTCTTCTCGTACCTGATGGTGTGGTGGGCGAACATCGCGGGGGCGACCGCGCATGTGCCGCCCGAGGTGATGGGGCTGACGCTGCTGGCGGCGGGGACCTCGGTGCCGGACCTCATCACCTCCGTGATCGTCGCCAGGAAGGGCTTCGGTGACATGGCTGTCTCCAGCTCAGTGGGCAGTAATATATTCGACGTGACTGTTGGGTGAGTGTTATTCAAATCTAAATTTCCTTGTTTCGTTGGTAACTTGTACACTCGAAGCACGTCGAAATAAAAAGGTATGCAAGAAAAACTATAGACAATATGTCGTACACTGTCGATTTAATCAAATAAAATCTAATCAAAACTCTAAATATCTTTATGTACACCATATAACCATACCATATAACCATATAACCAGGTATGGTTATATTATTTCATAGGTTATAATTTGTAGGTAATAAAAATAACTCGTTTTATTCCAAACGAACGGGCTTAAGAATAACGAGGAAAAATGTGATTGCTAGTCTCAGACAATACACATGGAATAAAAGAATCTTGAGAACGAATGTTTTATTCCCAAGGTGTGATACCTTCAATTGGTTTAATTAGGCATTAAGTGGGAAAGCACCAACTGGATGAAGCAGTACATCAATTTCTTTCTACAAAAAACTTCGAGATATTGATGAGTTTTGATAAAATTTTACAGTTTTACAGAATGATCTAGAATATAACAGATATTATGATAATAATTCTCACATCTTTAACAATTATTATACTGTCTAGAAGTGTAGTAGGAAAAAGCTATAGCTTTTTAGTATACTATAGTATACTATCGTGGAATAATGTTAAAGATCAATCATGTATCATGCTAAAACATGTATTATTTGTCATCAGGTTTCATGTGATAACATGACGTATCACAATCATAAAGTCAGCCATGATAACTTCGTAGTTCTCCAGAGCGAGCTACGCTTTATTTACGGATACAGTGGAGCACGCTACGAACTCACACACACCACAACACTACATTTTTGACGATCATAAAAATCTGTTGTTTTTCAATTTTAGTAAAAAAATACATGAATTAGTAAAAAAAATATAGTTTATGAAATTATAGAGAAGACAAATAAATATATACTTCCGGCACAAATAATAAAGAGGACACAAAAAGATGGGTAACTGTTTATCAGGTGTAAGTTAACCTCACTGACAATAAATACTGGTCTTCATCATCAACCTGGCTGTGTAAGGTTTATTCATCACTTTAAAAAATGTTAGGTCTTTTATGAACAGACAAAGTCAGGTTCCAAGTCGAAGCGTAACAGACTTTGAAATGCAAATTTTGCTCCTATTTTGCACGTGTTAACATAACATTTAACCTAAAGGCTACACTGAATTTTAGCCATGCTTGATTTCGATCCATAGAGTACGCCTTATCATCTATGTCTTACCAGCACGAACATGGACCTTGTAATCTAACTACTATCACATACTAGTTTCTCTCCGCGGTTTTACATGCCACAAAATTGATATCATTTTTTTTCTCTAAAACAAATAGCCCTTCCTTCCTCAGTAATTGGACAGTCAAATGCAAGAGTATTTCAAATGCCACTAGTAGTTCTGGAGTTAGCTTGACAGCGCTACATACAAACTACTGTTTTATATAATATGGATAGGAAAGTAGAGATACTTTCGCATTTGTCTGTTCGCCTGTTAGATATCTGTATGTCCGTTTGTTAACTTTTCACGTCTTAATCGCTGATTATCTATACATCTATACTAATAAATAAAATTGAAATGTCTGTTTGTAATTTAAAATTCACATCTTTTCACTAAATGCATATGAGAGTGTAAATGGTACTTGCATCAAGAAAGCTATTTTTTTAATTTTTGTCTGTCTGTCTATCTGTTTGTTTCGGCTAATGTCTGAAACGGATGAACCGATTTTGACGGGACTTTCACTGACTAGACTAGATAGCTGATGATATAAGGAGTAACTTAGGCTACAATAATAACCATCATTCATCCGGCTACGGCTGTAAATCTAAGTTAACGCGGGTGAAGCTGTGGGCACCAGGTAGTATTAAAAATTTTACAATCAGACATAAAATGATGTACATGATCATCATAATTTTCAAACTTATCCGTCCAGCTCTGGGAAAATGGAGAGTAGGTAGGTAGGTACCTTCTAGGTAGGTAGGTACCTTCTAGGTAGCTGGCCCTGATGCAAGTCAGATCGGTCTTGAGGTTCATAAAAAGGGATCTAGGTATTACGAAAATTGCAGGTAAAGCCGCGGGCAACATAGAAAGACCGCATTCTTTTTCTTGTAAGTAAATAATAAGTATTGATTTCTCGGCGAGTTGAAAGTTGAGACTATAAAAATCGCATATGCAGCGAAGACTCCTCCACAGAAGAGCTTGGCTCGGGGCCAGGGGACGAACTTGTGTTATAATTGTCTCGCCCCTCCAGGGGAATGTAATAAGGAGTTTGAGGATCTATTATACATTAATATGGTTTTATAAGAACAACCTATTTAAAAGGAAATCGGAGTTATTATTATTTTCTTAGTTTTATTTTTTGATTTATATTTTATGTTTCAAATTTTGTACATGACATAATATGTGTACCTATTATTATACAAGGTTGATAAAAGCGAGAGGCATTAAATTAAACCACGTATACTATGTACCATTTTCAGGCTACACACCAAAACTTAGACCATTAGAATCAATAGTTTAGTCACAGGATATTTTTAAAGTTTTAAAGCCACTCCGGTTTGTTCGACCCGGTGAGACGCAACGTGCTGTGCGACGTTGCCTTTTAGATTCGAAGGTCATTTTAAAGAGTTTTTACGTTTTTAAGTTCTTTGAAAAACTTTTTTTTTATTGTTCTCAAACTATTTTTTTATAGTTTCGGATTAACCGTAAGCATGTGTAGTATATGTAGTTTAATTTAATGCCTCTCGCTTTTATCAACCTTGTATTATATATAAAAATAAATATAGAAATAGAAATGCTTTATTCAGTGCTAAAAAGAAAAATTACAGATTACACAAACATAACATACAAAGTTTTTACAATAACATCGAAACAAATATAAAATAAAATAAAATAAATAATAACATATATATAGTACATTGCAATTTTTTATAATCTAACCAATGAAAATAAAATATATTTGTATGTTTTTATATTAAAATCCTTTTATTAGCATTTACGTGAAAGAGTAACAAACATCCATACAAACTTTCGCGTTTATAATATTAGTAGTATTTATTCAGTGTTAGTACAAAACCTACTCATACGGGCAGTCGAAGCCTTTCGCGACTATCGTCGACCATACACATCCGCAAAACCACAGATTATGCAGATGCGTTGCCCTCATTTTCCCTATCCCCCCAATAGGCCTCCAGAAACTCATAAACCGCACGAAACGCAACCTCATATCTGTCACTTTACCCCGGTAGTATGTGAGCGAGAGGTACCACCATGGTCATACCGGTAATGCAACTACCTCTTGCATCAAATTTTTGTATTATAATGAAATTCAGTTATGCGTTTCTTTTTAAACTCCAAACAATAATTAAATTTGTCCAATCTATACTAATATTATAAAACTGAAGAGTTTGTTTGTTTGTTTGAACGCGCTAATCTCAGGAACTACTGGTCCGATTTGAAAAATTATTTCAGTGTTAGACAGCTTATTTATCGAGGAAGGCTATAGGCTATATAACATCACGCTGTGACTTACAGGAGTTGAGTAATGCGGGCGAAGCTGCAGGCAACAGCTGGTTAATAATAAAATGGAAACTGGTATATAAAAAAATCTTTTATTTAATTTTAGATTTTGAAGAAACCTAGAGCCATAGTAACCAAGGTCACAGATAACATAGGGGCAATAAGTAGCCCTGGAATACCTGACGCATGATCATTATGACATAAAATTATAATGTTATAAGATTATAATGTCATAAGATTATAATATCATAAAACTATAATGATATAACATTATAATGTCATAAAATTATAATGTCATAAAATTATAATTCATAAAATTATAATGATATAAAATTATAATGTCATACACGTGTCATACGAATCAAATAATATGAACGAGGTTATCAAAGCTATTTTAAGCCGACTACAATTGTCACATAATTACAAGTTAATGAAAGCGAATTAAAAACTTCTTGCTATTACAAAATACTGCCATTCTAATACTTCATTAGTTTTTATTATAAGCCGTAGCTTTGCTCTCGTTAAGTTAAAACGTGCGGGCTGTTGAATACTATATAGATTATCATAACGTAGCATTATTAAAAACATTTTATTCAGATATATATTTAGTGAGAACAAATTTTGTTGAAGTATACCAGTCCATGGTTACTACACATGGATCATCATCATCGTCAGATATTTAAAAAAAAACCCCAAACTGTCACAGGGACTGCCGATAGATGTGAAAACAAAACAATTAAATTCAAATACCTATAATACAGGCTGAAAAAGATTATGGCAACCTGTACAATTTAAACGGCGCACATAATTTAGAAGCAACACAATTTGCAAAACAAATATTGCATAATCTTATATAAATAAATCAAACGTCAAACTGCGTCTCCAGCGGCTCGCGTGCGGTGTCGCGAGTCCACGTCATATAAACCTCAAACTGCGTCTCCAGCGTTTCGTATGCGGTGTCGCGAGTCCACGTCATATAAACTACAAACTGCGTCTCCAGCGTTTCGTGTGCGGTGTCGCGAGTCCATGTCATATAAACTTCAAACTGCGTCTCCAGCGTTTCTTGTGCGGTGTCGTGAGTCCACGTCATATAAACGTCAAACTGCGTCTCCAGCGTTTCGTGTGCGGTGTCGCAAGTTCATAGATTTTATCTCATCTAAAAATATGCGTATCGCGCTAAAAGAAGTTTACTTTTTTATGTTAGTTGGATAGGCAAACTGGCAAACGTACCACCTGATGGTAAGTGGTCGACGTCGCCCATGAACATAAACCAGTAAACCTGGAAGGAGCCCAGGCAACTTATTTATGTGTTACCTATCCTGAGACATAAGATGTTAAGTCTCGGTGCCAGTAATTACACTGCCTATCTTGCCCTTCTCTCCGAAACACAGGAAAGCTGTTTGACGGGAGAAACAAGCAAGATGGTGGTACCCATGCAGCCGGGAGCGCGGCACAGCGCTTCCCTCCCACCGGTTACACAAATATTGTTAAAAGTTTGTATTTGAAATAAGACATTGCTAAGTTTTCATTCCCGGCGTTCGTTGAGGGTGACCTAAGTTCAGCATAACGGATAAAGTCTAATGATGATAATGTTTTCTTATATGTAACTCTACAAAGCTTTTTCCTTTTTCTCGAACCATAAATTGTACACAAAATACTACTTAATAAACAGTTCCGTAAAACAAAGGAACATGACATAAGTTGCGTCGTGTGCATTCTCCTAACGATGCTCAAGATTTCTCCAGCGACCCTGACGCCCTTATTTAGCGAGCCGCCTTGACCCTTGACCTTCAGTGGTACTTCAGCATTGATACGCTCAGCTTTGTATAATGTCGCCATGGTGAAATGATAGATTTAAGACAGCTAGTAGGATCCCTAACAAATTATTTTACCGCGGAATTAATAGTATGGCTCGCGCCACCTGCTTGGGTGGGATTCCAAAATACAATTGAAATCATCATCATCATCATCTTTAGTGTACAAAAAATACAATTATAAAAATAATTCAATCAAAATCCATGCATTAATCACAAATTAAAGATACAGCAGTTTTTGCGTAGAGAGGACTAGTTAAAATATTGATGTATCATAGGGCAGCTTCGAATAACTTTGTAACGTTAGACGTATGACACCTCAGTCCTCCCGTGACCATGTTTGCTGTAAAGTATCTGAAACGTCGGGTTTGTAAAAATCTTAAACCGCGATAAAATTTGCACAATTTGTTTCATAATAATAAATAAAATTCTCGTAAACCTTAGATAACATTAAGCTACTTATTAAATTTTCCGTCATATGAACGATTGTATATGTTATTAAAATTATTTTAAACTAGACGCTATGCAACGACTCACGAGACTGAACAAGGCACTCGTAGACAATGCTGAAATGTTGAGCTCTGCGAAATAAAAAGGAAAAACATTGTAAATATCTCGTTTCAAATAGTTTTAAAAGTCAAACTACTCTACTGTAATTATTTTGACTAACGCCGATTATCCGAACGCCGAGTAACCGAATCGCCAATTATCCGAATCGGTCCTAAACGTAATAAAAATCAACACCAAGTAATTTTTGTTTTGTTGTAACAAGTTTTAACTTGTTGGAGTCCAGATATAATATTTGAATTCAAAGCTGAGCAAAGGCAAGATGTTGAGATGTTCAAGTAGCGTTATTGCAGAACTGTGTTTGTTAAACTTAATGAAGTTTATTCTGTCATGTGTAACAGGTCGGTCTTTTTCATTACCAGTCCTATGTCCGATTATCAGAATTTTCGATTATCCGAATCGACCGCTGTGCCACGCTCCCGGCTGCATGGGTACCACCATCTTGTTTGTTTGTCCCGTTAAACAGCTTTGCTGTGTTTCGGAGAGAAGGACAAGACAGGCAGTGTAATTATTACTGGCACCGAGACTTAACATCTTATGTCTCAGGATAGGCAACACATAGATGAGTTGCCTGGGCCCGTTTCAGGTAAGCTAGTTTATGTTCATGGGCGACGTCGACCACTTACCATCAGGTGGCACGTTTGCCAGTTTGCCTATCCAACTAACATAAAATAAAAAAAATCGACCCCGGTCCCGGCGTTCTACTGTGTTTAAAATCGTATTTTTAATAGTAAATATTAATACGGCACATATGGGAGAGGATATTCTAGTACGAGAAAGAGAGTTCCACTGCCATTACCGCCACTGCTGCTTCTTTATCTCTATACTCTATCCACATTGCAATTAACATACTAAACTGGTTGATCCTTAAAACTATTATTCTTAATACATTCTATTATTTTCAACTCAAAATATAACACATAAGTTGATTTCCCGGTTTTCATGATTAACAAACATCTACATACATTGCCTTAGAATTAATTCCGTAAAAGTCCTGTTAAAATAGTTTTTTTTCTAAATTTTCCAGACTTTTATAGGTTTTCGCCATTGTTAACCTGTTCAAAAGATCGCATACCAATACATCAGAATGAAAAACTCATTTTAAACCTCCTCTATTTGGACTTTGCGCTTTAAAAGCGTGATTTTATTCAAACTCTGCAAAAAGTCTGCAAAAAGGGAAGGGGCCCTTTTTGCAGACAGGGGCCCGTGTTCCAGACAGGGGTCCCGTGTTCCAGACAGGGGGCCCCCTGTCTGCGGCTTTATCCCGAATCGATGGCGGGCCCTCATCCATCCCATAGCACTCGGAATAATCAAAACAGTGTTGAAAACTTATCGTGAATTAAACTACGTGATATGTTTTTTTTATTCAGTTGTGTGAAAAAGAAGTTTATTCCGAATCTGTGGTAACAATGGTATTAAATATTGAACGATTAGTCATTTTTATTTTTATTTCAGTAATTCCAAAACGAATGAAAATATAAGGTGGCCTAATAGTTCATGATAAAAACCTTATTTTGTTAGTTTTCAATACACGATTAGGTAACTTTTGTAACAGAGAAAAAAATATCAAACATACCTCTTTTTAAAAAGAGATTCACATTTTATGGGCAAACGGGACTGGATTAAGCCTCTTAACTTTCTTCGTAGATGAGTCTATATATGTATATCATGTCGTAATGAATTCCTCCAATTATCGTTTTAACGCAATAAAATAACGAAAATCATTTTGTTGTTTACGTCCTTTAGTTATAAGCTCGCGCTCTTATGGGCTAGCCCTGAACCCCCCAGAGAGCCCGAGGGATACGTTAAAACAGAAGAATTCAGGAGGAGTAGGAAATAGTTTCAAGTTTATAGAAACTCGTCCATGACTATTTAATATTTATGTTGCCGTAAAATCAGCGCACAAAACTTCATTCTAGCATTCCTAGGGTGCATCTCGATCAATACGGTGCATTTCAGCAAACACACTCTGTTTCCTTTACAATAGATCTCAAAATGCTTTGGAGGTCACGACTGTGATGTTAAAGATCAATTTACGTTGGGGATAGGAATTCGACAGACGGACAACTCTATATTACAATCATAACTAACTGTAGTTTTAGTTCACATAATTTTTATGAACATGTTCATAATTCTAATAATAACATGTTCATAATTCTAATAATAATTATGAACATGTTTGTCATAAATGTCATTATCACGATCATTATAATTAATATCATCACGAACATTATCACCCATCAATACATTCATCATACCATAAACAATATACAGTATGTTCTCTTATTCATATTATGTGCTTTTTAATAACCTGAAAAGTTTCACCTTTTATACAGCAGTTTTTGATTGAGTAGCAATGCCATCCTTGCGTTTACATGAACTCGAAATAGAAACATAAATAATTATATTTGGCAGATTTTTAAACAGTCTAAGTTTTGGCATACAGGCATTAGTGAATTTTTCTGATACTGTTCCAGTATTTGTGACTGTATTGAACAAAAAGCTGTAGGTAACAGAAGTTTGGATATAATTCTACCATCAACCTTGGCCTGGCCGAATTCATTACTGTTGCGTGCTAGCTTGTACATGCGGTTTCGTCCGTGTACCCTGGATTAATTATTTATTGACAAAAATATCATTATCAAAAAGTTTTTGTGTACTAGACAAATTTCTTTCAATGGATTTATCATAAATGAAGAAAAGTATCATTATCATTATCAACAATTTTCCGTGTACTAGACAAGTCTCTATGTATAAGCATTAATGAAGAAAAGTATAATTATCATTTAGTAAGAGGTAGTGCCTTAAATTCATGAGGGGATTCATGCTCATAATTGCCACGCTGAGCAGGCGGATTGGCAATCGCAGATAATGATGAATTCGCATCGGCGACACTGCTGCCTGCCGCTGATTTGTTTGATGGTGCCGCCATCCCTCGGTGCGATCGATGCTTAGTGATCAAGTCTATCTCACTGTCACGATGAGACAGACTGACACCAAGCAATCGATTCGCAGTGTTAGCCTCCTTTGATGTTGGGAAGCTTAATGCCCTTTGACGACTTCTACGTCACCCTGGGCTGGTATTGGGGTAGGAGTATTCTGAAGCCGCCCAGACACACAGCAGAGCATGCGAGTAGCAAGGGATCGGCCATCTTGGCGTTCATTGAGGGAGGCCTATGTTCAGCAGTGGACGTATAGAGGCTGATGATGATGATGATGATAATGATGATGATGAAGAGGTAGTGCGATGCTGCATTGCACCCAAACTGGACTGGCACGACTGGGGTGGTACCTCTCGCTCACATAACACCGGCGTCAAGTGACAGCTATGCTGTCGCGTTTCGTGCGGTTTGTTAGTTTCCGGTGGCCCATTGAGGGGATAGATCATCAACAATTTTCCGTGTACTAGTTAAGCCTCCTTCAATGGATTAATAAAAAAAATTAGTAAATTAATTCATAAAAATATCATTTTAATCTTTTTCATCGTTGTTACGTCCATACACGGCTTTTAAAAAAAGCCAAGACGGCTAATTCCTTCGTATGTTGAGACTAGCCGCTGAACGGACATCGTCGTCTTATCTAGTAAAAAAAAAAGTAATTAAACCGTATTTTGATTATTTGTAATAAGGTCGCCTGACTGTATCCTTAAGCCATTAGTAACTATAAAATATCTGAAACGTCAGGAAGGCCAAAATAAACCGCGATAAAGTCGGTGAAAAGTAAATAGTAATATTACAATATAATTCAAGTCTGGTGTTGTCTTTTTACCCGGCTGTAAAGAAGGGGTTATGTTTTTCGCGCCTTTGTTTGTAACATTAATTATTCATCACTCCGACAAAAAAGGCTTCGTTCAATGAATGCAAAGACGACCTATCCCATCTAAGAATTTACATCTAGAACACAAAATACATACGTTTACCACGAACAAAACCCAGCATCTAATATCTATCACCTAATACAGGTCCCTAAATCACGTTAAACGCTCAATCGCCTGTGATCTGATTCCCACTGATCCACATAGCGATGCCAAACCAATAATTCGATTTGTTCAATTAATCCACTTATTGGACATTGTACTGTTTGTGATGAAGTTAGAAGCTGTTCTTCATTGATCATGTAATCGGAATTTAGCTGTAATGTTGTGTTTGTATGACAACTAATTGCTCTAACTGGCCGTCAGATGGCCATTGATGGATGATTGGCCACTGGGATGTGCATATAGATCACTGGTTGGTAGAATTGCTATTACGTCAGTGACAACTCACTGACCAGTTTCGGATTGTATGGCTCGCATTACTACTCTATCCGGTTATATGCTCGATGCTTTTCTTAAATGAGATGTGCATTATCGGTTATCTACCGTCATGACGTAGTAATACATATGAAAGTAGTGAACAAATGTTTATGGAATGTGATAAACGACTTAGCAAATGACCGTCGCAGCCCTAACGGCTTGAAAGCTTGGGCCTTCTAAAAAAAAGGGCTTGGGTAGCTACAGTTTTTCATTGCTGTAAAAAGACTTTTATTAAAATAAATTGTGCTACGGCAACGAAAAAAAAATAGCCGATCTGTAAAGTTCGTTTACGGACTTTAGTTTAACGTGACAACGTCATAACAAAACCCCATGGCCCAAAAAATTGGTGCCAGCTCTCCTACTATCGCTCATTGCACGCTTGCGGGCAAAAAATTGGTGCCAGCTCTCCTGCTATAACCGGGAGATTGACGCGTCATTTCGTGCATGCTGCCGGCGTTCATCGATTTATTAGACTTTGTCACGTTAGAATAAAAAAATAAACGGATCAGGATCATAATCACAGCTTTAGCATAAATAAATGCTCCAAGATAGTTTTGACCGTTATCATTATTTTTCCAGGTTGCCTCTCCCCTGGTTGTTGTACGGCCTCATCAACGGGGAGCCCGTGCAGGTCAACTCCAAGGGCATGGTCTGCAGCATCGTTCTTCTCTTCGCCATGCTACTCTTCGTCATCCTCAGCATCGCCTGTTTCAGGTGGAAAATGAACAAGGGCCTCGGCTTCACGATGTTCTTATTGTACTTCGTTTTCGTCGCTGTGAGTCTTGGACTGGAGTACGGATATTTGCATTGCCCTAGCGAATAATGTCAATTATCAAATGACAAAGACAAATACATAAATATATCTTTAATTGCACAAAAGAATTAAAAATACGTAAATATTATACATATATAATGGCGTAAAAAGAGGTTTAGTTTAGTAAATACTTTTTTGTTGTTAGAAATCTATAGTGCCATGCAAACCGACTTTACTGGGGTTGCCAATTTGCGGGAAATTCCCGGAACTTTAGGGAAATGTTGGGAATTCATTCATTTATTTTTTATGATAATAGCATTGGTCAATAGTTTCGTTTTAAGGATTATTTATAAACCGACTTTGATAGATTTTTTTTCCTTATAAGTGTGTTAAGGATAATCTGTTCCACAACTAGTGTTTTACATTTTTAGGGAATCTAGAATGACATTGTCAACACTACTAATGCCTTTTTTATTACAGAAACGAAAAGGTTTTGATGAATTTAAAAATACTTAAACATTAATCAGTTTCTTTATTTAGAAATACAGTAAAAACTTTTATGTACTTGTCTTTAGAGAATGGGAAAATTGTAAAGAACTAAAAATCGTGAAGGTGTAACCTATCCTTCCATTTTATATTGAGACAATCAAAGGCTTTAAAATTGTGTAAGGAAAAGAAAACAGCTATATTCTTTCAGAACTTTCTTCCTACAATGGGAACACGTGAACAACCTGTAACGACAAATAAATCAACGACGTATTAACCTAATAGAATAGTTAATTTGAATAAAATCGTACAAATAAATATATCAACAATTAAAAAAATACAGCTATTTATGCTAAATATAAACGTAATCACAATTATATAAAGATTCGTGTATTTTATCGTTTTGAATATTGACGTATCAAAAATAGTCAGGGCCGGATTTGGGGGCAACAGGGCATACCCGGGGCACATGGGAAGGGGTTTTAAATTTCCCGTTTAAATGACCCGTTCAATAGGGGTGATAAATATTCAAATTTCTACAAGTCAGTCTTTAATTTTTTTCCAAGCAGTTTTATAATGCCCCCGTCGTTGCCCCAGAGCCTCCAGGAATCCAAATCTCGCCCTGAGAATGATGACCGATAAATGGTTGTGGTTATTCTTACATCGGTAATTAAAACTATTGCTTGTTTAAATACAACAATTTTAATTTGCGTTACGTCTTCGCATTTTGAACGTAACAAAGTGACTTACAACAGAACAAAGAATTATATTAAGAAGAAATTTAATAGAAAATAACGCAATACACGGCGAGATCAAGGAAGCTGTTTTTTATGAATATGTAGCCATGAAATAGACTGTAGATATTTATAAAATGTTAGTTGTTTAAAGCTTTTAAATATATATACATAGTTAAATCTCGGAGGAGGGACGTCGTCTATAAAAATGTTGATTGGTGATTTTTTTTTTAATAATTTACATGTAAATATTTTGTTGTGTGTTAATTTGTAGTAATATTACTGATTGTTACAAATACTAGGGATGTGCACCGCGGTATCGATAATTTAATATTTTAACTCACTTTGAATGTCGATTTAGTGTTACAGGTTTTACATGGTTTTATCGCGGTGCACATCCCAGTTATCGATCGGAATTTATATTTTGTATGGTACAAACAATTATATGGAAGTTGTCACGGCACAAATGCTAGATAGATGTAAATACACAGAACGACGGGACAGACGTGTCAAGACTTTGTGTAGTAATAAATAATCATATTTTGTCGAATGTGCCTAAGATTTTCGAAGAGCTCGAAACGTTAGCTTCAATTTATGGAAACTAATACGAGTCCTTCATTTTATTTGTATAGCAATATAATTAGTGTTAGATTTTCACGCACGTGTGTCCCGTACGTGGTAACATGTAGACATTTTGTTTGTACGCCATTGGCTTTAAAATGTGTATCGTAAAGTGTTCGTTATCTGTACATGTAGATAAATTATATACGGTTCAATGTTTATCGTGGTTATATAATATTGGAACATCTTAAAACCGTCCGTAGTTTTCTGTTTCTCGCTTTCGATTTCACATTGTGAAGAATCTTCTAATACTAAACTTGTGTAACGTTCATGTGACAACTTTTCACTCGTCAACGGATGGTGGCTGTAGGTACACCAATGGACTAAGATCTCCAGATAGCCCGCCTATTGGACATAGCAATAAATAGATTAGATAGTTAAATATACTTAAGCTTTAACCACCATTGAAAAATGCTCAAATGGTGATTTTTTTTTCTTGAAATGTGTATCTTCAATGAACGCACAAGTATAAACTACGATAATAACGATTTTGGGTTTCAAAATAATCAAAATTAAATAAAACGATATAAAAATGTTATTGGACGGCACATATCGACAGGTTCTAGACAATCGATTGATGGTATTCTGTGATAAGAACATGACATATTTATTCTCATCTTTCTTCTGATTGTAGATACATATCTATACATAAATATTGGATTTGATAGCCTTCTGTAGAACGCTTAGTGGTGTCACGGCCGGTCGAGCGGTTTCAGCAAAGAGGTTTTACTGATAAAAGTGCTGTTAACTTTTCTTCAAATTTTATAGATTATACAGCTTCGTAGTAATGGTATAGGTACCTGTCAAGAGACTGTGAGACCTCCGTGGCCCTTCTATACAATAATTTTAAGATTAAAACGAATTTTTCTCTCAAATTAATATCTTTTAAAGGTTTGGTGATATGATAAAGCTTAGAGTGAAGTAGATGCAGGAAAAGTTATATATGAATATCTCTAAATTATATGTAATATACAGAAAAGCACCAAGTAATCGTACTATGCATGTATTGTAATGTACCTTACGCCTATAAGCGCCACATATTATGCTATGAACCTTAATGACACTAGCAATTTCTATCTCTTGTATTAATATATTTACTCTTAATTAGAAACTTAATCATCCTTCCATAATTGTTTCTAGTTATATTAGGTATTAAACGATACGTTTGAGTATAAATGAATCATATCATGGCGTACGTCCGTACGTGACGCATTAGTAGACATTAAAATTGCATTTGTTCAGTACCAAATAGCACACATCGACCTAGTTTCCATAGTATTTCAAAGTTTACGATTATTAATTAGAACAATTATTACAAGATTTTATCGATATCGTCGACGATAATTATTATACATCCCTAACTTCTTCTTATAGCGTAAGGATAGGTTAAATGCTACCATTAAAACTTAAAAATGTTAATTATCTACTACTTAAATATGATATCCAAGTAGAATTGTTACTAGAATGATGATTTTTATATAAAATAAAATATAAAAAAACAACATACGAAAAAAATTCCATTTCATTGTCCTAAGCGCTGTATTAAAAACAAACTGATATTTTGTTTCGACTTCGTTATATCGTGTTAGGGGAATGGAATGATTTAGCCATCTTTTTTTGTAGCTGAGACATCTCGATTTCGAGATAAACTTGTCTATGGGTTTTATCATAGTAAATAAATTATTCCCCGATTTCTCTTTCTCTCTATTCCGATATCTTTTCTAGATTGTTGAATTTCTCGAACTCGAGATGGCAGCGTAGATTGTTAATAGTGATATTAATAATAATTAAAACATGTAAAAATGTTA
Organism: Helleia helle; assembly: GCA_963853865.1. NCBI lineage: Eukaryota > Metazoa > Arthropoda > Insecta > Lepidoptera > Lycaenidae > Helleia > Helleia helle. Next base: position 15,827,318 of record OY971433.1, on the reverse strand, counting down.
TTAATTTATTATAGTAGAGTTAGGGGTTCATGTACCGAGATGGCTGGGTTGATTTTAATGGAGTTTTCATCAGTATTACCTATATCAGTAGCGTGTTTTGTATATGTTTAAATATTGTATTCGTCACAATTTTTTATGTGAATAGAAATAATTTTTAGACGAAAACACATTTGTTATCTGTTAAAAACATTCAGAGTAGTTTTTTTACTGTCGTTACATTGTCATTGTTTTTTTGACAAAGCACAAGTAAGCACAATTTATTGGAAAACGCCAATTGAGGTTAGTTTGTTATATAATTTTGTTAATCGCATGTTTATAGTCGATATATTTTATTTTATTCAACAGGAACATGTAAAGAGTAACAGCGTGTCGAACGTATTATGAAAAATTACAATAAAAATTATAAAATAGTGACTCTTGTGTGTTTATTCAAATTTTTGAGAAACCTTTTAAAAGATTTTTTTTTATTAGCTTCTCCAACACCCTTATTATCCAGACGTAATATTTTTACGTAACACATTATTTTGATAATTTGGTTATAAAATCAAACCTTTTTATGATCTCTTTCAATTAATGCCGAGATAACGTGTTGGGGTATTAATATGCATCTGTGAACTATCTGCATCGTGATCGCTTACTATCGGGTGAACTCGTCATTTGCAACGTGATTACTTACTATAAGGTGAACTGGTTGTTTACTTCTTGGTCACATACTATCAGGTGAACAAGCTGTTTGCACGTGAAACATAGTAGTCAGGGAAGGAGCATACTGTCAACACTTTCTTAACATATGTGACATAGTGCCTTCATAGTTTCAATTTTTCATCACTGGATGGCGCTGCAAGTTTTTCTACAGCGTTCATATAATCGAAAATATCTGCCAGGTTCAGCATAAAATACCAAAATAATCAGAAATAATTATTTATTGACGATAACAATAAAATTTTGACAATAAATAATCAGAAGCAAGTATAAATTAGTATAATAAATAGAATAACACCGACACTCGAGACCGTTTGATTAAACATACCTAATTAACATATCTTTTGTTGTGGACAGTAAAATATTTTTCTTTCTTTCTTTCTTAATTAAGAAATATCAAAAACAAAACTGTTTAAAATGTGATATCTACAAAGTTGTAAAGTGTTTTGGCATGAGCTACCTTGTTTAAAGGACTGCACGTGAACATTCGTGGAAAAATTCAGAAACATCAAACTCGAAACAAACAAAGCGAAATAAACCGTTTTAATAGATTTTTTTCAAATCTAGCATCAAAAACATCTAACTATATTAGCTAACAGAATTTGTAATTCAACTTGGTCGACTAGAATTTAGTTTTATTGAGTTATGAGAAATAACGAATTTTGTATAAAATGCAATAACGCTCAACGTTACTATATTTTACACAAAATTGGTTTTAAAAAACATCACTTTTGATTGACTGACTGACATTAGTTATTAGTCTGACCAAGTTAAAACGACAGACAAAACCTTAGGACAAAACTAATTTTGACGAAATACTTTATACTAATAATTAAAATACACTCATACAATTTTCAATAGAATACAAATTTAATCATTCAAAGAAGTTTACTGGATTTAAATAATAATAATTGTCACAAAATTGGACATAATGAAAATTGTGGCAAAATATTTAATGATGTAGGTTGATTTTTGCTTGCACTTTTTTGGCTTTGAGATTTGTGACAAGTTAAAATGATAAACAAATTATATAAAAAAGTATTTATTTAGAACTATCATTTTCGTAGATAAAAAATCGTGTCAATAAAAGTCGTAATTCTGGTTTTATTGGGAATAAGGATAATAAAATGTTATAACTGTTGTAAATCATAGTAGGACGGTTCCTTTCAAAAAATGTGCTATGCAACAAAATTAAACTTAATTTAAATGTTTAAAGAGGATTTTTTAGTTTGATACCTTTTTGATTAAAAACACGGCTATAATATAACAAAAAATATTATATATAATTATTCCATACTATACGTTTCAAATGAGAATAGGACGGACTTATCCCTATATTGTGACGTCATAGCTGTCAATTCAAACCAGTTAGGTAGGGTGGACAAAAAAAAATTCTTCAAATTAAATTTATTTACAGAGGTTAAGTGAAAAAAAACCAATCAAAATCTAGATCTTCAACCCCAATCATCTTTGCATTCCTATCCGAATTCGCGTTGGATACGTGTTAACGTGTTTTTATTTATCCCCGTAGCTAAATGCTAAACGCTTGGTCACTTTACTTGCATTTTACAGTGTTTGCAAAATGGTAGCGTACATTTCACGAGTCAAACTTATATTTCCTTCAGGTCCTCGGAGCACACTAACAACGGCAAGATGGCGACCGGCGTCTTATTTTCTTTAATAATTTTCGCATGGCTCCAGGGCCTTTGCGGCAACAATGAAATAAAAAAAATATTAATGTATGGTTTTAAAAAAGAATTCTGTCTTCAATTTTTTAAAGAATTTCCTACGATTTAACGTTTTTATTTAATCAATTTAAAACTATTATTTATGCAAATAAGTTTTTGTGCAAACCGTACTTTTCAAATGATATTTGACAGATAGAGGTTATTGAGGTTCCTATTCTTATTTGAAACGCATACATAATACAGGAATATTTTTACATTTATGTAGTCAATTCTTTTATCTATTTATTCCGACAATCCAGGCGGCCATGCCGCCGATATTGTTGAAATGAAGGGAAGAAATGGCGGGAAGCATCGGGACGCGCGGTTGTGTTTTTTTGGTTTCCCGTTAATTAATTGTTATTTTTCGTTTTGTCCATTCGGAGTGGTTTTCTATAGTGTTTTTTTTTTAAACTTGATCTGTGTAATATATATTGTGATTGTTTGGCGAATATTTTGGTGGACTGCCTTGGGTGAATGGAATGGGGAATGATTGATGGGGGCTAGAGGGGCGAAGCCGCGCTCCTTGGGGTTTCCCGCCATTTCTCCGTATTACAGACCGAATAATTATTGTATTTTGTATTGCTAATAGCCTAGTAGCTAATGCCTTTAAATGAAAATTATAAAATAATAATTGAAATGAAGGTTTTTGCGCGGAATGGCGGGAAACATCGGGACGCGCGGTTGTGTTTTTTTTGGTTTCCCGTTAATTAATTGTTATTTTGTGTTTTGTCCATTCGGAGTGGTTTTCTATAGTGTTAGTTTTAAAAACTTAATCTTTATATATTGTGATTGGTTGGCGAATATTGTGGTGGACTGCCTTGGGTGGATGGGATGGAGAATGATAGTTGATTGATGGGGGCTAGAAGGGCGAAGCCGCGCTCCTTGGGGTTTCCCGCCATTTCTCCGTATTACAGACCGAATATTGTATTTTGTATGGCTAATAGCGTAGTAGCTAATGCCTTTAAATGAAAATAATAATAATAAGGTTTTTGCGCGAAAGCAATCGCCGTGTTGGACTTATCAATAATACATTAAGTTTTTTGTAAAAAAACTATAACGTGCTGACTTAAAAAAATTGTTTCTACAGTGACCGTTATGTTATGAACAAGTGGTATTTTAATTAAATATACGAATAGCATAATTTTACGTATTTTGGGCTGTGAAAAAATAATTTAGCAATGTTCTTACATGTTGGCGCCAAGCTTTAAAATGACGAAATCAGATTTTAAAGTAATGCCTGATCAGAAAATAAAAACCTTCGCCATATTGCGGGAAATTTCGAAACTAATTTCTGGATGGACGACACTATGTGTTGACATACAAAAGATACAGTGGCGACACCACGCAGGGCTTACATATTTCTGGTCAGGCTATAAAAGTCATTAAAGATTAAATATATTATTACTTTGTTTTAAAACTTTTTACTTACTAATAGTTTTTATGTAGGTACCTACCACCCATGGAGTATAAAAGTAGTCAGTCAAGAAGTGCCATGTCAAACAACGAATTAGTAAAGGTATGGAAACATAACTCTCTTACAAAGCTCGGAAAAATATGGTTCCAAACTCACACTACTAAACTGATAATACTTACACGATTTGCACACGCGCAATACAAAATACTTTGCTAAATTTAATATGTGCACATGAATTCGTCCACCTATCCATATAAGGCGCAATCTAATTTAGGAGGATAGTGATAGAATGAAACTGAAATATCAAAGAAAGTGAGTGCGAACGTGATGGACTATTACGCGACATGTACAATGACAATGTCAGTTGAGAAGTGGAAGGATGATATTATGCATTAGTCTGACATTCATTAATTTTATTATAAAGTAATTGATTATATGAATTAATGTGGAAACCTACATTTATTTTGTCTGAATATGAAGAGTAATAAAATGACCGTTTTTATAGTTCCGTCATAGTACCAGCAGTATTTTGAAAACGTTAGTTGATCATTTTGAGAGTCCGGAGACACTGGACGAAGGCGCATGTCTCTGTATGAAATTAAAATTGAAAATATTTACAAAATTAGGTAAACCTCAGTAAGGTCTACTAACATTAGTTGTAAGTATATTTTTGCGACTAACATAATTATATGGATTTAAATCTGAAATAAATGTATTATTATTATTATTATTTTAACCAATAATTATTATCAAATTGAGAGTAAGTCATTATTTACTCACTATACAGAATCTGTCGATATTTCGTATATTTTTTAAGCCTTAGAGTAGTTGACAAACTCGGTACTCAATGTAAAATTTAATATAACATATCAGTATATAAAATCGGCTGCCTGCTGATTGCATAATACTGACCACAAAGATTTATATGGAGGTTATTCAAGCGTGAATAAAATACGAAATTATTAACTTAACTGTGGTAAGTTATCCCAGTTTGCTTTTTATTTCCTTCTTTTCGTCTCTTACACCATTTTACAACGTAGGAGGTCATTTTTGTCTCTGGGAAACGATTTTTTCGTCAACGCAACGGTCGTCTAGACTGTCACAGAACGCGCAGCAGACTGAGAGACAAATTGATTGTACTTTTTTGGCCCCGCCCACTTGATTGTAGTTTGCGAGGAACCGTTTTTTAGCGCAGTTCGTATTCCATACCTTTTCTAATTCGTTGATGTCAAATGAGAAAAAAAAATAGTGCATTTTTAATTGTAACTAGCAGTCGCGCTGGTGGATAGGGGGTTTACTTTTTTGCTTTTGGTAACTCCATGGTTTTACATAAGAGCATGCGCGTATAGAAAAAACACTTTAGCCGATTAAAATGCTTAACTGTACTTAGATTAGTTAAATTTAGTTATTATACTATTTTTATTTGTTGAATATTAATATGGTATTTTTTTTGACTCGTCATAAAAGAATTACTTACAATTTAACTGGTAATTTGCAGGCCAACATTTGTTTTATAAAAATAATGGATTTGACAAGTTTTGGTTATGAATTGTATGGCCAATGAATCTTACAGATTTATAAAATATATATATATCAATATATACAATACAATACAACAATAACCTTCCCGATCTCATTCTTATGAGCATATTATTTCTATACAACAATATATATTTATATCTTTAATTAAATTAGCAAAGACACCTATAACGTAAAAATATATATTCAATGTATCTTTAAATACTATACTAAAATATAAAAAGTTCTTAAAAAATAATATTTGTATTGTTTTACAATACAATGCGGATAATAAATATTAAGTTCCTAATATATAAATATTTATTTAATATTTAAAGACACAAATATATGAAGCCCGTTAACGTTGATCAACTGCTATAGAGTTTTTTATCTTTTTACCGCACACCATTCTGTATTGCTTAAATTCAAATAGATATATAAAAATGCATATAATTTTATTTAATATAAGGTATTTGAAACATTAAAATATATATTTAGATATTAAAACACACATTAAGATCTCCTCTGACACCCGACCAGCCAGCCAACTTTGTGTCACGGAATCGCGAGAGAGAATTGAGAAACTCTTCTCCATGTGACTAAGGAAGTACGTGACGCAGACGAGTACGGCAGAAGAGAAGGAAGGCCAGCAGAGCTGCCAGCGCTGCGCCAGCTAGAAGAGTCTCTTCTCTGCGCGTTCCACCAGCACGCTCTACCACCACACTCTGAAATTACCAACGATTAAAGTTATGGGGGATTAATTATTGATAAAATAATTCAAGGTTTGTTTGTGTTCCCCACTACGGCTCAAGCCTTATCGTAGTGGTGGGGCTCAGTAGACTAACCCAGAACCTTGGGTGAAGTTAAGTGAATCGAGGAGGCTGCTCTTTGTACTCCTCTTATAAGAATATGGGACAATAGAGCAGGGGAACAAGGGGTGAGGACGGGAACCTCACCCCATTGCACTGTCCCGACGTTAGGAGAGGTTGTTCTGTGATGCGGGACAGCGTCTATTTTACTTCTATCTGGAATACAGTGATGTAACTTGGTAAACCAAAATAACCCTGTATAAAGTAAAAAGAAAAGTATATCACGGGCGCATTAAACGGTATACGGTGATTGGGTACTGTTATGCCTCTTACTCACCCATCCACCGTGTCTGATGGCCCAGGGCGTGGCACACTGGGCGACATGTCTGGCCGCCCAGTCCGCCGCCCTACACCAGCCACCTACGCGAACCGCCCGTGCGCAGACCTCACAGAGGAAGGCTAGCACCAGCAACGCCCTCTGCTCGGCGTGGACACACGCCTGGAAAACAAATATTGTATTTCTAGTGTTGTTCCAACATATAAAAGCTATTGTATTTTTGTAAAAAATAATTCCACTGAGTTTGTTTCGCCGGTTCTTCTCAGTGAGCTCGCCTTGGAACCGGCAGTAGATTCAATTCAAGCAAGTCAATCTAACAGTAATACGGCAACAAAAGATAAGATAGAAAAACAAAATCATGTGTACTAACCCAACAGTGCTCGCTATTTCATTGAAGAAAAGGTAGAATTATCGACAGTGAGGTAAATATTATTTTTAAAAAAATATTCCCACCTGACACAACTCTTGCATGATATCCTCAAACGCCACCTCATCCAGAGACAGCAGCGGTATGTGTTCAGCTCGAGCCGCCAGCCGCGCCCGGGCCTTGGTGTCTCTGAACCGGCGCGCCGCCCGCTCCAGCGCCCTCCAGTCCCGCCAGTACATCCACCAGCCCCTGAGGCATCACAATGCTTGATTATTTAATGTTTTAATGTTAGTTGGATAGGCAAGATAAATGTGGAACCTGATGGTACGTGGTCAACGTCGCCCATGAACATAAACTAGTTTACCTGGGACTAGCCCAGGCAACTCGTGTACATTGTACGTGCAGGGCCTATCCTTAATAAGATGTTAAATCTCTGTGCTAGTCACTGCCTGTCCTGCCCTTCTCTTTGAAACAAGATGGTGGTATCCATGCAGTCAGGGGCGGGGCACAGCCTTCCACCACTAAATTTAGGCTCGGCTCGACTCGTTTAAGGCTTTCTCGGTCATAAATTGTTAGGCTCTTGAAGAAGTGGTTTATTTGTGTATTCATAAAAAACACACGAAAAGTCAAAACGAAAAGTTACTATCAACATCCATGGATAACGGAGGATTTCCACGTTGCTGATCTTCAAAATGATGAGGGAAGATAAATACAATATAGGTTTATAATATATATATCTATTCAACATTTGGGACTTTATGTGGCGAAAAACGTTGTCAACTTCTGATAATTTTGTTCAATGATGTTATAATGGAATACCTTTCCATATCTGCGTGTACGGGGTAAATATCCCTGGAAGTATAAGTAGGGATTTCATTGCACCAGAAGTGAAAGAAAGAAACAAACATTTATTCGACACAAATAGGAAAAAAACAAACATCTAAAAATATTGTAAGACAAAAAAATGAAAACAAAAATTTGTAATCTAAATAAAAAAAGAAAGAAATAAATAAAATTACTGAAACATGCTAGTGTCTATTAAAGGTAATTCTTTCATGACATACCTTTGGTCTGGATTAGCAGGAACCATCATGCAACTTGGAGGCCTCAACTCTTCCAGTCTAAGGTGCTGCAGCAGCATTGCTCTGAACAGCCTGACACCTTTTTCCTCTTCTTCGCCTTCGAGGTAGGGCCCCCTCCAATGACCTTGACAATCATCCCGTCTCTCCTCATCCAGGGAGACTTGGCGTCGGAGTGGGGCTCTTGGGGTGATGTATTCATCTAAAGACTGAACACTGCGAGCTGAAATCATTAATATTTTTTTATTGAATATTACTACAATGCATAAGCATAAAACAATAGGGATGTTGACAGTATTTATATAAAAATATAATTTTTATGTTAATTGCTAGTTTCTATGATAGAATTCTGAATAAATACAATATTTTCCCTTATTTTTATTTGATTAAATTAATATTTAATAAATAAAATGTTACAAAATTTAAAATAGGCCACGTGATAATAAACGGAAATGACGTCACCTGTTCCTATTTAGCGGAAGCGGAAGAATATTGACGTACTTTTATACACCATTTTCCGTACGCAGTACATATTGTAAAAAGTATTATTCAGGCGTTTTGACAGTGTACACACACATAGGTTCCGTACAACACTTATAAAACTTAGAAGCCATTTTTTATTAACGACAACTAGAATCATTTTGTCATTTTTACGATGTTTAACAACATATGACGTCACTTGACGAGTGTTAGCGTTTTGGAGCGAAATTTAAAATTCATTATAAAATGCAAGATTTTATAGGCATTAGACGTATTGAAGCAAAAGTTAATAATATTTAGGCCTCTATTAGATATTTATATATGATCTATAAACATTTATGAGAAATATCAACATCCCTATTTACCAATTGTGGGAGATTTATAAACAGCGCCATCTAGTACGCAACAAACGAAACAAGATCATACAAAGACTGCAATAAAGAATAATTACATAAAAATAAGATTTTTTCGTTCTGATTCTGATTATCTCTGATATCTATCTGATATCTATTATATTATATTACAATATGTAAGATAGTTTTTAAAATATTATACCTACTCCTTTCAAACAAAACATATATAAATACTACAAGACAGATAAATAATTCTACTTTGTATTTTTCTAGAATAGTAAAATACATACACAATTATATTATTGTGTATGTATTTTTATAATGTATAATATGTTATAATTTAACGCTTATAAATGTATTCGTTTTTTAAATTATCTTCCAGTAGCACAAAAAACAAAACAACAAGTCATTTAAATATGTACTAGTTTCACATAAGAGTAATGAGAGATTGACATAATTTAATAAATGAAATCTTTAAATTAATACACCAATCCAAATTAATCATTTAGGTACAAAAAAAGAATAGATATTAACAAATCAACCTCACAATCTTCTTTCCAAAAATTCACAAATTAACTATTAAGTGTATCAATACTACAATAATTACACTAAAGATACACGTAACAACAACACTACAATTACCATAATCAAATTAACGAATGTCAAAATCAACGTGATTATACAATAACACATATCATTATTCTTTCAATACGTTTTCAATATACACTTTCAATCCACGTTTTCAATATGCACATTAAATATACAATATATCAAAAAATACCTTGCAAAGGAGCAGGGGAGAAATTCATTTCACTAAAATAATTGCGTTCACAACTGGGAGTATTCTGCCAGTGAGGGTTACCAAACATAAATGACCTTGTTAAGGTTTGACATGGCCGTGACACATATTTCTGCACATGCGTATTGTAACTGTACTACTGGTTTGCCAGTATTCGTACATTTATTTATAAAGGTACGGACAGACGTGCTAAATAAAAAATGCTCGTAAGCTTGTTTTAAATTAGCATGCTCTGCAATTGTTCGTTATTATTATTAGATTGGTATTATTTTCTAATGTTTACGGGAATTTCACCCATTATAATGAAACAACTTTAAGATTTTCCCATGCACCGGATGGGAATACATCCGGTATTTTACAGCAACCATGGTCACGGGAGGACACGAAACGTCCCCACCATGGTTCAAGCACCTTGAATTCAGCATCTTGGGCGAAGCAAATTGAGCCGAGGGAGCTGCTCTTTGTACCCCTCTAATAAGAAGAGAGGACAAGAGAGCAGGGGGAACAAGGGGCGAGGATGGGAACCTCACCCCATTGTACTGTCCCGACGTTGGGAGGGGTTGTTCTGTGGTGCGGGACAACCCCTCTGTGGAGATGACGTCATTCCCTTGAGGGACTGGCTAGCCGTCGAGTGCCCTGTTTGCTCAACAGATCTGGGGCACCTGCCACCAATGCTGGGTGCATTGGTGACACTCACCGGGTTTTAGTGGGTAGAGCTGCATCGACCATACCATCTTTCATGCGTAGCAAGTCCCACATACCCGCTGGGAGGTCCTCTCTCCCCCGCGGGATGCCTAAGAGGCGCAAAATAAAAAATAAACATTACTATGTATTGTAATGTTTTTTTTGTTTCTCATAATCCAGGTTTACCTCTAGTATGGCTCCTTTTTTGTTATCGCAGGAAAATTCTTTTTACGCATGTAGCCAGGATCTCGTGTAGATCCTGACCCTATGTGGGACTAGCACCTAGGAGTGCCCTACACGTAAACGAAAACCACTGCGAGTGCCTTCAGCCGCTTTTCCCGGATCTGCAGGCAACAGGATCACCTCAGCGACAGGCTGGCCCCAGCGAAGGCCAGACTACTTCTCGTAAGTGGGAACTGCCCGGCCGACACTAAGCAGTCCCCGCGACGTCGTGCCATACTGGGCACATATTCCCAAACTGAACCTGGCACGAGCACAGAGGTGTTACTGAAGGCGCATTAAGCGCTTTCTACGTACCCCCGTTCGTCGCCCGTGGGGGGAGGCCTTATCGGCGGCATCCTCTCTCACCCGTTCGTCAGCCTCCTTCTGGGACATTACTGCTTCGCCGAAGGAAACCATCGTCGTCCAGGACTCATCGTCACAGAGCACAATCTCGAGCACACCTTGAAAACAAAATAGATACCATACCGGCACACAGAAACATAGATGGAAAGCGGTAAATGTCACTGTCAGAATTTTGGAGTAAAACTTCTTTAGACGCGATGAGACGCGACTTGAGGACTATAGACTGCTGGATAATTCTTACTCCTTCCCACATAAAAGAGATGTGCTTATTACAATAATTAAGGGAAAACAAGGACAAGACTATACTATTGGCATCTCTCAGTGCGTGCTGATTTTTTCAAGGTCAAACAACATATGTTGCTACACAAATTTTACATTTGTAATTTGTTTACAAAGTCTAGTGAGTTGTGAAGTGCTATTTTAGTATTTTCTAATGTAATTAAAAGAATTCATTGGTAATTAAAAAACAGAAGGTAATAAAAACATTCTGGAATACCCTAACAACGGTGCAGTGTTATAAATTGTAAAAGTGATAGTGACCGGAAATTTCCAAAATTGACTTTTCACTCGTAAGTTCATATTTTATTTCATATTGTGGTTAATAGTGGTTGAATAACGATATGTGTGATCAGTCTTTATGTATATATACTTTCATTGGTTTATAATTCATAAGTTAAATTGAAAAAAAAGGTAATAATTAATATTGATTTTGTGACGTCTTTAATGTTAAAATTGCTAGTATTATGTTTTCCCTTTTCCCAGTAATGTATGTTATTAATATTTTGAATTGTGTTGTTTGATTGAATTTATCTCCAAAACATATCCTTAAATTAAAAGTGAGATATTTTTATTTAAATCGTAATAGTTTTAAAGAACTTTTGGAGGTTTTTTTTAATAAGAAAAGTATTATAGAAATATAAATTAGGTTTATTTTTTATACAATATTCTTACTTACTTAACTTAATATATAAATGATTATAATAGTATTTAGATAATAATTGCGTCATTTTAAATTTTCTAGAATAGGTTAAGGATTCAATTTAGTTAAGTTTAAATATTTTTACAAAATTGAGGCTGGACTCCGCAACAGGTGACGTAAAAAAAAAGAGGTTGTAGGAGAGGAATGGAGTTCCCTCTCTATAAATCCCTCTTCCCTCTACTCCCCTTTGCCGCTAACTCATATTTTAGGAATAAGGGGGGAGGAAGAAAAATTATCCCTGAAAATAGTTAACACCTGGAAAGTGAGGAACAGAGGGTGGGAAGGAATAAAAGATGTTCCTTTATTTATCCCATCACCTGCCTTCTCGCTAGGGAGTATATTTAAGAAGAAAAGGGGAATGGGGAAGGAATATTTGCATTAATTACAAAAATGCAGGTTTTATTTCAAATTAAACAAAGTTTAAATAATGTATATATTCATTTGTATCTACTATTAATACCTTAAGTTACCAATTTCTCAATTATAAATTGTTACTCATAATTTAATCTTACATCACAGTTTCAGTTAATCCTGACATTCGGGAGAAATGGATTAAAGCCTCTGGTCGAAATGACTGGATTCCAAAGAAGTGTTCAAAGATTTGCTATTTGCACTTTGATATAAAACATATCTTAAAAAAGGAAGGTATACTTACATACACCCTGATGCTTTTCCAATTGTTAAGGTGAGTATTAACTAAATAAATATTTAACTATGTAAGTATGTGGTTTTTGGACAAATTACTTTCTCTTATGTTGATGGGATAAGTCTATATTCATGCTAAATTGAATCATTTTAACTTCCATTCTTTAAAGAAAGAAAGAAAAATATTTTATTGTCCACAATAAAAAATAATCGTACTTTAAGGAAACAAAATAGTTTTTTTTTCATATTTCAGCTTGGAGCTACTGAAGAGATAAATAAACCCATGCCATGTCCATCTGCTGTTATACCATTCACAAAAACAATGGAAGAGCAACCAACGCATGTGAAATTTGATGCAGTAACTGTGCCGTTAAGTACGTTTCTGTGTAAAAACAATTTAAAAAATACGTGTTCATATTATAAATATCGTTTTTGTTTAATTTTTTATGCCAATTTTTTACCTATAGTATGTAAATAAATCACATCTACTTTAACTATTTTTATATAATATAGAAAATTTGTGATAAAAATAGTTTAATGGATGTGCATTTTAATTATTTTTATCACTAATTATCTATACTATTATAATTTTTCTTGTTTCATATTTATCGACTTTATTTTATTATTTACTAGCTGTTGCCCGCAGCTTCGCCCGCGTTAACTTAGATTTACAGCCGTACGCGGATTGGTGATGATTATTTTTATAGCCTACGTTACTCCTTATAACATCAGCTATCTGCCAATGAAAGTCCCATCAAAATCTGCCCAGCCGTTTCAGAGATTAGCCGGAACAAACAGACAGACAAATATTGTAAAAAAGGCTATTTTGGTATATGTACCGTGTACACATCCATATGTATTCAATGAAAAGCTGTTATTTTAATATTACAAACAGACACTCCAATTTTATTTTCCTGTATAGATGTATAGATACCTATCCAGTTCTAATACATTAGAGTTCTAATATACATTTTTATAAAAGATCATAGGGTCTACCGGAGCTAAAAGTATGCCCTCGTATCAGTTTAAATTAAATGCGCAATAAAGAATCTCAAACATTCGGGCACAGTATAAAATAATTTGTCAAAACAAAAAAAACCAATAAAAACATAATAATATGTGTAATGTTTTAGCTTGTCATGTTTTTTATATTTAGCGTTTTGCCTTAAAGTAGGCAAAAGGTTTTTGTATAGCAACCCCCATTTCAGATGTCACTTCAATATATCTATCTCATGTCGCCACGGCTAGCAGCAGTCTATAGTATTCTCTGTCTACGAGGATAACCTATTTTCTAGCGTAAGTAACGCTCAGTATATTTCAAAATTTTGACGACCTCTGTGGCTCAGTGGTAAGCGCGTGGGCGCTCAAGCCGGAGGTTGCGGGTTCGAATCCCGCCAGCCGTCGCCATATTAAATATGTGTATTATATAATAAAAATCTTAAATATATGTATAGTATAAAAGTATTAAATATATTTCCGTTGACTGGTTGACCCGTTGTTCCGTTGACCCGCAACACAAGTTCTTCGAGAACTTACCACGGGACCAGATTGACGTGGTGTGAAAGCGTCCATAGATATTATCATTATCATTATCATTTCAAAATAGTTACTTGCATTGGTCATAATATTATACTCTACGCTTCTTATTTCTATATTTAAAAATAATAACTTGCATTGGCGATGCATAATGGCGGACCATGCCACGGGTCTACTTTTTTTTTTGTTTTAGCTGGGGAATGCGTTTAGGCATACCACCAGGTCAAGGGGGGGGCGCTCTCTCAGAGATGGTAAGGTGGACGCAGACTCTACCCACTAAGCCCGACCAGTGTTCTGCTTGTCGTCTGGGTGGCCCAGCGCGAGAGCCGTGGACGTCCACGCCGGGCCACAATGGTCCGGCACTCTTCTCTGGAGTGGGGGATGGCGTCCCCTACTTCTTCTCCCCTTAACGCACACTCAAAACATAAAGGTGCCTTAGAGCTCGGATCATACGCGCGCGCGGCGGATCCCCCAATCGGCCGCGCACAGGTCCCTCACGGCGGTGCGACCACCTGTCGCCGCCGTGCTTTCCTGCGGGTAGAGGTGCCAGTGCGTTCCCTCCCCCGCCCCGCCTCCTCCATTCAAAAATAGTGACTTGCATTGGCGATGCATTCATGAGTGGCCACGGGTGTACGGCGCGACACAATTTTTCTTTGAATTCCTTTGTTCATAATTTGTTAATTATTTTTGTGACATAATTATCATGTTGTTTATATTTTTTTTTAATTTAATAAATCGCTAAATTTACATGAATAGAATTTAAAACGAAATACTAATCACTTAAATAAAATGGCGGAGTTCCAGGAACATTTTTATTGAGAACCTGAATGATTCGACATTTTTTTTTTCTTTTCCGCCGGGAAATGCTCTGAGGCATCCCGCGGGGGAGTGGGTCTCCCCACGCGTATGTGGGACTCACTGCGCCGAAAGTGGACGCAGCTCTACTCACTAAAACCCGGCAAGTGCCACCAATGCCGCCTTTGGTGAGGTGCCCCGGATCTAATAAACAAACAGGGTACCTCGACGGCTAGTCATTGAGGGACCAACGCCACCTCAACAGAGGGGTTGTCCCGCACCACAGAATACGTTGGGAGGGGCTCCCAACGTTGGGACAGTACAATGGGGTGAGTTTCCCATCCACGCCCCTTGTCCCCCCTGCTCTTTTGTCCGCTCTTTTTATAAGAGGGGTACAAAGAGCCCTCTCAGCTCAATTAGCTTCGCCCAAGGTGCAGCGGCTCACCCTAGGTTACTGAGCCCCACCGCCACGTCAAGACCTGAACCATGGTGGTGTGAATGATTTGACCTGTAAAAAACGTAAGCGTTCATTTTTTTAATTCAACCTGCCTTAGGCGCGACTAGACTTTATATAGCACGTAAAGATTACACGCACCCACTTTTTTATGTGCGTTGGATAGACAAAGCGGAGTTGCCACCTGAGTCCTGGCGGTGGTAGACAAGTTGTCAGCGTCGCCCATAGACATAAACGACTTCACCTAGAACTAGGCAATTTATTGGCTATCTTAAAACTGCTTAAAACGGTAAAACCATGTTTTCCCTTTTTACAGACTCTATATTTCCTTTTCCTTATGAGCAAGGCATTCACATCTATAATGGTGAAATATTAAGCCCTTTAAATATATATTTGTTCTGGTGCTTACCGCGTTTATAGTTTTATTAGGCTGCGTTTCCACCAGAGATGTGCGAGGATGCGTAGCGAGGAATGTGATTTAGAAGAACCAATAGAACTGCTTCATTTACCTAGCCTAACTTAGCACAGCTCTGGTGGAAACGGCTTAGCGGAGCTAGGTTTTTGTAGGTACAAGACAAGCAAAAGAGTGTGCGAGAAATGGTTTACGAGGAATGTGTTGCGAGGTTTAAGTCCTGTAGCCTGTCCAGACACATTACACAGTTTCGCAACGCATCCTCGCACGGTTCGCACCGCACATTAATACGCATTTTCACAGCTCATTTTCACATCCTCGTACGACACATTTTCCTCGCACAGGTTTGGTGGAATCGCCAACACATTTCCAGAGCACAGCTACACATCCTCGCACGACACATCCAAGAGAATGTAATCACTTGCGACACATTTCCCTCGCACATCTCTGGTGGAAACGCAGCCTTACGGCAATGTTTCAATCGCCATCTAATATAATAATATAATGATAATATAAATCTTATAGGATAATATAAAAAAGTTTTCTAGTTATAGTTAATAGAATCAGGCGTTACTTTGCGGAAATCCATTATATAAGATTAAATTATAATTTAATTAGCAATAATCCCGCAAAACACGCAGTCTTTACTGCAAATGTGTGAGTGCACGCATATGCATGCATATAGCACCGCCCTCCTTTCCCACACTGCATATGCGTACACTCGCATGCACCACCACCCCACATGCACCTCAAGGCATCACCACCACCACACAATCTACGCACGTTTACAATCGTTAAGTGACGATTGCTAATCGTAGAGTCTACATCCTGAGGATGCCTCGGTGTCGGGGCGAAACGTGCGTAGATTGTGTGGTGGTGGTCTTTAACTGTGGTTGTGGTGCATGTGGGGTGGTGGTGCATGCGAGTGTACGCATATGCAGTGTGGGAAAGGAGGGCGGTGCCATATGCATGCATATGCGTGCACTCACACATTTGCAGTAAAGACTGCGTGTTTTGCGGGATTATTGCTAATTAAATTATAATTTAATCTTATATTTTCTAGTTATATTACTCAGTACTTTACCCTTTTTTTTTCTTTTACGCCTTTTTTATGAGAAATGCTCTGAGGCATCCTCTGTAGGACTCGCTACGCCCGAAAGCTGGTAAGTAGACGCAGCTCTACCCACTAAAACCCGTCGAGTGCCACCAATGCCGCCTTTGGTGAGGTGCCTCGGTTCTATTGAACAAACAGCACACCTCGACGGCTAGTCATTAGACCGACACCACCTCCACAGAGGGCTTGTCCCGCATCACAGAACACGTTGGGAAGGGCTTCCAACGTTGGGATAGTGCAATGGAGTGAGGTTCCCATCCACAAAGAGCAGCTCCCTCGGTTCAATTAGCTTCGCCCAAGGTGCTGGGCTCACCTTAGGCTACTGAGCCCCACAGCCACAAGGCTCGAACCTTGGTGGGGACTCAGTATTTTACCTTCGTCAAATATATTATGTTATTAAAAACAATTTTTATTTCAACACATTTAATATATATTACCAACCGATTTTCTATTTTAACACAGTCCTATATAAGGTCCATTTTTGCCCTTCCAAAGGAACATCCTGCAATCCTTCTTCCATAGTTTAGCTATTTGGTTCGGCCCGAAGTTATGCCCTTGGTAGGTCAGGACCTCTGATGAAAACACGTGCAGTGCTAAAGAATCCTTTTCTCTGGTCCTAAACAAATCAATACGTGGATAGCCTGGTTTTTGTTCATCCAAAATGGTGTTAAAGAATCTCAACTCGTCCAAAATATCGGTTAGAGATTGAGACCGTCTCAAGAATGTTGCTGGAGACTCAAAACTCACGCTCGATAACGATTTCTTCGTGATTTTCTCCAAATATTCATCATCTATATCTTTGGACATGTTATAAAAATATGTGTCAATGTATTTTTTCTTTGACGGACGAAATAAATAGGTTTTAATGTATTTAAAGATATATTTCACGAGCAGTTTCATTTGTAGATTTAATTTCATTTATTTTTCATGGGTTTGAAGCCCACGCTATAATATTTTTAAAGCTTTTCACTCTCTTGAAATCCATCCTAGGTTGCGGACGTCTTTTCCGTGAAAAATCTATATACAGGCTGATCAAAAATGCCCAATACGGCTTTGCTGTTAGACTTAATGGACGATTTATCTGGATGAGGATGATCTGGAATCTGATATTAAATTTGCTTCAGCTCATTCGAAGCCTAGATATTATGTTTAGTATAACTTGATAGATATTATGATAATATTATTATTATTACTGAACTGTGAGCTTAGACTTTACTTAATAAAGATTTGATAGACACGGTATTACAACAAATTTATAATATATTTTAAGAGGAATAGGTACTATCGATTTTTGGTAATGATATAATTTCGTATAATACAGCATTGCTTTGCATCAGACGATTATTCTGATCTGAAATTCGATATTAAAGTTACTTCTGCTTATTCGAAGCCTACATCAATTTGGTTATATTTTTTTATTTATCAATCAATTAGTTGATTGATAAATAATAAATGATAACCCGCAACTCACACCGAGAACAGGGATGTCCTTTACACACATCTTATTGTAATCGAAATATTTCGCTTTTATGTAACACAAAC
Source organism: Helleia helle (assembly GCA_963853865.1). NCBI lineage: Eukaryota > Metazoa > Arthropoda > Insecta > Lepidoptera > Lycaenidae > Helleia > Helleia helle. Next base: position 15,808,987 of record OY971433.1, on the reverse strand, counting down.
TAAACGATATGAGTCATGCAAGTTAAAATAGTATTTACTAAAGAGTTTATTAAGGCAAGGTGCATTATTAGTCAGAAATATTTGATTGAATTAAAATAATGGATCTTATTAAACCTTAACTGAAAAGAGAACTTTAATAAGTAATAACCGCTGTAGTCACAGGTGAAAAAATCATCAGCCGTCGGTCCAATCCTGGATTAGGGGGTTAACCGGCGCCACGGCGTTATCTCCTTCCACCTTGTTCAGATCCTGACGGGGCACGGATGCCGCGGGAGGTATCTGTGCAAGGTGGCAGGCTTGGAGGAATCGCCAGGGTGTCATCACTGTAGCAGTGACGAAGAGACTGCTAACCACACCCTGGCGGAGTGCCCTGCGTGAGCGGCTGAAAAAGATGACTTCGTTGCTGAGGTCGGCGCCGACTCTCTGCGGTCCTCCGTGCGATTATTGCCAATGACGCCCCTTCTCGCAGGAGGGCGTGGCGGCGACAAGCGGTCGCACCGCTGTGAGGGACCTGTGCGCGGCCGTTTAGGGGATCCACCGTGCGCCCGTAAGTTCCGGGTTATAAGGTACCCTTATGTGTTTAGGGTGCCTTAAGTGAATTAGATACAGGGGATGCCACCCCCCTGCCTCCAGTGGAGAGTGCCGGATGGCACGCCGTCGAGACCCGCAGAAGTCCACAGTACCCACGTTGAGCCGGGCCAGACGACGATGAGAACACCACTGGGGTTTATTAGGTCGAATCTGCGTCCACCTTACCATCTTTTCGAGCGCAGAGAGTCCTACATATCCCTGGTGGTATGCCTAATGCATTTCCCACAGAATACAAAATAGGGTTGAACCGCGATTTTTGTCAATTTTTCATTTCCTTTAATTTAATTGTTTCATAGTACAAGTAGTGAGACAAAGCAGAGTCGATTATAAATGATTAAATGGGACGCAATTGCTTATCGGAGAACGGGTCATTGAGCAACTATCGTACAGGAAGACCCATTTGCTCGGATTATATTCAGATAGTATCTACACACGGGCCGATGATCACATCGTACACTGTGAAATGAAACGGTGAAATAATTACAAATGAAACTGTAAAATGGTGAAATAATTACAAATGAAAATATGAAATGGTGAAATAAGTGTTATGGTGAAAGTGTGAAAATGTAACAATGAGTCATAATAAGAATCAACGTAAAAATTCGGATGATGTTCACAGTTGTAAGAAAATATGTTTCATCGCGTGTGTATGTGGTGTTGTGTCGTTGTTTTTACATACATACAATTATGTTGATAGTGAAGTAAATTTAGATGATAGAGCTAGGCACATAATACAGGACATATTAGATGATAAAATAGAAGAAAAATTAAAGGAATATTTACTAGAAACATACGAACATAGGACAAGAAGAGAGGCGATGCTTGTAAGTGATTATTGTAGAAATACCGGTGGGAGGGAAGCGCTGTGCCTCGCTCCCGGCTGCATGGGTACCACCATCTTGCTTGTTTCTCCCGTGAAACAGCTTTGCTGTGTTTCGGAGAGAAGGGCAAGACAGGCAGTGTAATTACTGGCACCGAGACTTAACATCTTGTGTCTCAGGATAGGAAACACATAGATGAGTTGCCTTTTTTTTAAAGAAGAGGGTGCAAACGGATAGTTGTTTCACCTGATGGTAAGTGAAGAGCGACATCCACAGACACCCGCTACACCAGTAGATTAGCAGGTGCTAGGCTCGTTCCAGGTAAACTAGTTTATGTTCATGGGTGACGTCGACCACTTACCATCAGGTGGCACGTTTGCCAGTTTGCCTATCCAACTAACATAAAAAAAAAACTTTTTTCCTTCGTTCGGTTGATTGCTTATTTTTCTTATTATCTTATAACTAATATGTCTAGTGTTTTCGTAATCATCAGCCCCTACCCGTCCACTGCTGAACATAGGCCTCCCTTAAAGAACGCCAAGACGACCGATTGCACATTGCACTTGCAACATTCGGTAGGCAGTCTTAAATAGATAAAACCTATGGCTGTAAATTAAAACATTTTAGTATATGGTGTATGAGAGATTTCATCACCGCTAGCAACGAATACATTGAGCCAGCGAAGTTATTACCCGAGTACTGTTCTATTGTACATTAATCTATTGCGTTTATGTATGTTTCAAAAGCTTTTCCCTGCGGTACCTTTCACTTCCATAACAGAAAAGGTATTTTCTTTAAAATAAATATTTAAATAATTGTATTATTAGGACGGACATATTTTTGGCCCTACGCTACATTTTCTTACATTTTTATTTATCGTTCCGTTTTCTTTGAGTTCATTACTTTTTGAAGTGAAACTTCTTTGCGCGCATGAAGTAATTTTTTTTACGGATGAAACGTCACGAAAATGTGCAACGTTTTTGTCCAAGAAGAGGGAGAGAGTAATTGAGGCCGATTGAAAGAGAGCGAGAAAGGGCGAACGTAGCATAAAGCACATAGCCATAGAGTGAGAGTAGTGAGAGTAGCAAGCGAGTGAGAAAGATCGAAAGAGAGAGTGAGATAGAGCGTTAGTTTGCCAAATAAGTTTCACTTCTGACATGTGTACATTTGTACGCACGCACTTTTTTACATTACAATATTTAAATCAAGATATTTACCATATTTTTATTTCGATTTATTAAATTGAATTAACAAAGGACACGATCAATATCGCGTAGAGGCACAGAACACTTATTTGCGGTATTATTACTATTTCTGTGAATACAAGGATGTTAGACAAGGCGAAATTAAAAATGAAATCAACAGATTAAAAACGAAAATGTCCTTAGATAATGAATAGTGTTCGTGAATGAAACGGCCAGGAATAGATGCAAGCAGTGACAAATAAAATGAAGGTTCATAGCAAATTGGTATCCTTTGTAAATAGGCCCTTAAGAGGTCCCAGCGATGTGGGCAATATCCAACTATACTCACAGGTCAATATTACGGGCAAAATTATCAACACATGAAAATACTTGTCACTGGCTTTCCGTCTCTACTAGAAAAAGAAATTTGATCAGTTCGGTCAGCTGGCGTCAGGACACACACATCGTTGGCGGGTTCGAATCCCGCCAAGTGTGATATAATGAGATGAGATAAATTGTTTTAAGAATATGTTTTTTTATGTTAGTTGGATAGGCAAACGGGCAAACGTACCACCTGATGGTAAGTGGTCGACGTCGCCCATGAACATAAACTTGTTTACCTGGAACGAGCCCAGGCAACTCATTTATGTGTTGCCTATCCTGAGACATAAGATGTTAAGTCTCGGTGCCAGTAATTACACTGCCTGTCTTGCCCTTCTCTCCGAAACACAGCAAAGCTGTTTCACGGGAGAAACAAGCAAGATGGTGGTACCCATGCAGCCAGGAGCGCGGCACGGCGCTTCCCCCCCACCGGTAATGTATGTATGTTTATTTTTCTTATGTATATTTGTTCCTAATACCCGTAACACAAGGTCTTACGCAAATATTGATTGATTGATTGAATCCCCACCATGGTTCAGGCCTTGTCTTAGTGGCCCATTGGGGGATAGGGAAAAGGAGGGCAACGCATCTACATAATATCTGGTGGTGCGGATGTGTATGGGCGTCGATACTCACCAAGAGGCTTCGACTGTTCGTTTGCCCTCCTATGTTGTAAAAGAAATCTATTTGATGTCTAGAATTGCAAAATTAAAAAGAAAAAAGCTTAGAAGTACACAAAATAATACAAAATACACAATAATCCACAGTCTCAAATTCAAGAGCAGTTCCTTTTCTCTCCGTAAGCCCAGGGCGTAAGTAAGATCCAGGGACAGGCCGGGCCTAAAAATGATAAGTGTTAAAAATCATGAGTTTCATGAAAACCCCATGTCGTTTTCAATTCTTACGAACGAAATATCCAACTATTGCAGAAACCATCGCCAACCGAGGAGGACAACACAGTGGCGCCCCATGTAGAATTCTTCAATCCTAAAATGCGACCCGAGCTAGAAGAGAAAGACGCGGCAGAGATGCGCAGGACCGGGGAAAAGGGACCGGCCCCTGGGGGGGACACCTGGGTCTGGTTGACTAGCTACTCCAGAGTACCGGTAAGTTCTTTTCCAAATAAAAATCAGCGCCACATTCCTGAATCACGCTATCGAAGTTCCACAGCTCGTTGCTATACATGCAACAGCTGAATTGATAGCAAATACGCTTCGGCCTGACCGAGCATACTATCTCGCTCGGTCGAAGATCTCCCTTTGTGGCATCCACCTATATATTCCCACATTGGTGACCCTCGACAAGAACACGCCTCCTTCTGAACTTTCATTATCATCACTCCCCTCCCCCCTCACATTTATAATACTAGCTTGTACCCGCGACTTCGTCTGCGCAGGATAAGATTTCAGTTTTTTTCATAAAAAGTATCTTTTGTTACTTCTAATACCTCCAAGAATATGTGTACAAAGTTTCATGATGATTGGTAAATAGTTTTCGCGCGTAGCAAACAAACTTACTTTCACATTTATAATATTAGTAGGTAAATAATAATAGTATCAAAACCCACTTATATGACCCACTGCTGGGGCACGAATTTCCTTAAATTTAGCCATAGTTCACCGATGCGCTGGCCCAATGCGGGTTGGTGAACTTCACACACCTTCAAAGACTTTTAATCAGCATGCAGGTTTCCTCACGATGTTTCCTTGACCGGTGAGCAAGCGATGGTCTCATGTTCAGGTGCAGGTAGAAATTAAGAAAAACCTATTTCAAGACACCACAGGGGTCAGGATCGAACCCGGACTTTTCAGTCAAGAGGCCGAGCCCATACCCACTAGACCACCGTCGCTCACGATTAAGACTCGAATATATGAGATATTTAATTATATATTCGTGAGCAATAATTTAATCAGCATGCAGGTTTACTCACGATGTTTCCTTCACCGGTGAGCAAGCGATGGTCTCATGTTCAGGTGCAGGTAGAAATTAAGAAAAACCTATTTCAAGACACCACAGGGGTCAGGATCGAACCCGGACTTTTCAGTCAAGAGGCCGAGCCCATACCCACTAGACCACCGTCGCTCACGATTAAGACTCGAATATATGAGATATTTAATTATATATTCGTGAGCAATAATTTAATCAGCATGCAGGTTTCCTCACGATGTTTCCTTCACCGGTGAGCAAGCGATGGCCTCATGTTCAGGTGCAGGTAGAAATTAAGAAAAACCTATTTCAAGACACCACAGGGGTCAGGATCGAACCCGGACTTTTCAGTCAAGAGGCCGAGCCCATACCCACTAGACCACCGTCGCTCACGATTAAGACTCGAATATATGAGATATTTAATTATATATTCGTGAGCAATAATTTAATCAGCATGCAGGTTTCCTCACGATGTTTCCTTCACCGGTGAGCAAGCGATGGTCTCATGTTCAGGTGCAGGTAGAAATTAAGAAAAACCTATTTCAAGACACCACAGGGGTCAGGATCGAACCCGGACTTTTCAGTCAAGAGGCCGAGCCCATACCCACTAGACCACCGTCGCTCACGATTAAGACTCGAATATATGAGATATTTAATTATATATTCGTGAGCAATAATTTAATCAGCATGCAGGTTTCCTCACGATGTTTCCTTGACCGGTGAGCAAGCGATGGTCTCATGTTCAGGTGCAGGTAGAAATTAAGAAAAACCTATTTCAAGACACCACAGGGGTCAGGATCGAACCCGGACTTTTCAGTCAAGAGGCCGAGCCCATACCCACTAGACCACCGTCGCTCACGATTAAGACTCGAATATATGAGATATTTAATTATATATTCGTGAGCAATAATTTAATCAGCATGCAGGTTTCCTCACGATGTTTCCTTGACCGGTGAGCAAGCGATGGTCTCATGTTCAGGTGCAGGTAGAAATTAAGAAAAACCTATTTCAAGACACCACAGGGGTCAGGATCGAACCCGGACTTTTCAGTCAAGAGGCCGAGCCCATACCCACTAGACCACCGTCGCTCACGATTAAGACTCGAATATATGAGATATTTAATTATATATTCGTGAGCAATAATTTAATCAGCATGCAGGTTTCCTCACGATGTTTCCTTCACCGGTGAGCAAGCGATGGTGTCATGTTCAGGTGCAGGTAGAAATTAAGAAAAACCTATTTCAAGACACCACAGGGGTCAGGATCGAACCCGGACTTTTCAGTCAAGAGGCCGAGCCCATACCCACTAGACCACCGTCGCTCACGATTAAGACTCGAATATATGAGATATTTAATTATATATTCGTGAGCAATAATTTAATCAGCATGCAGGTTTCCTCACGATGTTTCCTTCACCGGTGAGCAAGCGATGGTCTCATGTTCAGGTGCAGGTAGAAATTAAGAAAAACCTATTTCAAGACACCACAGGGGTCAGGATCGAACCCGGACTTTTCAGTCAAGAGGCCGAGCCCATACCCACTAGACCACCGTCGCTCACGATTAAGACTCGAATATATGAGATATTTAATTATATATTCGTGAGCAATAATTCCTTGAAACATGGAGTCTTTATTACAATGTGTGAGTGCATACATGCAATTAGCACCTCCCTCTCTTTCCATACTGCATATATGCGTACATTTGTATGCCCCACCAGCACACACCACAATAAAAACTAATTACGCCACGATTTCTAATAGTAGAGTCTATATCCTGATGATGAATCAATGTCGAGGCGAAAGGTGCGTTGATTGTTATTCTTCACATATAGGATCTTTATAATGATCACTTATGATCGTCTTAGCGGCTAAATGTATAATGAGGCTTCGCAACGCGCCCATGTCAGAAAAGATACCCACAAGAAACTCTGCTGGGTTCCTATCATTATTTTAGCTGTAATCATTATTTTACAAAACAATGTTTACGGATTTTATCACACAGATTAAAGATACAGTTAGCACTTTCTGCGTAGATAAGACTAACCAAAATATTGATGTATCATAGGGTAGTTTCGAATAACTTTGTAACATTAGGACCTATGTCACCTCAGTCCTCCCGTGACCATGGATGCTGTAAAGTATCCGAAACGGCGGGCTTGTAAAAATCTTAATAAACCGCGATAAAATCCGTAAAAATTGTTTTATTATAATGAGTGAAATTCGCGTAAACATTAGAAAACAATATGTAAATCTAGAGCAATTCATTTCCAAGCGTTTTGTCATTTATATAATCCTTTACATTATAATAGGATTTTTATTTTGGTACTAGGTGTGTAAAGACTGATACAACATCACACAAGCACTGAAACTAGGTGTAGCACAAAGAAGTTCTTTGCTTTTACTCGTAGCTGACGGTGGTTGCAGTGACACTGGCTCATCTAGATTCTCTATCTTAACTCATATGATGCATATATTATAACCATTGCTAATATTTTTACTTCCAGTACAAAGTAGTACAAGGATTCTGCAAAGCCACGCAAGATTATTGTCCTCCTGGAGTGCAAGGACCTAAGGGGCCGATGGGGCACCCTGGCCCTAAAGGGGACAGAGGAGACTCAGGTGCCCCAGGGACTCCAGGCAGCCCAGGACTAAGAGGACCTGTTGGCCCTCCAGGACCTAAAGGTAGAGCACGCTAGTCTTGCGAACTAGTGACGAAAAACCCGAACTTCTTCGGTAATGCGAATTTATTTATAGAAGTTATTTATTTTATTATTTCGTTTTTATTTGTCACCTTTTACACTACCATTTTTTCCGGAGATTCGTAGCGTCCGAATGTCAGAATAACAAACGGGTCATATAAATTAAAACCCACTTTTAGGAGAACGTGGATTCCCTGGTAACCCCGGACTAGATGGACGAGACGGCGTACCTGGTGAACCTGGCCTTGATGGCTTATCGGGGAGAAACGGCGCTGATGGAGCTCCGGGGAAAGATGGCAGAGATGGTATACCTGGCAAAGATGGAAGTCCAGGAAAGAATGGGAAAGATGGCAAAGACGGTAATAATTAAAATATTTTTAAAATCATCATTAACAGAAATAGTCGCGGCACTGAAGGTCTGGATTTTGTATAAAATTGTCTTAAAAATTACCCTGTTTTATTTTAGTTCTTATGGCGGAATCCCCCATTATCAAAAGAAAAGATTTTAAAGATATCGATACTTTATGACACCTTTCCATTTCTAAATTCCATTCTACCTTATCTTAGCTACCTTAATTAGCAACTAATAATTTATAAGGATAGCAAATCTGACACACTGAATTCCTATATGAGTCAAAAACCACTTACTCTCAACTCCAAGTCATGTTAAAGCTCTGTATCAATATTACAGGTAAACCTGGGGCACAGGGACCCCCTGGCATACGAGGCCCAAAGGGAGATCGAGGCCCAATCGGACCCAAAGGTTTAAGAGGCAATGATGGCCACGATGGAGCACCGGGAAGACCTGGGCTGTCCATGTACAACTATACCAAGGAAAATCAACTTTTCATTCCTCCAACATTTGCACGTGAGCATTTAAATATTTTTTAAGTTATATTAACTAGCTAAGACATCAAGGGCTCGCTATTTTCCCAGTCCAATACTTTAACCTTCTGGTATATTTTGTAGTATCCCCAAAGTTTGCTCTTCCATTGCTACTTAAGGACCTGTTCAATTGAATTTTCCAGTTGACAACCCTCGACTTATCGTCCGTGAAGGAGACACCATGCGCATGGACTGCAACCCAAAGGGTTACCCAGAACCTACCGTGGAGTGGAGGAGAGCTGATGGAACTCCGATTATACAGGTAGACAAACAATCAGAGAGTTTTCTTTAGAGCAACATTTTTTTTTCATTAGCCTTGATATTTTAAAGTTAGCTTGACATCCTTGGTCTTTTCATTATACAGAATTGTGTAAATTAAGTTTTGAGTCCTTGACTCTCGATTCGATTTTTTTTTAATTCTCATATGTAATATAACTTTATCATCATCAGCCTTTATCCGTCCACTGCTGAACATAGGCCTTCTTTAATGAAATGTAAGTAATAGCTTATTATGTCATTAATGCCGCTCAATTTTGAAAGTCTGACAAAATATGAACTTGAGCTCAGCGCATAAATGATATCTGCTAAAGCTGGTCACCTGATTTATAGGAAAAGATAGTTAATAGAATCAGGCGTTACCTTGCGGAAATCCATTATATAAGATATTAAATTAATTATATTAATTAGCAATTATCCCGCGAAAAACGCAGTCTTTACAGCAAATGTGTGAGTGCACGCATATGCATGCATATAGCACCGCCCTCCTTTCCCACACTGCATATGCGTACACTCGCATGCACCACCACCCCACATGCACCACAACCACAGTAAAAGACCACCACCAAACAATCTACGTACGTTTCGCCCCGACACCGAGGCATCCTCAGGATGTAGACTCTACGATTAGTAATCGTTAACGATTACTAATCGTAGATGACTAATCGTAGATGTAGACTCTACGATTAGTAATCGTTAACGATTACTAATCGTAGAGTCTACATCCTGAGGATGCCTCGGTGTCGGGGCGAAACGTACGTAGATTGTTTGGTGGTGGTCTTTTACTGTGGTTGTGGTGCATGTGGGGTGGTGGTGCATGCGAGTGTACGCATATGCAGTGTGGGAAAGGAGGGCGGTGCTATATGCATGCATATGCGTGCACTCACACATTTGCTGTAAAGACTGCGTTTTTCGCGGGATAATTGCTAATTAATATAATTAATTTAATATCTTTTATAGGAAAAGACTGATGCTCCATCTGACCAAATCTGAAGTTCTAGTGTATGGGTATATTTATGGTATATATAGAGCATGTAGAGTCCAAATTTAATCCTAGATATTTCAGGCTAGACCTGTAGAATCTGCTACTCCTGTAGCCAGGATCGACGTAACCAAATGACGCTTTGATACGATCTGAGAGCCCGAAGGATACGTGTAAATTACGTGAGAGTTACCATATTTTTCCAGGGTTCCTGGCGTGATGCTTCAGTGAGCGGTCACCTGCTGAACATTCCGAACGTGTCCCGCTGGCACACAGGCAAGTACGTGTGCCTCGCCAACAACGGGATGCTGCCTCCCGCCAACCAGACCACGGACGTAGAAGTGCATTGTGAGTACGACAATAAATATTTACTGTGATTGACCTCACGTCAAACTAGCGCGTTCAACGCTCGTTCAACTCGAATCATCGATGACAATAAGGTTTTCTCCGATCGGCATGATTCTTTGGCTCTGCGTAGAGATGTCGGATCACTCTGCATCTTCTACCGCATCTACCATGAGGAATGTTCTGAGGAATTGTTCAGACTAATACCTGCAGCAGAATTCCACCACCGGACATCGCGTCAAAATTCCAAATTTCTCCCACACCATCTCCGGAAATCCACAACAACTCGATTTTTACTGCATTTTCTGCCTCGCACGACCACTATATGGAACCAGCTGCCACCTACGGTATTTCTGAAAAGACTTAGGGACCTTCCAGAAAAGAGCATTACTCATATTTGAAAGGCGGGCATCGCACCTGCTAATCTTCTGATGTAGCGGGTGTCCATGGATGTCGCTCATCACTTACCACGACTGACCGTTTGCCGCCTCTTTTATTATAATTATAAAAAAAAAACTTGAACAACATCTCACATAATTTTCATATAAGCTAATAGATCCTTTCTTTTCAGTTAGTCCTTACATTCGAGTTCCGGGGAACATAGTATACGTGTTCAACGCCACAGTAGACATTGAATGTGAGGTAAGTAATATAAACAGCTATTTAACAGTGTACAGCTATGTATACTATATATTTAATACACACACGCATATATATTCTGCTACATAAGCTATAGACATTTAGGACAAATAGGCAAATACATGGCCCGCAAGCAAATAACAAAACCATAGAGCAATTCCCAGAATACCAGAAACAGCAAAGACAAGTTCTTAATATTATACTTTTATTGCTCTATTGTGATTATTAAAGGACAGTCATCTATCTTATAATAATAATAATAATATCTATGGACGCTTTCACACCACGTCAATCTGGTCCCGTGGTAAGTTGTCTAAGAACTTGTGTTACGGGTACCAGACAACGAAATATATTTAATACTTTTATACTATACATATATTTAACATTTTTATTATATAAATACACATATTTAATACACATCCATGGCCCAGGAAAACAGAAAATATTTTTGTTCCCTGGCGGGATTCGAACCCGTAACCTCCAGCTTGAGCGCCAACGCGTTTACCACTGAGCCACAGAGGTCGTCATTACGATGACAACCAAAGAGTTACCGTTAGAGCTTGGATGCACAGCGCAAAACAGGAGAAAAAGGAAACTGCTGGAGGAAGCCTATAAGGGGCCATGCTTTGGGCAGATTTTAATACTTTACTCTTTTGGAAATATATTATTGTTTGGAAATATAGGTACAAGCATGGCCCGAGCCAGTCCTGGCCTGGGAGTGTGATGGAGTCACCATAGAGGGCTCCCGGTACAAGACGGACGTGATTTCCACCGGGGTGCCCTGGAGGTGGATCATGAAACTGGAGATACCGCACGTGAAGGAGCACGACATGCGGCAGTACAGCTGCGTCGCCAAGAACGAGCTCAACAACCAGACGGTCAAGGGACATATACGTTTGATGCGTAAGTTTAGACAAGCACACCAATATGAATAATGCCCTGATTTACTCTTGGTTCAATTGAAAATCAGCGTCAGGAAACATTTTTCTGACACAATACTCAATTGGATCATTTTGACCCACGTGAGAGACACACATTATATTACAAATTTTGTTTGCAATAATTGTGTTTAATATTAGGTTTGTGCTATATTTTTTTTAATCTCTTTACGTCTCTGTGTATCTCCTGTTTGTGTCGAATAAATGTTTCTTTCTTTCTTTCAATATCAGTTCCTACAATTTTCGAATCATCGATAACCATGTTCTCTTGGCTCGCCCCTCCTCCATTAGGTAGATGACGAATGACTCTGCATCTTTTATAGCATTTATCATGAAATGTTCCACGGTATTGTTCGGGCTAATAGCATCGTATTACACCAACCCGTGACCCTCCCTCCTATGTAATCAACCTTTAAGGATGTGTTTTTCAGAGAAGACAACCTTTTTGAATGTTATCTTCATTCCAGTACTTACTAGGCTACTGGGCACAAACTATCTATAATATTATGTTCAACATGATCTTATATCAGGAGCTTTAAGGTTCAGGTAAGATCATGACCTGCTTCGTCCAGACCCAGGACCGAACCAGCACACGCAAGTGCAGCAGCCCATGGAATTTGGCGCCCGCCCGCCCATCCTCACGTCGTACGAAGAGCTGTGCCAGGTGCAGCGGTGCCCGTCCTGCCCCCGCTGCGACCGCGCCCTGCTCATGATATCCACCATGAACGGCACCACCGGCTATAAGCCCAGGAGGAATACCAGTAAGTTGTATAGCAGCAGCTTCACTATCATCATCATCATCATCATCATCATCAGCATCAGCATCAACAACTTCATCATCATCATCACCATCACCATCACCATCATCATCATCATCATCATCATCACCATCGTCCTTTATTCGTCCACTGCTGAACATGGGTCTCCTTCAAGGAACGCCAAGATGAAACAATCATGTCGTTACTGGCCTAAAACTTATTAGGCCATCGGATAGGCATCGCATGAGTCTATATTAGTCTAAGACTGACATTGACTACTTCATACTTGCCGTTGGATCGCCAGCCTATGAAACTACCATATAGGAAACCTATCTATTTCAGATTGCCAACTATACGCGATCGGTAAGCCAGTGTATCACCGCTTTAAGGACGAAATGTTCGGCGCTTGGCTGAGGGACTCCAACGCGACTGAAAGCCAAGTGAGTAGACCAAGAGACAAGACTTTCTTCTATTGCTATAGGACACACGCACTGGCGAACTGTGGCCTATAATACAGTACTCGCCTGATCTCAAGTAAGGCGGGTATGTGGGACTTACTGCGCCACAAAGATGATAAGTTGGACTCAGCTCTACCCACTACAACCCGGCGAGTGCCACTAATGCCGCCTTTAGTGACGTGCCCCGGATCTGTTGAGCAACAGGGCACCTCGACGTCTAGTCAATCCCCCAAGTACCGACGCCACCTCCACAGAGAGGTTCACGCACCACAGTACAACCTCTCCCAACGTCGGGACAGTGCAATGGGTTGAGGTTCCCATCCTCGCTCCTTTTCCCCCTGCTCTTTTGTCCCCTCTTCTTATAAGAGGGGTACAAAGAGTAGCTTTCTCGGCCCAATTTGCATCGCCCTAGGTGCTTGGTTCACCTTAGGCTACTGAGCCCGATCGCCACGACAAGGCTTGAACCATGAGGGCCCTGCTCTTTTGTCCCCTCTGTGTTATAAGAGTACCCCTCTTATAAGAAGAGGGGACAAAAGACCAGGAATGGAAAGAGTAGCTCCCTCGGTTCAATTCGTTTCACCAAAAGTGCTGGGTTCACCTTAGGCTACTGAGCCCCACCGCCACGATATGGCTTGACCCTTGGTGGTGAAGGTTTCTTATTCTGTGATAAACAGCTGTTTCTTTTTCCATATGATAAACTAACAGTCGAAATTCCAAAATTTCCAGAGAGACAAGCTGTGGACCACCCAAGAGGATGACGTGGAGCGTCTCAGAGAGTACCGGACCAAGCCCAGCTTCAAGTCCGACCACGTAGACGAATTTCACAAGCTACAGAAGCCGTTCTTCGTGAGTAACCCCTGTTATCCAAAGATTTAAATCGTTAGATATGCCCTCACCTTGAAAAACTGTGGAATATTTTTTCTAGTTATATTGGTTATTAGGACGGTACTGACATAATAGCGTCGTCTCTGTTTACCTTACGCATTGTGTAAACTACTTTCTCTGTCGCACTGATTGCGAGTGAGTGAGCTCACTCATTTGAGGGTGGACACATTTTGGAGCGGTCATACTATGGCAGGGGCGCATCTAACGATTTAAATCTTTACTAATATCATAGCCTGATTCCGAGGAGGAACCGTTCAGAGCCTCATGATTTTTGTAATGACCTATGCTAGTAGACCGAGGTCTTCTCTAACTACATCTGCCTATAGGTGAGGCCACGAGGATCAAACTTAAGGTGTAGCCATCTGCTCACTTACTAAACCGATGAAGCTTTAAAGGCCTTATGACCAGCATCATAGGTCCATTCGAAAAAAAATCATTTAAGTTTCAGTGTGTTTCAAGGCCCTTGGGGCACATGGGGCCGCCTTCCCGTGATTTAAGAGAAGGGGCATCGACGTGAGCGTGGGTCTTCTAAGCTCCTCCCTGTCGATCACGGGAAAGATTCATGAAAATCGCTTATGCCCATGCTTATGCTCATTCTAGCATGAAGAAATTTATCTGAAATGTACATTTACTACAACTTATTGGCTATCTGCCATGCCTTTTCTTTTCAAAAACCTCTTAACCTAGTTCCATCGAACATTTTTTATGGATTCTAAATGAGGTTTTAAGATATCATACAAATGTCAGCCATGAATTTGAACCTGCGAACATATGAAGTATTAAGTAGGTATATTTATAGCTGGTGATAACTGATTGATTATATTATACTAGTACAATAAACAAGTTTGATTGTTTGCAATTATTGATAGCCTATTTTGAGAAAGGTTTCCATTGGACCGATCCCTTGCCTCTCCCTCCTCTTCCCCCTGGTCCCGGTCGCGGCCTCCACTCTTGAACCTTATTGACCCATCGGCTCCCCTGAGTATGTGACCAGCCCACTGCCACTTCAACGAGCTTACGTAATCTTCGCGTGCTATCGGTAACTTTATTATAGACAATAGCTGTTGCACGCAGCTTCGACCGCATTAACTCACTCAACTTAAATACTGTTAGTCACAGCGTGGTGTTAAATAGCCTATAGCCTTCCTTGATAAATATGCTATCTAACACTGAAAGATTTTTCAAATTGGACCAGTAGTTCCTGAGATTAGCGCGTTCAAACAAACAATAAAAACAAAATAGATTACTACCATTCAAATGTTCCCCAGGGTAACGGCCACATCGTGTACAGCGGCTCGTTCTTCTACCAGGCGAACGAGTCTGGCAACCCCGGGGACATCATCAGGTACGACCTGTCCCAGAGCAGGATCAAGTCTGTGCATCTGCCCCACGCGAGCGGCAGGCTGTACAGCGCACAACACAACCAGGTACGAGTCATACATTCACATCGAGCATACAACCGGAATAGAGCAGTAATATAATATGAAAACAAATACCGCCAAATTTGTGCTGCGACGCTACGCCGATTCTGCGCTCTGATTGGCCGACTGATGGCCGGTTGACTTGCTATTGCGTCAGTGACAAATCACTGACCAGTTTCGTAATTTTATAGCTTACATTACTACTCTATCCGGTCGTATTCTCGATGTAGATCCACATATACTATTATAATGTTTACGAGAATTTCACTCTGATAACAATGAATCAACAACAACAATCGGTCTGCTTGGGTACCACCATCCTTTTTCTCGTAGTGGTAATGCTTTGCGCATTCACCGGGGATGGGTCGTCCTCGGGGATATGTGGGACTCCCGGCGCTCCCCCCTCCGTTGCCGGTATACCGGTATACCGCACTAAAACCACTGCGAGTTGCTTTCAGCCGCTTGAAGGGGAGTGTCCCGGATCTAACTAACACAGGACATGGGTACCACCATCCTACTTGTCTCCCGTGAAACAGCTTTGCTGTGTTGAACACATAGATGAGTTGCCTTTTTTTTTACCGCCGGGAAATGTTCAATGAAGCATCCCGCGGGGGACCACTCCCCAGGGTATGTGGGACTCGCTGCGCCCCGGATCTAATGAGCAAACAGGGCACATCGACGGCTAGTCAGCCCCTCAGCGGACCGACGCCACCTCCACAGAGGGGTTGTCCCGCACCACAGAACAACCCCTCCCAACGTCAGGACAGTACAATGGGGTTAGGTTCCCGTCCTCGCCCCTTGCCCCCTGCTCTTTTGTCTCCTCTTCTGAGACAAAAGAGCAGGGGGCAGCTCTTTTGTCTCCTCTTCTTATAAGAGGGGTACAAAGAGCCCCTCGTCTCAATTAGCTTCGCCTAGGTGTAGGGCACGCCTTAGGCTACTGAGCCCCACCGCCACGTCAAGGCCTGAACCATGGTGGGGATGAATGAGTTGCCTGAGCCGTCTCATGTTAACTCGTTTATATATGACCACTTACCATCAGGTGGCACGTCTGCCAGTTTGTCTATCCAAATATCATGAAGTGAGTGACCTATTCCAGGTGGACTTCAGCGCTGACGACAACGGGCTTTGGGCCATATACTCCATAGAGGACTCTAACAACACGGCCGTAGCGAAGGTAAATTACCATCAAATTGGAAACCAACAAATAGTTCACCGGTAGGAGGGAAGCGCTGTGCCGCGCTCCCGGCTGCATGGATACCACCATCTTGTTTGTTCTCTCCTTGCTGTGTTTCGGAGAGAAGGGCAAGACAGGCAGTGTAATTACTGGCACCGAGACTTAACATCTTATGTCTCAGGATAGGCAACACATAGATGAGTTGCATGGGCTCGTTCCAGGTAAACTAGTTTATGTTCATGGGTGACGTCGACCACTTACCATCAGGTGGTACGTTTGCCAGTTTGCCTATCCAACTAACATTTAAAAAAAAGTTACATCTACAAATGTTATAAACAACATCACAAATGCTTTTTATACTCACTAATCAAGACTCTAATCATATACTTCATCACTAATAATTCAAAATCTGGAATATCCCAAACAGTAAGACAAAGGCACAATAAAGACTAAGGGCGGACATTTCAGTTTTCCAAGAAACAATATAGCGTTTTTCAAGAAACAATATAGCGTTTATAAAAAACAATATTATAGCGTTTATAAGAAACAATATAGCGTTTATCAAGAAACAATATATGTAGCATTTTTCTATAAACAATATAGCGTTTATCTAAAAACAATGTAGCGTTTTTAAGAAACAATATAGCGTTTATCAAGAAACAATATATGTAGCGTTTTTAAGACACAATATAGCGTTTATCAAGAAACAATATATGTAGCGTTTTTCTAGAAACAATATAGCGTTTATCTAAAAACAATGTAGCGTTTTTAAGAAACAATATAGCGTTTATCAAGAAACAATATATGTAGAAATACTAGAAAATAATTCCACCACAGTTAGATTCACATCATTGTTAAAATCATATAATCTGACTAATCTATTTTCAGAACCAACAAGAATTTGTAGTTCTACAGCTACATGTATTGATAATATTTTTAGTAATTTAACTCCTGTCCACAAAGAAATTATCAACAAGTTGAATTCTGATCACTGTGGTCAATTAGCTGAATTCCTTATAAGTTCTAATAGTAAAAATTGTAACAAAAATAATGTGTTTGTTCCTGTGAATGTAAGACGTATTGAGAAATTTAGGAGTAGTATAATGGCCAATATTACATATTTGAAAGATAACAAAAGTCCAGATTTCGCTTTTGGTGAATTGTTTAAATTAATTAATACACATTTTAAAGCCATTTTTACTTCTAAAACAGTCAGTTCCACAAATAAAAAGGGCTTTAATGATTGGGCAACAGCAGGAATCCACAATAGTAGACGCAAATTATATGACCTTTACCAAGAACGCACATACAATCAAAATCAATCATTTAAGCAGTATGTCAAAATATATTCAAAAACATTCAAACAAGTTTGTATCGCGGCCAAATCGCTTTATATTAAGGAAAAAATTAAAAACGCAAAAAATAAAATAAAAACTACTTGGAACATAATAAAGGATGAAACTGGGAGAGTGGGTAGTCGTAGCTCTGAATTTAATTTAAATATTGAAAATAGAATAATTAAGTCTGACGAGGAAGTTGCGACAGTATTTGAAAAATACTTTTCTGACATCCCGATTTCGACTACAAAAAATTTAATCTCATGTCCTGCAATTGCCGAATCATTGCTTAAAACCAATGTCAAACAATGTGAAGCTAACTTTAAGTTTAAAGAGATAGGACCCAAAGATATTTTAAATGCATTTAACTTATTAAACAATAAAAATACCCCAGATTTATGGGGAATATCTGTAAAAGTCACTAAGCTCATAGTTGATGTAATTGCACCCCATCTAGCAACAATTTTTAATAAATGTATTGATAGTGGCGTTTTTCCTGACTTAATGAAACATAGTCGAGTCTTGCCTCTTTTTAAATCTGGCAGTACATCAGATGTTACAAATTTTCGACCAATATCAATACTCCCCTCATTTAGTAAAATTTTTGAAAAAATTATGTTAAATCAGTTACTATATTACTTTGAAACCAATATGTTACTGCACAAAAAACAATTCGGATTTAGAAAGGGTCTCTCCACAACAGACGCTGGCGTTAACTTAATTGACCACATTTATGAGGCCTGGGAGGAGTCACGTGATGCTTTGGGAGTTTTCTGCGACTTATCCAAGGCGTTTGATTGTGTACAGCATGAGACCTTGATCAGGAAATTACGCCACTATGGGATAGACGGTACGGCACTGGATCTTTTGAATTCCTATCTTAAAAACAGGACTCAAAAGGTCGAGATAAATGGTAAAAGATCATCCGGGACTAAAATAGAGATGGGGGTCCCACAGGGGTCCATTCTAGGTCCATTTCTTTTTCTAATTTATGTAAACGATTTACCTTACCTAGTTAAAGATAGTCAAGAGGTAGTGTTGTTTGCTGATGATAATTCACTTATTTTTAAAATCAAACGACAAGAAACTAATTATGACGAGGTAAACAACACACTTTCGAGAATGGTACATTGGTTTAGCGTTAATAACTTGCATTTAAATAGTAAAAAAACTAAATGCATAAAATTTTCCTTGGCAAATGTTAAGCAACTGCAAACAAATGTACTCTTAGACAGTGAAAACTTGGAATTGGTGGACTCCACAGTTTTCCTAGGAATAACTCTAGATCTTAAGCTGCAGTGGGGTCCCCACATAGCTAAATTGGCGAATAGACTCAGTTCAGCAGCATATGCAGTGAGAAAAATAAGACAGTTTACTGATGTAGATACAGCGCGAATAGTATATTTTAGCTACTTTCATAGCATTATGTCTTATGGCATACTTTTATGGGGAAATGCAGCCGACATAAACAACATTTTTGTGCTGCAGAAGCGGGCTATTCGTGCAATTTACAAGTTGCCTCCCTATTCATCTTTGAGAGAAAAATTTAAAGAAATAGGAATTCTGACTGTCACCTCTCAATACATCTTAGAAAATTTACTGTATGTCCGTAAAAACATAAATGAATTTTGTAAGAAAAGTGATATTCATAGTAGGAATACACGTAATAGACACAGGTTACATGCACCAATGATTAGACTTTCGAAAGTAAGCAATTCTTTTAAAGGCAACTGTATACGCTTTTACAATATGATCCCAGAAAACGTTCAAAAGCTCTCCATAAAAAAATTCAAAAAAGTTGTTAAAGAACGTTTGTGTGGTAAAGCATATTATAAAGTAAAAGATTTCATGGAAGATACCACACCCTGGGAATAAGGCGTTCCTCCCGGGCATTTCAAGATAAGATGTTAAAATTGTTATTAATATAATATATTATTTGAAAAGATTAGTTCCACTGAGTTTGTTTCGCCGGTTCTTCTCAGTGGGCTTACCTTGGAACCGGTGGTAGATTCAATTGACGTTCAAAAAGATACTGTATTAGTACTATTTTGAATAAAAAAAAATTGATTTTGATTTTGATTTTTAGCGTTTTCTAGAAACAATGTTGAATGTAGCGTTTATAAGAAACAATATAGCGTTTATCAAGAAACAATATATGTAGCGTTTTTCTAGAAACAATATAGCGTTTATCTAAAAACAATGTAGCGTTTTTAAGAAACAATATAGCGTCTATCAAGAAACAATATATGTAGCGTTTCTAGAAACAATATAGCGTTTTTAAGAAACAATATAATGTTTTTCAAGAAACAATAGGTATAGCGATTATCTAGAAACAATAAAGCGTTTCTTCAAGAAACAGTATAGCACGCATAGCAAAACTACCCTTACCTGTCCCACTGCAGAACACTGGTCTCCTAAAATCAGGCGAAAAGGGACTTCACATACCTTCAAAGCATATCCTAAAGATGTTTTTCTTCACCGTTAAGACGTATTTTTACAGTTCTGCATGACAACAATCATTATAACTACCTCGGCCCAATCTCGAGTCATGCTGCGGACTATTCCTTGTTTCAGCTCAGCTTCGACCCCAATAAGGATGACCTGAATATTGACTACATCTGGAACATATCGCTCAATCATAAACAGGTAAGTGCTTCAAAATATTCATTAAGATTTAATAATACTACTACAGAAAAACTGTTCATGGAATGATGAATTAAAAAAGGTAGGATCTGACATCAGTCATCGAAGGGGACTTGTCTCTGCCGAGCGTCATTACAGTAAGCTCTGTGACGATGGGTCCTGGACGGCGATGGACTCCTTCTGCAAGGCAGTAATGTCCCAGAAGGAGGTCGACGAGCGGGTGAGAGAGTGATCCTGTTGCCTGCAAAGTGCAAATCCGGGACCCTCAAAAAGCAGTTCAAGGCGCTCGCAGTGGTTTTAGTTTACAGGTAGAGCATTCTCATGTGCGAGTCTCACATAGGGTCAGGATCTACCCGAGATCATGACTACATGCGTAAAAATCATTTTCCTGCGAAAACAAAAAAAAAGGATATTCTATTCTGTATCTTCCGAAACTAAACTTACACAACCTAGTATGGAATTCCGAATTTCCCAGACCCAATTGTTTCCCAAAAAAAATCATTTATACCTATTTTTAAGACCTGTATAAATAAGCAAACTATGGTCCCAAGAGGCATTGTAAGATTTTAATAACTTAATAGTTTTCGTTTAAATTAACGTTTTCATTAAAATATTAGAATTTTATGCGTTTTTAATAAACATAGCTAAGTATCGTGTTCCCGTGTAGATGGGAGATATGTTCATCGTGTGTGGAGTGCTGTACGCCCTGGACTCGGCCACCGAGAGGGACACCAAGGTCTCGGTGGCCATAGACCTGTACCAGAGCAAGCCGGTGGAGGTGCAGCTGCAGTTCACCAACCCCTTCAGGAAGACCACACAACTGGGATACGATCACTCGCTTAAGGTAAATTTGGTGGAGTATCTACTATCTACGGAGACCTACCTTGTATATTATGAAGCAAATAAAAACCTTAAATTTCCTGAGCTATTATATAAACTACCCTGTCTTAATCTACACATTAAACTTACTAAAATGATTTAGGAGTTACAAATACATACATTTTTATTTCATTGAATATCCACAATGAAATAAAAAAGTAAATGATGAAAAGCGCTATCTGTGATTATTTTATGGAACCATTACTTCCTAACAAGCAAACATGTTTTAATAGTTAAGTAATACTCACTAGATGGAACTTTCAGGGCTAAAATTATATCAAATCCCATCATAACATTTAATGTGAATTTGTTTACTTTGCTCAAAAAGTATAGAGTATATACATTATAAATACGAAAATATCCTTTTGTTTGACTTTTTTCTATCCCTAATTTGTTTGGCTAAATTAAATTTGCAACCCGGATTTTACTTTTGCAACTGGACTTATTACAAAATATAATTTTCTAATCTTCAAGAATATAAATAAATTCAACTAATTGGTATTTCAAAACATACATTATATATTATTAACATTATCATCATGTATCCCATTCAGATGGATAAGAACCTACCATTTGCTACCCAAACCCGTCGCTAGATGGAGCTAAGCATCTAAATTAATACAATAATCCGGTGTAATAATAATAATAATAATAAAGAGTTTGTTTGAACGCACGCATCACCGCCAATAGCAGGGTTTGAAGAATTAGTTTTGCCTTTCAATATTGAGAAATATAAGCTATTTATTATTACTATACTTAGAGTTTGAAAAGATGGATGGTAGGTCGACCTCGAGCATCGAACATGTAATCGGAATAAAGCGGTAATGTTGTGTTTTGTATGAAAACAAATTCTGCCAAATTTGTGCTGCGACGCTGCGCCGGTTCTGCTTGCATCCTGCATCTAAGTGGATCACACACAAGTTACCTGTTACACAATATTCCGGGACTCTGCTGTCCACCTTGTCGCCTTTCGAAATGCCCTTGAATGTTCTTGTACTAGTAGTGACAAATCCTATACTTCCAGGAGCTGTACTCCTGGGACCGGGGGAACCAGCTCACCTACCCGGTGCGCTACAACGAGGTGCCAGGACCATAGCGCCAGAGAAAAGCCGACAGTACGTTTATTGTTGGTCTCTTCAAGATTATACGTCTAGGATTTTATATGCCCATTATGGATATTTTTAAGTGAATCAATAAATTATGAATAAGTAATTGTTTTTAGGTTTATTTCCTTCCCCAACTTTTGACTTTTTTTATGTTAGTTGGATAGGCAAACTGGCAAACGTGCCACCTGATGGTAAGTGGTCGACGTCGCCCATGAACATAAACTAGTTTACCTGGAACGAGCCCAGGCAACTCATCTATGTGTTGCCTATCCTGCGACATAAGATGTTAGGTCTCGGTGCCAGTAATTACACTGCCTGTCTTGCCCTTCTCTCCGAAACACAGCAAAGCTGTTTTACGGAAGAAACAAGCAAGATGGTGGTACCCATGCAGCCGGGAGCGCGGCACAGCGCTTCCCTCCCACCGGTAAATGACATTTCCGAACCTTTTAGTAGAGTTTGAGATTTCTATGAGTTCACCACTCTAAAATTGAAGGATTTCCGGATTTTGAGCTTATATTAGCCAGAGAACTAAGGTTACCGATATCACACAAAGAATAAGCTCGTTGAAGTGGCAGTGGGCTGGTCACACACTCAGGAGAACGGATGGCCGATGGGGCAATAAGGTTCTAGAGTGGAGGCCACGTTTAGGTAGATGAAGTGTTGGTTGGGTATTGGATGCGAGTGGTAATAAGGGATCGGTCGTCTTGGCGTTCATTGAGGGAGGCATCATTTTCAGCAGTGGACGGATAGAGGCTGATGATGATTATGAAGCTTATATTCTACAGTGCCAGCAGAATCAAGCGCTCTGTCACTGCTCCGTAAAACATAACATACATACATATACTTGAAGATCACCTAATGATAAGTTTTAAATTTTGTTTTTTTTTTATCTTAATAAACCGCGATGAAATCCGTAAAAATTGTTTCATTATAATAAGGTTTTGCTTTATAATTAAACAAATTTTACAAAGTCCGTCAATCGCGGATTATTAAGATTTTTACAAGCCCGACGTTTCGGATACTTTACAGCAACCATGGTCACGGGAGGACTGCAGAGGTGTGAGATTTCCCAACGTTACTACCCTATGATACATCAATCAATGATACATCAATATTCATTCATTCATTCATTCATCTTCTGTCATCTTCTCTATTGAAATTTTGATGTTTTTTAATTTCAATAGCCACACGGATTATCCTTGGTTAGTTTTCTATATTTAATTTCTGGTGTATTTAATATAGCATATTTTATCTCTTACTTTATTCATTAATAATTTCAATAAAAATCATATACATGCTCATAGCATAGAGCAATATCTATAAAAAAAACTAATTTGTTACTCGTTCCAATAAAAAGAAACTGTCTGAAAGCCTCCTGGAGGATATCGTTGAAAGTTATAAGGCTCTTCCGCTGTTCCGAAACTCTAGCGGAATTAGCGCAAAAGATTGTTATGGCAGAGATTAAGGAATATTATTTCTTATTTTATGTGAAATCGTTATGAAACAAATTTAATATAGATGTCGCTCGTGTCTTTATTTGTTTTTTTAACAAATCGGCTTTTTGTGCTCAAATTGAGTTAGTAACATTCTGATTGACATGGGGAGAGGAAGCTGAAAAGCAAACAAATATATAGGTATAACTGAATACTGATTTACTTTTTACTAATCAAAGGGTATGGTTGAATAATGACTTCCTTGTTGGTCTACATTAATCCTTATCTACGTCATTAAGTAACTTTTGGTTTTTTCTGTTACTCTGTTTGTATAATAGTATACAAACAGAGTAGTTTATATTATATTATCTGTTAGTACCTGGATGACCGAGCTTTGCTCGGTATTTTTTTTTTTTTAATTAAATGACATTTTCTAAAAATGATTCCTAGCTAGATCGATTTATCGCCCCCGAAACCCCCTATATACTAAATTTCATGAAAATCGTTGGAGCCGATTCCGAGATTCCAATTATATATATATATATATATATATATATATATATATATATATATATATATACAAGAATTGCTCATTTAAAGATATAAGATAATAAGATAAGATAAACACATTTATAAATAGGAATTGAAAAACGTTTTCATAATTTCTATTTTAAAGAAGTTCTCTCCAATAGATTTACCCATACACATTTGCTTAATAAATCTAGACTTATAATTGTAATTAGCACATATATTCAATGTAAATTATTCTTTTGCAGATATTGAAATGTTTTCACCCTATATTCAATGCTTTCGAATCTCTTTAGAAAGCGCCTGACATATTAATCTAGCAAAACCCAGCATTCGTTTGCCAAGAGCTGTACCGTAGGCATTTTAATTTAAAAACCCCGTACAAAATTTTCAACACCTGCCGCCTTATAAAGTTTGTGTTCTTTTACTTATGTATAGATATTATTAATGTTTGTCTTGTGATAATATTTTTTAGTTCGATCTAAGAATTTACATTTTAATCCTTTCATTGCAATATATTTAGTGGTATATTGGCCGTAAATAAACAGATATACATCTGCAAAATCAAAATGGCTTCGTTTATACAAAAATTAAACTTACTTATTGTTCAATAAATCGATTGCTTATAATTAAATATAATCAATTCGATATCAAAATAAACATGAAACGCGTGTGTCATTAGAGGGGAGTTCTGCCAGTTGAAAAGCGACGTCCCCTTCTACCCCGTCATTTTTTCGCCACAATAGCCAGCAATACATTCCGTGACTTGGCAGAACCCGAGAACTTGGCCCCTGCTCGCGATCAATACGTGCGCACAACGCCATCTACCAACCATCGCGCAGCCAAATTGCAGTTTAATAGTTCATTAGATTCGACAAAAATGGCGAGGACATACAGTTTAAATTTGGTACACGGTATCGATTCGCGAATACGTAACGAATATTTATTACAACGGGAAAAATTCGAAGAACAAACTAGATTTTGTTACCAATTTTCTAAGCTTATCTTCGAACAGAATCGGTTTACGTGATAACATGATATTATAACGGATTAAATAATATAGGAATTAGGCATTTAAATGATGAATGATAAAGATTTAAAGGGTCTATATAATAAAAAAGAATGTGTACTTAATTCAAAAAGTAATCATCTTTTTCATTTTTGGCGTTAATAGCCACTAGTTTACGAAATATTAATGTCTAAATTAGAAATATCTAAGACATTAGCTCTTCCTTAGATTTGAATATAACCGTTAAGTACCGAAAAATTACATAGTTCACCAAGATAAAGAAAATTACGTTAAGTTCATTAGGCAACGAGACGATTTAAAAGTACACATTTCTACCGACAGATGGAGTTACATGGACTTCACTCGACTTGATAAGTTTCTAATCACATTAATATCAATTATGGCCTGTTACCAGTGGGAGGGATGCGCAGTGCCGCGCGCCCATTACATGAGTACCATCACCTTGCTTCCTTGCACCTTTTTTCCGTGAACAGCTATGCTGTTTTTAGGTACAGGACTGGCAGTGTAATTACTGGCACCGAGACGTGTTGTGAAATAGGTTTATAATTTTACTTGGCATTCGAGTCATATGATAGTAAGGTTTCACGTTGCCCAAAAAAATTAACGAGTTCACGTAGAACCAGCCCAGGCAACTCATTTATGCGACCTACGATGGAAAGTTTTTGTCAGTAATAACACTGTCTTCCTGCCCTTGTTTCGAAATCACTGCGAAGCTGGTTCATAAAAGTTCATATAATAAACAAATATGTTTAAGAACCATGTACCCTTTTTTTCTTTAACGCCGGAAAATGCTCTGAGGCATCCCGCGGGGGAGTGGGTCTCCCCAGGCGGGTATGTGGGACTCGCTGCGCCCGAGAGCTGGTAAATAGACGCAGCTCTGCTCACTAAAACCCGGCGAGTGCCACCAATGCCTTTGGTGAGGTGCCCCGGATCAAGTGAGCAAACAGGGCACCTCGACGGCTAGTCAGTCTCTCAGGGGACCGACGCCATCTCCACAGAGGGGTTTTCCCGCACCACAGAACAACCCCTCCCAACGTCGGGACAGTACAATGGGGTAAGGTTCCCGTCCTCGCACCTTGTCCCCTACTCTTTTGTCCCCTCTTCATATAAGAGGGGTACAAAGAGCCCCCTCGGCTCTATTAGCTTCGCCCAAGGTGCTGGGGTCACCATAGCTACTGAGCCCCACCGCCACGTCAAGGCCTGAGCCATGGTGGGGAAGAATCATGTACCTTTCTTTACCCGACTGCAAGGAAAGGGTTATGTGTTTCGCGCCTATCTTTGAATGTTATATTCATTATTCCCTCATATCTTCGAAACCACTCGATGGATTTCTTTAATTAGTGTATCGTCAGATTCGTCTCATAAGTCCAAGTGTTCTTAAATAGGTGACATAAAAATATGAGGACTGCTAGATGTTAATGATGATTTTCTTTCTTCTTTTGACGTGACGTCTTATAATTCGATGGAGCCGTCATAAAAACGTCATAAGAAAATGGAACGCCTCAGAGCGCGGTAACGCCGCATGCGTCATGTTTTTTCGTTCTTGGCTGCAAGAAAGTTTTTATTAATATGCAGTTTTTAATTATTCAGCCTGCATCAAGAAACTATTCCAGTAAGGAAATATATCTAAATGACTAATCAGGTCGGAGTGAGAATAGCTTGTGTGGCTTAACTTGACTCTTGAGACCGCCAGAATTAGACCTAGACTCAAGCTAGACTTTGTGACAGGCTAATGTAATATTATATTTATCGATAGTCCAGACGGATACGGATCTAAATAGATTAGGTTTCAGATTCTAGAGATTCAGTTACAAGATATTAATAATAAGTAGTACATTTTTAGTTCCGTTTTTGCCATTTGGCTACGGAACCCTTATAGATTCGTCATGTCTGTCCTTCTGTCTGTCTGTCCGTCCGTATGTCACAGCCACTTTTTTCCGAAACTATAAGAACTATACTGTTGTAACTTGGTAAGTAGATGTATTCTGTGAACCGCATTAAGATTTTGACACATAAGTAGAAAAAAAAAACAAAAAATTTTGGGGGTCCCCATACTTAGAACTGAAACTCAAATTATTTTCATCAAACCAATATGTGTGGGGTATCTATGGATAGGTCTTTTTTAGATTTTAAAATTATATTGAGGTGTCTAAGACCATTTTTTTCTAAACTGAATAGTTTGCGCGAGAGACACTTCCAAAGTGGTAAAATGTGTGTCCCTCCCCCCCCCCCCCCCTTGTAACTTATAAAATAAGAGAATTATAAAACTAAAACAAATTTAAGATGTACATTACCATGTAAACTTCCACCCAAAATTAGTTTGAACGAGATCTAGTAAGTAGTTTTTTTTATACGTCATAAATCGTAAACCGTAATTTACCTTTCATTCGATCAACTGAAATATTAAAAAAAATCATTTTTTCAAAATAAACCATATTTTTTATTGAAGTGTCTATTGTTGTAAATTATGTAATGGTACGGAACCCTTCGTGCGCAAGTCCGACTAGCACTTGGCCGGGTTTTTTTATAGAAGAGGGGGCAAACGGACAGTCGGTTCAACTGGTGGTAAGTGATAGCGACATCCACAAACACCCGCTATACCAGAGGATCAGCAGGTGCGTTGCCGGCATTTCAGATATGAGTATGCTCTTTTCTTGAAGGTCCCTAAGTCGTATCGTCCCTAAGGTGCAGCTGATTCCATATATTTGTCGTGCGAGGTAGGAAATGCCGTAAAAATCGAGATGTTGTGGATTTCCGGACATCGAGATGGTGTAGGAGAAATTTGGAATTTTTACGCGGTGTCCGGTGGTGGAATTCTGCTGCAGGTATTAGTCCGAACAATTCCTCAGAACACTCCCCGTAGTAGATGCGGTAGAAGATACAGAGCGATCCGACATCTCTACGCAGCGCCAAAGAATCAAGCCTATTGAAATATATGTATATAATAACATTGTTAGTAGTAGTTGTTAATAGTAGGCAAAGTAGGCAAAACACAATTACTTTGATCGTGTATCAATTACTAAGAGTCGTAAAAACAGGACTATATGTATAATAAATTATAGTTAAAAAAAAACTAAAAAACACGCATCATTTTCAAATTTTTAGTTGGGTTTGCTATTAAAGCGTGTTTTTTAGTTTTTTAAACTGTAATTTATTTTTTACTTTTTAGTGTCGATTTTTTTAATTAAAATTTTTCTTAATTTAAGGTACTCAACTAATAACAATCACTTTAGAAATGAGTGAGAGACTAAAAACAACACAAGTGATGTAGGTAACTTGCGCGCCTTACGCCTTCCTAGCATGTGCTATCCTGATTATCCTGATCAGGATATTGGAATAATTTTATCAAATTGTTGTATTGTCATCGGTCCTCGATAAATCTACAAAGTTTGAACAAAATCTGGTCGTTAGAAGTGAGTCAAAATCAAGTCTAAAGGAGTCGGTTACAAACATACATACAAACATACAAGTGAAGCTATTATAAAGCGTGTAATAAAAGACATACAATAGTCAAACTTGGATAAATCTTAGCTGTACTAAAAATGCGATGTATATGAGTTTGAAAGAGATAACCGGTGAAGTGAACCAGCGAATCAAACTCGGTAAACTTTGAATCGCGTTACTACCATTATCGGTAAACGGGTTCAGAGTAATGTCATGGTAATTATGTAAGGTCACTTACAAATTGTAAAGGGCGACTTTGAACCCTCACCTCTTGAGTAACAAGGCCCGCTGCTACCTTTGTGAGCGTATGTGCATAGCTACAGTCAACGTCATATTGATCTTAGCTTCGTAGGCTTGATAGGTACAGTGAAAAGCGAAAGAACTACAAAATAAGAAAAAAGCAGGCTGCTTTTGTTAAAATATTTTTTTATTGTAATTTATATAAAAATCCGTCCACTGCTGAACATAGGCCTCCCTCAATGAACGTCAAGACGGACTATTGTCACGAGAGGGCTGAGGTGTCAGACGTAACTCCTAACGTTATAAGTGGTTATAATGTTATTCGAAACTACAATAGTTGCTGTAAAGCATCCCAAACGTCGGGCTTGTAAAAATCTTAATAAACCGCGATAAAATCCGTAAAATTTGTTTCATAATTCATTATTATTCATTACTTTACTTATAACCTAAGGTTATATTAAAATTCTTCCACGCTAGGAATGCTAATTGCTAACCAATAGAACCTAGTATGTAACTCTTCAAAGATCCTGTTATGAGAAACTCTTCTACAACTAATCATTATAATGAGTGAAATTCGCGTAAACATTAGAAAACAATACAAAATTACATTCCAAACGCAACTTAAAGTTTTCCGTCAAATATTGACTTACAGCTACACTCAGTTTTCAAAAAGCCTTTTTGCTACGCCCTAGATGAATGAAACATGGCGTCCTGTGATCGGTTTTAGATACTAGCAGTTTTGCACGCTTTGAAACTGAAACAAAATAAAAACCAATGTAAATTACCTAATTTATTTGCTATTTTTTTAAATGTTGAGGCATCCCGCAGAGACGGGGATGTGGGACTCACTGCGCCTGAAAGTTGGTATACTAGTGGACGAAGCACTACCCACTAAAACCTGGCGAGTGCCACCAATGCCGCCTTTGGTGTGGTGCCCCTAAGTATTTTTTTATGTCATAGGGGGGCAAACGAACAGTCGGAGCCTTATTATGGTACCGACGCCCATACACATCCGCACGACCAGGGTTTATACAGATGCGTTGACCTCCCTTTCCCCATCCCCCCAATGGGCCACCAGAAACTCACAAACCGCACGAAACGTGACACCACAGCTGCCACTTGACGCCAGTGTTATGAGAGCGAGATGTACCACCCCGGTCGTGCCGGCCCAATTCGGCTGCGATGTAGCATAGCACCATGCCTCTTACAACCTTTCGGGCGCAGCGAGTACCACATACCCGCCCGGGAGACCCACTTCCCCGCGGGATGCCTCAGAGCATTTCCCGGCGTAAAAGAAAAAAAGGTCCCGATGCCCTATACAGAAAAATTGCAATAAACTCAATATCACACAAAAACACTATCTCAAACAGACACAAAAATGTCACTTGGCCTGGGCTGAGAGGTATTACATACCAAGATCCCGATGCCCGAGACACAGGTATTGCAAAAAACACAACATCAGACAAAAACACGCTATCACAAAATACACACTATCACACAAAACACACACACAGCCTATTACATAAAACGACACTTATAAATCAGCTGAGAGGTATCGTATACGTAGGTATAGTAACGCCCGACGCGGGCCGAGACAGATTTCGCACAAAACATCGCTGAAGCGCTTCACTCACGGAAACGGAAAGTTGATTCAGGTATCTTGGTGCTTAATTGATAAGATTTTCATTGTATAGTAATATCAATTGGAGTACGTTTTTTATTTTGTGGAAATACATTGAGATATTAAAATATACTTATATTAATTTTCGATAAAACCGTGAACCACGCAGTCTTTACAACAAATGTGTGAGTGCACGCATATGCATGCATAGTATAGCACCGCCCTCCTTTCCTACCCTGCATATGCGTGCACTTGCATACACCACAACCACAGACCACAATAAAAATTAAAAACCATTACCACACAATCTACGTACGTTTTGCTCCGACACCGGGGCATCCTTATGACATCGAGCTTATAACGACAATAGAGCGGTAATGTTATGTGTTTTGTATGAAAACAAATTGGCCAACTGATGGATGATGGTCGATGGGACGTACACACAGATCACTGGTTGGTTAAATTGCTATTACGTCAGTGACAAATCACTGACCGGTTTCGAAATTGTATGGCTCACATTACTACTCTATCCGGTTATATGTCAGTCACTCTTATGCTAATTACAATATGGGTCTTTAGTAGGCGCAGGTAACTTCGAGAATTATCGGAGTGGACTTGTTTCTGTCGAGCATCATCACCGCGATGCTCCGAGTACTGGCGATGGTTTCCCTCTGCGAGGCAGTAATGTCCCACGAGGAGGCCGACGAACGGGTGAGAGAGAAGGCTCCCGACGAGGCCTCCCCCCGCCGGCTACTAGGGGGTGCATAGGAGGCGTTACTTAATGCGCCTCCAGTAACGCCCCTGTGTTCGTGTCGGGTTAGGATGGGAATCAGATCCAGTTAGGCACGACGTCGCAGGGACTGTTTAGTAGCGGCCGAGCAGTCCCCCCTTACAAGGAGTCTGACCTTCGCTGGTGCCAGCCCGTCGCTGAGGTGATCCTGATGCGCAGATACGGGACCCTCAAAAAGCGGCTAAAGGCGCTCTCAGGTGGTTTAGTGAGGCAGTGCAATCCTAAGTGCGAGTCCCCACACAGGTCCAGGAGCCTTACCCGAGGTAAACCTGGATCATGCGAAAGCCTTTTTTTCTTTTACACCGGGAAATAATCTGAGGCATCCCGCCGGGGAGTGGGTCTCACCAGGCGCGTATGTGGGACTCGCTGCGCCCGAAAGGTGGTATGGTGGACGCGGCTCTACCCACTAAAACCCGGCAGTGCCACCAATGCCGCCTTTGGGGATGTGCCCCGGATCTGTTGAGCAAACGGGGCACCTCGACGGCTAGTCAGTCCCTCAAGGGACCGACGCCACCTCCACAGAGGGGTTGTCCCGCACCACAGAACAATCCGCCGACGTCGGCACGGTACCTACAATGGGGTGAGGTTCCCATCCTCGCCCCTTGTCCCCCTACTCTTTTGTCCCTTCTTCTTACAAGAGGGGTACAAAGAGCAGCTCCCTCTGTTCAATTAGCTTCGTCCAAGGTGCTGGGCTCTTTAGGCTCACTTTAGGCTACTGAGCCACCCACCGCCACAACAAGGCTTGCCACACTTACCAGCTGTCGGGCGCAGCGAGTCCCACTCTCCCGCGGGTAGCCTCAGAGCATTTCCCGGCGTTAAAGAAAAAAAAAGGTAACCCATTTATGTGTTACCATATCCCATGGTAGTCTCGGTACCAGTAATTACACTGCCTGTCTTGCTGAAACAGACCAAAGGTGTTCCACGGGAGAAACAAGCAAGATGGCGGTACCCATTAAGTCGGATTCACGGCGCATCCCTCCCACCGGTAGTTAGTGTTTCAGTCATAAGTTCTTCAATTACCGATATTCGTGTAGGTACAGTGGATATGAGACATTTTAGTTTTCTTTTCAGCCTCAATTTCGGCCATCTTATCGAACAAGTTTTGATGTCGTTCTCAATATTTTAATCGTGTCGACCACCTAAAGATTTCGATTTTAATGTAATATGTATGTAATAAGTTATGATAAGTAAATATATATTGGTTTTACCGTTATAACATCGTATATATATATAACTTAGTGGTTATGCGATTTCCTTAAAGAAATGTTAGGTATTATTATTATTATTTTATTTTCCTTTTTGTATATAATTTTTTTTTCCTTCACTATTCTAATTGCTTAATGTTTATCTGTACTGCGGTGCCATGTATGGATTATTGAATAAAGTTTATTCTATTCTATTCTATTCTAAAATGAGCGTGTTTACAATTTAAGCCTTGTCCAGGGCCGTCTTTCCCACTGGGCAATCTGGACACGTGCCCAGGGCCCCACGATCCATTGGACCCCATTATTTCTATCAGAATATGATTCAGTGATATTACAAAAATAATAGCTGATTAAAATACCTAGTACTGCCCTTATTACTAGGTTAATTCTTCTCTAGTCCAAAAATCAGGCTCACAGATCTTAAAAATGTTGATTTCGTCGGGGCATCATTATCGTACAACCCAGGGCACCCAACGGGTTAAAGAGGGCATAGGCCTTGTCATGTCTTGTCTGAGACATAAGATGTTAAGTCTCGGTGTCAGTAATTACACTGCCTGTCCTGCCCTTCTCTCCGAAACACAGCAAAGCCGTTTCATAAGAGAAACACGCAGGATGGTGGTACCCAAGCAGACGGGAGCGCGGCTCAGAGCAAAACCCTCCCATCTGAGTTGATTTATTCCTTAAATAAATTATAGACTACGCCATTTTATAGTTCTCGCCAGTATGCAAAAGATCAGATACGATAAGATTATCCATGTTGATGACTAAGGTGAAGAAAAACACTTTTGTTACCCACATATTGAACATCCCCTGAACTTAAACGAGTACCCGGGAAAAGTCCTTACACAACCCTTATACCAGGACTTTGCCTATCATGAAACCCGTTTTAGCCTCGGTGGTGTCTGTTTTTTTTCTTTTTGCCTTTGAAACCGAAATAAAATCAATAATTTAGGGTACCGTTGCTTTTTCCCACCAAGGTTCAAGCCTTGTCGTGGCGGTGGGGCTCAGTAGCTTAAGGTGAATCCAGCACCTTGGGCGAAGCAAATTGAACCGAGAGAGCTGCTTTTCGTACCTCTCCTACTAAGAGGGGACAAAAGAGCACGGGCCAAGGGGCGAGGATGAGAACCTCCCCCATTTTACTGTCCCGAGGTTGGGAGGGGTTGTTCTGTGGTGCGGGACAACCCCTCTGTGGAGATGGCGTCAGTTCCTTGAGGGGCTGACTAGCCATCGAGGTGTTGTTTGCTCAACAGATCCGGGACAATTCACCAAGGGCGACACAGGTTTTAGTGGGAAGAGCTACGTCCACCTCACCACCTTCGGGGCGTCGGTCCCTTGAGGGACTGACTAGTCGTCAAGGTGCCCTATTTGCTCATTAGATCCGGGGCACCTCACCAAAGGCGGCCTTGGCACTCGCCGGGTTTTAGTGGGTAGAGCTGCGTCCATCTTACCACCTTTCGGACGGAGCGAGGCCCACATACCCGCCTGGGGAGACCAACTCCCCCGCGGGATGCCTTAGAGCATTTCCCAGCGTTATAGAAAAAAAGGGTACCTTTGCTTGAACTGACAAAATAAGCCTTATAATCACTCCTATATCCTTTGGAGACACGTCTATCAGATGGAAACATTTTTTTTTTCTTCAGCTAATACGAGTCCACTGCTGGACGTAGGCCTCCCCCAAGGATTTCCACAACGACCGGTCCTGCGCCGTCCGCATCCAGCGGATTCCTGCGACCTTTACCAAGTCGTCAGTCCACCTAGTGGGAGGCCTACCAGCACTGCGCTTTCCGGTACGTGGTCGCCACTCGAGAACTTTTCGACCCCAGCGGTCATCAGTTCTGCGAGCAATGTGTCCTGCCCAGTTCCACTTAAGCCGGGATATTCTTTGGGCTATGTCGGTGACTTTGGTTCGCCTGCGGATCTCCTCATTTCTGATCCTATCACGCAGGGAAACTCCGAGCATAGCCCTCTCCATTGCTCTTTGGGTGACCTTGAGCCTTCTGATAAGGCCCATAGTGAGCGACCACGTTTCTGAGCCATAGGTCATCACTGGCAACACACACTGATTGAAGACTTTTGTCTTCAGATACTGCGGTATTTGGGACGAGAAGATTTTTTGTAGTTTTCCGAACGCTGCCCAGCCAAGTCGGACTCGACGATTGACCTCTTTCTCGAAATTGGACTTATCTAAATGTATAGTTTGTCCAAGGTATACATAATCGTCGACAATTTCGAGTATTGAGCCTCCGACAGTAACTGGAGTGGGTACGACGTGGGCATTCGACATGACTTGTCTTGTCCATGTTCATTTTAAGACCCACTCGTTCGGAGGCTCGACAGAGGCCTTCGAGCATTGCACTTAAGTCCTCCATGGTTTCAGCCATGACTACTATATCGTCGGCAAAACGAAGTTGAGTGATGTACTCGCCATTTATATTAATGCCAAATCCTGCCCAGTCCAAAACCTTGAAGACGTCTTCCAATGCAGCGGTGAACAGTTTTGGGGAAATAACGTCTCCTTGTCTTACACCTCGCTGCAATTGGATGGGTTTTGAACTCTGGTCTTGTAGGCGGACCGACATTGTGGCGTTTTCATACAAACACTTCAACACTTCGATATACCGATAGTCAACTTGGCACCTCTGGAGAGACTGTAGTACAGCCCAAGTCTCATTCGTATCGAAGGCTTTTTCGTAGTCCACAAACGCTAAGCATAGGGGCAGGTTATACTCTTTGGTCTTCTGTATAACCTGTCGCAGCGTATGAATGTGGTCAACGGCGCTGAAGCCTTTTCGGAATCCGGCTTGTTCGGGAGGCTGGGAGTCATCTAGCCTGCGCGCGAGTCGATTTGTAATGACCCCCGAAAACAGCTTGTAAACGTGGCTCAGGAGTGAGATGGGTCTATAATTCTTCGGCAGGGTGGTATCGCCCTTTTTGAAGAGCAGCACCACCACACCCCTGTTCCAAGCCTTTGGCGTTCTGCCCTCGAGTATGACGGAATCGAACAGATTCTGAAGGGCCTTAAGGATCGGCCTTCCACCCGCCTTCAGGAGTTCAGCAGTGATTCCGTCATCGCCCGGCGCCTTGTTGTTTTTAAGTTGTTTGAGTGCCATTCTGATCTCGTACAGGCTAACGTCCGGGATATCTTCCGTGTAGTGTCGGGTCAATCTAGCTCTGGGGTCGTTTGCCAGATTTCTGATGGGTTCCCGTGTTGACGGGGTTTTGGATTTGAATAGGTATAGGGCGAAGCGTAGACTTCACTAGTCGCGACCTTTCGAGCTTGATATTGATATTCAATGTGCCTCTTACCATGCGGTGATCGCTTCCGGTTTTGACTGCATTGATCACAGAGACATCATTGAATATTTGCTTATTCGTCGACATGATGAAGTCTATCTCGCTCCTTGTGGCACCATCTGGACTTAGCCAGGTCCATTTCCTCTGCTCTGGCTTTCTAAAGAAGGAGTTCATCATATAAAGTCCCTCCTTTTCGAGAAAGCCAGCCAAGAGTTGTCCCCGGTGATTTCGGTTTCCAACACCAAATTGCCCCACCCGCAGCTCTTCACCATCGCGCTTGCCCAGTCTTGCATTAAAGTCCCCCATGACAACGGTGTAGTGTGTTTTGGAACCATGTATGGCCGAGGAGATATCCTCAAACATGGTTTCCACCGCATCGTCAAGTTGTGTCGGGGTCGGTGCATATACCTGTATGACCTTCAGCGAATAACGTTTGTTTATTCTGAGTATAAGGTATATCACTCTGCTCGACACACTCTCGATCTTGATAACGCTGTTCACGAGGGATCTGTGGACGATAAACCCGACACCACCCTGGGACAGTTGGTCACCCTCTCGGAAATAGAGCAAGTTGCCGGATTTGAGAGTTATCATGTCCTCCCCCTCTCTACGGACTTCAGATAAGCCTATGATACCCCATCGCAACTTGCTCAAACCTTCCTCGAGTTCCGCAATCTTCTCGTCGGTCCGCAACGTCCGTACGTTATAGGTTGCCAGGTGCAGTTGTCGTTGTTTGTGATAGCGGAGCCTCTTCCGGGTGGAAACATACACAAACGTATCATATACACGGAAACCTCAGCGCGAGTTAGTCACACAATTCTCTGCGTTTCTCTTATTATTATTTTTTATAGAAGAGGACATAATCGGACAGTCGTTTCACCTGGTGGTAATTGGTAAGCGTCAACCATAGACATCGGGCATTATTGACGACCTCTGTGGCTCAATGGTTAGCGCGTTGACGCTCAAGCTGGAGGTTGCGGGTTCGAATCCCGCCAGGGAACAAAAAAAAATCAGTGTTCCTGGGTCATGGATGTGTATTAAATATGTGTATTATATAATAAAAATCTTAAATGTATGTATAAAAGTATTAAACATAATATTTCCGTCGTCTGGTAGACACAAGTTCTTCGAGAACTTACCACGGGACCAGATTGACGTGGTTTAAAAGCGTCCATAGATAGGTATTATTATTATTATTATTAGAAATTTTTTTGTCGGCCTTTCAAATATGCGTATGCCCTTTTCTTGAGTGTCCTTAGGATAAGTGTGGCATACTCGGAGTGCCACATATGGGACACTGTGTGGTATACCTCTCAATAAGCGACAAAACCGTTCTTATAAAATGTACACATGGTAAGACTTTTGGAGTTTCTCTTTAGAATGAATTATGTAATTATTGTCTGGGAAGGAATGACTTCTGGCCACAGGAAGGAGGACTTCTGGCCACAGGAAGGAGGACTTCTGGCCACAGGGCGTGGTGTTCCGCCGCTTCCGCGGACAAGTGCCAACGGAACGCACTAAGACAAGTGCAAGTGAAGTGTTACTAACATAGTTTTAAGTTTTATTTACTAACAACATTGTTTATAATTATGTATAATTAAGTTAAGGTATTTATAGGGCCCATTTATCTATGGGCCTATGCAGCCTGAAAATAAAGGTTATTATTATTATTATATAATTTTTAGGGGTTCAAAAAGATAAGTGCGAGTATGGTTTCCGCTGAGCGTTCCGTAAAAAGGTATTTTAGTGCGTAATATACCAATTGACGATTTTCGCATATGCTGTGAGACCACACTCCTGAGAGAATTGTATGATTCAATGTGAATGGGAACACAATAGGTTTTAATTTGACATACAGACAAGAGGTCTTACGACGGAGTAAATCTACAAGTGTTCGTTTTATTATTTTAAGGAATGGAACTTTAAACCATCTTTTTTTTTCTTTTTTTTTTAGATGATTGATCATTACGGCGGGCCTGTTTTTTTTTTAAATTACATGTTGGCAAATGTGTCATTTAAGGTCAACATTCTGAAAATAGTTATCAGAACTGAATACGTGTTTTAATACTTCTCAGACATCGGGAGGTCATTAAGAAATGTCACCCCAGCATGGTTCAGGCCTTGTCGTGGCGGTGGGGCTCAATAGCCTAGGGTGAGCCCCTTGGACCAAGCTAATTGAGCTGAGGGGGCTCTTTGTACCCCTCTTATAAGAGGGGACAAATGAGCAAGGGGCGAGGACTGTAACCTCACCCTATTGTACTGTCCCGACGATGGGAGGGGTTGTTCTGTGGTGCCGGACAACCCCTCTATGGAGGTGGCGTCGGTCCCCTGAGGGACTGACTAGCTGTCGAGGTGCCCTGTTTGCTCACTAGATCCGGGGCACCTCACCTTGGTGGTGCTTCAGAGCATTTCCCGGCGTTAAAGGAAAAAATTAAGTAAGAAATGTCAAAGAATGATGTCAAAAGTGCTAAGCCCGGTAAACCACGTCGTCTCTGTCCAGGGTTATGAAAATGGTTGTTGCCGAATCACCAAGTCATTATTCTCGGAAACTCATATTTTATAAGATATTAAATTATATTATATTAATTAGCAATTATCCCGCGAAACACGCAGTCTTTACAGCAAATGTGTGAGTGCACGCATATGCATGCATATAGCACCGCCCTCCTTTCCCACACTGCGTATGCGTACACTCGCATGCACCACCACCCCACATGCACCACGACCACAGTAAAAGACCACCACCACCAAACAATCTACGCACGTTTCGCCCCGACACCGAGGCATCCTCAGGATGTAGACTCTACGATTAGTAATCGTTAAGATCACTCACACATTTGCTGTAAAGGCTGCGTGTTTCGCGGGATAATTGCTAATTAATATAATATAATTTAATATCTTATATAATGGATTTCCGCAAAGTAACGCCTGATTCTATTAACTAACTCATATTTTTTATAGTAGACCGGGACAAATGGACAGTCGGTCTACCTGGTGGTGGTGATACATCCATAGATTTTAGTAAGAGGTGGTGCCATGCTGCTTTGCATCCGAATTGGTCCGGCACGACCGGGGTAATTATATGGTACCTCTCACTCACAGCGGCTCACAAAACACCTGCGTCAAGTGACAGCTATGCTATCGCGTTTCGTGCGGTTTGTGAGTTTCGGGTAGTCCATTGGGGAGTATGGGGAAAACAAGGGTAACGCATCTGCATAACCTCTGGTTGAGCGAATGTCTATGGGCATCGGTAGTCACCATAAGGCTCCTACTGATCGGTTGCCTTATGACGTAAAGGTTTTTGTTGCTAATTTTAATTTTAGCAGGTGCGTTTCCATTCAAATATGAATATTCTCTTTTCTTGAATGTCCCAAAGCTGTTCGGAAATCACATAATATTTTTGCTCAACGTTCATTACATTCAGGACTGTAAGTCACATGTTCCAATGTCACATGCCCTGTACCCTATATATCAATAAGCCGGCTGATGGAGTGCTGAAGTGGAGGCCACGTTCGGGAAGATCAGGGTCCACCTCCAAATAGACGATAGGATCACTGTGTAACGGGCACTGGTTGGATGCGGGTGGCAAGGATTAGCCAACCTATTCACGACGTCGTGGGGACTGCTTTGTAGCGGTTGGACGGTTGAAAGTCTTAGTTAGTTTTAGTTAGGGTGGGCACTCCCAGGTACGAGTCCCACATTAGGTAAGGATCTACTCGAAGATCCTGGCTGCATCCCTAAGGATTTTCCTGTGATATAAAAAAAGAGCGTGCGTACATAGTACACATGTCAGAAGTGAAACTTATTTGACAAACTAATTTTTAAATCTCGTTTATATTTATACTAATCTAAAGCTTTAAATTTCCGAGACTTGCGATGCGACGTTCGCTCTATCTCACTCTCTTTCTCTCTCTCTCTCTCGATCTTTCTCACCCGCTTGCTTCCTACTCGCACTCCATGGCTATGTGCTTTATGCTACGTTCGCCCCTTCTCACTCTGTCTCAATAGGTCCCAATCACTCTCTTCCTCTTCTTGGACAAAAACGTAGCACATTTTCGTGACGTTTCATCCGTAATTTTTTTACCCTCATGCGCGCAAAGAAGTTTCATTTCAAAAAGGGTTGGCCAACCTGACGTTCATCAATAGAGACCTAAGACTAGTATTGCAGAGAATTATGTTGATGATGATACAATAATAATTTAAAACAGCATGAGACCAAATATAGTCTCATGCTGGAGCGGATACAAAACAAATTTATTAGGTTTTTATATTTTAGGCTATATGGGGTATATCATTTTTATCCGCTTATGTATCCAACTTTGTTTCTGTTGGGCATGGTTGGATACAATGATCTTCGAGTCAGGCGGGAGCTCGCTCTCGTATCATATTTATTTAGGTTAGTTTGGGGTAAGGTACATCACGCCGATATATTGTGTTTGGTGTGTCTGTATGTGCCAGACAGGTATGTGTGGCGACGACGTCGGCCTCGCCTGCTGGTCTTAACCTTATAGCACAGGAGACGGATATTTTTAATTGTACACTGAGTGAATTCACAAGGATAGCGTTATATGTTATTTGTTATGTCATGTTAATTATTTGTGCTTCACCATCGAATTGGGTGGTGCCTGTAATGATAGTTAAGTTGTGGTTGAAATAAATGAATATAATATATATTTGAATATAGGCGGCCGGCTGGTCAGTGGTCGCGGGCTCGAATCCCGTATGATGAACATAGATGCACCGGGTCACGGACGTGTTGTATATGTATTTATACACGTGTTGTATATGACGACCTCTGTGGCTCAGTGGTAAGCGCGTTGGCGCTCAAGCCGGAGGTTGCGGGTTCGAATCCCGCCAGGGAACAAAAATATTTTCTGTGTTCCTAGGTCAAGGATGTGTATTATATAATAAAAATCATAAATATATGTATAGTATAAAAATATTATATATATTTCCGTTGTCTGGTACCCGTAACAAAAGTTCTTCAAGAACTTACCACGGGACCAGATTAACGTGGTGTGACAGCGTCCATAGATATTATTATTATATTATTATTATATAATATCCTCTTTATTACCTTTCCTAGTACCTGTAACACATGTTCTTACATACTTACCACGGGGCTAGGTTAACGTAGTGTGATTGTTGAATAATATTTAGAAAATAAATGGAAATTTAGAATAAGACAGATCTACAGGAAGCTATAAATCATCATCAGCCTCTATCCGTCCACTGCTGAACATAGGCCTCTCTCTATGAACATATTTTCTATAATAAGGGTTTTGGGCCATAGTTCACCGATGCGCTGGCCCAAAGTGGGTTGGTGAACTTCACACACCTTCAAAGACTTTTAATCTCATCAGGCATACAGGTTTCCTCACGATGTTTCCTTCACCGATGAGCAAGCGATGGTCTCATGTTCAGGTGCACGTAGAAGTTTTGAAACCCCCATTTCTAGGCATCACGGGTGAGGGGGGGGGGATCGAACCCGGACCTCTCACTCAAGAGGCCGTGTGGGCTGATCCCATAGCCACTAGGCCATGATCGCTCATTTTATGCTTCATTTTTTATAATTCCAATCCGATACCAAGCAGGTGGTCACAGCATCTTCTTCCAGCCTCTGGGATTATAAGGGCAAGTTCACTCCAGTGTATGTACATATTTTTTCCATCATTTCTGTATAGGTGACGTTGACAATTTATCAGGAACAACAATTTGTTATCAAATTGATTTTCTTATTAGTCTTAATAATGACATCATTTATCATATCATCACATCATCACCATCATCAGCATCACCATCATCGACGTACGACCACCAACCCCGACGACTGATGTCTGCTATACATACTAGGAACCAATGAAAGCAGATCGTCATCATCTAGTTGGAGATCGAATCATCATCAACATGGACGTAGGTCTCGTTTAA
The DNA here is from genome assembly GCA_963853865.1 of Helleia helle. Classification (NCBI taxonomy): domain Eukaryota; kingdom Metazoa; phylum Arthropoda; class Insecta; order Lepidoptera; family Lycaenidae; genus Helleia; species Helleia helle. Next base: position 15,767,147 of record OY971433.1, on the reverse strand, counting down.
TGAACACTGAGATGACTAATCTGCTACTCACGTCCAAATCGACTTCACTCCATAATACTGGGCATCAGGTGTTTAATACACTGCCCGCTACGCTCATTGTAAATCGAACAGAATTCTATTTAAGACTGTACCCACGCGTACACGTAAGCCGCTCGCAGGAATTCCGTAACGTCAAAAAAATTTATAAACAAATAAGGTCATTGTACGTGCGGCACAATACAGCGCTGCAGCGCTCGCGGCACGAATCACAGCTGAGCGCGACACCTGACGTCGGCGCCGCGCCCCCCGCCAGTCGTCACGCCTCGCCCCGCGCACTCACCGCCGTCAGTCCCCGCGCCCCGCGTGCCCTCCTGACGCCATCAGCTGATATGCGGCCCCCACCCGCCTTTCCCCTTCGTTTGTGTAATGTGAGGAGGCGAGGCCGGAATTATATATAATATATTATTATATAATAGGCTAGATTGTCGGTTTTTGTGCTATTATTTTTTATTACAACCAGCCGCGTTGAGCTCTTTCATTCCCCACATCTATTCTCGTTATACGTAAAGAGACAGTGCTAGAAAAATAAATTAATGTAAATTTTTAAATTATTTAGATACGAGTATATAAATTTTAATAGCTACATAGTACATGCATTAAATATTCAGTTGGTATATTATTATCTGTGTGAATGTTATATTAAACTTACTTGCTTAATATTTTCTATATTTGACTTCATTTAGCTATCGTTATCATCATCATCAGCCTCTGTCGGTCCACTGCTGAACATAAGCCTCTCTCAATGAACATTCATTTATATAATTCATTAAATGTCTGTGCCCAACAGTGGACGAAAAGCTTCATCACGATTTTTGATACCCAACATACTATATTATCTAATTCTATATTATCACTGTCACACTATATTACCCAATTATAAGACCTACCTAAAGAAACTAAATTGAAACCCCAGTATTCGACAAAATGTTTAATACATTTATGTTAAAACATTAATTAAATCGAATAACGATTACCAAACGTCGATAAAATTTGAAATGATTTCGACGTGAAATAAAAATGCCAACTTTAATAATATATTGCACATTATGCCTGCAAATGAATAATTTATCGGAGTATGTCGATTCCGGGCGAGTGTCCCCGCAGGGGGCGCTCCCCGGCGTGCGGTGCGGCGCGGCGGGGGGCGCGGAGAGCACGTCAGTCCGCGCCGAGCGGCCGAGCGAGCGCCATGTCCGCGTGTGCGCCGCGCGCTTGCTGCCGGCCGCGCGCCCCTCCGACCCTACTAGATATCACAGCCAAGATAGTGGCCGCCGCGATCCCGTTTCAACGCATCGAGGAGCGCTACGAGCGCATCCCGGAGCCGGTACAGCGGCGCGTCGTGTATTGGTCGTTCCCGAGGGACGAGCGCGATATATGCATGTACTCGTCGCTGGCGCGAGCGCCGCCCGATGACCATCGCAACATTGCCTTCTGTCGCGGCCTCAAGCTGCTGGAGGCGGGCTGCGTGGAGAACGTCCTACAAGTCGGTGAGTGTGACCGCGCCTGCGCCTATTTACTAATACGCGCCTCGCCCACCGCGCTGTATAAATAAAAACGTGTGCGATCGATAGCCGCTCCTCGCGGGAATTATTCATGCGTCGGGTGAGATTAGGGCTTCGGTGATTCCACTGGATCTCAATAATTCTCATCGGCACATTCGTCGTAGTATGCGAACCCGGCGCCCGCTTCGCCGCGTCGAGGGAGACCCGCTGCGCTGTGATGCATTTGTTCCGAATCGCGAATGCATCACGGTGATTCGTGATTCGTCTCTACTTTCGAAAGCACGAATTCGGCTATGATTACCATAACTGGATGTCCCGTTATGCATAGGGAATTGCCTAACCGGCTACACGTAGGCCCACGACGTTTAGTTTTATATTAATAGATATTTTGATAGTGGTTGGTAATTGCCTTTATTTCCACGGGGTCAGGCCGGTCCGGTTTTTATTGTGCGGGCGTGGGAGGACGTCGCTTATCTGTCATCAAGAGCTGCCATTACTGGTCATTTGTGGTCGTTTAGGGTCGGCCGGTCAAGTGCGCATTTAGACGGTTCTAATGTGCGTTAGTTTGATAAGTTTCAAGTATTCGTGTGGCTTAGTTTTTGATAGCGTCATTGATATGATGCTCTACTTTGATAACTGTATTGGAACTTTTTTAATGTTTATCTCGTTCCCACACCTGTATATAGTCACAATCTTTATAAGCAATATTTTAGAGTATATCATATGGATTTAAATATTTTATTACACGTGCTATCTCAATTTATTTAGTTCTTCGTCATGTAATTTACTGGTTTTTCACGTATTATGCTCGACTCGTTTTTATTTAGCGCACGTTCTGTAGTCATTTAAGTAGTAACTGGTAACATAATGTTTTATATTATGTCAATTTATAAATTAGTACCTACTACCTACCTACTAAGTTTCTTCTACATTTACATCATCTCATGGGGTGCCATCTTCATATCGAAGTTTGGAGTCTTTCGGTACTCCGTCCTATCATGGAATTTTCTCTGCATCTGGTGGCATCTTCTTGCATACATCATTTACAAACATTTTTATATTTATGTACCAATTATAACATTCTTTTAATTCATTATCTCTGTTATAAATAATATATGAATATACTGGCCATAAAAAAGCATTTAAACTCGAAAGTTTTTTTACGATTGGTATATTCAAATGTCAAAGAAACTGCCGGCACACTGCCGGTATTATTTACAAAAAAGTATGCATAATCACAATGCTCTACCCTAAAGGCTTATTTAAAAACCAAATTGTGTTCCATGTTTAAAAACCAAATTGAATTCCATATTTAAAAACATGAATGTGTTTGCACGATTATGATGCTAAGCGCTCCGAACAAAGCTGACTGCTTTATAAACATTAATTTATTGATATAACTCTTGTTATTTACACGAATATTATTATCGTTATTTTTAGAATGCGAATTTATAATGGTCTGAGCGGTTTGTTTGATGGCCGTCTGGTGTAAGTGACTTTATAACAGGTTCAAATACCGCCTAAGTTATTGCTATAGTGTGACTAGGATAACGTGTTGTGTTTGATCGAAATATTATGATCTTTGCTAGGACTGTTTGTCTCATTATACAATTTAAGGTGTAATTTAATATTAATTAAAAAATATAATGTTTCCATACAAACTTAGATGAACTAGGTACCTACATCTGTACAAATTATACAACCTACAACTCAAGAACAGATCACTGGTTGGTTGATTTGATATTTCTTCAGTGACAAATCACTGACCAGTTTCGTAATGTTGTGGCTCACACTACTCTATCCGGTTATATGCAACTAATGGTGACGCCTTTATACTACGAACATATTATTCTCGCACAGAATTATTAAGAATATTTACCCACAACATAAATTAGTTGGACGACGTGTTAAAAGATAAATCATCGTTTCCCCGAACCTCTCATCTAAGATAAGGTGAATCTATCACGTCTCTTCCCAGAAGGTTTTGTGCTGGTCCAGTTCCGAGTACGCCCGGTTACAATTCTCACGTATACCAGTTTTTTAATATTCGGCCTACTAATGTTACCTGTTATACGTGTAAATGGAGATTGGTGAAATATAACTTTGTATAACGTGTGAAGGTTTTAAAAACTGAGCGAAGCAGTAAAATGACTATTTCAGACCCAGATTCCGTAAACACCATAGGTTCTTATAGGGTTCATCCAAAAATTACGTCACAGGAATATCATATTTCGACCCCTCCCCCGTCCTTGTCACAGAGAGTCACATTTGCGACTCTCAGAAGTCTCAGATAGACATCTCAATAAACATATTCATATTGGCCCTTTTATTTTGGTCTCGCTCGGGAGGGCCGGTGGTTATGTGAGACTCTCTCTCTGCGCCCGAGAAGATGGTAAGGTGAGCGCAGACTCTACCCACTAAACCCCAGCGGTGTTCCTCGTCGTCTGGGTGACCCGGCGCAAGAGCTGTGGACAACCGCACCGAAAAAATATTACATCCTATAATTCCTCCTTGAATGGATCATCATCATCATAGCTATACAGACACTACTGCGTACGCATTCCGCTGGATATTTGTTTAATTCATATTGGCCCTGCTGAACCACAAATCTAATTGACCACAAGTCACCTAAGGTCCATAATTCCAAAAGTTTCCTCTATTTCTTTTAGGGGGTTTACCTCTCTAATAAAATACTCGTCCTCTTATAATAGCAGATATTTTCAGATACCCTCCTGAATGTCCTTTCTAATTGGCTGTTCTGTTTACCATTTTACTTGAGCGATCTCGCCATATACTCACTAAACACTCGTTTTCCTGAGGGAAATGCTCACCCCGCTGGGGAGTGGGTCTCCCCAGGCGGGTATGTGGGACTCGCTGCGCCCGAACGCTGTTAAGTGGACGCAGCTCTATACCGACGAGTGCCACCAATGTCGCCTTTGGTGAATTCCCCCCGGATTTGTTGAGCAAACAGGCCACCTCGACGGATGGTCAGTCCCTCAAGAGACCGAAGCCACCTTTACAGATGGGTTGCCCCGCACCACAGAACATCCCCTCCCAATGTCGGGCAGTACAATTGGGTGAGGTTCCCATCCTCGCCCCTTGTCCCCCTGCTCTTTTGTCCCCTCTTCTTATAACAGGGACTCGTTTACCTCCATCATTCCAGAACAACAATACTTTTGGAGAACTTCACACTACTACTACTTACATGGTCATGTCAGGTGTCTCTAAATCGTCCTTAAATGTGCTCATGACCTCGACCTGTCTAGCTCGACCCTCGACCTCACAATTAAGTGCCGATGGTGTCAAATGTCAATTGGATCTCGTTATTATAAATTGAAGCCAGTCATACGTGACCCACAGATATAGTACAAGGATTTATATAGAACCATTGTCAGCCCATCCATTTATATTTATTACATTCCCGAGTTTTTGGATTCTTTACAGCAACTATGGTCTGTGGACTATGAGAGGGAGAACCGCCGTGACCATGATGAAAGTCCAATTCGAAGTAGCAGATGTACAGAGGATGATCTACTGATTGATCGGAATAGATATATAAATCATAAGAGCAAATACATTGAACTATTTGAAATTCTAGGAATGAAAGAAGATTGGTGCGGTTTTAAGGGATTAGGTTAGAAAGAAAGAAAGAAAGAAAAATATTTTATTGTCCACCACCAAAAATATGTTAGTTAGTGTATGTATGTATTAGATATGGTTAGTGTATTTTGTTCGTCTGTTTGTTCTTGTGCTGGACCAAAAGGGACGTACGTCAATATTACCTTTTTGGCCTTTTTTATTGGCCTTGCACGAATGACTAAAAGGCCAGCCTACATCTCAGCTATGCTTGTCTTTAAATCAAACCTACTCTTTCAGTTTTATATTGCTAACATACCACAAAATTTGCCATTTCCGTAAATAACTGTATATAACCCAAGATGCATAAATACATAAAAACCGCCAACAAAGAAATAACACAACGCCTGTCCAGAGCCAATACAACCAACTCCTGTGCCTCTAAATCCACTCCTTCATAACACACCAGCTACACAAGTTCCCTATGAACACACAACCATCGTCATCACACAGGTCTAGCTACCCTGGTCATATTACAAAGACACCGTTCTTACCTCCGCATTCATAGCTAATGAAAGAAGAGCTATTGACTGGGAATAAAGACCGTTTTGTGTTGTGTAAAGAACAAGATTGTGAAGTGTTGATTTTATCATTCAGCATAGATATTGAAATTTAAATATAACTCTGCGAAAACTATTTAATTTAATTATTCTATTGTATTTATTTGAAGCCATTTTAATATGTAAAACAATAACATACATCCTTCGTCTATATCTATATACTAATAAACTACTTTTTTAAAACTTGCATAAAACGCTCCATATGACAGTTAAATAAAAGTAATTATTATTATTATTATTTTCATTTAAAGGCATTAGCTACGAGGCTATTAGCCATACAAAATACAATTATTCGGTCTGTAATACGAAGAAATGGCGGGAAACCACAAGGAGCGCGACTTCGCCCCGACTATAGAAAACCACTCTGAATGGACAAAACACAAAATAACAATTAATTAACGGGAAACCAAAAAAATACAACCGCACGTCTCGAGGCTTCCCGCCTAAATAATTGTAAGTTCGATAATATAACTTTTTTTTAAATTATTAAGAACTGGATACAAGTCCTTTGGCCAATAGAAGAATTAAAAATAACACCACTGTAGTTTCAACAAACCACTAACATATAAACTTCCTTAAATAATAAAAAACCATTCGATGTCATACATCAATAACCCAACCGCTTGTAAATAATATATTTTTCATAACCACAATCGATACGTGGCTATATAATTTATACAAAGGTAAAGGCATGCGTATTGCGTTTACTTAATATATTCAATTGGTCAAAACTCAATAAATCAATTATTGTTTCGCTCTGGTTGGTTCTTGGGAAACGTGAAACCTCCAATCCGGTATCCTGAGAAAGCTTTGTTTTGTCGTTTTTGTGACGAGAGATCGTGGTAAGTGACTACAAACATCCCCACCATGGTTCAAGCCTTGTTGTGGGGCTCAGTAGCCTAAGGTGAACCCAGCACCTTGGGCGAAGCCATTAAACCGAGGGCAGCTCAGTTTAATTGGCTCTTTGTACGCTTATAAGAAGTGGGGACAAAAGGACGGGGATTGGAACCTCACCGGCGAGGGGTTATTCTGTGGTGCGGGACAATCCCTCTATGGAGGTGGCGTCGGTCCCTTGGGGGACTGACTAGCCGTCGAGGTGCCCTATTGCTCAACGGATCCGGGGCACCTCATCAAAGGCGGTATTAGTGGCACAGGGCACTCGCCGGGTTTTAGTGGGTAGAGCTGCATCCACCTTACCACCTTTCGAGCGCTGCGAGTCCCACATAACCGCCTGGGGACCCGCGGGATTCTTAAGAGCATTTTCCGTCACAAAAGAAAAAAAAATGATTACAAACATGCCTGTTACTTAGAAGGTAAGACATAACTTGATATTTTTAGGACATTTCGCCTACTTTAATGGAAATTAAGGAATGGGAATATAGGATGGGATAGGGCTCTGCAGCTGCTCTTGACGGTTTCAAGTAGAAGGTATCGAGGTCACTGGTCAGACGGACACCGTCTGGTTTAGCTGGATTAGGTAGAAGAAGAAACTCCAGCACACGTGGTCACGCTGTAAACAGACGAAAGTCTTGGAATATTTAACTTTAACTCAAAGAGTCTTCTCATAAGTATCAATTTTGATTTGTCTGATAAAAATAATAGACTCATAAATCATACTACTGTCATACATATGGTTTTAGGTCGGATTAGCAACTGTGTGTTGATGTATTTCTAAATGACGTACTCGATCACTAGACATTCCCTTTAAACTCGAAAAAATATCTTGGATTTTATAGGTACCCGTTACAAATTACTCTCACAATACCTAAATTCTAAACAAAATAAAGTTAAATTTAAAAGAAGTCTTACTGTTAAAAGAGTAGGTATTGTTTCAATATAAAAAGCAATTACTCTTCGAAGATTTCTTTGTGTTTACGAAATGGCGTCCAAGTGTCAACTTTCCCGCCTTTTTTTGCAAACTAACAAAAGTTATAATTGTGCTATTGCTCTTTCGGCAATTCGATATTTGAATCTATTATTCAAAGTTTTATTTATTTGACATAAATTACTACTGACAGTAATTTATGTCAAATAAATAAATAATATTGAATTTGTTACGCAACAGTGCAGTGATGACATGGAAAATACAATCATGTCCTACCTGATGCCTGCCTGACAAGAAGTGTTTGACACCATGTAAAGTTCACCAAACTATGATCTTATATTCTACTATTTCCTCGCTCCATTTCGAGGAGAAGACTGGAGGTAACAATAAATCAGACAAAAAGAGAACACCAAATTACGAGGGACTAATGTGCAACGTGATATAGTTTTGTAATTCTAAATTTATAACCGGTTACACAATATGTGTAACAATTAAATGTCAAATAAGTTATTTATGAAAAAGTCAATTATACCTCAAGGTGCCTTTGCAAATTTACTTTATTTGTCGGTTATAGAAAATATATTAGGTTTATTGGGGGAATGTCGTAGGTAACGATAGTGTCCCCACCAAGGTTCAAGCTTTGTTGTGGCGGTGGGGCTCAGTAGCTTAAGGTAAACCCAGCACCTTGGGCAAAGCAAATTGAACCGAGGGATCTGCTCTTTGTACACCTCTTATAAGAAGAGGGGACAAAAGAAGACAAGGGGTGAGGATGGGAACCTCGCCCCATTGCACTGTCCCGAAGTTGGGAGGGGTTGTTCCACAGGGTTCACCACAGGGTGCGGGACCATCCTTCCGTGGAGGTGGTGTCGGTAACTTATGGGACTGACTAGCCGTCGAGGTGCCCTGTTTGCTCAATAGATCCGGAGCACCTCACCAAAGGCAGCATTGGTGGCACTCGCCGGGTTTTAGTGGGTAGAGCTGCGTCCACCTTACTATCTTTCGGGCGCAGCGAGTCCCACATAACTACTCGCCTGGGGAGTAAAAGAAAAAAAAAGTCACGATATAAGTGTAAACGTAAGATACAACTAGTGTTTAACCGAGCCTATGACATTACATTTTACGTTTACGACGAGCGTTTGAAATTATATTAGGAGTGTACATTTTTAGAATTGGCAACCCCCACATCACATTAGACACTAAGATTTGACAAGCTAATAATAATACCGTATTGGAACGAGATACCAACATACGAAAAACTCCAAGAGTGACAGAGACATAGACACTTTCTTTTGTATTTATCAGAATATCACTTTTTGTTTAGTTTAGTTGATTATTTTTTGTTGGGCACATCGTTGTTGTGCCCAACAAAAAATAATCGACTTAATTTGAATGTCATACAAACATTCTCACTCGCAAAACAATTTGTCAAATATGTCCGCCATTTTGTAGTACTTTTTAATTTGGTCGGTTTATAAAACATGGTGTTGCCAGTTTTGTTATAGGCAGATTACTCCAGAATATGGTATTTTATAAGGGTGACTGGAATCTTCGAAATAAACCATTACAAATATATTGTTTATTTCTATCATAAAAGGCTAACTATAGAATATAGATCATACATATTAAGAGGACGTTGGCTTTCTTTTTTGTCATTTATGTTTTTAGCGGTTTGTTTGTTATTACATATTTTCGATAATCATGAACAATGCAGCTGTCTTAAATTACAATAAATGTTTGGGTAGGGTTCATACCTATACTTATCTATCAATCCTTTCCAGTATTTTTATTTTAAATACACTTGTTTCAAGAAAATAAGTGGACTTGTTATCATGAATGTGGTATCCCTGTAAAAATATGTCTGTCCCTTTCGGGTATACGCGAATGTCAATTCCATTTGATACTTGTTGCTAGATTAGACATGTTGGGCAAAAGAATTGTATCTAGTTCTTAATAAAAAAATAGACATGTTTAAATTCCCTCCATCCTGTTCATTTCATTTCTCTAATTGGGCAACACCTGCCCACCAGTAATTGGTCGATGGCCTGGAGGTCAAATGGAGAGAATGACTTAGGTCTTTTGAATGAGTATTATTAAAGGGCTTCATTTAAACTTAAAAGACATTATGCTAATAAAACTAGAGAGTTTGTTTCAAGCGTTAAGCTATTGTTAACCGGAATAGAGCGTATGAAAACAAATTTGTATTTGTTTAAAATTAGTTTAAATTAACAATGTATTATGTATAAAAACAAATTCCGTCAAAATCGTGCTGCGACAGATCTGCGTCTTGATTGGTAGACTTATGGTCATTAATAGATGATTGGCCGATGTAACGTACACACAGATCACTAGTTGGTTTAATTTATATTACGTCAGTGACAAATCATTGACCGGTTTCGGAGTTTTATGGTTCACATTACTACTGTAACCGGTTATAATTCCGTCACGTTCCGTAGTTAGTATGTTTGTGTTTTTAATATCGCTACCACGGATGGATATTAATTTTGCATTGACAACAAACAAATCTTTGATAATGTTCAAGTTTTTCAACTTTTAACATCATAAGCCACCCTACAGTTTCGGTTAAAGACCAAATGACAAAGTATTGTATGACTACAGAATTTCCAATAACATGAAATGTATGAAGTTCATTTCCATATCGTGGCGTGTCGCCAGTGACTACTGTTTATTGGGTTATATTTAGATATTTGCCATAATTACTGGAAATACACACCCCTATGACTTTTAACTGACCATAGACCAGGTGTATGATTTGTATTAAAGGCTCTATGGACCATAGACGAGATTGTCTATAGCCTACGCTTATTAGTTACCATCAGCTTGTGCCATCACAATGCAATCTCTCTGCAGTACATTTAGTAATCGGTAATAAAAAATATGTTATACTTGAAGTAAAATTATATGATTTTTAAGTAAATATTTCTTTACGCACGCTTGACTTTGGAGTAGGTAAGCTGGGAAATGCTTGACGAGAGCGTTACGGAAATTGAGAGGGAGATATAAGTTAGTGAAGATAGAAAGAGAGAGAGAGTTACGTGCATTCGGGATGGTCATGCTTATTCAGGATGGTCATGCTTATTCAGGATGGTCATGCCTATTCAGGAGGGCCATGCCACGGGTCTATGGCGACGTACCGAACACGTTGAAACATTATTACGAAGTTAAGTTTTAAAATTTGAAATTTTAATAGGCATATTTTTAGATGAGATAAAATATCTAGAGAGTTCGCGACACGCGTTAAGCTATTGTATGAGACGCTAATTTGAGCGTTTATGTGAAAACTTTGAAATTTGTACGTTTGATTTAAAATTTAGTTTAAGATTAACAATGTATTTGTTTACATAACCAATCGTCAAACACACTGAAATGTCAATGTCATGCGGCCATTTTGTGCGCCCTTTAAATTGTATAGGTTGTCATGATCTATTACAGCGTGTATTATAGGTACTTGAATTTAATTGTTTTCACTTCTATCGGCAGTCCCTGTGACTGGTTGGGTAAGTTTTTTTTTTAAATGTCTGTATTTACTTTTATCGGCAGTCCCCATAACTGCATTTTTTTATGCTGGTGTTTTTATATTTTCGTCAAGAAGCCAACTTTTTAACCGACTTCGTATGTTGGTTTTAAGTGACATCTAGCGGATAATACAACGCATCAAGTTGACAAGTTGCAAGACCAGAGACAGTTACTTTTGCGGTGGAATAGCAGGTTGGATCGATAATCTGGTACAACTGACTTCCTTAGCGGGAACCGGCTTATACTGTACTCGTAAAGTATCCTTAGCAATAAATGATAATAAATCAACTGTATGTATTATTAATGGGTATAAGTCATCTCGAAATTAGGCGAGGAGGCTACAAGTTCGTCGATGGTATTAGTCAACTTTATGTCCTTACATATGAAATTGGCGTTTTGTCGTACTGGCCACTTTGATTTCAAATATTTCCTCTTTGGTTAGGAATTCCAAATTCAAATCTATACATAGCTATTTACTCATGCATTTGTATTTCGAAAACCGTAATTCATTTGTTTTTCCCACTTTTGTTTTTTATCTTTGCGTCACTCAGTTTACAAAATGGGAAACTTGAAATATCGTGTTATTTACGAATACAAGTTCCACTGTGGCACCAGTGCAGTGGTTCCAACGTTTTCGTTCTGGAAATTTTGACACTGGAAAAATTCAACTCCGGTGGGGCAGTACAAACCGCCTTCAAACATTTTATTTATTCCCGTCCGAATGGTTTTTTTAGTAAAGGTATCAATGAACTATCTATAAAATGGCAAAAGAGCTTAGATAGTAATGGTACATACTTTGATTGATTAAATATATGATATATTAAAAAAAATCGACTTTGTTACGACCATACAAAACGCAAAGTCAAAGGCTTATTATCAGTTGAAACGAAATTTCAAAAACATTTGTACTGTAGGTCAGGACAGTAATTCAAGTCAATAAAAACAATGGTCCATTATAATATATTTTAAATTTATCTACAAATAAATATTAACATTTATAATAGCTTTCTCTTTATTAATTTCTCGCAAATAGCTATAACACATAATATCATTAATATATTATGTGTTATAGCTATTTGCGAGAAATGTATTTCGAGGATGCCTTGTTGACATAACACCTTCCAATGCTTAGCGAATTCCGCGATCTGGCATTACAGTGTGTCCACTTTTAGTAGGTTTCTTCTTTTTTTGTAGATTTAAAACAACGAGAAAGATGATTTAGTAGTAATTTCTGTAGAAATCGGTATTTTAGTACATTCTGAAAAATGGTAATCCATAATGCAAGTATCCAGGCTAAAAAACACACGCACAACGACATTATACCCAGAAATCACTAACTATATGTGTCATTCGAATCAGCGTTTGCATTCGTTCATTTTTGTTTTGAATTTGTTGCGAGCGGAGCTAAATTTCTTTAATCAAAACAAAAGTGAATTTAAGTTTAAATCATGAAAAAAAATAAGAACAGCCATATCGTGCTGAATGGGAGAAAAATCTATCATTTTCGCGTGGCTGTGTAAATATCGCGACCAATAATCACAACTTCAGCGCTTTTCGCAAAGTCTGTAACACAAAAATATTGCCTCGAATGGCTTCAATAAGTATAAATTAAAATAAACTCCAAAAATATGTTCATAAATGTTTTATTTTATATACCAAACACGTAGAAACAAATAGTCATGAATTTAAGTAGAATTTCTCACAAGGCTTGGTAGATTCTGGTAGATTATAGCAACATTTTTGGTAGATCGTGTGATGAAAAAATAGCACACTGGGCGGGAAAATTAGAAATGGCCGCCAATGCCAAACTTCAAATGTAAATCGAATTGATTATAATGACAGTATTTTTTTATTCAGCCAGTATTTTAGACGTAGATTGCAATGTCATGTATCGATTGATTCTCACGGGAGTTCGAGCATGCATATATGCATATAATGTATGCATTACCGTGTGTGGAGACAGAATTACAGGACGACGATATTATGGACCGGAGACATAAAATTTGCCACCGTAATAAAGTGTAGTTGATTTTATTGCAAGCCGTTGTTCTAGTAGATCGCCTATATCCTAGTGTAGATTATAGATAACTTTTCAAGGCAAACTAACATTATATTTTATAGACGTTTTTATACTTATAACATTAGTTTGTAATTGCTAAGTCTTTGTGTGTTTATTTAAAGCTATTTTCGCAATGGAAGGAAATTGATTTACGGTGATGGTTGACTTTAAAAAAAGATTCAAATGCAATATTTTGGCAAACTGAGCAACTTAGGCTATAAAAATAAAAATCAAACCCGGACACAGCTGTACCTAAATCTAAGTAATCGCTGCGGGCAACAGTTAGTAAACAATAACTATTACACCTATTATACGAAAAATATTTACTCTTAGAAAACTTTTTTCGACAATGACGATGAAGAAATGAATGATTTTTATTTTTCTGTTCATGAAGCTACCTGTATGATTTGTCATGCATATGTTTAACCAACTTCAAAAAATTGGGTCACAGTTAATCTTTTTTCCAAGAAATTATCAATGTCTAGTTAGGCTTAGTCTTTCAGTCTCAGATGAAGTAAAAAAAGGTAGATGACGCACGGCCTTTGCTAAAACTGAAGCCACAAAACTAAGCTCCTTCATGTAAATACACGCGCTCACGCACACAGATACACCAAAACTAAGCTCATTTTTGTTAGTATCTTACGAGTCGCCGTGCAGTAAGTTTGCCAAAAAAATACCGTTCTGTGTAATTAAATGGAGTAAAAACAATACAAAAGTGACCAAAGAGTCTAAAGAAATATCGTTTCACACATAAATAAACACAAGACTATATTCTTTTAAGATATTTTAACACTATTTTGAGGTTAATCAACATAAATAATATTATTGCCCCGAAATGACGTATCGGAAGAGTGTTGCCAGAAGTTAGTATTTCTAATAGCCCAATAGTGGGTAAGTCAATTGCAGGCAAAGCCATAGCAAAATAATTAAGTACAGAGGTGACATAATTATTATTTTATTATTTGATCGCTATATGACTGAATCGAAATGACCTCGTATAACCTATGTTGTATTTTTTTGGGACTCACGTACCCACAGCAGGACTATGTATTTAATTATTTATAAATTCAAAGATTTACCATTTAATAAATTTAAAAAAAATGTAACAGTGTGGCTTGCAGAGAAATGTTTTTTTTTAATGGAAAACGACATATTATGTATTTAATTTAAATTGTGTATTGATAAAATGTGACTTTCTAATTACCATTATAATCAATTATTTTGAAACTGTTATTCTCTGACAATGATTTTAAGGACATGTTGTATTTATCAAGTTTATTTAATTGTAACAATTTTTTCCTGTTAATTTATATTAATTGTTTATTTATGTAAAGTTTTATTTTCACACACCATGTTATGGTAGAATGTATAGAACTTGTTTTTTTTTTAATATCACCTATGTATTTACTACATTCATGGGAATAAATAAATAAATAAAACAATTGTGTCAATAAGATATCTATTGAGACAGTTTATAAAGTGATCCTACACGCCTCCTACATATTCGTAATATTATTGTATTTTATAAAAATATTCACTGTCGCATTCACTTATTACCTATTTTTATTAATATACAATTTTAAGGGATATTTTAAAAAATGGCAACCCTTCATTCACTCACACATACTTAAAAAAGTGGCTTCACGTTAATCTTTTTTCCAAGAAATTATCAATGTCTAGTTAGGCTTAGTCTTTCAGTATTGGTTATTGAAACAACAAAGCGGATACGAGCGAGCAATTACCCGTGGGAAAGATTGTTCAAATGTTAATACATTCAGTTGACACAGTAGGATCCGCGACCTAGATGCGATGATATACTACTGTTTACACTTTACACTGTCCAAGTGGTGCGTAGTTTACGAAACCTAAATGTAAATTATACCAAATACTCAACGGCTTATTAATTCGACTAAAGAACTTTCAGTCCATCCGTGACCATCGCTGTAAAGTGTAAGTTTGTTGTAAATATTTGTTTTTTTCAATCCTACCTGGACTTAGCACAATAATATCTAGCCCTAATACTCATTTATATTGTGTATAGATGTTGCCCGCATTTGCTCGTGATAATTTAGATTTACAGACGTAATAATTGATGATTATTTTTGTAGCCTAATTTACTCCTTATAACATCACCTATCTGCCGGTGAAAGTCCCGTCAAAATTGGCCCAGCCGTTTCAGAGATTAGCCGGAATAAACAGATAGACGGACAAGAATTTTAAAAATAGATTTTTTTCTTGTATGTACCATTATATGTACTTTCATTTGCATTTAGTGAAAAGCTGTTAATTTGAAATGACAAACAGACACTTCAATTTTATTTATTTGTATATATAGTGAGTTTTGTGTCTATATGATCTATTCGTAGCACCATGATCCTTCTAGCAGTAATTCTCCACTTCGATCATATTATTTCCGGAGCCTCATTTAGTGCGAGTTGCAGTAAAGTATAGTTAAAGAAACATTTGTTGTCTCATGTCTGTAAAGTTGGTTTACAGACGACCGTTTAACATGACGTCATAACAATGATGAAATGATTGCATACTTTTATGAATAAAATTGAATCATATCAATGAGCGTAACGGGACAATGAGTCATACTTTTTCGTGCATGCAGCCGGCGTTCATCGATTTATTAGACGTTGTCACGTCAAAAACCTTTTAATGAAAAAATACATGTATGTTACAAGTTACAACCACAATGTTTAGTCAAACATCCAAAATCATCGATCGATTATTACATACATATACATTTATATGATTTCAAATAATAAAAGTAAAGATTAACCTGCCGAACTTCGATAATTAATGAAAAAAAATGAATCATTAAACTTAAATATATGTTACGAGAGCATCCATCACACGGACAGGGGTTTGTGGTATCATTTGTTATTGTCATTGTAATGATAGGTCGGTTCGTATCTATTGTTCAAATATTTCACGTTCTCATATAGATATTTAATTGGAGGTAAAATTTGGAGTTTATTGTTGATGGTGTTCCGCAAGGTACAGTTCTCGGACCTTGTCTCTTTATTATCTTCAAAAGTAACTGTTATTATATTTTTATTGAAATGTTAAGTAGGTACATTAGTTCGTGCGTAGATGTAATGTTACGTTATAAATTGTAAGGCGTATTGTCTCGTCTTCTAATTAAAAATGGCTTCTGAATTGATTTCACACAATCGCTATCAGTCGTGTCGTGGGCCGTGACGTGTCGTTCAAGACCAAGTGCGTCTTGTATGCTCAGTATTCCGTAAATGTTTTTGCATATTACACCAATTGAAACATTTTGCTTTTTGATATCTTAGTGAACTGTAAACTATGTTACTTTTAAAAATACCTGAGAAGTAAAAGGGTTCCCTTTAATATGTTTCGGAGTTCATACAGACTTTAGCACCTAGAAAATAAAAAACCGGCTGTAGCATTTTCCTATTCTTATATTTCAAAGTTAAAAACATATATAAAGCAATCTACAAAACAATGCAAAGAAAAACAATAACCCACACGTACGTTACATGTATTCGTTCATTATACAAACCAGATTTTGTTAAGCCCCAGGCTGAGTAAATAATCGATTTACGAAGCATATCTTATTTCTAACGGCTTCCGTTTTGCAATAAAACTGCTGCCCCTAAAACAAACGCCAATTACCATAAACAAATTTATTGCATGTCTAGCACTGATTATGCCGACAATGATGCGCCCAGCTCCGGAGGGGAGAAGTTGCGAGTTTTGTTATCATAACATTATGATACAGCGAGTGGAGGGGGATCGGCTAGCAATAGATATGGAATAACATTGTCTTCAACCTATCACACAGCAAACTATAATATTGAAGAACAGTAGGTCACGTAAGCAACTTACCTACGTCCATTTTTCTCTTCCATCTTCACATTTTCCGAAGGAAACCTTGACCTTCTGACTGATTTCAGAAAGACAATAAGAAGTCGGTCATAATAGAAGCCTCTGCGTCATTGTGGATCGTAAAACTCAGAGGAGTTTAACACGGCGAGGGTCTCTCAAGACTCAAACTGTACATATTTAACACTCATAACTGGTTTGAGAGTAGAAGGTTTATCCACATTTGATGTAGTCGTGACATCGTTGTATGGACTTACAACTTTAGGCCCTTATAAAAGGTAACTATGAGCTTATTTGTCATAACCCGAGAATCGAAGAGTACTCATAAAATTGGGGTATTTTATCATAGTGTTTGGCAAGCGGGTCACCATATCGACTGGACCAGATACTGGTGTTTGCGTTAGATAAACGTTAGCATCGATACCGTCGATAAACGATTTCGTGTTTTGGATTACACTCGAATAATCTAATAAATATGCCCTGTGTAGCCATGTATAGTCGCAAGATTGTCTAAATGTCAATCCTTGGATATTCTAGTAAGCAAGTACAATATTAAAATTGTACCGCAAGTTTTTGGTCCTCAGATTTATTAGGGCAGGCATTTCTATAATTTTGAGGATCAAGGAAATTACGGTATGTCTTAAAAACTAAACTTACTAATTTCTAACACCCCTCTTCTGCAACAAATACGCTTTATGGCTATCGGGCTAAGCCCACCACAGGTTTCCACCGCTGCTTTGGACTCTTTTTGAATCGGACCCTTTGATCTTATTTCGGGGAGCCTGAGGGATACGTCAACTGCCTTGGGACCGCAACGAATTCAATCAGAGGGATTCAGGAGGAGCAGGAAATGAGCTGCGTAGACGAGCATAGTCTACATGTTCATATTCGTTGATAAGTCAATGTCAACTCCATACATTTAGCATTGCCATTTGCCATTCATCTGTCGGTCGCCTTATTAAGTGGGTGTCAGTTCGAATCGCGCTAACGACATTCGTATAATGAATATAGTTATACTGACGTCATGGATTACTGGTACTCAAACGTTCCTAAATTCTTCTACTTATACTACTACAAATACTAGGTTTTGTATGACACATAACAATCAATCATTTCCTAAACTTACCTATGTTATGTCGTTGGTAGACTTTATGGAGTTGACATGCGTTGGCGACTCAATGTCAGTTCCATTTTTATGGCGACATCGATAGTAGGAAGACATATTAACATTATTAATATACGGTTGCCATATGTATAACTAGTAACTATTTATTATGACGCTTAGTAATGAATATAGTGTTTTATTATTTCCTATTCTTACTAATAGTAAAGGATAGTGTAATAGTTCACTAGTTGTCAAATTATTAATAATAATGGTAACAAATCATTTTATAATGGGCCGAATTGTGAATCTAAACCATTATCGAATCAACGGATACATACAAAATTTCATTAAAATCGATCCAGCCGTTTTGCAGAAGTTAACATACACACGCACAGAAGAATTACACATAGATATAATTATAAGCATGATAAATATTATATTAATAATATGTTGGGACAACTCAACACGGCCATCTGATCCCAAACTAGGCAGAGCCTGTTCTTATGGTAACCACACAACTGATACATTACTTATAAATGTATTTTTAAATACATACATATCTATACTAATATTATAAAGCTGAAGAGTTTGTTTGTTTGTTTGAACGCGCTAATCTCAGGAACTACTGGTCCGATTTGAAAAGTTCTTTCAGTGTTACACAGCCCATTTATCGAGGAAGGCTATAGGCTATATAACATCACGCTGTGACTTATAGGAGTTGAGTAACGCGGGCGAAGCTGCAGGCAACAGCTAGTTATAGATATATTACACCCAGACACAGAACAAATGATCATGCTCATCACACAAACATTTGTCCTGGGTGGGGATCGAACCCACGACCTTCTTTTTATACAAACCAACAAGATATTCTAAACAATTCTAAAAAGTAACGTAGATATATCTATGTATAGACAAGCTCTGTTAACCATTAGAAGTGGTAGGGTCAGTGGTACCATTAGCAGATGAGCGGAAAAGACCACTTTACGCTAACAATGGATGACGCACAACGTTTTTGCTACGGGTCAAAGTATTTGACTGACTAAATCATATCTATGGGGGCCCACGGGCAATACAATATTTTTGTGTTGCTATGTAAATTCCAAATGTTTTAGCTTAGCCTTTGTATTCCAGTGTTAGGCACGTGTGTCTTGGAAATCAGGCGAGGGGAGTTCGGTCACAGTTGGCATGTGCTGGACCAGTGGTTAGCAAACAAAGAGTTTGAATATTATCAGGTATCCTTACATTATCCTGTGGACTAGTTTTGTTATGGTTCGGTAAATTTCTTACTCCTTCGTGACCCGCTCAAATTCTTAAGCCCCCCGAAATCCTAATGGTGACTACCGACGCATGGGCGTCGGTGGTCCATAATGTGTATGGAAACATCTGCACAACCACAGATTGTACAGATGCGTTGCTCGGAAACTCACAAACATCACGAAACGTGTCATTGACTCTTGACGCCGGTATTATGTGAGCGAGAAGTATAACCCACGTCGTGCCGGCCCAATTCGGCTCGGTAAATCAGCATGGCACTAGGTCTTGCAAAAAAAATTTATAAAAAAAATGATGATGACGTTAAACATTTTTACGTAAGGATAACCCACAGGACAACTTTTGCCGAGTTTATAATTTTAATAAAATAAATAAAAAAAACATGGGCACGTGGGACTAGGCAAAACCATGTTAAGGGACCACATGAAATCAGGATTGTGGCTCCGGATACTACAATCACACGACTGAGTGGTTTAATTAAACCTTTAGGTTACGGAGAAATAATAATTATATTATACTGTTGTGCGTTTTCTGGCGCATATTTATGTCTTAATATCAATTTTATTTTTATAACTACAATTATTTTTGATTTGATTTTGTAACTAAAGTTTTTATATGTGCCATGTAAGTGTGTATTAGATTAAGTATATCGTGTAACAGTGTATAAACCACACTATAAATATTCCTTAATAAATTTATATTCTATTCAAAAGACATAAAGAATAATGCATCATGATAATACATATATTAAATATTCAAAACATCTTCATTAAAAAATTCAAAAAACTTATTTAAAAGCGTTTGTGTGGTAAAGGATATTATAAAATAAAAGATTTTATGGACCTTGGGAATAGGGCGTTCTTCCCAGCCATTTCAGGATAACAACATGTAGGTAAAATTTGTTATAGAATATTTGAAAAGACTAGTTCTACTGAGTTTGTTTCGCCGGGTCTTCTCAGTGGGTTTTGCCTTTGTAGTAGATTCAATTGATATTCAAAAAGATACTTTGTTGGTGCTATTTTGAATAAAAAAATATTTTGGTATTATAATAATAAGTATAAAATAGTGCTATATGTATTTTTACTTAACAGAGATTCCTTAAATCAAAATAAAGAAAAAAGTAGAAAAAGAAGGGATTTAATGTTTTATTTTGTACTCTATTTTTTTTTTATAGATGACATAAAAACAAATAACTAAAATTTTTAAGTTACGCTAAAATCTCACTTGCGTGAAGCATAACCTCTAATAGCGCAGTCGGTAAAGCCATAACTATAAATAATACCGGAGGGGCCCGTAGCAAACGCAATCATGTGTAATTTTGACCAATAACTTGTATCAATATTAAATTGCCCTTACCTGAACCCCGCCATCTTGGTTTTAATGACTTGCTGGCTTGACTAGAGGTGCAAGAAAGGTGAACGCTTTATAGTTTTATTTCATTTTGTACAATGTCTAGTGTACACGAACTTGTTTTGTAGCAATAGTCTTATAATGAAACAAACTTATGGTTTTGTCGCGGCTTATTAAGATTTTCGCATGCCCGACGTATCGGATACTTTACAACGACCGGTTGTCTTTTTTTGCGCCGGGAAATGCTAGGCATCCCGCCGGGGAGGGGACTCCCCAGGCGGGTATGTGGGACTCGCTGCGCACGAAAGATGGTTAGGTTGGACGCAGCTCTACCCACTAAAAACCGGCGAGTGCCACCAATGCCGCCTTTGGTGAGGTTTCCCGGGTCTGCACCTCGACGGCTAGTCAGTCCCCCAAGGGACCGACGCAGAACAACCCCTCCCAACGTCGGGACATTGCAATAAGGTAAAGTTCCCATCCTCGCCTGTTGTCCTCCCCTGCTCTACTGTCCCCTCTTCTAATTGGGGTATAAAGAGCAGCCCCTCAATTCAATTAGCTTCGCCCAAGGTGCTGCGTTCTCCTTAAAATAGGCCACTGAGCCCCACCACTACGATGAAACAACTTTTACGGATTTTATCGCGGACTATTAAGATTTTTTTAAATAAAACTTCAGCTGGAAAACCTTTCAAATAAAAAATAAAATAACGCAACCGAATCAGTTCTCCGGTTTGATTTACAGTGCCACAGACTTAGCGGTCTAACATATTTCACATTTTTTGCGTCAAAAATATTCTAAACTAAACACACCTGGTCCCCCTCTATCCATCCCCTGGTCTAGTGTCTATGGATGTCGCTGATCACCCACCACTAGGTGAACCGACTGTCCGTTTGCCCCCTCTTCTATATATAAAAAACTACGCGACGTTCAGAAACACATTTCAAAAACAGAATTATTCCCAACTATTATTTATTAATACCGTCCAACGTTTCAATATACGTTCAGTAATAAAAACCGAAGACGCTTGGCACCTGGCAGCGACTTGGCAAAGGCCTCCGAAACCGTGCCAATATGTACACAGTGATTTGGCACATCCACACGTAGGTTTATGTTTCCTTTGGCAGGATATTGTATCCAATCCATGGATGTATAGGAAAGTTGATATTAATGCCGTAAGTCGTAACAAATCGATTTCTTTCTATCCTGACTTAAATACAGTGTTAGAGATGTAATCCTTTGATATAAGCATCATCATCATCAGCTTCTGTCCGTCCACTGCTGATGGCCCCTTCAATGAACGCCAATATTGAATAATCTAAAGCTTTAAATTTTCGAGACTTGCGATGCAACGTTCGTTCTATCTCACTCTCTCAACCTTTCTCACTCGCTTGCTCCCTACTGTCACTCCATGGCTATGTGCATCATGCTACCTTCGCCATTTCTCACTCTCTCAATCGGTCTCAATCACTTTTCCCTCTTCTTGGACAAAAACGTTGCACATTTTCGTGACGTTTCATCGGTCAAAATTTTCAATCAGCTTGCCGAGATAAAAACCTAGTTCACATTATGGTCAATGTTTTGTTTGTTTCATGCAAAACAGTTTGCGCGATAGTAACAAACGAACATGCACAATAATAAGGGCATTTCTCGATGGTGATCATTATTAACCGACTTCAAAAAGGAGGAGGTTCTCAATTCGTCGAAATCTTTTTTTAAAATATTTTTTAGGTCTGTAATAAGTTTTTTTTTTTCCTTAGAACTAAACTAATTTGAGTATATTATGATTTAATACAGAGTTAATCGATAAATGGATCTTATATGATTTTTAAATAATATATTTTTGCCGATGAAAGAAAATCCAAAGGCTTACTTGGAGTAATAACCAGCATTAAAATGTGGCTTTGAAAGATGTTCATGTGGATACCGCTGAGAATGCAATCAATTTTGTCTATGCCCTCGCATATGTGCTTCGTTATGTTACCAATGGAATTCTCTTTTTAACCGACTTCAACAAAAAGGAGGAGGTTCTCAATTCGATCGTTTTTTTTTTAATTTATAGTATAACTAGCTGTTGCCTGCAGCTTCGCCTGCGTCACTCAACTCCTATATGTCACAGCGTGACGTTATATAGCCTATAGCCTTCCTAGATAAATGGGCTGTCTAACACTGAAAGAATTTTTCCAATCGGACCAGTAGTTCCTGAGATTAGCGCGTTCAAACAAACAAACAAACTCTTCAGCTTTATAATATTAGTATAGATGAAACAAATACGGATTTTATCGCGGTTTTATTGTTATGACCGACATTTCGGATACAACAACCATGGTCAGGGGAGTTTACGTAGCCGCATGAGAGCACTGCGGCGATAGGTGGTCGCACCGCGAGGGACCTGTGCGCGGCCGTTCGGGGATCTGCCGCGCGCGTGTAAGGCCATAAGCTATAAGGCACCCTTATGTGTTCAAGGTGCCTTAAGTGTAGAAGGAGGAGGGGACATCATCCCCCGCCTCCAGAGCAGAGTGCCGGATGGCACACCGTTGTAGCCCGGTGAGGACGTCCACAGCTCCCTCGCCGGGTCACCCAGACGACGAGGAGAACACCGCTGGGGTTTAGTGGGTAGAGTCTGCGCCCACTTTACCAACTTTTCGGGCGCAGAGAGTCCCACATAACCCCCGGGACCGGTCAAAATCGGTCCAGCTGCTGAGATTAGCTGGAACAAACAAAAAATTTAAAAATTGTTTTTTTTTAAGTATCGTGTGTGTGAAAACCTGTTAGTTTGAAATTACAAACAGACACTTCAATTTTATTTATTTGTATAGAATAGTTGGAGCATGCTGTGCTGGGCATATCTTTGACAGATAGGATTCGAAACGAAGACATCCGCTAAAGAACTAACGTTACCAATATCATGCCCAATAGCTCGTTGAAGCCACTTCAACGAGCTATTTGGCATGATATAGTGGGCTGATCACACACTTAGGAGGACGGATGGCCGATGGGACAATAAGGTTCAAGATTCTAGGCCTCGACGAAGTGTCGGCTAGTAACTAGGTGGAAAGACAAGTCAAGGGATCAGCCGTCTTAGCGTTCATTGGGAAAGGCCTACGTTCAGCGGTGGACGAACAGAGGCTGATGATTATGATGTGTATATATGCTCAGTTTCGTGACTACTTCATCTAAGCTATAATTATCAAGATCATATCTTGTTCACAAGGTGTCGCGTGATAGACACCCGTTTACTATTGACAGTGTTGATGTACTAGATATTTATTGCATTGCGAATAATGAGAGGTTTTATTTTGCACTAGCTGTTGCCTGCAGCTTCGCCCGCGTTACTCAACTCCTATAAGTCACAGCGTGATGTTTTATATAGCCTTCCTCGATAAATGGGCTATCTAACACTGAAATAATTTTTCAAATCGGATCAGTAGTTCCTGAGTTTAGCGCGTTTAAACAAACAAACAAACTCTTCAGCTTTATAATATTAGTATAGATCCTTTGATCCAGCAGCTTTGGATCCAGAATGAATATGATTACTGGTGAGAGCCATCTCCATCCATCAGATGAATACAACATAGACATGCTGAAATCAGACATATCCAGAAAATCCATAGCCAGCCCTAGACACAAGCATTGACCATATTATAACCGGAATAGAGCTGTAATGTTATGCATATTGTATGAAAACAAATTCAGCCAAATGTGTGCTGCGACGCTGCGCTGTTCTGCACTGATTGGATTACTGATGAGCATTGATGGACGATTGGCCGATGAGACGTACATACAGATCACTGGTTGGTTGAATTGCTTGTTGAATCACTGACCAGTTTCGGAATTTTATGGCTTACATTACTACTCTATCTTGTTATATGGTTGATGTGTTAAACAAATCCAAATAAGCGCGAATATGACTCGAGCGCCGTGGGTTTCGAAAAACTACTTTTTATGTTAAATAGGTATAGCAAATATTATTAATGTGTACTGTCAAAGTATAACAACAACTTGACGGTTTTCAGAATTTTTTCCTTTACTTATGAGTGAGACCCCACTTCTTACCAAATTTCTTTGACAACAATACTTCCCGTATTGTTCGAGGCACGTTCGGCGTAGTGGGGGGTAAGTTCGCGCATCAATTTTATTTGTGACTTACGATATGCGAACTTACCCCCACTACGCCAAAACCTCGTACTAATCCTATAGGTTTTGGTTTGACAGACCAACGAACAACGGCTTGGTTCTGTAATAGTTACGTTTTTGTCATTTTGAGGAACGGGACCATAAAAAATCACAATTTATAAAAACTTGTACTATGTATTAGACAGGGAAAGGCTGATTGATGTATCTAGGTTTAATACATCAATGTATAGACAAAAAACAGTGCTAATTATCTTTGGGCCTAAAATAAATCGTAAAAGTCCGGGTAGCATTAGACCCCTGCATCGTTTTGGGGGTGCCGAACTAAACTGACCCCTGTGTTTTGGGGTTAAGGTGCAGTATTGTTGGGACGTGTGTACCCCCTAAGGGGGATTTCTTGTTTCGTTTTTTGTGGGATCTACCTGCAACGCGACGGGTTACAGCATGTGCGTTTGACGATGGCTTGATGCATGCTGCATTTTATTGGTACTAGCCATAGCACGCGGCGTCACTCGTCTACCGGCTTGATTTGTTTCAAAGCTTGTTTTTGAAAGTAGCTATTTCCCGCTTAGATGTGTTTCAAATCTAAGATTATTTAATGCTTTTATAGTTTTTGTTTTTATTTAAGACTACACTTACTATATAGATCTATCTATGTGTTCAGGTAGATGAAGGTTTGGTCGGCCATTAACCAGGTGGGAAGACGATCTCCGTGCAGTAACCGGTCCGTGTTGGATGCGAGTGGCAACGGATTGGTCGTCTTGGCGTACATTGAAAGAGGCCTATGTTCAGCAGTGGACGGATAAAGGCTGATGATGATGTTGATGATGAAAATTTATAACGGCCATCTTGATTATTGATAAGACTTAGTAGAATAGCCATTAGTGATTAACTTCTGCGTTAATGTCACACTTAAAACACGTTTGTCACAAAATAAAACAATTCATTTACCTTTAATCTCAAGTTAAAATAAGTTAAAACTATTTGCTAAATAAAACGTTCTATTATTTCATAGTTTTGTGTATCACTAGCAGCGCCCCGCTGTTTCAACCGCGTACTTCCCATTCCCGTGGGATTGCAGGGATAAATTGTATCCTATATGTTATTCTGATGTATAAGCTATGTTATTGTAAAGTTTCATTAAAATCCATTCAGTAGTTTTGCGTGAAACAGTAACAAACATAATATACTCTTACAAACTTTCACGTTTATAGTATAAGTGATGGCGTTTTTTGATTCGGATTCGGTTTTTTATTCGTAAGCTGAGCGTTGCAAAAAGAGAATACGCCTGAATAAATGGAGGAATGTCTTAATCCTACGTCGAGGTCGCATTTATATTCGTTCTAAAATATGCTGATATTCTCTAACGTATTTTCATAGTAAACTATGAATCAATTATTCACTTATTATATGGTATACTAGCTGTTGCCCGCAGCTTCGCCCGCGTTAACATAGATTTGTAGCCTAAGTTACTCCTTATAACATCAGCTATCTGCCAGTGAAAGTCCCATCAAAATCGGCCCAGCCGTTTCAGAGATTACCCGGAACAAACAGACAGACAGACAAAAATTGTAAAAAGGCTATTTTGGTCTATGTATCATGTATGCATCCATATGCATTCAATAAAAAGCGGTTATTTTGATATTATAATAATATCTATCTATGGACGCTTTCACGGTCCCGTGGTAAGTTCTCGAAGAACTTGCGTTACGGGTACCAGACAACGGAAATATATTTTATACTTTTATACTATACACATATTTAAGATTTTTATTATATAATACACATATTTAATACACATCCATGACCCAGGAACACAGAAAATATTTTTGTTCCCTGGCGGGATTCGTACCCGCAACCTCCGGCTTGAGCGCTAACGCGCTTACCACTGAGCCACAGAGGTCGTCAAACATATACTACAAACAGACACTCCAATTTCATTTATCCGTATAGATTTATCACTTTTTTTTTTGATGAGAAAGTTATTAGGCTTACCGGCTCAACTTACCGGTGAAGGAAAGTATAGTGAGGAAACCTGCATGCCTGATGAGTGTTTGAGGTGTATGAAGTTTAACAACCCGCATTGGGCCAGCGCATCAATGAACTATGGCCCAACACCCTCTATCCCATATTTCAAGGAGATGCGCACCGAACAGTGGGACAGGGTTTGATATTATTATTATAAGTTACAAGCTGTTGTCCGCAGCTTCGCCCGCGTTAATTTACTTAACTTGACTCCTATTAGTCACAGCGTGCTGTTATAGCCTATAGCCTTCCTCGATAAATGGGCTATCTAACACTGAAAGAATTTTGCAAATCGGACCAGTAGTTCCTGAGATTAACGCGTTCAAACAAACTCTTGAGCTTTATATTCGACAACCTCTGTGGCTCAGTGGTGAGTGCGTTGACGCTCAAGCCGGAGGTTGCAGGTTCGAATCCCGCCAGGGAACAAAAATATTTTCTGTGTTCCTGGGTCATGGATGTGTATTTAATATGTGTATTATATAATAAAAATCTTTAACATATGTATAGTATAACAGTATTAAATATATTTCCGTTGTCTGGTACCCGTACCACAAGTCCTACGAGAACTTACCACGGGACCAGATTGACGTGGTGTGAAAGCGTCCATAGATATTATAAATTATTATATTATTAGTATAGATTTGCCTTTACTTTATACCCCAAGCCTCCCTCCCAGGGCCTGTCAATAAATTAAAATTTACCGTCATGATGCATATGCTCCTGATTGTTGCCGTAACGTGATCTGATCCGCGGGTGGGCCGGCGCGGCGAAACAATATACCCGGTTCCACTTTCATAGTAATTTGTGCGCCAAAAAGGTCATGTATGTTTACCGTTCATTTTAGTTTTCATATTGGACAGGCAGTGACGTGCAAACGGTCAGCGTCGCCCGTGAACACAAAGTTCTTAAGTCTAGTTAACTAGGCTACGCATTATACCCACCATGGTTCAGGCCTTGACGTGGCGGTGGGGCTCAGTAGCCTGGGGTGAGCCCAGCACCTTGGGCGAAGCCAATTGAGCCGAGGGGGCTCTTTGTACCCTTCTTATAAGAAGAGGGGACAAAAGAGCAAGGGGTGAGGATGGGAACCTCACCCCATTGTACAGTCCCGACGTTGGGAGGGATTGTTCTGTGGTGCGGGACAACCCCTCTGTGGAGGTGGCGTCGGTCCCTTGCGGGACTGACTAGCCGTCGAGGTGCCCTGTTAGCTTAACAGATCCGGGGCACCTCACCAAGGCGGCACTGGTGGCACTCGCCGGGTTTAGTGGGTAGAGCTGCGTCCATTTACCATCTTTCGGGCGCAGCGAGTCCCACACACCCACCTGGGGAGACCCACACCCCAGGCGGAATGCCTCAGAGCATTTCCCGGCGTAAAAGGAAAAAAAAGGATAGGCAACACATAAATGAGTTGCCTGGGCTCGTTCCAGGTAAATTAGTTTATGTTCATGGGCGACGTCGACCACTTACCATCAGGTGGCACGTTTGCCAGTTTGCTTATCCAACTAACATTAAAAAAAAAACAACCAGAGATTATGCCTTTTCCCTATCCCCCCAAAGAGACACCTGAAACTTACAAACCGCACCGAACCCGACAGCATAACTGTAACTTTACGCCGGTAATATGTGAACGGATGCATCCCCCCATAAATATACCGGTTCATAATGTTCCTTTCGTGTCAGGAGGTATTGATAATTGCTGTCCAACTGTCGACATCTGCGATAAAGATTCTTATCACCCCACGTATAAACAGCAGACGTTGGAATATGTTAAAGAACTGCTATAAGTACGTAGGTCGTTATCAGTAGAATAATCAATGAGGATAATATGATGGTTTAGAGATATTGTAAGGTTTCTTAAAGCCGGCATAGTTCCTGATCGGTATACTAAGGTCTCTTTAAAAGTAGTGTAACAGTAACACGCTATTTCAAATAATCTTAAACAGATAAACGAAATTGAAGTGTCTGTTTGTAATATTAAAATAACCGCTTTTTATTTAATGCATATGGATTACACTGTACAAATACCAAATAACATTTGTTGCAATTTTTGTCTGTGTTTGTTCCGGCTAATCTCGGAAACGGTTGCGCCGATTTTGATAGGACTATCACAGGCAGATAGCTGACGTTATAAGGAGTAACTAAGGTTATAAAATAATCATCATCAATCCGGGTACGGCTGTAAATCGAAGTTAACGCGGGCGAAGCTGTAGTTTCATAAAAATTTTTGTTTGATGAAATAACCTATACTATTTCCAAAGGTGCTATGCTGCTTTGCAACCGAATTGGGCCGACACGACCAGGGTGGTACCTCTCGCTCACATAATACCGCCGTAAAGCTACAGCTATGCTGTCGCGTTTCGTGCTGTTTGTGAGTTTCCGGTGGCCCATTGGGGGGGGGGGGGGAAGGGAAAAGGAGCATCTGCATATACTCTGGTTGTGCGGATGTGATAGACGTCGATAGTCACCTCCAAGTACTCGGTTGGTACTACTACGCATATAAACGGAATAGAGTGGTAATATCATGTGTCTTGTATAAAAACAAATTCCGCCAAATGTGCTGAGACGCTGCGCCGGTTCTGCGCTCTGATTGGCCGACTGATGGCCATTGATGGATGATTGGCCGATGGGACGTACACACAGATCACTGGTGGGTTGACTTGCTATTGCGTCAGTGGTAAATCACTGACCAATTTCGGAATCGTTCTATCCGGTTATATGCTCGATATTTAAAGCAGGTTACCACGAGCTTCACCTATCATGTAACATTGGGATTCTGCCATGCATCAGTCGACTGACACCGAAACTTGTTCTCGAAATAAACAAAATCCAACTTAATCTCGACTATAGATTCCGGTTACAGATTACACTACATTTTGACTTTTACGTCTATATCATTAAAGTTCAAATGTGAACTTGATCGAGGCTTAGATTTAATTTCCCTGAATACGATTAAGACTGATGATTCGTCATGATTGCCTTCGTGATTCGACTGTTTTGTCAGTTCAAACGAAAACCGAACCGACGGACAAACCTATTAATGGTAACCATGGCAAAATAATAGAATTACCGTGATGATAAAGCAAGTTTTTTTTTTTTAAATATCTTCAACTTTCGAAAAAATAACAAAAGATGAAGAAGACATTAGATATTAAGTACCATGGTTATTTTATTACTAAAATTATACAACGGGATGTTTACCACGTTTTGGATGTATGTATGTTTGCCTGTGTCAAGCAAAAATTGTTAAGCCTAAGGAAAAAAATAAGCATATATGCTTCTATAGTAAATATCAAATACTTTAAAGACGTTCCATACGTTTGCATTAATAATACTCGCCCACATTTACTTAGATTTACAGCCGTAACCGGATTGATGATGATTATTTTTATATCCTGAGCTACTCCTTATAACACCAGCTATCTTCCAGTGTAAGTCCCGTCAAAATCGGCCCAGCCGTTTCAGAGATTAGCCGGAACAAACAGACAGACAAAAATTTTAAAATATGCTATTTTGGGTATATGCATTCATATACATTTAGTAAAAAACTGTTTTTTTAATATTACAAACGGACACTCTAATTTTATTTATCTGTTATAGATATTAGATTATAGATAACCGATCTGTCCGTTTCCAAATTGTGTTACGCTGTGCCCCGCTCCCGTCTGCTTAGTTACCACCATCCTGCTTGTTTCTCCCGTGAAACAGCTACTTACTGTGTTTCGGAGAGAAGGGCAAGACAGGCAGTGTACTGGCACCGAGACTTAACATCTTATGTCTCAGGATAGGCAACACATAAATGAGTTGCCTGGGCTCGTTCCGGGTGGGCTGGTTTATGTTCATGGGTGACGCCGACTTCATGTGGCTCGTCTGACCGTTTGCCTATCCAACAATTACATAAGGTAGCAGTTTCATAATATGTACCCGTAGGTATAATAATAATATATCTATGGACGCTTTTACACCACGTCAATCTGATCCCGTAGTAAGTTCTCGAAGAACTTGTGTTACGGGTACCAGACAACGGAAATATATGTAACACTTTTATACTATACATATATTTAAGATTTTTATTATATAATACACATATTTAATACACATCCATGACCCAGGAACACAGAAAATATTTTTTTTGTTCCCTGGCAGGATTCGAACCCGGAACCTCCGGCTTGAGCGTCAACGCGCTTACCACTGAGCCACAGAGGTCATTTACATAACAAACGTTTTGGGTTCTCTTATCAAAACAAGGTGTTTCAATGTAATGGACCTCCCGTACATTCCACGGAAATAAATACTCGAAACCGTTTCAAAGATAGCTTCATATCTTCGAGTTCCTCTCGCCAAGTGGTATCGACCAGATGGAGACACTTACCCTTTTGATGAAGTGTCTGGTTCAGTGGTTAAGTGGTTCGAATCCCGCCAAAGGCATGGGTACTACAGTTTTTATCTACCTCTGGCAACTTACATCGGCCACGGAAGGACATCACCATTTTACCTATTCCGCAAAATATTTTAATTAACATGCCTATTTTCAGACTTAGAGGTAGTGCCATGCTGATTTGCAGCCGAATTGGGCCGGCGCGACCGGGGTCATACCTCTCGCTACATAATACCGGCGTCAAGTGACCGCTATGCTGTCGCGTTTCGTACGGTTTGTTTGTTTCCGCCCGGTGGCGCATTGGGGGGATTAAGGGAAAAGGAGGGCATAATCTGAGGTTGTGCGGATGTGTATGGGCGTGGATAGTCGATAAAAGGTTTCGACTGCTCGTTTGCCCTAATATGATATAAAAAAACTACTAAACTACATATTAAAAAATGTTTTTCATGTTTAAATCCCGAAGGCTTTTAAAGTAAATGGTTTTATAATGATGAATGAAATTCATGTATATAACAATAAATATGTATTTATTTTAGTTTGTCTATATTATATTAAAAAAATTGTCTTTTTTCAGGTAAGTTTGCTGTCCAATCGAAGAATAACACGAGTAAGAATTATTAATAAATAAAAAAATAAAAATTAAGGCAGTGAATTCACATATTATTATATTGAATAGGTAATTATGCCACAAAAAAATTTAAAGTGGCACTTAGGAAACATAGTATAATACAAAATCAATTCTCTATTCAAAATAGTACCAACAAAGTATCTTTTTGAACGTCAATTGAATCTGCCGCCGGTTCCAAGACCGACCAACCGAGAAGAACCGGCGAAAAACTCAGTGGAACTCATAGTATAGATGCCTGGTTCATATTGAGAGTTGAATCGGTCACGCAACTAATACAATCTCATCGATGGTATAATCGAATTTAGGTTAATTATCAAGGCTTTTTAAGGGTTCCGTTCCTTAAAATGACAAAACGAAAAAAAAACCCCTTATAGGATCCGCTGTCCGTTCATCTGTCTATCAAACCAAAACCTATTTGGTGAGAAGTAGCTTCTGACCAAATAGGTTTTGGTTGGCCTCCGAACTAGAAAAGGAAAAAAATTGGTTGTCTTGTTGGTTTACGGACGATAGTTTAACGTCACAACGTCATTTTTTTTCGCCGGGAGATGCTCTTAGGCATCCCGCTGGGGAGGGGGACTCCCCTGGCGGGTATGTGGGACGCGCTGCGCCCGAGAGATGGTAAGGTGGACGCAGCTCTACCCACTAAAACCCGGCGGTGTTCTCCTCGTCATGCGGGAACTATGGTCTTCCGCACCAGCGACGGTGTGCCTGGATGCACTCTCCTCTGGAGGCAGGGTGGTGGCGTCCTCTCCTCCTACTCCACTTAAGGCACCCTGAACACATAAGGGTGCCTTATAACCCGGACCCAACGCGCGCGGTGGATCCCCCGATCCACAGCACAAAGTCTTCTCACGGCGGTACGACCTCCTGTCGCCGCCGCGCTCTCCTGCGGGAAGAGGCGCCAGTGCGCTCCCTCTCCCGCTCCGCCTCCGCCTTCTGCATCACTACCTCGCAGAAGGAGAGAACCGCCTGCCATGCTCTCTCACTGCCGGTCATCGCTCGGATGACCGCAGGGAGCGATAGGTCTGCGCCGACCTCAACAATGAGGGACGCCCGTGCCTCCGCCCAAGCTGGGCACTCCGCCAGGGTGTGGCCTGCAGTGTCTTCACTGCCGCTGCAGTGATGACACCCTGGCGAGTCCTCCGCCCCTGCCACCTTCCACATATTCCTTCCGAAGCAGCCGTGCCCCGTCAGGATCTGCGCAAGGTGGAAGGTGATTACGCCGTGCCGCCGGTCAACCCACTGCTCCAGGATTGGACCGACGGCTAGCACCGTGCGGTGGCCCGCACTTGGCTCCTCCAACCGCATCTTCCACTTACGGAGCACCCACTTTCTCAGGTGCCTCCGCCAGCTCTCCTCTCTTTCGGCCTCGTCATTTTCCGAGACCTCCTCCTCGACGTCTCCTCTCGTCTTCCGCCAGGACGACGTCATAACAAAACATTGATGAAATGATTGGATACTTTTATGAATAAAATTTAATGCAAAACGGGACAATGAGTCATCCTTTTTCGTGCATGCAGCCAGCGTTCATCGATTTATTAGACGTTGTCACGTCAAAAATCTAAAAACCGCTAATTGGTTGTGATATCACTTAAAAAACATCGCTCTGATCTGATTTTTTAAATAAAATTCCAAGTTTATGACTTGTGACAGTGTCTGTACATAACTTGACGTCACAAATGAACACACGTAACGTCACAAATTGATTTTACCTTGAAGTTTAATCTTGATCGTCAAATAATATGTTATCGCGCTTTACAAAACGTAAGATTAATTATTTCAACAGTAAAAACTAACAGTGTAATGTAAATATGTTGTGGAAACTTGTTCGGATACAAATTTTAGTGTATACAATACAAATTACACTAAAAGAATCCATATTTGTATTTTAAAGATTGTGAACAAAATATTCTGACTTCTATGACTATCCAGAGCTCTGCCGGAATCCATTTCCTCGGCCTCTGCCAGCCAGTACTGATATCACTACTGCCCGGTATTATGGGGGGGAGTGTATTTATATATATAGCTAACCACCATATCTGATGGCCGTTCCACTATCCGCCACTTGTGGACCCCGTAGAGAGCTTGCAGCTCAGATAGACAGAACAGATAGATATCAAGATAGACATACACATTTAAATTAAAAACTAAGGAGCAAAATCCATTATTTACCCCTTTTTCCATACACATTTAAATTAAAAACTAAGGAGCAAAATCCATTATTTACCCCTTTTTCCAGATTTATAAATGGAATCTGCGTTTTAGAGAAGCTTCTTCTTTTTACGCCTGTTTTGACTATTTCTTCTCTTTAGGAATCTATAACTATGAAATTATGCTTCAAGCATTATACAATTTTTAAAATTTCAAATCTCACACAACATAAAAGCATACAAATGGATTTCTAACAAAAACTACGAGAATTTCTTTATTTAAAATACAAAGAAGTGGCACAGTGCTGCAATGTGAGTCGTATTAGGTTGTAATAAAAACTCATACGCCGTGTATAAAGTTACAATGGCGGACTATTGTATTTTGTACATAAAACCTCAAAGCAATTTTCAACATTAGCCTCGGGTTGAGCTGTAATTTTAAATCCTATTCGTAGGCAAGTGTCGTAAACATCTTATATTATCTAGTATACTTTTATTACAATATTCTGTACTCTATTCATAACATTGTACACAAACATTATCTGTTTTACGAGGAAATGCGCGCGAATATCGAATTTATACTTTTTAATTTTAAGAACGGACGAAATGCAAATACATATTTGTATTGTCCGTTGGTAGCACCTGCTTGATTCAATGTAAATAATTATTATACTTACTCAATTAAATTTTATATATAAATTAATTGTATTACATACATAATTTATTTTTAACCATTACTTTCAAATGTCATTTTGATACGCTATCGAATACTGTGGAGGAAATCTTGGCAGTCTATTTAAGCTTGCAATTATTAACATACCGATTTCAAACTCGGCCAATATGTTTTATTTATATGACACTACTTGTAACACTACAGATTGTATATTTATGAATTGATCTGATGATGACGTCATGTGGGAAGTGGACGTCATGTTTCGATGAGTCCAAAAGCAACACATTTACTAATGAATACAAAGTATTACAATTTTTGTACAAAGTAGAGTTTACACTCTCCATAAACACGTGCAAACGTACTGTAGAGCTCATTCCGTATTCCGAGTACTGAACGAGGACCCGAATAATTTCTGTTCATAACATACTAAAATTTAAAGTAACAGATGCGTCACGATCCGTCGTAAACGCACCGAAAGCGGCCAAATTAATGTGACTCGTTCGCCGTCTCCCCACGCCTGTAAATCTTTGGTCGTTCAGGAACATCGTTGGGACGGCGGGGCTCAGCGTGCGCTGGTCGTGGGGGGCGATCGGCGCCGGTGCCTCTTGATATCGATCTTTGGTTCGAACTCCCTTGAGTTTCAAGTCCTTTGCTCTGAGTTAGTGGGACAATTTATGCTTTTGCTGTCGGGGGAGCTATGCGCATTTGGTCTGCTCTTAATTGGTCGGCGATAGGTTACTGGTCTGTACTGCACTTTACATTTGCATATGTATATTGACACGAATAGCCGGAATTTACATAATTACTTATAAACGTTGGATATTATTTACTTATGTAAATAATCGTTTATGTTGCATCTGCTTAATGGCTTTATGTACACGTTTCTGTCATTTAGCGTTCAGCATTGACAATCTTGAAATGTAGTTGTTTCGTGTTAAGTCGAATTTACTCTTAATTGACAACTGAACAAGATTTATATATTTTCTTAACTTAATTCGTTTAGTTTTCTTCAAATATGTATCAAATTTGCCATCTCAATTTTTTTTATTGGGCTGTATGAATTGAGATCTTTGGCTTTACGAAGAGTAAACGTAAAAAAATTACCTGTCATTGTCCTATAGACCAACATACTATTAGAATATCCACTATTTTAATATGTATATTACAGTACATATAATTTATGTTTTATTATTTATCATACTTAAATACGTCTAATTACAGAAATAAATTATATATAGAACATAATGAGTAGAATAAATAACGAACCGTGAAATATACATAATAATTATTATCTAGGATTTAAATTGAGAATTCCGTTTTAAAGACAATTTTTTTTTTCACTTTGAAGCCAACTATAAAATATATTACTGTACTTAACAAAAACAATGTTATTTAAACAATATTTATGGATACAATTGATATTTATTTATATTACCTTGCCCCAAAGTGGCTATCAGGTAAAATTCTTTGTCAAACACATCCACAATCAAATAAATCTGTGATTTCAAGGAATTGCATATTTATTTCCATATTTTAAAGTTATTTTCAACGTTCAACTTAAACATTTTTTATTAAAATAGTAGTAATTACAATGTATACTTATATACGACTTTTGAAAACGAAAACTATTTTTCTTCATTATATATATATCAATTAATTTCAAACCTATTCGTGAAAAAACACAGTGCCATCTATCGACCATCAAAATGCATCCCACGCACATCCCCCACAAAATTTACGAACGCCCAGACAATAGTTTGTTATCAAAACAAGTTTCATCGTATCTGGCACATGTGGTACCTTGGGGCCTGGTGCCACCATAAACCGGCCCCCCAGCCCCCGCACTCCCGCCATAAAACCGGCCGTAGCGGGAACGGTTATTTCAACTGGCGGGCCAAGTTATACTGGTTGATGTGAAAGCTTTACACGATTAAGTTCCTTTTCGTAATGGTGATGGTAGCTTTAGTGTGAATGTGGTTTTTTATCTGGATGTATAGTCTAGGCTGTCATTTAAACATGCAAGTAGGTTATAATATGTACATACTAGCTATTACCCGCAGCTTCGCCTGCGTTAACTTAGGTTTACGGCCGTACGCGGATTGATGATGATTATATTTGCCTAAGTTACTCCTTAATACATCAGCTATTTGCCAGTGAAAGTCCCGTCTAAATCGGCCCAGCCGTTGCCGAGATTAGCCGGAACAAACCGACAGACAGACAGACAGACAAAACTTGTAAACAATGCTATTTTGGTATATGTACCGTGTATACATCAATATGCATTTAGTAAAAAGCGGTCATTTTAATATTGCAAACAGACACTTCAATTTTATTTATCTGTAGAATATGTATAAATAGCCAAAAAAAAAACAGGAAAAAATACACCTTTTTTAATCAGTTAAAATGTTGCCTACGACAATGAGGTGTCGATTGACACCTCATTCATGAAAAATATGATGTTTAGGCGTTACGGTGAATCGGAAATTCATAACCTAAATCGTAAGTAACCTTTTGGCTCTAGTTGGATAACAAATTACAAAGGTAATTTTATCAGTTGAACAGCGCTTCTTTGGATAAATAGAACAAATATGTTGCCAAAATACCATTAAACTATATTACTAGCGTAAAATAACCCTTAAATCAGTCTGGAAATAAAAAAAAGTTTTCGTTGCTAATTATAAATGTCAATTGATGATTAAAAATGATTTATATTACATATACTAATTATTATACTAATAATATAAGATTAGATTTTTGTTTGTTTGTTATGATTTGAGCGACGAACATCGTGAGGAAACCAGCATGCCTGATGAGATTAAAAGTCTTTGAAGGTGTGTGAAGTTCACCAACCCGCATTGGGCCAGCGCATCGGTGAACTATGGCCCAACAACCCTCCTCGCCTGATTTCGAAGAGGAGACCCATGCCCAGCAGTGGGACATAAAGGGGTTGATATTATTATATTATTGTTATGATTTAACTCAAAATATATTTGACCGATTTTAAAAATACTTTCACTTAAAAATTTAACACTGAGTGAGAGGCTATAAAAATAATCATCATCAATCCAGATACAGCTATAAATCTAAGTTAATGCGAGCAAAGCTATGGCCACCAGCTACTATGTACAATAAAGACAACAGACAGATCTCCAGAAAGCTCGGTACGATTTAAGCTTGATCAATTTTGGAAGGATTTGTGAAACAGCCCTTCCTCGCAGACCCTTATTTATTTATGAGATTAACTCAACCCTATAATTTTGATGTTGCCCACACCCATAGTGTGTACAAATTTGAATAATCAATTTTTTTCGAAACCATCACAACAGTATGTATTGTAAATTAAAAATATTTTGGAAAAATTTTGTTGAACTTTTAATTAGAAAAATGTTACTAACTTTTTCCTTCTATATAATAAATGAATGCTAAAAATAATTTTAATTTAACTAAATTTATCGAAAACAGTCTTTAAGTGAGCAGAGCACCTAAAAAGTACCTAATCATCGAGTATGTTCGTTGTTAAATGCAGGATGCGACAACCTTGTTTCCGGTACACGACATGTCGAACAGGAATTAATAGAATTAGAAACTATACTTTCTGTATCCGGATCAAATATCAATACGTTATAGATATAGAACGTCTAAATACAACAACTAATAGGCAAAATAACCAGCAATTCCTGTATAAAAAAAAGTGTGTGTGTGTACATACGTCATCCACGCGTTAGAAGTTATACTCCTTAAAGAAAAATACATAGTACAATTTCATTACACTGTAACCTTTTTGCTTATTGTGTAGTTAAAAATATATCTTCTTCTGACATCTATACTGTCATGATGTAAAAATTGTTCTATAGCTAACTTCATGGTGTCAGTTTTTTTCGTGACGGTGTGCGCGCGCATCTAAATTTACTCTCATAATTTTTCCCTAACGCGCCAAAAGATGTATAACTTCAAAATATATATATATTTTTTTTTAATATTGTATCTTGTCAAAAAGTTTTTATATGTAGTTTTCCTGTTTAAAAAAATCCATTAAATTCCTCATAGGGTTTTAGCTTAGGTTAGCTAAGTCTCGTCGAAATAGACTGTCATATACCAGAAAATATCCTGGTTCTATTCACTAATGACAGACACCTGTCGCTCATGCAGGTGCGTTGATTGTCACTTATTCTGGACTCATCATGAATTATGGTTTCCGTCCGGTATTACAGAGGGTGGAGGGTAAGGAGAAACTGGACTGTTGTAAAATCATATGTAAGCTGTTGCCCACAGATTCGCTCTTAACTTCATAATGTGCCGCACATGATGATGATTATTATTTTTATAGGCTATATCGGTGATAACGTAACATTCTGAGTATGGCATGACTTAACGGAGCCTATCGCCGAGGCCAGCCAGTCGCAGAGGTGCTCCTGTTGCCTGCAGATCCGGGACCCTCAATAGCGCTGAAGGCGCTCGCAGTGGTTTTAGTTTGGGTATAAACAGCCCAAGAGCGAGTCCCACATGGGTCAGGACCCACCCAGGTACCTGGCTACATACATGAAGCATTTCAAAGGTCCTTTTTGGTGATCCTTACCTTGCATCGAACATATAACCGGATAGAGTGGTAATGTGAGCCATAAAATTCCGAAACTGGTCAGTGATGTGTCACTAACGCAATAGCAATTCAACCAACCAGTGATCTGTGTATACATCTCATCGGTTAATCAACAATGGTCATCAGTCGGCCAATCAGAGCGCAGAACAGCGCAGCGTCGCAGCACAAATTTGGCGGAATTAGTTTTCATACAAAACACATAGCATTACCGCTCTATTCCGGTTATATGCCTCCACCAGGATGAGTGCCAGCTGTCAGCACGCAACTCCAAGAAGTGTGAAATTGAGTGAGGTAATTAAGTCCACAGTCCACACCTGCCCATCGATAATATCCTTGATTGTGTGATAAGCACATGTTCGTTCATTTCGAGATTGGGTGAGATGGCGCGTGGGGTGATGATGTTTTTTTTTTATGTTAGATAGGCAAACTGGCAAACGTGCCACCTGATGGTAAGTGGCCGACCTCGCCCATGAACATAAACTAGTTTACCTGGAACGAGCCCAGGTAACTCATTTATGTGTTGCCTATCCTGAGACATAAGATGTTAAGTCTCGGTGCCAGTAATTACACTGCCTGTCTTGCCCTTCTCTCCGAAACACAGCAAAGCTGTTTC
The DNA here is from genome assembly GCA_963853865.1 of Helleia helle. Lineage (NCBI taxonomy): Eukaryota > Metazoa > Arthropoda > Insecta > Lepidoptera > Lycaenidae > Helleia > Helleia helle. Next base: position 15,727,223 of record OY971433.1, on the reverse strand, counting down.
ACGGGAGAAACAAGCAAGATGGTGGTACCCATGCAGCCGGGAGCGCGGCACAGCGCTTCCCTCCCACCGGAATGCACATGATAAGGGTAATGAGGGTAGTTACAATCACCTAATACAGGGTGGATTTTTGAGACGGGTCAGTGAGGTACATGCCCTATATTTTTTACCTATAATTTATTCACAAAAACCTATATTTATTACCTATAAAAATAAGTATAAAAATTTTATACAGTGCACTACACGTTTTTTTACAATAAGTAATATAAGTATACAGCAAGTCGGCCCAGCCGAATTGGGCCGGCACGACCGGGGCGGTACCTCTCGCTCACCTAACACCGGTTTCAAGTGACAGCTATGCTGTCGCGTTTCGTACCGTTTGTGAGTTTACTAGGTTAGGTAGGTAGGCCAGCACTAGGTTTTGGAAAATATAGCAATAAATATAAAAAAATAAGGGGGGGGGGGGATATGGAAAAGGATGGCGACGCATTTGCATATCTTTTAGTTGTGTGGATGTCTATGGGCGTCGGTAGTCACCATAAGGCTCTGACTGCTCAGTTGCCTTCTTATCACATTAAAAAAAAATGTAATCCATTGAATTCTTGTAAACGTGTTTTTTTTGTTTTAAACCATAATTTATTTTTTAATTTCAAGTATCGATTTTTAAGTTAATTTACACTACTCAACTTATGTCAATCACTTTAGAATGAGTGAGAGACAACAACCACACAAGTGATGTAGGTAACTAGCGCGCCTTCTCTTTCTCTCTCTCTCGTCCTTGGATGTGCTATCCTGATTATCCTTTATTTGTGAAGTACCTGTACGTCCAAAAAAATGGGCGATGATCTTTATATATTATGCTAAAACCAGTTTCTACAGACCTCTATCATACTCTCAGTGTATTTAAAACATTAAATCTTACGAAACCCTTTTAGTCCAAAACCCAAAAACTTAATGTCCACAGGTGCGTCCAGAGATAATTAAACTACATTACCTGATGTACATGAATGTACTTTCACGTATATCCTGATTAGGTTTTAATGGATGGGCAACAGGAGGGCAACAAAGGCACATTAAGTGTGACGTCATCGGCCAGGTAGAGACCCCACTATTGTTACGAGTAGCCCGATACGATTTTGTGAGACTTATTTGTTGGAATGACAATTTTTTGGTGTATTTTTAACACTAGTAACTTTGCTATATTACTTGCATTTACAAACGAAATCAACGGGTTGTTTATATGGTGTTCTTGATAATATGAATAGATATAATAAATAAAAACACTTATTTCCGTTATATTTTTTCCGTATTCCGTATACTTATATATAAACGTAAACAATTTACATCTTAAACCACATAATATGATATAGACAAGGTGGCATACATATTATAATACAATAGAATGAATATACATACGTGCAAATATTTTATTAAAAATTGATCAATGGTTTAAGACTTAAGAAATAACAGACACAAAGTTATTTCCGTGTACTAGTATGTATTACTATTAAGGCGCGGCTCCACCGCAGCGCACGCCGAGGGCACCTGTGTTAAAATGTCAATTGCAAGAAAATGTCAATTAATGCGTAGCGTGTCTTTATTTATTGTCCTTCTGTCTCATAGTTTTGGAATCCTGAAATTTGTTCAGAAGCTTGCTCTTACAACATTAGTAAAGGAAAAAGTACCAAAAATTATATATTTGCATGAAAAACACGCTTTCCTCAGCGCTCGAGTCAGCCTCGCGCTTGGCTTGTTTTTACTTTATTATAGTCTCCAAGTACAAACATACAAATAGAAAATGAAGTATTTCGAACCAAAGGGACTTCAGCATGTTTTTATTGCATAGGAGGGCAAACGAGCAGTCGAAGCCGTTTGGCGACTTCTGACGCCCATACACATCCGCACAACCAATGATTATGCAGATGTTGTCCTCCTTTTCCCTATCCCCCATGGGCTACAGGAAACTCACTTACCACACCAAACGCGACGGCAAAACTGTCACTTGACTCCGGTGTTATGTGAGCGAGAGGTACCACCTCTTACTAAGCTGAGTTTTTAACATTGTGACGTCATTCAAAAGCTAATGAAAGTGGGCAGTTGGTTCCGGACTAGGCTTTATTATGGACTACTACTTTTTTATCAATCACACCACGTTAACCTTGGCCCGTGGTAAGAACTTGTGTTACGGGTACTAGGAAATAAATATAAGATATCTATATATATACACATCCATTACACGGTGCATACTATATTCACCATACAAATTATTTGTACTTGGCGGGATTCGAACCCGCGACCGCTGCTTTAAGTGTCCAGGAACCTGTCCACTCGACCAGACCATCACTCGCTTAGTAGGCGTCACGACCTACCAACCAGATACTAATTAAGCGATAGGAAACTAGATAACCGGTACATCAAGTCAGCCAGTGCAGCTGAGACACCAGATGTGCTATTGATGATTCACTTATCAAATAAAACCATTTAATTGAAAACGCTTCACACCTTTTGTTCGTTTAATTTACATCCATAAATTGCTTCGTTTATTTTTATCTTGATATACTTGTCAAATGTGAGGACCAGCTACGTGGTAGTTTGTTATAAAAATATTATTGTAAATGATACAAAATTAGATAAGTATCTACTAAAAAGTAGTGATGTCTCGATACACCTTTTTTCCGATACGATACCCATACTCTTATAAAAATATCGGCGATACCGATACTCTTACAAAAATATCGGCGTTACCGATGCTCTTATAAAAATATCCGCGATACTGATACCGATGGTCTTATAAAAATAATCGGCGATACCGCTACTCTTTTTTTTTCTTTAACGCCGGGAAATGCTCTGAGTGTGTCTCCCCACGCGGGTATGTGGGACTCGCTGCTAACAGGGCACCTCAACAACTAGTCAGTCCCTTAAGGGACAGACGCCACCTCCACAGAGGGGTTGTCCCGCATCATATAACAACCCCTCCCAACGTCGGGACAGTACAATGAGGTGAGGTTCCTATCCTCACCCCTTGTCCCCCTGCTCTTTTATCCCCTCTTGTTATAAGAGGGATACAAAGAGCAGCTCCCTCAGCTCAATTTGTTTCGCCCTAAGTGCTGGGTTCACCTTAGGCTACTGAGCCCCTCCGCCACGACAAGGCTTGACCGTGGTGGGGAACTCTAGTACATCCTGATAGTGATATGCAAATGTAAATCTTTTGAAGTGCTCGACCAATATTAATAAGGTGCTCGTAGCTGGCCACGTGAGCGAGCATAATGTGTCCGTGCAGCCGCATAATTTGGCAGTTTCCAGCCGAATCGATGGATATTGTTAATTAAGTTAAAACTCTACTCAACTCGTACCCGTCCACTGACAGGCCTTAGTGGATGATTCACCTTGGGAATAAGGCGTTCGCTACGAGCCTTCTGTTAATATTATGTTATACAATATATTATATTATAGGACATTGAAAAGATTAGTTTCACTGATTTTGTTTTGTCAGTTCTTCTCATTACCTACTAGCTTTGGAAACGGTAGTAGAGTCAATTTGACGTTCATTAAGATACTTTTAAGATTTATCATCATCAGCTCCTATCTGTCTACTGCTGAACATAGGCCTCCCTCAAGAAACGCCAAGACGAGCGATCCCTCGCCACTAGCATCCAACCCGGACCGGCCACTGCAACACACTTACGGCCGAAATTAATAATATATCTGTAATCTAATCTATAGATAAATCGGAGATATTTGCATATCTGTTGATCGATTTCCAATCCGCGTCCCAATAACGAAAACGGACAAACCTTCGCTGGGATATCCATAGATATCGACATATCCTTTCCCTCCTAGGCCATTCCGTTCTATGCAAAATCGATACTCGAGTGCATCGTTTATATGATACTAATATTTTAAAAATTTGTCTTACAAGAGCGTACTTATTTATTACCTACTTTTTTACTTTTGGTGCATTTATTGGGGTCTCGATATTTTATATAAATTATATTATTATCAATTTAAAAGTGATAAATTGTAAATTATTTGCATTTATTGGAACGTTACGAGCACCACACTCTGCGCGCGTTTTTGATTTTGACATATGCCAAAAAGCGTGATTTTGTGATACGATTTGTTATATTTGTTTACGTTTATTTAATTATTACCTTGAACGTACTGTGATAAATAGCAATGGACTCGGAAGTGGTAAGTGACTTTTTAGGGATCGATGCCCATTCATTATTTTGATTCTTGGTTATGATGCTAAGAATGTTCGAAAGCATTTCTTTAAGAAGTTCTCCTTATTTTAGGTACGAGGCAAACCTTTGACGAAGGATAAGACAAAATTATTGCTAGGCTTAATTGAGAGCAGCCCAATAATTTTATCTAAAATGACAAACTCCGCCAGCAATAAAATGAAAACCGAGGAATGGGTGTGCCTGACACGCAAATTCAATGCCACTGCTACGGTTTGTCGTCGAACACCCCAGCAGCTGCGTTTAAAGTGGGAAAATCTTAAGAAACTTGCTCGTAAACGCAGCTCAAAAATTAGGATGAATCGCATCCAAGTAAGTGTTAGGGACTTTTTTATCTTTGTTTAAAACTATAATTATCACATTTAAAGTTATAAGAGTATGAATGTACTTAATGTTTATTATTTTTACAGACTGGTGGGGGCATTCCAGAGTACATTCCACCGGATGACATCCTGGACAGAGTGGCTGACTTACTGGGGAGTACTGCAAGCGGTTTTGTTGTGCCATTTGGTGATGACAAAGAGGAAGGAGTTTTTGTTTGTAGTGGTGGTGGTGGTGGTGGTGATGGTGATGATAATGGTGGTGATGGTGTTTTAGTAGGACAGGCTAAGGTGCTGCCATTAGAATCAATACCAGTGTCAGTAGAGACGGGTATGGGCACTACTATACCAGTGTCAATATCCAATGACACTGGTATAGGTGTACCCATATCCGTGTCAACAACTCCATTCAACACTTCAATCCCACTATCTATAGTAAATGGTACAAGTACATTAATACCAGAAACTGTAGACAATGTCATTGAAGTAAATGAATGTCAGCTGGCAGCTGGTCAAAGTCCAATACGCACACCCAAGAGGCTAACACTGAATATGCCAAGAATAGGTAAATCTTCCCATTCATTAATTATCATGGGTATCCATAATCATAAAATAGCCTAGCCGTTAGTATGTTTGACTGCAAATTCATGCCTTCCAGCTATTCTTTATATCAAAAACTAGTGAACATCCACTGTTCGTACACATGGACACTTTCATGATCACATTTTTTACCCCCCTTAGGCATAGAATTTTCAAAAATGTTTTCTTGACAAATGTATTTATTTGCTTTAAATAAGGTTTACAGTAGTTGGTGGGTTATAACTTATTACATAATGAATTATCACTTATTCAGCTATTTAATTCTAGCATGCAAATTTAACAATTTTTTTTATTATGTATGTTACTAAAACTACCATTATAATCTATATTTATAAGACTGAAAGAGGCTTAAGATGAGTATATAAACTTGTTAATGAAAGATATAATATCTTGTGGTACAAAACAAAATTATTTGGTTTTCAGGTAAGAAGAAACTAAAAACTTCAGATGGCAGAAGTTGTACGAGAAATTTAGCAATAGCGGAGTATTATACTGCCAAAAAACAATTATTAGATGCTAAAAAAGAACATATTTTATTGCAGAATGAGAAATTAAAGTTAGAAATTGAAAAACTAAGAAATAATTAAGTGCAACAAAGAGATATTCCTCAATTTTTTATTAGTGCCATGCTGCTTTGCAGCTGAATTAGGCCGGCACGGCCGGGGTGGTACCTTTTGCTCACATGATACCAGCGTGAAGTGACAGCTATGCTGTCACGTTTCGTGTGGTTTGTGAGTTTCTGGTGGCCAATGGGTCGGGATGAGATAAAGGAGGGTTGGATGTTCTCCAAGCTCAGTTCTCTGTTTCATCTAAATATACCTTATTGTTATCATATTTAATATTTTTTCTTTAATATAAAATATACCAAAATATATGTAACTAATTGTAAACATCTTTGCTTTTTGTGGTAAATAAATCTTCTATGTTCACTGACTAGATTTCTTTCATTTGTTAATCTCAACTTACATTATAAAGATAAATAATTTGATTGTTTGTAAGTATGTTTATTAATTATAATATTCAAAAACAACTCAAAAATTTTAAAAATTCTTTCACTTATTTATAGCTATAACGGTGGGAGGGAAGCGCTGTGCCGCACTCCCACCATCTTGCTTGTTTCTCCCGTGAAACAGCTTTGCTGTGTTTCGGAGAGAAGGGCAAGACAGGCAGTGTAATTACTGGCACCGAGACTTAACATCTTATGTCTCAGGATAGGCAACACATAAATGAGTTGCCCGGGCTCGTTCCAGGTAAACTGGTTTATGTTCATGGGCGACGTAGACCACTTATCATCAGGTGGCAACTTGGATAGCCAGTTTGCCTATCCAAGTAACATAAAAAAAATTCAGTAGCCCGGACATAGGAAGTTGGTGGTGTCACCCATCTATTTCCATGAAACCCGGCAAATTATTTTTCTTTAAAGTATATATTAATCCCAACGTAGGATAGTAACAAATAAACAATCAATAATAATGTAATTATTATTAAGTAAAATAACTATTTATAAGATTTGCTCTTGTTTGCACATCTTGGGCTTCCATATTTGAATTATTTTCTTCATTGTTGCTATTTGTAGGAATGTCCAAGTCAACCTCAGGTGGAACTTCTTCTATATTACTATTCCTACAAATATTATGAAGCACTGCAGTGGCAATAACTATTGACTGGACAACTGGCAAAGAAACTTAAAATCTTAACGTTAGCAGCAGTTGATGCAGTGGCGAAACTCCATAATTTCTGGAATAGATATTATTAAATTATTATACAATTTTTGAAGTTGCTTTTGCAAAAATAGTTTTTATAATTATTTTTAACTTACCTTGAAGAGGTTACACGGACAACAGGCATAATTTCAGTCAACAGAAAATTTACTGCTGTTTTTGTTCCTAAACCTAAAGGTAAACTCTGCATCGTTCAAACTCTGCATGTAGTTCACCCTTTTAATTCTTCGCACAGAAGCACGGCAACGCCGGGCTGACTGTTCGCCAGCGTCACTGTCGGTATCCGTATCCCAGTCTGATAATTCAGCTAGGATTTCCATATCACTGTCACTATCACTAGAACTGGAGAATATCGTCAAATCCATTACGAAGTAAATCTACAGATACAATCACAAATCTGAGGAAAGTCTAAGATTAAGATTGTAGATTGTTTACAGCGATCAACCGAAACGTCAAAATCGAGAGATATGTTATTGACACGCTCAAACTGTCATTTTCGAACAGAAGTCCCTCTGTAATATGTGATCCTTCCTGCCAAATTTTTTTTTTTTTTTTTTTTATAGAAGAGGGGGCAAACGGACAGTCGGTTCACCTGATGGTAAGTGAATAGCGACATCCACAGACACCCGCTATACCAGGAGATCAGCAGGTGCGTTGCCGGCCTTTTAGATGTGAGTATGCTCTTTTCTTGAAGGTCAATTTGATAAATTGATTTTAAAGATTACAATTTCAATCCACGGATTGTTTGTTGGCACACATAACTAAAAATCTGGATTATATTTTCGATCGAAAATCCGAAGATTTAAGATTGGATTGATTATTAATTTCGGCCGTTAGCCGACACTTCGTCGCGGCTTACAATCTTGAACCTTATTGACCCATCGGCCATCCGTTCTCCTGAGCGTGTGACCAGCCCACTGCCACTTCAACGAGCTTATTCGTTGCGTGATATCGGTAACTTTAGTTCTCTGGCGGATGTTTTCGTTTCGAATCCTATCGGCCAAGGAAACACCTAGCATAGCACGCTCCATTGCTAGTTGAGATACGGCAAACTTACGGACTATATTATACAGATAACTATTATGAAGAACCTTAAATAAAAAAAAACACCGTCATCATCATCGCTTCCTATCTGTCCGCTTACCCCTCTTTCAATGACGCTAATACCTGCTACTCTTCTCCACGTGTATACTCTAGTCCGCAATGGTTAAGAAAAAGGGATGTCCGGTTTCAGTCGAATAGTATCGACTGGGGATTAATATCGAATAATAATCGATTAACCATCAGTATTCCAATCCAACAAATGATGTTCAGACCAAAAATTGATCGAAATATCTGCCCACTCCCAACCACCGTTTTATTACAGGTAAAAATGCATACAATTTAGTTTAACGGATGCAATAATCCAGAATCCCGCATTAAGATAAAACCGATTAAAAACACCCCCCCAATAATTCAAAATAAACTGCGCGTGTCGAATCGACCAACTAAACGTACCCCAACGCAGATTTCAATGTTTTATCAGGACCAGCTGAGCCAGACCTGCGCGCCCCCCCGCGGTCGTTAGCGGAACGACCACGGAGGGGGCGCCCATGTAATGTTACGGCTCTCGCTATAATGGATATGTTCAACCCCCCCACATTAAGGCGGCTCGCGTATAAAACGTGTAATAGAATTTCATCCCACCCCCCTTTACTGCCCATCTAACATTGTTAAGTCGGCGCATGCGTAGTGTCCGGGCCCCCGGGCGAATTAACTGGAGGTATGCGCACACGTCCGCATAAAATGCGCATCTATAAAGGTAGTATCGCATATCATGTTTTGGGTTTCGTTCCAAAACCCAAAACGGAACCCTTAGCCTAATCCTTACTTCGTTATCCGCCTATCTTTCTGTTTGTTTGTCAGTGTAACAACAAAATGTAGAATTTGTTATATTTGAAAAGATTAGTTCCCCTGAGTATGTTCCGCCGGTGTCTCTCAGTGGGCTCGCCTCGGTAGATTCAACTGTATTTCGAGAACTTGGTTGGTATTTACTATTTTGGACAAAAAAATGATTTTGAATTTGGATTTTGGTTTAGCTCCCTTGCGGAATTGCCAACGGACGATAGTTTAACGTGACGTCATAACAAAACGCAAACGTACTATGAGCGTTACGGGACATTTTCGTGCATGCAGCCAGCGTTCATCGATTTATTAGACGTTGTCACGTTAAAAAGACCCAATTTTGGTAAGAACTTATTAGTCGCGTTTGTTGTAAATATATCTGGATTATTTTCCATAAAAGGTACGCTTCATATACTTCCTAGTTCACTTTTATGCAGTTTATTATGAGAAAACAGACAAACTTAAACATTTTCATCAGCCCTTATATAATACTTCTATAATCATTAACCTAGAGTCATTTGAACATCATTAATGAGCTAAAAGCACTGCATCAATGTAGTCTACATTAGTAGGTAGTAAATTTTATATCGAATCGATAACAATTACTCAAGATGCGAATAAATTACTCGATGACGTCAGCGGTACAGTCGGACACGTAGAGGAAAATACTAGAACAATACTAGGAACGTAAAAATATTTAAGAAGAATTCGGAAGATTCCAGAATCAACTTCAATATTCGTCACAAGTCACTGAACCCGGCGTACGTTGTCCTGCTCTTACCCAAAATGGTTGCCCTTACCGAAGGATTTTTTATACAAACTTGTCCCGACGATAATCAACACAACAAAAAAAGAATTATCTAATTTGGTGCAGTGGTTCTGAAGTTACGGCGTACATAATTTTCGTCGATTAATTTTGATTTATATAGATTTAAATTGCTTCTACCCTTGCCAGGATTCAAACCCTCGACCTCTGGGGTCCCCTGACATATTAATCTATTATCAACTCGAGACCTGAATCTTTCAAAAAAACAAAACAGTAATGCTATCTTAAACAAGGACGATATAAAGCTATTCTAGCTTTATTACTTTATTATTACACATTCTAGCTTTATTATTACACAAACTAATCACGGGATTCCACATACTCGGTATTCTGAATCCGTCTTCCTTATTGAAATTCGGATATTTTTTAATTTCAATTGCCTCCTTTACTAATCGAGGGAAATGATGACGTTCGGATGACAAAACCTGTGGCTTATGTAACTCAATCCAGTGATTAGGACCCGCTTCTAGCAGATGTTGAGCTATGGCCGATTTTTGGGGGTCATTCTTTGTGACGGCTTTGATGTGTTCTTTGATGCGACATGATATTGTCTACTTTATAGACACCAGGATGTTCAAAGGGAAAATAATCCTTTGGTGAACGCAGTGTACCAGCGACCTTCAGAATACCGAGTATGTGGAATCCCGTGATTAGTTTGTGTGAAGGTCCGTCACGATATACATGCTCAAAGTCCAAAAAAGACACTGTCAGTATAGTGTGTCGTGGTGAACAAGTGCGTCCGTGTGCCGAAACTAGTTGTCCGAAACGAAGTAGAAAGACGGTAGACAGATTTTTCTGATCTGTCACCATCTACCAGCACCGTACGTCAGTCTCCCCGTGATCATGGCGATTGAAACATTGCCGAAATATCGGGAACTCAATAAATCCTTAAACGCGGTAAGCACCCGTAATAATATTAATATAAATATGAATAGTGATCTACGTCTTGCGTCTCAGAATAGTCCCGGGTCAATTTGTTCTGACTAACATTGACCGACTGCCTTTTCTATTTGTTTTATAGAGGAGGGTAAACGAGCAGTCGAAGCCTTTTGGCGACTATCGACGCCCATACACATTCGCACAACCAAAGACTTGAAATGTAGATGCGTTGCCCTCCTTTTCCCTATCCTGCCAATGGGCTACTAGAAACTTACAAATAGCACGAAACGCGACAGCATAGCTGTCTCTCTACGTCGGTATTATGTAAGCAAGAGGTACCATCCCGGTCGTGCCGGCATGGCACTACCTCTTAACAAATCTCTAACATTTCGCTTTAAGAATTCTTATTTCTCACTCCTCCTGAATTCCGATTAATTTGTGGGTTGAAAACGTATCCCTCGGACTATTGACAATATGTCGAAAGTTTGCTGTCGATCCTGGCTACACAAGTGTAGTGGTGAGTACGAGCTGCTCCCATTTAGATAAAATGGGTGTATGTCAGTCGAGAATGCTTTGGACACAGGACAGCTGTCTGGTTGACTATAATCTAGCTCCAGCTTCTAGACGAGCTTGGCCGACTGTACCGTGAGCTCACCTGGGCGGCAATAAAACAGGGTTGTTTGGCCTGTCCCCGCCAGACTGAATCACGGCCTGGCGGTACAGAAATAGCCTGTTGTGTACACTGGCTATGGCGTCGTGGACTTTGGGTTGATAATCGATCACTGTACGATGTAATGAATATGTGAGTTTGTTTGTCGTTCGATCCTCTCAGTGGCTAGCACTAGGTTTTTGAAAATTTAGCTAAGAAAAAACAATTTTCATGCAAAATGCGTTGTTCTTTCTGAAAGCAACCGATAAACCGGTTGAAAGGTACTGAATAGTGATCTCTTACTATCAGGTGAACCGAAAGCCCTACCATTTCCTTATTGAACAATTAAAAATGACGATATTTTCATTAATTTAAAATATTTCTTGTATGTGGATGACTTTTAAAGACTTGAAGCAAACCACATTACATAGTTTAGGGCTGTTGCTGGTTTGAAAGAAAAATAAAGAAATACTTATTCGACACAAACAGGAAATTAAATAGAATTCGTCTTATCCTGAGACACATACACGTACCTGAGTACATACTTTACATTTACACATTGTAAGAGGTGGTGCCATGCTGAAAGAGGTAGTGCCATGCTGCTATGCAACCGAATTGGGCCGGCACGACCGGGGTGGTACCTCGCGCTCACATAACACCGGCGTCAAGTGACAGCTATGCTGTCGCGTTTCGTGCGGTTTGCGAGTGTCCGGTGGCCCATTGGGGGGGATAGGGAAAAGGATAACGCATCTGCATAACTTTTGGTTGTGCGGATGTCTAAGGGCGTCGGTAGTCACCATAAGGCTCCGACTGCTCGGTTGCTTCCTAATGACATAAAAAAAACATAAGATGTTAAATCTCGGTGCCAGTAATTACACTATCTGTCTTGCTCTTCTCTCGGAAACACAACGAAACTGTGTGACGGGAGAAACAAGCAAGATGGTGGTACCCATGCAGCTGGAAGCGCGGCCCAGCGCATGCTTCCCACTGGAGCACATACCTTACTAAAGAGAATAATCAAACGTCTTCGGAATCATGGCTCTGATGGGTTTTGTATCATAGTGTAGATTTTTGTCAGCGAGATTCTTTTAGAACTTCGTTTTAGCGTAGGATATTGTTACTTCAGGGATGTTAAACGTTTCATACATTGTAATGGGAGGATTTTCATACATTCTATGTATCATACATTTGGGTTTTATATCACGGTTGGATATCTGATGCCCATGATGGGGAGGCGCCACGGCTATTGTTATCTAATTATCTCCCGCGATAATGCCCCGTGAATTCAAATTGGGGGGGAGAGGTCGGTGAACCCATTGATCAACTGAACCGCGCATCTGGTACGTGAAATGTACCCTTATGTGTGGGGAATAGAGATGGTATTGTGTTATGCAAATTATAATCGCAGATTTTTTGATAACACATCATCATCATCAGCAGCAATTGCTTATATTCATGATAATGGTACAAACGACAAAAATTTGCAGTTTTGCGAATGTGATGTAATATAGGTGAATGTAACTTAAATAGGTCATGAACTTTTTTTTGGTATCGCAGGGAAATGCTTTTTACGCATGTAGCCAGGATCTCGGGTAGATTCTGACCCTATGTGGGACTCGCACCTGGGAGTGCCCTACCCGTGAACTAAAAAGACTGCGAGCGCTTTCAGTCGCTTTTTAATCTTCGGATCTGCAGTCAACAGAACAGCAATAGGGTGGCCTCGACGGAAACCAGACTATCCTCGAAAGGGGGGACTGCCCGACCGCTACTAAGCAGTCCCCGCGACGTCGTGCCATACGGGGTCCAGGTTCCCATTCTGAAGCTCGACACGATCACGGGGGCATTACTGGAGGCGCATCTCCTACGCACCGCCGTTAGTCGCCCGCGGGGGGAGACCTCGTCGGCCGTCTCCTGTCTCACCCGCTAGTCGGCCTCCTTCTGGGACATTACTGTCTGGCAGGAGACCATCGCCGTCCAGGACTCGTCGTCACCGAGCAGTGATGATGTTCGGCATATGTCTAATACTAGTAGGATAGTAATATCATCATCACCTTTTCTTGTTATGGTCACTATCGCAAATTATTATTATTATTATTATTATTATTTAAGGGTGGCGACACCAGCGAGGCCAGACGGGCGATCAGTCCTCATCAGCGGGACCATTTCACCCAATTCCCCAGGCTCGCCTCTGGGATTAGATGCGGGGACGGGTTACCAATTGCCCCTCCGGTGTCACCCCCTCAAACCTACGTGTTGATCTACAAAAACTACTTAGCTGACTTATAGTTAGATATGCTAAATCTTCCTTCTTCAGCTCGTCCGCTCCAAACAGCTCCCATCTTGCGTATGCAAATGCAGGGCATTCCGTTATGAAATGCAGACTGGTTTCTTCTTTCTCTTTGCACTTAGGGCATAGAGGGTCCTCTGTTAGCTTCATTATTGACAGGTGTCTGTTGAGTGGGCAGTGTCCCGTCAATATTCCTACAACTGTTCTGATGTTGTTCCTATTTAGTTTAAGCAACTCTTTAGTCTTCTTGCTGTCAAGCGTCGAGATAAAGAATTTCGACTGTCTGCAGCTCTTCATGTCATTCCATCTTTGGTTCGTTTCTTTGTTTATTCTCAAGGTTATAACATTTTTTGTTATCCTGTGTGCTATTGGCAGTCTCGGCTCAGGGCACTATCGCAAATACAATTAAAAAAAGACCAGACAAGCGTGAGTTGACTCACTCGGTGAGAGTTCCGGAGACTAGTTTTTATGTATAACATCAAATTAACAGTTTTCAGATTTTTTTTATGTTAGTTGGATAGGCAAACTAGCAAACGTGTCACCTGATGGTAAGTGGTCGACGTCGCCCATGAACTTAAACTAGTTTACTTTTACACTGCATATGCGTACACTAGCATGCATCACCACAGACCACAACTCTTAAGTTTTCAAACAGTATTTCTCGATGCGGGTAACACCACACTGTCCTGCGGGCTTACCTCTTGACACTCGATCCCATTGAAATTTATGATTGGGATCGAGAACTTGTCAATCAGTACTCTTGTACGCTACACTAGCGCACGATTTGACTCGATCACAGTGGAATTTTATGTAACTAATTGAAATTGGTGTTTCTCAATCTCGTACATTTTTCGCACTCTTGACAGTATTTTGACAGATTTTGACGATGAACTGTTTAAATTTTTCATTCGATTCCAAACTCGATTTCGAAGTCGATACGTCAACGTCAAAATATCGTGCGCTAGTGTAGCCTTTAAGAGTACCGAATACCGATTGACAAGTTCTCGATCCCAATCCTAAATTTCAATAGGATCGAGTGTCAAGAGTAAACCCGCTAATCCAGATCTGCTCTATATAAGATAGGCATCGATAACACAAAAAACCATAAAAATGTTGGTCCCAATGCAGCTACTCTGTCCTATATAAATTTGAGATTTGTATAAAACAGCAAAGCTACTATTTAAAACAAATAAGCAGGTAATGTTTCCAATGCTAACTCGCTGTCAGACATACATTATCATCATCATCGGCTCTTATCCCATCGCTGGGCATAGCTCCACGAAATCAGGCGAGGAGAGTGATGGGCCATAGTTCACCTATGTGCTGGCCCAGACGTGGAGAGCTCCACACCTTTCAAGACTTTTTCTCATCAGGAATGCAGGTTTCCTCACGATGTTTCCGTTCACCGATCCTACAATATTTGCCCATAAAGCAACGATACATTCAAGTTACAATGTTGGAACCTCTTTTGTGCGCTAAACTCGTTTCGGTACAAACGAAGTGGGCAAACAGAACAAGATTTTCGAGTTCTCGTGAGCGTCAATACGTGATTACATCCCATACAATGATGAGAATCATTTTGGTGATAACAATTGTATCTATGCATGTTCATTGGGAGCGATCGGCTGGTGTTACCGTACAATGGAAATATTCTCTATGCCACGAAATTCACGAAACCACTTTTACTGATTTTATCCAGGTTTATTAAGATGCAGGCGACGAATGGGGGTGCGTAGGAGGCTCTGCTTGCGCCTCAAGGAACGCCCCTGTGCTCGTGTCGGGGTTAGGATGGGTACCTGGGTCTAGTACGGCACGACGTCGTATGGACTCCTTAATAGCGGTCGGGCAGTCCTTCCCTACGAGAAGTCTGGCCTTTTTTATGTTACTTGGGTAAGCAAAATGGCAAACGTGCCACCTGATGGTAAGTGGTCGACGTCGCCCATAACATAAACTAGTTTACCTGGAACGAGCCCTGGCAACTCATCTATCCTGAGGCATAAGATGTTAAGTCTCGGTGCCAGTGATTACACTGCCTGTCTTGCCCTTCTCTCCGAAGCACAGCAAAGCTGTTTCACGGGAGAAACATGCAAGATGATGGTACCCATGCAGCCGGGAGCGCGGCACAGCGCTTCCCTCCCACCGGTACTCTCTGCAACAGGCTGGCCCCACCTTTCGCTGGGGCCAGCCTGTTGCAGAGGTGATCTTGTTACCAGCTGATCCGGGACTCTCAAAAAGCGGCTAAAGGCAATCCCAGTAGTTTTAGTTTCCCACATAGGGTCAGGATCTACCAGATTTCCTGGCTACATACGTAAAAAACTTTTCCCTGCTCAAACAAGAAAAAAAGGTGATGGCATGTCCGACGTTTCGGCTGCTGTAAAGCATGGCCACGAGGAGTCTGGTCAGTCCTACTTCGATAAAATCCGTTAAAGTTGTTTCATTATAATATTGATTAGATTATTTGGACTTTGAACGCCAAAACATATACAGATGATATTGGAGTGTCTGTTTGTAACATTAAAATAACCGCTTTGTACTAAATACCTATGGATGTGGCGGACCAATCAGCGCCACAATACTGAATCGCGCTATCAAAGTTCCACAGCTCGTCGCTATACATACAGGCTTCGGCTTGACCGAGCATACCATCTCGCTCGGTGGGAGATCTCCCTTTGTGGCTTCCACCCACATTCCCACAGATGTAAACACGGTACATATACCAAAAAAATCGGTTGTCTGTTAAGTCGGTTTACTGACGATAGTTGAACGTGACAACGTCATAAGGAAATGGAACGCCTCAGAGCGAGGTAACGCCGCATACGTCATGTTTTTTCGTTCTTGCAGCCGGCTCCATCGAATTATAAGACGTTGTCACGTTAATAACATTTTTTACAAGTTTTGTCTGTCTATCTGTCTGTTTATTCGTTCCTAATCTCTGAATCGGCTGGGCCGATTTTGACGGGACTTTTACCGACAGATAGCTGATGTTATTAGGAGCAACTTAGGATTTAAAAATAATCATTATCAATCCATATACAGATAGTTTGGACATGTAAGTTAGACTGTCATCGTCAGAATTTTCTTCACATCAGTCGTGATGTCAGAAGCCTTGACCTGCTCCATCTTGTTATCCAAACCTTATGGGAATTCTGCTGATATTTTAGTACGATATCGTAAATATCATCAGCGTTTTTGTGGCTTTCTATTTACCAACCTTTTTTTTCTATCCTTTAATGGATGCAGCCAGGATCTTCGAATAGATCACCCAATGTGGGACTCGCACCTGAGAGTGCCCACCCTAAGTAAACCCACTGCGAGCGCCTTCGGACGCTTTCTTTTTAACATCCTGAAATATACTTATCCTTAGAATTCAAACAAATGAACCCTAGACTTCTACCTGACCTAGTATCTATCTTTCTACTTATCGAATGTTATACATTCAAGTATAAACCATAATAAAAAATTCTATAAATATTAGCGTTCCCATTACGACGTCGTTACCATTTTGAACAGTCTCCCAACGAGGGTTCAAATTTAAACCGTGCGGCGTTGCGGTTAACCGTCGGTCAGTTAATACGCGCCCGTTACGTAACCGGCTGATACTTCTCACGGAGACACCGGAGAGATTTAACTGGATACAGTAACAGGAAATAAAAAACCGGCCAAGTCTAAGTTAGAACTAAACATCCAGGGTTTCGTACCAAATTTTTTAAATATCTTAGTAACACCAAACCGACGCCAGGAGGCTGTGTGGTCGCAGACTGCACGGTTGGCCCCAACTTTTACAAACCAAAAGCCAAATCCGATGTAGCATGAGGGCCTTCGGGCCCTTAGCATAGATCAAACAAACGATGAGTTTTTAAAGTGAAAACTTCTTTAGTATCGTTGTTATTTGAAAGTCGATGAAACGAAAAAGCGACAGTAAAAAGAGATCGACACATAAATTGATAAGATTTAACGTGGGAGAAAATGAGATAGGTAGCATTATTCAGTGTTTTTTTTATGTTCGTGATTTTTGAAGGTTTCGCTTCTATCACGTGTGAATTGCACACATACAATATTTTTTAAAATACCTTTGGTATTTTTGTTGTTATAGCGGACACATCCTTTTTTCTATATTAATTATTCCTCGTACAGATCAAAATGCTAACGAAAGACGAACAATCACAATAATGGGGTTCCCTTTGCACATTTCGGAACCCTAAAAAGCTTTTTATTTATCTCATTAATAAATAAATTCTTCTTTACAGGTAAGTCTGCTGCGACTGTGAAAGAAAAAATATAAGTGCTAGTTGGTTGTATTATAGAAGCAAGGTAAGACGAAACGAGACGGGATGAAAACGGAAGGAGTCGTGCTGCCAAAGTGCTGCGACGCTGCACCGGTTCTACGCTCTGATTGGCCGACTGATGGTCACTCATGGATGATTGGCCGATGGGACGTACAATCAGATAACTGGTTGAATTGCTATAACGTCAGTGACAGATGACTGACCAGTTTCGTAATTTTATGGCTCACAGTACTTCACTATTCGGTTATATGCTCGATGCCTTGGGCGACTATCGACGCCCATACACATCCGCATAACCAGAAATTATGCAGAGGCGTTGCCGTTTTCCCTATTCCCCCCAATGGGCCACCGAAAACTTACAAACCACACTAAACGCGACAGCATAGCTGTCACTCTACGCCTGTATCATGTGAGCGACCTCGGTCGTGGTGGGTCTAATCATCTGTCGTCGAAATACCAGTTAATATCCAAAAATATATTTGAAAGATTGTATCTATAAAATAACTAGCTGTTGCCTGCAGCTTCGCCCGCGTTAACTTTAAAAATTTGAGGGGTTGACCTTATCACTTAGGGGTATGAAAAATATATAGTAGCCGATTCTCAGACCTACTGAATACGCATATAAAATTTGGTAAAAATCGGTAAAGCCGTTTCGGAGGAGTACGGCAAACATTGTGACATGGAAATTTTATATATTAGATTGTTTTATAATGTTCACTCATTATAATCTATATACAGACACAGTGTTTCTAGTTTCTACATGCACTCAACGAGTAAAGCCTACTTATCCTTGACTTTCGCTAAGACGCAGTCGAATCAATATTCCTAACAATAAACCCATGAACAATACAAATAATACAGTGTGAACTTTACCATACAATCAAATATAGCAATTACAACCTTTTTGTCTCTCCAAATAATCGTGTGAGGTAACTAACTAACGGGGTCACAGGGTTGCCTCTCGTTTAAGTCGAAATATAAATATACAAAATATATAATATACGGCTTAGGGATCTTCAAGATAAGAGCATACTCTTAAACTCTAAGAAATTGCATTTTCGACGTTACGGATACAGCAATTATGGTCACGGGAAGAGCACCCCAAAAAATCTAACAGGTTATAAGTACAGCTGTACTGCGCACTCTGTTACTGTGTTCCAAGATAATTTGACAGTACAACTGCTGATTTAAATATCCGTAAAAATTCTACCTACGAAGCCGTGAAGTCGGCTTATAGACGAAATTTAAAAACTGATGCTTAGAGACTAATATCACAGTGTAAATACATAATGACTTTGCTTTATTGCTTTGATAATATCAAGACTTTTTTTGTAAATGCTTTTTACGTATATAGCCAGGATCTCGGGTAGATCCTGACCCTATGTGGGACTCGCATCTGGAAGTGCCCTACCCATAAACTAAAACCACTGCGAGCTCCTTAAGCCGCTTTATGAAGGTCCCGGATCCGTAGTATACAGGATCACCTCAGCGACAGGCTGGCCCTGGCGAAGGCCAGACTACTCCTCGTAGGGGACTGCCTGGCCGCTACTAAGCAGTCATGTCGTGTCCTACTGGGTCCAGGTTCCCATCCTGCAGACTTATCATGACAATCTTGATCAGAAGTTTAGAACCTAGTACTTTCACTAAATCTAACATTGTCATCAATTTGTTGTATCCTTCGCGTTCATTGTGGAGAGTTTTGACTAAAGACATCACTTTCGATACAGGCATACGAAAGAGACGACGATATACTGTCTCTTTCTATATGATAATATACCTTGGCAGCAGTAGTCGTTGGACAATAGAGTACAATTACCGGTAAACTGGCGAGTCAATGACATAACATGCCCATCTGGCCCCTATACATGTTAATGCACTCGACTTGCAACGTGCCGGCACGTATAAAAACGCTTCCGTTTTGTCGTACTGTCCGACGCATATATGTATACATTGTTTTATCGTCATTGAGGCATGTAACCGTCATGAACTGAACATGCCTCTAACATTATCGTTTTGTCGTCATGGATCCATCGTTTGCTATAAATGCTCGTCTTGTTGCAATGTTAAGGTTTTACTAGTTGTATGTATGGGTTCGTTACTTCTTTCGTGAAGAAACTGAAGTCTTCCAAACGGCTAGGCATGAGGATTTGCGTAGGGTAGGCAACACCTAATATAACAAGGTGTAAACTCAGTCAGCCCTTAATATACGAAAAAATTCTCAATATTTGCAAATTTTTTCGAGTGAACCCCTAACGCTATGCCCGCGCCGGGTCTGCACTCTGGGCCATTGATGGACGCTTGGCCAATGGGACGTACATACAGGTCACTGGTTGGTTGCGTCATATTACGTCAGTGACAAATAACTGACCAGTTTCGTAATTTTATGGCTCACACTACTCTATCCGGTTATATTATGTTCGATAGCTAGTTAGTACTAATAAAGCTTGGTTTCCCAACCTGTGGGTAGGTAATCACTTACTGTGGTAAATCGGGGGGATTCTACTTGGTAACATTATATCTAGGTATATTACTACTGATTCTGGCATGAAAAGATATAAGTGGGTTAAATCAGTTTTCCCATGAAGCCACGGTTTTAAAATTATTGACAAGATTAGGAACTGTTGCAATCATGTGTAAAATAATATTCGGTTCAGAATCCAATTGCTTAATTCGGCATTCTTTACGATATTTGTTTGACGACCTCTGTGGCTCAGTGGTTAGCGCGTTGGCGCTCAAGCCGGAGGTTGCGGGTTCGAATCCCGCCAGGGAATAAAAAATATTTTCTGTGTTCCTGCGTCATGGATGTGTTATATAATAAAAATCTTAAATATATGTATAGTATAAAATATAATTATTAAATATATTTCCGTTGTCTGGAACCCGTAACACAAGTTCTTCGAGAACTTACCACGGGACCAGATTGACGTGGTGTGAAAGCGTCCATAGATATTATTATTATTATTTAATTTAGCAGGTAAATTGACAATCACATGAAATGGCGACACTGTCGAGTCGATGATTGTGTCTTTATGACCCCAAAGAATTTCAGACCTTCACTCTTTTGACGTATTGGGTTGTAAAACTTTTGTAAAAAGAGTTGCTTGAGCGAACGCTGGATGAAAATCATATATCAATTTGATTTACAGACAGGGCATTGTTTCGGTTTTTGGGTTCCGTACTTAAATCAAATATAGGATTACGAGGTTGACCGCCTTTTGGAAGGACTTTAACTGAGTACTAAATAATAAATTCATTTCCGAACGCAAAACGAAGATAACGCATGTATTTTTGTTGCATATTTTGTTATTTAAGGCGAATCACCGCAGGCGAACGGGAAAAAGGGTTTGCCAAATCAAATTTTTGAGATAAACTATTAAATCTCATGACCTATTTTTTTTATTCATATTAATCGCAAACCCTGAATGCTATCTAGCGTTTTCACAAGACGCCGCGACGCCAGCTTCTCCTACACTACAATTCTAAAGGTTTTCCCCTGCCAAAAACATGGACTCTTAGCGCAACCTGAAATGCAACACAATGCTACCTAAAAATGCAAATTTTAATATAAAAAAAATACCTTTATGATATTACAGAACGTTTGCAGTTAAAAATTGAGCGTTATACATTTAAGAAATAATTATTTCAACTAAAAAGATTTTATATGCTTCGATTCGCACTTGGCCGTAAAATATGTGGCTGTGTGTACTAAAGTCATTGCCTATTAATATAAAAGGCGACAGCTGACACTACCGCCGATTGGCTCCACATATCAAAGATGGCTGCGTTTGCATTGCCCAGGATAAAAAACCCTTTCCGATATATGTAATGTATGTATGTAGATGTGTAAGATAATTATCAAATGTACTAGCTTTTTAGCTTTTTAGGTAGGTATATTTGCCCGCAGTTACGCGTTGCTAAGCTTGCTTGAGTAAGACAGAAAAAAAATCCCTGAGTCTGTTTCGCCGGTTCTTCTCAGTACTTCGGAACCGGTTATACAGTTAATCTGGCGACCAATAAGATACTTTTATGTACACCATTATTTCTTTACATAAGAATTACCTAGAGGTGTATTTTTTATATATAATAAGGAGTTAAACGAGCAGTCGGAGCCTTATGGTGATTACCGACGCCCACACACACATTCGTACAACCAAAAGTTAAGCAGTACCACCCCGGTCGTGCCGGCCCAATTCGGCTGCAAAGCAGCATGGAACTACGTCTTACCGTGTATGTCTGATAATTATTATTATATAGATTTGGTCCCTTTAATAAACACTTATGCTGGTGAAAGTTTGTTTCAAATTGAATGAGTAGTTTTGGAGATTACATTCAGAAATACAAAAAAAAAAAAAAAACAATAAAAACTGATTTAAAAATTAAAAAATAAAACTAAAAAGTAATAAAATAACCGCATGTCCTTAACTTTTGCACCTACTACTTATAATCAACTTGTTCTTCTACTAATATACAATCTTTGCATTTACCACGTCATTATTGTTACTTTTGAAGCCGGTGTCGTATTTGTTGATGTACCTCTCTACCTATTTTGACTGACACCGTCTCCAAAAGTGTGTGAAGTTGTATTGGGCCGCATATACTCATTGCACCAACTTTATTACACTGATATTATATTATACGTATTTAAAATGTAAAATAATTTTACGATCACACGATAACGATCAAAAAACGTATTTAAACCCGAAAATTATTCATATATATGATTTTTACATTAAGTACTAAAACAGGTATCACTTACAAAAACAACCTCATTATATACTGGTGAATTACAAAACTATATATGTATATAATCGTCAGTCTCGCGTCATGTTTGTCCGGGATGAACTCTGAAACTAATCGACCGATTTCTTTTTTTTTTTTTTAATAATATCAAATAGAGTTTATAAATTACAAAACGAGTTTCCACTAAAAACTAATACATTTAAAACTATTATAAATACAATATCAGTATTTACTAAAATTTTAAATAATAATGAGGTTACACTATCTTATATAGTTCCATGATTCCACGTCAAAAATAATTGATTTATCGTGCATTAAGTCCAATTTATCATAATTTTCATTATATATTTGGCATGCACGACAAATAATTGGATTTACATGGGGGTACCAAAAACAAAAAAAAATCTTCTTACACTAATAGTCGTAGGGCACCTAGGGCATCTAAAATTAATATTACTTATACTATTCATAATTTATATTCATTTGATGAAATTTGATTTATTGTGTTAGGTGTACTTTATTTAAAAAAAAGAGCGTGCGTACAAAATATACATGTCAGAAGTGAAACTGATGTGGCAAACAAATTTTTAAATCTCGTTTATATTTATACAAATTACTAATCTAAAGCTCGTTCGCTCTATCTCACTCTCGCTCTCCATCTTTCACACTCGCTTGCTCCCTACTCTCACTCCATGGCTATGGGCTTCATGCTACGTTCGCCCTTTCCCACTCTCTCCCTCTTCTTGGACAAGAACGTTGCACATTTTCGTGACGTTTCATCCGTAAAACTTTTACCCTCATGTGCGCAAAGAAGTTTCACTTTAAAAAGGATAGGTCTGAACACGAAGTGGCGTTGTTGGCAAATTCATGATGTTAAACGTATATATCAGTGACGAAAACTTATCTTATCTCTCTATATCGCCAATTCTGTCCTAAAGGTTTGTAAAATAAACTACACATGAAAGGGTCTTCTGTTCCTTTCGCTTCACCCTAAAAGTGTTGCAATATTAAGATATGACAAAGGGCCACCCTCGTTTCCGCCACCTGGGGCAGGTGGATACGGGATTTATGTTTGCATGTCACATACATTTCTCGGCAACTTTTTGTAAGTACAAGTTGCGTGGTTTTGTGGTTAACGGGTTGTAGGTTCGAATCCCAGTGACGATTTTAAATGAATGTATGTCTTTGTTTCGTATCTATAATCTATCGTTACGGAATGTACGTGTAAGCGTATAATGGAATAGAAGATACCTATAATATACGTAATGGGCTCCTGGACGGCGATGGTCTCCTTCTACGAGCAGAAGGAGGCTGATGAATGGGTGAGAGAGGAGGCCGCCGACGGGGCCTCCTCCAGTAACGCCCCTGTGCTCGTGTTGGGTTCAGGATGGGAACCTGGGCCCAGTAGACATGACGTCGCTTAGTAGCTGCCGGGCAGTCCCCCCTTACGAGGAGTAGTCTAGCATTCGCCGGGGCCAGCCTGTCGCTGAGGTGCGACCTTATAATAATATAATATAATACCTACACGTAACAGTTCATTCAAACAAATTTTTATATTAGGTGTTCAATGTAAGTAGATTCAATGAAAATTACATTCATCTAGAGTCCAGTGGTTCCCAACTTTTTCTTGACCACTTTGAATTCTGTGTTATCAACAGGGACCACAAGTTACAATGCGTCAAAATAAAAATAAACGTTAATGAAAACATTTGACCTAAGTAATCATAAAATCTTGAAAGTAATCTAACTAGTGTATTTACTAATAGTGCTATAATTGAAAACATATAATTTTTAATGATGAGATCAATAAAATTGCATCTTGCATCTATTTTATTCATTAGCGAATGGGTTAAAGCCAGCACAGCTGTCCATTCGGTTAAAATTTAAAATATTTCGCCGACCTTTCTCTCGGACCAGTGATGATCCACGTACCACTGGTTGAGAACCACTGACCTAGACATACGGACTGATGATAATAATTTAGTCAACCGATGACGTCACAAAATACCGTTTAACGATTTAAGTTAATTACACTAAATGGAAAGATAATGTTTTTGATTATATCTTGGTTTTTATGAGACGCTCTTATCATTGTAATTAAAATCAAACAATTCATATCAATATTTAGAATTATCACTTATGTCAATGACACCGATTTCGAACACAACTATAGTAGTAGGTAGCTATTTTTGATATATATATTTTTGATAGCTATATTGGATTATCCGGTTATCCGGTCCTTGTTAAATAGTAAATACGAATCTATATCATACAGGCTCATGAAACTGAGATACTGGCTAATGATGATGATCATGATGATGATGCACATAACATTGTAACAACGTAACTAAAACGAACAAACGGTTAAGGTCACAAAAATGTAACATTGCACGCACACGGGCGCGGCGCGCGGCGGGCCGGTGACGCGGATGACGTCACGACACGCCCACACGCGCACCCACGTGGCTCGCACACAGACGTGAGGACTGAGGTCGCGGCATCACACCGTACGACACGATGTCGTGTGGATTAAAGATTTTGATTTATAAATATCATAAATATAAGTTTCACCTTAAACGTACCTAATAATAAAAATAGAATTTAGTAAAAAATTAATCCAGTGACATATTGTTGTAATAACTGTGATTTCGCATTCAACCTCTATAACGTCTTCATCTATTCCGAACAGCATATTTTATTATCTGTGAATCTAATCTTGTGAACTAGACGATCGTAAATCTTAGATGACGAAATATCGAGATCCGCTATATAAAAGGGAAATATATTGAATGTATCGTTAGACATAAATAGTTTTTATTTCGCGGATTCTTTGACTTTAAGTACGATAATTATATCTAATGTTTCTTACATTCGACATGACTATCGACACGTATCCACGTACCAGGAATAATAAAACAGAATGACAATTTGGACTTACCTTAGGTCTTTTTAAATTAGCTGACTAGCTAATCTTAATTATACTCTATCCTTAAAATAATTTGATTTTTACGCGTTCCCCGTAACCATGGTTGTAATATAAAACCTTAATAAACCATTTTAATAACGAAAGGCAGCGGTTGGTTTTTTTATTAGTGTAATAAAAACACATAGTGCAAATGGCATTAATTATAATATTATACATTAAAATGTTCAGTGGTTAATTAAGTATATGCTTAATTAACCACTGAACATTTTCCCGTTATTTTCAATATATCTCTTATATTTATAAACAGCTGAAGTTTTATTATTATTTTAGCTTATATTAATTACGTTTTTTTAAAATAACGTATGTTTTTAAATCTGCACTGCTAGTTTTTCGCAGTTTGAACACAGTTTTGAAGAGAACACAAATATATGTAATTATCTCCTCTTTCGTTAATCCGTGCATTAATCAACGATTTTTTAAATATTGCAACTTAATGTTGAATTTTAAAACCAATTAAGTATTTTGTCTCCTTCCAAATTAGTCTAATTTCGATCCGATTTTTTATCGTGTCGTAACATAAAAACGAGCTCACCCACACAGATATAACGTAAACAAACCGGTCTCTGCCGCCAGTTACTAGGACTATGGACTTAGTCTATGAAAGTGGGCCATCTGATTTGAAATGAGCATTGTTTATGCCACATGTCTGGTGTAAACAAACAAAGATCGAGTTGTCTATGCCTTATAGTCTATGGAGATGTATGTATGGGCAGTTGTCTATGGCCATGGCTATCATAATCATCACACGAATATGCATTCGGTTAAGTTGTCTATGCTCCAGCTTGAGGTGAAGACTGAAAGTAGGTACTAGTATATAAAGCAGGTTTTGTCTATGATCGTGGCTATTATCCTATTATATATATGATAATATAACATAATTATATCAGATTAACATGCGATCGGTCGAGTTGTCTATGCTGTGTGGCCCAGCTTTAGGTAAAGCGGGCGAGTATGTAGAATTAGTACATGAATAGCAGTTGTATAGTGTATGTATGTATATCATGTAGTAATATTGTGGCAATATTTTATTACGAAATCCGCTTGTTTCTATCTCCAAGCAAATACATAGTTGGATTCTGAAAGGAAAGACTATACGCTCTGCAATTTTGCAACTTTATCTTAATTATTCAAATACTCATCTCAATTACTAAAATCTATCTTATTTATTTAACCAATGTAGTTTATATTTTGTAGAATACATATTTTAAGTACAGTAAGTAAAAAACCTTGTGTGGATTTTTAAGTCCGTTTATCTCTATCTCTGTACAAAAGTTGGCTTAAAGGTCTCGTAACCAGGCCATAAAATATTATTAAAAAAAAAAAAACTGTACAAAAGTGCCAGTCATAACATAACACATAATTTACAGCAACATAAAATACCATTTAATTAAATAAACATGTTAATGTATCTATAAAACATTGTTTTATGTATGAACTTTTCTTTGGCAAACTCCGAAGTTAGGGTTGTCAGACTTGAGTTTAAAAAAATAAAATAAAATCATTTATTTCGGGATTAACAAATGCCCATAGAGTTTTATTTACAATAGTTATCTAAATAAAAAGTATTGGAAGGTCTGGTGTCTTTGACCAAATGTACACGAGTCCAGCTGCATTAGAGCATTGTCCACGTCCAATCTGGCCGCCACTGTCTGCACCAGACTGTTGGTGATGCTGTGTGCTTTCTTATAATACCCGACAGACTGTCGACGCCAGCTTCGGTCATAAATAACGAAAAAAGAATTTGGGTGGAATAACCTAAATCTTTTACAACTAGATTTGAAGTCAACCTAATAAGTCTTGAAATAATTTGACACCGTGCTTAAAGGTCCCTTTTGATCCTGCTCGCTGCCACTATGTTTGGATCCTTTTATTGCTCATGAAAACATTCATCTGTAAGCCAATCCATTCCGCTGTTACGACATAAAAGAAACCAAACCTCTTTTTTATAGCATTGGAGAGCAAACGAGCAGTCGAAGCCTGTTGCAGACTATCGACGCCCATACACATCCGCACAACCAGAGATTGTGCAGACGTGTTGTCCTCCCTTTTCCTATCCCCCCAATGGGCCATCGGATACTCACAAACCGTACGCAACGCGACAGCATAACAGTTACTTGACGCCGGGATTATGTGACCGAGAGGTACCACCCCGGTCGTGCCAGCCCAATTCAGCAGCAAAGCAGGATAAGAAGGTTATGAAAACATAACAAGTATTGTAAAAATGTTTTTACTGGTAATAAAAAAATAGTAATAGATACATTTTTTTAAATATGAACCATTCTTAAAAATTACTTTAATTTATGTGTCTACCATTAATTAGTTTTTATATATCAAAGTTGAACAAAAGCAGTAACAAAAGATACGAAAAAAAAATCTCTAAGTTATTTAAGATAAAAGTAATTTTGTTCTGGTAAAATGTAAAACAGAGCGAGGCGTAATTTTTTGCTTTCCGGACAGTATAAAGCAATAAAATAAAACCATTGTTAAAATCATAAAACAAGGTTAAAAGCTACCAATTTCCACAACAAAGAACGATAAAATAGACAGGGTTGCCAACTATGTTAACTCAAAAAGTACCTCTATATTAGGGTTCCGTACCCAAAGGATAAAACGGGAGCCCTATTACTAAGACTTCGCTGGTCGTCGGTCCGTTCGACTGTCACCAGGCAGTAGATATCTCATGAACTATAAGTATTATGAAAAAAATTAAACAATTATTTTAATAAGTACTTTTAAAATTTTTGGGTAACGGACCCTGCAACTTCGTGTTTTTTTTTTCATTTGAAAGCAAAAAAGTTAAAGATTTTTTTTGAAGAAAGTTATTCAATATCTAGGCGCGGAAACAGCTAAGCTTTGACATTAAAATATCTTGGAAATTGTGATAAAAAGACATTGTACCATGTAGATGTAGTCCATGTACCCCACCATGGTTCAGGCCTTGTCGTGGCGGCGGGGCTCAGTAGCCTAGGGTGAGCCCACCACACTTGGGCGAAGCGAATTGAGCCGAGGGGGCTCTTTTTTCCCGACGTTGGGAGGGGTTGTTCTGTGGTGCGAGACAACCCCTCTGTGGAGGTGGCGTTGGTACCTTGGGGGACTGACTAGCCGTCGAGGTGCCCTGTTTGCTTATTAGACCCGGGGCACCTCACCAAAGGCAACATTGGTGGCACTCGCCGGGTTTTAGTGGGTAGAGCTGCGTCCACTTACCAGCTGGAGGAGACCCGCTTCCCCGCGGGATGCCTCAGAGCATTTCCCGGCGTTAAAGAAAAAAAAGAAGTCCATGTACGTACGTAGTACATTATAACTCAATGTAAAAATACCGTCCGCAAATCCTTTGTTTGAGTGGAAACCTAAAAACCAGAGTAGCAAAAAACCCAACAATCCAAAATTATGGGACGCCTGAATATGAAACAAGTATAGCCGTAAATACACTTGAATTGCACTCAGGCCCACGCAAACTGGCGCCCGAATAATACCCGTTTGTTATTGAATTCATTTAACGTTTGAAACTTGATGATTAACATAATTGGTGCAATTTAAACTACAATTAACAAACACCGGTTTAGTAGTGGGGGGATTATATACTGATAGGAGGGTTGCGCTGTGCCACGCTCTCGTCTTTTTTTTCGCAGGGAAATACTTTTTACGCATGTACCCAGGATCTCGGGTAGATCCTGACCCTATGTGGGACTCGCACCTGGGAGTGCCCTACCCGTAAACTAAAACCACTGCGAGCGCCATCAGCCGCTTTTTGAGGGTCCCGAATTGGCATTCAACAGGATCACCTCAGCGACAGGCTGACCAGGCTACTCTTCGTAAGGGGGGACTATCCGGGCGCTACTAAGCAGTCCCCGCGACGTCGTGTCATACTGGGTCCAGGTTCCCATCCTGAGCCCGACACGAACTCAGGGGCGTTACTGGAGGCGCATTAAGTAGCGCCTCCTACGCATTCGTCGCCCGCGGGAGATGGCCTCGTCGGCCTCCTTCTGGGACATTACCGCCTCGCAGAAGGAGACCATCGCCGTCCAGGACTCGTCGTCACCGAGCATCGCGTTGATGACGCTCGGCAGAGACAAGTCCCCTCCGATAACTGATGTCAGACTGTGACGCAGCGCCGCCCATACCGGGCACACCTCGAGGGTGTGCTGGGCCGAGTCCACCGCCGCGCCACAATCGTGACACACTGTCAACGGCTCCCTGCGGGCCGTCCGGCACAGGTACTCACTAAAGCAACCATGCCCGGTGAGCACCTGTATCAGACGGAAGGTGAGGGGTTTGCGCTTACGGCGCATCCACCGCTCAAGCACTGGACGCAGAGCAGCCGTTAGGTTTGTAGTTTATAAGATTTGGGTTTTGGTGTCCAATGGTTGAAAATTTATTGGTGCTTAGGACGCTTCACTCTAAGGCTTTGTAGCTGGATACCATGTACTTATTTCGCGTTCAAGACAATACCTGATTTTGTGTCTAGACAGAAATGGAAGGTTTTCAATGGTTTTCCTGTATACAGTGTGACGCATCGTTCAGAGAACATCAAACATTATTCACAATGCGGTTATTTCACCGCAGTCGAATGCTGCCTGTGAATGAAATCATAATTTACTTCCAGATACTTAAATAAGTTAATAATGTACATAGTCCCAAAAACCTAAACTCATAAAAACTTTGTCTTTTTTACATAATTACTAGCAGAGCCTCGCGGTTTTGCCCGCGTACTTCTATATTTCCCGTGGTTATTCTGATGTATATCAGCTATATTATTGCAGAGTTTCATTAAAATCCGTTCAGTAGTTTTTGCGTGAAAGAGTAACACATCCATACAAACTTTCGCGTTTATTTTTTTTAATAGGAAATTAGGAATTAAATATGGATGGTTCATATTAGATGATAATTGAATTTATGATCTCGGTAATATGAGTAATATCTACAATGTTCATCATATAAATCTATATGTCGTGATTCGAACCCGCAACCTCCGTGTCAATGCGTAAATACATATCATTATATCACACGCATTAATCGAGTTTTAATGTCTAAAGACTGGCACAATAACTTTTTGTCCAACACAAAAGTCAGAAACAATATGGCGGCCGTAAGGTTTGGCGCTACGCTGACCTCGGGGATGCAGGTCAGTGGCGAGGTCAAGGTGGCCTTTGTTGTGAGATCATGAGCAACTTGTGTTAATTATATATTCATATCTACACAGTAGATGATAAGATAGGTAATCGCTTGGGGCGGTGCACGTCTTTCAGTAGACGGGAAAAGGCTGGTCGTGCCCTGTGTCAAGATTTGCCAGGACTCAGGAGAGCCATACTTCACGAGGTGACCAACAGAGGATTTTTGGTCCTCTTTTGCGCGGGGGCGCCGTGACATTGATACAACTACGCCCCTGAGCCAAAGACTTAGTTATGAATTATGATAGAAGTGCTTATTGCCAGTAAATCCTAAAATAATTTGTATAGAGACCAACACGAATTTTAATTTTGTGAAATAATAATTAATTAAACTATCTGTGAAAGCCTCGACGGGAGATCTTCGACCGAGCGAGATGGTATGCTCGGTCAGGCCGAAACCCACTCATTGTCTTATCAGCTGTTGTATATATGGCGCCGAACTGTCAAATTTTCGATAGCGCGATTCAGAATTGTGACGTTAATTGATCTCCACCACAAAACTTAAACATTGATGGTACCTACGTATATTTGTAGATAGCAATATGTACTTTCATTTATGTAAGTAGTTTTTATCGTCCTTCTACTTTTATTTTTGGCAAATACAGCTGTCACGCGATGCCATCTTGGAAATTTTTTCTCATCAAAAAATATCCCAAACACTCATGTTTCCGTCTCCATCGCTAAACTGAATAGAGTGAACTTACGAAACCATTTCACGCTATAATAGACTTTATTTCTCATAGAATATAGATTGCGTAAATTCCCCGCCAATTTCTTTACAAATTGGCGCGTAACAATGGGGCCAACTTGGGCATTCGAGTTCGTTTTTCGATTTCGCTCGAATCGATTTCAATTTAACGCAACGGAATAAATCGAATAATTGAGTGATGTGAAATGACGCACTTGATCGAGTTCTATTATAAATTATAATACGACCTCTTTAGTTAAAAACTTTTTGTTGGCGCTCTTTGTTAATGATGAGGTGACTGGACAAGCAACGGTCGTGGGTTTGAGTTAGAGTCAAAATAAAGTATGATATAGTTCTTCTGTAGGGCTAATTTATTGACTAGCTGGTGCCCACAGCTTTGCCTGCGTTACCTTAGATTTACAACCGTATCCGGATTGATGATGATTATTTTTATAGCCTATGTCCTAATCCAAGGTATAACCCATCACTATTTCAACTTTCAGCCAAATCAGTTTAGCGGTTTTGCCGTGAAAGGTCAACAGACATCCAAACTTACAAACTTTTGCTTTTATAATATTAGTAAGATTCTGAAATAATTTAATTTTATTATTATTGTTTTAGTCGAGATACGCACCTTCGAGATTATTAAATATGTTTCCACTGTCTGGTACCCGTACCACAAGTTCTTCGAGAACTTACCACGGTATCCGTAGACATTAGATATCTAATATCTCTCGTGTCACGGTGTTTTAAATTAACTCCTCCGAAATGGCTCGACCGATTCTCATAAAAGCTCTAAGAATCGGGAAACATCTATTTTTCATCGCCACAAATGTTAAGGGTGGTCCACCCCTTGATAACGCGGGCGAAACTGCGGGCAACAGCTAGTATTACTGTTGCCTGCAGCTTCGCCCGCGTTACTCAACTCCTATAAGTCACAGCGTGATGTTTTATAGCCTATAGCCTTCCTCGATAAATGGGCTGTCTAACACTGAAAGAATTTTTCAAATCGGACCAGTAGTTCCTGAGATTAGCGCGTTCAAACAAACAAACAAACAAACTCTTCAGCTTTATAATATTAGTATAGATTCGGGCAGATTGTCATGGTAATAGACTATCGCATGGGGCTGGTCTTTGTCGAGAAGGTGGATCCAGGCAGCTCGTGATAATGAGGGTCTATTAATACCCAATAACAGGATGCGGTAGTTGGTCTATTGATAGTTTGCGATTATGCCTCGTTAAGCATGCGGCGGGTTTGTAAACGTCTGCTATATTTATAAACACGTTTTAATTGACCACGATAAGAGTATCATTTACAAACATACCTACGTTTTGTTATATTTATAAACTAGTTTTCCTCTTTGGTTTTACTTGCCCCAAAATTAAAAAAATGTACCATAATTCCTTTAAATCCGTCAGTTTTAGAGATATAACATGTATAGACAAACTCACTATAATAGTAGTTGTATAACAGAATAAAATCAATATTTAAAGGGGGCCAATTATTTTATGCCGTTTTTATGCGATATTAATAACGGCAACAGGTAGACGCTTAAAGTAGGTATTCGCGAAATATTTAGATATATAACTTTAAAATTAAATAATTTTCCCCGCAATTTTCTACTGTTACGTGGAATAATAAGAAAACCCATAAAAAGTTCGTGTTTTACGCTTTAATACGCATTTGTCAACTCCTGCGCATGTAACTGTGAAACTGCCAAATCGAGCGCAGTTATATAAGCCACCTTTTACGCTTACCTAACTATTGCCCCCTTTAACCTTTCGGAGGCCCTGGGCACGATAAGGGGGCCCTGACGAAAAAACTAATTTACGACCTGTGAGTCTGTATTTTGGACAAGAGAAAAGCAAACATATTAATTAGGCCACTGGGCATTCTAATCAGCAAATATTGTTTGATTTTGTTAAAATTATCATTTAATCATATTCTGATAGAAACAATGAGGCCACGTGGATCGAAGGGCCCTGGACACCTAGTCAGAGTGCCCAATAGGAAAGACGGGCCTGCCAGCTTAAGGCACCTTAAATGGGTAGGTCTTAAGCCACAGTTGTCTGTTGTTGGCATTATACTATATTTATATATAGTAAGTGTTAACGTTCGTCCGTTATTGTGTGTATAGTGTGGATTAGCTGCGCCCGAAAGATGGTAAGGTGGACGCAGCTCTACCCACTAAAATCTGGCGAGTCCCTCCAATGTCGCATAGACAGCTAGTCAATCTTCCAAGGGACCGACGCCACCTTTACAGATGGGTTGTCCCACATTACAGAACAACCCCTCCCAACGTCGGGGCAGTGCAATGGGGTGAGGTTCCCATACTCGCCCTCTGATCTTTTGTCTCCTCTTTTTATAAGTGGGGTACAAAAAGCAGCCCTCTCGGTTCGGTGGCTTAGCCCAAGGTGCTGGGTTCACCTGAGGCTACTGAGCCCCACCGCCACGACAAGGCTGGAAGTTTGAACCATGGTGGGGGTCATAAATGAGTTGCCTGGACTAGTCCCAGATACTCTCGGTAATGAAAAACGTTCACTTTCCATCAGGCAGCTCGTCCGCTAGTTTACTCTATTAAAATATGATGTTCTCTTTTCTAACAATAACTTTCCTTCCAGGGTTCCACTTGAGCGGCGTGGTGCGGGCGCCTGCAGCGGTGCCGCCCTGCTCCGAGCCCGAACGCCTATACAGGGTCACAGTATCTTTCGACAGGTAAATACCACCCTTCAAAACATGTTATACTAGCTGCTAGCTTATATATACAGCCATATCCGAACGATGATGGCAATTGTGGCCTATGTCACATATACATACAGATAAATAAAATTGGAGTGTCTGTTTGTAATATTAAAACAACCGCATTTTATTAAATGCATATGGATGTGTATTGTATAGACGGTACATATTACCAAAATAACAATTCTTACATTTTTTGTCCATCTGTCTGTCTGTCTGTTTGTCCCGCTAAACTCTGAAACGACTGGGCCAATTTTGATGGGACTTTCACTAGCAGATAGCAGATGTTATAGGGAGTAATTTATATTAAACATATACTTAGGCTATAAAAATAATCATCATCAATCCGGGTACGGCTGTAAATGTAAGTTAACGCGGGCGAAGCTGCGGGCAACAGCTAGTTCAGTCATAAAGTTGCATTCATTGGTTCTGTGCTGTAGGTGAGCAAAAATGATGCCTGTCCGTTAATATGAAGTCTTTAATGGCCCTACCTGGATGAAACACTTTTTAGGGTTCCGTAGCCAAATGGCAAAAAACGGAACCCTTATAGATTCGTCATGTCTGTCTGTCCGTCCGTATGTCACAGCCACTTTCTTCCGAAACTATAAGAGCTATACTGTTGAAACTTGGTAAGTAGATGTATTCTGTGAACCGCATTAAGATTTTTACACAAAAGTAGAAAAAAAACAATAAATTTATGGGGGTCCCCATACTTAGAACTAAAACACAAAATTTTATTTTTCATCAAACCCTTCCCTAGTATCTATGGATAGGTCTTCAAAAATGATATTGAGGTTTCTAATACCATTTTATTCTAAACTGAATAGTTTGCGCGAGAGACTTCCAAAGTGGAAAAATGTATGTCGTCCCGCCCCCTGTAACTTCTAAAATAAGAGAATGATAAAACTAAAAAAAATATATGATGTACTAATTAATGTATATCATATATATTTTTTAGTTTTATCATGTAATCCATGGTAATCCATGCAAACTTCCACCGATTTGGTTTGAACAAGATCTAGTAAGTGGTTTTTTTTATACGTCATAAATCGTAAACCGCAATTTACCTTTCATGCAATCAACTCAAATATATAAAAAAAACATTTAATTCCATAAACATAAACCTTTTTGTTAAAGTGTCTAATGTTGTATATTATGCAATGGTACGGAACCCTTCGTGCGCGAGTCCAACTAGCACTTGGCCGGTTTTTGCTTTTTAGTATATAAGATCTTTAGTTACGAGTGCGAAATAACGGAAATATATTGAGAATATAAAGATACATAACGAAATTCAATAAATAAGAGGTGGTGCCATGCTGCATTGCAGTCGAACTGGGCCGGCACGACCGGGGTGGTACCCCTCGCTCACATAACACCGACGTCAAGTGACAGTTATGCTGTCGCGTTTCGACAGAGTGTGAGTGTGTGTGAGTGACATGCGAGTTTCCAGTGGCCCATTAGGGGAATAGGGAAAAGAAGGGCAACGCGTCTGCATAACTTTTGGTTGTGTAGATGTCTATGCGCGTCGGTAGTCATCATAAGGCTCCGACTGGTCGGAAGCCTCCTTGTGACATAAAAAAAAACCTGTTGTATACAATTTGCGGGATTCGAGAGACAAATGTCCACGTCGGACTAATAACAATCCATTATGAAAGCTGCCGAAATGTTTACTAACAAATACATTGGATCAGTTGGCTACCGGATGGCACGACTTGCATCTCGTGCAACACCTTGGAAGTACTTTCTTGTTTTCACGGGGAAAAAGCTTATTACACAATCCAACAGTACCCGGGTGTAAATTGTCTGCGTTCGTGAGAAGCCCCTATGCAAACTTATGAGTACCTATAGTCTAGGCGTTAGTTTTTTTTTATTTTACTATTACAGATGCAAAATAACAGGGGTGACATGCAGCTGCGAGGCGCGCGACATCTTTTGGTGCCAGCACGTGGTGGCGCTGGCGCTGTACAGGATACGGAACGCGGACTCCGTCAGGCTACGCGTTCCTATATCAGGTACTAGAATTTTCCAGAATGTTTTGGTATAGTCTAATATACCCTTGTAGTCTGCTTAGATTTAAAACGAGAATCTGGTAGGTTACGTTTTCTTTCATGAGGTTCCAGACTGTCCCACCCCGTATATGCTATATCCTTTTCCTGAATGCATTTTTTGGTATAAGCTCCTTGTAGTCTCTGATATTGAGCTTCAGTCATTGAGGCACCTCCATATCAGATTTCAAAATGTTCCATCTTGTATCTTCCACTTATATCGTCATCAACGTTGTATCTATGGTTATCTTGGATATTCAGAGCGAATCCTTTTTGTTAGATCTCTCTGCCTTCTTCATGAAGTTGTTTCCATGATGCTGTCTCCGACTGTGGGAGACTATTACTCGACATACTAATTTGAAGTAATAGACTAAAGGAGAGTCCTATATCGAATTGAATCCTATCTTTGTGCCTCAACCAAGCCGAATTGTATGCACGGGAACCTCACCCCATTGTACTGTCCCGAAGATGAGAGGGGTTGTTCTGTGGTGCGGAACAACCCCTCTGTGGAGGTGGCGTCGGTCCCCTGAGGGATTGACTAGCTGTCGAGGTGCCCTGTTTGCTCAAGAGATCCGGGGCACCTCACCAAAGGCGGCATCGGTGGCACTCGCCGGATTTTAGTGGGTAGAGCTGCGTCCACTTACCAGCTTTTTCGGGCGCAGCGAGTCCCACTTACCCGTCTGGGAAGACCCACTCCCCCGTGGGATGCCTCAGAGCATTTCCCGGCGTTAAAGGAAAAAAGGCCTAATTGTATGCGTCTTGACATAACAATTGGTCGTTTTTCCATACATTGAAGAAGGAATATATCAAGCAGATATGATAGGTCTACCTAGAATCGAGGAGGAGTTATTGTTCTTAAGTATTTTTTATTCCATTTCCTTCCAGAAACCCTACTGCAGATGGACAGGCAGCAGTTACAAAAGTTCGTCCAGTATTTGATAGCAGAGCACCACACGGAGGTGCTGCCGACGGCGCAGAGGCTAGCGGACGAGGTGTTACAAGCCAGGTCCGCCATCAACAGGATCTGCGGGGCCCCTGATCCCACCGCGGGGCCCCCACCTGACGCGCACCACGCCTGGCACTTGGATGAACAGCAGGTAATGTTGCCCTTTTTGCCGACATTATGTATCTGTTCCAATACGGGTAGTTTTTAATCGGCGGCCATGTTTTGTTTTTTTTTCAGATTTCATATCCTTTCTTATTTTAAATAAAATAATATAATAAGTAAGATGACTAGTAAAATAGTTCGGTAATACCGATAGAGTGGCTCTTTAGCTTAGGGTACTATTTCTTTAAAAAAAAATCATTGCTGTGTTCCCTATAGGCAGTATCGCTATTGGCACTGAGGTATATGAGGCTCCAGGATTTGTCACAAAACTATGACACAGACCTTTCGTGGGGCTCTGTTGTCTTCTTGATGTTCACGGATGGTTTACCCAGACGATGCTATAAAGTCTGCCCATTTGCTAATTTAATAAAATGACAATTCCTGTTTCCAGGTGTGCGAACAAGTCCGGGCCTACCTCTTACAGGGTACATATTACAATGCAAACAAACAACTTAATTCTTTATTTTCTAAGGTAAGTCAACTTATTTATGAATAAATATTTTTTTACCTCACATACAGGAAGCTCTCTTAAGAGGTCTTCGATTATAAATTATAATAAGTATAAATAGTTGTGATCCTTATTGATGTCATTTGTACACATTTGTGAAGTGACGACTCAAGCATATTGCATTTTATAATAATATCTATGGACGCTTTTCACACCACGTCAATCTGGTCTCGTGGTAAGTTGTCGAAGAACTTGTGTTACGGGTACCAGACAACGGAAATATATTTAATACTTTTATACCATACATATATTTAAGATTTTTATTATTTAAAGACATATTTAATACACATCCATGACTCAGGAACACAGAAATATTTTTGTTCCCTGGCGGGATTCGAACCCGCTACCCCCGGCTTGAACGCCAACGCGCTAATCATTGAGTCGAAAAGGTCGTCGTTATAGAGTATAGACAGTGCATAGCAGTACCTAAATATGCGAATGCGCATCTCAAGAGTAATTAATAGATGGCATCGTCTGTTGCGAGTCTATGTAAACACCACAGTTGACTAGTCTTGCTTTTTTAATAAAAGGAATCTAATACTGTTAGAAATTGGTATCTATACTAATATTATAAAGCTGAAGAGTTTGTTTGTTTGTTTGAACGCGCTAATCTCAGGAACTACTGGTCCGATTTGAAAAATTCCTTCAGTGTTAGATAGCTCATTTATCGAGGAAGGCTATAGGCTATATAACATCACGCTGTGACTAACAGTAATTAAGTTGAGTAAGTTAAAGCGGGCGAAGCTGCGGGCAACAGCTAGTTTCAAATATAATTATTTGGTAGTGCAAATCTCAATCAGCCATCCTATTATTTTTAACCGATAAAAAATTTGATAACAATGATTTCCATTCCAGGTAAGGGAAATGCTCCGTGCGCAAGACTCGAATGGACCTCGGATGTTAATGTTGATGACTGAACAGTTCCTATCTGACCCAAGGCTACTCTTGTGGAGGAACCAGAACACCCCCATGACGGAGAAGTGCCGGCAGCTGTGGGAGCAGCTGGGGGCGCTGTGGGTCAGCATAGTCCTCGACCCCGGCAGCAACAAACACCACAGGATGCAGTGGAGGCACCTCCTGGATAAGTGGTCTGCGGTGGAGGTGTGCCCCACTGAAGATCCCGATTATAGGTCCTTTCCATTGGTGAGTAAAGATAGTAGGATTATGAAGTATTATGGGTGACGTTGACTTAGTGCTATGGATCAACTGGCTTGTAATGACCGGCATACATCGAGCGTGTAACCGGAATAGAGCGGTACTGTTATGTGATTAGTACGAAAACTAATTCCACCAAATTTGTGCTGCGACGCTGCACCGGTTCTGCGCTCTGATTGGCCGACAGGTGGCCATTGATGGATGATTGGTCGATGGGACGTACATACAGATCACTGGTTGTTTAATTGCTTTTACGTCAGTGACAAATCACTGACCAGTTTTGGAATTGTATGGCTCACATTACACACACTACTCTATCCGGTTATATGTTCGATGCCGGCATAATATGAGAGTAAGGTAATCCGGTGGCCCATTGAGGGGGGGATAGGGAAAAGGAGGGCAACGATTTCCGGCCAGAAAAAAAATAACGACGTACTTTTGCGCACAATGCTATAAAATGTTATAGAGAAAGGGAGGGCAACGCATCTGCTTAATCTCTGGTTGTGTAGATGTGTATGGGCGTCGATAGTGGACAAAAGGCGTCGACTGCTCGTTGATGATGATGAAGATGATTTGAAGGATCTCCTATTTTCCAGTACGCGAGAGAACGGGAGAGAAACGAGAGGGATCGTGACAGAGACCACCGCGATAGAGACAGAGAACGGCATCGGGACAGAGACCACCGCGATAGAGACAGAGAAGAGAGAGACAGGGAGAGGTTACGGGAGCGGGAAGAACGGGACAGGTAGATACTTTTATTTCTTCCAACATGCTGGTTATGGACTGAACGTGTTACCGGTTACGTCAACATTGTCGTTTCTTTAATTTTGTAAGTGATGAATCTATTTGGATGCGGTTCTTCTTATTTAGCACTTAGCAGTGGTTTTTCATCTATACAAATGAAATTGGAGTGTCTGTTTGTAATATTAAAATAACTGCTTTTATTGAACGCATATGGATGTATACACGGTACCCGGTATGTGTACCGTGTATATATATATACACGTTATACAGACAGACAGACAAAAATTGTATAAAGTAACATTTTTTACAATTTTTGTCTGTCTGTTTGTCTGTCTATCTGTTTGTACAGGCTAATCTCTAAAACCGCTTTGCCGATTTTGATGAGACTTTCACTGACAGATAACGGATGTTATATGGAGTAACTAAGACTACAAAAATATTCATCACCAATCCGGATACGGTTGTAAATCTAAGTTAACGCGAGCGAAGCTGCGGGCAACAGCTGGCGTTTTATAAAAACGGTTCTTCCGTGTCTAGATCACCAGCTCTTTTGTTAATGTTGGGAGTTTTTCAATCCTTTCCAAACCAATAAATGATATGTTTCAGTCAAATATAATATTTTGTAACATTTTATTTGTTGCAGTCCACCTTAATGCGTACTTAGTATTTATCCTATATCTAATATATCTTTTTCTTTTCCAGGGAAAGACATAGAGAAAGACAAAGGAGGGACAGGGACATACACTCACATTCAGAGAGTTCTGACGAGGAACATAGGCCTAATAAGTAAGTCATATAAATACTTCATATTTAATAATATCTATTTTTAATAATAATATCTATGGACCCTTATACACCACGTCAATCTGGTCGCATGGTAAGTTCTCGAAGAACTTGTGTTACGGGTACCAGATAAAGGAAATATATTTAATACTTTTATACTATACTTATTATATTACTCATCATTATGGTTAGATTGTTTATTTCATGATATGATGCGACGTGTATTTTGTCACATATTGGTGTCATTTACCGGTGGGAGGGAAGCGCTGTGCCGCGCTCCCCGCTGCATGGGTACCACCATCTTGCTTGTTTCTCCCGTGAAACAGCTTTGCTGTGTTTCGGAGAGAGGGGCAAG
Organism: Helleia helle; assembly: GCA_963853865.1. Classification (NCBI taxonomy): domain Eukaryota; kingdom Metazoa; phylum Arthropoda; class Insecta; order Lepidoptera; family Lycaenidae; genus Helleia; species Helleia helle. The sequence goes on along the minus strand of OY971433.1, from coordinate 15,686,513 downwards.
ACAGGCAGTGTAATTACTGCCACCGAGACTTAACATTTTATGTCTCAGGATAGGCATCACATAGATGAGTTGCCTGGGCTCGTTCCAGGTAAATTAGTTTATGTTCATGGGCGGCGTCGACCACTTACCATCAGGTGGCACGTTTGCCAGTTTGCCTATCCAACTAACATAAAAAAAAAAAAAATGGGCCAGATTTCGTTTTGTCACATATAGTCGACAATGGCGTTCAAAAGGTTAACCAGGAACATTGAAACTTTTTTGTTCCCTGGCGGGATTCGAACCCACTACCTCTGGCTTGAGCGCAAACCATTGAGCCACAGAGGTTGTCATAGATTTTATATATACTTTCCACTTAAACAAACGCTAGTTCGTTTGATTTTACTATCGGGTATATATGTAGTATTTATCATTTATTAAAGAATATTCTATTTAGCTATGTAGTTCAAAGTACTTAACTTTGAAAAAATATTTATTAGCACATAATCCACAGACGACAGAGCTCTTTAATGTATTTCTGAAGAAGACTTTTAGTATTTAATGGTACCAATACGATTGCATCTATAGCTGGTGGGTGGGTTGCGCTGTGTCGCACTCGCAGCTGCATGGGTACTGCTTTTCTGTGTTTCAGAGAGAAGGGCTGGACAGGCAGTGTAATTACTGGCACCGAGACTTAACATCTTATGTCTCAGGATAGGTAACACATAGATGAGTTGCCTGGGCTCGTTCCAGGTATACTAGTTTATGTTCATGGGCGACGCTGACCACTGACCGTCATGTGGCTGGTCTGCCCGGTTGCCTATCCAAATATCATCCTCATAAATTAAGATGAATTCACATATGGCATATCCAGGGCCGTCTTTCCCACTGGGCAAGTACCCAGGGCCCCACGATCCATGGGGCCCCATTATTTCTATCAGAATATGATTAGAGTGATATTACAAAAATAATAGCTGATTAAAATACCTAGTACTGCCCTTATTACTAGGTTAATTCTTCTCTAGTCCAAAAATCAGGCTCACAGATCATAAAATTGTTGTTTGCATCGGGGCCTCATTATCCTACTGCCCAGGGCCCCCGACTAGTTAAAGGGGGCGTAGGGCATACCAGTTTACCTATCCTAATCATCAAACATGTTTCAGCTACGAGCGGGAGTACCGGAGAGCCAGTAAAAGGCTCAGGTTACACAACCAGAGGCCTGCAGCACAGCTGACTCCTAGGACTGTGTTCCATAAGTAAGTCATATTCATGTCACTACTCTGACACACAAGACAAGTAAAGTGAGCGACAATGGTCTTGTGGTTATGGGCTCAGTCTCTTGAGTGAGAGGTCCAGGTTCAATTCTGAACTCTGTGATATCTTGAAATGGGTTTTTCTAAATTTCTACATGCACCTGAACATGAGACCATCGTTTGCTCACCGGTGAAGGTAATATTGTGAGGTATCCTGCATGCCCGATGAGATTAAAAAGTCTTTGAAGGTGTGTGAAGTTCACCAACCCACTTTGGGCCAGCGCATCGGTGAACGGCCCAACACCCTCCTCGCCTGATTTCGAGGAGACCTGTGCTCAGTAGTGGGACATATAAAGGTTGATATTATTACTATATTATATAAGACAAGTAACATAAGAGTGCAGGTTGCAAATATGAGTCTTTAGTATGTTCTCTAATCTTATAATCTTTTTACCAGCCACGCGTGTGCCCCCTTCTGTCTGGGCACAGCCCTGTGTATCATTATCATCAGCATTTACATTCGGGGGTGTAGTGATCATGTGAGGGTGGACAAAGACCCCACCATGATTCAAGCCTTGTCGTGGAGGCGGTGCTTAGTAGCCTAAGGTGAAACCAGCACCTGGGGCGAAGCCAATTGAAAAAAAAATTGAAAAATAAAATAAAATTATATGAAGAGGGGACAAAAGAGCAGCGGAAAACAAGGGGCAAGAATGGAACCTCACCACATTGCACTGTCCCGATGTTGGGTGGGGTTCTTCTGTGGTGCTGTGTGTGGAGATGGCGTCGGTCTCTTGGGGGACTGACTAACCGTCGGGGTGCCCTGTTGCTCATCAGATTCGGGGTCCCTCACGAAAGGTGGCATTGGTGGCACTCGCCGGGATTTAGTGGACAGAGATGCCGGTCCAAACACTGCCCAAACTGGAATAAAGTATCTGTATGACTTTACTAATTCCAAATCCCCGTAACTGAAATTCTTGTTACAACATGGTAATAATTAATAATAATAATAATAATATTTTATTTGCAAAAAACATGGTTTACATACAGGTGTTAAAATCAATTTTTGAACATCATGTTTTGCTAAGATTACATTAGCATGCAAAATGAAAATTTTTAGGTCTATAACGTTATTTACATTTTACACAAATATTACGTCCTTTTGTTAATAAAAAAATATAGGTCCTTATAGCTATAAAAGTTTCTTTCATTTAACCATTTATATAATTGTGGCTTAAACTGTCTACAATTTAATTTCTTTAGATTATTTGGCATTTTATTGTATAAGCGAACACACGTATTTAGGCAGTTTTTATTATATTTAGTGGTTCTGGGTTTTTCGGGAACTACGAGTTTAAAAGGGTCCCGTCGACTACGAGGATTAATATCGTCTGCCGATATGAAGAGATTTTTATGGTTCCGAACAAAAACACATATTTCATAGAAATAAAGAGACGGCAGTGGTAATATACCAAGTTTTTTAAACATTGGTTGACACGATTCATCCGGTTTAAGACCACAGATTGCCCTAATGCATTTTTTTTGTGCAACAAATGCTCTGTTTTGATCGGTACTATTGCCCCATATTATAAGACCATATCTTAGGATTCACTCTATATATGCACGGTAGGACAGTACAGCCGTTTTTATATTCGTTGCGTTTTTTATTTGCTTAAGAGCATATACAAATTTGTTTATTTTGGAGCATATTTCATGTATATGCAGTTTCCAGTTTATACTTTCGTCAATAATTAGTCCTAAAAATTTTGTATGTGTGGCTAAATTTAATTTTGGTATATTTAGTTTTACATTATATTTATTATTATTACATTTATTAAATTGCACATATTTAGATTTATCCAGGTTAATTTTCAAATAATTCATGTCAAGCCATTTAATTATATTGTCAATTGTGTTATTTATTTCCTTTTCATGGTCATTAATCGTATTATATTTTTTATCGGATGCCACAATAATTGATACATCATCAGCATAGAGTATACATTTGTGATGAGTTATATTAATAATGTCATTTATATACAGAAGGAATAAAATAGGACCGAGCACACTCCCTTGTGGGACGCCGTTAGTGATATATTTAAGATTTTTGTAGTTTTAATGAATCGGTTTTATTTTACTTTTCCAGAGCATTAGACGCTGTAGATATATCTTGGGAAAACGACCATTTGAAGAGCATACTGAGTTCAGACGAGTTCTGTGATCCGGAGAAGACGGACAAGCCGGACGTGTCCTCGGGCTCCGCCCCCCTCCAGCCCTACCCCAAGTTCAATGAGCTGGGACAGCCACTGTGGCATGGTAAGCGATCGCAGAATATTCTTTGAATCCAAGTATTTTTAAAAGAAAATTTATACAGACATTGTAGCCTATCATCGCGTCTGATAAAAAAGAAATTTGGTTGAATTGGGCCGGCACAACCGGGATGGTACCTCTCGCTCACATGATACCGGCGTCAAGTGACAACTATAATGTCGCGTTGCGTGCTGTTTGTGAGTTTCCCATGGCCCATTGGGGTGGGGGGCAACGCATCTGGAGCAACTGCATAATCTCTAGTTTTGCGGATTTGTAAAACCTAAGACCTTGCTTCCACTCCCCCCTCCCCTTGCTTACTGGGTTGGCTGCTTTATTTATCTCCCCCGTAAGATATCGAGATAGAGTGGTATCAATTTTACCCGTCATTCCAGAACACTTACCCGTGGTGGGCGCACGGATAGAAGCGCTACGTGCGCATGGGCGCGCGCCCGCAGCGCTGCGGCTGGCGGTCGCGGCAGCGCGCGCCATGCGGCATCGACAGGTTAGTATAGACGGGAGAGAAGGGCACATAAACCTAACATCTTATGTCTCAGGATAAACGATACATGAATGGTTCCAGAAAAACTCGTTAAGTCACGGGCGACGCTGATCACTTATAATCAGGTGGCACGTTTGCCAGTTTGTCCAACTAACGTACTAACTCAAACCACGCTGTAACACAGTTCTTTAATATTTGTTCGCAGGAGGTGGCGGCAGCGCGGTGGGTCTCGGCGGGGGGCGGCGAAGCGGGAGGCTCGGCGTGCGCGGACGCGTGTGGCGGCTGCGAGCGCGACCGCCACAAGCTGTCGCTAGTGTGCGCACACATGGACGCCGGAGCGTGCGCGCCCGCCACCTGCGCGCTGTCGCACTCGCAGCGATGCGTCGGCAGGGGTCAGTAAAAATTTTATGTTAATTTTTATGAAAAAAAAAACAACTGATTTCATAAATAAGTACAATCTTAATTTAGTTTCTTTCTGCCAAAATCCATTTCCAACTTGCGGAGTGATCGCGTAACAAATATACAAAAAAAACCTACAGTCGAATTGTATAAAGTTGACTAATAAATAGATACACGCGTGAAATAGTGAAAAACTATTATGTCACCGTATCTTACCTTGCCTTAGACCTCTAGAACTAAAGATCTAAAACCGAGGCCTATATCTTATTCTCTATATATAAGCTATGTTATTGTAAAATTTCATTAAAATCCATTCAGTAGTTTTTGCGTGAAAGAGTAACAACCATACATCCATACATTTTTACAAACTTTTGCGTTTATAATATTATATTAGTTAGGATAAGTAGATGGGCAAAGTTATGATCCTTTAAAAATATGCATATTCAAATAAAATTTGAAACTATATGGTCACTGTACAGTAAAATACCACAAATGTCCCCATATAGTCAATGACCCCAAAGTTACGTAACGCTGGGGTCGTTGAACTGCCGTTCGAGTCAGCTGTATTCCTCACGACGTCACGACGAAAAGAAAATAACTAACTATTATAAACATTGAAAGGAGTAACGTAATTGCACAATCATTAGGATATTTTAGGAATAATTAACATATTAGATATATTACGTGATCAGTATCGCTTACCGATTATGTGCCATTTTTTAAATAAATATAGGAGTGTATACGTTGTACAGACAGCCGCTGCTGGACGGGCTGGACGCTGGAGGCGATCTGGTGCGTGTACGAGTGTCTGGCGGACGCGTGCCTGGCGCCGGACGACCAGCGCGCGTCCCCGCGCCTTCACACCTACATCGACGAGGAGCCCGCTACCGGCCTACCGCCAAGGTATATATTTCAAGTCTCTTATCTAGTTACATTGCCTATCCAGACCCAGAATGCACCAAAGTTAAGCAAAAGAAAAAAGTATGATGGTGTTACTTATGCATTTGCATAAGGAGCATAAGTACCACCATCCAGCTGGCAGCAGAAGGAGGAGGTACTTACGAGGAGTAGTAGTAGTCTGGCCTTCGCCAGGGCCAGCCTGTCGCTGAGGTGATCCTGTTGTCTGCAGATCCGAAACCCTCAAAAAGCGGCTAAAGGCGCTCGCAGGTATTATAGTGGGGTAGTGCCTTAGAGTATACATAATATATAGAGTGCGAGTGTCACGCCGCTTCATTGTGCCGAACGTAAGCAGATGCATTATAGATAATATTTATGTATAGTAAAGTGCTGTGAGAGTGACCTTCCATGCGTAATGTAAAAATAATGTGCATTAAAAAATCGATATTTGAAATTAGGACATCCTTCATCATAATCATCATCATCAGCCTCTATCCATCCACTGCTGAACATAACATACCCATCAATGAATGCTAAGCCAGACAGAAATGTTATTGCTTCTTTTATTTTGCTTCCAAGAATCATTCTTACAAATTGGCACTTCACATTTCACCATTTTAACATAAAAACAAATACACATCCCTCGCGGACCTAATGTGACGCGTGTTGTTTAGCTACTGATTGAACGTTCCCAAGACAATGGACTATGTTCATACCTGTGCTCACAGTTCATACTTAGTGACGCGCGCTCTATGTAATAGGTCCAGGACCTTACCCGAGGTAAACCTGGATCATGAGAAAGCATTAACCTGCGTCAAAAAAAAACAAAAGTGTGTGTGTACTTATGTATAGTCCATTTTTTTAGAACTGTCCAATTTAGTAAACAGACCCTGTTAATACCTATTTCACGATTTTTCGGCATTTATCACTCACTTTCACGACATATAACGGACTTACGGACATTTGTAAAACTCCATTTACTACTTATTTCACTGAAAACAAATATCAATTTATCATTTAAACACTTAAAAACTTAGAAAATACGATTATCGAAAGCACAGATAACTAATATTTTTCAATATGACATTTCATCATCTTTTTTTTATAAGGCCAATAGGGATGTGGTCAATATATTTTTAGAGGTGAAGTGAATAAGCGATTGAACAAAATGAACTATTAAATAGACAGTGTTCTTTACCTATAATATTTTAAAATTTCATAAATTACAATTTGTTTATAGATTATAAAACAATGTTACCGTAATGCGATTTGTTATAAAGTTGTTACATATTGTTTGTTTTTTTTTTATATTGAGCGCAAAAAATGCTTACATAATATTGCACATATGTCAATCTTTTATAATACTAAAGTATTTATTGTAAGGATTTTATTTTTATTATAAATATTTCTGAATATCAATTTCATCCTGAAAATTTAACACTATCCCATAATATATTTTGTGGGACTTTAAAATGAGAGTTAGGATTACTCAATGAGAACTTCATGAAAAATAATTGTATCAGTCTTTTTGTTTACATTTTCGAGACGGGGCGCCGCCCGCGCAAGGGTTTTTGATCATAGTAAATACAAATAAGGTGACAATAATACTAGGATCGACTTTTTTTCTAGGCACTGGCTGCTCTATTATGTTAAATTTTTATTTGTGATGTCTTCTTAGCGACTATTTTACAATTAAGACTCTAAAATGAACAAAAATACCCCTAAGGCCTCTTTTCTTTCCTTATCTTACAGAAATTGCGAAAGACTTAAAAGAGAAATTAATTTCCAACAGGTATTTTGTATGTATGAAATATAAATTTGTTTTCTCTAAAGATGCTCGACTAATATTTTCTTTACATTCTTCCTTTTTAACAGATATATTCAATATATTATCAGTTTTGTAAATAATTCCAGCAACGTGGTATCGTTAAATATTTTAATAACAATGAATTTTACTTTTGTCTATGGCTTATTAATGTTGTTCATTCCTTTGTTCTTTGTGTCACTTCACTAAACTACACTATGACTCTACTTGTCTGTGGCCCAAAGTAAGCCATATTTGTTTACCATTTTGGACACTTCTAAAAAAATGGACTATACACACACACTTATTAAATTAATTTAATTAATTAATATTAAAGAAAAATACATAATATGTAGTACAATTTCATTACGCTGTAACCTTTTTACTTATTGTGTACTTATAAACTTGACGACCTCTGTGGCTCAGTGGTTAGCGCGTTGGCGCTCAAGCCGGAGGTTGCGGGTTCGAATCCCACCAGGGAACAAAAATATTTTCTGTGTTCCTGGGTCATGGATGTGTATTAAATATGTGTATTATATAGTAAAAATTTTAAATATATGTATATGTTGGGTGAAATGGTCCCGTTAATGAGGACTGATCACCCGTCTGGCCTTGCTGGTGTCCCCACCCTTAAATAATAATAAATATATGTATAGTATAAAATTATTAAATATATTTCCGTTGTCTGGTACCCGTAACACAAGTTCTTCGAGTACTTAGCACGGGACCAGATTGACGTGGTGTGAAAACGTCCATAGATATTATTATTATATTATTAAACTATATCTTCTGCTGATACTATCTATACTGTCATTATGTGAAAATTGTACTATAGCTAACTTCATGGTGTCGGTTTTTTTCGTGACGGTGTGCGCGCGCATCGTAAAAATTTACTCTCATAATTTTTCCCTAACGCGCTAAAAGAAGTATAACTCCAAAAGATTAAATTGACGTTCTCCAGCTTGCTGTGTTAGAGAAGGCAGGCAGTATAATAACTAACTGGCACAGAGACATCTTATGTCTCAGGCCAGTCTCAATAAACTAGTTGATGTTCATGGGCGATGCTGACCACTTACCCTGTGGCTCGCCCGTTTGTCTGTCCAAGTATCATAAAATCCTTCATTTTTATGTAGATACCAACACGTGCCGGTGGCGGGCAGCAAGAACCCCGAGGAGACATACCTTGGGCTGGCGCTGGAGGCGGCGCTGCTCGGCCTGGGCATGCAGAGGATGTTGCCCAGCGGGCTGTACGCGCAGGAGCGGTACTGCAAACAGGTCAGCACCTTCATGTACAAGGTCTCGAGGATGTTTGATGACATGAGCGGCTTGGCAGTAACATCGACAGGAATGCCGCGATGACAAACGTTGTCATACTTCTTTATATATTAAAACTGGATTTTGCAATATAGAGGCAAATTTTTTTAGATATTTGGAGTCTTCTTGCGTCTGAGAAATGACCGGTATCCGGTATGTCCTACTCTCCTTTTAGGAGGAAGCATACTGCTCTTGCGTTTCAGTTTTCTCTTCTCTCTCTCTCCTTGGTCCCCATAACGATGTTTAGTCCATGTTCTGCTTAATAACATCTTGTATGCTGTGTAGTGTCCATTCAACGTCTTTGAAAGAAACTAGGACTTGGGACTGATTTTGACCGTCCGGGTCTGATTTCAGGAGGAGCGGCTGATTAGCCAACTTCAGCGCGTGGAGGGTGAGGCGGCGGCTGGCGTGTGCGCGCGCGTGGCGCGGGCGCTGCTGGCGGGCGGGCCGTCCTCCTGCTTGGGCGCCAAGGTGCACCCGCGCTCCGCCCCCGCGCACACCTTCGCCCGCTTCCTGTTCCTGGCGCTGCTACCCGCGGATCCCGATCTGGCCTACCGCGTGGGCCTGCGCGCGATGAGGTAAGTGCCTACACAAATATTTGCGGAGATTTTTTCCAAATGGGTCTATCTCTTTATATGGATCTTCTTGGATTCATTTCGTTTCATATTAAAAGGAAGCAAACGAGCACGGAGCCTTATGGTGACTACCAATGCTCTTAGACATCCGGACAACCAGATGTTATGCAGAAGCGTTGCCCTCCTTTTCGCCATGTCCCCCTGGACCGGAAATTCACAGGCCGCACGAAAGGCAACAGCATAGCTATCACTTTACAGTGGTATCATGTGAGCGAGAGATACCACCCCGGTCGTGCCGGCCCAATTCGGCTGCAAAGTAGCAATGGCACTAATCTCTTGGATTAATGGCTTCGATACAAAATCTCGAACTGCTCTTTTCGAACTCAAGTGACGAAGGTCATACGCCGGATCAATGCGAAATAGTAAATTGCAAAGACTTAATTAGGACATGTTGGTTATATCATTATCTTTATTTTCATTTTCTCTATACATTAGTGCATGGAATGATTTGGTACACCGATTTTAAAAGAAGTAGGGCTCAAACCGTATCTTCCAAGCCTTGGAATAGGCTATTGGTTTAATGGATGCTTTTCCTCCTGGATGTGATGTATTTAAATGTGAAGTGTGTACAGGTTGCCGATGGTGGAGGAGGCATACGCGCTGGACGGCGGCGGCGGTGCGGCAGGCGGCGCTGGTGCATGGCACACGCTGCAGCACGCCGAGCAGCAGCAGGCCGCCCTCGCCAGCGCGCTTCTGGGTGAGTCACGCACGTACACGCACACTGTGTATACACGAACGTACTCGTACACGCACATTGCGCACACGCGCACGTACGTGTACGCAAATACTTATTAGTCCTGACGTACGACATACACATTTACTGTTCATATATGTTTATAAATGCACACGGAATCCTTATGCATGTATGTGAACATTTTAACAGTTCTCTGATATCTTGCGCTTAATTTTTTTAACACTAGTCGCAAGATCTCATTTCTTCTGGTGAAACAGTAAAAGCGTTTGCTACAAAGAGCAAAATATGTTATTCACCCAGATTTAATCTAAGCAGCTAGTACGACAATACGTAATTCAATCGGCATTAATAAGATTAATATACTTATATTTATGTTCCAAGCCTGACTCTTGTTGGTATGGTCTCTTGAGAATTCTTTTGCATGAACATAGTAAAAGTTATCCGTTTTTTTTACATTCTTCTGGCGTTACTTTACCAAGAGTACGTTGCAGGTGCGGCGCGCGGCACGCCCGCCCGACTGCGCGCGGCGCTGGCGGCGGCGCAGCGGCATGTGCGGTCAGCAGCGCAGCTGTTCCGATTGGCGCAGGACGCGCTGCGTCACGCCGCTCCGCCCGATGCGCCGCATCACCACCGAGACCTGCTCGCCGCCGCCTTTGAGTTGGGCCTGCAGGTTAATACCTACCACTTTTTAGGCTTTAAAACTAGTGATAGATTAAACTTACCTTTCAGAACTAATTGTATAATTATACTGGAAGTACAACAATGAATATGGGTCTTCCAGTACTTATTTAAAGAAACGGTCTTATCTTTTGTCACACCACACTTGTTATACGAACTTGTGTCCTAAACTGTTCATCTTCTTCAGGTGTTGAGGATGACCCTGTCAGCGGTGAACTGGAGGCGGCGCGAGATGGTGCGGTGGCTGGTCACCTGCGCCACTGAACTGGGGCTGGACGCGCTGCTGTCTATCATGCAAAACTGGTACGACTCAAAGATAATATAACAAGACAGTACCATAATGTTGTATATTATATACAAGTGGCTGACGTCGACCTACAATAGATAATAAAGCACTGCCACTCGTGTAAAATGACCTATCTTAAACTCGACAAAACCGCCTATAATTAATTTACAAACTCCACTCAAATCGATTCAGTATTATTAAGGTTATGAGTCCATCGCAGACATTTTGATATATTATATTTTAACTATACTTATACACAGAAAAGTTGCACGCAAAACCCTCCCACCAGGAATTACGGGAGAGGTACGTTGTGCCGCGAGTTGTCAGTTGCACGTAAAATATGGGAGATTCCCCCCAGGCGATTGTATTTGGTGGTGCATACAGGTACGAGCTGTTCACGCCCACGGAAGCCACGGGCCCGGTGGCGGCGGCGGCCATGTCGCACGCCACGGCGCTGCGCCTCGGCCTCACCTTCGAGCAGCAGGAGAAGCTCAGCGCCTGCGCCAGGACGCTGGCCCTGCAGTGTGCCGCCAAGGTAAAACATACTTGCTTTTTCAATTTAAATAAGCCTTTTAAAGCTTTAGTGTTATTCGTTAAATTTTATCGGCTTTTAAGGTGACGCAAATTTTACTATTTAATTAGTATTTGTAATAAATATTTTTTTGTAAAGGAGTCCAGTTTAATGTATTATTATATAGCTGTTGTTGTAAGTGAGTATCTAAATGCTATTGAATATAAAATTTGAGGACGCAACTCAATATATCGGTACGACCAGATCCCCACTTCTTGACGTGACATTTTACAACGCCCTCCACACCGCCTGAGACCGAAATGGAGAAAGACTGTAAGAGAAAGTGGAGGGGAAGGGAAGTCCCGAGAAGAGATGATGAGGTTGACTGTCAATACTGTGAATTCAAATTGTAAATTGTTAACTAATATCTTAATACTAACAAAAATTGTAACCATAAAGACGTAATTCTATAAAATAAGAACAAAAACATGGTACAGGCACAGTACAGGTGTGAATGCCTGTAGTGAAAATGCTTTATAAATAAAGGATTTTCCTATAATGAATATATATTTGTACGACAGGACCCGCCGGGGTGCGCGTTGTCGGCGTTGTCGGTGTGCGAGGGCTCAGCAGGGGCGTTCGAAGCGGCGTGCGCGGCGGTAGGCGGGGCGGCGGCGCGCGGCGCGCTCGCGTCCAGCCAGCTGTTCGCCGTGGCGCGCTACATGGAGCAGCGTGGCCAGCCCGCGCGCGCCATGCGCCTCGCCACGCTCGCTATGCGCAACCTGCACCTCCACTACAACCAGGTACGAAATATAATTTCGTGTTTATCGCTGTCGATCCCGATTACATAGTAGTAGCCGCGTTGGGAATAAGATAGAAGCCCTAGAGAGTAAAAAAACCCACTGGGATTATAAATGGGTATCACACACACAATATCAAATATTGGGGAGATTTTCTTAATATGTAATAAGGTTAGGTATTGACAGATATGATATTCTTAAGAAGACACGTTTGCTCATCTTTCTGTTCGCTTCTTCTTTAGGACACGCACCCTGCAATCGCGGACATCCACTGGGCGGTGGCGCTGGCGCACTCGCTGGGCCGCGCCGAGCTGCAGGCTATGCTGCCACTGCTCGTCAAGAACGTGCAGTGCGCGCCCGTGCTGGTGAGACAAGTAGCTTTATAACACGGTACCCCTTTGGGTGACAAGTCAGCGATATTTCACTATATCCAGGCGAACTATTAAAAAAATTTGGCAATCCGGCTCGAAGGATCGAAAGAAATAAGATCCAACAATATACCTTTTACGTACATTTATGTTATATAATAGATATGTATCATAGTATTGTATGTTTTTCTATGATCATAGGGGTATACACTTGTCAAACCAGATTATGTTATGAGTCATTTAACAAAAGAACTAATGTATTTTTTTATTTTACTTTAACTAATATTAATAAACGCTCTTTAACCCGGAAGCTACCTAGAAAGGTCTGACAGGCTAAGTAGATAATGCCTTTTCAACACTCAAGTAAGCGGACTGCAGTAATCACCTATCTCGTAATCCCATTTTCTCATCACAATTACTCACCTCATACTCAATGAATTCAATTTAAATAATAATAATAAAAATATTTTTAATTTATTATTTATAATTTTTAAAAAAAAATAGTTTCTTATTGAACATCAAATGACTCTAGTCCACCGAGAAGAACCGGCGAAACCAACTCAGTGAAACTAATATTTTCAATATTTTACAATAGAGGTACATTTAATATAATTTTACACAGAAGCCTCGTAGTAAACGCCTTATTATTAGGGTGTGGTATCTTCAATATAATTATATTTTGTTATATAATATAATATGTGTGTGCAGTCGGACGTTCTGCGGCGCTGCTGCGTGGCGGCGGCGGGATGTTCGCGCGCGCGCCCCCCGCCCCCGCGCCCGCCCACGCCGCTGCGCCCGCTGTTGGAGGCGGCGCTGCGGGCGTACGCGTCCACCACGCACGCGCGTCTGGCACACATCTCGCCCCGGCACTACGCAGACTTTGTCGACTTTCTTGGTGAGACATTATTTTTATGGATAGTTAGCATTGCATTTTTAACACGGGCAAACAACATCTATTTCTATATAATATAACAAATTAGATTGAGAATCTAAGCCATAATAAAATTTTACGAGATGTCGTACTTGGATGTTGAAGCTGTATAATAATCCAAAGAAAAAATCTCACATATTTAGCATTCAGCAGTGCCTCAATAAAATGCACAGCCAACACTCATGAGGAGTGAGAATGTGAAATAGACTTAAGTAAAATAAAATGAGTTTAAAAAGTTGACAGGGCTCAGAAACCGAAGTCCAATTTCTATAAGATTGGACCCCGGGTTTGAAACTGACGGATGTACCCATAAGAATAAGTTTGTTCACTGATAAAGAGAAACAACATCAAAAAAGGGTATGTGTGATTAGCTAACAGCAGTGTGAAGCAGGCCCAGCATGGTTCAAGCCTTGTCATGGCGGGACTGACTAGCCGTCGATGTGCCCTGTTGCTCAACAGATCCGGGGCACCTCACCGGTGGCATTGGTGCCACCCGCCCGTTTTATTGGGTAGAGCTGCGTCCACCTTACCATTTTTCGGGCGCAGCGAGTTCCACATACCCGCCTGGGAGTCCTCCTCTCCCGCAGAATGCCTAAGTGCATTTCCCGGTGCAAAAAAAGTATGTGAGGCATAACAATTTTGGAAACCTAGTTGGAGATAAACTAGCTTTTACTCCATATTTATTTACTTAGTTTATTATAACTTTGTTTTACTTTACTCTATATTTTCACAGGTAAAGCGAGGGACACGTTTGCTCTGGCGCACGACGGCCCACACCAGTTCGCCGCCCTCCTTCAGGAGATCAAACTTAAGTATAAGGGGAAGAAGAAACTTATGTTCCTGGTCAAAGAGAGATTCGGCTAACCGCCACTGATCTTATGATAAAGTAAGATGCCATGTACATTGTTAAGCGTCTGCAGTGCGTACATCGCGTTACCTCAACGTACGTACTCGTACCGAACCAGATACAAGTATTATTTTAGTTAGCTTATATACATAGTAAGTAGGTAAAGTTTAATGATCTCAATGATTCCATTATGTAAATAGAGGTAGCCTGTACATATAGCGTAAGTTGTATAAATAGATCGCCGGTTGTAAATGGGATGTACATTGATTTGGATTCGAGACAGTATTTCGTGTTGAAAATCGCCCGCCATCGGACGACATGACACCACACCAAAGAAATATGTGTAAGTTTCGCGTTAAAGCAGCCATCTTCCTTTCAGTATTCTTGAGTATTCATATTTAGGTTTTTAAACGTTAAGCTGTCATTTGGAATCGCCATTTTGTTTTTGTTACGGCCTTATTGTTTATTTTTATCTGTTCTTATTTCGTTGTTTCACATTTTGCAATGTGTTCAATCCTCCGTTTTCGATGTTAGTATAGAAATAAAGTTTTAACAAGAAGTGCATTTATAATGTAGAATGTTTAATATTTAAAGATAGATCATTGGGATAGTGTTCAAAAAATTAGGAAAAGTATGTATAGTGTGTAAGAAGCTAAGGATTTTTGTACTTTATGTGGTGTGCGAGGAGTTCTAGAGCGAACTGGTTCCTTTTATTTAACTTAACCCACCAATCGAGTAATGCTATGAAGTTACTGCAGGTCCGAATCAGTCATTTTGCTTATTGGTTTATCATAGTTGTCCCTCAAAAACTAGATGGCGCTGTGCATAATTCTATCGAAACCCTTCTTATCCCTTTTTTGAAAAGTATTATGCGTTTCAAATAAGAATAGGAACGTCAATGACCTCTATCTGTCAATTAATAATTGAAAAGTATGGTTTGCACAAAAACTTATTTGCATAACTACAGCTTGGCAAAAAAGAGTATGACGTGGTGACAGGTGGTACTAAATATTTAACCAAATGGAAGCCTATGATCTTGACAATACTTGGCCCACAAATACTAGATTTTGAGTAAAGCTTAGTGTTTCACGTTTATTTTTATTATCTTTTTTATTTTCTTAATTTTTTTTTTAATTTCATTAAATTATCTTACTGATTTTCCATATTATGATGAGACCTAAGTGAAAGTGGCGCCCTCATTTTTTCCATTCTCTTTTTTCCCAAGCTGTAATAGTTTTAAATCGAATTTAAATAAAAACGTTAAATAGTCGTAAATTATTTAAAAAATTAAAGTCATAACTAGTTTTAAAAACCATACTATAACATTTTTTTATTTCATTGTTGCCGCAAAGGCCATGTCAAAATTATTAAAGAAATTAAGGACGCCGGTTGCTATCTTGCCGTATTAGTGTGCTCCATCGTGAGGACCTGATGGAAATATAAGTTTGACTCGTGAAATGTACGCTACCATTTTGCAAACACTGAAAAATGCAAGTAAAGAGACCAAGCTAGTTCTTTTGGCTACGGGGATAAATAAAAACACGTTAACACGTATCTGACGTGCACTCGGACAGAAATGCAGAGATGAGCGGAATTGAAGAGCTAGATTCTGATTGACTTTTTGTCACTTAATCTCTGTAAATAAATTTAATTTAAATAAAACTTTTTTGCCCACCCTACCTAACTGATTTGAATTGATAGCTATGACGTCACAATATGGCGCTAAGTCCGTCCTATTCCCATTTGAAACGCACAGTATATGATACTTTAATTATGTTTTGTTTGGACTAAACAATTGGCTAACAAAGACAAAGATAATTAACAAAAAATATGTCGTAAGTTAAAAAGAGAAAAGTAATGTCCGTGATAAATACCTTTGTCTCGCTCTTTCCACGAATGTTATTAAATTACATTTGTGCCACGGGTAATATAAAAAAATCTTATACGATATCAACTCAATTAATTTATTTAAATGTTTTCCCCACTTTTTTTTGTTAAAAAGAACACTTGATCGGACTGAATTTGGCTACAAGTGATTCAAAAGGATTGTCTATGAAAATTTCAACCGGACCATATTTATGTTCAAAAGCTAAATTAATACTGATTTGATTTTTATACTCACTGATATTTTAATACGTCCAAACTATACTCAAGTACCAAGCAGTAAATATATTCATAGCATTACTTTTTCTTTCGCCAAATCACAGGTGTTTTAATACATTTGTAAATTAGGTACATATTAAACATTGATTAAAGAAAATCGAAACTATCTTTTACCTCTTTCGATGCATTTTCTACACATATTTTTCATAAAACTATGAAAAGTTTTCAAAGTGATGTAGTATGTATAAATTGTTTAAGTTTTTTATATAAATGTTTCCTTGCAAATGTAATTTTATTCATTTTTGTTCCAATGTTAGATAATTTGGAAGCCAATCTAAACACCTGTGATTTATGATTTTATTAAATTTCATTGAAAAACCATTGGGACTGACGACCCAAAAACTTGTAAATATGAAATTGACTTATTTTGTTACAAACAGTGTTGATATCATTAAAAAGAATCTAAAAAGTATGGAAAGTGTATGGTACCTTCAAAATAAATATATTTTACTTTAACGAGAATTTCTACATCTTATATATAACAAATCCGATATTGGTTCTACTGAAAGTGCAATATACGGCTCTTTAAACTGAAATATTTTTATTTTTAGTATCTTTGGATCATAACCAAAGGATTTTTTTTGTTATCGCTTGGCAAAATAGTCAAGGAAAGATACCATTTGTTGAGTTATTTCGATCTTTTTTT
Source organism: Helleia helle (assembly GCA_963853865.1). Taxonomy (NCBI): domain Eukaryota; kingdom Metazoa; phylum Arthropoda; class Insecta; order Lepidoptera; family Lycaenidae; genus Helleia; species Helleia helle. The sequence continues at coordinate 15,669,505 of OY971433.1, read as the reverse complement.
CACCACGACTACGATATTGTTTTTTTTTATCATGTTATTGTATTTGATATAACATTGACGTAGACTGTGGGGCCCTCACCTTACTTATTTTTGTCAAACAATAACAATACGTAAAATTCATAAAAACGCCTGGTTGGTTATAAAATTTGTCTGAATGTCACGAAAGATTGGTCGAATTGATTTTGAAGCTTTCGGAAATAATAAAGCAATAATTTCGCAGCCTTCAGCCGACCTGTTGTATCTAAATATTATGATACATTATATAAAAATAATTTATTTATCTTAAAATTATAAATAATCTAAGTATATGTGTAGCTCAGGACTGCAAATGAAAATATACCTTTTAATTGTATTAAGGTATAATATGTTAAGATATTTTTATAATCTTTTTGTGATTAGTAAATTTATTACATCATGATTAAATTTTAACGTTTTATACTTGAAATCGATTAAAAACGACGAAGTTATGTAACTACATTTCATTTCTCTTATTGCTGAAATTATTTCTACAAAATTGATGGTTTCCTGCAGTTGCCATGTATATAAATATGATCGGCCAAGAAAAGGATTGTCAGTTGCAACTTGAAAATGAACTTTATAAAGACTGAGTGACATGTAGTAATTTAAAGAGAGTACAATTTAAATATTTAACAAAAAAAAACTATTAACTAATTAGTGCTACTTTAGTGCCACATAAAATTTATGCCAAAACGTCTTACTGTAAAAAGCTGTGAGTTTAATATTCCATCGTGCCCATTGCTGCATCCAGCCGACCTTCTAATTTTTGTGGCACTGTTCGTACTAAATTAGATTTGATATTAGCCAAACAAATTTTGCACCAATATTCTACTCATGTTACTGCTGTACTATTGCCAACTGTAATATAACTTTTTAAGGATTTTGAAACTATAAGCCACGTTAAAATCCATAAAAAGTATTATTACAAATGGGAATACTCGTAAATATACAATCAACCATAATTCTTGGCCGGCTGTATAGACGTAGATCTCAGCCTCTTCGAACCGCGAGCGAAAATTGACCTCAAGTGCCTTCAGGTGAACTAAATTTGAACAGGTCGGCTTATAATAGTATTTAATTTAGTTTTTAAAATCGTTTACATTGCACTAATTGTCGATTTTGATTTAAACGTGTTGTACGTCAAACGTAGGCACCCTTCAGTGATGTCAGAAGGTGATGATTCCAATATAAATAATACAAATATGTTTCGTTTTATTTTAACATTTCCTTACATTTTGCGTGTATTTAAAGCCGATTGGACTAGAGACGAATAAACCTAGTAATAAGGGCAGTACTAGATATTCTAATCAGCAATCATTTTTGTACCTAATATTACTCAATTATATTCTGATAGAAATAATGGGGCCCCATGGATCGTGGGGCCCTGGACACGTGCCCAGAGTGCCCAGTGGGAAAGACGGCCCTGGGCGTGCCGCCAGCTACTCGCGCTGGCGGTGGCCACTCGCTAAACAGAAGTGAAAAGTAGCTGTCATCGGCCACCGATTGCTGTGGTCGGTCCTCCGTTTGTGCCGAGCCTTAGTCTCACGTTGCTTGTCTGCTCGTTGCCTATCAAACGTGATAGATAGAGAAAAACATTGTTGCTATTGTTATTCTTTTATTTTTATGGAATGCTACACTATAGTCTACATCATCCCCACCATGGTTCAGGCCTTGTCGTGGCGGTGGGGCTCAGTAACATAGGGTGAGCGGTGCACCTTGGGCGAAGCTAATTGGGCCGAGGGGGCTCTTTGTACCCCTCTTATAAGAAGAGGGGACAGAAGAGCAAGGGGTGAGGATGGGAACCTCACCCCATTGTACTGTCCCGAAGTTGGGAGGGGTTGTTCTGTGGTGCGGGACAACCCCTCTGTGGAGGTGGCGTCGGTCCCTTGAGGGACTGACTAGCCGTCGAGGTGCCCTGTTTGTTTTCTAGATCCGGGGCACCTCACCAAAGGCGGCATTGGTGGCACTCGCCGGGTTTTAGTGGGTAGATCTGCGTCCATTTACCAGCTGTCGGGCGCAGCGAGTCCCACATACCCGCGTGGGGAGACCCACTCCCCCGCGGAATGCCTCAGAGCATTTCCCGGCGTTAAAGAAAAAAAAAAAAAAAAAAAGTACATCATGGAGTATAGAGTACCAAAAGCGTTAGATAAGGGTGGCGCCACAATAGCAAGTGGGTAAATTTTAAATTTGTGCATGCAAAGAAAGTTTTAGACGAATTATGTGTGCCTAACATAATTCGTCTAAAACTGCTACTTCATATCATACTGTTTTTAATACATCAACGCCATTATGGACAGTTTTTGAACTATTATTTACAGCTATAAATTTACAACTTATTTCTTCTCCCATATGAGACGGTACCCCTTACATTTATACTCCATGGTCTATAATGTCTATATTACTTATATTTTTATTTTGCCACAATTCGAAATTTAAAACAATTATCAAAACTTAATCTTGAAATATTTTATTTGAATATACGTGATAAGGTACCTCAACATTCTGTACTCCATTACTGTTTTGTATCACAAGGTTTCTTTACAACTTTACCAACGAGGGACAATGGTTGAAGAATATTGGCATTCGTACCGCCGCATTTCTCGCACTTACAGCCGTGGTGATGCTCATGGGAATGACTGTGACCAGGATGCTCGTGACCAGAGTGACCATGACCAGGGTGACCATGGCCGGAGTCACTTTGACCGGAATGCACATGACCAGCATGAGGATTCTCCATGTATTCTTCATAATCTTCATCCCCGGACTCTTTGAAGACCATCAACCCATTAGACTTTTCTTTCCCCTGTAGACGTACCTTTCTTGGTTTTTTACGTTTTTTTGCTATTGTTGTCGTCTTCTTTGGCGCCTGCGTCGTTTTAGGTTCATCGTACAATTCATCGTATCCAAGAACTATTGGTGGGAGTATTACTAGACTTGCTTTCCTCTCTTGACATTGTATCTGAAAGAGTTAATTGTATTTGTAATCTACTAAAATGGTAGCTATTTGGTTTTACCCACAATTGAAAATAAAATCTTAAAAGTATTCCGTATGTCGAGAATTCGAATAAATTCATCACATATAAGTAGGTGCTTAAAATAACCCTCAATAATACCTTACCTCGCCAGGTGGTCATGTTGGGTGACATCGTCTGGGTGATTACAGAGGAATAGACCAAAATAATTTTTTGTCTATTCCTCTGTAACCACCAAGTTATTTTCATCTGCGAGTGCATTCACAAACTAAAACTACTGCGAGTGCCTTCAGGCGCTTTTTTAGGGCTCGGATCTGCAGGCAATAGGATCTCATCAGCGACAGTCTGGCCCGGCAAAGGCCAGACTACTCCTCGTAAGGGGGGACCGCCCGACCGCTACTAAGCAGTCCCAGGAACGTCGTACCATACTGGATCCAGTTTAATAGCCTATTTCCTTAAAAATCAAAATCATTTTCTTTTTCAAAATAGTACCAGTACATTATCTTTTTGATCGTCAATTGAATCTACCACCGGTTCCAAGGCTAGCCCACTGACAAGACCCGGCGAAACAAACTCCGTGGAACTAATCTTTTCAAATATTATGTATTCTATAACAACTTTAACATCTTATCCTGAAATGCCTGGGAGGAATGCTTTATTCCCAGGGTGTGGTATCTTCCATGAAATATTTTACTTTATTATAATATCCTTTACCACACAAACGCTCTTAAACAACTTTTTTGAAATTTTTAATGGATAGCTTTTGAACGTTTTCTGGGATCCTATTGTAAAAGCGTATACAGTGCTTACTTTCGAAAGTCTAATCATGGTATATCAACAATGGTACATGTAACCTGTGTCTATTACGTGTATTCCTACTATGAATATCACTTTTCTTACAAAATTCGTGTATGTTTTTCCGAACATACAGTAAATTTTCTAAGATGTATTGAGGCGACAGTTAGAATTCCTATTTCTTTAAATTTTTCTCTCAAAGATGAATAGGGGGGCAACTCGTAAATTGCACGAAAAGCTCGCTTCTGCAGCACAAAAATGTTGTTTATATCGGCAGCATTTCCCCATAAAAGTATGCCATAAGGCATGATGCTATGAAAGTAGCTAAAATATACTATTCGCGCCGTATCTTCATCAGTAAACTGTCTTATTTTTCTCACTGCACATGCTGCTGAACTGAGTCTATTCGCCAATTTAGCTATGTGGGGACCCCACTGCAGCTTAAAATCTAGACTTATTCCTAGGAAAACTGTGGAGTCCACCAATTCCAAGTTTTCACTGTCTACGAGTATATTGGTTTGCATTTGCTTACCATTTGGCAAGGAAAATTTTATACATTTAGTTTTTTTACTATTTAAAAGCAAGTTATTAACGCTAAACCAATATACTATACTACCTCTTGATTATCATTAACTAAGTAAGTTAAATCATTAATATAAACTAGAAAAAGAAATGGACCTAGAATGGACCCCTGTGGGACCCCCATCTATATTTTAGTCCCAGAGGATCTTTTACTTAAATAATTGCTGTCAAATACAAATAAGTCTGATATTTCTAGACGTTAGAGACTTAAAATAAACACTCTTCAGCTTTCTTACGATTACAGGAATATCTAGCTAAACCCATCCATGTAGTCGATAGTCGCCAAAAGGCTTCAACTGCTCGTTTGCCAACATGAGCATCTGGCAATTAAAAAACCTCGCTATTTTTATCGCCAGTCGCAATTTTGTTTTCCCGCGAATCAGCAATACTGAATGTTGGTAGAAAGAACTGACAGTGTTATGTGTGGGTTTATATAATATTCTTTCACGACCTAGTACACCTCAGGATGGACCACGCATAGATGACCTGGGCTTCGCACAATAATTTTCAATATCACCGTGCTGCGTGCGTCTACTGCTGAACAAAAGTCTATTTGGTGTTATTCGCTGCTATAATTAAAATGTAAATTTGTATTAAGTGAGCAAATCTTTTTTCCAGGGCCCTGGTCGCCCACAGAGGCATGCAGGTGCCCCTAAATCAATAAGGAAGTTTCCATTTTTTTATTTATGTTTTAAAAATAGCACTAAACTCACAATAAAGCCTATTGAAATTTTTTTCAATTATCTCCATAAATGAAGAAGTTATGATACTTTTCCCGTCCGCTTTAAAACTTCTCGGCGCGCGGCCTCTGACGTCATAAGTCACACCCCACGGTTCCGTGGGGTGCGACTTGTGACTCGCTCGCTCGACCGAACCTTACCCACACCGTTGACCCGGTGAGACTTGTGACGTCATAGAGCAAATGCTCCGCGCGCGTTCGGGGTTCAGTAAAAGTAGATTCGTTTTGTCATTTTTCAAGTTATTGAAATATTTTTTTCGCCATATTATATATTATTATAATAATTTCTTTGTCTTACAATTTATATAAGAATTTTATGTTTCTGTAAAAATAAAAACTTCCTTATTGGCCCTTGGTATTTGCCTATCCTGCTCATTTTCATGGCACTGTCAAGTGTCATTATTTCTGTCGTATACAAATTAAAACTCCTCGCCGCTATCAACCGCTTATTGGTAAATAAAATATTTTACCTCAACAATACACAACAGTAGAAACACAAGTGGTAATGACATGGCTACACCAATAAAGTTCCCTTATCGTGTCACGTTTTTCCTATAACATTATAATACAGTTTAAATCGAATTTATCAAATTGTACTTTTCAAATATCGACTCGAATGCGTAGTCGAGAGTTATTTTATATTTTACTAGCTGACCCGGCGAACTTCGTACCGCCTAACAGTCAATGAATGTCGTGTTATAGATTCATCATCATCATTGTTATCATCATCATCATCAGCTTATATCCGTCTATTGCTGAACATTGGCCTCCCTCAATGAACGCCATCATCGGCTGATCCTTTGCCACTCGCATCCAACACGGACCGGCTACCGCACACGGTAAAATATATACATACATCATAACCCCCCCCTCCCCCCGGGGGTTGTGTGTGTGTGTAAGTGTGACGTAATTTATGGTCGGCTCCTAATAGATACCTTCAAAAAGACAGTTAAACTTCATCTGGTGCAAACGCCTCCTCCGGTGCGGGGGTCGGGTCTGTACTTTTGTCTATCTTCACAGTTGCAATACTCTCAGGCAGTTCTGAATGGTTGACGCCCGCCTCACGCAGCAACGACATCAGCGTCGCTAGAGAACTTGCAAGCTGAAATCAAAACATTAGTTAATAATGATGTTTATTATGAAATTATTCAATTTTTTCAATTCAACATAAAAGTTATAAAAAAAGGGAAGGGATGCTATTCTGTGTTCCGGTAAGAAGGTCTCGACAATGGCACGAGAACGTACTATATTGAGTTTCAAGACGGGTAAAATAATATGTATGGACAAGTTATCTAATAGTTCATCGAGCATATAACCGGATAGAGTAGTAAAGTGCGCCATAAAATTCCGAAACTGGTCAGTGATTTGTCAATGACGTTATAGCAATTTAACCAACCAATGATCTGTATGTACGTCCCATCGGCCAATCATCCATCAGTTGGCCAACCAGAGCGCATAACCGACGCAGCGTCGCTGTCGGAATTTGTTTTCATACAAAACACACACCTAAAATTACTGCTCTATTCCGTTTTTTTTATGTTAGTTGGATAGGCAAACTGGCAAACGTGCCACCTGATGGTAAGTGGTCGACGTCGCCCATGAACGTAAACTAGTTTACCTGGAACGAGTCCAGGCAACTCATCTATGTGTTGCCTATCCTGAGATATAAGATGTTAAGTCTCGGTGCCAGTAATTACACTGCCTGTCTTGCCCTTCTCTCCGAAACGCAACAAAGCTGTTTCTCGGGAGAAACAAGCAAGATGGTGGTACCCATGAAGCCGGGAGCGCGGCAAAGCACTTCCCTCCCACCGGTATATATATGCTCGATGCCTTTTGCCTATTATTTCGATTACCCCTTGCCGAGTGAACTTATTTATACTGATGTGAACGTTGACCACTTACCAGTTCCTAATTGGCCAGTTATCTTATACAACTAACAAAAAAAAAACATGTAACAAACAATAACAGTATCTAATATTACGAACATATATATGGTTTGTAGTTTGTTTATTACCTACTTTATTATTTATGAACCGAATAAATAAAATTAAGTCAGAATACCTGAGAATCTGGCTCTTTTTGCAGCAAGTGCGCTGTTGCCCTCGCCTCTTCCAGGGCTTCAGTGAAGCGGCCAACCCTAGCGTGTCTTCCAGACAGGTTCAGTCTGATCAGCGCGTCGTCGGGCTCCAGTGCCGCCGCCCTCACGTATGCCGCGTCAGCTCGGCTGTCCCCGAGCCGCTCCAAGGCTATCCCGATCAGAAGAACCTTGCCAAGATTATAACTGTCATCATTGTCATGATCCATTAGAATTAGGTAAGCGTCATGTCTCTGTCTCATTGGAAACTTTAGTAATACAAATAATACAAATATATAAAGCATGTTTCCTATTTTTGAGAAATAGTACTACGCTAATCATATGCAGGTTCCGATTCCCAAAAAAAAATATTTAAATCCCATAAACAGAAAATTAAACATTCATAGAACAATCTAACTTTCAAATTTTATTCTAACTTTCTTTAAATTCGCGTCTTATGGCGCAATTTTCGGCGTATTAATTATGGCGTCTGCATATTATCATGACTTCATGTTAGTTTTACTAAAGTCCTATAAACTGTTCGGTTTTTTTTAAATAAAAATAGTTTTAAAAATGAATTCAGGAACTTGTGTGTGGTGCTCAGTGCGAAAGTAATATAAAAACCGGGTGGTACTGTCGGTCCACACAGCCGTTGGATTTAACGTGACACATCTATATCAGCGAGTCGCTGTTAAAGATTAAGGCTCGATTTTATCAGTTCCACTTTGCCTTATGGATAATCCGCCACTGAAAACGTGAAGACTGAAGAGATAGTTATTATACGTGTTGTATGAAATTCACCTGGTTTACGCCAAGGTTCACAAAGAACGTTAGTAACGTGACGTAATACCCTATTTATTAAGCTCCGGGCCAGGGGAAAGTACGAAAAGTGTAATTAAGTTATAAGCATTGCTCATTGGGCAAGTTATCTTGGCTGTAATATAAAGGTTCCCCTGGCTTGAGCCTTGAGGCCTTGACAATACGGAGACTTCATGGCCTAGAGTTTTATGTACCGTGTAGGGCCTGTCTGGCTGCAAGGCCGCGGCGCTCGCCAAGCGACAGAACGCGCTGGCTGGGCGACGGCACACCAGCAACGCCAGACCCAGGTCGTGAGCTGCCCGAGCGCTCAGCGGCGCAGTGCACACCGCGCGCTGGAGGCACGTCAGCGCCTACCATCAGATTGATTAACTTAGTATTTTTTTCCTAAAACATAAGATGTTAAGTCTCTATATCAGTAATTACACTGCCTTTCCTGCCCTTCTCTGATTTCTCCTAAACACATCTGCTGTTTCTTGGTAAAAACAAGCTACCATTAATAATACCAATAGAAGAATACCATTTTTTGAGAGTGGTCCGAATACCGTCCCGGGGCTTACGTGTTAACTGTCTTCATGTCTTCATGTACGGAGCTCTGTCTATCAGTCGTACTTACCGCAACGTATTTCTTTTTATTCATCAAGGCGAGCCCCAAATTAGCGTGGGCAGCAACACATGTCGGATGTGCAGCCAGAGCGGCCTTCAGCCTGGCCAGTGCAGCGTCCACGTCCCGGTGCTGCAGCATCATGGCAGCCAGTGCCAGGGCAGCCGCGTGCTGGGTGGGCTGTTGTGCCAGGGCCTCTCCCAGCAGCTGGAAAGCGCGACGAGGCTCTCCAGCTCGTAGACACAACGCGCCCGCTGATGCTAAGGTGTCCGCACCGCAAGCGTTCATTCTATTATACCAAATGTCTCTTTTTTAAAAAAACTTTACTCTCACCGAAAATACTTTATGCACCCTTTAACCTATTGGAAGATCTAGGCACTAGGATTTTTTTTCTCTTGCGCCGGGAAATGCTCTTAGGCACTCCCGGTGGGTATGTGGGAATCTCTGCGCCTGGTTGATGGTAAGGTAGATGCAGCTTTATCCACTAAAACCTGACGAGTGCTACCAATGTCGCCTTTGGTGAGGTGCCGCAGATCTATTGAGCAAACAGGGCACGTCGACGGCTAGTCAGTCCCTCAAGGGACCGACGCCACCTCCACAGAGGGGATCGGACCAATCACAACAGAACAACCTCTGTTAACGTCGGGACAGAGCAATGGGGTGAGGCTTCCATCCTCGCCACTTGTCCCCCCTGCTCTTTTGTCCCCCCTTCTTATAAGGGGAGCTGCTCTTTGTACCCCATAAAGAGCAGCTCCTTCGGTTCAATTTGCTTCGTCCAAGGTGCTGGCCGCTGGGTTTAGCTTAGACTATTGAGCCCCACCGCCGCGACAAGGCTTGAACTTTTCACTTGGTATGTTGGGCACTAGGTTAATGGGACTGCGAAGAAAACAACAATTTTGAGGTCTATAGGCTGTAGCCAAATTTTGGAGTAGAGGAGTAAACCAGTTAAATTAGGGCTCTACTAGGTATTCTGATCAGCAATCATTGTTTGATTTTTTAAAATTATCACTCAGTATTCTGATAGAAATAATGGGGCACCATGTATCCCGGAGCCACCTGCCTAGAGTGCCCAACGGAAAAGACGAACTTGAAAATGTCATAAAACACAGCAACGTTGAATTTCAGACACCTTTTGCTGCACTTTTGACGTGATGGATGAGGGTCAAAATATAACTATGACAATTTGAAGAGCTAGAGTGTTGGTCGACCAACTAGGGAAGGTCTAGGAAATGTAATCATACAATTAACGAGAGGACATTGTGTCTGGTGCTCAATGAAGGAGGCTTATTCCATAGACCACTTTTGGCAAGTGCCAAAGCCTTGCGTCTATCTAATAGCAATCTGAAAAATTGCTGACAGGACGTAATTGAAGATAACTATTTTAACAGAAAAGTCACCTGTCCAAATCATTTCCCGACGTTACTATTCCTATATATATATATATATCTGTGTTATTCTGCTATTAATAAATAAATAACTAGGGATTTCAATGGTCTTCGGGTGGGTGCGGTCTTTCGCAGAAGAAGAAGAGGGATAACATTTATAGAATACTAGCTGTTGCCTGCAGCTTCGCCCGCGTTACTCAACTCCTATTAGTCAAAGCGTGATGTTTTATAACCTATAGCCTTCCTGGATAAATAAGCTGTCTAACACTGAAAGAATTTTTCAAATCGGACCAGTAGTTCCTGAGATAAGCGCGTTCAAACAAACAAACAAACTCTTCAGCTTTATAATATTAGTATAGATTATTATAATTAGCAAACCGACAGTCGGTTCACAGAGGATTAGCAGACTTACATATTGATAATCCAAATAAAACCTTACCCCAACAAATGATCGTAGGCAGTCAGCGCGGCCCTCACATCCCCACTCGCTTGCAGCAGCCTCGCCAACAGCGCCCCGGACCGCTCCCCGCCTCCCGCCTGCACCGCCGCTGTCGCCCACTCGATGCCATGCTCTGTATCACCCAAGCTTGAACAACATTCCGCTGAAAGTAAAGAATTTTTTTTCACGCCCGTATCCGGATTAGCAGGAAATGCAGTGGAAGCGATATGTATATAATTATCCGGAATTCAAATGGGGAATAACATGTCTGCGATTTCACGGAGCTATATAAAATTATTCAATTACCTAAGCGGCGTCTTGAGCCTTCTCCGGTGTGTCGATGCCTCAACTATAAATCTAATTAACACTAACCCCTAATTGGCCAATCGGATAATTAATGCTAATTGATCTATACTTATCTGAGACAGCCTCGGTTGGACACGATGCGCAGCGGAGCTTCACAAACAATATGGCGGCTCTCAATTCTTTCACATTAACTTGCTTTAGGCACTAAAGTGTTCACAATAGTCAATTAACAATATATATATATTAGTCCATTACACTCAAATCAATCAATCCACGTGACTATGCCCCAAAGTGGGCGAACAAGGAGTCACGCAACAATAGCGCTCGTCACGTCAAGCGTCAACAAACGGAGCGTCGATTCGAGAAGGCGGTTCGCGACGGACTAGCCCGTTATACGGTTCGCGCTGGACTGAGGAGCCCCACAGGAGTGGCGCGGGCGCTCCTCACGTCGCATGACCGGCTGATAGGGATGTGCGAGCGACAAGTCAATAAAATTGTAGTGAGGTGAAACTCGATACATTTGGTTCACAACATCAGCTATTAAACTTTTTACCATATCGTTTTTGGTGCGAAGGAGATATAAATCTTACGAGGTTCTTCTTTATTGCTGAAGAGACTTCTTTAGAGTTGCACCACGCCCAAAATGCTATGGGTGACACCAACCTAAGGAGCCTTCAAGTCAAGTTGCACTGGAGTATAACCTCCATAGGTTATACTCCAGTACTCCATACTAAAAGGCCATCCATATATATATATATAGCATATCGGTGGCCCTGTGCGGTGTGCCCCTATGTGTGTATAATGAGGCCCTAACCTGACCAACCCAGACCCAGGCCTGACTATAAGTACGCTACTAAATCAGAGGCAACTGTTAGCATATAGGTACATATTTTATATGGATTACTAATCTAGGAATTGGAAATAAACTAATTTATGAATAAGGAAAATGAATCTTATTTCAATGAGATAAAGTTATTGAATCTCACCTAAAGCGCAGTAAATTTCGGGATCAGGATATTTCGTAATTTTGTTCGCTTCCAAATACGCCTCTAGTGACAGTTGAAATCTGCCTTGACGGTACCTTAGAAAAGATCACTGTCATACACTTTGTTATCATCATACACGTAGGGGTATTGTTGAAATGAAACTGTACTAAAACAATCATCAACCAACGTATGTTGCTTGTGACTAGCAATCTTCTCTGTGATTGGTTGCTTTTGGTTGTGTGACGTCATTTTCCATAAAAGTGTCATGTGTATTAATTACTGTTTATATGGCCCGACCAGAAATTAAATATAACATATACCAACATCACGTATTCATACATATGCCACATATGGATACACACACTAACATATACAAAAATAGTGAATAAGACAATTCATACATACAATAAAACATTTTGTCGCCACTGTATCTTTTAGACGATAACAAGAAGTCTAGTCCATACAGAAATTACTTTTTTCGAAATTTTCCGCAATATGGCGAGGGTTTATATATTTCAGGTCAGGCTATACATATATCCCCACCATGGTTCAGGCCTTGATTTAGTGGTGAGGCACTAAATCAAGTGCTAAATCAAGTACTGTGCCTTGGGCGAAGCTAATTGAACCGAGGGGGCTCTTTGTACCCCTCCTATAAGAAGAGGGAACAAAAGAGCAGGGGACAAGGGGCGAGGACGGGAATCTCACCAAGGGGTTCTTTTGTGGAGCGGGACAACCCCTCTGTGGAGGTGGCGTCGATCCCCAGAGGAGCTGACTAGCCGACGAGGTGGCCTGTTTGCTCATTAGATCCGGGGCACCTCACCAAAGGCGGCATTAGTGACACTCGCCGGGTTTTAGTGGCGAGAGCTGCGTCCACTTATCAGCTCTCGGGCGCAGCGAGTCCCACATACCCGTCTGGGGAGACCCACTCCTCCGCGGGATGCCTCAGAGCATTTCCCGGCGTCAAAAAATAAAAGGCGATACATATAAAGAGTTTATATATTTCAGGTTTACCGATGGGAGGGAAGCGCTGTGCCGCGCTCCCGGCTACCCATGCAGCCGGGACATCCAACTAACTAATAAAAAAAGGGTTGGGCTATACATACTATACGTTGTATACTAATATGTATGCATTAGTAAAAAATGCAACTTGCTTAAGATGATATCGATATGAATGCGCATCCTGAGATTAGTCAGTAATATATACAATATTACTGACTAATCTCACTAGCAGCACCCCGCGGTTTCACTCGCGTACTTTTCATTCCCGTGGGAGTACAGGGATAAATTGTAGCATATATTATGTTATTCTAATGTACCTATAGGCTATGTTATTGTAAAGTTTCATTAAAATCCATTCAGCAGTTTTTATGTGAAAACTCTTTCACAACAAACATATATTCATACATTCTTACAAACTTAAAAATATTAGTAGTATTAGTAGGATAAAACTTTTCCCGGAATTAGGTATATTGAGTACTTATATCTGGTTGACGTTATTTAAAAGAAAATAAATTCTATATATAAGTCACTTACAAGCATTTGGCAACCTGCTTCAAAGGTTCAGGATCTTGTGGTTGTAATCTAATGCAGCTATGGAATTTCTCAACCGCCTCTTGTAGTCTGCCCGCGTCAGCTAATACAGAACCCTAATACAAAATAAAAATTAAATTGCCTATTTTGTACCCTTTTTTCTAAATTGGATATCATTATTAGGTTTCAAATTTTACCTACCTTAATAAAATGTGAAAACCTATGTGTATTGTTTGTCTGCTTTTGAAGTTCGTCAGCCAAATCAAGACAAAGCGCATGTTCACCTCTTACATAACGTGCATGCAGCAACCAGTTTCGGTTGCCTTGATGGAAATCTACGAAAAAAGTTATTGTTATATTTATAATACAGAATATTATTGTAATTTAATTAAAAATTAGTTAAAATATTAAAGTAGGTACCTGAAACTTTTTCTTTGTACGAATGTTTCCTCATTATCAAAATAATGTTTTGTATTGAGTTTTATTTCTATGACAACCGACTATATGTAGTACTTACGTAATATTTACGTACGTAACATAATTACAACGTAACACCCAATGGGTTATTGATATAGTGTATTAAGTAAAAGATACCGATAAACAAAGCAGTAAAAATGTATTAAAGTGCAGTTTATTAATTATAGTACGTATATTGCAATTGCTTATGCTTTGATCTACACTGAAAAAAAAACAAGTGTCAAAATTGATAACAGGGAATTTTTGACGGATTCGTCGGGATTGATGACATGACAATATTACATTTTTTTATAATGTACTGATAACGAATGACTTTGTCGACATCAATAAATACACGCAGCTAGTATTGATTAACGATGTGATAAAACAGCAACTTCATTTAATACTATCTTCAATATTCATCTACAAAAATAAATCTTATATAAAAATGGAGAACATGGCACGTTTAGCTGTTTTAGAGCGAGCACTGCAAAAACGACATATCTTCAACGAAGTCTTGATACAGCTATATCAAACAGTGAGTTACATTCTTGATGATCCTCAAGATATTGATGCCAGGGTCATTAGTGATGATTTATTGTCTAAAGTGTGCGATTGTACAGCATTCCATTCATACATGGAATACATTGGCTTTCAGAAGGTAAGTTCTTGTCTAACGTTCTGTTATACATAACACATATATATTTATTCTACAGAATACAGATAGAGGACTACAACAATCCTGCAAGGGCAGACAATTTGTATATTGTGTATAGCTGATCAGCACCTCTGCTGACATTATATTTTTATATAATTTCTTTTATTTACCTCCATTACCTAGTACCAGTATCACAAGTTCGTACAAATTAGCCATGAGACTAGGTAATTGTGAGGTAATTGTAAAAAAATAAATAAAAAAATTACCATCACGAAACAACTTTGAAATCCATTGAATTTATTCATTTAATGACTCATTATAATGAAACAATTTTTTACGGATTTTATCGCGGTTTATTAAGATTTTTACAAGCCCGACGTTTCGGATACTTTACAGCAACCATGGTCACGGGAGGACTGAGGTGACAGATGTCCTAATGTTACAAAGTTATTCGAAACTACCCTATGATACATCATTATTTTAATAAGTCCTCTCTACGCAGAAAGTGCTAACTGCATCTTTAATCTGTGGCATATTATGCTTGGTTTTTGATTTAATTATTTTAATAATGGGATCCCAAGCAGGTGGTAAGAGCCAGCCATCTTCTCTATTGAAATTTGGATGTTTTTTAATTTCAATAGCCTAGCGGATCATCCTTGGTTGGAATCGGTGTTCTTTTGCGAGTATCTGTGGTTTATCAAATCTAATATAATGGCGAGCTTTGTCTAGACTATGTTCACAGATTGCAGACTTAGTGTAGCGACGGTGTTTTAAGTCAGCTATATGTTCTTTTACGCGAGTTTTAATTGATCTTTTGGTTTGGCCTATATAAGAGAGGCCACAATCACAATCAAGCTTGTATACTCCTGCATCTTGTAAGGGTATATGACACTTGACAGATGGTAAGAATTGACCTATCTTTTTAGGCGGCTTGAAATAAGTTTTTATAGAAGCTCGCTTTAGGATGAAGCCAATCTTGTCAGTGATGCCTTTCATAAACGGTAGCACAGCAGGTACTCGCTCGACGGTGGCTGGTTTCACACGTTCACTGTGACGGAGACGCGGTACCCGAAGCTTGTTGTCACGCAGTACTTGCTTGACATGTTGAAGTTCGGTCTCCAGGTGCTGCTCATCACAGATCCCTTGTGCTCTCTGTAACAAAGATTTACCCACGGTAGCTAACTGTGTTGGATGGTGGTAAAATCCGTAAAAAATTGTTTCATTATAATGAGTGAAATTCGCGCAAACATTAGAAAACATCATTTAATGACTTTTAGCAATAGTTTTTTTTTTCGGATGGATGCTATGCTATCGGCCCAAAGGCCCAAATGCTACATCGCATTAGTGTGAGCCCATTTGGCTCACTTTTGGTTTGTAAAAGTGGGGGGTTGCCCCCACCAACCGTGCAGTCTGGGACCACACGGCCTCCTGAGGTCGGGTTGGATTTAACAATAGTAAAATGCCATAAGATCCATAAAAAGTCCATAGTCAAGTCAAGTAAGTCAAGGATTATAATGAGTGAAAATTGCATAAACATTAGAAAACAATAATATATAGTAGATGCTTTGTTTCAGCTTTCCAACCAATATGTATTTACTAGAAAAGCCAGTATAAGTAGACTAAAACTGGCCCAAGCTGCGTTAGATAAAAAAATAAATTATGTCTTTGGACGCAATAGGCCGTGTTTAACTGTCCTACCTTATAGACAAGACCCATCGGATATTTACAAAATGGTAAATATTATTTTATTTTATTCAATACTTTATTGTACAAGTTTAGACATATTTAAATAGTATTATTAAAAGACGGGAACAGTCCTCCTGCTTTGGTTTTCTAAACTCTTTTTATATTAAATGTAGACTAAAATTTTGAAATTTACAAATATTGTTAATTTTTTTTAAATAGGGAAAGAATAGGGCCTCTTATATGTCGCTGAGGTGATCCTGTTGAATGCCTATCCGGGACCCTCAAAATGCGGCTGAAGGCGCTCGCAGTGGTTTTAGTTTACGGGTAGGGCACTCCCAGGTGCGAGTCCCACATAGGGTCAGGATCTACCCGAGATCATGGCTACATGCGTAAAAAGCATTTCCCTGCGATAACAAAAAAAAAAAAAAAAAGGGCCTCTTATATCCAGGAAGCCCAGGGCTGCATCTCTAAAAGCCCTTACTATAAAAAAGTCTTTTTAGTAGAGACCTGTAGAGGGGTACTAATTAAAAAAGAAAAATTACATTTTAATTTCTTTTTCTTTTATAAATTGTTACCTCTAATGGGTTTTTTTTTTTTCAATTAGACAACACCAGGCAATTCGTTTTTGGTGCGTATACAACACTTATTTAATGAAATGATGAAATATGAAGATAAAGAACTTCAGGAGGAGGCATTGAGGCACATGCCGCTTGTTAAGTTACAGATAAAGGCAATGGAACGCATGAGGGACCAGCAGAAAAAAATTAAAGCAGGTAATCTTTTACAATATTCTCGGCTCCATATTCGCTTTTAATATTCATTCCTTTATTATTCAATCTATTGTAGCTTTGAGATTAGCTTTAAAGGTCTATTCAATTTGTGGACATACATATATGAGATAAAAGTTTAAATTAAAGTTGTTCTAGAAATAAAAACGTCTAATCTATCATCTATCTATATATATAGGAGGTGTTCTATATGATTGACTCACCGCGATATCTCTGTAACTATAAGACCTGAGACTTGAAATTTGGTAGAAATATTACTTTTGTACCATGTTGAGGTTTTGGGTGAAATGGTCCCGTTAATGAGGACTGATCACCCGTCTGGCCTTGCTGGTGTCCCCACCCTTAAATAATAATAATGTTGAGGTCAGTTAAGATGAACGAAGTCTGTGTGGGCAGCTAGTTTTCAATAGAAGACAACACTATAGAATTTGTACATTATACTAATAATATAATAATGTAAAAATTACACTTTGTCATCAACTACAATCCTAGGCAATAACATATTGATGTTAGTACAAGTTTGACGTCTTCTGTGACTCAGTGGTAAGCGCGTTGGCGCTCAAGCTGGAGGTTGCGGGTTCGAATCCGCCGGATGTATATTAAATATGTGTATTATATAATAAAAATCTTAAATATATACAGTATAGTATAAAAGTATTAAATATATTTCCATTGTCTGGTACCCGTAACACAAGTTCTTCGGGAACTTACCATGGGACCAGATTGACGTGGTGTGAAAGCGTCCATAGATGTTATTACTATTTGGTTGTACTATGTTGTTGAGTTATTTTGTTAATTCATAGGTGATACTCAAGTTCAAGAATTATCTTTCGAAATGGCACTTCTAATGGAGTTGCTAGGATGGTTCAAGTATGAGTTTTTTACGTGGGTGAATGAACCACAATGTGACAACTGTAATATACCAACTAAACATATAAAGACATTAGAAAATGAATATGTAGAGAGAGAACGATGCAGAGTCGAGGTGAGCTGTAAATTGCTAACTGTACTTTTTAATTATCAATTTTTAAACTTGGATTTATTGGTGTAAATTCAGTAAATATTATTTTATTTAATTCAATACTTTATTGTACAAGTTTAGACATATTTAAATAGTATTATTATAAGATGGGGACAGTCCTCCTGCTTTGGTTTTCTAAACTCTTTTTATATTAAATGTAGACTAAAATTTTGAAATTTACAAATATTGTTATTTTTTTTAAAAATAGGGATAGAATAGGGCCTCTTATATCCAGGAAGCCCAGGGCTGCATCTCTAAAACCCCTTACTATAAAAAAGTTTTTTTAGTAGAGACCTGTACTTTTTAATTAACAATTTTTAAACTTGGATTTATTGGTGCCTTAAACCTTATTAGTGCAACATTATTATCGTCATCAAAGATCTCTAAGTAGTATCAGAAATACCGTGCTGACGTACTTGAGATTGCTTGATAATACTGCTTGTTCCTTTTTATAAACGTTGACATAATTCAGAAGTGGTATATTTATTTATATAGACATACTTCTGATCGCAGCTATTTTATTCCGGTGCAGATATATATATGTCAGATATGTAGAGGCGAGGTGCAGTTCGCGCGACTCAACAACCCGCGCACGCTGCTGCGTACGCGCCGCGGCCGCTGCGGCGAGTGGGCCAACTGCTTCGTGCTGCTGTGTCGCGCGCTCGGGTACGACACCAGATACGTGTTCGACGTCAGCGATCATGTGTGGTGTGAGGTGAGAGGTCTACCAGGTGGTGGCAGGGGAAATAAAGTAAAAGTAAAAAATGTATTCAATGTTGTACATAAGAGTATCTTATTGAACGTCAAATGAAATCAACTGCCGGTTCTAATACTACTCCACTGAGAAGAACTGGCGAAACAAACTCAGGAATACGCCTTATTCCCAAGGTGTGATATCTTCAATAAATTATTTTATTTTTTAATATCCTTTGCCACACGAACATTCTTTAATAGTTTGTTTGAGCTTATTTATTGAATTATTTTTTTATGTAATAACGAGGCAACCGAGAAGTCAGAGCCTTATGGTGACTACCGACGCCCATAGACATTCGCACAACCAAAAGTTACGCAGATGCGTTGCCCTCCTTGTACCCATTGATGGGCCACCGGAAACTCACAAACCGCACGAAGCGCGACAGCATAGCATAGCTGTCACTTGACGCCTATGTTATGTGAGCGAGAGGTATCACCCCGGTCGTGCCGGCCCAATTCGACTGCAGAGCAGCGTGGCACTACCTATTATATATATTTATATAATATTACATATTGGGAAAAAACCCTTTTTTTGTCGCAATAAAAATGCTTTGCGCATTTATCCGGGGTTGGGTTGTCCCCGGGGATATGTGGGACAGCCGGCGTCTTCACTGCTATCCATGGCGTCGGTATACCGCACCAAAACTACTGCGAGTTGCCTTCAACCACATAAAGGGGAGGGTCTCTTCTCGCTCGAAGGAGCGGGACGGACGTGGCGTCAGATAGGAATCTGTCCCGCTCCGCGGCCTCCAGATTCACAGAAGGTGACCGCCGCCTGCCTGGCCTCATCGCTATCGAGTATGCAGCGCACCACACTCGAGGGCGAGAGGTATTGGGGAAAACCCTAAATTAGTCCCTACAAGTTATCGAATTAGTACAACAAAAGGAAAAAAATAATCAAAATCAATATTAGGAATAAGCCATTCACTTTTAAGATGTTTTTGTTACAAAATAACCATGTGTTTTTTTTTACAAAAGAACACCTTAATTTTTTTCTCGTTCTGTCTCGTCTCTTTGATTTGATTAATTGAATCGGCAGGTGTACGACATAGTGTCAAAATCCTGGCTCCACGTGGACCCGTGCGAGGGTCGGATCGACACGCCGCTCATGTACAGCCACGGCTGGGGCAAGAAGCTCTCGTACGTGTTCGCCTTCTCGTGGGACGACCTGCAAGATGTCACTTGGCGCTACACTAACAAACATAAGGAGGTAAAAAGGCAAAAATCAACGTCGCCTATCACATCACAGGAACCCTACGTGACTTGATCGTCGTCGCCTGAACATAAACGAGATCACAAAAGCCTTTTCTCGATCACGCTTGCACACAATACTATTTCCTACAATAACGTGGACACAAGGCTGTTTCTCCCAGTGCCTACTCTGGACCCAAGTCTGTTTCCACTAGTACACTGGACCCAAGGCTGATTCCCCCAGTACTCTGGACCCGAGGCTGTTTCCACTAGTACTCTGGACCCAAGTCTGTTTCCACTAGTACACTGGACCCAAGGCTGATTCCCCCAGTACTCTGGACCCGAGGCTGTTTCCACTAGTACTCTGGACCCAAGGCTGATTCCCCCAGTACTCTGGACCCGAGGCTGTTTCCACTAATACACTGGACCCAAGGCTGTTTCCACTAGTACTCTGGACCCAAGGCTGTTTCCACCCCCCAGTACTCTGGACCCAAGGCTGGTTTCCTCAGCACTCTAGACCCAAAGCTGATCTCCTCAGTACCCTGGACCAAAGGCTGTCCCCCTCACGAGCAGGTGATGCCCCGGCGGCGCTCGGCGTCGGAGCGGGACGTGGTCAACACTATCCTGCGGCTGCGCTCGTACAGCTACCGGCGTCTGTCGCCCGCGCGCCAGCGGTTCCTCACGCTGAGGAACATCGCCGAGCTGGCCAGCTTCCTGGTGGAAAGGTGGGACCTAAGTCATCTTTTAAGAAAAAAAGTAAATGTATTTTTTTATGTTGTACATAAAAGTATCTTGTTGAATATCAATTTAACTTACAGTACACTGTACAGTGCTGAATGGACGAGCGACATCGTATTATATTCAATCAATAGTGGATGGATGAGGTTCCTAATATTTAGGGAGGGAGGTACATGGGATACACCGCACCGGGTGGTATAGCTCGATTGACGTTTTAAAAGATACTTTGTTGGTACTATTTTGAATAAAAATATTCGATTTGTTCTAGACAACCTAGCGACTACGAAGCCCAGGGCCGGATCTCAGGGTCCATCCAGTGGCGAAGTGAGCGCGGGGAGGTGGGGAAGCACGTCTTCGTGTTTGACCATCCGGGGGACGTGGGGGTGAGCTACTGCACCAGCGAGGACCGGTACCGGGTGACGCGTCCGGGGGGTGTCGACGAGTTTGCCACCTGGGCGGCGGGGGCCTACGAGAGCACCAGCGTCTTCAGGAAGGTGGAGACAGATTGGAGACAGACTTACCTGGCGCGCCTTGGTGAGGATTTTGTTTATATTTATTGGATAGGCAAACAGGCGTCAGACCTTAGTTTATAGATCAGGCAGCCAATGGTCAGCGTCGCCCATGAACACAAATGAGTTCTCTTGAATCTAGCCCAGGCATTTATGTACATATTACCGATCCTTTTTTCCTTTAATGCCGGGAAATGCTCTGAGGCATCCCACTGGGGAGGGGGAGACTATGTGGGATTCGCTACGCCCGGTAAAGTGGACGCAGCTCGACCCACTAAAACCCGGCGAGTTCCACCAATGCCGCCTTTGGTGAGGTGCCCCGGATCTAATGAGCATACAGGGCATCTCGACGGCTAGTCAGTCCCTCAGGGGACCGACGCCACCTCCACAGAGGGGTTGTCCGCACAGAACAACCCCTTCCAACGTGGGGACAGTACAATGGGGTGAGGTTCCCGCCCACGCCCCTTGCCGCCTGCTCTTTTGTCCCCTCTTCTTCTAAGAGGGGTACAAAGAGCAGCCTCCTCGGTCCAAGATGCTGAGCTCATCTTAGACTACTGAGCCCCACCGCCACGACAAGGTTTGAACCATGGTGGGGACATATTACCTATCCTGAATATGTGAGCGAATACATAGGCTGCACTTAAAGTATCGGGAATGGAATATTTCCACTGTAATTCCTGTCATATTAAAATCTTTTTAATTGAAAACTCCTTGGTTTTAAAAATCGAATACCATTTATTTATTTTAAAAAAGATTTTCGGTCTTGTCACAAGTTCTTGTCAAACTTGTTTAGTCGTTGAGAAAATGGAATTGACTCGAGAAAATGGAATTGACTCGAGAAAATTCTAGAGCAATGATTTATTATGACTTTCGAAGTGGTTTAACACAAAAACAGTGTGTTGACCGGATGATTTCTGCATTTGGTGATGAAGAACCATCCAAAACCACAATTTATCGCTGGTTTGCTGAATTTCAACGTGGACGTGTCAAGCTCAGTGATGATCCCCGTCAAGTTCGTCCAAAAACTGCAGTCACCCGAGAAAACGTTGATGCTGTGCGTAAGCTGATTGAGGAAGATCGACATGTGACATACCGCGAAATTCAGGCAACTTTAGACATTGGCATGAGTCAAATACAAATAATCTTGCATGAACAATTAGGTGTAAAAAAGTTGTTTTCCCGATGGATACCGCATTTGCTCTGTGAAGAGCAAAAAGCGGCTCGCGTTACTTGGTGCGTCAGAACTCTCGAAAGATTCCACGCAGGATCCCCAAATGCTGTATACAACATCGTATCAGGTGACGAATCCTGGATATACGCGTACGAACCCGAAACAAAAAACCATTTTGGGTGTTCGAAAATGAGTTAAAGCCAACAAAAATTGTTCGTTCACGGAGTGTTGCAAAAAAAATGGGTTTGTCTCCAAAACCGGCCATGTTGCGACTATTCCTCTTGAGGGACAAAGAACGGTTAATGCAGAATGGTATGCTAGCATTTGTTTGCCACAGGTCGTTTCTGAACTCCGTAAAGAGAACTGCAACCGCCGCATCATCCTCCATCATGACAATGCGAGTTCTCACACCGCGCACAGAACAAAAGAGTTTTTAGAGCAAGAAAACATAGAATTATTAGACCATCCGCCGTACAGCCCCGACCTAAGCCCTAATGATTTCTATACTTTCCCTTAAATAAAGAATAAATTGCGTGGTTAGAGATTTTCATCGCCTGAAGAAGCTGTGGACGCCTACAAAACGGCCATTTTGGAGACCCCAACTTCCGAATGGAATGGTTGCTTCTCTTGAATGGTAGAAGTGGCTGATGGGATCACCTTCAAACTCAGACACAACAAATCAGAAAAACTATTTATTTGAATATTAACATTTTAGAAATTATATTTGATTAAATATGATCATTATGAAATTTATAGAGAATACAAAAATTATATCAGATAACTACATATAGTAGTACATGACGACGGATGTTGCAATAAATAAACAATGAATAAATTGTAGATTATGACAAAATTCAAATAGACAGCCAGCAATAATTCTGTAGACGACAACGGATTGTTATACATCTATAATAAAAAGCTAACAATTGTCAGACAAGAAAGAAGAGGGGCAGACGATATAATACAGGTGGCAGGGAAAGAATGGATGAGTGTCGCCTCGGGTAGAAGTAGATGGCTAAAGATGGCTAAAAACAATACTGAAAAAAACCTAGGCAGAAACAAAACATGTATTTGATATTATAAGGCTAATATTTTGAGCGACGATGGCCTAGTGGGTATGGGCTCGGCCTCTTGAGTGAGAGCCAAGAGGTCGGTGTTTGATCCTGACCCCCGCCCCCCTGTCATGGTCAATGGTTTTTTTCTAAATTTCTACCTGTACCTGACCATCGCTTGCTCACCGGTGAAGGAAACATCGTGAGGAAACGCATACCTGATGAGATTAAAAGTCTTTGAAGGTGTGTGAAGTTCACCAACCCGCATTGGGCCAGCGCATCGGTGAACTATGGCCCAAAACCCTCCTCGCCTGATCTCGAGGAGGAGCCTTCGCCCAGCGGTGGGAGTCTGGGAGATATAAGGGTTGATATTATTATTATATTATATACTAGCTGTTGCCCGCAGCTACGCCTGCGTTAACTTAGATGTACAGCCGTACACGGATTGATGATGATTATTTATCTATGGACGGGCGTAGGACTTTATTTTATAATATGAAGTGATTAATACCGTATTTTTGTAAATAGCCTTTACATTACCGCTTTATAATTGCCAATTTTTAAAGTATTAAAATGGATATAGGTAGTATGTTATATTTAACTAATATAGACATAATATTATGCCATCGCGGACTTTTCAGTAGGCATATTTAGGATACACAATTCTACCATATTACATTAATACAATAATAATTATTATCCTAACTTTCGGAACCGGGGCCGGGCCCAGCTCGGGCGCGAGGCGCGGCATCACGGAGCGCCCGGCCATCGCGGCTCGGTCGAAATCACGGTGTCGCATTATTTTGATTTAGCTATATCTTCCAAGATATGCATTTCATTTGCATGGCGTTAACGGGAAAAACATACTTCATGAAATGCTCCAGCTAACCAACATATTTAAAATGATAAGGATTAATACCACATTTGTGTAAATAGCTTTCCAACTACCGTTTTATAATTGCCCATTTTTTAAGTATTAAAATGGATATAGTATGTTATCCTTAAGAGATACACATATGCCATCGCGGACTTTTTTGTAGATTTTTCTAAGGTGTACAATAATGTAGTACATTATTTTGATCTATCTGTTAGCGTTCATCCAGCGTTTGCAATGTAAGTGCAAAAAATGTGTTTATTTACGACATCACATTAGAAACCTCAAAAATAACAGTATTTCTCCACTATTTAATGGATTTTATTATACATATAAACCTTCCTCTTGAATCACTCTATCTATTAAAAAACCGCATCAAAATCCGTTGCGTAGTTTTAAAGATTTAAGCATACAAAGGGACATAGGGACAGAGAAAGCGACTTTGTTTTACACTATGTAGTGATAATATTTAACATAATAAAATGGATTTAGAACTTTTGAAATACAGAAGGTGAAGAGACGGGGTCGATATCGTGGCGCATCCAGACGGACAGGCGGGAGCTGCAGTTCCAGCGGCTGGCGGCGCGGCTGGCGGGGGCGCAGTACCACACCGGCGTCGTCAGCTGGAGCCTGCGCTTCGACGACGAACAGCCAATACACGTGCGCTTCGACGGTAACATATTATCTTACTAATTACATATAATTTTCATATTTTCTTTGATAATTTTAATTATACAGGGTATAATTAATCTCGTATTTCTCCAACAGATACAGCGCAGGAGTTCAATCGGACGTTCCGCAGTGTGACCATACGCGGGGAGTTGTCGGGTGGGCTCGGGGACGTGGCCTGGCAACACGCGCAACTCTTCCGCCAGTCTCTCGACGACAAGACACCATTGTTTGATATACAATTGAAACTAGGTGTCAACTAAATAACTGGTCAGATATTAAACTTATAAAATCCTTATTTATCAAGTCCATTAAATAGTTAGATAGATGTCACTTTTGGCGCCTTCGTGCAATGTATCAGTCCGATGCCCCAATCCGAATTGTGTTGTTACCAAGTAATATAATAAAATTTCATTCCAATATTTCAATAAAAGTAAATGTTGTAATATATTATTAATATGTTTTATTTATTACCCCTCTGCGGTTACAAAATAAATATATTTAATTTGTCTCATATAAAACTGTTACATCTGCATCTATTATACAGATAAATTACTCAGCAGCATGGGTTTATGAAAGCTAGGTCCACTGCAACAAATCTAGTTTTATAGACTTTGTCTCATCTCAGCTTGATTTAAAGACCGTTTGTCTTCAATTGTTGAGATTTTTACCGATTTTGGCAAAGCTTTTGACTGAATTAATCATCAAATACTGCTTAGAAAACTATCCTCGAATGGAATTACGGATCCCCTGTTATCTTGGTGTGGATCGTACTTTTCCGGGAGAAAATCTAGATTTATGGTAAATAGATTTACTTCCGAGCCTTTCGTGGTCATATCTGGTGTCCCACAGGGTTCTCATCTAGGCCCTATGTTTTTCAATATATTTATAATTAAACGACGTAAGTAGTTGTTTTCTTAATTCAAAGTTTAACCTTTATGCCGATAATTTGAAATTGTTCCACGAAGTTAATTGCACTAATGATGCATTTCTCCTTCAAGAAGATCTAAACCGGTTGGTTAAGTTTATGGTGTGCAGAAAACGATTTAAATACTTCAATCGTGTCATCTCGATAAAATCCCCAACATAATAAACAGTCCTCAAACTGCTATATCCGCATGCTCCGACTTCACCGACCGGTAGCGATGATAGAAAAGTCATGCAGGGAGATGTCACAGGCCCAAGACGGCCGATGGGACTTCCCGGAGGATCTTAAAGACCTAATACGCGCAAAAAATGCAGCATCGACGAGCTCTCCGTGACTTCGAACGACAGGTCAAAGCCCGGGTCATAGAAAATCGAGCAGAAAGGTTGGATCGCCTCCTGAGTGAAATCTCACCTTGGCACTGGGCACTCACCCGTTCATTGAAAAAAAAACGTATGCACCTATGCCTCCGTTAAAAAGATTAAATCGCCGCCTGCACTAAAGGACGCGGACAAAGCAGAATGTTTAGCCGATACACTCCAGAGTCAGTGCACTCCGAGCCAAATAGTCGCAACTCCCCCCGTAGGCCGGGCAGGCCCCCACGTAGAGGAGGTAGCGAGAAGAGCCTCTGCGCCGCTGGAGGGCGATCCAATCCTTCCGACGGACGTAGAAGAGGTCCAAGACATTATAAAATGCCTCCACGCCAAGGCCCGGGGGCCTTCCCCGGGCCGGACGGGATTTCCAACAAGGTATTAAAAATACTACCGCCCGCCCTAGTTATCCTCCTGGTTAACATTATAAACGCCCTCCTCAAGGGACAACCCTTATAAGGGGAAACCTACAAAGGTTCCCCGATATATGGAAAGAAGCTACGGTCATAGGAATACCGAAGCCCGGAAACGGCGTTGTACAACTTGTATACCTCCGACATTCCCGAACACCCGGCGGTTAAACGGGCTCTCTTTGCAGATGACACCGCTCTGTATATCACTCACCCCTCAGCTGCAAAGGCTTCCACCATCCTCCAGCGTGCCGTCACCGAGCTGGGTGAATGGTTCGCAAAATAGAGGATTGATATAAACCCAGAAAAAGTGCCTCCATAAAATTCTCCCGTAGGAGGGTCACAAACATGCGACCTTATCGTACCATGAAACCGATATAAGGTTAAACAATATAGAAATACTAAACTATAGACACATTTAAAAGGCTTCTGAAATCACATATCGTAAACGATCCAAAGTACGCACGCATTACTTAACTTCAATAGTATGAGCCACATCCAGTCACTCTTAATCTGTACAGGTAAACAATAAACTATTACGATGCGAGTACTGCGCTAATGCTATTTTTTTTCTATTTACCCACGCTCATGATGATAGGTTAAATTCAACCGTAAAAGATTCGTCGACCGTATCGGATTTGACTAGTCCAAATACTGCTCTCCCGAGCAGCGCGCGCGATGAACCGCACCCCCCCTTTCGAAAATTTCTTAAGTGAGCCATCTGCTCACTTACTGTACCGATTGAGCTTAAAGGCCATTAGGCCGAAAAGTCTAGCCCTTCCGAAAAAAAAACATTAAATGACAGCATAGTTGAATTTAGAAACCGACGGACTATTGAACATGTATCGAGCACTATTGATTTCTGCAGAGGAATATACGTGGTGGAAGGTAACTGTAGTGTTTTAGAGAGGTAATTAAAGTTTTGGTGACAATACCAGTAGATGACATGATGATGGGGATTATGGTGAACATTTTTTTGATCGGCCAAACGATAACTAAGTGATATAGATTAAAAGAAAAAAAAGTTTAGATATTATTATAGCAGGAGCCAGGTTCAAGTCAACTTTTTGAAAATAATTAAAAAAAAACCGACCAAACAATAATTTTGATCGGAAAATCAAGAACAAACGACGAACAAACGAATTAGCAAAAAAAAATAAAAATTTGATTCTCCCCCGCCAAATTAAGAGAGGTCTGTATATAAATTTAAAAAGTTAAAACTAATTTAAAAAATTGACAGATCTCAAGTACAAATCTATATTCAAGAAGAAATGCACGGTTCTAGAATGTGGCCACACTCAGGTGATTGCCGATTGTTGAATTGAGTCTCAAGTAACATCTTGATATTCAATCTCTACTTAAAACTATTTATTATTAAAACTAGTATCATGACATAAGATGTCTCTTGGAATATGGCCCTCAGTATCCACCACCTTCTTTTTAACTGACTTCGACAAAAAGGAGAGGTTCTCAATTCGATCGGTACTTTTTATGTGTGTACACCGATGTACACCGATTTCTCCGTCAATGATTATGGACCGATTTTCAAATTTCTTTTTTTGTTAGAAAGTATACTTGCCAAATGGTCCCATGATAAGGAAACCAGGGGTGATGATGGCATCCCAGAAAAATCGAGAACTTTCGAAAATCGTAGGAGCGACTTAATTTTTTTTAATTAAGCATTACAATTCCAAAAGGGGTGGCTAACCCGCGGCCCGCGGGCCGCATGCGCATCGCCGATAAAAAATATTTCACAATACTGAAATTACAATACATATTTTCTCAAACATCACTTCAAAAATAATGTTTTTTTGTGCGTTGGTTAAGGACCATTCATAAATTACGTCCCACGTTATAGGTTAGGGTACTAATGCAGATTGGCACAGGATGCAAAATACTACCCACCATGGTTCTGGCCTTAACGTAGCGGTGGTGGGGCTCAGTAGCCTAGGGTGAGCCCAAGCACCTTGGGCAAAGCTAATTGAGCCAAGGGGGCTCTTTGTACCCTTCTTATAAGAAGAGGGGACAAAAGAGCAGGGGGCAAGAGGCGAGGACGGGAATCTTACCCTATTGTACAGTCCCGACGTTGGGAGGGGTTGTTTTGTGGTGTCCTGCACCACAAAACAAAACACAAAACTCTTCTCTGGAGGTGGCGTCGGTCCCTTGGGGGACTGACTAGCCGTCGAGGTAGTCTGTTTGCTCACTACATCTGGGACACCTCACCAAAGGCGGCATTGGTGGCACTCGCCAGGTTTTAGTGGGTAGAGCTGCGTGCACTTACCAGCTTTCGGGCGCAGCGAATCCCGCGTGAGGAGACCCACTCCCCCGCAGGATGCCTCAGAGCATTTCCCGAGAAATGCTGGGGGGGTCCTTTTATTTTGTGACGTCACATTTCCACATCGAAATGTCTGTTATTAAAACACGAATTATAAACTAATAAAGAAAAAAAAATTAAAAAATAATTTAAAACTAATTTCAATCAACAATAAATTAAAAATAAACAAAATATATGTATAAAATGCTCTTTGCCAAACGTTAAGCAAATTCAAACCAATGTACTCTTAGACAATGAGAACTTGGAGATGGTGAATTCCATAGTTCTTCTAGAAATAAATCTAGATCCTAAGCTACAGTGGGGTCCCCATATAGCTAAGTTGGCGAATAGACTCGGTTCTGCCGCATATGTAGTCACCCCACCATGGTTCAGGCCTTGTCGTGGCGGTGGGGCTCAGTAACCTAGGGTGAGCGGTGCACCTTGGGCGAAGCTAATTGGACCGAGGGGGCTCTTTGTACCCCTCTTATAAGAAGAGGGGACAGAAGAGCAGGGGGCAAGGTGTGAGGATGGGAACCTCACCCCATTGTACTGTCCCAACGTTGGGAGGGGTTGTTCTGTGGTGCGGGACAACCCCTCTGTGGGGGTGGCGTCGGTCCCTTGCGGGACTGACTAGCCGTCGATATTATAAAGTAAAGATTTTATAGAAGATACCTTGGGAATAGGGCGTTCCTCCCAGGCATTTCAGCATAACAACATGTGAAATTTGTTAATAAAATATTTGAAAAGATTAGTTCCACTGAGTTTGTTTCGCCGGTTCTTCTGAGTGGGCTTGCTTTGGAACCGGTGGTAGATTCAATTGACGATCAAAATGAAACTCTGTTTGTACTATTTTGAATTAAAAAAAATGATTTGATTTGATTTTAACCTTTTCCGCAAAATATGCCTTCCGTAATGGACACCTTTCCGGTATACGCGAATGTCAATTGTCAACAGTCATGACTCCTGAGTCGTGAGTCAAATGTCAATTCCATTTGATAGTTGATACTTGTGCAATCAAGAGCAAGTAGCAATTTAAATGGATTTGGATGACGATTGGGTGTTGAGTGCAAGCGTTTGCGGTTAATCTAAATTTTATTTAATTTTCTGTTTCTAAACCTGTCAGTTATTTTATATTTTTGTGTTGTGTTGTATATTTATCTAGTAGGTAAGTAATTAGATAGTTAGTATTTAGTCTATTTATTAAAATGGATGCGGATCCGCCGGATCCCGGTGGGGGTTCCGCTGTTTCATTGTCGTTATGTTCAAATACGAGTAATTCGAGAAAAAGATTGAATCTCGAAAAACATGACATTAATTCTAAAAAAATTGCGAACTCTATTTTAACTTCCCCTTCAATCCAATTAAAATTTATTCATCCTGATTTTAATCAAGACTAGCTGTGCCCGCGACTTCGTTCGCGTAGATTACGTAATTTAACAATGAGTTTTTTTAGTGTGAAGAGCTGTATAAATAGAGGATGTTGAAAACTTACTCTCTAACTTAAAACCCTTATACTTTTAATATAATTGATTGATTTATTCATAGCACCTAGTCTCTTTTGAAATTACCCATAGAGAAGAAGAATCACCTAGCGCCTACCTACTTAGGTAACTATACTGTATCTATCATCATCATCATCGTCAGCCTCTATCCATCCACTGCTGAACATAGGCCTCCCTCAATGAACGTCAAGACGACCGATCCCTTGTCGCTCGCATCCAACGCGGACCGGACACTGCACGGCATACCTACAATTATTTATAAAATGTATGAACCGTCCGCAATCCGCATTATCATTCAATTTTACAAAAATGTATGATCATTGATCACTAATCCACAGAAATAGTAATAAATACCACTCTAATAATAATATAATTATTATAAGAGGGCTATTGTTACTGGGCTTGCATTGTACGTTATCATATTTTTTTGTTTACGAAATTTCCAACTGAGAACATGGCGAGAAGGACAAAATCACTTTATTTTAAGAAAAATTGTTACAAATGATGTTGATTTTTCTTCTCTCCATATAGCAATAATTTTCTATAACTTTCAGAATGTACAGTACGTTCAGACTTCAGTGACGTTATATGAAGCTTACACTGTACGGTCTACTTTTTGGCATTCTTATCTTTATGCAAGTGCTTGTCTGTAAACGATGTTAAATGTGGACCCATCTGGAACGTATACAAAAAGGTTATTGGGGTTATTTACTCGCGAAAGAGCCACATAGAGTTGGCCATGTGAAAAGCAACCAGTACTTAGGTCAACTCCAGCAACGGATAATGTCTGACCCTGAGCTTTATTAATGGTCACGGCATAACAGAGGCTGACAGGAAATTGCACTCTTTTGAAGGAGAAAGGAAAATTATTGGGAATGAGGGGAATTCTTGGAATGAAAACAATATCACCAGCTCCGCAACCAGTTAAGATTTCGGCTTCGATGATGTTTTGCTGCAAATTAGTGATTTTGAGCCCAGTGCCGTTGCAAAGTTTTGGAGGACATAAATTTCTAAGAAGAATTATCGGTACGCCGACCTTTAAAACTATTTTATGGGCTGGAAGACCAGGTGTGTTGAGGGAATCTAAAAACTCCACGGGATAGTTCGTGACGTCTTCTTCTTCCATAACTGTATTTATGGATGTATATTCTATACTATTTCCAGAAACATGCGTCAATATTTTTAAATTAATTGCTGCCGCTTGGTCGTTACGGGGAGTCAAAATAGCACGTTGGCATAGCCAAGAACCAGTTTGATTACCAATGTCTGTGGAATCCCCGTAAACAGAAGAAATAAGATCCTGTTGTGATGTAACAGAAAAACAAAGATTCTGTACCAAAATAACTTTTCCATTTTCTTGTACAGGATATGTACCATCACCTATTTTTAATAGTAAATTAGAGAACTCCAGCGCATTTTCGCAGCCTCCTAAATGTGCACGCATATTTATACTTAGGTGTGTAACTGTTATAGTGCGCCATAAAATAGAGCTTTTCAGACAGGCAGAAATTTCATCGGCTCTTGTTCCTCGCGGTATGATTGGGAGTGTCTGCCGAAAATCACCACAGAAAAGGACTGTAATGCCACCCATCGGTCGATCGTTTTGCCTTATATCCCGCAAAGTTCTATCGACAGCTTCTACAGCTTCCAATTTGCCATCGTGCATTCGTCCCAAATACCTAATTAAAGCACAATCATTGAACAGTTTTGCTTTATCGCTATTTCGTGACACATTGCAAACCGAGCTTTCCGTACTGTCTAAGTCTATGGGAATTTTAAACATGGTGTGTGCTGTTCTTCCTCCTGGCAACAATGTGGCAGCTATCCCCGAGGAGGCGACAGCAAGAGCAATTTTATTTTGGTTCCTTATCCGAGCCAAAATAATTTTGGTAAGAAAAGTTTTACCCGTTCCGCCAGGCGCGTCTAAAAACAGGATTTCACCCGATGCGTTATCTACACTGCAGCATACTCTATCATACGTCTGGCGCTGTTCTTCTGTCAAATTTGCGAAGCCACTTTGTAAAATTTCTGCGAGTTCCACGGGATCGTAACTAATTTCTGAAGCGTACTCCCTGTTTATACGTTCCCCATCGACTGTCGGTGTTGGTAAACCATATTGACTGACCGAGTTTCCTCCTATACTTATAACAATTTCTTGAATAGCTAATAAGGACCTGTTGTGACAAATTTCACGTACCTGATGAGGAATTTCTCCATCAGTACTTAGTTGAACTTGTCTCAAAAAATCCTCAGCAAACTTGTCATGGTATTTTTGCCACAACAGTCTAGCATCTGATAATCCACAAAAGGTCAATAAAATGGCAAACAAATGTCGCAAGCGATGTGGACTGTCGCTAATACATGCCTCAGCTAGAGCATCATCCCAATGCTGATCTCCATCTAATAAATGGCGTGCGCGGCAAGCGGCCTTGTAGGTGGGATGTTCAATATCGTCCAATTTACGGAGTTCTGCAAAAGATGTAGGACCTCGTACTATATGAAGAAGAAGGCGTAAATAATAACACTCGGGATTATTCGGGTGTACCGTGTACACCCGTCCAATCACGTGCTCTTTAAAAATACCAGGCTCACCATCTACAGCAGTTCCACGTCTCCTACGAACAAAAATACCTTGCTGCTTGTTGTAAGTATAATAACATGGCACTTCATTATACAAAAGAGACTTCGCGAAATCACTTTGGCAAAGACGAAAGAATGCAAGCAAGGTGGTTTGTCTCGGGTTGGCCAACCTTTCTGAAAATGTGGTACATTTTCAGACTGAAAGTACACTCGCTGCCCGCCTTCAAGGTGCACGTCCAGGTGAATGACCGGCGGATGCCTTTCATGTATCGGGAAACTTAAAATACGCCAAGCTGCCTCAGAGGAGCTTATGTACCGGCCAGACTGGTATCTTGTGACTTCGTCATATTCATTATTTCTCAGCGCTATCATTGCTTGATCACTACCTTTATTGATATATTTACATACATATTTTATAGACTTAACGCTATTACATATTTCAACATTAATGTGAGCTTGAAATGCTTTAGATCAGTGGTTCTTAACCTTTAGGTCATGAGGGACAATTTTACCTAATATTTGCCTTGCCGGGGACCACCCAGTTGGTTTATTGGTATTATACCATAGGCTTGCACTAAATATTGTTAAAAAAATCTATTGCACGTAACATTTATTAACAGTGTGTTATATTAATACATTAATATAAAACTATTTGAAAAATATGCAATACAGGCCTTGAAACTTTGAGAGTCACATACTCTTTCCATGGGAAAATTCTTTAATTACCATGGCATTTACAGTAAGTCATACTCTCTAAAACTGAGCATAAATCATAATCCAGCGGATCGATACTTGATGACGGCCACTCCACTGCGAGTGTCTTCAGCCGCTTTTTGAGGATCCCGGATCTGCATTCAACGGTATTACCTCAGCCACAGGCTGGCCCCGGCGAAATCCAGACTAATCCTCGTAAGGGGGGACTGCCCGGCCGCTACCAAGCAGTCCTTGTGACGTCGTGTGATACTGGGCCCAGGTTCCAATCCTGAACCCGACATGATCACAGAGGCTTAGGAGTAGCGCCTACTCTCTCACCCGCTCGTCGGCCTTCTGGGACATAGCTGCCTCGCAGAAGAAGACCATCGCCATCCAGGACTCGTCGTCATCGAGCATCGCGGTGATGACGCTCGGCATTATATCTCGTCCGATGACTGAAGTCATATTGCGACACAGCACTGCCCATCTCGGGAACACCTCCAGGGTGTGCTGGGCCAACTCCACCGCTGCACCATAATTGTGACATATCCCTTATGACATAAAAAAAGTTGTGTACCTCGGCTACGCCCGCTACGCGCGCATGGAATTTGATTTGAAAGATGATAGATATAATATATATGTACTCAAATAAAAACAACTATTACTTAGTCTTGTGAGTGTTAACTTGTTTGTATTTACTGTGGGAAACTTTTGATAAAATATAACACTTGGTAAGTACACCCAAAAAAAAAGTTATTTTTTACATAACTTAACAAATTCAATTAGACGAAACTATCAAAGCGCAAATTACCGACTCGAATCTGTCCAATATTTTAACAAAATTCCACAATTAAACAAAAATTAAATTAAAAAAAATTAAATAAACAAACAATAATTAAACGATATTGTTCTTTATTATAAATTATAATCATTAAAAATTACTACTTATAGTAATTATGATCAAATTCTTATAATAATAAATATTCAAATATATGGGCCGTCCGGCACAGGTATTCACCAAAGCAACCACGCCCGGTGAGTGATCTGTGTGAGACGGAAGGTGGGGGGCTTGCGCTTACGGCGCACCGGACACAAAGCAGCCGTTAGGCTTTTGCCATACGGCTGCCACGCCAGATCCTCCCCCCACCTCCACATTAGCACCTCTTGTTCTAGTCGGCTGACCCGCAGGATCCCGTCAAACGTAAGGCTCTCACCGAGATTTTTTTTTGATATCGCAGGGAAATACTTACGAATGCAGCCAGGATCTTCGGGGAGATCCTGACCCAATGTGGGACTCGCACCTAGGAGCGCCCACCCTAACTAGTCGCT
This sequence comes from Helleia helle, assembly GCA_963853865.1. Lineage (NCBI taxonomy): Eukaryota > Metazoa > Arthropoda > Insecta > Lepidoptera > Lycaenidae > Helleia > Helleia helle. The sequence continues at coordinate 15,634,569 of OY971433.1, read as the reverse complement.
TTTTGTGGGTCCCGGATACGCAGGCAGCAGACAGGATTATCCATACATACATACATACATACATAGTCCAGGACTCGTCGTCACCGAGCTTAGCGCTAATTACGCTCGGCAGAGACAAGTCCCCTCCGATGACTGAGGTCAGACTGTGACGCAGTGCCACCCATGTTCGGCACACCTCGAGGGTGTGCTCGGACGAGTCCACCGCCGCGTCACAATCGTGACACACTGTCAGCGGCTCCCTGTGGGCCGTCTAGCATAGGTAACCAAAGTAGGTAGGCTCACCAAAGCAACCATGCCCGGAGCACCTGTGTCAGACGGTAGGTGAGGGGTTTGCGCTTACTGCGTTTCCATCGCTCAAGGACCGGACGCTGAGCAGCCTCGGCCACCCTATGGCTTTTGCCATACGGCGGCCGCGCCAGGTCCTCCCCCCATCTCCGCATTAACGCCTTTTGCCCCAGTCGGCGAACTCGCAAAATTCCGTCCACTCACCGAGCGATCTCCTATCCGACACATAGGAATGCATCTCGCCAAGAATCTTCGCCACTAGCTCCCACGGGGGTCACCGGCCAGCTCATTGGCTGCCAACCACGATACCGTACGGTACCCCCGGATCACTCTTACCGCGATGACCCGCTGCGCAGAGCGCTGCCGCCTTCACAACCCTCGGTCCCAACAATAAGAATTATGGGCCGTAGGTCCACCCTCCGTCAAGGATGAGCCCTAGATATTTGATATGGGGGCTCATCCTGACCCTTCCCCTCTGATCTAGAGGGCAGCCCGCGGAAGAGAAGGGCTTGAGTCTTCTTATGTCTGACCCGTAGCCCTAACCTCTCTATGCGGCTGATTGAGCCACGAGGTCGAGCCCGGCCTAGGCCAGTCGCGCCCCCCTCATTATAGCCTCCTTCACGGGCATACACGAAGATGTCATCCGCCAAACAGATGACACCCATCCCAGGCAGGAGGCGGCCTCGCAGGATCCAGTCGTACCCGACGTCCCTCGGAGAGGTAAGCCTCCAACATATACGGATAGTACTCTGTTGACTAATTGAGAAGCTTCCTTAGAGCTTTGAGCATAAATACGGACATTTTGTTTCTTAAAATATTGCTCAATTGTAAAATGTCATCCGTAAACAAAATTTTTATGCGTGTGCCGATTAAGGACGACCATCCGATTTCGATGCTTATTTTTGTTATTCAGAAGCATCGACAGATGGCTTCGCGGACCACCTGGAATGCCTCCAGGGACCACGAGTGGTCCGCGGACCACCGGTTAAGAACCACTGCTTTAGATAAAACTGGTGAATACGGTACCACCCATCTATTGTCCAATATAATTTCTTGCCCACGGAACCTGATGGAAGCCGTAAAACCACCTTGAGAAGGTGATCGACGCCGGTATAGCGGATACCCATTTTCTCCCGATATAGTTTGTTCTGTACGTGCCCTAGGGTATCTTTTTGAGCACCGACCATCTTGCATGCATGGTGATACTCTATTTAAACCGCCACATGGCCCGTGAACCATGTGTGTTTTAATGATGTCATGCAAAATTGGATCTGCATCATGGTCTGGAAACTCGGCACTAATGACACTGTCAATAGCTTCGGGTCGGATTTTTTCTGTCAGCCACAGGAGGATGTGGGCGGAGGTAAGCCACGCTTTTGTCACTCAACACTATACATGAAACAAAGAGCTGAGCCGAAACTTTATCTTTTGTAAGAAGATCAATCATATATTTAAGTTTTAAATCAAATACTCTCGCAATGATGTCATGTCTACCATATGACGCCTGTCCTGGGAGAAGTTCCTGACAAATTTCGGTCCACTTTGGATTTGTTGTGAACGTTATGAATAGGTCCGGCCGGCCATACTTACGGACGTAGCAAAAGGCATCTTGCGTTCTTTCGTGCATATATCGCGGACCGCCTGTAAAACTGGAAGGCAAGATGACTAACCGCCCCAAATTTTCGATATTATTATCTGATTGCATTGCGTCCCGCAAATGCACGTATTCTTCAGCACGTAAACGACGCTGGTTAGTGCGAATGTACACTAAACGTTCAGTTTCTATTTTTGCATACATGTCCACAATAAATTGACTGAACAAACCACGAAAACGTTGCAAATAAACAAAACAGTTACGCCTTATTTGCAAAAAGTATGAATAATATTGCAGAGCCGATATTTTTTTATTAAAGTTAGTGACCCTCGTAGTAGGGTTCACTTGGTGCAATCCAAAATTGTACCCATCTTCACCATGACAATATATTAATGGATATTGCAAGGCATCGTAAGCTCGGTGAGTTTCAAAAATGCGTTGCAGGCGATCGTCGCGAGTGCGTAACACGATGTCACGCCTCTCACATTCCTGATCGACTAAAACAACTGCGACTTCATCTGCCATTGGTGCCTTGTGCCTCCCGCGGTGTTCACCAACAGGACGTCTATCTGCGCTGATGATTATTTTGTAATCATTGCTGCCTTGTGGAATGGAATCTAACGCAGCTTTAAAATTCCCCACGTATTGATTTACTTGATGCAGCATGTTTTGTAGTTCTGATATAAGCGCACCATTAAGCTGGGGGAAATGGCGATTCCTAATATTATGCTGTTCAGTGTAATCGGACACAAAATAAATTTGAAGAAATCTAGGCTCATTATCTGGCAATAAAGATCCGATGAGATGGTAAACTTGACCTTGCACTTTGAAGGTTGGCATGAACGGACCCTCCGTTATTTGTTTTGCCCCAAAGGATGTCATTTGGAAAGCGCTGTTATAGGAACGGATATTATCTAAAAAGTGTTTAGACTGGGGGTGATCGCCATTTAAAAGAGTTTTAATAATGTTTGGGGATCTTGAAAATTTGGAACAACAACTTTTCCATTTGAACAGCACATTCCATTTGCCTCTTTTCTCCATTTCAGAGCATCACAAAAATTGCAAATTTCTGTCATACCACCCACAAAGGCGTAGAAGGCGTAGTCAATTCTTGTTGAATATGTAAATCCTGATTTTTCCTTATTTTCCCAAGGCAGAATAATGTTCGCAACAACATTATATTCTAAGGACTCATCATCAGCCTCGCCAGTTATAATTCTGTTCATGTGGTATCGAGCACGGTCAGCTCCCAGGCGAGATTGTCGCTGTTCTTCTGTTTCTGCTCGTCGCAGATCGTCTATCCTTTCCCTTTCGGATATTAAATAACGTACATCGTTCATCCGGGCGCTTACATAATTATCTCTGGCTGTTGTTAATCGCCGTTCTCTCTCTGAGAGAGATTCGGACTCGCGTGAGAGGGCGTGACGCTCTCGGTCAGCTGACAACCGCGCTTCGCGTTCCTCGGTACTCTCTTGGGAGCGAAAAGTTGTGGTCAGGATACTTTGCGAACTTAAACGCGACTCCCTTTCGGTAAAAGTCTCAGACTCGCGTGAGAGGGCGTGGCGTTCTCTGTCAGCCGATAACCGCGCTTCACGTTCGTCAATACTCTCTTGGGAGCGAGCAGCTACTGTAAGTGCACGCTGTATGCAAAGCCTAGACGCACGCTGAGTAGGCGTTTCCGATGCAAGAGTTCTGATGTGGTTCGCTCGGATTGCATTTAGCCTCACTTTACGATCTTCCTCCGATTCTTGAGACCTACTTAATCTCAACCTTTTTAGCATTTCGGCTACTTTGCGATAGGTTTGATTTTTTTCTAGAAGGCATATTCTTATTCTAGAAAATATTGAAAGATTAAAGAACCAATTATCAAACTAGGGTTGGCGATCTGAAATCGATTAATCGAAGAATCGATTCCTCGGACCAAATAAATCGATTTTTTAAATCGATATGTTGTACTGAACCGATTCAGTGAATCGATATTTTACCCTTGAAAATCGACATTCGATTTTTTTCTATTCCGGAGAAGTGTAAAATCGACTTATACCATTCATGTGTGTTACCTATAGCGTCGACGTCTGTTAGCTAACAGTAACAACTAAATAAGACAGTCTATAATAGTCTATATAATATCATAAATAACAGACAGCAGACATAACACAACAGGATAATTTATTGTAGTAAAACAATATTATTATTATTGCTGTTATTTGCCATCACTACTGATTATGATTAAATCCCAGTAGACTTTACAGATTGTTGTTTTTAAAAAGCTTAGAGCCTTAGATAATATGAAGCATTGGGAACTATTAAGCTATAATATTATCTATTTTCTTAATTTTTTAATGTAACAAATACATTTAGAAAATAAATGTCTTCTTTTATACCTGATCTGATATTTTGATATGGTAATAAAAATAATTTTTATTATCGATTTCCCTGAACTGAAAAATCCCTGATTTTACTGATAAGAGATACCAGAGATTGTTTATTATGGTATCATTCTTGTTTTTCATAAAATGAATTTATATTTACATTGTAAATACAAATTTGAAAAAAAATCGATTTTTTCGAAATCGATCTTTTAGATCTCGATTTTTTTATGAATCGATTCATCATGTTACGATTCGAATCGATTCAAAAATCGATCTTTTTTGGAAAGAATCGCCATCCCTATATCAAACGACAAACAGACTAAAACCAAGAAAGACCCTTTAAACGACACGAACGAACGAATTTTGAAAACTTAAGACACCCAACATCTCAACTGTAATTTCAAATACGGGTTAGGGTGATTCTTTGGCCGAGAATCTTAATAGCGCGATTCAGGAAATGACGTCATATGCACAACGCCATCTATTGAGAGTTAATCTGTAATCGTTCGGACACAGTTATAAAATATCTTTTTTTTATATTAAGTGACACATTATTAACTATATTCATTGAAAACGATGTTTTTCTAAAGTATTAAAGAAAGTAATTACTATTCCTTTCCAACGTATTAAAATTTTAACAAAATATTATAATAACTCAACAAATTCATTAAACTTAACAAATAGGATATACATGTCGGTACTATAAGTTGTCAATAGATGGCGTTGATCTGATCATATTTGTTAAGTATTGTATTGAACTACATTTTTGTCAATAAGTCGGTACTATAAATTGTCAATAGATGGCGTTGATCTGATCCTATTTGTTAAGTATTGTATTGAACTACATTTCAAATACATAATATTATATCTTTTGATAGAGTAAAGCGATTGCGATGAAACAAAAACTAAATGTTACTCTAAGTTACGCACAATTTTTATGTATAAAAGTTATTTACATTGGTTTTGTAGTTTTTACGTGATGCGTGGTTAACTAAACAGACAAACAGACAAAAATTTTAAAAATGCTGGAAATATATTCTGTTAGTCATCCTTTAACACCCTGGCTATTTTTTTTTAAATATTTTCAATGTACAGAAACGACTCCTCTACAGATTTATTATATGTATAGATATAGATAAAAAAAATTGTACTCAAATAATGACATTGGTCCTTTTATTGTTCATGTTTCCAAATTAGAAACGGAAGCTAATATTGGAATCGTACTTCGACCTATTCAATTTGGACATTTTCTTTTAAAAATAAAATTTAAAATATTGTAATAGACGGAATAAAGCGAATTGGTCGTAATCGCATTTCCATAGAATTTAAGACCGCTGAGCAAGCCAACTCCTTTTTAGATCATCCAGCTCTCTCTACCGCTGGATATTCAGCATCAGTTCCTTCCTATAGCGTTTCACGCATGGGGATCATCCGTGATGTCCCTGTTGAGTGGTCTATGGAGGAGTTGGTCGGCAACTTAGAAGTTCCAACTGGTCACGGAAGAGTTGTTCGGGCCCGGAGGCTAAGCCGGAAAACATTTAATGAGAATAATACTCCGGTTTGGATCCCTACCCAGTCAGTAGTTTTAACTTTTACAGGTCAAAAACTTCCATTACTTGTTTTTCTCTTTTACAATTCCCTACCTGTCGAGACTTACTTATTGCCTGCTATCCAATGCAATCATTGCTGTAGATTTGGACATGTACATGCACAGTGCAGGTCAAAGCCAAGGTGTTTTAAGTGTTCTCAATCGCATGATGGGGAAACCTGTTCAGTGTCAATTCCGACTTGTCTTTTTTGTTCAGGTCGTCATGCTGCTAATGACTCATCCTGTCCTGAGCATTCTAGGCAGAAATCTATAAAATTAGTTATGTCCCAGGAAAGTATATCTTATTTAGAAGCTTCTGCCAGATTTCCTCAGGTCAGGCGTTCATTTGCGGATTCGGCAAGAAACATTCCTTCTTCTTCTAATTCTATTAAAAATAGCCCAACAAGTTTGTCTCCATCCACTACATCTTATAGAAAAACAGTATTTACTCCGCGTCGTCCAATTTCTCCTGTCCGTCCTGGATATGATCGACAAGTTCATCAGGCTATTATCGAATCTCCCGCTTCAACTACCCACAATGGGTGTGCTTTCCCTCAAGAAATTAGCTCGCCAATTGACAATCTTCTTGAACAGTTAACTTCTATTCTTATTAATATTATTTCCCGGTTTAGTGATGCCGGTTTAGCGAACAATATTCTTCAAAATTTATCTCAGCTTACTACACTTTTATCTCAAAATGCCTTACAACCTAGCTCAGTGGAACATACGTAGTGTTAAAAATAAAAAACACGATTTATTTTATTTATTAAGAAAACATGACCCTCTCATTTTTGCCGTCCAGGAAACGTGGTTGAAGCCTGGGTCTCTCTTGAGGGTGCCTAGCTACTCATGTTTCCGGGACGACAGACATGATGGAAAAGCTGGATCAGCCATCTTGGTGTCCAGAAAATGTACATACTCCTTTATTTCTATTCCTTCCCATAGCGATGTTATTTTAAGTTGGTGTTCGTGTGTCGAATGTCTCTTTCCTATCTGTATATATTCCTAATCCTAACTCTTCCGTACTATCTGAACTTTCATTAATTCTTTCCTCAGTTCCAGCTCCTATTGTTATACTGGGAGATTTTAATTTACATAATTTCTTGTGGGGCTCCTACTATTCTGATAATTTTTCCTCGCTCTTATTAGACATTATGGATGATAATGATCTAGTTTTACTTAACGATGGTTCTCCCACACGCAGGGTCTCCCCTTTACAGAACCCTAAAAGTGCGGTTGACCTATCGCTATGTTCATCTAATCTCTCTTCCCAATGTTCGTGGTCAATTCTTTCCAACACCTAAGGTAGTGATCATTTTCCAATTATATCTGCTGGTCCATTTATATTAAATTACCCGCGCAGACAAAAGTATAGTCTGGCTAACGCTGATTGGGACAGATTCGCCATAGTTTCAGACACAGAAGTTAACAATATTCCGTCAGTCCATCCTCATAATGTTCATTTTCTCTATCCTGATTTTAAAAACGCTCTTTTGCGTAGTGCAAATAGAACAATCCCTATAAAATACTCTGGCTCTCAGACTCAGTTCAGCAGCATATGCAGTGAGAAAAATAAGACAGTTTACTGATGTAGATACAGCGCGAATAGTATATTTTAGCTACTTTCATAGCATTATGTCTTATGGCATACTTTTATGGGGAAATGCGGCCGACATAAACAACATTTTTGTGTTGCAGAAGCGGGCTATTCGTGCAATTTACAAGTTGCCTCCCTATTCATCTTTGAGAGAAAAATTTAAATAAATAGGAATTCTGACTGTCACCTCTCAATACATCTTAGAAAATTTACTGTATGTCCGGAAAAACATAATGAATTTTGTAAGAAAAGTGATATTCATAGTAGGAATACACGTAATAGACACAGGTTACATGCACCAATGATTAGACTTTCGAAAGTAAGCAATTCTTTTAAAGGCAACTGTATACGCTTTTACAATAGGATCCCAGAAAACGTTCAAAAGCTCTCTAAAAATAAAATCAAAAAAGTTGTTAAAGAGCGTTTGTGTGGTAAAGCATATTATAAAGTAAAAGATTTCATGGAAGATACCACACCCTGGGAATAAGGCGTTCCTCCCGGGCATTTCAAGATAAGATGTTAAAATTGTTATTGATATATATTATTTGAAAAGACTAGTTCCACTGAGTTTGTTTCGCCGGTTCTTCAAAGTGGGCTTACCTTGGAACCGGTGGTAGATTCAATTGACGTTCAAAAAGATACTGTATTAGTACTATTTTGAATAAAAAAAAAATGATTTTGATAAATCAATTTTTTTTTATTTAAATAAGAAAATTACCTTAGCTATAAAAGGATTGCGGCAGAAGTTTGCAGGTTGCTCTCAAAAAAGAAAAGGCGGGGCTGGTACCACTTCTGTGAAAGCTTATCTCCTTCCTCCCATCCTTCCTTGGTTTGGGCAAATATAAAAAAATATCGTGGGTCATTTCGCTTGGGTGACCCCTTACTAATGATTCATCTGCTTGGTTGGAAGTTTTCTCGCAGAAGCTGGCACTTCCATTTGTTCCCTCTTTCGAGGAGTGTAATGTTTATATATCTTCCTCTTCTACAGATAATAACTTTGATTCCCCCTTTTCTCTGGAGGAGTTTCGTTTGGTGTTAACATCTTTAAAATACTCTTCTCATTCGAATAGCTTTTTCAAAGAAGAATTCTGTGGTGGGAGTATTTCTTGATATAGCATCCGCATACGACTATGTACTTCTTTCGGTGCTCAGACAGAAATTACTTTATCTGAGTGTTCCAGTGCATATGGTCAACTTTAACTGTAATTACTTGTCAACTCGCTCTCTCCTTATCAATTCTCAAAATTGTACTCTTCCTCCTAGGGTTGTATGGAAAGGCCTTCCTCAAGGTTCAGTCCTTAGTCCTCTTCTTTACAATATCTATACGCATGACCTTGACGACTCTGTAAATTGCTTTTGTAATGTTCTCCAATACGCGGATGATTTGTTGTTGTATATTTCTTGCTCTGATATTTTGGTGGCTTCCAACCGACTCAATTCTGTCATTATGTACCTAAATGAATGGGTCCAACCATTCATTTAGGTACATAATGATGGTGAAAGACATGGTCTCTCAATATCAATAGATAAAAGTAGTGTTGTCGCATTTTCTCGTTCAAGATCTATTTCTCACGTTTCTATTGTTTCGAATAATCAAGTTTTCCCGGTTATAGATAAAGTTAAATTTTTAGGGGTGTATCTTGATCCCAAATTGTCAGGCACCCACCATGTCAACCACATACTCAAAAAGTCTGAGAAAAATATAAACATCCTTCGTTCTCTTTCAGGGGTATGGTGGGGTTCCGATCCTTACACTCAAAAACTTCTGTATAATGCCCTTGTACGTAGTCATATAGACTATGGTTCCTTTTTCCTGGAACCTTGTAATAAATGTTATTTAAAAATGTTGGATAGATTACAGGCCAAATCTCTCCGTATTATTGTAGGAGCTATGAAATCTTCCCCTATCAATGCTCTCCATGTCGAATGTGTTGATCCACCTCTTCAACTTCGTAGGCAGTACCTGTCTGATAGGTTCCTTTTTAAAGCTTTTCAATCCTCTTCCCATCCTCTTATTGTTAAACTACACTCTCTTTCACAACTTGTAACTTCATCCAATTATTGGTCTTATAAAGATCTTCCCTGCCTTTTAAAAAGCTACCTTAAATTTACTAGCCTTCCTTGCCCAGTTGTTCAGTTTAGGCTTAACCCTCTCTTTGAAACATCTTTTACTTCCCTTATTTCCTCTCCTAATGTACTACTTGATTTGCCAATTGAAAAGGGGTCATCTATAGCCAATGATCAATTTATTTCAATTGTCAATAGACATTTTAAGGACTGGCTCCTTATTTATACTGATGCTTCAAAATTAACCGAGATGAGTTGTGTTGGAGCCGCTGTTTGGACACCGAGGGTCAATATATTACTAAATTTTAAATTACCTAATGTTTCATCTGTTTACACAGGAGAGGCATTGGCTATTCTCGAGGCTCTAGTATTTGTTGAGTCGCATAACGTAAATAAATCTATTATCTTTTCGGATTCCAGAAGCTCTCTCGAATCTATCCTTTCTAATCAGTTTCGGTCCAAATCAAAATCTCCTTTAATATTTAAAATAAGAAGTGTTCTGTTTAATTGCCATTCTCAGAACATTAGAGTTGCGCTGGCCTGGATTCCGGGTCATAGTGGTATTAATGGTAATGAGCGCGCTGATTGCTTTGCTAAAGAGGCAACTGTTTCAGGAGGACTAAGTCGTTTTGAGGCATATTGTCAGGACCTAATCCCACTTGCCAAAACACGTATGATGTCTGATTGGAATAAAAGTTGGTTACTGACTAGCAGGAACAAGGGAAGACATTATGCTGATATCCAAGTATCAATTCCTATCAAACCTTGGTTTTTTAGATATCGTAAAGCAGGCAAATCTACATGTTCTACAATTTGTCGCCTTCGACTTGGTCACACCTGTAATCCTGCTTTTCTTAACAAAATAAGAGTAAAAGACAGGTCTCTTTGTGAGTGTGGATTGGATGAGGGCACGCCCGACCACATCTTTTTCAATTGTCCAAAATATTGAATATCTTTGTATGATATCCTTCCTCTTCATATTCCCCGTCCTATTAACCTTAAATCCGTCTTATCCTTTTAGATATTTTATGTTCTTTTATTACTATTAATCTTATATCTTTAAATGAGCAATTCTTGTATATATATAATTGAAATCTCGGAATCGGCTCCAACGATTTTCATGAAATTTTGTATATAGGGGGTTTCGAGGGCGATAAATCGATCTAGCTAGAAATCATTTTTAGAAAATGTCATTTTATTAAAAAAAAAAAAAAATGGTTGCCTGTAAAGTCGGTTTTACGGGCGAAGATTTTACGTGACATCGTTTCGGTGACTCATCGTAACGTTACCGAGCGTTACACTTTTTCATAAGTGACTCCCAGCCGCAACCTAATTTAAGACGTTGTCACGTCAAAAACGAGCAAAGCTCGGTTATCCAGGTACTAATATTAAACTGTAAATTTGTGTAAATCTTTTTACTGAATTTTTATATAGTTTGTAGATTTAATATTTTTAATTTCCTCATATTAGTATTGTATATTTATTATATTCGTTTGTCTTTTGTTCTAGGTTTAGCAACTTATGTTTCTCTTTTGACGTGACAACGTCTTAAATTAGGTTGCGGCTGGGAGTCACTTATGAAAAAGTGTAACGCTCGGTAACGTTACGATGAGTCACCGAAACGATGTCACGTAAAATCTTCGCCCGTAAAACCGACTTTACAGGCAACCATTTTTTTATATATATTTTTTTATTTACCTTGCATCTTCACAAAGATCGAAAAAATCGATAGAGTCACGTTATCTAACATAATTTACCGAACATTATTCCACCCACTCTGACATTGGCAAATCCTTGAGGAAGCTAATATTGAAGAAGAAGAAGGAGAAGCAATTTAAATTTTAACCTGCGTTTTATAATTTAAATGTTAAATAATAGTTGTTTGTAAAATATCTAATGAAAAGAATGGCAAGAAAATTTATTGGCAAGTTGAATCTCGAAGTCAGGTGTGCTTAATATGAGTAGTACAAAATCAACATTAACTTTTTTTATTGTAGATATCGGGGCTAACCTGACTGATGATATGTACCAAGGTATGTATCATGGATCCAAGAAACATGAGCCAGATCTCGATAGAGTACTCGCCCGTAGTTGGTCAGGTGGGATGGAGAAAATTATACTCACAGGGGGAAGTTTAACGGATAGCAAAAAGGCTTTGGATCTCTCTCGTAAAGACTGTAAGTTAATGATATTTTTCTTCTATGATATATGAAATGTTTTAATTCATTCCATAAGTTGGGTCGGACTTAGAATCACGATGCAGGAACTTAAAAAATAATTTTGGTTTTAATTTGTACTTATAGGATGAAAATCAAATCCTAGCGGACACAGGGGCTCACAGCAGAGTTTGACATTTGTTATTGATGGGAAAGTATAAGGACTTTATTCCATGCAGCTAGCACAGATATATATACTAGCTGTTGCCCGCAGCTCTGTCAGCGTTAACTTAGACTTACGGCCGTACGCGGATTGATGATGATTATTTTTATAGCCTAAGTTACTCCTTATAACATCAGCTAATCTGCCTGTGAAAGGGCGTCTTTCCACTTACCGGCACGGCCACGGTAAGCAAAAATGTATGAAAATATATGGCTCGTTTTTCCACTCACCGGCGACGGCACGGCGACGGCAACGGCACGGCGTTGCCTCCCAACGGTACCGTGCCGTCCCGGTAAAACTGCATGTGTATTGTATATGAATTGTAGCCGTGTGAGTGCGCGGGGCGTGTAGAAGGACGCGGAGCGGTCAGCTGAGAGACTCGTAGTTAATATCATCTATATATTATGATATTATGAGATATTATTATGATGATAATACATATATATCATCATCATCATCACTGACTGGAATGTTGGTCTAGTGGTTAGTGACCCTGGCTGCTAATCCAGAAGGTCGTTGGTTTGATTCCCACCCAGGACAAATGTTTGTGTGATGAGCATGATCATTTGTTCTGTGTCCGGGTGTAATTTATCAATAATATGTATGTATTTAGAAATATATAAACTGTATATCAGATGGCCGTATTTGAACGCACATTCCCAACATAATATTATAAATTATTATGATTACCTATATTATTATTATTATCATCATCAAGAATATATCGCCATCTATATCGTGGCAAAAATTTGGCCGTCTTGGTGTTCAGTGAGAGAGGCCTATCACCAGCCATGGGTGGATCAATTCTGCTACTGATATATATAATATCATCATTGTCATGTAATGTAGTGGCATGAGATCGGCCGTCTTGGTGTTCAGTGAGAGAGGCCTATCACCAGCCATGGGTGGATCAATTCTGCTACTGATATATATAATATCATTATTGTCATGTAATGTAGTGGCATGAGATCGGCCGTCTTGGTGTTCAGTGAGAGAGGCCTATCACCAGCCATGGGTGGATCAATTCTGCTACTGATATTTATAATATCATTATTGTCATGTAATGTAGTGGCATGAGATCGGCCGTCTTGGTGTTCAGTGAGAGAGGCCTATCACCAGCCATGGGTGGATCAATTCTGCTACTGATATATATAATATCATCATTGTCATGTAATGTAGTGGCATGAGATCGGCCGTCTTGGTGTTCAGTGAGAGAGGCCTATCACCAACCATCGGTGGATCAATTCTGCTACTGATATAATATATAATATCATCATTGTCATGTAATGTAGTGGCATGAGATCGGCCATCTTGGTGTTCAGTGAGAGAGGCCTATCACCAGCCATGGGTGGATCAATTCTGATGCTGGTTCATATAATATCATCATTATCATGTAATGTCGTAGCATGGGATCGGTCGTCTTGGCGTTCATTAAGGGAGACCTATGTTCAGCTGTGGACAGATAGAGGCCGATGATGATACATGTCATCATTATCATCATCATCATGTATAAATTATAATAATATTATGATCTACGTGTCGTCTTGCTGAAGTCCGTGTCAGTACTGAACTACAAAAACGTGCGTAAACCGTCATCGACAACGGCACAGTGGAAAAACGAAGCCACGGCACCGGTGCCGGGCCGTGACCGTGCCTCCGCCGTGCCGTGGCCGTGCCGGTGAGTGGAAAAACGCCCATTGTCCCAGCAAAATCGGCCCAGCCGTTTCAGAGATTAACCGGAACAAACAGACGGACAGATATGCATTAAATAAAAAGCGGTTATTTTAATATTACAAACAGACACTCCAATTTTATTTATCTCTATAGATATGGAATAGAGGTACAACTCGATGACCAAATTGGGAAACTACAAGTACCAGCCGCTGAAAGCAGGTTTTGGAACTAATACCAAGATAATTATACAATGTACCTAGCTCTTATCTTATATCTATCTACCTGTAATATAGATAGATATAAGATAGCTAGTTAAGGTACGATGGAGTTGGCGTATCCATGTGGAAAAAACCCCTTTTAAAATTTCAATAAAGATTAAAAAAAAAAAAAAAAAGATAGCTAGTTATTCATATTATTATATCATACATATATCGCCTACTACCTGTTTAAGTGCTTACTTATTTATAGTTCTTTTTAACCGACTTAATAAAGGAGGAGGTTCTCAATTCGTCAAAATCTTTTTTTTTAATATGTTCCCCAATTCCAAGTTGGCTTGACCGATTTGACAAATTATTATTTTGTTTGAAAGGGTACTTCCCAAAATAAGGTCCCATGATAAGGAAAGCTGCCATAGATAGGTATGGAAGTACTTCAAGTATAAACAAATACAACATCGGCTTCAAAAGTAACAATAATGTATGGTAAATGCAAAGATTGTACATTAGTAGAAGAATAAGTTGACTATAAATTGTAGGCACAAAAATTAAGAGAACAGAATTATTTTATTACTTTTTAGTTGTTTTTTAATTTTTGATGTTGGTTTTAATTTTTGCTGTCTACTGAGTACTTGGTATATTATATAAATATTTTTAGGTATTTATTTTAAAATATGAATTATAAATTCGCTTGCAATTATGTAGGAAAGCGAAAAGTAATTTATTGACATTACTAAACAATGAAACAAAGTTACTGCGATTTTATGCTTTTGTTACGAACCACTGGCAGCACCAGCCGGATGTGACGCAGTTTGCCTGTCTAAATGCATAAATTTTGGTAATTTAAATTATATAACATCCAGTGCCGCCAAAAGGATGTATAATATTGTATAATAAAAAAATCTCAAATAGGTAAAATTAGTTTATGTCCAAATTTATTATTATATCCAAAAAAAATCAAGCAAAGTATTTTATATCCAAAAAGTTTAATATCCCGGCTACCTTAAGGAGAAGTTTTCTTTCTCTTCGAAAGGTGAAAACACCCGTACAGTAAAGAATTTACCCTTTAATAATACTGATACAAGAAAAAGTAAATTCTTCAACAACTCCTTTAATTTGGGTGAAATGGTCCTGGTAATGAGGACTGATCACCCGTCTGGCCTCGCTGGTGTCCCCATCCTTAAATAAAAGACTCCTTTAATGCTTGAGTGTGAGACTATGGAATTCGTTACCGGTTAATATAAGAGAGGATAAAAGTTTAAATAGTTTTAAATCACTTGTCAAAAAACATTACTTAAAGCTAAATTAGTGTTCTACGCGTTTCTTCTTCTTCTTTATTCGTATTTATAGTACTAATTAGTTAATATTGATTATTTTGTATCTTTGTTTATTCTATACTATTTGTTACTATCTATCTATCTATACTTTGTTGTATTTTGGTTGTTATTATTGGCTTATATTTTTTATCTATTTATTGTGTTGATTTAAATTTGGTTTGCGCACACAGGAGAAAGACCTAGAAAGTGCATTTCTTTCCTGTGCTGGTTGCCTGGAAGAAATCACTCTAAAGCGATAAGGCAAATTGTTCTTATTATTATTATAATATATTATTATTTAATTCTATTGATGAGGAAAAGTCAAGTTGGGTATTATGATTATCAATCACAAAAATGATAATATTATAATTTGGTTAATAGCTTTAACATTTAAATTTGGTTAAAGTCAAGGCAAAGTAACCTAAGGCAAAAAAATTAATTGAGAAGTCTAATCATGGAAAAGCCTCTCCCCCCACCCTCAACTCCGCGCCTTGATTCTAAGTATTTCCCCATATATTTCATATTTTGATAGTTTCATTCTTACATAATTAATAAATATTTCTCTAGCTTCATTTTTAAGTAATTATTGTAAGTTATGTTAGTTATAATTTTCAGCTCGATTATTTTCTACCGTAGGATGTCACCCGACAAGATGCAAAGAGTTTGAATGTAATGCAGAAGGATATCTTGATGATCTAAGGAAGTTAATAAATGAAAACAGGGATAAAGTAGTTGCAATAGGTGAATGTGGCTTAGATTATGAAAGGCTACATTTTTGTGAAAAGGATGTGCAATTAAAGTAAGTTTAATAAGGAATAATATTTCTAGATGTCCAGTTGTGAGTAAAATAAATACTTAGCTGTCTGTACTTGAAATTCTCTCAGAAAATTTTAAAAGTATTGAAATTCTGTTTATGTGTTAATTTAGTGGGGTGTAACTTACTAGAGTAAGAACAAAACGAAAACTGTAAACAAAGGTAGACAAAGCAGTAATTTTTCAGTCAGACCAGTGATTCGACCTTTAACTAGTATTGTTTATATTTGCTGAAATACATTATATTCCTCTATGAAATTATAAAAATAACTATATAATATATAGCTATGTGCGGGCACAGACTTCGTTCTGTCAAAGGGGGAGGGGGAGGAATTTCTTAAAATCCGTTCTTAGCTGACGTCTACATGGCAAAAGTAATATCCAAATTTCAAGTCTCTAGGTCTTATAGTTCCAGAGATATGGTTTTTTTTTTTTTTTTTTTTTTCGGATGGATCTATGCTAATGGCCCGAAGGCCCTAATGCTTCAACGGATTTGTGTGAGCCCATTCGGCTCACTTTAGATTGGGGGGTTGCCCCCCGCCTACCGTGCAGTCTGTGACCACACGGCCTCCTGGCGTCGGTTGTGAGAGATATGGTGATGAGCAATCTATCTATGACGATCTCTGTGGCTCAGTGGTAAGCGCGTTGGTGCTCAAGCCAGAGGTTGCGGGTTCGAATCCCGCCAGGGAACAAAAATATTTTCTGTGTTCCTGGGTCATGGATGTGTATTATATAATAAAAATCTTAAATATATGTATAGTATAAAAGTATTAAATATATTTCCGTTGTCTGGTACCCGTAACACAAGTTCTTCGAGAACTTACTACGGGACCAGATTGACGTGGTGTGAAAGCGTCCATAGATATTATATTATATCTATAGAATAGCTCCTATATGTATAGATGAGAACCTTTACAGGTATTTTGAAAAGCAATTGCAACTAAGTGGAGAGTTTCAACTTCCACTATTCCTGCACTGTCGGGCAGCGGCTGATGACTTGATGGAGATATTGGAAAGGAACAAAAACCACATTACCGGTGGGGTGGTGCACTCCTTCGATGGATCACATGAGGCTCTGAATAAGATCTTGGCGCTAGGAATGAATATTGGTATTAATGGATGGTAAGAGAATTTATTATTGGAATATACAATATGTATAAAAACTTTACTTTCTAGTAATCTTTAGTAAAACACAAAAAAACAAAAAAAAAACAGTTTCACTTAATATGTTAGTTGGATAGACAAACTGCCAAACGTGCCACCTGATGGTAAGTGGTCGACGTCGCCCATGAACATAAACTAGTTAACCTGGAACGAGCCCAGGCAACTCATTCATTGCCTATCCTGAGACATAAGATGTTAAGTCTCGGTGACAGTAATTACACTGCCTGTCTTTGCCTTCCCCCTGTTTCACGAGAGAAACAAGTAAGATGGTGGTACCCTCCCGCATTCCTCCCACCAGCATAAAATACCGGTACATATTTTTTGTTTTCAGTTCCTTGAGGACGAAAGAAAATTTAGAAGTAGCAGCAACAATTCCTAAAGATAAGTTAATGATTGAAACCGACTGCCCGTGGTGTGAGGTGAAACCGACACACCCAGGCTATGAGCATGTTAAAACCAAATTTCCTTCTGTGAAGAAAGAAAAGTATGATATTACCTCGGACAATCAAGTGAAAGGCAGAAATGAACCCGTGAATATAGTGTAAGGGATTTTTTTTTCTTTTACGCCGGGAAATGCTCTGAGGCATCCCGCGGGGGAGTGGGTCGCCCCACGCGGGTATTTGGGATTCGTTGCGCCCGAAAGCTGGTAAGTGGACGCAGCTCTACCCACTAAAACCCGGCAAGTGCCACCAATGCCGCCATTGGTGAGGTGCCCCGGATCTAATAAGCAAACAGGGTACCTCGACGGCTAATCAGTCCCCCAAGGGACCGACACCACCTCCACACAGGGGTTGTCCCGCACTACAGAACAAACAGTCGGGACAGTACAGTGAGGTGAGGTTCCCGTCCTCGCCACATGCCCCCTTTTATAAGAGGGGTACAAAGAGCCCCCTCGGCTCAATTAGCTTCGCCCAAGGTGCAGCGGCTCACCCTAGGCTACTGAGCCCCACCGTCACGTCAAGGCCTGAACTGGTTGGGAGTGTAAGGGATACTAAATTAATTTGATAATATGTGTTTGGTGATTCTTCTTCACTAACCCCAACATTTAATGTCACCAAGATCAAAACTTATAACTTTTCACAGTAAAGGGATTATCAAATGCAAAAAGATTGTACACTAATAATATACAAGGTTGATAAAAGCGAGGGGCATTAAATTAAACTACATATACTACACATGATTACGGTTAATCCGAAACTATAAAAAAATTGTTTGAGACAAATAAAAAAAAAGTTTTTCAAAGAACGTAAATACGTGAATAGTCAAGTAAAACGTAAATATCCTTTGTAAAATGTCCACTAACCTTCAAATCTAAAAGGGAACGTCGCACAGCACAGGGTGCGTCTCACCGGGTCGAACAAAGTGTAGTGGCTTTAAAACTTTAAAAATATCCTGTGACTAAACTATTGATTCTATTGGTCTAAGTTTTGGTGTGTAGCCTGAAAATGGTACATAGTATACAGCTTGGCAAAAAAGAGTATGGAAAAAATGAGGGCGCCACTTTCACTTATGTTCCATCATAATATGGAAAATTAGTAAGATAATTTAATCAAATCGTTAAAAGTAAATGTGAAAGACTAAGCTTTACTCAAAATCTAGTATTTGTCGGCCAAGTATTGTCAACATCATAGGTTTCCATTTAGTAAAATATTTAGTCCCACCTGTCACCACGTCATACTCTTTTTTGCCAAGCTGTACGTTGTTTAATTTAATGCCTCTCGCTTTTATCAACCTTGTATATTCAGATCCTACAGAGATTACCACATTCAAAAAAACAAAAATAAACTTCGATTTTGTTTTATTACTAAAAACATTTAAAAGGGAATAATTACAATGTTTTACACTTTTAGTTCGCGGAGCTCGATATTTCGACATTATCTACGAATGTCTTGTTCACGAGACTGAAGTATGCGGGTAGATGTTGACGGCATTAGAGGAGTCCGTATCGGACTACCTCCTTTCTCGTACGTTTGCTGCGTAAACACTGGTCTACCCGCATACTTCAGTCTCGTGAACAAGACATTCGTACATAATGTCGAAATATCGAGGTCCGCGATTAATTAATTTTAGTAACGAAAATAGCCTTTTTTTTTTAAACCAACGCTTTAACTTAATTGTTGTTCTTTGCAGGCAAGTTTTGGAAATACTGTCAGCAATCAGAAAAGAAAATGTTGAAGAACTGGCAGATTCTATATACAATAATACTATGAAGTTATTCTTTAGTAATAAATAATATATTTAAAGACTTGTTTTATTCAAAATTTATTGAAGTTTAAAAATCTTTGAGGTGTTTGAAGTTCACCCCGCATTGTGCCAGGGCACAGAACTCCCCACCATGGTTCAGGCCTTGTCGTGGCGATGGGGATCAGTAGCCTAAGGTGAACCCAGCACTGAAGCCAATTGAATAGAGGGAGCTGCTCTTTGTACCCCTCTTATAAGAAGAGAGGACAAAGGGCGAGGATGGGAACGTCACCCAATTGCACTGTTTATCAAATTTAAGCAACTGTCCAGTGAACCTAGAAGTTAATATACCTTTTCTTCCCTCCATTTTTGCAGAAAAATGTTCACACTTCACCCCTGTATCAATTGCGCCTCGCACTGTTCCTGAGGTTCCGCGATGTCGTGTCCTTGAACGGTGTCTATGTGTGCGTTACTCGAACGCACGTTGTATGTATCCGTTCGTATCTATGTGCCTATGGCCAGCACTGGACAGGTCGACGGTGATGATGATGATGATGTGTTCAGTTGCTAGAATGATGATCTGTTCGGTTTGTAGTGTCATTATCACGTGAATCATGACATAACTTTGTAAATAATCGCTGATGACTATCAAAATTTGTTTTGTGACTTCTTGGCTTTAATCATAGTAATTATAAGGTTAAAGATTATTGTCATAATAATTTAACCTTTTATGGATAGTTACAATGTAATACTTGCGCGTGTCCGTTTCCTAAAATACATTAGTAGTAGCAGAATAGATTCACACAACAAATAAGTTCTCAACTGCTTTTTCTACAAAAACAAAATGAGATTTTGCTGCAACTTTCACGGTTACAAACAGTGCTATGAAAATACGTCTACGTCGGTCGAACACCGAAATTAGATTGAACAATATTGCACTAGCTAGATAGTCCCCATCATGGTTCAGGCCTTGACGTGGCGGTGGGGCTCAGTAGCCTAGGGTGAGCCCAACACCTTGGGCGAAGCTAATTGACCCGAGGGGGCTCTTTGTACTTCTCTTATAGGGGACAAAAGAGCAGGGGGGCAAGGGGTGAGGATGGGAACCTCACCCCATGGTACTGTCCCGACGTTGGGAGGGGTTGTTCTGCGGTGCGGGACAACCCCTCTGTGGAGGTGGCGTCGGTCCGTTGCGGGACTGACTGGCCGTCGAGGTGCCCTGTCAGCTTAACAGATCCGGGGCACCTCACCAAGGCGGCACTGGTGGCACTCGCCGGGTTTTAGTGGGTAGAGCTGCGTCCATTTACCATCTTTCGGGCGAAGCGAGTCCCACATGGGTACCTGGGGAGACCCACTCCCCAGTCGGGATGCCTCAGAGCATTTCCCGGCATAAAAGAAAAAAAAAAGATTCTAGATAGTTGCATGAACATGTCTCGACATGTCTGGCACCAATTACATTGCCAATAATTTCTGCCTGATTATAGCACAACTCCTAGAACATTGGAATCGTTAATCTATATATAATGCATATTTTTGTCTTCAGCAATAACTATGTTCATTTAGTTTCGGTATTAAAAGAAAATTGAAGAACAAAGAGTTTCTCTGTATGGTTTCTGGATATTGGTCAGTAAAAAACACACTAAAGAAATTTCATTTTATTCATCCTCAGTAATAAACATTTACAACACAATTTCATGACAAAATTAACTCAACTATTCATAATTTAAATGCTTTTTAGGAATGTCTATTACAAAATTAAATCATTTAATTGATTATTGATATGATTTTATTGCATTGTTTTATTTATTCGATATCGTTATAAAGTTACTATAATACTAAACCATGTTATCGACAAAAAATTAAATACTTCATTAATGATCGACATAAGTAAATATATAAGTCAGGTAACATTTCATTCAACTTACAATGAATAGAGAGACATTAAGATGTGATGAAAACCATGATTGTGCTCAATTCTTTCCATAAAAATGGAAAGAAGATAAAAATTAAACGTAGACATTTGTACAAAATATAATTGAAAAATAAATCTCATCTTATAAAATTATCACTGCTGATGTTTTGGTGAATAATAAACTTTAAATTAAAATCTCTAAATGTCCATAAACTGTGTATGTATGTCCACAGTCCGCACTTGTGATTCTCAGTCATCACCGGCTGGGGTTGTACTTCAAGGTATCTCCGAGTACACATGGATCTGCTCCCTGAACCAATGTAAGTATGAACTCATGTGGAACCTGGTAGCATTCAGGGCTACCTGGGTCTTATTTTGAAGTTTCTCTGGCGCCCATTCTCCGCTGAAAAGTAGAAAAATAAATAAATAAATTAAACTTTTGTCTGAATATAGGCAGAAAATATTGAAAGTCTTTGGTATATTTTTAAACATCCATTTATTTATATTGAATAACTTGATTAAAATAGTTTAATAGCATAATTATACAAAGTGGTAATCTTTTAAACAATATAAATTCAGTTTTGTATAGATTAAAAAAAATATTATATTTCATAGTAAATTTTATATAGTTTCATAGTAAATTTTATATAGTCTCTTAATAGGC
Organism: Helleia helle; assembly: GCA_963853865.1. NCBI lineage: Eukaryota > Metazoa > Arthropoda > Insecta > Lepidoptera > Lycaenidae > Helleia > Helleia helle. The sequence goes on along the minus strand of OY971433.1, from coordinate 15,612,751 downwards.
ACAAGTATTACAAAAAAATTTTAGAACAATCTCATTCACTCACGCCCGAATACTCAAACGGATCTCAAATTTAATACGTACTTAAACTCGTGTTGTCCCTATTTTTTTTTTGAATCTGACACGTCGTAGCATGAGTTTAAGTACGTCTTACATTTGAGATTCGTTTGAGTATTCGGGCGTCAGTCATTTCATCTAAGTGCAAAACAGTAATTTCTGATATAAAGAATAAATAGTTTATACTATACTTACACAAACACTTTAGTTTGCAAATAATCCGATGTTAATCCATAAAATTGAACAGCGTAGGTCTTCACCGAGGCATAGGCATTTGATGAGTGTTTTTGTACAGTATCAATAACACCCGGTACATATTCCTCTATAGTAGCCAGCACTACAGGGGTTTTCACAACAATATACTCCTTGATGTTACCGACAAGAAACTGGAGTTTCCTGGAGGTCACCTTCATTACATCTTTGGTGAGCTGAGCATAGGGTCTCGCAAACTCAACAGTCTGTACATAGTATATGGGCACATTGTTCTCCAACCAGATGTAACCACGAGCTGACGTCGAGAGTGTCTTCTGCCAAGCGTGTTGAGTTTGCTCCAAGATGCCCAGATCATTGAGCACTTTACCCGTAGTACTCTCTGTAATAAAGCAAAAGTTCCAATTAGTTTTATTTTTTCAATCACAACATAAATACAAGGAACAAAGAAATTGAATGTACCATTATCTTTAATTCGACAATGTATACGTTTTTACAATAGGATCCCAGAACATGTTCAAAATCTTTCCATTAATAAATTTAAGAAAACTGTTAAGGAACGTTTGTGTGGTAAAGGCTATTATGAAATAAAAGATTTTATTGAAGATACCACACCTTGGGAATAAGACATTCACTGTTTAGGTTTTACATGGACATAGTGGAACCTATGTATTTTATTTTTGATGACAAAAAGCAACCCCTAAGTTTTTTTTCGTTTTTCTTGGGGGAGTCTGCATTTCTAACGAGTTTTTTTTACTACACCTACTTTTTATTGAAATCTTTTTTGGCGCATTTCAAGTGTACAAGGTGTTACCTACGAAATGTCGATATTTTGGATTTATTATAACTCCAATAGAACTTATTATGGTAAGTTTTTTATGTTGGATAGATAAGCTGTTAGACGTGTCACTTGTTGGTAAGTGGTCGACGTGGGCCATGAACATAAACTAGTTTACCTAGCCCAGGCAACTCATTCATGTATTGGCTATCCTGAGAACTAAGATGTTAAGTCTCGGTGCCAGTAATTACTGGCATTAAAATTTGCACTGCATGTGTAATTACTGGCATGACATCGTGCCCATCTCTCCGAAACACAACAAAGCTATTTCATAGGAGAACAGCAGAGAGCATAGCACAGCACAGCACATTCCACCCACAGCCCACCGGTAACAAACAGACGGTGGATGTGATAAATGAGGTGCTAGATTTTACAGATTACCTTTGACTAAATATAAATATATCAACGATATCAAAAGAAAAATGTAACTACATATCTGCTCCCATTGCCTTTGACAGTATAGCAAATATTTAAAATAAAAAAGGTCAATTCATAGAGAATAATTCATTTAAATAAATCCATAAAGTACCAATAATCAAAATATGAACAAACAAATCAAAAAAAAAAAAAGAAAAAAGATTTGAATAAACTTGAATGACATTTTAAGAATGTCATAGGTAAAATATAAATAAACTTTCAGAATAAATTGGCCAATTATTTTTTGGCATCAACAAGTAGCTCTCAAGTACCATCTAATCTACATTCTCTTCACCATTATACAAAATGATGTTTTTTGCATGAATTAGGATTAGTAATATGTGTAATATAGTAAGATTAGTAATAGTGATGTAAAAACCACACATTTTTTTGCCTAAACGTCTTTACACAAGCAGTAGATCACGTGCCCAAAGTTTCCGTAATTGATTTTACCAAACCTTATATATTAAAGGAAAGGCAGCGTTATCAGTGATAGCTACCAAGCACTTTAAATTTTTCCGATCCTTACAACAATTATCCTTAATCCTTATATTTAAAGCAATTTACACAAAACCTTGACAAATCGTATATTAAAACCTGTCTCAGGAGTCACTGTATCTATTGGTAAAAACAGAATGAAAATTCATCCAGTGATTTTTTATTTTATTGCGTACAGTGCTATCAAAATTATCCAATCTGTACTGACCTTTTCTTTGTGTTGTTTCTCACAAAAATAGATAACATTAAATAGTTGCATTAATAATTTTTTTCAAACATTTTTTATATATCTACTTCAGAATATATAATTAGCAACTAAGTGGTTTTTTATAACATTGATGTTCTGACAATAATTTATGGACTAGAGTCTAAAAATGGCTATACATCCTTAGGGGTTAAAATGTAAATCAAGATCCGAATATTATCTGATCACATATTTTATGTGATATTCATAATATTTATTTATTTACAATATACCTACTCACAAAATACTCAATGTAATGAAAAATTTACATGGGTATTTAATTTATGTGGTAGACCAGCGTTTCCATTTAGGTAGGTCACAACCCGGTACCGGGCCAAGAAAAAAAATCTGGGTTGCAACCTTGTAGACCTCGACTGATGAGACAAAAGAGTCAAAAATGAGCAGTTTTAACTTCTCACTAATTATTGTAATACTTAAAACACATATATTTTATTTTACCTAATATTTCAGGGGGTTTAAAAACTTGAGTGGGTCATGAAGGAGCTTGTACGAAATTTTCCGGGCCATAGCAGAACTAATTTTAGGAAACAATGAGGTACACCATAATAGGTATGTATATTATACATTTTTTTATCTCATAAGGAGGCGACCGAGCAGTCGGAGCCTTATGGTGACACACAACCATGATTTGTGCAGATGCGTTACCCTCCTTTTACCTATCCCCCCCCCCCTCAATGGGCCACCGGAAACTCACACTTAACGCCGGGGTTATGTGAACGAGAGATACCAATCACCCCGGTTGTGCCGGCCTAATTCGGCTGCAAAGCAGCATGGCTCTTTCTTATATTATGTAGCTTTGAAATGATGAAATTTTATAAATTTTAAGCCAATTTACATTTGTTACACCCCTAGAAGTTAATTCTTATTTACTATAAACAATAGAGGTTATCTGAACAATAAACTTACATCAGGGGTTATGTGTCTGTCACACTTTCACATTCATATAAAGAGGAAATAGATATGAATATTATGTAAGGTACTACGTATGTATGGTAAAGAGCAAGTTGGAATAAAAAATAATGTCCCCGTAAGTAACATGAATGTAACCTTACACCAAAAATTTTGTTAACATATTAAATTGACAAAACGTTATTCTCTTGAAATATAAAATATAATAATTAAAAAATTATATTTTTTAATAATAACTGCGCCGGCCTTGCAGTGCATCAGGGATGCTGGTGTTGACAGTAAGTCGGATATTATAGGAAAGTGCACGGCATCCCTGATTCACCGAGTGTGGTGCAGAACCATGTCTTTGAAGACAGTGGTTGCTAGATTGGACATGGACAATGCTCTAATGTAACACTGAACTTGTGTAAATTTGGTCAAAGACACCAGACCTTCCAATAATTTTAATTTAGATAACACACTAACATAGTTTTTTAAGATTATACTAACACTCTCTGGGTATTTGTTAATCCTGAAATAAATGATTTTAATTTTAATTTTATTTATATGGGCTCTAATGTAATTTTCTTGTTTGACGAGTTACTGTTCTTTAGAAATAATAATCATACCAGGAAAACCTAAACCTATAATTACTATTTATATACTAGTTATTTTCCTTACATTTATAATACATACTACATCTTACATAGAATTTAGTTGTGGCAAGCCTTATCCATACTTAAAATAGGAGTTGAATATAGAATCATTTAGCACAAATTTGGGCAAGAGGGTATGGTATGAGAGCGCCCCCCCCCCCCCTAAATCCCACGAACCCCTCCCAATACGAGGTAATACACCATTATAATAATAAAAAACCATTGAAGGTGACCAAAGCTTCCTCCCACTTTATGGCACCAGATAGTACTCAATACTCATACACATAGTATAGAGAGCAGTGGGGTATAATAAAAATACTTTTATACTAAAATAGTACTACTTACTTGGGAAGTTTCCGTTCACCCTTGACACATCAAAAGCAATCAATCCAGCGATGCCCACAAGTAAGAAGAAGCTTGCCCATAGCCAAGGGAACCTTCTAGTGCTCGTCATCCTGTCTAGAATATCCTAAAAATTACAATCAAACTGTCAAGATGTTGAAAAATATCTTGGTTCTACTGAATGCAGTAACACAAACATTGACGAATGGAACAAAATTACTTATCTATGTTTAGACTTTGCATATCAGTGCAGTACACAAGTTAGGGAGTCATAAATGAGTATGCATTATTTTATAGAGCGCAGTTAGAAATAGTTTCAACGTCTTGTAGAGCATATTTTTGGTGCATGAATCGCATTCGTATTTATCTTACTTCAATTGGATTTTACAATTTATCAGACCGAAAACGAATATAAAATTAGTAAAATTATGTAATGTTTATAAATTATAATGCACATTACGTATGTGCCTAATTTAAATAATAATCATACAATTAAAATATAAAAGTTAGAGACCCCCGCTGCGGAACAGATGTAACGCATAGATGTTAGCGGCATTTTCCACGTAAGAATTATAAGTCGTTTTCTGTCGTTAATCAAGTTTCGCTATTAGAAAACCATTGCGAAGATAAAAAAGGTACATAAGGTGTTAATACGCCCTACAGATTTCATTTAAAATCTAATTGAATGTACATTTTAGTTAATAATTATCACATCACTAATAATACTAACCGAATACTGATAAAAATTTAGTAAATAACAATGAAAACGGAATTATAAAATAATGAAAATCAATAATTTCGAATTAAAGACGACACAGAAATTTATTCCACCATTTCAACTTGGACGAAGTTGACGAGACTACTTTTTTAAAACGTGTTTCCCAAACTGCGTTAGTATCCATGACCTTCAGCCGCTGAGTGTGGCCCAATCAAAAAAGTCAGCGCAAAATTCAGTTAATTCAAATCTGTATTTTTTTCTTCCAATTGCTAGTTTTATATTTCAATTATTATTAAATAATTATGTCTATAAAAGTATACTTGTTCTACAAGTCGAATATCATATTAAGTTGTTTAATCTATAATATGAATTCTTGATGCTATGAAAACATAAAAAGATTAAAAATTTTGTATTTATCTATAAATCTATAAATTACATTTTCTTTTCATTAAAATTGACATTAATAAAAGCCTTATTCCTGACTTTATACAATTAACATAATTAAGCCATAATACACCTGGTTCAATAAGTCTCGGGACTAAATACTAAAAAAACGTTTTTTTGATAAAAATATTTTTTATTCATCAACGTAGTCTCCTTCAGCTGCGATACATTCCCTCCAACGGTTCTCTAACTACAAATAAATCCCATGAGTGTAGAACGATTTTTCTTTGGCTGTAAAATAAGCCTCCGTTGCTGCGATTACTTCACCATTTGTGTCAAATTTCTTACCTCGAAGTAATTTTTTCAAGTCTGCAAAGAGCCAGTAATCACTGGGGGCTAGATCTGGCGGATCTGGAATAAGGCGGATGTGGAAGTAATTCGAAGTGCAATTCGTTTAGTTTGGCCATCGTTACCATTGATTTGTGACACGGCGTATTGTCCTGGTGAAAAATCACTTTTTTTTTCTTCAATTAAGGCCGTTTTTACGCGATTTCGTACGTATGATGAAGATTATTCCAAGCGCATCCCAAAATACAGAGGCCATAACCTTGCCAGCTGATTTTTGTGTCTTACGCCGCTTCGGGCGGCTTTCACCGGGTGCTCTCCACTCTGCTGACTGCCGATTGGATTCCGGAGTGTAATAGTGAATCCATGTTTAATCCATTGTCACGTACCGACGTAAAAAATCCTTTTTATTCCTGTCAAACATAGCCAAACAGCGCTCTGAAGCATCAATACGCTGTTGCTTTTGATCAATCCCATTTGGAAAAAAGCTTTTTCATGGACAAATGTTTATGTAAAATGGTGAAGACACTACTAGTTGAAATCTTCACTATCACTATCACTCAGCTATCTCACGCAATTTTACTTTTCTATCTGAAAATCGTGAAGGACACGATTTTCAGGACTTGGTTGATGTTTTGTTGTCTCACTGCTTCATTTGGACGACCAGAACGTTCAGCATCATTTGTATCCATACGACCGCGTTTGAATTCAGTATACCACCGACAAATTGTTGTTTTAGACGGAGGAGATTCTAAATAACACTTTTTAAGCCACTGCTGCGCTTGAACGGTGGTTTTTCCCATTAAAAATCAATGTTTTACCAACACGCGAAACTCGTTGTTATCCATTTTTTACGAATGTACTATACTAGTCTCACTAAAAAGTGTGTAGCTCAATATTTTATCGTTCGATTTTCAAAAAAAAATTAGACATATCATTTTGATGGCCAGTGCTTTCGAAAAATAAAAAAAGTTTTTAATATAAGCCGCCATGTCTGTTAGTCCCGGGACTTATTGAACGATCTAGTAATGTTGTAGAAAAATAGATATCCTATTCATTAGTATGTTGATTTTTCTTAAGTCTTCTAAATAAAAATCTTTGTAAACTTATGTAAAATAAATAAAAAACTAATGTAATTAAAGAAACATAAGTATTAAGTTAACCTTACCTGGCATATTTTACTCGCTTTCACCACTGTTTCATCTTTTTTCTTTCCCTTTAATGTTTCGCCGCAGATTTCTTTGAATTGTAGAACGGTCGCTTTCAAGGACTTCTTCTTTAGTTTCGGACTGACCTCGTCCCAATTTGTATCTAGTAAAAATGTATTTAACTACAAACCTTATAGGGTATTTTTTGTTATGTCATAACGAGGAAACCGAGCAGTCGGAGCCTTATGGCGACTATCGACGCGCATAGGCATCCGTTCTTCCATTGCATCCATTGCCGTCCTTTTCCCTATCCCCCCAATGAGCCACCGGAAACTCGCAAACCTCACGAAACGCGACAGCAAAGCTGTCACTTAACGCCGGTGTTATGTGAGAGATAGGTGCAAAGCAGCATGGCACTACCTCTTACAAGCATAAGTAGTTGCAATGTACAATACTTTTGGATCACCCAAGTTTGTTAATTTGAAGCCTTATAAATATAACTACTTTATAAATGTACATTTTACATTTATGTACAGCCAAAACGTAAATGAAAGAATAATTTGAGATAACACAAAATGACTTATTAACTATTTTCGTCTTAAAGTGAATATTGATTGATTTATGTAGCACAACCATAATATGAAAAGGCACAATACGAAATTATATATTTTAGTCCTGATTTTATTTGGCAATACACTAAATACACTGAAGTTGTTATTGTTTTGTATATAAATATATAAATAACTTATTTTAATTTATGTATTACCTATGTATTCTATTAGTGTAGCGGATTGCTTGCTGCACCTATTAAATAACTGTCTCCAAGTGGCATTGCAAGAGTCATCTCGCTGCAAACAATTCACTAAACTCTCAACAATCGCCTTATTGTACGGGTCTAGAGTGGTGCCACTCAGGTATTGGTTAGGCAACTTCTTCATCAGCTGGTTAAAGGTCACTTGTAGTTTGTTGCCACTTTTATTAAAATAAATATCCTGAAAATGTTACAGTGTTAACACATATATACCGATAAAAAATATAATTTACTACTGGACAGACATTCTGTACAATTTTTTTTGTAGTGGATGGAATTGTAAATCTAAAACATTCTTCAATCCACACAAAATCAGTCCAGCCTTTTAGGAGTTTAGTGAAACACACACACAGACAAATTATATGATTTCACTGAAATTGGTGTGACAATAAAATTACTTTATCCATTTGTCTGTTGGGTACTAGTTTTATTAAATTAGGTCACTCATATACATCAGTGTTAGGTTCAACTGTGCAATGTAGGTTTGGAAAGACTTTTTAGCCATTTAGGTTTCAGGTTTACAACATTAGTGATGTAAAATCTAAGCTTTAAGACCCAAGTTTGTAAAAGCTAGACAAAGTTATGTTACGTTAGTTAGTTAGTTCTTGACAAACTAGTTGCTTTACCGGTGGGAGGGAAGCGCTGTGCCGCGCTCCCGGCTGCATGGGTACCACCATCTTGCTTCTTTCTCCCGTGAAACAGCTTTGCTGTGTTTCGGAGAGAAGGGCAAGACAGGCAGTGTAATTACTGGCACCGAGACTTAACATCTTATGTCTCAGGATAGGCAACACATAAATGAGTTGTCTGGGGTCGTTCCAGGTATACTAGTTTGGGCGACGTCGACCACTTACCATCAGGTGTAACGTTTGCCAGTTTGCCTATCCAACTAACATAAAAAAAAAAAAACATTTTACATAATATTATGTTAGATATAATTTAAGTTTTGATGTATTCAATGAACTATTTGAACTTTTTAATAATTTAATCAGTATAAGAATGCATCCATACCTTATACTTAAGTAATTGCTTCACAAGGTCACTTGATTGATCTTTTGCCAAACTATTCTTTTTATTGTTGACCATGTCGAACATAGCCAGCAATTGATCTTGACTCACTTTAGCATCCATCTTAGCGTGCCTATCGAGCAATTTCGATAAATAAACAATGATATATTTTGAATAACTCTTCAATTCAATAATTGGTAAGAATAGTTCTTGCCATGCTAAAATAAAAAGAAAGAATTAGACAAAACTTGCATAAGTATTGTTCTTGTAATCAAAAACTATAGTATATTGCCATCATTAAGTTGCATGTTTGATACTTTTAAACTTAACATGGGTGAAACTATAGGGCACCCTAAGGGCTTATAGTGACTACCAATGCCCATAATCATACGAAAAACAAAAGTTATGCAGATGAGTTGCCCTCCTTTTCCCTATCCCTCAATGGGCCACCGGAAACTCACAAATCACACTAGCTGTCACTTAACGCTGGTGTTTGTGAGCAAGGGGTACCACCCCGGTCGTGCTAGCCCAATTTGGCTGCAAAGCAGCATGGCACTACCTCTTATATAAATGTTCTTTACAGTTAGTTATACATATAAGTAGTTTCATTAGTTAAAGAAAAATTATCTCCATATAAAGACAATAAAATTTTACATAATAACATATGTGTATTATTATATTAAGTAGATTTAAAAAAATAACTTATTCTATATTACAAACGATGTGTACCTGAGAGTAGATATGGAGTGAAATGAAATTTCAATACAATTTATCTTAACCACCTTGAAATATGTCAGAGATAAGAATGAGACAGGTGTAATCTTACATAAAACACATTTGTTTTGACAACAGCTTGCGTTCGGTGAGTATTTTTAACCGACTTAAAAAAAGAGGAGGTTCTCAATTCGTCTGTATGTTTTTTTTTTTTTGTATTTAATTAACAAGCCACCTCCTTTTAAAACCATGTTTAGGATGGAATCAGGGGCGGAGCTACCACCATAACTGCCGTATCAATTATACGGGCCACGGGGGCCCCTGACGTGCGTAAGCAAAAATTAATAAAATAAAAATAATAAAAACTATTGTCCATAGAGGCAGAAACTATAGAAAAGCTAAAGTTATCATCGGCTGTAGGCAAGCTAAATCAGAAAAAAGACAAGGAGAGTGTATAATATATTTAATTTGAATAGTTTGTAAAATTTTTGTAAAAAGTGGCAGGAAAGATAATTATGATGAATAAATATTTCTTTTAATTTTATGCAAACATTTTTTTGTGAGAAATCTTTATCCTTCATAAGGGCCCCCAAAAAATTTATACATGGCCCCGCCAACGCTTATTATTATTATTATTAAAATTATTTTCAAATTATTTACATTCTTGTGTATTTGCAATGCAATTATTTAAATTTGTAAACTTAAAAAAAATTGCATTTTAAATTCAAATTGACACCCACAAATCTGAATAATATTATATGAATTTAGCTAATTCTTATTATTTTTGGCTAGTGTAAACTTGAGTAAATTTTACAGGATTAGTTTGTAACTTTAAAAGCAATTTTTTATAAGTGTATTTAATTGACTGTATAGTTTGATAAAATTATATAAAAGCCACAAAACAAATGCACTAACAAATAACCACAATATAACAATACCTTTTAATCCTACTGCAAAGTTGTTTGTTCCTCCTTGACCGAATGCCCACAGCAAACTCAGACCAATAGGTGGTCGGTTTTGATAAGAGTTTCTCAAGCTGGAACTCTTCGGTATTGAGGCAACACAAAATTCTGGATATTCTAAAGCAAGCATCTGTAGTAGTAATCTATGACCATTTACTAATTGACCTGAAATCATAAATTTGTTAAAGAAAAGCAGAAATCATCTACAAGTTTATTCCAAGCCGAGTTTGCCATAAGCTATAGTCACCTGTTGTCCATAACATTACATTTTCATTTGTATACTGCATTTTATAAGAATAATTTACTAATTTAAAAACAATTATATTCTTACATCTTTTTTTAACAATAATTAACACTTTTATACAATTTAGAGCATAAAAAGAAATGCATGCTATAAATAAACTATATTACTTATGAAGCCCTACATCATTATTTTCTGTACATAAGTTTTATATGCACTGATCACTTTTTTTTCATTTTTTTTATTTTAGTTGGATAGGCGAACTGACAAACGTGCCACCTGATGTTAAGTGGTTGACGTCACCCATGAACATAAACCAGTTTACCTGGAACGAGCCCAGGCAACTCATTTATGTGTTGCCTATCCTGAGACTTAAGATGTTAGGTCTCGGTGCCAGTAATTACACTGCCTGTCTTGCCCTTCTCTCCGAAACACAGCAAAGCTGTTTCACGGGAGAAAAAAGCAAGATGGTGGTACCCATGCAGCCGGGAGCGCGGCACAGCGCTTTCCTCCCACCAGTTAGTAACAGTAGATCACTGTCAGCCTGTGTCCATCCACATGAGTGTTGGTCGGCTATTAAGCAGGTGGGAAGACGATCTCCATACAGTGTCCAGTCCGTGTTGGATCAGTCATCTTGGCATTCTTTGAGGGAGGCCTCAGCAGTGGACGGATAGGGGCTGAGGATGATGATGATCAAGTGTTCTAGGAATTCATATTAATAATCATTTTGCTCATAATTCTCACACTCACATATTTGTATTATGATAGAATATTATACTAGCGGGCCTACAGACCTTCTATTGGCTTATAATATATTAAAATATTTATGCTAATAGATAATATTAACAAACCTCTGCTCATATCATTGGCTAATGCTGTAAGTGTTACATCGAAAAACAATTGAGTGTTAGCCTTTCCTGCATCTTGTAAAACTTTTTCTAGAAGGTTCTTTACATCATTTGGTACAACACTTAAGGGATATTTCAAATCATAGGAAGAGAAAGTTGGATCCTCAACATCTATTTGAGTTTTAGAGTTGATAAAGGTGGCAACTTCTTTAAGCCACACTAAAGGCGCGTTGGAAAATCGAAGTTTATTAGTTGTTATTATATTTGCTAACTCTGACGTATCAATCTGAAAATAACAAGGGTTGTTTATAATCGAAATATAGTATCTAAAATCGAAATAAAGTCAAAACGCGACTTACGGCTTCAAATGCTTCTTCTAGGGTTTTGGGCGGTTTTGGTTTAGAAGGTTCCAACTTCTTATCTTGTTTCTTTTTTTTATCTCCGTTCTTTTTTTCTTTAAGCGGCTTTTTTGTATCGTCTATCTCCATACCTTCATAATACGATTTTATTTGGGAATGGGGAACTGTAAAGCGTTGAGATTTGAGAAATTAATTGTGGAATAAGTATTAGCAACGTAAGGCTATCGTATAATAATAATTACAGCGCATACCAATATCTTCCAGTTTTGGTCCATTTTTGGTCGGCTTTTTTTCGTCCTCCTTATTCGTTTTTGTTTTACCACTTTGAGATTTCTTTCCTTTACCAACAACTTCCCATTGACCGCTAGACATGTTTAAAATGGGATCGAGATTAGTTTTAATTTACGAATTAATGTAAATAATATGAAGAAGTTAGCATGTACACGTCAAAAACAAAGTAAAAAATGTCAAACTGAAAGTCTGAAATGGAATGCAGTCTGTCATTGGTCAATTTATTCCACTTGGTCAAAACGTGGCAGTGCGTTTTGTGCAATGTTGCATTATATGATAAATTTATTTAATAAAACTTAAAATCGCTACTATTTCAATATTTTTATTTAAAACAAAAAATACTACGAAAGATATATTCCAAATTTTACTGTAAATCAAATATAAAAAATAAATAAGTAACGATTATAGGGATGTTGACAGTATTCATATAAAAATATAATTTTGATGTTAATTGGTAGTTTCTGTGATAGAATTCTGAAAAAATACAATATTTTCCCTTATTTTTATTTGATTAAATTAATATTTAATAAATAAAATGTAACAAAATTTAAAATAGGGCACGTGATAATAAACGGAAATGACGTCACCTGTTCCTATTTAGCGGAAGCGGAAGAATATTGACGTACTTTTATACACCATTTTCCGTACGCAGTACATATTGTAAAAACTAATTTTCAGGCGTTTTGACAGTGTACACATGCATAGACACCGTGCAACAATTATAAAACTCAGAAGCCATTTCAAAAATACAAGTGTATGTTTTTTTCTAATGTTTACACAAATTTCTCTCATTATTATGTAATAATTATTTCGTTCGGATTTCGTTCGAAACGTAGGGCGTGTGAATCTTAATAAACCGCAATAAAATCCGAAAAATTGATTCAGTAAAATTTATAATTTTCGGATTTTTTTTACGTGACAACGTCTTATAATTCGTTGGAGCCGGCTGCACGAACGAAAAAACATGACGTTCCATTTTCTTATGACGTTGTCACGTTCAACTATTGTCAGTAAACCGACTTTACTCGAAACGCCACATAATCCGTTCCACTTGGGCTTAAGATTTCATCGCTCGGGACCAAGTGGAACGGAAAATTCGCGTAAAGTAAAGTACAGCTTGGCAAAAAAGTGTATGACGTGGTGACAGGTGGAACTAAATATTTTACTAAATGGAAACCTATGATGTTGACAATACTTGGTTACAAATACTAGATTTTAAGTAAAGTTTAGTGTTTCACATTTATTTTTAACGATTTGATTAAATTATCTTACTGATTTTCCATATTATGATGAAACCTAAGTGACAGTGGCGCCCTCATTTTTTCCATACTCTTTTTTGCCAAGCTGCAAGAGTGGTCGTGAACACTTAGTGGAACGCACTGTTAAGTGCAGTCCATAAAAAAAGTAGATTGGTGTGTCACTGTCAATGTCTAATAAAGTGAAACTGTCAATTTCCAATGTTTGTCATTTGACAAAAATAAGTTTATTGTCTCATGTCTGAAATGTGCTGTACGGATCACGGATCATCTTCTGATAAATACTGTATTAGCCCGTAGTTCGTAATAATCTATTTTGTTGTCTATTATGTTTTGAATTAATCAGTGGTAAACCAACATCCTGAATTGTGAAACTCTGTGTATTAAAGATATTTGTTGTCATGGATCAGGATAAATCAATGCGAGATGATATATACAGCTCTCTGAGAGAACGAGTGTTTTTCGCAGCAAGAGATGGAATGTCCTTAACTCTTTACGCATTATTATATGAAAAAAGTACGGACGACATCGACGATCTCCTTAACAGCGTAAGTAAAACTGAATTTTAACTTTGATTGTGTCAGCTGAATTTTGTACTGTCATGTCTATATTATCTATTTTTATCACTATAAATCAGTTGTTACCTTAGCGCACTTACGAGTGTTTTTAAATATATTTTGCGTTGTTAGGAATTTGCGTAATTGGGTTAAATTTTTGCTTAATGCAAGTCATTGGCAAATAAGACCACTTTGTTTTTTCTATACTAGGTCCACGAGCTATTATTGTATTTTTATAGCACTGGTTGTTCAGTTAAAATGATTATATCTTTTCAACAAATATAAATTACATTATCTATGACAATTTCTTTCTGAATTTTCAAGTTTTGAATGGCCTGTTGGTCTAGTGGTTAGTGACCCTGACTGCTAAACCAGAAGGTTGTGGGTTCGATCCCCACCCAGGACAAATGTTTGTGTAATGAGCATGATCATTTATTCTGTGTCTGGGTGTAATTTATCTTAAATACATATGTATTTAGAAAATTATGAGTATATGTCAGTTGTCTGGTTGCCATAAGAACAGGCTCTGCCTGGTTTGGGTTCAGATGGCCGTGTGTGAGTTGTACCAACATATTATTATTATATAGAATATCTGTGTTAGTCTTTCTAGTTAAAGAAGTGCTAAATGTGTATGAAATCTTTTTCATACACATTTAGCTGACTGTTTATACATTATAAATAGTCAGCTAAATTTGTATGAAAAATATAATTGTCTCCCCTTTATATATATTGTTTTCTAATGTTTACGCCAATTTCACTCATTATAATGAAACAATCATAGGGTAGTTTCGAATAACTTTGTAATGATAGAATGTATAACACCTAAGTCATCCCGTGACCATGTATTGGGTGAAATGGTCCCGTTAATGAGGACTGATCACCCGTCTGGCCTTGCTGGTGTGCCCACCTTTAAATAATAATAATAATCCCGTGACCATGGTTGCTGTAAAGTATCCGAAATGTCGGGCTTGTAAAAATCTTAATAAACTATGATGGCAAGTGTTTGACATCACCCATGAACATAAACTTGTTTAACAATAACTAGTCCAAGCAAATCATTTATGTGTTGCCTATCCTGAGACATAAGAGGTTAAGTCTCTGCCAGTAATTGCACTGCCTGTCTAGCCTTCTCTTTGAAATACCAAAGCTGTATCACGGGAGAAACAAGCAAGGTGGTGGTAACCTGCATGGTTACCATCGCCTTGCTTGTTTCTCCGTGCCAGGTGCGCGGCACAGCGACCCTCCCACCGGTAATAATTATATGGTACTGGTATACTTTCCGTGAACCAGCGGGTGGTAGCCGGTTACACTGTACAGTTAAGATATTATTATCTTGTTAAAAATATGTAAAGATATCTTAATCAAAGTTTGTAATACTTATATATAAAATTCTTGTGTCACAGAGTTAGTGTTTGCACTCCTCCGAAACATCTAAAACTAATTAAATAAAAACCCAACCAGTCACAAGGACTGCCAACAAAGCTGAAAACAAAGCAATTAGATTCGAATACCTTAGTCTGTAATTGATTATGACAACCTATACAATTTAGCGGCGCACAAAATGGCCGTATGCATTGACATTTCAGTATGTTTGACGATTGGTTTTGTAAACAAATATTGCATAATCATAAAGTACAAATAAATCAAACGTCATATAAACGTCAAAAAGCGTCCGAACGATGTCGATTTACTTGAGATTACTAAAGAGATTATTAGAACTTGTAGCTGACAGGGATTCTTAATTTATGCACTTCAAAAGTAAGTTAAACAGGCAGTTATGATAACAAAGAAATCAATTTTGCTGTCAAGGACAGAAAAGTTTATTACATGTTTTATGATTAACATCATGTAGTTAAAGAATCAAGAACCGTGTCTGCTATTACAATTTTGGTGAATAAATTATAACATACATTTTAGCAATGTCCATGATTATATTATACTGTTGTATAAGTGTACAAAGTGAAGGCCTTGCTTTTGTAATTATTTTAAAGTAGGTCTGTTGAAGGTTTTTTGAAGTCACCTCCACTTCTGGTAAATTTAAATTAACTGTACTAATAACAAAATTCTTGTCCAATTTTAAGTCAATGCTGGTGATTTTCTCCAGGTCAATCTTTTTTTTTTACTGAGATTTTTCGAAACATAATTGGCAAGATAAATATTTTGGAAGGGTTCTTATCTCTAACATATCAAATTCATATTGATAAAAAAGATGAGGCTTCGATATGGTAACCATTAATTTAACCATTGTGAAATATTATTTACTGTGTTTTGACAATTATTTGCTTGATGCAAGACATTGTATCACATTACATTTGTATCAAGAAAATTGGAATATATATATTTTTAATTATGAATTGAGTAATAAAATGCTCCCAATTCCATATACAAAATGGGTTGTAAAAAGGACACCTATACTAAATATATTGAGCAACTAATACAAAAGTAGGTAGTCTGCTTCAGGATCTTCTATCTGATATCTTCCAGAATATGTACCCTAAACTTATAAATTAGCCAAAATGCTTGTATCATCAAGCATATAACCGAATAGAGCAAAACAAATTGCGCGAATTTAGTGCTACGACGCCGGTTCTCTGCTCTGATTAGCCGAATCATGGCCATTGATAGATGATTGGTCGATGGGACATACATACAGATCACTGGTTGGTTGAATTGACATTGCGTCAGTGACAAATCACTGACCAGTTTCGTGATTTTATGGCTCACATTACTATTCCATCTGGTTATATGCTCGATGACTGTCATATACCTGAATAAATTTTAAAGTTTCTTCACATTAGTAATTATAGATTTGAGTATCATTTTATATTACAAATAATATCAAATATTTCAGGATGTATGTTGCGATGGAGTGAAATGTACGCCACTGATAGCAGCAGCAAGACATGGTAGAGAGGGTGCAGTCAGAATACTGTTGGAGAAATTCAGTCCGCCGGTCAGATTGGAAACGGAGGGCACAGTGAAATTTGATGAATATGTTATTGAAGGTCAGCTTAGAATTTTGTGAAGCTTTTAAATCTAAAAATAACATCAACCTTTTTATCCATGCAAATGTAATGCATGTTGGAGCTGGCACAGGACCATGATAAGTGGAGCAAAGCAGGGGAGGCCTTTGCCCAGCCCCACCATGGTTCAGGCCTTGTCGTGGCGGTGGGGCTCAGTTGTCTGCAGTGTGAGCCGCTGCACTTTATTACTCTCTTTTCAAATACGCTGTATAGTAGGCTTCGGTCTGTGATGATAAGTGCAAAGTTCTAGAATAGCGTTTCCCAAACTTTGTTCTACTATGGTCCGGTAAATTTCCTAAAATCCCCTTCGTGACCCACTCAATTAAACCACTTGAAACATTAGGTAAAATAAAACACATTTATTGCAAATCGAAGTATACTTGTGTGTTACAATCATTAGTGAGAAGTATGAAGCTGCTTATTTTTGACTCTTTTGTCTCGTCAGATAAACAAGGAGGCAATGGTGCGATCCGGTATTTTTTTTTCGTGGCCCGGTACCGGGTCGCGAGCCACTAAATAGGAAACGCTGTTTATGCATGGCTGAACCTTATCGGCCCATCGTTTATTTACACACAGAATTCTAAATATATGTTTCCGTATTTTATAAATACCGTCCACAAAGAACGTTGACTTGTAAATCCTCTCGTGGTTTATTTTTAGAATGTACAGTTTGTACACACAAAGACACTAAAGACAGTACAAGCTCGCGACTCTGTCCGCTTTGGCCAGGCTCCAGAGCTTTGTCTGCGTATGATTTACTGCAATTAATTCGCATTCATAATTCATTTGGCATTGCACGTTGGTGCTACTATAACGCACTTATTTGAACTTCTAAAAATAATGCGTGAGTCTCAAAAACTTCATAACTATAGTTATTTTTGGCCTTGCGCAATAACTTCACTATTCCATATTTAAATTTTATAAAAAGTATAATTATTGAATTTTAAGTCAGTTGAGCGCGAAATTTTACTGACAATTTATAGTGCAAGCAAAAATGTTAATTTAAATGATTATGTAAAACATATAATGTTATTTTTTTAAGTTGTATGCGTTCTGTGCCTGCTTTACTGTACCTAATGTCTTTGCTTTTTTAACACGCTTTTATTAGCTTGGGTTGTATCTATGTATGTAATGGAATCTTTGAACATGATTTTGACCCACTTCTAACGACCAGATTTTGTTCAAACTTTGTAGATTTATCGAGGACCGATGACAATACAATAATTTGATAAAATTATTCCAATATCCTGATCAGGATAATCAGGATAGCACATGCTAGGAAGGCGTAAGGCGCGCAAGTTACCTACATCACTTGTGTTTTTTTTAGTCTCTCACTCATTTCTAAAGTGATTGTTATTAGTAGAGTACTTTAAATTTATAAAATCTTTAAAAAAAATTGACACTAAAAAGTAAAAAATAAATTATAGTTAAAAAAACTAAAAAACACGCTTTTAATAGATGAATTAAATGGGTTAACAAAATTACTTATTGTAAAAAAGCGTGAGGTGCACAATATTCATTATTAAAAATATTTCATCGGTATCTATTTCTAAAAAGTGAAATTAATATAAAAACTTAGTTACAAGCACCACGCTTTTTTACAATAAGTAATTTTGTTAAACCATTTAATTCATCTATTAAAAATTATTTTCAAATTTTTTGTTGGGTTTTCTATTAAAGCGTGTTTTTTATTTTTTTTAACTATAATTTATATTGAATATTAAAGGAAAGATTTTTTTTTCAAGTTTTTCATAATTTTTTACACTAAAATGTATAGGATTTTAAAATACAAATATACGTACAAACGAAATTTACGCTAGTTACTATGTATTCTTGGCAAAGTCACAAATAATGGGTGTGTTAGACATTATGTCTGCTTCCTATCATTACAATGTGTAATTTAGTTATGACTCAAGATGTGTAATTAGGTTTATAGTTATTAGAAAGGGATGGTCAACCGTAAGCCGTACCTACTTACGTTCTAATTGAAGTTTCAACTATCAAGACTTAGATGGCGCTGTTCTTTGTTTTGTATTCTACCCGTATTTGAAACTATTTATAATTCGAAAAATTACTTACCAATATACCTATAGGTGGGGTTTATCTGTCGATTTTTATAAAAATAGCTCTAATCTTTATATTATAATTGAAAATAAAGACTGATTTTTTTGATTTTTATTTTTAACGGGTCTGCCCATAGGTTCTTTTTTCTCTAGGCTCTGATTTTTCTTTACATCTACGACATTTTGTTAAATCTCTTAAATGTTTTTAGGGGCCACTGCCCTATGGTGCGCGGCGGGCGCTGGTCACTTGGGTATCGTGAAGAGGCTGGTTCGTGCTGGTGCCAACGTAAACCACGCGACCAAGACCCTCAGTACTCCCCTCAGAGCCGCCTGCTTCGACGGCAGGCTGGACATAGTCAAGTACTTGTTCAGACATGGAGCTGACATACACAAGGCCAACAAGTACAATAACACATGCCTGATGATCGCCGCCTATAAGGGTCATTTGGATGTGGTAAGTTGGTGCACATGTTTATCTGGATATATTATTGATCTGGTTTTTTTTTCGAAATGTGTAAGCTAATGCCCTATTGGCCCTAATGCTTCATCGATTTGGTGGTGAATCAGCTGACTAACATATTAATTTTTATATGAGGGGGGTTGTTCCCTGCCAACCGTGGAGTCTTCGACCACACGGCTTCCTGGCGTCGGTTTATATATCTGGTTTGGTTTGGCGTAGTATTAATATAACACATTCTTGGTCGGACGTATCTAGGTTTTGGAGTTACTCTGATCATGCCAAATGATCTTTAAAAAGTTAAGACAGTTTAGATCAGTGTTTTTCGAAAATGGCGGGAAACATCGGCACGCGCGGTTGTGTTTTTTTGGTTTCCCGTTAATTAATTGTTATTTTGTGTTTTGTCCATTCGGAGTGGTTTTCTATAGTGTTTGTTTTAAAAACTTAATCTTTATATATTGTGATTGGTTGGCGAATATTGTGGTGTACTGCCTTGGGTGGATGGAATGGAGAATGATAGTTGATTGATGGGGGTTAGAGGGGCGAAGCCGCGCTCCTTGGGGTTTCCCGCCATTTCTCCGTATTACAGACCGAGTATTGTATTTTGTATGGCTAATAGCGTAGTAGCTAATGCCTTTAAATGAAAATAATAATAAATCAGTGTTTTTCAATCTTTCTAAATAGGCGACCCCTTTACAGCAACAGACAAAAAGTTAGTATTGAAAGACTACACGATATTATGTTTTAGCTAAACAAGACAATAATTACACTGTAATTGTGTTTTTACTGTAATATAGAATCTTCTTTGTTTCTCTCTACCTTTTGCTACCCCCCGAGTAGGACTTAGGGACACCCTTGGGGGTCGCGAACCACAGATTGAAAAACACTGCTTTAGATCATATATGTATAGGTACTAAAACGGACCTGTATAGAAATTCAGTGAAGTCAACAAAAAAATGAAATGTCGATAAATTATATTACTTTATAGTTGATTTGCTCTCAAGCATATAGGTTTCGGAATTACAAGCAGGATGGGCAGTCTTTGGCCATCTTGTGTCTTGTGATAGGTAATGTATATAAAATGCTGAGTGACAATTTAGTTGCCTATCTCAACTATAAAAACAACTTGATTAAAATGAAAACAAATTATATA
The DNA here is from genome assembly GCA_963853865.1 of Helleia helle. NCBI lineage: Eukaryota > Metazoa > Arthropoda > Insecta > Lepidoptera > Lycaenidae > Helleia > Helleia helle. The sequence goes on along the minus strand of OY971433.1, from coordinate 15,592,248 downwards.
ACGTTTTGTACATCTGTTTATGAATTTCGCTGTCAGTAGTTGAGATAGCAAATTAAAAATGTTGTGTTCTTTTTTTAAAGACGTGTGGGTGTAGAACATGAAGTTAGGAAATAAGAGGAGTTGCCCCTTTCTTTAAACTAACAGCTGTAAGTGAGTGCTTGATCCGCCATCTTGAGTGCCCTTTTCATAGTAGTATCCTCTATATTGTTTGTGGTTTTGCTGTCAAAACCCTAGCAATGGTAGCCATGTTAAGTGCCAATTTGAGTTGTAGGTATACACCTTTTTTTCGTAGGTATGCCCAGTCCTTCTATATTATGTCTATGGTGTAGAATGATTTAGTGCTTGAGGAATTATTCGAAAAAAACTACAGTTACTATAAATGAAACGTAAATTGGAAATGTTTACTGAGCTTATGAAGTATGTATGTGTTTGTTATGTATCTGTTAAATAATGTATTCAATAAATAATTATGTAGTAAATCTTTACTTTCTATACTCAAATGTTGTGTACAAAAACCATGAAGCAATTTTATTGAATGTTTAAAATTCTGAAAAAAGTTTTGTAGTGTGCAGTGTCCATACTTCATTACATTCAATATCAAGGCATTCAACATCCTCGATATAAAATGTCCATAGACAATGAATGGCTCTTCCTTATATTTTATGTTCTTGGCCGCTGTCAAAGCCGCTTACGCAGTGTAAAAGTTAGCTCTACATTTTACAACCAAGAGATTGTGATTATACCATCCATGTGCTTTATATTTATGTTATATTATGTACGTATTTTACGTATATCGTATATCGTTAAATTAAAATTATCAAAAAAAAAATCTTGGTCTATATTAAGTTAATGTATGCAGCATTATAAATGCGCATTCAGATTTAAAAAATATTTTCCTTTGAAAATATGCATATTTTATTGAAATTATGTGGTCACAATAGTAAAATACTACATAACTCTGGGTTTGTTGAATAACTGAGCCAGATGTATTCTTCACGATCGAGCATTTAATAAGTTTAGGTAAAATAAAAAAGCTGACATAAACATTCTAATAAGTAATCAATCAAGTCAATACAACAATCAGTGGCAGGGAGGCCCTATCCTCCTCAAGGAGTTAGAGGATCCAAGAAGAAGAAGAAGAACGTATCATGTGCATCATTAACACAAAATTATAATCGGCAGGTGCAGTTCCTATTGGACAGCGGCGCTCGCGTGGACGAGAGGGCGCTGTGCGGCGCCACGGCGTTACACTTCGCCGCGGAGTGCGGTCACGCGGCGGTAGTGTGCGCACTCATTGACCACAACGCGAAGATCGTCACCAACGAGAACGGTACGTACGTGACCAGACGTCCCATTTTACGGTAACATGTACCGAGTTACGTTCATGGGCGACGATGACCACTCATCGAGTGGCGCGTCTGTCAGTTGGCCTACCCAACAATAAATTGGGTTCATTTGTTCGTCGTTGCAGGCATGACACCCCTGCAGTGCGCCGCCGAACGGGCGCGCGCCTCCGTGGTGGAGATCCTGGCCTCACGCCCCGAGGTGAGCAGAGCACAGGCCATTGAAGCCTTCGAGCTACTGGGCGCCTCCTTCGCCAACGACAAGGAGTATTACTGCTTACGGGTGAGTGGTTGGTGTTTATTTTATTACAACTACAACCATTATAGAGCGGCCTGTTGGTCTGGTGATTAGTGACCCTGACTGCTAAACCAGAAGGTCGTGGGTTCGATTTCCACCCAGGACAAATGATAAAATAGTTTTTAAAATTCCCGCTAAAACGCTCCAAGTGTCATGTGACCATGATTACGTTACAAACCAATAAACATACTCGCGCTCTGTCAAACTTGCAATTCGCCGGTGATACATAAAACTTGGTTATGACAGCTATGACAGTTTGTTTACTGGTCAGTGACGTCATAGGGTTTTCGCAGTTACGTGATAATGGGTGGTAAATAACGCATTTTAAATGATTTTTCTTTAATTACAGACATATAAATAGACTCTTAAAATGTTATTTTAGGTTTTCAAATACTGTCTAACTCTACATGAATTTGTAACATGTGTCAACATCCCTATTAAATCAAAGAGTATATTATTTACTTCCGTTCTGAACTGATCTTACAATATGTAATCTAAAAACAGATGGCGTACCAGTACCTGCACCGTGCGATGGCGATGCGCTACGACACCAGGTACGGCCTGCTGCTGAAGAAGCCCGCAGAACCAATACCTGCATACGACAATTGGAGAGAAAGCACCACACTGGAGGTAGGCACTTTAACACATTTGTCCGGTTATCAAGAACTAGTATCGCCCCGCTGTTTCACCCGCGTACTTGTCATTCCCGTGGGAGTACAGGGATAAATTATAGTCTTTATGTTATTCTGATGTAGTTACACCAAATCATGTATCGTAATATGTGTTTTTAGTAGCGATGTAACGATACCGATACCGATTCCGATATATCGGCCGATATAATCGGCAGGCCGATATATCGGCATCGCCGATTTAAATACAGCCGATACACAGTTTGAAAAGCGCGTGGAATCTTATACGAGATGTCCAAATATTCCAATGAAACAAGATCCAAAGAACTATTGGAGCAATGAAGATAAATACCCAAAATTGAAAATGCTTGCACAAAAATATTTATCTTACCCAATGAGCTCAGTTGCCTCAGAACGTCTTTTTTCAACTGCAGGCCTCATACAAAATGATTTGCGCAACAGATTATCTGCTAGTAATTTGAATAAACTTTGTTTCCTTAACAAAAATCTTCCTAAAGTGAACTTTGATTATTAATATTGATTTACTTTTGATTTGATTCCTTGATAAATGTTACCCAAATAAATGTTGATATGATATTTTACCTTTTTTTTCATTATTTTTAATTTCCATTTTTGCCACACTTTACAGAATGGAGTGTCTATTTATTCTATGTAACATAAGTAAGTTTTATGCATATAAAGTACATCATTCTTTATTTACTGGGTGTATTTACTACTAAGCCATCGATATCGGTATCGCCGATTATTTTCCTCGATAATAGGTATCGGTATCGTATCGGCAAATTCATGTATCGTTACATCCCTAGTTTTTAGGGTTCCGTTTTGTCATTCTGAGGAACGGAATACTACGCTTTTGCATGTTAGAGAAAAATTATGAGAGTAAAGTTTTACGATGCGCGCACACCGGCACGAAAAACTGACACCTTGAAGTTAGCTATAGTCAACATTTTTTATATAACAATTTTCACCTACTGACAGTATAGACGTCAAAAGGAGATATAGTTTTTAACTACACAATAAGCAAAAAGTTTACAGTGTAATGAAATTGTAACATGTATTTGTATGTCTTCTAACGCGTGTACATAAGTACACACACACGCACACGCACACACACACACTTTTTTATCAATTTGTTCGTCCAGGAGGTGGAGCGGCTGCACGGCAACCCGCACGCGCTGCATATGGAGGGGCTGACGGTGAGGGAGCGCGTGCTGGGCCGCGCCTGCACCGACCTGCCTCACCCCGTGGTGTTCCGCGGCGCCGTGTTCGCCGACGAGGCGCGCTTCGACCGCTGCCTCGCGCTGTGGCGGCACGCGCTGCTGCTGCGACACCAGAACTCGGTACGTGGTGACAGAGTAAGAAACCAAAACCGCACATGTATCACGTTTCTTTAGATTCGAGTATAGTCCCTGAGGAATAATAATATAAAACGTTATATTTTCATATTAGAATAAGGAAGTATTTATTTTTATAAAAATATATAATTCTTATATAAATTGTAAGGCAAACAAATTATAATATACTAGCGGTTGACCGCAGCTTCGCCCGCGTTAACTTAATTAACTTAACTCCTATTAGTCACAGCGTGATGTTATATAGCCTATAGCCCTTCCTAGGTAAATGGGCTATCTAATACTGAAAGATTTTTTTCCAATCGGCCAGTAGTTCCTGAGATTAGCGCGTTCAAACAAACAAAGTCGTCAGATTTATATTATTAGTATGGATGGGGAAAGAATTATTTCAATAACTTGAAAAATGACAAAACGAAACAACTTTTACTGAAACTGGAACGCGCGCGAAGCACTGCTCTGTGACGTCACAAGTCTCGCCGGGTCAACGGTATGGGTAAGGCGGTATTCGACTCAAGCTAGCGAGTCGCGGACCGTGGGCGAGACTTTTGAAGCGATCAGGAAAAGTATCAAACCTCCTTATTTATGAAGATAATTGAAAAAAAAATCAATGGGCTTTTAAATATATGAGTTTAGTGCTATTTTTAAAACATCAATTTAAAAAATGGAAACTTCCGTATTAAGGCGTGTATGAATGTATGGATCTAATAAGGAAGATATATTTTGCGCGATACACTAGTATTTTTATCGTATTAGTAAATTTACCTTAATAACCTACGTACATGTTCCATTTATTCTATTTTCTTTATTCTAGGTGTCGATCGTCAAAGATCTTCTAAGGTTCGCGCAGGTGTTCTCACAAATGATTCACATAGGAATAGAATTACCTTTAAATCATGTAAGTCAATTTGTTTGGGAGTCTTTGGCTCCTATCCGGCACGAAGGACCACAAGTTTAAGTCTTTTAATATAATACTTAAAAATCGATGATAAGTCAACTAAGATAGCTAAGTTAACTTATTGGGCCATTACATGTACAACTATGTTCAACTTATTCCAAAAATTAAGGAGCATAACGACTCATCGTCGATAGATCGATTTTCTTTCTTTAACTATTTCGTCTAATAAATACTTTTAATTTTGCAGGTGTGCTACGTACTGGAGGCTTGTGCCGAGGAGTTGAAGCGCGGCATCAGAAGGATGGAGCAGCCCCAAGCCAACCAGGACCCCGAGGTGGTTAACGTAAGTGACTCATCAATGTAAATGATGAACTAGCTCGTGTCATGCTGAAGTCGAAAATAAAAATTGAGCTGTTTGTTGTCAGGACGAGTACGAGAGCAACGTGCGGACCGCGTTATACCTGGTGGCGGTCGCGGCCAGGCTGCTCGAGGACCCGGAGAACGATGAGGTCAGTTTATGGCAGATTATCTGATGGCGAGCGGTTAACGTCGCCGTGAACATAGTAGAGTGCCCAGAACTGACGGATACAGGACACCATTTCTTATCTTGACCAACCTAACCTAGGATAGCAATAATTGACAACATTTCAAAACCACGAAGTCGCTGAAATAAAACTTTAATTCCTTTATTCTTCAATCCTGATTAAATATTATAATATATAGCGACAATCCTGATTAGTATCATATATTTTATAATTTTTTTCGTTAGTCAATACTATAAAAAAAAAATGTGTGATGACGACACTTGTACTGCAGAATAAGGTAGTAATACATTTGCTCAAACAAGATATAGCTTAAAAAGTATAATGGGAATGTCATCATACGATAATCAATAATTAATATGACAAGATTAATTATAAATAATAATAATTATTGGCCCATTCCCACCAAAGGAGGGCAACGCATCTGCATAACTTTTAGTTGTGTGGATGTGTATGGGCATCGGTTGTCACCATAAGGCTTCGACTGCTTGTTTGCCTCCTTATGACATAAAAATAATAAAGAATGGTGAACCTAACAAGAAGAGCGCGACTTTACCGATGGGAGGGATGTCGCGCTTAAGTCTGCACGAGTACCGTTCCTTCAAATAGCTTTTACTGTGCTATGGAAAAAGAGACTTAATTAGGTCGTGTCACGGTCTTATTTCGTTACTTGATGACGGAACCGCGGCACAGGGAAACCGTTCAACTCTATAGGTGGGAGGGGAGCGCTGTGCCGTCCTCCGGTTCAGCCCCGTCTGCTGGGGTACCACCATCTAGCTTATTTCTCCCGTGGAGCAGCTTTGCTGCGTTTTGGAGAGAAGGGCAGTACAGGCAGTGTAATTACTGGGACAGACTTAACGTCTTATGTCTCAGGATGGACAACCATGGCCTGGGCTAGGTTCAAGTTAAATTGTTTATGTTCATGGGCGACGCTTACCTACCATCACGCGGCTCGTTGCCCTTTAGCCTATTCATCTATACAGATAAATAAAATTGGAGTGTCTGTATGCAACATTAAAATGACCGCTTTTTACTAAATGCATAATATGGATGCATACACGGCACATATTCCAAAATAATTTTTTTTACAATTTTTGTCTCTGTCTGTCTGTTTGTCGTCTATTCGTGGAAACGGCTGGGACGATTTTGAAGGGACTTTCACTGACAGATAGCTGATGTTATAAGGAGTAACATAGGATATAAAAATAATAATCATGAATCCGTATACGGCTAAGTTAACGCGGGTGAAGCTGCGGGCAATAGCTAGTATATCATAACAAAAGAAGAGTGCATGACTCTATTCCCATCTACCGTCTTATTTCGTTACTCAATGTTCGTACATACAGGAAAGCCGGCAGAGCGTGCGGCGCGCGGTGTTCGCGCTGCGGGCGGCGCGTCTGCGCTGCGGCCTCACGCTGCTGCATCTCGCCGTCGACCGCCGCACGCCCGTCGACGACTTCCACACCAGCGACGTGTGCCAGTGAGTAGAGTGGACAAAGAGAGTGTGTGCGAGAGAAAGAGAGAGAGAAAAAGAGTTGGACAAAGAGACAAAGAAGAGAGATAGGTAGAGTTGTTCAGACAGTAAGATAAAGAAACGAGAGTCAGATAGAGGGAAAAGAACGGGAATCAATTACAGATATGAGAGTTTGATAGACAGCTGAAGAGGTGTGAATCACACCAGACAGGCAGAGACGAGACCTCACCTTCAACCCCTAACCTAGGGTGCCCTCTTATGGACCAGAGAGAGTTTGTGTCGTCCCTCTGAGACGCGAAATGTCCAGTGACGCGTGTGATACTGATATATACAGCACCCCGCTTGCCTGAGGTCCCACAGGCCCGTTACTTATTGTGCGTTCCATTAAGCGTTCACGTATGAAATTGTAATATTGACACTCAAAAGAAAATAATACATAATAATTAATATAATAAGAAAATCTACTTAAATATCTTTTATCGCATCAAATAATGAAATTTTCTCGGTTAAAATCTTTATTGTTTTGACATTTGAAGTTTCTAAATTCCCGCCAATTCTCAACGCTCACTGCGACCCACCTCTTGACATATCAATGACGTTTTCACCGCGACCACAACAATCGTACTGCCGTCCTAACTATAACAACAGTAACTGATATTTTGGTCAAAATTGAGATATTAGCATATTCGGAATTAGCGTAGCAAGATCTGTATTAGTTTCTTGGAACAAAGTTAAGAAATCCCACCAGAAAAGCCTATTCTATTAAGCATAATCACAGTAAATGTAAAATATATATTTAATTCCTAGATATAAGCACAGTATAAACAATTACTGTGCTTATTATTTATCATTATCTAATGAAAGTCCATACCAATCCTACACATAAGAATCGTAAAATACAATACTGCGGTTATGGTATGAATAGGTGAGTGTGAGCAAGAGGGCATTCTAGGCATTACAACAGCAAAGTCTCTTACGGTACTTATGACTGGGAATGGTTACATGTGTTTGATAGTAAGTTACTTAGAATAAAAACAGTAAAGCCTCTTACTGTGATTTTAGTTAGTATAACATTCATAAAGTAGCATAGGATGTAATTACGAATAAAGACAGCACGGTCACTTACTGTAGTCATCATTAGTAATTGATTATTTTTTATCGAGCATTTCTACGGATAAGAAAGGTAAATGTTGAAGTTACTGTAGTTATATCTAGGTAGGTATTAGACGCACAGCGGGGGAGAAGGGTGTAATTACAGTAGGTGCGGGCGGTTGTCATACGTTACACGCACTATAGTTCGCAGTCTTAGTCAGTCGGACGTGTTCGGTCAGGCAGATTGGAAGAGAGAGACGTGCCGGGCTCGGGAGATTTGTGGCGGCAAAGTTATGTAAGTAACTATAAGATTTGATTTACGCAAATGTTTTTCATTACAATAAAACTACATTAAATTGATTATATCGCGTTTAAATTCCGACGTTTCGCTTACTTTACAAGCCATTTAAACGAAACGTCAGAATTGTAAAAAAAAATCTAAATAAACCGCGAAATAATTTGTTAAAGGTATTTTTATTGTAATCCTAAATATATAAAATTTCTTAAATTGATAACAAATATTAAATATATTTCCGTTGTCTAGTACCTAGGGGGGCTAGGCTAACGTGTCGTGATAAATCCATAAATAACAATAATCATAATTATTATTATTTATATAATTTAAGTTCTTAAATGTAACTCTTATAATACGTACCAGTCTTTTTTTAGATTACAGTGCAATGGCATCCAGAGCCAGATGTAACTTGATCCTCAAGAATATTATTGACCAACCTCAGATGGTTCAGGGTGATATAGCTGTTGAAATTGATGATCTGGATACAAATTTTTTGCTATGTGATGAAGTTATGTCGACCTTGTCTGATAACTTAGATGCAGTACAAACAGTTAACCAAAACGTCGATATTTACGAATGCTCTGATGACAGCACAAGAGACAGAGACTATATTCCGGACTCATTTGAGGATACTTCTGAAGACGAAATACTAACATCTATAGATACTCAGAAAAAAACAAGCAAACAACTCAGGCGAGAAGAAAACAACCAACTAATTCTACAGAAAAACAATGTTGAGATAAACAGCCAACACCTTCAACAAAATAACACTGAATTCGAGTTAAATCCCATCCAACCCATTGAAATAAACAACACTGAAGTCCAGTTAAATACTATCCTACCCTCTCATCAAAACAGCACTGAAGTCGAGTTTAATACGTCCTGCCAACCTATTCAACCATACCATACTGAAGTAGAGTTGAATCCTAACTATCTCATTCAACAAGGACATACCGAAGTCGAATTAACTAAAAAGGGTAAACCAAGAACGAGAAAAAAGAAAGAATCGTTGGAAGAAAGACAGATAAAAAAAATACAGGAAAGAAATGAAAAACTTTCAATGAAACCACCGTGCAGTTCAAGTTGTATAAAAAAATGTATTACTAAAATTAATGAACAACAAAGAAAAGACATTCATAAAGAGTACCTTGGCCTTACTTGGGAAGCACAAGGATTGTTCATCAAATGTTTAGTGGATGAAAAACCAGTGGATAGAAGGGTACAAAATAGTAGAGAGAATCCAAAACGAAAAACTACTTACAAGTATTTTCTAAAGACAAATAATCTGAACAGAACCGAAGTATGTAAAACTTTTTTTCTAGGTACTCTGGGATATAATGCAAAAAATGATACGAGAATTTTAGGGGCTCTTCAAAAACCGATTGACTGTCAACAAACTGATCGTGGAAAGTATGTGAGAAAAAATAAAATTGACAAAGAAGTAGTAAAAGAACATATAATGAGTTTTAATCCATGTGTCTCACACTACAGACGCGAACACGCTCCGAAAAAATTGTATCTACCAAGTGATATTACTATTACCATGATGTTTACACAATTTTGCACCAAAATGCCAAATTTTAGAATTTCCTTGGAGTTCTATAGAAAGGTTGTAAAAGAATTGAACATTTCTTTCGCGCATTTGGGCAATGAAGAGTGCGAACAGTGTGCTTACTTTGAACGACATGATCCAAGTCATATTAATAATCAAGAAGCATCTTGTGAGGTTTGTCAAAGGTATTCATCTCACAAAGGACGTTACAGAGATACTCGTGAAGAATATCGTAAGGATGTAATTCTGGCGGCTGATTCCACGGATGACGTTTTTTACTCAGTTGACCTGCAAAAAGTTGTTATGCTTCCGAGAATGAAGCAATATAAAGCTGCTATATTCTGTCCACGAATTATAGCTTTTAATGAGAGTTTTGTCCCCCTGGGCCCTACAAAAGAACATTTACCGTACGCTGCATTGTGGCACGAAGCAATTTCTGGAAGACTTCAAGAAGACATCATCTCATCTTTTGCGGCATTTCTCATTTATAAACGAGATGCTAAACACATAGTTATCTGGCTTGATAATTGTGCAGCCCAGAACAAAAACTGGGCATTTCTGTCTTTTTTAGTATATATCGTTAACAGCGATTTAATTGCAGCTGAAACAATCACGTTAAAATATCTGGAACCAGGACATACCTTTATGTCAGCCGATTCCTTTCACCATCAAGTAGAGTTGTCGCTGAAGAGAAAAAACAAAGTCTATGACTTTTCTGATTTCGTTGATTCTGTGCAGGTAGCCAATTCTCGTAAGAATTTCGTTAAGATTATGCAGATAACAGACTTTTTTAATTACCAGGACTACTCATCCCAACAGAAGTTGCGAAAAAAGGAACCAAGAGTATATCTAAAAGATTTGATGGTTGTTGTTGCAGAAAGGGGATTATTCGAACTAAAGTATAAATATAGTCATCAAGATGAGCAACTGTTATCCTTGGATTTTCTTCAGGCAAAAGTAATAAAGACGAAGCAATTTCCAGAAATAAGACCGAAAACTACACCAAGAGGTGTAACTGAAGAAAGAAAGGCTGCCATATTGGCAAAACTGGTGCCGCTGATGCCTGAAAACCGAAGGGAATTCTGGCGGAATTTGCCCACTTCTAGCATGGCTACAGATTTAAGTGAAAATCTCTAGAGGAAAAGCTAGCTGTTGAATATGACATTTTATATAACAACAAAGATTGTATGCCTGAACTAGCAATTTTTTTTAATACAGTCATAACTATTATAATTTTATATTTTTGTGAAATATTTTCGTTTATAGTTTTGTTGATAAATATATTAAATGTTTATTTAGTATAGAGACAAACTTATTCAGGTAGTAAAAGACTGTGATTTTGCAATTAGTTTTCTGAACTAGTCTTACGTAATAATTAAATAATAGATAATAATAATGTTATTCCTTCACTTTTAATTTTAAATTTAATCGAAGACTGATATTATAATGTGATTTCAAAGTGCCATTATACTTAGCAGATACACGTAATTTTAACGTTTTATTTAATATGTGACTCATAAATTCTTACTTATTTAATAGCTTTTTAATTTAACCTATCATCAATTACCATATTTAGAGTTATACGTTTTATATATGTGATTAAAAAGCATATTATAATAGCACAGTAAATTCTATAAGAAACTACTGACATATTCCTACGCATAAATACAGTAAACATGTTACTTACTGTCTTTATGCTAAGTACCTAAGGCTGTTTCGTAATTACAGTTCCTAGTCATAAATAGTTTTTTTGCGTTATTTTAAATACATAATAATTATAAATTAAAAACATATATAACATTGCAAACCATGCGATAATTACTATACTATGTACTTATCTTAATAGCAAACTTTTAAATATTATAAGCAGGACACAAAAAAACAAAAAAAAAACTTTAACCGCGTTTTACTCGAAAGTGAGTCGATTGCAGTTACTGCCATTATGGTTAGGACGGCAGCGTAGTTGCCATGATGAATACAATGCCAAAGGAGTTGTGGTGGTCGTTTTGAACGCTTAGGGGAACGCCCCATTAGTGGTGGCGTGACAATTCCCCATGATGAATGGCCAAAAGAGTAGGTAATTTGGGCGTGAACGCTTAGTGGAACGCCCCATTAGTAGTGGCGTGACAAACGTACGTGCCCGCAGGTTTCCGTGCGCGCGGACGACGCGGCTGCTGCTAGAGTGCGGCGCGGACGTTGACGCGGCGGACGACATGCGCCGCACGCCGCTGCATGTCGCGCTCATCTCCTACCAGCTGGTGCCCGGTAAGTCGCGGCCATAACGGGTATGTAAGTTACATTAAAACAAATCGTTCTGGATGCAAAGGCCGAACTTTAATCGAGCTATCGTCTCTAACTTGTAGTACGGAAAGTAAATAAAAACGCTTCTCAGCGACTAGAACCTATAAATTAAAGCCTTGAGGCTGCAGATTGTTAGTTGTATCACAAAAAAAAAATCGAAATCTACAATAACTCGATTTTTACGGCCTTTCCTACCTTGCACGACGACTATATGGAATCACTTGCCACCTACGGTATTTCCAAACCGATACAATTTAGAGACCTTTAAGAAAAGAGCATACTCATATTTGAAAGGCAACGCTGCTAATGATGTAGCGGGTGTCTATGGGTATCACTTCTTATTTATTTTAAAAAAAGGACAAAAACAAAACAAAAGAATAAAAATTAAAAGAGAGATATTTATTTTACTTTGTTGAATGGATTCTAATGAGAAATATGTGCTTTATTTAAACGTTAAAACGGGGCTCAAGTTTGAAAATTTCACTCTCATCTCTTTCTCATTTATTTGAGATCTGTACTTGTTCTTTATATTACACTAGCAGCGCCGCGCGGTTTCACCCATGCACTTCCCATTCCCGTTACCAGTACATTTATAGCCTATATGTTAATCTGATGTATAAGCTATGTTTCATTAAAATCCATTCAGTAGTTTTTGTGTGAAAGAATAACAAACATACATCCATATTTTCCTACAAAATTTCGCGTTTATAATATTAGTAGAATAGACAAATAGGTCTTAGTCGCATCAACACAGGCAGCCAATCCATGTGGATCGCCTCACGACGCGCTTTCGACTATGCCGTCACGCCCCAGGGCGTAGCGACGCACAGCTTGTAAAGTGTATATATATAAAAATAGGCCGAAATGTTAAAAATATATAAATAAATATAGTGGTAACAATTTTTGATATTTCCTCGTCGTGCAGCGTCGGACGGTCCGTGGCGCGAGGCGCTACCGCAGTGCGTGCACGAGCTGCTGTCGCACGGTGCGCACGTGGACGCGGTGGACGCGGTGGGCGTGTCCCCGCTCGTCGCCGCCATTGGAGGTAACGTGTGTACATCGACCGTAGAGGAGTTTAGTGCCATGCTGCTTTGCATCCGAACTGGGCCGGTATGACTGGGGTGGTACCTCTCACATAACACCGTCCAAGTGACAGCCGCGTTTCGTGCGGTTTGTGAGTTTCCGGTGACCCATTTGGGCAAAGGAGGGCAACGGATCTGCATATTCTCTGGTTGTGCGGATGTTTATCGACATCGATAGTCTCCAAAAGGCTTCGACTGCTCGTTTGCCGTCCTATGCTATAAAAGAAAAGGATGAGTCCAAATTGAGAAACTACTACAAACCGAGACACAGAGACTGATCTGTGTCAGGCAGACGGAGTCCACGATCAAATAGGCATGTCTCCCGTCATCCTCCTCTATACCTAAAACATAAACCTCAAAAATGTTTCCCATTACCACACTTCTTATTTTTGAAGTTAAACTTCTTTGCGCGCATGAGAGTAAAATCTTTACCGATGATGGATGAAACGTCACGAAAATGTGTAACGTTTGGTCCAAGAAGAAGGAGACAGTGATTGAGACCGATTGAGAGAGAGTGAGAAAGCGAACGTAGCATGTACCCATGGAGTGAGAGTAGGGCCTAGGGAGCAAGGGAGTGAGAAAGATCAGAGAGAGAGTGAGATAGAGCGAACGTCGTATCGCAAGTCTCGGAAATTTAAAGCTTTAGATTAGTATAAATATAAACTAGATTTAAAAAATAGTTTGCCAAATAAGTTTCACTTCTGACAGGTGGACTTTTTTTCCTCGTTTTTGAGTCTCGCGGTACGCAAAATCTGGACCTTTGTACCGTAAGAACTATTTTATTATATATAAAGTCGCGTCAACCGATCAGCTAGCGAGTAACCGGTAATTCTCAAATTACATAAATACATATTGATATATATTTTCCCCACTAATAAGGCTTCATTCTGTCAGGCCCCGCGGAAGCCCTGGTGCGGTCGGCGCTGAAGCCACGGCTGGCGTGTCTGGCGGCGGCTGCGCTGGCAGTTCACGGCGTACACTACTACCCCTCGCAAGTGCCCCGCGACCTGCACGCCTTCCTCACCATGCACGGGGTGGAGCCCATTAGGGAGGGCAGATACAAGTAGGACGACACATCGTTCCCTTTTTTCTTGAGGACCATCCATAAATTACGTCACACGTTAAGGGGGAGGGAGGGGGTCCGACAATGTCTGACATTGTGTGACAAGGGGTAGTAGTATCAAATTTTTTGACGTCACATTTACACATTATAAACTAATAAGTAATAAAGAAAAAGAAATTTAAAAAAATACAACAGGTATGTAAAATTTGCTAAATATGTGACGTCATACAGAGGGGGTCTCACAATTATGACCATCTGTGACAAGGACGGGAGAGAGGTCGAAATATCATGAAAATTGTGTGACGTAATTAATGGATGGCTCCTTATTAGCTCCTACAAAAGCGTTATTTCTCACTAAACATACGGATTGTCGAAACTTTGTTGTCGCTGAATGTAACTTTAATTTCACTCTGCATTTTATTCAACGTATTGTCTTTATTTATGAAAGCATCAGGTATCCGTTTTATGGATGTCATATAAATGTTAACCATACGGTAATACATATGGAGTCATCAGAATTTGCTCGTCATTACTATGATAAAAGCAGGAATTTCCTCCCGATAAAAGCTTTCTTCAGAAAGTACGGATATTTTTTTTTTTTGTTGCATTTTTTGGATGTCTGTTTGATTTAACAATTTTGGAAAATTATACGAAAACAGTTCATCATTATTTGATTATAATAACGAAATGATAGTTTTATTTTAAAACTGATCGCAACAAATGACATTTGTTTACTCTCTGTCTAATTTGACAGATTATTTTGAAGCATGCTTTTTTATATGGCAGTAGGCTAAGGAATACACGACGTTCGTACTTACGATGAAGTTACCTTTTGACTTGGTTTGTTAAATATATAAAATTATTATATAAAAAACCTGATAAGAGAGTATAACATGTAAATAAAGTACTTATATATTGTTTTTCCGACAAACGGTGAAATGTCAAATTTTACATACAGACTAGTCTTATTTTGACTTATATATATATATATATATATATATTTTTATAGTGAGAAATAATAATCAATATTTACTTTTAAGAGTAAAATAAATAAGTAAGATTTAGAAAAAGTTTTCTGTATTTATTTTTATAATTTTGACGAGAATAAGATGTGTAGTTATTCTTATATTAATAACAAGTAAAAAAAAATCTAAGTTACAATTCCTTGGTCTATTCCTGTATAAAGATATTTTTGCCAAAATATGTCTATGGTATTTTAATTACATTTTTGTAGAAGCTTATTAATTTATGACAAATGCTTATTGACAGATGTCAGATGGTGAATCGTCCATTTTGTGTTCTTTTCGTTTTAAAGGTAAATGGATGCATTTATCTTGGAGTTGTCATAGAGGGAATCAATATGTTAAATTGAGGTTCTTGAAACAAACTCTGAAATACTTTTTGTTATAATATACTCTTATTTATTTAGATATTATTTTAGAAAAGTTAATTCATTCAATTGTGTGGTTGCAGGAAGAATTCTAAATTAGAAGTATGAAATGTACTTACGTTTTTCCTCATTTTTCTTTATATGACATTATGTATATATCTACTTTTAAATTATTATATGATAGTTATGGTTCTATAAAGTTTAACATACTGATGTCTTGTCTATGGTTAGGGGAGTCCTAGATCTTATTTGAACACAGGGTTTTGTTGTGTTCAACGTGCGATGTATCGAATAGCTCAAACGATTTATACAACGCTAGATAGTGGCAAATGAAATGTGATAATTATAAATATATGTTAAGTTAGTATGTGTAGGTTGTCTTCCTGTATATAAAAACTTTAAGCCTTTAAGTTAGATTTCTATTTTTCATGTTTGAAGTCATGGCACAGATATTTTTAACATACAGCCAAAGATTTATAGATTCAAAAATATTTTCTTTGTATAGCTTGGTTAGAATTATTGATATTTGCTTGGATTTTGATACTTGCAGTAAATGGCATCTTGTTTATGATGTCTTGGCCTAATTATTAAGTTTCTGTCGTTGATATCTGTGCCGTTTCTGTATAATGCCAAACTTCTATGTACTTTTAAATAAGGGTTCCTTTTCACAAAATACTATTGTAATAGTGCTATATGACGAGTAGAGTGTTTCGTGCGTATAGCTTTTTATAAAAAAAAAACGCATCATTCATAAATAAATGTACGACTTGCCTAGTCGTAATGTAACTAAACCGTGCTTAAAGTCCCTAAAATATAACTAGATTATAATGACAGCTGTCAATGTCGAAATGGCAAAACCAGACCCTAATTAATTAAAAAAAAAAACGAAATGGCAATTGTCAAATTATTGGTGCCAAGTGGCATTTGTTTGACGTCTGTCATTTTTAGGTGATGGCGGGAAGCATCGGGACGCGCGGTTGTTTTTTTTGGTTTCCCGTTAATTAATTGTTATTTTGTGTTTTGTCCATTCGGGGTGGTTTTCTATAGTGTTTGTTTTAAAAACTTGATCTTTTTATATTGTGATTGGTTGGCGAATCTTATGGAGTACCGTTCTGGAGTGGTTTTCTTAGTAGGGCTGTTCTGGCGGTTTTCTATAGTGTTTGTTTTAAAAACTTAATCTGTGTAATATATAATGTGATTGTTTGGCGAATATTGTGGTGGACTGCCTTGTGTGGATGGAATGGGGAATGATAGTTGATTGATGGGGGCTAGAGGGGCGAAGCCGCGCTCCTTGGGGTTTCCCGCCATTTCTACGTATTACAGACCGAATAATTGTATTTTGTATGGCTAATAGCCTAGTAGCTAATGCCTTTAAATGAAAATAATAAATAAAATCTGTCATTTTTATCATGATATAATATAACCTTGATTTGAATGTGGAAAAACGAATTTTAGAAACATCAATTTAAATATATTTCGACAATTGAACATGTTTTAAAGTAGCATTGAAAATTACTTT
Organism: Helleia helle; assembly: GCA_963853865.1. Taxonomy (NCBI): domain Eukaryota; kingdom Metazoa; phylum Arthropoda; class Insecta; order Lepidoptera; family Lycaenidae; genus Helleia; species Helleia helle. The sequence goes on along the minus strand of OY971433.1, from coordinate 15,575,400 downwards.
CACCAGCACGTAGCTTTCAAAAGTAGTAGGATTTTAAAATACTAAAATAATAGGTTGTAAGAGAGTCACACACACTTATATATTATCTTCTCGACATTTCATGATGACTTTATTATGTCACAAAATGGCGGTAATTGTTGGGAGAAATAAATACTCTGAAATTAAATTCCCTCATTGAGTATGTAATCTATACAGGTTACTGAGAATGACATAAAATGAAGTTCTATCGTAATTTTACTAAGTTGTTAGGCCGATGTTCCGTCTGAGTTGCGTGCCATTGCTATGCAAAATGAAGAAGACTTTTTCTCAACAAAACAGACATAGTCGTTATGTTTAGTATTAAAATAACTAAAAAATTGCTGGTGTTGTATTTATTGCTTAGTATGACTCAAAAATATTGGTAGAATAGAATCTGGATGTGGTAAAATCATAGTAACAGCCAATGATGATCAGACAAAGGACTTGTATCCAGACCGTAATAATAAAAAAAGTCAATGTTGATGTGTCAAGATTGATATCCCTTGATCAGTGAAGTAAGTTGGAATTGTTTCATATCGAAAAACACTAATTCAGGAGTCACTCAGGGATCTTAATTTATCAACTTTAAAGAGATTTTATCAAATCATTTACTTATATTGGTTCGATAAACGTATCTTTAAATTATATCTTAGTTAAGTATGAGATAAAGTTTAAATTGAACACTAAAAACTTTTTTGCACTTGGCATCTTTGTTGCTTAAAATCTGATAACACAGTCGGGATAATTGTGCTTTTAGGGCAAAGGACTTGTATCCAGCTCTCAATAAAAAAATGTGGTTCTAAAGTAGTTTGAATTTAGAAGATTTTGCTTTCTCGAATATATGCCTATTTCCTTCTAATATCCTATTTTATAAACTATAAACATGTCGGAAGATGAAATATACTAAAATTAACAATGTACTAGTCATTTTATTATATTAGGTGTAAGAATGAAATTATATATTTTTGATCATATCATTAGTTTTTTAAACTAAATACTTAGATATGGCCGCTTATGAAAATAAAGTTATTTTGTTTATTGTTCATTGTTAATATAAGCTAGATTATTTGAAGTAAACTGTATTTTCAAAACCGATATCATTTTCATAAATTAAACATTGTGGATTTTTTTATTGAATATGGTTTTAAAAACTAACAAAAGCGTCGATTTCATTTTTTATTTTACAACGTCATTTACTTTGCATATTTTAAGATACTATGCTTTTCGTTCCTGCTTTGTTCCACGTGAAGAAAGACTTGAAGTATTATGAAAGCAAATTTGGATGTCTTTTTTTAGATATTACAATGTATTGTTTGTATTAATTTTCGAACTAATTTTTACTACTGTATGTAGATATAGTACATAAAAAGGAATTTGTTGAAGAAAAAAGTAGCGATGTACACTGTACACTTACCGAGAAAAATGATTATACTTTTTTCGAACAAAGCAAGGACGACTTTTCTATTTAATACTTTACCTATATAATTTCGAGAACTGTACTTATTGTACCTACGTGCAAAGGATTCGTACCTAGTCTGTAAGGCGAGACCACACAATGGCGTCCTCTCAATGAGTGAGATATGACGTTATAGAGAATATAAAGTTATTTAAGAATAGTCAAAAAAGTTATACTTTGGGGAAATTTATCCAAAGTGTTTAGTTGAAAGTCCATATAAATATTTTTTAAATGAAAAATCGTAATTTATCAAATAGATATATACCTAATGGAAATTAACAAATGCTATTTGCTAAGCGAGTTTCCTATATGTATGAGGAAATCATTGTTACCTAACGGAACTTCCGAGTACAGTCGCCATACAAAATATGTCACTTGTCAAACTCACGCTAAATTACGTTGTTTGTGGCAAATGCTTGAGGAAGCTAATATTGTAGAAGAAGAAGATATCGGCCATATTGTTTGAGCATATAGCATTTTGTATGAACATATATTATTTAAAGACAATTTTAATGGGCTTTTTTATCACACAGTAAAAAGTAAAAATGGATAGATTTTCCTAAATTTTTGTGCATTCTCATTAACTTCTGAGCTATGGTCCAACTAGACCTTAGAATTACAAAATTTCACGCGGATGAAGCCCAAAGCGATCTAATAAAATGGTAAAATAAGTGATTTTAACTAAATTTATTCCGGCCGAGACAAATCACGTGCTATTGTGTCATAAAATCAATAAGTACATAGTCACAAATATTTTTTAACATATCAATGTATCGCTGAATTGTTAGATATAGAATTATCTTTTGACTAGAATCTCGTAGTTGACAAATACGTTTCTACTAAGAATAGAAATACCGCTGTCATGCGCCCAAAGCTATATATGTATGTCGTTGCGAATAAAATTATCAGAATAAAAAAAACGTTATTATTTTTATATTATAATTAGTGTTATTCAAATAAAACATTTTATGAAGATAAGTAGTTATTTTATGACATCTATACAAACCCACCATTCTTATTAATTATATAATTCTTAAAAATACAAAAAACGTTAACTTAAAAATATTAATAAATAAACATGTTATTAAATCAAGTTGTCATTTTATTTATTATTTAAAGCAATGATTCCGTTTCGTACCCAAGCCTAAAGGTACTTTTATTTGCAACGATCTCTGAAACTATTTAAAAATAGAATAGCGATTATCTCTTGATCAAATGGAATGAGATGTATTAGATGTATTGTAAATAAAAGCTCTGTACCGTCTAAAAAATGTTTATTTTGTCAGAAAGAAATTAATAAAGCATTAAAGTGAATGATTTTTTAAATATTTTTTCAGCGTTTTGCTGTGAATATGTTGATTGAAATTGGTTAAAAAACATTTTGAGCGACGATGGCCTAGTGGGTATGGGCTCGGCCTCTTGAGTGAGAGCCGAGAGTCCAGGTTCGATCCTGACCACCCTGTGATGCCTAGAAAAGGGATTTTCTAATTTTCTACGCGCACCTGAATATGAGACCATCGCTTGCTCACCGGTGAAGGAAACATCGTGAGGGAACCTGCATTCCTGATGTGATTAAAAGTCTTTGAAGGTGTGTGAAGTTCACCAACCCGCATTGGACCAGTGCATCGGTGAACTATGGCCCAACACCCTCCTCGCCTGATTTCGAGGGGACCCGTGCCCAGCAGTGGGACATATAAGGGTCGATATTATTATATAAAAGCATTTATTGTAAGAAAATACATTTGATGGGTATCGTAAAAGTATTACAGTACTTATTAACTTACTGGTAAGAAGTCGAAATTGTAAGAAATGTGAAAAATAGTTTTCCATTTACGATTCACAATTTTTGCTGCAGACTGTACTTTTTTACATTCATCTGAATGGATTATTAGATTTTATACTTGTGGAGTTTACATTAAATGTCTTCTAATACCATGTAGGGAATATACGTGGAGCTAGCAGTTTCGAATTCCGACATAGGCAAAAATTAAATTCTATAGTTTTATTCAAAATAATACCTTTTTGAACGTCAGTTGAGTCTACCACTCGTAGTAGTAGGTATACCGATATAGACTTAAATCTAAGTCTGCGAATATAGATCCTACTATCCTACTAATAAACGCGAAAGTTGTATGGATGTTTGTTACTCTTTCACCCAAAAATTGTTGATTGGATTTTATTGCAACTTTACAATGACAGCTTATACATCAGAATAGCACATAGGCTATAGGTTTATCCGTGTACTTCCACGGGAATGGGAAGTACCGCGGGGCGCTGCTAGTTACAATTACTGTCCGTAGCCCGACCAATCAACCAGCCCTAAGCCGGTATCAACACTACTTTATTGATAATTTGGATTGAACATAATATATTAGCAAGCCTACTTATTTAAACTAGGGTTGCATCCAATATCGATATCAATGTCGATATATCGGCTAGTACTATTATTATATATATATTGGCATCAGCGATATTTTTATGACAGATATATAACGATGCTTTTTTATTTTGATTTGATCCGCAAAACTTAAGAACTACTTTGTTTTTTAACAAAAATCTTATAAATGTTAATTTTAATTACTAATAGTATTGGAGAATGGCGGGAAGCATCGGGACGCGCGGTTGTGTTTTTTTGGTTTCCCGTTAATTAATTGTTATTTTGTGTTTTGTCCATTCGGGGTGGTTTTCTATAGTGTTTGTTTTAAAAACTTGATCTTTATATATTGTGATTGGTTGGCGAATCTTATGGAGTACCGTTCTGGAGTGGTTTTCTTAGTAGGGCTGTTCTGGCGGCTTTCTATAGTGTTTGTTTTAAAAACTTAATCTGTGTAATATATAATGTGATTGTTTGGCGAATATTGTGGTGGACTGCCTTGTGTGGATGGAATGGGGAATGATAGTTGATTGATGGGTGCTAGAGGGGCGAAGCCGCGCTCCTTGGGGTTTCCCGCCATTTCTCCGTATTAGAGACCGAATAATTGTATTTTGTATGGCTAATAGCCTAGTAGCTAATGCCTTTAAATGAAAATAATAATAATAATAATAACAAAGAATTGGCTTAAAGGTCTCGTAACCAGGCCATAAAATATTATTAAAAAAAAATTACTAATAGTATTGTAAATAATCACTGGTCTGTTGGTCTAGTGGTTAGTGAGCCTGACTGATAAACCAGAAGGTCGTGGGTTCGATCCCCACCCAGGACAAATGTTTGTGTGATGAGCATGATCATTTATTCTGTGTCTGGGTGTAATTTATCTATAATATGTATGTATTTAAAAAATATATAAGTATATATCAGTAGTCTGGTTACCATAAGGACAGGCTCAGCGTGATTTTGGGATCAGATGGCCGTGTGTGAGTTGTCCCAACATATTATTATTACCTATTACCTAATCTCAACGTGCCTATAGTTTAAACGGTATTATTTAGTTAGTCCTGTTATTTGTTCTTTTTATTTTAATAAAAAAATCCTGACTTGTGTTTTATTTATTTTCCATTTATTTTTTAATTCAATAAACGTATCGGTATCGCCGATATTTTTATAAGAGCATCGATATCGGTATTTTATCGGCAAAAGATGTATCGAGGCATCCCTAATTTAAACCCTACCTAGTTACATCAACTAATGATGCATATAGTAAGCTATTAGTTAGGCATCGTTTGACTGATTATGTAAGTTATCAAGACAATAACATGCAATAACTTGCATTACATTTATCGTTGCTTAGATTATAATATAATATGCCATATCTGTAGCAGACATTGGCTGATGCGGTGACGAGATAGAAGTAACACAGAGGGGAGGTGGTGGTCGCGGTGTACTTGGACATCGCCTTCAACAGCCTCCTTCACAGTGTGATACGGGAGGCGCTGAATTACTTCGCTGTCCCCCCGTATCTAAGGAGGCTGTTGGAGGCGTACCTCTCCGAGAGGAGGGTAGCCTGCGAGAACCGGTGTGGGTCCGTAGAGTGGTGGCGAGTCGGGTGCGGTGTTCCACAGGGATACGTTTTGGGCCCGATCCTGTGGGACATCGGCTACGACTGGGTCCTGCGAGGCTGCCTCTTCCCCGGGATACGTGTATGCCCGGGGACGAGGCTTTATGGAGGCGGCGCGGCTGGCCGAGATCGGGCTCCCTTGTGATCAGAGGTTCATAGAGAGTACATAGAGAGGTTAGGGCTTGGGGCAGACCTGAGAAGACCGAAGCCCTTCTCTTCCGCGGGACCGAGCGGAAAGGACCCCCACCGGGGGCTGCCCTCCAGATCGGAGGGGTGATGCTCAGGATGAGCCCCCCTATCAAATCAGTGGTTTTAGTTTACGGGTAGGGCACTCCCAGCTGCGAGTCCCACATAGGGTCAGAATCTACCCGAGGTCCTGGCTACATGCGTAAAAAGCATTTCCCTGCGTTAACAAAATAAAAAAGGTAAATGATCACCATCAAGCATACCTATAACAGGACTAGAGCGGTAATGTTGTGTTTTGTATGAAAACTAATTCCACCAAATATGTGCTGCGACAAATCACTTGTGTGCAGTGACAAATCACTCACCGGTTTCGGAATTTTACTCGGCTTTCGGGTCACATTATTACTTTATTCGCTTATATTATGCTCGATGGTGTTCACAGACATATATTTATTTTTATATATTGATTTCTCACATAATTGAGTACAGCCCTTGACAATGATTTCTGTGAGGTATCCAAAACATCGGGAATGTAACAATAATAAACGGCGGTAAAACCCGCCAAAAGTTATATTTAACCACGGAACCCTAACCATGAACTGTACTTCCGAAGCCGAGATGTGGTTTGTTTAAACACAAATAAAGCAGTCACAATGGCTGGCACATTCGCACATCCTCACAACAATAACATATTTCACAAACTCATAACATACTTTAAAATTACATTAGCTCTTACGAGATGCTTTGTTATTAAAATACTAATATATTGTATAAGAGACCCTCGAATCTCCTCGAAATTTGGCGAGGAGGTATCAGGCACTGACCCTGGCGGACTTTTTCTCTCAAAGACTTTATATATAAAAAAATTGCCGGTCTGTAAAGTTAGTTTACGGACGATAGTTTAACGTGAAACTGAAAACGTCATAACAAAACGCAAGCGTACAATGAGCGTAACGCTCTGTACGCTAGCGGACCAAAAATTGGTGCCAGCTCTCCTACTATAACGGGACAATGACGCGTCATTTCGTGCATGCAGCTGGCGTTCATCTATTTATTAGATGTTGTCACGTTAAAATCGTGCAGGTTTCATCCCAAGTGTCTCCACTCTGATGAGCAAGTGTTTAACAAGGTCAGGTACACTGGAGCATTTGAAAAAACTCATTTCAGAATCCAGACCTAACAATTTTCAACCCTACACTAAGACCATCTTCACAATTATTCTTACATAAACATGTATGAACTAATTAAAACCTGTAAATCTATTTTTGAGTTAGATTCACGTGAATCCGTTTTCGAAGATGTTTAGTCCATCTTTGTTCAACTGTTGTGTGACAGGGTCAAAGGCACTACATTTGACCCCTTCGTATGGTTCTGTAAGGGTCAAAAATCATCCTTAATTTATTAAAGCTTTATTGAATTGCACGGGGTAAAAGAATAGCTAACCTGAGCCCAGTATGACACGATGTCGCGGGACTGCTTAGTAGTGGCTGGGCAGTCCCCCCTTAAGAGGGGTAGTCTGGCCTTCGCCGGGGCCAGCCTGTCGCTGAGGTAATCCTGTTGAATGCAAATCCGGGACCCTCAAAAATGGAGATCCTGGCTACATGCGTAAAATGCATTTCCCAGCGATAACAAAAAAGAGATAAAAGAACGAGACAACGTCGGACTCGCGCGGTTAGTGTTCCGAAAAACGTGTTTCTTGTGTAATATAACAACAAATACCTATGTTGTAAGACCTGGCTTCCTGCCAAATTTCATGATTCTATGTCAATGGGATTAGGAATAGAAAGGGGAATAGGAATTCCTACCTCTTTTATTGAGTTTAGGTTTTTGGATTGTCAGACAGACAGACAACAAATCGATCTTATAAACTGAGTTACGTTTTGTCATTATGAGGAACGGAATCGTAAAAATCGACCAAACTTCATGTTTGTATCAATTTTATTATAAAACCCCCTTTCACCATCAAGAGTGTAAGGTGTGCGACATTTTGTTTGTATTAATATGGTTATACAAATAATGTTTGTGGTGAAATATTTTGTTTTACCTGTATGTTACATTAATTGTATTGTTATTATTTGCTTGTTCAGTGTTTTGCCAACTGCCGGTTTTGTTAAAGAAATTTTACTGATAAACTCAATGTAATTGTTTCCCCACCACGGTTAAAGCCTTGTCGTGGCGGTACGGCTCAGTAGCCTAAGGTGAACCCAGCACCTTGGGCGAAGCCAATTGAATCGAGGGAGCTGCTCTTTGTACCTCTCTTATAAGAAGAGGGGACAAAAGAGCAGGATGGGACAAGGAGCGAGGATGGGAACCTTACAGTCCCGACGTTGGGAGGGATTGTTCAGTGGTACGGGATGACCCTCTGTGGAGGTGGTGTCGGTCCCTTGAGGGACTAACTAGCCGTCGAGGTGCCCTGTGTGCTCAAAAGATCCGGGGCACCTCACCAACGGCGGCATTGGTGGCACTCGTCGGGTTTTAGTGGGAAGAGCTGCGTCCACTTACCAGCTTTACCTACCCACTCCCCCGCGGGATGCCTCAGAGCATTTCCCGGCGTTAAAGAAAAAAAAATCTCGAGCACTGCAGACATAAAATCGGCATGCGATGCTGTGGGCTACAGCTAGTTAATATACACAATAAACGGGTAGCCATATTAGTTATATAATATTACTGGCGGGATTTGAGACTTCTTAGAATACTACATAACTTATACGCAAGCCTCAAACGGGTTCTAGAACGTACCGAGGTTTTCAAACAATTTTACGGATTACCTCCCGTGACTATGGTTGCTGTAAAGTATCCGAAACGACGAGCTTGTAATAAAATTTATAAACCGCGATAAAATCCGTAAAATTGTTTCATTATAATGAATGGAATTCGCGCAAACATTAGAAAATTTGTAAGATGTAGTGCCATGCTGCAGTGCAGCCCAACTGGGCCGGCACGACCGGGGTCTCTCGCTCACATAACACCGGCGTTAAGTGACAGCTATGCCGCGTTTCGTGCGGTTTGTGAGTTTCCGGTGGCCTATTGGGGGGATGAGGAAAAGGAAGAGCGGCGGATCTGTGTGGCATTGGTTGTGCGGGTGTGTATATATGGGCGTCGTCTGCTCCGACTGCTCGTTTGCCCCCTACAGCATTTGATGACATAAAAAAATAGTACCGAGGTTTATTTACCCATTTCACGTTAAACAGGCTCATCAATGAACGCCAAGGCCACTTGCATCCAACTAGGACCACCCTCTTCATGGAGATCTTCATCCTATTTACTTAGTGGTAAGCTTTTCTTCTTCCCTAACGTGACCTCCGTTTCAGAACTCTATGAGTCTCTATTACTGCACATTACTCTGTTAAAACCACTTTTGAATTGGGCACGATCGGGGTGGTAGGTACCTCATATAGCACCGGAGTCAAGTGACAGCTATGCTGACGCGTTTCGTGCGGTTTATGAGTTTCCGGTGTCCCATTGGGGGGGATGGGGAAAAGGAGGGCAACGCATCTGCATCATCTCTGGTTGTGCGGGTATTGATGTCGGTATAGTCACCGTAAGGCTCCCACTGCTCGTTTGCCTTCTTTGGCATAAAACTAGTAGGTGTAACTTGTAAACTCCGTAAAAGTAAAAGTCGTATTACGGACTTTACAAGTCGGATAGTTTTACGTGATGACGTCATAAAGAAACATTGATGAAAATTAATTACATTTTTAGCCGCCGTTTTGAGAAAAACAATTAATTGAAGTGAAGAAATTAAATTAGACTGAAAATTATGGAGGAAATCAATTACATCTTTTTAAATTGTAGAAATAAATACATAAACACAAAACACGTTGTCGCGTATTTACATTTGTTACAAATAATGGTTTTCAATCCAACGTTTTACAGCGGAACGGACAATTTTTCGTGCGCGCTGCCAGTGTTCATCAATTTATAAGACAATCAAGTATAATAAATTTAGCAATCCAAAAGCCGTACGTCTCCGTACGTCTACGTAATCCAAAAATCGTTTATACGTACGTCCCGAATATGCGGTCTCCCGTCTCTTCGAAGTCATGCGAATATTCCCCATATTGGGAAATCCTCTATTCGTTGACCCCATGCAAGTTTTACTTCAAAAAATTTTACTATACGTGATGAATAAAAACGGTTTAAAATTAAATTACAAATCACAAAATGCAAGGTCAGTAAAATGATGTGTGCCTAGCACGGGAGTCGAACCCGCTTAACTTCCTTAGAATAACTGTCTTACAGCGGTAGGTATTCTTGGTTGGAAAGCTAGCTAGCTAGCTAGCTTACTCATTTCAATGTTGTAGAAAGTGTATAGTATCTAATAAAGGAAGTATTTATCAACTACAAGTGACTTGCATAACAATAAAAAATCTATAAGGATAATTAGATTTTCCAAAGGGTCTTTTTATATTAAATGTCATATAACTTATCTTTATTATTAAATGTTAACATTAAAAAGGAAAAAAACCCTTATTTGCGTAGACAGAGAATCCTAATAATAATCCTACTTTTATTTGTGTCGCATCACTCACATGTCATAAAAAAATGTCGATTTTCTTAATAATAATAATCGCGCGCAATGTCAACATGTCAGAACAATGGCGGTCCAAAATGGGTTGATAATAACTTAACCTAAGCGTAGCATCAGGGTGGGGTGACCACTTTCAGTTTCCATAGCCAGCTGGCTCCGTAAACACGCCTTACGTAATTACCGGTTCGACGGCGAGTTTACATGACACACATTTAAATTTTGTTTATTTCCCAACACAAATTAGCTCGATAAAATTAAAATACGTGCTTTTCTGTATAAACCGGTATAAACAATGGACAAAAGTGTTTTGTGAAAGAGTGATGTGCAAAAACGAAGATAAACATTCAAAGCATCATCTGTCGAAAAGTGAGTATTTTTTATAGGCTGTATGGCTATGATCTTTGTCTGTTATTTTTTTTAAATGGTCGTTTCTTTTAAATTTTATTTTAAGACTGCTTTTATAATATTGAATATATTGCATTTATAACCTTTATAACATAATATAATACAATTATTTAAAAACTTAATAAACTTTTTATATTTTATTAAAATAAAATAACATATTTTAAGTTTGAATAGGAAGCCAAATTCGTTGACAATGACCTAAAAATTAACTAAACCAATAAAATTAAACAAGTTGTTTATGTATAAGTATGTATAAGTACTCCTCATCCAAATTCCATTAAACTTTGATAAAACAATTGTATTTATTCGTTTTATAATATACTAGCGGCCCTGTACGTGCTTCGCTACGTATAAAGTGAAATAAAAAAAATTGGAACATAAAATTAATTTATTCAAACAAAAAAATATATTATTAATTGCTAGCTATTTTAAAACTTAAAGTTGTACTGTCAACACTGAAAAAAGTTTAAATATGACCCCAACTGAAAAAGTTTCAATTTGACAGCAAAATCTCCATTAATTTATTGAATTAAAAAAATGTGATAAATGAAGAACCGCTCGACCGATTTTGTGCAAACTTCACATAAACCATCTACTAAATAGTCCGAACAAAGCCTAAACATTTGGTTGGGATTGGTGAGCCCGTTCTTGAGTTATAAAATTACAACGAAAAGTTGCATTGATTTTTATTTATAAAGATTCATAGGAAGAATTCGAAAAAAAAAATCAACGTTCTACGTCAAATAACTCTACTATTAGTAGATAGTAGCTAGTATCACGGTGTAAATACATATGAATTTGGTTATACTGAGCTAGTACTGAGAACCGGCGAAACAAACTCAGTGAAACTAATCTTTTAAATGTCTTACAATATATTAAAAGAATCTTCGTGTACGTAGTGAACGCCTTATTCCCAAGGTGTGGTATCTTCAATAAATTATTTTTTTATGCCACAAAAAGCAACCACTGCCGGGTTTTCTATGTTATATGTTATACTACACATGAACAATTGCTTGTCTATATGTTTATATTTCTTCATAATAATCCGGAACATCATATAATCATATTAACATCTTTACATAAGATGATGTATAGGTATAGCAATATGGCCGTAAATTGTAAAGTACATCTTTTAACTAGAGCATAAATATATCGTCTGTTTTTTTTTTTACACGTTAGTGGCATAATAACTCTCTAATCTCTATGCTCTAGAATTCTAAATGACATCTATTTTTAATACATTTAACCTGTTTATCTTGTTATTATTTATTTTATCTGTGTTATTATTTTTATATTAAAGGTACTCGTTGTTCAAAATATCTATATTTATTTGAGCAATATATATTATATATTATATTGCTCTATATTTTCAGATCGATCTGAAGCGTGGTAGTGGGGGTCATTTTAATTTTTATTGTTAGTTTCTACGACAGAAATTATCTCATAATTGCTATGTTGAGAAAGGGGTGTAAGCTCAGAGCTAAGTCGAGCTAAAGGTGCATGGGTCAGAGTTCGGATCCCGGCAAAGGTTTATTTGTAATAAATATAAATGATTAGACTCCTCGTAATCTAAAGGAGGGTAGAAGGTCACGATTCCCTGACTGAACAATTCGTTTTATCGTATCACATATGCATGTTTCCTCACGTTTTCTTTCGTTGGTGAGTCAGAAAAATTGATAATGCACTGTGTACGTGGAAATAAAAAATGGAACCATCTAGGCCAACTTTATCGCTAGTTTTTATCCGCACATAATCTTGGTATTGCAAAAGTGGGAACAAAAACAGGTAGGCACTTAGTTATCAACTTAAATAAATATTTAAGGGGGCTGCTATAACAAACGTGATTTTTTGGCTAGTGTAATTTTGTATATAGGTATAAGATAATGGTACGGAACCCATCGTGCGCGAGTCCGACTGGCACTTGGCCGGTTTGTATACTTTCTTAATTTTATAGCCTTCTAGCTGTTCCGGCAATCGTTGTTTTGCTATGGATTTTTTTCTGGATGATTCTCCCCCTCCTCGGTCCCTCGTCCTGGAAGTTCCGTTCTCGTCCACCTCGGTATGAAATACGCTTTACGAACTTATCCCATACGTTCCAAATACACATTAAAAAGCATAAAAATGTGATAAGTGATAACGAATAAACTGGTTTTTTATGGCATAGGAGGGCAAACGAGCAGTAGAAGCCTTTTGGCGACAATCGACGCCCATACACATCCGCACAACCAGAGATTATGCAGATGGGTTGCCTGCCCTCCTTTTCCCTATCCCCGAATGGGCCACCAGAAACTCACAAACTGCACGAAACGCGACAGAATAGCTGTCACTTTTCGCCGGTGAGCGAGAGGTAAAAGAATGATTTAATCAGTCCAACGGATAAGTAGTTTCAACATATTTTCGAAGACCCAAGATATACCCTTCATAAGAAGTCACATTTCTCTGCATTTGACCGCCGTTAAATAGTGGGTTGTCTTGTTCACATTATTTACCCGTAGAAGGGTCCACTAGACAGTGTTCCCTAGGGTCCCCAAAATCTAGCTTGGGCTCCATCCGGCGTGCCCCAAATTTTTAGATGCAGAACAGACCATTGTCGAATACCTAGGTCCAAGCACCAGTTCAATACATACAGTAGTAAAATACCTAGGTGAATCCAGCACCTTGGGCGAAGTCAATTGAACCGAGGGAGTTACTCTTTGTACCCCTCTAATAAGAAGAGGGGACAAAAGAGCGGTGGGGCAAAGATGGGGAACCACACGCCATTGCACTATCCTGATGTTGAAAGGGGTTGTTCTGTGGTGCTGGTCACGGTACAACTCCTCTGTGGAGGTGGCGTTGGTCCTTGGGGGAAGACTAGCCCTCGAGATGCCCTGTTGCACAACAGATCCGGGACACCTCATCAAAGACGGCATTGGTCAGCTGCGTCCACCTTACCATGTTTCGGGCGCAGCGAGTCCCCTGGGGAGTCCTCCCTCCCCCGCGAGATGCCTAAGAGCAGTTAAAGGCGCAAAAGAAAAAACAGGTCCAATCATTGTCTCAAGAAATCCATGGTAGAGTTGATATCGATGAATATTGTAACACTGTAGAACCTAGCGATTCTTATACAAGGTTGATAAAAGCGTAAGGCATTAAATTAAACTACATATACTACACATGCTTACGGTTAATCCGAAACTATAAAAAAATAGTTTGAGAGCAATAAAAAAAGTTTTTCAAAGAATTTAAATACGTGAATAGTCAAAGTAAAACGTAAAAACTTTTTGTAAGCCTTTGTAAAATGTCCTTCGAATCTAAAAGGCAACGTCGCACAGCACGTTGCGTCTCACCGGGTCGGACAAAGCGGAGCGGCTTTAAAACTTTAAAAATATCCTGTGACTAAACTATTGATTCTATTGGTCTAAGTTTTGGTGTGTAGCCTGAAAATGGTACATAGTATACGTGGTTTAATTTAATGCCTCTCGCTTATATCAACCTTGTATACAGAGTGCTCATGTTTGAGTATAGAATATCAGAATAATCTGTCTGCGGTGTTTTTGTTGGTTATGTGGTTACTAATGAGCTTAGTATATTGTTACTTGAAACTTGAAATACGTCTAAGTGTAACACTAAAGTAATGGATCTAATTAACTAGTAGCGTCCCGCGGTTTCACCCGCGTACTTGCCATTCCCGTGGGAGTACAGGGATAAGTTATGGCCTATATGTTATTCTAATGTTTTTTTTTATGTTGGACAGGCAAACTGGCAATCGTGTCACCTGATGGCAAGTGGTCGACGTCATGAACATAAACTAATTTACCTGGAACTAGCCCAGGCAACTCATTTATGTGGCCTATCCTGAGACATAAGGTTAGGTCTCTGTGCTAGTAATTACACTGTCTATCTTGCCCTTCTCTCCGAAACACAGCAAAGCTGTTTGACGGGAGAAACAAGCAAGATGGTGGTACCCATGCAGCCAGGAGCGTGGCACACCACATCCCTCCCACCTGTGAAATGTATAAGCTATGTTATTGGTAACAAACATCCATACGTTCTTATAAACTTTCGCGTTTAATTTGAGTAGGATTTCTCTATGCGCATTGTATTAATATCTTTTAACTCATAAAATGGCGAGTTTTTGAGACATGCTCTCTGGTGCTTATAAACCAAAGGCTTTGGATTCTTGGATAGGCAGATGAGCAGGGGAGTCATTCACCGTCGCCCATGAACATCAACAAGATAACCGAAACGATCCCAGACAACTAATTCATGTCTTGATGTAAGAGGGTAATATGTCTCGGTGCTTTTTTTTTCTTTAACACCGGGAAATGCTCTGAGGCATCGCGCGGGGGAGTGGGTCTCCCCACGCGGGTATGTGGGACTCGCTGCGCCCGACAGCTGGTAAATGGACGCAGCTCTACCCACTAAAACCCGGCGAGTGCCACCAATGCCGCCTTTGGTGAGGTGCCCCGGATCTAGAAAACAAACAGGGCACCTCGTCGGCTAGTCAGTCCCGCAAGGGACCGACGCCACCTCCACAGAAGGGTTGTCCCGCATCACAGAACAACCCCTCCCAACGTCGGAACAGTACAATGGGGTGAGGTTCCCATCCTCACCCCTTGCCCCTGATCTTCTGTCCCCTCTTCTTATAAGAGGGGTACAAAGAGCCCCCTCGGCCCAATTAGCTTCGCCCAAGGTGCACCGCTCACCCTAGGTTACTGAGCCCCACCGCCACGACAAGGCCTGAACCATCGTGGGGATGTCTCGGTGCTAGTATTACACTGCTTCTTGACTTATTTTCGAGCACAAATTATATTATTTTTGTGCCTATATTACTTGTCCCTATTATGAAGTTGTATCTTAGAAGAAATAATACGTACTACCCATATAAATAATAATAATAATAATGTCTATAGACGCTTTTACACCACGTCAATCTGGTCCCGTGGTAAGTTCTCGAAGAACTTGTGTTACGGGCACCAGACAACGGAAATAATATATTTAATACTTTTATATTATACATATATTTAAGATTTTTATTATATTATAATACACATATTTAATATAAAGCAGTACTATATGAGTTCGTGTCTCCATTTTTAACCGACTTCAAAAAGGAGGAGGTTATCAATTCGTCGGAATCTTTTTTTTTTTTTTTTATGTATGTTACCTGATTACTCGAAGATGGCTGGACCGATTTGAAAAATTATTGTTTTGTTCTAAAGGGTATACTTCCCAAATGGTCCCATGATAAGGAAACCAGGATCTGATGATGGCATCCCAGAGAAATCGAGGGGAACTTTCGAAAATCATAGGGGCGACTAGTGCGTTTGATATTTTTTTTATAAAGTGTTTTGAAGTACTACTATTTAATGAAGGTCTAGAGTCGATCTGATGCTGGAGCCGAAAGACAGTCGAGGGAACTCCTCGACGATTTACATCAGTAACCTTGTGTTTGGGCTTGATTAATCTGTAATGATGAGAACTTTACACCTAGATGGGTTGTGGCTGTCATTAAGGGTCTGATGATGAAGACAACTGACAGTTAAGGGAACTCCTCAACAGTTTACAGTAGCTACCTTCTGTTTGGACTTAATTAATTTAAATTGATGAGAACTTTGCACCCATATGGGTTATAAGCGCCATTGCAGGTGTGATGATTGAGACCTTACACAGTCGAGGGTTCGACGATCCTCGATACAGCTTTTATTGGGCTTAGTTCATACGGCTAAATAATATACCAAAATCATGTAATTTTGTTTAATTAATTTAATTTAATTTTACTTGTCGTTGTTAAATGAACAAAAAACAACTGTGTCTTGGAAGCGCATCATAGTACATATTTCAAGGTCATCATAATATCCCCACCATGGATTTGAGCCTTGTCGCGGCGGTGGGGCTTAAGCCTGGGGTGCAATCCAGCACCTTGGGCGACCAATCAGATCTCGGGCGGCAGTTGGTTCTGGCCACTGCCGGCCAAGCCGCTCCCCGGTACATAGTGCCGGGGGTGGTGGTCGCCATCCCACGTTGAGATGGGGACCGCGAGGAAGAAAACCTCATCAAAAATTACCCCAATCCCAAAATAAGCTCAGGTGCGCGGCGAGGGGATGAATGGCTGGACGGTCTCCAGTTCCTAGCGCACCATTATTTAGAGGTGATTACGGGTTTCGCTCGACCCTAATGAGCAGACATTTTTAATGAATCAGAGCAGAATTGAAAATCCCCCGAAAGGGGGAATCCCGCACCACGCCGCAATCGGCGGAGGTCTGCCCCACGTACTACGGGGGGGGCACAACCTGCTTCATCAGAGGGGGATCAGAGGCAGCCCCAAACATAGGTGACATTGAGACGGCAAGCGCACGAGGGTCCAGCATCACCCGGGCCCTAGAGACCATAACGGGGGTCCGCCTAAAAAGCAAGAACCTTAAGTGGACAATGGTGAGTGCGCTTAAGAACGCCACGGAGGTAATACAAGGAGCAACCGTGGCACTCCTAGATCGCACGTCATCTACGGAAACACGTGCGCTGGAGGCCGCAAATAAGCGGCTGTCGGTGGAGGTGGCGGATTTGCGACAAGAGCTGGTGGTTCTTCGGAGCGAGCTCGCCTCTTCCCGGCAGTCTGCCATAGAAGTGACATCGCCCGCGCCCGTAGCGTTGGCTGCACCCGTACCGCCCAATCTCGAGAAGATTGTCGAGAAGGCGTTTCGGGAGGCGGTTGCGTTGTCGGGCGCGCGCCTGAATGCCCGACTGGAGGGCCTGGAGGCACGCCTCCTGCCCGAGACTAGGCTTCGCCCGCCACTCGCGGTGGATCGTCGTGCGACAGCAGTGGCAGCGGCGCCAGTCCCGGCGGTGAGCCCGGGGCCAGCCGCTGCTACAAAGAAGACGTTGAAGAAGACGCCTCGTCAGCCAACGACGCTCATGCCACCGGCGAACCCGGGGCCTTCGGCAGCCCCTAAGAAGACGGCCAAGAAAACGAAGAAGGGCAAGGCGAAAGATGCCTCCGGACAGAAGGTCATCAAGGCAGCCGAGGTTGACGATCCTTGGACCACCGTCACCCACAAGAAGGCCCCCAAGGGCAAAAAGCAGCCCAAGGGAAATACGGCGCCACCTAGAAAAGGTCCGCCGAAGCTCAGAGTACCCAACAGCTCTGTTGTGGTGCTCCAACTTCGGCCGGACGCAGCCGAGAAGGGAATGACGTATGCCAACGTTCTGGGTAAGGCGATATCAAACATTCGCCTCCCGGAACTTGGTATCAAGCCGGGTCTTCACATGAAGATAGCGGCAACCGGAGCCCGCATGTTGGTCCTGCCTGGCACGGACCAGAAGGAGAAGGCCGACTCATTGGCCGCCAAAATTCGCGAGTTGTTCGGCGGCGACGACATCGTCCGGGTGTCCAAGCCCACCAAATGCGTCAGCGCGCGTGTTTCGGGTCTGGACGACTCCGCGACGAAGGAAGACGTAATGGCGGCGATAGCGGCGGCGGGCGGTTGCCCCCCGGATCAGGTGCGGTCTGGAGAGATAGGTCGCAACGCTTCTGGCCTCGGGGCGGCAATTATACGCTGCCCCGTGGAGGCGGCGAAGGTCATCGTGGCAGGCGGTAGACTACTTGTGGGTTGGGTCTCGGCGCAGTTCCGTCTGTTAGACATCCTCCCGCTCCGGTGCTACCGCTGCCAAGAGCTTGGTGACATGGCGGCAAAATGCTCCTCGGCAACGGACCGCAGCCACCTATGCTTCCGCTGCGGAGCTGAGGGGCACAAAGCTCGGGAGTGCTCAGCAGCCGCCCCTAAGTGCGCGGTGTGCTCCGCGGAGGGTCGATCTGCCGCCCGTGGGCGGTCGAGGGCGTGCGTCGCACCACGCCGTGGTAGGCGTCCTGGCGCCAAAAACAGCAGGGCTGACGATGGCTCTCCGGCCTATGGTCAGTCTGCCTGCCCGACCGCGGGCAACCGCTTCGAGGTCCTGGCTGAGGAAGTTCCCATGGCGTTGGAGGAATAGTTGTCCTGGGAACTGAAGGCGGAGAGAGAGACATGGTGGCGACTTCTGTCGCACAGTCACAAGAGACCTGTGCGCGGCGGATCGGGGGATCCACCGCGCGCGTGAGAAGGTCTGAGCTGTAAGGCGCCCTCAGTGTTTGGGGTGCCTTACATGCGGAGAGTGCTGATGAGCACATCGCGGCCGGCGCGGCAGTCTTTACATTTCCCGTGCCGGATCAGCACGACGAGGAGAACACCGCTGGGGTTTTAGTTAGGGTGAGTGTCCCACATAACCACCAGGCCCCCCCGGGCCCGGTGGTATCCATTAGGATTTCCCCAGCGACAAAAAAAAAAAAAAGGTCATCACAATATCCATTCTATACCAATATATTGGTGATGGTGATGTTCTATACCTATATATTATAACTGAATTATTTAATGAATAGCAGCAAATCTGCCGTGATTGCTTTCAATTACATGTATATAAAGTTTTACACAGTTCCATTTCGGATTTTTCTTATTTTGTTATGTAATGATTTAAACCCTTTCTACGTTCATCTCATTAATACAGCGCTATCTAATCTGAGCAACGCGTTTAATAGTTCTACCCATATTTCAGACAAATAAAATCAGTTATCGAATTTTGCAATCACTTAAAATTAAGAAATAAAAAAATTTTAAACAAAAATTAAAACCGACTTCAAAATTAAAAAAAAACTAAAAAGTAATAAAATAATTTCCTTAATCTTTGTGCCTACAATTTATAATCAACTCGTTCTTCTACTAATATACAATCTTTGCATTTACCACGTCATTATTGTTACTTTTGGAGTCGGTGTCAGCCAAGGTAGGTAGGGAGGTAGGTACATCAACGAATACGACACCGGCTTAATTCGGTTAAAATCGGTTTTAATTTTTGTTTAAATTTTTTTTAAGGGTTCCGTTCCTCAAAATGAAAATAACGGATCTCTTATAAGATCACTTTGTTGACCGTCGGTCTGGCAAACCCAAACCTACTTAGTAGTAGTAGTAGCTATATAATTAAGGAACAAAATCTGGAAACCGTTAATTTGTTGTTATATCAGATAAAACCGGCCAAGTGCGAGCGGAATGGCGCACGAAGGGCTCCGTACCATTGACTAGGTAAACAACATTACACTATATTATAACCTTTTTTAGTTTCTTCTGTTCTGGTTTTAAAAATCGGACAAAAGCGGCAAAAGGTCACGTTTGTTGTATGAGAACCCCCCCCCCTCTTTTTTTTTTAATTTTTTTATAGAAGAGGGGGCAAACGGACAGTCGGTTCACCTGATGGTAAGTGAATAGCGACATCCACAGACACCCGCTAAATATTTATTTTATTATTAAAGTAAATATACAACTTACTATTTTGTGAATATTTCAGGTGCTACATGTTGCCGTTATTGTTATCGAGCAAAAATGGGCAAAATAATCACCTTTGTTGTATGGGAGACCCCCTTAGCATCATTTGTGAAAATTTCAACTGTCATGGTTCTTGAGATACAGCATTGTGACAGACAGACGAACAGACAGACAGGGAAGTCTTAGTGTCCCGTTTTTACCCTTCGGGTATGGAACCCTATAAACTCGTTTTTCGGAACCCTCAGTGCGTAAAACTCGCGTTTGTCCGGTTTTTTTTATTACTATTTAAAATATGTTCACGGTATTCGCACCCACGTTATCTACGTCATCAGCATAATCCGTTATATAAATCCAATTACGGATCCAAACATTTGAAAAATAATTAAATCAAATTCGTTGATTGGTTACGCACGAGTTGTTAAATAATATAGGATCTCTAATAAATTCTTTTATATGATTGAATTAATAATTTTATGATTATATTGGTCATATAAATTTGACCTCAATTCGTAATGGTATGTATTTTTGTTAGAAAATTGTTTGGTACAAAGACGTTTGACATGTTATGCGATATACTATTAGTATAAAAAAAATACATAAGCTTTCTGCAGCTGTCATTTGCCACTCTTTCTTTTTCATTTCCTCTGGGAAATGTTCTGAGGCTTACCGTAGGGAGGGGGGACTAGCCTCCCCGGGATGTCTTTCTGGTATGTGGGACTCGCTGCGCCCGAAAGATGCTAAGGTGACGCAGCTATACCCACTTAAGCCCGGCGAGTGCCACCAAAAGCTTTTAGGTAAAAAATATGTAGTAAATAGTTTGTATGGGAAAAGGAAAGTGTTATTTTACTATTTTTGTCAAATTTTTATGTTTCTTCCCTTCATAATAACCCTTCTCAAGCCGTTCTCGAGTTTTGGACATCGCAACGAATTTGGAATTAAATTTTTATTTACGTACATAGAAATACTTTGAAGTATAATGGGATTTAATGTCTTTGTGCGGGATCCCTAATCCTTTCTCTAAAATAGAAGTTGCCTAAGTTACTCCTTATAATATTAGCTATTTGCCAGTGAAAATCGTCACAAAATCAGTTCAGGCGTTTCCGAGATCAACAACGCTTGTTTTTACAGAGACAGACAAACAAATTGGTTTATTGTACTTAAATATTTTATTGTATAGCATTACTCTCACATGAATTTAATAAACAGCTTTTTTGACATAACAAACAGATACTTCAAATATTTTATTTATTTGTATAGAATTTATTGTACGAATGGCGCCAACGATGTAATGCCATCACGAAATAGACACAGCAAGGTCGGTAAAGCATTTAAATATGTTATTTAAGTTTTAAAGATTCTTGTTTATTTCATGAGGATCGACTTCTAATCTTTTGTCGTTTGTACGTTTATACGTTTGTCCGTAGACCTTTAAAAGTATCCTTGGAGTTGTAAGAAGTAGACGGTAGAAAATGTTTGTCACAATTTACGCAGACAGTGTCTTAATTACAGCAATTTTTTACACGTTGTTGTTACAGTGTTCTCTCCTTAAAAGATTATTTGTTTTTGACTTGATAACGTCTTATAAATTCGTGAACGCTGTCTGCACGCACGAAAAAGTGTCACGTTTCGCCTGAGCCGAGCGTATAAGCAAGAGCGTGGAACAAGCAATAGAGAGGCAAGGTTGTCCGTAAACCAACTTTACAGACAACAGGTAGGTTTTGAGGGTTCCGACCCTCAAAATGAAAAAAAAAACCCTTATAGAATCACTTTGTTATCCATATGTCAGTCTATATATATGCCTGTATGTATGATATATGCCTATCAAACCAAAACCTAAACAAAATTTTGTAAGAAGCTAGGTCTCACACAATAAGTCAAAGTATAAATCTGCCCAACATTTAATTTGTTGTTATATTAATCCAAAAACGCATTTTTAGCATGCGGGTTCTTGGGTCCTTTCTTCGCTCGAGTCAAACTCACGCTGGTCTGGGTTTTGTAATCTCCCGGATTTAATTTATTTTTAACCGACTTCTAGAAAAGGAGGAGGTTCGCAATTCGGATGTTTGTATTTTTTATGTCGACAACGATTTACAGCAGCTACCTTTTGTTGGGCTTCCTTCATACGGGCTGATACCGGCTTTAAAAGTAACAATAATGACGTAAAGGCAAAGATTGTACATTACTAGAAGAATAAGTTGATTATAAGTTCTGGGCACAAAAATGAAGGAAACGCGATTATTTTATTACTTTTTAGTTGTTTGAAATCGGTTTCAATTTTTGTTTAATTACAACTGTATTCGTATTCATGTCCATGATGACTATTTATCAGTCAGTGATAACGCTGCAATGTTTTCTAAATGGGATGAATGGTTTCGAAGATTATCTCATACATACATAAGATATAGATTTTAGATTTGTATATTTTGAATTATTTTATAATTATATAATATGTGCTACATCTATGTTTTCGATCTCTATGTTAATTATTAATATAATTAAATTATGGGAAAGTTTGAAATAGACAGAGGCATGCTAATCGATTAATCAGAAACCGATTAGATTTTGACGAAACACTTCTTATAATATGGTGATGTACGAGCAAGAGCTGCACAGAATGGTAAGTGATCCACTTGGAGACTCTTCTCTTCTCCCGCCTTTTTGATTAAAGAGGAATAAGGATTTTTTTTTTACAATTAAAGATTTGTGCTTGGGATGTGCATTATATTATCATTTTGACCCCGCTGGTTGAGTGGTCAGGCTACTGACCGCCGCGGTCGCAGGTTCGAATCCAGCCAAGTGTAATGATGGAAATAAACACAGTACTTTCATAGACATGTACTGTGATGTAAAAGTCTGTTGCTGACCGTGTACGATATCTTATGAATTTACCACGGCTTTAGGTTGACGCGGTGTGTTAGTTAACTATTATTGTTGTTGATTATGCGAATAAAAAATTGGCAATCTGTAAAGTTAGTTTACGGATAGTGACATGACAACGTTATAACAAAACGCAAGCGTACAATGAGCGTAACGGGACAAACGTGACAGGACATTTTCGTGCATGCACCGGCGTTCATCGATTTATTAGACGTTGTCACGTCAATAAATTCTTTGATTCTTACCCGACTACGGCAAAAATAACGATTTTAGCAATATAATATTATGTTTGTATTTATGTATCATAGAGAATAAACTACTTATTCGGTTTAGTTGTAATGTCAATCAATGGAGTTCGAGTGGTTAGGCTTTTGATTTCAAAATGGTGTAAACTTTTTAAAAGTTTTTAATAGTTTAGTTTATAGGACTGTACTGTATTATGTAAATACTGCGTTTCACATGTTTTCTCGTGTTGTGCTTTGGTTTAGTTAAGTTTAAATAACACGGATCGTGTATCGGGTGTCGAAATATGATCGGGATAGACGCGCCATATGATAGTGTTATGAATACGCGGTGTTAGATTTTGGTATCCCATTACATACTTATTCATAATATTATAATGAAACAATTTTTACGGATTTTATCGCGGTTTATTAAGATTTTTATACGCCTACGATTTACGCGATAAAATCCGTAAAAATTGTTTCATTATAATGAGTGAAATTCGCGTAAACATTAGAAAACAATATTATTCATAATATATATCTATGGATGCTTTTACACCACGTCAATCTGGCCCCGTGGTAAGTTCTCGAAGAACTTGTTTTACGGGTACCAGACAACGGAAATATATTTAATACTTTTATACTATACATATACTAGCTGTTGCCCGCAGCTTCGCCCGCGTTAGCAAGGGGTGGACCTAACACCTAGGGGGATGAAAAATAGATGTTGACCGATTCTCAGACCTACCCGATATGCGCACAAAATTTCATGAGAATCGGTCGAGCCGTTTTGAAGGAGTTCAATTACGTACACTGTGACACGAGAATTTTATATATTAGATTTAAGATTTGAATTATATAATGCACATATTTAATACACATCCATGACCCACGAACACAGAAAATTTTTTGTTCCCTGGCGGGATTCGAACCCGCTACCTCCCGGCCTAAGCGCCAACGCGCTACCCATTGAGCCACAGAGGCCGTGAAATGTATATTTAGATTTTGAATGTGATGTTAGTTTGATAGGCAAAACAGCATTCGCGCCACATGATGGTGAGTGGTCAGCGTCACCCGTGGACATAAACGATTCAACTTTATGTGGAACTAGCCCAGGTAACTCATTCATGTGTGGGCTATACTAAGACATAAGATGTTAAGTCTCGGTGCCCACCACCAAGGTTCAAGCCTTGTCGTGGCGGTGGGGTTCAGTAGCTTAAGGTGAATCCAGCACTTTGAGCGAAGCAAATTGAACCAATGGAATTGCTCTTTGTGGAGGTGGTGTCGGTCCCTTGAGGGACTGACTAGCCGTCGAGGGACCTCAATAAATCCAGGGCACCTCACCAGAGGCGGCATTGGTTGCACTGACCGGGTTTAGAGGGTAGAGCTGCGTCCACCTTACCATCTTCCGGGCGCAGCGGGTCCCACACACCCGCCTGGGGAGTCCCCCCTGCCCGTCGGGATGCCTCAGAGCATTTCCTGGCGTAAAAAAAGTCTCTGTACCAGTAATTACACTGCCTGTCCTGCCCTTCCATCCGAAACACAGCAAAGCTGTTTCACTGGAGATACATGCAGGATGGACCGAAGCAGACGAGAGCGCGACACAACGCAACCCTCCCACCGGTTCCATACTGTTTTACTTAAACAATAAAATATGTTAAAGTGCCAACCCTATTCAAAATACCTTAACAATGTATAGCCAATACCGTTAATTGGCAACTTCGGCTGACATCCTGTGGCCTTCGGGGTTTGACGGGATATTGCGATTATAACAGTTTTATTATAATTAACTTTATTGTACAAAGGTAATAAATAATAATAATAAATAAATGAATATCACCCAACGGCCAACAATCACACCACGGTCACCTTTTCCCGTGGTAATTTCGTAAGAACTTGTGCTACGGTCCTACGGATATACAAATAATCTACA
This sequence comes from Helleia helle, assembly GCA_963853865.1. Taxonomy (NCBI): domain Eukaryota; kingdom Metazoa; phylum Arthropoda; class Insecta; order Lepidoptera; family Lycaenidae; genus Helleia; species Helleia helle. The sequence goes on along the minus strand of OY971433.1, from coordinate 15,550,449 downwards.
CTGGCGGGATTCGAACCCGCGACCGCTACGTAAAGTGTCCAGTAACCTCACCACTCGACCAGCCGGCCGTAAAATAACGTAAAACCTAAAAACGCTTGCAATAAAAACTGAAATAAATATATATATATATTTTTCTTTTGCCGTAACCCCATCGCGTCTACAATATCTATTCAGTTAGAACAAAACTGCAAAATTTCATCGAAATCGGTTCTTTAGTTTAGGAGCTCATCACAGACAACGTGATAAGATTTTTATAAATATAATATAAAGAAGAGCATTTAGGCATTGCTGAAAGATTTTATAAGAAAATAAATAAAAATTGTAATGAAACAATTAGTTCAATTTTTAAGACTTAGTTTTGTAGAAAAAAAAATCATTTTTGGTTTATTTGTGAAGTTGATATTTATATGTAATGTAAATTATGGACCCTAGCGGGCCCGTCGGGTTTAGTGGGTAGAGCCAGCGACCACTTTACCATCTTCTCGGGCGCAGAGTGTCCCACATAACCACGGGGCCTCCGGACCCGGTGGTATGTCTAAACCTGTGGCCTAAATGCATTCCTCAGCGAAAATTAAATAGGTAAATTGACCTTGCATTCTTTTATAAAAACGGATGCAGATACGGTTTTATAACAACTCAAACTTCAAAAGGAAGCTGTAAATAAAACAAGTGACATGCTTGTGTTGAAATAACAATTAATATAAAAGTAATTAATTTCGTAGGGCAATGAAGAATAATAGTTTTGCAGATATTATTATATGTCAAAAGAAATCAAACGAGCAGTCGGAGCCTTATGGTGACTACCGACGCCACACACATCCGCACAATCAAAGGATATGCGGACACGTTACCCTCCGCACGAAAAGCAACCGCATAGCTGTCACTTGACGCCGGTGTTCTGTGAGCGAGTACCACCCCGGTCGTGCCAGCCCAATTCGGCTGAAAGCAGAATGGCACTACCTCTTATCGAGGTATATAATAGTTAATATCTTCAATTCATGCAAATACAAAATAGGTGCTGGACTCCTTCTAGTAGCTGTGTTTTTTGACTCATATAAGTTATTGCAATCTTGCACTTGATTGGGGATAATGGAAAACATTTCCCACTCCGTAATTCTTTTGATTTAATTCGTCGCGGTTGCCAAGGCGTTGTATCTCTCGGGCTTCCTGAGATCGTATCAAAGGGTCATTTAGAGGCTGCTGCTATGATTTTGGGTACACAGGAGTAGCAGGTGGGACCGATCAGTGGGCACAAATTCTATATTTTCGATTGCCCTTAAAAAAACTGTACGTCGTTAAAGTTGACGTCATACTATTACGGCCTTGTGACGTCATAATGTTAAAATCGACGTGATACACTTTTTCGGCTCCCTGAGTCATCTGAACAAGATTGCCCTACATTATACTCTGTTACATCAAAATGATAGTGACATTCAACTTTTTTGATAACTATAAATGTGCGGTGTCTGTTTGTCCAGTATACCTTTTCACATAACCAATGATGAAATTTCGTTTTTTTTGCAACAAGATTATACTTTGAAGAAACATAATATAGACTCTAATAATTATAGAGGCTATGAAAATAATCTTCATCATTTTTTACCATAACATTCTTTTTGCAACATGGGTACAAATGAACCAAAGCCCTTATCAGAGCATTGTGATAACAGCATCCAAGTCGATATAGCTGTTTCATCATCATCATCATTATCATCATCATCATCATCATCATCAGCCTCTATTCATCCACTGCTGAACATAGGCCTCCCTCAATGAACGCCAAGAGCTGTTTACTATAGATGCCAATGTACCAACGAATAATTATTGTATTAAATCTGTTGGTAAAAAAAAATCAAGTCTTATCTATTCCCTGCCAAAATTTGTCGCGTGTTGGTGTTTGTTATAAAGTGACAAACAAACGGACAAAGAGACTTTAGCTTATTTTTTTAATAACATAACGTACTGGATAAAATCACAACCTTGACTCTCCTTGTCGCGGGGTACCCTGATCTACTAAATGATAAATGAGAATCAGAGTACCATGCAATTAAATTGATTTATTTAAATTTACTCGCCCGGTGAAGTTATTAAAATTGATACAGGACGGGGTTGAGCACTTAATCCACACAAGTTCCTATACCTCGTCGGTTCAGGTACTCTCCCGTGTCACGCCGTATGTTGATGATCCCGGGAGTCGCGTTGTGGAATCCGCTGACGACCGAAGGCGGGAACCCGGCGGAGAGTATTTTCGTGGTTGTGGTGAAAACCGCCCGAAACGGCAACCCGAGCGGTGAAGCCAAGCGTCGATTCCAAGCGTTGAATCCAAAAATTGCACCCAAGCATTGAACCCCAGTTTGGGGCGATTAATACTTTTATTAATATTTAGTTCGAGGAACGCCTAGCGACGACGAAGATTAATATTATATTTTATGGTTACGGGTTAAATTAAATTATTCTTCTCCGTATTAGAGACCATAAGTAGCAATATTTAATGTGACGTGCGTTCCCGCAAACTAGATCGAGGAAAAATGAATGACGCGGCGACCGGTACCGCAGTTTTATCTTGTCCTAAACAAAAGGTCCACTTGGAGCGCTAAAATGTTGCATCGCGCGAGTACTAAAATGCCGCTTGATGAATTCCTGTTGCATTATAGGAACTGTTTATAGTTTTATTAATGTAAATAGCCAATTTTAATAATTACTATTATTATGTTTTGTATTTGTCTTGTGTAAAATTAGTTATAATTAAATTGTGTTTTATATTTAAACGTAGATTTTAATTTAAGATTTAATTTAGTAGTGATTTTAATTAGTTTTAGGTATTGTAAATATTAAATTTAAGTGTATTTTAGGATAGTTATATGAATTATGTACGTATAACGTTACATCCTAATGATGTTTAACCTTGGACTCCTTACAAACTTCCCTACTTCAACACTTAGCGGACGAGTGCTAATCGCCAAGTAGGCCGAATGTCAATTCGAGCAAACATTACGAGTTCTGGTGCAAGATTTGCGTCATGGCGGAAGACCAGAGATGAGATATAAGATTATAATTCTAAATTCTATATTTGAAAAAGGCACCATGACATTCTTCTCTATAATTCAAAAACGCTTACACATTTCTTGATTCATTGATCATGGCTAAGTGGCTGTTTGTCCTCCGACTTCTGAGTATTAGCGGTGAAACATCGTGAGGAAACCTGCATGCCTGATGAGATTAAAAGTCTTTGAAGGTGTGTGAAGTTCACCAACCCGCATTGGGCCAGCGCATCGGCATATGGGCCAAAACCCTCCTCGCCTGATTTCGAGGAGGAGACCCGTGCCCAGCAGTGGGACATATAAGGTTTGATATAATTATTACCTATTATATATTACACTTTTCATTCTTGACAATGCTATAACTGCACCGAGGTACCTATATCTATAAATTTCTTAGATACATTTCCTTTCTTATTATATTATTATAATACAAGTTCTTAAGAACTTCCCACCATGGTTCAGGCCTTGTCGTGGCGGTGGGGCTCAGTAGCCTAGGGTGAGCGGTGCACCTTGGGCGAAGCTAATTGGGCCGAGGGGGCTCTTTGTACCCCTCTTATAAGAAGAGGGGACAGAAGAGCAGAGGGCAAGGGGTGAAGATGGGAACCTCACCTCATTGTACTGTTCCGACGTTGGGAGGGGTTGTTCTGTGGTGCGGGACAACCCCTCTATGGAGGTGGCGTCGGTCCCTTGCGGGACTGACTAGCCGTCGAGGTGCCTAGTTTGTTTTCTAGATCCGGGGCACCTCACCAAAGGCGGCATTGGTGGCACTCGCCGGGTTTTAGTGGGTAGAGCTGCGTCCATTTACCAGCTGTCGAGCGCAGCGAGTCTCACATACCCGCGTGGGGAGACCCACTCCCCAGCGGGATGCCTCAGAGCATTTCCCGGCGTAAAAAAAAAAAAAAAAGTTCTTAAGAACTGAGCATAGGGTTAGGTAATAGGTTACCGTGGTGTAACAGCTAATACCTATAAAAAACCTGTATTATGCGGCCAATTTTACTTGTGCGGGCTGAAGTTAGTTACAGAGTTGTGTGCATGAATTTAGCATACAAAAATCACTTTGCGACGTCACATGTAACTAACTTCAGTCTATCCGAATTAAATTGTTCGTACTGTACAAGTTTATAGGTATGTATGTTATTACATGTATGTATGCATATGTATGTTATATGCGTTAACAAGTACTTGTAAAAATATAAACATTTGCAATCTGTATGTTGCTTGCGGCTTCGTCTCGATTTAGGATCATAGTAAAACCACGTAAAACTGTCTGCGCCCCGCGGTTAGCGTAAAAATGATAATGACCAATCTTGTGAGAAATTTAATTTCCAAGAACTTTGGATATTGCCATTTTTGCTATAAAGTTAAAAATTAACGAGTTATTTCAGAAAAACGAAAAAATTTAACTTTAAAACAAGATGGCGGCGAATCCTCTACCGGGATTAGTTAGAAAATAGAGATTTAAACGTCCACCCACCCCACCCTCCACATTAGAAAAAAATCGCCCCCCGGATTTTTTTCTATTTCACCCCCGACTTCTGACGGACCCCCCCGAGTTTCTGCCCCGACTGGACTATATAATATGTGCAGCGCACGTTTATATTAGATACTAGCTGTTGCCCGCAGCTTCGCCCGCGTTAACTTAGATTTACAGCCGTACGCGGATTGATGATGATTATTTTTATAGCCTAAGTTACTCCCTATAACATCAGCTATCTACCAGTGAAAGTCCCATCAAAATCAGCCCAGCCGTTTCAGAGATTAGCCGGAACAAACAGTTGACAGACAGACGGACAGGCAGACAATAATTGTAAAAAAGGCTATTTTGGTATATGTTACATGGATCGTGTAATAATTTAACCGTGTACCTATGCATTTAGTAAAAAACGGTTATTTTGATATTACCTACAAACAGACACTCCAATTTTATTTATCTGTATAGACTAGCTGTTGCCCGCAGCTTCGCCTATGATTTACAGCCGTATCCTGATTGATAATGATTATTTTTATAGCGTTAGTTACTCCTCATAACATCAGCTATCTTCCAGCGAAAGTCTTATCAAAATCGACCGAGCCGTTTTAGAGATGAGCCGGAACAAACAAACAGACAGACAGACAGACATATAAAAATTGTAAAATCCGTTATTTTGGTATATTAATTTACATACCGTGTACAAATAGACACTCCTCTTTGTTTCTTTCAAACGGACCTACGCTGATGGTCTTTAGACCTTTAAAGCTTCATGATCTGAGGCATCCCGCGGGGGAGTGGGTCACCCCACGCGGGTATGTGGGACTCGCTGCGCCCGAAAGCTGGTAAGTGGACGCAGCTCTACCCACTAAACCCCGCACTAAATACTACCCACTAAATGTCGCCTTTGGTGAGGTGCCCCGGATCTAATAAACAAACAGGGTACCTCGACGGCTAGTAAGTCTCCCAAGGGACCGACGCCACCTCCACCGAGGGGTTGTCCCGCACCACAGAACACCCTCTCCCAACGGCGGGACTGTACAATGGGGTGAGGTTCCCACCCTCGCCCCTTACCCATGCTCTTTTGTCCCCTCTTCTTATAAGAGGGGTATAACGAGGCCCCTCGGCTCAATTAGCTTCGCCCAAGGTGCAGCGGCTCACCCTAGGCTACTAGGCCCCACCACCACGTCAATGCCTGAATCATGGTGGGGACGGGAGGGTTATCTCCGCCAGCCGAGATGTCATTGACCTTACGTTCCAATTTTATGAGTTTCAGTTCTAAAAAACTATGTTATCTTTAACCCCTAAAGTTGTGTGTACATTGGGGGACTGCAGGCAGTGCATGTATGGACAGACAATGGCTAAAGGGTTAAAATTATGACGTTGATTTCGCATATGATCATATTTCATCATCAAGAACTTATCTGCTGCATGTTGTATAACGCCGTCCAACTTTCTCCGTATTGTTCATATAATTATGACACCTAAACCTCAATTTTTAACATTGCATAATCTCTTTACGGTCAGGATGGTGTATGCATATCTCTGTCTCTTGTATTGTCACTCATCCTGGCAGACACCAACAGTACTATAATGTGCTGAATATGGTCGTGACCTTAAAGTATACATTGTATAGAGCGCGCGTCACTAAGTATGAACTGTAAGCACAGGTATGAACATAGACCATTGTCTTGGTCTAAACCAAACGTTCAATCAGTAGCTAAACAAGACGCGTCACATTAGGTCCGCGAGGGATGTGTATTTATTTCTATGTTAAAATGGTGAAATGTGAAGTGCCAATTTGTGAGAATGATTCTTGGAAGCAAAATAAAAGAAGCAATAACATTTGTCTTAGCGTTCATTGAGGGGTGCCTACGTTCAGCAGTGGATGGATAGAGGCTGATGATAATGATGATGATGAATGTTCTAATTTCAAATGTCGATATTTTTTAATGTATTACGCATGGAACGTCACTCTCACAGCGCTTTACTATAGATAAAAAACATTTTACAAAAAATTAAAACCGACTTCAAAAATACTAAACACGTCATTATAGTTACTTTTGGAGTCGGTGTCAGCCAAGGTAGGTAGGTACGTAATGTACAGCAACAAATACGACACCGACTCCAAAAGTAACTATAATGACGTGGCAAACGCAAAGTTTGTACATTAGTAGAATATTAAGTTGATTATATGTTGTAAGCACAAACATTAAAGAAACTGTTATTTTATTACTTTTTAGTTTAGTATTTTTGAAGTCGGTTTTAATTTTTTGTAAAATGTTTTTATTTCTTAATTTTTAGTGATTCCGAAATTCGTCGTCTTGGCGTTCATTGAAGGAGGCATGTTCAGCAGTGGACGGATAAAGGATGATGATGATGATGGTGATGGTGATGATGATGATGATTACGATGACCGCGACATACTATGGTGTGCTACCAAAGCATCCTATACAATTGTTACTTCGACACGTAATAAAATGATCATATCATCAAGATAAACAAAACCAACCAAATAGGCATTATTGGGAATAACTAAAAAACGGCTTGTCAAATCTTAATAAAATTAATATGGGACCAAATTGGAAATACCAGCTTTCAAACAAAAAAATAACCATCGAAATCCATTCACAAACGGCGGAGATATCGTGTCGCATACATACAAAAAAAAAAAAAAAAAACATACAGACGAATTGAGAACCTCCTTTTTTTTTGAAGTCGGTTAAAAATCTATAACGCATCTGCTTACGATCGGCACAATGAAGCGGCGTGACAGTAGCACTCTATATAATATTATGTATACTCTAAGGTCGAGATGGGAAGTGGTGACTGCCGTTTACCGACGCAAGTAGAAAAAATGAATTGTAAAAAGGATGTTTCCTTTTTTCTTCTTCCTTCAGTATCGTGATGGTCATCAGCTTTTTTACGTCCACTAATACGGGCATCATTCAATGAACGCCAAGACGACCGTCGACGACGGTCTACACGGAGAACGTCCCAACAAAGATTTACAGCCGTACCATTCTTCCAACGTCGGAACAGTACAATGAGGTGCGGTTCCCGTCCTCGCCCCATTGCCCCCTGCTCTTTTGTCCTCTCTTCTTATTAAAGGGGTACAATGAGCCTCCTCGGCTCAATTCACTTCTCCCAAGGTGCTGGGCTCACCCTAGGCTACTTAGCCCCACCGTCACGACAAGGCCTAAACCATGGTGGGGATATCTCCTTTCACTGTACTCTGCTACTACACTCCACTCTCCAAACTCCTTTCCGCTAACGTTTTAGCCCGCATTGGTCGGTTTCAGTCTAATCGTTCAAGAAGGAGTGAAATAGTGGCCCTACTTGCGTGTAAAATCTTCAGCATTTATCAGTCCACCGCTGACCTCTCCCAAAGCCATCGAGCGATGCCTCTTCGTGGCCAGTTACTGTCAGCCATCTTTAAACAAATTCAAAAAAGGAGGAGGTTCTATGTTCGATTATATTTTTTTTATGTGGCAATACTAGACGAAAAACAACATGGGGCAAAGGACTTGTATCCAGCTCTTAATAAAAAAGAAAGAAACCCGTCCGATAAAATTTAAATTCTTTGATGTTAAAGTTCACCTGTATGGAACCTTCTGCTGCCCCCTCGCCTTCTTTGACCAACGGCAATGTCGTAACTAACAAAAATATTTTTTTACTTTTAGTTATTTACATAATATATATTTTCCTCAAAATCATTGCCAAATAGATTTGATAAATATTGAGTATTCTACAAAATAGTGGTTTCTCGAAGGTCGGTCGGTGGATTGGGGTCACTGTATACATCACCGCGTGCATCGTGTTGATCTCTGCGACATTGTTGTATGATAAGGTCTGAAGGTGTGACGGTGGTTTAGTGGGGTAGTGCATTCCCAAGTGCGAGTCCCCACATATGTCCATGAGCCTTAGGTACCCGAGGTAAGCCATGCGAAAGCATTAACCTTCGTTGTTAAGGGGCAAACGAGCAGTCGGAGCCTTATGGTAGGTACCGAAGCCCATACACATCCGCACAATCATATTTATGCAGATGCGTTGCCCTCCTTTCCCTATCCCCCCAATGGGCCACCGGAAACTCACAAACCGCACGAAACGCGGAAGCATAGCTGTCACTTGACGCCGGGGTTATGGGAGCGAGAGGTACCACCCCGGTCGTGCCGGCCCAGTTCGGCTGCAATGCAGCAATGACACTACCTCTTACAATTATTATTATAGTGATTATTTTATTCTTGTCGTTACCCTCTTGGCAGAGTGGTCATGGTCTTCAGCAGCATCAGTGTTGGTGACCTGCCTCCCAAACGTTTAACATTTTCGAAAGGAGGTGTACCGGTGGGAGCGAAGCGCTGAGCCTGGGTACCATCATCTTGCTTGTTTCTCCCGTGAAACAGCTTTGCTATGTTTCGGAGAGAAGGGCAAGACAGGCAGTGTAATTACTGGCACCGAGACTTAACATCTTATGTCTCAGGATAGGCAACACATAAATGAGTTGCCTGGGCTCATTCCAGGTTTACTAGTTTACGTTCATGGGCGACGTCGACCACTTACCATCAGGTGGCACGTTTGCCAGCTTGCCTATCCAACTAACATAAAAAAGGAACTAAGCTAGTACCGAGTTCTGCACTAACTTCCTTTACTGTCTATATGTGTGGCCGCGACGGCGCACGCCATTCGATTTTACTGAAGGCACTGTTTAACATAAAAAAAGTTGCAAGTGTCAACCCTATTTATGAAACTATGAAAGCCCTATTAAAGTATGAAAGTCACTGGGGTCACATGGTATATGACACTAGTCATGACCCACTGGTGACCCGCTGATGACCCATTGTCAGAACATCATGACTCACACGGTTATATAACAACACATAACTGACACATTATGAACGTGTATCATTGTCATCATCATCAACCTTTTTCTGAACTCTGGCCATGGGCCTCTTCCAATGACCGCCACGTCGACCGATCCCCCACTTGTATTCTTTGACTAGTTGGTGCCCGCAGCTTCGCCTGCGCTTTAGATTCACAACCGTATCCGGTATGATGATGATTATTTTTATAGCCTACGTCCTCGTTTTGACGTGAAAGTGCAACAAACATCCAAACATACAAACTTCGTCTTTATAATATTATAGTAAGAGAGTACGATTATAAACTGTTCACTGCGGTATTTCCCCCTCATAATTACTCTTAAGCTTTCCTCCATAGCCTAAACAAATTAAGGTTGAACAAGTTGACGGCGCGAACTCCAACTAAATAATAATAATTATAATATCTATTTATTTTCTCTATGATTGCTATCTCACCTAACATAGCGCGCGAACATGTATGTTAGAATGAAATGCACAATGATTAATTCCTAAAATGTCCTTTTAGCAAAATAGTAATTATAGAAAAACTATTAGGTGTTATTATTTTTAAATTCAATTTATTTAAATTTTTAAATAACTAAACTATGTCTATTTTTGAGCTTTCGTGCTCGGTATACTATTTATTTTCGCCCAAAGTGGGGCTAAAATCAATGTCAAAATACGAAAGTTTAGAAGCTTGTATTTTTTAAATGTATAATTATTTTACGATTTTGGGTACATACAGACATAGATAACGATGAGATCAATTTATATTATACTTAGTTTTTCATGGTCAACGTCAAACATTGTAGTAATTACTGTTCTACGTTTGTATGGAAAAATGAGCGACTTGTGTAACTTTAATGACACTTGACAGGATTTAATCCTGCATGTTTTAGCAAAATCATGACTGCACAGTCAGTAGTAGTAGTAGTAGTAGTAGTCAGTGTAGGCGGCCTAAAATTTATATAAATAACCAATTATTATTTTGCGACAAGAGATATTTTGTAATCTTATATAATATGTAATATTTTATCATAATAAATATTAATTTATAATTATATTATGCCTAAAATCAATTTCTATCGGCCTGTAAATATATTATTAGCTATTATATAAAATATAATAAAACCACATTATAATAATCTTTAGCATTATATAAATTTATTTTTATAGTTCTACGTAAATAAATATACATTAATACATTATATGTATACTAATAAACATCTATTCTTATCTAATATATAATCTTCTTCTAAAGATAAATAAAATAGGAGTGTCTGTTTGTATATTAAAATAAGCGCTTTTTACTAAATGCATATAGATGTATACGCGGTACATATACCAAAATAATATTTTTTACAATTTTTGTCTGTCTGTCTGTCTGTTTGTCCCGGCTAATCTCTGAAACGGCTTGGTTGATTTTGACGGGACTTGACAGATAGCTGACGTTATAAGGAGTAACTTAATAGGCCACAAAAATAATCATCGTCAATCTAATCGTCAAAACGCGGGCGAAGCTGCGGGCAACAGCTAGTAATATATATATATATATATATATATATATATATATATATATATAACAAGTAGTTTCACAAAGAATGCATATTCATAGAACAATTTACCTCATTAACCCAGTCCATTGGCGGGCTCGGAACTGAGATCGTGTCATGTGTATAAGGCATAGAAATTGATTTACCTACGATAATTTAGTTTTTAGCTTCAAGCGAGAATTAAAAAACTAACATACTACTTTATAATCCAGGGATTGTGTTTGTTTGAACGCGCTTATCTCCGGAATACTGGATTTATAAAATTATTTTTACATCTATAGCCCAAATATAGAGGAACGTTATAAGCTGAATATTTCCGAAAATATTTGTTTTCATTTTGGGGCAAGTGACACCTTATTACAGTAAGTTTCGGATACTTTACCCCTCCCCAGCGGAATGCCTCAGAGCATAGAAAAGCGTTTTTCCTAAAACGGCCTAGCCGTTCCAAGGTCTTCAGCTCTCTTGTTTACGTTAGAGATTTTTTTTAAAGTATATTGTTATAAAATATGATCTCAGTAATGAAATACCCGAGCGATGACGCGGCATACAACTAGTCTAACATTCATTCTTGTCTTATTAATAATAAAATACCAAATAGAAGTAATTAAGTAACAATTAAAATGGCTGGCTGGCATTTTAGTTCTTGTGGACAATGGGATTCCTCGACGAGTCATGGATGATTGTGTTGTGGTGTAAGGGTACGTTATGTTCTGCTGGAGGCCGCGTTTAGGTAGACGAAGTGTTGGTTTTCATCAACCAGGAAGACGACCTCCCTGCGGTGGCCGGTTGGATACGAGTGGCAAGGGATCGGCCGTCTTGGCGTTCATTGAGAGAGGCCTATGTTTAGCAGTGATATAGTTAATATAGCAGTTAGATAAGCGCATTCAAACAATAAAAAAATTGGTTGTCTGTAAAGTCGGTTTACTGACGATAGTTGAACATGACAACGTCATAAGAAAATGGAACGCCTCACAGCGAGGTAACGCCGCATGCGTCATGTTTTTTCGTTCTTGCAGCCGGCTCCATCGAATTATAAGACGTTGTCACGTCAAAAATGAGGCTCCGATCTAAAACTGTGTTGAAGATTTCCGTGTCGGCCTGTCTTAGATGGATGTAAGTGACATCGGTTGTCTTGGCGTTCATAGGGAGAGGCCCTTATCCATATGATGCTGATGATCATGATACTTTTTGACGCTGGTCATATGACTTCGAGTCCAAAAATACCTCAAATATGCGCATATCACGTTTCGACCTTGCAGGTCATCTCTTATGAATAATTTATTGAAAATTCTCCGAAGTATAAGGCTGTAGGACAATCATGCCCAGTGTGAGCCTGGAAAGGCAAAGCATGTGAATAAGTAAAATAGCGACTGAGTTTGTTTCGCTGGTTATTCTTTGGACTCGCTTTGAAAGAACTAGAAAAGTTTCAGCTTAGGCTTTGTAGCCTAAGGTGAACCCAGCGCCTTGGGCGAAGCAAATTGAGCCGAGGGAGCTGCTCTTTGTACCCCTTTTATAAGTCCCCTACAAGGGGCGAGGATGGGAACCTTACCCCATTGTACTGTCCCGACGTTGGGAGGGGTTGTTCTGTGATGCGGGACAACCCTCTGTGGAGATGGTATCGGTCCCTTGCGGAACTGACTAGCCGTCGAAGTGCCCTGTTAGCTTAGCAGATCCGGGGCATCTCACAAAAGGCAGCATTAGTGGCACTCGCCAGGTTTTTGTAGGTAGAGCTGCGTCCACCTTACCACCTTTCGGGCGCAGCGAGTCCCACATACCCGCCTGGGGAGACCCACTCTCCCGCCGGATGCCCCAGAACGTTTCCCGGCGTAAAAGAAAAAAAAAATAAACTAGGTTATGTTCGTGGACTTAGGTCTGTCGTGTGCTTTGCCTATCCTACTAGCATACAAAAATTACACGTCACAATTTCATTAGTAAAAAATAGTTTAATACCTATTAGATTTTACAACTACCTACTTGTAATGGCTTCGTTCACTTGTAATGGCCTCTCATATAAGACATACACGTGAACACTCGTGATAAAAGACGATTTTCTTTGACGTTTTATTATTTAACACTTACGCCCATAAAACGACTTATATCTTGACTACTATCAATAATATTGTAATAATAATAATATGTATGGACGCTTTTACACCACGTCAAACTGGCCCCGTGGTAAGTACTCGAAGAACTTGTGTTAAGGGTACCAGACAACGGAAATGTACATATAAATATATTTAAGATTTTTAATATATAATAATATAATACACATCAATTATTAAAGTGAAAACTTCTTTAGGCGCGGTAGGCATACTTTTAGATAAGATAAAATCTCTGGATTCGCGACACCGTTACCACATGTATGAGACGATATTTGACGTTTATATGACGTTTGATTTATTTATATAAGATTATGCAATATTTGTGTACCTAGGTAAACTCTGTCGAAATGTCAATGTCATGCGGCCATTTTGTGCGACGTTCAAATTCTATAGGTTGTCATAATCTTTTACAGCCTGTATAATAGATATTTGAATTTAGTTTTCACTTCTATATTTTATTATTTTAGTTCCTATGACTGGTTGGGTTGGTTTTTTTTTACGCCGGGAAATGCTCTAAGGCATCCCGCGGGAAGTGGAGACTCCCCCGGCGGGTATGTGGGACTCGCTACGCCCGAAAGATGGTAAGTGGACGCAGCTCTACCCATTAAACCCGGCGACTGCCAACAATGCCGCCTTTGGTGAGGTGCAACGGATCTATTGAGCAAACATGGCACCTCGAAGGCTAGTTAGTCCCTCAAGGGATCGGTCCCTTGGCGTCGGCGCCACTTCCACAAAGGGGTTGTCCGCATCACAGAACAACCGCTCCCAACGTCGGGACAGTACAATGGGGTGAGGTTCCCGTCCTCGCCCCTTGTCCCCCCTCTTATAAGAGGGATACAAAGAGCCCCCTCGGCTCAATTAGCTTCGCCCAAGGTGCTGTGCTCACCCAAGGCTACAGAGCCCCACCGCCACGACAATGCCTAAACCATGGTGGGGAGGTGACACGTCTGTCTTGCTTATCCAACTGATATAAAACATACATATAATTTACTCCATTAACTCGCATCGTGTATGGAAACACTGACCTACAACTTTATCAGATAGTAGAACAAAAACCATTTAGGTTTTGTAATGTCCGCTCCGCTAAGGCCGCGTATATCTCGCTAAGCGAAAGAGAATGATCTCGAAATCAAAAATATTACACACAAGACGTCACGTGTTTTAGAAAGTGTTCTCCGTGATTACACTTAAAAACTTCTCAAATAATTACTCTCAATCATTGGGGTACCCAGTGCAGAAAGTTTTTTTCAAATTCGATTAGCAGAATCGAGCATATAACCGAAATAGAACGTTAACGTTATGGTCCAGCCACCCAGCAGCCACCGCCTGTTTTTCTCAGTGATTAATAACAGGTTTTTCCTCTGTCCAAATTCTCAAAGAGGTAATGAACCGTGCAGATGTAAAACATGTCGATATGGTAGGGTATCAAAATTGTCTAACTAACAGTAAATTTTTTATTTAAATTTTAAGATAATATGATAATAAATTCGAATAACAATTGTCCTAAAAAATCGATGGTTTGAGTTAGAGCATCCACCACGCCAAATAACGAAGTCAAAAAAATTATTAATGACCAGTTGATTTTTTGTATGCAGTTTAGTAAATAGTAAATGGATGACCGAGCTTTGCTCGAGTTTTTTTTTTTTTAATAAAATGACATTTTCTAAAAATGATTCCTAGCTAGATCGATTTATCGCCCCCGAAACCCCCTATATACTAAATTTCATGAAAATCGTTGGAGCCGATTCCGAGATTCCAATTATATACAAGAATTGCTCATTTAAAGATATAAGATTAGAATAATTGAATGGCTACAAAGTCCTACAAATGTAGTGGTACGTTTTCCTAGTCCTACGCTTGGAAGTTGTGGATTCCACGGTAACACTTTTTTCATTAATAACCGTAGGATAAAAAAACACATGTTCAGTTAGTGCATTCAGTTAGTGAAAATCAAATAAATAATATTATTATTATTATACAAATAATAATTTTTATGACCTAGGAGGGCAAACGAGTAGTCGAATCCGTTTGGCGACTATCGACGCCCATACATATCCGCACAACCAAAGATTATGTTTGCGTTGCCCTCCTTTTCCCTATCTCCCAATGGGCCACCGGAAACTCACAGACCGCACGAAACGCGACAGCATAGCTGTCACTAGCGCGCACCGACCAACACAATAAATACTAAATGCGAATGGCGGATATCGGTCTTCTTGGACTTCTTGGCCTTTATTGAAAGGCCTATTTCAAGATGGATACAGATCAAAGATGGTAGTAACAGAACCTCTATCAGAATTAGAAATAGCTATTGCCCGCAGCTTCGCCCGCGTTAACTAAGATTTACAGCCGTATTCGGATTGATGATGATTATTTTTATATCCTAGGGTCCTTATAACATCGGATATCTGCCAGTGAGAGTCCTGTTAAAATCGCCCCTGCTGTTTTAGTTATTAGCCGGAACAGACAGGCAGACCAAAATTGTAAAAAATGCTATTTTTGTATACGTACCGTCCACACCATGGTTCAGGCCTTGACGTGGCGGTGGGGCTCAGTAGCCTAGTGAGCCCAGCACCTTAGGTGAAGGAAATTGAGCCGAGCGGGCTCTTTGTAACCCTCTTATAAGAAGAGGGTACAAAAGAGCAGGGGGCAAAGGCGAGGACGGGAACCTCACCCCATTGTACTGTCCCGACGTTGGGAAGGGTTGTTCTGTGGTGAGGGACAATCCTTATGTGGAGTTGGCGTCGGTCCCTTGGGGTACTGACTAGCCGTTGAGGTGCCCTGCTTGCTCCTTAAATCCGGGGCACCTCACCAAAGGCGGCATTGGTGGCAATCGCTGAGTTTTAGAGGAGAGAAAGCTGGTAAGTGGACGCAGCTCTAGCGTCAAAGCTTTCGGGCGCAGCGAATCCCACATACCCGCGTGGGGAGACCCGGTCCCCGGCGTTAAAGAAAAAAAAACGTACCGGGTGTACATCGTTATACACTGTGGTTATACATTTAGTAAAAAGCGGTTATTTTAATATTACAAACAGACACTCCAATTTTATTTTTCTGTATAGATTAATTTCTTAATTCACTGTGATTACACATTCAATAAATTATTTTTTATACAAGTGGTAATGATATACGCGGGGTTAATGATGAAATGATGAAACATCACTATTGAGGACAAATTAATGATTTGACTTTGAATACCAAATAGTCGTGAAATATGCTTGATTTGTGAGATTGATTATGTTATTGTGAATTATACATGCATTGATACTCAAGTTCACGTATGTCTATTTAAAATAAATATTAATTAATTAAGATCGTTTGGAATGTGCTTTGTTGAGAGGGAGGGGAGGGATTGAAAGGAGGGGAAGGTCTAGACGACCTGCAATAGGATCTGGAACTCTGTTAGGTGGAGTGTCATATGATCAATTGTTAATAGTGGGCCGATTCAGGGTGTTCATATTTACCGCATATTTACCGGTGGGAGGGATGCGCTGTGCCGCGGTCCCAGTTGCATGGGTACCACCATTCCCCTTGCTACTCTCGTGAAACAGCTTCGCTGTGTTTCGATGAGAAGGGCAAGACTGGCAGTGTAATTACTGGCACCGAGAGGAATTTAACGCAAGCGTAAAATGAGCGTTATTGGTGCCAACTCTCCTACTATGGCTCAATGTACGCTTGCGGCCCAAAAATTGGTGCCAGCTCTCCTACTATCGCTCATGTATGCTTGCGGCCCAAAAATTGGTGCCAGCTCTCCTACTATAACGGGACAATGACGCGTCATTTCGTGCATGCAGCCAGCGTTCATTGATTTATTAGGCGTTGTCACGTCAATAACAACACATAAATGAGTTGCCTGGACTAGTTCCAGGTAAACGAGTTTATGTTCATGGGTGACGTTGACCACTTACCATCAGGTCACGTCTGCCACTTTGCCTATCCAACTAACATTAAAAAAATCAGTTAAATAAGTGGTAGTGGGCAGGTCACTGGTTCTGGAGTTATTTCGATCGAGATTTATATAGTTAGTTATTTCGATCTCCAATTAGATGGAGTGACGACCTGCCGTGACAGGTCCTTGTTGGGGGATCGGTCGTCTTGGCGTTCATGAATGATGCCTGACAGTGTTGCCAGATAATGACGTGGATTTAATAATAACAAAAGAGTCTTGTGTGTGTAATCAATCCAGTGGCGTAATTGCAGATTTGCTATACGGCAAAATTGCAATTCCGCCTCTGGATTTGAAATACGGCTTTGGGAGTGGTGTGGCAGTAGTAGATTTATACATTTTAAAGGTATATGCTCTAAAGATTTTGCTGATCTAAAAATTTGCCATCCCCTTAATACTGTTCATTCCCAAATTTGCCCACCCCCAAAAATCGTAAATTTACATAAAAATCTGAGTTACCCTCTAGTCGTGCCTAAAGAAGTTTTACTTCAAAAAGTGTTTGGCCTTATCGGAAATTCTTTAGTAATACCTATGCAAATTTCAGCGCTGTTTCCAACATCTGTTGTGTTTCCAGAGTGGAGGGCGTCGCGAGAGTGTGGCGGGGGGGTGTTCCTGGGCCCCCGCGCCCCTCGCGCCGCCGCACCCCCTCCGCGCCCTGGATGACATGCCACCAGTCCTCAGGTAAGAACAAGTAAAAAGTTTAATAAACTGACCTAACTACTGAAAAAATCATCCCGTCGTCGCTTTGAAGTCGGTTTAAAATTTAAATGTACGTAGAGTAGGGTAGAAGCCTTAAAAATAATGAAACAGAGACTTAACACCTTATGTCACTAGGTTAGGCGACACGTGAATGAGTTGCCTGGGCTCGTTCCGGGTAAACTAGTTTATGTTCATGGGCGACGCGGACCACGTACCATCAGGTGGCACGTTTGCCCGTTTGCCAATCCAACTATCATAAAAACCTTCTAATTATGTTCTCAAGGTGGAACCATTCTTACATCACCTCCAAACATAGTTTTTTTATATCATAGGAGGGCAAACGAGCAGTCGAAGCTTTTTGACGCCCATACACATGCGCACAAACCAGAGATTATGCAGATCATGCCCTCCTTTTGCCTCTCCCCCCAATGGGCCAACGGAAACTCACGAACCGCACGAAACACGACAGCTATGCTGTCACTTGACACCGATGTTATGTGAGCGAGAGGTACCACCCCGTCGTACCGGCCCAATTCGGCTGCAAAGCAGCATGGCATTACCTCTTACAAAATAGTATTAATCTAATATTTCAATCTTCACGAGGTCAATAATGTCAACCCTAATTGCATTTTAACGACTGCATGTTTGAATTTCACCATAATTAAAGAGAATCAACTAACCGAACTTTCACTAATGCTTTTTGTTTTAATTTGGGGTTCATGCTTTATGGAGTTTTTATCTGACAACTGATCATGGGAATCAGATTTTAAATTATGAAAGTGTTAGAGTGGCCCTGTTTAAATTTCTATGAAATTATTACGATCGTATGGTTTGAAATAAAGGGAATGCGCGGCCTGTCTTTGGATGTAACAAGTATAGATATTGTGATTATGCTTATGATGATGAGATGGACAAACTGACTTGCGAATTATTTTCAAGGTCAGGTTCGGTGCCGAACATTATACCGTCTGCTTTCTTCTTGTAGCACAGAAAAACTACTTTACGTTGTAAATAAGTAAAGCGATTGTGGCCTAGACTAGCGCATGCACCCCAGCACCTTGGGAGAAGCCAATTGAACCGAGGGAGCTGCTCTTGGTACCCCTTTTATAAGAAGAGGGGATAAAAGAGCATGGGTGACAGAGGGCGAGGATGGGAACCTAACCCTATTGCACGTTCTGTACGTTGGGAGGGGTTGTTCTGCGGTGCGAGACAAACCCTTTGTGTAACGAGTTTTTAATTTTATTTCGTTCATCCCGTCGTGACATGCGTGGCAGAACGTTTTTAATCGTCATTGCCATCTTTATTAGGTGTCGTTATGTCAAAGTTTATATCTCATAAATTATGAGTTCGTTGATTGTTCTGCTACGACTTTTTAATACTAGATTCTGTAAAAGATAAATATAGCATGCATTAAAATGAAATCATGAAACTTGATAAAATCTATTTGAGTATTTAAATTTTAAAGTTGCAATCAATCAATAAAATCTTTAAAAAGAAAATATTACAAAAAAAATAATAGAGAAAAATAGAGCAAAAAAAAAGTATTTTATATGAATAAATTATTAGAGTATGTTTTATATTCTGTGAATATTATTTTTATTTCCATAAATGGCTCATGGACCAACCCACTGACAGTCACACATTTGTACATACATACATATTTCATTATATTATGTTATACGACATATTGAAGTGTTAAATATCTATTAAAATCCGTAACAAGGGTATCTAAAACGGGAAGTGTGACAATGTTTTAGTTATAAGTTATTATAAAATTTTAATTATTCTTATATAAGTGACAAGTAATAATAATAAAATATACGACGTGTATACGACCATTTTGTATTGCGTTCTTCGAAACAAAAGTGTTAGGTCTCAGCAACGTTAAGTAACTAGTATTGTCTTCAGCTTCAGCATAGCTAGATATATTCTATTGTAATTAAGGTAGTTTTGCAGTGAAGACATTCAAGCATTTAATGAATAACTTCATAATTGTTAAATCCTGAGATCTTGAATGGAATTCAATTCAGAGTTTTACATTATGAACCATTACTAATTAAATTTAAATTTATTGATTGCATATTTTGAATACATTCTTACGAGAACGTCGGATAGAATATAAACGTTATCTATCTAGCGTTTATAGTATATCAACGTACATTTATATTTTGAAATAGATATGGATCAAGACTGTTTTGTTGGCGTATTTCATGCCGTATAAGGAAGAGCTGTACAACAGATAAGAAATATGTAGACATTTTAGGGATCCGTCGGAGAATACATAATGCCTAAGTCCATATTAATATTACCAAATAGCTGTTGCCCGCAGCTTCGCCCGCGTTAACTTAAAGGAGACGGTCCATTTCTGGTCTGGTCTTGTACAGTATACCATAAATGGAGAAAAAATACATAGATTTCATTAAAAATAAAATAAATTAGTATAAGAAACTAATTTACATGCAAAAAATAAAGATATATTTCAAGTTTTTTAACTTGTTGGCAATTCTTTTTTTTTTTTTTTTTTCCTTTTATGGCAATGAGAATTTACTAAATGCCAGTGTCTTGGCAATTCTTAATGAAGATGGCGCCCTTCAGACGGATGATTACATAGACTTAATATATGTAGAAGACTGGGCATACCTACGAAAAAAAGGTGTAACCTACAACTCAAATCGGCACTTAACATGGCTACCATTGCTAGGGTTTTGAGAGCAAAACCACAAACTTTATAGAGAATACTACTATGAAAAGGGCACTCAAGATGGCGGATCAGGCACTCACAGCTGTAAGTTTAAAGAAAGGGGCATCTCCTCTTATTTCCTAACTTCATGGATGATTCTTACTTACTAAATGTCATTTCTGACAAATGACAAACCAAATGATGACAGATGCATATCGAACCTAGGAACAAGTATAATATGGAATTGACATTCGGGTATACCCGAAAGGGACAGGCATATTTTACAGGGATACCACATTCATAATAACAAGTCTACTTATTTTCTTGAAACAAGTGAATTAAAAATAATAAAAAACTGGTAAAGGTTGATAGATAACTATAAGCATTAGACCTAACCAAACATTTATTGTAATTTTAGACAGCTGCATTTTTCCGGATTATCGAAAATATTATGTAATGACTAATAACAAACCGCTAAAAACATAAATAATAAAAAAGAAGGCTATATACGTCTTAATATGAATGATCTATAGTACATAGCCTTTTAGGATAGCAATAAACATATTTGTTTTTATTGTGTTTATTTCGAAAATTCCAGTCACCCTTTTTAAATAATACCACATTCTTTGGTAATCTGCTTATAACAAAACTGGTATCACCATACCTACATAAGCCGACCAAATTAAAAAGTAGTACAAAATGGCGGCATATTTGACAAACTGTTCGCGAGTGAGAATGTTTGTATGGCATTCAAATTTAGTCGATAATTTTTTGTTGGGCACATCCTTGTTGTGCCCAACAAACAAAGGGTGATATTCTGACAAAGACAAAAGAAAGTGTCTATGTCTCTGTCACTCTTGGATGTTTCGTATGTTGTTATCTCGTTCCAATACGGTATTATTATTAGCTTGTCAAATCTATTGATACTTCATCTTAGTATCGAAAAATGACATAATTCCTTACATTTGACATAATATTATAACACCAACCAAGGAATATACGCCATACGCCAATTTTTTTATACACGTAGTGTTGCAAATCTTGGGAAACATTAAATTATTCTTCCACTGAAATTGAGATGAATTCATGGATATGAACAAATCAAAACTGTTTCAATATTTTCTTTCTTTCATCTCATTACATGTGCAAAAGTAGACCCACGTCCCATACAATTTTGGACCGTCTCCTTTACAGCTGTATCCGGATTGATGATAATAATTATTTTTATAGCCTATGTTACTTTTTATAACATCAGCAATCAAAAAAGCATTTAAAGCATCAGTGAAAGTCCCGTCAAAATCGGCCCAGCCGTTTTAGAGATTAGCCGGAGCAAATAGACAGACAGACAGACAACAATTGTAAAATATGTTATTTTGGTATGTGTACCGTGTATATATCCATATGCATTCAATAAGAAGCGGTCATTTTAATATTAGACACATACACTCCAATTTTATTTATCTGTAAAGATTAAAACAACTTTAGACTTCAATGTATATTACTAGATACTAATTAATATTTTAGAAATGGACACTGTTATGATTCATAATATTTTCATCACAAAATAGCAAAGACTTACTATATGTATTCCTATCTCTGCAAAATACATACCATAGTGCGTAGCAGCTGGCATTTACTTGACAGTTTACGACTTACGTCATCCTTTAGGGTTCCGTTCTTAAAAGATCACTCCCTTGTCTGTCTGTCTGTTGTGTTGTTATTGATAATCTTTCAAGGTACCGACTGACAAATTTTCCACCGAGATACAGCAAGCTGACATTAATTTTAATTCACAGTAGAATATTTAGAACTATCACCAGGTACATTTTTAGTTGAGAGGATATTACTGAAAATATTTTATGTTGTTCAAGCAGCTAGCTGACGTATAATCTACCATGTTATGGTCCTTCGAGATATTAGGTAAATTATAGTACGACAAAATTTTTAATTAGGAGAAAGTGACAAAAAAAAATATATTTATTTTAGGAGGCTGCCACTGCCCGCCCCACTTACGGAGCCACAGCTGACGGTCGCCAGTACTCATAATATACCTACATCTTAATTTAATTTTTTTTATGTTAGTTGGATAGGCAAACTGGGAAACGTGCCACCTGATGGTAAGTGGTCGACGTCGCCGATGAACATAAGCTAGTTTACCTGGAACGAGCCCAGGCAACTGTGTTGCCCATGCAGCCGGGAGCGCGGCACAGCGCTTCCCTCCCACCATTATATATAGAGTTTCGCTCGAGAAAAAATAATTGACCGAATTTGTACCTGGCTCTAGGACTAGAAATCTTATATATCGAGTAAAAAAATGTAAATACAAAATAAATTTGATTTTACAAACAATTACTTAAAAATAAACATTGATTGAAATCATACAGTATTGTGCGAAATCATTACAGCATTTTTCCTCTGCAAAATCATTACAGTATTGTGGGGTGAAAGCGATCACGCCTGCTGTCTCTAAGCTACAAAAATAATAATCGTCACTCCGGATACGGCTGTAAATCTAAGTCAACGCGGACGAAGCTGCGGGCAACAGCTAGTCTTTCATAAAATTGTCACCTCTTACAGTGTAACTGTTACACAAATATACTGTACCCATATATATTTAAATTGTTTTTACTCACATACAATTATTGCTCAAATTAGAGTGTACATAGATACGGATCTTTATGCAATAATTAAATACGATATGTGTAAGTGTGAGTCGGGATAGTACTGCGGATTCCGTACTTAATATAATCCATGCTATAAAGCTGAAATTTGTAAGTTTGTTTGTTTTAACGTATCCAGAGTTAGCGGTCGCATTTAAGGGCCCCTTCTCCCAAAATTATAGGTATTTAACGCACCGAATCGGTTTGCACTTGCGTTGCGCGGGAGATGTCTTTATATGAACTCCGGTGACCTACCACGGCCGGCAAGCACGCCACAGTATACGAATATGCAGTAGATTGACTATGCTCGAATTATTCTTAGATGTGATAATTAATAATTATGCATAACAAAATCTTGTTATTGTTATAGTTATCTAGTTTTGGATTTATAGAAATACTAGCTGGTGCCAGCGACTTCGTCTGCGCAGGATAAGATAGTTTTATTTCTTCACTAATTAATCGAAAGGAACTTCGATCCATCCGGGTGTCTCTTGACACCTCTCTTTAGTTTTTTTTTATAAAAAGTATCCTATGTTACTTCTCATACCTCCAAGAATATGTGTACAAAGTTTCATGATGATCGGTTAAGTAGTTTTCGCGTGAAAGCGTAACAAACATCCACGATTTCACATTTATAATATTAGTAAGGATTAGGAAGGATGAATTAGCTACATAGGTCTAAAAGGTAGTGCCATGCTGCTTGCAGCCGAATTGGGCCGGCACGACCGGAGGGGTACCTCTATTTCACATGATAATGGCGTCAAGTGACACCTATGCTGTCGTGTTTCTTGCGGTGTGTGAGTTTCCGGTGTCCCATGACCGGGGATGGGGTAAAGGAGGGTAATGCATCTGAATAATCTCTTGTGTGGATGTTTACAAGGACGACCTCTGTGGCTCAATGGTTAGCGCGTTAGCGTTCAAGCCGGAGGTTGCGGGTTCGAATCCCGCCAGGAAACAAAAAGTTTTCTGTGTTCCTGGTTCATGGATGTGTATTAAATATGTGTATTATAAATTAAAAATCTTAAATATGTGTAAAGTATAAAATATTAAATATATTTCCATTGTCTGGTACTCATAACACAAGTTCTTCGAGAACTTATCACGGGACCAGATTGACGTGGTGCAAAAAGCGTCCTTAGATATTATTATAATTATGGGAGTCGGTAGTCATCTAAGGCTCCGAATGCTCGTTTGTCCCCCTAAGGCCTAAGCTATAAAAAAAATCAATCATTCTAAGAATGCTTGTAGGAGTTTAAAAAATTGTAGACAAACATATTCTTTTATACTATATTAATTGTTTAAATTGTTTTAAAATTCAACAAAATTTAGTAGTCGTATGCTAGGTCCAGGTTCATTTTCATCGACCCATACATCATCAATTAATGTTAGACACGGGTCTCCTCTGAGAAGAGGGTCAAGGCCATAGTCCTCACGACACTGCCCTGTGGGTAGGGGGCTAGGAAATGATTGCAAATCAGAAATATTTTGTGATGAAGGTCCCTCATTTTCTTTATTGTCGGACAATTTGGATTTTTCAAGTGTTAACAATTTCTGGCAGAAGACATCACTACATAGTATAAAGCAAAGTCGCGTCCCGCGTCTGACTGTATGTATGCTTACATCTTTAAAACTACACAACGGATTTTGATGCGGTTTTTTTAATATATAGAATGATTCAAGAGGAAGGTACATGCATAATATAGTAGATAAACACTGATGATAATCTTAGAAGTTGCGATGTCATAAATAAACACATTTTTTGCACTTACATTGCAAACGCTGGATGAACCCTAACAGATAGATCAAAATAATGTACTACATTATTGTACACCTTAGCCGAAAAATAATTAATTATTATTGTATCAATGTATGGTAGAATTGAGTATCCTAAATATGCATACTGAAAAGTCCGCGATGGCATAATATGTCTGTCTACATTACTTAAATATAACATACTACCTATATCCATTTTAATACTTTAAAAAATTGCCAATTATAAAGCGGTAATGTAAAAGCTATTCACAAAAATACGGTATTAATCACTACATATTATAAAATAAAGTCCTACGCCCGTCCATAGATAAATAATCATCATCAATCCGTATACGGCTGTATATCTAAGTTAACGCGGGTGAAGCTGCGGGCAACAGCTAGTTTGTGATAAAACTGTATTAAGATTCTTTTTCCTTATTTTGCTTTTTTTTTTATTCGCCATTTCAAATAACTAGGTACTACACAAACTCAAGTATCTATTTATTTACACTAATTAAAGGTTTTGTATTACAAACTAATTACAACTAAGAACAACAATTGTTAGTAAGTATTAAGTAGTTATATTATTTACACTGTGTCGTCTTATTTATTTAGTGGTAATAATATGAAATGTACGGTAACGACGTTGTCACGAGCAAAAGCGGCACAGGTCCTACTTCGATGACGCCCGGCTGGGTACTGGCGCGACGTGGTGCGATGCGCGAGAGCCATTTTTATCGTTCTTTATTTCTCAAAAATTTTTGAAGTGACATAATAAAAATCTATCCAATTATTTCCACGTTATCTCCGTTTAGCAATTTAAACGTAAAAGTTTCATTAAAATTGAGTTACCCGAAGTCTCATACTACTCAAAATGCTTTTAAAATCGACGTTACTTTAGAATTTTTTTTGATCATGTAAAATGTTAAATATTGTATTTTTATCCAAAAGAATCCCTAGATCAAAGATATCTATACCCTATTTTTTATTATTATTTTAAAATGATGACTTCTATGAAAACAACTCGATCTAGAAACAACAGTTTGGGATAAGGGCCCTTAATTGTTTTTTTTCCATTTGAAAGCCTAATAAATAGCCTATATTATTTATTACAATGTGCTACCAATTGTAGTATTTTTAGTAACATTTGGCGTGCCTAGGTAGTAAAATTGGCTGGAATGCCGTGACGGCAAACGGAAATCTGTCGTTTCTTGATTGTATATTATTTTTCATGGTATTTTCGTTAATTATGATCTCTAATATTGATATAGTTGTATCATATTTCCCGGGCGTTCCGTCGACGGCAAAATTTTCTGTTTACGATGCCATTTTTTATAAACACGCGTTTTACAAACTCGCGTTAGTCCGGTTTTTTCTTTTCAATTTTTAAGTTCATCTCTTATCTCGTTGACAGGTCAAACCCGCTGTATACCGAGGAGGAGGAGCAGGAGGTGGTGATCAACGTGGACCCCTTCGAGGAGGCGGTCGAGGGGCTGGCGGGGGAGGGCAACGCCCCGCGGACACCTCGGCGGGCGCCCTCCACTTCCTCGGGTAAGGACTAAGGACCACTAAATGACAGTAATGTATGAGAATGGTGATTTGTACGCCATGTACGTATTAAGGGATGTGCCATTGTCTTTGCCGATGTTCATGGGCGACGTCGACCACTTACCAACAGGTGGCACGTCTGCCAGTTTGTATATCCTACTAAAATAAAAAAGGAATGAAATATTGACAACTGTTGCAGGGTACGGCAGTGGAGGAGGCAGCCACGGACGCGTGTCACCGAATTTACCAAAGAGCGAGGAGTTTGAGGCAGCCGGGGAGCTCTCGGGGCAGCACGATGGATCTCAGAGCACGGACTCGGACGGCAGTCCCCCGTGCACGCTGTCGAGGAGTCTAAAGGAGGATATCAGGGCTTGCTTAGGAGTACACAGGTATAATATATGCCGTTAAATTAAAATTATCAAAAAATTAGTACATTAAGTCAATATTATCAAATAATAATTGCACAACTATTGTTAGGATGTTTTGAAACAATACTAATAACATGTAAGTATCTAAATACTTACAAGTATCTAAATACTTACATGTTATTAGTATTGTTTTCTGATTATGATTACCTATTTTGTGTTTTACCTATTTTTTTAATGAAACTTCTTTGCGCGCATGAGGGTAATTTTTATACGGATGAAAGTCATGAAAATGTGCAACGTTTTTGTCCAAGAAGAGGGAGAGAGTGATTAAGACCGATTGATAGAGAGTGAGAAAGGGCGAACGTAGCATCAAGGACATAGCCATGGAGTGAGAGTAGGGAGCAAGATAGTGAGAAAGATCGAGAGAGAGTGAGATAGAGCGAACGTCGCATCGCAAGTCTCGGAAATTTAAAGCTTTATTATAAATTTAAAATTAGTTTGTCAAATAAGTTTCACTTCTGACATATTTTTATGAATTTAAAATAGGGCTGTATATTATCAGTTATGAAATAAATTGCTTTCTTTCAATTCATAGTCAACTTTGAATAAAAGGATTGCGTTGGTTATGAACTGTAAAAGGAAAAAAAACTGTTTATTGTAATTACTATACCTACTTCATGGTTCTGAGTGTTTAATAATGTAATATAAAATAATAATAATATCAACCTTAGCTTATATTTCCCACTTCTGGGCTCTCTTCGAAATCAAGCGAGGAGGGTTTTGGGCCTCTCATCAGGCATGCAGGTTTCCTCACGATGTTTCCTTCACCTGTATTTTTTATCTGAGTGTTTACCGTTTTTTTTTAACATCTCTTTTGTCAACAGACCATACGTAGAGAAGCCCAGATGGGAAGCGGACGTAGGAGGGGTCGTGGAAGCGGCTGTGCGGGGCGCGGGCGGCGTGGGTGCGGCGCGGGCGCGGCTGCACGCGGCGCTGCTGGCGCTGCGTGAGGTGCCCAGTCGGGGGCCCTCGCTGCCCTACTGCGGGCCCGGCGTCCGCCCCGGAGACGTCACCATGGTGCCCAAGGCGACGCAGGTGTCGCTGCTGGTAAGGCTTCGAATTTCAAATCTTTGGCGGGAAATGTATTTTTATGACGCAGATTACGTTGTTATTCAATAATCACACGTTAAACCAGCCCCGTGGTAAGTTCGTAAGAACTTGTATTACGGGTACTAGAAACGAAAATAATTACGTACCTACGTGAACCCCGGCATTGAATTTCTGTGTTTAACATTAGACCAATTAGATAATTGGTCTAATGTTAAACACAGATCAACAAACACGCGATCTGTTCCTACCTACTAAAATTTACATTTTAAGTGTAATTACCTACCAATAAATAAATTTATTCGTAGGTAATTGCAATTGATTTGTATCAATTTTTGTTGATTTTGTTGATCAACAACTTGTGTCTTATTTGTAAGTTGATATGAAAATGAATGTCCACGAACGACTGGTAGAAAGTAGGTATCCGTTTTGAGCATCTTGCTCACTACATTTCGGTAAGCAGTCTGTCAGTCTGTTTATCTCTAAAGTATTACATTTTTCGTGCTGAGGAATCTTTTTTTTATAAACACCAGTACCGAGGACTTTGGTTGTCTCGACTAATACATTAAAATTTACGAGAATGTTAACTCAATGAGGATCGGCCCTCGAGGCATTCATTGAAAGGGCCTATCCAGATTGATGATGATGATGATGATGATGATGATGATGATGGTGGTGGTGGTGGTGTTGATGATGGTGATGATGATGATGATGTACTTAAGATGGTAGGATGTTACGCTAGGGCTGGTGCCAAGTATGTCATGGCTGTTTTACATGAAATGTGCTGTTACTTATTATGTACGTTACGTGTACGTCTACATTTAGGGGTCCGTGGGTAAACGGTAAAAAGCCTCGTGGCAAGGATACATCAAATATTGATTCGAACCTTGGCTTGTAATTATAATAAATCCATTCCTCCCACGACCACAATTGCTGTAAAGTATCAACGTCGGGCTTCTGAAAATCCGCGAAAAAATCCGTAAAAGTGCGTATTACTGGTTGATAATGACTTTAATGTCATCACCATCATCAGCCTGTATCCGTCCACTGCTGAACATAGGCCTCTCAATGAACGCCAAGACGACCGATCCCCGATAAAGACATAGCCCTAAAATATACACTCGTCATCCTATGCTTAGGTGGATTTGAACCCGGATTCTAAACAGCCTAACTACTACTAAATACATCCTATCTACCACAGAAATCTAAATAATATTGTCTTATTATTTAGATTTCTGTGCTATCTACTAATATTTTAAATGTAGGTAAGTATGTTTGCTACGCTTTCACCTGAAAACTACTGAACCGATCATCATGAAACCTTGTAAACATATTCTTGGAGGTATTAGAAGTAACATAGGATATTTTTTACGAAAAAAAGTAAAAGCTTATCCTGCGCAGACGAAGTCGCAGGCAGTATGTGTATATTAAAAACCACAAACCCCTTTTCCTCCCATTATTGTGACATCTTGCTAATAATCGCACAAACAACGCAAACTCGAATCTACTAACTTCAGATAGAGTTCATGTACTTATCTGTACCCTTATCAGCGCATAACTAGACTGAACTGTGGTGGTGATAAGGACGGTAAGTTACCACACCGGTCCTGAACTACATTTGGAAATATAGAAATATAGGCGCAGGGGCTATGACCTCTATTGACGAAAATGATTTGCAAATTGCGACGGTCAGAGAATACAGATTTGATGTGCATCTATTGGCGCGTGCTCTCTCGCTGCGCCCGACAGCGCACCCACTAAAACCCGGCGAGTGCCACCAATTCAGGTGCCCAGGATCTAGTAAACAAACAGGGCACCTCGACGGCAGTCCCGCAAGGGACCGACGCCATCTCCACAGAGGGGTTATATCGCACCACAAAACAACCCCTCCCAACGTCGGGACAGTACAATGGGGTGAAGTTCCCATCCTCGCCCCTTGCTCCCTGCTCTTTTGACCCCTCTTCTTATAAGACGAGTACAAAGAGCCCCCTCGGCCCAATTCGCTTCGCCCAAGGTGCAGCGGCTCACCCTAGGCTAAGCTGAGCCCCACCGCCACAACTAGGCCTGAACCATGGTGAGGTCGTTGGCTGTCGCCTGTAGAATTGACTAACAACCAGAAACTAATTGTTGATTTGTCTTGGCATGGTCGTCATTTTGAAGAATGGTATGATGAACGGTAAACAAAAAACCGTTCTTACTATTTTTACACTTTACTAATATTATAAAGCGGTTTCTAAGATAAGATGTAAGGCAATCTTCGAAACCACTCATCCAAATAGAAACAATCTTTAATCAGTATAGGCATTATATATACTTCCCCACCATGGTTCAGGCCTTGGCGTTGGCTTAGTAGCCTAGGGTGAGCCCAGCACCTTGGGCGAAGCTAATTGAGCCGAGGGGGCTCTTTGTATCCCTCTTATAAGAAGAGGGGACAAAAGAGGGATGGGGATGGGAACCTCACTCCACTGTACTGTCCCGACGTTGGGAGGGGTTGTTCTGTGGTGCGGGACAACCCCTCTTTGGAGGTGGCGTCGGTCCCTTGGGGGACTGACTAGCCGTCGAGGTGCCCTGTTTGTTTATTAGATCCGGGGCACCTCACCAAAGGCGGCATTGGTGGCACTCACAGGGTTGTAGTGGGTAGTGCTGCGTCCACTTACCAGCTTTCGGGCGCAGCGAGTCCCACATACCCGCGTGGGGAGACCCACTCTCCCGCGGGATGCCTCAGAGCATTTCCCAGCGTTAAAGAAAAAAAGGCATTATATATACTTAGTGATTATACCCTATAAAATAATGATTGTCAGTATAAATAGGATTTTGAACAGGCCAGGCTAGGCCTTCTTGTTGCTACCACTACTCCTGTGGCCAGGATCGACAGTATCCAAATGACCCTTTGATACGAACTCAGGGAGCGCTAAGGATACGTTAAAAGTATCTTGGGACCTATTGGGATCTTTTACGAATATTTGAAAAACAACTTTTACGGATTTTATCGCAATTGTTTACAAGCCGACGTTTCAGATACTTAACAGCAACTATGATTGGAATCCGCGTACATTAGGAATACATTACAAAATATTGTAACATGAATGTATTATTGTAAACCCAAGTTACAAAAATTATTTCAAACGGGATATTTACCATGTTTTTCACTTTTCTTTCCCGTGAACAATAATTCGTACACAGATGACGTCGAAATATTGATCTCCGCGACTTAAAAGTGGTACACGGTAATAATAATAATAATTATTATTAATAATATCTATGGACGCTTTTATACCACGTCAATCTGGTCACGTGGTAAGTTCTCGAAGAACTTGTGTTACGGGTACCAGACAACGTAAATATATTTTATACTTTACACTATACATGTATATAATTTTTTTAATCCATGACCCAGGAACACAGAAAACTTATTGTTTCCTGGCAGGATTCGAACCCGCTACCTCCGGCTTGGGCGACAACGCGCTAACCATTGAACCACAGACACGGGCGAAGCGGGGAAACTGCTAGTATTGTCTTAACTGACCATATTTTGACCACGTCACAAGCGATATGGTCACAAATCATACTCCCACTCAGCTCCTTGTTGGGGGAGATATCAGCGTTATTAATGTGCGCACTTACCTCTGAGGTCGTTTTAAATGCGGGCACAATTAAAACATGTTGTAATATGCTAATGAAAATAGTCCAACTGTATTTGTTCTTATTACTCAATCCCTACTTTTGATGCCCCTCAAGTGAACAAGATCGTAAACCTTATCCAATCATTGTGAACGTCACCCATCACCCATGAAAGTTCCTGGTCCCAATAGATTTGCATGTCTTTCCGAACCGATACGACTTACGGACCTTCAAGAAAAGAAAGAAAAGAAAAGACCGGCAACGCACCTGCTAATCCTCTGGTGTAGCGGATGTCGCTCTTCACTTACCACCAGGTGAACCGACTATCCGTTTGCCCCCTCTTCTATAAAAAAAACGTGACAACGTCTTATAATTCGATGGAGCCGGCTGTAAGAACGAAAAAACATGACGCATGCGGCGTTACCTCGCTCTGATGCGTTCCATTTTCTTATGTCATTGTCACGTTCAACTATCGTCAGTAAACCGACTTTACAGACAACCGATTTTTTCGGAATAAAATGTAACCTATGTCCTAGTAAAATTAATATTTCTATGGCTATAATCCATCACCATTTCAACTTAAAACCAAATTTTTTCGAGCGTTGAACCGTGAAAGATCAACAAACATCCAAACTTACATCCCTTATTATATAATATTAGTAAGTTAAGACTAGTAAGATATTTAAAAACATCAATGTATGAGATTTACATACGCCTTCAATGTGTTATTTGATTCATCGAAAATAATCTCTCATACCCGAAGAATACGTTTTTAAATATGAATTGAATTGTTAAATTTTTTGACGTGACAACGTCTTATAATTCGATGGAGCCGGCTGCACTCACGAAAAAACATGACGCATGCGGCGTTACCTCGCTCTGAGGAGTTCCATTTTCTTATGACGTTGTCACGTTCAACTATCGTCAGTAAACTGACTTTACAAATAACCGATTTTTGACGTGACAACGTCTTATAATTCGATGGAGCCGGCTGCAAGAACGAAAAAACATGACGCATGCGGCGTTACCTCGCTCTGAGGCGTTCCATTTTCTTATGACGTTGTCACGTTCAACTATCGTCAGTAAACTTACTTTACATATTACCGATTTTTGACGTGACAACGTCTTATAATTCGATGGAGCCGGCTGCAAGAACGAAAAAACATGACGCATGCGGCTTTACCTCGCTCTGAGGCGTTCCATTTTCTTATGACGTTGTCACTTTCAACTATCGTCAGTAAACTTACTTTACATATAACCGATTTTTGACGTGACGTCTTATAATTGGATGGAGCCGGCTGCAAGAACGAAAAAACATGACGCATGCGGCGTTACCTCACTCTGAGGCGTTCCTATTTTCTTATGACGTTGTCACGTTCAACTATCGACAGTAAACTTACTTTACAGACAACCAATTTTTTTTACAAAAGAGCAACCCCTAAGTTTTTTTCTTGTTTTTCTAAAGGGAGCATGTATTTTAAATGAGGTTTTTATTACCTTAATTTTATTGACTTATTAACCGACTTCAAAAGGGAATCAATCTCAATTTGTCTGAATCTTTTTTATTTTGTATCGTCTGCCTTTATTTTGACGAATTTTGAATGTACAAGTCACCTACGAATTAAATATATTTTGAATTGATACATTAATATTTCTATTCTATTCTATAGACCATATATCTATAGAGCAGAGAAATGATCTCGTCCTAGAAGTAATTAAGAAAACACTAATGCCATAATGGTCTTTTCGCAACGTTCCGTATCGTGACGAAATCATCTCGCCTCGTTACCGCTAACACGTGTCCATCTGTATGTCACGTGGTACGAGAGGGCTACCGGTTACGTCCCGTCGATATAAAATATAGAATAGACAATTCTGTATACTTTTTTGGGTCCTCTGATGCGAGATGACGAATCTACCTATTATATGCCTTCTTTATTAGATTTTCATTATAAACGTTTAAGGATATCTAAAATTCTACTTGTATCCTAAAATTAAATTAGCATAGCTAGTTGTCACGCGACGTGTAACATCAGGTGGGTTAGCCAAGATGCCATCGATAAATCTCGTAGTCTTAAATAAATATTATTGTATTTTGGTATTATAATTTTGGGACAAGTAAAACCTGGGAACAGCTGGCCCACGGATCGAATCGAGTAGTTATATTACATCGTCGTTTTGCCGGTGATTATGTAGCAGTGACCGCGGAGCTGCCTTGCCGCCGGCAACGTCGCAACAAGATTCACAAGTACACTCGCCGACACAACTGTTAAAATAATAAATATTACTCAACAAGCACACCACGTTAACCTAGCTCCGTGGTAAGTTCGTAAGAACTTGTGTTACGGGAAGGAACGGAAGTAAGTTATTTATATAAGTACATAATATATACATGCCCATGATGGAGCACAGATGTCTATATTCATCATACAAATTATCAGCACTTGGCGGGATTCGAACCCGCGACCGGTGTGTAAAGTGTCCGGGAGGCTGACGACACGTATATTATAATAGCATCTGGATCATCTGGCAACAGTAAATACAATCAACTACGCTAAAATCCTGCCCTGTTTCTACACTATACAATATACATATATTCAAAACCAAGACAAGCGCGCCGAGGGTTCCGAAAAAGTAGTTTTTTGTGTAACAACATATTATTGGTTTTCCTTCATATATGTTCTGAGACTTGGCTACTAATTATGAAAGGTAAGATAATTTTCATGGTCCTATGTCAACAGGAAGTATAGGTTTTAGTTTGACCCTATAGGATTTAGTTTGACCCTATAGGTTTTAGTTTGACCCTATAGGTTTTAGTTTGACCCTATAGGTTTTAGTTTGACAGATAGATAGACGGACTACAAAGTGATCCTTTGATTGTTCCCATTTATCATTCTGAGGAACGGAAGTCTAAAATATTACGAAAAAAATCTATAAGTCTCGTTTTATATCTAAACTACATTTTCGGACTTACTTAGTTTTCCCTCTACGGCGACTAAAAAACTAGCTAATATCCGCAGCATCGCCCGCGTCATCTTATATGCGGAATGATGAGGTGATATTGTAGCCTATCGTACCTACTCGGTGATAACGTAGAATTATACTGGCGAACTTTAAATTCGCTCAGTAGTTTGTAAGAACCTATACACAATAAAAAATACCTCATCCTTTTTGATGAAGTCGGTTAAAACATACAATACAATATTAGGTTTTACCTATTTTGCTATGTTAAAATATGTATTAATAAACAATAAATTATTTTATAAGGCATTATGTAACCGAGTGTACTGTATGTGAAATTGCAAATACTCCGTAGTCAGTACTGTATATAAACAAGAACTATATACTGTTTAACCAGACGGGGCCTTACCTCCAGACTTCTGGGGCCCTCTGACAGCTTAATAGATCCTTAGACTTAAAGTTTCTCAAAATGAAAGCTTATTACCCTTATAGGATCACTTTGTTGGCCATCTGTCCGTATGTCTGTCTAACCAACACTTATATTTCCCATTGATTATAGAATCATGAAATTTGGTAAGAAGCTAGGTCTCATAATATTACCAATATATGAAATCTAGTCATAAGGAAATAATCTAAAATCCATTAATTTGTTGTCATATTACATAATGACACGTTTATCAGACTCGCGTTTGTCCAGGGTTTGTTAGTTACCCCACCATGGTTCAGGCCTTGTCGTGGCGGTGGGGCTTAGTAACCTAGGGTGAGCGGTGCACCTTGGGCGAAGTAGTGTTGGGCCTAACCGGTCACCACAGAGAGCGCTCAATTTAGTTCATAATCCAAGGATGAACTAGTTCGCTCTATTAGTTCATTAGTTCTTTTTTTGAAATAATTTAATAAGAACAATAAATAAAGAAAAAAATATAGTTATGATTATTGCAAGTTTTGTTTATTTTTAAGTAAAAAATACAAAGTATTAAAAATTTCAACCATGGGGATGTGAAGTTGTTTAGTATCGATATCGAAATATCAAGGCGCGTACAAAAAAAGTAAATAACTCGGTTGGTCACATAGCGCCACTGTCTAGTAAAGTGGACGCTAAAAGAAATATAAAAAGAACTAAGAGCGGGATTTTCAATGAACTAGTTCGCATAGTTCACCTAAAGGAGCGCTCTTCCCACCTAGGTCGTTCGCGAACTACCCAAGCCTAGGGCGAAGCTCATTGGGCCGAGGGGGCTCTTTGTACCCCTCTTATAAGAAGAGAGGATAGAAGAGCAGGCGGCAAGGGATGAGGATGGGAACATCACCCCATTGTACTGTCCCGACGTTGGGAGGGGTTGTTCTGTGGTGCGGGACAACCCCTCTGTGGAGGTGGCGTCGGTCCCTTGCTGGACTGACTAGCCGTTGAGGTGCCCTGTTTGTTTTCTAGATCCGGGGCACTTCACCAAAGGTGGGATTGGTGGCACTCGCCGGGTTTTAGTGTTAGTTTTTTAGTTAGTTAGTAGTTACTGGCCGCTCTAATATTTCTCGGGAACAAGTCGATGAGTGTCGGAACAAACTTGTGTCTGAAATCGAGTCTCTGTTGACCAAAGTCTCGGAATGGGGACGACTTAACCTAGTCCTGTTTAACCCCAATAAGACACAAATTTGCGCATTTACTGCTAAAAAATCACCCTTCGTCGTACCTCTATAATTTGAAGGCACTTCCCTAACCGCCTCAGCCAACATTGGGATACTTGGCGTCGACATATCGAGAGATGTGCAATTTCGTGGTCATTTGGAAGGAAAGGCTAAACTAGCCTTTAAGAAACTTGGCGTGCTCAGTCGAGCGAAGCAGTATTTCATACCTTCACAGCCCATACAATTATACAAGGCGCAGATCCGGCCTCACATGGAATACTGCTCTCACCTCTGGGCTGGAGCGCCCCAATATCAATCAGCTCCTTCCATTTGACCGCGCCGGGCGGCTCAAATCGTCGTTAGCAAGGTTCTCTCCAATCGGCTTGATTCTTTGGCGCTGCGTAGAGATGTCGGATCGCTCTGCATCTTCTACCGCATCTATCACGGGGAGTGTTCTGAGGAATTGTTCGGACTTAATACCTGCAGCAGAATTCCACCACCGGACATCACGTAAAAACTCCAAATTACACCCTCACCATCTCGATGTTCGTAAATCCACAAACAACTCGATTTTTACGGCATTTCTTGCCTCGCACGACGAATATATGGAATCAGCTGCCACTTACGGTGATTCCGAACCGGGCAAACCACGCAGTCTTTACGCGCATAGCTCCTTTATGCACGCATATAGCACCTCTCTCCTTGCCACAGTGCATATGCGTACACTTGCATGCTCTCTATTTCTCATAAATCTTATGTAGGTACTAATATAAATGTTAAATCATAATACAATCCATTAAAACCCATGAAACAAACGACCTAGATACTGATGCCGGCAGCTTCGCCCGCGTTAGCTTAAATAATGAATATACTGCCGTATCCGGATTGATGATGATTATTTTCATAGCCTATTAACGTATCATTCTAGTGGTGAAAGAACTATTAAAATCGGTCGAGTAATTTTTGAGTTAAATCCTAACAAACAAACAAAAAAAACAAATCTTTCCTCTTTATAATATTCGTATTGATGAAACGAATTCGACCCTCGCTTAGTTCTTTATTAAAAATATTAGTCGAATAATTGCGTGTCATTTTAAATTGAATCCTCTCATAAATTGAGAAATAAATAATGAGCGAAGATTGTGGTGTGTGGAGGATTGCTGATGTGAACGGCGACAATAGGAAGGTCACTATAGACTCCAAATAGAGAGTAGAGACACTCGTGCGTATTTCATCGGTGTCGATCGGACGATACGGTTCGTATCGGAATGTCTGTAAGTAAAGTCAAAAGCAAATTGTGGATGATCACTGATGTGAGTGGCGAAAATAGAAAGGTCATAGTAGACAATGTTGGTATAGACGTTTGTACGCATTCGTTCGGATCAGATCGGACCGGGTGGATATGTACTAGATCGTTGCGACTACCTATGTGCTGTACATGCGCCCTATAGCGGTATTTCAACGAACAAAATTTATCGTTATAATGAAACAACTTTTACGTATTTTATTAAGATTTTCTACGCTCGACGTTGCTGTAAACTGTAAAGTATCTAAGAAGATACTTTACAGTTTACAGCAAGCATGTTCTCGGGAGGACTGTGAGGAGACAGAAGTGAAATTCGCGTAAACTTTAGAAAACAACACGTAGACCTTTATCCTTGCCATCCCTCAATTTCTATAATTAAAATATTACTCAATCGAATTTGATGGCTGAATGATTCATCATAATCATCATCATCAGCCTTTATCCGCCCACTGCTGAAGATAGGCCTCCCTCAATGAACGTCAAGACGACCGATCCCTTGTCACTACTATGTGTCTGTGTGTGGCTCAATGATTGAGTGTTATTTTATTTAAGCGCCTTTATTTTTGACGTGACAACGTCGTATAATTCGATGGAGCCGGCTGCACGAACGAAAAACATGACGTATGCGATGACGTATGCGGCGTTACCTCGCTCTGAGGCGTTCCATTTTCTTATGACATTGTCACGTTCAACTATTGTCAGTATACCGACTTTACAGACAACCGATTTTTTTTTGCGTTGGGGGTTTCTTTGGAAATTAATTGAATTACCATTTTTAACTATTTTAAAACGATATCTTTTCTACTATCTTGTTATGATAGTTCAATTTTAATGCATAGGAGATCCATACAACATATGTATGTGAAACATCGAATGAGTGTGTTTCGTCCCTTCGCCGTTCACCAATAGTACATTTACTCTGCAATTATTTTATGTCTTGGCTAATAACAATGGTTTGAAAGTAAAACTGTTTCATAATATAATAGTTAACCGACTTACCATGCAGGAGTTGTGTGTTTCATCGTCCTTGTCCCTGTCCTGTCTTGTCTGATAATAATGAAACATTTTACGAATTTCATCGCAGTTATAATATTTTTACATTTCCGACAAATTTACCTTACTTACCATAGGAGGACCGAGATGACAATGTTCCGTAAAACCGTAAAATTTAATTCATTATAATGAGATAAATTCGCGTAAACATTAGAAAACAATAAGTATCCTAAGATTTATAGATAACTTCAGTAGTGCGATCTGCGCAAAAAGTGCTTAGTGCCTGTACACTGCTGTAATAGGTATATTTCGACAAACACTAAGACGGCCGATAAAATTCAATATCAAATTCAAAATAGTAATTCAGAATAACACATACGTCATTATACTCCCATGATAATGAGGAGTACGCGAGTAAAACCGTGGGGCGCTGCTAGTCTTCCATAAAATCCATACAATTTTTTTTACATATACACATATTATGTGTATATGTAAAAATCATACCTCGATGTCGCAACACTTAATCACAAAGAATTATTGCGAAAAAAAATATTAAACTGAAAAAAACTTTTTTTTTTTACTTTTAGCAAGTTCTCCGGCGCCATAAGTGAGAGGCTTATCCTTCTGTCCGTCGGTCTCGAGACATAAATAACTTTATATAGCTTATAATTAGTATATTAATTTGTCTCTATTTTTTTTTGTAACCTACTTTTTTCGACCTTGTATTTGTTCGTTATACAGAAATTACTACTATCCTTTTGTAAGGACTTTTACTATCTCTAGATAAAACATTTTTTTCAAGCCTTAAGAATAATAAAAGCAAAGCAAATGTTGATTTTTACGATTATCCAGGTTTTGAGCGTGGCAATTATATTTTAATGCTTCTTATGAGAATAGAATAGAATAGAATAGAATAGAATAGAATAGAATAGAATAGAATAGAATAGAATAGAATAGAATAGAATAGAATAGAATAGAATTTTATGAGAACAGTTTCATTTTAAATTTATGTTATGGCCTAGTGGCTACTTGAGTGAGAGCCAAGAGGTCCGGGATCGATAATGTCACCCCCCTGTGATGCCTAGAAATGAGTTTTTCTAAATTTCTATCTGCATCTGAACATGAGAACATCGCTTGCTCACTGGTGGAGGAAACATCGTGAGGAAACCTGCACGCCCGATGAGATTAAAAGTCTTTGAAGGTGTGTGAAGTTCACCAACCTGCATTGGGCCAGCGCCTCGGTGACCTATGGCGCAACACCCTCCTCGCCTGATTTCGAGGAGGAGACCCGTGCCCAGCAGTGGGACTTATAAGGATTGATATTATTATTAAAGTAACAGGAAATATACCAACGATAAGGAAGCTTGTGTTCGTTTGTAAGAGAGAAGGGCAGGCTGTTACACTAGGCATTAGTTACACTGGCCGTCCTGCCCGGACAGCCAGTGTAATTAATGGGACAGAGACTTAACATCTAACGCCTTAGGTTAGGCGACAGACTCGCGGGGGGTGTACAGTGTTAGGCGCCAGGGGTAGATTGAGGAGTGCCAGGAGTCCCATAGACCC
This sequence comes from Helleia helle, assembly GCA_963853865.1. Classification (NCBI taxonomy): domain Eukaryota; kingdom Metazoa; phylum Arthropoda; class Insecta; order Lepidoptera; family Lycaenidae; genus Helleia; species Helleia helle. The sequence continues at coordinate 15,510,608 of OY971433.1, read as the reverse complement.
CCGAGGACAACCCATCCCCGGGTGAATGCGAAAAAAAGGTTAGGCGACACATGGATGAGTTGCTTGGGTTAGTTTCAAATTGTTTATGCGACGCTGACCACTTACCATCGGGTGGCACGTCTGCCAGTTTGCCTATCTAACTACATACAAAAAGTTTGTATTTTTAAAGTTTGGAACGTGTCAAGTTAAAGCTCTTCAAAATTATGAAAAATAACCTCAATGTTATGTATGTATCATAAGTTTTGACGTGACAACGTCTTATAATTCGATGGAGCCGGCTGCACGCACGAAAAAACATGACTCATGCGGCGTTACCTCGCTTTGAGGCGTTCCATTTTTTATGACGTTTTCACGTTCAACTATCGTCAGTAAACCGACTTTTTTACATCATTGGTATAATAACTAGCTGTTGCCCGCAGCTTCGCCTGCGTTAACTTAGATTTACAGCCGTACGCAGATTGATGATGATTATTTTAAAGACTAAGTTACTCCCTATAACATCAGCTATCTGCCAGTCCCATCAAAATCAGCCCAGCCGTTTCAGAGATTAGCCGGAACAAACAGACAGACAGACGGATAGAAAGACAAAAATTGTAAACACGCTATTTTGGTATATGTACCGTCTATACCTACATCCCTATGCATTTAGTAAAAAGTGGTTATTTAATGAATGTTACAAACAAACACTCCAATTTTCTATCTGTATAGAGCGATTCGTCTAACTACTAAATAGAATATTACTTAATTAATATTATATTTAACCAAAAAACATGTATAATACTCGTACAGTAATTTTAAATATAAGATCCCATTATAATAATAATAGGCCTACGTCCAGCAGTGGACTCGTATTAGCTGAAGAAAAAAAAATGCATTAATTGCAATATAATATAATACACAATTAACCTTTTACACGATTTTATTGCTACAAAACTGTTTGTGACTTTTATTGTACCGTTAACTGTAAACTTGTTGACATTTCTTTATCTTATCTTATATCTTTAAATGAGCAATTCTTGTATATATATATATATATATATATATATATATATATATATATATATATATATAATTGAAATCTCGGAATCGGCTCCATCGATTTTCATGAAATTTAGTATATAGAGGGTTTCGGGGGCGATAAATCGATCTAGCTAGGAATCATTTTACTTACTTATTGTAATACATACATGGTGACTAAACAACGTCACAACGATGACTGATCGAGTGGTCAGGCTTCTGGACACTTCATGCAGTGGTCCCGGGTTCGAATCCCATCAAGTGCAGATAATTTGTTTGATGAATATATATATCTGTACCAGGTCATGAACGTGTATATGTTTTTATATAAACTTAAATTTATTTTCGTTCCCAGTATCCGTAACACAACACAAGTTCCAACGAGCTTACTACGGGGCTAACGCTACGTTTTTTTTTATCGAGAAAATTTATAGAAATCGTGTTTTTGACTTTTGTGTGTGCTTGGAAATATCATGGAGTTTAACATAATATATTTTTATCACTACCGCAAACCGTGTCAATTTTGCTTAAAATACGTTTAAGTGAAGCCTATTTGACTCTGTTCAGCGTTGACTGACTCTTAACTGTTGGGTAATATAAAAAACCGGCCAAGTGCTAGTCGGACTCTCGCACAAAGTGTTCCGTACCATTACATAATTTACAACATTAGACACTTTAACAAAAAATATGGTTAATTTTGAAAAAATGTTTTTTTAAATATTTGAGTTGATTGAATGAAAGGTAAATTGCGGTTTACGATTTATGACGTATAAAAAAAACTACTTACTAGATCTCGTTCAAACCAATTTTCGGTGGAAGTTTGCATAGTAATGTAATCATCATATATTTTTTTTAGTTTTATCATTCTCTTATTTTAGAAGTTACAGGGGGAGGGGACACACATTTTTCCACTTTGGAAGTGTCTCCCGCGCAAACTATTCAGTTTAGAATAAAATGGTACTACAAATCTCAATATCAATTTTGAAGACCTATCCATAGATGGGTTTGATGAAAAAAAAATTGAGTTTTAGTTCTAAGTATGGGGACCCCCAAAATTTATTGTTTTTTTTTCTACTTTGGTGTCAAAATCTTAATGCGGTTCACAGAATACTTCTATTTACCAAGTTTTAACAGTATAGCTCTTATAGTTTCGGAAGAAAGTGGCTGTGACATACGAAAGGACAGACAGACAGACAGACAGACATGACGAATCTATAATAATATTTTTTGCCATTTGGCTACGGAACCCTAAAAAATGAGAGGTTCGAATCCTGCTGAGGGTATTTTTACCATAAACATAGATAAGCATTAAAAATATAGTAAGTTATTTTTATAACCGTACAATTCTACTGTAATAAACATTGACAAGACAGGACAAACTAATTAGCTAATTTAATTTTCAATTAATAGTCTCTAGCTGCGCCCCGCGGGATAGATTATAGCCTATATTCTGATGTAAGTATAAGGTATGTTACCGTATTATTAAAATCCATTCTGTAGTTTTTGCGTGTATGAGTAACAAAGATACTGCGCGTTTCAAATGAGAATAGGACGGACTAAGCGACATACTTAGGTAGACGAAGTGTTGGTCGGCCATTGACCAGGTGGGAAGACGATCTCCGTGCGGTGGCCGGTCCGTGTTGGATGCGAGTGGCAAGGGATCGGCCATCTTGGCGTTCATTGAGGGAGGCCTATGTTCAGCAGTGGACGGATAGAGGCTGATGATGATGATGATGAAGCGACATATTGTGACGTCATAGCTGTCAATTCAAACCAGTTAGGTAGGGTGGGCAATAAGTTTTCTTTTAATTAAATTTATTTACAGAGATTAAGTGACAAAAAATCAATCAGAATCTAGCTCTTTAATTCCGCTCATCTCTGCATTTCTGTCCGAGTACGCGTCGGATACGTGATAATGTGTTTTTATTTATCCCCGTAAACAAAAGAACTAGCTTGGTCACTTTACTTTCATTTTTCAGTGTTTGCAAAATGGTAGCTTATTTCACGAGTCAAACTTATATTTCCTTCAGGTCCTTAACGATGAAGCACACTAATAAAGGCATGATAGCAACCGGCGTCCTTATTTTTTTTAATAATTTTGACATGGCTCCAGGGCCTTCGCGGCAACAATTAAATAAAAAAATGTTAATACATACATTAAAACGTTTTTTAAAACCATAGTTTTAAAAACGAGTTATGACTTCAATTTTTTAAATAATTTACGACTATTTAACGTTTTCTATTTAAATTCGATTTAAAACTATTAATTATGCAAATAAGTTTTTGTGCAAACCGTACTTTTTAAGTATTATTGGACAGTTAGAGGTCATTGACGTTCCTATTCTTATTTGAAACGCATATACATCCATCCATCCATAATTCTTACAAAATTTCGCGTTTATAATATTAGTATATACCTTGTAAGCCTTGGAACCGGTGGTAGATTCAATTGACGTTCAAAAAGATACTGTATTGGCACTATTATGAATAAAAAAAATGATTTTGATTTTAGTAGTAAAGATATTAATTACAAATTATTTACAATTGAATTCGAAATTGAAACATATAGCAATATTTTGGGACTAAAAATTCTGGTAAATTTGTAAATAGTGATATAAGATTTTGTTTCATATTTTCTATGTCCCGGTTCGGCCGTCTTGGCGTTCATTGAAGAGGTGTCCAGTAGTGGACCGAAACCTGATAATGATGATACGGCATCAGATATATTATAAAAGTGATATCGCACTTTCTATATGCGCTGGAAACTTATAAATGTGAAAGTGTGTCTGTCCTTCGCGTCACAACCGTTTCGTCAAGATAGTCGGAGGATTTAGATCAGATACTTTGAATGTGAATCTAGATGCGCTCAGGCTGTAAAATGAACTTGGCTGTCGTGACGGCAAATGGCTTAACGCCATCATGTCATGCGTTACATATAATTTCGGGCGTCCCCTTAGACTTTAGAGTATACATAGTATACATAATATATATTATGTATACTCCAAGGGCGTCCTGCCTTAGACAACTATCTCTCTCTCGTAGAATTCGCGGGTTTGAATCTCCCAAAAGGCATATTTGTGATATACAGTATCGTATTAATTTATACAAATATATAAATAATGAAGGGTTTGTTTGCTTTTGTACGCTAGTCCTTGGTACTAAATAACGGCCAAGGAATGAATTCTTGACCGTTGTTGTTCAAATGAATGAAAACTGTAAGAGGTAGTGTCATTGCTGCATTGCAGCCGAACTGGGCCGGCACGACCGGGGTGGTACCTCTCGCTCACATAACACCGGCGTCAAGTGACAGCTATGTTGTCGCGTTTCGTGCGGTTTGTGAGTTTCCGATGGCATTGGGGGGGGGGGGGGGGAAGGAGGGCGGCGTATCTGCGTGGCCTTGGTTGTGCGGATGTGTATGGGCGTCGGCGCCGTGAGTCGCCGAGTGCTCGTTTGCCCCCAATGACATAAAAAAATGAATTCGATTGCTCAGTTATAGATGTGCTATTTATGTTAGAGATTTTTTATATGTCCGACGAAACCTCAGGAAGGTTCTTACGAGTTACCGAAAGTTTTAACGTGTATTTTACCATTTACATACCATTCCTTTAACGCCGGGAAATGCTCTGCGGCATTCCGCGGGGAAGTGGGTCTCCCCAGGCGGGTATGTGGGACTCACAGCGCCCGAAAGCTGGTAAGTGGACGCCTAGCTCTATTCATTTAAACCCGGCGAGTGCCACCAATGCCGCCTTTGGTGAGGTGCCCCGGATCTAATGAACAAACAGGGCACCTAGACAGCCAGTCAGTCCCGCAAGGACCGACGCCACCTCCATAGAGGGGTTGTCCCACACCACAGAACAACTCCTCCCAACGTCGGGACAGTACAATGGGATTGAGGTTCACATTCTCGCCCCTTACCTATTGCCCTTTTGTCCCCTCTTCTTATAAGAGGGGTACAAAGAGGCCCCTAGGTTCAATTAGCTTCGCCCAAGGTGCAGCGGCTCACTGAGGCTACTGAGCACTGAGGCTACTGAGCCCCACCTCCACGTCAAGGCTTAATTCTCCCGTGAACTGATTTGCTGTGTTTCGGGACTGAGGACAGTCGGATAGAATCACTGGTGGGTCATCTCAGGCTAGATAGCCTCGGTTCGGTGAACTTGTTAATGGGTATTGACCACTTAACATAACGTATAATAAAATTCTAAGAAAAAGAACCCACACTTTTCGAGAAGGGTCAACTTGTTATCTTTGATTACATTTGACATTTGAGATACAACTTTCACGCAGGTCAAATTCAATAACGTCAAAAAGAGCACATTATATGTTATTAACCTTCGGCCGCACATCTGGGCGTTCATCGATAGAGGCTTGTGTCTGGGGACGGCAAACGGCAGGTGATGATGATGAGGAGTAACATGGATTAAATGTGTAAGTTATTTTATATCTAAAAACGTTCCCCACCATGGTTCAGGCCTTGATGTGGCGGTAGGCCCAGTAGCCTAGGGTGAGCCCAGCACATTGGGCGAAGCGAATTGAGCTAAGCGGGACTCTTTGTACCCCTCTTATAAGAAGAGGGGACAAAAGAACAGGAGGCAAGGGGCGAGGATGGCATCCTCACCCCATTGTACCTACTGTCCCGACGTTGGGAGGAGTTGTTCTGTGGTGCGGGACAACCCCACTGTGGAGGTGGCGTCGGTCCTTTGCGGGACTGTCAGGGCGTCTAGGTGCTCTGTTAGCTTAACAGATCCGGGGCACCTCACCAAAGGCGGTATTGGTGGCACTCGCCGGGTTTTAGTGGGTAGAGCTGCGTCCACTTACCATCTTTCGGGCGCAGCGAGTCCCACATAAGCGCCTGGGGAGACCCACTCCCCCGCGGGATGCCTCAGAGCGTTTCCCGGCGTTATAGAAAAAAAAAGAAAAAAAAATCTAAAAAAGTTAAGTACCTAGTAAAAGTTCTACAACTGTTGCAATCGCAAGAAAGATAAAAAACAAGCTTTTCCTCGCGACTTCACCCGCCCCAAAAATTTAAAAAACAAAGTTTCCTCCAAAATAACTAACCTTCCTCAATAGTTCATCATCATCATCATCAGCCTCTATTCGTGCACTGCTGAACATAGGCCTTCCGCAATGAACACCAAGGCGGCTGATCCCTTGCCACCCGCACCCAACGCGGACCACCCACTGCACGAAGATCGTCTTCCTACCTAAACGTGGCCTCCACTGTTGGACCTTATTGCTCTATCGACCATTCTCAATAGTTACCAAAATGAAAATATACTAAGTGTTACTTCCGTCAGAAAAAAAACTGGCCTACCCTCTATTCGCGCCTAAAAAAATTTTTTTAATACTATAAAAATAAAAATAGTAATTTAAATACGAAGCTCTAATTATCCTAAACATGTATAAATATAATTAGGACCAAACATACTTCTCTCCGAGCTAACTCGCCAAGGACTTTGCAAATTGAATACTGGGAGCTTAATGACAACAATTGTAGCAGTTAGTCTCTGTCACGAGTGGGGTCTGAGGAGGTCACCAGTTATCACCGACCAGCATATCATTGTCGCCAGCAAGGCTGTTGAACCAATTGGTGCGTTTAGATGATAAATTATGAAAATAATTGAAATGCAAATTGAAAAAATATATCGTTTATTCGTAGACGTTTGGGCGTTTAGAAGATAAATTATGAAAATAATTGAAATGCAAATTGAAAAAAATGTCGTTTATTGTAACTCGTAGTCGTATGGGTTGTGGATTTTATTTATGTCATAGGAGGCAAACAAGCAAGCGGAGCGTTATGGTGACTACCGACGCCCGTAGACATCCGCACAACCAAAAGTTATGCAGATTCGTTGCCCTCCTTTTCTATACCCCCCAACGGGCCACCAAACCAACCACACGAAAGGCGACAGCGTAGCTGTCACTTGACGCCGGTGTTATGAGAGTGATTCGAATAAGTTGATGAATATTGTTGATTTTTTTACAGGTTTTTATTACCTGGTAAAAGTACCGTTAGACTATGTTAACGACTGTTATATATCTTTAGCTATTTTCCGCGGCTTCACTCGCATATTAAAAAACTTTCCTAAAAAATGTGTTTAAACGGGGTAATGAATGCAGCAGAATGCATAAGAAAAAATCTGTCTATCAGTTTCGAAGATTCGCGTTCTAAATCTTAAACTTTATGTCCTACCTAGATATTCCCGCGTTTTCATCAACTACAGATTCAAAATAAATGTTAAGCGTAAACATTAAGACAAAATGTGTTACTTTAAAGTTATTTTAAGCTGTGCGTTTGTGGATGGCGGGTTCAATCTGTACACAAATCTGTGAAAAAAATACTTCTGAAATATGTAAATATAATACCGCCATGAAAGTGACTCAGACCTCATCGTATTTCGTCTCATACTCGTATCTCATAACTATGAGACAAAATAAACCTCGTCTTTGTTAGCCTTAAATGTAATTAAAAGACTGCAAAAACGTAATGAAGTTAAATTGGAATTACACCTAACGTCTTTTCTTACGTAAACATATTTGCATAGTAACTAGCCAAGAGTAGTCGCGCACACATATACGAAACCCTCTTGCCGTTAAAATCTCGTGAATAATAATCATCATCATCATGTTGTTCTTGCGCTGGTCCAATGCAAAGTAGCGAACTTCACAGATGCCAAAGAATCTTAATCTCATCAGGCATGCTGGTTTTCTTACGATGGTTTCCTTTACGGCTGGAAATGGGCTTTTCTATATTTCCCTATCTTCAAGGAAAACAGGGAAGATAAGAAAATCCCATTTTTGGGGGAGCCCGATCAAATAGATCCCACACCATATTTCGTGGTCAAGCTCATCGAGACAGTTGATGTTTATCAATATTTGTGATTTATCAATGCATCAATGTACAGATAAATAAAATTGGAATGTATGTTTGTAATATTAAAATAACCGCTTTTTATTGATTGTATACCGTGATGTGCATGTATTATGTAGGTATGTATACACGCAAAAATGCATTTTTTACAATTTTATGTGTCTGTCTGTATGTATGTTTGTTCCGCCTAATCTCTGAAAAGGCTGAGCTGATTTAGATGAGACTTTCAATTTAGCAGATAACTGATATTATAAGCAGTAATTTAGGCTACAAAATAAACATCGTCAATCTGGGTACGGCTGTAAACGGATGCGGCCAACAGCTAATATGTAATAATTCACCAACACTTACGTAACTTTAACGTAGTCCCGTGGTATACTTTTTTTCCGTTTAGCTCATCTACAGGCAGATACATAAAGGTCCAACTTATGTTCCTTTCTTTTTAATTTTATATCGTTAGTCCCCACTATGGGGCTTTACATTTTGTTTTGTTATCTTAAAGTTTTTAAATATTAAAACCACATTAAAACCTTCCACAGAAATGTGGGTATCTATTGGTGAAAAAAGCATGAAAATCCGTTTATCAGTTTTTGACAGATGACAGACTCAGAGGAGGACTTTGTTTTATGATATGCACTAGCTTGCGGAACCCCAAACGTACATAATACGTAAATCACCGTAGTCTACGTGCAATTTTCTTTCACGTTTCGTTCTTGACCCCGTTATTTGACGTTAATGTAATCCACGTTTTACTGAACATTGTTTTACATTTACCATTGTACTATACAACCTATATGGTCTAAGGGGCTCAGAAAAAACACTTAAGAACCATTATACCATAGAATCTATATGGTCTAAGGAGCTCAAAATATAAAGAACTTTTATGTCAGGAACCTGGTAACCTGGATACATGCGAAGTGCATTTCCCTGCGTAACAAATGAAAGGCAACTAATTCATTTTTTAAGTCATAAGATGGCAACCGAGCAGTCGGAGCCTTATGGTGACTACCGACGCCCATAGACATTAAACAAAAGTTATCCAGATGCGTTGGCTTTATATTGCTTATCCTGAGACATAAGATGTTAAGTCTGTGCCAGTAATTACACTGTCTGTCCTGCCCTTCTCTACGAAACACAGCAAAGCTGTTTCACGGGAGAAACAAGCAAGATGGTGGTACCCAAGCAGACGGGAGCGCGGCAGAGCGTAACCCTCCCCCGGCAAACTGCACTTATAACTGCTGTACCTATACATGCAATATTCCCTTTTTTTTCAGGCAACCAGTGCCCTCTTCACCCTGGACGGAGTACACAGTGAGGAACTGACTAGGCGACTGGCTCGGGGTCAGAAGAGACGGAGACGCTGCCGAGCAGCCCTGGCCATCATCGCAGTGCTGCTGCTGTTGGTTGCTGTGGGCGCAGTTGAGCTCCTCATGTCCAGGGGCCAAAGAGTCTACGGCGTGGTTTTGAGCTGAGTAAGTCTGACCTTGGATACCAAGTAGTAAATCATGTAGTGCTTTGATATTAGTACGAGATATATTTATTTATCTAGTACTAATATATTATTAGATGATGATAGATACATTGTTTGATACATTGGTGAGCCCAGCACCTTGGGCGCAGCTAATTGAGCCGAGGGGGCTCTTTGTGCCCCTCTTATAGGAAGAGGGGACAAAAGAGCAGGGGGCAAGGGGTGAGGATGGGAACCTCACCCCATTGTACTGTCTTCGCCACACAAACGTCTCTAATAGTTTTCTTAAATTTATAGCTAGCTATTGGCTATTTTTACTACCTAAGCTTGTGCCGGTTTACCTAATCCTGCTTTTTTCCATTAAACTACTTTGCTGTTTCGAAAATAAGGACAGGAGCAGTGGCGTAACTATGGGGAGCACAATGAGGAGGCAGGATGGCAAAATACCACGGGCCCCCAATCTGAGAGGGTTTGGCCTTGTCAGCAACACTTTGCTACAAGGCCCTATCCAAAGAATTTGCTACGGGCCGCAGGTGGCATAGTTACGCCGCTGGACATGAATCAGGACAGGCAGAATGAGGCCATTTCTTACCATGACAGGCAACGCTTAAATAGATTGCCTTTTTTTTTTCTTTAACGCCGGGAAATGTTCTGAGGCATCCCTCCCTCCCTCTGAGGGACTCGCTGCGCCCGAAAGATGGTAAGTGGACGCAGTTCTACCCACTAAAACCCGGCGAGTGCCACCAGTGCCGCCTTTGGTAAGGTGCCCCGGATCTGTTAAGCTGGCAGGGCACCTCGACGGCTAGTCAGTCCCGCAAGGGACCGACGCCTCCTCCACAGAGGGGTTGTACCGCACCACAAAACAACCCAACGTCGGGACAGTACAATGGGGTGAGGATCCCATCCTGGCCCCTTGCCCCCTGCTCTTTTGTCCCCTCGGCTCAATTAGCTTCGCCTAAGGTGCTGGGCTCACCCTAGGCTACTGAGCCCCACCGCCACGTCAAGGCCTGTACCATGGTGGGGACCTAAATAGGTTGAAAAAGTCCTAGGTAAACTGCTTTATACATAAAAATCTTATCTTTTCAGACAAAACGGGATATCATCCACCATCTGTGTTCAAGCTGATATTACTAAGCTTCTTTGTAAAGAGACTTACCTCTTTTGCCGAACAATACACAGGACTACGTCGAGATAAAACTTTTGATATAACAATATCTTGGTTTGCCAAATTATCTTTAAAATAGCAATATGTATACCGAATAGAAAGAGGGCTATGTTTTTTGACATGACCCATGCCAGAGCGGCTTTTCGTAAGATTCGCATTATTTCTGATAGTGATAATGTATTTATTTATATACAGTCAAACATAGACCTCCGCCTCTTTTTAAGTCGTTTAAAAATTATAATAGCAATGACTTTTGTTTATTATACGTGAATATCATACGTACAGACAATATTATATTACTTCACAACAGTATGTAGAAGATTAAATGTAATGTCCTAGTCCAGATGTTATAACTTTCTATATGAGTTACATTCGAATCTGTTGAGCCACACTCAAACCAACGAATATTCACATTTTAATTTATAGAAAAGATAGACTATAATTATTATGTTGTATTAATAAAATAATTTATACAAAAACCAATTTACCTATATATGAAAGATCTGAAGAGAAGACGTACGAATACGAAATTTAATTTGTAATTAAATTCTTTGAATACATCTCAATTTTGAAGAAAAATAATTTCTATTAGCTAAGTGAATTGTCCCATTTAGTCATCGAATTACAAATGAAAGTAAGAAACAGTTTCTGTTGGGAATTTTTGATTTGAATGTATTGATCAGGAGAATAGAAATAACTAAAAGTTTATACTGTAAAACCTGACTGAAAAATACAAACCCTCGCCATATTACACACGTACAGATACAGTGGCGACAATAATGCAGGTTTTATATATTTCTGGTCAGGCTTAAATCTATGTCGCTCGTTTTTAAGAAGTCTGATGATGATGAAGTAGGCCGTCTACGTTTATTGTTAATCAAGACTAAAACTAAAGTATTTTCTCTTTATGTTGCTAATAAAGAAGAAAATCGAAATTCTATTTTGAAAATATATTTGGTGTTTTGATACAAAATACTTAAATTATGCCAGTTGTAAAACAAGAAAGTTTTATCCTAATTTTTTAGCCCTTCTATCCTTGTTATCCTATGCTCTATCCTTCTACTTACCATTCCCTTTCTAGGTATTCACATATTTCTTATTCCTTTTCACTTTTACAAATGTTAAAGGTTTATAATACAAAACCAATATTTTTCATTCTATATAATAATGAATTTCATATAAAATACCTACCCTATTTTTTATTACTATACAGATAAGCCCAGTTTGTATTACATATGTCTTCATATAAAATTATATGCATTCCACTATCGAAAACATATTTAATTTATTAACACTTTCATACTTTATTTGTGATATTAAAGTAGATTTATGTACTTTTATTAAAGACAAAAATATTTTAAATACTAATTATTGTTATTCAATATTTTAAAATATTTTTGTCTTTTCACTTTTCTACTTGTTAGCGTTGGTCAGCTTTTGTCTAAATTGTAGCTGATAGTGAAGACTAATTATCGCTATCCTAAATTAGTCGATGTTTTTGTACACTTATAATAATTATAAGATTTTTAAAGAATATACTGTGTCATTCCTATAGCTATAAGTTTTGGAAAAATATTTTGATATTTTGTATAACATTATAAAAAATGTATGTAAATATAATTTTAATTTTTACAGTTATAAAAAATAGCGCCATCTATGAACTATTTCTTGCAACAGGCGTTACAGTTGAAAATAATGTAATTTAGATTAAATAAATGGCATATTATATTAATTGAATCCATAGTGTTGTTATAAAAATAATGTCAATAGGCTTATAGGCAAAATGTACTACGCATATATTTCGGTTTCTAAATTGTATTTTTTCCTTATAATATGAAAAATGTTTGACAAGATCATAAAAATATAGTCGTTTTCTTGGTTACTTTGTATAAAATTGTTTCTAAAATAATTCATGTTAGATATTATAAGACAAAACCGAATTTGTTAGTCTAGTACCTAGTGATGTACCTTTGATATCGATATTTTTGGTTTTGAAGGAATTTGATAGTGGAATACAATATTGTGCAATTATTCAATAAAGAGTGTCATTTATGTTTGTTTTTATTAAGATTCCTTATAAGTTTGCATTAATAGTTTTATTTCTGTTACCTAATATCGTAAAAATATTAAAATATATCTTAAATAACGACTATTAACATTATTGAACACGTTCTTTCTGAAATCTTGTATTTAATTAAAAGACAAACATTTGACCACTGCCTGACTTGTTAATAGTGATGTGGGGAAATAAGATGCATATTTGCTGATAACACACGCGTTTTATTAATTTCTCTTTAATTGAGAATGAATTTCACCAGAGTTGTTTTATTCCAGGAAAAAAAAATATTTTTGGGACTTATATATTTAGGACGAATAATTATCACGTAGGTACTGATAAAAACTAATACTAAATCTAAAAACAAATAATATTCGAAAACTCAAATTATAGGAATAAAGAAAAATAACTTGAAATATTTATTTTAATTATAACAACATATTACAACTAATCATCAGCGAACACGACGTCATCTATCTTCTGATCCAGATTGTTCATGGGGACTTTATCTACCACCTGACAGTTAAACGCCACTGCCACCACCTGAATAATGTATAATTATTATGAATCATTCTGAAGTCTTTCATTACTTAAAACTTTTGACTCAGCATAAAAATTATTGAAAGACAATAGGGACGTTGACAGTATTCATATAAAAATATAATTTTGATGTTAATTGGTAATTTCTATGATAGAATTCTGAAAAAATACAATATTTTCCCTTATTTTTATTTGATTAAATTAATATTGAATAATAAAATGTTACAAAATTTAAAATAGGTCACGTGATCATAAACGGAAATGACGACACCTGTTCCTATTTAGCGGAAGCGGAAGAATATTGACGTACTTTTATACACCATTTTCCGTACGCAGTACATATTGTAAAAACTAATTTTCAGGCGTTTTGACAGTGTACACACACATAGGCACGACAACGACAACTAGAATCATTTTATCATTTTTATGATGTTTAACAACATATGACGTCACGTGATAAGTGTTAGCGTTTTGGAGCGAAATTTAAAATGCATTATAAAATGAAAGATTTTATAGGCATTAGACGTATTTAAGCAAAAGTTAATACTATTTACGCCTCTATTAGATATTTATAAATGATCTATAAACATGTATGAAAAATTTCAACATCCCTATTATGATGGTTATGTATACGACATAAAATATACAGTTGAACATAGAACCTCCTCCTTTTTTAAAGTCATTTAATAAAAGATTATTATTATTAAAAAAATAAAAAGATTATATAAAGGAGACTTACGAGATCAATTGTATATTATTTATGTTTTCTGATATTATTGCACATTTCACATCTTAAGGGGTTATGGACTTTGTGGATAGTATTCTGATTATTCAAATAAAAGAGTAATACAGACATTCTAACAGCACCGAGTCATGGGAGTTGGGCAAAGCATACCAAGTGAAGTTTTTCATATGTGATTTTAACCACTTACCATAAGATAAACTTATGCATTGATTTAAGCCTGTATTACCTGACAGATAAGTATGCCTTCGATATTGTGCTCCACAAGTCATGCATTGAATCGTTGCATTATAATAAACTCTATAATATACTCTATATTTCTATCATATTTGTTATACCTTGGGTGCAGTTTGTGGGTTGGCTCGGAGACTGGCTATATATTTATCGTAGTAGCCTCCCCCGTGCCCCACGCGGCCGCCATCACGAGAGAACGCCACCCCGGGCGCTATTATTAGGTCTATACCTGAAAATATATTAGACGTGAATTACTTTAGAATACCTCGGCGGGATTGTCTAGGGATTGATTTTGTTGATAAGCTTTAGGAAAATTATAAGTTTGTATCATATGAAAGACGAACTTCGTCCCATGGATGTGATAAATATGTGTTGAAGTCAATTCTATGTATTACATGACCTATATACCTTAGTCATTAATAATAATTCTCAAAACTCTAAACATACACCCCTATACATACATACTCATGCAGAAAGCAGTCATTTTAAATACATGTAGAATCGTTAGGAAGTTTCTGTCGATAGATTAAAGAAATTTAAAATTTAACCAAAGATGTCTTGGCCAAAAGCCCGCATCTTTGGATATACCCCAGAAATAAGAGAGTTATTAGAAAAATTTAAAACCAAAATAATAATAATATAATCATCATCATCATCAGCCTTTATCCATCCACTGCTGAACATAAGGATTTCCTTTTCCTTTGTCTGCAGTGGAAATGATTTGCGCATTCAACCGGGGATATCTGGGACTCGCTCCCCTAGGCCAACACCATTATTAATAACAGAGAAAAATGATGATCACAATAAATACATCATCACGATGAATATCTATAGTACTTTAAATCCAAATGAAACTAATTCCATGACAAGGCAAAACTCTCAATCAAATTCAAAACTATTTTAAAAACCCCGAGTTATAAATAGATACGTGTTTTTATAAACACGAACAAACCACACCATTATCTAAAGCATCTTCTCTCATTTGATCCTTAGAATGCTGGGCTATTCCGTGCCTAGTCAGGGGCATGTTTTCTTCGTCTCCTGTCTCCAGCCTCAACATCCTCATAACACCACCAGCATATTGTGGGACGAAGGCGGCAGCTCCACGCGCTTTTATGTGTGCAATGATGGGTCCTGTGTCCACTTCATCAGAAGTACTCATGAATATTGTAATTCTTTGAGCTGACTTATAGTAGGGGTGGTTGATTATCTGAAAAAGGATAATTGTGACAAGCATGATGGCATCCAAGTTCTTTTCCTAAACACGATAAATGCTGTTTAGTACTTCTATCAATATAATACCTGATTGTTTTAATACTACCATATTTAACTATGTATATTTATATATATTTCTGCTACCACGTTGTTACGAATTCGATTGCAGTGTTCTGTCTTTTATGACAGTGTGTATTGACTATTGTAAGTTACTAATAAGAAATAGTAATGTAAATGTGTAATCGTAGCGTAACTAAGCCAAACAAAAGATAGAATATGTAATCTGTTTGCTTCCAAAATCTTACTAATTAAGAGACTAACGCCCGAATACTCAAACGAATCTCAAATTTAAGACGTACTTAAACTCGTGTTGTCCCTCTTTTTTTCTTTGAATCGGACACGTCGTAGTATGAGTTTAAGAACGTCTTACATTTGAGATTCGTTTGAGTATTCGGGCGTATTTGCAGCAAAAAATTCATTGATCGCTGGGTATACTCGTGAAGTAAACTAAACATAATATTATAAGTCATTTTTTTGTGTTAATGCGCTTTTATTCCAGACTTAGTCTAAAATTGGTCCTATCGAGCTCTAATTAGCTCTACGTCTATTCTAATTACTGTATTTGCAATTACAAGCTAATTTCTTTTAAACTAAACTAAGCTCAGAAAGCAGTTTTATCTGCGAAAGTAACTCAATTAGTTTTCTTTGTCGTATTACATGACAATTGCTTAGAGAAATTTCATTCCTAGTCTGAGAATACAAAATATAATAATTACGCAAGTGTTTCCTCTCTGTTTGAGCAAATTTCGATAACCTTTGGTTTTTGGTGTACAAAAATTATACATGTACATGAATTGAATTATCAATTACAATGTCATTTTTTTCTAATGTGCCTTTGTGCCTGTGTGTGCCCTTAAAATATAAGATTTGGATTTTAGATTTCGCATTGTAGGTACTATTTTCTACATATCCCAATTTCTAAACCACCAGCTAAGCTTACACAAGCTTAGAATCGCTAGTGTAAGTAAGCTCATGCAACCAACCTTTTGGTTTATTCATTGTATGAGCGAATCCATTCATTTGTGAATTCTAGATTTTTCTTAGGATAAGAATGTTACCTACCACTTCCAGATTATTTTTGATAAAAAAATTGATAAAAAATGCTAAAGAAATCCGGTGATAATGGTTGGAGTGTTTTCTTAGAGTATGAAAACATATAATACGATTACTACTCTTCATACGTTCCTATGCCACAAATATTGAATCTGAACATTGCTTTTCACTTTTCGATCCTTAAAGGAAATTGTATCTTAAAGAGGTTACGACTAGGAGACACTAGGGGGTAGTGTGAATATATAAAATACCTATAAAATTTCAAAATTCTTATGAGTAAGACTTTTGTAGATATTGGCGAAATATTGAGCACCTGTATCCGGTCTTAAAACTTATAAATGTTATAGGTTGAAAAGTATTCAAAACTTCTCTTAAACGTAAACACTCACTTTGTTATATACAATGTTAGATTGCCTTTTCTTCTCTTCCGGTGACAGTTCTGCGATTTTCTTCGCTATCTGTTCTCTCAAAAGAACCTTCGCTGGATCTGGAGTCCTACTCATTTTTGCTGAGGTACTGAAAATATTATAATAGTTGCAAAACAATATTAATGTTTATGTTATGTTAACAACCTTTGTACGTCCCACTCCAGGGCACAGGTCTACTGGAAATCAGGCGAGGAGGGTTCTTGGGCATAATTCACCGATGCACTGGCCTAATTCAAAACTGGCATGCTAAAAAGACTTTTTGAATTCTGCAGTAAATATAAAATAATAAGAAGTGAACAATATGGCTTTCAAAAAGGTAAGTCAACCACATTAGCGACTTTCGAACTTCTAAAAATTATACTTACCAATATTAATAATAATTATATGACAACAGGGCTGTTCTTTGACTTAACTAAAGCATTTGATCTAGTTTCACATGACCTCATGTTAGAAAAATTAGAAAAAATCGGAATTAGGGGCCTGGCACTACAATGGATATCTTCATACTTAATAGACAGACAACAATGTGTAAATATTACCAAAAAAAAATAAAAAAAATGAAATCACATCATACTTCTCTGAATTTAAATATAATAGATTTGGAGTGCCACAGGCAAGTGTCCTCGGACCTATCCTATTTCTATTATACATAAATGACATAACTTATATTACTAATCATAAATGTATATTATATGCTGATGATATTTCAATAATTGTGACATCCAATAAAAAATTTAATACAAACAATGACCACGAAAATGACATTAATAATACAATTGACAACTTAATTATATGGCTAAATATGAACAATTTGGAAATCAATTTAAATAAATAAAAATATATACAATTTAACAGAAGTAATAGTAGTAAAAATAAACTAAAAATTAACATACAAAAATTAACAGAAGTGGCATATACAAAATTTTTAGGGCTAACATTAGATGAAAACTTAGACTGGAAATTACACATAGATGAAATAACTTCAAAGATAAATAAATTTGTATATGCACTTAAGCGAATCAAAAATGTGACTAATACAAAAACGGCGATAATGTCATATCGTGCTTACGTTGAATCCATACTGCGTTACGGACTTATAATATGGGGCAATAGTACAGATTTTGTCAGAGCATTTGTTGCACAAAAGAAATGTATAAGAGCATTATGTAGACTTAAACCGGATCAATCCTGTGAACCATTCTTTAAGAAACTTGGCTTATTACCGTTACCATCACTTTATTTCTTTGAAGTTTGCATGTTTGTGTGCAGGCATAAAGATCTCTTCATGACGGCAGGACAAATAAATACTCGCAGCCGGCGTGACCCCCATAGGCTAGTAATTGACATTAAACCTAGACTAAGTAAATACAATAAAAGTTGCATAAATATGTGTGTGCAACTATATAATAAAATACCTAAAGAGTTTAAGATACTAGGAGTGAAAATGTTCAAATCTAAAATACATGAATGGATTGTACAAAAGAATTTCTATAGCATGAAAGATATTTATAACATAAAATAATAATGTAACATAAATTGACATAAATTATATTGTAATATTGTATTTGAATGTAACTGAAATGGATAGTTTATTGTCCTGTATTTAATTCTTTGCATGCTATTATTTAGTGTAGCGAAACATGCGGACTTCATGTACTGTAAAATCTTACTACCATTTTTTTTTTTTTTTTTTTTTTTTAATGCAGCGGAAATTTGCAGACCAAACCATAACTAGGACCGGGGTGAGTTTTAAACCTAGCCGTGAGTGGGGTTCGCACTTGGAGATGCGTTACCCACTAAAACCGCTGCAAGTGCCCTCAGCCGCCTTTTATGAGAGTCCCGGATCATGCAGGCAACGCAGGACCCTCGGCGACAGGCTGGCCCCGGCGAAAAGGCCAGACTCCTCCTCTAAAGGGGGACTGCTCGGCTGTTCGTTTGATTCGATACTTTTAGCAGTCCCCGACGACGTCGTGCCTATCTGGACCCAGGTTAACCCCAGCCTCGGCCCGACACGAGCACAGGGGCGTTACTGGAGGCGCATTAAGTAGCGCCTCCTACGCACCCCTGTTCGTCGCCTGCGGTGGGAGGCCTCGTCGGCGGCCTCCTCTCTCACCCGCTCATCGGCCTCCTTCTGGGACATTACTGCCTCACAGAAGGAGACCATCGCCGTCCAGGACTCATCATTGCGGAGCATCGCGGTGATGATGCTCGGCAAAGACAAGTCCCCTCCGATAACTGTCGTCAGATCGTGACGCAGCGCCGCCCATCTCGGGCACACCTCTAGAGTGTGCTGGGCCGAGTCCACCGCCGCGCCACAATCGTGACATACAGTTGCCGGCTCCCTTTGGGCCGTCCGGCACAGGTACTCACCGAAGCAGCCATGCCCGGTGAGCACCTGTGTCAGACGGAAGGTGAGGGGTTTGCGTTTACGACGCATCCACCGCTCTAGGACCGGACGCAGGGCAACCGTTAGGCGTTTGCCATACGGCTCCCACGCCAGGTCCTCTCCCCACCTCAGCATTAACGCCTCTTGCCCTAGTCGGCGGACCCGCAGGATCCCGTCCAGCGTCAGGCTCTCGCCGAGAGACCTCCTATCCGAGACATAGGAGTGCACTTCAGCAAGAACTTCCGCCACAAGTTCCCACGGGGGGTCGCCGGCTAGGGCAGTTGCTGCTGCCCACGATATTGTACGATACCCCCGAATCACTCTTACCGCGATGACCCGCTGCGCCGAGCGCAACTGGGCCCTACTCCGCGCGGTAAGGTGACCCGCCCAAATGGGAGCACCGTATGTCGCCATACTCCGGCAGACACCGGAGTATAGCTGCCTGCAGGCGGCGCTGGGTCCTTCGAGGTTCGGGAGGAGTCTGCCCAACGCACTCGCCGCCTTTACGACCTTCGGTCCCAACTGTGCGAAGTGTGGGCCGAAGGTCCATCCTCCATCAAGGATGAGCCCCAGATATTTAATATGGGGGCTCATCCTGATCCTCACCCCACCGATCTGGAGGGCAGCCCCCGGAGGGGGTCCTTTCCGCCCGGTCCCGCGAAAGAGAAGAGCTTCGGTCTTAGATGGTCTGACCCGAAGCCCTAACCTCTCTATGCGGCTGATCACGAGGTCGAGCCCGACCTCGGCCAGCCGCGCCGCCTCCTTGTAGTCTCGTCCCCGGGCGTAAACGAGGGTGTCATCCGCATAGCAGATGACACCCATCCCGGGAAGGAGACGGCCTCGCAGGACCCAGTCATACCCGATGTCCCACAGGATCGGACCAAGAACCGATCCCTGCGGGACACCGCAGCCGACTTGCCACCACTCTACGGACCCACATCGGTTCTCGCAGGCTACCCTCCTTTCGGAGAGGTACGCCTCCAACAGCCTCCTGAGATAGGGAGGCACTTCGAAGTAGTTCAGGGCCTCCCGTATCACACTGTGCGGGAGGCTATTGAAGGCGTTCGCGATGTCCAAGGACACCGCGACCACCACCTCCCCTCTGTGTTCCGCCTCACGCGTCACCGCCCGCAGGCGTTTGAGGGCGTCGATCGTCGACCGGCGTGCCCGGAACCCGAATTGGGACTCTGAGAGTCCCGGTCCCGGGCCCTCCTCCAGGTGCTGAACGAGTCGGGAAGCCACGACTCTCTCCAGGGCCTTCCCAGCCTCGTTCAGCAACACCACCGGTCGCACCGACGATGCCGAGTCCGGGGTCCGCCCTGCCTTCGGAAGCAGGCAGAGCCGACCCTCCTTCCATGCCCTCGGGAACTGTCCGGACCGCAGGCAGCGATCGAACAGCTCCCGAAGGCTATCACCGAGGTGCTCGAGGGAGATGGCCAAAACCTTCCCGTGCACCCCGTCTGGACCCGGTGCCCTCTTCTTACTCTGGAGGCGGGACAGAACCGCCTCCATTTCAGCCTCCGTGACGGGTGGCGGAACACCCTCCTCGTCCGGCGTCTGCCGAGCCATCCTTGGGGGCGTGAAGTCCCCAGGTGTGTCGGGGAAGAGTTCCCCGACAATCCTCCTCAGTTGTTCCGGCTGGAGCGTCTCGTTGATAGGAGCCGACTGGGCGCGGAGCTTGTTCCGCGCCCATATGTACGGTCGGCCCCAGGGGTCTCGATCGAGACCCTCAACGAGCTCCAGCCAGGCCTCCTCTTTGGCTCGGCAAATGGCCTGCTTTAGGGTCTTTACTTTTTCTATGTAGACCCTGTGCAGGCGTTCGTCCCTGTCGACGTCCTGGGGGCGTCGCCGCCTGCTCCGGGTATACTGCCGCCTTGCCCGGTTACAGGCGGCCCGAAGGTCGGCTAATTCGGCCGACCACCAGTAGAGCGCCCGCCGCGGGGTCGGACGTTTCAGACGCGGCATGGCAGCTCTGCTGACCGCGGTGAACGCGTCGCAGAGCCGGTCAGCCGCCTCGTCCACCCCCAGCTCCGACAGCGGCGGGAGGCTCCACCGGCAGACAATAGCCGCCTCCTCTGCCAGTTGCCGGTCGAGCTTCGTGAGTGCCCAACGCGGAAACTGGCTTCGCCCCGTTGACGACGGCGACGACGACGACGCCGGACGGACGGGAGCTGGAGACACCTCGAACCTTATGTAGCGATGGTCCGAGAGAGTCTCCACCCCCGTCTCCACCCTCCACCCCTCCACTCTGCGTGCGATGGCTGGCGTGGCGAAAGTGACGTCCACCACGGAACCTCCCGACCAACGCACGCACGTTTGGACTGCCCCTCTGTTGAGCAGGGACAGTCCGGCAGCTAGCGCCCACTCCTCCACTTCCCTCCCTTTCGGGTTCGTGACTGGGTTACCCCAAGTCGTGGACTTGGCATTGAGGTCACCTGCCACGAACACCTGTAGGGGAGCTAGCTGCCCCACTAGCGGCCCCAGAACGTCGAGAAACCGTTCCAGGGCCGCCAAATCGCGGTTCGGTGAGAAGTAGACTCCGACGAAAGCCACCTCTCCCCGAACCGCCGCCACGTACCCGCGGCCCCTCGCTTTGATAGCGAGGGGGGGCCGGCTCCGGGCCTCACCACGATCGCCACCGAGTCGTCGGTGTCCCCTGCCCAGTGTGGGCTGGAAGGCACAGCGTACGGCTCGGCAACGATCGCGACGTCAACACCCCACTCCGCCATGGACTGCAGGAAAACGTCCTGAGCCCCGGCGCAGTGGTTGACGTTCGCCTGAAGGACGCTGAGATGCCTAGACATTATTCGGCCATCTCAGCGTCTGCCGACACCACATTGTTCCCATTCTTTTGTGTGGGGAACTTCCCGCGGGTGGATGGGGGCTTGCACGCTATGCCCCCCATCACGTGGCCTGCCGGCCTTCCTGCATCGGCACACACTGCACAGCGTGCGGCGGCCGAGCACCCGGCAGCCTTGTGGCCAGGCTGACCGCAGCGGTAGCAGAGGTTGCTGCGGTCAACCTCGCACGCACAGACCCCGGCAACGTGCCCCATTCCCAGGCACCGGAAACAGTGTCTGGGGCGCGCCTGCAGGAGGTGGATGCGTGCACGGCACCATCCCACGGCCACGCTACCACTCTCCAACAGCTTCTTCGCCGCCGCCACCGGGATCTCAGCATGAGCAGTGCCCGGGCCCGATTGTCCAGTACGTATGTTCCGCACATGGACCTGGCCCGGGTTGCATCCCCCTTCTTTTGCCAACGCGGTGCTTAGGCGCTCCGCGTCGACCGCATCGCTCAGGCCCGAGATTCTTACTTCCGCCTTCTTCTCGGGCCTAAAAAAATCTTACTACCATGTTTGATGCAAATAAATTATTTATTATTATTATTATTATTATAATGTGAATCGCTGAACTTCACAAACCTTCAAAGTCACACGTTTTTCTTTAATTACATAAGAAATGCGTTTCCTCACGACGTTTTCCTTCACCGGTGAGCATGCGATGTTCTCATTCTCATTTAGAAAAATCCATTTCATAGCATTGGACTATTATCGAACCGAAGGAGCCGAGCCCATTCACAACAGACCACCGTCACTCGGTGTTTACATCAATATCATTTTGAAAAAAGTCAATTTATCATATTTATTATAAAAAATCGTCGTTCTATTGCGATATATAAAATGTTTTGAATTGCTCTTTTCAGAAACCTATATGACAAAGCATTCTCGGATTCCAATCGTGTAGCAAGATACGAGGATCAAGAGATCAAAGTTGAATGAGGGAGAAATAGCTTCAACAATATATCTAATACGTAATAGAGTATTTACTACACAAATGATATAATCATATTTATAAAAAAAACATTTGTCCTCAATTTAAATATTAGGGTTAGGGTTTACTGACCTCAATAGATTAGGGTTTACCGAGATCATTCTATGATATGTTATTAATTATACCCATATTTTGAAGGCGAAAGCTATATCAAACATGAAAAAATAGAAAAGGGATTAAAAATAGAGGGCATAATACTAACAAAAAATAAGGCATGGTTGATGATGATTATGCTATCGCCAATAAATAAAAACTACGATATGCGAAAATAATGGAACATGTATTATTTTTAAACTTTTGTATAACAATTTTAGCTCACAAATGCACCACGGAGCACCAATTACTAGTTTCGCAAACTTTCTATGAAACTACTCGGGCACATTGGATCTGACCTTTTGTTCCGTCCCCGTATCTTTGTTTAAACTTTACAATTGATGCAGTATCTATATAAAGAGGTCAGCTATTATCACCATAGTAATTAATACAATAAGGTAAAGAACTCGTTTACTTAAATGCGCCCTGGAGCTACTTGTCGGGTTTGAAAAAAACTATTTGCATTAATTGATTGAGGTAGGAAGAAGTAGCCTTTGGCAAGACCTTTTGAGAAACCAAAAGTGAATGTCACTGGTGTCCTTGCAATAAATCTGAACCAGCTAAAACATAAAGCCAACCAAGTATTGTAAGAGACCGATCACCGATCCCTTACAATTATGAGAGAATGAAAATATAATAGACAGAACGCACTATTTTCTTTATAATTAGTTTGGACGAAAAGTCGACAGTTACTTACTCAAACATCGATAATTATATCAACATCACTACCACATTAACAAAAAAACTTAGTATGTTTAAAATCATAATAGGTTATGTACCTGAATAAAACTTGAACAATATTTCGCGCCAACATCAACTCCACGACTAATATTAAATAGATAAATATAAAATGTTCGATCCAGACATTCTTATCGTAAGATAGTAAATATAATATGCCGGTTTAGTGTTTACATTCTTGAACCAATGAATGTTTTGAGGAAATTTCATAATACGATGTTCACGTGTTTACTTCAATGAGACAGCGCCATCTAGTGTACATGTCTAAGACTACGTAATGGCCAAGTGTAATACGTAATTCTCACTTTTTGTATAGATGTCGTTAGTGTAGTTTCCTTCAGTGTAAAGACTTTAAACTTCGATTACATATTTTTACTATTCCGTTGCGCCTGGGGAAAGGTCGAACTAAAACTATATAGGTTTCGCTGACTTCAGAGGTGTAACTGGATTGGTTTATATCTCATAAATGCTTCTAGCATTGCGCTTACACCAGAGAAATTCCTCTATCACTGGCAGCAAGGATGCGTTGCCAGGGCGAAACGTAAGCTGACCACTTACCATCAGGTGGTGTGTCTGCCCCTTTACTTATCCAAAAAACACAAAAATATCTTGACGCGCGATTGAAGGAAAACTTCATAAAAATCTGAGTTAACCCTTTACTTCAAAAACTCAGGCTCGAACCCAAGCCTATGAGACCGTGATGATACCAATCACCCAAGCCCTAACTTCTATACATTTATAATCCTGAATTCATAAAAAAGGCAGAAAATAATTCTAATAATTTGTCCCACGTCATAAAAACCGTACAAATTAACAAGGTGACGGCGTTCTAAGTGACACGTTGATAAGTGATAACGAGCGCGTGCTCAAAGTACTAACAACAGAAATACTTACACAGGTATATAACATTTAAAAACCTAGCAAAGTCTGAGTCGCTCGCTGAGGGTTCCGAAAGACGCGTTTTTTATTCAATTACAGCCTTCACTTTTATTATTATCTCCTTTACTTTGTTGAGATATCTGAGATGCCGTTGACATAAATGGGAAGTACAAGATAGACAGACACACAGACAGACAATGAACTGATCCTATAGGGGTTGCGTTTTGTCCTTTTGAGGAACGGAACCCTAAAAACAAAGTATAGGTACATAATATGTCAGATGTGATACTTATTTGTCCAACTAATTTTTAAATCTTGTTTATATTTATACTAATCTAAAGCTTTAAATTTCCGAGACTTGCGATGCGACGATCGCTCTGCTCTATCCCACTCACTCTCTCGATCTCACTCACTCTCTCGATCTCTTTCACTCTCTTGCTCTCTACTCTCACTCCATGGCTATGTGCTACGTGCTACGTTCGCCCTTTCTCACTCTCTATCAATCGGTCTCAATCACTCTCTCCCTCTTCTTGGACAAAAACGTTATATGTTTTTGTGACGTTTCATCCGTAAAAAAATTACCCTCATTCGCGCAAAGAAATTTCACTTCAAAATTTTCCTTTCAATTAAATAGTCTATAATCTTAATGCTATCTAAACGAATGTCGTTGTAATAGAATAATGTGTCTTTCGCGCCAAAACGGGAAGACATTAAAATCCAACTAGTATCTATCTACATGGAACGATCTCCGTGTAGAGGCCGGTCCAAATTACAGCTAGGCGGGGCCATCTTCGCGATCACTAAGAGACCTTTGTCCAGAAACGTAAGAAGAATTCTACCGGTGGGAGGGAAGCGCTGTGCTGCATGGGACCACCATCTTGCTTGTTTCTGCCGTTAAACAGCTTTGCTGTGTTTCGGAGAGAAGGGCAAGACAGGCAGTGTAATTACTGGCACCGAGACTTAACATCCTATGTCTCAGGATAGGCAACACATAATTGAGTTAGTTGCCTGGGCTCGTACTACGTAAACTGGTTTTGTTCATGGGCGACGTCGACCACTTACCATCAGGTGGCACGTTTGCCAGTTTGCCTATCCAAGTAACATAAAAAAAACCTATCTATTTGTAACGCACTAAGCTTCTTGTTGTTTGAATTGTAGAATGAAACAGGATTGCGAAACAGTAAAGTACAGAAAGCCCAGCCACTGTACATTATCGAAATAATAGCTATCCTGTATTTGGTGACATTTATTTGAAAGATACAAGAGTTGCAATACTTTTTGTTCCCGCTTCGTTGAATACTTAAAATAAAGATGTTATTAGTCTATTAAGAAAAAGTTTTAAACAACAATAATATAAAAATTATGATTTACTTATATATCAACGGTATTCACCTCGACATGAATAAATATTAGATATTGGTAAGGTGAATAGTGAAAACCATAAATTATTCCACCACTAAACCATCGTACACACGCAACAAACTAGCGCCGCCGTCGGCCGTTCTATTTACTGAAACATAACAATTAATAAGTATAATTCACAGCCTTAACGGCGACCCCTTTTACAATTTAAATTCAACCTCTACTAACATCGTGGAATCTTAAACAATTGGCTTAAAAATAACTATAAATTATACATAAAGAAAACTCCCGACTCAATAATAAAAGCTGATGACCTGGCCGCTGAAACGATTTTGATAATATATGAAAACCTAATATCGAATTAAAAAAACAAGTTACATTCAAATTGGTTCATCTTTTAAGCGCTACAATACCACAGACAGACCGACAGAGGTCAAACTTAAGCCTCTTTCAGCGTCGGGGGTTAAAAATAAACCAGTTTAAAATTATCTTCAATTTAAATCTCAAATAGATTATCTTTATTCATTCCAGAGTCTTGAGCAACATTTTCATTAATTCACACGAATACAATACAATACCAAGAACCTTCCAGAGACGTCCGTGACAGACAGACAAACTAGAATTAATATAATTTGCTCCGTTTTTGAACAAACTTCATAATGCCGTCTTTTCTTTGTTAATCCTTCACAAGCATCCTATAAGCTAACAATAGCTGGTTTTCAATGAAAGTTATCGTTATTTCAAGAATAGCTTGCTTCTAGTTTAATGCTACGAATGCACGATTTAAAACTAACGACTTCCATCATCATCAACCAACCTTCGTCCACAGCTCGTCATCAACGAGTGATAGGATTACTAGGATGTCATAAGCCTCTTTCAATTAATACAAAACACCAGTGCCCCAGTGCCCCAGTGCGTCGAGAGCACCACAAATCTTTAATATTATTTCGATAGGAAACTGACAGTTTACAGTGTCACCCGTGATTCACCCACGACTCTCCTTATTCGTTGTTATAAATATTTCATCGTTGGCTGTTTCTAATAGTGATGTTAGTATAAAAATGTATTGTGTACAAAGTATTTGTGTATTATAAGTATCGATTTTTTTAATGCGAAATGAGTGCAGAGCCGTATTGAGGTTTCTCAACTTATGGCAATTACTTGAGAATAGTGACTAAACTTCAGTTATGCAGCAAAAATGGTTTTGTATGTCAATAACAGTATATACCGCACTATTTTCAGGATTTTGTAATGAAAGTATATACGACTTATCGTGAAGTTTGCCACAACGCGAATTGCCAGAATTAAGATCGAGGAAGAACAACCACAAAGGGCTACGAAGGGGGGTTGCTTTTATAATAATAATAATATGCCGGGACAACTCACACACGGCCATCTGATCCCAAACTAGACAGAGCCTGTTCTTATGGTAACCAGACAACTGATACATTACTTATATATTTCTAAATACACACATACTATAGATAAATCACACCCAGACACAGAACAAATGATCATGTTCATCACACAAACATTTGTCCAGGGTGGGGATCGAACCCACGACCAACAGGCTAGTCAAGTTTATCTGACGCAGTCGGGTAAAGATTAAAAATTTCAGGTATATACATTTATTATACAAATTATTAATTTAAATCCGAGACTTTATGTAGTCATCTGTCCACTGAACCAGTACACAGTATCAATTGAAAAATCAACTACATACATAGGACCTAAAGAGATGTTATAGCTCCTGTCACTCGTGGGAAGAGTGGGATAAGTGGAATGAACTAGGCGACAGGTAATTACCGTGCGTTGTCTTCAGGGCTGACGCCTAATAAAATACTAATACGATGCGAGTAGCGAGGGATCGGTCGTCTTGGCGTTCGTTGAGGGAGGCCTATGTGCAGCAGTGGACGGATAGGGGCTGATGATGAGGATAAAATTTCTACACTTCATACATAAATTACAATTTCTAATTCACACATTGACCTCAAACAATTGCTTAACACAAAAAATTATAGGCTTTCTTTCTTGAGCCGTGGTTTTAATTCATTATAAAATATACTAGCTGTTGGACGCAGCTTCGCCTGCGTTAACTCCTTTTTTTTTTTCTTTAAGGCTGGAAATGCTCTGAGGCATCCCGCGGGGGAGTGGGTCTCCCCACGCGGGTATGTGGGACTCGCTGCGCCCGACAGCTGGTAAGCGGACGCAGCTACCCACTAAAACCCGGCGAGTGCCCCCAATGCCGCCTTTGGTGAGGTGCCCCGGATCTAGTAAACAAACAGGGCACCTCGACGGCTAGTCAGTCCCACAAGGGACCGACGCCACCTCCACAGAGAGGTTGTCCCGCACCACAGAACAACCCCTCCCAACGTCGGGTCAGTACAATGGGGTGAGGTTCCCATCCTCACCCCTTGCCCCCTGCTCTTATGTCCCCTCTTCTTATAAGAGGGGTACAAAGAGCCCCCTTGGCCCAATTAGCTTCGCCCAAGGTGCAGCGGCTCACCCTAGGTTACTGAGCCCCACCGCCACGACAAGGCCTGAACCATGGTGGGGCGCCTGCGTTAACTCACTTAACCCCTATTAGTCACAGCGTAATATTATATAGCCTATAGCCTTCCTCAATAAATGGGCAATAAAAAAAAATAAGTGTTAGATACACTGAAAGAATTTTTCAAATCGGACCAGTAGTTTCTGAGATTAGCGCGTTCAAACAAACAAACAAACTCTTCAGCTTTATAATATTAGTATAGGTTATAATTATTTCGAAGAATGTGCTTTATTTATAAAACAAAGATACGGATTACCTAGAAAACATAATTAAGATAAACTGTGTAAAGAACCACGCACTAAACAAAATAAGTTATATAGTAATTGACCCGTTTTAGTACTGTAAGTTATCTTAATTATTACGGTTCACAACTAGTGGTGGTTAATATAACGCATAGCGCCATAACGTAGCGCGCTATTCATACTCAACGTATAGCGTACGCTATATAAATTCCTATTCGGCGGTATAACGTAGCGCCTCGCTAGGTATGTAGCGAACGTTAGCTATGTAGCGAGGCGGCTAGCGTAGGCCGTAGTTATAATTTTATAACATTCGAACTACGCCAACGTGCTAGATCGTTATAATTTATAGTTTATACGTCAGTCAGTGTAGAGCGCGCGCTAGCGCTAGATGTGTCGTGCGCTATCCCGGCCGGCTCACGCGAGTTACGTAATTCTAGTCTTGCGACTACACGTTATAATGTAGTCTATAAAATAGCGCGCTAGAAAAATATAGTTTATAGTCCATAGCACGTTATCATAAAATAGTTTATTTGCACACCACTATTCACAACCACGACTTTACTGAGTATTATATTTTATATTCAGGATTCAGGGTTCCTCCAAATTGACAAAAACGGGTGATAATATTACTAGGACGTCCGATTGTCTGTCAAAGAAAAACTTGTAATACTTCTCACTGAAATAAGACAATTTGGCAAAAGGGCTCACAGCATCAGTGAAAAAAAAGTAAAATCGTTTATTTTTTACAATTTAACAGATCGAAAATGGACTGATGGAATGGATCCTATAAGAACTTGTTTCTTTAAATTAACAAGGACTTATAGCATCACATACGTTGTCCGTCCGTCTGTCTGTCAAACCCAAACCTACAGGATAATTCCAATTGACATAGAACGATGAAATTTGGTAAGAAACTAGGTCTCACACATATTCAAAAGACTTTTTGTCTGAGTGAAAATTTGTTGTTATATTAAGAGGAATTTTAATCTGATGATGATTTGAAAATGAAAATATAAGTTGATGACCTAATAGTTCATGATAAAAACCTTTTATTTCTTAGTTTTCAATACATGATTAGGTCACTTTTGTAATAGAGAAAAAAATTACAAATACCTCTCTTTAAAAAAAGATTCACTTCTTATGGACAAACCTTTCTTAGTAGATGAGTTGTTGAGTAGAGTTGTTGAGTAGAGTTGATGAGTAGATGTTATTTCAAATAATAGAAGGAATTACTTCAATTATAGTTTTTAAAGCAATACAATAACAAAAACCATTTTGACGTATACGTCCGTTAGTTATAAACTCGCGCGCGTATGGAGTAAGGCTCCATTATTATTATTATTATTATTTAAGGGTTGGGGACGCCAGCAAGGCCAGACGGGTGATCAGTCCTCATTAACGGGACCATTTCACCCAATTCCCCGGGCTCGCCTCTGGGATTAGATGCGGGGACGGGTTATCATTTGCCCCTCTGGTGTCACCCCCTCAAACCTACGTGTTGATCTACAAAAACTACTTAGCTGCCTTATGGTTAGATTTGCCAAATCTTCCTTCTTCAGCTCGTCCGCTCCAAACAGCTCCCATCTTGCGTATGCATATACTGGGCATTCCGTTATGAAGTGCAGACTGGTCTCTTCTTTCTCTTTGCACTTAGGACACAGAGGGTCCTCTGCTAGCTTCATTATTGACAGGTGTCTGTTGAGTGGGCAGTGTCCCGTCAATATTCCCACAACTGTTCTAATGTTGCCCCTATTGAGTTTGAGCAACTCTTTGGTCTTCTTGCTGTCAAGCGTCGAGATGAAGAATTTCGACTGTCTACAGCTCTTCGTGTCATTCCATCTCTGGTTTGTTTCTTTGTTTATTCTCAGGGTTATAACATTTTTTGTTATCCTGTGTGCTATTGGCAGTCTCGGCTCAGGGCCTATGAACGTCTCATCGGCTCCTTCTCTCGCCAGTCTGTCTGCTTCTTCATTGCCCGCATTACCCTCATGTCCAGGTACCCAGGCAACTACTGTCTCAGTCTGGTCTGCTAGATCTTGCAGGGTGTTTTTGCATTCTTTGACCAGTGCTGAGGTAGTCTCCCTCTTATTGAGGGCCTTCAATGCCGCTTGACTGTCACTGTATATGACTGCCTTCTCAATCCTCTGTGCGCTAGTGATATTTTGTTTGATCATGTTGGCGCATTCTCGTATTGCGAATATCTCCGCTTGGAATACGCTGGAGAATCTGCCTAGATTAAACGATGCTTTCATTTCAGTTGGATGGCTAATATATACGCCAGCCCCTGATAACTTCGTCGATTCCTTCCTGGATCCATCTGTGTAGCCGACCATCGTTGTCTTTGGGTGGTCGATGTTAATGTTCCAG
Organism: Helleia helle; assembly: GCA_963853865.1. NCBI lineage: Eukaryota > Metazoa > Arthropoda > Insecta > Lepidoptera > Lycaenidae > Helleia > Helleia helle. The sequence goes on along the minus strand of OY971433.1, from coordinate 15,479,311 downwards.
TTATCTCTCGAGCCTATGCTTATCTTGTATTTCTTGTCGAAGATTCTCTCCTTCTTTATCAAATCATTGTTTGATAAAATCATGGATAGATTTTCTTCGTACTGTTTTGCTATTTCGGCGTGACCTTTGTCATAGTGCCCTCCCTTCCATAATTTGTTGCTCTTAAGCTTGAACCATTGTTCAGTCGCTTTCTTCTTGATCGTGAGATCAACTGGGTTGAGGCCGAGTATCATCTCTAGAGCCGCCGTTGGTGTTGTTTTCATGGCGCTCGATATCATGATGCTGGCTAGTCTCTGTACTTTTGTGAATTCTTTCCTGTTCGTTCCTAATTGTGCCTTGTGCCACCACACTAAGGCTCCATGTAGAATTCTTGGTAGTACTATGGCCTTGTAGATCCAATGAACCACATTTGGTTTCATGCCCCAGGTTCTACCTACCGCTCTCCTGCATTGCACAAGGGCACATTTGGATTTTGTGCAGATCTCTTTAACGTGGGCTTTGTAGTTCAGATTTCTATCTAGGATTACTCCCAGATATTTTATTTCATTGACTACCTCTAGATTTTCGTTATCGATTCTCAATGGAATCATGCTATCAATCTTCCTCTTGTTTGTGAATAACACTAGCAAGGCTCCATACGCGCGCAGGACGTTTAATCCCCTCTAGCGCGTGTCCGGTATTAGAATGCGTCGCCGTAAATAAAGACACGCTTTTGGGAACCCTCAGCACACGAGGCACACCCGCGCTTATCCCAAAACATTCGTACCGAAAGTTCCTGCATATGATGATGATTTTACTTGACAACCCTAGCGCGCTAGAATAATAGTTTTTACTTGACAACCCTAGCGCGCTAGAATAATAGTTTTTACTTGACAACCCTAGTGCGCTAGAATAATAGTTTTTACTTGACAACCCTAGCGCGCTGGAATAATAGTTTTTACTTGACAACCCTAGCGCGCTAGAATAATAGTTTTTAAGCTTTTACCCAAGAACAAAATGCATATTTATACAACTAGATTGGAAAAAGCTTTTCAAATAGAGAATTTTGAATTTAGAAAATATCTCTTTTCGTTATAACTCTGAGCAAATCCTAGAAACTCCATTTCAATGTAGACTGGAGTCAGATTTATTCAACAACATAATATATATATGTACTTGGACATAATATTAGGTAAAGGATAGCCCTTCTCTCATTTAGACGAATTCAGACGTGTGGTAAGAGGTAGTGCCATTCTGCTTTGCAGCCGAATCGGGCCGGCACGACCGGGGTGGTACCTCTCGCTCACATAACACCGGCGTCAAGCTATGCTGTCGCGTTTCGTGTGGTTTGTGAGTTTCCGGTGACAGTACCACCCGGGACAGGACCCAGGTGGCACGTTTGTCAGATTGTCTGTTACCCACATATAAAAAAAGAGCATGCGTAGGTACTAAGTACACATGTCAGAAGTGAAACTTATTTGGCAAACTAATTTTTAAATCTCGTTTATATTTATACTAATCTAAAGCTTTAAATTTCCGAGACTTGCGATGTGACGTTCGCTCTATCTCACTCTCTCTCTCGATCTTTCTCACTCGCTTGCTCACTCTCTCTCAATCGGTCTCAATCACTATCTCACTCTTCTTGGACAATACGTTGCACATTTTTGTGACGTTTCATCCGTCACAATTTTCTCTCATGCGCGCAAAGAAGTTTCATTTCAAAAATAGCAACTAGGTAGTTACTAGACATTCTGTATGAAATATGAGACCTTTAGTCTCCACACTCCAGTAATACATTACTACGTGGTCTTACAATATTTATAGCTTAAATTATGCGCCGGATGCCACTTAACTAATAAATACACTCTAATTACACAAACATTTATTTTAAAATGCTAACGGAGATATAAAGAGGAATTATTTGGCTCTAAATAACCTGTAGTTAGTAGTTACCAGCTGAACGGAAAGTTATCCGAATTCGCCCCTTAAATGAGATGTGTATCCGGATAACAGACTTCGTATTCGTATGTTGCATCAGTATATTATCAAAATGGATAAATGAATAATATATGTATCGGTAGGATTTGGGAGGGTTGCGCTGTGCCGCGCTTCCGTCTTCTTGGGTACCACGGACCACCTTGTTTCTCTCGTGAAACAGCTTTGCTGTGTTTCAGAGAGAAGGGCAAGACAGGCAGTGTAATTACTGGCAACGAGACTTAACATCTTATGTCTCAGGATAGGCAACACATAAGTTGCCTTTTTTTGTCTTTTACGCCTGGAATGATGCCCTCAGAGCATCTGAGGCATCCCGCTGGGGATGGGGGGACCCCCCAGGCGGGTATGTGGGACAAGCTGTGCCCGATATTTGGTAAGTGGACGCAGCTCTATCCACTAAAACCCGGCGAGTGCCACCAATGCCGCCTTTGGTGAGGTGCCTCGGATCTGTTGAGCAAACAGGGCACCTCGATGGCTAGTCAATTCCTCAAGGAACCGACACAACCACCACAGAGGGGTTGTCCCGCACCATAGAACAACCCCTGCCATCGTCGGGACAGTGCAATGGGATTACCACCCTCGCCCCTTGCTCCCTTGTCTTTTGTTCCCTCTTCTTATATTTTAAGAGCAGGAAAAAGAGCAGCTCCCTCGGTTCGATTTGCTTCGCCCAAGGTGCTGGGTTCACCTGAAGCTACTGAGCCCCACCGCCACGTCAAGGCCTGAACCATGGTGGTGAACACATAAGCCTTGGGTTTATGTTCATGGGCGACGAATGAAGCAAGTTTAAAAATAAATCTTCAATTTATGCTTTATTACACACCGCTAGCATACTACAAGTCACAACGTTTTGTTACCCAGTCTCCCAGAGCAAAATCTTAAATGTCCTACATTTAAGATTAATGCGACTTAAATTGCTACCCAAGGCAGGTACCAATTTGCCCAAGATCCAAACGCATAATGCATAGGTACTGAATAATATTATGTTATTTTAATCTACATCATTATATATTCAGAGGCTCCACGTATTTATATATTTTACATAAAACATACACATAAGATAAAGGCGAACAATTGTATACATACTTACATACATTTATGCAAATCCGATTATCTCTACATTTTCTCAAGATTCAAAGCTGCATATTTCTATATCTGTCTTAATTTTCGTGAAATGTTTTAATGTACTTATAATGAACTATTTTTAAATAAGCGGAAATATCGTGTATATGTTATAGAAAACAGAATATCTTGTAAAAATAATATACTATTCTATACTATACTTTGAATTCTTTGTTTTGTAGCGCTAGTGTCGCTGCGTCACGACAGCGCAAGCTGCAGTCGCGGCTCGCGCCACTGGCCACCCGGCGGCCGGCGCCCGGCACCCGCCTCCCGCTCTCGCCAGTTGAGCTCAAAGCGCCGACGTTGGTACACGTGTGTGCCACGTTGCATCTTAACAAAACTTTCTTACGTCAAATCAATGGATATAACCTAACAAAACGCGAGTTTTACCTGTTAAAATGTGATTATGTGCGTAACAACCAACATGCTGTAATAAAGTGTAATTGTGTTGTGAATGTGTCAAAATAGCCATGAGCATACAAAAGTGTTTACTGGATAACTCTAGCAGGATGATCAAAGCGATGTCAACAGCGAAGTCCAACAATGAAGTTAAAACGGTAAGGTTAATTTTAACGGTTGCATTTGACAAGTGTAAAGTTAGAGGTTATCTTTGACGTATAAGGTTAAAATTAACTCGTAAAGACGAGAATTACATACAAACGTATACCTAATTAATATAGGTACGTATTTCAGATCAAAAATAATTTAGTTATACATTCGATAGTGGTCGACCCAGTTTACCTTGTGACTAAAGAACATACATAATTGTTTTATAAGCAAATTTGAATGGATGGTTACATTTTACAAGCATTGCAATATTTAGCCCATTTTAAATGTTATAAGTATTATTTTTGTTGCGAATTCAATGTTAATGTTATTGAAGTTTTAAGCATAACATGTTGGGTGTCATGTTAGGTATTATTCACTTATTGGTAATGATAATATTAAATCTTGTTATTGATTTCATAAAACTTGAATTTCATTCACCAAGGACAGGTTCTCCCTAACATGGTTTATGTAAAGTATTGTAATCGATCGTAATGTAAAATGTAAATATATTAATAATCGCACTAAAGTCGTAAAACTGTTTTTACAATGGCATATAACCAGCTGATTACCATATGAAGTACTTAAGTAAATAAAAAGCAAGCTATGCATATCTTATGGCATCCTGGTACTGCGACTCTGGTATCTAACAGAAATGCATAACTTGTGTAAATTCTAGAACATTCCGTAAGGGCGTATGTTTTCCGCACTTTACCTCATTACAGCCGTTGTATGATCATTGATTATTCATGCTACCTTAGTTCATTCCGATTCTACTACTATTTGCCTAACTGGCATTATATCTGGCAGACGAGCCGCATAATAAGCGGTCAACATCACCCACACAAGTTCGCCCGGACCCTGTCGAGCGGTCGGAGACTTATGGTGACTACCGACGCCCATGGACATCCGCACCGCCCTCTCTTTCCCTATGCCCTCAATGAGCCACGAAAACTTACAAACCGCACGAAACGCGACAGCCTAGCTGTCAATTGACGCCGGTGTTGTGTGAGCGAGAGGTACCACCCCGGTCGTGCCGGCCCAATTCGGCTGCAATGCAGCAAAACTCTTACTATGTGTGGTTTCGACACTGTCTCTCCTATCATTATTTCTTCTCCTAGGCACTCTTTGGTTTGGTTCGTGATAATAACCGAGAGACTTTTGAATAACTTTCAGTAATCAGTTACGATCAACGAAGTTTATATTTGAGGTAGAGATTCGTTTGCGTGGGTACCACCATTATGCTTCTTATTAGCAGTTCTGAATGAAAGGACAGGTACGGACTGGCTACATCTCAGGATAGGCAACAATAATGCCTAGAAAAATTATTTTGCGGGAGGGACTTAAAACAACGTATGATTTTTTAATGTTAACACGAATTTCACTCTATAATGAAACAATTTTTTACGGACGCGATTTGTAAAGATTTTTTCTTTCCCCACGTTTTGGATACATTTTTGTTATTAACCAGTATTGTTCAATCTTTCAAAATACGCGACCCCTTTACAGTTCAAAATTACTGGCGACTCCTTTGGACTTATACACGGCTAGAATATTTGAAAGATTATATTATCTTATAAATAGATGAAGGCAGGTTGCACGCATGAAAAATGTCACGTTCCGCCTGAGCCAAGCGTGCAAACGAGAGCACAGAATATAGAGGGGCACAATATTTTTATCACTTTACCCATATGTGTACATAATATATCATAGTGGCCTCTGTCCTAGACGGAAATATGGTAACAATGACACATCGTTCCCTTTTCCTTGTAATTATATAGAGTAACACCGGTGACAGAGTATCTTTATATATAAATATTTCTTGTGTGCGTGTGTATGTCACTGAACTCCTCCTAGACGGCTGGACCGATTTTGATGAAATTTTTTGTCTGAGTTCAAGGGGGTGCGAGGATGGTTTAGATTCACAAAAAAAATATTTTGTACAGGACAACGTCTGTCGGTGCCACTAGTTAAATAAATGAATATAGCCGTGTTTTATTTGACTTCGGAACTTTGCCGTATAATTTGTCAGGTTCCCGTAGGAATAGAAACAAGGGGAGGGATTAAATTGAGGGAATTTTAACTAAACTTGAAGTTTTGTTGTGGGGTGTTGACGTGACGACTAAAGTATATTTACAAATACGAACCTTTCGAACGAAATTTCGAGTGCTGTGATTGGCTAATTCACCAGCTCGTCTCCAGTGCCTTACTATTTTTTTGTGAAAACGCACCCTTACATCCCCATTTATAACTTTATTTTACTATGGATATACCTATGTTACAATACAATAAGGCTGCGTTTCCACCAGAGATGTGCGAGGATGCGTAGCGAGGGAGGTGTTTTTTAAGAACCAATAGAATTGCTTCATTTACCTGGCCTCGCTTAGCATAGCTCTGGTGGAAACGGCTTAGCGGAGCTAGGTTTTTGTACGTACAAGACAAGTGAAAGAGTGTGCGAGTAATGTTTTACGAGGAATGTGTTGCGAGGTTTGAGTCCTGTAGCCAGTCCATAGACACATTTTCGCAACGCATCCTCGCTCGGTTCGCACCGCACATTTTCACAGCTCCGCTGCACATCCTTGTACGACACATTTCCTCGCACAGCTTTGGTGGAAACGCAGCCTAACAGTGAAAAGTTGATTTTGTTTTCATCAAAACTAAACTAGGTTTAAATTATAATGAAACAATTTTTACGGATTTTATTGCGGTTTATTAATTTTTTTACAAGCCCGTCGTTTCAGATACTTTACAGCAACTGTGGTCACGGGAGGATTCTACCATCGCAACCGTTTTTACACAAACTACTTTTTAACAAATACTTTGGTGAGTACCTACCTGTGCCAGACGGCCCACAGGGAGACGGTGACAGTAGGTATGTCAAGATTGTGGCGCGGTGGTGGACTCGGCCCAGTTGTGAGGTAGTGCCATGCTGCTTTTCATCCGAATTGGGCCGGCACGACCGGGGTGGTCCCTTTTGCTCACATAACACCGTCGTAAAGTGACAGCTATGCTGTCGCGTTTCGTGCGGTTTGTGAGTTTCCGGTGGCCCATTGGGGGGATAGGTAAAAAGAGGGCAACCCATCTGCATTCCTTTTGGTTGTGCGGATGTGTATGGGCACGTAGTTAGGCCGCGCTAACAGCGGTAGCACTACGCCACCGCTAGATTACTTGGGCACCACGCGTGACCCGCCTCCCTCTCCAGAGGGAGGAATGATGGCCGGCTCTCATGATGGTAGGTAAAATTCAACCGAGATACATAATAAAAGATTCCTTGACCGTATCGGATTTGACTAGTCCAAATCCCGCTCTCCCGAGCAGCGCGCGCGATGAACTGCGCCCTCTTTGGGGCGCGGAGGGGGGCAGCCCTCTTTCCAATATTTCTTAAGTGAATGGCTCACTGCTCACTTACTGTACCGATTGAGTTTAAAGGCCATCAGGCCGAAAAGTCTAGCCCTTCCGAAAAAAATGGGCTCGTAGTCACCGTAAGGCTCCAACTGCTCAGTTGCCTCCTTGATATAATAATAACAGAAAGTGTCGTAGATTTCCTTCTGCATTCAAGCTCGCAGACATTACTTACCACTTTGTAGTATAAAAAGAAAGAAAGAAACATTTATTCGACACAAACAGCAGACACACGGACAGAAAGAGATACACAATAATATTTTGATCGCATAAACCTAAAAATAAATAAAAAAAACTAGCAATTATTTTATATAAATTATTGCAAGCAAAAATTTGTAATATACCTTGTGGGGTGGGGTGTGGGTCAAAATGGTCCAGTTCAGCATCGCGTCAGGAAAATGTTTCCTGACGCTGATTTTCAACTGAACCAAGAGTAACAACAACAACCAGGATACGGATGCCAACCAGATACAGCTATAATATGCCTACATTTTTTCGTCCTATTTTTGGACGAAAGTGCCCCGGATCTATTGAGCAAATAGGGCACCTGCGCGGCTAGCCAGTCCCTCAAGGGACTGACATCACCTCCACAGAGAGGTCGCCCCGCACCATAGAACAACGTAGGGAGGCTACGTCGGAACAGTGCAATGGGGTGAAGTTACCATCCTCGGCCCTAGTCCTGCTCTTTTGTCCCCTCTTTAGTATAGATTAGTATATATTGTTCGAATAATTATTGATATAGATTGTTCGTGTATTTTACTGCTCTATTACCGGTGAGATGTGGAAACTACCTTGGGTACTTCCTAATGACAGGTTGATTGATATATTGCTAAAATAGAAAATTTACACGCGGCTACTAATATTAGCGTTACCTTGGGTTTCTAGCGTGTTGTTGATAACGATAAAAACCTTCGTTTATTAGGTTTACCTCATTAGGTTTTGTAAAGTGGTCACGGAACTAAAACTAAAACCGGTGCGAGGGATTTTTTTATAGAAGAGGGGGCAAACGGACAGTCGGTTCACCTGGTGGTAAGTGAAAAGCGACATCCGTAAACACCCGCTACACCAGAGGATTAGCAGGTGGGTTCCCGGTCTTTTAAATACGAGTATGCTCTTTTCTTGAAGGTCCCTAAGTCGTATCGGTTCCGAAACACCGCAACTTGCAGCTTTCCTGCCTGCGCAAGGCGAGGCAGGAAATGCAGTCAAAAACGACTTATATATTTCTTAATATCGAGGTGGTGTGGGTGAAATTTGTAATTTTTACGCGATGTGCGGTGGTGGAATTCTGCAGGTCCGAACAATTCCACCTCAGAACATTTGTGCTGTCTATACCACGTTATATTTATGTGGTCTATACTAATCCAGTAAGCATGGGGTATGCCACCATGGTTGCAATCCATTGCTTGTCCCGCCCTTCTCTCGGCACCAGGATATTATAAAATAAAAGATATTATTGAAGATACCAAACCCTGGTAATCTATAGTAGGTAATATTATAAAGAGGTAAAGTTTGTGAGCTTGTGGGTTTTAGGGTTTATAATTAAGGAAGGTTATAAGATATTTATTTAAAAGGGGAAAGTTTTTTCATTTTCAAGCGGATGAAATCGCTGGAACTATGTGCTATATACTTTACTAGCTGTTGCCCGCAGCATCGCCTGCGTTATCGTGGAAATATAGCCGTGCCCGGACTGATGTTTATTATTGTTAAAGCCTATGATACTCAAATAAATAATTCTATTAGTAAAAGATCTTTCAAAATCCGTTCAGTGGATCCAGAGATTCCCCCTACAACCACACAATCTTCACCTCTTTATAATATCAGTAGTACCCGCTACGGTATATAGGGTCACAAGTCATTTCGCCTTTTTGCGTCCACTTAGTGGAGTTGTCAAGTTTGAAGGAGAAAATAAAAATGTTTCAGCACTAGTTTTGAATGAAAAATCAGTTTAATCTAATAATTGTATAGTCTTTTTACGTTTAACTCAAAGTGTTGGTCAAAACAGCTGGTTATTTTCTGTAAAAATTGAAAAAGACCAGAATTAGGCGATTTACCCAGTTTGCGTCCACAAAATCCAAATTGCGTCCACCCTTGGCCCAATTCGCGTCCACCGATTTAAAAAAACGAATGTAGGAGAGATTTTTATGAATAATTGTAAAGAAAGATTGGATTTTAACAATTTCTTTATTCAAGAATATAGAAAAATCACCTTTGGACATATCAAGAAGCCTTTGAACTACTTTTTTCACCATTTATTCCCAACGCTGGCTCCGGTTCCAGCTTCTTTGCTCTATCTGGTCCGCGTATATTTATTTTGTCCTATATAGTAGTCTTGAGAATGCCATACTCGTTGCATATTTTATCTTTTGGATTTGTTCTTGTCACGAATATCATTTAACCCTTTTTTAAATTTTCTTCTGCATATGATATATATTTTTAATTATTTGTAGTCTCCAAGTGACTCGTCTTAAACGAAAAAAATTTATTAAAAATGCAGCACATTTAAATTTTATTATTAACCGTAATAAGATCTTTACTACTATTATGATATTTACATTATTATTTGTATTACATTAAAAGATGGACGCAATTTGCTGCATAGTATCCACTATAGGAATAGTTTGCGTTCAACTTCCAAGTGTAATTATCGACATCTGTATCTTTTTGTACAATCATAATAATGTGGACGCAAATTGGCCATTATAATATACATAATAATAACGTTAAAATAAACATAAATCCAATATTTATTTCATATTTCAGCACATAAAAATAAACAACCAACTAGAACATAGATAGACTAGTTCGCGTTCATTGCGGACGCAAAGTGGAATATCTATAAATTTGGTGTAGTAATTCGCGTCCACCATATTTTAACCGTTAACAATTAAAAAATCAAACAAATTCATGATTATTTTTATTTCTTGTTTTATTATTAAGGTCTAAGAATAGCTATGTATCTAAATTTCAGATGAAACAATGAAAAACTTACCGTGAAACGCGCTGCTGCTCCCTATTTTTTAACTATTATTTCACACTTCCGCTCTCTTTTTTTACACAACAGATACTTAAGTTTTATTTTTGTGTTAATATACTTATTTTCAAGCTTTTTTCAAAGGATGTCAAATGGACGCGAACTGGGCGATGGACGCGAACGGGCGAAATAACCCTAGGCTCTCTTCATTTATGGGCCGTGCTCTTCTCGGAGGAGTGATCGCCCTTCTCTCTGCCAATTCTTTCATGTCCTACAATACGACCTGTAAATTTCCTTTATCTATACTCTATACATACCTACTCTATACAGATAAATAAAATTGGAGTGTCTTTTTGTAACATTAAAATAACAGCTATTTACTAAATGCATATGGATGTATACACGGTACATTTACCAAAATAGCATTTTTTACAATTTTTGTCTGTCTGTCCGTCTGTCTTTCTGTCTGTTTGTTCCGGCTAATCTTGGAAACGGCTGGGCCGATTTTGACGGGACTTTCACTGACAGATAGCTGATGTTTTAAGTCCAGTCGGGGCAGACATAAAACTAGCCTGAAATAGAAAAAAATCCGGGGGGCGTGTTTTTTTTTTGACGTATAAGTTTTGGACGTATAAATCTCGATTTTCTAACTTGTTCCATCTTGTTTTAAAGTTCATTCGTTTTTCTTAAATAACTCGTTAAATTTCAACTTTAGAGCAAAAATGGCGGTATCCAAAGTTGTTGTAAATTTAATTTCCCACAAGTTTGGTCATTATCATTTTTACGCTAGGATCAATATTTGCAGAGTTATTATACTATCAAGTTTATCAAAAAAATCGTAATGGGTGGAATTTTATTTTCTTCAACTTTGGTTCTCGCACTTGATGCTCGCAACGGATTGGGGTTGGAAAACAGGATGATGATGATACTAGCAGTATACAGCTAGTATCATCATCATCCCGTTACTGTCCACTGCTGAGCATAGGCCTCCCTTTTTTTCTGCCCCTTGCCTGCCTCATCCATAGTTTCCCCATCAGTCTTCCCACGTCATCGGTCAACCTCGCCATAGGTTCTGGACTTCTCCGACACAGTCTAGGCCACCATTCAGTTACCGCCGTGGACCACCTGCCTTCACTTCTAGTCAAGTGTCCTGCCACGCGATGTACGTTATACAGCTAGTATCGGTAGCCGTTTATGCTATTTTGATTGTATCCAATTAACTAAACGTACGGGTCGGATGCATTTCAATTGTTGATTGAACTTTGTAATGAAGTCATTTATTAACCCAAAAATCATTTTGTGCCCTATTGTAACCCTAGCTGGATGAAAATTCTTGTGTGTGGCATGACTAAGCTCGTTCGCTCGTAAAACTGAGAAGGTTCTAGAGGGCTTCGTGGTATATTTTCATGTTAGCGGCTAACAGAGCCACGTGATAGTGGGTGGTCAACGTCGCCTATGAATGAGTTCACCATCACTTGGACCATCACGCATCTTTCACACCGGTGAAATCACTCTCAAACACTCAATCACAAAAAAAAGTAAAATCTACAAATCATCTTATTTACTATTTCACCCAGAATGCCGATCCGCCACAAAAGGTCGCTAGATCCCTTTAGCATATAAAATTAAAAACCGTTTGAAGTAACAAAACCCCTCAAAATACAGGGCATCAGGTGGTTTCGGGGGAGCAATGAATTTTTAACTCTATGTCTATGGAAATAGAATCACAAACTCCAGGCGCGTGTAAATTATTCATATGCTATTCCGGAGCTGGTCTCCTAATCTGTTGCATATTTTAGAAGTATGCAACGAAATACACGTGTAAATGGTAAGAATTCAACGACTAAAGAGATACTCTGTGTGTATGAGGTGCAAAGTGCAGGAATGAGGTACCCTCCCCACCACGGTTCAAGCCTTGTCATGGCGGTGGGGCTCAGTAGCCTAAGGTGAACCTAGCATCTTGGGCGAAGCTAATTGAGCCGAGGGAGCTGCTCTTTATACCCCTCTTATAAGAAGAGGGGACAAAAGAGAAGGGACGAGGATGGCAACCTTATCCCATTGTACTGTCCCGACGGTGGGAGGGGTTGTTCTGTGGTGCGGGACAACTCCTCTGTGGAGGTGGCGTCGGTCACTTGAGGAACTGACTAGCCGTCGAGATGCCCTGTTTGCTCAACAAGTCCTAATAAATAAATAAATCCGGGGCACTTCACCAAAGGCGGCACTGGTGACACTCGCCGGGTTTTACGGGCACAGTGAGTCCCACATTTTCGCTTGGGGAGACCCACTCCCCCGCGGGATGCCTCAGAGCATTTCCTGGCGTAAAAGAAAAAAAAAAGGAATGACCCTGTTTAATATTTATATAGGCTTTATTTAGGTTTCGTTCAGGTCCTCCGTGTACAGTAGGTCACTTGGTGGTTAGTGGTCAAAATCCACTCTGTATCCTAAGTATCTTTGCCCGGCTCAAACTTTGACTATGGGATCTTTTGTGCCATTCCCAGCCCGTATTGCTCCTTGGAATCTGTTAAAGCGTACTGTAGGGTTTTATCCAATAACAATGCTCCGGGGTGGGAGGGAAGTGCTGTAACGCACTCCCGGCTGCATGGGTACCACCATCTTTCTTGTTTCTCCCGTGAAACAGCTTTGCTGTGTTTCGGAGAGAAGGGCAAGACAGGCAGTGTAATTACTGGCACCAAGACTTAACATCTATGTCTCAGGATAGGCAACACATAGATAAGTTGCCTGGACTCGTTCCAGGTAAACTAGTTTATGTTCATGGGCGACGTCGACCACTTACTTTGGGTCGTTTGCCTATCCAACTAACATAAAAAAGGGGTAGTAATGCCATCATTAGGCCATCAGGCTTTATGATTTATACAAGAAACATCTCTAAAAGACTGTTTCAATCCGTCCGAATATAATAAAGTTGTATATAATAGGTTTGAAAGTGCTAATTCCAGACATTAAGAGTCGGAATTGAAAGATCAGTAGACATTGTGAATTTAAATTTAAAAACCCTACCTGGATGCTTAAATATATGGACCCTAAGTAAATGACATTGAAGTATCTACAAGTTCAAGAGTGGACTCCAGGCACGTTTCTCATCATCATTTATGTCTTAGACGTGCACTATCTGCGACGGACTATTACTGAGGCCTGAGGATTGTAATTCTTATGTACAAGATCACGTGGACTAATCTATTGCCAAATCTCAAGATCTAAGACCTAGAACCCTAAGAATTCAGAGCTGTACCGACGCTCTTGTCAAATGGCGCACTTGTATGAAAATTCACAAGCCAATGCTCGACCGACCACATGACGCATGCGTGTAATTGTCAATTTTCATACAAATGCTTACAAATGACCAGCGCGACCGATGTACGCACCGTCGCGACGGTCGGTATAGCTTTGAAACCGGTCTAAAAAAAATTATTGGTATTCCTACGGTGAATGATAAGATTGAAAGTTATGTGAATTGTGTTAGTCTAACAAAAATACCATCAGAAATCTCAGAATGAACCAAGTACACTCTAGGAAATGTAAGAAACTATACTTTCAACTAGACGTCTATCGGAAATAGTTAGTTACAGTCTTCAGATTCAACACAATATTAACATTGGCTTTTTTCACGTTAAGCAATAATATAAAATAACGATACACGCCATCAAAGAGATTATTATCCCACCGTGTATCCCGAAAGATCATCTCGAAAACAATAAAATCCATCCCATTTTATTGTTTTCGAGATGATCTTCCTATGAGCCGGATTTTTATGTCATTTGTATGACTTCCGATATTTTCCTAGTAGTATATTATATTTATTGTACTTTATAGTACTTCATTAGTATTATTATTTGATATTTAATAATAATTTAAGGTTATACCTACTTTCCATTTTGATTGGGGGAAAACCGCGTGTAACAGCTAGTTTTAAATAGTACCTATATATTTTTAACCAAAGTTTTCGAAAGAAATATTTGTTTCACTTGTCACTACTTCTTAGTTACGAACTTGAGCTGCAGTCTTCCACAATCGGGGAAGACGAAGCGTCGAACGTTGCGAGTGGCGGTTGACCCGTCTTGGCGTTTATTAAGAGAGGCCAGTATTTTAAAAAAGGTTGATGTTGATCGATTGCGGATGTCACCTGTTACTCAAAGGGCCACGTTTTCACATTAATTTTACACGTGTGTAACTCAAAAACCTTTCTACACGTGTCCCACAGTACACCATCATTATAACATGGCCTGGGGCCAGATTCAAAGGGTCTTTGTGTTACAATTTCAGGGTACCTCTGAATTCTAAAGACACGTGACATTATTTCATTTGAATTTCAATCTAATTAAAACTGTTTTTCATACAGGTACTTAAATATCTAGATATAACCAGGCCTGTTTCAATGAAAGTCAAAATATTTATTATTTTTTAATGTTTATGTGAAATTCATTATCCAACAAAAACCAGTTTGACTGTAAATCATCGCGCCAAGAACACATTTATCATTTATTAAAAATAAAAATGATTTCCATTCTTTACAAACAAAATTATGAAATCCTGAAAAAATAACCATGAACCTGAAATAAATTGAAATTTGAATTTAAAAAATACGTTAAAAAAATATAAAAAGAAATTGGTGTACATAGATTAAAAATTGGTCTTCGCTGCGCAGCGGAGATTAAATTAAGTCCCAAGAGAATGTAATCACTACGGTTATTAAGTCGACATTATTTGATATTTAACAATTTTCACCTACTGACAGTGTAGTCGTCAGAAGAAGATATAGTTTTTAACTACACAATAAGCAAAAAGTTTACAGTGTAATGAAATTGTACTATGTATTTTTCAGTATCTATAACTTTAAGTTAAGTTTTATCGCGTTTAATTAAGTTTATCTTAATTAAAAATGATAAAACTCTTTTCGACGAGTGACCAGTGTAAAGTATCCCAAACGTCAATATCCGTGTTGCTGCTTATGTTTGGTTCTGTGTCATATTGTTTCATAATTATTGTAATCTATACTAATATGTATTATAAAGCTGAAGAGTTTGTTTGATTGTTTGAACGCGCTCTCAGGAACTACTGGTCCGATTTGAAAAATTCTTTCAGTGTTAGATAGCCCATTTATCGAGGAAGGCTATAGGCTATATAACATCAGGCTGTGACTTATAGGAGTTGACGCGGGCGAATCTGCAGGCAACAGCTAGTATCTAATAAGAACGTTCCATTTTTTATGACTTGGATAGGCGAACGGAAAGACGAGACACATGGTGGTCGCTTATAAACAAGTGCATCTTTTTTTTTCTTTAACGCCGGGAAATGCTCCGCCTGGGGAGTGGGTATGTGGGACTCGCTGCGAAGATGGTAAGTGGACGCAGCTCTACCCACTTAAACCCGGCAAGTGCCACCAGTGCCACTGTTAAGCTGGCGAGGTACCACGGATCTGTTAAGCTAACAGGTCACCTCGACGGCTAGCCGTGCGGGACCGACGCCACCTCCACAGACCCTACCAACGTCGGGACAGTACAATGGGATGAGGCACCCATCCTCGCCCCTTGCCCCCTGCTCTTTTGTCCTCTCTTCTTATAAGAGGGGTACAAAGAGCAGCTCCCTCGGCTCAATTTGCTTCGCCCAAGGTGCTGGGTTCACCTTAGGCTACTGAGCCCCACCGCCACGTTAAGGCCTGAACCATGGTGGGGATAAACAAGTGCATCTGGAACTTGTGTATGTTTAAAAAATTGTAAGAGGTAGTGCCATACTGCTTTGCAGCCGAATTGGGCCGGTACGACCGGGGTTGTACCTCTCACTCAGATATCACCGACGTTTCGTGCGGTTTGTGAGTTTCCTATGGCCCAATTGGAGGATAGGAAAAGTAGGACAACGCATCTGCATGACTTTTTTAATGTCTAGTCACGTTCTCAATCTGTTTCACGGAAGAAATGGACAGGGTGTTCCCATATTCTGTATTTCCTATTATTCTTCTATGACTAATTAAGTACCTAACTAAAATTAAAAAATGTAGTAACATGCTCTTAATTTAGCTCCCGATTGAGTCCTCGATGGGTCGGTAATAGAGTTACCAGGGATCTGATCAATTTTAATGAAGTTTGCCGGGAATTCTCAATTTGAATTTTGCAGTTGTTTTTAAGGGTTCCGTAGCCAAATGACAAAAAACGGAACCCTTATAGATTTGTCATGTCTGTCTGTCTGTCTATCTATGGGTAGGTCTTCAAACATGATATTGAGGTTTCTTATACCATTTTATTCTAAACTGAATAGTTTGCGCGAGAGACACTTCCAAATAGGAAAAATCAATATAAATATGAACATTTAATTCCATAAACATAAACCTTAATTTTTGTTAAAGTGTCTAATGTAGTATTTTATGTAATCGTACGGAACCCTTTGTGCGCGAGTCCGACTAGCACTTGGCCGGTTTTTTTAAATACACATCATCATCATTCACGTACGTTTACGCATGGATTAGATTAGATTATCGCACGCATATCTACTACTTCACAGAAATATATCGAGATAGAAGTAAAGAGTGTATGTACCTCGCATGGCAAAAAGACGACTCGACGTCTCCATTCCTGGCCGCGAACTTTAGTATACTCCCGACCGCGGTCAGCATGCGACGTAAGGTATTTAAAACAAAATGACTCGTTGTTCAATAATTAATTGTCCAAACACTACCAGTAAAGTCGGAGCTGTTAATGGAGGTATTTCCTTTCACCAGTAAGTACTATTTGTCCTAAAAAATCTGTTATTAATTTAAAAAACCATTTATTTTACTATTTTTATCAAAACAGTAGCGGGCGATTGTGTCTAACGCTAGTTTTCCATTGCGGCTTTTATTTGATGAGCCAGACTTGGCGGGCGTTCAAAACCAGCGATGTAAAATATGCTATTAAAACTGTCAGGTCACGTTGAAGACGATTTCTCATTTTTTCTGTCAAAAGTGCTGTACCTACACTGCGATTTTCTCTCGATTAAAATCTATTTCGAAAGCAGAGGAAATGATAATTTCATTTTATATTATTATGTAGCTATAATTTAATGCATGTAACATATAAAATAAAAATAATAAACCTTTATTGTTAGCATTTTTTAATGCAAAGCAAATATTATTGAGAAACTGGTTATGTATTGTTTTCTAATTGGTTATGGCTACTTCTATATTACAAGTTTATTTCAGTTTTCCGAATGATCCTTATATAAAAAAGTGTGTGTGTACTTATGTACACGCGTTAGAAGTAATACTCCTTAAAGAAAAATACATAGTAACCTTACACTGTAACCTTTTTGCTTATTGTGTAGTTAAAAACTATATCTTCTTTTGACGTCTATACTGTCATTATGTGAATATTGTTATATAAAATAATGTTGACTATAGCTAACTTCAGGGTGTCGGTTTTTCGTGACTCATCATTTTTCCCTAACGCGCTAAAAGAAGTATATCTCCTAAAATATTTTGGATTGTGTTTTTTAATAAACCAGTTAATTTTTCTACAATCCACCAGTGATTATTTGTAGGCCTATTCATTCTCCAATTATTATTGAATTATGTCATATAGTTTTATATTCCGTATTTTTGGATTACTTACTTAAATAAAAAAAGTTTGCCGTTTAGGTGATTAAGCTAAAAATAAGCAAAATGACACTATGTGACAAAGACCAAAAGATGAATCAGAAGGACTACAACTATTATCACTGATGACTTTAAAGAAATTGATTGGTTTATTAGAAATTACAATCTCTCTACTAAGGGCGCCAGTGGATGGTCGGCGCCCTATCTATATTATCTGATCAAATCAACATTTTAATTATCAATAATAAAAAAAACCAAGCTATTAAATGATTACACGTTATAATATAGCCTATAATATAGCTACTCAATGTATAAAAATATAGTTTATCGTCCATAGCACGCTATCATAAAATAGTTTTTTAGAACAATACTACTGATAAAATCGGTGCCATGTTATAGGTAATCGATCTGTGAATCGATGCT
The DNA here is from genome assembly GCA_963853865.1 of Helleia helle. Classification (NCBI taxonomy): domain Eukaryota; kingdom Metazoa; phylum Arthropoda; class Insecta; order Lepidoptera; family Lycaenidae; genus Helleia; species Helleia helle. The sequence continues at coordinate 15,461,294 of OY971433.1, read as the reverse complement.
TTTGAATTGTTTTCGCGCGGCTTATGTGTTTCACATCACTAAATTACACTCGTGACGTCATCGTACCTACACAAAATGTTACACGCTCGGTCCCCATACAAATTACGGAACTCTTTACTTCTATCTTGATATAGTTCTGTGTACTACTTCGACGTCCGGCTGGTAGTGGTCAGTTTTTCACACTTTACGCAGTCTCGGGTTGGTATTCTGCCTTTTTTTTTTACATAGAAGAGGGAGCAGTAGTTTCACCTGGTGGTAAGTGATATCCCACATACATAGACACCCGCTGACCGCTACATCATTAGCAGGTGCTTTGTCTTACAATTTTTCTTTATTCTTTTTTTTCGCAGGGAAATCCTTATGATACAGTCAGGATCTCTGGGTAGATCCTGACCCAATGTGGGACTCGCACCTGGGAGTGCTCACCCTAACTAAAACCACTGCGAGCGCCTTCAGCCGCTTTTTGAGGGTCCCGGATATGCAGGCAACGGACAGGATCACCTCAGCGACAGGCTGGCCCCGGCGAAGGCCAGACTACTCCTCGTAGGGGGGGACTGCCCGGCCGCTACTAAGCAGTCCCCACGACATCGTGCCATACAGACCCAGGTTCCCATCCTGAGCCCGACACGAACACAGGGGCGTTACTGAAGGCGCATTAAATAGCGCCTCCTACGCACCCCCGTTCGTCGCCTGCGGGAGGAGACCTCGTCGGCGGCCTCCTCTCTCACCAAACAAAATTAGTATGCTCTTTTCTTGAAGTTCCCTAAGTTGTTCGGAAACACCGTAGCTGGCAGCTGGTTTCATATACCTAGTATGTAATAGTTATATGTATATTGTAGTTGTATCATGCATAGTATCTAGACCGAATCATGGATGTGCAAGTTTCCGTTCCTAGTATCCGTGACAATTTGACTGGCCTCTTGGTCTAGTGGTTAGTGACTCTGACTGGTAAACCTGAAGGTCGTGGGTTCGATCCCCACCCAGGACAAATGTTTGTGTAATGAGCATGATCGTTTGTTCTGTCTCTGGGTGTAATTTATCTATAATATGTATGCATTTAGAAATATATAAGTATGTATCAGTTGGTTACCATAAGAACAGGCTCTGCCTAGGTGTGTGAGTTGTCTCAATTTATTATTATTATTATAATTTCTTACGACCTTACCATTAGAGTTGTTTAACGTTGTTAGATTGTTACCGATACGATAACAATACGACGAACCATACTTATAAATGAAAGACAACGAATCAATCCTTGTAGCGAGTGTCTATGGATCTGATCACTTACCACCAGGTGAACTGAAGACGTTTGCCTCCTCTAAAAATATTTCACAATATTACGTCTATAAGGAAACACTGTTTAACACTAATCATTTAATATATAGTCTCGTACCTATATATACGTACGGTACGTGCCCTACACTCCATGCACTAGACAATTCTAGGATCTAGGTATTATGCAGCTGCGTAGTGTTTGCGAGTTTATCCTTTGTTATCGTAACACTGTTTACTGCTGGGTTCCGTTAAGGTAAGCATAAACATTCTATACGTATACCGATGGTTGTGTCACAAAGGGGTGTCCCGGGTTCAAACCCTATCGATTACTGAGATCAATTTTCGTTGTAATATGTTTTGTGTCATTGTTTATCTTTGTGCAATGTTTCACGTATTTCGGTCAAGCAACAACTACATACTTTTTACGCATTCTGTGTACGATTTAAGACATTTGAACGTTTGTGAAATATTTATTTACTCACATCGGTTCAGTTTCGAAGATTTTCTCTTGCATACGAACTAACATTGGGTACCTCTTTATTATCTAAGGTGGTAAGGTGGACGCAGCTCTACAAAGTAAAACCCGGCGAGTGCCACTAATGCCGCCTTTGGTGAGGCGCCCGGGATCTAATAAACAAACAGGGCACCGACGCGACCTCCAGTCGGGACAGTACAATGGGGTGAGGTTCCCATCCTCGCCCCTTGCCCCCTGCTCTTTTGTCCCCTCTTCCTATCAGAGGGGTACAAAGAGCCCCCTCGGCTCAATTAGTTTCGGCCAAGGTTCTGGGCAGTTGGGCACACCCTAGGCTACTGAGCCCCACCGCCACGCAAGGCCTGAACCATGGTGGGGCCGTACCTTGGATTAGGAAATATACATCGAGGCTATAAAAATATACATCAATCCGGATGCGGTTGTAAATGTAAGTTAACGCGGGCGAAGCTGCGGGCACCAGCGTGTATTATAATCGCACTTGCCTGAGTTAGATGTAGTTTTGATTATAGACCTACTGTCATAGTTTATTATATGTTTATGGTTTTGATAGTAAATTACAATATGTTAGGAATATAATATTGTATATTATATGTAGTATGTTTATTGCATAAATATTTACATAGAATTTGTTGCTTCAGTTACGATAACGTTTTAGTAAGTTTGGTTATTAGGATAATAAGTAATATACTGTAGAATAAAGTTTTATGTTAGAACTTGTACGTAAGTTTGTCTTTACTAATATGCTATGTTAACTAATAGCTGAAGAGTATGTTTGTTTGAACGAGCCGTCTCCTTAATTCCGTCCGTAATTGGTAAGAGGTAGTGCCATGCTGCTTTGCAGCCGAATTGGAGGGGCATGACCGGGGTGGTACCTCTCGCTCACATAACATCGGCGTCAAGTGACAGCTATGATGTTTCGTGCGGTTTGTGTGTTTCGAATGGCCCATTGGAGGGGGATAGGGAAAAGGAGGGCAACGCATCTGCATAATCTCTGGTTGTGCTATCCGCACAATATGGCGTCGATAGCATAGTCGCCAAAGGGCTTCAACTGCTCGTTTGACCTCCTATTTTATAAAAATATCTTCTTGCATTTGAAACCCGATTATTGATAAAGTTTATAAGGCATTTGGAAAGAAACATATGAAAATAATCTTTCTGCGAGATTACAACCCGCAACCGCAACACCAATGGCCATACAAATCTTTAGAGATTTAAACTAGCGACCGCCATAACACTATCAATTCTGTAATATGAGCCAACAGTGGGACCGCTATCAAAACAACCCACACCGGACACGCGCTGTTGCCGAGATAGTACCATGTAAACACACGTGGGTGGTCACTGCAGCAAAACTATTAAATGAAGGTTCTTTTCAAAATAGTAAACAATTTAAAAACATTGATTTTGGAAAACTTAACCTTGTTTTACCCGACTGCTAGAGAAGCAGGAGACTGTTTTTCAGGTGTATGAATGTACTATGTATGAATGTACTATGTATGAATGTACTATGTATGAATGTACTATGTATGAATGTACTATGTATGTAAATTTCTATGTTCCCCGGTAGAGCCTGAACGGCTGGAGGGGTTTCAATGTTTGATGTGTCGTTAGATTTGTCTTGATAGACTAGTCTAATATATGCAACTAGTTCATTATTATAAATACCGATGTAAAACCTATAGTTATTCGAACCCGCGACCATTCACAAAACGCACATTTAGCCACTGGGCCGTCGACACTATTTTTTGGCAACTCAACACTCTTGTAACGAGCTAAAATTATCTTACAGACGTCCAACACTAGGATAACAATCATCATCATCACCTCGTATTTTTGTCGAAGGATAAACAAACGGACAAACGTGCTATCTGGTGATAAGTGGTCAGCGTCACCCATGAACTGTAGTTTACCTGGAACTAGCCCAGGCAACTCATTCACGTGTTGCCTATCCTAAGGCATAAGGTGGTAAGTCTCTTTACCAGTCTCTCATTACACAGCCTGTCTTGCCCTTCCTTCAAAACGCAGCAAAGCTGTTTCACGGGAGACATAGAAAGATCAGGTTTTCGACAAGAATTCGTGTTTCTATATCTAAAAATAACGTTTTCACTATTTTCCCCCGGAACGTATAAGGGAGCGGCTCCACCGCGGCGCACGGGAAGGCTACGCACTTTTGTCATGTTTAGTTTTGTAAGAAAATGTGATTGATTCCACTGCTAACCAAAGACACGCTACGCATTTATTTTCATTTTCTTGCAATTGACATTTTAAGTTTCTCCCGTGAAAGAACTTTGCTGTGTTTCGGAGAGAAGGGCAAGACAGGCAGTGTAACTACTGGCACCGAGACTTAACATCTTAAGTCTCAGGATTGGCGACACATATAAAATTTGCCAGGGCTAGTCTCAGGTTAACTTGTGTATGTTCATGGGCGACGCTGACCACTTACCATCATGTAGCTCGTCTGTCCGTTTGCCTTTCCTACTAACAAAAAAAATCCTAGAAATCCCTACACCAGTCGAGTAGCAATAATGACGTTACGGAACACTGAATATTGAGTGTTTTGCGCAGTGCGAACGTTATAATATAACCTGGTCCTGATGTCATCTCCCTGCTAATTGGCCCGAGGGTCGAAGTTGGTGCTAATTATTATCTGACAGTCGATCTGATTGAATATCACATGCGGATAGAGAGATGACTGTAAATCACATTGACTTAAGGCGAGTCACCGGGACTGGTGGGGTAACGAGCGTCGCGGCGTCTTGTGTGAACGCTAGATAGATAGCATTCAAGTTTTTGAATAAAATATAGGACTTCAGATTTAAAGAAAAACATAGCACGTTCTCTATAGTATTGGAAAATTAAATATTTCCATATGAACATGATGTGCAAACGTAAAAAAATATGTATTTTATTAGTAAATTTTTCTTTTTAGTTTTTATTTTAGCCTGTCTTCAGGATTTTTTATGATCCATTAAAGTACATCTTATCGTGTAAGCAATTAGCACATCTCTTAGTCAGTATCTTTAGGTATCTGATATTTTCGTGAGACCTTTATTTAATGGTTAAATATCTCAAAAATATGATTTGGCAAACCATTTTTTCCCGTTTCACCCGCGGTGACTCGCCTTAACACATTGGTCGAATCTATATTTGGCCGTGTTATCGTTTACTGAAAGAAGCTTATATCCAGCAACGGACGGAGAAAGGTTGACGATGATGATACTAATATGTAATATATAAACACGTAAGAGTACATCTCTTCGAAACTACTCATCATAAAAAAAGTCTTCCACCAGTAATTCTTTTAACAAAACAAAAAAACTATTACCTACTTACTGAATATTAGGATATACAAATAATTGTCATTATAATATTACATAAGGTTTTTTTTTCTTTATTTAATGAGCATGTTCTCATGGATTTTCAAAAAAAAATCATTCAACAATTACATTTTCAAAAAAAAAAGCAAATAAAAACTAAAACAAAGAACAATAGACGCCGCGCTAGCTCTGTGGTACCTACGTTACAATAGCCTACCTCGTACAGCGAATTTTTTTTAGCAATTAGGGGGGCAAACGAGCAGTCGAAGCTTTAGACTACCAACGACCATACACATCTGCGCAACCAGAGATTGTGTAGATGCGTTGCCCTCCTTTTCCCTATCCCCACAATGGGCCTCCGGAAACTTACAAACCGCACAAATCGCGACGGCATAGCTGTCGCTTTGTTATCTAAGCGGCAGGTACCACTACCTCTTACATTTTTTTCCCACAATATCGTCTTCTTTCAACTGCGTTACGAGCACACTACTAAAACGATGAGAAACGTCTTCTGAACCCCACAACCGCGCTCAATAGACACGATACTGTTGTAGCATTAAGATTCCGTTCTCCTCAATAAATTTGCGTATACGAGGGCAGCACTGAAAATTTCGGGAATCAAGGAAGTGACACAACATTACTATTTAAAAATGTATTTATTGCTTTTCGAAGTATTCTCCGCGAAATTTGACACATTTTTCCATACGATGGAACCAATCATTGAAGCAACCATTCCATTCGGAAGTTGGGGTCTCCAAAATGGCCGTTTTGTAGGCGTCCACAGCTTCTTCAGGCAATGAAAATCTCTGACCACGCAATTAATTCTTTGTTTTAGGGAAAGTATAGAAATCATTAGGGCTTAGGTCGGGGCTGTACGGCGGATGGTCTAATAATTCTATGTTTTCTTGCTCTAAAAACTCTTTTGTTCTGTGCGCGGTGTGAGAACTCGCATTGTCGTGATGGAGGATGATGCGGCGGTTGCAGTTCTCTTTACGGAGTTCAGAAACGACCTGTGGCAAACAAATGCTAGCATACCATTCTGCATTAACCGTTCTTTGTCCCTCAAGAGGAATAGTCGCAACATGGCCGGTTTTGGAGACAAACGTGGCCACCATTTTTTGTGCAACACTCCGTGAACGAACCATTTTTGTTGGCTTTAACTCATTTTCGAACACCCAAACTCATGACTGGTTTTTTGTTTCGGGTTCGTACGCGTATATCCAGGATTCGTCACCTGATACGATGTTGTATACAGCATTTGAGGATCCTGCGTGGAATCTTTCGAGAGTTCTGACGCACCAAGTAACGCGAGCCGCTTTTTGCTCTTCATAGAGCAAATGCGGTATCCATCGGGAAAACAACTTTTTTACACCTAATTGTTCATGCAAGATTATTTGTATTTGACTCATGCCAATGTCTAAAGTTGCCTGAATTTCGCGGTATGTCACACGTCGATCTTCCTCAATCAGCTTACGCACAGCATCAACGTTTTCTTGGGTGACTGCAGTTTTTGGACGACCTTGACGGGGATCATCAGTGAGCTTGACACGTCCATGTTGAAATTCAGCAAACCAGCGATAAATTGTGGTTTTGGATGGGGCTTCATCACCAAATGCAGAAATCATCCGTTTAACACACTGTTTTTGTGTTAAACCACTTCAAAAGTCATAATAAATCATTGCTCTAGAATTTTCTCGAGTAAATTCCATTTTCTCAACGACTAAACAAGTTTGACAAGACCTTGTGACAAGACCGAGAATCTTTTTTTAAATAAATAAATGGTATTCGATTTTTAAAACCAAGGAGTTTTCAATTAAAAAGATTTTAATATGACAGGAACAGTGGAAATATACCATTCAAAAAAAATTACCCATACTTTTAGTGCAGCCTATGTACGGTGGACCCGCGGTAATCCGACAAACATTTTGCCGGGCAGTGTTGGACTATCGAATTTGTCGGATTATAGAGTACTCCCTAAGACCCCCTATAGTCCGGTTTTTTTTACAAAAGAGTACCTTGTAATTCCACAAATTGCAGATCCAATGATAAGATTCTACCTATAAGTTATACTCTGAAGTACCAATCATACTTCAGTATGTAAACAATACATTAGAGATCTTACGTTTTATTTTAAAATTAGCGTCATTAGTGCTATAGAACTTACAAAAAAAAAAAAAATTACAGTAGGAAATAATTGTATAGGTACAAACAAATGTACATATTAAATAGTCAAAATTTTTTTGAACATCATAATATTATATATGAATCAATCATTTTATGAATCATGAAAGTATTCATCAATTTTTTTTTGTTTAACATTGTTGAAACGTGAAACCAAGGCTTTGTCCCTCAGTCTTCTTAAAAGTAAAATTTCGTTGTAATATGCACCATTCTCTTCATCCCATTTCAAACCCAACTAAGCAATCAGAATGAAAACAATACCTACGCGTCGAGCACTATAGTGGTGACGCGTACATGTTGTAACCTGCTCAATCGTGCATTGTCTATACTAGCCAAGCTTGTCAAAAAATATTCAATAATACCTAATTGATGTGTCGGATTACAGGGGGTGGCGGATTAGCCAGGGGCCGGATTACCGCGGGTCCACTGTATAATGAAAAAAGCCTCATCTCCCGGATAAGGTTGTTAACCTAAGCTGCGGGCGACTGCTGGTCTTACATAGATTAGTGCCTAAAAGATGGCCGAAAGTATTTACAATGATTTGTATTTCTATTTTCTATAAAGTTTCTCCTAGTTTAGAGTTTGTATACAATCCCCTCCTTCCCTTCCTATGTGTACCACATATAAATAACTAGCTGTTGCCTGCAGCTTCGCCCGCGTTACTCAACTCCTATAAGTCACAGCGTGATGTTATATAGCCTATAGCCTTCCTCGATAAATGGGCTATCTAAAACTGAAAGAATTTTTCAAATCGGACCAGTAGTTCCTGAGATTAGCGCGTTCAAACAACAAACTCTTCAGCTTTATAATATTAAGTACGTGGGTAACACTGAAAATGTTTAGAACTGGCCAGTTAGAAACATTGAAAATGAAAACTTTTTTTGACATCATCACAGGTGATGAAAGCTGGATATATTGCTACGAACCCGAAACCAAAAGACAATCAGCTCAGTGGGTGTTTCCTTTCGAGGATCGGCCAACTAAGGTAAAGAAAGGAAGAAGTCAAGGAAAAAAGATGATTGCTTCATTCTTTGGTCGGAAAGGTCATTTCGCGACAGTTGTGCTAGAAGATGGAAGGACAGTTACTGCAGACTGGTATGTCAATCGCTGTTTGTCTGTTGTCTTGGAAAAAAATCGACAGCAGCGCCCTCGAAGCAGGATCCTCCTTCACCACGACAATGCTTCAGCGCACTCCGCAAAACGGACTGTTGAATATTTGACTATGGCAGGTGTCGAGATAAAGAGTCATCCGCCTTACAGTCCTGACCTGGCGCCCTGCGACTTTCATTTATTCCCAAGAACTAAAGATAAAATTCGAGGTATTCGCTTTACGAGCCCTGAAGATGCGGTGAAAGCGTACGAAAATGCCATAGAAGAGACTCCTAAGGAAGAATGAGCCCACTGCTTTTCTCAGTGGTTCCATCGAATGCGACGATGTGTAGAAAGAAACGGAGATTACTTCGAAAAACAATAAAAGTATTGGCAACTTTCTACACTAAGCCCTTTTTCATTTTCTAAACATTTTCAGTGATACCTAGGTATAGATTATTGTAAATTATTTAGGTTTTTTAAGGTCTTATAACTTTGATTTCTTATGATTGAATTTTGTTAATATACTTCTATCTTTAAATATCCCGGATATTTAAAGAACACAAAGATATAAGAAGTACCTGCTAAACTTGCAACTTACTGTTAATAGTGACTAATTATTCTTTATGTAGTATATTTATATGTATGTATGTATATGTGTATGTGTAAGTATGTATGTGTGTATATGTATGCATAGATGTATGTTCAAATAATCTCAAAGTACTTTAGTTTTAAAATAATGCATGCTTATGTATACATACCTCTTCCTTTTACCACAATATATGTATCTATACATATATAGCTAAGGAAAACTATTCCACTGCTGCTATGCCAGTTCCTCATAACTAATGTTATTTACATAATATGTATTATAGCACTCATTTTTCATGTGGGCAATTGTTGACTATGCCATTATCTTAAGAGTACAACACGGTCTTTGGATACCTTACGTAGCTCATTGTATTAAAAGTACAGAAATTCTTCTATAATTTAATTAACTCTTTAAGTTTATTCTGGAATAAAATGTATAAAAGATATATTATTATTAATAATATATCTTTTATACATTTTATTTTAATCTTTAATTCACTATTTCCTTGAAGGATATTAATCTTGTTATTGATTTAGGTAGTTAACTTGTCCTCCAGAGAAGAGTGCCAGATGGCACACCGTTGTGGCCCGGTGCGGACGTCCACAGCTCTCGCGTCGGGTCACCTAGACGACGAGGAGAACACCGCTGGGGTTTAGTGGGTAGAGTCTGCGTCCACCTTACCATCTTCTCGGGCGCAGAGAGTCCCACATAACCTCCGGGTCCCCCCGGACCCGGTGGTATGCCTAAACGCATTCCCCAGCGAAACCAAAAAAAAAAAAAAAAAAAAGGTAGTTAACTTGTATCTATTTAACTAGGCTCTGCATTCCCTCCGTCCTTCCCTCTCAATCTGGATGTAACTGAAAATCGGTGCTGGTGTCCTCCGGGCTCCAACATATGTCGAGTTATATCCTTTCAGTTCTCCTCACATTGCACTGCTTTGCAGATGCTAACACCTTTTTGTTTTCTTTTTTTATATAGGTCTTTGGTCACTCTACAAGCAAGTTCCATTTTCTCATTTCTTAGTTTTGACGTGACAACGTCTTAAATTAGGTTGCGGCTGGGAGTCACTTATGAAAAAGTGTAACGCTCGGTAACGTTACGATGAGTCACCGAAACGATGTCACGTAAAATCTTCGCCCGTAAAACCGACTTTACAGGCAACCATTTTTTTGTGATAACTACAGATCCACACAGCTTTTTATGCTAGTTAATAGTTTTTGTGTATGTTTATTGTTTTCATTTCACAAGAGTTCTTCTTCTTCTTGTATAACGGCTCCCTCAAGGATTTGCCAATGTCAGAGTGAATCTTTGGTAATCACAAAAGTTTCCTAAAGCTATTAATTGTGTATTGTGTTAATTTTATTATGCGTAAGATGTTGTTTATTCATATATGTATAAGAAATATACCACGTGTATGAGTTTGTGAATTTAAAAAGAGAGGAAAGGTGAATAGGAAACAAAACGTTGGATTGTATGTCACTTGTGCGAGATTTATGATTTTATGTATTACTAGCTGTTGCCCGCAGCTTCGCCCGCGTTAACTTTTAAAATTTGAGAGGTTGACCACCCTTACCACTTAGGGGTATGAAAAATAGATAGTAGCTGATTCTCAGACCTACTGAATACGCATATAAAATTTGGTAAAAATCGGTAAAGCCGTTTCGGAGGAGTACGGTAACTAACATTGTGACATGGAAATTTTATATATTAGATTATTATTTTATTTTCCTTTTTGTATATAATATATTTTTTTTTTCCTTTACTATTCTAATTGCTTGTTGTGATAAATAATGTTTGTCTGTACTGCGGTGCCATGTATGGATTATTGAATAAAGTTTATTCTATTCTATTCTTATTCTATTCTATAAAACCAAAATAAAATACAAAATTTCATAAAATTCTTTAATTTCCAAATCCTAACCTACCTAAAAATATAAATCAATATTTGTAACCAGAATTTTCAACAACAGCATTGGACATCAGTTAATATTATCGGTAAACCTTTCAAAGATGTCATTACCGCTACCATCGGATAAGGACTTTTGTACCGCCAAAGGCAGGTTATCCTATAATCAGTCAACGGGGTTAAAAGAGCTTCCGTAAGGGTAGATAAGATAATAAACCTGTTAGTGTCATTGGCTCTCGGCCCGAGGAAAAATGAAGTAAACTTAAATTGTAAATATTAGGTAGGAGAAAAATTTAATACCTGGGTTAGTCTTCTTTATGTCTCTGTCTGTGGGTCTCCTGTTTGTGTCGAATAAATGTTCTTTCTTTCTTTCTACCATTTCAAGTGGGAGCGGTTGTGCCCGACCCTTCACGCATACTACCATCATTATTCCTTGCGTGAAACATGCTGGTTGAAAGGAGGACAGGGCAGGGTTATTTTTGAACCCCACCATGGTTCGGGCCTTGTCGTGGCCTGTATGTATCAGTAGCCTGAGGTGAACTGAACCTGGGCGAAGCCACGTGAACCGAGGGAGCTGCTCTTTGTACCCCTTTTATAAAAAGCGGGACAGAAGAGCAGGGGGGACAAGGGACGAGGATGGGAAACTTACCCTATAGCACTGTCCCGACGTTGGCAGGGGTTGTTCTGCGGTGCAGATCAACCCCTCTGTGGAGGTGACGTCGGTTCCTTGGGGACTGACTAGCCGTCGAGATGCCTTGTTGCTCAACAGATTCGGGGTACCTCACCAAAGGCGGCAGTGCTGGCACTCGCCGGGTTTTAGTGGGTAGAGCTGCGTCCACATTACCATCTTTCGGGCTCAGCGAGTCCCACATACCCGCCAGGGGAGTCCGCCCTCCTCATGCCTAGTATGTCCCGGCGTAAAAGAAAAAAAGGGTTATTTATGAGCGAAATTGACCGCTATCATCGGGTGCCATTTGAACTAACGGTAGAAAGGTGGCTGTTTCTAACAGGATAATGTTCTTGCTTGTGTAACAATATACGATTATATTATGTTTATTATTATAAAGTATGTATATTATATTTTATATTGACCGCCTCGTGAAGTGAATGCTGCTACTTCATGTGGAAGGTTACGGGTTCGACTCCCACTCAGACTAGAGCTAGAACTTCATATAAATATTTTCGGTTCCAGGGTAGAATATAAATGTATTTATATTTCTTTAATACTTTAATATATATTATCAGGCGTAGAGTATATGTAGGTATATATTATGTGTATATCTTGTATTTCTATATGTATATTATTTAAAATTTTCGCTAATTTTAATTTTATCTTTTTTTATCAGGGGGTGCATAATAGTCTGAAAAGGGTTGGCGTGGCGATGCTCTTCTTGTCGATGATTCCCGTTCATGACAAAAAGAAAGTCAGTAGCTCGCTCGAGCATGGTTTCTTGGTCATTGGTTTGTGATAACATTTTCAGCATTTTGTACATAAATCTGTTTCGTGCATAATTGTCATTGGCCTATTTGATGTCATGAGGCTGTGTATTGATTACGCACGTTTTATTGCACAATTGGGCCGCGCGGTAATCGCGCGGCAACCGCGCTCAATAGATACCGGATTGACGCGCAAATCATATGACGCATGGAGTATAAAAGTAAGAATCATCTCTATCTACTTACCTCTCATCTAAATGTTGGTGCACCAATCGCGCACACACACAGATAATATACAAATGAATACAAAAATTTCATAAAAATCGGTCCAGCAGTTTAGAAGGAGCTCAGAGACAGAAGGGTCATTTGTAAAAATACACATCTAATTCGTCTAAAACTACTTCTTCATACACTTTATTACTACAACGCCATTGTGGACGGTTTTTGAACTGTTACTTACAGATTACAAATGGACACATTTCCAAATTTTCTCATGGTACTTACTTCTATACTCTGTGGTTTGCCGGGCGTAATGCATACACGGCTTGATCAAAATATTGATCATTCAGCCAGAGAATGACTTAACAGTTTCTTCCTTTGGTCAAATAACAAATAAGGCAATCCAAATATACATTACAGTGCTATTTGAAATTACTATTTATGGATATTTGCTTAAGGTTAAATATGTATTATTTTTTTCGAGATTTGTCCTCCTGTTCCGCTTTTATATATATTATTCAACATATGATATTTTTCCTGTCGAACAATCCAGAAGCAGCTAAATATATTGTTCTTCTATCACATTCGTGTTCATATTCATTTCACAAACATGTTTTTTTAATATGTTCGTAATTATGTTAAAATATCAAAATAAAGATATTTAAAATAAAAATATCAAGGAGTTACATATTTAAAGTTCATCGGCTTTATGCACATTTTCATTCGCTTGAAGTTTTGTATAAAAAAGTTAATCTGTCAACTAATATTTTGGCGGGAAAGTGTGTTAATCCCGTGTGTATATTAATATATGGAAATTCGTAATAATCGTTTTATAAATACATACTTTTTAAAATTTTATAAGGTTTTGTTAGCTGTACACCATACATTGATATAGGTAATTTAAGCTGTACATACCTATAGATAAATTAATAAATAAATAAAACTTTATTTGGAATACCGGTGGGAGGGACGCGCTGTGCCGCACTCCCGGCTGCATGGGTACCACCATCTTGCTTGTTTCTCCCGTGAAACAGCATTGCTGTATTTCGGAGAGAAGGGCAAGACAGGCAGTGTAATTACTGGCACCGAGACTTGACATCTTAGGTCTCAGGATAGGCAACACATAAATGAGTTGCCTGGGCTCGTTCCAGGTCTACTAGTTTATGTTCATGGGCGACGTCGACCACTTAACATCAGGTGGTACGTTTGCCAGTTTGCCTATCCAACTAACTTAAAAAAACACACTGTCCTAACACATTATTGATTATTAGCAGTTTACAAAACTTGGTACTGTGTCAAGGATACACTTTGTTTAAATTGTATCCAGTACATTTAAAAAAGCCGCATTTTTGGGCAACCTCGCACTAAATATCCCATCTATTTTTATAAGGTTTAGGGTCACTTACTGAGCATAAAATCTCAAAATGCTGACAGATCCAAATGGAGCTTCAAGCGCCATCTTGATCCAACTTTTCAATCCAATATCTTAAGGGTTAGTAAGTAAGTGTTAGTAGTGGGTAAGATTTAAGCTCGTAAGCGAGCCAAAGCTTTATAAAAAAAATGGATCGGAGTGCGAGGTTAAATTCCTTTTTCTGTTCCTTATCCTTTTTTTTTTTTGACGCAGTGGAAATGCTTTGCGCATTCACTCGGGGATGGGGCGTCCCCGGGATATGTGGGACTCCCGGGGCTCCCCGGGAGTCCGGCGTATGCTGGCAAGTATACCGCACAAAACCACTGCGAGTGCCTTCAGCCGCTTGAAGGGGAGTGTCCCGGATCTTTCTAACACAGAACACACCCCGCGACCGGCCGGTTCCCTCAAAAGGGCTAACCGGTCTTCTTCCTAGTATGGGGGAGCTCCGATAACCTGGAGCATCCCCGCCGACACCGGAACTTTTCTACCGGGGCAGGTACCCAACCTTACCCCGAGTCCCGTTAGACAGGAGGCAGGAGGTGCGCATAGCAGCTCCTCCGCACTCTTGTTCTACGTCGACGGAGCGGGACGGACGTGGCGTCGTCCTCTCTGTCCCGCTCCGCGGCCTCCTTCTGCGAGATAAGGTTTTCGCAGAAAGTGACCGCCGCCCGCCAGGCCTCATCACTCTAGAGCATGCAGCGCACCATATTTGGATACCGATTAAGCTGTTACAATAACACTCGGTTTTAATTTATCGTTTAAATTCTCGGAAAAAACGATATTTCTATAAAAATGTATATATTACTTCAAATCAGCAACACATTTTAAAAGGTCAGCACTGGCTTTTTCAATTTCACAATAAAGTGATTATTACATTGTAAAAATCCATCAATCCGTCACAGTGCATGCCCAAAATGAACATACACTCACAATCCACACCTCTAAAACTAAATGGTTGTTCTTTGAAAAAACCTCCACCGCTAACTGATGACTGATGGCTGAACTGATTTTGATATACTTGTCAAATAACCGCTACAGAACCTGCTTAAAAACCGCATCCAAATCAGTACGCTCTTGAGAACTGCAGACACACTTAGCGGTCAAACTACACCCGTGTTTGCGCGAGCTATAAATAGAATTCAGATAAACATACATTAAAAGATGGAAAAGTTGTAGAGTTCGAATAATTCATAATTCCAAATCCGTGCAAGCAATAGGTGTCACGAACGTTCATGTGTATGCATGCACAGGAAGCATACGATTTGAATATTCTGTTTTGCATGGTTTTGTATTGAGACAGGTTTATTGCAGGTATAATTATAGGTAAGTGCGAAGATGTACATATGATAAATTCAAATTTTATTTATACAAAAGTAAGTCATTGAATGTCAACTGAATCTGCCATGGGTTCCAAGGCGAGCCTAATGAGAAGAATTTTCAAAAGTGTATTGTTTCTTTTGGAGTCGGTGTCAGCCAAGGTACAGCAACAAATACGATACCGACTCCAAAAGTAACTATAATGACGTGGTAAACGCAGTTTGTACATTAGTAGAAGATTAAGTTGATTATAAGTTGTAAGCACAAAAATTAAAAGACGTGTGGCACTCGGGGACTGCCGCGGTAAAGCTATTGCATAGCATTTTTTAATCAACTTATGCAATTATAATTATTTATTTATTTTTTATTTATGCAGTATTTTTTTTCGGTTCAATTTGCTTCGCCCAAGGTGCTGGGTTCACATTAAGCTACTGAGCCTCACCGCCACGAAGGATAAGGCTTGAACCTTGGTGGAGAAAGGCAACGTACCTGCTAATGATGTTGGGGGTAGGTACATATAGATGTCGATTATCACTTACCATCATGTGAACTCTTTTGTTCACCCTCTTGGGTTGCCCTCTGTTAGATATAAGGCCGGGGTCGCCCGCTTCACTCACCGCTGTCCTTGGCAACGTGGTCTGGCTCCGGAGACTGTGTAGGTGACGCGAACTGTTCCAACCCTCGTATCCAACACCACCATAGGGACACACTGATTCGGATCTCCAGCGTAGGATGAATGATGTTAATCCTCGATCGAGTTAAACGGGTTACGGGAGGCCTCCCGGTTTGTATGCGCGCGCGGCAGTGGTTGAGTTTGTACTGACTATAAGCGCACACTAGAGGGCGCATTCACGGTCGCATTCGGATGGCGGTATATCGCAAAGCGACCCCTCATTTCAAAGGAAATAATAATAATAATATGTACTTAAACGATATTGTCCAATTTATGCTACCTTGCAGATGTACGAAAATACGAAAAAACTCATATATCTATTTTAGTTTAAACAAATTATTTGTTCAGGTACGGAACACCCTCTCTTCTATATAAAAAATTGCATGAAAACACAATGACAGTATATACAAAATATAACTCAGCTCAGGAAATAGCTAAACAAGTGACACCTGAAACGTTGTAAGTAACACTCATTAGATTAAAGTGTGGCTACGAAACGAGCGAGTACAGATTTTACGACTGCGATCATGTCGAAAAGAAGGGTTACGATTTTAACAGTTTGTATGTTTTATTGTAGCGCCTAAACCACTCTGTAATAATAAATGAGATGTCAATCGTTACGGCCCTGGTGACATAGGCTTAACCGACTTCGAATAGAAGAGGTTAATTATTAAGTACTTAGTCAAACATAGTTTTTAAGTTTCACTTCTTAAATAGATTGATCTTAGTACTGGACATGAGTTGGCTTTAAAGCGGGAGCTTTGGGTGTATTCTTGTATGGGTGACATTGATAAAAACTAAATGACCTGATTGCCTAAACTCACCTTCAAAATTACAAAGGGACTAGTGACTAAGTGGTTCTTTTGGTCAAATCAGATTACTTTCTATTTCTCCATTATTTCTCTACTTTGTATTTCTCCCGCTAGACTCTCACACACTGCTGTTCTGTCAACTGGTCATCGCCAGGTTATTTTGTAGCAAGTTGCTGTTTAATCTTGGTGAGTGAAACCGAAGGAAATAGCTAGTGTTTATTAAAAAACTCTGGCACACTATAATATTTTTATAGAAACCGGAATGAAATTTCGATATTAAGTTTCGTCTATTTTATTAATGAACGTAAATTTGGGGATATTGGCCTGTACAAAATTTATATGCAGTAGGAAAGGCCTCATAAACTATGGGCCCTCTGGAGGGCCGTACCGACCTGACCCGTAAATATTATATTGCTTGCTCGAAAGTTCTACAAACTTCTAATCTAATTTGGGTGTCAGCTATTCTTCCTTCGTTCGTTTGGCGTTCCTATGAACGCAAACTTTCTAGGTCCTAGGATTGGGTGTCAGCTATAGGAACGCACACTTTCTAGGTCTTAAGATTGGGTGTCAGCTATAGAAACGCATACTTTCTAGGTCTTAGGATTGGGTGTCAGCTATAGAATCGCATACTTTCTAGGTCTTAGGATTGGGTGTCAGCTATAGAATCGCATACTTTCTAGGTCTCAGGATTGGGTGTTAGCTATAAGAACGCACACTTTCTAGGTCTTAGGATTGGGTGTCAGCTATAGAATCGCATACTTTCTAGGTCTCAGGATTGGGTGTTAGTTATAAGAACGCACACTTTCTAGGTCCCAGGATTGGGTGTTAGCTATAAGAACGCACACTTTCTAGGTCTTAGGATTGGGTGTCAGCTATAGGAACGCATACCTTCTAGGTCTTAGGATTTGGTGTCAGCTATAGGAACGCACACTTTTAGGTCTTAGGAGTGGGTGTCAGCTATAGGAAAGCACACTTTCTAGGTCTTAGGATTGGGTGTCAGCTATAGGAACGCATACCTTCTAGGTCATAGGATTTGGTGTCAGCTATAGGAACGCACATTTTCTAGGTCTTAGGAGTGGGTGTCAGCTATAGGAAAGCACACTTTCTAGGTCTTAGGATTGGGTGTTAGCTATAGGAACTACTATAGGAAAAGCCTTCAAGAAAAGAGCATACTCACATCTAAAAGGCCGGCAACGCACCTGCTGATTTCCTGGTATAGCGGGTGTCTGTGGATGTCGCTATTCACTTACCATCAGGTGAACCGACTGTCCGTTTGCCCCCTCTTCTATAAAAAAAAAAAAAAAAAAAAAAAAGGAACGCACACTTTCTAGGTCAGCTATTATAGAAACGCATACTTTATAGGTCTTAGGAATCGAGGACTAAATTGGACGAAGGTTATAAAAACTTCCAATCTAATTTGGGTGTCCGTTACATAAACGTACCATATAGATAAGTCTGGTCTAAGATCTCCGTGCAGTGGCCGGTCCGTTGGATGCGAGTGGCGTCGTCTTGGCGTTTATTGAGGGAGGCCTATGTTCAGCAGTGAACGGATAAAGTCTGATGATGACGATGATAAAGATATTGTTTCTAAATATGTTTACGCGATTTTCACTCATAATGAAACAACTTTTACCGGGAGGACTCCATAAACACAGCAATCATAGTTCTGACGTGAAAATGGTTGCTGTAAAGTATACGAAACGTCGAGCATGTAAAATATTTATAAACCGCGATTAAATCTGTATAAAGTTGTTACATTATAATGAGTGGAGTAAACATTAGAAAACAATAATCGAGCCAGTAATAATTATCCTTATCATTCTTATTATTTTCTCGACGTGTATGTGTGGAAATGATCTTGATTCGAACTCAGAACCTCTGGAAATGTTTTTTTTTTCGGATGGATCTATGCTAACGGCCCGAAGGCCCTAATGCTACATCGGATTAGTGTCAGCCCATTCGGCTCACATTTGGTTTATAAAAGTGGGGGGTTGCCCCTCGCCAACCGTGCAGTCTGCGACCACACGGCCTCCTGGCGTCGTCTGGAAATGTTATTGGCCCTTACCTACTGACTTTACCCTTAAGGCGCAGCTCCACCGCGGCGCCTACGCACGTGTTTTAAAATATCAATTGCATGAAAATGTCAATTAATGCGTAGGGTGTCTGTGGGTTTCTAAATATGTTGGGTGTACTAAGATTGGCTGATTCACGGTCCAGCTCCGCGCGCGAAACACACCCTTTCAAACCTTAAGTCATCTGCTTCAGCTAACTAAAAATAACTTTCTATAATCGCTTCAGCTAAGCGTAATACGCTGTGTGTGGCCACAATAATTTCACCTAGCAACCGTCTGCCATGAGAAACTCCTTTGACATAGGACCTCGTATCACATGAGCACATATACTATGATACTGTTACTAGGCGTAATCGGCTTAAATATAATACTAGCTAATGATTTTGATACGCAGACTAGACTTACTCTGAGGTGGAGCTAAATGCCTAAAGGCCAACAGAATAGGCCCCTTTTTTTTTTTTTTTTTTTTTTTTTTGTTATCGCAGGGAAATGCTTTTTGCGCATGTAGCCAGGATCTCGGGTAGATCCTGACCCTATGTGGGACTCGCAATGGGAGTGCCCTACCCGTAAACTAAAACCACTGCGAGCGCCTTCAGCCGCTTTAATTTGAGGGTCCCGGATAGGCATTCAACAGGATCACCTCAGCGACAGGCTGGCCCCGGCGAAGGCCAGACTACTCCTCTTAAGGGGGGCTGCCCGGCTGCTTGGGCAGTCCCCGCGACGTCGTGTCATACTGAGCCCAGGTTCCCATCCTGAACCCGACACGAGCACAGGGGCGTTACTGGAGGCGCATTAAGTAGCGCCTCCTGCGCACCCCCGTTCGTCGCCCACGGGGGGAGGCCTCGTCGGCGGCCTCCTCTCTCACCCGCTCGTCGGCCTCCTTCTGGGACATTACTGCCTCGCAGAAGGAACAGAATAGGCCCCTAAACAAAGTCTGAGTTGGATGCGAGGGGCCAAGGGATCGGCGGTCTTGGCGTTATTTTGGTCTATGTTCAGCGGTGGACGGATAGATGATGAAAATAATAATATCTATGGACGCTTTCACACCACGTCAATCTGTTCCCGTGGTAAGTTGTCGAAGAACTTGTGTTACGGGCACCAGACAACGGAAATATATTTAATACTTTCGTACTATACATATATTTAAGATTCTTATTATATAACACACATATTTAATACACATCCATGACCCAGAAACTCAGAAAATATTTTTGTTCCCTGGCGGGATTCGAACCCGCAACCTCCGGCTTGAGCGCCAACGCGCTCACCACTGAGCCACAGAGGTCATTAATTGATGATACCTGAACCTATAGTTAAGTGGGAAGACGATCTCCGTCAGTGGCCGGTCCGTGTTGGATGCGAGTGGCGAGGGATCGGCCGTCTTGGCGTTCATTGAGGGAGGCCTATGTTCAGCAGTGGACGGATAGAGGCTGATGATAGTTACGTGAAAGGCTTTAAACATAATCATCATACATACCACTGTACTAGTTAATGCTAACAAAGCTGCTGGAATATTTAGCTTGGGTCTGGAATACGGGGTGTTCAATATTGTTTTCTAATGTTTACGCGATTTTCACTCATAATGAAACAAAATTTTACGGATTTTATCGCGGTTCAGTTTTTTACATTTCGGATACTTTACAGCAACCATGGTCACTGGAGGACTGAGGTGTTTGAGGTCCTACCGATACGATGAAATTCGAAACCACCCTGGGCATCAATATTTTAATTAGTTACATAGCGTTTAAATGCGGATACGAGCCCGTTACGGAAACTTTCGCCGGAGCTTGGATATTGTTAGGTAATTTGTCATACACCAAGTTGTAACAAGTTTCCAGTAATGATTCTAGATGGAACAAATATACTTAACAAATTGTGATAACTGATAAGTAGTTTAAGACTTCGTCTGCGCAGGATAAGATTTACGTTATTTTTCATAAAAAGAATCCTGTGTTACTTCTAATACCTCCAAGAATATGTGTACAAAGTTTCATGATGATCGGTTAAGTAGTTTTCGTGTATAAGCGTAGCAAACAAACTTACTTTCACATCTATACAGACAAATAAAATTGAAGTGTCTGTTTGTAATTTCAAATTCACATCTTTTCTCTAAATGCATATGAAAGTATTAAGGGTACTTAAATCAAAAGAGCAATTTTTAAACGTTTTGTCTGTCTGTCTGTTTGTTCCGGCTATTCTCTAAAACGGCTGGACCGATTTTGACGGGACTTTCACTGACAGATAGCTGATATTATAGGGAGTAATTTAGGCTATAAAAATAATCATCATCAGGCCGGGTACGGCTGTAAATCTAAGTTAAGGCGGGCGAAGCTGCGGGCAACAGCTAGTTTATAATATTAGAATATGTATTATCATTGTTGCCAAAAATATGTATGTGTGTAAAATTTGTGTATGCCAAACGTCGGACTTGTAAAAATCTTAACAAATTGTAATGCATTTTATTATGTCATAAGGAGGCAAGCGAGCAGTCGGACCCTTATGGTGACTACCGACGCCTGTAGACGTCCGCACAACCAAGAGTTATACAGAGTGTTGCCCTCCTTTACCCCATCCCCCAAATGGGCCACGGGAAACTCACAAACCGCACAAAACGCTACAGCATAGCAATCATTTGACGCCTGTGTTATGTGAGCGAGTGTTACCTCTTGAAAAATTGGTGAATTGGATGGATTGTATCTTTTGTCATATTTGGTAACGAAATAAATTCTGATTAGAAGACGCCATAAAAAATGCTAAATTGACAGTTTTGGTTCCATAGCGTGCCAAAGATATACACACAGAACTGTCAAATGTCAATGTATTGTCAGTAAAAAAAAGAGAGGTGTCAAGGGACACCCGGATGAAACGAAGTTCCTTTCGATTAATTAGTGAAGGAATTGTATTAAAAAACAAAAAAAAGTCACCGAGATCGGTGGAGATTTGAACTGGGGTTTTTACTAAGCAGCCCCAATAGTGTAATAAAAACAGCTACCGACGCAGTGATGCAGTGATGTGTCAATCAAAAAGCCGCACGGCTTACAACTATAGCGAAAAGTGTCGTTTTAACTTTTCATCTTAATTTTTTCCGTCTAGCCCCCTTTCATAACGCGCGATAAGGAACTACGTTCCAAAATGTTAGTGCATTAGTAGTAGAGTGCAACAAGTTATGGGGTCGCGTGTTCGAATCCCATTAAACAATCCGCAATACGTTGTTTACAAATGTTGTGGATACAATTTTTTTTTGCTATTAAAAATTATTTTTCATAAAAAATTACTAAAGTTTTCAACCTCACCGTGCTTGGCTATCTGGTCTGGAACATCATCATCTCCATCCATCCTTGTTCATTGTATTTCAGGTTCGGCGTCTTGCCTTATTACCCGACGACGCGAAACAAGAAAGGTTATGTTTTTAATTGTCTGTATTATACGACCGCGACGTAACGATTTGTCCGATTTCAATGAAAGTCAATTCGTTATGGTCCGGGTGATATACATTTTGACCTACTTCAAAAAAGGATATTTTTTTATATTCCCAGTTACACAGTTAATGTCAGGTTTTTATTCATTGTTTCCACTTGTATTTGGCGTCATTTCATGCGGTATTTTCTTTCTTCATCTGAATTCTTATTAAATGTTTCTGATACAATCTGATGTCATTCGATTTTTATTCGATTTCGTGATAATTCGATTCGTTATCGTGGTTCGTTCGTAAGCTTTGACTGCTCGTTTGCCCTCCTATGCTATAAAAAATGACAGGCAACATTCAAAAAAGGATAAATCTGCAGTCGAGTTTTTTTTTTTTTCTATATTGCTCCATTCCTTGCGATTCTTTCATCACAATATTAACATGTTTATTTCACTTCGGACTTCTTGCGTTTCTTTTTTTTATTTAATTAATTAAGTATTAATTAATTCTTTTTAAATTTTTAAACCATGTTTTTTAAGTCTTTCCCTGTAAACTTCTTCATTTATGAATAATTTACTTAAATAAATGTTATTCTATTCTATTTACAATGCAGGCTGTTACTTATGCGACACACACCTTCGTACACTTTGAAGATGCCACTGATATTGTCAGGTTTTATAATTAGGGTGACATATATTTAAGTAATATGAGGATAATATATTCTTTGGCGCTCCCCACCATGGTTCAAGCCTTATCGTGGCGGTGGGGCTCATTGGGGATGGGATGAAGCTGAGTGAACCAAGGGGCTGCTCTTTGTACCCCTTATAAGAAGGGACGAAAGATTAGAGGCGACAAGGGGCGAGGATGGGAACCCTATCCGATTGCACTGTGCAGATGTTGGAAAGGCTTGTCCTATAGTGCGGGACAACCCCTCTGTGGAGGTGGCGTCGGTCCCTTGGGGGACTTACTAGCCGTCGAGGTGCCCTGTTGCACAAGAGATCCGGGACACCTTACCAAAGGCGGCATTGGTGGCACTTGCCGGGTTTTAGTGGGTAGCTGCGTCCACTTACCGTCTTTCAGGCGCAGCGAGTCTCACCCGCTTGGGGGGTCCCCCCTCCCCTGCCGGATGCCTAAGACCATTTCCCAGAAAAAAAAGGCTTATTTGGCGCTGCGTAGAAATGTTAGTGTTAGATCACTGCATCTTCTACCGCACCTACCAGTTACCACGGGCAGTGTTCTGAGCAGAATTCCATCACCGGACGTCGCGTTAAAATTCCTAATTTCACCCTCTCCACCTCTATGTCCGAAAATCCACTCGATTATTACGGCGTTTGTCGGCATCAACCATTTTCCGACGTAGACATAGAGCTTCTTCAATGAATTCCAAGATGGCCGATCCCTCGCCACTCGCATTCAGCTAACACCGACCATTGCCCGGAGATCCTTGTTCCACATATGTAGGTTGATCGTCTTGATGTTTGATAAAAGAGGTCCAACAGTGGACACAAAAGTATTAATAGTCATTTGTTCACACGTAAAATAATAACACCTTGACCGTAACCACAACCCACAATTGTGCCATCAATTAATCATTAGGCTTTATTAACCAATTATCGTCAGATGCTTCATTGTGAGTGTCTAACAAGAGGTAATATGAATCCAAACTCGTGCGAAGTGGCACGGAATTGCATAATTTCATAGAATCTATTTCGATATGTCATATTATGTCCATATGGCATTATCACCGCCCCATATCCTCGATATTAAGTGTAGAACTGCCGAACTATACAGTACTTTTGTTTTAGTGGGTATTCTTCTTGTTTAACAATAACAAACTATTTAGGTTTTGTTAGTAAAAAAATCGCGCTAGTTTGACCTGCGAAAAGTCCTTGTGAGGGTTGCGAATACGTGTTTTTTTAATGTAGGTAATATAACAACATATTAAATCCTCAAACTTGCCACGTGTATATTTTCAAAATATGTATTTATATATTTCGTTAACAAAAGCTGGTGGCATGAAAATAAGAGGAGAAAATAAGGAAAATGCTTCAATAGTGGAGTATGGTGGTGGTCAATGCATGTGTAGTGTGGGAAAAGAGGGAGGTGCTATGCATGCAAGGCGTGCACTCACATATTTGCTATAAAGACTGCATGGTTCGCAGAATTTTTGCGAACTAACATATTATAATATATACTAATATTATAAAGCTGAAGAGTTTGTTTGTTTGTTTGAACGCGCTAATCTCAGAAACTACTGGTCTGATTTGAAAAATTCTTTCAGTGTTAGACAGCCCATTTATCGAGGAAGGCTATAGGCTATATAACATCGCGCTGTGACGTATAGGAGTTGAGTAACGCAGGCGAAGCTGCAGGCAACAGCTAGTTTAATATATTATCTCAAATATATATCGCTACGACACTAAAATATACGTTTTATAACTTTTCATCGCCTTTTTAATGTATTTTGCCTACGCATCATGAATATATTTTGTTTGTCTGTATGGCGGAATCGATATTGTTTCGTTTTAAAAATCCATCCCGTATGATCAAAGAACGAAATTGTAATATATATATTGATCTATTTAATGGCTTTTTGCTATTCGCTGTTGTCTTCGCTTTCGCCTTTAATATTTTATTGATGAAGTGTCTGGTTCTATATATCATCTTTCCTCGTGTATGTAACAGACATTGCTTGGTACATACAAGCGATATGGACTAGCATGTATCAAGTAGTGTTTTTCCTTGTGAATTTATTTATATACCTACTTGATATGGAGTTATTTGCTGTGTGTGCCTGTGGAGTAGAATAGCACTACTCCGACTCTTCCCGTGGGTATCGTAAAAGCGATTAAGGGAGTGTGAGAAAGTACTGACCCATTTTAACTCTATCACCGCGATACTGTTCCACCTGTCTGAGTCTTTCCGGGTAACGGTTTCCATTCCATTCGTCCAGAAGGTCAAGGACGAGTATGTGCACAGGTCTCGCCGTACTCTAGTGCACCTTAATATATCCTGCGCATCTGACCACTTCCATTATGGAGTTATAAGTGGTCGCCAGGGCCGAAACCCATCAACATTTGCCTAGTTTTTTATTCGAAATACTTCCCACAAACACCAAATGCGTGGTCGCCGCGGAGCGTACAAACAGTTAGTTAATACTGTTGATTAAACAATTTGTTTAACTTGTTATTTACAAGGGAGCGACTTATCAGGCGCCACCGTGTGACTTTGTAATGACGTCCCGAGTGTATTCAAATTAATAACGAAAAGCGAAAGGAGACGGGCGAAAGTTCATAGAAAGTTGGGCCCGACGTTACAGTAACAATTACTTCATTATTTTATTTATATGTTCATACTTGTTCGAAAAAACTAAAATTTTCATGACTGATCCATGGGAGAAAAAAGTTGTAGGGTGTTTTTGATTGAACAAAAAATGGTATTCTAGCTTGTTTATAAATTATTCATAGTCCATATTCTACCGTTACTTTAGGAAAATAATTATAAGACCTCGTTGTAGATTAGATTTACCAAAGAATATACCAGATATTATTGTAGGGAAACTATTAATTACGCCATCCAACCAACATCAACAACAACTAGATCTAAGATGTCTCATACGGTTATTATTCAAGAAGACGAGTTTGAATTAAAAACATTTTATTTTTTATTGATTTATTATCAACTTCATCGTAAACAATTAAAATATCATCTAAATACTGTGCAGGTGGTATCAAATTCTCTTGATGCCTTACCCAGCTTAGGTACCATATTATTGATATTACATGACAAACAGCAACCCACAGTTCTTTTCCCTACTAGACAATTACAATAATATTGTTTTATGTGCCCTCTACTATCAAGAGAACAGTCAATTAAAATATAGCTAAAATAGGTTTTTGTCTTTTGAGCTTACATGTCACGGTTGTTGTTTGTTTTAAACGTTTGTCAGTTCACAGTTATTGCCTGTATAAAAAATACTATTGATTGTGAAATCGATTTTATCATGAATTTCAAATACATTATACGATATATCTAAAATTGTATTTACAAATTAATATATTTATGATCAATTTACAATTATTTTAAGTATGTATATTGGGAGGTAAATAAAAGAAGTTTTGTCAAAAACTTGTCTTTAGAATAAACATCATAATAGTGTTCAAAGTAGACACGGCACGTCGATAATACTACTTTTGAAGAAACTTAAAAAAAGAAATATCATATACTTAAAATATTTCTAAAAAAATTGTTGTATCGATAAAGTGTATTAAGATGAATTTGATAAATCGATTATCTTTGTCTTACTCTGGTAACATAGAATATCACCAAAATAAACATGAAGGAAATCAGTCATCTTATGAATATTTTTTTAATTTGTTATCCCATGATAAAACTGCTTCATATTTCACTGTTTAATTTTTAAAAAAAGAAAAAAGATATTGATATTTTTTTTATTTGTGTAACGTTTGGGCCCAGATTCGCCCGTCTCCTTTAATTTTTAACATATCCTACGTTGTTACTGTCTTTCATTAAGTGATAATTTAAATAGTAAAATATATAATTACTAGCTGGTGCCCGCAGCTTCGCCTGCGTTAACTTAGATTTACAACCGTATCCGGGATAATGATGATAATTTTATAGCTTATATCCTAATCCAAGTTATAGGCCATCACCATTTCAACTTTCAGCCAAATCAGTTCAGCCGTTTTGACGCGAAAGTTCAACAAACATCAAAACTTACAGACTTTCGCCTTTATATTATTATTATATTCTAAGTAAGAAGTAAGATATCTCATCAAAAATATCCCATAAATTATTGCTATTCGCGACGCGAGCACTGATATCGAATGCATTTTTTTAAATCCGAATTCTGGAGATTACTGCGTTAAAACCAACTTATTTTTTGGATTGTGTGGTGGTGGTCTTTTACTGTGGTTGTGGTGCATGTGGGGTGGTGGTGCATGCGAGTGTACGCATATGCAGTGTGGGAAAGGAGGGCGGTGCTATATACATGCATATGCGTGCACTCACACATTTGCAGTAAAGACTGCGTGTTTTGCAAGATTATTGCTAATTAAATTATAATTTAATCTTATATAATGGATTTCCGCAAAGTAACGCCTGATTCTATTAACTACCTTATTTTTTGGTTTCTGTTTCTCCAAATGACGTAACGGAACCCTATATAGCAGTACTCAACCAGGCGCGAGACGTTAGTGTTTTCAATAGAAAAATAATTTCAATGAGTAACCACTATAATATCACATAAATTCATTCAGTCGGTCACTGTTTTAAAATGCTGCGTCGTTACTGTGGCTTTTCGAAGTAATTAAAAATAAAATAATGGCTGAAGATTTGAAACATTTTGCAAACATTGGTAGAGGAATTTCAATGACACTATCGGGACATTAATTTTAAGCCACCAAATGGCAGAGGTTTAGCGAGCGACGATGGCCTAGTGGGTAGGGGTTTGACCTCTTTGGTGAGAACCTAGAGGTCGGGTTCGATCCTGATCCCTGTGATGCCTAGAAATGGGTTTTCTAAATTTCTATGTGCACCTGAACATGAGACCATCGCTTGCTCACCGGTGAAGGAAACATCGTGAGGAAACCTGCATACCTGATGAGATTAAAAGTCTTTGAAGGTGTGTGAAGTTCACCAACCCGCAAGGGACCAGCGCATCGGTGAACTATGGCCCAAAAACCCTCCTCGCCTGATTTCGAGGAGGAGACCCGTCCCAGCAGTGGGACATATAAGGGTTGATATTAAATGACAGATCACCAGAAACCCATTTGTTGTCGATGTCGGAACAAGTTCAGGAAGAATTTCTTGAGATGCAGGCCGATTCGACCATGAGATATGACTTTCTCATGACATAGTAGAAATTTTGTGTCAATCCATTCCTAGTTGATCTCAAAGTTGCCTCTCTTGCTTTGCGATTTGTTCCCTTTTCTTTAACATGTGCGAGACTAGTTCTTCAGCTCTGGTTTTAATAAAAACCCAGCATCGAAACCGTCTTGACCTCGTTAGCGACCTGATAGGTACAGAGAATGCAAGATTCAAGTATCTTATTAGTATTCTCTAGTACTCGCATAAATAGTGTTGACTAGCTGTTGCCCGCAGCTTCGCCCGCGTTAACTTAGATTTACAGCCGTAGACGGATTGACGATGATTATTATTATAGCCTAAGTTACTCCTCATAATATCAGCTATCTGTCAGTGAAAGTCCCGTCAAAATTGGCCCAGCCGTTTCAGAGACTAGCCGGAACAAACAGACAGAAAAAAATGACAAAAATGCTATTTTGGTATATGTAGGTTCCTATGTATACATCCATATGTTTTTACTATTTAGTAAAAAGCGGTTATTTTAATATATACATCTATACAGATAAATAAAATTGTGAGTGTCTGTTTGTAATATTAAAATAACCTCTTTTTACTAAATGCATATGAATATATACACGGTACACATACCTAAATAACATTTTTTACAATTTTTGTCTGTCTGTCTATCTGTTTGTTCCGGCTAATCTCTGAAACGGCTGGGGCGATTTAGACGGGACTTTCACTGACATATAGCTGATATTATGAGGAGTAACTTAGGCTATAATAATAGTCATCGTCAATCCGTATACGGCTGTAAATCTAAGTTAACGCGGGCGAAGCTGCGGGCAACAGCTAGTATTACAAACAGACACTCCAATTTTGTTTGTCTGTATAGATGTATAGATTAAAATAACCGCTTAAAATAAAATAGATAAAATCTTATTAATTTGGTCAAAGTTCGTTTTGTGCTTCTTTTTGTGTAAATTACATACATTTCGTTAAATAATTCGAGTTTTATTG
Organism: Helleia helle; assembly: GCA_963853865.1. Taxonomy (NCBI): domain Eukaryota; kingdom Metazoa; phylum Arthropoda; class Insecta; order Lepidoptera; family Lycaenidae; genus Helleia; species Helleia helle. The sequence goes on along the minus strand of OY971433.1, from coordinate 15,432,248 downwards.
TAGGTAGCTACTGAAAAATTTTTTTGGAAGCATGAAAATATTATTTGTGATCCGAGGAGGCTCCATGAAAAAAGGGTTGGGAAACCATGCTTTGTAGGATCACTCCGTTGTCCGCCTTGTCAACCTAAAACCTATAGGGCAGTTCCCTTGTTCCCGTTGAAATAGAATCATTAAATTTGGTAAGAAGCTAGTTTTCACAGAGTAAGTAAAAAATGTGAAAACCGTAATTTTTTGTTTACGGTTTACAGATTTACATAAAAACCGGTTTTTGGGAATCCCCAGCGCGCGCGTTAGACTCGCGTTTGTCCGAGTGGTTTATGTATTTTTAATATGTAACATTTTACTAAAAACTTCAAAAATAAAATTCACAATGATTACAAAATATTTAATAAAACCTTTGATAATCTCAACGGACAATTGTTTTCTTTTAATTTATGTTCATTAATGATTGTGTTAAAGAAAATAATGGGCTCCTGTTTGGGATAATTGAAAATGGACGTTTTGTTAATTGTAGGGTTTTTTAAACGGTGCACAAGTATATAGAACATTAACTCTCGTTCGATTCTCGTTAAAAGTTTTTAATTGCTTGTGTGAAGTTCGATATTTTTCTGTTTGAAAATGTACGATTTACGAGGTAATCGATAGTTGAAAAGACCCTGGAGCACTTGTAGGACATTCGTTTCAAGAAGAGTATATAATTTTCAACAACCAAATCGTGTGTCGTGTCGTGTCTCTCTGATGAAATTAACATTATTTGGGGCGTATGAATTTTGAGAACTAGCAATAGGAGATATAAATCAAAATCGTCGTTTATGCTATATTAAATATAGCTGTTGCTTAGCTTAGCCCGCGTTACTCAACTCCTATTAGTCACAGCATGATGGTATATAGCCTATAGGCTTCCTCGATAAATGGGCTATCTAACACTGAAAGAATTTTTCAAATCGAACCAATAGTTCCTGAGATTAGTGCGTTCCAACAAACAAACTCTTGAGCGTTATAATATTAGTATAGATTCTTAAGGTTGAACTAGTCGACGGCGCGAACTGTAAGAAAATGATTGCTATCTCAGCTGACATAGTGCGCGAACATGCGTGCTAGAATGAAATGCCCAATGATTCATTCCGAAAATGTCTTTTTAGTAAAACAGTTATTATAGAAAAACTAATAAGTGTATCTTTTCAAAATGAATTTATTTTATCTTTTGAATAACTAAACTTTATCTGTACGGGCTTTATGTTTGAGCTTCCGTGCTCGGTATACTATTTATTTACGCCCAAAGTTGGGCTAAAATCAGTGTTAAAATACGAAAGTTTAGAAGTTTGTATTTTTTTAATGTATAATTATTTTACGATTTTGGGTACATACACACATAGATAACGACGAGATCAATTTGTATTATACTTAGTATTTGATGGTCAACGTCAAACATTGTAGTAATTACTGTTCTGCGTGTGTATGGAAAGATGAGCGACTTGTGTAACCTTTATAATAATAATAATATCTATGGACGCTTTCACACCACGTCAACCTGGTCCCGTGGTAAGTTCTCGAAGAACTTGTGTTACGGGTACCAGACAACGGAAATATATTTAATACTTTTATACTATATATATATATATATATATATATATATATATATTTAAGATTTTTATTATATAATACACATATTTAATACACATCCATGACCCAGGAACACAGAAAATATTTTTGTTCCCTGGCGGTATTCGAACCCGCAACCTCCGACTTGAGTGCCAACGCGCTTACCACTGAGCCACAGAGGTCGTCAAAAACTCTCTGAACTCTGAACTCAACTTATCATTACTTATAATATTATTAACCAAATCTAGACAGAATTTGATAACAATTGCAAAATTGTAAATAAAAATATTAAAAAAACCGGCCAAGTGTGAGTCGGACTTGCACGGAACCCTTAGCGGGCTCCGTACCATTTAATATCGAGGAAAAAACGGCAAAAATCATGTTTGTTGTATGGGAACCCCCTTAAATATTTATTTAATTCTGCTTTTAGTACTTGTTATTATAGGAGCAACCGAAATACATCATTTGTGAAAATTTGAACTGTCTAGCTATCACGGTTGATGAGATACAGCCTGGTGACAAGCGGACAGACGGACAGACGGACAGTGGAGGCTTATTAATAGGGTCTCATTTGGCACATTTGGGTACGGAACCATAACAATAAATGTTCTGCCGTGAGGGAAGTTGTAAAGTATCCGAAATATGGTAAATGTAAAACGAATCGTCATCATAAGCCTCTATCCGTCCACTGCTGAACATAGGCCTCCCTCAATGAACGCCAAGACGGCCGATCCCTCGCCACTCGCATACAACACGGACCGGCCACCGCACGGAGATCATCTTCCCACCTGGTTAATGGCTGACCGCGAATCAACCGCGATAAAATTCGTAAGAAGCCGTTATGAGTGAAGTTCGCTTAAACATTAGATTATATATTTTCTCCGCTAAAATTATACATTGTGACGACGTTGTAACGTTGTGCCGTGCGCTCGGTTCAAGAGAGAGGCACATGAGTTAGTTACAGTTGTTTGTTGCTGTGATAAGTGCAGTCGTGTGATAAGGGGTGTGTGTTCTTTGTTACGTAACATTCTAGAAGTTGGATATTCGAATTTTATACGCGAATGTATAATATTTATGCGTAAACTATCTTAAATATATGAAATTGTATTAGATACAGAAAGGTATTGTCTGTATTAGGTAAAGATTTGATGTGTTCTCAAGTAGTTTAAAAAACTTTTGAAGTGAAACTTCTTTGCGCGCATGGGGGTAAATTTTTAACGGATGAAACGTCACGAAAATGTGCAACGTTTTGTCCAAGAAGAAGGAGAGAGTGTGACAAAGGGCTAATGTAGCATGAAGCACATAGGCATGGAGTGAGAGTAGGGAGCAAGCGAGTGCAAAAGATCGAGACAGAGAGAATGAGATAGAGCGAACGTCGCATCGCAAGCCTCGCAAATTTAAAGCTTTATATTAGTATAAATATGAACGAGATTTAAAAATTAGTTTGCCAAATAGGTTTCACTTCTGACATGTGTACTTTGTACTACTTTTTTTCATCTCATTGGGTTGATGGGTTCTTATTGGTGTTACTCATGTCTTACATTTCTTGGTTGCTTCAGATCTTCCTTCTTTTATACATTACTTTCCATTTAAAAAAAAAAAAAATATTCAGTATCATTGCCTTATGTTGAATATCTCTCATGTTTCAAAGTATTAAATTTATATTCAAAGGTTTTCACTGGGGTTTAGTGGGTAGAGTCTGCGTCCACCTTACCATCTTCTCGGGCGCAGAGAGTCCCACATAACCCCCGCCCCCCCGGACCCGGTGGTATGCCTGAACGCATTCCCCAGCGAAACAAAAAAAAAAGATATCAACTGCGCATCAAATATTGTGATGGCATTGCATGTCTTGTGATAAGTTCTTTAGATATCTGATGTTATTTCTTTGGAAGGAATTGCTTGCTAACTCGTGGCCAATTGGCCAATGGATTGATGCAGGCAAATATGTATATCTCCAAAGTTGGTAGGTGTATGTTTACTTATAACCTGGCAAGCTGACTGCCTTATCCTTTTTTGTCTTTATATAAAAGGAATAAATTGATAGTTCCTATGAGTCATTCCTCATTTCATAGCCAACTAGATACATTGGTCTAGTTGGCTATGAGATGACGCGGTCTGATGTCTGATGTCCCGTCCTGAACACTTTATACTTCAGAACCTTTTTGGCCCCGTAGCTAAGTCCTTCACGTACCACTCAATTAAGTAAAGTAAGTTGCTTCTTAGTTCAATCATTCCTGATGTAACATTTTAAGTAAACATGGTTTTTTCATTACTTAAATTCTTTAAAACGGGATATATACTATGTATTTCACTTTTATTTCGAATGTCTTGTTAAATGAGAACATGGATCATATTCTCGTGAATAAGACATTTTTTTTATGTTAGTTGGATAGGCAAACTGGCAAACGTACCACCTGATGGTAAGTGGCCGACGTCGCCCATGAACATAATCCAGCCCACCCGGAACGAGCCCAGGCAACTCATCTATGTGATGCCTATCCTGAGACATAAGATGTTAAGTCTCGGTGCCAGTAATTACACTGCCTGTCTTGCCCTTCTCTCCGAACACAGCAAAGCTGTTTCACGGGAGAAACAAGCAAGATGGTGGTACCCATGCAGCCGGGAGCGCGGCACAGCGCTTCCCTCCCACCGGTATTCCCATTCGTAGACAATATCAAAATATCGAGCTCCGCGAAATGAAATTGGATAATTATCTCGTTTTAAATAATTCTAGTAATATAATAACCACGTTAACTAAAATCTAGCAATTAAAACATCACAAAAATGAATGTAATTCGTTTGATAATTTGCACAATTGATGGTAATTTGTTATTCAATTATTTCAAAATACCCCTTGTTCCCTCTAGATTCTTCCCTCCTGAATTCGTCCTGGAAACAATAGGCATTGTAGAATTGAAAAGACCTTTATTCCAACTTTAAAGTTTAAGTTAATGGGAATTACCTGAATTGTATTGGATATCGTTTTATGATTGAGTGGTAGCGGCACAATTTCGCCTGTACATTTTATTTCATCTATACTAATATTATAAAGCTGAAGAGTTTGTTTGTTTGAACGCGCTAATCTCAGGAACTACTGGACCGATTTGAAAAATTCTTTCAGTGTGAGATAGCCCATTTATCGCGGAAGGCTTATAGGCTATATCACATCACGCTGTGACTAACAGTAATTAAGTTGAGTAAGTTAACGCGGACGAAGCTGCGGGCAACAGCTAGTATCAAATATATAAATATAACAGAGCGTTTTTAGTTAACCTTTATTAGTTGGTGAGGCACCCCAACTCTCAAGAAGAATTTGTTTTAAATCGGGATTTTTTTACAATGGGTTTGGTATAGGTATACGTGGATTTTTTTATTCCTTTGCCTTGGATGCCATGTAATTTGATCTCAGATAGTATAGTGCCAATGCTTTGAACTCACTAACTGCCTTTTTTTTTTTTTTTTTTTTCGGATGGATCTATGCTAATGGCCCGAAGGCCCTAATGCTTCAACGGATTGGTGTGAGCCCATTCGGCTCACTTTTGATTGGGGGGTTGCCCCCCGCCTACCGTGCAGTCTGCGACCACACGGCCTCCTGGCGTCGGTTGTGCACTAACTGCCATTCATACAAATAATCTTTACAAATGTGTCGTTTTATAATTTCAAACAAACAGCCTTTCATCGTTCCGGGTAATCTTTGTAACAGCGGGCCGATGTTGACGGGACTGTCACTGGAAGATAGCTGACGCTGTAAGGAACTTTAAAAATAATCATCATCAATCCGGATACGGCTGTCAATTTAAGTTAACGCGGCCGAAGCTGCGAGCAACAGTTAGTCTTGAATAAATGTATAAATACATAAATTATTTTGCATATTATTATATATTTAAATTTGATCTTTTACAACAAAGAACACACTTCCTCCATTCATATTTGTATGTGTGAGTAAAACTCGGTAACACAGTGTGAAGTTTAAAATGACTGAGTGTTGATTTTTGATGGTTTTTAATACACGATGACGTCCCTGGGCATACCGACCGAAGCGCCGGTACATACTATACTCTTCACATCGGCGTATTCGCAGAAACCTGTGAAGATTAAGAAAATAGAGGTATGTCAATAGTTTTTTACCCGACTGCGTCAAGCTGGTTAATTTTCTCGAGCCCACCATAGGTCAAGCCTTGTTGTGGCGGTGGGGCTCAGTAGCCTAGGGTGAACTTAGCACCTTGGGCGAAGCAAATTGAGCCGAGGGAGGTGCTCTTTGTATCCCACTTATAAGAAGAGGGGACAAAATAGCATGGAGACAAGGGGCGAGGATGGGAACCTCACTCCATTGCACTGTCCCGACGTTGGGAGGGGTTGTTCAGTGGTGCGGGAGGGGTTCTGTGGAGGTGACGTCGGTCCCTTGAGGGACTGACTAGCCTTCGAGGTGCCCTGTTTGCACAATAGATCCGGGGCACCTCACCAAAGGCGGCATTGGTAGCAATCGCAGGGTTTTAGTGGGTAGAGCTGCCACCACTTACCACCTTGCGGGCGCAGTGAGTCCCACATACCCGCCTGGGGGGACCCACTCCCTAGCGGGATGCCTGAGAGCATTTCCCAAAAGATAATAATCAAATGAATTTCTTTGGCTCTGTAACCTAAACGGCTAGAGAGATGTGTTATAATAGTGGCAGCTATATCAAAATTATTAAAATCAAAATGGCGTATTTTTGGCGCTACATTATGTCGTATTTGTTTTTTTGTGTAATGCTGACAGAGTACTTTAACATCTCAACTAGGTACTCCTTGGGGAACGTATTTTTATGATGCCCGTTAATAATCTGTACATCTACATGAGTTTTGTTACAAGCGTAAATGACATAACTATAGTAAGATTAAATTATAATTTAATTAGCAATAATCCCGCAAAACACGCAGTCTTTACTGCAAATGTGTGAGTGCACGCATATGCATGCATATAGTACCGCCCTCCTTTCCCACACTGCATATGCGTACACTCGCATGCGCCACCACCCCACATGCACCACAACCACAGTAAAAGACCACCACCATACAATCTACGCACGTTTCGCCCCGACACCGAGGCATCCTCAGGATGTAGACTCTACGATTAGCAATCGTTAAGTGACGTACAGGCCCAAACACCCGCCTTATATTAGCTGGTTCCCCCACTACCCCCACCGAATAACCGTATTAAGGGAGAATTCGTTAAATCGGTTTGGTCATTCAAAAATGCAATCGATTTATTATTTTTATGAGATTTTTGAGGCTGGTCGTTCCTAAACGCTCAGCGTTTCTCATTTTGCAAAACATCTACTAGAGACAGGACATAATATTAGTAGCAACCATACGTTCCAAGTTTTACACAAATGCGACAAGGGATTTCGACTAAGTGTGTTGGAACAACTCGAAATAATAAAACATGGTGGTTGTGGTGCATGTGGGGTGGTGGCGCATGCGAGTGTACGCATATGCAGTGTGGGAAAGGAGGGCGGTACTATATGCATGCATATGCGTGCACTCACATATTTGCAGTAAAGACTGCGTGTTTTGCGGGATTATTGCTAATTAAATTATAATTTATTCTTATATAATGGATTTCCGCAAAGTAACGCCTGATTCTATTAACTATAACTATAGTAGTTACGTAAAAACGCAACACGAATAAAAACTAAGGTATGGTATAGTTTTCGATTTGTATTGCGATCCTATAGTTATATCATGTGCGAACTCATGGTAGCAGTACTGGATCTTGCATTGGCTTGTTAAAATTTTTACTCCTCATATAATATAATAATATCAACCCTTATATGTCCCACTGCTGGGCACGGGTCTCCTCCTCGAAATCAGGCGAGGAGGGTTTTGGGCCATAGTTCACCGATGCGCTGGCCCAATGCGGGTTGGTGAACTTCACACGCCTTCAAAGCCTTTTAATCTCAACAGGCATGCAGGTTTCCCCTCGATGTTTCCTTCACTGGTGAGCAAGCGATGGTTTCATGTTCAGGTGCACATAGAAACTTATAAAAAACCCAATTCTAGGCATCACAGGAGTGGGGGGGGGGGTCTGGAACAAACCCGGACCTCTCTGCTCTCACTTAAAAGGCCGAGCCCGTACCCACTAGGCCATCGTCGCTCACTCCGCATAATCGGTACAAAATGCGTAACGAAACCGGATTTTAATTATTGTAATTGTAGTCCATTGAACTTTTTTGTATTCTTAATTTTATTAATCAAGAATATTTGTATTTGCGAAAGCGATATATTTTTTTTATGAAACGGCGAAACAAATTCAGTGTTCATTTTGAGTCTGCTAATTAAAGATGAGGTGGTCTTCAGAAAATTCAATCTAAAGAATCGGCTAAACAGACTCAGCGAATTTATATATTTTACCAGCGTGTGTGCCTTTTCTAAATGTGGCCGGTGGAAAGGATGCACACGAGTGCAGTGCCGCGCTCGTGAGTGCCACCATCGAGCATATAACCGGATACAGTAGTAATGTGGACCATCAAATTCCGAAACTGATCAGTGATTTGTCACTGACGTAATAGAAATTCAACCAACGGCCAATCATCCACCAACAACCATCCAATTACAGCGCAGAACCGGCGCAGCGTCGCAGCACTGGCGGTATTTGTTTTCATACAAAACACATAACATTACCGCTCTATTCCGCATATGCGCTCGATGGGTGTCACATCCTTGTGAACAAGGCGTTCGGAGGCAGTTCCGAAATATCGAGCTCCTAGAAACAAAAGTGAAAAACATTTTGAATCTCGTTTCCGAGTTCTGAACGCGTCAATTCCTACAAAAATATTTGATTTGACGAATTTTAAATAAACTAATGATTTATTATCGTGACGTCAACGGTGCCATCAGTCAAATTTAAACCTTATACACATCTAGTTGAGAGCTAGATTCCTCATATTTCTGTAGACCTATATTTTCTTGTAACTTTTTGTTTGCCACCTTGTCAAGGTTTCAAGGGATTAACATACATACAACATAGTAACACTCACATGACAGTTTCACCGCTTATACATAAGTTTCGGTGCCAGTAATTGTGCCACAGACAGTATCTATATTCCCGTTCTTTTCCATTCAGAGCAATGCTGTTTGACGGAAGAAGAATGATCAGAGGGGTAACCCATGCGCACCCCCACCCCCACCGGTATAATATTATTTTCAACAAATGGTTTGCTTGTTTTAAGAGTTGTAGTAAGTGTTTAACTAGAATGATACTGAGACCTAGCCCCGTAACTCCCGAATGAACTTGGTATAATAATAATATGTTGGGACAACTCACACACGGCCATCTGATCACAAACTAGGCAGAGCCTGTTCTTATGGTAACCACACAACTGATATATACTTATATATTTCTAAATACATAATTATTATAGATAAATTACATGACACAGAACCAATGATTATGCTCGTCACACAAACATTTGTCCTGGGTGGGGATCGAACCCACGACCTTCTGGTTTAGCAGTCAGGGTCACTACCCACTAGACTACACTACACGTTATGAATTATGATAATTATTGTCAACGTCAATCATCATCATCATCATCATCAATCTTCAGGCGATGAAAGGGCCTCCTATATCATATGTATCATGGCCTTTATAAAAATTCTGAAAAAACATTGGCTGGCATGGAGGATACATGATAGCAACCCTATTCTATCCTGCCTATTTTGTATCTGTTTTCAGTCTCAATAACGTATCCTTGGCGGTACCATATAAAACTTATTTTAAAATTCCACTCTCGAACGATTTCATGGCTTTTTTACGGTGTAGATAATGCGATTCAATCAATTTTCAATATTCATATCGTCAAGGTTGTCACGCCATAGTGGAAAACTACATTGCAATAAAAATATTACTTAAAGATCGGTTGCCTTCGGGAACCTTCGGCTATCTTTGCATACATTCAGTTAACTTCCCTATTATCGCTTGGGCTATCCTCGGGTAATTACGCCTAGTTATCGCTTAGGCCTAAGATCAAGTATCAATAGATTTGACAAGCTAATAATAATACCGTATTGGAACGAGATAACAACATACGAAACATCCAAGAGTGACAGAGACATAGACACTTTCTTTTGTCTTTGTCAGAATATCACTCTTTGTTTGTTGGGCACAACAAGGATGTGCCCAACAAAAAATTATCGACTAAATTTGAATGCCATACAAACATTCTCACTCGCGAACAGTTTGTCAAATATGCCGCCATTTTGTACTACTTTTTAATTTGGTCGGCTTATGTAGGTATGGTGATACCAGTTTTGTTATAGGCAGATTACCCAAGAATGTGGTATTATATAAAAAGGGTGACTGGAATTTTCGAAATAAACACAATAAAAACAAACATGTTTATTGGTATCCTTAAAGGCTATGTACTATAGATCATACAGATTAAGACGTATATAGCCTGCTTTTTTTATTATTTATGTTTTTAGCGGGTTGTTATTAGTCATTACATAATATTTTCGATAATCCGGAAAAATGCAGCTGTCTAAAATTACAATAAATGTTTGGTTAGGGCTAATGCTTACAGTTATCTATCAACCTTTACCAGTTTTTTATTATTTTTAATTCACTTGTTTCATGAAAATAAGTAAACTTGTTATTATGAATGTGGTATCCCTGTAAAATATGCCTGTCCCTTTCGGGTATACGCGAATGTCAATTCAATATTATACTTGTTCCTAGGCTTAGGCAGCATTCGGATACGTTTGCCATTACCGCTTCTTCTTTTTTTTAATTCTTGTAAAATGCACGATATATCTCGCCAGTGCCGTCCCGCTCATTCATAATATATAGAGTATAATTGTTGACAATTTCTATCATTTGTGTGTATTTTTTATGTTAGTTGGATAGGCAAACTGGCAGACGTGGTCGACGTCGCCCATGAACATAAACTAGTTAACCTGGTACTAGCCCAGTCAACTCATTCATGTGTTTCTATCCTGAGACATAAGATGTTAAGTCTCGTTGCCAGTAATTACACTGCCTGTCTCGCCCTTCTCTCCGAAACACCAAATCTGTTTCACGGGAGAAACAAGCGGGATGGTGGTAGCGCATCCCTCCCACCGATAAGGTTACATTTGTATTTACATCTGCAATTTTATGTAGAACTACTAAAAAGTACAATTTACAACTAAAACACGGTTGTAGCTGAAATGTAAACACAACGTGTGAAGTGCAATTCTGAAAGATTGTAATTGCTCCTGTTTTGAAATTGTTTTGGCTATCTCTCAACCAAGTGTTTATGGGCTGGATTTATTGGCGCGTCTTTGTAAAATCCACTCGAATGACGTGACGGACATGACGCTGTCATGTCGTGATGTCCCCACTGCTGCTTTCGACTTTTAATGAATATGAATTTTAATATATCTGCCGATCTAAGCGGTAACCACTAAATTACCCTTTGATACGATCTCAGGGAGCCCGAGGGATACGTTAAAACTGCCTTTGACCCGCAACGAATTTAATCAGAAGAATTCAGGAGGAGTAGGAAAATATCCAATTTCCCTCCCCGGTTAAAGCGGGAGACTAACAAAAGTCAAGGAAAGACAGCAGACTAAGTTATACATAATAACTCATAGTTGATATACATGTATATTAATCATACTAGATGCAGATATTTGTATCTGGCTGCTGTCTTTTCGTGGAATGCCTATCAACAGATAACAAAAGGTCAGCGTCGATGAACATTATTTGTGATTACTCCATCTATGAAAAATACCAACCATTTCAACCGCGACCTAATCAAGGGGAAAGCCAATGATAGTGACAAGCAATCTACAATTTCTTCTACAATTTTCTGTAGTCTATTTATATTATCGAGACCAATAAATTAATCGCGCTCTAGAACACTTCAGCCGTTGTTGACAGCCATTTTGTTTATCAGTTCATAATCAATATATCTAAAGTCATCATGGATGGGTAAGACAATATAATTTCTATTAAACCTTGTTGATAAATGGTCAACGTCACTCATGGTAGTGCACCTGGACCTAACTTCATTTGTTACATATCTAGTAAGTGGTAAGATCCCCAATCCCGAGACGTAAGATGCTAAGGCTCGGTGCCCTTTTTTTTTTAGGGTTGCGTTCCTCCCACCATGGTTCAGGCCTTGGCGTGGCGGTGGGGCATAGTAGGCTAGGGTGAGCCCAGTACCTTGGGCGAAGCTAATTGAACCAAGGGGGCTCTTTGTACTCCTCTTATAAGAAGAGGGGACAAAAGAGCAGGTGGCAATGGGTGAGGATGGGAACCTCACCCCATTGTACTGTCCCAACGTTGGGAGGGGTTGTTCTGTGGTGCGGGACAACCCCTCTGTGGAGGTGGCGTCGGTCCCTTGGGGTCTGATCAGATCCGGGGCACTTCAACAAAGCCGGCATTGATGGCACTCGCCGGGTTTTAGTGGGTAGAGCTGCGTCCATTTACCAGCTTTCGGGCGCAGCGAGTCCCACACACCAGCGTGGGGAGACCCACTCCCCCGCGGGATGCTTCAGAACATTTCCCGGCGTTAAAGAAAAAAAAAAGGGTTGCGTTCCTCAAAGTGACAAAATGGAACCCTTATAGGATCACTCCATTTTCCGTCTGTCTCTGTCCGTCGGTTTGTAAAATCAGGACCTATAGGGTACTATGCTACTTCCCATAGTCATCAGCATCTATCCGTTCATTGCTGAACATAGGCCTTTTTTAAGCAGGGGCCTTTGTAGCCAGGATCTTCGGGTAGATCCTCATGTGTGACTTGCACCTGGGAGTGCTCTACCCTAAAGTAAAACCAATGCGAGCGCCTTTAACCGCTTTTTGAGGGTCCCAGATTTGTAGGCAACAGGATCATGCCCGAGCGCTACTGTGACTGTGTCGAACTGAGCCCAGGTTCCCTTAAAGTCAGACACGAGGATAGAGGTCTTAGTGAAGGCGCATTAACTAGCGCTACCCACGCAACCCTGTTCGTAGACCACGCAACGTAGGCATCCAATGAACGCCAAGAAGACCGATCCCTTACCACTCGCATCCAACACGGACCGGCCACTGTACGGAGAACGCCTTCCCACCTTCGCGTTCAAAATGGTGAGGACTGATGAAGACGTATTCTGCCATCTTTTTTCCATCGCATCTATCAAGTTGTATTCACATTTCCAATATATTAAACAAGTATTTCTTGTTTCTCGGAAACAGGTCCAACAATGTAGATTTCAACTACAAGTTTCAATTTCAGCAAATTGAAATTTCGTATCCAGATACTGTTCTCTTCCTTTATGATCGATACTAATGTAATAAAAGGTGATGAGTCTGTTTGTTTGAGGGCGCCCATCTTCGGAACTGTCACGACGATTTGAGAAAATATTTTTTGAGGAAGGTTATTAAGCTTTTATTGCAACATTTTCATGTGAAACCTGTGTTAGCGGTTTGGTAAAATTTAATCGGATGCCGTGACGGCAAGTGGCATCATAGTCAAGTCAAATTATTCTATATATCTTTCGTTATAGATTTTTATTTATTACTAGCTGTTGCCCGCAGCTTCGGCCGCGTTATCTAAGATTTACAGCCGTATACGGATTGACGATGATTATTATTATAGCCTAAGTTACTCCTCATAATATCAGCTATCTGTCAGTGAAAGTCCCATCAAAATCGGCCCAGCCGTTTCAGTGACTAGCCGGAACAAACAAACAGACAGACAGACGGACAGACAGACAAAAAATATAAAAAAGGTTATTTTGGTATATGTACCATACATACATACATATAAATTCAACAAAAAGCGGTTATTTTAATATTACAAACAGACACTCCAATTTTATTTATCTGTATAGAAGATGAATGCTATTTACACAAAGGATTCATCATCATCTATGCATCCTGTGAATGCCAATGTTTAAAAATGTTGGTGGATGAAACTGCGAGGAACATGGTATATACAATGCTTTGTATAGATTTTTAATTTACGTAAAGGTATATCAATATCCGAGCCAAGCTTGAACCTTAAACATTATCAAAGGGTTCAGTGACTCGAACAGATCTCCGTTCCTCGCTTTGTTAGTTCACGTGACGTAACTGTAAATATCAGATGTCCTTTTTTTATTTAGCGCTGGGATTTCCCAGCTCTTAGACATCCCGCGGGGCGAGGGGGGCTCCTCAGCCGGGTATGTGAGACTCGCTGCACCGAAAGATGGTAAGGTAGACGCAGTTCTACCGACTAAACCCAGCGAGTGTCTCCAATGCCGCCTTTGGTAAGGTGCGCCTGACCTGTTGAGCAAACAGTACACCTCGTCGGCTTGTCAGCCCCCAAGGGACCTATGCCACCTTTGCAGACTACTGCACCACAATAACTCCTTCTAACGTCGGGCCAATGCAATGGGGTAAGGTTCCCATCCTCGCCCATTGTCCCCCCTGCTCTTTGGTCCCCCGTTCTTATAAGAGGGGTACAAAGAACAGCTCCCACAGTTCAATGAGCCCTGAGACCCACCGCCACGACAAGGCTTGAACCATAGTGGGGAAATATCAAATCAAATCAAAAATCTTTATTTGCCTGAATATAGTACTTAAGTTGTTATTAATTGTAGTGTTTCATATATTCTGCCTTAATATCAGATGTCCTTATATTAAATATGGCTTACATGACACTTTCGGATCATATATTATTTTAAATTACTTTCATATTAGTCAGCTGATTATAACTATTGTCAACGTCGCACTGTCTGACTGTCTGTCTGTCTGTCTGTCTGTCTGTCTGTCTGTCTGTCTGTCTGTCTGTCTGGCTGTATGTCTGTCTGTCTGTCTGTCTGTCTGTCTGTCTGTCTGTCTGTCTGTCTGTCTGTCTGTCTGTCTGTCTATCTGTCCATATGTACGTCGGTCTGTCAAACCAAAACCTGTAGGTACTGACATTTAAAAAACCGATTCACTATCGATTAAAAAACAGGATTGCCATATTATATTTTTTAGCAATACTATAATACTACGTGGTTCACGACACGTAGAATTATATTAAATATTCGTTTCTTGATTACGTGACGTCCTATGGCGAGATGGACTGATGACCTGGGACGACTGGTGGGCAAATGGATGAGGCAAGCAAGGGACAGAGGAGATTGGCAGAAAAAAGGGGGGCCTCAGCAGTGGACAGTAACAGGCTGATGCTGATGAACTAATAAAAAACAATATTAATAAAAGTAGTCAATTTACCAAGGCCTCTAGTTAATTGTTTAACGGCATCCATAAACCAGTCAATAGGTATTAGATTAGACGGCCTCCGGTCCAGTGGTCAGGCTGCTGGACATTTGACGCAGCGGTCGCGGGTTCGAATCCCACCAAGTGCATATAATTTGTATGATGAATATATCTTCTAATATATAAAATTTCCATGTCACAATGTTAGTTACCGTACTCCTCCGAAACGGCTTTACCGATTTTTACCAAATTTTATATGCGTATTCAGTAGGTCTGAGAATCGGCTACTATCTATTTTTCATACCCCTAAGTGATAAGGGTGGTGAACCCCTCAAATTTTAAAAGTTAACGCGGGCGAAGCTGCGGGCAACAGCTAGTATATATATATATAGGTAAATATGTAACCTACTTACATTTTATATTTTATTTCCGTTCCTAGTACCCGTAACACAAGTTCTTACGCGCCTACCACGGGGCCAGGTTAACGTGGTGTGATTGTTGAGTAATATTTATGTATTTATTATTCATTAAAATAAAAACTAGTGAATGGGCGACGGTGACCGGGAGTCAATAACCAATGGACGAGATAGTTTGGTGGGCGCCGATAAAGCAATAAAATATATTTAAAGGGCGTACTGTTTATTTGCGTACGGGCCAAGGGAAGTGGGTATAGCGTTTATGTCTGACTAGATGGAGCCCGCAGCTTCGGCCGCGTTAATTTAGATTTACAACCGTATCCGGAGTGATGATGATTATTTCATAGCATCTGTCACTGAGTCTTAACGTAGCATTCTAATTCCCACCATGGTTCAGGGCTTGACGTGGCGGTGGGGCTCAGTAGCCTAAGGTGTGCCACCTTGGGCGAAGCGAATTGAGCCGAGGGGGCTCTTTGTACCCCTCTTATAAGAAGAGTGGACAAAAGAGCAGGGGGCAATGGGCGAGGGCGGGAACCTCACCCCATTGTACTGTCCCGACGTTTGAAGGGGTTGTTCTGTGGTGCGGCACAACTTTTCGGTGGAGGTGGCGTCGGTCCCCTGAGGGGCTGACTAGCCGTAGATGTGGCCTGTTTGCTCATTAGATCCGGAGCATCTCACCAAATGCGGTATTGGTGGCACTAGCCGGGCTTTTGTGGGTAGAGCTGCGTCCACTTACCAGCTGTCGGGCGCAGCGAGTCCCACATACCCGCGTGGGGAGACCCACTCCCCCGCGGGATGTCTCAGAGCATTTCCCGACGTAAAAAAAAGTGTCAATGAATAATTATTTAAGCTTACTTCGTTAATTTTTTGGCACAAAACTCGAGTTACGTACCAGCCATTAAAAAAAAAAACAACATTCCATACACCAAAACTCGTAACCCGCCAAATCTTTTAAATTGATCTCTTAGAATGCGATCAAATGTAAATTTACAAGGATGCTCCTATTTTAAGATTCGGAGAGTAAATATTTATTTGATGTGTAGCTTAAAAGCTTAGTAAAAATAATACAGGCCTACGAGAACTGGAATAATAAAAGTGTTACCAAATTCTTTCAGACATCAAAATATTGTGATAGGTAAGGGCGAAACAAAACAAATAACTATAGCTTACCATCATCCCGCATTTGCTCCAAGCTGTACTCCAGTCTGAAAAGACAGGCAACATTATTTATTATATACACAGTAATTGCTGTGTTTCGGAGAGAAGAGCAAGACAAGCATTGTATTTACTGGCACGGAGACTTCTTGTGTATATAGGATAACACATCCTTATTCCTGATACATATGGATACAGGATGACACACATACATGAGTTGCCGTTCGTTTCTTTTACGCCGGGAAATGCTCTGAAGCATCCCGCGGGGGAGTGGGTTATGTTCATGGGCGACGTCGACAACTCACTATCAGGTACCATCATAATAAAAACACGGTTATAGGAACTTCCTTAACCCCAGTGAACGTAAACTTAACTTAACCCTTAGATAATAGCATAATCTTGAGGGAAATAGCATTGCTATAGTCCAGATATACAGAATGGCTGGATTTAGCGATAGTCTCATCAGTTCCAAGTGTTACACAATACAAGCTAATTCCAGGTAAAGTTGTTAACTCATGAGCGACGGTGACCTTTCTCTCTCTTTGATATGATCTGATGGCAGTCGCGATCGGTCGTCCGAAGAGAACAGCCAAATAAGTAGAGGCGAATAAAAGGAAGAGCCGAGACCTTGAAGCGAGTATAAGATAGTGGTTTTAATTATTATCTCCCAAGATCCCCGACTCTGTTTCAATTCACGCCTCTCTCGAGGTCCTCACGATCGTAGTGCCAAAATACGCATTCAGGGGTGCGTGGTGGCGTACGTTACCAGCGAACGAAAGGGAAGACGTACGTCAAAATATAGTGGGAGATTGTCCCAGGCGGAGCGGCGAGCTACAGTACAACCGACATAACGAGGAACTGCCCAAGCTCGACCGCCCATCTACAGCTACAGCCGCCCAAAACAACATTTAAGATCACGTGATGTAACGATATAAAATGTCATTTACATACAATTTTTAGTTTTCTACTAGCGTTTAAGATTGTAGAATGGCATCTTGGCTAACCCACCTATCCTAACGTTTTGACCTCGCGTCAGCTTCAGTGGTTCTTCACCAAGATTATTATGATGTTTGTGAGTTTGAATATAGGTGGTAATCCCCAAAACTTCTCATCCGATTAAAAAAAATCCTATAAAATAATCATCACGCGGTTATAAATCAAGTTAATGCGAACCCGCGGACAACTAGTTTATCGTAAACATGTTTGATTTATTTCATATGCATGTGTTTAAAGTTTCTAGTTGATATTGTTCTATATTTCCCTCGAGTATTTGCAATAGGACTGGGTTTGTGGCGTTATAAGTTTTATATATTAATTTTATTATATATATTTTGTATTTTTTTCAATGATTTTTATAATTTGTCGTATGTTTTATTATTTAATTATTTTTATAATTAGACAATAAGAATTCCTCATTCTCAAGGATTTAGGGACCTTCAAGAAAAATCATACTCATATTTGAAAGGCAACGCTGCTAATGATGTAGTGGGTGTATATGGATGTCACTTATCACCTACCATCGGGTGAACCGACTGTCGGTTTGCTCCCTTTTCAAACAAAATATTAGTTGAAATCTCTTTGTCTAAACTCTGAACAATTTAATTTTTAGCTTGGGGTGCGTCCGATAATCACTTATGGCCTTATTAATAAACATAGATTAAATTTACTCCGAGCATTGACTTAGTAATAAGAATTTTTCATACGAATTTCCTATGGAAAATCTTTACTACGGAGTTAATCCATGGAGTAAATTTAATCTATGTTTATTAATAAGCCCATTAGGGTTTTTATAGAAAATCTTTTAACCCCCTCACCACCTGGTGATACATGGTGAGGTTTACGACTAACCCCTTCTCTACCCTACCCAAAATCACACGTATTTGTAAGTACAATAAACGCGTGCATTTTTACAAAACAACGAAAGTATATGTACATGAACATATTTCATTTTGTTAAAGATTAATTAAAATTTTACTGTTTAACGAAAAATTCGTGATATCTCGCTAGACTCCCGCCTCCCCCTGCTGGGCTAGCATGCGTCCGAGATATCTCTTGACTAGAGAGAGAGAGAGAGAGAGATAATGTCTACATCGTGTATTTTCTCGATGACTCGTTACGGTAATACCACGTATACGAAGAGTAATACAAGAACACTCTTCGTATACCGAAATTATATAACTATAGTAGGGAAACGCCACGGCATACAAGAATAGGTACCCGGTTTTATTTATTTACCTAAGTTTAAATTACTTTATCTAGTCCTTAATATTGAAAACGCATGTTAGCTACTGTAGACAGAGACAATACGAGAAAAGGGGTAGACAACATTTGGTCGTCGCAAACTAGGCCAGTAGGTAATATTTCGAGCCATACGTGATTAATGAATGATGATTCTTCGCCTAAAATTATTAGACGAATGAAATACTGTCAACAGAATATTGTACAGTATAATAATACAGCAGTATTATCCGGGCCGGAAGCAATCCGGAACCGGGTCAAATGGCCCGGTAATACGCAATCCGGATCTGCACGACCGTTTCATATTAAATACACTACGAATGTTCGTGATGAAATTGAGAATATTATAAGTGCTAATGTTGTTCTGCTACTCTATAGTCTTATACAGATAAATAACATTGGAGTGTCTGTTTGTAATATTAAATTAACTGCTTTTTAACCGACTTCAACAAAAAGGAGGAGGTTCTCAACTCGGCCGGTATTTTAATGTATTTATTAATTATTTTTTTAATGTATGTACACCGATTTTTCCGTCAATTGTGGACCGATTTTCAAAATTCTTTTTTTGTTTGAAAGTCGTGCCAAATAGTCCCATGATAAGGAAACCAGGATCTGATGATGGCATTCTGGAGAAATCGAGGGGAACTTTCGAAATTCGTAGGAGCGACTAGTGCGTTTAATATTTTTTTAAATAAGCATTTAAAAGCACTACAATTTAATGAAGCTCTAGAGTCGATCTGATGCTGGAGCTGGAAGACAGTCGAGGGAACTCCTCGACGATTTACTTCAGTTATCTTGTGTTTGGGCTTGAATAATTTGTATTGATGAGAACTTGCACCTAGATGGGTTGTGACTGTTATTGGGGGTCTGATGATGAAGACGAAGCTCAATTAAGGGAACTCCTCAACAGTTTACAGTAGCTACCTTGTGATTGGACTTAATTAATTTATACTGATGAGAACTATGCACCCATATGGGCGATACGTGCCATTACAAGTCTGATGATGGAGACCATAGACAGTCGAGGGAGGAACTCCTCGACGATTTACAGCTTTTTTTTGGGCTTACTTCATACGGTTAAATATGCCAAAGTGTCTATCTCTATTCTCTATATGACTTTCTTTAATGAATCACTAAAAATTAAGAAATAAAAATTTTTAAACAAAAATTATAACCGACTTCAAAAAATAAAATAACTAAAAAGTAATAAAATAATTGCGTTTCTTTAATTTTTGTGTCTACAACTAATAATCATCTTGTCCTTCTAATAATGTACAATTTTTGCGTTTACCACGTCATTATTGTTACTTTTGGAGTCGGTGTCAGCTAAGTTAAATATGTAGTAGATCGGGTACAGCAACCATTACGTCACCGTCGTCCGTCACCGGTGTCGTTTTTGCTGCTGTAGGTACCTTGGCTGACACCGACTCCAAAAGTAGCAATAATGACGTGGTAAACGCAAAAATTGTACATTATTAGAAGTACAAGATGATTATTAGTTGTAGACACAAAAAATAAAGAAACGCAATTATTTTATTACTTTTTAGTTATTTTATTTTTTGAAGTCGGTTATAATTTTTGTTTAAATTTTTTTACTAAATGCATATAGATAGATGTATACGGTACATATACCAAAATATTTCTTTTTACAATTGTGGTCTGTCTGTCAGCCTGTTTGTTCCAGCTTATCTGAAGTCTATGTTGCTGCTAGTAATAGATGCCTGAAGGTTTTAAAATTGTCATTATTAGGGACTAGTTTGTGCCCACGGTTTCGCTTAGACTTTATTTGTAAACGAACTGTTGATGATTCTTGGGTTCTAATAACTCAAATCTAAACTATTATGGTGATAACTTTTCAAAAACAATGTAAATTATAGAGAAAAACATAATGGAAGACACGACGGTGTGTTTCTATAAGTGACTGCCATTTTGAAGAAGAGAACACTAAAGATACCAATAATGTCTTCATATTTTCCCCTAAACTGGGGAGAACTTTAATCGGGCCACACTGGTTAATGTATATCATTATTTACACGGTGCTGCCCGTAATAGGCAACCCGCCATCCCTGTCCGTATTTAGGTGGGGATGCGCTTAATCAGCTTTATGGGGCTTATTCATATGTGTCATGACACTCTTAAGTCTTAAATAACCTTATCATATAATTTGACTCGTGGGAGAATTCATCACAAGGGGTTTTGAGGTAAAGAGGGCGGGCCCCTTGTCCCCCATCCCGAAAGCGCCTTAAACCTCCTCGCCTGATTTCGAAGTATATAGAAAGAAAGAAAACATATTATATTCGACACAAACATGTAAGAGGTAGTGCCATGCTGCATTGCAACCGTATTGGGCCGGCACGACCGAGGTGGTACCTCTCGCTCACATAACACCGGCGTCAAGTGACAGCTATGCTGTCGCGTTTCGTGCGGTTTTTGAGTTTTCGGTGGCCCATTGGTGGGGAAGGGAGGAGAGCGGCGCATCTGTGTGGCCTTGGTTGTGTGGATGTGTATGGGCGTTGGTGCCGTGAGGCTCCGACTGCTCGTTTGCCCCCTGATCACATAAAAGAAACAGCAGACACAGAAAAACATGTTTGATTGCACAAACCTAAAAATAATACATAAAAAAATTTAAAGCAACAATTGCAACAGAAATTTGTACTTAATATAAAAATTATAGTTTAAATTACTTATTGTAAAAAAGCGTGGTGCTTGTAACTAAGTTTTTATATTAACTTCACTTTTTAGAAATAGATAACGATGAAATATTTTTAATAATGAATATTGAGCACCTCACACTTTTTTACAATAAGTAATTTTGTTAACCCATTTAATTCATCTTTTAAAAAAAATATTTTTAATTTTTTTATTGGGTTTGCTATTGAAACGTGTTTTTTAGTTTTTTTTTACTATAATTTATTTTTTACTTTTTAATGTCGATTTATTTAATTAAAGATTTTATTAATTTAAAGTACTCAACTATTAACAATCACTTTAGAAATGAGTAAGAGACTAAAAACAACACAAGTGATGTAGGTAACTTGCGCACCTTACGCCTTCCTAGCATGTGCTATCCTGATTATCCTGATCAGGATATTGAAATAATTTTATGAAATTATTGTATTGTCATCAGTCCTCGATAAATCTACAAAGTTTGAACAAAATCTGGCCGTTAAAAGTGGGTCAAAATCATGTTCAAAGATTCCATTACATACATAGATACATAGATACAACCCAAGCTAATAAAAGCGTGGTAAAAAGTATGTCTCACGAGGTCAAAATGGTCATTGATGCTAACGACTATGGTGTGGGAGGTACTTTGCCCTCACGAGTCCGCCCATGAGCGAGGATTTTAACGCCAGATTCAGAGATACCCGCCCCGCGTGCACGCCGTTAGTCGTCACGGCACTGGACTAGATTTACTGCTGAGGCGGGCAATCGATTTTGAAGTGTAAACTTCTTTTAGCGCGGTACGCATATTTTTGGATGAGATAAAATCACTTAACTCGCGACACCGCACACGAAACGCTGGAGACGCAGTTTGACGTTTATAAGACGTGGACTCGCGACACCGCACGCGAATCGCTGGAGACACAGTTTGACGTTTATATGACATGGACATAGGTATGGACATTGTATAGGTTGTCATAATCTTTTACAGCCTGTATTATAGGTATTTGAATTTAATTGTTTTGTTATCACATCACGTGTTACGTGTTAAGTCGCAGGGTGATGATGCTAATGGCACAAGATGACCTCATTCAAAACAGTATCTGGAATATTATTTCCAAATCCTAAATGTAGCAAAGATACTGATTCTGTTTCATCACACCGGAGTCTGGCGAACATAGAACTGAGAAGTAGCGATTAACAAATATATTTAAAATTGGATTGTCTATAAAAAATATGGGTTACAAAGGGTTTTTTTGTATCTTATTTTTACGTTTGTGCGATCAAAAATGTTTTTCTGTGTATCTCTTTATGTCTATGTGTGTGTCGAATAAATGTTTTCTTTCTTTTATTTTTCTTTTTTTTTCTATTAGGTACTTACTCGCTTTTGATTTAAATCGGTTTTGTTTGTCTCGAATAAGCTCTGAAACGGCTCAGTTGGAATTGTATAAAACTGTGTTAATAAAATGGTCCAGGATACAGGGTCCGTTTTCCACTTGACTATTACTATCAACCAAATTTTCCGTGAGTAGCTTAATTTTGATGAGACGCCCAACAATTTCCTGTGTGAAAATTCTCGATTGTGGTAGCTAACAGAGGTAGTAAGGATAAAATAAGTATTTGATGATGAACGTAGGACCGGGATAACCGTACCACGCAATGTGTAGGACAATATGACTGTTAAATTATATAAATATGAATTAAGTACAAGAAAAAATAAATCAGCTGGTTGGTAATCATTTTTGATGATTCATTTTCGATCGATACATGTTGGAAGGATGGGACTCTTTGATCAAACCATACGTTTTGTAGGACAAATATTTTTTCGAATAACTTAGATAATTATAATCGGTTTTAACAAAAAAAAAACCCCAGTTAGTAATAAATTTTAGAGAATCATCAAATGGACATATTATTTTATCCTTGCTACATCTATCAGCTACCATCATCGAGAATTTTCACAGGAAATTGTTGGGCGTCTCATGAAAATGAAGCTACTCACGGAAAATTAGCTTGATAGTAATCAAGTGCAAAAATGTATCCTGTATCCTGGACAAAACTTTTTACGAATTTCATCGTTTGAATAATTTGAATTTTATGGTTTATTAAGCTTACATTCCCGATGTTTTGGATATTTTACGACCATGGTCAAAGGAGGTGTACTGTTTCATTATGAGTGAAATTGGCGTAAACAGTAGGAACATTTGTTTTTACTTTATTTCTTGTGAACCTTTTGTCATAACAAACTCCAAGAATAAAATTGACTATTTTATTACGGAAAATGAGAATTACAGTAAGAATACTTCCTTAATCCAACTAATTGTTTTCAAAATTACCCTAAAATGGGGTAAATGTACCTAATCACTCGGTCCGGAAGTGAGAGAAATTGTAATTTCCGTTGCAGGGCGAGAGATCGTTTTTGAGATGACAGCCTCAATCTTGTATCACTAATCTAGTGCTAACTAACTAGTATTCAACAAGCTAACTCTTCAGCCGATTTAGATTTACAACCGCATCCGATTTGATGTTTTTTTTTCTTTAACGCTGGGAAATGCTCTGAGGCATCCCGCGGGGGAGTGGGTCTCCCCAGCGGGTATGTGGGACTCGCTGCGCCCGACAGCTGGTAAGTGAACGCAGCTCTACCCACTAAAACCCGGCGAGTGCCACCAATGCCGCCTTTGGTGAGGTGCCCCGGATCTAGTAAACAAACAGGGCACCTCGACGGGTAGTCAGTCCTCCAAGGGACCGACGCCACCTCCACAGAGGGGTTGTCCCGCACCACAGAATAACCACTCCCAACGTCGGGACAGTACAATGGGGTGAGGTTCCCATCCTCGCCCCTTGCTCTTTTGTCCCCTCTTCTTATAAGAGGGGTACAAAGAACCCCCTCGGCTCAATTCGCTTCGCCCAAGATGCTGGGCTCACCCTAGGCTACTGAGCCCCACCACCACGTCAAGGCATGAACCATGGTGGGGTACCGGATTGATGATGATTTTACAGCTGATGTTACTCAGTGAAAACGTAGCGTTATACAGGATACATTTTTTTATTGTGTCAGCAACGAAAAGTAGGGGTAGGATGGCCGAGCCTTACGAGTTAGTAATGTCACTATTACGTCATAGACATACCCGACAGTGCCTTATAAAAGTGAGATACAATTAGTCAGGGGGTGGAAATATATCGGTGAGCTCGAGGAGGACGAAGCTCTGCCCAAACCATATTGTAAAGTCACGTAAGCCATTATTATTTGATTATACGTGATAACGTCATAATGCGTCATAAGCCGAACGCTTAGGCCGATCGTGCCTCTATCGCTTCTTCCGCGCTCTCACTTGCCCACTCACCTCAGAACGTGACAATGACATTCTTTGTCGTGCGGCCAGCGTTCATCGATTTAGACGTTAGCAAATTAAAAAGATACAAATAAAGCATACCCTCATGGTGCAGTGGGGTTATAACAGACCATTACAGTTATAGCATGCAGTGGATAAATAGATCTTTTGATCTAATGCTACTTATGATAATGCTGTTCGCAAACTATTTTGTTTGGCAGCAATCTTGGTATTTCTGAAGGTATAAATCATGTGTTTACGAGCTGGTGGGTGGACCGGGTATAAAATGGCGATCATTGTATCAGTGGTATTGTAATGATCGTTTTTAACAAGTAGAAAGTGTCGTATGATTTCCATCTCAGGAAAATAAGAGTAAATAAGATTTATTTAGGGTTGAAAAGTGTCCTTAAATTTCACTATCCTGACACATAACTAGTAAGTTTTGGTGCCAGTAATTACACTGCCTGTCTCATCCCTTTACATCACAGCAATGATGTTTCGTGAAAGAATTAAGCAGGTGGTACCAACAAACAAAAGGTACACAGCATCCTTTCCACCGTTAAACCGGCCCATTATCATTTTCATTATGATATTTTCTTTTGATTGAGTTGAAAACTTCTTTTGTCGCACCGCACACAAATTTTTGTAGACAGTGAGTGAGGCTGATCCGTCACGCTCGGAGGTGAAAGTCTCGATCGGGCGAACTCGGGACCGCCGAGTGTGCCCGAGCGAGAAAGATACAGTCTCTACACTGCTGAGTGCTCTGTCGCTGTGTTGTCACTTCTGTTGGCAGTCCCTATGACTGATTAGGTTTTTTTAGCATTGTATACGAATGCTTTGTTCACGAGACATAAATATTCCATATTATGTAAATGTGAAAATATCGGCGTCAACTTTTAAAACCCAGACAAGTGCTAGTTTGACTCGCGACACACTTGCGAGATATAAGTAGATCGCTTACCAACAGATGGCACGTCTGTCTGTTTGTCTATCCAACGAAAATAAAAAACTGCACCCTAAAAATGAACCAATTACAATGATTTCGGGCTGATGTAAACGTGCGCTGTAAACTATCGTATTGTAATCCATCCACAATAGCGTGCGGTGACAGAGATTGATACAGAAGCGTGAAATTTGAGCGATCTATCAATTTTGTAATGGCTTTGTTGGCTGAATGGCTTTATGACTTTATCATTATTTTTCACTGGTTATATATATACCTAGGTGAAGAGTGATCATGATTCATGACCCTCTCGTGACAATGGTAGCTGTTGTGTTGAATGCAAACACTATTTATGTCCTAAATACCTACATTACCGATCCCCACCTTGGTTCAGGCCTTGACGTGGTGGTGGGGCTCAGTAGCCTAGGGTGAGCCCAGCACCGTGGGCGAAGCTAATTGAGCCGAGGGGGCTCTTTGTACCCCTCTTATAAGCAACGGGGAAAAAAGAGCATGGAGCAAGGGGCGAGGACGGGAACCTCACCCTATTGTACAGTCCCGACGTTGGGAGGGGTTGTACTGTGGTGCAGGACAACCTGTCGGTCCTTTGGGGAACTGACTAGCCGTCGAGGTGCCCTGTTTGCTCATTAGATCCGGGGCACCTCACCAAAGGCGGCAATTGTGGCCCTCGCCGGGTTTTAGTGGGTAGAGCTGCGTCCACTTACCAGCTTTCGGCCCACTCCCCCGCGGGATGCCTCAGAGCATTTCCCGGCGAGAAAAAAAAAACATTACCAATACTTAATCGTATGTCCAGTCGCGTGTTCCAGCTTCTATATATTTTTTTATATTATAGGAGGGCAAACGAGCAGTCGAAGCCTTTTGCCGACTATCGACGCCCATACACATCCGCACAACTAGAGATTATGCAGAAGCGTTGCCCCCTTATTCCCTATCCCCCATGGGCCACCGGAAACGCCAGCATGGCTGTCACTTGACGCCGGTAATATATGAGCGAGAGGTACCACCTCGGTTGTGCCGGCCCAATTCGGCTGCAAAGCAGCATGGCACTACCTCTTATAAATAAATATATTTCTAAGAGAAAAAATAGTTCATAGTATTTTTGAAGTTCTCTTTTTTTAGTTTTGACTTTTATATTTTGTTATTGCTATTGGTACTCAATTTGATTGTATTTTTTACAGGTAAGTGCAGAATGAAGTTAACGTAACTATTCAAACTTCGGGGAAGTTCAGATAAGTGTGTTTGCTATTATAATCTGTGTGCAAGATTTTGTTAAACTTTTTAAACGTTCGAATGTGATCTAGTTATTTATATAATATTATATAAACTTGGCGTTCACTGAGGGAGGCCTGTGTTCAGCAGTGGATGGATAGAGGCTGATGATGATGATGATACATACTTATTATGTATTTTTTATACTATGTATACTAATTTTTTTAATTAAATAAAGTTATTGTAATCATTGTGTATGGAATAAGTAAACACATAACACATATGTAAACAGCTTTATTATGTAATATAGAAGTGTTTTATACAATTTACAGATAAAAAGTTAAAAGAATGTACTAAACAGAGCCTTTTAAGGAAAAAGTGATCCTACGCGTTTTTTTCGAAATGGTCTAATAAACTATTGACAAATGGCCTCTACAATTGTGAGCAGATGGCTCATCTAAAAAGAAATTCGGAGGGGTTGCCCCCGCCTGCCTTGGTTTCAATGACTTAGATTTTTCGTTAAGGCAATGGCAGGTAAAGTTGACACTCGCCTGTCTATAATTTCGTTTTGTGAGCAACTGAGATGACTGTATTGAAGAAGGCCAAGAACACCGGTCAATGAATGAATGACCGGTGAGGCGAATGAAACTTCAGTCTTGTCAAAATCTTAATGAACCGCGATAAAATCCTTAAAAATTATTTCATTATCATAAGTTTTATCTATTAGTTTCTAACCTATGAAATAAGTAATATAATGCTTTGGAAGGAATTCTATTAATTGGAATTAATTAAACATTCCTCTGTCGCTAATTGAAAAATATCTCTGACGTAAAACTCATTGGCATTTTATTCATAGAAATGAAATGTTAGATCGGTCGTTAATATAATAATAATAAATAATAATATGTTGGGACAACTCACACATGGCCATCTGATCCCAAACTAG
This sequence comes from Helleia helle, assembly GCA_963853865.1. Taxonomy (NCBI): domain Eukaryota; kingdom Metazoa; phylum Arthropoda; class Insecta; order Lepidoptera; family Lycaenidae; genus Helleia; species Helleia helle. The sequence goes on along the minus strand of OY971433.1, from coordinate 15,404,536 downwards.
GCAGAGCCTGTAATATGGCAACCAGAAAACTGATACATACATGTTTCTAAATACATACATATTATAGATAAATTACACACATAGAACCAATGATCATGCTCATCACACAAACATTTGTCCTGGGTGGGGATCGAACCCACGACCTTCTGGTTTAGTAGTCAGGCTCACTAATCACTAGACCAACAGACCAGTCTAAATAATACTAGTATTATTTTAAAGATCCTACTTAAAACGTCGAAGATCAAGTAAATGGTCTTCAACTCTTTAATTGTTATGGCTACGGAGTAAATGGAGACTGCTTCGAACGGTTCCAGAACCAGAGGGACAGAGTATGTAACTCATAACTGATATCACTCACATGAACTTTTACGAGTTTTCAAATGTATCATTTGGAACTGAAAAATCACTGAGACGCTAGCTACTCAGCGTATCACATTCAGCATAATGCGACGTCGCTTGTTAATGAAAGAGATACAAAATGATCCCGACTACTATTCCGAAATCACTGCCGAGACCGCTCTTTAATCCCCATTCACCGCACTCACGGCTCACGAGTCAAAAAGAACTAGTTAAAATACAAATAACGTAAAAATGACCACTACAAGAATCGAATTCAAATTTTCAAGGGGTAAGATATATTGTCAAGAGGTAGGTGCCATGCTGCTTTGCAGCCGAATTAGGCTGGCACGACCGGGGTGGTAACTCTCGCTGACATAATATCAGCATCAAGTGACAGCTATGACATTGGGGGGATAAGGAAAAGAAAGGCAACGCATCTGCATAATCTCTGGTTGTGCGGGATGTCTATGGGCGTCGATAATCTCCAAAAGGCCCCTCCTTGTTTGCCCCCCTATGCTATAAAAAGTACAATAGTAGTAATAATAAATACATTTTTACGTAGTCAACGTAAAAACATATCTAATACTAGCTGTTGCCTGCAGCTTCGCCCGCGTTACTCAACTCCTATATGTCACAGCGTGATGTTATATAGCCTATAATAGCCTTCCTCGATAAATGGGCTGTCTAACACTGAAATAATTTTTCAAATCGGACCAGTAGTTCCTGAGATTAGCGCGTTCAAACAAACAAACAAACTCTTCAGCTTTATAATATTAGTATAGATACGTAATTTAGAGTTAATTTCAGAGTAAAGTTTAAATGGCGTATAAGATAAGTGATTGAATTGAGTTTCTATCTAATATTCCAAATGAAACGTAACAATGTATCTAAACATTTCAGTGATGCAGATGCAAATATTCCAATCTCAAAGATGATACAAATTGCCCACCCCTTTAGCCACGCCTCTGGGCTGAAGCCTAGGACATGTTGATAAACATTGCAGATGTATCGATAACAAGGACGAGTACTCTTTCAATAGAATTAAATTATCTATGTAGGGAACATACGTACATACATAGGGTTACGCATTAAATACCACACATTATTGTTAACCGACTTCAAAAAGTAAAATTATAGATTTGGATGCATCCTAGTATTTTCCTAGTAGATTGATAGATTTTTAAACGGCTCGTTCCCAAAATTTCAGCTTCATCGGAAACCAGGAATTGGTCAAACCCACCATGGTTCAGGGCTTGACGTGGCGGTGGGTTTCAGTAGCCTAGGGTGAGCTGTTGCACCTTGGGCGAAGCGAATTGAGCCGAGGGGGCTCTTTGTACTCCTCTTATAAGAAAAGGGGACAGAAGAGCAGAGGGCAAGGGGCGAGGACGGGAACTTCACCCATTGTACTGTCCCGACGTTGGGAGGAGTTGTTCTGTGGTGCGGGACCACCCCTTTGTGGAGGTGGCGTCGTTCCCTTGGGGGACTGACTAGCCGTCGAGGTGCCTTGTTTGCTCATTAGATCCGGGGCACCTCACCAAAGGCGGTATTGGTGGCACTCGCCGGGTTTTAGTGGGTCTGCACACTGCGTCCACTTACCAGCTTTCGGGCCCAGCGACTCCCACATACCCGCGTGGAAAGACCCACTCCCCCGCGGGATGCCTCAGAGCATTTCCTAGCGTTAAATAAAAAAAAATAGGTCTAATTAATCTTAAAGATTCCACCCGAACAAATCACGTAGCACGTATGTGATTTGTTCGGGTTACAAGTTAAATAAAAGCTTATAATAAAATTCATGAGTATAATATTAACAAATATCTTTATTAATACTTTTATAATACCAAAATTATCCATAAAACAAAAATTACAAAAAATGTGCGTTTTAAATACATCCAAATTGTTGCAAATGTTTTCAAAATTAAAATGTCTATGGATGTCGCTTATCATTTACCACCAGGTGAAATGTCCCCTCTTCTGACAATTTTTTGTTTTTGATTGTTCTTTTTAAATGAGTTTTGGATTTGACATCATCTTGAGAATTTAACATCTGCATACAGTAACAAAATATAAACAAATAATTTGAAATAAATAAATATTGCGATTATAAATTGAAATATAAACTACCCTATCTCCCAAGTTCGGCAAATTACAAATACTTACAAAATTTTATCAAGATTGGTTCAGTAGTTTCGGAGTTTATCGCGAACATACATCGTGACACGAAATTTTTGTATATATATAAGATATATCTCTAACGATCTCCGTGTCAGCCGGACCAAGGCGTCATAAATGGAGGTGGGCTGACATTGAGAATTCCTATTACTAATTTGGTTAAAATATTCAACTATTGGACGTATTCGACTAGGAACAAAAGTTACATCACTAAACGTTGCTTAAAACTAATCTGTATTATAGAATTAGTTATATATTAGGTTTTTCAAGCGTAGCAATGATCTAAAAAAAAAGAGATGGATTCATAGCGACAAGCCATCTTCTGTCCTTAGTAAAAGCTAGTGATGGCAATAACGGTTGTTTTACAATAATATATTATCCTGTTCTGTTGTTTTGTAACAACTGTTGTTCTAAACGACGTTATCCTGTTATTGTTGATTTATTGATGTTGAAAAATAGGAATTGTGACGATAAGCAAAAAAAAAGCTCATTCTGCCTATTGCGTGCCTATTATCACCATTGCGTCATCGTTTCAATAATGACAACTGACAACAGGATTTAATTTAATAATGGATTATTCATTATTTTCAAATAACGCATTACTACAACTGTTGTTGTAATAATGACCATCACTAGTAAAAGCCCAGAGGGTTACATAATGTACTGCTGCAGAAGCTCTCCAAAACAGTATTTCGGACGATTTGGTTAATATTAAGTTAAATTTTGTACTGTATAATAAGCTACATTTTGGAACATCCTTTTTCCATTTCATTTCTCTATCCACGTGTTACAAAATAATTAAGTCAAGTAGAAATATACTGTATTTTAATACTAGAAAGCAACGAATATTTTACTCAATAATTAAAAACTTAAACTAACAAACAACGAAGTGATAAGAACTACAAACGCCAAGTGAGCTCCACTGGCAGATGATATAGGTGTTGGGACACGGTAGTTGGTCGCGTAGATATCATTCCAGAAAGCGCTGCGCTCCCCATGGAGATTGACTTTGGCTTCCTCCTTGTAAACTGTTGCGTTGGTAGCCTGCTCCCCCCCACTCATGTTGAGCTCATTGAGAGCTGTTGGTGTGATTGGTTCCCAGATTGTGAAGTTAGGATATCCGAGTTGTGATCTGGAAAAAATTGAATAAGAAAATCATGTTTGTTTGTGACGTAACGTCCTTAATTGATATAACCAATATTTTAAGAGTTATCGGCAAGATAGAAAAAACGGTTCATACAAAAAAGTTGACAGGAAATAAAAGATGCGAATTTTTATTATCTACAATAATGGCCCTATAACTTTTGTCCTGAAGAAATTAAGTTTTTTAAGTTTTTAAGAAGAAGAAAGTAAATTTTGAAAATAAGTTTTCAAGATAGTGGCCAAAATTTATTTTCAAAATGGCGCTTGAAGCTCCATCTGGAAGTGTCAGCATTTTGAGATTTTATGCTCAGTAAGTGACCCTAAACCTTATAAAAAAAATTAGATCGAAAATTTAGTGCGTGGTTGTCCGAGTAAAGTCTTTTTTACTGTAATAACAAAGAATTCTTTATATTGAGTTTTCTGAAAATTTCTGGTATCTATCTCTAATTCCTGTCGACATCCATCGGGATTTAATAAAAGGTTTTCATAAGTTGTGGGTTGGAAGAGCTCTGTCCAGCAAATGTTTAGTTTAAAAAAAAATAGTTTATCGCTCCATATAATTTATTTGCTAATTTGAACCGTATGATAGCTTGTATGTTTGTTTGCTAATATATCGATATTTTATAGGAAAATGTTTAACTTACCCAGTACGTGCAAATTCGGTAAAACGTGCAGTCAAACTTTTTCTAGGAGCCTGTGTCAAAGTGTCCAAGTTGTGATCAAAAATGTAGCTCAGCATGCCCCCATGTCTAACTCCCGTCAACGGTATCTGTGTGTATGGCCAGTCAGGATCATTCGGTCTTTGGTAAGCAAACTGAAATAGCCTCACGTCTGCCCTAGATGTTTGCGCTCTCTCCCGCGCCCCTCTGATCACTGGTATGAGTATCAAACTATCCCCTTGATAGTCCAAGAAGTCTTCAATCGTATCCATGTCGATAGATCTTTGTGCGAAATAAAACTCGCGGATTTTCTTGGCGACTTCTGTTTTGTTTGACGCTGATTCAAATTTCAGATCAGCCTGTATAAAGTCTGTAAAGTTTCTGTCCATTTCGTGCAGCCAGTTTTGGAATAGTGCTTCTCCTGCACGTACTGTCCCTTCTCTATTAGCGTACCCAGCAATATATGGTATGTGACTGTAGTTGCCAGATTTGAGTATATTAATTGGTGCATCCGTCAAAAATGTACTGTTGGGATTTAGTTTTTCATTTTCAATGCAAGGTGCAAAAAGGGGTGTGTTGTTGAAAAACTGGAAATCAGTTAGTGTATTTACGATGATGTTTACATCTGTAGTGATTAGGAGATCTGCTAACTCCTTATTGGATTTATTAGTATAGCCCAATTTCGACCCTACAGCGTGGGCGTAACCTAGTGGATCGTACGAAATAGCCCAAGGTGATAATGCAGACCCACTCAAAACTATCGCTTTATGAACTAAACCCTCGGCCATCGGAGACATAGTAATCAGATCGACCATGGCTGCGCCAGATCCATGCCCCAAAAGTAGCACATTGTTGGGATTTCCTCCGAAACCGGCTATGTTCTGTTGGATCCAGGTCAACGCTTGCACCACATCCTTTAGGCCAACATTTCCAGGTGCTTCAGGGACTCCAAGGCAAAGGAATCCAAATATTGACAGACGATAGTTGACAGAGACGAACACTATGTTCTCTTTGACAAGATTGTCGTAAGAATAGGTCATGGAGCTGGTAGTCTCGTACTGCTCTCCCTCTAGCCATACTATGACCGGATTTGACGCGATGAGATTCCGTGTGTGAACGTTGAGCACCAAACAGTCTTCCACGCCAACCAGTCCTCGGGATGTCGGCTGGGCACATATCACATTGTTGTAAACAGCATGGTATTCTCCTGGGTAGACTGGGGCTGGTGTTGGGTCCTGGAAAAAGAATGCTCAATTTGATTTTTTTTATAAAAGAGGGGGCAAAAACGGTCGTTTAAAAACGGAGTCTTATCACCTGGTAAGAGATCGACATCCACGGACATATCACCGAAGGGTTTACTGATGCGTTGCCTGCCTTTTAAATTTGTCTATACTCTTCATCAAACTCCCTAATTCGTACCACGTATTTAACGCCATATGTCCGTCCGTGTTGGATGCCAGTGGCGAGGGATCGGTCGTCTTGGGGTTTATTGAAAGAAAGAAAGAAAGTAAAATATTTTATTGTTCACACCAAAGATCAAAACATAATCTCATATACATTAATTATTATTGTGAACAATAGAGGTAGCCACTCAGCATTTGCCACACCATTATATTGATTAAATCTGACAATGATGATTCAACACAAAAATCAATAAAAAGTACCGGTTTTATTTAGCTTGTCCTGGTTGTATTTTGTTTGGGTGTAATAAAGTAATTGAAATTTTACCGCCTTCCTGTTACTGATACATGACAAAACCCCTTATTACATTGTTTTATAATGTTTACCGCGTTTTACCGCGATAAAACCAGTATCTTGTAAGAGGTAGTTTCATTGTGCAGCCAAATAGGGCCGGCACGACCGGAATGGACCTATGATGTCGCGTTTTATGCGGCTTGTGAGTTTCCGGTGGCCCATTGCATAATCTCCGGTTGTGCGAATGTGCATGGGCGTCGATAGTCGCCAATAGGCTTCTAATGCTCGTTTGCCTTCCTAATGATTTAAAAAAGACACATAGATCTCATCCCTACGTATGTCAGATTTCACAAAAAAACCACATCCACAGAGAGCGCAAAAATCTTAAAACCAGGCGAGTAAAAATTATTACAAACAGTGATTTATCAAAATCATACCGATTTAACTGCTCTTGAAAAAATAAACGCATGCTCGACCGCCGCGAGAATAATTTTAGCGACATTTATTATTATCTATTACATCTATACAGATAAATAAAATTGGAGTAGGTATATACGGATGGGTTTGATGAAAAAAAAAATTGAGTTTTAGTTTTAAGTATAGGGACCCCCAAAACTTATTGTTTTTTTTCTACTTTTGTGTCAAAATCTTAATGCGGTTCATAGAATACATCTATTTACCAAGTTTCAACAGTAGCTCTTATAGTTTCGGAAAAAAGTGGCTGTGACATACGGACGGACGGATAGACAGACAGACATGACGAATCTATAAGGGTTCCGTTTTTTGCCATTTGGCTACGGAACCCTAAAAATATTAAATTCCATAAACATAAACCTTAATATTTGTATATTATGTTGTATATTATGTGATGGTACGGAACCCTTTGTGCGCGAGTCCGACTAGCACTTGGCCGGTTTTTTTTAATGAATGCATATGGATGTATACACGGGATACCATAGACTTTTTTACAATTTTTATCTGTCTGTCTGTCTGTTTGTTTGTTCCGACTAATCTCTGAAACGGAGCCCGATTTTGATGGGACTTTCACTGGCAGATAGCTGATGTTATAGGGAGTAACTTAGCTATAAAATTATCATCATCAATCCGTATACGGCTGTAAATCTAAGTTAACGCGGGCGAAGCTGCGGGCAACAGCTAGTAATTAGTATAATTGTTAATCCAAGATGACTCCGCTTCAAAATGGCGGATGGCGTATTTTTCAAATAAAACTCCTCACAATTAAATTCTCTGGTGGCAATGCCATTTTTCTTGCCATTTACATTACGTAGCCAGTATCTCAGGTAGATCCTGATCCTATGTGGGACTCGCAGCTGGGAGTGCCCTGTACTAAAACCACTGCGAGCGCCTTCAGCCGCTTCTTGAGGGTCCCAATGGAGGCATAGATCACATCAGCGACAGAGGTGTCAATGCCCTAGATTGATACAGAGTCATATCTGGTATCTAGGATTATCTATATTATTTTCTTTATCTATACAGATAAATAAAATTGGAGTGTCTGTTTGTAATATTAAAATAACCGCTTTTTATTGAATGCATATGGAAACACGGTACATAATATACCAAAATAACATTTTTTACAATTTTTGTCTGTCTGTCTGTTTATTTGTTGTCATCTCTAAAACGGCTTGGCTGATTTTGACGGGATTATCAATGGCTAATGATGGGATTATTATTATTATTATTATTAATGATGGGATAGCTGATGTTATACGGAGTAACTGAGGTTATAAAAATATAAAACTTATCAATCCTGCGGAAGGTTCTGGCAACAGTTTTCAATAAAACAGTTCAAATTATTTTTGTTTTCCTTATTTTATTTAAAAATGCAATCAGTTCTTAGAACAGATATTTATAAATGTCATATCTTATCTATTTCAAGTGATGGACGTCCAATATTTAACTCAATATCTCTTATCAGTTGTAATTTTATTGCTTAAGAGATTTATTTTATTATATAATAGGTTAATTCCTTGCATCTCGAAATTAATTTATAAAATTATAAAAAATCTTATATATTCCTTGCATTCTAAGGTCGTTAAATTATCTTTCTGATGTACAAAAGCAGTCGAATTAAATATACCCTCCCTTTTTTAAAGTCGGTTAAAATACAGCCATGCTCCTGGCACATTTATTAAAAAATGTATGTTGATATATCTTTGATTTTTCATATAAATATTAATAAGAGGTACTTAAATTGTATGTGGAAGATAAACTTAAAAATATCTCACCCCATTTCAAAATCTGACCCCAGTATAGTGATCAGTCCGCAGACGGCTGTAGATCTAACGTGGGCCACAGATACACATAATACCGGCGTCAAGTGACAGCTATGTTGTCGCGTTTCGTGCGATTTATGAATTTCCGGTGGCCCATTGGGGGGATAGGGAAAAAGAGGGCAACGCATCTGCATAACTTTTGGTTGTGCGCATGTATATGTTACATCGATCCGGATCGATCGCGGAAGCTTAGGTTCGAATCCGATACGAGTAGACACAAACCCAGGCCGCGCAAACAGCGCTAGCACTACGCTACCGCTATATTGCTTGGGCACCGCGCATGACCCGCCTCCCTCTCCAGAGGGATGAGGGCGGGCCCTCATGATGATAGGATAAATTCAACCGTAAAAGATTCGTCGACCGTATCGGATTTGACTAGTCCAAATCCTGCTCTCCCGAGCAACGCGCGCGATGAACCGCGCCCCCCTTTCGAATATTTCTTAAGTGAGCCACTTGCTCACTTACTGTACCGATTGAGCTTAAAGGCCATCAGGCCGAAAAGTCTAGCCCTTCCGAAAAAAAAGATGTATATGTACGTCGGTAGTCCCCATAAGGTTCCGACTGCTCGGTTGCCTCCTTATGACATAAAAAGCTAGTATAATTATAGGTATGGTGCCTACATCTAACGAGCGTGTTATTAGGTCGTGAATTCTCTGTGTCCCGTTTTTAGACTCACCTAACAACAATTAGTGGTGAGGTCATAGGCCCTCATAATTGGACCATAGCCCTGGACCCTCTCTTTGAAATGCGGCCTTATAACTCCGTCACAAGAAGTGATTTTCACCGGTGATCGGGATTGCGCTGTGTCACTATGGAGAGTGCACAGGCAGTGTAATTACTGGCACAGACTTAACGTGTTATGTCTTAGGATAGGCAACACGAGTTGCCTTATTTTTACCACGCTTTTATTAGCTTGGGTTGTATCTATGTATCTATGTATGTAATGGAATCTTTGAACATGATTTTGACCCACTTCTAACGACCAGATTTTGTTCAAACTTTGTAGATTTATCGAGGACCGATGACAATACAATAATTTGATAAAATTATTCCAATATCCTGATCAGGATGATCAGGATAGCACATGCTAGGAAGGCGTAAGGCGCGCAAGTTACCTACATCACTTGTGTTGTTTTTAGTCTCTCACTCATTTCTAAAGTGATTGTTAATAGTTGAGTACTTTAAATTAATAAAATCTTTAATTTAAAAAAATCGACACTAAAAAGTAAAAAATAAATTATAGTTTAAAAAAACTAAAAAACACGCTTTAATAGCAAACCCAACAAAAAAATTGAAAATAATTTTTAATAGATGAATTAAATGGGTTAACAAAATTACTTATTGTAAAAAAGCGTGAGGTGCTCAATATTCATTATTAAAAATATGTCATCGGTATCTATTTCTAAAAAGTGAAGTTAATATAAAATCTTAGATACAAGCATCACGCTTTTTTACAATAAGTAATTTTGTTAACCCATTTAATTCATCTATTAAAAATTATTTTCAAATTTTTTGGTGGGTTTGCTATTAAAGCGTGTTTTTTAGTTTTTTTATTTCTATAACGCCGGGAAATGCTCTGAGGCATCTGAGGGAGTGGGTCTCCTATGTATGTGGGACTCGCTGCGCCCGAGAGCTGGTAAGTGGACGCAGCTCTACGTACTTAAACCCGGCGAGTGCCACCAAAGCCGCCTTTGGTGAGGTACCCGGATCAAATGAGCAAACAGGGCACCTCGACGGCTAGTCAGTCCCGTCTTCCCTTGCCCCCGATTAAATGAGCAAACAGGGCACCTCGACGGCTAGTCAGTCCCGCAAGGGACCGACGCCACCCCCAAGGAGGGGTTGTCCTGCACCATAGGTTCATGGGTGATTGTTTAATCTTTTTAATACATTTAAGCGAATTGACGCTTATGGATGTTTTAAATCATTTATCTTACCACCTTTAGTCTTTACATTATACCTATTACTTACTAGCTGTTGCCCGCAGCTTCACCCGCGTTAACTTAGATTTACAGCCGGAGTGATGATGATTATTATTGTAGCCTAAGTTACTCCTTCTAACATCAGCTATTTTCCATTGAAAGTCCCATCAAAATTGGCCCAGCCGTTTTCGAGATTACCCGGAACAAACAGACAGACAGACAAAAAGTGTAATGTTATTTTGGGATATGTCATATGTACCGTGTATGTACACATTTAGTAAAAAGCGGATATTGTAATATTACAAACAGACACTCCAATTTTATTTATCTGTATAGATTGCACGATCTAGACTCTACGTATAGCCAGAATATAGGGTGTGTTTCAGAATCATTTTACATTCCACGAAGAAATTACAAATACCTACCCGATTCCACCTTACCAAAACAAACAATTCACAGAAGTCGTTAACAACTCGCATTGCTAATCGCTATCAAACTACACCTTTCCACCACGTGCGCTAGGTGGCGCTATCCGTCGGATAAAACTCAAGATTGTAGTGTTATCAGCTATAATAATAGATTTATTATGAATTAAATTATTACAATATGAAAATAAAACAATTAATAAATAATACACAAACACAAAATTCCAATATCTACAATATAATTAAGAATTACCTTAAACCTATTCTGGCCTGTCGCTTGACCGGCGTAATGGATGCCATAAAAATTGGCGATACCATCATTGCCGTAAGTTCCGATGACAACTCCTTGCGTTGTATTCACTGAAGGAACGGTCTGCGCACGCGCAGTCGCTAGCGCACCTAAAAACAAAAACACCAACATCACTAGAACACGTGTTACGAGCACGAACCGCGGCGGGCAAATGGCGTGGCCGTGGAGTGTTGACTGTTGACACTCGAGTCTCGACTGTGAAGTAAGCGCGGGAGGCGTCAGGCGGACCGTGAAGGAGTGAGCTGTGTATGTTGTGAGTTGTGAGTCACTCCTTCACCCGCGTCCCGCGCCCTTGTGAACAAGCACTGCGAAGTTAGCAGCGAGTGAGCTGTTCAATAAGTATTGAGGAGATCATCTAGATACAAATTTTTAAGGACAAGACTCATATCAAATACCTTTTTGCGTTGGTAAATGTGTACGATAAACTACGAGATATCTTCAAGTTCAATATAACGGTGTTGTTAAAACAATTTGCCATTAAAAACTAGTAAGAGTTAATGGTAATTCACTAACTACGGCTAAACGGTTAGGCTTCAGTGTTGTCGTTTGTTTATTTCGTTAGTTGCTATACGCTTTTTATTAGCTTCACTTGTACCTATGTATGTTGGTATGGTTTTTGTTACCGATTTTGACTCAAAGCGGTTAGCATTCATTAATACTTAGTAGACTTATCGAGGACCAAACAATATTTTGATAAGATTATTCCATTATCCTAATTAGGATCGTCAGAATTAATTTTTTTGAATGCTTATGAACCAACCATGGGGACTGAGGTAACAGTGTTATTTTCCAAGGTCACGAAGTTACCCTTTTTACAGCAGTAAAGTATTGTAGTTCTCCCGTGACAATGGTTGCTGTAAGGTATCCGAAACGTAAGCATGTAAAAGTCAATAAACCGCGATAAAATCCGTAAAATTTGTTTCATTATAATTTTGTTTTTTTTTAATGTTAGTTTGATAGGCAAACTGGCAAACGTGCCACCTGATGGTAAGTGGTCGACGTCGCCCATGAACATCAACCAGTTTACCTGGAACGAGCCCAGGCAACTCATTTATGTGTTGCCTATCCTGAGACATAAGATGTTAAGTCTCGGTGCCAGTAATTACACTGCCTGTCTTGCCCTTCTCTCCGAAACACAGCAAAGCTGTTTCACGGGAGAAACAAGCAAGATGGTGGTACCCATGCAGCCGAGAGCGCGGCACAGCGCTTCCCTCCCACCGGTGGGACATTCGCGAAAACATTAGAAAACAATATGTATCCTAAGATTTTATAGATCACGATCTGCGCAAAAAGTTATTAGTGCCTGTAATGGTAGACTGCTGTAATTCACACCATCGTTCAAGCCTTGTCGTGGCGTCCTGTTTGCTCAATAGATCCGGGGTAGGTACCTCACCAAAAGCGGCATTGGTGGAACTCGCCGGGTTTTAGTGGGTAGAGCTGTGTCCACCTTATAATCTTTCGGGCGCAGCGAGTCCCACATACCTGCCTGGGGAGTCCCGCCCTCCTCAGCGGGAGAGCCTTTCCCGGCGCTAAAGAAAAAAAAAATATTTCTAGTCTTGTCGTGGCGGTGGGGCTCGGTTACCTACAGCCCCCGACGGATTATATTGGATTTTATATTAAGTTCATAGGGACTTGAATAATATGTTATTGCCACATCTACGTCTTCGAGAACCAAATAGGTGCGTAGGGAAGTGCTATGAAAACTAATACTCTGTTGTTTAAATGTCGGGGTTTTTAATTATTTTATCATTTTTCAATTATGTTTTAACCGTCGTGGGTTTTTTTCAAAATATTTAATTTTGTTTTTTATTTCAAACTTTTTATAGAGTATGCTCTATAAAACTAATTAATATTAAATATGTAGAAGCTAAGATTAAATATATTAATGACTGCAGCGCCTTCAAGTGATTTACCACCGCATCATCTGTTTAAGAACCTTTACTGATCAACCACAAACCCTATAATGAATACCGCATGAAAATCGGACTAGATATTACTGCAGCGTCACCTAGTGAGTTGATACCGTAACACCTATTTAAAAATCTTCACTAATCAACCACAAACCCATTTTTAAAAGCCGCATCCAAATCGGACCAGTAGTTTTGGTATTGTAAAAACAATGTTCACTGCAGCGCCCCCTAGTGAGGTGCTCATAAATCCGCACAGCCAAAAGTTGTGCAGATGCGTTTCCCTCCTTTTCCCTATCGGGATGAGAATACCTATGTACCACCGGAAACTCACAAACCGCACGAAACGCGAAACATAGCTGTCACTTGACGCCGGTGCTATGTGAGCATATCACCCCGGTCGTGCCGGCCCAATTCGGCTGCAAAGCATCATGGCACTACCTCTTACTTACAAAATTTAAACGTGTTTTCGGTCTCTTAATGCGATTGACTTTTCGATATTCTCGGAGCTCGATATTTCGACATTATCTACTAATTATAAACTTCACGAGACTATTTTTTTTGTTTCCACTGGGGAATGCTCTTATACATACCACCGGGCCCGGGGGAGCCTGGGGGTTATGTGGGACTCTCTGCGCCCGAAAAGATGGTAAAGTGGGCGCAGACTCTACCGACTAAACCCCAGAGGTGTTCTCCACGTCGTCTGAGTGACCCGGCGAGGGAGCTGTGGACGTCCATAACCATAACACATTTTTAAGAACATGCAACACAATTTAAACCGAACCTATAACCGGAAACCACATCCAAAACGGACTTAGTAGTAGTTGCACAAACAAAATATTATGTTTTCTGCAGCGCCCCCTGTAGGGCTAGCATTCGCGCATGACAAAATTGTATCTATCCCTTACCCCGTATTACTTATATGAAATAATACGAGAAAAGGCGTAGACAAAATTTTGTAGTGCGCGCATGATAGCGCTACTGGTGAATTTTCATCGTCTTAAAAAATATATGAATATCCACCAATCAAACCAGAACCCACCACTGAATGAAAACCGCATCAAAACAAATATTTACTGCAGCGCCCCCTGGTAAGTCGTAATTGTAACACCTATCTGATAACATGCACCAATTAAATCCAAACCCATAATTGAAAACCGCATCAAAATCAGACTAGTAATTTTGGAGAAAAATTGCAGCATTAGTTTGTACAAATAAATGTTTACTGCAGCGCCCCCTGGTGAGTCGTCACCGTAACACATTTAAGAACACGTACCACAATTAAACCCGAACCTATCACCGAAAATCGCATCTAAAGCGGACTAGTAGTTTTGGTTTTCCACAAACAAACATTTACTTCAGCGCCCACTGGTGAGTTTTCATCGTAACACATAATACAAGAACATGCACCGATCAAACCAGAACCCATCACTGAATTAAAACAGCATCAAAACAAATGTTTACTGCAGCGCCCCCTGGTGGGTTGTAATTGTAACACATATCTAAGAACATGCACCAATCAAACCCAAACCCATCATTGAAATTCGTATCAAAATTAAAATAGTAGTTTTGGAGAAAAATGGCAACATTGGATTGTACAAAAAACGTTTACTGCAGTGCCCTCTAGTGAGTTATCAACTTAATATCTATCTAATAATATGCACCAATCTAATCCGAACCCATCTCTGAAAACCGCATCAAAATCGGACAAGTAGTCTTGGAGATAAGCGGCAAAATAGGTTTACACACACAAACTGCCTCTCACCCCAAACGCATATACAGTCTCCGTTCCGTCGCGGGTAATGAAAAACCATGACATTCGGTTTTCCGTAGAGTTTTTTATCCTATTAAATAATATTTTAGGTATCCAGTCGTGGGTAATTACACTGCCTGTGCCCCTCTTTCTAAAACAGTAAAACTGTTTTATTTATTAAATTCAGATTTTCTTCTTAATTATAAATAAATAAATTAAATTCTTAATAATTATTCCATATTATAAAAACAAAATACTAATCTTTAGAGTTATATAGTTTTTTGTTTTATATTATAGGAGGGCAAACGAGCAGTCGTAGCCTTTTGGCGACTATCGACGCCCATACATATCCGTACAACCAGAGATTATGCAGAGGCGTTGCCCTCCTTTTCCCTATTCCCCCAATGGGCCACCGGAAACTCACAAACCACACGAAAGTCGAAACGCGACGGCACAGCTGTCACTTGACACCGGTGTTATGTACAACTCCGGTCGTGCTGTGTTATGTGAGCGTGAGGTCCCCGTGCCTGCCCAATTCGGCTGCAAATCAGCATGGCACTATCTCTTACAGGTTAGAGTTGAAAACAATATTCTTAGTTCTTACAAGATATATTAATAGTAGAGGCCATTAGGCCACACTTTAGGTCCCCACCATAGTTCAAGCCTTGTCGTGGCGGTGGGGCTCAGGCGAACCTAACACCTTGAGCGAAGCGACAATTCGGCTCAATAGCCGAGGGAGCTGCTCTTTGTACCCTCTTATAAGAAGGGTGGTGCGGGACAACTCCTCCGTGGAGGTGGCGTCGACCCCTTTAGGGGCTGACTAGCTGTTGAGGTGCCTGTTTTCTCATTAGATTCGGGGCACCTCACCAAAGGCGTCATTGGCGGCACTCGTCTCGTTTTAGCCACCATACTATCTTTCGGGCGCAGCGAGTCCCACTTGGGGAGAGAAACTCCTCCGCGGGATGCCTCAAAGCATTTCCCGTCGTAAAGGCGGGCCTTTCCCGATAAACGGCATTTTGAATTCTGTTTTATTTAGAAACTAAGCCATTTAAGTTTTTTTTTTTTAATATGTTATTTAACACTCCTTCATCAAAATATTTCGGTCGTTCGATACACGATTACTTATATTTTGCTGCATTAAAAAAATTGCAAAGATAAGTCAAAATTGAGATGAAAAAACCATTTTATTTGAGTAATATCAGGTTCTGTACAATAAAACTTGTACCATAATAAACCTTGTAGTAAATGTCGTCGTTGTCGGTCGTCATAAATTATCTTCTTCTAATCTAATATATAAAATTTCCATGTCACAATGTTAGTTACCGTACTCCTCCGAAACGGCTTTACCGATTTTTACCAAATTTTATATGCGTATTCAGTAGGTCTGAGAATCGGCTACTATCTATTTTTCATACCCCTAAGTGATGGTGGACAACCCCTCAAATTTTAAAAGTTAACGCGGGCGAAGCTGCGGGCAACAGCTAGTTTTTTTATAAATTCCTCCCTTCAATTAAATAAATATGTGTTTTCACTCGCTGCCAAAGCGCTCGACGCAGTTTCGAGCTCCATACTAAATTCAGTTCTCGGACAGCCCCGCCTTAAACAGAAAAGGGCCACACATTAGGTCAATTCGAAAAAAACAATCTTACAAGTATTATTCTACTAGCAACGCCCCGCGGTTAATGCGTTCTTCCATTCTCATAGGATACTAGGATACGTACCTACGAGAGAAAGGACAGAAAACTTACAAAGAAATAAAGAAATTCCACGCACTTTCTCTTTATCCAAGGTATTCTGGAATTTATTAAATATGAAGGGCTTAATAAGGAAAGTTTGTGAAACATTCTTGGAGTTTCATTGTTGTAGCTGGAAGTTGAGTTTTATATATCTCGTATTGTACAGTAACTTCGTACAATAGAACTGAGAGAATCTTCGTGGGGTCATGGATTCGAATCCTATCAATTTAGATGAGTATTTATACCGGGGTTGCATACATACATATTCTGTTCTATACATCTATACAGATAAATAAAAATCATTTTATAAAAAATTTAAACCGACTTCAAAAATACTAAACGAAAAAAAAAATACAGACGAATTGAGAACCTCCTCTTTTTTTGAAGTCGGTTAAAAATTGGATTGTCTGTTTGTAATATTAAAATAACCGTTTTTTATTAATTGCATATGGATGTATACACGGTGCATATACCGAAATAACATTTTTTACAATGTTTGTCTGTCAGTCTGTCTGTCTGTCTGTTTGTTCCGGCTAATCTTGAAAACGGATGGGCCGATTTTGACGGAACTTTCACAGACAGATAGCTGATGGTTTAAGGAGTAACTTAGGCTATAAAAATAATCATCATCAATCCGTGTACGCCTGTAAATCTAAGTTAACACGGGCGAAGCTGCGAGCTACAGCTAGTTCTATAATAAAATTGTAATTGTGTTTTAGTAATTCTATGACACCCCATTCCACCACGAACCTGTTAACGTGTGACGATAAAAGGCGTAAAATGATAATTATCGGGTTTTCAGGTTTTCTTCATTAAATAGACGTTTTAATATGTAATAACATTATATATAATATCAACCCTTATATGTCCCACTGTAGACCCCGTGCTCTCCTCGAAATCAGGCGAGGAGGCTGTTCGGCCATAGTTCACCGATGCGCTGGCCCAATGCGGGTTGGTGAACTTCACACACCTTCAAAGACTTTTAATCTCATCAGGCATGCAGGTTTCCTCACGTTGTTTCCTTCATCGGTGAGCAAGCGATGGTCTCATGTTCAAGTGCATTTAGAAATATAGAAAACCCTTTTCAAGGCACCACAGGGGTCGGGATCGAACCCGGATCTCTCACTCAAGAGCCAAGCCCATACCCACTAAACCATCGTCGCTCACAACAATATCATTATAACAAAGTAAATTTTAAATGTACGCTGTGCTTTGAATAGAAAATCGATACATTTATAAAGCGCCTTCTAAAATGTCACACGCAATTTCAACGATGTAGCAACTAAAATATCCATTTTATTTTTACTTCGTCATCATCATCACCACAACCAACCAGCTGTCGGTATTTCCGAATGCTGTCTGCCCATTTACCTACATATAACAATTCCGAAAGAATTGAAAATAGAACAAATAAAAAAAATGCTAAACGGTTTTATTGAAAAAAAAAAAGATAATAATGATGTAAATAATGTACTAAAAGCCAAAAGTATTCGGAAGGTCCTAGGTAACAGTCCCACCACTCTGCCCAGCAATCTAAGGCAGCGTTTCCCATTTAGTAAACTTGAGTGGGTCATGAAGGAAACTCTCATTTACCCGGCAAAACATAGTTTGGAAATCACTGAGGTATTGGTTGGGCGTAGTTACTTAGGTTACGCTATGACCCACGATATTATATTTTTTTTATCTGATCAATACCGTAGATTTAAAATTAATAAAACAATTTTTACGGATTTTATCGCGGTTTATTAAGATTTTTACACTGTGACTGTGGTCTCTCTTATATAGGCCAAACTAAAAGATCCATTAAAACTCGCGTCAAAGAACATATAGTTGATTTAAAACACCGTCGCTACACTAAGTCTGCCATATGTGAACATAGTCTTGACAAAGCTCGCCATTATATCAGATTTGATAAACCACAAGTCCTCGCAAAAGAACACAGATTCCAACCAAGGATGATCCGCGAGGTTATTGAAATTAAAAAACATCCTAATTTCAATAGAGAAGATGGCTGCCTTTTACCACCTGCTTGGGATCCCATTATTAAAATTATCAAATCAAAATCCAAGCATAATATGTCACAGATTAAAGATACAGTTAGCACTTTCTGCGTAGATAGGACTGACCAAAATATTGATGTATCATAGGGTAGTTTCGAATAACTTTGTAATGATAGGACGTATGACACCTCAGTCCTCCCGTGACCATGGTTGCTGTAAAGTATCCGAAACGTCGGGCTTGTAAAAATCTTAATAAACCGCGATAAAATCCGTAAAAATTGTTTTATTATAATACCGTAGATTGCTGAGAAAAGTGCCACTCTTCATCATCATCTACTATAGTCTAAATTAATCAAAACCACTAAAGGCTCTTCTGAAACTGAAAGCTAATACTCACACAGCTCATATACAACTGTGTCAAGTACTGCTTGAAGATTGCTAACGCTTCATAGCATCTACATCCGCGGGTCCACGGGCAATCGATGTTAGTAGCTCTCTAATCAATCATATCAATCTATCAATTTGCTACCTGCTGGTGCTCGCAGATAAGTTTTTCAGCAGTATTCGGACCGATGATGATCGTAATGTAACATTTTTATAGCCAACTCTATGATATGTATAACCAATTTTCTGTCAATAAAATAAATCGCGATCAGCGATTTAGGAGTAGAAAGGTGACATGCAGACAGCATGACAACAGACTTTCGCACTGAGTTTGTTTCGCAGGTTCTTCTCAGTGGGCTTGCTTTGGAACCGGTGGTAGATTCAATTGACGTTCAAAAAGATACTCTGTTTGTACTATTTTCAATAAATAAATTGATTTGATTTGCATTTATAATATTTATATAGTATAGCTTAGCTAGCTTCGCCCGCGTTAAGTTCGATTTACAGCCGTTTCCGGCCTGATGGTGCTTATTTTTATAGTCTAGTTTCTCCTTATAACATCAGCTATCTGTCAGTGAAAGTCCCATCAAAATCGGCCCAGCCGTTTTAGAGATAAACCGGAACAAACAGACATACAGACAGATAAAAACTGTATTTTGGTACATGTACGTGTATGTACATCTATGTGGATTTTGGATTTAATAAAAAGCGGTTATTTTAATATTACAAACAGACACTCCAATTTTATTTATCTGTATAGGTTGGTATGAAAGTACTTATCAAAACTCTTATCAAAATATATAAAATAACCTTTTATCATGGAACATACAACTCTCCTGCGAAGAATTGCTTTTATAATTTTGCAAGGCGTTTTATTTAATAAAATCGATAGATTGGAAATAATTTTAAATCTCATCAATTAACTGTTTCCTCATTATTAGTATGCGTGACAAGGTATCGACCGTCTTGGCGTTCATTGATAGAGGACTATGTTCAGCAGTGGACGGAAATAGGTTGTTGATGAGGACAATGATGATGTTGATGATGATGATGATGATGTTGATGATGATGATGATGATGATGATGATGACGGTGATAATGCTGATAATAATGATGATGATGATGATAATGATGCACACAATTACATAGATGGATGTCAAATCTGAACGAGATTATGTACTACGTTTGTTACCTATCTAAGTTTTTTATCGTTTTTCTTTGCGGAGTCTGCATTTAAAACGAGTATTTTTACTACATCTACTTTTTATAAAATAAAGATATTTTGATTTGATTTGTGGTTTTTATTTTTATTTTTGATTTGATTTCTGATTACCTCCCAGGCATTTCAGGATAAGATGTTAAAATTGTAATAGAATACATATTATTTGAAAAGATTAGTTCCACTGAGTTTGTTTCGCCGCTTCTTCTCAGCGGCCTAGCCTTGGAACCGGTGGTAGATTTAATTGACGTTCAAAAAGATACTGTATTGGTACTATTTTGAATAAAAAAAAATTGATTTGATTTGATTTATGTGTAATACGAAACATCTGTACACCTTAAAATCTGCTCAAAGGGACGTACAGGGCGTGATACAGATTTACTCTCGGTTGGATTCGCACTCGCGACCTAACACTCCGTCCATCCATTAGGACATCGTACAAAACTAGAAAGTGCTCCAAGGTATAATCAAAAGTACGCAACATGAATATCTAGTCATCTAGTCACAAAGGAACGCTCTAGTCAGGAAGTAATCTCAGAGATCGGTATTAATGGAGATTCTTTTATCTTTTGAAATTGGAGTTGGATTATTTTGTTATTGAACGTCCATTGCAATGCTAAGAACTGAATTGGAAAAGAAAGGTTTTGTAAATGGCTAGTTGGTATTACAAAATGATTTTGCATGTGTTTTTAGAGTTTCGTGCTCCTGCGACAAAACTGTCTTTATAAACTATCTACTTATAAATATATAGGAGCTGTTCTATAGATTGCTCATCACGATATCTCTGGAATAAGACCTAGAGACTTGAAATTTTGTAGGAATATTACTTTTGCCATGTAGAGGTCAGCTAAGAACGGATTTTAAGAGATCAGAAAGCTGTACTCAGCTACCGAATACGAACTACGAAAATCGACAAACTCGAGATATGTTCGATATCAATTTTATTTCAGTTTTGGACATTTAAACCAAGAAAGTACCTGTATTGTAATTTTTGGCCTTTTCTTCGTGCACTGCAGACCTCTTAAAATAAACGCGATGCCTATTTTGAGACATGAGATGGTTCTCGGTGCCAGTAAAGTAAGCAAGACGGTGGTACCTTTGCAGACGGGGCGCGGTACAGCGTATCCCTTCCGCCGTATGTCTCGAATAGTCTCTGGATTTTCACGGATTTCGATGAAAACTTTTGAGACAAAATATTTAACTTAAATCTTCGTATTAGTTGGATCACGTCTCATTAATCTAATCCCATTTCATCCCATTTTTATTTCTCTTTCTTATCTTTCAGTAATTCACGATGAAAAACGAAGGCCGTGTCGCAGCGTTCAAAGTTGTAAGCGTCTGTGGGCGTAATCACTTACAATCTACGTGCTATGACGTGCATGCTCGTGCCATCACTTTGTGAAATACTAACTGCTTTCTTCAGATGCGTATAGCTGTGTTTGTTCAGTTAGTCATTTTCTCCTCTGCAGCCTGGCTTCGACTCGCCGGGATCTAGCATTTGAGGATCCTTGGAAATTCATAGAGGGGAGTTCAAAGAAGGCAACTTTTCGTCTCATGATTGTCGACATCGGTCTTGCGGTTTGATTTACAAGTACCCTGACGTTTGAA
The DNA here is from genome assembly GCA_963853865.1 of Helleia helle. Lineage (NCBI taxonomy): Eukaryota > Metazoa > Arthropoda > Insecta > Lepidoptera > Lycaenidae > Helleia > Helleia helle. Next base: position 15,382,973 of record OY971433.1, on the reverse strand, counting down.
GTAAAACTAACATTAATTGCATTTCCAAAACTCAGTATTTCCCATGTCTCTGTCTCTCTCTCTCTCTCTCTCTCTCTCTCTCTCTCTCTCTCTCTCTGTCTTTATCTACGGACTAAGCTTGTACTTCACTCAGTTTTAGTTTATTGAATAAAACATAGGCTCTGATTTATCGCCAACATGTAACAGGACAAAACCCAATTCTCCCTAACGAGAATATATCACACGGGAAAACGGCTCGCTGAATTTAGCAATATCTGGCTTCTGAAATCCCATGAAATCCCCTTGTATGTATTGCATGAAAATATATTTTTTTATTGTTTGGATAGGCAAACTGGCAGCCGTGCCAGTGGTAAGTGGTCGACATCACCCATGAACATAAACTAGTTTACCTGGAGCCCAGGTAACCTAATCATATGGGGTCTATCCTGACACATAAGATGTTAAGTCTCTGTGCCAGTAATTACACTGCCTGTGTGTTTCACGGGAGAAACAAGGAAGATGGTGGTACTCATGCAGCCGGGAATGCACAACAGCGCAATCCTGGGAGGGATGTAACCCCGATAATATAAATAATAATATCTACGGATGTTTTAAATATATAAATAATTACTTCAGCTTGCTACATTGGTTCAGCCATATTAAGATGATAATCTAGATAGTCTTAAATGCGTCCTATCAAATAAGAAAGAGAGAGATAGAAGATAATTAGTTTTTTTTACACAAAGTAACGGTCATATCTACAAAGATATGCCACATTTTTTCATGTGCAAGCAATTTAAATACAGAATAAAACATCTAGTGTAAGATTAGGAATTATGTGCTTTATTAGTATATAATTTATTTGTATATGTATATACATACACCGTGTATATACACGGTCATCTTGGCGTCCTTTGAGGGCCTATGTTCAGCAGTGGCTGATGATGTTTTTTTTTTGTTAGTTGGATAGGCAAACTGACAAACGTACCACCTGATGGTAAGTGGTCGACGTCGCCCATGAACATAAACTAGTATACCTGGAACGAGCCCAGCCAACTTATTTATGTGTTGCCTATCTTGAGACATAAGATGTTAAGTCTCGGTGCCAGTAATTACACTGCCTGTCTTGCCCTTCTCTCCGAAACACAGCAAAGCTGTTTCACGGGAGAAACAAGCAAGATGGTGGTACCCATGCAGCCGGGAGCGCGGAACAGCGCTTCCCTCCCACCGGTAAATGATATTACCGACTTCATGAAAATATAATCAGTAGCTTAGGCACAAAAATATAACATACGGATTAGGCTTCAGTCAATCAACACTGTTGTCGTTGGAAGTCATCCAACGACTTCCAACTTGAATTCTCTCGATTTTCTCAATTCAAACTGGATTTTTCCAGTTTGAACCGGTATAATCCGGTTTTATTCGATATTTATGTCAATATACGCCATTATATTTTGTAGCTGCCGATCGTGAGATGTTTCCAGTATGAGATCGCGTTAGGAATCACTTACCGGGGATACAGATGGAATTTATATTTATACTCCTGGGACCAGGGGTGGTATCAGCTTTTGTAGCCTTTGTGCGCCTGTGACAATTATCATTTGAGAGGACCGGCTATGAGTTTTCATGTATGTATTGTTTTTAGGAAGACTTGGGTTGGTAGTTGGTACCTCTCGATTACATAATACCGGCGTAATATAGCGGCGGTGATCCATTAGGTGGATAGGGAAAAGGAGGGCAATGCATCTGCATAATCTCTGGTTGTGCGGATGTGTATAGGCATCATTAGTCGCCAAAAGGCTTCGACTGCTCGTTTGCCCTCCAATTCTATAAAAAAGACTGTTACGTGTCATTTTTTTTATGTGATCAGGGAGCAAACTAGCAGTCGGAGCCTCGCGGCGCCGACGCCCATACACATCCACACAACCAAGACCACGCAGATGCGCCGCCCTCCTTCTCCCTATCCCCCTAATGGGCCACCGGAAACTCTCAAACCGCACGAAACTCGACAGTATAGCTGTCACTTGACGCCGGTGTTATGTAAGCGAGAGGTACCACCCCGGTCGTGCCGGCCCAGTTAGGCTGCAATGCAACATGGAAATAATAATTGAAATTGACATATCGACCGAGATACGAAGTTCCCGAGACCTTATATTTTCTGATGGAAGAATATAATATACAATAATGTATACAATAGGGTAATATTAGTGGTTACAGTAAAAGTAACGAGCATAATATAACCACAATAGACCGGTAATGTGCGTTTTGTATGTAAACAAATTCCGACTTTGTGCTGCGACGGTTCAGCGCTCTGATTGGCCGAGTGATGGCCTATGATGGATGATTGGCCGATGGGACGTACTTACTGGTTGGTTGAATTGCTATAACGTCAATGACAAATCACTGACCGGTTTCGCAATTTTATGGCTCACATAACCCTGATGTTAGTTTTTATTTGCGTATGTTCGAGAAGCCGGGTGACAAAAGATACGTATTAAACAAAAAGGCTTACGTTACCTTACATTTTTTTTTAATTTTTTTTCTTCATTTGTGTAATTTCTTGTCCTGAGTGTGTGGCTTCTGAGTTTGAGGCCACTCGTATCCTAGGTACAAACATAGCCGTCGGCAACAGTAGGTATGTATGCTGCCTTTGTATTCTTTGTTACGTTCCCTGTTATTTTATTCATAACTTCATTTTAAAAATTGTAATTACTCGAGCATAAAAGTGTTAATTAGAAAAATATCTTAGCGCTTCCCGAGTTACTTTTTAGAGATCCTTATCACACCATTAGTATTTACATGTTTTTTTTTAAATGATAAATGTATACTAATATTATAAAAGAGTTTGTTTTTTTGAACGCGCTAATCTCAGGAACTACTGGTCTGATATGAAAAATTCTTTCAGTGTTAGATAGCCCATTTATTGAGGAAAGCTATATAACATTACGCTGTGACTAATAGGGGTTCAGTTAAGTAAGTTAACGTGGGCGAAGCTGCGGGCAACAGCTAGTTAAAATATAAAGATATCAAATACATATTTAACTATTATACGTCTCACTCCTTAAAGCGGGTATCCGCGAAATGAGACACAATAAAGCCATGGTTCTCTTGCGCTGATCTAATGCGACTGCACCCTCAACTTCACAAGAACATATTCATATTTGATAGGTTCGCAACGCATCTGCTAATCCTCTGGTGTAGCAGGTGTATGTGGATGTTCCCCACCATGGTTCAGGCCTTGACGTGGTGGTGGGGCCCAGGGGCCTAGGGTGAACCCAGCACCTTGGGCGAAGCTAATTGAGCCGAGAGGGCTCTTTGTACCCCTCTTATAAGAAGAGGGAAAAAAGAGCAGGGAAAAGGGGCGAGGATGGGAACCTCACCCCATTGTACTGTCTCGACGTTGGGAGTGGTTGTTCTATGGTGCGGGACAACCCCTCTGTGAAGGTGGCGTCGGTCCCTTGCGGGACTGACTAGCCGTCGAGGTGTCCTGTTTGTTTATTAGATCCGGGGCACTTCACCAAAGGCGGCATTGGTGGCACTCGCCGGGTTTTAGTGGGTAGAGCTGCGTCCACTTACCAGCTTTCGGGCGCAGCGAGTCCCACATACCCGCGCGGAGAGACCCACTCCCCGCGTTAAAGGAAAAAAAGGTTAGTTACTACTTCTACCTGCGGATCCCTCAATCGTTCGTTACATTTCTAACAGAAAGCTAATGTAAAATAATGCTACTGCGTACTAAAGTTATAACGATTTTTAGTACACCCATGTCATTGTATTTTTATAGAGTTCACCTACTTTACAGCTTTATAGTACAGTCAGAAAAAAACTTTGTTTTCAATTTTTTCATTTGAGCGTCAAATATATATTGTGAAACTGCCAAAATTGTAATTTTATTTCTTACATTTCATAGTCTCTATTGTTTACTAAACTTGATTCCTTCCACGGTTTCTATTAAATTTTTGGTTTTCGTGATAATGTCACGTATAAAAATATAAATTCCGAATAAAGTTTTACCCAGTATTATTTATTTATTCGAGAAACAAAAAGTATATTAAAACATTTATTTATTCTATACTAGCTACCCGCTCAGACTCCGTTCTGTCAAGGGGGAGGGGGAGGAATTTCTTAAAATCCGTTCTTAGCTGACATGGCAAAAGATTCCTACCAAATTTCAAGTCTCTAGGTCTTATAGTTCCAGAGATATCGTGAAGAGTCAATCTATAGAACAACTTCAAATTTCCTTTAAAAAATCAAAATACCATAAACCTTCGAAAGTCGATTTTTTTTTAATTATAAAGCAAACCAATGCTTCTTAAAAGTGCTCTATAGTTCCCAGTTTTAATAAAAGTTAGGAAAAGACATTTTATAAGTACAAATAAAATTAAAAGGGTACATAATGTTTTGCAGAATTTGAAGAAAACATTGTAAGGAAAGTACGTTTATAGATTAAAAGTTATCGATGCATGTGAATTTAATACCGGCTAGCAGATGAAGATACCCCTAGTAGGAGGGTAGGATCCCTAGTAGAGGGGGAGGGAGGATGGAAAACAAAGGCTACGAAAATTCTAATAATCCTGAATGTAGACTTTTGTCTATTCAACTCTTCAATTAATAAGTTGTCTTTTTTTCGGATAGATCTATACTAACGAGTAACGGCCCGAAGGCCCTAATGCTACATCAGATTAGTGTGAGCCCATTTGGCTCACTTTTGGTTTGTAAAAGTGGGGGGTGCCCCCCGCCAACCGTGCAGTCTGCGACCACACGACCTCCTGGCGTCGGGTTGGTATATGTTGTCTTCTGTTCTAAATCTCCTTATGTGGCAGTCCACTTCCCAACAGGTGAACTGTCTGTCCGTTTGTTTCATCTTACTAGTCTTATTAATATAATATAGGCGAAAGTTTGGATGTTTGGATGTCTGTTCCTTTTTCACGGCAAAACGGCTGAACTGATTTGGCTGAAAGTTGAAATGGTGATGGCTTATACCTTGTATTAGGACATGGGCTATAAAAATAATCACCATCAATCAAATACGGTTGTAATCTGACGAAGCTGTACCCACCAGCTAGTATGAAATAAAAGGAGGAGCAAAGATAGGCGTCCATTTCCAAGACTAAACTTCATCAAGTTCAGCCATCGAGGTAAGTTCTTCGAGAACTTACGGGACCAGATTGACGTGGTGTAAAAGCGTCCATAGGTATTATTATCATATCTGCCCGACTGTACTATAACAAATTCGTGTGATATTATTTAAAATGCGGTCCACTTTACATGTTATAGGTATTCCCCTGGTAAATAGGTTTTCGCGTGTTATATCTACTGCCCTTGTTTTAATATAGCCATAAAAATAAACATAATAAGAAATTTTATCAAACAATATTTCATTTTAAATATACTGTAATTGTTATTTATGAATCCTTAGAATAAATAATTTGTTGGTTTGAACGCGTCAATCTACAGAAATATTAAAATAGGATCTAAAAAAATATTTTTATATCGTTGATCCATTGTGGAAGATTATTGGATATTTTTTATTGATTTAAATTGACTAACAGTATTCACATTTCACACTAACGTTTTACATAGAAAATTGGTACCGTGGAAAATACGGACTTACTACATTATTAATTGTGACACCAACACCGACAAATCCAGATTACAATTTTTATAGTAAAAAGTGAACATCAATGAAATGGTACTGTTATAACGGATTTGTTAATTATCTTTTTAAAAAAAGATTTATTTAACTAAAACACTTTATTGAATAGAAATAGAACTTAATTAGAAATAGTAATTACAAAAAAAGGAAGTAGAAGTTATGACTCCCGAAGTAAGACTGACTGTCCGGCGCAGCGGCAGTCCTAGATATCTTGAAATGAGTTGCTGACTCGACTATGAGCACCAGATGTGCATCATCCCTATTACATACATCTGGAGGGTATAACAGTACGTATTCTGTAGTATCTGTACAGATAAATAAAATTGGAGTGTGAAACTTAACGTTGGACTTAAAACAGTTCTTATCCTGAAAATCCTACGGGAACGGGAACTATGCGGGTAAAACCCTAGGACTTTCTATCTTCTAAACCAGGGAACTAATTTGGGTGAAATTTGATATGAAGATACTTTGGAACTTAACGTAGGACTTAAAATAGTTCTTATCCTGAAAATCCCACGGGAGTGGTAAACTGTGCGGGTAAAACCCCGGGACTGACTATCTTTTAAAGCACGGAACAGAATCGGGTGAAATTTGATATGAAGATACTTTGAAATTTAAAGTAGGACTTAAAATAGTTCTTATCCTGAAAATCCCACGAAAACGGGACCTATGATATATGACGGGACTGACTATCTTCTAAACCATGGGACAGATTTGAGTGAAATTTGACATAAAGATACTTTGGACATTAACGTAAGACATTAAATAGTTGTTATCCTAAAAATCTTACAGGAACGGGAAATATGCAGGTCCATTAATTTAACAGATTTGGGGGAAATTTGATATGAAGATACTTTGGAACTTAACGTAAGACTTAAAATAATTGTTATCATGAAAATCCCACGGGAATGGAGCTGTGTAGCTAAAACGCCGGAACTGTGTATTTGTTAAACCACTGGACCGATTTGAGTGAAATTAGATATGGAGATAGTTTGAGACCCAAGGCATAAGATGTATAAGTTTAATAAGAAGTTTTTAGATGTGTCAATAGATGGCGTTAACACAAAATGTAGATCACGCTATCTGTTACAAGATGCGAATCCTTATGAGGATCGCACCTTTGTATTGCACGCGTTTTTAATTAATACTGTTTCCATATATTAGTAATTTATCCAAAATGATAGATAGAGTAGATTGTCCTAAGATGGAGTCATTTTTCACACCATTCGGTTCATCTGGTGAAAAGTCATCTCCGACACCCATAGACACTTGAAAAACAATGTAAATGTAAGCGGGCGAAGCTTACATTGTTAAATAAACTTACTGTAGATTAGAACAGTCTTCAATAAACTTACTGTAGTTTACTACAGTCTTAATAAACTTACTGTAGATTACAATTACAGTCTTCAATAAAGTTACTGTAGATTTCACCAGTCTTCAATAAACTTACTGTAGTTTACTACAGTCTTAATAAACTTACTGTAGATTACAATTACAGTCTTCAATAAAGTTACTGTAGATTTCAACAGTCTTCAATAAACTTACTGTAGATTACAACAGTCTTCAATAAACTTACTGTAGTTTACTACAGTCTTAATAAACTTACTGTAAATTACAATTACAGTCTTCAATAAAGTTACTGTAGATTTCAACAGTCTTCAATAAATTTACTGTAGATTACAAGAGTCTTCAATAAAATTACTGTAGATTACAACAGTCTTCAATAAACTTACTGTAGATTACAACAATCTTCGATAAACTTACTTGTAGTATTTAAAATTTTTCGCATTTTTTACACCCGTGGTCTACATAGACACGACGGCACTAAGAAAATTTCGATGATGATTATACATACATATATTATACATACGTTTGATGATCTAACGAAATGCTGCTTCTTCGTTCACAAAATTTCAACAAAATTTCACTTAAGTTCCCTAATTACAGCATTTTCGTCATTAAGTGGCATACGTTAATTAATACGTAATTCTGCTTTCACATCTCGAGCGTGAACCTCCTCGAAATGCTTCCTCGAAAATAACACTCTAATTATATGATGTGTTACTGTTTAGCGAGGTGAGTACAAACACGAAATATTAAACAATATGTTTTTTTTCAGGTCAGGTGCTTTGTGAAAATTCATATATAAATTTTTTATGTCATAAGGAGGCAACCGACCAGTCGGAGCCTTATAGTGACTACCGACGCGAATAGAGATCCGCACAACCTAAAGTTATGCAGATGCGTTGCCCTCTTTTCCCTATCCCCCCAATGGGCCACCGGAAACTCACAAACCGCACGAAACGCGACTTAGCTGTTACTTCACGCCAGAATTATGTTAGTAAGAAGTACCACGCCGGTCGTGCCGGCCCAGTTCGGCTGCAATGCAGCATGGCACTACCTCTTACAAAATACATAATACAAAGCATTTGTAGATTTTATCGAGGTTAATGTTTTATAGTTAGTTCCTGACGCTTCGGAAATTTTCCAGCAACCATGGTTACGGAGGCGAAACGTTGATCCCCACCATGGCTCACGCCTTGTCGTGGCGGTGGAGCTCAGTAGCTTAACGTGAACCCAGCTCCTTGGGCGCAGTTGAGCCGAGGGAGCTGCTCTTTGTAACGGTATCGTCTAGGGACGCCCGAAAGAAGCGAAGCTTTATAGTATAAAGCGTATGAACTAAGCGTTAGAAATACCGCGCGGGCGTTGCACGTTTAGTGTAGCGGTTAAATCTAACGCTTAGTACAGATAGAGTGCTCGCGCGGCGAGCGCCTATACATGCGGACGTGAAGGTTCGCTTCAAAATTTTTATTAATGTATATTTAATCAGTCAAATTCGTATTCAATTAAGGTCATTATTCAATTTTACTAAGTAATTGAGGTTGTAGTTCATTTAGTAAATGTAATAGCATGGCTTTCTCAGTAATAGTAATGTAAGATAATGAGTTTAGACGGCTAAAGCCTAATATAACAGTCATATATTACGATGTACAGAATGCCTCTCCGAATAACGACAAATTGATGTTCTAATGGTTCCAAATTTTTGAGAATGAAGCAACTTTAACGGAAAATCCGTTTGACGGATAATCGCTTTATTAAGATTTTTACAAGACCGACGTTTCTGATACTTTACACTATTTTACCTATTTTTTTTTATATTATTTGGATAGGCAAACTGGCAAACGTGCCACCTGATGGTAAGTGGTCGACGTCGCCCCTGAACATAAACTAGTTTACCTGGAACGAGCCCAGGCAACTCATCTATGTGTTGCCTATCCTGAGACATAAGATGTTAAGTCTCGGTGCCAGTAATTACACTGCCTGTCTTGCCCTTCTCTCCAAAACACAGCAAAGCTGTTTTACGGGAGAAACAAGCGAGATTGTGGTACCCCACCGGTAACCTATAATTGAATAGTCTCAACATTTCGTATTCTTATCATATTTTTAATTCTACGTATATGACGGGAACAAAATATAACCTAATATGTTATTCGCTTAAAATTTAGCTTTCTAGGTTATTTTTTAAATCGCTTTAGTGGTTTAGGCGTAAATGCGAAACAAACATACTCACATTTGCGTTTTCAGGATTATTCGTTATATAAAAGTTGTGCTATAATATATATTATATGTGCGCTTTCATGTATTAAACGGCCCAAGTTCGGGTTAGAGTACAAGAGACATTTTGGCTTTAATTGATTTTCGCCTCAGTCCAGACGTCCACAACTTGAAACTCAGACGTCGCTTAATTGTAGAGGGCTTGGTAAGGAAAAGATGGAAACTAACGGATACGGATAGGATAGGCTACTTTCCGGCCCCCACCATGGTTCAAGCCTTGTCGTGGCGGTGGGGCTCAGTAGCCTAAGGTGACAAGGGGCGCGGATGGGAACCTCACCCCATTGTACTGTCCCGACGTTGGGAGGGGTTGTTCTGTGGTGCGGGACAACCCCTCTGAGGAGTTGGCTGGCTGGTTGGCTTAAGGGACTGACTAACCGTCGAGGTGCTCTGTTTGCTCAACAGATCCGGGGCACCTCACCAAAGGCGGCAATGGTGGCACTCGCCGGGTTATAGTGGGTATAGCTGCGTCCACCTTAAAGAACAAAAAGGCAACTTTATTTAAGGTTTCGTTCCTCAAAATGATAAAACCCTTAAAGGAACTCCGTGGTCCGTCTGTAAAACCAAAACCTTCCTTACTATGGTATGGGGTACTTCCTTGGTATTTCTCATTGACATAGAATCATGAAGTTATAATAAAACAACTTTTACGGATGGTGGTTTATTTAGTTTTTTACATGCCCGACATCTCGGACACTACCCTCTCCAAGGACCTCCCGTGAGCATGGATCCGTGATAACGGACCATGGACCGTGCGAAATTGGTAACATCGTTCTAATGTAATATCCGCAATATTTATTTTGGAGTGATTTTTTATTTTTTGGGGCGAGAGAAACCGAGGGCACTGTTAGTTTCCCCGCCATAGTTCAGGACTTGTCGTGGCGGTGGTGCTCAGTAGCCTAGGGTGAGCCTAGCACCTTGGGCGAAGCGAATTGAGCCGAGGGGGCTCTCTATACCCCTCTTATAAGAAGAGCCTCGAGAGGGATGCCTCAGAGCATTTGCCGGCGCTAAAGAAATAAACTAGTTTCGTTATAAGAATTGTGTGTAGCTTTAGGTCATAAAACATACTTGCTTCCTTTTAAAACTTTTCTGTTGTCACTTATCCGACCATTAAAGGGAATCCAAAAACTTCACACAACTTTTTACTTGTCCAAGTACTATGTGACAAAAGTTATCCTAATTGTAGGCTCAATGTCAACTGGGGCTATAATGAAGAAAAGGGGCTTGGCGAGAAAAAATATATTTTATGTTTAGGCCATCTTAGCGTTCATAGAGGTAGACCTATGTTCAGCAGAGGGCGGATAAAGGCTGATGATGATGATAATCCCGACTCGCACTTGACCGGTTGATTAAAGTTAAGCGCAAAGTCAAAAGTAAAAAAAATAAAAAAAAAATATGGACTATATGCATCGAGCATAACCGGATAGAGTAATAGAGTAGTAGTGAGCCATAAAATTACGAAACAGGTCAGTGATTTGTCACTGACGTAATAGCAATTTGATCAACCAGTGATCTGTATGTACGTCCCATCGATCAATCATCCATCAATGGCCATCAGTCGGCTAATCAGAGCGCAGAACCGTCGCAGCGTCGCAGCACTTTTGGCGGACTTTGTTTTCAATTTTCATACAAAACACATAATGTCACCGCTCTCTTCCCGTTATATGCTCGATGAGTATATGCGTTCCCGATATTTAGGTTACTTACTATATTAGGGTACTATATATTTAGGTTACATCTGTAAAGGTAATGATGATTATTTTCATAGCGAGTATATAATATTATATACTCGGTGAATGTAGTTGGTGAACTTTTTTCATAATCAGTTTCAAATCAGAGTAGTTTCGAAGAAGCTAAAAGGTGTTGTTTGACTGTATTTAAATACGCGCGTATCTCCGACACTTCCTAATATATTTGAACAATTAATGTTTTGCGTTTTTTAACGCACTAGGGATGTTGACACAATATGTTACAAATTCATGTACAGTTGTTTTAAACATCATAGACCTTTTAAAAACCTAAAATAACATTTTCAGAGTCTGTTTATTTTTCTTAAATTAAAGATAATTAATTGGAATTGCGTTATTTATCGCCTATTATCACGTACCTGCGAACGCCCTATGACGTCACTGACCAGTAAACAAACTGTCATAGCTGTCATAACCAAGTTTTATGCCGGCGAATTGCAAGTTTGACAGAGCGCGAGTATGTTTATTGGTTTGTGACGTAATCATGGTCACATGACAGCTTGGAGCGTGTTGGAATTTTAAAAACTGTTTTTATTTACGTCGTTTTTTATTAAAATTGGACATATTTATTCTGTTTATACAGGGTATGTCTATCAAATAAAATCAATATAAAATTAGTCAACATCCCTATTATTAATGAAGGTTATTTATTCAAAGAAATCCTTTTTATTCGACTTCAATGTATGTGAAACCGAACAGTAATTACATAAAACGTATTAACCCTCTGAAGATGTCTTTATCATGGCTATGTTAATAAAATGGAAGCCAAATTCACCTGGAGCACCCTGGAGCGAGTTTATCCGACTGAGGTTTGTAAATAATGAATAGTGGAGCCAAGAATGAAACTGACTTTTGTGGAAATAAAATATTAACATTTCTGTGACTGGGATTGTAAGTACCGCATTAAAAATAAATAATATGAATGTGAGTTCCCCTCGAGGGATTTCGAGGAGATCGTCATTAAAACATGGCGTTATAATGACCTCGCATGATTTCGAGGTCTTTTCGGAATGTTGAGCCTTCTCAGATAAAGCTATTAAGCTTTATCTGAGAAGGCTCAACAGTAATATTCAGGTTTTCAGTTCAGTTCTAATTTCTTGACGTGCCACCTGATGCTAAGTGGTCGACGTCGCACATGAACATGGACTATTTTACCTGGAACAAGCCCAGGCAACTGCTGCCTATCCTGAGTACTAATTACACTGTCTGTGCCCTTCTCTCCATTACACAGCAAAGCTGTTTCACAGGAGAAACAAGCAAGATAGTGGTACCCATGCATCCAGGAGCGCGGCACAGCGCTTCCCTCCCACCCTTGCCTTGGTGACTATCGACGCCCATACACATCCGCACAACCAGAGATTATGCAGATGGGTTGCCCTACTTTTCCCTATCCCCCCAATAGGCCAGCGGAAACTCACTGTAAAACACACATAGCTGTCACTTGACACCGGTGTTATGTGAGCGAGAGGACCCCAGTCGTGCCGACCCAAGTCGGCCGCATAGCAGCATGGCAACTACTTCTTACAGTTTATGTTTTGGGACCTAGCGTTTTTACACGATTCTATGCCAATGGGATGTATAATATGGGTTTTTTATATGTCTTGGACAACGGAGTGATTCCTATAAGTCCCTTTTCACACGTGCCGGTTGCCGGGTAGCTGGCACCGGGTATCCGGTAGCGAAATGTAAGCAAATTACGCCGGTACGTGTGAAAGCTGCCATACATGTCCATATACCCGGCGCCGGCTACGCAGCAACCGGCGCGTGTGAAAAGGGACTAAGGGTTACGTTGTTATCATTTTGAGAAACAGAACCTTTCAAATGGCGCTACTGATTCGAACTTGAACCCGTAATAACTCGGCACTTGAGCGTCGAATATAGTGTCACGTTTTCAAAGAAAAAATCTTATAAATGCCGCAGAAAATAAAAGTATTGTCTCTGGTCTTGATATTTCAAATTGAAGATCTCCCTGACCCGAGATCTTCGAGTTATATTTTAGCGGGAAAATGCCAGGGAAAGTCACGTATTGTGTGGAAATGTGTTACCCATATGATAATGGTCTGGGACTACTCGACCCGTTTCACCCTTGGCGTTGGCTTCTTTATGAAATTATGTACTTATTAGCATCGGCTATAATTTTAGGAGCAAAAGATATTTACGTGGTAAAATTCAAATAAAAACACGCCAAGGGTAAAATGTGGTATGTGGGACTGCCGGAGTCATAGGTTGGTCATTGATGGAGACCAACTTTTAATCTATGCCCCGGGGTATGTGGGACTCCCGGAGTCATAGGTTGGTCATTGAAATGTGTGTGTGACGGATGGACGGAATGATGATGATGATATTTTTAAAGAATAATGAATGGACGTGTTAAATAATAAATTGGCTTTAATCTTGTTTCAACTGGCGGGCGGGTGAATTTTTAAATACAAACTTTTCGAGTCCGCGATAAATTCGTTTGGTGCCGGGAGAATTTTAATTATTGTATGTTGAATACACGATACAATTCACTGTGATTAACGTTTTAATATTAATATTTTTATTAATTAACGAATAAATAAACAATTATTGATAGGATGGGTTCATCCACCCATTCGTTCATGATAAATTAACAAATAAATGATACATTATGATAAGAGAACGATGATATTATATACCGGGGATATGCACTGTTGGCATCATTTTATTTCGTGAAGTAACTGATGGTATTAGAAGGGCAGCACAGTCTGTATTTTCTGGCACAAAGACTTTACCTTACGTCTCTGGACTCTGGAGGCAAGGCAAAATGACATGTTTGCCTTTTTAGTTGCCTTTGAGTATCAGGTGACGTGTGACGATGTTCATGTGTGACGTCGACCACTTACCATCAAGTGCCACATAACTTGGTGACCTAATAGTTCATGATAAAAACCTTATTTTGTTAGTTTTCAATACATGATTAGGCAACTTTTGTAACAGAGAAAAAAATACCAAACATACCTCTTTTTAAAAAGAAATTCACACCTTATGGGCAAACGGGACCGGTTTAAGCCTCTTAACTTTCTTTGTAGATGAGTCCATATATTATGTTCTTTAAAATGGTGGAAGAATTTAAGAGATAGAGAATTGTAGTAATATTGTTAAAAATTGTAAAAAATTCTCCAATTATCGTTCTTAACGCAATAAAATATAAAAAAAACCATTTTGTCGTTTACGTCCTTTAGTTATAAGTTCGCGCGCGTATGGAGAGCCTCGCCGCGCTCAGGACGCTCAGTCCCCTCTGGCGAGTGTCCGGTATTAGAATTATTGTTTAACAATGCGTCGCCTTAATAAGAGAACTGGCACACATGTGATGTACATAGATATTATACATTTATGTATTATGAATGATATATTACTTGATATTTTTTGTTTGAGTTCAGAAAACCACTTCGTCTACAGTTAATAAGTATTGCTTTACTACTTATGCAGAAGCATACGTTTGCCTGCTAGTTAAACTACAGTTTAAGGGGCTGAGAACAAAAGTTGCATCGTCATAGATAAGTCGGGCGAGGTATGGGGTAAGTAGGATATATCGAGTTTTGGAACTCAGCATTGTTGTAACATACAATCTGGTAAAATTTCAGCGATTGCGGTTTAAATAGAACAGTTAAATAATATTTTCTAATAATGATGGTTTTTATCCCAGTTTATAAAGAATGCTATACGTTTTCGACGTTTCGAATACTTAGGCCTGATTTCATCAGTTCCATGTTAAGCGGAGTTCAATAAAATTAAAATTAAAACAATAAAAGTTCAAATTGATCGCGTTCATATATTGCGTTCGATCTCAGTATAATTACAGGTGGATTTCACAGCCTAAATTTTGATTCCGTACATAAAAACTATACGCGTACGTAAACTCGCGATTAATTGAAACAATCATAGACAAAAATCGAATTATAATTAATTAAAGTATAAATGTAACTATACTATACATAAAAATACTATCAAAATAGTAAATAATTAAATTAATGAAAATAAAACAAAAGTCTAACTGACAGATGACAGTCCATTTGATCGCGATTAACGTGTTAAACCTTCGTTAAACGGCCAAACTTGGTTGTTCAGAAAATAAACGAGTTTAAGCTTTAATCTGGTTAAGCTGGTCGTAGAAGGAAGTCGTGGCTGCATAACATCAGAAAGTGGATGGGCATCGCGAGCGCCGCCGAACTGTTTCGCCTCGCGAGAGACAAGGAAAAATATGCAGAGCTGACTGCCAACTTTCATTAGATGGAGAGGCACCTAAAGAAGAAGAAGAAGGTCTAATCGAGATCAGTTTGCGTTGGTAAAATCTAATTTGGAGTTTTGAACTCAGTTTAGAGCTTAAACTGAGATTTGCTTAGTGATCGCGTTCAATGGTAAAATTGGAGTCCTCATTCATATTCACGGAAGAATGTATCATCTTCTTGAGGTCAAGGAAGTATCCGAAAGATTGGCGAAGTAGTCTGTATGAAGTCTGCAAAAAGTTTAATCAAATCATATCGTATTTTAAAAGATAGAACATATATAAATAAATAATACAATGACCCTTGGATTTTTGAATCTGAGTTCAATCGCCAAACTAACTACGCCAAACTTAACTACGCCATTTGTAAAAAATGACAACATAAACTAATATTTAGTGTCGGTTGTTATCATAACTGGTTACTGCTGTTCAATATGGTCATTATGGCCATCTGCCAGAATCAAGAGATTTTACAGGCATAAAAGTTGAGCATTTCAGTATATTTGTTTAGGCAAAACGGTGGACGGTCTGAAAGTAAAAAAATAAAGCTCGTTTCGAGTTGGTTCACTCGGGAGCTTTGGGAAGTTCGTAACTCAAACAAACATACAAGTTTAGGGTTGCGCGGGTGGACCGATTTTGATAAAGTTTTTGTGTGTTCAAGTAAATGCAGATGGTTTAGATGTACAGTTTGGTTCACTACAGAATATTTTATACAGGACCGTGACGACTATTGGGTCCGTTAGTTTAAAATGTCTATATGGGTTAGCACTTAAATTAATAAATATATTTACATACTAGCTGTTGCCCGCAGCTTCGCCCGCGTTACTTTAGATTTACAGCTGTATACGGATTGATGATGATTATTTTTATACGTTTCAGATATTAGCCGGAACAAACAGATAGATAGATAGATAAAAATTGAAAACAAGGCTATTTTGGTATATGTACCGGCGTGTATACATCCATATGCACTTATTAAAAAGCAGTTATTTTAATATTACAAACAGACACTCCCATTTTATTTATCTGTATAGACTAGACTAAAACCTGTGCTACAGCTTATGTTTCTGTGAGTAGTTCTGCGCATGATGAGATTTTAGTTTTTTTTTATAATAAGTATCCTATGTTACTTCTATTTTTATTTTATTTAATTTTTTCGGAAGGGCTAGACTTTTCGGCCTGATGGCCTTTAAGCTCAATCGGTACAGTAAGGGAGCAGATGGCTCACTTAAGAAATAATCGAAAGGGGGACGCGCCACGCAGGGGGCGCGGTTCATCGCGCGCGCTGCTCGGGAGAGCAGGATTTGGAGTAGTCAAATCGATACGGTCGACGAATAGGTTACTTCTAATACCTCCAAGAACATGTCTACAAAGTTTCATTATGATTGGTTAAGGAGTTTTCACGTGAAAGCGTAACAAACAAACTTACTTTCACATTTATAATATTAAGTATAGATTTGTTCTCAAATAACTAAGACAAAATAGCGCCGAGTCAAGTCCAACTTAAATTGAAGAGGCAAAACGGACGTCGTCGTTAAATGGTTAAGATAAACCTTCACTGGACGTTATTAAACTTAAGCCTTAAACCCTAGGTTTAATCTTAGCACTAAAGAGTTAGTGTTGTTGGATAAATTATTACTGTCGTTAACTGCCGGGTCTTATACCGCTCTGGTTAATTATTTTGTTTCTTATTCTATGCAAAACAGCAGTTTTGTTCAGATTACTTATTCCATACATTTTGTAAGAGGTAATGCCATGCTTTGCATCCGGAATTGGGCCAGCACGACCGGGGTGGTACTTCGCTCACATAACACCGGCGCAAGTGACAGCTACGCTGTCGCGTTTCGTGCGGTTTGTGAGTTTCCGGTGACCCGTTGGGGGGATAGGGAAAAGGAGGGCAAGGCACCTACATAATCTTTGGTTGTGCGGATGTGTATGGGCGTCGATAGTCGCCAAAAGGCTTAAGACAGCTTGTTTGTCTTCCTATGATATAAAAAAAAACTGCTATGTATGGTAATGGTACTTTCTAATTGTTTTTTTAGGATTTGGAACGTAACGGATATAATCCTATGACCCAAACACAGATAAGCAGTGTTTTTTTTAATTAGGGTCATTTTTGGGGGAAAAATTAGGAAAAAAAAAGTATTGCATACCGAACTGTGTTACGTATCATATATATTTTTTATAGTTGTAATATAAGATGAATGTTGTGATATAGAAGATGAAAATTGACCATCCTCCCAACTCCGAAACTATAGAGCCTAACATTTTGAAAAAAAAAAATACAATAAATGTAGTTCATAGCTTGAAAATTCAAAGAAAACTTATAAGATTTTTATCAATTGAAAATAAAGTGGTAAACTCAATAGTATAATACCACGTTCACTTACGGCAAATAGTTGACTAAAACACCACTACATGGCACACTAAAAGGCTTTCTAATGTGATAATTTGTATTGATTTAAAAAGCACCGTTAAAATATTACGGAACCTTCTCCACGCAATTTCTACTCGCACTTGGCCGGCTTTTGTTTAATAGCTGTTGTTACTCTTCTGTAAAAATAAGTATCTATACTTATATGATAAAATAATCTGATGGGCATATTATAGATTTCATCACCTTCATTATAGATAATACATTCTTAGTATTTCGAAGTATCAACATTTCGTTATATAAAATATCTTTGAAAGTTGTTGTGATTGAGTTAAGAGGTTTGTAACTGCTCATCCGATCTTAAAAGTTCCTTCACGAGTATGGTATGCATCGAGCATATAACCGTAATAGAGCGGTAATGTTATGTGTTTTGTATGAAAACAAATTACGACAAATTTGTGCTGCAACGCTGTACCGGTTCTGCGCTCTGATTGGCCGACTGATGATCATTGTTGATTAACCGATGAGATGTATACACAGATCACTGGTTGGTTGAATTGCTATTGCGCTAGTGACACATCACTGACCAGTTTCGGAATTTAATGGCTCACATTACTACATCCGGTTATGTGCTCGATGGTGCTACGTTATCACTGACTATAAATATTCATGAGTCTAGATAATGAATGCAAGTTAATGCGGGCGAAGCTGCGGGCAATACGTACTCCTATAGCCTACTAATACCTATTAGGTATAAACGCGAATGTTTGTACGAATGTATGTATGTATGTTTGTTACTCTTTCACGCATAAACTCCTGATTGGATTATACTGAAACTTTACAATAACATAGCTTATACATCAGAATAACATATAGGCTTATAATTTATGTACGCGGCTGAAACCGTGGGGCGCTACTTTTTACTTTGCTCTGAGCCTAGCTAACGTAACAGATTATGATAGTGATGATGATGATGATTAAAATATGCAGCGTAAAAGTTTTTTATTTCATAACTGAATACACATAAATCACAAAGACTGGATGAATCAGGTTAAGGAGAACACGCAGAGTCTGGGTGACTAGAGATGTGCGTTATACTGAACTAAATATCGATAGTTTCGAATATCGACATCGATATGAGATAATTACCAATTTTTTAACTATTTCTAACGGTTTATTAAAAGAGAGTCATTCGCAAAAAATCCATAACACCCACAATATAGTTTATTTGCGAAATAAATTTACATACCACGTTTTTCATTTTGGATTCAAGGACTACAAAAGAGAATTTAGAGAGAAAGACAGAGAGAGAGATCAAAATATCAGTGAGAATTAAAACTGTTAGGAATGTAAAATGTATTGATACATTCTAAACAAGGCTTATAGACTACATAAAAAATCACGTCTTAAATACGTAATTCTATTTATAAATAAATGTGAATTGTAATATTAAACATGGAAATATAATGCCCAACCCTAGCGGTGGCCTAGCACGGCATAATAGGATTCCTACAACTGTTTTACATTTTCAAACGCGCTAAATAATTAATTTTGTGCCTGTATGACCGGCTTTTGTTACCTGAAAAGTATCAAGTATTTTGTGTTACGACCACACCTTACCACTATTTACCACCTTACCATCTTACCACCTTCCATCTTGACCTACCACCTTTAACTTCTACATTATCACCATCCACTACTGCTTTGCTAATTTTAGGGAATATGGCGTTTAATGTAGTTAACAATCTTTTTAGGATTCCGTAGCCAAATGGCAAAAAACGGAACCCTTATAGATTTGTCATGTCTGTCTGTCTATCCGTCCGTCCGTCCGTGTGTCACAGCCACTTTTTTCTGATTATTGAAATAGTCACCGGTGGGAGAGGGCTGTGCTGCACTGCCGTCTGCTTGGGTAGCACCCTTCTAGTTTCTCTCATCAAACAGATTAGCTGTGTTTCGGAGAGAAGGGCAAGACAGGCAGTGTAATTACTGGCACCGAGACTTAACATCTTATGTCTCAGGATAGGCAACACATAGATGAACTAAGCTAGTTCCAGGTAAAATAGTTTATGTTCATGAGTGAAACTAACCATCATCCGGTGGTACGTCTGCCAGTTTGCCTTTCTAATATAAAAATGCCAATCTGTTAGACGGCACCCTTATTAAGCATGTGGTTATTAATCTACGCCAGGTCTTGTCCTTGAGACATTGGGCGTTTATCATCATCATGATCAGCATTTAAAAAAAAAAGATGATACTAACCCAACCAGTCACAGGGACTGCCGATAGAAGTGAAAAGAAAACAATTAAATTCAAATACCTATAATACAGGCTATAAAAGATTATGACAACCTATACAATTTAAACGGCGCACAAAATCGCCGCATGGCATTGACATTTCAGTGTGTTTGTAGATTGGTTATGTAAACAAATATTACGTAATCTTATATAAATAAATCAAACGTCATATAAACGTCAAATAGCGTCTCTCAACGGTGCAGGTGTCGCGAGAGAACGTCATATAAACGTTAAATATCGTCTCCTAACGGTGTCGCGAGTCCAGAGATTTTATTTCATCTAAAAATATGCGTACCGCGCTAAAAGAAGTTTACACTTCAAAAATAATCGACCGAATTGAATATTACATATTTCGGTTTTTAAGGGTAAAATAAGAGAAAATATTCGTCATGCTCTTTATTTCTGCTATGGCAGTTTAAATATTAAACTAATACACAATAAATTAACACACACACAAACCATCGGAAGGAAAACTAATAAATCTTAAACTATGAACTAAGTTTATGTTCAGGGGAGGTGTGGCCTAATACAAAATATACATAATTTTCTGTATATGACATGAATCAATAAAATGTATGCCCAAAGTACTCTTAGCTGGATATTGTGATTTGTACCTAACTGTAATTGAGTTTAACTTATGAACATACAACATTTTTATTGTAATACAATTAAAAACAATATTTTAGAAACTTATACAATTATTGACAACCTATTTGTCACCCATTCCCGCTTGTGATGTACAACAATTTTTTTTAAATTTATTTATTTATTTATGGATTACCAACAGTTGTTACAATTTCGTAAACACAAATATGAAAATACAAAAAAATACACAATATAAATTGCACAACTACTTACTGATAACCACAGCATGTATCAAACAAATACGGGATGAACAAGAAAATAATAATAATAATAATGTGTTCTGAAATGCTCACAAGTATACAAATATATTAATAGCGATTTACTTGTTTACATTTTTAGTTATAGACTTCTTTAAAACTATATATTGAATCGTGGAAGACGTCACATTCACTTTTTATTGTAATTACTGAAAAAATGGTTCCAAAATATTATGTAAGAATGTTCTATTAGTATCATCCAGTAAAATCTAAGAGTTGGTGAAGAAAAACATTCAATAAATTTTTCTTCAAAAAAAATTCTTGAATAAAGCCGCGTATCGACTTCGCGCCAAGAGGTCGTACATTGGCGCGCGTTCCGGCCGCGCGAAAGAGATACCATTTCGGAACGCGCGCCAATGTGTTCGTTGGAAGTTGGTACGCTCGAACGGTAGTTGAGACGGACGCGATAAGTATTTTATGTTTGTTTCGAGTTGCTGCTGCTTCACAGTTGCCACGTGCACTTTGTTGATACAGTTCAAATATGTATATTTTTGAACGCGTCCCGCGGAACGCACTCGGCGCGGTCTTTCTTCTTGTCATAAGCGCGTAGTCGATACGCGGCTTATGACGTTCAATCAAGTCCAAGATTCGATTCCAATGAATAATTATAAAAAGTGGTAAAACATTATCGTTAGTTTCATATTCAAATCTGGCGAAGATTCGAATTTCTTTTGAATTGGTAAAATTGTTGTTTTGTATTAGGTCACTTTAAACCAAGATTCAAGTCCATCATCATCATCATCATCATCGTCGTCGTCGTCATTATCATATCAGCTTGAGTTCGTTCTCGTACCTCTCAGCGTAGATTCCCTGAGGATCGTACTTCTGCACCAGTTCCTTCCACCAGGAGTTCTCGTTGTTCACGATGTGCCCGATCACCTTCTTGATGCTGACCTTCTGTGTGTCCGTGCATTTGTCACAACCGTTCTGCAGAGCTTCGGTGATGTGAGCTGTAATTAGAGTTTATATTGTTTTCTAATGTTTACGCAAATGTCACTTCATTATAATGAAACCATTTTTTTTTTGCAGTTTATAAACTTTTTTACAAGCCCGACGTTTACGATATTTTACAGCCACCATGGTGGGAGGACTCGCCATGGCATGTAAAAATCTTAATAAACCGCGATAAAATCCGTGAAAAATCATTCATTACGATTTCCTCGAAATGATATATCGAAACCTTGTGGAATCACTCCATTGTCTGACTGTCTTTCTGTCTGTCAAAACAAAACGTAGAGAGTAGGGGAAGTACAAACAAATACCCATACAAATATTACCCATTGAGATGAATCATGAGGCACCGCACCTGCAAGACCTTCGGTGTGACCTGTCTATGGGTCGCCGATCGCATACCACCAACAGTCCGTTAGCCCCCTTTTTAATGAAAAAGCTAATTTCCATTTTCCTTCATCTTTATGATATACAATCTCTTTTTCGTTCTCCCTATTTGCAAAGTTGTCTCCTCAACACCTGATGAACTTTCCATTTGCCCCCGTATAAGAATAATAGTCACCACACTTTGCAAGAGGTAGTGCCATGCTGCTTTGCAGCCGAATTGGACCGGCGCGACTTGGGTAGTACCTCTCGCACACACAATACGGGGGTAAAGTGACAGCTATCCTGTTGCGTTTCGTGCCGCTTATTACTTTCGGGTGGCCCATTGGGGGATAGGGAAAAGAGGGCAACGCATCTGCATAATTTCTAGTTGTGCGTATGGGCGTCGATAGTAGCCAAAAGGCTCCCACTGCTCGTTTGCCCTCCTATGATATTAAAAATAACTCACACTTGAGCTCGCGCCCCTCAGCGGTGCACCGGCCCTGGTCCAGAACGCACCGCACGTAAGCCTGCAGCAGCCGCCGGTTGGCCAGCACCTCATCAACTTTCATGTTGTCGTACCTGTCCGTGTACTCTTGGGCCCCCACCACCGCCAGTACGGCCAACAGGATACGGAGCGACATCCTGCAATAGATGGAACTAGCGGTACTAATTTGTTAGGCGATTACTCCGCCAATTATGAATGGATTTTGATGATATTTTTGCTAGGTAGGTCATGTCAGAGTTGGCCACATAAAATTGAAAATGGAATTGTGGAAATTAGATCAACGCTTTTTGTCAAGAAAAAAATGTTTTTACAACAAAAACCGACTTCATACCTTTACTTATACAGGTATGAAGTCAGTTTTTGTTTTTTTTTCTCAATACTAATTAAATGAACTACATATAACTACCATATAGTGAAAGTAAAGCTTCAGAACGTCAATTTTGAAGTCAGTTATCAATCGAGAGGAAAGAGTTAGCTATTTTTAATTTGAATCTTAAAGTTAATAATAATAAATAATAATAAATGACACTTTATTGCACACCAAAAAACATTATAAACAAATATTAAAACCTAGAAATAAGAGAACAAAAGGCGGTCTTATCAGACAACCTTTGAGCAAAGGAGTGTCGTAGAAACAAGTACGAAGGCGGAGTAGAGTAGGTGCATTGTTGTAATAGATAAAGTTAATATGTATGATTTGAATAAATAATAATAATTATCAAATATCTTACCGCGATAACCTAATTCAGAGGTCTATAAAAACTTAACAAGGAACGGCAATTTTAGGTTTATATAAGAACAATCTACTGATCGGTTCAGAAGTTTTTGAGTTGATTCGTTACAAACATACAAATGTACAAATTCTTTTAATATTAGTGTGATTACAAGGTAAAAGTCAAACAAAAAAAGATAAAACAAATAAGTAAAATGAATCAGATTTTCCTTAAGAAAAACGAGAAAAAATTAGGTAGGTCTTTTGACATAATAAAATATAATTTATTTGAAAATCTTGGAGCGAATATTTTGTTCCCGGGGTATTTCAAAGGTAGCCTCAATAAATAATTTTATGTTCACCACAGAAACGGTTTTACTCAGAAAGGATTTTCGTAAAATTAATTTAAAAAAACGAAATGTCTTGAGATTTTTTTATTAGAAATAAGTTTAAAGTTTTAGATCATATTGCATCTATGGTTGGCTATTTTAAATTTTATTTTATGTAGTTTGGTATTTCGACATACGAACATTTTGTTCACGAGTTTTGCAACTTAATTTACCACGTTATGTATTGACGTGGTCAAAATCGTATTCCGTTCAAATAGTAAAAATAACGATGCTAATTTCAAATCACTACGTAACAAATGTTACAATTTGTAAGTATAAATAAAGTTTTGTTGTACACTAATTATTATTTGAATTTACATACATTTAAATATAAATATTTAATTAATTTATTTTATATATTATTTGTTTAAATTAATGTATAAATCATTAAAATAAAATTAAGATATACTTACATGTGACTCATAAAAACTTTCTTTTTCCAGGTAAGTCCGTGTTCATCTGTAAGTACTCACCTATATGTTAAACATCTTACTGAAGATCCAACATCATTTCTCCGTCTTATAAGGCACCATCTTCGTGATTATTAATTACGAACAACACGCCATGACATGAAAAATAACAATGGAAGGAAAATATCTTTTACATTTTAGGAAAATAAACATCAAGGCGGAGTGCCTTGATGTTTATGATCTTGGAGTCTATGGTCCTGATTCATGATGTTCAAATAGCTTTTTTCTTTTTGCCGAGAAAGGCTCTTAGGCATTCCGCGGGGAGGGGGGACTCCCCAGGCGATGTAGGACTCGCTGCGCCCGAAAGATGGTAAGATGGACGCAGCTCTACCAGCAAAACCCGACGAGTGCCACCAGTGCCGCCTTTGGTGAGGTTGTTGCTGTTGAATAAACAGGGCACCTCGACGGCTCCCTCGTGGGACCGACGCCACCTCCACAGACGGGTCCCGCACCACAGAACAACCTCTCCCATCGTCGGGACAGTGCAATGAGGTGAGGTTTCTATCCTCGTCCCTTGTGGCTTTACTACTCTTTTGTCCCCTCTTTTTATAAAAGGGGTACAAAGAGCGGCTCCCTCGGTTTGCTTCGCCCAAAGTGCTGGGTTCATCTTAGGCTACTGAGCCCCTCCGCCACGACGAGGCTTGAACCGGGGTGGGGAAGTCTTTTACACTTGACTTGACTTGACCCCACGACACACCTACTAAATAAATATATTTTGATGAATGATATAATTTTCAGCGCCAGGTAGATGATTCATTTAAATATATTTACTGTTTATCTGATCAATGATAATTACAATTAATTATAATGTAAGGTAATACCGTTGACCTACTTTTGACTCATGACGTCAAACCATTCAGAAATCTCGGAGGATATTACGTTTAAGAGAATACTAGAATTTTACTTCATCTATACATCTTCTTCTTCTATACTTCTCTCTCTCTCTCTATCCAGAGTACTTCAAACACACACACACGCGCTCCTTTCACTCTCCTTTCTCTGTTACTCAAACGTTACACAAACACACACACACACACACACACACACACACACACACACACACAGCTTTTTACAATTTTTGTCTGTCAATAAGTATTTATTATTTTCAATTTTTTATTTCGGTTTGCTAATAAAGCATGTTTTTTTTACTATAATATATCAATATATATAATAAATTCTAAAGTTTTATAGTGATATGAAAACAACCATGTTAATTTGGGGTGTCTGAAATAGCCTTACCGACAACTAGTAGAATAGTCCCCGCGTCGTACGAAGCATAATATCAATAGAACGATGCAGAACTTTATTGAAATTGCCAGAACATTCGATGACCAGGTACACGTCCTGAAACCGCAGGAGAGCTGTTTCATATAATGGCGCTCGGAAACTTAACTTTATTGCTTTTATGTAGGTTATATATTGGTGGGATGTGTATGGGATCGATATTGGACTAGGCAAGTCCTAATAAATCTTGATGTCAGGGATGAGGAGATTTTGATTTAGAATCTGATGGATGCGGTCTTTACCAGCAGTGAAGCTGTGCTGTTTTCTAGAAAGAGTAGGGCAGACTGTCTTGATTAAGTGGAAGGATGTGGTTTTTTTAACGTCCTGGTCCTTTTTTCTTTCTTTAACGCCGGGAAATGCTCTGAGGATTGTATAGCGCGTTTGGTTACCTTTAATAATTTATATGCAGCTTTGATGTTCTGGAAAGAGGCATTAAAAGAAAGATATAATTTAAGAGGTAGTGCCATGCTGATCTGCATTTCCGGTGGCCCATTGGAGGAGGGGTATAGGGAAAAGAACAACGGGCGTCGGTAGTCACCATAAGGCTCCGACAGCTCGGTTGCCTCCTTGTGAAAAAAATACCATCTTCGTCAGTACTGACGTGACTGAACTTAAAACAGGCTAGTTCTAAATGAACTCTTCACCGTTTATGTGTGACGTTGACTCACATCACGTGTTTTTGACCCATTTACCTTAAAGTATATTCGTTGAACCTTTAAGGCTGTTATAAGCCTATTTTCCAATTAAATTGCTGTCTGTTTTTACGTATTTTATCCAATCAATCTTTCATGTTGTTAACTCGGAAAACTTTTATACTGAATTAGTGGATTTATTAAAATGTGTACAAAATGTAAACCTCATCGATTTTTTTTTATGTTAGTTGGATAGGCAAACTGGCAAACGTGCCACCTGATGGTAAGTGGTCGACGTCGCCCATGAACATAAACTAGTTTACCTGGAACGAGCCCAGGCAACTCATCTATCCTGAGGCATAAGATGTTAAGTCTCGGTGCCAGTAATTACACTGCCTGTCTTGCCCTTCTCTCCGAAACACAGCAAAGCTGTTTCACGGAAGAAATAAGCAAGATGGTGGTACCCATGCAACCGGGAGCGCGGCACAGCGCTTCCCTCCCACCGGTAAAAATTAATGAAATCTTATAAAAGTACGTTCACAAGGCAATGTTGCACGCCTCATAAGTGCAGCGTTGAATGCTCTACTCTCGACATGTCATAAAAAGCAGTTTTCTCTAATCTAAAATTGATTTTTGTTATTTATATCGCACTTATAGATTAATATTTCTGAAAACACTTCAACAACAGTCAAATAACAAAATATATTTCCATTTGTATAACATACTAAATATAATGTTTTATGGACGTTCCGCCTGGCCGAGCATACCATCTCGCTCGGTCGGAGATATCCCCTCGGGGCTCACACCTATACCCCACAGTAGAATAAGAAGAAAGAAGGGATAAGAAGAGAATTCATATACAGTATAAGAAAAATAAAAATCAAGATGCACATATATGGAATAAAAATTAAAGTTTGTCTCATAACGCGCATATGAAAGTTGAAAATGTAGAAATAGGTCGGAAAGTTGTAAAGTTGTAGAGGCTCCTAGAAAAGTTATGAAACATTTTAAAACATACGCTGTCTAGCGCAGTGGAAGCATTCAATATTTTATTCGAGTTCAGCTCCGATAAAAATGTTATGATAAATAACTATGTACTATGTTTTAATACTTACTATTACTTTACTATTACTAGTAGTATTTTTTTATGACATCATCAGGGGGCAAACAAGCAGTCGGAGCCTCGGGGCGCCGACGCCCATATACATCCGCGCAACCAATGCCACGCAGATGCGCCGCCCTCCTTTTCCCTATCCCCCCAAATGGGCCACCGGAAACTCACAAACCGCGCCAAATGAGACAACATAGCTATCACTTGACGCCGGTGTTATGTGAGCGAGAGGTACCATACCAGTTCGGCTGTAATACAGCATGGCACTACTTACTACTTACTACTATACTGCTTCTTACAAAGTACTTGCGTACTTTGTAAGAAGCAGTATAGTAGAAACTATACTACTACTAGTAGCTTTTCTCGTTCTTTAGTATTGTCATATCGTACTCTATTTTTAAAGACCAGCAACGCGTGTTAGTCTGCCATGTAATCACTTACCACTAGGTGATGTGACAGTTCATTTGCCTCCGAAAAAGTGTGACTCGCGCGTTGAGGATTCTGTAAAAATCTATTTTAATGTAACACGGGTAACAATATTAGAATTATTCCTTCATTCTGTGTACCTTGCTTTTTACTTTTACGTCTTACTAGCTGGTGCCCACAGCTTCGCCTGCGTTACTTACATTTACAACGATGATGATTATTTATATAGCATAATTATAAATAATCATCATCGTTATCATCGTAATAGTATAAGCCATCACCATTTCAACTTTCACCCAAATCAGTTCAGCCGTTTTGCCGTGAAAGAGCAACAAACATCCAAACATACAAACTGTCTACTATTTTGACATACAAAGATATATATCTTTTTCTACGGAATCTCCATACGGATAACAGAGCGAGTGGTTTCGTTTTGCTATTCTGAGGAAAGGAACCCTAAGAATGAAATTGTTAACACTTTAAACGTGTCAGAAAACTGAAGGTAAACTAGTAGAGAAGAGACAGAAAGGAGACTGTGCTTAGCACTCATGATAATCGCGTGTCACGCTGACGGAGTGTTTAGTTTTAGAATTAACATCATTCTAACTATAATGCCCCACGGAATGACAGGAATTATTATATTAGTAACAAAGAATTTAGGTCATGACGCTTTTGACAAAGCCTGAACCATGGTTTGGGCTTTGTCGTGGCGGTGGGGCCCAGTAGCCTTGGGTGAGCCCAGCACTTTGGGCGAAGCTAATTAAGCCGAGGGGGCTCTTTGTACCCCTCTTATTAGAGAGGGTACAAAAGAGCAAGGGGCAAGGGGCGAGGATGGGAACCTCACCCCATTGTACTGTCTCGACGTTGAATGGGTTGTTCTGTGGTGCGGGACAACCCCTCTGTGGAGGTGGCGTCGGTCCCTTGAAGGACCGGCTAGCCGTCGAGGTGCCCTGTCAGCTTAACATATCCGGGTCATCTCACCAAAGGCGGCACAGGTGGCACTCACCGGGTTTTACTGGGTAGAGCTGCGTCCACTTACCATCTTTCGGGCGCAGCGAGTCCCACATACCCACCTGGGGAGACCCACTCCCCAGACTTAATTCTGTGAATATTTGTTCACCCGGGACTAGAGGCATCAACTCGCCTTAACCACTTTAAGACGCTATAGGGCTTCTGTTTGCCTGATAGCCTGTCCCTCCTTCCGAGACACAGGAAAGACAATTGAAGGAAAATCTGCAGACGAGTCACTTTAAGGTCATCAGTCCACCCGGGACTAGCTATTATTTATCTGTCATGCCCTCCTTTTTCCTTATCCCCGCCAATGGGCCACCGGAAACTCACAAACCGCATGAAACGCGACAACATAGCTGTCACTTGATGCCGGTATTATGTGAGCGAGAGGTACCATACCCGGTCGTGCCGGCCCAATTCGGCTGCAAAGCAGTATGACCACCGACCTCACAGCCCAATGACACTATCTCTTATAAATATTATACTTAAAAAAATACTAGTTTCTTACCCCTAATGTAAAAAGCGTTTGAAGTTTATGCGCTATGTGTGTATGTACCTGTGGTCTCGTCCCATTTGAATGTGACGCTTTTACTTGCGATGAATTTCGTACATCTATACAGATAAATAAAATTGGATTGTCTGTTTGTAATATTAAAATAACGGCTTTTTATTGAATGCATATGAATGTATACACGATACAAATACCAAGATAGCATTTTTTTTAATTTTTGTCTGTCTGTCTGCTTGTTCCGGCTAATCTCTGAAATGGCTGGGCCGATATTGACGGGACT
The DNA here is from genome assembly GCA_963853865.1 of Helleia helle. Classification (NCBI taxonomy): domain Eukaryota; kingdom Metazoa; phylum Arthropoda; class Insecta; order Lepidoptera; family Lycaenidae; genus Helleia; species Helleia helle. The sequence continues at coordinate 15,353,516 of OY971433.1, read as the reverse complement.
GTCACTGAAAGATAGCTGATATTATAAGGAGTAACTTGGGCTATAAAAATAATCATCATCAATCCGAATACGGCTGTAAATCTAAGTTAACGCGGGCGAAGCTACAACAGCTAGTGTTTTTATCAAATCGGCATAGCTGTTTCACGATTATCAGTTATTTTGTTATTGGGTTTTTTAAACTATAACCTCTTATTACCTTACGAACCTCTGCACACAATATGTTATCATTCCCTTTGTTCCTGGTTAAATCAATATTCCATCAGCGATTGTTCTCACTCGAGCGGATTCCCGGCCCGTATTTAATTCGGGATAGTGCATGGTAACGACAAAGCTAATGAAACCACGACCTCCCGTTGGATCCAGGTCATCATATTTAGACATCCTCCTTACTTCGTGTTCCTCGGTGCTGAGGTTCGTGACCTGGTTGTCCCGCACCACAGAGCAACCCCTCCCAACGTCGGGACAGTACAACGGAGTGAGGTTCCCATCCTTGCCCCTTGCCCCCTGCTCTTTTTTCCCCTCTTCTAATATAAGAGGGGTACCAAGAGCCCCCTCGGCTCAATTCGCTTTTCCTAAGGTGCTGGGCTCACCCTAGTCTACTGAGTCCCATCGCTGCGACAAGGCCTGAACCATGGTGGGGGTGACCTCCCCTCTACATCACTCTCTCTTATGTCTTTCTCCATCTGTCTCTCTCCGGTGGTGTGGACAAGGTTGTAAGCCGTAGAGTCGTAGTTCAAAGGGAACGCTTACCTACCCAACTAACTTAAAAAATATGCCATATATCCCACTGCTGGGCACGGGTCTCCTCGAAATCAGGCGAGGTTGGGTTGATGCGCGGGCCCAATGCGGGTTTATTAAATTTCACACACCTTCAAACACTTATTAATCTCATCCGGCATGAAGGTTTCCTCACGATGTTTCCTACACCAGCAAGCAATGGACTGATGTTCAGGTGCACGTAGAAATTTAGAAAACGCCATTCCAAGGCATCACAAGGGTCAGGATCGAACCCGGATCTCTCGCTCAAGAGGCCGAGCCCATACCCACTATACCATCGTCGCTCTATACATATAAATTACCTGGCGTTATAATACAAGGTCCTTACACCTATTAGATCCCTTGAAAACAGACTTGGTCCTGTGGTCCAGACCCAGCATACACTTGCATTAAAATACGTTTACTTTGAATTAATTTCAAGAGGTTTAGGTATAATGTAATGGAACTGGTGATACCGTCTAGACAAACATCTGAAGCACTTAGGGGAATCCACTGATATTACTTCAGGTAGGTACCAAGAATTGGCGATTACTCTCGTATCTAATGAATTTATTCATGAATACCAAGTTATTCCAAGTTTTTTGAACATTTGTTTCAATTTATGGTGGTTTCGACAATACTAATAAATTATTCCTTACCTTTAAAATTTGTCACAAGTATATTCGACGACCTCTGTGGCTCAATGGTTACCGCGTTGGCGCTCACGCCGGAGGTTCGAATCCCGCCAGGGAACAAAAATATTTTCTGTGTTCCTGGGTCATGGATGAATGAATGATGGATGTGTATTAAATATATGTATTATATATAAAAATCTTAAATATAAGTATTACATATATTTCCGTTGTCTGGTACACGTAACGCAAGTTCTTCAAGAACTTACCACGGGACCAGATTGACGTGGTGTAAATTATTATTATATTACCTGTCCCCATCTAGCATATAACCAGATAGAGTAGTATATAAAATTCCGAAACTGGTATGTGATGTAACTGACGAAATTACAATTCAACCAACCAGTCATCTCTATCTGTCTGTATATTATGTCCCATCGGCCAATCATCCATTAATGGCCATCAGTCACCCAATCAGAGCGCAGAACCGGCGCAGCGTCGCAGCACTGGCGGTATTAGTTTTCATACAAAACACATAAGATTACCGCTCTATTCGGGATATATGCTCGATGTCTGTGCCCTCATGGTCTGAGACGATAAAGTCCCAAGTGAATTAGTCTACGATGAGAAGCGTCTTTAAGATGACTTGTCAGTGCGAATTTTACTGGTGATAAAAAGCGTCCTTTGCATTAATGTTATTTGGCGGCATTCGGAAATTTTCCCCCATTTTCATGTAGTCATTTCGTTTTTAGGGTTGGACTAATTAGACAGGTAACATTAATTGAATTATTGTATATTTTATAACAGACATTTCCAGACTACTTTTGTTGTTAATTTTCAAAAAAACAAGCTATTTTATATTATAGAATTATACATCTTTAAAAATCGGTTGTCTGTAAAGTTGGTTTACTGACGATAGTTGAACGTGACGTGGAACGCCTCAGAGCGAGGTAACGCCGCATACGTCATCGCATACGTCATGTTTTTTCGTTCTTGCAGCCGGCACCATCGAATTATAAGACGTTGTCACGTCAAAACGTCTTTAACGATATAAGCTAATTAAAATTTAGATAATCCGATTTTAAATTTCATAGAGACGCAATTAGACTCAATTTCATACAGAAGACGGAACTACAATTCAATGACTTGTGTAAAGCTACCTCACAAATACAAAAATCTTTAATTTTGGATGACAATTAAAGCCTAAAGGTTTATTTTTTCAGTTTTTTTTTCTGAATTCAGAAGATTAAAGAAATTCATTTACAAATTCATAGAAATTTTAACACCTATGGAAAAGAGGATGTTATAAGTTTGATAACTAAGTTTCTTAGACTGTGACACCGTAGTTCACAAACGGATGAACTAATCATGATGCAGTTTTCCATCAGCATTTGAGAAGTCATTTGAAAGCGGGTTTTCTAGTGGTGTTTCTTAGACTTGTTTTATCAAAATCGGACAAGCCGTTTCCAGGTCCTCTCTTTCTATTACTTTGGGTTTTTTTGCTTGTACTACTTTTGTACCTTTCATGATGTCGGAGCCGATGATGATTAGGTACAGCTCAGCTGAGGAGGTTTATATAAAAAACGAAAACTCCTGCTTCTAATGATATGAATATTTAATTTAAAAAAGTTACAATTATAGTAAGTATGTACGGCGCGGTGTTTGATATCGGTCTAAAGCCCGCTTATGTCTCTCAGCGGCCGTCGCGTCCTCATCCCTCCGCCGGCCTCTCCCCGCTCGTCCCCGAACCGGTTGATTTACTCGCCGCGCGAACACATGATGATATGTAGGTAGGTACCTTAGAATAATTAAATGTTTTTGTTTTTCTCTCTTAATAACCTTAAGTACTTACTTAGATAATAATTATTATATACAATATATAGTGTGTAACAAGTGTAATAATTTACCTAAATAAATAAACCTTCATTGGAACGTAGTTCCATATAGCGCGTTATGAAAGGGGGCTAGACGGAAAAAATTAAGATGAAAAGTTAAAACGACACTTTTTGCTGTAGTTGTAAGCCGTGCGGCTTTTTGATTGACACATCACTGCGTCGGTAGCTGTTTTTATTACACTATTGGGGCTGCTTAGTAAAAAACCCCAGTTCAAATCCCACCGATCTCGGTGACTTTTCTTTTGTTTTTTTTTATTTTTATTTTATTTTACGCCGGGAGATCGATAAAAAAATCATAAAAAATTTATACCTACCCGAATAATTATTTTCCTTACACCTTTTTTTGTTTTTTATTACAATTCCTTCACTAATTAATCGAAAGGAACTTCGTTCCATCCGGGTGTCCCTTACCTTAGAATAATTAAATGTTTTTGTTTTTCTCTCTTAATAACCTTAAGTACTTACTTAGATAATAATTGTTATATACAATATATAGTGTGTAACAAGTGTAATAATTTACCCAAATAAATAAACCTTCATTGGAACGTAGTTCCATATAGCGCGTTATGAAAGGGGGCTAGACGGAAAAAATTAAGATGAAAAGTTAAAACGACACTTTTTGCTGTAGTTGTAAGCCGTGCGGCTTTTTGATTGACACATCACTGCGTCGGTAGCTGTTTTTATTACACTATTGGGGCGGGGCTGCTTAGTAAAAAACCCCAGTTCAAATCCCACCGATCTCGGTGACTTTTCTTTTGTTTTTTTTTTTTTTAAATTTTATTTTACGCCGGGAGATCGATAAAAAAATCATAAAAAATTTATACCTACTCGAATAATTATTTTCCTTACACCTTTTTTTGTTTTTTATTACAATTCCTTCACTAATTAATCGAAAGGAACTTCGTTCCATCCGGGTGTCCCTTACCTTAGAATAATTAAATGTTTTTGTTTTTCTCTCTTAATAACCTTAAGTACTTACTTAGATAATAATTGTTATATACAATATATAGTGTGTAACAAGTGTAATAATTTACCTAAATAAATAAACCTTCATTGGAACGTAGTTCCATATAGCGCGTTATGAAAGGGGGCTAGACGGAAAAAATTAAGATGAAAAGTTAAAACGACTCTTTTTGCTGTAGTTGTAAGTCGTGCGGCTTTTTGATTGACACATCACTGCGTCGGTAGCTGTTTTTATTACACTATTGGGGTTGCTTAGTAAAAAACCCCAGTTCAAATCCCACCGATCTCGGTGACTTTTCTTTTGTTTTTTTTTTTTTTAATTTTTTTTACGCCGGGAGATCGATAAAAAAATCATAAAAAATTTATACCTACCCGAATAATTATTTTCCTTACACCTTTTTTTGTTTTTTATTACAATTCCTTCACTAATTAATCGAAAGGAACTTCGTTCCATCCGGGTGTCCCTTGACACCTCTCTTTTTTTATTCTATTCTATTCAACTATTCATATTTCATCACTAAAGCCTGTTAAATGTCTAAGGTAATATAAATTGTTCCGTTTGTTCCATTCTGTGTTTGTGTGCGAAAGTGTCGATGTCCCATTACAGTGAGCCCTTTGTCAAACTTAGCAGACGCTTGAAGGGCTTCTGATGTAATATTTAAAGAGCCTTAGGTGCCATTAATTTACATCTTAGAGTATGTCAAGACATTTTGATTTACTTGCGTCATGTTTTCAAAATTTCTACAAGTTTTACGAATCAATTTTGCGTGAATTAAATATGTGGCTCATAAGTTTTCTTCTTTGAAAAAAGAATTTCCTGCTTCGCACGACAACTATATGGAACCAGCTACGGTATTTCCGAACCGATGCGACTTCAAGAAAAGAGCATACTCATATTTGAAAGGCCGGCAACCCACTTGCTATTAAATTCTCTGGTGTAGCCGGTGTCTGTGTAAGTCGCTTATTTAAAAAAGAGGTAATGTTTGTGACTTTATAATATATGATGATGGGAACCTCACCCCATTGAACTGTCCCGACGTTGGGAGGGGTTGTTCATGTGGTGCGGGATAGCCCCTCTGTGGAGGTGGTGTCGGTTCCTTGAGGGACTGACTAGCCGTTGTGGTGCCCTGTTTACTCAATAGATCCGGGGCACCTCACCAAAGGCAGCATTGGTGGCACTCGCCGGGTTTTGGTTGGTAGAGCTGCGTCCACCTTACCACCTTTCGGGCGCAGCGAGTCTCACACACCTGCCTGGATGTCTCAGAGCATTTCCCTGTGTAAAAGAAAAAATAATAATATTCGATTTACAAAATTCTTTCACCAATATAGTTAGCACTATACATTACCTATATCAACGAGAGACACAGATTATAAAAATAATCATAAGCCCAGATCCGGCTGTACATCTGAGTTACCGGGTGAAGACGCGGTACACGGGATCCATGGTTAATCTAGATAATAATAATAATATCTACCCTTATACCCACTGCTGGGCATGGGTGTCCTCCTCGGAATCAGGCGAGGAGGGTTTTGGGCCATACACCGATGCGCTGGCCCAATGCGGGTTGGTGAACTTCACATTCAAAGACTTAATCTCATCAGCCATGCAGGTTTCCTTAAGATGTTTCCTTCACCGGTGAGCAAGCGATGGTCTCATGTTTAGGTGCACATAGAAATTTAGAAAAACCCAAGGCGTGGTGCCTTGGGTTTTTCTAAATTTCTAATAATAAGGGTCAGGATCGAACCCGGACCTCTCACTCAAGAGACCGAGCCCGTACCCACTAGAACACCGTCGCTTAATAATTTAGATACGAACAGAAAATAATAATAAAGCCTAAATTTTGTTCCAAAACATTTATTTTCTACAAGAAAATTAAAGGTACACAATAGCACCTTGTAATAATAAAGACAGCTCTTCTTGACTTACTTAATTCAAATAAATTTATAATCAACTAGCAGCGCCCCGCGGTTTCAGCCGCGTGCTTCTCATTCCCATGGGAGTAGGTACAGGGATAAATGCCTTATGTTATTAGCTTTACAATAGCTATGTTATTGTAAAGTTTCATTAAAATCCATTCAGTGGTTTTTGCGTGAAAGAGTAACAAACATATATTCTTACAAACTTTCACGTTTTTATTATTAGTAGAATATTTTTTTCGTCTTCAGCGATACGCATTAACTAATCTTTTATTATATCTAAGAAAACCTGCTACTGGACATTATGTAAAAATTGCTAATTTAAAATTAATTGAAATATGGTATTTACAAGGTTACATTTTTATTTCGTGGCGCTCGACATTTTGACAACCGCCTACACAATTTGACAACCACAAATGCGTTATCCATTGGACTGCCGATAGGCAATATAAATTGTCATGATTGTGAAAATGTCTATGTTAGATTAAAATCTTATAAGAATTCATTGGCTTGGCTATTGGCTTGTTACATTCCGTAATTACGAAATACCTTTTTTAGGGAATATGAAACAATGGCATGGTTATTAGAATCCTGTCTTAATTTCCTGTCATCCTGCTTCTTGTTATCCTGTTTACACAGGATTATAATGGGGCCCTAATCCGTCTCATTGTTGGCCCGTGTTCCGGCTCGAAGGACCACGCTAATTATTATTAATGGATGAAAACATGACTGTTGTAAGGGTAAAATGATCATTATTATGCCGTTATTGTCCAACTTCCTAAAGGAAAAAGTTAAAAAATAATAATTTTGTTCATAATAATAGTCATAATAATAATTCAAAATGAATTATTATTATTATTATTACCATATATTATAGCATCATTGTTAACATAGTATGGACGTATATGTCCAAGAGCTCCATTCTAAAAAAAATCCTTGATAATTTAACGTAGCAAGAGCTTTTCGTGAAACTTTTATTTTTGTACCACGCTTAATAGCGGTTTACATAAATGTAAACTTTTTCGGCTAAAAGCCCGTGTAACACATGCTGCCTCTGAAAGGCACGAAAATAATCACTTTATCCCAACAAGGGTTCAACTCTGATGGTAAGTGCTTATGAATTGTTCACCATAGTTTTTTAAATAGTCAGTACATTGTTCGGGCGTATATGGGTCCAGTTGGAACTAATTTTGGGTGGAAAATTTGGGATAAATTTTGACACCGACAATTACAAAAAAGTAAACTTAAAAACTAGATGGCTACAAGAGGTTCCGTATAGCTATTGAAAAATAAGTAGACGCATCATCATCATCATCATCGTCATCATCATCATCATCATCGTCATCATCATCATCATCATCATCATCATCGTCATCATCATCATCATCATTATCATAATCAGCCTCTATCCGTCCACTGCTGAACATGTAGTAGACGCATACATTATTCAAATTTTGTTGAACTTAGAAATGAATGCTGGTCTATAGTGATCTTTTTTTGGAAATTTGTCTAAATTTATTTTACATATTCATAACATTCTTTATGTTAAAAAAGAGGTAATTTACCATTTAAAAGTAAACTAGCTTTTCTTTGTAGCAAAAAAAATCCATAAAAAAGGCTGTACTTGGACTGGAAAGATAATTTTTCAAAACCGACTGGTCTTCCTGGAGATTATCGCGTTGAAACAAACATCTTAAGATTTATGAAATGAGGTTGGAATAAATTTAAAACCTTTAACTCCACAATATACTCTATCAATGCTACTCAAAGTTTGTAATAATAATATATAATAATAATATCAACCCTTATATGTCCCACTGCTGGGCACGGGTCTCCTCCTCGAAATCAAGCGAGGAGGGTTTTGGGCCATCATAGTTCACGATGCGCTGGCCCAATGCGGGTCGGTGAACTTCACACACCAAGACTTTTAATCTTAACAGGTATGCTGGTTTCCTCACGATGTTTCCTTCATCGGTGGGCAAGCGATGGTCAGGTGCAGGTAGGAATCTAGAAAAACCCATTTCTGGGTTTCAAAGGTGGGTCGGGGGGGTCAGGATCGAACCCGGACCTCTCGGCTCTTACTCAAGAGGCCGAGCTCATACCCACTAGGCCATCGTCGCTCACACTCAAAGTATAAATCTGATAAAATAATGATGATCATCATGATGGCGATGACAGCATATTGAGCGAGGATATTCCAGAAAGCCCTAGAAGCCTTCCGCTTCTCTAAGCTGGGACTTGATTGAGGTCAATTTTCGACACTCAACTTAAACCAACCCGCTAAGTTAATTATAAAGGTAGGGTCAGCAAATCGTCTCGTTAGTTAAATAAACCCGAATGCCTAAATATTATGCTAACTTCATTTTTCGGTTTCATCATCATCATTTTGGTGTCCACACATGAACAGCTTGGTGTTGTGGATATCCATTGATCACTTATCATCAGGCAAACGAAATGCCTTCAGCGAAAAAAGACATTTTTTCTCGGTGCCAGTAATTGCATTGCCTGTGGACCCTTCGGTCCGAAACAACAAATCTGTTTCCCGGGAGAAACAGGCAAGTTGGTACTACACATGCAGCCGGGAGCGCGGCACAGCACAACTCTCCCACCGGTTAATAATTCCCACATCAATCTCTGAGGAATTCCAAGACGCCAATTTAATTAGCGCGTTACCATCTCGGATCCTCTACTTCAAAAGATGTCACTTTTAATCTGGTCGACCAACCCGTCTTCCTGGTAAACCTTCTGCCCCGTCCGTGCCCTTCCGAATAGGAAGAATCCTATTCAATTCCATCAGCTTTCATCATCAGTAGGGCTAGAAAGCGCGCACGAAAAATTTTGTCTACCCCTTGTCTCGCATTACTTATATGATATAATACGAGAAAAGGCGTAGACAAAATTTTGGTCTGGCTTTTTTTTTTTTCTTTAACCCCGGGAAATGCTCTGAGGCATCCCGCGAGCGAGTGGGTCTCCCAACGCGGGTATGTGGGACTCATTGCGCCCGACAGCTGGTAAATGGACGCAGCTCTACCTACTAAAACCCGGCGAGTGCCACCAATGCCGCCTTTGGTGAGGTGCCCCGGATCTAGAAATCAAACAGGGCACCTCGACGGCTAGTCAGTCCCGCAAGGGACCGATGCCACCTCCACAGAGGGGTTGTCCCGCACCACAAAACAACCCCTCCCAACGTCGGGACAGTATAATGGGGTGAGTACCATCCTCACCCCTTGCCCCCTGCTCTTCTGTCCCCTCTTCTTATAAGAGGGGTACAAAGAGGCCCCTCGACCCAATTAGGTGCACCGCTCACCCTAGGTTACTGAGCCCCACCGCCACGACAAGGCCTGAACCATGGTGGGGAGCCCTACTGGCCCCTGCCACTGCAACATGCCTTCTCTTTACCTCCATATATCTTAGAAGAGTAAGAAATCGACCAAGGAATAAAAAGGTCAACCCATATTTAGCCTAAGGATGATAATAGTGATTGTCCCTTAGGTAATTAGGCACAGGAAAGGCCTGATGACATTCATTTTTGGAAAATTCCCTCTCCCGCTAAAAGGAAGATTAATGGGGACTCTTTGGCAAAAAATCTGAGTTATTGTTCCTGACAGTTTGTCATTCATGAAATGCTTTTAAAAGCACCACGCTTGATTTAAATTGAAAACCTAGTTCTTTAAAAGTAGTTTTTTTTCGACGAGCAGTCTAAGCTTTAGCCTATCGACGCCCATACACATCTGTACAACCAGAGATAATGCAGATATGTTGCCCTCCTTTTCCCTATCCCCCCATTGGGCCACCGGAAAACTCACATACCGTACGAAACGCGAAAGCATAGCTGTCACTTGACGTCGGTGTTATGTGAGCGAGAGGTATCATCATCATCATCAGCCTTTATCTGTCCACTGCTGAACATAGGCCTCTTTCAATGAACGGCTAGACGGCCGATCGTTCGCCACTCTCATCAAACACGCACGCATCCACTGCACGGAGATCGTCTTCCCACCTGGTCAATGGTCGACTTCATCTACCTAAGCGTGGCCTCCACTTTTCCCGTTCTCCTGAGTGTGAGACCAGCCCAAAGAATTGTTTCGAGAGGAGAGTAGGAAAGATTTGACCATATGTTCACTAACTCCCGATCTTCTATTCAAGACGTAATGGCTGTAATGGCTTTAATATTAGGTCTTAGGTATAATAATGTCTCAACTCTCAACAACCCGACGCGAGAACTCGACGCTGTTAAGATAGTACTTGCATGATACCAGATAGTTTATGAAGCCGTTAGCTCGTGTGATAAACTGGATATTACAGCGAACATCATCATTATCATCTTCTCTGGACTGTGTCAATGAACTCCGTGAACCACCCCCGCTATACATCTAGTAACCAGGAACGACCAACGCTTAGAAACCGTCCCATCTGTTGAAGACTGCCCCCTAGCCTTCTTTTCCTCCTTATGAAATAAAGAGTGTAACTCTTTATTTCATTATGACAAGAATACAGATTTTTTTTATGATAGGAAGCAAACGAGCAGTCGGAGCCTTATGACACATCCGCACAACCAGAGGTTATCCAGATGCATTGCACTCATTTTGCCCAATGGGCCACCGGAATCTCACAAACCGCACGAAATGTGACATCATAGCTGTCACTTTACCCCGGTATTATTTTATTATTAATATTATACCCGGTCGTGCCGGACCGCAAAAGCAAAGCAGCATGGCACTACCTCTTACGATGTACCTCAGTGGTAGATGACTGAGCTGTCATGTCATGTCAATTTCACCTCGTCTCTTAACTTATACTTTAGAAATTTTTGGTGAAAAATATAATAGAGATTAGATTAAGGACATCTCAAAGTAGTAGTTAGTACTATTTAATAATAGTACTATACTTAATAGTATTCCATGGTAGTAGCAAGCTTTTCGGGTAATTTTAAAGGGTACGCATGCCATGCATGAAAGCGTGTATGCGAACATGCGTTCATGCATGTTTGAGAACATGTTAGCATGTGTGTGTTAACATGCGTGCATGCGTGTGTTCGAACATGAGTGAATGCGTGCGCGCGAAAATGCGTGCTTGCATGTGTTCGAACATGCGTTGCATGTAACATTAAAATGAACATAACTTTTATGACTAGTTTTGACTAAAATGAAACTTAAAACAGATTTTGAATTTAAACTCAACGGGTATTGCGGTGGACCCGTGCTATTGCAATGAATACAATTTAAAATTTCCGTCTATGTTCACGTGAAACTGAAGTTTTCAGTGAAAATTGGATTTCAAAAACATGGGTTATCTGTGGATCCATCTCCTCCAGGCCTCAGGGGGCTATAGAAATTCACTCTCGAATATTTTCAAAGTTTAAATCAAATTGTATTGAATTTTGCAAACTATTTCCTTAGTTATAAAAGCAATTGAATAATCTGGAGATACATGCTGTTGCTTGCGACTTCGTCCGCGTAGAAAAATATGTTACAAATCTCCAAATTGATTTACCAGTGGACCGGGTACTCCGTGCCGCCCGTCCGTATGGGTAGGATGGGTACCATCATCTAGCTTGTTTGTTCCGTGTGGTTCGAAGAGAACAGGCAGTGTTATTACTGGCATAGATTTTTTATTTCTTTAACCCCGGGAAATGCTTTGAGGCATCCCGCGGGGGAGTGGGTCTCCTCAGGCGGGTATGTGGGACACGCTGCGCCCGAAAGGTAGTAAGTGGACGCGGCTCTACCCACTATCTAAAACCCGGAGAGTGTCACAAATGCCGCCTTTGGTGAGGGACCCTGGAATCTGGATCTATTGAGCAAACAGATTACCTCGACGGCTAGTCAGTCCCTCAAGGGACCAACGCCACCTCTATAGAGGGGCTGTCCCGAACAGAGAACAACCCCTCCCAACGTCGTGACAGTGCAATGTGGTGAGGTTCCCATACTCGCCCCTTGTCCCCGTGCTCTTTTGTCCCCTCTTCTTATAAGAGCCCCCTCGGCTCAATTCGCTTCGCCCAAGGTGCTGGGCACACCCTAGGCTGAGCCTCACTGCCACGACAAGGCTTGAACCATGGTGGGGGGATACTGCCTGTCTTGTCCTTCTCTCCGAAACACACATAGCTCTTTCACGGGAGAAACAAGATGGTGGTACCAATGCAGACGGGAGCGCGGCACAACACATGTCTTGTAGTTGATAACGAGAATGTCAAGTTATAATAAATCTTCGCAACAAACTTCTAATACAAGTTTTATAATCTTATAAACAACAAGCTCTATACTGTGTCTCTGCTTATATAAGTTATAGGAAAAAGCCATACAAAGTGGTAGATTAAGTTAGTAAGTTAGTGACTTAGGTTAATTAAGTTGAGTGGGTCGAGGGTGTAACTGGTGGATTAATGTTTTAATGACTTTCAAGTTTTTATTAAGTAATAATTTGTAAGAGTATCATAATAATTAATCCTATAGACTCACCTCACCTCATCATGATCAGCCTTTATCCGTCCACTGCTGGCATAGGCCTTCTTCAATGAACGTCAAGACGACTCTATCATCATGCCCTATCCGTCCACCGCTGAACGTGCGAGAGGCGAGGGATCAGTCGCCTTGGCGTTCGCTAAGGGAGGCCTATAAAGCGTGAACCAGTCTTAGATAGAATACATGATTTTAAATAAAAAACTGCATCCAAATCGATCCACCCCTTTGGGAACTGCAGTCCCACGGACACTTAGCGGTCAAACGTACATCACCCCACCCCCCCTGACACCCATCATTTTTGTGCTAGGGGTTAAATCTCTTTTAAACCCCTGCAATACTACTTTAATTATACCTACTTGGAATAAAAAAAATATTATGTTCTTTTCCAAAAATACATTCATTATAATATTTCTCTTAATAATATCTGCACGAAAAACATTTCTTTTATAAAGATGTAATTGTAGCGAAAGACCATGAAAAAATAATAAATTACAGCTTCGGGGGTTCTTTTAAAACAGTAAGTGATTTCGTACGTGTAGTAAGGAAGTGCATTCGCTCATAAGAGACAGCGGAGAGCGATTTGTTCATTAAAGAAGAATAATCCATAAAGCTAAGGTATATTAACTTTATGGAATAATCATAGCAATACAAATGAAAACATTCTATTACAATATTTTGATTTGTTAATGTTAGTTTGGTTTGTTTGTTTTGCATATTGAAAAATAAATACAATACAAAATAAAAGAGTATAAAAGTACAATATTCGAATCCCATCTTTTTGTCATATGTACAATATAGCATCCTATACAAAGTACAACTTTTGCAATGCACATATAACAATATACCGGTGGGAGGGATGACGCTGTGCCTCGGTTTGTCTGCATGGGTACCACCATCTTGCTTATTTCTTAATAAACAGTTCAGCTTTAATCCGAATAATAAGGTGGAATAGGCAGTGTAGTCACTGATATCGATCTTAAGTCTCAAGGTGGGCTAAGCTAATCCTAGGCGAACTTGTTTGTAATCACGGGCGACGCTGACCTTTCACTATGAGGTTCGTCTATCCGTCTACTTATCCAAGTATCATAAAAAGTCTTTATATAATCGCGTTCCACTTCTAGACATTCGTTGCGAAGATCCTCGGCCATAGACAACAGGTAGCTGCCATCGCCTTTGCAGCCGCAGCTGGAAGGGGACGCCTATGGAGAGGTCTCCCTACCAGTGCCGAGACAACCTATGTTTTCATACGTCATTGATATAACCTATTACTAAATAACTATCAAACGAAGCGAGCAGCATAAGTTCGTCAATGTGGACCCACCCTAAGTGCTATAATACTCGATGGAGGAAACGATTTTGACAATTTTACTTGCACGTTTAAATGTAGCTTAAATTGTTATGTTTTGGTAATGATCGGAGTGTTACTAAATAGTAGTTAGTTTTTGACGTGACAACGTCTTATAATTCGATGGAGCCGGCTGCACGAACGAAAAAACATGACGTGTGCGGCGTCACCTCGCTGTGAGGCGTTCCATTTTCTGATGACGTTGTCACGTTCAACTATCGTCAGTAAACCGACTTTACAGACACCGATTTTTTATTATATATTTTTGATAATAGTTACATAGGGAAGCTAGCCATCTGATGATCAGTGGTCAGCGTCGCCTATGAACATAATTCTACCAGGGACTATCCCAGGAAACTCATTTGTCTTAAGATGGGAATTTTGGTGCCAGTAACAATGCAACCCTCCCAACGGTATTTATATAAGTACTTATATTTAATATCACTATTTCGCTTACTATATAGTAAATAAGCGTATGTATATTAAATTATATTTCCCACATACATAAAATAATTTTGACACTCAAAAATCGGCTAAAGGCCCGCAGGTGTTATAGTTTGGGTAGGGCACTCCCAGGTGCGAGTCCCACATACGGTCAGGATCTACCCGAGAACCTGGCTACATTCATTAATAGCATTTCCCTGCGTCATAAAAATGTCTGTTCGCAATATCTTTTGTAAATTTAATCATATAAGAAATATAAAATGAAGTAAACAATAGTAATATATAAAGCATCTCATATGAAGCGTGTTTGAACTGTAAACTTGTGGGGGGCAGAAATAGCTGACCTCCCCCTTAACGGTTTATCGATAAAAAGCGTTCTATTGACAGTTGTACGCGGGGATTGAAATATTAATATCATGTTTTTCACGGCTTTGTGGGTCTAGGTTTGAAGTACGTCAAGCTAGTAGCTTGTCGCCTCAGTTCCACCCGTTTAAAGGATTGCTCCAAAATAAATCTTTATAAAAAAATCGGTTGTCTGTAAAGTCGGTTTACTGACGATAGTTGAACGTGATAACGTCATAAGAAAATGGAACGCCTCACAGCGAGGTAACGCCGCATGCGTCATGTTTTTTCGTTCTTGCAGCCGGCTCCATCGAATTATAAGACGTTGTCACGTCAATATATAAAAATCTTGCGTTACGGTGTTGGTAGGTTTTTTTTGACGTTACAAACCCTCAAATACTCAAACGAATCTAAAATTTAAGACGTATTTAAACTCCTGTTGTCTTTAAAACTGACAAGTACGTTTTAAATTTGAGATTTGTTTGAGTATTTGGGAGTAAGTCTAATAAATCGATGAACGCCAGCTGCATGAACGCGCTACATAATCAGCAGGTCCGTTGCCGGCCTTTCAAATATGAGTGTGCTCTTTTCGTGAAGGTCCCTAAGTCGTATACTATTTGTATTAGAAAAGAATGTAAGAAAGTTCAAACGTTTAAAAATTTACCACCCAATGCTAATGTGGCGCTCGAACGCTTTTCGATGGACACTTCTTCATAGATTTTACTAGTGTCCAGTCTCCATGAAAACTGATACTTCATTATAATGAAACAAATTTTATGGATTTCATCGCGGTTTAATAACATTTCACAAGCCCGACGATTCGGATACTTTACAGCAACCATGGTCACGGGGAAAAGATACCTCATACCAAACATTATTAACGCCAGCGCCATTGTGGACGGTTTATGAACTGCTATTTACAACAAAAAATTGAAATAGAAAAAGTAAAACTTCAACGGACAACTTTCACTTTACCCCTACTCCGCGGCCGACCGTCACGCGACATGCAATAGACGAACGAAAAAGTTTGAGGCGATGTAATAAAAGTTTCGCTTCAAAATTATATCTGTAATTCGTATTTCATTATGTAATGATCAAGTCTCAGCTATATATAAGGGGTCCCAAAATTATAAAGGGTCTACTTCACAATTCACAGTGCACACGAGTCCTATATTAATGGGCAGGAAATATTAATGGATTAATTGTTTTGTCCTTTTTCCGAATTAATTGTACTCATATTTTAAGAGGTCTTCTGTCGGCCCTGTTATATGTCACTAAAACCCTGGTTTTATGCTTTTGAAATAAAAGTCATTTTCGTGGATAGAATTACAGCTTGGCAAAAAAGAGTATGACGTGGTGACAGATGGAACTAAATATTTTACTAAATGGAAACCTATGATGTTGACAATACTTGGCCGACAAATACTAGATTTTGAGTAAAGCTTAGTGTTTCACATTTATTTTTAACGATTTGATTAAATTACCTTACTTATTTTCCATATTATGATGAGACCTAAGTGAAAGTGGCGCCCTCATTTTTTCCATACTCTTTTTTGCCAAGCTGTACTTATATTTTCGACTTATCGTCTAATATTTTGGGCTAATTATATACATGGCAATAACAAAGTTCTGTGTATGTGACGAAGAAAGGGTAATTGGAACTAGATGGGACCAGATTAGACGAATACATGTTCATGATGATGAAGTTTATATGTACTTTAACATTATTATTATTTTTGTCATAAGGAGGTAAACGAGCGGTCGCAGCCTTATCACCTTAGTCACCACTACCGACACGCCCATAGACATCACAACTAAAAGTTATGCAGATGCGTTGCCTTCCTTTTCCCTATCCCCCACTCCCAATGGGCCACCGGAAACTCATAAAACGCGACAGCATAGCTGGTACTTTATGTGAGCGAGAGGTACCACACCGGTCGCGCCGGCCCAATTCGGCTGCAAAGCAGCATGGCACTACCTCTTGCAAAGTGTGGTGACTATTATTCTTATACGGGGGCAAATGGAAAGTTCATCAGGTGTTGAGGAGACAACTTTGAAAGTAGCTTGAACGTCATCTAGATTGTATGATTAAGAAAAATGGAAATTAAGATGGTTCCATATATCATTTGAAGACCCCTAAATATGAACTCTAATTATAATGGAATGATTTTTATGACACTACCTCTTACTAAATTATATCGCTGAACTAGATTTTCTACCACCAATTCAAATCTTATTAATTTTCGCACATTTAATAATTTAAATTTTGAATAAAGAATCCAATCTCCAAAAATTTTAGTACCATAAACATGCGTGTGAAAATCATGAGAGTTCAAGCGAGTGAAACTGTGGTCCCTAACTAGTTAATTAATTTTCATCTCACGTTTATCCTTCAAATTATCTGACCTCTACAAATTTGAATAAAACATGAATCAAGGCTATAATTTTTAGTTTAGAAGTCAATAAAATTATCCCTCCAATTTGTATGCTAATTGACCTCAAAAATTAGTTGAATTTTCCATCCGAAGGGCACTTCAAATTTGAGCAAATATTTGAGGCACCAATTACATTCCATGAAATATTTTTCACTGCTGAACATAGGCCTCCGATGGAGACGACCGATCGCTTGCTACTCGCATCCAACACCGACACCGACCAGCACCGACCAGCACCGACCAGCACAACCAACACCGACCAGCCACCGCACGGAGATCGTGTATGTTCAGCAGTGGACGCGTAGAGGCTGATAATGATTACGAATTAATTTTCTTTCAAAATTTATTATATATGGTTAATAATAATGATGATGATGATAATAATAAAAATACCACAAGAATCTGGTTAGTTTGTAACATACAAAGTGTTGGAGTTTTGCGTTGAAATTCTCTCCTTCAAATAGTTCCTTGGAGTTGAGTAAGATCAAAGGCTTTAGAGCTTCCGACGTCAGCTGGAGACTTAGATAGTGTTACAGCCGTGTTCAGTTCGTCACGTTGTACCGTATCACAATGACGTACATCTAATCTGTATTTAGAATTTTAGTACAATGTGTACTTTTTGTAGTTACTTGTATGTGTACATACATAGTAAGAGGTAGTGCCATGCTGCTTTGCATCCGAATTGGGTCGGCACGACCGGGGTGGTACCTCTCGCTCAAACAACATCAGCGTCAAGACAGCTATGCTGTCGCTTTTCGGGCGGTTTGTGAGTTTCCCGTGACCCATTAGGGGGGATAGGAAAACGAAGGGCAACGCATCTGCATAAAATCTGCTTGTTCAGCACAATGTGTATGGGTATCGATAGCCGCCAAAAGGCTTCGACTGCTCGTTTGCCCTTCTATGATATAACAAAAAAAATCGATGTCCGGTATACGTGGAACATCTTTGTTAATAATAAATTCATGGTTAAAAAAATCGATAGCGAAAGATGACAATTAATAAAGAAATGTTACTGTCATTCCGTTCGCCGTCACAGCATTCGATTCGATTTTAACGTCACGGCGCGCGCTAATAGATTTTTCACATAAATAACTTTCCTCAAAAATAAATAGCCCACGATCTTCTTAATAATTATTCAAGATATAAAGCTACATTATCAGTGAGTAACATCATCATCATCATCAGCCTCAATTCGTCCACTGCTGAAAATAGGCCTCCCTACGCACGCCAAGACGACCAAGCCTCTGCCACTCGTATCCAACACGGACCTGTCACCGCACGGAGATCGTCTTACACCCTGTGACCTGGTTAATGGCCGACCAACACTTCGTCTACCAAAACGCGGCCTCTTGAACCTTATTTGCCCATCGGCCATCCGTTCTCCTGTGTGACTAGCCCACTACCAGGGAATGACATTGGCTCTGGGCGGATCACCTTACCGGGAGGAATGAGGCCCGGCTGCGGTCGGCGCAGCGGGTCATCGCGGTAAGAATGATCCGAGGATACCGTACGGTTTCGTGGGCGGCAGCCACTGCCCTAGCCGGTGACCCCCCGTGGGAGCTCGTGGCGGAGGTTCTTGCCGAGATGCACTCCTATGTCTCGGATAGGAGGTGTCTGGGTGAGAGCCTTACGCTGGACGGGATCCTGCGGGTTCGCCGACTAGGGCAAGAGGCGTTAATGCGGAGGTGGGGGGAGGATCTGGCGCGACAGCCGTATGGCAAAAACCTGACGGTTGCTCTGCGTCCGGTCCTTGAGCGGTGGATGCGCCGTAAGCGCAAACCCCTCACCTTTCGTCTGACACAGGTGCTCACCGGGCATGGTTGCTTTGGTGAGTACCTGTGCCGGACGGCCCGCAGGGAGCCGTTGACAGTGTGTCATGATTGTGGCGCGGCGGTGGACTCAGCCCAGCACACACTCGAGGTGTGCCCGAGATGGGCGGCGCTGCGTCACGGTCTGACATCAGTCATCGGAGGGGACTTGTCTCTGCCGAGCGTCATCACCGCGATGCTCAGTGATGACGAGTCCTGGACGGCGATGGTCTCCTTCTGCGAGGCAGTAATGTCCCAGAAGGAGGTCGACGAGCGGATGAGAGAGGAGGCCGCCGACGAGGCCTCCTCCCGCGGGCGACGAACGGGGGTGCGTAGGAGGCGCTATTTAATGCGCCTCCAGTAACGCCCCTGTGTTCGTGTCGGGCCCAGCATGGGAACCTGGGTCTGTATGGCACGACGTCGTGGGGACTGCTTAGTAGCGGCCGGGCAGTCCCCCCCTACGAGGAGTAGTCTGGCCTTCGCCGGGGCCAGCCTGTCGCTGAGGTGATCCTGTCTGTTGCCTGCATATCCGGGACCCTCAATAAGCGGCTGAAGGCGCTCGCAGTGGTTTTAGTTAGGGTGGGCACTCCCAGGTGCGAGTCCCACATTGGGTCAGGATCTACCCGAAGATCCTGGCTGCATCCATAAGGATTTCCCTGCGAAAAAAAAAAAAAAAAAAAAAAAAACAAAAAGGGAATGACATTGGCTATCGAAATAATCATCACCTTGTATACGGTTGTAAATAAGCGAACGCTAAATTTGCGGGCAAAAGAAAAAAATATTTTCTAGAAATTTCTAAGCTGAACATTACATATACTACGTGGTCCTGTCCTGCCGGTCAAATTAAGTTAAACAGCTACGGAAATTGTTAACAAGCAAAGTTACTGCAGTAACTTGTCCTGATGTACACTGCCCAATGTTTACTGGCGAACTGCATTTATGAATACAAGTATATCTTGTCAGAATATACAGGGTTAATTGTAACACCAGCAACTTGAATAACTGGATAGCATTCTTATATCATAAAAAACAACGTTTGTTCTACATTTGATATATAATTCGTTAGATTTTATTATCATACAAAAAAATGGGTGTTTTACAAATAATCCTGTATATAGGCTTTTGTGCTTTAAATAACGATGTCGTGTAATACTAACATCATAAAGCTTTATTTTTGACGTGACAACGTCTTAAAATTCGATGGAGCCGGCTGCACGAACGAAAATACATGACGCATGCGGCGTTACCTCGCTGTGAGGCGTGCCATTTTCTTATGACGTTGTCGCGTTCAACTATCGTCAGTAAACCGACATTACAGACTACCGATTTTTTTTCGAAAGGGATCTATTGCTAATGGCCCAAAGGCCCATGATTTCAGGTCAAATTTATTTAAGGTGTTGATTCTTAATGCGGTTGTGGTGGTAGTGAGTGCAAGTGTACGCATATGCATAGTGGGAAAGTCAAAAGTCATTCCATCCCGACGCCAGGAGGCCGTGTGGTCGCAGACTGCACAGTTGGCGGGGGCCAACCCTCCACTTTTACAAACCAAAAGTGAGCCAAATGGGTTGACTCTAATCCGATGTAGCATTAGAGCCTTCGGGCTGTAGCATAGATCCATCCGAAAAAAAAAAACTTTTTTGTGCACATTAGGGTAATTTTTTACGGATGAAACGTCACGAAAATGTGCAACGTTTTTGTCCAAGAAGAGGGAGAGAGTGATTGAGACCGATTAAGAGAGAGTGAAATAAGGCGAACTTAGCATGAAGCACATAGCCATGGAGTGAGAGTAGGGAGCAAGTGAGTGATAAAGATCGAGAGAGAGAGTTAGATAGAGAGAACGTCGCATCGCAGGTCTCGGAAATTTAAAGCTAGATTAGTATAAATATAAACGAGATTTAAAAATTAGTTTCCCAAATAAGTTTCACTTCTGAAATGTGTACTTTGTACGCTTCCACTTTTTTTTATAAGAGGAGACAAACAGACAGTCGTTTCACCTGACGGTAAGTGATAAGCGATATCCATAGACACCCGCTTCATCATTATCAGGTGCGTTGCATTTCAAAATATGAGTATGCTCTTTTCTTAAAGGTGTTATCGGTTCAGAAATACCGTAGATGGCAGCTGGTTATAGTGGTCGTGCGAGGCAGGAAATCCCGTAAAAATCGTTATTGAGGTAGTTAAATTTGGATTTTAGATAATTAAATAATAAAGTTGCGGGTTCGAATCTCGCCAGGGAACAAAAATATTTTCTGTGTTCCTGGGTCATGGATGTGTATTAAATATGTGTATTATATAATAAAAATCTTATATATATGTATGGTATAAAAGTATTAAATATATTTCCGTTGTCTGGTACCCGTAACACAAATTCTTCGAGAACTTACCACGGGACCAGATTGACGTGGTGTGAAAGCGTCCATGGATATTATTAGATATTATTATTTCCACAAAGTAACACCTGATTATATTTACTAGTATACATATATAACCTAAACGATTACCGAAATGACACTGTGTCTCTCTGATCTAATTGGAAGGGGCGTGCAAATTTGCCGAACAAACGGCTGTACCCCGGATTACCTATCAGACTCCGTCAAACCCCGTCAAACCCCTTCCCAAACTTAACCTGTGTTCAGGATAAATTGGTCAAGTGTCACGGAAGCTAATTGAAATAGTTAAACAGATTCTAATCTTAAGTCTTAAGATATTTAATTTAGATTTAATGGGAATCAAAAGCGACAGATTTATAAGATACCAGCTGCTGCTGCAGCTGTACCCTCCCGTTTAAGTCGCTCTAAATAAAAAAAAATCAGACCTGTTGTGCTGCCAAATGCGGGACTGTTTTTAAAATCCGTTTGGAGATAAATGCGTTCTCATAAGGAAACAGTCTCTACTATTTAATTCAACTCTACAGTTTTATAATATTCTATATATTGTTTACATTTTGATACTAATCATTGTTGAAGATTATATGCAGGTTTAGGATACAGCAAACATAAATGTTGTCCTGTCTCCATTTCAACTTGAACAGCTTTGAATAAAATGTCTCCAGTTTTTAAGATGCTACTAATAGATAGTGCCATGCTGCCTTGCAGCCGAATTGGGCAGGCACGACCAGGTGTACATAATACAGGCGCCAAGTGACAGCAAAGCTGTCGCGTTTCGTGCGTTTTGTGAGTTGTTTGTGAGAGTTCCGGTGGCCCATTGGGGGGATAGGGAAAAGGATAACGCATCTTCATAACTTTTGGTTGTGCGGATGTCTATGGGCGTCGGTAGTCACCATAAGGCTCCGACTGCTCGGTTGCTTCCTTATGACAAAAAACGATGCGGAAGGTGGAAATAATTCTTCATCACAAATAAGCTACCCGAATCGTCTATGACTATTTTAAATCAGCAAAACCAAATTGAATATCTAGCCGAGATTAGGTTTCGTATTTCCAATAGTTATTTACTCAGCGGTGCTTAACAACTGGAATTGGAAGCGCAGTCAAAGCCGCTGTTGTTGAATTTATAAGCTCTGGAATTTTCCAATAATATACGAGTAGAATGTAAAGCCTTTTGCCTATTTCCGATGTAATAACTAATGTTCTAGACTTGTGTAGTAATATAAATCTACCTAGCATCTATTAGGTATTTTCAACATCGTTTTATCTAATGTTCTGGAGATTTCCAATCATGTAAATCAATATTAGGAGTGTTGTTCAGCCATTAACCAGGCGGGAAGACAATCTCCGTACAGTGGCCGGTCCGTGTTGGATGCGAGTGGCGATGGATCGGTTGTCTTGGCGTTCTTTTAGGGTTCAGCAGTGGACGAATAGAAGCTGATGATGATGACATCAATATAACACACTACTCTTTGAATGGGAAATATATATTAGATGTATAGAACCTCTCACTCAAGTAGCTGCGCCCGAAAGGTGGTAAGGTGGAGCTCTACCCACTAAACCCGGGTGCCACCAATGCCGCCCTTGGTGAGGTGCCCCGGATCTGTTTAGCAAACAGGGCATCTTGACGGCAAGTCAGTCCCTCAAAGGATTGACGCCACCTCCCGCGAGGTTGTCCCGCACCACTGAACAACCCCTCCCAACGTCGGGACAATACAATGGGTTGAGGTTCCCATACTCACCCCTTGTCCCCCTGCTCTTTTCTCCCCTCTTCTTATAAGACTGGTACAAAGAGCAGCTCCCTCAGTTCACTTGGCTTCACCCACGGTGCTGGGTTCACCGTTGCGACAAGGCTTGAACTATGGTGGGGATACCCACTAGACTCTAGACGATCCTCGCTCACCCGAAGTAATAGTTTTATAAAAATTGGCTAAATGCCCAAATATCTAAATCAAGTGATATATCCACAAATAACTTAACTGACAAAAACAAAACCATAAAAGAAACTTAGGCCTCGTGACTTTTGTAAGTGGGGTGTCGAATCCTAATGTTTGAGATAATACAATTTTCTGGCTAGACACCTAGACGCCGTTATAAATACTGTCTTGTATGTAAATAATGATATATGAGAAATAATGCTCAAACTTTTCGTCACCAATTCTATATTTAATTGAAGCTAAGCAACTAGTGTTCTCCGCGATTGCCTGTTCCAAAATTGAAATAAACTATTCTCATAATGTCTATAATGTTTAGTAAAATCATCGGGCATATTATTATAGAATAGAGCGGTAATGTTATGAGCTTTGTATGAAAACAAATTTGTGCTGCGACGCCGCCGGTTCGCGGTCTGATTGGCCGACTGATGGCCATTGATGGATGATTGGCCGATGCGACGTACATACAGATCAATTATTGGTTGAATTGCTATTACGTCAGTGACAAATCACTGACCAGTTTCGTAATTTTATGACACACTATCCGATTATATGCTCGTAGACTAAAATATAGTCCATGTTATTTAGTGATAAGATAGCATAGAACTGGTGAAAATTTAAATACGGATGAGTAGTTTGGGAGATCATGTCCTGCGTCGATGCTCACAAATTATTATCTTTTCATAATATTAGTCTAGATCTATTGCTGATAAACATTATTCTCCTGGACAAGGAAGATTACGAGATTTTTTTTATATCATAGGAGGGCAAACGAGCAGTCAAAGCCTTTTGGCGACTATCGACGCCCGTACACATCCTCACAACCAGAGATTATGCAGATGCGTTGCCCTCCTTTTCCCTATCCCCCCCAATGGGCCACTGGAAACTCACAAACCTCACGAAACGCGACAGCATAGCGCTGTCACTTGACGCCGGTGTTATGTGACCGAGAGGTACCACCCCGGCTTCACTTGCCTCCCACGACGTCTCTATGGAATCAGCTGCGGCATTTCCGAAAAGATACTTAGGAACCTTCTAGAAAGGCATACTCGTATTTGATAGGCCCCCGGTGTATGGATATCCCTGACTCACCACTAGATGAACTAATAGTCCGTTTGCCTCCCCCCAGTCCCATTCTTCTTCATCTTTTCGAAATACAATCTAGACGTCTCGCTACTTACAAAGTTGTGGCCTCACATAACTCATCCGAAGTTTACCTGAAGCCTGAATTTCCACTAATGATATAGAAGAAATTGCAATTCATACAATAAAATACACTTTGGCACAATTCCAGTGGAAAGCTCTTTAAAATTCATGCATGTCTTATCTGAAGCTCATTTGTAGAGCTTAAAGCTTGCGCTCTGAGCTTTGTGAATATTATTTACAAGACTATAAATTATGTGCTTATTCCTTGTACTATTCGTTAAGGATAAACTAGTGGACGGCGCGAACTCTAACAAAGTGATTGCTATCACATACATAGTGCGCGTACATGTGAGCTAGAATGAAATGCACAATGATTCATTCCGAAAATGTCCTTTTAGCAAAACAGTTATTATAGAAAAACTAATAAGTATATCTTTTCAAAATAAATTTATTTTATCTTTTGAATAACTAAACTATATCTGTACGGGGCTTTATTTTGAGCTTTCGTGCTCGGTATACTATTTATTATCGCCCAAAGTTCGCCTAAGATCAGTGTTGAAATACGAAAGTTTTAAAGCTTGTTTTTTTTAAATGTATATTTTTTTACGATTTTGGGAACATACAGACATAGATAATTTATATTATCCTTAATTTTTCAAGGTCAACGTCAAACATGTAGTAATTTCGCGTTTGTATGGAAAGACGAGCGACTTGTGTAACCTTAAAGATACGTCTTGTGAAAAGTTCTTCTTACGACCTGCGGGACCGAAACACTATAATATTATGTATGTGTGTCCGTCTGTAGAACCGTATCGTAGACCTTAGACCGATTTGGACGCGTTTTTTTTATTAATTTTCTAATTATTATTTTTTATGTTTCTAAACTTATATTATAAAGAGGAAAGATTTGATTGTTTGTTTGTTTGCATTGAATAGGCTCCGAAACTACTGAAAAAGTCTTTCAGCAGAAAGCAACATTATCAACGGGTGCGAGCGAGAAAACTTAGGCTATAAAAAGTTTTCTCATGAGAAGCCGGTACGGACCGCTCGTGTTTGATAAGTAAACTTTCAGATAAGCAAATGATCGATGACATCTATAAGGAAACCAGTGGCCGGTGATTGAGTGATTGTGACACTTGATTCCCATTCACACTCCAAAAATCCACCCGCCTGCATTCGTCCGCCTAAAATAAGTTATCCTGGATCTCATTAGTTATCTTAGCACAGTATCAGATGGAACGGACCATACCCAGGGGCGGGCGGGCCATTTGAGGGGCCCTGGCCTACCTTGGGCATAATTTAATAACTAATTGTAATTTTTAATTCCTAACTAATTTATATAGTAACGTTTTCGTTACTAAGATATTAAACTAAGATATCTCAGGATGGTCAAAACTGATTATAATTTTCGGTATATTTCATATTGTTTTCAATAGCATCAAGCATGGGGTCCTTTATATTCTCGGGGCCCTGGGTTGCAGCCCAAAAAGCCCGAATGTAGATCCGTCCATGTCTTAGGGTCTTTGTGTCGAAAAAGGTTTCACCCGGAGAAGAAAATCAGTGAACTTGCAACATACAAGTAACATGTATGTAGTGTGTATGAAGTTGCAGCTGGTCAGAAAATAATAATAGCTAGAGTGCGTGCTCTTTTTTTTTGCAGTATGAAGTGGCAGCTTGTCATAAGACAAGTCGGAGTGCATGCTCTGGTTGATACGACTATCTTCGACCATAAACCTGTTCCAGTTATTTTTAACGCCGGGAAATGCTCTGAGGCATCCCTTGATGTGTCCCCAGGCGGGTATGTGGGACTCGCTGCGTCCGAAAGGTGGACGCAGCTCTACTCACTAAAACACGGCGAGTGCCACCAATGCCGTCTTTGGTGAGGTGCCCCGGATCTGATGAGCAAACAGGGCACCACAACGGCCAGTTAGTCCCTCAAGGGACCAATGCCACCTCTACAGAAGGGTTGTCCCGCACAGCATAACCCCTCCCAACGTCGAGCCATTGCAATGGGGTGAGGTCGCATCCTCAATCCTGGTCCCCCCCTGCTCTTATGTCTCCTCTTCTTGTAAAAGGGATATAAATCGCAGCTCCCTCGGTTCACTTTGCTTCGCCCAAGGTGATGGGCACACCTTAGGCTACTGAGCCCCACCGCCACGACAAAGCTTGAAACGTGGTGGGGAGAGATAATATAACCCTGCTAGTATGAAATGACGATTGATTTTGCACAAGTAAACTACATTGATGGTGATAATGCGTCAATCTACTATTTGCCAAAAACCACATGGGATGGAAATTTAATGAAATAATCTCTTAAGCACGCCGGCCGATATGAGTCCCATCTCGTAATAGGATTTAGAGGTTTTGTTTCTCGGATTGGGTACAAAATTCGTATGTGGTTTAGTTCGACAAGGTTCTATTTAATATCTTTGTTTAATGCTATCTTGAAAATATTCTTTCAATTTCCCGAATATCATGATCTACACGTATACCATGACGAATATTATTATAATATGGAATCAGCTGCCACTTACGGTGTTTCCGAACCATTACGACTTAGGGATCTTCAAGAAAAGAGCATACTCATATCTGAAAGGCCGGCAACGCACCTGCTAATCCACTGGTGTAGCGGGTGTCTGTGGATGTCGCTCTTCACTTACCAACAGGTGAACCGACTATCCGTTTGCCCCCTATTCTATAAAAAAAAAAAACTAGATTTGAATTCGAATCCGCGGTCTCTATGGTTGGAAGTTCGAATCACGACAAGCACAGATAATTTATATGATTATTATGAATGATGATGATGATGATGATGAATGATGAATTTTATGATCATTAGTTACTTTGGTTAAGATGGTATGATTAGGAAAGTCTATTCAGGTTGTCTCGGTGTCAGGGCGAAACATACGATGATTATTATTGTAGTGTGGTAGTGGTGCATATGCACACTTGCATGCACCACCACCAGGTGGCGCATGCAAGTGTACGCATATGCAGTGTGGAAAAGGGACTCCACCATGGTTCAAGCCTTGTCGTGGCGGCGGGGCTCAGTAGCCTAAGGCGAACCCAGCACCTTGGGCGGAGCAAATTAAACCGAGGGAGCTCTTATAAGAAGAAAAGACAAAGGAGAGGGGACAAGGGGCCAGGAAGGAAACCTCACCCCATTGTACTGTCCCGACGTTGCTCCCAACGTCGTTTGTTCTGTGGTGCGGTACAATCCCTCGGTGGAGGTGGCATCGGTTCCTTGAGGGACTAACTAGCCGTTGAGATGCCCTGTTTGCTGGTGGCACTCGCCGGGTTTTAGTGCGTAGAGCTGCGTCCACTTACCAGCTTTTGGGCGCAGCGATTCCCACATACCCTGGGAAGACCCACTCCCCCGCGGGATGCCTCAAAGCATTTCCCGGCGTTAAAGAAAAAAACAGTGTGAAAAAGGAAGGTGCTTTATGGTCGTTGTAAAGACTGCGTGGTTCGCGGAATTATTGCTAATATTTAATTTAAAAGCTAATATTATTATGTTTTTGAGCAATAGGTTAGTATGTATATGAATGTAGTTTCCAAGGGTAGTCAGTATAAAACTTGTCATAGGGCCCCATCTGGTTGTATCGTATAAATCTGGCAAAATCCATGTTGCTGTATAAATTCGTGTACCACTTGACTGACAGTGGGGTATTTACTAAAACCATCGAGCATATAACCGGAATAGAGCGGTATGTTATGTTTTGTATGTAAACAAATTCCGCCAAAGGAGATGGCTAAACGACTGCCCTTAACATGTATATATATTTTATATTCACTCCTAACATTTAAAAATTCATTCATGAATTATTTCATATACTATATACTTATACAACTTTCAAGAACTTATTGAATAAATAAAAGTATATCAATTGTTATCCTTATTTTTTCCCAGACAACATGTAGTGCTGCAAGCATTTCCGAACAAAGTAAAGTCGAGATTGACGATTCTTTTCGATAAAACTTAATAATCGAACAAAACAAATTGCTGAAAATATAATATCGAGAACGTATTATCAACCGCGATAAAATCCGTAAAAATAGTTTTATTATAATGAGTGATACAATTCCGAAACTGGTCAGTGATTTGTCACTGACGTAATAGCAATGCAACCAACCGTAAACATTAGAAAACAATATGTATCGCTCACATTACTCTATCCGGTTATACAATGCTCGATGACTAAAACTTACGTAAATGCTGTTTCTATGTTTAACAAATAAATAAGATTCTCAATCATTTATTGCATGTGTACCCACACACATGCCGTAAGTGACCATCAAAATCACTTTCAACCTTTTTTCGTCCACTGCTCGACATAGGCCTCTTCCAATGAACGCCAAGACGGATCTGGCACTACTTGCATTCAACTAGGATCAGCCACATGGTTTGCCAAATATATTTTTTGAGATATCTACTATTAAATAACGGTCTCACAAAAAATATCAGAGACACCTAAAGATATTGTATAAAGGATGTGTTAATTGGTTACACGATAAGATGTACTTTACTCGATCATAAAAAAATCCTAAAACCAGGCTAAAATAAAAACTAAAACGAATAATTTACTAATAAAATATGTAAGTTTGCACATTTTTATGTTGAAATACTTAATTTTCAATTCTACAGAGATGTGCTATTTTTTAAATCTCAAGTCCTATATTTTTCATTCAAATTTTCCTTCAATTAAATAAATATGTGTTTTCACTCGTTGCGAGAGCACTTGACGCGGTTTCGAGCTTCATTTTAAATCCAGTTCTCGGATAGCCCCGCCTTAAGCGTCGGGCGGACGATAAAACTGTTCTTTCCCGTTTCCATTATTATTGTATATAAAGATGATTGAGATTCGCAGAGATTCTTATAATTGTTGCTTTAATTAAATATTTAAATGGACTTTTTATGCGCGGTTTTTCAAAGTTGCTGCAAGATTTGTTTTTTTTTGTATTGTAGTCGGATAGGCAAACTGGCAAACGTGCCACCTGATGGTAAGTGGTCTACGTCGCCCATGAACATAAACTAGTTTACCTGGAACGAGCCCAGGCAACTCATTTATGTGTGCATTATTGCCTATCCTGAGACATAAGATGCTAAGTCTCGGTGCCAGTAATTACACTGCCTGTCTTGCCCTTCTCTCCGAAACACAGCAAAGCTATTTCACGGGAGAAACAAGCAAGATGGTGGTACCCATGCAGCCGGGAGCGCGGCACAGCGCTTCCCTATCACCCGCACCCTAATTACGTATTTCAAAGCAACCGCAGCGCGACAGCCACGCGATAGCAACGCAACAGCAGAGCGACAGCGACCGGTCGAGAGGTTGCAAAAAGAAACGTATTATCTAAGTTTATCGTCTGCTATCTGCTCACTAGCCGCTAATGCACTTTTACTAGCGTCACCAGCAGCCAGGTAGCAATGGATGGAACTACAAAACGTCAAACACTTAACACTTCAAATACTTTTAAATTTTAATCAATTTTAATGTAAATACTAAATATGGGGTACATACATATGTAATAACTAATAAGTAATAACTAATATTCAAAGAGTATATAAACACTATGCTAATATTATTCTGTGATCTGCCGGCCTACTCTTGACACTCGATCCTATCGAAATTTAGGATTGGGATCGAAAATATGCTACAATAGCGCACAATTACAGTGAAATTTAATGTGATGAGGAGTTTAAGAGATATTATCGCCTCAGCAAGGAGCTTTGAAGTTATTCATAGCAATTTGGATTTGTATCTACTATCTAGTATCTGCGGGTTATAAGGTATGTCAATAGAAATATCTATAATTAATCTAACCTCTTCTATAGTTCATCTTTTCTCTTTATTTACGGCCTATGTACAGTGAGTTGTAATTACTACAGTAATAATAGTTCAATGCATATGTAGGATACTTGAAAAATATATCTCAAATTATTTTATTATTGATTGGTTCTACATTGTTCTTCATATTATGTGATACCTATCTATTAATATAAATAAAATAAGTGCTAATTATAATAATCTATTTGACTTATTGAGCTACATAATAATATTAGCATTAATTTCAGATTTTATGAAAACTTCCATATGACATAGTAAGTGCTATTGTTGGTACTCATATGGCTCTCATACGTCCAGCCCAAAATGAGAGGTTTTATAATAGAAAAGGATTTCACTTAAGAAATGTTTTAAATGTAAGTTGACTCTTGGATTCTGTAATTGTATAAGTTAGTTTTAATAATGCCTTTTGTTTTAGGTATTATATTGATATAATATATTATACAATTTAAACAAATTAATTATATATGTTAATAGATATAATATTCTTTTAGTAATACCACAGTATAAGAAGTCATAATACCTTTAAATTGGCAAATAACATAAAAATTATAAAGGAATCTTAGAATGTGTTCTTTCCTTTTTAAATTTTGGGGAAGTTGTTTATTCACTTGTTAAGTCTAAGTTAAAATCATAATAAAGTGAGCATTTGTTTCATACATGAATATTATAATGCAATAATTATTTATTATGTTTTAGGAGACTCGGGCTATGCCCAAAGAACTATTGTGATGAAACATATTTGGATGCTCCGGCTGGCTCACCTGAAGAACACTACACCAAATTTAATTGTGTGGGACACTATACAGTAAAGCATACTATGGGTGTTCTGAAGTATAGGTGGCAATGTCTCCTAGGCCACAGGGTCCTTCTCTATCATCTGGACACAGTTATTAGAATTATAAATGCTTGTTGTGTTTTACACAACATTTGTAATGAAGCAAGCTTGAGTCAAAAAGACAGTGAGGATACCATACCACCTACTTAGTAGCACAGACAGCACCCAGGAAACAAGTAGGCAGGAACTTCCAGAGTTAGTGTGCGTGAGCTATAATATGCTGCTATAATAGCTATAAGTGTTTTTAATGTTTTCATTAAACTCTTGTTAAACTATTATTTGTTTTTTTTTAACTATATTCTATATTTTTGGTCATTGATTGATATAATCAATATTACAATCACAGTATTTATAAAAATAAGTAACTAACTAAAATACTTAACAATAACCCTTTTATTCTCTTTTAACCTAAGGTAGCAATATTTAAATAAAGCACAATATTTAGCTTCTAATATTTAAATGTAACACAGTTTTTATTTCCATGTGTATATTAAATTTTTGGTCATTGATTGATATGGTAATCATACCTACAATCACGGTATTATAAAAATAAGTACTAAAATACTTAGTAACAATCAGTCTTTTATTATCTTTTAACCCAAGGTAGCAATATTTAAATAAATCACAGTATTCTGTAAACAAATTAAGCCTATGTTTATGAGTAAAATACCTCATTTTCAATAAGACCAATCACTAAAATACATAACAATAATAATTTGTATGTGGTCTGTCAGAACTTGAGGTGTTATTTTGGAAAGCCTTGGCACCAGCATTACTGGTAAATTAAGAAAGAAGATGATTTCTAATTTTTCTTGTTTCCTTTGTTTTGAGCTATTTTGAAATATGATGTCTATTCAAAATTGCACGTAAGATTTTTTTATAACAGCAATACACATTATGAAAGAATGTATAATTTATTTGCCGTTTAATGCTTTACAAAATAAGTTTAGGTTTAATTTAAGGAACTAGGTACATTATAAAAGATAATAATTCATTATTGGAGACATATTTTAATTAAAAAAAAACATAAAACATCATATTGTGTTGAATTTTATTTTGTTATTATATTTTATTATACACATCACATCGGTCATCGCTTCCAATTTCAAAATCAATCGTAAACTCGATTTGTTCAAGAGTACCAATATACTCCAGATTGGAACTGGAACTGGATTGAATTCATATTGTTGTGAGATTGGAATTGCAGTCAAGAGTAGGCCGGCAGGAATCCTACTGTTAAGTCGCAAAACTCTTGACTTTTATATAGTACTTAGATCAATTTAATTTCATAAGTTAAAATCCTTTGAATGTCTGTTAAGAGATTGAAATTCCCAGTCGGACAAGTTGAATGCTTTGGCTTCCTCACGTAGTCGACGTCTCAGTGAGGCTGTGCTCCTGGTCTCCTGTCTTATCTTCTCAGCCTCTAATGCAACCATCAAAAGAAGTGCACGAGCCATTGTTTTAAAATTATAGTTTCTTTTTCAATAACACTGCCACTTAAAATCGAATAGGGTAAGTTCAATAAGAGTCACACAAGATAATATTACGCCTAAAATGTCTCTAACAGTCTTTTTCGATCACTAACTAAGTATTTTAAACAGTTTATATAGTAAGCAGACGAATAGCAACAGGCTTGCAGACACTACTTTAGTTGTTGTTAAAAAATCGCTGTTTGACATTTCAATCTGCTGTCGCGGGCTACTAAATAGTTTACGTAATACCAAACCGTCAGCCAAACATACCAAAAAATGCATTTTTAGTTCCTCGGTCGCTGTCGCTTTGCAGATGGCGTTGCGGTCGATTATTTGAGCTTGTTGCTGTCGCGTTGCTAATAGGTAATACAAAATATGATTTTGACAGCAGATATTGTGCAATTTTTGCCTGTTGCTTGTAATTTCAAGATACGTAATTAGCCTGCGGTTCTTACAAAGTTAACTTAAAAGTACTCGATAAAATTCTGAATGTCTGTCGATACCTTCCCTTAATGAATTTGTACCACTAAACCGCTTTGGAAAGAAGGCCAAAGAATGTTATCCTACAAATATTATAAACGCGAAAGTTTGTATGTATGGATGTTTGTTATTATTTGACGCAAAAACTATTAAATGGATTTTATTGAAACTTTACAATAATATAGATTATACATCAAACTCTATGTCAGGCTATAATTTATACTCGGAAGTACGCGGGTGACACCGCGGGGCGCTGCTAGTTACTGCTACATATACCGTATAATCTACAATCTAGGGTCTTTTTCATCGCAGGGAAATCCTTATAGATACAGTCAGGATCTTCGGGTAGATCATGACCCAATGTGGGACTCGCATCTGGGAATGCCCACCCTAACTAAAACCACTGCGAGCGCATTCAATCGCTTTTTGAGGGTCTCGGATATGCAGGCAACAGACAGGATCATCTCAGCGACAGGCTGGCCCCGGCGAAGGCTAGACTACTCGTAAGGGGGAACTGCCCGGCCGCTACTAAGCAGTCCCCAGGACGTGCCATACAGACCCAGGTTCCCATCCTGAGCCCGACACAAGCACAGAGGCGTTACTGGAGGCGCATTAAGTAGCGCCTCCTACGCACCCCCATTCGTCGCCCGCGGGAGGAGGCCTCAGACTCTAGGGTCTAAGATTAGACTATATCTACCTTGAGATGGTCTCATATGATTTTTTATATTTAGTATCAATAAACTGATTACCTACTTCTTTTTTTCTTGGAAGAACTTTCTTCACTTGGTGCGCCTCTGACCACACCTACTACTCTACAAGATCGTTGTCCAAGGAAAGTCTGTGCTAAGCTGTACTCAGAGTTGCTACTCAGTCTTTCCATTGTCATGTCACCGATACGACTTGGGGACCTTCGAGAAAAGAGCATACTTATATTTGAAATGCAACGCACCTGGTAATGATGTAGCTTACACTTACCACTAGGCGCACTCGTGTCTTAAATCCCGTAAGGCCTAGTCTCTTTTCATAAGTTGAGCCATCGTAATTAAGACCTCTTGTGCCTATTCCTTGACTGGAGATCCTTTTTTTTTTTTTCTGTTCTTTTACGCCGGGAAATGCTCTGAGGCATCCCGCCTGGGGAGTGGGTCTCCCCAGGTGGGTATGTGGGACTCGCTGCGCCCGAAAGATGGTAAATGGACGCAGCTCTACCCACTAAAACCCGGCAAGTGCCACCAGTGCCGCCTTGGTGAGGTGCCCCGGATCTGTTAAGCTAACAGGGCACCTCGACGGCTAGTCAGTCCTGCAAGGGACTGACGCCACCTCCATAGAGGGGTTGTCCCGCACCACAGAACAACCCCTCCCAACGTCGGGACAGTACAATGGGGTAAGGTACCTATCCTCACCCCTTGCCCCCTGCTCTTTCGTCCCCTCTTCTTATAAGAGGGGTACAAAGAGCCCCCTCGGTTCAATTGGCTTCGCCCAAGGTGCTGGGCTCACCCTAGGCTACTGAGCCCCACCGCCACGACAAGGCCTGAACCATGGTGGGGTGACTGGAGAACCTGCCTGAAATCTTTAAAGTCATTTTAGTTGTCCATCAACCGTAGAACTGACCCTGAAGTCTAATTTGTGTACCCGTCTGTGGCTACAATTTCATTAGTGTTATCCAAAATTATACAGCCCAAACAACTTGGTGCAAAATATTGTCGGTGATTCGCTCCGTGCATAACTTAAAGGAGGCAGCTGCCGCATAGTGTAATATTTTTTGACCTCACCCCTCTTGTCGGTTTGACCTTTGAAAAGTCATCATCATTATCAGCCTGCACTACATGACAAAGGCCTCCTTTAATGAACGCTAAGACTGCTGATTCCCCGCCATCTGGACTGCACGGAGGTCGACTCATATAGCTGGAGGTCGACTTCTCTCGTGCGTGGAATATATAAGTGCTTAATTATTAGCAGAATAAACCTCGATATTATAGGAAAAACGCAACCCTCTCAGTGGTATTTGCGCGGTTCCCTTCTATTTCTAGAATTTGCATTATTTCTCTAAACAACAAGAGCGACGATGGTCTAGTGGGTATGGACTCGGCCTCTTGAGTGAGAGCCGAGTGGTCCAGGTTCGATCCTGTTTTTCTAAATTTCTATGAGTGCACCTGAACATGAGAATATCGCTTGTACATCGGTGAAGGAAACATCGTGAGAAAACCTGCACGCCTGATGAGATTAAAAGTCTTTGAAGGTGTGTGAAGTTCACCAACCCGCATTGGGCCAGCGTCTCGGTGAACTATGGTCCAACCTCGAAATCAAGCGCGGAGGGTGCGCTTGATTTCAAGGAGGAAACCCGTGCCCAGCAGTGGGACATAAGGGTTGATATTATTATATAAATTATCTCTAAACAATGTTTTGCTCGTAGTTAGAAGGTTGTAATTTCACAATCGATGTTTTTACTAACCTTGAACAGAAAATCGCGTGCTAGTTAGAATTTACATTATCCTAACTAGCCTAAGACATGAAACTACTGTGTAGAACATTGAGTTATTTTCTTAATATATTCATAACTTTTTTCATTTTTGGCGTCACATCCCTACGGTATTAAGTTTCGGCTGTGTGTGCTATTCGTAGGTGTATGCCACTATAACCGTTTTAAAGATTTTGATTGGAGGTTGATATAAAATAGTGTGGTCTACCAGAGATATATGGTAAAACTTAACCAAAGTCAATATAAGAAGGTTGTTACTAAATTTAGGCGAGCACTGATAAATAGCTAGTGTAAGTCTAAATAATCACGTAAATCATATGTGTGCGTGTGTGTGAATTCTATATTAACAATCGACCAATCTCTGTACACTTTCTATTCCTCCTGTGTCATAAGGGAAATAAGGGGAAATCGGGAAAACTTTAAGGATCTCTCCCTGTAAGGATCCTATCGTTATTGGCCATTGTGGTAAGACTGAAGTAATGTACCTATCCCCACCATGGCTTAAACCTTGTCGTGGCGGTCGGGCTCAGTAGCCTAGAGTAAGCCCAGCACCTTGGGCGAAGCAAATTGAGCCGAGGGAGCTGCTCTTAGTTTCCCGTCTTAAATTATAAGAAGAGGGGACAAAAAACAAGGGGCAAGGACGGGAACCTCACCCCATTGTACTGCCTCGATGTTGGGAGGGGCTGTTCTGGGGTGCAGGATAATCCCTCCGTGGTGCCCTGTTTGCTCAGAACAGAACAGATCCGGGGCACCTCACCAAAAGCGGCATTGGTGGTACTCGCCGGGTTTTTGTTGGCAGAGCTTGCCACATACCCGCCTGGGGAGACCCACTCCCCGCGGGATGCCTCAGAGCATTTTCCGGCGTTAAAGAAAAAAATGTACCTATGACACTTTTGCGGTCATTGGTTTTATACTAAGAAGTTACTTTCAGGTAAATTAGGATCGGGTAGTATGTTTCCATCATAAATGCTAATATGTAGACGTCTAAGAAATGTTTATTTTTATTTCTCTGGGGCCTCGAAATGGGTTATTTTTATTTCTACGTGCACCGGAATATAAGACCATCGCTTGCTCACCGGTGAAGGAAACATCGTGAGAAAACCTTCTCGTGTAATGAGATTAAAAGTGTTTGAAGGTGTGTGAAGTTCACCAATCCGCATTGGGCCAGCGCATCGGTGAACTATGGCCCAACGCCCTCCTCGCCTGATTTCGAGGAGTAGACCCTTGCCCAACAGTGGAACATATAAGGGTTGACATTATCGTGTTGTCGAGGTGCCCTGTTTGTTTATTAGATCCGGGGCAACTCACCAAAGGCGAAACTCGCCGGGTTTTAGTGGGTAGAGCCTCAGAGCATTTCCCGACGTAAAAGAAAAAAAAGGTATCAAACGTTGGAAATGTAAAAATGTGAACCGCGCGTTCGTAGTACCTACTTGGAAAAAATCCAAAGGGGCTTGATATAAATCTTATTAATTTGAGATTGTTAAAATGTAGCCAAGCGTGACACGGTATTTGTTCAAGCGGAACCCTTTATCGACTGGAATTTACGTGAAGTAAATGGCTGAAGAAGGTATCTGAAGGCCTCTGAAAAGCCATGAGTACAAATCGCCAAGAGTTATTTGAAAAATACGTCTATAGTCAACCTTATTAGTAATATGCCTCTGACGAACGCCAAGACTGCCTGCCTGATCCTATTTGGAATCGGTCCAACTGTACGAAGGATTTATATCATGTGTAGTGTGGTATCGACCGACGTTCTCTTCACCGTAGCCTAACAACATTTATACAACACATTTAAGGTTATTCTTAGGATGTCGTTCCTTAAAATTATATATTTTTTTTATGTCACAAGGAGGCAACGGAGCAGTCGGAGCGTTATGGCGATTCCTACCCACTCTCATCTAAACTAACGTTATAATAATATTTATTCTCTATACAATTTTCTACATCTATGATTAAGAAGCGGGTTTTGAGTTTGTAACACAATATTATGTCCAACGATAACGGTCACAGGCTGCTAATGACGATGACTTGTTTCTGTCATGTGATGTGATGACTTCTTACTTTTTTTACGCCAGCAAGTGCTTCTAGGCATCCCGCGGGCGGGGACTCCCCAGTCGGGTATGTGGGACTCGCTGCGCCCGAAAGGGGCGCTGAGGGCTTGTCCGGCACCACAGAACAACCCGTCCCAACGTCGGGACAGGGCAACGGGGTGAGGTTTCCATCCTCGCCCCTTGTCCCCCCCTGCTCTTTTGTCCCATCTTCTTATAAGACGGGTACAAAGAGCAGCTCCTTCGGTTCAATTGACTTCGCCCAAGGTGCTGGGTTCACCTTAGGCTACTGAGCCCCACCGCCACGTCAAGGCCTGAACCATGGTGGGGAACGTTTGATACCTACTTTACAGCAATGTAAAAAAAGTTAAAATAAGTTAAATAAATAATAATAATAAAAAAAATAGTTAAATTACGATTGATTGATACTTAATGTTACGATATTTCTAACTATCGATTTATCCGTTAATCTCATATATTATTTGTTTCAGAAAACGACTCGCAGCTGGATAGAGAGTACATTCCAGAAGAGAGAGTGCAAGTGCTTCGTGCCCAGCGCCAAGGATGAGCATGTGTGAGTACTAGGCCATTAGCGTTTCTATGTTACTTGGATAGGCCCTGGCAGACGTGCCACCTGATGTCCACCTGTCAGCGTCGCATGAAGATAACCTAGTTTACCTTAAACAAGCACAGGCATAAGTTGCCTATCCTGAGACATAAGATGTTAAGTCTTGGTGCCAGTAATTACACTGCCTGTCTTGCCCTCCTCTTCGAAACACAGCGAAGCTGATTCACGGGAAAAACAAGCAAGTTGGTACCTAAGCTGCCGGGAGCGCGGTACAGCGCAACCATCTAACTGCACCAATGCGGGTTGGTGAACTTCACACACCTTCAAAGACTTTTAATCTCATCAGGCGTGCAGGTGCCCTCACGATGTTTCCTTCACTGGTGAGCAAGCGATGGGCTCATGTTCAGGTGCTCATAGAAATTTAGGAAAACCCATTTCTACGCATCTCAGGGGAGGGGGTCAGGATCGAACCCGGACCTCGCGGCTCTCAATCAAGAGGCCCACTAGGCCATCGTCGCCCACTAATAGTAACGTATAATGATTATGATAAATCAGGAAGCTTAGCCATATTCTCACGTCGCCTATACCGCGGAGTAGACGAAAGTCTTCGACCAATGCGTTCTCCCCGTGATGACCTACAGGGCCGAAATGTGGCCTCTAAATTTACGACTGGTCCGTAAGTTTGCCGTAGCTCAACGTGCAATGGAGCGTGCTATGATGGGTGTGTCTTTGGCAGATAGGATCCGAAACGAAGACATCCGCCAGAGAACTAAGGTAACCGAGCACGCAAAGAATAAGCTCGTTGAAGTGGCAGTGGGCCGGTCACACACTCAGGAGAACGGATGGCCGATGGCCCAATAAGGTTCGGCCATTAACCAGGTGGGAAGACGATCTCCGTACAGTGGCCGGTCCGTGTTGGATGCGAGTGGCGAGGGATCGATCGTCTTGGCGTTCTTTGAGGGAGGCCTATGTGCAGCAGTGGACGGATAGAGGCTGATGATGATGAATTATGATAAATAATAAAACTGACACCGAGACTTAACATGGACTTACCATGTTAGACAAGGTAAACTCGTTTATACCAAATTTTTTTCCAGCGAAAAATTCGGATTTCCCCAGCGAAAAAAATGTGGTATAAACGAGTTTACCTTCGCTAAGGAAAAAAAAGGTAAACTAGTTTATGTTCAGCGCCGCTGACCACTTACCATTAAGTGCCTCGTCTGGTAGGCAGATATCCAAATAACATAACATAAAAGTGCCTGAAATGCTTATTGTAATATTACACTTCGTAATAGTTCAGGCTCCTTTCCCAACAAAATATGACGTTATTATTTTCATACTTTATTTTTCCATGTTTATTCCTACTTGTACAAATGTCAGAGAAATTGTATCGTTTGTTTCTGAGTTTTATTAAATATGTAAAAGTCTCGTATTGAGGGCAATAGCTGACTTATTTATTTTATTATTACACCTAGGTAGGTGTATGTATATATATATACATCTTTTTTTCCGCCAGGAAATGCTCTGAGGCATCCCTCGGGAAAGGGGTACTCCCCAGGCAGATATGTGGCACTCGCTGCGCCTGAAAGATGGTAAGGTGGGCGCGGCTCTACCCACTCAAACCCGGCGAGTGCCACCAATGCCGCTGCCCCGGATCAGTTGAGCAACAGGGCACCTCCACGGCTAGTCATTCCCCCAAGGGACCAACGCTATCTCCACAGAAGGGCTGTCCCGCACCATAGAACCGTTGCTCCCCGTTGCTCCTTTGTCTCCTCTTATAAGAGGGGTACAAAGAGCAGCTCCCTCGGCTCAATTGGCTTCGCCCAAGGTGCTGGGTTCACCTTAGGCTACTGAGCCCCACCGCCACGTCAAGGCCTGAACCGTGGTAGGGTGCACTTGATAGTCCTACTTCCTTGTAAGGAAGGCTATTTATCTATACTAATATTATAAAGCTGAAGAGTTTGTTTGTTTGTTTGAACGCGCTAATCTCAGGAACTACTGATCCGATTTGAAAAATTCTTTCAGTTTTAGATAGCCCATTTATCGAGGAAGGCTATAGGCTATATAACATCACGCTGTGACTTATAGGAGTTGAGTAACGCGGGCGAAGCTGCAGGCAACAGCTAGTTGAAAATATCGATTGTTATTGGGAAAAGCAAGTTCACGGTTATTTGAAATTAGAGTCGTATCGCTAGCACGTATCAAATTAACTAAAATCATGAAAGTTACAAGTTTGTTAACTACGAGTAACAGATGGAGTCACAAATGCCAATCAATATAAATTATATTAATTTAACTTTGTTACCAATACAAGGTCATAAATTGTGTTCAAATGACATTTCAACATTTGGATGGTATAGCCATATAGCCTGACCAGAAGAATAAACACCCAAGAAAAGACAGCAGATCGGAGAAGCCCAGCTGGAACAACGGAAATAATCACAATAATGCAAGTCTCTAACTCACACCCGGTTATTCGAGAACGTCATAAACCGGGTGCGGACTTTATGAACCCGGATAAACCCGGGAGAGCTGTTGGTCCTGTTATAGCGTTTACGACCATCTTGTTATATGAAGTATTAAAGATCACTAAAAGATAAGAGTGATTAGCTTTGACTATATTTGAACTAGACAAGAAAGGAAGGAAGAGAAGGAAAGGAAAAAGAAAAGGAAAATGAAAGGAAACTAAGGAAGGAAGGGAAGGGAAGAATCAGAAGGACCTAAAGTTTTCGCAAGCGTGTTCACACCTTAATGACAAATGATTTAAAAAAAATAAGGAGATATCCCCACCAGGAATATAGAGGTAGTTCCCCACCATGGTTCAGGCCTTGTTGTGGCGGTAGGGCTCAGTAGCCTAGGGTGAGCCCAGCATCTTGGGCGAAGCGAATTGAGCCGAGGGTGCTCTTTGTACCCCTTTTATATGAAGAGGGAACAAGGGGCGAAGACGGCAACCTCACCCCATTGTACTGGGGTACCCCGACGTTGGGAGGGGTTGTTCTTTGGTGCGGGACAACCCATCTGTGGAGGTGGCATTGGTCCCCCGAGGGACTGACTAGCCGTCGAGGTGCCCTGTATGCTCAACAGATCCCGGCATCTCATCAAAGGCGGCATTGGTGGCACACGCCGGGTTTTAGTGGTTAGAGCTGCGTTCACTTACCAGCTTTCGGGCGCAGCGACTCCCACATACCCACGTGGGGAGACCCACTCCCCCGCGGAAAGCCTCAGAGCATTTCCCAGCGTTAAAGAAAAAAAAAGAAGAAAAGGCATATATAGAGGTAGTTAGGAATGAAAATTCACTGTGAATTATAAATTAAAACTCTAGAATTAATTTTATATATTTTTACTTTTGAAAACAAAACATCGAAATAGTACGTAGCGCAAAGGTGTTAGTTTTGTTGGTACAGTTTAAAATTAGTTTCATTTCCCGTTTATCGTACACAGGAATTATGTTTTAAACATTTTTTATTATTTTGATTATGTATTTTTTTCTATTTCCAATATCCTATGTGTATTCTTCATAAATGTCCACAACTCTGCGTTTCTTCTTCTTCTTTTCTTCTGGTTTTTGTTGCTTCTGGAAGGTAACCTTTTATTAAATGAAAATTATAATTATAAGGCAGAGAAGGGCTAAGTGGCGTGCCTTGATAGAAGCTGGACATAGGAGGACAGAAATGACTAGCTAAGGTTTAGCGCAAATATCTTATTCTAAAAAACATATTGTTGTTGGCGCTGTCGTTGTTTGCTTCCATAGCTGTCACATTTCTAACTTTGAATATCCACAACCGACGCCAGGAGGCCGTGTGAGCCGAATGGGCTCACACTAATCCGTTGAAGCATTAGGGCCTTCGGGCCATTAGCATAGATCCATCCGAAAAAAAAAAAAAAAAAAAAAATGAGCCGAATGGGCTCACACTAATCCGATGAAGCATTAGGGCCTTCGGGCCATTAGCATAGATCCCTCCGAAAAAAAAAAAAAAAAAAAAAAAAAAACTTTGAATATCAGGCCAAGCAAATAATAAAATACAGATTTTCATTACACAGTTTTAGGTTCTAGAATTCCCTACACAAAATTAACTTTAGCAGATGATTTTTTGTATAATATTTTTTTTATGCGTTTTTTTTTAAAGAAAGATTATTGTGTAGAACAGGTATTGCCGAAGAACTATTCATTAGGGTTTCGCTAATTATCAGCTGTTAAAAATACCACGGTTACAAACACTATTTTGAAATAGCGCAAAATATGTGATTAGAAGAACTCCTTATTTTTATGTAAGAATCATAATCATCAGCCTCTATCCGTCCACTGCTGAACACAGGCCTCCCTCAAAGAACGACAAGACGACCTATTATATAAGAATAATGTGTTTTAATTAAAAAAATGTTCTTATATAAATTTTAGTGTTAATTTGTAAACATTAGACAAGGGGTTCTATAAAATAAAAGGTATTTGGTTGGTGTTCCGTTATCTTGAG
The DNA here is from genome assembly GCA_963853865.1 of Helleia helle. Lineage (NCBI taxonomy): Eukaryota > Metazoa > Arthropoda > Insecta > Lepidoptera > Lycaenidae > Helleia > Helleia helle. Next base: position 15,310,863 of record OY971433.1, on the reverse strand, counting down.
AGTTTAGGAACCCCTGGTGTAAAAGCTAAGCGTATAAAGTTACAAGGTGTTGATAGCTTCTAACTTAATGCGTAAATAATTACCAACTCGTAAACAACTTACGACTCTAAACTAATTAGGGGACTGTCGGAAATGACCTCCGAGTGAAATTACGATTGTTTTTGTGACTATGTTATCGTACCGCCTGCAACCCTTGATTAGGTGATACAAACACTTAGAGCGAGGACAAACGAGCGTAATTTTTTGAGCTCTGAGTCGTGAAATTTATGCTGCATTCGGTTTCAAACTATAATAATATCTATGGACGCTTTCACACCACGTCAATCTGGTCCAGTGGTAAGTTCACGAAGAACTTGTGTTACGGGTACCAGACAACGGAAATATATTTAATAATTTTATACTATACATATATTTAAGATTTTTATTATCTTATACACATATTTAATACACATCCATGACCCAGGAACACAGAAAATATTTTTGTTCCCTGGCGGGATTCGAACCCGCAACCTCCGGCTTGAGCGCCAACGCGCTTACCACTGAGCCATAGAGGTCGTCAAAATCTAAAACTAATCCTGTATGTCATTTGCGCCCACCGAGCACTTAACCATTTGCGCCACACGGTGACGCACAGTGAGTTTCGTTTGTCGTCGTCCTCAATGTGTTATACTTTTTTTTATAAATATTACTCAACAATCACACTTTTTTTTTTCTTTTACGCTGGGAAAAGCTCTGAGACATCCCGCGGGGGAGTGGGTCTACCCAGGCGGGTATGTGGGACTCGCTGCGCCTGAAAGCTTTTAAGTGGACGCAGCTCTACCCACTAAAACCCGGCGAGTGCCACCAATGCTTTGGTGAGGTGCCCCGGATGTGTTGATCAAACAGGGCACCTCGTCTGCTAGTCAGTCACTAAAGGGACCAACGCCAGAGAGGGGTTGTCCCGCACCACAGAACAACCCCTCCCAACGTCGAGACAGTACAATGGGGTGAGGTTCCCATCCTCGCCCCTTGTCCCCTGCTCTTTTGTCTTCTTATAAGAGGGGTACAAAGAGCAGCCCCCTCGGTTCAATTGGCTTCGCCCAAGGTGCTGGGTTCACCTTAGGCTACTGAGCCCCACCGCTACGTCAAGGCATGTATTACAGATACTAGCAACGAAAATAAATTTAAGAAATATGTATAAAACACATAGTACGTCCATGACACACAAAACACGCATACATCATAAAAAATGATCTGTACTTGATGGGATTCGAACCCGCGACAACAGCGGAAAGTGTCCAATAACCTGACCACTCGTTCGTATTCAATATTGTAGCGCGTAACATAAAACACTTACCTCCTTCTTGGTGACCGGTCTCATGGTGTCCCCATACGTCTCCCAGAACAGCGTGACGTGTGTGTCCGTCAGCCCCCGTCTCTGGAGCGTGTGGGAGAGGCTCCAGGTGTTGTTCTCGTTACATCTAACAATTCCTATGTAATGATAAATTCAATAAAACATTACTGCTATTGAAAAGAAATTAATTTATCAAGGATATCACACCTTGGGAATAAGGCGTTCGCTACAATGATTCACATTATTTTTAGCCGACTTCAAAAAAGGAGGTTCTGAATTCTGATGTTTGTAGGTTTTTTTTTAATTTTGCAATATGGATTTGAAATTAGTTTCACTCAGTTTGTTTCAGTTCTTGTCGATAGCTTAGTACCACATTTGGAACCGTTGCTCTCAACTTGACATTCAATGGGACACTTTTTAAAGCTGTTTTTTATCTTTTTAATTATTATTTAGGTTATTTTAGTATCCATATGCATATATTTACATTAAATCTACCTATATATGTATATATATAGGACCTTTTCTATAGATAGATTGCTCACCACGATATCTCTGGAATAAGACCTAGAGACTTGAAATTTGGTAGGAATATTACTTTTGCCATGTAGAGGTCAGCTAAGAACGGATTTTAAGAAATTCCTCCCCTTCCCCCTTTGACAGAACGAAGTCTGTGCGGGCAGCTAGTAATATATAAATGAAGTTGATTTACTATAGTTCAAATTTATTTTACAACTAGCTGTTGCCCTCAGCTTTGCCCGCGCTAACTTAGACTTACCTACAGCCGTGGCCGGATTGATGATGATTATTTTTATAGCCGACTTGAAATTTGGTAGGAATATTACTTTTGCCATATAGAGGTCAGCTAAGAACGGATTTTAAGAAATTCCTCCCCTTCCCCCTTTGACAGAACGAAGTCTGTGCGGGCAGCTAGTAATATATAAATGAAGTTGATTTACTATAGTTCAAATTTATTTTACAACTAGCTGTTGCCCTCAGCTTTGCCCGCGCTAACTTAGACTTACCTACAGCCGTGGCCGGATTGATGATGATTATTTTTATAGCCGACTTGAAATTTGGTAGGAATATTACTTTTGCCATATAGAGGTCAGCTAAGAACGGATTTTAAGAAATTCCTCCCCTTCCCCCTTTGACAGAACGAAGTCTGTGCGGGCAGCTAGTAATATATAAATGAAGTTGATTAACTATTGTTCAAATTTATTTTACAACTAGCTGTTGCCCGCAGCTTTGCGCGCGCTAACTTAGACTTACCTACAGCCGTGGCCGGATTGATGATGATTATTTTTATAGCCTAAGTTACACGTTATAAAATCAGCTGACAGTGAAAATCCCGTCAAAATCGGCCCAGCCGTTGTAGAGATTAGCCGGATCAAACAGACAGACAAAAAATGTAAAAAAAAATATTTTGGTATATGTAACAATAATAATATGTTAGGCCAACTCACACAGGCTTCCATCTGATCCCAAACTAGGCAGTATTTCTGGTTTAGCAGTCAGGGTCACTAACCACTAGACCAACAGGCCAGTCCGTTGTACCGTGTACAAACAGTCCAATTATTTATCTGTACCTAGGTATATGTAGGTATAATATTTTTAGTTTGACTCAGAAATTATAAAAATATTTGAACTCAAAAGGCATATATTTCTTTAAAAAGACCTCAAAAATCTAGAACATAAAACTAGACACTATAATGGGATGAGAGAAAAGTGTTGTCAACCATTGTTAAGTCCTTTGTTCTGAGTTTATGAAGTATTAACCAAGATCGTAATTTCAGGCTCACAACGTCTGAATGGGGTTTTGAGAAATTATACTCACAAAAGAAAAACGAACAAAATACTTTCAGTAAAAAAAAAACTTTCTCCCGACTACAACTACCCTTTTTAGAAGTCGGTTAAAATGTAGCCTGTCAAAATTATCCAATGGAAACACATTCATCAAAATCGAATCAGTAGTTTAGGTGCTATGATGGTACAAAAAAAAAAGTTAAAATATGGTAAAAAATATATATAAAGACGTGTGGTAACGTTGTTAGTCGGTTTTTAATAAACGACGAAATATAACGACGAGCGACGGTGGTCTAGAGTCTAGTCACTAGTGGGTATGGGCTCTGTCTCTTGAGTCTTTAGTGAGAGCGGAGAGGTCCGGGTTCGATCCTGACCCCCCTGTGGTGCCTTGAAATGGCTTTTTCTTAATTCCTTCGTGCACCTGAACATGAGACCATCGCTGGCTCACCGGTGAAGGAAACATCTTGAGGGAACATGCATGGCTGATGAGATTAAAAGTGTTTGAAGGCGTGTCAAGTACACCAACCCGCATTGGGTCAACGCATCGGTGAACTATGGCCCTAAACCCTCCTCGCCTGATTTCGAGGAGGATACCCGTCACTCCATAATCATAAGGGTTGATATTATTATATTTATTATGTAATACAATAACAATTTAACAGTTTCCAGATTTTTCTTTTCCTTATCAAATTTCATGATTATATGTTAATGGGATGTACCCGACAGACAGACAGACAGACAGGCAGACGGACAATAAAGTGATTCCATAAGAGTTATATTTCTTCATTTGGGAACGGAACTATGTACATTATAATGTATATGAAATAATGTATATTTACCATACCAGAATGCCGTTTAGTCGTAGTCAGCCATTAAACTTACCAATTAATGTAGCTACCCTTAGCTTCTCTAGCAACTCCTCCAACAGTGCCTGTTTCTCTTGATTCACTGGATATTTTTTCTGAAAATATTATAATTAAAAAAAACAAAAGTGATAACTTAGGTAAACTAATCTAAGTTGAAATTGTTTAACTTGAGAAAAACTTAGGTTTAGTTTGTAAAATATATTTTATTCTTAGTTATAATTCTTGAATATTATGTACATTAGAATTTTGTGTAACATTTGCGGCTAGCGCTGTGGGTTAGAGTGAGAGAGGAAGAGCTTGCCTACCGCTGCCGTATGCGTGAGAGAAAGGGAAGCCAGACTGGCGCCGTAACGCGTTACGTAACGAAGCAGTTTACCCTTTTTTAACGCTGAGAAATGCTCAGGCGGGTATATGGGACGCGCTGCGCCCGAAAGCTTGTAAGTGGACGCAGCTCTACCCACTAAAACCCGGCGAGTGCCACCAATGCCACCTTTGGTGAGGTGCCCCGGATCTGTTGAGCTAACAGGGCACCTCGACGGCTAGTCACCGACGCCACCTCCACACAGGGGTTGTCCCGTACCACAGAACAACCCCTCCCAACGTCGGGACAGTACAATGGGTGAGGTTCCCATCCTAGCCCCTTGTCCTCTCTTCTTATAAGAGGGGTCAAGAGCAGCTCCCTCGGCTCAATTGGCTGCGGCCAAGGTGCTTGGTTCACCTTAGGCTACTAAGCCCCTCCGCCACAAGGCTTGAGACTTGGCTTTGGGGATGTCTCACATGACTGATCTATCCGGTTACATGCTCGATAAGTAAGGCACAATGGTCGAGGTCGGACCCTTCCCGGTGGGATCAGTTACAGTCCTGACTCTTTTATGAGACCGTAAACAGTCTTATCCTCGCTGAATATTAATACACACCTTTTTACCGTTAGACCTTTAATACTACCTGCTGCCTTCGGCTTTACCTACGTAAACTTAGATTTAAAATTGTATATTTTTTATATACTCCATAAATATTATATATGTGTGTGTGTGTGTAACGTATTGTTTGACGAATTTTTCGTTAAGATTTTGTATAGTTTGGGGAAATGTGTATTCTATGTCCCAAACTATATCATATACCTAACGTATTGTTTGAGGAAAATTTATCAATACATTGCACATACATACGTCAAAGAATACCTCAAACAATACGTTATATATATAATTATATATATAGGGCTTGCAGGAGATGCTGCACAGTCTAAATGAATCTTCCCGACGTGTGGGTCTTAGGATGAACTTGGACAAGACGAAAGTCATGTTCAACGAACACGTTCTCCCTAGGCCGGTTAACGTTGATGGCATAACTCTCGAAGTCGTGCAAGAGTATGTCTATCTTGGGCACACTTTGCAGCTAGGTCGACATAACTTCGAGAGAGAAACCGATAGGAGGATTCAATTGGGATGGGCAGCATTCAGGAAGCTTAGCCATATTCTCACGTCGTCTATACCGCAGAGTTTGAAGACGAAAGTCTTCGACCAATGCGTTCTCCCCGTGATGACCTACGGGGCCGAAGCGTGGCCTCTAAATATAGGACTGGTCCGCAAGTTTGCCGTAGCTCAACGTGCTATGGAGCGTGCTATGCTGGGTGTTTCTTTGACAGATAGGATTCGGAAGGAAGACATCCGTCAGAGAACTAAGGTAACCGATATCACGCAAAGAATCAGCTCGTTGAAGTGGCAGTGGGCTGGTCACACACTCAGAAGAACGGATGGCCGATGGGGCAATAAGGTTCTAGAGTGGAGGCCACGTTTAGGTAGACGAAGTGTTGGTCGGCCATTGACCAGGTGGGAAGACGATCTCCGTGCGGTGGCCGGTCCGTGTTGGATGCGAGTGGCAAGGGATCGGCCATCTTGGCGTTCATTGAGGGAGGCCTATGTTCAGCAGTGGACGGATAGAGGCTGATGATGATGATGATGATGATGATGATATATATATATATATATATATATATATTTGCGGGTTTCCGGTGGCTGATTGGGGGGATAGGGAAAAGGAGGGCAACGCATCTGCATAACTTTTAGTTGTGCGGATGTTTATGGACGTCGGTAGTCACCATAAGGCTCAGACTGCTCGGCTGCCTCCACAGATATTTGAAATAAGGAGATATGTTATTTTATTTAAAATGTGCGAGGACTCATGTCGTCACTTCCCCTTCCACATTTCGCAAGGCCCCGCACACACATAGCTATACTTAAATCATAACGTTCTAAAGAATAAAAAATAAACCTTATGTTATCTTACACAACGCTCATTCAACATGCGCCGTAGATACGGATCGCTCGGACTCTTTCTAAGCATTCAAATTTAAACCTTATTTTGTCAACCAAAGGGCTCAATCTTAGTAACAGAGAAACAACTCTCTCTTTCTCGTTCTTTCTTGAAAAGTGATGTACTATATCGGAAGGATGTAGATACTTTGATTTATTTTTGTATTTTTTAGACTATTATGGTCAGATATTATAAAAATAAAATGATCAGAAAATAATTTATTATAAATAAAAAATATGTTGCACGAAATAAAATGAAGTAAAATGTTTTATTTTACTTACTTTTCATTGTCATAATTCTAAATATCGCTTCTTTTCCGAATATATCATAACTACACAGTAAAATGATAGAAATTAGTAAAAAAAACTATTTGTAGAACTATAACTATATAAGTAAAATATACTAACAATGTAATATAAATGTTTGATTTCACTTCTGTTCTTACAACAAACCACTGAACACGACGGAATTGGTACATGTTTTCTCGTTTGCGGGCGACATCATACTGATTTGCGCTGCCGGTCATTTTTGAAATGTATGCCCGGTTTGCTCAAGCAGAATCTACGCGGACACGCCTCCATACCACTTCTCCTGTTCTTAATATTTCTATGGTTGCCTCCATGACATAAAATGACATAAGAATCTTTCTAAAATAGACAAAAGTGGCAAATGTGCCACCTGATGGTAAGCGGTCTGTGTCGCCCATAAAAAAAGAGAGTTTATCTGGAACTAGCCCAGACAACTGATTTATGTGCTGTCTACCCCGAGACATAAGATGTTAAGTCTCTGTGCCAGTAATTACACCGCCTGTCTTGCTCTTCTCCGAAACACAGCAAAGCTATTTCATGGGAGGAACGAGCAGGATGGTGGTACCCAAGCAGCGCAACCTAGTACCTTTTTTTTATAACATAGGAGGGCAAACGAGCAGTCGAAGCTTTAAACTACCGACGCCCATACACATCTCCACAACCAGAAATTATGCAGATGTGTTTCCGTCCGTTTCCCTATCCCCAATAGGACAACGGAAACTCACAAACCGCACGAACACGTGACAGCATAGCTGTCACTTGACGCCGGTGTTATGTGAGCGAGAGGCTCAGTTCGGCTACATAGCAGCATGGCACTGACACACACAGCAGAAAGAGGTTTTCTAAACCTACCTTCAAGGAGAAACCATACTCGTGTTTGTAAGGTAGCGGGTCTTGGTGATCACTTATCAGGTTACCGATTGTCCGTTTGTTGTTAAAAGTATACCGATTATGTTGATGTACATCTTGGCGTTCCATGAGAGTGGACGGTGGACGGAATGGTTGAAAATAATAATGAAAATACCGAGTTTTGTTGAAATAAGTTGTACAATTATCATAAAAATATCGTAAGTTATACTAAAATAGCTTTAACGTTCATACTCGGTTAATTTGTAGGGCTTGGCAATTTACCGGTGGTATGCGCCATGGGAATGTAGATATCTTGATACACTGCGATAAAATCCGTAATAATTAAAATTTTAAAAGAAAACCCACTTCCAGTAGTCGAAGTCGACCAAATACATAATTAAGGATAAATCTGAAACATCGAGCATATAACCGGATAGAGTAGTAATGTGAGCCATAAAATTACGAAACTGGTCAGTGATTTGTCACTTACGTAATAACAATTCAGCCAACCAGTGATCTGGAAGTACGTCCCATCGGCCAATCATCCTTCAATGGTTATATTATCTATCGCCCAATCAGAGCGCAGAAGCGGCGCAGCGTCGCGGCACAAATTTGGCGGGACGTGTTCATACAAATCACATAAAATTACCGCTCTATTCCGGTTATATGCTCGATGCTGAGAAAATACTGACCAGATCTTAATCAAATTTTATTGGGACCATGGAAAGCACCAGTTTTTCACCAGAAACAAAAAATATCATCAAAATCAGTTCACCTAAACAAAAGTTATGAGGTAAGACACATAAGAAAGCCGGCCAAGTGCGAGTCGAACCCGATCACGATGGGTTCCGTAGCATTATCTAGTATATCTGTTGCTGTAATTAATATCGAGCGAAAAAACAGCAAAATATCACGTTTGTTGCATCGGAGCTCCCCTTAAATATGTATTATATTCTGTTTATAGAATTTGTTGTTAAATCGGCAGCACCAATACATCATGTGTGAAAATTGGAACTGTCTAGATATCACGGTTCATGAGATACAGCCAGTAGGGCTAGCATGCGCGCACGACTAAATTTTGTCGACCCCTTTTCTCTTATTAACTATATGAAATAATACGAGAAAAGGTGTAGACAAAATTTCGTCTGTTTTACTGGTCACTGACGAACGGACAGCAAGGTTTAGGAATATGGTCCCGTTTCGCACCCTTTGGGTACGGAACCCTAAACATGAATTGGAACCTCCTTTTCTTGAAATCGGCTGAAAAGCACTTTCATTATTTAAGTTAGAAACTATGTGTACACATGCAGCTTCTAACTGAACTAGTTAATCTACATCATGGAGTACCTAGACACAAAAGGTATTTTTACGACGAAACGCTAAAAAACACTTAAATTTTAACGTACCCATAAAAATACCATTGGCTATTTGGAATTCTTTCACCTCTTGATATGTAATCAATTATAGGGTAGAAAATGTGTCATTGGTGGGAAGAGTCAGATTAAAAAGTTTTGAGTTGATAGTATTTGTTATGAACCAATGTATCGAGCCGCGCTCGTGCCACGGCAGCGCGCGAGCGCCACTCCTGTAGGGAGCGCCCGCGCCTCGGGCAGTACCGCGAGTCCTCCGCGAGACCTCTCAACGGCGTGTCGTCGCCCGTTTGTCGCCGCTATTGACGTGACGAACGATAATTGCCACGTGATTCTCTTTGTTCGCCAATTTTGGGCATAGTCACGTGGATTGATTGATGTGAATGTGATGGACTAATATAAATATTGTGTTTGACTATTGTGAACAATTGTGTACCTAAAGCAAGTTAACGTGAAAGAATTTTGAGTCGCCATCTTGTTGTGAATGTGTCCGATAGAAGTTGTCTCAGATAAGTATATAGATCAATTAGCATTAATTATCCGATTGGCCAATTAGGGGTTAGTGTTAATTAGATTTATATTTGAGGCATCGACACACCGGTGAAGTCTCAAGACGTCACTTAGGTAATTGAACAGTTTTATATAGCTCCGTGATAACCGCGGACAGTTCTACCCCATTTGAATTCCGGATAATTATATATATCGCTTCCACTGCATTTCCTGCTAATCCGGATACGGGAAAGAACAGTATTTATTATTATTGTTCCAATAATCATGAAGTTCAAATTATTTGAGGACACGTGGCTGTGTCTTCGTTACACATTTTATAGACATATGGCACGTCGGTACATAAAGGTTCGCCACCCCTGGTATAGGGCGTATTAGTTATTGTATCGTCGACGTCCTAATTAACAACCCTTTTCCGTTCATTCTTTTATATTAGTTGGACAGGCAAACTGGCAGACGAGCTACCTGATGGTAAGTGGTCGACGTCGCCCATGATCATAACGTACCTGGAACTAACCCAGGCAACTCATTCGTGTGTTGCCTATCCAAAGATATTAAGCCTCTGTGCCACTAATTACACTGCCTCTCTTTGCCCTGCTCCGAAATACAGCAAAGCTGTTTGGTCAAAGTAACAAACAAGATGTGTACGGACCCCACCAAGGTTCAAGCCTTGTCGTGGCGGTGGGGCTCAGTAACCTAGGGTGAGCCGCTGCACCTTGGGCGAAGCTAATTGAGCCGAGGGGGCCCTTTGTACCCCTCTTATAAGAAGAGGGGACAAAAGAGCAGGGGGCAAGGGGCGAGGATGGGAACCTCACCCCATTGTACTGTCCCGACGTTGGGAGGGGTTGTTCTGTGGTGCGGGACAACCCCTCTGTGGAGGTGGCGTAAGTCCCTTGCGGGACTGACTAGGCGTCGAGGTGCCCTGTTTGTTTACTAGATCCGGGGCACCTCACCAAAGGCGGCATTGGTGGCACTCGCCGGGTTTTAGTGGGTAGAGCTGCGTCCACTTACCAGCTTGCGGGCGCAGCGAGTATCACATACCCGCCAGGGGAGACTTACTCCCCCACGGGATGCCTCAGAGCATTTCCCGGCGGTAAAGAAACAAAAAGGCAACTCATTTATGTGTTGCCTATCCATAAGAATATGTTGTCTCTGTCCCAGTATTACACTGCCTCCGAAATACAGCAAAGCTATTTGTTGGAAGAAACCAGCAGGATTGTGGTTACCCATGCAGACGGAGGAGTGACTCAACGCAACCGGTGAGGGTTCCATTATACTTATTTAAAAAAAATAACATTTTTGTTTGTCTGTTTGAACGCGTTAATCTCAGGAACTACTGGTCGGATTTGAAAAATTCTTTCAGTGTTAGATAGCCCATTTATCGAGGAAGGCTATAGGCTATATAACATCACGCTTTGACTAACAGTAGTTAAATTGATCAGTAGTTAACGCTGGCGAAGCTGCGGGCAACAACTAGTTATAAATAATAATAATAAGCCCCTCATAAACCTAACACCACGTCCGGACCGACCATCTGTGTCCACGTGAGGGGCTGACACTGGCAGCATTGCGCTATATACTTACCAGTGACAAACGGTGCTATAGTAAAACAATATGCGATGCGTTTAAGAAGCGGAAATAAACTACCCCAGGCCGGTACCAGAGCCAACAGCGATGGAGAATCCGACCCTAAGTCCACGGACGCGGACAGTCCCACGTATTCTGGGGGTGGGGGGCACTGTATCGCATTCTGCCCAGCATTTTTGCATTCGCAAACACTGTTGCAGATTACCAGGAAATATCTGGAATCATAACCACTATCACAAACCCATCATCACCAAGTTCGTCTTTATCATACCATAGTATATTTCAATCACCAAGCTCATCACCTCACTCTTTTCACGACAAACTTTCATCACCATCAACGTCATCGATGTCTGTAGATGTTGTGCAGGAGGCAAGAGCCACTAATCCTACACGCACTACAGACGTAATAAGTACGCGAAAAAAGTGGAACGAAGAAATGAATAGGTTTATCTGGCGTACATCTCATAACAAGCAACTTAGAGTCACTTAAACGCGGATACTTAGAACCCTTACACACACAATTTAATACAAAATTTCCGTATATGGATGTATCCAGACAAAGAATTGGAGATCAACGACGAGCCATAGTCAACAATAAATTACTATCACAAGAAACATTAAACGAAATACGGTCTGAAGTTGAACAACATCTAAATAGTACATCCACAACCCAAAGGGGCTCTTCTATCTCACAAACACTTAATAGCGCACTACGCATTACACAGGATACAAGAAACACATATACCCCAGCACCCACGGGGCGAATTATATGGCCACCAGAAGTAAATGAGATGATCATACGATTTTATTTTGAAGTAACAGAAATGGGGACAAATATGATAGCATAAAGGAAAAAATTACACGAAAAGGTTACAGCTTACTTTCCACAGTTATCACATTTGTCGGAACAGCGTATAGCTGATCAACGCAGAGTCATTATAAACAATAAACTTCTTTGTTCAGCTACTATACAACGAATTAAAAACTTTATTAGATCCGAAATAGAAACTAATAACAGCGATATAAACGAAATGAAACACAACCTTTTGAACACAGCAATACTCAGCATGCAGAAATACTATATCACGAAGAAGAAATAATACCAGAACAATACCAAACATCACATGATCTTTCTAGAAGAATACACGAACAACAACACAGATCACCCATATATTTTAATATAAATGAAGAAGAAATACTCACACAATTTAAAATTAATCTAACCAAATTCAAAAACACAGACCCTACAAACAGACCACGTATTCCTAAATTGAGAACATCTCGTAAACTAACATCAGTTGTAAATTATCTCAATGAAATTGTGATCCCTCAATACCTCACCCAAGAACAAAACTTCGAATCACTCCAAACAATAATTTATACCATAGCATACACTACAGCTACTTACATTGGAATAAAACTTTGCAGACAAAAAGATCTGAGTAGTAGAAAGATATGTAATAAACCAAATTGGCAATTAAGACTAGAAACAAAGATAAGTAAGTACAGAGCAGATATAGGGCGTCTAACACAGTACATTCGAGGCAATAGAAGTCGGAGGATTGTCGCAGCGGTGGAGGTGATAAAAAATAATAATTATCAAAAGCATTCTACATTTGAAAAGCTTAATATTCAACCTGAAGAATACTTAGATACCCTTAAACAAAAATTAAACTCATCATCAAGTAGACATTGAAGATACGTAGCTTGCACAGTAAGAAAAGTACAAAACGCACAATTTACAAATAACGAAAGCGGATTCTATAGAACAATTGTATCAAACGAAGCAGCACAACACCATAACAAACGCACCATGCAATCACCTCCAATAGATTCATTAAGACAGTACTGGGCCGATATATGGGAGAGACCTGTCCAGCATAATCAAAATGGAATATGGCTAAATAATAATAATACAGATGTAATTGTCCCCTCAATGGAATTTGATAACATACCACTTGACACATTCATACTAGTAATAAAACGCACACATAACTGGAAGTCCCCCGGAACAGATAACATACACAACTTTTGGTATAAGAAACTCACATGCACACACCCAGTTATATATAAACATCTTAATCAATTCATACAATCACCAGGAACAATGCCATTCTACTTAACACAAGGTCAAACGTTCTTACTCCCCAAAGACACTGACACTATAAATCCTGCCAAATACCGTCCTATTACTTGTTTACAAACTATTTATAAAATATTAACCGCGTGCATCAGCGAAACTATTTACAGTCATTTTACACAGTACAATATATTCAAAGAACAACAAAAAGGATGCAGGAAAAAGAGCCAAGGATGCAAAGAACATTTAATTATAGATATGGTAGCTATGACACAGGCTCTAAGGAGAAAAAGAAACATCCACTCTATGTATATAGATTATAGAAAGGCATTTGATTCGGTACCCCATAGTTGGCTCATACATTGTCTCACCCATTACAAAGTTCATCCAAAAAGTTTCTTACAAATAGCCATGAATAATTGGCAAACAACGCTAAGTATAAGGCAAGAAGGAAATTTCATTGCAAGTGAGCCAATTCGTATAAAAAGAGGTATTTTTCAGGGAGATGCTCTAAGCCCTCTTTGGTTTTGTATAGCTTTGAATCCCTTATCTGACTTACTTGATCAAGCTTCCTCAGGATTCAAACTTAAATATAATAACACCCTGTACTTTCACACCTTATGTATGTCGATGATATAAAACTTTACGCAGATAATAAAACAGAATTATTCCAGTTAGCTGATATTACACATTCATTTTCTAAAGATTGTAATTTGGAATAGATAAATGCAAAATACATTATATTCATAAAGGAAACATTATGCATAAACATAATGCAGAAAGCAACAATTTTAAATACATGCCGCATCACTAGAAATTGTTTGACATCTGCAACAATATCAGACAACAATTTCCTAAATGTCCTATCATAATTATTTATTAATCCTCTATTACGCTTGGCTATGGCCCGCATGATAGAGTAAAACCCTGTAAAAAGGAGAAAAAAAAGCAAAGATAAAGATAATAATAATATCTATGGACGCTTTCACACCACGTCAATCTGGTCCCGTGGTAAGTTCTCGAGGAACTTGTGTTACGGGTACCAGACAACGAAATATATTTAATACTTTTATACTATACATATATTTAAGATTTTTATTATATAATACACATATTTAATACACATCCATGACCCAGGAACACAGAAAATATTTTTTGTTCCCTGGCGGGATTCGAACCCGCAACCTCCGGGCTTGAGCGCCAACGCGCTTACCACTGAGCCACAGAGGTTGTCAAGTTAATAAAATCTGTTTCTGAAGTAATTTGTGTACCAGTGTCGTTTGAATAGCCGCCTTTGCCCGTATGTGTTGCAAGCTTAAGTACTTGCATTTGTCTTTAAAATATTCTCAACTTTAATTACAAAATTTTGTTTTTACTTTGTCATATATAGGAAGTGTTTGCTTTAATATATATATATACATATAATATTTTACAGGATGATATTTTTACTGAATTTAAAATCACAGTCGCCACTTAGTCAATATCCTTTAGAGAACCTTTAAAAAGTTTCTGAATCCCTTTATCAATATGTTTTGACTTCAGTTTTTCCGCTTTAATATTTTTTTCCACTTATTATGTTTTCTGCTTCATAATCATCATCTCTTACCCGTCCACTGCTGAACATAGGCCTCCATCAATGAACGCCAAGACGACCGATCCCTTACCACTCGCATCCAACACGGACCGGCCACTGTACGGAGAACTTCTACCCACCTGGTTAGTGGCTGACCAACACTTCGTGTACCTAAACGTGGCATTCACTCTTGAACCTTATTGGCCCATCGGTCATCTGGACTTAGGACTCTTTCAAGGAACGCTAAGATCTCCATTACTCACTCCAACTGGCACTGCTCGGAGGTCAGTCCTCCCCTGACCATGGTTGCAAGTATCCGTAACGTTGGTCTTGTAAAAACCCTAATAAACCACAATAAAATCCGTAAAAGTTTCATTATGTGAAATTCGCGTAAACACAGAAAACGATGTACCATGATATATTCCAGCAGCATCTCTGTAGCCACCTCCTGCCTCCACATGGTGAGCTGCTTCAAAGCCATGTGTATCATTTCTGGAGAGACCTGTCAGATGTCTTAATTAATTTCATCGTCATCATCAACCTTTATCCGTCCACTGCTGAACGTAGGCCTCAATGAATGATTAATTAACTTATAAATAAAAAACAACTGTCAAATAACGTTTGTGTGGTAAGGGATATCATATAATAAGCGAATTTATTGAAGGTTAGTAAGAGGTAGTGCCATGCTGGTTTGCACACTAATTAAGCCGGCACGACCGGGGCGGTACCTCTCGCTCACATAACAGCGGCGTCAAGTGACAGCTATGCTGTCGCGTTTCGTGTGGCTTGTGAGTTTCCGGTGGCCCATTGGGGGATAGGGAAAAGGAGGGCAACGCATCTGCATATTCTCTGGTTGTGCGGATGTGTATGGACGTCGATAGTCGCCAAAAGGCTTCGATTGCTCGTTTGCCCTCCTATGATATAAAAAAGGTTCCACACCTATACACGGGAATAAGGTGTTCGCTACGAACCTATTTGAAGCTATTTGACGTTCAAGTTAAGATACTTTTATGTATAACATTGTTTTTTTATTTTATTTAATTGAATATTTTTTTTACCTGTTTTATATGAGTTGATGGTGTACTACGTTTTGAGAAATGCCTATGCTTGTGCTGGCATATGGCAAACTGTGGGACTTAAGTCGAAGTCTTATGAATTTGAATGTGATGCTAATGCAAGCTTAATGGTGAAGTCTAGAACTAAAACATTTTTCTTATTTGTCCTAATACATATATCGTGCAAAGTCGCTAAGTCAATTCCTGATAATGTGCCACATCCATTAGCTCCTCGGTCACGTGGCGGGTAAATGCCGCATCCATTATTATTAGCCCCGTGGCCTTTCCGTGACCTATTAGCCGAATGAATTCGAACGATCATCGTCAGCCTACCTACTAAACATAGGACTTCTTTTCCTTTAACGCCGGGAAATGCTCGGAGGCATCCCGCGGGGGAGTGGGTCTCCCCACGCGGGTATGTGGGACTCGCTGCACCCGAAAGGTGGTAAGATGGAGGCAGCTCTACCCACTAAAACCTGGCGAGTGCCTCCAATGCCGTCTTTGGTGAGGTGCCCCGGATCAAATGAGCAAACAGGGCACCTCGACGGCTAGTCAGTCCCTCAGGGACCCCGCACCACAGAACAATCTCTCCCAACGCCGGGACAGTACAATGGGGTGAGGTTCCCATCCTCGCCCCTTGTCCCCAGCTCTTTTGTCCCTCTCTTATAAGAGGGGTACAAAGAGCAGCTCCCTCGGCTCAATTAGCTTCGCCCAAGGTGCTGGGTTCACCTTAGGCTACTGAGCACCACCGTCACGACAAGGCTTGACCCATGTTCCCCACATAGGCCTACCGCAATGGAGTCGAATACGATGTTTTAAATCAAAGAAAATGAATAAAGGGTCATTAAAATGGTATTTTGGTGTTTAATAGTATGTTGCAAGAGATGTCAAGGGTTCGAATCAACCCGTCGGTTCCCCACCTTCGCCCCTTTTTAAAATAAAATCACGATGTCGTCTGTGTACTCACGTCGCTGTATGATGGGTTCCGTGGAGCTGTACTGGCTGGTGACGCGTACGTTTTGACGCACAAGCTTGACAGCATCATACTCCGAGATCCAGTTTGTATACACTCTGTATAATCAGTTCAACAGTATTGAAATTTGAATTTATTTCACCTTCATCGTTATCAAAACTTCTCGTCCACTGCTGGACATAAGCTCCCGAATCAATTGACACCATTCATATAAATCGGATAAGTAGTTTAGGAGCTACGATGGAACATACAAACATACTGGTAAAATCAAAATTCCGGATCGAATCGAGTAAAAAGCTATTATCATATGTAAATCTGGGTCTAGGTTTTAGTATCAATGTTTTAAAGCTTTGTACTAAGAAAGCTCGCTGTTTATACCTAACAGACACAAGGAAAGCTCTCGCTCGAAGCCTTGTAAGCTTCACGTTAGACTAATAGAATTTATTTCTAACTTTCCTCAAAGGAACTTTAGCAATGAAAAATGAAGACTCATAAACCATATTTATAAAGCTGACCGACTAGGTTTCGCACATTCTAAGGTTATATAGAATGGAAAAGTGACTTATGTTTTTATTTGTCCTGCCGGGTAATATCAACCTTAATTTTTGTTTTTTTTTGTTATAAAATCTCGCGAATCTGCAAACTACCCCCTGCCTATTAGAAAACATATGTTTAATATTTTATTTGTTACTCGTATAACGAAAATATATGATGTCGGAGCCACAGAATAGCAGTAAATATATTTGTAGCAGTATATATTCTATACTAAGAGGTAGTAATCCTCTGGTGTAGCGGGTGTCTGTGGATGTCGCTATCACTTACCATCAGGTGAACCGACTATCCGTTTGCCCCCTCTTCTATAAAGAAAAAAAAAAAAGGTAGTGCCATGATGCATTGCAGTCGAATTGGGCCGACACAACCGGGGTGATACCTCTCGCTTACATAACACTGGCGTCACGTGACAGATGTGCTGTCGCGTTTCGGTTTGTGAGTTTCCGGTGGCCCATTGGGGGGAAAGAAGAAGGCAACGCATCTGCGTAATTTTTGGCTGTGTGGATGTCTATGGGCGTCGGTAGTCACTCCGTTGCCTCCTTATGACATAAAATATTAATAATAATACAGAAACGGGCAGAATTCCTAACACACAACAGCTTTACAATTCTTATCTCACTTTCTTCTCTCAAGATGAGCCAACCTAGACAGGTAGGTATATATATACAAATGGCTACACTAGTTGGGAGCTTATAGATGCTTAGTTTATTCTGTGTATATTGTTTTCTAATGTTTACGCGAATTTCACTCATTATAATAAAACAATTTTTACGCATTTTATCGCGGTTTATTAAGATTTTTACAAGCCTGACGTTTCTGATACTTTACAGAAGTTATTCGAAACTACCCTATGATACATCAATATTTTGGTCAGTCCTATCTACGCAGAAAGTGCTAACTGTATCTTTAATCTGTGACATATTATGCTTGGATTTTGATTTGATAATTTTAATAACGGGATCCCAAGCAGGTGGTAAGAGCCAGCCATCTTCTCTATTGAAATTAGGAAGTTTTTTAATTTCAATAGCCTCACGGATCATCCTTGGTTGGAATCTGTGTTCTTTTGCGAGGACTTGTGGTTTATCAAATCTGATATAATGGCGAGCTTTGTCAAGACTATGTTCACAGATGGCAGACTTAGTGTAGCGACGGTGTTTTAAATCAGCTATATGTTATAATAAATATAAAATCCGTAAAAATTGTTTTATTATTCTGTGTAGTAGTGTCGAGCCCCAAAACCTGGTCGCCTAATACTCAATGTAGGTTGTATGTAATAATGCCAAGGTATAAGTTACTGACCAGATATCTTAATATGTTTACTTTTTAATTTTCTTCCCCTACGTCTCATTTGTGAAGTGCGTTCTTTAACTTTATAGTATGTTCTTCTTTGTTTAATTTCATACCTGCGGAAGTTACGAGCTACCTTGTTTTAAATAAAACCACATTTTCTTTTGGTTATTTAATAAATATAAAAGCTCTACCTCCGTAGACAACAGCGGTGCCCGCAGTAGTTGCATTGGCTGTTAGATCGTATAGATTGCTTCGAAAAAATCGTGGATACAGATGGAATACGCTTCTGACGTTTCCGCCTGGGCGCTTTTGTCTTTGCTTGGACTTTAGCTGGTCGTTTCTTCCCTATTCTCCCTTCGTTTATCTTTATATTGTTTCTCTTGACTTTGTGTTGTTTCAAATTCTGAGCTATTTTCACTGACCGGGGTTCAGATGATTCGCTCCTGTCCTCTTCGCTGCCGTTGGCGTCATCTGATCGTTTCCTGTCGCGGCTCGTCGAAGGTTTATCATTTTCATTTTTATCATCCTCCATCCCGAATGCTTTTCTTATATAACCAATAATTTTGTTTTTATTTCAATAAAATTTCACATGAAAAATACGCAATTCTGCCACGAATAGAATTTGGCATTCGAAATTTTCTTTTCTTAATTGTATGGTACAGTAAGGAGGTTTTATAGTTTACTTATCAAAGATTACATTCAACACTCTTTTGATATATTATATATCTGTATTGGTGTATTGTAATAATGATTGTAATAGGATGAAAATTCAGCAAATTTTACTGCTTTGTCCTGCATATAAATAAATTTCATCAATTTGTACCGAGATATTGTTACCTTAAAAATTTCTGTCAAATTTAGATAAAGGCTCTGGTGTAGAAATATAGAATTAATATAGGTCTATGTTTTCTATTTCTTATGTGTAATTTAGCTAACAAATTATTTATTTGATGTTTAGTTATTATATTGATATTATTTGTATGTAGCACCGACTTTTTTATCACTGTATATTTTAATGACATAAAAAACTAATTTGTTAATTAATTATTTATGGGATGATCATAAAATATGAATTAGTAATGAAAGGCTTTAAGTGTTAAAATGTTATATGATGCTATCATAGTTTTTTTGAACTTCGAACAACGCAGTCAAAGCCATCTGAATTTGATAATACATATTTAGTTGATCTCGACCTTTCACATAACTTAATGAAGTAGAACTATTAAACTTGCGTTCGTTTGTTTTTGTGTGAATTTCTGTGGAATTCTATATATGGGACTGAATTTTTCAAGACCTTAATCATCAAGGAGGCTATCAGTTTCAATATTTGAGGTGCTCTGGATCTGTCAGCAACAAAGCTCGAGCTTTTCTTGCATCATCAGCATCATTATCCTTTATCCGTCCACTGCTGAACATAGGTCTCCTTTAATGAACGGAAAGACGACCGGTGCCTTGCCGCATCCAACACGGACTGGTTACACGGAGAATGCACTTTCCTGCATATCTATAGGTTCTTAATATAATAAAGTTTAAGAAATGTTTATTTATTTGAACTTAAAAGTTAAATCAAAGAAAATATTTTCCTATTTGATACACCAAGCATTATGGTTATGGGCTATTTATTTTAAAAGATATTTGTTTCTGTTTTGGGCGGGTGAAACATGGTTTTTTTTCGGATGGATCTATGCTAACGGCCCGAAGGCCCTAATGCTACATCGGATTAGTGTGAGCCCATTTGGCTCACTTTTGGTTTGTAAAAGTGGGGGGTTGCCCCCCGCCAACCGTGCAGTCTGCAACCACACGGCCTCCTGGCGTCGGGTTGGTGAAACATGGTGCAATTAGTAATACAAATAGGGATCTAAGGATGTTAATTATAAATTTCGTTCGCAGTTGCTGGTGTGGTCTCAGCAAGACAGCCCATGGAGCCAACGTGCCAGTGGCGGGCCCTGGAGAGGCCTGGGTCCCGGCCAAACACACGCAAGCCTTCCCGACGGACGCGTACGGGACTGTGGAGTTTCAAGGGGGACCTCATCCTACTAAGGCGCAGGTACGCTCTAGGATAGAATATACTTGGAAAAGGAAGGAGCACACAAATAATAAATATATTGTTTTCTAATGTTTACGCGAATTTCACTCATTATAATGAAACAATTTTTACGGATTTTATCGCGATTATATAGGTATAGGACTAACCAAATATTGATGTATGTAGTTTCGAATAACTTGGTAACATTAGGACGTATGATACCTCAGTCCTCCCGTGACCATGGTTGCTGTAAAGTATCCGAAACGTCGGGCTTGTAAAAATCTTAATAAACCGTGATGAAATCCGTAAAAAAATTTTCATTATAATCACACAAATCATGTTTTGAATAAACCATTGTAGTACAATCTTGCTAATGTTATAAATGCGAAAGGTTGGATGTTTGGATGTTTGTTGATCTGTCACGGCAAAACGCCTGAACTGATTGGGATGAAAGTTGAAATGGCGATGGCTTATACCTTGGATTAGGACATTGGCTATAAAAGTAATCATCATCATCCCGGATACGGTTGTGAATCTAAGTTAACGCAGGCGAAGCTGCGGGCACCAGCTAGTGGATTAATATTATTGAACTAGCAGCGCCTCGCGGTTTCCCCCATATACTTCCCATTCCCGTGGGAGTACAAGGATAAATAATAGCATTTATATTATTCTGATGTGTAAGCTATGTTATTGTAAAGTTTCATTAAAATCCATTCAGTAGTTTTAGCGTGAAATATTAACAAACAGACCCGCTTATAATATTATTAGGATACTGGGTGTAACAGAGGTTTACCGTTACAGCTTATTACTGAAATTTTAAATTGTTTATTTAATCAATTTCCTCCTTTGAAACATCTTAAATAGTTAAGAGCAATGTCATGACGGTGGATGCTTTGTGTTGCCTTTGTCGGTGGTAGCGTTTAACCAGCTTTGCCGAGAGAGCTTACGTAAAACGAGGGCAGTACAATTGTTGCCATCATTGTATTCGTTGAAACTATCGGTACTTCAATTCCTACCCTATCTTGCGTCGTGGGGTGTGATGAATGGCGTCTCACAATAAGGTCTGATGGTGGGCTGTTTCATTTACTGGTAAGGTGCCAGTAATCGTATAACCTACCTTAGTATCTTATTTGAACGGGTTGGCCCTATAAAGGATATTTTACTTCTCATTGAAATCTGTATGGTCTGTTGAAACCTTGCCACGTCTTAGCCTCAGATTGTAGTCACCTATTGACGGATAACGTTAATTGATCTATTATAATGTGATTACGTCTTATAAATCGATGAATGCTGGTGCACGCACGAAAAAGTGTCCGGTTCCCGCCTGAGCCGAGCGTGCAAGCGAGAGCGCGGAAATGCGATAGAGGCACCGATCGGCCTAAACGTTCGACTTGTAACTAATTATGACTTTATAACGTAAGATTATCGTCCGTAAACCAACTTTACAGACAACTGGTAGGTTTTTTATTGTGTACTCTCTTTGAGGTCTTTGCAGGTCCTGTTATTTACAGTAAGAAGACCTTGAAACATTACAATTTCTCATTCCCATTGTTACAGTATGTCCGTCTATCACACGACACCCGCTCTGACCTCATAGTCCAGCTGCTCAACAAGGAATGGGCGCTGGAAAGGCCGAAGCTGCTCATCACCATCCAGGGTGGAAAGGCCAATTTCGACTTGCAACCAAAACTGAAGAAGGTCCTCAGAAAGGGCCTTTTGAAGGCCGCGAAGACAACCGGTGCTTGGATATTTACTGGAGGGACCAATACGGGTAACTAATGAATATAATTTTTCTTTTTTTAATAATAATATGTTGGGACAACTTCCACACGGCCATCTGATCCCAAACTAGGCAGAGCCTGTTCTTATGGTAACCAGACAACTGACACATACTTATATATTACTAAATACATACATATTATAGATAAATCACACCCTAGATACAAATGATCATGTTCATCACACAAACATTTGTCTTGTCTGGAATTGAACTCACGACCTTCTGGTTTAGCAGTGAGGGGCAACCAAGAGACCGATTTCCACGTTCGAAATTAAAAAACCCCTTTCTAATATTGGATCTGATACAGCCTTCATATTGTTTTCATTAGAATAAATTGACCGTTTCCATCAGGTGTGACCCGCCAAGTGGGAGATGCTCTGCAAGTGGAGAGGTCGCAGAGGGCTGGTCGGGTGGTCAGCATCGGAATAGCCCCCTGGGGGATAGTGGAGGGCGCCAATGAGCTGATCGGGAGAGGGAGGGACGTGCCGTACCACGCTATCGCCTCGCCCAGGTAAGTTATGTTTTAGTTCATAGAATCGTTTTTTCTGAATTATAATTAAATTCGCTTGTCCAAATCGATAGGCTAAAAAGAGGTTTTTGGTGATTCATGTCGTGGTTAGAAACGACCAAATACAAAATAGCCATTCGTATTCAAAAATATTTGTAACAGGTAGAGCCATGCTGCTTTGCAGCCGAATTGGTCCGGCACGACCGGGGTGTCCTCTCGCTTACATAATACTTGCGTAAAGTGACCTCTATGCTGTCGCGTTTGGCCCATTGGGATAGGGAAAAGGAGGGCAATGCATTTGCATAATCTCTGGTAGTACGAATGTGTATGGGCGTCGACAGTGGCGAAAATGCTTCGACTGCTCGTTTGCCTTCTTATACTAGGTATAGAAAAAAAATCGGTTGTCTGTATAGTCGGTTTACTGACGATAGTTGAACGTGACAACGTCATAAGAAAATAGAACGCCTCAGAGCGAGGTAACGCCGCATGCGTCATGTTTTTTCGTTCGTGCAGCCGGCTCCATCGAATTATAAGACGTTGTCACGTCAAAAATAGTAACTATGCGATTCATACCATGTGAGGCAAGCAGCTCGTGGTATGAATCGATGAAAGACTGACAGCCAGTGTAATCTCATTTAAAGATAGTGTAGTAACCCATGCAATTCATCCATGGGACCACCATTTATCAAGGATGGTGACAGATTAGCTTGTTTATTCTATAGGCGACGTAAGCCACTTACAATTAGGTGGATAGGTGGAACGTTTAAAAGGATGTACGCTGTTCGACTATCCTAATAGAAGAAATATTGGCGCGGCACAAATGTAGAGATAGTACCGTGTAAATTGTTTAGATTATGGAAAGTTACAAATATAAATACATCGGCCCAGATACGACTCTAAAAACAGTGGTGCTGCTTTAATTTGTACGTCAAACATTATAATTATTACCTCCTTGCTGTAGGGAAAAACCAGCTATTTATAATCAAGTCACTATACATACCCTAATGTGTATCCATTACTGTTTACTGAACCGAAAAGCTATCCCAACCCCTCCGGCCAAACAATAGGTAATGAAATACCTAAACCCTTCGTTTCCGTACGTTGTTTCATATTTTTCTATTTCATTCTTGTTTCATTTGTGTCAATATTTATTGGGCCATATTGTTTTGCGGGTTCGATCGGGGATTTTATAGATTGTGGTGGTCAGGTGATTTGTATGTCGAGGTTTAATTTTGCTAAAGGCTACCATTCACAGGCGCGCCCATCCGCCGGATTTGTCGCTGGCGACAAGTGCACAGACAATTCTGCGTGTGAATGTATTGGTTCGGTGCGCGGCTCGCGGCTCGGCGCGTCGTTCGCCTGGAGACGCGAGCGCCGCGCCGCACCCCAGCCGCGCCGGACAAGTCCGTACATGTATGTTCTTGCGTGGATTTATGGGTGAAATTGTCATTCATTCGCCATCCCGCGCTAAGTGCGTAAACGCAGTTTTGAGTAGTTTGATCAACTCGAATATAATAACATGTCGTTCGACGATCGTAGAGAGTTTTGGCAAGAATTTATCCTGCTGTTTAAAAAGAAAACTTGCTTGTGGGAAGTAAAAAGTAAAGGGTACCACAATAAACAGCTTAAATAAGCGGCGTACGAATGCCTCTTACAAAAATGCAAGGAAATGTTTCCACAAGCCAACAAAGAATTTGTTGTTAAATAGATTAGCTCTTTGAGAGCTTCCTTCCGGCGACAGAAAAAGAAAATCGAAGATGCAAGGAGGAGTGGGGCCGGATCGGAAGACTTACCGGAGATAACTCTATGGCACTACGACCTATTGGAGTTACCGTAACGGCATCTCTCATCAAAGTGTTTTCTCTTTCTATATAAGGCCTTACTAATTTTAATAATTCCACAAAGGTTTAGTAACTCATTCTTAAATAATTAATAAAATCAGGTGGTTCACAGGACTGAATGTATTGCAGCAATATTAAATATGAATATTTTGCTCGTTGTTTCAGCCATTCCTTTGCCCAAACGCGCTTCTTCTTTTTTTCCGTTAAAAGTATTGCATCAACTACTAAAGCGACTTTTGTGTGTTGTGAAAGCACCGGTGCCATGGTATCAATGATACATGCAAGGCTCACCAAAGTACACAAGCGACTGGACTGCAGCTCGGTGTTTGTGTAGTGTGTGGACGATGACGGATTTGTCCACGAATGGGTACGCCTTGCGGCTCGGCTCGCGGTACGTGTAATGAATGGTGGGCTTTAGTGACAATCCGTGGATGTCATATATGTTTTTTTTTTCTTTAACGTCGGGATATGCTCTGAGGCATCCCGCGGGGGAGTGGGTCTCCCCACGCGGGTATGTGGGACTCGCTGCGCAGGAGAGCTGGTAAGTGGACGCAGCTCTACCTACTAAAATCCGGCGAGTGCCACCAATGCCGCCTTTGGTGAGGTGCCCCGGATCTAATGAGCAAACAAGGCACCTCATGGGGACCGACGCCAGCTCCACAGAGGGGTTGTCCCGCACCACAGAAAAACCCCTCCGAACGTCGGGACATTACGGGAACCTCACCCCATCGGGTGAGGTTCCCGTCCTCGCCCCTTGCTTTTTTTTATGTTAGTTGGATAGGCAAACTGGCAAACGTACCACCTGATGTAAGTGGTCGACGTCGCCCATGAACATAAAATAGTATACCTGGAACGAGTCCAGGCAACTCATTTATGTGTTGCCTATCCTGAGACATAATGTTAAGTCTCGGTGCCAGTAATTACACTGCCTGTCTTGCCCTTCTCTCCGAAACACAGCAAAGCTGTTTCACGGGAGAAATAAGCAAGATGGTGGTACCCATGCAGCCGGGAGCGCGGCACAGCGCTTCCCTCCCACCGGTGCTCCCTGCTCTTTTGTCCCCTCTTCTTATAAGAGGGGTACAAAGAGTCCCCTCGGCTCAATTAGCTTCGCCCAAGGAGCTGGGCACACCTTAGGCTACTGAGCCCCACAGCCACGTCAAGGCCCGTGAACCATGGTGGGGATGTCATATATGAAAGGCTTATAATTTTATTTACCTTTTTGACGAATCCTACTATTAAGTATCTGTAATGTCGGGGCAGGTAAAAATCTTAATAATGGAATGAATTCAGGGATGATCTGAGTGACTGCTTAGCCGCTAAACAATTGCCAAAAAATTGTGCCACAAGTCGATATAAAATTTGTGGCTCAATTTTTTGCTACGATGGTCCTGGACATGATCTCAGACTAGAATTGCGAGGTCTAAATTGAGGAGCTCCAAAAATCACTGTATAACAATGACCTAGATCGCATTTTTAACTGGTCGAAATCCAATGCACTGGTTTTGAACCCAAATAAAACTAAATATATAGTTCTCGGTAGCCGACACCAAGTGCAATTGGTAAAAAGCAAAGCCCCTTCTCTCGAAATAAACGGTAGTGGGATTGAGGGTGTATGTGAAATTCGGAACCTTGGACTATTGTTGGATGAGAATATGCGATTCGATTCGCACGTGTCTAATGTAGTACGAACTTGTTTTTATAGGCTTAAAGTTTTATATCGCATTAGGGATTCTCTCAATGAAAAGCTACGCATAGTGCTATGTGAGACACTAATACTCTCTAAATTTAACTACGTAGATGTCGTTATAGGACCGCGACTACTAGAGAGAACAAAAAAGTCCATACAAAGAGTTCAAAACGCCTGTGCACGCTATTGCTTCTACATACCGCGGCGAGATCACGTCACTTCTTACCTGAATCAGGCGTCCATTTTAAAAATGGAGAACCGTAGGCAATTACACTTAGCCACAATGTTATTTGGAGTCATTAAACATGGCGTACCTACGTATCTGTTCGAGAAACTGGCGTGGATACGAGATGTCAACTCTACACACCGCACAAGGTCATCTCTGTACGCCCTGAACTTGCCCATACACCGTACAGCCGCATTTCGCGGCAGCTTTAAATATGCTGCAACGAAATGTTGGAATAATTTGCCACCGCCACTACGTAATTTAACAACCAAATCAAATTTTAAGAAACAGTATAAAATAGTTTTACTTTTAGGGCAACAAGATATTTAAAATTTATAGTTTCTCCATTGTAATTGTGATACATTATATTCATAGTTAGTTAGCAGTATATACTTCAGGTGCATTATATATATTGTCATAGTTAGATATCTGTATTACACTTCATATTATTATAATTCATTGTATTCTCTAGTGTATTTATATTAATCTATAAACAAATTTATTTCAAATCAATATTTGTATATGTATAAGCTATATACATCAATGTTTGCATAATTTTGTTTAAATTATAAATAAATATTATAACACAATATATGAAACTTATATGTCTTAGTGCTTTCTATTCGCGTTATTGTTTTTACTGTTACTCACTTTACTACTACCGCCAAAATGGGAAAAGCTACGGTGGTCCTGAAAACCAGTGTTAGGGCTTTTAGTCCTGACTATAGCTGAGGTCCCACCTTTTAGTCCTGACTATAGCTGAGGTCCCACCTTTTTGCGAAACACACAACAATATTTATATTTTTTATATTTATTCTTTTATTGCTTTTTTTCCACATATACTGTGCCTTAACATTAAGATTTCAAATGTATTACCACAGATAATATATAATGTGTTAGGGCAGTGTGTTTATCAAATAAAGTTTTATTTATTTATTTAAATTCAATCCTGACTGGTGCATTTAAAATTGTTTTTTTTTTCCTGAACATGACAACGCTTGCTCAACGCTAAAGGAAAACGTGAGGAAATTGACACTGGCAATTCCATTTGGGAGCTAAGGCCAAAGAAGAAGAAGAACGTGAGGAAATCTTGGCTAAGAAGATTAAAATTCGTGGAGGTGTGCGAATTTCACCACCCCGTATTGGGCCAGTAGGTGAACTATGGCCCAAACCCCTTGCTTGATTTTGAGGAGACCCGTGCCCAGCAGTGGGACAAATACAGGTCGGTGATGATGATGAATCATGAAGCATATTCTGATATACTTGATTCCGTAAAGGCGAGTGCATTTAGACAAAAAACACTATATAAGATACGGTATCGGGCTGAAACGTGCGTAGACTGTGTGGTGGTGGTCTTTTATTGTGGTTGTGGTGCATGCAAGTGTACGCATATGCAGTTTGGCAAAGGATTTTTTTTTCGGAGGGATCTATGCTAATGGCCCCAAGGCTAATACTTCGTCGGATTAGTGCGAGCCCATTTGGCTCAATATTGGTTTGTTAAAGTGAGGGGTTGCCCCCCGCCAATCGTGCAGTCTGTGACCACACGGCCTCCTGGCGTCGCGCGTCAGGTTGGGCAGTTTGGCAAAGGAGGCCGGTGCTATCTATATGCGTGCACTCATACATGTGCTATAAAACTGCGGGTTTCGCGGGGTTATTATTGCTAATTAATATATAATTTAATATCTTATAATATAATGGATTTCTGCGAAGTGATTGATTCTATTAAATAAACACCGGTTTCCTTAAAAATATATTATAATGCATCTTGTTTAATCGGGTCTGGTGTAGATATGGCCGTGGAGGAGGTGAGGCCATTGACCTGGGCCTGGAACAGTACGTCGTTGATCAGCTTCTCCGCTATGATTCTGGTGCCCTGGGGCAGACCCCGGAGCTTAGCCGCCACGTTTATACCTGGAACGGTGACCTGCTTATAACAACTGACAAGATATAATTAAATGACTGCTTTAAAAAAAAATTGGTTAAAACGGATAGACGACATTCTTATGTCACTTGAAACAGGTGTCCCACGTAAAGTCGTGTTAAGGTTCTGTGCCAGTAATAACACTGCCTGCCCTTACACAGCGGACCAGTTATTTATATTATGTTAATACATTTGTACAATGGTCAGCGAGCGCCTAAGGCGCTTGACAAACTGTCGATAAAATTTAAAAATGTGAAAAACATTTTGTATTGGATCGAGTTGTGAATCTAAGTCATTGGCAAATCCACTTGAACATACAAAAAAATATCCTACAAAATCGGTCCAGCCTTTTAGGAGGATATGTACACAGAAGAACTAATATAATAAGAAACACAACAAATCTTTAAAGTTGAAATGGTTATTTTCATTACTAAAATTATATAAAACGGAATATTTACACGGAGACAATTTAAGGCGGTTATGCAGCTGTTTTGCCCTTCTTTCATCTATCCTCACAAACCGTAAGAAACGCGACAGCTTAGCTGTCACTTGACGCCGGTATTGTGTGAGCGAGAGGTACACCTCGTTTGCCGGCCCAATTCGGCTGCAGAGCAGCATGGCACTACCTCTTACAATCTATGAAATTTAGTTTATGAAATTCAAATGTAATCTCATTGGAGTAACCTTTTTAATAAATCTATTCAAAATATTTGAATATGCTATTTCAATGTGAAACGATAACTTTCTATGTGAAATAGATTTGCCATTTTACCGAATTTTCTATTATCTGTACAACTATTATATTTTAATTAATGTAATATTTGTTTATTCAAATGTAGATTCCCCAAATTGCGATGTATGTGATAGGGTAGATGATGTGCAGCACATTTTTGCAGAATGTGGAAAATATCAAAGGGAAGAGAAGCCTTGGTGCAAAAACTTAACATAAATAAATACAGTCAAGAGGCATTCTTAAGTATATTAATTAGCAGAACCAACATCTGACGCAGCAAAGCTTATTGTAGATGATATAGGTTTCGATCAATGATTCTCAACCTCTTGGGTATGTTGTAATTTGAATTGTTAATTGTAAGTAATTAAGTTTAGGGAACGTTGGGGCTCTCATGTCCTTGGAGACAAATAAATAAAGAAAAAAATTATCTATTCATCATCATCATCATCCTATATCCGTCCACTGGTGAACATAGGCCACCTTCAATGAACGCCTTCTCACCTGGTTAATGGGCGACCAACACTTCGTCTACCTTAACGATGCTTGTCTATGCATTCTAATATCACAATATTATATGCCTGTTAGATAACACGTGACCTGAACGTGAATATCTATTCACGTTCAGGTAGCATTAGTTTCGGATCTATGTTAGTTTTAGGTTGAATTTGACACCGCTAGGAGACGCTATTTGACGTTCTCTCGGGACACCATTAAGAGACGCTATTTGTCGTTTATAAAGTTTGATTTTTTATTGTATATATGATTGAGCAATATTTTTTATACATAACCAATCGTCAAACACACTGAAATGTCAACAATGTCATGCGGCCAGTTCGTGCGCCGTTTAAATTGTATAGGTTGTCATAAGATATTTGAATTTAATTGTTTTGTTTTCACTTCTATCGGCAGTCCCTGTGACTGGTTGGTATTTTTATTCAATATCATACTAACAAAGCAGCTATTTTCTGTGATCCTATTGTATTGTTGTCTTAGAGAATACTTAATGAACATGAGTATTCTTTAATGGAGGCCTTTGAAATATATAGTAGTATAGCATATTGGGCAAGCTAATAACAAAAAAGTCATATATAAAAGATATCAGAGGTCCCTTTGAATACACTTAATTTAATGATACCCAATTATCAAAGGCCCTGGACCTTGCCACACCATTACATTCCCGTTTTAGACCCTTTGAGGAGGGATCCGTATGGCATAATAACTTGACCTTCGAAGGTATGTTAGGCACGCTACCTCGAAATAAAGCGAGGAAGATATTATTCAGTTATTCGACAAAAAAATATCTTTTCATATAAGTTGAAATACAAACCGATAATATTATGTGTTTTATGTATTGAGTGAGTTTTTTTATCCCCACCGTGGT
The DNA here is from genome assembly GCA_963853865.1 of Helleia helle. Classification (NCBI taxonomy): domain Eukaryota; kingdom Metazoa; phylum Arthropoda; class Insecta; order Lepidoptera; family Lycaenidae; genus Helleia; species Helleia helle. The sequence continues at coordinate 15,280,301 of OY971433.1, read as the reverse complement.
TTAAGTCTTGACGTGGCGGTGGGGCCTCAGTAATCTAAGGTGTGCCCAGCACCTTGGGCGAAGCAAATTCAGCCGAGGGAGCTGCTGTTTTGGGGTACAAAGAGCACTTCTCTCGGCTCAATTTGCGCTTTCTCAATCTGCTTTTGTTCCCTCTTATAATAAGAGGGGACGGGGACAAAGAGCCAGCCATTTTTTCGCCCAATTACGGAATATACCCCTATAAAAACTGTATAGTATACTGCAGTGAAACACATTGTAGTATATTATAATTTGTATAAATTGTAGTATAATAATAGTAGTATTTCCCACTTACCAATAGCATCATATTCATCCTGAATTCTTTGGCGCTTGCTGGACTTGTCCTCAAAGGCGTACTGCCTGGGTATGTTGTTGGTTACCTCGATGATGCTGGTTGGCCTGTTCAGATCATCACCAGTCTCTTCAAATTTTAGCAAGTTTTCTATTGGTTCGGCTTCGTTAGATTCTTCTATATCCTGGAAAGAAAGGCAGTTTGAGTCTTGGGATGTGCATTGACTGTTAATAGTCATGTGTAAAGTGATAAAATATACTAAAAGGAGTCTTCATCATCAGCCCCTATCCATCCACTGCTGAGGCCTCTCTCAAAGAACGCCAAGACGACGGATCCCTCGCCACACGCATCCAACACGGACCGGCCACCGCACGGAGATCGTCTTCCCACCTGGTTAATGGCCGACCAACACATGGTTTACTTAACGCGGCTTCCACTCTTGAACCTTATTGGCCCATCGGACATCCGTTCTTCTGAGTGTGTGACCAGCACACTGCCTTAACGAGCTTATTCTTAATAAGGACTAATAAGCATTCCTTTTTATGTCATATGGGGCTAAACGAGCAGTATAATACCGACGCCCATACACATCCGCACAACCAGAGGCTATGAAGATGTGTTGCCCTCCTTTTCCCTATCCCCCCCAATGGGCCACCGGAAACTCACGAAACGCGACAGCATAGCTGTCACTTGACGCCGGTGTTATATGAGCGAGAGGTACCATCCCGGTCGTGCCGGCCCAGTTAGGCTGCAGTGGACGGATAGAGACGGATGATGATGTCCTTATATGTAAGGTTTAGTTTGTTAGGCAGAAGACAACAAAGTGAGCATGTATGAGTTTCGTTTCATAATTTTGAGAAATGGGATAAAAATTGCTTCATGGATTGCGTAAGCACTATTTGCATACGTTACCCTCTGAACTTCCAAACAATAACACCGGTGGGAGGGAAGCGCTGTGCCGCGCTCCCGGCTGCATGGGTACCACCATCTTGCTTGTTTCTCCCGTGAAACAGCTTTGCTGTGTTCGGAGAGAAGGGCAAGACAGGCAGTGTAATTACTGGCACCGAGACTTAACATCTTATGTCTCAGGATAGGCAACACATAGATGAGTTGCCTGGGCTCGTTCCGGGTGGGCTGGTTTATGTTCATGAGCGACGTCAGCCACTTTCCATCAGGTGGCACGTTTGCCAGTTTGCCTATCCAACTAACATAGAAAAAAAAAACAATAACCTAAAAGTGATTTCTATTGAATACGTTCAGGGCAGTGAACGAACACCGGTTCAGGGCTTATCAGGAACATTATCACATCGAACTGAGCCATCAATTTGAAACATTCCAAATAAAAACTCTATAAAATCAAATACACTCATCAATTCTTATTCCTATATTTTACATATTGCAAATCCTTTTCCCGACATGGAAATTATATTTGCATGCATGATAACATATATTTTTTTGTTTCGATTTTTAATTTAGTGCAATAGGCAAATAAGCTGACTAGCTCAGACAACTCGTTCATGATCTTGGACCAGGGTACAAGATGAACTTGACTCCATTGTACAATCCCGGCGTCGCGCCATTGGGGTTGCCGGAGTAATCTCCAAGAGAACCGACTAGGCACCGAGGTGTTCCGTTGCTGACAGATCCAGGGCACCTCAATACAGGCGGCCTAAGGGTGCGGTGGTTCTTAGTGAGGGGTTTATGCCGAGTCCCACATAAGTGCCAGGTCTCATCTAGGACTGGCGGTATGCGTAATTGCATTAACCGCGCGAAATACAACTCGTTCATGCAATGCACATCCTGCGTCGTAACATGATATGTCTTTGTGCCATGGCCAGTATTACATGATCTCACTGGTTGTCATTCTCCTTAGAAACTGAGAACACAACCTTAGAAACACAACTAGGCTGTTTAAGGAAATAAGCAGCATGGTCGTATCATTGCTGCTTGATTGCTATGAAGGATGCGATCCACCGGTGAATAACCGTATCTTTAAATCTTACAACCTACGTCATGCGAATCGGAATACGTTGTATAAAGGTTCAGTTATTAATAATAAATAAAGGCAAGTTTTAAAATAAAATTGATAACATAGGTGTACCGCAAGGTTTCATCTAAGTGTCATTTCCTTTTTATTATTATTTAATTGTTTTTTCCCTTCTAGATCAAAACTAGCAGTTCTGAACAATCGCCACGCGTATTTTCTACTGGTGGACAACGGTTCCGTAGGCAGGTATGGTGCGGAAATAGTCCTACGGAGGAAACTCGAGAAGTATATCGCCGCACAAAAGCTCCATCCATGTAAGTATCCATTAAATTCTTCTAGAGTCTTAAACGATTTATCTTTTCAATATTGTCATCTTTGTAATCTATTAGCTGATTTGACCTTGACTTGTTAAGTCATGCATGCGGTGATTTCATTACATCAAAAGGAAAAAAGGACCCTTATAGTTATGTGTTCATGCTTGTCCGATTTGTGCATTTATGGGACGATTAGGAAGTTGATTGTAGAAAAACCTATGTCGACTATTTAAAGTAACATAGAAAATTTATATCAATATTTGTGTCTGTGAAATTTTGCTTTCAATATACAAGAAGAGAAGCAAAAAATCAGGTTAGGTTAGGACAGCCGTGCCAGAATGATGATCATTATTTTGATAGCATGATATTATGTCCTTCTTCTATAATGATGATCATTATTTTGATAGCATGATATTATGTCCTTCTTCTATAATGATGATCATTATTTTGATAGCATGATATTATGTCCTTCTTCTATAATAATTCTTTACCCAATTTTATCGAAATTGGATCAAATATTTTGACCGTAAGAAGTATAGAGACAGCATTATAAGAAAACGCAGGTGATCGTAGATCACGACATCACTCATAATTATAGTAATTTACTATAGTAGTTAAGTCTATTGGATTACTGTTATGAATGATTATTGTTTCTGGAATATTCTATGCTTAGCATTATTTATTTTATATAAAAGTGATTTGTAATAATTATAGTCACACACCCGACGCCAGGAGGCCGTGTGGTCGCAGACTGCACGGTTGGCGGGGGGCAACCCCCCCACTTTATAAATCAAAAGTGAGCCCATCCATGCAACCCATATAAATCGGGTTAGTGTGAGCCGCACACTTTAACAAAAATATCACGTTTGTTGTATTAAGACCTTAAATATATTTTATTATTATTTATTTTTAAAGTTAATATATAAATATTCTGTGAAAGCGTCAACCTGTTCCGTTGTTAATATCGAGCAAAAAACACGGCAAAAAAGTCACGTTTGTTGTATAAATATTTAATCCGTTTTTACATGCCCGGTATGCTCGTGTAGTAACGATCCACCGACCACCACTCCTCCCGAGTCTTTCATCGGTTCATACCACATTGTTCGCCCCACGGTATGAAATATGAATCGTAATAACACCTTTCTTATCACCTAGTTTCTTACCAAATTTCATGCTTCTGTCAATGGGAAGTACACTATAGATAAGTACACGGACAGACAGACAGACAGACGGACAAGTGATCCTATACGGGTTCCGTTTTGTCATTTTCAGGAAATAAACCCTACAAACTGCAATATAACATCTTTTTAAATTAGTTTTGCTAATCTAAACAAAACCGGTCAAGTACTAGTCGTACTTGCGCACTAAAGGCTCCGTACCATTACATAATATACAATATTAGACACTAACAAAAAATAAGGTTTATGTTTATGAAAATAAATGTTTTTTAATATTTGAGTTGATTGAATGAAAGGTAAATTGCGGTTTACGATTTATGGCGTATTAAAAAAAACTACTTACTAGATCTCGTTCAAACCAATTTTCCATGTAAGTTTGCATGGTAATGTACCTACATCATATATTTTTTTAAAAGTTTTATCCTTCTCTTATTTTAGAAGTTACAGGGGGGGGGAGGACACACATTTTACCACTTTGGAAGCGTCTCTCGTGCAAACCATTCAGTTTAGAAAAAAATGGTATTAGAAACCTCAATATCATTTTTGAAGACCTATTCTCCCACACGTATGGGTTTGATGAAAAAATATTTTTCGAGTTTCACTTCTAAGTATGGTGACCCCCAAATTTTTTTGTTTTTTTTTCTACTTTTGTGTAAAAATCTTAATGCGGTTCACAGAATACATCTACTTACCAAGTTTCAACAGTATAGTTCTTATAGTTTCGGAAAAAAGTGGCTGTCACATACGGACGGACAGACAGACCGACAGACAGACAGACATGACGAATCTATAAGGGTTCCGTTTTTGCCATTTGGCTACGGAACCCTAAAAAGGTCTCACATTTTGCCTATTTCAATATACTCACTAGTTGAGGCGATTCTTGCTTGACGCTCGGCCAGTCCTCGAACACGAAAGATATCAAGTCGTAGTACCACAGCTGCGGCACGTACACATTCGTCCCGAGGCAACGGTTGCTCACACGCTTGTGCTCCCTCCGCGCGCAAGCTCGCAAATTCTCGATCTTCCTCATTACATGAACACATGTTGCGCTCGGATGATACTCACGGACTAATTCAGTCAGCTGCGCTATCGCCTCATGTCGCTTCTGTCTGTGCCTGTAGTTCTGATTCTTCTTATCCCACAAGCAAGAGCAGTCTCGGTACATGAGTATGAAGCGCTTGGTCAGCTGGCGCGAGAACGCCAAGCTGTCGCCCGACATGTGTACGGCGAGCGGTACGCCCGACGCCGCACAGTTCACTGAACGGGACGGCGGACGCGACAGCCGACATGCGTCCCGCGATCGGTCGGATTGCCCGCTCGCCGCTCGGTACGGCCCCCGCACCCTTTCTCTGTATCCCCCGTTGCCCCGCGTCCCTCGCTTCTCGCTCCTTGACGCTCCCCCGCTCGTGTCAATGCCAGTTGCCAACAAGTAATGTAGGTAATCACAACCGACGCCAGGAGGCCGTGTGGTCGCAGACTGCTCGGTAGGCGGAGGGAACCCCCCACTTTATAAATCAAAAGTGAGCCGAATGGGCTGACACTAATCCGATGAAGCATTAGGGCCTTCGGGCCATTAGCGTAGATCCCTCCGAAAAAAAAAATGTAGGTAATTAATAATTATAGTTCGGTAGTCGGTACAACGTTCGGTAAGTTGTTCGCGTATAGTGCGTTATAGATTTTTGTTATGAAATTTAATACTGTAGGTTCTTTAATAATTTAATCAACATTCATTCTATATTATATTAAATCAATTAATTCTGAAAAACCTACTATCTAAAAGAAAATACCACACAACTGTATAAAAGTTTCTAATTAGAAACTTTTCATTACTTAGCTATTTTCCTGCGCATTTATCTTTAATTAAAAATTATTTAATAAAATTAAAATTTTGCTCTATGAATTAGTTTTATCCTCTAATATTATCGTGAATATACTTACCTATATAAGCTTTCGACGGTAATTATTATTTTTAGGGTTCCGTAACCAAATTGAACGGGCCGTTGAAATTAGGTATCATAGATGATGTATTTCTGTTGCCGCAACAAATAATAAAAACAGAATCAATATTTAAGACAGGCTCCCATACAAAAAATGTGATTTTTTGGCGTTTTTTTCTCGATATTACCTAATAACGCCTACAGAGCAACAGGTAGACGGTTGAAACTTTCACAGGATTTTTAGTTGACTTAGGAGTCGTATAACTTTAAAAATAAATAATTTTATTAAAATAAAATTAATAACTATTTAAAAATTAAATATAATTCAATATTTTTAATTAAAATAAAATAAGTACTAATTATTATCTATACTAATATTATAAAGCTGAAGAGTTTGTTTGTTTGTTTGTTTGAACGTGCTAATCTCAGGAACTACTGGTCCGATTTAAAAAATTCTTTCAGTGTTAGATAGCTTATTTATCGAGGAAGGCTATACTCTATAGGCTATATAACATCACGCTGTGACTCATAGGAGTTGAGTAACGCGTGCGAAGCTGCAGGCAACAGCTAGTATTGTATATACTTGTAAGTGGTAGTGCCATGCTGCTTTGCACACTAATTGAGCCGGCACGACCAGGGCGGTACCCCTCGCTCACATAGCACCGGCGTCAAGTGACAGCTATGCTGTCGCGTTTCGTGCGGTTTGTGAGTTTCAGGTGGCCCATTGGGGGGTTATAGGGAAAAGGAGGGCGGCGCATCTGCACGGCCTTGGTTGTGCGATGTGTTTTTATGGGCGTCGGCGCTGCCCTGAGGCTCCGACTGCTCGTTTGCCCCCTAATCACATAAAAAACAGAAAAAAAATTATATGCCCTTTTTTATATGATTTTGGTCTACCTAAGTGACATCTATTGGACTAGTAATATATTAAGTCATAGGAATCGTAAGCGAGCTAACAATCAATAATAGTTTAATGATAACGTCACCAGATGGCACTTTTAAAAGAAATTCACTTTTACAAAATCAACTACGAAGGCCTTTGTTGATTTTGTAATTATGTGATTGTTTATATTGTAGATCCGCCTCTAACTATGACACACGTTTTATAATTGCAATATATAAAACAAAAATTGAAAACGACTTCAAAAAATAAAAAATGAACAAAAAAGTAATAAAATAATTCCGTTTCACATATTGTTTTCTAATGTTTGCGCGAATTTCACTCATTATAATGAAACAATTTTTTACGGATTTTATCGCGGTTTATTAAGATTCTGTCACCTCAGTCCTCCCGTGACCATGGTTGCTGTAAAGTATACGAAACGTCGGGCTTGTAAAAATCTTAATAAACCGCGATAAAATCCGTAAAAAATTGTTTCATTATAATAATTCCGTTTCCTTAATTTTTGTGCCTACAATTTATAATCAACTTGTTATTTTACTAATTACAGTCTTTGAGTTTACCACGTCATTGTTGTTACTATTGGAGTCGGTGTCATTTTATTGCACTTATTTTATTACTTTTTAGTTCATTTTTTATTTTTTGAAGTCGGTTTCAATTTTTGTTTTTTTTTTTAAACCGATTTTATTTGTCTGAAATATAGATATAACTGTTAAACGCATTTCTACGGTCTATGGTCTCCATCATCAGATCTATAATGACTTATTACTACTTATATAACCCATATGGATGCAAAGTACTCGTCAATATAAATGAATTAAGTCCAAACATAAGGTAGCTACTGTAAACCGTAGAGGAGTTCCCTCAACTATGTATGGTCTCCATCATCAGACCTGTAATGATACTTATAACCCATATGGGTGCAAAGTTCTGGTCAACATAAATGAATTGTGTCTAAACACAAGGTAGCTACTGTAAACTGTTAAGGAGTTCCCTCGACTGTCTATGGTCTTCATTATCAGACCTGTAATGACACTTATAACCCATATGGGTTCAAAGTTCTCGTCAATATAAATGAATTAAGTCCAAACACAAGGTAGCTACTGTAAACTACTGAGGAGTTCCCTTAACTGTCCTTCGTCTTCATCATCAGACCCCTAATGATAGTCACGATTCATCTAGGTGTAAAGTTCTCATCAATACAAATAAATCAAGCCCAAACACAAGGTTACTGCTGTAAATCGTCGAGGAGTTCCCTCGACTGTCTTTCAGCTCCATCATCAGATCGACTCTAGACCTTCATGAAATTGTAGTGCTTTAAAATATTTAATTAAAAAAATATTAAACGCATTAGTTATTCCTATGATATTCGAAAGTTCCCCTCGTTTTCTCTGGGATGCCATCATCAGATCCTGGATTCCTTATCATGGGACCACCTCGGAAGTGCACTCTTTTGTTTAAAAAATGAATTTTGAAAATCGGTCCACAATTGACGGAGAAATCGGTGAACATACATAAAAAAAATATATACACACGAACATAATAATATAACCTCCTCCTTTTCGAAGTCGTTTAAAAATCAAACTGTTCCCATGGTTTGACTCGTCTCATAATTAAAAAGAATAAAAATAGCCTTTCTCTATAATTTGCTTTACTAATTCGTTGATAATTTGGCTACCAAATGTAACGGAACCAAGCTCGATTGCCAGTGATGGAGATTAGCGCGTTTAAAGTAATATAATTGCCACTGCGACTCGCCACTAGATGGCGCTAGTCCAACTTTGTTGAAAATCTGTTTACAAAGTATGCAAAAAATAATAGGCGAATATTTTCGCGCTATCCACTTTGCTCCAGCCAGTTACCGGGGTTCAAATAGCATTTAAACTCAAACCAAGTTTCACTAACGGAGATTTCTGTTGAAGTAATAATTTGTAACAAAAGGGAAGCATATTGTTCTCTTATGTGTACTCAAATTCTAAATAAACTTATTATTAAGAATTTGGCAAACCAAAATAAAATTCGTTTAACATAATTTTATCTATTACAGATAAATAAAATTGGAGTGTGTTTTTTATGTTAGTTGGATAGGCAAACTGGCAAACGTACCACCTGATGGTATGTGGTCGACGTCGCCCATGAACATAAACCAGTTTACCTGGAACGAGCCCAGGCAACTCATCTATGTGTTGCCTATCCTGAGACATAAGATGTTAAGTCTCGGTGCCAGTAATTACACTGCCTGTCTTGCCCTTCTCTCCGAAAAACAGCAAAGCTGTTTCACGGGAGAAACAAGGTTGCCCTCCCACCGGTAAAACAATTTTGTTGTGTAAAAAAAATGTTGTGTTTTCCACAAAACACAACATTACCACTCTATTCCGGTTGAATGCTCGAAATAAATAGATTTTGTTAATTCACTCGATGCACATAGTAATCTCGCAGCCGGATCTTACATATAAAAAGCATTAATTCTATAATTAAGTGAATTGAAAAAATCTTGCGTCTGGCATTTTATATTATATACCGTTATTAAACGTATAATGTTCCTTTGATTCCATAAAATCGTCTTTTATCTTGGTTAAACAAGTCGACGGCGCGAACTCTTTCGAACTCTAACTAAATTTATACTATCTCACATAAATTACAAACAAGGGGCCCGCGTATAGGAGAACTAACTATGGTCCAGGCCTCCTCGATTTCAAAAAGTGCAACTGTGGGATGTATCAGTCACTTATGGACTGGCCTGTTGGTCTAGTGGGTAGGTACCTTAGAGTAAACATAATAGTAGGGACCCTGACTGCTTAAAACCAGAAGTTCGTAGGTATGATGGGCATGATCATTTGTCCTGTGTGTAATTTATCTATTAAATATGTACTTATGTATTTAGAAATATTATGTAAGTTTGTATCAGTTGTCTGGTTACCAAAGATGTGAGTTGTCCCAATATTATATTATTATTATTATTTTATGTGAGTTGGATAGGCAAACCGGCAAACGTGCCACCTGATGGTAAGTGGTCGACGTCGCCCATGAACATAAACTAGTTTACCTGGAACGAGCCCAGGCAACTCATCTATGTGTTGCCTATCCTGAGACACAAGATGTTAAGTTTCGGTGCCAGTAATTACACTGCCTGTCTTGCCCTTCTCTCCGAAACACAGCAAAGCTGTTTAACGGGAGAAACAAGCAAGATGGTGGCACCCAAGCAGACGGGAGCGCGGCACAGCGCATTCATCCCAAAAATACCTATAAATTATCTATATTTTATACAGCAAAAAGATAAAATTTTAATGTGAATAATGATCTATATTTTTACCCCTGAATCGAGGTCCAAATGGACGCCAATATGCCATATTGCATTCATCGCCCCGCGCTCAATAAAAATTCTTTACCGGTGCAGGCGCGATCGATAGCAAGGTTATCGGGGAAAGAATAAAGACAGCGCACATTATATATATAATTAACATTAGCTGATGATGATAATTGTATATATTTAAAATCATTTTTTTTATCGGCGATACGGATGCGCACCCTTCTGCCTGCGTACCACAATTTTATATCATCTGAAACTGAAATTAGTGGTATCCCTCAGTAACTTTAATCAACCTCGTCACACGTTACACGAATTTAATTAATAAAGGACCAGATAGATTCGGATGGCCGATGGGCCAATAAGGTTCAAGAGTGAAGGCCGCGTTTGGGTAGATGAAGTGTTGGTCGGCCATTAATTCGCTGGGAAGACGATCTCCGTGCAGTGGCCTATCTGTGTTGGATGCGGTGGCGAAGGATCGGTCGTCTTGGCGTTCTTTGAGGAAGGCCTATGTTCAGCCATGGACGGATAAAGGCTGATGATGATGAAATATATTCATCTGACGCTATCAAAAGTTACAGTGAACTTACCCTTTCTTTCTGCCTATTCCTGTCCCTTTGAACAACATCGTGCCCGAATGACGCAGGATCAAATACTGATGATGAAACACAACAAGTGGGCGCGACGATAAAATTCCTCAACTTTTATTATTATCAAACTATCATAAACTTCTATCCCATACTTCATAGTGCGGAAATAACTTGAACGCCTTCGCACACTATTAACATGACACCTCGTAACGGGTTTGAGCACGTTTTAACGGTTTTGAAAGATCATATCACCCTAACTTCATCATCATAGTCAGCCACTGCTGAACATAGGACTCCCTCAATGAACGCCAAGACGGCCGATCCCTTGCTACTCGCATCCAACACGGATAGGCCACTGCACGGAGATCGTCTTCCCACCTGGTTAACGGTCAACCAACACTTTAGGTAGACACTAAACGTGGCCACCACTCTTGAACCTTATTGGTCCATCGGCCATGCTAACTTAGATCCTTTTTTTTTCGAAAGGGCTTTTCGGCCTGATGTCCTTTAAGCTCAGTCGAAACAGTAGGTGAGCAGATCACCTAAAATTAGATCCGTTCTATTTCGATAAGGTGAGCTCTATGGTGACACATTTAAAAAGTATATAAATCCTGTTCTACTTCCAAACATAAGAAATGCCAATATGTTTGATTCTCCGGTTCCATTGAACTTGTTATTCCCCTAGTAGAAATCCCACCGGCCGATAGACCGACCATTTTTTCTTTGGCGAAAACTCTATAGCTTCTAGGCAGAGATTATTATATACAAAAAGCTTTAATTCTGACTTACCTTTTGCTCATAAGTGAGTGAGAATTAGGCGCTTTTTGTTTAGAGTCCGATTCTTCGCATATTCTTTATCGTTTTCAGCCTTATAATAATAATAATTTATTTGCATTAAACATGGTTGTAAGTTGTTACAATACATTGTGATTCTCATGTTTTGCTACACAATTTAATAGCATGCAAAATAATAGAATAGAGAAACAGTAGAGAAGGCTTTATATACATATTATTAATTATTTCATTGTAATTATGTCATTAATGCTATAAAAATTATTTTTTGAGACCCACTCATACATTTTAATTTTAAACATTCTCATACTTAGCTTCTTTATGTTAATCGGTAATTTATTATATAGCTTTACACACATATTTAAACAGCTTTTATTATATTTACTTAATCTAGGTTGAGTATCTATCACTAGCTTATAGGGGTCTCGCCGGCTACGAGAGTTTATTTCCACTGCTGACATAAATAGGTACGAACCTGCGTACGAACATACAAGTCTCAAAGAAATATAGTGACGGTAGCGGTAATAAGCCAAGTTTTTTGAAGATGGGTTGACAGGATTCATCCGGTTTGAGTCCACATATAGCACGGACGCATTTTTTCTGTGCGATAAATGCTCTAGTAAAGTCTGTACTATTACCCCATAGTATAAGTCCATAACGCAAAATGGATTCCACGTAGGCATGATATGATAAAATAGCCGTTTTTGCGTTAATCGTGTTTTTAATACGTTTAAGGGCATATACAAATTTATTTATCCGAGAAGACAAGTCGTTTATATGAACTTTCCAGTCTAAATGTTCGTCTATTGTTAGACCTAAAAATTTTGTGTTTGTAACTCTTGTTATTTTAGGTATTTTAAGCTTCAGTTTGTTTTTATTATTATTAATGTTATTGAATTGTATATATTTAGATTTATTTAAGTTTATGTCCAAATTATTCATGTCAAGCCATTTAATTAAATTATCAATTGTATTATTTATATCATTCTCATGGTCATTAATTGTATTATATTTTTTATTAGATGTCACAATAATTGTAATATCGTCAGCATATAAGATACATTTGTGTTTAGTAATAGTAATTATATCATTTATGTACAATAAAAATAGGATAGGTCCCAGGACACTGCCCTGTGGCACTCCATATCTGTTATATTCGTATTTTGACGAGTACGATGTGAGTTCTTTGTTTTCGTTTATTTCGGTTATGGTAACACACTGTCCTAACCTGTAAACTGTAACCTTTATCCGTCCACTGCAGGTCCGACATCTTTTAATAATAAGCCGCGATAAACTTCTGTACTGAATCCATTTAAATGATACTTGGCACACAATATGTTCTAAATTTTAACTTGTGATAAAATATAATTATCGAGTCCTGGACGGCGATGGTCGCGAGGCCTTCTCCCGCGGGCGACGAACGGGTGCGTAGGAGGCGCTACCTAATGCGCCTACGGTAACGTCCCTGTGTTCGTGTCGGGCTCAGGATGGGAAACTGCGTCTGTATGGCACGACGTCGTGGGGACTGCTTAGTAGCGGCCGGCAGTCCCCCCTTACGAGGAGTAGTCTGGCGTTCGCCGGGGCCAGCCTGTCTCTAAGGTGATCCTGTCTGTTGCCCGCATATCCGGGACCACGAGACCCTCAAAAAGCGGCTAAAAGCGCTCGCCGTGGTTTTAGTTAGGGTGGGGACTCCCTGGTGCGAGTCCCACATTGGATCAGGATCTACCCAAAGATCCTGGCTGCATCCATAAGGATTTCCCTACGATATCAAAAAAAAAAGCGCTGATAAGGTTCGCCCGGACCAGTATTTTATAAATTGAAAAAATATTACGAGGGGCTACATAGACCTTTTACCTTTGTGGGTGATGGGTTAGGACCTTTATGAGCTAAGAGATTTTGGCTTATGACCGTAAACCGGTAATGTGTATGTGTCCTTTGTGTTGAGATTGAACTGGGGTTTATCTTTCGCGGTTTATCGACGTATATTCGATGATACAATACATTATGAGAGCTCTACGTTTGTATAGTCCCGTAAAAGTTTCAAGGGTACAATGGACAACATTGACTAAGTTGATTGATTGCTAAACTATGCGTTTGACTTATAATGTACAGCGCAAAAATAATAAGTTATAAATACCGATTTTCATTAAATTGCGATAAAGGGTGCGGCATAAAAGACACGCAGCTCCATCTAGTGGCGAGTTAAAACAAAAAGACAAATCTTATCTTTATCGACGCATTGATAAACAATAATTCTAATACCGGACACGCGCAAGAGACTGAGCGTCCTGCGGGCTTACTCTTGAGACTCGATCCTATTTGAATTTTAAGATTGGGATCGAGAACTGTTCCTTATCGCGCGTTATGAAAGGGGGCTAGACGGAAAAAATTAAGATGAAAAGTTGGAACGACACTTTTTGCTGTAGTTGTAACCTTTTGATTAATACGTTACAGCGTTGGTGGCTGTTTTTGTTACACTATTGGGGCTGCTTAGTAAACAACCCCAGTTCAAATCCCACCGATCTCGGTGACTTTTTTGTTTTTTTTTTAATTATTTTACGCCGGGAGATGCTCTGATTTTTATCGATAAATAAATTATACCTACCCGAAAAAAGGAACTTCGTTCCATCCGGGTGTCCCTTGACACATCTCTTTAGTTTTTTTTTTTCAGAATTAGGTTCATATTACTCTTTGCCTTTCTGATTCATAGAATTCATATTTATTTAAATCATACAAAAGATAAATCAAGATTTTTAGCCATATTTTGTCACCAGGTCTCCCACAAAAGCGGATATACATAAGGAACTGTAAGTTTAGTATCAAGTTATGCACTTAGATAACCTAATAATGTAGTTCCTAGTTGTACTAAAACAGTAGAAACTTAGATGCTCTTCTTTCTTATTACAGCATCGCTTCTGACTAGCACTGTTATTTACTAGCACTGGAGCTTATGCCTTTTAGATATCTTCGTCTAAAATTAGTCAAGCTATGTATGGGATTATTCAAAGCCCCAAAGGGAGATCTCCGACCGCCAGATGGTATGCTCGGTCAGGCCGAATTTATTTTATCAGTAAGACGTACGATTTAACGCATTATTGACAAAATTCAAATTTTCAAACTAAAAGTATGGCTTTTCAAAGTTAAATGAATCTTGAAAGAACTGCTTAGGGTCTGAATACAAGTTTTTTAATCGATTTAAAAAATATATTCGTCATGCGCTTTTAAATTAACCATTATATTAATGGTGTCATATTTTAATGTCTTGGGAGTTTCTTGATCAATAGGATCGTTCTAATAAAATATTTTCAGCATAGAGGAGACAAAATGTCATGTCATTGGTAGTGATAGCAAAAACGGCTGTTTGACAATAATAAATTATCCTGTTGTGTTGTTTTGTACCAACTGTTGTTCTAAACTGCTGCCTGTTATCTTGTTATTGTTGATTTATAGACGTTGAAAAATATAAATTGTGTCAATAAGCAAAAAAAAAGGTCATTCTGCCTATTGCGTGCCTATTCTTACCATTGCGTCATCGTTTCAATAATGACAACTGACAACAGGATATAGTTATTCTTTAATAATGGATTATTCATTATTTTCAAATAACGCATTAGTACAAGTGTTGTCGTAATAATGACCACCACTAGTCATTGGCATTCATGAAATGTCAAACGAGTCTATATCCCAAAAAAATAAATAGTAAAAAAACAAAAAAATATTCTATTCGATATGGTCACCTTTGGCTTTTATACAGGCCTTTAATCTGTTTGGCCACGAATCTATGGATTTACGCTCTGTTTCCAAATTTCGGCACTGCTTGCTGCAAATATTTTTTAAGAGACTCAATATCGCGGTGTCGTTTAGAGCAGGCCATGTCCTCTAAAACTGACCATAATTTGAAGTTTAAAGGATTGAGGTCTGAGATGTCCGGAACGCCGTGAGGCTCAGACTAATCGTTTACCCCTTGATGACATAAAAAAATGATCTTGATACACTTTGGCTGAAGTTTTCATTCCTTATTCACAAAAATGTAATTCTGTGACTCCTTGAAAAGACGCGTCCCAACAAACCATCACTGACGCAGGATGATGACCACGTTGTGCCTTTCCGACCACTTGACCTGTGAGCGTACACTTTATCATTTTGCTTATTGTAGTGTTCTTCAATCGTGAAATTTTTTTCATCGGTTAAGAGGATATTTCTGTGCCTTTCACCTGCGTATCGCGACAAAAGGCGTTTTGATCGATCCACTCTCTTTAATTGTAAAGATTGATTTAGGGCATGTCCTGTATATCGACGATAAGCACCAAGCTTCAGGTCTTGTTTTATAATACGCGACAGAGTCCCAGCGGAAATCTTCATTTCTCGCGATGAGATTTTTTGCTTCCTAATGGCTAATAAGAATTCTGGCTTTAACAGCATTAAAAGCCTTGGTTCTAACAGCACGCGGCCGCCTCGATCTTATCTGGTCTTCGACAGACGAAGTGTTGTTGTATCTGTATATGAACATACGGCTGATACCAAGCTTTTCTAAGTGTCTGGAATATGACCAACGGCTACCCATACATACCCACTTTGTGCAAGGCGATGACTGCAATACTATTTTGTTTATTTAACACTCCATTCCATATTGTAATTTGATAATGAACACAAAAAAAATATGTGAAATGGCGCAAAATTGAAAGAAGTTTTTAAAACAATATACGCGTATTCCAAATTCAAAATAATTATAAAATTGGAAAAAAAACAGTTTTATGTAACAGTATTTATAGCCAGAATAGTTAAAATAGGTTGAAGGTGTTTTTAAACGCTATTAGTTAATTAAAGTAGAACATAGTAGAACAATTTTTTACGGATTGTATCGTGGTTTATTAAGATTTTTACAAGCCCGACGTTTCGGATACTTTACAGCAACCATAGTCACGTTTTTGAAACAATAGAAAACAATAGGTCATATTTTAAATAATTATTGAAATAGAAAGAAAAAATACATCAAAAACGTATTTCATCTGGTTTGTATCTTACCTAATGTTAAATTCCAGTGATGAGTTATTTGAAAGACACAAATGTTTTTTCAAATACGTATGTACTTTACTCTGAAAGTAACAGAATATAAGGCAGTAAATCTCCCCACCTTTATAGCGTTTTTAACGCTGGCAATGGCATCGAATACGCGTAAAACACACTTTATCAAGCCACAAATATTCAAACGTTATTGTCAGATGTCTCATAAAAAGTTACTATCGAATTTCATAGATTAGGACATGAGTAATAAGGGATAAATTGTTTATGATCTGTAATGTCGTGAAAATACTTTCGTCAGGTACATAAACTGTTTATGAAGTATGATAATACCACTCTTGTCTAATGTACATAAACTGTTTAAGAAGTATGATAATACCACTCTTGTCTAAGGTACATAAACTGTTTATGAAGTGTGATAATACCACTCTTGTCTAAGGTACATAAACTGTTTAAGAAGTATGATAATACCACTCTTGTCTAAGGTACATAAACTGTTTATGAAGTATGATAATACCACTCTTGTCTAAGGTACATAAACTGTTTATGAAGTATGATAATACCACTCTCGTCTATGGTACATACACTGTTTATGAAGTATGATAATACCACGCTTATCTATGGTACATACACTGTTTAAGAAGTATGATAATACCACTCTTGTCTAAGGTACATAAACTGTTTATGAAGCATGATAATATCACTCTTGTCTAAGGTACATAAACTGTTTATGAAGTATGATAATACCACTCTTGTCTATGGTACATACACAGTTTATGAAGTATGATAATACCACTCTTGTCTAAGGTACATAAACTGTTTAAGAAGTATGATAATACCAATCTTGTCTAAGGTACATAAACTGTTTAAGAAGTATGATAATACTACTCTTGTCTATGGTACATACACAGTTTATGAAGTATGATAATACCAATCTTGTCTAAGGTACATAAACTGTTTATGAAGCATGATAATACCACTCTTGTCTAAGGTACATAAAATGTTTATGAAGTATGATAATACCACTCTTGTCTATGGTACATACACAGTTTATGAAGTATGATAATACCACTCTTATCTAAGGTACATAAACTGTTTAAGAAGTATGATAATACCACTCTTGTCTAAGGCACATAAACTGTTTAAGAAGTATGATAATACCACTCTTGTCTATGGTACACACACTGTTTAAGAAGTATGATAATACCACTCTTGTCTATGGTACATAAACTGTTTAAGAAGTATGATAATACCACTCTTGTCTAAGGTACATAAACTGTTTAAGAAGTATGATAATAACACTCTTGTCTAATGTACATAAACTGTTTATGAAGTATGATAATAAAACTCTTGTCTAATGTACATAAACTGTTTATGAAGTATGATAATACCACTCTTGTCTATGGTACATACACAGTTTATGAAGTATGATAATACAACTCTTGTCTAAGGTACGTAAACTGTTTAAGAAGTATGATAATACCACTCTCGTCTAAGGTACATAAACTGTTTATGAAGTATGATAATACCACTCTCGTCTAAGGTACATAAACTGTTTATGAAGTATGATAATACCACTCTCGTCTAAGGTACATAAACTGTTTATGAAGTATGATAATACCACTCTCGTCTAAGGTACATAAACTGTTTATGAAGTATGATAATACCACTCTCGTCTAAGGTACATTAACTGTTTATGAAGACGTATGATAATACCACTCTTGTCTAAGGTACATAAACTGTTTATGATCTTTAACTAACAGATAGCTGATATTATTATATTATTTGTCTTATTTGTTATTTATTATTTGTTGTTCGTTATTCGTTATTTGTTCCGGCTAATCTCTGAAACGCCTGAGCCGATTTCGACGGGACTTTCACTGACTGTCTTTGTTTTATCTGACGTTATAAGGAGTAATTTAGGCTATAAAAATAATAATCTTCAATCCGGGTACGGCTGTAAATCTAAGTTAAAGCGAGCGAAGTTGCGGGCAGCGACTAGTAGTCTATATATTATGTTTTAAATAATAGTTTAAGTTTACTATATGAAGGCCAAAGTTATTATTATCATTAGGGATTTTTTAAATGTGTAAAGGAATGACTAATTCTAAGGAATTTTTAGGTATTTTTTTCGTAAAATTTACTTGAAATCTACACGGAACTGTTACTAGTTCACTTAAATAGTAAACTCAAACAAAAAATATTTTTATTACATTTTATAACTATGAGAATTCACAAATTTCATGATTATTATTTATTATAGTTTAGTAAGAATTTTTTCCACAAAGAAAAAAAAACAAAGACTGAATTTCTTATAAAAATACTGGTCACAAAAAACGCAAAGAATTAGAAATAGAACGTTTATCGTGTTAATTTGTATAAAAACGTACTTTGAATTTAGAACGGTGGACGGTTTGAAGGGGCGCCATTTTGTCATCCGCTCGCAGAGGTTTTATGAAAGTTATGAAACGCACCGAAGTCTTATTGAATTTGCCCTGCGTACGGAATATGAATGGAGGCTTTTATGTTTCAACAGCGATGCCATAAAATACAGCCCGCGCTTTTTCAAATTATTTCAATATTACGCGTATTTTTAAAAGTGTTGCTTAACAACGCCATCTAATGAAGTAGGTAGTCGTAGTAGCTTTAGTGTTGCTCCCCACCATGGTTCAGGTCTTGACGTGGCGGTGGGGCTCAGTAGCCTAAGGTGTGCCCAGCACCTTGGGCGAAGCTAATTGAGCCCGGGGGGCTCTTTGTACCTCTTATAAGAAGAGGGGACAAAAGAGCAGGGGGCAAGGGGCGAGGACGGGAACCTCACCCCATTGTTCTGTCCCGACGTTGGGAGAGTTTGTTCTGTGGTGCGGGACAACCCTTCTTTGGAGGTGGCGTCGGTCCCTTGGGGGACTGACTAGCCATCGAGGTGCCCTGTTAGTTTATTAGATCCGGGGCACCTCAGCAAAGCCGGCATTGGTGGCACTCGCCGGGTTTTAGTGGGTAGAGCTGCGTCCACTTACCAGTTTTCGGGCGCAGCGAGTCCCACATACCCGCGTGGGGAGACCCACTCCCCGCGGGATGCCTCTGAGCATTTCCCGGCGTTAAAGAAAAAAAAAACTAGTGTTGCTGTGTCGGTAGATTTCAGTATAAATGCAAACTTAGGGACGAAGGTTAAAGGTTTTTCCCCAGGTGAAAAGATTGTCCGTAATTACGTTTAAGTTTAAAATTAGGCCACTTGGAATTATTTGTTACCTTCTCAATAACTTCAAAGGTTGTTGGGGCAGAATTCATGTCAAAAGGTTTACAAGGTTTTCCACCTTTAGGTCACAAAGAAAAAGTGTTCAAATTAATTTTAAATAAATACTTTTATAATACTCTGGGGAAAAAAAAACATTGAGGCAAATATAATTGAATTTTGTACTTACATAAAAGCTTGTGGAATAACTTATTGAATCTAACACCGGTTCCAAAGCTTATTGAGAGAAACTGGGAAAACAAACTGGGTAGAACAAATCTTTTAAATGTTTTACAATATGTAACGTGTACATCTCTGCCCTTTGCTTCTGATTCAACTTCACTTCAATAACTGCACTCCGACATTCCACTTAGACTTACGACTCACCGATTTCCAACTAAGTTAGACTCAGAATTAACCAGACTTCTTACCTACCAACCTATTGCAGGCCTTCTACTACTTCAGCATGCTTCTCCTTCAGTCTACTTTTGTCCGGGCGTATGATGTAACGCACTTTTTTATATTGGCCTCCTTTCCCCTATCCCCCTCCCCCCCAATGGGCCACCGGAAACTAACAAATAGCACGAAACCCGAAAGCATAGTTATCACTTTACGCCGGTATTATGTGAGCGAGTGGTACCACCCCTCGTGCCGGCCACATTCGGCTGCAATTTTCGATTTTCTCGTATATCGTTTTCTAATGTTATTTATATCTAAAATATTACCCTTCCTTAGTTTACCTTTTATTTCCCCGCTCTATCATGAGATCGTCCAGAAATAACCAGAAGTTTCCGGTCCGTTCCAGTTCATATGTCTTGTTTCAGACACCCATTTATTGTTGACACGCTGGTAGTAGCCTGCTAACAATAACTATTCCAGTTTATAGAAGTTTCCAGTCCGTACCATATGTGTTCTTGTTGCAGACACCCACTCTTCAACTCCGGTGGTGTGTCTGGTGATCGAGGGTGGTACCAACACGGTGCGAGCGGTGCTGGAGTACGTGACCGACACGCCGCCAGTGCCCGTGGTGGTGTGCGACGGTAGCGGCAGGGCGGCTGACCTCATCGCCTTCGTCCACAAGTTTGTATAATAATAATAATGGTTTATTGCCACACAACAAAAGAAAAGTAGAGATATAATAATAATAATATCTATTTAATTAATCTGGTCCCGTGGTAAGTTCTCGAAGAACTTGTGTTACGGGTACCAGACAACGGAAATATATTTAATAGATTTTATACTATACATATATTTAAGATTTTTATTGTATAAACACATCCATTACCCAGGAACATAGAAAACTTTTTTTGTTCCCTGGCGGGATTTGAACCCGCAACCTCCGGCTTGAGCGCCAACGCGCTAACCACCACTGAGCCACAGAGGTCGTCGAGGAAGAGAAATAAAAACACAAATACAAAATGTTAAATATAAGTACAACAAATAAAAAATAATAATTACAAATAACAATTTTGTGGGCAAATGGATAGTCTAAGCGTGTGTGTGCCTGTTTGCGTGTATCTCATCTTTATGTTATGGAATCTAGCATATCAGCTACATGATGGTATTGTAAACGAATTCTACCTAGATCAGCGCCTATACTATGCCCAGAGAACTCATCAATGGCGAATAAAGTCGCTTATGGATGAATGAAACCGAGAAAAGTATAAAAGTATTAAATACCGGGTGTATTTGGAACGTTTGCTTTTTTACAATAAGTAATATCATTTATTTATTTTGTTAACCCATTTAATTCTTCTATTAAAAATTATTTTCAAATTTATAGTTCGGTTTGCTATTAAAGCGTGTATTTTAGTTTTTTTAAAACTATAATTTATTTTTTACTTTTTGGTGTCAATTTTTTTTTAAAGATTTTATTAATTTAAAGTACTCAACTAATGGCAATCACTGTAGAAATGAGTGAGAGACTAAAAACAACACAAGTGATGTGTTGCGCGCCTTATGCCTTCCTAGCATGTGCTATCCTGATTATCCTGATCAGGATATTGGAATAATTTTATCAAATTATTGTATTGTCATCGGTCCTCGATAAATCTACAAAGTTTGAATAAAATCTGGCCGTTTAAAGTGGGTCAAAATCGCGCCCAAAGAAGTCGGTTACAAACAAACATACAAACATACAGGTGAAGCTAATAAAAAGCGTGTAAAAATGTTGGGTTCTACTTTTAAAATATTCCCTAGTCGAATGTACGAAAGACCGTTATAAAATACTTATCTCATTGCATGAGACGGCTTATTACGATCTCATGGTATGAGACGGCCTATTTTAAGTAGGCTATGTCGTCTAGGCGTATAAATTTCGTCAGATATTTCGTAAATGAGATGGGTCCGTAATAAATTGAAATGTTATTTAGTTAATGTGCGGTGGCTGGCGTTTGCGGCACTTGTGAAATTAATTTCAGTTTACATTTGCATCATCATCATCAACACCACGTGTTCAGAGCGATGTCACGCTATTCTGGGGTGGTTCACAAATAGTTTTCTAATGTTTACGCGAATTTCACTTATAATGAAAAAAACTTTTATGAATTATCTTGCGTTGGGCATCTAAAACTTTAAAAAATCACGATGGAAATAAAAGTAGTTTTATTATGCGAGGTGACTAAAATGTGTAATTTTTTGAAAACATAATAAACAGATAGACATTAGACACATGGACCTATTGAAATTAATAAAGTTACGCTTCCCAATTACACGGTCACAGCCAAAAGAAGGTAATAAAAAAGACCTTTTACGACTTTTATGGGAAAAGTTTGTTTTTGACATTAATTGTGGCTTTTTGTTATGTTGGACAGCAACTAACAATAAAACCATAACAAGTTACCAGTTTACCACGCACTGTGTTAAATCATTTATTTTTTGTTCATATATTTAACAGCCCTTTCTAACCTATCAGGTACGCATCAGAGAGCGGCGAGCAGACCGCACTGGAAGCGATGCGGGACTACCTGATCGGGACCATCCAGAAGACCTTCGAGGTGGGGCTGCAGCAAGCCGAGTGCCTGTACGGGGAGCTGCTGCAGTGCACTAGGAAGAAGAACCTGGTGAGTCTTCATAACCAGACAAGAGTGCGCGTTTGCATTGGACATGGCACCATCCTGGTTAGTTTTATGTCATAAGGAGGCAACCGAGCAGTCGGAGCCTTATGGTGACACAATCGCACAACCAAAAGTATGTAGATGTGTTGCCCTCCTTCTCCTGATCCTCCCCAATAGGCCACCGTAAACTCACAAAGCAAAACTTGCAAAGCAGCATGGCACTACTTTCTATTAAAGCTTTGCTGTATTTCGAACAGAGTAGGACAGGACAAACCAGCTTTCATTAAACTGCAATCTGCATCCACCTGCGTGTTTCGTATGTGTGTGTGTGTAAATGGATTGTTATACGGACTCGAAATCAACTTGACCGATTTTTGATGCTGTTTTAGTTTTTTTTAGTTTTTAGGCTAAACAAATACTTATGACGCAAATAGAAAATGTTCCAGAATACTCGCTCGGAATGCACATGTATAAAAATTTCAAAATATCAGGGTTGTCCTTTCATCAATAGAATCGGATCAACAGATTTGATTTTGGTTATTGAGAACTTATTGCTATATTTTTATCATACGGGATGGGGCACTAGTATAATGAAAATCCTGAAAATCTTTTTACAAGAGAATCCGGAAAATTCGTCCTGTATATTATATATGAATCTGACGATCCTCCTGGGGTCATATTTACCCCGTATACAACTGTTGGGGACTAAACTACGGAGGGTCGGCTTTCAACCATATGGAATAGCTTGTTCCTTGTCAGCCAGGCTTACGAGTAAGTACCTCTTTATATGACAAACGATCATACTCATTTCTATCAATAAATTATCAACTGTATATAGGAGTTCTTTCTCTCTTTCTTTAACGCCGGGAAATGTTCTGAGGCATCCCGCGGGGGAGTGGGTCTCCCCACGCGGGTATGTGGGACTCGCTGCGCCCGACAGCTGGTAAATGGACGCAGCTCTACCCACTAAAATCCGGCGAGTGCCACCAATGCCGCCTTTGGTGAGGTGCCCCGGATCTAGAAAACAAACAGGGCACCTCGACGGCTAGTCAGTCCCGCAAGGGACCGACGCCACCTCCACAGGGGGGTTGTCCCTCACCACAGAACAGCCCCTTCCAACGTCGGGACAGTACAATGGGGTGAGGTTCCTATCCTCACCTCTTGCCCCCTGCTCTTCTGTCCCCTCTTCTTATAAGAGGAGTACAAAGAGCCCCCTCGGCCCAATTAGCTTCGCCCAAGGTGCACCGCTTACCCTAGGTTACTGAGCCCCACCGCACGACAAGGCCTGAACCATGGTGGGGTTATAGGAATTAATCCAACGCCAGTAGAACACGAGCTCTGGATCTTAGCGTTCATTGAGAGAGGCTTGCATCTGTGAATGGATACATGATGATGATGATGAGGAAACTTATTTGATTCAGCTTTATTGGATAAGATTCGCATCAACGTCGGTGCCTCTAATCACTAGATCCCCGAAATAGCTTAACGCGATCGATAGAAACCACTGGAGTGGACAGGATGGGCAGGGCAGGTGAGGCAGGAAGGCAGGTGGGACAGGACAGATCGTTGTCACGGGGTCGGGTTTATTTATTATATTGTCTTCCGATTTGTAGCATATGTGCTATTTTAGTAACAATATCCGTATGAGACTTTTTAAGAACTGGTGAAATCAAATCACCTGAGATTCCAAGGTTTCAAAAGTCCTCAAAAGATAAAAAATGCTGCTCTAAATTGATATAATTGGAGCCTATAAGCCTCTGTAATTGAACTGTAGCATGAAAAAAATATTTTTCAACTCTGACTTCTGAATAGCTTTTTTTTCGGATGGATCTATGCTAACGGCCCGAAGGCCCTAATGCTACATTACATTACATTGCTACAATAGGATTAGTGTGAGCCCATTTGGCTCACTTTTGGTTTGCAAAAGTGGGGGGTTGCCCCCCGCCAACCGTGCAGTCTGCGGCCACACGGTCTCCTGGCATCGGGTTGGGTTCTGAATAGCAAGTTTAAACAAATCCTTCTGTTTTTATTATATTAGTAAAAAGTAGAAAACTGGATCCTAAAGGCATAGACCGCCCCTACGTATTTCAATCTTTTATCAACTTAAGGGCGGGTAAAACCACTGAGAACTGCTGTATGTGTATATTTCAGATTAGATTTAAATCCTCAAAGATAAGAATCCAATTTGGACCTTCACAGGATCAAACTTTTGATCCTATGATATCTATATATAAAGAAATCGTTGAATTGTCTCTGTAAATAAATAAGTAATCTATTAATGTGAGCTATGTAATTTGGTGTTAATAGAAGGGGGCTGATGTTCAGCAGTAATAATAATAATAATAATATATAGGTATGGACACTTTCACACCACGTCAATCTGGTCCCGTGGTAAGTTCTGGAAGAACTTGTGTTACGGGTACCAGACAACGGAAATATATTTAATACTTTTATACTATACATATATTTAAGATTTTTATTATATTATACACATATTTAATACACATCCATGACCCAGGAACATAGAAAATATTTTTGTTCCCAGACGGGATTCGAACCCGCAACCTCCGGCTCGAACGCCAACGCGCTAGCCACTGAGCCATAGAGGTCGTCATACAGTTGACGGATAATGATGATTATGGTGACAATGATAATATGATATGGCAATAATGAAAATATAGTCCTTGTTTAAATTTTTATTAATAAACTAGCTAGCTAAGGTGGACGCAGCTCTACCCACTAAAACCCGGTTCCGGTGCCCCGGATCTATTAAGCAAACAGGGCACCTCGACGGCTTGTCAGTCCCTCAAGAGACCAACACCATCTCCACAGAGGGGTTGTTCTGTGGTGCAGAACAACCCCTCTGTGGAGATGGTCTCCTACTCTACTCCCAACGTCGGGACAGTACAATGAGGTGAAATTCCCATTCTCGCCCCTTGTCCCCCTGCTCTTATAAGAGGGGTACAAAGAGCAGCTTACTCGACTCAATTTGCTTCGCCGAAGGTGCTGGGATCACCTTAGGCTGCTACACTATAGAGCCCCACGGCCATGACGAGGCTTGAACCATGGTGGGGAGCAAGATGTTATATAGCCTAACCTTCCTAAACGCTTACAGCATACGCATCAATAATTAATAGAACTACTTTCACAGATTTTACCGCGGAATATTAACGTTTTTATAAGTTCAACAGGGAATGTCCTAACTGGACTAGCCCTTCGTATATATCATCGCATATATCTCAATATGTGTGCCGATGAAATGTTAACTTTGCCTGTTATTATATTTTAATTACTAATTATCGAAAGGACATTGTAATTGTTACTAAAATATGAATTTAAATAACTTGGATTATTATTAACTTATCAAATATTGTTTTCTAATTTTAATAATTATCATATTTTTAATTAATTAAAATAATGATGTATCATAGGGTAGTTCGAATAACTTTGTAACGTTAGGACATCTGTCACCTCAGTCCTCCCGTGACCATGGTTGCTGTAAAGTATCCGAAACGTCGGGCTTGTAAAAATCTTAATAAACCGCGATAAAATCCGTAAAAATTGTTTCATTATTATCAAATATTGTTTGCACGGTGACATGTAGAATATGATAACCTGTAAAATATGAAGAACTATGTACACCATATTCTCGCAAACAAATGATTATTCTATTCTATATATCTTCTATATTAGAATTGGCTTATTCTAGTAAATACAATTTAAATACCTTAAAAATAGCAACGCTCATTAACGACACTAATTGTGTACGAAAAGCAATTTGGCGCGTGCCCGCGAGCACATATCAAAGTCTGTGAAATTGGCGTTTGATAGCTCTTTCTGGAACAGGAGTGGCGGTAATTGGGTTTGGCGGGGAAATTGGCGCTCTGTACCACCATCTCTTTGTATTTTTTTATGTCATAAGGAGGCAAACGGAGCCTTATGGCACCGATGTCCGTACACATCCCGCACAACCAGAGGTTATGCAGATGCGTTGCACCCCTGGTTTTCTTTCCCCTATGTTCAGCAGTGGACGGATAGAGGCTGATGATGATGAAGTATTTATCAGTTGTCTGGTTACCATAAGAACAGGCTCTGCCTATTTTTGGATTATTATTATTTAGTCCGCCGCTTGACCTACAGTACGTTCTCTCTAGTTCTCTCTCAATGAGTTCTCTAGACATTTTACGCTTATAGTAGGGCATAGGAATATTACTTTTGTGAAAATATTCGACGAATCAATTTTCACGTACAATGCGAATGTCAATCTCATACATCAAAAGGATCGACAATGATGATGATGATGATGAAACGCACATAACCATCTGTAACCACGATCACTGTATCACGTCTTATGTTACAAGTTACAACCGGACAGGCAAAATATTTTCTAAACAGTAGCCAATTCTCTGTTGCCTGTTACACGCGTAAGAATAACTAGCGAACGATAAACAGTTTCAGGTACATTTAATACTTTTTTAGACCATGAGGGTAAGTCATTTTACTATAACAATAGATAAAATATTACTTTGTAAGCCTTTGGGTTTTCAATTAGCTTCGCCCAAGGTGCTGGGCACACCTTAGGCTACTGAGCCCCACCGCCACATCATGGCCTGAACCATGGTGAGGGTTCACACGTAGATATAACATTAATTTTATTGTCTTTGGTTTTACCTTAACTTAACCAGACGATTCCCTCCAACACCAGTATTAAGACATTGTGATGAGACACTATGCTACTAGTATCACGCCCATCCATCACTCCACACTACCTTGAAAGCTGGAAATTTAAATTTTCATAAGGTAACGTTATCGCCAGCAATTTTCATATAAAGTAAGCGAGTTAATGCCGGCTACGTGCTAGCGCATGACTAGAATAAAATATACTTATTACTGATAATTTTGTGCTGCTAAAATGTGTTTACTACTAAGTTATAAAAAATGGTTTATGGTCAGAACATTCGCTAATTTTGTGCTGCAAGAAAAAGCGTTATGTTTTATCTGATAATTTAATGCCGTCAAAAAAAATATATACTTAGAGATTCAGCTAATTGAATGCCGCAAAAGTTATGCTTTTTAAAGAAACAAATAGATAAGAAGTCTCAAATGTTGTTTGCAGTGTTATATGAGCAGAAAAAATTGACTTATTACACTTAAGGGGACGCATTGTAGAACAATAATTCTAATACCGGACACGCGCGAGAGCGCGGGGTGTAAATACCTAGGGGATGCCGCCCACTGAGTGTCTTGCCGGTTCTTGTCAGGATAGGGCTAGGGTTCGAATCGGTGGTAACATCTCACTCTCCCTCTATCATCTCAATGGCTCCACTTAGGCTAAACTATATTAAATTCATCATTATTAACAAAACTAACAAAAAAAAATGCGGAGCAAAGAAATAAAAATCATCATTCATCGAACTTTGTCTGCAGAGAATAAAAAAAAATACCGGACATGCACCAGAGGGGACTGAGCGTCCTGAGCGAGGTGAGGCTCTCCATACGCGTGCGGGCTTATAACATAAAGGACGTATGCGTTAAAAACGACGATTGGAAAAATTCCTTCTAGATTTTAAAGAACATATATAGACTCATCTACGAAGATAATTAAGAGGCTTAAACCGGTCCCGTTTGCCCATAAGATGTGAATCTATTTTTAAAAAGAGGTATGTTTGATATTTTTAGGTAAAGGAATAGAGATATGTTTTATCATGAACTATTAGGTCACCAACTTATATTTTCATTCGTTTTGGAATTACTGAAATAAATTGAAATTACTGAAGCCTAAATTTTCAATGCGTGCTCTTAAAATAGCAGTGCAAAAAATGCTTTGCCTTAACGTGCAAATCGATATCATATCTAAAAGGCCGGCAACGCACCTGCTGATCCTCTGGTATAGCGGGTGTCTTTGGATGTCGCTTTTCACTTACCATCAGGTGAACCGACTGTCCGTTAGCCCCCTCTTCTATAAAAAAACATAAAATATCAAGTTTTAACGAAGTTAATAATGGCATATGATCAGAATGAAACGAACAATTAGTAATAATTTGCTGCAAAAATGCCTTCATAGTAAATGTGAAACGATATCATATTCTCTATGCTAGCGTCTATTTGTCTTAAAACTTACTCAAGGACTGAAGCTGTAACAGGAACAAGTTCGATTGTGTAACTGTCAAACAAGTTAAGACCACAAAGATTGATCGCCGGTTTAATTCAGAGTTACATAATGGCTACATGTTACATGTAGGCATTTTAGGTAACTATTTGTTGATTACTTTATACGAATTATAATTAAATCATGGTCACTGGAGGACATGGCCGCTGTACAGAAAAAAAATCCGAAATCGGTCACGAAAAAACTTAATAAGCCGCGATAAAATCCGTAAAAGTTACCAAGTTAGTTATGCCTATCTTACTAAAAAAAACAGTGATGCGCAAATAATAGCTCTTTACCTATGAAATTGCCGTTCTGCAGTACTGGCCATTTCAAATTAAAATAATTTTTGTTTGGCTAAGAATTCTAATTTCAAATTAATTTTATTTCAAAAACATGGAATTCTTTTTCCAAAAGTAGTCATTTGTTTATTGATTAGTGTTACGTTTTCATCGCATTTCAATCATTTTCGTCATCATGGATACGTTAAAAATTCGAGTAATTATGGAATATGAGTACCGTCGTGGCAGCAACGCGGCACAAGCGGCACGCAACATCAACGACGTTTACGGAGCTAACACTACAAACCAGCGCTCCACCTATTATTGGTTTGCTCGCTTCCGTTCTGGAAATTTGGACCTGAAAAATGAACCTCGCGGTCGTCCGAAGACTGGTCGTCAATGACGAATTAAAGGAGATTGTGGAAGCTGATGATACACAATCTACGGCTGAATTAGCAGCTTTCGGCGTTAGCGTCAAAACAATATTGACCCATTTGCGTCAAATTGGCAAGGTAAAAAGCTTGACAAATGGGTGACCCACGAACTCAATGATTGCCAGCGCGAAGTACGCGTCGAGACGTACCTTGCACTGCTCAACAGACACACAAATGAAGGAATTTTGAATCGCATTGTTACTTGCGATGAAAAATGGATTCTGTTTGATAACCGCAAGCGCTCAGCAAGTTGGTTGGATCCTGGTTCAGCACCTAAACAATGCCCTAAACGAAAACTTACCCCTAGAAAAGTGATGGTCACTGTTTGGTGGTTTAGCGCCGGTATGATTCATCACAGCTTCTTACCAAACAAGGTGAGCATTACTGCAGATGTGTAGGTACTGTGTAGAACTGAACACAATGATGGAGAAGCTGGCACATCTCCAACCAGCATTGGGCAATCGCTCGTCTCCGCTGCTCCTGCACGACAACGCGTGACCTCATACTGCACAGCAGACGGTCTCCAAGTTGCAAGAATTGGGGTTGGAAGCTCTCCGTCATCCGCCCTACTCACCAGACCTTGCGCCTACAGGCTACCTACTTTTTCCAGAATTTGGATAACTTCTTGGCGGGCAAAAAATTCAATACCCGAGAGGCAGTACAAAATGCCTTTGAAGAATTTGTTGCCTCCCGTCCAGCTGATTTCTTTAAGAAGTTCATCAAAAAACCACTGCGTTGGCAAAGATGCATTGATTTCATGGGTGATTACCTCTATTAATACAAATAAAAAATACATGGAAAAAAAAATCGTTTAAATTTTTTCATACAAAACGGCAATTTCGTAGGTAATATTATGACTCGCGCGCCGAGGGTTTCGAATAACAGTGTTTTTATGTTATAAACGGTTTTTACATTTTACAAGCGATGCTCCTTTGTAGCCGAATAGGGCCGGCACGACCGGCGTCAAGTGACAGCTATGATGTCGCGTTTCGTGCGGTTTGTGAGTTTCCGGTGGCCCATTGAGGGAGATAGGGAAAAGGGGGGCAACGCATCTGCATAACTTTTGGTTGTGCGGATGTCTATGGAAGTCGGTAGTCACCATAACGCTCCGACAGCTCGGTTGACACCTTATGACATAAAAAAAGAAAAAGAAACGTTCGAGCCGCTCGCACATAAGCGTTTGCCCCGCGGCCACTCAATATTTTGTGCTAAGCGTTAGATTTTACCACTACACTTAACGCGCGGGGCGGGCGCGGCATTTAAACGCTTTAAACTATAAAGCTTCGCTTCTTTCGTAGTCGGCACTGTTTCCTTTACATATTAAGATGTGAGACTTATCTTCTTGCCTTCTATAGTTCTATGTTAATAGGTTTTAGGTTGACAGACCTACAGACGGGCCAAGGAGTGATTCTATAAGGGTTCCGTTTTGTCATTTTGAGGAACCGAAATATACAATAAACGAATTCCTTCCAGATCACGGTGTTCAGGATCCAGGAGCGCGCGGAGGGTGGCGAGGTGCAGGAGTTGGACCAGGTCATCCTAACAGCGCTGTTCCGAGCCCAGCACCTGTCCCCCAGCGAGCAGCTGTCCCTGGCGCTAACCTGGAACCGTGTGGACATCGCGCGCTCCGAGATCTTCGTGTACGGACAGGAATGGCCGCCTGGTAAGTGTGTCGCGCCTTGGCAGTAAAGTCGACTCGCTGTGAAGGCAAACGGCATGTCGCCGTCGTGTCATGATGCAACGCCGCCGCTCCTTTGTTTACGCGCGCGTATACTTCTCTGTTATATTTCTCTATTTTTTCATGTTTTATAATAGAGTTTAATTGATTACGAATTCTAATATTAGGGGATAAAATATGAAATTGCCGATTTGTACTAAAATGAAATTCATTTTTTTTTAATTGAACATATTTATTTAATCAAAATAATTACCATTATTAGGTATCTATACATTTCTGCTATCTAATATGAAGGTCATTTATGCCATTGCGGTAGAACTCTGGTGATCTAGATTTGACAAACTGTGTGAAGCATTTTGTACTGCTCGCACCGCCGTGAGGGACGTGTGCGCGGCCGATCGGGGGATCTGCCGCCTGTATTTAAGGCCCGAGCTATAAGGCACCCTTATTTACCCAGGGCGCCTTAAGCAGAGAAGGAGATGGGGACACCACCCCCCGTCTCCAGAGAAGAGTGCCGGATGGCCACCGTTGTGGCCCGGTGAGAACGTCCACAGATAGACGAGGAGAACACCACTGGGGTTTAGTGATTAGAGTCTGCGCCCACTTTACCATATTTTTGGGCGCAGAGAGCCCCACATAAGCCCCGCGCTCCTCCGGGCCCGGTGGCATTCATAAGAGCATTCCCCAGCGGGAATAAAAAAGAAGCTTAGGGTAGTCACTTTAAAACTCACTTTCGCATTTGTATTATTAAGATAAGATACGTAATAAACAACTCAAGGGAAGCTGCGGGCAACAACTACATCCAGCCAACCCTTTATATACACGTATACAACACAAACTAATATATTATAAAAAGT
This sequence comes from Helleia helle, assembly GCA_963853865.1. Lineage (NCBI taxonomy): Eukaryota > Metazoa > Arthropoda > Insecta > Lepidoptera > Lycaenidae > Helleia > Helleia helle. The sequence continues at coordinate 15,248,283 of OY971433.1, read as the reverse complement.
GGTCGTTCAATTCTCTTTCCCATTACACGTGCTATAAAACCTCGGCTCAAAATTCACAAATATCGCTGGAAATGTAAATTGGAGGTTTTTACCCACAACCGAACAAACAGTAGCCGAACATAGTTAATAGAATCAGGCGTTACTTTGCGGAAATCCATTATATAAGATATTAAATTATATTATATTATTAGCAATTATCCCGCGAAACACGCAGTCTTTACAGCAAATGTGTGAGTGATCTTAACGATTACTAATCGTAGAGTCTACATCCTGAGGATGCCTCGGTGTCGGGGCGAAACGTACGTAGATTGTTTGGTGGTGGTCTTTTACTGTGGTTGTGGTGCATGTGGGGGTGGTGGTGCATGCGAGTGTACGCATACGCAGTGTGGGAAAGGAGGGCGGTGCTATATGCATGCATATGCGTGCACTCACATATTTGCTGTAAAGACTGCGTGTTTCGCGGGATAATTGCTAATTAATATAATATAATTTAATATCTATATATAGGAGCCGAACATACGGATTAAAAACATTTAAAAGCTTTTAAAATTGTTTTTTAATGTTTTAACCCCCAATGCAAAAAGATGTGTTAAAAATATATTATGTGTGTAGCTCTGTAGCTCTTGAACAGATGAATCGATATACATACGGTTTTTTTTATATGAAGGCTGACTATCTAGGTTCCTAGACATGTTTTGTCGAAATCGATAGCCGTTTCAAGGTTATCTGTATTATGCATTGGGTTTTTTTGACGTGACAACGTCTAATAAATCGATGAACGCCGGCTGCATTCACGAAAATGTCCCGTAATGCTTACTGCCCGTTACGCTCACTGTCCCGTTGCGCTCATTGTCCCGTTACGCTCATTGTACGCTTGCGTTTTGCTATACGTTGTCACGTTAAACTATCGTCCGGAATAGGTTTACAGACAATCAATTTTTTTTAAAGTATAACCTTTCAGTTGGGCACATCTTAATATAACTTACACGGCTGAAGCTGTTACAGGATCAAGTTTGATTGTGTAACTGTCAAACAAGTTAAGACCACAATGATTGATCGCCGGTTTGATTCAGAGTTACTGGCTATAGGTTACACTAGCTGTTGCCCGCTGCTTCGCCCGCGTTAACTTAGATTTACATCCGTAAACGGATTGATGATGATTATTTTTATAGCCTAAGTTACTTCCTGTAATATCAGCTATCTTCCAGTGAAAGTCCCGTCAAAATCGGCCCAGCCGTTTCCAAGATTAGCCGGAACAAGCAGGCAGACAGACAAAAATTGTAAAAATGCTGTTTTGGTATATGTACCGTGTATGTACATCCATATGCATTTAATAAAAAGCGGTAATTTTAATATTACAAACAGACAATCCAATTTTATTTATCTGTATAGATGTAGGTTGTACATTTAGCTGAATGGTTAATAATAATAAATAGTAAACTAATAGTTGACGAAGGAATTAGTAGTAATTCAATATTAACATCTCAATGGAACAACTTCTTAGGGATTTGATTCAAATTTCGATTTCGAGTTGCGAAAACTTCTACGGAATAGCTCTAGGTCATTTTTAACCGACTTCAAAAAAAGACCGGTGTCAGCCAAGGTAGGTAGGTAGGGTACAGCAAAAAATATGACACCGACTACAAAAGTAACTATAATGACGTGGTAAACGCAAAGTTTGTACATTAGTAGAAAATTAAGTTGATTGTAAGTTGTAAGCACAAAAATTCAAGAAACACATTTATTTTATTACTTTTTAGTTTAGTATTTTTGAAGTCGGTTTTAATTTTTTGTAAAATGTTTATATTAAAGACACTTTTTGAAGTGAAACTTCTTTGCGCGCATGAGGGATTTTTTTTTTTACTACGGATGAAACGTCACGAAAATGTGCAACGTTTTTGTCCAAGAAGAGGGAGAGAGTGATTGAGATCGATTGAGAGAGAGTGAGATAGAGCGAACGTCGCATCGCAAGTCTCGGAAATTGAAAGCTTTAGATTAGTATAAATATAAACGAGATTTAAAAATAACCTCCAAATACTCAAACGAATCTCAAATTTAAGACGTACTTAAACTCATGCTACGACGTGTCAGATTCAAAGAAAAAAGAGGGACAACACGAGTTTAAGTACGTCTTAAATTTGAGATTCGTTTGAGTATTTGGAGGTTAGTTTGCCAAATAAGTTTCACTTCTGACATGTGTACTTTGTACGCACGCACTTTTTTAATTATTTGATTAAATATTTTTTATATACCAAGAACGAAACAATTTAATAAAGAATATTTTGGATGTAAAACTAATCTCAATCTAGTCATAAATTTACAAAGTTCTAACGAACCAACTTTACGGCCCTTTGGGTATAAATTTGGAAATCTCCCCTGCAGTAGTTAGTTTACCTGAGGTAATACGACATTTAAGATCGATAGCATTATTTGACTTAATTCGACAGTCAATTTCACGCCATTGCGTATCGTGGGTGACGGTTATCATATTTCCGGATTTATTTTGTATACTTATAACTTATTTTTTATATTAGTTATTGTATCGTCGACATCGCCACTAACAACTTTTTCCGTCCATTCTTTAATATTTGAAAAGAGGAAAAAAAAAGAAATATTTATTCGACACAAATAGGAGACACATAAAGAGATACACAGAGAAAACATTTTTGATCGCACAAACTTAAAAATAAGACAAAAATAAAATTAAAACCTATAATTGCGAACAAAAATTTGTAATATGTGTGTCTCACGTGTGGGTCAAAATGGTCCAGCTCAGCATTGTGTCAGGAAAATGTTTCCTGACTCTGATTTTCAACTGAACCAAGAGTAAATCAGGTCACGGATGCCAACCAGATACCAATATACGATTTTCCTTTGGATTTTTTTTTTGTTTGTTGGATAGGCAAACTAGCAGATATGTCACCTGATGGTAAGTGATTAGCGTCGCCCCTGAACAAGTTTATTCGGGAAGGCAACTCATGTGTTGCCTGTCCTTAGATGTAAGATAGTTAGTCTATCGTCATTACGAGTTGTTTACCACGGGTTCACTCAACTTAAAAATAGTAAACGTTTCCTCCATGTTATATAGATTTAAACCATTCTTTCCAAAGCAATAAAAAATTTACAAATCCGATAGAAACATAAGCGGGCTCAAATAAAGAAACAAATAATTTTTTTCGGCTTCTTGATACAATATAGGCACGTCAAGGTTTCTCCCAGTGGAATTCAAACTCTCTGAGTGTGGGTCAAGGTACGGTAAATATACCATATCCAAATATTATATCAAGAAACGTGATTAACAAATAGTTATCTATCCAGATGATGTAAGTCTTAAGGACTCAGTAACGATCGCGAAGTGTGGGATAGAATACGTCTACGGTATATCATAGAGGCTTATGTTGAGCCCTGATCGTTTGCGTGATGCTGGTCTTTGAGTAATGACCGAACGAATTATATTGGTTCTAAATGATATTTTGATTTAGTAAAGGTAAGTGGTTTGGTAATCGTAATGGTCAATGAAATATGGCTCTATCTAGTTTAAGGGGTAACGTAATTCGTTCGACAAGCTGCTTTATTTGGTAGTACTTTTCTGAAAGGAAAAAAGGTGAAAGTGCCTCTATAGGTAAACCTTGTAAAAGTCATTACAAATTTCTTATGAATTGATTTCTGTCTCGGCCATTTTTTTCTTTTACGCCGTGAAATGTTCTGAGGCATCCCGCTGAGGAGCGAAGGACTCCCCAGGCGGGTATGTGTGTCGCTGCGCCCAAAAGATGGTAAGGTGGATCCAGCTCTATCCACTAAAACCCGGGCTACCAATGCCGCCTTTGGTGAGGTACCCCAGATCTGTTGAGCAAACAGGACACCTTACTGTCTCGACCTGGCCCATCTTCCTGTCTACGTATTTTACTACCATGGAAAAGACAATGTTGTCCAAATGTTGGCCACCGTCTAACAGTCGTGTAGTACTAACAGTAAAACCTAATGCAAAGGGCATTCCTTTAACCATAGCTAAGTTATTAAATTATAATGAAGTCACGAGAGGACTGAAGATAAAGTATTCTAAACGTTGGTCATGTAAAAAACTTAAAAAACCGCGATGAAATCCGTAAAAGTTGTTCTGGCTCGAAGGACCATAAAAGATATGTAGCGTCCTTGTTTGACTACACACTTTTTACTTGATATAGTATGTATCGTCCTTGGTTGACTGTACACACTTTTGATTTGATGTTACAAAATGAAACCCGAACGAGGATTTATTAAAATATATTGATTTATTGATTCGTTGATATGATCAAATGACCCGGTGTGCGAGCACGCACGACCGCCTTGATAGCTCGGAACGTACCGACTACATTTTATAACTGATTCGTTAATAAAGCGCGTGTCATATAACCTACGCTAATGTACGATTTACCTCGTACAATAATAATGAGTGAAATTAGCGTAAACATTCGAGAATACTATATGATAATAAAACCTTTTTCTCCCAGGCGCCCTGGACGAAGCGATGATGCAAGCCCTGGAACACGACAGGATAGACTTCGTCAAGCTGCTCCTAGAGAATGGAGTGTCCATGAGGAAGTTTCTCACCATACCTCGCCTGGAGGAGCTGTACAACACCAAGAGCGGGCCCAGTAACACCCTCCGGTACATCTTGAGGGATGTCCGTCCCCACTTGCTCAGGGGGTACGTGTACACCCTGCATGACATCGGCCTGGTGATCAACAAGCTGATGGGAGGGGCCTATAGGTAGGTTCTAGTTGTGACTTATATATTTTTATGTTACTTAAGCAAACTGGCAGTCGTGGATGATGGTGGGCGTCGCCCATGAACATAAATAAACTAAAACCTAAACTAATGCAGGCAATATGCTGCCTTTTTTATGTCATTGGGGGCAAACGAGTAGTCGGAGCCTCACGGTGCCGACGCCCATACACATCCACACAACCAAAGCCACGCAGATGCGCTGCCCTCCTTTTCCCTATCCCCCCCAATGGGCCACCGGAAACTCACAAACGCGACAGTATAGCTGTCACTTAACGCTGATGTTATGTGAGCGAGAGGTACCACCTTGGTCGTGCTAGCCCAGTTCGGCTGCAAAGCTGCATGTCACTACCTCATACTATCCTATCCTGCGACTTAAGATGGTAAGTCTTGGTGCCAGTAATTAGTAATTCCACTGTCTCTCCTGCCCTTTTCTTCGAAACACAGACAAGCTGTTTCACGAGACACAGTGCAAATCTCCCACCGGTTATACAATATACTTCTTCTTCTTCTTTGGCTTTGGCTCCCTTGCAGAATTGCCAGTGTCAGAGTGGATGCTTTAAAATACAATATACTACTCAACCAAAACAATTAGGCGCATGACAGCGCCCAAACCGCGCCCTCGCCCCGCGCACTCCCGCGCTAGGAGAAAGCGGAGTTCGGGCGGACCCTGTCATGCGCCTAATTTTTTTGGTTGTTTAATAATATGGAATATTTCTTACACCACCTACATTTTTCTGCTTAAATCGGTACAAGGCAGACTTAACGTATCCCTCGGGCTTTGTGCCTCGCTGCATATACTTAGTGGCCGGCAGTTATCCGTTTTTTTCTTTAACGCCGGGAAATGCTTTGAGGCATCCCGCGGGGGAGTGGGTCTCCCCACACGGGTATGTGGGACTCGCTGCGCCCGAAAGGTGGACGCATCTCTACCCACTAAAACCCGGCGAATGCCACCAATGCCGCCTTTGGTGATCTGTTGAGCAAACAGGGCACCTCGACGGCTAGTCAGTTCCTTGAGGGACAGAGGGGTTGTACCGCACCACAGAACAACCCCTACTAACGTCCCCTTGTCCCCTCTGCTCTTTTGTCTCCTCTTCTTATAAGAGGAGTACAAAGAGCAGCTCCCTCGGCTCAATTTGCTTCGCCCAAGGTGTTGAGTTCACTTTAGGTTACTGAGCCCCACCGCCACGACAAGGATTGAACTATGCACTCGGCAGTCATCCCGCTAAACGCCATTGTCCAAAACCATCTCTTAAGGTGAATGGAACTGCACATACCGTTTAGGGTGAGGAGTTTATATCAAGACAAACAACGTCAAACATATTGTTGCTTACTTTGTCTGTCCGGACTTAACTCCTAAACCGATTTTGTAATTCGAGATTACGCATTATATACAAAAGAAAAAATCTCGTTAAGAACTAAATTAATGGACATTTGTGAAAATATTGAATTACCTAAAAGGCGGTGAAGATATGACTCCCCAAACAAACGGCTAATTCTTTTACCCAGCTGACATTATTAGTCTAATGTATTCCACCCCATTTCGAGGGACGAAACCCTTGATTTAGGATTGTCAAAAACTTGCACAAACTTTTTCGCATAAAAGTCATAAAAAGTCTTTTTTGTTCTTTTGGCTGTGACCATGTAATTGGGAAGCTTAACTTTAATAATTTCAATAGGTCCTTGTATCTAATGTCTATCTGTATCAAGCTTTGAAATAAATTTTAGTAGATGTTTTCAAAAAATTACACATTTTAGTGTTTATTAAAAAAACCGCCATTAATAACCTTTTTTATGTAAGTTGCATAGGCAAACTAGCAGACATTGTAAGAGCCATGCTGCTTTGCAGCCGAATTGAGCCGGCACGACCGGGGTGGTACCTCTCGCTCACATAACGGCGCTAAGTGACAGCTATGATATCGTGTTTCGTGCGGTTTGTGAGTTTCCGGTGGCCCATTGGAGGGGATAGGGAAAAGGAAGGCAACGCATCTGCATATCTTTTGGTTGTGCTTTTGGCTGTTGATGTCTATGGGCGTCGGTAGTCACCATAAGGCTCCGACTGCTCGGTTGCCTCCTTATGACATAAAAAAAGACATCCCTGGTGGTAAGTGGGCGATTCATGAACAAAAACTAGTTTGCCTGGAACTGGCCAAGGTAACTTATTTATGTGTGAGATCCTGAGACATAAGATGTTAAGTCTCGGTGCCAGTAATTACACTGCCTGTCTTGTCCTTCTCTGCGAAACTCAGCAAAGCTTTCACCAGTGAACCTGCGGACATTGTCATGTAAATTACCTTTGGTTAAGTTATTTTCATGCCTGCACCCTGATATCGTTCGTTGACAAACGATTTCAAAGTTTCCCAAATTTCCATCGTATACGTTATAATAACTTAAATAGAGAACTGATTGAAACAAGATCCATTAATCTTGCACATTACGGCGTGTGTTTACTTCCACTTGCTATAATAGAAGACTTAAGAGGATGCATTGGAAATTTTACCGTCAATAATTTTAATTTATTTCAGGAATTCCAAAACGAATGAAATTAATAGTTCATGATAAAAACCTTATTTTGTTAGTTTTCAATACATGATTAGGCAACTTTTGTAATAGAGAAAAAATATCAAACATACGTCATTTTAAAAAGAGATTCACATCTTATGGGCAAACAGGATCGGTTTAAGCCTTTTTACTTTCTTCGTACATGTTCTTTAAAATTACAGCCTCACCCCGCTCAGGACGCTCAGTCCCCTCTGGCGCGTGTCCGGTATTAGAATTATTGTTTAACAATGCGTCGCCTTTGATGATCAAGAAAATACTCTTTATATACTATGTTATTTTTTTTACTGCTTTAACTTATTTCACTTAAAAAATTATGTACATAAAGGTACACATAGTTGTTTATAGAATTTTTTATTATTGCGAATGTTTTTTCTTATTGGAATATTTAAATCGATACTCGACACATTTATTATTTATTATTTAAATAATAAATGTGTCGAGTATAATATAATATAAATACTCGACACATACTATTTTTATTTATTCTAGTACAATTATTATAATTACTTACTTCAAATATTATGTTTTATAATTCCTCACTCATCTTATCTTATCTAAATATATTTTGATTTATTCAATACTAGCTGGTGCCCGCGACTTCGTCTGCGCAGGATAAGATTTTAGTTTTATTTTTATAAAAAGTATCCTATGTTACTTCTAATACCTCCAAGAATATGTGTACAAAGTTTCATGATGATGGGTTAAGTAGTTTTCGCGTGAAAGCGTAACAAACAAACTTACATTTATAATATTAGTAGGATAACTTTCAGGACAATTTTCACTTTTACATCCCGATATTATCTTTACGCAACTGATAGTTTTTAGAGAAACTTTTTACATCTGTCTCTCCGAATTTATTTGTTGGAAGGTCGTCTTATGCCTATTTACCTCCTCGATCGTAGGGTCCGTATCCTGACCCTGACAGCTCACACCGCCCGCCCTTCGTCACCTAAATCTTAGGGCTGGGGGTTATTTACATTGTTTATAAAATTTTCCATGTTGTTTCTCGCTGTCTGCGTTATATTCCTCCAATTTTCTGTTCCTCAAATTTGCAAATCTGTTAGAATATGTATTGCGTTTTTTCACCACTGCGATATTTGTTACAACATCATTTTTGGAGTTTTTTGACTGAGAGTTTGACATTGTATATTATCGAAATTAAATTATTATTTTACTCTCAATTTGATTTACTATTAAATTAATTTTGAAATTTCATTATTGTAAACAGATATTTTATAGTAACGTATGTATAATTACTATATTTGACGACCTCTGTGGCTCAATGGTTAGTGCGTTGACGCTCAAGCCAGAGGTAGCGGGTTCAACTCCCGCCAAGGAACAAAAAGGTTTTCTGTGTTCCTGGGTCATGGATGTGTATTAAATACGTGTATTATATAATAAAAATCTTAAATATATGTATGGTATAAAAGTATTAAATATATTTCCGTTGTCTGGTACCCGTAACACAAGTTCTTCCAGAACTTACCACGGGACCAGATTGGCGTGGTGTGAAAGCGTCCATAGATATTATTATTAAAATATTAAAGATGGTTGTAATTCCAAGGGCATTTCCTCGTGACAATTGTCGATTTCTTTTATGACATGACCTAGTTTCGCTAATAACATGGTATATCTAGAAAATTCCATTTATTGTTCCAAACCGTAAATTGTTCAATCATTGTAAAATGTTTCATCTGACGCTGCGTGTGTCATCCACATACAAATGATATTTCAGAATATTTTCTATGACATGTGTCACTAACAGATATTTCATACAAATTAGTAGCATGCAACTGACATACAGATTTGAAGCATTCTAGAATTATTTCATTTCACCCAAGTTTGTATGTATTTGTTACTCTTTCACGGAAAAAAACTACTGAATGGATTTAAATGAAACCCTACATTAGAATAACTCATCGACTGTAATTTAGCCCCATCCCATTGGAATGGGAAATACCTGAACAAAAACGCGGGGCGCTGCTAGTTAGCTATATACAGAAAGAACACGATTCGTAAAAAAATATTAATACGTAGTCTTTGAAATGAAAATTCTATGCGCGCATGAGGGTAATTTTTTTACGGATGAAACGACACGAAAATGTGCAACGTTTTGTCCAAGAAGAGGGAGAGAGTGATTGAAACCGATTGAGATAGAGTGAGATAGAGCGAACGTCGCATCGCAAGTCTCGGAAATTTAAAACTTTAGATTAGTATATTTATAAACGAGATTTAAAAATTAGTTTGCCATATACGTTTCACTTCTGACAATGTGTACTTTGTATTTTATTTACGTAACCGTTTGAAATACAGACCGTTTACCGGTGGGTGATGCGCTTGAGCCGCGCTCCCGGCTGTATGGGTACCACCATCTTGCTTGTTTCTCCCGTGAAACATCTTTGCCGTGTTTCGGAGAGAAGGACAGGACAGCAGTGTAATTACTGGCACAGAGATTTAACATCTTATGTCTCAGGATAAGCAACACTTGGCTGGGCTAGTTTCAAGTAAACTTGTTCATGGGCGACGTTGCCCATTTATCATCATGTGACTAATCTCCCAGTTAAGCTATCCAACTAACATAAAAACGATATTCATATTTGATTGCTAGTTTTTCCGTGTAACATAAATAGCGCGCCAACCCTGTCGGGGCGGAGTGAATACCCCTAGTTTTTTCGTCTGATTGGACGATCAAAGCGATCTTATTTGAATGTTTATTCAGCTCTAAGGGTTCATCAATTTGTTTTCACGCGATTTATACTCTTCATTTATTAGAAAAGCTTTGTATACTTTTATTTAAATTATATAGAGTTATAGTTTACTATAACGCGAAAATATAGAGAGCGACGATGGCCTAGTGGCCTGTGATGCCTAGAAATGGGTTTTTCTAATTTCTACCTGCACCTGACCATCGCTTGCTCATCGTGAGGATACCTGCAGGCCTGACGAGATTAAAAGTCTTTGAAGGTGTGTGAAGTTCACCAACCCGCATTGGGCCAGCGCATCAGTGAACTATGGCCCAAAACCCTCCTCGCCTGATTTCGAGGAGAAGACCCGTGCCCAGTAGTGGGACATAATATAAGGGTTGATATTATTATTATACTATATTATTATAGTTTACTTGGCATTCATTGAAGGAGACCTATGTTCAGCAGTGGATGGATAGAGGCTGATGATGATAATAGTTTAAGACCTAAAATGGGGCATAAAATTATAATTTTATAAAACACCAGCTGTTGCCCGCAGCTTCGCCCGCGTTAACTTGTTTAACTTCACTCCTGTTAGTCACAGTGCGGCGTGGTGTTATATAGCATAGCCTTCCTTGATTAATGGGCTGTCTAACTCTGAAAGAATTTTTCAAATCGGACCAGTAGTTCCTGAGATTAGCTTGTTCAAACAAACAAACTCTTCAGCTTTATATTATTAGTATAGATTATGTACTAATTACTAAGTATATAAACCGGTTATTACATCTGTGCTAAATTACGAGCAATTTATTTCTTGTTAAAGTGACAGCTATGCTGTCGCGTTCCTGCGTTTTATGAGTTACCGGTGGACCATTGGGGAGGGTAGAGAAAAGGAGGGAAACGCATCTGCATAATCTCTAGTTTCGCGGATGTGTATGGGCGTCAATAGTCGCTAAAAGGCTTGGACAGCTCGTTTGCCCTCCTATATAAAAAACTTCTGAAAATAAGCGCAGGACTTGCACCCAATCTCAAAGTGTCAATTGTAAAACCCTTATATAAGAAAGGAGACGTAACAAATATGAGTAATTATCGCCCAATCACATTAATTCCTGTGATTTGAAAAATCTTTGAAAAAGTAATATTAAATAGGCTCCGTGATTATGTGTCCAGCCAAAATATACTCACACAAACTCAATTTGGTTTCCGAAGGAATAGCAGCACAACTTTAGCTTGTTTTGAGTTAATAAAATCAGTGACTGAATCTATTTATAATGGAATACAGGTAGCTTCTATTTTTCTCGATATGTCAAAGGCTTTTGATAACGTTGATCACGCGTTACTTCTTTATAAATTGGAAAGATATGGGATACGAGGTGTTGCTAATGATTGGATCAAAAGCTATCTGTCTGACCGTTATCAATGCGTAGAAATTGGCAAAACACAACATAATAAAAAGATTACGAACCGATCAACTTTTAAACGTAATAGATTTGGCGTCCCTCAAGGAAGTGTGCTCGGCCCATTCATTTTTTTGCTATATATCAATGATCTACCAAGTATAACTCATCAAAAAATGGTTTTATTTGCAGATGATACAACCCTTATAGTAAAATGCGAAAATAAAGACACGTTTGAGGATGAAATAAATAAAACATTGAATACTATCATTAAATGGTTAACTAATAATAATTTAAACATAAATGTAAACAAAACTCAAATGATACAATTTCGAAATTACAAAAGAAAACCGCTTCATTTAAATATAAATTACAAAAATACTAAAATCAAGGAAGTAGATTCTACCAAATTTTTAGGCATTATGTTGGATAAACATTGTAATTGGAAGGTACATGTAGAATATATATGTAATAAGCTTGATCGGTTCGTATACGCTATTAAGAAGCTACGACAAACCGTAAGCACAGAAGCAGCACTTAGTGCTTACCATGGTTACGTATCATCGGTGCTGTCCTACGGGCTTGTATTGTGGGGTAACTCGGTTGAGATAGACAAGGTCTTTCGCGTACAGAAGAAATGTGTGAGAGCCATTTCTGGCGCATGGTTTACAGATAGCTGCAAACCATTGTTTAAAAAATTCAACATTTTGCCACTTACGTGTATGTACATAAAAGAAATTTGTATCTTTGTAAAATTAAATCCTCAGTATTTTCAACTTAAATCAGACGTGGGACGAAAGAATGAAAGACATAAATTTAAGTTGTATCTTCCACGATGTAAATTAGATATTTATAAAAACAATGCATACATACAGGCAATAAAAATATACAACACTCTACCTAAAAAATTTAAAGATTTACCATTTAATGAATTCAAAAATAATGTAACAGCGTGGCTTGCAGAAAAATGTTTTTATAATTTAAATGACTTTTTTATGGAAAAGGACAAATGTATTTAATCTAAACTGTGTAGGTATTAATAAAATGTGACTTTTTGTAACTATAATAATCAATTATTGTGAAACTGATAAATTTTGACAATGGTTTTACTGACATAATTATTGTATTTATATATTTTATTTAATTGTAACTATTTTTATTATATATATTAATTGTTTATTTATGTAAAGTTTTCTTTTCACACACCATGTTATAGTAGAATGTATAGACCTTGTTTTAAATTTTTTAACATCTCCTATGTATTTACTACATTCATGTGAATAAATGAATGACACGCAGGTGAACCAAACGTTTAGCCTAAAGTGTTAAAGCGATGACTAGGTACGACAGTCTAGGTAAGGCCGAGAGAAATACGTTTTTGTTCATTCATTGACGTTGTACAATTGATCTGTTTTATTTACTTGTGAACTTTTAATACGTTCTTTTATGTATCATATTTTATAACGGAATCTTTGAACGTGATTTTCACGTACTTTAATAGGTAGAATTAAATTGATACCTAGGATACTCATCGAGGATCGATGACAATACGATAAAATTGTATAAAAAAATGTATTAAAATTTTGAAGAAAAAAAACTTTATGTAATTTAGATTTTATTTAAAATATTTTTGCTCAGGTGCTATTACACTCGGCGCAAGTTCCGACCGATCTACGCAAAGGTGATGAACAAGAGCGTAAATGTCCATCGCAACAGCGCATCGTTCACGCGGCACGCCGGGGGTCTCTCGCTCATCACCGGCTTCATGCCCGTCACCAATGAGATGGCGCTCTTCGACTATCCCTTCAATGAACTTCTGGTGAGTGATCTCTTCGACTACCCCCCAAGGGAGGTACTGTTGTGTTGAAATCGTGCATGTAGGAGATGCGACGTAAAATTGATTTATCCTACTGTATTGTAGATGTCCACGGATAAAGGCTGATGATGATGATGATGATGATGATGATGATGATGATGATGATGATGATGATTGTAGATGTGGGCAGTTTTGACGAAGCGGCACCAAATGGCGCTCCTGATGTGGACTCACGGGGAGGAGGCGCTCGCCAAGTCCCTGGTGGCCTGCAAGCTGTACAAGGCCATGGCCCACGAGGCCGCCGAGGATGACATGGAGACGGAGGTGTATGAGGAACTGCGACACTATGGGAAGGAGTTTGAAACCAAAGGTATCAAATATCATTTAATGTTTTTATTGTTATATTTATTTACTTTACAAGTATGGGTACAATATTTTTAATTATTATATACTAATTTGTGTAGTGGCCGGTCCGTGTTGGTCGTCTTGGTGTTCATTCAGGGAGGCCTATTTTCAGCAGTGTACAGATAGAGGCTGATGATGATGATACTTATAAAATTGCATTGGTTAAATGCTATATCGATTATTATTTAATGTTCTTTGTCTCATACAAGTTACTTAATACTTAATAGTTTTCTTTCTTATTAGATAAATTAACTCGTTAATTTATCTAGAAAGAAATTACATAGTACTAAAATTGACAATTAATGCTAAAATGCGTATTTTGCTTTTGGAAGCTAGTATTGCGAAAGTCCAATTACTACGTACTGTTCTAACCAAACATTTATTATAGAGGTTGATAATTGTTTAATATGAATGATATGTGCTTGTTACAGCCTTAGAACTATTAGATTATTGTTACCGTCAAGATGACGACCAAGCCCAGCAGCTTCTGACCTGTGAGCTGCAGAACTGGTCCGGACAGACCTGTCTCAGCTTAGCCGTGGCCGCCAACCATCGAGCACTCCTCGCTCATCCTTGCTCACAAATCATTCTCGCCGACCTATGGATGGGGGGGCTGAGGACCAGAAAAAATACCAACCTGAAGGTTAATATCTTGATATCTTTTTCTATTAATTTTCTATATTTCTTTAACGCACAGACCCGTTATAGGCACGCTGTAGATTTAGAGAATAACTCTTAACGATTGTGCGACCGATAGTTGTCTGTGTCAACGAACCGCTTGACGGGTGTAAATTCTATGTAGCGGAACGCTGCTCAGTGTATACGCTCCTTAATAACACATTGTTTGCGTTAAATTGCTATAAAAGCGTTGCTTTTATAAACAGTAAATTATGCGATGAGATTAAGAACAATTCAATGCACAATTTTGAGTTGTTAATCGAGCGTCGACCATCGACAACGCTTCACTATGTACAGTCAACGCTTCACAATGTAAAGTCAACGCTTCACAATGTAAAGTCAACGTTTCACAATGTAAAGTCAACGCTTTATAATGTAAAGTCAACGCTTCAACTCGCACAGACAACGCTTGTGCAAGCGTCCGCTTCATTGAATTTCCAACCATGCATGCCGACGCCGATTATCCGTGCTACCTAGACGCATAATCACGATCAAGTAATTAGAGTATAATCGGCGTCCTAGTAACCGTAGCATGAGCTTGTCCAAGTGATAGCGTCGACCGAGCAGCGTTTTTGCCACATCGGCTTTGTCGTGATGTCTAAGGTAATTCTGAGCCTGCTGTGTCCGCTGTACATTCTTCAACTGGAGTTCAAGTCGAAGGAGGAACTGCAGCTGATGCCGCAGACGGAGGAGGAGCATCTCGAGAACGAGAGCACGCAGGACGACCGCAGTTCCAAGGACATGGACCCTGAGGTAAGTTCTATGTTTAGTTGCGAATTATTCTTCATGACTTCGGTTTTCTTTTCACCACTAGGTGCCACTAGTATGATAAATGAGGAGCTCTATAAATCACACTAAGAGCATTTCATTTAAAAGTGCATTTTGTGAAATTTGCGTCGTTTACAATTTAAAAAATAACGGTAGAACCTGTCATGCTAGTAGCGCCATCTGCACACTGTAACATACAAAGTCACTAAGCAATTTTGTTCTATTTACACATACATTACAGCACGAAAGGCGAGACTCGTTAAAAATACAAAATGGTGCTTAATTATATAAAATCTTTTGCAAAGTTTAATTACTATTATAGAAACCTACACAAGAAGGTACGATAATTATTTATATTTTTAGTTTAGTATTTAACTAACAATCTTGTTTTATACGTAATACCTTTTAAACATAGAGAAATGTGACGCAGGTTGCTTTCTTCGCATTAAAATGTAGTAAAATACATAAAAATGTAATGTAAAAAGTAGTGGGACACGAAATAAGGGAAATGAATTTTGACGTCGATAAGTAGTGAGTCCTTAACAATTATTATTATTAAAAACAAATTATTTATTACTATGTACTAAGTTTATACTATTACTTACGTATACTAGACGCTAAACTTATTTAAGGCTAATAAAAGCTAGATTTGTGTATTCACAGTTACTTCCGTCCAAACTCAAGACTCATTTAAACTCATGTAAAAGCGTTCTTTTAGAGTAAATGAATGTATCAATTATTTCTAATTTATTAATCTTTCTGTTCAGGGTACATATTTTTGAATATGTCAATATATTTGAAATTTAATAGAGTAATATTATAATCGCGAAAGTTTGTAAGATTGTGTATGGAAATGTATGGAATATGGATGTACTATGTTTGTTACTCTTTCACGCTAAAACTACTGAATGAATTTTAATGAAACTTTACAATAACATAGCTTATACATCAGAATAACATAAAGGCTATAAATTATCCTTGTACATAAAATCAAAATAAGAATATAAATTGAAATTTTATAAGATTTATTAGTCATCAAATTTTATAATCTGTTCAGTCTGAGATTGATAAAATATTCAATTTTGCTTCCAATGTATATTTGAGGCTTAAAATAAATTAGAATCTAATCTTTTTTATCCTAACAATCTACTTGTATAAACCACTAACTTAAAAGCTTTTAAGGATATTATTTGATTACTTTACAAGCTTAGTGAAGTATCAAATTGAAATTTTTAACCGACTTCAAAAAGGACAAACCAAGCAAAACCTTTATCGATGATTATTGTATATTTTTCCACTCGATAAATTAAATTGAAGATATTTTGTTTTGTGCGAAAAGTGATTTTGATCACCGAAGTTATCTTATGAGTAAAGAAAACTATTAGGAGTTTACTTTTAAAACAAATCATCTAAATTAAAGGACCCTTTAGTATTTATAGTAATATTTGTGATATTTTTGGTAAAATCGGATGTTTTTAGAAAGAAATCGTATTTATTTTTAATTTGAAGATCCAAGCGTTAACTAAACATAAGTTTCACCAATAGGGCTTTGTGATAATAATATTTTAATATTTTCATATAAATCATTTATGTCAATGAAACTCTTGTAATACCAAAAGCGAAAAATCTCTTAAGCGTCCTTTTAAAAGATTATACAAGGAAAATTAAATATATAAATTTACATAAATTGGAACCAATTTATCCAAAATATGTATTCAATCAGGTTGGAGTAAAACGACGAACGCTTTCTATCAAGAAGATTATACCTCCAGAACAACAATTTATTGCTAATAAGGTTGGATCCTAGATATTCTGCACTGCCCCACTTCGACAAACGTATTACACAAGTAACCGACTTCAACAGCATCATACAATAGAATAATTTCCTGGAATAGAGCAGGTATAATCTAATTTTTAAGAAGCTATAATATGTTGTCTATACGTAGATACACCGTTTTTCGTCTAAGATATTATATATTTAAAAAATATCAAATTGTGTTTTAAATGTGCTTTGAAGTCGGTTACTGTGTACACTGAATTAAATATACAAACACATGCCGGTAACATATTTTATTTGAGAGCTTAGTTTGGGCAGGAGGGCGCCACTGTCTATAGAGACAACATAGTGGCTCCCTCTACACTTCACAGGAATGGACAAAACGAATGTAAACTTAAAGGCAAGCTGTACGTTTTTTATCATAATCAAGGGTTATGTGTTTGTTATTTAATGTGTTTGAATATTTTACACACAATCACTAGTTAACACTTACTTGATCAGTTTCGTTGTTCTTATATATAAATATATATATTTAAATGCTCCTATGGACAAAGTTGACATTTTATTGATACTTTAAAATTTTTATAATACATCATGTACTCTTCTTCAAGTATTTCTATTAATTGTAAATTATAAAAGCAGTAATTTCTACGGAATTACTTATTTCCGCCCGGTCAAAAATATCTGACAAGATAAACGTGACGTAATACGTATTATTAAGAAAATATTTTGTATATTTTCTTTGTATTGATGTTATTTTTTTACACAGATGCTAATTATCAATGTTTCCATGTACTTTCAGGAATGTTAGTTTTAATTTTATTAAGAGGTAGTGCCCTTGTCTAGACCAGGGTTGTAGGTAGGTACCTCTCGCTGACATAACACCGGCGTCAAGTGACAGCTAAGCTGTTGGGTTTCGTGCGGTTTGTGAGTTTTTGAAAAAGGAGGGTAACGCATCTGCATAATCTGTCGTTGAGCGGATGTGTGCTGCTCGTTTGCCTCCTTATGACATAAAAAACTACAAGTTCGTCAGAGGAGCAAAAAAAATTAAGAAGAGGATAAAAACTGACCTGTTTTTTGCCTGCTTAACCTTACATTACTAATGCACTCTTTATATTTTCTTTTTTAATAACTTAATAAAATCTTCAGGCAATAAACAAAGTACCTGCGCGGATGGAGCAGTTTTTACGACGCAATAAACTTTAGGTCTTCAAATTGAATATACAATGTAAAAACGTACCTTCCTAAAAGTTATGTTTTTTCACTCTTGTAAAAAGTTTTAGAAAAAAAATGGATAAGATTATACCCACATAACTCAGTCTGACTTTGAATCCCCACTATGGTTTAGGCCTTGACGTGGTGGTGGGACTCAGTAGCTAGGGTGGTCCTAGCACCTTAGGCGAAACTAATTGAGCCGAGGGGGCTCTTTTTACCCCTCTTATAAGAAGAGGGGACAAAAGAGCAGGGGGCAAGGGGCGAGCATGGGAACCTCACCCCATTGTACTGTCCCGACGTTGGGAGGAGTTGTTATGTGGTACGGGACAACCCCTCTGTGGAGGTGGCGTCGGTCCCCTGAGGGTCTGACTAGCCGTCGAGGTGCCCTGTTTGCTCTACAGATCTGGGACACCTCACTAAAGGCGGCATTAGTGGGTAGAGCTGCGTCCACTTACCAGCTTTCGGGCGCAGCGAGTCCCACATACCAGCCTGGGGAGACCCACTCCCCCGAGGGATGCCTCCGAGCATTTCCCCACGTAAAAGTAAAAAAAGGCTATAAAATGTTCACGCCTATATAAGTTATCTAGTGAGGAATAAAAAGGATATTTTTTTAACATTTTCGGTCAAGATATTGGAGTTTACATAACTCGTATCCCATTCGAAATAGCTAAGTAGACAAAAAAGGGCCATATCCATAGATGTATATAGATTTTAAGCAACTATAAGTGAATTAAATAAAAATAATGTTTGCGAGTAATCGGTAAACTGGAAAATTACTTAGAAATTCTACTTTTAGGCGCCGACCTCACTGTGCGCGGTCTAGCGGTCAGAGTTTCGAGATCTGCGTTCCGCGTTCACACTTGCGCACACTGCGAGCGTTTAGAGTTTAGTAGGTAATCTTCGCCTTTTAAAAATTAAAATGCCACTTTATCTCGATAGTAGTTCATCTTCGTAAGACGAAATTCTATTACTGCGGAGCCTTGCCAATTCAAAACATAAAGAGAAAGTAGGGTAAGGTGCTATAGGAGTACGCACTTAAGCTTCATTAGGTTAAAAGAAAACAATTCAATTGATCACCTATTCTAAACAGTTCTTATTTTAATTGAATAACAATCTAAGAATTATTGTCTTTTTGAAAATTTTATAGTCCTCGTCATCCAAATCATAAAGGAAAGGATTATTTCTCGCTAATAAAATGTTCGATATTGTCGGACGTTGTGTCTGAACTTGTTTTTAACAAAAATATAACTCCAACAGAAAGTGCGTTCACTTTGACCGTCGCGGTAGCTGTGTGTAGGATTCTACGCCACCACAGTTAATAGTGAACGCGGAACGCAGAACTCGGAATTCGGACCGCTGAGACCGCACAGTGGGGTCGATGCCTTACACAAAGCATTATTCAGTCTTTACACAAATTATTACTTTACATCATTTCTATCATCAATTTCAGAGAAGCTATTATATATTACAATATTCTATTTTGATTATTTCTAAGGATGATGACTTAAAAAATAGAACTATTGAAGTGAAAACTTCTTTAGCACCGTTGTGATTTGAATTTCGATGAAACGAAAAAGCTACAGTAAAAAGGGATAGACAGATAAATTCATAAGATTTAACAAGGGAGAAAGTGAGATAGGAAGCATTATACAGTGTTTCTTCTGTTTGTAATTTTTGAAGGTTTCACTTCTACCACGTGTGAATTGCACACATGTTTTTTTTTCTTGTCTATCTTTACCACAATTATAAGAAGGTACACATTTCAATCGATTACACTTTTTCAAACGGTTTTCCGCTTATGGCTGTAGTTAAATGTACGTGTATGTATGTGTGTGTTTGTATATCGATATTTCTCACATCTTGATATTTAAAAGCGAATGGTATTTCAAAGAATTTCGTTCTTGCTTAAAACAGCTTTTATCATTTAATTTAAAATTACTTAAGACGTAATTTAATATTTACATCTCGAATCTGTATAATAAGCTTTGAATAACGTAAATTTTTTGATAAGATTTTAATTAAATTCAAATATGCAATTACGAAATTGTTTGAAAAATTTCTCTTCGTAGATAAAATGTTGTACAACTTCTTGAGCTTCTAACTCGGGACTGTCTGTTTATTCTTTCTGTCTGATGACGTCATAACCTTACCTGGTTTTCTGGACTCAAGCAGGCCTTCATTGGCTCAGGAGCCGAATGTGAAACCCGCGTCGATCAGAACGGGAAAGTGGGCAAAATAGGGTGGGACCCGATGTACAGGGAGCTGCCGGAGCACCACGTGCCAGAGGACAAGAGAACGAGACCCTTGAGACTGAGGAAGAAGATATACGAGTTCTTCACGGCACCGATCACTAAGTTTTGGGCGGATTCGGTGAGTGTTTTATCCTATATTCTCATAGACTTATATTGTACCGATAGACACGCACGTTCATATAAATTACTAGCTGTTGCCCGCAGCTTCGCCCGCGTTAAATTTTAAATTTTGAGGGGAAGGGTGGTCCCTTATCACTTAGGGGTATGAAAAATAGATAGTAGCCGATTCTCAAACCTACTGAATACACATATAAAATTTGGTAAAAATCGGTAAAGCCGTTTCGGAGGAGTACGGTAACTAACATTGTGACATGGAAATTTTATATATTAGAAGATTAGATAAACAATTTGTTCAAATACTGAGAATTGTTATAACTAAAGTTCGCTGCAGCGCTTTAACGTTAGTTATTTTGTTTAACCAAACTATATTGAACATACAGCGCTAAATCGCTTATTCAGTATATTTTTTTCGAAACGTCGTAAGTGCGCGTGAATTTCATAGGACATACGCGTTTCGTTCAACGTAGTGTAACAACATATTGTCATCATTTACACCGCAGCCAAAAGTGACACAGCTTTTGTACCTACAAAACTTAATTAGAATTTATTCTCTATTGAGAAATTTATTAATAGTTATATAAATAGTAAAGTACAAACTACCTGTTAGTTTCTTCACAATTTGGCTTAAATTTTCGTACAACAACAACAACGTTGAACAAAATGAGTGTTCGGAATGGGAAATCTAGTACGTAGTGTGTGTGTGTGTGTTTGCGTGCGTTCTTGCTTGACTATCTTAACTAATAATAAAAAGCATAAAATTTCTGATTCTGTTTATATTATTCTGTAATAGTTCTTCTAATCATTTCCAAAAATATGGTCATCAATCAAAATGTAATTATTATAGGAACGATCATTATGTAGGTACTACATGTACAAGACTACCCACGGTTCAGTGGTCGTTAATTACATATTGTTTATCAAATAATCTATACCAATATTATAAAGCTGAAGAGTTTGTTTGTTTGAACGCGCTAATCTCAGGAACTACTGGTCCGATTTGAAAAGTTCTTTCAGTGTTAGATAGCCCATTTATCGAGGAAGTCTATAGGCTATACCGGGTGTATTTGGAACGCATGCGAAAACGAAGAGGTATGATAGTGTTGGCATAGCCTGACATGATACAAGTGAAAAAAACGCGTTTTTTTTTTGTTGCCTTTTTTGTATAATCCGGTTTAGTAAACATAATGTTACAGGAATTTGATGATAATGCTTTAAAATAATGTTTTTTTTGAAAAAAACAGCAATGTTATAAACTTAACTTAAATAAACGGCTAGCGGACTGAATCAGCTGATAGCGTTCGCCGCATGCACGAGGTGAACGAACTCCCGCACCGCGCGCGTCTTCAGTGCGATTTATCGCTTTAGTCGTTCATCGTTTTAGTTTTTACTAATACATTGCGGGTTTGCAAAATACACAAGTCCTAAAATTTTCTTTAAAAAACGTTTCTGAGATAAATGTTTATATGCATTATATAGTATATAAATAGTATATTATTAGGGTTTAATCTTCGCAAGCGTTCCAAATACACCCGGTATAACATCACGCGGTGACTAATAGAAGTTGAGTAACGCGGGTGAAGCTGCAGGCAACAGCTAGTATTTGATGTAGACTGTCCCCAATTTTATCATGCATGCTTATTCTTATATTATGTATGAACATGTTTCTTTCAAATTACATAAAATCTTGGCATTTACCGAGCGTAGGCCTCCCTCAAAGAACGCCAAGACGATCGACCCCTCGCCTATCCCCCCAATGGGCCACAGGAAACTCACAAGCCTCACGATTTCTGTGGATGAAGATGCGCTGTCACTTGACGCCGGTGTTATGTGAGCGAAAGGTACCACCCCGGTCGTTGCCCAATTCAGCTCCAAAGCAGCATGGCACTACCTATTACAACCTTGTGTTAATCGAGTTATTTGTTACAGATCGCCTACATATTGTTCCTACTGATGTTCACGTATACAGTGTTAGTCAAAATGGCGTCGACGCCGTCCTGGCCCGAGATATATTCCATATGTTATATAATAACGTTCCTATGTGAAAAGATAAGAGAGATTATAACGTCCGAACCAGTTGCTATTAGGTGAGTGATTGTTTGGTATTGCTTTGATAAAGATGAGAGAGATTATAACGTCCGAACCAGTTGCTATTAGGTGAGTGATTGTTTGGTATTGCTTTGATAAAGATGAGAGAGATTATAACGTCCGAACCAGTTGCTATTAGGTGAGTGATTGTTTGGTATTGCTTTGATAAAGATGAGAGAGATTATAACGTCCGAACCAGTTGCTATTAGGTGAGTGATTGTTTGGTATTGCTTTGATAAAGATGAGAGAGATTATAACGTCCGAACCAGTTGCTATTAGGTGAGTGATTGTTTGGTATTGCTTTGATAAAGATGAGAGAGATTATAACGTCCGAACCAGTTGCTATTAGGTGAGTGATTGTTTGGTATTGCTTTGATAAAGATGAGAGAGATTATAACGTCCGAACCAGTTGCTATTAGGTGAGTGATTGTTTGGTATTGCTTTGATAAAGATGAGAGAGATTATAACGTCCGAACCAGTTGCTATTAGGTGAGTGATTGTTTGGTATTGCTTTGATAAAGATGAGAGAGATTATAACGTCCGAACCAGTTGCTATTAGGTGAGTGATTGTTTGGTATTGCTTTGATAAAGATGAGAGAGATTATAACTTCCGAACCAGTTGCTATTAGGTGAGTGATTGTTTGGTATTGCTTTGATAAAGATGAGAGAGATTATAACTTCCGAACCAGTTGCTATTAGGTGAGTGATTGTTTGGTATTGCTTTGATAAAGATGAGAGAGATTATAACGTACGAACCAGTTGCTATTAGGTGAGTGATTGTTTGGTATTGCTTTGATAAAGATGAGAGAGATTATAACGTCCGAACCAGTTGCTATTAGGTGAGTGATTGTTTGGTATTGCTTTGATAAAGATGAGAGAGATTATAACTTCCGAACCAGTTGCTATTAGGTGAGTGATTGTTTGGTATTGCTTTGATAAAGATGAGAGAGATTATAACGTCCGAACCAGTTGCTATTAGGTGAGTGATTGTTTGGTATTGCTTTGATAAAGATGAGAGAGATTATAACGTCCGAACCATTTGCTATTAGGTGAGTGATTGTTTGGTATTGCTTTGATAAAGATGAGAGAGATTATAACGTCCGAACCAGTTGCTATTAGGTGAGTGATTGTTTGGTATTGCTTTGATAAAGATGAGAGAGATTATAACGTCCGAACCAGTTGCTATTAGGTGAGTGATTGTTTGCTATTGCTTTGATAAAGATGAGAGAGATTATAACGTCCGAACCAGTTGCTATTAGGTGAGTGATTGTTTGGTATTGCTTTGATAAAGATGAGAGAGATTATAACGTCCGAACCAGTTGCTATTAGGTGAGTGATTGTTTGGTATTGCTTTGATAAAGATGAGAGAGATTATAACGTCCGAACCAGTTGCTATTAGGTGAGTGATTGTTTGGTATTGCTTTGATAAAGATGAGAGAGATTATAACGTCCGAACCAGTTGCTATTAGGTGAGTGATTGTTTGGTATTGCTTTGATAAAGATGAGAGAGATTATAACGTCCGAACCAGTTGCTATTAGGTGAGTGATTGTTTGGTATTGCTTTGATAAAGATGAGAGAGATTATAACGTCCGAACCAGTTGCTATTAGGTGAGTGATTGTTTGGTATTGCTTTGATAAAGATGAGAGAGATTATAACGTCCGAACCAGTTGCTATTAGGTGAGTGATTGTTTGGTATTGCTTTGATAAAGATGAGAGAGATTATAACGTCCGAACCATTTGCTATTAGGTGAGTGATTGTTTGGTATTGCTTTGATAAAGATGAGAGAGATTATAACGTCCGAACCAGTTGCTATTAGGTGAGTGATTGTTTGGTATTGCTTTGATAAAGATGAGAGAGATTATAACGTCCGAACCAGTTGCTATTAGGTGAGTGATTGTTTGCTATTGCTTTGATAAAGATGAGAGAGATTATAACGTCCGAACCAGTTGCTATTAGGTGAGTGATTGTTTGGTATTGCTTTGATAAAGATGAGAGAGATTATAACGTCCGAACCAGTTGCTATTAGGTGAGTGATTGTTTGGTATTGCTTTGATAAAGATGAGAGAGATTATAACGTCCGAACCAGTTGCTATTAGGTGAGTGATTGTTTGGTATTGCTTTGATAAAGATGAGAGAGATTATAACGTCCGAACCAGTTGCTATTAGGTGAGTGATTGTTTGGTATTGCTTTGATAAAGATGAGAGAGATTATAACGTCCGAACCAGTTGCTATTAGGTGAGTGATTGTTTGGTATTGCTTTGATAAAGATGAGAGAGATTATAACGTCCGAACCAGTTGCTATTAGGTGAGTGATTGTTTGGTATTGCTTTGATAAAGATGAGAGAGATTATAACGTCCGAACCAGTTGCTATTAGGTGAGTGATTGTTTGGTATTGCTTTGATAAAGCGAGGTCATTTCTCTAAGTTCTCTAACAACCTGTTACCCTTTATTGTATCTTTCTAATACTACCTATATTTAACCGACTACGTCTAGGGATATGTTTTCTTAGTGTATGTATGTTTATTTCTTTGGTACGCTCTGCTAATATAGCTTAAGAAATGTGGGTAGATTTGTTTTAATTGTTAAAGTGACACGAGGTAGATCAAATTTATAAATAAATAAAAAAAAATTGTTAAATTTTTTGTCTTCTTTTTATGTATTGAAAACTCTCAAGTGTTGTTTTTTTATTATTTTGATGATTTAGGCTATTTTGCCCAAATAATTTAATTGAATTTAATCATATTAATCAGTACGTATACAGGTTTATTTCGTACAAGTTGCTATTGTTGATCGAAGTTCTACAAGTTATTAGGTCTTTACCTATGAAATTGCCGTTTTGTATGAAAAAAAATAATCGAATATTTTTCATGTATTTTTTATTTGTATTAATCGAAGTAATCACCCATGCAATCAATGCATCTTTGCCAACGCAGTGGCAGTTTATTAATTCCCTTCTTAAAGAAGTAGACCAATTCTGAATGACTAGACCAGATTCTGGAAAAAGTAGTTGACCAATATTGTTTTGACGCTAACGTCAAAAGCTGCTGCTAATTCGGCCGTAGATTGTGTATCATCAGCTTCCACAATCGCCTTTAATTCTTCATTGTCGACCAAAGTCTTCGGACGACCGCGAGGTTCATTTTTCAGGTCGAAATTTCCAGAACGGAAGCGAGCAAACCAATAACAGGTGGTGCGTTGGTTTGTAGTGTTAGCTCCATAAACGTCGTTGATGTTGCGTGCCGCTTGTGCCGCGTTGCTGCCACGACGGTACTCATATTCCATAATTACTCGAATATTTAACGTATCCATGATGACGAAAAAGATTGAAATGCGATGAAAACGTAACACTAATCAATAAACAAATGACTACTTTTGGAAAAAGAATTCCATGTTTTTAAAATAAAATTAATTTGAAATTAGAATTCTTAGCCAAACAAAAATTATTTTGATTTGAAATGGCCAGTACTGCAGAACGGCAATTTCATAGGTAAAGACCTGTTATAAATCGTTCTCCTAGACAAAAGAAATAATATTATTTCTTTCAATTTCAGACTTATGTATATATTTCAAAAACTTATTTCATTCCTAGACATAAGTTCAGCGTGTGGGCGTGGAACATGTGGAACACGTATGACGCGGGGTTCATCATCTTCTTCCTGGTGGGCCTGACGCTGCGGCTGCGGCCCGGCTCCATGGACGTGGGCCGAGTCATTTACTGCGTCGACATCATCTACTGGTACTTGAGGATATTGAACATTTTGGGGGTCAACAAGTACTTGGGTGAGTTTTACGTTTTAAGCCTTTCTGCTTTGGGAAAAATAGATAATCCAAATAGAAAAAGACGTCCAGAAATACAACAGTTCTATTTTTACGGTATTTCCTGCTTCCCACGATCACTATATCGAACCTACGGTATTTCTGAACCGATACGACTTAAGGACCTTCAAAAAGAGCATACTCATATTTGAAAAGCAACACACCTGCTTATCCTCTGGTGTAGCGGATGTGTATGGATGTCACTGATCACTTACGATCAGGTGAACCAACAGTCCGTTTGCCCCCCCCCCCCCTGGGCAAATGACAAAACCTTTGTTAAGTTTTGGCTAACATTGAAATATAGAAATCTATTCCGCTATTATCCAATTCAAAGGAAATCAAAATAGCATTTTGGCGTTCAGAAAATTATGATTAATACGTGGGTAACACTGAAAATGTTTAGAACTGGCCAGTTAGAAACATTGAAAATGAAAACTTTTTTTGAATTTCAATTTTAGAACTCTTTGGTAACCTAATGTAGTATATTGCATTCATTTGTCATTTGTTTTTGTGAATTGGCGGCAAATCTAAAACTCTTGTTACACGTGAAAATGAACATAACGCGAGAAAATTTTCGGTCAATGATTTATTATGACTTTCGTTGTGGGCTTACTCAACAACAAAGCTATGATAGGCTGCGATTAGCATTTTTAAATGAAGCCCCATCTCGTGCTACTATTTACAATTGGTTTAACGAGTTTAAGCGTGGACGTAGCAATCTCAGTGATGATCCGCGTGAGGGACGTCCTTTAACAGCGACTACTGAAGATAACATCAGTGCTGTGCGACGCATGATAGAGGAAGATAAGAGAGTGACCTATCAGCAGATACGGGCAAGCCTAGGCATTGGTATGAGTCAAGTTCAAAAAATATTACGCGAACATTTAGGCGTCAGGAAGCTTTGTACCAGATGGATTCCCCATACTTTAACCGACGACCAGAAACGCCTCCGCATGGACTGGTGTCGCAAAATGTTAGATAAGTTCAACGGCGGTAACTCAAATGCTGTATTTGATATCATCACAGGTGATGAAAGCTGGATTTATTGCTACGAACCCGAAACCAAAAGACAATCAGCTCAGTGGGTGTTTCCTTTCGAGGATCGGCCAACTAAGGTAAAGAAAGGAAGAAGTCAAGGAAAAAAGATGATTGCCTCATTCTTTGGTCGGAAAGGTCAGTTCGCAAAAGTTGTGCTAGAAGATGGAAGGATAGTTTGTTTGTCTGTTGTCTTGGAAAAAATTCGACAGCAGCGCCCTCGAAGCAGGATCCTCCTTCACCACGACAATGCTTCACCGCACTCCGCAAAACGGACTGTTGAATATTTGACTATGGCAGGTGTCGAGATAATGAGTCATGCGCCTTACAGTCCTGACCTGGCGCCCTGCGACTTTCCTTTATTCCCAAGAAATAAAGATAAAATTCGAGATATTCGCTTTACGAGCCCTGAAGATGCGGTGAAAGCGTACGAAAATGCCATAGAAGAGACTCCTAAGGAAGAATGGGCCCACTGCTTTTCTCAGTGGTTCCATCGAATGCGACGATGTGTAGAAAGAAACGAAGATTACTTCGAAAAACAATAAAAGTATTGGCAACTTTCTACATTA
Organism: Helleia helle; assembly: GCA_963853865.1. Classification (NCBI taxonomy): domain Eukaryota; kingdom Metazoa; phylum Arthropoda; class Insecta; order Lepidoptera; family Lycaenidae; genus Helleia; species Helleia helle. The sequence continues at coordinate 15,220,335 of OY971433.1, read as the reverse complement.
AGCCGTTTTTCATTTTCTAAACAGTTTCAGTGTTACCTAGGTATATCAGCATGAAATAACTCGTTGAGGCGGTTGAACGCTTCTTCTCTTACACTTTATGGGTACCAAACAAACGAACACATACAAAATCTTTCAATTAAATTTTCGTATTTCTCAATTACCTAACATGTAGGTACATGAATATAAGTATAGTACACATCTTAGGCAATTTAGCTCATCACCATCTTATACATTATATTCATATGAAAAATAATTCTTCTGAATATAACTTATAAGATGCAATGCAAACCTGTCTTCGTTATTAGCAAAAGAAACATTATGTTTAACTATTGCCCGCGGCTACGCCCGCGTACATTTATTTTTATAATCGTATACGTATATAATGAAGAAATAGTCTATGCCCTTCCTTAGAACAAAGAAATATCGTTTTTCCAAATATTATGATCTACGTAACTTTTCCGATATCTCCTTGATACGAACAAAAAAGGGTACGCTCGCGAATGACTGAATTTATGTTTTATAAATAAAAAAATAAAAACAATCTAACTGGAGATATGGATACACAGCTGAGCGCGGGTCTCCTGAGTCATGACTTCTCAAATAAGGCAGAGGGTATTGGGCTATATTATGCCTTCACCTCGATACCTACGGCATGGCGCACCTGACACACCCTCGCAGACTTAATCTCAATAGACAGGATTATTCACGATTTTTGAGGTTCCGTTTTATCATTTTCAGGAATAGACAATAACTTTTTTGACATGCCTATAGGTTTTTTTAAAATGATCTAGGCTCACTTTTGGTTTGTAAAACTGGGGGGGTTGCCCCCCGCCAACCGTGAAGTCTGCGACCACACGGCCTCCTGGCATCGCGTTGGGCAATCCTATAGGGTATTTCTCATTGATGAACCATAAAATTTTGGTAAGAAGCAAGGTCTCTAAATATCAGTAAAAAAAAAATGAAAACCTTTAATTTATGGTTATATAACACACGTTTTTCCCAACGCTCAGCTCGCGAGTCAGTCTAGCGCTTTTTTTTTCTTTGCCGAACAATCACTATTAACATGTTCAGGCACATAGAGAAATTTAGAAAAACTCGTTTATAAGGTTCCGTACCTCAATATGACGAAAAACTTTTATAGAATCATTCCGTTAGTCTGACTGTCCGGCTGTCAATCATTGCGTCACTAGATGCTTTCATTAAAATATGAATAGCCGTATATTAGATATTGTTTTCTAATGTTTACGCGAATTTCACTCATTATAATGAAATATTTTTTACGGATTTATCGCGGTTTATATATTTTTTTATTACTGGAATATCTCCCGCAGGTCCTCTAGTCACGATGATGGGGAAGATGGTGAAGAACATGATATACTTCGTGGTGCTGCTGCTGGTGGTGCTCATGTCGTTTGGGGTCGCGAGGCAGGCGATCCTGCACCCGGACAAGGAGGCCAGTTGGTATCTGATAAGAGAGGTGAGTCTTGGCACTTCGTAGGATTCAGTATTGGATAGTGTTGTTGGAGACGTTGTTTTTCATGAAAGCGGGTGAGCCATCCTTGTGTGTGTAAATGTGCATGCACATTGTCTTTGTGTGAAGCTCGGGAGCGCTCAATTCAGTTCGCTGATAGGCTGATATATTCCCTGTAGCCACACAAGAACGCACGTCAGTCGGATCTCAACTACGAAAATGACCCACCCGCTTTCGTGAAATACAACTGCACACTGTCAAGATGAAGTAAATCATAGAAGGAAACGATGGATTATTTAATGGTTTATATTAATATATTTAAAGGTCTAAATAATATATTATGGTTCCTTAAAACTATAAAATATTAATATTATATAAGAATACTCTAATACATTAAGGGTTATGTCTAAGTAACTATTGTTTTTATAAGTGTAAATGTGTTTCTGATATATTTTTAAATACTAACAAGTCATGGAAAATACATAACATTCATAATATTATACTCTTACATCATAATATATTCCATGTCTGCTCACTGCTGTCATCGATAGATATCAAAAGTCCATTAACAATAATATGTTGGGACAACTCATACGGCCAGTTGATCCCAAACTAGGCAGAGCCTGATCTTAAGGCAACCAGACTGATATATACTATATTTCTAAATACAGACATATTACATCCAGACACAGAACAAATGATCATGCTCATCACACTAACATTTGTCCTGGGTGGGGATTGAACCCACGACCTTTTGGTTTAGCAGTCAGGGTCAGTGACCACTAGACCAACAGAGTATGTATGAATTTACGATTCTCAACAATGGTTACGTTGTTCGACTAATTGCGAACATTCACACATCCCAGAGGCTATTTTAAAAACAAGCCAGCCAATATACTTTTTTTTTTAAACTATGTATTTGAAAATTTCAGACATACCTATTATTTAGCCGCTAAATATTTTATGACACTTTGTTTATATTACCTAACAATTGCCACGAAAAGACTATAATATTAGATTCATGCTTATGAGAATAAAAATGGCGCCGACAAAACATGGCCGCCATGAAATGTATATTTACTGTTTCATAGAGTAGCGCTCAAGAAATTAATATTTGAATAATTTATACAAATTGCAGAGACTTCGAGTAGGTTATATTAAAAAGTTGAATGCTTTATTTGCATTGTTTCGAATTTTTATTTTAAAGTGCCAGCCACTTTTAACCACTTTATAGAGACTGGCAATTGAATTTAAAATTTGGAATAGTTTAAAATATGTAATATGATGTTTTAAGTTTTTAACTTTGTTGAAATAATGAAGCAATTTGTTTGCATAAGGATCATCACATTATTTTTTAATATACATCGTATTTTTTTTTTGTAAAAAAAAGATAGTTTTACATGATAACGTCATAAAGAAACATTGATGAAAAATTTATTCCCTCTTTTGCCGCTGTTTTAGAAAAACAGTTAATTAAAGTAAACAATTATTTTTTTATGTTAGTTGGATAGGCAAACTGGCAAACGTACCACCTGGTGGTAAGTGGTCGACGTCGCCCATGAACATAAACTAGTTTACCTGGAACGAGCTAAGGCAACTTATTTAAAAAATGAAATTGAACTGAAAATTATGGAAGAAATTAATTACATACAAAAACACAAAACACGTTTTCGCGTAGGTATTCAACATTTGTTATATATAATGGTTTCCAAGACAACGCTTGGGCCTGTCTATCGTTTGACAGCGGAACGGGATGCTTTTTCCTGCACGCTGCCGGTGTTCATTAATTTATAACACGTTATCACGTCAATAAGTAACTAATTTGCTATCAGATCAATGCTTTCTCTTTCTTTCACCAATCGTGTGGCTCTATGTAACATCGTATGTATGTACGTTGTTTTAATATACTGAAAGACAAACATAATATTTATCAATATGTTGAAAAGCTTATATTAAGATACAGACATACATAACTTTAAAATACATAATTATTTTTTTGTTACCGAATTCTCTCTATTTCATATAATCATATTTCAACTTTTAAAATATTGAAAAGGGGCATTTACCATGTATTTCACTTTTATTTTGGAGCTCAAAACTTCGACATTCAACCTTGTTCACGAGACAAAAATAGTGTTTCAGCTTTCGACTGTGTACTAATTATCATTATCACTTCCACTACTAACAATTCCAGGTATTCTTCCAACCGTACTTCATGCTGTACGGGGAGGTGTTCGCCGAACAGATGGCACCCCCCTGCGGCCTGCCGGGGCTGGAGGAGTGCCGGGTAGGCCACTGGGTCCCCCCCGTGGTCATGAGCATTTACCTCCTCATAGCGAACATACTGCTAGTCAATCTTCTGATCGCTGTGTTCAATAACATCTTTATCGAAGTGAACGGCGTGTCGCACCAGGTTCGCGGCTGCCGACGTCGTAGTTGATGTTGTGTAGTTTTATTTGCGATTGTAGTACGAGTCGTATCGAGGCCTTTGAATAAGGAACAATGCCTTTTTTGGCAAGTCTACTTTACCGAGAAAAAAATGGTTTTTATCTATGGCAACACATACAGAAAATGTTTTTTTATCTATGGCAACACATATAGAAAATGGTTTTTATCTATGGCAACACATATAGAAAATGGTTTTTATCTATGGCAACACATATAGAAAATGGTTTTTATCTATGGCAAAACATATAGAAAATGGTTTTTATCTATGGCAACACATATAGAAAATGGTTTTTATCTATGGCAACACATATAGAAAATGGTTTTTATCTATGGCAACACATATAGAAAAAGGGTTTTTATCTATGGCAACACATATAGAAAATGGTTTTTATCTATGGCAACACATATAGAAAATGGTTTTTATCTATGGCAACACATATAGAAAATGGTTTTTATCTATGGCAACACATATAGAAAATGGTTTTTATCTATGGCAACACATATAGAAAATTCAATTTAGATTGCCCGGTTTGATATTTGGAACATTCACAACAATCAATTTTTTGGTGTCTATAATAGATACCAACATTTGGTCAAATTATTATCTTCGTTTACAGATAAAATAATGCATAATATTATGTAATCGTCTTAAAGGTTTTATATAATTACATGCGTTGTTCTTCGTTCATCGATTTCTGAATTTTTGTTGACTCGATACGACTTGTTAATTTTCGTTCTTTGTAGCCTGTTGCGAGATTAGTTTGAGTATTGGGCGTAGACATACACAAGTACAATAGACGTAATTAAGTATTTAATTAGTAATTGGCACTACCTTTTTCCTTATTATTATTTGCTATTATTTTAATGTTTTTAAATTCATATTAATGTGAAACATCTATTTCAACCTTGACAGTAGAATCGACTCTGCAACGGCAAACGATATGTCGCTGTGATTAAATCTTTCGTAAAAGATTTATATAATTATATTGAATTCAAATATTTATATAGATGTTTCATACCGGGCGTCCTAAACGGCCATTTTTATTTTTGCTGATTCCACTCGTTGTTTGTAGATATTCTTCCAACCGTACTTCATGTTGTACGGGGAGGTGTTCGCACCCGACATCGACCCCGACTGCGGCCTGGACCTCAATGATCCGAAGTGCGTCACGGGCAGGTGGATCACGCCCATCGCGATGACCATCTACCTGCTGGTCGCCAACATTTTGCTCATAAACCTCCTCATTGCCGTCTTTAACAATATCTTTAACGAAGTCAACGAAGTCTCGCATCAGGTTTTCTTCTGCTTTTTATTTTGCTTTTGATATTTTGCCCTCGTTTTGAAATACTATCTTTCTTAAATATCTCATGAAGTTCAATACACTTCAATATTCAATACACAGAATTCCATTTTAAATATTGAAGTGCAATATTTAAAATGGAATTCAGTGTTTTAATTTTACTTCGCGGAACTCTATATTTCAATATTATCTACGAATTCACGGATAAAATTTAAATCTACTTATTTTATACTACAAAATATATTAGTTATTAATCAATTTCTTAAATTGGTGCTAAAATACAAGTTAATTCAAATAAGTTTAATTCGATTTGCAAATGCAAATCTATTGTTTCTATGACCGTTTGCATTTCAATAGTTCGGATTGCGCGTATAATACTCGATTTGAATTTGGCATTTCCTGCTTAACCTTATGTATATAATAGCGGATGCTTTATTAGGTAGTATTCTGGAACGAGCGAAAACCATGCATCTATAATTTCAATTTATATGCAGATTTGGTCAACAATTTCATCTATTTTAGAATGAAGATTGTTCGGCTGTTTTGCTTTAGATGTTGTTTTTTTTTTTATTTAAATGCTTTTTTGGAATTTTGAGTTTAAATCACTAGTGAATCTAAATTAATTTTTAATATAAAAAAAAATTGGACTATTCGTAGGTAAATCAAAATTTTCATGTTAGAGATGAAATTAGACATGTTTGGAGTAATATTTGAGGCTTATGCATCCTTCCATCCTCAGGTGTGGATGTTCCAAAGATTCACAGTGGTCATGGAGTATGAACAGAAGCCGGTTCTGCCTCCGCCACTGATCATCTGTTGTCATATTTACGCGACTTGCAAGTGGGTGACGAGAAATGTTTCCCACAAGAGGTTCCAATATGACAACGGCCTGAAGTTGTTCTTGGAGAAAGACGAGATAGAGCGGCTGTATGACTTCGAAGAAGAATGCGTTGAGGGATATTTTAGGGAACAGGTAAGTGTATTAGTTTTATTACATTAAGGCGGGGCTGTCTGAGAACTGAATTTAGTATGGAGCTCGAAACCGCGTCGAGCGCTTTGGCAGCGAGTGAAAACACATATTTATTTAATTGAAGGGAGGGATTTATGAAAAAAATTATTTATGACGACCGTTATAAATCACATTTTCTACAAGTTTATTATGGTATAAGTTTTATTGTACAGAACCTGATATTACTCAAATAAAATGGGTTTTTCATCTCAATTTTGACCTATCTTTGCAATTTATTTTAATGCAGAAAAATATAAGTGATCGTGTATCAAACGACCGAAATATTATGATGAAGGAGTGTTAAATAACATATATTTTTTCAAAACTTAAATCGGCTTAGTTTCTAAATAAAACAGAATTCAAAATGCCGTTCATCGGGAAAGGCCCGCCTTAAGTATTATTTAGAATTTACTTATTTAGGATCTGGTTGCACAGCTATATGGATGCCACTTAGGAATAAGGTATTTGTGGTTTTTCAGGTACTTTTTGACCAGAGAGCAATAATGTCAAAAGTGTTTTTTACGCCCGAATACTCAAACGAATCTCAAATGTAAGACGTACTTAAACTCATGCTACGACATGTCAGATTCAAAGAAAAAAAGAGGGACAACACGAGTTTAAGTACGTCTTAAATTTGAGATTCGTTTGAGTATTCGGGCGTTAGACATGAAACTTTTTGATCGTTTTGAAGTGTTTCAAGTGTTTTTGTTTTGTTTTAATTTTTACCCGACTGTTATGAAGGGAGGGTGTATTAAAATAAGAATATTTTTGATGTCATTAAGCTTTATTTTTAAAAACTGTTAATCACAGCGTAGGTAATTCTGGCAATACAAAAATATTATGTTAGTGTAGCTCTTAAATAAATAATATTTATTTTAGGAAGTGAAATTATCAAATTCAATTGAAGAAAGAGTGAGAAACACGACGGACAGAGTAGAAAATATTACTACCAAAATGGAAGACTTAAACCAAAAAGCTAACTGTCAAATACAATCTATGCAGGTATGTAAGTAAAATGTAATTAGGTATATGTAATATAGGTAATGTAATATGGTAATATATCACATATTACCGTACATACATTCAGTAAGAGGTAGTGTGATGCTGCTTTGCAGCCGAATTGGGCCAGCACGACCGGGGATTAAGCTGTCGCATTTCGTGCGGTTTGTGAGTTTCCGAGGGGAAAAAGAGGCGTCGGTAGTCACCATAAGACTGCTCGGTTGCCTCCCTATGACATAAAAAGTAACATTGTCGTTAGTTATGGTTAGTAGTGTACTACGATGGCTTGTTTACCCCAAGTAAATTTAATAAAAAAATCGCAAGACAGATTAGTCTGACGAAAAAAAATTTTTTTTTAGTTCTTTGTTAGCATTGCCTGCTGGTCATCAATAGGAAACCTGCATGTATTTATGGAATCAAACGCTTATTGCTTTCTGATGTTTACGCGGATTTCACTCATTATAATAAAACAATGTTTACGGATTTTATCGCGGTTTATTAAGATTTTTACAAGCCCGACGTTTCGGATACTTTACAGCAACCATGGTCACGGGAGGACTGAGGTGTCATACGTCCTATCATTACAAAGTTATTCGAAACTACCCTATGATACATCAATATTTTGGTCAGTCCTATCTACGCAGAAAGTGCTAACTGTATCTTTAATCTGTGACATATTATGCTTGGATTTTGATTTGATAATTTTAATAATGGGATCCCAAGTCCTCGCAAAAGAACACAGATTCCAACCAAGGATGATCCGTGAGGCTATTGAAATTAAAAAACATCCTAATTTCAATAGAGAAGATGGCTGGCTTTTACCACCTGCTTGGGATCCCATTATTAAAATTATCAAATCAAAATCCAAGCATAATATGTCACAGATTAAAGATACAGTTAGCACTTTCTGCGTAGAGAGGACTGACTAAAATATTGATGTATCATAACTTTCGAATAACTTTGTAACTGTTAGTTGGATAGGCAAACTGACAAACGTGCCACCTGATGGTAAGTGGTCGACGCCGCCCATGAACATAAACTAGTATACCTGGAACGAGCCCAGGCAACTCATTTATGTGTTGCCTATCCTGAGACATAAGATGTTAAGTCTCGGTGCCAGTAATTACACTGCCTGTCTTGCCCTTCTCTCCGAAACACAGCAAAGCTGTTTCACGGGAGAAACAAGCAAGATGGTGGTACCCATGCAGCCGGGAGCGCGGCACAGCGCTTCCCTCCCACCGGTATCCCTCCCAGCGGTTCACTTGTTATAATATCGTGTTTATCTCATTGTGGTCGTGTTTAAATAGAATCGTTATACATTTCAGAGCGTAGAATTTAGGTTAAGGAAATTAGAAGACGTGGCGGAGAAGACTGTCAACAATCTGGAGGTCATCCATAGGTTTATGGCGACCCACCCCTCGCTGGTGAACAGGGGGTCGACCGACACCCTGGGACCGCCGCCCCCCAGCTTCCAAACTGGAGGGGCGAGGCTCAGGACAGCTAGCGACAGATCCGAGGTAAATATCCCATACACCATAAATATTAATCGATTAGAAAATTAATCCTTTTTTGAAGTCGGTTAAAATGATATCTATATTATAATCGGGACTATACGAAATCCTATAGACGCTACAATAGTACATACTTATGTAATTATTAACATACATACCTACTGCGGCGAATTTCGGTTTTTTCGTTGTCGAGTAAAAACTAGCACTATTTTAGTAAATGACAAATTTACAAATCCTAGGCGATACGTCATGGAATCTCCAATAGCTTTTCAAAAGTTAACGTTCTGGGAAGGATTTCCAGATATTTCCAGCCTTTGTATTGTAGTAGGGAATCCCCTTTCCAATCATAAAGGTGAAGGAATTCCCATTTTAACTGAGATCCGTCTGTTTCACAAAACTATGAAAGTAAAATTCGCTACAAATATTTGTAACTTGTTAAATGGTTTGGTGTATTAAAGTTTGTATGTTTATGTAAGCACAATTCTGAGTAGCGCCTTAGATTGTATACACTATGGATATAGACAATCCTAAAATTCAATATGTAAAATCAATTTTACAATCTTGTGAATAAGGTATTTGAAGATTATACCAAAAATCTCGTAATCAAAGGTGGAAAACATGATAAATCCCGTTAAAAACCATATACGGCTTCGATTATTAAAAATACTAAGGAAGGTGAATCGAGCATTCCGAAACAGGTCAGTGATTTGTCACTGACGGAATAGCAATTCAACCAACCAATGATCTGTCTATACATCTCATCGGTTAATCAACAATGGTCATCAGTCGGCCAATCAGAGCTGAGAACCGGTGCAGCGGTGCAGCACAAATTTGGTGGAATTAGTTTTCATACAAAACACATAACATTACCGCTCTATTACGGTTATATGCTCGATGGGAGGGTAATATCCATCTTCAGTATAGTCACGATGCAAAAACGTGCAGGCTAAGCGACTAGAGCTGTCATTTCACGTCTGCATAGTTGCATAATCCTTATACCGGTGGGAGGGAAGCGCTGTGCCGCGCTCCCGGCTGCATGGGTACCACCATCTTGCTTATTTCTCCCGTGAAACAGCTTTGCTGTGTTTCGGAGAGAAGGGCAAGACAGGCAGTGTAATTACTGGCACCGAGACTTAACATCTAATGTCTCAGGATAGGCAACACATAAATGAGTTGCCTGGGTTCGTTGCCAGTTTGCCTATCCAGCTAACATAAAAAAAAAAAAAAAAAAAATCCCCTCTATCATGTGGGCAACGCACGAATCAGTTGCTTTGAACAGCGGCGTAACTATGCCAGCTGAGGTCCGTGGAAAATTTTTTGGATGGCCTTAGAGTATTTTCTACCCTTTTTTTAAAATGTGGAAGTTTGGTGGTAGTGGCGGATTAATACATTTCAAGGTGTATGCTGTAAAGATTTTGTTGATTTGTTTTTTTTAAGCCTCTTGGGCCGGGGCCCTCTCAGGTCGGGGCCCTCTCGGGTTGGGGCCCCGTGGCATTTTACTACCCCTGTTTCCCAATAGTTCGCCACTAGCCTGGGCTAATTATGAGTGCACTTGTTCATATTCATTGGCGACGCTAATTTACCATCAGGTGGCGCGTTTGTTTGCCTATCCAACATAAAAAATACTTTGAATTTACACTAGCGCCATCTATATCCATGGTGTACATAACCTAAGGTGCTGGAACTAATTTTGACACTTTCGTTTGCTGCCCGAGCATGTCATCATTAACCTTATAGATGTATTCAGTTGATCATGATGTATCATAGAATGTTCAGAACGACTGTAAAAAATTCTTTTTGGTGTTCTGAATCTTCACGCTTTGCTGTTTTTATGGCATGCCTTTCGGAGTGTTGGTGGTAATGATAATATTGAAAAAATATATTTGTATGTACTAATTAATATTCGTTATCATTTCATTATAATTATTGTTGTGTAAATACAATTAGGTATGTATGAAATACATTTTATGTAAATTACTTAGATTTTCACTAATCACAAATAAAATATACTTTTCAAATATACGTTTCAGTCACAAATCATATGAGCTAGAATTCAATAACAATACGACTTAGAACTCAAAGTTAGACTCAGTAACAAAAAATAGGTACCAATGAAACACAGTCTACGACTACAACTCTGGCTCAGTAACAAAAAAAAACTAGCTTAGACTTACAGTCAGATTCAGTAATAAAATATTGCTATAACTCAAGACAGACTCAGTAACAAAACATACAAATAAAACTCTAAGTCAAAATCTTAGTCATTAATCAAACTTACAAGCTTAAACTCAGAGTCAGAATCAGTTTAGAGCTGGACTTGGGAACAAAATATACGAGCTCAACCCCGTTTAGAGTCAGACTCAGTAACAAAACCTACACGTAAAACTCAGTCAGACTAATTAAAACACACTCCGAACGGCACTCATGAAACTGGATGTGCCTAACGTGTGGACGCGACAGGTGCTGTCCGACAGCGACACGGGGGCGGCGCGGTTCGCCGTGCGCCCCGTGCAAGAGGAGGACGAGCAGTCCCAGCCCTCCGAAGTAAGCACTACGAACCATGTTTTATTGACCTTGCTACTGAAAGTTACCTCAAACAGCAACAACCTTAACTTTAAGGGTTACGCTCTGCATCGAATCCGTGAAAATGGAATAGAAAATCATCTTGGTCCTTTACCACTATAATCATAGGACAATAGTTCTGCGACTTCGAAACGTATTTTGACGAACTTAGATGCAATACGTAACCCCCCTAATTCTAATTAATTAGTTTTCAAATACGAATAGATATTGTCAGTGGGAAGTGAAACCAATAAAACGTGGCACGGTTTTTAATTGGCATTGTGATTTGTCAAAATGTTTTACCCTGCCACAGACCGCTTGGTGTCTATGTAAGACAGCACCCTCATGTCACTCAACAGAAACGGGAAAATCGTAAACCTATGCCCACAAAATCGAAAAAAAATGCGTCAATATTACTTTGTTGCGAATGCCTTTTGCTTCGTAAAGCTTCGTCTTCCTCACTCACGCACGGCACTGTATTATAGTATTCATGATTATATGAAATTAACATAATATATAAAGAATAAAAAATATTAATTTTAGAGACCTATTTAATTTGGGGCCCTCACGCTATTGGTCAGATATTTTCGCGTCTGTTGTGTGCTTCACCTACACCATCAATCACACTTTAATTGTTTTAAATGTTTGTGTTCTGTAACATGCAACATTTCGTGTGATTATTTATGAACATGTACGACGGGTAGGTATTTTATTTTATACATAAATTAGCACGTTTTGCCTTGTTTTTTGTGACACACTTTTTCCTTTTTTCCTTATTTATTGATTTTTCTTTGTTCTTATTTGTGTTTTTTCTCTAGGATGAATTGCCTCATTCGGGACCAGAGGGTGGTGCTGAAAAAGAACGGGAGGCGGATTCTGTTTCAACATCATCAGGTGGCAGCGTCGCGGGGCCTGAGCTGAACGTAACCGTGGTGAGGGCAACGGCACCAACACCGGCTCGCCAGCGATCGTCGGACAGTAACAGGACAGAGCCCAGCGATGAGAAGAAAGGTGAACTTAGAGAATTTAACTTGGTATACTGAAGTTTGATAGAATTTTGAGCATCGTGTATCTTTCACTGTAAATTACGATTTCAATTATATATCTAACTTCAGTCTGCCCAATTTGGCACGGCAGTTTTCACGCAATTTTGTAATATATTCTGCTATGATATGAGCCAATTCCATATTCAATTATAGAATTGCGTTGTGCGATTTAAACCTATTTGATTGAAATATCGATTTGTAGTGTCTGTATTAATGCTATTTTGGATGAATCTAGTTTCATCGACTGGAGACGACGCATTTCTGCCTGAAGTCCGGGATATGCCCACGGACAATCTTAATCTTAGACATCGGACCATATCAGTCGGGACCAGACGTACCACCAACACCTCGGCGAGACGGTAAGTTAATTTGCTTGTAAAAATATTTAGAAAGTTTAATTTAGGATAAAAATTCACGATATAAGATTTAAAACGCTGTGTCAAAAATCATTTGTAAAACATGATAAATATGTCATGTAAATAAATTATCATTCATAATAGATTAGTTTAGAAGGAGGCCCCCGGGGCCCTAGGGTCTTAGCATGCAAATTATGTTTTAGTCGCTAGAGCGTTTCTTTTTTGTTGAATCACTCACAATTTAGCGGGAACCGGTGATTACAAAATTAACCATCGTCATGATTGTTTTTTAATTTATTTTTTTGTTACCTTCTTGCATCTGTTAGGAGACGGTTGTGGAAGCAGTAAGTCGAACAGTCATCTCGCGAATGGCTTAGCTTATAGCTGTAGTTAGACATAGTTTTTAGATGTTTGGACAAATATAATTTGGCATACACGCTGGAGTTACACTAACACTTGCACTTTTTCACTCACACCGATTTGTGCATACAACTTGTGATATTTTATCATAAACAAATATCTCTTGAGTATACTATAAGTATTTAATATATTGTAAAATAATAATCTATCTTCTATTAAATCTTCTCTATCTACGCTATAATATAATTGAACGAATAACAGCTATTGGATTGAAATCTGTTAATTTTTCAATATTTCTTCAAGCATTTTCTCTGAATGCACCCAATTTAATTAATTTCGTAGTTAATTTTAAAAGGTAATTAGCTCACTATAGTATTTTCAATTAAACTAATGAAAGCATGGTGAGGGTATGAGATTGTATTTTAAAACATAAAAATATTGTAAATATATAAATTAATATGTAACTACATACTTAGATAGTACTTAGAATAATTTGATATTTTGACGTATGTATTTTGTAATTTACAAAACACAATTACTCGATTTTTTTGCCGAAATAAGATATTATTTGGTAGTATGTGTATTGAATTCTAAATTTCGAGATTCCCAATCATTGATTGAATAGATCATTGTGATCCTCAGGTGGCATGTAAAACTGTCTGCTTATACGAAAATTTTAAATAATATTTTTGAATAAAATATGTCTAGACAGTTGATAAAGCTCCGTGTGATATAAATCGTATGTGTAATGTGTGTAGTGTGTGATGCTGAATTGATAGTAGATTCTGACCTAGATTTAGACCTAGGAAAATACCACCAATGTTATGTTTTGTGACAAATTATAATACCCAAAAAATGAACTTGTAAAATATAAACCTGTGTATGTATTAACTATATTATTATTGTTCTTCTTTTCGCACACCAAAATTGTCCAAAAAATACTATCAATTTCTATTACACTATAACACATTATCCTTGACTATTATTATAAAAGACATATTTGAACAATCGACAGGCGTTCGGAGGGTGGTAATGATTGTGGCATGGGTGGGCACTACTCTAGCCACCACCTGGCACCACGAAGACAGCACAGCCAGACCCACTCCGAGCCTGATAATTCAGCTGTGGACGCCACCTCTCTGCATAATTCTGTGACAGGTATCAAATTTTAACATTGCATGCAAGAATGCCTGTAAAAATTTCTTGATGATTTATGATTAGTTTGAGGTCCATGGAATAAAAGTTAACAAGGTTTTTATTAATGTTTTATTACTTTTATATATTTATATATATATATATATATATATATATATATTATATTTATTATATAATAATAATATAATATTTTATAACTATTAAAAATGATGGTAATTTATTTAATATTTTTCTGCAATATAGTCATTATGTTTATATGTACTGGGCAACTTAGAGGCCCCTTATTATTATATTAGATACATTACCAAAATACTTCTTATTTAACAGTACGATATAGCTATGAAAAGTTTTTATTTTTTTTAGATTTTCAGTATGTAATAAATATATAAAAATTTTTCGAATTCCTTTAGGTCAACTTTATTGAGTTCCGTGCTTCTAGTTATAATTCTTTATGGATATTCATTATTATAGATATTTACAATATATATATACTCATAGGTGGGCAATCGGGGATGCATGCCGCGGGGGCCCCCATGTCTTCGGGCAGAACCCGCGTCACGGGGCCCCCGCGTAAGCTGCTGCTGGCGATGCACGAGTACACCAGTATCACGGATGAACTGGAAACTGTCTATGGGCTCGTTTCATCCCCTCATACACCCAGGTAAGAAAATCTTGGGAGACTGTACTATACTCTAAAAGTACTGTAAAAGTGAAAATAGTAAAAAAAAACTAGCATTGCACGCGTTTACTAGCTAGTAAGAGGTAGTAATATAAAGATACATAACGAAATTCAATAAATAAGAGGTGGTGCCATGTTGCTTTGCAGCCGAATTGGGCCGGCACGACCGAGGTACCTCTCGCTCAGATAATACCGGCGTCAAGTGACAGCTATGCTGTCGCGTTTTGTGCGGTTTGTGAGTTTCCGGTGGCCCATTAGGAGGGAAAAGGAGGGCAACGCATCTGTATAAATTTTGGTTGTGCGGATGGGGCTCGGTTACCTCCTTATGATATAAAAAAAAAACAAATCCATCTACACTAATATAATAAAGAGGTTGTATTTTCGTATGTATCGAATAAACTCGATAACTACTGTACCGAAAAAATCTTTCACCATTACTATGCTACGTTAACATAGTGATATATACTATAAAATCTATCTGGCTATGGCCGTAATTCCAAGTGGCTGCGGGCGAAACTGCAGGCACAAGCTAGTTACAAATCTGAAGTATGTTACTCGGTTTGAACGCACTAATCATCGGAACTACGAGTTAGTTTTTTTATTATTTCATAGCCATATCATCAAGGAAGCCTATTTTAAAATTTATATTAATATTAAAATATTTTGGGGCTCATGTACCGACTGAAAAAAAGTAGAAACACAATATATTGCGTAAACATATTGTTCTTTTGTTTCTCATAGACCATACTTTGATACTGTTAATTACGAATGTTGTCTGTTGTCTGTTACCCATTATCAAGTATTTTAGGGCTAGTCCTGCTACTCCCGTATAGCCAGGATCGACAGCGGAAACCACCAAATCACCCTTTGATACTACCTCGGGAGCCCGAGGGATTTTCCCTCCCCAATTAACGTGGGACGCAGTACAAGATTGCAATCACTTGAGAAAGTAAAAAAAGACAGCAGTCAGGAGAAGTCCAGCTGTAATGCACCATGGAGGAATTATTATAATTATCCTAATATCAAGTCTTTCTTCATCAGCCTTCTATCTCCTGCGAGGGCAGCTTCGCCATCGATGAGGAGACGTCACGCCAGCGAGATGTCCAACCCCGAGTTCGCGCTGTTCTTGGAGAAGGAGCATCTTCGTTGCGCCGAGGAGGACGATTACATCATCATGGAGAACCTTATACAAAGGCGGTGAGTGGATTCTAGATAGTTTATAGAATTTTGTTCTCAGGGGCCCCCATAGCAAAGAGTCCCCATACTGTCAGTAACGCCCATGATAAAGACTATACAACCTACTTGTATATAATTTTTTGGTTGTATATCCGAGGCCAGATTAACCATTTCGAGGCCTTAATTTTACTAACTCAAGTATATTTGAATAAAATTTTCTCGGGGCACGGGGCCCCGGTGTGAGGCATAAGTAATATATTGTCTAATTGATAAAGGGTCTATGTGCTTCTGGTGATGGTTTTAATTGCTAATAAACCAATGAAATAAAACTTTTAAAATCAACTTAATAAAATAACCTAAAGGTATATTAATTGAAAGAAATCATCAAAAAATTCTATTTAATATGATGTACAATATTCCGTTTGCCGTATTTGCATTGCTAGCACTATGATTCCATTTATTTTATATAAATTTATGTGTGTCTGGTATTGTCTGCTTTCAATTTATAGCTCGATCAGAAATATATACCTAAATCCTGCGTGGTGTCGCCACTGTGTCTTTTTACGTCAACACATAGTATCGTTCATAAAGAAATTAGTTCCGAAATTTTCTGCAATATGGCGAGCGTTTTTATTTTTCTGGTCAGGCTATATAAAATAACTAAAGAAAATCAATCGATCAAATATTAGGAATACTGCCAGAAGTAGATGCAATTTTTTACTGTGAGCAATGAAATCACGTGAAAAATTGTAATTTAAGATTTGATAAAATGTAATTTAGATGATGCATTCCTATGTTTATATTCCAAAAAATGTATATATGTTTAACAAAAAGCGCTTGTATGTGCCGTACTAACGAAAAAAATAAAAAATAAATACAAAAACATGGGATGTATCTCAACCGTAGCCTAGAAATGGAGTCTGTCCTGGGCAGATACGAGGAGGAGAGCGAGGGGACGGGCGAGGGTGAGGGGATGGGGGAGGTGAGCGGTATCAGCATTAGCGTGTGCGTCAACAGCGGCCGGGGGGAGGCCGCGCTCCCGCCGCAGGTGCCCTCGCACCTCTCCGTCGACCGCCGTATGATGCAGAGGTAACTTTCAATTATTTTTAACAACTTCAAAATGAAATGAAAAATTATCAATTCGACTCTGTTTCCTTTGTATGTTTGTTACGCTATTACTCCGCCAATTATGAGTGGATTTTGATTATACTTTTTTTTTGTAAGACAGATTTTCAAAGGTCCCATACAAACTTTTAGGAATTTTGTTCAGTGCTTTTTGCAAAAAAAATAACCTTATGAAAAATTTATGAAGTCGGCTTTGGTCTTCTTAAAAAATAATTTTGGTGTTGATTTTTGTTCAAGCCCTTTTTTACTTTTATTTTTACTTTACTTACTGCAAGAGTACAGACAACAGAAATACTTACTAGAAAGAGGTAGTGCCATGCTGCTTTGCATCCGAATTGGTCCGGCACGACCGGGGTGGTACCTTTTGCTCACATAACACTGGTGTCAAGTGACAGCTATGCTGTCGCGTTTCGGGCGTTTTGTGAGTTTCCGCCTTCCGGTGGGCCATTAGGGGGAATAGGACTAGAGATTATGCAGATACTGCATAATCTCTAGTTGTGCGGATGTATATGGGCGTCGATAGCGGCCAAAAGGCTTTGACTGCTCGTTTGCTCTCTTATGTTATATAAAAAAAAAACTGTTGCAATGTTTATCGACATGCTCTCGGCTCTAGCCGGGAGGCGTGGCAATCGCTGAACTATGGCCCAACTACTTCGAGGAGGAGACCCGTGCTCAGCAGTGGGACATATGTCGATGACCTTTTCGTTAACAATCATAATATTTAACCAGCTCCAATCTACAAAATTATATTGGTATCATTGTCATCATTATCATTCTGGACACTTTCAATGAATGCCAAGACGGCTGATCCCTTGTCACTCGCAAGAGAAGTGTATAGGTATGCCGAGTTTGGTGCAATACTACATTTTATATTTTAGAGATTTATAAAGCAGAGGTATAATTGTATTCAGTAGTTATTCAGTATGTATAAAAGTTATTTAAGAGGACTTATAAAACGAGGTTTCTAAAGAGGACTTGACATTTGTAAAGTAGATAGAAATGTTGATAAATTTGATGTTAACGAACGGGCAGCGGTGCGGAAGCGCCTTTACTGTCGACGATCGCATCTGGTACATTTAGATTGCGCGTTAATTACGACCGATAATTCTGTATTCTACCAATTTGCGACTGTATTCTAACAAACATAAGCGTATTTTTGCATTTATTTTTGACATTTGTCTAATGTAGTTCTGTATTCTTTCGATAACTTTCGAAACTTGTGATAGTGAATATTTTCTTTATTAGTTATCATAATTAGATAGGCAAATTGATTGAAATGATCAGAGGCGTCCATGACAACAAGTTTACAAGAATTTACGATGGAACAAAATAGCAAAACCTATCATCACACCATCTTCCTAGCCCCGTGGTACGTTCGTTAGAACTTGAGTTACGGGTACTAGGAACGGTAATAAATTTAAGAAATTTATATAAATACATATACTATATACGTCCATGACCCGGTGCAGGCATCTATATTCTTCCCCACCATGGTTCAGGCCTTGACGCGGCGGTGGGGCTCAGTAGTCTAGGGTGAGCCGCTGCACCTTGGGCGAAGGGCGAATTGAGCCGAGGGGGCTCTTTGTACCCCTCTTATAAGAGAGGGACAAAAGAGCAGGGGGACAAGGGGCGAGAATGGGAACCTCACCCAATTGTACTGTCCCGACGTTGGGAGGGATTGTTCTGTGTTGGGGACAACCCCTCTGTGGAGGTGGCGTCGGTCCCCTGAGGGACTGACTAGCCGTCGAAGTGTCCTGTTTGCTCAACAGATCCGGGGCATCTCACCAAAGGCGGTATGCCACACGCCGGGTTTTATTGGGTAGAGCTGCGTCCACTTACCACCTTTCGGGCGCAGCGAGTCCCACATAACCGTGTGGGGAAACTCACTCCCCAGGTGGGATGCCTCATAGCATTTCCCGGCATTAAAAAAAGTTCTTGCAACAAGCAGGATGGTGGAAGCCATGGTACCCTGACCACCATCCTGCTTGTTTCTCCCGTGAAACAGCTTTACTGTGTTTCGGAGAGAAGGACAGGACAGGCAGTGTAATTACTGGCACAGACTTAACATCTCATGTCTCAGGATAGGCAATAAATGACTAGTCTCAGGTTAACTTGTTTATGTATATAGGCGACGCTGACCTCTCACTATGAGGTAGTTCGTCTGTCCGTCTACTTATCCAAGTATCATAAAAAGTCTTTATATAATCGCGTTCCACTTCTAGACATTCATTGCGAAGATCTTCGGCCATAGACAGCAGGGAGCTGCCGTCGCCTCTGCAGCCGCTGTTGGGTGAAGACACGTGTGGAGAGGTCTCGCTTCCAGTGCCGAGACAACCTTCTGGTAAATGTTCTTCTATTTATGAGGATGCTGATATTATTATTTCTTCTTTCAGGACACTCATATTATATTTTTTTATTTGTACTCTCATATTGTCTTCAAATAAACGTGGGAAGACTCTTCCCATGATTATTGTGAAGTAGGTACTGTAGGGCATGTACTACTTAACCAAAACAATTAGGCGCATGACAGTGATCGCCCGAACCCCGCAATCGGCCCGCGCTTCTCCTAGCGCAGTGTTGCGCGGGGCGAAGGCGGGGTTCGGGCGGTCGCTGCCATGCGTCTAATTGTTTTGGTTGAGTACTACAATCTTATCACGATAAAATCTACAAAAAAATTGTAACATTATGTGTACGTTCAATTTAGTAACCCAATATATTAAGATGTGAGCGGGTATATATATATATATCTACACTATCATACTACTAAACTGGGGAATAACTACAGTTATAAGCTAGCATCCAGCATATAACCCGATAGGAGTAGTATTGTGAGCCATAAATTTCCGAAACTGGTCAGTGATTTGTCACTGAAGTAATAGCAATTCAACCAACCAGTGATCTGTATGTACGTCCCATCGGCCAATCGTCCATCAACAGCCATCAGTCAGCCAATCAGAGCGCAGAACCGGCGCAGCGTTGCAGCACAAATTTGGCGGAATGTGTGCCGCTCTATTCCAGTTTTATTCTCGATGTAAGCTAGCCATATACCTTCCGTACGGCAGGGGTTTTTCTTTCTTATTCATTGTGGAGCAAAGGGGAAGATTTATATTTTATGTCGTGCAGGTGACACGAACGCGTCCAGCGAGGTGTCCCTGTCGCACATGGTGAGCGAGAGCATGCCGCCGCGGCCGTCCATCGTGCTCGACTCGTCGCAGCTGCCGCGCCAGCGCTCCGCCGAGCAGCCACCCCCGCCCGCGCCCGCGCCCCCGGAGACCATGTGTTAGGTCAGTGAACCAATAGGAGCGAGTGAACGAATAGGAGAGTGAATACAAAGGATTGAACGTTTTATCGGTGGGAGCAATGCGCTGTGACACGCTCACGTCTGCAGGGATACCAACATCCTG
Organism: Helleia helle; assembly: GCA_963853865.1. NCBI lineage: Eukaryota > Metazoa > Arthropoda > Insecta > Lepidoptera > Lycaenidae > Helleia > Helleia helle. The sequence continues at coordinate 15,199,733 of OY971433.1, read as the reverse complement.
TTTATATTTTCCTTAAAACAGCTTTGTTGTGTTTCGGAGAGAAGGGCACAGGCAGTGTAATTACGTCGTGTCGCCACTGTATCTATTTAACGTTAATACATAGTATAGTCAATAGAAAAATTAGTTCCGAAATTTTCCGCAATATGGCGAGGGTTTTTGTTTTTCTGGTCACGCTATCAAAACCATCCCGATTTATTATGAATGATTTATGTTTTTAGATATTGCATATTGATCTATATTGCTATTTTATCTTGAAAAGCAAGCTTACTTTGTATTTCATTAAGTACTATTATTACATTTTTATGCTATACATCTTCGGGTCTGCTTAAAGTTTTAATTTTAAATGAAACTGCCTTGTACGTTTTATGGTTTCCTACCTTCAAGTACGTTTTATAGTTAAGTTTACACAAGTCGCTCATCTTTCCATACAAACGCAGAACAGTAATTACTACAATGTTTGACGTTGACTATCCAAAACTAAGGATGATATAAATTGATTTCGTCATTATCTATGTCTGTATGCACCCAAAATCGTAAAAAATTATACATTTAAAAAACTGTAACTGTAACACTGATTTTAGCCCTACTTTGGGTAAAAATTAATAGTATATGGAGCAAGAAATCTTAAAAATAAAGCCCGTACAGACATAGTTTAGTTATTCAAAAGTTGAAATAAATTTATTTTAAAAAGATACACTTAATAGTTTTTCTATAATAACTGTTTTGCGTAAAGGACATTTTCGGAATGAATCATTGTGCATTTCATTCTAGCACATATGTCCGCGCACTATGTCAGGTGAGATAGCATTACTTTTGTTGGAGTTCGCGCCGTCGACTTGTTCAACCTTAACTCTATTTATTGAATCTCTTGTTTGTTCTGATGTTTGCAAATAAGAAAATAATTTGCCGTTTCACAAAGGTCAAAGCTCGTCCGAGATGTTCAATTTTGTATGAGTATATTTAAGTGCGCTCCGAATAATCTATTAATGTATCCCTCTGTATTTCCCCAGGGAATTCATGTTTTAGGAATTAATCTAACATTAACGGAATAACAGTTTGTTATGGACGAGTCTCGACCCGTCTGGTCCGAGTTCAATTCTGCTGGTGAAGAAAAATTACTAAGAAACCCACTATGGTAGAATAGGTAGAAAGACGTGAAAATGTAATAATATTTACCGAGTGCCCAGCCAAATTGGTATTCTAGACGATTCGAAATTTTTATCCATTTATTGCTGCTTATTTTAATAAAATGTTCTCTCAAATAGGTTTTTATATCAGGGGTCCATATTGAAATAGAAAAACCATTTAGTATTGTTCTTTTAACCGTGATAGGTCCGATATGCGCTATCCAACTTGATCATTTGATCGATTGAGTTTTGTAGCCACAATGCTTAACTTTTTTATATAGAAGACCCCGCAAACGGACAGTCGCTTCACCTGGTGGTAAGTGATAAGCGACATACCGACACTAACGTGTGCTGTCCCGTAGTCGTATTCCTGTCTCTTAGATGACGGGACGCGGGCCTAAGGACCTAAACACTAAACTTAGACAGGTCTGAGCTTCGTGGCCTCACCTTTAGACAGGTGACGTCAGAACATACCCCGGTCTACTAGCTCTTCTTCCCTTCTAAAAAAAACGTATTGTAGTCAGCTTCAATTATTTATTTATTTATTTATTTATTTATTTATTTATTGGTTTACCAACAATTGATAACACAGATACATTTGTTTTTTTTTACATAGATTTTTACAGTTTACAGTGCATCAATCACTTATAGGCAAACACCACATGATCAGTTAAATCACAACAAGACATAGTAGTTATAACAAATTAGTAAAAGATTATTGTAGTGTTCTAAAGATATACATAATATAATACCGATGACATTTTTTTGCAATGCTATAACTTTATATGTATATATGTATGCACATACATATATCCATTTTGTTGTGTCCAGGCTAGTATTGTGTGTATATTATGTGCGTGAGAGTGAGTGTGTGCATATGATTGTATGTTCTGGCGTGTGCGTGCGTGTGTGTTTGTTGTTCTGTTCTGTTCTAGCCCTACGATGTTACTCTTGGGATCGGTTCATTACCACTAGTTTGTGAGTACTTGTGTGTGTGCGTGTGTGTGTGCGTGCGCGTGTGTATGTGTGCATGTGTGTGTACTTTGGATGTCACTGGCGATGGTCGCGAAAGTGTTTTTCCAATATGTATTTAATTTTATAGTGCGGTTCGAAATATATATCGATCAAGTCGCTCCATTCATTTACAGTCTTACACATTCTGACACATGGGGAATTAGTGCCCAATACTGTTCTACTTAAAGGAGGGCAAAGTGGAGTTGTGGGATTGCGTGGCAGTCGTTTGGGGGCACGAAAGTTGAACAGAGCTAGTAATTGTGGGGAGTCAATGCAACCTTGAATAATTTTGCTTGCGAACACTATGTCCATCAATCGCCTGCGCTCCTCCAGACTGTTCATTGCAAAGTATTTCAGTCTACGGTTGTAGGAAGGAATTGTTTTTGCCACTCCAGTTGAGAACGCAAGGTGCCACAGAAAACGTTTCTGGATTCTTTCTATGCGTAAGCAGTGTGTGGCGTAATGTGGTCTCCAAACAACGCTGTTGTATTCAAGTATACTCCGCACCAGACTGTAATAGAGTAATATCTTGGTTTTGCTTTGTCGAAAGAATTTACAGTTTCTGAGTACAAAACCCAACATCTTAGATGCCCGGCCAATGATATTCTCTAGATGCGGTATAAACGTTAATTTACTATCGTATATCACCCCAAGGTCCCGGATAGTATCAACTTCATTTATTTTATATTCTTTTATGTAGTATTCAGATTTTATGACGTTGTTTTTTCTTGTATATTTTACGTGGTAACATTTTTTGGAGTTTAAGTGCATGCTATTTTCATCACACCATTCGACGAGCCTGTTGATATCCTTTTGTAAATTAAGAACATCCTCTTTGGACTTAATAATTCGTAGAAACTTGAGATCGTCGGCATACATAAATACTTCAGAGTACTGGCAACAGTTTGGAATGTCATTAATGAAGTAGTTAAACAATATTGGACCCAAAATTGAGCCTTGTGGGACTCCAGAAGAGATGCTTATCATACTAGATTGGAAACCGTTGACTACTACGAAAAAAGCTCTTTCTGATAAATAAGAGCGTACCCACTCGAGGAAAATGCCAGAGATCCCATAAGCTTGTAATTTTTCTATAAGTATTTTGTGGTGAACCCTGTCAAAGGCTTTGCTAAAGTCACTATAGATGACATCTGCTTGATGACCCTTATCAACTGTTTTAATTATTAAATCAGTGAAAGGGACCAGATTGGAACAAGTAGATCGTAATGCAGTAAACCCATGTTGTCTATCGCTTATATATAGTTTGAGATGGTTTTGTACATATGGGCAGATTAAGGACTCAAAAATTTTGGCGAATGATGACAGGATGGATATTGGTCTGTAGTTAGATACCAAATCGCGGTCGTCCGACTTATGTATGGGAACCACTCTAGCCATTCTCCATACAGACGGAAATATTCCAGTGTCCAAAGACTTATTATAAATTAAATATAAGGGAAGGGCCAGTTGTAGTGCACAAGTCTTAATGAATATTGGTGGAATGCCATCAGGGCCCGCACCCTTTCTATCATCTAAACTTTTTAATTTTTCCAATACATCGTCAAATCGTATATTTGGTATAGTTAAATTAGTGCTATAATTCTGCATTGATCTCAAGAAATCTGATTTATAAGTCACATTCCTGTCATTACTGTCATTACTACTAGAGTCGTACACAGAGGAGAAGTATGTAGCAAATAACTGGCATATTTCTGTACCATCAGATGTAGATTTGGTGCCATCTGTCATTAAAAATGGATATGCACTGGATCCACCACGCCTTGCTTTTATGTGACTCCAGAATAATTTTGGGTTATACTGTATACCCTCCTCCAGTTTTTGGATGTAGTTGTTATAGCAGTCAGTAGAAAGTTTATTGCAACGCTTGCTGATCAGTTTTAATTCTATAGCATCTAAGGGATTCTTATATTTACGAAATCGTAATCTTATTTTATTTTTTTCGTTTAAAATTTTAATTAGGTTGTTGTTGAACCATGGTGGAAATTTGTGTTTTTTATTTTTTATTTTAGTGGGTAGGTGTTTTTGTATTGCATTCTTAATAACATTATTGAATATGTCTACCATCTCGTTTACATCCACGTCCCGCATACTAAATAAATGAACCCAGTCGACGTCATTAAGATAATTTCTCATTGGTGAGTAATTTGTAGTGTAGAAATTAGGTCTTGTTTTTAATGTAGTGTTATATTGTAGCCGCTTATCCTTAGCTATGGACAAAATGATATCCAGAGGAGGATGATATGTATCAACATTACTAATCGGACTTTGGCATTCGTATACATTACACATAGGGTGGCTAGTCAATATTAAGTCTAATATACAATTTTTATTATTTGCAACAAAATTACATTGATGAAGTTTATTGGTGTTAATAAATTCCATCATCACTTGATCAGTACTATTTAATCTACTATTGTTAATTAAATTTGACAACTTCCAATTTATTTTACCTAAGTTAAAGTCACCTGCTATGAAAATATGCGAGTCCCTTATTTGTTCAATAATTGCATTACAGTTATTAATATACAGCTCCAGGGAGGTCCGCTTTATTGGGGGAGGCAGGTATACTCCGCAGATAACTATCCGGCGAAAGGTACATGTATGAGGCATTTCTATTACCACCCAAATATCCTCGCACACACTTTCCCATTGTTTAACTCGTTTGGATTTAATATCTTTTTTAACCGCGACCAATACGCCACCGCCTTCAATACTCTTTTGTAAGTACGATTTATTTCTATCTCTTCTATATACTATGTACCTGTCGTCGAAGAGTTCACTGCTCAGTACAGAACTATTCAGCCAAGTTTCCGACAGAATTATTATATCATAATTATTGCAACAGATGTTTATATACAGGTTGTGAGTTTTAGTTTTTAATCCCCGACAATTCTGGTAATAAATTTTTAGACTATTGAATTTTGTTTAATGTGTACTTTATACAGTCATTCTGGATATTTAAACTTAATTTAATTGCTTAAGGCTATCAAGATTTTTTATGAGCATATGATTTGTATTTTCAGATTTCCTTACGAATATTCTACCGTTTCTTACCCAGACGTACTTATAATTATTTTCTTTTGCTTTAAGCCTTGTAGCTGCATGTAAAGCCTTATTGGCCGGGGAGAGGTGTTCAACCACATAAACAGGTGTTTTATTGCCAGATAGTCCGAGATCAGCACTATTCAGCTTGTTAGAGGAATTCTTTTTATTGTATTCGATAACTGAAGCTAACAATTGGTCCCGCACTCTTGGTGAGCTGAGTTGGATGACTACTGAACGAGGACGTGTGGTATTTGTTTGAAGTTTAGCTATACGTGTGCAATGTTGCACATCGCCCTCCCTCATCTCACATCCCACCACCGAACCAAGCTGTTTCACGACAGTATATAGGTTTTCCTGCTTATGTTCCGGTAGACATTGTAATTCCAGATTATTTGCTCTTGCCTTCTGCTCCAAGTAATTAAGTCGTTGAGTTAGATCCGTTATTGTGGATTTTAATTGATTGTTCTCGTTCTTTAATTCATTCGTGACATTTTTTAGGTCCATATATTCAGCTTGGAACTTTTCAAATTCCTGTGTATGAAATGTCAAAGAGACACTTAGTTCTCTTACCTCACATTTAATAGGTTCTAACTCCTTATGAATCTGTTGAAGCATGCTGGCAAATTCGTTTTTGACAGCTTCCTGTACGATGCTGCGAATGTCCTCAGCAGTAAGTGTTTTTAGTCCTGGTGGCGAATCCAAAGCAGGTCTCTTATTTCCTCTTGATGTGTTAACATTACGTACTGGAGTGGAATCTTTCCTTGAATGTTTTGGTTCAAAACTTAAGCATCGCGGGCATTGCCATTCAACGTAAGCTACGGAATCTTTAGGTATTTCAGGCATAGAAAGGCAGATAAAGTGATATGCCTTTTTGCAGCATTTACAGCCAATAAAATTTTCATTTCTATCTATGGTATTATTACTGCAGCATTCAAATGATATAACTCTTGTGGACATAATAAAATAACGTGGTTGACAGTCGATATAATAAAAAATAAAATCCAAAAGCTCCAAGTTGGCCGCCTCTGGCGGTAGTTTCACATAAAAAAATAAAAAGTTTGTTATTTTACTGAAGTACAGGTTAATGCCGCCGTTGCAATCAATGCGTCGTCCTAAGCGCTGTGATTTTGCAGTCACTTACGCGTTCTTTGCGATCTACCGGCGATATTTGTACTTCGGTTCTTAGTATTTATTGATAGTTCATTCAAATTATGGCTTGTAAGAGTAATATATTTTCTAACTCACTTCAATTACAGCAACTTGGTGTTTGTAGCACAGGTATTTCGCACTATATAGTTTAAAGCCGGCTTTTTGACTAGTTAATTATCGAAATATTACGGAGCACATAAATTCGTGTGTGTACGCTGTGATAGTTCCGACGATATACTGTACGTATTATAATATAATAATATACGTATTATAATAATCATGTCATCAACACATGACCATCTGATCTCAAACTAGGGAAGAGCCTGTTCTTATGGTAACCAGACAACTAATACAAACATATATTTCTAAACACGTACATATTATAGATAAATTACACCCAGAAACAGAACAAATAATCATGCTCATCACACAAACATTTGTCTTGGGTGGGGATCGAACCCACGACCTTCTGGCTTAGCAATCAGTGTCACTAACCACTAGACCAACAGGCCAGGCATTGTAATCCAGTAATTTCAGTATAATATTATAGTAAATTAATACTAGAAAAACACTGACTTATAAAATATCTATTTGGATACTTTAAATAACTTTTAATACTATACAAAAACAACGGTAATAAAAGTAGTTTTATTACAATCAATTTGGCGTATTACGTCAGTTGACCTTTACCTTAAGGTTCATCCCTACACTGACAGGGGTCGCAAATCCTTCGAGATTTCGAGACAAATCCGTTCACAATTCTCACTGAAATGGCATTTTCATTAATGCTTTTAGCTTAAATACACTCGGCGGTGCATTTACACGATTTTTTGTTTCAGATGTAAGTGCAATAACAAGAACGAAATTCGCAATGCAATCTGAATTTGAAAAGAATATTACATTTGATGGGATAATTATGTATATAGCGACGTTGATAACGTAGAGAAATGTGGCTTTAGAGTGCAACAGTGGCGTTTTTAAAAATCTAACAATAAAATGTCTCGGAGATTTTGGTCAGCATTAAAAAATTAAAACAAACATAGTGTAGACTTTGTTGACAAACAGCCTGTACTCTAAAATTGAAACGAAAGAAACAATTTCATGTATTTATGAAAGACATGTTCTATCCATGTTAGCAACGTCACTATACATACTGTATTATACTATATATGTTATAATATATACTTATTGTATATCCTGACCAGAAAAATAAAAACCCTCGCCATATTGCGGAAAATTTCGGAACTAATTTCTGTATGGACAAATACTATGTGTTGACGTAAAACAGATACAGTGGCGACACCACGCAGGGTTTATATATTTCTGGTCAGGCTATACACTGTAAAACAACTACAAAACAGTGGATATCCTAAACAGATTACAAAAAAGATGACGAAGAAATCACTCTGCAGCGAATGTCGATTTTTGCGTGAAATAAGTATTAATATTATTTTTTAAAAAGTATATGTGAAATTATTTTTACTTTAATTATTAAATTAATATGATTAAAAATGAAATTTACCATATCTTCAATGCAATAAATTTTATACAATTTTAATAATTATATTTTAAATAGAAACATAATAAACAATTACAAATAGGTAAAAACTTAAATATGTTATATGAAATTTGTTTCCATAGATAATTTTAGTCGCTCTGAAGTTAGTTTATCGATTCTCAATATAACTCGTAGCTAACTTCACAGCGATCATTAAGTTTATTCTTTTTGTATGTACAATAGAAAAAACAATAAATTCATAATATTTATTATTATAAATACATACACACAATGACATATCCGAATAAGACAGAATTGTTAATAATACATAGGTACTTTAAATAATTATTTGTTACGTGATACGAATCATATAAAAACGAATTTTCATAGAATCAATGTGCTGCTTACAAATTTCCATTGTAATTCTTAATGCTGCTTAATGCTTGATCGAATGTCAAGTAAAGGGGGTAAAATTCAATGTTGTAATGTAAAAGTATCTTATTAAAAATCGAAGATACTTTTATAGAGTTGCAACATTGAATACGTTTTATAGAAAGATTGGAGAGTAAAGAAACTAAGGAAGATATTAGAATCACAAAGACAATATTTTGTAGTATCTAAGTTGGCATCTCCAAAATAACATGAAATTCAGTCTAAATTCAGATAAAAATCTCTATTAGCAATAAATATTTAAAGGGTTGCCATAAAGCAATAATAATCGAATAAGACAAAATCGTTTAATGCGAGAATCGAGTTAGATTCGAACGCTAAACTCGATTTGTAATCAATTTCAGAAGACGATATATAAATTAAACTGACAACACCGCCTGTGTAACAAATTTACAATCTCTTGGTGATTATTTTTTATTACATTACTATCAATTTTTATAACGAAATTTTAGCTTTGTATAAAATAAAGTGTTTAGCATTAGAGATATTTAAAATAACTGCAGATACTTATAGATTTTGCTAATTTATGCGTATAGAAAAGCCTGTATAATATATTTTTTATTATATTACTTACTCTTTTTTATTTTAACAGGAGGAGCGAAAATCTTTATAAAACGCCAAATAATCTATAAAATATGGTTGAGTGCAATTAGAGTATTGATACATATTAAAACACTGTATAAATAACGTTTTATATGTCTAAAATAAATCTGAATAATAAACATAACTAATTCAGGCAGCAAAAGTTCCATAATAATAAATATTATTCCCGAGCGACAAACCCTGGAATTGAGATAAATGCATATAATTTGTAAGACGTCTTAATTACACCATATTGTTTAACTTTGGCGCCGTTTCGTAGAAACTGATGTACAATATACAACTTTATTTGTAAACTACAGATGAATATTTTGTAGTTTTATGCTAATACCAAACGTATAATTGTAAATGAATATAGTATGTTGTAGAATTATAGGTATTATTAAATTATTTTATAATTAAAAAGCAGCACATTGAATTTATCGATTCGAGTAATAAAATTGTTAGATTTTTACATATTATACAGGATTCTTGGTAATTCGACGAATTCTCGTTAGGTGATAGGGGTGTGACTATTTGCGACAATTTTAACCCCCATGTCCATTATTCAAAAGGGAACCATTTTTGAGCTATTATCTTTTTTAGCTTTTATCAAAATAAGTCAAATATCTATTTTAAAAAGTATCAAATGATCTTTAGTTTGAATATATTACCAGACTGCTCCCTTTGTGATCAGTTTTTTTCAATTTCTTTGAAATAAGTTTCTAGTTGATATGTACTGTTGGAGAGCTAAGAAAACGAAAATGATCTGCTAGTCAAGTTCCATAAGGTTTTTTTGTTTGTTCGTAAGGCATTTATGTGGAAAAAAAACCAAAAAAAAAATTGTATCGTTTTTCGTTTGGAATTTTTTATTTGAACCGATAATTGTTAATTTAATATTGTTATATAAATAAAGAAAAAATGAGATTTAAATTGATACTTTTATTTAAATAATTTTTTGAAGTTGCATTTTATACTTTTTTTGAAAATAACTAAAAACGTCATGATCACTCAAAAATGACTTTTGCATAATGTATATGTAAAAATTATCGCAAATAGTCACCTCCATAGAGTTCGTACAGTACTTAATACAACAGGAATACCCCTCTCACCTCTTAACGGGAATTACCAATAACCTGTATACTAGTACCTACATAAGTAGTAAATAATAGCTCATACCATAAAGTTAACTTAAAATATTTAAACCGTCTTATATTATTTTTGTATGATGCAAAATGATTTATATAATATGCGATTTATTTAAACGTAAAATGGCCGCCATTTTAGAAAATAACATGGCTGAAACAATCGACTACAAATTCATGCCTGCAGGAATTGATATGCAAATGAAATGAAATGTAAATTATTAGAATATGATATTAGCAACACCTACGACAATACAAAAATTAGTGCTTATCTTGTAAATAATAAGCTAATACAGAAATTAGAATTTATTGTTAGCGTTTAAGAATTCTGTGTTACGAAATATTGTAACATACTTTTCTAATCGTAATTCTTTGGCCGTATATTGCTCATTTTAAAGTCTGCTAAAATATTTAAAAATCTAGAACACAAATTGAAAACTTTATAATATTTACTTGTAGTCTTTTCTAACACTATGTGATGTTTGAACTAGTAAATAAATTATCTTAGATATATCATGTAACTCAGTCTTCATCTTTTCAATGCTTTTAGAAACTGTTTGATCAATAAAATATCAGAAACTTTATAAATTTAAAAATGGAACTGTCTATGTTTTTTTTTTTATATATTTGAGATCTTGATTTACTGATTGGTGTCTTTAATTAATATTACACCCTTTGTACGTGTAATGTTTAGAAAAATGCTTTCTCATAATTACTTATTATTATATACTTGCGGTCGAATCACCTAAATTTGCCCACCTTCCTATCTTTGCCAGGAACCTCTAAATTATTTTTTTACAAATTATGGAGTATAGAAAGAAGTTCTTATACATATTTGAGTCTTTGGACTAAATCTTCTTTAATAATGGCTCTCACAGAAATTGGCAATCTTTGGTTGAACTGAATTGTTTTTCCGGAAAAGGAAAAATTCGGGAAAGATTAAGAGTGGGCAAAAGTGGTTTATTTTATTTAGTATTTTTAAGACCTAGTATACACTTGTACTATATTACAAATTTTATTTATTGTGACATATCTACGAGGATATTAATAGTGCAATTTTAATACAATATCAATTTTTGTACATAATGACCAATAAAATATAATTTTAGGAAATAAAGCATATTTCTCACTCCAATAAAATATTACTTGTTATATAATTAATATAGAAAATAGTGTTATAACCGCGTCAGTGTAATTTTTTTTTTTTCAACTGTTGGCAAAGGTTTATTTTGAAAACGATTTGTTGTGATTGTATGAAATTATGTTTACGTTTTGGTTTAATAATCAAATCAAATTCAGATAAAACACTTGCAATTTTATAAATATAATTGTGCATATGCATGCCCACCACTGCCAAATATCCCCCCAACATGGTGGTAGATAAGATGACGTGTACGTTTTAATGGACATAAACTTTTCGCACAAAAGTGTTACCACACTACACTCAAAAGTCTATAAAATTTTGCACAGAAAACTACTATCATTTAATTTTAATCCATTTTTTTTTAATCCAAATACTAAATTGCAAACACTAACTCAACAATCATTGCAGACAGATAAGACGTCGGGAAAATGTGGAAATAAGCCCGAGCCCCGAATAGAGACATCATTTTTTTAAATTAACTGTCACTTTGACATCACGTGATCTCATCTACCACCTGAACACAAATAGTACAAACTAAACAACGATCCACGTACCAACATAGTTTTTTTAAATATTTTGTGAAATGTCTGCGGCTTTTATAATATCTTAAAGAAATTATAGATTTCATGATGTCACTTACTATTTTAAATAATACAATCGTTCTGCACTTGTAAATAAGTTTTATAATGAAACCTCTGTAGTATTTCACTCCCTAAAGACATGGAGGTTAGATAGGAATACAATCTCTGTGTATGAAAAGTGTCTGTGATAAATCTTTAAATAAGGGTGGTGCAACATTAGCATGAGGTAGTAAATACATTCACTCACATACATTTATGTATACAAACACCATACCCTGTTACTACACCGGCATCATTGGACGGTTTTTGAACTTATTATTTCTAGCATCAGCTGGACTTTCCACTTTTCTCCCATATGAGCTTGTCCTCCTTGTATCTATCCTCCATGCCTAATGATCTTTATGACGTCACTGTTATCTGTTGACATCTTAATAAGATACTTTTTTGACAATTTTCATTGATATATTTCAGAATAAAATAGATTTTTTTATAATATTATATCTACTTATCTTAAAAATATCCAAAATGTTATATTTTCTAAAACAGTTGAAAGTCCTTTTATGAAGGGATTTTATCAATTTTTTGTCCTTGTAGTGCAACTGTCACATTCTGTCACTGCATAATATAGTGTTTTGATAGACTTGATACTATTTTAATTAAATTTTTTAATTTTCTTTTGGAAGACTTTAATTTCATATAACTAATTAATTACATTACATTATATAAATGTTATATCCAAATAAATTATGTACTTAGTAATAATATAAACGCACTGATTTAAATAAAATCGATTTCGAAACTATTAAATCGATATTAGATTGTTAATGATCGAATGCTAAAGTTATCAATTTTAATATGCAAATAGTGTTGAAAGATAAATCCGCTATTGATAAACAAAATTATAAATTATATACCTACTTCCTAAATATGTTTTAGGTTCAAATTCTAATGTAATATTTTTATTCGATGCAATAAAAACTCGATTAGCATATATTCGAATAAATCGATTTCTTTGTAGTGAGGTGTGATTCCTAATTCAATAAATATTTAATAGGATTATAGTGTAAATAGGTTTTTAGGAAATGTCGTTTTATACCAAAATGTTTGATTGCGGAATGGAAGAATTCTTTATCCTTTCGTCAGTTAGGTCGCCCTTGGAAAGTACTTAATTTTAACGTATATATTGTAATATACTCGTAATATCACTTTTTAATGTATTCCTAACGAATATTTTACCGTACTTAAGTAATTTTTGTATCGTTTACAATGATTTCATGTTTAATCTTGTCTGTAGACTTCAAAGGGCATAGACTACTCTGCCTCTAGCGGAACGCAGTATGGAACAAGACTACACAAATATGAAATCGTTAACGTAAACGATGAAAGCTCATGATGTACCATAGAAATATTGTAATTTTATTTCAATATTAATAAATAATTTCAATACATATTTTTTAAACTTAATTGTAATACTCTGTCAATTTGTACACATGTTTTATCAATGAATTTCGTGTATGAATAATAGATGGAATAATTCCATTGTTCGAATAGCTTTCGAGTGCAATATTAATGCTCATATAATATTCTTCAATTCCCAATATTACGGTTGGAGATGTCTGATGCTCGAGCGATGAGAAATAAATTGTTTTAATGAAATATTAACATTGACATCAGAGAGATACTTATTTATGTATAAATTAATGTACTTACTGTTCATATTTTTATTTAATTGTTGAATGAATTGCAATAATATAAAATTATCCATGATGCAAAACTTGTCAACGCACGAGAAACTAAAAATACGCGGACTTTGCAAGGCTTGTCGCAATATGCTAATTATCAAAGCCATGCATGCATATTGCACATATGCACGCATGTTGCGCATATGCATGCATCGTCTTTCGTGTGTTGCCATACTAACAGAAGGGCGACCGCTGACCACTGCACAATTATGTCCTTGAAACATTTTGCTTTAGCACAATTTAAATTATTTAATATCCTTATTGGGATCATATAATACTTACGAGTGATTGTTTTCATCTGTGTTACGTAAACTTGTACAATAAAATATAGTAAATATTTGTGATATAATATATTGTGTTTTATTTCTTTTTATCAATGTGAACGTAGCTGTGACGGCTCTTATGCTCCCTTTAACCTACCGGAGCCTTGGGCACTAAGGGCCCTACCGGTGGGAGGGAAGCGCTGTGCCGCGCTCTCGGCTGCATGGGTACCACCGTCTTGCTTGTTTCTCCCGTGAAATAGCTTTGCTGTGCTTCGGAGAGAAGGGCAAGACAGGCAGTGTAATTACTGGCACCGAGACTTAACATCTTATGTCTCAGGATAGGCAATACATAGATGAGTTGGCTGGACTGGACTAGTTCCAGGTAAACTAGTTTATGTTCATGGGCGACGTCGATTACTTATCATCAGGTGGCACGTTTGCCAGTTTGCCTATTCAACCAACATAAAAAAAAAACTATTTTGAGGTCTGTGAGCCTGAACTTAGAACTAGAAAAGTATGAAGACAGTGATTAGGGCACTATTGGGTATCCAAATCAGCAATTATTGTTTTATTTTTTTAATTATGTAGAATTGATGGGTTATATAATAAAGATGTCTATAAACTACATGTATGTTTCTGTTTTACCAAACATATATTTTTATAAAAAGGCAGACCGTGCAGTGAATTCGCCTAACACAAGCACCGATTGCCCATATATGTGCTGGGACTCCTCCTCGAAATTAGACGAGGAGGTTGTTGGACGATAGTTCATGATGCGCTTTTTTTTTTTCTTTAACGCCGGGAAATGCTCTGAGGCATCCCGCGAGGGAGTGGGTTTCCCCACGCGGGTATGTGGGACTCGCTGCGCCCGACATTTGGTAAATGGATGCAGGTCTACCCACTAAAACAAACAGGGCACCTCGACGGCTAGTCAGTCCCGTAAGGGACCGACGCCACCTCCTGAGACGGGTTGTCCCGCACCACAGCACAACCCCTCCCAACGTCGGGACAGTACAATGAGGTGAGGTTCCCATCCTCACCCCTTGCCCCCTGCTCTTCTGTCCCCTCTTTTTATAAGAGGGGTACAAAGAGCCCCCTCGGCCCAATTAGCTTCGCCCAAGGTGCACCGCTCACCCTAGGTTACTGAGCCCCACCACCACGACAAGGTGGTGGTGGGGTCATGATGCGCTCTGGCCCAATGCGGATTGGTGAACTTCACACACCTTCAAAGTATTTTAATCTCATCAGGCATGCAGGTTTCCTCACGATGTTTCCTTCACTGGTGAGCAAGCGACGGTCTCATGTTCAGGTGCATGTAGAAATTTAGAAAAATCCTTTTTTTCAAGGTACCACAGGGGTCAGGATCAAATCCGGAGCTCTCATTCAAGAGGCCGAGTCCATACCAACTAGAGCCTAGAGTTTAGAGCTCTAGACCATAGTCGCTCACGTTGATTTACATATATGTGCCAAAATATTATAAGTACCTATATTATAAATCTGCGTTTATAAACCTCATAATAATTACCAAAAATGAAAATAAAAAATACTTAAATTTACTTTCATTATTAACACTTACTTTAATTAAATATAAATTTTAAGCAGGCGATTAAAAAACTGATACATAAAAATAATCGATATTTCCATACAAACGTATTTATCCCATTTCTTTAACTAGAACATTCTAGTATACAATTACTATTTTTTTAAGTGTAACACACTTCGTTACTTTCTCTTCATTCAATGCCTGCCATAAAGACAACTGTCATTTTATGTTCCAATAAAAAGTTGAATGAAATAGCCGAGCGAGTCCATTAAGTAAAGTGGCTCCACCTGGCGACTGTCGCACTTTGATCTTATTAAGTCTACGCTCCTTCGCTTATTATATCTTTAGATACCTGCAAGAAAGTGGCTTCCATTCATTCAGTTTTTCGAAAAGATAATTAATTACTTACTCACTAATGTAACATTATATAGAGGTTCATTTTGACAAATACATAGTAGAAGTGAATGCTATACGATTTTCGAGATCATTCCAAGGAATTTAGTAAAGTACGCTTACATTTTGAACTGGCTGGTGCTATGAAATAAGAAAAAAAACTCGGAGTTCCGATGGTATGCGCGCTCACACTGACAAACTTCAGATTTTAAATAATACCTACTTATTTACTAGCTGGTGCCTGCAACTTCGCCCGCTTTAACTTAGGATTACAGCCGTATACCGACTGATGATGATCATTTTATAGCCACTCAGTATTCACGTAGCATTCAAACGGTAAAAGAATTCTTAAAATCGGTTAAGTCGTTTTTTGACTTAATTGATGTGAAAAAAATCCGCAAATCATGATATATATCATACTTTTATTAAGTGTAAACTTCTTTTAGCGCGGTACGCATATTTTTAGATGAGATAAAATCACTTAACTCGCAACACCGCACACGTAACGCTGGAGACACAGTATGACGTTTATATGACGTGGACTCGCGACACCGCACACGACACGCTGGAGACGCAGTTTGACGCTTATAAGACGTGGACTCGCGACACCGCATGCGAGCTGCTGGAGACGCAGTTTGTAGTTTGATTTATTTATACATTATTTGTAAATTTATTTATTTTGCAAATTGAACAAATATCAGACAATATTTGTTTTGCAAATTGTGTTGCTTCTAAAATATGTCATGCGGCCATTTTGTGCGCCGTTTAAATTGTCATAATCTTTTACAGCCTGTATAGGTATTTGAATTTAATTGTTTTGTTTTCACTTCTATCGGCAGTCCCTGTGACTGGTTGGGTTTTGTTTTTCTTTTACGCTGGGAATTGCTCTGAGGCATCCGGCGGGGGAGCGGGTCTCTCCACGCGGGTATGTGGGACTCGCTGCGCCCGAAAGCTGGTATGGTGGACGCAGCTCTACCCACTAAAACCCGGCGAGTGCCACCAATGCCGCCTTTGGTGGGTGCCCCGGATGTAATGAGCAAACAGGGCACCTCGACAGCTAGTCAGTCCCCCAAAGGGTCCGACGCCACCTCCACAGAGGGGTTGTCCCGCACCACAGAACAACCTCTCCCAACGTCGGGACAATACAATGGGGTGAGGTTCCCGTCCTCGCCCCTTCTTGTCCCCTCTTCTTATAAGAGGGGTACAAAGAGCCCCCTCGGCTCAAGGTGCTGGGCTCACCCTAGGATACTGAGCCCCACCGCTACGTCAAGGCCTAAACCATGGAGGGGATGATATATCATACTTAGGAAACCAACAATACGACATTACTGCGAGAGTGACGCCGATAGGAGGGTTCAATTGGGAGGGGCAGCATTCAGGAAGCTTAGCCATATTCTCACGTCGTCTATACCGCGGAAAAGACGAAAGTCTTCGATCAATGCGTTCTTCCCGTGATGACCTACGGGGCTGAAACGTGGCCTCTAAATCTACGACTGGTCCGTAAGTTTGCCGTAACTCAACGTGCTATGGAGCGTGCTATGATGGGTGTTTCTTTGACAGATAGGATTCGGAACGAAGACATCCGCCAGAGAACTAAAGTGACCGATATCACGCAAAGATTAAGCTTATTGAAGTGGCAGTGGGCTGCTCACACACTCAGGAGAACGGATGGCCGATGGTATTGCCCCAACCCCCCAGGTTCAAGAGTGGAGGCCACGTTTAGGTTTACGAAGTGTTGGTCGGCCATTAACCAGGTGGGAAGACGATCTCCGTGCAGTAACCGGTCCGTGTTGGATGCGAGTGGCGAGCGTTCGGCCGTCTAGGCGTTCATTGAAAGAGGTCTATATTCAGCAGAGTCTGATAATGATGACGATGACGAATAGACTGTTAATAATAAAATTTAATTAATAATGGATGTGCGTAATTGTTTATTAGAAATATATGCATGCTTCTAAAAATGGCGAACATTACATAACTTTCATTTTATTATAACAACTCAATTGTATTTACTTATAATGTTCCTGCAAATAAGCATATTATTATTATTTTTGTTTTTGTTATATTTCCTCAACCCTTTTGAGGCTGGTAATTAAATGGTACTTACGGATAAAAGCAAGTAAATACCATTGGGGTTTATTTAAAAGACTATATTGGTTGGCTTTCCTCGTCTACGTCAAGGAATCTTCTGACAATGCGGCAGGTATTAAGAATGGCGGCTTTTTGCAGTTGTATGTAGGTATAGGGTTTTAGATCAATGAGTTTTAGGCTATGGTGCAGATATTTTGGTATGATACCAGTGGTGGACAACACTATTGGCATAATGTATAATAATAATTATTATTATTATTATTCCGCCGTAGTATATTAAACAAGAAAAGGACATCCTTCAATGAATATGTAAGTAGCATTGGCAAAATATTAAAAAGGAAATATTATGTAATAGATTATAGATCCTTGGAAATGTGGGTAATAAATACTCTTCCAGAGTGTTTTAGTGATCCTCATAATATTATCAATAATCAATTTTAAATATTCCTCACAAGTCACAGTAAAAAAAATGTTGCTAAGACTACTTTAGCATATATAAATATTCATAATTTTTATAACAACTCGATTTTTCAATTATCCACAGCGAGTGAAAATAGCATTAGGTACCGCCTACATTCAATGATATTATCCTACACTAGTAGCTAATAGCTGTTGCCCGCAGCTTCGCCCGTGTTATCTTAGATTTACAGCCGTACGCGGATTGATGATCATCATGAACATCAGCTATCTGTCAGTGAAAGTCCCATCAAAATCGGCCCAGCCGTTTCCGAGATTAGCAGGAACAAACAGACAGACAGACAATTTTTTTTAAAAAGATATTTTGGCACATGTACCGTGTATACATCTATACTATACCGTGGAGGCAAACATAAACGACACGCATCAGTGGGTGGAAACGTGTTGATAATGATGATGATGATGTATAAAATGATGATGATGATGTATAAAATGATGATGATGATGTATAAAATGATGATGATGATGTATAAAATGATGATGATGATGTATAAAATGATGATGATGATGATCTTGTGGATAACTCGGTTTATCCTGAGAATTGCAATTGCATGTTTGAAAGTAATCTGTTTACGCGCCTTTACTCTTTCAGGTACGTTATGTGCATCACGAAACTTGAGTGTATAAGTACCGTCACCACGTTTTAGCCAAGATATTTTCGGTACATTTGGGAGATGCACTTTATAGCAGCCTTTCTCATATTGGTGAATGCTCTGGACATGAAAATGACGACCTCTGTGGCTTAGTGGTAAGCGCGTTGGCGCTCAAGCCGGAGGCTGCCAGGGAACAAAAATATTTTCTGTTCCTGGGTCATGGATGTGTAATAAATATGTGTATAATATAATAAAAATCTTAAATATATGTATAGTATAAAAGTATTAAATATATTTCCGCTGTCTGGCACCCGTAACACAAGTTCTTCTAGAACTTACCACGGAACCAGATTGACGTGGTGTGAAAGCGTCCATAGATATTATAAAAATGAAAGATTCACTGAGATAGTAGTAGAGTAGTCAGGGTATTCAGTCTCACATTTCAAGATACCGCCTTTATGTACCTAATTTGGAGCTAAGGAATATGCCTTTTTGTTTTTTGAGACTCATGAAAAGATCGTTAATGAAGTAATAGTTATCTTGCGCCTGTGGGGTATAAATGGTAAAAACACCTTATATGACACACTTTATACGCCAAAATATTCCGAGGAATATTATAAAAAGATCCCGAGAACAGTTAGACAAAATCATCTTTCGGATAAGAAATTCATAATTAATCAAAAATAAACAATAAAATATTCCCAATACAATGATGGAATATTTAAAAAATCCAAACTAGCTAGGGAGTCTTTGCTCTTCCTTACCTACCCACCTGGCTCTCTCTTTCTATCACAGATTTTCTGGAAAATCTAATGTGAAGTCGGGGGCTTAGAATTCAGGTGCAGGAATTTAATAACAATTTTGTTTTTATTTGGTAGGGAATGAAGCCATAAAACAAACCGGGTGTCGAAGCGCCAGATACGACTTTACACATACGTCTAACTATTGTTGTTGAAGAAATAAGAAAAACTAAAATATCTCATAAACTAAGCGTCTCCGCGGAGGGGGAGTAGTACCAGGGGAATCCTACCCCTCCCCCTCCTCCTTCCTTCCCTCGCTCCCCTCAAGTCCTGCACCCGAATTCTAATGCAACTCCACTCCCAAGAAACGTAAATTTGAAATAAAATACCATTTAGAATGAGAAATAATTTATGTATAATTATGTATATACAATATACATTTAACAAATTTATGTAAATAAAGGAAAAATCTATCTAAAAAAGTATTTATCTTTATTTATCTTCCGGCACAGCAGTCGTGACCGCAGCGTGGGCACGCACTATACGTGAGGGATCTAGATGATACCGATGTATTCAAACTTTGAAGAGATTTTTTGGATTTCGGGGCCTTCTTTCTAAAAGTAGTATGAACTGATCTGCTTTCGAAACTTTTTGGTGTAATTATTATTATACCTTTAGTCATTTTCTTGATGGCTACCTTCGCTTTGTTTTTAGCTTTCCTTGGGATTATTGGCCTCGGATTTTGTTCATCTCGTCGACTTTTCCTCAAGCTGCGACTCAAACTTTTTTTGGAATTACTAGTAGCTGGTACAATTGGAAGCTTTTGTATAGGACCATCTCCTATATCTTTTGTTTCATCGACTGCTTTATTCGTTGCTGTTGGACCATTGCTGACGGCGTCTTGTTTTATTTGCGAGTTATCACCTGAATTATCCATCAGTGTATAAATTTTAATATAAATCTTTATTTGTAAATGTTTTCTTCTTTCATCTAAATGTCAATTTCAGACTTATGAATGTCAAAATTAAGATAAGTTTTTTGATATTTCTAAGAAGTTTTAATTAAGATTGTTATAGCATAAAAAAAATTTTGAAAACGTCATTAGAAGTAGGGAAGCCGAACAGGAGATTTGGGGATTTACTCGATGTCGGGGCAGATTAACATACGGGGGATACCTTACACCCAGTTGAGTAAGGTACTGTATATGAGCTCTTAATATATAGCCTTGGATCAAGGATCACAATAGTAAAAAAAGTTATACAATAGATATTCTCGAGCACGTCAGATTAATTATGGGACAATTTTAGTGTGACGGAGAATTGACGGAGATCTATACAAAATTGCAGAAACAAAGGTCATCTCGACATTCTCGAGCGTGGCTTTATTTTTATTTTTTTATTTTAAAGGAAATGTTTCGAGGATAACAGAATCTCATCTGACGATTTCCAGCCCAAGCCTCAACAAATCGTCGATAAAGTTGAACAAAAAATGATGATGAGAAATTGGAAATAACCTGATTTATTGGTGATCCTTACATCCTCATATCTTACATCATCATCTTACATCATCCTGTCTGTCTGTCTGTATGTCCGTCTGTCCGTCTGTCCGTCCGTATGTCACAGCCACTTTCTTCCGAAACTATAAAGAGCTATATTGTTGAAACTTGGTAAGTAGATGTATTCTGTGAACCGCATTAAGATTTTGACACAAAAGTAGAAAAAGAACAATAAATTTTGGGGGTCTCCATACTTAGAACTAAAACTCATTTTTTTTTTCATCAAACCCATCCCATCTATAGGTCTTCAAAAATGATATTGAGGTTTCTAATACCATTTTATTCTAAACTGAATAGTTTGCGCGAGAGACACTTCCAAAGTGGAAAAATGTGTGTGTGTCCCCCCTGTAACTTCTAAAATAATAATATGATAAAACTAAAAAAAAATATGATGTACATTACCATGCAAACTTCCACCGAAAATTGGTTTGAACAAGATCTAGTAAGTAGTTTTTTTATACGTATACCTACGTATTTATATATTTTATATAAACCGCAATTTACCTTTCATGCAATCAACTCAAATATATAAAAAAACATTTAATTCCATAAACATAAACCTTAATTTTTGTTAAAGTGTCTAATGTTGTATATTATGTAATGGTATGGAACCGGTTTTTTTTAAATTGTCACAATTACGAAATTCCTCCGAATAATCGTCAGATTATCACGTCGGTCAGCACGTCTAGGACATTAAGATGAACAGTATATTTTTTAATATGACGCGCTAGAGTATTTCGAAAGGACGATTTTTGTTACATATTTCAATAATCACCAAAATTGGCATTACGTCCAAATCGAGAACTTTCTTCGGGTATATTTGACACCCCTTAAATTTCTAACACACGACATATTTTTTCACATTTTTTTTACATTTTCAACCCTTCCGCACAGCCATCAGATGACGCAACCTAAATTATTAATTATTATTTAAGATACGTTGGCAATAATATCAATGTCTGACGTTCTCGGATATTTCCACTCAACAGTTATTTTTTCCATTTTTGAAATACTTTAGATACAGGAACTACTGGTGTGATTTGAATAAATCTTTCAGTGTTAGATAGCCCATTTATCGAGGAAGGCTATAGGCTAGACAACATCACGCTGTGACTAACAGTAGTTGAGTTAGTTCACGCGGGCGAAGCTGCGGAGAACAGCTTATATATTATAAAATACTTTCAAAAGTACAATAATAAAAAAATATATATGTTATATATTTATTGTAAAACGTGAAAATTAGACTATTTTAATTACAGACAGTAAAGCATTAGACATATACAAAGTCGTGGTCAACGTCGACCTTCTTGTGTAACCTCGGCGGCAGCTCCGGTACTATGTTCGTTGGAATTTTATCTGAAAAGACCAGAATTTGTATAAGCGAAAAAAAAGGCTAAAATTTAAAAAGTCTTAGGTTTTTGTATTGGAGTAATGACAAAGTTCGTCAAGGTAGCAACATCCTGCCTACTTGTTACGTCAAATAGTTGGTGAATCTCAAAATAATTTGTAAGTAGTGACATTGTTGCATTGCAGCCGAATTGGGCCGGCACGAACGGCACCTCTCGCTCACATAACACCGGTGTCGAGTGACAGCTATGCTGTCGCGTTTCGTGCGGTTTGTGAGCTTCCGGTGGACCATTGGGGAGGAATAGGGAAAAGGACGGCGGCGTATCTGCGTCGCCTTGGTTGTGCGGATGTGTATGGGCGGCGGCGCCGTGAGGCTCCGACTGCTCGTTTGCCCCCTGATGACATAAAAAAATCCTCCTTCCGGCTTAGGTTTACCAAACTTTAGGTGCCCTGACGAATACCTCGCGAAAACAACAAAGTAGCACTCACCGTTACATCTGTAGACCAGGTTGGACCAGATGATCATCTCCTGGGAGAAGCAGAATACCCCCAGCCTTCCCCCCTTCAGCGTGAAGTCGTACACGTTCCCGGAGTCGGCCACCAGCTTGTTGTTCTCGTAGATCTTCAGGCGGATGAGACCGATCTTCGGTCGGTGCAGCAGACGCCAGCGGTACGCGGTCTTCTCGCGCCAGCCGACGTTACGAGGGTCTTTCCACAGTAGTGTCACCTGATTTTTATAAAGACCATGTTAGTCCTAGATAGGAACGTGAAGGGTTAAAAAGAACTGTAAGAATGAGAAATTTGAATCTGAAAAATTCTAGTCTGACTTTGAGGTCGAAAACTAAACTCATTGTGAAAAATTTCTTATTTCTAGTTCGTTATTTCAATAATTTTATATTAACTACTAGCTGTTGCCCGCAGCTTCGCCCGCGTTAACTTTTAAAATTTGAGGGGTTGACCAACCTTATCACTTAGGGATATGAAAAATAGATAGTGGCCGATTCTCAGACCTACTGAATACGCATATAAAATTTGGTTAAAATCGGTAAAGCCGTTTCGGAGGAGTACGGTAACTAACATTGTGACATGGAAATTTTATATATAAGATTGTATGCGGGGTTAAGTATGTTTTCTGTTCAAAAAGATTATTCGGGGGATATTCGTGTTATATTCGTCATTTATCACGCATCATCCACCTTCGGTCGTCCGTCATCCGTCATGCTTCCTCCACTCTTCGTCATAGTACTCGTGCTGGTGTTGGAGTTCCTCAGTATCATCCATCCTCCATGATCCAACCATCCGTCATCCAGTTACAATCCCAGTGCTGCTCTCATCGTCATACGTGGTATTGGTATCAGCTTCAGCTGTATGCAAGGGTCGTTGACGGTGTGGAAAGGCTTGTCATCTTTCATCTACCATCCATCCATCCATAATCCATCCATCCATCCATCCTCCATCCATCATCCATCCATCCATTCATCCATCCATCCATACTCCATCCACCATCCATCCATCCTCCGTCCATCTATCCACCATCCATCCGTGCGACTCACCTCGTCCTGCGTGGTGTTGGAGTGCCACAGCGCGTTCCGCAGGATCTTCCCGGGTCCGGTGTGAGAGTTGACCAGCTTCAGCTGTATCCCGGGGTCAGCGACGGCGCGGAACGGAGTAGTCTGCCAGTACGTCTGCAACTCCTTCTTCCACATCACCACGTAGAACCGCTTGTTGTTTTGATACCTGTGACACAAAGACAGGCATGCGATGTACGAGATCATGAACGAGGTAAGTTTGGTCATATCTTCGAACCGAAAATTATAAAAGTTAGATAATTTTTAAAAAGTCCAGTGCTTTTTTTATATCGCAGGGAAATCCTTATGGATGCAGCCAGGATCTTCGGGTAGATCCTGACCCAATGTGGGACTCGCACCTGGGAGTGCCCATCCTAACTAAATCCACTGCGAGCGCCTTCAGCCGCTTTTTGAGGGTCCCGTATATGCAGGCAACAGACAGGACAACCTCAGGGACAGGATGGCCTGCTGCCTGCCTGATGGATGAAGCAGTCCCCACGACGTCGTGCCATACAGACCCAGGTTCCTATCCTGAGCCCGACACGAACACAGGGGCGTTACTGGAGAAAAGTCCAGTGATAGTCGAAGTCTACTACTAAGCCTCACAAATCACTTACCCGAAGATAAATCCAACATAATCGTCATCTATTTGGGTATCAACGAACAGTGTCCCCTCAAAGTCGACTCCTCCAAAGCTGTCAAACCCTACAGCCAGTCCAGGGTCAGAGTTGAGGGTCTGGAGGATTTCGGCGCCCTCATTTGCGATCTCCCAGTTGGGGTCCTGCTGGGAGTCACCTTCCGGATCCAATCTCACTGTCATATAGTTCCTGTAAACAATATACACGGTATTTTGTATGTTACTTGGATAGGCAAAATTGCACACGTGACAACTCATGGTAAGTGGTCGACGTCGCCCATGAACATAAACTAGTTTACCTGGAACGAGCCCAGACAACTCATTTATGTGTTGCCTATCCTGAGACATAAGATGTTAAGTCTCAGTGCCAGCCCCACTGCCTGTCTTGCCGCTCTCTCCGAAACACAGTAAAAAAAATGCCGAAAATTATTGATCTTCTAATTCTCATAACGAGATGACCCTTTTGGCTCTGCTATCACTTAATCATTGGCTTATACTTAGGCATATAGTAATTAAAAAGTGGAAATAATCGATACCAATTTATGTTAAATACCTGAAGTCAGTTCGGAATATTCTGGAGTTGTTGGGGCAGTTGTCCAGAGCGTTGGTTACGTTGTCTCCATCGAAGTCGTTATCGCAGACGTCTCCCTCCCCATCACCTGATTGAATCAAATCAAATGTATGTTTGGATTATTTTAATCTCAACGTGAAATTCAGCCTAAAACAGACTCTCAGCAAATGATTAATCTGACAATCGGAGCAACAGTCAGTAAATTTGGGTATTTGGGACTGAATACGAGATGTGTATAAATTAGAGGGAGTGAAAGGAAAGGAAGAGTACTCTAACGCAAGAGATAGAGTAGATTATATTCAAATGTTCACAGAGAATGCTAATAGTTTACACTACTGTAAGTGTGTAAGTGACAAGAGTTACAATTATCTGTGAGTTCTTTATGAATCTAAAAATGACAATTATATTTCACCATATAAATGATAAACTATCTGCTGATAAACTAAAATTCTAAGTTACAAGTTTTCACATCGATCGGCAGTCATGTGAGACTGGTTAGGGGTTTTTGATCGAATCACATTAATATTAATAACATAGAAGTAATGATTACTCCGGGAAATGCCGGTATGTGGGACTCGCTGCGCCCGAAAGATGGTAAATGGACGCAGCTCTACCCACTAAAACCCGGCGAGTGTCACCAGTGCCGCCTTTGTGAGGTGCCCCGGATCTGTAATCTAACAGGGCACCTCGACGGCTAGTCAGTCCCGCAAGGGACCGACGCCACCTCCACAGAGGGACAACGTTGGGACAGTACAATGGGATGAGGTTCCCATCCTCACCCTTGCCCCTGCCCCCTGCTCTTTTGTCCCCTCGGCTCAATTAGCTTGGCCCAAGGTGCTGAGCTCACCCTAGGCTACTGAGGCCCACCGCCACGTCAAGGCCTGAACCATGGTGGGGAACCAAACACCACAATTTAATGATGAATTTGCAACATCTAGATGAAGGAGAAAAATTAATTATGGAACGATTGTATTGGTTCTACAATTCTGGGTTACAATAATTGGTTCTACATTCTTACCATTGGAATCCAGTTGATTAGGATTGTAGACGAGGGGACAGTTGTCTTCTAGATTTGGTATGCCGTCACCGTCGATGTCATCATCGCACGCGTCTCCTTTACCATCGCCGTCCACGTCCTGCTGGTCACTGTTGGCCAGGTTTGGACAGTTGTCCAACCCGTCTTGGACTCCATCCCTGAAAAGAGGAAAATAGGACTTGATACCTATTGGATTAATGTAAGAAAAGCCTAGAGGTGAAAGGCAACCCTTGTAGGCTCTTGTGCATTTTACAATATAAACTACAAAAACTTGATTTAGAACTTTAGAAGGCCATCGATAATTGAAAAATTTTTCTCCTAAATGTCTTCAAATTTGTGTCTCAAAATGATGCCTTTTGATGATGACGACCAAATACTTTGTGAGTTAAGGGTCGGAGGGTGCTAGATAGTGGTACTTTGCGAGTTGAGAGTCGGAGGGTATTAGTTACTGGTAGTTTGGGGGTTGACAATCGGAGGTTGTTAGTTAATGGTAGTGTGTGCGTTGAGAGTTGAGAGTCGGAGGGTATTATTTAGTAGTACTTTGTCAGTTGAGAGTCGGTGGGTGTTAGTTACTGGTACTTTGGGGGTTGAGAATCGGAGGAATTTGGTTTAGAAGGTCGTTCTTGGAGCTGGTGGTAAATGACCTCTATCGACGAGACTACCATAAGCGTCGCTCACGCCCTGTCAGCGTCATCCTAGGCGTTATTGCGCATGTCGAGAAAGGGAATTAAGAACGGGAATGTCTTGGGTAAGAAGAGTCCCTGTTTGAGCTTCTCACTGGTCTTTATACACGTCACTGTCCCAGGCGTCTCACAGATCTCTATCCGCGTCCTCACGCCCCGCCAGATGTCACATGGAGAATGAGTATGTTAGTAGATCTGTTGGAGCTACTTAGAACTTACTGATCTACTACTCCAAAACATCTAAGGCCCTAGGATTTGTGATGCGTACCTCGAGTGAATTTAATCGGGCAAAAACTTTTAAAATCCTTTACTGTACCTTTGTGAGGAGCAATCTCGAATATGCGTCACAGATTTGGAACCCGCGCTTCGAGAGATATATCTCGAGAATAGAGAGTATTCAAAAAAAGTTTCTGAAGTACCTGTGCTACCGTCTTGGCATTAGCTACTCATCTCTCTCTTGGTCTATGCAGAAAATTTCACCTTCCTCTCTCTATTAGACGAGAAATAGCTGATCTTACTTATCTAATAAAAATAATTAAGAGTGATGTCGATTGTTCTGATATATTAAACAAGATTAGTCTAAATGTGCCTGTTAAGATGACCAGATTCAACTCACCTTTATACGTTCCTAATGTCTACTCCAACTACAGACTCCTACTTGTGGCGAGCTCGTGATAACTTTAATAAGCTTAGTAGAAATACAGACCTTGATATTTTCTGTACTAGTGTCTCTTCGGCTAGATCGCGACTAAGCAGAGAATTCTTTATGGCCGATTGCTAACAACTATTAATGATTGATCTAAAACTCTAATATTGTTAAGTTATGTACCTGTTAGTTTATTTTTAAGCTACTTCTAATAACCCAATCTGTTTAAATAACTATATTGTCATGTATATTCGTGAGAATCTTTAATTGGCTCACTGTTGTCATTATGTTACTTTATATTTAGCAATGATAAGCTGTTGATTTTCCTAATAAATAAATAAATAAATAAATAAATAAAATAAATGATCTATATCCACGTCACTATCGTCTCCCATAGTACTCACTGGAG
This sequence comes from Helleia helle, assembly GCA_963853865.1. NCBI lineage: Eukaryota > Metazoa > Arthropoda > Insecta > Lepidoptera > Lycaenidae > Helleia > Helleia helle. The sequence goes on along the minus strand of OY971433.1, from coordinate 15,171,689 downwards.
ACTTAATGCACGGGGTATTTTGCGACAATTGCCCACGGGGAAAGGGAGTTAGAAGTGTGTTGAAAAATTCCTATTAAAACTACTCACTGATCTCTATCCACGTCACTGTCACAGGAGTCTCCCACTCCATCCCTGTCCGCGTCATCTTGTCCGGCATTTCTGACACGCGGGCAGTTGTCACACGCGTCGCCCACGTAGTCACTGTCCGCGTCCTCCTGCTGCGGGTTGTACGAGCGCGGACAGTTGTCCTGCTCGTTGGGTATACCTTGAATTTGAGATTTTTCTTGTCATTCATCTGTTACTGAGATTTATGCATTACCAACCTATTTACAGAATCCATCAAGGATGAGGAAACTTGACACGTCCTCGGGATACTTTTGTTCCTATTTAGATTCCTTGATGTTTTTCTGGTTTCCCTATCGAATGAATTGTAATTGGCCTATTTCTTCAGCTAATCAGATCTGTAGTGTTTCAGAAAAGTGCATGTAGACAGACAAATTATAATATGCGTCTCGCAACTCGTGGTCATTTCGCGTCCCATGAATTGTCTGGACGGTCCCGACTGAGATCGTTTATCTTCATCAGCGTCGTGGACTTAGCAGGGTTCACAGATAACAGTGCCTATCTATCAAATTCCGCACTTGACCTAAATGACTGACCACTATCCCATGTTTGGTTTTGAAAACAATTTTGTCTCTTTTACGGTCTACTCCCAACTTTTCCACTGAGCTCTCTTGGTAAGTGCCCAGGGCCCCGCGGTTAACGAAGCATAATTCCCATCAACCCTTAACAGAAAAATTTATATGCGATCCCCAAATAAGTATAAGACGGCATTGCCTAAAAGTTTAAACACATCAAAATACCGTCGTTGTCCATATCCGGGTCGCACACGTCTCCCTGGCCATCCCTGTCTGCGTCCTCCTGTCCTGGGTTGAACTTGGCGGGACAGTTGTCACAGGCGTCCCCGCGCTTGTCGCTTCTATCCTCGTCTCGATCCAGCTGGTCCGGGTTCGGTATTAACGGGCAGTTATCCTGAATTGTGCAAATGAAGCATGTATATGACGGTGCAATCCGGAAATGACGTAATGACAGGTCAAAAGTGTTTGGGATGACGTGCCATCCATAATGTCTTCATCTGTTCCAGGTGCCGAAGTGCCCCACCCACATACTTTTATCAGACAAATTTGACTCCAGAAAACAAGGGATTTAACCCAGCGACCCTTGCTTCTAGTAAGTTACATAACCCACTATTGCATTGTATTTCAGAATTAACATCATATAACATCTAAAATATAGCTCATATTGTCTCTTTAAACGTATACACTTCCAGAAACCACTCACCGGTATATTGGGTATGCCGTCCCCGTCCGCGTCGGGGTCGCAGGAGTCGCCAATCCCATCCCGGTCCGCGTCCTCCTGCCCCGAGTTGGAGACGGCGGGACAGTTGTCCGCGCGGCAGTGGCGCTCGGAGCACGCCAGCGCGTCGTCGGGGTACCCGTCCATGTCCGTATCGGGCCCACATACCGTGCCGTTGCCCGCCCAGCCCGGCTTCGGGGTTAGAGACATTCAAATATAATACTGATATAATAAATGAAGAGTATGTTTGATAAAGCACCAACTCTTAGCATCTGTCAAATATATGTGGTAACATAGTGGACGCTTACGATTTGAAATAAAACGGGACAAAATTTGAAATAATCGTTTTTTTTTTCGGATGGATCTATCGGCTAACGGCCCGAAGACCCTAATGCTACATCGGATTAGTGTGAGCCCATTTGGCTCACTTTTGGTTTGTGAAAGTGGGGGGTTTTCCCCCACCAACCGTGCAGTCTGCGACCACACTGCCTCCTGGCATCGGGTTGGCGAAATAATCGTAGGTGGTTCAATAAATTGTATTTAATAGGTATGAAACATCTTGTAGAAAATGATGAAATTGCTTAATTACTATAGTATTTAAAGAATAAGATCCAAACGGTTTTATAAAATTGTATCACGATTTCTGTATAATGGTTGCGGTCTGGGACACATTTTTTTTGTATGAAAAACAGCTCTGTTACCATGAATGACTGCTCTGTTGCAAGAAAAAATTGGCAATTAATCAATATTAAAGGCGTTAGATATTTAGAAAGTTATATAATGCTTCACAAAAATCTAAAATCTCAGCGCAAAGAAAATATTTTAGTTTCGGGACATCATTTTCTGCAACAGATTTTTAGAATGGCTCATGTATATTTTGCGTTTAAGATCATAATAAAATGGATTTCTATTAACGGATAAATTGAATTTGGAATGAGTTTCGCCGAGTTTTGGCACGGTGACGGCGCGTTACTAAAAGTTTATATGGTTTGTAAATGTAAGATGAGATTTGAACGTTCTGACAGAGGCTGGTGAAATATCCTAGTTTAATAGAAAAGTACAAAATTACACGAAAAGGATATTGTGTTCGTTACCGTAGTATGAGTACAGTAATTGTTGAGATTCTTGCGCTATTTACTTTGTATGTCTGCTAAAAATTTAAAGCGAGTGGTTTGGGTTCAAAGCTTATTTGTGAGGAAGCTTGCAATAAACAGCAATTTGGATTTACTAATGGAAGATCTACAACTGATGCGGGAGTGGATCTATTGAAACATTTATTTACAGCTTGGGAGGAGTCTCAGGAAGCTCTAGGTGTATTCTGTGATTTGACCAAAGCTTTCGACTGTGTCGAACATGCAACATCAATCAGAAAATTGCATCACTATCACATCAGGGGTGCTGAACTTAAACTATTGACATCTTATTTGTATAACAGAACACAAAAAGTAATGATAAATGGTAAAAGTTCCTCTGGTACCATGATAAAAATGGGGGTACCTCAAGGATCCATTCATAGTCCACTTCTCTTTCTGGTTTAATATAAATGACTTAGCTTCATTCATGAAGGACAAACATGAAATTGCATTGTTTGCTGATGATACTTCCGTAATATTTAAAATAACGACAACAAATGGACCTTGACGATGTAAACAATGCTCTTTCGAACATGGTGCATTGGTTTAGCGCGAAAAACTTATTGCTGAATTGTAATAAAACTAAATTGATAAAATTTACACTGCCTAATGTTAAACAAGTGCAAACCAATGTATCCATTAACGGAGAGGTGATGGACTTGGTGCTGGGTTACAATGGGTGCCATCATCAATTGCCATCTTGACTGTAGCCTCTCAGTACATACTAGAAACGTGATGTATGTTCGCAAAAATATTAATGAATTTGTAAAAAAATGCAACAATCACAACATAAATACAAGGAACAAACATAAATTGAAGGTACCATTTTTTTGACTTCATAAAGTTAGTAATTCTTTAATGGGACAATGTATACGTTTTTACAATAGGATCCTAGAAAACGTTCAAAATCTTTCCATTAATAATTTTAAGAAAACTAAGGAACGTTTCGTGGTAAAGGTTGTTATGAAATAAAAGATTTTATTGAAGATACCACACCTTGGGAATAAGACATTCACTAATTAGGTTTTACATGGACATAGTGGAACCTATGTATTTTATTTTTGATGACAAAAAGCAACCCCTAAGTTTTTTCTCGTTTTTCTTGGGGGAATCTGCATTCCAAACGAGTTTTTTTATTTTTTACTACACCTTTTGACTTATTTTTTTGAGGTATTTCAAGTTGTTACCTATGAAATAAAGATATTTTGATTTTATCTTATTGAAAATTCTTCAAGGTATAATTCGCTAACCAATACTGGGGCAGCTTATAGGCGAACTAATGCCTTATTCGTTCTCTAATTTCCTAATGAATCATTAGGTTTCAAAACTTATGCATGTCATAAACAAAGTGTTTCAAAACTTATGCAGTTTTGATACAGAACTGATAACCTTAACGTCCATAATGTAAAAATCCTAAATCTTAACAAAATCCAGCAAAAGAAGTTTCATAACAGTTCCATAATAATCCAATTCTGATACAGAACATGCAAGAAGCTTATACGAAAATTCGAGAATATTGTTGTACCAGATGCCAGACTGGAACGTTCTAGAATGTTGTAGAACACTCACCGCGCAAACGCACCGCTGGCCGAACCCACAGACCGCGTTGTACCGGCGACAGCGCTCGGGGTCGCAGCGCCGCAGCAGCGCGTCGGCGTCGATACATGGCCGCGACGTGTTCACGTAATAGTGCCCGCCGCACGGCACGCACGTGTACGAACCCTGGACATTGATAGCACACTATACAAAGAGTAAAATAAACATACAGACACTATAGTCGAACCAATCTAACAAATAGCTTTTAGGTTGAACTAGTCGATACCGCGAACTCTAACAAAATGATTGCTATCTCACCAGACATACGGCGCGAACATGCGTGCTAGAATGAAATGCACATTTTATTCCGAAATTGTCCTTTTAGTAAAACAGTTATTATAGAAAAACTAATAAGTGTATCTTTTCAAAATAAATTTATTTTATCTTTTGAATAACTAAACTATATCTGTACGGGCTTTATTTTGAGCTTTCGTGCTCGGTATACTATTTATTTTCGTCCAAAGTTGGGCTAAAATCAGTGTTGAAATACGAAAGTTTAGAAGTTTGTATTTTTTTAATGTATAATTATTTTACGATTTTGGGTACATACACACATAGATAACGACGAGATCAATTTATATTATACTTAGTTTTTCATGGTCAACGTCAAACATTGTAGTAATTACTGTTCTGCGTTTGTATGGAAAGATGAGCGACTTGTGTAACTTTAACATTTCACGGCTTTACATCGTAATAACATCAAACTAGTGTACAAACACTTTCACACAGAAACAAACAATCATTTACATTTCCATTTAATTAATACATGTTGATCTTTAAATTCTGATTTACTTTCAGATCATCCAATCAAAACAAATTTGTAAAAATAACTTAAATTTAGAGTAATTTAGATGTTGTTTCTATTTACACTCCATCACATTGTCATGTCGTTTTTCACCTGGTCACAGTGTTAGGACTCCTTTGTTTTATGATTAAATAATCGTCAAAATATCGATATACCTTTAGACTCCCAACTTTCAACTCACCTTTCACCTCTCAACTTTCAATTCTCACTTTTCACCTCTCAACCTTTAACTTTGAACTTTTAACCTATACCATACAACTTTCAACTTTCACCTTTCAGGCTAGATTTAGTGCTACACGGACGACCGTACGGCGGGCCATCCTCCGGAGCAATGGTACAGGAAATTAACTATTGCGTTTAGTAGAACACGGCCCCCGGAGGAAACGATGAGCACTAAATCCAGTCTCACATCTCACCTTAAACTTTTAACTTTCAACTCTTAACTCCACCTTTCACCTTTTAACTTTTATATGACAACTTTCAACGTTCAACTTTCAATCTTTAATAATAAACCTTCAACTTTCACCCCCCGCATCTCAACTCCAAACACTCAACTCATAAATGTCAACTTTAAACTCTGGATTCTTCACCCTCCACTTTCCACCTTCCTATCTCTACTTATCTCTCTTCACTTCCCGATATTAACTCTTCACTCAGTACTCACCGGTGTATTGACACAGAGCCTATTAGCGGGGCAGGCATCAGGCCGGCTGCACTCATCCAGGTCCCGACAGCGCTCCGTCCTCCCCCGGCCCGCGCCCCGCCACGCGCCCCCGCTGTACCCGGCCGGACAGGGGCCGCATTCGAACCCACCCTCCGTGTTCCGGCAGGAGACCAGCTCGTCGCAAGGCCGCACCAGGTCGCACTCATCCATGTCCACGCACGAGTAGCCTAAAGACGAAACACTGAAGGAAGTATTTTTTGGAGATTTATCATTGTGAGGAATCATGCATGCCAAATAAGTTTCTATCTTCCCTCACGTAAAGTGCAAAAATGGACAACGACCCCATCGTATGATATTGAAAACCAGGGTGACTGGCCTGTTGGTCTAGTGGTTAGTGACTCTGACTGCTCGTGGGTTTGATTCCCAGGACAAATGTTTGTGTGGCCAGCATGATCATTTGTTCTGTGTCTGGGTGTCTTAATATGTTATTTATCTATAATATGTATGTATTTAGAAATATATAAGTATATATCAGTTGTCTGGTTACCATAAGAACAGGCTCTGCCTAGTTTGTGATCAGATGGCCGTGTGTGAGTTGTCCCAACATATTATTATTATATAGTGTAGTAGTGAGGTGAACTATTACTTATGCTCATACATATCGGTGCTGCATTAATTTCTGTTTTGAACGGCACACAGGCAGTGTGATACCACACCTTGGGAATAAGGCGTTTACCACGAGGCTTCTATGTATAATTAAATATGAAGCTCTATTGTGAAATATTGGAAATATTAGGTTTCACTGAGTTTGTTTCGCCGGTTCTTCTAAGTAAGTTTTGGAACCGAATAGAGTCATTTGACGTTTAGACATTTCGATTTCGATGTACAACATTGAAAAAAAACAGTGTGATGGCGTCAAGAGTAAAATAAATAATGAAAGAATAACGGATAAAAACGCTTCTATCTTTCCCTAAGTCTACATTCATCCCTTACCATTCCACTCATAGCCCTCCGGACAACCCTCGCACTCGTAGAAGGGGCTGCTGGCGCTGGGCGAGCACCGCCTGTTCCCACACGGGTTGGAGCTGGACTCGCAGACGTGCTGACACCTTCTACCGTCACCACGGAACCCGTTGGGGCAGGAACCACACCGGGGACCGGATGACGTTTCTTGACATTGGACCCCTAAAAATAAAAGGAGTGAAATAAATCTTTGGAATAAAAAGTTGTCTTATCATTGGACTGCTGAAAGAATGTAGTGTTTTTGGTGAAGTTTTTTTGTGGTAAGTTTGGAAAAGGCACAAATACACGATTCCATTTTAGGTAATTTATAAGCAAATAAATATTTGACCCTTGGAGTATTACTTTATATGTCGCTTGCTGTTTGAGGGAAAATATTGTGAGGAATATGATTCAGTAGTTAGCAGGGACCTTAAGTCCACTTCCCTGCTAACTACTGAATCATTTATTATTTATGGATGCTATGGATAACAATTGTGAGGAATCTTGAATGCCAAAAAAGTTTATATCTTCAACAGTAAACAAAAACCGCAAAAATTTGCTGTTTCCGAATACTCCTATCGCCTGATTCAAGGAGGGAACCAGTGCCCAGTAGTGGGGCGTACCGTCGCTGAAGATATGTCTCCCACATATCTCCACAATGTAAAAGAGGTAAGCCCAGTCATTCCATTAAAGGCCAGTTAAAACCTTCCTTGCCTTATTTCAAAGAGATCCACTACAAATAATGGAATTTGTAGAAGGTATTTGCTTTGCTTTGCCATTGCTGCTTTGTAGCCGAATTGGGCCGGCACGACCGGGGTGGAACCTCTCGCTCACATAACAGCGGCGTAAAGTGACAGCTATGATGTTTCGTGCGATTTGTGAGTTTCAAGTGGCCCATTGGGGGGATAGGGAAAAGGAGGGCAACGCATCTGCATAATCTCTGAATTGTTCGGATTTTCCCTTTTGCCCTCCTATGGTATAAGAATTCATTGTTTCCTTTACTAACCCTGGTAGCAAGACATATGGCTGCAGGATATCCGCTCGCAGTCCTCCCCGTTGCCAGTGAAGCCCGCGGGGCAGGCGCCGCAGCGGTACCGACCGTCGGACAGGTCTTGACACTGCACGCCTGTTGGAAAAAGATACTTGTATGTTGCACATATTTACTGGAGAATCCTACATACGGTGTATTTCGACAAGTATGACAGGCGTGTAATTTAAGGCATCAAGTCTTTCTTGAGTCTGAGGTAGAGTATGGAACGCACAGATGTGCTACCAGCTGGGCTAGCATGCATACAACGAGATATCTCTTGTGTAGAGAGAAGAGTCTACATCGAGTATTTTCTCGATTACTCGTTACGGTAATACCACGTATACGAAGAGTAATACAAGAACACCCTTTGTATACCGAAATTATATAACTATAGTAGGGAAACGCCACGGTATACAAGAATAGGCACCCGGTTTTATTTATTTTACCGGTGGGAGGGAAGCGCTGTGCTGCGCTCCCGGCTGCATGGGTACCACCGTCTTGCTTGTTTCTCCCGTGAAACAGCTACTTACGGAGAGAAGGGCAAGACAGGCAGTGTAATTACTGGCACCGAGACTTAACATCTTATGTCTCAGGACAGGCATCACATTTGAGTTGCCTGGGCTCGTTCCAGGTATACTAGTTTATGTTCATGGGCGACGTCGACCACTTACCATCAGGTGGTACGTTTGCCAGTTTGCCTATCCAACCAACATAAAAAAAAATAAGTTTAAATTACTTTATCTAGTCCTTAATATTGAAAACGCATGTTAGCTACTGTAGACAGAGACAATACGAGAAAAGGGGGAGATAAAATGTTGTCGTGCGCGCATGCTAGGCCAGCAAGTCCTACCTTCTTGAGTCTGAGGTAGAGTATGGAACGCATGGATACACTACCTGGGTCTGGTACAAGTTTTGGTGGAATTTCGTTTTTGGGAGACGAGTGTTTATAATTTGACCGCTAATTGTATCTATAGCTTCGCAGTTCTCCAACGGGTGAACCATATCTGTGGGTGAACCAATTGGGATGCGGTTTTCTTAAAGCAAGTTTTGTAACGCTGTGTTTTTGCGTTGGTGGTTTTTTTAAAGTTGTACCTATAATATTTTTATATTTTTCAAAAAAAAAATGTTTGTTTCAGTGGCAATTTTTTTTTAAATTGGCACACCAGGTGGGTTAGCCAAGATGCCATTCTACAATCGTAAATGCCAGAAGAAAACTAATAAATGTATGGAAATGACATTTAAGACCACGTGATTTATCGATGTAAAATATCATTTGAATACATGTAATAGTACTACTAGTACTATTTACGATTGTAGAATAGCATCTTGGCTGACCCACCTGACTCTCTGTAATTTATAGGTAGGAGGCTTGTTCCTCAATTATGAAAGTTTGCAATGAAACAAATTTTACAGATTTTATCGTGGTTTATGAAGATTTTTACAATCCCGACGTTTGGGATACTTTACAGCAACCATGGTCACGGGAGGACCGCCGTAACATTATAGTCAGTGTAATAATTCGAGTAAACATTAGAAAATAATATATAAAAGTTCGGTCTCCGTGCAGTGACCGGTCCTTGTGGCAAGGGATCGGCCATCTTGGCGTTCATTGAAGGAGGCCATGTTCAGCAGTGGATGGTTAGAGGCTGATGGTGATGATGATGATGAATAAAAGTTAACGTTAAAAGATTTATACTCACGTCCTCCGAAACATGGATTAGAGCTGCAGGCTGATCTGCAGGTCTGCCCGTCGCTCGTCTGCCGGCCAGGGCAGCGCTCGCATCTGAACCCGTGCTCTGTGTCCACACAGTACTCCGCTAGAAGATAACATTCGATTATGGTGTGAAGAGTAGCAAATTTTGAAGGGAAACTTCTTTGCACGCTTGAAGGTAATTTTTTTTACAGGTGAAACGTCACGAAAATGTGCAACGTTTTTGTCCAAGAAGATGGAGAATGATATTTAGACCGATTGAGAAAGGTCGAGAGAGAGAGTGAGATAGAGCGAACGTCGCATCGCAAGTCTCGGAAAATTAACACCACAACTCTTGTTTAATGAGGAGAGGGCAAACGGACCCTGGGGGAAAAACTGATGACAAATAAGCAGTAACGCGCATAGACACCCGCTTCATCATTAGCAGGTGCGTTACCTCTTTTATTCATCGGTGAGGATAATCATGGTCAAATAAAAAAGCCTATCTGAGATAGTATGTAATATCCACCAGCGTATGAGCCAACACACCAGCAGCCTCGCTTGACGAGAAGACCTGTAGGGTTACCTTGTGAGCACGGCCGCCGGTTGCACATGATCGGCCGGCATCTCTTCCCGTCTCCCTCCATTCCTCGAGGGCAGGACCCGCACTCGAATCCTGACGCTGTGTTCCGGCACTCCACACCTGATTATAGTCACGACACTATTTTTAACCGACTTCAAAAAAAAAGGAGGTTCTCAATTCGTCTGTATGTTTTTTTTTTTTTTTTTGTATGTATGTGACACGATATCTCCGCCGTTTGTGAATGGATTTCGATGGTTATTTTTTTGTTTGAAAGCTGGTGTTTCCAATTTGGTCCCATATTAATTTTATTAAGATCTGACAAGCCGTTTTTTAGTTATTCCCAATAATGCCTATTTGGTTGGTTTTGTTTACCTTGATGATATGATTTTTTTATTACGTGTCGATGTAACAATTGTATAGGATGCTTTGGTAGCACACCATAGTATGTCGCGGTCATCGTAATCATCATCATCATCACCATCACCATCACCATCATCATCATCATCATCATCATCCTTTATCCATCCACTGCTGAACATGCCTCCTTCAATGAACGCCAAGACGACGAATTCGGAATCACTAAAAATTAAGAAATAAAAACATTTTACAAAAAAATAAAACCGACTTCAAAAATACTAAACTAATAAAAAGTAATAAAATAACAGTTTCTTTAATGTTTGTGCTTACAACATATAATCAACTTAATCTTCTACTAATGTACAAACTTTGCGTTTACCACGTCATTATAGTTACTTTTGGAGTCGGTGTCAGCCAAGGTAGGTAGGTAGGTAATGTACAGCAACAAATGGGTGGGATTCGAATCCACGACCACGCCAGTAATCTGACTACGCACTTGCCGGCCTTCATCTATACTAATATCTGTGCTAATAGGAAAGGAAAGAGGAAAGATTTGATTGTTTGTTTGTTTGTTTGTATTGAATAGGTCCCAAAACTACTGGACCGATTTGAAGAAGTCTTTCACCCAAAGCCACATTATCAGGGAGTAAATAGATTATAAATTGTTTACCCGGACGAAGACGGGACGGACCGCTAGTATATTATAAGAAGATGTATAATTTTTCTTCCATATCCTTAATTTATAATGCTGCACCAATACTTTGATTTGGTTAGATGTTCCCGCAACTTCGCTTATACGTAAATAGATCACTAGTTAATCCAAGTTAGTTTTGAACAGTTGATCTTACTGAGAATTATGCCACATAAATACTGTTTTAAATTATACTAATAAAAACAAACATACAAGCATTTCGATTACCATCGGATAGTCCCACATAATACTTATCCTACAATTATCATAAAATAAAAAATATGAGTTTGGTTTAAAAAAACACGAATCTCAATGAAATTCGTATTTTTTCTGAATTCGCTTTATCAATGTTGCTCGATGCGGTAATAGAAAACATCAAACAAAAATAATATCGTGCATACCGATCAACCAACGTACGTCAGTATACATTCTTATAAGTTGATTTTGGAAGCGATGGTAGAATTTCACTTATTATAATATGATTCTACACTTTTTTTTTTCTTTAACGCCGGGAAATGCTCTGAGGGATCCCGCGGGGGAGTGGGTCTCCCCACGCGGGTATGTGGGACTCGCTGCGCCCGACAGCTGGTAAATGGACGCAGCTCTACCCACTAAAACCCGGTTAGTGCCACCAATGCCGCCTTTGGTGAGGTGTCCCGGATCTAGAAAACAAACAGGGCACCTCGAGCTGATCAGTCCCGCAAGGGACCGACGCCACCTCCACAGAGGGGTTCTCCCGCACCATAGAACAACCCCTCCCAACGTCGGGACAGTACAATGGGGTGAGGTTCCCATCCTCACCCCTTGCCCCCTGCTCTTCTGTCCCCTCTTCTTATAAGAGGGGTACAAAGAGCCCACTCGGCCCAATTAGCTTCGCCCTAGGTTACTGAGCCCCACCGCCACGACAAGGCCTGAACCATGGTGGGGATGTTTCTACACTGAGCTAAATATGTCAGTGTAGAAACATAGAGCGGTAATGCTGCGACGCTGTGTCGGTTCTGCGCACTGAGTGACCGAGTGAAGGCCATTGTTGGATGATTGGCCGAGGGGACGTACATACAGATCACTGATTGGTTGAATTGCTATTACGTCAGTGACAAATCACTGGCCAGTTTCGGATTTTTATGGATAAAACATTACTACTCTATCCGGTTGCATGCTCTATGATTAGAATCAATTTGACTAATATTTTAAAAAATCACATGGTTGATCTGCTTTCTGGCACGATAAGGGCTAGGTGAAATTACTTTGATGGTCGACGGTGGAAGGGATGTGCTGTGCCGCGCTCCCGACGGCATAGGTACGGTGGTACCCAGGCAGCTGGACAGCATGCCAGTTGGAGAACCAAGCAAGATGGTGATCTTGCTTATTTCTCCCGTGAAACAGCTTTGATGTGTTTCGGAGAGAAGGGCAAAGGCAGTGTAATTACTGGCACAAAGATTTAACATCTTATGTCTCAGGATAGGCAACAAGTAAATGAGTAGCCTGGGCTAGTTCCAGGTATATACATTTATGTTCATGGGTACGACGACCACTTACCTTCAGGTGGCACGTCTGCGAATCCAACTGACGTCAACGTGAGTGGTCAACGGCGTCTATATTATAGTTGTGTATAGACAAACTTAGAACAAAATTATTCATACCCAGAGTTTCGAGTACACGTTATTGTATATTAGCTCCATGTTGGGCCAAGGTCTGTCAAGCAATGTTTGTGGGCGAAACTCTGGTATGAATACATTAGAACAGGGAATCGAAATAAAACTCGAATTGCCAATGACACATTTAATCAAACCCACACAGTTGCTTGACATACCTTAACTAGAACATGCGGTAACTTTATTTAAACATACAATAACATGGAAATTACAAGGTCCGGATATAATTTACCACTTTTTTCGGATGAGGCGGCTAAAGTTTTAAATAGAAAAATAATATGTAGATCTAGATAGATATTTACAATAGATAATAATGACACGGTTTCAAGTCACTGTGAACAATCTAGTAATCGATTTTTTTTTTAATAAAAATGTCAGATAACCTGACAATGGTTGTTAAAGCCGAAACGTTAAAAATCTTAAATAAACCGCGATAACATCCGTAAAAAGTAGTTTTGTTGGCGTCCAAACTTTTTTTTATTGGCGGGAAAGTAAATATGAGTTGAAATAAAATGAAACAGACAAAATAAATTGCAATCGTATGCTGCTACAAAAATGGTAATTAATATTAAAAATACGAACGTGAACATATCCAATATGGCTTCCAAAAGTATTTACTGGACTTCTATACACAGAATAAGTTTATGCAATGATTGATTGCATCGTATGAATTGTCCAATTTAAATTGCAGAAGACTGTAGGTTATACCTATTATGGCAACAAGTTATAAAAGCTTGCAAATATTAAATATTCATATTTTATGAAACACCCATTACTCAAAACCTAGATATGGAATGAAGATACAAGGAGAGCCATCTCATATGGGGAGAAAGTTGAATAACCTCCTCCTTTTTGAAGTCGGTTAAAAAGAGCTTCAGAAAGAAGGAAGAGAGGCTTTATAGGACAATAAAGTTTCCAGCACCTACCGATCTATACCGCGCAATAGCGCTGGTGTCTAAAAAAACTACGATATAAACATAGCTGTTATATACTAGAGTAGTTAATAAGAAGTTTATTTTTATAGCATAGGAGGGGAAACGAGCAACGAGTCGTACTTTCGAGATTAATCAGATACGTTGCCCTCCTTTTCCCTAATCCCCCAATGGGCCACCGGAAACTCACAAACAGTACAAAACGCGATAGCATAGCTGTCACTTTACGCCGGTATTATGTGAGCGAGAGGTACCAACCCGGTCGTGCCGACCCAATTTGGCTACAAAGCAGCATGGCACTACCTCTTACTAATCGAAAATTGTGCGATTCATAGGTAATACCGGAGGTACTTCCTCTTACTAGAGTATACACAGTCTCAACTATTTACATAGTCTAAAATGTTTTAGTAAATATTACCAAAATACCGATGGGAGAAAGCGTAATTTTATGAATGTGATTTTTAAAAATTATTAGTGATTTGACTGTGGTGATAGTTATAAAACGTTAATTTATCTGTGGCTACCACAGCGCCATCCTTATTTACGCGTGTTTACAGAAACTTTTTCATACACAGAGATGGTTCTCCTTGTCTCTACACTCCATGAACCTAAATGACAGATATCTTTGACAAATCCTTCTTCTTTTTATTTTGACATTATTTATTTAGGTATGTACGGCAAACTTCATGCAAAACTGGAAAAAACTTTATAAAATAGTGAAATATGCAATAAAGATGCGAACTCCACTTGATTAAGTGAAATTCTCTTTAACATAAGTAATATGGATATTTTCTTTCTATTGTCCTTGTACCTTACATTACGTAATATGACTTAGGTATGTGAAAGGTCAACTATAATCTGAATGTTGATCATATTATATCGCATTTCCCAAAAAAAGGAAACCATTATTCTAATTATCAAATGCCCGTATTTCTAAATTACTAATAAATTAGTATAAAATAATCTTATAAACATTATTAATATCTTAGTATTAGTAATCAATAACCAGAGTAGCATGAGGATCCAGAGCATCTTTCCACTGGTGGTGAGGAGACGCGACTGCAGCAGGCTCGCAGCTGGTTCCTTAGTGCATCTATAGTTCCCTTCTGGTCTCCAAGCTCCCGACGAAGCAATTCGATAGTCTGACGCAAAAGTTTTAATTGGCGTATCACTTCGTCTGTAAAGAAAAGTTTATGAATAGTTTTCAACAGCTAAGAACTTCAGAACCTGGGCTAAGAATAACAGCTATAATCCAAGTCGTATACTGATTATATTAACTTGTATTCCTTTAATATTCTCTTTGATAAGAACACATCGGAAAGATTTTGATTAGAAATCATCATCATCTAAGGGCAGATGTCATCAGTATGCCACCACAATCGTACCAGCCGCTAAATAGCTTTGCTCATTGCTGTATTCCAAAAAGAGGGGTAGGCAGTGCGATTTACGGGAAAAGGTAAGGAAACGCATGGACGATTAATTATTTTGTCTAGCGCGTAGAGGTTATGTTCTTGGGTGACTAAACTGAAAAATAATGTGAAAATAATTATTGTTTTTTTTTTTTTATTATTTAGTTTAGGACTTTAGAGTAGTTCGTTGAATGTGTGGGGACCTTGAATACAGACTGTATTGATTACTCAGGTAGTCGTCATGTCCCAGACCTTAACGTGGCGGTGGGGCGCAGTAGCCTAAGGTGTGCCTAAGGTAAGCACATTGGGCGAAGCAAATTGAGCCGAGGGGGCTTTTTGTACCCCTCTTATAAGAAGGGGAGATAAAAGAGTAGGGAGCAAGGGGCGAGGACGGGAACCTCACGCCATTTCACTGTCCCGGCGTTGGGATAGGTTGTTCTGTGGTGCGGGACCTCTGTCTGTCGAGGTGCCCTGTTTGCTCATTAGATCCGAGACGCCTCACCAAAGGTGGCATTGGTGGCAATCACCGGGTTTCAGTAGGTAGAGCTGCGTCCACTTACCAGCTTTCGGGCGCAGCTAGTCCCACATACCCGCCTGGGGAGACCCACTCCCCCGCGGGATGCCTCAGAGCATTTCCCGGTGTTAAAGAAAAAAAAAGGTAGTCGTCATGTAAGCTATAATTGAGTGTAGGTACAGCCTAGATAGGCTACAGTCAAATATGGGGCTTACCGTCACACGACTCGATGTCCACAGCAGGCACGTCTCCCCGTTGAACCGACGGCGCGGTGGGTTGTGGAAGTATATTGGGATCTATATAGTTCGTCCTGTAATCATCTCCTTGCATCTGGTCTTCTTGTTTGAAGGTTTCCTCTTTCTTGATGAAGTCTTCAACTTCTTCCACATCCGAGTCCACAGTCATCAAGGCTGGCAGATTCATTTCTTCGTGGCATTTAATCGTATCTAGCGCTGTTCTTTCGCTGTCGAAGACTTCTATAGGTGCATTCTCTTCGTGGTACTGAATTAAAATTGTTGTTATTTAGTTGAATTCTGTAACTTTGCTTTGAATTTGGAAAAGTTAGTGCTTTTGTTAACATGCTAACATTTAACATTACTTTCATCATATCCAAATCAATAAATAGTATTGAAACCGAAAATGTCTTTCGAATATATAATGTACTAGCTGGTGCCTGCGACTTCGTCTGCGCACGATTAGATTCTTTTTCATAAAAAGTATCCTATGTTACTTCTAATACCTCCAAAAATATGTGTACAAAGTTTCATGATGATCGGTTAGTTTTCTCGTGAAAGCGTAACAAACATCCACGCTTTCACATTTATAATATTATAGTAAGGATAGAAGATGTCAATAAGAGAAAAATTGCTCCAAAATCCAAAGTATAGGTACAGAGAGAGTAAAATGTCTTTAGTGTTAAAATTCTCGTGAACATAATCCTAATTGTTTCAGTCAAAATAAATTCTTAATAAATTACAGTGTTCCCGCAAGATCCCGGATCAGATAAATCCTCGTGTACCATACCTGAGGGAGTAATTGCAGGCGAAAAAGGGACATATTAGGTAGTGTCCCAATACTTTTTACTTCTATACATATTATGTATATTTATTTATTTTTTATTATTATTTTTTATGTTAGTTGGATAGGCAAACTGGCAAACGTACCACCTGATGGTAAGTGGTCGACGTCGCCCATGAACATAAACTAGTATACCTGGAACGAGCCTAGGCAACTCATTTATGTGTTGCCTATCCTGAGACATAAGATGTTAAGTCTCGGTGCCAGTAATTACACTGCCTGTCTTGCCCTTCTCTCCGAAACATAGCAAAGCTGTTTCACGGGAGAAACAAGCAAGATGGTGGTACCCATGCAGCCGGGAGCGCGGCACAGCGCTTCCCTCCCACCGGTGTTTTGAGGATATGTATTTTGAAAATCTTTCTAGGTGCAAGGTATCATAGTACTTCATAAGGTTAGGTATGTTAAAATCAAAAGACAGACACTTGTACGATGAATATAAACTATTATATAATAGCAAGTAAATGGACGTGGTTTATCATTTTTGAAGTGTAAACTACTTTTACTTTTCTCTCCGAAACAAGGGCAAGACAGGCAGTGTAATTACTGGCACCGAGACTTAACATCTTATGTCTCAAGATAGGCAACACATAGATGAGTTGCCTGGACTCGTTCCAGGTCAACTGGTTTATGTTCATGGGCGACGTTGACCACTTACCATCAGGTGGCACGTTTGCCAGTTTGCCTACCCAACTAACATAAAAAAAAAATTAGCGCGGTACGCATATTTTTAGATGAGATAAAATCTCTGAACTCGCGACACCGTTATGAGACGCTATTTGACGTTTATATGACGTTTGATTTATTCATATAAGATTATGCAATATTTGTTTACCCAACCGTCAAACACACTGAAATGTCAATGTCATTTTGTGCGCCGTAAATTGTATAGGTTGTCATAATCTATTTCAGCCTGTATTATAGGTATTTGAATTTAATTGTTTTGTTTTCACTTCTATCGGCAGTCCCTGTGTGTGGGTTAGTTTTTTTTTAAATTTCCTAAGGTCTTCGTTCGTAAGAAGAAGATATATTATATAATCTTAAATATTTTTTTGCAAGTCTGCTGTCTGCTCACAAGTACAACAGCTGTTGCTTGGTTGTTTAATTCTTATCTGCTGTTTCTACCAACCATGCTTTAACAGATTACGGCAACCACTATAGCAGCCTTTTCCTAAGCAATAAGAGGTGGTGCCATGCTGCTTTGCAGCCGAATTGGGCCGGTACGACCGGGGCGGTACCTCTCACTCACATAAAACCGCCGTCAAGTGATAGCTATGCTGTCGCGTTTCGTGCGGTTTGTGAGTTTCCGGTGGCCCATTGAGGGGACAGGGAAAAGGAGGGCAACACATCTGCATAACTTTTGGTTGTGCGGATGTCTATAGGCGTCGGTAGTCACTATAAGGCTCCGACTGCTCGGTTGCCTCCTTATGACATAAAAAGCAGAGACTTTAAAGCAACGACTTACCAATTTCATTTTCTTTCTTGCGAGAACTGCCATGATATCATGTCGCCCAGACAGAGGATGCCAGCGCAGTGCCTTGCAACCCGCATACAATCTCACTTTCTTATGAGTGACCACCAGAACCAATGTTCCTCGTTGGTGAGACCCCATGCCCCATGATACGGACTTCAGATGTCCACCGTTTAGGCTCTCCAAGAATACTGAAAATAGTATTGTTTCATTAGTAGAATCGTTAGCTTTGTGTTGCGTGTTTGACATTCCTATTTCTTTGAAGCTGCTCTGTGGGACAATTTAGGCACAGTAGCCCCTGGTACTGAGATCTGAGTATGGGTGTATGATCTGAGCACCGGTGGGAGGGAAGCGCTGTGCCGCGCTCCCGGCTGCATGGGTACCACCATCTTGCTTGTTTCTTCCGTGAAACAGTTTTGCTGTGTTTCGGAGAGAAGGGCAAGACAGGCAGTGTAATTACTGGCACCGAGACTTAACATCTTATGTCTCAGGATAGGCAACAAATATATGACTTGCCTGGGCTCGTTCCAGGTAAACTAGTTTATGTTCATGGGCGACGTCGACCACTTAATATCAGGTGGCACGTTTGCCAGTTTGCCTATCCAACTCACATAAAAAAAGGATAGGTGACGGATTTGTTATTATTTATTGAGTCCCGGCCTAGCCCATAAAATTCGATAAAGTTATAGTTTTCAAAGTATCAGGTCCTTAGAACAAAAAACCAAATATATTAAAAAGACATGATAGTGTAAATAGACCCTTGAAAACTCATGCTCATGACGGTGAAAACAATCATATACCATAAAAATGATGATGATGATGATCTGTCCGACCAGTTCGGCCATGGCAACCAGTTAAGACTCCTAGCCGGGAATTTGGCGCTGATTCGGAATCAAGTAAAGGAAGCTGTCATATGCGCAGGATATATTATAGTGCACAGGAGTACGGCGAGACACAGGGGCACAAACTCGTCCAATGGAACGGAAACCGTTACGACGGGAGAAAGACTTCGACAGGTGGAATAGTATGAGCAAGAGAGTTACAATGGGTCAGTACTTTCTCACACTCCCTTAATAACCTCTTACGATACCCACGGGAAGAGTTATGTTGGTGCTATTCTACTTCACCACCACACGGCCGATCTCTCTATATAGGTAATTCTTATGTGCGTATACTCCTGAACTCCTCTAAACGACTGGACTGATTTTGAGGAATTTTTGTGCTTGCTCAAGTAGGTTTGAGAATGGTACTGGCAATGGTGGCTTAGGTTGTCAATTTGGTCCATTACAAAATGGTTCGTACATGACGTCTGTCGGATCAGCTAGAATTTATATTTATATCCTTATCATGGTTCTAGCCTTGTCGTGACGGTGGGGCTTAGTAGCCTAAGGTGAACCCAGCACCTTGGGTGGAGGAGCTGCTCTTTGTTCTCCTTTTATAAGAACAGGGGACAAAAAAGCAGGGGCGGACAAGGGGCCAAGATGTGAACCTCACCCCATTGCACGTCCCGACGTTGGGAGGGGTTGTTCTGTGGTGCGGGAGTCTGTGGAGGTGGCGTCGGTCCTTTGGGGGACTGACTAGCTGTCGAGGTGCCCTGTTTGATCAACAAATCCGAGGCACCACACCAATGGCGTCATTGGTGGCACTCGCCGGGTTTTAGTAGGTAGAGTGCGTCCACTTTACCATCTATCGGGCGCAGTAAGTCCCACATACCCGCCTGGAGAGTCCCCCTTCCCCGCGGGATGCCTAAGAGCATTTCCCAGCTCAACAAAAAAGATAGTATTTTATAAAAAGTACTTATATATTTCCTGTTGCTATTTGAAAACTGACCTTTATTACTTTTGCTGTTGTAAAACAATGAAACAACATTATCACTGGTGTCCTTCACGTGGAGCAGTTCTTCTCTTCCTGATCCTCCTATTGGTCCCCTTAACGTGATCGCGACTTCATTATCTTCTTTAGCTGATGAGGCAGCTATCGCGTCGTTCGTTGCTTCTGTAAATAAATGAAGTATTTTATTTAGGACATGGCACACAACAGCCACCATTTGCGTATTTTTTTTATAGCAGATTTGCTATTTCGGAAAGAAAGGCAGTGATATCATAGTGATCATATACTTAGAATATCTAGTATATTATATGTTTATGATAGTGATAGATAATCATATTTGGACAAAACATCGTGTCACTTGTATCATCATCATGTCAGCCTATATCCGTCCACACAACATAGGCCTCCTTCAATGAACGCTAAGACGACCGATCCCTTGCAACTCACATCCAACACGGACCGGCTTAGAACCAGTCACTTGCATGGCTTAAAACAATTCGAACCTAGATAATCTCGTTAAAATTAACCACTTTTTGTTTGACACATAATTTTTTTCACCGAATAACTTTTATATTTTATTGATTTTCCGTGATTAAAGGGATGTGGCATACCCAGCGGATTTGTTTGGGATCCACTTACAAGGAAGTTTAATTAAAACAATATCAAGTTTAATTTAAGATTCGTCATGGGAGGTATGAAATGCTTAGGAGTTAAATATAGCCACTGATAGCAAAAGTTTAACAAGACGACGAATATAGTCTGAACTGTGTTCTTGGATTATGGTTTGGTACACAGTTTATCTCTTCATGGCAGAAATACTGTATGATAAATTTGTAAAAATTTATAACTTATTTTTTTTTTTTTTTTTTTTTATTATATAAAAAGTATATTATATAGCCAGTATCTTCGGAACCTTGCCTAAAGGGACTCCTTTTTAATAATATATTTTAGTTTTATTTTTAATAAATTTTTTAAGGTTTTTAGTTTTAGGTTCTTTGTACATTATTAATTCTTTATTTTAATAATATCACTTTAGCTTTAAATAATTATCTGTGATTGTTAATAATATAAATATCAATTTTATATAAAAATATATAAAATGTATAACTATATTATTTTAATAACGATGTGTACAACCTTACGGTAAGAACCCTAGGGTTGTTTAGAAAAAATAAAAATATGTTTTAAAAAGTTTATAGTTATATTGTTTTTTACTAATATTGTAATTTTTAAAGAAGGCCTATGTTTAGCAGTGGACGGATTGAGGCTGATGATGATGATTGTAATTTAATGAGTGAACAATAAAAAAGTAAATTCATTTATTCTTACAGGCTAACTTGGTATCATCTGTGTTTTTTTATATCTCTCGATTCAGTACATGAAAATTAGATAACTCCAATTAATATACGATTTTGACGTGACGTCTTATAATTCGATGGAGCCGGCTGCACGAACGAAAAAAGATGACGCATGCGGCGTTACCTCGCTCTGAGGCGTTCCATTTTCTTATGACGTTGTCACGTTCAACTATCGTCAGTAAACCGACTTTACAGACAACCGATTTTTTATTATTTTTTGCTCAATAGAGTATATATTTAATCTAAACTGAAGAACCATTATCAGTTTCTTATTAGTTCAGTAGGTCGAAGCACTCTTATCTATTCACCAATTCCATACAATACTATCTTTTTGAACTGTGACATACAATTTCTTCATTTTGTTCGAGATAGCAGTTATAGTATATTTTAGGCAGTAAATTTTAGGATTAATTATACCTTATACTTACCATAGAACTAGGTTAACGTAGTGTGGTTAAGTTATGATAATCACTAAAAAAGATTTGAAGTTATTTTTGTGCTAAATTTTTAAACTTTTCAATACTAAATAGTTAACAAAAATTTACAAAAATTGCAAAAGATACTGTGGAGAAAATAATTATAGCCTGACCAGAAAAATAAAAACCCTTGCCATATTGCGGAAATTTTCGGAACTAATTTCTGTATGGACCATACTATGTGTTGACGTATTATTATTTAAGCGTGGGGACACCAGCTAGGCCAGACGGGTGATCAGTCCTCATTACCGGGACCATGTGCAGGACGACTCAATCGATCACGTAACTAACTAATTATAATATGTACATAGTCATTGTTCTAATTGTAATATGTAAATACTAACTACTAATTGTTACTAAGATAAGGATAGGCCAGTATATAGTTTGATAGGTTTAATATGAAAACTTTGTGTCATGTAATTGACTCGCCCCAACTCGGTTGTACGCCAACCGAGTTTACCTCATAGCTTGCTGTCACTTTCGTTTTACGTAAGAGTGAGAAAGATGCAATATGTTGTGTTTTTTAAATATCTAATTAGAATGTTTTAATTATGTTTTTTAGTTAGAATTAATGTCTATTTAGATTCCTTTAAGCATTAGCAATGTTAATTTAATTAGAAAATAAGAGAAAATAACTTGTAAAGTTTAAACAATGTTAGAAAGGATAGGATATAGGTTAGAGTGAGAGGGAAATAAAGTGATCTCTGATTGGTCAATCTAATAGTATGCTTTACGGCAAGATTTGTATAAATATCGCACTGAATTTCCACTAATCAGTTCAGTATTCGGCTACCAGTAATAGTGAAAACTTGTAAAGAAATACTAAGAAGAGGAATAAAGGAAAAGTTCTGAAGAAATTATTGTTTCAATTCTCCAATCCCAGCAACAAGTGTACATAGCGTACATTTATGGTCCTTCGGTCGCCGGATAATTGAGAAGAAAGTGCGAAGAATTTTTCCTCAAGAAAGTGATACGGTGAAGATTTTATCAAGAAAGTGAACATGCCGGTCACTCGCAAAACACACCAGTCAAAAGAAGCGCAACAGTCTGCGTCAGAAACTGAACATACGACCTCCGAAACTACCGATTCATATCGAACCCAAACGTCCGGCGATACTGCCACCTCCGGTACCACTGGCACTACTGATACCACTGATCGGACCACCGTTCAGTCGGGTAGTACCGAGGCTACGATCCCGAACGTTAACGAAACAACTGGTAGAACGGATACTGAATCTCAAGCTCTCGCCACCCCGCGCCCCTCGACTACTGCCAGTCGGGACGCACCGCCGTCAGTGCAAAGAGCCAATACTGTTATCGCTTGCCTACCTGAAGCCGGCAAGCATGAAGAAAGGAAACGGGCCGCCTCCGTCAAGTCAACGAAGGCCTACAAAATAGCGAAAGCAAAAGAGGAGTTAGCGCGCCTGCAAGTCGAATTAGCCGCTGCTCGCCTCGCCGTATTAGAAGCGGACTCAGATGAAGAAAACGATGACGTCGTCTCCGTGTGTTCGAAAATAGAAGCCAACACACGAATCAATACCTGGCTACAAGGTCAGTCAGAATCGCCGGTATTAGCCATCAGCAACGAACCTCATCAACTTGCCACCACAGAAGAAAGGATACCAAGACAACCAAGTATCACAGAAGACAGAAGAATGGAAGAACCTGTCACTGTGGCAAGAGAAAGAAGTCCAGAACCGCCGAACGCGATTAAGGAAAAGAAGTTGAAGCCACCAGTCCTCGTCGAAGAGAAGACGACCAAATATCCTCAGTCAGAGCTCTCTCAATTGACTGAAGCCATAACACTCGCCGTCAAGTCAGCGCGCCCAAGACTTATGGAGCTACCGGTCTTCAACGGAGCGCATCAAGAATGGCTTCACTTCAAAGCAGGTTACGAAGAAACCGAAAAGCTCTACTCGAAGACAGAGAATATCAACAGACTTCGAAGAAACCTAAAAGGGAAAGCCAAGGAAGCCGTCGATGGTCTACTTATCACGAACGCCAACCCAGCCGACATTATGAAAACTCTGGAATCAAGATTCGGAAGACCAGAATCAATCGCTATGATGGAAATAGACACACTTCGAACATTACCACGTCTCTCCGAGTCACCAAGGGACATCTGTATATTCTCGACTAAGGTGACAAACGCCGTGTCTACACTACAAGCATTGAACTGTGTCTACTATCTCTACAACCCGGAAATCGCCAGGGCCATGGTAGATAAACTGACACCGACACTTCGATACAGATACTTCGACTACTCTGCCACACTACCTAAAGAAAAGCCGGCACTACTGAAGTTCGACAAGTTCATGAAAAGAGAAGCGGAGCTGTGCGGACCCTTCGCACAACCGGAACAAGTGGGTTCACAGCCGCAGCCCACCACACCGAGACGTCATCAACGAGTGAACCATGTCACCGAGAAACCAACCATCAAATGCTTCATATGTGAAGGCACGGGACATTCAATAACGGACTGCGAGAAGTTCAAGGCAGAGGATGTTCAGGGAAGATGGGATATCGCAAAAAACCGTCGTCTATGTTTCAGATGCCTACGGTATAGAAACAAGAACCATTCTTGTCGACAACGAACATGTGGTATCGACAACTGTAAATATTATCATCATCGAATGCTGCATGTCTCGAGGAATAATGAAAGGACAGAAGAGGACCACAGGTCATCTGAAGCAATCAACTCTGCCTGGACTACAACCACAAGACAGTCCTACTTGAAGATCATCCCAGTCACAGCGTCGGGACCGGCGGGAGCAACAGACACATACGCTCTACTAGACGATGGGTCTACGGTGACACTCATCGACGAGAACCTAGCTCACCGCATCGGCGCCAGAGGACCCATCGACCCGCTCCGCATCGAAGCCATCAACGAGATGAAGACCTCCGAAAATAAGTCAAGAAGAGTCAATATCACATTAAGGGGAGTGAATGAACATGAAGAAAGAATTCAAGCTAGAACAGTCAAGAATCTTCATGTGGCTACTCAAAGGGTTTCAAAAGAAAAGATTGAAGAATGTCAACACCTTCAAGACATCAGCGAGTTCATCACATATACACATGCGAAGCCCGAAATACTAGTTGGACAAGACAACTGGCACCTTCTTCTCACTTCAAGAGTCAAGAAAGGAAGCAGACAACAACCGGTGGCGTCGCTCACTCCGCTCGGATGGGTACTTCACGGAAGCCACACGAAAGACTCAAGCAACAACATCAACTACATTCATCACCTGAGAGAAGATCATGTTGAAGACACCCTTGAAGACATGATGAAGCAGTACTTCGCGATGGACTCACTATACATCAATCCGAAGAAACCGACAACAGATCCAGAAGAGCAAGCGTTACGAGTCCTTGAAAAGAATACAGTCCACACGAAGACAGGAAGATACGAAACGTCACTCTTATGGAAGACGGAAGACATCAACCTCCCTAACAACTATGAAAACTCGTTGAAGCGCCTATACAACATCGAAAAGAAACTCGATCGGGATCCCAGACTAAAACAAAAATATACAGAACAGATGGAAGCACTCATCATCAAGGGATACGCGGAGCCAGCCCCGAAGATAAAGACAGCGAATAAAACGTGGTACTTACCACACTTCGGAGTGGTCAACCCTTTGAAGCCAGATAAGCTCCGAGTGGTCCATGATGCAGCAGCCAAGACTAGGGGAGTCTCGCTCAACGACCAACTCCTCAAAGGACCGGATCTACTACAATCATTACCAGGGGTCGTCATGCGGTTCAGACAACATACCGTCGCTGTGACTGCGGACATCAAAGAAATGTTTATGCAAGTAAAGCTTCGAGAACAAGACAGGGATGCCTTGCGGTACTTATGGCGAAAGGATAGAAGAGATAATCAGCCACCGGATGAATACCGAATGACGTCACTCATCTTCGGCGCATCTAGTTCACCGGCAACGGCGATCTTCGTGAAGAATTTGAACGCAAAGAAATATGAAGAAACTCATCCAGAAGCCGCAAGAGCCATAGTAAAGAAGCATTACGTTGACGACTATCTGGATAGCTTCAAAACCTTAGAAGAAGCTATACGCATCACAACCGAGGTCAAGAACATACATAAGGAAGCGAACTTCGAACTCAAACAATGGAAGTCGAACTCGCCTAGCCTTCTCGAGGCCATAGGGGAAACGGAAGGTCAAGAAGATATCGAACTATACAAGACAGAAGATAAAGTCGAGAGAGTACTGGGACTCATCTGGAAACCAGACAGGGACGAGTTCACCTTCAATCTCAACCTGACTCGAATACCGTCATCACTGTTTCAAGGGAAGAAACCAACCAAGAGAGAGGCTTTAAGGGTTGTCATGTCTCTATTCGACCCACTCGGTTTCGCCTCCCCGGTCACTATCAAGGCCAAACAAATCCTACAAGAAGTATGGCGACGCGGAACATCATGGGATAACGAGATTGATGAGGACCTCTCAGAAGATTGGCAGAACTGGCTACTCCATCTGAGGAATCTCTCGAACGTGGCTATACCAAGGTGCTACCTGGGCTACAGCGACGCCGTGTCACTTCAACTACATATCTTCACCGACGCAAGCGAATCCGCATACTCTACAGCACTGTTCTGGAGAACAGTAGCCCCGAACGGTCAAGTCAATGTGTCACTCGTCATGGCCAAAGCAAGAGTATCCCCGTTGAAGGTCACCTCAATACCAAGATTAGAGCTACAAGCCGCCGTAATGGGAGCCAGACTCGCAGAAGCCACCATAGAAGAACACGAAAGGAAACCAGATTCGAAGACGTTCTGGACTGACAGCAGAACGGTACTTACCTGGATCAAGACAGGGTCTCGCTCATACAAGCCATACGTTGCGCACCGCCTAGCAGCCATAGAAGAATGCTCTACAGTAAACGAGTGGAGATGGGTTCCGACCAAGCTCAATATCGCCGATGACGCCACAAGAAATGTACCACCGTCATTCGACACCAACCACAGGTGGTACAAAGGTCCAGAGTTTCTCTATGAACCCGAAGAGTCATGGCCAACAGAACAATCTTGTTCAATTACAGAAGAAACCGGAGAAGAAAGAATCCATCACATCTCAGTCGACGAAACTCCGAGACTCGCAGAAGCCTTACCCGAGGTATCCCGCTTCTCCAACTGGGATAGATTACGTTATACAACAGCTAGAGTACTTCAGTTTCTTCAACTCTGCCGGCCCACGAAAGA
The DNA here is from genome assembly GCA_963853865.1 of Helleia helle. Lineage (NCBI taxonomy): Eukaryota > Metazoa > Arthropoda > Insecta > Lepidoptera > Lycaenidae > Helleia > Helleia helle. Next base: position 15,144,839 of record OY971433.1, on the reverse strand, counting down.
AACCGTTCACTATAAGAGAAACTCGAAGAACATCGAAACGGATCCCATCTGGAAAAACATACGTAACAAAAAGAAAGGAATTATACCACGACAAGAACAAAAGAAAGAAGAAAGAAAATTCATTCCCATACCTGCGGAACTTCTTACACAAGCCGAAGAACTTCTAATGCGGTCATCTCAACAAGAAGCATTCACTCAAGAACTTCATGACATTCGAAGAGGGAAACCCATCAGCAAGGAGAGCAGACTTCATCAAATAAGTATAGAATATCTGAACGGGTTCATCAAGTTAAAAAGCCGCATCGCAGCCGTCAAGGAAGTACCGGAAGCATTAAGAAGTCCTGTAGTCATAGATGGCAACCATCCGACGGTGAAATTATGGATTAAGAATATCCATCATAAACTACACCACGCGGGCGTAGAAACAACTATCAACGAGTGTCGTCAACAATATTGGATTATACGCATACGCCCGATAACTCGTACTATCATAAGACAATGTCTACACTGTCGAATGAAGACACAAACGCCATCTTTCCCAAGAACTGGAGACTTACCTGCCTGTCGACTAGCTCACCATCAACGTCCGTTCACATTTACCGGAGTGGACTACTTCGGACCTCTCTCTGTCACCGTCGGACGTTCACATCAGAAGAGATACGTCGCCGTCTTCACATGTCTAACTACGAGGGCGATACATCTTGAAATAGCCGGATCGCTCAGCAGCAGTTCAGCAGTCATGGCGTTGAGAAGAATGATGGCTAGAAGAGGCTGTCCAACGGAAATCTGGTCAGACAACGGGACGAACCTGAAAGCGGCAGATAAAGAACTACGACGAGCGATCGACGAGGCAACGGCTGAAGAAGCAGTGAAGAGACAGATATCGTGGCGATTCATCCCCCCGGGAGCACCATTCATGGGCGGGGCATGGGAAAGAATGGTCAGGTCTGTCAAAACTAGCCTGACGTCAACCCTCCACGAACGCCATCCTACAGAAGAAGTACTCTCCACGCTACTGACAGAAGCCGAATATACCGTCAACAGTCGACCTCTCACACATGTATCGGTCGACCCTGAAGATCTGGAAGCGTTAACTCCCAACCACTTCCTGTTGGGAGGACCAGGAAGATTACCGACCTTTGCAAGATTCCCAGAAAAGGACATTATTTCGAAGTCCAACTGGCAAGCCGCACAGAAGTTAGCAGACACATTCTGGGAAAGGTGGTTACGTGAATATCTCCCCGGACTTCAGAACCGGCGGGAGCCACATGGACGAGGGTCTTCGGTACGAATCGGGGATCTCGTACTGCTAGTCGATCCCAACTCACCGCGCAACGTATGGCTCAGAGGGAAAGTAATCGCAACATTCCCTGGACCCGACAACGTCGTAAGAACTGTCGACATCCAGACCAAGGGAGGAGTACTACGGCGACCGGTAAGGAAGCTGGTGATCCTGCCCATCGAGGAAGACGTCGTCCCGGCACCAGGAGAAGATGCGACGGAGTCACACGGCGGGAGGAATGTGCAGGACGACTCAATCGATCACGTAACTAACTAATTATAATATGTACATAGTCATTGTTCTAATTGTAATATGTAAATACTAACTACTAATTGTTACTAAGATAAGGATAGGCCAGTATATAGTTTGATAGGTTTAATATGAAAACTTTGTGTCATGTAATTGACTCGCCCCAACTCGGTTGTACGCCAACCGAGTTTACCTCATAGCTTGCTGTCACTTTCGTTTTACGTAAGAGTGAGAAAGATGCAATATGTTGTGTTTTTTAAATATCTAATTAGAATGTTTTAATTATGTTTTTTAGTTAGAATTAATGTCTATTTAGATTCCTATAAGCATTAGCAATGTTAATTTAATTAGAAAATAAGAGAAAATAACTTGTAAAGTTTAAACAATGTTAGAAAGGATAGGATATAGGTTAGAGTGAGAGGGAAATAAAGTGATCTCTGATTGGTCAATCTAATAGTATGCTTTACGGCAAGATTTGTATAAATATCGCACTGAATTTCCACTAATCAGTTCAGTATTCGGCTACCAGTAATAGTGAAAACTTGTAAAGAAATACTAAGAAGAGGAATAAAGGAAAAGTTCTGAAGAAATTATTGTTTCAATTCTCCAATCCCAGCAACAAGTGTACATAGCGTACAGACCATTTCACCCAACGATGTGTTGACGTAAAAAAGATACAGTGGCGCCACCACGCAGGGTTTTTATATTTCTGGTCAAGCTATAGATACAATTCTTAATTTTGTAATATAACATTATAATAATATAGATCATAATAAAAATCCAATATAAACTTTCTTATATCCAATATACTCTTTACTTACGCCTATAGAAATTTAAGCAAAAATATTTTTTACTCATTGCAACTTTGAGTAGAGCTCTTACACACAGACATACGAAATCTCAAACTTTCTGTAATAGAAAATTCACAAAGACATCAGGACATCATAAAACAAAAACAAACCCTCGTGCGCACTAGCGTTTAGACTTAGCTATTTACAACCCAAGTTATTCTTAACTCGGTTGACACAAGCTTGAGTCAGCGTCGTTTTTGTGTCAACGGTTCAAATTAGACCGACTTTCCTGTAAACTGAGAATGCAATAAGAACATCTTTCATAAGTTTGAGACGTTCATGCGCGATATGTTTGATAGATTCAATACGAGATACGTTATAACTGACGAAAACATTTAAGAGATTTGAAAGCTGGAAAAAAATATAAGAAAGGTACAAAAAGAAAAAAATAGTACTTAAATAATTAAAAAAATACTGAAAAATGTGCGATGCACAAAAACCTACCTAACCTATCGTTACGAAGGCGATACTGAAAGTTCTTAGAACCATGGCCATTTGTAAAAGAAAATAATAAAATATGTAAGAAATATAGATTTTGAAAATGAAACTCTGCCAATATTATTTGTCATTAGTTTTATTATTTGGCGGCAAATTGAATATTGTCTGTTAGTAGATACGCATAAAAAGGTTTCCCGGTCCGGTATAGATTTACCTGTTTATACTTGGCTACCCGATAGTTGTGACCGGAAAAGAATAGGCAACCTAACGTTTGCATATTCTATGGGCTTCATACTTTCGATTGGTATATATCTAATAATCAAACCGGTTAAATGTTTAATTTTTTTTTTTTAATTATTAATTAAACATACCCTGGACTAAAATTTGTTAGGCAACCCATATGCAATATATTTATTGACATATTAAATTAAATATAAAATACGTTTCATCAAATAAGCATCTCTGAAGGTCGTTTTATATCCCGTATCTTAGCCTATGTGTCACGTCAGAATGGTTTTCACGCGAGAAAATTTTCTTGCAATGGTTTTCTATGACTTTCGATGTCATGTCAACGTGCAGCAGATTCGAACAAGCTTAGGCAAATGGGTCAAGTGCACACAATTCTCTCGTTATGTTTTGTATATAGTACTAATTGTTTCCCCTGGCTATACTCGTCCCAGAATTGAAGAACCCAAAATTTATGAAACATTGCGAGTTAAAACATACAAACTGTTCAGCTTAATTATATACAGATGGCCTATTATTTCCTGTATAAAAGCCATCATTTCAATATTTTTGAGAGATAGCTCAAAGTTGTAGCAAAGTTCTTTCCATAAGCAAAAGGGGTTAGCCAGAAAATGGCAATGACTTGGTTTTGACTAAAATAATATTGTTTTTGAGCGTGTATTAAAACATCTATATCTATACTAATAATATAAAGCTGAAGAGTTTGTTTGTTTGAACGCGCTAAACTCAGGAACTACTGGTCCGATTTAAAAAATCTTTCAGTGTTAGACAGCCCATTTATCGAGAAAGGCTAAATAATATCAGGTTGTGATTAATAAAGATAAAGCGGGCGAAGCTGCGGGCAACAGGTATTACAGGTAAATGCCGAATAGGAATTAATTCCTTTTAATATTAGGACTTTACCCGTTACCTTCGGTAATACTTTTTTTGCGCCGGGAAATGCCCTAAGGCATCGCGCGGGGGAGGGAGGCTCCCCAGGGGGGTATGTGGGACTCGCTGCGCCCCAAAGTAGGTAAGGTAGACGCAGCTCTACCCTCTAAAACCCGGCGAGTGCCACCAATGCCGCTTTTGGTCAGGTACCCCGGATAAACTTAAGTTAATTAAGTAAGTCATCAACTGACAATCTAAATACAGATTAAATATCACACACAGCACCCCTTGAGTCTAGAGATAGCATATCAACACCCACATTATCGGAGGGAAATACTTTATGGATGTAGCCAGGATCTTCCGGTAGGTTCCTAATGGGTAACTCGCACCTGGAAGAGCATACCTAAACTAAAAGCACTGCGCGCCTTCAGCCGCTTTTTGAGGGTCCTCGATCTGCAGGCAACAGGATCACCTCAGCGACAGGCTGGCCCCGGCGAAGGCCAGACTACTCCTCGTAAGGGGGGACTGCTCGACTGCTACTAAGCAGTCCCCGCTATGTCGTGCCATTCTGGGCCCAGGTCTCCCCATACTGAACCCGAAACGAACACCGAGACGTTACTGGAGGCGCATTAAGTAGCGCCTCCTACGCACCCCCGTTCGTCACCCGCTGGGGGAGGTCTCGTCGGCGGCCTCCTCTCTTGCCCGCTCGACGGGTAAGAGTTTAAGATCGTCACCAAAATCACACACCACAATAGGAGCGCTAACAATACACAATCAAGGGTCCATACAAAGGACCCCCTAATTTAGGTGGGCCAAATTAGGTAAGACCAGGCCCACGATTATTATAATCTTAGCCCACTCCTTATAGAGACAGGCATATAACTCTTTGTTACGTAACCTCCTTGTACATGTACCTATTTATTTGTTACTCATTTTGTACCGACTGGCTTAGGTTTGATTTTTATATTGTCAAGTGATCATGACATTTTATACATATCTTTATATATATATTTCTTGTGTGCGTGTGTATGTCACTGAACTCCTCCTAGACGGCTGGACCGATTTTGATGAAATTTTTTGTGTGAGTTCAAGGGGATTCGAGGATGGTTTAGATTCACAAAAAAAAATTGTACAGGACAACGTCTGTCGGTGCCACTAGTATTATATAATTCTTGTGTCAAAGCTTTAGTGTGTCCTCCGAAACTTGACCCATTTTGATGAAATTTTATATGTATATTCAGTAGGTATGAGAATACTTTTATCACTAATAAAAAAAAAACAATCAGTCACAGGGACTGCCGATAGAGGTTAAAGCAAAACAATTAAATTCAAATACCTGTAATACAGGCTGTAACAGATTATGACAACCTATACAATTTAAACGGCGCACAAAATGACCGCATGACATTGACATTTCAGTGTGTTTGACGATTGGCTATGTAAACAAATATTGCATAATCTTATATAAATAAATCAAACTTCATATAAACGTCAAATATCGTCTCATAACGGTGGTAACGGTGTCGCGAATCCAGAGATTTTATCTCATCTAAAAATATACGTACCGCGCCTAAAGAAGTTTTCACTTCAAAAAAAATTGCAAGAAATGAAATCTATTGCATTAAATCATCCGCCCGCGATACATGTAGATATATTTAGTACCTAGGTATGAGAATACGTTTATTTATATTAAAATTAGTATTTAAAAAAAAACATTTTTTGGACATAAGTTACGCGGGCTAGTATCATTATAAAAATGTCTGACATATGAAATGTGAGATCGTTTTAGAATACAGTGGACCCGCGGTAATCCGACAAACATTTTGCAGGGCAGTGTTGGACTATCAAATTTGTCGGATTATAGAGTACTCCTTAAGACCGGACCCTATAGTCCGGATTTTTTTACAAAAAAGTACCTTGTAATCCGACAAATTGCAGATCCAATAATGATTCTATAAGTTATGGTCATGGTTTTTTTTTAATGTCATAAATTGGAGATCGTCCTACGCCGTATTCACTTGCTAAACGACTAAAAGATTCATTATGATTAAGGCGATCTAAAATATCACATTTTTTTAATTGTCAGTGTTTTGTGCTTTCGCTTCTGGGCTTGTGACGACATTGCTAGGACGACGTATACGTAATAAACAACGAATAAACAGTAAAAAATGAACGCACGCTAGGCCGCACCGCTACTACTTGTAGTTAAATTCAAACTAAGCAATCAGAATCAAAACAGTACCTACGCGTCGAGCACTATCATAGTGGTGAAGCGTACAAGTTGTAACTTGTAACCTTCTCAATCGCGCATTATCTACACTAGCGAACCTTGTCAAAAAATATTCAATAATAATTGATGTGTCGGACTACAAGGGGTGGCGGATTAGCCAGGGGCCGAATTACCGCGGGTCCACTGTATTTTATTGCACATAATATTATGACAAACGGTCAAATGTAAGTAATATTAATATGTTGGGACAACTCACACACGGCCATCTGATTCCAAACTAGGCAGAGACAACTGATACATTTTGCCAACCCAACTAACATAAAAAACTACTCATCCATCGGTACAAATAAAATGCGTTTACGTAATCTTTTTATCCTAGCTGTAAACGCCATAGCGATGCAGGTCAGGAAGGCCATGTACGGAAGGGACGCTTTTTACCGCTTTACCGTTGCGACTTGCGTCTACGCAGTTAATTGTGTTACTGTCATTTTTCTTTTTAAACGGTTCTTACGCGGGGTCTCAGTATAAAGTCATTTGATTTTTTTTTTACACACACACACACACACACATTAATATCATTTATAAACACACACGTATACATCTTCACCTGCGTTAACTTAGATTTACAACCGTATCCGGATTGATGATGATTATTTTTATAGCCAATGTCCTAATCCAAGGTATAACCCATCACCATTTCAACTTTCAGCCAAATCAGTTCAGCCGTTTTTCCGTGAAAGATCAACAAACATCCACACATACAAACTTACAAACTTTCGCCTTATAATAATTAGTAATTAGTAATATATTATATTATCATTTAAATACTCTAAATTGTATTTCGTCTAACATTAGTCATTACCTATAAGATATATCTACATTTTTTTATTTAACGCCGGGAAATGCTCTGAGGCATCCGGGAGTGGGTCTCCCCAGGTGGGTATGTGGGACTCGCTGCGCCCTAAAGATGGTAAATGAACGCAGCTCTACCCACTAAAACCCGGCGAGTGCCACCAATGCCGCCTTGGTGAGGTGCCCCGGATCAGTTAAGCTAACAGGGCACCTCGACGGCTAATCAGTCCCGCAAGGGACGACGTCACCTCCACAGAGGGGTTGTCCCGCACCACAGAACCACCCCTCCCAACGTCGGGACAGTACAATGGGGTGAGGTTCCCATCCTCACCCCTTGCCCCCTGCTCTTTTGTCCCCTCTTCTTATAAGAGGGGCACAAAGAGCCCCCTCGGCTCCATTAGGTTCGCCCAAGTCAAAACTACAGTAATCAATTGAAAAATTCATTTTATTGTACAAAACACATGGGGTTGCTTGTTATGATATCCACAGATATAGTAAATTATTGATAATATGTTTACCACAATCGAAATCAAGCCCCCCACGATTTTTGTATAATAATATGAATTTTTCAATTGAATACTATAGTTTTATTTTTAATTTTTTAGTTTAATCAGTTTTAAAAGCGTGGTTTTTTAGTTTTTTAAACTATAATTTATTTTTCACTTTTTAGTTTGGTTTATTAGATTTGATTCCTTCTTTATCGACTGTAAGTCCAAAGCTATGCAGGAATCGTAATTGATACAAAAGTAATCGGGAGTAAGAACTCATTTTTAGGAGAGGGAGCCTGAGAAACGGCTACCACAGCCAAGGAAAGCAGCAGGCGCGCAAATTACCCACTCCCGTAATGAAAAGGAGGGAGTCCGAAACTGCAGACATGCGCAGATCACGCGATAGCTCTATCTTTCTTACTCCCTTACAGAGGATCCACAAAAGAATTTATTAATCCTGGCGGTCCTTATAAGGATATTGGGAAACTGTTATTAAATTATTGCATTGTCATCGGTCCTTGATACGTGTGCAAAGTTTCAAATTAATCAAACTTCTGGAAATCGGTCAAATTTATGCTCAAAGATTCCATTACATACATAGATACAACCCAAGCTAATAAAAAGCGTGGTAAAGATAGCTCAATTTAAGCTCTAAAACATTAACGACACGAAGTTCTCTCAATCCACATTAATTTTCTAACAGCATCCATCGAGATGATCAACTCTTAACTGTGATTTAGCGCTCCTTTGAGGGGGCTGAGACGGTGGAACTAAAGTCTCGGCTGCCACTTCAAGATTTATCGTTTTATAGGTATATAAGTTTTCATTTTAGGTTCTTATATTATCTATACTAATATAAAAATGAGTTTAGTTTTATATGCATCTCCGATGCTACCAGTCGGATTTGAAAAATCTTCAATTATCCATTAAAAAATTCAAAAAAGTTATTAAAAAGGGTTTGTGTGGTAAAGGTTATAAAGTTAAAGATTTCATGGAAGATACAACACCTTGGGAATAGGGCGTTCCTCCCAGGCATTTCAGGATAAGATGTAAGCATTGTTACAGAATACATATTATTTTAAAAGATTAGTTCCACTGAGTTTGTTTCGCCGGTTCTTGTCAGTGGGCTAGCCTTGGAACCGGTGGTAGATTTAATTGACGTTCAAAAAGATACTTTATTGGTACTATTTTGAAATAAAAAAAAATGATTTGATATAATTTTAATATCAATCAATAATTAATAACGTGTTATTATTATTATTTTATTATTATTGTTATTTTTATGTTTTAATAATTTCTGTACTGATTCCCTTCCGAAAAAAAAGTTAATAATATAACCGACCTAAAGGAATGTCGATCTCCGTGCGGTGGCCGGTCCGTGTTGGACGCCAGTGGAGAGTGATTGTTCGTCTTGATGTTTATTGAGAGAGGCCTATGTCCAGCAGTGGGCGGATAAAGGGCTGATGATGATGATGATGAGAGTCGAGCGTAAGGAAATACCTTTTCATAATAAAAACCTAGGGCATATCTTGACACAAGACCGTCTATTGTTTATAGTAGGTATATAATAATTAATCTATCTAGGAAGGCAATGCTTTGATTTCGGACGGGCCGGGTGAAATTCATAAAAATACTATATACTAAATACTTATATAAAAAAAAAAACATTCGATACTAATTCTCTTCATATTGATTGATAAGTCCAAGTTCGATCCGAACATTTAAAGTTTTTTTTTTAATTCAATACGGTAGCAGCCAGTGTTTATTTCTAGGAGTTGTGTATGGCGTCATCAGTAGACAAAGATATTATTCATGAATGAAATAACTATGTTAATTTGATACTTAATTATCGGTAGTTGATTACATTTTCGGCGATATAAGGTCAGTGGTGCACGTTTTAAATTGTAATCAAAATCTCGAATGCTGACGACCGGCTGTTGTCTTTGAATGAGATTTAGGTAATATCGAATATTGGCAAATTGGCAGACGTGCCATCTGGAGGTAAGTGGTCGACGTCGCCCATGAACATAAACTATTTTACCTGGAACGAGCCCAGGTAATTCATTATGTGTTGTCTATCCTGAGACATAAGATGTTAAGTCTCGGTGCCAGTAATTACACTGCCTGTCCTGCCCTTCTCTCTGAAACATAGCAAAGCTGTTTCACGGGAGAAATAAGCAAGATGGTGATATGTATCCGAGAGCGTGGCACAACGCATCCCTCCCTTGGTAAGCGCATCCCTCCCCCCGGTAAGCGCATCCCTCCAAGGTAGTATTTGAGATAGCTTAAAAGTCTTCGTTTAAGAGCCTTGCCGTTGTCGGTGGAGTAATCCCCAATCCTGCCACTTCCTTCACCTCCTGCTACAGCCTGTGTCATCCTTGAATCTTGATCTGCTCTATATAAATTATCTTTGGTCTGCGTTATCCTTCCCCCCCCCCCTTCCGTCTATGATCCTAAGTCATGTCGCATTCGGTGGTAAATCATAAAATTCCTTATTCCTAACCAAGTAACCAATATTTAAAAGTAAAAAAATCGGTTGTCTGTAAAGTCGGTTTAATGACGATAGTTGAACGTGACAACGTCATAAGAAAATGGAACGCCTCACAGCGAGGTAACGCCGCATGCGTCATGTTTTTTCGTTCGTGCAGCCGGCTCCATCGAATTATAAGACTTTGCACGTCAAAAAAAACAAATAAAAGTATATTGGTATATTATTATGGATATGATTCCATAGACTATAGAGGACGGAATATGATTTGTGCCACGTGGGAGGGACCGGCCACAAACTGATGTCATCTTAGTACTTATGACTAAGGACTTGGACACTATAATTTAAATCACCTTGCAGACATCTATATATTAAATACTGAATTGAATATTACCTGTAGAAAGTTTTTTTTTTATTACGCAGGGAAATGCAATTCACATGTAGCCACGCCACCGGGGTCTAGGCTATCTATGTGGGGTCTCGCACTGGGGAGTGCACTGCCTAGATATAGATTTCAACTAATGTCCGGAACCGACAATGTGTATTTATATTTTATAGTTGTTAGTTTATAATAAATAGATATTGCTTAGATGTTAAATTATGTTACAAAACCTTGATAGTCAAACATTTTTGTACATAAAATTATGAATTCCTCTTACGGCGTGAGAAACCGAGGTTAGGAGGTATTTTGATACATTAGTCTAAATGTCAGTCTAGAATTTCCTGTATATTGTTACCTAAAGTTTTAATTGCGTAACTCATTAAGCGTCAATAGCAAGTCCCTTACCAAGGATCCGCTTTCCGTCAGTTACGTGCTTGTGATTGGTTGATTTTATATTGAACTTGCTTAGTGTATTGGAGATGGCTGACACAAATAAATAAGTGCGTACAGAGTACACATGTCAGAAGTGAAACTTATTTGGCAAACTAATTTTTAAATCTCCTTTATATTTATACAAATCTAAAGCTTTAAATTTCCGAGACTTGCGATGCTACCTCACTCTCTCTCTCGATCTTTCTCACTCGCTTGCTCCCTACTCTCACTCCATGGCTATGTGCTTCATGCTACGTCTCAATCATTCTCTTCCTCTTCCTTTCCAACAAGGTATTAAAAATACTACCGCCCGCCCTAGTTATCCTCCTGGTTAACATTATAAACGCCCTTCTCAAGGGTTGTAGGTTCCCCGATATATGGAAAGAAGCTACGGTCATAGGAATACCGAAGCCCGGAAAACCGCGCTCGGAACCGTCTAGCTATCGTCCCATAAGCCTGATAAGCTCGTTAGGAAAAATCTACGAAAGAATTCTGCTTAGGCGGTTGAAAACCGTCATTAGCGAGAAAGAATCTTTTCATAGATGAGCAATTCGCCTTCCACGAAAACCACTGCTGCCCGAGGCAAGTCCACCGTATGACGGAGGATATACTTACTAAGAGGTTTCCATAAGAAAAACAAACACGATACGTGCGCTGTATTTTTTGATGTAGCAAAAGCCTTCGATAAAATCTGGCACGAAGGCCTCATGTTCAAACTATTCAAGTTAGGAATACCGGACAGATTAGTCATCATCATCCGTGACTACCTTTCGGGCCGGCATTTTAGATATAAAGTAGAGGGCACTCTGTCCTCTCGGAGACCTCTGAGGGCCGGAGTCCCACAGGGCTCCGTGCTGTCTCCGACCTTGTACAACTTGTATACCTCCGACATCCCCGAACACCCGGCGGTTAAACGGGCTCTCTTTGCAGACGACACCGCTCTGTATATCACCCACCCCGCAGCCGCAAGGGCTTCCACCATCCTCCAGCGTGCCGTCACCGAGCTGGGTGAATGGTTCGCAAAATGGAGGATTGCTTATCTTCACAATTCATATTTTTCAACGTCCATAAATCAACAATAACAGGATAACAGACAACAGTTTAGAACAAAAGTTGTTACAAAACAACACAACAGGATAATTTATTATTGTAAAACAGCCGTTATTGCCATCACTATAATATATAAGCTATATTATTGTAGTTTCATTAAAATCCATTCAGGAGTTTTTGTGTTGAAGAGTAACAAATATTCATACATACAAACCCGTATGTATCCCCGTACTTCCACGTCAATGGGAAGTACGTGGGAGAAACCGCGAGGCGCTGCTAGTCTACATTAAAATAAAGCTAGTGTGTTTGTTTGTACGCGTCTATCTTCTGATTTGTAAGTCGGGTTTGAAACAATATTTTGCATAATTAATATTCATTTTAAACGATTTCTTTACGGTAGGTAAAACGGGGAACATTTAAGCTCAAAAAATAAAAGAGTAAAAAGTAATATAACAATCTTGTATTGCGCATGCGCCACGCTCTTTATGGTGAGTCTGACCCTGACCTACTGACTTTTTAAGATTTTGGCATTGACAAACGAAATTGATCGGATCGGCCGTCTTGGCATTCATTGAGGGAGGCCTATGTTTAGCAGTGGACGGATAGAGGCTGATGATGATTATGATGATGATGATGATGATGATGATGATGATGATGATGATGATGATGAAACGAAATTGATGATTTACATATCAAGAATACTTTTGTAAAGCATGATGTGTCGTCCCGTCTTCATGAGTTATCCAGCTGCTTGTCTTTCTAACAGTTGCTGTGTTTCGGAAAGGGCAGGACAGGCAATTGCTGGCTCCGATTTATCTAGGTCTCAGGATAGTGTGCCTAGGCATGTTCTAGGTGTGCAGTTATGTTCATGAGCGACCCTGACCTATCACCTTTAGGTGGCTCGTCGGCCCGTTTTCCTTAATCCGACTAACGTAAAAAAAGAACAAAATAATTCTACCTCATGGTAAGTAAGTACCTCATAATGAAGCAAGTTGTTCCGAGACTAGGATAATATGTACAATAGTTAGTCAACACCTGGGACCACCTTAAGCGTAAGGTTCAAGCATTTTTTTACGCCGTGAACTGCATTAGGAGACATCCGGGGGATTCCCCTGGCGGGTATGTGGGACTGGCTGCGCCCGAGAAGATGGTAAGGTGGACGCAGCTCTACCCACTAAAACCCGGTGGTGCTCCTTCTCTCAGTCGTAATGCTAAACCACGTAAATTCCTGAGCTTGCTACGTGACTCTATTGACGGCCATCTGTTGGTGGGTGCAGACCCTTCTCCAGGCATCAGTGTTTAGCAGGCCCCACGGGGCTTACATAGACCTTTGCCTCTCTATGAACCCCTTTGGGACTCAATTCAACGGGTGACGGCGTCCCCACCCCGCCACTCCGAGTTCCCCTGCTAAGGCGGGACGTTCGGTCATCGTGGTTTACCGCACGACATCTTCGTTTCGCCTTTTTCTGGGGTCGAGCGCCTCCATCTCTCTCCGACGCTCGGCCTCTTCTTTGGCGGAGATGATCTCCTGCATCTCATCTCCACTGCGTCCCACGATTCTTTACTGCTCAGCATGGGACAGATGATTGCTGGCAGTGAAAGGTCTAGTCCGATGGCAGCAATTAGGGCTGCGCGTTGTCTCGTCCATGAGGGACAGGCCGTGATAGCGTGTCCACGTCACAATGGCGGTAGCATGTGGTGTCTTCTTGTCCCACGATCTCACACAGGTACCGCCCAAAACAGCCATGCCCCGTCAGCACCAGCGCGCCACTCTTCCTATTCAACCACTCCATAAGAACCGGCCGTCAGCAACCTCTTATCTCACACTAACTTTAGGATCTTGCAGCCGCTCTGCGCACAACTCTATGGCCCTCTCTCGGCCCAAGCAATTATACCTTGGCTATACATAAGAAAGATGTTGCCAGTTAAATAACATCATTTTGCCACTTTCCAAAAAAAAAAATTATTTATTATTATTTTTACCAAGTCCGCATATATGATTTTTTTATGTATTTTTCTCAATCGTCTTGGCTTATGTGCACACTTTTAAGTTACCGGTACTTAAAAGCTCATTCCTGCGTAAAATTACTATTTCGATTTACCAATATATTTGTTTTTCAAGATTTTCTCTGTCATCTTGAGTTAGATAACGAAGCGCGAAGAATGCATTAGTTACGTTCGTTAGATGTACTTGGAAGCTACTTGACGCAAAGGACACAAACAATTTATGGCTGCTTTGCCAATGATGCTGTTACTGAAGTTTGATCATAAAGGTGATGGTTATTTATACATCTTGTTATCTAATGTTTACGCGAATTTCACTCATTATAATGCAACTCCTCGACTCTCGAGGGAAGCTAATTCAGAACGTATTATAAAACAAGAAGTTTCACAAACCATAGGGTTTCATTGGGTTCTAGTATCGAGCACATAACCGGATAGAGTAGTAATGAGAGCCATGAAATTCCGAAACTGGTCAGTGATTTGTCACTGACGTAATAGCAATTTAACCAACCAGTGATCTATATGTACGTCCCATACCGGCTCTGCGTCGCAGCACAAATTTTGCTGACTTTGTTTTCATACAAAACTTAACGTTACCGCTCTATTCCGGTTATATGCTCGATGGGTTTCAAATCCTACCCTCATCATTAGTCTATGGACTATTTTTACGTCGACTGTTGCAAGAGCCCCACATTTCAGTAACGAGTACGCAAATAGTTACGTTCTCAGAAAACTAAACAGTACGATAGTTTAAGAGGTACCTATTTTTAAGTTCATTTCTATTAGGGGTCTATCTCGGTATCTTTGACTTTGTGCCGGAGCCTAGTTGTCATTTCTATATTGTATGCCTTTTTAATGTGAATCAATATAAAATTAAATAATAAATACCAGAAGAGAGAATAGCGAAGCGCATCTTTTACTCAGAACTAAAGCATGGTAAGTGGAAACGCGGTGGTCAGTTTCTAAGATATAAAGATGTGCTAAAGAGGCACTTGAAGGGGTGTGGACTAGAACCTTCCACCTGGGAGTCAGTAGCGGCCGAACGTTCGGAATGGAGACAGTTGGTCCAAAAGAATGTTTATGTCTTTGAAGATAATCGAAGGCGCGATCTGGATGCAAGCTGCATCAAATGCAAACCGCATTCTAATATTCAATACATCTACGTTGGTGTTCTCACATGCGCTGGCTGCTCGCGTACCTTCCGAGTACAGGGCTATGCTAGCCATGTGAGAATCAATGTAATGACACTTGACTCTTTTATATTTGTCAGAGGTTTTGTCGCCGTAGCCGAAATCGGCTTGGAAAGCATCATCATCATCATCAATGTGAATCTATTGGCGCGTCTTGGCAACTAAATTGACTCGAACGCCGTGTCGGCTAACGGAATGACGCTGTCATGCCATGCCCGATTATTTTATTCAATGTTTAAATTTATTCAATGGTAAAGACTTTTATTTATTATAAATACTTACTTAAATAATAATAAAGATGCTTGACAGAATATAATGTATAAAAATGTATATAAAAGGCAAAGGGTTTAAAATTAGAAATCTAGTTCAATTTATGATAACCTCATGTGACAAATATAAGCGGAATTTTGCGGAAACGTCTCTTACCTACAGAGTACAGAATATACGTCATAATTCAAACTTATCAGCGTAATATCTGTGGTAATATTAACGAAACTTATTTTTATATTCTCCATTTCTTATCTATGTAAACATTTAGGATAAATAATTAGAACAGTGATACAAATTGTTAATAGGCTCATATACGATTTTTAAAGATGTGTGGAAACTGGAAATACCCACTAACAGATGAATTTTAAATTTCGAAACAACACTTTCTATTTTCCAAGTTTCTAAATTAGCGATTTTACTTACTACTAACTGTTGCCCGCAGCTTCGCTTGCGTTAACTTAGATCTACAGCCGTACGCGGATTGATGATGATTATTTTTATAGCCTAAGTTACTCCTTATAAAATCAGCTATCTGCCAGTGAAAGTCCCATCAAAATCGGCTTAGCCATTTCAGAGATTAGCCGGAACAAACAGACAGACGGACAGTCAGACAAAAATTGTAAAAAAGGCTATTTTGGTATATGTACCGTGAACTACCGTCTATGCATCCATAAATTATGCATTTAATAAAAAGCGGTTATTTTAATATTACAAACAGACACTTCAATATTATTTATTTGTATAGATAATTATTATTATTTATCTTTTACTAAATGTTTTCCCGCGCTCTCTATAAAAACTCTAAAGACAATAAATATTTCAATATATTTAAGTTAAAAAATATATACCTAATCGATATGTTTACACTAATCGAATAAATAATTACTCATCACTTACCTTCATCGTATGTAAGGGTGTGTGAAAAAGAAACCGCGACGAGAAGCACTATTAAACGGGAGCATATGGCATTGGAAGCCATATTACCTAAAACAAAATTGAGCTTATTTTATGACTGGGTTGTGTACGAGAGTTTTGACGAGGGGACTTCCGCCAAGTCAGACTTATCAATAATACGGGGCCCTCTGTCTGAAGTGGCCAAGAAATCCTCCTTTTTCGGCAAGAATAATATTTCCTAGAGGCCTACCCTAGGATATACATAAGGACCGTGTAAAGTAAAAAGCTACCAAATTGGTTTTGAACGTATTTTATGAACTACAAAGAAGAGACCTAGATTGAAAGAAGCCTTCAATGCTAGTTAAATTCTTGGTAAATTCCGAGTAGTGGACGGAAAAAGGCTGATTCTGAGTCTACATTGTAGTCATTAGGCCATTCTGGTAATGATAATGATGATTAGAAAAGGCCTATGTAAGACAATACTATGTACTTACATATAATAAATAGGTTTATTAATAATGATTTTTATAATTAGTTGAAAATGTATTTTATTTATATTAGGTAGGTATTTTGTTTTAAAAATAATACATACGATACATATAATTTGTTTCAAAAGAAATAGAGAAATAAAATATTTACCCTTATGTGTTTTTATGTGAGTGCACAATTTTAGCGCGCGGAAATTTAATTCAAAAGTTCGATATTTATAAATAAAACGCGCCCGTGCGCAGAGCTTACGCGCATCCTCGACTCAACTACCCATATATTAGTGTATTATCTATGGACTCAACCACAAAGTACAAACTGCTAGAGGTGAGCTCAACTTGCTCGATCATTGATAGGGATGAGCGTCACGGGATATCGAATAAAATCGATACCATTTATTTAAAAAGATTTATTTCTTAAAGAATATTTCAATATTAATAAATTGTAATAATAATTTAATAAATTATTATTAATAAATTGTAGTACAATATTATAAAAGCGTTTCTAGTTGAAAGCAAAGTACAGGTGAACAATAATTTAAGACGTATCACGTATGCTTATTTTTTATTTTTTTTTTTTATGTTAGTTGGATAGGCAAACTGGCAAACGTACCATCTGATGTTAAGTGGTCGACGTCGCCCATGAACATAAACTAGTAGACCTGGAACGAGCCCAGGCAACTCATTTATGTGTTGCCTATCCTGAGACATACACCCGTATTCACAAACGTTACTGTGCGGTCTCACAGTGCGCGCGAGCACACAGGGCCCGTAAAACTTATTCATAGACAATACTTGAGCGGCGGCTAGCACTATGCGTCCCTTAGAATGAACGCACAGCTAAGGTACTAGGTAGCCTGCTAGCTGTTTTAAGCAACGCATAGCTATTGTCTCTTGATTCTCTGTGGTCTATTATGTGTTACGATAAATATTTTTCGGAGTTGGATTTTACTGTGTGTCATAATTTTCCATTTTAATAGCGTGCTTATACAATAGATTATAGTAGTGAAGAAGAATTTGATAATTATATCAATGAGAGAAGCACAATAATTACCAGAAAAGTTATACGGGATTTCCTAAATCCTTTTGATTATTATATATTATTATGTTGGGTCAATATTTAATAATATAATATAATAATATAAAAATATTTAAAACCAAACTAAAAAATCATATTATATCTTCAATAAAGTACAGCTTGGCAAAAAAGAGTATGACGTGGTGACAGGTGGAACTAAATATTTTACTAAATGGAAACCTATGATGTTGATAATACTTGGCCGACAAATACTAGATTTTGAGTAAAGCTTATTGTTAAACATTTATTTTTAACGATTTGATTAAATTATCTTAATGATTTTCGATATTATGATGAGACCTAAGTGAAAGTGGCGCCCTCATTTTTTCCATACTCTTTTTTGCCAAGCTGTAGTTACTTTATTGAAGCCTACTGTATCCAACGGCCCAGATGTTAAAACTGTTTTGTAAATGTATAAAAATATTGTATCTCATTTTAAGTGAATTGTAAATTCTTATGAGAAATAAAAGTTCTTTAAACCTTTATATAATTTGGATGAATTCAGACGACGCTACAGGTTTTCCAAAGATGTGGTACTTTTTATACTCTTGCCACCCTACAAATACCTACACAATAAAATCAACACGAAGACGAACGAAATAGTTTTCGAACACCAGTCACCATTTATGTTTTGATTATGATTTATGACAAATGAAATGAACGTCAAGCAGCGAGCGAAGTGAACTAAGCAACACAAACGAACCAATCACAGAGCTCTATTCAACGCTGTGCGTTTGCTTAGTCAAGTTTATTACCGTGGTAAGTTCTTCTACGAGTACTAATTCGTTTGTTACGAGTATTTAATAGCAAAATTTCACTATATGACCATGGAGTATAGAAGAAAGGAATACCATCTCTATATAGGTATGAAAATCGTTAAGGTAGCCACACACGTTCCAGTACAGTTGCGCAAGTCACTTGTAAACAAGTGTAAACTATATTGTAACGTGAAAACAAGAGTAAATTATACTGTAACGAGCGTTGGATAATACTTAAGCAAATTGACTGACTTGGAAAAGTTTCCGTAAAAGGTTCAAATTTTTGATTCCCGACTTGTGCAAACTTAAGTTTGGGCAAGTATACGGACTCAGGAATTTAGGACTGTCAGCCACTCTTTACTTGCCACCATGGCAAGTTTTTCTCTTAAAAACATAAGGATCTATCTAGTATTAATTTAAAAACTTAAACGTAGTAGGCGTAAAAATAATCCTTGTTCATTTTCGGAAAGTGTTGTCATCCATGTATCGACATCTTGTTGTGAGACTGTCTGTTCCCCCTTCTAGTATACATAAAGGTTGACATAGAGGATTCCCCATTGACTTGACGGTACACAATGCCATGGCGGGCACAGATCATGTATTAAACGGGATGACAAATCGTATAATGCGTTAAAAAATGTATGATAACATGTATAACTTGCAGGGACTGAGGTGAAATGGCGTATTAGGCGAGAAATCGTATTAAGCGTGATCGTGTTATGCGGATTCTAAATTATATTGTACGTGTATGTAGTATATATCTATATTTTATATTATTTGTTATATAAATATTAACAAAAATAAAGTATGCCTCTATGCCCCAGATTTTTTAAAATAATCAAATATTTTGAAAATATGATATTTTAAAGAATAACCAGAAATATAAATATATAAACCCTGCGTGGTGTCACCACTGTATCTTTTTTACGTCAACCCATAGTATTATCCATACAAAAATTAGTTCCGAAATTTTCCGCAATATGGCGAGGGTTTTTATTTTTCTGGTCATTCTATAAATAATTTTATGACTATTTTTTACAATGACAACAAAAATTCAATTGTCTACGATTTATATTCTGTCTATTCTCATTTCTCATTAGTCAATGACCAATGTTTGAGTGTGCACTGTGATGTCTGCAAATTTAAATGTCATATTAGAAGTGTAAAATTTTTAGCTCAATTTTATCAGAATGGCTGAAAACAGAGAAGAAATTCTTGCAAATTTCCAGGTAAAACATATTGCCGTAATCCTCTTCTTGGTGATAATGCGTAAATATCGATAAATAATAAATCGTTCAGGTTATAAAGTATACAAAAACAGTGACTGTTCATTCTCCTTTATCTCTTTGTATTACGTGAAACGTAATATTTTGAAAATATATTATTTATCTCATACTATTAGCATCAAATATACTGGACTATCATTTTTATAGAATATCTGATATAATAAAGGCTAATGTTTTACAACTTAACAGCCAGCTGTAAATATGTATAGTAAATGCATTGCACTAAACAAATCTACGTAATTTATCATTATGTTTATAACAATATGGTGTGTTTTGGACATATATGTTATTTAAAACAACATTCCTTTTAGGGAATAACTAACATTGAAGATGTTGCTGAGGCAATTTACCATTTGGAAGAGACTAATTGGGATTTACTAGTAAGTTAAGCCATTTTTTACTCCCAACAAATTTATATTTTATTTACATTTTGAAATTTTAAAAGAAAAGAGAAGCACTTGCAAAAGTAGTCCTACTGTTGCTCAATCAAATCCTTTGTTTGTATTGTTTTGAGACAAAGGTTTTTGTATTTTGTTATGTTTTATGCAGTATTATTGATTGATAACTAGCTAAATATGTTTAAATGCGACCTTTACCCTGTAAATATATGACTATATAGTAAAATATTAAATTGTTTGAATAAGTATATTGAAAGTTGTATGGGCAGTATTGAGAGAATCTCTTTTGTGTCACCTCCTTTGTGTTGTGGGTAAAAATGTTGACTAAACTGTGGCTGCATGCAACTACAGATCCGTGTTATTAAGTTCTAACAACTGACTGTGGATAAACGCTATAAAAGAGCAATTTAGTATTATTATTATTATTATTTAAGGGGTGGGGACGCCAGCAAGGCCAGACGGGTGATCAGTCCTCATTAACGGGACCATTTCACCCAATTCCCCGGGCTCGCCTCTGGGATTAGATGCGGGGACGGGTTATCATTTGCCCCTCTGGTGTCACCCCCTCAAACCTACGTGTTGATCTACAAAAAACTACTTAGCTGCCTTATGGTTAGATATGCTAAATCTTCCTTCTTCAGCTCGTCCGCTCCAAACAGCTCCCATCTTGCGTATGCATATGCTGGGCATTCCGTTATGAAGTGCAGACTGGTCTCTTCTTTCTCTTTGCACTTAGGACACAGAGGGTCCTCTGCTAGCTTCATTATTGACAGGTGTCTGTTGAGTGGGCAGTGTCCCGTCAATATTCCCACAACTGTTCTAATGTTGCTCCTATTGAGTTTGAGCAACTCTTTAGTCTTCTTGCTGTCAAGCGTCGAGATGAAGAATTTCGACTGTCTACAGCTCTTCGTGTCATTCCATCTCTGGTTTGTTTCTTTGTTTATTCTCAGGGTTATAACATTTTTTGTTATCCTGTGTGCTATTGGCAGTCTCGGCTCAGGGCCTATGAACGTCTCATCGGCACCTTCTCTCGCCAGTCTGTCTGCTTCTTCATTGCCCGCATTTCCCTCATGTCCAGGTACCCAGGCAATTACTATCTCAGTCTGGTAGATCTTGCAGGGTGTTTTTGCATTCTTTGACCAGTGCTGAGGTGGTCTCCCTCTTATTGAGGGCCTTCAGTGCCGCTTGACTGTCACTGTATATGACTGCCTTCTCAATCCTCTGTGCGCTAGTGATATTTTGTTTAATCATGTTGGCGCATTCTCGTATTGCGAATATCTCCGCTTGGAATACGCTGGAGAATCTGCCTAGATTAAACGATGCTTTCATTTCAGTTGGATGGCTAATATATACGCCAGCCCCTGATAACTTTGTCGATTCCTTCCTTTATCCATCTGTGTAGCCGACCATCGTTGTTTTTGGGTGGTCGATGTTAATGTTCCAGTTATCTCTCGAGCCTATGCTTATCTTGTATTTCTTGTCGAAGATTCTCTCCTTCTTTATCAAATCATTGTTTGATAAAATCATGGATAGATTTTCTTCGTACTGTTTTGCTATTTCGGCGTGACCTTTGTCATAGTGCCCTCCCTTCCATAATTTGTTGCTCTTAAGCTTGAACCATTGTTCAGTCGCTTTCTTCTTGATCGTGAGATCAACTGGGTTGAGGCCGAGTATCATCTCTAGAGCCGCCGTTGGTGTTGTTTTCATGGCGCTCGATATCATGATGCTGGCTAGTCTCTGTACTTTTGTGAATTCTTTCCTGTTCGTTCCTAATTGTGCCTTGTGCCACCACACTAAGGCTCCATGTAGAATTCTTGGTAGTACTATGGCCTTGTAGATCCAATGAACCACATTTGGTTTCATGCCCCAGGTTCTACCTACCGCTCTCCTGCATTGCACAAGGGCACATTTGGATTTTGTGCAGATCTCTTTAACGTGGGCTTTGTAGTTCAGATTTCTATCTAGGATTACTCCCAGATATTTTATTTCATTGACTACCTCTAGATTTTCGTTATCGATTCTCAATGGAATCATGCTATCAATCTTCCTCTTGTTTGTGAATAACACTAGCTTGGTTTTTGCTGGGTTCAGGTTTAGCCCTTTATCCCTGCACCATCGTAGCGCTGTGTCGATTCCTCGCTTCATGATGTCTCTGGTCACGCTCAGTACTTTACAACGCTCAGCAATTTAGTACAAAGTCGAACAGTTTCTGGATGCAATTTTGCTCTCACAGAAAAACCGTCAAAACAGTGCAATCAGTCTATTAAAAACTTTAATGGTATCCATATTTATATGAAATTTATATATATTCACCTTTTAAGAAGTTGTAATATGATAAAATGTCAAGTGTTTATGTTTAATGCTTTACAATTAATTTGTATCATTTAGTGCATTTCTTCTTCTTTGAGCTAAAATTTATGAAATGTAAAAAGTGTCAACAACACCATTGATATTTTATTTTACAGTCAGCAATAAACAGAGTGATGCCACAAGACGGTAACAGCTCAGTGTCGCAGTCCACCGACACACACGACGTAGAGATGATTGATGATGATATATCTGTGATAACTCCAAAAACACACCCACCTGGTAAATTAAATTTCCTCAATAATCATTATGTATAAATTATATTATAGAAAACTAGCAGCACCCTGCGGTTTCACCCGCATACTTGTCATCCCTGTGGGAGTACTGGGATAAATGTTAATGTTATTCGGATGTGTAAGCCATAGTATCGTAAAGTGTCATCAAAATCCATTCATTCGTTTTTGTGTGAAACATTAACAAACATACATTCATATTTTCTTACAAACTTTTGCGTTTGTAAGAAAATATTGGTAGGATGCTAGATATATATCTAGCATCCTACCTATGTATAGAGTTGAGTATAAGTTGTGTAAAAGATGATTTATTTTAATTCATTTCAACTTTTATAGCAAACTTACATAGCATTTGTATCATATCTATGTCGAATATTTAGCATTTACCTAATATTGTTTTAAATTAATGTTATCACTATTCATATTTTTATTATTACCGGTGCTTACAGTGTTTATTGTTTTATTGTAATATCGGGACCTCAATAAAACAATAAACGTGATTTAGCATTTACACTTTTCATTTTTTTTTCTTTTACGGTAGTAGTTTATATTTGTCGTCATTGCGAAAATGTTTATTTTACAGATCGGGAAGACAGTAATTTAGCTTCAACTTCATCACCTAGAAATAATGATCTAGTAGAACTGCAAGTACACTGTAATAATAAGATACATCCAATAAAAATATCCGGTTTAGCAACAGTCAGTGAGTATTAATTTATAGTTTAATAGGAACCTGTGAAAAAAAATAAAATTTCTTTATTATTTGTTCCGAGCTAATTATATTAAATTCCTATACAAAATGTACATAATTAACTAACTGTATCTATATTCAGTTTGCATACATTAAGATTTTTAAATGATACAATGAGGTTCGGTCACATCCTAAATTGGACATTTGTACATCTTCCAGGTGATCTTAAGAAACGATTAGAAATGGTATGCGGAGTGCCAGTTTGCCGGCAGCAAATTTCTGGACTGGGGGGCTCAAAGGCTACATCCTCAGCCTTACTGTCCAGTCTTGGCCTGGCACGGGACGCTGTGTTACGATTAAAGGCAGCAGATCAGTTAATGGCAGATGACGAGTAAGTTGTTAAATATTTAGATAAAATGGAGTATACTTGACCGCTTTGTCTTACTTTAACTAACTAGCTACACATCTATTTAATCCCTACTAATATTATAAATGCGAAAGTAACTCTGTCTGTCTGTCTGTCTCTTCTTCACGCCTAAACCGCTGAACAGATTTGGATGAAATTTGGCACAAAGATAGCTTGAAACCCGAGAAAGGACATAGGATAGTTTTTATCCCGGAAATCCTACAGGAACGGGATTTATGCTTCTTCTGAACTACGGAACAGATTTGGGTGAAATTTGATATGAAGATACTTTGAAAATTAATGTAGGATTTAAAATAAATCTTATCCTGAAAATCCCACGGGAATGGGAACTATGCGCGTTAGACCCCGGGACTGTCTATCTTCTAAACCACGGCACAGATTTGTGTGAAATTTGGTATGAAGATACTTTGGAACTCAACGTAGGACTTAAAATAGTTGCTATCCTGAAAATCCTACGGGAACGGGAGTTGTGCAGCTAAAACGCCGGGACTGTGTATTTGTTAAACCACTAAACCGATTTGAGTGAAATTTGATATGGAGATAGTTTGAGACCCTAGGTAAGATATAAAATGAATAGTGTAACAAGAAGTTTTTTAGATGTGTCAATAGATGGCGTTAACACAAAATGTAGATCACGTATCCATTACAAGATGTGAATCCTTATGGGGATCGCACTTTTGTATTGCACGCGTTTTTTATGAAGTATTCATATATTAGTAATTTATCCAAAAATGATTTATTTATATAATTCATTATATTATTATAAAAAAGGAATACTTATATATAATAATGAAGCGGCTGAAAAAGCTAAAATATGCAAATACAAAAAAATAGGCTCCGAATATGATTTTGTCCCATTCGGTGTTGAGACCCTTGGTCCTTGGGGTCCTACTAGCGCTTTAAGGCTCTTTAAGGAAATAACAAAAAGCTTAGTCGACATCACAAGAGACCGAAGAGCTGGCAGCTACCTCGGACAAAGAATTAGTCTAGCAATTCAAAGGGGGAACGCTGTGAAAATCTTCGTAACCTTGCCTAAAGGGACTCCTTTTTATTAATATACTTAAGTTATTATATTATATTTTTTAAGGTTTTTAGTTTTAGGTTCTTTGTAATTTATATCCAATATGTTTTTATTTAATAATTTAAAATTGCAATAAATGACAAAGTACTATTTATAAACAATGCTAGGAACAATAATAAAATATATGAATAAAAAATATAACTTTTTCGTAGTTTTTTTGCTGGTAGTAGGTACTAATTTGAATTAAAATATTGATGTATCATAGGGTAGTTACGAATAATTTTGTATCGTTAGGACACAAAATAAATACTATAGGACGTCTGACACCTCAATCCTCCCATGAACATGGTTGCTGGAAGGTATCCGAAACGTCGGGCATTTAAAAATCTTAATAAACCGCGATAAAATCCGTAAAAGTTATTTCAATATAATAAAAATGTACTACTAAATAAAATAAATATATTTTATAAAAACGTACTATCGGGCCTTACAGTGGAAGTAAATAGTATTCTTTAAATTATTATAGTTTGTAAATTGGAACCATTTTTTTTATGTCACATGGGGGCAACCGAGCAGTCGGAGCCGGAGGTGACTACCGACGCCCATAGACATCGGCACAGCCAAAAGTTATACAGATGCGTTGCCCTCCTTTTTCCTATACCTCCCAATGGGCCACCAGAAACTCACAAACCGCACGAAACGCGACAGCATAGCTGTCACTTGATGCCGGTGTTATGTGAGCGAGAGGTACCACCACGGTTGTGC
This sequence comes from Helleia helle, assembly GCA_963853865.1. Taxonomy (NCBI): domain Eukaryota; kingdom Metazoa; phylum Arthropoda; class Insecta; order Lepidoptera; family Lycaenidae; genus Helleia; species Helleia helle. The sequence continues at coordinate 15,119,114 of OY971433.1, read as the reverse complement.
CGGCCCAATTCGGTTACAAAGCAGCATGGCTACTACTACTTTATTTGAAAAATAAGATTTAAAACAATACTTCTTATACGCAGACGAAGTCGCAGTTAAAATCTATCAAATAATATACTGCACTTACATTAAGAAAAACCATTTTTGTCCGTCTGTTTGTTCCGGTTAATCTCTGAAACGGCTAAGCCGATTTTGACGAGGCTTTTACTGGCAGATAGCTGACGTTATAAGGCGTAACTTTGGCCATAAAAATAATCATCATCAATCCGAACGGCTGTAAATATAAGTAAACGCGGGCGAAGCTGCGTGCAACAGCTAGTTAAACTATATGTCAATATTAATTGTCCTTTGTAATTGTTGACTTATTGATTAATTGAAGTTGACATCCGTTTTAATACCACCAATTGCAGTTTTCTTTATAATAATAATATGATGTTGGTTCTGGGGTTACGAATATGTAGATACTTATTTATATAAAGTTGTGAAACATAACACATTCTAATTTTAACTTAGTGTGCGCTAGCTATTAACTAAAACCTAGATGTTATTAATTAATTTTAAATACAATGTTATATAACAAAAAATAACAACAAATAAAACAATACCATAACTTTCTTTCAGGGTAGCGGAACGTCTAACAAGTACATATGTCCTTCATGTTAAGCATGATGACAGAGAATACACGCTCAAATATCCTGGAACAAAGACAGTGCAGGAAGTCAAGAATGACCTTTATTCCCTCACTGACATACCAGTTCGACATCAGGTAAGGCGTTTCATTCATAATCCTTATTGCATTTCAAAGAAGCTCAAAGTATTGCATACCTGCATTCCGTTGTAATGATTATTATTAAGAAACTACAGCTTTTTTTCTTTAATGCCGGGAAATGCTCTGAGGCATCCCGCGGGGGAGTGGGTCTCCCCACGCGGGTATGTGGGACTCGCTGCGCCCGACAGCTGGTAAATGGACGCAGCTCTACCCACTAAAACCCGGCGAGTGCCACCAATGCCGCCTTTGGTGAGGTGCCCCGGATCTAGAAAACAAACAAGGCACCTCGACGGCTAGTCAGTCCCGCAAGGGACCGACGCCACCTCCACACCACAGAACAACAGTGGTTGTCCCGCACCACAGAACAACCCCTCCCAACGTCGGGACAGTAAAATGGGGTGAGGTTCCCATCCTCACCCCTTGCCCCCTGCTCTTCTGTCCCCTCTTCTTATAAGAGGGGTACAAAGAGCCCCCTCGGCCCAATTAGCTTCGCCCAAGGTGCACCGCTCACCCTAGGTTACTGAGCCCCACCGCCACGACAAGGCCTGAACCATGGTGGGGAAGAAACTACAGCTGTGAATTGAGTCATGATTCGTATTTCCTGTGTACCACTAAAATATATTTCACATATTCTTTTCAAAATATATTTCTTCACTGATCTAAGTCTAAATTAATTGGGTAACTCTTAATCATAAACTATATAATGACATCTCAACACTTAAGTAAAGAATATTTTTTATCTGACAATCTACTGTAGATTGGCTGCAGTCAGGTAAAAAATACTATACTTTTTAAAGTTGCATAAAATGTCATATTATGTTTGATCATAGTACCTAAACTGCTCCTATTCGATATTGAAATACAGAGGCTTCAGTTTATCCGACTTCAAAAAGAAAGGTTAAGTTTTTCGTAGTCGGACCATAGTTCTTAAGGTTTTTACTTGTGTCTGTAGGTCTGGACAGGTTGGCCGACAGTTTTGGGCCTCGATGATACAGTATTAGCAATGGTCGGCTTAGATACACCCCAACATGAACTGACTGTCAAACGAGCACCGAGCAAACAGAAGGAGTATAAGAGGGTATGTATTTATATCATACTGCAGTAAACTGCAGAATAATATTGAACTAATTTTCAACCATTTCTTTTATAAGGTGCATATATTGTAACTTAAATAAATGTTACAGTTGCTATTTATTATTAACAGGCGTTTTGAATAATTTAGTATTATTCCCTCTCGGGGAACATCGGGTATCGTCGTATTCCGTCGTCTCCTCTTGAATTCTAGAAGGTTGTCGCGGGGGTAAGGGGGGACGTATGACGAGGGCTCGCAGGCTCTTTCATTTCATAAACGCCACAATATAAATATGTGGAAAACACAAGTATTATCATATCAAACATTGATCTTGTTTGACTTTTATACCATTATTATGGTTTATTAAATTAAAGGTTAGAAAGTCTTTATTAAAATATGTTTAATAAACTTACCTTATCTTTTGCCTTCTTCATATAGCGGGTGTATTTGGAACGCTTGCGAAAACGAAGAGGTATGATAGTGTTGGCATAGCCTGACATGATACAAGTGAAAAAAACAAAAAACGCGTTTTCTTTTTTTTTTGGTTGCCTTTTTTACTTATTTATTTTGCATAATCCGGTTTAGTAAACATAATGTTACAGGAATTTGATGATAATGCTTTAAAATAATGGTTTTTTTAAGCAACAGCAATGTAATTGGTGGACTGAATCAGCTGATAGCGTTCGCCGCATGCACGAGGTGAACGAACTCCCGCACCGCGCGCGTCTTCAGTGCGCCCGCTAGTTGCGCGTCTCGCGGTTAGCATGAGTGCATAGTGTGTATTTAGTACATTGCTGGTTTGCAAAATTTTTTGCACAAGTCCTAAAATTTTCTTTAAAAAAGGTTTCTGAGATAAATGGTTATCTATTGGTTGGTTATATATGTAATGGTTATATATATATAATGGTTATGGGTGGTATATGCATTATATAGTATATAAATAGTATATTATTAGGGTTTAATCTTCGCAAGCGTTGCAAATACACCCGGTATTTTTGTCAAAAATAATGCATAATTTAAATGACTAACTGTAGGTACTCTAGTCTAGTCAAAACCGACGCCAGGAGGCCGTGTGGTCGCAGACTGCACGGTAGGCGGGGGGCAACCCCCCAATCAAAAGTGAGCCGAATGGGCTCACACTAATCCGATGAAGCATTAGGGCCTTCGGGCCATTAGCATAGATCCATCCGAAAAAAAAAAAAATCTAGTCTACTCTAAGTAGGTAGTCTACTCTAAGTAATAACTATTAATTTGTGTATATTACAATCAATATTTATATTTATAGATAATAGTGGAGAGTTCAGATAGTGAAAATAGTTCGGTGGAGGAAGTAGAAGATGCAGACAGTTTTCCTGTTGAAGAGGACATGTTTGTGGATGTCCCAACTGAGCGGTTGCAACCCTTAAGTAAGTCTATACCATAGATTTAGATTTTTTTTCTACACAAAAAGATCCACGAAGCGTGGGAGCGAGAAAATCAAATCAAGTGCGGATGTGTATGGGCGTCGATAGTCGATAGACAAAAGGCTTCGACTCCTGGTGCATTATGCTATTAAAGATAATACAAGTTTTTTAGCAATCTTACACTAATTACTATGTCCCTTCTGGTTGCCACCTGCGATATTTCCTAATGAATACAACTTAGGAACCTTCAAGAAAAGAGCATACTCATATTTGAAAGGCTCATACAAGCAACATAATCTCTTAGGTTTAGTATGTGTTTGTGGATATTGGTGATGACCACCAAGTCAGATGACTGTCTGAAACTGTTTCAAACACTGTGTCACTTGGTTAAAACAATAAAAAATATTATTCCCTTTCATAAAACAAAAATTTTACTTGCAAGTCTTATCGTTGTTTGTATGCGTTTCAATTTTATATACATACATATAAAGTTTGTATGATAAAACATTACTTTTAATCGAAACATTATTTCAGTATTGTAACCAACAAATATTTATATTTCAGTGTCAGAAAGTATAGAAGACGAAGCGCTAGGTTGTATAGAGTTTGCTCAACGGTTTCGACAGCGGTATGGTCCAAACACACCCAACTTTTTTGAAGGAACCCTTCAAGATGCAATCAAAGAATCTTGCCTGAAACCAGCAAAGGAGGTAGGTCTTTGGATGTAGTCAATAATAATAATCACCCTGTACATTTTCACACAAATTCTTTCCCGTGTTCGAAAACGGCAAAATAGGTATTGACCGAAATAACTTTTCATGCTCTACTAAGGACCATCACGATGAAAACTGCAAACTAACTTGAATTATTATATAGACTTTGAAATGTAACGTCACAATATTTAGGACCCCGCCCTTGTCACACAATGTCATCGACCTTTATCGACACTCCCTCTTCATCGTCTGACGTCCTTCTTTACTGGCACCTTATGATTTTTTAAATAGTACTCATACATTTTTAATGCGTTATTTGTATAAATTATAGTTAAAAAAACCAAACTAAAAATAAAAAAAAAAAATAACAAGAATAAAATGGATTAACCAAAAAAAATTACTTATTGTAAAAAGCGTGGTGCTTTGTACTAAGTTTTTACACTAACTTCAGTTTTAGAAATAGATTGAAATATTTTTTAACAATGAATATCGAATATCACCCTTTTTTTTTCTCCCATAGTGGCGTAATTTCCTGACCAATGTCTCATGCTGTAAACAATCAAACGCCTTGGATAAGTCACAGAAAACTCCCAAAGCATCACATGACTCCTCTCAGGCCTGTGGCCTGTGAGTGGCCAATTAATTTAATACCAGCGTCTGTTGTGGAGTCTTTCCTAAATCCGAATTGCTTTTCATGCAGAAACGTATTATTTTCAAAGTAAAATAGTAACTGATTTAACATAATTTTCAAAAAAATTACTGAATGAGGGGAGGATTGATATTGGACGAAAATTAGTAACATCTAATGTACTGCCAGATTTAAAAAGAGGCAAGACTCTACTATGCTTCATTAAGCCAGGAAAAACGCCACTATCAATACATTTATTAAAAATTGTTGCTAGATGGGGTGCAATTACATCAACTATGAACTTAGTGACTATTACAGATATTCCCCATAAATCTGCAGTATTTTTATTACTTAATAACTTAAAAGTTTATGTATTATCTTATAGTCCTATCTCTTTAAACTTAAAGTTAGCTTTACATTCTTTGACATTGGTTTTAAGCAATGATTCAGCAATGGCAGGACATGAGATAATTTTTTTTGTAGTTGAAATTGGAATGTCAGTAAAGTATTTTTGAAATACTGTCGCAACTTCCTTGTCAGACTTAATTATTCTATTTTTCAATTTTCATACATTAAAAAACATCGAACATATAACCGGATAGAATGGTAATTTGAACCATAAAATTTCGAAACTGGTCAGTAATTTGTCACTGACGTAATAGCAATTCAACCAACCAGTGATCTGTATGCACTTCCCATCGGCCAATCATCCATCAATGCCCATCAGTCGGCCAATCAGAGCGCAGAACCAGCGCAGAGTCGCAGCACAAATTTGGCGGAATTTGTTTTCATACAAAACATAACATTATTCTCACGTGTGTGTGTGTACAGAGGCGGCTGCTGGGCCTGTACCTGCACCACGAGCAGTCGGTGCTGTCCAACGTGTTCTGCGCGCAGCTGCTGGGCTGCGACACGGTGCTGCACACGCTCGCCGCCAACTTCGTGCTCTACGGGTGGGACATGACGAATCCCGCCAACGCCGACCTGTGAGTAACCATTTTTTAGGGGGCAAACGGACAGGCGTGTCAGCTAGTGGTAATTGATAAGCGACATCCATAGACACCCGCTACATCAATAGCAGGTGTGTTGACAACACTTATGACAACAAATTAGCGGTTTTAGATTTTTTCCTTTGTCTATGTTAAGACGTCTAGCTTCTTACTAGATTTCATGATTCTAAATTCATCAAAGTCAAAAATAAGCAGCTTCATACTTCTCACTGATGATTGTAACACACAAGTATACTTCTCACAATCGACGCCAGGAGGCCGTGTGGTCGCAGACTGCACGGTTGGCGGGGGGCAACCCCCCACTTTTACAAACCAAAAGTGAGCCGAATGGGCTCACACTAATCCGATGTAGCATTAGGGCCTTCGAGTTATTAGCATAGAACCATCCGAAAAAAAAAAAGTATACTTCTTTTTGCAATACATCCAAATTTTTACCTAATATTTGAGGGGTTTAACAATTTGAGTTGGACACGAAGTAGGAATACAAAATTTACCGGGCCATAGCAAAACAGAGTTTGGGAAGCACTGCCCTATACGTTTTGCTTTGGCAGACGAATAACAAAGTGATGCTTTAACGGTTAGGTTTTGTCATTTTGAGGTACGGAACCCTTATAGGATGAGTTAAGAAAAAGGCGAGTGAGACATGGCGCAGAGACTTAACATTTTATGTCTCGGGATAATATATAATAATAATCCTCCAGACCGATTTCGGTCACGGCGACCACTTCGACTCCTTGCTATTGGTGTCGGACGTGTGCTCTAGCATGGCTTACGTATCCAATTTTATTAATAAATGTCCGCGCAATGTCTCGGGATAATATATAATAATAATCCTCCAGACCGATTTCGGTCACGGCGACCACTTCGACTCCTTGCTATTGGTGTCGGACGTGTGCTCTAGCATGGCTTACGTATCCAATTTTATTAATAAATGTCCGCGCACACTGTGGACATGTTAGAACACCGTTAAAGAAGAATTGATAGCCGTTGATGGTCGGGCTTTCAATTCGTCCCGCTTGGCATCCAGCTCAGATAGCCGGCGCGCTTCAAAGTCGCGCACTTTGAACACTTTTTTCACGCGTGACCTCCACTCTCCGCGGTTGGATGCTAAAACCTCCCACAGAGAAGGATCTACGTCACATCCTTTCATGTGGCGCTTCAGCACATCCTTATATCTCAGGAGTTGTCCACCATGCTTACGCTTGCCCTCCTGGAGCTCGGAATAAAGGATGCGCTTTGCCACTCTCTCCTCCGACATCCGCGATACATGGCCGCACCAGCGAAGCTGTCTCCTGATGAGATATGACTCAATACCACCTACATTGGCTCGTCTCAGTATTTCAGTATTACGCACACGATCAGACCAGTGGATTTTTAGTATGGTGCGGATACATTTGAGGTGGAACCGGTCCAGCTGTCGAATGTGGCGTCGGTACGGCACAAACAGTGTGTCTCGGGATAGGCAACACCTGAATGAAATAAGTTATGTTCATGGGCGACGCTGACCACTTACTATCAGGTGGCGCGTCTGCTAGTATGCCTATCCAAGTAACATAAACAAGGCTAATTGAATATATTTCAGGTTGCTAACGTCCGTGGCCACCGCCCTTGGCCCCGTGGCCAGCATGACCATCAGGAGTATACCGGTGGACCGGCTGCCGGCGCTCGTCATCATCATGAGAGTGCGCTCCAACACCGAGATATATTCTGTTATCAACGGTAAGTGTAACCTATATCCCATCGAAAACTTAAGTACATTTTTAAGAAGAATAAAATCCGACTTCGTAACTAAATTTATATGTACAAACTTTATTTTCTTTCAGTTGATTTTTTCAAAAAGCACTGAAACAATTGACATATAATTTATATTCATTTGAAATATGATCTTCCTTAGAGAAAAGAATCGTCAAAATCATCAAACAAATTTTGACGACCTCTGTGGCTCAGTGGTAAGGGCGTTGGCGCTCAAGCCGGAGGGCGCGGGTTCTAATCCCGCCAGGGAACAAAAATATTTTCTGTGTTCCTGGGTCATGGATGTATATTAAATATGTGTATAAAAAATTAAAGATCTTAAATATATGTATAGTATAAAAGTATTAAATATATTTCCGTTGTCTGGTGCCCGTAACACAAGTTCTTCGAGTACTTACCACGGGACCAGATTGACGTGGTGTGAAAGCGTCCATAGATATTATTATTATTATTAAAAATTCACAATTGGCGGAGTAATCGCGCAACAAGCGTACATGAATAACATACAATAAGGCAACCTCCTCCTTTTTTAAATCTGTGAAAATATAAAGAATATCAAGTCTTTCAAAAAGTTCTTCAAAAAGTTGTGTTGTACCTAGTATTAATGTGAGCCATAAATTCCGAAACAGGTCAGTGATTTGTCACTGACATAATAGCAATTCAACCAACCAGTGATCTGTATGTATGTCCCATCGGCCAATCATCAATGGGCATCAGTCGGCCAATCAGAGCGCAGAAACGGCGCAGCGTCGCTGCACAAATTTGGCGGAATTTGTTTTCATACAAAACACACAACTTTACCGCTCTATTCCGGTTATATGCTCGATGAGTAAAACCAAGTTACCTATACGACGTCGTTAATTAATATTTAAATTATCGTAATTAACAATTTGTTCTCTCGCACTCCGCCAAGCATAGAGATACATGGCGTCGCATTACGAGAGAAGAAGTGGCGCAAGACTCGACCAAGACATGACCACGACCGCTCTGCCAAGAGCGTACGACTGAGAAGAATTTATTCTGACCATATCATTATTAATTTCTATTTATAGAAGATATAAACAATATTAATTATGATTTTTAATGTGTAATGCCTAATATTTAATAGTAGATTAGTTACATATACAGTAAATGCTATATGCCTTAGTTGCCGCAATGCATACCCTTACACTCGCACGTTTGATTGTGTAAGCTCCCTGACTACATCACATACCTCACTCAAAACAAGTGTATGGTGACATGAACACTCTAAAATTGCATAAATATTTTTTTAATAACATTTTATAATTTTTTCGTGATACCTACTTTTTTTTCGAATAGGCTTCATCTAGTGATTTAGTAGCTAAGTTTTGTTAGGTATATTTAGGCAATAATTACGTTTTGAGGAGAGGATACGTTTATAGGGATGTCCTCTGTCACGCCCCCCAAGGTGTGGTCTATCAGGCGTTTTATCTTTGTGGTTGTTTTTTTCTCAAAAAAATATTTGTAGCTAGACCCAACATGCAAGAGTCTAATGTAAGTGTTTCTGCAGGTAATGTGGGCGTGTCCGAGCTGGTGGGCGGGTTGGTGGAGGCGCTGGAGCGGTTCGCGTCGCAGCGGGACGAGGACGCGCGCCTCGAGCGCGAGCGGGACGCTCGCCAGCGGGTCAAGCTCGAGCAAGACGAGGCCTACCAGCGCAGCCTCGAGGCCGACAGGTGAGCGTGGGGAGCAGATTTGCCCCGGGGTGCGCAGGGTGGACAGATGAGTGGAGAGGGGGGAGCAGCGGGGTGAACCATGAATGTCAAGGCTATAAAAAATATCAAAGCCACATAATGCAAGCAGACAGAATTAACTTGACAGAATTTAAATCATCTGTATAGAAAAATCACGGCATCGTCAACCGAAATGAAAATATCAAACATTAAAAAATATGTTTGTTTGTAGGGCAAAAGAGGAAATAAAGAAACAACAAGAATTGGAGAGAACTCAAAAGATAGAGAAAGCGGAATCGGAGAGACAAATTGAAGAAGCAAGAAAAGAGGTAAGCTTTGTATTTATTCATCACAATTATATGAATCTTAAAATACTTTTCGCAATTTCATATTAAAACATCTCCAACACGTCTCTATTATTTTATTATTATCTGGTTGAGTTAAATAGGTTCTTCTAGATTTCTTCATAAATCAGCCTTGAAAACGTAAGAGAATCATCTTTAGGTGACCAGCGGGCCTAGCATGCGCGCACGACATCATTTTGTCTACCCGTTTTCTCGTACTATCTTTCTGTCTACAGTAGCTAACATGCGTTTTCAATATTATGGACGAGATAAAGTAATTTAAACTCAAATAAATAAAACCGGGAGCCTATTTTTTTGTATACCGTGGCGTTTCTCTGCTATAATTTCGGTATATGAAGAGTGTTCTCGTAGTAGCACTGTTCGTATTACCTACGTGGTATCACCCTAACGAGTAATCGAGAAAATACTCGATGTAGACATTCTCTCTCTCTGCAGGGATATCTCGTTTCACGCATGCTAGCCCAGATGATATGATTAAAGTCATTATGAATGTGTCGTTATGGCTGTGTTTATGTAAAATGTGCCCTCTTATTTAGGTGAATGTTGGCCGATTACGCACTGCATCCGATTCGACGTCAATATACGTCTCGAAGTAGTCGTAGAACAATTTGTATTAAAATTGCACTACCGCTAGATTGCTTGGGCACCGCGCATGACCCGCCTCTCTCTCCAGAGGGAGGGATGAGGGCCGGCCCTCATGATGATAGGTTAAATTCAACCGTAAAAGATTCGTCGACCGTATCGGATTTGACTAGTCCAAATGATGCTCTCCCGGGCAGCGCGCGCGATGATCCGCGCCCCCTGCGGGGCGCGGAGGGGGGCGTCCCCCTTTGGAATATTTCTTAAGTGAGCCATCTGCTCACTTACTGTACCGATTGAGCTTAAAGGCCATCAGGCCGAAAAGTCTAGCCCAAAAATTGCACACTAGAGCCGTTTTCGTCCTACATTATTTTTCCGTCGTTCGTAAATATCCATTTCAGAAATGATTATTCACAGGCCCAAGAAGCTATAGCCATATTCAAATGTATGATCATAGACAATGCGGCAATAGGATTTTCCAAAATTGTATTTTCACGGATTCTGATCGGATGCAGAAGCCGTATTATTGCAGCTTTTATTATATTAACTGTTCAGTAATTAGACGTATGTAATTCTAATGAGTAATATTAGAATATCCCGGCCCGCGTAAGTCGGCTTCTATTATTAGTAATACCAAAGACGAACCCGACATGACAACCGATTAACAAATTGCTATTCTTAAAACGTTGTTCTCTGCATTATGTCTGCTATACTGTTTATGCTTAAGAAAGAAAGGTTTTTTTTTATTTTATTATCTATGTACAGGGTACAATAAACATAATTTAGTTTACGCATACATTGATGTTTCAGCATTTACTTACAATATAATATTTTTGATGTCTTAATAAATTCAGTGTAAAAACAGCACACGTTGAGTTTGGTCATGTATCATCCCTTTTCCTGTACTGTAGAAACACTACAATCTATTTAACAAAATGCCAAAGATATTATTGGCCTCGTATTGTAAATCTTTATACTAATAAAATAACCGTAAAACACGTAATTCTATAAAATAAGAAAAAAAGAGTAAGGGCAATATCTGTATTGTAATATTTTATGAATAAATAAAACGTATCTGATTGTACAGGCATTGCGCGCGGGGGCGGAGGCCCGCCTGCCCGCGGAGCCTGCTGAAGGCGAGGACGCAGCGCGCATCCGCGTGCGCCTGCCGCCGCCGCACCACGCCTGTCTAGAGCGCCGCTTCCGCCCCACAGACCCGCTCACCGTACGTACATGCACGCTATATACGCTTATTATGATAGTTGGATAGGCAAACAGGCTGACGAGCCACACAATGATAAGCGGTCAGCGTCGCCCATGAACAAACAGTTTTACCTGGAACTAACTCTAGCAACTCATTAATATGTTGCCTATCCTGGTAAAGCTGTTTCATAAGAGAAACAAACAGGATGGTGGTACCCAAGCAGACGGGAGCGCGGCACAGCGCGACCCTCCCACTGGTAAACTATAACTACTTTTCGTCAGGCCAAATCAAATAGCCCGTACTGTACAAATCACGCCCAATAGACTATTTCCCATACCCACACTACGTGCGTGTGGGGTCCACAGTGATGACATATTTTAGACTTTTTCCCATACCCATCCTGCGTGCGTGTGGGGCGTTCACAGTGATGACATATTATAGACTATTTCCCATGCCCATCCTACGTGCGTGTGGGGCGTCCACAGTGATGTCATATTATAGACTATTTCCCATGCCCATCCTACGTACGTGTGGGGCGTCCACAGTGATGACATATTATAGACTATTTCCCATTCCCATCCTACGTGCGCGTGGGGCGGCGTTCACAGTGAAGGCATATTATAGACTATTCCCCATTCCCATCCTAAGTGCGCGTAGGGCGTTCACAGTGATGGTATATTATTGACTATTTCCCATTCCCATCCTACGTGCGTGTGGGGCGTTCACAGTGATGGCATATTATAGACTATTTTGCCCATGCCTATCATACGTGCGTGTGGGGCGTTCACAGTGATGGCATATTATAGACTATTTCCCTTTCCCACCCTATGTGCGTGTGGGGCGTTCACAGTGATGGCATATTATAGACTATTTCCCATGCCCATCCTACGTGCGTGTGGGGCGTTCACAGTGATGGCATATTATAGACTATTTCCCATGCCCATCCTACGTGCGTGTGGGGCGTTCACAGTGATGGCATATTATAGACTATTTCCCATGCCCATCCCACGTGCGTGTGGGGCGTTCACAGTGATGGCATATTATAGACTATTTCCCACTCCCATCCTACGTGCGTGTGGGGCGTTCACAGTGATGGCATATTATAGACTATTTCCCATGCCCATCCTACGTGCGTGTGGGGCGTTCATAGTGATGGCATATTATAGACTATTTCCCACTCCCATCCTACGTGCGTGTGGGGCGTTCACAGTGATGGGATATTATAGACTATTTCCCACTCCCATCCTCCGTGCGTGTGGGGCGTTCACAGTGATGGCATATTATAGACTATTTCCCATGCCCATCCTACGTGCGTGTGGGGCGTTCACAGTGATGGCATATTATAGACTATTTCCCATGCCCATCCTACGTGCGTGTAGGGCGTTCACAGTGATGGTATATTATAGACTATTTCTCATTCCCATCCTACGTGCGCGTGGGGCGTTCACAGTGATGGCATATTAAAGACTATTTCCCATGCCCATCCTACGTGCGTGTGGGACGTTCACAGTGATGGCATATTATAGAATATTTCCCATGCCTATCCTGGTCGAATATCACACTACGCGTACACTGCCTCCTACTAGGGATGTAACGGTAGGGCTTTTAGTTAGCACATTTTTCTAAATCTATTTGATATTTGATTTGATAAAAACCACAACATTATAGACTATTTCTCATTCCCATCCTACGTGCGCGTGGGGCGTTCACAGTGATGGCATATTAAAGACTATTTCCCATGCCCATCCTACGTGCGTGTGGGACGTTCACAGTGATGGCATATTATAGAATATTTCCCATGCCTATCCTGGTCGAATATCACACTACGCGTACACTGCCTCCTACTAGGGATGTAACGGTAGGGCTTTTAGTTAGCACATTTTTCTAAATCTATTTGATATTTGATTTGATAAAAACACAACATTTAAATATTTTCTCTAATTTCAGGCTTTATTGGATTTTTTGGCGTCAAAAGGTTATCCGAAGGAGAACTACAAAGTCATATCTAGCTGGCCTAGAAGAGATGTAAGTATATTATCTCTTTATTAACTTTCCGTTTAGAAGCTTGGCTATATTCCGGGAAAAGGCGTCACAGGATTGACTGTCTGACACAAAAAGTCCTGTCTGAACTTCTTTTATGCGTAATGCCACGGCCGCACCTGCGTGTATCGTCACAAAGCTTCGCGCTATGACCGACTATTATCGGCTATCGTCGGGAACATTAAACGAACGTACGAAGCTTCGGCTCGAATTACTTCGGCATGATACACGCAGGTGCGGCCGAAGCATGTGGATAAGGCATTCTTATCTTCCAGTTTACCTTCCAGTTTGCTCATCACGTCAAGTCTCTTAATAATATAAATAATAATAATGATTGAATAATAATAATAATAATGATGAAAGCTTTATCAAAATCAAAATTATATACTCAATAAAGTAGAATAGAATAGAAGAAAATTTAGTTAGGTTGAATAATAATAATAAGTACTTACAATATTACCTATATTAAATGTCAATTGAATCTCCCACGTTACACTACATACATTTCCAGCTCACAGTGGAACCGCACAGCAGTACGCTGAAGGCTTTAAATCTATACCCGCAAGAGACGATAATGTTGGAGGAGCGGTGAAGTGGTGGACTTGAGCCGATAACTTGGGTGAATTCAATAAAATATACCAACGGAACACCGGTTTTTTTATTATACAATGTGATATTTTAGGTACTGTCATATATACCCATTAGCGTACCAGGACACAAACCAAGCTTTGTAAATTTGAAAGAGTGATATTAAAAGTGTATTTCTGATGTGTAAAATGTATTTTATTTAAAATATTTCTAGATACGCTTTTTACAATTTTGCTATGCAACTATGAACTAGAAATACAAAATGCGTTTCAGCTATGGTTTTCAAAATGTATCTAATTATAATAAGAAAAGGCAGAAAATATTATGATGACAAGAAAATTCATCGAAAAATATGTTTGTAATTTTTTTTTTCATTTAAAGGCAGCTACTAGGCTACTAGCCATACAAAATACAATATTCGGTCTGTAATACGGAGAAATGGCGGGAAACCCCAAGGACCGCGGCTTCGCCCGTCTAGTCCCCATCAATCAACTATATTATAGTATATATTAGTATATTCCCCATTCCATCCACCCAGAGCAATCCACCACAATATTCGCCAACCAATCACAATATATATTACACAGATTAAGTTTTTAAAACAAACACTATAGAAAATCACTGTGAATGGACAAAACACAAAATAAGAATTAATTAACGGGAAACTAAAGAAACACAACCGCGCGCCCCGATGCTTCCCGCCATTCCATATGTTTGTAACCTTTTTTTCCATTTTTTTTTAATTTCTGTAATAGAAATACAAGGCTATGAAATTTATCTGCACTCAACCATCACGCTTAACTATAAATTATATAAGAATAATGTTAAGTTTAATAACATATATAGGAATTTCACAGAGAAATTAAAAAACTAAAATACATATATTTTTATGTCATTGCTGATGTAATATACATCAGACTTTAAACATGATTTAGCAGTCCAAATTTAAATACTACGTTTTGAATATCACAAAATATTTACGTGTTTTAGTTAGTTTTGTTTAGTTTTCTGTATTTTTCTGTATATATATATATATTGGTAGCACATGTTATAGTATATAACGTCATTTAATTTTAAAGTGTTTTAATATACTTTTACTTAATGCAATATGATGTGAGGTTCCCAGTTTGTTATTTTAGTTTGAAAATATAGACTAAAAAATGATACATTCATAGCAAATAATTTTAAGTCAAGGCAAGTTAAGGAAGTTCCTTAGATGCCTACGCCATCAACTACATTATGACTTTATCACGTCTTTATTTCATCAGCAATTTTATTATCTCTAAAGTTTAGACCTAAAAATATTAAAACTTTTTGAAAAGTGCAACCAACAAATTTAGGGACTAGATTAACACTAAAAATTTTCATATTTTAATAGATGTCTTTGCTACATTTTATAGTCTATAGTTTCATATTTTCATTTTGAATAACGGATAAGGTTATTCATATACAGAACAAGGAGTCTAGCAGACCGCATAATAAAAGCATAGACAAATAAAATGCAAAAAAGTTATGCAGATGTTTCTCTAAAATACTACCGGTATAGTAATTCGGTCAAAAATATTTGCGTGTTTTGTATACACAGTAATAATCTATGGTATCACTTATGTATGTCAGTTCCTTGTGAATTATGCTTCGGTTAAGTTGCATTGGTCGATTATAAGCGACTCATGGTAGCATGTAAATCACTGCTAAGTTATCTTAAATTTATTTATATATTTTGGTGAGGGCGCCACTGTACTCGGCCCATGGTAGGGTCGCCTGTTGTATATATTAAGTGAATGCAAGTTTGAAATTGTATAGTGATAATGTTGATTGTATTAATTTAAAATTCCAATTTTAGATATATATATTCTGAATATTAAGTAGTTTCATGAGATACAAGACAGATTACATTTATTTGCATTTTTTTTTCTATAGTAGTATAAAGGTATGCGATCGATGTTGAAACATTTTTTTTATGAGCAGTAGTATTCTCATATGTGAATGGCTAGGTACTGTAAGTAAAAATCTTTGATGTTTCAAATATCTCCGTTTAGTTATTGATTTGAAACAACGGCTAATTACAACCCATAGACAAGGGCTGGATCAAAAAGATAAACCCTATAAGACGCGTTTTCGAAAATGGCAATAATTTCTCAAGGTGATAATTTTAGCTGTCTTTGAGATCCAGGTTTAGGTGATCATATTTTAGTAATATAGCATGAAACTACTTAACCTTAGAGCGTTCCGGAGCTTGTACGAAGTTTTTGTAAAATATACGCCACAGTAGAGATGACCACGAGAGCATCTCGAGAAATCAATCAAATTGTTTGTTATTTTACATCAAACGCAAAATGTAATAATGAATGTTATGTACCCAAATAAACAGATGGAATTTATGGATTTTTTATTCAATTCCACCGGTTGTTCTAGGTGGCGATCGATGGATGGCGCTGGATTTCGTATTAAACGATTCATCATTTTTCCTTTAACGAAACTGCAGATTAGAAAGTCAATAGATGGTCTTATGACTATCTAAGTTTAGACAATAGTTTTATTACACTTCCAGCCATGGACTGTACATTATATAAAAGTTTTTAGGACTTCAGTTATGATTCAGCGCCACTTACTATTTATACCTTTCACCCCCAAATACTCAAACGAATCTCAAATTTAAGATGTACTTAAACTCATGTTACGACGTGTCAGATTCAAAGAAAAAATACGTCTTAAATTTGAGATTCGTTTGAGTATTTGGGGGTCAGCAACCAAGAATGGTTTTTTTATTCAAAAAAATTGTATGACTTTAATAGTCGTTAAGGGTCACATTGGGTTAAACAAAATGCTTGGACTTTTGGGGGTTAACGAATAAACAAGGGAAAATAAATAACAATATACACATTACAATGTTTATTATTGACATCGTACTAACAAGCAAAGGAGAGAAAATATTATGCCTAAATACTATTTGATTTTACATGTTACGTCTAGCCAATAGCCATCCACCCTAGACAATTTCTTTAATAGTTATAAGACTAAAAAACTGAAAGAGTGTGAGTACGTGTTTGTAAGTAGGTTTGTTTCCAGCTAGGCTTTCACCGCTGCTACTCCCGTATAGCCAGAATCGACAGTAACCAAATGACCCTGAGTCCAAGGAATACTTTAAAACTGCCTTGGGACCCCCAACGAATTTAATCATAAGGATTCAGGGGTACATACAAAATACTACTAGTTATCTTCCCCATCTAAAGCGGGAGATAGTACAAGACTGCTATGACTAACAAATAATAATAGTCAAGTAAAAGAGAACAAACTTGGCGTTCATTGAGGGAGGCCTATGTTCAGCAGTGGACGGATAGAGGCTGATGATGATGATGATGAAAAGAGAAGCCCAGCTGCAATGTTCCACGGAGATTTATCGAGTGTATTACTGTGAGCTATATAAGTAAGTATGTAGGTAGGTTCACTAATGAATAAACGTGATACGTTTATAGACAATCTTATACACCATAATTTCACCGAGCAACGCTAACACCGCGGCCACAGCGCCCACGGCTAGTATCACCAGCGCCACGGAGACCTCTCGGATGCTGACGGAGAACACGCTGGCGTCGGGGGTACGCACGCAAGGGGGGCGGGACTCGTCCCAGGATGTGCGAAGACGGGCCATCACACCCGCCTCGTACATCTTCCGTACTCTGGACAATGATTTTTATATATTAGTTTAATTATCCAAGGCAAACGTGCAGAAAAGCCACGTGATGGTAAGTGGTCATCGTCGCCCATGAACGAGTTTATAATATAGACCTAGCCCAGACATCTCATCCATGAGTTACCTATCTTAAGGTACTTACCAGTAATTAGCCTGTCCTGACTTTCTCCGAAACACAGCAAAGCTGTTTGACGGAAGAAACAAGCAAGATAGTGGTACCCATGCGGACGGACAGCGCAACCCGGAAATGTATTATGTACATACTCTGGTACACACATGATTTAAAATGAGTTACGGTGTTTGTACCTTTAATAACGATTTTATACCTATCTAGCTGTTGCCCGCAGCTTCGCCCGCGTTAAGTTCGATTTACAGCCGTTGACGGATTGATGATGATTATTTTTGTAGCCTAAGTTATTCCTTAAAACATCTGCTATCTGTCAGTGAAAGTCCCTTCAAAATCGGCCCAGCCGTTTCCAAGATTAGCCGGAACAAACAGACAGACAGACAAAAATTGTAAAAAATGCTATTTTGGTATGTGTACCATCCCCAACATGGTTCAGGCCTTGTCGTGGCGGTGGGGCTCAGTAACCTAGGGTGAGCGGTGCACGTTGGGCGAAGCTAATTGGGCTCTTTGTACCCCTCTTATAAGAAGAGGGGACAGAAGAGCAGGGGGCAAGGGGTGAGGATGGGAACCTCACCCATTGTACTGTCCCGACGTTGGGAGGGGTTGTTCTGTGGTGCGGAAAAACCCCTCTGTGGAGGTGGCGTCGGTCCCTTGCGGGACTGACTAGCCGTCGAGGTGCCCTGTTTGTTTTCTAGATCCGGGGCACCTCACCAAAGGCGGCATTGGTGGCACTCGCCGGGTTTTAGTGGGTAGAGTTGCGTCCATTTACCAGCTGTCGGGCGCAGCGAGTCCCACATACCCGCGTGGGGAGACCCACTCCCCCGCGGGATGCCTCAGAGCATTTCCCGGCGTTAAAGAAAAAAAAATGTGTACCGTGTATACATCCATATGCATTCAATAAAAAGCGGTTATTTTAATGTTACAAACAGACACTCCAATTTTATTTATCTGTATAGATTAGTATATAATGAATTGTATAATACATATAGCACACAACCGACGCCAGGAAGCCGTGTGGTTTGGTTGTCACGGTTGGCGGGGGGCAACCCCCCACTTTTATAAACCAAAAGTGAGCCGAATGGTCTCACACTAATCCGATATAGCATTAGGGCCTTCGGGCCGTTAGCATAGATCGATCCGAAAAAAAAAACATAGCACATCATGGTCTTTTATTTCTTTTACGCCGGGAAATGCTGAGGCACCCCACGGGGGAGTGGTCCCCCCAAGCGGGTATGTGGGACTTGCTGCGCCCGAAAGGTGGTAAGGTGGACGCAGCTCTACCCACTAAAACCCGGTGAGTGCCACTAAGGTCGCCTTTGGTAAGTTGCCCCGGATCTAATGAGCAAACAGGGCGCCTCTACGGCTAGTCAATCCCCCAAAGGACCGACGCCATCCCCACTGAGGGGTTGTCACGCACCACAGAACAACCCCTCCCAACGTCGGGACAGTACAATTGGGTGAGGTTCCCATCCTCGCCCCTTGTCCCTCTACTCTTTTGTCCTCTTTTCTTATAAGAGAGGTACAAAGAGCAGCTCCCTCTGCTCAATTAGCGTCACCCAAGGTGCTGGGCACACCTTAGGCTACTGAGCCCCACCGCCACGACAAGGCTTAAACCATGGTGGGATACACATCCTGGTCTGCTAACTTGCAAATGTAATGCAATTTTCACCTATTAGGCTACTGTTACAATTCTATGGAAGTATCTACTAGAAAATACTTACCTTGAATGTGTACATATACCGAGATAAGTATTTCGCTTTTACCAATAGATAATACTTTCATTAGCCTTTAAGTTTTATTGAAAAGAAAGTAAAAACATATACCTACATAGGAAACCTTGATTTTTTATAGCATAGGAGGGCAAACGAGCAGTCGAAGCCTTTTCCCATATCCGCAATGGGCCACCGGAAACTGACAAGCCGCATGAAATGCGACAGTTTAGCGTCATTTTACGCCGGTATTGTGTGAGCGAGAGCTCACCCTGGTCGTGCCGGCCCAATTCGTCTGCAAAGCAGCACGGCACTACATCTTACATCTAAAGGTAATAAAAAAGCCTGTATATCCTACCTCGGATGGGTAAATCTACACGTACCTACTTCTGAACATAGAAATCTAAATAATTATTTCGATTTCTGTGCTTCTGAATAATCAAAGTGATAATTCTTATAAGTTTATTTTGCTTACCCAACGGCGAAGTATTCTCTATACGGTGAATCCTTTTTCAATGCTATCCCCATATGCTGCGGAGGATAGAGTTGTATTTCAAAGGCATCGCATATCTCTCTCTCCGTGAAGGTCTTCCTCATGATGCGGTACCCGTTCACACTGTCTAGGTGGAAGGCGAACCCACCTTCCTTCACCAACTGCATGCCTTGTGCCGCGGTGAAGAAATTGGTTTTGGTGTTGGTGACAATCTTCTTGCGAAACAGCTCTAGAGCGACTCTGTCGGTTGTTCGCTGGAATTGCAAATGAAGTTAGGAACTAATTATAAGTTGTTTTTAATTATACCTACTTATCAAAGTTAAGTATACTTCCCCACCACGGTTCAAGCGTTGACGAGGCGGTGGGTCTCAGTAGCCTAAGGTGTGTCCAGCACTTTGGGCGAAGCTAATTGAGCCGAGGGGGCTATTTGAACCGGAGTGGACGGGAACCTCACCCCATTGTACTGTACCAATGTTGGGAGGAGTTGTTCTGTGGTACGAGACAACCTCTCGGTGGAGGTGGCGTCGGTCCCTTGACGGACTGACTAGCCGTCAAGGTGCCCTGTTTGCGCATTAGATCTGGGGCACCTCACCAAAGGCGGCATTGGTGGCACTCGCCGGGGTTTAGTGTGTACAGCTGCGTACACCTTTCGGGCGAGCTTATTAGAAATACTAACCTTAAAATAATCTTTATCATACAAGGTATTCTCGACGCCCACAGCCAGTTTACTGTGCAGCAGTTCCTCTAGTGTCCTGATGTTCCTGGGCGGGTCTCGTAACAGTGTGGACACCACCGTCGCGTTGTAATATTGGTAGATGGTGAGCGTGAAGATCAACGCCGAGAATATCACTATTTTTATTGACGTCGAGCTACTATATATTGGGATACCTGTAAGTAATTATCCTACATTTCTAATTTGCGATACGTTACCCACTCTTAAGAATGCGCTTTGTGCTGCACTCATCGAGCATATAACCGGATAGAGTAGTAATTTTAGCCATAAAATTCTAAAAGAGGTCAGTGATTTGTCACTGAATTAATAGTAATTCAACCAACCAGTGATCTGTATGTACGTTCCATCGGCCAATCAGAGCGCAGAACAGGAGCGTCGCAGGTTATATGCTCGATGGCTGCGCCTGTCATGGGTACACTTTTCGCCAAATAAATATAGAAATATAATATGTTAAAATTATTTCAAACTAGCAGCGTCCCACGGTTTCACCCGCGTACTTTTCGTTACCGTGAGAGTACGGAGATAAATTATAGGCTATGCATTATACCTACTCTGATATATAAGCTGTTTCATTAAAATCCAATTAAGTAGTTTTTGCGTGAAAGAGTAACAAACATCTACAAATATAGTATTTTTCTCTCTATTTTACTACCTTGTTGTCCAACAGCACTCGTTATAAACACAAAGATGACTGACAGCGAAGAATCCGCATATTCAAACATCCTGGCCTTAAGATGGAGCATCCCCACCATCAATATTCCCGCCAAAACCAACGTACCCATCAGACAGTACCACACGGTGGTGGACAAGGGCCTGGTGAATACTGTGTAAAACCCTCCGGGGTTTTTTGGATGTCGAAATATGAAACATGGCCTAAAACACGACACATTTCATCATTTTCATGACAATGGCAAAGCGGCAAATTTTGGCCGATGTAGCGTGGCAATGTAGTTCTCAGACGGGTGGATGGACGCGGGTTTATTTGAAAGCTGGTTTTTAGCAATTGTTTTTAGATGTTTTTCTTCACTCTGATATTGGCAAATCCTTCAGGGAGCCATAGTAAAGGAAGAAGAAGTAGATGTTTTTTCAAATTCGCTTCGATAGCCTGCCCGTTCAAGGTCATTAACTCTGATTATTGCGGGCTAATTCATTTGTATATTCTTTTAATTATGTATGGTAGTATGTTGTACCTTACTCTGTGAAATTTAGCATAAGCAACCTTCTTAAATGTCCGTCTATTTGACATAGGTCTCTTTAGCACCCCACCATGGTTCAGGCCTTGACGAGGAGGTGGGGCTTAGTACCCTAGGGTGAGCCCAGCAACTTGGGCGAAGCTAATTTAACCGAGGGGGCTCTTTGTACTCCTCCTATAAGAAGAGGGGATAAAAGAGCAGGGGGGCAAGGGGCGAGAATGGGAACCTCACCCCATTGTACTGTCCCGACGTTGGGAGGGTTGTTCTGCGGTGCGGGACAACCCCTCTGTCCACTTACCAGCTTCAGGCGCAGCGAGTCCCACATACCCGCGTGGGGAGACCCACTCCATCGCAGGATGCCTCGGAGCATTTTCCGGCGTTAAAGAAAAAGTCTTTTTAGCACGGGTCGTGCAGAGATTTTGGCAATTTCAAATACATACGCAAGAAGTTGTAGACTACCTACAATTACATACAGTATAATATGGAGAATTCTAATGAAAATCGGCGCCGCTAGAATTACTTTGAGGCAGATACTACGGTAGGTCGATACAATCGGCTATTATTTAATACCGGAAAATTGCTTGCTATGCGTATTCAGATAATTAGCTCCAAATTGAGGAGATCTTAAGTCTTGCAGTCCAAATTAAGGTGAGATTTAACTTTTTATTCCCATCCTTTAAATTTTAAAACAATCTATTTACCTACACTTCCAAACTTCTACAACATAATCGATATATTTCATCCTATCTGCTCTGAAGAATATCGCTGATCCCCCTACGTCAGCTTCCTGTTGTTGTAATGCCCCCACCATGCCGTCGAAGGTTCCATTTCGAGGATAGCCCCACGAGTTGGTCCGTTGAAATTGATACCTATAATAGACTAGAATTTTGTATGATCAAGAAATCGATAGGAATTTGTTGCTATGTAAAGGGGCTTGCCCTGGCTGCTGTTTTCTTGACTTTTGTTGGTCATTGCAATCTTGTACTGTCTCCCGCTTTAATTGGGGAGGGAAGCTGGATGTATAACCCACTCCTCCCTGATACTTCTGATTAAATTCGTTCCTGTTGGGTCCCAAGTTAGTTTTAACGTATCGAGGTATACGTTGAAACTAACTTGGCTCCCTTCGTATCAAAGGGTCATTTGATTTGGTCACATGATGTTGTATGATCTCTTACGAGTGATTAAACTTGAATGATCGGGACAGCTCGATGAAGCTCTGGTCTGATCTGCTCAGCCACACTCCGCCCAGCGCCGCTTCACTTCAATGGAAACACTTGGCACTGTTGCTCTTCCCCACCCTAGCTCCACTTCAGTGAAAACGCACAGTTAATGCAGTGCTTCCGAACTATGCTACGAATTAGTTTCATCTGCAAAATCATACATACCTAAAACCGTACATTTCTTCCATATATCTTAGAATTCTGTAAAACTTTATCTTATGTACGGAATCTACATGTGGCGGTTCGACCTCGTCTAAAAAATTAATAAACGTTTCGTTCACAACATTATCAAGTACTACAATCGGACATTTGAAAATAACACCTTTTAGTTTAACTAAGCGTTGATTTTGTCTAATATGTAATTTTGTGTCGAAATATCCTAAATGGTTGGCCGTTAATGTACCGTGCGTGCTAAAACCAGTATTATAAACTTCGTAAACATTATAGGAAGAATCGTTTTGGGATTTTGAAAGGATCATAAAATCCGAATCGATTTCAATTGCATATTGCGAAAGTTTTGCCGTTACAGAAGATAAATCATTGGTTTTAATAATCCACGTGTTGGGTCTCTTTAATGTAGTGTTATGAACAGATGAGAATATTCCATTCCAATTTTCACAAGCACTATCAATGATTATGCCAAGTTTTGATTGCGAAAAATATTTCTTGTTTTCACCAATTCTCTGACCAGAAACTGATATTTCGTTATCATTAAACATTTTTTGCATCAATAGGTAATTATAATTGTTATCACAATGATAAATTATTCCATAATTAATGTTTTTTAGTTTAAAAACATTTATTATAATATTTTTTTCATTTAAAGATAGCAATTTAAGAACAATGCTTAAAGAATTTAAGTTCATCTTGTTTAAAAATCAAACCAACTTCACGTTTGAACGAATGGTAAGTATTGATGTTAAAAAAGATTTAACAAGAAAATTGCTTACAAATTACATGGTATTACCACAGGTATTACTGTCAACAGACATTGAAAACTGATACAAGAAAATTGTCCAGATTGGCACAAATAAAAAGAAAATTGGCTTGTTGATTTATAAATACAATACACAACCTCTAACATCTCATAAATGATGTATACTTTTTTCTTTTTTTCAATTGCTATTGCTTTATGTTTCCACCTATTTCACTCATTGTAATAGAACTACATTTTACATATTCTAAATAACATTTTTCCTTTGAACTTTCTATTTGTAGGTTATGCATTTGTACATTTTTGGACAATCCTTACATTCTTGCTATTGCTATGCAAGCAATAACACCGCCTTTGTGTACACAAATGTATTTGACATAATATTATGTAACTGTCATTATGTATGTTGTTTGTGTGCACATTAGAGAATAATTCATTCATTCATTCATTCTGTTGAACTGGTTTTATTTTAAATCAGTTCAGAAGATCAAAACCAAAAGAAAACAATTGAAACACAAAAATGGGAATAATTTTTACAATTTATTACCACATTGAAATTAGATGATAAACATCTTTTGTAGCTAGGTTGAAGAAAACATTTTTAAAAGTATGATGATATTGAAAATAAAATAAATAAATCACTCTTGAGCTCCACATCTATGCATATTCTATGCACATGATAAACAATATCAATAAATTAAATATTTAAGTATAACTAGAGAAGACATCTTGAAAGGGAAATTCCGCTTTATCAGGGACAAGTAAATCAGCCAAATAGCAAACTGTTCCTGCTGTACCCTCATACAAACTTTGAGGGTTATCTGGGAGACGAGCATCCCGTAAAAACTCATCTATATTCATAAAGTCTGCAAACAACTTTGCTCTGTAGATATATTTTTCATCGCCTGTCAAGCGATATAAAAGTAGAAATACATAACCATTTCCTGCGACACCATGACATATACCAGGACCCTTCCGGAGTAAACCTTTGTGCCACACAATTTCACCAGCCTGGATACAAGCATTGATATATCTCTGATCTTTAAACACTAAATATGCTTTGGCCATTAGATATATGGTGCCAGGAGCTCCATGACACCAATGGATTAGTTTATGATCGGACATACCAATTTCTTCTAAACAACATGGCCAGTTACCATCTGCAGTTTGTAATGAAGCCATATATTGGACTGTTAATTCTATATCCTCAGCAGCAGGTTTGTTATACTCCAAATAACCAGGTACTGATAGTAGCATCTGCAAAATGAAGCTCAGACCATGTGCAGCACCAAGATATTGTGTTTCATAATAGTGATACATCAGAGGACACGGACTGTGGTTTCTCTTTGAGAATTCCTTACCAGATTTAACTATGATGTCACAAATTGTGTATAATTCTTCATTTGTGAATATTGTAGTTTGCAACTCCCGACTCATCCAAAGAGCACCGGCTAGATATCCTGAACGACCAACAAAAAATTCATCACCACCGCATTTCAAAAATTTCGGATTCAAATAATATTTGTAGAGAGATTTGTAAAGTTTTACGTATTCTACAAATTTCTCGTCCCCTGTTTCTTTCTTTAAAACTGCAGCTAATGCATAAGTACCTGCATCGCCAAGTAGAAAGGAAGTCCTATCTCCAGCAGACGTTTCTAGAGCTGGCACGGTGTATTCTAGCGCTTTCTCTAGGTAAGTACTTTTATTAGCTGACAGCAAAGGATTCTTAGATAAATAATAAAACATAAATGAAGCACCGGTTATACCAACATACAATCCTCCATCGACGTTTTTAGGTGTTGGGGTAAATCTCTTTAAGATGCTCTTTATATGATCATCGATTTGTTTAATTATTTCATCTTTGTTTACCACTGTTTTAACTTCTGGATTGAAATCTTCGTACGGATTCGGAAAATATCTGACCATTTTATTCGTAAAAGAAGATATTACAGATAAAAATCTGTATAGGATTGGGGATGGGATTACCGTCCGTAAGATTTTGAACATGAATTGAACATCAAAGTAGTAAATATTTGTTCTAACACCGGCTTCGTAAATTTTTAGATTTTATACAAATCGCTTTTTTGCCTTTTGTTTTTCTTATTGGCAGCAACTGTCAAATATCATTCAAATGTCAAAATGTAACAGTATTTTTAAAACAGTTTTCTACTAGGAACAAGTTTTCTATGTTTTAAGGAATGAAATCCAAAAGGGAGTACTATTAATTAAAAAAAAACTATTATAATATTTACTAAACCTCCCATGAAATTTTAATTTAACTATATTTTGCAGCCTTCCATAAACATAATATATGCATTCTTAATGCATACGATATAATATGTACGAAAATCAGTATTTAATATTTATTTAAAATAATTTGTCCAAATAATGTTGCGATGAAATATTCATTTAAGTCCATGAAAAAAATCAATTGATTGATAAATCACAAATATTAATTTGGGGCAAAAGCAAAAATCTCTTATAAAATAACCTGCATATTCATTGTCGTGTTACTTAGCAACGACTTATAAAATAGGTAGATAAAATAAGAACAAAGTGGACCAAAACTGCCTTTCTGCGAATTTATAATATTCATAAAGGTTAATGATATACCAAATGGGACCAAATATACATTTACCTTTTGTACAATTAATAATTTTTCATTCAAACTAATGCCTATTTCATTTAATCGTGGAAATGTGAGTTACTCAAATGCGTACTATTTATATTTATAGTCATAGTTGTTGAGTTTTTTTTTTAACTTTTTTCAGGTAAGAAAAGGTTTTCGTACTAGAGGAAGGTCCGCTCACTCGTTTGACACTAGTGGCCCTCGTATTGATAATGGAGCTGGAGGCGATGGTCGTCTGTTTTTACAAATACGTCCTGCTTTAGCGGATCCACGTGAAAGATTTTCAACTTTGCAGCGCTCGAATACCACCCTATTAGGGTAATTATAATTGGATAGTATTAGTTTAATTACATGCAATCAAAAGTAGTTTCAAGATCGACCTACATGATTTACCAATATTATTTTTGTTTAAGTATCAGTTTTACTAAGGTCTCATGTAATTTATATCTTGATATGATTCAAAATAAACAAGTGTATAACAAAGTAAAGACAATTTGTTACAGAAATTATGATGGCAAAGATGACGTTGTCAACTTGCAAGCTGTGGGAGAAGGTAAGGTACAACTTTTACGAACTCCACAAGAGAAGGATCGCTTGCCTGACCGAATTAGTCTCAACAGGTACTTAATATGTTTCAAAATATGTTTCTTTCATTCTACGATATACTAGTCACGTTTTAACAAATACAATCATCTGCAGTCGACTTTATATTGCTGGGAAGTGGGCCACTCTCTTGAAGCATGTGCTCTTAAACCATGGTGATGTCACCAAGCATGGTCATCGGTCTATGCATAGTAATTAACAAACCTAGCTTCTGAACTCTCCATAAAATTAATTCAACGATTTAGCAAGGAGGTATGAAGGCCTAAATCATGATCTACTAATATAACTTACGTTACTTTCACTTACAAAAGAGTATTCCACAAATACATGTAATATGTGTGGTTACTTACCTTTCTAAACGTTTTAATGCAATTTTTATCAGCCGATTTAATGCAATTTTTATCAGTACAACTTTTTTATATTATGACGACCTCTGTGGCTCAATGGCGCGTTGGCGTTAAGTCGAAGGTAGCGGGTTCGAATTCCGCCAGGGAACAAAAGTTTTCTGTGTTCCTGGGTCGTGGATATGTATTAAATGTGTGTATAATATAGGTAATAAAAATCTTAAATATATGTATAATATAAAAGTATTAAATATATTTCCGTTGTTTGGTACCCGTAACACAAGTTCTTCGAAACTTACGGGACCAGATAACGTGGTGTAAAGGCATCCATATATTGTTATATTATTTTTCAGGCGCGGCTTATCATCGATCCCAAATATAGTTGGAGAACCAGATTTACGTCTGTTATCCCTGCAACACAATCTCATAAACAGTCTCCTGGGATTGTCTTCCCTAGATTTAGGGAAGCTGGTGTTTCTGGATGTTTATGATAATCAAATAGACAAAATATGTTCCTTGGATAGACTTTTCAGCTTGAGAGTACTTTTGATGGGAAAAAATAGGTAAGATTGAATTGTGCCATGTCTTCTTCTGCCGGATCTTCTTATTAGTTTCCGTACCAATCGAATTTACCCATCAATAGTCACGTACATCAGCAAAACGTCTTTCACACAGATCCATCTATCCACACTTACGTTCCTATTACTTATACTCTTTTGCGTAAGGGGACGAATAAAAAAACATTCACGAGACGATATATGATTACTGCCGCCCGAAGATGATAGAAAAAAGCCAGGAAGTGGACTCTGGCACGGTCAATCAAGTAGCACGTGCTCTTTCGTCGAAGACAATATGATACGCCGAATATCATACTGACAATATGATCTCTAGGCTTAGAAGCCCCGTTAAAAGAATTTCGCACATAGTAATTTTTATTTTGTTTTCCAGAATTAAAAGAATTGAAGGCCTATCAAACCTTATTAAATTAGAAGTACTTGATTTACACGGAAATAGAATAATGAAAGTCGGTGGTTTATCAAATCTTAATGAATTAAAAGTACTCAATTTAGCTGGCAACCAAATAAGATGTATCGGACAGGGCGATTTGCAAGGCCTGACGTCATTGAGAGAGTTAAACCTGAAACGAAATCGTTTACGTAAATTGCTCGGCTTTCAACAAACGGTAAAGTTGCAGAAATTATTTTTGGGAAATAACGATTTACAGAGGTAAGTATATTCCTTCCCCCTACCATTATTTTTCAATTCTAATAATACCGAAAATCTTCTTTTAATACCGAAAATCTTAAAATATGTTTAGCATTGAAGATGTCGCCTCAGTCGCTGAAGCAGTATCCCTAACAGAAGTTTCTCTTGATGGCAATCCAGTGGCATTGGGCGGAGACTGCACACCATTTCTAGTTTCATATTTACCTAATTTAATAACACTGACAAGCATGCACGTCACAGAACAGGTAAATATTTGGCTTAATATAAAGAATTTAAATATATTATATTCCTTATGAAACGTTAATCGGAGATGAACAATTAAATCTATTTAATAATCACTCACAGGTTTTAACTAGATAAAAATTGCTTCAAATGAACGAACAGATATTGTGGTGGTATCAAGGTTCATTATGAAACGTTCAATCAGTTCTAATCGAGACCAATAAAGGGGTGGATTAAGTCAATGATAATAGAGTACAGTTATTAAAAATATTTTTCAAAGGTTCGAAGAGCAGCAATGGCTTGGCGAAGCAATAAAGAAGCAGCACACGCTGCGTATTGTGCGTTAAGTGGATCAGCGCAGCAGGCTGCTCGGAGAGATCAGATAATACATAATGCTCGTACAAACTGGGAGCTTCTTAGGCAAGTAAATGCAGCACTACATTTAATTTTGTTCAGGTCACCTGCAACGGGTACCGCTGTTTTACTTATTTCTTCCGTGAAGTACTCACTCACCATCACCTTGGGTCTCATAATAGGTGTTCCAGGCAAGCAACTCATGAACAAGTTGCCTGGACTAGACCCAGGTGATATCATGTGTTTATGAATCACGGCATCTGTTTTTGCAGGGTGCCTATAGATACGTTATCAAAAATGATTTTTTATTGTTTTAACTAAACTTCTTTCAGATCCGAAAATAAATGCTTTTCCACTAACGCTAGTGTATTAAAACAGGAAGATATAGAAAAGGAACTTCTAGCAGAAGTTTCCAATTTAGAAACACGAAATGATAGTACCCAAACAGTAGAAACCATAGCTGTTCCGGACCTAATAGCTTCTACGCAACATGCAGATACAGAGGATTCTGATAGTAAAAATAATAACAGTGATTGTAGCACCCGATACGTATTCGATAATCGGGGCACTAATCAAACTCTTCTCCGAAAATTACAAAGAAGCTCGACGGCTCGGAAGCTATCAGAGAAACGTGTAAATTTTTCAGACAGGAGCGCTTCTCAAGAGACCGATGCTTCTCATTCAACCTCCACGAGTAGTGATTTAAGATTACCTCCTATATTACTACCAATAATATCAACTTTAGAAAATGTCAAATTGTCCGATGGTACTGAACCAATATTAAAACGCTGGGAAAGTATGTCGAGTATGGAACCTTTTGGCGATTCGTCTTTTAGTTCATTCCAATCTTCGAGTGATTCTGATGAGGAAGCTACTAAAAAGCATCTAAAAAGGGTACCTACTGTTTTAAAAAGAAGAGATTTTGGTTCCTTGCGTTCCAAATCTGTATGCGATCCTGAAAGTCAAAGGAATAAAGCCGTGTGTAAACAAAACGACAATGGTAGCAATATTTCTTGTGTCACAAATCCTGAATCGGTTCTTACATCGACGTCATCAAGTAGTGAAAATAACGTAAAACTTTTACGACGACAAGGATCGTTAAACAGTAGATTGGGTAAAAGAAATATACGCAGTGCAACTATCACCAGACGAAATGAAAGATCGTCATCTGCAAATCGTGCATCGACGGCGAGAGTAAAACCAGTGAAAAACTTAGCTAGTCTCAAGTCGTCTGAACCTGTGCCTAAACAAATGCCTATTTCCAAGGATAGGGAACAAGGAGTGGATTACTTGGTAGAGGTGGGAGATGGGCTTGTAAGCGCGTGGGGAGCTGGGGCGATACGCAGGTTGGCAAGAGATTGGGAATGGGACAAAGCACGCTCAGTGACACGGGCCGCATTCCATTATATGCACTTCAATGCTGTAGCACAATGTTTGCCGGAGCTAAAAGAAAAGTAAGTTTTAGATCCTTTCTTAACTAAGTTATTTAATGGTACTCTACTACGCGTAAAAATCTTTTAAACTTCGGTTAAATCCTATAATTATCACTCCAACGATAACAATGGCAAGTCATTTGTTAAAATGAGATTTGTTGGTTGAAGCTATGATAGAACATACGTGTTTTGCCGTAGCAGGAGAATAAAAGGTAAAAGATGATAGTATTATATTCTATTCGCAGGTTCCCAAACATCATTCATATATCAGTGCGAGCAACAGGACTACAATACCTAGGTCAATTGCACGCGTTGGCTGAACTAAGAGGCATTACAGGTATTACTGTCATTCCCGAAGGAAACCCAATCTCACTTAAAAGTTGGCGCGATTATGCCGTTTACAGACTGGCTCATTGGGGACTGAAAGATATTAATGAAGAACTGGTAAGTATTATTAAATATGGTAAAGCTGTATTAGAAGTTAAATTATCTTCTCCATTAGATAATATCCAAAATGAATAGGGCAAAAAAATATCCTTTATATGGGATTGTTTTTTATAGTAGGTGATATATCGCGATGGATATGGGCGATAAAATGGCATTAGCACAGTGTAACTATAGAAATTACTTGGTGTAAGGTTGTGTTCCTGTCCCGGTAGAAAAGTTCCGGCTTCGGCAGGAGTGCTTCAGGTTGTCGGAGTTCCTCCATACTAGGAGGAAGCCCGGTTAGCCCTTGGGCCTTTTGAGGGAACCACCCGGTCGCGGGGGTGTCCTATGTTAGTCAGATCCGGGACACCCCCCTTCAAGCAACCCAGGAGTTCCGCATATCGCCAGGGACGACCCATCCTTGGGTGACTACGCAAAGCGAAATGCTTTGCACAGCGACATCAAATAAAGTATAATTATGGAACGGCAACATGATGCTTTGCATTCGAATCGAGCCAGCACGACCGGGGTGCTACCTCTCTCTCACATAACACCGGCGTAAAGAGTCAGCATGCTGTCGCGTTTCGTGCGGTCTGTGAGTTTTCGGTGGCCCATTGCGGGGATAGGGAAAAGGAGGAGCATCTGCATGATCTATCTGGTTGTGCGGATGTGTATGGGCGTCGATAGTCAGCAAACGGCTTCGGCTGCTCGTTTGCCCTACTATGCTATAAAAAAAGTTATCAAGGCTGAATTTTAATTAATTAAATTTATACTGAGGCATTAGGCTGGACACGTGCCGGATAACTAATGATCAATGGCTAATACCGGTTGGATGGAAGCGCTGTGCCGCGCTCCCGGCTGCATGGTTACCACCATCTTGCTTATTTCTCCCGTGAAACAGCTTAGCTGTGTTTCGGAGAGAAGGGCAAGACAGGCAGTGTAATTACTGGCACCGAGACTTCACATCTTATGTCTCAGGATAGGCAACACATAAATGAGTTGCCTGGGCTCGTTCCAGGTATACTAGTTTATGTTCATGGGCGACGTCGACCACTTAACATCAGGTGGTACGTTTGCCAGTTTGCCTATCCAACTAACATAAAAAAAAAAATAAGGAGGCTAGGTTTGGAACGACAGACCGCCAAATAAATAGTAAGACGATTTCTGCACAAGGGACTTAGCCAAGTGACAAGTAGGCGGTTCAAGTTGGATACGACAACGGTACGACTCCGATACGACTACGGGAGATAGGATCTTGATAATCATTGAAGAAGGGTTATGCCCAGCAGTAAATGGTCATATCCTGGGGTAAAAGTGTATAGACTTCCTAAGTAATAAGTCCTTGTGTTCAAAATATTTGAACAGATTACAGAAGAGGAAATACGAGCAGCCAATTTAACATACAACGGCTTGAGTGATATTGTACTTCGAGCTCTACCTGATGCCCCGTTACAGCCACTTTTATCTAGATTGGGGAAAAGTGGAAATAGCACGGTGAGTGCCAAATCCTGGCTCAGGAACGCAGATCCCGCTTTACGAGATGTCATCGCAAAAGAAGCTTTACAATATAAAAAGGGACACGTCTCGCAGGTAAATTAAAATTTATTTCGTAATGATTGGGGCTTATGTTGATTTAATTATAAATGATAATGGAAACAAATGATGGTTAATTTGTCTTGATATTTTGAAACCGACCATTAAATTTACTAACTAGCTGTTGCCCGCAGCTTCGCCCGCGTTAACTTAGACTTATTGCCGTTACGAATTGATAGTGGTTATTTTATAGCCAAAGTTACTCCTTATAATATCTGTCAGTGAAAGTCCCGTCAAAATCGGCCCGGCCGTCTCAGAGATTAGCCGGAACAGACAGACAGACAAAATTGTAAAAAAAATGCAATTTTAGTATATTTACTGACTACTGTGTATACATACGCAGATCATATATGGATAATTGGGATAAATACCCTGGTAGCTAATGTTGATTTAATTTTAAATGTTAATGGAAACAAATGATTTGTAACTATTAATCTTGATATTTTGAAACAGACCATTATAATTACTGATACGTAGCTAATGGAGATAAAGACTGTTGACTGTTGTGATTTGTGAATGTTAATTTCGTTTTAAAAACAATGAAAACAAATTATTACCTATTAATTTACTTTAATATTTTCAGAATAGATGGACATTCATTTAAAAGCAGTAAATATACATATTTACTGCCTTTAAATTTATGTCCATGTCCATGTGTCCAGGGAAGCCTATGTTCAGCAGTGGACGGATAGAAGCTGATGATGATGATGATGATGATGAAATATGTATAATTGGGAGAGAACTAAGGTTACCGATATCACGCAAAGAATTAGCTCGTTGAAGTGGCAGTGGGCTGGTCACACACTCAGGAAAACGAATGGCCGATGGGCCAATAAGGTTCAAGAGTGGAGGTCACGTTTAGATAGACGAAGTGTTGGTCGGCCATTAACAAGGTGGGAAGACGATCTCCGTAAAATGGTCGGTCCGTGTTGTATGCGAGTGGCAAGGGATCGGCCGTCTCGGCGTTCATTAAGGAAGGCCTATGTTCAGCCCCACCATGGTTCAGGCCTTGTCGTTTCAGTAGGGCTCAGTAGCCTAGGGTGAGCCCAGTACATTGGGCGAAGCGAATTGTGCCGAGGGTGCTCTTTGTACCCCCCTTATAAGAAAAGGGGACAAAAGAGCAAGGAGACAAGGGGCGAGGATGGGAACCTCACCCCATTGTACTCTCCCGACGTTGGGAGGGGTTATTCTGTGGTGCGGCACAACCCTTCTGTGGAGGTGACGATGGTGATGATTATGGATGATGATGATGTTGATGAATATACATAGTATTATACAATAACTCATATTATGATTTCCGCAAAATAAGATGAAAGAATCAGGGGTTGATTCTATGAACTACATATACCGGCCAAGTTAAGTAGCACCCTAAGGTAGTACCGTAAGATCACTTGGTTTTAGGAGGAGATGAGTTGGCGCGTTCGCGGTCGCGGTCAGCTGTCCCACGCTATTGAGCTGGCGTGCGGCGCAGCACAACGACTTCGGACACTCGAGCTCCAATGGCCGACGATATTTGTGGAAATGATCGAAGACGTACTACGAGATTTCGTCGATATGGAATCACATGTGAAAGAACAACTGCGTTTGCTCCTTGATTCCTTGTAAATTTTTCGTAATATTGTCCCTAGGTTTTTTAAAGCAAAAATAGTGTAATGTTATGTATCTGTAGTGTGTGCTGCTCTCTTGCTTGCTCTATGCGGGAAGGCAAATATTTCATCGACATGATATTTTATCTCTGGTTAACAGAATATGTCCTCGAGTTTTTTAATTTACTGTAGAACAAGCAACATTGTCATAATCTAGTCAAACATAAATATTTTAGCGGCACTAAAATAAACCTAAATAGATATTTGAGATTAGTTCAGTACTTATTGTCGTCTAATAATTAAAGCAAAAAGAGTTTGGCTGCAGTAGTTTTCTGCAAAGAAAGATATTAACCTGAGACATTTTACATTTTTATGATGTTTCGATTAATCTATGAGTTATGACAGATTGATGGCCACTTATCTGTGGTATTTGGTACAACCCAATCAAAAAGTTTTGAATTAATTGATAAATTGCCCACATTATTTCATACTAGATAATGTTGTCGGGAGGTTCGTGTGACATATTATTTACAATGTACAGCGTGTCGTACAAAAATAGGTACAAACTTGCTCAATATATACATTATGAAGCCAAACTAAGTAAAGATATTAGTTTGACAGTAACCTTACCGTGTTAAAATAAAATGTTATAATTTAATTGTGTTTTTATTGTAGATTTTAATGGTTGAATTTAGAATCGTTTAGCATTAATGCAAACGAATAGGGCAGTAGGTATAGGGATGCACTTTCCGCAGCGCCGAAGACGTCATGGAACAAAATTATGCCGATGAACGGTCTAATTTTAAGGTTAGGTCTAAAGGATTTCTTGTTTTCTCAAGAGGGGCGTTGGGGGAACTCCTTCCTCCCCCCTCTCGCCCTTAAATCGTGCCAAACGACGATTTTAAATTACAACTGATTTTAAATTTTTGATTTCGAAGTCGACACGTCAACGCCAAAATATTGTCAAGAGTGCGAAAAATGTACGAGATAGACAAAAACCTTGAAGTATACTATAGGTACTGGCTCACTTTGGGCGCCAGTTATAGTTTATGGGGTTCGGAAACTCAAAGAATTCTTTTTGCGCACAAAACTATATTGAATTTAGAATGGCTTACAAGAATTTAATACAGACTTCACTATTAATATAATTAATCTAAAGCCTGCAATACATGTTGGCCGAGTGTTGCCGAGTGAAGGCCAATACCAACGTTTAGACAGTATATTTGCATTGTCTTGCCATCGCTCGGTGTCGCTCGCCTAGTTGGCCGAGTGAAGGCAAGCGCCAACGTGTATAGGACTCATTTGGCGTAGCTTGTCACAACTCGGAGCCGCTCGGGATCACTCGCCTCACTTCGAAGCCGTGTCGGTTTTTCTGCACAAAGGCGCTCGCGCGCGCTTGGCCAATGGTGTTCACATGTTTGTCCGCGCGCCATACAATTCAACAAAATTGCACCAAAAAAATGAAGATACTAGGTATTATCTAATATATTTTTTTAATGACGATATATATATAACTTGTCCTGTTTCTGTGAATACTCAACATCCTCCACCTTCTTTTTAACTGACTTCAACAAAAAGGAGGAGGTTCTCAATTCGATCGGTATTATTTTATGTATGTACATTGTACACCGATTTCTCCGTCAATAATTATGGACCAGTTTTTAAAAATATTTTTTGTTTGAAAGTATACTTGCCAAATGGTCCCACGATAAGGAAACCAGGGTCTGAGATGGCATCCCAGAGAAAACGAAATCTTTCGAAAATCTTAGGAGCGACTAATGGGCTTAATTTTTTTTAATTAAACATTTTAAAGAAGGTCTAGAGTCGATCTGATGCTGGAGTTGAAAGACAGTCGAGGGAACTCCTTGACGATTTACAGCTTTTGTTGGGCTTACTTCATACGGTTCAATATGCCAAAATGTCTATCTTTGTCTGTTTTCTTTAATTAATCACTATAAATTAAGAAACACAAATTTTAAACATAAATTAAAACCTACTTCAAAAAATAAATTAACTAAAATGTAATAAAATAATCGCATTTCTTTAATTTTTGTGTTTACAACTAATAATCGTCTTTGATTTCTACTAATGTACAATTTTTGCATGTACCACGTCATTATTTTTCTCTAAACAGCAGCAGCTGCAATAACTACTACGACGTCCATATTATTTCAATGCATAATACAAACTGATAGCGTCCAACGTGTGGGCATCACTCAAAAATTGACTCAAAACTTGTCTACATTGGCCACTTGCATTGGTTTGCCAAACGTCTAGGCAGTAGCGTTTGCCTTGTATTAATTTGCCTACGCTCGCATTGGCCTAAGCTCGACCAACATGTATTGCAGGTATAAGAATACTAGGTCCGTTATGACGGTCGCCGGAACGACGCAATCGTATTAACTCTCCGCCACAGAACATGTATACCCTAAAGGGCTCTCCGCGGACTACTCAAGTAAAAAGTATCGGTCATTCCCGATATCGTGCCGGCGGTCGGCGTAATCTCCCGACGCGGCGAATGGTGTTGCCAGCCGTGTGTACACCATGCGCTATAATACATAAAATATAGAGCGCGCGTCACTAAGTATGAACTGTAAGCACAGGTATGAACATAGACAAAACCATTGTGTTGGAAACGTTCAGTCAGGGTAAAAACAACAAGCGCTTTTCATCATATAATATTAGTTTTTATGTTAAAATTGTAAAATATGAAGTGCCCCCCACCATGGTTCAGGCCTTGGCGTGGCGGTGGGGCTCAGTATATTATGGAAAATCAGCAAGATAATTTAATCAAATCGTTAAAAATAAATGTGAAACACTAAGCTTTACTCAAAATCTAATATTTGTCGGCCAAGTATTGTCAACATCATAGGTTTCCATTTAGTAAAATATTTAGTTCCACCTGTCACCACGTCATACTCTTTTTTGCCAAGCTGTAAAAGGAGGAACGGCGGGAAGCATCGCGGCGTGCGGTTGTGTTTTTTGGTTTCCCGTTAAATAATTGTTATTTTGTCTTTTGTTCATTTGGAGTGGTTTTCTAGTGTTTGTTTTATAAACTTGATCTGTATAATATATTGTGATTGATTGGCAAATCTTGTGGAGGACTATTCTAAACGTAGTGATTACATTCTCTTGCGACATTTCTGGGGGGGGGGGGGGGTTTAGTAGGACTGTTGTGACGGTTTCCTATAATGTTTGTTTTAAAAACTTAATCTGTGTCATATTTAATGTGATGGGTTGGTGAATATTGTGGTGGACTGTTCTGGCCTCTGGGTGGAAGGAATGGGAAGTGATAGTTGATTGATGGGGACTAGAGGGGCGAAGCCGCGCCCCTTGGGGTATCCCGCCGTTTCTCCATTTACAGACTAAATATTGTATTTTGTATAGCTAAAAGCCTTGTAGCTAAAGCCTTTGAATAGAAAAAAATAACTGATGTAAACAGCTGGCGCTGGGGGGAATGGCGGGAAGCATCGGGACGCGCGGTTGTGTTTTTTTGGTTTCCCGTTAATTAATTGTTATTTTTTGTTCTGTCCATTCAGAGTGGTTTTCTATAGTGTTTATTTTAAAAACTTGATCTTTATATATTGTGATTGGTTAGCGAATCTTATGAAGTACCGTTCTGGAGTGGTTTTCTTAGTAGGGCTGTTCAGGCGGTTTTCTATAGTGTTTGTTTTAAAAACATAATCTTTGTAATATATAATGTGATTGTTTGGCGAATATTGTGGTGGACTGCCTTGTGTGGATAGAATGGGGAATGATAGTTGATTGATGGGGGCTAGAGGGGCGAAGCCGCGCTCCTTGGGGTTTCCCGCCATTTCTCCGTATTACAAACCAAATAATTGTATTTTGTATGGCTAATAGCCTAGTAGCTAATGCCTTTAAATGAAAATAATAATAATAACAGCTGGCGCTGGCCTGGCAGCTAGACTTCTTGACTTATTTTTAAAGATAATAGAAAATCTCTACTTATTAATCATATTGATATTTATAAACAGAGGGACGTAAATAAATAGTAGAACAAAGTTAAATATTTATATGGTAAGCGTATAAGTAATGGAGTTGTAACTTTCTACGTCATGGACGATACTGAAAGTACTACAACGTCGGCTGATGAGAATACTGGTAATCTTTGTGATAACCCTACGAGAGATACTCTAGCTGAAGGCCTAATTAGTCTTCTAAAACCTACAGTTGACCAACTTGATGATCGTGTGAGAGCAACAAGGTATGTTCAACATTCTACATTCTAGTAGACTGTTTGGTATTTTTTCTTTAACTAATAATCTAATAAATAGTTCAGGCTCTGATAATTCTCCATGTATGTTATTCTCAAAGAAGGTATATAAGGCTAACAAAATATATGTAAGAAGTGAACATTAAAAGTTTTAAAAGCAGTAAATCCTGCATTTAATCTATTACTACTTCAATTATCATCTCTTATAATGTTTAAACCTTCTTTATTCTTTTTATGTTAAAGGTTTCACCTTGATGTTTCGATGTTAGTATATTATCAGTGGCGTAACTATAAGGTGGCATGGGTGGCAAAATGTCACGAGCCCCGACCCAAGAAGGACCAGGTCCAGAAGGGTTTAAAGTAAAATAAAAAGGTCAGCTAAATCTTTACAAGCATACAGCTTGAAAATGTATAAATCCGCCCCTAACACCTAACTTCCAAATTCTGTTAAAAAAAGATCAGCAAAACTTAACTCCAAGGCCAAAGAATTTGTCACGGGCCTCAGGTACCTTAGTTACGCCACTCTCTATTATTTTTTTGTGTCTTTTTAATATTGTAACTGATATACATATTATTTTGATAATTTATTTTAGAATATCACAGCTAGAATTAAAACAGCAAATTGATTCATTGAACGAGGAGTTACAAAAGGTGCGGGAGTCACTAAACAATCATCCAGACTTGGATCCTTATGTGAAGAAACTGATAGCTTGTAAACACAAAGTTACAGTTGTACTTAATGTCTTACAATCATCACAAGTATGTGTATTTCATGAAAATGATATATAATTTTAGGTTGAGTAGCCATGGATTACTGTACCCTATAAAAATATATAATATAAATATAAAATAAAAATCCCTTTGAACATGGGTCTTTTTTCTTTTTGATATCGCAGGGAAATGCTTTTTACGCATGTAGCCAGGATCTCGGGTAGATCCTGACCCTGTGTGGGACTCGCACCTGAGAGTGCCCTACCCCTACACTAAAACCACTGCGAGCGCCATCAGCCGCATTTTGATGGCGAATAGGCATTCAACAGGATCACCTCAGCGACAGGCTGGCCCCGGCAAAGGCCCGACTACTTCTCTTAAAGGGGGACTGCCCGGCTGCTTAGGCAGTCCCCGCGACATGGTTAACATGGGTCTCTATTGACAGGGTTCAATAGTAAATTTTATATTTTACTGCCCAGCTGGCGTATTTCAATCATTGAGCATATAACTGAAATAGAATGGTTGTGTTTTGTAAGAAAACAAATTCCACCAAAATTATGCTGCAATGCTGTACTGGTTCTGCACTCTCATTGGCCGATGGAAGGCACATACAGATCACAATACAGAATTTTATGGCTCACATTACTATTCTATCCGGTTACGTATATGCTCGTTGGTTACAATATAATACTTATTTCTTATCAAAACTCTGCCTTGAGATTTAAATGTTCATTTCATTTGTATAAAAGATAAAATAAATTCAATAGCCTATTCCTCTTTTTCAACATTCCTTCAATTGCAGGATAGATTAAATGAAATAAGACGTATGGTAAACAAAGAGAAGAGTGTGCGTACGACAGTTATTACCTCGGTCCAACAAGAACCCCAACAAAGCACGAGCTCTTCTGTATCAGACCTTGGGACTATAAACTAAAATGGAAACTCCATTTCAAAACCATTTAGACAAAACAGACTTTGACCATGTGTATGAACCAGCTGAAGACAGTTTTCTACTCATTGATGCCTTAGAAAAAGATATGGATTTTATAAAAACGAAAAATCCCTTGTTTTGCTTGGAAGTTGGTTCCGGCAGTGGTGTTGTTATTACAGCGTTTGGAATGGCATTTCCAAAAACATTTTGTTTCAGTACCGATATAAACTTTTTTGCTTGTAATATGACTAGAAGTACAGCCAATCATAACAAAGTATTACTGGACGCTATCAACATGGACTTGACGAGCAATTTCATTGATAATAAATTTGATGTCATTTTATTTAATCCTCCATATGTTGTTACTGATTCGGAAGAATGTAAAAGTCGGGGAATTGAAGCAAGTTGGGCTGGGGGCACAAAAGGTAGAGAGGTCACAGATAGATTACTCACTGCTATACCAAAGATGCTATCTCCAAATGGAGTATTTTATCTTTTATTAATTGAAGAGAACATTCCAAATGAAGTGATAGAAATTATGGACAAACAAGACTATATATCAGAAATTATGATTAGAAGAAAAGTAAGAAACGAACAGCAACTCGTTATAAAATTTTATAAGTAAAGTATGTATTTCTTACATAATATATTTGTCAACATAAGTACAATATATAAAAATATTTCATAATAAATTATTATGTTTTGCAGTTAATTCTTCATATTCTTTTTCACAGCAGCACCAAATAACTTTGCGCCTTCTAAATTTTCTTCATAACCAGGAACTATTTTACAATCATTCAGCCATCTTTGTATATTTGGATATGTGGAGATGTCCCATCCTACTTCCTAAAATGACATTTATTGATGTTGGTTATTATATTTTATATAGAAGACCCAATATTTTTAGAGATAGAAGTACAATGAAAAAAAAAAATACATCAGAAAGCTTCATCTCTATCCACTGATAAACATAGGCCTCCTTCAAAGAATGTTGTCTTCCCACCTGGTTAATGGCCAACCAACGCTTTGTTTACCTAAACATGGCCTCCAATCTTGAACCTTATTGGTCCATTGGCCATCTGATGCAGCTGAAAGCTTACACCGGGACAGTATAATATGTTTTAAGTTTTATTATTCAAAAAATATGTTAACATTTGGAGTTTAAGATATTAATATTTTCTAAAATAAAAAGGTCTTACAAGAATCGAAGTTAGTGATGCAAGAATTGTAGTATCAGCTATGGTAAGGTGGTCCCCAGCAACCCATTTGCAGTTGCTTAGAAACTGGTTGAGGAATCCTAATGTTGAATTTAAATCATCCTTCAACGACTCCTTTATTTCAGTTACTCCACTGAATAAGATTGGATGCTAAAAATATAGAATATTGAGTAGGTCATATTAAAAAGATTGAAAATATTTTAAAGATATTATAGGAACATACACATATAGCTCTTATTCTTGGATACAAAAACGAACTGTCAAAATACAATCTTTGATTTATAATTGCCCGTTTCTTTATATCATTGGGATAATATACTTGATCCGCTGCATATTTCTCAGCTAGATAACATGCAATAGCACGGCTCTCCCAAAGTATAAAACCGTTATCATCGAGAGTTGGCACACAGTGTTGAGGATTAATTTTTAGAAAACTTTCACTAAGTTGTTCCTTTTTTAACAAATCAATTATTATTGTTTCTAGAGGCACATCGATCAATTTAGCCGCTAGAAAAGCGCCTCGTGATGGCGCACTTAAAGGAAAGTGATAAAGTTTTACAGAAGACATTGATAATCTTTTAATTGTAATTAATAAATATAATTTTATCTTAAATTGAAAATCTAATAATCTATATACTGAAATCAGAAATGAAATTCTGAAAATAATCGTTGTATACGGTATAACGCACTGAAGACTATACAATAAAGAGTAAATACACTTTGTAAATGTACTGTACTACTAGTAGCTTTCCACTTAAAACTTTTTAAGTTGAAGTGATTTTTAAATTAGAGAAGTTTACTAATTATTAGGTACAGTCGGTACTAGGGTTGGTCGGTTGTAGGTCGGTACAGTCTTCACTCTTCAAGTTCATTGATCTTAAGAGCACAGGGCACAGAGCATTTAAGTAAATACACAGATTAGTAATATGTATGTAGCAAGATATGTAAATAATGTAGTCAGTGTTTACTGTTTAATGTTTCTAATACCAGTGTAGGCCCAAAGTTAAACAATACGTAGTATTCTCTATATAGTTTGTGAGTTAAACTGATTAACGATTAAAAATTATTTCCCTTGAGGAAGCTAATATTGAAGAAGAAGAATTTATATTTCTTGTTTTGTTTTGTAGTTGTACATAGTACATACACACACGCTTCATTTAATATGTTTATTTTTCTTTGGTGTAGGAGGGTGTAGGCTTTAACGTTACAATAATTTAGAGAAATAATGCCTTAAACTATTATATTTATAGTTTAATTTTGTTGAGAATATGAGTATCGTAATTTGTAGGATTTGTTTACAAAAGGGTCATGAAACTATCAACATTTTTGGTGATCCTTTGATGTCCATCCAAATTATGTCTTTAGCAAATATTCAAGTAAGTCCATTTTTATAATTGCCTACCGATTTTCTATTATGTTCTTACAAGTTTGAGTTTTTTCGCTGTTTTCCGTCTGTTGCGTACCTATTCTTTAAATAATCTGCCCAATATATTTTTTTATTTTTACAATACAATTTATTTAGGTGGTGGTGGGTTATCATCCAGGTATGTACATCCCCCCCCCCCCCCTATATTGGTTTAAAGTTGAATTATGAATTTACATTCATAATCAGGCCTAGACGCCCCTTTAGGCAGATGAAGTGTTGTTGGTCGGCCATTAACCATGGTTCAAGCCTTGTCGTGGCGGTGAGGCTCAGTACCCTAGGGTGTGTCGAATACCTTAGGCGAAGCTAATTGAGCCGAGGGAGGAGACAAAAGAGCAGGGGGAAAAGGGGCGAGGATGGGAACCTCTCAACATTGCACTGTCCCGAAGTTACGGATAGAGGCTTATGATGATGATGATGAATCAGCCCTATAAGACATGACATGAAATGCATCACTTCATTTTGATATGTTTTTCCAGATTTCCCCAAATGATGGTCTTCCAAACACAATATGTGTGAAATGTCTAGAAAAGCTAAAAGATTGTATTGAATTCATAGAATTGTGTAAGAAATCAGATTTACATTTACGATGCTCACTTATTCATAGTGATCATACAGAAGAATGTGATAAAGAAACAATAGATGATGATTGGTCTAATGATGAACAATTACAAGAAATTCCAAGTAATCAAGTTGGTGATTCTCTAAAAAACAACATTTGTTTAACATCTAAAGCAAATGATGTGTGGAAAATACATAAAGATACAGTCAATGATAATGAAAAATCAGGAAAACCACAGTGTTCCATATGCGGGAAAATTATGTCTTCTAGGTAAATGTTTCATATTTAAGTTAATACATTATTTGATAAGTGGAATGACACAAATCTAATCATGGAATGGACAAAATATCAACAAAATCCCTATAATATATTTAAAAAAATATTAAACTAAGTTTGGAACCGCTGTTTTATTTTAATAATTTCTAAGTGATGACAAAATACCTATGTGACATCACAATACAAATGACAATACAAATACAATACAAATGGGCAGACTCACAAATGTGACCCATTGTGACAAGTATGCAAGTCCTTGTAAAAAAATGAAATTCTTGTGAGATAATTTATGTATGGCCCCTAAGCATATAAATACCACATTATACATCTAGACTCTAGACTGATATTAGGCTTCTTGCAGAATTAATGCTAGTTTTTTGTGTGAACTTAAAATCTTAAAAAATAAATTAATAATAAAATGTATTTTTAGGTTTCGTTTAAAAACTCATATGGTAACACATTCTCAGGAGAAACCATTTTCATGTCAATATTGTGAGAAGAATTTTACAACTCAACAGAACTTAAGAGTACATCTGAGAATACATATGGTAGAGTATTTTGATTTTTTTTCTATTATATTTGGAATTGTGACTTATCCAATGCAAAAAAACAAGCCGTTGCAGCCTGAAAAGTTTATTGTTATTATAATATATTCCACTATGTTTATCTGGATGATCATAAGTTGAAAAAAAGTTTTTAATTATTTATTATTAATGTTACAGGTAGTTTTGAGAATATCGGTTCACCGAAGTAAACATAGTGGATAAATCTAACAATCAAGGTATAATATACCTAATTAAATTCTTGACAAATCTGTTAAAATTTTCCTCTTCGCTTCCACAACTCATGGCAGAAAAATTTTGTTCGTTGTGTCTGTTCTATATGCTAGTAATGTAATGTAATGTAGTATGCTAGTTTAATGTTTTCATATTTATGCTACTAAAATATGGATTTCTTT
This sequence comes from Helleia helle, assembly GCA_963853865.1. Lineage (NCBI taxonomy): Eukaryota > Metazoa > Arthropoda > Insecta > Lepidoptera > Lycaenidae > Helleia > Helleia helle. Next base: position 15,074,468 of record OY971433.1, on the reverse strand, counting down.
TTGTTTTTGTTTTGAATCTCTAACATCTCATAAAACTAATTTCAATTTTAATATTTCTAGGGACTGAAACCTCTTCAGTGTTCCATATGTGGAAAAAAATTTGCGCATTCATCTGGACTTAGTGTCCATAAACGCAAGCATAGTGGACTGTTGCCTTATAAATGTAAATTGTGTCCGAGAAATTTTCGCACCATTGGCCATTTGCAATATCATATCAGGTATAAAAATATAATAATAATAATAATAATAATCTATGGACGCTTTCACACCACGTCAATCTGGTCCCGTGGTAAGTTCTCGACGAACTTGTGTTACGGGCACCAGACAACGGAAATATATTTAATAATTTTATACTATACATACATTTAAGATTTTTATTATATAATACACATATTTAATAAACATCCATGACCCAGGAACACAGAAAATATTTTTGTTCCCTGGCGGGATTCGAACCCGCAACCTCCGGCTTGTGCGCTAACGCGCTTACCACTGTGCCACAGAGGTCGTCAAACGTCAAAAAATATGACCTTAATGTAACTGTTAAAGACAAAGCCCAAAATAAGGAGTGTAGTAGGTAAAAAATTGAAAGAGTCCGTTTTTAGCTGTACCTAAATAAAGAGTTTTAAAACATCCACAATGGTTCTGGTGTAGAAAAGGGTATGGTATATAGTAGGAGTTTCAAATGAAACAAATGTATATGTATATAAAAATGTGTACGTGTGCGCCCATTTCTTAGTGCACACACATTTAAAAAAATACCCTGTTGCTACTGTGGGCCATCTTTAATAAAAAAGCTATACACTTTTATAACTGAGAGGCTATACTCCATGGTACAAAGCTTAAACCTAATTTTTTTTTTTACTTCTTTTTTCAGAGGCCATACAGGCGAAAAGTCTTATGTGTGCAGCACTTGTGATCGTTCCTTTATTACGAATAGTGATTTGAAGTCTCATATCCTGACACATACGGGTGAAAAACCTCATATCTGTGCAGTGTGTGGCATGCAGTTTTCTCGCACTTCTAATCTTAGAAGGCATGTGCAAAATTCACATAAAAAGGAGAATTATTCGTGTACAAAGTGCGGAAAGACGTTTTTAGTTAAAAACTGCTTGGAGAAACATAAATGTAACGATACAGAAACAAATTAAAATAAAATCGAAGTGCCTGTAAATACAAAATAGGGATTTTGAACGTGATTTTATTATTTGCATTTAGTTTAAACCCTTTGAGCTTTTAATGCCGTAAGATGACGATTTCGACGACATTTATATATGCCATCTTAAAAATGGAAAATCTATTATTCAAAAAAGAATATTTTGCAACTCAGCATTTATTATTATGCAGTATTATTGGTTTATGAAAATAATACTACTGGTATAAAAAAGCATCGCTTTGGTTATTAAGTGTAGAGATAAGGGGCTCTCTTAAGTTGGCGGGGGAAGATTCATCGTTAACTATTCTTCAATGTTCGATCAAAAATATATTTTTGTTCGTTTTTTTTTAATTTCCAAAATTTGACTCAAATTTGCACCAACTATAGTGTTTTTTCTTATATTTTTTGCTAGGATTTGATAGGAAATTTAAAAACATCCTAATTTCAATAGAGAAGATGGCTGGCTTTTACCACCTGCTTGGGATCCCATCATTAAAATTATAAAATCAAAATCCAAGCATAATATGTCACAGATTAAAGATACAGTTAGCAAATTCTGCGTAGATAGGACTGACCAAAATATTGATGTATCATAGGACTTGTCTGAATTTGGCACCAAAAAATAAATTTTTTAAACTTTTATTTAAACAATCCGATTGTCCGTCATTTGTCCGTCAATGTCCGATGTAATTGTTTATTTGTCCGATAATTGTTTATTTATAAACAATTAAACAAATTTTTACTTCGAAGATAGCACTTTCTTTATCAAATCGATTTTTTTTTCATTTGATCGGTAATTAGTTTTTATTGATTGTCCGATCAATATTTTTATTTGTCCGATTGTTTTTCTATTTTTAATTAATTTTTTTGTGAAATTAATTTTGAATACGTAATTGATATTGCGCATGCGCGAAAGTATATGACGTCACAGCGGGGACCGCCATGTTTTTATGGGACAGTCAATAAGGAAGCTATGAGATGTGTTCTGAAAGAAATAGAACGATCTGAAAGTTTTATTTTCTGATACTTCTCCGAGATGTTGGGTGTCCATTTGACGTAATTTATTCTTATTGTCTTAATAAAGAAGATGTCACTAAATTATGTGATACTAGACGTAAACATTAGAATAATTACACTATAGAAACCTAGTCCGCGCGGCCATTTTGAAGCAACTCACATGGAGCCATTTTTGCATCAAGCGCCGGGAAGTTCCGCAGTATTCTATGTCAAACCGCACCAAACGTGTCTCCGTAAAATAAATAATTATGACGATTTGTGCAGTTAAATTGTATGATAATACATCTGAATAACAAAATAAATGTAATAACATCACTTTTCACTGGAAATCTTTCAATATTTCGTAGTATCTTGTAATTAATTAAGTTTAAATAAATACAATTTTTTTCAATGCTCAGTATTGCCCGATTGTGAAAATATTTTTACAGATTATTTTCCCCCACTGAATAAATTTAAAACAGTTGCTACTGATATTTACGTAGGTATGTGACACGTTCTCGAATTAATGTGTTTGTGTGATTTAACGATATCAAATACAAACAGTAACAAATATTCATACTTCCATACATACAAACTTTAAAGTTTAAATAGTAATATGTATAATAACTTTACATTACAACTGTGTTTCATGCCAATAAAAAATAATTATAAAAATGTATATTTTACTAATTACTGTTATATTTTCTTCGTTTCATATAAATAAACATTCTTGTAATATAAAAATTATACATAATAAATAATAATATAGCTTGTGCATACATGGTTAAGTAAAGTTGTTATAAATTAATACAGAGAGAATACGCTAATGTACGGCAGCCTCCGGCAGTTATCACTTGCGACTTATAAGCTTTTTCTTTTATTATTCACTTTTACTTTCTTTTCACTCATGCTCACTTTCTCTCTTTTTTTCTATTTAATTGTTATCCTCTATTATTTGTTTAATTTTTTTATTCAACAATAACTTCATAGCGTCTATCGATTACTATGTGTCAGGAAAAAAAAATTCAAGTAAAAAGATAACAATCATCTCAGTACTTCCAGACCAGATTTCAATGACACAAAAATAATAATAGTTTATGATAATAATAAAATTATTAATAATCACTAGGAATAATTAATACAAAAAAATATGAAACTTGGAGTTTCTATTGACCTGTGCGTAAGTTAGTCTCCTGGAAAGTCATAAGTAATTACAGATCTTACGATTTGTGCGTAAGTTAGTATGCAAAACTATTTGAAACTAAAAGTAATAATAACAACGACAACAAGGATAATAATAATAATAAAAATAATAATAACAGTAATAATAATAATAATCAGATAGAACGCTTCCCACAATAGATATAAATAAATATGGCGGTCCCTGCTGTGACGTCATATACTTTGCGCAATAACAATTACGTATTCAAAATTAATTTCACAAAAAAATTAATTAAAAATAGAAAAACAATCGGACAAATAAAAATATTGATCGAACAATCAATAAAAAATAATTACCGATCAAATGAAAAAAAAATCGATTTGATAAAGAAAGTGCTATCTTCCAAGTAAAAATTTTTTAATTGTTTATAAATAAACAATTATCGGACAAATAAACAATTACATCGAAATAAGTAGTGCGCCAAGCAGACTTCCAAAAAAAACGAAAGTTTCTTAAACGACTTTTATTATAATATATTAATTATTACAAAAATTACTAAAAACTAAATGACAATAATGTTCGGCGATTGAACCTTAAGTGCCTTACAATAAAATAGCTATAATTAAAGTTAACACGGTGTCAACGCTGCATCAGCACACGTGCTGCCGCCTCGTGCCTTCGAGGGGAACGCTGCATCGGCAATCTTCATGTAGTGCAGGGACGTAACACCTCCCCCCGAAGATCAGCAACTATTTTCTAGAATGGTTGCTGGGATGCTGGCTGTATCAACCCTTATTTCACTTGGGTTGACGTTTCTATCTCGTTGCAATATTGGTGTTAATTTCTTGTGCCGTTGATATAACAGAATGATTAGGCTCATAGCGATAATGCTTATTAAAATGAGGTAGACAGGAATAGTGGTATGATAGACAAATTGATCCGGGTTCTTTATCTTCATGTTAGGCTGCATAATTACCTCAGAATCTACCTGATGAAGTTTTTCCAAATTAATAGATTTCAGGTTTAGCGTTAATTCTGATGGATGGTTTTCTATTAATGGCGTTATTTCTGTTAATCTGAGAACTTGTCCTTTTATGATGTCGTTAATATTTGAGATAAGAAATTCTGGTGTTTGAATAGAACATCCTTGAGGGATAATAGCAAGATAACTGCCCTTTCCATTCTTGAATTGTAGTTTTCCACATGAGATTTGGATTTTGGTTAGTTTTGGAAAACTCAGAATATAATGTTTCTGGTCTAATTGTTCAAAAGCTTCAGCTTCCTGGGATAAGGTGGTAATTTTACACGAAGGTAAGAGTTCTTGCTTGGTTATGAGAGTTTGGATGCAGTCGTTATGGTTCTTAAAATTATAGGTAGGATTCTCTTCACATATGTATATCGAGTTGGTTTTTGGGCATTCTGTCTCTATGTACCTAGAATCTCTTTCCTGAATTGCTATGTAGGGTGACTTTGGTATTAGGATTTCATGGTTTTTATTGGGAACGATAGCAAGTTTATAAAGGTCAAAAGATTTAGGAAAGACAATCGGAACTTTATATACTAAGACAATTTGATTATTAATATAATAGTGACCAAATTTCATTATATTAAAATACTCTCTTAGATCTATGTCTAACGTTACTTCATTAGAATATAATACTTTTAGTTTCTTAATCATACTTTTAAGCATAGATATATTAATAATTGAATGAGCAGTACCAGATGCATAACTTAAAAATATGTTAATATTTTGCAAATTAGATATCTCATATGTAAGGCTATCTATATTGTCACCTAAAATTAAAAGATATTGAGATAAATGTGCATACTTAATTAATTCTATTTCCCTATTTACGTCACTTTTCATGATAAGTCTGAGTGTGTTATTGATTTTTACCTGGTTCTCTAATATGTTATTTAATACTACAGAATGGCGTTGCATCCATTCTTTTGTTAAGCTAATATGATTATTGTATTCAGATTCTAGTTCAAATTGATTGTCTTTTAAAGTTTTTAGTGCATTTTCATATTTAATTGCATCCGTATAATCCAGATTGCCGGATATGCTTTTAATTACAGATCCCAATCCATTGATCAAACCTCGTTTAGCGCGAGAAATTTTAAATGTGGATTTTTGAGTCTATATCTTCAAGTTTTACATACTGTAGAAATGAGTGATATTGATGAATTATCCTGGTCTGTCCAAGTTTAAAAGGTAGTAGTCCTGGTCCGTCGTCAAGTGTCTCTAGTTGTATTTCCTGGGCTCGACTTTGATGTAGCTCTGTCAGTACTGTCCTGTAACAAATGAGCGCTTTTAGGCACTCTCTTTTCACTTTTCACTCTCAGGCGGGATTTTGCTATGGGTAACTTTTTCTTTTTAGTATAAATATGGATAGGGAGATTGGCCATTACTTTATCAGAGGTATATCTTGAAGCTAATTTCTGTCGCGCGGCTAAAGGATTTTTTACAAACACCTGCTGCTCTGGGAGGTATTCTATCTCAGGTTCCTTATTTCTATTCTTATTGTCAATTATTTCTTTACGTGTCTCTGTCGTCATTTCTTGAATTATAGAATATGCTTTCCTCATACGGTCTTTATGGTCAATAGTATATTGCTGTAGAATATGTGAGGTAAGGTCTAAATTAAAAGGGTCTGGGGTCAAAATGTCCTGTTACAACGTCAATTGGCTTACATTTGGTAAAACTATGGATGGAGCTGTTATAACCTAAGAGGGCATATGGCATTAAAAGGACTACGGACTCGTGTTTTCTTTCTAATTTGAGGATACGCAAATGTCCTAATATTGTAGAATGAAACCTTTCCACTATTCCATTCTCATTTGGTGTATGTGGAGCAACTTTGTGATGTTGTATCTGGTGTAATCTAATAAATTCACTAAATAATTGGTTAGAAAATTCGGGTCCGTTATCTGTTATTATAGTAATAGGCAACCCATGGTGAGTACTAAATTGGAGTAAGGCTTACACGACACTTACGGCAGTACCATCCTTTAAATAATAGGCTTGTGCATATTTTGAAAAAGAATCTACTATAGTTAGGAATTTTTCATTCTGTGCGGTAAATAAGTCCATGTGAACTAATTCAAAAGGTTTACTTGCGGGTGGAACTAATTTAAACTGCTGTTGTATGGGATGTCTGTCATATTTGGCTTGTCCACAAATAATACATTCATTTATATTTTTGGTTATTTGCTCCCTCATATGCGGCCAATAATACCTATGAGAAAGAGCCAAATAACATTCATTTATACCACGGTGGTTTGTTTTACCATCGTGATAATTATTAATAATTTCTTGTTGTTTCATATATTCTTTAACATTTTCTAGTTCCTTTTTTGTTACTACTAAATGCATAGCGGAGCTTTTAAACATTTTCTGCAATATAGGTATAATGGTATACATGGAAGCTGGAGGGTTAAATAGTAAGCCTGTTTTAATTTTGGGATGTACATATTCTTTTATAACCTGAACAATATCTTCCTCTAAATTTGATTCGGATACTTGTACAGATATTCTAGTATGAGTATCGAAGGGTTTACTAAAAACGGGTTTCCTTTTGATGTCGCCAACTAAACTAATAACTAGCTGTCTTTTAAATTTATTTAAGGGTTCTTCAGTGATTGGAATTTCTAAAATTGGGTTCTCTTCCGACGTATGGACAGTAAGGGTTCTAGAGTCGTCAAGTTCGTCTAGTTCTGGTGCTGTGAGGGTTCTACTATCTTGTGATAACTGTGCTATGATGGAATCTAATTCTAATCCTACATTATCGTTAACGTTAATTTCAATACGGAATAAAGCATCTGCATTTGTATTAGCTTTTCCCTGTTTATATACTATTGTATAATCATACTCACTAAGTTTTAATCGCCACCTTGTTAAACGATAATTTGGCTCTTTTAGATTCATGATCCATTGCAAAGGCTTATGATCGGTGATTATTTTAAATTTACGGCCAAATAAATACGGTCGGAAATACTTGGTTGCCCATACTATAGCTAGTAATTCCTTTTCGATAGTACTATAGTTTACCTCACTGGAATTTAGTGTTTTGGAGGCATATGCAATGGGCTTATCAGAACCTATAATACCTTGAGATAAAACGGCTCCTATTGCTATATTAGAGGCGTCAGTGGTCAAAATAAATTCTTTCGAGAAATCGGGATATTGCAACACGGGATCATTTAATAGAAGGGTTTTACAGTGATTAAAACAATTAACATATTTATCATCTAACACTATTTTACTGTCCTTTTTTAAACATTGAGTTAACGGTTTAATAATTCGGGCTAAATCGGGGATAAATTTTCTATAATACCCTAACAATCCTAAAAAGCGCTTAATTTCTGTAGGGGTTTTTGGTATGGGATAGTTTTCGATAGCTTTTACTTTATTCGGGTTTGGTTTCACTCCTTCTCTGCAAATAATATGTCCTAAAAATTCTGTTTATAACTTAAAAAATTCGGACTTATCCATTTGGATTTTAAAGTTAGATTCTCGCAATCTTTGGAAAACCTTTTCGAGATTTACAATATGTTTTTGAAGGGATGTACTGAAAACTATGATGTCATCTAAATAATCCAAACAGATCTCATTCTGGAGGCCTCTCAAGACATTATCCATAACTCTTTGAAAAGTTGATGGAGAATTCTTAAGTCCCATGGGCATCCTTAAAAATTCATAATGACCGTTCTCTACATTGAATGCTGTCTTTTGTATGTATGTTTCGTCCATTTCTACTTGGTAAAATCCACTAGCTAAGTCCAATGTGCTAAAATACTGACATCGGCCTAAATTATGTAAGACGTCAGAGATATTAGGGATAGGATATTTATCATCGATGGTCTTTTCATTTAATTTTCTAAAATCTACTACAAGACGCCATTTGGTTTTGCCAGATGCGTCCGCTTTTTTTAGGACAATCCATATAGGAGAGCTCCATGCAGAATCCAAAGGTCTTATTATATTTTGATCTAACATCTTGCTAATTTGATCCCTGACTTCTTGTCTGTGAACGTATGGATATCTGTAGTTTGTTTTATTTACTGGGGACTTATCGGTAGTTTTAATTCTATGTTTGATTTTATTGGTAAATGTAAGCGGTTCACCGTCAAGATAAAATACGTCAGCATAGCGAGCACAAAGTGTTTCCAAGTTTTTAATTTCTTCTGGATTTAAGTGTGATGTACGAAGTCGAGATAGAACTACTTCAGAGCGATTGTTAGATACGTTATGACTATTACACTCTACGTTATAAGAATCAGCTTGAATGGGACGGTCTAAAGAAAAAATAATATCATTTGGGCTTCGGTTAAATACTTCGATAAATCCTCTATTATTCTTTACTTTAGTTATACAGTCACCTATCACACAATGACATATAGTTTGTTCGTTAATAATAGCGTCTCCGTCATGTACATTTATAGTAGTATTCTGATAAGTTTCGAACTCTCAGCTGGTATTATGTCTTCATATAAATTACAACTTCTAGAATTATACATTAAGATAGGGTTAGTTGCTAGCATAGTAGTTAAAGTTCTATTTTTTAAGTCGATTTTAGCCTCCCACTTCTCTAACAGGTCTAGTCCAATTAATCCGTCAAAATAGTCATGGAATTTATAAATGAATAATGTTATGTCGTTTTGGTCGTTAAATTCTGTAAAACATGGTACAGTTATAGAGTAGTCATTACGGGTGGTCGCATGTACATTGGTTACTTCGAATGGTTCATAATTACAGGGTAAGTTAGGATAAAATTTATTGACTGCATCGGGGCTAATAAATGATTGGTTGGCTCCGGTGTCAATTAGCAGTTTTATTGGAGGATCTCTTATCTGTATGTAAGGTAGTTGTCTTTGAGTCTGTAAGTTAATCTCTATCTTGGTCTGTTTAATTTGGGAACTTCCTGAAAATTTTGGCTATCCGCGTTATCACTATGGTTTGTATCCTGAGAGTAATTATTGTCTGTCATTATTTGTTGGGGTTGGTCGTCTTGATATTCATAAGGATATTCAGTCAGTTCTGTATAGTCGGGTTCAGCATAATATTCGTAATTTTGATATTGGTCATAAGACATATTGTATGGGTTGTAATAGTTCGGATCATAACACTCATTCATATTTAACTGTCTTGTTTTAAAGTAATTTGACGGGGGTGGATTGCCTTGCTTTGTCCAATCAAGTCCCCTAAGCATTGCGGGTCTACTGACAAAATGACTAACACCACTCATAGGGGTTGGTTTGTTAGTTTGATTGTTTTGAGTTACGGGCATATTCCTATTAGGTATTTTAAAGACATTACTCTGCGGGTTATAATTTGGTGGAGGAGCACGGAACATCTGTTGAGTTCGAGTAAGTCCTGGATTTTGTGACTGGTTAAACATTATTGGCTTAGCTTGCCACATTTGTGGTCTAGGCTGCCATACTTGTGGCTGTGGAGGTTGAAATTGATGTGATGGTCCGGGCATATTAAATGAATTAAATTTAGGTGGATTGATATTTCGTCTGTCCGTATGTTCGTTCCTGTTTTGCATGTACATTATATTTATTTCATCATGAACGTATTCTAAAGCCTTCTCTATTGTCTCGGGTCTCATACAGCGTATACGAGAGCCAAGAGGGTCTTTTAAACCTCGTAGAAAAGCCTGGAGAGTTAATTTTTTATATAGGTCTCGTTTGGCTTCAATCGTAGTCGGAATATTTTCATGTAAACTAATGTATGTCATTAAGGTGCTAAAGATGTTCTGGCACTTTTCATAATATTCTTGTGGAGTTGAAGACCCCTGACTTAATAACGCAAGGTCGTTATACAACGAGGTTTCATCGCGCTGATCTGCGAGATTATTAACTAATGCTGTCCTTATACCAGCCCAGCTATCGGGTATGCCGTTCGAATTTATTAGTCTAGCGGCAGGCCCAGTTACTTTATTAAGTATGCCATTTATAAGAGCTAAGTTACCTAATTCGTTATTCGGTGTAACAAAAGTTTGCACTAGCTGGTCACTCAATTTAATAAAACGCGTTAAAACATTAGGGTTCCCGTCGAATTCGGGCAATAATCTTAAAGCTTTAAAAATATCATCTACGGTTGCCATGTTGTTAAGATTATTATATACTAATTTCCTATTAGAATCTATACTTCTACTTCTATTACTTAATCTAGGAGTCCTCGATTGTCTTGGATAGAAAATCTTGGAAATATAATATGAAAATTATTTTAGGACTTAAGGATACGATAGGAGCAATTCTAGAGTGATTCTAAAAGTACTCACATTAATACTTCCGCTTTCCCTGGATGCATCGATGGCTGGATACGTCTTCTTCCTCGCACGTAGATTCTTCAGATAATTCGGTTAAGATTTGAGAATCAAGTAGCGATCGCACGCGCACGATTGCGATATCCTTGACGAGGGCTACTCCGAATTATCCTACCGACTGCGCCAAATAAGTAGTGCGCCAAGCAGACTTCCAAAAAAAAACGAAAGTTTCTTAAACGACTTTTATTATAATATATTAATTATTACAAAAATTACTATAAACTAAATGACAATAATGTTCGGCGATTGAACAATAAGTGCCTTACAATAAAATAGCTATAATTAAAGTTAACACGATGTCAACGCTGCATCAGCACACGTACCGCCTCCTCGTGCCTTCGCGGGAACGCTGCATCGGCAATCTTCATGTAGTGTAGGGACGTAACAATCGGACATTGACAGACAAACAACGGACAATGGGATTGTTTAAATAAAAGTTTAAAAGATTTATTAAAAATTAATTTCACAAAAAAAAATATTATTAAAAATAGAAAAACAATCGGACAAATAAAAATATTGATCGGACAACCAATAAAAAATAATTACCGATCAAATGAAAAAAAAAACGATTTGATAAAGAAAGCGCTATTTTCCAAGTAAAAATTTGTTTAATTGTTTATAAATAAACAATTATCGGACAAATAAACAATTACATCGGACATTGACGGACAAACGACGGACAATCGGATTGTTTAAATAAAAGTTTAAAAAAAATATTTTTTGGTGCCAAATTCAGACAAGTTATCATAATTCATAGGGTAGTTTCGAATAACTTGTCGAATGAGTGCAATATTATCGATAGTATTGCAGTTCATTAATAACAAACTATCGATAGTATCGATACTGTCGATTTTATTGGTAACGATAGTATCGATACTGTCCATAGTATCGATTGTTAGCTGAGTACCGATATACCGATCATAATGGTCGAACATTGATCTCATAATTGTTGACAAGTTTGGTAATCTACTAATTCAATGGCGTCATTATGACTTACCAATGGTCGACTGACACTCCATTGAATACAATCGATACTATCGACACTATCGATACTATTGTTACAAATAAAATCGACAGTATCTATACTATCGATATTATCGATAGTTTGTTATTGAGGAACTACAATACTATCGATAGTATTGCACTCATTCGATAGTATTGCCTTGTTCTGTGCTATCGATAGTATCGATAATATCGATAGTATCGATAATATCGATAGGCCGATCGATTGTCTTACGATTGGTTGGTTTGTCGATGATTAATCGATAGTCTATCGATTAATAATCGACAAACTACAAAAAAAAACAAAAAAAAGTCGACTATCGATCGGCAACACTACCCGTGACCATGGTTGCTGTAAAGTACCCGAAACGTAGGGCTTGTAAAAATCTTATTATACCGCGATAAAATCCGTAAAAATTGTTTTATTATAATACGCGATAATGCCAACCGGGTCGTATATCGAGCCAATTTTGGGCTTAATTGTCAGTCGCAGCCAGCCCGCTAGGGTAATATTGTTCTGTGGTCGCAGCATACCCATCGAAGAGGCTACACGAAGGGCAATAAGGAGTAAAATAGTCAAGAGCCGAGAACTAGGAGCAAAGTGAAAGATATATTTTGTTTCATTTAGTCTACTTCTGCCAAGGGCCCACTATACTCTTTCATTTCGACCTACGTCTCCTGGGGTCCTCGAGACAGTAGAACCATTTATTAGACTCATTCAGGGGTGCGTGGTGGCGTACGTGACCAGCGCAAGGCAAAAAGGCGTATGTATTTGTCACTGACGTAATAGCAATAGGGATGTTGACATTTGTCATAAATGTTTATAGATCATTTATAAATATCTAAAAGAGGCGTAAATAGTATTAACTTTTGCTTAAATACGTCTAATGCCTATAAAATCTTGCATTTTATAATGCATTTTAAATTTCGATCCAAAACGCTAATACTTGTCACGTGACGTCATATGTTGTTAAACATCGTAAAAATGATAAAATGATTCTAGTTGTCGTTAATAAAAAATGGCTTTTAAGTTTTATAATTGGTGTACGGTGTTTATGTGTGTGTACATTGTCAAAATGCCTGAAAATTAGTTTTTACAATAAGTACTGTGTACGGAAAATGGTGTATAAAAGTACGTCAATATTCTTCCGCTTCCGCTAAATAGGAACAGGTGTCATCATTTCCGTTTATGATCACGTGACCTATTTTAAATTTTGTATTTTTTACAGAATTCTATCATAAAAACTACCAATTAACATTAAAATTATATTTTTATATGAATACTGTCAACATCCATAAGCAACCAACCAGTTATCTGTATTTATGTCGCATCGGCCAATTGTCTGTGGTCATCAGTCGGTTAATCAGAGCTGAGAACCGGTGCAGCGTCGCAGCACAAATTTGGAGGAATTTGTTTTCATACAGAACACATAACATTACCACTCTATTCTGTACCTCTACCATGAGTTTTTGTTACAAGCGCAAATTACATAACCATAGACTTAGAATATACTAAATAGACCACCTGACAGCCCGAAAATGCGTGACGATTTTTGAAACGTCAATGTGTGCAGAGCACACGCACACTTTAACACACAGTGATGTATCTTTGACTATCGATACTCAATAGTACAGCCCGTTCGAGTAAATTGTAAACATTGTTGTTTGGGGTGAATTTTCCAATGGTCAGATATGTTATGGTTTTTATAAGGGTAATTAATATACACATTACAAAGTCAACATAATTATTCCTCAGTGATGATGATGATGATGATGAAGGAGGGTAAACGACATATTCCTCAGGTCAAAGTTATCCGCCGATTGCAAAAGCAGTCCTTAAATTAATTAGATAAAAGGTAAATAAATATTGAAATAAAACAACACGTAATATATATCATTTATTCTCAAATAAAATATCATAATACTCTTACACACTCATACTTACTATTTATATAAAATAATGACTTTTATTATGTATGTATTATTTGTTTCAAATGATTTTAACAAAAGGAAAATAATACAATTTGGGAACGAATCGATCAATATTCAATGGACGCTTGATCCATGACTTATTACACAAGATTTACACAACCTAAGTATATGCGCAGTTATTATTTTAACCGTTACTTTAAAATTATACTGTTATAAACGTAAAACAAGTAATTTAATTAAAATTTAAAAAAAAATGGGTAGATGTTACTGTCCTTTAAACAAAATAATCTTATTCAGGTGGCTCCTTACAGTCTCCTTACTCAAATTAAGTAGCTTACATTCGTATTTGAGCCGAATATCGAATAGATGTCTATAATACTTCATTATTAAGTATCTGTGCCCACTTATTGGTCCATGGTGATTATTATTATTATTTTCATTTAAATGCATTAGCTACTAGGCTATTAGCCATACAAAATACAATTATTCGGTCTGTAATACGGAGAAATGGCGGGAAACCCCAAGGAGCGCGGCTTCGCCCCTTTAGCCCCCATCAATCAACTATCATTCCCGATTCCATCCACACAAGGCAGTCCACCAATATTCGCCAAACAATCACATTATATATTACACTGATTAAGTTTTTAAAACAAACTATAGAAAACCGCCAGAACAGCCCTACTAAGAAAACCACTTCAAAACGGTGCTCCATAAGATTCACCAACCAATCACAATATATAAAGATCAAGTTTTAAAAACAAACACTATAGAAAACCACCCTGAATGGACAAAACACAAAATAACAATTAATTAACGGGAAACCAAAAAAACACAACCGCGCGTCCCGATGCTTCCCGCCATTTCGTCCATGGTGATGATATTTTATAAACAGACCAAATTAAAAAGTTGTACAAAATGGCCGACATAATATTTGACAAATTGTTTTGCAAGTGGGAATGTTTGTATGACATTCAAATTTATTATATATCGATTATTTTTTGTTGGGCACATCTTTTTAGTTCCCAACAAACAAAAAGTGATATTCTGAAAAAGACAAAAGAAAGTGTTTATGTCTCTGTCACTCTTGGAGTTTTTCATATGTTAGTATCTCGTTCCAATACGGTAATATTATCAAATCTATTGATTACTTGATTGGCTAGGAACAAGTATCAAATGGAATTGACATTCACGTATACCCGAAAGGGACAGGCATATTTTACAGGGATACCACATTCATAATAATAAAAAAAAACTGGAAAAGGTTGATAGATAACTATAAGCATTAGCCCTACTTAAACATTTATTGTAATTTTAGACAGCTGCATTTTTCCGGATTATCGAAAATATGTAGATAATGACTAATAACAAACCGCTAAAACATAAATAATAAAAAAGAAGGCTATAAACTTCCTCTTAATATGTATGATCTTAATATAGTGCTTAGCCTTTTAGTTTTTTTTTTTTTGGTTGTGGTCTGCAGCGGAAATTTGCAGCCAGCCAGGGGTTGGTTTTAAACCTAGCCGTGTGTGGGGTTCGCACTTGGGCAGTGTCGTTACCCACTAAAACCGCTGCAAGCGCCCTCCGCCGCCTTTTGAGGGTCCCGGATCTTGCAGGCAACACAGGACCCTCGGCGACAGGCTGACCCCAGCGAGAGGCCAGACTCCTCCACGAAAGGGGGGACTGCTCGGCCGTTCGTTTTCACGATACTTTTAGCAGTCCCCGACAACGTCGTGCGTATCTGGACCCAGGTTAACCCCAGCCTCGGCCCGACACGAGCACAGGGGCGTTACTGGGGGCGCATTAAGTAGCGCCTTCTATGCACCCCTGTACGTCGCCTGCGGTGGGAGGCCTCGTCGGCGGCCTCCTCTCTCACCCGCTCAACGGCCTCCTTCTGGGACATTACTGCCTCACAGAAGGAGACCATCGCCGTCCAGGACTCGTCATTGCGGAGCATCGCGGTGATGATGCTCGGCAAATACAAATCCCCTCCGATAGCCTTTTAGGATAGCAATAAACATATTTGTTTTTATTTCGAAGATTCCAGTCACCCTTTTTATATAATACCACATTCTTGGGTAATCTGCCTATAACAAAACTGGTATCACCATATTTTATAAACCGACCAAATTAAAAAGTAGTACAAAATGGCGGACATATTTGACAAACTGTTCGCGAGTGAGAATGTTTATATGACATTCAAATTTAGTCGACATTTTTTTGTTGGGCACATCATTGTTGTGACCTACAAACAAAGTGAGATATTCTGACAAAGACAAAAGAAAGTGTCTATGTCTCTTGGAGTTTTTCGTATGTTGTTATCTCGTTCCAATACGGTATTATTATTAGCTTGTTAAGTCTATTGATACTTGATCTTAGTGTACCAATATACCTAGTAATACTCTTTTGTTTATATTCTTTTTTAATTATGACATACGGGTCAAATAGCTTTTGTTTTTGAAGTGAAACTTCTTTGCGCGCATGATGCTCAAATTTTTACGGATGAGACGTCACGAAAATGTGCAACTTTTTGTCCAAGAAGAGGGAGAAAGTGATTGAGACCGATTGAGAAAGAGTGAGAAAGGGCGAACGTAGCATGAAGCACATAACACATGAAGTGAGAGTAGTCGCAAGCGAGTGAGAAAGATCGAGAGTGAGAGAGGGCGAACGTCGCATCGCAAGTCTCGGAAATTTAAAGCTAGATTAGTATAAATATAAACGAGATTTAAAAATTAGTTTGCCAAATATGTTTCACTTCTGACATGTGTACTGTATACTTTGTAGTACGCCGCGTGCGTACTTTTTTTATTGTTCACTTTTGACAAATTCCGAGAGACCTGCTTTATTTGAACGCTCAATTTTAGTTCTTCATTATTAAAATGTAATGTAATAGTTTATTGTTTTATAATTACAGCATGTTTAAATATCTTGGCTGTTCATTTACTATGACCATTGCCTCAAATAAACGAATTAAAAACATAGTTTGACAGCAATTCGAATATTCAATTTGAATGCGTTAACGTTCATTTTGTTCTGATTTCTCTCGTGATTCTCGAAGATTTCTTTGTTGCTTGCTCTATTTAAACAAGTTTTTCAAAATAAAGCGTTGAAATATTTTCATTGATACAGCGTTTGCTGAAAAGAAATCTTGGGATTGGGGAAAAAGACTAAATCAAGTGTAAACATGACTAAAGATATTTATTATTCCGAAAAATATTACGACGAACAGCATGAATACAGGTAACCTACTACTAATTTTAAATTGACTACTAAGAATTCTTATTTTCTTGGAAGTGTTACAACCTGTACTCTATAAGACTACAAAAGACTATATTTACTGCATTTATTATTATGCATACATAATATTTTATATTGTGTAGAATCTGTAACAATACCACTTTCATTGAACAGGTGTATATCCAGTTACATTTTATCAACCCATTAGGTAATTACCTACTTATAATTTTAATAACTACAATAAACATTTATTTTAGGCATGTCGTATTACCAAAAGAAATGGTAAAATTAGTGCCCAAAAATCACCTAATGACTGAGCAGGAGTGGCGTAGCATTGGTGTACAGCAGAGTCAAGGATGGGTCCACTATATGACGCACCAACCAGGTGAGCCATTCTCACAAAATCATTTAGAACTTGTGTTACGGGTACCAGACAACAGACATAAATTTAATACTTTTATACTACAAATATATTTAGGTTTTAAATACGCTTTAATTAGCTTCAGACGTATGTATGTTAGTATGTAATGTAATCTTTGAACATGATTTTAACCCACTTCTAACAGCCAGATTTCGTTCTAACTTTGTAGATTTATCGAGGACCGATGAGAATACAATAATTTGATAAAATTATTTGGATATCCTGATCAGGATAATCAGGGTAGCACATGCTAGGCAGGCATAAGGCGCGCAAGTTACCTACATCACTTGTGTTGTTTTTAGTCTGTCACTAATTTCTGAAGTGATTTCTATTAGTTGAGTACTTAAAAATAATAAAATCTTTAATAAAAAAAATCGTCACTAAAAAGTAAAAAATAAATAATAGTTAAAAAAAGTAAAACACACTTTAATAGCAAACCGAACTAAAAATTTGAAAATAATTTTTAATAGAAGAATTCTAAATGATATTACTTATTGTAAAAAAGCGCGGTGCTTGTAACTAAGTTTTTATACTAACTTCACTTTTTAGAAATAGATACCAATGAAATATTTTTAACAATGAATATCGAGCACCCCACACTTTTTTACAATAAGTAATATCCTTTTCTTTATTTTGTTAACCCATTTAATTCTTCTATTAAAAAATATTTTTAAATTTTTAGTTCGGTTTGCTATTAAAGCGTGTATTTTTTTTTTTTAACTATAATTTTTAATTATACACATATTTAATACACATCCATGACCCAGGAACACAGAAAACTTTTTGTTCCCCGGCAGGATTCGAACTTGCTCTTGAATGGTAGATGTGGCTAATGGGATCACGTAGTTCCTTATCGCGCGTTGCGAAAGGGGGCTAGACGGAAAAAATTAAGACGAAAAGTTAAGACGACACTTTTTGCTATAGTTGTAAGCCGTGCGGCGTGCATGTGTTTCTCTGTCTCTCTCTCTCTCTCTCTCTCTCTCTCTCTCTCTCTCTCTCTCTCTCTCTCTCTCTCTCTCTCTCTCTCTCTCTCTCTCTCTCTCTCTCTCTCTCTCTCTCTCTCTCTCTCTCTCTCTCTCTCTCTCTCACACACACACACATGTGTATGTACTTTATTTTTTGTTTTTTATTACAATTCCTTCACTAATTAATCGAAAGGAACTTCTTTCCATCCGGGTGTCCCTTGACACCTCTCTAGTTTTTTTTTGTTCCCCGGCAGGATTCGAACTTGCTCTTGAATGGTAGATGTGGCTAATGGGATCACCTTCAAACCAAAAAGACACATAAGGACTGATCAGAAAACTATTTATTTTAACATTAACATTTTGAATTTATATTTGATTAAACGTAATCATAAGTACTAATCGTAATGATAAAACAAAAGTTATATCAGATAACTAGACATGTTACTTCTTCAATTGATTTTAACGGAATCATAAAATATTACACAATTCAATCATAACAAATAAAACTGACATTCCAAATTTAAAGTTATTCAAAATATAATACATACTTAAAAACCAAATAGATCTTAGTTGACATCAAAAGAGTATGTATAATCTGATATTACCAATCAACACTTGCTACCTCTGGTTTGAGCACCAACGCACTAACCATTGAGCCACAGAGGTCGTCGAATATGTTTCACTATAGAGCTTAAATTATCTGAATTTCATGAATATGGTATTATTTTAATTTCTTTTTATGGTCTTTTAATTTATCATGCTTCAAAAAGAAGAGGAATGTTATTTTTATACTTGCATTGAAACTTTTGTTTTTGCTTATATTATAATATTTATATGTTACTGAAACAGCCAGGATTCTATCTGTAACATTTATAGCAGTGCAGGTTTTTTGTTGAAAGTTTGGGTTCAATGTAAATTTCATAATGAATGTTTGTAACCGTTACATTTATTTGCCTTATAAATACATATCAGATTATAAGACTGAATATCTTTGGTATTATAATGTTTGAAAATACAACAACATTCTCAAAGTACACATAATTAAATTATCAATTTAATATTTTCCAGAGCCACACATTCTGCTGTTCAAAAGAAAGAAGACAACACCACCAGAGAAGAAATGAAATCGTTCATTTGGATTAGCCTGTAAAATTTAATTATGGTATTATGTAATTATTAGTTAAATATGTAGTTGTTATCTCATAACTCAAAAGTGCCTTCTTTTTTAAGTTCTATTGAATATGTAATTGTAAACTGGTTTTACTAAAGTCATTATGAATTTATGTATATGGCATCTTAAATTTCAATAACAGGTTTTTTTGCATGCAGTCAAAGGTACTAAACAATTTCATTGTCTGTTGAAACCATCGAGCATATAACTGGATGGAACTGTGAGCCATAAAATTCGGAAACTAATAGCTATTCAACCAACCAGTTTTTATACAAAACAACATATCTAGTAATTTCTATATTATATATATATATATATTTTTTACGGTTCCTATGATTGTGATATATGTATATTATCATGCTGGACTTATCACAATATCTTTAAAGTTGGACTGCACAAGACTAGTATCGTCTTCGTGTTTGGTCATTTATTCAACATTATGATATGATTCACTGTATATTTTGTGTTCCCTAAGCATTGTGTGTTGTGAGTATCAGTCCGATAGCCTTAAGTTAGTTGTAATGTATAGTATGTACAAATCATCTTGACTACACAAACACAGCAACAGGTGTAAGACATAAATTTTAGCCTAAAAGGAGTCTGCAGCAATTCAACTATATTTAGGTAGCCAAGATAATTTGGCCATACTTTTTGCTTAAATTTTAGGACAATTTATGGCAAAGTTAATGTCTTTGGTTTGACAATGTGCCAATATGTATTTGCATGCGGAAGAATCTTGGTTTGAGCAAACAATACCACCGTTTAATTTCAAACAAAATGTGTATATAATGTAAATTTAAGAAATTAAACCATGTGACATCAATTGTGTTTTGTGATTAACGAAATCAATACAAATAAATTATTTGGTGCTACGTTTGCATTTAATTTCTGATTAGGACTTATTACCTACTATGTACTTATAACTAACTACTAGTAATCATATTAATTGTTAACCTATCTTAGGTATAAAAGTCGGAAGATTTTTATTCATCACTAGCTGTTGCCCGCAGCTTCGCCCGCGTTAACTTAGATTTGCAGCCGTATACGGATTGATGATGATTATTATTATAGGCTAAGTTACTCCTCATAATATCAGCTATCTGTCAGTGAAAGTCAAAATCGTCCCAGCCGTTTCAGAGATTAGCCGGAACAAACAGACAAAAATTGTAAAAAATGCTATTTTGTTATACCGGGTGTATTTGGAACGCTTGCAAAAACGAAGAGGTATGATAGTGTTGGCATAGCCTGACATGATACAAGTAAAAAAAAACGCGTTTCTTTTTTTTTTTTTTATTATCCGGTTTAGTAAACAATGTTACAGAAATTTGATGATAATGCTTAAAAGTAATCGTTTTAAAAAAAAGGCAATGTAATTGGTTTATGGTTTAGGCCAGCCAGTGGACTACATCAGCTGACAGAGTTTGCTGTTCGAGTTGTAAACATACATTGCAGGTGTGCAAAATACATAAGTCTTAAAATTTTCTTCAAAAAATGTTTCTGAGATAAATAGTATATTATTAGGGTTAAACCTTTGCAAGCGTTCAAAATACACCCGGTATGTACTGTGTATACATCCTTAAACATTTAGTAAAAAGCTGTTTAATATTACAAACGGACACTCCAATTTTATTTATCTCTGTAGATGTATGGATTATAAAGTTTCTTATTATGCATCAAATTTAGGTGATTCGAAAGCTAGCCCACTTCTAATTAAAATAATGTTAAAAGTTTTGTTCCCTGTTGAATAGTTCTGGTAGGTAGGTTACCTTTAAACAGAGCTATACCTGATTGTAAGTAGTCAACATCACTTACAACGGAGTAAATCCATGATATGAAAAAAACCTGATCCATTTTTTCACATTTCATGCAATGTTTAAGGAAAAATGAATTCAAGATATACTGGGCATGTTGTGCTTTAAAATACAGAAAAGGTGCTTTGCTATTGAATAACTATGGAGACAACAGTCGGCCAAGAAGTGCATTCTAACAGTAAATTATTGCAAGAATGGAAGCTGGTAGGAGTATTGAATATCGCAACTGAGATGGCTAAACTGGTTTTTTAGGGTTCCGTAGCCAAATGGTAAAAACGGAACCCTTAAAGATTCGTCAATTGTCTGTCTGTCCGTCCACAACCACTTTTTTCCGAAACTATAAGACCTATACTGTTGAAACTTGGTAAGTAGATGTATTCTGTGAACTGCATTAAGATTTTTACACAAAAGTAGAAAAAAAACAATAAATCTTGGGGGTCCCCATACTTGGAACTGAAACTCAATTTTTTTTTATCAAACCCATATCTATGGATAGGTCGTCAAAAATGATATTGAGGTTTCTGATGTCATTTTTTTCTAAACTGAATAGTTTGCGCGAAAGACACTTCCAAACTGGTAAAATGTGTGTCCTCCCCCTGTAACTTCTAAAATAAGAGAATGATAAAACAAAAAAATATATATGATGATGTACATTAATTACCATGTAAACTTCCACCGAAAATTGGTTTGAACGAGATCTAGTAAGTAGTTTTTTTAATACGTCATAAATCGTAAACCGCAATTTACCTTTCATTCAATTAACCATATTTTTTGTTAGTGTCTAATGTTGTAGATTATGTAATGGTACGGAAACCTTCATGCGCAAGTCCAACTAGCACTTGGCCGATTTTTTATTTAAATTTCCATCCATACATCATCAAATCAATATGAAACGAATGGTGCATGATTTTCTATTGTTTATGTAAATTTTTACTTAATATAATTAAAATAACTTTTACAGATTTTGTGTCCCTCCCTTCTATCCATTCTTCAGTCCTGTCCGTGGTTGCTGTAAATTTGCAATAAGCTTTATTATAATATTAATAATGCTTGATTCAAAGACTACAATTCAATATCTTTAAATGAAACTAAATCAAATTAGCAATAGTAAATTTATTTCCTTTTTTTCTTAGTGCTAGGTGATAAACTTAGTGGCTTTGTTGTTTCCGATTGAGAGAACTCCATGGCTTCAACCTTAATATCATCTGTGGTGACAGTATCCAAGAGATCCAGCCCTTGCAATTGTTCTTGTTCTAAGCTATGAAGCATTTGGAAACCCGGCTCAAGAGATGGAGTGAAAGCGCCATCTAATACTGCTGGAAAATGGAGTTCTGGTACTTCTTCAAGCTTCAATTGGGGTGCAATATCACCAATAGCTAATGCTTCACATTGTGATTGGAGATCTTCACACTTTTTCTTTATTTTAATATGATATCTGACAACCCTATTCTCGTAGAACTCATGTAAGTTGCCAACATTAAGTTCATTGAATACTTTTGATATTGCATCTGGGTAACCGCAACTCAGACCACTCGCTTCTTGGTCGACTACATTTCTCAATAATTTACACATGTTGGTAAGGTAAAAGTCCAAGGCATCGCTGACTGCCTGCAGGGCTGTGTTAGTACTTAGAGCAAAGCCAACATGCCCAATCGCTATAGCTGCACACTGTTTTAGTGCTCTTTTATGACTTTCAGGAGTGAAAGGCAATATTACAGGTCCCTTGCCCAGTGAAAAATCACAATATTGTTTTTGGAGGAAATTAATAGGTGGTGTTGATTCATGTTCCATTTTTAATTCAGGTTCAGGTGGAGGGTTTGGTATGTTCATAGAATCTAATCGGGTATTATCATACACACCGTTCTCTGTTTGCTCCATAATGTCGGACAACTGCCTTGAATACGCGTGTAATTGTATGGTATGTGTGATTAGATTTGGTTTTGGCAATTCGATAGGTGATGATTTAACTGTTATAGGTATTTCGGGAATATTTTGCATTCCCAATTCAATAATAGGATGAAAATTTACGTTTTGCAACACCGATTCATCGTATTCTTCACTCTCAAATTCGCCCCACAGATTTCTCTCGGACATTATTATTATTGTTACAACTTCAAAACAGATTGGTAAAATCAAAACAATTGTAAATTGTTTACCATGAAATTAGAAATACATACATACGATAAGTAATTCTATGTAAAATACCCAAAAAAATAACAAACAGACTACCACAGACTACATGTTATTATTTTTTATTATTATTATTTTCATTTAAAGGCATTAGCTACTACGCTATTAGCCATACAAAATACAATATTCGGTGTGTAATACGGAGAAATGGCGGGAAACCCTAAGGAGCGCGGCTTCGCCCCTCTAGCCCCTATCAATCAACTATCATTCCCCATTCCATCCACCCAATGCAGTCCATCACAATATTCGCCAAACAATCACATTATACATTACACAGATCAAGTTTTTGAAACAAACACTATAGAAAACCACTCTGAATGGACAAAACACGAAATAACAATTAATTAACGGGAAACCAAAAAAACACAACCGCGCGTCCCGATGCCTCCCGCCATTCTCCTCTACATGTAAACAATTGTAATTTTTTTTTTATTATTTTCATTTAAAGGCATTAGCTACTAGGCTATTAGCCATACAAAATACAATTATTTCGGTCTGTAATACGGAGAAATGGCGGGAAACCCCAAAGAGTGTAGCTTCGCCCCTCTAGCCCCCATCAATCAACTATCATTCCCCATTCCATCCACACAAGGCAGTCCACCACAATATTCGCCAAACAATCACATTATATATTACACAGATTAAGTTTTTAAAACAAACACTATAGAAAACCGCCAGAACAGCCCTACTAAGAAAACCACTCCAGAACGGTACTCCATAAGATTCGCCAACCAATCACAATACATAAAGATCAAGTTTTTAAAACAAACACTATAGAAAACCACTCTGAATGGACAGAACACAAAATAACAATTAATTAACGGGAAACCAAAAAAAACACAACCGCGCGTCCCGATGCTTCCCGCCATTCCTAAACAATTGTAAACAACTGTCGTTTTCATTATTTTCATTTAAAGGCATTAGCTACTAGGCTATTAGCCATACAAAATACAATTATTCGGTCTGTAATACGGAGAAATGGCGGGAAACCCCAAGGAGCGCGGCTTCGCCCCTCTAGCCCCCATCAATCAACTATCATTCCCCATTCCATCCACACAAGGCAGTCCACCACAATATTCGCCAAACAATCACATTATATATTACACAGATTAAGTTTTTAAAACAAACATTATAGAAAACCGCCAGAACAGCCCTACTACGAAAACCACTCCAGAACGGTACTCCATAAGATTCGCCAACCAATCACAATATATAAAGATCAAGTTTTTAAAACAAACACGATAGAAAACCACTCTGAATGGACAAAACACAAAATAACAATTAATTAACGGGAAACCAAAAAAACACAACCGCGCGTCCCGATGCTTCCCGCCATTCCTCACAACTGTCGTTGTCACCTTGTCAGTTTTTTTATTATTATTATTTAAAGGCATTAGCTACTAGGCTATTAGCCATACAAAATACAATATTCGGTCTGTAATACGGAGAAATGGCGGGAAACCCCAAGGAGCGCGGCTTCGCCCTTCTAGCCCCATCAATCAACTATCATTCCCCATTCCATCCACCCAAGGCAGTCCACCACAATATTCGCCAAACAATCACATTATATATTACACTGATTAAGTTTTTAAAACAAACATTATAGAAAACCGCCAGAACAGCCCTACTAAGAAAACCACTCCAGAACGGTCCTCCACAAGATTCGCCAACCAATCACAATATATAAAGATCAAGTTTTTAAAACAAACACTATAGAAAATCACTCTGAATGGACAAAACACAAAATAACAATTAATTAACGGGAAACCAAAAGAAACACAACCGCGCGCCCCAATGCTTCCCGACATCTCTCTCACCTTGTCAGTTGTCACCGGTTGTCTTTTTTTTCCTTTTGACTGTACTTAGTGCATTGCCAATGACGAGTTAATATTTAGTCTGTACTATGGAGAAAGGTGGCAAACTCCAAGGAGCGCGGCTTCGCTCCTCTATTAGGACCAAATATCAAATATATTTGACATTCGTGTATACCCGAAAGGGACAGGCATATTTTTGCAGGGATACCACATTTATGATAACAAGTCCATTTATTTTCTTGAAACAAGAGTATTTAAAATAAAGAAAAACTAGAAAAGGTTGATAGATAACTATAGGCTTATGCCTTACCCAAAATTTATTGTAATTTTAGACACTTGCATTGTTCCGGATTATGAATCCGGAAATTATGTAATGATTAATTTAATAAAAAACCGCTAAAATCATAAATTATAAAAAAGAATGCCAAGATCCTCTTAAAGTTATGTATGATTGTATTTAGCCTTTTAGGATAAAAATAAACATAATGCTTTATTTCGAAGATTCCAGTCACCCTTTTATACCGGGTGTATTTGGAACGCTTGCGAAAACGAAGTGTTGGCATAGCCTGACATGAAACAAGTGAAAAAACGCGTTTTCTTTTTTTTTGGTTGCCTTTTTTTTTTGTATAATCCGGTTTAGTAAACACAATGTTACAGGAATTTAATGATAGTGCTTTATAAAATAATGTTTTTTTGAAAAAAACAGCAATGTAAAAAACTTAACTTAAATAAACGGCTAGCGGACTGAATCAGCTGATAGCGTTCGCCGCATGCACGAGGTGAACGTCTTCAGTGCGCCCGCTAGTTGCGCGTCTCGCGGTTAGCATGAGTGTATAGTGTGTATACACACATTGCGGGTTTGCAAAATACACAAGTCCTAAAATTTTCTTTAAAAAAGGTTTCTGAGATAAATGGTTATATGCATTATATAGTATATAAATAGTATATTATTAGGGTTTAATCTTCGCAAGAGTTCCAAATACACCCGGTATAATACCATATTCATGGGTAATCTATCAA
Organism: Helleia helle; assembly: GCA_963853865.1. NCBI lineage: Eukaryota > Metazoa > Arthropoda > Insecta > Lepidoptera > Lycaenidae > Helleia > Helleia helle. Next base: position 15,048,260 of record OY971433.1, on the reverse strand, counting down.
TAACAAAAGTGGTATCACCAGATTATATAAACCGACCAAATTACAAAATGGCGGACATATTTGACAAAATGTTTTGCGAGTGATAATGTGTATTAGGCATTCAAATTCAGTCGATTATTTTTGACAACAAACAATAATATTACTATATTCTGACAAAGACAAAAGAAAGAGTCTATGTCTCTGTCACTCTTGAAGTTTTTCGTTTTTCGTATGTTTTGATCTCGTTTCAATACGGTATTATTATTAGCTTGTCAAATCAATTTAATGCTTGATCCTAGCTCCTCTAGTCCCCATCAATCAACTATCACTTCTCACTCCACCCACCCAGAACAGTACACCACAATATTCGCCAACCAATCACAATTCGTAATTCTGTACCTCTACTAATTCTTAACAAAAAATCAGTTGTCTGTAAAGTCGGTTTACTGACGATAGATGAACGTGACAACGTCATAAGAAAAGGGAACGCCTCAGAGCGAGGTAACGCCGCATACGTCATCTTTTTTCGTTCGTGCAGCCGGCTCCATCGAATTATAAGACGTTATCACGTCAAAATCTATACTAATATTTTAAAGCTGAAGAGTTTGTTTGTTTGTTTGAACGCGCTAATCTCAGGAACTACTGGTCCGATTTTAAAAATTCTTTCATTGTTAGACAGCCCATTTATCGAGGAAGGCTATATCGCTGTGACATATAGGAGTTGAGTAACGCGGGCGAAGCTGCAGGCAACAGCTAGTATTCAATATATGTACTTGAGCAATCGAACGATTTGGAACTAAGTTAATAACTTGTTTGTATAATTTTAATACGTCAAAATTTTGTTTCATTATATAAATTAGTTTTTGTTATGAGATATATTTTGTTGCGTATAGATTTATTCAGATGTTTAGAATGAAGAATCATGTTTTAATAAATAAATGATCATTCTGGCACTCGCTGGGTTTTAGTTGGTAGAGCTGCGTCCACCTTACCACCTTCCGGGCGCAGCGAGTCCCACATACCCGCCTGGGGAGACCCACTCCCCCGTGGGATGTCTCAGAGCAGTTTCCTACGTAAAACAAAAAAAAGACAACTAATTCATGTGTTGCCTAATGTTGCCTATCATGAGACTATAAGGTGTTAAGTCTCGGTGCCAGTAATTACACTGCCTGTATGCCCTTCTCTCCGAAACACAGCAAAGCTGTCTCACGGGAGAAACAAGCAGGAGGATGGTAACGAAGTACACAGTACTTACCTCAAACCGCTAAAATGTATCGTGTATGATTCGCTGCGTTCAAAATTGGAATTTTTAGCGCGAAAAACTGCTGTAACAATCCTAAAACCCGGCGAGTGCCACCTATGTCGCCTTTGGTGAGGTGCCCCGGATCTATTGAGCAAACAGAACACCTCGACGACTAGTCAGTTCCTCAAGGGACCGACACCACCTCCACAGACGGGTCGTCCCGCACCACAAAACAACCTCTCCCGATGTCGGGACAGTGCAGGTAGGAGTGAGGTTCATATCCTCGCCCCTTGTCCCCCCTGTTCTTTTGTCCTCTCTTCTTATAAGAGGGATACAAAGAGCAACTCCTGCTGTAACAATCCTAAGATAATAAAGTAGAATATTTTAATATGTATATCTTGTACCTTAAGCTATAGTCAAATTTCAAATATCTGGAATTTAAGGGCAATGATTTTCCATTGTCATGTTTTTTTATAGAAGAGGGGGCAAACGGACAATCGGTTCACCTGATGTTAAGAGAAAAGCGACATCCACAGACACCCGTTATAGCCTATACCAGAGGATCTAAGGCCGGCAACGCACCTGTTGCCGGCCTTTTAGATATGAGTATGCTCTTTTCTTGAGCCGAAGTCGTATCGGTTTGGAAACACCGATTTTATTTATTTATTTCTTACCTGAGTCAATCTTGGCCCTTGGGAGTTTTAATGTTGCCCCATATCCGAATTTGTAATGTTGATTCCAATGATGAACGCAGATAGAATGCAGTTGTAGCGACACTCGATATGTTTAATTATTGTATAGGATGCTGCAATTGGTGCAGCAACAAAGGTCGCATATATAATATGAGTTAATTGTTTTTAATCTGTGGACTAAGCTATCTTATTTCTAATTATTGCGAACGAGGCTATGATGTGCTGCATGCAAATGTCTCTTACGTGGAATTATTTGGGTTTGCCATTTTAGAATTTCGTTAGCAAAAAAAAATACAAATCATTTGGGCAGCATACAATTTTCTTAGCAATAATAAAAATCAAGCCGCAACTTTTCAACAATTATGATAATGGTTAGTAATTTAAACATAAGCAGGCAGCTTGTTTCATTATGTATCTGCAAAATAAACGATCTGGTTGTATGAGATAATTAATAATATCGACAAGTCGACGAGTGTCGGAACAAACTTGTGTCTGAAATCAAGTCTCTGTTAGCCAAAGTCTCGGAATGGGGGCAACTTAATCTAGTCCATTTTAACCCCAACAAGTCACAAGTTTATATCAGCTCCTTCCATTTGACCGCGTTCAACGCTGGGTGGCTCGAATCGTTGATAGCAAGGTTCTCTCCAATCGGATTTATTCTTTGGCGCTGCGTACAGATGTCGGATTCTTCTACCGCATCTACCACGGGGAGTGTTCGGAGGAATTGTTCGGGCTAATACCTACAGCAGAATTCCACCTCCGAACATCGCGTAAAAATTCCAAATTTCATCCACACGATGAACGATACGATTACGATATTTCTTGCCTCGCGCGACGACTTAGATATGGAATCAGCTGCTATCTAAGGTTTTTTCGAACCGATACGACTTATGAATCTTCAAGAAAAGAGCATACTCATATTTGAAAGGCCGGCAACGCACCTGCTATTATCCTCTGTTGTAGCAGATGTCTGTGGATGTCGCTTTAAACCATTGACCGTTCTTCTCTAAAAAATAAATAGATTTGGGCAGCAATATCTTGCTGCCTAATCCTATAGGATTTCTTTAAGGAGGTAGTTGATTAATTGATTGGCGTGCAAATAAAAATTTAGGTCAGCAATATAAATAGTTGAAATGCGTTTTTTTGTCGTTGTTTAATTAGTAAAAAAAATAGTTGAGTTTAATTACAAACACCGTGATAAGAGAATTTTATACATTACTAGATGTTGCCCGCAGCTTTGCCCGCGTTAACTTTTGTCTAAAAAAAAAATAAGGGGTGGACCACCCTTAATATTTAGGGTGATGAAAAATAGATGTTGACCGATTCTCAGACCTACCCGATATGCACACAAAATTTCATGAGAATCGGTCGAGCCGTTTCGGAAGAGTTCAATTACGTACACCATGACACGAGAATTTTATATAATTAGATTTTTATGTCACAAGGAGGCGACCGAGCAGTTGCAGCCTTATGGTGACTACCGACGCCCATACACAAACGCACAACCAACAATTATGTAAATACGTTACCCTCCTTTTTCTTATCCCCCCAATGGCTCACAGAAACTCACATACCGCACAAACGCGACAGCATAGTTGTCACTTTACGTCGGTGTTATATGAGTGAGAGGTACCACCCCGGTCGCGCCGGCCCAATTGGTCTGCAAAGCAGCATGGCCCTCCCTCTAGGAGATTCATTCATGCGTTGTTTATCAAAATCTTTATATATATAATTCTTCTGTACGTGTGTATGTCACTGAACTCCTCTTAAACGGCTGGATTCGAGAATGGTTTAGATTCACAAAAAGAAATAAATATATATACAACGTCTGTCGGTGCCACTAGTATATCTATATAATATAATATTTATGGACGCTTTTACACCACGTCAATCTGGCCCCGTGGTAAGTTGAAGAATTTGTGTTACGGTACCAGACAAAGGAAATATATTTAATACTTTTATACTATACATATATTTAAGATTTTTATTATATAATACATATATTTAATACACATCCATGACCCATCACAGAAAACTTTTTGATCCCTGGCGGGATTCGAACCCGCTACCTCCGGCTTGAGCGACAACGCGCTTACCGTTGAGTCACAGAGGTCGTCTAAAAATAAGATGATAAGTCTCGGCGCCAATAATTTTCTGTCCTGCCCTTCTTCGTATGAAGCAAAACTGTTTAACGAATGATATAAGCAAGATAATGCTACCGATGCAGACGAGAGCGCGGCACAAGTGCCCACCAGAAGCACCGTTATCTCCGTTCAAATTGAAACGCCGTGATAAATGAAAAAGGTATGCGATGCGTAGCTTTTTTTTTAGCCGTCGAGGTGCCCTGTTAGCTTAACAGATCCGGGGCACCTCACCAAAGGCGGCATTGGTGGCACTCGCCGGGTTTTAGTGTGTAGAGCTGCGTCCACTTACCAGCTTTCCGGTGCAGCGAGTCCCACATAACCGCCTGGGGAGATCCACTTCCCAGCGGGATGCCTCAGAGCATTTTCCGGCGTTAAATAAAAAATAATAGATTGTACATTAGTAGAAGAATAAGTTGATTGTAAGTTGTAGACACAAAAATTAAAAAAAAACGCAATTATTTTATTACTTTTTAGTTTTCATTTTTTTAAGTCGGTTTTAATTTTTTTAATATTTTTTATTGTTAATGTGATAGCGAATTTGCACCATCTTACTTTAACAATAACTGATCCGTCAAAATACCGGTTAGTGTAAAAATGCGTTGCACCATTTGACAATGGTCAAATGTCATAATTTAACACTAACTTTAACCGCTCACAATCGGCCGGTTAAAATTATTGTTAACGTCAGATGTCAAATTTAAGTTTTTTATTCTTTTATTATATTACAAAATAAAATACAAAATAATTTTTATTTTATTAAAATTTAAATATGTGTTAAATATCAAGTAAATTATATATTGTTAATAGAATTGTTTTGATTTTGACTAAAACATTATTAGTGATAATATAATATTACTGATAGTAAAATATATATTATTCGTCTCGGCGTTCATTAAAGGAGGCCTATGTTCACCAGTGGACGGACAAAGACTTATGATGATGATGATATATGTATTACTAGAAATATAAATGATTTATTAAGTTCATAATTTAAATATAAGATAATTTTATTATTTTAACATTTTGAAAATATAGGCATATTATATTTTTTTTATTGTGTAATAAATAACACGCAGTTACCTTAGTTATATTTGGTTGGAATATTTGCAAAATATGTTTTATTATTTACTCAATCTCGGAAATTTCAGAATAACTATGACTGGTATGACATAATATAATTTGAAGGCGGCGCCCAGTAAGTTTTAAACGTCAAACAATTTTTTTACGTATGTATTACCATATCTTAAAATATTTCCCTTAAGAAATTAGGATCAAATTAGGCATCATTAGACATGCAACCCTGGTAACTTTAACAATCAGATTTTTTATGTTGGTGCAACCCAATTGTCTAAACCGTAAAAGTCAACGTTATTGTTAGTGTCAAATTTAACTTTGACTATTACTTTAACCAACAATATCGTGCAACCGGACCTTACAATTTATTACGAGAGATAATACTTATTTTGGTTAAAGCTACGCTCCGTAGCAGTGAGCCTACGATGTTTGCTACATATTTTGTTTCATATTCTAAAAGCAGTATGGCGTTTTTTAACCGACTTCCAAAAAGGTGGAGGTTATCAATTCGACTTTTTTTTATAATATGAAAACAAAATATTTAGCAAACATCGTAGGCTCACTGCTACGGAGCGTAGCTTGAACCAAAATAAGTATTATCTCTAGATATAGAACCTCCTCCTTTTTGTTGAAGTCTGTTAAAAAGACGTCATATTGCTTTGTCATTTGTTGTGTTTTTTACGCCAAACTCGGAAAATAAATGATTTCTTACGTCTTAAACTTCTATAGCACTATTGTTACATATAGATTTTGGAGGGCGAGACAAAATAAGGATAAATGTTTATATTAAATCTATACTAATATTATAAAGCTGAAGAGTTTGTTTGTTTGAACGCGCTAATCTCAGGAACTACGAAGAAGGCTATAGGCTATATAACATCATGCTGCGACTAATAGTAGTTAAGTTGAGTAAGTTGACGCGGGTAAGAAGCTGCGGGCAACAGCTATACATATGTGACATGATTGTTTAACTCAGTACCAATATTATAATAAATATATCTCCCACTTCTGAATGGTTGGATTGTCGACTGTATTCATCATCAACATCATCATCATTAGCCTCTATCCGTCCACTTTATTTTTAGTGTTATTAAATTCAAATTAAAAAAAAATGTTTATTCAAAATCGTACCAACTAAGTACCTTTTTGACCGTCGAATGACCGTTGAATCTACCACTAATTCATTTAATCTTCTTTTTGTACTAAAAGCTCTTTGTCACATAAGCATATATATATGTTGTCCAATCTTTATAATAATAATTATAATATCTATGGACGCTTTTACACCACGTTAATATAGTCCCGTGGTAAGATCTCGAACTTGTGTTACGGGTACCAGACAACGGAAATATATTTAATAATTTTTTACTATATATGTATATATTTAAGATTTTTATTATATAATACACATGCATGACTCCGGAACACAGAAAACATTTGTTCCCTGGCGGGATTCGAGCCCGCAACCTCCGGCTTCAGCGCCAACGCTCTAACCACTGAGCTAATAAGTAATAAATCGATTTGAAACATTTCGTCGAACACGATTTGTATGCGGACTGTACGCGAGGGCTTTCATTCAGCACAAAACGCCGGAAGTCGAGTCGCAGATCAATCGTCACACAACACCCCCCGCCCCCCACCTCCCGGCTCCACAGGATCCGAGGATCCAGACTGAGTGGCTCATCACCAGTCGACCGCCAGCATCCCACACGCAAGCACGCACGCGATCTCAGTTATGCAGTGTCGATAATCTAGTGTAACATTTGTTTTTCTTTAATTTATATACGGTAAGTTTTTTATTATATTTATTCACGTTTATGGAATTTATATTTATGTCATTTATATAAATGATATGATAATTACGAAATAAATATTAAGAATCGACAAGGGAACTCGATTGTTATAATATGTGGAAGGAAATCAATTTTATTGATTAAAAGGTTCGCCAGTAGATATTAAAAAGAAAAAACGGTCTATAAATTAGAGGAGATTTTAAACAGTATTTTCAATTGTAAAATAGGTTTTTATGTAAATTTTTCCATACAATGTTATTATTTACTACGCAGTTGTACACTTGTTGCTAGCCCACGCTGAAAAGTACAATTTTGCACTACAACCAGTGGATTTACCAGCTTAGCAGGCTGAGTAGGCTGGTCCAGGGCGTTAGATTTTTGGGGGCGGCAAATATGGGGATGAAATTGATATTTTTGCTACCGAACTGAAAATTTGAAAATAATTTCAATACAAGAATTCAATGGATTAACAAATAAAATGATATTACTCATTGTAAAAAATGAGGTGCTCGATATCCATTGTTAGAAATATTTCAGCGGTATCTATTTCTAAAAGTGAAGTTAGTATAAAAACTTAATATAAAGCTTTGAAGAGAAAATTTGTTAATCCCTTTAATTCTTGTTTTGAAATTATTTTCAAATGTTTTGTTCGGTTTGCTATTAAAGCGTTTTTTTAAGTATAATTTATTTCTTATTTTTTAGTAGGTAAGTATCAATTGTTTTTATTCATTTACACTACTAAATTTATGGCAATCGCTTTAAATGAGAGACTAAAAACAACACAAGTGATGTAGGCAACTTGCGCGCCTTACGCCTTCCTAACATGTGCTATCCTGATTATCCTGATCAGGATATTGGAACAAACTTATTAAATTATTGTACTGTCATCGGTCCTTAAAATGTGTAAAGTTTCAATTTAATGTGACGTCTTGAAGTGGGTCAAAATCAAGTCCAAAGGAGTCGGTTACTAACAAACATACAGGTGAAGCTAATAAAGGGTTTTTAATTTTTATTCAGTACTAGCTTTTGCACGCAGCTTCGCCCGCGTTAACTTACCTTTTTTTTTCTTTAACGCCGGGAAATGCTCTGAAGCATCCCGCGAGGGAGTCGGTCTCCCCACGCGGATATGTGAGACTCGCTGCGCCCGAAAGCTGGTAAGTGGACGCAGCTCTACCCACTAAAACCCGGCGAGTGCCACCAATGCCGCCTTTGGTGAGGTGCCTCAGATCTAATGAGCAAACAGGGCACCTCGACGGCTAGTCTGTCCCCCAAGGGACCAACGCCACCACCACAGAGGGGTTGTCCCGCACCACAGAACAACCCCTCCCAACGTCGGGACAGTACAATGGGGTGAGGTTCCCATCCTCGCCCTTCTTAGAAGAGGGGTACAAAGAGCCCCCTCGGCTCAATTAGCTCCGCCCAAGGTGCTGGGCTCAACCTAGGCTAGTGAGCCCCACCGCTACGTCAAGGCCTGAACCATGGTGCGGCGCGTTAACTTACAACACTTAACTGCTATTAGTCACAGCGTAATGTTATATAGCAGCTATAGGCGATATAACATTACGCTTATTAGCCCATTTATTGAGGAAGGCTATAAGCTTTCCTTGATAAATGGGCTATCTAACACTGAAATAATTTTCCAAATCGGACCAGTGGTTCCTGAGATTCCTTCAGATTTATATTATTAGTACAGATAATACGTAAGAGTATTTTATTATTATCACATAACTCTACACTTTATATAGTGCTTTGCTTTATATACTACTATTAATTGTTATATAGAGTGTTTGTGGATATTCGTTCCATCTTGCTTGTTTCTCCCGTGAAACAGCTTTGCTGTGTTTCGGAGAGAAGGGCAAGACAGGCAGTGTAATTACTGGCACCGAGACTTAACATCTTATGTCTCAGGATAGGCAACATATAAGTGAGTTGCCTGGGGTTGTTCCAGGTATACTAGTTTATGTTCATGGGCGACGTCGACCACTTACCATCAGGTGGTACGTACGTTTGTCAGTTTGCCTATCCAACTAACATAAAAAAACGACCGTAACGCCTGAACTACTTCCGGATTTTGATAAATGTGGTGTCAAGCGATTCGTTGCTACGGTCTATATTAATAGGGATCTTACGGAAGTGATTATATCGGAAGTCAGAGAGTCGAAGTTGGAGTCGAGTTTTTAAAGAGTTATCGCAACCAGAGTTGGAGGTGGAGGCAGATGAGAGCAGATTATTGTGATTAAAAAAAATATGATCTTTTTAAGTAAACAATGAACACTTCGAATAATTAACAAAAGGCAACTTGGTGAGGTGCACCGGATCTGTTAAGCTGACAGGGCACCTGGAGGGCTAGTCAGTCCCGCAAGGGACCGACGCCACCTCCACAGAGGGGTTGTCCCGCACCACAGAACGACCCATCCCAACGCCGGGACAGTACAATGGGGTGAGGTTCCCATGCTCACCCCTTGCCCCCTGCTCTTTTGTCCCCTCTTCTTATAAGAGGAGTACAAAGAGCCCCCTCGGCTCAATTAGCTTCGCCCAAGGTGTTGGGCTCACCCTAGGCTACTGAGCCCCACCGCCACGTCAAGGCCTGAACCATGGTGGGGGGAGTAACATCCCTAGTCTATTTAATCTATTATTATTTTAATCAAGTTCAGACAAAAAGAGGTCAATTTTTGACGTGGATTATCATAATCGTCTGCTGGACACGGGTTTCCCATTCCAAATTAGGCGTAAAAGGGGTTGAGCCAAAGTTCACCTATGTGCTGGCAATGCGGTGTTGGTACTTGATAACTTCAAAGACTTGGAATACTGCTCTCACCTATGGGCTGGAGCGCCCCAATATCAGCTCCTTCCATTTGAACGCGTTCAACGCCGGGCGGCTCGAATCGTCGATAGCAATGTTATCTCCAATCGGCTTGATTCTTTGGCGCTGCGTAGAGATGTCGGATCGCTCTGCATCTTCTACCGCATCTACCACGGGGAGTGTTCGCACGACGAATATATGGAATGAGCTGCCACTTATGGTGTTTCCGAACCGTTACGACTTAGGGACCTTCAAGAAAAGAGTATACTCCCATTTGAAAGGCCGGCAAAGCACCTGCTAACTAGACAAGTGGTCTCTCTTATATAGGCCAAACTAAAAGATCCATTAAAACTTGCGTGAAAGAACATAAAGCTGATTTAAAACACCGTCGTTACACTAAGTCTGCCATCTGTGAACATAGTCTTGACAAAGCTCGCCATTATATCAGATTTGATAAACCACAAGTCCTCGTAAAAGAACACAGATTCCAACCAAGGATGATCCGTGAGGCTATTGAAATAAATAAAAAAACATCCTAATATCAATAGAGAAGATGGCTGGCTTTTACCACCTGCTTGGGATCCCATTATTAAAATTATCAAATCAAAATCCAAGCATAATATTATATCATAGATTAAAGATACAGTTAGCACTTTCTGCGTAGATAGGACTGACCAAAATATTGATGTATCATAAGGTAGTTTCGAATAACTTGTGCTTGGAGGGGACCTTTTGCTCTCGAGTGTGGTGCGCTGCATGCTCGAGAGTGATGAGGCCTGGCAGGCGGCGGTCACCTTCTGCGAAAGGGTTATTTCGCAGAAGGAGGCCGCGGAGCGGGACAGAGAGGATGACGCCACGTCCGTCCCGCTCCGTCGACGTAGGACAGGAGTGCGGAGGAGGCGCTACGCGCACCTCCTGCCTCTTGCCTAACGGGACTCGGGGTAAGGTTGGGTACCTGCCCCGGAGAAAAGTTCCGGCGTCGGCGGGGGTGCTCCAGGTTGTCGGAGCTCCCCCATACTAGGAAGAAGACCGGTTAGCCCTTTTAAGCGAACCGGCCGGTCGCGGGGTGTGTTCTGTGTTAGAAAGATCCGGGACACTCCCCTTCAAGCGGCTGAAGGCAACTCGCAGTGGTTTTAGTGCGGTATACCGGCGCTGGGGGGGGGGGGGGGGGAGCGCCGGGAGTCCCACATATCCCCGGGGACGCCCCATCCCCGGGTGAATGCGCAAAGCATTTCCACTGTGTCAAAAAAAAAAAAAAAATTTCAAATAACTTTGTAGCATTAGGACGTATGACACCTCAGTCCTCCCGTGACCATGGTTGCTGTAAAGTATCCGAAACGTCGGGCTTGTTAAAATCTTAATAAACCGCGATAAAATCCGAAAAAAATGTTTTATTATTAACCGACTTCAAAAAGGAGGAGGTTATCAATTCGTCGGAATCTTTTTTTTTAATTTTTTTTTATGTATTAACATACATTAAAAAAAAAATTTTTTTTCTTTTGAAGCCGGTGTCCTATTTGCTGATGTACCTACCTCCTAACCTACCTACCTTGGCTGACACCGACTCCAAAAGTAACAATAATGACGTGGTAAACGCAAAGATTGTATATTAGTAGAAGAACAAGTTGATTATAAATTGTAGGCACAAAAATTAAGAAAATTATTTTATTACTTTTTAGTTTTTTTTTTAAATTTGAAGTCGGTTTTAATTTTTGTTTAAATATTTTAATGAGTGAAATTCGCGTAAACATTAGAAAACAAATAAAATGAGTTACTGAATTTCGGAATCACATTTATTTTCTTTCTTTTATGTTAGTTGGATAGGCAAACTGGCAAACGTTATGGTAAGTGGTCGACGTAGCCCATGAACATAAACTAGTTTACTTGGAACGAGCCCAGGCAACTCATCTATGTGTTGCCCCTATCCTGAGACCTAAGATGTTAAGTCTCGGTGTCAGTAATTACACTGCCTGTCTTGCCCTTCTCTCCGAAACACAGCAAAGCTGTTTCACGGGAGAAACAAGCAAGATGGTGGTACCCATGCAGCCGGGAGCGCGGCACAGCGCTTCCCTCCCACCGGTAAATTTAAATTTAAGAAATATTTTTGTTTATTAAAATAGACATTACACATATTATTAAACTGATTACGTTTCTTTAATTTTTATGCCTACAAATTATAATAAACTTATTCTTCTACTAATGTACAATCTTTGCGTTTACCTTTTCTACTTTTGGAGTAAAGTATACTAGAGTAGGGCGGCTCGAATCGTCGATGATAATGTGATCTCCAATCGGCTTGATCCCTTGGCGCTGCGTAGAGATGTCGGATCGCTCTGCATCTTCTACCGCATCTACCACGGGGAGTGTTCTGAGGAATTGTTCGGATTAATACCTGCGGCAGAATTCCACCACCGGACATCGCGGAAGAATTCCAAATTTCACCCACACCATCTTGATGTCCGGAAATCCACAACATCTAGATTTTTACGGCATTTCCTGCCTCGCACTACAAATATATGGAATCAGCTGCCACGTATGGTGTTTCCGAACCGATACGACTTAGGGACCTTCAAGAAAAGAGCATACTCACATCTAAAAGGCCGGCAACGCACCTGCTGATCTCCTGGTATAGCGGGTGTCTGTGGATGTCGCTATTCACTTACCACCAGGTGAACCGACTGTCCGTTTGCCTCCTCTTCTATAAAAAAAAAGAGTCAATTTACGATAAAATTACCAAGTTAAATTCTACTTTGAAAGTAAATCATATCAAATTAAATACAACTGTCATTACGGTTTTTGTCATAACAAAGCGTAGTAAATGTAATTCACGCAATAACGTCTTCCGTTGGCTAATAGGCAATCTAATAAACTAGCAGGTACTAAGATGAAGTTTGTAAAAATATACTTGTCTACAAGTTTGTGGATAAATACGTGAGCATTATGCTAGGTATTTATTCTCTCTTCTCTTTTTTTTAGTCGTTCTCTTTCTTACTTGATAATAGTTCTTCTAAGGAAAAAAATCTGATATCTTTACCTGTCTTCATTCTGATTCTTTGTTCTGCTAAATAATGTTTCTTCTAAATACTTTGTCTTCGTCGTCTGGCTGGCCCGGAGTGGGAGCTGTTGAGTGCCACCCGGCACTCTTCTGATCTTCTCTAGAGGCAGGAGGTGGCATCCCCTCTACCATCTTCGCTTAATGCACCGTGAACACATAAGGGTGGCTTATAGCTCGGAACATACGCGCGCGTGGCGGATCTCGCGATCGGCCGCGCACAGTTCCCCTAACGGCGCAGGCGGTCGCCATGTCAACACCGTTATCTCCTACGGGAAGAGACGCCAGTGCAGTCCCTTTCCCGCTACGCCTCCTTCTTTTGCGACATCATGTCCTCGCAGAAGGAGAGGACCACCTGCCATGTGCTCTCACTGACGGACATCGCTTGAGACCGCGATGCAATGACAAGACTAACATTACAAAACGATGACGCGAATCAATATAAAGAACGTTTAATACTCTTCTATAAGTAATTATGATGACGATCTACCAATGTTGTCTACATTGGAAGACTTTCATGATCATCATCATCACTGAACGCCAAGATGAATACAAAATAATTAGGAAGGAACAAACAATATACTTGGTTGACCTTGATAGTAGATTAGCTTGATAGTTGGTGGAAGAATACGACGATCATGATGGATATCTTGTCACTGCACCTGATGTTATAAAGTGGTTTCCATCCACAAAAGGCACTTCCACTAACAGTTTGCATCCTGGACGTGATACTTGAAAGAACATTCCTAGGAATATGTATTCTTGCAATTGTCTAATATTCAGAAGAACTTCGTATGGTCTTCTTCCGACAGGGCTATTAATTGATTAAAGTGATTCAAGAAACGATTTAAATAAATCTTTGAATACATATCAGCAATTGGTAAGAACAATTTGTAAGCCAACCTAGCTTTCTGTTATAAAGATTTTCAGCAATCAGATCTAACAGTATTGCGCTCGACTGAATTAATTTGGACCCCAGTGGTAGAAATCACAACTGTCTTGACAACAAACGGTAGATGGTCTAAATAAACCGCCGCAATCAAAATAATGACGGAAGCATTCGGAGAGAAAGACTCTAGACATGGTATAATAACACAAATAAGCTGGTTTATTTGCAAAGAGGTTTGGGTTGTCCACCTTTTCATTAAAAAGAAAATTCACTCTACATACACTCACTTTAACAAGTCCACACGTGGTTTTAAGAATATGAAGTAACCATTTGTGCAAAACTCTTGTTATGTTGTGCTCGGACAAATATGCGAGTGCATCAAGCAGATGTGATAAAAATACTAAATAATAACCTAAAATATGATCCAAATATATTCGTCTAGATTTACTTAAAGCTTATACACCTAAAAAAGCTGGGCTTCAGCTTAGTGCTAATACTTTTTTTTTCTTTAACGCCGGGAAATGCTACCCCACGGGGGAGTGGGTCTCCCCACGCGGGTATGTGGGACTCTGGGACTTAGTTCGTTATGAACTAAGGCAGGTTCCTTCCTAAGTATGATCCAATAGTATTTTTATCATAGAAAGAATAGAAACGTTTGGTTGGTTTGTTGGTTACGAATTAACTCCAAAACTATTCCACCGATTTAAAAAATTCTTTCACTGTTAGAATGCTACGTTAACACTGAATGACATAGATACGGAGGTAAATCTAAGTTAACGCGGGCGAAGCTGCGGGCACTAGCTAGTACAGTATTTAAATATATACAATAGGTGTCAATATCGAATGAGGGGTGAGGGATGACGTCAATCCGTCTTACTCGTTGAGTTTTGAATCTGGTGCAAGAGGGGATCAACTTTTTTCAATATTCGTATACGGCTTAGAGAAAACGGTTATATTCAATGTATTGGGCTTATATTAGAAACTAGTTATTGCCGATGGTTTTGGAGATCCATATTAATTACGTTTCTTATTAAATATATGTTTAATAATATCTTAACTTATATTTATTGTTTGCTGATGATACTTCACTTATTTTTAAAATCAAACGACAAGAAACTAATTAAGACGAGGTAAACAACACACTTTCGAGAATGGCACATTGGTTTAGCGTTAATAACTTGCTTTTAAATAGTAAAAAACTAAATAAATATAAAATAGCTAAATTGGCGAATAGACTCAGTTCAGCAACATATACAGTGAGGAAAATAAAACAGTTTATTGATGAAGATACGGCGCGAATAGTATACTTTAGTTACTTTCATAGTAATATGTCTTATGGCGTAATTTTATGGGGAAATGCTGCCCCCCTATTCTCTATATATCTTTGAGAGAGAAATTTAAGCAAATAGGAATTATGACTTTCACCTCTCAATACATCTAAGAAAATCTACTGTACGTCCGAAAAAACATAAATGAGTTTTGTAAGAAAAGTTATACTCATAGTAAGAATACACGTAATGGACACAGGTAAGATGTACCAGTGATTAGACTTTCAAAAGTAAGCAATTCTTTTAAAGGCAACTGTATACGCTTTTACAATAGGATCCCAGAAAACGTTCAAAAACTATCCATAAAAAAAATAAAAAAAAATATTAAAGAGCGTTTGTGTGGTAAAGGATATTAAAAAGTAAAAGATTTCATGGAAGATACCACACTTTGGGATTAGGGCGTAACTCCCAGGCATTTCAGGATAAGATGTAAACATTGTTACAGAATACATATTATTTGAAAAGATTAGTTCCTGCTTTCCATATCATGGGACCACCTCCTGAAAAATCATTTTCAGGATATCTAAGTTTGGCGGAGTCTTTAAGGGACTTAAATGTGAATGAGTCGCATGATTCAGGTGGTGAGAGCATTGAGTTGCTTATACCACCGTAAACTCGCGTCAATATAAAATTCCAGATACATAGCAGCTTCACTTCTTGTAAGTTGAGGGCAAGGACATGGAGCTGCTGACTGTGGACAAGTGTGTGCAATTATGGAAAAAAACAGTCTGGTAGCTTGTTTTTACGAATAGCAAACGGAATATAGGTTTTATATTAATATTTAAGGTGAGGAGATTTGAGCTTAGCCATTCTTTTATATTTCTCAATGCAAGTTCGGCATATTTTTTAACTTTATTCCAAGTTGTTTCATTGACTACGATTGCGGTATCATCAGCGTACGCATAGATTTTGACATTGGGAAGACTCATTGTACAAGGGTCGATGACATAAATTTGGAATAAAGTTGGGCCCAATATGCTTCCTTGGGGAACTCCACAGGACTCAGGTTCCTCATCGCTAAAATGTTCACTAATTTTAACTCGTTGGGAACGGTTCTCTAGATAGTTTTTGAAGATTCGCATAGCAATACCTCGCACACCAACACTTTAATTTCACTTTCATTAATGCTGTATTGCTTAAAATCGCTTCGGAAATAAGCCATTATTTATCGTAAAAAGTAAAGGATAAAATTGGTTATTGTGGGTTATCCCTAAGAAATAGACATATACTATCACAGACTTTTTTGTAGACCTTTTTAAGATGTACAATACTGTAGTACAATATTTTGATCTATCTGGTAGGGTTCAGCCAGCGTTTGTAATGTAAGCCCATAAAAATGTATTTATTTACGACATCAGATTAGAAAACTCTAAAATGTTCAGTGTTTATCTACTATGTTATGCATGTATTATACATAAAATGTATTATACAAACTTTCCTCTTGAATCATTCTACCCATTCCGCATCAAAATCCGTTGCGTTGTTTAACAGATCGAAGCATATATAGGGACAGACAGACGGTAAGCGGCTTTGTTTTTAAATACTATGTAGGGATACCCAGTCTTATAATAATAATAAAAAAATCTAACAGCTTTTTTAAACGTATTCAAAATAGGAGGAAGTTCTATGTTCCCTACCGTGGTTCAGGCCGTGAGGTGGCGGTGAGGCTCAATAAGTAGCTTAGGGTCAGCCCAGGACCTTGGGCGAAGCGAATTGAGCCGAGGGGGCTCTTTGTACCCCTCTTATAAGAAGAGGGGACAAAAGAGCAGGGGGCAAGGGGCGAGGATGGGAACCTCACCCCATTGTACTGTCCCGACGTTGGGAGGGGTTGTTCTGTGGTGCGGGACAACCCCTCTGTGGAGGAGGCGTCGGTCCCTTCGGGGACTGACTGGCCGTCGAGGTGCCCTGTTTGCTCATTAGATCCGGGGCACCTTACGAGTAGAGCTGCGTCCACTCACCGGCTTTCGGGCGCAGCGAGTCCCACATACCCGCGGGATGCAGAGCATGACCGTTAAAGAAAAAAAAAGGAGGTTCTATGTTCGACTGTATATATTTTTTATGTATGTTCACCGATTTCTCCGTCAATTGTAGACCGATTTTCAAAATTATTTTTATATATTATTAAGTAGCATGCTTGCTGTAAATGTAAGTCGTTCTATCATCTCAATGTTTATTACGTACATAAATAAACACAACATTATAATGAAACAATTTTTTACGGATTTTATCGCGGTTTATTAAGATTTTTACAAGCCCGACGTTTCGGATACTTTACAGCAACCATGGTCACGGGAGGACTGAGGTGACAGATGTCCTAATGTTACAAAGTTATTCGAAACTACCCTATGATACATCATTATTTTAATAAGTCCTCTCTACGCAGAAAGTGCTAACTGCATCTTTAATCTGTGGCATATTATGCTTGGTTTTTGATTTAATTATTTTAATAATGGGATCCCAAGCAGGTGGTAAGAGCCAGCCATCTTCTCTATTGAAATTTGGATGTTTTTTAATTTCAATAGCCTCGCGGATCATCCTTGGTTGGAATCGGTGTTCTTTTGCGAGTATCTGTGGTTTATCAAATCTAATATAATGGCGAGCTTTGTCTAGACTATGTTCATCATCACGTAAAAAAATGTTTCATTATAATGAGTGAAATTCGCGCAAACATTAGAAAACAATATGTAAACACAACATGATCAGTGTCATCGACAGATGTACTACTTGGAACATGCAGCTGTACTATTTTGGTACGAGCAATACAGTCGCTTTCATTTGATATTCCTTCCATTGCTCTTCTCATTATTTGAGCGTCATCACATCATTACACAGGTATACGTACTGGTCACAAAATGACACAGTTATTTTCATTTTTATTTCGCAAATATTGATATAAGATAGGTTTATAAGGTTCAAGAGTGGCCGCGTTTATGTAGACGGAGTGTTGGTCGACCATTAACCAGGTGGGAAGACGATCTACGTGCAGTGGCCAGTCCGTGTTGGATGCCAGTGGCATGGGATTGGCCGCCTTGGCGTTCATTGAAGAAGATGATGATGAAAGATTGATATTTCGGCACTGCCTACGAATGACTTGTTCACGAGAGTCTCAGGTCATGTCGTGTCTCGTTGAAACAGTTTCAATAGTGATCGCATATTATATTAGGGGTTTAAAGTATGAGATTGCCGTTTTATTGTAATAGGTACTTCGAATTGACGTAGAACCTTCATGGTTTGAGATTTGTGAGTGAAACTTTTTTCACATGGTAACTATGTAATTCATCTTTTAAAAAATATGCAACATTCGATAATCGACTTTGATTTTTTTGAAGTGAAACTTCTTTGCGCGCATGAGGATATTTTTTTTACTTTAATTAATACGTGGTATACCATCTAATAACTTGACAGTTAAGAGTGTATGCTGGAAAATCACCTGCGGGAAGAGGTGCCAGTACGCGTTCTCTCCCGCTCCACTTCCTTCTTCTGTGACATCACTACCTCACAGAAGGAGGGAGCGACAGGTCCGCGCCAACCTCAACGATGAGGGTCGCTTTTGCCTCCGCCCAAGCTGGGCAATATATTGTAGACGCTAAGCTAACTCTCTATAACCCCTTCACACTTAAATTGAAAACTTTCACGACAGATAAACAATACCGTATGGAAGTATTGTGAATATCATAAAAAGTGTTATCAGCCTATGTACGACTAAATCCAGGTTGAATTCTCTTCTTGTTAATACAAAATAAAAAAAACGCTAATGCGTTGCATGCCAAATGTATTAGATATTTTGCACTCTTTTCAACTTCTTTAGAATATATTTCGGTATATTATATTTTCTTATTCCTAGAAGAAATAACTGTCTGATTTTATACCTATTTTGTTTCTCATGTTTTACATAATTTAATGTTAATAGCTTGACAATCAAAATTGAGTGCATATAAATAGTTGATCTAGTTGACTAAATAAATGTAAATATATATGATTAATTTACATTTTTTTTCACTTTGTCGTTATAATATTACATTGCCAAGCCGCTATGCTTTTTGCGAAAATGTACTTTCAAACGCATGGGCTTGTTAGAATACGTGGTATACCGTATAATAACATGACAGTTCTTAGCGTATTTAATGGAAAATACAAAGATAAGCTAATTTAGGGTACGTATTTATTATTTAATTAGCATATCCTCATTTCCCTGCGATATATGTATTTGTTTATGTTTATCATTAATATATTTTAAATTGTTTTTCAATAAACTGAACAACTTGAGCATTTTAAATATGTACATTTATGTATTAACAATAAGAGATGACGTCAAAGATGAAGAAGTTAAATAGGAATGGACCTAGGTTAGCACCTTGGGGAACGCCAAAGGAAAATATGTGATATCCACACTTTTATTCGCTAAAAAAACAAAGATCCTAAAGTCAGTGAAGATGACATCTACTCGCTGACAAGAATTAACTATTTAACAATTAAGAACGTCATTAAGTTCATGCGGTTTAATTAATTGTAAAAATCTATAAACGAAAAGTTGACAAGGTTTTTTTTGTAAAATTTTGAGGGGTTATTTTGAATGCAAAAATCCAAATTGATAGATTGATTAAGTGACCTTTATAAAAGTTTGTTTTTTAATCTTCGTTTCTGTTCTGGTATTTAATACACATTTTTTTTAATAATCATAAATTATGGGTGTTACTTATTTAAGTTTAATTACATTACACTACTGTTTAACAGATACCTAGGTAACACTGAAAATGTATAGAAAATGTAAAACGGCTTAATGTAGAAAGTTGCCAATACTTTTATTGTTTTTCGAAGTAATCTCCGTTGCTTTCTACACATCGTCGCATTCGATGGAACCACTGAGAAAAGCAGTAGGACCATTCTTCCTTAGGAGTCTCTTCTATGGCATTTTCGTACGCTTTCACCGCATCTTCAGGGCTCGTAAAGCAAATACCTCGAATTTTATCTTTAGTTCTTGGGAATAAATGAAAGTTGCAGGGCGCCAGGTCAGGACTGTAAGGCGGATGACTCATTATCTCGACACCTGCCATAGTCAAATATTCAACAGTCCGTTTTGCGGAGTGCGCTGAAGCATTGTCGTGGTGAAGGAGGATCCTGCTTCGAGGGCGCTGCTGTCGAATTTTTTCCAAGACAACAGACAAACAGCGATTGACATAAGAGTCTGCAGTAACTGTCCTTCCATCTTCTAGTACAACTGTCGTGAACTGACCTTTCCGACCAAAGAATGAGGCAATCATCTTTTTCCCTTGACTTCTTCCTTTCTTTACCTTAGTTGGCCGATCCTCGAAAGGAAACACCCACTGAGCTGATTGTCTTTTGGTTTCGGGTTCGTAGCAATATATCCAGCTTTCATCACCTGTGATGATGTCAAATACAGCATTTGAGTTACCGCCGTTGAACTTATCTAACATTTGGCGACACCAGTCCATGCGGAGGCGTTTCTGGTCGTCGGTTAAAGTATGGGGAATCCATCTGGTACAAAGCTTCCTGACGCCTAAATGTTCGTGTAATATTTTTTGAACTTGACTCATACCAATGCCTAGGCTTGCCCGTATCTGCTGATAGGTCACTCTCTTATCTTCCTCTATCATGCGTCGCACAGCACTGATATTATCTTCAGTAGTCGCTGTTAAAGGACGTCCCTCACGCGGATCATCACTGAGATTGCTACGTCCACGCTTAAACTCGTTAAACCAATTGTAAATAGTGGCACGAGATGGGGCTTCATTAAAAAATGCTAATCGCAGCCATGCATAGCTTTGTTGTTGAGTAAGCCCACAACGAAAGTCATAATAAATAATTGACCAAAAATTTTCTCACGTTATGGTCATTTTCACGTGTAACAAGAGTTTTAGATTTGCCGCCAATTCACAAAAACAAATGACAAATGAATGCAATATACTACATTAGGTTACCAAAGAGTTCTAAAATTGAAATTCAATAAAAGTTTTCATTTACAATGTTTCTAACTGGCCAGTTCTAAACATTTTCAGTGTTACCCACGTACCTACATAATAGTCAAAGAATAGAGGTTTTTCGGGAACAGTAACTATCAAGTCATATGTCATTTTGTATTTTCAGACTTTTTCTGTATAAATTTATAATACTTATTTTATTTTTACTAATTTCAGCTTTAGACTAAATTTAGTTCTATTTCATCTGTATAATTAGAGAAAATTTCAGCCAAATCTAAATATCGAAGTTAATAAAAATAAAATCCAAAGTACAAATGTTCATTTCTTAGACAAATCTACATACATACCCAATACCAATTTTTATTTCACCTTTCAGATAGACTTTTTATTACCACGCTTTTTATTAGCTTGGGTTGTATCTATGTATGTAATGGAATCTTTGAGCATAAATTTGACCGATTTCCAGAAGTTTAATTAATTTGAAACTTTACACACGTATCAAGGACCGATGACAATGCAATAATTTAATAACAGTTTCCCAATATCCTTATAAGGACCGCCAGGATTAATAAATTCTTTTGTGGATCCTCTGTAAGGGAGTAAGAAAGATAGAGCTATCGCGTGATCTGCGCATGTCTGCAGTTTCGGACTCCCTCCTTTTCATTACGGGAGTGGGTAATTTGCACGCCTGCTGCTTTCTTTGGCTGTGGTAGCCGTTTCTCAGGCTCCCTCTCCTAAAAATGAGTTCTTACTCCCGATTACTTTTGTATCAATTACGATTCCTACATAGCTTTGGACTTATAGTCGATAAAGAAGGAATCAAATCTAATAAACCAAACTAAAATGTGAAAAATAAATTATAGTTTAAAAAACTAAAAAACCACGCTTTTAAAACTGATTAAACTAAAAAATTACAAATAAAACTATAGTAATCAATTGAAAAATTCATATTATTATACAAAAAGCGCGGGGGGCTTGATTTCGATTGTGGTAAACATATTATCAATAATTTACTATATCTGTGGATATCATAACAAGCAACCCCACGTGTTTTGTACAATAATATGAATTTTTCAATTGATTACTATAGTTTTATTTTTAATTTTTTAGTTTAATCAGTTTTAAAAGCGTGGTTTTTTAGTTTTTTAAACTATAATTTATTTAGTTTTATTTTGTAGTTTTTTGGTATTCGTTAATCAAAGTGAAATTAAAAATACAAACGTACATTTGCAGGACACTTCCTATGTCTTGTTTATTGGTCAAATTTCAATTATAGACTAAATTTAGTTCTATTTCATAGTTCTAAGTCAAAAGTACAAGTGTACATTTCCAGTTGACATTTCAGACAGGTCTATATTAGAAATAATGGAAATAATACCAATTTTTAACTGACAAATTCGAGCTATAGACAGTTCTATAGTCGGCATTATCTATTATTAGTATAAATTTAGTTTAATCAATTTAATGAGGTAAAATCAAAATACAAATGTGCATTTTCAGCTGACCCTTCAGAGAAGTGTATATAAATAATACCAATTTTTACTGACAAATTCCAGTTATAGACCAAATTTAGTTCTATTTAGTCGGCATTACTTGTTATTAGTATAAATTTAGTGTAATCAATATAATAATGTAATGAGGTTAATAAACGCGAAATCAAAATACAATTAGTGTACATTTTCAGCTGACACTTCAGAGAAGTGTACATAAATAAAACTAATTTTTACTGACAAATTTCAGCTATAGACAAAGTTTAGTTCTATTTAGTTGGCATTACCTATTATTAGTATACATTTAGTCTAATCAATTTTAGTCCTATTTAGTCCTATTTAGTATAAATTTAGTCTAATCAATGTAATGAGGTTAATAAACGTGAAATCCAAAGTACAAGTGTACATTTCCAGATGGGTACCTGGCTGCTGTTTGCGTGTGAGCGAGGGGAGCGACCAAGCGATAGTAAATAAAGATTTCCGTGACAACATCCGCGCAGAGCCCCCTATCCCACGTGTGATACCCCGATGCTTTTGCGAATAGAATTCAATTGATTTTTGGCTGTATTCTGTCGATAAACAAACAAAAAAAAAACACTTTGTCGGTGTTCATTTAAGAGGACCTTAGTTTGTTTATTAAAACAGTAAATTAACAATTATTCGTTGGTATACGTGAAAATGAAAAAATACAATAATAAAAATTCACTTTTACAATAGTCTTTGTATTTTTTTAAGGTCATTAAATACTCCTGATAACTAAAAAACAAGAGTAACGTACTCCTTTAAATATTACTAGCTGTTCCCGCGGTTTGCATAGTCCTAATATAAAAATAAAACTCTTTAAAAATAGCATTTCCTCGATAGCACGGCTATCAAATGCAAAAAGATTTTTTCAACTCCAGCGGTTACGGAGATTAGTTAAAAATTCAAGGGTATAAAAAGTATAAGAAAGGACTTTCCTTTTTCCATGTATACTTTTACTGTGGTTCCGTTTTTATATTTTTGTATGAAACTGGAAGGATTTTATCAAGTAGGTCCGTAGTCACACCTTAGTTAAATAAAAAGTGCGTGCGTAAAAAGTACACCTCCCGGGCATTTCAAGATAAGATGTTAAAATTAAAATTGTTACATAATATATATTATTTGAAAAGATTATCCACTGAGTTTGTTTCGCCGGTTCTTCTCAGTGGGCTTACCTTGGAACCGGTGGTAGATTCAATTGACGTTCAAAAAGATACTGTATTAGTACTATTTTGAATAAAAAAAAATTATTTTGATTTTGACACAAGTCGGAAGTTAAATTTATTTGGCAAACTAATTTTTAAATATTTTTTTTTCGTTTATGTTTATACTAGTCTAAAGCTTTAAATTTCCTAGACTTCTGTCGCATACGTTCGCTCTATCTCTTCTTCTTCTATTATCTAAATATGTACCTACCTATAAATAGTAAGTAGTGATAATGTTTGTTAATATAAATAGTATTTATAAACTCTATTTAAACGGCTTATTTAGGAAAGGGAAAAAGAGGGCAACACATCTGCATAATCTCAGGTCGTGTAGATGTGTATAGGCGTCGGTGGTCTAAAGCTTCCACTGCTCGTTTGCCCTCCTATGATACAAAAAATCATGTTATTTTCCATTATTTTTCATTATTATCCATTGCTGATATTTTGGCGTCGCCTACGTTTTTTTATGTCACAAGGAGGCAACCGAGCAGTCGACGCCTTATGGCGACTACCGACGCCCATAGACATTCGCACAACCAAAAGTTATGCAGATGCGTTGCCCAGCTTTTCCCTATTTTCCCAATGGGCCACCCGAAACTCACAAACCGCACCAAACGCGACAGCGAAGCCGTCACTAGACGCCAGTCTTATCTGAGCCCCGTACCACCGTGAGGTGGTCCCAAATCAGGTGCAAAGCAGCATGGCACTACCTCTTACAATACTTACTAGAACTATGTTCACGAGACTTATGATAAAAATGAAAAACGTGGTACATAATATCTAGTGTTACAAACTACTGGCAGCACCAGCCGGATGTGACGCCGTTTACCTATATAAATGCATCAATTGAAGTAATTTAAATTAAAGACTTCCGGTGGCGCCAAAAAGATGTGCCATTAATGAAGATATTATTGATTGATAATTAAAGTTACTCTGCCGAAATATATTGTGATCAAGAAGATTCAATTGTTTTAATCTGACATTCCTGCTGAGAGTCGTAACACTAGTTTTAAATAATTTTGATAGTCATAATAACAACGAGAAAGACCTAGCTTCATAAGCCACCCAAATTAAAGTGAATGTGATGGACACATAACAATGTTTTTACAATCCGAGCTGTATATATTTTAACTGGTAATTTCGCCTGCCAAGATTGGCATCGCAATTCGCAAAGGTCAAATAATTCGACATGCTTGCATATCACGTTATTATTAATAACGTTGCGAATCAGATTTAGTTTTATTAGTCACGCGTGCTCAATGATCTATAAAATAACTGTTGTCCTATCCGATATATTTTGGCGTGTAACAGGAATACAGTTTCAAAATAATAACATTACGACTAAGTACGCAATTTACACGCATTAAAAAAAGACGTAATTAAACAAAACTTTCCTATACCAATTTCAGTTTGACGTATCTAGCTTTTATTAGCTTCAGCTGTATATTATGTACCTAACGTCTACCTCTTCCGGCGTTTAAAGATTCTTTAAACGCCGGAAGAGGTAGTGCCATGCTGCTTTACAGCCGACTTGGGTCGGCACGACCGCGGTGGTACCTCTCGCTCACATAACAACGGCGTCAAGTGACAGCTAAGCTGTCGCGGTTTGTACAGTTTGTGAGTTTCCGGTGGCCCATTGGCGGGGATAGGAAAAAGGAGGGCAACGGATCTGCATAACTTTTGGTTGTGTTGTTGTGACTTCTATGGGCGTCGGTAGTCATAAACAAGGCTTCGACTGCTCGGTTATGACATAAAAAAATACTTTTACCCACTTTAAGACGTCAGTCAGATTAATTGAAACTTTGCACATGCTTTGCACACTTTTTAAGGACCGAAGACAAAACAATAATTTAATAAATTTGTTCCAATATCCTGATCACTATAGCACATCCAAGGAAGCATAAGGCGCATTAATTACCTACATCATTCGTGTGGTAGTCTCCCACTTATTCTCAAGCGATTGCCATAAGTCACTCATTACGGGAGTGACAAAGAATTAAAATTCAAATAAAATTCGATACTAAAATTAACAATAAATTATAGTTTAAAAAAACTAAAAAGACCCTTTAGTAGCAAACCGAACTAAAATTAGAGAATAATTATTTTAGTAAATAATACAATAATTAAATTGATTAATAAAAAAGCGTGGGGTTCTTTTACATTTTTATACAAATTCACTTTTATAAATGGCTACCGATGAAATATTTACAACGATGAATATCGAGCACCTCACGCTTTTTTATATTATTTATTAAAAAATATTTTCTAATTTTTTGTACGGTTTGCTATTAAATCTTGTTTTCTAGTTTTTCAAATTAGCATAAAAATGACGAAACGGAACCTTACAGGATCACTCCGTTGTCTATCGGTATAAAAACTATAGGGTATTATTCCCATTGACTAGCTAGGTAGGTAGGTATAAGGAAAGGAAACAATCTGAAAACTGTTAATTTGTTGTTGTATTACATACAAACACGTTTCGGAACCTTCAGCGTGCTCGACTCGCACATGTTTCTTTACCTTTACTTTACTTTACTTTACTAGAACAAAATCCATGCAGCTGCAACTGCTTACATTTGTTAATGTTAGTTGGATAAGCAAACTGGCAGACGTGCCACCTGATGGAAAGTGGGCGGCGTCACCCATGAACATAAACTAGTTTACCTGGAACCAGCCCAGGCAACTCATTTTTCCCCACCATGTTTCAAGCCTTGTCGTGGTGGTGGGGATCAGTAGTCTTGGGTGAACCCAGCACCTTAGGCGAAGCAAATTGAGCCGAGGGAGCTGCTTTTTGTGCCCCTCTTAAAAGATGGCACAAAAGAGCAGGGGGAAAAGGGGCGAGGATGGGAACCTCACCCCATTGTACTGTCCCGAAGTTGGGAGGAGTTGTTTTGTGGTGCGGGACAACCCTCTGTGGAGTTGGCGTCAATCCCTTGAGGGACTGACTAGCCGTCGAGGTGCCCCGTTTGCTCACCAGATCCGGGACATCTCTGGTAGAGCCACCGGGGTAGAGCTGCATCCACCTTACCACCTTTCAGGAGCAGCGAGTCCCACATACCCGCCTGGGAAGACCCACTCCCCCGCGGGATGCCTTAGAGCATTTCCCGGTTCCAGTAATTACACTGCCAGTCTTGCCCTTCTCTCTGAAACACACCAAAGCGGGAGAATAGTGGTAATGTTTTCAACCAGGTAGGATGGTTGTACCCTAGCAGACGGGAGCGCGACACAGCGCAACCCTCCCACCGGTCGCGGCACAGCGCAATCCTCCCACCGGTCGAAGAACAGCGCAACCCTCCCACCGGTCGCGGCACAGCGCAACCCTCCCACCGGTCGCGGCACAGC
Source organism: Helleia helle (assembly GCA_963853865.1). Classification (NCBI taxonomy): domain Eukaryota; kingdom Metazoa; phylum Arthropoda; class Insecta; order Lepidoptera; family Lycaenidae; genus Helleia; species Helleia helle. Next base: position 15,021,266 of record OY971433.1, on the reverse strand, counting down.
GCAACCCTCCCAACCCAACCAAATTATAGTCGTTTACGGCTTATCATTATTTATATTCTTTAGATATTACATATTAACGCTTACGTCCCATTAATTCACTCATGCGCGTGTCTCTGTTACATTATGTGTAGGATTATTTGTATTCAGGATCACATTATAATTACAAATCGATGTATATTTATGCAACATATCGTTTGACGAGAATACAATCTTAATATTTAGGATTAATATCAAGTAGAATGTACGTGTGATATATTTTTTAGAAAAGCTAGCGGTCAGTTGTGAAACATAATTGAGTATAATACAAGGTTGATAAAAGAGAGACGCATTAAATTAAACCACGTATACTATGTACCATTTTCAGGCTACACACCAAAACTTGGACCAATAGAATCAATAGTTTAGTCACAGGATATTTTTAAAGTTTTAAGGACGCTACACTTTGTTCGACCCGGTGAGACGCACCCTGTGCTGTGCGACGTTCCCTTTTAGATTTGAAGGTTAGTGGACATTTTACAAAGGATATTTACGTTTTACTTTGACTATTCACGTATTTACGTTCTTTGAAAAACTTTTTTTTTATTTGTCTCAAACTATTTTTTAATAGTTTTGGATTAACCGTAAGCATGTGTAGTATGCGTGGTTTAATTTAACGCCTCCCGCTTTTATCAACCTTGTATAAACGGAATAGAGCGGTATTGTTATGTGTTTTGTATGAAAACCGCCAGATTTGTACTACGATGCTGCGCCGGTTCTACGCTATTTTCGGGGTATTGGTGGCACTCGCCGGGTTTTAGTGGCTAGAGCTGCCTTACCACCTTTCGGGCGCAACTAGTCCCACATACCTGCCTAGGGAGTCCCCACTCCCCTGGGGTAAATGTATTGGTTATATTATGTTATTAGCGTCAAAAAGTCAACATCTTGGTTAATTTTCGAGTGGGTCCATTAAACCATTATAATATTATGGTCATCAATCAGATCAGCCGTGTGGTGCCGGTTGTGCCAGTGTGAGAAAGTACTGACCTCTTGTAACTCTCTCACCACGATACTGTTCCATCTGTCTCTCTTTCTCCGGTTTCGGTTTCATTGGCTCCAGAAGGACAAGGACGAGTATGTGCACCTGTGTTTCGCATCTCCTGTGCTCCTTCATATATCCTGCGCATCTGACCGCTTCCGTTACTTGACTCTCAATCAGTGCCAAATTCTTGGTCTTAAGTGATCGCCATGGACGAAACCGGTCGGATGGATCATATCGTGATATATTTGTTGGTAAAAAAAAATCCTAATATTATGAAAAAGTAAGTAAGTAAGATTAAGCTCGTTTAAGTGGCAGCGGGCTGGTCATCCACTCAGGAGAACGGATGTCCGATGGGCCAATAAGGTTCAAGAGTGGAGGCCGCGTTTGGGTAGACGAAGTGTTGGTCAGCCACTAACTAGGTGGGAAGACGATCTCCGTACAGTGGCCGGTCGGTGTTGGATGCGAGTGGCGAGGGATCGGCCGTCTTGGCGTTCTTTGAGGGAGGCCTATGTTCAGCAGTGGACGGATAGAGGCTGATGATGATGATGATGAATGTTGTCTATCATCATCATCAGATCGTGCACCCATGCCCTCTAAGACAGCAGACAGGTATTGATGCCAAAAAATATTTGTTTTACTGTCATTATTGTAACTGTTATTCGAGTTTATTGTATATGTTAGTGTGTAATATATATATCTATGAGCCATATAGTGCCTGAGAATAAATGATTTATTATTATTATTGTTTAATGACGGTTATTTCTCGGTATTTCACAATATCATAAATCACTATTAAAAGCTATTAATCGTAGTTCATTAAGCATGCAAGTGACAGCATTGCATATAAAGTACGTATCACGTAATGTTCTTGTATATGTGAACGCACACGATTAATTGAAATACAAAAAACAGCGTGTGTAAGAAACACAACGTGTAGTAAAACTTCTTTGGCAAAATATGCAGTGAGTGAATAAAAACCGCGCATATCTAAAATAGTCGCGATCCGCTGCAATCAGCTGTGTGAACCACAAACTATATAGAGAATACTACGTCGTATTGTGTGAACGCGGCGAGAAGAGCCGAGCAGACCCGACCATGTTACCCGACCGTGTCATTATTCGAACGCTTCATTGTGACAACCTAGCAGTATTTTTTTGGGTATAATATAGTACTCGCTGCGTCCGAAAGATAGTAAGGTGGACGCATCACGCAACTCTACCCACTAAAACCCGGCGAGTGCCACCAATGCCGCCATTGGTGAGGTGCCCGGATCGGTTGAGCAACAGGGCACCTCGACCAAAGGGCGTCCCCCAAGGGACCGCCCCAAGCGGCTTAATTTTTTCCGACTCTTACAATAATTATCCTTATATTACTTATTTACACAAAATCTTGGCAAATTATATACTTACCATAAGTTTTATCCTACTTATGGAATAACTGTATGTCATGTTGATAACAGCATGAAAATCCATCTAGTAGTTTTGATTACGGAGAATAACCTGCCACTTATTTATTACATTTTGTATGCTGATATTATGGATCAAAGATTTGTTATATTGTTACAGATACCAAAATGCCGCTTCAAATACGGCGGGGTTGCCCCCTCTTCCTGCGGGAGAACCTTTTGACGCTGTTGACTGTGATCGGCGTGCTGTCCGGGACGCTGCTGGGATGGGGGCTACGTGCTTCCGGGATAGAGTGGTCGCGCCGGGATGTCATGTACTTCCAATACCCTGGGGAGCTGTTCCTCAGGATGCTCAAGTGTCTGATAGTGCCGCTGCTGGTGTCCTCAATTGTGTCTGCTATTGGGTCCCTCGACCTTAGTCTATCAGGGAAGTAAGTTTCTCTAAGCATAGTTTATTTTATTACGAATTCTGGCGAGTAAATTGATTCAAGAAAGAGAGAGAACTGTATTCTTCCCTTCAGTTTTGACGTATCTGTTAAATTGCTTGTCACGTTGAGGATGTCGTAATTTTTTTATGTTAGTGGGATAGGCGAACTGGCAAATGTGCCACCTGATGGTAAGTGGTCAACATCGCCCATGAACATAAACTAGTTTACCTGGAACGAGCCCAGGCAACTCATCTATGTGTTGCCTATCCTGAGACATAAGATGTTAAGTCTCTGTGCCAGTAATTACACTGCCTGTCTTGCCCTTCTCTCCGAAACACAGCAAAGCTGTTTCACATTAGAAACAAGCAACTTCTTTTTAGTGTGGAAAAATTTAAGGTTTAGGTTGAGTTAAACAGTGATATATATACAGATATATAAAATTTGAGTGTCTGTTTGTAATATTTAAATAACCGCTTTTTACTAAATACATATATGAATGTATACACGGTACATATACCAAAATAATATTTTTATAAATTTTGTCTGTCTGCCTGTCTGTTTGTTCCGGCTAATCTCTAAAACGGCTGATTTTGACGAGTTTTTCAAAGACAAATAACTGATGTCATAAGGAGTAACTTAGGCTGTAAAACGGTAAAATTAATAATCATCAATCCGTATACGGCTGTAAATCTAAGTTAATGCGGGCGAAACTGCGGGCAACAGCTAGTCAATAATATGTAAAATGCATCATAGTTATTTTATTAGCAAAATATAATATTTCTTTGTCTTATTAAATTTCATTAATTATACTGTCTCTGTTGGATGCGAGTGGCTAGGGATCTGCCGTCTTGGCGTTCATTGAGGGAGGCCTATGTTCAGTGGATGGATAGAGACTGATGATGATGATATAGTCCCTGGCGATAGAGGCGATTTTAAAAGAATATTCGAGAAGAACCTAAAATATAATGGCGGATTTCAAACCGTTTCTTCATCAGGGTGGGTCTCCGTGCCATCGTGTACTACATGACCACTACTATCTGCGCCGTGATGCTGGGCATCGCGTTGGTCACCACCATCAAGCCGGGCAAGGACCCCGAGGCGTACACCCAACCCAACGCCACCAAGAAACTAGTCACTAAGGATACGCTTACTGCGGATACACTATTGGATTTGATAAGGTATGACATAAAACAATAGTTTTTTAATGTTCACGAATTTCCCCCATTGTAATGAAAAAAAAAATTTTTTTTTGACGTGATAACGTCTTATAAATTGATGAACACCGGCAGCGCGCACAAAAAAGCATCACGTTCCGCTGTCAAACGAGCGTTGGCTTGGAAACCATTATTTATAACAAATGTTAATACGCCACAACGTGTTTTGTGTTTTTGTATTTATTTCTACAATTTAATAAGATGTAATTAATTTTCTCCATAATTTTCAGTCTATTTCATTTTATTCACTTCAATCAAACTTCAAGAAAAACAGTTAGTTTTTCTCAAAACAGCGGCAAAAAAGGTAATAAATTTTTCATCAATGTTTCCTTATGACGTTATCACGTTAAACTATCGTCTGTAAACCGACTTTACAGACATTGGTTGTCTATTTCATTGCAAGAGACCTTCTGTGACAATGGTCGCTGTAAATTGTTATTGAAAGTGTGTAACAGTGTATTCAACCTAAATACATTTTCTTCTATTCTATTCTATTCTATTCTAAAGTATCTGAAACATCGAGCAAGTAAAAATCTTAATAAACCGTGATAAAATCCGTAAATGTTGTTTCATTATATTACAACTTTCGACAACAACAAAAGCCGTAAAAGTTGTATCATTATAAATAAGGTATGTTACCTTATTATAATGAAGTATATAATTATATAAGTATATAATGAAAGCATGGTAAGGTGGACGCAGCTCTACCCATAAAAACACGGTGAGTAGTCAGTCAAGTCAGTCAGGAGGTGGCGGCGGCCCCAAGGGACCGAACGCCACCTCCACAAAGTCATTGTACCGCACCAGAGAACAACCCCTCCCAACGTCGGGATAGTGCAATGGGGTGAGGTTCCTCGCTCTCGCCCACCTGCACTTTTGTCCCCTCTTCTTATAAGAGGGGAACAAAGAGCAGCTCCCTCGGTTCAATTGGCTTCGCCTAAGATGCTGGGTTACCTCAGGCTACTGAGCCCCACCGCCACGACAAGGCTTGAACCATGGTGGGGATCATCTTTCCACCTGGTTAATGGTCGACCAAAACTTCGTCTGTAAGAGATAGTGCCATGCTACATTGCAGCTGATCTGCGCCAACACGACCGGGGTGGTACCTCTCGCTCACATAGCACTGGCGTCAAGTGACAGCTATGCTGCCGCATTTCGTGCGGTTTGTGAGTTTCCGATGGCCCATTGGGGGGATAGGGAAAAGGAGGGCAATGCATCTGCGTAACCTCTGGTTGTGCGGATGTGTATGGGCGTCGGTACCATAAGGCTCCGACTGCTCGTTTGTCCCCATATGACATAAAAAAACCTAACCGCAATTTACGGATACAGAGCTTTAATTCTAAAGTTGTGTCCTTTTGTCTCCTCCAATTTTTTAACTAATTAATAAGTAGATTCAGAGTTTACCGGGCTATTATTTTTTAATGTAAATTGGAGTATAGTATTCTAGTTATTACCAAGTAAAACGCATGCTCTTGCCCTATAAAATATCCTATGAAGTATATGGCCAATATTGTATGACACATGCTTGAAACAATGACCCCAATAAATAAGAAAATGACCGTTGTCAACGAGATAATTCTACGACCAAGCAAAGGGTCACGCGATCTTCTTTTAAGTCGTCGATGCTAGTTCTTGCCGTATAGAAGTATCCGAGAAGTCGACGCAAGCTGTTCTAGTTATTCACCAACTTAGATTTTTGCCACAAATATTTTTTTAAATATTGAAATTTTTTCTAAAGCAAAGATGATACTTAAAATATGCCAAGTATTCATTTTGGATTTTAAAAGAAACAGGTCGAGTGCGATATTTAATATTCCGAGTCGATAACTTAAAAAAAACCAGGTAAATTCCTTATATAATGCTAAAACAATAAATTTAATTTTTTTATATATTTTTTTTTAATTTTAAATAATTAATTTTAATTTAAGAAAAATTAAATTTTAACTGTTGAATAATTATATAATATATATATATATATATATATATATATATATATATATATATATATATATATATATATATATTTATATCTTATATATAAAATTTCCATGTCACAATGTTAGTTACCGTACTCCTCCGAAACGGCTTTACCGATTTTTACCAAATTTTATATGTGTATTCAGTAGGTCTGAGAATCGGCTACTATCTATTTTTCATACCCCTAAGTGATAGGTATTTTAAAAGTTAACGCGGGTGAAGCTGCGGGCAACAGCTAGTAGCTATATATAAATAATTTGATAAGCAATGAACAAGCAAAGCTCAAATAATGAATATTAAAAATCTGTGTTGAGTAACATCAATAAAATAAATTTGATAGATCTGTCAAATCATTCATGGGTGTTTGGCAAAATGCTTAGCTCATTAAAAAAGCAGTGCAACGGTTTGGGCGCGAATATTCGCCGGCAACGCATGCGACAATGAACGCGCGAACTTCGAACTCGTTATTGGCAATTGTCAAAGAGAAACAACGCCAGCGTCAGTTCCCCGCTCGTCAGTCTTCATCAGTACGCGCTATTTATACTGCCCTAGATACCACATTATTAGGGCTGCCAAGCAGATATCACAGTCAAAATTTTAAGCAAAACTTTTCAATAAGTTGATAAGGTGAGGATATTACAAAGTCGGGGTAAATCGTGTTTGATCCAAATTTTATTTCAATAGGAAAGTAATTTCAATGTCAAAGAAAGAATAGCACTTCTATCATTTAAGCCAGCTGACTTAACCACAGCATACATTTCTCCTAATTAACACAGCAACCCCTTCGAATTCTATTTACTCGTCCCTATTATTTTGTTGAATAGTTACAGTCTGTAATCTTACAACTTGTAAATTGCACGGCCTGTACGTACTCCTTTGTTGTGCAGCTTATAGTTCCTACTGCTTTTTTGTGTACTTATTATCACTCGCACTTCGCACTGCTCCACCTTATAGCTACTTCTATTTTAAGCCTTTTCTGCTCTGTTGTGTACATTCATGCATTTATCTGCGACGCTACGAGCTAGCCTACTAGCCTGATCGACGCAAGTGCTACGTTTTGCAGCCATTTTATGTTTCGTGGTATTTTTTTAATGTCTTTAAATGAAGAGGTTCGCTTATGCCTTATATCATAAATGTCTTCTATATAAACTTGAAAGAACATATATGCTAGATGCATTAGTTTGATGATATTACTAAAATCATTAATACTAACTCTATTCTCATTTCACTTATCATATCACTATTTGTGTATGGGCCCAACCCTATCATGCATCAATCAAACGAAACAACGATCCGGGCACGCAACAGGTTGCCAGGTGATGAGGTGACACTGGATCGTTCGATCGTAGTTTCTTCGTCACATTTTGACTTCTCGCCCTTTCGATTTCATGATTATTTTTTAACGATTTTACTTTTAGTATAAGTTTAAATTCACTGACAAATGTCACTACGTATTTAATTATATGTACGTAGTCAGAGAAACATTGCTGTGTATTGTCTTCAAGCTATTAGCATCGGATCACTATGTAATAATTTTTAAGGTTCAATACATATTATATGAGTCGATTTTCACAATGATCGGTAATTCGGAATCTCCTACTCCGAGATCATTTGTTTTAAAATGATAGATTGTACATCATACCATCGTTAATAGAATCAGGCGTTACTTTGCGGAAATCCATTATATAAGATATTAAATTATATTATATTAATTAGCAATTATCCCGCGAAACACGCAGTCTTTACAGCAAATGTGTGAGTGATCTTAACGATTACTAATCGTAGAGTCTACATCCTGAGGATGCCTCGGTGTCGGGGCGAAACGTACGTAGATTGTTTGGTGGTGGTCTTTTACTGTGGTGCATGTGGGGGTGGTGGTGCATGCGAGTGTACGCATATGCAGTGTGGGAAAGGAGGGCGGTGCTATATGCATGCATATGCGTGCACTCACACATTTGCTGTAAAGACTGCGTGTTTCGCGGGATAATTGCTAATTAATAATAATATAATTTAATACATCATACCATCGTCTAAAATTTATACAAACAGACCTTAAAGGTTGAAACTGTGTCTGAAGTAGACTGCACTGATTTGTTGGCGGTTGCCAGAGCAGATATAATATATCATAGAAACGGGAGCAGACCACTTCGCACAGATCGCACCTTTTATCCATTTAAGACATTCGTCCTTGTCGTGAGAAATTGATGTATGGACCTTGTGTCTATCTTTGGGTTGGGACCTGTTTGCGGGACAATATCAGGCAACTCATTGGACAATTGGACGATTTTTGTTTGGCTAATGTTTCAAGAGTAATTTATTTATCTGCTAAATATTATGCTTAAAATCTAGTAGCAGAATAGTCTCCGATTCCGTTCTGGAAATTAATTTAATAACTATTATTTTAATAGTTACTGACATGGTTTCAAAAATTTTAATATTTACTAAATATTATTCGTAAAAGTAAGAAGATTTTCGACAAACAATAAAAATAGATTCCAGCACAAAATATACTTTTTTGGATTGTTTCGGCTTTTCGTTTTTCCGAGCCACAAGATGGTAGTGGTCAGCGTGGCCCATGAACATAAACGAATTCGTCTGGAATTAGCCCAGTCTACTTCATGTGTTGCCTATCCTCCCCACCAGGGTTCAGGCCTTGACGTGGCGGTGGGGCTCAGTAGCCTAGGGTGAGCCCAGCACCTTGGGCGAAGCTAATTGAGCCGAGGGAGCTCTTTGTACCCCTCTTATAAGAAGAGGGGACAAAGGGGAGGTGGCGTCGGTACCTTGCGGGACTGACTAGCCGTCGAGGTGCCCTGTTAGCTTAACAGATCCGGGGCACCTCACCAAGGCGGCACTGGTGGCACTCGCCGGGTTTTATTGGGTAGAGCTGCGTCCATTTACCATCTTTCGGGCGCAGCGAGTCCCACATACCTACCTGAGGAGACCCACTCTCCAGGCGGGATGCCTGAGAGCATTTCCCGGTGTAAAAGAAAAAAAAATGTGTTGCCTATCCTAAGACAACATATTAAGTCTTTGTGCCAGTAATTACACTGCCTGACCTGCATTTCTCTCCGAAACACAGCTAAGATGTTTCACGGTAGAAACAAGCAGGATGATCGTAAAATAAGGTTTCACAGATTCAATATGTGTAGGGTTAATGCTTCAGTAGGCTCTTAAGTAATTTGTTATTAGTAACTACCTTTTTCTGTTCCAGAAACGTGTTTCCCGAGAACATTGCCCAGGCGACTATAGCCTCCTACAGGACACGCTTGGTGTACGACCAGAATGATCCGAGAGCTGTCAAAGGTTAAGATTATAGAATTTAAGAACATTTTATATGTATTTATTTATCCTAAATTCTCAATTCCATGTGATTCTTAAACCGAATAATTTGAGTTTTATCCTGATCTGTGCATGATTGAATTTATTTCATTTTATCAAATGCTGATCCTCTGCTATAGCGGGTGTCTGTGGATGTCGCTTTTCACTTACCATCAGGTGAACCGACTGTCCGTTTGCCCCATCTTCTATATATAAAAAGTTAGTTACCAATTTGCCGGGTGGAGGAATGCACTCGTCTGCATATGTACTGTAATCCTGCTTGTTTATATCCGTTGTTTGTGACGTTGAACATCTTCGCTGTCTTTTGGACTAGGTCAGGGCACATAGTGTAATTACCAGCACAGACACAATCACATGCCCCAGGATAGGCAACGCATGAATGAGTTGCTTTAGCTAGTCCTGTAAGCTCGTATATGTTCATGGGTGACGTTGATCATCATTTGGCTCGTCTGCCAGTTTGCCTATCTCTAGTATTACAAAAATCTTCTGAATAATACAACCTGAATCAGCAAGCCCCTTGATGGAAAATTACCCACGCGCTACCATCTAAACTCTCGCGCTTGCCCTGTCTCGGACTGTATCGGGGAGAGTGCACAGTCGCCATAATATATAAAGGACAGACCGAGGCGGGCGAGCGCTACCATCTACATTCTTGCGCTTGCCCTGTCTCGGACTGTATCGGGGAGAGTGTACAGTCGCCATAATATATAAAGGACAGACCGAGGCGGGCGAGCGCTACCATCTACATTCTTGCGCTTGCCCTGTCTCGGACTGTATCGGGGAGAGTGTACAGTCGCCATAATATATAAAGGACAGACCGAGGCGGGCGAGCGCTACCATCTACATTCTTGCGCTTGCCCTGTCTCGGACTGTATCGGGGAGAGTGTACAGTCGCCATAATATATAAAGGACAGGCCGAGGGCGGGCGAGCGCTACCATCTACATTCTTGCGCTTGCCCTGTCTCGGACTGTATCGGGGAGAGTGTACAGTCGCCATAATATATAAAGGACAGACCGAGGCGGGCGAGCGCTACCATCTACATTCTTGCGCTTGCCCTGTCTCGGACTGTATCGGGGAGAGTGCACAGTCGCCAAAATATATAAAGGACAGACCGAGGCGGGCGAGCGCTACCATCTACATTCTTGCGCTTGCCCTGTCTCGGACTGTATCGGGGAGAGTGTACAGTCGCCATAATATATAAAGGACAGACCGAGGCGGGCGAGCGCTACCATCTACATTCTTGCGCTTGCCCTGTCTCGGACTGTATCGGGGAGAGTGCACAGTCGCCAAAATATATAAAGGACAGGCCGAGGCGGGCGAGCGCTACCATCTACATTCTTGCGCTTGCCCTGTCTCGGACTGTATCGGGGAGAGTGTACAGTCGCCATAATATATAAAGGACAGGCCGAGGCGGGCGAGCGCTACCATCTACATTCTTGCGCTTGCCCTGTCTCGGACTGTATCGGGGAGAGTGTACAGTCGCCATAATATATAAAGGACAGACCGAGGCGGGCGAGCGCTACCATCTACATTCTTGCGCTTGCCCTGTCTCGGACTGTATCGGGGAGAGTGTACAGTCGCCATAATATATAAATGACAGACCGAGGCGGGCGAGCGCTATCATCTACATTATTGCGCTCGCCCTGCCTCGGACTGTATCGGGGAGAGTGTACAGCTGCTATAAAATATTTTTCTATCATCTACATTATTGCGCTCGCCCTGCCTCGGACTGTATCGGGGAGAGTGTACAGCTGCTATAAAATATTTTTATTTTCCAGGCCACTTAGAGACATACAAAATCGAAGGTGACTACCAGAGTGGTAGCAATGTTCTGGGACTGGTGTGTTTCAGCATTGTCCTCGGTATAACTATGGGCAAGATGGGTGAAAAGAGCAAGCCTCTACAGACCTTCTTCCATACACTGTCAGAAGCGATGATGATCATTACTGGATGGGTGATTTGGTAAGTGAAAATTAAGATTCTGAAAATTATCCCTAATTCAGAGTGTGGCGGACAAATTAGCACCACAATCCTGAATCAGGCTATGGATGTTACACAGTTCGGCGCTATACATACAACAACTGACAATATAACAAGTGGGCTTCGGACTGACCAAGCATAGGATTAGGATAGATTTAGGCCTTTCACCAACATCCCACAAGGGCGTGGTCTAGAGTGCTTGAAAAAAGGGCTCCTGATTCCTTTTGTAACATCAGTCATTTTAAATTAACTTGATTTAAGATTTTTCAAGTTACTAACTAAAATCCGGGAACCGTAAGTTATACATCTAATGCTCATAATGGATTTCATTCATTAGAACGGAACAACCATACGGAAATTTTACGCAGTTTATTATGATTCTGATCCCGACCTTTCAGATATTTTAAAACAAATGTAAGAGGTAGTGCCATGCTGATTTGCAGACGAATTGGGCCGGCACGACCGGGTTTTTTTTTTTTTTTTTTTTCGGATGGATCTATGCTAATGGCCCGAAGGCCCTAATGCTTCATCGGATTAGTGTGAGCCCATTCGGCTCACTTTTGATTGGGGGGTTGCCCCCCGCCTACCGTGCAGTCTGCGACCACACGGCCTCCTGGCGTTGGTTGTGGGCACGACCGGGGCGGTCCCTCTCGCTCATATAACACCGGCGTCAATTGACTGCTATCCTATCTTATTTCCGGTGGCCTCTGGGGGGGGCGGGTCTTCGACTACTCGTTTGCTATCCTATGCTTAGAAAAGAAAGCAACCATGGATCAGATTCAGTTTTCGGTGTCGGTTATTAAAAGAGTTATAATATTATATATGATCTTTGTATCTCAGGTTGTCACCTCTCGGCGTGTTCTTCTTGGTGACCGCGAAGATTATGGAAATAGAATCATTCGCGGAGCTGGTGGGTCGACTGGGATTGTATTTCATGACGGTGCTCCTGGGACTGTTCCTGCACGGTTTCGGCACTTTGAGTGTTCTCTTCATTTTGGCTACGAAGAAGCTCCCGTGTCGGTATATCGCGAAGATGGGTCAAGTTATGGCGACTGCATTTGGTACTGCCTCCAGGTTTGTTTTTATTGACATTATTTATTTACAGGACCTAAATATATCAATTGGCTTTCTTAGTGACTAATGACAGACATACAAGACAGAAGTTGATACGTTTATACACTAGATGCCAGTCGATGGAGGGGATATGATGTGACGTGGAGGAAAGAGTTTCAATGCCTTTCTCTGTGTACCTAATTAAACTCTTTGTTGTATTACATTAAAAAAGACGTGTTAAATTAATTGCTGCTCACATTTGTCTGGTAACATTTGTCTTATCAAGAAACAAATATTTTTCATGGCGACCGATAGTACAACATAGACAAGGCTTAAGGCGCAGTATTTACCTCATAACCATAAAACGGGGTTTCTCTGTCACTCACGAGGAAACCCAATGAAAATATCCCACGCAAAAAATACTGACCATAGAAAAAGGTCTAAAGAAAAATGTTATCCGAATATAATTTATTATATTTGTTTAATATTTTCAATAAAAAATCGTAATTTGCACAAAAATAAACTTTGGCGTCGAAAATATCTGTATTTTCAGCGGTAACAACAATTATTATTTTTAAATATAATAGGAATATGGTTTAATTAAAAATTTAACCAGACAAATATTGAATGCGTGTACTTTGAGGTAAAAAAAAGAGGGCGCTAGCGAGTGCATACGTTTACTTCTGCTCTGTGATAATTATAATATTAAAAATATAAATCTGGTGATATAAGTGCTGATTTGTGTTTTAAAAAGTGTATAAAGACAAGACTCAAGAAAAAAAAATATAAGTGAGGACGGAAATTTTAGACAAAACTGCAAAATAATACTATTATTTTTAGTCCTAAATTTCAGTTAAGTGCATAATAAAGACAGTTAAAAACAGTGATTCAAACAAATTTTTACTAAAACAAACTGAGTTACTACTGGTGAATTGTGAAGTACGAACTTTTATTAGATTCAGATTCGTATATATAAGCTAAGATCTAGAACCAGTAACAAAAACTGCATATCATCATCTGCTTTGAAAACAGCACCATCTAGTGAAGAGTAGCGTAACACGCAGACAAACTACTTCAATAGATAACTTAATCTCAACTGAGTTCCAAGCCGTACCGCAAGAGGGCGTACAACCAAACAAGAAATATCAATAATAGAAAATAGAGTTTAATAAATAATGGAAGAGCTTACAAACCTGATTAGAAATCTGCAATCCAAATTCGACGAACAAACCAATGCATTACGCGTTATGAAACAAAGCATCCCACAAATTATAAATAATAATATCGATAAAAAATTCGCAAATTTGGAACTTAAATACAATGCACTCCAAAAAACCGTAGATAAACAGAGTCAGCGAATCTAACAATTAGAACGAAAAATTAGGAAAAAGAACTTAATTTTCTTTGGTATTAAAGAAGGAAAGTGAGAGAAACTATTTTGATTTACAACAAAGCATACTAGATATTATTAAACATAACATGGGTCTTTCATACAATGAAACAAACATAGAAGAAGTAAGACGCTTGGGGATCAAATCGGAAGGAAAAATAAGACCTATTTTCGTAACATTTAATACTCTTGGCATTAAAATTAACGTAATAAAAAACAAGAAAAAGCTCGACAATGCATCATATTATATCAAAGAAGACTTCCCTCGGGAGGTACTTGAAGAACGCAAAAAATTAAACGCCCTACTACAAGAGGAAAAGAATAAAGGTCGTAAAGCTTTTATAAAATATAATAAACTTATTATTATTCCTGAAGAAAAAAAAAATTTCCTATCCAAAAAACAAAACATAACCAAAACCACAACAAAAGAAACCTATCCGAATCTCCAGAAAACACCAGCGAATATTTAAGAAAAAATAAAACACACAACCCTACAAAGATGCATAATCCAAATATCCAACAATACTTGTTAAAAAATCAAAATCAAAATAAAGATCCGCTTTCAACCCAAATGACAATAGACAACACATCTAGTGTACTCTCACATCCATACCTAAATATGAAGAACTGAGATAAAGCGACCTCTCCACAAAATTCCCCAATACGGCCGGTCACCGCGGGGATGAACGACCAAAACCCTCCACTCAAACCACTCTACATCTGTACATACAACGCACGATCCCTATTATCTCACGAACGGCTTTTAGAGTTTAAAGATGCTATTTCAAAATAAACTATGATGTCATTGGACTCTCCGAGATACGTAGAACAGGGTACAAGATACTGGAAGACAATGATCATATTTTTTGCTATTATGGTGAAACCAAAGGCCGTCACGGCGCTGGATTCCTCTTAAAAAAATATCTTAAAACCAACATCGAAAGCTTCATTGCAATCTCTGAAAGAGTGTGTATATTAAACTTAAAAATAGATACAACAGATTTCTCGATCATACAAATGTATGCACCTACCAGTATCGCACCCGATGACGAGTCAAACACCTTCTACACCCAGTTACAGGAAGCATTAGAAAAAAGCAACAAAAAAGTCATCGTAATGGGCGACTTTAACGCTTGTATTGGTAAACGGCAGTCAGGAGAACAAAGAGCGCTAGGATTGTTCTGTTATGGCAACCGAAACATGAGAGGTGAAAAACTAATACAATTTGCTCTTCAGAATAATCTCAGGGCAATTAACAGCATGTTCAAAAAGAAAACAAAAAATATGTGGACGTGGATCTCACCAAAGGAAACAAAATATCAGATCGATTATATCGTTTCAAACATGAAAGAAAAGTTCACGAATATAGAGATCTTAAACAAGCTCGTTTCAAATAGCAACCCAAAAAACAAGTAGAGTAAAATATAGCTCAAATGAATGGACTTTGAATACAATAGAACATGAAAACCTATTCCTGCAAAATCTAAAACTTGGTCTACAAAAGATAAACTTATTGACATGTACAAATATAGAGTCATATTATTCAAATATAAAAAGAGCAATCACTGACTCTATTAAATCTATTAAGAAAACAACCAATAAATCAAAATATATTTTATCCGAAGACACAAGACTACTATTAAATAGGAGGATGGAACTGCAAAATAAAAAATCTCGAACAAAAGAAGAAAAAAATTAACTTAGTAGCCTATTTAAAAGTATACATAAAAAGATAAAAAAAGAGTACGAAACACACAGACTAAAGATAATAGAAAAACATTTATCCCAAACCGGAAGCCTGAAAAAAGGATACAAGGAGCTAAATCTGGCAAAAACTTGGATTCCTACTATAAAAGGAAAGTCAAACGATAGCGAAATATCCTCGAGAACACAAATAATAAATATGGCCACTTGCTTTTACAAAGACTTGTACTCTAGAAAAAACCAAATTTTAAATAAATCAATAAGTAAAAACACAAAAAACGAAACGCCCTCATATCCACTCCCACTTCAAAGATTTACAGAAAACGAAATTCTTAAGAAAATAGAAACTTTAAAGAAAGGAAAAAGCAGTGGCCCTGACAACATACCAAATGAAATTATCATAGTGGGAAGATATATACTAACACCCTATCTAACAACTCTTTTCAATGAAGTAATGGACTCTAGACAAATTCCAAAAGAATGGGCACAATCTGACATTATCTTATTATATAAAAAAGGAGACCCTGCAAATATTGCCAACTATCGACCTATAAGCTTACAGCCGTGCCTTTATAAACTATTTGCCTCATGCTTAGAACGACGCATATCTGAAATCACTGAAAAATTTCAACCTGTAGAACAGGAGGGATTCAGAACATCTTTCTCAACAATTGACCACATTCATGCTCTAGAGCAAATAATAGAAAAATACGAGGAACGAAGACACGCACTATACTTGGCATTCATCGACTACGCAAAACATTTCGATACAATTTCCCATGAAAGTATATGGAAGGCTTTGTATGAATGTAGAATACCACTTGAAACAATAGAGCTGATACAAGATATATACAAAAAAAGTGTTAGCCGAGTGAAACTTGACAAAACCGGCCCTGAAATAGACATTTGTAGAGGTGTAAGGCAAGGCGACCCCTTATTACACTATTCATAAGTTTTTTGCAAAACATCATGATGCAACTTGACTGGTCAAAGAAAGGCATACATTAAAAAATTAAAGGAAGTTACCTTAGCAACCTACGTTTTGCAGACGACATTGTACTATTTTCAGAAAGCCCATCACAACTTGAGGAAATGATCAACGAACTTAACCACAGTAGTCGGAATATCGGTTTAGAATTAAACATCGAAAAAACTAAAATCATGTCCAATAAAGCTCAAAGGCCCATATTTGTGGAAAATCGACAGTTAGAGTATGTCCAGAAGTACATATATTTGGGTAAACAAATATCCTTCTCGAAATCAAGACACCGTGACGAATTTAAGAGACGCGTTAACATGAACTGGAATAAGTTCTGGGGCCACAAAGAGGTCTTAAAATCTGACCTACCCATGAGACTGAAAAAGAAAGTCCTTGACTCATGCCTCTTACCATGCCTTTCTTACGGAAGCCAAACGTGGATCTATAACACTTACACAAAAAGTAGAATTGAAACATGCCAGAAAGCCATGGAGAGAAGTATTCTTAATTTGAAACTAAAAGATAAAAAAAGATATTGCGAAATAAGAGAAAAAACAAAAGTCATAGATGCGTTAACCCACTGCAAAAAACTTAAGTGGAAATGGGCCGGTCATGTTGCACGTCAGGACAAAGAAAGATGGGCTAGAAAAATTACTACATGGGTGGGCCCTCCCGGGAAAAGACAGAGAGGCAGGCCAATGGAAAGATGGGAAGATGAACTCAATAAGATTGCAAATAACGACTGGATCAAAATAGCCCAAGACAGGGAAAAATGGAGAGAGATGGAGGAGGCCTATACTCGTAGAGAGGTCCTTAATAAAAACAGAAAAATTACTATTAATGATAACTTTTTAGCAAATACTTTATTATAATAAGCACTTAAAACTATCCTTTATTAAATTTGCTACTTGCTTTTTACTTTATTTCTTTTATAATAAGGTGTATTCTAAACTAAATTAAATTAAGTTATATTAAGTTAGTTTTTAACGAAGTGTGTATTATTATTAAGGAAATAAAAGGCTTTATTATTATTATTATTATTACTTTGAGGTATCTAAGGAAAACCCGCTAATGAAATGTTTATTTGCAGCCTAGTTACTATATTATATATATACAACCTTTTTCAACGTTTCCTAAAAGTAACATTGGACTACGCGGTATCGCGCGCAGTAATGCATGAGTGAAATAGACGCTTTTAAATCTTAGTTATTCCGCACCTTAAGTTAAAATTTTTTAAATAAAAATTATAACCGACTTCAAAAAATAAAGTAACTAAAATGTTATAAAATAATCGCGTGTACAATCTTTGCGTTTACCACGTCATTATTGTTACTTTTGGAGTCGGTGTCAGCTAAGTTAAATAGGTACCTACAGCAACAAATACGTCACCATTGTCGTATTTGTTGCTCTAGGTACCACGTACACACGTGTACACGCGATTATTTTATAACATTTTAGTTACTTTATTTTTTGAAGTCGGTTATAATTTTTATTTAAAAATTTTTATTTCTTAATTTTTAGTGATTCATTAAAGAAAGGCATACAGAGATAGACATTTTGGCATATTGAACCGTATGAAGTAAGCCCAAAAAAATCTGTAAATCGTCGAGGAGTTCCCTCGACTGTCTATAGTCTCCATCATCATAACGGTAATGGCACGTATCACCCATAAGGGTGCAAAGTTCTAATCAGTATAAATTAATTAAGTCCAATCACAAGGTAGCTACTTTAAACTATTTAGGAGTTCCCTTAACTGAGCTTCGTCTTCATCATCAGACCCCCAATCACAGTCACAACCCATCTAGGTGTAAATTTCTCACCAATACAAATTAATCAAGCCCAAACACAAGGTTACTGAAGTAAATCGTCGAGGAGTTCCTTCGACTGTTTTCCAGCTCCAGCATCAGATCGACTCTAGACCTTCATTAAATTGTAGTGCTTTAAACTGCTTATTTAAAAAAATATTAAGCGCACTAGTCATTCCTACAAATTTCGAAAGTTTTCCTCGATTTCTCTAGGATGCCATCATCAGATCCTGGTTTCCTTATAATGGGACCAAATGGCAAGTATACCCTTTACTCAAGTATACCCAAGTATACCTTTCAAACAAAAAAAGAATTTTGAAAATCGGTCCACAATTGACGGAGAAATCGGTGTACATACATAAAAAAAAAATACCGGCCGAGTTGTGAACCTCCTCCTTATTGTTGAAGTCGGTTAAAAATTATAAAGCAATACTACAATTATAATACAGCCGATTCTTTGGCAAAGATCCTAAAAATGCCAATTTATGGCGTTAGGCTAAAATGCAAGTAGGCTTACGTTAATGTATTTTAAAATTTTATGGTAACAAATTCTTCTTCGTTTTTAGCTCAGCAACGATGCCAATCACGATAGGATGCTGTGACGACATGGGACTGGATCCTCGGATCACGAGATTCGTGATCCCGATCGGAGCGACCATCAACATGGATGGAACAGCTCTCTATGAGGCGGTGGCTGCTATATTTATCGCACAGCTGCGGAAAGTTGAGATGTCTTTTGGCAAAATTGTTGCCGTCAGGTAATTTTTTTAAAATTAAAGTAGAGAGGATATTAATCGACCAAGAATCTTTCACTATTATAGGATAATTTAATAGGCACACGTACCAAATGATAGTAAGTGCTCAGCGTTGCAATGGACATAAACAACCTCATTTGAGACTAGATCAGATAACTCATGCGTAATAGGCGCTCTACACTCGCGCGAGAATCTCGCGTTCTTGCGTGGTTCTCGCGAGAACGCGAATCTCGCCGAGCATCTCCGTAGAATCTCGTGCAAGTGTAGAGCGCCTATAAGACGAGCATTGATGTAGTTGTAAAGTCATGCCCATAGGTACACTATAATATAATATGTTAAAACAACTCACACACACGGCCATCTTATCCCAAACTAGGCAGAGCCTATTCATATGGTAACCAGACAACTGATAAATACTTATATATTTCTAAATCATCATCATCATGGGGTGCTATCTTCATATTGAAGTTTGGAGGTCAGCTTTTGGTACTCCGTCCGATCAAGGGAATACATACATATTATAGATAAATTACACTCAGACACAGAACAATTGATCAAGTTCATCACACAAACATTTGTCCTGGGTGTGGATCGAACCCACGACCTTCTGGTTTAGCAGTCAGGGTCACTAACCACTAGACCAACAGGCCAGTCATTGCTAGTGTCCTCTCTCAAAAACATTGACGAGCTGTTTCGCGTACAATAAATAAGGTAAGCTGGACGGGCGCGCCGTGCCCCCCCCCCCCACCCCCACAAATGGATTTTATTTTGTTGGCTTAAATAATTTACTATAACTGATTGAATGTACTGATAGTTGTTGGTGGAAATTCGTGTTTTATAATAATTATACAACTGTTTTTCCACCTGACGATGACTTTGTCGAAACTGGTCGTGTAATTTTATCTAAATTTGTAATATATATAAAATAAAAGTGGAAAAATTTAAAAAGGAGTTGTAGAATTATTATCAAGAATTTATTCTCAAAAAAGACAAAGTCATTTAGATGAGAACTTTTAATAACAATTGTATACACATTTTAAACGTCATCCACACAGTAGGTACTCTGGTGTTCACTTCAAATATTTTAGTAACTTGCTTGTTTTTTATTGTTGAGATGATTTTTTTTATATACTAAAATAGTTTTATTTTGTTTTAAATATGTTGAATTCACATATATTATGGCCGGTGGTACCTATAAAAAGTTGTGCTTTTTCAAAACTTATGCTTTTCTTGCAAAGAGGGGTTCATAAACTAGATAATACAAGCAAAATTGGTCGGCATTGTCCGTTTCGTATTCTGCAATCTTTTTATAAAGATATTATATATGTATTTTTTGTGTTCTTAATATTAAGGTTGATAAAATATTTTTCAGTGTAACAGCAACCGCAGCGAGTATAGGCGCGGCCGGAATACCCCAGGCGGGTCTGGTGACGATGGTCATGGTCCTGGACACCGTCAACCTGCCAGCTGAGGATGTTTCCATCATCCTCGCAGTCGACTGGTTACTGTAAGTATCTAAAGGAATATGAAGTCCATAGATTACTTGGACAAGGTTTCATAATATTGCGGTCTGGTAACAAACCAGCTTGGCCTTAAATAAAAAGTGCGTGCGTACAAAGTACACATGTAAGTGAAACTTATTTGGCAAACTAATTTTTAAATCTCGTTTATATTTATACTAATCTAAAGCTTTCAATTTCTGAGACTTCCTCACTCTCTCTCTCGATCTTTCTTACTCGCTTGCTCCCTACTCTCACTCCATGGCTATGTTGCTTCATGCTACGTTCACCCTTTCTCACTCTATCACAATCCGTCTCAATCACTATCTCCCTCTTCTTGGACAAAAACGTTGCACATTTTCGTGACGTTTCATTCGTAAAATTTTTACCCTCATGCATGCAAAGAAGTTTCACTTCCAAAAGTTTTCCAATTTATTGAGGTGAGTGAGGTGCATCAGGCTACGTGGGCTCTTATCTTTTACCTCTCTATCCTGCGGTGGGTATAATCTTCAGTACGGAGAGTGGACCACTTATTTAAGACACTCCTCTCCCAAGCATGATCTAATGATATTATGAATAATAATAATACTGCATATTTCCAGTGACCGTTTCCGCACAACCATCAACGTGGTTTGTGACGCCCTTGGAGCCATAATCGTGACGTCACTGTCCCAAGGCGACATCGAGAAGACTCGCGCCCTGCAGAGTGATCGAGAACTGGCCCAGGCCAACGAACTAACCGAGCTAGAGAAGGGCGAGCACTAGATGGAAAACTCATTATTATGTATGTGTTCAAAGACGTTACGTCGTGTCGTGTGTGTTTTATTTATTGAATGATTTACTGTGATGTGAGTCTGTCAGGATATTTATTATTGTTTTTACTTGGCAATTTTTAGTCGATGTTAAAGTCTGCAAAGAGTTTATGGCAGATTTTTTTTCGTTTCAAGATTTTTCATTATCAGTCTCGATTTCGCACTGATGAAGCAACTTTTCAGCAAGATTGAAATTAATATAGTACAGATTGTGGATTTTTTTTTTACGTTCTGTTATTAATAATGATATTTAATGCCTGCGAAACTAACTTTAATTTAAAATTGATTAACAATGGCAGAGGAAAAGAGGTTTAATATTTTACTACAGGAAATATTTTTAAAATTTACTTAAGTTTAACCAATTATAAAACAATTTTAATCTTTAATAAAATCAGTACAAATTTTTGCAAAAAAATGTTTTTTTTTTCTTTTTGTTAACTAATGTTGCCAAATATATATTTATACAATTGTGTAACTAAATATAGAATTAAATGTTACATTTAGAAATCAGTAGGACGTACAGCTTGGCAAAAAAGAGTGTGACGTGGTGACAGGTGGAACTAAATATTTTACTGAATGGAAACATATAATGTTGACAATAATTGGCCGACAAATACTAGATTTTGAGTAAAGCTTAGTGTTTAACATTTAATTTAACGATTTGATCAATTTATCTTGCTGATTTTCCATATTATGATGAGACCTTAATGAAAGTGGCGCCCTCATTTTTTCCATACTCTTTTTTGCCAAGCTGTAATTGTTTAGACTAAGTTTACAAATTATTAATTAGATTGATCTATGACGTAGTTTATACTTAATTTATTGGAAAACATAATTTACTTGACTAATCGTATAGGTACTTATAAGTTATTACTTTCTTCTTTGACGAGAAATAAAATGTTTCCAAAAAAAAACTTGGTTCGTATATTCGAAAATGGCGGGTGAAATTTTAAATAGGGTAAGCAAGAAAAGAATTTAAATAGAATTACGCTATTATATAGAAAATGTAATGATATAAATCGATACAATATTTTAAATCAAATCAGTATTTCGGCAACGTTTGCCGTGAGCACGAATTTTTAGCGAACCACTTTTGGTATATTTATAGAAAGAACCTTGAAACTGCTACTATTTTTATATAAATGTACCTAACATTAGTGTAGTATTGTAGTGCCATATTATGTAAAATTATTTGCCAAAAAAGAAAACAATTGTTTCTTATAAGTCATAAAATCATTCCAATTGTTGTTAAGAAATATAATTTGTTGTTTTAACTTATTTAAATCGTTGCGAACGATTTTTGTTATATTTTTCATATTATATCATAATACTCAATGCCAAATTTTAGTCACTATATAGTTTATTAATATATCTATTATATGTTTATTAGTATTGTGTGTTAGGAAGTGTGTCGTTGTCGTGTTGGATATCTGTCTCACAACTTTTGAAATGTGTCTCATTATTCTTTAAGGAAATTGTACAAGAACTCATATAATTATTATATTTACAGAGCTGGAGACATATTGTTTATAGTCTACGTTTTGGATGTATTTTGATACACCATTCGTCAATATACTCTTCCTGTATATTAGACATTTTTTTCCGTATATGCCATGTAAAATTCTTAAAAAATTAATGAAAAAGATTAGGTAGTAACTGTTTAGATTCGAGTATTTATTTTTCTTGAGCCGCCATTTGGTCAGACTCTCACTTATTCAATCAGAAGAAAAAAAGAAAAAACTGGTACTCATGATTTGAATTTTAAAAACAGAACGAGAGCGGTGTGCTATGTCAATTGGTATATATATTACATTTTAATATATCATTTAAACTTGGGCCAAGACATCTAACAAAAGTACAAAAACCTTAAAAACGAAAATAATTATATCTATTATGTACGGTGAAATATGTTATTAAAATAAACGTATTAATTGTAATCAACTTTTATTTTCAACTATCAAAATAAAGCATTTAATTTATCAAACATTTTTTTCAGCTTATGGTATAAAATAATATAAGGATATAAACCTACCTCACAGTATCAATTACCTATAATAATTATGAACTAGGTTCTACTGGTTTGTTAATCTATAAGCGCCATCTATAGAACAAACTACATAACTTTTTACAACTTTGACGTCGCTTGCTTCGTATTCTGTGGTGATGAAAAACATTAGGAATCCTAAATAACAAGTTGCCAGCCTTTACTATCCGTATATACGCAGAACATCTAAAATTGCGCCCTTGAAAATCCTCTAATCTCTCTGGGCCCTGTGCCGCATTGATGACAAGACAAAGTCTTATAGGTTTCAATAGTATATGCATAATAATCTGATTTCGGGTAATGGTAATGATCTACGAAGGTTTCCAGAACCTACAGGGTCAGATTTTAAAATAATATACATTACTATTAATGTCATATCTGAAAAGGTAGGTAATAAAGAGATAATGTTCTTGAGTTCGGATCTACACGGAAATCTTCGGAACTCCTCATCCGATTTAAAAAGTTCTTTCACTGACATAATTCTACAGACAGAGGCTAAAACAGAGGCTAAAAATAATCATCATCGGATACGGCTGTAAATCTAAATTAACGGGCGAAGATACAGATAATAAATAATGTGAGATAGGTTCGAGAACTCTCTAACCTCACAGCCTTTATAACAAAATGAAAATATTAAACATTAAATAAAAAGACCTAACTAGCCATAGAGGCTGCCGATAGAAGTGAAAAGAGCAGCTCACTCGGGCACACCCGGCGGTCCCGAGTTCACCCGAGCCTTTCATCTCCGAGCGTGACGGATTAGCCTCACTCACAGCTCACAAAAATCTGTGTGCGGTGCGCTTAAAGAAGTTATCACTTCAAAACATTCAAAACGCACGCATATCAAAAGGAATGTTTATTTTACAACTCATGAGTATTACTTATCATTTAGTTCAGGAATGTAATAATATATACATCTTAACTAGAATTGTACAAACAAGGCAGATTGTAACACTTACACGATATTTTCTTTTTTTGGTTTTCGCTTTCATATTAAAAATATATCTATAGAAATTCATATTTATACAAAAACATAAAAACGCAACTAAGATTTAGATATGTCTAATAATTATTTTAATATTATTTTACATATTTATAGTATTAGGAATAATCCTGGTAAATGTTTTGCAAGAACAATTACATAGTTAAAATAGTCAACTTTTGGTACTACTAGCTAACATACTAGCTATAAATAATTTTAACGTTAACAGTTTTTTTCTAAATAACGTGTAATAAGCGTATTTTAAATAACGTTATAAAAATGTCTCACTTCAATAACGTGTTTAAAAACACTTAAACGTTGTTTAGGTAAATAACGATTTTTGTTCAATAACGCATTTGTTTTCTAAATAACGCATTTTTATATGCGTTACACAATTGCGTTGATGTTGTTGTTGTTATTCATGTGTTTCTTGGATCCGTTGTACACGGCCAGGGAGGAGTCCCTTCTGCCGTGTCTGTCGTTGAGGGAGCTTCTAGCCCTCGCGAGGGTGGCTGCTGATATTTCCATGGAGTCTCCGTGGGGGAATCTTGATCCTCGTCTAACGTCGTGACGACATCGCGCGTGCTGAAAACGTAAACGTCTTCTCACTAGATGCTTCAATAAAATTATATAAATGTTTTATTTAGAGCGTAAACCCATAGGTGAATTTGAAATAGTTTGACGTGGTTTGACTATATCTTGATATACAATTAGCTATTTAAGATGCATTCTAAAAAAAATAGGTCTTTTTGAAAAATATTGTAAGAAAAAAAGTTTATTAAAATTTATTATTTAGTCGAAAGTGAACGTCAAGTTGTCGAAAGCGAACGTCAATCTCATACATTGATGTTTCTATTCTATTCCACTAACGTCAGAGTCCCTTGTCTACAGGGTCAGAGTGACCACATGAGTTGCTAGAGCTAGTTCTAGATAAACTTATATTCATGGGCGACGCTGACCACTTACCATCACGTGGCTTGTCTACTTAAAGTGAGCCAAATGGGTTCACACTATTCCGATGTAGCAAAAGGGCATAGATCATTCCGAAAAAAAGGCTTGTCTACCAGTAGCGCCCGTCTCCTAGCTTGAGCTTTGTATATCGTGCTATCACCATAATTCTTATTTAGCTGAGCTAGTATTAGGGTAATTTACGTTCACGGGCGACGCCGACCTCTTACCATCAGATTTGCATGTCAACTCACAGCCCCAGAGCGCCACGTCCAACGGTTCCTGTTGAAGACGCCGTACACGATGGGGTTGGCGCACGAGTTGGTGCACGAGAACAGCCACATCGCCTTCTGGAACGCTGGGTCCAGGCTCTTAACGGAGTCCTTGTCTATCCAGTACCTGGAAAATTGGCAACTTATATTACCATCTGATCGATACCCAGGAAAACATCTGTTAGTCCTGATAGCATGGCACTAGCAACATTAGTAGACGTCACATGATATGCTCCAAGTGAGCTTGAAATTGGCAATCAGCGGTGAAAATTTAGCAAAATCTTCATTAAGTACCTACAATCTATATTGCATTAAGAGCAACTAAGTCATAAACCCTCACGCTAATGGTCATAACTGTATAAAGTTTCGAATCATAGCAATTGGCCAACCAAGTGAGACCCAAAAGACTATTTTAATTGCAAAAAGGGGTTTATTTTGTTTAATTAACAGTTCCACTGAGTTTGTTTCGCCGTTTCTTCTCAGTGAGCTTGCCTTGGAACCGGTAGACTCAATTGACGTTCAAAAATATACTCTATTGGTACTATTTGATTTTGATGAAACTAAAGGACCCTAGTACGTGTCCAGTGGCCAATGGAATAAAAGGATCTAGGTAAATGCGAAATATTAAAAAATCCGATTATATTTTTGCCTTGTCTTCCAAGCAAGACAACTTTTAATACGGCCAATGCCGTAAATATTATTCAAATAATAATTTGTGATCTTGCTTAGAAGCATAAATCATTAGCTCAGGAGCATTGATCATTAGCTTAGGAGCATACATCATTAACTTAGGAGCATACGTCATTAACTTAGGAGCATACATCATTAGCTTAGGAGCATACATCATTAACTTAGGAACATATATCATTAGCTCAGGTTCTTGAATGCAACTTACCATATACAGTAGCAGTAGTAAGGCGACCAGCATGTAAAGAACACGAGCACGATCGTCACAGACATCTTCAGAGTCCTGGCCCTTGCTCTGCCGAGTATCCCGATTCCATGTCGTCGCATTTTATCTGGAATATAATCAAACATACGGTGGGTAAATTTATTCATGATCAGAATTAATCACGAGAAACGTGACACTTTTTCATGCGTGCAGCCGGCGTTAATCGATATATAAGACGTTATCACGTCAAAAAAGACAAGCGAACTTAGGAACGAGTTAAGTGCACTGCACATTTTTATTGGAACCAATACGGCGCTTACAGTCAGGTTCAGGCGCAGCTCTACCATTTTGAGACTTTGCGCATGGTCGAATCACCTGAATCATTATATGCTAGTCCCAAGAAAACGTTCATGTTCATGGGTGAGGTTGACTCAAGCCATCAGGTCATTTGCAGCGATTCCGACCTGTATCGTTACTCTGTGCTTGGTTAGTTTTTGCACTTTGCACATTTTGTGACTATAGATGTTTAGCTGGTTAATGAATAAAGAGCCATGGGGATTGTATGACACTTCGATAACTATCTTGTTTACCCACCATGGTTCAAGCCTTTGTCGTGGCGGGTGAACCCAGCACCTTGGGTGGAGCAAATTGAACCAAGGGAGCTGCTCTTGGCTTTTTCTTATAAGAAGAGGGGACAAAAGAGCAGGAAAAGAGGCGAGGATGGGAACCTCACCCCATTGCTCTGTCCCGCCCTTGGTAGGGATTGTTCTGTGTGACAATCGATCTGTGGAGATGGCGTCAGTCGAGGTATCTTGTTGCTCTACAGATTCGGGGCACCTCACCAAAGGCAGCATTGGTGGAACTTTTAACTATATCGTTTGGTCAATATGGCATAAGCATTCTCCTCAGGTGTACTTGGACCTGCTGATAGGCCTCGACTAGCCTACGGTCGGGGAACACTTGCATTCTTCAAATATAATACTTACCGTTAGATGTGTTCGCCCTTCGTATGATCTCCAACAGCGCTGCGGAGGAGCAGTACAGCGTAGAGAGCAGCGGAGCGATGTACATGAGCGCCATGTTCAGGAGGAAGTAGGCGAACATGTGTCTCTCGGTCGGCAGCGAGCCGTAAGACACACATTGGTAGTAACTGGAAATAGATGAAGATATTTATTTTAGTTGAAGGCCACCTGATGGTGAAGGACCATACATAAATTACGTCACACGTTAAGGAGGAGGGAAAGGGTAAACCAAGTGTGACAATGTGTGCCAAGGGGTTAGAGGGGTCCTAGATGTTGTGACGTCACATTTCTACATCGAAATGTGTAAATTATTAAAACACTAATTACAAACTGATAAAGAAAAAGAAATTAAAAAATTATTTAAAACTATATTCAATATGAAAAAATTGCAAAATATGAGACGTCACACTAGGGAGGGGGACTCTCACAAATGTGACCAACGGATTACGGATTTTATCGCGGTTTATTAAGATTTTTAAAAGACCGACGTTTCGGATACCTTACAGCGACCATGATCATGGTAGGACTCCTCACGGCGGGCATGTAAAAAACTTAAAATCCGTAAAATTAGTTTTATGGTTTTCGGTACTCATGCGGTGGTTCTTTCTGGGCTAAGGCTGGCATTACGTCAGCTAGTCTGAACTACTTGAAGTCATCCGACTATATTACCCATCGAGGTCCGTTGCACATCATCTGCTATATGTCATATCAAATCAAATCAAATCAAAAATCTTTATTTGCCTGAATATAGTACATAAGTTGTTATTAATTGTAGTGTTTCATATATTCTGCCTTAAAATGGCGTGCAAATTTTTGTTCCATTTAATTAAATTATTATACAATTTAAAAAAAAAGAAAGTGCGTATTAGAATCAAGAAACAATTTTTTATTTTTTTACAAAGGCCGACCATTTTACATTTTAAATAAGTCCTCACTATTTAAAGATAATATAATTAATTATTTATTTATTTATTTTTAAATTATTTATTTATTATTAAAATTTATTAATTAATCTTAAATTAAGGTAATGTCAATAAATTAAATTAAAATATGTCAATAATTAGTTCACAGTATGTCCATTTAGATTTTTGGTTAAGAAAGTCATTAATATTATAAAACAATTTGTCAAGAAGATATTCAAATAGTTGCCTCTTAAATTTCGCCAAAGGTAAATCACGAAGACTCTTGTCTAAATTATTGTATATTCGAATTGCCATACAGTGAAAATTTTTTGCGTATAGTGTCAACCTCTGATGTGGTACATATAGTATGTCCCTATTTCGTATTCTGCTACCAGTTACATCTTTTTTTTGTTTTAAATAAATGTAGGTTCTTCTTGACAAATACACAAATTTCATATATATATATATAAACACGGAAATGGAAGTACTTTTTTAGATTTATATAAAGGTCTACAACTATCTAAAAATCCAGCACCGCATAAAGCTCTCATGCATGTTTTTTGAATTTTAAATACCTTCCCGGAATCGACAGAGTTGCCCCAAATAATTACACCGTATCTTAAATTCGATGTCACATACCCGTGGAACGCTAACAGTGATGCTTCCGGTGTAGTTATGTTTTTTAAGCGTCTTAAAACATAAACATATTTTTCTAGCTTGTTACATATTTTATTGATATGTGTTTTCCAGTTACAAAATTTATCAATACTTATACCTAAGAAATCGGTGGATTTAACTGATTCGATATGAACTCCATTAATATCAATATTTAAATTCACAAGTTTACTTTGAGGTGTTTGAAAATGTATTATTTTAGTTTTAGTTAAATTAATTTGTAAATTATTTTTCTTTAGCCAGTCTTTTGTCAACGTAGATTTTGCTTCAATGTCAATATTATCTATTTTGTCACAATTAATAGTAATAGTGGTATCATCAGCGAACAATATGCAGTCATGTTTTATACAGTCAGGTAAGTCACTAATATATAGTAAGAATAATAAGGGACCTAACACACTACCTTGTGGAACTCCGTAGCGATTGTAACGGTATCCCGAATGAAACAATTTTCTCTTGCCATTGTAAATCCTAGTTATTTCTACACACTGTTTTCTGTCAGACAAATAAGTTTGAATCCATTTTAAGGGCTTTCCTCTGATTCCATAATGCTCTAGTTTTCATAGTAGTATTTCATGTGACACAAAATCAAAAGCTTTACTCATATCCAGAAATATACCAAGTGGATTTATTTTATTGAGACTATTTGTGACATTCTTTATTAATTCGTAACAAGCGAGGGTAGTTGAACTTCCTTTTCTAAACCCATATTGAGTGTTTTTTAATAAATTGAAAGCAGTTATAAAACTGTACAATTTTTCACTTATTACCTTCTCTAAAATCTTTGATAAAATTGGTATCAGGGTGATAGGTCTATAGTTACTGACTTTATTTCGATCACCCTTTTTGAAAAGTGGTTGTACAATTGATTTTTTTAAGCATGTAGGAAATATACCCTCTTGTAATGATAAATTTATAAGATGGGTAAGAGGTCCAACTAAAATATTTGTACAATCCTTAATTAGTTTTGTACTTAAGAGATCATATCCTGTTGCATTAGTATTTTTTAGGCCTTTTATTATTTTTATTACGTCATATTCCGTTACTGGTGTAATAAACATATTTTTATTATTTTGAGGTATTTTAGAATTGCAAATTGTATTTTCATCAGTAGAATAATTAATTTCAATAAAATTATCTTCTGTATCTTTAAAATGCATATTATTATGAGTCAACCTTTTTTCCGGCAGATTTTTATCATTTAAGTTATTATTAGTTAAATTTATGAAATAGTTATTAAAATATTCACATATTTATTTAGGGTCAGTATAAGTTACTTCACTTGTCATAATTTCATTGATATCGTTCGTTTCTGAGTAATTGTTGAAAGAGTCTTTTATGACTTTCCAAGAGGCTAAGCATTTATTTGTTGAGTTTGAAATATATTTCGTTGTTATTAGCTTTAGTGATAAATTTATAGATTTTTTTTAAAATTTTGTAGTAATGTTTGTATATATTCTTGAGTATATTACTACCTAGCATTGACATTTGTAATTTAAGAAACATTTGACGTTTCTTAATACAACATCTTTTTAGTCCTTTTGTCAACCATTTATTTTTTATTGGTTTAGGGGTAATTTTTACGTTTATTTTCGGAAAATTTCATACAATAACACAGTTCATACAATAACATTAGCTAGTCATGAAATTCAGAAAATGCCTTGTTGACATCAGTCTCTTTTAATATGTCATTAAAAGACAAGGCTGACAAATTATTTTTAAATTTTCTAACGTTGTCTGCACTAAAATCACGTTTTTCTTCAAACCAAAATAGCTGTTTTCTTTTAAATTTCATCGCATCCTCAATTTCTATCGATAAACTCTGTCCTGTCTCATGATCTGATAATCCCAAGTAGTGAAGCGCAGATTTAGCATTTTTATAGTTGCTCACTATTAAATCTAAACACCCATTTTTTCTTGTGGGCTTAGAGATATGGTTTGTGATGTTATAATTGTTTAAAGTAGATATAAGTGCGATCGAAATATTATTTGTTTTTGTAAGATCTATGTTCCAGTCCCCACAAAGTATAATATTTTTTTTATCGTTTTTGGTTAGTGTTTCTAATAAATTCGCAAGTTCCTTTAAAAATATAGTTACTGTGGAAGCTGGTGTTCTGTATATGCACACAATCATGAGTCTGTAATCCGGTAATTCTACTCCACAACATTCAAATACGTGTGACATACTGTTTTTAATTGGCAATGGCTTATAATTTAAATCCTTTTTTATTAAAATGCAGCTTCCACCTATACCTTTCCCTTCACGTGAATAACTTGATACCAATTTATAATTAGGAATATATAAGTTTGATTCGCACCCACGCTTTATGAAAGTTTCCGTTAAGCAGACTACTTCAATGTCTCCTAAGTTTTTCTTTAATTCCAATATTGCTATTTCTACTAAATCGCATTTATTTAAGATACCTGCGATATTTTGGTGAAATAGTCTTAAGTATTTTTTAGCGAAAAAACTGTTTCTTTGGTGAGC
Organism: Helleia helle; assembly: GCA_963853865.1. NCBI lineage: Eukaryota > Metazoa > Arthropoda > Insecta > Lepidoptera > Lycaenidae > Helleia > Helleia helle. The sequence goes on along the minus strand of OY971433.1, from coordinate 14,989,682 downwards.
TTATATCAGATTTATTCTTTTCAGAGCATGCTATTTTTTTTTTAAAGTAAAATGGTATTGTGCCCTTGATTCCAGATCTTTGCTGTATTTTGGTTTCTAGGTTTTCTTTATATTCACTATAAGTTGTGATGCCATTCGAGACTATTGACGGTATAGTGTTTTCATTATATTTCCCTAGTTTGGTTTTGTTAGTTTGTACCAAATATTTATCTTTATAATCTAAAAAGTCTATTTCAATGTTCAATTTATAACAAATACTATTTTTAATAGTCCTTTGATTATAATAATTTAAATTATCAATATTTTTTAGGTTAATAGGTTTACAATTAGAGTAATTTTTGACAATTAATTCGAGATTATAATTTAGTAGACGCTCATATAAATATATTATATTCTTATAAATATTGGTTAGAAATACTTGTTTACAATGTTTCAATTGATTCAACGTGTTACATAAATCTGTAAATAATTTATAGGGATTTCTATCATTACTACCAATCATAAGTACTACTATATCTCGGCACGATGCAACCATATTTCTATTGATACAAGAATCCAAGATTTTATCCGAGGTAGCATAGGGTTTAACCATAGATGTAACTTGATAAATATTATTCCACTTGTTCTTTCTACTAGTAATTAAGCTTGTTGATAGTCCACGTGCATATTGATCTCCATAAATATGTATTCTGGCCTTTTGACATATTTTCTGCATTCTGTTTGAATTATTTGAAGGATTTTTGGTTACTAATGACAAATTAGTAACGTCATTTTGTAATTTGCTTGTGGTTGTATTTGTGTAGTGCGTTATTTCTTTGCTATTTTTGTACGATAGCAATTCTTCTTTATCTACTTCTAAGCTATCAATACTGGTTTTAAGCTTAGTTTCCTAGTTGATACATATTTCACCGTTAGTAACTTGTTTTCTATAATTTTTTTTCCTTAATGATGTTGTCTTTCTTACTGATGTAGCTCCATATTTATTGTTTGGTGTAACAGATGAACTCAAGGTTTTCACTGCTTTGAGAAAGTTGATTTGTTTGTCTTTCTCTTCATATTTTTGTTTTAATGTTGTTATTTCTTGGTTTAAATTATTTATCTCTTCGTGTGCGCTGGTTAGTTCACATTGTAAGTCCTCTAATTTTTGTTTTAGTTCACAAACAATTGTTGTGTCTAAGAAAGACAGTTGTGGCAGACTTTTGTTCATGTCTTCATACATAGTCGAATTAGCATGAGAACTAATAGAACCTTTACTTGTATCGTTTAAATCGATGTCCGACAATGACAGGGAACGATTTCTACGTTTTCTGTATGTTATATTTTCCATCTTTATGTGTTGAGATAAATGTTATATTACAAAAAAAATACTCTGTCTTCTGACCGGAGGTTTGAACCCCGGCAGTTCGATCGTCAATGGATTTAGAAAGCTATCTTCGTCACTGCGCCACTGAGATGCTTGGTGTTGCAGTCAAATTTAACGACCGTCTTCATTATTAACATCCATATTAATTGATGATACCGGTACTACTCTGCCCTCTATCGGTATATTTGTAAACTACGATTATTTCTAGGCCAAGAGTTTAGGTTGTGACTTAGTAGTTTTGCTATTCGACGGTAGGTGGCGGTGCTATATAATGACGGTTGAATATTCAAATCTTTCTTTGTTTGAAATTTGTGTTCACATATTAAAATTAACAAAATAGATGTTCTTGTGTCGATTTTATTTTGAATGTAAAAACTGACCTTAGTTTTGCTCCATGAAACGTTTATCAGCCAATTTTTTCCGAATTAAACTTCATACTTTCACTTTAGTTTCTTATGATTATTTACACTGTTTTTGACTCAAATATTGAATTTCAAGATCGGATAACATATGATAGGGTTTTTCTTTATTATCTGAACTATTTTAGCGTCTTTTCACTTTATTTTGTGCACTATTATATTTTTAAACGTAATATTAAACATGAGCCGAAGTAAACACGAGCACAGTAGCGCCCTCGCTGTTACCTACATAGGTCTATTACTCACCCCTTAACTTCTGGATGCTCCTCCAAATGGAAGATGAAGCTCTGCGGCAGGCTGGCAAGACCGGCGCAGATCCACGCGACGGTCAGCGCCCGCCGCACTCTGGCCTCCCACGTCACATTCAGGGGCTTTAGGATGGCGTAATACCTGAAATATATATATTGTATTGTATTGAAAATATATAAATATATTATGTTGTATAGGCAAATGGTCACACGAGGCACATGATGGTATACCTACCTACTTCAGGCCTTGACGTGGCGGTGGGGCTCAGTAGCCTAGGGTGAGCCCAACACCTTAGGCGAAGCTAATTGAGCCGAAAGGACTCTTTATGCCCCTCTTATAAGAAGAGGGGACAAAAGAGCAGGGGGAAAGGGGCGAGTACGGGAACCTCACCCCATTGTACTGTCCCGACGTTGGGAGGGGTTGTTCTGTGGTGCGGGACAACCCGTTTGTAGAGGTGGCGTCGGTCTCACCTCTCCAAAGGCGGCATGGTGGCACTCGCCGGGTTTTAGTGGGTAGAGCTGCGTCCATTTACCAGCTTTCGGGCTCAGCGAGTCCCAAATATTCGCCTGAGGAGTCCCCTATCCCCACGGGACGTGGATAATAAATAAATAATAATTAAATAAGAAATATAAATAATTAATAATATATATTTCTTCTACCAAACAGTGTGTTAGTTGTTTAGTATTCAAAATTATCAATGTCTTTTCAATCGTCTGATCACTAGACCAGCGGCCGTAATTTAATAAATCAAATTAGGTTTATAGCCGAATCGTTTCCGGCGAATTAACTTTAAAAGCAAGCGAAAATATGCGCATCACTTAAATTAACATTCCTATATAGAACAATTTTGAAACAGATTAAAAACATTGCTAGATAATTAATGCAAGAATAGGTTAGTAGTTCTGTTTTATTTTATCTGGCAACTATTCTTTTGCAAGAAAATGGAACAGTTTGATAAATTCACAGGAATAATTTAAAAAGGGATTTTTACGTTAGTTGAATAGGCTAACGGGCAGATAAGTCATCTGATGGTAAGTGGTCAGCGTCACCCATGAACATAAACGAGTTAACCTGGAATTAGCCGGGGAACAACAGATCCGGGGCACCTCACCAAAGGCGACATTGGTGGCACTCGCCGGGGTTTAGTGGGTAGAGCTGCTCCACCTTTCCATCATTCGGGCGCAGCGAGTCCCACAGCGAGAGCCTGGGGAGTTTCCCCCTCCCCAGCGGGATGCCTCAGAGCATTTCCAGTAAAAGAAAAAACCCAGTTCAATTTGCTTAGCCCAAGGTGCTGGGTTCGCCTTAAGCTACTGAGCCTACCACGACAAGGCCTAAGACGCACAATATGTTTTTAATTTAAAATTAGATATAAAATAAATGTATACCTACTTAAATATGTTAGCTTTTTTTACATTAAGTATTACTTATTTATTTACTTTGTTACTTTTTATTTTACATTAAGTTAGTTTGTACGAAGTGTACATTATTATAACGAAATAAAGGCTTGATAAGCTGGGTTTCCGGATATACGAAATGTTTATGTTTTCAAAATGTCATCAATTAAATTTTGCACCTGAATCGGAATCCGCTGAAGCGTGAAATACTCTTCCACGACATTCACCGTTAATTCCTTGATGTCAAGTTATTGCCTCCTTCCCCCTGCCACAGAAGGGTAGGGGGTGACTCCCTCCCACCCTTTTGGGGTGACATTGTACAAAATGAAATAAGTCTCTTTATAACTGCTGTTGATTATAGGACTAAATGACGGAAAAGAGTGTTGTAGGTACTATGATTGGAAAATATTAGTAAATGGATACTTTTCATATAATTAAATTAATTCTTCTAATACGACCTGTATGTGTTGTGAGTGGAAAGGAATTGGCCGTCTTGGCGTTTATTGAGAGAGGCCTATGCTTAGCAGTGGACGGATAGAGGCTGATGATGATAATGAATACGACCTATAAGGCATTAAAAGATATATTGTTTTCTAAAGGAAACAACTTTTACGGATTTTATTGCGGTATGTTAGGATGTACACATTCCCCACCATGGTTCAGGCCTTGTCGTGGCGGTGGAGCTCAGTAGCCTAGGGTGAGTCGGCACCTTGGGCGAAGCTAATTGAGCCGAGGGGGCTCTTTGTACCCTCTTATAAGAAGAGGGGACAAAAGAGCAGGGGGCAAGGGGCGAGGATGGGAACCTCACCCCATTGTACTGTCCCGACGTTACGTGGTAGGGGTTGTTCTGTGGTGCGGGACAACCCTTCTGTGGAGGTGGCGTCGGTCTCTTGTGGGACTGACTAGCCGTCGAGGTGCCCTGTTAGCTTAACAGATCCGGGGCACCTCACCAAGGCGGCACTGGTGGCACTCGCCGGGTTTTAGTGGGTAGAGCTGCGTCCACTTACCATCTTTCAGGCGCAGCGAGTCCCACATACCCACCTGGGAAGACCCACTCCCCAGGCGGGATGGCCTCAGCGTAAAAGAAAAAAAAAAGGATGCACACATTATCGACGTTTTGGAGACTTTTCCAACTACCGTCACTCGAGGACTGTCCTCCGAATTTGGGTATTTAAAGATATTTCTTATCACCATCACGGCCTTTATCGCCTCCTGGATATGGCATCTTTCAACGAACGCCAAGATATATAAACTAAGGATACACGGTGTTCCCATAGAGCATATATATAACTGGTATAGAACGGTAATGTTATGTGATTTGTATGAAAACCAATTCCGCCAAATTTGTGCTGCGACGCTGCGCCGGTTCTGCGCTCTCATTGGCCGACTGATGTCCATAGATGGATGATTAGCCGGTGAGACGTACATACAGATCACTGGTTGGTTGAATTGCTATTACGTCAGTGGCGAATCACTGACCAGTTTCTCAATTTTATGGCTCACATTACAATTTCGGCAATAGCTCGATGGGTGTTCCACTCACCTGTCTATAGCTATGCAGATCAGGACGAAACTGGACAAGTACAGGCCGTAGGTTCTGGCGAACATCATGAACCGGCACATCAGGTCCCCAGCCCGCCACTGCACCGTGCCCGCCCACGCTATCTCCAGTGGCATCATCAGGAACGTCACCTGGGAACACACTACTGCAGTTTTATTAACCAGAATTACATTGTGTGTTGTATACACTGCAGTTTCAACAATCAGAAATGTCCGGGCAACTTTTTGAGCGAGTTGAGTGTTTGTATGGCTGAGTAGTTGAGCGATTGGTTGGTTGATTGGTTACTACTAGGCACCTAACAAGTCACCCGACTTGTTAGGTGCCTAGTTGAGCGATTTGTTGGATGACTAGTTGGGCAACCAATTGGTCTTCTAGTTGGACGACAAGTTTGGTGACTAGTTTGACGACTGGTTTGGCGACTAATTTGATGACTAGTTGAGCGACTAGTTGGTCGACTTCTCCTGTGACCAGTTGGGCAGCTAGTTGGGTGACTAGTAGGGCGATTAGTTGAGCGACTAGTTTAGCGATTAGTTGGGTGACTAGTCGGATGTATAGTTAAGAGAAAAGTTGGGTGACTAGTTGGAGAAGACGAACTTCTATAATATTATGTATATAATTTTTTTTCAAGGTGGCAACGGGCTGGCACTACGTCAAAAGATCATTTTCATATAAAATACTTTTTAATTTCATATCACTTTTTAAGGCGACGCATTGTTAAATAATAATTCAAATCCGGACACGTGCCAGAGGCCCATACTCGCGCGAGCTTATAACTAAAGGACGTAAATGACAAAATGGTTTTTATTATTTTATTGAGTTAAAAACGGTAAGCGGAGAAATTCCTTCTACAATTTTAAAGAACATGTATAGAAAGTTGAGAAGTTTTAACCGGTCTCTTTTGCCCATAAGATGTGAATCTCTTTTTAAAATGAGGTACATTTGATATTTTTTCTCTGTTACAATAATGACCTAATCATGTATTGTAAACTATCAAAATAAGATTTTTATTTTGAACTATTAGGTCACCAAATTATATTTTCATTCGTTTTGGAATTACTGAAATAAATTAAAATTATTGACGCCAAAATTTCCAATGCGTCCTCTTAATAAGCACAATGTGATTTTGACATGGATGTGGAATTTAATTTAATAAAGTGACACATTTTTATGATGTCTGTACAGTCGCATGAACTAATGTTTAAATATTATTACAAACTTTAAAAAGTTACAGTATGTAATTTCCTAAACGTGTATAAAACTAAATGCAAACTGTATAGGTGACGGTGACGCGGTTAAATGTGACTACAGACTATTCCAAATTTGGTTTGTTTTTTTAATAGATTCCAATGAGGTGTAAAAAAGGCACATAAGATTTCATAGAATCGAAATGCCGGGAAATCCAATATATATTTATTGTAAAAATTAAAACGCCTAGTACATTATAGGGTTCTCAGTACCCCTTTTCACCCAGAATTAGGCTTATTTTAGATATTTAGACAGTCAATTTAGTTAGTCTCAACTCTGATCCGCTGCTTCTCTTCCGCGTTTTTATCCGCCCCGCTAAAAAAATCTTTAATTCTTTAATAATTGGGATGTCAGATACAAAAAAACTGACTGATAGTTCCCGATATTGGTACGCGATAAGACAAACAACCAAACTCGTTAACTTTATTAAATTAGTGAACTAATGAATTAACTTTTTATTCTCTTTTCAATGTGACTGTACACTTAAACTTTAGTCGCAAAGTGGAACTGTATAGAATTTCATTAGCGCTACGAACGTCGTAGACACGGCTACGCGCTACGTCATAACCTGTCATCAGAACTACCTACACTCAAGACGTCCTCATCAACTCTAATTTTCAATGTCAAGTATAATCATCAACATTAATGATCAATCTGTAATTCTCCACTACTGGATATTTACTTTAAGTACTTTAAAATCATCGTCTTTTTTATATCTACGGACGCTTTTTACTCCGGGTTCGCGTTGTGTTACGGGTACCAGACAACGGAAACATATTTAATATTTTTACACTATACATATATTTAAGATTTTTATTATATAATACACATATTTAATACACATCCGTGACCCAGGACGCAGAAACCTTAACTACCATAGATATCTTTCTTTTTAATTTTTAGAATATGTAAAAACCACAATTTAACATGGTGTGGCTCGCCTTTTCTTATTATTCGGCGGAGTTCGATTTTTGGGATATTGTCCACGAATGCCTTACTTTCGGTTAGCAAGCATATAACCGGAATAGAGCGGCAATGTTATGTGTTTTGTATGAAAACAAATTCCGCCTTTGTGCTGTGACGCTGCGCCGGTTCTGCGCTTTGATTGGCCGACTGATGGATGATTGGCCGAGGGGACGTACATACAGATCGCTGGTTGGTTGAAATGCTTTTACATTAGTGACAAACCACTGATCTGTTTTGAATTTTATGGCTCACATGATCTATATATCTATCCGTTTATATGCTCGATATAAGTGGTCACATTATTTAATATTCTGTATTCTGAAATCGTTCACATTAGCACTTTTTGGTTCGTAGCCGTTACTTACTGTGAAAGTACTTTCGCTTAGTACCAGATTAGCAAAGACCTTAGCACAATTTGTTTACACAAATTAAAAATAATAATATCTATAGACGCTTTCAAACCACGTCAATCTGGTCCCGTGATAAGTTCTCGAGGAACTTGTGTTACGGGTACCAGACAACAGAAATCTATTTAATACTTTTATACTATACATATATTTAAGATTTTTATTATATAATACACATATTTAATACACATCCATGACCCAGGAACACAGAAAATATTTTTGTTCCATGGCGGGATTCGAACCCGCAACCTCCGGCATGAGCGCCATGGCGCTTACCACTGAGCCACAGAGGTCGTCAAATATTATTATAACAATAAATAGCAAACCCCGGAATAACACAGTAAGTATTATAACAGCTGTCCCGAACTAAAATAGTTTCTGTTTATATTTACTTTCTGTTGTTGTTTGTTATTATATTAATTTGGCTTGAGTATTCCGAAAACCTAACATTTTTTTTATATCGCAGGGAAATCCTTATGGATGCAGCCAGGATCTTCGGGTAGATCCTGATCCAAAATTGGACTCGCAACTGAGAGTGCCCACCCTAACTAAAGACGCTGCGAGCGCCATCAGCCGCTGCCCGTGACTGCCCGGCCCCTACTTGGCAGTCCCCACGACGTCGTGCCAAACAGATTCAGGTTCCCATCCTGAGCCCGACACGAACACAGGGGCGTTACTGGAGGCGCATTAAGTAGCGCCTCCTATGCATCCCTATTCTTCCGCCGCAGCGGGAGACCACGTCAGCGGCCTCCTTCTGCGATATTACTTCCTCGGAGAAGGAGACCATCGCCGTCCAGGACTCGTCGTCACCGAGCATCGCGGTGATGACGCTCGGCAGAGACAAGTTCCTTCCACCGAAAACCTAACCTAAGCATAAGATAGGCCAAATTCTGCTTTTCAAGTATTTTAGTATGTCCTTTTTTTACGCCGGGAAATGCTCTGAGGCATCCCGCCTGAGGAGTAGGTCTCCCCAGGTAGGTATGTAGTACTCGCTGCGCCCGAAAGATGGTGGGAGGGACATCTTATGTCTCAGGATAGGCAACGCATAAATTAGTTGCCTGGGCTCGTTCCAGGTAAACTAGTTTATGTTCATGGGCGACGTCGACCACTTACCATCAGGTGGCACGTTTGCCAGTTTGCCTATCCAACTAACATAAAAAATAAATAAATAAATATGTGGTAAATGGACGCAGCTCTACCCACTAAAACCCAGCGAGTGCCGCCTTGGTGTGGTGCCCCGGATCTGGTAAGTTGACAGGGCACCTCGACGGCTAGTCAGTCCTGCAAGGGACCGACGCCACCTCCACAGAACAACCCCTTCCAACGTCGGGACAGTACAATGGGGTGAGGTTCCCATCCTCACCCCTTGCCCCCTGCTCTTTTGTCCCCTCTTCTTATAAGAGGAGTACAAAGAGCCCCCTCGGCTCAATTAGCTTAGCCCAACACCCTAGGCTACTGAGCCCCACCGCCTCATCAAGGCCTGAACCATGGTGGGGATTTTAGTATGCCCTATCTTATCAAACAGATAGCTTAATATTATTTTATTAATGGAGCTCTTTAACTGAGGATAAGGTCATTATATTTCAACCATAAATAGCTTTTTAGCTTTCCAAAAGAAGGGCCAGACAGGCAGCGTAATTACTGGCACCGTCGATAGGTAATTCAATATACGCCTTGCCTGCATGACAGAATAAGGGCGGATCATGATGAGCTCGTTTGTATTCATGGCGACGATTACTAATTATCTTTAGAGGTCGTCTGTAAGCTGCTTTAAACACAGTCATTTACATGTCTTATTAATAAATTTTCTAAGATATTAAATTAATTATATTAATTAGCAATTATCCCGCGAAAAACGCAGTCTTTACAGCAAATGTGTCAGTGATCTTAACGATTACTAATCGTAGAGTCTACATCCTGAGGATGCCTCGGTGTCGGGGCGAAACGTACGTAGATTGTTTGGTGGTGGTCTTTTACTGTGGTTGTGGTGCATGTGGGGTGGTGGTGCATGCGAGTGTACGCATATGCAGTGTGGGAAAGGAGGGCGGTGCTATATGCATGCATATGCGTGCACTCACACATTTGCTGTAAAGACTGCGTTTTTCGCGGGATAATTGCTAATTAATATAATTAATTTAATATCTTATATAATGGATTTCCGCAAGGTAACGCCTGATTCTATTAATAAATTTTCTATTAAAATCTTAGAATATAGGTCATATAGGTCCCTCCTGTATGGCCAACACAAAAACGTTCGGAACAGAATTAAGAGATGATGTTCCTGTCTTGCTAGTTTGCTCGAACGCGATCATTTGTTGGACCGTGATTTTACGAAAAAAGACCTTAAGGTTACTCAAGTCGCTCATCTTTCCATACAAACACAGAACTCTAATTACTACAATGTTTGACGTTGACCATCAATAAAAAAAAATATAACCGACTTCAAAAAATAAAATAACTAAAAAGTAATAAAATAAACGCGTTACTTTAATTTTTGTGTCTACAACATAAAGTTAATATACCCATATTAACTTTATGGTTTTCAAATAATAATCATCTTTTACTTCTACTAATGTACAAACTTTGCGTTTACCACGTCATTATTGCTACTTTTGGAGTCGGTGTCAGTTAAGTTAAATACGTCACCGTCGTCCGTCATCGGTGTCGTATTTGTTGCTGTAGGTTGGCTGACACCGACTCCAAAAGTAACAATAAAGACGTGGTAAACGCAAAAATTGTACATTAGTAGAAGTACAAGATGATTATTAGTTGTAGACACAAAAATTAAAGAAACGCGTTTATTTTATTACTTTTTAGTTATTTTATTTTTTGAAGTCGATTATAATTTTTTATTTCTTAATTTTTAGTGATTCATTAAAGAAAGACAGACAGAGATAGACATTTTGGCATATTGAACCGTATGAAGTAAGCCCAACAAAAGCTGTAAATCGTCGAGGAATGACCTCGACTGTCTATGGTCTCCATCATAAGACCAGTAATGGCACGTATCACCCATATGGGTGCAAAGTTCTCATAAGTATAAATTAATGAAGTCCAATCACAGGTAGCTACTGTAAACTATTTAGGAGTTCCCTTCACTATTCTTCGTCTTCATCATCAGACCTCCAATCGCAGTCACAACCCATCTAGGTGTAAAGTTCTCATCAATACAAATTAATCAAGCCCAAACACAAGGTTACTGAAGTAAATCGTCGAGGAGTTCCCTCGACTGTCTTTCAGCTCCAGCATCAGATCGACTCTAGACCTTCATTAAATTATGGTGCTTTAATATGCTTACTAAAAAATATAGTAAACGCACTAGTCGCTCCTACAATTTTCGAAAGTTAAAAAAGAATTTTGAAAATCAGTTCACAATTGACGGATAAATCGGTGTACATACATAAAAAAAATACCGATCCAATAGAGAACCTCCTTCTTTTTGTTAAAGTAAAAAACTAAGAATAATATAAATTGATCTGGTATTAATCTGTCTGTATGTACCCAACGTCGTAAAAAAAGTATACATTTAAAGAATACTTGCTTCTAAACTTTCGTATTTCCACACTGATTTTAGCCCAACTTTGGACAAAAATAAATAGTATACGGAGCACGAAAGCTCAAAATAAAGCTCGTACAGACATAGTTTAGTTATTCAAAAGTTGAAATAAATTTATTTTGAAAAGATACACTTATTAGTTTTTCTATAATAACTGTTTTGCTAAAAGGACATTTTAGGAATTAATCATTGTACATTTCATTCGCAGGTGAAATAGTATTCATTGAGTTAGAGTTCACGCCGTCGACTTGTGCAACCTTAACTATTTTCTTTGTGATTTTTTTGTGTTGGCCATCTTTCCTATACGGCCTTTTTTCCTAGATTTACCCTATATGATTATACTAGCAGCGCCCCGCGGTTTCACCCGCGTACTTCCCATTCCCGTGGGACTACAGGGATAAATTTTATGCCTATATGTTATTCTGATGTATAAGTTTTGTTGTAAAGATTCATTATAATCCATTCAGTAGTTTTTGTGTGAAAAAAAAACATATATTCATACAATCTTACAAACTTTCGCGTTAATAATATTAGTAGGATAATAAGAAACTACGTTTAATAAACTGTAGTTTCATCAGGATCGGTTCAGTAGTTGTGCTACAGAATAACACTCCCATTTGTAAGTACATTTACAATCTGTGTAAAATGTTATGAATAATAAACTCGTTTAACGAATAATTTATGCAAAAATATACAAAACAATTCCCTCAGAACTAGAAGCCTTTAAGTTATGTTTGAATAAAAAAATGTGGCATGTGCGTATCAAAAGACCCCGTAAGGTTGTTAAAAGTTGCTGAGCTATTTTTGTTATGGCAAAATACATTAGTCACAAGTGTTCAAAGTCACCCATGAAAATTATTCACACGGGATTATTATTAGCCCATGTAGTATTTTTTTTTAAACCCGGCGAGTGACACCTATGCTGCCTTTGTTGAGGTGCCCCGGATCTATTGAGCAAACAGGGCACCTTGACGGCTAGTCAGTCCCTCAAGGAACCGTCACCACCTCCACAGAGAGGTCGTCCCACACCACAGAACAACTCCACCCAACGCCGGGATAGTGCAATGGGGTGAGCTTCTCATCCTCGTTTCTTGTCCTCCCTGCTCTTTTGTCCCCTCTTCTTATACATACAAAAAACAGCTCCCTCGGTTCTATTTGCTTCGCCCAAGGTGCTGGGTTCACCTTAAGCTACTGAGCCCTGCCACGACAAGGCTTGAACCTTGGCTGGGAGCCCATGTAGTATGGTATAGTACCATAGACAGGTTAAGGCATCTGTTGTCTCGTACCGCAATGTCTTCGTGCGTTGAAAGACATAAAATGTTCCCCACCAGGGAAGAGCAGCAAGATGGCCAGACAGGCGTGTTACACAAAGTGTTAATGGTAATAATATATTGAAGAAGTCACATCAATACATTCTTCAATTTTCGGAAAATTTTCTTCGTTTGTTTTTAATATATAGTTTTGTAGTCTTGCTTTATTTTATTTAATAGCTTTATGAATCTTTGATACCCAAGAGATTTAATATTGCAGTTTATATAATATTCTCGAGACATTGGAAATAATTGTTCCCGCGGGAACTTCGTTATCCCTTCGTAGCTAGTTAATAGGGTATAGAAGTTAAGTAATTACAAAAATGTTATTTTATCATCATCATCTTTATCAGCCTTTATTCATCCACTGCTGAACATAGGCCTGCTTTAATGAATGCCAAGACGACCGAAAAATAAAATAATAGAATGTTGTTTAGTAAGATTAATTAAAACTATTCAAATCGGGATATTTAGCATGTTTTATAATTTGCATTCGAGGAGCTCGAAATTTTGGCATAGTCTACACGTTGTTCACGAGACTATACTCTACTCAGGCTTAATAGTTTTAATCGTCAAACTATTTATATTACGGGCGCGGCTTTACCTCGACGCACGGAGAGGTTACGCATTAATTGATATTTGCGTAACCTCTGCGTGCGCCGAGGTGGAGCTGCGCCTTTACCGTGTTAATTTAAAATTTAATAGAGAGAATTTGCATGTAAATATTTTAAGCATGTCGATCACTTCGTAGATTGTCTCTTTTATATTTAATAACCTAACCTGCCAGTGAGTAATTAAAGTGTACTAAATTAGGTTTAGGTTTCAACAAAGCAATTATCCGGCTTGAAGGACCGATTAGGAAATCTACTGGAATATTTAATTATGCTGAGCTGGGGGAGGAGAAAATGTGAATACGTCGAGTAATATGTGTATCCTTAGGTACTCCTTACTTACTACTATTAGAGTCGTATAGTCATATCTGTTATATATAAACAAAAGTCACACAACAATAAAACAACAACCAACTGAAATTAATAGTTATGCCAATTTTTGAAAATTTTCCAATTATTACATTCCGAATGTCATTAGCTTAAAATGTGTACTTATCTTATATAATTTAACTCAAAATTTATAGCTACAGATTCTTGAAACACGAATATGAAAAAAATGAAATTGTAATTGTTATTGGCTATTTTTGCTATAAGCACTGTTTTTCACTTTTGTTTTGTCTCGTGACATTCAAGACATTCAAAGATAATGCCAAAATATTGAACTCCGCAAAATAAAAGTGAAATCACGTCAAGCATCCCGTTTTAAATAGTTTTAATATATCAAAAAACAATTAAAAAGTAATAGGATTCTGTAAGAGGTAGTGCCTCACTGCTTTGCAGCCGAATTGGGCCGACACGACCGGGGTGGTATCTCTCGCTCACACAACACCGGCGTCAAGTAACAGCTATTCTGTCGCGTTTCGTGCAGTTTGTGAGTTTCCGGTGGCCTATTGCCTATTGGTGGGGATAGGGAAAAAGAGCAACGCAACGCATCTGCATAACTCTTTGTTGTGCGGATGTGTATGGGCGTCGGTAGTCACCATAAGGCTCCAACTGCTCGGGGCCTCCTAATTATTATATTATATTATAAAAAGAATTTTAAACAAAAATTAAAACCGACTTCAAAATAAATAAAAAAACTAAAAAGTAATAAAATAATTTCCTAATCTTTGTGCCTACAATTTATAATCAACTTGTTCTTCTACTAATATACAATCTTTGCGTTTACCACGTCATTATTGTTACTTTTGATGCCGGTGTCAGCCAAGGTAGGTAGGTACAAGGTAGGGAGGTAGGTACATCAACGAATACGGACACTGGCGAAGTCGGTTAATTATTAAAAAACCCATGCAAGCGCGCGTCTAACTTGCTTGCGGAGGCTTCCGAAAATCGTAATTTTGATGTAATACAAATTACGGATTTCAGATTTTTCTTTTTAGATTATTACGAAATTACAAAAATTTATGTCAATATCAAAGAAGTTTCTGATTTGACAGAGCGACAGACAGATAGACAGACAGACGGACAACGGGTTCTATTTTGTCATACTAGGTAGTCACACTAGGTAGGTTTGTCATACTAGGTAGGTAGGTCACTAGCTTCGTATTATAGATATGAAGCTAGTCGATATTAAGTATTATTTATTTGCGAAAAGTTTTTATTTTTAGTTTATTCCGACTTGTTGAGTGGGAGGCAACTGTTGATAATAATTATAAGATTCTAATAAGAATAAACATGTACTTCTAAAATAGTCGACCTTCAGCTGACGATAACACATCTTAATCTCAATTTATATTCATATATCATTTGGGAGCTAAGGCTATAGAAGAGGAGTCGACTACTGCCAAGGCACGAAAATTGATATTTCGAATGAATAAATCACACCGTTCAAACCTGGATTCGTAGCCGCAGATTATTTCGAATGAATAAATCACACCGTTCAAACCTGGATTCGTAGCCGCAGATTATTTCGAATGAATAAATCACACCGTTCACACCTGGATTCGTAGCCGCAGATTATTTCGAATAAATAAATCACACCGTTCAAACCTAGATTCGTAGCCGCAGATTATTTCGAATGAATAAATTACACCGTTCAAACCTGGAATCGTAGCCGCAGATTATTTCGAATAAATAAATCACACCGTTCAAACCTGTATTCGTCGCCGCTGATTATTTTGAATGAATAAATCACACCGTTCAAACCTGGATTCGTAGCCGCAGCATTTTATGATTTTTCAAAATAGTAATGATCTTTCCAACGAATTAGAAAAGGTACTTTCATTACTTCGAACTTGAAGTTGATGACGACCACAACTTTTGAAATCCGTTAAGAATAATCCAACTTTTATAGATTTATTGAAGTAGTGGGTAATAATTTAATTTAATTTACTAATAATGCTTGATAAAAATATATGATACTGCTGTGAAATTCAGGTAACTATCTTAGATATTATTTTTCCTATAATACAAGGTCGTCTGGGTGAAACTATTTTTAATTACGCTCATAACCTAAGTAAGAAGTTTATCTTATTCAAATATTTCTGCTTATATGTTTAGAGAACTGTTAAAAGTATTTATTTCACTTATTTTGTTTAATTATAAACACCCCGTGAAAATACCAGATAGATACTGGTTAAATTTGTTACATAAAACGTTATTTTATTAATAATATTATACCTTATATACAAAAAAAAACTTTTTATTATAATGAAACAATTTTCATTATAATGAGTGAAATTCGCGCAAACATTAGAAAAAAAAACTTTTTATTTATTGTACCTATGTATGTAAAGTAAATAAATAAATTAAGTTAATGTGAAAGTAACATCAATCAAAATCAAAATCATTTTACACCAGCGGTCTGTGGTCCAGCTACACTCAAAAGACATTCAGTACCCTACGGGTTCTATATAAAAACCTATTCAGGATGCTGCTGGGATTGCCCAGGCTTTGCAGTGCATCCGACATGTTTGCGGATGCACATACCAAAGACTTCTTCGCTGTAATTCGTAACAAAATAACATCTGTCAGAAATAGAATGCTGGACAGCCTGACAGTGTCTTACAAAGGCATTGGGTAACCGCCCTGTCACATCCACAAATTGTGTCCGTGTATAAAATTAATTAATATTAATAATGTAATTAATATTAATAATGTGTAAAAATAAATAATTAATGTTTCGTAATTATCATAGTCATAAGCTTTTCTTTTTTTTTGTATATGGATCTTTGATATCTGAGTTACGAATAAATAAATAAATAAATAAGAGGTAGTACGATGCTGAATGGCCGGCATGACCGGGGTGACCTCGAGGATCACATAATATCGGCGTAAAGTGACAGCTAAGCTATCGCGTTTCGTGCGGTTTGTGAGATTCCGGTGGCCAATTGGGGGGATAGGGAAAAGGGGGGCAACACATCTGTATAATCTCTGGTTGTGCGGATGTTTATGGGTGACGGCGCCGTGAGGCTCCGACTGCCCGTTTGCCCCCTGATGACATAAAAAAAATGTGCTTCATACTACGTTCGCCCTTTCTCACTCTCTCTCAATCGGTCTCAATCTCTCTCTCCCTCTTATTGGGCAAAAACGTTGCTCAATTTCGTGACGTTTCATCCATAAAAATTTTGTGCGCAAAGAAGTTTCACTTCAGAAGTTTATCTAGCCCAGGCAACTCTTCCATGCGTTGCCTATCTTGAGAGTGAGTTCTCGGTGCCAGTTTCTGTCATTCATTCCGAAAGCAAAACCTTTATACTGATTAAATACGCAGGATGAAAAATATCACGACAAATACTCGTACAAATAATAATAGCTCGTGTAAAAATTTTGATGTAATACAAATTACGGATTTCAGATTTTTCTTTTTAGATTATTACGAAATTACAAAAATTTATGTCAATATCAAAGAAGTTTCTGATTTGACAGAGCGACAGACAGATAGACAGACAGACGGACAACGGGTTCTATTTTGTCATACTAGGTAGTCACGCTAGGTAGGTTTGTCATACTAGGTAGGTAGGTCACTAGCTTCGTATTATAGACATGAAGCTAGTCGATATTAAGTATTATTTATTTGCGAAAAGTTTTTATTTTTAGTTTATTCCGACTTGTTGAGTGGGAGGCAACTGTTGATAATAATTATAAGATTCTAATAAGAATAAACATGTACTTCTAAAATAGTCGACCTTCAGCTGACGATAACACATCTTAATCTCAATTTATATTCATATATCATTTGGGAGCTAAGGCTATAGAAGAGGAGTCGACTACTGCCAAGGCACGAAAATTGATATTTCGAATGAATAAATCACACCGTTCAAACCTGGATTCGTAGCCGCAGATTATTTCGAATGAATAAATCACACCGTTCAAACCTGGGTTCGTAGCCGCAGATTATTTCGAATGAATAAATCACACCGTTCAAACCTAGATTCGTAGCCGCAGATTATTTCGAATGAATAAATCACACCGTTCAAACCTGGATTCGTAGCCGCAGATTATTTCGAATGAATAAATCACACCGTTCAAACCTGGATTCGTAGCCGCAGATTATTTCGAATGAATAAATCACACCGTTCAAACCTAGATTCGTAGCCGCAGATTATTTCGAATGAATAAATCACACCGTTCAAACCTGGAATCGTAGCCGCAGATTATTTCGAATAAATAAATCACACCGTTCAAACCTGGATTCGTCGCCGCTGATTATTTCGAATGAATAAATCACACCGTTCAAACCTGGATTCGTAGCCGCAGCATTTTATGATTTTTCAAAACAGTAATGATCTTTCCAACGAATTAGAAAAGGTACTTTCATTACTTCGAACTTGAAGTTGATGACGACCACAACTTTTGAAATCCGTTAAGAATAATCCAACTTTTATAGATTTAATGAAGTAGTGGGTAATTATTTAATTTAATTTACTAATAATGCTTGATAAAAATATAGGATACTGCTGTGAAATTCAGGTAACTATCTTAGATATTATTTTTCCTATAATACAAGGTCGTCTGGGTGAAACTATTTTTAATTACGCTCATAACCTAAGTAAGAAGTCTATCTTATTCAAATATTTCTGCTTATATGTTTAGAGAACTGTTAAAAGTATTTATTTCACTTATTTTGTTTAATTATAAACACCCCGTGAAAATACCAGATAGATACTGGTTAAATTTGTTACATAAAACGTTATTTTATTAATAATATTATACCTTATATACAAAAAAAAACTTTTTATTATAATGAAACAATTTTCATTATAATGAGTGAAATTTGCGCAAACATTAGAAAAAAAAACTTTTTATTTATTGTACCTATGTATGTAAAGTAAATAAATAAATTAAGTTAATGTGAAAGTAACATAATTCTAGTCATTTTGTCAATCATTTTACACCAGCGGCCTGTGGTCCAGCTACACTCAAAAGACATTCAGTACCCTACGGGTTCTATATAACAACCTATTCAGGATGCTGCTGGGATTGCCCAGGCTTTGCAGTGCATCCGACATGTTTGCGGATGCACATACCAAAGACTTCTTCGCTGTAATTCGTAATAAAATAACATCTGTCAGAAATAGAATGCTGGACAGCCTGACAGTGTCTTACAAAGGCATTGGGTAACCGCCCTGTCACATCCACAAATTGTGTCCGTGTATAAAATTAATTAATATTAATAATGTAATTAATATGAATAATTTGTAAAAATAAATAATTAATGATTTGTAATTATCATAGTCATAAGCTTTTCTTTTTTTTGTATATGGATCTTTGATATCTGAATTACGAATAAATAAATAAATAAATAAGAGGTAGTACGATGCTGAATGGCCGGCATGACCGGGGTGACCTCGAGGATCACATAATATCGGCGTAAAGTGACAGCTAAGCTATCGCGTTTCGTGCGGTTTGTGAGATTCCGGTGGCCAATTGGGGGGATAGGGAAAAGGGGGGCAACACATCTGTATAATCTCTGGTTGTGCGGATGTTTATGGGTGACGGCGCCGTGAGGCTCCGACTGCCCGTTTGCCCCCTGATGACATAAAAAAAATGTGCTTCATACTACGTTCGCCCTTTCTCACTCTCTCTCAATCGGTCTCAATCTCTCTCTCCCTCTTATTGGGCAAAAACGTTGCACAATTTCGTGACGTTTCATCCATAAAAATTTTGTGCGCAAAGAAGTTTCACTTCAGAAGTTTATCTAGCCCAGGCAACTCTTCCATGCGTTGCCTATCTTGAGAGTGAGTTCTCGGTGCCAGTTTCTGTAATTAATTCCGAAAGCAAAACCTTTTTACTGATTAAATACGCAGGATGAAAAATATCACGACAAATACTCGTGTACATATAAAAATAACTCGTGTAAAAAAAGAAACAAATATTCAAGGTTATACAAATCAGGTATTAGCGAAATTCGTGAACTCAAAGACTATACAGAGTTTTCTTCGAATTTATGAACAATCTTTTCAAGTCAATGGTTGTTTCAATTCAAATATTTTCTAAAGCCAAGCGTGTCATTCATTTGAATAAGCCATTTATTATTAAGAGTATTTCAGAATTTGGTTCAACGTACGCGTGTCTTTGCCCACTTATATTTGATAGGACTAATAAAGACGCCATTTTGAAAAGAAATTATTTCCTGATTTTTCCTCGTACCCCAAGGTATGTTCTATGAAATTACTATTATTTTATGTTATTATACTGTATTTAAATTTAATTAAGTAGATAAATTAAAGACAACGTTTTAATTATACTTATTCTCTTTGAGACTGGATCATTTTATTTTCCATGTAAACCTAATTAATAAAACTTATAATAATATGTTCTTATTATATCTTTATTGTATAATATTTTTATGACACGTTTTTGTCTCCGTTTATTATAGTTGAGACAAAAAAAGATGTTTCATTTTTAACGTTACTTGAAGTGAAAACTTCTTTAGGCGCTTTGAGCACTTTTTGAGGGGACAAAAATCATGAAACTTACGACATCGTCACCTCGTCACCGAACGCTTCCAATGTGAAATTTATGACGTCATTATGAAATTTCAAAACAACTACAATGGGGTGAGGTTCCCGTCCTCGCCCATAGCCTCCTGCTCTTTTGTCCCCTCTTCTTAAAAAAGGGGTACAAAGAGCCCACTTAGCTCAATTCGCTTCGCCTAAGGTGCAGCGGCTCACCCATGGCTACTGAGCCCCACCGCCACGTCAAGGCCTGAACCATGGTAGGGAACACATAAGTTACCTTTTCTTTTTTTTTCTTTTACGCCGGGAACTGCTCTTAGGCATCCCGCCTGGGGAGTGGGTCTCCCCAGGCGTGTATGGGTATGGGTATGGGACTCGCTGCGCCTGAAAGATGGTAAGTGGACGCAGCTCTACCCACTAAAACCCGGCGAGTGCCACCAGTGACGCCTTGGTGAGGTGCTCCGGATCTGTTAAGCTAACAGGGCACCTCGACAGCTAGTCAGTCCCGCAAGGGACCGATGCCACCTCAACAGAGGGGTTGTCCCGCACCACAGAATAACCCCTCCCAACGTCGGGACAGTACAATGGGGTGAGGTTCCCGTCCTCGCCCATAGCTTCCTGCTCTTTTGTCCCCTATTTTTATAAGAGGGGTATAAAGAGTCCCCTCGGCTCAATTATCTTCGCCCAAGGTGCTGTCTCTGTACTGAGCCCCACCGCCACGTCAAGGCCTGAACCATGGTGGGGACACATAAGTTACCTGGCCTAATCCTATGATGAATTTGTTTATGTTTAAAGGCGACGCTGACCACTTACCATCTTGTGGCCTACTGCCAGTTTGCTTCGGGATCTGCAATATCTAAAGTTGTCTGTGCGTTTGCCTTTTTTACAGTTTACAGCTAACGTAAAGAAACTGAGTTCCACAAAATTTTTGCTAGAAGCGTTTGACTGGGTGAAATGTATGGACAAAACTAGCAAATGTAAAATATTTTACTAATAAGTAGTATTAGCTCTTATACATGTTTTTTAATATTTTTTTCGCTGGGAAATCGTTATGGATGAAGACAGGATCTTCGGGGAGATCCTATCCCAATGTGGGACTCGCATCTGGGAGTGCCCACCCTAACTAAAACTACTGCGAGTGCCTTCAGCCGCTTCTTGAGGGTCCCGGATATGCAACAGACATCATCGATCACCTCAGCGACAAGCTGGCCCCGGTGAAGACCAGACTACTCCTCATAATGGGGGACTACCCGGCCGCTACTAAGCAGTCCTGACGACGTCGTGCCATACAGAACCAGATTCCCATCCTAAGCCCTACACGAACACAGGGGCGTTACTGGAGGCGTATTAAGTGGAGGCGCGGAGGGCCGAGTCCACCGCCGCACCACAATCATGACACACTGTCAATGGCTCCCTGCGGGCCGTCTGGCACAGGTACTCCCCAAAGCAACCATGCCCGGTAAGCACCTGTGCAGACGGCAGGTGAGGGGTTTGCGCTTACGGCGCATCCACCGCTCAAGGACCAGTCGCAGTGCAAACGTCAGGCTTTTGCCATACGGCTGTCGAGCCAGGTCCTCCCCCACCTCCGCTTTAACGCCTCTTGCCCTTGTTGGAGAAACCGCAGGATCCCGTCCAGCGTAAGGCTTTCACCGAGCGACCTCCTATCCGAGACATAGAAGTGCGTCTCGGCAAGAACCTCCGCCACGAGCTCCCACGGGCGGTCACCGGCCAAGGCAGTGGCTGCTGCCCACGATACTGTATGGTACCCCGGATCGCTCTTACCGCGATACCCGCTGCGCTGAGCGTGGTAATTATTTTCAACTTAAATTTAAGGAAGTTCGGAAATACCCTGAAAAATTCCCCTAAAAAAAAAGATTCGCCTAGATTTTCCACCAAGCCGTCCAAAACCCACTAAATTTAGGGGAAAATCTCCCAACCAGCAGCAAATTAATGAACACTGTTTTATTATTTTATGGGTACCTATATAATAAAGAAGGGTTTATTTGTTTGATCGCGATTATCTTCATCTTTTACATTTGATTAAAATCTTTTAAACATTTGATAATTCAAATTCAAATTCAAATGTTGAGGATGATAAACACAATATGATTGAGGAAAGTTTCAGACTATTTATTTTGTTTTTTTTTTCTTTATCAATTTATGAGGCAAGTGAAATCACGAGAAACTACGTGATGAGGGTTTGATACCTTTTGCATGTTGTCATTGATCATCGTTTTTTAACGGCTCACCGGAGGAATGTCTGATTAAAACAATTGATTCTTCTTCATTGCAATATATTTGGGTAGAGTGACGCCCTTCACAAAGTATACTAGTAGAATATATCTAAGTGCGCTATTGGCGCC
Source organism: Helleia helle (assembly GCA_963853865.1). Lineage (NCBI taxonomy): Eukaryota > Metazoa > Arthropoda > Insecta > Lepidoptera > Lycaenidae > Helleia > Helleia helle. The sequence goes on along the minus strand of OY971433.1, from coordinate 14,967,342 downwards.
TTTTTATACTACATTGATATAGTCAATAGACAGTTATTCATTATCTTAAATTATTATAAATATCGTCATCTTTATATATATAATTCTTCTGTGCGTGTGTATGTCACTGAACTCCTCCTAAGCGGCTGGACCGATCTTGATGATTTTTTTTGTGTGTTTTCAAGTGGATTCGAGAATGGTTTAGATTTACAAAAAAAAAAAAATGTACAGGACAACGTCTGTCGGGGCCACTAGTAGCTTTATAAATAACTACTGTAAATACATTATTAATTATAGCATCATCATTATTATATTAATTATGTACATTAAGGTTTATTAGTGTTATACTCTAATTATTATTTAACATTATCAATAAACAATACATATCCGTTTGGCGCCACCTCAGGTTTATTATTATAATAGATGTATTTAGATAGGTAACCAACGTCACATCCGGCTGGTGTTGCCAGTGGTTTGTAACACGTTATTTTATGTAGAGCCACAAGTATACTTCTTTTTTATAATTTTTAAACGTTCAGAACAAATAATATGCACTGCCTTAATAGGTTTTTTATTGGCTTTTCATTATTTTGATGATATTTGAAGTAATATCTGAAAATACATCAGCCTCAATTAGTATTACCTGAGGTTTAAAAAGCGTACCTGCTGGTTATATGATAAATATATTACTTTACCCGCCTGACAACTGTCAAATAGAATATCAGAATTATGTATTTTAAATTCCTAAGAGGACTGACTGGCTGTGTATTTTTTACCAACCATTTATTGTCAATGTCAAACTCTAATGGCAGGACCACATTAATGTCGAAGTCATTAATTTCAAATAAAAAAAAAAGAGTCTGTCACATTTAGGTATCGAGTTTTGGCGCAAATTAGCTCCAATGAATGCGAAGATGTTGCATAACGAATAGTTGCGACACCAACATTTCAAAAAATAAAAGAAGAAAAATGCGATATAAAAAAGTAACAAAACAAAACATCTATACCTACATAGTGTATATATAGTCTCCATTCGTTTACCACTTTTGGCCACCAGGTGGTGTAATTATCGAATGATATAATAAAAAGTTTTTTGCCGGCTAGGGTACCCCTCCGAAACGCCTCATAAGGAATTTCGTTCGAAAAAGAATAATTGCAAAGATTTTTTTCAAATCTGACTGTAACGGAACGCGTTTCAACATACTTCAGCTTTAATATAAATATCACATATTTTGAGTTATTCAATGCAACATTAGCATTAACTGCTATAATAATTACTCACCATAAGATCAGCCACCGCCAAATGCATCAACAGCACGTCCAGCCGACTGGCGCGCCCCGCCCTCCTCCGCCTCAAGAGCTGGGACAGCACCGTCAGGTTCCCCGCCGCAGACACCATCATCAGCACACTGTACACTATGATGGAGACCATGTGTCCGTGGTTGAACCGCATGTCCAGCGGCAGCTCGTCTACGCTCGTGTTGAAGTGGGTCCAGTTCTTCTGGGACGCCCCACCCGGTCCCGACACCTTCTCGTCTATATCCATCACTGAACCAAGTTCACTGGAGGTTTTCTGTCTCTCGCATTGTCACGATGCCTGTAATGTATGGAAAATAAACATTTTTAGTTCTATTCGGTTGAGTGTACTTACAATACACATAGATGAATTATTTAAAGTTGCTATTGTGTTTATCGACATTTTATATATCATATAACATACAGATCCCAATCACATGTTTTTACACCAAATGCCAAGATCGGTAAAACTGTTGTTCCATTACAGCAGGACACACAGACAAAAAAAAGGCTATTGATTCAGTGATCACAAAAACTATGTCACAACATTTTACAAGTAATGCGTGTACAAACACACTTTGTCCGTGTGGACACTTACTATTTCTGCCAGACAGTTTTCCTCTGTTTCGGAAAGAAACATTTAATTGTCTTATGCTAATCGAGTGTATGCATAAACCTAGGCCTGTTTGATAATAACTAGTCTCTAATTTACCGGTGGGAGGGAAGCGCTGTGCCGCGCTTCCAGCTGCATGTCACCATCTTGCTTGTTTCTCCCGTGAAACAGCTTTGCTGTGTTTCGGAGAGAAGGGCAGGAGAGGCAGTGTAATTACTGGCACCGTGACTTAACATCTTATGTCTCAGGATAGGCAACACGTAAATGAGTTATCTGGGCTCGTTCCAGGTATACTAGTTTATGTTCATGGGCGACATCGACCACTTACCATCAGGTGGCACGTTTGCCAGTTTGCCTATCCAACTAACATAAAAAAACAAACAAATTTATTAACATAGGCGATGTCGACAACTTATTAAAGAGCGTTTATGTGGTAAAGGATATTATAAAGTAAAAGATTTCATGGAAGATACCACACCATGGGAATAAGGCGTTCCTCCCAGGCATTTTAGAATAAGATGTAAAAATTGTTATAGAATACATATTATTTGAAAAGATTAGTTCCACTGAGTTTGTTTCGCCGGTTCTTGTCAGTGAGCTTGCCTTGGAACCGGCGGTAGATTTAATTGACGTTCAAAAAGATACTTTATTGGTACTATTTTGAATACATATCTTTTTTTATATTTTGATTTGATTTTAGCTTTATATATATTTACTAGCAGACCCGGCCACGCGTTGGCTAAGATATTGTAGTAAACTATTCAATACAGTAAAATTATTATTTATGAATAAAAAATTGCGATTATAAATTGACATATAAACTATCCTATCTCCCAAGTTGGATCAAACTGCACACTGTGTGCAAAATTTGGTTAAAATCGGTTCAGTAGTTAAGGAGTTCGCGGACAAACAACGTGACACGTAATTTTTAAATATATTTATATAATATCTTTAAATAAGATTGCAAAAAAAACTTAGTAAATCTTTTTGGCTAAATTGGAACCCAATAAACAAACGACGCAAAGCCAAAACCTCACCGCTATAGTAACAGAACGAAGAAGACATTATTAAATTAATATCACTTGAGACAACAGAATGAAAGTACCCTCGAATTAATACGTGCAAGGAAAACCTTAATTACTGTCTTAATTGTGTAATTCGAAATCAAGAGTGGTGGAGCTTTCTGTAGAGCTTCTTAAGCTAGGAATTGTTAAAAAGTGTTTAAATCTTTCTATAAAGCTTCTTAAGCTTTATAGAAAGTTTGAGGCAGACATCGTTAATAAATCTCAGCTAGGAACTGTTGAAACGTATTTAAAGCTGTACACAACTTCATAAGCTTATTAAGTTTCAGGATTTTTTTTTAAATCACAGAAGGAAAAAATATTTAAAGCCCTACATAGAGCTTCATAAGTTGAGACTGACTTGATTACAAAAGCTCAGCCAGGAAATGATAAATAATATTAAATAGTGATTATGTTGTGATCTTTGGTGTGAACAATAAAATATTTTTCTTTCTTTCTTTAAATAGACCATTTTATTGACATTCACGATGTTTAATTTTTTTGTACGTTCTTATTTAAAAGGCAAACGGGAAGACGGGTTTTTCTACGATTATGGAAAGTCCCCTAAGTTAGTCCCCCTAGACTTTCCTGAACTTATTATATTATAAATTTGAAAGGCTTGAAGAATATAATTTAATTCGTTATGATTAAAAAAAATTTTTTAATGAAACCTAGCGAGCATTCCCAAAAAAATAACTAGGTGGATGTTTCTGTTCTCGCTAATTCGTGGGTGACGTTGTCTTACACGTGACTCGTCTGTTTTTGTTTATCTCAGAAACTTAAGAAACGTTGTCAAAAATAAGCATTTCATTTTATAATAATAATATAATATAATATTAATATCTATGGACGCTTTCACACCACGTCAATCTGGTCCCGTGGTAAGTTCTCGAAGAACTTGTGTTACGGGTACCAGACAACGGAATTATATTTAGTACTTTTTACACTATACATATATTTAAGATTTTTATTATATAACACATATATTTAACACACATCCATGACCCAGGAACACAGAAGATTTTTTTGTACCCTTGCGGGATTCGAACCCGTAACCTTACCGCTTAACGCTTACTGAGCCACAGAGGTCGTCAAATTTTATCAAAATTAATCTTATATTTATAATGCTTCTTTGTATAACATTCACAACTTTCTGCATGAACACATATATTTAACACACATCCATGACCCAGGAACACAGAAGATTTTTTTGTACCCTTGCGGGATTCGAACCCGCAACCTTACCGCTTAACGCTTACTGAGCCACAGAGGTCGTCAAATTTTATCAAAATTAATCTTATATTTATAATGCTTCTTTGTATAACATTCACAACTTTCTGCATGAATCATTTCACCTTTATAAAAGGTATCAAAGTTGATCTAGCTTTGGGCTAGACTTTATAATAGGGCTTTAGGATTAGGACACCTGAATGTTATACTAGCTGTTGCCCGCAGTTTCACCCGCGTTAAAATCTGTCCAGTGGTTTCAGAGACTTTCTACAATTAAAGATTGATTTAAGAAACATCTTACTAGGAAGAATAAAAAAGATTGCCCCATGGTATAGACTTAAGAATGATGGTATAGATAAAAATGACGGATATTCATATTAACATCATTCGCGTGTTTAAAAAAATACTTCTCTAGTTAGCGAGGTGAATGCACAATATTTTCAGGATAAACATCAAGATGATTTCTTGTTTCTCCCGTCAAACAGCTTGGCTGTGTTTCGGAGAGTAGAGGCAGGACAGGCTTATTACTGGCACCGACTTAACATTATATTATGTTGGTTGGTTATGGTTAGGCAATACATATCATACCCACCATGGTTCAAGTCTTGTCGTGGCGGTGGGGCGCAGTAGCCTGAGGTGAACCCAGCACCTTGATGCCCTGAGAGCCGAGGGGGCTCTTTGTACCCCTCTTATAAGAAGAGTGGACAAAAGAGCAGGGGATGAGGGAGGAGGATGGGAACCTCACCCCATTGTACTGTCCCGACGTTGGGAGGGATTGTTCTGTGGTGCGGGACAACCCATCTGTCGCAGTGGCGTCGGTCCCTTGCGGAACTGACTAGCCATCGAGGTGTTTACTCAACAGATCTTGGGCACCTCACCAAAAAAAAAGTTGGGCAATTCATGTATGAATTGCCAGGGCTAGTCTCAGGATAACTTGTTTATGTTCATGGGCAACGCTGACCACTTACCATCAGGTGGTTCGTCAGACCGTTTGCTATCATGAAAAAGACTTTTCTTCTTCACTAATCTTTCATATTATATGAAATGCTTTATTTGTCAGTAGTAGGTTGATATCATGCGAAGAATAAGTTCGTTGAAGTAGCGTTTGTTGAAGTGGGATGTTCACACACTCAAGAATGGCCGAAGGGCCAATAAGGTTTGAAAGTGGAGGCCGTGTTTAGGTAGACGAAGTGTTGGTCGCCCCACCATGGTTCAGGCCTTGTCGTGGCGGTGGGGCTCAGTAACCTAGGGTGAGCGGTGCACCTTGGGCGAAGCTAATTGGGCCCAGGGGGCTCTTTGTACCCCTCTTATAAGAAGAGGGGACAGAAGGACAGGGGGCAAGGGGTGAGGATGGGAACCTCACCCCATTGTACTGTCCCGACGTTGGGAGAGATTTTTCTGTGGTGCGGGACAACCCCTCTGTGAAGGTGGCGTCGGTCCCTTGCGGGACTGACTAGCCGTCGAGGTGCCCTGTTTGTTTTCTAGATCCAGGGCACCTCACCAAAGGCGGCATTGGTGGTGCTCGCCGGGTTTTAGTGGGTAGAGCTGCGTCCATTTACCAGCTGTCGGGCGCAGCGAGTCCCACATACCCGCGTGGGGAGACCCATTCCCCCGCGGGATGCCTCAGAGCATTTCCCGGCGTTAAAGAAAAAAAAAAGTTGGTCGGCCATTAACCAGGAGGGAAGGCGATCTCCGTGCAGTGGCTGGTGATGATGAGGTTTTCATTCTCTTTGTGATTGCAATTAATAACCGTAAATACGTACATAGGGATTACATGACATCTAGACCTGGAGCCGAGACGATCGCGATGCCTAAAGTTCATAGAAAGGTACTTATTAAATATTCATTAGAGTTAGGGTAAGTACACATGTACGCTACTAGAATAGAATACGCTAGAATTTCGATGGTTCGTTATTCAATCGATCACGCGTATCGTGAAAAAGGATCATTAATTCAAAGTAAAGCAAAATCTTAATAAGTTGTTTCGCTATGGAAACTAACTTTACTAAAAGACTGCTGCAAAAAAAGGCTGAGGATCACATGTTATAAGTTTTCCAAGTTTTATCCGTCCAGCAATTTTATTTAATCGATTTCCATAAATGTTTTAGAGTAAAACGAACGCATAAACAACAAAATATTTTTTTACACAAGTGTGTTCTGTCCTTAAATACAGATCTTTTTCAAACACAGCTATAATGAAGTCGCTATGAATTTGCACTTTTCATTTCATCGTTAATTTTTAACGATCTAGTTAGTTCATCACCCTCTGCTCAAAATGTTTTAAAAAGACGTCATAACCTTAAGTTCTTTACTTCGATCGAACATTTCACCGGTGAGCAAGCGATGATCTCATGTTCAGGTGCACATAGAAATGGAGAAAAACACATTTGAAAGCATCTCACACGACCTCTAACACGAGAGACCGAGCCCATATACCACCGTCGCTTTACATATCCAACTAACATAAAATTAATTCAAGATCGGAACGTAACGCTAATGGCCACGGGCTGATGATGATACAATATGGCGCTCTAAATGGCAAGGCTTTAATCCATTAGGGAGTTAAATCACCGCTCGGGGAGTGAATTATCCCTAAACGTTTTAGTCAAGTCGCAATTGTGGAAAACGGCAAAGTGTGAATAGATCTCGCGCAGTAGTTTTTGTATTCTTGCATAGAATTTCTTATCTTTTCTAAAATGATAAAAATATATTAGCTTATATTATGTATAAGCTATGACAGCTTTTATAAGCTATGAGATTATGTATAGTCTGACCAGAAATATATAAACCCTGCGTGGTGTCGCCACTGTATCTGTTTTACGTCAACACATAGTATCGTCCATACAGAAATTAGTTCCAAAAATTTCCGCAATTGGTGAGGGACTTATTCCTCGTGGTAAGGTGACCCGCCCAGATGGGTGCACCGTACGTTACCATACTCCGACAGACTCCGGAGTATGGTAACGTACGGTGCTGCCTGCAGGCGCCACTGGGTCTTCCGAGGTTCGGGAGGAGTTTGCCCAGCGCACTTGCTGCCTTCACGACCTTCGGTCCCAACATTGAGAAATGTGGGCCGAAGGTCCACCCTCCGTCAAGGATGAGCCCCAAATATTTGATATGGGTATTCATCCTGACCCTCACCCCTCCGATCTGGAGGGCAGGCCCCGCTGGGGGGCCCAGAAGGCAGTGGACCTGCTTATCCTCTGGTGTAGTAGGTGTCTATGAATATCGTCGATCACTTACCACCAGGAGAAACGACTGTCCGTCTCCCCCTCTTCTATAAAAAGTTAAGTAGTGTTAGGTTAGAGAGTAAGTAGTCCTGATACCTCCATCTTTATCTTACAAGATAATGGACGAGTGACATATTATGAAAAATACGCGAGGCAGAGGCGTAGCTACCGCCGTATTGACGATACGGGGGTCGCCGGGCAACAGGGGCCTCAAAGTAGAAAATACAACATTTATTATTTTTGGGTACCCTCAGGAAGTATGGGCCCCTGGCAAATCTTGACATAGAGCCCATCCAGGGCAAGTAAGCTACGCCTTTGACAGGGCGGAAGGACATGTCTATGCGACTTTTACCATCAAACACCACTTAGATGAAAATAAATATATGTTTTGTAACCTGGATGAAATAGTAAATAGAATTAGTAGTAAATAGAATTAATAGTAAAGAAAATTAACAAACTAAAACACGAAAAGGTCCGTTTAACCTTTATTTAAATAAATAATAAATGAAAGAGGGTCAGTATGGTAGTGACCCTTATCACCTCAGTACCAACCTATAGATGTTCATCATCAACCCTTAAATGTCCCACTGCTGGGCACAGATCTCCTCAAAATCAGGCGAAGAGGGTGTAGGGCCATAATTCACCGATGCGGGCTGGGTAACTTCACACACTTTCATAGACTTTTAATCTCATCATGCAGGTTTCCTCACGATGTTTTATTTACTGGTCTATAGATGTTATTAAGAATTTGAAAACGAGTATTAGAATACATTTTTAAAGGATGGCGAAGCTCCTGCGCTCATAGACCTACGTCAGACTAGCCTTGATGCATCTGTCCTACTTGAACCTGTAGTGAAGTGCCATATATTGTTCGAGGCACCTAACTTGGCAAGGCCCCGGCGTAGTGGGGGTAAGTTCGCGCATCGGTTATATTTGAGAATACGATACGCGAACTTCCCCCACGCCAAAATCATGCAAAGTTACGTGCCTCGAATTATGTCTAGACTGAAATAAGACCACGTAAATGAAAATTACACTATTCCGAGAGCCTTGTACTATCCATAATAATTATTTTCAATTTTAGGGTACCGTTTCTCAAAATGACAAAACGGAATCCATAAAGGATCAATTTGCTGTCCGTTTGTCTGTATGTCAGTCTGTAAAACTAAACTTCCTTTTGACATAGAATCATAAAAAAGTCGGAAAAACGTGAGTTTATTGTTATATTATATTATTTTAGCGAAGCTTTATAGTATAAGCGTAGAAACTAAGCGTTAAAAATGCCGCGCGCGTCCCGCGCGTTTAGTGTAGCGATGAATTTGACGATTAGCTAGGATAGTGTCGCTCGTCGTCCGTATAAAAGTATCGCTTCCTCACCAAGGTTCAACCTTGTCGTGGCGGTGGGGCTCAATAGCCTAGAGTGAGCCCAGCACCTTGGGCGAAGCAAATTGACCCGAGGCAGCTGCTCTTTGTGCCCCTCTTAGGGACAAAAGAGCAGGGGGACAAGGGGTGAGGATGAGAAACACATCCCTGTCATAAACATACCCGCCTGGGGAGACCCTCCACCCCACGGGATGCCTCAGAGCATTTCCTACCGTAAAATAAATAAAAAGAAGCTTCGCTTCAAAACACGTTTTCGGAACCCTTAACGCGCGAGTCACACTGTCACACTCACGTTTGTCTGGTTTTGTTACTGTCCCCAATAAAAAGGTAGACGGTGCGCTTCCAACTATCCAGTTGTAGCCACGCACTTCACTTGCCATCTTGTGTGCCGCTTGTCCGCTATCGGTGTTTAAATTTTCAAAACAAGCTGGTACGATAAAGACAACTGTTCCAATTAAAACTCTACAAGCTGATTACTGATACTCTTGTAGAGTTATAAATCCGCAGAAGTCACAGCGTATCTTATCGTATTTTGGGAGGTCGACCTTTTGACCTTAGATATTTGTAATGTCTTTGGTATCCAAAATAATGTCTACTTCATTAAGAATGTTTTTATTATAGATATGTTTTATTACATGATAGTAGTATCGGTGTATTACTACTTTTGAAATAAAGACACTGAAAAGTAATTTGGGTATTTATACATTATTTTTAGTAGATAAGATTATCTTCTTTTCTAGGAGAGAAGACAAACTAAAAACCGATTCACCTGGTAAGTGATTACGTTCCTAAACCCGCACCACACGGGAGAGCGAAGGTGTGTTGCCGGGAAAGTCAGCCTTCCATCTAGTTGAAAACCTACTAAAATCATTTTTAGATTCTTCTTTATTTTTAGAATCAGGTCAAATAAATTGAATGATCGATATGCTAGTTCAAAGTTTGAAAAAACGAGCCACCCTGACAGTGGTCAACGTCGCCCATGTAACAGGTAGTGCCGTGCTGCTTTGCAGCCGAGTCGGACTGGCACGACCGGAGTGGTACCTCTCGCTCACATGACAGCGGCGTAAAGTGACAGCAATGCATGCTGTCGCGTTTCGTGCGGTTTGTGAGTTTCCGGTCGGTGGCCCATTGGGGGGATAGGGGAAAAGGAGGGTGACACATTTGCATAATCTTTGGTTGTGCAGATGTGTATGGGCGTCGATAGTCGACAAAAGGCTTCGACTGCTCGTTCGCCCTCCTATGATATAAAAAAATAAATAAATAAAATGGACGTAAACTTGAAACTAACTCTTTAAAATTAAATTTGATCTTGAGACGTAATAATTATTACACACTGGCATGGCTTAAGCGTCTATGCCAGTAATGTGAAAGGCACGTAAGAAAGAAAAAAGTATTAGTCAAGTTTTTGATTTGGAAATTTGGAAATTTGGAATATATCAAAATTATAATCACTAAGAAACCTACCGATTAAATAATACCCGGAGAAGTGGCAGACCTAGACGGAGATGCCGGGACGACCTCTATGCTTTTCGAAGAGACTGGTATAGAGTAGTCATCTAGAGAATAGAGACGCGTGGCAAAGAGGGGGACGTCTTTACCCAGCAGCGTGGGACATTATAAGCTAGAAAAAAATAGCTAAATATAATATGCCTAAATATGTTCATGCAGTACTAGTTTCATCTCATTATTGTAAAAATAAAATACAATACAAGATTTTATTTCAATAAATATATTGAAATGGGGACGCAAATGGGACTTACATCCGAATATCATTTCATTCTTCAATGGTTACATTTATACGTGAAATGAGAATGGATATAGTGATGAGTGAACGTTTCGGAAATTTTAGTATCGATCTTGGTTTGTATATATTTTTTTGAAGTGAAACTTCTTTGCGCGCATGAGGGTAAAATTTTAACGAATGAAACGTCACGAAAATGTTTAACGTTTTTGTCCAAGAAAAGGGAGAGAGTGATTGAGACCGATTGAGAGAGAGTTAGAAAGGGCGAACGTAGCATGAAGTACATAGCCATGGAGTGAGAGTAGGGAGCAAGCAAGTGAGATAAGCAAGTCCCGTTACGCTCACTGTCCTGTTACGTTCATTATACGCTGACGTTTTATTATAACGTTGTCACGTTAAACTATCGTCCGTAAACCAACTTTACAGACAACCATTACCCGACTACGGCAAAGCAAAGGAGGTTGATGGTTATTTTAATTGCTGATACGTACAAAAGAAGTATATATATAAAGACTAGTGGCACCGACAGCCTTTGTCCTGTATTTTTTTTTTTGTGTATCTAAACCATTCTCAAATCCACTTGAACACACAAAAAAATTCATCAAGACCGATCCTGCCGCATAGGAGGAGTTCAGTGACATACACATGTATAAGAATTATATATAATTCGCCCGCGTTAACTTTTGTCAAAAAAACCAGACGAATTGAGAACCTCCTCTATTTTTGAAGTCGGTTAAAAATAAGTCTAATTTAGAGGGATGAAAAATAGTTGTTGACCGATTGTCAGACCTACCCGATATGCACACAAAATTTCATGAGAATCGGTCGAGCCGTTTCGGAGGAGTTCAATTACGTACACTGTGACACGTTAATTTTATATATTAGATAAAGACATGATTATCATACCCACAGGGTACACCTGTATAGCTAAGTTAAGTGCATGTTCTGATTTCTGAATAGACCCATCTTTGAACAACGCGGTATATACCCGGGGGCTTCCATGACTTACTAAGATAGTAAGTCATGTAATCATGTAATGTAGATTTGACTTTATGTTATTATATTTATAGTCCAAAATAACAAAGCCGTAATTTTTTAAAAGATATTGCGGATCACAATTTAATGCTACTACAGAATACTAAACAGAATAGGATACAAATAAATAAATATATATACACAGATAAATAAAATTGAAGTGTCTGTTTGTAATATTAAAATAATCGCTTTTTACTAAATGCATATGGATGTATACATGATACATATACCAAAATAGCCTTTTTTACAATTTTTGTCTGTCTGTCTGTCTGTCCGTCTGTCTGTCTGTCTGTTTGTTCCGGCTAATCTCTGAAACGGCTGGGCCGATTTTGACAGGACTTTCACTGGGAGATAGCTGATGTTATAAGGAGTAACTGTACGCCTAAGTTAAGCTGTAAATATAAGTGTTATATATATATATATATAAATATTTATATTATTAAATTAATAAGTATATTCTACGTAGGTAAATCAATCCTAATCTAAAATCGATTTTATTTAAGTATCTTTGTGCGTATTGGAATAAATTATAGTGTGTATTATATTATGTATCGTATAAGTGTATGTGTGTATGTGTATATGTATTGTTTTATTTGTAGCTACGTGTGTATATACGTCATTATGTATGTATGAATTCATATATTGTATATTTATGTATTTGATTATAGATATATATTGTACTATGGCAGGGCTACTGGAAGAGATTCCATCATGGGATAAGCAGTGCCTTTGTGCCAGCATAGTTTATAAACGTTATTTCCTATTGTAACTATCCTAGTGTAAATAAATACATATTTAAGACTTCGTAGCCCAAGCATTTATTCTAAGTATTTTGAAGTAGACATTTCCCCCAGAGTAATGACTTCTATAACTTTAACTCATCCCTAGAGGATGTTTTATCCTGTACAGGCAGTGACAATTAACTTACTTACCTATCTTAGACAGCTCTGTCCGTCTTCGATCCGCCTTATATATACAAGTCCTTCCCTGGTTTCTCTTGATCTAGAAATGAGAAAATTGTTTTTCTTCAAAATCTTCCCTCTATATTTTAGTTAATGCGCGGTAGTTCTTGAGATTAACTTGTAAAACAAACTTGTAATAATTATATTATTGCGTTTCTTAGGTAAGGTTTCTATTTGTGTCAATAGATGTCACTCTAACGTAATAAAATCGCGCAATCGGTTGTACTTCGGATTTTATTTGATATACAATTTTATATCGGTTAAAACAGCAGTGTTGTTTCAATTATTGTGAAGTTACGCAGCGACATCTCTCGCTCGGGCTCACTCGACGGACCCGAGTTCACCGAGCCTTTCACCTCCGAGCGTGACGGCTCAGCCTTAATTATACGTTTTTTCTTATATATAAGTTTTCACGTCTTTAAAAAAAAAGTAGCTTTACCTACTTATAATACATGATAGATCTATTGCCGACAATAGATGTGTCATGTCTTACAAGATAACAAAACTACAACACTAAAAAATTTGCTCATCACTAGTAAATCGCTTGAAATGTATCTGGATTAAATTTAATATGTAAGTATTGTTATACAAACAATAAGAGAGAATATTGGATCCATGATTCGACCCTTGGTGTTTCAGCTACTTTATCTATTTCCATGGAATGTTAATTCAAGAGGCATTTTCATGAAGGTTTCATGGCTTTTAGATCAGACCGTGATTGAGTTTTGTTAATTTAGTTATCTGTGGACTCTCAATTGTTTCAAGCATTAATCGTACTAATCTTTATTGTAGCAAATAACATTGGAATAGATTAGAATGTAAAATAGTGTCATACTAACCAATGTTTGTTTTGTTTTAGGTGGAGCAACAGTTTTTTTTTAATTATTATTTTCTTTAATTTTATACTTATACCTCCACAAAAATATCGAAATAGCAGAGTCAGATAAGTCAGCAAAGTCTTAACTGAACATGGGCTTTAGTCACCGAACAATATAACATCCACTCTGACGCTGGCAATTCCATTTGGGAGCTAAGGCCAAAAAGAAGAAGAAGAATCGTACTAATATTATAACCGGGAAAGTTTGTGAGAATATATAAATGTACGTTTGTTACTCTTTCTCGCAAAAACTACTGAATGGATTTTAATGAAACTTTACAATAACATAGCTTATACATCAGAATAACATATAGGCCATAACTTATCCCTGTACTCCCACAGGATTGTGAAGTATAGCGAGGCGCTGCTAGAATAAAATATATTAATTACGACATAATAATATGTCAGTGATGCTAAATGGTATAACTAACAGCGCCTCGCGGTTTGACCCGCGTAATTCCCATCTCCGAGGGAGTGCAGGCAATAACTATAGCATATTATATGCTATTCTATGTTATTGAAAGTTGCATTAAATTCAGTCGTATTTGCGTGAAAGAGTAATAAACATACATCCATACATTCTAAAAATTTAGCGTTTATAATATCACAAGGATTCACAGGGGTGAAAACGTAATTTTTAAATCACCGGTAAATTATTACGTTATACGTGAAGCGTAATCTCTAGATGGAAAGCGTCGGATAATATGTGTACATTTTAGTGATTTGAATCATATCATTCCGTTAAAACCAACTAGTGGATCACTGAAGTAAATATTATATTATGTTCTGGAAAGTTCGGCGAAATTTGACGTGTGGGGCTCACACTGTAACGAGGCAATTTTAATTAACTAACCCACTTGAGTGTTCGCGATTGTACGAATTTCATTTACACTTCAACTATTTTAAAAGGTTTTACAATATTATTGTATTTCATTTTAGAAATGAAGTCAAATTTCCTATTCATTTGTTTGTTATATACATGACAGTCACTCATGGTAATAAAACTGTAATAGAATGGTAAGACGCGTCCAGGGCCTGTAGACAAAGTGACATCGCTTTGAAGCCGAAATTCGTTATCGTCTTTGAGATAACTATAATAATTTTCTAGCCAATTATCAATCAAAGATCGTGACAGTGCAACGACAACTGTCAAGTGTCAACAAAGTTCGACAAGAAGTGTCAAATCAGACCAAAACAATTAAATTAATTTCTATGTAAATAGACCTCATACACACTATAACTCATAAAAATTGTGAAAATGTTGCCCTCCATGGCCCACGCCCACGGATAACGAATCAATATCAATAATAAAATAACATAAGTTTGACATAAGTGTTCGATAACCAATTGACAGTTTATGATTTTGTTACGAATTTTAACATTGTCTACCAACTTGCGATAACGATAACGAGTGACATAATTGACGACGGCTTATGTCAATCCCATACATTTTACTCTTTTCGAACTTCGTTATCGTTTTTCTAATGTTACTTTGTCTAAGGCCTCTGTTCAGGATAGAAGAACAGGGCGATGTTTGTAATTACCAGAACCGAGATCTGGCATTCCTGGATGGCGCATAAGTGAGATGTCTGGACTGCACTAAGAATAGCCCTTTTTTGACGTTGGGAAATGCCTTATTCCTTCCACTAAAACCAAGGGGTTTTCCTCCTTTCTGCTGTTAGATAGGGTCATGGGAACACCAGGCATACAACCTTATATTTTTTTCGGATGGATCTATGCTAACGGCCCGAAGGCCCTAATGCTACATCGGATTAGTGTGAGCCCATTCGGCTCACTTTTGATTGTTGTGTGAAAAGTGGGGGGTTGCCCCCCGCCAACCGTGGAGTCTGCGACCACACGGCCTCCTGGCGTCGGTTGTGGGCATACAACTTATAACCCCCTCAGAACTAAGAGCTAGTGCCCTGTTTGCTCGTTAGATCCGGGGCACCTCACCAAAGGCGGCATTGGTGGCACTCGCCGGGTTTGACTGGGTAGAGCTGCGTCCACTTTACCATCTTTCGGGCGCAGCGAGTTCCACATACCCCCCCTCCTCCGCCGAATGCCTAAAAGTATTTCCCGGCGAAACGAAAAAAAAAGAACTAAGAGCTAGTTCCTGGAGGAACTCGTTTATAGGCGAGGTTTCAGTAGTTTGTCTACTTGTTTTGCCGTAGTTTGTCTGCTAGTTTTGCCGTAGTTTGTGTACTAGTTTTGCCGTAGTTTGTCTACTAGTTTTGCCGTAGTTTGTCTGCTAGTTTTGCCGTAGTTTGTCTACTAGTTTTTCCTGTGTTTATATCAAAGCCCTCGCATTAGAAGACAGAAGGATCAGAATAATGTTACATTAACACATTAATTGAATCAATTTGCGTATTTATCTTCTATATTTACTTTAAACATCAGTGAAATAATAGAGAGTCTTGGTAATTATTATAAAGCTTCTAGAGAAACTGGCAAAGTGACCGAACTGAAGAGTTATTACAATTCCATTATCTGAATTATTTAAATCGAAGGGCACTCAAACTCCAGAATTCTAAGGGCGATTAGAATATTTTAGAAATAGTTAGATTAACGTTTAAATAAATGAATTTCTATTGAACAATGTAAGTTAATGTACGGTTTGGAAATGGCTAGAATGTACCTAACCAATTAATTTTATTCAAAGACACTGTATCATGTACTCTCTTGTATGGATGTGAGTCATGGGTCTTACTAAATTAAATATGTACGTGACCGGGTACTAGCGTTTGAAATGTAGACTCGAGTACTTGAAAAAGCAAACTGCAAGAGAGAGTTGGTGTCGACTATCATGATACGAAAAGTTGCCTTCTTTGGAACCGGTGGGAGGGAAGCGCTGTGCCGCGCTCCCGGCTGCATGGGTATCACCATCTTGCTTGTTTCTCCCGTGAAACAGCTTTGCTGTGTTTCGGAAGAAGGGCAAGACAGGCAGTGTAATTACTGGCACCGAGACTTAACATCTTTTGTCTCAGGATAGGCAACACATAAATAAGTTGCCTGGGCTCGTTCCAGGTATACTAGTTTATGTTCATGGGTGACGTCGACCACTTACCATCAGGTGGTACGTTTGCCAGTTTGCCTTTGCAACATTAAAAAAAAAACATTTAGAGAACATCCTTCTACGTATTTCCAAGGTTGATCCTCGATGGGAAGATCCCGGGGAGGTGAAGCGCAGGCCGTCAGAGGAGAAAATGGCTAGATATCGTCAGTAAACCGACGTGATAACGTCATAAGAAAATGGAACGCCTCAGCGCGAGGTAACGCCGCATACGTCATCGCATACGTCATGTTTTTTCGTTCGTGCAGCCGGCTCCATCGAATTATAAGACGTTGTCACGTCAAAAAATTTGTATAGATCATAATTGAAGAATTGGCTATCAAAATAATCATCATCTATAAACCTAAATAAACAGGTGAAGATGCGGGAAAAGCTTATCGTAAAATACAGTAAATAAAAACGACCATTAGATTTGACGAACATAGACACGTCACGTGTTTTGACAAGATCTGATAGTGCTAACGACGTCTTGCGGTATCCTTTCGTATTGACCTTACACTTTTGTTTCTTATAGAGACGTAACACATGTGTTTTGAAAAGTCATTAGTGTACATATTTTTATATTAGTCTGTTGTGGTGGCAGCCATTTTGAACAAGGCTGAAAAACTGACTGGCTGAAAAGAGTCGAGAATCCGGTATGCTCTGAAAATCAAAATAAGCGAAACAACATACAGACCCACCAACTTATTAATGATTTGAGTGATAGCGACACCGTCGACTTAGTTTTGATAATTAATTTAAGTTGCTCAGAATTGGGTATGTTTGACACGTTCTAATTTCACATTACACAAAACATTGTTTATAATGAAATACCTACTTACCTACTGCGTACAGTCTTCAAAAAAAATTAGGTTAGTTGGTTCACTCGACACTTTAATTACCCTTACGATAGACAAAAGTGATCATAAATATCGGGTAATTTTTAAAAAGAAAGTTGACAACACTAATCTGTAGCGTATGACATTTCAACATGGCGGGCGTAGTTCCCATTTTCCTCGGATGTTGGCAAATCCTAAAGGAAGCTAGAACCAAAAAGAAGAAGAAAAAGAAATTCCCATTTTCCCCAGGAACTAGTATCAAATGGAAATGAAATTCGCGTACCCGAAAGGCACAGGCATATTTTTGGAGGAATACCACATTCATGATAATAAGTCCACTTATATTCTAGAAACAAGTGTATTTAAAATTAAAAAATGCTGGAAATGGTTGATTGATATATATAGGCCCTACCTAAACATTTATTGTAATTTTACTAAATTTAAATATAACAGCTGCATTGTTCCGGATTATCGAAAATATGTAAAGACTAATAAGAAACCGCTTAAAACATAAATGATAAAAGGAAGGCTATACACGTCCTCTTAATATGTATGATCTATAGTATTTAGCCTTTTAGGACAGAAATAAACATATTTGTTTTTATTGTGTTTATTTCGAAGATTCTAGTCACTCTATTATACATATTATATTATAATACCACATTCTTGGGTGATCTGCCAATAACAAAACTGGTATCACCAGATTTTATAAACCAACCAAATTCAAAAGTAGTAAAAATGGCGGACATATTTGAAAAATTGTTTTGCGAGTAAGAATGTTTACTACGCATTCAAAATTAGTCGATTATTTTTTCAACAAAAAAAGGTATATTTCTGACAAAGACAAAAGAACGTGTCTATGGGTCTGTCACTCTTGGAGTTTTTCGTATGTTGTGATCTCGTTCCGATACGGTATTATTGGCTTGTCAAATCTATTTGATGCTTGATCTTAGCATTTTCCCCATTTCACCGATTTAAGTTGTTTATTAACGAGTTCATTTCAGAGTGTATCTTTCAAATGGGAGTCTTAGTCTCTTGCCTACTATGGATTATGGGGATCTTTGGTTATGGGATCCACATTTTTGGTTTCGGTGACAGTAATTTAACCAGCATGTCATACATATTTTATGCCTGGAAATCAGAAGAACAGCTTCATTCTTAGATGTTCATTTACATGTTTTTTACCTTTATTTCAATATGGTGCTATAACTGTTATATCAAATAACTTCTCATATTTCCAATGTCCCTGAGTTCAACGACCTTATTTGACGGTCCCATGAATTTCAATCAGTTAATGTCAACAGCCTATCGACAAACAATAACGAGACGTCTAGCGTGCCCTTCAAGGTTGTTATCAGACGTTGACAAGGCTGTTCGTCATTACATGTGAGGTTCTGAGAACGACAAGAAATATCTAGGTATATTATTTGAGGGTAAATAGACTGACATTGGCTCGTGCTTGCAACCTCGTATCTATTAGGCGCGGTTGCCGCGCGTGTATTCGTCGATTTACCGCTAGTACTCGATACACGGCTTTAATGATTTACATCATCCATATCCCTCATAAATTCATCATCGACATCATCATCATCATCATGAACCTCTATCCGTTGCTGAACATAGGCCTTTTTTCAGTCAGGAAATGCTCTTAGGCATCCTGCGGGGGAGGGGGGACTCCCCAAGCAAGTATGTGGGGCTCGCTGCACTCGATGGATGGTAAGGTGGACGCAGCTCTACCCACTAAAACCCGGCGGTGTTCTCCTAGTCATGCTGGTCCGGTGCTGGAACTATGGTATGATCCGCACCGACAACGCTGTGCCTGGAGGCACTCTCCTCAGGAGGCAGGGGATAGCGTTCCTTAATGTTTTTTTTTAAAATGTTTTTCTTTCTTTCTTTTCTTTCTTTCTTTCTTACTCGGCTTAAGGCACCCTGAACTGTTAAGGGTGCCTTATAGCCTGGACCTTACGCACGCGCGGCGGATCCCCCGAACGGCCGCGCACATGTCCCTCGCGGCGGTGCGACCGCCTGTCGCTTCTGCGCTCCCTCTCCCGCTCCGCCTCTTCTTTCTGCGGCATCACGACCTCGCAGAAGGAGAGGACCGCCTCCCATGCACTCTCACTGGCGATCATCGCGTGGATGACCGCACGGAATGAAAGGTCGACGCCGACCTCGGCATCGAGGTCCACTCTTTCGGACGCCTATGCAGGGCACTCCGCCAGGGTGTGGTCAGCAGTGTCCTCGTCACTGCTACGCTGAACATAGGCCTCCCTCAATGAAAGCCAAGATGGTCGATTCCTTGCCACTCGCATCCAACACGGAACCTAATAGAAAATTAGTACTTAATTTAATCCCTAATAGAAGCAAATTAGTAGAACTGAGCTTGTGAGAAGCTTATCACAAGTATCTTGTAGAATCATTTATCATGGGTGAGTACGGATAGCCCTTATGTAAGGGCTTTGTTCACGTTGTCTTTTAACTTGAGATGAGTGAGGTTAGACACGAAAGGTGTCCCTTTTAGTCTACTCCTTTGTTCAAAAATGGATGTCATAGAAACTATTTTGGCTGTGCAATATGATTTTAAATAAGTAAAAATCTATTTCATACGTCCACTCTTAATAATATAAATGCGAAATTAACTTAGGTTAAGTCTATTTGATAGTTTCTTTTTGGCAGGGGGTCCTCTCCTTCTGCGAGGTAGAGATGTCGCAGAATGAGGAGACGAAGCAAGAGAGGAAGCGCACTGGCGCCTCTTTCCGCACGTGTACTCCATGCGGCGGTGACAGGACGTACCGCCGTGAGGGGACATGTGCACGGCGAATCGGGGGATCCGCCGCACGCGCGTTAGATCCGCCGTCCACGCTATGAGGCACCCTTATGTGTTCAGGGTGCGGAGTAGGAAGAGGGGACGCCACCCCCTCCAGAGGAGAGTGCCTCCAGGCACACCGTCACTGGTGCGGACGACCATAGTTCCCGCACCGCCGGGTTTTAATGGGTAGATCTGCGTCCATCTTACCATCTTCCGGGCAAATTCCACATAGTCGCCAGGGGAATCCCCTCCCGGCGAGCGAGGCGAAAAAAAAAATGTCTGTTTATCAGTTTAATGCCTTAACCGGATATTACTTAATATCGTGATTAATGTATATTATTATAATACA
Organism: Helleia helle; assembly: GCA_963853865.1. NCBI lineage: Eukaryota > Metazoa > Arthropoda > Insecta > Lepidoptera > Lycaenidae > Helleia > Helleia helle. Next base: position 14,946,892 of record OY971433.1, on the reverse strand, counting down.
TGTTAACAAAGACGTAAATAACGTAAAATTATAATCTAACTTACAAGATTTTATAAATCTTTACTTTGTAATTAATTAGAACATTTAGCAAAGAGAAATTTAACAAAATATCAAATCTTTAATAAAGTAAGGCTGAATTTCATCCCGAGACCAAAACAGTAATTTTAAAACCGCTGATTGTAAAATTAATGAAGAAATTAATCACTCCAATTGAGTATGAAGAGAATTAATATTATATTTATTAATATAATACAGATATATTATTAATGCGTTCGATCCTTGGCTAATTGGAAATTGATTGGTAGTGTAATTCCATATTCTTATTGACGTGATAACGTCTTATAAATCTATGAACGCCGGCTGCACATACGAAAATGTGTCCAGTTCCACCGGAGCTGAACGTGCAAGAGTGAGCGCGGAACAAGCAATAGAGAGGCACGATCGGCCTAAGCGTTCGGTTTGTGACACATTATGACGTTATCACGTAAAATTACCATCCGTAAACCGACTTTAGAGTAGAAATTAATAAAGTAATAGGCAAGGAAAAGGTAAGTCAAAGTCTTTGTGAAGGGTCCTAGGGTTTTCAGAGTACTACAATAATATGTCTCTTCTAACAAGCAGCTTTGCTGTGTTTTGAAGACGGCAGGATAGACATTGGACCAAAACCCTGGATTGTCCCCCATCTGTAAAACATCCTGTGATACCATCCTGCTTTCCGGCATACAGCTGCTTTACGTAAGAAATACGCATGAAATAAGTAATAATCTTATATTAGATCTTCATCAAGCAATCACTACATAGTATAAAACAAAGTCGCTTTCTCTGTCCCTATGTCCCTATGTCCCTATGTCCCTATGTCCCTTTGTATGCTTAAATCTTTAAAACTACGCAACGGATTTTGATGCGGTTTTTTTATTAGATAGAGTGATTCGAAAGGAAGGTTTATATGTATAATAACATCCATTAAATAGTGGAGAACTACTGTTATTTTTGAGGTTTCTAATGTGATGTCGTAAATAAACACATTTTTTGCACTTACATTGCAAACGCTGGATGAACACTAACAGATAGATCAAAATTATGTACTACATTATTGTACACCTTAGAAAGATCTACAAAAAAGTCCGCGATGGCATATGTGTATCTCTTAAGGATAACATACTATATCCATTTTAATACTTAAAAAATGGGCAATTATAAAACGGTAGTTGGAAAGCTATTTACACAAATGTGGTATTAATCCTTATCATTTTAAATATGTTAGTTAGCTTGAGCATTTCATGAAGTATGTTTTTCCCGTTTACACCATGCAAATGAAATGCATATATTAGAAGATATAGCAAAATCAAAATAATGCGACACCGTGATTTCGACCGAGCCGCGCGAGCCGGGCGCTCCGTGATGCTGCGCCTCGCGCCCGAGCCGGGCCGAGCCCCGGTCCATAGATAAATAATCATCATCAATCCGTGTACGGCTGTACATCTAAGTTAACGCGGGCGAAGCTGCGGGCAACAGCTAGTGTAGTATAAACATGACATCTTCTTCATTATATTGTGGCTATAATATATCGTCATATAACCTTGGTTCAATAAGTCTCGGGACTAAATACTAAAAAAACATTTTTTTGATAAAAATATTTTTAATTCATCAACGTAGTCTCCTTCAGCTGCGATACATTCCCTCCAACGGTTCTCTAACTACAACTAAATCCCATGAGTGTAGAACGATTTTTCTTTGGCTGTAAAATAAGCCTCCGTTGCTGCGATTACTTCACCATTTGTGTCAAATTTCTTACCTCGAAGCATTTTTTTCAAGTCTGCAAAGAGCCAGTAATCACTGGGGGCCAGATCTGGCGAATAAGGCGGATGTGGAAGTAATTCGAAGTGCAATTCCTTTAGTTTGGCCATCGTTACCATTGATTTGTGACACGGCGCATTGTCCTGGTGAAAAATTTTTTTTTTCTTCAATTGAGGCCGTTTTTCCACGATTTCGTACTTTAATCGCTCCAATAACCCCTTGTAGTATTCGCTGTTTATTCTCTGTCCTTTATCAAGGTAGTCGATGAAGATTATTCCAAGCGCATCCCAAAATACAGAGGCCATAACCTTGCCAGCAGATTTTTGTGTCTTAGGCCGCTTCGGGCGGCTTTCACCGGGTGCTCTCCACTCTGCTGACTGCCGATTGGATTCCGGAGTGTAATAGTGAATCCATGTTTCATCCATTGTCACGTACTGACGTAAAAAATCCTTTTTATTCCTGTCAAACATAGCCAAACAGCGCTCTGAAGCATCAATACGCTGTTGCTTTTGATCAATCGTGAGCAAACGTGGCACCCATTTTTAAAAAAGCTTTTTCATGGACAAATGTTTATGTAAAATGGTGAAGATACTACCAGTTAAAATCTTCACTATCTCAGCTATCTCACGCAATTTTACTTTTCTATCTTCCTTCAAGATTTTCAGGACTTGGTTGATGTTTTGTTGAGTCACTGCTTCATTTGGACGACCATCGTTCAGCATCATTTGTATCCATACGACCGCGTTTGAATTCAGTACACCACCGACAAATTGTTGTTTTAGACGGAGCAGATTCTAAATAACACTTTTTAAGCGCTTGAACGGTGGTTTTTCCCATTAAAAAACAATGTTTTATCAACAAGCGAAACTCGTTGTTATCCATTTTTTACGAATGTAATAAACTAGTCCCACAAAAAATTGTGTAGCTCAATATTTTATCGTTCGATTTTCAAAAAAAATTACACATATCATTTTGATGGCCAGTGATTTCGAGAAATAAAAAAAGTTTTTAATATAAGCCGCCATGTCTATGTTAGTCCCGGGACTTATTAAACGATCTAGTACATATTAAATGAATTTAACAAAATTGATAATTACATAAAAACAGGTGTCAGCCAAGGTAGGTAGGTAGGTAATGTACAGCAACAAATACGACACCGACTCCAAAAGTAACTATAATGACGTGGTAAAGACAAAGTTTGTACATTAGTAGAATATTAAGTTGATTATATTATGTTGTAAGCACAAAAATTAAAGAAACTGTTATTTTATTACTTTTTAGTTTAGTATTTTTGAAGTCGGTTTTAATTTTTTGTAAAATGTTTTTATTTCTTAATTTTTAGTGATTCCGAAATTCGTCGTCTTGGCGTTCATTGAAGGAGGCATGTTCAGCAGTGGATGGATAAAGGATGATGATGGTGATGATGATGATGATTACGATGACCGCGACATACTATGGTGTGCTACCAAAGCATCATAAACAATTGTTACATCGACACGTAATAAAATGATCATATCATCAAGGTAAACAAAACCAACCAAATAGGCATTATTGGGAATAAGTAAAAAACGGCTTGTCAGATCTTAATAAAATTAATATGGGACCAAATTGGAAACACCAGCTTTCAAACAAAAAAATAACCATCGAAATCCATTCACAAACGGCGGAGATATCGTGTCACATACATACAAAAAAAAAAAAAAAACATACAGACGAATTGAGAACCTCCTTTTTTTTGAAGTTGGTTTAAAAATTACTTAAATTTATCGGAGTAACAATATGCACATTTAAATGTTATAGATCTTCAAGACATTTCAGTTTCTTCAGGAATCTCCACACGTGGTGAACCCAGTATGTCACGCTCATTATTTTATTAGTTGTGTTAAATTTACTTCATAAAAAGCATTATACAGCTATTTTCAATAAGTATGCAATAATTAAGGATGATAAAAGGCTTTAATAAGCCATGCAAATATGGTTGTACATTTTTTACATTTTTATGTAAAAAATGTAAAAATCCAGCCTTTTTATGTTTAATACTAAATTCAACTGTATGTCTGTACGTCTTAGGGCAAGAATTAATAAGAAGGAAGGACCAAAAGCCCCTACTTTTTTTATAAATAATCGAAGAAAGTCTGCTCGTAAAAATGTATAAGTTGCTGACCCGACGGAATTTGAGTTCTTTATGCCCTGGGCAGATTTGAAGGCCTCCACCCTCCAAAGCTGGGTATATTTAAAGGTCCCAGATTCGAATCTCGCCATGGACAGATAAATTGTTTGCACAGTCTGTACACTGCTGTACCCGATTTGATGAGATTGTTTGTGTATTTAAGTACCTGGATATATAAGTGGACCAGTAAAAAGAGGAATTTGGACAGAGCAATGTCAGGTATAAATTTAGGTCTTCAGGGTGCTTCAGGCTTACACGTGACTAGGTTACCGTGGTGTCACTCATGGATACATTTATCCAACTATTATTTATTATAAACACGAATGTTTGTAATAATGTTTGTATGTAGTTTATAAGAATGTATTTGTAAGTATCCTATAGATAAGACCTTATATTTTGTGGCGGTTGATAGTTAAATCAAATCCCAAGGTAAAAAAAAGTCAGAACTCAAAAATTATAATGAAACAACTTTTAGGGAAATTATCGCGGTCACATTCTCGACATTTCTGATACTTTACAGCAAGACCCTCCTCCTATAAATATAATTCCTACTAACATTTTATAATGTTACAAAAGTTTGTCAGAATGTATAAATGTATGTTTATTCTTTGAGCTTGCGGCTGCCATCGCCACACTTAAGACCAAAAAAGCACCTGGCCTAGATCAATTAACGACCGAAATTTTACACGCAATGGGCACAGAGGGGAAAGATGCTTTACACAAAATATGTGATAACGTCTGGCGCACTGGTAAATGGCATCATGACTGGACGAAGTCGATAATTCTTCCTCTTCACAAAAAGGGCTCAACACTGAAATGTGATAATTACAGGAGCCTAGCCCTGATCTCTCATGCCACCACGGTTCTCTTTCACTTATTTAACAACAGCATTCGCTACTTTCTGGATTGGCAGATTCCTCAGGAACAAGCCGGTTTCGTGCGAGAAGTTACTGTACTGCACGTTTTACTGTACTGCATGTTCTTACTGTACTGCAAGAAGTTACTGTACTGCACGAAGTTACAGTACTGCACGTTTTACTGTAATGTATGTTTTACTTAACTGCATGTTCTTACTGTACTGCACGTTTTACTGTACTGCACGTTTTACTGTACTGCACGATGATACTGTACTGCACGTTTTACTGTACTGCATGTTCTCACTGTACTGCAAGAAGTTACTGTACTGCACGAAGTTACAGTACTGCAAGAAGTTATTGTACTGCATGTTCTTACTGTACTGCACGTTTTACTTAACTGCATGTTCTTATTGTACTGCACGTTTTACTGTACTGCACGTTTTACTGTACTGCATGTTCTTACTATACTGCATGTTCTTACTGTACTGCACAATGTTACTGTACTGGACGTTTTACTGTACTGCACGATTTACTGTACTGCACGTTTTACTGTACAGCACGTTTTACTGTACTGCACATTTTATTGTACTGCACGATGATACTGTACTGCATGTTTTACTGTACTGCACGTTTTACTTAACTGCATGTTCTTTCTGTACTGCACGATGATACTGTACTGCTCGATTTACTGTACTGCACGTTTTACTGTACAGCACGTTTTACTGTACTGCACGTTTTACTGTACTGCAAGAAGTTACTGTACTGCACGAAGTAACAGTACTGCATGTTCTTACTGTACTGCATGTTCTTACTGTACTGCACGTTTTACTGTACTGCACGTTGTTACTGTACTGCACGATTTTACTGTACTCCACGATGTTACTGTACTGCAGATTCTTACTGTACTGCACGGTATTACAGTACTGTACGATGTTACTGTACTGCACGATGTTACTGAACTACACGTTATACTGTACTGCACGATGTTAATGTATACAAAAGAGATTGCTAAACATTGATATGTCTAAAGGAAGTGGTTTCGATGGTACATAGGGCGCACCAAAGTTTCCGGAACTGTCCAGTTAAATAAACAATATTTATAAAGTAACAAATAACGAACAAATAATGAATGACGAAAAAATAACAAATAATAAGTTTTAAACACACATTACACACACGTGTTTGAACGTACTTTTTGTACGTTTTCATCTAGGATGTATCATGTATGGATACCTTTTCCTATGTATAAATAAAAAGTAATACGATAGTGTCATACTGTCAATTACGAGAATTCATTAGTACTTAGAATATACTGTCATTCTCGTAGAGAGAGAGAAACACATGTATTAAACGTCACTTGATAGAGTGAGGTCCTAGCTATCGTCCCATAAGCCTGATAAGCTCGCTAATCTACGAAAGAATTCTGCTTAGGCGGTTGAAAACCGTCATTAGCGAAAATAATCTTTTCATAGATGAGCAATTCGCCTTCCGCGAAAACCACTGCTGCCCGAGGCAAGTCCACCGTATGACGGAGGATATACTCAGAGGTTTCCATAAGAAAAACAAACACGATACATGCGCTGTATTCTTTGATGTAGCAAAAGCCTTCGATAAAATCTGGCACGAAGGCCTCATATTCAAACTATTCAAATTAGGAATACCGGACAGATTAGTCTTCATCATCCGCGACTACCTTTCGGGCCGGCATTTTAGATATAGAGTAGAGGGCACTCTGTCCTCTCGGAGACCTCTGAGGGCCGGAGTCCCACAGGGCTCCGTGCTGTCTCCGACCTTGTACAACTTGTATACCTCCGACATCCCCGAACACCCGGCGGTTAAACGGGCTCTCTATAATAATATAATATATAATATAATAATTAAAATGTACATCCATTAAACTATTTTTATCACTAATTTTCTATACTCTTATTATTATTATTTTTTTTTCTTTTCTTTTTTTTTCTATGAGTTAGCGGCAAAGGGGAGTTGAGGGAAGAGGGATTGATAGAGAGGGAACTCCATTCCCCTCCTACAACCTCTTTTTTACGTCACCTGTTGCGGAGTCCAGCCTCAATTTTGAAAAAATATTTAAAGTTAATTAAATTGAATCATTAACCTATTCTAGAAAATTTAAAATGACGCAATTATTATCTAAATACTATTATAATCATTTATATATTAAGTTAAGTAAGTAAGAATATTGTATAAAAAATAAACCTAATTTATATTTCTATAATATTTTTCTCATTTAAAAAAACCTCCAAAAGTTCTTTAAAACTAATACGATTTAAATAAAAATATCTCACTATTAATTTAAGGATAGCTTTTGCAGATAAATTCAATCAAACAACACAATTCAAAATATTAATAACATACATTACTGGGAAAAGGAAAAACATAATACTAGCAATTTTAACATTAAAGACGTCACAAAATCAATATTAATTATTACCTTTTTTTCAATTTAACTTATGAATTATAAACCAATGACTGTATATATACATAAAGACTGATCACACATATCGTTATTTAACCACTATTAACCACAATATGAAATAAAATATGAACTTACGAGTGAAAAGTCAATTTTGGAATTTTCCGGTCATTATCACTTTTACAATTTATAACACTGCACCGAACCATTGTTAGGGTATTCCAGAATGTTTTAATTACCTTCTGTTTTTTAATTACCAATGAATTCTTTTAATTACATTAGAAAATACTAAAATAGCACTTCACAACTCACTAGACGTTGTAAACAAATTACAAATGTCAAAATTTGTGTAGCAACATATGTTGTTTGACCTTGAAAAAATCAGCACGCACTGAGAGATGCCAATAGTATAGTCTTGTCCTTGTTTTCCCTTAATTATTGTAATAAGTACATCTCTTTCATGTGGGAAGGAGTAAGCATTATGCAGCAGTCTATAGTATTCTCTGTCTACGGTCATACTGTATATTATATGTTTATATTCTAAACATCTAAAACGTGAGCAAGCCAAATTTATGAAGCTGTATATTTAGTATTATTTCATAAATAATAAAGAGAAATCATATAAAATTGATAAAAGTAGATACAAACGACGGTATAAACTAGGAATTGGTTTATTATTAGGATTTTAAGAACATGATTGTTGATATTTTTAAGTTTAAAAAATATGTGAGGTTAAATCGACATATGAGCAGAGATTATATACACGTCGGCTCACTCTATTTTTTTATTTTTTGTTTTTTTCGGAAGGGCTTTTTGACCTGATGGCCTTTAAGCTCAACCGGTACAGTAAGTCAGCAGATAGCTCACTTAAGAAATATTCGAAAGGGGGACGCCCCCCTCCGTGCCCCGCAGGGGGCGCGGTGCATTGCGCGCGCTGCTCGGGAGAGCAGGATTTGGACTAGTCAAATCCGATACGGTCGACGAATCTTTTACGGTTGAATTTAACCTATCATCATGAGGGCCTGCCCTCATCCCTCCCTCTGGAGAGGGAGGCGGGTCATGTGCGGTGCCCAAGCAATCTAGCGGTAGCGTAGTGCTAGCGCTGTTTGCGCGGTCTGGGTTTGTGTCTACTCGTATCGGATTCGAACCTAAGCTTCCGCGATCGATCCGGATCGATGTGGTTTCCATGTGTAGTGTTCGACGTCGCTTACGACCCCGAGGCCCAAGCGGTGTGCAGGTGTACCTAGCACCGTGTGTGTGTCTGTATATGCTGTGACGTTCGCGTCGCGCTTTTGCGTCGCGCATTAGTAGCTGAGAGATTTCGTCAGCTGGATCTGTTAAAACATGCTTAGGTAACCTATGTCTAATTGGAACTGAGCTATCTGGGGCATAGTTTGCCGCGCTCACGATGAGCGGGTTTGGGTGGAGGAGTGCCTTTTCAAAGTGACGTTCTGACGTCATTTTGAAGTGGCCCCTAATGGACTCTAATCTGAAGTCCCTGTGCAGGTCGAAGTTTCTTACGTACCAAGGGCAACCGATTGCCAAGCGTAAAAATTTATTTTGGACTATTTGTAGTGCATTAAGTCGACTTTGTGGCACATGCGCGAATGCGACACAAGGGTATGACATAATGGGTCGGATACAAGTTTTATACAGGGTTAGCTTATGCCTGAGGGGCATTTTGCTGTTTTTGTTAATTAAGAAATATAAACGGCTCAAGACGAATTTGGCCTTTTTGGTGACTGTCTCTATGTGTGGTCTAAATGACATCGACCTGTCAAGGGTGACCCCCAGGTATTTTACCTGATCTACTCTGGGTATTTCTATATTGTTTAACCTTATCGGTTTCATGGTACGATAAGATCGTCTGTTTGTGACCCTCCTACGTGAGAATTTTATGGAGGCACTTTTTTCTGGGTTTATATCAATCCTCCATTTTGCGAACCATTCACCCAGCTCGGTGACGGCCCGCTGGAGGATGGTGGAAGCCCTTGCGGCTGCGGGGTGGGTGATATACAGAGCGGTGTCGTCTGCAAAGAGAGCCCGTTTAACCGCCGGGTGTTCGGGGATGTCGGAGGTATACAAGTTGTACAAGGTCGGAGACAGCACGGAGCCCTGTGGGACTCCGGCCCTCAGAGGTCTCCGAGAGGACAGAGTGCCCTCTACTCTATATCTAAAATGCCGGCCCGAAAGGTAGTCGCGGATGATGAAGACTAATCTGTCCGGTATTCCTAATTTGAATAGTTTGAATATGAGGCCTTCGTGCCAGATTTTATCGAAGGCTTTTGCTACATCAAAGAATACAGCGCATGTATCGTGTTTGTTTTTCTTATGGAAACCTCTGAGTATATCCTCCGTCATACGGTGGACTTGCCTCGGGCAGCAGTGGTTTTCGCGGAAGGCGAATTGCTCATCTATGAAAAGATTATTTTCGCTAATGACGGTTTTCAACCGCCTAAGCAGAATTCTTTCGTAGATTTTTCCTAACGAGCTTATCAGGCTTATGGGACGATAGCTAGAACCTCACTCTATCAAGTGACGTTTAATACATGTGTTTGAACGAGTACTTGGCGCGAGACACTACCGTGTCTCAGGATGCATAGTTTTGTAAAAAAAAATGCGGATTCTATGGCAATTTTTATATTCACGGCGATTTATATACATCAAAATAAAAATCTATCTGAAAATCTCATAAGCCGCGAAAGAATTCGAAAGAATTGGATAGGCAAACTGGCAAACGTACCACCTGATGTTAAGTGGTCGACGTCGCCCATGAACATAAACTAGTATACCTGGAACGAGCCCAGGCAACTCATTTATGTGTTGCCTATCCTGAGACATAAGATGTTAAGCCTCAGTCCCAGTAATTACACTGCATCCCAATGAGTGGCATATTATGGATTTGTAATATAACAAAATATATGGAAATGAAGATGCTGTAGCCTATATGGGGTATCATGAATATATATTTCGTGATGTTTGTGGGATTTTACATATCAATGGACAAAGTAGGAAGATGTTTTGGGAGCAAATTATTTTTATTTCCGCTCTTCGTAATACACGCCCTTGTTTCTCACAAGTAAAATTAACGTGCTGTTTGTTATTCGTGTCGTATTAGTCGATACATCAAAATACTAAAATACAATATAGAAACTAAATATTGGTTGTCTGTAAAGTCGGTTTATGGGCGATAGTTTTACGTGATAACGTCATAAAGAAACGTTGATGAAAAATTTATTACCTTTTTTTGCCGCTGTTTTGGGAAAACAGTTAATTGAAGTGAACAAAATGAAATTAGACTGAAAATTATGGAGCAAATCAATTACATCTTATTATATTATAGAAAAAAACACAAAACACGTTTTTGCGTTTGTTACATTTGTTATGAATAATGGTTTCCAAGCCAACGCCTCTCTATCGTTTGACAGCGGACCGAGACACTTGTTAACTAGTCTGTCACATCCATCGAGCATATAACCGGATAGGTGGTCATGTGAGCCATAAAATTACAAAACTGGTCAGTGATTAGACACTGACGTAATAGCAATTCAACCAACCATGGTCTGTAAGTACATCTCATCGGCCAATCATCCATCAGTTCGCCAATCAAGCGCAGAAACGGCGCAGCATCGCAAAACACACACATCTACGGTTATTTCGGTTATATTATGCTCGATGGTCACATCATACTAATATGGAAGCATAATTTGTTGTATTCCCGTGGGAGCTATTTCGTATTCCGGGGTAAAATATATCTCATTTGATAAAGGAAATCTGTTCCGGAGCTGTCCCTAGACACCCAATCCTAATAACAGAGATATGAAGTGATTAGTGTGTTATTTTTATGAAAGTCGGATAGACATACTGGCAGACGTGGCACCTGATGATAAGTGGTCAGCGTCGCCGCTGACTATAGCCATAAAATCCGCATTTTTTTTTACAAAACTATGCATCCTGAGACACGGTAGTGTCTCGCGCCAAGTACTCGTTCAAACACATGTATTAAACGTCACTTGATAGAGTGAGCCGACGTGTATATAATCTCCGCTCATATGTCGATTTAAGCTCACATAAAATATCTGGAACTAGTCCAGCCAGCTTTTGTTAATGTTAAGTCTCGATGCCAGTAATTACACTGACTCTCCTGCCCTCCTCTCCGAAACACACCAAAGCTATTTTACGTGAGAAACAAGCAGGATGGTGGTACCCAACCAACCCTCCCACCGTTGGCAACCCTGCCGTCGTATATTAGGTTTAAAGAACTTTATTTCTCAAAAAAGACATTACATGTCACTTATATGAGAACAATTTAAATTTTATGATAACTTATTACTAAAACTGATTCGCCATGTCACACTTTCTGTTTTCAAGTATCCTTGTAACTCATTTATTCAAAAGCTGGTTGTAATTATATGTTCATATAATTTTGTTTTAAATACGTTATTTGAGTGTACATTTTTTATGTTCTTCGGCAACTTATTATACAGTTGTACTCCATCAAAAGTAATCATTTTTTTCCCATGATTTGTTCGCACCTTAGGTAGAACAAGTAAGCTAGCCCGTCGTGTGCTGCGCTTGGAGTGGTGTTTGAATATTAATAGACAAATACCTATTTGATAGCGTTGGTTTTAAGATATACTCGAATATCTTTCTAAAATGGCGTGTTAACTACGTATTTAAAATAATGTGCATTAGATCAATCGCAATAGATGGCCAAATAAATCAAGCTGAAAGCATCATTTGTACGATATTGAAATAGTCAAGGTAGTTTAGATTAAACTTGATCCTATAACTTTGAGTGTACTATTAATAACAGTATCTTCGGTAAATATTATACATCTTGTTTTCTCTGTGTACGCGAAATTCGCCCATTATAATGAAACAACTTTATACGGAATTATTGTGGTATATTTAGGTTTTTATATTTATAGGAGGAGGGTCAGCCCCTAAGGGACCAACGCCACCTCCACAGAGCGGTTGTCCCGCACCACAGAATGACAGTGCCATGGGGTGAGGTGTCCACCCTCGCCCCTAGTCCCCACTTTTCTTATAAGAGAGATACAAAGAGCAGCCCCCTCAGTTCACTTGGCTTAGCCCAAGGTGCTGGGTTCACCTTATGCTACTGAGCCCCACCGCCACGACAAGGCTTGAACCATGGTGGGGATAGGAGGAGAGTCCTACTATGATCCTGGTTGCTGTAAAGTATCCGAAACGTCGTGGATGTAACCCTAATAAACCGCGATGAAATCCGTAAAACATTGTTTGATTCGTATAATGTCTGAGTTACTTTTGTATGGGATTTGATTTAACTATCAATTGTGTTTGTCTATTGCAGAACAAAGATCTATTTAACGCCACAAAATACAAGGTCATATAGGATACTGGGAAGACGATCCCACTTTACTAGGTGGGAAGACGATCTCTGTACAGTGGCCGGTCCGTGTTGGATGCGAGTGGCAAGAGATGGGCAGTCTTGGCGTTCATTGTCCTCCATGAACGCTAAGATGGCCCACGGTGGGCGGACGGCTCCGGCATATGTTCAGCAGTGGACGGTTAGAGACTGATGATGATGAATGATGATGATGAATTTAATGTTCAAAATATCACCGGTATAAGGGCGCGGCTCCACCGTGGCGCACGGGCAGGTTACGCACTTTTGTCAAGAGTCGCTTTGCAAGAAAATGTATATGATTGTTTCCCCTGCAACAAGGAATTGACATTTTAACACACGTGCGTAGCCTCTGCGTGCCGCGGTGAAGCCCAGCTTTAATGCCATGATATAATTGACATAGGCTAAAAAAATCATCAGATACGGCTGCAAATGTAAGTAAAACGAACGAAACTGCGGGCAACAGCTACCAAATAATATAATATTATGTATATCGAACAAAATATTTGGACTAGGTCTAATCGGATTTATATAATCGGTAGACGGGGCAGTCAGGCTTCTAAACTCTTTCCGACAAGACGACTAAACGTGAGCCAAATATAGGTTCTTTAAGAAAGTACTTACAATGATGGGATCATTATCAGCAGCTCATCAGCTATTATTGCTTCCATTTAAGCGGCATTTCGTGCCTCGCACAACCACTATGTGGTACTAGCTACGGTATTTCCGAACCGATACAACTAAGGGACAGCAAAATAGAGCATACACATATTGGAAAAGCCGGCAATGCATCTGCCAATACTTTGGTGCAGCGGGTGTCTATGGATATTGCTGATTACCTACCACCACGTGAACCGACTGTCTGTCCGTTTACACCCTCTTTTATAAAAAATCACTATCTGCCTGTTCAATTGAAGGGCCTCTCTTGTAGTGATTTGATGGAGAACTGATGTGAAAATACGGACTAAAGCCGCGTTTGGGATGACAGAAAGTGAAGAGAACTCACAGCTGGCTTTAGGGCCTTAAGCCTTTTACGTCCATAGATTCAAAGTTAAGCTAGTACTTATACTCTTGCGTGGTACAAGACCCATATACCTTCTCTACAGATGACAGAGATAAAAACGTAATCAGTGAATCCATAAAAACGTACATCGTAATAAAATATAACATTAAAACGTAAGAATTTAATTAAAATTAATGTAAAAACCTTTACAGGAAAACGTATAACTGAGTTTTGAGCCACAAGGGTTGCCGGGCCTCAGTCTAGCTGACGTAGACCTTTTACGAGAGTGTTACACATGCTTTAGACACATTATATCCTGAGATTGGCTTTGTACAACACCGTAAACATAATAACAATTATTGATTGGCGTTTGTTGATTTGGCGTGACAGAATTTTGGTATTAAATTCGAAATCCAATTACATTTCAAAGGTAAACGATTGATTTTTCAAGTTCTATAAAATCATTCTCTATTTTTTTTAGCTATAACATACATTCCACTTTAAGAATTTAGAATCAAGATCAATAGAGAATATTTATAGGCAAATTAGTGGATAAATAAATAAATTAGTGGAAAAAAAAGCAATGGTAGTCCTGTCAGTAAAGATTAAACCACTAAATTTTAATTTACTTATTTGCAATCACGAAAGTATTCTTATAAAACTTTCCAACAACACCACTTCGCGCCATTTTGTAAAAATTAAAAAAACAAGATGTCGGCACGTCAACAGGACAAAACAATGGTTCAATCTAAAGTTAAGCGAGTTTAAATTGGCGAAGTTTGTTTAAAAAGGATCTTCTTTACGCGGAAGCTTCACTCGCAACCCTTTCTTCGTTTAAGAAGCCTTTGAATAAAATATCTAACATTAAATATACGAAGTTAATTTTGACAAACTCAATCATTACAAAACATATTTGGGAAGAGGGAATCTATAATAACCTTCGTGTTGTGCCTATTCCTGTTGGGGTAGTCAGCAGGGAATCTGTAGTTGTGCTATTTTCTCATTTATTTAAAGAGGCTTATTTTCAATGAACAGCAAAATGCTATGTATGAGGATATATTACAAACACCTTTATTTAAGAATCATGAAAAAATCCGTTGCAAGTCGTATCATTATTATTAATAAAATTTCAAATACACAGATGCATTTCTTTAAGAGGTATAATAAAATAGATAAAATAATTTTATTTTATTAAAGTCGATTTCTGGCTGCTACAGGAGCACAAAATATTTATAAAGTTAAAACGTCGTTGTCTATCCCTAAGTAATTACTTTATGAAGTCATAATTATTCTACGTAACTGTAAATATGATAGAGGTCAATCACTTCGGGCCTTTTGATTGTTATAATCTTAATTCATTAGTCGAAAGAGCCTCACTAAAAAGTTATTTAAATTCTGCCTTGCTTAATTCAAGCCTGGACAAATTAAGGAACAGATTATGTTTACATTGAGCACGTAACCGGATAGAGTAGTAATATGAGCCATTAAAATCCAGTCCAATCCAGTGATCTGTGTGTACGTCATATCGGCCAATCGTCCATCAATGACCATCAGTCGGCCAATCAGGGCAGAACCGGTGCAGCGTCGCAGCACAAATTTGATGGAATTTGTTTTCATATAAAGCATATTTACCGCTCTATTCCATCTGCTCATCTACTGTTCCGATTGAGCTTAAGGGCTGAAAAGTCTAGCCCTTTTGAAAAAAACCGCTCTATTCCGGTTATATTATGCTCGATGTGTTGACGTGCGTGAGCCCATAGACTTAGAATATACTGTATATTATATGTTTATGCGTGAGCCCATGGTTTAGTCACTAGTGGGTAAGGCATAGAGTATTATAATACAATAGGGGTAAGGGCTCGAAGGTGTGGGTTCGATCCTCGCCAGTGAACCTAGGTTTATAGGTATTAGATTCAGAGTTTACATTTGAGTTCAATTTTTAGTTCCCCGTGTACTTCAACATGAGAAGTTATTGAGAACATCGCTTGATCGGTGAGGGAGAACATCGTGAGGAAACCTGCATATCTGATGAGATTAAATGTCTGTGACTGTGTGTGAAGTTTACAACCCATCCTCTGGCCAGCGTATAGGTGAATCAACACCCTCTTCGCCTGATTTCGAGGAGAAGACCCGTGCCCAGCTGTGATCATTATTGCTTTTTTACGCTTTATTATTTGAGATAAGTAATATATTTAGATGTGATAGCAATATTATTATCGTTTCTTTTGTCTAAAATGTTTAAATCATTTACGCAAGGATAAAACCTTAACCTTTTTGCAATGAATAATGTTGAATTAGCAAACAAATTTACCGGTGGGAGGGAAGCGCTGTGCCGCGCTCCCGGCTGCATGGGTACCACCATCTTGCTTGTTTCTCCCGTGAAACAGCTTTGCTGTGTTTCGGAGAGAAGGGCAAGACAGGCAGTGTAATTACTGGCAACGAGACTTAACATCTTATGTCTCAGGATAGGCAACACATAAATAAGTTGCCTGGGCTCGTTCCAGGTAAACTAGTTTATGTTCATGGGCGACGTCGACCACTTACCATCAGGTGGCACGTTTGCCAGTTTGCCTATCCAACTAATATAAAAAAAAAAAACCAACCCAAAGCTTGCAAACCCTTAACATTAATTAACAGTAATTAAAAATGTGTCGCGCTAATTATAAAAGTTAATTAAGAGGGTAATTTACCTTCAAGTCATACTTATTCGTAAATGCAAAGTTAAATAGTAAAGCAAAGTTTAAGCAAAGGTTAAGCAAATAATACCATTTGAGTTAAGAGTTTGACAACTTTTTTTTTTTTTTTTATGGTATAGAAGGGCAATGAGCAGTCGAAGCCATTTGGCGACTACCGACGCCCAAACACATCCGCACAACCAAAGATTATGCAGATGCGTTGCCCTCCTTTTCCCTAACCCCCCCAATGGGCCACCGGAAACTCACAAACCGCACGAAACGCGACAGCATAGCTGTCACTTGACGCCGGTGTTATGTGAGCGAGAGGTACCACCCCGGTCGTGCCGGCCAATTCGGCTGCTAAGCAGCATGGCACTACCTCTTAACAACTTTGATGATTTTATTAGTATTACTAATAATCTTACTTAATAATAATATAATAATATTTTACTAATGAAGTAATTACACGAAGAAGTAGTAAATGACTAGAGATCGTAAACGATGACGGGTAAAATTATTAATATATATAACATGATGATAACAAGTCGAGGAACAATGATTCTTTGGCGCTGCTTAGAGATGTCGGATCGCTCTGCATCTTCTACCGCATCTACCACGGGGAGTGCTCTGAGGAATTGTTCGGACTAATACCTGCAACAGAATTCCACCACCGGACATCGCGGAAAAACTCCAAATTTCACCCTCACCATCTCGATGTCCGGAAATCCACAACAACTCGATTTTTACGGCATTTCCTGCCTCGCACGACTAATATATGGAATCAGCTGCCTCCTATGGTGTTTCCGAACCGATACGACTTAGGGACCTTCAAGAAAAGAGCATACTCATACCTGAAAGGCCGGCAACGCACCTGCTAATCCACTAGTGTAGCGGGTGTCTGTGGATGTCGCTCTTCACTTACCATCACGTGAACCGACTATCCGTTTGCCCCCTCTTCTATATAAAAAAAAACAAATATTATTAGGATATCTTTATATATATACAATTCTTCTGTATGTGTGTATATCACTGAACTCCTCCTAAGCGGCTGGACCGAGCTTGATGATTATTTTTGACGTGACAACGTCTTATAATTCAATGGAGCCGGCTGCAAGAACGAAAAAACATGACGTATGCGGCGTTACCTCGCTCTGAGGCGTTCCATTTTCTTATGACGTTGTCACGTTCAACTATCGTCATTAAACCGACTTTAAAGACAACCGATTTTTTTGTATGTTCAAGTGTATTCAAGAACGGTTTAGATTCACAAAAAATGTACAGGACAACGTCTGTCGGTGCCACTAGTATAATATCAACCCTTGTCCCACTGCTGGGCAGGGGTCTCCTCGTAATCAGATAAGGAGGGTCTTGGGCCATTGTTCACCGATGCGCTGGCTTGGTTGGTGAACTTCACACACCTTCAAAGACTTTGAATGTCATCATGCAGGTTTCCTCATTTTTCCTTCAAGTGATGTTCTTGTGCCTTCATGTTCAGGTGCACATAGAAATTAAGAAACAGATCAAAGTCAGGATCGAACCGGGACCTTTCATTCAAGAGACCGGTGCAGGCATCTATATTCAACAGACAAATTATTATCTGCGCTTGGCGGGATTCGAACCCGCGACCGCTACCAGTGTCTAGTAGCCTGACCACTCGACACGCTGGTCGTCAATATTGACGATGATAATGGTTGTGGTGGTAAAAATGGTAAGGTAAAAAAGGTATTAATCCAGTGTAGGCAGTTTCCCCACCTTGGTTCAGGCCTTGTCGTGGCGGTGGGGCTCAGTAGCCTAGGGTGAGCCCAACACCTTGGGCGAAGCTAATTGAGCCGAGGGGGCTCTTTGTGCTCCTCTTATAAGAAGAGGGGATAAAAGAGCAGGGAGCAAGGGGTGAGGATGGGAACCTCACCCCATTGTACTGTCCCGACGTTGGGAGGGCTTGTTCTGTGGTGCGGGACAACCCCTCTGTGGAGGTGGCGTCGGTTTCTTGCGGGAATGACTAGTCGTTGAGGTGCCCTGTTAGCTTAACAGATCCGGGGCACCTCACCAAGGCGGCATTGGTGGCATTCGCCGGGTTTTAGTGGGTAGAGCTGCGTCCATTAGCCACCTTTCGGGCGCAGCGAGTCCTACATGCCCGCGTGTGGAGACCCACTCCCCAGGCGGGATGCCTCAGAGCATTTCCCGGCGTAAAAGGAAAAAAAAGTGTAGGCAGTTTGTTCAATCATTTGGGATCCTGCTAAGTGGGAGCCTTATAGGATTTAGACAGTTTAGACTTTAGAGAATAAGCAGCTTCTAAAGCCAGTATTGCTTATAATACATAACTGGCTATTTAAGACCCACTATGGGGCACGATATACATCGAAAACTGGCGAGGAAGCAGAAAGGCATTTAATACATTCACGAGTACATGTACACAATCCTTTCCGGCTGATACGAATATCGGAGCAATATCCAACATTCTTGCTCCTCGGACCGTTTTCAATGTCCTCCCAATATCTACTCGATATATTCCATGCCCTGACCGCGAATCCAGTAATGAATGAATAAAATATACCTATATTAAGTGACGTTATAGGACTTCATGATAATTGGTTCATCATCATCATCAACCCGTTATTGTCCACTCCTGAGGCCTCCTTTTTCCGCCAATCTCCTCTGTCCCTTGCCTGTGTCATCCATATTCTTCCCACGTCATCGGTCCACCTCGCCATACGACGTCCTGGACTTCTCCGACCCAGTCCATGCCACCATTCAGTTACCGTGAACCACCACGTCTAGCCAGTCCTGCGCTATTCCATTTTAATTCCTCGACCCTATCTTCGACGTGTTTTACCTCCGTATGACGTCGGATCTCGATAAGTGGTGTAAGGTGCGGCCCTTATAGTGTCTAGTACTTTTTGTCCAAGGCCTTTTTTTCTTTAACGCCGGGAAATGCTCTGAGGCATCCCGGGGGGGAGTGGGTCTCCCCAGGCGAGTATGTGGGAATCGCTGCGCCCAAAAGCTGGTAAGTGGACGTAGCTCTACCCACTAAAACCCGGCGAGTGCCAGCAATGCCGCCTTTGGTGAGGTGCCCAGGTGAGCAAACAAGGCACCTCGACGGCTCGTCAGTCTCTCAGGGGACCGACGCCATCTCCAAAGAGGCGTTGTCCCGCATCACAGAACAACCCTCCCAACGTCGGGACAGTACAATGGAGTGAAGTTCCCGTCCTCGCCCCTTGCCCCCTGCTCTTTTGTCCCCTCTTCTTAAAAGAGGGGTACAAAGAGCTGCCTCGGCTCAACTCGCTTCGCCCAAGGTGCTGGGCTCACCCTAGGCTACTGAGCCCCACCGCCACGTCAAGGCCTGGACCATGGTGGGGACATCTTTTACAGCCTATTTTTTTTCTTTAACGCCGGGAAATGCTCTAAGGCAACCCGCGGGGGAGTGGGTCTCCCCACGCGGGTATGTGGGACTCGCTGCGCCCAACAGCTGGTAAATAGACGCAGCTCTACCCACTAAAACCCGGCGAGTGCCACCAATGCCGCCTTTGGTGAGGTGCCCCGGATCTAGAAAACAAACAGGGCACCTCGACGGCTAGTCAGTCCCGCAAGGGACCGACGCCACCTCCACAGAGGGGTTGTCCCGCACCACAGAACAACCCCTCCCAACGTCGGGACAGTACAATGGGGTAAGGTTCCCATCCTCACCCCTTGCCCCCTGCTCTTTTAAGAGGGGTACAAAGAGCCCTCTCGGCCCAATTAACTTCGCCCAAGGTGGTGCACCTTGGGCGAAGGCGAACCTAGGGCTCACCCTAGGTTACTGAGCCCCACCGCCACGACAAGGCCTGAACCATGGTGGGGATCTTTTACAGCCTGTATTATAGGTATTTGAATTTAATTGTATTGTTTTCACTTTTATCGGCAGTCCCTGTGACTGGTCGGGGTTTTTTATAGAAGAGGGGGCAAACAGACAGTCGTTTCACCTGGTGGTAAGTAATAAGCGACATCCACAGACACCCGCTATACCATTAGCAGCGTTGCTTTTCAATTTATGAGTCCTATCCCCGAGTCGTCCAACAAAAATGCCAAATATACTTGAACATTAATTCCAGAAGAAAAACAAAGGCATGTTAAGAGCCTCTTATTCAAAGCTTCTACATCAACTTAGCCATTACAATGTTTGCGAAACTTCCAAGTGCTATGAAGATGGATTCTCCATTTTACTTTTTCTACTTTTTGAAGGGTAGCAAATATTTTGATGGTACTTGGGCGATATTAGAATAAAATTATTTTTATATACTAGAGTTACTACTATTACCATTATATAATATACTACTACCAATAAAGCAGTGTGGCATTTTACTTCTGTACCCTTTCCGCCAGGTGCCAACTGTTGTACATAATAATATATCAACCCTAATACGACGACCTCTGTGGCTCAGTGGTAAGCGCGTTGGCGCTCAAGCCGGAGATTGCGGGTTCGAATCCCCCCAAGGGACAAAATATTTTCAGTGTTCCTTAGTCATGGATGTGTATTAAATATGTGAATCATATAATAAAAATCTTAAATACATATATGTATAGTACAAAAGTATTAAATATATTTCCGTGTCTGGTACCCGTAACACAAGTTCTTCGAGAACTTACCACGGGACCAGATTGACGTGGTGTGAAAGCGTCCATAGATATTATTATTATTTTATTATGTTCCCACTGCTGGGAACATAATATAGTAGACGGGAAGGGTGTTGGGCCATAGTTCACCGATGCGCTGGCTCAATGCGGGTTGGTGAACTTCACACAACTTCAGAGACTTTTTAATCTTTGCATGCAGGTTTCCTCACGATGTTTCCTTCACCGGTGAGCAAGCAAGTCATGTTCAGGTGTATGTAGAAATTTAGAAAAACCCATTTCTACGCATCACAGTGGGGTCAGAATCGAACCCGGACCTCCCGGCTCTCACTCAAGAAGCCTATACCCACTAGGCCATCGTCGCTCACAACCACAACACCAATGTAACCATTGTATATAGGGCATTAAATGAACTCTAAGGCTGATCCTCCACCACACGCATCCCACAAGAAGTTGTTATTGATATAATTTTCAACGATTTTACTAAACAATAAGCGTACTAAAAAACGTCGAGATAAACGTCGCCGGCGACCTCTGTGCCCCCTTATCGCGGATGTTATGAGAAATTAATCAACCTCTAATTAGAGTCCGACCTTCTTTGGAACCGTGTCAATCACGAATCACGTCCGCTACACTATTATTGATTGTTAAAACATGAACCGCACGAATGGTTCAACAAATAAAAAAATTCCCATTCACCATTTCATTGCGCGACTGGTAAAGCATTGCACGGCACATAATACCGGCGTATAGTGACAGCTATTCTGACGCGTTTCGTGCGGTTTGCGAGTTTCCGATGGCATTGGGGGGGATAGGGAAAAGGAGGGCAACGCATCTGCATAATCTCTGGTTGTGCGGTTGTGCATGGGCGTCGGTAGCCTCCAAAAGGCTGCTCGGTTGACCTCCTATGCTATAAAAAATCGCCTATTTCGGCTGTTTTTTTCGAAATGTCTAAACTAATGGCCTATTGGCCCTAATTAATGCTACATCGGTTGGGTGGTGAACCAGCTATCCCATTTATTGATTTTAATATGAGGGGGGTTGCCCCTTGCCAACCGTGGAGTCTTCGACCATACGGCCTCCTGGCGTCGGGTTTGTTTCAGTGCCGGGTCTGTGCCGCGTCACCGTCGCGTGGAGTGGTACTTCACGGACTACCCTTACCGGGTGGACTCATGACGGTAAGGACCCGGTAGATGAAGCCAGCGATACGGGACACACATGATTTTTGCTTGCGAGCCAACTCAACAACTTTACATTGTATGTAATCACGCGAATTTCATTCATTATAATAAATTTTACCGAGAACGATGATCCTCTCGTGACCATCAATTGGATTTGACATCGAACGCCCAACTCTGCTCTATAAAAAGCGCCGCGCGTAATAGATACACGGCTATAAGAAGTACCAACTCATGTTCTCGATCTTATTAATCCACAACTGCGCGTTTTTTATTAGAAGACTGACTCACACAACTTCTTAGTGAAAGTTTTTTTTTATGTTAGTTGGATAGGCAAACTGGCAAACGACCCACCTGATGGTAAGTGGTCAACGTCGCCCATGAACATGTTAAGTCTCTGTGCCAGTAATTACACTGCCTGTCTTGCCCTTCTCACCGAAACACATCAAAGCTTTCACGGGAGAAATAAGCAAGATGGTTGTACCCAAACAGATGGAAGAGCGGCACATCTCCCACCGGTCACTGTTCTGGCAAATGACCACAGCAAGTCTATGCCGGTACAAGTATACCTTCACGAAAGAGCATTAATTTCTGTAAGGCAAGTGGCAACCTCCTACTCTCTGAAGTAGTAAGTGTCAATGATCGCTGGATAAAACGTGCGTAGGTTTTATAATTAAAAATGCTTCCATTAGTGTTGCATGTCAAATGAATCTATTTTTAGCCTGTATTCTTAGTGTCATTTGATGCCTAAGATTATTTTTGCTGTAAGCTAGTGTTGTAATTCTCATATAATATATAATATGAATTACTAAAATTATTTAAAACGGGTTATTTACCATGTTTTTTATTTTTATTTCTCGGATCTCGATATTTCGACATTATCTACGAATGTCTTGTTCACGAGACTGAAGTATGCGGGTAGATGTTGACGTCATTAGAGGTGTGCGTATCCGTCCGTCCGTAGAGATCCGCGAAATAAAAATGAAAAATATGGTAAATATCCCGTTTTAAATAATTTTAGTAATGAAAATAACCATGTTAACTTAAAATATATACTAATATTATAAAGCTGAAGAGTTTGTTTGTTTGTTTGAACGCGCTAATCTCAGGAACTACTGGTCCGATTTGAAAAATTCTTTCAGTGTGAGATAGCCCATTTATCGAGGAAGGCTATAGCCTTATATATATACATAAGGCTATAGCCATATTTAATTAATGTTACCAATATTGGTAACTTCAATTAAATATCCAATAAACATGTAGAAACCATTTCCAATCCAAACGTAAACTACTGATAAGGGAATTATCACTTTGAAGTTGCGAATATCAATAAAATTCGTTCACGCGTTCCTTGAGTGGGGAGAATATTACGGAATGTCGCTTTTAATATATTATGTCATCTATAAAACTATTCATGAATCTCAGAAATCTTGACTTAAGATTCCCGTGACAATACTTCTATTAACGCCTTTTATGCGTCTGTGCGAGAATCTACATGCTGAAAAATGCGTGCGCCATTGAAAATCATCAAATCTATGCTGCGTGTGCACAAACACATACACACACACACACGCGCGCGCGCACACACGTATGTATGTATGTATGTTTGTTACTCTTTCATGCAAAAAATTCTGAATGAATTATAATGAAACTTCACAATAACATAGTTTATTCATCAGACTTATACATAGGCTATAATTTATCCCTGTACTCCCACGGGAATGGGTAGTCTGCGGGTAAAACCGCGGGGCGCTAATCGTATTACCATAAATTGTTAAAATATTTAAAAAATTAACTCCACAAGTTTGTTTCGCCGGCTATTTTCTGTGGGCTATATTTGAGCTGGTATTATCGTATAGATCGAAGGAGGAACTTCGTAAAATGTATCCTACATTTTTACAACTGACGAATCATTTCACGAAGCAGCAATCCACGCAATGGGTGTTTAAAAAGGACGATTTGCCCACAATAGTTGTTCCCAGTCGGAGCGTTAATAAAAAAATAATAGCGGTTTTTTTCGACGCAGTGGACTAGCAGTAATTTCGCTAGAAGACCGTAGAACAGTTACTAGGGAATGGTATAGCGAATTTCGTCTGCCTCAAGCTTTCGGGTAGTTGGATAACGATCGCCCAAGGAGCGGCATCCGTGGTATTCTTTTTCAGCAAGATAACGCGCCCGCTCACACAGCTGCTAGAACCACGGATTATTTGACAACTTCGGGGGTATAATTTCACCCCATCCTAGATACAGGCCAGATTTTGCTCCATGCGATTTTTTTTATTTCCCACGGTAAATAAAAATGTGCGAAAATTTTGCACTGCAGACGAGTTACGTTTCGATCTCCCGAAAGACACGTTATTTAAATGTCTTTGGTTCACCCGAATGCATAAATGCATTAGGATTGGAGGGGTGTATTTTGAGAAGAAAAACCCGTTTCAAGGTATCACATGGGTCAGGATCGAACCCGGACCTCTCAATCAAGAAACCGAGCTCACTACACGACACTCTGTCGCTCACCCATTTGAAATCAAATAATCCTCAAAAATATTTATATAGTAGGTATGTAGGATACCCGACGAGAAAAATAAGCAGGGCGTACAATCGAGATCAAATGAGGTAGCCAGCTATATTATGATCACAAAGTTTTCTGTTGGTCCCATAATACGTGGGTAACACTGAAAATGCTTAGAACTGGCCAGTTAAAAACATTGAAAATGAAACCTTTTTATTGAATTTCAATTTTAGAACTCTTTGGTAACCTAATGTAGTATATTTCATTCATTTGTCATTTGTTTTTGTGAATTGGCGGCAAATCTAAAACTCTTGTTACACGTAAAAATTAACATAACGCGAGAAAATTTTCGGTCAATGATTTATTATGACTTTCGTTGTGGGCTTACTCAACAACAAAGCTATGATAGGCTGCGATTAGCATTTTTTAATGAAGCCCCATCTCGTGCCACTATTTACAATTGGTTTAACGAGTTTAAGCGTGGACGTAGCAATCTCAGTGATGATCCGCGTGAAGGACGTCCTTTAACAGCGACTACTGAAGATAACATTAGTGCTGTGCGACGCATGATAGAGGAAGATAAGAGAGTGACCTATCAGCAGATACGGGCAAGCCTAGGCATTGGTTATGAGTCAAGTTCAAAAAATATTACACGAACATTTAGGCGTCAGGAAGCTTTGTACCAGATGGATTCCCCATACTTTAACCGACGACCAGAAACGCCTCCGCATGGATTGGTGTCGCCAAATGTTAGATAAGTTCAACGGCGGTAACTCAAATGCTGTATTTGACATCATCACAGGTGATGAAAGCTACGAACTAGCTATATTGCTACGAACCCGAAACCAAAAGACAATCAGCTCAGTGGGTGTTTACTTTCGAGGATCGGCCAACTAAGGTAAAGAAAGGAAGAAGTCAAGGAAAAAAGATGATTGCCTCATTCTTTGGTCGGAAAGGTCAGTTCGCGACAGTTGTGCTAGAAGATGAAAGGACAGTTACTGCAGACTGGTATGTCAATCGCTGTTTGTCTGTTGTCTTGGAAAAAATTCGACAGCAGCGCCCTCGAAGCAGGATCCTCCTTCACCACGACAATGCTTCAGCGCACTCCGCAAAACGGACTGTTGAATATTTGACTATGGCAGGTGTCGAGATAATGAGTCATCCGCCTTACAATCCTGACCTGACGCCCAGCGACTTTCATTTATTCCCAAGAACTAAAGATAAAATTCGAGGTATTCGCTTTACGAGCCCTGAAGATGCGGTGAAAGCGTACGAAAATGCCATAGAAGAGACTCCTAAGGAAGAATGGGCCCACTGCTTTTCTCAGTGGTTCCATCGAATGCGACGATGTGTAGAAAGAAACGGAAACTACTTCGAAAAACAATAAAAGTATTGGCAACTTTCTACATTAAGCCATTTTTCATTTTCTAAACATTTTCAGTGTTACCTAGGTATAAGCCAATATTTATTAAGAACGAGGATATTTTAGAAGACTTAATAATAATAATATGTAGGGACCACTCACGCACGGCCATCCGATCCCAAACTAGGCAGAGCCTGTTCTTATGGCAACCAGACAACTGATACATACTTATATATTTCTAAATATATACATATCACTACATAGTATAAAACAAAGTCGCTTTCTCTGTCCCTATGTCCCTATGTCCCTTTGTATGCTTAAATCTTTAAAACTACGCAACGGATTTTGATGCGGTTTTTTTAATTAGATAAAGTGATTCGAGAGGAAGGTTTATATGTATAATAACATCCATTAAATAGTGGAGAAATACTGTTATTTTTTTGAGGTTTCTAATGTGATGTCGTAAATTTTTGGAGTTTACTCCTTAAAAAACGATTTGAGTTATAAGGCCCGGTACGGAAATTTTATGGGGAGTAAAATCAAGTGTAATACAAAAGTTGAGGCGTTACGTAGAAAAATACAAACATATATATATATATATATATATATATATATATATATATATATATATATATATATATGTGTAGGATTGAACGTGTAAAAGAATGAGATGGAATACATTACACAGCGTATCTTAAAATAATGCCGCCAACGCCATCTAATGCAAAATTACAGCACTAAAAGTCAATCACACGACCAGTATGCAATATTATAAGATATTTAAACAATTTTTGCTAATGCTGAAAAAATGGGGATAAAACTTTATTCCGTTGCAATGATTTGCAAGACAAATAAGTATTTGGGCAGCATTAGCTAAAATTGAGGTGACGTTATTATGTAGGATTTTAAATAAAACAATTTGTTGGTACAAATTATTATTTTACTTTTTCGTGTATTATTAAAATATTTAGTGTCTTTTCTGCGTCCACTTAATATATTATTTATATCTTTGCACCACTAATGTATGTGAAAAAATTACTAACCAAATTGCATATGAAATCACAATTTTGATTTTTATGTAATTGGCATTGTATTAATTTCCGTATAGAAAACTGTCTTCATGTAGTTTCTTACGTTATCATAGTCACAACTCACAATGGTTTTTTAAAACATGAATGGAAATAAGAAAATAAAACAACTGGAGCACATTCAAGATTGAATAATCAAAAACACAAAATAGGGATTTATGGAAATAATAACAAAAATTAATTCAAAATTGAGAAATTTTATAGCACAGACTAAAAAAAGTCATTACGTTCCAATATTCGCGGCGATTTTAAAATTATTTTAAATTTCAGCCCAGAAAAGTCTAGTAATTTTAATATATATATATATTTATTATTTTCAAATATTCTTTTTCATATTTTCAAAATCATATTTATAATTTTCTATTTATAATTTGCAATTTCTTTCTAACAATAATACAATAACTTATACAAATTTTCTGAGTAAATTGAAACTCTTCAATTTGATAATTAACCAATCAGAAACTTTAAAATATTAATGTTGCCGCCCTAAATATATTTGGTGTGACCATTGAACACTTGGTTCAAGTTTAATTAGACAAACTTGTCAAGTAAAGAATTTAATTTCAATTAAGTATTAAATAGGTACCTATAATTGTTAAAAAATATATCACATATATTTTATATAAGAATAACTAGTCTTCAACATAAAACATGTAAAAATTTCATAGACATAAAAAAAACCAAAATAGCGCCTTCTAACGCAATATAACGACTTTCCAATCTCATACAAAAAACCAAATGCGCTAAGTGAAATGCCCCTGATCCTTCCTGGTCGTATTCTCGGGGCCTCCTCTTTGTCATTATTATTATTATTTTGTAACATACTGTAATACGCTTTATTGAAGTAATATAAATAATCCGAATAATTACTGATATATGTTTGTTTCTCTTATCATTTTATTGCGTTCATTTACCCTTTTTTTCTACTCCATATATATAATTATAGTTCGTAAGGAGTAAACTCCAATCGTAAACTCACACACTTTCTTTTTTTTTTCTTTAACGTCGGGAAATGCTCTGAGACATCCCAGTATGTTGGACTCGCTGGACCCGAAAGCTGGTAAGTGGACGCAGCTCTATCCACTAAAACCCGGCGAGTGCCACCAATGCCGCCTTTGGTGAGCTAATGAGCAAACAGGGCACCTCGACGACTATTCAGTCCCTCAGGGGACCGACGCCACCTCCACTAAGGGGTCGTCCCGCACCACAGAACAACCCCTCTCAACGTCGGGACAGTACAATGGGGTGAGGATCCCGTCCTCGTCCCTTGCCCCCTGCTCTTTTGTCCCCCGTTCTTATAAGAGGGATAGAAAGAGCCCCGTCGACTCAATTAGGTTCGTCCAGGATGCTGGGCTCAGCCAAGGCTAGTGAGCCCCACCGCCACGACAAGGCCTGAACCATGGTGGGGATTGCATTAAAGATACGTGCGCGACTACGATAGTAATAATGTAATAATAGTTCAATGGTGGCGACACCAACGCAGGGTTTCTATATTTCTCCCCATCATGGTTCAAGCCTTGTCGTGGCGGTGGGGCTCAGTAACCTAGGGTGAGCGGTGCACCTTGGGCGAAGCTAATTGGGCCGAGGGGGCTCTTTGTTCCCCTCTTATAAGAAGAGGGGACAGAAGAGCAAGGGGTGAGGATGGGAACCTCATCCCATTGTACTGTCCCGACGTTTTTTTTTTTTTTTTTTTGTCCGATCAGATCCGAATCAGAGAATATTATTTACATTTATAATAAAAACATGTTCACATATATATATTTATTAAAATACCTTATCGTAATAATTTAAAACATTATTACAAAGTCTGATTGCTAGACGTTTCATTTGTCAGCTAACAAGTATTACACAATGTCGAGTTCATTAAATGCAGGCTCTCTTATATTTTACAATAATCAATTTTTATTTTAACCATAATAATAACAAACTTTTGACAGCAAGCACACTCTTAAAATCAAAACTTGCAGTGTTGATGGCGTATACTTGCAAAGTAGACACTCAACACTGCCTGTTCCTTGCTATCACTTGGCTTGCAGTCTTAATACAATAATTAATAAAAACATTTCTTAATTTCCTATCTACGACTAGTTTTCCGACATTTACTTTACTTATTTCGCAGTCAAGAGCCTGCTCAGTGTCATATCGCACTCCCGCTGTCACGGGACATTCAAAGAGGATGTGTGCAACAGTTTCGTCTACTCCAGGTTCGCAGATGCACGATGGGGTATCCTTACACTTAAAACGGTGCAGATAACCTGAAAAACCACCGTGCCCCGTCAAAACCTGGGTGATTATACCAGCTGGTTTGATTTCTCGAGCAATTTTATGGGCTTTTATTACATCCGGGAAGAACATTCGTGTAACGACCGCTGTCTCACCTGACTGATAGCGCCGGTTCCACTCGTCAAGGGACTCCGTTCGGATGCACCTCTTGACGTATGAAACCGGACACTGGTCATACTGTCCCGACGTTGGGAGGGGTTGTTCTGTGGTGCGGGACAACCCCTCTGTGGAGGTGGCGTCGGTGCCTTGCGGGACTGACTAGC
This sequence comes from Helleia helle, assembly GCA_963853865.1. Taxonomy (NCBI): domain Eukaryota; kingdom Metazoa; phylum Arthropoda; class Insecta; order Lepidoptera; family Lycaenidae; genus Helleia; species Helleia helle. The sequence continues at coordinate 14,917,272 of OY971433.1, read as the reverse complement.
CGTCGAGGTGCGCTGTTTGTTTTCTAGATCCGGGGCACCTCACCAAAGGCGGCATTGGTGGCACTCGCCGGGTTTTAGTGGGTAGAGCTGCGTCCATTTACCAGCTGTCGGGCGCAGCGAGTCCCACATACCCGCGTGGGGAGACCCACTCTCCCGCGGGATGCCTCAGAGCATTTCCCGGCGTTAAAAAAAAAAAAGGGTTTATATATTTCTGGTCAGGCTATATACCTAAAGGTATTCTATCCGTCTCGCACTTGGCATTTTATTTTAATTTAGAAACGAGTACATAATCATTGTTTGTAAAAAGAATTTAAGACTTGGGTCTTGTAGAATCATGATCAAAATATAAGATTCGTCTCGAATCCCAATTCCCAGACTATTCTCGCATGTCTCATTGAAAAAAGATATACAAAAATTGTCTATAGTATAATAAATGTATTCTGCTAAAATTTTCATTTTGTCACCATTTTTTACTAAAAATGTTTCTAACTTAAGTACTTTCCTTTATATAATATGTTGGTTATATAATTGTAAGCAAATTTCATTGAAATGTTCATGTAAATGTTGTCAGCTAATATTTATATCGTAAAGACAAAACGGCTAGGCTTCCAAGTACGCATTAGCAGTTGCTAAGTAGATGAAAGTCGGTTATATAATAATTTTAATATGGTCCACCATCTTGTTTGTTTCTCCCGTCAAACATCTTTGCTGTTTTGAGAGAGAAGGGCAGGACAGGCATTGAATTACTGGCACCGAGACATACGACGTACATCCATTTTTGTTGTGAAAAAAATGCGTTTTATATAATATAGCTGTTGCCTGTAGCTTCGCCCGCGTTACTCAACTCCTATAAGTCACCGCGTGATGTTTTATAGCCTATAGCCTTCCTCGATAAATAAGCTGTCTAACACTGAAAGAATTTTTCAAATCAGACCAGTAGTTCCTGAGATTTGCGCGTCCAAACAAACAAACAAACACTTCAGCTTTATAATATTAGTATGATATACAGACAAGACTCCTGAATTTTCTTTCAACGTTACATCTCCCTTTATTCAATCATACATCAATATAATCCTACCTCCATCATTCGTACAAAATTCATCGAAAGCTATAGATTAAGTTATCGATACTCGTACCATTAGGCAGTTGTCAGTCGATTTATTCGATACAAAATCGGATATCGATATCGTAATGGGTGTTCACTAATGGAGAGCCCTTTAACCCTTAGTTAGTTCGTTATGCGGGTCCCAAAAATGGTAAACCCTTTCCCGAATTCCCGTCTACCCCGTATAAGCAAATTTCACACGTCAAAGAATTTATACCGTGACCCCGACAGTATTTTCCTTCTAGCGCCATTTTCTTTACCGATGTGTGTAAATAAGGCATATTATTTTACATTGGTATATTTTGAAGATAAGCAATGACGGTTTATTTTTAGGGTTCCGTAGCCAAATGGCAATTTATTGTTTTTTTTTCTACTTTTGTGTAAAAATATTAATGCAGTTCACAGAATACATCTATTTTCCAAGTTTCAACAGTATAGTTTTTATAGATTAAGAAAAAAGTAGCTGTGACATACGGACAGACAGACAGACAGACAGATAGACATGACGAATCTATAAGGGTTCCGATTTTTGCCATTTGGCTACGGAACCCTAAAAACATTTAATTTCATAAACATAAACCTTATTTTTTGTTGTTTATTATGTAATGGTACGGAACCCTTCGTGCGCGAGTCCGACTAGCACTTGGCCGGTTTTATTTGGGTCAGAAGCATTCCAATGTAGGAAGAGCTATTGTATACATCTTTGTGTAAATGATAAAAAAAAACAAAATAAAGGCATCTATGGTAGACAAGTCGTAAAAAACACTTGTAAAAACATTTCTAACAGTATATACTAACTACTACAACTACGTTGTTCAGAAATGTAAAAAAAAATCTGTTGTATTTAAAACTGTTAATTTTTTTTTTATGTTAATCATAAAACAGTAAAATATAAGATTTTATTAAATGGAATCTTTATTTATGGAAAATCATGTTTTTATAGGTACTTACTTTAAAAGCAGACCAAAGAATCAAAAGTCAAAACGAGCGATGCGTTTGTATAAAGAAGAGTCGATTTCCATACATTTTTTGTCAATTATTAAAAATTTGAATTAATACAATAATTCAAAAAAATATTATAATTATAATTAAAAAATATTACAAAAAAAATCCTATATAGAATATTTTAATATATTTACCTACTTGTGCTACAATGAAGCGTGGTCAGGTATTGCCATATAAAACAGAGATCCTCTGAATTTCCAAGCCCCGTGAGGCGACATGGCAACACTGGGATAGGGTGAAGGTCACTGTATAACATGTCACTTCAAACAGGACCGGGAGCGGAATACTCAATTATTTTTACCGCTTTCATCCCATATTCCAGGAAGGCACCGATTCTTCGAAAATGGAAAAAAGGTGTCAATATTCTGTCGTCCTGATTATCGGACATTCGCATAAAAAGCAAATATCTGGATTCTAATATTTGAATTAGGAACAGAATTAGAATTAAAAAAGTAGGGAAACAAACTCAATCAGCGTCCAAAAAAGCAGTTGATAATAATTGATAAAAGTCACGTCAAGAGGTAGGTGCCAAGCTGCTTTGCATTCAAATTAGACCGGCACGACCGGGGTGGTACCTCTCGCTCACATAACACCGGTGTCAAGTGACAGCTATGCTGTCGCGTTTCCGTGTGGCCCATTGGGGGGATAGGGAATAGGCAACGCATTTGCGTAACTTTAGTTGTGCATTCGCACAACCAAAGCTATGAGCGTAAGGCGAATAAGGCTCCAACTGCTCGGTTGCCTCCTTGTGATATAAAAAAAAATTAAGAAAGACGGAATAATATAAATAAACATAGTATATGCACGCTAGTTTCTTACTTTCTTAAATTTCTCCGTGCACCATGAAAGCTACGCCTGCTCACCGGTGAAGGAAAACATTGTGAGGAATGCGTGCTTGATTAAAAGTCTTCGAAGGTGTGTGAAGTTCACCCGCATCGGGCCAGCGCGTCGGTGAACTATGGCCCTACGCCCTTCACGCCTGATTTCGAGGAGACCCGTGCCCAGCAGTGGGACGTACAAGTGTTGATATTATTATTATATTAATATACACGCGCCCAAAACAAAAGAGCAGCGAATATAAGGGAGCATTACCCATGACAGCGTCACGCTGTTAGCCGCTTCGGCTACACTCGATTTTACGAGATGCGCCAATGCTTCACATCAAAAAGGAGAAAACTTAACTTTATTTTTGTTACGATTTTTTTATGTCATGTAAAAATAGCTAGGGCAAATACCTCACTTCCAAGATACGATATAGAACGCAACACTAAAAGAACTTTTCCAAGGTATATAAATAAATATAGTAGATAGGACGTTACTCTAAAGGGACTTAGATAATTAACTACAAATAATTTACTATTATATAAATTCCTCCAAGGAATTTCAAGCTTTCTCCGTTGAATTCACGATAATATCTTCACTGACTATATTAAATTGGCAACTCAAATTCAAAAGGATTGTATCCATGAGGAAAAATATTCGTAATAGAGTATTTAAGTAACAGATTATTAATTTATTTTCGTATTGGATATTCTAAAAATAAAACTCCTTTTGGATTTCAGTATTACAAAAAAAATCAGTTGTCTGTAAAGTCGGTTTACTGACGATAGTTGAACAACAACATTTTTGTGCTGCAGAAGCGGGCTATTCGTGCAATTTACAAGTTGCCTCCCTATTCATCTTTGAGAGAAAAATTTAAAGAAATAGGAATTCTGACTGTCACCTCTCAATACATCTTAGAAAATTTACTGTATGTCCGGAAAAACATAAATGAATTTTGTAAGAAAAGTGATATTCATATTAGGAATACACGTAATAGACACAGGTTACATGCACCAATGATTAGACTTTCGAAAGTAAGCAATAAATTAATGATATATATTTTGTTGTAGGTATATAATAATATATATTTTTGTGTTTGTTAGTTAATACTTTTGTTAAGATTGTTATGTAGATACTAGATACCTTAGAATAATTTAATGTCAAACTTAAGTACATACTTAGATTATAATTATTGTTATTTAAAATGTATGCAACAGTGTATGCAACCTAAATAAATTCTTTCGATTCTATTCTATTCTATTCTTTTAAAGGCAACTGTATACGCTTTTACAATAGGATCCCAGAAAACGTTCAAAAGCTCTCCATAAAAAAATTCAAAAAAGTTGTTAAAGAGCGTTTGTGTGGTAAAGGATATTATAAAGTAAAAGATTTCATGGAAGATACCCCACCCTGGGAACAATGCGTTCCTCCCGGGCATTTCAGGATAAGATGTTAAAATTGTTATATAATATATATTATCTGAAAAGATTAGTTCCGCTGAGTTTGTTTCGCCGGTTCTTCTCAGTGGGCTTACCTTGGAACCGGTGGTAGATTCAATTGACGTTCAAAAAGATACTGTATTAGTACTATTTTGAATAAAAAAAATTGATTTTGTTTTTTTTGATTTCGTGACAACGTCATAAGAAAATGGAACGCTCAGAGCGAGGTAACGCCGCATACGTCATCTTTTTTCGCTCGTGCAGCCGGCTCCATCGAATTATAAGACGTTGACACGTCAAGAGTCAAAGACCTCATATTTCAAATATTAATTTAAAGTTTATAAACCCGACTATGGCAAGGCCGAAAAAAGGGGAGTACGTACATATGTTCCATCGTAGCGCCTAAATCGCTTATCCGATATTGACAAATGCGGTATTGGTCGATTCGTTTATATTATCACAGATATTATGTGATGTATGATGATGAATGATTTAAAAAGGTCCGCGATAAAATACGTATTTTTTTTTCATTATAATTTTATAAAGTCGTTTAAAATGTAGCACTTCAGCGACGACTTTTCAACTTTTGGCATCTATAAATTTTATCACACGAATTACATAAATATTTACCGGTGGGAGGGATGCGCCGCGCTCTCGTCTGCATGAGTACCACCAGCTTGTTTCCCCCATCAAACAGCTTTGATGTGTTTTGGAGAGAAGGGCTGGACAAGCAGTGTAATTACTGACACTACCAATTACCATCGACTTACCATTTTAAGTTTTAGGATACACACTTGATTCAAATATGGCGCTTTTTAAACTCGCATTAAAAACAAACGCGAGCCTAAATATAGTTTTTTAACTTTCTGCTAAACCATACTTCTTAGAAAATACTACGGATGGTCACCAAGATGGGGTTTAAAAATTTGTAAAAACGGTACACGTAGTACGGGTACGTTCCCTATCATCATGTGGCTCGTTTGCCTATCCATCACATAAAAAATACACATTGAGTAGGTACAAAAAATTTAAATCAACACATCACGTTCAGATGATACCTCCATAATAGTGGTAATAATTGTGACAGTATAATTCATCGAGCATATACCCGAAATAGAGCGGTAATGTTATGTGTTTTGTATGGAAACAAATTCCGCCAAATTTGTGCTGCGACGCTGCGCCGATTCTGCGCTCCGATTGGCCGACTGATGGTCATTGATGGATGATTAGCCGATGGGACTGACATCCAGATCACTGGTTAGTTGAATTGCTAATACGTCAGTGACAAATTACTGACCAGTTTAGGAATCTTATGGCATACATTACTCTATCTGGTTATATGCTCAACGATATAATTAAACACAAGTCAATACATCTAAAGAACAAATAAAAACGCTGCGTATTATAACTTGTTTGGATTATATTATAATGGTTCTCAGAATCTGAATATTGTAACTTGAAGCTGATCATTAGAAGCATTCAGCACTCGACACGAGCTAAACCTGAGTGCCATCCCCCAGGCGAAATAATTATTCAATTTGGCAAACAATTTGAAATTCAATCCTGTTAACCGTTCATTTTAATGCAGCCTTGTGTAAATATAATTGAGATGGTTCGGATTTTTATATTATAATGGATGCCGTTAGTCAGACTCCGAAATTTTTAATATTAGGTACATTATTACGCTATTATGATTTATGATATTGCTAGCTCATCTATGCGAAAATGTATTAATTTAATACATCTATACCGATATCACGCAAAGAATAAGCTCGTTGAAGTTAATTGGCAGTGGCTGGTCATACACTCAGGAGAACACATGGCTGATGGGAAAATAAGGTTCAAGAGTGGAGGCCACGTTTAGGTAGACGAAGTGTTGTCGGTCGTGAACCATTATCAGTCCACAACCGACGCCAGGAGGCCGTGTGGTCGCAGACTGCACGGTAGGCGGGGGGCAACCCCCCACTTTATAAATCAAAAGTGAGCCGAATGGGCTCACACTAATCCGATGAAGCATTAGGGCCTTCGGGCCATTAGCATAGATCCCTCCGAAAAAAAAAAACAAAACCATTATCAGTGTGTCCCACATACTCGCCGGGGGAGACCCACTCCCCTGCGGGATGCCTCAGAGCATTTCCCGGCGTTAAAGAAAAAAAAAGGTGGACAGCTAAAATCAATTTTGACAATTCAGAAGCAAGCTTCCAAAAAGAACTAATATGAATTGTATTAACTCAGCTTTATACCACCAGGACCCATTAAAGATGCCACTTAACGCAGTGCAAACAGAACCTTCTCGTTAATGGCTCATTAATAACGGAAGACTATAGTCCAAACAATTAATTCATTATTATAATATAATTCAAAGAAATATAATAATTTACCCAATGGAAAAAGCTTAATAAACTGCGATTAAATTTGTAAAGTGGTTTAATTATAATGAGTGCAATTCAAGTAAAAATCAGGATACAATATCGAAGGAAACGTGTATAAGACCGTTTATGGTTTTATGTTTTTTTGTATTGACACTAAAACACTAAATACACACAGAAAACGGGACTTGAATTGAAAACGCATAGTTAAATAAACGTCCTGAGCGGGGTGAGGCTCTCCATACGCGCGCGAGCCTATAACTAAAGTACGTAAACGACAAAATGGTTTATGTTATTTTATTGCGTTAAAAACGATAATTGGAGAAATTCCTTCTATTATTTTAAACAACATATCTCATCTTCGAAGAAAGTTAAGAGGCTTAAACCGGTCCCGTTTGCCCATAAGATGGGAAGCTTTTTTTTTTAAGAGGTATGTATGATATTTTTTTCTCTGTTACAAAAGTAACCTTATCATGTTTCAAAAACTAAAAAAATAAGATTTTTATCATGAACTATTAGGTCACCAAAGTTACTAATGTTTTCATTCGTTTTGGAATTACTGAAATAAATTGAAATTATTGACGCCAAAATTTAAATGAATCCTCTTAACTATGTAACACGCTTTTAATTTTTAAAATTGGGATTGTGATGAAAACGGGACGATTTAATAATTAAGGTGCAAAGTTTTAGTGTCAAAAATATCTAACGATGTACGATATGGAATTATTCGATTTTCCGCTATTACTACTCTACTATTCTATCTCTAGCCTCCATACTTCGAAATATCGCTTTCAACGTTTCAAAGCTGTGATATTCCGCATACTTATGCCACGCTTATGCCTCAGAGCATTTCCCGGCGTTAGAGAAAAAAAAGGTTTTTCTCTAACGCCGGGAAATGCTCTGAGGCATCCCGCGGGGGAGTGGGTCTCCCCTCTCGGGTATGTGGGACTCACTGCGCCCGAAAGCTGGTAAGTGGACGCAGCTCTACCCACTAAAACCCGGCGAGTGCCACCAATGCCGCCTTTGGTGAGGTGCCCCGGATCTAATAATCAAACAGGGCGTCTCGACGACTAGTCAGTCCCCCAAGCGACAGACGCCACCTCCACAGAGGGGTTGTCTCGCACCACAGAACAACCCCTCCCAACGTCGGGACAGTACAATGGGGTGAGGTTCCCATCCTCACCCTTTGCCCCCTGCTCTTTTGTCCCCTCTTCTTATAAGAGGGGTTTTGTACCCCTCGGCTCAATTAGCTTGGTGTTGGTGTTGGGCTCACCCTGGGCTACTAAGCCCCACCGCCACGCCAAGGCCTGAACCATGATGGGGGCCACGCTTGACCCTAAATTAAACTAATACTTTTTTAGAAGAGAGGACAAACGTACAGTCATTTCACCGTTTATCATCATCAGATAATCATCGTCTTTTGGTGGATTGTTAATGACTTATGACAGTCATTAGTTCCCCAAGTTGCCAATTATGAAAAATACCGATAAATAATGTTTGCTCCACGTAGTATCCAGCCAACCTTCGTCACCAATATTGATTGGGATCGACGGGAACATTATAGTCCAGAGATGGCAAACCAGTGGCACGCGTGCCCAATATTTTTAGCACTCCACTGTGAAGTATCACACATTGAGCGCTAGAAAAGATGTCATGGTAGGAAAAGTAGTATAATAATCTATTTTTTGTGGAGAATGACAGCTTTAAATTGACAGTATTTATTATTACTATTGTGCCAATGACCATGAAGTCAAAATTATTTGATGGCACGCGGTTATCGCTTCGTTAAACATTTTCTAGGCATATGGCACGATGGTGCATAAAGGTTCGCCACCCCTGTTATAGTCAATCAACCTAACTGCCTAGGCGATTATGATTGACGCAAATGTATTTTGTGAGCACTTGTCGCCTGTCGGCAAATATTAGCTATAAAGCAATTCTCGGGTATAATCGGGTATATTCGGCCATCTTCGTACAAAATCGGAAATGTAATTGTTATTTATATGATTCGCGTTGACGCAGACGGGGACTAAAAAGTAAAAAGTTTCTAAAAAGTCCCAAGAGTAGTTTTATGACAAATCTTTTAACTTGTATCATTGTAACCAAAACTTTTTGTAAGTCCGATCCAAAACTCCGAGTCTAGAACTGATTCATGAGCAATGTTTACCATATCATATAAAGATATTATGTATGTAATAGTTAAGATATCGATATCGTAATGAGTGAAATTCGCGTAAACATTAGAAATAATATATCGATATCGATTAAGATATCGATAATCGAAAGAGCAAGAGGCCTTTTATAGATTTTGCGATTGAAAAGATTGATTATTTTCGTAAAAATGCAATAAAAATCGTTTAGAAAAAAACTGACAATCATAGGGACTGCCGATAGAAGTGAAAACTAACTTGGATAATAAATAAATAATTACATAATGCATGATGCATTATGTAATTATTATAATACTAAAATTTTGAATTTCATAATGACGTCATTGTGACGTTCGGTTACGAGGTGACGATTTCGAGTTCTATGATTTTTGTTCACCCCAAAAGTGCTCAGTTCGAGCCCAAATCCGGCCCTGATTAAACTATTCCATGACAAATATAAACTGTTTAACGCATTAAGATACCTCAGATCATCTAACAACAATCAATTGGAATCGATCGCTGGTCTGCGACATCTATGAGACGTAGAATAGATTTGACACTGACCCCAGTAACTGCAAATGCTGAAAAACTTTAATATATCAGCCGAAGGTTAGAAATATATAAATAGAATTCCACCACATTCAACCCTTTCAATGGGGACGTAGTGGCTACTGCTGTATCAATCATATCGATCCGATACAGGTGCCCCAAAGTGTGTAAGCAAAGTTTTTAAAACTATCCGTCATCCCAATTAAAAATTTTGCTCGATATCTGGAGACGGGGCCCCAATTGAACAAGCCACGCCGCAAGCGTTTTAAAAACTTTGCTATACCAATCTATACAGATAAATAAAATTGGAGTGTCTGTTTGTAACATTAAAATAAGCGCTTTTTACTAAATGAATATGGATGTAAATACGGTACATATACCAAAATAACATTTTTAACATTTTTTGTCTGTCTGTCCAGACATAGTCCGGCTAATCTCTAAAACAGCTGGGCCGATTTTGACGGGACATTCACCGGAAGATAGCTGATGTTATAAGGAGTACCTTAGGCTATAAAAATAATCATAATCACTCCGGAAACGGCTCTGAATCTTAGATAACGCGGGCGAAGCTGCGTGCAACAGGTAGTATAATATACTATAAAGTATAACTTTATTTATTGCTGGACATCTTGCAATAAATGCCAAGATGGCATGCCCCCCCCCCTTGCAGGGGCTAGAGTGTGTTTAGTACTGGTGGACATCAGGAGTTATGAATTCGGCCCTTATCGAAGGTGGAAGAATGTTTGTCACCAATTTTTTTGATTAACACTAAGGCTCTTCTATATCCGCTTGACAGACGAAAGCGGCTAGAAGCCTATCCTTATATATTATAATTTTTCTGTACGTGTGTATATCACTGAACTCCTCCTAAACGGCTGGACCCATCTTGATGATTTTAATGATTGTTCAAGTGGATTCGAGAATGGTTTAGATTTACAAAAAAAAATTGTACAGAACAACGTCTGTCGGTGCGGAAAGTTTTATATACACATCATGTTAATTATATTTAAGTATAATGAATAATATTATGTAACATTGGGTTAGACGCCCCCGCGATGTGTGACACACCGACATGGCACCCCATTATAACGTCACTTTTAAAATTCCACTCTTATAATATGCAATTTATTTTAAAAATATTTAACCAGTAGGTACTAGGTACATATAAATAGAAACTTATACATACATACATAACATGGTAAAGATGATAATTTTTTATCATACCTACATTGTTGATTGTCCTCCAAATACCCTACCCTACTGTTTTTGTTGTCTATTCAACAAAAAAAACCATTTTTTTATGCCACAAAGAGGCAACCGAGGAGGAGCCTTATGGTGACTACCGAAGCCCATAGACATCCGCACAACCAAAAGTTACGCAGATGCGTTGCCCTCCTTTTCCCTATCTGTGGAGGTGGCGTCTGTCCCCTGAAGGGATAACTAGCCGTCGAGGTGCCATGTTTGCTCATAAGATCCGGGGCACCTCATCAAAGGCGGCATTGGTGGCACTCGCCGGGTTTTAGTGGGTAGAGCTGCGTCCACTTACCAGCTTTCAGTATATTGGCTAGCTTCCCTTTAAATTGTAGAATTGTGAAGGTTTGGATGTTGCTCTGAGCTGAATGGCTGAACGCATCGAGCATATAACCAGATAGAATTGTAATGTGAGCCATAAAATATCGAAACTGGTCAGTGATTTGTCACTAACGTAATATCAATTCAACCAACCAGTGATCTGTATGTACTTCCCATTGGGCAATCATCTATCAATGGCCATCAGTCGGCCAATCAGAGCCCAGAACCGGCGCAGCGTCGCAGCAAAAATTTGGCGGATTTTTTTTTCATACAAAACTGAAAATAAATAACATTACCGCTTATTTATATTATACTACTAAAAAAGACAAGGCCAACGCAACATAACGCCTTGCGGCATTCCATGACTTAATGGGGGGACGACGTCACCCTTCAAACCCATAACCCTTAATAGAAGTATAGTAAATAACCCATCAGTAAATAGAAACATAAACATTACGTCACATGGTTTCCTACGTCGTAAAAATATTAATAAACACATAAACTTAGTTAACTACGGAAATCGGATGAAAATATTATCTTTACTATCAATGTTTGTCGCTTGTTTTGTTTTTTAGTATATTTAGATATTATTTATATAATATGTTTATATGTATATGTTTTCCGTGTTCTAGAAGTAGTAATATTTTATGGCGATTGACTGAACTGGCTGTTGAAATAGTGCAACCCCATCTGATAGCAATTCACATTGTTTGGAATACGAATAGCTTAAAACCTTCATGAAAAAATGAGGATTTTCATGGCAATCCATCAAACGGTGTGGAGTTTGCTATTATATACAAACATTTTATTGTTTGCGTGCTATACTGGGCGTTTTTTTGGCAGATAGAACTGGAAACGAAGACTATCAGAGAACTAAAGTTACCGATATCACACGAAGATTAAGCTCGTTGAAGTGGCAGTGGGCTGGTCACACACTCAAGAGAACGGATGGCGGATGGGTCAATAGTGTTCAAGAGTGATGGCCGCGTTTGGGTAGACGAAGTGTTGGTCGGCCTTTATCCAGATGGGAAGACGATCTCCGTACAGTGGCCGGTCCGTGTTGGATGCGAGTGGCGAGGGATCGGTCGTCTTGGCGTTCTTTGAGGGAGGCCTATGTTTAGCAGTGGACGGATAGAGGCCGATGATGATGATTTATTGTTATGAAAAAGTTGTCGATTTTTCAATTTTAAGTAATTATTGAAGGGTCAAACTTGTACAAAACAGAATTCCACAAAATATAAATCATATTTATGAAAATTTGTACAAAAAAGTGTAGAGAAGGCTATTACTTATAAAATAAAGGATTTATTGAGTTTGCCTGAGGGTCTCGTCGCTTCATTTTTTAAATTGTATGAGGGTTTTCAGTCCCAATTTTTTTCTTTTTTCACGAGCGGAATCTGCATTATAGACGAGATTTCGAGCTTTTTAAATTCTGTTTTTCAAAGTGTTCCATGTTTGTAATTTAATCCCTATTAGACTTTATCTTTATTTCATTTGGATGGTAGAACATGTTCATATAAATGATCATCATTACAACGCTCATCTTTTCGAAAGGGCCTATTTTTTACCTAAACCAATTTGAAAGAACGCTGGTATAGATGTTCTATTTCACGAAAGCGGGGAGCCATCCTTGTGTGTGTAAATGTGCATGCACATTGTCTTCGTGTGCGTAAGCTCGGGAGTGCTAGTTCTGCGGGCTTACTCATGACACTCGATCCTATTGAAATTTATGATTGAGATCGAGAACTTGTCAATCAGTACTCTTGTGCGCTACACTAGCGCACGATTTGACTCGATCCCAGTGGAGTTTTATGTAACTAATTTAAATTGGTATTTCTCAATCTCGTACATTTTTCGCATTATAGGCTATGTAGTACGCACACAAGAACAGACGTCTATTTCATCACAACTACAAATGTTTAAACCCGCTTTCGTGAAATAAAACAACTGAAACAGTAAATGTAGAGCTAGCTATACAAGCCAGCATTTAATGTAAAGAAAAACAATGAAAACTTGAAGCCAGGTCTTCAAAGCTTTGCGGATTAAAAGCAGGAGCAACGCGTCCCTCCCACCGGTAATAAGACGGAGATTGTCTTCCGTGTTCGCTATACATATTTATATATTACTCGTGCTTTCCTTTGCCTGTGAATAAACGATGTTCACAAGGTCAGAAGAAAGGGATCATCTAGAAAATCGAATTTTCAGAGGTGCACCATAACCATTTAAGATTGAGTGCAATGCTGCTTTGCAGCCGAATTGGGCCGGCACGACCGGCGTGGTACCTCTCGCTCATATAACACCGGCATCAAGTGACAGTTACGCTGTCGCGTTTGTGATTTTCCGGTGGCCCATTTGAGGGGATAAGGAAAAGGAGGGCAACGCATAACTTTTGGTTGCCTATCGGCGTCGGTAGTCACCTTAAAGCTCCGACTGCTCGGTTGCCTCATTATGTCATTAAAAAACCTAGGCTGTGTAGAAGATTTAATTGCTTTCAATATCTTTCATTCCATACTTTGGATGTAATTGATTCTACCGGGAACTTCAAAGGGATTTAAATCTTCATCATCAGCGTCATCATTAGCCATTCGTATCCATAGACAATTATTTACGCAGACCTTTTTTATGAACGTCGAACTCGAAGCTATGTCGACCAGACATTTTTTATCGCTCACCATTATTTATCGCTCACCATTTATCTTCACAAACGGTAAATTGTAACGAAAATTAAATTCATGTTTCAATTGAAACGTCTAACATTCAAAAGCCATTTAAATTAACTCTCAATAAACCACTACTGAAAGAAGGTAAACGTATTTACACGATAACAATAAGCAAACCTAATTGGAATCCTCCTAAAAATCCTATTAATATTATTATCTAATGCTTTCGCGAATTTTACTTCAGTTTCATCATCGGCCTCTATCCGTCCACTGCTGAACATAGGCCTCCCTCAAAGAACGCCAAGACGACCGATCCCTCGCCACTCGCACTCGTATTGGATCGCGTTTACTTAGAATAATATATTCGCGACGTTCTGATCTGTAAGAGGTAGTACCATGCTTTGCAGCTGAACTGGGCCGGTATGACCGGGTGGACCTCTCGCTCACATAACACCGGCGTCAAGTGACAGCTATGCTGTCGCGTTTCGTGCGGTTTGTGAGTTTCCGATGGCCCATTGGGGGGATAGGGAAAAGGAGGGCAACGCATTTGCATACATTTTGGTCGTGCGGATGTCTATGGGCGTCGGTAGTCACTATAAGGCTCCGACTGCTCGATTGCCTCCTTATATAGTATTATTCTTATAAGAATAATACTATATAAGAAAAATACTACAAAGTGATCATGAAATCGCTTGATATTAAGAATCCTTGATAGTAAGTTCGCCAACCCTCATTCAGACAGCACTCAGGTTAACATACCCTCGCCCTATTTTGAGGAGACACCAGCAATAGCACAATATAGGTGCATTAAATTGCGACAATAAAACAAGATAAAGTGGAAAGGTCACTTACGCCATGGGCACCAATTAGCGTGGACATCTTTATTATTTTATAATCGCCTATCGCTATTAGATTAATTCTAAATAGATTTCATAGTTTTCCATTGTATCTACATTATACCTATTATTAACTCTCATATCTCCCACTGTTCGCCACGGGTCTCCTCCTCGAAATCAGGCGAGGAGGTTGTTTCAACGATGCGCTGGCCTAATGCGGGTTGGTGAACTTCACCCACCTTCAAAGACTTTAAATATATGTAGGTATAGTATAAAAGTATTAAAAATATTTTCGTTGTCTGGTACCCGTAACACAAGTTCTTCAAGAACTTACCACGGGACCAGATTGACGTAGTGTGAAGCGTCCATATTATATATTATGTGCCTTTCAGAAAACACAGCATCGCTTATGAAGAAGCAGTGTGTAACTCACCTTATCTTTATACATACCATCGTGCTTTTTCGTCTTTGTCTATGCTTAACCAATGTCTCTGGATTCTAGTTGTCTATTATATTTAATTATAATTGTCACTGCTAGGCGAGAATCGCACTGTCTCTCGTCATTGCGTGTGTTACTCCCGAACGGTTAAGTTCGATTTTGAAATTTCGTTGAGTATTTAATACATAGAGATAATTTGTGCTTAAAATATATTTTATTAAGATGAGCTATAACGCAGAGAACTTAAATAGTGTTCAAAATACAAAATATGAAGGCGAAGAGAATCCATCCTCATCTAGATCATCCTCTCAATCAGAGAGTGGAAAGCTGGTTTTTAAGAGACGAAGTGTAAAAGAAGACCCACAAATAGAAGCCCTAATGAATCAGGTAAGCTTTTTATCAAACATATATATATGCAGAGTGTCGGTAGTTAACAAATTAGCAAGCGAGACTCTTTGCTTCCTTAACTTGCTGGATCGCGGAGATCCTTATAGATCCTCATAGAACGATCACAGCGATCTTTCCTGCGACTGTTTTACGAGCAAGCGAGACTCTTTGCTTCCGTAACTTGCTGGATCGCGGAGATCCTTATAGATCCTCATAGAACAGTCACAGCGATCTTTCCTGCGACTGTTTTACGAGCAAGCGAGACTCTTTGCTTCCGTAACTTGCTGGATCGCGGAGATCCTTATAGATTCTCATAGAACAGTCACAGCGATCTTTCCTGCGACTGTTTTACGAGCAAGCGAGACTCTTTGCTTCCGTAACTTGCTGGATCGCGGAGATCCTTATAGATCCTCATAGAACAGTCACAGCGATCTTTCCTGCGACTGTTTTACGAGCAAGCGAGACTCTTTGCTTCCGTAACTTACTGGATCGCGGAGATCCTTCGCAAGAAAGGGATGCGGATCCTTGTGCATCTAGAATATGTTTTGCTAGCACACCAGGACTGCTCCAAACTAGCAACACAGGCCTCGGAGGCTGTGAAGCTTTTTGAAGTTTTTGTGTTGACAAGTAAGTCACAAAAAATCGGCCGGCCGGTGAGATCACTCGAGTATCTGGGCATACAGTGGAATTTAGGCAAGAACCTAATGAGTTTACTAATAAAAAAAAATCAATTCTAAAATCTCTAGAAAAATTCTGATTCACGGAGACTATCGTCTCCGTCAACTTCAATGCCTTTTCGGCCAACAAAATTTTGCTTGATATGCCTCGTTCCACGAGGTCGACTTCACTGCCGCCGATTACAAATTCTGCTCAGGCAGTTCTTGAAAGATGTGTTGAGGATGGCAGTCCCTTGGAGGGAATTACTGTACATACAGTGGTGGCACGGAGCCCTATCTTTGACAACACCAATACATGCGGCAGGTATGTCCCACTTTCTCACTACAGACGCCTCCGACATCGGATGGGGCGCAGTTTTAGACCAAAAGGTCGTTTCTGGAGCCTGGAGCCCCATCAAAAAATTATGGCATTGCAACAAAAAAGAAATGTTTGCAGTACTATCGGTTATAAGGAGAAACGCCGAGAGACTCGGAGACTCTCATGTACTCTTACAAACATACAACAAAACTGTGATGGCATACATCCGCAAGGAGGGCGGGACACATTCCATAGGCCTGTTATCATTGACATTCCAGCTTCTAAAGATCATAGACAGATGGGACATAACACTGTCAGGTCAATATCTCCCCAGCAGGTACAATACCATAGCGGATCGGTTATCTCGGAGACGACCCATCCCGGAATGGCACGTCAAACCTCGGGCAACCAAGGAGATATTCAAACGCTGGGGCGTACCGAACATAGATATATCTTTGCGACGAAAAGGTTTGCTGTCGTACCAGTTTATGTCACGTTAGATCCACGGGACAAGTCATCTCTCTTAATAGACGCTTTTTCGAGGGAGTGGAACTGTCAACTGGGTTGGATATTTCCCCCTCCAAATTTAATACCACGGGTACTCGCCCACCTCAACAGATCGAGGGGTACCTTCGTTTTGGTAGCCCCAGACTGGGAACAGCCATTTTGGAGAGTGGATCTCCAAACACGAGCACTGGACAAACCAATGAAAGTGAACCATTTACAGGAGGATTAGTGGACCTCACGACTGGGCTCTCACCCCCACAGGTGGAGAAATTGACACTGAAGGTTTGGAAAATCGGGGGTGGGGCGACAAGTTGACATCATGGTCCCAAGCATAACGGGACTTGCTTAAGTCAAGTTGGCTTAAATCGACCTTAAGCCAGCATTGAAGAGATTTCACAAGGCAAGAGGCACAATTTCTAGCCGACACTTTTATAAAGAAAGGTCTAGCGTATATTACAATGTCAGTCCATAGATCTGCCATTGCTACCTTCTGTGGAATTGGTGATACTATTTCATAAAAAAATTAGATAAGTACTAAAAGCAATACATAATCCTAAACCTCCTTTAAATCTGCAGTTTGGGATGTAAAAGAAAAAGCTATAGAATGGTTAAGACAAAATCCAGGTGGTAATCCATTATTTGAAGTTGCAAGAAAAACGGCTGCAATTTTGCTTTTAGTTTCTGGTCGTAGACTTCACGACCTTACACTCCTTAGAACGAAAGAACCCCATTTTCTGGACAACGGTTATGAAATTTGCTTATGACCTGTATTCAGTGCCAAGACCGACACTGGTACCAGACGACAATCTGGTTGGAAACTTCTTTCTAACGTCAATGAAAATCTATGTCCTTTTAAATGGACAAGGCGCTTAATACAGTCCTTTAGAGACCGCCAAACTGATATAACAGGTGGTCATTTATTCATTACCATAAAAGGTCGCCAAAGACCAGCAACTAGGGCTACAATTGGTGGATGGGTACGATCAGTATTAAAAGATGCTGGTATAAATGCTACACCTCGCTCTTGTAGATCTGCAGTAGCATCACTTTCCTGGCTAGAAGATAGACCAATAGAAGAGATTTTATCGAGAGGTAATTGGGCATCTGTACAGACATGGAGAAACCACTATTGCCGAGAGATTAGTACACAGGAACGCGACAGAAATAATACATTTTTGGAAAGTTTTAAACTTCTTTAAAATTTACTTTATAATAACTAGAACCAAATAATAATAATTAATTAGTGTATAACACTGTTACGAAGTTGTAGTGTTATCATGATTTTTAATATTGATAAATTTGGATTTATCAACTCTAAGAGGTAATTTTTAAATTACTCAAAATTACACTTAGAGCTTTCATTTGAACATAATAAATAAAATTTATTATGTTTAAATGAAGTGGATATTGCAAGAATATATTATATGATACCGATTTCATAACAAAAAGAGTTAAATAATAAGTTAATTAAATGTTTTACTTTACTTAATATCTTATGACGTAGAATAAAATCATAAAGGATTATAATGGAAATATTGTATCACTTTAAGTCAGGAGTTATTTTAAGTACTTTAACATTCCTTTCAACATTGCGTGTGTTTTTTATTCTTCTTGTCACCAGCAGATATCAAACACGTCTTCATAAGCGATCCTACGTTTTCTGAAAGGCACATAATATAGACGTTTTACACAACAATAAAACGTTTATTATGTGCCGAAAGAAAACACAGCATCGCAGGAATGATCTTCCTGGTGAAGACAGCAATGACGAGAGACAGTGCGATTCTCGCCTAGCAGTGGCAATCCATAGACAACTAGAATCCAGAGACATTGGTTAAGCATAGACAAAGACGAAAAAGCACGATGGTATGTATAAAGATAAGGTGAGTTACACACTGCTTCTTCATAAGCGATGCTGTGTTTTCTTTCGGCACATAATAAACGTTTTATTGTTGTGTAAAACGTCTATATTAATTTGTTCCCGTATATCAAGTATACTGTGGCAAGGGATCGGCCATCTTGGCGTTCATTGAGGGAGGCCTATGTTCAGCAGTGGACGGATAGAGGCTGATGATGATGATGATGATGATGATATCAAGATAAAACATACATTTTGTCATTTAATTTGTTCTCGTATATCAAGATAAAACATACATTTTTCCATTTAATTTGTTCTCGTATACCATGACAAAACATACATTTTGTCATTTAATTTGTTCCCGTATATCAAGATAAAACATACATTTTGCCATTTAATTTGTTCTCGTATACCAAGATAAAACATGCATTTTTCCATTTTATTTGTTCTCGTATACCAAGACAAAACATACATTTTTCCATTTAATTTGTTCTCGTATACCAAGACAAAACATACATTTTGTTATTTAATTTGTTCTCGTATACCAAGATAAAACATACATTTTGCCATTTAATTTGTTCTCGTATACCAAGATAAAACATACATTTTGCCATTTAATTTGTTCTCGTATACCAAGATAAAACATGCATTTTTCCATTTTATTTGTTCTCGTATACCAAGACAAAACATACATTTTTCCATTTAATTTGTTCTCGTATACCAAGATAAAACATACATTTTGTCATTTATTTTTTTCCCGTATACCAAGATACGGCAAAGTTTTACATTTTGTTTTCTAATGTTTGCGCGAATTTCACTCATAATGAAACCACTTTTTTCGGATTTTATCGCGGTTTCATTATAAAGTTTAACATTCCTCTTCGCATATTCACGGCCAAAGTTGATCCGTCTTTTATCAAACAACGTATGACCTCTCATTATCAAGATAAGTCAAATAAGTCATGTAAATTATATGATTATTATGATTGCTTGCTGACAAATCCGTCATGCAATATATGTACAAAGTACAGCAATATATATAAATTTCAAGTAAATTACTTCTTCTGTAACATGAATATAGATTCTTTGAAAATTGAATGAGTTATTGTCGTTTATGGATACTTAGAAATTGGGAACCAAAAATTAAATGATTTAGATGAAGAATTGCATTTTTGTGACGTACTTTCGAAATTTCACTTAAAAATATCTGCAAATATAGCAAATATCAGCAAATTTACTTTAAAAAATCAGTTAATCCACAAAGAAACATCTGAAATGACTGTTCTTTATTTTTCTTCGTTGACAATAAATTTGTTTTAAAAATACCTTTTTTGTATTCGTTTTCATCTCGATAAGAAATTAAAAGCTTCCCATTACTACGATTAGATTTTATATTGGACTCTTTTAACAACAAAGATAATATTTGCTTTGTCGTTTTCATTGTCTTTTATTTATGGCATGGACACTGGCTCTTCCGGGATCTTCACAAGGATTTAATATCAGCATATTCAGCAATCCAAAAGTGTGGACAATTAATTGGAATTTTTCTACGAACATCAAAATAATATATGAAGATGGGACAAAAGAGCAGAGGGTAAGGGGCGAGGATAGGAACTTCACCCCATTGTACTATCCCGGCGTTGGGAGAGATTGTTCTGTGGTGCGGGACAACCCATTGTGGAGGTAGCGTCGGTCCCTTGCGGGACTGACTAGTCGTCGAGGTGCCCTGTGTGTTTATTAGATCCAGGGCATTAAGCAAATATGGCACCAAAACACCGTCACCATAATCTCCATCATCATATCTTCTATTGGCATAGTTCTTAAAACTATAAAAACTTTGCAGTTACCTGCAACTACGTACATTCCTCTACAAAAATCTATAGTTTTATATACTCGATAGTCCGTCGTGTCGTGGTTCCAACTATGCTTTAATTTAATGACCACAGAGACATCACAAACATTTCAACCGAAACACAGAACATAAACTACAGACCACTAGTCACTATTATACAAATAAAAACTAACAAGGATACCTACTTGGTGTAAGTAGTTTTGTGAAATAACCGACCTAGAGTCGAGCATAAACTTCAACCTTTTATAAATGATGATGATGATGACGATGATAATGATAATGATATGGTCTAATGAAGCCAATTTGCTATATAAAGGTCACGTACAACAGACAAACAATAATTCCGAACATTCTGGACTTTTGATTCAATGTACATAACGGAATCTTTTTTTTTTTTTTCTTTATCTTTTACGCCGGGAAATGCTCTGAGGCCTGGGGAGTGGGTCTCCCCAGGTGGGTATGTGGGACTCGCTGCGCCCGAAAGATGGTAAATGGACGCAGCACTACCCACTAAAACCCGGCGAGTGCCACCAGTGCCGCCTTGGTGAGGTGCACGGATCTGTTAAGCTAACAGAGCACCTCGACGGCTAGTCAGCCCCGCAAGGGACCGACGCCACCTCCACAGAGGGGCTGTCCCGCACCACAGAAGAACCCCTCCCAACGTCGGGACAGTACAATGAGGTGAGGTTCCCATTCTCACCCCTTGCCACCTACTCTTTTGTCCCCTCTTCTTATAAGAGGGGTACAAAGAGCCCCCTCGGCTCAATTAGCTTCGCCCAAGGTGCTGGGCTCACCCTAGGCTACTGAGCCCCACCGCCACGACAAGGCTTGAACCATGGTGGGGACATAACGGAATCCTAGAACTAACGACGGTAATTGATTCAATGATTTCAAGAAATGGCAAAAATCCTGATCATCATTATACGAAGACATGAAATCGGATAAATATGTGTTCTCAGTGATCTGTGTGTGTCAATATTTGGACTAATTTAGCTTTTTATATTGTAACAAAGGGATAGAAATACGTGCTTTGAGTTCTTAGATCATTTGTCAATAGGCTAAAATTTAATAACGGCTAAATTTATTTCATGTCATGTATTTATTATATTATATCTCAGTTTTTTACGGCATTTTATTGAGTCAATACATGATCTGTAATGTTTAAGCCTACACGCCTCCTCCACTGTTTTCGAGGGCTCGTTGCATTTCAATTTTAATAGTTCTTGTATTCTCGAATACACGTATACGATTCGATTCAATTTTACCTACGTGTATTCTCGAATAACCAAACCATACATAATACAATCTCAAATATTTACATAGTATAAAATGAAGTTGCTTCCGCTCTCTGTTCTTCTTCTTATAAACTACTCAACAGATTTTAATGCTGTTTTCAGTAATAGGTCAGGTGATTTAAGAGGAAGGTATATATCATAGTACAGAATAACCGAAAAATATATTTTTGTGTGCAATCCCAAACGCTGTTTGGCCTTGAGATATAGATCACATTAATGTACAAATCCGGACAATTTCGGACAAACCTACTAATAAATAATTCGATACTAACGACCAAACTAAACTAGACAACGACAAAAAGTTACAAACTAATTGGACGCTAATAAAGACGTTTGTGAAAATAATTATAGAAATTTTGTCAAAATCGGCCTTTGAAATGGATGGAGGTAATTTATTGACGGTCACGTTTAGAGATATTCCGCTGGAACCTTTTGATGTTCAATATTCAACCGAACCCGCCAAATAATTTGCATGATACACAGTACAGTTATTTGATGTTAATTTATAATTTGTAGTTAGTGCTATCTACAGTATATCCGAATCGAAACGACTTAGGGACCTTCCAGAAAAGAACATACTCATATTTGAAAGGCAACGCACCTGCTAGATGCTAATGATGTAGCGGGGGTCATGGATGTCGCTATCACTTACCATCAGAAGAACCGACTGTCCGTTTGCCCTCTCTTCTATAATGATAATAATAATATACAAATACAAGGACCACGTTAGTTTGGACGTAGGAGTTAATCTTCGAAACTTCTCCTTCGACTTAAAAAATACTTCACCAGAATAATGCCAGGTTACAAGGGCTAATAATCAATATGAGTTTGAATACGGCTATAAATCAATGTTAGGATGGGCAAAGCTGGAAACATCGGACACATATAAAACTGTGTTGTTTGGTGTGTATTCGGTTATTATGTCAATTCTACTATTCTGATTGTGGGTTCTATATTTGTAGTTCTATTATTATAGTTATGGATTCATTTTCAGTAAGAGGGGTACTACTTCTTAGTTCTTACTGAAAATGAACCCATAACCATACTGCTTTGCAGCCGAATTGGGTCGGCGCGACTTGCTGGTGGTACCTCTCGCTCACATAACACCGGCGTAAAGTGATTGTATTCTGCCGCGTTTCGTGCGTTTTGTGAGTTTCCGGTGGCCCTTTGGGGAGATAGGGAAAAGGAAGGCAATGCATCTGCATAATGTCTAGTTATACGGATGTGTATCGGCGTTGATAGTTGCCGAAAGGCTTGTGCTCGTTTGCCCTCATATACTATAAAAAAAATTAAAACATAATTTCTTCTGTTCACATCGTGGGTTTCTTCCTACATTGCCATCATTGATATTAAATATTACAATAATAATGGGTCCTATAGTTTTTTTTTAAATTACTTTAAAACACTTTAAAAGAGTTCGTTTAATTAATTTTACATCGTTACTCCTAGATAGGGTGTCCGTCCAGATTTGTTAGTATAACTTACGTCAAATTTTTATTTTTGGCGTTACAATTTCCAACCGAAGGGGAAGCCTTGAAATTGTAACAACCACTTGACAATTTAGATGTTTCAGTGTTGGCGCGGTGTATAGCGGTCACTCGCGCCCAAGTTGTGTGATAGTGATGTGAAGGCGAGGAGCCTGTTTTGATCATAGTTCGTTCAGATATTTAGTTTCTTTTGTATCTATCTTATTTTCTTTACATATTATGTTCTTGTCTTGGGTCCTATAGTTGCGTGTTTCTCACTTTTATCACGCGGAGTTCGATCATTTCCAGTTCAAAATATCGCGTTTTAAACAGTTCTATTGTACTTTTGACTTTTAAAAATCTATAATATCGACCTAGACTAATACCATTTTAGATGAAAATGATTACATCTTCCCAAACCGTTTGGCTAGACGAAGTAATGATTTTGCTGAGAACATAATTCGAATGGTGTCAGCATACAAAACGGAATTGTGAGCAAAACGATTTACTTCAGTACATTGGTAGGGTTCCCTAGAAGCGAAACGTTTCAGGAATGTTAATATTTACATATCAGGTGAGTTAGCCAAGATGCCATTCTACAATCGTAAACGCTAGTAGAAAACTAATAAATGTATGGAAATTACATTTTACATCGATAAATCACGTGGTTTTAAATGTAATTTCCATACATTTATTAGTTTTCTACTAGCGACTTACGATACTACTTACTTACTTACGATTGTAGAATGGCATCTTTTTTTTATGTTAGTTGGATAAGTAGTCGACGTCACCCATGAAAATAAACCAGTTTACCTGGAACGAGCCCAAGCAACTCATTTATGTGTTGCCTATCCTGAGACATAAGATGTTAAGTCTCAGTCTTGGCATCTTGGCTAACCCACCAGTCGTCATCATCATTATCAACCTTTTTCCGTTCACAGCTAGACAATAGCCTCTTGCGACGACCGCCAAGACGACTAGGAGTGCTTCCACCACCCGAAATCTTTATTAATTTACATCACTAATATTAGCCTTAAAATTTACATTCGATCCTGATTGACCATCTTCATATTTTTTTTTATTCAGTATCTACCTAATTAGAAAATTCAAAATTTGAATACAATAATGAAATGGATAACAAAAAATATATTATATTACCTACTTTTTGTAAAAAGCGCGTAAAGTTTATATTTCTGACGCCGTCACCATCAATTCCAAATGAGTCGTTTGTAAACGACTCATTTGGAATTAAATATACAGATGGAGTTAATAAAAAGCGTGTAAAAATTAAGTCCACACAGCTATATTTATATATTGACGATATATAAAATTAATATTGGACCATTCCATTATCCAAAGGTAATCCGACAGAATTCGCTAAAAGCGTTCGATTTTGGGCTTACAGGCATTCCCTAATTGAACCTCCTTGTGTGCAGTAAAGTGTTCATTCATTCATTCTCGGATTGGGATTCCTATCTTCGGAATGAATCTATCGAAGGGCGGATTACATATTGGGAACTGGCTGTTCATAAATGTCAATTTTGGCTGCCAATGGCAATTCCAAACATTTTCCAATTTGATGCGCACTTTTGTGTGAATTATTGTTACACAAAGGAGTACCTATTCCTTTCTGTTTGAAACTTGCGCGACTTATGACTTCCTTACATGTGCTATCGTGATTATCATTAGGACATTGGAACAAACTTATTAAATTATTGTATTGTCATTGGTCCTTGAAAAGTGTGCAAAGATTGAATTTCATCTGACGTCTTAAAGTGGGTTTAAATCATGTTTAAATTTTCCGTCACGCATGCACGCGTGTGAAGCTAATAAAAGCGTGTTAATAAATATGACTGAACTCTATGTCATTGACAAATTCTCCAAGGAGCTTTTGAAGATCAAGAAGAATATAATAATGTATAGCCGGACCAGAAATACTTCAACCCTGCATTGGTGTCGCCACTGTATCTTTTATATGGTAACACCATAAAGTTATTATATCTAGCGGAATATTTAGCTTTATGGCTATAGTCCATACAGAAATTAGTTCCGAAATTTTCCGCAATATGGCGAGGGTTTATATATTTCTGGCCAGGCTATACTTCCGACATTAATAGACATGTGTGTGTGATCCTCACTTACAGGCACACGTACACTGATATATCGGGATATTTGACTCCTCTGTGTCCGGGATATATAATAGATGTAAATATAAGGATCAAAGACAAAAGAATTGTTGACATTTTCAACTAGTTGCGACATTTATTTGTGTATCGATATATCCAAATTGATTTACATGTGGCGCAAATTGAAACGATTCAATCACGAAGAAATATTTTGTTTGAAAATGCTGAAACGCTTGATCTTATCTCTCTTCCCCTTGTCCCCCTGCTCTTTTGTCCCCTCTTCTTATAAGAGGGCTTACAAAGAGCAGCTCGGCTCAATTTGCTTCGCCCAAGGTGCTGGGTTCACCTTAGGCTACTGAGCCTCACCGCCACGACAAGGCTTGAACCATGGTGGGGAGAAAAGAGCTTCCATCTTACATAATATTAATTAAAAAATCTTTTTGTGTATAGTTTATCAACCTATATTGCATCATTAGCCATGTGAACTACCCTTTGACAATAATTTTAAGGAAGGTATGTGTAGTTTATGATGTATGAACAAAATTTCATTAAAACAACCAATTACCTACTTATACATATAATAGACAGAATATACTACCAAATACTTTCTTAGCGGGAACGGATTATGCATTATGCCACTTATGGTCCAGGATACAGTGTCCATTTTTGCACTTTATTACTTATTTATTTTTGTGAAAATTCTTGATTGTGGTAGCTAATCTAATTTAAAACGGATGGGCTTATTTTGACGGGACTTTTACTGGTAGATAGCCAATGTTATAAGGAGTAACTAATCCCACAAAAATAATCATTATCACTCCGGATATGGATGTAAATCTAAGTTATCGCGGGGGAAGCTGCGGCAAAAA
The DNA here is from genome assembly GCA_963853865.1 of Helleia helle. Classification (NCBI taxonomy): domain Eukaryota; kingdom Metazoa; phylum Arthropoda; class Insecta; order Lepidoptera; family Lycaenidae; genus Helleia; species Helleia helle. The sequence continues at coordinate 14,890,991 of OY971433.1, read as the reverse complement.
CTAGTACATACATATACATAAACCCCGGAACAGTCATCAGGGGGCAAACGAGCAGTCGGAGCCTCACGGCGCCGACGCCCATACACATCCGCACAACCAAGGCCACGCAGATCCGCCACCCTCCTTTTCCCTACCCCCCCAATGGGCCACCGGAAACTCACAAACCGCACGAAACGCGACACTTGACGCCGGTGTTATGTGAGCGAGAGGTGCCACCCCGGTCGTGCCGGCCCAGTGCGGCTGCAATGCAGCATGGCACTACTTCTTACAATTTTTGTTATGTTAAAACATACATGAAATAGGCCTTTTGTATTAATAAGATTACTAAATACTATCTCACCCTGTAACCATGCTCCTATAAACACCGAGAACATAAGGAATTCACCGGGGGTTAGATCTTATTGTACCCCTAATCAACTCAACCATGCGTTGCTCATCCTAGCAAGATAGGGATATTAGATGGCAACAAGACATAAGCAAACTAGTTTATGTTCATGGGCGACGTCGACCACTTACCATCAGGTGGCACGTTTGCCAGTTTGCCTATCCAACTAACATTAAAAAAAAACAATTATTGTTGTTAAAGTATTTAAGCCCTAAATATATATAACTAGATGTATTCAGCATTTTACCAGCTTTTTCGTATATTAGCAACTCTATAGATACGATAATAACGAGATTACCTACTAAGAGTTTCGACGTAGTAGTGTAAAAACAACTATAATAAAAATAAAAAATCACAATCGCGCAGGAATAAATGGGATAAAAATTGAAAAAATATGTTTTTGTCATAGTCATAAGCTTTGATAGATATCAAAGCTTAAAATTTCATGCAAATCAGCGAGGTAGACAACAAATACAACTTACAAGCTTTCACAAATAGAGTATCGTGGATTAAAATATTTTTTTTCTTTTATAATTATTCTGGTAATTCTTGGATTAGCGCGCTAAATATAAAATCTCACTTTATAATTTGAAAAATAAAACAGATTGGCAGCGACTTATTATTAATTCATATTAACGAATTCATAAGTAATAAACAACTTTTGTAAAAAGTTTTCTGTAATTCTTTAAGTTCGTAATTCTTCATCACTTTCAAAGTTTAAAAGAGTTTGTTATATTACTCTAGTTTACATTTTTATCATATTAATTAAAAGTCTAGATCATCAACACTTGAAAGCTTTAAAGTAATTTTATCTCTAAAGTTTCAAAGTTTTTTTATTCTTTATTCCCATACACTATTGTCATATTTTATTTATTAATACAGACATGTAACTTAATTATATAAAAAGCACTAAACTCACCGTAGTTTTTGGCATCCAACGTAATATTACACTTGCACTTCACGACACTACACTTTCACACGCGTTACGCGTTCGAGTCACACGCTTACGAAACAGCTACTGCGCCGCCCGCCCAGGGCACGGGTCAAGCGAGTATCTACCAGGATCTTTTAGTAAACAAGAAATATATTATTGTTTTCTAATGTTTACGCGAATTTCACTCATTATAATGAAACAACTTTTACGGATTTTATCATTTACTAGCTGTTGCCTGCAGCTTCGCCCGCGTTACTCAACTCCTATAAGTCACAGCGTGAATTTATATAGTGAATTTTTCAAATCGGACCAGTAGTTCCTGAGATTAGCGCGTTCAAACAAACAAACAAACTCTTCAGCTTTATATGTATGTATATATATAGATAGTATATAGATATATGTATAGATTAAGTTTTTTACAAGCCTGACGTTTCGGATACTTTACAGCAACCATGGTCACGAGAATAGGTTGATCACCTGAAGGTATTTTTTTTCTTTTGGATTTTAATAAGCATTGTAAAAATGTATTTAATAATAATAATATCTATGGACGCTTTTACACCACGTCAATCTGGCCCCCTTGGTAAGTTCTCGAAGAACTTATGTTACGGGTACCAGACAACGGAAATATATTTAATACTTTTATACTATACATCCATGACCGAGGAACACAGAAAACTTTTTTTTTGTTCCCTTACCTTATATTTCAAAATACATCAAACCTTATAGGTTTTTACCCGACTATGGCAAGTCCCAAAAAAAGGTTATGTTTTTAAGAGTATGTACGTCGTAGCGCCTAAACCGTCACTGAAACAGCAATGGCCACGGGAGTCCTCTAGTAAAATCGTAAAAGTTTAAGTAACTAGCTGGTGCCCACAGCTTCGCCTTTTTTTTTCTTTAACGCCGGGAAATGCTCTGAGGCATCCCGCGGGGGAGTGGGTCTCCCTAGGCGGGTATGTGGGACTCGCTGCGCCCGACAGCTGGTAAGTGGATGCAGCTCTACCAACTAAAACCCGGCGAGTGCGACCAATGCCGCCTTTGGTGAGGTGCCCCGGATCTAATGAGCAAACAGGGCACATCGATGGCTAGTTAGTCCCACAAGGGACCGACGCCACCAACAGAGGGGTTGTTCCGTACCACAGAACAACTCCTCCCAACTTCGGGGAAGTACAATGGAGTGAGGTTCCCTTCCTCACCCCTTGCCCCCTGCTCTTTTGTCCCCTTTTCTTATAAGATGGGTACAAAGAGCCCCCTCAGCTCATTTCGATTCGCCCAAGGTGCTGGGCTCACCCTAGGCTGAGCCCCACCGCCACGTCAAGGCCTGAACCATGGTAGCTGCGCCTCTAGTCTCTTATGTCTCTATTTTTTATGTTACTTTGGCTTACACTAATCGTTGAAACAGCAATATTTTGCAGCAAACATTTTTAGGCCGAAACCACGCGAAGCGGCTAGTATTGATAATAGGTAAACGATGATTAATTTAATTGGTTCATAATGAGACATTTTGATTTTGCATAATGTGGATGGACTCAGAGTGATAATGATACGATAAACAAACATATTATGTTATTAGTACAATCATATATTTTAATATTTACGAGTTGTAAACAAGTTAATCAAGTTTAATATGACTAACAGTCAGTACAAGTACAGATAAACATCGTTCAGGAATAATCAAATCTATCATCCCCGTGTGGTGATCTCACTTGCTTGTTTCTCCCGTGAAACAGCTTTGCTGTGTTTCGGAGAGAAGGGCAAGACAGGCACCGAGACTTAACATCTTATGTCTCAGGATAGGCAACACATAAATGAGTTGTTTGGGCTCGTTCCAGGTAAACTAGTTTATGTTCATGGGTGACGTCGACCACTTACCATCAGGTGGCACGTTGCCAGTTTACCTATCCAACTAACATAAAAAATGATCGTTTTTGCCCATAAGCCGCTTGAGTCTAAGGCTCCCCGTTGTCACCAATTACGAGGCGTGAGGCGCCCCATACGCATCCTAATGATGTTCTGCCATCACACGAACAATCCGACCCATAATCCTATACCACCTACACCTTCTTGGTATTGTTACCCCTTGCGGTTTGGGAGATTAAGATATTTTTTGTCAAAAGGTTATATTTATTTATATAAGATGTATTTATTACGCGAATGTGTAAGTATAAATAATGATTATAACTTGTAAGGCTCATTTGTTTACTATTGGAAATAAGAGCCTTAATTGAGCCTTAAATAATGTATCCTATTTGGTCACTGCACGTAAATTTTTCTCGTTGGGTGTAAACCAAGTCTTACCATAGGTAACATGGATATCTGATGTTTGTTTCAAAATCACACAAAAGCTAAGCGAAGTAACGCCTCTGTGTTCGTGTCGGGCTCAGGATCGACGTCACAGGTACTGCTTAGTAGCGGTCGAGCAGTCCCCACTTACGAGGAGTAGTAGTATGGCCTTCACGGGGGCCAGCCTGTCGATGAGGTGATTTTGATTTTTGTCTGTTACCTGCTGGGAACTATCGGGATACTACGGGATATCCGAGACCCTCAAACAGCGGCTAAAGGCGCTCGAAGTGGTTTTAGTTAGGGTGGGCACTCCGAGGTGCGAGTCCCACATTGGGTCAGGATCTACCCGAATATCCTGACTGTATCCATAAGGATTTCCCTGCTTCATAAAAAAAGCCTTCTTGCATTGGTCATTATGTGGCCGGATCTGTAAGTACCGGATTGGCATTAATTTATGCTGACGCGGCTGCTAGTCGGGTCGCGGCTCGTCCATCAAGCTGCGCCGCACCAGCGCCCGCGCCCTCCTCGGTGCCCCCCCGCCCGGCTCTTGCACGTGCCGCGCGCGCTCCGTGCCCCGCCCCGCTGCCCGCGCCTGCGCAGCAAGCGCCACGTCGGGATGAAGATGGTTTTGAGGTGGTGAAGAGGAAGAGGCGCCATCTCAGAACCCAGTCTGCTCGTGCGTGCCGCCAAGCCGAATACGCCGGTGTATATCTCCCGCCTTCATTACACCACAAAGGCGGAGAACATCGCGGAATACGTGCGCCGGAAGTTGCAGTACTGTCCGAGGGTGCAGGAGTTGGAGTCGCGCCGCAACGTCAATTTCAAGGCGTTTGTGGTGCGAATACCGACCTGCTACCTGCAGGAAGTTTTACGAGAAGACTTCTGGCCTCAGGATGTGGTGTTCCGTCGCTTCCGCGGAACAGTACCACCGGAACGCACGAAGACGTAGCGCTAGGAAGTTTATTAACATAATTTTAAGGTTTTATACTAACCCTTGTGTAATATAATATATGTATGTTAGTGTGTAAGGTATATATCTATGGGCCATATAGTTTTTTTTTTTTTTTTTTTTCTTTTACGCCGGGAAATGCTCTGAGGCATCCCGCCTGGGGTGTGGGTCTCCCCAGGTGGGTATGTGGGACTCGCTGCGCCCGAAAGATGTTAAATGGAGGGACCAACGCCAAGGGACCGACGCCACCTCCACAGAGGGGTTGCCCCGCACCACAGAACAACCCCTCCCAACGTCGGGACAGTACAATGGGGTGAGGTTCCCATCCTCACCCCTTGCCCCCTGCTCTTTTGTCCCCTCTTTTTATAAGAGGGGTACAAAGAGCCCCCTCGGCTCAATTAGCTTCGCCTAAGGTGCTGGGCTCACCCTAGGCTACTGAGCCCCACCGCCACGACAAGGCTTGAACCGTGGTGGGGTGGGCCATATAGTGCCTGAGAATAAATGATTTATTATTATTATTATTATAAGGTGACACGAAAATATATGGCGTAAAACTTCAAATAATTGACGCTTTTTTAATCATCTTTCAAAGATGTAATAGGCCAATAATGATGATGACATATTATCTATACTAATATTAAAAAGCTGAAGAGTTTGTTTGTTTGTTTGTTTGAACGCGCTAATCTCAGGATCTACTGGTCCGATTTGAAAAATTATTTCAGTGTTAGATAGCCCATTTATCGAGGAAGGCTATAGGCTATATAACATCACGCGGTGACATATAGGAGTTGAGTAACGCGGGCGAAGCTGCAGGCAACAGCTAGTGCTTTAATAATAATCATCATTTGCGTTTGGTATTGGAGAAAATTGAGAATCATTTGTCAGTAATTGTGGATTTGATTTTATGTGAACTCAAATTTCATTCACATTTTGGTTCCCTGGATCACAAAATGTTTGATCAATGTTATTTGCGCAGCAACATTCTTCAAGGACTTCTATTTAGTATTCATACAGTTGTTCTTAAGTAGGTTAGGTGTCTAAAGTTGGCATATTTTGTAATTAAACTTTCCTAAGTTGCTCTTGTTTTAGCACATTCAGTCCTTATATATTTAACAAACTGTCGCGTTACACTCTTAGCTAATATCTCCATAATAGGCCCTTTTCAACAAACGCCAAGACGCCACACCACTCACTAACAGATATTATTTCTTCTCAATTTCTTCTCTCACATACATGGGCGTAGCCACGGTGTGGCAGGGAGGGGCGCTTGTCCCACCCGGCCTTTGACCTGTAAGGTACCCAACCAAACCTAAAAAGTTAAATTATCTAGGTACTAACTACAATACTTAGTATCTATCCGTAAGAAAGTCACCGTATTTTAGACTACTGCCCCACCCTGAGCCTATGGCTGGCTACGCCAATGCTCATATACTTATATTATTTTTTCTCTCTTCAAAAACTTATAATGTGTCACTTACACATATAATATGTAATTATAATGTGTCACTTACACATATAATATGTAATTATAATGTGTCACTTAAACATATAATATGTAATTATAATGTGTCACTTACACATATAATATGTAATTATAATGTGTCACTTACACATATAATATGTAATTATAATGTGTCACTTACACATATAATATGTAATTATCTTCGATCAGCTATGATTTTTTTATTACGTGTCGATGTAACAATTATATAGGATGCTTTGGTAGCACACCATAGTATGTCGCGGTCATCGTAATCATCATCATCATCACCATCACCATCATCATCATCATCATCCTTTATCCATCCACTGCTGAACATGCCTCCTTCAATGAACGCCAAGACGACGAATTTCGGAATCACTAAAAATTAAGAAATAAAAACATTTTACAAAAAATTAAAACTGACTTCAAAAATACTAAACTAAAAAAAGTAATAAAATAACAGTTTCTTTAATGTTTGTGCTTACAACATATAATCAACTTAATCTTCTACCAATGTACAAACTTTGCGTTTACCACGTCATTATAGTTACTTTTGGAGTCGGTGTCGTATTTGTTGCTGTACATTACCTACCTACCTACCTTGGCTGACACCGACTCCAAAAGTAACTATAATGACGTGGTAAACGCAAAGTTTGTACATTAGTAGAAGATTAAGTTGATTATATGTTGTAAGCACAAACATTAAAGAAACTGTTATTTTATTACTTTTTAGTTTAGTATTTTTGAAGTCAGTTTTAATTTTTTGTAAAATGTTTTTATTTCTTAATTTTTGGTATATATGTACCGTGTACATACATGCACATGCATTGAGTAAAAAGCGGTTATTTTAATGTTTCAAACAGACACTCCAATTTTATTTATCTGTATAGATGTCATTTAAAAATAGTGTTATAAACCCATTTGAACGTTTCTTCGTATCACATATCTCTATTTTATTCATTCAATTGTTCCCCTCCGTAATGCGTATTAAGTATATTTTCAAGACAAGCTAACACCCCTCTTAAGCTTTCGGCACACAACCGAGTAAGGTAATATTCCTTTGTTTGTATTTGGTCCAATTATAACCACTACTACGATTCAGCAAACAATGTAACCCCGAGGCGAGGCGAGTTAGGCACAAATAAGTCAATACACTCAAAACCCTAATACAAGGGCAACAAACAAACGTTGTTGGATTAGTTTTATTAATATCTTTACGGAATAGTTACCAGTTGAGCTTCAAACCTTCTACGTATTGTTACACTACAGCGCCCCGCAGTTTAGCTCGCGCACTTCCCATTCCCGTGGGAGTACGGAAAAAATATAGTCTACTAGCAGCGCCCCGCGGTCTCACCCGCGCACTTCCCATTCCCGTGGGAGTACAGGGATAAAATATAGTCTACTAGCAGCGCCCCGCGATTTCATCCGCTTACTTCCCATTCCCTCATTTAAGATAACTTGATTATTTCATTCATTTAATGTTTATTATAAGAAAATCCTTGTGGCGTACACTTTTGTATTTTCCACTTACAAAAAAAAAACAGACTAATTGAGAACCTCCTCTTTTTTTTAAGTAGGTTAAAAAGTAATAAAATAACTGTGTTTCTTTATTTTTGTGCTTACAACTTATAATCAACTTAATTTTCTACTAATGTAGGTACAAACTTTGCGTTTACCACGTCATTATAGTTACATTATAGTTAGAAAATGATTTTATTTCTTAATTGTTAGTGATTCCGAAATTCGTCGTCTTGGCGTTCATTAAAGGAGGCCTATGTTTAGCAGTGGACGGATAAAGGACGATGATGGTGATGATGATGATGGTGATTACAATGACCGCGACATATTATTGGTGTGCTACCAAAGCATCCTATACAATTGTTACATCGACAAGTAATAAAATGAGCATATCGTCGAGGTAAAAGAAACCATCCAAATAGGCGTTATTGGGAATAACTAAAAAATGGCTCGTCAGATCTTAATAAAATTAATATGAGACCAAATTGGAAGCACCAGCTTTCAAACAAAAACATAACCATCGAAATCCATTCACAAACGGCGGAGTAATCGTGTCACATACATACAGACGAATTGATAACCTCCTCTTTTTTTGAAGTCGGTTAAAAAAGTTGTTAAAGAGCGTTTGTGTGGTAAAGGATACTTACTATAAAATTAAACATTTTATGGAAGATATAGAAGCATTTCAGGATAAGATGTAAACATTGTTACAGAATACATATTATATTATTTGAAAATATTAGTTCCACTGAGTTTGTTTCGTTGGTTTTTCTCAGTGGGCTTGCCTTAGAACCGGCGGTAGATTCAATTGACTTTCAAAAAGATACTGTATTGGTACTAAGTTTCTTTAATAAAAAAAAATGATTTTGATTTGATTTTTGATTTTGATATAGTGATGTCGGTACGTAGGTGGAAATTTCTTGTATAATAATATATTAACTAGGTATACTAATAAGTTAACCCGTAGCTTCGCCCGCGTTTACTTACTTTCGCTGGGAAATGCTTTGAGGCGCGGAGAGTGGATCTCCCCAGGCGGGTATGTGAGACTCGCTGCGCCCGAAAGCTGGTAAGGGGACGCAGCTCTACCCACTTAAACCCGTTGAGTGCCACCAATGCCGCCTTTGGTGAGGTGCCCCGGATCTAATGAGCAAACAGGGCACCTCGACGGCTAGTCAGTCGCTCAGGGGACCGACGCCACTTCTACAGAGGGGTTGTCCCGCACCAAAGAACAACCCCTCCCAACGTAGTGACAGTACAATGGGGTGAGGTTTCCGTCCTCGCCCCTTGCCCCCTGCTCTTTTGTCCCCTCTTCTTATAAAAGGGGTACAAAGAGTGCCCTCGGCTCAATTCGCTTCGCCCAAGGTGCTGTACTCACCCTAGGCTACTGAGCCCCACCGCCACGACAAGACCTGAACCATGGTGGGGCATTACAGCAACCATGGTTTTAGAATAACTGTCACTATGAATGTAAAAATCTTAAGCCGTGATAAAATCCGTGAAAAGGCAAAGAAATATTGTAAGATTATTGTTTCCTCAAGCCGTCAGACTATTAATCGAATCACCGAAAACACGTCGCAGATAGATCGGTGTTTGTGCGCAGATAACCCGCTTGCTCCGCGGGTCATTGAAATTGATAAATATAATATTGATAATACTGGAAAAATACACAATAATACATATAATGCACACGAGGAAAATATAAGGGATGCTGTCTATTTTCAGTAAACTCAAACTCAAAAAGATCTTCATTACGCAGGTAACAAACTTGTACCTACACTGGAAACACGTCAAATACAAATGTTGCAATTCTCTGGTTATACAATAGTAGTCTTTGGTTGCATTAACAAAAAGACTATACCTCATTTGGAATGCAGTATCCCCTTAAGAAAAATGAGGAAAAACCTTTTTTTTGGCTCTTTTGTCAAAAAAACATTTTGGAAAACACAAAAGGTTTTGGAAAAAACTAATTCGTAATTCGATAAAATAAATACTATACGTCAATATCGCTAATCTTTATGTACCTTAAGGCCTAACCACCTAATCAACGACCTAGTAATTCCTACTTCTTTGGGCCTAACCCATGCCTGCAAAGAAATGCGTTGCGCTGTACAGCGCCACCTAGCAGTTGATGAAGGAAACATAACTTTAGTCTAAACCCCTTTGGACGCATGCTCTGTGCTCAGAACCATCCATGGTTGGAAAATACTTTTTTCTCGTTTCTTTTTCTCTGGGACGATAAAAAATAGCATATTTTAATTGCGTTATATAATAAGATTCGCCTTTATGCCGTATGCCTACATCCAATCCTGTAATTTTTTTCCGCGCTTATTTAAAGTCAGAGTCTTTTCTGACACAGCTTCGTATTTACCCCTTGTACAATTTTACGGTCGAAGTTTACCATAATATACAAAATTCTAAGTATTTGTTTATTAGGAAACTTAAAAAAAAATAAAGTTAAAATAAGAAAAAGCAGATCTTTTTTCTAATCTTTAATAGAAACATTTTCCAAATTAACATTTAAACCTACATTGTTTTGTTCAAACATTTTACCGAATAAAGAATTGTACAATTCATTTGTACTCTCTTCATTCCACTTAAAAGATTTTTCTGGTGCCATATAATTGACTAATTTGTTATGTACAACATATTTAATCTTCCGACCCTTTGTCGCTTTTGTGTCTACCTTCCGTTTCATTTTACTCCTCATCTGCTGCAAAGCTATCCACTGACGACTTAGTTGTATAGGGTCTGAAATATCAGCAGATTTGCATTCTATCAACTCTCGCAGTAATTGATGATAGAAATCACTGTCATCAAATATCTCCGGTATATATACATCGTTATCTTTTCTATCTCTCATGATTGGATTGATTTCGTCTTGCTCTTTATTTTCATTTTCTGTTGGTTCTTTTATATATCCAATTATATCATACTCGGAACGTTTCAGTTGTGTCCGTCTTACCAACTTTTGTTTGTCAGAAAGAATATAAGATATCTGTTGGAGAATTGTGTTTGTTGGGGCATTTTTTAAATTAGCTGCAGTTGCTATCCTTGTCTTTTCATTCCATTTTTGAATTGTTGTATCCCTAAATAATTTGAAATTTTTGTGGTTTAGCGAAATATCTGATTCATAATCTTCAAGTTTACGTTTCTTTGCATTTTCTGTAACTTTCTTTTCTTTAACTGGACTAGGTTTCTCTTTTTCTGGCTCGTCTTCAGGTTCTGTGTCTGAGGGGATTTCTTCATTATCTGTGTCACTTGGTATCTCTTCATCACTTTCAGTGTTCATCTTATTATTTTTATCAATAATTTCTTTACTGTTTTTAGTGTTTGTTAAAGTTTTAGTTTCTGGAAAATTCTTGAATAACAAATTTTGCAATGTTAACAATCTGAAATAAGAAAAAATTATATTACATATTTAAAAATTATCTGTTCATAACAAAATAAGCAGTAATTAAAGGAAAAAATAACAATAATTTGCAATTAAAATATAATTCTGATATCATCAATTTCCTAAATCACAAAACCACAAATAGTGAATAATAACAATGATGATCTTTTTTTTTATAGAAGAGGAGCCAAACGGACAGTCGGTTTACCTGATGGTAAGTGAAAGTGCACACACCTGCTACACTAGAAAATTAGCAAGTGTATTACCGGCCTTTCAAATATGAGTATGCTCCTTTCTTGAAGGTCTCGTAAGTCAGTTCGGAAATACCATGTATGGCAGCTAGATAATATTATTGGCCTATTTCTATTCATGGGTTGACATAGCCCTCTTTTATTGAATTTTGATAGTGTCATAGAACCATCCATAGTATTGGTCAGCCATATAACCAGGTTGGAAGACGATCTCCGCACAGTGGCCGGTCCATGTTGGAAGCAAGTGGCGAGTGTCATTCATCATTGAGGGAGGCATATGTTCAGCAGTGGACGGATAGAGGGATGATAATGATAATGATAGAACCATCCTGCTCATTTTCCCTGTGAAACAGCTTGCTGTGTTTCGGAGAAAAGGGCACAGGCAGTTACAAACTGTTAGCATATTAGTATAGATTACTTACTTATCTAAAACTGTGGCTACATTACTAATAGCGGAGTTACTTCCTTCAACAAACTCATTGCAGGACTTTAGACCCTCATAAACATTCCACATTGGCATTCTATTAGCAGTATTTACACATCTTTGCATATGTATTCTCATTTCTAGCAGTCCTTCCCATAGTAGTAGTTGATTTCTTACGCAGGCCCCCTTTTTGGCTTCCTCAGATATATTTTCCTTTTTAACATGTTCAAATTCCTCTTGTATTGGCTCCTCCATTTGACTTATGTCATATCCTTCTTGATCACTTTCATCGTCATCATCCTCATCATTACTACCATCATCGTGCTCATCTTCAGCTTCCTCATCATCAGAATCCAAATTCTTGTTTTTCTCTCCTTTTGTGACACTCAAATCAAATGATTCGTTTTCAGAGTTATCGCTTTCATTTTCATCTAATTTGTTTTTAGTATTCTCATCATCATTTAGCAAACTCTTATCAAAAGACTCTATTTTTTCTGTGTCTTCCTCTTCTTGGCTACTTTCACCAGAACTTTGTTCTAACTCTTTACGAGAGACTACTTTACCTTCATACTTTTTACTAATTTCACTTAACAAATTTACGTTTCTTTTACGAAAATCACTAATAATAGTTTCATCTTCACTCTCAAATAAATTAAAATCGGCACGTGTTACTGTATGAGGTTTCGTATTAAATATGTGATCGTCTTCTATATCTGGACGCGGTTTTAATGTTAAAGCGTCTGCTATTTTATCCGATAACGATACCTTTGTTATTTTCTTTTGCTTTGACTTCATTGTATTCTTATATTATTAAGTTTTCAATTATAAATATTCACGTGCAGCAAACACTGTTTTCTAAAATGACATTTGACACCAATTGACACCTGGACATGTCACAAGTGACATCTAACATATCACAGAGTATAAGAAAACTACGTATTGCCAATATAATAACAACAGTATTCCTATAAAAATATAATTTTGATGTTAATTGGTAGTTTCTATGATAGAATTCTGAAAAAAAAATTCCCTTATTTTTATTTGATTAAAATAATATTTAATAAATATTATTTTAAAATAATATTTATTAAATATTTAAAATAGGTCACGTGATAATAAACTGAAATGACGTTACCTGTTACTATTTAGCGGAAGCGGAAGAATATTGACATACTTTTATACACCATTTCCCATACGCAGTACATATTGTAAAAACTAATTTTCAGGCGTTTTGACAGTGAACACACATAGGCAGCGTACAACAATTATAAAACTTAGAAGCCATTTTTTACTAACGACAACTAGAATCATTTTATCATTTTTACGATGTTTAACAACATATGACGTCACTTGACAAGATGTGTTAGCGTTTTGGAGCGAAATTTAAAATCCATTATAAAATGCAAGATTTTATAGGCATTAGACGTATTTAAGCAAAAGTAAATAATATTTAGGCCTCTATTAGATATTTATAAATGATCTATAAACATTTGTGAAAAATGTCAACATCCCTATTGCCAATGACGATGAGGATTTTTTTTCAAATTTAAAACAAATAATAACATAGAATGTAGAACCCATTTATTACAACATCCTTTTAAACAAATTAAATACTTAATAGAAAACCGTTTAATTACATTACAAACCCTAAATACTGAAATCCTACGGACGTTTATACGTGAAAAAATAAAAAGGGCGCGAAATTTTTAAGTCTGTTGACTGTTAAACTTTGAAGACATGACTGTTTACATTAATTTAGGCGGACATTCAAGAGCTTCTTTCTCTTTAAACATAGTTAAAGACTGAAATATATTGTTTAAAATGAGTCGCAGAAAGCAGGCTCCTAGAGCCATATCTTGGCTTAGCGAAGAAATCCATAACGATCAAAATTTCTCCACCTCGTATCACTACTATGAGTAAGTTGTTCAATATGTAGTTTTTTAATAGTTTTTTAAGGAAACTTTTAAAAACTTGTACTTTTTAGGAAGTTTCAGTTTAAACAAATAATAGCTGGAATTGGCGATTTTGTACTCGTATCGAATGCAGACGCAGCAGAACCCGATACCGAAGAAGGGTGTGACGCAGCAAAAATATTATCATTATATGAAGATCGAACTAATAAAAAAGATCCTTTTAGAGCCAAAGTACAATGGTTTTCTAAATGGAACGACTTACCAAAGGATTGTTTGAATAATAATGAAACAATAGATTTCTTTGAAAAAGAGGTAAGTTGCATTCATTTGTCTTTCTTGAACTAACATTTCAGATATCGCTTCAAAATTCTTGTAAATTTGTCACATAATTTACACATGTTAATAAAAAAACTTATGATACTGTACTGTCAATATATAAATACATTTTATGTCCCATAGTCTATCACAGTACAGACAAAACTGAACAGTATAAAACTATAACTTAAAATAGTTGCATGGTGATACCAGATTTATTATTCTTTATTATAGGTTATTGAAGACCATCGTCCCTTTAATACGGATGTAGATATTGAAACATTTTTCAAGAAATGTTCTATCACACTTTCAATAACTAAAGATACGGATGAAATTTTAAAATCAGCTCCCTATCACTATATATGCCGATACAGATTAATGCCCTTAGGTAGAAGAAAATTACATTTGGAACCTGTTCTAGAGACTGAAAGAAAAGCTATCCTTCTCCTACGTACCCCCAGTAAAAATATAACCCCAATAACGAAGACACCTAAAACGCCAAATAGTTTAGTTAAAAGAATGGGTCGGGTATCATTGTCCGATAAAAATTGGAGTATCAGCAAAAATGATGGTACCAAACTGTTACTGAAGAGAGCAATATTGGCTGACAAGAATGACAAAGAGTCTCCAAAAAAAGAGAGTCTAATTATCAAGTCTGCGGAAACACCAAGAAGTAGCAGAAAACTCCATAACAATGATATTGCAGATATTCTTTCTATGGAGCTAAAGGAAAACTCCGATGAAGAATTACCTACTCTTATTATAAGACAACATGTACCAAGTACACCAAAGCGTAAAACCTCGCAGGTCAAATTGAATGAGGAAACACCAAAGAAAGTTCTAGTCTTTGAAGATGAAGAGAAAAATGGATATTTAACCAGATCTGGTAGGGTTATAAAAAATCCTATATTTTATCATGAAGAAATATCACCTACGAAACACACACCAAGACGTGGTAGGAGAATTAGCTCTAGTGATGGGAGTGAAGATGATTTTAAAATACAAGCAAAGACACCTAAGACTCCGAGAACACCAAAAACACCTAAAACCCCCAGGGGTCGACTCTCTAGTGTAAGAACTCCGAAAAGTGTTTCAAAGCGTATATTAACAAGCGAATTAACTCCTACACTTCGCACACGGACTCATTCAGTGGAGAATATTGAGGGTAATAAAATAATTCTCTTAAAATGGTTCTCCCTTTCTGACTTCCTTTAAGATTTATACATATTTTAATAGGCCCTCGTAGTTAAAAAAAAATGTAACCTTTCTGTTATGGGATTTTGTATGAAACTATAAACTGATTTTTCTCTGACATGACTTTTTAGTCTTAGATAAAAATGCAAAAAATGAAGTACCATTATACACTAGCTGTTGCCCACAGCTTCGCACCCGTTATTCACATGTACAGCCGTATCCGGTGTGATGATGATTATTTTCGTTGCCTATGTTACTCGATATAGCATCAGCTATCTGCTAGTAAAAGTGCCGTCAAAATTTGTCCAGCCGTTTTAGAGATTAGCCAGAACAAACAGACATACAAAAATTGTAAAAAATAATATTTTGGTATATTTGTACCGTGCTTACATCCATATGTATTTAGTAAAAAACAATTATCTTAGTATTACAAACAGACACTCTAATTTTATTTATCTGTATTGATTATGTTTTATTATTCTACTAATTGATGCTTGTAATATTACAGAGTTTTTAAAAGAAAACAAATCACTTCCTGGAAGAGAAAATCAGTTGCATGAAATTTTGTCTTTCTTTAGAGCAAAGCTTATAGATGGCACCAGTGGGTAAGACTTACCTGTTATATTCCTACCTCTTTGCTTACCTGTTATTACTCATTGTAGGATTTAAGGATAATAAAGTAGGACCTTGATATTAAAATGCTATCATTTGAGTTACTAATGTTAGACTTATTTCTACTTATATAAGTGGTGCTCCGCAGTTTCATCTGCATAGTTCCCGTTCTGGTAGAAATTTGTGTATAAAAATGTGTGCCTTTGTTGTATACTTGCTGATTACTCAAAGATAAGCAGCTTTCCATTGGTAAACTAACTTTTAAAGTCAGTCTAATGGTTTTAAGGTATGAAAGCCTAAGTACCTTACAAAGCCACATTCACATCTATAATCTTCTTCTCTCTCTCTCTTTTATAGTAATCTCTTTCTTTTTTATAGTAATATAATGTCTTTATAGTCTAAATAAATCTAAACTGATTAAAACACAATAACATAATTTCCTTTCAGTTGTATTTACATATCAGGAGTGCCAGGTACAGGGAAGACTGCCACAGTTAATTCAGCAATTAAAATGCTTAAAGATGACATTGATCTGCCCGACTTCCAACTGGTTGAAGTTAACGGCATGAGGATAGCCGAACCACGTCAGGCTTATGTACAAATATACAAACAGTTGACAGGTTAGCTAAGTGATATAATCTGATCTTTTGGCATTTGCCTGCATTAATGACAATGGTTTATCAATGATACTAGAGTTTAGAACGTGTATGTTATCAGAATTTGGTTTAGCCAGTTTTTTTTTTTTATTTAAATTCCTTTTATAAACTAATTATATATCTATTATGAAAATTTTATCTTATTAAGGTAAGGCCTATGTACAGCAGTGGAGATAGAGGCTGATGATGATGATGATGAAGCAAAGGTAGCAATAATTTAACATAAATAGAAGCCTTAAAAATGTATTTATACCGGGAAGGTTGCGCTTGTGCTGCAGTCTGTTTGCATGGGTACCACCATCCTGCTTGTTTCTCCCGTGAAACACCTTTTGGTCTAGTCAACGGGTGCAGTTCCTCCTCTTTTTTGATCTTTTTTCAAATTTGAAATATCTCAAATATTTTTTGATATATAAGCAAAAAACCAAACCGCATATTTCAGTTAATTATGAATTTTATATTTTTTGCGAGCGCATCTTCAACTCTTTCATTTATAGACTACCCATTTTTAGGAAAAACATTTTAAGAGCAATAATTGTTGACTAGACTATTTGCCGTGTTTCGGAAAGAAGGTGGGACTGGTGCAAAGGATGCGCTGTGCCGCGCTCCCGTCTGCATGGTACCACCATCTTGCTTATTTCTAACGTGAAACAGCTTTGCGTGTTTCGGATAAAGACAGTACAGGCAGTGTAATTACTGGCACCGAGACTTTCCACCTTATGTCACTTGAATCAGGTGTCCTAGCCCCCCCCCCCCACCATGGTTCAGGCCTTGACGTGGCGGTGGGGGTCAGTAGCCTAGGGTGAGCCCAGCACCTTGGGCGAAGCCAATTGAGCCGAGGGGGCTCTTTGTACCCCTCTTATAAGAAGAGGGGACAAAAGAGCAGGGGGCAAGAGGTGAGGATGGGAACCTCACCCCATTGTACTGTCCTGACGTTGGAAGAGGTTGTTCTGTGGTGCGGGATAACCCCTCTGTAGAGATGGTGTCGGTCCCTTGTGGGACTGACTAGCCGTCGAGGTGCCCTGTTAGCTTAACAGATCAGGGGCACCTCACCAAGGCGGCACTGGTGGCACTCGTCGGGTTTTAGTGGGAAGAGCTGCGTCCATTTACCATCTTTCGGGCGCAGCGAGTCCCACATACCAGGGGATACCCACTCCCCAGGCGGGATGCCTGCATTTCCCGGTGTAAAAGAAAGAAAGAAATAAAAGGTGTCCTAGTCCCAGGTAAACTAGCTTATGTTCATGGGCGACGCTGACGACTTACCATCAAGTGGCACATCTGCCTGTCATCTGTTTACGGAAAATAAAAAAGCTACATTTTTTTTAGGAAAGACAGTGGTGTGGGAGCAGGCGTGTTCCCTGTTAGAGAAGAGGTTCACCAACCCCTGTCCCCGGAGGACTCCCACTGTTCTGATCGTTGATGAGGTAATCATACCCCCCGTTCCGTGGGAGTACAGGGATACATTTTGGCCTCTATGTTATTCTGATGTATAAGCTATGTTATTAAGATTTTAACAAGCCCGACGTTTCGGATACTTTACAGCAACCATGGTCACGGGAGGACTGAGGTGTCATACGTCCTATCATTACAAAGTTATTCGAAACTACCCTATGTTACATCAATATTTTCGTTAGTCCTATATACGCAGAAAAATTTATGATATTAATAGCGTTTGCTGTTTGGCGATGTTAAATTTAGAAATGTCGCTCATATGCTTATATATTCCAGCTGAACAGTCCAAAAGTCTTGCTTCAGGACGTGGTATACTATACATAGGTACTTGTTTCAGAAATTGGTTTGAGTTTTGTGACCCTGATTTTTGGACTAGAGAAGAGTTACCTAGTAATTAAAGAACTATTAACTATTCCAATCCGCAATAACTGTTTGATTTTCTTAAAATTTCTAAGGGGCCCCGTGGATCGCGAGGCCTCGGGCACCTGCCTAGAATGCCCAATGGGAGACAGGCCTGTTGACACGTGTATCTGTTCCAGCTGGACGCGCTATGCACCCGGCGGCAGGACGTGGTGTACAGCCTGCTGGAGTGGGCGGCGGGGGACGCGCGGCTGGCGCTGGCGGCCGTGGCCAACGCTCTCGACCTTCCCGAGCGGCTCGCCCCCCGCGTCGCCTCCCGCCTGGGGCTAACGCGCCTGCCCTTCCCCCCCTACACGCACGTGCAGCTGCAGACCATCGTGGCTGCGAGGCTGGCGGGACACCTGGTACCTGATGCCGTGCAACTGGTAGCCAGGTACTATCTACAATTTTATATTTACGTATAACACCTCCCTACGACATGCTATATCAAAATCTGTTCAGCCGATTCAAGGTCATCGACTTTGTTGCATTGAAAAGTACCTATTACTTTTAATATTTTGTAATTTGAAAAGATCTCTTTATAAAATCAATTGTCACGTGTAGGAAGGTGGCTGCGGTGTCGGGGGACGCGCGGCGGGCGCTGGCGCTGTGCTCGCGGGCGTTGGAGCTGGGCGGGGACAAGGGGGCGGGGCTGCGGGAGGTGCAGCGTGCGCTCGACGAGGCGGCCTCGGGGGCTGCGGTCCGCGCCATCAGGAACTGCTCCCCCGCCGAGAGACTCATGCTGAGGGCTGTGGCCGCTGAAGTGAGTACAAGCTGTATACAGTGTGCGCGTGTGTGTATGTATGTGTGTGGTCAGGTGACTGGACTGACTGACAATACAAACAGTCGCGTATTCGAATCCTGGTGCAGATAATTTGTATAATGAATATAAATAATAATAAATAAAGAACGATACAAATTATAGATGCTTGTATCGAGACATGAATTAAATCCAATCAAAATATCTTTATTTCGTAGGTAACCACTTGTACACTTGAAATACGTAAAAAAAAGAAGTCAATAAAAATGTGTAGTAAAAAAA
Organism: Helleia helle; assembly: GCA_963853865.1. Lineage (NCBI taxonomy): Eukaryota > Metazoa > Arthropoda > Insecta > Lepidoptera > Lycaenidae > Helleia > Helleia helle. The sequence goes on along the minus strand of OY971433.1, from coordinate 14,871,793 downwards.
TACTCGTTTGGAATGCAGTCTCCCCGAAGAAAAACGAGACAAAACTTGAGGATTGCTCTTTTGTCATCAACATAAAATATATAGTTTAGAAATAGGTACATCATGTCCATGCAAAACCTAAACAGTGAATGTCTTATTCCCAAGGTGTGGTATCTTCAATAAAATCTTTTAGTTCATAATAGCCTTTACCACACAAACGTTCTTTAACAGTTTTCTTAAATTTATTAATGGAAAGATTTTGAACGTTTTCTGGGATCATATTGTAAAAACGTATACATTGTCCCATTAAAGAATTACTAACTTTATGAAGTCAAAAAAATGGTACCTTCAATTTATGTTTGTTCCTTGTATTTATGTTGTGATTGTTGCATTTTTTTACAAATTCATTAATATTTTTGCGAACATACATCACGTTTGCTAGTATGTACTGAGAGGCTACAGTCAAGATGGCAATTTCTTTGAACTTTTCTCTTAATGGCACCTTGGGGTGGGGGGCAAACAGTAAATGGCTCGAATAGCTCGCTTCTGCAACACGAAAATCGTTTTAATATTCGCGGAATTCCCCCATTGTAAAATGCCGTAAGACATTAGACTATGGAATTATAATAATTCATCAGATAGGTTTCGTATTTGACTGCAGAACCGAGTCAACTTGCCAACATAGCTATATTATGTGGCGCTCATTGTAACCTACCATCCACAGTAATTCCAAGAAATACGGACGAATCCACCAAGTCCATCACCTCTGCGTTTATGGATACATTGGTTTACACTTTTTTTTTTCTTTAACGCCGGGAAATGCTCTGAGGCATCCCGAGGGGGAGTGGGTCTCCCCACGCGGGTATATGTGGGACTCGCTGCGCCCGACAGCTGGTAAATAAACGCAGCTCTACCCACTAAAACCCGGCGAGTGCCACCAATGCCGCCTTTGGTGAGGTGCCCCGGATCTAGTAAACAAACAGGGCACCTCGACGGCTAGTCAGTCCCGCAAAAGACCGACGCCACCTCCACAGAGGGGTTGTCCCGCACCACAGAACAACCCCTCGCAACGTCGGGACAGTACAATGGGGTGAGGTTCACATCCACACCCCTTGCCCCCTGCTCTTCTGTCCCCTCTTCTTATAAGAGGGGTACAAAGAGCCCCCTCGGCCCAATTAGCTTCACCCAAGGTGCATCGCTCACCCTAGGTTACTGAGCCCCACCGCCACGACAAGGCCTGAACCATGGTGGGGATTGGTTTGCACTTGCTTAACATTAGGCAGTGTAAATTTTATTAATTTGATTTTATTACAATTGAGCAATAAGTTATTCGCGCTAAACCAATCCACCATGTTCGAAAGAGCATTGTTTGCATGAATGAGCATATGTGTATTGTGTATTAATATTTTTAAATTTATTTCGACTACTATTACCCGTAACACGACTTATTAGGAGCTTTGAACGGGGCTATGGGCTATGGTTAAACCAACCAATAATTATTGTGGTCAACGTCGCCCATTATCATGCCAGTAAACCTTTATTATGCCAGGATCGCGTGACATCATTAACTAGCGTCAAAAAAAGGATCGCGTACATGAACACATCTAGGAGTAGGATGGGCTTTGCCAGCTATGCCTTTTATGGCTAAAACATGTTTAATTAAATGCAGAGTATCAGTTTTCATAGCACTTCCCTACGCACCTATTTGGTTCTCGAATACGTAGATGTGGCAATAACATATTATTCAAATCCCTATGAACTTAATATAAAACCCATTAAAATCCGTCGGGGGCGGCCATCACTATTTTAAACTTCAACATAAATATAAAAAAGCAAAATGACACATAAAATCCCACGATGCTTAAAATGCAGGTAATTGAAAAAGAATAAAATAATTAAAAAATCCTCGATTTAAAGAATTTATGCAACTAGAGATAATAAACGTAAAAAACGTAAAAAAATGTTCCCATTTCTCTCCAAAACTACTAGTCAAATTTTGATGTGGTTTCATCACTGTTTTAAATTTGAAGAAATATAAATAAGTATAGCAATAAAATATCTCCAAATTATTCACGTTACTATAAAACTACAAAACTAGTTCATTCAATGGCCACATCTACGTCTTCAAGAACCAAATATGTGCGTAGGGAAGTACGATGAAAACTGATACTCTGTTGTTTAAATGTCGGGGGTTTTTAATTATTTAATCATTTTTCAATTATGTTGTAACCGTCGTGGGGTTTTTTTCAAAACTTTTAATTGAAATCGTACCTTTTTTTCCACCACTTATCTTTGACGATATTATATACTTGTATAATGTCTCGTTACAATTTTTTTAAACAATATTATATAAATAAAAAATATGCCCCGGGTGAGGATCGAACTCACGACCTTAAGATTATGAGACTTACGCGCTGCCTACTGCGCCACCGAGGCTATGAGTGGAACGTTGAAATTGTCATATATTATATTGGTAAATGAAATAACAAAATACGTATAAACAATTATTGTGAGTGAAATTTTAAAATAAGAATTTTTCCTATAAACTTACTGACGAATCTCAATATACAATAATCGAAATCGGTCAAGTGATTGATACAATGCATAAAATCATAGTACTTACATACTTTTATTTAAAAAATAATGTTTTTTATATAAAAGTTTTTATATATTAACTAACTATAATTATTAAAGGCGGCATAATCGCAATGGCGATAAAGCCTTTTAATAAAGGTTAAAAAAAACTATAGATAGCAATAAATAATAATATTATAATTAAGCAATGCCAACAAAATGGTCGGCCATTAACCAGGTGGGAGGACAATCTCCATAAGGCGGCCGCGGCTGGTCCGTGTTGGATGAGTGACAAGGAATCGACAAGTCTTGGCGTTCATTGAGGGAGGCCTATGTTCAACCGTGGACGGATAGGGACTGATGATGATGATGAAAGTGAATGAATCAATAATTTGTGGCTATTTCGAATATTGATAATAATTACAAAGGACTGAAAGACAACATAATAATAGTAATAGAAAAATAACATATTTCATGTATTTCTTTATTTAATTACATATCAAGAAACTTGAGATTTTTAGGATTTACACAGGAACAAAATCTTGTTTATTTTAGTGATTTCCCTTTGGCCTGTTGTAACAGATAATATACCTAGTTTTTTTTTTTTTTTTGTGTAAAAATTGGCAATTTTTTCACATGACTATGACTATCAATATAGTCTGCAACTTTAATTACTTATAAGATAAGTAAAATAAAATTAATAAAATTTGTGTATACAATTAAAAAAGTAATAATTTAACGCAAATTTGACCTGAACTTTTATTTTCTCTTTAATTATTAAAGTTCATCAACCTTTATGGACAATGGTTTCTGTATAACAACTACTGTTTATCCTTTATAGGCTTCTAAACTTATATCTTGCATGTATAAATATAATGTTGAAAAGGGCATTCATCTTTCATCATGGCCATCACAGCCGATAGTTTTTATAACAGAGCATAGTGAATTAAAAACTATGCCCTTAAAAGTCTTCAGTTTTGACAGTCAATTCATAGTCATACACGTTTTCAAAAGTACTTTCTTCCTTTATTTCACACTTTACATTGTATTCCGGTTCATCCAATTTTTCACACTTCACATTGTATACCGGTTCATCCATTTTTTCAATTTTTATGTCTGTAGTAAAACTACTACATTCCATTTTCGAATCAGAATGACTTGGCATATCATCATCGTCATCATCATCATCATCATCAGTAAAATCAACTTGTGTACTCTTATCAGTTTTAACAAATATAGTTTGAGTTCCATTCTCCTTAGTGACTAATAACTTAGGTTTATTTTTAGTATTAATTTTAGGTAAATATAGGTGGGGAATTGCATTTGCTTTTAATCTTTTATTGTTGATCATATTTTCTTCAAAATGTATAGAACACACACGCCGCCTACAATTCACTTTGTCCTGTAAATCTAAACGGCCAATCAAACTCAGCCATAGTTTGAACCTGAAAATGATGAGCCTATTATAATTAATGCTCATTAAAGCAATTTCTTATTAGCATACTGTCAACATTTTTTTTTAAATGTTACTTGGATAGGCAAACTGGCAAACGTGCCACCTGATGGTAAGTGGCCGACGTCGCCCATGAACATAAACTAGTTTACCTGGAACGAGCCCAGACAACTCATTTATGTGTTGCCTATCCTGAGACATAATATGTTAAGTCTCAATGCCAGTAATTACACTGCCTTTCTTGCCCTTATCTCCGAAACACAGCAAAGCTGTTTGATGGGAGAAACCAGCAAGATTCTCGTACCCATGCAGCCGGGAGCGATATAATGATATAAATAAACATAAGGAAACATGATCAGAGGCAAGGACAAATGGAGTAAAATAATCACACAATGGTGTGGTTAAGAAAGTGGAAAAGAAAGAGGTAGATCATGGAGAAGGTGGAATGACAATATTAGACAAGCCAATGGGAATAACATGGAATAGAGTGGCTATAGAAAGGCCAGAATGGAGGAGATCCTTTGCCATCTGGCAAATGGACACTAAAATGGAACAAGAGAATACTATATGAATAACAAAAAAATATAGTTGTGTCCAAATAAGGGCTTATAATAATAAAAATATAATACTCTAAGAGTGTTAGTAGAGTAAACATGGAAAGGCAGGGGAGGAATTCATTATAGGTAAAATAGTCCGGCAGGATGATCCTCTGTCTCCAAAGTTATTCATTGCTGTACTTGAAGATATTTTCAACTAGGGAAATAAAGTAACTAGGGAAATAAAAAACATCAATTAGGGAAATAAAGGCATAAGAATACAAACTAATAATTAATTTTTTTTTTAATAATATATATTTTTTTATAATAATAAGTGACAGTGTGTTGTGCGTATGTGTATGGGCGTCGGCGCTGTGAGGCTCCGACAGCATGTTTTCCCCCTAATGACATAAAAAAAATTAACACACCAAAGGGTTGCAAATGATATTGTTTTTTTTAGTGAGTCTGCAACAGATTTAGAAGCAATGCCACAAATATTAAACTGAAAGCAATTAAATTGGCCTACACATGACTGCCTCCAAAACTAAAATTATGCCAAACGGCCAAAAGAGAAGACAGAGGAAAAACCGATACAATACACAAATGAATATTGTGTAGTTAGGTAAACTAATGGAAACAGCAATGAAACGAAAAAGACAGGTGTATAAGTATAACTTAGAAGAAATAATATCACTTATATACCATCACAATAATAAAACTATAGTCTTAATATAAATATATAATATAGTTTAACTTACACTAGCCGAACATACCTTCACTAAAAAGGAAAAAACAAATTGTCAGCATGCAATTGAACAAAGCATAATGAAACTGAGAAAAATTCAAAAAACAAGAAATGTAGACATCCTAGAAAACCCAAAAAAAAAACAAAAGAAAGACAAAAGAAAAGATAGGCAGATGAGATAATTAACACAGCAGGAATGAGTTGGATGCATACTGCCAAAGAGGAAAAAGTGAAAAGAATGGAGGAGGCTTTTTTACTCAGAAAGAAAAAATAAAGAGAAATCAAATAAAATTTGTTGTAATTTATGAAGTACTCAAATATTCTAAAGAACAAACACATTACCTTTCCTTGTTCCTTGGCAAAGAAAAGAAACTCACACCTTCCTGTCGTGTGTTGTTTTTACAACCAGACACAACGCAAGAATGAGGACCCATATTATAAGAATTCTAATAAATATTTAAGTTGAAAAAGAAAGCTTATTCTATGAAAATTGTCGTATTTTTAGCGTTTTGTCTGTGCCAAGTATGGTTTAAATATTGTAAATTATTATTTAATTAAAATAATAACAACATCGCGGCATTCAAAAGGTTCTTGACATTTGACAAATGAGTTTTTTTTTTTTTTTTTTTTTTTTTTTTTTGGCAGTTCTCGTACGTAGTACATTTGCCATTATCAAACGGGAGAAATTTTTCCATGTATATAAAGGGACGAGAGATGTTAAATTTAGGAATCATTCAGGGCAGGATATAGGATATGTATGACAAGATAATAATAATATTATTATGAAATATTAATTTATATAGCTATACATATATTTAAATATATTACTTATATTATAGACACACAAGACTTTCATCAAATAAATACTAAACCTAAATTTCTATATTATTAGTAATTATATAATCTGAAATTATTTTATATATGTAATATTTTTTTATAAATAACAGACAAGTAATTGAGGTTGGAAAAGGGATTTGATGATCTAGTAAGGATTTCAGGAAATCGGAACGGTCATATAAAGGACAAGAAAAGAAAAAATGATTTACATCGCCAGTTTCACAACCACACAAACAAGAAGAGTCGTTAATAATTTTAAATTTGGAAAGATGAGCAGGTGTACAAGTATGGCCAAGTCTCAATCTTGAGATGATACTAGAGCACCTCCTATTAAAATTCATTGAGAAAAACCATGGTTTTGATAAAATATCAGGCTGAAGAGAGTAATAATAATTACCTTTTTGTTTACTGCTTTTTTCCCATGACGTTTTCCAACATGTATCAAGATCGAGTTTAGGTATTGATAACAAGTCTGAGCAGTAAATCTTATACGGAACAAGGTCACCACATGAAATAGCTTCATTAGCGAGAGCGTCTGCTATAACATTTCCTTGGATTCCAGAATGTCCAGGAATCCAAGAAAATTTAATATTGTAATGTTTTGCTATGCATATTGTTAGTAATTGTCTTGTGTCAAATATTATGGGGTTGTGTTGCTTAATTTTAAATGGGTTTTTTTCTAAGGCTTGTAAAGAACTAAGTGAGTCAGTAAAAATGATTGAATTTTTGAGTTTAGCTAGTATTATATAATCTATGGCTTTGAAAATACCCAAGCACTCTCCAGAAAAAACAGAAGATTCTGGAGGGAGTTTTACCTTCTGTACAATGTTATATTGACGGTGGAAGATACCTACGCCTACTAAACCGTTAACATTATGTTTCGAAGCATCTGTAAATATGAGATGGGTATTTTTAAATTTTTTCTCAACAATTGCATTAAATTTTTCATTAGCTATTAAAAAATCTGACTTAGCTATACCAATATTTAATATTTGTGGTGATAGAATAAGAGATTCGAAGGAACAAGAAAACAAAGGTAACATGTTAGATTGATGTAAAGGTGCAGAGAGAGATTTAAACTTATAATAGCTATTAATTAAATGTGGATTCGATTTATGTATCCAATACGGTGAATTAGATACTAAGTAAGCTAAAAGATGAAGTTTTTCAATAAGAGGGTGATTGGAAAGCTGTAGACGTCGAAAGAGAAATTTATCAGACAAATACTGACGACGTAGTTGTAACGGAGGATCACAGCACTCAATTTGTAAAGCGTTAATTGGGCTAGACTTCATTGCTCCACAAATGATTCTCAAACATTTGTTTTGAATTTTGTTCAACATTTTAAATCCAGAAAGAAGGCCCGGTTCCAATAGGAAGGTTCCATATTCGAGGACACTACAAATGAGTTTTTTGTAGTTTTGTGATTTGTCCATGTTGGAACCGGCTAAGACCTGAGGCCATGCTGCCAAGTCTGACGTGTTTACAATATTTTGTCTGTGCTTTGGAGAAACGGCGGGAAATGTCGGAGCGCGGCTCCGCCCCTCTAGCCCCCGTCAATCAACTATCACTTTCCATTCTATTCACTATATCACATTAACACCACGAGAACAGTCCTACTATAGAAAACTGCAACAGAACAGTTCTCCACAATATATTTTAAAACAAACACTACAAGAAAGCGCTCCGAATGAACGAAATTCCCGACGTACATTTTAGATTTTCTAATCTAAAATCCCCTATTAAAAACATGCGTTCAGGAAATATCGGCGTAAGTAGGTAATATTAATGTAATATTTATTTAATTTAGGTGGAGAGGACGGGATCTGATGAAACAACACTATCCCGTGCCCTGGCTACCGCTGCAGCTATCGTATCTCTTGACGGCCGGCCCTATCGTTCGGCGACAAGCATCCGGGCCCCTTCGTCTGCCCAGGCACAGGCTATATGCGCAAGGCTAGCCGCAGTAAAACTGCTGTTATTGGAACCAAAGCCTTCGGAACCGAGGCTGCTTTTAAACGTCAGCGCTGACGATGTTCATTATGCCACTAAACAAATAACTGTATAATTAAATAGTAGAATGCAAAAATGAAGAGTACCTTTTTATTCGTATTATTTAATAAACATTAAATGTGCTATCTTAACTTAAATAATCACAAAAACAATTCTAAGGTCAATCAAACAACATTAGTGTACTTTAGTGTCAGTTTTAACATTTTATTTAAGTAAAGCAAAAACATTATTTCACCGAGTTTTATTTATTTTATGATATTTACATTTCTTGCAGTTCTTCGGATATAGATACTTTAAAGATTATATAATTACTTCTGCTTAATAATCTATAAAAAATCGGTTGTCTGTAAAGTCGGTTTACTGAAGATAGCTAGTTGAACGTGACAACGTCATAAGAAAATGGAACGGCTCAGAGTGAGGTAACGCCGCATACGTCATGTTTTTTCGTTCTTGCAGCCGGCTCGTTGCAACGTTGTCACGTCAAAAAAGTGTGGTCAACATTAAAATCTATGGTCTTGCTATATCTCTTGCTTATCACTTGGAAATTATAAAATTAAAAATATGCTTTTGCTCATGTGTCACCAACTTGAATTATTTTTATGAGTGCTTCACTATTATTTTCACGAACCGCCTTCCTGCATGCATTCACCACAGCCTTACTGAACTTCCCAACTGCAAAAGATGAAAAAAAAATCGGTCACAAGAAAATGGAACGCCTCAGAGGTAACGCCGCATGCGTCATGTTTTTTCGTTCGTGCAGCCGGCTCCATCGAATTATAAGACGTCTAGGCAAAACCAGGGATAAATTTTGGCCATGCGTTGACTACCCTCTACACGACAGGCCGCCGAAATGGAAACGCCTTTGCGTATCTGAAGACTTTTAAATCAAAATGCCGATACAATTACACGATATCAATCAAAATTTTTAAATATTCCTACAAACTTGATAATACTCTTCTCTTAATCATTTACCTCTTAATCTAGCCGCTTGCTGCAGTATGGTATGTAATTGTTTCAGAGAATCTGTAGCTTGTCGTTGAGCAGAAGTACGTACATGACAACTTGCTAATAATTCTTCATTTAGTAGAATCACTTCTTTATATCTATTTAGCATTTCATTTCTGTAAGAAAAATAGTTTTGTATTTATGCTACTTTTTAGATCATATAAAGGATCAATACAATTAAATCACGAAAGAAAATTAGGGTGTTATCTAATGAAAATTATTGGCAGATTGAACATCTCATTAATTTAAATTATATATAATAATATAAACCCTTATATTATGTCCAATTGCTGGGCACGGGTCTCCTCGAAATCAGGCGAGCAGGAGGGTGTTAGGCCATAGTTCACCGATGCGCTGGTCCAATGCGGGTGAACTTCACACACCTTCAAACACTTTTAATCTCATGCAGGTTTCTTCACGATGTTTCCTTCACCGGTGAGTAAGCGTTTGTCTCATGTTCAGGTATTTTTAGATAATTTTGAAAAACCCATTTCAAGGAATCACAGGTCTGGATTGAACCCGGACCTCTCACTAAATAGGTTGAGCGGTGAGCCCATAGCCACTAGAGCATCGTCATACATCGTTCACATAATGCGCGTCTTTTAAAATAGATATCTAGCTATATTCGATTAAATCTGAGAATTTTTGTTAAGCATATTAGACTACGTACAAATCGTATGCAGCCGCATCTTGGGCAGCTGGCAATAATGCTGTTATCAATTGAGCTTTCTCAGCGGTTTCTGCCGCCAATCTGTGTCTAATTTCGTCAATTTCAGACACATTACTCATCTCCAATTTTAGTCTAGCTTCCGCTTCTGGAAATTTGGCGATCGACTAAAACCAAAAAAAAATATAAATAAATTTGTTGTATCATTATATTGTACTATTGTGTATATTACATTACCCGCTAAATTATTAGCAGGTGCGTTGCCAACCTTTCAAATATGAGTTACATACTCTTTTCTAAGTAAGAGGTAGTGCCACGCTGCTATGCAGCCGAATTGGGCCGGCACGACCGGGGTGGTATCTCTCGCTCACATAACACCAGCGTCAAGTGACAGCTATGCTGTCGCGTTTCGTGCGGTTTGTACGGTTAACTGATACGACTTAAGGACCTTTTTTATGTCATATGGAGGCAACCTAGCAGTCGGAGCCATGGTGACTACCGTCGCTAAGAGACATCTGCATAACCAGAGGTTTAATGCAGATGCGTTGCCCTCCTTTCCCCTATCCCCCCAATGGGCCACCGGAAACTCACAAACCGCACGAAACGTGACAGTAGCAGCCGAATTGGGCCGGCACGACCGGGGTGGTACCTCTCGCTCACATAACACCGACGTCAGTGACATCTATGCTGTCGCGTTTCGTGCGGTTTGTACGGTTAACTGATACGACTTAAGGACCTTTTTTTGTCATATGGAGGCAACCTAGCAGTCGGATCCATGGTGACTACCGACGCTAAGAGACATCTGCATAACCAGAGGTTTAATGCAGATGCGTTGCCCTCCTTTCCCCTATCCCCCCTGTTTAGTTTTGGGCAAGGGATGGTTTATTTAACACCCCCAATGGGCCACCGGAAACTCGCAAACCGCACGAAACGTGACTGTATAGCTGTCACTAAACGCCGGTGTTATGTTAGCGAGAGGCACCACCCCGGTCGTGCCGGCCCAATTCGGCTGCAAAGCGAAGCAGCACTACCTCTTACCAAATTAAATTTTTCAAGTGCGCTACGTTCAGCCTTGAAAAATAGTGATAGATTTTTTTTATATTCAAAGGCATTAGCGACTAAGCTATTAGCCATACTATTTACAATATTTAGTCTGCAACGGCGTTAAACCCCAAGCAGCACGACTTCGCTCCTACTATAGAAAACCGCTCCGAATGAACAAAATACAAAATAACAATTAATTCACGGGAAACCAAAAAAACACCACCGCGTGCCACGATACTTCACGCCGTCCTCTGGCAAAAAGTGTTTTTCTTTCATTTTTTAAATAAATAGTCAAGTGTTTATATCTTCAAAACTACGAAAAGTAAGCTTTAAAAATTTTTTCAACAGTAAAAAATAATTACTAACGATAATATAAAAAAACGATCAGTTCCAACTTAAAGAAAACCACTTGTTAATTTTCTTTACGCGAAAGTACTTCTTTTGAGAGTGCTCGATTGTGATTTAATGCACAATATTGAACATCAACATTGAACACCACACGTATTGAAATCGATAACTTGTACATCACTATTCGATTTATCTCGATTCTGCTTCATTCGTTTTACGTTTAGCATTTCTAGTTTATCTGTGTCATTCGCTTGTATCAATTTGTCATTTGTCAAAATATTTTCAATTTTTGTTACAAGTTTGTAGTTTGTACGGTTTCACGCATAACCTTTCAAATTAAAATAGTATTTTGTAACAATGGTTGAAAATAATGAAGTGGAACTTTCGGAGGCTGAAGCCGAACAATATGATCGCCAAATTCGTCTATGGGGTTTGGAGTCACAAAAGAGGTTACGTGCTTCGAAAGTTTTGATTATTGGTTTAACCGGTCTTGGTGCTGAAATAGCCAAGAATATAATTTTATCAGGAGTGAAAAGTGTTTGTTTGTTAGATAACGAAAAACTTAGTGAGATCGATCTGTACTCTCAATTCTTGACGCCGCCCGACAAAGTTGGGGAAAACAGGGCGGAAGCATCCTTGCAACGCGCAAGGGCTTTGAACCCTATGGTGGAAGTTAGTTCGGAAACAAAGGCAGTTGACGATTTGCCTGACAGTTATTTCTCCGTATTTGACATAGTCTGTGCGACTGGCCTTAAACAAGAGCAACTAGAACGCATAAACAATATTTGTCGGGACAACAATAAGAAATTCCTATGCGGCGATGTTTGGGGAATGTTCGGCTATATGTTCGCCGATTTAGTTGACCACGAATATTCCGAAGAGATTGTACAACACAAAGCCGTCAAACGCGGCCCTGATGACACGGAGAAGAACGCCCGGGAAACTGTGACCATCACTGTAAAACGTAGAGCCATTTATGTTCCATTACAAAATGCTTTATCAGCTGATTGGTCGAAACCAGAACTTAGGTCCAGATTGCGTAGAGGAGATCCCTCTTACTTCGTCATGAAAATTCTCCTGCGCTTCAGAGATGAGTACAACAGGAACCCAGACCCATCCAACAGGAAAGCAGACACAGAAATAGTATTGAGAATGAGAAATGAACTTGTGAAGGAGTTGTCTTTGCCGGAAGGTTTTGTAAGTGATGATTTGCTTATTGATGTGTTTGGTATTGTTTCCGGAGCAGCGGCTGTGGTTGGAGGAGTCATTGGTCAAGAAGTGGTAAAAGCGGTGAGCCAGAGAGAACCCCCCCACAACAACATGTTCTTCTTTAACCCAGTAAAATGTGTTGGTTTTGTAGAATTGTATGGCCAATAAGAATTAAGATTATATGTAAACAACATTTATAATACAAAATAAAGATATTTCTAAATTAAAGATCTTTTTCTTTCGTTTCTGTTTTTATTTTTACTCTTTTTATTGTGTATGGGAAATGTGGAATTGTGAATAAAGTTTTTATCTATCTATCTATCTAAATTAAATATTTTCAATGGGTTTAGCTGTAACACAATTTACAAAAGCAACAGTTATAATTGAGTGCCAGAGCTGGTTGTTTGTGTTGTCAGGACACTTTAAGCAGCAGTTGCGGGTTTGCACCCCTCCAAGTACAGATAATTTGTATGATGAATATAGATGTCTGCAGCGGGTCATGGATGTGTATACATGTATTTATATATTTTTTTTTAATTTACTTCATTCTTAATTTCTAGTACCAGTAACACTTCGAACTTACCATGAGGGATGGAGTGATTTTTTAACAAGTAAGAGATAGTGCCATGCTGCTTTGCAGCAGAATTGGGCCGGTACGAACCAGGGTGGTACCTCTCACTCACATAGGACTGGTGCCGTGTTTCGTGCGGTTTTTGAGTTTCCGTCGGCCTATTGGGGGTGGTAGAGAAAAGAGGGGCAACGCATCTGCATAATCTCTGGTTGTGTGGATGTGTATGGGCGTTGGTAGTTACCAAAAGGCTTCGACTACTAGTTTGCCCTCCTATGCTATAGGAGGTATCAACCAACATAATATGTATGTCAGATGCCAATATAACATATATGTAATACTTTGGAGGAACATATTATGCCATTTTTAACATACTAGAACTTATGATGGATTAAAATGAAATGCTATACAATGATACAAGTAATCATGTCATGTATTACCTCTCACCCTGTGAAAATAGGCCCTCCTATTCTATCCAACCTAGGAGCCAATGTAGGCCGGCAACGCACCTGCTAATCCACTGGTATAGCGGGTGTCTGTGGATGTCGCTCTTCACTTACCATCAGGTGAACCGACTATCCGTTTGCCCCCTCTTCTATAAAAAAAAAAAAAAAAACTTACAATATTCTTCATACAAATGAATGACACAAGACAAATCATATTTAACATCCATTAAACCTTACCTGTAAGTCCGCTAAGTTCAAGAATATACTTAAACTTTGCACCAAGTCCCCCGCCAGCCGTATGTCAGGTGTTGATATTTTAACCTGACCGTCCGCACCAAAATCCATTTGCAGGATACTCTTATCCCTCAAACAGAGGAAGCACAGGTGTAACTCTTTGGTTTCTTCGTTTTCTAATTCCAACTCATCATCAAGAAGGAAGTTTTTGTTGATCCAAATACATATTCTCTGGACGCGTTCCGTTATACGGAAAGTTACGTGACTGTCCAATTTTGTTTTTGTTTTATCTGTGAGTCTGTACATGGAGAATCTGGGCAGATGTTTCGTGAGCTCGAATATGTGGAATTGCTCGCTGTCTGAATAACCGACTAAAGCCTGTTGAATAATAGTTTAATAAATTCTAAGAACTTGTTACAGTCTATGAGCACTGAGTTGGACTCGTCAGTTCTTTTCAGTGGGATCGCTTTGGAACATGTGATAGACTATTTGATGTACAATACGTGGGTAAAACTGAAAATGTTTAGAACTGGCCAGTTAGAAACATTGAAAATGAAAACTTTTTTTGAATTTCAATTTTAGAACTCTTTGGTAACCTAATGTAGTATATTCAATGATATTATAATAAGTATGTACTTATTATAATCTCAGATGAAGTAAAAAAAGGTAGATAGCGCACTTGGAACAAGAAAGTGAAGCCACTTTTTTAAGTATGTGTGAGTGAATGAAGGGTTGCCATTTTTTAAAATATCCCTTAAAATTGTATATTAATAAAAATAGGTAATAAGTGAATGCGACAGTGAATATTTTTATAAAATACAATAATATTACGAATATGTAGGAGGCGTGTAGGATCACTTCATAAACTGTCTCAATAGATATCTTATTGACACAATTGTATTATTTATTTATTTATTCCCATGAATGTAGTAAATACATAGGTGATATTAAAAAAAAAACAAGTTCTATACATTCTACCATAACATGGTGTGTGAAAATAAAACTTTACATAAATAAACAATTAATATAAATTAACAGGAAAAAATAGTTAAATAAACTTGATAAATACAACATGTCCTTAAAATCATTGTCAGAGAATAACAGTTTCGAAATAATTGATTATAATAGTAATTAGAAAGTCACATTTTATCAATACATAATTTAAATTAAATACATAATATGTCGTTTTCCATTAAAAAAAACATTTAAATTATAAAAACATTTCTCTGCAAGCCACACTGTTACATTTTTTTTAATTTATTAAATGGTAAATCTTTGAATTTATAAATAATTAAATACATAGTCCTGCTGTGGGTACGTGAGTCCCAAAAAAAATACAACATAGGTTATACGAGGTCATTTCGATTCAGTCATATAGCGATCAAATAATAAAATAATAATTATGTCACCTCTGTACTTAATTATTTTGCTATGGCTTTGCCTGCAATTGACTTACCCACTATTGGGCTATTAGAAATACTAACTTCTGGCAACACTCTTCCGATACGTCATTTCGGGGCAATAATATTATTTATGTTGATTAACCTCAAAATAGTGTTAAAATATCTTAAAAGAATATAGTCTTGTGTTTATTTATGTGTGAAACGATATTTCTTTAGACTCTTTGGTCACTTTTGTATTGTTTTTACACCATTTAATTACACAGAACGGTATTTTTTTGGCAAACTTACTGCACGACGACTCGTAAGATACTAACAAAAATGAGCTTAGTTTTGGTGTATCTGTGTGCGTGAGCGCGTGTATTTACATGAAGGAGCTTAGTTTTGTGGCTTCAGTATTAGCAAAGGCCGTGCGTCATCTACCTTTTTTCACTTCATCTGAGATTATAATATCATTATAATAAGTACATACATTGAATGCAATATACAATTGAGTATATTGCATTCATTTGTCATTTGTTTTTGTGAATTGGCGGCAAATCTAAAACTCTTGTTATACGTGAAAATGAACATAACGCGAGAAAATTTTCGGTCATAGATTTATTATGACTTTCGTTGTGGGCTTACTCAACAACAAAGCTATGATAGGCTGCGATTAGCATTTTTTAATGAAGCCCCATCTCGTGCCACTATCTACAATTGGTTTAACGAGTTTAAGCGTGGACGTAGCAATCTCAGTGATGATCCGCGTGAGGGACGTCCGTTAACAGCGACTACTGAAGATAAAATCAGTGCTGTGCCACGCATGATAGAGGAAGATAAAAGAGTGACCTATCAGCAGATACGGGAAAGCCTAGGCATTGGTATGAGTCAAGTTCAAAAACTATTACACGAACATTTAGGCGTCAGGAAGCTTTGTACCAGATGGATTGGATGGAAACGCCTCCGCATGGACTGGTGTCGCCAAATGTTGGATAAGTTCAACGGCGGTAACTCAAATGCTGTAATTGACATCATCAAAGGTGATGAAAGCTGGATATATTGCTACGAACCCGAAACCAAAAGACAATCAGCTCAGTGGGTGTTTCCTTTCGAGGATCGGCCAACTAAGGTAAAGAAAGGAAGAAGTCAAGGAAAAAAGAAGATTGCCTCATTCTTTGGTCGGAAAGGTCAGTTCGCGACAGTTGTGCTAGAAGATGAAAGGACAGTTACTGCAGACTGGTATGTCAATCGCTGTTTGTCTGTTGTCTTGGAAAAAAATCGACAGCAGCGCCCTCGAAGCAGGATCCTCCTTCACCACGACAATGCTTCAGCGCACTCCGCAAAACGGACTGTTGAATATTTGACTATGGCAGGTGTCGAGATAATGAGGCCTCCGCCTTACAGTCCTGACCTGGCGCCCTGCGACTTTCATTTATTCCCAAGAACTAAAGATAAAATTCGAGGTATTCGCTTTAGGAGCCCTGAAGATGCGGTGAAAGCGTACGAAAATGCCATAGAAGAGACTCCTAAGGAAGAATGGGCCCACTGCTTTTCTCAGTGGTTCCATCGAATGCGACGATGTGTAGAAAAAAACGGAGATTACTTCGAAAAACAATAAAAGTATTGGCAACTTTCTACATTAAGCCGTTTTTCATTTTCTAAACATTTTCAGTGTTACCTAGCTATAAGCTACTTTAGCGGCTGTATTTGGACTGTATTTAAAATTTTAATATTCTTGATACAGTGCAACCTCGATATAACAAATCGGAGGGGAACAAGAAAATATTCGTAATATCAAGTAATTCGTTGAACTGAGGTTTGTTATGTTGAGGTTAGATTGGTCTAAAATTCGTTATAAAGAGGTAAAACACCTTTTACGTTTCTGAGCCATTTTAACTTAAATCTTTAACAATAGTGACGAGCAGAGGTGTTTACATTACTTTCCATCAAAACAACAATGATTACTTTACAAACAAAAGCGTGTCGAAACATGTCGAGACATGAATCACATTATAAGATTAAGAGTTATATTATTGGTGGAAACTTTATATAAAGGTTTTGGGTTGGCAAAATTCGTTAATTAGAGATATGAATACTTTTTCTTGATAGTTGAAAATTCGTTATAAAGAGGTTGTACGCAAAGAATGTTCGCAATGTAAAGGTATATTTTATATTGACTCTTATGGACAATTCAAGGGGATTACGAAGAATTTGTTAAATCGAGGAAGTCGTTATATTGAGGTACGTTATATTAAGGTTGCACTGTATTATCATCATTGTCATCAGCCCCCGTCTTAAAATTCATGATTAGGTACCTACTCAGATTAATAAAAAAAAACTAAGATTAAAAACTTAATCTGAGATTAGGTATTAATAAAAAATAAAAATGTATAACGAAAGAAAAATAAAGAAATTACTGTGTCACGTCGTTTGCCGTCGCGGCATCGTCAATTTTACTACCAAGCGAGCCAAAAGATGTTTTCTAATGTTTCCGCGAATTTCACTCTACAATGACGCAACCTTTTACGAATTTTAACGCGGTTTAGGAGTGTGACCTCCCGTGACCATTTAAAGCTGTAAAGTATGAACACAGTATGAATTCAGTTTCACATAAAAAATGAGAGAAATGTTTGCACGCCAATCACTCTTAATAACACAAAAGTTATATAGGTACCTTTATGTGAACATCCACAGGTACATCCCTCGGTGGTGATAGGGGTATGTACAGTATGGACTTGAGCTCTGACGGAGGGTGTCGCGCCAACGTCTCGCCGCTGTCGAATATGCCCTCCGCGAGGACCAGCGCAGCGCGGACGACCGTCTCGTTGTTCGTCGATATGGCCAACTCGAGACATCCCTAAGAGAATCAGAAAAATATGATATTTCGTTACGTGACAATTATTCTTAACGCGGCAAAGCTGTAACGTAAATATGTAACGTAACGTAAAGATGTGGCTAACTAATACCCACAGGGGACCGACGCCACCTCAATAGAGGGGTTGTCCCGCACCACAGAACAACCCCTGCCAACGTCGGGACAATACAATGGGGTGAGGTTCCCGTCCTTGCCCCCTGCTCTCTTGTCCCCTCTTCTTATAAGAGGGGTACATAGAGCACCCCTCGGCTCAATTCGCTTCACCCAAGGTGCTGCCCCCCCCCCTAGACCTCACATGACAAGGCCTGAACCATGGTGGGAACATCCATACATCCTGCATTCTTTCGACTTTATAATATTAGTAGGACCATATTCCATTACTGTTTTAAACTAACCTCGTTAACATCAGGCGCGACTGCAACTTGCAACCTCGTGTTGGTGGGCATGGCAGTAGACGGTCTGTCCGTCTCCAGGTTCAGATGACTGCTAGATGCATTCGCTTCATAATGCTGCATCTCCACCATCAGAGCTTGTTTTTTGTTCAACAGCTCAGTGATGGCCAAACGATCTTCTTCCAGCGGTACTTTCTTTGTAGCAACACCTGAGTTTTCTTGGAACGGAGGGTAGCCTAGCACTGTGAGATGTTTGTAAATGAATACGAGGTCAAGTTTTAATCGAGGCGGCGATAAAAATGAAAAAAATTGCATCCGCCCAAAGACGCTCACAAATTTGAGAGCTGTAATATCTTGTTTTTAATAGGGGAATGAGAAAATGAGGCATAGGACAACAATTTTAGGAACAGTAAGCTAACATTAGCACATTCTACTAAAGCTTCAAGTAGGACAGAGGTTCGATACCTCTGTCCTACTTTTGCCAGCCAGTTGCATACGGCAAGATTTCTTGGATTAAGAGTGGTCCCATATATGTATACCAGTCGCCATATTATAACAATACTAGCTGGTGCGCGCAGCTTCGCCTGCGTTACATTTACAACCGTATCCGGATTGATGATGATTATTTTTATAGCCTTTAATCCGAGGTATAAGCCACTACTTCAAATTCCAGCCAAATCAGTTCAGCTGTTTTGTCGCGAATCAACAAACATCCAAACGTACAAACTTCTGCCTTTATAATTTTAGTACATATATTACTATATGTATAGTATATTAATAGGAATATCTTAATTAAATCTTATAATAAACTAGCTGTTGCCCGCAGCTTAGCCCCCGCTAACCTAGATTTATAGCCGTAGATATGCGGATTGATGGTGATTATTTTTATAGCCTAAGTTACTCCTTATAACACCAGCTATCTGCCAGTGAAAGTCCCATCAAAATCGGCTCATCCATTTCAGAGATTAGCCGGAACAAACAGACAGACGGACATACAGACAAAAATGGTAAAAAATGGTATTTTTATATATGTACCGTGTCTACATCCATATGCATTCAATAAAAAGCGGTTACGTATTTTAATATTACAAACAGACACTCCAATTTTATTTATCAGTAAGATACCCTACAATATTATATCTATACAGACAAATAAAATTGGAGTGTCTGTTTGTAATATTAAAATAACCGCTTTTGTCAAAATGCATATTATAAATACACGGTACTTACATATATCAAAATAACATTTTATGCAATTTTTGTCTGTCTGTCTGTTTGTTCCGACTAATCTCTGAAACGACTGGGCCGTTTGATGGAACATTCACTGGCAGATAGCTGATGTTATAGGGAGTAACTTAGGCTATAAAAATAATCATCATCAATCCGGATACGGTTGTAAATCTACGTCAACGCGGGCGAAGCTGCGGGCAACAGCTATATAACATATAAACACAAGTATAAACTGTAGGCTCACATGACTATAATATACTAGATGGTTATTTTCATGTATGTATTTATGCTAACCTTCGCCTCTATCAGAGACACAGACGAGATCGGGAGTCCCCAGCGAGCGGTAGTCTGCTAACAACATGGCCGCCGCGTCGGAGCGCATCTGCACCCGTCGGACGACACGGCCTGCCCCGTCGCGCCAGTCTACTCGGCCATTGGCCCAGCAACAGGCGAGGCACTCCCCCGACCATTGCAGCGAGATAACATTTTGCTTCGACTGCAAGTTCAGGAATAGAAATAGACATACGTCATACAGTGTGATTGTGACGCCTTAGCCCCAGAATGGTGGAAACAAGCGACAGCTGAGGTGCGAACTGCGACTATTTATCTGTCAAATTTTAAATTCATTCTTTACGTGAAAACTTCTTTAGGCGCGGTACGCATATTTTTAGTTGAGATAAAATCTCTGGATTCGCGACACCGTTACCACCGTTATGAGACGCTATTTGACGTTTGTATGACGTTTGATTTATTTACCTATATATGATTATGCAATGTTTTTTTTTTTACATAACCGATCCTCAAACACACTGAAATGTCAATGTCATGCGGTCATTTTGTGCGCCGTTAAAATTTTATAGGTTGTCATAATCTCTTACACTCTGTATTATAGGTATTTGAATTTAATTGTTTTGTTTTCACTTCTATCGGCAGTCCCTGTGACTGATTGGCTTAGTTTTTTTTAAAAATCAAATAGGTCTCCTGTCACCTGTAGGGCTAGCATGCGCGCACGATTTTTTTTTTTTTTTCGAAATGACCTATGCTATGGTCCGAAGACCTTTATGCGAAATCGGAAGAGTAGGAGAGCTGATGGCTTCTACCTAAAACAGTTAAACGGGAGGGTTACCTCCGCCAGCCGTGGTGTCAATGACATCGCAGCCTCCTGGCATCGGGATCATGCGCGCACGACAAAATTTTGTCTACACCTTTTCTCGTATTAACTATATGAAATAATACGAGAAAAGGGGTAGACAAAAATTTGTCGTGCGCGCATGCTAGCTCTACTAGTAGTCTCCTGTCACTTGGACTACAGGCTCTTCCAACAGGAAGTCGTAACTTGTGGGAAGTTTCTTTATTGATAACGCAGTGAAAAAATTTCGCATGCGCCTGGTTACCTGGTTACCCGTGTAGGTTCCTGACCCTATGTGGGGGGGACTCGCACTTGGGAGTTCACTACCCACAGACACGATCACGGAGGCATTATTTCTACGACCTCCGTTCGTCGCCCGCGGGAGGAGGCTCGTCGGCGGCTTCCGAGAGCGGGTGAGAAATCACCCGCTCGTCGGCCTCCTTCTAGGCCATTACTGCCTCGCAGAAGGAGACCATCGCCGTCCGGGACTCGTCGTCACCGAGCATCGCGGTGACTAGTCGCCGGCAGACTTTCGCAATTTTTGAAAAAAGCTTAAAAAGCATTTCGTGTATGGTAGGCCCCGTAACTATACTTAGTTAAATTCTTATGGAAATGATAGATTTCTTAAAAGCTTTTATTTAACTTGCAATGTATGAATGTTTGCCCGGGTGGAGTCTTGCTACTTAATTTTGATGCTGATATCTTTAACCGATTGACCTGAAATTTGTATTAGTTATAACCTTATCTTATTTGACGACCTCTGTGCCTCAATGGTTAGTGCGTTGGCGCTCAAGCCGGAGGTTGCGGGTTCGAATCCCGCCAGGGAACAAAAAAGTTTTCTGTGTTCCGGGCTCATGGATGTGTATTATATAATAAAAATCTTAAATATATGTATAGTATTAAATATATTTCCATTGTCTGGTACCTACCCGTAACCCAAGTTCTTCGAGAACTTACCACGGGACCAGATTGACGTGGTGTAAAAGCGTTCATAGATATTATTATTATCTTATCTCCAAATACAAATTGGAAAATGATAGTGCGCTCTAGTATACCTTAACCCTCCACAGTCGTATTCCTTCCTCATATATTCCTATGCTCCCGTTTCCCAGTCCATACGCGAACCGGACTTCGCTCACTTGGGACAGACAAATGACAGGGCCAGTCTCGACCAGCTCAGCTATGAATTGGTTGTTCTTCAGCACTCGGATGTATGAATCATCACATCCTATTAGAAGCTGTAAAAAGACATCATGATAATTCTATACAAAGGCTCAAGCTATCGAGCTAATTCTGACGTTCTGCTGCGACGCTGCGCCGGTTCTGCGCTCTGATGAGCCGACTGATGGCCATTGATGAATGACTGGCTCATGGGACGTACATACAGATCAACGGTTGGTTGAATTGCTATTACGTCAGTGACATATCACTGACTTGTTTCGTAATTTTATGGCTCGTATTACTACTCTGTAAATAATAAATATAGCTTGTGTCATTGTTCTTTCACAAATACAGATATTACGTAGCAAAAGGATTAAAAGTTTAAAATCTAACTTTACACGATAGATTAAGCTGGAGACATAATATAGACACAAGAAAATAAAGAACGAAATTATTTTGGAGATTTTCAAAAAATAATTAACAAAAATACAATACCTCATTCTCCCCATCCTTGTCATAATCAAAGGTAATCATGGAAGTGACCTTGCCACTTATGACATTCCAAAACACCTCCTCGCCCTGCCAGTTTAGTGCCAGGACCGAGCTGTTCCCGCCAACTATAGCTAAAACCTCATTATATTTGCTGAAACTACCCACGATGATCACATTAACGCCATCTGGTGCCTCTTTGAAGAACAGGTCGATATTATCATGGACGTCGTAAGCTGAAAAAATAGAACATTACTGGAATGAGGATACTTCAAAACTACTAGTAAGACAACTTCAAAATTGATTGATGGTCCTAACTAGTCCAAAATTGCTGTATGTTCCGGTGTGACATAGAAGTCATCATCATCATCATCAGCCTTTATCTGTCCACTGCTGAACTTAGGCCTTCTTCAATGAACGCCAAGACCCTCGAAATACAGACGCCACTACACGGAGATCATTTTCCCACCACATCATCTACCTAAACGTGGCCTCCACTCTTGAATCTTATAAGCCCATTGGCTATCGTCTCTCCTGAGTGTGTGTAACCTTAGTTCTCCGGCAGATGTCTTCGTTTCGAACTATCTGCCAAAGAAACACTCAGCATAGGACGCTCCATAGCACGTGGAACTACGGCAATCTTTCGGACCAGTCGTAAATTTGGAAGCAACACAGCAACAAAGCAGCCGGTCATCACGAGAACGTATTGGTTGAAGACTTTCGTCTTCAAACTCTGTGGTATAGACGACGTGAGAATATGGCTAAGCTACCTAAATGCTGCTCATCCCATATGAACCCTCCTATCGGTTTCCCTTTCGAAGTTATATCGTCTAACAATGTATGCCCAAGATAGACCTACTCCTGCACGACCTCAAGAGAGTACGTTCTAAGAACGTACGTTCATGAAATTCGTTTAATATGTTATTAGCTTTCAAATAAAAAAGGAATACATACATACAAAAACATACAGTTGAATTGAGAACCTCCCCTTTTTTAAATCGATTGATAATTTAAGCGACTTATGTAGGTGAGCATAATGTAATATATTATGTATAGCCTGACCAGAAATATATAAACCCTGCATGGTGTGGCCACTGTATCTTGCGGTAAAACATTCCATACAGAACTTAGTTCCCGCAATACGGTAAGGGTTTTTATTTTTCTGGTCAGGCCATATTATAGGTATGGGCTAATCATAACGATGATGATTTGGATGACATAGTCAAAGTACAATTAAAACATATAAATACTTAATATTTTATCTACCTACATTATTTAAAAAAAAATTAGTAATTATTACGAGTACATAATTATTTAATGACATACTAAAAACACAGAGTTTCAATTGGTTTCAATTTATTGTTTTCTAATATTTACGCGAACTTCACTCATTATTATGATTTATGATACAAATTTTATGGATTTATTGCAGTTTATTGTACAAGGACGTGCATGCACTTTGCAGCAACCATGGCCACGGGAAGACTGTCCTCATTCGTATAAGAATTTAGTATAGTTAGTTTAGCTAAATTACACATCTTGTACTAATATTTTCTGCATGATTTATTTAAATACAATTTGTTTATAAATATTCTCATCCTCGCCTCCTGTCCCCCTGCTCTTTTGTCCCCTCTTGTTATAATATAAAAGGGATACAAAGAGCAGCTCCCTCGGCTCAATATGCTTCGCCCAAGGTGCCGGGATCACCTTAGGCTACTGAGCCACACCACTACGACAACGCTTGAACCATGGTGGGTAAAAATTGGACTTTACTGTCGCATAATGCAATTCGAATTTTGACCAAGTGGCCTCATTGTTATCACAAAGCCAATTAACGAGTCATTGTTTTATTGACATTAACTTAATGAACAAAGAGATCGTTCATTCAAAATACTAATATTTTTTCCGCCTTTACCGATGTTAGGGATGCGCCATGCTGCGCAGCCATCTGCCTGCGTACCACTTACTGATTTCCTCCGTAAAACAACTTTGCTGCGTTTCGGAAAGAAGGCAATCAGAGTAATTACTGGCTCAGAGACTTACCATCTTACGTCTCAGGATAGGCAACGCTAGAATGAGACGCTGGGAGTGGGGCTAGTTCCAAGTGTACTCGTTCAGGTATATTTATGACGCTGGCCACTTAATAGTAGGTGGCATTTCTGGCCGTTCATCTATCCAACTCACATAAAATTAAAGGTAAAAACGTCCAAGAAAAGTCATTCCAATTCTAGTCACAACACAGTTATTTAAATTTGAAGACCTAAAAAGAACTTACCTAGTATCTGTGTAGGAGATCCTATCAAAAGTATGTCCCGTGGTGTATCAGGTTTCAGTTGACCTGCGGCCAATGATATAACAGCTTGGCTGAGATTCAGTTCGGAAACTTCTCCATGAGCTTGAGAACGTTGAGCTCTGCTACTTACTATACCACCTTGGGGGTGGTGAATGATTATCTACATAGTACAAGCAAATTGGAATAAGTTTGTGAGGTAATTAATAACTATTTTACAGGTGTAAGCGCGTTTTTGAAAGCCTATTTTATCTGTTTTCTTGCATTCAAGTTCATTGCGAATATAGTGGATATTATATTTTGTTTAATTACATTAAAATAAATTCCAAACAAATTTAATCCTACTAGTATAATAAAACATATATTTTTATATTTATACATACTTTATCGTAACCGGCTGATGCCGTAAGACAGGCATGGGTACCGTCATATTTTGCTATGATCGCTTTGCCAGGAGTAACTTTGTGGTTCAATTCTAATTTAAATACTGGTTGCATAGAAGAAACCTGCATTTTGAAACTGTAGTGTTTTCAATATCTAATGTTTGTTTTTTATTCTTATGGTGGTCATGGTTACTGCTATGCCTACAAATATGCAATTTATAGCAGCCAGTGGTAGAGCCGTATAATCGTAGCTCAAGGGTGCATCGTATCGCCAGCCCCCGCTCGTCTACTCGACTAGTACGACGTGTTTGCAACACTAGATTGACAACACATCCCTAACCCTAATATATTTTCTTTTTTGAAAACGTAGTGTACGTATAAATTCTCTTTTTTTGAGTATGACGTACGCGTCAAGTGGCTTTTGTTTTTTTTACATTTTGACAAATTCCGGTAGTCCTGGTGACTCGAGTAAATAAATGATTTTTATTAATTGATTGAACTTTTCGTAAATACACCAATATTTTCTTAAAATAGTTTTTTAAATTATACATCTTAATTTTCCATTTTTTGTCGTTATCTCAATATTTGCCCAATTTTTACCTACAAAAAGAGATATTGCTTTATTGTTTTTAATTTCGTATTGTATAATTTAGAAGATATTTGTTTATAAAAATACGTTAAACTTTAGCTAAAGTAAATAGTATCAGCAGATCATATATAATAATAACTATCATATATGTAATATTGCTTTTGTTATTATAACATAATAATGTAATAATATAATATGTTACACACATTTATGATAAGTCAATTATAAACATTAAAATAAGTGTAAATAAGTGCTATTTATGTAATTTTACATTTTCTTTGTATTAAATATTTTAATTCACGGTTTTGAAAAACTTTAACTAGGAGCCTACAAAATGGTTCCCTTTATACTGTTTTTTATTTGATGTTACTTATTTTCTAGGTTTATTTCAAAGAAATATTAATACAAGATAAACAATCGATATTATTTCTTAACTTCAAGGATATTATTTTCACAACACTGTTGACAATTTTGACATTTGACAAAGTGACAACTGACAAATGACAGACAAAGAAAATTGAAAATTGAAAACATTATTCTGCTAAATCCTACTGTATTAATTGACGTTACAATATAAAATACGAAACGAGTGTTTGAAACTCAGTCTCTCTAAGAGTAGTATTTAGTAAGCCCTGAGACAGAGCTTTAATAGTGATAATTTATTGTTTTGATGTGTCTCTGTAATCGAGCTAATGGGAAGTGAATTAGAAGCAACGACGACATCCAGGTAAAATCGTAACCCTTTTTTTTAAATATATTGCGCAATTCTTCTCATATACTAATTATCATTACGTATTTTAGGCACTGAAGCTATGACTGTAATATCAAATATCATCTCTTACTGCTATGCTTGGATTCATTCTACTTTACCATTAATTCACCACATTTGTGGCTGTGTAAGGTATAGTTTTTTTTAATTATTATTATAAAATCATTAGCTGCTTTATTCATGACCAAACCACGGGCTAATGGTATTAGATCAATCCATTGTTGAATCCTCTAATAAAAATTAATCAATATTCACAAGTAACCTCAATTGTCTATTAGAGAAGTCAATTCAAGTTATTTAGCCCATAGTCTACCAACATGCTTCCAAAATAAATACATTTTTATTTCACTGTCAACTTATTTTAATAAAATCAACCTAATATAGATGATTCTATAAATATAGTTTTTAAATATTTATTTTAGTTAAAAAAAAACATAGGCATATCTTTTCCACAAAATTTCATTATTTAATCATAAAAATTAGATAGAAAATTGCACTTTAAACTAAGTGTAATTTGCTTTATAACTAATTATTTCTGTGTAAATATATAATAATAATTAACATAATGCAAAATACTAAATTGATTTAAGTAGGTTATACATATTCATAACTTCTGAGTATTAATAATTATAAACTGTGAGCGAGTATGGGCTCGACTTCAGTTGAGAGATCCAGGTTAAATCCTGACCCCCATGTGATGCCATGAACTGGGTTTTTCCTAATTTGTATGTGCATCTGAACATGCGATTGTTGCTTGCTCACCAGTAAAGGAAACACTGTTAGGCAACCTACATGCCACTGTACATGTGGAAAATTATTACATAATGAGATGAAAATACTGTTAAATATTAATTAAAGGAGACATGGGCTAGTATTAAACTTATTTAATTGATGGAGTTGCTTCACATTTTCACACATTAGTTGTGCAACTTAAAATTTATCATATGTCCATCATTCTAGAATGCAAAGTTTTCTAATAATTAATAATGCATATATCATGCACACCTTTAAGACAATCTGCACAAGGATGAAATTCACAGAAATGTACAAGTGATTTATGTTGACTGAACTGAACCTTCTTTCATAGTTAACATCACATAATAACAGAGACTGTCCTGACTGTTTGCCTCCTTTTCTATAAGAAAAAAATAAACATTTTGTATTCAAATATCTGTTTGGAAAATATTTTCTCTTCTATATCCGGACAAATTAAATTGCTTGTACTGTAGTCATACATACTGCCATGTTTATCTATTTTATTATCAAACATCTATTTTAAATATTATGTTTATCAGAAAAACACTTTGAAAACCTCAATTTATTGATCTGTTTTTTTATTGTTTGTCTCGTAATATTTATTTATTGAAAAAATACTATGTCAAAAATGTCAGGCTCATATTCCATTAACAAAATCATTGACATATAATGAATACATATATAATGGAATATTATATTTTTACAGATTGTTTATATAATTATATTCTTCGATGGGATTTGACAAGCAAGTCTGAGTGTTGGGTGCTTCTTGCATGACTCTTGTTCAATTAATTGTATGTTTTTTTTGGTTGTGGTTTAAAAATATTATTTGACGAGTATATTAATGTCATTATGTGTTCCTGTGTCTATTTTTATGTATAAAATGGCAATTTAAATCTTAACCCATAGAAACTTAGATTTATTATTAGTTTTACCTCACTGGTCATTATATTAAATTTATGTTAGGTATTATAACAATGGGTGAAAAACGTAAATTTTATTTTCCTATATTTTGTTTAATTATTCTTTTGTAACTCATTCTATTCCTGTATTTTTAATAAATATAGTTGTCTAACTTGTTA
The DNA here is from genome assembly GCA_963853865.1 of Helleia helle. NCBI lineage: Eukaryota > Metazoa > Arthropoda > Insecta > Lepidoptera > Lycaenidae > Helleia > Helleia helle. The sequence goes on along the minus strand of OY971433.1, from coordinate 14,843,608 downwards.
AAAAAAATGCTAATTTCTTTAAAATCATATTCATGTTAAATGTCACCTATGTTTTAATTTTAGTAAAAATATATATAATATTTTTTAAATTACAGTTCTGTAAGCAGAACATGGTTGAGGAATGTTGTAAATGTTCTATGGAAGTAAGATTTAATGTTTTATATGCTTAATATACTATATGCACAGGGCTTATAGTCTATGCTAATTTAATTTTACATTATTTATCAATAACTTATAAAGATGAATTCTACATTTTATGTGCTTTTTTATAATTTTTAAAAGCTAAGCCTTATTTTATCATTTTATGTAATCTAACTCTGCGGCCAAAAGAAATTAAAAATAGATTACACAAATTACTAACTGAAACACTCTCATTGAGAAATATATTAATTTGTTTATACTGTTTCTCAAATTGGACCGCTCACTGCAAGAACATCTGGTTGGAAATTGATTTACCCTCCATCATCCGAACGGAACTGGCTGGTCCAAGATTGATCTTATTGAATTGAACCATCATCGATCATCTGAATCAAACAGTAGACAGATACATGATGATAACGATGATGTTTTGTAAGAAGTAGTGCCATCGCTGCATTGCAGTCGAAGTGGGCGGGCACGACCGAGGTATCTCTCGCTCACATAACACCGTAAAGTGACAGCAATGCTGTCGCGTTTCGTGTGGTTTGTAAGTTTGCGGTGGTCCATTGGGGATAGGGAAAAGGAGGGCAAATGCATAACCTCCGGTTGTGCGGATGTGTATGAGCGTCGCGTCGATCGTCACCATAAGGCTGCGTCGACTGCTCGTTAGCTTCCTTATACCATAAAAAATACTGTTTAAAATCGCAAAGCTAATACTAATCGTGATGTAGCGTTTTGTATCAATTTTAAAATACTAAAATGAATCATGAAATGTCACGTAATGTTTATTCTTAATTTCAACCATAAATACAACTTGTATGTCCATGTTGTCTGGCAGTTTTATGTACCGATACTAAGGCTACTACATATACATATATAATGTGTGGTTTTTAATAATTTGGTTCATACTTCGCAAATATCGTATAGCTGTTCCCGTAGTTTAACCCGCCCGCAATTTAAAAAATCAAGACAAAATTACCTCATTATTAAGGCTATGAAATGCAAAAAAAATGTGATTGGTAGTAGGTATGGGAAATAAAGATGTTTAGAGAACACTTAACTATTTAGTAAGTTTTTGTAACGTAAATGATCAGTAGTGTCAACAGACAGACACCATTTTATGACAAAGGTCATCTATCACTGATATTTTACCATAAGATGAAAATAAAATACAATCTACCTTCACACTTGAATCAAACACAAAGTGTATATTGGACACTTTTGGGTTGATGAAGTAGGTATTTATAGGCTATTTTACTATTTTCGAGGAATGAACACTTCCTCCAAGGATTTCCAACTTATAGTCTTTCAGATATTAAGAGTTTACCTACTTTAACAAACTATAGAAATAAAGAATACCATTAGGTATGGCATGCCAAAAACAATATGCTGCAAAGCCTGCATAGGAGATGTATGATTCTGTGGATTATTGAGTAATTTTTTATTTTATCTTCTGACATCAGCAATACAGCCATATTTTCGCTTAGCAAATTCGCTTATGGTCTACCGACCGATTGCAATTTTTCAAATGGAAAAAATCTTACAAATGGGTTGCATATTAAGTTTTTTTTAGTATCGCCTTGGATTTGTGTTTTGAGCTAATTTATATGACCAACACAATTATAGTTGTCGCATTCTTGTAATTATGTTTTTTCTGTGTGGGCTTAAGCGTGACAGATTCGAGTGAAACTTTTAACTTTTAAATACAGATAAAAATTAAAAAAGGATTGTGTGGTTTTATGAAACCACGGTAAAAGTGAAACTTTTTTTCACATTATAGACATTTAACTAAAAATTTTTGGAATAATATTCCATTAAGGGTATAAAAATCGCTTTATGAATCTTAATTTTATACTTGGAAAACTTGGCGGCTGACCGTCACGCGACATGCAACACACAGACGAAAAAGTTTGAGACGATGTAATAAAAGTCTCACTTTAAAAAAAATATCTTCTATGATTTGGCAATTCTTAAATCACAGACAAAATTATATACTCGATGGTGTCCCGTTTCTGTCTGTTAGTCCCAAAATTCTTGTACCCGCTCAATTTGCTTTAAAACTAAAACGAGGTTTTGCTTTGTATTACCATGTTGTCTAAGGGTGTTGGTTGTTTAGTATATTTTTTATTCGCTATTAAGAGTAAACTAGTAATTAATCGTTATGTACTTGCCTGTTTGTTATTGACGCTGCTCTGTTTTTGAAGTGAAACCTTTAGCATCGTTGTGATTTGAAATTCGATGAAACGAAAAAACGACAGTAAAAAGAGACAGCCACATAAATTCATAAGATTTAACGTGGGAGTAAATGAGATAGGAAGTATTATAGAGCGTCTCTTATGTTCGTGATTTTTAAAGGTTTCACTTCTACCGCGTGTGAATTGCACATTTGTTTTTTTATTTATTTGTATATTTTTGTTTTTTTTTGTGTATTTTTTTTTACAAAGTTATTCTGTTACAGTTGGACCGGTGGATGGTTCCACTGGACTCGTCAGTCAGATATGACGCTCAGGAATGTTGAGCAGAAAATTTTATCATGTGAGTATTTAAATGGTCTATGTTGGGTTTGATGACGGATGTCTTTTTTGGCATATTTCGGCAATGTTTAAATCGCCATGGTCAAGGGGAAACTGACGTGCGTTGCTGGCAGATGGCGAAAAATATCGGAAAAATCTGTCTACCTTGTTGTTTTCTATAATAAGTCTTTCTTCTTCTTTTCGGACGACTAGTTTCGGCACAAGATAAATATAATGAATATTTTTTTAACTCCCTCACCTTTATTTTTTGTTAAAGCTGTACAGCGTTACAGCTATGTGACGCAGAACAAGCCCCTTTAACGGTGATTACACTGCATATTCTTATTTCGACGGCGAGTTTTCCGCTGCCTCTAGAAACGCAGTGGGTACGGGGTCTCGAGGCGAACGTTATGTTTACGAACGATGGCAAAACAGTACCGTTCGGGGTGAGGCTTAAAAGAGGGATAGAGTGGAAGGGAATCAGATGGGGAATTTTTTTAGCTATTGTTTTTAAACGACTTCAAAAAAGGAGGAGGTTCTATGTTCGTGTGTATTTTTTATTTATGTTTACGAATTCACTCAAATGTTTTTTACGAACTGACTACGATTTTTATCCTTGACCATGGTTGCTGCAAACTATAATGTAACCGAATCGTCGGGCGTATCTAAATATAAATAAACATGGCATTTGTATAGTTGTTTCGACAAAATACAGTTCGTGGTACCCCACCGGTAGACGCCTCGGCTCCCCTTACACCGTGCCGATTATAATATTATCTTGTATCACGTAATGACATATAAATTGCAGACAATAATGATATGAGTCATGTCCGTAATATTTGATCTTTGAGCGGTCTTCCGTGATGTTATCTGATGACGTCATCCGTTTTTGTATTTTTATCTGCGCCATTGTCATGAAACCTAATTAACAAGATAGTAAAATAGATTAATTTGAATTCGGAAGTCATAATTTCACATCATCATCGTCAGCCTTTATTCGTCCACTGCTGAAGCCTTAAATGAACGCCAGGAACCGATTTCTCACCACTCGCATCCAACACGGACCATAACGTAACTGGTCGACGTCGCCCATGAACATAAACTAGTTAACCTGGAACTAGCCCAGGCAACTCATCTATGTGTTACCTATCCTAAGACACAAGATGTTAAGTCTCGGTGCCAGTAATTACGCGAACGTTAAGCAGTTTGACAGGAGAATCAAGCAAGATGGTGGTACCTATACAGCCGGGAGCGAGGCACAGCGGATCCCTCCCACCGGTAAATTATAATCTTGGCGTTCATTAAAGTGGACGTTGAGCTGCCGATACAGGCTGATGATAGAATATTGATTGTTTGATAAAATAATGACCTCGATTGACGATTTACAAAGATACATGAGAGTAAGATAAGGTGTCATATTCTGCAGGCAGCTATACTCCGGTGTCTGCCGGAGTATGGCGACATACGGTGCTCCCATTTGGGCGGGTCACCTTACCGCGCGGAGTAGGGCCCAGTTGCGCTCAGCGCAGCGGGTCATCGCGGTAAGAGTGATTCGGGGGTATCGTACGATATCGTGGGCAGCAGCAACTGCCCTAGCCGGCGACCCCCCGTGGGAACTCGTGGCGGAAGTTCTTGCTGAGGTGCACTCCTATGTCTCGGATAGGAGGTCTCTCGGCGAGAGCCTGACGCTGGACGGGATCCTGCGGGTCCGCCGACTAGGGCAAGAGGCGTTAATGCTGAGGTGGGGAGAGGACCTGGCGTGGGAGCCGTATGGCAAACGCCTAACGGTTGCCCTGCGTCCGGTCCTAGAGCGGTGGATGCGCCGTAAGCGCAAACCCCTTACCTTCCGTCTGACACAGGTGCTCACTGGGCATGGTTGCTTTGGTGAGTACCTGTGCCGGACGGCCCGCAGGGAGCCGTTGGCAGTGTGTCACGATTGTGGCACGGCGGTGGACTCGGCCCAGCACACCCTCGAGGTGTGCCCGAGATGGGCGGCGCTGCGTCATGATCTGACATCGGTCATCGGAGGGGACTTGTCTCTGCCGAGTGTCATCCCCGCGATGCTCGGCGACGACGAGTCCTGGACGGCGATGGTCTCCTTCTGCGAGGCAGTAATGTCCCAGAAGGAGGCCGATGAGCGGGTGAGAGAGGAGGCCGCCGACGAGGCCTCCCACCGCGGGCGACGAACGGGGGTGCGTAGGAGGCGCTACCTAATGCGCCTCCAGTAACGCCCCTGTGCTCGTGTCGGGCCCAGGATGGGGTTTTAACCTGGGTCCAGCTAGACACGACGTCGTCGGGGACTGCTAAAAGTATCGAATCAAACGAACAGCCAAGCGGTCCCCCTTTAGAGGAGGAGTCTGGCCTTTTCGCCGGGGCCAGCCTGTCGCCGAGGGTCCTGCGTTGCCTGCATGATCCGGGACTCTCATAAAAGGCGGCTGAGGGCACTTGCAGCGGTTTTAGTGGGTAACGCATCTCCAAGTGCGAACCCCACTCACGGCTAGGTTTAAAACTCACCCCGGTCCTAGTTATGGTTTGGTCTGCAAATTTCCGCTGCATTAAAAAAAAAAAAAAAAAAAAAAAAAAAGGTGTCATATTACTAAAATAACATTGATGTTGTGTTAATTAGGTTTACATGTATACTACTCGTATACGTGATGATAATGATTAATAAGATTACCTATGTCCATTTACGAGTTATAATCAATTTAAAGTATCAATTTTAGGAACTTCACTGACCAGAAACATAAAAACCCTCGCCATCTTGCGAAAAATTTCGGAACTAATTTCTGTATGAACGATACTATGAGTTGATGTAAAAAAGATACAGTGGCGACACCACGCAGGGTTTATATTTCTGGTCAGGATATAAATGTTATATTAGCAAAATTATGCTAACCCATCTCTAAAAGTTAAATAGACTCGGTGTGTAGCTCTTCGTTGCGAATGAATGATTATCTTCATGAAAACAAACTGATTATCATCAACTAATGATATGAAAGGAACCCACTAATAGCACCCCGTCTGCATACCACTATCCTGCTAGTCTTCCGTAAAACAGCTTGGCTGTATTTCGGAAAAACAGGACAGTAAGCTGTAAGAGGTAGTGCCATGCTGCTTTCCAGCTGAATTGGGCTGGCACGACCGGGTTGGTACCTCTCGCTTACATAACACCGGCGTCAAGTGACAGCTATGCTGTCCCGTTTCGTGTGGTTTGTGGGTTTTCGGTGGCCCATTGGGCGGGATAGGGAAAATGAGGGTAACGCATGTGCGTAACTTTTGGTTGCGCAGATGTCTATGGGCGTCGATAGTCGATAGACGATAGACTCAGACTGATCGGTTCCTCCTTATGACATGAAGGACAGGCAGTATTATTCCTGGCTCTGAAACCTGGCATCTTTCGTGTCATCATCTGGGACCATGGAGCATGTAACCGGAATATATGCTCGATGTCTGGGACGCGTGAATGAATTGCCAGTAGGGCTAGCATGCGCGCACGACAAAATTTTGTCTACCCCTTTTCTCGTATTATTACTAGGTATATGAAATAATACGAGAAAAGGGGTAGACAAAATTTTGTCGTGCGCGCATGCTAGCCCTATAATACGAGAAAAGGGGTAGACAAAATTTTGTCGTGCGCGCATGCTAGCCCTATAATACGAGAAAAGGGGTAGATAAAATCACCCCCCCCCCCCCGCAACCGGCTGCGCCCCGTTGCAGCGCTCGGGCGGTATCGCTCGAACAGTGATCCTATAAGGGTTCCGTTTTGTCATTTCAAGGACTATGCTAAAACAACGCATGTATGAAATCTTTACAGGCTTGAAAACAGCGTACAATCGTTTCTACGTAGACATTGGGTCGGTGGTGGGACAGTGCGACAAGATATGGACCATATCGCTGAACGACAAGCACCCCAAGACGCCGCTGGTGCTGCTGCACGGCATGGCGGCGGGCGTGGCGCTGTGGTGTCCCAATTTGGACGCCTTCGCCGCCACGCGACCGGTGTATGCAATAGATTTATTAGGTGAGACAATGTACTAGAGGCATTTTTTTTCGCAGGGAAAAGCTTTTTACACATGTAGCCAAGATCTCGGGTAGATCCTGACCCTATGTGGGTCTCGTACCTGGGAGTGCCCTACCCGTAAACTAAAACCACTGCGAGCGCCTTCAGCCGATGAGGGTCCCGAGTGGCCTTTCGTGGGCTATCCCTCCGCTTTGGCAGAACGAAGGGGATGTGCCGGAGTTTAACATGCTAAAAGCACCCCGGCGTAACTCGTCTAACCTATGAGCGCTTACACACCTGCATTCACCAGATCCACCGCCTGATGTACCTACTAGTGGGTAAAAGTTTGGGCGTATTTGACTGCGTCGTATGAATCTAATTGTGTGGGTATATTAAAACTGTTTTAAACGGGATATTTACAATGTTTCTAAGACTCACTTGTGAATGGGACTTCTATCGTTAAGGAGGCACTCGTAGACATTGCCTACATATCGAGTTCCGCGAAATAAAAGTGAAAACATGCTAGATATGCCGTATTAAACTGGTTTATATTGTTTTTTTGAATATCATAGGAGGGCAAACGGGCAGTCGAAGCGTTTTGGCGACTATCGACGCTCATACACATCCGCACAACCAGAGATTATGCAGATGCCTTTTCCCTATCCCCTCAATGAGCCACCGGAAACTCACAAAGCTGTCACTTTACGCCGGTGTTATGTGAGCGAGAAGTACCACCCCGTTCGTGCCGGCTCAATTCGTTTGCAAAGCAACGTGGCTCCTCTTACACAATTTGTTGTCAGTCCGTCGTAAAGCATGAGGAAGATATAGTTAATAGAATCAGGCGTTACCTTGCGGAAATCCATTATATAAGATATTGAATTAATTATTCCATAAATATACCGTAATCGTAGATCGTACGATTAGTAATCGTAGAGTCTACATCCTGAGGATGCCTCGGTGTCGGGGCGAAACGTACGTAGATTGTTTGGTGGTGGCCTTTTACTGTGGTTGTGGTGCATGTGGGGTGGTGGTGCATGCGAGTGTACGCATATGCAGTGTGGGAAAGGAGGGCGGTGCTATATGCATGCATATGCGTGCACTCACACATTTGCTGTAAAGACTGCGTTTTTCGCGGGATAATTGCTAATTAATATAATTAATTCAATATCTTATATGAGGAAGATATGCCCAATGACATGAATGTGAAATTGTGAATCACTTTTTATTTCTGTTTCGAGTACCAGTAACAAAAGTTGTGTCGATCTTAACACGTTCAAAAGTGTGATAATAATATGTATACATGATCAGGGTTCGGTCGCAGTTCGCGGCCGAAGTTCGCGTCCGACCCCGAGAAGGTGACGGACCAGTGGGTGGAGTCCATTGAGCAGTGGCGGCGCGAGGTGCGGCTGCGGGAGTTTGTGCTGCTGGGACACAGCCTCGGCGGGTACCTCGCCACCGCCTACGCGATCAAGTACCCTGAGAGGTATGGAACTTAGTATAATACAGGGTGTATTTGGAACGCTTGCGAAGATTAAACCCTAATAATATACTATTTATATAATATATAATGCATATAACCATTTATCTCAGAAACGTTTTTTAAAGAAAATTTTAGTACTTGTGTATTTTGCAAACCCGCAATGTATAAGTAAAAACTAAAGCGATAAATCGCGCTGAAGACGCGCGCGGTGCGGGAGTTCGTTCACCTCGTGCATGCGGCGAACGCTATCAGCTGATTCAGTCCGCTAGCCGTTTATTTAAGTTAAATTTATTACATTGCTGTTTTTTTCAAAAAACCATTATTTTAAAGCATTATCATCAAATTCCTGTAACATTATGTATACTAAACCGGATTATACAAAAAAATAAAATAAAAAAGGCATCCAAAAAAAAAAGAAAACGCGTTTTTTTCACTTGTATCATGTCAGGCTATGCCAACACTATCATACCTCTTCGTTTTCGCAAGCTGGAACGCTTGTATACACCCGGTATAGTTTAGAACTTTCTGGAATTCGGTTTGGAATTATCTAGAGTAAAGTTTGGAACAAGTAGAGTTTGGAAGTCCGCGTGCAATTCCGTGGAGTCACTAAAATATTTTCAATGCCTTTATTACAGACAACTAAATATATAATATTTTAAGGTTTGAATCAATCCTACTTTAAAGTTGAAACGGTCTTAAAGCCTAACGTCGTATCGTCCTCCCAACACAGTTTCCTATTATTGAGACACTACGTATTTATAGATCTCTGAAAAGTAACGCCTCATTTTATTAACTGCTATGTATTAAGTCATGAACAATCGTTCCAGAGTGCGCCACCTGATCCTGGCCGACCCGTGGGGCTTTGCTGAGAAGCCCGAGAACGTGCCGGAGAAGCACAAGGTGCCGCTGTGGGTGCGCGCGGTGGCAACGGCGCTACGCCCCTTCAACGTGCTGTGGGCGGTGCGCGCCGCGGGTCCGGCCGGCAAGTGGCTGGTCACCAAGACGCGGCCCGACATCACGCGCAAGTACACGCCCTATCTGCCCGACGCGGAGGACGACATACCCGAATATATATACCAGTGCAACTCCCAGACGCCCAGGTAATACTGACGTCTAACACCGCGACTAGCGAGGAGTGTGTTTGCGTGCAAAGGTATGTGTGGTGCGTGCGTGCAAAGGTGTGTGAGTGTGCAAAGGTGTGTGTGTGTGTGTGTGTGCGTGTGTGTGCAAAGGTGTGCGTGTGTTTGCGTGCAAAGGTGTGCGTGTGCAGGGATGGGTGTGTTCGGTATATATTTTATTGACTCGTATAGTAGGTACTTACTTACACCAAAGTATGTAAGAAATTTGCATTCTAATGTATCCCATACCGTTTCAATTTTTTACTATGAATATATATGTATACTAATAATATGTTATACATATGTGCGTAACCATCGACGGGCATAAAGCTGTGTAGCCTTTTAGTAAGAGGTCAACGTCGCATGCAAACAAACGAGTCACCGAGAACCGCTTCACGGAAGAAGTATACAGGTGGTGCTATCCATGCTGACCCTTTCGCTAACCGGTTTCATATGTATTTTACTCATTTAGTGTCAGTAACCAACGTGTATACAAACTTACGTTTCGCCGGTACGCACTCGCGCTTTCTTCCCACCGGTATCACATTTTAGTCACTATCACAAACGTGTAACCTTACTTACCTTTGACTTCTGCAGCGGAGAGAGCGCGTTCCACTCGCTGATGCACGGGTTCGGGTGGGCGCGGCTGCCCATGGTGCGGCGCGCGGGCGAGCTGCCGCCGCGCCTGCCCGTCACCGTGCTGCACGGCGCGCGCTCCTGGATCAACGACTCGGTCGGCCAGCACATCGCCGAGATACGGCAGACAGACAATACCTACGTGCAGGTACACGCCCCAAGCCCACTTGTACACGGACTCGAAATTATTTTAGTAAAGATCGTGCGTGCGGAATCTCAAATCAGATCGTGAAAGACAAGCACGTGTTAAGCTTTTCCATTACATGTAAATCAAAATGTCTCAAAACTGTTCTTCACATAGAATTTTCAAATATACTTAACTGTTGGGTACGGGTCTCTTAGCCTTCTTCGGTTAACCCAAAAATGCACTGGCCAAATACAGGTTGTCGAACTTCACATTCTTAATTTCTCAATTGGTGAGGTGCCCTGGATCTGTTGAGCAAAAGAGGGCATCTCGACGGCTAGTCAGTCCTTCAGGGGACCGACGCCACCTCCACAAAGGGGTTGTCCCGCACCACAGAACAACCCCTCCCAAAGTCGAGACAGTACAATGGGGTGAGGTTCCCGTCCTCGTCCCTTATCCCCTGCTCTTTTGTCCCCTCTTATAAGAGTGATACAAAGAGCCCCCTCGGCTCAATTCGCTTCGTCCAAGGTGCTGGGCTCACCTTAGGCCACTGATCTCCACCGCCACGACAAGGCCTCAACTAGAGTGGGAAATGCACTAAGATGATTTTATATTAATCAAATATATTAAGATATTTAATTCACTACAAGACCGATCCCACGTTTCCCTACCATAGTCACATTAATACTAATACACGAATACTTCCAGATAATCAACGGTGCAGGCCACCACGTGTACCTTGACAAGCCGGATGTGTTCAACAAGTTCGTGTTGGAGGCGTGCGCGCGCGCAGACGACACGCCCAGCGCACAGGACAGAGACCGGACAGACACACAGGAAACAAAGGACACAGAGTCTTGATAATGTTAAGTAGGTTATTTAATTTATTCGACGTTACGTTTTATTGTTTACGACAGTTTTATACCAATAAGTGCCTCACGATTTTATTAATGTTACTTTAATTTTTGATAAGTTGTTGAGTAAGGGTTGCAAAATGTGTGTCAGCCATTCTAAGCCATTTATTATACTTTAGTCATGTTAACATGGTGATAGATGTTGTTTTCTAATGTTTACACGAATATCGCTCATTATAATGAAACTTTTACGGATTTTATCGCGAATTTTTGAGTTTTTACTCGTTCACTCTATAGGGGTTTATTTAAACCTTTTAACTTCCTTAACATATGTAATTAGAAAATAATATGTAATTAATTCGTTAATAAATAATAATGTATGAGCTTTCAATTTATCACATCTGCAAAACGCACAATTTTGACAATTTAGGAGCGTAGTTATAAAAATTGACTTTGCGTGACATAAAATAAAAATCGGAATATTTAGATTCTTAATAGAAAGATGCTTAAAATCAATAATTAGGTCAAATAAACTAATGTAAGATGTTTCAGAGTGCATGTAGTTATGTCAAAGGTTCTAAGTTGCATACTCCGAGCTTGTGTACAAATAATTTTAATACATTCGATCAGTTGGTTTATGTCAAATATCTAGTAAGCTGTAAAAAAATTATAGTAATATATTATTGTTAATAAATCTATAAGTCTATTGTTTATTTTAACGCTTACATAATATTAGCATTGATCAGCTTTCATCGTTAACAGCCCTTTACTAATATACAAACATTGCTGTTATAGGCCCGTATAAATCAACAAAATGCCTCGCATTAATCTTGTATCAGACACAAAAGACATGTAAATATATGATGTGAATAGTAAAACTGTTTCTATTTCTTGCATATAATGTTGGCGAAGAAAAGTAATTTCCGGCATTTATTTAATAGAGAACACGATATTATGTTGGTTATAAACTGATCTCAGTAGTAATTCCAAATGTGAAAGACGATACTAATATGTGAACATACCCTATTTATTAAATGAAATGTGACTTACACTGTTTGTTTTTATATAGTAACACGCACAAGTTACAGAAATAGTTAATAGTGTTGTTACTTGGGGTATTTGTTGTTGCTGAATAATATATGAATGAACAATATGTATTTGAAATAAAGAATATCATCTATTTGTTTGTTTTATTATCTTGCATGAGAATTTAATAACAAAAAATCTTTTCAAACATTAATTATATAATATCTAGTACCCGGATGACCAAGCTTTGCTCAGTTTTTTTTTTTTTTTTTTTTTTTTTAATAAAATGACATTTTCTAAAAATGATTCCTAGCTAGATCGATTTATCGCCCCCGAAACCCCCTATGTACTAAATTTCATGAAAATCGTTGGAGCCGATTCCGAGATTCCAATTATATATATACATATATACAAGAATTGCTCATTTAAAGATATAAGATATGGACGCTTTCACACCTCGTCAATCTGGTCCCGTGGTAAGTCCACTGAGCCACAGAGGTCGTCACACATTATATATAATAATAATTAATATGTTACCTGTGCTAGGAGTGGAAGTAAACTTAGGTTTGTACCCGCGAATATGTTATGTTTACGTTACTTCAAAAATAAATGTAACTATGCCTGAGGCTTCTACCCCACTTACCTATCATATTTTTTCAAGACTGTAAAAAAGTCAGCCAGTATATACAGGGTAATTAATAAAAGACCAGCAACCTTGCAGGACTAACTGCTAAATATAGTAAAAAGCAACTTTTGTTCTACGGCTTTAGATAAATCGTAATATTTTCATATTAAAAATTACAACTACGTGCACAACTAAATACTATAAATGGAGTCTCTGTAAATAAAAATAGTTTTACTGAAAAATTACCTCCACTATACGAATTACTAAAACTGTAGTCTACAAATAAAAATCAGTACTATTCATAATTTTATATTTAATTATAAAAATACAGTAATCCTTATACATAACTTATCAAATAGGTGGGTACAACTATCTCAACGACAACCTAACAACTTCTACGTCAGCCGAACCTGAGTGTGGTTTACGACCACCAGCTTCCCATCGTCTTGTAGGTCCCTCAACGCTTCGTCCAGTTGTTCTCGTGTCACCGTCTACAAAAATATAAAAACTTAACTTAAGACTATGGTAAGAACTGAAAGATCTGGAAAAGTTTAAAAGGTGGGCTACAGTTAAATGATTCATTGACCAAATAGACTACGCCTACTAAGGGCTCTCTGGGAATTCCTTATACCACTATGTCATGCTGTAACATTAACTAGTTGGCATGTATATACTTTAATATTACATTCTTCACTTCATGTTGTAACGTTGCGTCGTAAAAGTGTGTTTACTACGTGATACGTAGCGTAATGTAGTAATGTTTAACGTCATGTTGTAACATAACATAATAGATATAAGACATGCCTACTTTTTTTTTTTTTTTCGGAGGGATCTATGCTAATGGCCCGAAGGCCCTAATGCTTCATCGGATTAGTGTGAGCCCATTCGGCTCACTTTTGATTTATAAAGTGGGGGGTTGCCCCCCGCCTACCGTGCAGTCTGCGACCACACGGCCTACTGGCGTCGGTTGTGTGTCAGTGGCGGGACTGTGCCGCGTCACCGTCGGGTGGAACATGCCTACTACGTTACGTCATGTTGTAACGTAGTATGTCTAGTACCTATATTAAATTGTAACATTCGTTTATGGTGCACTCACAATCTGCGAGGCGGCGTTGATTTCAGTGAGTATAGAGGCGATGGCTACGATGCTGGGGCGTGGGCGCGGCTGCAGCAGGGTGACGAGCGCGGCGCGCAGCTCAGCGCGGCGTCGGCGGGCGGCGGCGCCCAGCCCCGTGGTGAGGATGCCCACGTCGATGCGCCCTGACGCCGGGTCCGTTGCCGACTGCTTCAGCGCCTCGCGGTGCAGTCTGCAATGATACCACTCATATAAATACCATGTCGTATCATCTTATGGCAACAGACTGTGTTGTATTTAACTATTGTATTTGTTAACTCGCTTTGAATAGAATAGAATAGAAGAAATTTTTTTTAGGTAGTTGTGTAACACTATTATAACACACTTTAAATAACAATTATTATCTAAGTACTAAGTTTACTAAGAGAGAAAAACAAAAACATTTATTTGGGCATTGTCTGTCGGGTTGGAATTTTGTGATCAATTTTGAACTAACTTCGTGCTATGTGCTACAAGCTTAAAATTCTGACCATCGCTCTGATGTGGATGACAATGAGTGAAAATTTGCAAAAAAGAATAGAAACAGATATGATTTGCTTTTTAGTCCGTAATATAAATATGGTTCAACATTTTTAGGAGTTATAATTGATAATATAGTAATGGTCACCTGGCCGCCTCGTCGACGTCTCGTACGTCCACGACGTTGGACAGTCGCACGCGCGCGTGTGCCTCAGCCAGTCGGATCAGCGATTCAAGTTGCCGCGGGTACGCAGAGATCTGGCCGCGCCCGCTGCCCACCCTCCTGCCAAATGTATGTACTTCTGTTATGTATCTCTATTGCTATCGTTTTTATATTTGTAGCCCCCATGCATGGAGTTGTTATAATTTTGACTGGTGTGTCTGTCTCTGTCCTCGCTAGCTCGAAAAGTATGTCTATTTAACACTTTCTGTAACCTAAACTAATTCATCTAGAATTTCTCAGAGCCTGTCGAAAATGTATTATTATTATTATTTAAGGGTGGGGACACCAGCCAGGCCAGACGGGGTATAGACCTCATTAACGGGACCATTTCACCCAAGTCGAAAATGTAATATTTACTTGAAATTTTTAATCAACATTTTTCACTATTATAACTATTTAAAAAGGGATTAAACCATATTTTTCGCTTTTATTCTGTGGAACCTGAATGCACATGTTGCGATATCGAGCTCAGCGAAATTAAAACGAAAAACATAGTAAATAAAATACAATAAAATGCCAAATAATCTAAAGAAATTAAATTGTAGACAGTTTAAGCCACAATTATATAAATGGTTAAATGAAAGAAACTTTTATAGCTATAAGGACCTATATTTTTTTATTAACAAAAGGACGTAATATTTGTGTAAAATGTAAATAACATTATAGACCTAAAATTTTCATTTTGCATGCTAATGTAATCTTAGCAAAACATGATGTTCAAAAATTGATTTTAACACCTGTATGTAAAACCATGTTTTTTGCAAATAAAATAATATTATTATTATTAATTTCCCGTTTTAAATAGATTTAATTTACTTTCTTTTGTTTTTTTTTGGTACTTTCGAAATCATGAAACGTTACCTCATGTCGACATAGGCGTCTATGAGTCGCTGCTGTGCCGTCTCGCTGAGCACCGGCTGGATGTTCTCCTTAGCGAACGCTATGTAGTCGCGCATCAGGCTCATGTTCTACAACATTACATATAGTGAAATTACCAAAGCCTTTAGTTTTAGAATATCATGTAATATATCATCTATCAACGCGTGTGAAAGCGTCTTATATAAAAAAATCTTCTGTACTTGTGTTTGTCAACTCTTTCCAAAGGTGTAACTAATTCTTTCCGAGTGTATATTTGAGTGGGTCCCTGGATGGTTCGAAATAAAATAGGTTTATAAATTAGACAATATTTTATATAACATTGGCCGGTAATTTGACATTTCACGATTATACCGTTATCATACACGAGCATTCCAAGTAAGATGAGAGCATTGAGCATATAACCGGAATAGAACAGTAATTTTATGTGTTTTGTATGCAAAAAAAAATACCGCCAAATTTGTGCTGCACCGGTTCTGCGTTCTGATTGGCAGACTGATGGATAATTGGCCGATGGGACGTACATACAGATCACTGGTTGTTTGAATTGCTATTACGTCAGTGACTAATCACTGACCAGTTTCGCAATTTTAGTCACGTTACAACTGTATCTGGTTATATGCTCGATGAATGAGAGTGACAGTGGCTATCTTTATGTTAATTGGTTGGATAACAGTAGTACCAGTGGACGATGGAACATGTACTGACCACCATATCCTCCTCGATCTGTGTATCCGCGGGGTCCTTGTAGTAGAGGGACACGAGGTGCGAGGCGAGGCGTCGGTCGAACACCTCGTCCTGCGGGTCCAGCACCAGGAATATCAGGTCGAACCTGCAAGATACAATCGTTATAATACATGGCTTGCGAGAACTTTATTATGTTTTACATTTCAGTTGTCCGGGGTTTAATTTAAGTGAGATCTATATATTTCTTAATCATAATAAAATATTTTCCATCTACTGGGTACATCTATAGGTCTTTCAATATCTCCAGCTACTAGCATCCAACGAGGCGGTCATTACTCAGAGATCCTAGTCTTCCCGGACGTGACTTCCATTTCAAAACTATGTATCCACCGGCCAACGAGTTTTCAGTTGTTTTCGGGTTTGGGTGTTATATTATACTTATACATACCTATAGGTATAAAAAACTGAAAGGCTTTTTTTTGACCGGATTTTAAACTACTTTTTGAATTCCATAGGCCAGTTGGAGGAAAGTTAATTGTTTTAGAGAAGAGGTGTTTTTTTTTCATCATTTATTTTAATTATATCACGCATATGCGCATGCATATGTGTGTTAAAATGCAATGCTTGCGTGCGCTGCACGTTCTCGACCATTAAGAATATGTGGTGTATCGGTAGTACATATACCGGGTGTAATCGTTAAGTGTGCACAGGCGATTATTCCGTAACTATTACAGATATCAAAAAACTTTAAACTGATTTCGAAAGTACTTTAGCTAATGAGTAAAATGACAATAATAAATTATTAAAAATAAAATGAGAAATATCAAAAAAAAATACATTAAACTCTCCCATACAGTTTATTTCTTAGTAAGTACAAAATTTTGTATTCATAGAAAATGTTCGAAGTGACGTCATCGTTGTGCAATACAATGACGAGCTCTATTTAGTATTTACAGTTTCTAAATGAACTTTCCTTAAAATTTGCGGATAATTAAAGCAATTGCACGACGTACACGATTCTGTAACTCTAGGCTGTGAACTCTCTCAGCGTACCTACACGTTGTATCCCATACAACGAGTTTAATGTATTTTTTTTGGATATTTCTCGTTTTATTTTTAATAATTTATTATTGTCATTTTACTCATTAGCTAAAGTACTTTCGAAATCAGTTTAAAGTTTTTTGATATCTGTCATAGTAACGGAATAATCGCCTGTGCACACTTAACGATTACACCCGGTATAGTGAGGTGCCGTACCGCGACATGAGCGTGTGCGGCAGCTGCACGTTCTCGACGATGGTCTTGTTCTTGTTCCACTGCGACTCGGCGGGGTTGGCGGCGGCCAGGATGGACGTGCGCGCGTTCAGCTGGCAGATGATGCCCGCCTTCGCGATCGACAGCGTCTGTTGCTCCATCACCTGAACAAATGAATATGACTCAATATTACGATAAGATTTATTATTAATGAAAGCACCAAAGTTGGGTGATTAGTGTACTCTCACTAAAACTTATAATATGATACCACGCGGCAGCCGCGCTTCATCAATACCATAATACCCTTACCACCAAAAACCTTTAAAACAATAGTGTGATGGTGTCAAACATTAGTTCACGAGACAACCGCATCTAATGGATACTGCTTTGTCGCGCGAGTCGAACATTCCTGGTATTGATTAAGCGCGGCTCCACTTATTAATCCTATTGTAAAAGAGCTTACTAGGGTATGTATGTTTTATATGTGTGCGAGTAACGAGTAGAAATATTGTTGCTGTTAGTCTTATTTTCCATATCTCACATGGTAATAAAATAGTTTCCAAATATCCACTGTGTTACTACTAGCGTTTAATATAGTAGTTAAAACATAACTTACTTCGTGTAAAACACTGCGGGTGGAGTCGTTCATTTTGTCAAACTCATCGATACAGCATATACCATTATCCGCCAACACGAGAGCACCTCTGAAAACCAACAATGTTACTTTTGAGCCTTTGTATTTCATCAGATTTTCTTTGACGAGTCTTATGGTGCCACCAAGACCAAACGCTTCTTCAACAACATGTTGTTGCAACAAGCTGGCGCGTGTCAGGGTCCTTGGTGACGTAGGCGGTGAGACCGACGGCGGAGGGCCCCGCCCCCACCCTACTATATATATAACGTACGTCTGTAACACCAGCTGGCGCGTGTCAGGGTCCTTGGTGAGGTAGGCGGTGAGACCGACGGCGGAGGGCCCCGCCCCCACCCTACTATATATATAACGTACGTCTGTAACACCAGCTGGCGCGTGTCAGGGTCCTTGGTGACGTAGGCGGTGAGACCGACGGCGGAGGGCCCCGCCCCCACCCTACTATATATATAACGTACGTCTGTAACACCAGCTGGCGCGTGTCAGGGTCCTTGGTGACGTAGGCGGTGAGACCGACAGCGGAGGAGCCTCGGCCGGAGGTGTACTGCGCGCGCGGGACCAGATCGTGCACCCAGCGTAGCAACTGCGACTTGCTTGTACCCGGGTCGCCGCACAGCAAGATATTGATCTCTGATCTATGAATAAGAACGAAACTAGGTGTTAGGTTATGGTATCTAAGAAAGTATTCTACATAACGATTATTAAATTAGGTCTGTTACATATAGGTACCAAAGAACTTAACTGATGGTCCTTACCGTTAGACTAAGGTTGGTTTTAGTTTGTGCAAGAATTTAGGACGAAGTTCAGACGTCGTTCCTGCGTTGTTTTTGTTCTTAATAATTATAGCTAAGGAACCTTACTTAGTATAGGGTATTTCTGTGTGCATTTATGTTAGAAATATAATTGTACCTGAAGTGTGTCCGTCCGGCTGCGTTGAAGTTCTTCTTAGTACCCCCCAGCAGCTGCAGCAGCACGCCCTTCTTGATGTCGAGGTTCTCGTAGATAGAGGGCGCAATGGCCCGCGCGAGTCTCTCGTAGCAGTCCGGCTGCGCGGACAGCTCCTTGAACAGCTCCACACGCTCGGGCGGGAAACGGTGCTCCTTACTAGAAGGTACAAATATTACATTCTCGCAATAACATCAATTAAACGATGATTAACACTTATTTCACGTGATTTTTTGAATGACTCTCTTCTTCTTTTTTGTCAGTTTAATTCAGTCCAGGTAATGTTATATAATTGAAATGTCTAAGTTACTAGATACGAATAAACAGTTTTGAGTGGCTCTGAAAATGCCAAGGCCTTTAGCTTTACTTTAAGCCCCCCGGACTTTTATATTGGCCAAATATCATAATACTGCCATGACTGGGACGAGGACTAAGTCTGTATGATCTTTTATAAAACTAAAACACATAATATACAAAATACTGAATGAGCTCTATAATGCCCCTGTTGTAAATAATGAATACTGAATTAAATAACTTTTTATTAATTTAATTATTAGCAATTTTATAGAAGAGCGTAATGTCGGATACAAGACCACGCCACGGGAAAAGTAAAGTAAAAGTGACGGGCGAGAGAGTTAAGCCTCATTTACACAAGAAGAGTTTCTCAAACGCGTGCAGGCGACAATATCAGGCAAGAATATTCTTGCATAGTGTAAACAATCTTTATGAGTTCCGCCACTCGAAAGGCAATTGTCGCCTAAACTCTTCTCGAATACACTGTGTGAATAGGGAACTTGTCTACTCTCTGCAACAATCTCGCATACGATTTTGTAATTTGTCCATTCGAAAAATGGAGGTGGTACTTACAAGGTGTTCTTGTGGTTGTAGCGTTTTTGAGACATTACATTTTAAATTCTAATGTTTCCAAAAAAAATTTAAAGGTGCATCCCTGGAATCTCTATTTTTATAATTAAGATTTTGCAGGTTCCAGAGACATTAATAATTTCTATACATTCGCATCGAAAAAAAACGGTTCCGACCGATTTGTACGAGTCTGTCATCAACACGTGCGATACTCTCTTTGTTTAATGTTTAGACAAGTCGAAACTTGTATGCGAGTGTCGGCTCAAAAAATCTCCCGTACTGTGTAAACAAATTGAAAGTCATCAATCGAAACATCGCCTTCGAGACTTGTATTTGACAATCGCTGGATTGATGCGAGTTTTTATCAGCATGTAAACAATTGATGGCGAGAATCGTATGGCGAGTTCTCGGATACGAGAATATGATACGATATTCTCGCCCAAATCGTACGATAAACTCTTCTTGTGTAAATGAGGCTTTAGTGATGCGACGATTGGACATCGAGTTAGTAGATGGCGCCAATGTTTGCGTTTACTCCAACAGACCCCTGGCCTCCAGTAACTGTACTGTAAAGAAAAACCTAGATAACCAACTGACTTGTCGTCGCTGTCGTGCAGGCGGTGGGCGTGCGCGCGGCGGTAGTGCAGTGCGTCGAGGTGCGTGCGATGTAGCGCCCGCAACGTGGCGCGGCGCGGGTGTGCGGCGGCGGGGGCGGCGCGGTACACGCCCGTCACGGACACACGCTCGCCCGCGCCCGCGCCCTCCACCAGCGCGCCGTGCGCCACCACGCTCACCGTCGCCGGCGTGCGCCCCGCCCCCATGTCGTCTGATAACAAATCATATCTTAGACACACACACACACACACACGAGCAAACAGATACATATAGACAAGTTTGGTTATATTTTATCCTAACTATTTAGACATTGCACAATGAAAAATTCCAAGTATGGTCTCGAAATAATAAGGCCCTGTTAACCATAGTCTCTCGCAAAGATTTCTGTTAAACTATTGCCTTGTGTAACTACCCTTGTAAAAGAAAATATAATTATTATTTTATTTCTGTACAAGCGGTACAAGTAGGCTTCTACATACAATGTTTGTCCCATGTCGTTTAACAACAAGTGACAAATTATTCTTGAGGAAATAGGAATTAGGGCAACACAATAGATCATACTTCACATAAAGGGATTTAAAGTTATGCAGATTTAGTATACCTTTACATTTGTGGTGTGTATAATAAAAAGAGGCTAGAAACCAGCTCTAATATTTTTTCTCACTTAATATGTCAATCTATGGATTGTAAATTTATCCTTTCATTCGTGTCAATAATCTACTCTGCCAATTGAGATAATATTGAGCTCTAGCATTTTGTTGTGTATTTTATTACCTGGGGATACTAACAGTTAAATGTGCTGTTTTCCAATGTTTACAAGAATTTCAATCATTATAATGACACACTTTTTACGGATTTCATGGCGGTTTATTAAGATTTATACGCCTGACTTTTAGATATTTTACAACAGTAGTAGTTCACAACCGACGCCAGGAGGCCGTGTGGTCGCTGACTGCACGGTAGGCGGGGGGCAACCCCCTCCCTTTTTAAATCAAAAGTGAGCCGAATGGGCTCACACTAATCCGATGAAGCATTAGGGCCTTTGGGCTATTAGCATAGATCCCTCCGAAAAAAAGACGGAGGTCCTCTCGTCCTATCTGTAAAAAGTTGTTTTATAATGAACTACAGGTGATTGTCGTATGGGATAAGACGTACCTGGCGCCTCCTGCAGCTTCACAAGCTGTTTATCGCTGAAGTGCGAGCGGTTGTGCAACAGCTGGAAGCTGTGGGCGGTGCCGCAGTGTCCGCAGTGGGCGGGCTCGGGCACGCGGCCGCGCGTGAGCTCCCCCGCCGCGCCCGCGCCGCACACCGCGCAGCGGAAGTACGCCTCGCGCATCTCCGGCACGATACCCGACGTGCGGATCACCATGCCCGAGATCGTCACCAGCTGGTCGATATCTGCACATATTAAAAATCAGGGTTCCGTTCTTCAGACTTCGTTGTATGTCTGTCTGTCAAACCAAAAACCTATGAGGTACTTCCTATTGATATATTCATGAAATTAGGTAAGAAGAGGTCGCATTACTTAATTAGTGGAGGAAAAAATATGAAAGAGGGGGGCAAACGGGCATGCAGTTAGAACTAATACGGAATATTACCGTGAGACTAAAAAAAAAGGTATACAATGTCTAAATATCGATCTCCGTACAGTAAAATCTCTACTAATATTATAAAGCTAAAGAGTTTGTTTGTTTGTTTGAACGCGCTAATCTCAGGAACTACTGGTCCGATTTGAAAAATTATTTCAGTGTTAGATAGCCCATTTATCGAGGAAGGCTATAGGCTATATAACATCACGCTGTGACTAACAGTAATTAAGTTGAGTAAGTTAACGCGGGCGAAGCTGCGGGCAACAGCTAGTAATTAATAAGCCAGTGAAAATAACTATTTTAATTTAGAATCTTGCAAGATGTTTGTTTTTGTCATATCTCGTTTTTAAAGTTACAGGTGTTATGATATTCTTAATTATCAAGTTTGGTCTTCGGCCATCCACGGGGCTCTTTCTGCAGGTCGAAATTTCCAGAACGAAAACGTTGGAACCAAAAACGCACAACGTTTTCTTTTGCGACACCGCAGACATACACATCATTAATCCTTCGAGCTGTTTTTGCAGCGCTGGTGCCATGGTGGAACTCATACTCGTAAATAACACAATATTTCAAGTTTTCCATTTGACAAATGAATTACTGTTTTTGAAACGCAAATGCATAAGTAAATAGCTGTATAAATTTGAATTTGGAATTCCTAACCAAAGAGTTTTTAAAACCAAAGTGGCCAGTACGACAAAACGCCAATTTCATGTGTAAGGACCTAATATTAGTACACGAGAGATGAATAAAATAAATTAACAATTTACAAAAGGTAGGAACTGATAACTATAAATATTTCTAAGCGGTTTTTACCGGTTAGAAATATTTATAGTTTTTACCGGTGGGAGGGAAGCGCTGTGCCGCGCTCCCGGCTGCATGGGTACCACCATCTTGCTTGTTTCTCCCGTGAAACAGCTTTGCTGTGTTTCGGAGAAGGGCAAGACAGGCAGTGTAATGACTGGCACCGAGACTTAACATCTTATGTCTCAGGATAGGCAACACATAAATGAGTTGCCTGGGCTCGCTCCAGGTATACTAGTTTATGTTCATGGGCGACGTCGACCATTAGGTGGCACGTTTGCCAGTTTGCCTATCCAAAAAACATAAAAAAAAAACCTTCAGGATTGAGATCCCTCATCTGCCGCTGCGGGGCGTTGTAGGGCCGCACCTGTATCTGGTGCTCCAGTACCGCAGCGGGGTACTTCTCGAAGAACAGTTCGTTTACCGCCGCATCGAACGCCGGAATCACCTATAACGTAACCAATTATTGAATTGCGACAAATTCTGTTTTATTTATTAATTGGATATACAATCTAGCACATTTGCCAACTGACGGTGAGTGGAAGAGTCAGCGTCGACCATGAACAAAAGAGTTTACCTGGAACCGCCCTGGTAACTCATTTCTGTGTTGCCTATCCTGAGACGATGTTAAGATGAGAGATGTTATGTCTCTGTGCCAGTAATTACTGTATTGTCTGTGCCCTTAACTCTGAAACAGCACAGAGCAACCCTCTCACCCACTCAGTTATTGACGTGGTATTGCTAGATTTGGTGCTCATTGCGAGAAGCTTCCATTATATACAATACAAAGGTATTTGGCACTAACACAAAATTAATACAAATGAAGAGAGCACCAATATCTAATTTCTTTATTCTACGTCACAAGGAGGCAACCGAGCAGTCGGAGCCTTATAGTGACTACCGACGCCTATAGACATCTGCACAACCAAAAGTTATGCAGATGTGTTGCCCTTTTTTCCCTATTCCCCCCAATGTCCCACCGGAAACTCACAAACCGCACGAAACGAGACAGCATAGTTGTCACTTGACACCGGTGTTATGTGAGCGAGAGGTATCACCCCGGTCTTGCCGGCCCAATTCGGCTGCAAAGCAGAATGGCACTATCTATTACAATATTTACTAATTATATACTATTCATTCATTGATATACTTAGGTGTAAGGCAATTCAAAAACTAAAATTAAAAAAGAATTAACAAGAAATGGTCTCTTCCTATTTAAGTTTATTGAAGTACCTCTTGTGGATAGCAGATCAGCTGGCGGTATAATTTAGCGTCAAATATTTTGACGTGATCACAATCCACGTCCAGGAATGGCTCTTCCAATGTATGTATCTGTAACATAATAGTATGAATTTAGTATTACTGGATATTAGTCGTGGCTCTGCTTAGATAACACCATCTCGTGGTGAGTTACAAAAAATAGGAGAATATTAGCAAGCACCAGATTTCTTAAGCAACGTCTGTGTTTTTTATGTTAGTTTGAGACTGCTTGCCCATAATTCTGTTTTTTTTTAAGTCACCTGATGGTAAGTGGTCGACGTCGTCTATGAATATAAACTAGTTTATCTGGAACTAGCCCAGGCAACTCATTTATGTGTATTCTGAGACCTAAAATGTCTCGGTGCCAGTAATTACACTGCCTGTCTTGCCCTTCTCTCCGAAACACAGCAAAGCTGTTTCACGGGAGAAACAAGCAAGATGGTGGTACGTGCCACCTAATGGTCGACGTCGCCCATGAACATAAACTAGTTTACCTGGAGCGAGCCCAGGCAACTCATTTATGTGTTGCCTATCCTGAGACATAAGATGTTAAGTCTCGGTGCCAGTAATTACACTGCCTGTCTTGCCCTTCTCTCCGAAACACAGCAAAGCTGTTTCACGGGAAAAACAAGCAAGATGGTGGTACCCGTGCAGCCGAGAGCACGGCACAACCCCCCCCTCCCACCGGCTGTGCCGCGCTTTATGTTATATTATATCGATAAATGATATTTAAGTTTATTTTAATATTGTAGACAAAAGTGTACAAAAGCTAACAATTTTTTTTATCAGTCATGTTCCAAAAATTACCTCCTCCAATTTTAATTCATATAATGGTTCTGTGGTGACAGCATCAGGTTCTACGAATCTCTGGATAAATTTGATGAACTTTTCACGACATTCAGCAATCGCTACATCCGTGCCCCACACTACTAGTTGTGGCTCGCTAGATTCTGGCTCTCCGGCTTCCGCCTAAAATAAGAATTTTAAAAATTCATATACACAAATAGTACCTATAGTAAGTCTTTATAAAATTGTTCAAAATAGCAATATTCCAGTTGCATGTGCTGCTTTCGAGATTTTTTTAAAATAAAATATGTATTTTATGATTCAAAAGATATCTATTTACACAATTATGGCAACTACGTCTGTGGCTCAATGGTTAGCGCGTTGGCGCTCAAGCCGGCGGTAGCGGGTTCAAATCATGCCAGGGAACAAAAAGTTTTCTGTGTTCCTGGGTCATGGTTGTATTAAATATGTGCATCATATAATAAAAATCTTAATTATATGTACAACAGTAGTATTGACGTGGTGTAAAAGTGTCCATAGATATTATTATTATTGTCCATGGATATTATTATTATTGTCCATGGATATTTTTATTATTGTCCATAGATATTATTATTATTGTCCATAGATATTATTATTATTGTCCATAGATATTATTATTATTGTCCATAGATATTATTATTATTGTCCATAGATATTATTATTATTATCCATAGATATTATTATTATTGTCCATAGATATTATTATTATTGTCCATGGATATTTTTATTATTATTTATAGGTAAGATCAGTCTTAAGGATACTCTAAAATATTTTCTTTAGAATATTCACAGGGCTTTTATTTATTATTTAGTATTGAGAAAGCTTTAGTTGCTTTTGAGTTTTAATTTTCTGAGCCCCATGTTTTTTGTGATTATGGTTCATATTGAATAGCTTGAGTTTGTCGTTTGGAATACATGGTTCGAGCCTTAATTATATAATATAAAAACTAGCAGACCCGGCTGAGGTACCCGTTGCAGTGGCTAAGGTATATAAAGTGTGTTAGGTGTTCGGGATTCGAACCCGCAACCTCCGGCTTGAGCGTCAACGCGCTTACCATTGAGCCACATAGGTTGTCATGTTGACAATTAATAATGTAGGTCTAAAACGTCATCTTTCTGTCTAAATGATTTTTGGATTTGACATCATCTTGAGAATTTGACATCTGCATACAGTAACAAAATATAAACATTTAATTTTCAATAACAAATATTGAGATCAATAACTGAGATAAAAACTACCCACCCCTATCTCCCAAGTTGGACCAAATTACAAATGCTTACAAAATTTGATAAAAATTGGTTCAGTAGTTTCGGAGTTTATCACGAACATACATCGTGACACGAAATTTTTATATACATACTAGTGGCACCGACAGACGTGTGAATCTAAACCATCTTCGAATCCCCTTGAACTCACACAAAAAATTTCATCAAAATCGGTCCAGCCTCCTAGACGGAGGAGTTCAATGACATACACACGCACTCAAGAAATATATATATAAAGATATACAAACCCTTCTTGTTGGTGTGGGAGCTGGAACATTAGGCCCTGGTTGGTGGCTCCTCAGGTCAGCCCGCTGTCGAGCCGGCGTCATAACCCCGCGCATGAGGGACCTGGGTGTACTGAGTGAACTCGGAGTACCATAGTTCAAGGGTGAACTCATATCTATGTCAGTGCCTGAGGAAAACGAAAAATTACTTTACAACACATGAAAACAAGAGACCGAATCAAATTTTATGTAATTTTATGTATTTATCATCATCAGTATAATTATGTAAAGTAAATTTAGTCATTTAGACAACTTTGCTAATATAAAAAAAAACTTCTGTGTTCCTAGGTCATGAATGTGTATTCAATATGTGTAGTACAATAAAAATCTTAATTATATGTATAGTATAAAAGTATTAAATATATTTCCGCTGTCTTGTACCCGTAATACAAGTTCTTCGAGAACTTACCACAGGAACAGATTGACGTGGTGTGAAAGCATCCATTAAATATTATTATTATAAAACACATACATACAGACCAAAGTCTATCTTGGTAGTGATATAATTATTGTCTATACTGGAACTTACTCATCATTTGTCAACCTGTTTCATTAACTTCCAATTTAAAATATAAAAACTATTTTATAACACTGAAATAGAATGATGTTACACCAGACATCAAAATACAAATTACCGATAAACAAAAATACTTTTCGCAACAAATTTTATGTGTGAAGTCAGCAATTTTAATTTGTATTGTTGTGTAAAGGTTCATCGACCAACAAAATAAAATTATGCAAAATGTGCAAAACATTATATCAGGTACACATGAAATATATTTTTAACAAGTCAGTAATTTTATTGATTCTATCTTTCTATCTATCTATAAATATGTAACAACATTTTACTGACTTTAAAATAGGGAAAATAATCATCATCAATCATTTAATAAATTACTGTCCACATTCCTACAAATCTATACCAATTTTAAAAAAGATATATTGTTTGTGAGTTTGGATGTAGGAGGCAATCTTAAAAAATATTCACCTTTTATAAAATCTGGTACTAGTCAAATGCTACATTATCTATAGTTTGATAAAAAAGAAACTATAAGAAATAACCAGTTCTTATTTCCAAAGAAAAGGACAGATTGTTAGTATAATAACATTTTATTATAGTTACTAGCTGTTGCCTGCAGCTTCACCCGCATTAACATAGGTTTACAGCCGTACCTAGATTGATGTAGCCTAAGTTACTCCTTATAACATGCTTGGCTAAGAGGTAGTGCCATGCTGCCATGCAGCTGACTTGGGCCGGCACGACCCGGGTGGTACCTCTGGCTCACATAACTCCAGCGTCAAGTGACAGATGTGCTGTCGCGTTTCGTGCGGTTTGTGAGTTTCCGGTGGCCCATTGGGAAATAGGGAAAAGGAGGGCAACGCTTCTGCATAACTTTTGGTTGTGCGGATGTCTACAATCATTGGTAGTCATCATAATGCTCTAACTGCTATATTGCCTTCTTATGACATAAAAAAAGCTATCTACCAGTGAAAGTCCTGGAACCTGAGCCGGAACAAACAGACAGACAGACAGATGGACAGACAAAAATTGTAAAGATGCTATTTTGGTATATGTACCGTGTGTACATTCATATGATTTAATATAAAGTGGTTATTTTAATATTACAAACAGACACTCCAATTTTATTTATATGTATAGATAATGTATAAGTATAATCACTTACCAACAGGGCTGGATTCCAATGCTCTGGCTGGTGAAGTCCCAGGTGCCTGATTAGTGGGTGTTCTGGGTGTTCTACGTGGTGTCCCATCTGAACAATAAAATCAACAGAATACTACCACTATTACGTATTTACCGGAGGGAGGGATATTTTGCCATAATTTTGTCTGCACCTGCACCACCATCCTGCTTATTCCTCCTGTGGAACAGTTTTGCTGTGTTTGGGAGAGAAGGACAGGACAGGCAGTGTAATTACTGGCGGAGACTTAACATCTCATTTCTCAGTTTGTCTATCAAACTAACATTAAAAAAATCAGCATTGGAGACAAATTTCAATTGAAATATATATATACCATTGGATACAAAATAAATGAACTGAAATCAGATGATATAAAATCATCCTAACTTTGTGATGATTATTTGTGCCATGAATAAATTAAAACCCATATGCATATGTTTGTAAATATTTTTTATGAAATTCATATTATTACTACTACAAGTTACTATATCAAATCTTATATATATATAACCTCATTACAAAACAGAATTCCAAGAGCAACATACTTTTAATAAAAAAATGTCAACAATAACATCTTTGATATGAAGAACTAATAGATATACATTGTCCATAGGATAATATATCACAAGTCCCATACAAGGTGCGTTCCTGGTTTAAAAGAATATATCAATAAGAGTTGAAAGTAATATTTAACCTTTTTTATATTTTTTTAGGATTCGTTTGTTTTCAATAATATCATAGAACATTTAGTAAACTCACTGTTTACCACATATTTTTCTATAATAAATTTCTTGAATATTCTATCTATAAAAAGTCTAACCTTTAGAAGGAGTTCCGGTTGATCTTTGTGGAGTTTCAGGTACAACCACTTGTTGTGAAGATCTTGTTCTACGTGATGGAGTAGCAGCCTCAGATGAAGCTTGTGATGATGGACGTTTTGTTGGAGTAGACATTTTGTTCAAATATTTAAAAAATAAACTGCACAGTAAAACTAAAATGATATCATTAAGATTATTGCATCAAAATTATCAAAACAAACCGACTACTGAAACGAAATTTGGCGCGAGAACGTGCGTGACATCTGACATATGTCAAGTGCCAACATTTTTTTTTCTATTCAAAGTAATTAGCTACTAGGCTATTAGCCATACAAAATAGAATTTTAGTCTGTAATATGAAGAAACCCAAAGAAACCCCAAGGAGTGGCAAACCCCAAGGAGCGCGGCTTCGCCCCTCTAGTCCCCATCAATCAACTAACACTTTCCATTCACCATCACATTATATATTACACAGATATTTTTTTTTAAACAAACAAAATAATAGTTTATTAACGGTAAGCCAAAAAAAAACACAACCGCACGCCGTGATACTTGTATGTACATACTAATGCACAAACTGCGCTTACCAGGTCATTAATCATTATCGGTATGAGCCAGGGTAGGTGGTAGGTAGGTAGGCTCAGCAACAAATACGACACTGTACGACACTGACTCCAAAAGTAAATATAATGACGCGTTAAAAGCAAAGTTTGTAAATTAGTAGAAGAATAAGTTGATATTTTTGTAAGGACAAAAAATAAAGAAGCGCAATTATTTTATTACTTTTTAATCTTTTATTTTTGAAGTCGGTTTTAATTTTTTGTAAAAGTTTTTTATGACAGTGCTCAGAATATCAACAACAAGCATTAAGCCGCATATTAATACGCGTTAGTGCTGTAATTGGAAAACACACTTTATTAAACTGTAGAATGTACATATTATTTTTTTTCAAATTGCTAATAATTTCATTATTTTTGGACCAAGAATATCACAGAGCAAATAATAATATATAAATAGTATATATTGATATTGTAAAATAGGAATGTGATACGTATTAAGAATTGGCTCAATATCACAATAATTAAATAAATAATAAAAGCGATGTTAACAAGACTTACCAATTTCATCACTTAAAAAGTACGCTAAAGAAACATATTTTGTGGAAAACGTCATTGTCGTCATACACAGAATTGATCGTTCATTCACCGCTGTAATGAGTACATTCTCCTTGATGTTTACGATAAAAATAATCAATGAAAATTTTGCGAAATAAAAATAAATGATTTGCGAGGCTTAAACAGTATTTATATTTAGTGCAATAAAACAATAAGGATGTAAGAAAGTAGTTCGTAAAATAAAGACAAAGTAACTTGATGGTAATTAATGTGTTTGTGTAAATATTTATAAGATATTTTGCGTAAAGTAAATGGATTAAAGACATTGTGGTGCATAATATCATTTTCTTCAAGTGATTACATTTGCTTCTTGCGGAAAAATCGCTTTTTGGTAAGTAGAAATGCAGATACGTATAATTATAATTATTTATGATTCACCGTCATTTCATATGGTCGGTAGTAGGTACTCGGTCCGTGTATAAAGGCATACGAGACAAACAGGAAGATACCAAACTGTGCTTAACATAATAATTGTTATTTGATTATACGTAGCTGTTTGTAAAGTAACATGCGTTTGTTGGACTTTCTCAGTGCCTTTCTAAAGACACTAAAAAAAGTCTAAATTCGCTTAGAACAAACAAACCAGAAAAATAATTTCGCTTTTTTTAAATAAAAGAAATGAGCATATTAAGGAAAAAAGTAAACTTTAGCCTGATATTTTAATGCATCATTAATAACATCACACAAAGTACACAATGGTTTTACAAAAAAAAGTGAAGTGGATAGTACTTAAAGACTTTTGCTTATTTTTCATAAATAATAGTTGCGAATGTCTTTATACTCATGATCATCATTATCTATAAGCAAAACGAATTTAAAAAACTTATTTCTGTCTTTCAAGGCACTACATTTTTTTTCTACCCTCCATCATATAAATATTACAGTGTAACCAAATTACAACAGTATTTCATCATTATATTGATGAATATATTAGAAGAGTTTAATTAATAATACACCTCATATCAAATGTAAATCAATTTAATTTGTTTTAGGAAAGCAGTAACAACAAAGAAATATCTAATGGTAAGTAACTTTTTTGTTAAAGCTAAGATACATTTATTTTTGTGTTGAAATGTAAAATATTTAGGCTAGTATGTTATCATCATCAAGCTTTTTCCATCTGGATTCAGGATATTGGTATGTATTTTTCATTAAGGTTGAACTAGTCGACGGCGCAAACTCTAACTAAATGAATGCTATCTCACACATAGTGCGCAAACATGTGTGTTAGAATGAAATGCACAATTTCTAAAAGCCTTTTAGCAAAACAGTTATTATAGAAAAACTATTAAGTTCTTTTCAAAATAAATTTACTTCAACTTTTGAATAACCAAACTATGTCGGTATAGGCTTTATTTTAGAGCTTTTCATATACTATTTATTATCCCCCAAAGTTTGACTAAAATCAGTGTTGAAATATGAAAGTTTAGAAGCTTGTATTTTATAAATATACACTTTTTACGATTTTGGTGCATACGGACATAAATAATGACGAGATCAATTTATATTATCCTTAGTTTTGGATGGTCAACATCAATTGTTGTAGTAATTACTTTTCTGTGTTTGTATGGAAAGATGAGGAACTTGTGTAACATTAACACTAAGATATATAAAGGTCAATATAATATAAGAATGTATGCATACTACATTCTATTTTATATAACTTTAAAATTTGATAAAGTTCATAAAAAGCAAGGCAAAACTTAAGCAATTCTAGCGATATTTTTGAGCAAACATGGTTGGAATGGAAGCTGTACTTCGGATAATTTTGGTATGTCAATGACTCAAGGAAAATACATTCTTCTGGTAAACAGTTCATATTATGAGTAGTCGAGTTTTTGGGACACTCTTTCTGTATACTTATATTAAGTATATAAATAAAATAAAAAAGATTCCGACGAATAGAGAACCTCCTCCTTTTTGAAGTCAGTTAAAAAATTTGATGCATACTATTGACAAAGAAAACTTTATACACAAATTAATAAATACATTCCAGTGTTAGAAGGCATTTTCAGATGCTTGGACCTATTGAAGAAAGCAGGGTGGGGACAACAGCAGAAAATATGTAACTACTCTTGTATTTTAACACTTTTACTGTGAGCTATTACAAACGGAATGTCCCTTACTTTAATAATTCATACCCTATTCATACATTTTATGATGAACTCTAGAACTAATTGTCTTTAGAGAACCTACGAACCCAAATATCATTTATATAACAATTTATATTGTTTTACTAAATTACCAATCATAACAAAGCAGAAAGATATTATATAATATAAATGACACCTAGTTGTTGCTAATTAATCAGTAAATCAGATGTAACATTATTGTATGATGTCACATGACTGGCGTAAGATTTAAACGTAACATTTAGTTTATCACCCTTGGTTTTAACATATTTTATTATGATGGTCTCGGACTTTAACAAAAAAAAAACTAAGACAAATTAACTGATAACTATTATGTATGTAGTAACATTAATAATATATTTTAGTATCTGCTAAACTTCAACAAATATGCGTACAAAGAGCCCCTTCGGCCCAATTAGCTTCGCCCAAGGTGCACCGCTCACCCTAGGTTACTGAGCCCCACCGCCACGACAAGGCCTGAACCATGGTGGGGATCGTCTTCCCCCCTGGTTAATGGCCGACCAACACCAATAGAAGCTTGGTTTATCACAAAGTTATTGAGATTTACTCACACAGTAGTTCACTGTCATGCATTCTTCTGCCAATGTTCTAAAATTTCTTTCACTTCACTTTCACTTAGTTGGAATATTAAATTTGATCTTGTTTAATAGCCCAGAACAGTTTATGCTGCTATTTACTATTTTTATAGGTACTGTATTTGTTTTTTTCGCTCACATAGAGGAAAAAGTTGAAAATTTCTGCATCAGATATACCATTCATATACCATTCAGATATACCTTGGTTTTGAACAGTAAATATTTTAAGAAATGTTTTTGAATTGATTCAATTATATATAATATGATATCATTGCATATTCAGGGATGCTGCGGACAAATGAAAAGTACAAGACTTTGCTTTTGGCCTCATTATGAGACCTAGTGCTTCAGATGTTTTTAACAATAGCAAATTTGCTTTTCAAATACAAGTTCATTATCAATTATTACTCCTAGATCTCTCATTTCAATAGTTCTTCTTAATACTTGTTTTTGTAAAGTATAATATATTATTGATGTTGAAAAGGATTGTCTTTACGTGTGACAGATAAAAAAAACAACACTTTGAAACAGGAATCTAGTTTGTTAGCTATACAGTACCTACTTCTCATATCTAGTTAGATCCTCTTGTAACAAAATACAGTCTCTTTGATCATTTATACTTTTGAAAAGTTTTGTGTCATCAAAAGAAATTTTTTAATAGACAAAAAAAGAGTTAACATCTGTAACAGATAAATAAAATTGGTATGTGTCAATGCCGGATACTTTACAGCAACCATGGTCCTCCCGTGACCATGTTTGCTGTAAAGTATCCGAAACGTCGGGCTTGTAAAAATCTTAATAAACCGCGATAAAATCCGTAAAAATTGTTTCAATATAATGAGTGAAATTCGCCTAAACATTAGAAACAAAATTGGTATGTCTTTTTGTAATATTAAAATAACCGCTTTTTATTAAATGCAATCATGGATGTATACACGGTACATATACCAAAATAGCATTTTATACATTTTTTGTCTGTTTGTCTATTTGTTCCGGCTAATCTCTGAGACGGCTGCGCCGATTTTGATGGGATTCTGATGTTATAAGGCATCATCATATAACTTAGGCATCATCATCAATCTTCCCACTATGGTTCAGGCCTTGACGTGGCGGTGGGGCTCAGTAGCTTAGGGTGAGCCCAGCATCTTAGGCGAAGCTACAATTAGCTACAATTAGCGGCTCAATAGCCGAGGGGGCTCTTTGTACCCCTCTTATAAGAAGAAGGGCAAAAGAGCAGGAGGCAAGAGGCGAGGACGGGGACATCACCCCATTGTACTGTCCCGACGTTGGGAGGAGTTGTTCTGTGGTGCGGGACGACCCATCTATGGAGGTGGCGTCGGTCCCTTGGGGGACTGACTAGCCGTCGAGGTGCCCTGTTAGTTTATTAGATCCGGGGCACCTCACCAAAGGAGGCATTGGTGGCACTCGCCGGGTTTTAATGGGTAGAGCTGCGTCCACTTACCACTTTTCGGGCCCAGCGAGTCCCACATACCCGCGTGGGGAGTGGGTCTCCCCACATGCCTCAGAGTATTTCCCGGCGTTAAAGAAAAAAAAGGCATCATCATCAATCTGGATACGGCTGTAAATCTAAGTTAGCGTGGTCGAAGTTGCGGAAACAGCTAGTCATTCATAAAAATAATAAACAGAAGAGGATCTAGTAAGGATCCTTGTGGAACTCCCAAAGGCACGGGTTGGACACCAGTTAGTTGAAAGACGTTAGTACTATTTAAAACATAGGATGTAAACCATTTGAATTGGTTGCCATGTCATGTACACCAGGGGAGCACAATTTACGAAGTAAAAGTTAATGATCAATTCGATTAAAAGCTTTACTGAAATCCGTGTATTATCTATCTACATGGGCTGTAGTAGCCATGATAGATGTGATGAACTCTGTGATGGGCCGAAGAGTTGATACTGTGGATCTCCATTTAAGAAAACCATGTTGGTTTTCTTAAATGGAGAGAGGTTTTCTTAAATGGTGGCTGGGGGATCAATGATGGAGACAGCGATCATACAGATGGCTGTCTTGGTTATAAACGATACGTTAAAAAACTTTCGCGAAGTTACACAGCTTTGATATTAAGATTTTCTTTTATTTTATTAATAATTATATTATTAATAAATAAACAAATATACATATATTATTTTTCTGCTAGCTTTATGAATGGGGATTATAAAAGCCGATTTCCAAAAAACCGCTACCGTGCCTTCATCAATAGATCGCCTGAACAGGATACTTAGGGGGACCGTAATACTCATCATCAGCCTCTATTCGTCCACTGACAAAATGGCCTATCCCTTGTCACTCGCATCCACACGGACCGGCCATTGCACGGAGATCGTCTTCCCACCTGGATGGCCGACCAGCACTTCGTTTACCTAAACGCGACGTCCACTCTTTTTTTTTTTTTTTTCCTGAAAGGGCTACATTTTTCGGCCTGATAGCCTTTAAGCTCAATCGGTACGGTAAATGAGCAGATGGCCCACTTAAGAAATATTCGAAAGGGCTTCATCGCGCGCGCTGCTCGTGAAAGTAGGATTTGGACTAGTCAAATCCGATACGGTCGACGAATCTTTTACGGTTGAATTTAACCTAAACCAAAATCATCATTATCGGCCGGCCCTTATCCCTCCCTCTGGAGAGGGAGGCGGGTCATGCGCGGTGCCCAAGCAATCTATCGAACCTAACCTCCTCCACTCTCGAACCTAGGATATACATAGAAACAATCCAATATATGGACTTGACAACAAGAAAATTAAAAGTGCAAGTAAAAATTCAGCTTTTTACCGGCGTCTATTTATAACATGTCCTTGTTTTTAATTTCACTCAAGGCTGAAAATAGCATTTTCTATATCGAGTTAATGAGCAGCTTACGGCCGGCCGGTTTTACCGGTAATGGGTCGGAGTCGAGTTACCTGCACGCATAGCGTCCGATGAAGGTTCTTTGTCATCGACATTACTTTTATAATACTTAAAAGCATGGTTGTAATTATATTATACAGTAAGATAAATTGTTTATCCGATTTTGATGTGTCAGTCGAGTTTAAAAGTTATATATTTTTTCGGTCACCGTTCGGTTTACCGACATCATGGTGATTTATCATTTGTCCATTCACATTTTCTTATACCTTTTATCAGTATTGGTGACGCCGTTTTTAAGTTATAAAAGACTTATATAGAGTCATCATCATCATTTTCGCCCTATTTTCGTCTATTGCTGGATATTAGCCTCTTTCGCTGAACGCCACTGACATTCAAACCATGGAGTATAGAAGTAACGAGATTCATCTTGTTTATGAGACAAGTAAAGAAAGTGTCCACCTGTAAACGCAAATTTGCCGCAAACAACCCCACCATGGTTCAGGCCTTGTCGTGGCGGTGGGGCTCAGTAGCCTAGGGTGAGCACCTTGGGCGAAGCGAATTGAGCCGAGGGGGCTCTTTGTACCCCTCTTATAATAAAGAAGAGGGGACAAAAAAGCAGGGGCAAGGGGCGAGGACGGCAACCTCACCCCATTTGTGGGGTTGTTCTGTGGTGCGGGACAACCACCCTGTGGAGGTGGCGTCGGTCCCCTGAGGGACTGACTAGCCGTTGAGGTGCCCTGTTTGCTCAACAGATCCGGGGCACCTCACCAGGGGCGGCATTGGTGGCACTTGCTGGGTTTTAGTGGGTAGAGCTGCGACCACTTACCAGCTTTCGGGCGCAGCGAGTCCCACATAGCCGCCTGTGGAGTCCCACTCCCCCTCGGGATGCCTCAGAGCATTTACCGGCGTTAAACAAAAAAAAAAAGCCGCAAACAACAGTTTCAAAAACCGTCCACAATGGCGCTGGTGGCAGTGGAAGGATTGTTTGTTTATATAAATGTGCGTGTGCGTAATTTCTTGGCGCAGACACGTTCAAAAATCCTTCCACTTGCTACTTGTGGCGTCACTTGTAATTTGTCCATAATAATTTGTCGCGCAACCCCTTAATTTGTCACTTTTCGACGGACATTTTTTTTTATAGAGGAGGGGGCAAACGGACAGTCGGTTCACCTGATGGTAAGTGATCTTGCTTGTTTCTCCCGTGAAACAGCTTTGCTGTGTTTCGGAGAGAAGGACAAGACAGGCAGTGTAATTAATGGCACCGAGACTTAACATCTTATGTCTCAGGATAGGCAACACATAGATAAGTTGCCTGGGCTCGTTCCAGGTAAACTAGTTTATGTTTATGGGCGACGTCGACCACTTAACATCAGGTGGCACGTTTGCCAGTTTGCCTATCCAAATAACATTTAAAAAAAAGTGATAGTGACATCCATGACACCCGCTACACCAGAGGGTTAGCAGGTGCGTTGCCGGCCTTTCAAATGGGAGTATGCTCTTTTCTTGAAGGTCCCTAAGTCCTAACGGTTCGGAAACACCGTAAGTGACAGCTGATTCCTGTGTTGCCAACCCCAAAAAACTAAAAAACTGTAACTCGCCAAAACAAAAACAGTAGAAAACAGTAGGTAAAGTAAAAAATGCAGATTTCATACTTTTGCTCATATAATGAAACAATAAACAATTGAAGAGGTGAAACGAAGAGGGGCCGACAATTTTTCACTATAGCATTTTTTTATAAAACGTCTTTTGGGTATGGCTTCTATGGTGGTCGTATGAAGAACAGCCCAATTTTTGTACTTTACCATAGACAAAAACAACATTTGATTATTTGGTTGAATAGAAGACAGGCCGATTTCTGAAAATTGGACCGATTTTCTTCGGACTGGCAACACCGACTGTGAAGTGTGACATACACACTTCACAGTCAATTTTAATGGTTATCAAAAAATGTTTGCATAGTGTAATAGGTGGCGCTGAAGAACGCTAGTTGAAAAACAGTAAAAATTAGGAATCAAACAGAAAACAGGGACATCAATGTGAAAACAGCAAATCTACTGTTAAAACAAACAAATAAAAGTAGGGTTGGTAACACTGGCTGATTCCATATATTTCACTTTTCATACACTGATGGTTCTCCTTACTTTCTATGCTCCATGATTCAAATAAAACCGGCCACCGCACGGAGATCGTCGTCCTTTCCAGTCGGAGGTCGACTAACCCTTTGTCGTGTGGACGTGGACTTACAAATAAAAAATTGTTTGTACGGACGGTGGTACGGACAGACAGACAGTGGAATAGTTTTTTTTTATGTTAGTTGGCTAGGCAAACTGGCAAACGTACCACCTGATGGTAAGTGGTCGACGTCGCCCATGAACATAAAGTAGTATACCTGGAACGACCCCAGGCAACTCATTTATGTGTTGCCTATCCTGAGACATAAGATGTTAAGTCTCGGTGTCAGTAATTACACTGCGTCGACGTCGCCCATGAACATAAAGTAGTATACCTGGAACGACCCCAGGCAACTCATTTATGTGTTGCCTATCCTGAGACATAAGATGTTAAGTCTCGGTGTCAGTAATTACACTGCCTGTCTTGCCCTTCTCTCCGAAACACAGCAAAGCTGTTTCACGGGAGAAACAAGCAAGATGGTGGTACCCATGCAGCCGGGAGCGCTGTACCCACGCTGTACCGTAACATATTTTCATAAATCGCGACGAAATTCGTAAAACGTAATCTATATAATATAATATACTGTGTGTGTGTGTACTAGCAGCGCCCGGCAGTTTCGCTCGCGTACTTCACATTCCCGTGGAAGTACGGGGATAAATTAAAGCCTATGTATTATTCTGATGTATAAGCTATATTATTGTAAAGTTTCATTACAATCCATTTTGTATTTATGTGTGAAAGAGTAACAAATATCCATACATACAAACGTTTTCAATATTAGTAGGATAGTAGGAAGGATTTTTTTCTTTTACGCCGGGAAATGCATCCTGTCGGGGAGTCGGTCTCCCCAGGCGGGTATGTGGGATTCGCTGTGCCCGAAAAGTGGTAAGGTGGACGCAGCTCTACCCACTAAAACCCGGCGAGTGCCACCAATGCCGCCTTTGGTGAGGTGCCCCGAATCTGTTGAGCACTTCGACGGCTAGTCAGTCCCTCAAGGGACCAACGCCACCTCCACATAGGGGTAGTCCCGCACCACAGAACAACCCCGCCCAACGTCGGAACAGTACAATGGGGTGAGGTTCCCATCCTCGCCCCTTGTCCCCCTGTTCTTTTGTCCCCTCTTATAAGAGGGGTACAAAGAACAGCTCCCTCGGCTCAATTTGCTTCGCCCAAGGTACTGGGTTCACCTTAGGCTACTGAACCCCTCCGCCACGACATCAGGCTTGAACCTTGGTGGGGATAGTAGGATGATAGACCAATTATTGAAAAAGGAAACTATTTTTGGAACATAAACTTATCACGGTTTGTATTCAATTTTGAGCCTTTGAAATCGCTAGAAATAGCTCGTGAATTATATATATTTTTGGTGATCGCAATTCTTCGTGGTGTTTACGCTGATGTTCTTTGCCATCGAAACATAATTTAGTTCTTTAGTAATACGTTATCTGTGAAAGTAGTATTTCCGTTGCTTTGTGTCGACAACAAGCGCATGCGACGGACAGACAACAATCACATTCATACGTTCAAATACAACTTTGCCCATCCTTTCTATTTTCGTCCGACGCAAACATATAATCTATACTAATATTATAAATCTGAAGAGTGTGTTTGTTTGTTTGAACGCGCTAATCTCAGGAACTACTGGTCCGATTTGAAAAATTCTTTCTCCATTTCGGATTATTCTTTCAGTGTTAGACAGCCCATTTATCGAGGAAGGCTATAGGCTATATAACATCACGCTGTGAGTGACGCGGGCGAAGCTGCAGGCAACAGCTAGTTTGGTATAAAATTGGGCCCAACTTTGCCTTTTTTTTAACCGACTTCAAAAAGGAGGAGGTTATCAATTCGTCGGAATCTTTTTTTTTTTTTTTTTATATATGTATGTTACCTTATTACTCGAAGATGGCTAGACCGATTTGAAAAATTATTGTTTTGTTCTAAAGGGTATACTTCCCAAATGGTCCCATGATAAGGAAACCAGGATCTGATGATGGCATCCCAGAGAAATCGAGGGGAACTTTCGAAAATTATAGGGGCGACTAGTGCGTTTGATATTTTTTTTATAAAGTGTTTTGAAGTACTACTATTTAATGAAGGTCTAGAGTCGATCTGATGCTGGAGCCGAAAGACAGTCGAGGGAACTCCTCGACGATTTACATCAGTAACCTTATGTTTGGGCTTGATTAATCTGTAATGATGAGAACTTTACACCTAGATGGGTTGTGGCTGTCATTAAGGGTCTGATGATGAAGACAACTGACAGTTAAGGGAACTCCTCAACAGTTTACAGTAGCTACCTTGTGTTTGGACTTAATTAATTTAAATTGATGAGAACTTTGCACCCATATGGGTTATAAGCGCCATTGCAGGTGTGATGATTGAGACCTTACACAGTCGAGGGTTCGACGATCCTCGATAAAAGCTAAGCCCAATAAAAGCTGTAAATCGTCGAATCCTCGACGATTTACAGCTTTTATTGGGCTTAGTTCATACGGCTAAATAATATACCAAAATCATGTAATTTTGTTTAATTAATTTAATTTTACTTGTCGTTGTTAAATGAACAAAAAACAACTGTGCCTTGGAAGCGCATCATAGTACATATTTCAAGGTCATCATAATATCCATTCTATACCAATATATTGGTGATGGTGATTGTTCTATACCTATATATTATAACTGAATTATTTAATGAATAGCAGCAAATCTGCCGTGATTGCTTTCAATTACATGTATATAAAGTTTTACACAGTTCCATTTCGGATTTTTCTTATTTTGTTATGTAATGATTTAAACCCTTTCTACGTTCATCTCATTAATACAGCGCTATCTAATCTGAGCAACGCGTTTAATAGTTCTACCCATAAATCAGACAAATAAAATCAGTTATCGAATTTTGCAGTCACTAAAAATTAAGAAATAAAAAAAATTTAAACAAAAATTAAAACCGACTTCAAAATTTAAAAAAAACTAAATAGTAATAAAATAATTTCCTTAATCTTTGTGCCTACAATTTATAATCAACTCGTTCTTCTACTAATATACAATCTTTGCATTTACCACGTCATTATTGTTACTTTTGAAGCCGTTGTCGTATTCGTTGATGTACCTACCTCCCTACCTACCTTGGCTGACACCGACTCGAAAAGTAACAATAATGACGTGGTAAATGCAAAGATTGTATATTAGTAGAAGAACGAGTTGATTATAAATTGTAGGCACAAATATTAAGGAAATTATTTTCTTACTTTTTAGTTTTTTTTTTAAATTTTGAAGTCGGTTTTAATTTTTGTTTGAAATTTTGTTAAATATACAAACTCATTTAGCGTAAAATCGAGTCTAAAAAAGTGGTCTTCTAAAATGAAATATAATGACACGTTCTGGGTACCTACAAAATAATAACGATATTATACTTTCTAAATCATACAGAAAAAAAATTAAAACATTTTTGTTAAAGATAGTCCAATTATCAAGGCAATTTATTTTAGACTGGCTGTTACAGCTTAGATTTAGATTTACAGCCGTACCCCGATTGACGATGATTATTTTTTATCCTAAGTTACCGCTTATAATATCAGCTATCTGCCAGTGAAAGTCCCATCAAAATCGGCCCAGCCGTTTCAGTATATAACGTCCATATGCATTCAATAAAAAGCGGTTATTTTAATATTACCGACACTCCAATTTTATTTATATGTATAGATATTGTGTGCAATTTTTTTTAAATTCTAGAGCGGATGAAACGAAAGTTAGTTTATTTAAAACTGCTATTTTAAAAAAATGTATTCTTAATTTTCACCCGCCTGTGTCGTTATTACAACTTCAATACCTCCTGTATTGAAGTTGTAAT
Source organism: Helleia helle (assembly GCA_963853865.1). Taxonomy (NCBI): domain Eukaryota; kingdom Metazoa; phylum Arthropoda; class Insecta; order Lepidoptera; family Lycaenidae; genus Helleia; species Helleia helle. Next base: position 14,802,050 of record OY971433.1, on the reverse strand, counting down.
AATTTCCTTTAGGCCTAACGGTATACAGTTTCTGGGGTAAAACTATACCTGTCCCACCATATGGCCTATAATTTCACATTACTTTTGACAATTACTATGGTATGACTATTGTGTGAGCACTGAGCAGGTAGCCGGCCCTTTCTGGAATAGAAACAATACGTTTAACATCAGGCTGTCACGTGTACGGCGTAACACGTGAAGAAAGAATATTCCTTTTTGTAACTCAGTTGTTGAATTCGCTAGCTTAATGATTTTTTTGTCTATGATGTCCTGTATTTTATCAAAATCCAAATAATGATTTAATTGTGAAAAGGAAATGGGGATAACACGCAGAGTTTCTTTCACATTTATAACTAGCTGTTGCCCGCAGCTTCGACCGCGTAACTTTTACGTACAGCCGTATCTGCAGTGATGATGATTATTTTTGTAGACTAAGTTACTCCTTATAATATCAGTTATCTGTCAGGAAGGGCTCAGCCGTTTTAGAGATTAGCCGGAACAAACAGACGGACAGACAAAAATGATGAAAAATGCTATTTCGGTATATGTAGCGTGTTTACATCCAATGCATTTGGTAAAAGGCGGTTATTTAAATATTAAAATCAAACACTCCAATTTTATTTATCTGTATAGATATAGTATGGAGAATGTATTTTCTTTGAATTATGAATGCCTGCCCACTTCGTCTGTTAACTTAGATATCTTACCGTATATTGTCTATTTAAAACATTTAGTCGCATCGCCTACTATTTTTAATCTTACAGGCGGAACTGCTCATGCCTTTGCTTTCTATGTTATAAAGAGATATTTGTAAGTTTCGATGTAGAAGGTAAAAAAAAAACTAAACCAATAAAAAAAAAAATTCGCCAGTATAAGTAGCATTACTGAGTGACATGCTACTACTGCTACTATCCTACTTATATTATATACTTACTAGCTGTTGCCCGCAGCTTCGCCCGCGCTAACATTGATTTACAGCCGTACGCGGATTGATGATGATTATTTTTATAGCCTAAGTTACTCCTTGTAACATCAGCTATCTGCGAGTGAAAATTTTATCCAAATCGCATTAGCCCTTTCAGAGATTAACCGGAACAAACAGAGAGATGGACAGACAGAAATTGTAAAAATGCTATTTTGGTATATGCACTGTGTATACATCCATATGCATTTAATAAAAAGCGGTTATTTTAATATTACAATATGCATTTAATAAAAAGCGGTTATTTTAATATTACAAACAGACACTCCAATTTTGTTTATCTGTTTATATGACAGATAACGAATGCCTTAATATGAAAAATTATAGTTTAAAAAACTAAAAAACCACGCTTTTAAAACTGATTAAACTAAAAAATTAAAAATAAGACTATAGTAATCAATTGAAAAATTCATATTATTGTACAAATCACGTGGGGTTACTTGTTATGATATCCACAGATATAGTAAATTATTGATAATATGTTTATCACAATCGAAATCAAGCCCCCCACGCTTTTTATATAATCTAATCTAATCTAATATATAGAATTTCCATGTCACAATGTTAGTTACCGTACTCCTCCGAAACGGCTTTACCGATTTTTACCAAATTTTATATGCCTATTCAGTAGGTCTGAGAATCGGCTACTATCTATTTTTCATACTCCTAAGTGATAAGGGTGGTCAACCCCTCAAATTTTAAAAGTTAACGCGGGCGAAGCCGCGGGCAACAGCTAGTAATATGAATTTTTCAATTGATTACTATAGTTTTATTTTTAATTTTTTAGTTTAATCAGTTTTAAAAGCGTGGTTTTTTAGTTTTTTAAACTATAATTTATTTTTCACTTTTTAGTTTGGTTTATTAGATTTGATTCCATCTTTATCGACTGTAAGTCCAAAGCTATGCAGGAATCGTAATTGATACAAAAGTAATCGGGAGTAAGATCTCATTTTTAGGAGAGCCTGAGAAACGGCTACCACAGCCAAGGAAAGCAGCAGGCGCGCAAATTACCCACTCCCGTAATGAAAAGGAGGGAGTCCGAAACTGCAGACATGCGCAGATCACGCGATAGCTCTATCTTTCTTACTCCCTTACAGAGGATCCACAAAAGAATTAATTAATACTGGTGGTCCTTATAAGGATATTGGGAAACTGTTATTAAATTATTGCATTGTCATCGGTCCTTGATACGTGTGCAAGGTTTTAAATTAATCAAACTTTTTATTAATTTAAAGTACTCAACTATTAACAATCACTTTAAAAATGAGTGAGAGACTAAAAACAACACAAGTGATGTAGGTAACTTGCGCGCCTTACGCCTTCCTAGCATGTGCTATCCTGATTATCCTTATCAGGATATTGGAATAATTTTATCAAATCATTGTATTGTCATCGGTCCTCGATAAATCTACAAAGTTTGGACAAAATCTGATCGTTAGAAGGGGGTCAAAATCATGTTTAAAGATTCCATTACATACATAGATACATAGATACAACCCAAGCTAATAAAAGCGTGGTAAAAAAAGGAAAACTTTTCTTAAACAAGTAGCCTCCGCTTTTTCAATTATTGTTCTTCAATAATTTGGTTATCAAATGTCAAATGTTTTATCAAATGTCTACGTTCCAACCATAGGTTCCAACTCACAACCATCTATACTAATATTAGAAAGCTGAAGAGTTTGTTTGTTGAAACGCGCTAATCTCAGGAACTGCTGGTCCGATTTGAAACATTTATTTATTTATTTTATTTATTACTAGCTGTTGCCTGCAGCTTCGCCCGCGTTACTCAACTCCTATACGTCACAGCGTGATGTTATATAGCCTATAGCCTTCCTCGATAAATGGGCTGTCAAACATTGAAAGATTTTTTTAAATCGGACCAGTAGTTCCTGAGATTAGCGCGTTCAAACAAACAAACAAACTCTTCAGCTTTATAATATTAGTATAGATTGTTCTAAAAAGAAATAATTTTGCAGATAACTCCTAAGCTAAGTTTACAAATTAACCAAAACTAGGACTAAAATAATAAGAGGTCAGCGATTTAAAAAAATCTTCCGGTGTTAGATAGCCCATTTACCGAAGAAAGCTATAGGCTATATATAACATCACGTTGTGACTAATAGGAGTTAAGTTAAGTAAGGTAACGCGGGCGAAGCTGCGGACAACAGCTAGTTTATAATATTAGTATAGATGTACTAGCAGCGCCACGCGGTTTCACCCGCGTACTTCCCATTCCCGTGGGAATACAGGAATACATTATAGCTTATATGTTATTCTGATGTATAAGCTATAATAATGTTTCCTTAAAATCCATTCAGCAGATTTTGCGTGAAAGAGTTACAAACACATATCCCTACATTCGTACAAACTTTCGCGTTTATAATATTGTCCGGATATATTATTTCCTGTGTTGACTTGTTGGTTGCTGTGGCCATATTTCCTGTACCTAAACATCGTTTTTATTATTATCAAATGTGTGAAAATAGATGTCCTTCCTTATTGTGAAGATTGAGTCAGGCTTATCTACTCAAAACAAATCGAGTCATGCCACGGAATTCACAAAAAAAGCAGATAAGATCCTTTTGTTGTCGTCGATAAAATACTGATTACATTTAGGAGCTGCGATCCGCCATAATTTTTTGGGCTTGTTATGTTTTTATAGGTTCCGTATCTGTGCCCTTCGGGATCAAGTAGGGATGCCATCGATTTTTGGCACCCTCGGCGCGGGGGTGCGGCAAGATGGCGGAAGGGTCCTGAACCTGCCTCACGCGCACTCGCCCCCAAGGTCACGAACGCCATGTGCCCGAAATACGGATCGCCCCTCTCCCTCCCACCCGCGGTGGTCGTGTCTCTCGTCCCGCTCCCCCCGCGCCCACGCTGCCCGTGAAAGTCTCATAGTGCCCACTCAATACAAATAGACCATGATTTTAGGGCTGCCACCTACGCGGTATCGGGATTTCCAAGATGCATCTCTTGTATCGGTTTCCACTTCAAGAGTATGTGTGAACTGGTTATTACGGAATTGGCGTATATGTAATTAGGTATTTCAATTTTTAAAATCTTTAAGACGCACATTTTATGAAGAGAATGCAACAATAATAACAAGTATAATTAAAAAAATGTGATACAAAAAGAATTAAGAAACAATTCGTACCAGCCCTAATCATAGCAAACCTCTTTTATCTAAATTATGGAAAATTTTGGAATGTGCCCTTATTTGTTATCCCGCTCGCACCACAGTGAGGAGCTATCCGTCTCCCTCTGTGATCGCCTGTCGAGGGTTGATGGTAGGGTCGCTCCCTACCACTGCCGTTTTGGGATGGATTTTTTTCGCAACCGAAACTATATAACCGAGGCGTTCATAAACACAGTAAATTCGGTTCTTGTCCTGTTCGAGGTTTTTGTAAATGTTCTATTTTTGGTAGTAGTGACTTAGGATAACGTGTTGAATGTTGAATAGTTGATATGATAAATGTGATAAGACGGTGTATAAAGGATTGGCTCTCGATTAGTGTAAGTTTTTAATATAGGTACTTTTTTTGAATGGAATTTTGATTTCTACATTTCAAAGTTCATCTATGTTAAAATGTTTTAATATTTGTAAATCTATGATTCCGTCCAAGTGTAACAAATTGAAACCCTTAGTTTCTTCAATTTTACCTCGCTCTTTAAAATAAGGTTTTTATTTGTTTATATAAAATTAATACATTTTTATTTATACACAATTTTTCATTACATACATACACAATTTAATCAGGTTTTAGAAGTATATACAACATACATACAGCACACACACGCAACAAACACAACAAATCATTCTATACAAATGGTTACTTATGAATATTTTTTTGTATTTAATGCTTTTATTATCTGCTTATAACTTAAGATATCCATACAAATATATACTTATTCTGTCTGTACATAATAATACTTTTAAACATACCATACAATAACGTAACTTTGTGACGCACTTAGTTTAAATACCAAGATATAATAGCCTGGAGGCCTAAAATACATTGTATTTCAGAAACTCCGACATTAGTGAACAATACAATATTTTAGAATATTGTGTAAGCGGAGTCAGTTGGAGGAGGCCTTTGCTATAAAAAGCACACAGATATTACAACCAATAAAACAACTATAGAACCTAACCAACTGTGAAATATCTAAAAAAAAAAGGCTTATTTTAGGTATATGCTTATGCGACTTTCTCTCCTTATTAAAACTTTTTATTACGGATACAAAATATTTTCTCATTCCCGACGTTTAGGATCCGGATGGATCCATCTCAGTCCTCTTGTGTACAGTTGTATTCAAACTTAGCAATTCAAATAAATAAATATTAAGTAATTCAGAAACTCACTTTTCACACCCCTGAAAACTCGAAGCAACTTATTTATTTTCTATAAATATTTTGTGAATATAAAACCAATATAATAATGATGAAATCTGTTATGTTATCCTATGTTATCGGTGCATTGGTACCACCATCTGGCTTGTTTCTCCCGTGAAACAGCTTTGCTGTGTTTCGGAGAGAAGGGCAAGACAGGCAGTGTAATTACTGGCACCGAGACTTAACATCTTATGTCTCAGTATAGGCAACACATAGATGAGTTGCCTGGGCTAGTTCCAGGTAAACTAGTTTATGTTCATGGGCGACGTTGACCACTTACCATCAAGTGGCACGTTTGCCAGTTCTCCTATCCCACTAACATAAAAAAAATGTTATACTTGTATACTTGAATACTGCTAAACATATATCTTATAAGGGTTCTTCTTGTTTTTTTTTAATATCTTTTATTATTTATTTATTTCTCTGATTTTGTTAATTACAACAAGAGACGTCAGTCGTGTCCGCTAGTATGTATATAATCATCTTTATTTCCGTAACTACGTCTATTACCCTGTATCCTCTTGTCTGTATGTCTGTTGCATATCCTACTAATATTACAATTTGCAAACGCGAAAGTTTGTAACAATGTATGGATGTTTGTCTGTTATTCTTTTACGCAAAAACTACTGAATGGATTTTGATGAAACTTTACAATAATATAGCTTACACATCAGAATAATATACAGGTTATAATTTATCCCTGTACTCCCACGGGAATGGGGAGTACGTGGGTAAAACCGTGGGGCGCTGCTAGTATGTTATTTGTTACTAACTTAATATGGAACTCTCTGAAATAAAGTTATTATTATTAGCCTAAAATTTACGCTACAAAACGGGTCAAATCGGATACCCGGTGCCGGCTACCCGGCAACCGGCACGTGTGAAAAGGCACTTAAAGTTGTTTCATTATAACAAGGAAAAGAATTTATGTTCTTATCAATAAGCCCATAAACTGTATCGTTATGCAGAACTTCACGTGGAGATAGTAACCGGCACAAGTGTAGTCAACACAGTCTATATTGTCTGTTTTTCACTAACTAACGCGAATCATCATCAGCCTCTATCCGTCCACTGCTGAACATAGGCCTCCCCCAAAGAACGCCAAGACAGACGATCCCTCGCCACTCGTATCCAACACGGACCGGCCACTGTACGGAGATCGTCTTCCCACCTGGTTAGTGGCCGACCAACTTCGTCTACCACAACGCGGCCTCCACTCTTGAACCTTATGAACGCGAATACCTACATAATATTTGAAAATCTTTCATCACACTCCTCTCTAAACGAAAACTTTTTTTATATAACGAAACGCCCATCGACACATCTATCTACAATTGTATAAAATAGAAGGTTTTTTTTATTTTTTCAAAAAAGTTAAAGCAAAGAAAACACAATCAAAAGATTGTAAGATACAACACGTATTATCGACCGACCGGCAGTACCTACCAGGGACTGTAAATCGACTTTTATAAAAAAGAGTTTGCTTAGCTTTAAAAACTACAAAATGGTTCCAGTAGCTATTTACTAACTTAAATACGACATGATGTTGATCGTACTGCGTACAGTATTCTTAAGATATACGAACTTCGCCGTCCTTTACATCTAATCTATATATCTATACAGATAAATAAAATTGGAGTGTCTGTTTGTAATATTAAAATAATCGCTTTTTACTAAATGCATATGAATGTACACACGGTACATATACCATACCAAAATAACATTTTTTGTCTGTCTGTTTGTTCCGACTAATCTCTAACACGGCTGGGCCGTTTTTGACGGGACCTTCACTGGCAGATAGCTGATGTTATAAGGGGTAACATAGGCTACAAAAACAATCATCATCACTCCGGATACGGCTGAAAATCTAGGTCAACGCGGGCGAAGCTGCGGGCAACAGCTAGTACATAAATAAAATCACATCGGAACACCGGTCGTTGAGTTGCGCTGTGCCACGCTTGTCTATGTGAGTACCACCATCCTGCTTATATCTCCCCTGAAACGGCTTTGCTGTGTATTGGAGAGAAGGTTAAGACAGGCAGTGTAATTACTGGCGCAGAGACCTTACATCTTATGTATCAGAATAGGTGACACATGTATGAATAATTGTTTGTGCTAGTCTCAGGTTATCTCATGTTCATGGGCGACGCTGGCCACTTACCATCATGTATCATCGTATGCTCATTTTAATTTTTTATGTCATAAGGAGAAAACCTAGCAGTCACAGCTTTATGGTGACTACCGACGCCCATAGACATCCGCCGTCCATTTTACCGTTTGCCTACACAATTATCATAAAAAAAGACATAGATACAACTAACATTTATATTATCTGTTGTTCCAGCTTTAACAACTTGCACAACAATGACGTCATTCGCAAACTTGTCGCGCGCGGCGGGAAGCGTTCCATCCACGTCATCGGCAGCGTTTGGGCCCAGTCATAGTTCTCCGGAGCGGGATAATGACCTGTCCATCCTGCAGCTCCAGAATATGAGCCGATTGAGCCTACAATCAGGTGGGTCCTCCAACTCCATCCCGTCTATGCTCTTCGATCCTTTCGGTCTACCATCCACCAGCAGTTCTGTCCAGAATGCCACTGTCAGTACTTCAGAGTGCAATGGAGCTTCGAATGATAACAATGAAAATCATACAGAAGCTTCTAGCGAATCGATACGGACGTCGCCATCTTTGTCCATTACCTGCAGCCGTTGTGAGCTCCTCACACCCACGATTCGCTGTGTGGAATGCAACGATATGTACTGTCACGATTGTTGCTACAAACACCAGTCTGACTGTCAAATGTTTAATCACACGTTGTGGCCGATACATCAGATATTTTCGTCCTACTCCAACGAGAGAGACCAGATGTACTGTGAGGTCCACTCGATGCCGGCAACATTTTGCTGCACTTCCTGCACTGAACTCATTTGCCACGAGTGCACGTCCTATTTTCACAAGGATCATTGCTACTCACCGCTTAATGGTAATATAGACAATCGCGTCTTGTACGACATGAAATCATTGTTTCAAGCTAGCAAGACTAATACGAAAGCAATCAAATCAGCTATAGACAAAGCTATAGCTATGACCAAGGCATATGAAAAAGAAACAAACGAGGCTAATATGAAGATAAAAAGTGCAATGCAATACTTCGTCACAGCGATATATAACCGGGAGAAATACTTGCTAAGTCAAGTGGAACAGATGCGTCAAACAAAAATGAACCAGCTTTCAGAGTACATGGATACTCTTCGTGGTATTCTAGCAGGTTTGTCCCACACAAACGAAACATTAGTACGAAGTATAACATCTCAAGGCATTGATGTAAATGCTGCCAATGAAAGGGGCAAGCAAGAAATAGAATCGTTTTCGACAACGTTTCGTCGTTTTTGGGTAAACGAGGAAAAAATTGTTTTTATACCTCCAAACAAAGATTTGGCTTATCAGATAAGCAGACAATGCAGTGTCCAATCTGTACTGGTGAATCCCATGCGTTCTTTAAGTACCTCGTCCAGCGACCCTCCACGCCAACTGACGCCACGACCTCCGCGTTCAGAAAGTCAGTTTCCACAATGTTCCTCTTCTACCAACCTTTCTATAATACCACCAAGAACTCAACGCACTGTATCACCCAGTATGTCGTTGGACCTTAACTTTGCCCGTGGAATCGGACAAGCTATCCCAGGTTACAATCAAGTGGTCTCCATTAAGCTTCCCAGAAGCAACGTTTCAGGTTCGCCAATGTTTTCGTTTGGTCCCGAAGGTCCGGGAGAAGGACAAGTGTCCAGACCATGGGGCCTTTGCATAGACAAAGACGGCAATTTTATTGTTGCAGACAGACGAAACAATAGAATTCAAATCTTCAATAGACAGGGTGACTTTAGAGGAATGTTTGGTACCAAAGGAAATGGGCCAGGAGAATTTGAATTGCCGGCTGGAATTACTACCGATCCATATGGAAGAATAATTGTTGTGGATAAAGATAACCATAGGGTTCAAATATTTACATCCTCTGGTAGATTCCTTCTTAAATTTGGATCGTTCGGACGCGACAGCGGACAATTCCAATATCCATGGGACGTGGCTGTAAATTCACTGGGAAATATTGTTGTGACAGACACTAGAAACCACCGAATTCAGTTATTCTCCAGCGACGGAGCATTTCTTACTAAGTTCGTATTTGAAGGATTCAACCCAGCACGTTTGCTAAAAGGACCAACGACTCCGCGAGGCATTTGTTTTACAACAACAGGAAATATCGTTGTGTCTGATTTTGAAAATCACCGCCTGCTTGTCGTGGATCCGACTCTTTCAAGAATCATATATTGCTTTGGTCGAGAAGGATCTAGTCTAGGAGAATTTAATCGTCCGTCGGGAATGATATGCGACGACAACGGCAATTTAATTGTGGCAGATTCTAAGAATCATCGTTTACTTGTATTGAATGCGGAACTTCGTATCATGTTGTCAGTTAATTTGAAAAGTCCCGGGCTTGATGATAAGGACCGGCCCTGCGATGTTGCACTGACGCCAGAAGGGTTTCTAGTAGTTTTGTTTGAGACGTTACCCGACAACGCCCGTGACTTCTACTTTCACCGCAAACTATACATTAAAGTATATTAAGTTTATGAAGATATTTTTAACATTATGGAGATAATCCAATTTTTATTATAGTTTTATAAGTTGACATTTTTAATAGAAATGAAATCAGGTTTAATTTGCACGATGTTATCGTGGCAATAATAATTTAATAGAGGTTATTTTTTTAAAGTTATTGTTCGGTTTTAAAAATCAAATGTTTGAATAATTCTATACGCGCTAGCCTCTGCGAAGCAGGGGTAGTTGGGATTCTGTTGCAAGTAAAGGCTTTACCACCCTAACCAAGGACTGAGTTTTTGAAATATTTTTTACCTTTAAAAATGAACTGAAATTTAGTTTAGAGAATAATGATCTAAATACTTTTAGGATAGTTAATCTTAAAATTAGTATTCTTAGATCGTAAATCCCAAAATTTCTACTTTCTTATTTGACGATGGCTGTATAAGTTTTTAGTTAGATCGGAAATTTTACATTATAATGAAATTGACTATTTCGAAATCTATTGACTGACTCTATTTAATTAGAAATTATTAGAATTTTGACCGCTGTGTTCAATAATTATGTGTTCACTATTTAGGTTAAGTGTATGTATATACTTAGGTCGTGCTTGTCTCGTCTTCAATAGGCACTATAATAAAGACTGTTCCCTATTTAGATTTTGCTTGGATCTTTTGTAGAGCCCTCTTTTAGCTAATTTAGGCATTTTTAAATTTACGTATTCTATCATATATTCTTCACGTGGAAAGAGGCTATTGAGGTATTAGTATAGATTCGTGAAATCGGGGCAATGCGTATTTCTATTTAGAATATTCTTAAACAGTATCTCGTAATAATTAGTAAAATCTATATATTTCGTATGTACTTAGGCGCATAGAATAGTTAAATTAGACGACGCGCTTATAAGCTTCAATTGAATTCATTGACTGATTAAAGTCTGAGGTAATTAAAAAATAATACTTAAGATAATATTGTTTCAAGACTGAAGGATAAGATTCTTGCGCGTTGTTTTAAAGCTAAGTGAATGTCTGACGAATGATGTATACAGCATTAAACATGGAAATCAGGAAAAAAGACTCCAAAAAAGCGTGCATCTATTTATAAATTAATTAAATTATTTTCTTTTTGCATTGTGCCATTTAAATTAAATTATTACTTTATTAATTTCAACTCTAAAGTCAAATATTATTATCTATTTTTATTTTTGTTAAAGTCCCAAAGTTTGATTTTGTGATTTTGCTAAGCAATTTCGCGTCCAAACAATAGGTAACTAACTGTCAGTCGCAATTTTTAAGACTTAAAATATTGGACCCCAGGTCAACTCACGATAATAGAAATAAAAAAATAAGAATGTATAGATGTAGATGTAATGGAAGCCGGTTATAACCGTGACGTGTTACCCGATGGGCCTACACCCCCGCCCAATCGGCTACCGTATTTAATGCGAATAAGTTTCGTTATGTTTTTAGTTTAAATTTATTTTGTTATATGATTTCTTCCGCTTAGTGAGATCTTTACGGAACAGCTGCGAGCTGGTTCTGGTGAAGATATTTTTTTAATAGAATCGCAGTGTTTCTATTTGTAGCTATCACAAATCATCACTTTAAGTGAACCAAACGAAGGATATGATCGTAAAGTCAAGATATATTTATCGACTCTGTGAAAGCTGCTAGTTGCTAGCAGTAAAATGTAAGTTTGTGATAAATCTTGAAATATTTTGATTGTGATGAGTAATTTAGCTTTTTATATACCACGTGTAGATGCACTACCACCAGCATTCGTAACTGCATAATATTAATGAGATTTTAGCAAATAATTAGCGATCTTGCTAAAACGATTTTGTAGTCGTAGGATAGTTCAAATTCATTGTAAGTTTTGGATATTAATGAAATTTAGCGAAAGTAAATGTTAAATAAAATATACATGTGTTGAGTATTGCCGATGCACATAAGAATATTCTAAATCGTATGAAGGTAGTTTTAAAAGTATTGCATATATCCAAAATATATAATGAGAATTTAATTTAGGTAATGTATAAGATAAACAGTATTTTTGTAAGTGTTAAGTTAAGGGTCCCAGCGGTAGTCGATCTGTACATAGTTCAGCACTAATTTTATAAGAAACAACTATTTCATCGATGATCCAATACATCTTTAGAGTAGATTTGACCTATGTTTTGACAATAGAAAAAATTGCTTTGCAGAAAGTTCTTTATCAAGTTATCTAGAGTAATTTTTACACTCGGGACAAGCACCTGATGAAATTATTTGTCTGGGGTAATTCTTGACTTTCAGATACAACTTACTTGACTTTGGTGGAATCTCGGTGTTATCAAATTTACTTCAACTACTACATTATGTGCACTAGCGATTCTCGCTGGGACATTGGATTGTAATGGCACGATTAATGTGTGATGGCCGAATTAAAGTCTTCGCAAAGGTTTTGTGTCAGTTATGAGTAGCACTTGCAGGGACTTTAGTTTGGCGGGAATGTGTTCAAGTGAATCTACCTCAATTTTAATATAAAGACTGAATATAAGGGCGGTGGTTAGAACACCGGTAGTCTGTTGTCCTGCTAGACCTGGCTCTTCGTATGTATTACGTCCTATAGTAAAAATTTTGTGTTCAATAAAAAATACGTTTGTTGCGACAACAGCCATAATTTATTTTATGTTATTTACTTCTTGATATATTGTTAAGAAAAGACTGATGTTTATTAATGTTCCTATATTTTAATTTAGGATAATTTTCCATCTAACATTTACATTATATCGTGTTTAGTATACATTAATTTTTATCCATATATGTGACGCTATACATGTCAAACTTTTTTTTGGATTTTTTAATGCAATTTTATAAGAATCATTAATAAATGATTAAAAACGAAATGTTTGTTTTATTTTATATTAACATCCTTGTCGAATAAGAGGTCCTCTTATATTAGAGTAAATATTATTACTTCAAAGAATCATAACTTTTACAGGACAAGAGATTTAACATGTGTTCCAAAGAGTATGAAAGCACTCCGTAGTCTGTTATCATAACGGAGTGTCTTTGGATCCAACAATATTTCCTACCTCAGTCCTCAAAGATCCAACCATGCATAGTCTTTTTCTTTTACTTTTGTTCCCTGAAGGATTTGCCAATATCAGAGTAAAGCTCTATGCCAATATCTATGCATAGCGCGACGTTATTATTATTATTACATTTATTAGTTGTACTGTAATGTGAGATTTGCCCTAAGGATTTTTTTACAAAACTATAATATAAAAACTATTTTCCATCAAATACTAGACAGCTATGACCAACAATGTAACATTTGACAATAAACAATAATATAGTAGATTCCTCGTAAAGCTATTTAATATGGGTCAACAAATAAGTATGATTTTCTCGAGCCTGGGAAGATTTTTTGAATATCCTGTCAAAAGAAAACCAATATGTTTTAATAGACAAGAAGATTTTACTGCCACGGGTTAGTAGCAACTATGATAAATCTACCATAGGAAGTTCGACGGTGTTGTGGAAGCAAGAAACAAACTTAATGCAAAATTGAAAACATACAAAACAGAGACATTACAGGTTATAGGGGAGAATACTTGGACTATAGGTGTTGCAGGATTGGTAGCCTAAAGCATCCTTTTAGTTATCATCATCATCAGCCTCTATCCGTCCACTGCTGAACATAAGCCTCCCTCAATGAAAGCCAAACAAGTAAGAGGTAGTGCCATTGCTGCATTGCAGCCGAACTGGGCCGGCACGACCTGGGTGGTCTCTCGCTCACATAACACCGTCGTCAAGTGACATATATCCTGTTCCCTTTCGTGCGGTTTCTGAGTCTCCGGTGGCCCATTGGGGGGCATAGGGAAAAGGAGGGCAACGCATCTGCATAAACGATTGTAGGCAGGTGTGACGAGGCAAGACGGTCGATCCCTGTATCCGATTTCAGTCGGATTCTTCGTAATCGGACATTATACAATTATATTGTAGGTGAACCTCATAGAAGGTTGTCAGAGGTACAGAAGGTTGCAATCACTGACTATGATAAGTTGGTCGATCAGTTTTACAAGAGACTCGCTGAACAGAGGCAATTCAATCAAGTGAGAATCAGAATATTATAGAAATAAAATAACATGACTTTTACTATTAGAACTGTTAAAAACGGAATAGGATTCTCGTTAAATATCGAGCGTTGCGAAATAAAAGTGAAAAACGTCCTGAATCTTCCGTTTTAAACAGCTTTAATGTTATATTCGTCAGTTTATCTCGAACATCTTTTCTGACGAGGAGTAAGTAGTCTGGCCTTTCGCCGGGGCCAGCTTGTCGCTGAGCTGCTCCTTTTGCCTGCAAATCCGGGACCCTCAAAAAGCGGCTGAAGGCGCTCGCAGTGGTTTTAGTTTGGGTATGCACTGACCAAGTGTGAGTGCCACATAGTCAGGAACCACACAGGTACTTGGCTACATACATAAAGATTTCCCAGCGTCAAAAAAGGCACCTTTTTCTGAGTTAAGAATGAAGATAGACGATAATGAATTGATAAATAATATTTGAAGATGGAGCCAGGCCCAGGATAAAGTTTATATGTTGGCCACGAGAGGACGAAAAGAAAAAAGTTAGAAAGAGGTAGTGCCATGCTGCTTTGCAGCCGAATTTGGCTGGCACGACCGGGGTGGTGCATAACACCGGCGTCAGGTGACAGCTATGCTGTCGCATTTCGTGCGGTTTGTGAGTTTCCGGTGGCCCATTATAGGCAAAAGGAACGCATCTGCATAATCTCTGGTTGTGCGGATGTGTACGGGCGTCGATAGTCGGCAAAAGGCTTCGACTGCTCGTTTGCCCTCCTATGATATATAAAAAACTGTTCTTTTGAGACGCAGTCCATGTAATTTGTGTTAGGTAATTTGGCTGACGAGCTATGATCATTGATTGTCAACTAACTGGCAACTCAATACACTACCATTACTTATTTAGGGTCCCGTACCTTCAAGTAACAAAACGAATCCCTTATAGGATCACTCCGTTGTCCGTCTGTGAAACCAAACCCAATAGAAACTTCCCATCGACATAGAATTAAGTGCTTGTCTGGTTTTTTTTTCGAAACATTTTACGAGAGAAATTGGCCGGATGATGGCACCTAACGCAAGACAAGCACATCCCTCGATTCCCTCCCAACGGTAGAGTTTAGTATTTAAGATGATGATCGTGGACTTTATGTCATACTGTGTAACGAAGGAAATGAAGGAACAAGACCGTCGCTGGAGTATAGAGCAGGTGGTGCAGCGGTTTCCCGGGTGGAACGAGGTCACCATCGCCAATCTGCACAGTCTGTTCCTGCTGTTCGATAACCAGTCCAATGGGATGCTTGGGTTTGATGACTTGTAAGTATTTAAGAACAGAGAACTAAGGTAACTGATATCACGCAAAGAATTAGCTCGTTGAAGTGGCAGCAGGCAGTGGGCTGGTCACACACTCAGGAGAACGGATGGCCGATGGGGCAATAAGGTTCAAGAGTGGAGGGCACGTTTAGGTATACGAAGTGTTGGTCGGCCATTAACCTGGTAGGATCACGATTCCCGTGCGGTGGCGGGTCCGTGTTGGATGCGAGTGGCAAGGGATCGGCCGTCTTGGCGTTCTTTGAGGGAGGAGTATGTTCAGCAGTGGACGGATAGAGGTTGATGATGATGATGACGATGAAGTATCTTTAGGATAACAATGTCCGTACACTGGCTTGTCCCGATTGGGTGCGGGTGGCGGTCGGTCGGCCATCTTGGCGTTCGTAGGCTGATAAGGGGCCGTCCATAAATTACGTCACAGATTAAGGGGCAGGGGGGGGGTTCCCCCGAAGAAGTGTGACATTATGTGACAAGGGGGTGGGAGGGCTCCCAGATTTTGTGACGTCACATAAGACTAGGTACTGTGAACTAATTAAAAAACGAACGTAAAAAATAATTTAAAGCAAAAATAAAACTAATTTCGGAACAGCTGTTTTGATTTATCAATTTATTTATGTAAAAATTGCAAAATATGTGACGTCACACTAGGGGGGGGGGTCTTATAAATGTGAACATCCGTGACAAGGACGGGGGAGGGGTCCAAATATCATGATATTCGTGTGACGTAATTTATGGATGGCCCCTAATGATGATGCTGAAGACTAGGTTAAATTGAAACACCGAGCATATAACCGGATAGAGTAGTAACGTGAGCCATAAAATTCCTAAGCTGGTCAGTGATTTGTCACTTACGTAATAGCATTCAACCCACCAGTGTTCTGTATGAACGTACCATGCGAACGGCCAATCATCCATCAAAGGCCAATCAGAGCGCAGAACGGCGCAGCGTCGCAGCACGAATTGGGCGAAAGTTTTCATACAAAACACAACATTATCGCTCTATTAGGGGTATATGCTTGATGCGTTGACGAGACCAGAAGAATGATGTTATGGATTATAGATTTTGGGAAAGGCGAAAACGATATTACATAGTATTAATTACATATTCAATTATCAATATACATTAATCTTCACACATTAGGAATGTTAAAGATTATTTTTTCCGACCAGGAGATTTAAGAAGTTAAAAATATTGTAAAAGGCACTATTTCCTTTCGGAACCCATTCAGACTCAAACGGAACTCAACGAATCGACAAAAATGCAAAGTTTAACATTTTCGGCAAATATATTTTTGTTACCAATTTATTTCTGACCATTTTTTTTTTAATTGATGTAAGCAAAGATCTCCTTTTTTCTATATTTTCATAATGTCTTGTTTTTATGTCATAACCAGCTGTGCAGTTCTAGAGAGTCTGGGTAACGAAACTTCGATGGAATTGCGGAAAGAGAAATTCACCGCAGCGGACACTGACAACGACGGCTGGATCACATACGACGAATTCTTATCGGTAAATCCTCTCCAATTACCATCTTACCACTAAACAGTGGTACCACAGGGGCATATCTACTGCCGTATCATCCGTATCAAAGACAAGGGGGGAGGGGCGATTTCATTTTTTGGGTTCCGTCTCTCAAAATGTCATAGTCCGTCCGTCCGTCTGTCTTTCGGTTGTCAAATCAAAACCTATAGGGTATTTTACACTGATAGACTCATGAAGTTTGGCAAGAAGCTAGGTTTTTTTTATAGAATAGGGGGCAAAGGGGACTGTCGGTTCACCTGATGATAACTGAGAAGGTAAATCTATGAAATATATGAAAAAGTGTAAAGTGGCAGTCGCCGGCCACCTGTGGTCGGTCGCCCGTTTGCGCCGAGCTTTAATGGGATTTGACTATGTAACCTTCCATACTACGTTGCCCGCGCGATTAATTTAATTTAATAATGAAGTCACACTTATGTGTGTACGAATTTGGTATCCCGGCGTGTATCAATACTTGCTAACTATAATATCTATTATGCTCTGTCTGCATAGGTGAAATAACCCTACCATATTTCTCTCAGGAAACAGCTTTGCTGCGTTTGTGAAAGAAGGACAGAGAAGGCAGAGTAATTACTGTCACCCAGATTTAGCAATACACGTTTTAGGCAACTCACGAAAGGGCTGACATGAGGATGAGACATGACCTACTACTACGTCAGCAAGTTCACCTGTCCCACTAACGAAGACACCATTATTGTATATTTTACAGCTGGTATACCACTTCAATCCGATGGAAGAAGGCCAGTTGACAGGTCTAGCGCTTCTATGTAACGAGGTGGCTGACAACATTCAGTTCGTCAGTAATCTGACTGTCGGCGAGCAGTTGGAGTACGGGTTGTTTTAGACAAATACTTAGCAAATTAATATAGGAATGTACCACAACTAGTTGTTATGAATAAACATTGTAAACTGCGTTTTAGTCATTTATACCGAAAGTTTACGATATAGCTACTTCTCTACTCCATACAGCATAGCTACTTGCTGTAAGAAAGGGTAGGGACTGCCACACACTGGACAGTGTACAGAATGTCTTTTGTCTCAGTATGTACTTAAAGTAGAAGTATGCCTAGCCTTATTAGGCTGACGCAGACTGAGAAATACTTTTATTATTTCACACACACGAGGGTAATAACACTACTCTCTTGTAAGAGGTTTTTTATAGCATAGGAGGGCAAGCGAGCAGTCGAAGCCATTTGGCGACTGTCGACGCCCATACACATCTGCACAACCAGAGTTTATGTAGATGCGTTGCCCTCCTTTTCCCTATCCTCCCCTACTGAGCCACCGGAAACTCACAAACCGCACGAAACAACAGCATCACTTGACGCCGGTGTTACGCGAGCGAGAGGTACCACCCCGGTCGTAAGCAACTAACTGGCTGACATAGTGAAAACTTCTTTGTGCTTCTGTACTTACAACAGATCTAATCTCTGTCGCATTGTTAATTCCTTTCCTCTAGCATTTTTGGAAAGGCTTAAAGTAGTCCACATGAAACTACATATACATACATCAAATGTGATTCGTGCTCAAACTAGTTATAAGTATTTGGGAATTCTTAAGACTCCCGCCTCGAACCCGAACCAATAAGATCCTATACAGAAAATGCTATCCAAATTTAGTAGAACGCATCTATCTCATATTTTTGGATACATTTTCATACTTGGAAACCATATTATACTCAATAGCATGGATAATCCCAATACAAACATAAACAATACCGAATGTTTACGCAAAGGATCCGAACGCACTAACATTTTCTTGTAAAAGTAATGAAAGCCCTTTGAAAAGATAATCTCTATTTTAAAGAGAACTTCGACGGAATTAATACATATTAAAGGGGGACTCAATAAGCGGAAAAAGGAATAGAGGGAGCGTACTATTGATTATTTTAAGGGGGTAATTCACTGCGCTGCGTCTTGCTGCTGTTAGAGATCAACGGATTTTATGACGTAACTAGCTGTTGCCTGCAGCTTCGCTGGCGTTAACTTAGATTTACAGCCACACACGGATCGAAGATGATTATTTTATTGCCGAAGTTACTCCTTATAACATCAGCTATCTGCCAGTGAATGTGCCATCAAAATCGGCCCAGCCGTTCCAGAAATTAGCCGGAAAAAACAGACAAAAATTGTAAAAAAAGATATTTTGGTATATGTGCCGTGTATACATCCATATGCATTCAATAAAAAGCGGTTATTTTAATATTACAAACAGACTCTCCAATTATATTTATCTGTATAGATACGTCCGAACATCATAAAATACCTAATTATAATATAAATTCTTTCGCCAGTGAAAAATAAGTCAAATTTAACAAATAAATCATGCTATTACGACAAAAAAGTTTATTTGCTAGATAACTAGAAGAATCTAATGTCTAGAATTAAGTGCTAATTAGCATCTTCGCTCGATGCGTTGTCATCCCATGTTTCGTTCTAGCGTTACTTGCTTAGACGTTGTATATAGCGTTACGTGTAACTACCACTCTTCATCTTATGAGCTCGTCTGCTAGTTTTCTTACTTTAAAGCATAATCGAGATGTATGTCCTATTTCAGGTTATGTTGAAGTCGCAGCTGCGTGTCGCTCGATGTGTCACTGGCCTAAAATGCAAAGTTCTAGCTGAACTTTTTTTATGATCAACGTAAACGATATATATGTCTTATTTCTGGTCGTTGTGTCCTGCGACGTGTATCTTCAGTACGGAGGATCGTCGCTGAGGGAGTCAGCGGTGAGGTCTGCGAGGGCCGGGTCGCAGGCGAGGCAGCGGCCGCACTCCCGCCAGCACTCCTCGCAATACACGAACGGACATTTCTTGTTGGAACATCTTTGCCAATTTGTATTACTATCTGGTAAAAAAATGTCTATACTGTTAACTAGTCGAGTTTGTGTTAACGCCCTTAAAACTGCAGGACTATATTATTTTTTAATGTTTACGCGAATTTCGCCATTTTGATGAAACATTTTTTAAGGATTTTATCGCGGTTTATTAAGATTTGATCATGCACAAAGTTTCGGATACTTTAAAGCGATCATGGTCCTTGACCAGTTGTTTTAATATATAGAGAATCTTTTTTTTATGTTAGTTGGATAGGCAAACTGGCAAACGTGCCACCGTATGGTAAGTGGTCGACGTCGCCCATCAACACAAACTAGTTTACCTGGAACGAGCCCAGACAACTCATTTATGTGTTGCCTATCCTGAGACATAAGATGTTAAGTCTCGGTGCCAGTAATAACACTGCCTGTCTTGCACTTCTCTCCGAAACACAGCAAAGCTGTTTCACGGGAGAAACTACCAGTTGGATTTGATTTTTTAGCATTCGTTAGCCTAATAGAGAAAATCTGGGCTAATTGTTTCGGAAAAAAGTTTCATTCTTAATTCTTATACATACGTTAGTACTTAATAGCATCTAAAAACTTAAACATAGTACAAATCAATTCTCAAACCGTATTTCTGGCGCGGCTCCGTCTCCTCGCAGACGAGGCACTTCATCCTGGCGACGGGGAGCACGTTAAGCCACCTCAGCAGCCCCGGGAACCTCATCCGCAAACTCAGCAGACTCTCCCCGGACAGGTAATGCGCGCGGACCGCCTGTACCGCCTTCCTCCGCATCGTTTTTTGCAATCGCATGCGTTTTTTCAATATGTCGTTGTACAGGTGCAAAATCCTTTGCTTCTCGCGCTTTGTATAGAAGTAACTGCATATTAATCTGAAATAGTTTTATGTGTAAGATTGGCAAATGGGTATACGAACCACTAGGTAATAAGCGTCACAGCGAGAATTCTCGGCGCCATGACATGGCCTGATCTGCCCTTTTCAGAACACAGAAAAGCTGTTTGTTGTCTTCTGTTGATGGAAGATTCTTCTAATAATAAAATGTATGTTTAATCTTACAAATTTATAAAGGCGAAAGTTTGAATGTTTGGATGTTTGTTGTTCTTTCACGGCAAAACGGATAAACTGATTTGGCTGAAAGTTGAAATGATGATGACTTATACCTTGGATTAGGACATAGGCTATAAATCATCATCAATCTGGATACGATTGTAAATCTAAGTTAACGCAGGCGAAGCTGCGGGCACCAGCTAGTTTTTACAAGACAAAAAATCGTAATGAATTCAAATATATTTTCCGCTTACTCGGCCTCTGAAGAAATAGCACCAAGGGCAGTTAATTCCAAAGGGAAGTCCCCTACGGAGGAGGGTCGGGGATAAGCTATGCAACTGGGGACAGTGTATTTTGTGTATGAAGACCATAGGATCAATATTGTATACAGGCGAGGGAAAATGGCTTAGTAGATTTTTTTATAGAAATCTACAAGAAATTTGTGTTAGTTCTTGCTCGCCGCTTCGCCCGCGTTTATGTATAATCAAAGCCGTATCCAGACTAAAGAGATTTGATAGTTTTATCGATATAGAAATCAGAAATCAAAATCAATTTTTTTTTATTCAAAATAGTACTAATACAGTATCTTTTTGAACATCAATTAAATCTACCACCGGTTCCAAGGTAAGCCCACTAAGAAGAACCGGCGAATCAAACTCAGTAGAACTAATCTTTTCAAATAATATATATTCTATAACAATTTTAACATCTTATCCTGTAATTCCCGGGAGGAATATAAATAATAAAAAAATATATACCTAATAGGACTACCCAGCGGCGAAACTATGCTATCTGAGGTCTGTGGAAAATTCTTTGGACAGGGCCTTAAAGTTATGCTGCCCGTTTTTTTTTTAAAAACCAAATGTTAAAAATGTTAGGTTATTTCTGTGCTTGCTGCCTCTAGGCCCGGAGCCCTCTTAGGTCAAGAGCCCGGGGCATATGCCAACCTATAATTACGCCACTGGGACTACCATTTGTTCCCACCGCTGGTACTCCTGTGTAAGGATCGACAGTAACCACCATATGATCCTCTGATACGACCTCAGGGAGCCTGTGGGATACGTTCAAACTACCTTAGAGCATAACGAAGGACATCTTCAGTATTGATTCTTCCTTATCATCTAGGTCCCACTCCAGGACATACTGCTCTTATAATAGTGTGTAGGTACTGTTGTACCTGTATTCCATCGAGCATATAACCGGATAAAGTAGTAATGTGAGCCAAAAAAATCCGAAACTTGTCAGTGATTTGTCACTGACGTAACAGTAATTCAACCAACCAGTGATTTGTGTATACGTCCCATCGTCCAATCATCCATCAATGGCCATCAGTCGGCCAATCAGAGCGCAGAACCGGCGCAGCGTCGCCGCACAAAGGCGGAATTTGTTTTTATACAACACACATAACATTATCGCTCTATTCCGGTTATATGCTCAATGCTGTTATACGTTGCGAAAAAATACGCACCTTCGTAATCTTAAGGTATACGGATTGACGTACAACAACAGAAGTATCCAGAAATAGCCAGCGTAGATCTTCACGTAATACACGAAAGACATCGCGTGTGGTCGTGGGAGACAAACATCGTTTGTAAAACTATCCTTCACACCGCTCGAGTTTATTTCTTGGAGGATTTTACGCAGCATACTGGATACAGCTCCTTCACTCTGTATCTAAAGGCAGTTATAATATATTTTTTTATAGCATAGGAGAGCAAATGAGAAATCGAAGCCTTTAGCGACTATCGACGTCCATACAGCTTGGCAAAAAAGAGTATGACGTGGTGACAGGTGGAACTAAATATTTTACTAAATGAAAACCTATGATGTTGACAATACTTGACCGACAAATACTAGATTTTGAGTAAAGCTTAGTGTTTCACATTTATTTTTAACGATTTGATTAAATTATCTTACTGATTTTCCATATTATGATGAAACCTAAGTGAAAGTGGCGCCCTCATTTTTTCCATACTCTTTTTTGCCAAGCGTGTACACATCTTTCGATGTGAATACTGTAACAACGAATCGACTGACACCACGTTTATTAAAATCCGATAAGTAGTTTCAGCGCTACGAAAGAACATTAACATACCTACTACCTAAATCATAATACGTTTGTGCTTTGCCACCTCGGGTAAAAAAACTTCAAAACACACCTCAATTTTTAAGTCCTGTATACTAGGATGTCCTGCATTCAACGCATGTTGTCTTACTACTTCTAGGGCTTCATAAAACAGTCGGTCCAACATGACAAAAGTGGTCGCTGTCACCGCTTCTAACATCACTTTCAATATCTGTGTGAGGAACTTGCTTCGTTCCATAGGTATGTAGGTTACGGAATTCACGTGTATGTATCTGGTCCTTTCCATCTATAATATTAATGGTCTTAAAAACTCGTTAGTTAGCTGATGAATTTGAAAGATTTTTTTTTGGTTCGATCTATCAAACTAGTCTACATCCATCCCCACCAAGGTTCAAGCCGTGTCGTGGCGGTGGGGCTCAGTAATCAGGGTGAGCCGCTGCACCTTGGGTGAAGCGAATTGGGCCGAGGGGGCTCTTTGTACCCCTCTTATAAGAAAAGGGGACAAAAGAGCAGGGAAGGATGGGAATCTCATCCCATTGTACTGTCCCGACGTTGGGAGGGGTTGTTCTGTGGTGCGGGACAACCCCTCTGTGGAGGTGGCATCGGTCCCTTGCTGGAATGACTAGCCGTCGAGGTGTCCTGTTTGTTTACTAGATCCGGGGACCTCACCAAAGGCGGCATTGGTGGCACTCGCCGGGTTTTAGTGGGTAGAGCTGCGTCCACTTACTAGCTGTCGGGCGCAGCGAGTCCTACATACCCGCGTGGGGAGACCCACTCCCCCGCGGGATGCCTCAGAGCATTCCCGGCGTTAAAGAAAAAAAAATCCATAATCAAATCAATTTTTTTTATTCAAAATAGTACAAACAGAGTATCTTTTTGAACGTCAATTGAATCTACCACCGGTTCCAAGGCAAACCCACTGAGAAGAACCGGCGAAACAAACTCAGTGGAACTAATCTTTTCAAATATTTTATAACAAATAAATTTTTAGGCGTTCCTCAAAATGACAAAACAGAACCCAGGATCACTTTGTACTTTGTAGTCCGTCCGTCTGTCAGTGAAACCAAAAGCTATAGGGAACTTCCTACTGACATAGAATCATGTTTGGTAAGAAGTTGGTCTTACAACATTAGTAAGGAAAAAATATAATTACACGTTTTTGCTATATAATATGTTCATCTTTATACCTTTTTTAACGGCAGGAGATAATTTTTTCCATTCTTACGTCGCCTACCGTCGATTCGCTTGAAATATCGTGTAACATATAAGTTGTCGTAGTCAATATCGGTGAGATATCGGTCGTGGTAGGTCTGGGAAGCCACGACGATGCGCAGAAACATCAGCGCTAAGAACACTTTCAGGACACTGTCCACTGCTTGCATGATCAACGTTTTCTCATTAAAAGCGTGTAACACACAGTCGCCGACTTCCTTCGCATCCTGTAAAGGCTCATTTTAGAAGTTTGACAAAAGAGTCTTATGGCTTCTTATAGCAAGATACGTAAAATGTAATAAAGAGGCATCGAGCATAGAACTGGGCCTGTAGACAAAGTGACATCGCTTTGTAGCCGAAATTCGTTATCGTCTTTGAGATAACAATAATAATTTTCTAGCCAATTATCAATCAAAGATCGTGACAGTGCAACGACAACAACTGTCAAGTGTCAACAAAGTTCGACAACAAGTGTCAAATCGGACCAAAAAATTAAAATTAATATCTATGTAAATAGACGTCATACACACTATAACTCATAAAAAAAATGTGAAAATGTTGCCCTCCATGGCCCACGCCCACGGATAACGAATCAATATCAATAATAAAATAACATAAGTTTGACATAAGTGTTCGATAACCAATTGACAGTATAAGATTTTGTTACGAATTTTAACATTGTCTACCAACTTGCGATAACGATAACGAGTGACATAATTGACGACGGCTTATGTCAATCCCATACATTTTATTCTTTTCGAACTTCGTTATCGTTTTTTTTAATGTTACTTTGTCTAAGGCCTCTGGATAGAGTATTAATGTGAGCCATATAATTCCGAAACTTGTCAGTGATTGGTCAATGACGTAATAGCAATTCAAGCAACCAGTGATCTGTATATACGTCTCATCGGCCATTCATGCATCAGTGGCCATTAGTCGTCCAATCAGAGAGCAGATTCGAGAATTCGAGCAGATTGGTCGGAATTCGGTTTCATATAAAACACATAACAGTTCTGCTCTATTCCGGTTATTAGTGCATCTAATTATTCTAAGCATATCAGTCAATATACGTCTTTATGTTTAAGTTAATTAAATAGTAATTACCTGTAAATTATACAAATCTTTTTTATATTCTTTATAACCGTGTATTTGTATATTTCCCAAATGTCCCAGCATCTCGGCTTCCGCTGATTTTAAATGTTCATAATATTTTACCAAATTCCTCTGTTGAGAAGTATTTTGCTATTCGAAAACAAGTAAAAAGTTTAAAAACTTGAACCGTCTACAAATAACCCAGCCGCTTCTCATTAAAGTTGATTTAAATGTAGGCTACGTCATCTGGGTTATAATAGAATCGAGTGACACTTGTGAGACACAGTGAGATTTATGAAATAAATGGTTTTGGCAGAACGATTAAACATACGAATACAAACTAACATAGAGTGTAAAATCATAACCCTTCCTTTATTTGCCGTGATCGGGCAAAACTTACTTAGGTATCTACTACTTATTGACTTACTAGCTGTTGTCCGCAGCTTCGCCCGCTTTAACTTAGATTTACAACCGTATCCGGATTGATAATGATTATTTTTGTAGCCTTCTAATTCAAGGTATAAGCCATCACCATTTCAACTTTCAGCCAAATCAGTTCAGCCGTTATGCCGTTAAAGACCAACAAACATACAAACATACGAACTTTCACCTTTATAATACCTATTAGTAAGATCTATACTAATATAATAAAGCTGAAGAGTTTGTTTTTTTGAACGCGCTAATCTCAGGAACTACTGGTCCGATTTGAAAAATTATTCCAGTGTTAGATAGCCCATTTATTGAGGAAGGCTATATAACATCACGCTGTGACTAATAGAAGTTAAGTAACGCGGGCGAAGCTGCAGGCAATAGCTAGTAATTTATAAGATTATAACAAAATTACCTGTTTTTCAAAATCACATATATTGCCTCCTACAAGAGCCTTTATGTTGCATATTTTGGCAGGCATCACAGCATCACACACTTGGACATTTGTATTTCTAGAACATTCATCATAAACTTTCTCAAAGTTGTCCAGGCAGATGTTAATGCCGTGGGAGAGGTGATGCTCGCAACGACACTCCATCTTCGATTGGTATCTTCGATCATATATCTTAGTGTTGTTAAATTTAAACCTATTGAATCATAAATTATTAATAAAATCCTATAAATACGATTAGGAACTCGACATGTGAATTCTGAACCATTTAAAATGTTTAGTAGAACATTTACCGCAAAAATATTGTCTACTTCGTACTTCAAACACCCCGGAAACACCGTAGGTGGCAGCTGATTCCATATATTTGTGGTGCGAGGCAGGAAATGCCGTAAAAAGCTAGATGTTGTCGATTTCCGGACATCAAGATGGTGTGCGTGAAATTTCTCTTTTAATAATAAAAATCTGTAATTCAGGTTTTTTGGCGTTTTCGTTCACCGGTGAGCATGTGATGTTGAAAGCTCAGTTGCATCAGTCCGGCCCTCTAATGCGCTTTGAGAGTATAAAATCGAAAGTTTGTATGGATGTCTGTTACTCTTTCACGCAAAAACTTTACAATAATATAGCATTTACATTAGAATAACATAACATATAGGCTATTATTTATCACTGTAGGTACTCCTACGGAAATGGGAAGTGCGCGGGTGAAACCGCGGGATGCTGCTAGTGTGTTATATTTCTTTACTTTATTCCATTCCTCTACAGATATTTACTAAATAATAGGTCTTTACCTATGAAATTGCCGTTCTGCAGTACTGGCCATTTCAAATTATAAAAATTTTTGTTTGGCTAACGCCCGAATACTCAAACGAATCTCAAATTTAAGACGTACTTAAACTCATGTTGTCCCTCTTTTTTTCTTTGAATCTGACACGTCGTAGCATGAGTTTAAGTACGTCTTACATTTGAGATTCGTTTGAGTATTCGGGCGTAAGAATTCTAATTTCAAATTAATTTTATTTTAATAACCTGGAATTCTTTTTCCAAAAGTAGTCATTTGTTTATTGATTAGTGTTACATTTTCATCGCATTTCAATCTTTTTCGTCATCATGGATACGTTAAAAATTAGAGTAATAATGAAATATGAGTACCGTCGTGGCAGCAACGCGGCACAAGCGGCACGCAACATCAACGACGTTCACGGAGCTAACACTACAAACCAACATACCACCTGTTATTGGTTTGCTCGCTTCCGTTCTGGAAATTTCGACCTGAAAAATGAACCTCGCGGTCGTGCGAAGACTTTGGTCGACAATGACGAATTAAAGGCGATTGTGGAAGCTGATGATACACAATCTACGGCTGAATTAGCAGCAGCTTTCGACGTTAGCGTCAAAACAATGTCGGTCCATTTGCGTCAAATTAGCAAGGTAAAAAAGCTTGACAAATGGGTGCCCCACGAACTCAATGATCGCCAGCGCGAAGTACGCGTCGAGCCATGCCTTGCACTGCTCAACCTCAGATGAAGTAAAATAAATTATAGTTTAAAAAACTAAAAAACCACGCTTTTAAAACTGATTAAACTAAAAAATTAAAAATAAAACTATAGTAATCAATTGAAAAATTCATATTATTGTACAAAACACGTGGGGTTGCTTGTTATGATATCCACAGATATAGTAAATTATTGATAATATGTTTACCACAATCGAAATCAAGCCCCCCACGCTTTTTGTATAATAATATGAATTTTTCAATTAATTACTATAGTTTTATTTTTAATTTTTTAGTTTAATCAGTTTTAAAAGCGTGGTTTTTTAGTTTTTTAAACTATAATTTATTTTTCACTTTTTAGTTTGTTTATTAGATTTGATTCCTTCTTTATCGACTGTAAGTCCAAAGCTATGCAGGAATCGTAATTGATACAAAAGTAATCGGGAGTAAGAACTCATTTTTAGGAGAGGGATCCTGAGAAACGGCTACCACAGCCAAGGAAAGCAGCAGGCGCGCAAATTACCCACTCCCGTAATGAAAAGGAGGGAGTCCGAAACTGCAGACATGCGCAGATCACGCGATAGCTCTATCTTTCTTACTCCCTTACAGAGGATCCACAAAAGAATTAATTAATGCTGGTGGTCCTTATAAGGATATTGGGAAACTGTTATTAAATTATTGCATTGTCATCGGTCCTTGATACGTGTGCAAAGTTTCAAATTAATCAAACTTTTTATTAATTTAAAGTACTCAACTATTAACAATCACTTTAAAAATGAGTGAGAGACTAAAAACAACACAAGTGATGTAGGTAACTTGCGCGCCTTACGCCTTCCTAGCATGTGCTATCCTGATTATCCTTATCAGGATATTGGAATAATTTTATCAAATCATTGTATTGTCATCGGTCCTCGATAAATCTACAAAGTTTGAATAAAATCTGGTCGTTAGAAGTGGGTCAAAATCATGTTCAAAGATTCCATTACATACATAGATACATAGATACAACCCAAGCTAATAAAAGCGTGGTAATAAAAAAGCGTGGTAAAAAGGTAGATGACGCACGGCCTTTGCTAATACTGAAGCCACAAAACTCAGCTCCTTTCATGTAAATACTAAATACACGCGCTCACGCACACACATGCACCAAAACTAAACTCATTTTTGTATGTGTGAGTAGTAGTATCTTATGAGTCGTCGTGCAGTAAATTTGCCAAAAAAATACAGTTTTGTGTAATTTTATGGTGTAAAAACAATACAAAAGTGACCAAAGAGTCTGAAGAAATATAGTTTCACACATAAATAAACACAAGACTATATTCTTTTAAGATATTTGTACACCGTTTTGAGGTTAATCAACATATTTATTATTATTGTCTCGAAATGACGTATCGGGAGAGTGTTGCCAGAAGTTAGTATTTCTAATAGTCCAATAGTGGGTAACTCAATTGCAGGCAAAGCCATAGCAAAATAATTAAGTACAGAGGTGACATAATTATTATTTTATTATTTGATCGCTATATGACTGAATCGAAATGACCTCGTATAACCTATGTTGTATTTTTTTGGGACTCACGCACAACGGGACTATCTATTTAATTATTTATAAATTTAAAGATTTACCATTTAATAAATTTAAAAAAATGTAACAGCGTGGCTTACAGAGAAATGTTTTTATAATTTTTTTTTTTTTTATGGAAAACGACATAATATTATGTATTTAATTTAAATTGTGTATTGATAAAATGTGACTTTCTAATTACCATTATAATCAATTATTTTGAAACTGATATTCTCTGACAATGATTTTAATGACATGTTGTATTTATCAAGTTTATTTAATTGTAACTATTTTTTCCTGTTAATTTATATTAATTGTTTATTTATGTAAAGTTTTATTTTCACACACCATGTTATGGAACTGGTTTAATTATTTTTTTAATATCACCTATGTATTTACTACATTCATGGGAATAAGTAAATAAATAAAACAATTGTGTCAATAAGATATCTATTGAGACAGTTTATAAAGTGATCCAGTGATCCTACACGCCTCCTACATATTCGTAATATTATTGTATTTTATAAAAATATTCGCTGTCGCATTCACTTATAATACCTATTTTTATTAATATGCAATTTTAAGGGATAATTAAAAATAAATGGTAACCCTTCATTCACTCACACATATTTAAAAAAGTGGCTTCACTTTCTTGTTCCACGTGCGCTATCTACCTTTTTTTTACTTGATCTGAGTGCTCAAAAGACACAAATGAAGGAATTTTGAACCGCATTGTTACCTGCGACGAAAAATGGATTCTGTTTGATAACCGCAAGTGCTCAGGTAAGATCCTGGTTCAGCACCTAAACAATGCCCTAAATGAAAACTTACCCCTAAAAAGTGATGGTCATGTTGTAGTGATGTTTGGTGGTCTAGCGCCGGTGTGATTCATCACAGCTTCTTACCAAACGGGGTGAGCACTGCAGATGTGTACTGTGAAGAACTAAACATAATGATGGAGAAACTGGCACATCTCCAACCAGCATTGGTCAATCGCTCGTCTCCGCTGCTCCTGCACGACAACGCGTGACTTCATACTGCACAGCAGACTGTCTCATCAGACCTTGCGCCTACAGACTACTACTTTTTCAAGAATAACTTCTTGGCGGGAAAAAAATTCAATACCTGAGAGGCAGTACAAAATGCCTTTGAAGAATTTGTTGCCTCCCGTCCAGCTGATTTCTTTATGAAGAGCATCAATAAACTACCACTGCGTTGGCAAAGATGCATTGATTGCATGGGTGATTACTTCGATTAATACAAATAAAAAATACATGAAAAAAAATCGTTTAAATTGTTTCATACAAAACGGCAATTTCATAGGTAAAGACCTAATATTAATTCATATATTAATATATAGATGTCTCGTTGTAAGCAGCCGTCCCGCCCCCACCATGGTTCAGGCCTTGACGTGGCGGTAGGGCTCATTAGCTTAGGGTGAGCCGCTGCACCTTGGGCGATGCTAATTGAGCCGAGGGGGCTCTTTGTACCCCTCTTATAGGAAGAGGGGACAAAAGAGCAGGGGGCAAGGGGAGAGGATGGGAACCTCACCCCATTGTACTGCCCCGACATTGGGAGGGGTTGTTCTGTGGTGCGGGACAACCCCTCCCAGGTGGAGATGGCGTCGGTCCCTTGGGGGATTAACGAGCCGTCGAGGTGCCCTGTTTGTTTATTAGATCCGGAGCACCTCACCAAAGGCGGCATTGGTGGCACTCGCCGGGTTTTAGTGGGTAGAGCTGCGTCCACTTACCAGCTTTCGGGCGCAACGAATCCCACATACCCGCGTGGGGAGACCCACTCCCCCGCGGGATGCCTCAGAGCATTTCCCGGCGTTAAAGAAAAGAAAAAGGCAGGCGTCAATTTTTTTTTTGCATTTACACTATCTGTTGAACGAAAAAGTGATTATTGAAAACCGTTTGAAAGATCTCTGGCAAACAAACCTGCTTCTATGAAACGTTTTGGTATTATGAGAGATATAGCCAGGTTCAAGTAAAAGTTGTATTCTCTCATTCTCTTCCTTCATTAGATCAAGGTACGTATCATCTTCCATCTCCTGTACTATTGGAGCCGTCACATTGCAAATGGATCTGAGGGTAATGCGATTTCGGATTCACAGTCTGAATTTTTAGCAGTGAAACAAGCGCTGAGAGGCCTAAAGTCATCGATTATACCTATAACCGGATAGAATAGTAATGTGTCATAAAATTTCGTAATTCTCCAATGATTTGTCACTGATGTAATAACAATTCAACCAACCAGTGATCTGTATGTACGTCCCATCATCCATCAATGGCCATTAGTCGGCCCATCAGAGCACATAACAGCCGCAGCGTCTCAGCACAAAGGCGGTATTTGTTTTCATACAAAACACATAACATTACCGCTCCATTCCGGGTATATGCTCGATGTGTATTAGCGAAGTTTATATGTCTTACTTTTGGGCTAGGTTGTGTTTCAAAGGCGTGGTGGTTTTAATTTTAAGTGATAATTCGACCAAGAGCTGATCCACCACATTTTACCTTCAGGGAAAAAATCAGATATTTAGGTTTCCTAACAATGATTTCCTGGTACGATGATGATGTTGACTATACACGGGTTAGTAACAAATTAAAATACTTAACACACATCGATGAGGTGAATATAAATTCTGACTTTATGTTTTAGCTAATATCTAGAACATCGTACACCATATTTTATTGAAGTGATAACTTATTTAGCCGCGTTGAGCATTTTTGGTACGTAAAAATCGGATCGCGTCACTGACATGCTAATGTGGCATTATGACATCATTTTAACATTTCATAATGTCATAAGTTTTCACTTCTATCGGCAGTCCTGCTGATTTTTTGACAGACTTCCAATTTATTTTCTAATAGTCCAGTCGGGGCAGACATAAAACTAGCCTAGCGTAAAAATGATAATGACCAAACTTGTGAGAAATTAAATTTCCAACAACTTTGGATACCGCCATTTTTGCTCTAAAGTTGAAAATTAACGAGTCATTTCAGAAAAACGAAAAAAATGAACTTTAAAACAAGATGGCGGCGAACCCTTTACCGGGATAAGTTAGAAAATCGAGATTTATACTTCCAACCATCCCCCTCGACGTTTAAAAAAATAAAATCGCTCCCGGAATTTTTTCTATTTAAATGTCTGCCCCGACTGGACTATAAATGTATTTAAATACTTATATCTACAATAGACTATATCTTGAAAAATTCAATGAAAACTAAAACAACCGCTTTACACTTTCCAAAAAATATATACCTGATCGAACTAGTTATGTTCATAATTTCCGGCGTTAGACTGAGCAGCGCCTTTTGTAGCGGTCGATAAATCAATGAGTTCTTTGTATTTGATAAGTTGCACGACAATTGTCTGCTGCACGCGAACACACGAACTACTTCTTTGGCGTTCAAGCCCATATTTGTTATTGGACCTTGAAATAAGAAACCTGTGAGAACTTGGTACCTTCTTTTAGACCTACCATACAGTTTTGACTTGTTGAAAGATAAGAAGTACACGCAGCATTAGCACCTGAAACAATTCATTTAGAAAAAAAGACTTATTGAAGAAACTGCAGCAGGGTTACAAGTAAGTTTTACCGCTGGGAAGGAAGTGTTGTACTGCCGCCCGTCTGCTGCTCTGTTTGGGTACCACCGACCTGCGTATTTCCGTGCAACCTTGCTGTATTTTGGGAGGGAATTGCAGGACAGGCAATAAAATTACTGGAATCAAAGCTTCTTTTGCGGCGGGAAATGCTCTTAGGCATCCCGCGCGGGAGTGGGTCTCCCCATGCGGTTATGTGGGATCACTGCGCCTGAAAGCTGGTAAGTGGACGCAGCTCTACCCACTAAAACCGGTGCGACGTGCGGTGGCGAGTGCCACCAATGCCGGCTTTGGTGAGGTGCCCCGTGATATAGTGAGCAAACAGGGCACCTCGTCGGCAATTAGCTTCGCCCAAGGTGCAGCGGCTCACCCTAGGCTACTGAGCCCCACCGCCACGACAAGGCCTGAACCATGGTGGTTAGATGGCACGTCTGCTAGTACCTTAACAATATAAAAACTACCCCTTGTTTGTGAAGTCGGTTTACGGACCACAGTTTTACGTGATAACGTTATAATGCGTCACAAGCCGAATCGTGCCTCTCTATCGCATGTTCCGCGCTCTCGCTTGTACGCTCGGCTCAGGCGGAACAATGAATCATGCTTTATCGTGCGTGCACCGATATCCACAACCTTGTGTTTCAAAATAAGCAACTAGCAAATCACTGGGATATAGTTCTATTTTTTTTTTCATGTCATATTCAGGAGGCAACTGAGCAGTCGGAGCCTTATGGTGACTACTGACGCCCATAGACATTCTCACAACCAAAAGTTATGCAGATGCGTTGCCCTCCTTTTCGCTATCATGGGTCACCGAAGCGAATGAGCGACAGGTCGTGCCGGCCCGATTCGGTTACAAAGCAGCATCGCACTACCTCTTACTATATGATCTTTTCCCGACATTATCTTTATTTTTATTAATGACTTTATCCATTTACCACCATAGGCACATGAGTCTGTTTGCTTATTTCAACTTATATTAAAAAGGAACAGT
Organism: Helleia helle; assembly: GCA_963853865.1. Taxonomy (NCBI): domain Eukaryota; kingdom Metazoa; phylum Arthropoda; class Insecta; order Lepidoptera; family Lycaenidae; genus Helleia; species Helleia helle. The sequence continues at coordinate 14,768,338 of OY971433.1, read as the reverse complement.
AAAAAAGCATAAAACTACAATTCATTAGGTTTCGTCAGCCAGTCAGGTGGATAAAAAATCGTGATCTTGAATTAATATTTAAATGTACCGTGGTACAACAACACTAATGATAATTTTAAAGATGGAACGTTTTGAACCGTCATTAGATATGCGTGGACACGCCTACGACCGACTCAAACACTGTCAGGGCAGCATTTCTTTAAATAGAGGACAAAACGTCCAACCGTCCATTTACTCACCAAATAATTAGGAATTTTCAGTTTGGATAAAGGCGGAAATTTATATTATTGCAAATGTGGAATATCGGTCGTCTTTGCGATCAATGGAGACCTAAGTCAAGCAGTGAGCGGGAAAAGGTCGATGGTGATGATGAATCATCCAGCTATTAACAATATAGACAAAAATATATTTTTTTAAATCGGTTGGTGAATAACGTTTATAGTTACGCCCCAACAAACAAAAAATACATAAAACACATCCGAATCGAGAACCTCCTGGTTTTTTTTTGAAGTCGGTTAAATATATCCTTATATAAATATATTTAAATCCCCACCATGGTTCAGGCCTTGACGTGGCAGTGGGGTTCGGTAGCCTAGGGTGAGCCCAGCACCTTGGGCGAAAATAATTGAGCCGAGGGGGCTCTTTGTATCCCTCTTAAAGAAGAGGGGACAAAAGAGCAGGGGGCAAGGGGCAAGGATGGGAACCTCACCCCATTGTACTATCCCGACGTTGGGAGGGGTTGTTCTGTGGTGCGGGACAACCCCTCTGTGGAGGTGGCGTCGGTCCCTTGCGGGACTGACTAGCCGTCGAGGTGCCCTGTTAGCTTAACAGATCCGGGGCAACTCACCAAAGGCGGCACTGGTGGCACTCGCCGGGTTTTAGTGGGTAGAGCTCCACTTACCAGCTTTCGGGCGCAGCAAGTCTAACATACCCGCGTGGGGAGACCCACTCCCCCGCGTAATGCATCAGAGCATTTCCCAGCGTTAAAGAAAAAAAAAAGGAGGAAATTTGTCTATTTAAAATAGGAGCGTAACTTACCCGCAATGACGTATGTGAGCACGACGAACTTAAGGACTCCTCGGCCGGCCTTCCCACAATACATCGGCAGAAACAACAAAGTTATGCACCGGACTTGCACTGACAATAGATTACCTACAGCTGAAAATTACTGTTTATGAGTAATCTGCGAATATTTTGCTTTAATTTTTGTATGTTGATTGAAATATGCGAGGAGATAACTGATAAGGTTTTTAATGGTAAGTGGTGACTATAGTATATATCGAGCATATAACTGGATAGAGTAGGAATGTGAGCCACCTGCGAGGTCGTCTCCTCCCCGGGATGGGTGTCATCTGTTACGCTGATGACACCTTCGTCTACGCCCGGGGACGAGACTATAAGGAGGCGGCGCGGCTGGCCGAGGTCGGGCTCGACCTCGTGATCAGTCGCATTGAGAGGTTAGGGCTTCGGGTCAGAGTCGATAAGACCGAAGCCCTCCTCTTCCGCGGGACCGGGCGGAAAGGACCCCCACCGGGGGCTGCCCTCCAGATCGGAGGGGCGAGGGTCAGGATGAGCCCTCACATCAAATATCTGGGGCTCATCCTCGACGGTGGATGGACCTTCGGCCCACATTTCGAACAATTGGGTCCGAAGGTCGTGAAGGCGGCGAGTGCGCTGGGCAGACTCCTCCCGAACCTCGGAGGACCCAGCGCCGCCTGCAGGCAGCTATACTCCGGTGTCTGCCGGAGTATGGCGACGTACGGTGCTCCGATTTGGACGGATCGCCTTACCGCGCGGAGTATGGCCCAGCTGCGCTCGGCGCAGCGGGTGATCGCGGTAAGAGTGATCCGGGGGTATCGTACAATATCATGGGCGGCAGCTACTGCCTTAGCCGGCGACCCCCCGTGGGAACTCGTGGCGGAAGTTCTCGCCGAGGTATACTCCTATGTCTCGGATAGGAGGTCCCTCGGAGAGGACGTGACGCCGGACGGGATCCTACGGGTCCGCCGACTAGGGCAGGAGGCACTAATGCGAAGGTGGGGGGAGGACTTGGCGCGGCAGCCGTATGGCAAAGGCGTAGCGGTTGCCCTGCGCCCGGTCCTTGAGCGGTGGATGCGTCGTAAACGCAAACCCCTCACCTTCCGTCTAACACAGGTGCTCACCGGGCATGGGTGCTTCGGTGAGTATCTGTGCAGGACGGCCCAAAGGGAGCCGGTAACTGTGTGTCACGATTGTGGCGCGGCGGTCGACTCGGCCCAGCACACCCTCGAGGTGTGCCCGAGATTTCAACCAACAGCAATTCAACCAACCAGTGATTTGTGTGTACGTCCTATCGGCCAATCAGCCATCAATGTCCATCACAGCGCAGAACCGGCGCAAGCGTCGCAGCACAAACGTGGATTTGTTTAACAACAGAAAAGTATAAACAGCTAACCTAATATTAAACTTATTATCAATCCCAAATAGTATCTCGAATGCCCGAGGATTGTTAAATCTCTTATGAAATATTCACAGTACAGCTGACCAACTCCAAACCCGAGTGCGCTACTCAAAAATCGTAATAAATAATTTCGTGTGCTATGATGCATGACGTATTGAATTCCTAGATCAATTGATTGAAAGAGTGCCCAGGTGAAGAATTAATAGCTTAATGTTCTTAACTTCGAAAGACACCAAAGACTTCTTTCTCGGGATTTGACAGACTTTGTTGGATAGTAGGTATTAAGTAACCAATTCGTCTTTGCAATTCGTAATACACAAATTATTTTGTGTAACTGCTAACTTCCAGAATGTTCTTTAGGCTTCTCTGCCTTATTTTAAGGTGCATAGGTATAATGCTGATGTATTTTTTTTAATGTTTACGAATAAGCATTCGTTATCATACTTTTACGTCATTTTTTTATAAATACGTCAAAAATACGTTGACAAATCCCAAATCAAATAAAAAGTAACAATTCCCATAAAAATTATAAAAAATCTTGAAAAAATCTGAGCAATTTAGAGAGGTCGGCGGGAAGTGTCATTGCGTGGGGTTGTGTACTTAACGTTTCCCGATAATTAATTGTTATTTTGTGTTTTATTCATTCGGAGCGGTTTCCTATAGTGTTTGTTTTAAAAACTTATCTGTATATATTGTGATTGGTTGAGGAATATTGTCGGGGACTGTTCTGGAGCAGTTTTCTATAATAGGACTGTTCCGGTGGTGTTAATGCGATTCGTTAGCGAATATTGTGGTGGACTGTTTTGGGTGGATATAATGGGAAGGGATAGTATATTGACGGGGACTAGAGAGGCGAAGCGCGCTCTTTGAGAATTCTCGCCGTTTCTCCAAAGCACAGACAAAATATTGTTAACACGACAGACTTGGCAGAATGGCCTCTGGTCTTAGCCGGTTCCAACAGGAACTAAACTAATAAAAAAAGGATGAGATTATGGCAGGGGATCGGGACGCACGGTTGTGTTTTTTGGTTTCCCGTTAATTAATTGTTATTTTGTGTTTTGTCCATTCAGAGTGGTTTTCTATAGTAGGGACGAAGCCGCGCTCCTTGGGGTTTCCCGCCATTTCTCCGTATTACAGACCGAATATTGTATTTTGTGTGGCTAATAGCCTAGTAGCTAATGCCTTTAAATATAAATAATAAAAAAAATAATTATGGCAGGGGGTTTTGATCTTAAATTTTATATTAACAAAATTACACCTTCAAAAATTCGTTAACAAATTACTTACGTCTTGTGTTATCATTAGAGCAGGAACATTAAGGAATATTATACAACATTGAACACACATTTAATTGTTATTTTTTTATATTAGTCTTACAAAATTCAATACATTAATTAGTAGGTATAATCTTATGTAAAGATCTCACAACATTTAACATTACCGACGCATATTGTAAATTATATTTTAAAACGATAAGTTATTATATCTCTATGGTGAATAGAGGAATAAAATGTTCATATAAATAGTTTGTAAAGGGTAGAGGAAAGTAATTCTGAAGCTTATGCATGATGCAAACTTTCTTAGGGAATTTGTTAAGAGTCTAATAATGTTATTTATAATTGAAAGGTAAGGCATTTTTCATCTTACATAAAAATTATGAAAAAAAAAACGTGAATTTTTAATTCGAAACATTTGTAATTATACTGGCAATTTGTCTATTTAAAAGATCCGATTTGGGCAAAGGACTTGTATCCAGCTCTTAATAATAAAAAAAAAAAGATTCAAGGATTTGGAAAATAAACATAAAAATCCAATGTTACATTTTTGTGTTTGCAACACATGACATTGTTTTTTCTAAATGTACTCTTATGTTATTTCTAAATGTAATCCATACTCTTTGATATCAAATAGAAATTTTGGCATTGCAAGTAAATTGGTTTAATAAATATAAAAATTCAATGTTACATTTTTGTGTTTGCAACACATAACATTGTTTTTTCTAAATGTACAAATATCTATACTTCGATATCAAATAGAAATTTTGTCATTTCAAATAAATCGGTTTTATCATTGGATAGTTTTTTAGAAAACCTTTTACAAAAACCTTTTGACCTTTGTAGCACATCGCCAATTTTTTAAGACGTATAAAGTTTTGACATCTGCAATAGGTATCTCATAGAATTCTTAAATCAATTAGTGTTTGCGACGTCACAGCATACAAAAAATTACGGGAAAAAAGTTAATAAAGTATTTTGACATTATACACAAAGGGCCTTAGGGCATAGATAAAAAATTGGTCTCCGCTGCGCTACGACTAGATACCGCGCTTCGCAAAAAAAAATAGCTCCTTGATACGGCAAGTAAATATCATAGTGTGTGTAAGACAATGTCCAAGGATGCTAGTGTGCGTGAAGAATACAATTGCCAGCTGCTTAACTATACCCTAAATTAATGGGAAAAATTATTTCATGCAATGGTCTAGTTACTTGTAGAACTAAGAACTGGTTGTAAATATGGCTCAGAAAATATAATTACTTTATAATGTTTACGCGAATTTTCTCATTATAATGAAACAATTTTTACCTCCTCCTCCCTCCTGCCATGACCATGGTTGCATGAGTATTCGAAACGTCAAGCTTGCAAAAATCATAACAAACCGCGATAATATCCGTAAAAAATATTTCATTGTTTAGTAATGATTAAAAGTATTAAGTATTTAAAATAATTTATAAATAAAAAATAGTTGTGTAATAATGACTATGATAGATAAATGAAGTAAGTATTCTATATAAATTATAATAACAAAAAATTGACGACCTCTGTGGCTCAGTGGTAAAGCACGTTGGCGCTCAAGCCGGAGGTTGCGGGTTCGAATCCCGCCAGGGAACAAAAATATTTTCTGTGTTCCTGGGTCATGGATGTGTATTAAATATGTGTATCATATAATAAAAATCTTAAATATATGTAAAGTATAAAAATATTAAATATATTTCCGTTGTCTGGTACCCGTAACACAAGTTCTTCAAGAACTTACCACGGACCAGATTGACGTGGTGTAAAAGCGTCCATAGGTATTATTATTATTAAAATAAATCAATATATAAAAATCGCAACCACGGGGAATTCATTTTTGTATACGCGGCAACACTGAATGCCGTGATATGAACCCTAAAGTTTCATGTTATTTTATGATTAAATTTCGAAATTTTATGATACTCGCAGATGATATGTGATCCCAGTCTTTCTTATTTCTTGTAGTATTATTCTTACAGTTTCACTACGCAAACTGGCATTTTACTTCAGATAATGACCAAAATTGAATAAAACACTTTGTACCTTACACAACGATTGCAATGACTGGCTCGGGTACGCCGAATTCGGCGTGGTATTTGTTGCCGCACATTACAAGTACGGCGCGGTATCTAGTCGTAGCGTAGCGGAGACCAATTTTTAATATAGCCTTAGGGATTATTTTTTCATTCTTGTTTTAGTTAGTTTTAGTATTGTATCTATTGCTAGCCATTTTTGATCCATTGTGGCATATTTTCTGCTGAGGTTTATTTTTTCATTTTAATAGTCAAGAGACAGCAAGTTAGTACTAAGATTGTTTATAGCTGCTAATATCTTTTACAGCTGAATTCGAAATAGAAAAAAAGGTAACCGTGACGTCAGTTGACCGAAAGCTACCAATCAACTGCAAATATGTTATATTGGCGTATTGCTATTATAAAGTTCAGGAATACAGTTTACAAATAGCTAATGCCGCAATATTAAAAAAACGTAATAGTTAATAAAATGAACATAATGAAATAAATAAGAAATATATATTTTATTGTATGCATGACGTCACGCCTACGCGAGTGCGGTGGGCGGCTCGCCGGCCGGTTCGTCGGTCACGTCCGTCACCATGGGCTCCTCCTCCTCGGGTATTTCCAGGATCCTCGGCCCATAGAGTAACAAGTATGCACAATGCCAGTCCCCTGTAAATAATGTGAATTAATATTCTGACCGACTTTTTAATTTTAGGCGAATTGATTTCATTGTATTAGACACGTCAGTGGTAGGTCTCGTCCTAGGTACAAATCTGATTATTTTGCTCTTAACACGATAAAGCTTGGGTGGTAATACCTAGTGCAAGTAAGGCGCGTGGATGGGAACCTCACGCCATTACACTGTCCCGACTTGGAGGTGGGGGGGGGGGGGTATTTTTCTGTGCTGCGGGACAGCCCGTCTGTGGAGGTGGCGTCGGTCCCTTGGGGGACTGACTAGCCGTCGAGGTGCCCTGTTACTCAACAGATCCGGGGCACCTCACCAAAGGCAGCGTTGGTGGCACTCGCCGGGTTGTAGCGTTGACGGTTGACGGCGCGTAGAGGCGTTTCCCGTGTTAACAAAAAAAAAGGCGCTTTACTTTAACACACGCATGCACAGAGCATGTAGGATTACCATTGTTTTAAATATTATCTTCTGATCTGAGATTGACCTTCCGTTTTAGAAGGATCAATTCTTCCCCAACGTGGTTCAGGCCTTGTCGTGGCGGTGGGGCTCAGTAGCCTAGGGTGAGCCCAGCACCTTGGGCGAAAATAATTGAGCCGAGGGGGCTCTTTGTACCCCTCTTATAAGAAGAGGGGACAAAAGAGCAAGAGGCGAGGACGGGAACCTCAACCCATTGTACTGTCCCGACGTTGGGAGGGGTTGTTCTGTGGTGCGGGACAACCCCTCTGTGGAGGTGGCGTCGGTCCTTTGCGGGACTGACTAGCCATCGAGGTGCCCTGTTTGTTTTTTTAGATCCGGGGCACGTCACCAAAGGCGGCATTGGTGGCACTCGCCGGGTTTTAGTGGGTAGAGCTGCGTCCACTTACCAGCTTTTGGGCGCAGCGAGTCCCACATACGCGCGGGGGGAGACCCACTACCCCGGGAGATGCCTCAGAGCATTTCCCGGCGTAAAAGAAAAAAAAGGATAAATTCTTGTACTGCCCGTAAATCCAAACCCTTATATACACCCTACTGCCCCGCCCATTCCATTCGTATACGCCCATGTGGTCTATATTTACCGTTAGATGTTTCCGTCTGTTTGTCGTTATTTCCTGTCGTTAAGCTTAAGCACGATATCATCAGTAATGGGTCCCTAACATACTCATGTAATTTCCCACCAGGTGACTCCTCCCCACTCACCTCCTCCACTCAACTTGAGCACGTCGTCGTCAGTGACAGGCGTGACGCTGTCGTCGTCGCAGCGCAGCCAGCCGCCCGCGCGCGCCACCCACGCCACGTAGTGCCCCGACGATGACGACCGCCCTCGATGGGTCAGCACCGCCTGCAGACGATAGTAGCCGCTGTTGTTGCTGCCCACGTCTGCAACGTTTAACATACCATTATTTATTTTTTATAGCATAGGAAGTCAAACAAGTAGTCGAATCTTTAAACTACCGACGGCCATACACATCTGCACATCCAGAGATTATGCATTGTGTTGCCTTCCATTTCATCCCCCATTGGGCCACCGGAAACTCACAAACCGCACGTAACGCAACAGCATAGCTGGTCAATTGACGCCGGTGTTATGTAAGCGAGAGGTACCACCCCGGTCGTGCCGGCCTAATTCGCAAGGCAGCATGGCACTACCTCTTACCAAAATAAATGCTTTCAAATAAAAAACTGCGTCCAAATAGATGGATCAGTTTGAGAACTACCGTCCCGCAGACACATAGCAAGCTTGTAGCATCTCTTTTGCCTGGATGTTTGTTTGTTTTTTTCCTTTTTTTTCCTTGGTGTTAGTAATATTTTGACATTACAAGAGAAAACATAGGAGTCGGTGTCAGCCAAGGTAGGTAGGGTACAGCAACAAATACGACACCGACTCCAAAAAAGTAACTAGGTATAATGACGTGGTAAACGCAAAGTTTGTAAATTAGTAGAAGATTATGTTGACTATAAGTTGTAAGCACAAAAATTAAAGAAACACATTTATTTGATTACTTTTTAGTTAAGTATTTTTGAAGTCGGTTTTAATTTTTTGTAAAATGTATTTATTTCTTAATTTTTAGTGATTCCGAAATTCGTCGTCTTGGCGTTCATTTTTTTTTTCCGGATGGATCTATGCTAATGGCCCGAAGGCCCTAATGCTTCAACGGATTAGTGTGAGCCCATTCGGCTCACTTTTGATTGGGGGGTTGCCCCCCGCCTACCGTGCAGTCTGCGACCACACGGCCTCCTGGCGTCGGTTGTGCTTGGCGTTCATTGAAGGAGGCCTATGTTTAGCAGTGGACGGATAAAGGAAAATGATGGTGATGATGATTACGATGATGATGATGATGATGGTGATGATGATGATGATTACGATGACCGCGACATACTATGGTGTGCCGCCAAAGCATTCTATACAATTGTTACATCGACAGGTAATAAAATGAGCATATCGTCGAGGTAAAAGAAACCATCCAAATAGGCGTTATTGGGAATAACTAAAAAACGGCTTATCAATCTTAATAAAATTAATATGGAACCAAATTGGAAGCACCAGCTTTCAAACAAAGAAATAACCATCGAAATCCATTCACAAACGGCGGAGTAATCGTGTCACATACATTAAAAAAAAACAGACGAATTGATAACCTCCTCTTTTTTTGAAATCAGTTAAAAATGAACGATATCAGTAATAAAAGGGTTCAAATGTTAAAAGTAGGTATCAAAAAGAGGACATAACTTTTAAGTGACAGGGACGGAGTCACATGTTTAGAGATGTAAAGTTTAGGAACTGTCGTAAAATTGTGTATGCTGTGTTCCTACGTGAATATTATCATGTCAAAGTTTTCCTATCTCATTTGTTCTATCCTATTTGCACTATATTTACATTTATCCATGATCCGTGCATGCATGAAAAAAAAAAAACTAAAATTTCTAGAATCTTTCTTTCTCGAATATAGCAGTTGCTTTGTGAAGAAAATAGTCAGGACACTGTATCCCATTCAGACAATTTGAGACAACACACCTGTTTCACGGGTAGACTTCAGTAGGTTTCATTATAATCCATTCAGTTTTTGCATGAAACAGTATCAAACATCCATACAAGCTAACGCGTTTATAACATCAGTGGGATGAACTTACCATCTTCAAACCAATATGGCATCACTTTCTTTTTCACGAGAGCACTTCTGCTGTCACCGCGATTACCAGTGGCCAGGGATGACTGTGCTTTCGCATCGTCCAATTCCTAAAATAGATACAAATATTAAGTATTTAAAATCAACATTATCATCAGGATGATACACCAGGGGTGTACGGGCAATGCAGACTTTATTCAACAAATAGCTACCCGACAACAGTATGTAGTTTTACTCTTCACTATATCAGTACTCGTTTGTGTTATAAAAACTGCTACTACTTACACAACAAATAAAATGCGATTTAATTTGCTATGAGTTACGTAGTGTGAGGTAGTGCCATGTTCCTTTGAAGCCGAATTGGGCCGGCACAACCAAGGTGTTAGCTCTCGTTCAAATAATACCGGCGTCAAGTGACATTTACGCTGTCGCGTTTCGTGCGGTTTGTGAGTTTCCAGTGGCCCATTGGGGGGGATAGGGAAAAGGAGGGCAACGCATCTGCATTATCTCTGGTTGCGCGGATGTGTATGGGCGTCGATAGTCACCAAAAGGCTTCGACTGCTCGTTTGCCCTCTTATGATATAAAAAAATATTCCATGGGTAATAAAGGACCCAAAATTTGTACAACTCAATTTTTACAAAACAAACAAAACAATTATTCACGAATAATATGTACATTGAAATTAATGCTCTTTAATGCTAAGCTAATAATCTCTATTGAACACCCTATATTTATCACATATGTATCAGCTATAAGCCATCTTATGGTGTTCACTAAAAGATCGAAAGAGTCTATTTAGTATATGTAATGAATACTCTTTTTAATACTATCCAACAATCACACCACGTTAACCTAGTCCCGTGGTAAGTTCGTAAGAACTTGTGTTACGGGTACTAGGAACGGAAATAAATTTAAGAATTTAAATACATATATACACATCCATAACTCGGTGCTGATATATTCATTATACAAATTATCTGCACTGTATGTATGTCGGGATTAGAACCCGCAACCGCTGCATAAAGTGTCCAGTAGACTGACCTCTTGACGGCTTTCTATTAATTAGAATTTTGTTTATAAAAAAGTAAAGTCCTACCTTGAACTTGGCTCTCATCGGTGCAAGCCTGTCCTGTAGTTCCGGCGAACACAACTCGTATACATCGAGGTCCAGAGGAAACTTGACATCTTTCAGTATTTTCGCGTTTATTGACTCCTTCTCTTTGAAGTAGAACCTTACAAATTGTACCGTTAAGTATGCTGGTAAGCGACTTATCTTACTCTGGAAATAGTAATATTTAAATTTATCTCGCACTTCTACATATAACAGTATTTCTATGTAATTTATTGTAATTTCAATTAATAAATTACTTACGGTTTTTGTGTAAACAGCATCCCTTCCGAGTGTTTGTGACATTTTTGTTATTTGCTCTGCCATTTTCTGTAAATTTTAAATGTTAGAGTGTTAATTAATGTTTTAAATATTTTTTCGTTGCGTAGCATGTTTGGCTATTATTTAAACAACAAACTTATTTTGTGACTAAACCCGTACCAAATCTTAGTCTATAATATTAAAAAAAAATCATCAAAAGCTCTGATACCTAACTGTGGCAAAACCATTAAATACAATTTTAAAAATTAATCTGTTTCATCAGACAATGGAAATTTACAAAGTTAAATAATTCTAACCTAAAGCATTAACTAAATAGACTTAACTTCATCCCTCTATATTATGTATATAAGGCTTATTTAATATCTTTGTATTCATTGTGTTTACCGATTTCAATCCGGACTGCAGATACTTGACATCCTGCGAGATGAAGCAGGAGAGCTGAAGGAAGGACTCGGTAGAGCGCGAGGGCGGCTCCTCCGCCTCGCTGCACACCAGCTCCACGTCCAGCGTGCCGCCGAAGTACTGCTCAACCAGCGGCTTGCTGCACAGTTACATATTATGTCTGTATTCTCTTAAACTTGAAACTTCCATACAGCTGTGTTTCCAGCCGCTGCGTCTGACAGTTTTACATTCATCTACTGTACAATAACGTAATAAAGTGAGTTGACCGGACTAGGTTGAGCAGTAACATAGACATTATTATCTAGTTCAGACCTTTCTACCTTGATAACACGAAGAAACTACAGCTTCCTGTAGTGAGTGAGTGAAAGTAATGGATATAATACAAAACCGTACGTCCTAAAGTTTAGTGAGGTTACCTGTGTGCCTGCGGCGCGACGGGCAGGCGGGCCTGTAGCGCGCGTACGATCTCGGCCCAACACTCGGAGGCGTCCTGCTGCGCGAGGTGTCCGGCTGGCGCGCGCTCAGCCAATCGCGGCGCGGCTGCGTGCAGAGCGTGCAGCAGACGCGCCGCAGCCGCCGCGCACGCACCCGCTCCTCCCCCCTCTAACGCACGCACTGTCTCGCTCAGCGCGCCTGTCAGCGCACCTGCTGTGCCACCGCCGGACGCTATAAAATAATATAACCATTATATTATTATTTATTATTTATTTATTTATTATTTATTTATTTATTATAGTAAAAAAGAGCACTCCATCCATGACTAATCATTATTATGGTTGCTGTAAAGTATCTGAATCATCGGAAATGTAAAAACCAAGTTATGTGAAACTCACATAAACAATATAATAAGCAGTTTATTTATTTAATGAAAAGTATATCTCTCCAATTAGATATATACCATAAAGATATTTCTCGAAAAGGTATGATTAAATTGCTTTATTTTGTTTTATTATATTGTAAATTGAGTAATTATTATGTAGTTGTGTGTGTGTGTAATCCATGTGTCATATATATGAACACGTTTGATATGTTGTTTGTCTACTTGTAATGTTACCTTTGTATTGTGATGTATGTTATGATTGTATCTAAATAAATGCATAAATAAATATTACCCCCATAGGGGCCGTCCATAAATTACGTCACACGTTAAGGGGTAGGGGGGCGTCCAACGAAGTGTGACATTATTTGACAAGGGGGTGGGAGGGCTCCCAGATTTTGTGACGTCACATAAGACTAGTTACTATGAACTAATTAAAAAAACGAAACTAAAAACAATTTAAACCAAAATAAAACTAATTTCGGAACAGCTGTTTTGATTTATCAATTTATTTATGTAAAAATTGCAAAATATGTGACGTCACACTAGGGGGGGGTCTTATAACTGTGACTATCTGTGACAAGGACGGGGGAGGGGTCCAAATATCATGAAATTCGTGTGACGTAATTTATGGATGGCCCCATATCCCCATAATAGTTTTTTCTAATATTTTCATAGTCAAACTCCTGATCTGATCAATGTCAACTATCAAAAGATCAGTCTTAAATAATTGACATTAATATGTATCAACTCCCATCAACTTTGAAAGTTGATATTGACTAAGCACTTGGAAATGTAATTGATGATCATGATTCACATTAATGATGATAAAAGTTGACATAGACATAACTGAAATATATAATATATAAATTTAAAACTTACATTGGTCATAATTGAGCAAGGCATTTTTCAGTTCTGGTACAGTCTTCAAACATTGGACTGTGGCGTTCATGTAGCAAGTGTTTCCTAAATTAATCAGTCCTTCGGGAAGGTCGAGCTAAAAACAAACATGTTAGCCAAAGTTTTTTGTAATTTATGTCAGCCAAGGAATGTCCGTTTCTTTCAGAAAAAAACTTAATACCGGGTGTATTTTGAACGCTTGCAAAGATTTTACCCTAATAATATAGAATAGAATAGAAAAAAATTATACTATTTATATACTATATAATTCATATAACCATTTATTTCAGAAACGTTTTTTAAGAAAATTTTAGGACTTATGTATTTTGCAAACCCACAATGTATGTATACAGGCGAACTCTGTCAGCTGATGCAGTCGGCTGGCTGGCGTGAACCATAAACCAATTACATTGCCGTTTAAAAAAAAAAACGATTATTTTAAAGCATTATCATCAAATTTCTGTAACAATATGTTTACTAAACCAGATTATACAAAAATATAAAATAAAAAAGGCAACCAAAAAAAAAAAAGAAATGCTTTTTTTTACTTGTATCATGTCAGGCTATGCCAACACTATCATACCTCTTCGTTATTGCAAGCGTTCCAAATACACCCGGTATAATTATTATAATTGCTCAATTTTTATGGATTATATCTCGGTTTTTTTAAATTTTAGTTTATTAAGTCCTCTCGTGACCATGCTTGCTGTAAAGTATCCAAAATGTCGGGCTTGTAAAAATCTTAATAAAGTGCGATAAAATTCGTAAAAATTGTTTCATCATAATGATTTAAATTCGTGTAAACATTAGAAAATAAATATGATGATAATATGTAAATTTCCAAACAATGTCTTATACAAAACGCCTATGTTGTAGGTCAAATTACTTTTAAATTCTATCTTGTAGTCAAGATTTTCAAGCATGTGCAGTATGTATATGAAAAAATTTATTTGTTCACTCACTATTTTATAATAAGAAAAAATGTATTTATTAAAACAAAAATGTTGTAGAACATGTTTGTTTTTAACATGTATATTAAACATTGAAGTAAAGTAGCGATAGCATAAATGGTGTTCACATTATGTTCTGACAAGTGACTATAAAATTATATAAGAAATAAGCCCCTCATTTAGTACTATAATAAGTGATTAGCGACTCCATTTACATAAATATGTTAACTCTGGAATATAATAAACGATACTCACAGCAGTTGCCAGCTCAGCCTCATTCATGTCTTCAACAAACTTAGTCTGCTCGACTGGTGCTGTGGGAACATCTTCCTCCTTACTGCCCATGACCATAACTAAAGCATTCTTTAAAAAAAAAAACACTATATTATTATTCTACTATACTTTGTCATAATCCTATTTTATTCTCAATTATTAATAATAAAAATAATTATTAATAAATTTAAAAAAATCTCTCAGAATATGTATATTTAAATGCTTTTGCTTCTGAAACGACTACTACAAATGTTATAATCAAAAGGAAAAAACAATGTCCAGAATAAAATACTTGTAAATAAGTCACTTAATGTAAATCCTACTATTATTATAAACAAAAGTTTGTAAAAATGTATGGATGTATGTTTGTTACTCTTTCATGCAAAAACTACTGAATAGATTTTAATGAAACTTTACAATAACATCGCTTATATATCGGATTAGCATATAGACTATAATTTATCCCTGTACTCCCACGGGAATGGGAAGTAAGCAGGTGAAACCGCTGGGCGCTGCTAGACTACAATAATATAAAGCCTAGGACACTAATTACTATGCTCATTTGAACTAGCTTAACTCAGGGAATACCAATTGTACTTGTTAAATTATTTTTACATTTAATAATAAATTTTAAACTCTTAAGGATTACCTAAAGGGTTTCTCTATGTTGTTTATGATTGTCTTACTGTAAACATACAACTACAAATATGTAGCTCAGATTGTTTTTATTCAAAACTGTTGTCTCATTATGTCTGACCTTGGTGACTTTCTTTGCATTAATTATTTTTCCTCCTTTGTGTTAAGACTGTGTCATAACTTTAGCCTTGTACATTTTATATACTTACCTTAGTTAACTTAAAGTTTGCCCAAGAATCGTCTCTCAGTGTGATGCCTTTACAGACAACTTTCTGTCTCTCAGGCTGAACGCCGGTCAAGGCGAAGATTTGCGCTTTGAATAGAACCGGATCGTCATCCGTGTTCACCTCCACATCTGGATACATTTCCTTGCCCCATTTCACCTTTACTGGAAACACAATCATTTGTTTTTAAAAAAAACTTCAATTTTATTTGTATTCGAGATGTCACGGAACAAAATATGCCGGCTTTTCGTATTATAATTTATAATATCCTTGGCCTATTTACATGAATGAAATATAAAAGATAGGAATAAAGTATTTAATATGAGTGAATATTTAAAGATAATAAAGGACATAATATTAGTATATGATGTTTGTTTAGTTTGTATTATATTGAGAATTTATTGTCTTTCCAAACAATAGGTAACCTTATATTTTTTTTAAGGAATAGAATAGAGTAATGAAGTGGACCAGTCAAAATACCTGATACTTTCGGCATATTTAAGAGATAACTATTTCTTTTCTTAGTAGTGAATATCGGTACTAATTATGATTTTAAAAATGAAAAGTCACGATTTCTCACTTCGTGGATACTTTGACATATGAGTAATGAAACTTCACAGTTGACATAATATATATTTTTTCCATTCAAAGGCATTAGCAACTAAGCCATTAGCCATACAATATACAATATTTAGTCTGTAATACGGAGAAACGGCGGGAAACACCCCTATCAATCAAGTATCACATCCTACTCCACCCACCCAGAACAGTCCACCACAATATTCACCAATCACATTTTAAACAGATTAAGTTTTTTAAATAAACACTATAGAAAACCGTTAGAACAGTGCTACTATAGAAAACCTCTCCAGAACAGTCCTCCACAATATTCGCCAACCAATCACAATATAATATACATACCTACGGATTAAGTTTTTTAAACAAACACTAGAAAACCGCTCCGAATGCAAAAATACAAAATAACAATTAATTAACGGGAAATCAAAAAAGCATAACCGCATATTAAGTAATTACACTGAGAAGTTCTCAACCTTATAAACGCACAAGAATGTTTGCTGTACCAATTCATATATCTACCTATATATATATATATATATATATATATATTAACAGCTAGTATTATATATATATTATATATATATATATATATATATATATATATATATATATATATATATAATATATATATAATACTAGCTGTTGCCTGCAGCTTCGCACGCGTTACTGAACTCCTATAAGTCACAGCGTGATGTTATATAGCCTATAGCCATAGAAATATTAAGAACAGGAAAAGTGGTATGGAGGCGTGTCCGCGTATATGCTGCTTGAGCAAATCGGGCATACATTTCAAAAATGACCGGCAGCGCAAATCAGTATGATGTCGCCCGCAAACGAGAAAACATATAACAATTCCGTCGTGTTCAGTGGTTTTTGTAAGAACAGAATCAAACATTTAACAAGTTATGGAATCTGTTATCATATGTTAATATTACATTTTTACAATATTTTACTTTAAAATCGTTAAATCGTTTGGCGACGAGACAGTGATGTAAGCTATCGATAAAACGTCGATTATCGAATGATTCATTTCTTTGCAGTTTATTAAATATTTTGTGTGTATGTACTCGTATGACGTAAAATCTATCTATTAACATCAACTAATCAAATCCAAGCCCATCATTGAAAACCGTATCATAATTAGACAAGTAGTTTTGGAGAAAAATGGAAACAATGTTTACTGCAGTGGCTTCTGGTAAGCTATCAACGTAACACCTATCTAAAAACATGCACCAATCAAATCCAAACTCATCCCTGAAAACCGCATCAAAATCGGACTGGTAGTTCTGGAGATAAATGGCAAAATTATATACAGTCTCCATACCGTCACGGGTAAAAATAAATGTAAGAATCGACAACCTTGCAACACACCTAGTACATCACTGTTCGTACTTCGTAATTGTACACAGAAAAATGTAATAAGTGAGTGTGAAAGTAGGAATAAGCGCTATTTTTGATAAAATAAGGTTTATATTTGATTGGCTAGAAAGAGAGGTAGAGAGTTGTTCCGCTGTTACTAAGATTGAGCACTTGGAGTGATAAATAAGGTTTAAATTTGATTGTTTAGAAAGAGACCTAGCGATCCGTTTCTACGGTGCATGTTGAATGAGCGTTGTGTATGATAACATAAGGTTTATTTTTTATTCTTTAGAACGTTATGAGTGGATATGATTTATGAATAGCTATGTGTGTTGCAAAGCTTGGTGGGGACAAACTGACGACACGTATTTTACTTTGTTTTTAATGAAACGCCATATCTCCTTATTTTTAATATCTGTGCCTATAGCCTTCCTCGATAAATGGGCTAACTAACACTGAAATAATTTTTCAAATCGGACCAGTAGTTCCTGAGATTAGCGCGTTCAAACAAACAAACAAACTCTTCAACTTTATAATATTAGTATAGATGTACCTATTAGTCCCAATATTCATAAGCCCCGTGTGGACATTTATTTAAACTTTACAAATTGATGTGAACATATCTCATGAGATATGTTCGCAAATTACAGTACATTGACAACCAATCTTGTTGAATTTTTAACCAACTTCAACAAAAAGGAGGAGGTTATCTTTTAGCGCAGTACTCATATTTTTAGATGAAATAAAATTTCTGAACTCGCAACACTGCACACGAAATGCTGGAGACGCAGTTTAACATTTATATTACGTGAACTCGCGACACCGGACGCGAGCCGCTGGAGACGTAGTTTGACGTTTGATTTATTTATATAAGATTATGCAATATTTGTTTTGAAAATTGTGTTGCTTCTAAATTATATCATGCGGCCATTTTGTGCACCGTTTAAATTGTATAGGTTGTCATAATCCTTTACAGCCTGTATTTGAATATAATTTATATTATATTGGTATTTGAATTTAATTGTTTTGTTTTCACTTCTATCGGCAGTCACTGTGACTGGTTGGGTTTTTTTTATGAATGATTTCTCCGTCAAATGTGGATCTATTTTCAAAATTCTTTTTTTGTTTGAAAGGGTTTACTTGCCACATGATAAGGAAACCAGAGTCTGATAATGGCATCCCAGAGAAATCGAGGGGAATTTTCGAAAATCGTAGGAGTAGTACGCTTAATATTTTTTTAAATAAGCATTTAGAAACGCTACAATTTAATGAAGGTCTGGAGTCCATCTGATGCCGGAGCTGAAAGATAGTCGGGGGAACTCTTCGATGATTTAGCTTAGCTGACACCGACTCCAAAAGAAACTATAATGACGTGGCAAACGCAAAGTTTGTACATTAGTAGAAGATTGAGTTGATTATAAGTTGTAAGTGACAAAAATTAAAGAAACACTGTTATTTTATTACTTTTTAGTTTAGTATTTTTGAAGTCAGTTTTAATTTTTTGTAAAATGAATTTATTTCTTAATTTTTAGTGATTCCGAAATTCGTCGTCTTGGCGTTCATTGAAGGAGGCCTATGTTCAACAGTGGATGGATAAAGGACGATGATGATGATGATTACGATGACCGCGACATACTATGGTGTGCTACCAAAGCATCCTATACAATTGTTACATCGACAAGTAATAAAATGAGCACATCAACATAATATCATCAAATGAGCACACCAACATAATGTCATCGAGGTAAAAGAAACCAACCAAATAGGCATTATTGGGAATAACTAAAAAACGGCTTGTCAGATCTTAATAAAATTAATATGGGACCAAATTGGAAGCACCAGCTTTCAAACCAAAAAATAACCATCGAAATCCATTCACAAACGGCGGAGTAATCGTGTCACATACATACAAAAAAAAAACATACAGACGAATTGAGAACCTCCTCTTTTTTTTGAAGTCGGTTAATGAGTGACATGATCATATTTCTTTAAGCCATTATAATTTTTGTTATTTTATTTTTTGAAGCCGGTTATAATTTTTTTTATATTTTTATAAATAGGTATAGATAAATACAATCTAAATTGTGTGCGCTTACATTTATGTCCGAATCCTAAGCTACTCAGCTGTTACATTTTTTATCTTTATTCATTTAACTCAGAGATCACCCCCAATACCCCCACTCTAGGCACGTAACTTGGCAAGGATTTGGCGTAGTGGAGTAAGTTCGCGCATAGATTTTATATTTTTGAGAATACGATGCGCGAACTTACCCCCACTACCAGTGGGAGGGAAGCGCTGTGCCGCGCTCCTGGCTGCATGGGTACCACCATCTTGCTTGTTTCGGAGAGAAGGCAGTGTAATTACTGGCACCGAGACTTAACATCTTATGTCTCAGGATAGGCAACACATAAATGAGTTGCCTGGGCTCGTTCCAGGTATACTAGTTTATGTTCATGGGCGACGTCGACCACTTACCATCAGGTGGTACGTTTGCCAGTTTGCCTATCCAAGTAACATAAAAAAAGCTACGTGTCTTGAACATAAAGTCTCTATGCGAATAATAACATTGCCTGTCCTGCTATTTCCGGAACACAGTAAAACAGTTTTACGAAAGAAGTAAGCAGGATGGTGGTAACTGGTACCGATACAGACGGTCGCGCAGTGTGAACGCATCTCTTTCACCATTAACTTATGATGAATTTTAGATGTCTTGTAGTAGGAAGCGCACTAGCGTCTTTTATGTGTAACTAGCTGTTGCCCGCAGCTTCGCCCGCGTTAACTTAGATTTACAACCGTATGCGGAGCGATGATGATTATTTTTGTAGCCTAAGTTACACCTTATAATATGAGCTATCCGCCAGTAAAAGTCCCGTCAAAATCGGCCCAGCCGTTTTAGAGATTAGCCGGAACAAACAGACAGACACAGACAAACATTGTAAAAAATGCTATTTTGGTATATGTACCATGCTTACATCCAAATGCAGTTAGTAAAAAGCGGTTATTTTAATATTACAAACAGACACTCCAATTTTGTTTATCTACTAGCTGTTGCCCGCAGCTTCGCCCGCGTTAACTTACGTTTACAGGCGCACACGGATTGATGATGATTATTTTTATAGCCTAAGTAACTCCTTATAACATCAGCTATCTGTCAGTGAAAGTCCCGCCAAAATCGGCCCAGCCGTTTCAGAGATTAGCCGGAACAAACAGACAGACAGACAGACGAACAAAAATTGTAAAAAATGCTATTTTGGTATATTATGTACCGTGTATACATCTATATGCATTTAGTAAAAAGTGGTTATTTTAATGTTACAAACAGACACTCCAAATTTATTCATCTGTATAGATGTATAATATATGGTATAGAGTATAGATGAACACATCAAGTTGTGTCACAGAAGTTAAGTCTCACAGAAGTGAAGTCTCACTAAAGTGAAGTCTAACAGACCGTATCATATTTTACTATATATACCTACCTGTAGCTATCAGTTCGTGTGAGCGGACGGTGGTCTTAGTCACTAGTGGGTATGGGCTCTGTCTCTTGAGTGAGAGGGCCGGGTTCGATCCTGACCCGCTGTGATGCCTTGAAATGGGTTTTTCTAGGTGCGCCTGAACACGAGACCATCACTTGCTCACCGGTGAAGGAAACATCGTGAGGAAGCCTACATTGCTGATGAGATTAAACGTCTAAATGTGTGAAGTTCACCTACCCGCATTGGGTTAGCGCATAAGTGAAATATGGCCCAACACCTCCTCGCCTGGTTTGAGAAGGAGACCCGGGCCCGGCTGCGGGTCAAGGGTTATTATTATATCAGTTTGTATAAAGAAAAATATTCTTAACACTAAACAACTCTTTAAAACCCCATTCGAGTTTAAAAGAAATACGTTTAATCTCAGATTAATAAACAAAAGGCTTTTTATTTATCTGAGCAACTAATCTAATATTAAATATGGTACATTTTTTCGCCTATGCGAGAGATCTAAATGTCCGACGCCTTAATAATCTTGCGATAATCCAGAATGTGAATACAGCATGAGACAGGCGTTCGATGAACTTTCCCGGCGAGGTAGCGAAGCCTGCGCACGCGCAAACGCCAATCTTCACTTTGCTGAGTTTGCCAGTCTTGAATCGGATGCCGGATGAGACGGACCTGTGACGCAGCTAGTTCAACCCGGTGTTTACTGAATATTGTGTGTGAATTGTGATAAATATAAATTAAATTGTGTGTTAAGTGCTACTGGATAATTGTAAATATTAAAATTATCGATAAAGCAGCAATTTTATATGATACACCTGCCGGAGCTTATTCGTGAGTTTTCAAGCTTTCGTACTAATGAGTTTATACTTCAAACTTCTTGACATATTATATTAGCATCGTCTATGAGTGATGTCTAAAGCCTTCACCTTGAAGACGTACCTATATAAATTGTATATTATTATTACTTTCCAGTTTTCATGAATGAATTATTACTAAATAGTGAATACATCTGTCATAACAAAATAATACCAGCAACATAAAGCTGTATTTTTTTATTTAATATTGCTCTATATTTAATATCACACGTTTTACATAGATATTATCTAATTATCGTTGTATACATAAATGAGGTTGTCCGCCGGTGTGTGGCAACCCTTGCTATTAGACACCTGCAGGAGGTAATAGCAGGTGCATTTCAACATCGACTTTCCATCTCAATGTATCTGTATACACTTGCCCGCGGTTGCGCTCGCCATATATTTGTGGTCTAATACAGATTAAAGGAAGCTGTTCTAGCTTATAAGCTATAACATTATTAAGTTTTATCATAACCAATTGAGTAGTTTAATGTCCGTTAGTAATGAACGGTGTTCAGTATTTCCTGATATGAGAATATTTTATATGCTTCTATATTTTACATGGATATGATACATGATCTTTGCATTTCTTAATAGATGTATCTGCCCATGCATTATTGTTAATAAAAAATCGTTTTTTACAATATCAACTAACTATTCGGAAAATCGCAGCTTCACGTAGATTTACAGCACGAAGAGGGCTGATGTTTATTTTGTAAGTCCCTAATTAGTCTTTCTAATCTCTTCTAGTCAAAGGTATTGGAAAATCGGTCAGTAGTTTGGGCGTAAAAAGGCAACAGACAGAGTTACCTTGATAAAGATAAGAAGTAAGCTTTTTAATTACATTTCTCATATGACTATAATTATGTTTTTTTTTTGTTAAAATGGGGTTGCGATTTTTAGCATTCTGGTGTTTGCCATAAATTATGACGTCAAGTAAGAAGTTTGAGCACGACCGTTCACATAAATTCGCTGTGGTATTGTACTAGTAAATAGAGGTATTTAATCAATTGTATAATATTGAAAAGATTAGTTTCACTGAGTTTGTTTCGCCGGTTCTTCTCAGTGGACTAGTTTTGGAACCGGTAGTAGAGTCATTTGACGTTCAATAAGCTACTTTGGCGTACAACATTGAATAAAAATATTTTTATTTTATTTTATTTTATTATAATTGAATCAGTATAAGCATAAGGTATTTCTCGAAAGCTGACTTTGAAGAGTGCGTGGGTTGAGATTGACTGAAATACCATCTATAATTGAGCAAAACCTCTTCTAGTATGTAGCGTTAGTGATCAAGAAACTAAAATATCTATACGATATTTTTCTTCTTTTATTATGATTCTATTCTTATAAATGGGTCATTCTCAAAAAATGTGTAATTTCACCTGGTTTATACATTTTGTATGTTAATACCTTAGACGTATTGTGTAGTTCTGTGTTATGTTATTATATCATTTTTAAAGGACTTCCTTAATATAGGCCAAGTATTAATTTTAGTATAGTTGAAGTATTTTTTTATATATTACATCAAATGTATTGATAATCTAATTAACCTGCAGCGATTTTAGCAGTACTAAAAGTTTGTGTTCGAATTATTGGTGTATCTATTATAAACTTTTGCAATAATCATATTTATCGGATCCTTTGTTATCTAAAGATCATACTAGTCGTGTACTTTTATATCAAAAAAGTATTTATATGATAAAAATTTATGGCCAACGGTTTGTCGAGTGAAATCCTAATTAACCTGACGCAAATCAAAACACCATGCAGAATTACATATTCCAGCTATCATGGACCCCGCACCCCTTTAAATGATCATGGTCAGTGCTATACCAAGTATGGTGTGAGATCCATGCGCCTGAAGTGTTTTTATGCGAATTTATTGGAGTCGAAAAAAATTGTAAGAAATATTTTCTGTTTTTTCTACTCTTATTTATTTCTTTAGTAGTAAGTGTTAGATTAACTGTTGAATATATGTTGAATAATTACTTGTCATGTTTATATTTCTATTAGTAAAATTGGCTTAAACCTAAAGGTTCATTTTAAAATTAAATTTTAACTGAAAAATCTATGGAACCAGGACATAATACACCTGAACAAAATGATCAGGTGAATGAGCTGGTGTACAAGTTATTGAGATTTTCATATATTACTTGCATTTCAAGACTTTATTTATTACAATAGTCGAACATTTTGTCGGTTTTATGGTCTCTTAGTTGCCTGTACATATATTAAAATAACAGTGATTAGAAATAATACCTGTATTTGGATTATAAATTAATACTTTAAAGTTATATATTCAGGTAAAATGGGAAAACTAAAATCATCTAATATAAATCGTGAGGAAAAACATAAGAAGAAAAGACTGGATGAAAAATCTGGTGTCAAAAAAAGGACAATCCTGTGTTGTATGCTCAATATAAAGAAAAAAATAAAGTAAAATACCAAAAGTGAGAAAAATAAAAAAGAGAAGTAATTAGTATACATGAAATGACTCCGAGGAAGCTAAGAATACAAAGAAAAAGGTGGAGATACGGTTTTTTTTAAAACCGTTTCTCCACCTTTACCTACACTGAAGCTACGGTTCAAGAAGTAAATGAATTTGTAGAAGGAAGAAACTCATCGACATCAAGATTAAGAACTAAACCTGCTGAAGAAGCTATTCTATAAAAACCACAACCTTAAGAGAAAAGTCATCAATATTTGTAAGTCCAATAACATCACCGACATTTAGAACTTGTTCCAATGGAAAAAATAGACCCTGACACTCGTCTACAGAAATTGAGATATTTTGATTTTTGAGATAGAGAAAGACAAACAGTCTTTCTTATATCTCAATTTTAGAAATTATCTCAATGTACAATTTCTTAAGACTCAGAAAGTGCCTGAAAAATTAAAGATTTTTATAAAAAACACACTTATTACTTACACACAGCTTATTAATTCAAACGACATAACTAAAAACATCCTTTCATATTATTTTGTGATAAGGAGGCAACCGAGCAGTTGGAGCCTTATGGTGACTACCGACGCCCATAGACATCCGCACAACCATAAGTTATGAAGATGCGTTGCCCTCCTTTTCCCTATCTCCCCAATGGGCCACCGGAATCTTACAAACCGTACGAAACGCGATAGCATAGCTGTCACTTGACGCCGGTATTATATGAGCGATAGGTACCACTCCGGTTGTGCCGGACCAATTCGGCTGCAAAGCAGCCAGGTATATATATGATTTCGGATTCAACAGGTAGTCAGTTTCTTTTATCATAACTGCTTTAAATTGGAGTTTTTGTACGGTAAGCTCTACGTACGGGAAGGTATTTTGGTAAATCGCTGTCCTACAACATATCTGAGCTACCATGAATCGACACAATCTTTATCTACCCCACGAGGAATTACTATAATATAATTATCTCCGAAAATTATTATTATTATTATTATAAAATAACAACTCTAGCACGAAGCTCCTCACCTGTATTGAAGATTATATCCTTATGTTTTAATAAAAAGTACTAATCCGACAACTCCCTATAATGCATCACCATCTTTTGATCCTTTTTATGTTTGTATAATGTTTAATATCATTTCGAATAAAACTATTTTTTTAATAGAAAGTACTATTAAGTTACTGGAATTGTATACATTTCTATATCAAACCTGTAAGTATCTCAAGAAATTGGCTCAGTTTAATCAGAAACCTGGATACAGCTCCTTAACCTGAAGGCGTTTTCTCATTACCCTGCTCTACTCTTTTTTCTGCAGTAATTATTTCAAAAAATTGTTTCTAGAGCATACCTTCCCTCCACCAAATTATCAACCAGGAAGTGGTTCTCTTTCAATTCGTATAGCTGGTTTTGAGTAAATTCGCAATTTTTTGTCAAATTTACACTTTTTTTGAGAACGACCCAAATTGCCTTTTGCAATTCAAGTATAAGACTTGCGATGAGCGAAATGTTGCACGTTTGTCGCCTTTTGCCTTTTGCCTTCTTTTCCCTATCGTTTAGAGGTGTAATAAAAATTCTACACCATAGAAGTTTAACATGATATCGTACATGTGGATCAAAATATAATCTAATTAAATAAATTATTCCACGCATTCATGATTAATTAATCGATTGTTTTTCGGATTATTTTCAGGATCTCAGATTTATAAAAGAAAGGTTGTTTATTTATCAGGATATTAAATATTTTTTTTAATATCGCAGGGAAATCCTGTATGGATGTAGCCAGGATCTTCGGGTAGATCCTGACCCTATGTGGGACTTGCCCTACCCTAAACTAAACCACTGCGAGTGCCTTCAGCCGCTTTTTGAGGGTCCCGGATCTGTAGGCAACAGGATGACCTTAGTAACAGAATGACCCCGGCGAAGGCCAGTCTACTCCTCGTATACGTAAGAGGGGCCTGACCGGCCGCTACTAAGCAGTCCCACGACGCATTGCATTAAGTAGCACCTTCTACGCACCCCCATTCGGCGCCCGCGGGAGAGGCCTCATCGGCGACCTCCTCTCTCACCCGCTCGTCGGTCTCATTTTGGGACATTACTGCCTCGTAGAACGACTATCGCCGTCCAGAGTGAATGAGTTGCCTGGGCTAGTGCTAGGTAAACTCGTTTATGTTCTTGGGCGACTCTCACCACTTACCATCAAGTGGCACGTCTGTCAGTTTGTTTATCCAACTTAAACATAATAAAAGGTTCAGTTAAAGAATATTTGTTTTCATGTAGGTACAATTTCTAATATTAAGTGCAATATGATCTATAAAACTATTATGAGTATGGATATGTTTTTATATTCATAATCACAATCTTCGTAATCATGGTTGCATAATGCATTCGTTTTACTTATTATTTGTAAATCTACTACTAAATTCTTACGGATAAATTTATAATAAAAGTAACATTGCAATGTGTACAGTGTACACCCATACAACTTTCTAATAAATTGTGAATGGTGTTACAGAGATAAATGTTTTATTATCACGCTCTATTTGATATTTTTGCTATGAGAACGAGTAAATGTACTAAAAGTAAATCTCATCGTATTGATATCGAATGACGTCACGCTGTCAAATCCGACCAATTAGAAGCGATGGTGAAATTTGTGTGACGTCATTTTCGGTTTATACAATATGGTTCATTATTGTTCATGTCTATCCAAGTGTTGTTCATGTCTATACAAAATAAGGAATTAAAGTGACAAAGTGAAAAACTATTATTGACTTGAGTGAGTCTCTCACTCAAGTGCCAGCCTTGTTGTTGTTGTGCGAAATGTATTTCCCTGCGTTATTTTCTTTTTTACCATCCTCCAGAGAGTGTCGTTTACCTCGTCATAATTACTTTCTTGTCGTTTGATTTAAAAAATAAGTGAAGTAAAAAAATAATACTTTATCTTGATTATCTTTAAGTACAGTAAATAATTTATGTAAATAAGAAAAAGAAATGGACCCAGAATGGACCCCTGTGGGACACCCCCATCTCTATTTTAGTCTCTGAGGATCTTTTACTGTCTATCCCTTTGAGTACTATTGTTCAAAAGATCCAGAGCCGTGCCTAATTTCCTGAGCAATGTATCATGCTGTACACGATCAAACGCCTTGGACATGTAACAGAAAACTTCCAATGCATCACATGATCCAGGCCACTCCCAGGCCTCGTAAAAATTTCCAATTAAATGCGTGGGCCAGGCCCGGGTGAACGGTTTGTGTTCATGGGCGACCCTAACCACTTACCATCAAATCGATTGTTGCATATTAGGTCAACAGAAAATGGTGAGCGCTATTATAAGCCAAGTTATCCTATTTATAAAATCGTAATTTAATGATTTAGTAATATCAAAAATAGCACGTTGTTAACCAGTATAACATGTATTGTAGAACACGCCATTAAAATATTATTGTCTTGTCTTTTCCTGTAAATGGTGTGAATATTCTTTATAAATATAATTCAAATAATATTTTGTAATGACCTTAAATTACTTTTTTATTATTTTAAATTTACAGTCTCATAATGCATATGTGTTTCAATTATAGCAATTGCTAATAATAAAATACCTAAATGTGGGTCATTTATACTAATTGTATTAATTGATTTAATGGATAAGCTCAAAAGATCTAGACTTGCAAGTATAGAAACTAGCAAAGGGTAAAGCTATATTTTATTTTTCATACCCCAAAAACCACAGAATAGGTGCGTCCAAATATAAATATTTATGTTCACATTCTTCGTGTTTGATTATTGACCATAGATTATGTCTAACGCGTGAAATTGTTGTGGCCAGTATAAATGGTATAATTGCAAAGCGTGAAACGGTATAATGGTCAAAAGATTGTCATTACGTAAATTGTACAAAATGTTGTCATAAAAAATAGAAGATGAAATTTTCTCTTCGCGTGATGTAGAATTTGGTATTGTTCCTCTATAATAGTTTTGAAATATCTATATTTATCACAAATTAAAGTGGCGTCCTCTGCAAATATACGATGTCTTTCAGCCTATACTAACAATATCTTATCTCTCTGACTTTAACTGTCAATACATGTCTAGACATTTTCTAACGGTCATCTCCGAATTCGTTCTACTTTTTATGGTAAAATTAAATCTAGATCTTCAGGCGTTTTTATTAACGCAATTGTTATTAATTTGAATTAAGAACGGTAGAATAATTTCATTTTATATGGTTAGATTGCATTTTTTTATATTCTAACAGCACAACAGACTTAGCCTTTGTATAGTAATCAGCCAAGTGGGAGAACTTGTGACCGAAATCCGAATGCTTTTAAAAGCCTCTGAGGCTTTTGTATGATAGATCTTAATGTCTATTTCGGGTTCATAGGGGCGTTTATAAATGTAATCTTAAGTAAATTTCTGTTATCTAATAGCTAATAAGTAGTAACAGTAACACATGTTATTAGAATCTTAAATACGGAATCTCATGGAGTCTATTTATCTTGGTGTGAGTGTCCATAAATATTCATTAATTTATTAACATACAATACAGTGATCGCCCATAAACGGTCTCCGAGGCCAAGAATGGCTGGTTATCGATATATAGCAATATGTTATAAATATATTAGATACGTATAAAGTATAAACTAAGAAAATTAAGAATTATTATGTTTTTATTGCATAAGATACGGAGCGTACTTTATGCAATCATTGGGTTTCAACTACGCAGAATGCAGGAATTTTCATATTTTTTGTTGATATGTATAACGTTATTATTATTCCTAAACGATATAAATTAATAATCTCTTAGACGGATGAAAAGATTTTCAGGACTGGTTACTAAGTAGGTAAATTACATTCGAATGTTTAGATATTTTTATTTCCCAGGCTAATATAATTGCAAATACGTAGGTATCGAAGCTGAAATTTTTGTTAACTCATTAAATATAAATCATTTTGCTCGATAGGAAATGATTACATTAAATTATCGAATGTACCGTATCATAATATTATGTACCTACTTGTCTATTAATTTGTGAACATTATGTTGGCATTAAACTAGTGACGACTAACGATGTTCTAGTGGGCTCGGAATCTTGAGTCAGATATCTAGGTTCGATCTTGACTGGTGCACCTGGAACTTTTCTATATAAGTCCATAAACCCGCATAGGCTAGCGTATCGATAAACTATGACCCAAAACCCTCCTTGTCTGTTTTCGAGGGGGAGGATGATGATGCGGTCAAATAAACTTACGAATTAGGCCTTTCCTACGGATCAAGGCTTGAAGTAAGTAGGCTGCTGTTTATATTTTCTTTTGTCCCGTAAATATATAACTGTATTGTCCAAATGCCTTATGATGTAATAGGTATGATCAAATAAAAGATATTAAACGATATTTAATAGAATCGAGTGTTACTTTGCGGATATCCATAAAATGATACATAATATATAAAATTAATTATACTTATGATAATTAGCAATAATTCCACGAACCACGCAGTCTTTACAGCAAATATTAAACGCTCCAAATATCAGAATTATTATTGTAAGCAACATTTTTTTTACATTTGATGTATTTGTATGATTTGAGGCAACCGAGCAGTCGGAGCCTCATGGCACAAAATAATTTGTATTTATTTTGTGCTTATGGTGACTGATGACTACCGTCACCCATAGAAATTCGCACAACCAAAAGTTATGCAGATGCGTTGCCCTCCTATCCCCCCAATGGGCCACCGGAAACTCACAAACCGCACGAAACGCGACAGCATAGGTCACTTGACCCCGGTGTTATGTGAGCCAGAGGTACCTACCACCCCGGTCGAGCCGGCCTAATTCGGCTGCAAAGCAGCATGGCACTACCTCTAAATTGATGTATTTCAGTTGTACCTACGTAATACTTTTTAAGTAAACACTTGTGTACACCACCACACAAGTGGACATTGTATTTTCCCAACACTGTATATATTACAGCTACCTAATTTTGTTTGTACCGATTAGAATTGTTATTCTGTAATCGCACGACCGCGAGAGGCTTTTGTGTCGGCGTGAAGAATGTGTAATGTAGGATCGTCTACCTGACGCTAATATTGACTTTTTAACCGTTTCCACTGTAAATAACTTGGCACTTCTGTTCACTGTCGCAGACAAAGAGTCCTTATTATACTATCGCAGACTCCTGTATAAGCGTAGATAGAGAATGAACGTATAAATCAGGTGTAATTTATAAACCTAAACGCGATTAGAATAATGGCTGTCAAATTAATGTAAAAAAAATATATGTTGCAAATCGCGCCAAAAATAAAATAGAAGAAGTATAACAGCTCACCAGCGGCTCACAGCTGGTTTTTTTAATCAGCCACCTGGACGTAGCGGACGATGGGCTTAGGCTTTTGTGAGATTGCCACTACGCACTACCCGACATTTAATTTGACTGCAAGGTCGTTAAATAAAACTATTAAACTAAAATGGCCGAATTAAAGCGCGTGCACCTTACACTTTTGAGGAATACGTGCGATTTTCTATGGTTATAAACCACCACCTGGCACTAAACACTCCAGCCATTACGGAGCCTAATTCTGCGTACTCTGTTACGCTCTTGGCCTTTTCATCAAGTGTTTATTAAATGACCTATATATCAGATGTGCGTGACGGTGGTGTTAAAATTGATTTAGACAATTATTATTTTTGTTAATATAAAATTTTAATAAGCAAAGTTTAAAATTCACAAAATTGCTCAGTAAACATTATCATTTATAATTTTCGAACAGAACCTGTTATTCGGAGATGTACAGCTTGGCAAAAAAAGAGTATGACGTGGTGACAGGTGGAACTAAATATTTTACTAAATGGAAACCTATGATGTTGACAATACGTGGCCGACAACAAATACTAGATTTTGAGTAAAGCTTAGTGTTTCACTTTTATCTTTAACGATTTGATTAAATTATCTTACTGATTTTCCATATTATGTAGAGACCTAAGTGAAAGTGGCGCCCTCATTTTTTCCATATTCTTTTTTGCCAAGCTGTAATATGTACGTCCTACGTCCAGTGTTTTGACAGCAACATATTGATTTGTAATCTAGAAAAGTTGTAGGACTTGCTACCATTTGGAACAAAGCTAGACTTGTCGAATATCCTATGTGTACCTACTCATTTTCTAACTTTATATTCATTAAACTACCTGATGGTTAACATCGCCAATTTCACTACAGGTCCCGGTGAAACTGCAGAAATTACTTGTTAATTTGAGTGTCATTGTTCTTTCTTTGCAGGAATTCGATGTTGATAAAATTTCCACTCTATGTGGCGACATGAGAACGTTTGACGTAAAAACGCGATGAATCGCCGTGTGCGTCTCAGTTAATGAGCGGGAAAGTGTTATGATTATTTTTATAAGCTGTCAATTAACGGTCAGATTGTTTAATATGGAGTGTAAGGTGAATCTCTATGTATAAAATAATGTCCATCGAAAAGCGAGTGGTGCCACAGTAGCAAGAGGGTCAATTTTTGTATGAGTCGTGCCAAGAAATATGTAGATGCATACATGCATATTCAATTCGTCTAAGCCTGCTACTCCATACATATGGTATTAAATAAGAAAAATGGTATTCCCTTTTTCTACACCAGCGCCATTGTGGACGGGTTTTTAACTGTTATTTACAGCTAAAAATGGACACTCCGCTAATTCTCGCATATGAGATAGTACTCTTTACTTTTACATTACATACCTAGGTAACACTGAAATTGTTTAGAAAATGAAAAACGGCTTAGTGTAGAAAGTTGCCAATACTTTTATTGTTTTTCGAAGTAATCTCCGTTTCTTTCTACACATCGTCGCATTCGATGGAACCACTGAGAAAAGCAGTGGGCCCATTCTTCCTTAGGAGTCTCTTCTATGACATTTTCGTACGCTTTCACCGCATCTTCAGGGCTCGTAAAGCGAATACCTCGAATTTTATCTTTAGTTCTTGGGAATAAATGAAAGTCGCAGGGCGTCAGGTCAGGACTGTAAGGCGGATGACTCATTATCTCGACACCTGCAATAGTCAAATATTCAACAGTCCGTTTTACGGAGTGCGCTAAAGCATTGTCGTGGTGAAGGAGGATCCTGCTTCGAGGGCGCTGCTGTCGAATTTTTTCCAAGACAACAGACAAACAGCGATTAACATACCAGTCTGAGCTGAT
Organism: Helleia helle; assembly: GCA_963853865.1. Taxonomy (NCBI): domain Eukaryota; kingdom Metazoa; phylum Arthropoda; class Insecta; order Lepidoptera; family Lycaenidae; genus Helleia; species Helleia helle. The sequence continues at coordinate 14,736,286 of OY971433.1, read as the reverse complement.
TGTCTTTTGGTTTCGGGTTCGTAGCAATATATCCAGCTTTCATCACCTGTGATGATGTCAAATACAGCATTTGAGTTACCGCCGTTGAACTTATCTAACATTTGGAGACACCAGTCCATGCGGAGGCGTTTCTGGTCGTCGGTTAAAGTATGGGGAATCCATCTGGTACAAAGCTTACTGACGCCTAAATGTTCGTGTAATATTTTTTGAACTTGACTCATACCAATGCCTAGGCTTGCCCGTATCTGCTGATAGGTCACTCTCTTATCTTCCTCTATCATGCGTCGCACAGCACTGATGTTATCTTCAGTAGTCGCTGTTAAAGGACGTCCCTCACGCGGATCATCACTGAGATTGCTATGTCCACGCTTAAACTCGTTAAACCAATTGTAAATAGTGGCACGAGATGGGGCTTCATTAAAAAATGCTAATTGCAGCCTATCATAGTTTTGTTGTTGAGTAAGCCCACAACGAAAGTCATAATAAATCATTGACCGAAAATTTTCTCGCGTTATGTTCATTTTCACGTGTAACAAGAGTTTTAGATTTGCCGCCAATTCACAAAAACAAATGACAAATGAATGCAATATACTACATTAGGTTACCAAAGAGTTCTAAAATTGAAATTCAAAAAAAGTTTTCATTTTCAATGTTTCTAACTGGCCTGTTCTAAACACTTTCAGTGTTACCCACGTACAATAACAGTTATAGATTACCGCAGTAAAAAAAATTAAATGAAAAAGTACTTCTTTACTCGATTGAGACGGTGTGAACAAAATATGATTTGGATTTTATTTAATTTCTAAGGTAATAAAGGAACCCTTATAAAATCAATCTCTTGTCCGTCTGCCAGTCCGTCTGTTCGAGTGATACCACCGATTTTCTTAGGAACGGATGGACTGTAAACGTTGTAAAGTTATTTTAACAATTCTTTTTTGCGATTCAATGCGTTTAGGCATACCACCGGGTCTAGGGGTCCCGGGGCTTATGTGGGACTCTCTGCGCCCGAGAAGATGGTAAGGTGGACGCAGACTCTACCCACTAAGCCCCAGCGGTGTTCTCCTCGTCGTCTTGGGTGACCCGGCGCGGGAGCTGTGGACGTCCGCACCGGGCCACAACGGGGTGCCATCTGGCACTCTCCTCTGGAGGCAGGGGGGACTACATCCCCTCCTTTTATTCCGCTTAAGGCACCCGGAACACACAAGGGTGCCTAATAGCCCGGACCTTAAGCGCGCGCGGCGGATCCCCCGATCGGCCGCGCACAGGTCCCTCACGGCGTTGCATAAGCTTGTCGCCGCCGTGGTCTCCCGCGGGAAGAGGCGCCAGTACGCTCTCTCTCCCGCTCCGCCTCCTCCTTCTGCGACAACACTACCTCGCAGAAGGAGACGACCGCCTGCCATGCGCTCTCACTGTCAGTCATCGCTCGGAATTCGGATGACCGCAGGCAGCGACAGGTCCGCGCCCACTTCAGTGATAAGTGGCGCCCTTTACGCAATTACGGAATTTGGCTAAAGCAAGGTCTTTCAGCACAAAAAAAGAAAAATTCGAAAAACCTTCGTACGCGAATCCGACTCGTACTTGGCCGGTTTTTATATCATTGGAGGGCAAGCGAGCACTCCAAGTCTTTTTTGGCGACTATCGCCCCTACAACCAGAGATTATGCAGACGCGTCGTCCACAATCCACATTCTCTCCCATCTCCTCTATTAGTCTCCCGTAAACTCACAAACTGAAAGAAACGCGACGAAGACACGCGATTCTCATTTTCAATTTGATTTTATTTTTAAAACTTCATCGAAATTCGATCAGCGGCTTAGATACAAAAGGTAGCAGATAGACTGGAAGATTTGAATTTATTTAAATAAATAATAAATATAGCACCTACTTATAAATTGTGGAAAGACGATCTCCATGTCGTGGCCGGTCCGTGTTGAATGCGAGTGGCAAGGGATCGGTCGTATTGGCGTTCATTGAGGGAGGCCTTTGTTCAGCAGTGGACGGATAGCGGCTGATGATGATGATGATGATTATGAAATATAGTACGGAATTACGGTTCACACACTTATATTTCTTATTAGTACAACTTCCGTTCCATACGAGCGAGTTTGCCAAAATATATTTAAAACACCGTTAGCAAATAGAATTATCAGTAACAAGCATAAAGTTTTGGAGTAATTCGGTCGTCACCCTACAGTCACGGTTGAGGGCGTGTTACGTAACCTTACTTATCTTACTTTATCATCAGGGAATCTGTTCCGTGTAGGTGCAAGGTGCTTTAGGGTCTTGGAAACGGCCATGTTCATGTGTATAGGTCAAGCTAAGGTCAACAATTTGTCATATGTACCTATAATAGTTTTGTTGACGTGATAAATATAGTTTGCCATTAATTGTTGACGCCAAATACTGCCCATTCAAATAATATTGGGATGGAATGAAGAAGCAAGATCACCTTAATAGATTTAACAGTTAGATCATTAATAATATATTTTTCTTCTTTTATTAGTTCCAGTAAAATAATAATAATATTTTTTTCTTCTTGTAAAAGGGTTCCACAGATACACCGCACGTTGCAACTCAAGATATCAATAATTATGAATGATTAAATTTAAATAAAAATACTTAATAAAATATTATGTTTTACGTACAACGCTTAAATGCAACTGTAAAAGTATATTTTTCAAGAAGGTGTTTTAAAAGCATTTATGATCAATGTGTAAAAAAAGATGGACGCTAAGCATGGACGTTATTAGGAACAATCTTGAACAATATTATAAAAAATGATAATTGCGTAAAATTTGATGCGTGTAATATTATATTTCTTTAGGAATATACTGATAATAACAATGACATGGGCCTTTACACCTTTATATCATAATGGTATGTTCTTAAATCCTTAAGTAAGGATTTTACAATTGGAACTAGGAAGGACTTTGTAAAACCCAAATCCCAAAAAAGGGGTAGTGCTCATTTATTTCCTTCTACTTCTACTTTGCTTAAAAATCAGTCGCATATAAAATTTATAATCTTACGTTTATTGGCTTTTATTTTTGAGTGTTACAAAAATAATTGTAGATATTATGTAATCAAAGTATGTTATAAATGATCTTTATGAATATTAAAAAAACCACAAAACATACTCAGTTTTTTTTTTAATTTTAGGAAGGGAAATGTAGTGTAGGTTTCCCTTAGTGACTTTAATATGTAATTAGTATAAAAGATCATGTACCTATGTTTTAAATAAAAAGAGTATCATATCGGCACTCAAGCCATCCGCTCGCATTCATCCTCACATTGGTACCTAAATAATAAGGCCTATGTTCAGCAGTGGACGAATAAAGGCTGATGATGATGATGATGATGTTGATGATGAAATAATAAGTCAATATCGAGCCGACTTGAGAAGGCGGAGTCGGAGCGCACAATGCAAATAAAGACGATGCTTCATCTAGAGCTCAGATAAACGCGGAAGAAATACAGAATAATCGACCGATCGGCCAGTAAAAGTGGATCACTAGATTAGTTCGTGTGAACCGCCCACCTAGGAAAAGAGATGAACAATGGTATATTTCTATAGGGTAAATGAACTGGAGAATTGTGGCCAATAATACTAATTTTATAGGTAATTTTCGAAAGTCACTCAAAATTTGTTTAATTTAAGAACTTATTTCACCAGTATCACCAGTTACTAGGGAATGCAATCACAATCGCGAGATCTCGGTATTTTCCAGATCTCGAGTAGTTTTCGAAAACCAATTATTTAAATCGAACAACTGAAACTCGATGAAAGCTACCAAGATGTGTTCATTAGATTAAATAATATACGACGTTAATTTAATGAAAAATATTTACTGTAACTCCTATTTATTGTGATTCTTCTTATAATTTATTAACTAATTACATATAATTAATTAAATCATGAAACATATTCATTAGTTATTTTAATCTAGAACAAGCCTTTGCAATCGTGAAGAGAGTTAATTCCAGAATTACTTCTATCTACCTGTCCTAAATAACTCCTAAATAGGAGTGATTTTGGAAATAGCTTCTTAAGCTAAAAGTATTGTGAGCGCTGATAAGCGGCATCTTATGTCAGTCGCTATGTACCCAGCAGCTAAAAATCCCCTATTAGACTACACTGGTTGGCACCAGCGTAATTAAGTGAACTGTAAAAAGCTACCCCTTGCCCCATACTCATATAAATCCATCTCTTTTTCAACACGTGTAGCATTGCTCGCGCACTCTTACTCTTGTATAGCGTTGATATTATTGCCGCTTAGTCTCGTCGATCTCGTACGAGGTATCGTCAATTTATATTTCGGGATTGATCTCGAAAAATGGCGCGGAATTGGGATTTCCCGAGATCGGGATTGTATTCCCTACCAGTTACCAAGTTGCAGGCTAAAAAATCGGTTGTCTGTAAAGTCGGTGTACTGACGATAGTTGAACATGATAAGGACATAAGAAAATGGAACGCCTCAGAGCGAGGTAACGCCGCATATGTCATGTCTTTTCGTTCTTGCAGCCGGCTCCACCGAATTATAAGACGTTGTCACGTCAAAATGATAATAATTATCTTCTAAATATGTTTACGTGAATTTCACTCATTATAATGAAACAATTTTACTGGACGACTGTCCTCTCGTGAATGTTTTCTGTAAACTGTAAAGTATCCGAAACGCCCGGTATGTAAAAACTTAATAAACCGCGATAAAATCCGTAAAATTGATTCATTATAATGATAATAATTAGTCTGCATAAGGCAGATCGTTCAAACAAAATGTAGCTGGCAACAGCTAGTGTTAAATAAAAAAAATCAATCAACTGGAACAAATGTTATTAATAACATTACATAGGTGCATTTTAGAGGTCTTTAACCGACTTCAACAAAAAGGAGGAGGTTCTCAACTCGGCCGGTATTTTTTTTTATGTATGTACACCGATTTCTCCGTTAATTGTGGACCGATTTTCAATATTCTTTTTTTTTTGTTTGAAAGGGTATATTTGCCAAATGGTCCCATGATAAGGAAACCAGGGTCTGATGATGGTATCCCAGAGAAATCGAGGGGAACTTTCGAAAATCGTAGGAGCAACTAGCGCGTTTAGTACTTTTTTAATTAAGCATTTTAAAGCACTACGATTTAATGAAGGTCTAGAGTTGATCTGATGCTGGAGCTGAAAGACAGTCGAGGGAACTACTCGACGATTTACTTCAGTAACCTTGTGTTTGGGCTTGATTAATTTGTATTAATGAGGACTTTACAACTAGATGGGTTATGACTGTGGTTGGGGGTCTGATGATGAAGACGAAGGACAGTTAACGGAACTCTTAAATAGTTTACAGTAGTTACCTTGTGTTTGGACTTAATTAATTTATACTGATGAGAACTTTGCACCATATGGGTGATGATTTCATATGATGATGAAATCATAGACAGTCGACGGAACTCCTCGACGATTTACAGCTTTTGTTGAACTTACTTCATACGGTTCAATATGCCAAAATATCTATCTCTGTAATTTATACTGGTGAGAACTTTGCACCCATATGGGTGATACATGCTATTACAGATCTGATGATGAAGACGAAGGACAGTTAAGGGAACTCCTTGATGATTTACTTCAGTAATGTTGTGTTTGGGCTTGATTAATTTGTATTGATGAGAACTTTACACCTAGATGGATTGTGACTATGATTGGGGGTCTGATGATGAAGACGAAGGGCAGTTAAGATAACTCCTAAATAGTTTACAGTAGCTACATTGTGATTGGACTTCATTAATTTATACTGATGAGAACTTTGCACCCATATGGGTGATGATTTCATATGATGATGAAATCATAGACAGTCGACGGAACTCCTCGACGATTTACAGCTTTTGTTGAACTTACTTCATACGGTTCAATATGCCAAAATGTCTATCTCTGTATGTCTTTCTTTAATGAATTACTAAAAATGAAGAAATAAAAATTTTAAGTAAAAATTATAACCGACTTCAAAATAAAGAACTAAAAAGTAATAAAATAATCGCGTTTCTTTAATTTTTGTGTCTACAACTAATAATCATCTTATACTTCTACTAATGTACAATTCTTGTGTTTACGACGACATTATTGTTACTTTTGGAGTCGGTGTCAGCCAAGGTAGTTAGGTGTCGTCCGTCGTCCGTCGTCCGTCACCGACAACGGTGACGGACGACGGTGACGTATTTGTTGCTGTACCTACCTATTTAACTTAGCTGACACCGACTCCAAAAGTAACAATAAAGACGTCGTAAACACAAGAATTGTACATTAGTAGAAGTATAAGATGATTATTAGTTGTAGACACAAAAATGAAAGAAACGCGATTATTTTATTACTTTTTAGTTCTTTATTTTGAAGTCGGTTATAATTTTTACTTAAAATTTTTGTTGGTATAGCCTTAGGGTATAGCGCTTTTTATATCGACATTTTTAAGTGAGCACCGACTTCAAAAAGTCTCTAATTTGTTGTTTTAATCATTATTATAACATTTTAAAGTAGCATAATCTAAAAATTGTATGTTGTTTGCAAGCTCTAATAGACTATCTTCTAAATAAATAGCTGTTCCAATAATTACCTCACATAGGGTCATATGAATAACCTCCATTTTCATGTCAGCTAAAAATATGCCTTTGGCAGTTAGTAACTAATCTCTTCTCAATATATGTTTATACATATATACAAATTACAATCATCAGTCATCTGGTAGAAAGGCTTAGAAAGTACGAAGCCTTCTTGGAAATATCAAATAGGTGCTTAAACAGTGAGTTGTTCTAAACACGAAGCGGTTAAGCAAATAGGAAAATGCGCCGTTTTCGGAAAGCAATAAGTAAACAGTAAGCCCAATAGAATAACCATATTATGATGACTTTAATGGCTAAAATGAACATGACGGGTTCATGACTGCAGAGTACAACAAACGTGTCAATCATGTTCGTCATCATGCTCCCATGATGTCTGCAATATAGGTAATGTAAAATAAGATTTTGTAAGAGGTAATGTCATGCTGCATTGTAGCCGAACTGGGCCGGCACGACCGGGATGGTACCTCTCGCTCACATAAAACCGGTGTCAAGTGACAGCTACGCTGTCGCGTTTCGTGCGCGGTTTGTGACTTTCCGGTGGCCCGAAAGGAGGGCAATGCATCTGAATAACCTCTGCGTTCATTTGATATTGTATCTAAAAGTTATCCTTCAAAAAAGCTATATTTTCGATGGATTAGGTGTAGAGCAGTGTGTAGAGCTAGCTAAATGAAAAATATGAGCTTCAATTGAAAATAGACACGTAGTTTTGCAGATGTGCTCGAGCACCTGCCTAGAGCGAAGGTCGTTATGTTGTTTTTATGTGTATTATTACTTCCCTTATGAAATATTCTTCTAAAATTAAAATAGCCCATAGCTATGTTTACTTTTTGCTGACGAGGTCATTGCCTGTATGAATAATTAAAAACCAGACTTAAATGGAGTGTTTAGAGATACAAAAATGCATTTTTCGTACAAACCATATAGATTACAATTGTATGGCCTTCTATACTATATTAAAATTAAAGTAGGTATATTTGATGAGCGTAGCACGTAATCTTTGAAACTCCCGGAAAATTCTTTTACCAGTACAATGCAACGTTGTCTAAAAATTATCATCATTAGTCTAAAAACAACAGTAAATCTTTTTGTTTTGATTGGTTAAGATATGAGAAGGGCTAATCAAAATCTAAACGTATATTAAAAAAGGCTATGAATTCAAGTAAGTTATTAAAATGTCTCTCACATAAAAAGGAAAGAAATATCTGATTGCTATAAATTAAACAGACGGTAACAGCCAGATGAAGCATTATCCAATTAATATTGATACATATATTTAACTATTAGAACGAGATATGTATTTATCACCAATAAAACTTATACAGTATTATACAAAATCATAATTACCAATTAAAACATACAATCATGGAAAATGACAGGAAATGTTCTAGAAGATAGGAGAAAATGAGCAATACAATGTTTAGATTTTGTTAAGGAACTAATTGTACAGCCATTTCCCATGAAAATAATTGCTACATATTAATAGTCTGGAGTCACTATCCAAATACAGGCATGTATTTGGATAGTGAAGTAGCTGTACTTTTGCTAGTTATTTTATTATTAATGTACTTTTAATCACGTAAATGACACCAGGATCGGAGATTCAGGTTACCTATGATAGAAATTAGGTGATTTACCGGTGGGGGGATTATACCTTGCGCCACATAAGAATTTCTTACTTATATCTTTAGGGCAGGACAATACTCATATTTGCAAGACCAGCAACGGACAATCCTTTCGGTTCAGTGGGTGCCTATTGTTGTCGATTCACTGGTGGTACCAGGTGAAACGAAAACCCATTTCACCTATTTTCTTTAAGAAAGGGAACCTAGTGTAATTGGCACCCATTCGAATAAATAACGCCTGTATTGTCTTACCATCAGGGAGCTCTTGTCTCACGGTAAATGATGGTATTTGGTAATAGCAAAATCGATTTAAATCTTTGGTCACCGTACTTTAACTGTAAAGCAAATAAACTTAAACGGGCAAATATTAGTCAGCTAATATTGGCGTTAGTCTCGCATTGCACGACACAACTGTTTTTAGTTTTTGTGCGCTACCAGACGTTGACATTCCATGTCCATCTTTCTGCATTTTTTTAAATGCAGACTCCACCTTCACACAATAACACTTTTGGAAAATTGGAAACAAAACCAAAGAAGCCAGTGACTCGCCCTTAGGGTTCCGAAAAACGTGTATTTATGTAATACATATATAACAAATTAACTGTTTTCCCATTTTTTTACCTTACCTGTGTTGTGATTATTTTAAATCGAAGAGAAATGCTTTTTACGTATACTGATCGCTGCGCCCGAAAAGCTGGTAAGTGGACGCAGCTCTACCCACTAAAACCCGGTGAGTGCCACCAATGCCGCCTTTGGTGAGGTGCCCCGGATCTCATGAGCAAACAGGGCACCTCGACGGCTTGTCAGTCCCCCAAGGGACCGACGCCACCTCCACAGAGGGGTTGTTCCGCACCACATACCAATACCTCCCAACGTCGGGACAGTACAATGGGGTGAGGTTCCCGTCCTCGCCTCTTTCTCTTTTGTCCCCTCTTCTTATAAGAGGGATACAAAGAGCCCCCTCGGCCCAATTAGCTTCGCCCAAGGTGCAGCGGCTCACCTTAGGCTACTGAGCCCCACCGCCACGTTAGGCCTGAAACATGGTGGGGGGTGTTGTGAGACCTAGCTTCTTACATAACAATAGGACCCTGTAGATTTTAGTTTGACCGACAGACAGACAGACAGACAGACAGACAGACAGACAGATATACAGACAGACAGACAGATAAGACAGACAGACGGACAACAAAGCGATCCCACAAAAGTTACGTTTTGTTATTTTGAGAAACGAAACACTAAAAAGGAATTAAGTACTTGTTTGTTTTAAAGAATATTGATAAGACTACTTAGTAGGCCGATACGGACTTATACCATGTTTTTACCTTTTGAAGTGAAACTTCTTTGCGCGCATGAGGGTAAAATTTTTACGGATGTAACGTCACGAAAATGTGCAAAGTTTTTGTCCAAGAAGAGGGAGAGAGTGATTGAGACCGATTGAGAGAGAGTGAGAAAGGGCGAACGTAGCATGAAGCACATAGGCATGGAGTGAGAGTAGGGAGCAAGCGAGTGAGAAATATTGAGAGAGAGAGTGAGATAGAGTGGACGTCGCATCGCAAGTCTCGGAAATTGAAAGCTTTAGATTAGTATAAATATAAACGAGATTTAAAAATTAGTTTGCCAAATAAGTTTCACTTCTGACATGTGTACTTTGTACGCACGCAATTTTTTTATATCCCGGAGCTCGGTATTTCTACATCGCATACGAATGCCTTGTTCAAACTGTCTTATATGGACATGAAGTTATTATGTCTATGAATATCGAGCTCCATTGAATAAAAATGAAAAACAAACATTTAAATCAGCATTTTATTGAAAATAGCCATGTGGATTTAAAATGTAATAGTAGGGCTATAAATTGTCCACGTACAATTCAAACATTGTAAAATAACATTAACACATTATTATTCAATCAGTGTAGACTAATAAAAATACCTGAACATGAATAAATTGAAGAACCGAGTCCAGGGCGTGGAGTGGTTATGAATGGCGCGTGGCCTTGCGAGGTGACTGGCCTCAGGCCATAGTAATAAGTGTCCTTCAGAGCTCAGTCCAATTTAATAAGATCAGTCACTAAAGAAAAGATGAAGCTTCATAACCATACTTTTATCGCGTATGTAAAGTACGTTTTATTTAAAGTTAGGTCAATATCAGCACTCTTAAATATGTCATTCGAATTGAAAATATCTTTATTAACATACTACTGACTTTAAAAATTTAATATATAACAAACTTGCAATAGGTACTTAAAAGTTCAATTTAAAGTTATTAAAAAAATTACATTTATATACAGGAAGGATTTGATTTTTTGTTTGTTACGATTTAACTCAAAAACTACTCTAGCGATTTTAAAAATTCTTTCACAACTAATAAGCTACGAATGTGCTTTAAATCTCTGTATACGCAGGCGATGCAGCACCTGCACCGGTTGGTAATAAATAAATTAAAATAAATAATAATATAAATTGGTGTCAACATATGAATGTATTGTAATATGTATTATTATATTATGGCCAGTATAATTATAATAATGCAAAGAACTTGTTTGGTAAAATGCCAGTCAGTTATAAAATTATTTTTGCATTTGATAGTAGAGGAATGTTAAGAGCTACATTCATTTTAAGGCGGCTGAATACGGGTAGCAAAGATAGTGCGTTCGTAATTTAAAATCACAAAGCTAAATCCAACAGAAAGTAGGTAAATAAATATCCTTCAAACTAGAAATAGGGCACATTTCAAGTTTTAAAAACTTGAAATAAGGTATTTTTCCCGAGAATTAAAATACGTTATATTCTTAAAATCAATAACGTACAGAAACAAGATTACCTGTGCCCATATTGATGACAATCATTATGGTTTCCGAACGAAATTCCTACCATATAGCTGTCTCGTTTTAACACGCTGTGTGTGACAGAGACCTATGCAGATAAGTGCTAAGTGTTTTAAGCATACCTACTGCATAGCAATTAACAAGTGCTACCGTTGAGTCGTCCTTGTTTTTTGTTTGTACATTCATATATATTATTAAAAATGATACTTATTTTATTTTTTGAATAATGTGAAACAACTTTGATGTTTTTCGGACTGTCAGGACAGACTAATTTAGGCACAGAGACTATCTTACGTTTTAGGATAGGAAACGGATGAATTTTCTTGTATTTTTTCAATAGGGCTAGACTTTTTGGCCTGTTGACCTTTAAGCCCAATCGGAAGTGAGCAGATGGCTGAGGCTCTACCTAAGAAAATTTCTTAATCGAACTTCAAACAACTTGCATTAAATGCAAGCCTATCCTAGTGAGAAAAAATATAAATGTCTACTAGAAGAAATACAAAAGTATTAATATATTATAAATGCTTATAAGAAATATATAGTATAATATACATTGCTTATAAGCATTTATAAACGCTATAACTCAGATGCGGCAGCTTGGTCATCCTTTGTATGGTATATCTATACACTAAATAAAATTCGAGTGTCTGCTTGTAATATTAAAATAAGCGCTTTTTACTAAATGCATGTGGATGTATACACGGTACATATTATACCAAAACAACATCTATATAGATAAATAAAATTGGAGTGTCTGTTCGTAATATTAAAATAACCGCTTTTACTAAATGCATGTGGATGTATGTTATACACGGTACATATGCCAAAACAGGATTTTCACTGGAAGATAGCTGATGTTATAAGGAGTAACTTAGGTTACAAAAATAATCATCATGAATCCGTATACGGATGTAAATCTTAGTTAACGCGGGCGAAGCTGCGGTCTATACTTAGTATTACCAATCTAACATTTTTTTAAAAAATTGTCTGTCAGTCTGTTTGTTCCGGCTAATATCTGAAACAGCTGAGCCGATTTTGATAGGACTTCATCTGGTAGATAGCTGGTGTTAAAAAGAGTAACTTAGGCTATAAAAATCATCATCATCATTCCTCAATCCGGGTACGGCTGTAAATCTAAGTTAACGCGGGAGAAGCTGCGGGCAACAGTTAGTTTATAATCAAAGGCTTTTTTCTCCTGCACAATCTTAACTTGCATTTGTTTTACTATTTACAACGAAGAAAAGTCACCCTTCTATAAAATATCTCGAACATTCTATCACAAAGTTGAAAGCATCCGTAAATTAATAAGCTATCTTCATCCTAACTTTAATGCCTTCAGATTATACAGAAGGCAGTAACGAAGTGCGGAATTTATGGCAGATTAGGGGCATACCATAATAACATCTAATTACACTTCTCCATCGTTACGTCGATTTGATGAGGTAGAAAGAGATAGATAGTGTTACGTCAGCTCCGCCTCTGTATTTTTAATTTAATTAATGATATTGTGAAAGTTTGTTTGTTTGTCACCCTTGGCTGAACGAATTAGACGTATTGCTTAGAATAATAATTACAATACAGTGTAATTATTCTAAGACGACGTAGGTGTGACTTCTTCAAACTCCATACTAATCCTAATACATAATATTATAAATTCGAATGCTAGTTTGATAATATTTATAAGATAAGGTTCTATACCTTTATTAAACCTTTTTAAATATTACACAATAAATGATTGAGGCGAAATCATATTCCAGTTTTTTCTTTGATAATTTTATTGTTCTTGATTTATTCAACAATCACACCACGTTAATCTACCCCCGTGGTAAGTTCTTAAGAACTTGCGTTACGGGTACTAGAAACGGAAATAAATTTATATAAATACACGTCCATAGCCCGGTACAGACATCTATATTCATCCCCACCACGGTTCAAGCCTTGTCGTGGCGGTGGGGCTCAGTAGCCTAGGGTGAGCCCAGCACCTTGGGCGAAGCTAATTGAGCCGAGGGGGCTCTTTGTACCCCTCTTATAAGAAGAGGGGACAAAAGAGCAGGGGGCAAGGGGTGAGGATGGAAACCTCACCCCATTGTACTGTCCCGACGTTGAGAGGGGTTGTTCTGTGGTGCGGGGCAACCCCTCTGTGGAGGTGGCGTCGGTCCCTTGCGGGACTGATCCGGGGCACCTCACCAAGGCGGCATTGGTGGCACTCGCCGCGTTTTAGTGGGTAGAGCTGCGTCCATTTACCATCTTTCGGGCGTAGCGAGTCCCACATACCCACCTGGGGAGACCCACTCCCCAGGCGGGATGCCTCAGAGCATTTCCCGGCGTAAAAAAAAAAAGACATCCATATTCATCATACAAATTATCTGCACCTGGCGGGATTCGAACCCGCCACCAACCGGCTGTAGGCTTGGCGATTGTAAACAAATCCCAAAAGGTCAAAGTGCCGCGAGCAACAGAGTATAAAACAAATTAAATTAAATCAACATGAACGAAATATATTGAATCAGCTGCTACTTACGGTATTTCTGAACCGTTACGACTTAGGGACCTACAAGAAAAGAGCATACCTACTCCCATTTGAAAGGCCGGCAACGCACCTGTTAACCCTCTGGTGTAGCGGGTGTCCGTGGATGTCGTTATCACTTACCATCAGGTGAACCGACTGTCCGTTTGCCCCCTCTATTATAAAAATAAACTTGAAGTTGTACCAAGCACCATGGCAACCCATCATACCCATCAGACACAAACTTTCATCTACGAGAATGTTTCCCATTGACATTTGTAAAAGTACGATTTCAAACAATGGCAAAAATGTCTTAATACAATTTACCGGTATGTCGAGGTCGTAGACCCAGCTATTTTCATAGGTCGCAATTTCTAATTAGACTAAGTAACCTGGGCTTTAAGTTTAGTTATAATTATGATAATTTTAAACAAAAAAATTATAAAACTGTATTCCATTATATTAAAAATGCGTTCACTTTACGGCTTGTTAACTCATTGCTATATTAAAATATGTTGACCGGGTGAACTCCAAATTAAAAGTTATCAAGAAAAACTTGATGGACGATTTTTGAAAAAGGTTAAGAATATATCTAATTTCTTTTTAATCAAAATGATAACAAGTGTATTATGCTTTAAAGTAGTTTAAAGGAATGACAATTTTAATCCTAACTTACAATAAGACGTTACAAATCCATCTCAATTTATGAAACTGTTTGAAATCCAATTTTAGCGTGCATATAGCCGCCTTTTTAAATATGTAGATATAATATTATTAGGTATTTGATTATTATATCAGCCAATTTTTATTAAAACATATCAAAATCTTGTCACGACGTTCGTTGATGCTAATCTTCGGAGCCTCTTATCTATTTTAATGAAATTTTGTAAATTAGTACTTTCGCTCAAATTTTGACTTGATCAAGTTATGTGGCGTTCATTGAGGGAGGCCTATGTTCAGCAGTGGACGGATAGAGGCTGATGATGATGATTACGAGTTCTCTGGGATTCCCGTCGAATGAAAAAATACCTTTCCTTGACCAATTAATTATTATTATTGAAGAAAGTTTTAGGGTGTTTATTTTGGAACAACGTTCTTAAACCTATTTTAGAGTGGATAAAACCGCGCTTACGTTTTACGGTAGTCTTTTTATTTGGTTTAGCTTAGGCCGGTCTGTGATACTAACATTTTATCATCATCGTCATTAAAACGGCATTTCGTCCATTGACTAGATATAGGTAGGCCTCTTTCAACGAACCCAATGACGGCTGACCTCCCAAACCCCGCCAATTACGTGAGATAGATATTAATTATACAATAATTGTTTACATTTACAAGATTAATTTCTCTTGCTTTCATAACATAAGAATGTTAATACAATGATCATATCACAGCAGGTCAGGTGGGTAAGGTAAGGTAAAAATGGCCCGATAAGGTCACTCATGTTACCACGAACAAACAAAGGGACATTACCGAGGTTACGTCTCATTGTCTCTGGGTGATATGATACTTCCGTGAAAACGAATGCAACGGGGAGATGTATGTAATATGTATACTCAATCGTCTGATAATATGCTTGTAATGAAGAAAAAAGCTTAAAATATGCCATAAAAGCTTTTTGACGTGACAACGTCTTATAATTCGATGGAGCCGGCTACAAGAACGAAAAAACATGACGCATGCGGCGTTATCTCGCTCTGAGGCGTTCCATTTTCTTATGACGTTGTCACGTTAAACTATCGTCAGTAAACCGACTTTACAGACAACCGATTTTTTTAAGATAATTTGTGTGATTATAAAAAAATTTGAGGGTTATCATGACATCAAAATTTTTCTAAGTCCCCGCCAGCGTTCCCTAGACCCAGCTCATAGCGCCCCTAAGGCTACCCACAACCAAAAATCCTAACTAATATTATAAATACGAATGTAATGTAATGTGTGTTTGTTTGTTTCGCTTTCAAGCCTAAACCACTGGACCTATTTTAAATATTTTTGCACCAATGGATAGCTACATTATCAGCGAGTAACATAGCCTACAGTTTATCTCCGTATTCCCACGGGAACGGAAAATACGCGGGTGAAACCGCGGGGCGCTGCTATTATAATATTACAGACTAGTAAATCCTTTATTAAAACATGAATGAGGTAGAATCATATCAGCATTACATTCTACATCATTCTATTAACATGTTTTACAAAAGGATTTACTACACCTCAAGTCTTAGCCGGATTTTTTTTTTCGCCATGGGTACGCAAAGAACATTCTAGAACTAGACCCAGATATAAGAAGCTAGTCAATATTTCAGTTTGTACTATATATTACATTTAACTAAAAATAGATTAAAAATTGATGAGCTACAGATTTTTTTCCAACCCGACGCCAGGAGGCCGTGTGGTCGCAGACTGCACGGTTGGCGAGGGGCAACCCCCCACTTTTATAAACCAAAGGTGAGCCAAATGGGCTCACACTAATCCGATGTAGCATTAGGGCCTTCGGGTCGTTAGCATAGATCCATCCGAAAAAAAAAAAACGTTTTTTTTCGTACTTTCTCTGTGCAATAAAATATCTATTATAAGCTTCAAGCTGAGCGTGTTATATTAAACTTGTAGTAAAAGAATAAAATATCAAGTGTAATTCGGATACCTACATAATGAAATAAAACACATGTTTTGGTGAAAACGTTGCATATACGGAACCCCTGGGGCGCAACACTTTTTATTGTTAAATATAATTAATTTGAGTTGAACGTGTATTATTGTATAAAGCCGTTAACTACGTCATGGTCAATTTACTGGGGCCCGTACACTTCACTTTCATTGGGTTTCTTTTTTTTGTTACTATGGTATGTAGGCAGGCAAAAAAAACTCTACATTCAAATTTGACATGTAATCGTGCGGTTCCCGCGTATCTGGACAAGCCCTAAATAAATATCTAAATATAAATAAGACCCACGCGGTTCCCACGCGATTCGGAAATCGCGCGATTGTCACCGTGTCTGAATAAGCCCTTATACTATAATACTACTAATAAAGAAAAAGATGAACTTCTCGAAACAAAACTTCTTAAGTACATAGATTCATCATTTAATCTATATTGTTGACGCTTGACAATTTCTTTAAGTGACCAAAAGGTACAAAAATCATCATTAGCTCGTATACGTCCAACTTATTGTACATAATGAGATTACTAACGCCATAAGGCGCGAAGAGCCTAAAAGGATTGTTGTTTTATTTGATCAGGAATCGTTTATCTTCAGAACCTCTGGAATCTCAAATAAATATCGGTCAGATATTAAGTGTTCGTATCTGTCTGGTTTTTGTCGGTCACCTTGGAGCGCTTAACAGTACAAGTAATTCAATATCAATTTGTGGACAATAAGCGCGACCGCAGTCTGCTCTACTGGTGCAGACTTGACGCAGTCTCACAATATTTTGGTGGCAATTTTCGGCGAATAAAGAGTCGGGGATTTAGCGGGATTGGGTCGCCTTTAGCAGTGGTACTCACTTGATATATTGACTTGGTATCGAGTAGACTCACACAGTTAAATAAATAAATAGATGACGGAAAGAGGCAGACGCTTAGCGCAAACGTCATTATTTTCATATTTTATATTCCTACTCCGTTATCTAGAACACAACACCGTTGTTTGACTGGAGAATGAGGTATCGTTCAATACTCTATGCTCTTCAATTAGTTTAATGCAAAAGTTATAAATCATTAGAAATAGCAAAAAAGTTTTCTGTCGCGGGAGACCTGACGTTTGGAAACGTGACGATGATGTATCTGGTAATATAATTAATAAAATTAATAAAAAATTAAAGCGTGATATGTCAGCGACATACGTGCCATTTTCATTCACGACAATACAGCCAATTTTACTGCTAATGTGCGACAAGAGATGTTTTACACCATATTTTACACCAGAGCAAATTAATACTAAGCTTCAAAACTTCATTCGTTCTAGAATTATATTTTCATCTGCAAGTGAAACTGCATGCTCGTAAATATTGTAATTTAAACATGCACTCTCTACCTACATTGCTGTAATCTTACTTTTAAATCACCTCGGTCGATTGATCTTTATATGTCACAGTTCTGCGCAAGTGGCCCGCGCCATAGCCTACATGATATTTTTTATCTGTGAACAAACAGTATTTGCTTTCCACGCACTACGCACAATCACGCGTTTGCGTTCGATTTGACATTTGTTTTTAATTCATGATTTTATCTGTGGATTCGTGACTAAACAAACATGGCCGCCTCAACTCAGAATGTCTTTAGTAAATTATGATTCCTAAAAAAAACAACTAATAAATAATAAAACTAGACGTCATCTTTTCAGTTTAGCCTTTACCCATCTTTGCTAATGTCTTGAAATAACACTTAGCATAAGTAAATAAAAAAATATTAAGTACCTACTTCATAACTAAACTGTTTTTGGATGTAATTCTTATTATGGTATATTGTTTCACATACATATATGGCTCTGCTTTCCTATAGCGTTCCTAAAAATCCTGAGGTAAAACACAATGGAAGTAATTAGGGGCCATCCATAAATTACGTCACACGAATATCATGATATTTGGACCCCTCCCCCGTCCTTGTCACAGATGGTCACATTTATAAGACCCCCCCACCCCTATTGTGACGTCACATATTTTGCAATTTTTACATAAATAAATTGATAAATCAAAACAGCTGTTCCGAAATTAGTTTTATTTTTGCTTTAAATTATTTTTACGTTTTTTAATTAGTTCACAGTACCTAGTCTTATGTGACGTCACAAAATCTGGGAGACCTCCCACCCCCTTGTCACATAATGTCACACTTTGTTGGACCCTCCCTCCCTCTTAACCTGTGACGTAATTTATGGACGGCCCCTTAGCTATGTACCTTTAATACGAATTAAACGTTTTTATAGGGCATTATATTATACAGCTTGGCAAAAAAGAGTATGGAAAAAATGAGGGCGCCACTTTCACTTAGGTCTCATCATAATATGGAAAATCAGCAAGATAATTTAATCAAATTGTTAAAAATAAATGTGAAACACTAAGCTTTACTCAAAATCTAGTATTTGTTGGCCAAGTATTGTCAACATCATAGGTTTCCATTTAGTATAATATTTAGTTCCACCTGTCACCACGTCATAGTCTTTTTTGCCAAGCTGTATATCCCTAGACTTATGAAGCTTATTAACAAGAAAGTATTTGGAAAGGTTACATAGTTTATTAGAAAGCCTGTATGGCTCCGGGCGATAGACCGCTTACTTGAGTGAGACAAGTACGTCAAGAGCTCGATGGAAGTTCCAACTACATACTTACGACATATCCGAGCTATCGAGACTAAACTAGTAGGTTTTTACTTGTTATTATACAACTAACAACTAACGTGTATCGCACGATTCATACTAATACTAATATATATATATATATATATATAATACTAGAGGTCCAGACGTCCTGTGACAGATCAACTTTTTAATCTTTCGTCTTAAAGTTTATTTTTGAACCGAAAACCAATTGAAACGTTTTAGGATTTTTTAAATTTCTGAACGCACCAAAAACCTAGTAATACCTACCTCTTTGGAACGCACTTATAAATATTTGACAACCAAGTGACACTCGAAGATCCTTTGAGGTGGGAAAAAATATAACAATTATAATTCCTATCTCAAAGAAATATATATATATAGGTTTATAGATCATTACGAATATCAAATTTTTGATATGTAGGAGCAGTTAGTAGTTACTATTGTAAAAATTGACCAGTATAAAACAAGTTTAAGGTGGAATGAATTGGGATCGAAACCGTTCTCGAAAATACTTTTTTTATGTCATAAGGGGACAAACGAGCAATCGGAGCCTTATGGTGACTATCGACGCCCATAGACATCCGCACAACCAAAAGTTATGCAGATGCGTTGGCCTCCTTTTCTCTATCCCCCCAATGGGCCACCGGAAACTCACAAACCGCACGAAACGCGACAGCATTGCTGTCACTTGACGCCGGTGTTATGTGAGCGAAAGGTACCACCCCGGTCGTGCCGGCCCAATGCGGCTGCAGAGCAGCATAGCAATACCTCTTAATCACATACACAGACACAGAAGATTCATATAATATGTAAGTATACAAAGATTAAACCAAAACTGGTGAACCCACAGATATTAAAAATAAGGGTGAACCGACTGTCTGTTTGCCCTCTCTTTTATAAAATAATAAATAACTCCCTTTAACATAACTATGCGACGTTTAAAAATAGAATTACTTTTGGTGAAATGAAACTTGAATTTGGAGAGTTTACTTACCATGCTAAAGTGGATTAACAATGAATATAGGTACATAATTTATACTGCCAGGAGACTGCCAGTAACAGAATCGTAATTTTATATTTAATTTTACTTCATAAATTCATAATACCTATGCCTATATAATACATATTCTAGACATTTATCTTTAGGCACGTTTTTAATATTTAAAATTATATGTTCAAATATGTCAACAAGATAATAAAAACGTAATAAAACTAAAAATAAGCATTGTAACTAGTGGTGGTTAATATAACGCATAGCGCCATAACGTAGCGCGCTATTCATACTCAACGTATAGCGTACGCTATATAAATTCCTATTCGGCGCTATAACGCCTCGCTACATTGGGTATGTAGCGAGGCGGCTAGCGTAGGCCGTAGTTATAACTTTATAACATTCGAACTACGCCAACGTGCTAGATCATAGACGCTAGACGTTATAAATCCCGGCTTTTAGTCTTGCGACTACACGTTATTATATAGTCTATAAAATAGCGCGTTAGAAAAATATAGTTTATAGTCCATAGCACGTTATCATAAAATAGTTTATTTGCACACCACTAATTGTAACATATAGATTACAAATTTATTCAAATCGAGACGTCAAACGGTGCATAATGTTTGACATAATTATTATTATGTTAATTTTAATAAAACTAGAAATGATTTATTCGTATTACGTTTTTAAGAATAATTTATGGCTTATTTATGATAAAATAATAAAAATAATATCTATGGACGCTTTTACACCACGTCAATCTGGTTCCGTGGTAAGTTCTCGAAGAACAGCTTGTGCTCCAACCCGACGTCAGGAGGCCGTGTGGTCGAAGACTGCACGGTTGGCGGGGGGCAACCCCCCACTTTTACAAATCAAAGGTGAGCCAAATGGGTTCACACTAATCCGATGTAGCATTAGGGCCTTCGGGCCGTTAGCATAGATCCATCCGAAAAAAAAGCTTGTGCTACGGGTACCAGACAACGGAAATATATTTTATACTATACATATATGTATTTAAGATTTTTATTATATAATACACATCCTTTTATTTTATTATATCGTCTCAAACTTTTTCGTCTGTGTGTTGCATGTCGCGTGACGGTCAGCCGCCAAGTTTTCCAAGTATAAAATTAAGAATGATAAAGCGATTTTTATACCCTTAATGGAATATTTATCCAAAAATTTTTAGTTAAACGTCTATAATGTGAAAAAAAAGTTTCACTTTTACCGTGGTTTCATAAAACCACACAATCCTTTTTGTTACTTCAATTTAGTTTTCTTTTTTGCTATCATGTTGCCCCTACCAAAAATTTTATACTTAACATATTCCAAGAATTTTCTTTTAAACACTAAGCTACGTTTAACTTATTTATTACTAACCTTTAAGTACTAACAATTTAGGTTACTAACAGTAGGCTGACTGCTGGCAACACATCATAAGTTTTATGATCATTTCAATTCAATGGAATACGATTTTCAATCATGTATGATTGTATATAGCGGATACATATTATGACGGTTTCGCAGCAGTTATAGACGATAGACATTACTGCACGTAACCTAATGCTTGTAAGTGTCTAAAATGTGCTAGAATATTCTCAATGATGTATGCAATTTAAAATAGCCGTAACGGAGTTCGGCAGATTTTGGCCCCACTATGGTTCTAGCCTTGTCGTGGCGGTGGGGCTCAGTAACCTAAGGTGAACCCATCACCTTGAGCGAAGCAAATTGAGCCGAGGGAGCCGCTATTTGTACCCCTCTTATAAGAAAAAGGGACAAAAGAGCAGGGGCGACAAGGGGCTTGGACGGGAACCTCACGACGTACTGTCCCGACGTTGGGAGGGGTTGTTCTGTGGTGCGGGACATCCCCTTTGTGGAGGTGGCGTCAGTCCCTTGAGGGAGTGAATAGCCGTCGAGATGCCTTATTTGCTCAACAGATCCGGGTCACCTCACCAAAGGCGGCATTGTTGGCACTCGTCGGGTTTTAGTGGGTAGAGCTGCGTCCACCTGACCACCTTTCGGGCGCAGCGAGTCCCACATACCCTATTGGGAAGACCCACTCCCCTCAGAGCATTTCCCGGTGTAAAAGAAAAAAATAGTTCTGCAGATTTGAGCATGCGGATAGCAAAATCACCCCTACTCTTCCGATTTCGCATAAAGGTCTTTGGACCATAGCTTAGGTCAATTCGAAAAAAAAAATGCCTGTGAAGCGTAGACAGAGAATACTATAGACTGCTGGATAATTCTTACTCCTTCCCACATAAAAGAGATGTGCTTATTACAATAATTAAGGGAAAACAAGGACAAGACTATACTATTGGCATCTCTCAGTGCGTGCTGATTTTTTCAAGGTCAACAACATATCTTGCTACACAAATTTTGACATTTGTAATTTGTTTACAACATGTAGTCAATTGTGAAGTAGTGTTTTAGTTAGTTAGTAGTAGTTAGTAGTAGTAGTAGTTAGTTAGTAGTGTTTTAGTTAGTTTAAATCACCCCTACTCTTCCGATTTCGCATAAAGGTCTTTGGACCATAGCTTAGGTCAATTCGAAAAAAAAAATGCCTGTGAAGCGTAGACAGAGAATACTATAGACTGCTGGATAATTCTTACTCCTTCCCACATAAAAGAGATGTGCTTATTACAATAATTAAGGGAAAACAAGGACAAGACTATACTATTGGCATCTCTCAGTGCGTGCTGATTTTTTCAAGGTCAACAACATATCTTGCTACACAAATTTTGACATTTGTAATTTGTTTACAACATGTAGTCAATTGTGAAGTAGTGTTTTAGTATTTTAATGTAATTAACGAATTGGTTGGTAATTAAAAAAATAAGGGGAATAAAAACATATTCTGGAATACCCTAACAATGGTTTGGTACAGTATAATTAATTGTAAAAGTGGTAGTGACCGGAAAATTCCAACATTGACTTTTCACGCGCAAGTTCATATTTTATTGCATATTGTGGTTATTTGTAGTTGAATAACGATATATGTGATCAGTATTTATGTATAAATACTTTCATTGGCTTATAATTCATAAGTTAAATTGAAAAAAAGGTAATAATTAATATTGCTTTTGTGACGTCTATAATTTTAACATTGCTAGTACCTACTTACTATGTTTTCCCTTTTCCCAGTAATGTGTGTAATTAATATTTTGATTGAATTTATATCCAAAAGGTATCCTTAAATTAAAAGTGAGATACCTATATATTTTCATTTAAATCATAATAGTTATAAGGAACTTATGGTGGAATTTTTTATATAAGAAAAATATTACTCATAGAAGTTTAAATAAGGTTTATTTTTCATACAATATTCTGAGTTCGTAACGAAATATAATTGCTTCATTTTAAATTTTCTAGAATAGTTTTGAATTCATTTTAAATAAGTTTAAATATTTTCAAAATAGAGAAATATTCAAATTTTTCATATTTCAGCTTGGAGGGATGAGAGATGAGAGAAATGAACCCATACCATGAACATCTACTTCTATACCATTCACAAAACAATTAAATAGCAACCAATACCTGTTAAAATTTTATGCAGTAACTGTGCCCTGTTTAAGTTCCTCTGTCTACATTCTTTGTCATTACTTAATTATCATACAATAATATGGTTGCTATCATCATCATCATCATCATCTATCCGTCCACTGCTGAACATAGGCCTCCCTCAATGAACGCCAAGACGTTCGATCCCATGGTTGCTATGCAAGAGCTAATTTAATTATAATATTTCTTTATTTCAATAAAACAAACTTTTTACTCTTATGTTCCTCCTTTCCTTTCCAGTATTCTTATTTTTCTAGTAAGACTTGAGAATTTTATGTCAAATTCCAGCTTATATTAATGTTTATGTAAACTTTATTTTATTACTAGCTGTTGCCCGCAGCTTCGCCCGCGTTAACTTAGATTTACAGCCGTACCCGGATTGATGATGATTTTTATACCCTAAGTTACTCCCTATAACATCAGCTATATGTTAGCCGTTTCAGAGATTAGCCAGAACAAACAGACAGATAGACAAAAATTGTAAAGGCTATTTTGGTATATGTCCCATGTATACATCCATGTGCATTCAATAAAAAGCGGTTATTTTGATATTACAAACAGACACTCGAATTTTATTTATCTGTATAGATTTATTACTTACCCAGTTCTAATGCATTACAGTTCTAATATACATTTTTATAATAGATTAGAGGGTCAATCGGAACTAAAAGTATGTCATCGAATCAGTTTAAATTAAATGCGCAATAAAGAGTCTCAAAAATTCACACTATAAAATAACTTTTGGAAACAAAAAAATACCTAAAAACATTACACACAATAATATGTGTAATCTAAAACATTACACAAGCTAAAAAGCTTGTCATGTTTTTTATATTTAGCATTTTGCCTTAAAGTAGGCAAAAAGTTTTTGTATGGCAACAACCATTTTAGACGTCACTTGAATATATCTATCTCATGTCGCCACGGCTACCAGCAGTCTATAATATTCTCTGTCTACGCTGTGAAGTCTCTATTAATTCTAACCTACAGTGCCACATACTTTTCTTGGCCGGCGGCTGAAATTGGTACTACCATCGGCATTTTGAAATGTCAGACAGACATTGTCAGTTAGCTCTCAAATACAACTTGCGGAGTTTTGTGTTTTGTGGTTTATATGAACATCAAACATGCCTGGAGTATTGAAAAGCGATGGCAGAAGCATTGTTTTACGCGTTCTTTCTTTCATGAATGAAGAAAAACGCAACCAAGCGCCAATTATACCATTACAAAAAGTATATGAACGAGTTGATGCGGCTACAGGTTAGTGTTACCAGCATAGATGGGGATGAATTTACCTACGTATTAATGAAACGGAAACTTACTAATTTACTTTTTTTATTACAGGCGTTAGTGAAAGGTCAGTGCGACGAATGGTAAATGAAAAGAAACGGGCCGATGAAACAGGGACATTACTCAGGTAAAAAAGAAATTCCCACTTTACCGAAGTTACTTAATGTTCTTCGAGAAGAAATTGATTTTAAGGGGAGCCGAGATACCCTACGGAAAATATTACATTAACTAGGATTTCGTTACAAGAAGACCCAATCTAATAGTTCTTTCTTAACGTAATGATATATCCGCATGGAGGGCGACATATTTACAAAAAATTCAGGAAAACGAACTTAGTGACAAAAATAAACTTGTAGTTTTTTTTGGACGAAACATATATTCACACTTCGCACACAGCTGGACAATGTTGGCAAAGTAATGAGGATGATGGTGTTCTGAACCCAGTTTCTAAAGGGAATAGATATATAATCGTCAATGCAGGAGGAGAAGCAGCTTTTGTCAAGAATTCTTTTTGCTCGTTTTCAAATCAAATACAAAAAGCGGTGATTATCATGATGAAATGAACAACACAAAATTTAAAAAATGGGTCGCTGACAAGTTGCTTCCAAATTTGGATCAATGCAATGCAACTGCATTGCAATGCGGTTGCATTGCATTGATTTGCAATTGCAATGAAGTTAGCCATGCAACAATGGCTAACTGAAAATAACGTGGAATTCCACGAAAGCTATACAAAACCTAAGCTTTATGAACTAAATAAGACACAAACCGGCACCAGAATACGAAATTGATAAATTGATGAAAGATAGTGGACACACGGTGTTAAGATTGCCACCACATCATTGCGATCTTAATGCAATAGAAATGAACTGGAGTTCAATGAAACGGAATGTAGCAGAGAGGAACCTTCTGAAATCAAGTACTGAAATGCCTCAGTTGATTGCAGGAGCCTTCGACAGAATATCTGTTGTAGAATGGAAAAAACATTGCGATCGTGTAAAAAAAATGAAAACAAATACAGATAAAAATATGCGTTTTTAGATGAACCGTTCATTATTAGTTTGGCCAGCGATAGTGAAAGCGAAAGCAGTGATTCTGAAGATGAACATTTTGAATATTCGGGAAATCAAATAATTGATGGAGTTCGTCCTCTAGAGTGTGATTCTTCAGATGTTGTTTTGTTTGATCATAATTATTGTATAAAAATATAGAGGGAAAACACGTGTAGAGTGCTTAAAATGATTTATAAATAATGCTCTTAGCAATAAGCCCGCTATTTGTACTGTTTTGTAATGTTTGTGTTTATTTTCTTTCTTGGTGCGTACAATAAATAATTTTACTATTCACCAACACCTAATAAAAAAACAACTAAAATGTATTTATTTTTATTTCTTGCATTATTAATTACAATGGCAAAGTTTTAATTATCGAACGGTTCCGATTGCTTATATCTTAAAAGATATTATATTAATAGTACAGGTAACAAAATCTATCATAGCAGTATTGTTCCTAAGTTTATGTCACATTTATTTTCCTAGAACTGTATTTTCTAGATATTAGTATACATTGTTTTATTAGGACACTTCAATAAATTACTTATTAAGGTAGCCTGCATCACTTAAAATTTTTCCCCATATAATGGTTAATTTTTATTTACTAGCAATACTAATATCCATGACAGCGACGCTCTTACCGGCCAAGAAAAGTTTGTGGCACTGTATCCTAATCTCATTGTACTCAAATTAAATACATGCTGTATATAATATGCAAAATAAGTTTGTATTTTAAGTTTTAATACATAAAAGTCAAACAATGTCGGAAAAGATTCAATTTAGAAACTAGATGTGACGTATTCTTTTTCTGAAATCTTCATTCTTGTATCTCACAAGATTATCTTATACTAGCTGTTGCCTGCAGCTTCGCCCGCGTTACTCAACTCCTATAAGGCCGCGTTTCCACCTGCAAGCAAACTCGCGGAACTCTTGCATGAGTTCCTTGCAATATTGTTTACATTTCGTACTAATTCTTGCAATTTATTTCTGCAATAAATGTCTTGCGAGAAGCTCGCGGATAATACTATCGCAACTTATCGCGGAGGTATTTACACACGAGAGCTTACGAATGTCGCGATAGGAACTATTGCAATTTATTTAATTCTATACTGTGGAATCATGCCGTCAAGACGCGCACGTGTAGCAGCTGCATTAACAATTTTGTTGTTGAAAAAGAAAAAAAGATCAATTTGGGTTCGAGAATGGATTTCTAGGAGACATGAAGCTGGTGCTTACCATAATTTATTACGCGATAAAAGAGGCACTAATAACAACCCAGGAAATGTAGCCCAGCAAATTCGTGAAGCATTTAAAGATTATTTTATTTCTCCGGAAGGTGAAGTGAAGAACATGGCAATATCAGCATATTTAATAATCAGTAAAACTTATTTTATTAATAAAAATTAAATAAATTAATCAGTGTATATTATTTCATTTAGAAGATTAAATAAATACCCATTTATCTATTTACCAAGGCATCAGTACTGGGTGCGCTGCTCACATCTAAAAACTTAAGAGCCTCGAAATAACCCCAGTTGGATTTGTAAAGATCATCTTGGCCACTTCCACTCTTCTTGATCTTTAATTTCTTCAATTCATTCTGCCATTGACTTCTTAAATCATGCAGTTTTTGGGATATTTCATTTTCAGTTGTAGAGAATTCTTGTGAAATGGAATTCAGCACAGAGCTTTTTTTAATTCGGTTTTTATAATTCGCATGCCGGTTGTCCCACAAACAAGGATTGCACTCATAAAATCCTATTAACTTTATGGTTTCTTCACGAGACCATTCACGACTTTGTCGTAGACTCATTATTTTAAACAAAAACACAAGCCGTGCGTGCGATACTTGCTGCGAGATATACAAAACTAGACCGATAAGCAGCGAGATCTGTCGCGAGTCCATGCAGACATGTTTAGACATGCTTTCGCAACTACTCGCAGGAAGCGCTTGACAAACTGTCGCGACAGCACTTGCTACGGGGTTTATTTACACTTACAAGCTGCTGTCAGACAGACTGTCAGACACTTCTCGCGGAAGTTGTCTTGCAGGTGGAAACGCGGCCTAAGTCACAGCGTGATGTTATATAGCTTATAGCCTTCCTCGATAAATAAGCTGCATAACACTGAAATAATTTTTCAAATCGGACCTGTCGTTCCTGAGATTAGCGCGTTCAAACAAACAAACAAACTCTTCAGCTTTATAATATTAGTGTAGATTTAAACTTTTCTTACATTAACTATGCTTTAATTTCTTTTTTATAACTACTATTAATTATTACACCTATTAAGTCAACGTTTTAAGCAGACAAAGTGTTGGTCGACAATTAACCATGTGGGAAAGACGATCTTCGTGCAGTGGCCGGCCCGTATTGGATGCGAAGGGCAAAGGATCGGTCTTGGGTTTAATTGAAGGAGCCGTTCAGCAGTCGATGGATAAAGGCTGACGATGATGATGATTTATTCAATAAACAAACAATCCAAAGTTGATAAAAAATACATTAAGCACCTACATACCCCAGATATGGACAAAACGAGGAACACGTCTTTGTTTAGATAACGTAACATTTTAAGCTGAATCTGACAAAGTTTGATATACAAAAATACGTTTTAGGTGGCGACGCGTTGTTAAACAATTATTCTAAAACCATGTAGGCGTAAGAGGGGACGGAGCGTCCTGAGCGGGCGAGGCTTGCCATACGCGCCTAGCGCGCGAGCTTATAACTAAAGAACGAACGACAAAATGATTTTTGTTATTTTATTTAGTTAAAAACGAAAATTAGTGAAATTCCTTCAATTATTTTAAAGAGCATAATACTATATACTCTTCTACGGAGAAAGTTAAGAGGCTTAATCCGGTCCCATTTGCCCATGACATCTGAATCTCTTTTTAAAAAGAGGTTTGATATTTTTTTCTCTGTCACAAAAGTTACCTAACCATGTATTGAAAACTAACAAAATGAGGTTTTCATCATTAAGTACACAAAGTGACATTAAGGTCACAAACTTATATTTTCATTCGTAATAAGTATGGAATTCCTGAAAAAAATTAGATTATTTACGCCTAAATTTCCAATGCGTCCTCATAAAGAAATACCTATTCCAAATCGCGTCTTTCCTAAAGTTACACAATATTGATAAAACGCTAAACGCGAAACAAATCGTTAATGATCTATCTTGATTGATATATTTGTGATTTTACTTTCGAGCGGTTTCTCTCCGCGCCAGAATTCTGCTCTGTCATGCGATATGAGCTATTATCCGAAAATTGCTTTTGGATTCTTAAGCTCTTAATTACTTTTCCTCTTTATGCCTGTATTTTATGGTTGCTCGTATAGGATTAATAATAATAAAATGCCTAATGTACTTTACCTATTGTAAAGCATCATCTTATTAGAAAGAGCCGGAATTTTTTAATACGCAAAGCTTTACGGTGTTTCAAAAGGAAGGGCAGAAAAAACAGTTATAACTGGACTGGACTGGACTAGACTGGAGACATGTTGCATCTCTGCGTCATAGGGAACGCTGAACGCATTTATAATTTGTATGAGTCTTTTTTTTTTTTTCTTTAACGCCGGGAAATACTCTGAGGCACCCTGCGGGGGAGTGGGTCTCCCCACGCGGGTATGTGGGACTCGCTGCGCCCGAAAGCTGGTAAGTGGACGCAGCTCTACCCACTAAAACCCGGCGAGTGCCACCAATGCCGCCTTTGGTAAGGTGCCCCGGATCTAATAAACAAACAGGGCACCTCGACGACTAGTCAGTCTCCCACGGGACCGACTCCACCTCCACCGAGGGGTTGTCCCGTACCACAGAACAACCCCTCCCAACGTCGGGACAATACAATGGGGTGAGGTTCCCATCCTCGCCCCTTGCCCCTGCTCTTTTGTCCCCTCTTCTTATAAGAGGGGTACAAAGAGCCCCCTTGACTCAATTAGCTTCGCCCAAGGTGCAGCGGCTCACCCTAGGCGGCTACTGATTCGCACCGCCACGTCAAGGCCTGAACCATGGTGGGGAATTTGTATGAGCCTGGTATAATAAGGGATCACCAAATAGAGTAGTAATGTTAGCCATACAATTCCGAAACTGATCAATGATTTGTTACTGACGTAATAGCAATTTAACCAACTGTTATCTGTTTGTACTAGAGATGTTGAATATAACTATCAACCAATAAATTTAACTAATATTTAAAATCAACCATTATATTCAATAAACAAAATTAACATTAACGAATAAATATCATATTATTTTCAACCGTCTCAACCTGGGTTGATGAATCAACTATATTGAATGCTTGGAAATTTTACCTTTAACTTCTTTTAAATAAGGAACATTTTCGTACGTTCACATAATATTATATCACCGGACTGAAGTTGCCTACATTGACATTCTATTGTTGCCCTTTTTTTTTTAATAATATTTTATGGCCTGGTTACGTTTGTTGCCCTTATTTTAATCAGAATAGTGTTGGAATTGATAATTTCTTGTATGCAATATTTTTATTCGAAACAAAGTGTAGTGATATTTTAAACAATTAACTATTAACTAATAACTATAGTCTATAGCTGTGCGCTATGCGAATTGCGAACTCGTTTAGTTGATTTTTTACACGTTCATAAGTGCTTAGTGCGTATTGGGATTAGTAAATGACTTGTTAGTGTTTAGTTTTATTTAAGAGTCGTTCGAAGTTGTTGTTTGTTGTTTTATTTAAAAGAAGATTAGTACATATGTATTATATTATAATTTATTTAAAGAAGTTCAGTTATTAAAATGTCAAGACGGAATGATGCATTCAATATTTGACAATTTTGATAAGTGTATTATTAGTATACCTATTGATAAGTGATAAGTATTGTACAGAAGATTTATCTTTTAATCTACTACTTACAACTAATAATTTGAAAACACAATTGGTAAATAATATAAGGATAATTATTGTACGAATGAAAAAACACAAAAAATCTAAAACATTTCAACTGCTTGTATTAATGTAATAATAAAACACTAGCTAGAAAGTCCTAAGCCAGTTCCAGTGTGAAGGAAAGTTCATTGAATTTAACATATTAAAGATTAAGTATAAATGTTAATTATAGGTATAACCTATTAACATCTATACTTAATATTTATTACATCATGCTACAATATAATAAAATATTCAACTTCATTAATATCAACCAATAACCAAATCGTTTACTAGACAAATAATATTAACTAATATTTTCAACCAATAAAAATATCGATATTTATTTTTAACAATTAACCGTTAACTGATATAAAATTTCAACTAATATTGACATCTCTAGTTTGTTGTACGTCCCATCGGCCAATCATCCATCAATGGCCATCAGTCGGCCAATCAGAGCGCAGGACCGGCGCAGCGTCACCGCACAAATTTGGCGGAAATTGTTTTCATACAAAACACAATTAAACATTACCGCTCTTTTCCGGTTATATAACACATCATATGAGCACACCAGTTCCAGGCGTCCTGCCAAATATGTTAAACCTGCGACTAGATACAGATCTTTATCAGGTGTAACTTTAGTATAACGCATTATTATTCTACGGAAAATTTAATGAATGAAATAAGAAACCATTAAAGAAAATAAATGATGTAGCCAGAAAAACTGGCTATATTTATACTTTTTTTATTCTTTCCATTACTAAATGCAAATATTTTGTTAAAATTTCACTAACGCTGAATAAATACGTTTATTCATTACTACGTCAATATGAATATTGCGTGCATTCTCGGTACTTTTAAAATTCATATAAAACGTTCTCCGTTGTTTTCATTACCTTTGGAGACAACACCGCTTGATACCAAGTCTCATGTTTTACAATTTCGTTCCTTTGTGTTTACCTTGCTACTTTTTTTTAAATGTCATTATTACTAATCTGTGGTGTTTACACTTTACACGTTTTATCAATACAAAAGGACCATCTTTTTAGTAGAAAGTCTATAGATTCATATAGGCACATTCTAGAAACTATAAACTTCTTAGACTTTTCCTCCATTCCATTTATTTTACTAATAATAATAATAATATCTATGGGCGATCTTTTACACCACGTCAATCTGTTCCCGTGGTAAGTTCACGAAGAACTTGTGTTATGAGTACCAGACAACGGAAGTATATTTAATACTTTTATACTATACATAATATATTTAAGATTTTCTATATATAATACGTATATATTTAAATAATAGTTAAAGAATTGTCCAAAAAAGGCCAAAATAAAAGCGTCAAATAAAAAGGCCCATTTAAAATAACAAATCCATTGACTGTTATGGACTGTTAACACCGCAATTAATCAAAATTGGATACGACGGTGAAATATCGACATACAAATAAATATTTTTAGAATTATCATCATCTTTTTTGGAAGCTATTTTAAAGTGGACAATGTGGCCAATATTTAAAGTAAAACACAAAAAAGTTGGCATTAATTAGTCAACAGTCCCTACCCTTTTTTAAATTTTCCAAAAAGTTTCTAATTAATAGTTCTTATAATTACTATGATAGGTAAGTTTATAGTTTGTAAATTCGTAAAATTATTGATTTGTCTATGGAATTCGATAACAACAAAGACGCCATCTACAGGTCAACAAAAAGGCCAAATTCGTCTTGAGCCGTTTATATTACTTAATTAACAAAAACAGCAAAATGCCCCTCAGGCATAAGCTAACCCTGTATAAAACTTGTATCCGACCCATTATGTCATAGGTACTCTTGTGTCGCATTCGCGCATGTGCCACAAAGTCGACTTAATGCACTACAAATAGTCCAAAATAAATTCTTACGCATGGCAACCGGTTGCCCGTGGTACGTAAGAAACATCGACCTGCACAGGGACTTCAGATTAGAGTCCATTAGGGGCCACTTCAAAATGACGTCAGAACGTAACTTTGAAAAGGCACTTCTCCACCCCAACCCGCTCATCGGGCAAACTATTCTCCAGATAGCTCAGTTCCAATTAGACATAGGTTACCTAAGCATGTTTTAACAGATCCAGCTGACGAAATCTCTCAGCTACTAATGAGCGACGCAAAAGCGCGACGCGAACGTCACAACATACACAGAATCACTACAAACGGTGCTAGGTACACCTGCACACCGCTTGGACCTCAGGGTTGTAAGCGACGTCGACCCCTACACATGGAAACCACATCGATCCGGACCGATCGCGAAAGCTTAGGTTAGAATCCGATACGAGTAGACACAAACCCAAACCGCGCTAACAGCAGTAGCACTACGCTACCGCTAGATTGCTTAGGCACCGCGCGTGACCCGCCTCCCTCTACAGAGGGAGGGATGAGGGCCGGCCCTTATGATGATAGGTTAAATTCAACCGTAAAAGATTCGTCAACCGTATCGTATTTGACTAGTCCAAATCCTGCTCTCCTAAGCAGCGCGCGCGATGAACCGCGCCCTTTACGGGGCGCGGTTGCCTTTGCGGACAAGTTTGAGGGGGGCGTCCCCCTTTCGAATATTTCTTAAGTGAGCCATCTGTTCACTTAATGTACCGAAAAAAAAAGACGCCATCTTTGTCAACGTCATAAAGATATATTTTTAAACAATGATATAACATCTAGATTAATAACAATATCACTCATAATGTATATTTATTATTATTAACATCATCCTTTACAAACTATCTCACTTTCTCGTTTCGTCGAAAGTGAACAACTAAATTAATGTCAAATAATGCTATCTCTAAATGTCAAATAAAGAAGCGTTTTCGCAAGTTTTCTATGTATTTATATGACTTTAGAGTTTAGCAACAATGGCGAAACCTTCATGTGATTTGCATACGAATCATAGAATTAAATAAGAATGTTCTACATATCGATTTTATTTATTTTCTTTAATTTATACAGAACATTTTGTTTGTCAGGCCAATCAAAGATTCCAGAACAAAGATCCATAAAACATAATACCAATGCAGATGCATGGACGTAATATGTTAATATCCATGTGCAGATGTGAGATTGTTTGTTTGTTACGCTATCACGTCTTAACCACTGATAAGTTTTCGATATAATTTGGCAAGTGATGTATCATATTATCACAAAGAAGGAAATAAACCAAAATTAACGTGATATGCCTGCGGGTAATAGCTAGTAAAATTATAAATAGAATAGATGTTACCTAAGAAAAAATCAACTGCAGAGAATAAAGATTCTATATTTGCTGATCTGTAGGCTACATCGCCTTAAAACTGTAAAATAGTTTTGGAGACCTAATGAAGACGCAAATGATATCATCACCAATTACTTGTTACTAACACCAAATTATTAGAAAGGAAAAAGCTTCTATATTTCACGTAGATATATATCTATAATATCTTTATAATTCAGTTACACTTTCGCTTCGACCATAATCTATGTGTCATAATATATAAAAGTATCGATAAATGACGCCCGTCACTAGCAGAATCATAACCATTACCTAAATCAGGACGGGAATGCAAACAGGTGCTTGGAACTGGTTTCGCTGTACAACTGTTTCCTGTCACTTTAAAATATACCAACAAATATGTAGAGTTCGCGCCAACTGAGCCGATAGAGAACAGCTTCGAGCCTAGAATAACGCATAGAGCACATGCGCTTATTACCAGACATTTTAAAAAAAAATGATACTATCTTGTTGGACCAATTGTTTTCGAGTTATCCTAAATA
This sequence comes from Helleia helle, assembly GCA_963853865.1. Taxonomy (NCBI): domain Eukaryota; kingdom Metazoa; phylum Arthropoda; class Insecta; order Lepidoptera; family Lycaenidae; genus Helleia; species Helleia helle. Next base: position 14,701,829 of record OY971433.1, on the reverse strand, counting down.
CGCATTGTATTTAATTGTCTTTGACTAGGACCTAAGTAAAATTGCAGATGGTCTAATTTTGTCTTTTTTTTTTATGTTAGTTGGATAGGCAAACTGGCAAACGTACCACCTGATGGTAAGTGGTCGACGTCGCCCATGAACATAAACTAGTAGACCTGGAACGAGCCCAGCCAACTCATTTATGTGTTGCCTATCCTGAGACATAAGATGTTAAGTCTCGGTGCCAGTAATTACACTGCCTGTCTTGCCGTTCTCTCCGAAACACAGCAAAGCTGTTTCACGGGAGAAATAAGCAATGGTAGCCATGCAGCCGGGAGCGCGGCACAGCGCTTCCCTCCCACCGGTCTACTTACCTATGGATTTAATGTGAAGTCTGTTTTTTATGTGTATAAAACACAATTCTTTTAGGGATTGACAGTTAAACAGTTAACAGTAAGAATTAAGATACATATTCCCGTTAGTTACGGTAAAATCATCCAATCTTAACTCGTCCTTTCTACATTTTTTTATAAAATGCAAATAGTCCATTTTCAAAAATCATTTAAAATCTAAATGAATTCTAATGTACATTTACAAAAGAGATACTCATTCGAATTCGATTTCTTCTGTATTTAATGATATTCGACAAGTGTCTAGTGCCATTTAGGTATATTTGTTTTTTTTCTAACACTAACACGCTAAATGCTAATGCGTCAATCACAATGTTTCATAAAGATATTATGTTAATTATTCGATACCTGACATTATTGTTACTACACTTCAGTTCTACCAGGAAAAAACCCCACAATTAGTAATTTTTAAAGTTGTTTTAAAAAGAAAGCAGATATGAACGCTTCGTTCAATTTTCATTTTTATCATTAATACAAGCTTAGGGAAGCTGTCGAGATGATCTTATGTATAATGCGGATTTTCTGTAATAAAGTTTCACAATGGATTGATTTATCTATTAAACTTTCCAATCACAACATATTTTGTAAATATAACTTTGAGTAAGTTATATTTACAAAATATGTTGTGATACGTATATATGTGAGTACAGAAACTGGTTGCCAAAAAGTGTTTAGTCTAAAGTCTGAACCGTAATACCAGATACCACAGAGCAAATAATACACCTCTTTTTTAATTACACGCTCCTTGCCAGAGACGAGATGCCTTTCTATATATCACATGAAGTTAGGAAATAAGAGGAGATGCCCCTTTCTTTAAACTTACAGCTGTAAGTGAGTGCCTGATCCGCCATCTTGAGTGCCCTTTTCATAGTAGTATTCTCTATATAGTTTGTGGTTTTCCTGTAAAACCCTAGCAATGGTAGCCATGCTAAGTGCCGATTTGAGTTGTAGGTATTTTTTTTCCTTTACCTTTACCTTTTTTTCGTAGGTATGCCAGTCCTTCTATATTATTATGTCTATGATATATCTGAGTCGATAGGTATGTATGTGTAGGTTTTACATCGTGTTTTTTTTTCCAGAGACTTAGTATCCTACACTAATGTGCCCTGGGTGGGAGCGGATGGTGCGAGGATGCGTGAGGAGGAGCTGGAGGTGGCGCTTAAGGTGGTGATCGTGGGCGACGGTGGCGTGGGGAAGTCCAGCATGATCCAGCGCTACTGCCGAGGCACCTTCACCAGGGACTACAAGAAAACCATCGGCGTCGACTTCCTGGAGAGACAGATAGAGTGAGACTGGCATTGAAATGCTTATAACAAGTTTGAAATCGGAGTGTGCGCATATCGAGCATATAACCAGATAGAGTAGTAATGCGACCTATAAAATTCCAAAACTGGTCAGTGACTTGTCACTGACGTAATAGCAATTTAACCAACTGTGATATAAGTGTGCGCCCCATCAATGGCCGTCAATCATTCATCAATGACCATCAATTGGCCAATCAGAACGCAGAACCGGGCGGCGGCGCAGCGTCGCAGCACAAATTTGGCGGAATTTATTTCATTACAAAACGCGTAAAATGACCGCTCTATTCCGGTTATATGCTCAATGGCGCGGACATACCGTTTTCATGAATATATTTGTTACCTGTTTGTCAAAAATATAGATTCCGATATGAAATATTATGTAATAGAAAATGGGATTACAAAGGATATTTGGTTAGGGCACTGGACAATCAAATGTTCTTATAAGGGGTTTGTATTTTCTTCTATTCAGGTAACACTAGTATTTATATCGTATACTAGCTGACCCGCCAGACGTAGTCCTGTCTTAATTATAAATATTGAATTCAAATTGGTAAAATTAATAAAAAAATATTTTAAAAAAGTGTTTATATATACGACAATTATTTCTAATCTAGCCTTATCTAAAATTTAAATGGTGGTTAAATATTCTAAAATTTTCTTATTTTCCGCGCAATATTCTAAGTATTTTCTTGTAAAAGAACCTTGTCCTGACAATAACAAACAACAAAAAAAGAATTAGCAAAATCGGTCTAGCCGTTCACGCGTGATGGCGTGGCCAAGGTGCCCCTAATAAAGGACATGATAACCAATATAATTGATATCCTATTAGTGTCCTAATAGCGTACCTTTAGATATCTATCATCACGCCGCGTGGATAGGACAACTATTTTGAGAGATGTGAGGCAATTTTTTCTCCTTTGCTAACACCTACTAGCATTTTTGCTAGCAAAAATAAAAAATTGATGTGACACATCTGTAAGTGCATTTTCAGTAAAATCAAATCGCACAGCGTGATGGCATGACGCTGTAATTATTTTTATTCCATCCTTTGTTATAGATTGTTTATTTTAATTTTTAATAGTAGTTTGTATGTAGTTTCGCATGGGCGTTCCGTAACTTTTTCGAATTTTAAAATTTCGAATATTCCAGAATCGACGGCGAGGAAATACGGTTAATGCTATGGGACACGGCGGGGCAGGAAGAGTTCGACGCGATCACCAAGGCCTACTACAGGGGGGCGCACGCCTGTGTGTTGGCCTTCTCTACTACTGACAGGGACTCCTTCCTCGCGCTACATTCGTGGAAACTTAAGGTACCTACAAGACGATTTATGAGCTTTTACTCTTATTATTATTGTCTAATAAGTTTTTTGTTCTCTTTTTTTGAAATGTTTACGCTAATTTCATTAATTAAATTGAAACATGTTTTGCTGAAGGACACTAATTAAATTATTGATTTATCAAATGATTAAATCTAATATAATATCAAATATGATATCAAATGATTTTGCAACGTCAAAAGGTTGGACAAGCTGTTGCCAGTCAAATAAAATGCAATTGGCGTAGGGTAAAAGCTTTGATACACGGTTGTTTCGGTGCGTACCCTTGTCGGATGGCCAGAGCCGACGCCACGCCAGCCACGAGGCGGCGCTGTGGAGGACTCGGCCCAGCAGACCCTAGAGGTGTGCGATAGATGGGCCGGACAGCGTCATGATCTCGTGGCAGTGCTTGGGGGGAACCTTTCACTCTGAAGTATGGTGCGTTGAATACTCCAGAGCGATGAGGCCTGGCAGGCGGCGGTCACCTTCTGCGAAACCATCATTTCGTAGAAGGAGACTGCGCAAAGAGTAAATTAGAAGCCCCGCACTCACATCGATGTCGCATCACATAAATGACGGGACGGGGCCTAGCTTACTACTTGACTAGCTTAGATCATTGAAAAACAAGATGGAGTTTTTTTACAAAGCGCACCCGTAAGTGAGCATTTCATTGCGATTATAATTTCCAAAACATCCAAAAAGTATTAGCTGCTTCCGTTATTTGCCTTTAAATTTGCATTTGCAAAGTGTTATATCGAATCAGAAATTCAATTGAAGAAGAAACACGTATCAGTCGGTGTCGTTTTTGTTGCTGTACATTATCTACCTACCTACCTTGGCTGACACCGACTCCAAAAGTAACTATAATGACGTGGTAAACGCAAAGTTTTAGTAGTACATTAGTAGAAGATTAAGTTGATTATATGCTGTAAGCACAAATATTAAAGAAACTGTTATTTTATTACTTTTTAGTTTAGTATTTTTGAAGTCGGTTTTAATTTTTTGTAAAATGTTTTTATTTCTTAATTTTTTTCTATTTTTTATCGTTTGTTTTTTACTCATTTATTTCGATGTTTTATTTTAATGTAGTATTTTACTTATTGCTATGTTCATTGTTATATTGTGTCGCAGTGTGTCATCGCAAATAAAGCACTTATTATTATTATTATTATTAAATGTAGGTATACTGTGAATAAAGCAGACAAAATTCCTACTTACTTTTTTATTGATTACTTAAATAAAAAGTGCATCAATATCTGCCTAACAAAAAAAAACATCATTGACAAATAATGCAGACCGTCCTCTCTGACTATTTATGTAGATAAATTGACCTAAATTAAATGTAGGTTAGGCCTAAAATATACGTATAAAAGGAAGCGAGCTAGATTAAACAAAAACAGAATTGATAAACCCGCAAAATGATAAGAGAAGTCACGACCCACGCGGACCATACACGCTGCCCACTATCTCACACACTGTGGACTTGGATAGAACTGTGCACTGCGGACTTGGCTAGAATTGTGCATCAGTAAAATGTATCTGCGCCTGTGCCTCATATTGTGCTGCATCTCGAACGTCATCTCTAACGATTATAGTGTAAGAGATGAAGAAATTTGCCTCGATTACTTCAGAACCGGTGAAAATTTCAACCTGAATCTTTTAGTTGGTAACTGGTATGCCGTATACTTTTGGCCGCCTATGCAAAGGGAGAGGGAGAAGTGCGAAATTCTTAATTTCAAACAAACAAACAGATCAGACATGAACAGATGCATGCAGATGGTTCCAGAAAACGAAGTGGTTTATCAGGCGACATATAAGAACTCTGCGGGGAAGGTGACGAACCTGTTTTATTATGGAGATGAAGAAGTGAAATACCAGATACGTGCATGTGAGAGCTCCCGCGCGCGATCCTCGACGTACATCTTCACGGAAGTTGACGATGGGTACGTGATGGGCGTCAGCTGCACTTCGGAAGGTCGGGGTATTCTGCTGGCGAGGACCTTGCCCACAGCTTCTGAGGTGCAGGCGGTTGTTGGTGATATAGAGGTTATGAAGGGCAGAGAAGGAGGACCGGATTGTAAGCTCGCTTAACTATTGTAATGTACAATAAAATATATTATAGTCGATTTTTCGTTTGATTTGTATCATATTTTTGTACTTGACAAAATAGGTGAGCAAATAGCACTGCTCGGAACTACTGTTCCGTTCCAAGCAGTCTCCTATTGTCTTCATTATATGTAGTTTAAGATTTGGAATGTATTTAAGTTATGTAATTAGGCAATAAAGTCTTTTTATAGGTTACATAATATCCATATTTTTAAACTACTTCATAAAAGGGCCTCCTCCTTTTTTAATATATGTTCACCGATTTCTCCGTCGACTGAGGACCGATCTTCATTTCTTTTTAAATAAAGAAACGAAGGCAACACTGCCCTTAAACATAATCTCTCTCTACTCCTTTTTCCAGTTCTTAAAGAACGAACCTATTGCTATTATCCTTCTGTTAAATATTAAAGAAATAATAATTATAAAAAAAGAATTTAGGCCATAAGCGGTAAGCCTAAGCTCTTGCATTCCGTGCCATACATACTACTTTTAAGAAAAAGAAATACAGACATCCAAATCCGATAACCTCCTCTTTTTTAGAAGTCGGTTAAAAGACTAGACAGACTAGAAAAATCCCATTGCCCGTAATTAAAACGACGTGCCTCAAAAGAGAGTTATGTGGTTATATTCTGCAGTGGACTGGTGCGAGCTTTTCATGATGCAGAAACAAAAATTGAAACAAAATCGGTTGTCTGTAAAGTCGGTTTACTGACGATAGTTGAACGTGACAACGTCATAAGAAAATGGAACGCCTCAGAGCGAGGTAACGCCGCATACGTCATGTTTTTTCGTTCTTGCAGCCGGCTCCATCGAATTATAAGACGTTCTCACGTCAAAAATTGTTCTATTTCGTTTGAAACTTGCATTGGCAAATAATAAAAACAAAATAGATGTTCGATTTACAAAAAGTGTGTTCTTTGAAGGTGTAGTGAGCCATAAGGATTCCAATTCTAGGTGTAATATGGTGATTGTAGTAAATAAGTTTCGTGTCTATACATGGAGATGATTCAGATGAAACTATATTATGTACCTATAGTAAACGCGATTATATATACATAGCGATTGTCATTCATTCATATCATACAATTTATTACGCATTAATTATGACAATTAAATGCGTTGTATCCAGTAAATATATTTTCATTCCATCTATTCGAAAAGGACGACTTGTTTCGCCTTTAAGTGCACCCAAAGGTGGTGTTTTCTAAAACTTTTAGCGGGCAGTAATGAGTTTATAACCCTCTTTAATCTTTATAAGTGCGCCGCAATTATTATTGTCGCGCATTTTTTGAATTTGGAACATCTTAGTGTTCAGCGCCAAAGAAATCCAACGCAATTATTGTTTGAATAAAGACTGGCTGGTACACCGTACGACGGCCTATAATGGAGCCCCCGCCGCTGTAACTGTAACAAATCATAATTGCGAAAATGTCTCAAATGTAAATAAGTATAAGTTTTTAGTTGTTACTCTATGTTTTATTAAATAATGATATTACAATAAAATATGAGGCGCCTTTTATTTTCTCATAGAGAGTGATAAAAAGTAGAGTGTATCACTCGGGTGCAAAATATATTTTTGGCTCGGGCGACGTACTTTGAATCGCTCGCTACATTCAATATTCTACTAAAGAGTAAAGAATCCCTCACTTCACTCTGGATTTAAAAAAAAGCGCCCTTGCCGTAAAAATATTACTTTGCCCCCTTATGATACAATTTTAAACTAGCGCCCGACGTTATACGTACCGACCTAACATTTTTGTTGTTAACACTTACTAATAATATCAACAAGTGATGATTTTCTTGTCTACAACAAATGCCCTTTATTTGTTTGTGTGTTAGTGGTTAAGCAAATAGGTTTTTATTAAATACCGACCATGACCATCTACAGGTTCAATTGAATTCTAAATACTTACTCAAATAAATTTCAACCAAATTGCTCCAGCTGCTTAGGAGGAGTAGGGGAGGGATGCGCTACCACGCTAACGGCTGCATGGGTACCACCATCTTGTTTTTCTCTCCTGTCAAACAGCTTTGCTGTGTTTCGGAGAGAAGGACAAGACAGGCAGTGTAATTACTGGCACCGAGACTTAAGGTTACACAAGTCGCTCATCTTTCCATACAAACGCAGAACAGTAATTACTACAATGTTTGACGTTGACCATGAAAAACTAAGTATAATATAAATTGATCTCGTCGTTATCTATGTGTGTATGTACCCAAAATCGTAAAAAAATATACATTTAATAAATACAAGCTTCTAAACTTTCGTATTTCAACACTGATTTTAGCCCAACTTTTAGCGTAAATAAATAGTATACCGAGCACGAAAACTCAAAAATAAAGCCCGTAGAGATATAGTTTAGTTATTCAAAAGATAAAATAAATTTATTTTGAAAAGATACACTAATTAGTTTTTCTATAATAACTGTTTTACTAAAAGGACAATTTCGGAATGAATCATTGTGCATTTCATTCTAGCACACATGTTCGTGCCTTATGTCAGGTGAGATAGCAATCATTTTGTTAGAGTCTGCGGCATCGACTAGTTCAACCTTAACATATTATGTCTCAGGATAGGAAACACACATGAATGAGTTACCTGCTGGGCTAGCATGCGTACAACGTGTTATCTCTTGAATAGAGAGAGATAATGTCTACATCGAGTATTTTCTCGATTACTCGTTAGGGTAATACAAGGAGTGCTACTACGAGAACACTGTGGTAAACGCCACGGTATAAAAAAATAGGCACCCGGTTTTACTTTATCTTTTCCTTAATATTGAAAACGCATGTTAGCTACTATAGAAGAGAGATAATACGAGAAAAGGGGTAGAGAAAATTTTGTCATGCGCGCATGCTAGGCCAGTTGGGCTAGTTCCAGATAGATTTAAGACTAGTCTATGTTCATGGACGACGTCGATCACCTACCATCAGGTGGCACGTCTGCCAGTTTGTCTAGCCAACTATAATGTTTGTAACATAAAAATAAATATATAGGGAAAATATAAAGATTGAGTAAAAGAGACAAATTTTATTGACGCGGTTCTAAACAATATGAACAGTTTAACCTCGTGAGAGCTTGTATCTAATATCAGAAATACTTAAACAAAAATAAATTTTTTATATATATTATATAGGTACATTATTAAATGCAAAACAAACGTATTCATAATATTTAACCGACTTCAAAAAAAAGAGGAGGTTCTCAATTCGTCTGTATGTTTTTTTTTTTGTATGTATGTGACACGATTACTCCGCCGCTTGTGCATGGATTTCGATGTTTTTTGTTTGAAAGCTGGTGTTTCCAATTTGGTCCCATATTAATTTTATTAAGATCTGACAAGCCATTTTTTAGTATAGTATAGTAATATTATAATGCCTATTTGGTTGGTTTTGTTTACGTTGATGATATAATCATTTTATTACGTGTCGATGTAACAATTGTATAGGATGCTTTGGTAGCACACCATAGTATGTCGCGGTCATCGTAATCATCATCATCATCATCATCACCATCACCATCATCATCATCATCATCATCATCCTTTATCCATCCACTGCTGAACATGCCTCCTTCAATGAACGCCAAGAAGACGAATTTCGGAATCACTAAAAATTAAGAAATAAAGACATTTTACAAAAAATTAAAACCGACTTCAAAAATACTAAACTAAAAAGTAATAAAATAACTGTTTCTTTAATTTTTGTGCTTTCAACTTAATCTTCTACTAATGTACAAATTTTGCGTTTACTACGTCATTATAGTTACTTTTGGAGTCGGTGTCGTATTTGTTGCTGTACACTATGTACATTACCTACCTACCTACTTGGCTGACACCGACTCCAAAAGTAACTATAATGACGTGGTAAACGCAAAGTTTGTACATTTAGTAGAATATTAAGTTGATTATATGTTGTAAGCACAAAAATTAAAGAAACAGTTATTTTATTACTTTTTAGTTTAGTATTTTTGAAGTCGGTTTTAATTTTTTGTAAAATGTTTTTAAATTTTTATCCTTATACATATTACATGTTTTAGTTTTATATGAAACCGTTCTCTGAGGGTTTAACCGCCCAAAAATGTATGAAAAAAAACTAGTAAAGTAAGGCTAACCGCAATAACTGCGCTAGAAAATGCAGAAAGAAGTTCAAGTCCGATTTTTCTGATGATTACGAGGGTTTTTTAAACAAACAACCTTCAGCATCATGTAACACTGTATTTTTATTCCAGGTAGAGAATGAATGCGGAGAAATTCCAACAATAATCGTTCAAAACAAGATTGATCTGATGGACCAGTGCGTGGTGGGGCCGTAAGTATATAAGCTTTATTTACTAGACGTAGCTAGAAGAGATAGTTCTCGATCGGAACCACAATAAAAAAATATGATCAGTACGGAAACTACTAACAAACGCTCGAAGCGGCACACCCACAAAACGTTCGCATCAACAAGAGCCATAGTGGCCATAGCCCATAACTCATAAGCGCTTCTGGCAATTTTGTCAGTGGCGGCTACTGGCGAGTGGCGAGTACCGCGTGCGGCGCGGCGTGTGGCAGGTGCGACAAGGCGAGTGGTCACGTATATTAGTTTATCTCCGATTTATAATTTTTTTTATTATTAACCGACTTCAAAAAAAAAAGGAGGTTCTCAATTCGTCTGTATGTTTTTTTTTTTTTTTTTTTTTTGTATGTATGTGACACGATATCTCCGCCGTTTGTGAATGGATTTCGATGGTTATTTTTTTGTTTGAAAGCTGGTGTTTCCAATTTGGTCCCATATTAATTTTATTAAGATCTGACAAGCCGTTTTTTAGTTATTCCCAATAATGCCTACTTGGTTGGTTTTGTTTATCTTGATGATATGATAATTTTATTACGTGTCGATGTAACTAACAATTGTATAGGATGCTTTGGTAGCACACCATAGTATGTCGCGGTCATCGTAATCATCATCATCATCACCATCATCACCATCATCATCATCATCATCATCATCATCATTTATCCATCCACTGCTGAACATGCCTCCTTCAATGAACGCCAAGACGACGAATTTCGGAATCACTAAAAATTAAGAAATAAAAACATTTTACAAAAAATTAAAACCGACTTCAAAAATACTAAACTAAAAAGTAATAAAATAACAGTTTCTTTAATTTTTGTGCTTACAACATATAATCAACTTAATCTTCTACTAATGTACAAACTTTGCGTTTACCACGTCATTATAGTTACTTTTAGAGTCGGTGTCGTATTTGTTGCTGTACATTACCTACCTACCTTGGCTGACACCGACTGCAAAAGTAACTATAATGACGTGGTAAACGCAAAGTTTGTACATTAGTAGAAGATTAAGTTGATTATATGTTGTAAGCACAAAAATTAAAGAAACTGTTATTTTATTACTTTTTAGTTTAGTATTTTTGAAGTCGGTTTTAATTTTTTGTAAAATGTTTTTATGTACTTATTATTATTTTTGACGTGACAACGTCTTATAATTCGATGGAGCCGGCTGCAAGAACGAAAAAACATGACGCATGCGGCGTTACCTCGCTGTGAGGCGTTCCATTTTCTTATGACGTTGTCACGTTCAACTATCGTCAGTAAACCGACTTTACATACAACCGATTTTTTTATTTATAATTTATTTTTTAAAAACCTATATTCATGGGCGTAGCCAGCCATAGGCTCAGGGTGGGGCAGCAGTCTAAAATACGGCGACTTTCTTACGAATACTAAGTATTGTAGTTAGTACCTAGATAATTTTACTTTTTAGGTTTGGTTTAAGGTACCTTACAGGTCAAAGCCAGGGTGGGGCAAGCGCCCCACCTTGTCCCAACGTGGCTACGCCCATGCCTATAGTTCTGCAAGTTGTTGTCACGTGTTATTATTAAACTGTTTTATTTCAATTCAGTAAATTGATCACTAAAGAACAAAAATGTTTTAATATAATAAACAAAATGAAAAACATTAACAGTTACAACCTCCAATGAGGCGTAGGTATTTATTTGATCAACTGGGATTAGTTACCATACTGGTGTATAAGTATATCAAAATCAAAATCAAAATTTTTATTCAAAATAGTACCAACGAAGTATCTTTTTGAACGTCAATTGAGTCTATCACCGGTTCCAAGGCAAGCCCACTGAGAAGAACCGGCGAAACAAACTTAGTGGAACTATACTATGTCGCAAGTGTGCGCTTCTGCCACGCTCCCAGCTGCTTGGGTACCACTATTAATATTATTTTTTCTTTAACGCCCGGAAATGCTCTGAGGCATCCCGCGGGGGAGTGGATCTCCCCACGCGGTTATGTGGGACTCGCTGCGCACGAAAGCTGGTAAGTGGACGCAGCTCTACCCACTAAAACCCGGCGAGTGCCACCAATGCCGAATTTGGTGAGGTGCCCCGGATCTAATGAGCAAACAGGGCACCTCGACGGCTAGTCAGTCCCCCAAGGGACCGACGCCACCTCCAAAGAGGGAATGTCCCGCACCACAGAACAACCCCTCCCAACGTCGGTACAGTTCAATGGGGTGAGGTTACCGTCCTCGCCCCCTGCTCTTTTGTCCCCTCTTCTTATAAGAGGGGTACAAAGAGCCCCCTCGGCTGGGTACCACTATTATCTCCCGTGAAACAGCTTTGCTATGTTTCGCAGAGACAGGACAGGCCATGTAATTACTGGAGAAGAGACCTTTAATCTTAGATATGTCTCAGGATAGGCAACGTCTAGGCTGGGCTTATTAATTTAACCCCCTGATACAAAAAGATCACTGTTAAAAGTTTGACCACTCATCGCATGTTTTTGGCACTGTAAAGTATTTGTAAGAGGTAGTGCCACGCCGCTATGCAGCCGAATTGTATGGTAAGGATGGTACCTCTCGCTCACGTAATACCAGCGTCAAGTGACAGCTATACTGTCGCGTTTCGTGCGGTTTGTGAGTTTTCGGTGGCTCATTGGGGGATAGGGAAAAAGAAGGCAACATATGCATAATCTCTGGTTGTGCAGATGTGTTTTTTTTTATGTTAGTTGGATAGGCAAACTGGCAAACGTACCACCTGATGGTAAGTGGTCGACGTCGCCCATGAACATAAACTAGTCTACCTGGAACGAGCCCAGACAACTCATCTATGTGTTGCCTATCCTGAGACATAAGATGTTAAGTCTCGGTGCCAGTAATTACACTTCCTGCTTGCCCTTCTCTCCGAAACACAGCAAAGCTGTTTCACGGGAGAAACAAGCAAGTGTATGGGCGTAGATAGTCTAAAGCTTCGACTGCTCGTTTGCCCTGCTATAATTAAAATCCATTCAATAGTTTTGTCTGAAAGAGTAACAAATATTTGTATGGATGTCCATCGTAACTTTCGCGTTTATAATATTAGTAGGATGAATCTGCCTAGCGTCCAGTGACGCCTGCCTGAATGTTCGAAACTTCGCGAAACTTACCTTATTTATAAATCAATTCGAGTTATTAGGAAACAAAATAAAACAAACTTACTGTGTTGCACTACAATGATACGTCATTTAAAGTTTATTCACAGCTTTGTCGTTTCCCTTTTGAACACCATTGTCAAAAATAAAAACATTTTACAAAAAATTAAAACCGACTTCAAAAATACTAAACTAAAAAGTAATAAAATAACAGTTTCTTTAATATTTGTGCTTACAGCATATAATCAACTTAATCTTCTACTAATGTACAAATTTTGCGTTTACCACGTCATTATAGTTACTTTTGGAGTCGGTGTCAGCCAAGGTAGGTAGGTAGGTAATGTACAGCAACAAATACGACACCGACTCCAAAAGTAACTATAATGACGTGGGAAACGCAAAGTTTGTACATTAGTAGAAGATTAAGTTGATTATATGCTGTAAGCACAAATATTAAAGAAACTGTTATTTTATTACTTTTTAGTTTAGTATTTTTGAAGTCGGTTTTAATTTTTTGTAAAATGTTTTTATTTCTTAATTTTTAGTGATTCCGAAATGCGTCGTCTTGGCGTTCATTGAAGGAAGCATGTTCAGCAGTGGACGGATAAAGGATGATGATGATGATGGTGATGGTGATGATGATGATGATTACGATGACCGCGACATACTATGGTGTGCTACCAAAGCATCCTATACAATTGTTACTTCGACACGTAATAAAATGATCATATCATCAAGATAAACAAAACCAACCAAATATGCATTATTGGGAATAACTAAAAAACGGCTTGTCAGATCTTAATAAAATTAATATGGGACCAAATTGGACAACACCAGCTTTCAAACAAAAAATAACCATCGAAATCCATTCACAAACGGCGGAGATATCGTGTCACATACATACAAAAAAAAAAAAAAAAAACATACAGACGAATTAAGAACCTCCTTTTTTTTTGAAGTCGGTTAAAAAGGACACCATATTAGAAAACGTTATGGCCTGTAGTCAGGAGTGCACCTGCGACATCATAACGGCGGAACCGCATTAATTTCGCCATATCTTTCCCGTATGTAGGAGCAGCGGAACACTAGCAAAACTGCCTGTTCTTACCCATATTGTTGTCAATTTGTTCTGGTGCCGGAAACACTGCCGCGCTCCGTCTGCAATCAATCATGTCGTTGCGGTGCTGCGTTGTCCACAAAAATTAAAAGCGAAACTACATGTATTTTTTTATAAAACGGACGTTGATTTTACTAAAAAAATTAAACTCTACGCGTATTGCGCCTCTTCGAAGTAGCACATAACAATAATGCTTCCTCCTCTGACTGGTAATGACAAAATTTAAACTGAAATAAAGAGCTCGAGGTTCCGACGCTCGGTCCGTTACTAGATCTACACTTGATCGCAGCGGAATGCATGCAGCGGTTTCGCTATTCGTATTTCTCGGTGGAGGTATGCTACAGGCCTATATTATAAATAATTTCATTCAAATTACAAAAAAACCCCTAATCACTTTACATAATATTTACATGTTTCAGTGACGAGGCGGAGCTGGTGGCGCGCGCGCTGGGCTGCCGACTGATGCGCGCGTCCGTGAAGGAGGACGTAAACGTTGGCGCCGTGTTCCGGGCGCTGGCCGCACGCTGCCTCGCCGACCTGCGCCGCGAGCGCGCCGACACGCCGCCACCCTCCTCGCAACCTGTCATAGGTATACATACACCCAGTAATAAATTACACTGCCAGTCACAGTAAAACCTAATCCAGTATTAAACTATACTGCCAGTCACAGTAAACCTAATCGAGTATTAAACTTAACTGCCAGTCATATTTAATACGCGTGTCAGTAATAAAACCACACTGCCAGTCATAACTCATAGCTAATACCAGGCACATTTCTAAAATTGGTTCTCAATAAGTTATGACCTTTTTTTAATAATCATGATAAATTCCTATATGCAATATCAAATATTTTATTAGGTTTTTTTCTGACATTTTTTTTAGTTTATGAACTAATAATTCACTCTCTTGTCTCCAGTTGTCTTGAGATGTTGTAAAAAACGGAACGATTTTGCTTCCCGAAGCTGTCTTAAAAATAATTAACATCAGTTCTGGTTAGGGATTTCATGGAAGTGGTTAAGTTTTTAAATGCAATGAGTTATCGGAACCGGAGTCGGAGGCGGAAACGAAGGCGATGAGAGCAGGTTAAAAAAGGCATGACCTTTTTTAGTAAACAATGTACAATTCGAATAATTAACAAAAGACAACGGGACAGGTTACCGAAAAACGGGACATCTGGTCACGTGACAATTATAAACTCATTCGAACGTGCTGCCTCATTTGCCCTGATTCTAACCTCTGATTTAAAAGTATCGGAACCGAAGTCTAATTTCCAACCCGACGCCAGGAGACCGTGTGGTCGCAGACTTCACGGTAGGGGCAACCCCCCAATTTTACATACCAAAATCGGAGGTCTAATATCAATCGAAAATTCCAACCTTTCGGATCCGGAGTCGAAGCTCCGTAACATCCCTAATCCTGGTATAGCGTTAAATCTAAATTAACGCGAGTAAAACTGGGTAACAGCTAGTAAAAAATAAGTAATAAAGACAATGAAAGCAATTGAATTGTAATTTTCATGTTTTGCACTTGCAGGGTCTTTCGCCAATCACAATAGTAACGGCACCATTTTGTTACGTCCTACAAAGCATCGGCCTGGCGGGAAGAAGAAAAACGTCCTGAAAAATGCCTGCCGAATCCTTTAGTAAACTAAGAAAATTATTCTCTTTGTTTTATATAATTTAACGTAAAACTTCCTTGCTATACATTTGTTCCCATTTTACTTGTTACTTATTGTTACCTTAGCAAGCAAGATGTATTATAGTTTTATTTGTAAGAATAAGAATGGCACAATTAATTTTAAACTTTAGTTCTATTATTAAAAAAGATAGGACGCCATATTGAGCGCAAATTTTCTGCCTCATCTATAAATTATGTTTTTAAATCTCGGCGTGGAAACATAGTTTTTAGCCCGAGAATAAAATATAGATTAAGTGATAGACATTTAAAGTCATGATTTTTGTCTATGAAGGCAACTTTGACGATTGAAGCGGTTACAATAAATTGTTGTATAAGTTAATTTTTTTGGCCTAAATACTTACTGTATATAATAAGCTATAGGTAGGTATAGCCTGACCAGAAATATATAAGCCCTCGCCATATTGCGGAACTAATTTCTGTATGAACTATACTGTATCACCTACTCTGTCTACGGTAACGTGGTGTTACCGTATAAAAGATACAGTGGCGACACCACTGCGGGGTTTATATATTTCTTGTCAGGCTATAGAACTTTGATATGAGCGATGATTCACTATTCACACCTTGAAAAGGCTCATTAAAATGTCTTTATGATCCACGGATGGTATTCTTGTGGCAGTAATAGGCAGGGTTGGATTTCGTACTATAATTATGATATTTATACTATAATTTCATGCTTCGTACTATATACTATCCATATCTAAGGATAGTACGAAAAAATACTATAATTTTATTACTTTACATACTTGACCAATATTTTGTAATCAGTAATCATGTTTTAATGCTCTCGAACAATACAAAGTCGATTAATCGATATTACCAGTAATGTTGTTGTCAATGTCACGGAGCTTAGATATAGAAGGAGAACGATCATAAATTGTAATGTTCATGTCTACGGAATATAGAAAAAATAAAGTTTTATTGAGGGTCAAGGGTGCGTTGCAGTCGCAAAGATCCCCGATTATAATTTTGCGGTTGAATAATTATATTTTAGAAAAGGAACTAATAAAGTAATCATATAAGTGGTGATAAAAACTGTAACTTAAAAAAAATATTTATATATTAGTAACAAAGTATATAATTAAGTAATTTGAATTGTACATACCTATTAGTAAAAAAAAAGAAATTAGAATAAAAGTTTTCACCAAAGTCAACATTTGTATTAATTAGTTGCACACAAAATAGACACTGATATTTTGCCACTTTTTTAATATAATAAAACTTATAAGCAATACAATATATATACTTTAAAGAGGAGTTTATTGACTTTGTACTTTAAAGATTTTATTGAATACCTATGTTGAATTCAAAACTTAAAAGTGTACTATATTTTTTTTACAAATACTATCTTTTGAAATTTTTTGTACTATAGTTTTCAACGTACCTAAATCCAACCCTGGTAATAGGATCGATATGAGCTAGAAATTTTAATATCTACGTTCAACAAATTTTCTCTAATCCTCAAGACATTTTGTGATTCCTCATAAAATAAGGATCCATGCTCATGATTTGAATTTATTATTTATGACGGAGACTACAAAATATGTCTGTATGTAAATATGTTTGTATACTATTCATTAAAATACTAAATTATTATACTAAGTTTTCATTTTACAAGTTTTATTTCTTACCCTTGTCTATGCACAAAAGCATACAAAATATGCCGACAAACAATAGCAGTACTGCCCCGAATCCGATACGAGTAGACGTCAACTCAGACCGTGTAAACAGCGGTAGCGCTACCTACACTTATTTTCCGGGAAATACCCTGAGGCATCCCGCGGGGGGGTGGATCTCCCCACGCAGGTATGTGGGACTCGCTGCGCCCGAAAGCTGGTAAATGGACGAAGCTCTACCCACTAAAACCCGACGAGTGCCACCAAGGCCGATTTTGACGAGGTCCCCCGGATCTAATGAGCAAACAGGACACTTCAACGGCTCGTCAGTCCCCCAAGGAGCCGACGCCACCTCCACAGAGAGGTTGTCCCGCACCACAGAACAAAGGGTTGTTCTGTGGTGCGGGTGTGGTCCCCAACGTAGGGACAGTACAATGGGGTGAGGTTCCCATCCTCACCTCTTGCCCCCTGCTCTTTTGTCCCCTCTTATAAGAGGAGTACAAAGATCCCCCTCGGCTCAAATAGCCTCGCTCAAGGTGCAGCAGCTCACCCTAGGCTACTGGGCTACTGAGCCCCTCCGCCACGTCAAGGCCTGAACCATGGTGATTGGTGGCGTACGTTACTATTACAGAGTGCTGTGCTTTAATATTGTGCATTTTTAGACTTAAGGCGGGCCTTTCCCGATAAACGGCATTTTGAATTCTGTTTTATTTAGAAACTAAGCCGATTTAAGTTTTGACAAAAATATATGTTATTTAACACTTCATCATCATAATATTTCGGTCGTTCGATACACGATTACTCATATTTTGCTGCATTAAAATAAATTGCAAAGATAGGTCAAAATTGAGATGAAAAACCAATTTTATTTGAGTAATATCAGGTTCCGTACAATACAACTGTGTTTTCACTCGCTGCGAAAGCGCTCGACGCGGTTTCGAGCTCCATACTAAATTCAGTTCTCGGACAGCCCCGCCTTAAATCAGTTTGATTTGTCTTTTAAAAACTTTTTACTATTAGAATAAAAATTTCTGAGAATAACCTGCATAAGAAATTTAACGAAATCGTCATGTAGTGTATGTAGTCAGATGGATATTGTAGGACAGGAGCTAATGTTTCGGGAAAGTTTGTTATGTTTGGAACAACTATAGGTACAAAAATAAAACGAACAACGTTCTAAGCATTTAATTTATAGTTAAAAATTATAAACCTTACAGTTATAGTCTTTAGGCGAAGTTAAGTCAGTTTCAAGTACTTTGGTAATTGAAACAATTGTTTAAAATAATAAATAAGTTTAACATTGACGCCCGACTTACGACAGTGCGACCGATAATAATCATACAGTAAGATCTGACACTTAATTTTTAATAAAAAATCAGTCGAAAAATCAATAAAAAAAAATTCATACATTAGGTACATTCGTATGAAAAATTTTCGATACAAATATCGAATCTGAACGTCTTATGAAAAAAAAAATTAATGCATACAAAAACAGTTGATAAACCCAGTTGTCTATATTTTTACCAATTCACGACAATTTTGAAAACAATAACGAACTCCTAAAAAACTGTTTTGACAAAATTAAAATACAATAACCTCATAACAACATCAACTAAATCCTTTTAGCACATTTTCTGCACAAATTCTTTCATGCAGACAAATTATTAATCTGTATACTTTTAAAAATTATGTTTGCAAAGGCTTGAGTAAAAATATTTTAAAACTATTCGTTTTCATCACAGATCTAATATTCATTGAAAAAAGAACACTCGTTACAACCAAACCATTGAAACTCAAAGCTTTAGCAATAGATGACCTTCACCCGACCGTAAAATAAAAAAGTTTACTGAATATATTATCTTTAGTTTTCTTTTGACGTTTTGATACGAGTAAACACATCAACTAGTACAATACGTTACACTGGGGCGCAATTGATATAACTGAGGACAACTACAGAGAAACCGAAGTCTACCAAAGCTCGTTTTTTTTTAAAGTTACTACCTACTTAAAACTTAACCAACATTTTTAAATAACTTTATTCTATAAATATTTAAACGCGAAAATTTGTAAGAATATGTGGATGTATGTTTTTCACTCTTTGGCGCAAAAACTACTGAATAGATTTGAACGTAACTACAATAGCATAGCTTATATATCAGAATAACATATAAGCTCTAATCTATTCCTGTACTCCCACGGGAATGGGAAGTACACGGGTAACACCACGGGGCGCTATTCGCGCATATTTTGCCATAAAATCAAACAAGTTTTAAGCTGAGACCTTTCGTCTTAAAACTTGACTGCCCCCAAGTAACGATTTCATTGACCAACGCCGTCTAGGGACGCCCGAAAAAAGCGTAGGAACTAAGCGTGAAAAATATCGCGCGGTCGCCGCGCGTTTAGTATAGCTGTAAAAATATCTGACGCTCAGCACGGAGAGTGGCCGCGCGGCCGAACGTCCGTCTAGAAGCTTCGCTTCAAAAATCAAGAAAAAGAGCACTTGGGTAAGTGCAAACTGTAAATACGTAACGCTGGATTAGAACTTTAGCGCTCTTAAAATGTGATATTTGGCGCGAATTCAAATTGAGCGAACCTTCTGGGTAACAATCGTATCCAGTACATATAAAACTAATCCTAATATCACGTTTATACATACATATACACACGTTATCACAATTCTCGCTCGAGCCCGACACTAGTTCGCAGCAATCTGACCGGAATATATTTTAATCATTATCAATATCAATACGTCCACGGTTTCCAAAATAAAATACACTAGAAGGCAAAGAATTTTACAGATATATTATACACAAAGTATATTATACACATAGTAAATTTACAATTGATAAAAGGCCATTAAATTTATAACTAGACAAAAATATTTATTTGAGCACTTTTTTTATTTTATAGATTTATTTTTAAATAATTTAAGAATTTCAAGTACTGCTATTCATGTTGCCAGTATGAGACGTAGAAAAAGCTTTTAATCTGTGTAACAAAATGGCGGCATAGTTCCGTCTTTTTCTAACCTCATCCATGAATAGATTTTGATACTTTAAACAATTCCCAGTTGATGTTCTACATGTATCAAAACGTCACCAACGATTCCAAAAGTCTTGTTAATCGTTATTTTATAACATCCATTCAAGCTATATAAAGGTGGGTTGAAAAATGTAAGACTTGTGAAATCGTATTAAAAATCTATTACAAACTAACAATATAATACAATTACAATTTTTACCATTGTATAGAAAAGTTTTATAAATTGTACATGTGAAAGTAGCTCATAATACCGAGTGGTAGCGTGTACAATATAATATGCTGATGTTACTAAACTATGCTAGAAAATGTGGATGTTCCCTACAGTAATAATATATTATAATTACATTTCTGAATTGAACCAAGGCGTATCTACAAAGTGTCATACAATGTTCACATTGAAGTTATACTTTAGACAAGGTAATTTGAGTTCTAAACGAATACTTCGGATGAACCTGCACCCTAAGTCCCTTTTCACACGTTCCGGTTGCCGGGTATCCGGTATCAAATTGTAAGCAAATCACGCCGGTACGTGTGAAAGCTGCCATACACTTCGCTACCGGATACCCGGCGCCGGATACCCGGCAATCGACTCGTGTGAAAAGGGACTAAGAGTACATCAAACCCTTAGCGCGACTTTCTTAGGTCGTTTGCAAATTCCAACATTTCAGGATTCTCTTGCACACAGTGCGAACCTTACATGACATAAAGCATGGGCTCTTAGACAAATGTCCCAAGTATTACTTTACATGCATAAACGGTTTCTTATAAGCCTTTCAACTTAAGGGCACATCCACATCGTCTACGAAGCTGGCAGTAAGTCAATGTGCAACCCGTGTATCATGGTCTCCACTCACGAGTACAGAGTGACGTTGAGCTTGGCAAAGTAGTCAAGCAGACCTTGGAGGCGCTTCTTGACTCGCTTCTGGTCGTCGAGGGTGCAGCCCAGGATGGCGGTCTCGAAGTTCTTGTCGGTGCCCGAGCTGGGGTCCGGCTGAGAGGTGCAGGCGTTCATGTAGGTCTGGCAACGCGTGTGCGCCACCACCGTGTCATCGTGCAGCGACATCACCAGCTGGTCGATGTACATGTTCACCTGGAATGAGTATTCGTGGAAATATCATTTACCGATCGAAACTTCCGCTGACCGCCAGAGGGCACGGCCGTCTGGCGAGCCATTTCAGGCATTTACGCGAAGGGTACGCGGCCAACCCGTTCA
Organism: Helleia helle; assembly: GCA_963853865.1. Taxonomy (NCBI): domain Eukaryota; kingdom Metazoa; phylum Arthropoda; class Insecta; order Lepidoptera; family Lycaenidae; genus Helleia; species Helleia helle. The sequence continues at coordinate 14,680,596 of OY971433.1, read as the reverse complement.
AGGGAATCCATCTGGGGACGGATATATTGGATTGGCCTAAGGGCGGGATTGTTCACGAACGATGGTCTAATGCCATCGCCATGCCCGTTGTACCGGTGGAATGGGACCACCCTTGGAATATCTTTTTTCCAACAAAAAAAGAATCATGAAAATCGGCCACCAAACAAAAAAATATGCAATCAAATAATTTATAGTCATAACGTGCATAGTGCATACACTAGTGTCTGCGTGTGTAAAAACCATTTCAATGTTTATTACTACTAAGTATTGATTAAACTGTATTCATTGCACGATATAATTAGTTTTAGCTACCCAATTGGACAATACACAATTCTAAATTAACAGTTAAAATTGTAATTTACTCTATTTTAAACGAGATATTGAACGTGTTGGTCTCTTATGTCGCACAGGTGGATATTTTCACTTTATCTACGAATTTCCATGCCATAAGGCGGCAACCTACCGGTGAGAGAGCAGTGCCGCGCTCCCGGCTGCATGGGTACCACCATCTTACTTGTTTCTCCCGTCAAACAGCTTTACTGTGTTTCGGAGAGAAGGGCAAGACAGGCAGTGTAATTACTGGCACCGAGACTTAACATCTTATGTCTCAGGATAGGCGACACATAAATGAGTTACCTGGGGTCGCTCCAGGTAAACTAGTTTATGTTAATGGGCGACGTTGACCACTTACCATCAGTTGGCACGCTTGCCAGTTTGTCTATCCAACTAACATAAAAAATAAAAAAACCGAGCAGGCCTTTTTACGCCATAAAGAGGCAACCGAGCATTCGGAATCTTACGGTGAGTACCGGCACTCTTAGACATCCGCACAAATATAAGCCCCCTTTTCCCTATCGTCCATGAGGTACCACCCCGGTCGTGCCGGCCCAATTCTTATATCGAGCTTCGCTAAATAAAACTGACAAACATGGTAATTGCCCTGTTTTATATTGTACCAATTAAATGTTTCCACTTTACAACACTTAGACCACCATACCATACCGTTCATTTAATACCAGGCCCAAACAAACGTCATCCCGCCATGGCCTATCGTTTCCGAAACCATCTTGTCATTCTCATTAAATTAAAATTGGTACAGTTCAGGAGTTTATCACGGACAAACAACGTGATAAAAAAATTATAATATATACAAAGAAGTTCGATTGTAATCAATATTATTATTGTTTTCTAATGTTTACGCGAATTTCACTCATTATAATAAAACAATTTTTACGGATTTTATCGCGGTTTATTAAGATACAAGCCTGACGTTTCGGATGGATACTTTACAGCAAACAGTCCTCCCGCGACCATGGTTGCTGTAAAGTATCCGAAACTCGCGTATATAAAAATGTTAATAAACCGCGATAAAATCCCTAAAAGTTGTTTCAACATATTAGGTATGTTTTACTGACCTCTAGCTCATCTAGAAGTTTATACTTATTATAGTCTTCTTATTTCTGACTATTCTTTAGTCCCTACGCAACATAAAGTTAACATAACACATTTTAATGTATATTCGAACTTAAACTTGAAAATATATCAATTGTTATTTATTGAGGGTTAAAATTTCTCAGTTAAAAAATCAGTTTCAAGAATAAAGAAAAATTAAATATAGGTATTCAATATTAGTGCAGCTGTGAAGTAGTCATAATATTAGAATAAAAACTTTTTTGAAACATTTGCCTTTTCGATACCCATTCTTAAGTCATAAAGCTTATCTTAAAACGTTCTTCATCGATTGTTTTTAAAACTATAAAGTGTTATGGCGCCACTAGAATAGGACATGGGTTATCAAAGTAATCGCTATAGACGATAAATCTAGCCCACGCACGCTCGGCTGAGTGTTCGTAGATACCATGACAATAAGGAAGTTTTTTTTTTACAAAAATATAAAATTCTTATTTAAATTGCAAGGCAAAGAAATTATAATATATACGGTGAAAAAATTATTTCAATAACTTGAAAAATGACATAACGAATAAACTTCTACTGAATCCCGAACGCGCACGGAGCATTTGCTCTGTGACGTCACAAGTCTCTCCGGGTAACGCCCACCGGTATCCAGGGCATTCCATATAAATGAAATAAAAACTTTAAAAGACATAGGAACAATGAAATGAAAAGAAAAATCTGATTTTCTATTTTTAGGGTTTCGTATCTCAAAATGACATAATGGAACCCTCGTAAGATCACTCCGTTGTCATGGACAACTTGATCATGAAATTTGGTAAAAAGCTAGGTCTACTGTAGTACTACTGGTATACTGGTATACCAGTAGTACTGTCAACGTCCTTGAACAGCGTGCTAAGTTTCAATTTAATCTGACCTTTAGACGGTTCATAATCACACTCAAATATTCCGTTACATAGGAGTAAAGCTATGAAAAGCGTGTGCACTTTAGTATATAAAACTACTAACTTCGTAGTTAGTACTCAAAATGTTCAATTACGTATGTACATAGTGACAAGACAATTTCGTAAATTCTATTCATATTTTTTTTTATTCATCGCCATATCTTATTCTAATCACGTAGCAATTTCATTTTATAGCCAGCCTAAAGTTTATGTAATAATAAGACTGTCTTATGATGCTTGTCCCTATTCGAACTTATTTGCATCTACTAAATAAGTCGTGTATCCATTAAGCGAGGCAAACAATCGAACATTGGCTCCTAATAGATATCTGGAATATTCCAGACAGCTCGCAAAGCAACTCGATAATCATTAAGCGTGACAACCCGGTACACATTAAGCGCGGCAACCCGGTATCCATTAAGCGCAGCAACCCGGTGTACATTAAGCGCGGCAACCCGGTATACATTAAGCGCAGCAACCCGGTGTACATTAAGCGCGGCAACCCTGTATACATTAAGCTCGGCAACCCGGTATCCATTAAGCGCCGCAGTCTCGTTATAAGTACATAGGTTATTTATCTTAGTGGATAGGATGTTTTAATTTTGTAGCATCTACTATAATACAAATCTACATTAACTATTGAAGCATAATATTTTATACATCAAATACATCGAATTTGCTAACGAATAATCGAATTTGATACGTCATTTCAAGGATGCGATCGATATCAGCCAGGTTGCGAACAAGTTTCCTGTCATTGACCACTTGTTACATACTTGTAAATTGTAATCTTTATTTAATATGTACCTAGGTAACACTGAAAATGTTTAGAAAATGAAAAACGGCTTAATGTAGAAAGTTGCCAATACTTTTATTGTTTTTCGAAGTAATCTCCGGTTCTTTCTACACATCGTCGCATTCGATGGAACCACTGAGAAAAGCAGTGGGCCCATTCTTCCTTAGGAGTCTCTTCTATGGCATTTACGTACGCTTTCACCGCATCTTCAGGGCTCGTAAAGCGAATACCTCGAATTTTATCTTTAGTTCTTGGGAATAAATGAAAGTCGCAGGGCGCCAGGTCAGGACTGTAAGGCGGATGACTCATTATTTCGACACCTGCCATAGTCAAATATTCAACAGTCCGTTTTGCGGAGTGCGCTGAAGCATTGTCGTGGTGAAGGAGGATCCTGCTTCGAGGGCGTTGCTGTCGATTTTTTTCCAAGACAACAGACAAACAGCGATTAACATACCAGTCTGCAGTAACTGTCCTTCCATCTTCTAGCACAACTGTCGCGAACTGACCTTTCCGACCAAAGAATGAGGCAATCAACTTTTTTCCTTGACTTCTTCCTTTCTTTACCTTAGTTGGCCGATCCTCGTAAGGAAACACCCACTGAGCTGATTGTCTTTTGGTTTCGGGTTCGTAGCAATATATCCAGCTTTCATCACCTGTGATGATGTCAAATACAGAATTTGAGTTACCGCCGTTGAACTTATCTAACATTTGGCGACACCAGTCCATGCGGAGGCGTTTCTGGTCGTCGGTTAAAGTATGGGGAATCCATCTGGTACAAAGCTTCCTGACGCCTAAATGTTCGTGTAATATTTTTTTAACTTGACTCATACCAATGCCTAGGCTTGCCCGTATCTGCTGATAGGTCACTCTCTTATCTTCCTCTATCATGCGTCGCACAGCACTGATGTTATCTTCAGTAGTCGCTGTTAAAGGACGTCCCTCACGCGGATCATCACTGAGATTGCTACGTCCACGCTTAAACTCGTTAAACCAATTGTAAATAGTGGCACGAGATGGGGCTTCATTAAAAAATGCTAATCGCAGCCTATCGTAGCTTTGTTGTTGAGTAAGCCCACAACGAAAGTCATAATAAATCATTGACCGAAAATTTTCTCGCGTTATGTTCATTTTCACGTGTAACAAGAGTTTTAGATTTGCCCCCAATTCACAAAAACAAATGAATGCAATATACTACATTAGGTTACCAAAGAGTTCTAAAATTGAAATTCAAAAAAAGTTTTCATTTTCAATGTTTCTAACTGGCCAGTTCTAAACATTTTCAGTGTTACCCACGTATTATACAATATTATATTAGCAACGATGGTCTAGTCATCTAGTGGGTATAGAATCCCCAACATGGTTCAGGCCTTGACATGGCAGTGGAGCTCAGTAGCACCTTGGGCGAAGCTAATTGAGCCGAGGGGGCTCTTTTCCCCTGTTATAAGAGGGGTACTCTTATAAGAGGGGACAAAAGAGCAGAGGCAGGGGGCAAGGACGGAAACTTCACCCCATTGTACTGACCCGACGTTGGGGGGGGTTGTTCTGTGGTGAGGTACAGCCCCTCTGGGGAGGTGGCGTCGGTCCCTTTGGGGACTAACTAGCCGTCGAGGTGCCCTGTTTGCTCATTAGATCCGGGGCACCCCACCAAAGGCGGCATTGGTGGCACTCGCCGGGTTAGTGGGTAGAGCTGGGCTTTCTCCGGGCACTTGAACATGAGACAATCGCTTAGTAACTGGTGAAGGAAAACATCGTGAGGAAACCTGCGCCTGATGAGATTATAAGTCTTTGAAGGTGTGTGAAGTTCACCAACCCGCATGGCCGAATCGGTGAACTATGGCCCAACACCCTCCTCGATTTCGAGAAGGAGACAACAATGGGACGGGAGATGATATTATTTATTATTATTTTATACAATACTAGCTGTTGCCTGTAGCTTCGCCCGCGTTACTCAACTCTTATTAGTCACAGAGTGACGATATATAGCCTTCCTCAATAAATGGACTGTCTAACACTAAAAGAATTTTTCAAATCGGACCAGTAGTAGTTCCTGAGATTAGCGCGTTCAAACAAACAAACTCTTCAGCTTTATATTATTAGTATAGATTTATTGGCAAAATTCATAGCCAAGACATTTGTTAATAGATATAAAAGTTACAAGTTTTAATTAAAAAAAGGAAAACACCTTGAGGTAACAGACCGTTTGTATAGTAATTAACAGTATCGTTGGATGAGGAAATTAATAAGTAAATGAAATGTCATCCACATGCTAAAACATGAGCATAGTTTGATATAAGTTGTCTAGTTTCGTGGTCAGGCGAATGATGGCCCGTAGTCACAGGTTCAAATCTCGTGTCACGGTGTTTGTGGTCGCACTCCTCCGAAACGACTGGCCTGTTGGTCTAGACTCTAGTGGTTAGTGACCCTGACTGCTGAACCAGAAGGTCGTGGGTTCTATTCCCACCCCAGACAAATGTTTGTGTGATGAGCATGATCATTTGTTCTGTGTCTGGGTGTAATTTATCTATAACATGCATGTATTTAAAAATATATAAATATATATATATATATATATCACTTGTCTGGTTACCATAAGAACAGGCTCTGCCTAGTTTGAGATCAGATGTGTGTGAGTTGTCCCAACATTTAAAAAAACATAAATAAAAAAAATATTATGAAAACTAAATTGTATATTTAGTAGGTATGAGAATCAAAAGGTCGTAAAGTAGACTTCATAATGTTAGGGCTAGGTGATTAGGGTGTCCCTATCCAGAAACAAATTATATGGCAGAACAACGTTTGCCGGGTCAGTTAGTTGTATTAGAAAATTCTAGATTTGTTATATCCTTGGAGCATATAACCGGATAGAATAGTAATGTGAGCCATAAAATTCCGAAACCGGCCAGTGATTTGTCACTGACGTAATAGCAATCCAACCAGTGATCTATATGTACGTCCCATCGGCCAATCATCCAGCAATTGCCATCAGTTGGCCAATCAGAGCGCAGAACCGGCGCAGCGTCGCAGTACAAATTTGGCCGAATTTCTTTTTATACAAAACACATAACATTACCGCTCTATTCCGGTTACATGCTCGATGGTTATATCTCACCATAAAAATAGATGATTGATACATATAAATAAAACGCATTTGGGACAAATAAATTAGCTACAGTACAATTTAAATCAATCTCGAGGGAATGTTAATGACGCAACAATTAATCGTTACCTTGACTTGTAACGAATAAACTATGAGATATAATGAACTTGGCATAATGAAGTAAGAGCGTGAGAAGAATTTTCTGTGGATATATTTCATATAAGGGCCACTACCAGCAGTGTCAATTAGCAGAAGTGGAACCTTTTCAGCGAGAGCGACGGATAAGGTCGAATTACTATATCATTTCTGACAATGTACAACAATTAACCAGATAGAAAAAAGGGACGAAGAAGACGAAGGGACAAGTCATAAAATACGTTTTTATCAGTACATTTACTAAACAACTAAATCAACAAACGAAGAACCGTCTATACTAATAATGATATCTATAGACGTTTTGAGGGAAGCGCTGTGCCGCGCTTCCGGCTGCATGGGTACCACCATCTTGCTTGTTTCGGATTAATTCAAGTAATTACAGGCAGTGTAATTACTGGCACTGAGACTTAACATGTTATGTCTCAGGATAGGCAACACATAGATGAGTTGCCTGGGCTCGTTCCAGGTTAACTAGTTTACGTTCATGGGCGACGTCGACCACCTTACCATCAGGCGGCACGTTTGCCAGTTTACCTATCCAACTAACAAAAAAAAAACACCACGTCAATCTGGTTCCGTGGTAAGTTCTCGAAGAACTTGTGTTACGATTGCCGAGACAACGGGAATATATTTAACACTTTTATACTATACATATATTTAAGATTTTTATTACATAATACACACATTTAATACAATCCATGATCCAAGAACACAGAAAACTTTTTTGTACCCTGGCAGAATTCGAACCCGCTACCTCCGAATTGAGCGCCAACGCGCTAACCATTGAGCCACAGAGGTCGTCATTATAATATACTACTACTATATTTATAAACATTAAGCGGACGTATTGGAAATTGCGTCAATAATTTATTTCAATAATTCCAAAAGGAATGAAAATATTATAAGTTGGGGACCTAATAGTTCATTATGAAAACCTTATTTTGTTAGTTTTCAATACATATGGAGAGCCTCACCCCGCTCAGGACGCTCAGTACCCTCTGATGCGTGTCCGGTATTAGAAATGTGTCGCCTTAAGAAATGTCTAAATAACACATTCACTGAATTAAAAAGTAAATGTATTTTAAAATATAGTATTATGAAAAAAATAAACAGAAAGCATAAAAATTTACTCACTACAATTTAAATATGCGCATTAATTGTGTGTTATTGCGCGAAAAAAACTAAAGTAAAAAGGTACGATAGGATAAAAATTCTTTTTCCATAATATTATAAAAATAAAACAGCTGTCTGTCACGAACTCACGATACGCGCGGCAGATGTGATTCACCTACGTCTAATGTCTACGTTAATTTAAATTTAAAGGAATAAAAAAATAAGTATATAGCGTCATACAGGTAGGTTACCGTCACGGCATCAGTCTTTGTTACTGCCAAGCACGCTAATAAATATTTTTAATGGTAATTGAATAGGCAATTGGCACCTGATGGTAATTGGTCAGCGTCGCCCATGAACAGTAGCGGATTTACATATTTGCCACGTGTAGGCTTTTTGCTGACCTTTTTTTTTTTTGGAAAACCGTCATGTCGAAATCAATTTCACCCCCAATTGCCGCCCCAGACGGATTTACACGTTTTCAAGATCTATGCTATAAAGATTTTGCAGACCTTTTTTCTTCTTTCAAAACATCAAAAATCCGTCATGCAGAAATCTTTTTAATAAAAGTAGTACCTGCCGAAAAAGAACCAATTTCACCCGCAAATTTGCCGCCCTCAAAAAACTGCAATCCTGCCTACTCAGCCTAGTGGTAAATCCGTCATTGACCATGAACATAAATGAGTTAACTTGGAACTAGCAAAGGTAACCAATCCATGTTTTGCCTATCCTGACACATAAGATGTTAAGTCTCGGTGCCAATAACTACACTGCCTGTCTTCTCATCGAAACACCAAAGCTGTTCCACGGGAGAAACGAGCAGGAAGGTGGTACCCGAGCAAACGAGAGCATGGTACAAAACAACTCTCGCACTGGTAATATTATCTATACATCTATACAGATAAATAAAATTGGAGCGTCTGTTTGTGATATTTAAATAATCAATCCTGGTATGGCTGTATATCTAAGTTAACGTGGGTGAAGCTGCGGGCAACAGCTAGTTATTTTATATATAGTATTTCAAAACCTCACCTGATGTAGGGCTTCCTCTTGCTGCGGGTCCCTGTCTGTGCGAACAGCTACCTCCACAGTCATCGCGCGCGCCAAGATGCGATCCGCATATCTTGTAATGTCGTCTCTATCACCTACAAATACAAATTTTAGTATAATTCTATATAATTATTGCTTTGAGGGCTCTGGTCTTGTATGCTAAGGCAAGTTTGTCTTAGTTTGGCTACAGATGCTCACACCAATTTTGTCGATAATATAGTAGGTCTCCAAAATTTTGTATTATTCACGTTTAGAGAAAATAAGCATTATTTTTAATAATGAAACTACATTTTAGGGAATTTATAATCTTTTGTAAGCTGCACTCCCGCCTGCATGAGTACAATCATCTTGCTTCTTTCTCCAAAGTATAGGCACCATAATTACTGGCACCAAGACTTAAAATTTTATGTCTCAGGCTTGTTCCAGGTAAACTAGTTTATGTTCATGAGCAACATCAACGCCATCACGTGGCATGTCTGCCAGTTTGCCTATCCAACTAACATAAAAAAAGTCTATCACTCAGTGCTAACATAGCATCATAGAAGGTTTTTGAGACCAGAAGAGTATTATTGATGATTACATAATGCATCAAAACTGGAAATCTTTATTAGGTTTAGATGTAGATATGTTTCTATTATGTTTTTTTTATGTCATAAGGAGGCACAGGCAACCAAGGAGTAGGAACCATATGATGCCAACGCCCATAGTCATCCGCACAACCAAAGGTTATGCAGTTGTGTTGCCCTTCTTTCCCTATATGGGCCACTGTAGACTCACAAACCACACAAAACGTGACAGCTATTGACAGCATAGCTGTCACTTGACACCGGTATATGTGAGGGAGAGGTAGTCTAATTCGGCTGCAAAGCAGCATGGCACTACCACTTACTATACAAGTATGTATTTGTATGTATATGTTCTACATTAGGATATAGCTTTTTATATGCTCAATAACACTTACATTCGGATATTTCACCTAGGAGATCAGAATGCTTGATACTGTCCAAAGTGGACAGTAAGGAATCTTTCTCCTCTTCTATCCTGATTGTGTCTCGCCTCAACCTCTCCACTCTCATCTCCACTTGGTCCAAAACAGCTATTAGCCTTTGAAGTATATTTAACACATTAATTTAATGCAAGAATATCAATCATATGTTATAGCTCGGTTTGGCTGATAAAGTTTAAAATTATTGTACTAATAAAATTTAAAAAAATATTTTCTGTTTTGGAAAAATCTTGCACTTTCATGTGCAAGATTTTTCCAGTACATTTTGTTACTGTAACTTCCATCAAGTCACGCATACATTACAATAGTTACAAGTCTTAGAACTCTCTGGAATATTATAGTATCTTCCAATGGCAATTTGATAGAGATAACAATCAAATTTGTAACCCTACCACCAGGTAATTTGTCAGCTTCTTAATTTAAGGATCAATTGAAAAAATCTAAATGATAAGTTACAAGGAATGTATATCATATAGGCAGAATTAATTAATTATATCGAAACCATTTTAGGAAAACATAAAAGGAGCGCATAAAGAAATGATCCGTGATCTTTTTTTATACCGTTCATGCCTTTTTGGGCACTGGCGTGGGCGATACAGTCATTATAAGTTTTTTTTTTAAATAGGAAGTACCGCCAGGATAGAAGCACAAATTAACTTTAAGCTTCAGCAAAATATTTAACAACGTAGAACAGTGAAAAGCGCTGCGATTACTTCAGTGGTATAAATAATAAACACCTCTAACCTGTCTTTAGGGGGTTGATTTCCTAAAGCCGATGTTTCATCAATAAGCGGCAGGCGAGATCCGTCTGAAGCATAGCTCCAATCAGCTCCATATAAGTCCACCTCCATGTTGACTAACGAATTAAATTCTGAAGAAGCCAGGATTATATTTTTGTCTTTTTTAGGATTTAGCAATTTTGTTGTTTTGCGGAGATAAAAAATAGTTTTCTCTTTTCAGAAATCTGTCAAAAAGACACAAGACAAATGTCATTTCAATTTTTTTTTTATTATAATTTTCATTTAAAGGCATTAGCTACTAGGCTATTAGCCATACAAAATACAATATTCGGTCTGTAATACGGACAAACGGCGAGAAACCCCAAGGAGCGCGGCTTCGCCCCTATAGGGGCGAAGCCGCGCTTGATTAATGATTAATGGGGGCTATAGCCCCCATTAATCAACTATCATCCCCATTCCATCCACCCAAGGCAGTCCACTACAATTTTCGCCAAACAATCACATTACACAGATTAAGTTTTTAAAACAAACACTATAGAAAACCGCCAGAACAGCCCTACTAAGAAAACTACTCCAGACGGTACTCCACAAGATTCGCCAACCAATCACAATATATAAAGATCAAGTTTTTAAAACAAACACCCAAATTAATTAATTCACGGGAAACCAAAAAAAAAAACACAACCGCGCGCCCCGATGCTTCCCGCCATTCCTCATGTCATTTCAATTTTGACAATATATCTTTTTTCGTTCCTATTAGAATCGGCTAAGACCAGAGGCCATGCTGCCAATTCTGTCGTAATCAATATTAGCCTTTTTTTTCTTCAACGCCGGGAAATGCTCTGAGGCATCCCGCGGGGGATTGGGTCTCCCCCGTCGGGTATGTGGGACTCGCTGCACCCGAAAGCTGGAAAGTGAACGCAGCTCTACCCACTAAGACCAGTGTGCCACCCACAGAAATATATCGAGATAGAAGTAAAGAGTGTATGTACATACACTCACGTGGCAAAAAGACGACTCGACGTCTCCATTCCTGGCCGCGAACTTTAGTATACTCCCGCCCGCGGTCAGCATGCGACGTAAGGTTTTTAAAACAAAATGACTCGTTGTTCAATAATTAATTGTCCAAACACTACCAGTAAAGTTGGAGCTGTTAATGGAGGTATTTCCTTTCACCAGTAAGTACTATTTGTCCTAAAAAATCTGTTGTTAATTTAAAAAAACCATTTATTTTACTATTTTTATCAAAACAGTAGCGGGCGATTGTGTCTAACGCTAGTTTTCCATTGCGGCTTTTATTTGATGAGCCAGACTTGGCGGGCGTTCAAAACCAGCGATGTAAAATATGCTATTAAAACTGTCAGGTCACGTTGAAGACGATTTCTCATTTTTTCTGCCAAAGTGCTGTACCTACACTGCGATTTTCTTACTCGATTAAAATCTATTTCGAAAGCAGAGGAAATGATAATTTCATTTTATATTATTATGTAGCTATAATTTAATGTATGTAACATATAAAATATAAATAATAAACCTTTATTGTTAGCATTTTTTAATGCAAAGCAAATATTATTGAGAAACTGGTTATGTATTGTTTTCTAACTTTTTTTTTTTTTTTTTTTTAATATTACTTGGATAGGCAAACTGGCTAACGTGCCACCTGATGGTAAGTGGTCTACGTCGCCCATGAACATAAACCAGTTTACCTGGAACGAGCCCGGGCAACTCATTTATGTGTTGCCTATCCTGAGACATAAGTTGTTAAGTCTCGGTGCCAGTAATTACACTGCCTGTCTTGCCCTTCTCTCCGAAACACAGCAAAGCTGTTTCACGGGAGAAACAAGCAAGATGGTGGTACCCATGCAGCCGGGAGCGCGGCACAGCGCTTCCCTCCCACCGGTAACTGGTTATGGCTACTTCTATATTACATGTTTATTTCAGTTTTTCGAATGATCCTTATATAAAAAAGAGTGTGTGTACTTATGTACACGCGTTAGAAGTAATACTCCTTAAAGAAAAATACATAGTACAATTTCATTACACTGTAACCTTTTTGCTTATTGTGTAGTTAAAAACTATATCTTCTTTTGACGTCTATACTGTCATTATGTGAATATTGTTATATAAAATAATGTTGTTTGACACTGGCATTTAGTAAATTCTCATTGCCATAAAAGGAAAAAAAAAATGTTGACTATAGCTAACTTCAGGGTGTCGGTTTTTCGTGACTCAATATTTTTCCCTAACGCGCTAAAAGAAGTATAACTCCTAAAATATTTTGGATTGTGTTTTTTAATAAACCAGTTAATTTTTCTACAATCCACCAGTGATTATTTGTAGGCCTATTCATTCTCCAATTATTATTGAATTATGTGATATAGTTTTATATTCCGTATTTTTGGATTCATTACTTAAATAAAAAAAGTGGCCACCGTTTGCCGTTTAGATGATTAAGCTAAAAATAAGCAAAATGACACTATGTGACAAAGACCAAAATTTGAATCAGAAGGACTACAACTATTATCACTGATGACTTTAAAGAAATTGATTGGTTTATTAGAAATTACAATCCCTCTAATAAGGGCGCCAGTGGACGGTCGGCGCCCTATCTATATTATCTGATCAAATCAACATTTTAATTATCAATAATTAAAAAAACAAGCTATTAAATGATTACACGTTATAATATAGTCTATAATATAGCTACTCAATGTATAAAAATATAGTTTATCGTCCATAGCACGCTATCATAAAATAGTTTATTTGAACAATACTACTGATAAAATCGGTGCCATGATACAGGTAATCGATCTGTGAATCGATGCTTTTGAATTGTTTTCGCGCGGCTTATGTGTTTCACATCACTAAATTACACTCGTGACGTCATCGTACCTACACAAAATGTTACACGCTCGGTCCCCATACAAATTACGGAACTCTTTACTTCTATCTTGATGTAGTTCTGTGGTGCCACCATTGCTGCCTTTGGTGAGGTACCCCGGATGTAATGAGCAAACAGGGCACCTTGACGGCTAGTCCGTCCCTCAGGGGACCGACGCCACCTCCACAGACGGGTTGTACCGCAGCACAGAACAACACCTCCCAACGTCGGGACAGTACAATAGGGATGTTGACAGTATTAATATAAAAATATAATTTTAATGTTAATTGATAGTTTCTATGATAGAATTCTGAAAAAATATAATATTTTACCTTCTTTTTATATGATTAAATTAATATTTTATAAATAAAATGTAACAAAATTTAAAAATGGTCACGTGATAATAAACGGAAATGACGTCACCTGTTCCTATTTAGCGGAAGCGGAAGAATATTGACGTACTTTTATACACCATTTTCCGTACGCAGTACATATTGTAAAAAGTAATTTTCAGGCGTTTTGACGGTGTACACACACATAGGCACCGTACAACACTTATAAAACTTAGAAGCCATTTTTTATAAACGACAACTTGAATCATTTTACCACTTTTACGATGTTTAACAACATATGACGTCACGTGACAAGTGTTAGCGTTTTGGAGCGAAATTTAAAATACATTATAAAAGGCAAGATTTTATAGGCATTAGACGTATTTAAGCAAAAGTTAATAATATTTAGGCCTCTATTAGATATTTATAAATGATCTAAAAACATTTGTGAAAAATGTCAACATCCCTATAGGGTGAGGTTCCCGTCCTCGCCCCTTTCCTTCTAGTTTTTAAAATAAAAATGCTTATTATTTCTGTGAAACATCTTTGCTGAATTTTTGGATAGCTGGGAGGCGGCTCGTTATCTTCCATCTCAAAATAGTCAATCCATGTATGAGTTTCCTATGCTATAAGTATATTATATTGCTACATAGATGAGTATAAGTAAAATAAATAATAACATTATTTTTTATGTTAGCTGGATATGCAAACTGGCAAACGTACCACCTAATGGTCGACGTCGCCCATGAACATAAACTAGTATACCTGGAACGAGCCCAGGCAACTCATTTATGTGTTGTCTATCCTGAGACATACGATGTTATGTCTTGGTGCTAGTAATTACACTACCTGTCTTTGGGAGAAACAAACAAGATGGTGGGACCCATGCTACCGGGAGCGCGGCACAGCGCTTCCCTCCCACCGGTAAACAGCCTCTATATGCTTAGAGACATTTATAGGCCACAGTAAATTATTTAGACATTGGTTTTTAGAATTAAAAAGGAGAACAATTTTAATATTTTATTTTGCATTATTTATAATAAATACCGGTGGATACTTAGAACCGATGAAGCCATAGCCAATAAGCCATTAGCATAGTTCCACCCGGAAACAGAAAATATCGGTGTTCAAACATGAATTAATAATCTCACAAATAAATTTATCTTTTTATATTATCCATGTCAGTGACTTAATAATTAAATAACTGTGGGAATGAAACTGTTTTATGATTAGACACATGGAATATGGCATTGTTTTGCTTAAATTATAACCTAATATTTACTATATGTTAATGATAATTTATCTTAAGTAAATAATAATATCTCTACAGCATTTTAATACAAAGCAAATTTTCTTGATGACACTAAGCAGTACATAAAATGGCAACCATAAAATCTCTCTCGTTTTAAAATTAAATTAAAAATGCTAAGGCAACCAGCCTTAAAAGTGTTAGTGTTATACAGACCTAGAACGAAATATTACATGTATAATTTCAAGCGAATTTAAACTTTTCATTTAAAAATATCATATGTGGACGGAATACATATAATTTCGCAAACAAAACAAGTACGACGGTTACATGTAACAAAGATATTTAATATATTATACACATAAGAGTGGGATAGTGCCATCTGTGAGGGCAGTATTGTCGACATTATTTATTTCAAATTATAAATTTCGTGTTTATCCGTTTTAAAACGACATGTCCCAGTCTTTCTTCCCAAGGTTGATTTAAGAAGTAGGAGCATAACATATTTCAGAAGAATGTGACATATTAATATATATTTAAACCATAATATTTATAAATCATAACAGGGTTGTTATTTCAAAGCCTTGCGTCCAACCCATAGCCATACTATACATGATACACTATATATATTAGAACAAATTATATTTAATTTCCAATTTCTATTATTACCGAGTTAATGACATTTATAATAAACCAATCATTGTATCTACTGGGCAATATATTTTCTTACAAATATTCACATAATTCACATAATATTAAGTAATATATATATATTTATATAATATTAAGTAATATATATATATTTATATTTATTTATTATTTATTTAATAATTTATGTACAGCTCTAAACTTAAGTTTGATTTAAGTAATCTTCTTTGATTTTTTCCTTAAAAAGTGACAACGTCCTGCAATCCCGAATTTCAGGAGGTAATGAATTCCACAGCCTAGCAGAGTGACCACTAAAGGAGTACGAATAAAAGTCGGTACGATGCGTTGGTATCTGAAGAAGCGTACGCTTTTGTGGTCTACAAGAAGAATCATGAAAATGAGTTAAGGAAAAGCGATCTCGAAGATAAGAAGGGGAAGAAGGATTAAAGAGGATATTAAAAAGGAAACATAAGATACGGAAATTTCTACGGTGGTATAGATATAGATAGATACGGATAGGTAGCCACTGTAATTGTTTACGAAAATGAGTGACATGATCATATTTTTTTATTATTTATAATAGTCATTCATAAATACATCTGAAACTTTATTTATTATATTTATCAATCATTTTTTTATATTTATCAAGAAAAGAATCAGGCATAAGTTATTCACCTTTTTTAAATATTGTTACTATTTACAACTTTCATAGCCAAAAAAGTTTTATTTTCGCAAAAGAAAATTAAACAAATATGGTTTGTTTTCACATCTCATATACATTAGTATTTTTTGGAATGAATAAATAAAAGAGAATAATTATCACAGCAAAAGCTTCTTACAAGTGCATACTTTGATTTGAATCAGTTTAATTAGGTTTTTAAGACAATATTTTTTATTAATTCTAACATTTTCATACATACAAAAAAAGAATCGATTTTAAAGGTTCATTGTTCAAGAAATAAATATTATTATATGGTATACATTAATTTACTTTACTAAATAAATCGAATAAATCATAACAACGGAATAAATAAACAACACATATTTTTTACATTTTACTAGTCAACCTCAACAATTCAAGAACCCCGCCTTCGCCCCGCGCTACAGAAGCCGCCCCTCGTCATGGACCTAATTGTTTTGGTTGAGTTGTATTTATTATTATGGAATATATTTTATTTTTTTATAAACATAAGATTTTTTCTTTGGAATAGTTTTGAACATAAATAATTCCAGCAAACATGCATTAAATATAATATTGCGTATCTTTAATACCTATAAAAGAGAAAGTTTAGCCTGTTTTCGGCTTTTTCAGGATGTATACAGCTTGATGCCGCTCTTATACAGATAAGTGAAAAAAACATAAACATATCTAAGACAGATGTTGCTATAAGCATGAAGTAAAGAATGGAGAAAACCCTTTTATAACTAAAATTAAAAGTTAAAAGCCATTTACAATGACTTAACGTCTGATGAATAACGAATTTGGTATGAAGTGGCAGGTTTATACAAATTAATGGTGTTTGTAAGTATAAATGTGTGTGTATGTGTGTGTGTGTGTGTGTGTGTGTGTGTGTGTGTGAGTGAGTGTGGGTGTGTGCGAGTGTGTGTGTGTGCGTGTGTGAGTGTGCCAACAAAAAGGACACGCACATTTTTGCAACATTTTAACATTAAAATACTGGCCCTCTTGCTACTGTGGCGCCACCCTTAGTAAAGCTATTCGATGGACACTTCTCATACACGGATATACCTACCTTACTTCTAAACTTATGAAAAGAATGGCATTACAAGAGATAATTAAAAGCAACACAAAACAATCTTTGCAACATCATGTTGACTAACTTCAGTTGGGTCAAGTAAAGATGGTTTAACAGTATATCTGTATTACTCTATTCTATTATCTATGGTCAACAATGTACAAGAACACAAAATGCTATTCACTAAACACTGGGGCTCAACACTCTGCTACTCACTGACTAAGTACAATATTGTAACGGTAATCACTTTCCGTTCCACTCACTGATGCGTCCATTTTCAAACACTAGATTTCTCCTCGGCAGCGGTACCAGGGTACCCCGCTTTACGATCCCCATGTCTTCTCCGGGGTAATACTAAAAGCGAAAATTGGTTACATATAGTACTATAGCTTATTTTTACTTAATATTTAAAGGCTCGACTTTTGAACTGAGTTCATTGGTTCAATTATATTTATCCACAAAATTACAAAGAAATTCTCCATGCCCTGTACAGGATACGTAGGAAGAGGTAGTGCCATGCTGCTTTGCAGCCGAATTGGGCCGGCACGACCGGGGTGGTACCTCTCGCTCACATACACCGGCCTCAAGTGACAGCTATGCTATCGCGTTTGTTGCAAGTGTAGTAAGTATTGGTACTTAATATGGGGTATATTAAGTACCAATTACATACATTTAAACTCATGTGGGCATGATTGTCAAAAATATGAAAGAAGAGATTCTTATAAAAAGAAACCCCCCAAGTTCGTGAAAGTATTGTGAACAAACGTTTTGCTGTTCATCGTTTGTGCCTAAGTTCAGTTTAAATACTGATGATCTAATCTTAACTAAAATATATTAATGGTCATACCTGACACTGCGATACAAACTTCAACACGTCCGCGCGGATAAACTCGTTGTCTTCTTTTAGCTTCTCTAAACTGTAAAATATTAATTTCATGTTATAAAATCAATAGAATAGAATATAATATACAATATTTCAAAATCTAGTTTAACTGTGTAAATTCGATCCCAAGTTCGATTTCGAAGTCGATACGTCAACGTCAAAATATTGTCAAGAGTGCCAAAAAAGTATGAGATTGAGAAATACCAATTTCAATTAGTTACATAAAATTCCACTGTGATCGAGTCAAATCGTGCGCTAGTATAACGTACAAGAGTACTGATAGACAAGTTCCGATCCCAATCCTAAATTTCAATAGGATTGAGTTTCAAGAGTAAGCCCGCAGATTCATAATTATAATGAGTTGTCTTTTAATCAAGTACAGCTGTTTTATTTCACGAAAGCGGGTAGGCCATATTTGTAGTTGTGATGTGTGCTACTTGCGTTCTTGTGTGCTAACTACAGAGATCAGCGTACTGAACTGAGCGCTCCCGAGCTTAACACAAAGACAACGTGCATGTACATTTACACACACAATGATGGCTCACCCGCTTTCTTGAAATAAAATATCTATAACATATTATTACTTACATTTCAGGTTTAGCTATGTTGTCCACAATGCTGTTGCAGACTTCTTCACATAGGGCTTCGTCGAACAGTGGAATACCAAAATGTAGGTCCAATATGGTCCATCTCTGAAATTGTTATTTCAATAAATATATTTACGTCAAACATAATTTATATCTTTATATATATATATTTCTTGTGTGCGTGTGTATGTCACTGACGGCTGGACCGATTTTGATGAATTTTTTTGTGTGAGTTCAAGGGGATTCGAGAATGGTTTAGATTCACAAATATATATATATATATATTTTGTACAAAACAACGTCTGTCGGTGCCACTAGTATATATATATATATATATAATAAGCTAACTTCTCTGTCATAAACAATTTTTACGGATTTTATCGCGATTTATCACCCGTAAAAATCCATAAAAATTGTTTCATTATAATGATTGAAATTCGCGTAAACATTAGAAAACAATATGTGAACCATGAGAGTATTTTATTATTAGATTTATGAACATGTTTATTTTTGTATTAGGCATTATTATTCCGACTATGCACTATGATTCGTTTATAATAATAATTACATATTTTAGAAATCTAATGCCTATTAATCTAATATTACTGATAAATTATCTAATATATTAATTTAAATTAATAATTGTATAAATGTTATTATTGCCTTAAAAGTACTTATACTTAAAATTATCCATAATTTGTTATCAAACTTAAAATGTTGAGCGTTAATGTTACTAATTGAATGATTTTGTTGAACTGTTGCTGTTCCTAATATAATTAAAAAACCATATTACTAACATACAGTAAGATGTAGTGTCATGCTGCTTTGCAGCAAAATTTGGCCGGCACGACCGGCGTGATAGCTCTCGCTCACATACCGGCGTAAAGTGACAGCTATGCTATCGCGTTTCGTGAGGTTTGTGAGTTTCCTGTGGCCCATTGGGGGGTAGAGTAAAGGAGGGCAACGCATCTACATAATCTCTGGTTGTACGGATGTGTATGGGCGTCGACAGTCGCCAAAAGGCTTCGACTGCTCGTTTGCCCTCCTATGCTATAAAAAAAACATAGTTTTTGGTACAACATATAAAATCGTACAAACCTCCGGTTTGCAAGTTTCGTCATCTGAGTTGTTATGAGCGGTGTCCACTCCGCTGTCCCCCTCTGTCAGCTCATTCTGGGACAGCTGTGTGAACATAGATATGGACTCCTCAGCCGGACTCAGCAGATCATTCAACTGGGGCTCCGTTTTATCCTCACTCTTACCGGATATAATCTTATCCAGCTCATCCGCTATTGACTCTTTTGACATGGACAGTTCTTGCTTCACTTCACTCGGGGAGTGTATGGGCACGAAGTCATCGCTGGTAATGGATTCTTTGCTGGCGTGTGTGTCGTTAAGGTTGTCCAGTTCCTCACAGAGCAGCTTGCCTCCCTCGGCGCTAGTGAACCCGTTGGCGGGAGAGCCGTTCTTGCTGTCGGCGGTGGGCGTGACCGCGAAGTGCGACTCGATGGGCGACTGCAGCCGGTTCACGTCCTCTGATCTCTCGCTAGACTCTGATGTTGATAGCTCGCTCACGGGTTTCACTACCCCGCAAATGTCCTTCTTCTTTCTGGGCGTCACTGTAAGTAATAAATAATAATACAGTTGATTGTACAAAATATTCCATTTAATATTCTTGACTATATTTTTTTTAAAGTTGCAGTGCCTATTTTTTTTTGTATATTAATATAATATTAATATAGAGATGTTTGTTATATGTATTTACTTAATTTAGTTTTTTTTTTAATTAATAAAAATATCCTAAATACTAACCTTTTTTGCCTTTGGCCTTTATGGCCAAATCAATACGAGTAGGTGAGAAGATGACTTACCTAAGAGTTATGATACTAACTGTAGCATATTTTGTATATTATGTAATAATGTAAAAAAAACACTAAATCATGACACTAGTTGTGTCCCATTGGTGTACGTACCGAGCTGAACGTTCACGGGCGGGCGCGCGCATCCCAGGTCGGGCACGCCCACGTCCACCAGCGTCACGTAGCCGGCCGAGCGCCGCAGCCGCAGGCGCCGCGTCAGCCGCACCAGCCCCGCGTGCCGCGTCCACAGACTCGACCCGTCTGAATACATGTTGTATAGAATAATAGTAATGTAAAAATAATGAACGAGCTTTCTAGAATTTTTGGATGAATGGAAAAAAAGACAATGATGTATATAAAATAAAGTAAATTTAAAATTTGGTCCAATATTGGAGCTCTGATAGGGCCTTTCCCTCACGCACTGTTTTTTATACAACGGAAGGCTAATTTTCATAGAAAATTTAAATGAAATCTCATTTAATTGATCGGTGTCAGGCCCAAGTATTTCTCACTAAGGTACGTATGCTACATTGCCCTCCGTGCACTTCCAGAACAAAGCTTCTGTATCATGTAAGAAATACGTAGGAAAATTTGACCCATGTACAGCGATGAGTGTGCTCTGGCACTGACCTGAGCGGTGCGGGAAGGCGAGGTGGGCGGGAGGCGGCGGGCGCGCGCGCACTGAGGCTGCCTGCAGCAGCACGGGCGCGCGGCGAAGCGCGTGGTTGGCGGCGGCGAGTGCTGCGGCGGCGGGCAGCGCGGTCCATTCGCCCTCCGCACCCCACCACCACACCGCCAGGCGTGAGTAGCCCAGCAGCGCGCGCGGCACCGCCCGTAGCACCGTGCCTACACCACATAATACTAATAAGTTATATCTTTAATCAAGCAATTCTTCGGAAACGGCTCGAGCTATTTTCATTATATTTAATATATATATTTTAAATTAATTTTAAACTTGAGCGGGGGGTTTGGGGGGCGATAAATTGATCTAGTTTACTTTTAGATGACGTCGGCTTTATCCGGCAATGAAAAACTGTAACAATATCATTGGTATAGGTATAGGTAAATTTCGAAACTATGTTATAATAGCTCAGGCGGGAAATCAGACAAAACCAGAAAAGCCAGATTCGAGTCACAAGTACGATAATATTTAGTTTAGGCGAATTTAACTCATTATAATCAAACATCTTTTATGGATTTTATCGCGGTTTATAAAGGTTTTTACAAGCCCGACGTTTCGGATACTTTACAGCAACCATGGTCACGGGAGGACATTCCTTCTTCTGAGACAAAAATTCCGATTACTTTCTTCCCTTTTCTTTCAAGTTCCTTCTTTTGTGAGCAAACTATTATAATTGGGAGCTCTAATTCGTATCTAAGTATAATTAAAAAAAAAATAAACGAAGTGTGAGTGCTTGGTCTGAGGTTAGACCAAGAAAATCAATTGGATTTACCGAAAAAAGACCAAGCAAAGGCTTGGTCACCCTTGTACTATTACTAATGTGAACTAGATAATGACTATATTTCATTAAAGGTTATTAAAGTAAATTGTCTAGGTGTCCGTAACACCTATACAATTTACTAATTAATGCTAGCTGTAGTCTGCAGTTTAGCAGCTGTGAGATTTACAATCGTATATTAATCTATAATAACTAAATTAACACAACATCTTTTAATTGCCTTGCTATATCCTTCTCTTTTTTTAATCTTTTGAGTATGTATTCCAATCTCGCCCTAGTACAGACTAAAGACATGTGCAGATTTAATTTAAACATTTTTTTTGCACGCTCGTAAAAAGTTTGACTTTAATACCACTGACCCTTGGTGAGCAGCAGCGAAGGCGGTCCGTAGCCGGCCACGTGGTACAGGTAGAGGCGCATCCAGGGGGAGGCGGCCTCGGGCGGGGCGGGGCCCACGTGCGCCAGCGAGCGCGCCGCCAGCCCCGCGCGCGCCTCCCGCCCCAGCGGCGCCGTCGATACCGCCAGCCTACAACACGTTACCGACATACATTTAGTATACTTATAGAACTGTAAAACGTTGTTTAAGTATAAGGGTGCGGCTCCACCGCGGCTGCGCACGTTGTTGTAAGAAATGTATGTGATTGTTTTCACTGCAGCTCATGAACACGCTACGCATTAATTTACATATTCTAGCAATTGATATTTCTCTCTGCGTGCGCCGGTGTGTAGCCGCGCCTTAATATAATGTTTTTTTCTCTTTGATTAACATTATTATGTTATGGGTAACACATAGGTACAATATTATTTCTCGAATTTATTTTTTAGTGGCAAAGCCATAAATTCTTTAATTATCATTAAAAAACCTGGTTATTTACGAAAAATAGTTTTATTATTATAATATGCGAAATGGCACAGACCAGCTAGTTCCACTAAAAAATAAATAATAACGTCTATTAACTAAATTCACGCTTTATATTGTATGCACAGCGATGAGTGTGCTATGGCACTGATCTGAGCGGTGCGGGAAGGCGAGGTGGGCGGGATGCGGCGGGCGCGCGCGCACGGCGGCGGCCTGCAGCAGCACGGGTAGGCAGTGTAATTACTGGCACCGAGACTTAATCTTATGTCTCAGGATAGGCAACACATAAATGAGTTGCCTGGGCTCGTTCCAGGTAAACTAGTTTTTGTTCATGGGCGACGTCGATCACTTACCATCAGGTGGCACGTTTGCCAATTTGCCTATTCAACTAACATAAAAAAATAATGCAAAATTTCGAAAAATGCCATCTGCTTTCTTTATAATCTCTATTTAAATAGGAGTTTTGGTCCAACAAGGCACGTCAACTCCATTGTGCCTATTTTAAAAAATACACAAAATACTATTCAAACTTATATAAGACAATAGAACATAATATGACCCATGGACCCACGTCACCACAAGTGCAAGTGAAATGATCTCGGTACCTATACTTGGTGGAGAGCAGGCGGTCCCGCGCGGGCGCGTCCAGCGCGTGCAGCGCCTCGCAGCGCAGGAGGTCGAGCGGGCGCAGGCGGGGCCGCAACGAGCGCAGCGCCGCGCGCAGGCTAGCCGCCGCCGTCAGGTAGCGCCGCGCCTCGCCCTCGATCTCGGGGTCCGCCGCCACCTATACACCATACATACATCTCATCAGAAACTCAACTTTTTTGTCAAATTCAACTTTATTAAAAAATACTTCTTACAATAATTATTAATCAAAATATTCGCCGTTATGATCTATAGTCCTTTGCCATTTATTGGGTAGTGTTTGTAGTGCCTTCACGATAGAAACTTGGCGGAGTATTTTGTTTCATGCCATGCATCAAAGCCGAGTTTCTACTTGCACACCTTTGTATCATCCAACAACCACACCACGTTTACCTGGATCCGGGTAAGTACGTAAGAACTTCTGTTACGGGTACTAGGAAAGGAAATAAATTTAAGAAATGTATATAAATAGATATAATGCACAATGCAACCATCTATAGTCATCATACAAATTATCTGCACCTGGCGGGATTCGAACTCGCGACCGCTGCATCAAGTGTCCAGTAGCCTGATCACTCAACCAGCTGGCCGTCAATTTTGTTATAATTATGCACCAAAACTAAAACCCAGACAAGCGTGATTCACTCGCTGGGGGTTCCGAAAACAGTTATTTTTATTTAACATAAAAAATATGTAACGTTTTTCATATTTTTGTCTTTAATTTTGTTGCGAGACCTAGCTCTTACCCATGATTCTATGTCAATGGGAAGTATCCTATAGGTTTTCGTTTGACAAACCGACAGATACACAGACAACATCAGGAAACATCTGTGTTGATATAAGAATTCCTAATTAATTAAAATATAACTTGTGATGTGTATGATCGATTGGATTCCATATGTGGGAATATGGTGAAATCCCCAAAGGGAGATCTCCGACCGAGCGAGATGGTATGCTCGGCCAGGCCGAAGCCGACTTGCTATCATTTTATCTGTCGTATATATAGCGACGAGCTGTGGAACTTCGAAAGAGTGATTCAGGAATATGGCGCTGATTGGTCCTCCATTTTTTGAGACTTCTATTCTTTCAATATCACATATATTGAAAGAATAGAAGTCTCAAAATGTATGCTGTTTATTGTTACTAGAGGTTCCGACAGACGTTGTCGCGTATTGTGAATCTAAACCATTCTCGAATCCACTTGAACACACAATAATTGATTAAAATCAGTCCAGCCGTTCAGTGACATACACACGCACAGAAGAGTTTATATATATATATAAAGATTACTGATTAGGTATGTGTATTATATTATACATGTTGTATTACACTATAATACACTCATACAAATGATATATTCATAAACATGCATGATTTTATGGTAAATAAAAGGTTGCAATTTTTAACACATTTCTATATGTGTTTATATAATATATTAGCAGACCCGGCCACGTGTTACTGCGGCTAAGATATACGTTAAAATAAATTGCAGTAAACTATTTAATACAGTGATATTATTATTTATGAATAAAAAGTTGAGATATAAAGTATATCTCACAAGTTGGATCAAACTGCATGCACACTGTGTGCAAAATTTGGTAAAAATCGGTTCAAAAAGTAGTTGCTCCTCAACTACTATTTTCAACGCGAACAAACAACGTGACACGTAATTTTTATATATAAAGATTATCTTAATGATCTTATGTACTAAACATAATTTAGCATAGCATAAAGAATAAATCGGTTAAATTAATAGTTCACACTATTTATTGTGTTTTAAACACATTCAAGTGTACGCACATGCAGTGTGGTAACGGGAACGGAGGTAGGTGCTGTATGTAAAGTAAAAACTGCGTGGTTCACGAAATTATAGCTAACTAATATTCAATTTAATATCTCAAACAAAAAAAAACATATGTGCAATTCACACGTGGTAGAAGTGAAACCATAAAAAAAACACGAACATAAGAAACACCGTATAATGCTTCCTATCTCATTCTCTCCTTTAACGGGAGAGAATCTTATGAATTTATCTGTCTGTCTTTTTTTACTGTCACTTTTTTGTTTCATCGATTCTCAAATCACAACGATGCTACAGAAGTTTTCACTTCAAAAAGCACTTGGACTTTGAATTGAATTATTCTTTATTGTGCACACAAACAAACAAAACATAAAGACAGAATTACAAAATATTATGTCACTCAAATTTGTGTACACAAAGGCGGTCTTATTGCTTGCATAGCAATTTCTTCCAGACAACCTTTGTGTATACGATAGAAGAAAAAAAATACAAATATGGCAGTAAGCACAAAAATTACAAACATGATGCATAAATAAATACATATAAATATATATATATATATATATATATATATATATATATATATATATATATATAATAATATATAGTTATCAGTATGGGTATTATAAATAGTTACTGACAGCACAAATCTAAATAGTGAGATTTGACTTGGCTTTTAAATGATGCTAGATTTTTTGAAATTTTTATATGTAACGGTAGAGCATTCCACAAAGTGATGGCCCCAACTGTAAATGACGATTGATAGTACTTACTGTGACATAAAGGTAAATGGAGGAGTAAATTCTCTGTAGAACGAAGTTCTTTGCACACTGGGGTACGAAACTCAAATCTGTTTTTTATCTCAAAAGCTGGTGTTTTAGGATCGTTCATGATACAGTAAACAGCAGAAAGAATTCGGGCATTCCGCCGATATCTTATGGGAAGCCATTTCAGTTTTGAGCGACTTTCTTAAACAAGTATTATAATATACACCATACCTTATCCAACTCCATTAGCAAGCTGTCTAAGCTCTCGTCACACAGCTTGCCCACCTCGAACAATGTCACCGCGTGGCTCTTTAAGTCCTGTAACGTAATACAGATAATTAATAACAATCACACTAACACAATCCAATTATATGAAGTATGATCCTGTCCATACGTCTGAGTATCTAACCAATACCTAAAGAGTACTTCCAGTTGACATACAATCATTTGTGGCAAAAGATAGGTACAGCAATTAATGACGGAAAAAGTATAAAAACGTTATTTTTTTTGTTATATTTTACATTTTTTTAAAAATCTCAAGATACCGAGCCAGAGCGCGCAAGGCATATTCGCAATGATATGGTTTTTGGATTTCAGCAACTACTAACAAACTAACAAGTAGGTGATGTATATGTAGGTATTATTATATTTAATACACATCCGTAACCCAGGAACACAGAAAACTTTTCGTTCCCTGGCGGGATTCGAACCCGCTACCTCAAGCTTGAGTGTCAACGCGCTAACCATTGAGCCACAGAGGTCGTCGAACGTCTGCGTACAATATAGATCCATGTGCTAAAAACAGTCTTGCGTTTTACTTGCCCTTATCCGCATATCTCTCAGTACAACTCACCGGAGATAAGTTGCCCATCATCAGGTAAGCAGCCAGCGTGGAATCGAACAGGACAGCCACTCGCTGGCCGTTGGCGTTGCTGGTTGATGATTCTTCAACGTCACTCTTTGTTTTCTATAATTGAAAACAGTACAAATAATAAAATGGACTAAAATGATATAAATAAAAATGAATCACCGAAATGTATGTAACCAAATTATTTCAGTACCATTGCACCAAATTAGATTTTTTTTTTTTTGTCAGGCATGTGTAAAATTTGCCGGGTTCAGCTCGTATCATAATCATCACCAGCCTCTATCTGTCCACTGCTGAACATAGGCCTCCTTCAATGAACGCCAAAACGACCCATTCCTTGCCACTCACATCCAACACGGACATGTTAACGAACAGATATTGTATTCCCACCTTTTATATAATAATAAAATTCATTTTATTTTGTAGTCTACACAAATAATGTTGTAAACGTTTGCTCGATAGTTGCAGTGATAATACCTGTTTAGACGTAGACGGCTCATCCTTGATCAGGACCGGTTCCATCTGTAACTCCTCCTCCGCACTCTGGTCGAACGTTAGAGGCGCGATTTGTCTGTATCTGAAATTTTGATTAAATACAATGTGTGCGTAACAAGTGTTCAGCTTAGCGACAGTAAGTATAAGTCTTTATTTTTTATGAATATAATAAACACCTCTGAAATGTTATAAGCCTTTTTCACATTTAATCTTGTTTAGAAATAAGCTATGCAGGGTCCTGATATATTTATGTACAAAAGTAGGGGTTGCATTAGAATTCGGGTGCAGGACTTGAGAAGAGGGTGGGGAGCGAGGAGGGAGGAGGGGTAGGCTTCCCCCTGGTATCACTCCACTGTTTTATGGCTTCATCCCCTACCAAATAAAACCAAAATTGATATTAAATTCCTGCACCCGAATTCTAAACGCAGCCCCAAAACTAAGTTTGTATTAACTATTAAGTATGTTTTCTAATACTGGTGTTGCAAGTTCTAAACATCTTTGCACGATAATTTTGGGTGGTACAAATGTATTAAAAAATCTATCTATTTTGTTTTCGGGGTCTACATTTTTTCCCCTTTATTTTGATACCTTTGTCATTGGGGTACAAAATTGGCCACATTTAAATGGATGTTATAACGAATCCTTTTTTTTTTTTTTTTTTTTTTTTTTTTTTCTCTTCTCACTCACTCACTAGTGTTCTATAAGTATACACATATTATGATAATTTGTGAAAACTTTTAAATGGCTAATTGTTTTTCTTATATAGTTAAATTATATAGTTGTAAGTAGCTGTAAGTTTTCCGAATACATAAATAAAAAAATAAAATAAAAAAATACTAGCTGTTGTCCGCAGCTTCACCCGCATTAAATTAGATTTACAGCCGTATACGGATTGATGATGATTATTTTTATAGCCTAAGTTACTCCTTACGTTATCAGTCAGTGAAATTCCTGTCAAAATCGGCCCAGCCGTTTCAGAGATTAGCCAGAACAGACAGACAGACCGACAGACAGTCAAAAATTGTAAAAAATTCTATTTTTTTTAAATTAATTTATTTATTTTGGGAGGAACAACAGCTGAAAAAATACAATAATATATAAGTTGATATGAAACAGATAGCTACCAATAGCACTGAGAACTATTGGTAGCTATTGGCTTGTTTGTTATATGTCCTGTATATACATCCTTAAGCATTTAGTAAAAAGCGATTATTAAAAACAGACACTCCAATTTTATTTTAATCTGTATAGATGTATAGATGAATGGGCCTTAAAAAACACATTTGCAAAACAATTAATGCATAATCTTATATAAATAAATCAAACGTCATATAAACGTCAAATAGTGTCTCGCGTCACCGTCACGAGACGCGATGTCGCGAGATTTTATCTCGTTTAAAAATATGCGTACCGCGCTCAAAGAAGTTTTCACTTCGAAAACTACAGTACATACGGCTGGTGCGTGTGCGTGGTGACGGCGTCCTGCCACGAGGGGTGGTGCGGGGACACGGGCGGCGGGCTGAGGCTTCGCGCGAACCCCAGCCGGCAGTACAGCGACACCGCCTGCTTCACCAGCTCACAGTCCACCTGCATATATTATACTCTCACTGCATTTTCGTACACACCTTACCCTTTTAACATAATTGAACGCTGGTCGAGTGAGAAGAACACTATGTGAGGAAACTACCATGTCTGTATTATAAAGGTAAATATGCCAACTGTGGTATTACATTCTTTATCTGCTTTAGGGATATCCCTTGTTCTTTTTGTACAATTATGCGTCAATTTAATAAAAAAAAAGTGCGTGCGTATAAAGTACACATGTCAGAAGTGAAACTTATTTGGCAAACTAATTTTAAATATCGCTTATGTTTATACTAATCTAAAGTTTTAAATTTCCGAGACTTCCGAAGCTACGTTCGCTCTATTTCACTCTCTCTCTTGATTTTTCTCACTCGCTTGCTCCCTACTCTCACTCCATGGCTATGTGCTTCATGCTACGTTCGCTCTTTCTCACTCTCTTTCAATCGGTCTCAATCACTCTCTCCCTCTTCTTGGACAAAAACGTCGCACATTTTCGTGACGTTTCATCCAAAAAAAAAATTACCCTCATGCGCGCAAAGAAGTTTCACTTCAAAAATTATTATACCCATGAACCAAAGGTCCATTTTTAACGTTAACAACGATGATATTTTTTTTTATGTGATAAGAAGGCAAGCGAACAGTCGGAGCCTTATGGTGAGCACCGACGCCCATAGACACAACAAAAGAATGCATTGCCCTCCTTTTTCCTATCTCCCTAATGGGCCACCTGAAACTCACAAAACGATAATTCCTAGGACTGAGAAAATAGGCAATATCACTATTTGTACCTGCAATACCGTGGCCAGCTCGGCGACGGTGGTGTGTTCGTCGATGGACACGAACACCTTGTAGAGCAGCGTCTCGAAATAGTCGCCGGCGATGCGGTTCATGACGAACCCCTTGAGGGGCGGGACGGACACGCGGTCGGCTGACGTCACCGGCACGTCCAGGTACACCAGCCCGCGCCTGTGTACAGGTTACTGTTAGTTACGATTAGAGGTGTTCGTTATATTAGATAGCGGATAAAAAAAACTAATATTTACAAATAATCATATTAGCCGTTATTTATTTTACCAGGCAAGCGTTAGTTATATTGAAAGAATATTTTTATTACTTTACAACTCAAATGTAAACAGACCCAAATTTTACTCTATTGTAAATAATCCAACGAGCAATGTCCAACGATATAACCAAACGAAAAATATAATCTAACGAGCAGCGTTAAACGATATAACCAAACGAAAAATATAATCTAACGAGCAGCGATATAACGAACCGATATAACGCTGACCGCTAAATCGGTTCGTTTAGTCATAAAATATATTTGATAAATAATCAGTATTCAGTACGCTCAGGGCGTTTGTTCCTGTATGACGTTCGTCACTTTCGCGAGTTTGCTTACGTAATACGTAGTGTTTTAAATATATTGTATTAATTTTGGTTTAGTATTATGTAATTATAGTTAGTTTTGTGTTGTGTAGTATGTTTATTGAGTATTTAAAATTGTTTTGTTAATAATTAATAAGTAATAAAAAAATATCTTAATTTATTATTTATTTATATAATATATTTATAACGTAAAAAATAATAGGCGTTTTAAAAGTAGCGTATCGTTATAACGTATTTTTAATTTATAGCCGTTGCGAACACCTCTAGTTACGATACATAGGAATATATGTACAGATAAATATAATTGGAGTGACTGTTTATAATATTAAAATAACAGCTTTTTATTGAATGCATATGGATGTATACACGGTACATATACCAAAACAAGATTTTTTAAAGAAGAAAAGAAAGAAAGAAAAATTTATTTGTGAAAACTACATACACACACAATTAATATTTAATTTTTTAATTAATAAAAAAACTTGTAGTAACACAAAACGGCCTCAACTCAGTGTTTGCTGGAATTACCATTCCAGCACTGGTCTTCCGTGGCCATTCAGTGAAGCCACAAACGATTACACAGCACAAAAAAAAATTAGAAACGAGAAAGAAAAGAAAAAAAAAAAAAAATATATATATATATATATATATATATATATATATATATATATATATATATATATATATATATATATATAATACATAATTAATCGCATAATATATCTATGACAATATATTATGTTTACTGAAGGACACTATCCGAAAGTAATAATATTTATATTAATCTAGCCTTTCAACGTTTTTTTTTTATTATATACATACTTGACATTGGCAGAATGTTGCACAACAAAAATATTTTTGACGTCGATGTGCCAAAGATAAAGAAGAAGAAGGAAATTAAAAAATAAAAATAAGACGCGAACAGGGCTAACAATAAACAATTTACAAATTACAATAAACATATATACTAATACTTGATTAAGTATAATAAAGATTCAAAGTAGAATTATAAAGGATAAACACATAAATAAAAAACAAACAGAGCACGTTAGCTTTGAACTCAGCAGGCAACAGTTCCAGGTGACATGGAATGGTGAAAAGAGAATTGGACAATATGACGCCACACAGTTGAGACATAAACTTTTGGTACGTAAAGCAATATATACAATATATTATATGCACTTCCCACCTATCAATTACTTGCCTACAAAACTTAAAATTAAAAAATACTAGTGTCGACCCTTAATGCTTCCTCAGTTTTCTGGTGCTGATTAATATACACTTTAAGTCTGGTTCTGAAAGATTGTATATTTTGCAGGTTTCTTATAGGCGGCGGAATGTTGTTCCAACATTTGGAGGTGCAATAACGAAAACTGCCTCTAAACGCAGCTGAGCCATGACGCTGTGTTGAAAGCTGCACGGCACACTTGCGACACACTTTTACAATTTTTGTCTGTCTGTCTGTCTGTTTGTTCCGGCTAATCTCTAAAACGGCTGGGCGGATATTGACAGGACTTTCACTGGAATATAGCTGATGTTATAAGGAGTAACTTAGGCTACAAAATCATCATAATCGCCGTAGCCGTATACGGCTGTAAATCTTAGTTAACGCGACCGAAGCTGTGGGCAACATCAAGTATATAATATAGTTTTTACCGCTGGGAGGGTTGTGCCGCGCTCACATCAGCATGGGTACCACCATACCACTGGGCTAGTCTCAGGTTAACTGGTTTATACATGCCACTTTGTCTATCCAACTAACATTTTTTTTTAAACTGGCAGACGGGCCTGATGATCCCGTCACCCGTTAAAATGAGTTCACTGGGACCTAGCAACTCATATGGTATGGTAACTATTGGTAATTAAACTTCCTGTCTCATCCTTAGTCATAGTAGTTCAAGTAAGGCTTAACTGGCAAAAGGCAAAAACGCAGGACTACACTAAGTACGTAAGTCGAAGGTCAAGACAACATAGGGGTAAGTGGCATAAATTACAGCTTTTTACTAAACAACAAATGAGTAGGAAATATTATCCGGTTACAATTTGTTTGTTTCTCTAACACTTTAATAACCAGTTATCAAGGTATGGTTCCACTTTGTTGCCAGTTCGAGGTGACTGCACCACTCATTATGTATATTATGATGGCAGTCTGGTCGACTTGTCAGACTGGACCCCCACCATGGTTCAGGCCTTGACGTGGCGGTGGGGCTCAGTAGCCTAGGGTGAGCGCAGCACCTTGGGCGAAGCTAATTGAACCGAAGGGGCTCTTTGTGCCCCTCTTATAATAAGAGGGGACAAAAGAGCAGGGGGCAAGGGGTGAGGATGGGAACCTCACCCCATTGTACTGTCCCGACGTTGGGAGGTGTGGTTCTGTGTTGCGGGACAACCCCTCTGTGGAGGTGGCGTCGGTCCCTTGCGGGACTGACTAGCCGTCGAGGTGCCCTGTTAGCTAAACAGATCTGGGGCACCTCACCAAGGCGGCATTGGTGGCACTCGCCGGGTTTCAGTGGGTAGAGCTGCGTTCATTTACCATCTTTCGGGCGCAGCGAGTCCCACATACCCACCTGGGGAGACCCACTCCCCAGGCGGGATGCCTCAGAGCATTTCCCGGCGTTAAAGAAAAAAAAAGGTGTCAGACTGGACGTAGCGATCACGGGTTGGAATCCTGCTAAGTGCAGATAATTTGTATGATGAATCTAAATATCTGCACCGGGTCATGGACGCGAATATATATATTTATTTGGCGACCTCTGTGGCTCAAAGGTTAGCGCGTTGGCGCTCAAGCGGGTTCGAATCCCGCCAGGGAACAAAAAAGTTTTCCGTGTTCCTGGGTCATAGATGTATATTAAATATGTGTATTATATAATAAAAATCTTAAATATATGTATAGTATAAAAAAAGTATTAAATATACCTATTTCAGTTGTCTGGTACCCGTAACACAAGTTCTTCGAGAATTTACCACAGGACCAGATAGCGTCCATATATATTATTATTATTATGGATACATAATGGAATGGATGGATAAAATTTCTTAAATTCATTTCTGTTTCTACTTACCTGAAACACTCGTTCTTATGAACTTAGCATGACACTAGGTTAAGATTGTGTGATTGTTGGTATTTATTTAATAGTTACATTTACCTGTACAAGGTTTTCACGGTATTATAATCTAGAGTGCCGGCGGTCTGCGAGCCTCGGTCGATTAGCATGTCGATTAGCGCCTTCTCGCTCTCGCACAGGGGCTGGAGAGAGACCGAGACAGGTAAGGTACTTATTATAATCCTTATTAGTTTATTGATTTAAACATATTAACTATTATCTATTGTAACTTCCGAGATATTTTTAATTCTATTACTATACCTGTGGAAGGGATGCACTGTGTCACAATACTGGTTCCATCGTGCTTGTTTCTCCCGTGAAACAGCTGCTGGGTTTCGGAGAGAAGGGCAAGACAGGCAATGTAATTACTGGCACCGAGACTTAATATCCTATGTCTCAGGATTAGGGAACACATAAGTGAGTAGCTTGGGCTAGTGCCTGATAAATCCACTATCGTTCATGGGGGGGTGACGTCGACCAATTAAACCATCAGGTGGTATGTATGCCAATTTCCCTATCCATTTACATAAAAAAATTACCACCGCTATTTAAAAAGATTGCATTTCACTTCAATCATAATATTTGGCTTACTTCTCAGTTCACACTAACAACAATCTGAAGAAACAATGACAGAAAAGTACTTGATGGTCAACATCCTCTATGAACATAAACCCATAAAGGGAGTTGTTGCCTATAATCCTTTGTGGAAATCAGACCATACAAGAAACCAGATAAATACTTGTAACAAAATATGAAAAATTTTCTTAAAATTTCATACTAACTAAAAATAAAATGATAATAAGAAAATAAAGTAACCAATTGGACAGGGTAATTTTTTACCTTGACATCTTCTTCAAGCACAAAGCCAAGCTCCACTCGCCACCAGGGCTGCATGGGCACATTGAGGGGGACCCTCGGCAGTAACCCTCTGATTGCTTTAGCCCTGCCCCTTCTGCCCAAAGATCGAGCTTTGGCTATCAGTTCTAAATATTCATTGCGGCCAATACCAAGCAGCCTGAGACCTGGAAATAAATGCTTATGTAAATCATCTCATCATTTTTTAAAGCTATTTCAAAATCTCGTAATATGTACTTCTATTTGTATAGACTTTCTTTTTGTAGCATAGGAGAGCAAACAAGCAGTCAAACCCTTTTCGAGAGTATCGACGTCCATACACATTTGCACAACCACAGATTATTCATATGCAATGCCCTCCTTTTCGCTATCCCCCCAGTAGGCCACCGGAAACTCACAAACCGCACGAAACGCGACATCATAGCTGTCACTTTACGCCGGTATTATGTGAGCGAGAGGTACCACCCCGGTCATGCTAGCCCAATTCGGCTGCAAAGCAAAATAGCACTACCTATTACTAGATTTAAAAAATGTAAACCTTTATTGCGGGTAAAATGCAAGTCACCCACTAAGGCCATATTTGCAAATACAAATCCCAACTCATTTAAGAAGAAGATAACAATGATTGCATGTTATATTATAAAGCAATATTTTAAAAGTAAAATAAACTTACAATCAGCTGCTGTAAAATTGGGCATAGTGTCATAACTTTTCTCGAGTTCTATCAGCAGAGCCACAACTTCAATATAATAAATAAATGGAGTTATACGCAGTCCTGAAAAGAAAATTACATTTGTTTAAAATTACAGCACAATTACAGAGATCATTGATTTTTTTGTCTTTGTGATATTTTATGAAATAATAGTTTTAATCAGTTCATCCTTTTGACATTATTTAAGACTAAGATCAAGTATTCAAGTATCAATAGATTTGACAAGTTAATAATAATACCGTATTAGAACGAGATAACAACATACGAAAAATCCAAGAGTGACAGAGACATAGACACTTTCTTTTGTCTTTGTCAGAATATCACCCTTTGTTTGTTGGGCACAAACAAGGATGTGCCCAACAAAAAATTATCGACTAAATTTGAATGCCATACAAACATTCTCACTCGCGAACAGTTTGTCAAATATGCCGCCATTTTGTACTACTTTTTAATTTGGTCGGCTTATGTAGGTATGGTGATACCAGTTTTATTATAAGCAGATTACCCAAGAATGTGGTATTATTTAAAAAGGGTGACTGGAATTTTCGAAATAAACACAATAAAAACAAATATGTTTATTGCCATCCTAAAAGGCTATGTACTATAGATCATACATATTAAGACGTATATAGCCTTCTTTTTTATTATTTATGTTTTTAGCGGTTTGTTATTAGTCATTACATAATATTTTCGATAATCCGGAAAAATGCAGCTGTCTAAAATTATAATAAATGTTTGGTTAGGGCTAATGCTTATAGTTATCTATCAACCTTTACCAGTTTTTTATTATTTTTAATTCACTTGTTTCAAGAAAATAAGTAGACTTGTTATTATGAATGTGGTATCCCTGTAAAATATGGCTGTCCCTTTCGGGTATACGCGAATGTCAATTCCATATTATACTTGTTCCTAGATTTAAGATAATTAAATTGAACACAAAATATATTCCTTTGTGTGATGCAAAAACCTAATGTGTTGGTCACATTTGGTTTTTGCTTCACACAACACACGCATTTGAATTTTATAATATTATTATCTATTGGACGCTTTTACACCACGTCAATCTGGTCCCGTGGTAAGTTCTCGAAGAACTTGTGTTACGGGTACCAGACAAAGAAAATATATTTAACACTTTAATGCCCCAATACTCAAACGAATCTCAAATTTAAGATGTACTTAAACTCGTGTTGTCCCTCTTTTTTTCTATGAATCTGACACGTCGAAGCATGAGTTTAAGTACGTCATACATTTGAGATTCGTTTGAGTATTCGGGCGTTATACTATACATATATTTAAGATTTGTATTATATTATACACATATTTAATACACATCCATGACCCAGGAACACAGAAAACTTTTTGTTCCCTGGCGTTATTCGAACCCGTGACCACAGGCCTGAGCGCCAATGCGCTAACCATTGAGCCACGGAGGTCGTCATTAATGGTTTCAAAATAAGGAAAATTTAAAAGATTGTCAATATGCCTGTCTTATTATTATTATTAATAATAATAAAATAATAATGCCTGTCTTACAACAGACAAATGAAAACGAGTCTGAAGTGTAAACATTTCAACAAGTTTATCGTTGAATACAAAAATAATAACATGCTTTGTATTAGGGGTTTGAAAGTTAGTGTTAATAAATATAATAATGACTTTCAGAACAAGTCTTTCCATATTCATATCATCATAATCCAACATTAATATACCGGTGGGAGGGAAGCGCTGTGCCGCGCTCGCAGCTGCATGGGTACCACCATCTTGCTTGTTTCTCCCGTGAAACAGCTTTGCTGTGTTTTGGAGAGAAGGGAAAGACAGGCAGTGTAATTACTGGCTCCGAGACTTAACATCTTATGTCTCAGGATAGGCAACACATAGATGAGTTGCCTGGGCTCATTCCAGGTAAACTAGTTTATGTTCATGGGCGATGTCAACAACTTACCATCAGGTGGCACGTTTGCCAGTTTGCTATCCAACATAAAAAAAAAGTATATACTTAAGACATTCGTCAATTTTGTTTTTCATATAATCTGATCCCCCCTCACCAATGATAAGATATACATAACAATAGGGAGAGATGAGATTAACAATGTCCCCCAGCTTGATTTTACAATATATGTAATTTTAAAATTACTTAATTAGTGCCCTCTAAGAACCGAGTTTGAGCACAACAAGTACATCCTATATAAACAGATTCAACTCACCCTTAACAATCATATCAGCTAAGTGATAGGGGTAGAGCATAAGCCTTTGTATACTGTTTTGTACCAACGCTTCGTAATATTTTCTTTCATCTTTACGGACTGTTCGTACTGGAAAATATAACAAATAACTAAAATATAGGAAAGACATAGGTTTCCTAACTATCTAGATAACTTATCTAGGTTATAATGGACAGGCATATTTATGTAAGTTTGCTTCAAAAGAGAGCTTGGCTAAATTTTGTAAAATAGCAAATATAAAAGTTTATTACTAAAATGTCACTATGCAGCTTGATCACAATATATTTCGGCAGAGTAACACCCTTTACAAACTATACTACACAATAATACAATGCATCACAAGACCTCCATTGGCATCCTTTTATACCACATCTAAATAATTATTGCAAATACATTATTAATTATTAGAATTATTAATCATATATTTTCAGATTTATTCAGTTTCTATAAAGTATCCGAAATTTCAGATACTCTATAACAACCATGGGCGCGGAAGAATCCAAACGCGATATAATTCGTAATGATTTGTTTCGTGTTATTAGACTTCATTATTTTACTCTTTATTACGATCATTGATTTTGTAATAATATCCTTATAAACTTACCAAGACTTCCCTTAAATCGTAATTGATTCTTAATACTGAATTCAAATATGTATTTTTCATATTCTTTAGGCGAATCACATAGAAGCTGGAAAAATAAACACAATATAAATACCAAAATATAAATGACATTTTTTAACGCGAATTTTTTACTTATAATGTATAGTAATATTCAGAACTCTCTTAATTCTGAGCCTATAACAGAGAATAATATTCATTTAATAACTGTAATTTATAATTAATGCGTAATAAGTAAATTAAAACTTGAGGTATTCACCTTTTTCACGGATCCTGGTAGCTGCGGCCATTGTATTCGTTTTCTTATACATTCATCAATTTCGTCGTCCATTGTAATTAAAAGCTTTATCTTTCATATCACATTCATTAGATTTATCGCAGAATAATGAATGATTGAATTTGTCGTACATACAATATTATTTTTATTTTTTACATTGTGATTTGTGACAGTTCACATTTTCTTAATATTATTTTCATTTAAAGGCATTAGCTACTAGGCTATTAGCCATACAAAATACAATATTCGGTCTGTAATACGGAGAAATACACAGAACTATATCAAGATACATAGAAGTAAAGAGTTCCGTAATTTGTATGGGGACCGAGCGTGTAACATTTTGCGTAGGTACGATGACGTCACGAGTGTAATTTAGTGATGTGAAACACATAAGCCGCGCAAAAACAATTCAAAAGCATCGATTCACAGATCGATTATAACATGGCACCGATTTTATCAGTAGTATTGCTCAAATAAACTATTTTATGTTAGCGTGCTATGGACGATAAACTATATTTTTATACATTGAGTAGCTATATTATAGAGTATATTATAACGTGTAATCATATAATAGCTGGTTTTTTTTATTATTGATAATTAAAATGTTGATTTGATCAGGTAATATAGATAGGGCGCCGACCGTCCACTGGCGCCCTTATTTGAGGGATTGTAATTTCTAATAAACCAATCGATTCCTTTAAAGTCATCAATGATAATAGTTGTAGTCCTTCTAATTCAACTATTTGTTGTATTTGTCACATAGTGCCATTTTGCTTATTTTTAGCTTAATCATCTAAATGGCAAACGGTGGCCACTTTTTTATTTAAGTAATGAATCTAAAAATACGGAATATAAAAATATGTATATCACATAAATCAGTAATTGGAGAATGAATAGGCCTACAAATAATCACTGGTAGATTGTAGAAAAATTAACTGGTTTATTAAAAAACACAATCCATTTATTTTTGGAGTTATAGGTACTTCTTTTATCGCGTTAGGGAAAAATTATGAGTCACGAAAAACCGACACCCTGAAGTTAGATATAGTCAACATTATTATATACCGTGTGTATTTGGAACGCTTGC
The DNA here is from genome assembly GCA_963853865.1 of Helleia helle. Taxonomy (NCBI): domain Eukaryota; kingdom Metazoa; phylum Arthropoda; class Insecta; order Lepidoptera; family Lycaenidae; genus Helleia; species Helleia helle. Next base: position 14,641,347 of record OY971433.1, on the reverse strand, counting down.
GAAAACGAAGAGGTAAGAGGTAGTGTTGGCATAGCCTGACTGAACTGAATCAGCTGATAGCGTTCGCCGCATGCACGAGGTGAACGAACTCCCGCACCGCGCGCGTCTTCAGTGCGTCCGCTAGTCGCGCGTCTCGCGGTTAGCATGAGTGCATAGTATATACATACATTGCGAGTTTGCAAAATACACAAGTCCTAAAATTTTCTTTAAAAAACGTTTCTGAGATAAATGGTTATATGCATTATATAGTATATAAATAGTTTATTATTAGGGTTTAATCTTCGCAAGCGTTCCAAATATACCCGGTATAACAATTGTACGCTATGTACACTTGTTGCTGGGATTGGAGAATTGAAACAATAATTTCTTCAGAACTTTTCCTTTATTCCTCTTCTTAGTATTTCTTTACAAGTTTTCACTATTACTGGTAGCCGAATACTGAACTGATTAGTGGAAATTCAGCGCGATATTTATACAAATCTTGCCGTAAAGCATACTATTAGATTGACCAATCAGAGATCACTTTATTTCCCTCTCACTCTAACCTATATCCTATCCTTTCTAACATTGTTTAAACTTTACAAGTCATTTTCTCTTATTTTCTAATTAAATTAACATTGCTAATGCTTATAGGAATCTAAATAGACATTAATTCTAACTAAAAAACATAATTAAAACATTCTAATTAGATATTTAAAAAACACAACATATTGCATCTTTCTCACTCTTACGTAAAACGAAAGTGACAGCAAGCTATGAGGTAAACTCGGTTGGCGTACAACCGAGTTGGGGCGAGTCAATTACATGACACAAAGTTTTCATATTAAACCTATCAAACTATATACTGGCCTATCCTTATCTTAGCAACAATTAGTAGTTAGTATTTACATATTACAATTAGAACAATGACTATGTACATATTATAATTAGTTAGTTACGTGATCGATTGAGTCGTCCTGCACATTCCTCCCGCCGTGTGACTCCGTCGCATCTTCTCCTGGTGCCGGGACGACGTCTTCCTCGATGGGCAGGATCACCAGCTTCCTTACCGGTCGCCGTAGTACTCCTCCCTTGGTCTGGATGTCGACAGTTCTTACGACGTTGTCGGGTCCAGGGAATGTTGCGATTACTTTCCCTCTGAGCCATACGTTGCGCGGTGAGTTGGGATCGACTAGCAGTACGAGATCCCCGATTCGTACCGAAGACCCTCGTCCATGTGGCTCCCGCCGGTTCTGAAGTCCGGGGAGATATTCACGTAACCACCTTTCCCAGAATGTGTCTGCTAACTTCTGTGCGGCTTGCCAGTTGGACTTCGAAATAATGTCTTTTTCTGGGAATCTTGCAAAGGTCGGTAATCTTCCTGGTCCTCCCAACAGGAAGTGGTTGGGAGTTAACGCTTCCAGATCTTCAGGGTCGACCGATACATGTGTGAGAGGTCGACTGTTGACGGTATATTCGGCTTCTGTCAGTAGCGTGGAGAGTACTTCTTCTGTAGGATGGCGTTCGTGGAGGGTTGACGTCAGGCTAGTTTTGACAGACCTGACCATTCTTTCCCATGCCCCGCCCATGAATGGTGCTCCCGGGGGGATGAATCGCCACGATATCTGTCTCTTCGCTGCTTCTTCAGCCGTTGCCTCGTCGATCGCTCGTCGTAGTTCTTTATCTGCCGCTTTCAGGTTCGTCCCGTTGTCTGACCAGATTTCCGTTGGACAGCCTCTTCTAGCCATCATTCTTCTCAACGCCATGACTGCTGAACTGCTGCTGAGCGATCCGGCTATTTCAAGATGTATCGCCCTCGTAGTTAGACATGTGAAGACGGCGACGTATCTCTTCTGATGTGAACGTCCGACGGTGACAGAGAGAGGTCCGAAGTAGTCCACTCCGGTAAATGTGAACGGACGTTGATGGTGAGCTAGTCGACAGGCAGGTAAGTCTCCAGTTCTTGGGAAAGATGGCGTTTGTGTCTTCATTCGACAGTGTAGACATTGTCTTATGATAGTACGAGTTATCGGGCGTATGCGTATAATCCAATATTGTTGACGACACTCGTTGATAGTTGTTTCTACGCCCGCGTGGTGTAGTTTATGATGGATATTCTTAATCCATAATTTCACCGTCGGATGGTTGCCATCTATGACTACAGGACTTCTTAATGCTTCCGGTACTTCCTTGACGGCTGCGATGCGGCTTTTTAACTTGATGAACCCGTTCAGATATTCTATACTTATTTGATGAAGTCTGCTCTCCTTGCTGATGGGTTTCCCTCTTCGAATGTCATGAAGTTCTTGAGTGAATGCTTCTTGTTGAGATGACCGCATCAGAAGTTCTTCGGCTTGTGTAAGAAGTTCCGCAGGTATGGGAATGAATTTTCTTTCTTCTTTCTTTTGTTCTTGTCGTGGTATAATTCCTTTCTTTTTGTTACGTATGTTTTTCCAGATGGGATCCGTTTCGATGTTCTTCGAGTTTCTCTTATAGTGAACGGTTTCTTTCGTGGGCCGACAGAGTTGAAGAAACTGAAGCACTCTAGCTGTTGTATAACGTAATCTATCCCAGTTGGAGAAGCGGGATACCTCGGGTAAGGCTTCTGCGAGTCTCGGAGTTTCGTCGACTGAGATGTGATGGATTCTTTCTTCTCCGGTTTCTTCTGTAATTGAACAAGATTGTTCTGTTGGCCATGACTCTTCGGGTCCATAGAGAAACTCTGGACCTTTGTACCACCTGTGGTTGGTGTCGAATGACGGTGGTACATTTCTTGTGGCGTCATCGGCGATATTGAGCTTGGTCGGAACCCATCTCCACTCGTTTACTGTAGAGCATTCTTCTATGGCTGCTAGGCGGTGCGCAACGTATGGCTTGTATGAGCGAGACCCTGTCTTGATCCAGGTAAGTACCGTTCTGCTGTCAGTCCAGAACGTCTTCGAATCTGGTTTCCTTTCGTGTTCTTCTATGGTGGCTTCTACGAGTCTGGCTCCCATTACGGCGGCTTGTAGCTCTAATCTTGGTATTGAGGTGACCTTCAACGGAGATACTCTTGCTTTGGCCATGACGAGTGACACATTGACTTGACCGTTCGGGGCTACTGTTCTCCAGAACAGTGCTGTAGAGTATGCGGATTCGCTTGCGTCGGTGAAGATATGTAGTTGAATTGACACGGCGTCGCTGTAGCCCAGGTAGCACCTTGGTATAGCCACGTTCGAGAGATTCCTCAGATGGAGTAGCCAGTTCTGCCAATCTTCTGAGAGGTCCTCATCAATCTCGTTATCCCATGATGTTCCGCGTCGCCATACTTCTTGTAGGATTTGTTTGGCCTTGATAGTGACCGGGGAGGCGAAACCGAGTGGGTCGAATAGAGACATGACAACCCTTAAAGCCTCTCTCTTGGTTGGTTTCTTCCCTTGAAACAGTGATGACGGTATTCGAGTCAGGTTGAGATTGAAGGTGAACTCGTCCCTGTCTGGTTTCCAGATGAGTCCCAGTACTCTCTCGACTTTATCTTCTGTCTTGTATAGTTCGATATCTTCTTGACCTTCCGTTTCCCCTATGGCCTCGAGAAGGCTAGGCGAGTTCGACTTCCATTGTTTGAGTTCGAAGTTCGCTTCCTTATGTATGTTCTTGACCTCGGTTGTGATGCGTATAGCTTCTTCTAAGGTTTTGAAGCTATCCAGATAGTCGTCAACGTAATGCTTCTTTACTATGGCTCTTGCGGCTTCTGGATGAGTTTCTTCATATTTCTTTGCGTTCAAATTCTTCACGAAGATCGCCGTTGCCGGTGAACTAGATGCGCCGAAGATGAGTGACGTCATTCGGTATTCATCCGGTGGCTGACTATCTCTTCTATCCTTTCGCCATAAGTACCGCAAGGCATCCCTGTCTTGTTCTCGAAGCTTTACTTGCATAAACATTTCTTTGATGTCCGCAGTCACAGCGACGGTATGTTGTCTGAACCGCATGACGACCCCTGGTAATGATTGTAGTAGATCCGGTCCTTTGAGGAGTTGGTCGTTGAGCGAGACTCCCCTAGTCTTGGCTGCTGCATCATGGACCACTCGGAGCTTATCTGGCTTCAAAGGGTTGACCACTCCGAAGTGTGGTAAGTACCACGTTTTATTCGCTGTCTTTGTCTTCGGGGCTGGCTCCGCGTATCCCTTGATGATGAGTGCTTCCATCTGTTCTGTATATTTTTGTTTTAGTCTGGGATCCCGATCGAGTTTCTTTTCGATGTTGTATAGGCGCTTCAACGAGTTTTCATAGTTGTTAGGGAGGTTGATGTCTTCTGTCTTCCATAAGAGTGACGTTTCGTATCTTCCTGTCTTCGTGTGGACTGTATTCTTTTCAAGGACTCGTAACGCTTGCTCTTCTGGATCTGTTGTCGGTTTCTTCGGATTGATGTATAGTGAGTCCATCGCGAAGTACTGCTTCATCATGTCTTCAAGGGTGTCTTCAACATGATCTTCTCTCAGGTGATGAATGTAGTTGATGTTGTTGCTTGAGTCTTTCGTGTGGCTTCCGTGAAGTACCCATCCGAGCGGAGTGAGCGACGCCACCGGTTGTTGTCTGCTTCCTTTCTTGACTCTTGAAGTGAGAAGAAGATGCCAGTTGTCTTGTCCAACTAGTATTTCGGGCTTCGCATGTGTATATGTGATGAACTCGCTGATGTCTTGAAGGTGTTGACATTCTTCAATCTTTTCTTTTGAAACCCTTTGAGTAGCCACATGAAGATTCTTGACTGTTCTAGCTTGAATTCTTTCTTCATGTTCATTCACTCCCCTTAATGTGATATTGACTCTTCTTGACTTATTTTCGGAGGTCTTCATCTCGTTGATGGCTTCGATGCGGAGCGGGTCGATGGGTCCTCTGGCGCCGATGCGGTGAGCTAGGTTCTCGTCGATGAGTGTCACCGTAGACCCATCGTCTAGTAGAGCGTATGTGTCTGTTGCTCCCGCCGGTCCCGACGCTGTGACTGGGATGATCTTCAAGTAGGACTGTCTTGTGGTTGTAGTCCAGGCAGAGTTGATTGCTTCAGATGACCTGTGGTCCTCTTCTGTCCTTTCATTATTCCTCGAGACATGCAGCATTCGATGATGATAATATTTACAGTTGTCGATACCACATGTTCGTTGTCGACAAGAATGGTTCTTGTTTCTATACCGTAGGCATCTGAAACATAGACGACGGTTTTTTGCGATATCCCATCTTCCCTGAACATCCTCTGCCTTGAACTTCTCGCAGTCCGTTATTGAATGTCCCGTGCCTTCACATATGAAGCATTTGATGGTTGGTTTCTCGGTGACATGGTTCACTCGTTGATGACGTCTCGGTGTGGTGGGCTGCGGCTGTGAACCCACTTGTTCCGGTTGTGCGAAGGGTCCGCACAGCTCCGCTTCTCTTTTCATGAACTTGTCGAACTTCAGTAGTGCCGGCTCTTCTTTAGGTAGTGTGGCAGAGTAGTCGAAGTATCTGTATCGAAGTGTCGGTGTCAGTTTATCTACCATGGCCCTGGCGATTTCCGGGTTGTAGAGATAGTAGACGCAGTTCAATGCTTGTAGTGTAGACACGGCGTTTGTCACCTTAGTCGAGAATATACAGATGTCCCTTGGTGACTCGGAGAGACGTGGTAATGTTCGAAGTGTGTCTATTTCCATCATAGCGATTGATTCTGGTCTTCCGAATCTTGATTCCAGAGTCTTCATAATGTCGGCTGGGTTGGCGTTCGTGATAAGTAGACCATCGACGGCTTCCTTGGCTTTCCCTTTTAGGTTTCTTCGAAGTCTGTTGATATTCTCTGTCTTCGAGTAGAGCTTTTCGGTTTCTTCATAACCTGCTTTGAAGTGAAGCCATTCTTGATGCGCTCCGTTGAAGACCGGTAGCTCCATAAGTCTTGGGCGCGCTGACTTGACGGCGAGTGTTATGGCTTCAGTCAATTGAGAGAGCTCTGACTGAGGATATTTGGTCGTCTTCTCTTCGACGAGGACTGGTGGCTTCAACTTCTTTTCCTTAATCGCGTTCGGCGGTTCTGGACTTCTTTCTCTTGCCACAGTGACAGGTTCTTCCATTCTTCTGTCTTCTGTGATACTTGGTTGTCTTGGTATCCTTTCTTCTGTGGTGGCAAGTTGATGAGGTTCGTTGCTGATGGCTAATACCGGCGATTCTGACTGACCTTGTAGCCAGGTATTGATTCGTGTGTTGGCTTCTATTTTCGAACACACGGAGACGACGTCATCGTTTTCTTCATCCGAGTCCGCTTCCAATACGGCGAGGCGAGCAGCGGCTAATTCGACTTGCAGGCGCGCTAACTCCTCTTTTGCTTTCGCTATTTTGTAGGCCTTCGTTGACTTGACGGAGGCGGCCCGTTTCCTTTCTTCATGCTTGCCGGCTTCAGGTAGGCAAGCGATAACAGTATTGGCTCTTTGCACTGACGGCGGTGCGTCCCGACTGGCAGTAGTCGAGGGGCGCGGGGGGGCGAGAGCTTGAGATTCAGTATCCGGTCTACCAGTTGTTTCGTTAACGTTCGGGATCGTAGCCTCGGTACTACCCGACTGAGCGGTGGTCCGATCAGTGGTATCAGTAGTGCCAGTGGTACCGGAGGTGGCAGTATCGCCGGACGTTTGGGTTCGATATGAATCGGTAGTTTCGGAGGTCGTATGTTCAGTTTCTGACGCAGACTGTTGCGCTTCTTTTGACTGGTGTGTTTTGCGAGTGACCGGCATGTTCACTTTCTTGATAAAATCTTCACCGTATCACTTTCTTGAGGAAAAATTCTTCGCACTTTCTTCTCAATTATCCGGCGACCGAAGGACCATAAATTTACGCTATGTACACTTGTTGCTGGGATTGGAGAATTGAAACAATAATTTCTTCAGAACTTTTCCTTTATTCCTCTTCTTAGTATTTCTTTACAAGTTTTCACTATTACTGGTAGCCGAATACTGAACTGATTAGTGGAAATTCAGCGCGATATTTATACAAATCTTGCCGTAAAGCATACTATTAGATTGACCAATCAGAGATCACTTTATTTCCCTCTCACTCTAACCTATATCCTATCCTTTCTAACATTGTTTAAACTTTACAAGTCATTTTCTCTTATTTTCTAATTAAATTAACATTGCTAATGCTTATAGGAATCTAAATAGACATTAATTCTAACTAAAAAAACATAATTAAAACATTCTAATTAGATATTTAAAAAACACAACATATTGCATCTTTCTCACTCTTACGTAAAACGAAAGTGACAGCAAGCTATGAGGTAAACTCGGTTGGCGTACAACCGAGTTGGGGCGAGTCAATTACATGACACAAAGTTTTCATATTAAACCTATCAAACTATATACTGGCCTATCCTTATCTTAGCAACAATTAGTAGTTAGTATTTACATATTACAATTAGAACAATGACTATGTACATATTATAATTAGTTAGTTACGTGATCGATTGAGTCGTCCTGCACAACAATATTCACATAATGACAGTATAGACGTCAAAAGAAGTTATAGTTTTTAACGACACAATAAGCAAAAAGTTTACAGTGTAATGAAATTGTACTATGTATTTTTCTTTAAGGAGTATTACTTCTAACGCGTGTACATATAGTCCTTTTTTTTAGAACTGTCCAATTTAGTATACAAACCCTGTTATTACGTATTTCACGATTTGTTGGCATTTATCACTCACTTTCACGACATATTAGTTTACGGAAATGTGTAAAACTCCATTTACTATTTATTTCACTGAAAACAAACATCAATTTATCATTTAAACACTTAAAAACTTAGAAAATACGATTATCGAAAGCACAGATAACTAATATTTTTCAATATGACATTTCATCATCTTTTATTTATAAGGCCAATAGGGATGTGGTCATTATATTTTTAGAGGTGAAGTAAATAAGCGATTGAACAAAATGAACTATTAAATAGACAGTGTACGTTACCTATATTTTAAAATTTTGTAAATTACATTTTGTTCATAAATTATAAAACAATGTTACAGTAATGCGATTTGTTATTAAGTTGTTACATATTGTTTTTTTTATATTGAGCGCAAAAAAATGCTTACATAATATTGCAAATGTCAATCTTTTATAATACTAAAGTATTTGTTGTAAGGATTTTATTTTTATTATGAATATTTCTGAATATCATTTTTCATCCTGAACATTTAACACATATAATATAAAAGCACATACCACTGGCATAAAAGTCAACTGAAGTTTACAGAAATATTTTGTGGGACTTCAAAATGAGAGTTAGGATTACTCAATGAGAACTTCATGAAAAATAATTGTATCAGTATTTTTGTTTATCATGTTCGAGACAGGGCGCCGCCTGCGCAAGGATTTTTGATCATAGTAAATACAAATAAGGTGACAATAATACTAGGATCGACTTTTTTTCTAGGCACTGGCTGCTCTATTAGGTTCAATTTTTATTTGTGACGTCTTTTTATTGATTCTTTTACAATAATTAAGACTCTAAAATAAACAAAAATACCTCTAAGACCACTTTTCTTTCCTTATCTTACAGAAATTGCGAAAGACTTAAAAGAGGAACTAATTTCTAACAGGTATTTTGTGTTTACGAAATATAAATTTGTAAATTTGTTTTTTATAGATGCTCGACTAATATTTTCTTTACATTCTTCTTTTTTAAGAGAAATATTCAATATATTATCAGATTTTGAAATGATTCCAGCAACTTGGTATCGTTAAATATTTTAATAATAGTGAATTTTACTTTTGTCTATGGCTCATTAATGTTGTTCATTCCTTTGCTCTTTGTGTCACTTCACTAAACTACACTATGACTCTATTTGTCTGTGGCCGGAAGTACGCCATATTTGTTTACCATTTTGGACACTTCTAAAAAAATGGACTATAAGTACACACACACTTTTTTATATAAGGATTATTCGGAGAACTGAAATAAACTTGTAATATAGAAGTAGCCATAACCAGTTAGAAAACAATACATAACTAGTTTCTCAATAATATTTGCTTTGCATTAAAAATGCTAAAAATAAAGGTTTATTATTTTTATTTTATATTTTACATACATTACATTATAGCTACATAATAATATAAAATGAAATTATCATTTCCTCTGCTTTCAAAATAGATTTTAATCGAGTAAGAAAATCGCAGTGTAGGTTCAGCACTTTTGACAAAAAAAATGAGAAATCGTCTTCAAGGTGACTTGACAGTTTTAATGGCATATTTTACATCGCTGGTTTTGAACGCCCGCCAAGTCTGGCTCTTCAAATAAAAGCCGCAATGGAAAACTAGCTTTAGACACAATCGACCGCTACTGTTTTGATGAAAATAGTAAAATAAATGGCTTTTAAATTAAGAACAGATTTTTTAGGACAAATAGTACTTACTGATGAAAGTAAATACCTCCATTAACAGCTCCAATTTTACTGGTAGTGTTTGAACAACTAATAATTGAACAACGAGTCATTTTGTTTTTAAAACCTTACGTCGCATGCTGACCGCGGTCGGGAGTATACTAAAGTTCGTGGCGAGTAATGGAGCCGTCGAGTCGACTTTTTGCCACGCGAGGTACATACACTCTTTACTTCTATCTCGATATATTTCTGTGGAGAAATAGTGGGAAACCCCAAGGTGCGCGGATTCGCTCCTCTAGCCCCCATCAATCAACTATCTTTTCCCATTCTATCCACCCAAGGCAAGGCAGTCCACCACAATATTCGCCAAACATTAGGGATTTGATTTTTCAGAAATTGACATAGAGATTGACATTTTTCAGAAAAGTTTTTAAATCATTTATAAATATCTAATGGAGGCCTAAATATTATCAACTTTTGCTTAAATACGTCTAATGCCTATAAAATCTTGCATTTTATAATGCATTTTAAATTTCGCTCCAAAACGCTAACACTTGTCACGTGACGTCGTGTTGTTAAACATCGTAAAAATGATAAAATGATTCTAGTTGTCGTTAACAAAAAATGGCTTTTAAGTTTTATAATTGTTGTACGGTGCTTATGTGTGTGTACACTGTCAAAACGCCTGAAAATTAGTTTTTACAATATGTACTGCGTATGGAAAATGGCATATAAAAGTACGTCAATATTCTTCCGCTTCCGCTAAATAGGAACAGGTGTCGTCATTTCCGTTTATGATCACGTGACCTATTTTAAATTTTGTAACATTTTATTTATTAAATAATAATTTAATCAAATAAAGATAAGGGAAAAAATTGTATTTTTTCAGAATTCTATCATATAAACTACCAATTAACATCGAAAATATATTTTTATATGAATACTGTCAACATCCCTCAAGACTTGACATATCATTACTGTTTTTAACTGACTTCAAAAAGGAGGAGGTTATCAATTCGTCGGAATCTTTTTTTCTTTTTTTTTTTCTTTTTTTTTATGTATGTTACCTGATTACTCGAAGATGGCTAGACCGATTTGAAAAATTCTTTTTTTGTTCCAAAGGGTATACTTCCCAAATGGTCCCATGATAAGGAAACCAGGATCTGATGATTGCATCCCAGAGAAATCGAGAGGAACTTTCGAAAATCGTAGGGGCGACTAGTGCGTTTGATATTTTTTTTATAAAGTGTTTTGAAGGACTTCAATTTAATGAAGGTCTGGAGTCGATCTGATGCTGGAACCGAAAGACAATCAAGGGAACTCCTCAACTTTTTACATCAGTAACCTTGTTTTTGGGCTTGATTAATTTGTAATGATGAGAACTTTACACCTAGATGGGTTGTGACTGTCATTAGGGGTCTGATGATGAAGACAAAGGACAGTTAAGGGAACTCCTCAACAGTATACAGTAGCTACCTTGTGTTTGGACTTAATTAATTTAAATTGATGAGAACTTTGTACCCATATTATTTTTTATACGGGTTATAAGCGCCATTACAGGTGTGATGATGGAGACCATACACAGTCGAGGGGAATCCTCGACGATTTACAGCTTTAATTGGGCTGGCTTCATACGGTAAATAATATTATGCCAAAATCATGTAATTTTATTACTTGTCGTTGTTAAATGAACAAAGAACAACTGTGGCTTGGAAGCGCATCATAGTTTTTCAAGGTCATCATAATATCCATTCTATATCTATATATTGGTGATGTTCTATACCTATATATTATAATGGAATTATTTAACGAATAGCAGCAAATCTGCCGTGATTGCTTTCGATTACATGTATATAAAGTTTTACGCAATTCCATTCGGTTTTTTCATTTGTTATATAATGATTTAAACCCTTTCTACGTTCATCTCATTAATACAGCGCTATCTAATCTGAGCAACGCGTTTAATAGTTCTACCCATATTTCAGACAAATAAAATCAGTTATAGAATTTTAAAATCACTAAAAATTAAGAAATAAAAAAAATTTAAACAAAAATTAAAACCGACTTCAAAATTTAAAAAAAAAACTAAAAAGTAATAAAATAATTTCCTTAATCTTTGTGCCTAGGAACAAGTATCATATGGAATTGACATTCGCGTATACCCGAAAGGGACAGACATATTACAGGGATACCACTTTCATAATAACAAGTCTGCTTATTTTCTTGAAACAAGTGTATTTAAAATAATAAAAAACTGGAAAATGTTGATAGATAACTATAAGCATTAGCCCTAACCAAACATTTTTTGTAATTTTAGACAGCTGCATTTTTCCGGATTATCGAAAATATTATGTAATGACTAATAACAAACCGCTCAAAACATAAATAATAAAAAAGAAGGCTATATACGTTTTAATATGTATGATCTTGATCTATAATACATAGCCTTTTAGGATAGCAATAAACATATTTGTTTTTATTGTGTTTATTTCGAAAAATCCAGTCACCCTTTTTATATTATACCACATTCTTGGGTAATCTGCCTATAACAAAACTGGTATCACCATACCTACATCAACCGACCAAATTAAAAAGTAGTACAAAATGGCGGCATATTTGACAAACTGTTCGCGAGTGAGAATGTTTGTATGGCATTCAAATTTAGTATAAGAGTATAGTAATAAGAGTGATATTCTGACAAAGACAAAAGAAAAACTCCAAGAGTGACAGAGACATAGACACTCTATGTCTCTGTCACTCTTGGAGTTTTTCGTATGTGTTATCTCGTTTCAATACGGTATTATTATTAGCTTGTCAAATCTATTGATACTTGATCTTAGCTTTGTGCCTACAATTTATAATCAACTTGTTCTTCTACTAATATACAATCTTTGCATTTATCACGTCATTATTGTTACTTTTGAAGCCGGTGTCGTATTCGTTGATGTACCTACCTCCCTACCTACCTTGGCTGACACCGACTCCAAAAGTAACAATAATGACGTGGTAAATGCAAAGATTGTATATTAGTAGAAGAACAAGTTGATTATAAATTGTAGGCACAAAGATTAAGGAAATTATTTTATTACTTTTTAGTTTTTTTTATATTTGTATCTGGTTGTTCACAAATATTTTTAATATCTGGTTTGTGCATTATTGCGCAACAAGTTAAAATAAACAAATTTATGAACAATATATGAATTTTAGAACTCATTGTACAAATAAATTGAATTAGATTCAAGATTGTAGAAGTAATGGAAACTAATAAAAAATGTTCACTACAGTGACTAAGTGTACCAGTCACAACTTATATAATTATTTATTAAAAATTTGATTATTACAATGTTTAATATACGTTTTAGATAAACTTACTATTATATTGCTTTTTTATATGTTATGTATATTATTTATCCGAATTTATGCGAATCCAGTTTATAAACTGGATTCGCATAAATTACAAATAGCACTACAAATAGTCCAAAATATTTTTTTACGCATGGCAACCGGTTGCCCGTGGTACGTAAGAAACATCGACCTGCACAGGGACTTCAGATTAGAGTCCGTTCGGGGCCACTTCAAAATGACGTCAGAACGTCACTTTGAAAAGGCACTCCTCCACCCAAACCCGCTCATCGTGAGCGCGGCAAACTATTCCCCAGATAGCCCAGTTTCAATTAGACATAGGTTACCTAAGCATGTTTTAACAGATCCAGCTGACGAAATCTCTCAGCTACTAATGCGCGACGCAAAAGCGCGACGCGAACGTCACAGCATATACAGACACACACACGGTGCTAGGTACACCTGCACACCGCTTGGGCCTCGGGGTCGTAAGCGACGTCGAAACCTACACATGGAAACCACATCGATCCGGATCGATCGCGGAAGCTTAGGTTCGAATCCGATACGAGTAGACACAAACCCAGACCGCGCAAACAGCGATAGCACTACGCTACCGCTAAATTGCTTGGGCACCGCGCATGACCCGCCTCCCTCGCGAGAGGGAGGGATGAGAGCCGGCCCTCATAATTATAGGTTAAATTCAACCGTAAAAGATTCGTCGCCCGTATCGGATTTGACTAGTTCAAATCCTGCTATCCCGAGCAGCGCGCGCGATGAACCGCGCCCCCTGTGGGTCGTGGAGGGGGGCATCCCCCTTTCGAATATTTCTTAAGTGAGCCATCTGCTCACTTACTGTACCGATTGAGCTTAAAGGCCATTAGGCCGAAAAGTCTAGCTCTTCCGAAAAAAAAAAAGACTACAGACTACCTAGATCAAAGACTCAGATGAAGTAAAAGTCACATTTTATCAATACACAATTTAAATTAAATACATAATATGTGGTTTTCCATTAAAAAAAAAACATTTAAATTATAAAAACATTTCTCTGCAAGCCACGCTGTTACATTTTTTTAAATTTAATAAATGGTAAATCTTTAAATTTATAAATAATTAAATAAATAGTCCTGTTGTGGTTGCGTGAGTCCCAAAAAAAATACAACATAGGTTATACGAGGTCATTTCGATTCAGTCATAAAGCGATCAAATAATAAAATAATAATTATGTCACATCTGTACTTTGCTATGGCTTTGCTTTTGCAATTGACTTACCCACTATTGGGCTATTAGAAATACTAACCACAAACTATATAGAGGGGAAACGGCGGGAAATTTCAAGGCGCGCAGTTGTGGTTTTTTGTTTCTCATTAATTTTTTATTATTTTAGTCATTCAGATCAGTTTATTATAATATTTATTTTATAAATTTTATTTGTATATATTATAGTTAGTTAGAAAATTCTTGGTTGGTAAGTTTCTTTTTACATTCTATTGCAACATGAATGAACCCCCGGATCCCGGGGGAACATGTAAAGTGCCCGAAGCTTGCAGTTTTGTTACAGTAGAATATAATGATTCTAGTATGGACACTGACCAATCTTCCAAAAAAGTTAGTTTAAAACGTGGTCGCCTGCATAAAATATGCAAAAATTGTAACAAAAAGAAAAGAAAAAATACGGGAAACCAAAAGGACATTGGATGTCGTTGTGTAGAGTCCGATAAATCAGATGAGGGTAAAAATTTAACTAATATTCCACTTGCACAGCCTTTATTACAATCAGATAATCCAGTGCCTCATAATATTAATGATTCAGTCAGTAAACCAAATACTCCAATTGGTCGAAATCTTTACAATGAACTAGATGCACCTCCTTACATTATTCATGTTCAGAAGATCCAATCCTCTGATAATGACGGAAAAATATTGCACCCGATAACCTTCGGAAATTTTCTTTTAAAAAATAAAATTTATAATATAGTTAATGGTAGTGTTAAGAGAATTGGTCGAAACCGTATGTCTGTTTCCTTCACAAATTATGTTGATGCTAACTCTTTTATTAACAATAGTATAATCACCGACAATAATTATAAAGCATATGTCCCTTCATTTAATATTTTAAGAATAGGCATTGTTAGAGGAGTTCCAACAGATTGGTCTCCTGAGGAAATTATTTCTAATATCTCAACCCCTGTTGGCTGTGGCAAAATAGTTAAAATTAGACGACTTAATTATAAAACTATTGTTGATGGGTCTCCAATATGGAAACCCACACAGTCGGTAGTAATGTATTTTGATGGTCAGGTACTCCCAAAAAGAATATTTATCTGCTACAACTCTCTGCCCGTAGACTTATATGTTTTTCCCACCATCCAATGTTATCACTGCTGTCGTTATGGTCATACAAAGATGCAATGTCGTTCCAAACCAAGATGCCTCAAGTGTGGTCAGGATCATGTTAGTGATTCATGTAATGTTGAAGATGACTATTACTGTTGTCAATGTTCTGGTCGCCATATGGCAAACAGTAAATCTTGTCCGGAACTTAACAGACAAAAAGAAATAAAACTATATATGTCCCAAAATTGTGTTTCTTATCAAGAAGCAAGTAAAATGTTCCCTATACTTAATAAATCATTCGCTGAAACCTTGTCCAGTCCTCAAAGAAAATTATCTTTCCAAAATATTAATACTCCATCTTCTTATACTCCACAAAAATCTTACAAGAAAACAGTTATATCTAAACCTTCCCGCCCTATACAAGTTGGAAAAGGTTACGACAAAACTACACATGATAATATCATAAAAGAATTTTCCTTTAATCAATTAGATAAAAATTATAGCCCAATTTCAAATGATACTCCCTCCACACAAGAACCAACAAAAATATCAGATATTATATCTTTATTACAAACCTTTGCCCAGACCAATAATAATATACCGTCCATCGTTGCCCCCTTAATGGAGTTAATTGTAAATATAATCAAAATAAATAATGGCCAACAAAATATTACAATGGAACGCTAGAAGCATAATTAATAAAAAAAGTGATCTAATTTACTTATTAAATAAATATAACCCTTTTTTATTTTCATTATGTGAAACTTGGCTTAGACCAGGTTTTACATTAAATATTAAAAAATATAATACTGTTAGAGAAGACAGATTAGATGGATATGGTGGTGTAGCATTTCTCATTAAGAAAGGCTACCCTTTTAATATAATATCCACTCCTGTACATAGTTCTGAAATTTCTATTTTAGCTGTAATTGTAAATAAAGTTTGTTTTGTTTCTGTATATATTTCACATATTTCTATTAATATATTAAATGAAGTTGGGGATATATTCTTATCCCTCCCTAAACCATTAATTATAACTGGTGACTTTAATTGTCATCACCAGTCTTGGGGCTGCTCCATGACAACCTGTTATGGTAATAAACTTTTGGATATTCTAGATAAAAACAACTTGTGTATCATCAACAATGGTAATTCTACTAGACGTACAAACTTATCTGAAGGAAATAGTGTAGTAGATCTAACTATTTGCTCACCCCAATTTGTATCTCAGCTGTCAAGTTCTGTTTTAACATCCACATTTGGCAGTGATCATTATCCCATTATTACCTCATTTCCTCCTGGCAAATTAATTAAAACTTGCAATAAACTATTCCCGAGATACAATATATCAAAAGTCAATTCTGACACTTGGACTCAATTTAGTAGTAAAGTTGATTTAAAACTTAGTCAGAAAATATCAGAAAATATTAGTGATTCTTGCGGTGCCCAAATTTTTTTAGATACATTAATTGAAAGTGCCAATGAAGTTTTTAATATAAAACATGGGAACCCTTATATTCCAAGTCCTCCATGGTGGGATGTCGAATGCAAAGAATTTTTAAATAAAAGAAAAAATGCTGAAAAAATATTTAATAATAATATGACATTAGAAAACCTCTTATCACTAAAGGAGATTACAAACGCAACAAAATTACTTTTTAAAAGAAAAAAAAGAGACAGCTGGCGAAAGTTCTGCTCATCTTTATCTCCCAATACTCCCTCATCCAGTGTTTGGGAAAACATTGGAAGATTTAGATCAGCTTATAATACCACCCCATCCCCAACTTTTCCATCTTTTCTAGTAGACGATTTTCTTGATAGAATTGCTCCTCCCACTGTTAATTTTCGTAAAGATAACTTAAATGATAACGGTGCCTTATACAATGAATCATCTGAATTAAACTCTCCCTTTTCAATGACAGAATTAAAGATCGTTTTAGAATATGCATCAGATTCTGCACCTGGTCCAGATGGAATATATTATTCTTTCATTACTCATTTAAATGACATAAGCATGACATATTATTTAAATTTAATCAATTCTATTTTTCACTCTGGTCACATTCCTGCAAATTGGAAATCACAAATTGTAATTCCAATATTAAAACCTAATAGAGATCCTTCTTCTGCTTTGTCTTACCGTCCTATTGCCCTTTCATCTGTCCTCCTAAAAATCTGCGAACAATTAATTAAGAATCGTCTAGAATGGTTCGTTGAAAGCAACAGTTTGCTATCAACAACTCAATTTGGCTTTAGACGAAACAGAAGTAGTATAGATAATATTAGTTTACTTACAACCGATATCAGGCTAGCCTTCTCTGATAATAATTTTGTCATTGCAGCATTTTTGGATTTATCTAATGCTTATGACAATGTCGTGATACCAATTCTTAAACAAAAACTTTTATGCCTTCAGATTCCCAGAAAAATTATTTCTTTTGTTATAAATATGCTTAATGATAGATCGATTTTGTTTACTGATGGTGAACAAAAACATTCTAGAGTGTTATCCAAAGGCCTTCCACAAGGGTCCGTTTTGAGCCCCTTATTGTATAATTTATACACATATGATCTAGACTTAGCTATTGATAGAAAGATTGAAGTTTTGCAATATGCGGATGATTTATTATTATATGTAAAAAGTAAAAACATTAAATTAGCATGCACAGAGTTAACGTCATCACTTCAATATTTAAAAAAATGGCTTGATGATCATGGACTATATTTGTCCCCATCTAAAAGCTCAGTAGTTTTATTCTCCCGTATGCGAACTATCACTCCAGTTCATGTTTATTACGATGAGACCATTATACCACAAAAAAATGATTTTAAATTTTTAGGTGTCATTTTAGACAGGAAACTTACAGGCATCCCTCATTGCAATTTCATCGCAAATAAGTGTGAAAAAATAATAAACATCATAAGATGTTTAGCAGGAGTTTGGTGGGGTGCCCATCCCTTTTATTTGAAACTCGTGTATAATGCTCTCATACGTAGTGTCCTCGAATATGGAACCTTCCTATTGGAACCGGGCCTTCTTTCTGGATTTAAAATGTTGAACAAAATTCAAAACAAATGTTTGAGAATCATTTGTGGAGCAATGAAGTCTAGCCCAATTAACGCTTTACAAATTGAGTGCTGTGATCCTCCGTTACAACTACGTCGTCAGTATTTGTCTGATAAATTTCTCTTTCGACGTCTACAGCTTTCCAATCACCCTCTTATTGAAAAACTTCATCTTTTAGCTTACTTAGTATCTAATTCACCGTATTGGATACATAAATCGAATCCACATTTAATTAATAGCTATTATAAGTTTAAATCTCTCTCTGCACCTTTACATCAATCTAACATGTTACCTTTGTTTTCTTGTTCCTTCGAATCTCTTATTCTATCACCACAAATATTAAATATTGGTATAGCTAAGTCAGATTTTTTAATAGCTAATGAAAAATTTAATGCAATTGTTGAGAAAAAATTTAAAAATACCCATCTCATATTTACAGATGCTTCGAAACATAATGTTAACGGTTTAGTAGGCGTAGGTATATTCCACCGTCAATATAACATTGTACAGAAGGTAAAACTCCCTCCAGAATCTTCTGTTTTTTCTGGAGAGTGCTTGGGTATTTTCAAAGCCATAGATTATATAATACTAGCTAAACTCAAAAATTCAATCATTTTTACTGACTCACTTAGTTCTTTACAAGCCTTAGAAAAAAACCCATTTAAAATTAAGCAACACAACCCCATAATATTTGACACAAGACAATTACTAACAATATGCATAGCAAAACATTACAATATTAAATTTTCTTGGATTCCTGGACATTCTTGAATCCAAGGAAATGTTATAGCAGACGCTCTCGCTAATGAAGCTATTTCATGTGGTGACCTTGTTCCGTATAAGATTTACTGCTCAGACTTGTTATCAATACCTAAACTCGATCTTGATACATGTTGGAAAACGTCATGGGAAAAAAGCAGTAAACAAAAAGGTAATTATTATTACTCTCTTCAGCCTGATATTTTATCAAAACCATGGTTTTTCTCAATGAATTTTAATAGGAGGTGCTCTAGTATCATCTCAAGATTGAGACTTGGCCATACTTGTACACCTGCTCATCTTTCCAAGTTTAAAATTATTAACGACTCTTCTTGTTTGTGTGGTTGTGAAACTGGCGATGTAAATCATTTTTTCTTTTCTTGTCCTTTATATGACCGTTCTGATTTCCTGAAATCCTTACTAGATCATCAAATCCCTTTTCCAACCTCAATTACTTGTCTGTTATTTATAAAAAAATATTACATATATAAAATAATTTCAGATTATATAATTACTAATAATATAGAAATTTAGGTTTAGTATTTATTTGATGAAAGTCTTGTGTGTCTATAATATAAGTAATATATTTAAATATATGTATAGCTATATAAATTAATATTTCATAATAATATTATTATTATCTTGTCATACATATCCTATATCCTGCCCTGAATGATTCCTAAATTTAACATCTCTCGTCCCTTTATATACATGGAAAAATTTCTCCCGTTTGATAATGGCAAATGTACTACGTACGAGAACTGCCAAAAAAAAAAAAAAAAAACTATATAGAGAATACTACGTATTCAGACGCACCACTCACCAACAACGATCGCAGACATCCCGCTGACAAGCAAAATAGAGTTTGAAGTTTATTTATCGTTCCTTCTTCTTCTTTTGGAACAGGCTAAGACCAGAGCCCATGCTGCCTGTTATTTTTTTCCGAAATTGCTCTTTAATATTTTTATTTTAAATTAATTTATGATAGAGAATTGAGGCAAAAAAAAAAACATTATTTTTTTGGAACTTATTATTTATTTTTAATTAAATAAATTAATTTCACACTTGTGTGATGAGTTTGTTTCAACTCAAGCTTTCAGTCTTCTGAACTGTAGTTTCTTCTCAATTTTTCGTTTTTTTTTGTTCTTTTTTATATTTTCTTCGTCGTACATTGCCTGTTGATCTTTCTTTGTTACTGCTAACCTTCTGAAATAGAAAAAAAAAATTAAAAGAAAAATATATAATCAACATGTAGAAATTATTGAAAGTTTTTCATAAATACTGGATTCTATTTAAAAATATCATATTTATATTAATAATATTCTAATACTCCACTATTCAAGACAAAGAATCTCATTCATAAACAAGCTGCCTGCGACTAGTGCAAGCAACTCATTAATTTGTTGCCTATACTAAGACAAGATGTTAAGTCTCTATGCCAGTAATTACACTGCCTGTCCTGCCTTTCTCTCCGAAACACAGCAAAAATGTTTCACGGAAGAAACAAACAGGATGGCGATGCAGTCGGGAGCGCAGCAGAGCGCATCCAGGTAATACCTTCAGGTCAATTTCTCTGTTGCTTTTGCATTGAGGGCCATATATAACTATATTTTTTATAACTACATATGTATTTATAATTTATAAAGTAGCATTCTGTACAAAGAAAGTAAATTATTATTAAGCTATTGCATAGCTTTTATCAAGAAATTCCGTAACGAAAATAAACCCAACACCCGACTAATATAAGTTGATAAATATGTTATGCAATAGCTTTACCCGGGCAGTCCCTGAGTGCCATTTAGGTTTCTTATTATTCATTTAAAATCCATTAATAACTTACCAATAAGACTGACATGCTCAATGGTTTTTTTCTCTGAGCATCTTTAATTCATCTGTTGTAGCATTAGATTCTGTATTTTAGGCAGGGCATCAGGAGGTCGTAATATTCAACAAAATCGTTCTCCATCGCGTCAGCAACATTTTTCCATCAACCATCATTTTTCCTTTAATTTTATTGTATTGTATATTTACATATTATTATATTCATACTTACAGGATCAGTTAAATAGTTAAGAACTGTAGATACAACTTGGTCAAGCATTTGCTCCATCTGTTTGTGACAGCCTTCTCCAGCTGATAATTTATTATATTACATGTAGGATCCAACAATTTACAATGATCATAGTACATAAGTATATAAATTCTCTTGCAATTTAAACATGATCAAAGAGTGGCACAGATTCTGTAACATGAAAATATATTTTTGGGTACATTAATATGTATGGAAAGTTTATGGATTATTAGTAGATTATATATGGACTGTATGATAAGCGTAAAAAATTGGGGGTTATATTGACATCAAAAATTTTCGTAAATTTTTTAAGTCACCGCCCATAGCGCCCCTAAGGCTACACCTCAACCGATTATTGGTTCGTAATATAAAAATATAAGATTCATAACGAAAACAAGTTCATATTCACTCACCAGAAGTCACAAGAAGAGAATTTGTTGGAGACTGGAGTCCCGGTATTTCTGATTGCAGGAACAAAGTGGGACAACCAGAACTCATAATACGTGTCTTTCCTGTGTTTGTGGTATAAACTCGCCATTTCCATTTTCGAAGTCTTTCTCACAATTGGGCATATTGTGTAAGAAACTCCCCCCGCTTACTAAGACACTAATAACAACTCAAGTTTTAGTTTTTTTGTGATATATGGACCGAAAATATATGGAAATCACTTTCACATGTAAGTTCAACACAAAAATAGTAAACACAAACAAGTTTACTAAATACAAATATAAAATTATTGTAATTTTGTAATACGACGTAATACTAAGACGGCTATTTTTGACATAATATACTAATTGAATTTAGTTCCATAAATATTTCATAGAGGCGCTTCAATATTTCTCTCAGCCGCCATTCCTGCGGGAAGTCTACTTGTCAATGTTAGGCAGTTTGTACCCCGTGATACTAACTTCTGGCAACACTCCCCGACCCGATATGTCATTTCGGGACAATAATATTATTCATGTTGATTAACCTCAAAATGTTGTTAAAATATCTTAAAAAGTATAGGCTTGTGTTTATTTATGTGTGAAACGATATTTCTTCAGACTCTTTGGTCACTTTTGTATTGTTTTTACACCATAAAATTACACAAAACTGTATTTTTTTGACAAATTTACTTCACGACGACTCATAAGATACTACTACTCACACATACAAAAATGAGCTTAGTTTTTTTGCATGTGTGTGCGTGAGCGCGTGTATTTACTATTTACATCATTTACATGAAAGGAAAACTCAAAAGGAGCTGAGTTTTGTGGCTTCAGTATAATTAATACGTAGTATTCTCTATATAGTTTGTGGTATAATTAGCAAAGGCCGTGCGTCATCTACCTTTTTTTACTTCATCTGAGGTCAGCAGTCACAATAACCACTAACCAGTAACCGGTTGCGAATCCAGTTTATAAACTGGATTCGCATAAATAATATACATAACTTATAAATAAGCAATATAATAGTAAGTTTTTCTAAAACGTATAGTAAACATTGTAATAATCAAATTTTTAATAAGTAATTATATAAGTTGTAACTGGTACACTTAGTCACTGTAGTGAACATTTTTTATTAGTTTCCATTACTTCTACAATCTTGAATCTAATTCAATCTATCTGTACAATGAGTTCTAAAATTCATATATTGTTCATAAATTTGTTTATTTTAACTTGTTGCGCAATAATTTACAAGCCATATATTAAAAATATTTGTGAACAACCAGATACAATTATAAAAAACAGTAATGATATGTCAAGTCTTGCCAAGTTTATAGTGCCAGAATTGAATGGTAAAAGAAAAGGAGAGGCCGGAAAAATAGCTGTTATAGGAGGTTCAGCAAAGTATACAGGGGCGCCTTATTTTGCTGCCATTTCAGCATTAAAGGTATTCACAAGTTATAGGTATCATGCTGTAAAACCTGTTATTTTTACACAATTAATTAATTACGTTATTTACAGGTTGGCGCAGATTTGGTTTATGTTATCACTACTGAAGATGCAGCTCCTATAATTAAAGCATATAGTCCTGATCTTATAGTAGTTCCACATAAACGTGTAGACATACAATCCATTATTAAGACAGTGCATGTAGTTATTATCGGCCCTGGTTTAGGAAGAGAACTAGAAAATTTAAAACTTGCATATGATGTTATACAGATTAGCAAAGACCTAAGCAAACCCTTAGTAATTGATGCTGATGGTCTATATGCTGTTTATAAAAATGTTTCAGTCCTCAAGGATTACCCTAGTCCAGGTGCTGTATTAACACCAAACTTTGTGGAGGCTAAAAGGTTAAAGGAAGCTATTCCCGTATCAAATAATACCTGGTTGTCACATTGGGGTAATACTGTATCAGTTTTATTAAAAGGTGAAAAAGATGAATACTACTCTGGTGGTAATAGTAAATTTAGTTGGAGTATCGAAGGTATAGGATCGGGAAGAAGAGCAGGTGGCCAAGGTGATATTTTAGCTGGGTTTCTTGGTACCTTCTTACATTGGGCACTTCAAGAAAAGCACTGTGATGATCCTGCAGATTTGCTTTCACGAAGTATAGCTTCATATGCAGCAGCAAAATTAACAAGGGTGTGTAACTCTGAAGGTTTTAAAAAACATGGTCGCAGTATGACTGCATCAGACATGATAAATGAAATTCATATGGCGTTTGACCAAACTTTTTTGTGAATTTTTAATAATTTATATATAAAATAATACATTCATGATTATTATTAGTAATTTTAACATGAAAATATTCAATTTGATTTATATCAAGTAATAAAATCTATTGTACTGTCTTCCTTTACATAATATCTATCCAGTATCAAAGAGTATATAAACACTATCCAGTATTCTCTATATAGTTTGTGATCTATCCGTCAGATTTTTTTCTAAATTGAGTGCTGCCGTGTTTTATTGTATTATTAATATTATGTAGGAATATTTGATATTTTGGCAAAATCAATTAGTGAAATATATAACATACGTTAATTTTAAAGTGAAACTTTTATTACATCGTCTCAAACTTTTTCGTCTGTGTGTTGCATGTCGCGTGACGCTCGGCCGCCGAGTAGGGGTAAAGATAGTAGTCTTTGGGGTAAAGTGAAAGTTTTCCGTTGAAGTTTCACTTTTACTATGTGTCCCAGCACACATTTCGTTTATATTAATTAAATAGTAATCCTAAATTATTTTATTTATATTACAATTGGGGGGCCTTGTCGTTCGCGTCCGTAGGCGTGACCTGACCACCACCCTACACGTGCCCCCCGGGTGGTGCCAAAGGAGCGACAACGTCGAAATGATCTTCTCAAGAGGTCTTGGCTTAACCGCCTGGGCCTGAGGAAGAAAACCTCCCAAAAAGAAATTACCCCAATTCTACGGTGGGATCCGCGCCAAGAGAATGCATGGCTGGTGGGAGGAGTAAACAAACTCACACAACTACTGGAATCTGCAGCTGATCAAGACCTCTTTACTTTCAAAATCGTAAATAG
This sequence comes from Helleia helle, assembly GCA_963853865.1. Classification (NCBI taxonomy): domain Eukaryota; kingdom Metazoa; phylum Arthropoda; class Insecta; order Lepidoptera; family Lycaenidae; genus Helleia; species Helleia helle. The sequence continues at coordinate 14,616,950 of OY971433.1, read as the reverse complement.
GAATCAACTAAGGGTCTCTTGTAAAGATGTTATAACCTACAAAAAAAATATCACTGTAGTTCGAGAGAATGGACTTATAGGTCACACATTCAACCTTAAGGACCAGCGCTGCTTTAGAGTGGTTATAAAAAACCTCCACCACTCCACCCCTCTCAGTGCTATCGTGGAGGAAATTGAAAAAACTGGGAACAAAGTGTATGGTGAGATTGTTAACGCCAAGTATGGACCAGACAAAAAACCAACATCTACATTATTTGTAAATATTGTTCCTGGACTAAACAATAAGGTAGTTAAGGATATCAAATACATATACCACCAGTCGGTTGTTATCGAAGACCCCAAAAAGAGGACAACATTACCACAGTGTCAGAGGTGCCAACAATACGGTCACTCTAAAAATTACTGCATGCGGCCGTATCGTTGCGTGAAATGCGCTCAAGAACACAAAACTGCCGACTGCCCAAAGAAAGATCGGAATACACCAGCCCAATGCGCTCTCTGTGATGGTGCACACCCTGCAAATTATAAAGGCTGCGAGGTATACAGGGAGATCCTCGCTAGAAGAATGCCACAGAGGGCAACTCACAAAAACACCACCAGACATCTAGAGCCGAAACACACTACGGAAGTAAAGCCCGAAAACATCGGAAGAAGTAGACCCAATGACACCTATGCTGAAAGATTGAAGAGGAACACAAACGAATTGAAACCTGAAACAAAACCATATAATAAATTAGAAGAAATAATATTAAAACAATCAGAAAAATTTGACCTTATCTTACAACAGATGAGCACTCTCTTGAGTCTCATAACAACACTGCTGGACAAGATCTCAAAATGATCTCTCTCAGGGTAGCCACATGGAATATTAATGGCTTAACACCAAATAAGTCCGAGTTAGAGGTGCTAATTGCAAGTAACAAACTTGATGTTGTGCTAATATCAGAAGCGCACTGTACGGATAAAAGTAGCATAAAAATAAAGGGTTGCTACACCTATATCACTTGTCACCCTGATGGCACTGCCCATGCTGGAACTGCCATTGCCATCAGATCGAACATTAAGCACTTTGTCTTACCCGAATATAAAACAAGCCATATCCAGGCAACATCTGTCGTAGTTGAAAGTAAAGATGGACCCCTCAACATATCTGCGGTATACTGCCCACCGAAGCATAGAATAGATAGTGCAAAGTACTCCGAATTCTTCCAGACGCCCGGAAACAGATTCATTGCTGGTGGCGACTGAAATGCCAAGCATATATACTGGGGCTCCAGATTAATAACAACAAGAGGTAGACAGCTAAAAGGATGCATCGACGGAAATGACCTGGAATCGATCTCATCTGGTGAACCAACATACTGGCCTACAGACCCAAAGAAAAATCCTGACCTGCTCGACTTCTTTATTACCATAGGACTTTCGAGACACTATCCCAAAGCCGAGCCTTGCTATGATAGTAACTCTGATCATTCCCTGTAATTCTAACCGTAAGCACGACTATAATATGCTATGAGGAACCCGAGACCTTGTTTAATAAATTTACCGACTGGGAAGGATTCAGGGAATACATTGAGGAAACTATACAACTACATGTATCGTTAAAACACCGGAAGAGGTAGAATATGCCACAAGCTACATTACTAGCCTAATACAGAATGCATGCTGGATGAACACTCCAATCAAAAAGGAACGGGCTTCAACTGGAAACATTCCTCTCGATATAAAAAATAAAGTGCTAGAAAAAAGAAGGCTTAGAAGGGTCTGGCATCAATCTAGACATAAATCTGATAAGACCGCTTTTAACAAAGCCGTCAGTGAATTGAAGGAAATGCTTAATAGTATTAATAATGCAACTCTACAAAGTAAACTGCAAAATTTGACCGCTACCGCATCATCTGAATATGCCCTCTGGAAATTCATGAAACCGTTTAAAAGACCGCAACAATTTAAGTCTGCAATAAGAAAAAATAGCGGAGGCTGGGCTAGGACTGGTAAAGAAAAGGCAGAAATATTTGCAAAACATCTAGCTAACGTATTTAAACCGAACGATAGTGAATGCAAAGAATTCGAGAGGGAACTAGACGACTACCTACTACAAGACTTCCAACTATCACTTCCACCAAGACCAGTCACAGTGCGCGAGATTTCATGGGCCATAAAAAGAATGAAGAACAACAAAGCCCCTGGCTTCGACCTAATCACCAAAGAGATTCTTATGCAACTTCCTAGAAAAGCTTTAGTCTTTATTGCAACTCTCTTCAATGGTATCCTCAGGGTCCAACACACTACTTCCCAACTATGTGGAAAGTATCCATCATCTCCATGATACATAAGCCAGGAAAACCTCCAGATCATGTTACATCGTACAGACCGATAAGTTTACTGCCTGTATTGTCTAAGGTGTTTGAAAGGATACTTCTGAACAGAATACTGCCACTACTGGATGAAAATGAAGCCATCCCCAAACACCAATTTGGGTTCAGAAAACACCACTCGACAATCGAGCAGATTCACCGGGTTTGTGATAATATACGGCATTCCCTTGAAGCTAAAGAGTACTGCTCTGCTGTGTTTCTTGATATTCAGCAGGCGTTTGACAAGGTATGGCATAAAGGCTTACTTTACAAAATAAAAACATTCCTACCACATACCTACTATACCCTGATGAATTCTTACCTGTCAAATCGCATGTTCCAAGTACGAGAAAGTGGAGACACATCAAAAATCTATAAGATCTCGGCCGGGGTGGCCCAAGGCTCCGTTCTTGGTCCAACTCTGTATACCTTATACACTGCAGACCTCCCTCAGTCAACAGATGTAATGAGCGCTACATTTGCTGATGATACTGCACTATTAGCAAGCAGCACAGATCCACAAACTGCTTCAAATACTTTACAAGAAAGCCTCAACAAAGTAGGTGACTGGCTGCAGAAGGGACGCATCAAAGCAAGTGCTACTAAATCGGCCCACATAACTTTCACTCTCAGAAAAGGAAACTGCCCACCCGTACAACTGGGAAACAATACCCTGCCCCAAAGTGACTCAGTCAAGTACCTTGGAATACACCTGGACAGAAGGCTGACATGGAAAAATCATATCAAAAGGAAGCGTGATGAAACAAACATACGGTTTCGGACCATGTATTGGTTAATGGCACGCAACTCTAAACTTTCGTTGGACAACAAGCTCCTTATCTATAAAATGATCCTTAAACCTGTGTGGATGTACGGGATCCAACTCTGGGGAAGCGCTTGTAACTCCAATTTAACTATTATGCAGAGACTACAAAATGGCATATTGCGTACCTTGTCAAATGCTCCATGGTTTCTCACTAACTCTGAAATCCATGAAGCTCTGGAAATCAAAACAGTAAAGGAAGAGATCCAACAGTCTTCCACCAACTACAAAAATCGGCTTGACAACCACCCGAATGACTTGGCTGCCGAATTGGCAAAAATTAACTACCGTAAACGCCTTAAACGCTACGATATCCAAACTCTACATACTAGATGGTAAAAAGGGAGTGTCTTCCGCTGGGGAGACCCCTCACAATGTTCCGACCACCCAACAAATCTGCTTATAGTCCTGGGACTGATTGCAGATGCAGTCACAGAAAAAAAAATGCAATGTATTTTATGTGCCATTAATACCTATAATCATATTAGTTTCGTTTGTATTATGGTAGGATTTAGAATTTCTGACATAGTAATACTAATATTGGAAAAATGCAAATGGCCGATGTTGTCGCAAAAAAATTGGGAAGTTTGAACCCATGTGCGTTCTTGCAATTTCAAAATTCTGCTGGTAGTTATATATATAGTTTGACGACCTCTGTGGCTCAGTGGTAAGCGCGTTGGCGCTCAAGCCTGGAGGTTGCGGGTTCGAATCCCGCCAGGGAACAAAAAAAATAATTTTCTGTGTTCCTGGGTGGGTTCCTGGGGATGTGTATTAAATATGTGTATTATATATATGTATTATATAATAAAAATCTTAAATATATGTATAGTGTAAAAGAATTAAATATGTTTCCGTTGCCTGGTACCCGTATCACAAGTTCCTCGAGAACTTACCACGGGACCAGATTGACGTGGTGTGAAAGCGTCCATAGATATTATTATTATTATTATAGTTATGCACGAGATGCACGCGCACAAGATGAATGCAGTTGCGGCCTGTGATATTTTTAGTGTAAAAAATTATCTACTAAAAAAATTCTTTTTTTAGTAGATTTAAAAAAAAATAAGAAAAAAAAAACACGGTACGTAGTTAATGAGACAAGTTTTTACCACAAACTATATAGAGAATACTACGTATTGTTTTTACACAAAACATCACAGGCCGCACTGCATTAATCTCGTGCGCGTATGGTGTCCTGTTATTGCAATATTTAACAATGGACCTGACAAACGTTTTTTACCTTACATGCCAAATAATTCTACAAAAAATTACGAGAAAAACTATGTTTTTACCTGTTTTTACTTTTTTCATATCTTAAAATATGGCTGAGATATTTACAATCAAAGTGCGTATTTTCGGCCGAAGATTTTTAAAAATGCGGACGGGCGCTGACTAGCCGATGACGTCACACCCTCGCTCATTCGACAGTCGCGCTCTCGTTCGCAGTTCGCACGACTTTGCGCATTAAAAATCAAAATTATGAAGTTCTCTGTGGTAAAAATGGAAAAAAATACTGTATTTTTTTATGCATTAATTGAACAGTTACAACACCTGATAAACTTTTTTTATGTGCCTGAGGACCTTAAAATGAGGAAAAAAGACGACAGCCATAAAAAGAGTTGATTCAATAGGCCTTAAAACTAAAGGGCACTAATGTGAAGACCGTTTCCATATCTGTAAATAATATGTTAATCCTTTATTTAGGGGTCTGGATTACGCAGGGGCGAGACGGGAACCTCACCCTACTGTACTGTCCCGATGTTGGGAGGGGTTGTTCTGTGGTTCAGTATAACCCCTCTGTGTAGGTGGCGTTTTCTTTAACGCCGGCAAATGCTCTGAGGCATCCCGCGGGGGAGTGGGTCTACCCATGCCGGTATGTGGGACTCGCTGCGCCCAAAAGCTGGTAAGTGGACGCAGCTCTACCCACTAAAACCCGGCGAGTGTCATCAATGCCGCCTTTGGTGTGGTGCCCCGGATCTAATGAGCAAACAGGGCACCTCGACGGCTAGTCAGTCCCCCAAGGGACCGACGCCAGCTCCACGGAGGGGTTGTCCTGCAACACAGAACAACCCCTTCCAACGTCTGGACAGTACAATGGGGAGAGGTTTCCGTCCTCGCCTCTTGCCCCTGCTCTTTTTTCCCTCTTCTTATGAGAGGGGTAAAAAGTGCCCCCTCGGCTCAATTAGCTTCGCTCAAGGTGCTAGGCTCACACTAGGCTACTGAGCCCCACCGCCACGTCAAGGCCTGAACCACACTCACACACATAAAAAAGTTACGCGCACTCACTGACACCACATTCACATTGACTCAAGCTTTGACTGGACACTCATACACTAAACACTATCTCCACAGATTCAAAATTGTCGAGGACGATGCCTGTCCTTGTGACGGGACAACGTCTCAAACCATGGATCACGTTCTCGAGGATTGCCCTCGATTTGCCGCGATTAGATTGGACCACCAGATCCTCTGTCAAAGCCTCCAAGTGAGCCCGTTCAGAGTGGGGTCTCTTTTGAAACACAAGCAAGCTGTAGTTTCTTTCGCTAAGCTCGCCGACTCCATCCTGAGCAGGCTAAAACATTTCAATGGACTGACATAAGTGTACATAATCTCCCGGAATCGACATTTATACTCTGTTTCTTTTATCACGACATTGTTTTAATATTAATACACTATGTAAATAACTTTACATTATTCTTTATTACACAATTGTATAAAAAAGGGGGGAAAAAAAAGGAAAAAAAAAACAAGAAAAACAAAAAACAAAAAAAAAACAAAGATTGAAAAAAAAAAAACTAAAGAAGACAAAAAAAAAGGACTAATTCTATTTTATTGTATCTTTATATTTTAATTGTAATTTTATATTTATTTAATACACATTGTACATAGTATTACTTATACTTTATACTGACTCAAAATTTTTAGTTGTTAATTAATAGCACTTAAAAAAAATATATGATAGAAAAAAAAATGCTTTAAACTAGTTATTGTATCTCTCTCTCTATTGTATTGTTTTTAACACATTTTGTATGTAACTTCATTGCCTTCATATATAACATATATATATCATATACATACATAAAAAACATATTTTCATTCTCTCTCATTGTCATCATCCTTCATCTCGCATTCATTCCTCAGTAAGCCTGGCTCAGTGGTACAATGTATCAAATCGCATTACCCGCTGGACTCGCCTACCATACATTAGCACTCATTTTAATTCCACCGTCTCCTAAAAAAAAAAACCTACCTATAAGGAAAAAAAAAAAATGCGAGGGCTGCGTGTACTCTGAATGTAACAAACACATTACTCTAACTAATAACATCATTAGACACTACTAATTATTTCTAATTGTCGCAAAATCATAATCAAAACATATCCCTAGCTTAAATACACAACCAACACAGAAATAGCAGTTACATAAGAGTACACGCAGCAGTAGCATCCGAATCAACTAATTTGGAAAAAAAAAAAAGGTGCGGTCAATAAAGGCATAGTGCCTCATAGGTTTGTCAAAATCAGTTAAAAACCTGTTGTAAAGAAACTTAAAATTGCTAAACAGACAACGTCCTCAAGTGAATGTATTGCGTTTACTTCACATTACGTTGAAGAAATATATACCTATTGAGGATTCAATTCCTCGAGTTCAAGATATTGTGATTGACCCCTTAAAAGATGTGACGAGATAAAAATCTAAGAAGGTCGGGTAAATTTATGAAACAAAGTTTATCATAAAAGTACTGAGACCGATAATAAATATTTTCTTTTGACATCTATGGAAAATCTAAAAAACAAAATCGCTTGAAAATAAACCATCGACGTTGAAGGAATCTTTGATATCATTTATTTAAAATACAAGCACACTTGTAATTGGAGAACGATGACCATCGAAACAAAATGAAATATTTAGTACTAAAACGCGTAATTTAGTACTAGGACCAACGCACCGGACGCACAACGAGGGTGTGACGTCATAACATGAGCGCGCGTGATCTCGGAATTTCAAAAAAGGGCTGAAACTTCTCGTCTTTATAACTTCGGAAATACTGCATGTATTGAAGTGAAATAAAAACTAATGTCATGTACATGATGTACGCTCCGATTTTAAGTATATTTGATAATAATATTTTGATCCTTTTGTGTTCTCCATTAACATATGAGGTTTTTAGTTCCATATCCAACAACTAGATGGCGTTATGTACAGCTTACTTAAATTAGATCCGAGTTTTCACTTTTCAGTCTATCTCTGGTTATACAATAGTAATCTTTGTTATAGTATATTATCTAAACACAGAATGTACTCAATATAAATAATATCAATATATCTAATTAGGTACATACTCCAAAGAATATAATATTTTATTGGCGTAGAGACTAGAGACCTCACTGGCGTGAATTTTGTCTTCGCGTCAAGAGTGAGTGACTTCGCTCCATTAGTCCAATTAGTAGTCAAAATGGTGAGGAAATGTTCAGAGTTGGTGACCTTGCGTCAAGTTGAAATATCAAGAATAAATGAAAACAAAAACTAATCTGAACTTCATTTGAGAAAAATATCCGTTTTATCGTTATCGTTTTATATTTATAAAAATAACGTGACACGTTGTTTGTCCGCGATGACTTTCTCAATTACTGAACCGATTCTAATCAAATTTGGCACACAGTGTGTAGTTTGATACAACTTGAGAGATAGGATAGTCACCGCATGCCATCGAGTGCGATGCCCCGGCGGTTGCTGCGAGTATAACCGTGTCGACACCAAGACGCGCTTATGCTGACGCGGCTGCTAGCCGGGCCGCGGCTCGTTCACCTAGTTGCGTCGCACCCTCGCTCGCGCCACCGTCGGCGCCCCAGCACACCACAGCTGCCACAGCAATGCGTGGCAGGGTCTGCTAGTAATAATATATAGTTTTCCTCTGTACATCATCCACTCTGTACATACATATCAAAATAAAACTCAAATAAACCACCAGACTCGCAAATAATCACAAAAGACACAACAAATAGCTCATTGCTATAAAAAAATGAGGGGATGGTGGGAGGTATCATGGCGTGCTGTTGTGTTTTTTTGGTTTCCTATTAATTGTTATTTTGTGTTTTGTTCATTCGGAGCGGTTTTCTATAGTGTATGTTTTATACACTTAATCTGTATATATCGTGATTGGTTGGGGAATATTGTTTTCTTTAGTGTTTGTGTTAAAAACTTAGTCTGTGTTATATAAGCCGCGCTCCTTGAGGTTTCCCGCCGTTTCTCCGTATTACAGACTAAATATTATATTTGGAAGGCTAATAGCTTGGTACGTAATGCCTCACAAATGAAAATAATAATAAATAGCTGTCACTTATCATATGGCAATTGTCAGCTGTCAGCTGCTTCAGAATTGTAAAGAAGACAGATGTTATTTTGTTATTGGAAAAGAAAACAACATAATTTACAAAAATCTTTAAAATGGAAGATGAATATGAAATTGTTAAACTATGTTATACAATACACAAATACTCTAGCTATAGTGCAAGTTACAAGCCAGAGTAAGTATGAAGTATTTTTCATTTCAAAAGGACCCCGGTTTTCGTATTATATTTTTATGAAAAAAAAACAACTTTCTGGGGGTGTGGGAGAAAGCCCACTCACTCAACACTATAAAGTACTAATAACATATATATATATATATATATATATATATATATATATATATATATATATATATATATATATATTAAGTAAATTATTTGGTGAACTGAGATTTCAATATATTTTGTTTTTCTTTCTAGAAATATATTGGTGAAAAGACCTACAGATCAACTATCAAGATGGTTTACAGACTCCACAACGCCATCTCAGTTTATTATGCTAAAGCTAAAGTCACCATCTATAGTAGAAAGTATAAAATTTGGCAAATATATGAAACCACATGTAAGTGATCTTAAAAAATTCCAAGTATATGGAGGTATGGATGAAGACAATTTGTCGTTACTATTGACTGCGTAAGTATTTTAAATATCATTATAAACTTCGTAACAGGTGTGAGGGATGCGCTGTGCTGTGCTCCCCGCTGCATGGGGACCACCATCCTACTGTTTCCTCCAGTGAAACAGCTTCACTGTGTTTCGATTCACAAGAAGGGTACAAAGAGCAGCTCTCTCGTATCAATTGGCTTCGCTAAAGGTGTTGGGTCCAACTTACGTTACTGAGACCCACTGCCATGACACAATGGTGGGGACTAATACTTATTCCTTGGTTTAGTCTCAGGGTAACTTATTTATATTCATAGGCGACGCTGACCACTTACCATCATGTTGCTCGTTGGCCAATTTGCTTATCCAACTAACATTAAAAAACAATAAATATAAATCTTTATGAAGAACATGTTTACACACTGATATAGTTTTAGATAGTGAATGCAATAATTAAACCGTGTTATAGATGTTTACACCCATCTTCATTAGTTAAGGCAACAATTAAAATTTTTCATCAAAGTAATAAAAATAACAATTAGTGTTTGACATATATTGTGTGTACATGTTGGCATAATGCATGTTGTGTGTGTGTGTTATCTACACTGTTCATTTAAAAAATACTTTGTGCTCATACAAATTCTTTAGACATTGAAGTTGTATATTAATAAGCTTGTAACTTTTAGGAATATATACACCCAGCGCTTATTTTATTTATCATCATCATCGTTGATCTTTTTCCGTTTCCTGCTGGACATAAGTCCAACAACCGAGACCGTTTACTGCATGGAGAGATCATCCTCTCTAGTTGGAGGTGAACCCAACATTATTATTATTATTAACTGTTACCCACCACTTTGTCTGCACAGGTTAAAATTTTGGACGATTCACACAAAATCTTTATATTTATGTGCTATTTTGATGTATAAGCTATATTATCTTAAAGTTTCAAAATCTCAAATAGTGTAAACAACAATACATAGGATCCTTCATTGATGTATATTGTTCGTTGGGATTCATTTTATTGTGAAATATCAAATAAATTCACTATCTAGATGTCCATTACAAATAGAGCAGAGTGAAGTCGCTGAAGCCGGTTTTAGATAATATTTTCACGCAAATAAACAATACTGAGAGAGGTTATGTGAAAGAATGATGTATTTGACATTATTGATTATAGTATGATGACATTCCCATTATACTTTTTAAACTATATTATGTTTGAGCAAAGGTATTCTCTTTATTCTGTCATACAAGTGACATCATCACACAATTTTTTAATTTAATTTTTTTTTCTCCAGTATTGAGTAATGAAAAAAATTCAAATGGAAAAATAAAGAAATGGCATTTTTATTTTAACAACTTCATAATTTTGAAATGTTGTCAATTGAAGTTTATTTTTGAGATACCTACAATACATACACAATAGTGACCTCAAGTCTTTGGAGGTTCACTTGCTGATGATGATGATGATAGCTAATATTAAAAAATGTACTCAGTAAATATGATGAGCCAAATAAGAGATTATTTACAGTCACCACATATTTAGACATGTTCTAAATGTATTTGAGGCAAAACTTTATAATTAATATTATTTTACAGCGGCTTAAAAAAGGATAATGTGTCAGAAACCTTTACTCTAAGATGCAGGACATCGGAGGGGCTAACATTACCAATAAACTACATAAAGATAGTGCCACTTCAGTCCTGGGGCCCAGCATATAATTACACCATTTGGTATGTGGAGTTGAAAGGAAATAATCAGGAACATCTGGTTCGTTCAGCAATTCATATCATTAATTTGGTAAGTAAAAAATATGTATCTTAATGCATGTTATGGTTTATAAACATGGATATATTTAAATACGGATGTAATTTTGAAAGATGTTTACAGCTTTCCCATTTTAAAACAAATTCATTATTAGTTTGTATGTAGGAATCTACTACTGGACAAAAGCTTTGTTCAAAGAGTATCAAGATGATTTAGTTCCCTTGATCCTTTCCGCCACCTGGACTGGCTTCTATATTATCATCTGATCTATGTAGTTGAACATTCCATCTTCTCAACCATCGACAATACTCATATTTAAATATATGTTTGTTCGGGTGCTTACAAGGTTTATAGTTTTATTGAGATTCCCGTGATCATGGCGGTTGAAAATTGCTGAAATATTGGGATCTCAATGAAACTATCAACGCGGTGAGCACCCAAACAAATATGTATTTATATGTGAATAGTGATTGCGTTACTTTAAAATAATATATCGACAATACTATTTGTTTTTATCACTTTATAAATTTTTTTGTAGAGGAAAGAAGAAGAAGCTGTTCGAATACTATTAAAACACTTGCGCCGGCGCAGATATAAAGACGCGTTTGAAGCTCTGTCGCGAGAGAGTGGAGTTCAACTGGAGGGCCCAGTACAGTCTCGTCTATGGAATGCGCTGGTTGAAAACGGAGATTACAAGCTGGCCGAAGAAATATTTGAAGAGGCAGCAAATGGTAAAATCAATAATATAAATATAATAATACATAATAATAATTTAAATTCTTATACTGTTAATAATATACTAAACTCTTTGATAGATTACTACATATATTAATTACTTATAGGTTTTTCGTAAAGCTTTTTATTTTTCTGGCTACTTTAAAACTCTGAATGCTATTAAAAAATTAATGTTCATAACCAAACATTATAATTATTTATAAGGCAGTATGACGTCTGTGTGGAAATGTTTAGATATAATGTTAAATTATAAATGTAGGTAAGTATATTGGTTTATGAACAAAAAAATTAATATATTGGTACTAATATACTTTTAGCCGTGTCGATTCCTCTCGAATAGTCTCTGGACTTTTAAAAAGGCGCTGTTATAACCATCGAGAATGTTTAATGGTATTGTAAAGAAAGTGGGATCCGATATCCGATTTACAAATACTTTATCTGATAGGTCTACTATATGAAACAACTCCGCAGCATTGATGTCCGATTAACACAATTGAGTGTCCTTGATCGCAATATGATCCGGCAGAGTAACGTCCTTCTCAAAGTATACTTGTAGAATGCCTCGCAACACCGCTATGAGCGTCCTTTATACCAAACTGACAATAGACTACTACCAACTACCAACACCCACAAAATCGATATTATTATATTAATCGATATAATTGTATATAAATAATTCAAACTACTGAAAATCATGACAGTATTGTATTATATGGATTAGAATTTATTAAGCGCGGTATATTTTTAAAAGTTACGATACGACTCCGTCAAAGCCTGTATTAGTATTGAGTGTAATATTGCAGACGGCGAGCTGGAGTGGTACATGTCGTGGCAGCCGTACACGCCGGAGTGGCGGGCGCTGTGCCCATGCTCGGACGCGGTGGAGGAGCGCCTCTGCCGCGCCCGCTCGCCGGCACCGCCGCGCGCACGCGCCCCGCCCATCTCGTGCGAGGACAGGGATCCGGATGTGAGTGTTATTTTATTTTATTTATTATATGTAGTATATTTTTTTGTTAATCCATTGAATTCTTATATTAAAAAATATTTTCTAATTATTATATGAAGCGTGTTTTTTTAATTTTTTAAACTATAACTTAATTTTTATTTTATAGTACGTATCGGATTTTTAAATAATTTTTATTTGGATTTTAATCCTTTGTCACTCGCGTAATGAATGCAGGACCACACTGACACTACTCAACTGGTGAAATAAAAAATGACAATTATTACTTGAGAACGAGTGAGAGACTAAAATGGTTTAGGTAATTTGCGCGTCTTATATCTTATGTGCTAGCCCTTTCTCAGGCTTTCTCCGGTTGACCGTAGCATTCTCCTGTGCCATCTTCCCCCTCTTCGGTAGAAAAATCGTCAATCCTGATTATCCTAGTCCTGACTATTATGTATACTAGGATATTGGAACAATCTTATGAAATTATTGTATTGTCATCGGTCCTTGAAAAAAGCGTGCAAAGTTTCAAATTAAACTGATGTCTTAAAATGGGTCAAAATAACGTTTAAAGATTCCGTTACATAGATAGATTTTTTTATGCCATAGGAGGGCAAACGAACAGGCGAAGCCTTTTGGGGACTATCGACGCCCATACACATCCCTTGTGTGTTGCTCTCCTTTTCCCTATCCCCAATGCGCTACCGGGAATTAATTTAAATTTTAATAAATCCACCGGAACAAGTAGTATTATTTGTGTTATTCTGTAATTAAAATTGATATCGTGTACGTCATTATTGTTAGGAGCCGATAATGCACGGCACGGAGGGAGGGTACTACGACTCGTCGGAGGACGACTGTGGCGCGGACGACAGCCCCACGCGGCCCGGCCCGCGGGGAGGGCACCAGCTGGTCGTTGACCCTAAAACAGGTAAATTAATTACACTTACACACACACACACACACACACACACACACACACACACAATAAAACAAATCTTAACGTAAGGAATAAGCAGGATAGCCGTAGTGCTGGTTCATCAAAATCTGTACAAATTTCAACGTTTCCAGGTACACTATACCTGTTCGGCGGTTGGAACGGCGTTCGCGACCTGGACGACCTGTGGAGTTTCGACACGACGACCGAGAAGTGGACGCTGCTGTGCCGCAACAGTCGGCTGGAGGGTGGGCCGTTCCCGCGCAGCTGCCACAAGATGGTGTTCGACCCCGTGCACCGCAAGCTGTACACGCTGGGCCGCTACCTCGACAACGGCCAGCGGACCCCCAATAACATGCTCGTGAGTGTAGCCACTCTACCATCGTTTATCTGACGGTCTATTAACTTTCGGTCAGTGGACCCCCAATAACATGCTCGTGAGTGTAGCACCTGTACCATCGTATATCTGACGGTCTATTAACTTTCGGTCAGTGGACCCCCAATAACATGCTCGTGAGTGTAGCACCTGTACCATCGTATATCTGACGGTCTATTAACTTTCGGTCAGTGGACCTCCAATAACATGCTCGTGAGTGTAGCACCTGTACCATCGTATATCTGACGGTCTATTAACTTTCGGTCAGTGGACCCCCAATAACATGCTCGTGAGTGTAGCACCTGTACCATCGTATATCTGACGGTCTATTAACTTTCGGTCAGCGGACCCCCAATAACATGCTCGTGAGTGTAGCCACTCTACCATCGTATATCTGACGGTCTATTAACTTTCGGTCAGTGGACCCCCAATAACATGCTCGTGAGTGTAGCACCTGTACCATCGTATATCTGACGGTCTATTAACTTTCGGTCAGTGGACCTCCAATAACATGCTCGTGAGTGTAGCACCTGTACCATCGTATATCTGACGGTCTATTAACTTTCGGTCAGCGGACCCCCAATAACATGCTCGTGAGTGTAGCACCTGTACCATCGTATATCTGACGGTCTATTAACTTTCGGTCAATGGACCCACAATAACATGCTCGTGAGTGTAGCCACTTTACCATCGTATATCTGACGGTCTATTAACTTTCGGTCAATGAACCCCCAATAACATGCTCGTGAGTGTAGCCACTCTACCATCGTATATCTGACGGTCTATTAACTTTCGGTCAGTGGACCCCCAATAACATGCTCGTGAGTGTAGCACCTGTACCATCGTATATCTGACGGTCTATTAACTTTCGGTCAATGGACCCACAATAACATGCTCGTTAGTGTAGCCACTTTACCATCGTATATCTGACGGTCTATTAACTTTCGGTCAATGAACCCCCAATAACATGCTCGTGAGTGTAGCCACTCTACCATCGTATATCTGACGGTCTATTAACTTTCGGTCAGCGGACCCCCAATAACATGCTCGTGAGTGCAGCCACTCTACCATCGTATATCTGACGGTCTATTAACTTTCGGTCAGCGGACCCCCAATAACATGCTCGTGAGTGCAGCCACTCTACCATCGTATATCTGACGGTCTATTAACTTTCGGTCAGCGGACCCCCAATAACATGCTCGTGAGTGCAGCCACTCTACCATCGTATATCTGACGGTCTATTAACTTTCGGTCAGCGGACCCCCAATAACATGCTCGTGAGTGTAGCACTTACACCATCGTATATCTGACGGTCTATTAACTTTCGGTCAATGAACCCCCAATTGGAATTTTGACAGTCTATAATAGTTTTTATAAGATTTGTATGAAGATTTAATATCTTGAGAGAACAGTCATTTGGCTAAAATAACAATAATGAATGCATAGAGCCCATGTTTCTCCTTTTTTTCAAGATATTTTTTGTGTAATAATATTGTTTTAAATTTAATGTTTGTTACCATACTGTGCTGATTCGTATTACTAAGTATAGTTATAAATAAGACGTACGTAAAATTTTTATAAAAATATTGATATGTAAAATTAATATTTAATTTACAAATTTATAATTCTTATCATTCATAACAGTTTTGTAATAATTTCTTATGTAATAAAACGAGTTACTGCGTCACCATTGTACCCGTATCCATGTAGTCAGGACAATTTCTCGAAAAAGAATGATTAAATTGTTTAATTTTGTTTCATTTTAAACAATGAGTAATTATTATGGAATTCACTATATTATGTATAGATTTGTTTCTGTATATCTATAATATGTGTCATATGTATGAATGCATGTTCTATGTCGTTTGTCTACTTGTAATGTTGTCTGGGTATTGTGCTGTAATGACGTTATGATTTTGTCTAAATAAATAAATTTACTACTAATGGTTTAATGTCAACCGCTGCTTTTAATGTACCAATAATGACTTCGTTGTTTTGTTGGTGGGCTGCTCTCTCCTACAGACAGATCAGAGTAGACCTCGACTACTAGCATAGGTCATTAAAATATCGTTGGGCTGTTCCAGAGTGACCTGTTCTCGTACGACGTAGAGGCGCGGCGCTGGGCGCTGGTGTGCGCGGACACGGCGGCGGCGGGCGGCCCGCGCCTCGTGTTCGACCACCAGATGTGCATCGACCCTGACACTCAGACCATCTACGTGTTCGGCGGACGCGTGCTGCCCGCCAACACGTACGTACGGCTCCGCCCACCGCCTCCCGCCCGCCGTAGGTTGGAATGCTCACTAATATGTTATGGCGGTTTGCCTTGACTTGAATTTGATACTTGTATCGCGAGCTGGTCAATTGTGAGGCAGCTTATTTAACTACATTAATTGCTTTTAAAATAAAATACATAATATTTTATGAACTATATGAATATCCGTGTATTATACTTAGTAGTATAGTGTGTGTAAGTGAGGATGAATAAAGTTTTTATTATTATTATTAGTACTAGTTTTCTGTCAGTACTTTGTAGTTTTTAAACGACTTCAAAAAGGAGGAGGTTATATTTCGTGTGTATATATATATAATTAGAATCTCGGAATCGGCTCCAACGATTTTCATGAAATTTAGTATATAGGGGGTTCCGGGGGCGATAAATCGATCTAGCTAGGAATCATTTTTAGAAAATGTCATTTTATTTAAAAAAAAAAAAACGAGCAAAGCTCGGTCATCAGGGTACTTATATTTATCTGTGTACCGTATATGGAGTAATATAATATTTCCCTCGTGTACACAGAGATGAGCTGCACAACCTGCAGTACTCGGGGCTGTACGCATACTACATCGGCACGGGCACGTGGCAGCTGCTCCTGGCCGACAAGCACGACCTGCACGCGCCGCAGCCGCGCGTCTCGCACTCCATGCTCTTCCACCCGGTGAGCGCTCTCGCACGTATAAACGCGCACGCACGTACTCTCACTCGCATGCACGTACAGACGCACGCAAATAAACAATGCTCTGATCCACGCGCCGATCTATCATTTAAATAAAACAAAAACATCAAGAATTGATAACATTTAAATAAAAAATAATTAAAATCACGAGGATTAAATTACATTGTGATTACATTGACATAAAAGGAGCATGGATTGTACAAAAATTTGCGAGATTCTCATGAATTTTTACGATCATCATACCATTAGATTTTCTTTTTGATCATAATACATAGGTAGGTATAGGTTATACCTAGGTAACACTGAAAATGTTTAGAAAATGAAAAACGGCTTAATGTAGAAAGTTGCCAATACTTTTATTGTTTTTCGAAGTAATCTCCGGTTCTTTCTACACATCGTCGCATTCGATGGAACCACTGAGAAAAGCAGTGGGCCCATTCTTCCTTAGGAGTCTCTTCTATGGCATTTTCGTACGATTTCACCGCATCTTCAGGGCTCGTAAAGCGAATACCTCGAATTTTATCTTTAGTTCTTGGGATTTAATGAAAGTCGCAGGGCGCCAGGTCAGGACTGTAAGGCGGATGACTCATTATCTCGACGCCTGCCATAGTCAAATATTCAACAGTCCGTTTTGAGGAGTGCGCTGAAGCATTGTCGTGGTGAAGGAGGATCCTGCTTCGAGGGCGCTGCTGTCGAATTTTTTCCAAGACAACAGTCGCGAACTGACCTTTCCGACCAAAGAATGAGGCAATCATCTTTTTTCCTTGACTTCTTCCTTTCTTTACCTTAGTTGGCCGATCCTCGAAAGGAAACACCCACTGAGCTGATTGTCTTTTAGTTTCGGGTTCGTAGCAATATATCCAGCTTTCATCACCTTTGATGATGTCAAATACAGCATTTGAGTTACCGCCGTTGAACTTATCTAACATTTGGCGACACCAGTCCATGCGGAGGCATTTCTGGTCGTCGGTTAAAGTATGGGGAATCCATCTGGTACAAAGCTTCCTGATGCTTAAATGTTCGTGTAATATTTTTTGAACTTGACTCATACCAATGCCTAGGCTTGCCCGTATCTGCTGATAGGTAACTCTTTTATCTTCCTCTATCATGCGTCGCACAGCACTGATGTTATCTTCAGTAGTCGCTGTTAAAGGACGTCCCTCACGCGGATCATCACTGAGATTGCTACGTCCACGCTTAAACTCGTTAAACCAATTGTAAATAGTGGCACGAGATGGGGCTTCATTAAAAAATGCTAATCGCAGCCTTGTTGAGTAAGCCCACAACGAAAGTCATAATAAATCATTGACCGAAAATTTTCTCGCGTTATGTTCATTTTCACGTGTAACAAGAGTTTTAGATTTGCCGCCAATTCACAAAAACAAATGACAAATGAATGCAATATACTACATTAGGTTACCAAAGAGTTCTAAAATTGAAATTCAAAAAAAGTTTTCATTTTCAATGTTTCTAACTGGCCAGTTCTAAACATTTTCAGTGTTACCCACGTACATAGTAGGTGCTTTACATGATTAACATTGTACTGTAACACTTCTCCGTTGGTTCAGTGATGTTTTGTGATTGATCCACTGTGTTTGGGTTTACGTCAGTCTTGACTTAGACTTAGACGTTCAATTATAACATTTACTACATCACCCGGAGCCCGGACCGAATGTACCGGGCAGAGCGGACCCGATTAACACATGGGCCATCCGGACTCCATCTAGACAAAATTGGACGGGTATTGTATGACGGCAGATTCAGCGGCGCCTGTACGTGTTCGCGGGGCAACGCAACAAGGAGCAGCTGGTGGACCTGTGGTGGTGGGAGGCGGGTAGTGGGCGCGCGCACGCGCTGTGCCGCGCCGCGCCGCGCGCCCCGCCCCCACAGGGGTTCACGCAGCGCGCCACGCTCGACCCCGCCCACGACGAGATTTACGTGCTGTCCGTACGTACACACCGTATCTACAGTAAATCTGTTCTGGTATCCTCAATCTCGAGGACACATAATTATACCGTTTTTCAGTCTCGCGAATTTTCATTATTACATTTTTAAAAAACGCTTTCAGACTAAAAAACAGTCAATGGTAAAACTTGAACTGACCATGGACTTTTTATATTTTACCTATAATGTAACAAAAATAGAAAAAAAAAATACAATGAAACGAACGAAATATTATATAACTTGTTATGAATCATACTTATTATATACTTACTAGCTGTTGCCCGCAGCTTCGACTGCGTTAACTTTTAAAATTTGAAGGGTTGACCACCCTTATCACTTAGGGGTATGAAAAATAGATAGTAGCCGATTCTCAGACCTACTGAATACGCATATAAAATTTGGTAAAAATCGGTAGAGCCGTTTCGGAGGAGTACGGTAACTAACATTGTGACATGGAAATTTTATATATAAGATACTTTCGAAATTGCAGGGCATGAGCAAGGAGAAGGACAAGAAGGTTCACAACACACTGTGGGTATTGTCGCTGCGGCGGCTGACGTGGACGTGCGTGTATCGGAACGACAGCGTCGCGCCCACTGAGCCACGCCCTCGGTTCGCGCACCAGCTCGTCTATGACCCTGTGCGGAAGGTACCGCCCATCGCCTACGGACTCAACGACCCAGCGCCCACTATATAAATGACAGACGAAAAATAAAAATATGATTATCAATTTCTTGTATTTACTAGAATCAAATCAAGTAAAGTAAAAAAAATTTTAATGTTATATTTAAAAAGTTTCTCATCAAAATTCAAATTAACTCTGCCACCGGATCTAAAGATAGTCAACTGGGAATAATCGGCGAAATTAAGTTAGTTTTTGATAGGGTACTTAATACTTTCTAACGATCCGAGTAATGATGGACAGTCACACCAACTACGTCAACCAAATCCGAGTTTGAGTACATGTATTTTGCTCATCGGTGTCTACTCGGTAGGTGCACTACCTGTTCGGCGGCAACCCGGGCAGCGCGGCGGGCACGAAGGTGCGGCTGGACGATCTGTGGGCGCTGCGGCTGCGGCGCGCTAGCGGCGAGCGCGTGCTGGCGGGGGCGCGCGCCGCCGTGCGGGAGGCGTGTCTGCGCGAGCTGGCGGCCGACCCGCGTCGCTCACTCCCCGCGCTGACCTACCTGCGGACTGCTGTGCGCGCCGCCACCGACATCGCCGACCCCGCGCAGGTACGTGATACCACACTGTTGCTGTAGGTGGGGTGTGCACTATTTTTCCTATCAAAAGTTTTTTTTTGTTTCGTACAAAGTCCATGCTGTATCTCATACTGAAAATTACTGCCTTGCGTGTCAATGCAATAATATAAATACAGGTTATGTGAACCTAATAGTCCCCGGAAGCACGTTCGAAGTGTGCCATATTTAACTAATATTTATTAAAAAAAGTTCCATTGGAAGTGTACTTCTATTAATTACTTGGATCACGAGTAAATATTTGTTAAAAGGACTACTGATTAATGCAAATGATCTGATACCTCAGCTGTCCCAGTTCCACAAGCTGGCGACGCTGGTGGTCTCGGGCGCGGAGGAGGGGGCGGCGCCGGCGGCGGTGCGTTCGTTATGTCCGCGTCGGACGCGCGCGCTCGCGCGGGCACGGGCGCGCGTATCGCCGCGACAGGACCTCGCCAGACACCTCGCACAGGTAACACGACAGACAGACAACATAATATTTGCATATACAGTTGGCGACCACGCGTAGGGACTCGCTAAGTAAATAAATATGTATTTATACACTCTGCATGGGACGCAGATTAACATGGTGTGTGCTGGTAATATATAATTGCTAGACAATGTATTAAATTCAAACGTACGTCCATAGGTATTGGGCGGAGACGACACGTTACTGGAACCGACACAACCTTTCGAAGAAGTGGCGGAGCCCGCGCCCGACACTTGGGACGTCGGCGAGGACGTGGAGGAGGAGCCGGAAGACGAGCGCGAGTGGGACGCACGCGCCGCGCGCATCCGACTCTACGAGCGCCTGTGTCGGTACTTCCGCCCCTCGCTCGCTCCGCCCCGGGCAGATGTAGTCGACCTTGTGAAACTGTAAGTGGACACGCCCCTCGATTTGCTGTTGGAAGTGGTCACGCCCTCGTGTTGTTGTATAAGGTGGGAAAGCCCCCATTAAGCTGTAGGAGGTAGACATGTCCCTCATATGGCTGTAGGAGGTGAATACGCCTTCCGTATTGCTGTAGGCAGTGGACTTGGGGAGGGGGGAATGTTCTCTTGAGGCCCTATATAATGGACACTTCAATGTACTACAGTTGTCATTTGACACGCCCATATGGAAGTGTTTACGCCTTCTATATTTATGTTATATTAGCACGTTACAATTGTCAATGTGGTCCCCTTGACCGAAGATGAACATGGTGACAGTGTATATGAAAAATAAATAGATCGCTACCTGTATGGATGAAGTTTAGACATTGTTAAAGAAATAAATGCTCAAGAAATGTTATTGTTCACTAACATTCAAATACATGACCCTGGCATTTGGATACACTTTTTAACAAGATATTTCCATCAATACGCTTAGCAAGGAATTGACTCTATAGCTTCAACTAGTTCCTGGGACAGCTCAGCTATAGCGGGATGACAGTGACTAGTTCAGTGTGCTACGCTTAGTAGCTTCTGATGATCGTGAAGGAAGCTTTCATGGTTTTATCTGTACACTAGCTGATCACCATAATGGCCATATTAAGGACTCCAGGTATCCATTCGGTATATTGTTTTATCCTTATTTCTAGTCTGATAGTAATATGTATATTCATAAAATGTGTACTTTTTAAGTTTTTGTATTAGCAGGATTGTAGGATTACTTCGTTAACTCTTGAATTCAATAAGGCATATTACCTTCGAAAGGCAGAATTCTTCATATGTACGTATGTTATATGATTATGTACACAATAGGGCGAATGGTAAGACGAACTGAAGACGCCTTACAAAAAATATTTTTAGTATTGCTGTTTTTTTGTTGTAATGTTCAGATTTTTAAGTTTTACTTTGTAGGATTTAGTCATAAAAGGCCGTAAACCTAATGTTCAGTGTTACCTAAGGCTGTCTAAAACTGGTCTCTATTTTAATATATCCAGCATATAATATATATTTCAGTAGAATTAATATCGATAAGGTTCATTTCTGCATTATATAGACAGAACAAGCAGAATAAATTACAAAATAGACTAAACACAACAAGTACTGTTACTAGTAAAAAACACATTATATTATCTATGACTACTGTAATCTCATAGATAATATAAGTCAAAACTAATATTCCAATTTTAAACAAATCATTTTTAACTTCATTCCTTTGCTTTTTACATACAAAATTTATCAGTATAGATAATATAAACATTATTTAAAATTACAATTAGGAATAGCCGCTTCATGTAGAAGCAGGATTTATTGTCTATACGCCAAAAGAGACTTATAGCTTAGGAGCTGATGATAAACACTTCAGTCAGTTTCTGGACTATGTTATTTGTAAGTACTGTGTTCAGTGTAATTTTTTACATGTGATTTTAATTATATTAAAATGTAAAATGACGCTGTGTATGTACCGTCATATTGATATTTTTTAAATGTGTATAACAACTGTGAGACTAAGCATTTATTACATTATACCAAGTATAAGCTTATCTTTCGCACTATTAAAAATAAGTGTATTTATTTTATTATAAAAATTAACTACAATAAATACACTACTTAAGTAAATATAATATCCATTTTAAGGAATCACGGATATTACTGTTTATAATAAATTACTGGTAGTACTCGGTACCTTAAAATAAATATTTAATGCTCATACACTACTTCACTTTTGAGTATACTCAATAAATACTATATAGTTTAAGAGTAAGTAAGTCAAATATATCAGAGCTGCAGTTCACTGGCTCTTAAACTATAGATGATCATTAAATGTATAATAGTTTACCTTTTATATTATAATAATCTATGTCGATGCCAGAAGCACCTTAGTATATGTGATTCTCAATGTCAAATTACTTATAATTCAGTCATTTTAAACTGGTGAGTAATTTTATTTTGTTACCTTACTACATCACTAGTTACAGCTTGGCAAAAAAGAGTATGACGCGGTGACAGGTGGAACTAAATATTTTACTAAATGGAAACCTATGATGTTGACAATACTGGGCCGTCAAATACTAGATTTTGAATAAATTTTAGTGTTTCACATTATTGACGATTTGATTAAATTCTCTTACTGATTTTTCATATTATGATAAGACCTAAGTGAAAGTGGCGCCCTCATTTTTTCCAGACTCTTTTTTGCTAAGCTGTAGCTTCAATCGCATAACGATTTATTGTTTAATTTTAATTAAGATCCTCAGTAAATTATATTATAGCAACATTATAATCAAAGTTTAAAAACATGTTTTTGACTATCGAATATGTAATTGAACGCGGGATGTAGTAGATCGTACTACGTCAGCAAAACAATTAGGCGCATGACAACGAGGAGCGACCCCCCGAACGCTAGAGGAAGGCGGGGTTCGGGCGGTCGCTGTCATGTGCCTAATTGTTTTGGTGCAGTAATAAAAGTTATATTTTGATAATATTTTACAAGTGATTTGTGATTTTGAAGTAGATAAAGAACCGCATGCAGTGTCCATTTCATGACAATATTTTAGTTCAGCACCATTGTACCAGTACTCTCCCATACATTAAACGTATTTGTTATTTGTAAATATATTTATATAGTAAATATACGTTGTGTACATATATATTTTTATTGTTGATTTTTACCCCTTGATGATGAGCCTAGCGTGCAAACGGCAGGAACAAGCGAGAAACACGATCGGCCTAAGCGATAGACTTGTAACGCATTATGACGTAATCACGTAAAATTATCGTCCTCAAACCGACTTTACAGAAAATTACAGATATTTTTATTTTCACTAGTCAACCAATTCAAATAAGACATGAAATTCATTTTTTTTATGATAGTTGGATAGGCAAACTGGCAAACGTGCCACCTGATGGTAAGTGGTCGACGTCGCCCACGAACATAAACTAGTTTACCTGGAACGAGTCCAGGCAAGTCATCTATGTGTTGCCTATCCTGAGACATAAGATGTTAAGTCTCGGTGCCAGTAATTACACTGCCTGTCTTGCCCTTCTCTCCGAAACAAAGCTAAACTGTTTCACGGGAGAAACAAGCAAGATATAACAACTTCCCCACCTTGTTTAAGGACTTGACGTGGCGGTGGGGCTGAGCCTGAGGTGTGCGCGGCACCTTGGGCGAAGCTAATTGAGCCGAGGGGGCTCTTGGGCTCCTCTTATAAGAGAGGACAAAAGACCAGGGGACAATGGGCGAGGACGGCAACCTCATCACATTGTACTGTCCCGAAGTTGGCAGGGGTTGTTCTGTGGTGCGGGACAACCCTCTGTGGAGGTGGCATCGGTCCCCTGAGGGACTGACTAGTCATCGAGGTGTCCTATTTGCTCATTATCCGGGGCACCTGACCAAAGGCGGCATTGGTGGCACTTGCCGGGTTTTAGCGGGTAGAGCTGCGTCCACTTACCAGCTTTCGGGCGCAGCGAGTCCCAAATACCCGCCTGGGGAGACCCACTCCCCCGCGGGATGCCTCAGAGCATTTCCCGGCGTTAAAGTAAAAAAAAACAACTTGCACGATGCACGACTTCAATTAACATAAACAAAACACAAAATATTAACTGATGTGCACTTCATGATATAATCACTAATTCACTATCGGTGATTGATTTTATATTTCACTAAGTCACAATTATTGACTCATGGTTTAAAACTAATCCCTCTATAATAATTAAGATGATAGTGTTTCTGAATTATTTTTTGTTTGTTTTGTTATGAGACGAAATTTGTGATGCGCTTGGCCTACTGACGAAGATTGTGTATTTATACTTACATAGGCTGCACTAAAAGTATCGGGAATGGAATATTTCCACTGTTCCTGTCATATTAAAATCTTTTTAATTGAAAACTCCTTGGTTTTATAAATCGAATACCATTTATTTATTTTAAAAAAGATTCTCGGTCTTGTTAAACTTGTTTAGTCGTTAAGAAAATGGAATTGACTCGAGAAAATTCTAGAGCTATTATAATTTATTATGACTTTCGAAGTGGTTTAAAACAAAAACAGTGTGTTGACCGGATGATTTCTGAATTTGGTCATGAAGCCCCATCCAAAACCACAATTTATCGCTGGTTTGCTGAATTTCAACGTGGACGTGTCAAGCTCAGTGATGATCCCCGTCAAGGTCGTCCAAAAACTGCAGTCACCCAAGAAAACGTTGATGCTGTGCGTAAGCTGATTGAGGAAGATCGACACTGGTGACATACCGCGAAATTCAGGCAACTTTAGACATTGGCATGAGTCAAATACAAATAGTCTTGCATAAACAATTAGGTGTAAAAAGGTTGTTTTCCCTTCACAAAGCAAATGCGGTTGCTTTGTGAAGAGCAAAAAGCGGCTCGCGTTACTTGGTGCGTCAGAACTCACGTTTATCTCCAAAACCGGCCATGTTGCGACTATTCCTCTTGAGGGACAAAGAACGGTTAATGCAGAATGGTATGCTAGCATTTGTTTGCCACAGGTCGTTTCTGAACTCCGTAAATGGAACTGCAACCGCCGCATCATCCTCCATCACGACAATGCGAGTTCTCACACCGCGCACAGAACAAGAGTTTTTAGAGCAAGAAAACATAGAATATAATAGAAAGCCCTAATGATTTCTATACTTTCCCTAAATAAAGAATAAATTGCGTGGTCAGAGATTTTCATCGCCTGAAGAAGCTGTGGACGCCTACAAAACGGCCATTTTGGAAACCCCAACTTCCGAATGGAATGGTTGCTGAAATGAAAAATGTGTAAAATTTCGCGGAGAATACTTCGAAAAGCAATAAATATATTTTTAAATAGTAATGTTGTCACTTCCTTGATTCCCGAAATTTTCAGTGCCGCCCTCGTATTAGATATAATACTAGATACTATACCTCTATCAGGTCCCGTTATCTAGTAACCCAGCAAAGCGCACATGCTTTTGATTTTAATATTGACAAGATTAAATTAATCTATATGCGGCAGGGATGAGGATTCAATCAAAATACAGTTTTAAATATATCATTTAATATTCTCATACATGATTCATTCAGTCATTGCGACAACGGAGTGCCTCAGAAAATAAATCCACTCTGTCATGATATGTTCCCGGGCTGGTCTGTGGCGGTACGGCTGGTCCCGTCTCAAGGACTCCGTACCCGGTCCGTCGCCAAAGACATGTAATCTGATGTCGGATTACACAACTCAAAAGCAAACCGTGGCCGTCTCGTAAAGGAAACCCGATCATAGTGAACCATCAAACTGTGCAATCGATACATCAACTACTAACAAAATCGATAACAGCGGGAACATCCATGCATCGAGTCGACGAGCATCCAGTTGCAATACATAAGTAGCGGCATAACAATATACTTCCATATTAAATAATAAAGTCGATTTCTCTATGATATAAAATAATATCTATGCCTAAGCAAAATAAGTGTTCTAACGCTTCACTATATAAATAAATATTTGGTTAATCGCTCCATCGTTAATACCACCACCCGGAGGGCAGCAGACATCGACGACTGCAACCAAACGCAATACTGGCTGGAAAATAAATACCGAGCGCGGCGACTCGCCGTAATAAATACTGGACGAAAATTTCATTATGTCAAAATATATTAACTTAAAAAAAGATTGTAAAGACAAGATGGACGCAAGTTAATACGGATATGTCGTTTACACAACCGATGGCTTTGACGCACCGCGCCACGCCTCTGTCGGCGCGGGCCAGTGACTAGACATAAACAATACAAGATGTCTGCTGCTAAGCTGAATACAAAACAATACTCGAGAAAATATTATGCGCTAATACTAATTATGGTATGGTTAAGTACGCGAAGAACGATCTAATATTAAGCTAGCCGATATCCTCTAACAAACAATAAATGCAAGGGCGTGGTCCTCGCGCTGACACTTTGAGCGCTGCGAATCTGTTACGATACGTTCATATTGCAAACAATTACCAACTAGAATTTGAGATACATCTAAGTTACAAAGATTAACATATTGCCTACAACTACGTCTAAACCGGTAGAAATAACTACTGGGGCGAGCGCCCCCTACGTGGTACGGTCGAACTAGTCTACGTCAAACACTAACAGATCGACTACGAGTCGACCGGGGCCGATCCGACGGGAAGCTGCGAACATCACATCCAATAACGTAAACAAATTGTAACAATTAATATTTTTCAATTTTGTCTTATCAATAGAACGCCGGTCGATCCCTGAGCAAAGTTTGAGCAATATTGAAGCCGAACCGACGGTTTGTAGTTTTGTATTTCATAAGGTTAAAATCGGGGGAAAGATAAAAATCGATACAGGTTATAACAGTGTTGAAATCGATAGGGGTTATCCGATGTGGGACCGACCGACTCATGGACAAGATTTGGACGCGTGTGGCGCGGCCACAGGACGGCAGAGTGCGTTCGACGCGCCGGGAGCGGACGAGTACCTTGTGACTTCATCTACCGCAGTACTATTTTTACACGTTTTTGCAAATATTTTCTTCTCTATCTAAATGCTCTACGACCCACCAGCGTACCGTCCGCATCCAGGCGGCGCCAACTTCAACAAAACAAACGGAAACACTACAATACAACTAGAACAAGATGGACGAAAGTCGGCAGAGGGCCATAACAACTCAACAAACATATCAACTAGAGAACAGATTACATAGTCTTTTTGCGCACACAATGGATGGACATCGATGAAAATTTAATTTTTTTGGACGTTCTAATCGATCATTCGTATCGAGTAAAAGTTTCATATGTACATATATACGAATCCGAGGATCCCAATAGAAAATATTATGTATATATAATAAAAAATAACATTGCACGGTCTCCTCCCGAAACTTCAATAAATATCAAATTTGATCGCACGCAAGCGATCGCATAACGGGATAAAATTCATCTGCGTATTAAAATACACCAACCCTATTATAAAAATACTCGTCTTACGCGAGCGACGGCGGGGGGAGGGGCAGCGTCGGCTGTCCCCGCCCACTGGCCGCTGGCCGGGGCGGGCGGCGCGCCATTGCACAGTTTGACGGTTCGAACGCTCGCTGGGCCGCGCCGCCCGTCCCGGGGTAGGTCACGCCAACGACTTAGTCGTGCGCGAGTGGCGAGTAA
Organism: Helleia helle; assembly: GCA_963853865.1. Lineage (NCBI taxonomy): Eukaryota > Metazoa > Arthropoda > Insecta > Lepidoptera > Lycaenidae > Helleia > Helleia helle. Next base: position 14,588,849 of record OY971433.1, on the reverse strand, counting down.
CTTATTAGCTAAATAAAAACAGAAGAGCCGAGTGAGTACATTCAAATACATTTTGGGTCACTTAAACACTTACAAAACAAATTTTATCTATCATTTAGTACAGCTCGTAGTGTATCACAAGTTCAGTCGTACTTCTAAGGCGGGATCTTTCAATTTCATCGACTAAAATTCATTTTACTCATTTCATCATCGAATATTTTAAAATGCATGCATATTTCCTTACTATGTAACTTTTCCTGTTTTTCCGAAATAATTGCAATTACAGGCTCACACTTCTCACCTTAGTATAATTACCGCGGCGTGAACACTTTTGGGTCCCGATCGTAGACGTCTCTGTTTCAACTCACTCGCCACCGACTAAACCGCTAGCGTAGGCCGAGCCCGCCGTAACATTTAAGTTTATAAAAGGTATAAATAATTTAGTCTTCTAAAATCGAGGATCATAAAAAAGTAGTCTAACACATTAGTTGGTGCACTCGGGCGATCACGCACACGCATGCAGGGCGCGCCCGAGCCCGTACGCTCGCACGCACGCCGCTAGTCTGTCGGGCACGCACTAGTAGCGCGTGGGCGTGGGCGGCGCGTGGGAAAGCAGCGCTCGCAGCGCGGCGGCGGCCGCCTTGAGCGCCCGCACGAGTCGCTAGAAGTCCCGTCCCCGCGAGCGCGTCGCACCACCCGCTTTGGGTACGCGCCGCGTGCGCATCTCTCGGTCCACCTGAACACACACGGATACATGTTGATTTTCGGATGTTTAAGAGTCAATTAAAATCAACACGTATCTTTAATTGCGACGAGTTCGTTGGCTAGTCAGCCGTATATATATAGCCGTATAAGTTAAAATTGGCCTATAAGTATCCATAGTTGGATACATATCAGTAGATAGTGTAGCCGATTTATTAATCGGATTCAAAATATTTCGTTTGTGGAACATTTACAATCTACCGTGAGTTAGTTAGTACCTACTCAGTCGGTACGTACCTCCAACTCCTCGAGGCGCTGCGTGAGTGACAGTTTCTGCTGCACGGCGAGGCGCAGCAGCTGGTTGAGTGTCTTCTTCTCCTCCTCGGCGCTGGTGAGTGCCTGCGTGAGCTCGTCCACCTGCGTCACGTACTCCTCGCAGCGCGCCGCGAACATGGCACGAAGACCTTAACAGATGCCATATGGGTTAGATTACATTCGCTACGTCTTAATGTCAGCCCTCAACTCATTCAAATTAATTATGGGACCCAATTTTTTCTCTGTGCCGGTAAATACACTGCCTGGCTCCTTACCGACAGGGTAAAGTTGCTTCAAAGAAGAAAAAAGACGCCAATAAAGTAGGACGGTGGAACGTATGAAAACGAAAGCGTTTCCCGTTCCACCTCCCACACAAAATGGATTTTCGTCGGACAGGATCCTGTGACACAAATAAGCTCATTCTAAAAATACAAATCATTAATAAATCTGACAAAGGTCAAAAGGACATCACCGTCAACAGTGACAAAAGCGAAATAGCCTCACTTGAGAATGTGGCGGCGTCCTCCTTGAGCAGACGCAGCTCGTTGCGCAGCTTGAGCATGGTCTCCGTGACGATGGTCTTCTCGGTCTCGTACTTGGACTTGAGGTTGGCGAGCGCGACCTCGGCGGTGTTCTTGTTGCTCTTCAGCACGGTCCGCAGCGTGGCGATCTGCTCGCGCTTGGTGCTCAGCAGCGACTTGAGCTTGATGACCTGCTCCTGGAGCTCCGCCAGCTCGCCGCCGCGCTCCTCCGTCTCCATCACTGCACATCAGGGGTTTTAGACTTAGTCCATGTCTTTTTTAAGTAGTGTTAATGTAGTATATGACGGCGCTCATCAGAAATGACGGATAAACAGATCAAGCTGTGGCCGGTCACTCTAGAGGAGCGTCGTACCCTAGGGTGACAAGGCGATGACAAGTCGCAAGACTACCAAGACCATTGCGACCAAACACTTTCGATCTGCTTTTAAGAAGATTTAATGTTTTCATATTCCTCGCCCACAATGTCTATTCTGATACAGATGTCAAGCGCCTTCATATATAATAGTGATTATTATTATTTATTTAAGGGTTGGGGACGCCAGCAAGGCCAGACGGGTGATCAGTCCTCATTAACGGGACCATTTCACCCAATTCCCCGGGATATAATAGTGATAGTAGACCGAGGTCTGCTCTAACTACATCTGTCTATAGGTGAATTTTCTGTATATAGACTATCGGTTGGCCATAAAAAGTATGTGTTCAAATAATCTAACTAAATTACTTAATACCACAAACTACACTGAAGCCCGGTATACACGACAACGATATATCGTAGCGATTTAACTTAGCAGACCGTTTGTGTAGTCGAATCGCTACGATATGTCGTTGTTATGTATACTGAGCTCTACTCTACTCAGTACAACATATCTCACTTTTACTACTCATATCTCACTCTCTGGCCGTTCACATGACATATTGCATGAGTAGCATGCATGCCACGAAACTGGTCCTTAATGATTCCCTTATATTAAACGTGTTTCTGTGACTTCTATTCTGCATGAGGCAGGACCTCTTAAAGTAGAAGCTCTTCCCCTGAGACAGAGTCTGTCTCCACGCCGCGTGAAGGTTTATGTCGCATCTTATAAAGTTTGACTTCCTGGACACACTGAATGGAATATTTCTGGGTATTTGAGAAGTCACTTCGGGAAGGGCACTTCTATGTGTGAAGATAGAATAGTTATTGGATGAATCGTTAAATTCTTTAGCATTCGACATTTTTTCAAAATAATCAGTTATTTCTTTAACAGTCCGCTTTGTACAGAATTTTTCACACGTGCTGGTAGTTCCTAAGCTTCTCCGACCGTAAAACTTCCCGCTTGTGAGATCCAGTCTATTAAATTCGTTCCGACTCAACCGACTGCAAAACATGTTTGGCTTGGTGGGTTTCAATAAACTTGAATATTGAATTTCTGGGGAAGATATGTTAATGATTATTGGGTGATGTTTGTATATCAACGTGTTTTTATAAAGTGAAGTATTTAAACACCAAATATACGCCAGATATATACCTTCCGGAGAATGTCCAAAGGGTTCTGTTTTTATTTTCTATCGAGTCACTTTTTAGGCAATGCTGATTAGTGGGATTATCAATCAATAAAACGATCGGGAGATCTAATCGAGCCCTATAAAAAATGATTTTCGAAACCGTAAACTGAATTGAATCCAGAACCAAAGATGGAGACTATTGTAGTACTGACCTGGCTGGTGGCGCAGGCGCGAGTCGAGCGCGGTGTCGAGCGCGGCGCGCAGGTGCGTGAGCTGGTCCAGCAGCGTGTCGGCCGAGCGCGCCACGCCCGCCGCCGCGCGCAGACCCTCCAGCTCGCCCGCCGCCAGCGCCAGCGCGTCGTCCGCGGGTGCCGCGCCGGCACCGCCCGCCCCCGCGTGCTCCAGCAGTAGGCGCTCGGGCTGTGTACCGTTGACGGCGCACACGTGGTGGTACAGCTGCGCCAGCGTGTCGGCCGCCTGCGACAGCGCGGGCGCGGCCGCCGCCAGCGCGCGACCCGCGCCGCCCGCCAGCGTGCGCAGCAGTTCGGCGTCGGCCTCCAGCGCCGCGCCGCGCAGCTCCGCCTCGGCCACGCGGTCGCTGAGCGCCGCCAGCGCCTGCCGCTGCAGCTGCGCGGGCGAGCCCTCGGCCGGCGCGTCCTGTAGCTCGTTCAGCGCCGCCCGCAGCGCCGCCAGCTCGCCGCCGGACACGCGCCACCACGTCAGCCAGCGCGCCGCCCGCGCCGGCACACCCTCCGACTTGTCGCCCTCCTACCATCACACGTTTGTGTTAGTCGACGCGACAAAATCAAAGACGAGGTCACACGGTGCTAGTTACACATGAACTACTCGAGAAACCCTATATCGTGACTGATTTATAATGGACGTTGTCTTTATAGAGACAAGGTTATGATCTCGATGACTGATCATTGGGACAAGCAGGACGATGGTGGTGGTAGTTAGACGCAGGCCGCGACTCACCGCGGGCCCGCTCTCCTCGTGCAGCGCGTGCAGCGCGGCCACGCGCGAGGTGACCCGCACGAGCCCGGCCCGCAGCGTGCTGGCCGCCGCGCCCTCGCTCTCCGCCGTCACCTGAGCCGCGCGCAGTGACGCCGACAGCTGAGTCTGGAAATATATGATTCTCATTTTAACAACAAAATATATAATATAATATATGTATGGACGCTTTCACACCACGTCAATCTAGTCCCGTGGTAAGTTCTCGAAGAACTTGTGTTACGGGTACCAGACAACGGAAATATATTTAATACTTTTATACCATTCATATATTTAAGATTTTTATTATATAATACTCATCTATGACCTAGGAACACAGATTTTTTTGTTCCCTGGCGGGATTCGAACCCGCAACCTCCGGCTTGAGCGCCAACGCGCTTACCACTGAGCCACAGATGTCGTCAATATATTAATGTACTTTTTAACCGCAGCATTTTTTACGACTGTGACGTAAGAAACTTCTATTTGAAACTGTTGAAGATCACCGCTGCGATAAGCCTTCAAATGAAAGCGTTTAGACGTTCTTGTTTTAAAACTTGTAAATAATCAAAATGCTCACGTTTTCGTTGTGCGCTTGCTCCAGCTGTTTCTCGAGGCGCGATATCTCGTGCAGGTGCACCTCGGAGAACAGGTCGGCGTGGTGGTCGGATGACAGCTCGGCCGCAGACGAGCCGCCCGCCTCGCCCTCGTCCTCCGTGCCGTCGTCGGGCAGACCTGACAATATTTTCGTGTGGTTTGTGAGTTTCCGGTGGCCCGTTGGGGGGATAGCGGAAAGGAGGGCATAATCTCTGATTGTGCGGATGTGTACGGGCGTCGATAGTCGCCATAAGGTAATAAGTCTCTGACTGCTCGTTTGCCTCCTTATCACTTATGACAATAAAAAAATATAAGTTAGAACGATGATAAGTGTCTGCCTAGACTTTGTAATATCTAACTCTAAACATAACATCGAGCCACACAACACATCGCCAACGTTGGCTTTAATAATATTGAATTGTACATAAAAAGCACAATTAAGACAAGATATTTTTGATGTGCGAATTCTGTTTTAAATTACCAATTTCTTTATGTAAAAATTGCAAAATATGTGTCGTCACACTAGGACCTGCCCCTCAGGTCTCATACTGTATGTGACCATGTGTGACAAGGATAAGGGAGGGGTCCAAATAACATGAAATTCGTGTGACTTAATTTATGGATGGCCCCATAACTATAATCCTATATTTTGTACGGCGCTATAATAGAATGAATCGAAAGTACCTCGTATGCTGTATGCCAAGTTTGTGATGTTGAACTGTGCCTCCCTGCTGAGGTGCGCGTCTAGCTCCTTCTTTGCAGCGAATTTGGCCTCCCGCTCCGCTTGCAGCGCTTCAAGCGCCTCCGCCAGCTGTCGTTCGGCGATACGTCGCAGCGCTGCCGTTTCGTCGGCCGCTGCTCGCGCGTTCTCCGCCTCTTCCCGCAATTGACGAACCTCATGTTTTAAACCTTCGAATTCCACCTAAAATAAAACATATTAAAAATTAAATCGAAATTTCGAAAGCCTTGAAATATAGAAGTTACCGGATAATTTTGGCCATGGCAGAGATATTTATTAATAATACGTTGTTAAAGTCCACCCACAGTAAATATCGTCCCGGTTCACAAAGCAACTAAACTAAAATGTTAATGACCTACCCTGACAGGAAAAGCCCAACCCTAGAGAGAAATATAATTATGTAATTACTTAACGACTCTTTCTACTATATGGGACGGACTAGATCTGTACGGTGACCATTTGGCTGATAGATGCCCGTGTCAGTAGTGGACAGTAATATAGACTTCTTAACGTAAGTTATGTATGTCTATTATAGGCTTCATACTTTCTATCTCAGATATTAGTACTAAATGGACTAACCTGTGAAGAACGCAGCGCCGACACCTGCTTCTGCAGCGAGATGTTCTCGTCCTCCAGGTCCCCAATATCCAGCAGCAGCCTCTGCTCCCTCTGCCGGGCCTCTCTCAGCTCGGCCCGCAGCGCCACTCTCTCCGACTCCCTCGTGGCCTTGTCAGCGCCCAGCTCCGAGCTCTCCGCTAGCAGACGATCCCGTTCGCTTATTACTCTTTCCAGTTCGTGTCGTAACTAAAAAAAGGTCATGGTTATTAAATAATAATAATAATTCAGTAACAATTTTTATCTCAAGCTAATAAATATGTATTTAATTGTGAACTGTATTAACCTAAATGTATTCGTGGGGGTGTGTATTAGACGAATGTATGTATAATGTTAAAATCATTGGTTAGCTATATTTTAACTTAATATTTACTTATCAAATATAGGTATGCCTTTCTCTGCCTTCATGTTAATAAAACCATTGAAAATGTTACTTAACAATAATATTCAAGTAATTAATAGTCAAAGGTTAGCCAAAGAATCTTCAGAATTCGCTTCTTCTTAGAGTAATCTTTTTATGGGTCTAGTATGGCTACTTATTATGCATAGTCTGATTTTTTAACACGCTTTTATTAGCTTCAGGCGTTATCCTCTTGTACTGGAAACTTTTAATATGATTTTTATCCACTTTAAGACGTCAGGTTAAATTGAAACGGGACACTGTTCAAGGACCGATGACAATACATTAATTTCATAAGTCTGTTCCAATATCCTAATCAGGATAGCTAATCCAAGGTACCTGTAGGTAACTAGCGCCTTTTGCCTTCCTTGTGTGGTTTTTAGTCTCTCATTCTTGCTAAAGTAATTGCCATAAGTTGAGTAGTTTACATTAATTAAAAAATCTATACTAAAAAGTAAAAAATAAATTATACTTAGTTAAAAAAACTAAAAACACGCTATAATAGCAAACCGAACTAAAATTTTTAAAATAACTTTATACAAGAAATAAATGGATTAACAAAATAAATGATATTACCTACTTATGTAAAAAAGCGCGAGGTGATCGATAGTCATTGTTAAAAATATTTCATCGGATCGGCAAACGAGCCACCGTTGCCCATAAAGAACTACACCTGAGACTAGCCCAGGCAACTCATTCATGTGCCTATCCTGAGACATAAAATGTAAAGCCTAGGTGCCAGTAATTACACTGCTTGTCCTGCCCTTTTCTACGAAACACAGCAAAGCTGTTTCAGCAAAACAAGCAGAATGGTGGTACCTACGCACACGGGAGCATCCCTCCTACCTACTCCTACTAGAAACCTATTAAATAATAGATACAAAGTGTTCATATGGCAACACAAGTATGATTAATGAATGTGTTTCGAGATGACGTCTACGAAGCTAATTTAATATACATAAACTGTTTCTAACTTGAAACATAGTCGAGTAAGCCACTAAAGGGAGCGTACAAGTATTACGTTACGAATTAGGGGAGAGGGGGGACCTTGTAAAACGTTACGATGCGTTACAGAGACGGGACCCACCAAAGACATTTTTGAATAAACTACTACCATATGTAGGTACTATGGTCTGTGACATAATGATAAATATAAAAATATAAAAAAGTATTATTGAGTCTTTTTTCGAAAGGGGCTATCCCCCGGCCTATTGGCATTAAAGCTAAATCGATACAGTAGGTGAGCGGATCCCCATCATGGTTCATGCCTTGAGACAAGGGCGAGAATGGGAGCCCATTGAGGAGGATGGGGTGACCATTGCACTGTCCCGAAGTTGGTAGGGGTTATTCTGTGGAGCGAGACAAACCGTCTGTGGAGATGGCGTCGGGCCCTTGGGAAGCTGCCTAACCGTCGAAGTGCCCTGTTGCTCAATAGATCCGGGGCACCTCACCAAATGCGGTAATGGTGGCACTCGCCGGGTTTTAGTGGGTAGTGCTGCGTCCACCTTATCCTCTTCCCGCGGGATGCCTATGAGCATTTCCCGGCGGTAAAGAAAAAAAAGTAGGATATAAAAAAAGTAAGAATACGTTGTTGAGTCAACACCACCGCGTACAATTTATACCAATAATAATAATTAAGTAGACAATTTTTTTTACAATAAAATAATAACCATTTACATTATCATAATATTATATGAATAATTCAATCAGATGAAAAACACAATGTACATTACAATACATTAAGTGTGTAATATTACAATGAATTAGATTATAATAGAGCCTACCACATAAAACACCTAACTCATTCCCAGTGTATTCCAAGTACACGGTGGCACTTAGGTGATTGTTTGCTAAAATTAGTTCACTCAGGTGTGGCTTTGACGGCCGTAAATAAGTTGAATAGTGTTTGGTCGACCTATTTGGGAAAGTTCAAGTCATTTGTACCATTCCAGAGGTAGGCTTATTCCTTGATTTTCCTTTTATAATGAAGCCTCTTTTGACGGATTGATCGCGATTTATTAAGATTTTTAGATGCCCAGACAACTGTTTGAAGAACAACAGAAAAACCAATATGTTTCGGATACATTACAGCAAAATATTGAGTTTTTTTTTAAATATTGGAGCTTCGAGGAGATATTAAAGTCAAAACTTCCACTAAAGCTACAAAAAAGTCGGTTGTCTGTAAAGTCGGTTTACTGACGATAGTTGAACGTGACAACGTCATAGGAAAATGGAACGCCTCAGAGGTAACGCCGCATGCGTCATGTTTTTTCGTTCGTGCAGCCGGCTCCATCGAATTATAAGACGTTGTCACGTCAAAAATGTTAAGGGACTCTTGCTTGCTGCCGTGCCTATCATACGGCGCTGGTGCTCACCTCATCTACACCGACAAAATCAAAAACAAATACGATCTGGCCAACGTGCAATGGAACGAAGTATGCTAGGAATCAGGCTTAGAGACAAACAAAGGAGCGAGAACAAGAAAACTAAGGAGGAAAAAATGGAAATGGACAGGGCACATTACCCGGGCCACAGACAGCAGATGGACGAAACGCATCACCACATGGACAGGTCCAAGCGGAAACAGAAGGGTAGGGAAACCTAAAATCCCCGGGTCGATGAGGTCTCAGACTCGGACAGGACCCAGAAGGCAAAAAGAGAAAAAGATGGGGACAGTTGAAGGAGGCCTATACCCAAGAAGGGACTACTTACGGCTTCTTGAATACGTGGGTAACACTGAAAATGTTTAGAACTGGCCAGTTAGAAACATTGAAAATGAAAACTTTTTTGAATTTCAATTTTAGAACTCTTTGGTAACCTAATGTAGTATATTGCATTCATTTGTCATTTGTTTTTGTGAATTGGCGGCAAATCTAAAACTCTTGTTACACGTTAACGAGTTTAAGCGTGGCCGTAGCAATCTCAGTGATGATCCGCGTGAGGGACGTCCTTTAACAGCGACTACTGAAGATAACATCAGTGCTGTGCGACGCATGATAGAGGAAGATAAGAGAGTGACCTATCAGCAGATACGGGCAAGCCTAGGCATTGGTATGAGTCATGTTCAAAAAATATTACACGAACATTTAGGCGTCAGGAAGCTTTGTACCAGATGGATTCCCCATACTTTAACCGACGACCAGAAACGCCTCCGCATGGACTGGTGTCGCCAAATGTTGGATAAGTTCAACGGCGGTAACTCAAATGCTGTATCATCATCATCACAGGTGATGAAAGCTGGATATATTGCTACGAACCCGAAACCAAAAGACCGGCCAACTAAGGTAAAGAAAGGAAGAAGTTAAGGAAAAAAGATGAGTGCCTCATTCTTTGGTCGGAAAGGTCATTTCGCGACAGTTATGCTAGAAGATGGAAGGACAGTTTCTGCAGACTGGTATGTCAATCGCTGTTTGTCTGTTGTCTTGGAAAAAATTCGACAGCAGCGCCCTCGAAGCAGGATCCTCCTTCATCACGACAATGCTTCAGCGCACTCCGCAAAACGAACTGTTGAATATTTGACTATGGCAGGTGTCGAGATAATGAGTCATCTGCCTTACAGTCCTGACCTGGCGCCCTGCGACTTTCATTTATTCCCAAGAACTAAAGATAAAATTCGAGGTATTCGCTTTACGAGCCCTGAAGATGCGGTGAAAGCGTACGAAAATGCCATATAGAAGAGACTCCTAAGGAAGAATGGGCCCACTGCTTTTCTCAGTGGTTCCATCGAATGCGACGATGTGTAGAAAGAAACGGAGATTACTTCGAAAAACAATAAAAGTATTGGCAACTTTCTACATTAAGCCTAGGTACTATAAACATTTACCATTTTATTCTCGCTTTTTTATGTCATAAGGGGGCAAACTAGCGGTCGGAGCCTTATAGTGACTACCGACGCCCAGTCATCCGCACAACCAGAGGCCATGCAGATGCGTTGCCCTCCTTTTCCGTATCCCCCCACTGGGCCACCGGAAATTCGCAAACCGCACGAAACGCGATATCAAAGCTGTCAATGTAAACGAAAGGTACCACCCCGGTCGTGCCGGCCCAATTCGGCTGCAATGCACCTCTTACTACATATCCTTTTTATATTTAAATATTTGAAAGGTGTGGAAATGAAGGCTATATTATTATTATTCCATATGAAGTACTGCAATAATCCAGAAGATACTAGTAGGTACTCCAAAACAGCAAGTCCACCAAGGGTCCCAAATCATTGATGCCTTTTGCATAACAGGTTTGTACAAACCTGTGTTAAAATTATTCGAGGGGACCTCGTTATGCAAAAGGCATCAATGATTTGGGACCCTCGAGGTTAGGGGCGTACGCCCGCCTCCAAAATTTACCCAAACAAGCATTAACTATACATGTTCAAACTTTCGGTCATATAGATAACGAAACTCATACCGACATATGGGACCGAAAGTAAACTGTGTAATACTGTGTGAAATACTTCGGTATACAAGTTTGAGGGAGATGAAAAGTCAAGTATTTGCAACACTTGGTAAAATTGACATTATAAGGATATTTAGTGGGTGGCATTCGCCTTAAAAGTAATTTCACTAACATAATTTTAGGGGTTTATAACACTGCAACGAATATCATTATTCTGCATTTTTCCTGCCAAAAAGGATATACATAAACAAGTATAGGAAACATACTATTTGGATCTTGGAAGGCCACTGGATGCGGGCCGCTGGAGGCAGCAGATCCTTGAGGGAGAAGTCTGCCCAGCAGTAGACATTAATCGGCTGAGACGACGCTGATGCAAGCCTGGATAAGTTACTAGGGCACAAAAGTCTGTGCCGGGAGGTGCCGGCAACCTTGACCACTGCCAACAGGAAGGTTCTTCACTTTCTAAACCTAGGCGCCATAGTTTTTTATGTTAGTTGAATAGGCAAACTGGCAGACGTGCCACCTGATGGTAAGTGGTCGACGTCGCCCAAAAACATAAACTAGTTTACCTGGAACGAGCCCAGGCAACTCATTTATGTGTTGCCTATCCTGAGACATAATATGTTAAGTCTCAATGCCAGTAATTTCACTGCCTGTCTTTTCCCTTCTCTCCGAAACACAGCAAAGCTGTTTGACGGGAGAAACAAGCAAGATGGTGGTACCCATGCAGCCGGGAGCGCGGCACAGCGCTTCCCTCCCACCGGTAAAGTGCTTATATCATCATCATCAACCCCTATCCATCCACTGCTTAACTTATATGCATGTATATGATATGTAACGATTGCCTACAAGAGAATCTAGAAAAGACGAAAGACAGGTCGTGAATAATAGACCCTTACAAACACTGACAATATAGATTAAGCTCCCTACCGACACACATTGCAAATGGAGGTGCGAATAAGATTGAATAAAAGTGAATTCTATTCTAAAGTAAATTTAATAGACATAAGTCAATTATCTCTAGTAATAGCCAAATGTAATATTCTCTTTGCCTTGACATTTTTTGAAGAAAATTTCGAGGTTTTGTCTTTTTTTCGGAAGGGCTAGACTTTTGGCCTGGTGGCCTTTAGGCTCAATTGGAACAGTAGGTGAGCAGATGGCTCACCTAAGAATTATTGGAAAGAGAGTCGTCCCTCACCACGCCCCGCAGAGGGCGCGGTCCATTGCGCGCGCTACTCGGGAGACGAATCATTTTCGGTATCATCATTAGGGCCGGCCCTCATCACAACCCCAGGAGAATGAGGCGGGTATTAGTCTTTTTGCACCATCATGAAACTATCAAATATATTCGTGATAAAACATGGTTATAACATCATTGATAACAATATTTGCATAAGAATAAGGTAAGAAGACTATATTTACAACGTTTCAGTGCTTTTCTAAAACAATTGAAACGAGATTACCTATCAGTAATTGCATTAAACTCGGCTACGGCAAAATCAAATATACGCTTCAGTTATATCGATAACGATTAGCCGTAAACGATCAACGAACGTTTAAAAAAAATGTTTTATTTATAGGAAACCTGCATCCTGTTAGATATTGTTTTAAATAATTTAAGACCAGGAACTCACAAACCGCACGAAACGCCAGTACTATGTGAGCAAGAGGTACCGTGCCGGCCCAATTCAGCTGCAAAGCAGCATGGCACACCTCTTACTGATATTTAGTATAACTTTAGTTTGAGACCCAGAAAAGGTAATAGTATGGTATTATTCTGAAAAGTCCCATAGGAACGAGAACTACGCGGGTGAAACGGATTTGGAAATTAGTTTCACCTATAGAAAGCCAGATTATCAGCGAGTAAAGGCGAGGCAAAAGTCAAAACCAGCGTAATTTTTTGAGCTGTGAGTCGCGTAAAAAGAGTCGCTGCATTCGATGCCATGCTAATGCACACGGTGAGTTTGCGTCGCCGTGTGTCACAAACAGGACTTTACTATGAAACCGAATGCAGCGTAAATTACGCGGCTCATAGCTCAAAAATTTACGCTCGCTTGGCCTCGCCCTAACATAGGCTATAAGTGGTCTACCCGTGCGAAAACAGGACGAACCGCTAGTCAATACAGATAAATAAGAGTGTCTGTTTGTAATATTAAAATAGCCGCTTTTTACTAAATTCGAATGGATGTATACACGGTACATATACCAAAACTAGCATTTTTTACATTTTTTTGTCTGTCTGTCTGTTTATTCCGGCTAATCTCAGAAACAGCTGGGCCGATTTTGACGGCACTTTCACTGACAGATAGCTGATGTTTTAAGGAGTAGCTTAGGCTATAAAATAATCATCATCAATCCGTGGCTGTAAATCTACATTGACGCGGGCGAAGCTGCGGGCAACAGCTAGTTATGTAATAAAAATATAATGTACTTTCAGTTTTAATAATGACCTTTCAAAATTAAATAGATAGGCGAATAGAGTCGAGAGAGCGTAAAGTTTACGAATCACAATTGTAATGTGGTGATCATCTGCTACCAGCTGTCTACGCAGCTCTGTGGGAGATCCTCCCGTCTGCTTGGGTACCACCATCCTGCTTGTTTCTTCCGAGTAACTTTGGTATGTTTCGGAGAAGGACAGAACTGCCAGTGTAATACTGGCACCGAGACTTAATCTCTTGTCTCAGGTTGAACACATAAATGAGTTGGCTGTGCTAGCTCCAGGTTAACTTGTTTATCCCCACCACGGTTCAGGCCTTGACGTGGCGGTGGGGCTCAGTAGCCTAGGGTGAGCCCAGCACCTTGGGTGAAGCCAATTGAGACGAGGGGGCTCTTTGTACCGTTGTTATAAAAAGAGGGGACAAAAGAGCAGGAGGCAAGGGGCGAGGGGTTGTTCTGTGGTGCGGGACAACCCCTCAGTGGAGGTGGCGTCGGTCCCTTGGGGGACCGACTAGCCGTCGAGGTGCCCTGTTTGTTTATTAGATCCGGGGCACTTCACCAAAGGCGGTATTGGTGGCACTCGCCGGGTTTAAGTGGGTAGAGCTGCGTCCACTTACCAGATTTCGGGCGCAGCGAGTCCCACATACCCGCGTGGGGAGACCCACTTCCCCGTGGGATGCCTTAGAGCATTACCCGGCGTTAAAGAAAAAAAAAAGGTTAACTTGTTTATGTTGATGGGTGACGCTAACCGCTATCATCTTGTGGCTCGTCTGTCCGTTTGCCTATCAGCTATTATAAAAATAACTATAATCGGTAAAAAAATGCCTAACAAACTCCTGAAGTTTCTAAGGCGTATAAGTTAGACCACAATATTAGTGGCCGGTTGTGATTGAAAGCAGTGGACGGAAAAATATTGATTTTGATTTATGACGGTAGGTTAGCCGTTGACCAACAATTGGACGTACCTATAGGGTCGAATTATAATTACGCTATATTTAAAAATATTTTATACAACAAAGAGTTATGAAGATGCGTTGTACTCCATTTCCCTATCCTCCCAAATGGGCTACCGGAAACTAACAAATCGCACGAAACGCGACAGCGTAGCTGTCACTTTACGCCGGTATTATTATGAGCGAGAGTCACCCCGGTCGTGCCGGATTAATTTAGCTGCAAAGCAGCACGGCAGTACCCAACTCATTTAAAAAGATCGTGGAAAATATAGATAGAAAATGACTAGGTTTAAAGAACGCAACTACTTCCGTTTAAGATATACTTATATTGAACAGTGACAGTCAACAGGGTGATGATGATCCATCGAGTATATAACCGGAATAGAGCGGTATGTATTTTGTATGCAAAAAAATCGCCAAATTTGTGCTGCGACGCTGCACCGGTTCTGCGCTCTGATTGGCCGACTGATGGCCATTGATGGATTATTGGCCGATGGGATGTACAATTAGATCACTGATTGGTTGAATTGCTACGTCAGTGGCAAATCACTGACCAGTTTCGTAATTTTATGTCTCACATTACTACTCTATCCGGTTATATGCTCGATGTGATAATCCAAATCCGCAACAGTGGAAAGTAAAAATAGATGTCGCGATTTCAAGTACGCTCAAGTCTTAATCATCTTAATGAGCAGATGCCGCGGTCCATGACGAACGACTATTAATATATAATGACTATAGAATATAGAGTATAGACCATCATCACTTTTGAGCCATTATTAAAGACTTTAATCATCATCATCAGGGGGCCATCCATAAAGTACGTCACACGAATTTTAGGACTTTTGAACCCCTCCCCCCGTCCTTGTCACAGGTTGTCACATTTTTATAACCCCCCCCTATTTTTATAATATATTTTATAAAATATATTAGGAGTTATAAAAATTTTTATAAGTTATAAAAAAATTTATAACTCCTGATGTGACGTCACACATTTTTAAAATGTATGTATATATTTAAAAATAATCGAGAGAAAACAGCTATTTTCATTTTTTCCTTATTTTTATTAAATAATAATCTAATAAAATCAACATAAAGTCCAACATTTCGTAAAACAGAAAAAACAAACGACTAGTTAGAAAATAATAAACGATTAATTATATTAATTAAAGATAAAAAACTTAATTATCGAGTGTCCATGGACTTTGGATCCACCCTTTTATATCAGTTATTACTGGTAAATCAGGCACTTCATTTTCGTTCTGAATTTGAACGTCAGGAACATCCTTAGTGTCGACATCATTCTCATCCAACCATAAAGCATCGTCATCATTCATTAAACAGAGAATTGCTAATTTATTAATAAATATAGATCAAGTTCGTAAATTTTTAAAATTTTCAATTCACATCCAAACTTTGCATTATAGTATTTTAAATTTTAACATGTGACGTCACAAAACTATTGACCCCCCCATGCCCCTTGTCACACGATGTCACACTTCGGTGATACCCTCCCTCCCCATTAACGTGTGACGTACTTTATGGATGGCCCCTCATCATCATCTCATCATAGACGAGCTAGTATCATTGAAAAATTAGAGCCCTACAGTTACGTAAAATCTATATAATCTATACTAATAATATAAAAATTAAGAGTTTGTTTGTTTGACCGGGCTAATCTCAGGAACTACTGGTCCAATTAAAAAAATATTTCAGTCTTAGATAGCCCATTTATCGAGGAAGGCAAGTTCTTTTTTATGTCATAAGGAGGCAACCGAGCAGTCGGAGCCTTATGGTGACTACCAACGCCCATAGACATCCGCACAAGCAAAAGTTATACAGATGCGTTGCACTCCTTTCCTCCCCAATAGGCCACCGTAAGTAAACTCACAAACCGCCCGAGAGGCGAGGTGAGGTGAGGTAAAGTAAACGTGAGCTTACGTAGGTACCTAAATTAAGTAAGTCAGCTAGTCCCATATTAATATTATAAATGCGAAAGTTTATGTGTAAATATTTTGTTGGTTGGTTTATTTGTCACCTGATTATCCCCAAACGGTTAAACGGATTTACATTTTTTGCAAAATCAGAACATGTAACTACGACACAGGACAGCACCGGTGTACTTCGACTGGTTATAGACTAACCAATTATTGTTTTATGGACTTAAATATAAAAAATTGCTACCGTAGAGTACATAATACTACAAAATATTTACAGAAAGGTGTACGAGCACGAATGCCTGTACTGAAATATTTTAAACAATAAAAAAAATGTTTAAAAAGCATTCAGCCATCATATTATAAGAGTAGGTTCCCAGTTCCCGCTATTATAAATTCAAAGCTTTGTAAGAAGGTTACATTTTGACGAATCCTGTGTTCAAAATTTTATAAATAAAAAAAAAACAAAATATATTCTTATATTTTTTATTTTTTTTTTATGGCGGGAAGCATCGGGGCGCGCGGGTTGTGTTTTTTTGGTTTCCCGTTAATTAATTGTTATTTTGTGTTTTGTCCATTCGGAGTGATTTTCTATAGTGTTTGTTTTAAAAACTTGATCTTTATATAATATTGTGATTGGTTGGCGAATCTTGTGGAGGACCGTTCTGGAGTGGTTTTCTTAGTAGGACTGTTCTGGTGGTCTTCTATAGTGTTTGTTTTAAAAACTTAATCTGTGTAATATATAATGTGATTGGTTGGCGAATATTGTGGTGGATTGCTCTGGGTGGATGGAATGGGGAATGATAGTTGATTGATGGGGGCTAGAGGGGCGAAGCCGCGCTCCTTGGGGTTTCCCGCCATTTCTCCGTATTACAGACCGAATATTGTATTTTGTATGGCTAATAGCCTAGTAGCTAATGCCTTTAAATGAAAATAATAAAAAAAAAATATTTTTTTAATTATAATAATATAGGAATGGCGGGAAACATCGGGACGCGCGGTTGTGTTTTTTTGGTTTCCCGTTAATTAATTGTTATTTTGTGTTTTGTCCATTCAGAGTGGTTTTCTATAGTGTTTGTTTTAAAAACTTGATCTTTATATATTGTGATTGGTTGGCGAATATTGTGGTGAACTGCCTTGGGTGGATGGAATGGAGAATGATAGTTGATTGATGGGGGCTAGAGGGGCGAAGCCGCGCTCCTTGGGGTTTCCCGCCATTTCTCCGTATTACAGACCGAATATTGTATTTTGTATGGCTAATAGCGTAGTAGCTAATGCCTTTAAATGAAAATAATAATAATTATTATTATAATAATATGTGTACTCGTAATACAAAAAAAAATCAAGCGACTACATAATAGTAACTGAGTCTGTTAAACTGATCATATTTCAATTACTGAGAAGATAGGTTATATCCTGATGGATAAGTGACTGTAGGATCTATGACCGTTTTATGAATGCGGGCGAATCCACGGGCCACAGCTATGTCAGAGGATATGATGTATGAGTGCAGCGCATGAGTCAATAGCACTGATAACACATACGACCCGAATAACCCGCGATACCGCACCGCTAATATTGCAACTATTTTTTAATTAGTATCTCGTCTAGTGCACACTGATTCTTTATTAATTTTAAAATTGGAGTTCTAAAATGTGGTCCGAGTGTAAAGACGGGTGTTTATTACAAATTTCTACCATCTAGTATTAAAAGGTACACGTTAAACTACGTTTTACACTGAAAAAGTTTAGCATTATGTTTTACATACGGTAAGTGCTAGAGGATTTACGATCACACACATTGTTACTTGATATATAATTTAGGTTATGGATAAAACTAAACAATGACACAATTCGTGTTTCCGAATACACATTGAACATTCACTATGATGGATTTAATATAATATATCTGGCGTTTCGCCAAGAGGCAAACATAAACAAACGTCCATTAACTGTGTACACAACGTGACATTCTCCGGTGAAAATACATACCTCGATAGAGTCCCCCATTTTTACACCGATCACATGTACACTACACCATCTATCGAGGACCAAGGTCGGGTATTTTTGGAACAGTCTTACATTACATCACAAGTCACAAGAACCAGCACGTTCCACAGGTCAGGAGATGATAAAGACGCGATAGCACTGAGGCAAACTCCCGCGAGGGTCCAGCGGTGATTCATACCAATTGCTCTCATTTCGTTATATGGGGCGTAGGCATTTCAAACCACTAAAACGTTTAATCCTTTACGGCAGTTCATTTTCAACACACGACATACTTGAATCTTAACTTTTTTCAGGCCTTCAATTTTATCAAGCGTATCCCGGTCATCTCTTTCAAGTACTTTTTTCGGGTTATAAACATTGCGGGCGTAAGCCAGTGAAGTATTACTCAAATTAAATACCTATCGCACGTACTAAAAAACTCGTACGAAACTAGTCGTATAGATCCGACAGCGAACACAAGACTATCTTTCGTTTCAATGGGAAATGATGAAGAGTTTATTTTCGTCATCGACTACAAACATACTATTACAAAACGAAATTCGGAGTTATTATTTTTATTAACATCTTAACCTACTATTTCTCCGCCCACCCATATTTTGTCTCGGAAAAAATACATTCATATAAATCACTTTTAATTTAACTCGGGAATTACTCCTGATCATACGTTTTTCAATTATCATTTGTTTCTCAAACTTACGAAAGTTATTCATGAAAAATAGGAACCGGATATTTTAAAGATAAATTACGTGTTAAAATCGAAGTGATAATATAATATAAATAATATGTTGGGACAACTTACACACGGCCATCTGATCCCATACTAGGCAGAGCCTGTTCTTAAGGCAATCAGACAGCTGACACACTTATATATTTCTAAATACATACATATTATAGATAAATTACACCCAGACACAGAACAAATGATCATGCTCATCACACAAACATTTGTCCTGGGCCCACCCAGGATCAAACCCACGACCTTCTGGTTAAGCAGTCAGGGTCACTAACCACTAGACCAACAGGTCAGTCAGATGGTGAGATTATGAACCTGAAGGAGTTTTGTTATTATGCAAAAAACCATTGAATGAAATTGTTTTTTTTTTTAATCAAAAAAATTTCTATTCTGGTACGTGAACTATAGATGAAAGTTTACAATTATTGAAATACAAGTACAGTTATAATAGAACTGTGAAGTTTCTACCATATTGTTTATATTTGAGCTAAAATATGGTGGTCGCACAGTCGTGCTACATATTACTCTACCCTAATTGCTTCCAAGTTTTATTATTATTTTTTATTTAGATTTTAGACAATCAGTAGTGCATGTATCATCTCATGATCTCATAAAGACTGATCAATGAATCTCAACAAAGCAACAAAATGGAGGGTCCATAGCAATTTGTTAAAAAACTAACACGATAATTCCAAAAATCTTATCGGTAAATTAATCATCTGTATGCAAGAATCATACTCATAAGATTAGGTATCTCAGTTTTTAGGCAGCTGGATTAACAGTACTGCAATAGTTCAAATCTAAATTCTCATTTAAAACTGTCCTGATAGAGTGATCTATTGCCAGTTTATTCATAATAGGATTTGAAATTAAATGATTCGTAAAAAATAATTTCCAATAAGCCTATAAGACACCAGGCATGAATGACCATATTTGCCAATCAGCGATTAACAAGATGACAATCTACATTCAGCCACAGGTGGGCTTCAATTATCGGACGTAATTTTATCCTACTTACAATTATATTAAAATAACTTTAACACTAAAATATTGATAAAAGATTGAGTTCAATTGTGTTTTATGTTAGTTGAAATGGCGAACTTACAGATCAGCCTTCTGATGGAAAACTGTCAACATTACTTATGCAATATACAATGCTAAATAGCAGATGTTGGTGCTCTTAAATACTTATTCTGGATATTTGCTCATGCTGATAAACGCATAAATGGTAGGTACGCTTTTAAATCCCAGAGTACGTAGTAGTAGCTAGATTGTTTTCAGATGTTGTAAATATTTATGTTGTTTATTTTGAGTGAAACTTGGTCTGTTGGTGTTAAGTTGTTAATTACTAATTGGTAAAATCACTTTATTCTAGAAGCCGAAGAAGTAATAGTGTGGTAAAAAATATCTGATATTATATGTAGTCCGTAGTAAAAACAAATCAAAGAAATTTGTTTTAACATAAATTCAACATGTGAGGGCGAGATTCAAACCTGTGACTCCTGAGTCACAGGTTTTAATTTTCACATATTAGAAGTAGTAATTTTTTTTCGTTCATACATTGTTTTTAAAACATTTTAAAAGCTGTGTTGGAGAATAACAGTGTCAGTCTGAGCAAACGCTCAAATGTATCAAAATAATGTGTGTAAGTGGAAATTGTTCAGTAATTTGTTTAAACATGATTAAATATTACCTGTTTAGTTTCTCCCTCCAGTTCAAAGATCTGTAGTGTAAGGGAGCTCTCCATGGCAGCAGATTCGTTAAGTAGTGCATTTTCCTGCTCTATACCACTCTGAGTGGTTACTTTTTGTGTTGTGTCAAGTTTCATTAAAGCCTGAAAGTTATAGTGAACTTTAATTCATTGTGCATAGTTTATCCACAAAATACTTGATTTTATAAAACATTCTCGGCCAATGCAGAAACTAGCAATGTCATTTGAAATAATATTTTAGATATAATTTTTATAATGATATTAATACGAAGTCCTAGAATGATAGCCTTACATCCAATAAAAAAATAGGAGTTCTAGGACTGGTTTTCTCGGTACCACAGATGGGATTCATCTGCAATAAGACTATATATACAAAATATGTATGCAGTTAGTCCCAGTTAGATGAGAGTGAATAAGCTTTTATTTAATTTTGTTGTTCATAGAAACTAGTCCATGTCCGGAATTGATTATACATAGATATATAAAATACAGATACAAAAAAGGTAATATTTTATATAAGCAACAAAAAGGACACTTATGGCAAATATGCTATATATAGCAAGAGTGATTTTGTGTGGGCTCCATACTTTGCCCACACATTCATATTTTATGGTAAACTCCATAAGTTATTATTGGCACTAAGTTGTATATATTATTTGTATTCTAGGAACGTAAATAAGCCATAAAACGGATGTAACTAATTAGTTACAATAAATGCAATAAAAACCTAATCATTTCCAATTAACGTGTAAGCTCATGTAGTAAGAATTATATTTTATCACACGTTCATGTAGTCACTAAGGCATGAAAAGTGAAAATATGATGGTATCTAGGCCAACTAACCTCCTGGGTAATATCCAGCTCGTGCTTTGTGTTTTCGTATAAACTTTCTAGTTCGTCGCATCGTAGCTGAAGCGAACTCTTTTCTTCTAGGAGCACTAACCCCAGTTGAGCCGACTGGATTTTTTCACTACTTGCTTGGTCCAGTTCTCGACTCAACCGCTCGATCTCCGCCTTCAGCTCGGAGATCGATAAATCATTTGCCGTTTCTGCCATCTTGTGACAGTTTTACGGCTTTTACCTAAATATTCATAAACAAAGTAAATAATTTCAGAAAAACAACTTTTAAAACGTGTAAAATCAATGTTTCTACATTCTCTCAACAAAAGTATGAAACTTATGAAAGGTATCACGTCAGACGTCTTGACAGCTATTACTTTTTTAATAAGATTTTATGACCCGGCTACGAGACCTTTACCGCCTTATTCCAAAACGAAGACTAAATATAGTACCGAGTTTAATACCAGCTTTAAACCATGGTCTAATATAAATGTTATTACAAAAAGTAGTTTAACGCTAGTACCAGGACTATCTATGGTACTAAAGTTAGACCACCGTGACCCCTAGTTTAACTTCGGTACTAACCTCAAAACTTTAAATTATCAGATGTCTTATGCGTTGAATTTGCGTTTTTTCGTATTAATCGTATTGAAAGGTAATTAAATGAACTCGATGTAGACAAAATTATAGAATTGGACTAACATTTAAAATAATTATTCTGACATCCTTATATAATTTAACATTATATTTCTGTAATTTTGTTGTATTGTATTTTGTCATTACTATACATACCTATTTTATATCATATGTAATAATTCTAATTAACTCTGATATTTTTCATGTATGTTTGGATTAAATAAACACTAACCTTTTCTTGAGAAGTCCAATTATCATCCCTTTTTTCTTTTGTTGATACATTTTACAACATAAGTAATGTTCGTGGCACACAAATTCACAACAAAAAATATTATACTATTCTTATGAACAACATACCGTCTATTTAGAATCAAAGAACAATAATGGCTGTATTGTAACTATTGGTAACTCGACTTACATTGCAATAACTAAACATTAAACAATAAACATTTCGATGACATTAGAACTACGCGCGCTTTGTATTTCATTCCCTTATACCCTAGCTATATAAACAACTTAACAGCGAAATATTACAATATTTGTGTGTAATAAACAAGAATTTAAATCACACTACCTCAAAGTACAAAGTAGTAAAGATTTCAGATATTTTATATAACACAATAAATTTTATTATCAAAATATTGATGTATTTTCCACATTATATTTAATTATAAATTAGCGAGCTTTGCATAAAAAGGAACGGTGTACCAAACTAATCCAATATTGAACGAACAAAATGAATGATATGTTGCTCAATAATCTGTGGATACAATTAAACCAGGGACGATCTTTGGTACTACCTAGACCTCGGTTGGTCCTCGATTTGTAATAAGAATGAATTTTAGTCCATGGACTAACGTTAATACCGTAACAAACCTAGACTTTTCAGTCTTGGTTTAATCCTGGTACTAGATAAGTTTTTTGTAATAAGGCGGTTAAAGTTTAAGCCAACAGCTACTACTTTTTTGATACTTATTTTTTAATATTAGGGATGTTGACATTTTTCAGAAACGTTTTTAAATCATAAATAAAATATATCTAATGGATGCCTAAATATTATCAACTTTTGCTTAGATACGTCTAATGTCTATAAAATCTTGCATTTTATAATGCATTTTATAATGCATTTTAAACGCTAACACTTGTCACGTGACGTCATATGTTGTTAAACATCGTAAAAGTGATAAAATGATTCTAGTTGTCGTTAATAAAAAATGGCTTCTAAGTTTTATAAGTGTTGTACGGTGCCTATGTGTGTGTACACTGTCAAAACGCCTGAAAAATAGTTTTTACAATATGTACTGCGTACGGAAAATGGTGTATAAAAGTACGTCAACATTCTTCCGCTTCCGCTAAATAGGAACTGGTGACGTCATTTCCGTTTATTATCACGTGACCTATTTTAAATTTTGTTACATTTTATTTATAAAATATTAATTTAATCATATAAAAATAAGGGAAAATATTGTATTTTTTCAGAATTCTATCATATAAACTACCAATTAACATCAAAATTATATTTTTATATGAATACTGTCAACATCCCTATTACATAAATATTTAATTATTACTAGTTGTCTATGATTTTGCTAAAAGAGAAGAAATAGCTTTAAACCATCAAACATATAACCGGATAGAGTAGTAATGTGTTCCCACCAAGGTTCAAGCCTTGTCGTGGCGGTGGGGCTCAGTAGCTTAAGGTGAACCCAGCACCTTAGGCGAAGCAAATTGAACCGAGGGAACTGCTCTTAGTACCCCTCTTGTAAGAAAAACCTCACCCCATTGCACTGTGCCGACGTTGGGAGGTTATATGTAATATTGAAATAAAGAAAATATGTTTGCTGCGAGCAATTACTTCAAAAGAAAATAATAGACATAAGGAAAATATTCTAAATTTAAAAGACATGCTAATAAACCGGAGATAATCGATTCACTATTTATTTCTTTTCTACACTTTGCATGGATAAAGGGTGAAATAACAAAAGAATATGTACTTCTACCAGGGGCGTAGCTACCGCCGTATCTGCCGTATCAATGGACCTGACAAACGTTTTTTACTTTACATGCCAAATAAATCTACAAAAAATTACGAGAAAAACTTTACTTTTTTCATATCTTAAAAAATGGCTGAGATATTTACAATCAAAGAGCGTAAGCGTACGCGTACGCGGACAGGCCACTAGCCGATGACGTCCCACACCCGCTCGGCGCTCATTCGACAGTCGCGCTCTCGTTCGCATGATCTTGCGCATTAAAAATCAAAATTATAAAGTTATCTGTGGTAAAAATGGAAATAACTACTGTACTATGCCTTTGTGCATTAATTCAACAGTTACAACACCTGATAAACTCTTTTTTTATTTGCCTGAGGACCTAAACATGAGGAAAATAGACGACAGCCGTAAAAAGAGTTGCTTCAATAGGCCCTAAAACTAAAGCGCACTTATGTGAAGACCATTTCGATATTTGCTAATAATATGTTAATCCTTCTTCTTCTCTACTTATCCTTGCCATGGTTGACCTACATAACGTACCGACTTGTATTCTTTTGGTTGCTCTATTATGTATTTAGGGGTCTGGATTACACAATGAAACGCTCGAGCTAAACTTATTTATATGGGTCTAACAAAGTCCGCGGTCACTATACACGCATGTGTCGACGTTTCTCCGCTACACTAGGCCGCGATAGCTCCACCATGGTTCAAGCTTTGTCGTGGCGGTGGGGCTCAGTAGCCTATGGTGAACCCAGCACCTAGGGCGAAGCAAATTGAGCCGAGAAAGCTGCTCTTTGTACCCCTCTTATAAGAAGAGGGGACAAAAAAGCAGGGGGACAAGGGGTGATGATGGAAACCTCACCCCATTGTACTGTCCCGACGTTGGGAGGGGTTCTTCTGTGGTACTACTACTACTACTACTTTAACTCCGGGAAATGCTCTGAAGCATTCCGCGGGGGAGTGGGTCTCCCCACGCGAGTATGTGGGACTCGCTGCGCCCGACAGCTGGTTAGTAGACGTAGCTCTACCCAATAAAACCCGGCGAGTGCCACCAATGCCTCCTTTGGTGAGATGCCCCGGATCTAATGAGCAAACAGGGCACCTCGACGGCTAGTCAGTCCCCCAAGGGATCGACGCCACCACCATAGAGGAGTAGTGTCTTGCACCACAGAACAACCCCTCCCAACGTCGGGACAGTACAATGGGGTGGAGTTCCCGTCCTCGCCCCTGCTCTTTTGTACCCTCTTCTTATAAGAGGGGTACAAAGAGTCCCCTCGGCTCAATTAGCTTCGCCCAAGGTGCTAAACTCACCCTAGGCTACTGAACCCCACCACTACACCACTTCTGGCACACGAACTTCTGGCCATATTATGTCACGCAACACGAATGATATTACGGCAGGATGAAATGAATTTCGCTATCATAAGCGACTCACGCTCTGCCCTCGAGACAGTTGTCAATTCCCACCCCATGCACCCCTTACTTACGGCTTACGGCTGCTTAGAAAGCAGGAACAATATTTATGAGAGCAGACAGAATAAGGAAGTATCCATGTTCTGGATCAAAGCACATGCTGGACTGACAGGGAATGAACGCGCTGAGCATCTAGCGAAAGAGGCCGCCCTCAAACTGAAGAGGAAACCCGACTACGATCAGTGTCCGGTTTCATACGTCAAGAGGTGCATCCGAATGGAGTCGCTTGACGAGTGGAACCGGCGCTATCAGTCGGGTGAGACAGCGGCCGTGACACGAATGTTCTTTATCGAAGGCTTTTGCTACATCAATCTTCGATAAAATCTGGCACGAAGGCCTCATATTCAAACTATTCAAGTTAGGAATACCGGACAGATTAGTCATCATCATCCGCGACTACCTTTGTGGCCGGCATTTTTGATATAGAGTAGAGGGCACTCTGACCTCTCGGAGACCTCTGAGGGCTGGAGTTCCACAGGGCTCCGTGCTCTCTCCGACCTTGTACAACTTGTACAACCCGGCGAATCACCCACCCCTCAGCCGCAAGGGCTTCTATCATCCTCCAGCGTGTCATCACCGAGCTGGGTGAATGGTTCGCAAAATGGAGGATTGATATAAACCCAGAAAAAAGTGCCTCCATAAAATTCTCACGTTGGAGGGTCACAAACAGACGACCTTATCGTACCATGAAACCGATAAGGTTAAACAATGTAGAAATACCCAGAGTAGATCAGGTAAAATACCTGGGGGACACCCTTGACAGGTCGATGTCATTTAGACCACATATAGAGACAGTCACCAAAAAGGTCAAATTCGTCTTGAGCCGTTTATATTTGATCTTAATTAACAAAAACAACAGAATGCTGACTCTGCTGTTATGCTCAGGCATAAGCTAACCCTGTATAAAACTTGTATCCGACCCATTATGTCATACTCTTGTGTCGCATTCGCGCATCTGCCACAAAGTCGACTTAATGCATTACAAGTAGTCCAAAATATTTTTTTACGCATGGCAACACGGTACATTAGAAACATCGACCTGCACAGGGACTTCAGATTAGAGTACATTAGGGGCTACTTTAAAATGACGTCAGAACGTCACTTTCAAAAGGCACTCCTCCACCCAAACCCGCTCATCGTGAGTGCGGTAAACTATTCCCCAGATAGCTCAGTTCCATTTAGACATAGGTTACCTAAGCATGTTTTAACAGATCCAGCTGACGAAATCTCTCAGCTACGCAAAACGCAAAAGCGCAACGCGAACGTCACAACATATACAGAAGTACAACACACGGTGCTAGGTACACCTGCACACCGCTTGGGCCTCGGGGTCGTATGCGACGTCGAACCCTACACATGGAAACCACATCGATCCGGATCGATCGCGGAAGCTTAGGTTCGAATCCGATATATACGAGTAGACACAAACCCAGACCGCGCAAACAGCGCTAGCACTACGCTACCGCTAGATTGCTGGGGCACCGCGCATGACCCGCTCTCCTCTCCCTCTCCAGAGGGAGGGATGAGAGCCGGTCCTCATGATGATTTTGGTTTAGGTTAAATTCAACCGTAAAAGATTCGTCGACCGTATCGGACTAGTCCAAATCCTGCTCTCCCAAGCAGCGCGCGCGATGAACCGCGCCCCTTACTTACTGTACCGATTGAGCTTAAAGGCCATCAGGCCGAAAAGTCTAGCCCTTCCGAAAAAAAAACGAATGTTCTTCCCCGATGTGATTAAAGCCCATAAAATTGTTCGAAAAATCAAACCAGATGGTATAATCACCCAGGTTCTGACGGGACATGGTGGTTTTTCAGGTTACCTGCACCGTTTTAAGTGTAAGGATACCCCATAGTGCATCTGCGAACCTGGAGTGAAAGAAACTGTTGCCCACATCCTTTTTTAATGTCCCGTGACAGCAGGTGTGCGAATCGACACTGAGCAGGCTCTAGATTGTGAAAGTAGCCAGAATAATGTAAAAAGGCTGATTGTAGAAAAGTATTTAAGAAAAGGTTTCATTGAATATTGTGTTAAGATTACATGCCAAGTTATTGTAAGGAACAGGCAGTGTTGAATGTCTACTTTGGAAGTATACATTTTCAACACTGCAAGTTTGATTTTAAGAGAGCGCTTGCAACCGAAAGATTGTAATATTATTATTGTTGAAATTAATATTGTTTTAAACCGGGTGTATTTAGAACGCGTGCGAAAACGAAGAGGTATGATAGTGTTGGCATAGCCTGACATGATACAAGTAAAAAAACGCCTTTTTTTTTTTTTTTGGTTGCCGGTTGCCTTCTTTTTTTTGTATAATCCGGTTTAGTAAACAATGTTACAGGAATTTGATGATAATGCTTTAAAATAATGGTTTTTTGAAAAAAACAGCAATGTAATAAACTTAACTTAAATAAACGGCTAGCGGACTGAATCAGCTGATAGCGTTCGCCGCATGAACGAGTCTCGCGGTTAGCATGAGTGCATAGTGTGTATACATACATTGCGGGTTTGCAAAATACAAAAGTCCTAAAATTTTCTTTAAAAAAGGTTTCTGAGATTAATGGTTATATGCATTATATTGTATATAAATAGTATATTATTAGGGGTTACTCTTCGCAAACGTACCAAATACAACCGGTATAAGAGAGCCTGCTAAATGTACTATGTATTGTGCCTGACATTGTGTGTATAGTGATAATTTAGCTGGCAAATGATACGTCCAGCGATCAGACGTCGTAAAAATACATTTACGTAATATTATTTGTATTATATACAAACATATTTTTATAGTATAATTGTGAAATAAATAAATACTAGAAATAAAATAATTCTCTGATTACGTCAGAGGCGACACGCGGGCCGGGCCAATTAAGCGCCCGGACTTTATAAAAAAAACCCCACCACTACTAAGATCAAGTATCAATAGATTTGACAAGCTAATAATAATACCGTATTGGAACGAGATAACAACATACGAAAAACTCCAAGAGTGACAGAGACATAGACACTTTCTTTTGTCTTTGTCAGAATATCATTCTTTGTTTGTTGGAAACTTCTCATTGTTATAACTTCGGAAATACTGCATGTATTTAAAGTGAAATAAAAACTAATATAATGTACATGATGTATGCTCCGAAGGTGTATTTGATAATAATATTTTGACCCTTTTGTGTTCTCCGTTATTTATACGGGGCCCCCGGGCTACGGGGGCCCCCAACGTGCGTAAGCAATAATTAATAAAAACTTGTCACTATTCCATTATTCAATATATATTGTCCATAGAGGCAGAAACTTAGAAAAACTAAAGACATCATCAGCAATAAATGATTTAATAAATCAGTTTGCCGAAAAAAAGGCAAGGAGAGTGTAGGTATACTTAATTTGAATTGTTTGTAAAATTTTTGAAAAAGTGACAGTATAATTATGATGCATAAATATTTCTTTTAATTTTATGCAGACATTTTTTTATTCTTTTGTGAGAAATCTTTACCCTCCATAAGGGCCCCAAACAATTTTTAATACGGGGCCCCGGCAAGTCAAGCTACGCCACTGACTTCTACACAGAATATTAAGGCGATTTACAACCGAATCATGAGTTTGTTGCGGGGTGGTGTATCGCCGAGAATAGCTCCGTCAACGACATTTTGTACACTCACGTTCAACAGTAAGGGCCTGTCCGCAAGGCGAGATTTTTATTCGCACGGAAATAAATAGCACGGCTTCGCGTTTAATTTGCATCAAATCTTCCCGCGCGTTATCTCCGCCAGTGCATCTACGTTCTTTAAATTCAATTTGTTACAGAATTTCGAAAAAATATCGCGCTCTGAAATATCGCTCTGAATACAAGCCACAATGCTAGATTTTTATTCAAGTTTGGAATTTTAACCTCATTAATCGATTTAGGATTTAATCATATTATATTAGTCAACTTCGGAAGATCTCGCTGAGCGCGTTCTCGTTATGCACTCGCATCGAACTCGCTGCAGTTTGATCTTGCTCTCAAACCGCCAGTGTGATACCAGCCTAAATAATGTTCGAAGGTTTTCGTTGGAAATATTTATCACCTTCAATAAAAAACAAAAAAAAAACATCTTTCGTAAACATACTACCGAAACTTAATAATTTTGTTTACTTAAACCGAAAAAAACAACATAACGAATAGGCAATAAACTTAAAAGATCTAACTATTTACAATGTTACTACTTTTTACAGAATAAGCGGACAAGACTGGACATGTTTAACATTCTATTTTAATCAAATAGGTGTCGCATTCTAAATTCTAAAATAAGCACTCGTGGGAAAAATCATTATTTATTATTATTATTTTCATTTAAAGGCATTAGCTACTAGGCTATTAGCCATACAAAATACAATTATTCGGTCTGTAATACGGAGAAATGGCGGGAAACCCCAAGGAGCGCGACTTCACCCCTCTAGCCCCCATCAATCAACTATCATTCCCCATTCCATCCACACAAGGCAGTCCACCACAATATTCGCCAAACAATCACATTATATATTACACAGATTAAGTTTTTAAAACAAACACTATAGAAAACCACTCTGAACTCGAAAAATCATTATCTATTTAGTCCTTCTCCTTCCTTTTATACATAACATAAAAAGAATCTTTATAACGAGAAGGAGGAGCAGGTACGTGCCGGCGTTCGGAAATGCGAGGACGGGGATGAATGATATTTACGATACATTTCAATTATTTTATTAACTATCAAAACAGACAGAACCCATAATTACACTTTATTAATAGTATACTTATTACATCCAAATTATAATAATATAAAATACACGACTGAGGATATACGAAAAGAAAATTGGACAATGCGTCTGTACATTAGCACCTGATTTAACACTAGATTAGAATTCATTCACAACTTTAATTGACAATATCTTGATGAAATCTATGGACTTATTAACAGAGAGACCATGAACTATTTTGTCCGTCAAAATAAGGCCGTGCCTGCTGCTGCTTCATATAAAATATTACAGTTTATAGGAGTGTGTGTACATACTCTTTGCGAATTTAAATCCTCTACGGAAAATTAGATCTCTCACATGCGTTACATATAGCACACTGATTAATGTTTGATAAAAAACAGTATTGTATTAATACTGTTTTATAACAGGTACAGGTATATGTACTTAGTCAATGAAAACCGATGAAGGGTCTAAATTATCATATAAATCTGAAATTATACTTTTTTTTAAACACTGAGTATTACTACAATTTATAAGTTTCAGTTAACGATTACAAATATTCATTTTAAAATAAAATAAAAATGTTTTTAATTATTTAATACTATCAAGAGTGTAGAGATGACAATGTATTTACAGCTTGGCAAAAAAGAGTATCACGTGGTGACAAGTGGAACTAAATATTTTATTAAATGAAAACCTATGATGTTGACAATACTTGGCCAACAAATACTATATTTTGAGTAAAATTTAGTGTTTCACATTTATTATTAACGGTTTGATTGAAATCTCTTACTGTTTTCCCAAATTATGATGAGACCTACAGCTTGGCAAAAAAGAGTAAGGAAAAAATGAGGGCGCCACTTTCACTTAAGTATCATCATAATATGGAAAATGAGCAAGATAATTTAATCAAATCGTTAAAAATAAATGTGAAACACTAAGCTTTACTCAAAATCTAGTATTTGTCGGCCAAGTATTGTCAACATCATAGGTTTCCATTTAGTAAAATATTTAGTTCCACCTGTCACCAGGTCATACTCTTTTTTGCCAAGCTGTAAGTCAAAGTATCGCCTTCATTTTTTCCACACTTTTTTTTGCCTAGCTGTATAAGGTTTTTTAGCCTGACCAGAAATATATAAACCCTGCGTGGTGTCGCCACTGTATCTTTTTTTACGTCAACACTATATCGTCCATACAGAAATTAGTTCCAAAATTTTCCGCAATATGGCGAAGGTTTTTATTTTTCTGACCAGGCTATACATTGGAAGTTTTTAATAAAGGTTGTTTATAGATTTTTCAAAGACTAGTTTTCTATATACTTCATAGATAGTATGTATCAAAAAAATAAATTGCAGATGTTATAAGTAACAATGGATGAGTGTCTTTTGAAACGCTTATGTAAATTTAACAGATGAGGGATACGATTGAGGATTAGTACCCCGAATCTGCTAGTTTAATTTTATTTAAATAATTGGACCTGTTTAAAGATTTAAATAAATATCGGTAATAATTTGAGTACTTAATCAATGCTCAAGTCTATAATTAATCAATGGAATGTTCAATCAAATGCACAAATATTTTAAATAGACATAGACTACGACTTTTGTTTAATAATGGAAACATACTATTTCAAAATGAACAAACTAACCAATTAATATTATTTTTGTTATATTATAAAAGAAAATGGCGGCGAATGGCAATGCTAGTATCAATGCAAAGACGTTAAATTCCCTTTAATGAACCAAATGACATTTTTATGACTATTTAGCCTAAATAAAATGAAATTGACTTGAATTTCTAATCTATATAACAACAGTATTCATTTAGATACACATGATATAAAATTTATAAAAGTTCTATCAAGTTAAATCTTCAATAACGAAATTTTACGTCTTAAATACTTAAAAACTAATTATTATAATATATATGTATACAATAATATGTTATGGACACAAACCAAAATTATCTTTGTACTAAATTATATATAAGTAAGCTTTTGGCTCATAAAATTAATCCTAGTAGTATTAGTTTAAAACATCTATATTGGGCCAAGTTCAGTTTAAAAGTGGAATGAAGAACATTCCATATTTAACTGTTGGTTTACAGTGGCGCCCTCACCTTATTTACACTTATAAGCATCGGCCTATGAGTTTTATCTTATTACTACCGCATGCAATGGTTTTCCGTTTCTGAATAAATGCTAAAACTAAAATGTTTTATTTATACAGTATATACCTTTAAGACATTCACAATTCTACAACAACCATATAATTGCACAACAAAATCTAACAAATCTTATATTGAATTGAGATTATATTATTGAGCAATTAAATAATAAATTCAATTATGTAGTGTGACAGTTTTTAAATTGATTTCAAGTCGAGACATTTTACCTCGGATTTTAATCGGAACAGTTTATGATTAACATGTACTGTGAACATATTAAGATGTACAGTCAAGATGCCTTAATGTTTTTAAGCTACAATAACACGATTAGCATTGAAATTGCATGATTTGAACTAACATGACTAGTCTATTAAAACTATTTAAAAAGGGATCTTTACAATGCCTTCAGTGAAAAGATCCTTTTTTAATTAGTTGTCCTTGTCTTCAGCTGAATAGGTTATTTTTTTTTATAGAAGAGGGGGCAAATCCATAGACATCCTCTACATCATTAGCAGGTGCGTTGCCTTTCAAATATGAGTATGCTCTTTTCTTGAAGGTAGGTATAAGTCGTGTCGGTTCGAAAATACCGTAGATGGCGGCTGGTAATTGTAGGCAATGCCTAAATATCGAGCTCCACGAAATATAAGTGAAAAACATGATAATATCCCGTTAGAAATATGTTCAATGATACAATTACAGTTCAATAAGTTACCATATGACACCGCATTTTAAAAATGAGCTACAAGCGGTGGGCGAAACAAATTTCCTTAACGTACTATTAACTTGTATCACAAGTCTCGACCCGAAAATAATAATAAAAAGTTAACGAATACTTTATTACGTTTGAAAGAATTAAATTACTTAAAATGTTGATAATTCTTATATCTTAGTTAAAACAAATTCAAACGATTCGGTAATATATTTTTAAAATTTTCACAATATCACCGGGAAGACATTTTGTTTAAATATATCACTTTTTCTAATTATGAAAATTGCATTCCTAATAATTACAAGTTAATTACTAATGGAGAAAAGAAACATGTAAAATACAAAAATAAATAAATAAATAATGAATACTGAGCACCAATAAAAATTTACATTTACAATAAAATTATTAATTAACATATAATATTTGTTATTTATAATCATTTGTTACACATTAGAATAGTAGTAGCCCTTATAATAATTATACATAATAAGAAAATAAATTATTATTGCATTTAAATTAATATCATTTCTATATCATCATAGCCTTTAGCCATGTAGAGTCCAAAATTTTAATAAATAAAGAGATATTCTAAGAATTGTCTAACACATTGAGTTAAATGAGTCATCGAGCATATAACCAACCAGATATAGTAATGTGAGCCATAAAATACCGAAACTGGTTAGTGATTGGTCACTGACGTAATAGCAATTTCACCAACCAGTGATCTGTATGTACGTCCCATCGGCCAATCATCCATCAATGTCCATCAGTCGGCCAATCAGAGCGCAGAACACAACATTAGCTCTCTATTCCGTTTATATGCTCGATTAATAGAGGACACTAACTAGAAGATAATTAACACTACTCGTATTTAGTATGCTAAAAAACATTTTTATATTATTGTAAGAAAACTTTTTTTACATATTTTATCCGTTGTTGACATTTCAGATACTTTACAAAGCAACCATGGTCATTTGATACTGTCTCATAAAAAGTAGATTTTTTACAATAAGTGAATTTAGCTTTTGTCACGTCTTTCTATTTGTTGTTTCCTAGTAAATTGGATCCTTACGTCCACTATATTTAAATAATGGTTTCTGTACACAAGATAGTTGTATGTAGTTACAAACTTTATACAAAAAAATTTAAGACAACATTAAAATTATACATATATTTACTCACTAGTATTACTGTATTCCTATGGTGGTTTTAATTTTTGTACACAGAACTACTACTACGACACTGCGATAGAAATCTTGACACCCGGGAGAGGATAGAACGCGGCATACCGTCGTTTTAAATAACGATCACAAACGAACCGCTGCTGTGATTGGTCGGTTTTGGCCGCGTGACGTCATCTTATTGTATTGTTTGGATGCATTTGAAGTATTAATAGTCACAAAATTGCTGACTTATCCTTGTATATGGTCTTACAAAATTTGATGACGACTTTAAGACTGAAAATTTAGGTTGTAAGCCAGTCTTTTGGGTATTACATAGTCAATCTTTGAGTGTATTAAATAGCTTGTTAGTTTATTATTACCATTTGTCGTTTAAGGAAGTTTTACCAAATTCTCTATCTGGTTGGGTTAAAACATATTCAGTATTATATACATTAAAACACCCAAGCCGTAACACAGAGTAAAGCTAAAATTGATTTAGTGTAACTCACAGTCACAATAAAGTTTCTTAAAACGCTGTCGCTGTATTTAATTTCTTTTTATTTAAAATTTCAAAATATTTGATACTGTGACATTTAGTATAACAATAATTTTGCCATTGACAATACAAATAATGAAGGTTGCATACAGTACCGTCTACACTATGGCACAGTTAGAGGACTCATCGAGGGGCGCGGGCGGGGGCGGAGGCGCCTGCGCAGCCGCCGGCTCCGGCATCACGCTCGGGGACTCTTTCCTCACCGACTGCTTGGAGACTTCTTGAGCCTTCTGCGGCGCGGGGAGCTTCGGCTCCTGCGTCGTTGGTTTTTGCTCCTGGTTCAAAGAGCCGGTGCTAGGAGTCCTCGCTCTGGTCTTGGACATGGAGAGACGGCGCTCCCGGTTGTTGATGATCGACGTTAGGTATGGAATTTGGTTGCTGATCGCCATCATGAAAGGTTTGTATCCGTGGCTGTGAAAAGGATGAAGTTTAGAAGTACACACCTTTGTAAAATTATTAAATAGAAACCGCACGTACGCAGACACATACGAACACACGCCCACACATTGACTCGCACGCACGCACGCCTACATGCATGTGCGTACGCAAGTACGTACGCTCGCTAGATCGAAGACACGCGTCACTCACCACTCAGCGTCGGCCCACACGCGCAGCTCGTGCAGCGCGGCCCGCAGACGGCGTGCGGCCTGCAGGCTGACGTCGGGTCCGCGCGCGGCGTTGGTGCAGCGCAGCACGGCCAACGCATCGCGCAGCACCACCGCCACCACCAGCGCCCACTCCACGCACATCGCCTCCGTCATCAGTTGCAGGAAATACCTGAATATTACACAAACATAATATAGACGCCAATGTATCACGAGTCTCACTTAGCTTAGCAGTTGTTAGTATGTATGGGTGGAACACGCCTCACCGCGACATTATTAGTCACGTACATTGTTATTAGCGCGTACAGATACATGAGCCAATGTGTTATTTGCATAGGAAGCAGTTTGTGATACTATATAAACTAAACATCTTGTAATAAAGACAGTGCTTTATAAACTTTCAATGGGTTTTATTTAATATCCTAATAGTGTACTGTGCTACACAGGGATCAGCCTCGCCATCAAGATCTGCGTTATCTCCTCTTTGTGTAATTACCGCTACAAGTATCATCAAAGTACAATGAATACTATGGTATTTTTTTACAATTCAAATATATATCTGAAATTTAAAAGTGTGTTAAACGATCAGGTGTTGGTAGACCGAAAGACCGTTAACGGAATATGGTTTTTATCCTGATAATAGGTTTTTTTTATATATAATTTTCTTAGGATTATGTATTGTGATGGTATAGGATATGAGTAGGATGTATTATTAAATAAAGACAGTTCATGACAACTCCCGACTTTTTATAACGTCTCCCACGCACCTCGCCCGCTATCACGGTATAATTTTCTATTATTGTGTCTTAAATGCGAATGTACGAATAAATGGACTTTCCTAATATAAGCTGTGCCTTTTATTCACAACTAATTTTGTACTAAATTTCTTACGTGCTTGCGTTTAAAATCGCACTCTTTCGGGAAAAATTAGCAAGGAGTTACTTATTGAATAATCAGGCCCATACAATGGGTGGATGGAGAGAAGGCGTGTCTGTACGTCTAGGTACGTGTTTGTGCGCATGTACGTATGTGTGCGGGTGCGTGCGTGTAAGTGCGCACTCACCGCAGCTGCACGTGCGCACGGTGATCGCCGCGCTCGGCCTGGTGCTGGTGCAGCCGCTCCATGAGCGCCACGTACCGCTGCTCGTCGCCCGCGCCCCACGCCGCGCCGCCCGCCTCCGCCACGCTACACTCGCCCACCGAGCTGTACACAGTATATAATAATAATAATAATATCAAGGTGTTGGTCCATAGTTCACCGATGCGCTGGCCCAATGCTGTTTGGTGAACTTCACACACCTTCAAAGACTTTTAATCTGATCAGACATGCAGGTTTCCTCACGACGTTTCCTTCACCGGTGAGCAAGCGATTGTCTCATGTTCAGGTGCACGTAGAAGTTTAGAAAAACCCATTTAGACAAGCACCGGCACCAGGTGGCCACAGTTAAATTTAAACCAAATCATGTTAGCAGCCATTTAAAAGGTATATAAACATAATAATTGTTATCAAACTTATTCAGCTTTTTTAATGAACGCCAAAGCGGCCGATGCCCAGCTACTCGCATCCTACTAGGAATGGTCCTATTTAGGTCATACATATCAGTATATTGACGACCTCTGTGGCTCAATGGTTAGCGCGTTGGCACTTAAGCCGGAGGTAGCGGGTTTGAATGCCACCAGGGAACAAAAAGTTTTCTATGTTCCTGGATCATGGATGGATGTGTATTAAATATGTGTATTATGTAATACAATCTTAAATATACGTGTAGTATAAAAGTATTAAAGATGTTTCCGTTGGCTGGTATCCGTACCACAAGTTCTTCGAGACTTACGACGGGACCATATTGACGTGGTGTAAAAGCGTCCAAAGATATTATTATTATCCCAGGCAGCTATGTAAAGCCTGTGTACCTGACGGGCCCCGGGGAGGTGTTGGCCAGCGGCAGCGCGTTCCGCAGCGACACGCTCATGTACCCGCTGTCGCCGCACAGACTGTCCGCGTCCGTCGGCGGCGTGTACGTCATCGCTGCGGGGGGAATATCGACCGTTACTTCCAAATAAGGCATATATTTGTAACTTTTTGCTACTGAAAAGATTATAAGAACCTTTACAATGATATAGCTCGTACATCAGAATAGCACATATGCTATAATTTATAAAGGTATTGTGTGAATTATTTTCCAAAATGTAATCCTGTGCAGGCGAAGTCACGTGCACCAGCTAGTTTAGAAATAATAATTATTACTGACGTGTAAGTTTGAACCAAATCGACAAATAGATGATAAAACTTGAGTTGCCAAAAATAGATTTCGTTTATCTATACAGATAAATAAAATTGGAGTGTCTGTTTGTAATATTAAAATAACTGCATATTATTGAATGCATATGAATGTATACATGGTTCTTATACCAAAATAACATTTTTTTTTACTTTTACTTGTCTGTCTGTTTGTTCCGAATAATCTCTAAAACGGCTGGTCCGATTTTGACGGGACTTTCACTGACAGGTAGCTGATGTTATATGGAGTAACTTAGGCAAAAAAAAAACATCACTCCGGATACGGCTGTAAATCTAAGTTAACGCGGGCGAAGCTGCGGGCAACAGCTAGTTTATTATAAATGTGTATGTAATGCATGCGAAGTGTATAGCATATTATGTAAGTATATGGCATACTATGTAGGTATTTAGTGTATCGAGCATATAACCGGATAGACTAATGTGAGCCATAAAATTACGAAACTGGACAATGATTTGTCACTGACGTAATAGCAATTCTACCAACCAGTGATCTGTATGTACGCCCCATCGGCCATTAGTCAGCCAATCGGAATGCAGAACCGGCGCAGTGTTGCAGCACAAATTTGGCGGAATTTATCTCCTACAAAACACGTAACATTACCGCTCTATTCCGGTTATATTCACGATAATCGGTTACGTACGTTCGGGCTGCGCGGCGGGCGCGCGCTCGCCGGCGGGCGGGTCGGGGTAGGGCCAGCGGAAGTCCTCATGCAGGCGCTGCAGCGCGGGCACGGCGTGCGCCAGCCGCGCCGCGCCCTCGCGCTCGCCCGCCAGCCACGCCACCAGCTGCAGCTCCAGCGCCGCCGCCAGCCGGCCGAGCGCCGCCAACCGCGCGCCGGACAGCGCCGCGCGCATGTGCCGCTGCAGCATCGCCGATATCACCACCTCCTCGCCCATCTCGCTCACGGAGGCCCTGGGTACATTACATGTTATTGCATGACGAGAGAACTGGCTGGTTCACGAATAGTTAATACCGCCAGGTCCAGTAGGGACCCGTTTAACAAGAGACAGAAATACATGGGGATGTCTTTAAAGGCCTTCATCGAAAGACAAACTGTCACAGACAAGAAATTGCAAGAAAATGTAAATTAATGCGTAGCGTGTCTGTGGGTTACAGTGGAAACAATCACATACAGTTTCTCTCAAACAGAAACTTGACAAAAGGTGCGTAACCTCTGCTTGCGCCGCGGTGGAGTCGCGCCCTTATAAATTTAGATAAAATGTCAATTAATGCGTAGCGTGTCTGTGGGTTACAGTGGAAACAATCACATACAGTTTCTCTCAAACAGAAACTTGACAAAAGGTGCGTAACCTCTGCTTGCGCCGCGGTGGAGTCTATAGCATACTAATTTATAAAAAAATTGGATGCGTGAAAGATTTATTTTTCGTGCAAATGACGCGTGAAATACTCACCGATCGGCGCGCGCGGGCACGGACTTCTTGCGTTTGACGGCGGCGGCGGCGGTGCGGCGCGCGGCGGGCGCGGGCGCGGGGGGCGACGGCTCGCGCGGCGCCGCCGTGGTGCTGAAGCTGCGGCCGCGTCCGCCCGCCAGCTGGTACACAGACGGTGAGCAAGTGCTATATCAGCGTTTGTTGACAAATATTGACAAATTCAAAACATCTATTGCCGCACTTTGGCAGTAAAATAGATGTTGTATTGGTTTAGGTTCAATTGAGCTTGTATGATATTATATAGATGCGAGTGGCGAGGGATCGGTCGTCTTGGCGTTTATTGAGTGAGTCCTATGTTCAACAGTGGACGGATATATGCTGATGATGATGATTATGATGAAGTTCTCATACTAATATGTGATGTTTTATATTTATTAGACGTCATGTGGCTGTGCTGACATTCCAACATCACAAAAATGGAGAAAAGAATACAGGGGAACAAAGCGATTGACTTAGGCAGTATACACGCACGTTGTAAATGTAATCGGACGCTTAGTTTTACGTGCACGCCCAATTGAATGATTACTATCGTAAGGTATTAGTATCATAATATGTCACAGATTAAAGATGCAGTTACCACTTTCTTTAAAATATTGATGTATCATGCGGTAGTTTGGAATAACTTTGTAACGACATCTGTCACCTCAGTCCTCCCGTGACCATGGTTGCTGTAAAGTATTCGAAACGTCGGGCTTGTAAA
Organism: Helleia helle; assembly: GCA_963853865.1. Classification (NCBI taxonomy): domain Eukaryota; kingdom Metazoa; phylum Arthropoda; class Insecta; order Lepidoptera; family Lycaenidae; genus Helleia; species Helleia helle. The sequence continues at coordinate 14,549,007 of OY971433.1, read as the reverse complement.
AATCTTAATAAACCGCGATAAAATACGTAAAAATTGTTTCATTGTGATATCGGAAGGTAGTTAATGATACCTGCATACTGCCGAGTATGACGGACAGGTCCTCGGCGTTGGGCGTCACGGTCTGCGACTGGACGATCTGTCCGTACTTCTGCTGCACGTTCACCGAGTTGCGCGGGGATTCAACATCGTTCGGATCTGAAATACAATTTTTAATAAATATAGTTATATTTTATAACTACATCTACGGCGAAAAAGTTGACATTTTGACGCTCGGGAGATTTAAAATACCTGTGTTAATAATGAAATTCATAATTCAATAATCTCTTCAATAAAGAGGTCAAGACGCGCAAATACAATAAGTTTCACATAAAAAAAAAACTTAGTAACTAGTTAAAACATTTCTTTGGCGCTAAGGCAGGCCTATCCCACTCTATAATTATTAATATAATTAATAATATTTAGTGGCATTTAAATTAAATACACTAAAATACTATAGCTAGACTCATTTACACTAAACTAAAACTAAATTAAATATAATGTTCAATTAAAACTGAACACTGTAATCGTAAACAAACTGACATTCACAAACGTCATACGAGATAATATTGATTGTCTTTCAGCGGGCCGCGCTGCGTACATTTGAGTTGTAACTTGGAAGTAATAAAAACATTCTTTCAACAAAATAAATTTTACGAAGCAAGCGTTATATGATGATGATTTTATTCTTTGAACGAAGGCAGCCCTAGCTTGGTTAGAAAAGGCAAGGTATACGCGATAAGAAAGAGACATTTTATCTGAGTAGGCAATTAGCCACCGGGCGGGCTGAATTGAACTTTATTGCATCGTAGCGAGAGTAGCTAATGATTTAAATCATGTTGCAGAGTGAGTCTTCTGTACTTTAGTACTATTATTTATTATGTGGCTAAGGGTTAAAATATAAGTGCAGTATAATTTAAACCTACAATTATCCAAAAGAAAACCAGAAATATAAGCAATTTTCATGTTTCATTTGAAATGTCAATCAAAGATCAGAAGGAAATATACCAACCTATAGCTCTGAGGAACCGCACCAGGTCGCGCGCCAGGTCCCACCTCTCCTCCTGCAGCGCCGTGTCCAGCAGTAGTGTCGCCAGCTGTCTACTAACCGTGGAACTTTCCAGATTCTACAAAACCATTTGTTGTTTATTTTTTTTATTTATGTACACTATGTTTTCTATTATATATGTAGCTGTTATATTCAATAAGTATTTTAAAATTAGTACATATTGTTTTCTAATGTTTACGCGAATTTCACTCATTATAATGAAACACTTTTTTTACGGATTTTATCGCGGTTTATTAAGATTTTTACAAGCCCGACGTTTCGGATACTTTACAGCAACCATGGTCACGGGAGGACTCCCGTGACCATGGTTGCCGTAAAAAAGTGTTTCATTATAATTAGTACATATGTTTAAAGTGTAATTAGTTAGCATAGGTTATTGACAAACGATATCCGTGCGTAATGCAGTGCAATGAAACCTTTTAATTCAGAATTATAAGAATTAAAATTAATTTTACCTTATTAAGCTGAAATATCATAAAACTACAAATAACGCATGTTTTAAAGACTATATTTTATTCTAAAATGATATCATTTTAGAATAAAATATAGTCTTTAGAATAAAATAAAACTGTTTCCTTTCGCAAGTGTGACATTTAAATCCTGTGATCCGTTTATTACATGTATTTTTATAGTTAGATGTTTTCTTATAACGGTAAAATATAAAATAGAGAACTTACATAGGTCTTACTTTATACATAGCCTACAGGTGTACCTACACTTGTGGTTAAGACTAGTATGGATTCTGTTTTAACATCTAAATAGTAACGTTTGTGTATGTGTAAGGGACTTGTGAGGAGAGAGCGTGTGTGCGTCAGCGTACATGTACATGCGCGTGTACGTGCGTGTGAGCGTGCGTGTACGTGCGTGTGCGTATACCTGCAGAATGATGAGGTAGGAGGCGGCGGTGTCGAGCATCTTCTTGTTGAGGCACTCCTGGAACAGATCCTTGGGCTTGCCGGCCGCCGAGAACAGGTACGCCCACAGCGCTATCTCCGTCTTGCGAGCGCACTGCACTATTGTCTGGAACAACACGTTTATTACTTTAAGGGACGATTAAGTTATTATGAGAAAATATAACGTCGAATAGAATGTACATATATATATATATACCTATTAAGCCATGCATGTGTATTATTACAAAATTCTCTTAAATAAATTTCCGTTAGGTCGTACTACAGATATGTGAAGTGACTGAACCTAGATGGATGGATTGTAGAGGGTGACGGGATCGGCCGTCTGAACTTTCATTGAAAGATGTCCAGAAGTGGATGATAGTTAAAAAACCTAACCAGTCATAGGGACTGCCAATAGAAATGAAAGTACAGTGACACAGCACTCAGCAGTGAAGAGCAGCTGACTGCATCTTTCTCGGGTACACTCGGCGGTTCCGAGTTCACCCGAACGAGCCTTTCACCTCCAAGTGTGACGTATCAGCCTCACTTACAGCCACACAGTACATTCCGATGCGAGATGACGCAGATCAGTTACCTGTGCATGCATATGAGTACACTCACTTTCGTCTTTCGCGGATTAATTATTGCTAAATATTATGTTAAGTACCTCATGCATCCCCACTATGGTTCAGGCCTTGACGTGGCGGTGGGGCTCAGTAGCCTAAGATGAGCCCAGCACCTTGGGCGAAGCCAATTGAGCCGAGGGGGCTCTTTGTACCCCTCTTCTTATAAGAGGGGACAAAAGAGCAGGGGGCAAGGGGTGAGGATGGGGACCTTACCCCATTGTACTGTCCCGACGTTGGGAGGGGTTGTTCTGTGGTGCGGGACAACCCGACTGTGGAGGTGGCGTCGGTCCTTTGCGGGACTGACTAGCCGTCGAGGTGCCCTGTTAGCTTAACAGATCCGGGGCACCTCACCAAGGCGGCACTGGTGGCACTCGCCGGGTTTTAGTGGGTAGAGCTGCGTCCATTTACCATCTTTCGGGCGCAGCGAGTCCCACATACCCACCTGGGGAGACCCACTCCCCATGCGGGATGCCTCAGAGCATTTCCCGGCGTAAAAGAAAGAAGTACCTCATGCATATATGCATATTGATTTCCGCAAAGCAACGCCTATTATATTTTTTATATACTACAGACTACCGACGCCCATACACATCCGCACAACCAAAAGTTATGCAGATGCTTTGCCCTCCTTTTCCCTATACCCCCCAATGGGCCACCGGAAACTCACAAAACGCGACGGCATAGCTGTCACTTGACGCCGGTGTTATGTGAGCGAGAGGTACCACCCCGGTCGTGCCGACCCAATTCGGCTGCAAAATACCTCTTACTGACGGTACCTGCAGGTAGACGGGGAACTCGTGCACGAATTCGATGACGCTGGGCAGCTGCGCGTCGGGGATGGGCTCCTTGCTGGTGGCCTCCTCCTCCAGCACCTCGTGCAGCAGCAGCTCCAGCGCGTGCGGGAAGTACGGCAGCGCGGCGCACGAGCGCGCGATCTCCCAAGCGTGGTAGCCTAGATTGCGGCGCAATAGCTGCCGCAGGATCTGGTGCAGGTACACCTGGCTCTGGAACACACGCATACCGATGGCAATGAAAAACGAGGCAAGTGGGAGTCTGGCCCGAGCGCAGAGGAATCCGAAAAACGTGTTTTTAATGTAATATAACAACAACCTATCGGTTTTGGTTGGTGTGACAGACGTACTTACCGTCCTATTGATGACGCAGAACGGCAAAGAGAACACCGAGTTACCGTCCGACGCGTACAGAGTCGTGTCGTTCTCGGCGCCCAGCAGGATGGCGTCGTCGAACAGAATCGCTAAAAAATATAACATGCCAAATTAGATACAATAATGCTACTTAAATAACTTTTCAAAATATAATATAACTAGCTGTTGCCCGCAGCTTCCCCCGTGTTAACTTTGATTTACAGCCGCATCAGGATTGATGATGATTATTTTTATAGCCCAAGTTACTCCTTATAACATCGGCTATCTGTCAATGAAAGTCCCGTCAAAATCGGCCCAGTCGTTTTAGAGATTAGCCGGAACAGACAGACAGCCGACAGTCAAAAATTGTAAAAAAACATATTTTGGTATAATATGTACCGTGTATACATCCATATGCATTTAGCAAAAAGAAGTTATTTTAATATTACTAACAGACAATCCAATTTTATTTATTTGTATAGATAATAATTGTGCATATAGAAAGACAATAAAAATATCTGGATTGACTATTAATTATTATTATTTAAAATAAGTCATACATCAAAGTTTTATTTGCCTGCGTAATCTTCTGTAATTTCTACAGAAACAACTGATAATTTAATTAAATAGGTGAGTTAAGAGCATACTCACTGAGCGGGTATATATCGAGGTGGAAAGGCAGCATGATGCGCTTGGCCATGAAGGTGTGTTGGGACGGGTGGGCGGGGCGAGGCGGATCCCGCGACAGCAGGGGGAGCCAAACGCGCGCGCCCAGCGCGCCGCACCACAGCCACAGCGCGCGCGACAGCTGCGTGTGCGACGCGCCCGCACCCGCCCACGCGCTCTCCACGCACGACGCTAGCACTGTCGCGGGTAGGCAGCTGTACGCCTACGACAAATGAATCAAACATTTCTATTCAGAACCAAATTTTAGGTTCTTTTCGGGTTTTTAGGTTTTACCTACCATAGAATTTACAGAGAAACAATCCTCTTTACGAAATAAAAAGCCTTTACCCTAAGGTTTCTTCTAATACTCAAACGACAATTCCATATATTAGGACTCTTTAGTTTTATTATATTAGTAGGTATGAATAATTAAGAAACACGCATATATGTGGACTTACATACGTAGCATTGTATACGTGAAAGTGTATATACAAGTGAAGCTAATAATATTTTCTAGCGTTGATAAGAAGCCTTTAAGTCCACAACAAGTTTCTCGAGTTGGAAGAGTGTTTCTTTATATGTAAGTTATTTGTTGTGATACTAAGTGGTCGACTTCGCCCAAGTTAGCCTGGAACGCGCCCAGGCAACTCATTCATGTGTTATCTATCCTGAGACATAAGATGTTAAGTCTCGGTGCCAGTAATTACACTGCCTGTCCTGCCCTTCTCTCCGAAACACAGAAAAGCTGTTTCACGGGAGAAACAAACAAGATGGTGGTACCCATGCCGTCGGGGGCGCGGCACAGCGCATCCCTCCCACCGGTAAAGTGTAGTGGTAGTTATATTAAATAACACAAAGCACTCAAACATCACCGTATGATATAATATCCTGGATTAGGAAGCCGTCGATCAAAACATCAATCTACTAAATTATAATTACTATGTACAGAAGTACATTGAACAAGTAATTGTTTGTAGAAACAACTGGTAATAAACAACCCGATCGAAAGTAAAAAAATCTTAGTGAAGGGCGTGTAATAACTACGACTTTATATTTATTAACGCAATAAAATATTGTTATAAACTTTAGCAATTACACAATCATAATAGGTAATTGAAAAAGTGATAGTGAAACAGTAAGCTTTGACTAGAATATGTCTATGATCGGACGGCCGTCTTGGCTCCCATTGAAGGAGGCCTATATTCAGCAGTGGACAGATAGAGGCTGATCATGATGTCAATGACGCTCATGATCAGAAACAAGCACGACCAGGGTCTAGTCAACCGTCAAACAACAAAACTGTCTCATAAAAGTAATAGAACGGGTCGTGTCGTGCGTTCATCTGCATGGGGTTCGTTATTCGTACCCATCACACATAAGAGCATTCCAACAGTAAAAGAGATATCTATACTGAGATGCCTGTTCTGACATGCAAAGGGTTAAGTTTTACTACAAGTTATTACACTGCCCACTCTTTCACTTTACAATAAATACTATCTGCTTCACATAAATAAGCAGACTGTTACACGGCTAAGTAAATAACTCATATAATGAGCTGATGAGAGATAAGTTACATATAGCACGCTAATGATGATAACGTTCAAAATACATATTTAACATTTGGGGTCAACTCGACCCCCAAACGTTGGCAATCGATGAAGAAACTAGCATTACAATCCGTCGTATTACGTTGTTGTGAAATGTCGTTTTCATTTCTCTCTCTTTACTCTTTACATACTTCTTTACGTTAATATTTTTTATGTTAATTGGATAGGCCGGCAACGCACCTGCTGATCTCCTGGTATAGCGGGTGTCTGTGGATGTCGCTATTCACTTACCATCAGGTGAACCGACTGTCCGTTTGTCCGAAGATATGGTAAGTGGTCGACGTCGCCTATGCATATAAACTAGTTTACCTGGAACTAGCCCAGGCAACTCATTCACGTGTTCCCTATCCTGGGACAAGATGTTAAGTCTGGGTGTCAGTAATTACACTGCCTGTCTTGCCCTTCTCCAAAACACCGCAAAGCTGTTTCATGGGTTTTTTAAGCATGATGGCGGTTCCCATGTAGCTAGGACCGCGGTGCAGAGGAACAACCCTCCCACCGGTAATGGAATATCATTTTCATATCTATATTCAATATATCTAAATTTACTGATAAAATCGAATAAAATGTAAACATAAATATTATCGTTTTATTAGTATTATTAAAAAAACATGTGCGCAATTCATACGTGTTAGAAGCGAAAACTTCAAAATCACGAACATAAGGAACACTATAATGCTTCCTATCTCATTTACTCCCACGTTAAATCTTATGAATTTATATGTCGTCTCTTTTTACTGTCGCTTTTTCGTTTCATCGACTTTAAAATCACAAAGATTCTAAAAAAGTTTTCACTTCAAAACTTTAAAACAAAAATTCGTAAAAATACATAAATAATACTAATAGAATTGCAGTCGTATTCGGGATGATGATCATTGTTTGACAGCCTTCATTAAGATATAATATATCTTGTCAAATGTAATGAAATTTAAGCCTCGACTAATACACGAACACGCAATAGACAGTTACATTCGTGTTTTTTATTTATCGATATCATATAATATATTCTCCCTCGCTGATGCCATACTAAAAAACCCTAGTAAAATAAATGCCCTAATAAAAACATGCCTAAAATTATCTTAGCCGTTAAGTTTCACTCTATATTAAGAGGTCGGTGGGGATTCACAATAATGAGATTAGAATTTGTCATTCCAGACGAGCCAACAGTATATGCTGATGATCATGATTAACACATTATCTAATCCAACATTACGTATTAACATTACTTATGTTATAATTAAACTAACGTAAATCATCCGTTCACACATCGCGACGTAAATCACTTGCCGACATTCGACTTAAAATGTATGACATGCGCGGGCGCAAGTAGAGCACATCGACACATCGCAATAGAGCACGCTTCACCAACCATCCTAAGGTTAAGTATATGATAATCAATACTTATATGAAAGAATGCAATTCATTAAAACATAAGATTTGTGAATTAACATAAATGTACGCACGAACAGTGAAACAAATTATTCGCAAATTCGTTTTCACCGCCGAAGGCCCTATGAAAATGAGGAAGCCTGATGCAAGCTCTGATGCTCAGTATTACAGCCAGCGGTGGTGGCGAACGCGTGAAACATACCACATCCGCTGTGCATTTGGAACAATTGAAGGTCTTGAGTAAACCTATATATTGTCTACATATCTGATTTCCAATCAGTACATTTTTTAGCCTAGTGCTCAGCCGTCGCCGACATGAAGTTTTTTACTGCGGTTAGTGATATTTCCGATTTTTACTTGCTATGATACGCGTTGTTTTCTTTACAAAAGGGAATGTACTAACACGTTGTTTAGAGGGTTCGCCAATAAACGATCGTATTTCAAAATCGATTTTTTTAGCATTTTTAATGAAAGGGATTTATTTTTAGTCTGCGCACGTGGGAGCAATAGTAACCGCCAGTGTATTTAAAAAATATTCGAGTGAATAAAGTGTTCTTAATATTTCAGATATCGTGTCTTCTCGCCCTTTCTGTGTCAACTGACGCCGATGGGTACGATCTAGGAGGCATATATGCGCCAGGTCATGCCTCTTTAGACTACTACGTAAGTAATTGGACATTTTCAAATACATAACTGAAAGAAGGTATATTAAATATTTGGAATTTTTCAGTCATACCCCAAATACGCCTTTGAATATGCCGTCCGTGATCCTCACACAGGAGACAACAAAGCCCAATGGGAGAAACGAGAAGGGGATGTAGTAACAGGTAATGAAAAAAACATGCAATCTTAAAACTAAGGAGCCTTGACCCCTGAACGAGTACTCCTAATAATTATGACCGGATTCTAAAATGTTTATTTAACTCAGGTGCGTATTCACTGGTGGAACCTGATGGCAGCATACGAGTGGTGGAGTACAGAGCTGACGACAAATCTGGCTTCAACGCAATCGTCAAGAGGATTGGACCTAACTTACATCCAGTTTCAACGCCAATTTACAAAGCACAAATCCCAATCTTAGGTGCAAAAGCCATCGCACCAATCGCCGTTGGACCAGTTGGTGGTCTGAAGGGACTGGCGTCTGCGCCATTGCTGAACGGACACCTCTACGACGGAGCGATATCCTCAGCGGCTTTATACAAGTCTCCCATAATCAAGGACATAGCACCAATAATACCGGCGCCGATCATTAAGGACGCTTATATTCCACCAGCACCGATCATCAAAGAACCAATCTATCAAGCCCCGTTACCAGTCTACAAAGACCTCTACGTGCCAGCGCCACTGCCCATCTACAAGCGCCCCATCTATAACCCTGTCCCACAGTATGAACAAATTTCTGCTCCAATCTACAAGGCAGCCATCCAACCGCAGTTATCTTACCCAATTTTGAAATCACCAATTGAGTTGCCCTTGTTGGACAAATATGGCGGTCTGGACTATAACTTGTTAGGTAAGGGATTACTCCAGGGACAAGGTTACGGGGGTTACGGGGGTCACGGAGGTTATGGGGGTTATGGAAGTTACGGCCACTAAGGATCTGAGTAGAACAAATTAAATGCCGCTGTCCAGACTGTCTGTAGCGAATACGTTAATGCCGGCTGTAAAACGTGTCTATATGTAAATATAAGTTATTTAATTTTTCTAATTTATGGCATTAAGGTAGTAAAAACTGTAAGAGCACGAATAAAGGCATTCACCACTGTGTGGTAATTACACTTTGTTTTAATGTTATCCTACAATGAATACCCTACTTATCACATTCCTAATTTTTCCCTAATGTGTAACTGTAAGGGAATATAAACAAGTCCTTCGAGTCGAGTTGAGTCGATAACCGGATAGAGTAGTAATTGGAGTCATAAAATTCCGAAACTGGTCAGTGATTTGTCACTGTAGTAGTAATTCAACCAACCAATTAGTCGACTAATCAGAGCGCAGAACCAGAAAATTCAGCGTAATTAGTTTTCATCCGCGAAAAAAATATTAAACTATTACGATTAGTGGTGTATAAGCGTCCATAGATATTATTATTATTAAGATAAGAACATAAACTATTTTGTTGCCTATCCTGAGACATAAGATGTTGCCAGTAATTACAGGATGGTGGTACCCAAGCAGACGGGAGCGCGGCACAGCTCAACCCTCGCGGGTCAGCGATAAGATAATCCCCAGAACGTTCTAATCCTCGTAATCGATCCACAATCGATGTACATAAGCGATCCAAATCAAAACGAGTGTTTCAGGTTTTTTCGAATACCAATCAGCTTGCGCTACATGGAGTACATATAAAACTGAACACAGCTATAAATTATCCATTACACATTTCGACCGGATAATCGTCAGGAAAATGTATCAACTTTTGGCGGTAAATATAATAATTACGTAAATGCACTATAATCGAGAGACATCTGATATGTATGTGTTTTCCCGTCGAAATACTAGTCCCTACTTGGATTCTTTGGATATCTTTGGATATACTACTTGGATCTTTTGGATATATACTTGGATCCTTTGCATATATACTTGGATCCTTTAGATATACTACTTGGATCCTTTGGATATACTACTTGGATCTTTTGGATATATACTTGGATCCTTTGCATATATACTTGGATCCTTTAAATATACTACTTGGATCCTTTGGATATATACTTGGATCCTTTGAATATACTACTTGGATCTTTTGGATATATACTTGGATCCTTTGGATATATACTGGGATCCTTTTATACTACTTGGATCCTTTGGATATATACTTGGATCCTTTGGATATACTACTTGAATCCTTTGTATATATACTTGGATACTTGGATCACAAACTAAACTAAGCGTGCGTCCGAAAGTCCGAACTCGACCCATGCACCAAAATGTTTTACAATTTTCATATGCACTTAAATTTTTAATCTTGCATTTACAAAAAACTTAGCTCTTACAACTCTTAGTCTAACTAAATTTATAATTTGTATCAACAAGTGATATATAAATCCTTTTTTTTTCTTTAATGCCGGGAATTGATCAGAGGAATCCCGCTGGGAAGTGGGTCTCCCCAGGCGGGTATGTGGGACACGCTGCGTCTGAAATGCGGTAATGTTAGTCAGGCACTCAAGGGACTAACGCCATCACAACAGAGGGGTTGTCCCGCACCACAGAACAACCCCTCCCAACGTCGGGACATTGCAATGGGGTGAGGTTCCCACCCTTACCCCTTGTCTCCGTACTCTTTTGTCCCATCTTCTTATAAGAGGGGTACAAAGAACACCACCCTGGGCCCAATTCGCTTCGCCCAAGGTGCTGGGCACACCCTAGGCTACTGCGCCCCACCGCCACGACAAGGCTTGAACCATGGTGGGGAAGTCATATATAAATCCTACTAGACCTACTAATATTACAAACGCTAAAGTTTATATGTATGTTTGTTGCTCTTTCACGCAAAAGTACTGAATGGATTTTAATGAAACTTTACAATAGTATAGCTTATACATCAGAATAGCACATAGGCTATTTATTTATTCCGGTACTCCCACGGGAATGGGAAGTACGCGGGTGAAACCGCGGGGCGCTGCTAGTAATAAACATAAAAAATCATTTTTGTCATCAGAATTGGATCAGCAGCTAAGATATACTTTACACTCTCTTAGGGCAGTCATGCAGAAACTGTGAAATTGATCAAGGTTTTATTATACATTCTGAGTCCCACTCGTTTTCCGAATTATAATATGTACTAATATTTTTGTTTTTTCTTGTTCCAGGCCATTTCCTTAATTTTTGTAGCGGGGACATATGGAAAACCTGTAGAAAAAGAAACTGCCCTGGCATCGGAAGTAAGTACAATATCAGTCAAATAAAATTCTTTGAAGCGTAAAAATCAGATTAAATAGTGATTCGAGAAATCTTTCGTGGGTGACCACATCGAAAAATTAATTTAAGGGTTCTATCATCCCCTAACCCCATCGAGCATATAACCGGAATAGAGCGGTAATGATATGTGTTTTGTATGGAAACAAAGTCCGCCGTAGTGCTGCGACGTTGCGCCGTTTCTACACCCTGATTGGCCAACTGGTGGCCTTTGATGGAAGATTGGCCGATGGGGCGTACACACACAGGTTGAATTGCTATTACATCAGTGACAAGTCACTGATCAGTTTCGGATTTTTATGGCTCACACCACTCTGGTTATATGCTCGATGCCTAACCCTAACCGACTATATCTACAATAGTTCCAATCAAATAACATTTTTGTTACTCAACACAAAATAAAAAACTTTACAAGTTACTTTGCAGTTTGCACTTAATTAAATAAGTTACTATTCCAGTAATAATAGCACCTAATACTTATTCCCAGGACTATCCTCGGTATGCCTTTCACTACGCTGTAAAAGATCCATACACGAAAGACAGCAAAGCGCAATGGGAGGAGAGAGACGGCGACATAGTGAAAGGGGCGTATTCATTGCGGGAAGCCGATGGAAGTCTGCGAGTCGTGGAATACTCGGCCAGCGATGGACAGGGCTTTAACGCGATAGTCAAGAACGTTGGACCGAATTTACATCCAGTGAAAATAAACCAACCGATCAAAGGTGCTTTAGCTCTACCAGCAGTACCAATTGTTCCAGCATTACCAGCGGTGCCTTCACCGATCAGCAACCCCATAATATCACCTCTAATATACGGCTTAAACCCAGCACCTCTACCTCTGAATATCCCTAAAACTACAATATTAGGAGAATCAAGTCTGCCATGGGATCCTTTAACGGGTTCCTATGGGGGCTGGGTACCCCTTCCTTCGGGACCTCATGCGTTTATCATCAGCAAAAAGGTTGTAGATGGTCATTTACATAAATTGATAGTAGGGCCCATATCGTTAGCGGGGCAGAAATTGATTATAAGAACAACCAAGAAGAACTGAATATTTAAGATTAACGTATTATTACCAAATACTAGTACCTAAATACTCTAAGAGATATTGAGAGAAAGAGAGCGCTAAAGAGAGAGAGAAGTCATCATATAATGGGCAAAAACTGGAAACATTTAAGATTATAAATAACACCTTCTTTAACGTTTAAATCCTTCTATTTCTACTTTCAAATCAAACAAAATGTTTTTTTTTTCGTATAAGCCTAGTTTACTTTTTTGCCATATAGCTAGTATGTTAATCCTAGTAATTGTAGAGTTATAAGTTGTATATCTAGTCTCGCTTGCTATTGCGAAACGGGCGGTAACCATTACAGTACAGGTAATTATTATTTACTTAAACATTTTATTACTGTTCTCAAGTAAAATAGTAATATAAAGGCTATATGTAGTACCTATACATTTTAGTAACCTTATGTGTAGCGATGAGCGGCCGTCAAAGATTGATCATAATAAATAATAAGTTCAATTATTGGTATTTTATTATAAACCAACTTCAAAAAAGAGGAGGTTCTGTATTGAGGAGGTATGTTTGTTTGCATGTATGTAACCGACTCCTTTAGACTTGATATTGACTCACTTCTAACGACCAGATTTTGTTCAAACTTTGTAGATTTATCGAGGACCGATGATAATACAATAATTTGATAAAATTATTCCAATATCCTGATCAGGATAATCAGGATAAAGCGTAAGGCGCGAGTTAAGTGCCCTGCACCTACACGTGTAACCTTCTTACATTAACCCAAATAGGATAACTTTTGTTAAGATCATCAGTTTAGTAATTGTATAAAAACCCTAGATTAATAAATTATATTTTAATGTTATTAGTATTGTTAATCTGAATTGTTGTAATTCGTAAATAAAGTTTTTTTTAGTTAACTTCGTTGTTCGTAATTTAACTCGCGCAAGTTACCTACATCACTTGTGTTGTTTTTAGTCTCTCATTCATTTCTAAAGTGATTGTTATTAGTTGAGTACTTTAAATTAATAAAATCTTTAATTAAAAAAATCGACACTAAAAAGTAAAAAATAAATTATAGTTTAAAAAACTAAAAAACACGCATTAATAGCAAACCCAACTAAAAATTTGAAAATAATTTTTAATGGATAAATTAAATGGGTTAACAAAATTACTTATTGTAAAAAAGCGTGAGGTGCTCAATATTCATTATTAAAAATATTTCATCGGTATCTATTTCTTAAAAATGAAGTTAATATAAAAACTTAGTTACAAGCACCACGCTTTTTTACAATAAGTAATTTTGTTAACCCATTTAATTCATCCATTAAAAAATATTTTCAAATTTTTTGTTGCGTTTGCTATTAATGTGTGTTTTTTAGTTTTTTTAATTGCTAATATATTTCATGACCATGATCACGTGATAGAGCCGGCAACGCACCCCGCATACCCCACGGTATAGTAGGTGTGTAATGTGTATGGGTGTCGGTGATCATTTACCACCAAGTGAACTAATCTTTGCCACCTCTATAGTTAAAAGCTCGTAAGGACCTGTGTAGGAAGCTACGGCGGTCTAGTCACTAGTGGGTATGGGCTCGGTCTCTTGAGTGAGAGGTCCGGGTTCGATCCTGACCCCTGTGATGCCTCGAAGTGAGTTTTTCTTCATTTCTATGTGCACTTGAACATCAGACCATCGTTTGCTCACCGGTGACGGAAACATTGCAAGGAAACCTGCATACCTGATGAGATTAAGTCGTTGAAGGTTGGTGAAGTTCGGCAACCCGCATAGGGCCAGCGCATCGGTGAACACACCCAACACCCTCCTCGCCTGTTTTTTGGGAGGCCCGTGCCCAGAAGTGGGACATATAAGGGTTGATATTATTATATATTATACTAGTGGCACCGACAGACGTTGTCCTGTACAAAATATTTTTTTTTTTGTGAATCTAAACCATCCTCGAATCCCCTTGAACTCACACAAAAAATTTCATCAAAATCGGTCCAGCCGTCTAGGAGGAGTTCAGTGACATACACACGCACACAAGAAATATATATATAAAGATTATAAGGACACTATTAGGACATTAGTAATAAAAGGAAATAAATATATGAAATGTATATATTATACATGTATATAATACAGACTCTCGGTCCGGACAGACATACAACTCAAGAATATGAAAACAAAGTATAGAAATTTAATATTATTTCGCATTGTAGAACTATCATTTATACAGGGTTACAGGTTAAGTCGGCCTATTCCCATAAAGGGCGTGTAGGTTACATAGTTTCTGACTGAATTGATTATGAAACACCCTATCCTAATGTAACCGTTTTCGAGATTAATCGTTATTTATAAAAAAACACCCGATTATCAGCTATCAGCTTAGATATTTTGAAATGTGCAAGTCTTTTTATCATCATTATTTTTACATGTAAAATATGATGCTTTGTATAATAATAAATTAACATTGCACATGAAATTAATAAATGAGTAGTTGTCGACGATTAAAAAAAAAAAAAAAACTAATAACAATTTAGAAAGTTTATTTTTCTTTAAGGGATATAAAATAATAATAATAATTCAAAAAATTCTGGAGTACCTATGAAAAAAAATGTGTGTCGTTCTAGATTACACTAAAAGATGCACAGGCAGGTCACCATATTAAGACGGGATGGTGATCGCCTAATAATCCAAATGAACGTTTGTATTAAAAAAATAAGGAATAAAATATTTTCCTGATCAAAAAATTAAAAGCGCTAAAACGTCTATAGTCAGCGCCATCTTTTGACAAATGATTGTACATGGTACATGTGGAAGTCTGACTGTCGGGTCTCTATACATCTTAGAAAATTTACTGTATGTCCGGAAAAACATAAATGAATTTTGTAAAAAAAAGTGACATACATAATAGGGTTATACGGAACGGGCACAGGATGGATGTACCAGTGATTAGACTCACAAAAGTAAGCAATTCTTCTCAGTGGGCTTGCCTTGGAACCGGAATACTTATTTGATGTTCAAAAAGATACTCTGTTGGTACTTTGATTTTACAAATATTATTTTCTGGTATTTTGTTGCAATTTATAAATGCTAACATTGCCCATTTAAATATAGTTATTTAAAACCTCGTAACCGTTTTAACGTTAGAAGGTAAAGCCTTTTTTTTTTCTTTAACGCCGGTAATGCTCTGAGGCATCCCGCGGGGGAGCGCTGCGCCTGACAGCTGGTAAATGGACGCAGCTCTACCCACTAAAACGCGGCGAGTGCCACCAATGCCGCCTTTGGTGAAGTGCCCTGGATCTAGAAAACAAACAGGGCACCTCGACGGCTAGTCAGTCCCGCAAGGGACCGACGCCACCTCCACAGAGGGGCTGTCCCGCACCACAGAACAACCCCTCCCAACGTCGGGACAGTTGCTCCTCCCTCCTCTGCTCTTCTGTCCCCTCTTCGTACAAAGAGCCCCCTTGGCTCAATTAGCTTCGCCCAAGGTACACCGCTCACCCTAGGTTACTGAGCCCCACGACAAGGCCTGAACCATGGTGGGGTAGAAGGTAAAGCCTGATATTGTAATTTAATAAGACAAAGAAGATATTATAAATAACGAACTATATTTTCGAAGCGAGAGAAACGCATGTAGACGTTTGATTGAGATTGTTTATCACATTTTTTATCCTCTTTGTGAAAAGTTCGTAAGATTTTGCGTTACTACTAAAAAACTAGTTGCGTTGCGGTACTAGAAAACGGGCTGAAAATATGTGAAGCCTTTAGTTTAATCACATCGACACTAGATCCTTTTGAATCCTTATTTTGAAACACTTTTGCTGTGGCTTTTTACAAAAAATGTTCCCACCAGTACTTAGGAATCCTAATACACACATAATTTGAGAGTAAATGAGTGAAAAATGACGTCTACACTCTACAGAATCTAAAAACAAGGTGAACTGCAGTGTCTTCAAATAATTACCTTAACTAACAACCATATGAATATCGTTTTAATTAATATTATTATAAAAACACAACGACTGGTGGCTCGTGTGCCAGTTTGACACACCAAAAATAAAAGCAGGAACAACTAAGTACGATACATCTCAACTATCAAGAAATACAGCTTTTGTAGAGAAGGCCCTACTCACTGCGAAGCACTTATCATCTGTGGAATTTTTGATATTCGTCGGGACTCGGGGAGGGATTTGGTAAGAGGTTATGTCATTGCTCATTGCAGCCGAATTGGGCCGGCACGACCGGGGTGGTACCTCTCGCTCACATGACACCGGCGTCAAGTGACAGTTATGTTGTCGCGTTTCGTGCGGTTTGTGAATATAGTAATGTAAATAAAGAAAGGAAGGGCAAACCATCTGCTTCACCTCTGGTTGTGCGGATGTCTAATTGTGGGTGTCGGTAGTCACCATAAGGCTCCGACTGTTCGTTTACCTCTTTATGGTACAAAAAAGGGATGTGTTGTGCCACGCATGGGTATTAACAATTAACATCCTGTTCGTTTCTTTTTGCCTTGCTGTCTTTCGGAAAGCATTATAATTGTAAACGAAACTTATAATGTTGCGTCTTAGGGGGTGAGACTCTGCACCTTGGGCGAAGCGAATTGAGCCGAGGGGGTTCTTTGTGCTCCTCATATAAGAGGGAAGAAAAAAAAGGATAGGCAACGCAAGAATGAGTTGTTTAGGCTAGTCTCGGGTAAACTCGATAATGTTTACTGGCGACACTAACCACACGTCGGCCTATTTTCCTAAGATAAAAAAAAACCGACTTTACAGACAACCGTCTGTAAAGTCGGTTTACTGACGATAGTTGAACGTGACAACGTCATAAGAAAATGGAACGCCTCAGAGCTAGGTAACGCCGCATACCTACGTCATGTTTTTTCGTTCTTGCAGCCGGCTCCATCGAATTATAAGACGTTGTCACGTCAAAAACTTAATAATAATAATTCTGAATTTAAACAGCACATTACATAAACCATATTCAGCAGTGTACGGATAGAGGCTGATGATGATTCATTACACCTTCGAGCGCAATGATTTTTACACAAGTGCGTCGTAAACGCGGCGCGCAACCCCGACGGATGTTTCACATGCCACCCCCTAAAGCACCACAAGCTTGTTAACATTTTGTTTTAAGACTCATATAATACCTAGCATTTGTTTTGCACTAACAGTTTGCGTCCTCAATGCGTATCACGTGTAATTTATGAAAATTTGAACAAATCATATTCAAGTACATAACACCCACGCCCACCCTGAGATATTGGAGCAATCACAGATTTACATACTGTTATGTAGTAAATAAACAGTCGTCCATTTTTCTATAAAAAAAAGAAGTCAATCCAGTGTGGTAACCTGATGTTTATCAAAACCGGAGCGTGTCCAGGTCGTATAATTATTGGGGTATATAAATGCCGGCAGGCGGGGACGAGGATACAGTGCACTTCGTTAGCTCAGTGGAACATCAGTCAGCAACATGAGAACTTTTGTGGTGGTAAATGACAACTACTTTCTTTCCTTCTCATCTTTTTCGCTTTCTCTTTCATATCGTATAGAGACGCATCTCTAGAAGGGACAGTAGGTTACTTACTATAATTACTTTATCGCTATCGCTTACAGAATATTATAATTTATATGAAGAATCAGCTTGAAGATAAAAAAGCGTCAAATTATTGACACGTATGAAGCAACAACTTAATGCTTAAAATTCTGCATCCTTAGAAAAAAGATCTGAACTTCCAAAATGAACATCAACTGTCAAGCTAGCGACATTTTTAGATGAAGGTTTTTTACTTCTAATGCTCTTAGAGATTCGTCGTAGCCTTTCTGTCTTTCAAAATTAAAAAGAAAATTAAAGTTCGATGATATTTTCATAATTTCGAATGTATAAATCACACCAAAAATAAAAGAAGAAAAATGTATAAATTGTAATGTAAAATTAACGAGTTTTTAAAATTTATATTCATATTCCAATTTAACCGAACTACTAACCTAGATTAGATTAGTAATAATATTATTTAATTGCGTAAATTTTTTCGTCATGTATTCTATGATATGTACTTTTTACATTTAGTAATTTGTGCCAGGTATCCTGCCTTTTGGCCTTCGCAGCAGCCAACCCGACGGGACTAGTCAACATAGCCACAATTGGGAGCATCGTGAGTATTAATTACATATTGAAATTAATAATATTACATAAATTAAAGAATAGAATAAATTCATTGCTGAGACTTGCTTAACGAGATTATCAGAATTGGATATCGCAAGAAGCTCAATATATTAAAAAAGCAATGGCATTGATAACTTATGTCATCCATAAAAAACAGCACCTATTCGAGTTTAATGGGGGTGATAGACGTGCGAGAACGCGTTTGCGAACTTGTGGCTCGACGACCTTTTTGGTTCGTGTGTCACTCTAAGAACGCCGAGTAGATTCTTCCGAACCGATCAGACAAGTTTGAAGTTTTATTCGTAAACTGCCTTCGCTCGTACGTGTGGCAGCACTGCGAGCCGCGAGCAGCGAAGCGCCATTTCGTTTAGTTTTTTAATTTTTAATAATTTTATCAATAATAATTTAATTAATATATATAATTTTTATTAATATTATTTAGTTTTTAAAATGTAATACGATATAATTCCTAAGTAACACAAAGCTACTTCTGTCGACGACATCGCGATACAGAGTAAGTAAACTTCACGTGTGTCACCGACGTAGAACACAGTAAGTTCGCGATCATGAAAACGTGTGCTTTAAGTTCGTACGTCTATCACGTACTTTATTGTTACAGGTTACTATTATACATTTCACCAGGCCTAAACCGCATCTTCATACGACTTTACCAACCATTAATATAAGTCACTGTCAGCCTAGCAACAAAGCCAAATCTTTTTACATTTATTCTTCACGTTTTGTATGCGATTGCACTTTCCTCGTCGCACGTCCCTGCTCCAATATGTGGTTGGGATACAGGAAGGTTTTTCCAAGTATACCAGCAATTTATAACATACCCTTTAATTGCAGCCAAATCCTAACTACGGATTCAACTATGCGGTGAACGACCCATCCACCGGCGACAACAAGGCCCAGTGGGAGACTCGCAACGGAGACGTGGTGCAGGGGGCTTACTCCCTGGTGGAACCCGACGGAAACGTGCGCGTTGTTGAATACACCGCCGACCCCGTGCGGGGCTTCAACGCGGTCGTCAAGCGCTCCGGCGTCAACGTGCACTCGTACAGCCATGTAGCCGCTCCCGTCTTACAACCCATCGCACACGTGGAGGAGGTTGTACCGATGGCCCACGTGGAGCCGGTGCTCCCAGTCGCTCATTTCGAGCCGATCGTGCCAATCCATCAAATAGAACCCGCACCTATCGTTGAGCCGTCTCTGGACTTCTGGCCGCTGTACGCTCCCTCCGAGCCTCTAGTGTCCCTATCGGGAACGACCTGGGGCCACAAGGGCAACATCGTCCGCCGGTGGACAGCCGGGCCGATCTCTTTGCATGGCAAAACGTTGACCATTAAAACTAAGCACTGAGATATATAGCTATAAGCTAACGTAACTTCTATGTATAGGTAACCTGTTTAGTTACTACGACTCTGGTGTGTTTTTGCATATATTGCCACATGCAAAAATACACTCAGGTCTTTAGAAGTTAAGCTGCATGTTTGTGTATTCTGAGCAATGAAGTGTACATGTTTGTAAATATATTCTTCCAAATTGGATTTACGTTTCTTATTTATTTTTACGTACGACGTTACCCCATAAACATATCATCATCATCAGCCGCTATCCGTCCACTGCTGAACTTGGCCTCCCTCAATGAGCTGACCTTCCTACGGTTTTCGAAAGTTCCCCTCGATTTCTCTGGGATGCAATCATCAGACCCTGGTTTCCTTTACATGGGACCATTTGGCAAGCATACCTTTTCAAACAAAAAAAGAATTTTGAAAATCGGTCCACAATTTACGGAGAAATACACATACATAAAAAATACCGATCGAATTGATAACCTCCTCCTTTTTGTTGAAGTCAGTTAAATACTCGTAGGCGTTGTCATATAGTATGAAGTTGTCTCTGAGTGTATTTTAATCACAATGTGTATAGTGTTAAACATATTATAACTATACTCGCAGTACACACAAGTAATAAGATAACAAATTCTCCAAAGAAACCTTATTTATCAAAAATAACTCGTTTAAGTCATAGAATCAGTTGCATCGTTCATAGTCTTTACTCTGATCATTATCAACCTCTCCCCGTCCATCTGGTCATAGGCCTATATCAATGAACGCCAAATTTCCCCGCCGCTATCATACAGAACCAGTCAATCAATTACTGTACGGATAACGTCGGCCCATCTCGCTGGTGGTGGACACTGGCCATCATCGAATCCTTAGATTCATATACACAGTGCGAGTGTCACGCCGCTTCATTATGCCGATCGTAAGCAGATGCGTGTTATATATATTTATCTATAGTAAAGCGCTGTGAGAGTGACGTTCTATGCGTAATGCATAAAAAAAATATCCATATTTTAAATTAGGACATTCATCATCATCACCATCAGCCTCTATCCATCCACTGCGAAACATTTGCACCCCTCAATAAACGCCACGACAGTAATGCTATTGCTTTCTTTTATTTTGTTTCCAGGAATCATTCTTACAAATTGGCACTTCATATTTCACCATTTTAACATAAAAACAAATATGATGAACAGCGCGTGTTGTTTTGATACTGATTGAATGTTTCCAAGACAATGGTTTTGTCTATGTTCATACCTGTGCTTACAGTTCATACTTAGTGACGCGTGCTCTATATATTATGTATACTCTAAGATCAAATCTCTTTATTCCTTTAGGGCGCTCCCCCTCCCCCCTCTTTGTTGAATTGCCTACAGCCGCTTGAAGGGGAGTGTTCCGAATCTGACTAACACAAGACTAACCGGGCTTCATCTTAGTATGGCGGAAGTCGGAACTCTGATAACCTGAAGCACTCTCGCCGACACCGGATCTTTTCTACCGGGGCCGGTACCCAACCTTACCCCGAGTCCCGTTAGATAGGAGGCAGGAGGTGCGCATAGCGTCTCCGCACTCCCGTCCGAATCTCTTTACTGTGTGTTACAGTGTACCTCGCCTACATCGCGACCTTCGTCTCACTAATTATACATAGAAATTCCGAGTACATCGCGTGTAACAGCTGTCATAATTAACAAATGATGCGGTAATTAGGTAACGACTCAATCAGAGGAAGCGGGACGCGAGCTGACCTAACACACGCAACACGGGTCGAGCCTAATTATGTAATGTAAACAAATCAGGAACATTACTTAACACTTACTTTATAATGTTTTCAATAATTATAATAATAATATTAGCCCTCATATTTTGACTACCTCTGTGGCTCAATGGTTAGCGTGTTGGCGCTCAAGCCGAAGCTAACGGGTTCGATTCCCGCTAGGGAACAAAAAAGTATTCTGTGTTGCAGGGTCATGGATGTGTATAATCCCCACCATGGTTCAGGCCTTGTCGTGGCGGTGGGGCTCAGTAAGTTCTAGGCACAAAAATTAAGGAAACGCAATTATTTTATTATTATAGTTTATTTTTTACATTTTGAAGTCGGTTTCAATTTTTGTTTAAAACTTTTTTATTTCTTAATTTTTAGTGATTCCGAAATTCGATAACCGATTTTATTTGTCTGAAATATGGATATAACTGTTAAACGCATTTCCACTGTCTATACTCCTGTCTATACTCCATCACCAGACCTATAATGAGACTTATGGTCTTATGGTTTCCACCATAGACAGTTGAGGGAACTCCTCTACGTTTTCAGTAGCTACCTTGTGTTTGGACTTAATTCATTCATATTGTCGAGTACCTTGCACACATATGGGTTATAAGTCTCATTATAGGTCTGGTGATGGAGTATAGACAGGAGTATAGACAGTGGAAATGCGTTTAACCAGACCACCAGTCACCAGACCTGTAATGATACTTATAACACATATGGGTGCAAAATTCTGGTCAACATACATGAATCATGGGACCCACTCGGAAGTGCACTCTTTTGAATAAAAAAGAATTTTGAAAATCGGTCCACAATTGACAGAGAAATCGGTGAACATACATTACAAAAAAAAAATACACACGAACATAAATTATAACCTCCTCCTTTTCGAAGGGCTTTAAAAAGTATTAAATATATTTCTGTTGTCTGGTACCCGTAACACAAGTTTGTAAATTGGTGTAAAAGCGTCCATAGATATTATTATCAGTATATGTGTTTTTTCTGCTTTTCAGACGGTTGCATAATCGTAGGTATTTTTTTTCTTTTACGCCCGGAAATGCTTTAAGGCATCCCACGGTGGAGTGGGTGTCCCCACGCGGGTATGTGGGACTCGCTGCGCCCGAAAGCTGGTAAGTGGACACAGCTCTACCCACTAAAACCCGGCGAGTGCCACCAATGCCGCCTTTGGTGAGGTGCCCCAGATCTGTTGAACAAACAAGGCACCTCGACGGCTAGTCAGTCCCTCAAGGGACAGACACCACCTCCACAGAGAGGTTGCCCGCACCACAGAAAAACCCCTCCCAACGTCGGGACAGTACAATGGGGTGAGGTTCCAATCCGGCGAGGATTGGAACCTCACTTGTCTTGTCAACACCCTTGTCTCCCTCTACTCTTTTGTCCCCTCTTCTTATAAGAGGGGTACAAAGGGCAGCTCCCTGGGCTCAATTTGCTTCACCCAAGGTGGGGTTCACCTTAGGCTACTAAGCCCCACCGCCGCGACAAGGCTTGACCCATGGTGGGGATAATCGTATATCTAGTCAAGATCACATTAGTCGACTAATTAGTATCTACTGAAACCTATCATCTACACTCACAGGGTTGTTGTCTTCGTCGACGTCGTACTCCTCTCTCTGCACCATCATCAGTTTCCCGCTAGCGTTGATCACCTACAACACGAGCTACTCATAAAAAGTGCATTAACAATACAGACACACCAATGCATACATAAATTGTAAAGTTATGTAAAACAATAAATAAGACTTATGAAACACATTCTCAAGATTTATATAAGTATATATAAATCTTGAGAATGTGTTTTATATAGTATAACTTTATATAGTATATAATAAGAAGTTGTGCGTGTGGCCTATAGGGAAAAGGAGGGTAACGCATCTGCATAACCTTTGGTTGTACGAATGTCTATGGGCGTCGGTAGTCACCATAAGACTCCGACTGCTTGTTTGACTCCTTATGCCATAAAAAAATACATACAAGTTGTTGCCCGCAACTTCACCCGCGGTGAACACTACAACCACAGTGATAATAAATGAAAGGCTAAAGAATTATTTAATTCGTATAACTAGTTTCGAATTACCTGCTACATCTAATTTACAAACATTACAACAACACTCACGAGCGAGTCTGGCGGCGCGGGTGCGGCGCCGGGGGCGGGGCCGTGGGTGGAGCCGTGGGCGGGTCGCGCTGGCCCCTGCAGGCGGCACAGCTGCGCCGACACCACGCACGCGGGGTGCGCCAGCGCCGACACGTCCACCGCCTGCACGCAGCGCGCCTCCACCCCGCCCTCTGATACATAACGACATTGAACAACTCATCTATATATTAATATGTGAAGCTAAAACCTTTGTATCCCTCTTTGAGAGGATTGCGCAAACGGAGGAATTTGAAATTTGGTACGAAGCTAAGTGGAAAGGGACTTGAGAAAGCTATTATTTTATTGTAATATAAAAAGTATATTATATTATAAGCATAAATACATTAAATTTTTTAAATAAAATGTTACACACACTACAATACGCACACATTCTAAGTGGAATAATGGTCAAACATGAAACAATAGTTGACGTATGACGATTAGTTTTTGTTTTACAATGAAGTTTTGAAGCATTAGTTTTTAGGCACTGTCAAACTGTATTTGAAGTAGCATTTTTTTTTTTGTAAACGAATTCAATCGCTGGGCGACCTTGTGTATTTAATGTTTATTAGCTTATGTAATTCAGTATATCAATAGACTAAGTACGTAGTTAACGCTATATTTAATAAAGCGTCTTCCATGAACATAAACTATCTTGGTCAAGCCCGGGTGGCTGATCCGTGCGTCGTCTTATGGCGCATGTAGAGAAACGCCGCAACGCTAGTAACGATAGTTCTTTTCAAGCCTTATTTTTTTGAAACACAAAAAGAAGTATAAGATAGACGATAGACGCAAGATAGACGATAGTAGTATCCATGCAAACTCGCGGCACACGCGCATATCTACCATCGGTATCTCACTTAAATATTAATTATAGTAACTCATATATCTACTATTTCTTTCTGCAAGACGTGCTTGAATGTCAACCACTGCTAGTATCGAGATAGATATAGAGATAGATCACTTTGGATATCATCAGCAACTTTTTTTATGATAGTTGGATAGGCAAACGGGCAATCGAGCCACGTAATGGTAAGTGGTCAGCATCACCCATGAACATAAACAAGTTAACCTAAGACTCACCCAGGCAACTTATTCACGTGTTGCCTATCCTGAGACATAAGATGTTAAGTCTCTGTGCCAGTCTTCTGCCCTTCTCTCCAAAACACAGGTAAGCTGTTTCACGGAAGAAAAAGCAGGATAATGGCACCCAAGTAGAGGGGAGGACTCCCACCGGTTAAACCCGTCTCCACTGGTGAAGGTAAATACATACGTCCGTCCAGCCTGGTGAGCTCGTAGATGGTGACGAGCGCGTCGGCTCCGAACACCACGAGCTGGTCATGCAGCAGGTCCAGCACCAGCGGCTGCGCCTGCGCCCGCACCACCCGCGCCCACCGGTTGTCGAGCTTGGCGTCGCGCGGGTAGAAGCGGATCTCATCGTGACCGTCCGTTATGCTGTAGCTGCCTGGGGTGAAAATGTATTTTTTTATTAATATCATATACTTAGTGACCCCTATATCTTGTTATGGGTGTTGATATATTATTCACCTATACATTGGCCCAATACTGAATGGTAAACTTCACACATCCTGAAAGACCTTTAATCTCATTCTTTAAATTCTTCTCAATTTTTCCTTAACCGGTAATTTCATACATTAATGAGGTTTACAACAGAGGTTTACAACGTACCAGTTAGAATTCGCCCTGGACAATTTGTATGATGAATATGTGTGTCAGAATCACGGATAGATTCGTTTTCTTTCTCTTCTCACAAGCTTACTGATGCACCGTAAGTCAATTTGCACGTACCTAATGCATGAATTCAAATAAGTGATGACAACGTATCGACTGACCGGCCACGATGTAGTCGCGCCACCACAGCAGCCCACCGCTCACCACGAAGTCGGTCTCGTGCGCCTCGTTCCCGAACAGCTTCCAGCGGCGCGCGGCACTGCCCCAGTGAGCCAGCCCTGCGCGCCCCGCCACCGCCACGTGCGCGCCGCTCGCGTCCATCGCGCTGTACTGCACACACACGCCCGCTCACTACACACGTCCACTTACTATACACGGCAATAACTATACACGCCCACTAACTATACACGCCCACTTACTATATGCTCACACCCGCTACTGCTACACCGCTTGAACAAGACATGTTTGAACATGTACTATGCGGTTTCACCGTACTACATGGCTTAAACCTGTGCTACATGGCTTGAACACGTCCTTAACGGCTTCAAAATGTGCTATGTGGACTGAACATGTGCTACATGGCTGGTGCGAAACTATGTATCGAATAATCGCGGCAAATCGTCGAACATTCGCAACATGGTATTTATCACAGCGAATCGCGATAAATACCATGTTGCTGCGCAACCCAATCTACAATTCCAAGTATCCATTAAGTGCGTCCATCTTCATCCATCATCGTCCATCTATCGAAACACGAAATACTTCATGTTGGTTCCGGGGGAATCCCTGCATCGTAACAAAGATTTATATATTATGTGGCTATATGGTTTGTGCGTGTGTGTCAAGAGACGCGGCTTGTACGTTTGATAGACCATATAAATTAAGTGTATAGGTGTACAAAACAACTTGTAGATATTACATTATTTGATTTATCACATTGACCTAACTAGGCTAATTGATAAATGAACGACAGTAGTCGTAGATACTAATGTGTTTTCTGAACGCGTTACTCTGATTGTAGCCATAAAGTGTAGGCTAAGAGCACCGCTTGTTATTAATACTTAAATATTTGTGAAATCGGTTGATAAGAGTATCTCACCCTCAACGGCCAGTTGCTGGCTATGTATGTGGCGGGCAGCTGCAGCACGTTCCACTGCTTCCTGCACTCGTTGTCGTCCACGTGCTCGCGATACCTGCCGCTGTCCCGCCCCTGGTCCGGCCCCTGGTCCCGCCCCTGGTCCAGCCCCGGGTCCAGCCCGTACTCCTGGTACGAGTCCGACGACGAGTCGATGATGGAGATCTTGGTGCGGCGGGTCAGGTTGTCCTCCAAGTTTATGTACAGCTTGTCATCCCCTTGCAGGTAGAGGTGCCTTTGGTTGCTCTTAAATAGAAAATATTAATAAACAATTTAAAGTGCAAATTAGTGACAAATTTATACGCTATTATTGGCGTTGTCGTCGTCATCCGGCTACAGACAACAGCTCCATCTGTCATTTGTAAACTATGCTAGACCAAACTGCACAAAGAGGCACACGGAAAATTCAGAAGTTTCTAGAAATATATATAAAGAAAATTTCAGTTTTTTTAATCCATGACCGCCTAAAATCTATTAACTTAAATGAAGCCATAGTCTGGCATCGTTTGAATTTAAAACATAGTTTTGAAGTCATGAAAACCACAATATTTAACCAAAACTAGTAGAAATAAATACAAAAAATTACCATGCAGGGGTTGACGCTGAGCGGGCTCTTGACAAAGTCCATTTGTATGAGGTTGGCTCTGTTGTCCTCCTCCGCCTTCACCATCCACAACTGATATCCCTCCGTAGCCCACTCCTGTCAAAGTGTAGAGTCAAAAATATACTCAACCGATACACAACAGATAACAAAATTTCGCGGAGCTCAATATTTCGACATTATCTACAAACGCCTTATTCACGAGAACAATATTCTCGTTTTAAACAGTTTTATTAAGAAAATTAAACCCTATTCGATAATTCTCTATTCGAGTTTAATTTACAGGATAGTATTTATATTTAAACGTTTAGGTATAGTACGGTCGCACTATCTTATGTCTTTGTCGCACGCGCATAAACATATTGCCGTTGCGCGCACACAGGTGCAGTGACCGCCGTATTCAGAGATTGTATACCTTTTGATCATAGCCATAAAGACTAGTGGTTGTGCAAGTATTAGTTGGTTTATTTTGATATAGTAATCCTTTTTTAAACTTGAATTGCCTTGAATGAATTAAAATTAAACAACTAACTATAACTAACTAATTAACGTATGTAAGTACGTAAAGGAAACATGGCTTCTGATAAATAAAATTCAAAACAGGAAATTAAGGATAAATCTTTTGATATTTTAGGTATATCGTAATCGTATAGTTAAATAATATATAGTTACTTTTCTATGACTAGTCAAAAAATATTATATTTTGTAATTAAGACTGACCCACGGACAGACAGCGTAGATTTATAGTGTGCAAAAAAACGAGTTCAAAGACATCCCAAATCCTAAACTATTTTATATACCTATTTTTTTTTAAATAATATAAAATACTTTGTATAAAAATGTTTAGAATCACTGGCAGTAGGCTAAAAGGTCATTGTACGAAATTCTTCGTGTTCCGCGTCCTTACTATAGATGAAGTGTTGGTCGGCCATTATCCGGATAGGAAAACGATCTCCGTACGGTATCCGGTCGAGTGGCAAGGGTTTGGCCGTCTTGTCGTTCATTGAGGGAGGTCTATGTCCTCAGTGGACGGATAGAGGCTTAAGAAGAAGATGATGATGATGATGATATTTAAACACGGAATGTCATCAAAAAGATAGCAATAAATATGGTTTTATATACATCTTCGGATATTTTAAAACAAACCAAATTCCCTTCCAAACCAAAACTTAAGTCACACAATTAAACTGACCATGCTGGTGACGACGAGCGGGTTGTGCCTGGCGAGGTCGCGGCTGAGCCCGTAGTCCCAGGCCAGCGAGCACGCCAGCAGCGAGCCGAACGTGCTCCACACGGACACGCCCCCGCGCTCCCAGCACACGCCCACCGCGCGCCCGTCACCCGTCCACCTGACCGCAATTAGGATAGCATTTTAAATTGACATAGTTATTTTAGAAGTAGTGCCGTGTTGCATTGCAGCCGAATTGGGCCGGCACGACCGGGGTGGTACCTCTCGCTCACATAACACCGGCGTCAAGCGACATATATGCTGTCACATTTCGTGCGGTTTGTGAGTTTCCAGTGGCCCATTGGGGGGGATAGGGAAAAGGGCAACGCATCTGCATAATCTCTAGTTGTACGGGTGTGTGGGCCTCGGTAGTCGCCAAAAGGCTTCGACTGCTCGTTTGCCCGCCTATGCTATAAAAACAAGTTATGTTACATGAAATAAGCAGGTGGCAGATGACCTTTGATGATAAATTGTCGGCGTTGCCAATGAACATACACGAGGTAGCCCGCTTGCCTTATTATGTCAAGCCAAGACAACTATGTGCTGGTGATTTATACATCCAAAATATTAAGACTCAGAATACTGAGTATGCTGATTCTTCACAGTTTAGAACAAAGCCGTTTTTCAGTCAGCTGGAGAAGTAATCAGTCTAGGCCCTGCAGTTCTCCACGTTCCACAGAAGAATTAGTCAAGTTGGCGGAGTACCTGTACAAATGTGCACGCAGTAACGTGTACGTGTACGCAACTTACGTGCGCGTTTATTTTAATACATTAAATATCTCACCTGAGACACTTGACGGGCCCCGGGTCGCCGGGGAAGTCCCGCGAGCTGAGCGCCATGGTGTGCGACACCTCCAGCCCACCCGTCACCTCGTCGATCGTGAACACGTCCACTTGAGAACTGGAACGAGTATAAATACTAGTGAGTAGAGGTCATGAAGGGGACAAAACTCGACCCCTGTTTATATTCGATTGTATATGTTATTGTTCTGAAATGTCATCACGTCTAAAATCAAAAAGTCAAAATTAAAATGTTCAATGTATTTTTAGCATTGTCTTTGAAATTTCAAACAATAAATGTATGGTAAATGTTTTTTGTAGAATATTGTATCGACACATCCTTTATAAGTATGCAAAGTTTTAATTAAATCAAACAGTTAAAGTATAACATTTTATACTTAAAACCCCAACACAATAAAAAAAAAGCTTGAAACAATTGAACCTATTTTTGAAATCCTTCTTTCATATAAATAACTGCATCCAAATTGTATAAAACCCTACGCTGCCACCTTCGATACGACTTACAACTTGAAGTATAAAAAGCATACTCATATTTAAAGGCTAGCAACGCAAATGCTCTAGTGTAGCGGGTGTCTGTGGATGTCGCTTACCACCAGTTGAACCGACTGTCCGTTTGCCCCCTCTTCTATAAAAAACTCCCCTTTTGCGTGGGTGGTTAAAAAAGGGCAGATGTGACATCTGACATGTATGTACTTACTTCCTTCTTCCAATAGTGATAAGTCTAAACTTATGGTTGACGCGCACGCACGTTGCATCGTCGATACCCTGGGCCCATATCCCTTGAACTGCCTGAAAAGAGTTACAATTCATTTTATATGATTCCTTCTTTATCCGACTACGGCAAAACCGGCAAATGGCTATGATTTTAGCAATCTATGTATGTTTGTATTTACGTATGTTAGCGCCTAAGCCGCTTATACGATTTTCCGATTTTCTGTGATGTGTCAATTTGTTCTTATAGTCTAAAAAATCAAAAATAAAAATCAATTTTTTTTATTCAAAATAGTAGCAGTACAGTATCTTTTTGAACGTTAATTGAATCTACCGGTTCCAAGGCAAGCCCACTGAGAAGAACTGGGGAAACAAACATTTAACCACCGGACCACCACCGGACATCGCGTAAGAATTCCAAATTTCACCCACACCATCTTGATGTCCGGAAATCCACAACATCTAGATTTTTACGGCATTTCCTGCCTCGCACTACAAATATATGGAATCAGCTGCCACCTATGGTGTTTCCGAACCGATACGACTTAGGGACCTTCAAGAAAAGAGCATACTCACATCTAAAAGGCCGGCAACGCACCTGCTGATCTCCTGGTATAGCGGGTGTCTGTGGATGTCGCTATTCACTTACCATCAGGTGAACCGACTGTCCGTTTGCCCCCTCTTGTATAAAAAAAATAATTAAACCGACTTTATAAAAGGGGTCCAATATTTTTACTTGTATCATCAATACATAGTAAATTATATAATTTATATACATACATATATTTTTACGTTTTTTTTTTCATAATCATACTTAATTTCAGGGTATTGGAACAACCATGAAGTTTATAATCTATGACTAATTAAACTAACCTAAAAAAAATACCAAGGACGACTTACACAATTGAATATCTATAATAGATTTTACTGGACTTTTAGCATGAATAAAGACTTAGCCACTAAGTTTATCTAGCAGGTATACAGCTAAATCGTCCACTCCTTACCCATAGATGCGTTTCCAAAAAAATCTGGCACAAAAAATATTGTATGAGTAACAAAAACATTGTAGTCCTTTAATTGTAAGCTCGAAAGTTAGTATGTATGAATGTTTGTTACTGTTTCACGCAAAAATTATTAAATGGATTTTAATGAAACTTTTACGATAGTTTGATAGGATAACTGGCAGACACAAATCTTATGGTAAGGTTGTCAAAGTTGGTAATAAACAAAAACAAGTTTGTGTTGCCTATCCTGAGACCAGCTGTTCGGTCTCTGTGCCAATAATTACACTGCCTGTCCTGCCCTTCGGTATTGTGTTGTGCTCCCCCTCTCCCAAACACAGCCAAGCCGTTTCAAGCAGGGTGGTGATACTCAAGCAGACGAGCGGAGCACAGCACAGCCCTCCCACCGGTGAAATTGAATGGTAACAATAACATATACGTGCTATACGTACATTAGGATCAAATTTGAGGTTGGGCGCCGTGAGGTAGGCCGCACGGCCGTCGTTCAACGTGATCCCAAACCCACACACGAGCGGAGAGTACTCGATGTCATTGACGTGTGTGTTGTCCTCCAATATTGGTTCCGCTGTAACATGAATTATTATAAATAACTGGCCATGTTAAATAAATTAAATATAATGATTTCTAATGTTTATGCGAATTTCACAAATAAAAAAATCTGTTGATAAATAGAAAAAAGATACAACTGTCATCATTCTCAATGCATATTCATCTTTAGATACGTAATACTTGAAGTATTACGTAACGCATTTTGTGCAAGACTGGCACAATACCCCAAAGGGCGATGAGAGGCAAGTTTATACTAATAAAACAAGCACTCCTGAACGCAAGAGACTTTATTAAAAAAACACATACGAAGTCTATGAACAAGCGCGATGCAACGATAGCGTGATTCAATGTTACCACTACCGCCATCTAGTGATAATTTACAAAACTAAAAAATGTATAAACTACAACAATTATTTAAGTTAATGCCGGCTCTTAACATCCTGCCCACCAAGGACTACAGTAGTCCTTCACAGTCACATGAAAACATAGTTGACGAGACAACATTAGGTAAAATAAAATAAATAAACAAGTTAACTAAATTACCTACTTTGTAACAATGATACACAAATCACTACACAGAAAATGAAATTAACAAGCGTCAGCGCAAACGCAATAACATACATTTTATTTTTATTTTATACAATCCAATAAAATAAATAACTGCTAGCTCCACTACATAATGAGAGGATAACTAATCTCTCCCTTTTATACATTTTGTATTTTACGTACATTATTCGTCACAAATAGGTAATACACATAGTTTTGAAACAGGGCGCTTTATAATCGTATCCTTACAACGTAAAGTTACGACCCGAGTTATGTTATCGCGACCGGGATGTATGTCCACAACTTTACCATACAACCATTTGGCCGGGGGCAATTTATCTTCCCGAACTAACACAATTTGTCCTATCTTCGGTTCGGGAGTTTGAGTGTTCCACTTATATCTCTGGAAGAAGTTTGCGAGATATTCTTGAACCCATCTTTTTCAAAAACATTGTACCATTTTTTGGGTTAACTGCCAACGACGCAAACTTCCTACAGGGACAGTTTCATAGGTACCATCAGGAGCAATCAACAAAGGCTCACCTATCAGAAAATGACCCGGCGTCAGAGGTATGGGATCGTCAGAGTTAGTACTCACTTGAGACAAGGGACGAGAGTTGAGGCAGGCCTCAACCTGTGCTAAGACGGTGGACATCTCCTCAAACGTGAGGGTGGAGTCTCCAATAACTCTCTTGAGATGATGTTTAGTGCTTTTGATCCCTGCTTCCCAAAGTCCGCCAAAATTCGGAGCGTGGGGAGGGATGAAATGCCATTCAGTCCCATTATTTGCTAAAATTGAGGCAATATCCTTCAGCATACCATGTCCTTCGTCGATGAATAGTCGTTTAAGTTCTCTGGAAGCACCCACAAAATTTGTACCATTGTCACTCCAAATCTGGTTACACCGACCTCTCCGAGCAACAAACCGCTTAAATGCTGCCAAGAACGCCTCAGTTGTAAGATCTGAAACAGCTTCTAAGTGTATTGCTCTTGTGGACATACAAACAAAAAGGCAAATGTACCCTTTGTACGATTTATGTCCACGACCTTTAGAAACCCTAATGTTAATGGGTCCAGCATAATCTACACCAGAACACAGAAAGGGTTTATTTGGAGTAACACGACAGGTCGGTAACTGTCCCATGAGTTGTGTTTTCGTTACCGCGACGTGTCGAATGCAAGGAATGCATTCATGTATGAACGATCGATCGATAACTACGCCATTCCAGCTGGAGATGTTCTGGTAAGTGATCTTCCCAATCTAAACCTGAGATCCAAAGCTTCTGTATTAATACTTTTGCTGCTATAATACAAGGTGCTATCCACCCCATTGGATCGTACATACGTGATATTTCTGCGATAATTAGTCTTTTTGTTTGGTGGCGGTTTCACCGAGTAATCAAAGTGATCCGAACCTCGATTCCTGGTAAGACCCAAAATTGTTGTAATTGCATCCTCTTTAATTTCCAAATTATTATGTGTATCTATTTTCAGTTTTTTCAATAGTTGTTGAAAAAACTGAAAATCTCTGTCTTGTTGCAGGACCACTTTTGCAATGTAAAACCCGCTTTTCCCAGTAATTGATTCATTTGTTCATAAATCTTAACAGCCTCTGTTTCAGTGTCGCATCCGGTCATCAGGTCATCCATATAAAAGTCTGAAGCCACTCTTCCAGCAGCTAATGGATATGCACTACCTTCATCCACAGCTGTTTGTTGTAACGCCTTGACGGCTAGATAAGGTGCGGCAGACGTGCCAAATGTCACTCTTAATAACCTATAGTCTAAGATTTCAGATTTAGAATCGTTTCTCCATGCAATTCGTTGAAAATCTGCGTGTTTCGACGCCACCTTGATCTGACGATACATTTTAATTATATCTGCTGTAAAACAAATTGAATGCAATCTCCATCGCATAACAGTATGTCGCAAATCTGGCTGTAAGGTGGGTCCTACCATTAAGGTGTCGTTTAAAGATACACCATTTGTGCCTCTGCTCGATGCATTGAACACTACTCTTGTCTTACTGGTTGTTTTGTCCATCCTGA
Organism: Helleia helle; assembly: GCA_963853865.1. NCBI lineage: Eukaryota > Metazoa > Arthropoda > Insecta > Lepidoptera > Lycaenidae > Helleia > Helleia helle. The sequence continues at coordinate 14,514,867 of OY971433.1, read as the reverse complement.
TCACCGCGTGATGAGGTAGCCAAAAACAACCGGCAGACTTTTTAGCCTCAGCTTCTGGAACTTGCTCCATATGGTTTAGCTCGAGATATTCGTTCAACACTTCAGAATATTGCTGTTTCTTAACATAATCCTTATCTAAACGTTTTTCTAATGTAAGCAATCTCTTTACTGCAATGATTCGAGTGTTTCCGTATTGACAATTAGGATTTACAGATCGAAACGGCAGTTCCACTATATATCGACCATCTTCGTCTCGACGCACAGTTCTAGTGAAATGGTCTTCGCATTCCTGTTCTTCCGGGGTAAGAATTTTGTTCAATAAACTTGGTTCGGCCTCGATTTCCCAAAACCGTTTCAGGATATCGAGTTCTTGTACCTGTACGTGCATACTTACGAGTCTTGCGCTCTCTTTGTCACTCTTTATTTAACCCGATAATATCCAGCCGAACTGAGTATTTTGTGCTATCATAGGACTGACTGGATTTTTCTTGAATCCTTCCTTTATGATATTGCAATACACTTCGGCACCTAATAAAATGTCAATTCTATTCGGGATATTATATTGAGGATCAGCTAGGTCTAAATTGTTAAGTTCAGCCCACGGCGACATGGAGAAACGTTTATTTGGCAAAACCGAAGTTACAGTGCTAAGTACATGCGCTTTAACCTGCAATTGAAAAGTGGGGTCATAAAGTGAATGAATATTTACCATAACAACCGATTTTGATGTCAATTCACTTTTGCCTCCACCAATACCGATTATGTAACCTTTGCAGGCAACTTTCGGAAGTCTCAGCAGTTGTACCGCGGCTTCAGATATAAATGAAGCCTGTGACCCTTGGTCTAGAAGGGCCCGCAATATTTGTGAACACCCATTCTTTGACTAAACCCTTAGAAGAGCTGTGGCTAATAACGTCTGACTGTGCACGTTACCTGTCGAAAGATGGGCTTTGATTTCTTTTGAGAAATCATCTTGATCTTCGTTCTCGGAATGACTTATTTCCTCTTCATCGCTGATTGTATCGACCTTCGTGGCGGTGGCGACTACAATAACATTTTGAGGGTGCAATAATGTATGGTGACGCTTTTGACATACGCGACATTTAGTCACAACGCGACATTGCCTACCGGCATGATTGGTACCTAAGCAATTAAAGCAAAGGCTCAAGGTGCGAACGATTTCACGCCGTTTGTTGACGTCCTGTTTGGCAAATTCTTTACAATTGTACAGCCTATGGTTGTCGGTACAGTGTGGACATACTAGATTGTTAATTTTTGGTTGTTGATCTGTTTCTATGGTGTGATTTGTAGCAAAGCGATTCGGATTGAGTTTTGATTTACCCTTTGGTGGCTTCAAGAGCCTTAAATCGCGTTTTCAAAAACCCGGTAAAGCTTTCGTACGTTGGTAGGTCATCGCCGGACCTATTCACCTCTAGCTCCCACTCTTTCCGAGTCACTGAGTCTAACTTAGAACTTACAAGATATATAATGAAAACATCCCAACTAGAAATATCTATACCTAAACATGTCATTTCGTGTAAACACTCTGTTGTTGTATCTAACAAAACAAACAAACCACTGGCAGATTCCAGCTTAAGAGCGCGTTGGTTAAACAATCGTTTAAGAATATTATTAACTAAATATCTTTTATTGTTATACCTAGCGTTTAATATGTCCCAACATTTTTTGTAATTAGCTGCAGTAATAGAAACATGTTTAATAAGGCGATGCGCCTCACCAGTAACTAAAGTCTTTAAATAATGCAAGCGTTGCACATCATCGAGAGCAGAGTTATTGTGTATCAGTGAGACAAATAGATCATGAAATGTTATCTACTCCTCATAATCCCCATTGAAAGTAGGAACTGCTATTTTTGGCAGCTTCGACGTCGACGAAGTACCTGCGACCTGTCCCGAGTCCGACTTTTCACCTTGACTAGACGATGGTTTTTTCTTAAGCTTTGATAGTAGCTCCCCTTTGTATTCCAGATACAGCTCATACCCCTTGTCGAAAATGTCATCTGTCGTGTATTTACTATTACTTAGAGTATCTTCGTCATTGGTGCTAATAATCTTTTCATGTTTCTCGGTGAACTTTCCAATCAGTACTTCTAAGCCTTCTAGTCTTGCCACCATATAACCTTCCGTCAGTCTATCTTTGGGCGACTTTTTAAAGTTAATCTTTCCTTTTTCTATTTGTTCCAATACACTAAACATAACTTTAATGTCCTTCTCCATATTGATTGAGATTCAAATATCGATAAAAATTCTAAATTCCAAGTCGCGAATTTTTCTAAGTGTTTTAAAAACAGTTCACACTCTAACTGAAATCGGGCATGGATTCCCCGTCACTTCACTTTTTCTTAAACTATTCTAAGTCTAAATTGAAACTTGAGAATTTTACAAGTCCATGCATTAATGAAAATTTTACTAAGTCTTTAAATAACTCACAGTTTGCTTCACTTATAATATCACTGATCACTGCCCAAAACGTTCTTGCAATATTTCTAAGTTTCTTGAATTAAGTTCCCAAATTTGTCCACCAGGTGGCGCTAGAAGCGCTGTCGCCGTCAGCTCCAATAACCAGATAGTTCGCACATTCACCAACCCAATTTTATTTTGTGACTTTCCAATCCCTTGCGGGTCAAAAAGCATCCGGCTCGAAGGACCTTTGTGCAAGACTGGCACAAGACCCCAAAGGGCGATGAGAGGCAAGTTTATACTAATAAAACAAGCACTCCTGAACGCAAGAGACTTTATTAAAAAAACACATACGAAGTCTATGAACAAGCGCGATGCAACGATAGCGTGATTCAATGTTACCACTACCGCCATCTAGTGATAATTTACAAAACTAAAAAATGTATAAACTACAAAAATTATTTAAGTTAATGCCGGCTCTTAACACATTTTTTAAGATTTTGATCCGCCCATGTATCGCACCATATCGTTTTACAGTAACACTCCACCTCCCCTGAACGCTACGTAACATCCAAGTGACTTTTTTATACCTTTTTAAATTAATATAATTAATCAATTATAACTTTAAAGTTGCGCAAAGTGCCGGAGAGGCGCTAAAATACCTTTGTTATCGATGAAATATCGTTTAAAATGCCATAAATTAAATAAAGAGGTACCTACTTCAATTCATGTTTTTGATAAAAAAAAAATAAAAAAAAGTAACACATTGTTCCAATAACCCCCATCCCAAACCTGTATCGCACCATAACGTTTCACAAGACCCCTTATTTATTTTATAAAAAAGAAAAATGTATAATTTAGAAAAAAATGAATCAATAAATAAAAAAGTAAATAATTAAATAAGAAAGTATAAAAGTTTTCACAGTATATAAAAGTCAATGTTTGTATTAATTAGTTGCGAAAGTATATTATTTAGTGACATCATGGGGATCGGTATGATGTAGCAAAAATAGACACTGAAATTTTGCCGCTTCTTCAGTGGACAATTTATAGTCTATAATGGCTATGCCGATCGATCCTTTTGGGCTCTATTGATTGAGTTCGTGACTGGGGTGGCTATTTATAAGATAAATTAATTGTTTATTTTACTATATACATAAGTAATAATAGTTAATAATATCGAACATGGTAGAACTTTTACTATCCTAAGATGAAATTAATGTTATACGGCCAAAGAAAAAGGACTTTATTTATACCTTTAGATACTTGTTGGTTTATGGAGAATGGTATACGTCCCAGATCCAGACAGTAGTCCCTGTTTTGTGCGCCATCCCAGCGGTACCGCAGGAGGTGGGCTCGGGTGGTGCACACCAGTATCTCCGTGCCGGATATACAGCACATCCTTGTTATGTGCCCGTCCCATACTAATATTTCTTTAAACTGTAAAAAAGTTATACCACAAACATTTATAAACAAATGTTTACATATATATTTGTTCTTTGGTGTAAATAAATTACGGGGTGTATTTGGAACGCTTGCGAAAACGAAGATGTGATATGATGAGAAGGTGTGATGATGATAGTGTTGGCATAGCCTGACATGATACAAGTGAAAAAAACGCGCTTTCTTTTTTTTTTGGATGCCTTTTTTTTTTTTTTTGTATAATCCGTTTTAGTAAACATAATGTTACAGGAATTTGATGATAATGCTTTAAAATAATGGTTTTTTGAAAAAAAAAAAAACAGCAATTGGTTTATAGTTCACGCCCGCTAGCGGACTCAATCAGCTGATTGCGTTCGCCGCATGCACGAGGTGAAAGAACTCCCGCACCGCGCGCGTCTTCAGTGCGCCCGCTAGTCGCGCGTCTCGCGGTTAGCATGAGTGCATAGTGTGTATACATACATTGCGGGTTTGCAAAATAAACAAGTCCTAAAATTTTCTTTAAAAACGTTTCTGAGATAAATGGTTATATGCATTATATAGTATATTATTAGGGTTTAATCTTCGCAAGCGTTCCAAATACACCCGGTATACAAAGCAATATCTCTGTTTCAACTAATGAAGCATTCTGTCTTAACTACTCAAAAACTTTGGTTTGCCGTAATTTAATTTATATTTCTTTTTAATTTTAGGTCTACGAAACCACAGAGGAAAGCTAGCAATATAATAAAGCTAAAGATATAAGAACCTGTTTATTTCTTTGAATGCCCTAATCTTTCGATCTACCAATTGGATTTGAAAATTTATTTTTGTATAATATGATAGTCTCATTATTCCAGAGGTTATTGGTTATATTTATGTAGAATAACGTTTTACTTTTTCCATTTACTGGCGAATAAAACCGGAGACAATAGTCCGTAATATTCTAAGCATTAAAATACTTGCATATTTTACTTCAAAAATAAACAATTACCATGTAATATTTTAAGAAAATACTTGCATATTTTAATTAAAAAATAAATAATTACCAGTGTAATTTTAAGAGATGGAATAACTTCCTTAACAAATAATTCTGCTGAATCTCTCCTCAGGCTGGCATTAGGAGGATCGCACTGTTGATACGCCATTTCGTCTGCTTGTGAATCCACATTGTATAATATTAGATGGCCCTCTGATGTCTGTAACCATAAATAAAATATTACATATAAATATTGATATGTCTTTTCTGTCGTCCATTAGTTTCATTGATCTAGTTGCGGTGACGATATCCACCCGTCTCAGAGTTGGATGCGAATGTCGGGGGATCGGCCGTCTTGGTGTTTATTAAAGGCCTATAATATAACGATACTTAAATATGTATTTACAATTATGTACAGTGTAAACCATGATAAACATGATTTACAATTACACATTTCAAGCTAGCGAGCAGTCGAAGCCGTTTGGCGACTATCGATTTTTTTTAATATCAGGGGGCAAACGAGCAATCGGAGCCTCACGGTGCCGACGCCTATACACATCCGCACAACCAAGGCCCCGCCCTCCTTTTCCCTATCCCCCCCCCCAATGGGCCACCGGAAACTCACAAACCGCACGAAACGCGACAGCATAGCTGTCACTTGACGCCGGTATTATGTGAGCAAGAGGTACCACCCCGGTCGTGCCGGCCCAGATCGGCTGCAATGCAGCATGGCACCTACCTCTTACCATCGATCCCCATAAATATCTAAACAACCAGAGATCATGCAGATGCGTGCCTTCCCCCACCACCCCTTTGGGCCACTGGCAACTCACATACCGCACGAAACGCGACAACATAGCAGGCTGGTCCTAGTTTGAATGTGACCTAAGTCCAATAATAATTAATAGACGAAAACAAGTTGATAATGAATAAAATCACACAGCTTACATATATTGTGAACAACACAATTTTAATACATGGGACGGAAGACAGTAATGATTTCAATGTCCAATATGTTATCTGTATGTTCTTATTTCCCAAAGCTGATAGACTGTAGATAATAAATAAATGGTTGGGGTTGTGCCACTGAGAATCAAGCCAATCTATTCTATATATAGACATCATCATCATACACCCTTATTCATTGTTTGACACAGGATATTTTGTAAGAGACAGTGTCATTGCTGCAAGGCAGCCAAATTTCACAGGTACGACTGGGTTGGTACAGGGTACCTCTCTGTCAAATAATACTGGAGTAAAGTGACAGATATTCATATGCTGTCGTGTTTCGTGCGGTTTGTGAATTTCGGGTGGCCCATTGGGTACGGGGGGATGGGGAAAAGGAGAGGAACACATCTGCATAACCTCTTGTGCGGATGTCTAAGACGGCTCCAAGTGCTTGTTTGCCTCCTTAAGCCATAAAAAATTGGCCTATTACAATGATCGCCAAACCATGTCCTGCCACTTGCATCTAAGTATTGAATAGATTAGAGAAAAAAAGGAAACGAAGACATAGATTAGAGAAGAATAAAGGAAAGGAAAGGAATTTGTAAATAAAACAGTCTACTCTATTCTTCTTTAGGATACAGTACTAAGAATAGAAAGGGCTTGAATTTAGGCTCTCACAATATTAAGATAGTTACATCAGATCCTCTGTTAAATTAATTTATCATCATCAGCCTATCTGTCCATGGCTGTACATGGCCTATGTTCAGCCATGGACAATTGACACAAAAAAAAATAAATAAATTAATAATAATGACAAATTAGCCATGAGCCAAATTATCACACAGTGGTACCCTCGAGATGGCAAAAGACGTAGAGGACGACAACAAGCGCGCTGGGAGGATGAGCTTAAACTTACGGCGGGATCCAAATGGAGAAGAGTTGCTCAAGACCGTAAACAATGGAAGCTACTGGAGGAGGCTTTTGCCAACAGGCACACTGAGTTGAGAGACATACTATAACAAACTTCAAGATCAGGTCTCTCACCCAGTTTAAAGGGCTAACCCCTAAATACTCAAACGAATCTCAAATTTAAGACGTACTTAAAGTCATGCTACGACGTGTCAGATTCAAAGAAAAAAGAGGGACAACACGAGTTTAAGTACGTCTTAAATTTGAGATTCGTTTGAGTATTTGGGGGTTAATAAATAAAAATAATAATGACATATTCATTTTATAATAAAGTACAGCAAAACTTATATGTGAGTAGATACAAGGATGCTACCCGCTAGTCTCAACTCATCCTACATCACAAGACATTTCTTAAAGAAACTGAAATATCATATATCATAAATAACATAAAAGCCGTTGGAGTTTGTGTTGTGACTTCATGCCCTACCAATAAAGAAAAAAAATTGCTATAAAATTTTTGCACCGAGATACTATAGCCAACCCTTCGAACCCGCTACCTCCGGCTTGAGCACCAACGCACTAACCATTGAGCCACAAAGGTAGTCAAAAAATGTAATTAATCAGTACAACATGTACTAAAGGGTTATCTCTGTCCTCTTTACTATAGGTACATAAAAAATAACTATTATAATAAATGTTCAGACTTACAGATATACATATCATAGAAGAGTCCGGTTTCCATTCTATCCCCACATTTATACCGAGTCTTTGTACAGATTCTGCACTCCTTTTGTGGTAGACTATTGGAACTGAGGGCTGTAAGAATTGGTCAAATAGTGAATAAATAGCATTTTAGTAAATATTTACAAAATATTTCGTTTTCTTGCTTTTTTAAATTAAAATGTACTATTACTATTTAAAAAAATACGCACCTTGCAAAACCATACTGTGAAACTTTCTTCAGTTAAAGACGCGAACAATATTTTGTCCCTATTAGATACTATCTGCTTAATTATTTGATCTGAACCCAAGGTTTTCAGTATTTTTGGCCAACCTATCGGAAAATACATCTTATAAGTTTATTTAACGTAATTAATAGAAACTTTTATCTGGGTCCATTGCCAACACAGTAATATTATAAATTACGACGTATAGCATCCATATTAGTAATTAGATTTAGTATGAAATTATTGCAATTATTTATATTTTAAATTTTAATATTAAAGTTTGCGTCTGTTTCGTCAACACCACTGAACGTCAACACAAGTGACAAAATTGACATTGACATACTTATAATGACATCAGCACTTTTTCTATTTGATATGAGCGCAAATCAAGAAATAATTCTGAGAATGTTATGAAGCTCAAGAAAGCTAGCCGTACTCGATATTTCTTTTTGCTATTGTTATTTGTTTGTTTGTGATCGTTTGATTATAAAAAATTGGATGTCTGTAAAGTTGGCTTACCGACGATAGTTTAACTTGCAACGTTATAACAAAACGCAAGCGTACAATGAGCGTAACGGGACATTTTCGTGCATGCAGCTGGCATTCACTTGTTCTTATTCAGCGGAAGCGGAAGAATATTGAGGTACTTCTATACACCATTTTCCGTACCCAGTACACATAGTAAAAACAAATTTTCAGGCGTTTTGACAGTGTACACACACATAGGCACCGTAACACTTATAAAACTTAGAAGCCATTTTTTATTCAAGACAACTAGAATCATTTTATCACTTTTACGATGTTTAACAACATATGACGTCACGTGACAAGTGTAAGCGTTTTGGAACGAATTTAAAATGCATTAAAAAATGTAAGATTTTATAGGCATTAGACGTATTTAAGCAAAAGTTAATTATAATTTAGATATTAATAAATGATTAAAAAACATTTCTGAAAAATGTCAACATCCCTATTAAACCAATTTTCGTTCAAGGTTATTTCAGTTCTATTATTGGAAATGGGTATTTTTATATCTTTAATTAAATTAACTAAGTGTGTATTTCCCTACCTGATACGACATTCTGAAGCAAAGATAATAATTACTTTATTATAATAAAATATATCCTTCCATTCATTCAACCGAGTGATATGTCACATGCCGTTGAAGGCTTACACACAGTTAAGACATACGGACCTTCAAGAAAAGAGCATATTCATATTTATAAGGCTAATTTATAAGGAAACACACCTGCTATCGCACTGCTAATGGTGTAGTAGGTCATCTATGGATGTCGCTTATTACTTACCACCAGGTGAAGCGACTGCCCGTTTGCCCCTCATCTATAAAATATATCTATTAAATTAAATTAATCATTTTTGACGTGATAAAGTCTTATAAATCGATGAACGCCAGCTGTAAGCGTGGAAAAGTGTCACATTCCGCCTTCCGCCACCGAGCGTGCAAGCGAGAGCGTGGAACAAGTGATAGAGAGACATGTTGGGTTCAGCGTTTGGCTTGTGACGGATGCCTTATGTGTTTTTATTCATTTGAAACAGCCAACATTTCATTTAATTTAACACCCCTATATTATATTTTTAACTATAACTAGATTAAAAAATAGAATACCCATCCGTATTTTTTATTTTCTCATTTAGATTCATTCATTTTGATATTTATTTTAACTTTTGAAATTCTTTCTATTCTTAATAGATGTAAGTGCCAAATGACGTTATTTATTCGGCGTTTGATTTAAAAACTTAATCAGTATAATATAATGTGATTGGTTGGCGAATATTGTGGTGGCCTGTGATGGGAGTGCTGGAGTGAGAACTGAGAAGTGATCACAGACATATAAGAGAAGCAGACCAAACACAATTATCACAAACACATTGACAGTAATACGCAATAACTCCATCACGTTCTCATTTGTCTGAACTCCAAATACACCTTTCTTTGTCTTTCAATGTAGTAACACAGACACATACATAGACAAAACAGAAAGCGAAGCCATCCGCCATATTGATAGATGATGATAGATGACAAATGGCGTCATAACAAAATCGCTCAAGTGTTTTTGTTTCATAAAAATATTAAATATTAATATGTGAATTGTAAAAATAAGACGGGATAAATATGGTTAAGTGCAGTGCCATACGATGTAGGAGTGTTACATATTATAAAACACCTGACATAATATTTCCTAAGTAAGTATTGTGAAGCAAAATAACGTCGTGAAAAATGTTTTGTTTATTATGTTACTATTCATACTTAATTTAGGTAAATATAAACATTAAGCGTTGGTTTTACGTGTATATTTTTGGAATACGTATGATACCCAGCAAATTCATCTAAGTTTATTTAATTACTACAACATTTTACTTCCCTGAAATCCTGTTTGACAGTTTTGGTACTTTAGTTATTTGCAGGGGTAGGATTTAGATTTACTAATATTTTATTAGATTTATTTTATTTTAATGGCTTAGGTTAAGCGAGAAAAGTATTAGGTCAAATTAGGTTAAAAATATTAGTAGTAAAGTTTCGATGTATTAAGTGCCTAATTTATTTTTAATATAGATACTTGGTTAAACTCATAATAGGTACACAAACATTCTTGAATGATACATTTACTTCTTTTCAGGTTTCCAAATGATGTGCACTTGTGAAATTCCTGGTTGGTAAAAATGAACGTGACAAATTGGCAGCCCACAAATCTTGTCTTATGTTCAAAACATTTTGACAGTCGTAATATAGATAAAAGTGGCTTTAATGGAGCAATTCCAACAATTTTTGATTTATTGTTGCGAGAGGTATGATTTTAATTTCATAATATGGTTGCCATGTGTAATTACCACATTAAAAACTTCATAAAAAGTATAAAGTGGTCACAAGACGAGTACTGAATATTGCAAAATCTTCTACCTATGCCTACAGGCATATATTTTTGTATTTGTCGAAAAATATACTATTCCAAAGATAGTTATACTTCATTGGACGTCTTGGGGTACGTTTACTATAGTAGTGGCTACGGCAGTTAATATTTTAAATATATTAGTTGGTAAATGGTAATAGATATCTTCCCGGTGATGAATTTATCACTTATTTTATTATTTTTACTATAACTCTATTACTATATATATTATTTGTGTGTTGCCTATCCTGAGACATAAGATGTTAAGTATTATTATTATTATTATTTAAGGGGTGGGGACACCAGCAAGGCCAGACGGGTGATCAGTCCTCATTAACGGGACCATTTCACCCAATTCCCCGGGCTCGCCTTCAGGATTAGATGCGGGGACGGGTTATCATTTGCCCCTCTGGTGTCACCCCCTCAAACCTACGTGTTGATCTACAAAAACTACTTAGCTGCCTTATGGTTAGATATGCTAAATCTCCCTTCTTCAGCTCGTCCGCTCCAAACAGCTCCCATCTTGCGTATGCATATGCTGGGCATTCCGTTATGAAGTGCAGACTGGTCTCTTCTTTCTCTTTGCACTTAGGACATAGAGGGTCCTCTGTTAGCTTCATTATTGACAGGTGTCTGTTGAGTGGGCAGTGTCCCGTCAATATTCCCACAACTGTTCTAATGTTGCTCCTATTGAGTTTGAGCAACTCTTTAGTCTTCTTGCTGTCAAGCGTCGAGATGAAGAATTTCGACTGTCTACAGCTCTTCGTGTCATTCCATCTCTGGTTTGTTTCTTTGTTTATTCTCAGGGTTATAACATTTTTTGTTATCCTGTGTGCTATTGGCAGTCTCGGCTCAGGGCCTATTAACGTCTCATCGGCACCTTCTCTCGCCAGTCTGTCTGCTTCTTCATTGCCCGCATTTCCCTCATGTCCAGGTACCCAGGCAACTTCTAACTCAGTCTGGTCTGCTAGATCTTGCAGGGTGTTTTTGCATTTTTTGACCAGTGCTGAGGTAGTCTCCCTCTTACTGAGGGCCTTCAATGCCGCTTGACTGTCACTGTATATGACTGCCTTCTCAATCCTCTGTGCGCTAGTGATATTTTATTTAATCATGTTGGCGCATTCTCGTATTGCGAATATCTCCGCTTGGAATACGCTGGAGAATCTGCCTAGATTAAACGATGCTTTCATTTCAGTTGGATGGCTAATATATACGCCAGCCCCTGATAACTTTGTCGATCCCTTCCTGGATCCATCTGTGTAGCCGACCATCGTTGTTTTTGGGTGGTCGATGTTAATGTTCCAGATATCTCTCGAGCCTATGCTTATCCTGTATTTCTTGTCGAAGATTCTCTCCTTCTTTATCAAATCATTGTTTGATAAAATCATGGATAGATTTTCTTCGTACTGTTTTGCTATCTCGGCGTGACCTTTGTCATAGTGCCCTCCATTCCATAATTTGTTGCTCTTAGGCTTGAACCATTGTTCAGTCGCTTTCTTCTTGATCGTGAGATCAACTCGGTTGAGGCCGAGTATCATCTCTAGAGCCGCCGTTGGTGTTGTTTTCATGGCGCTCGATATCATGATGCTGGCTAATCTCTGTACTTTTGTGAATTCTTTCCTGTTCGTTCCTAATTGTGCCTTGTGCCACCACACTAAGGCTCCATGTAGAATTCTTGGTAGTACTATGGCCTTGTAGATCCAATGAACCACTTTTGGTTTCATGCCCCAGGTTCTACCTACCGCTCTCCTGCATTGCACAAGGGCACATTTGGATTTTGTGCAGATCTCTTTAACGTGGGCTTTGTAGTTCAGATTTCTATCTAGGATTACTCCCAGATATTTTATTTCATTGACTACCTCTAGATTTTCGTTATCGATTCTCAATGGAATCATGCTATCAATCTTCCTCTTGTTTGTGAATAACACTAGCTTGGTTTTTGCTGGGTTCAGGTTTAGCCCTTTATCCCTGCACCATCGTAGCGCTGTGTCGATTCATTCATTCATGATGTCTCTGGTCACGCTCAGTACTTTACCTGTGACCAGAATTAGACCATCGTCTGAGTACGCCTGTATGTAAATGTGCATGGCGTTTATCTTTGATACTAATTCGTCTATGAGAATGCACCATAGGAGCGGAGACAGGCATCCTCCTTGCGGAAATGCTCTTCTTGCTCGAATGGTGCATGTTGTTCCCGCTAAGTCAGCTTGTATCGAGCGATGTTTTAACATATTAGTTATCCATCCCGTTATCTGTCCAGATATCCCCTTTCTGTTAAGTGCTTCCACAATGGATTGAGGGGTGGCCTTGTCAAAGGCTCCCTCTACATCGACGAAGCAGCCAAGGGAATATTCTTTGTTCTCTATAGCTCTTTCAATTCTTATTACCGCGTTGTGTAATGCCGTCTCAATGGATTTTCCTTCCATGTAGGCGTGTTGGTTGGCGTGTAGCGGCATTGAACTCTTTTCTATCCCTGCTCTCATGTGTCTGTCTAGTATCTTCTCGAGTGTCTTCAATAGAAAACGAAGAAAGGCTTATACATCTGAAGGATTTCGCCTCGTGATATGTAACCTTCCCTGGCTTAGGTATGAAGACGGCTTTGACTCTTCTCCAGCTACTGGGGTTGTAGTTTGTTGCTAAACTACTCCGGTATATGGTGAGGAGGTCATCTTTGATATACCTAAGGGCAACTTGTAGCATCTTGGGAAAGACGCCATCGGGTCCCGCCGCTTTATACGGTAGGAATGATGAAATGCTCCATGCATTAATGCTTCTTCGGTGATAATCAGTTCCGCTTCCGCTTTCGCTTCTGCTAGATTCTCACCGGATGTGACAACCATGTCTTCTTTTGAATAGCTTGTGCTATCCGGGAAGTGTGTGGCCATAATTTCTGCAAGTATTGCTTTGGGTTCCACTACTAGGGTGTCACCTTTCCTTAGGCTTCCTAATTTACAGGTTTTGTCTTTTGCTAGCGTTTTTACCAGCATGGCCGCTTCTGGTTGTTTTGTAACGCTTTCGCAGTATGTACTCCACCCGTTTCTGTTTTCTTTGCGGCTCTGGTACTTAAAATTGTTGCGTTCTTCTCTGTATTTCCTCCAGCTTTCGTCGTACAGCTGCCAAGTGTTCGGGTCTTTGTTGCTACTACTACCTGCACCACCGGAACCTTGGGCCTCATCCTTTTTAGGGGACGGGGTAGGCGACTCCAGCAGTGCTTCCTCTGAAAACTTCAGTGACGCGTCAAAAGCGTTCGCGAGCGACTCGCTTTCGACACGTCTGCGCGAACTTGGAAGTTCGACGCCTTCCGTTGAAGGGGTTGGGTTATTTGTATTTTTTGAATTTTTCTCCATCTTATCCCACGAGTAGCAGGGGAACTAAAAGGTCAGCCCGAGCAGAGCCCCGCTTGCTCGGGTAAGGCCACTTACTACTCCAAAATTGCCATCTCATTGGAGAGACACCGTTTGGAACCAAGCATCCCCTTGGCCACGCATCCCTCGGCACGGTCCGTCTGACACCTTGGATTGGGGGAGAGGAAAGGATGGGTGAGGGATCTAGAGGAAGTGGGTGTAGAGGATATTTATGATGTAGGAGCACGGATGATGGTATAGGGATTCTCCCGCCGTGTTGGAGTGCACTAGCGAGATAGCGTCATTACATTTAGCTACCCGGATCCCAGGGTAGTTGGTGGTGTGCAATGCCTGATAGTAGATCCGGATATCTTGCTCAACATTGCACACTTGAGCATATATCAGCCGCCCATCACCCCAAGATGTTAAGTATCGGTGCCATTAATTACACTGCCTGTCTTGCCCTTCTCTCCGAAACACAGCAAAGCTATTTCACGGGAGAAACAAGCAAGATGGTGGTACCCATGCAGCCGGGAGCGTGACACAGCGTTTCCCTCCCACCGGTACTCCTTATGTCAAAATTTTACATCATATTGATGATTTTTAGAACGGCAATTGAAGGTTACATAATAGGTGGTAATTATTTTTTTACTGGCCTTACTACTTATGAACATGCATATTTGCAGATAGACGAAAGCTAACCTGCCTTAGCGACAACTGCTAAGGAGCAGCCTATTAGAATAAAGAATCTTCAAAAGGAAATAATGAAGTTGAGAAGCACAATTAAGCTTAAAACTAAGGAAATAAAGGCATTTTGAAAAAAAATTGAAGGTTAATTAAATTATGACATTTGTTTCGCAAAATAAATATCAATATTATAACCACTTGCATTTATTAATTGGTTATTAAGTTTTACGTAACTTCGTCTGCGTTAACTTAATTTCACAACCGTATACCGAACCATTATGATTATTTTTATAGCCTATGTCCTAATTCGGGATATAAGCCACAACCATTTTAACTTCCAGGCAAATCGGTTCAGCCATTTTGCCATAAAAGAGCAACAAACATGCCAAACTTACATAATATTTTCGCCTTTATGTTAGTATTATTACTAGCAGTCCCGATAGGTTGTTCTGTCTCAACTATGACTTGGAATAAATAAATAACTACAACTAAATCTACACCTAGTCCTACATTTACAACCTTCACCTACATACACCTTTTCCAATATTTCTCACCTTTTAAGTGCTAACATTTTCCGAAATTTCTCATCGTATATAACTTCCCAGTACTGATACGATTATTCTATGACCAAAATTATCGAAATCCGTCAAGCCGTTCTCGAGTTTTAACAATGGAATTGCAATCAATTTTTCTAAATAAGATAATCCGTCTTGTAATTTTATACTTATTAAGTACTGAATACGGCCCATGCCATTGTTTATGTGTGTGTAAGTGTGTCTGTGTTGATAGTTGCCTCGGTTTTGAAGCTGTCATGTTCGGTCTGCTTCTCTTATATGTCTGTGGAAGTGATAGTTGATTGATTAGAACTAGAGGGTCCGCTTCTTGGGGTTTCCCGACGTTTCTCCATATTACAGACTAAATATTGTATTTTGTTTGGCTATTGGCTAGAAGTAGCTAATGCCTTTAAATAATAAAAAAAACAGCAATGTCAAATTCAGCTGTATAATGTCTTTTTTTTTTCATTTATTTTCAATTTTCATGTTATTCTGTCATTTTGATAACAAAATGTTTACTGTGATTTCTCACTTTTTGTGTAGTTTAATATAAAAGTTATTTTCATGTGGCTATGGCTATATTTGAGAAATCATCACAAACGAGAGCCCTAATTGATGACACCGACAAACTTGAATGTACATTGGAAAATGCACGAAGCGTTAATAAACACACAGTAAGTTATTGGATTTCCTGTAATATATAGCTTATATTACCACTGTACGATATTATAAATTATAATGATATTCCAGGAATATGTTATGCGAGTACAACGCGGTTATGATGAAGAAAACAGGTGGACAGTATCGCGACGATATAGAGATTTTTCTGCATTGCACGTCATCTTACAACAATCGAATATTGAACTTCCATTACCACCTAAAAAACTTATTGGCAACATGCAACCTTCTTTCGTCGCTGAAAGACAGATAGCTTTACAGGTATGTATTTATATAAACATATATTTATACCATTAAATAGGGATGTTGACAGTATTCATATAAAAATATAATTTTGATGTTAATTGGTAGTTTATATGATAGAATTCTGAAAAAAAAAATTACAATATTTTCCCTTATTTTTATATGATTAAATTAATATTTTATAAATAAAATGTAACAAAATTTAAAATAGGTCACGTGATAATAAATGGAAATGACATCACCTGTTACTATTTAGCTGAAGCGGAAGAATATTGACGTACTTTTATACACCATTTTCCGTACGCAGTACATATGTAAAAAGTAATTTTCAGGCGTTTTGACGGTGTATTGACATAGGCACAGTACAGCACTTATAAAACTTAGAAGCCATTTTTTATAAACGACAACTAGAATCATTTTATCACTTTTACGATGTTTAACAACATATGATGCCACGTGACAAGTGTTAATGTTTTGGAACGAAATTTAAAATGCATTATAAAATGAAAGATTTTATAGGCATTAGACGTATTTAAGCAAAAGTTGATAATATTTAGGCCTCCATTAGATATTTATAAATGATTTAAAAACATTTCTGAAAAATGTCAACATCCCTATTAGTCTAGTTGAAAATTACATAGATTTTGTTTATTACTTCTAGAATTACATAAAAAAAGTGTTGGAGCATCATATACTGGCATTATCACTACCTGTAAGAAGCTTTTTGGACCCTAATAATTATTCATTATCAATGGCTGGTGAGATATCTTCTTTATATATAAAAAAGTTAATTTATAGGAAGTATGAAAAAAGTATATACTATGGTAAAATATATTTTATTGTTTATTATGTTCGTAATAAGATTAAATCTGTATAATTCTTTATTTACCGTACCATAAAATGTATTATAATAGTAAACGAACTAATGCCCAAATCATAGACTTTTTGCATCAGGAGTCTATTGAAATATTTGCTTCTAGAAGACTCTAGAATAGCGTTTCCCAAACTTTGTTCTGCTATGGCCCTGTCATTTTGCTACCCACCTAATAGAGAATGCTGCTCTAGATTATAGCTGAATTTATCTACTCTAATTTTCAATGACTGCTATCTTACAAAACTACAGGACTTGTCATATAATCATCAGTCCATTTGTCATTGTTGAATATATTCTACTTACCTGTTCTATTTTTTGTGTTTTTCTTTTGTTTATGAGACACAAAAAAACTACTTTTATAATTCCCTCCTTCATTCTTCATCTGCACATTAAAATAGGTGTATTAGGACTGTATATGATACAATCATGTGCCTGTAGTTAGTGTAAAACTTTTGCAGAAACATGTTTCAAAAACAATGTATGTAAAATATTAAACTGCTTTTATTAAACATCCTTACTTGATAATGCTTTGAAAATAGCCAGGAAATTGGTCTTCCTATAAAAACAACATTCATCGTTGCTGATTCATCATTCAGATCACAAATGTTAAATTCTTACATTTATTCCAGAACAAGCATTACAAACAATGTCAATAGCCTTAAGAGGAGACGGACAATATGAATTAAAAGGACCTTTGCCGGACATCGGTTGGAGAATTCGTAAACATTATTTTTTAGTATGTTATTATGAGATTTCTTTACAACAATCTGCAATTAGATGCTTTTATTAGCTCAACGTGGGCACACAGAGAGCTTCTTTCAAGGAGCTTGTGACGCAAAAATTATAAAATTATGCAATTCAGACATCCAGTCTAGTTAAGTAATTAAACTTCAAATCACTGGAAATAGCATTTTTAATTAGTTGACTGTGCCTATTTAGTTATTGTACCATAGACCTAAATATTGATTATCATCATGTTATGTCTCGTTTTTGTATTTAGGTGATAGGGTTAATAATATGGAAGGATTAGAATGTTGTGGAAAACATTTATATGATCACTAGCCGCGGCCTAGCGCGGCCACTAGCGCGGATGCGTACTTCCCATTCCCGTGGGACTACAAGGATAAATTATAGCCTATGTGTTATTCTGATGTTTAAGCTATATTATTGTAAAGTTTCATTAAAATCCATTCAGTACTTTTGCATGAAAGAGTAACAAACATACATATAAACTTTAGCGTTTGTAATATTAGTAGGATTATATGTCCCTTGAAGCATGATTTAGCAATTAATACACACTTTTTGACTAGTTGGAGCAAAATAAAATACTTCTTTGTTATATGCTAAGTACAAACTAATTCAACATCATTGCATATGTAAACTGATAAAAGTTTGTTTGCAGTATATTTTTAACCTGATAAATGAAGACAATAACAATGTTATCTTTATCCTGTGTCATAGTTGATTATACTGATTTTTATTGTAGGTTACTGAGGCAGACAGTCGGACAAATTACCTTTTATCTTGGCAGAATTATGGACCTGATAAGCATTTATCGAGTAAAGACCTGCAAACTGCATTTAAGAGTTTACAAAATTTATCTGTAAGTTATCAGTTTTTACAACTACAAATAATAATTATGTATAATAATGATCCAACCGAAAATCTGTAATATGAAAAAGCGCTAATGGCTTCCTTTATATAATCTGTTTTTATATTACGAGCTATTAAATATGACATTGATGAAGTGACCATTCGGAACCGCAAATTTTTTCCATTTTTGTTATATCAAGTAATAACCAAGGCTAAATGAGAACAAAAAAGAGGTTTTATTATAGCTAAATATCAAAATCTAATACCGCTAGGTATTGGTGTGTAAATGTTGCCAACAGACAAATAAAAAAATCTTTCGTATTTTAATATTTAATATAAATAGTCATGCTGATGGCCTGCTGGTCGAGTGTTCAACCTACTACGTGCAGCCAGCAGCACATGTTTGAATCCGTCAAGTGCAGATATAGATAATATGTAAGATGGACACAGGTGTCTTTATGTCCCCACCATGGTTCAGGCCTTGGCGTGGCGGTGGGCTCAGTAACCTAGGGTGAGCGCTGCACCTTGGGCGAAGCTAATTGGGCCGAGGGGGCTCTTTGTACCCCTCTTAAGAGAAGAGGGGACAGAAGAGCAGGGGGCAAGGGGTGAGGATGGGAACCTCACCCCATTGTACTGTCCCGACGTTGGGAGGTATTGTTCTGTGGTGCGGTGGAGGTGGCGACGGTCCCTTGCGGGACTGACTAGCCGTCGAGGATGTTTGTTTTCTAGATCCGGGGCACCTCACCAAAGGCGGCATTGGTGGCACTCGCCGGGTTTTAGTGGGTAGAGCTGCGTCCATTTACCAGCTGTCGGGCGCAGCGAGTCCCACATACCCGCGTGGGGATACCCACTCCCTCGCGGGATGCCTCAGAGCATTTCCCAGCGTTAAAGAAAAAACAAAAAAAAGGTGTCTGCATGTGGTCATGGATGTGTTTATATGTACGTGAAACCTGGTTTAATGGGACCTGGATAAGTGAGAAACCTCTATCATTGAAACTACAACTAAGTACTCCCAACACTTAGTAATTTTTTTGAAAAGATCATTCTTAATCAAATTTTAGTTTTTTTTAACAAGCATCAGTTGCTCCATAGTCAGCAGTATGGATTTACTAAAGGGCGATCTACAACTGATGCTGGAGTTCACCTACTGAAACATATTTATACAGCTTGGGATGAATCGCAGGATGCCTTAGGTGTATTTTGTGATTTGTCCAAGGCTTTTGATTGTGTTCAACACGCAACATTGATCAGGAAATTACATCACTATGGTATCAGGGGCACAGAACTTAAACTATTAGCATCTTACTTAAATAACAGAACACAAAAGGTAATTGTAAATAATAAAAGTTCCTCTGGTACCAACATAAAAATGGGGGTGCCTCAAGGTTCCATTCTGGGTCCGTTTCTCTTCCTCGTTTACATAAATGACCTACCTTTTCTCATGAAGGATAAGCATGAAATAGTATTGTTTGCCGATGATACTTCTTTAATATTTAAAATTAAGCGACAACAAATGATTTCTGACGAAGTAAACGATGCTCTTTCAAAGATGGTACATTGATTTAGTGTCAATAATTTGTTACTTAACTGCAATAAAACTAAATTGATTAGATTTACACTACCTAATGTTAAGCAAGTACAAACCAATGTAACATTAAGTGGGGAGATAATGGACTTGGTGAATTCAACTACCTTTCTTGGCATTACCTTAGATGCCAATCTCCAATGGGCGCCCCATATAGCTACCTTATCGAGTAGACTCAGTTCTGCAGTTTTTGCGATTAGAAAAATCAGGTCAATTACGGATGTTAATACGGCTAGACTAGTATATTATGCGTATTTCCACAGTCTAATGTCCTACGGCATTTTGCTTTGGGGACATGCCGCTGATGTCAATACAATTTTCATACTGCAGAAGCGGGCTATACGGGCTATCTACTGTCTGGGTCCCAGAATATCATTAAGAGAGAAATTTAAAGAAATAGACATTTTGACTGTAGCATCTCAATACATTTTTGTAAACGTGATGTATGTTCGCAAAAATATAAATGAATTTGTAAAAAAATGCGATAATCACAATAAAAATACAAGGAACAAACATAAACTTGTTGTGCCATATTTTAGGCTACATAAGGTCAGTAATTCTTTTATGGGTCAATGTATACGCTTCTACAATAGGATCCCAGAAAACGTTCAAAACCTATCGATAAATAAATTTAAAAAAACTGTTAAAGAACGTTTGTGTGGTAAAGGATACTACAAAATAAAAGAATTTATTGAAGATACCACACCTTGGGAATAAGGCGTTTCCTACATGGCTTCTATGTATAATTATATCATATTATGTACCTATATTGTATAATATTGAAAAGATTAGTTTCACTGAGTTTGTTTCGCCGGTTCTTCTCAGTGGACTAGTTTTGGAACCGGTAGTAGAGTCATTTGCCGTTCAATAAGCTACTTTGACGTACAACATTGAATAAAAATATTTTTATTATTTATTATTTTATTTATTTATTTATTACAAATGAAGTCCTGGCACTTTTTCATCGAATTACCTCTGTTAATGGGACTTTTCGAACCTGGTTAAATGAGATTTGTTTCTAGGATTTTTTCGATGTTTACCCTGACTATAATTGGGACTGTGGAGTTCAATTCCCTTTATAAGTGAGACAATTTATCAGGTTGGGACAGGTTTCGATACGATAGTTTACAAACATTTGAATAGAATAACGGTACATTTCGACCTCTATAGGTGGGTGCCTCTGTAAATGAGACATCAAAATTTTAAACCTGTCTAATTGGAAAACTGGATAAATGAAAACCTCTTTAAATGGTACAAAATCCTTGGCCCCTTGAGATCCCAATTAACCAGGTTTCACTGTATTTATATAAATTTATTAAATTAATTTCCGTTGTGAGCGACGATGGACAAGTTTATGGACTTGGCCTCTTGAGCGAGAGGTCCAGGTTCGATCCTGATCCCTGTGATGCCTTGAAATGGGTTTTTCTTAATTTCTACGTGCACCTGAACATGAGACCATCGCTTGCTCACCGGTGAAGGAAACATCGTGAGCAAACCTGTATGCCTGATGAGATTAAGCCAGCGCATTGGTGAACAATGACCTAACACCCTCCTCGCCTGATTTCGAGGTGCCCAGCTCTGGTACACATAAGGGTTGATATCTTTATTAATTTCCATTCCCGTAACTCAAGTTCTTACGAACTAACCACTAGGTCCTCTATTTTTAACGTGATGGGATTGTATATTATTTATTTAGGATACATTGATTTTTTATTCTTAATTTTACAGCATCCACACATAGGTGAAATTCTATCATTGCATACTCTAGAGACGGGAGCCTATGTTGTGAGGAAGATATACAGTACTGGAAGTGCCCGGGATTTATTGTATGGGACTGAATATAACAAGAGTTATTTAGCAAAGTATGGCAACCCTAAAGTCCGAAAACCGTTTACAACGGGACAGTTAGCGCACTACGGGTATCAGATATTACAGGCGCTCAAGTTTTTACGGGATAAAGGCATCCCTCATGGTGAGACATTATTTTAGTTTATTGAAACTCTTAAAAAGGGGATTTTTACTATGTTATTCACTTTGATTTCGGTGCTTTATTCACTAGACTCTACACATACAAGTCTATATACATCGTGAAATGGTAATTGTTGTTTTCCCGCAGCGAAATGGTTTTGTCTTGGTAATACGGTCGTTTTATGAATAAATGAAGTATTAATAACAAAAACTGGCAGATTTAACATTGTAAAAAACAAAACTCGAAAGCGATCACGCACCAATAGTAATATCTCCCGATATCTAAACTATTTTATGCTGTATTACGACGTGCGAGAGCTTATTTTGGTTTGAGCATTAATGCATCGCTTTCCTTTGACGGCAACGCGTGCGAATGGCGACGCGAGTAGTACCTACAAGTTACGTCTAGTGTTACTATTGTTCCTCACTTTTTCGAGTTGATGTATATATTTTTTTATCATGTTAAAACAAAAACATCTTTATTTTATTACTTTTACTGTATGCTTCGAAAGTACTCCTTATGGCAAGTCGTTCTGCCGCGGGAAAACAACTATGAAAATGAAACGTCTGAACATTGCTTACTTTGGGAGAGATGCGTTTTGTCCTGTCTGTCCGTTTCTCATATTATTTTTTCCCTCAATATTTATTATTTTTCTGATAATAGGATGGGTGGTGTAAGCAAACGAGAGTAACATTGACCATCTTGATCAACAGGTTTATTTTTCTAAAAAACTCTTACTTACTTTCTAGGCCACCTCCACCCGGGCAACATAGCGATAGACAACCAAAGAGCGGTGCTATTGGACGTTGAGAACGTGTTTATGGGCGTGGCCTGCGTGTACCGACCGTACCTGCGGGCGTGTCGGCGCGTCAACACCGCGCCCGCCGTCGATGTGTACTGCTTCGGCCGCGCGCTGTACGAGCTGGCCTTCGCCGCGCCGCTCGACACCACCTGCTGCGACGACTGTCCGCAGGGGACCTCGGATAACTTGGGTACTCTAATTTTATTTTAGATTTTATACAGGCTTTAGTATACAAATCATAATAGTGCCCGCCTCATACTAACATACATAATACACAACGTACAATAATAATAATACGACGATGTGGCTCAATGGTTAGCGCGTTGGTGCTAAAGCCGGAGGTAGCGGGAATCTCGCCAGGGAACAAAAAAAATTCTGTGTTAGTGGATCATGGATGTGTATTATATAATAACATTTTTAAATATATGTATAGTAAAAGTATTAAATATATTTCCGTCAGCTGGTACCAGTAACACAACTTCTTCGAGAACTTACCACGGGACCAGATTGACGTGGTGTAAAAGCGTCCATAGATATAAAAAAATACATCAACATGAACAGTAACAAAAAGTAAAATTAGTTCTAATTTATTTGGTACGTTGTGTTTGTGATTTAACTTAGCCGGACTGAAGTTAGCCAAAGTAATCACTTAGGCTAACTTCGCTCCCAACTAATCTAAACGTCACTAAGTATTTTTTTATTCTCCTCCGCTTTTTGTTTCGGAACAAAGGACAAGGACAGGCATCGTAATTACTTTATAGGAATTACTTGACTGGCCTAATTACAATTAGTGAAATTGTTAATGTTTGTGGACGACGTTGGCTGTCTGTTTTTTGTGCATCCTTGGTTTTTCTTTACCAGTGAGCAAACAATGGTCTCATGTTCAGGTGCACGTAAAAATTTAGAAAAACCCATTTCTAGGCAACACAGGGGTCATGATTGAACCTGGATCTCTAACTCAAAAGGCCGTGACCATACGTGGGTATGACCATTCTCGCTCACCAGGAAACTTGCATGCCTGATAAGATTACAAAAAAAGTATTTGATACATTCATAGACCTTTTGTGAAGTTCATCAACCCGCATTGGGCCAGCGCATCGATGAATTATGGCGTAACACCCTCCTCGCCTGATTTCGAGGAGGTGTTAAGTATCCATTAAGTGTTAAGTATTCGAAGCATCGGGCATGTTCTAATCTTAATAACCGCGATAAAATCTGTGTATGTTTGTTTCATTATAATCTGTGTTCTTTTTCCAGAATCTGTACTCCGGCTGTGCCTGTCGAGTAGCGCGTGTAAGCACGGCACCACCACGCTGGAGATGTTGTTGCACCACCCCTTCTTCACGGGGGCCACCCCCAACGGGATCACACCCAGCGAGAGGGTCCACCTCAAGTTCCCCCTGGCCCTCAAAGACCAGCTTCGACTGTCCATCACCGCTATGGAGGAGAGGCTACGTAATGACCAGAACTTGGTATGGTATACATGTGCTTGTATCAATCTTTCAGTGGGAGCTTTTGGTGTTAAACATGTACTGGCGCTCCTTTGCAGTAATATCGTCACAGTTGCCGTGACGTCAACTGGAATGTCGTGATGCCCCTTTGTGTGTGAGCGCGCAAACTACAGTAAATGGACAAGTTTTTAAAATAATGGGCACCAACTGCGTAGTACATTTTTTTACACCACTCATATCTAAATTTGGATGATTTGTTAAAAGCAAGGATTAAAATTTCAGAATTTTTAATTTCCTTTTTTTTCTTTATAGCTTACATTTTTGTTTTAAATTGCATTCGCTAGTACTATTATTCACCCGTGCAATACAAAAAACAGACTTGAAAAATAATGTGATTTGTCAAAGTTACAGTCACATTAGTAAAGTATTTATTGATTTTTGGCAAATATTGAAAAAAAATGATAATTCCAAAACCAATGGCTAAAAATGGTTTTAAAAAAATTATGTAATAGGTGTATACCTGTACTATAATTGACTTAACGTTGGACCACTATTTACGACACACCCTGTATATGTGACCTCCATCGGTTCGGTTTATATAATTATCTCTATTAATACTTTTTCAGGTGCGGAATGCTAAAAGAGAAGTGCGTATACAAGAAATCCTAAACTCCGAGGCGGAAATGAAGAAGCAGAAGAAAAGAGCGGTATGTCTGTGTTCTATTACACTGTAACTTTGGTTTTAGCTTTGATGAGGAACGGAGGGTAGATTCCACGTAATCCGCCCATGACGGGTCCCCGTGACCGCTGGCGCCTGAGCACAAGATTTGCACACAGCGGGTAGCGGGCTGCCTTTTAGGTAAGGCAGTGGAAAGCTTTTCTTCTATTATACGTAACAGAAGTTCTTATAATGAAAGAAAGGAAATAATTAATAAAAAATAATCATACATTAAAAAATAAACATTATTTTTAATATAATAATTTGTTATTATATTTAATAATTATATAATTATGTTCAAAACATTTTGTTCAAAAAATATTTTTAATTCAAATATTAATAATTGTTTTGCAGAAGAAGCGCGAGAGCGTGTGGAAGTCGACGTCGTCGCTGGCGGACACGTGCGCATCGGTGCACTCGCACAGCGCCAGCACCGCCTCCTCGCCCACGCCCCCCGCGCCGCCGGCGCCGCCTGCCCCGCCCACCGCGCCGGGTGAGTGCATGAGTGACGTCACAAGCAACACAACACAAATACAATAAACATCTTGTTAATGTTAATAGGCTTTAACCTAGCTCCTACAACATAAATGGATATTTTCACTTGCAGATACGAATGGTTGTCAAGGGGTGTCTACGAGAACAACGAACGGCGTGTGCGGCTCGACGAGGGTGGGGGGCGGGCGCTCGGCGCTGCTGCAGGACATCTGCAACTTCGATCGCTCGCGCCTGGCCGGGGTGGCGCCCGCGCGGTGAGCGTGCGCCCTCTGATCGTTTTTTAGAAAATGGCAACTAGGGTGTTAATCATTTCTGATATCTCATTTGTAACTCGAAATCAGGCGAGTATAAGAAAACTATATAAGTCTAAATAACCAAGTGCCATCGCGCTGCGGTGAAAACTTCGTGAAGGAGCTTGCACGTCTGACGAGATAACGGCTTAGAAATGTGCAGTTTACACGTTTTAGGTTAGACTAGGCTTAACTAGGTATAATATCATCCTCGTCTTTATTGGTGTGCGCAGCAAAGGAACGTATAGAATCGGCTATAAAGAAACTTAAAGTTCGGCCAACGTCACCGGCGATAGACTTGATAAAACAGGTTTTCTTATACTATACTTGTTTAACGGCGTTGTTTTGGCAATTTTAAATATGGCTATTTTTATGTATAGTGTATAACTACTTTTATATCTTCGTTGCCTTTCTTTGACCAGTCACAACGAATGATCTGGACGATCGTGTGATATTAGTGATCGGTGTAGGTGGTAAGAGACCAGATTAAAGATGTGTGCATGCAGCTTCTGATTGGCCTTCTATTGTTTGTTCAGAGACGAGTGTTTCGTTAATTGATTACTGTTATTTGCGTATGGGAAATTAAAATATAAAAATTTGATACGGAAAACTTGATAGAGATACGCAAAACCGTGAAATCGAAAAATAATAGGTTGTCAAAGATTTATGTCGGGATAAAATCTTACGATTATATGTGAAAATGATAAATTAGTTTATTAAAGTTATGCAGGTATGTATAGTTTTCACAAATACAGACATAATGACATGCGCAGATAACATACAAAAATCACCGTGGGCACACATAGCCAACTTCAGGTCGGTCACGTTTAATTGCGTGTACTCTGTTTTCACGACATTGGTTTTACGGCTTTATAATACTGGCGATTCGCAAGCGATCTCGCAGCCAGCGGGCGGCGAACTAGACGCGTATACCGCGCCGACGTCATTTTGTCCAATCTCGTTGAACAGCATCACTACTCTTGATAATGTTGTACTATTTATTACAATACCTACTCGATATTTTTGCTTTTTGAATCGAACCGCATATCGCGGCGCGTTGGGCGCGCGTTCGGCCAGAACTCGCTGCGCTTTGATGTCGCTCGCAAATCGCCTTATGTCAGATTCCCCTTTTTGAAGTGAAAACTTTTTTTGGCGCACCGCGCACTGATTTTTGTAGGCTGTGAATGAGGCTGATCCGTCACGCTCGGAGATGAAAGGCTCGATCGGGTAAACTCGAGACCGCCGAGTGTGCCCGAGCGAGAAAGATACAGTCAGCTGTTCTTTACTGCTGAGTGCTGTGTCGCTGTGTTTTCACTTCTATCGCCAGTCCCTATGACTGGTTAGGTTTTTTGTGTTATGTCGGCAAACTGCACAACCGACTCGACACAGGAATTGACGTGATGCTAATCTCCTCGACTCCTCGAAATTGAAAATGCAGACATTTTTATGTAATTCTTATTTATTAGAAATCTAAATTTATGCGAACAAAATATGTTATTAATATGATAAGATATTGCTGTCAAGATGGAGTAGTCAAATGGAATCAGATTTTTATTATTAAATAATTTAATATATTATTATTACGTAGATTAAATAATTTCATTGGCCTTATGCACACTATAAAGTAATAATTTGACACCTCCCATTGTATATTCTGTATTTGAAGGTAGTTTTTTTCTACAAGAACACATGATGGCCAGTATTAATTATTATGTAAATAAAATTATAATGATTTTCATCTTTACTTATATATTTATATTTGCTAAGATACAAAAAATACAGTGATTTTTATTAAAAATAAATATACGTAAACACAAACCTACATATTGAAAAAATATGAATTTAATCTGGATAACCCCCTATTTTTTACTAGTTATTCTTAGTTTACGTAAGAAAGAATTCAAACTATTTATGGATATATAATAATAATTAAGCCTTTATTTGACCAAGCCACATTGCATCTTAGTTACTAAATAAAATTTAAATTACTGCATACTTAAATTTCTTGTAAACTTATATTTATATTCATTAAAAAGCTAGGTCCCTAAGTTGGGTGAAGGCCTCCAAAGATCGCCAACTTTTGTCTATCCTGTTATGCTATATCGATAATGGATGAATGTGTATGAAATTTTATTTAATATGTTATTTTATTATTCATATGTTTAATTTGGTAGCTAAATAAAATCATTTAGACACTATTGTCTTCTAATGTTTACTTGAATTTCCTCCATTAATGAAAACAACACCACAAAAAATGAACCTTTATAACAACTGTAGAGAGACCATTCTTTCCGTGATCATGATTGATGTAAAGTATCCGAAACGTCGGGAATGTTTTATTATATAAACACTACATATATTTACTATTATTTTATAAATATATTTTAGTTGGTATCTACTTTATTGAACCCAGAAAACTTAATGTTCCCCATTGATCTGATGTTACATGTATTTTTTGGATAGGGCTATGCTAAGACCTTAGAGCCCCTTCGCGCTAGCGTTTGTGCAGCGTAGGCGTTCGATGAGCGTATACGCAACGCAGACACCGCAAGAAGTTTGGCGTACACATCGCGTTGTCGCGCATTTTCTCTGCAGTAAATCGAGTGTCATAGTAAAAAAAACAAATATGTCGTGGCTCCCAGCAGATATGTACTAGTCGCGACGTCCGCGCCGCGCTTACGTTCAACGAATACGCTGGACAAACGCTAGTGTCAAGGGGCTCTTACAACCTTTAGCTTCGTTGGAAACGCGTATAGTGCTTATGAATATTATTTGATGTGCTATAGTGAGATTAAACCTACTCTAAGTCTGCTTGTTATGATTATTTTATTGTATACACATGGTGATGTTTTTTGAATAGTCATTACACTTACGAATTTTCACGTTCCATCTTAACCATATTTTAATAAAGTCCATGAAAAAAGTTTTACATTTGTGTTATGAGCAGTAGACGTGATATCAATAGAATTAAAAACCGGCCAAGTGAGACTCGCGCACGAAGGGTTCCATACCATAATCTCTACAACATTAGACTCTGATTTAATACTATTCCAATAGGTGTCGCTATTACCATACGTGGTTTTTGTATGAGAGTCCCCTCATATATATTTTTTAATTATTTATTTCATAAGTTAATATTTACTAAATATATTGTGAATATTTCAAACGTCTACCGTTATTAATATTGAACAAAAAACTATTTATTTTATTCCATTTCTAGTATTTGTTGTTATCGGCATCAAAAATACATAATTGAAAATGTTAAATGTCTAACTAATCACGGTTTATGAGATTATAGCCTTGTGATAGACGGACGGACGAACGGACAGCTAAGTCATAGAAATAAGGTCTCCGTTTTACCCTTTGGGTATGGAACCCTAAAAACTGATTCTGAATAAGAAGGATCTCTTAACATTGTCAGAATATTATGATGTGATAAAATAGGAGTTTTTTTTTTAAATTTAAACATAGAAGCCATGAAGATTACATGAAAACTATAAATATTTTATAAGCCACGTACATTTTTTCACGAATTCCATTAAAATTTATTCAGTAAAATAATACCAATGTTTAGTTAAAATTATCTTTTTGTCATACATTTTATTGCGTTTTTTTTCTGAAGTATAATAAAGTTTAAATGTAAACCTAACACGAAAGCGCTTGCGTTTTAACGCAAAAACTACGATATTATGAACATAATTGTTGTAATGACTAAAACATAGTCTAAAATGTTTGAGGAAATATAACCGAAATACTGTAGAGAAAGCGTAATTTTGTGGGATTTTTTTTCAATAATTATTACTGAGTTTAGCTACAACAATTAAGTTTCCAGTCCTACCACAACAGTGTAGAGCGCTGGCGTCGGAATAACAGAAAACTACGATATGAGCATAGTTGTTGTAATGACTAGTGGTTTTTACGACTCTTTTCAAACAGAGATGGTCCTCCTTGTCTCTACACTCCATAATACCTCACACAAAACTGATTTACCCATCCGCTCCTATATTCGTAGGTTCTTGTTTTAAATATAGTTTATATGTTCAAAGAAATTGTTAACAAACAGCCAAAGCGATCACGACTGGCCACTGCTCGGTTTAAATTTGGAACGTACTAGCTTTAATGTATGTTATAAGAGATATAAATTATTTTAATATAACATTGTTATGATTAAGAGAATATATGGTTTAAATTACAAATTGTTTTTTTTGCCTAATATGGTATTTTTATTTTATCTGGTTATTATTGTGTAGACTTTTACTAGCGATAAAATAAAAGAGATGTATGCTCATACATAATTTATGTTATTTGTCTATATAATGTTTAAATGTAACTTACATTTGACATTTACAACCGGAAATAAAAATAAGTACCTTACCATAAATTATATTAGACCTCTACAATGTTTATGGTCACTTTACAGTACTGGGATGATTTTTCGCCTAGTTATATAGTAATAAAACAAAGGACAGTGTTGTATGTTTGATAATTTTAATCCAATAATTTTAACAATAAAAAAAACATTTTCTGCATACTTAATACTAATACCACAAGTAATATGAATATTCTTAGAACCGAGACACAATAAATTCGCCCTAAGACGTTCGTATATACGGAAGGAACTTGTTAAAAATAAAATAGACAATAATGAAACATACATACAAATATATTCGTTACTTACTAAATATTCACATACTATCTGTTCTTAATTTAATACTCTACATACTGTACTTGGAGTGTATGCATCGGAATCAATATACACAAAATTGTCCAAACTTATTATCTAAATAGGTTGACTTAGAAGTATTACTGCGAAATAGCTTATATTAAAATAATAACCAACGTTAACTACAGCCACGTTATATAAAATAAAGAAAAGTAATGTTTTTTTTTTTAAATAATTAAAATTGTCATAATTAAAATTTAATACGAATGTGAAAAATTTCTCCTTACCAACTAAATATAAGTATTGTTTATTTAAAACTTTTATTCTAGCTCTATAATGTCATCGAAGTCGTCGAAATTGAAATCCTTTAATGACATCAGCGCCCCTGTAAATAGAAAAAAAAACATGTCATAAAATTGTGTCTCGAATTATTTTATTATCAATTATAATTTATAAAAAGGAACGTGGTCACAGCTTTTTTTTTGAAGTGTATACTTCTTTTAGCGCGGGATTTATAAAAAATTGAGATAAAAACTAGCGACACCGCACACGAAACGCTGGAGACACAGTTTGGCGTTTATATGAAGTAAACTCGCGACACCGCACGCGAGCCGCCGGAGACGTAGTTTGATGTAAGTTGGAGGTATTTTCTATACTTTCTATTATTTGTTCGAGCAAGCTGCAATGCAGCATGGCAGTGCATTGCAGCCGAATTGGGCCGGAACGACCGGGGTGGTACCTCTCGCTCATATAACACCGGCGTCAAGTGACAGCTTGGGTTTCGCGCGGTTTGTGAGTTTCCAGTGGCCCATTGGGGGAGGGGGATAGGGAAAAGGAGGACGGCACATCTGCGTGTCATTGGTTATGCGGATGTGTATGAACGTCGGCGCCGTGAGGCTTCGACTGCTCGTTTGCCCCCCTGATGACAAAAAAAACTTACTCGAAGATTCAGTCGCAATCTGCTTTTCAGTCTTTTTCTTCTTCGCCGCGTTGGTTTCTGGTTTGGTTGTCGGTCTCTTGGAGCTAGTTGCGGCAACAGGTTTGTTCGTTTTGGTCGCATCACCTCCGCTATTGAAACATAAATTTATATTTAATTTCATATATGTACGAGGGCGCGTTTTTAAGAAGAGTTGAGAGACAATTGACATGCAAGACGAATACATTTCTCAGAACCTTCGATCAACTTGTACCCTCATAAGAAATAGTCTATTCTCTTATTATATTATTAATCTTTGTCGATAAAAACGTATGTGCGGCGATGTTCATACACGGCTGTAACATTACTAGAAGTGTCGGAAAGGAGTCTTATTACATCGATTTCCTCCATCCCAAGTAAGAGGTAGTGCAATGTTGCTTTGCATCCGAACTGGGCCGGCACGACCGGGGTGGTTAATCTCACTCACATAACACCGGCGTCAAGTGACAACTATCCTGTCGCGTTTCGTGCGGTTTGTGAGTTTCCGGTAGCCCATTGGGGGGATAGGGAAAAAGAGGGCAACACATCTGCCTTATCTCTGGTTGTGCAAATGTGTATGGGCGTCGGTAGTCTAAAGATTCGACTGCTCGTTTGCCCTCCTATGCTATAAAAAAACCCGCTCAGAGCGTATAAAGCTCGATAAGGAACTTCGTTCATAAAAAATGCATATTCAATGGCAGATAGTCTACCGACTAACCTATACTTAAAATATACGTACGTTAGATCCACCGATTTCAAAATTGGTGTCTTGGCGGCGGACTGCCTCCCAGTGGAGTGGAACACCTCCCGAGATCCGGTGAGTGATGCGACGGTCGTTTTGGAACATTTTGGCTGTGGTTGAGGGTTCTCCATGACATTGGTCAAGTCTATCATATCGAGATCTATCGACTCCACTGTTGTTACTTTCTTGTTTTTGATTTTAGATTTCAATAAACTCTCCTTCCTTACATCAGGAGTCAATGACGTAGATGGGGTTGCTATAGATGTAACGTTGTCGCCGGGTTTAGCGCGTTCTGTAGGTTTAGAGTTTTTAGATTGACTAGAAAGTTCTACTACTGGAAACTCAGTGGACAACCGTTTCTTATAAAATTCCAAATCCTCCGGAGTGACTGCAATTTTCTTCGGTACTGTGTTAGGGTTGTTCGGTGTAACTTTTGTTACTTTTGCTTCATTCGATTTTACATACAAAAGATCTGTATCTTTTCGAGGTGGTACCTCTTGGTTCTTATCGATACATTTTTCTTGTCTATTTCTTTCCTTGCTATTTTTATATTTGTCATTATTATATTGACGTACATTGCTCAAAGGCGTTTCCTTCACTGATTCTGTAATCGGTAGTTTCGTTTGCACATTTTGTGCTGTCTGTGATTTTGTGTGCACGTTTTGTGCTGTCTGTGATTTTGATTGCACGTTTTGTGCTGTCTGTGATTTTGTTTGCACGTTTTGTGCTGTCTGTGATTTTGTTTGCACGTTTTTTGCTGTCTGTGATTTTGTTTGCACGTTTTGGGCTGTCTGTGATTTTGTTTGCACGTTTTGTGCTGTCTGTGATTTTGTTTGCTGGTTTCGTGCTGTCTGTGATTTTGTTTGCACGTTTTGTGCTTTCTGTACTTTTGTTTGCACGTTTTGTGCTGTTTGTTCTTTCGTTTTAGCGTTTTGTGCTATCGTTACTTTCGAGGTGACAATAACATCCTCATCGTCACTGTCTAAGGATATCGTTTCAAATGCTTTGGTTACAGGCGTATTTTGCTTCTGAGGAGTTGAATCAGAAGCTGAATTTGTAGGTTTAGGAACGGAGTTAGAGGACGTAGGTAGTATTGGACTAGCAGCTGCACTTTGCGTATTTAATTTATTAGTAGAAGCCAAAGGCTGTTCCGTTGCTACATTTTTCGAATTAGACGGCACGACGTTCAAATTGTACGCCAAATTTTTCGTAGAAGATAAGACATTTCCTATTATAAATTTTCCATTCGATACAGAGAAAATCGGTGCTAACACGGTTTTTTCTAATTGCGCCTTTTTCAGTATTATCGGCCGTGTGCCCAGCTGGGGATCGGACTTTGTTGCAAGGGACGCCGAAACAGACTTCACTAGGAGTTCTTTTGAGTTACGTCTCCAGAAAGGCGGGTCTTTTTTTGACATTTCCAGCATTGTCTGTAGTAGGGGATTGGAAGTTTTGCTTGGAGTCATGGACGACACGCCGACGCCATCGTCATCCGGCAAAATCGATTCTTCCCTTGAAACCGGTCCAAATCTTGGTGTCGCGGGCCCTTTAAACCTATTGAAAATTAAAAAAACATCAATTGGACACCATACTTAACCTTGGTACCACAATTCTGCAAATTTACAACTATGTAAATGGCTTTGCTGTGGTTTGGAAACATGTCGAGTATTGCTCTTGCGTCTATGGGTAGGCAACGGAGATACCCTAATTTGCTACAGTACAGGTAAACTAGTTCGTGTCCATTGGCGACGACCATTTACCTCATTCGCTCAACTACTACCGATTTAAATATCTACACTCTGGGAACCAACCGAGTACTGCAAAGTACGCAGTATTTCCAGAACCACTCAGGGATATAAACGATAAAATGTACTTATTTTATAAGCCATCCAGTGTTGTGGGTTTACAGTATAGCGTCTCAGAACTTCCCACGTCCCCACATGACCATTTTAGA
Organism: Helleia helle; assembly: GCA_963853865.1. Classification (NCBI taxonomy): domain Eukaryota; kingdom Metazoa; phylum Arthropoda; class Insecta; order Lepidoptera; family Lycaenidae; genus Helleia; species Helleia helle. The sequence goes on along the minus strand of OY971433.1, from coordinate 14,480,739 downwards.
GCAAAATGATTAGCTATCAACTAACGCATCAATAGATAAAAGGCCTTAAACAACAATATCTTTAGGAAATCCCAATTGGCAACCCTGTTTTAAACTCATCCTTAGGAATACTAAAATATATACTTACATTCCAACAGGCACAACGCTAGGCGCGGGGTTAACTAATTTAGTCTTCTCTACTACCTCCAACGGTACGGGGTCTGGTTGTTTAACAATTTCTATACTTTTAATAGTAACTGCAGGCGTGTTAACATTTTCTTTGGCTTTTGTTTTCGATATTGGTTCGGTTTCACTCATTTTGTTACTCTTATTAACTGCCGGTTTTGGTGCAACTTGTGTTTTGCTTGTTGTTAGTGTTTTCTTTTCGTTGGTTTTGTAATTTTCTATTTCAGTGGATATTTTGTTAAGATTCTTTTGGATTGCTTTATTATTAGTTGCGTTGCATATTATTATTTTCTTTAGAGTCTCCTTGCCGAAAACCTGTTAAAATTTAATACAATTAGTCCTAACTATTATTAACTATTATCGTTATAATGAAACAACTTTTACGAATTTTATCGCGGTTTATTAAGATTTTTACTTGCTTGAAGTTTCAGATATTTTACAAATCTTAATAAACTGCAATAAAATTCGTAAGAGTTATATAATTTTATTGATCGAAATTCGCGGTAAACATTAGAGAACTTTTCATATTCTGTCTTATATAACTATGTTAAAGACAGGAACGAATGCACCTTTTCAAACACGTGCACTATAATTTTTTGTTTTAATTGTACAATACACAAAATTTCCCCTGTACACCGACCGGTCAACAACCGTAATAACAACTATACAACATTTTTATTGTCAATTATTATTTGTATGTTGTACATCACTGCTTAATACATAAACGACAAATCCAGTCGTAAAGAGATAGATATGGAGTAAACTTACTAACATTTTACCAACCCCAGATTTCCCATAATAACTAAGTTAAATTTAATCCAGACAAAAATTTTCATATAGCCTGACCAGAAATATATAAATCCTGCGTCGTGTCCCCACTGTATCTTTTTTACGTCAACACAGAAATTAGTTCCGAAATTTTCCGCAATATGGCGAGGGTTTTTATTTTTCTGGTCAGACTATACATTTAATATTAGAACACAATACCTTTAAAGCGATTTCGTGAAGTCGTCCGCTGCAGATATCCTTGCCTGTGGTTTTGACTTCCTCCAGCGCCTTGGAGGTGCTGTACTGGGCCGCGAGGAAAGCGGCATCCTCGTCCAGCACCGGGTTGCCGGAGACGTACATATGGGCTACTATCTTGATGAACTTCTCGTCTGTCAACAGGGACTTAGGGAGCGGGACAACCTCCTCTTCCGGAATGACTGGCGTTACTGGGATGGTCGGGAAAACTGAGTCCGACGTCTTAGTCTCCGTGTCGGAACTGCACAGAAGCATTTCATCATCACTGAGGACGATACTTTCTTCATTCCCGTTCTGGGTGTACTCTGGCATTTTCTGGACAGCCGGCACAGGTTTTTCTGTTGCATGGATAGCCGGAAGTGTTTTTGGTGTCGCCTGGATAATCGGAGGATTTTCTGGTGTCCGCAGGTTAGTCCGCGGGTTTTCTGCTGTTGGCAGGATAACCGGCGCTTTTTCTAGTGTTGGCAGGATAGCTGGCGGTTTTCTTGGTGTTGTCTGGATAATCGGAGGATTTTCTGGTGTTGGCAGGAAAACCGGCGCTTTTTCTAGTGTTGGCAGGATAGCTGGCGGTTTTCTTGGCGTTGTCTGGATAATCGGAGGATTTTCTAGAGTTGTCTGGATAGCCTGAGATTTTTCTGGCCCTGTCTGAGATTCTTCTGATAGTGCCTCTTTAGCCGGTTTTTCTGGTGTTTTCTGATCACTTTTTCGTTTCCTACCCCGTTTACCTTTCTGTTTGTTTGAAACTGAATCTGTTTCAATGGTATCAGTTAATTCGATAACATCAGGTGTAGTAATGGTATCATCGTTGAGCCTACCAGTGGCCAACCTTTTCTGTCTCCGAGTGGTCGGTCGGGCCTGTACATCCACAATTTTCCGTTTCCGTTTCTTTATTTCCATAAGAGATTCATCAGATTCGATCGTGTCTGGAACGGTACTAGTATATGAGTTATTGAGATTAATACGATAATCGTTATCTGAATCCCCCAGTATGGACTCCGGTTCCTCCAACACGCGTCGGTCAGGAATAACATCAGTCAGTGGAGGCGGGGCTACTGCTTGTAGTCTTAATACTTTAGCGATGCTCTGCACTACAGGGTCTGCGTTAATATTATTATCGCCAGAAGTGGTGTACTTGCGAACGTTCTCGATCATTTGAGCGATATCGCTCGGTTCCGTCAGTGTTACCTGATGTTGAATGAGTACCTCTTTAATCTTATCAACGATCGTCGATTCTGTAATTTCGTTGATAACGACGTTGGTACTACTGGTAGACGGTTGACTCCTGGCCTTGGGAGGTCGCCCTCTCTTTAATTTCGGTTTCGGTGGCGGTGTCACCGAGACTCCCGATGTGCTCGGTTCATTCACCTCCGCCCCAGGGTCTTTCTTGACCTTCACATGAAATTTCTTCGGTACTTTAACCACAAGTTGTTTTTTCTCTGAAAATAAAAATACAAATTAATACAAAGAGACACACGTAGATAAATGTAGGGGTAAAAATCAATTAAGAGCATATCTGTATACCTCATTAGATTAAAAATGCGCCAAGTTCACACGTGTTTAGCTTGTAGCGAGAATAAAGTCTTATTTCATGGCGAACTCAGCGGTAGGACATAGAAAGTCGGACGTATACCTAATATTGTATGCCATTTGCACACACGCCACAGCCAGACATAGCATCTGGGTGCAGTATGTAAGTATGCGTTTGTGTACAGTATAAATGCAAGTTTACGTCCGGAATGTAAGTATTAGATTAGACTAATTAGGGACCACATAATATCAGGTTTGTGGCTTCTCCGGATACCACAATCACACAAGTGAGCGGTCACCTATTGAGGAATAATAACTATAGGTATACACTGTTGTGCGTTTTCTGGCGCATATTTTTGTCAACATTTTCAATTTTATCTTTATAACTGCAATTTATTCTTAATTTTAAGTACCTATTTAATTTAGTATCTAATTAAAGTTGTCATATGTGCCGTGTAAGTGTATATTTAGATAAATTTGTATTCTATTCTCAGTACGTGTGTCTGGAGGGAAGGTCGTGTATGTACGCGTGTCTGGGGGGAAGGGCGTGTACGTACGCGTTTCTGGGGGGAAGGGCATGTACGTACGCGTGTCTGCGGGGAGGTGCGTGTACGTACGCGTGTCTGGGGGGAAGGGCGTGTACGTACGCGTGTCAGCGTGCTCCTGTTGGAACTGGTGCCAGGCCTCGTCACGCTCGTGCTCGGGCAGCTGCGTGTCGGCTGTGTCGCGCAGCAGCGAGTCGTGCTCGCGCACGGCGTGCAGCGCCCCGCCCCGCCCACGCAGCGCCGCCGCTACGCGCAACAGCGCCGCGTCGTGCACGCCCGCTGCCAGCCCCGCGCCCACCGACGACCCCTCCTCGTCGTACCTGCACCGAAAAGTAGTATATAACGAATATAGTCGTCTGCAATCTGCACTGGGTCTCATCTGGGTCATGTACATGTATATATTTTTTTTATTTCCTTTGTTAATTCGCGTATCATGAGTTTTCAAGAGGTTAACAGGGCGGAAGGTAAGCGTGGGCTCATCATTCAGAATACCATCTTGATATTGTAGTTCGGAAGGCAGTAAGCAAAATTTCGTGCAATCGCATACCATATTTAGAAGGTGCAGTAATGGTACAAAAAATATGTATTTGTAATTTAAATAATTCCTCATAATCATAAAAATTGTGAACTAGCATGATTGGTGTACCAACGACTGAACTCCTTTTTATTAATAATGCTAAACATTAATGCTGTTTTTAGTGCTTGCTTATCTGCCAATGTAAGCAGGACTATGTTAGTACCTGTAGAGTTCGCTCAGCTCGGCCATGTTGTAGTGGCGGTCAATCTGCTGTTCGTCCACTACGCGGCACGCCACCGCCTGTTTCGTCACCGATCGCTCGTACATCTTCTGTTCCATCGTGCCCTACAACATACACTTCATTAAGGTTATGTCTTTAGTCTTTGTCCTGACATTCTCTAGGGCCGAATTTATAGAGTACTTCCAAGTCCCTTTTAACAAAACATTTATTTCTATTAATCTTTCTTATATTTTCTACAAAAATTTTATTGAATCAGATTAGAATTTAATTGAAAACAATAAAATATAAGCACGAAATCTTTTGACAAGTGTAATAATAATAATTATATCTATGGACGTTTCCACACCGCGTCAATCTGGCCCCGTGGTAAGTTCTCGAAGAACTTGTGTTACGGGTTATGGTGAGACAAGGGAAATATATTTGCGTATTCACCCGGGGGTGGGTTGTCCCCGGGGATAACTACGGACTACGGACGCCCCCCAACTACCCCTGGCGCCGGTATACCCCACTAAAACCACTGCGAGTTGTCTTCAGCCGCTTAAAGGGGAGTGTCGATTTGCCACCGGCACGATCATTTTTATTGCATTTCTTTATTTTATTTTTTTCGCTATAATTTTTATTAACTATGAATTCTAATATTCATTCTGCAGGCCTGCTTTTTTTTCGGAAGGGCTAGACTATTCGGCCTGATGGCCTTTAAGCTCAATCAATAAAGTGAGCAGATGGCTCGCTTATAAATATTCGAAAGGGGGACGCCCCCCAGCAGCCCGCGCGACTGTTCATCGCGCGCGCTGCTAGGGAGAGCAGTACAGTACAGCAAATCCGATACGGTCGACAAATCTTTTACGGTTAAATTTAACCTATCATCATGAGGGCCGGCCCTCGTCCCTCCTTCTGGAGAGGGAGGCGGGTCATGAGCGGTGCCCAAGCAATCTAGTGTCGGCCTGCTAGTCGAGTGGTTAGGCTACTGGACACTTTACGCAGCGGGCGGGTGTAGAATTCTTTTTTATGAATATAGACGACTGCACCGTGGATGTTTATATAATATTATGTATTTATAAAATTTCTTAAATTTCTTTCCGTTCACACAAGTTCTTCCAAAACTTACCATGGGACCAGATTGACGTGGTGTAAAAGCGTCCATAGACATTATTATTATTATTAAATGTGTTTTATTTACTTTGAAATGATATTGGAAACAAATTGAGTCTCACCAGCGCGACGAGGCGGTAGACGTAGCAGTCCTTACGCTGGCCGAAGCGGTAGACGCGGAAGATGCTCTGAATGTCGTGCGCGGGGTTCCACGACGTGTCCAGGATGATGACGCGGTTGGCCGCCGTCATGTTCAGTCCCAGGCAGCCCGCGCGCGTCGAGATCAGGAACAGCCTGGCAAGTAGCTATATTGAAGGACACCCACACCAACACGATAGGTTCAGGAGCCGCCGACTAGATGGACAAGCTCCGTGTGTGGCCAGTTCCAGTGGAACTTAATGGTATATAATGGTTAGATAGTTCAAAGATGTGGCTTCGTAATGTATTGTTTGTTTTGTTGTAAGCCTTGGTATACTGCAAGTGCAATGAATGTTAGCTGAAATAAATAAATAAATAAATACAGATAGCGTGGCATTCTTTAAGAGGCCTTTGTCAAGCAGAGGACGGAAGACTTTTGGTAATAATTTCGTTTGAACGTGCTCCGGAAAGACCAGTCCAATTTTTTATGTTTGTCACATTTAATCGTATGTTGAAACAGCGGGGTTGCAACAGTTACTTGCATTAGCATTGTAAATGAAGATCTCTGACCCTAAATATATTTTTAGTTTGAAGAAAAGATTCTTCATTTTGGCTTTTATTTCGCAAAAATTCATAACCATATGGAAAATCACAATACATATTTTACCATTTGTGATATTTGGATATGGAATGCGCACGCATACCCACGTACGAAACGTGGGTATGCGTGCGTTCATGGTTGCTTGCGTGCGTGTATCTGCGTACGTGTGATTGGTCGTAGTCGTGCTTGCATGTGACTTTATGTAATTTTGTGTTTTTATGTGTATTTTGTAAGTTTTTAGCCCAGCTAATATAACTTTAATTCCTCACTTGGTTATTTCGTTGTGCTCGGAGTAGGACATATTTAAATATGGAATGTGCGCGTTTGTGCGTACGTGTGTTTGATGGTGCGTGCCTGTGTGTGTGCGTGACACAGTGTAACCTTAGCATCTCACTTGGTATCTTCGTTGTGCTCGGAGGAGGACATATTTAAATTTGGAATGTGCGCGTTTGAGCGTACGTGTGTTTGGTGGTGCGTGTGTGTGCGTGACACATTATAACCTTAGCATGTCACTTGGTATCTTCGTTGTGCTCGGAGGAATATGTCCAATATTTAAAAATGGAATGTGCGCGTTTGGTGGTGCGTGTGTGTGTGACACAGTATAACCTTAGCGTCTCACTTGGTGTCGACGTTGTGGTCGGAGTTGAACTCGCGGCACCACTTTTGGCGCACCTCGGCGGGCACGGAGCCGTCGAGGCGGTAGTACTGGCTGCCCAGGCTCCAGCCGTTGATGCGCCGCAGGAAGTACTCCAGCGCGTCCAGCGTGTACAGTGACGTCGAAAATATCAGACTGAAATAAAAGTAAAGTTGAGTTAACCAGTAAAAAAAAACCCAGTAAAACTAATCTTTTAAATACCTATAATATAAAATTGTCTTTAACAATAAGTTGTATGATTTAAATACATAATAATTATTTAATTGAACATCAATTCATGGTAATTTACTAGTGGCCGCTTTCCAAGGCAGTACGATTCGATTAAAGATTTCCAGGGAAAAAGTATCTAAAAAATAAAGTTAAAAAAGAGAATGCCTACAAAATGAATCATATTAATTTGCTAACTTCAGTAATTGTAACTCTGATATGTATTACCAAAGTAAGCAATTCTTTTGAGGGCAAATTTAATGCTTTAACAATAAAGTCCCAGATAATTTCCAAAACCACTCTATTGCAAACTTTTAATAAGTTATTAAAGAATATTTTTATGGTAAGGGATGCTGTAAAGTTAAAGATTTTATGGAAGATACCACACCCGGAGAATAGGAAGTTTCTCCCAGGAGATTTCAACATAACAAAATGAAAAATTTGTTATAGACATTCCAAAAATGAAAACCACTGAGGCGTTAGTGTCGTCGGTTCTTTTCAGCTACCTTGCCTTGGAACCGATGTTACATCCAATTGACGTTTAAATTGATACTTTTTTGGTACTATTTAGAATTAGATTTCAATTCGGACTGTAGCACTCACACTTTATCTCCGAGCGCAACGCACTCGTCGAGGAGGCGGAATACCACGAGGAACTTGTACGAGGCGTCGAGGCAGTCCAGCGCACTCCCGCCAGCCAGGTGCTGCAGCCACCACACGTCCGTGGGGCGGGGCTTGGCGTCCTCGCACGCACCGAGGTCCTCGCGCGCTAGCTCATCCTCCACCTTCTCTTCTGGAAGTGTTTTTTTAGGGGATTTCTTTACGATGTTTTTGCTGGTAAGCAAGTTTAATTACTTACATTTGTTACAAATGTTCTGACCATCGACGATCACATTATACATTTAACTTTTATCATGCCAAACGATTCTACAAAATCATAGGCATGTTGCTTGTCCGGGAAAGTCCCATTAAAGATAGGCCCTAATGTTCAAATTTTAACACTTAAACAATTTGTATACAAAAAAATGTAGCTACATTACATGAATCTTTACATCTCCATCTATGAACATAGTATTACATCACTTCTAACCTTTAATCTTCTCGGCCTCCTCACGGGGTCTGGTCAGGAAGTTATGCAGCACCTGCGGGTGGCTCCATATCTTCTGCAGCACGTGGAAATCTTTCAGCACATTCTGTTTGGTCGCCCGGGAGAAGTTCTTCATGTAATGCTTGTACAGGTCCCACTGGCAGGTGGTGAGCGATATGAACACAGTGTACTCGTACTTCTTGGGCAGGTAGGGGTAGAGCACGGAGGCCTCCTGCCGCTGGAGACACCCCTCCAGCACCTTGTGTAGGATGTGCGTCCTGGCCTGCATCAGCTTGATGTCTTCCTCGAGTGAGTCGCGGTGTTGGCCGTTCATTATAGGGTTTTCGAACCTAAAAACACAGTGACATTACAGTAAAATTGTAACAATATAATGTGACTCAGATGAAGTGCAATAAAAATACTCAACTAAACAAGTTTTAAGATTATTTAAATATAAATTATTCAAAATAAAATTGTAAATTTTTTTTACATTTTGTATTAAGATTTTAATTTTCATCTAAAAATAATTTATCCATGATAAATTGCCATTGTGCGGTGGCCGGTCCGTGTTAGATGCGAGTGGCAAGGGATCGATCATCTTGGCGTTCATTGAGGGAGGCCTATGTTCAGCAGTGGACGGATATAGGCTGCTGATGATGATGATGAGATTGCTATTATTGCCCCAAAAAACATCTTCCATCGGCATGAAACAAACACATGAATAAGTGGCCTGGGCTAGTTCTAGGTAAACTCATTATGTTCATGGGCAATGCTTACTTACCACCCGATGGTACGTCTGCCAGTTTACCCATCCAAGTAATAACAAAAATCGGAATGACTCCAGCCAGCCGTAATGTGATATATAAACATGTTTCATATAATTATTTTATAGTATATACATATTTATTCACACCAACACAACATACCTATTAGAGTACTCCGGATAAGTCCCGAGTAGGTTGGGCTTGATGAAGTTCATCATGCAGTAGTACTCTCGGAGGTTGTTCTGCATGGGCGTGCCCGTCAGGACGATCCTGCGCTTGGTGACCACGCGACTCATGGCCACCGCCAGCACCGACATGTCGTTCTTGAGGAGGTGGCCTTCAAATTTAATTGAATCAAAATGTATTTATTTCGTACGTAACAACTTTACACTTAAAGCATGTGAAATTTAAAATATAGAAAATAATAATAAATTGCTGCTTTAAAATAAACGAGAAAAAACTAAGGAGTTGCCCTTTCGTCAAGAAGCCCAGTTTATACATATTATGTACATTTGAAAATCTCAAATCTCATGTCTTATTCCCAAGGTCTTCAAATCAAGGTCCTCAAATCTTTTATGAAGGTCGGCAGCGCTGAGCGCACCTGCTAATCCTCTGGTGGAGCGGGTGTCTATGGATATTGCTGATCACTTCTCACCAGGTGAACCGACCTTTTACCCCCTTGCCCCCTCTACTATAAAAAAATGATAGTAACCTTCGTCACATATGATGATGTCGGGCCCGGGGTCCAGCAGAGCCGTGCGGATCTTCTCCACGATGGTGGGCCGCACGTCGTCCAGCCCCGGGTCCAGGGTGGACAGCGAGCGGAACAGCTCGTAGCTGATGATGAATATTCCACCCCCGTTGTACCAGTCCTCTAGTTGAAAGGCGCGCTGGTACGTCTTTTTCAACTTGGAAAGTTCGAATACCTGCAAACTTTTTATGTTAATTGAATATGCAAACGGGCAGATGAGCCACATTGTGGTAAGTGGTCAGTGAACACAAATAAGTTAATCTAGAACTAGCTCATGCAACGCATTCACGTGTTGCCTGTCCTGAGACATAAGATGGTAAGCCGGTAAATCACTGCCTAACCTTTCCATACGCAACAAAGCTGTTTCAAGGAAAAAACCAGAAGGATAGTCGATCCATCCTCACCATGGGTGAGGCCTTGTCGTGGCGGTGGGGCTCAGTAGCCTAGGGTGAGCCCAGCACCATGGGCGAAACGAATTGAGCGGAGAGGGCCCATTGTACTATCCCGACGTTAGTAGCGGTTGTTCTGTGTTGCAGGACAACCCCTCTGACTGACTAGCCGCCGAGGTGCCCTGTTTGCCCAACAGATCCGGGGCACCTCACCAAAGGTAGCACGGTGGCACTCGCCGGGTTTTAGTGGGTAGAGTTGCGTCCACTTACCAGCTTTCGGGCGCAGCAAGTCCCACATACCCTCCTGGGGAGACCCACTCTCCACGGGATGCCTCAGAGCATTTCCCGGCGTTAAAGAAAAAGCGCGGCACAAACGCATCTCTTCCACCGGTATAAATATAAATGTAACATTTATAAATTAACAACATTAATAAATTCTTATTTTACGGATTAAGATTCTGCGATGTTTCGGATAAGCAATATGGTACATGCATACCAGTATTAACATTAAGCATATACTTCCCATCGGTAAATATTTTCAAATGCATATTATCAAATACTTTATGGAACCAGTACCTGTAGTTTTCTCTTTAGCTTTCGTTGCTTGAAATAAAATAAAAATGATAATTGGATATGAGACATGTAATCAAGTTGATATTTTTTGTGTTTGTTGCAAGCAAAGGATCTATTGAATAAGACCGGGTACATGCATGTACTGTATAGGATACACAACGCATGGATGATAACCCTGGTCAGGGTTATCATCCATGCGTTGTGTATCCCAATATAAGTAGGTTTTAGTTTGACTTACAAATGAATATCTATATTACATAATACATACTAACTATGACCCGCTGTTAAAAACATAATTATCATCTTTTTCAAGTTTTTTTTTCATAAGTTTCTAAATCAAATCAAATTTCTTTTTAAATCAAATTTAAAGGTTCGAAGTTAAGTGGTTCAAAACAAATAACTTCAGTTTCATCATTCATTCAGATCTCCTTTTGATAAGTGATAAGCGACATCCACAGACATCCGCTACACCAGATGATTAGCAGGTGCGTTGCATCTCAATATGAGAGAAAATTTGCTCTCTTCTTGAAGGTCCCTAAGTCATATTGGTTATCAGAGGTAAGAGTAGTATTCCATGTATGTATTAGTCGGAACAGTCCCTCAGAACCCCGCGATAGAAAGTGCAGTTATGTCATCACTCTGTTTACCTTGATCTGCTTGGTGACGGGCCCGATCCACTTGTGTATCTCGTCGACCCAGTTGAGCACGGTGGACAGCGGGCAGCACACCAGCACACGCCGCATGTTCAGCTTCGGTTGCGTCAGCACCTGCAACGGGTCACCGTAGCTTTATTGTACTGCTTTATTTAAGGGTGGGGACACTAGCGAGGAGGCCATACGGGTGATCAGTTCTCATCTCCGGGGCCATTTCACCCAATTTAATTACTGTAAAGTAAAAGATTTCATAGAAGATACCTTGGGAAAAGGGCGTTCCTCCCAGGCATTTCAGGATAACAATATGTAAAATTTGTTATAAAATATTTGAAAAGATTACTTGCACTGAGTTTGTTTCGCCGGTTCTTCTCAGTGGGCTTGCCTTGGAACTGGTGGTAGACTCAATTGACGTTCAAAAAGATACTTTGTTGGTACTATTTTGAATTAAAAAAAAAAATCATTTCTGCCAAACCCAATGACCCGTACATTCCAAAAGGATCCAAATAGAGCGAAACTGCCTTGGGAACCGTAATGAATTCAATCAGAATAATTCAGGGGGAAATATTATCCAGTTACCTACCTATATGTACTTATGATCTCTATAGAACATCCAGCGCCTGCATGGTCTGTACTTCCGTGATTTTTGAAGTGATGGGACATTATCAGTGAGAACTAAATCCCAACCAGTGGTGCCCCCACTTGGGCATCTACAGAAAAGTCCCAACCATTACGGCCTGGTGAGTCTCGGCGGTGGGTATTAAGAACTATATATTAAAAAGACGCTATCAAAAGTGGCCTTAAAAAAGTGCGTTCTTAGCTCAAGGTATAATTCAGGAACGAGTAGTAGAAATAAATAATAAATAGAATGTTTTATTTCCTCTCATTTTTTTTTACCTTCTCTATATTTATGCTGAGGATGTTTTCACATCCATGTTGCTGGTCTACTCATTATTTCACTAATAAATTGTTTGGAATCCATTATTTATAAATGCTCAACGCGCGATAAAATTATTAGTTTCAGAGTCTGACGTGGGCGTGTTGCGTTAAGACGATCATAAGTGATCATTATAAAGATCCTATGTGAATTATAACAATAAATAATATTGGGCAACCATCGATGACAGGTCCCACTGATGGTCCCGTGGGGTCACTGATGGCCCCGTGGGGTCAGTGATGGTCCCATGGGGACACTGATGGTCCCGTGGGGACACTGATGGTCCCGTGGGGTCACTGATGGTGCCATGGGGTCACTGATGGTGCCAAAGGGTCCCTGATGGTCCCGTGGGATCCCTGATGGTCCCGTAGGGCCACTGATGGTCCCGTGGGGTCACTGCAGTGCAATGACGTCACTCACCGTATGCAGCAGCGCCAGCACCTGCAGGGTCTTGCCCAGCCCCATGCAGTGCGCGAGGATGCAGCCGCCGCCCTCGCCGCCCCGTTCCACCGTCTCCACGGTCTCGAAGCACGCGTCCCACATGAACTTCACGCCCTCGTACTGGAACAAAGCATTTTAAATAGTCTTTATTACAAGTCTTCTTTTAACAATAAACAAGTTAAGCAAACAAGCTTCCTGAAGATAAAACTTATCTATACAGATAAGTAAAATAGTAGTGTCCATTTGTAATATTAAAATAACCGCTTTTTTTAAATGCATATGGATGTAAATACGGTACATATACCAAAAAAATAATTTTTTACCGTTTTTGTCTGTCTGTCTGTTTGTTCAGTTAATCTCTGAAACAGCTGGGCCAATTTTGATCGGACTTTCACTGGCAAATAGCTGGTCCTATAAGAAGTATCTTAGGCTATAAAAATAATGATCATCAATCCAGGTACGGCTGTAAATATAAGTTAACGAGGGCGAAGCTGCGGGCAACAGCTATTAAAATATAATTGACTCTGTAGCTATATCAATGTCTGAAAATGTTTATGTATCCTATACAAAGAGATCAGCGAACCATAGATCAATCAACAAATCCGCACACACAATTACGCGTGCGTGTGTGTGGTCTCGTCTATACATATCGCTTTTTTTCTTTATCTTTTCTCGCTTATGATACAGGTATAAATCTTTTTTTATAGATCGTTGGAGAGGCAAAGGCCTCTCGTCGTCTACCACGAGCCACTCGATGGTCGATAGTAAGTGGTCAACGTCGCTCATGAACGTAAACAAGTTATCCTGAGACCAGCCCAGGTAACTCATTTATGTGTTGTGTATCCTGAGACATAACATGTAAAGTCTCTGTGCCAGTATAGTTGGCGTTCAAGCCGGGGCAGCGGGTTCGAATCCCGCCAAGGAACAAAAAGTTTTCTGTGTTCCTGTGTCATGGATGTGTATTATATAATAAAAATGTTAAATATATGTATAGTATAAAAGTAATAAATATATTTCTGTTGTCTGGTACCCGTAACACAAGTTCTTCGAAAACTTACCACCGGACCAGATTGAAGTGGTGTGAAAGCGTCCACATTATCATTATGTATAAAGCTTGCTCAACTCACCTGGTGCGCCTTCATGACCTTGGTGAAGAAGGGGTGGACGGAGACGCGGGGCTCGTTCCGCTCGAAGTTGTACTCCAGGCACAGCTCGTCGTTGATCACCACCACGTTCACGTCGTCGTCGCACCCCAGTGCCTCCCTCTACAAATATACCATTACATTTTAGGGTTACGTTTCGTAAATGACTAAACGGAATTATAGAATCACTTTGCTGATGTTCAATCTGTCTGCCAAACAGGAAACCAAACAAAGTGGAAGAAACATGTTATTTATTTTAGAGAATTTATTTCTTCAAATTTAGAGTGTGTTAAATCGCGCGGAACTGCTATTTATCCTACTAATATTATGAATGTAAATTTACGTAATGTAATTTAAACGCCTTCACGCGAAAACTACTTAACCGATCATCATGAAACTTTGTACACATATTCTTGGAGGTATTAAAGTAACATTTTTTATAAAAACATCTTATCCTGCGCAGAGAAAGTCGCGGGCACCAGCTTCATATATATTTCATATATATCAGCAATATAAAACCCACTGACGTACCATTTTTTTTTTTCAAATTTAGATCGGGTGTAACCGTATAAAACTAGTTTATGCAATATAAAATCCCTGACGTACCAATCTCGCCTCCCGTATGGACAGCCTCCGTTTCCGCTCGAACTCTTGCATGTTCGCCAGGACTGTGCTGCTCGACAGAGATTTCTTGTCTATCACCTAGAAACAACACCATTGACAAGACAAAAATAATCAAACTGGTAGAACATAATAATAATATAATTAATTTTTAATTGTACGAAGTACAAGCCCGCGTAAGTATTCTTTCATATTATCTTAGGATAATAAATTATAGTTTAAAAATAAAAACTAAAAAACACGCTTTAATAGCAAACCGAACTATAAATTTGAAAATATTTTTTAATAGAAGAATTAAATGGGTTAACATAATAAATAAATGATATTACTTATTGTAAAAGAGCGCGAGGTGCTCGATATTCTTGTTAAAAATATTTCATCGGTATCTATTTTTCAAAAGTGAAGTTAGTATAAAAACTTAGTTACAAGCACCACACTTTTTTACAATAAGTAATATCATTTATTTATTATGTTAACCCATTTAATTCTTCTATTAAAAATTATTTTCAAATTTATAGTTCGGTTTGCTATTAAAGCGTGTTTTTTAGTTTTTATTTTTAAACTATAATTTATTTTTTACTTTTTAGTGTCGATTTTTTTAATTAAAGATTTTATTAATTTAAAGTTCTCAACTAATGGCAATCACTTTAGAAATGGGTGAGAGACTAAAAACAACACATGTGATGTAGGTAACTTGCGCGCCTTATGCCTTCCTAGCATGTGCTATCCTGATTATCCTGATCAGGATATTGGAATAATTTTATCAAATTATTGTATTATCATCGGTCCTCGATAAATCTACAAAGTTTGAACAAAATCTGGTCGTTAGAAGTGGGTCAAAATAGCGTCCAAAGAAGTCGGTTACAAACAAACATACAGGTGAAGCTAATAAAAAGCGTGTAAAAATATATGAAATACCTTTCTAATGTTGCGCCGCCCTTTGGCGTATGTTTGTGAGTATTTCCTGGATTGTGACGAATCCCCTCCAAACAACTCCCTTGCAAGGATTCTGGAACGAGCGTACGAGAAATATTAAATGAAAGGTTTTTATTTTTATTGGACACGGGCCTCGGTTTGTGAGGTTCCACAGCGACAGTATCTTTCTCGCTTGGGTACACTCAGCGGTCCCGAGTTCACCCGAGCCTTTCACCTTCGAGCGTGACGGCTCAGCCTCATTTATACCCTACAAAAATCGGTGCCTGATGCGCCAAAAGTAGTTTGCACTTCAATAAAGTATTAAATGTAAACCAACTTCATCTGCCTCTTCCTCTCCAGCAGCCTCTTGTTGTTGCGCGCGCGGCGCGGACGCACCCGCAGCATCGTCTTGACCGGCCCCTCGACCCGCCTCTCTATGAACTCGCTCACGATCTTCGCGCGCTTCGCATCGTCCACACTGTCAATGATAAAACATTATATGACAAAGCTGAATCATACAGTAAGAGCTGGTGCCATGCTGCTTTGCATCTCGCTCACATGACACCTCTCGCTCACATGACACCGGCGTCAAGTGACAGCTATGCTGTCGCGTTTCGTGCGGTTTGGGAGTTTCCGGTGGCCCATTGGGGGGGGATAGGGAAAAGGAGGGCAACGCATCTGCATAACTTTTGATTGAGCTGATGTCTATGAGCGTCGGTAGTCACCATTAGGTACCGACTGCTCGGTTGTCTCCCTGTGATATAAAAAAATACAATATCACGAGCCTCGTAGGTCGGCTAGCAATAGTATAGCATATAACAAAGACAAGCACAACATGGCAACCAATTACTAAATTGACAAAAAAAACTATAAGTTATGGACTGAAATCTACGAAATGTTCTATTATGATTTTGTTGTTGATGTTCATTATGGATTAAAAATGTAGAGATCAATGTTATAACAAGTTTTAAAATGTTTTATGAAGAAAAGTGGAAGGGCATATTTGTGGTTCCTGTAGAACAATTATTATTGAGGACACCTACGTACAGATTAGGAATTTATACATTTCCGGTTCATTACCTAACGAGTGTGAAATAAAATAAAATCACATTCTTTTTACTTATTTAAATAATTAATATACAGTTTGTCACTCATATAACTACTATATGTACTTATTTTTAATTTTAAATATTAACAGACTTTTGGTCCACACAGGTCCACCCATTTTAGTTTTTAATTTTTTTTTTTGCTGTTTGTACCTAAAACTTGTGAAGGTGACGTCACATTTATCATGTGCATAGTTGGCTTTGTGGCATAGCAAACTTTTTAAAACTAACAATAAATATAACTGTAGACGTAATTCTTTAATAATTTAATTTTAAAAAAGTATGTGAGCGAATTCCTGTAGGGTAAATGTTTTATATATGTTTTATAAAAAAATGTGAAACAACCATTTTACTTTTAATTTTTTCATTATGATATGGTAACAAGCTCTGTGACCCGTTGATGGTGGAACTAGCGCACCTAAATTATGGTGGCCGAGGTCGCTAGTAGATCCCCTACAATGCAACTGCGTTCTTGCAGTCAGAGCCAGAGTGCATAATCATTAGTTTCCACACAAGTCATGATATACATATTGTATGCATACAGTAAAAATAATTTTCCACACGAAACCAATGAAAGTAATAAGATTCTAGTCTAACTTCAAGTGCCGAATACGGCGCACGCTATTTCACGGCGGCTTCAAGAACGGAGGAATCGAGGTCAGTTAAACTCGCCAATAATAGATCATTATTATATTATCTATAATATATGGATCTATAATAATAGAATAGGAAGGCTCCATATTAAATAAAAAATATACAAAAATAAATTACTGATTCTGCTGTTTCTTCTCCAAGCGCTTTAGAAGTTTCTCCTTGGTTGTCACCCACTGCTTCTCCTCTTCAGACGACGAGTCGTCCTCTTTCCTTATATGCACTGTTGTTGTGTGACCTTTTGGAGAAGTCTTCTGGAAAGTCGTAGACAAGTTAGTTAATTAATGAAACATTCATTGTGTATACTACCTTTTCAGGAGGTAAGAAATATTTTTTTTTACCTGACGTTTCATATGCTATTGTCACGGAGGTTTATAAAAGTCGATCGTGTTAGCTTTCGTTCTCTGACAGATAATAATGGTACGAAAATTAACCATTGAAGAGACACTATATTCCATTGTACGCTGTCTTTTTTTATATATTTTTTTATGTTAGTTGGATAGGCAAACTGGCAAACGTACCACCTGATGGTAAGTGGTCGACGTCGCCCATGAACATAAACTAGTATACCTGGAACGAGCCCAGGCAACTCTTTTATGTGTTGCCTATCCTGAGACATAAGATGTTAAGTCTCGGTGCCAGTAATTACACTGCCTGTCTTGCCCTTCTCTCCGAAACACAGCAAAGCTGTTTCACGGGAGAAATAACCCATGCAGCCGGGAGCGTGGCACAGCGCTTCCCCCCCACCGGTTATGTCACAGCGTTCTCGATAACAAGTCAAACTTGTTATCGAGAACGCTGTGACATAACCGAATTGTTTTTCTTAATTTCTATCGGGTCTGGAAGTTTATATTCGAAAATCTGAAAAGTAATCGATGACGCGAACTCACCATCTAACAAAATGTTAATTATGAATTTGCATTTTTATTGTGATTTAAATTACATTTCAATACCATTCATCGAAACACCACTACTGCAGTCTGTTATTAAATTTAGTAGTTTTTTCCTGCTTTGGTGTTTAAGTGGTAACTTACATAACCATAAAGGCTTCTAACCTTAGAGTACATATACATAATATGCTTCCAACACTTTGTTTCTGGTGATTATTACAAAACAGTGTAAAGAAAAAAAAGACGACCTGCGTGCAGTCACCAGTATGTAAGAGGTATTGCCATGCTGCATTGCAGCCGAATTGGGCCGGCACGAACTGGGTAACATCTCGCTCACATGATACCGGCGTTAAGTGACACCTACGTGTACACCTCGTTTCGTACGGTTTGTGAGTTTCCGTTGGCCCATTGAGGGCGATCGGGAAAAGGAGGGCAACACATCTGCATAACCAGGTTGTGCAGATGTGTATGGACGTCGGTAGTCACCATAAGGGTCCGACTGCTTGTTTGCCTTCTTTTGAAATAAAAAAACAGTGAGTATGTAGGCTACTTACTGGTCTTGTGTTGTACTTTTTTGTAGATTCCTTAACAATCACAGGCTGCTCATTAATTTGGTCACCAGTTATAGGCGCATGCAATAAAGCTAATTCAGAATTCATCATTCTATCCGCTGTTAGAAGAACAGATTCACTATTCTCTTCCTTCTTCACATTAGATTCAGATTCAAATTTCAGTTTAATCTTCACAGCATTATCTTCTTTCGCAGCTTTGATATCTGTTTCTGTCTCTACATTTGCTACCTCATTTTGAACCTTACATTTCGACTTTGGTCCCGCTTTCCGTTTTATTTTGGGAGTTTCTAACTCAAGCGAATTATTTTCTAAAGTACTAATGGTACTTTCAGCATTTTCTGGCTCGCTGTCATTATCATCCATCAATAAGTTTTTGGCGAAGTAATTTTCGGAGCTTGCTTCTTGAACCTACGAAAAAAATTTAGTATTAAGTAGAAGTGACTACATTCCACTGGCAGAGGGTATCTTTCTCGCCTGTGCACTGGCCAATTGTGGGTTAGCCAGTTTCTCTTCACCCTCAGCGTTTTTTATTGTATTAGACAGGCACACATTTCCTTACAAAGTTTTTTTGAAGAGACACTCACCAGAGGTCCACTTTCATGTGAAACTTTATCACTATTCACTACACTAGGAAACTCTATCATCTACATATCAATATTACATACACATATTACTCAATAAATTTAAATAAAACCTCTACTGTAGTTGTTAATTAAGAAACCTAAAAGTGGTAGTTTTTTTCACAAAATACTTAATTAGAAACTTCATTGTAATAATGTAAACTGTTATCGTTTACTTACTGGAGGTAGTATTTCTTCAGTATCATTTTTATCCTCATCTTCAGAGGCTGAAAGTTCGTCGTAATGGTCCAGGTCATCCTCAGGCTCTAATTTTCCTGTGAATTTGGTTTCTGTTTTTGACGTATCACTTGAAACAGTTTTGCTTTTAGGTTTTTGCCGGTTTTTTTCCTGTCCATGAGTTCTATTCAATGTTTGTAAATTAGTTAATCTGAAACCAATTTTTTTTATTTTATTAAATTGTACATTTTTATAACTTTACTTGGATAGGCCAGCCACCTGATGGTACGTGGTCAGCGTTGCACATCAACGAGCTTACCTGGAACTAGTCCAGGTTACTCATTTATGTGTTATCTATGATGAGACAAGATGGTATGTCCTTCTGCCACACTACCTGTCCTGCCCTTCTCTCCAAAACACAGCAAAGTTGTTTCTCTGAAGAAATAAGTAGGGTGGTGGTACCCATGCACGAGAATGTAATCCAAAATACACAAAATCAACAATTTAACATTCTTTATTTTGTAATATTCTTAGCACTAGTCTTAGTTCGAAGATACCATTTTGCAAGTGGTATAATAGGACTTTGTTGATCATGTGATTCATGTGATAGAACATTTACTTGGTTGACTGAAAACTGACTTGTGCGTAAGCAAAAAGTGACGTTGCACATCAATTTCTTAATACACAATGTGTTACACAGTGTGATATAATTTTTTGTAAGACCAACTGCAAACCTGTCACTATTATCTAATGCTGCATCATGACCAATTACGGCTAAATTACTATCAATATCTAGCAAAAGGATTTTCATACCTGTCAATTTCTACATCATCCTCATTTTTATTTAAATTGACATATCTTAAGTAAGTTTCTACAAATGATTCTGGTAATTTCTCTAAGATAATACAAGCATATTGATACAGCTTTGTATCAGTGTGATCAATTGAGTAACATTCCCAACCATTGCGTAATATGTTTTTACTCTTGCTGTCATTAACATTGTTATCACTTAAAAGTAAATTATTATCACATTCCTCTTGATTTGTATCAACTATATTGTTATGTACTGGGAATGTTGGTTCACATTCAAGCAACTCTATAGGATGAGCCATATCTACCACTGAAGACTCTGCATTGTTTAAGCTATTGACTCCATTATTCATTGGTATTTCTAAATTCTCTGAATTGCAAGAATCAATATTAATTTCCACACTTGAATTGTCTATTTCACCATCAGATTGTTTGCTATTTTCTCTCGTGATTCTTTTATTTTTTCTTGTTTCAAGATTTTCCGTTGAATCTACGTCATTGCATTGTATCTCATTTTCATTTGTGGCTTGAAGTAGATTCACAGTTACTGGTTCTTTATCTGATTGTATACTTTTTGTATTAGAATCTACTTTTTCTAATTGTTTATCTTTTAATATATTTTTGTCTTTCTCTTTTCTCAAAAGCAACGGCATATTGTCTATATCAGAAAAATGTTCATGTTCGTCTTCTTGCCGAATTTTATCATTCATTTTTTTCGTTAATAGAGCTACATGGTCAGTTTGTTTATTTTTTGAAGGTAGTATATCTTTGCTAATTTTTTTTACCTTTCCCTTCTTTTTTATAGATTTCTTCTTATCGTTTCTTTTATTTTTTTTTTCTTCATCAGAACTA
Organism: Helleia helle; assembly: GCA_963853865.1. NCBI lineage: Eukaryota > Metazoa > Arthropoda > Insecta > Lepidoptera > Lycaenidae > Helleia > Helleia helle. The sequence goes on along the minus strand of OY971433.1, from coordinate 14,460,080 downwards.
CTATTCATAAGTCGGTCTTTAGCTTGTTCTGATGTTTGTGGAATAAGCAAACCCATATTATCATCAAAGTCCTCTATTTCATTATTATAGTCTGGTTCATACTGTCTATGTATTCTATTGTTACTCTGACTGTATATTTCATCTTCATCAATATTGTGACTATTTGCTAGAGCATACATTAATTTGTTGGAAGAAACAAAAGCTTCAAAGGCATCAACATCATAACTGCCACCATTTTGTAAGTCAACAGACACTTCAGCAGTATTGCCGTCAAATATATCTTCTACCTTCCCAATAAATTTTTCGGATGGCTCTGCTTGTGATACAAAATCTTGGGGTTCAGTTTTTATACTTGTAAATGTATCGGTTATATCCCCAACATCTTCATATGGTTCCATTTTAACATTGGATATCATATCTGATTCAGTAAAGCTTGTCGGAATTGGTTCTTGATTTATTATATTAGTTAAATTTTTTTCACTATTGTTTCCTTCAACACATGATCTCAGTTCTGCCATTTGTATTTGTGAGACCCATTCATTGCATTCACTAGGATTTTCTTGGTATTCGTTTTCACAATCCTCATAAGTATCTGTATCTATTCCACACTGCAGTCCATCATTGCTATCTTCTAATTCACATGGTGCATCATCATAATTGTTGTCTTCATTATCAGAAATATTATAATCATTATTAAAAATATCCTCACTCACAGTGTTAATATCATTTATTGCAATAGACATTTCTACACTAAAATTTGGGTCCAAAAGTGTTTCTGACTGTGATATTTTCCCTTCATTTGATATAGGTTCTCCCATAAGTGTAATTATTTTATTAAAACATAATGTTTTCAGGGGGTAGACTGTAAAATTCTTACAATCCACTTTATGTTTATAAATATTATATTTGGTATTATAACCATTCATAGCATTAGTAGTATCATTTAGCAATTTTAATGAAATGAACTCCAGACATAAGTCAGATAAAGATTTTATATTTACATTTGCATGTTTGTTAGTCATTGGCATTTCTTTAAGTTTGTTATCATTATATGTGTTATTATTATACCTTCTTTCATTTTGCATTATTATAAAATGTAGAACTATATTAGATAAAGTTAATGGGTTGTGCAATATCACATTATTTGCTTTCTTTTTAAAATTTGCAGCTAATGGATGTTGTATGAGCCTTTCACATAACTCGAGACATATGCTAGATAATGGTTTCACTTTAACTATTGTGCACATTTGTTGGGTATAGTTTTGTAATGATTTGTCATTACTTTTAATTATATTTCTCATGTGATCTAGAGCTATATCAAATAAAGACAAAGGATTGTACAACACCACATTCATTTTACTATTTTGATGTGTTACTTGAATATTACTTATGAGGTTCACACATAGAGAGAAAAGTGGTTTTACATTGGTAGAATAATTTTCTTCACTATAACTGTTGATATTTTTTTGTGGTCTGAATAAAATTTGTACAATTTTTCTATAGCAAAGTGTTTGTAATGATAGATTATTCAAATTATTTTTATTTTGATTAATGTTTTTCTCAATTTTATTATTTACTGGAAGTCTATGTCCATCACATATTTTCTCTGGCAATTGCCTAATGGTACATAAATTAGATTCTCTATAATCGAGTTGTTTTTGTAATTTGAGCAAGCAAAGAGTCGAAAGGGACTTTAGCAACATATCTTGAGTAGTACACATTTTTTTAGATTCCAAAATATTAACTTGGGGTATTGGATTATTGATGTCACCCATAATACTTTTTTGCTTCAAGTTAGTGCATTGAAAATTTTGTGATTTTTCAGAACTAGTATTTCTCTCTTTATTCGTGAGTTCATCATGAATATGATTCATATCTTGACAGTCAAAAATCAAATGACGATTTAGTACTAGTACACAAAGTGTAAGTAGAGGTTTAGGAGTTTTAAAACTTGTGGGAGATTCAGAAACATTAATAGTTGAGGTGGCATTAGTTACTTCTCTATGATTTGAGTTGGCACCAATGGTAATATGCGTAGAATAATAGCAGGCATAGATTTTGTTTGATGTAGCCCAATCGGAAGTTATAAATGGGGCACAAATAGTGAGAGCTTTATGACGATTGTATGCCTCAAAAAAATCATTCACCATTTTAAGAGTCACAAAACATGTATCCGGTGGTTTTTTATTCCGGCTGTCCTGGGCTAAAAAAGACTGATTTGGTTTAACTTTTTTTACCATTATTGAATTATTAATCCAAACCGTATGCCGCCCTTTTATATTTAGTTTTTCTTTAACCTTTGGCTCTACAGTTGGTTTTTTAGCTATTTTTATTGACAACTCTTTATTAAGAAATACTGTTTTTGGATTAAAAGCTTGTTCTTTCTTTTGTGTTTTGGTAGATTTATTCGAGTCTGATAATACTTCTACTATCTCACAATCACTGTCACTATCTTGTTTTTCTTTTGCCGATATAACTTGTTGAGTTTCTCTGTGTTGCATTAAATCTTGCACTCTCAAGAACTCCTCATATTGTTTAGCAAGATCTTCCTCCATTTGTATTAAATTGTGCTTTGCTAGTTTAAACAACAAAAATGATTTTTTCACACAATAATCCATCTTAAATGTGTCAGTTACATGTTTGGTATTAATTTTCTTCTCCATAAAATCTTCAGACTTCTGTGTCATTAGTTGGCCTAATTCTGCAGTTGTTTTAACGATATTAGTTAAAAATTCGCAAGCCTTAAGAGTTTGTTCAGATGTCAACTTAACTTGATTTTTCATTGGAATTTCATATTTTGAATCAGTTTGTACAGAAGCACTTCTAGTGGCTATAGCATTGGTTTGTGTCATTTCTTCTTTACTTGTCTTTGGTTCATTAGGGTTTAATACAGGAATTTGTAAGGGAGCTATAACAGTATTGGACTTTGCTTTCTTTATAAGTACTTCAGTACCAACTTTCTTAGCCAGAAAATTTTCAAACTCATTTGTTGAACCCCAACTTGATAGTTTCTCTTCATTTAACTTGATAGCTGATTTTTCTATCAAATCTTCTATATCATCATTGTGGTCAATTGATGATACTGTACTAATGTCTGGGTTCAATTCATTGTCACATTTTCTATTTTTCTTAGGACTTTTAGTATATTTTTTCTTTTGCTCCTTTTTACTAATTCCTAAAGGTAATTCAACTTCACTCTCAGATGTTTGAGAGTTTGGCTTTCTACCACGTTCCATGCCAGGTATATATTCATCATCAGAATAATACTTATTTCCCTTTCTACTTTTTCTTGGTTCATCATCTGATGATTCCATATTAGCAAAGGGATCTTCATCAGGTTCTTCTTCATAATGTAAGGTCCTCTTTGCTTTTCGACGAATAGGTCGTTTTGAAGATTCTTCCAATAAACTATTTTCTTGTATGTTAAAGTTGTTAAGGTCTGTTAATTCTTCGACAGTCTTTTCTTTTTCACCTTCTGTACTTGCAGTATTACATGTGAGCTTCTCCCCAGTTGGTTTTCCTTTTGTTTTGCTTGATATATCCACACAAATATTATCTTGAACAGTTGTACTAATATCCGGATGTTGTTCATTAATTATATCTTCAGTAGCATTACCAGTATTTTCCATACTTTTCTTTAACTTACTTAAACAAAGATCATCCATTCCATCAACATCCTCCCAATTATCATTAGAGTTAGTATCTGCATGAATTGATTCCTCTTCTTCCGAGTCATACCTCTTTAATTTTCTTTTCCTTTTAATTGATATAAGACTTCTAGTTTTATTAGACTTTGATTTTATTTCTGATTTTCCTTTTAATTCTACTACAGCTGTAGAATCTACAAAAGAATGTTTATTCTTTAAAGTAAATGATTTTATTGAGTTCTCTGTGTTTTCTTCTATTTTCTCTATATTGTCTTGTCCTGTTAAATCAACTTCTGTTCCCTCTGAATTATTTGAGACAATATTTTTGTCATAACAAACTTCTTTAGAACTACCTTCTGTAAAGTTTGATGATGTAATGCCACAACTATCACTTACATTTTCAAAGGTTCTGGTTGGGTCAGTATTATTTTTTCTCTTCCTTCCTCTCCGAGATATTTTGTGGGTTATACTATGAGTGACATTGTCTGTGGCTGGCAAACTGGCATATTCAACAGTAGAAGATATACTATCAACATTTGTTTGTACAATAGGTTTCTTTGGAGGCCTTCCTCTTTTACGTTTCGTGGCAATAGAGGTAGCAGTTTTGATATCTTTAATAATACAAGGCTTTTTGACTTCTTTTTTGGTTAACTCTTTTAACAAGGGCTCTGTTGAGCTATCCTCTCCGATGATCATGTCATAATTTAATTCCAATCCATCAGGATATTTTGTTTTCTCTTGAGAACTTTCACACTCAACACTAATCTTTTTCTTTCTGCCTCTTTTTTTTGTAACTTTAATAGGAGACTCAGTTGTAGCCTGAGAATCGCTTTGACGAACAAGCAGTGTAGCGCTCGAAGTCTGTTCAGATACTAATATTACAGGATTGTTTAAGCTTGGGCGGTTTTCCGTTTCGCTTGTCGGTACATCGGAACATTCTTTCGTTGGTTTCGGTACATCTATAATTGTGTCTATTACCTCAATACTGGCACAAGACGGGGTAACCAGTTCAGATAGTGTTATATATTCACCCTCTTCATACATTGTACCCGCCTGAAATTGTTCGAAGGCATCCTCTGTAGCACAAATATTATTTAAATCCATGTTAATTGTTTTTTCTATTGCAATTTAAAATTATCACTGAGGCAAACATTAATGATAAAGTCATAGTTATATAAAAACAAATTGTTGGTTTTATTTAAAAACCTATATTGTCTTTTAATCTAAAAGAACACTTATTATAATGTTAAATTATCGTTCATCGCTAATCGCACAGAAATAAAAGCTGCCATATTTATATTTTCTGGTCTTTGTATTATTATTATTTTCATTTAAAGGCATTAGCTACTAGGCTATTAGCCATACAAAATACAATTATTCGGTCTGTAATACGGAGAAATAGCGGGAAACCCCAAGGAGCGCGGCTTCGCCCCTCTAGGCCCCATCAATCAACTATCATTCCCGATTCCCTCCACACATGGCAGTCCACCAATATTCGCCAAACAATCACATTATATATTACACTGATTAAGTTTTTAAAACAAACACTATAGAAAACCGCCAGAACAGACCTACTAAGAAAACCACTTCAGAACGGTACTCCATAAGATTCGCCAACCAATCACAATATATAAAGATCAAGTTTTTAAAACAAACACTATAGAAAACCACCCTGAATGGACAAAACACAAAATAACAATTAATTAACGGGAAACAAAAAAAACACAACCGCGCGTCCCGATGCTTCCCGCCATTCCTCTTCTGGTCTTTTTTTTTTATTAATATTTTATGGCCTGGTTCCTCTTCTGGTCTTTGCATTGCAGTTTGAAGTTTTTTTACTTTAAACAGGCCAGAGGCCATGCTGCCAAGTCTTTCGTAGTCAATATTAGCTTAGTCTGTATTTGTTTGATGAGGCCGAATGAGGATCCGTAACGTTTTTAGCTGAGAATGCAGATTTATAAAGCTAAGAAATCCTAAACATACAGTGCAAAATGATTTGTTCTACGACAAAAATTTACGAAGTTATTATCAAATTACTAGCGGAGTGCACTGACCGGCCGGCCCCGTAGGCTGTGACGTCACTGAGACGGTCTACTCTAGTCAGTGATAAGGCGCGCAGGATTTTTATCTAGTTCACCTTTCTAACCATGTACAAACACTTTAAAGTGCCGAAATGTACAAATATTTCTTTTAGAACGCTTAAAAAACTCTTTTTTGACGAGCGGAAAGACTCCAAACTACGTAAAAAATGGTATGCCTTTGTGAAAAGAGATGATAAAACTCCATCTTCTTCCAGTCTACAAGTCGTGTTACAATTTTTATGGAAGTACCTACATAACTATACCTCGGTACCTACTGTTTAGTTAATATGGGAAACAATTCTTATGTCATAAAGAATCGCTTGGATACTAGTTAATTGAATATGCTATAACTTTACTGATATTCATTATGAAGAATAGAAAATATGGAGAACCGAATCCTTACTAATATAATAAATGCGAAAGTAACTCTGTCTGTCTGTCTGTCTGTCTCCTCTTCACGCCTAAACCACTAAACAGATTTAGATGAAATTTGGCACAAAGATAGTATGGAACCCCAGAAAGGACATAGGATAGTTTTTATCCTGGATATCCCACGGGAACGGGATTTATGTGGATAAAACCCCGGGACTCTATCTTCAGAACCACCGAACAGATTTGGGTGAAATTTGATATGAAGATACTTTGGAACTCATGGTAGGACTTAAAATAGTTGTTATCCTAAAAATCCTACAGGAACGGGAACTATGCGCGTAAAACCCCAGGACTTTCTATCTTCTAAACCACGGAACAGATTTGGGTGAAATATGATATAAAGATACTGTGGAACTTAACGTAGGGTATAAAATAGTTGTTATCCTGAAAATCCCACGGGAACGGTAAACTATGCGGGTAAAACCGCGGGACTGACTATCTTCTAAACCACGGAACGGGAATTATGTATGCGGGTATAACCTCAGGACTGTCTATCTTCTAAACCACGCAACAGATTTGGGTGAAATTTGATATGAAGATACTTTGAAACTTAACGTAGGGTATAAAATAGTTGTTATACTAAAAATTTCACGGGAACGGGAAATATGCAGGTAAGAACCGAAGACTGTCTATCTTCTAAACCACGGAACGGATTTGGGTGAAATTTGATATGAAGATGCTTTAAAACCTGACGTAGGACATTAAATAGTTGTTATCCTGAAAATCCCACGGGAACGGGAACTATGTGGGCAAAACCCTGGGACTGTCTATCTTCTAAACCACTGAACAGATTTGGGTGAAATTTGATATGAAGATACTTTGGAACCTATTGTAGGACTTGAAATAGTTGCTATTATGAAAATCTCACGGGAACGGGAGTTGTGCAGCTAAAACGCCGGGACTATGTATTTGTTAAACCACTGAACCAATTTGAGTGAAATTTGATATGGAGATAGTTTGAGACCCAAGGCATAAGATGTATAAGTGTAACAAGAAGTTTTTTAGACGTGTCAATAAATGGCGTTAACACAAAATGTAGATCACGCTATCTATTACAAGATGCAGATCCTTATGAGGATCGCACTTTTGTATAGCACGCGTTTTTTAATGAATACTGTTTCCGTATTTTAGTAATTTATCCAAAATGATTTATTAATAGAATTCATCGTTACTTCCTTACTAATATTATAAATGCGAAAGTAACTCTGTCTGTCTGTCTGTTTGTCTGTCTGTCTCTTCTTCACGCCTAAGCCACTGAACAGATTTGGATGAAATTTGGCACAAATATAGTATGGAACCCGTAAATTGCAACCATATTATTTGAAAAATAAGATTTAATAAAATACTTCTTACATGCGGACGAAGTCGCGGGTAAAAGCTATGAAATAATATACGGTACTTACATAAAAAAATCAATTTTGTCTGTCTGTTTGTTCAAGTTAATCTATAAAACGGCTAAGCCGATTTTGTCAAGACTTTCACTGGCAGATAGATCAGTTATGATCTGCCAGTGAAAGTCTTGACAAAATTGATTATAAGACGTAACTTTAGCCATAAAAATAATCATCATCAATCCGAACGTCTGTAAATCTAAGTAAACGCGGGCGAAGCTGCGGGCAACAGCTAGTAGATAATAAGGTGGTCACGATGTCCAGTGACATCGCGACCACTACCTTCCCTCATTGTTCCCTTCCCTTGTTCTTCAAAGGCATCAAAAATCAAAATCATATTTTTTTTATTCTAAATACCAATAAAGTATCTTTTTGAACGTCAATTAAATCTACCACCGGTTCCAAGGCAAACCCACTGAGAAGAACTGGCGAAACAAACTCAGTGGAACTATTTTTTTCAAATATTATATATTCTATAGCAACATTAACATCTTATCCCGAAATGCCTGGGAGGAACGTCTTAATATTCCCAAGATGTGGTATCTTCCATGAAATCTTATACTTTATATATACAAACCATCCTTTAATATACAAATGCTTCTTAACAACTTTTTTGAATTTCTTAATGAATAGCTTTTGAATGTTTTCTGAGATCCTATTGTAAAAAGCGTATACAATAATATTGCCTTTAAAAGAATTGCTTACTTTTGGTAATCTATAATCACTGGGACATCTACCTTTTGTCTATTACGTATATCCCTACTATGAATATCACTTTTCTTACAAAATTCATTTATGTTTTTCCGGACATACAGTAAATTTTCAAAGATGTTTTGAGAGGCGACAGTCAGAATTCCTATTTCTTTAATTTTTTCTCTCAAAGATGAATATAGGGGGGCAACTTGTAAATTGCACGAATAGCTCGCTTCTGGAGCACAAAACTGTTGTTTATATTGGCAGCATTTCCCCATAAAAGTATGCCATAAGACATAATGCTATGAAAGTAGCTAAAATATACTATTCACTCCGTATCTTCATCAGTAAACTGTCTTATTTTTCTCACTGCATATGCTGCTGAACTGAGTCTATTTGCCAATTTAGCTATGTGGGGACCCCACTGCACCTTAAAATCTAGAGTTATGACTAGGAAAACTGTGGAGTCATAAACATCCTGCGGGAGAGTGGGTCTAACCAGGTGGGTATGTGGTTCTCGCTGCGCCCGAAAGGTGGTACGGTGGACGCAGCTCTACCCAGTAAAACCCTCAAGTCAAGGCTCCGATTGCTCGGTTGGCTACCTATGACAAAAAAAACCAGTCATACACTAAAAGGACAAGTTCAGAAAATATAAGTGATAATATATTAAGATTAGTAATACTTTTTCGATTTATGTTAATACTAATTCGTAGGTACCGATTATACATTAAAATAATAAATAATAGTACCTATTAACAGTAGGGTAAGTTTAAAAAAGTTTATAGTGGTCCTAGTGTAGTCGAGGTTATTAACTGGCGAAATTACACTTGAGCTAAGTAGCGCGCAAGCTAGATGTGTAAACGCACCCATAAGGGTGAACATTGCACTAATCCGCCCCTCGCGGGCAACGAACGGGAATGCGTAGGAGACGTTACTTGCGTGCGTGCGCCTCCAGTAAGTAACGCCCCTGTGCTCGTGTCGGGTTGGCTCCTGTTTGTTGCCGGATATATGAATTCGGGACTACGGTGCGAGTCCCACATATGGTCAGGATCTACCCGAGAGCCTGGCTACATGCGTAAAGAGCATTTCCCTGCGATAACAAAAAGAAAAGTGGTGTAGTGGGAGTGATGGGCTCGCCTTGCATTTCAATCGGCGCCAGTTGTTCTTTCTATCGCTTAGCTTTAGTACAGTGTACTATGAAAAGTGGCCGACGAAAATTGACAAATTAAACGCAAATTAAGGTGTTGCGTGACAAAACTATGACATATTACAGGTGGCGCCTCAAGTAGCAAGTGAAAGGAGATAGAGAGAGAAAGAGGAAATGAATTTGAAACGTATGTGCACCAAGAATTTACGCACTTACTCATTTATATAATATATAAACACGCTTCCATATGCTACATCAGCGCGATTGTAGATGGTTTTTGAACGATATCAGATTCAGGTTGACACTTTTTCAACTTGCGGGCTATACAAGATGGTTCTCCTTACTTTCTATTCTCCATGGGCCGAAGCCAAATCTCCAGTCCCCCATTATTCAATCATCATTTAAGAACAGTCCTACACAAATCACAATATTCGCCAACCAATCATAATATTATACAGATTAAGTTTTTAAACCAAAAACCACTCCAAATGAAGAAAATACAAAATAACAATTAATTAACGGAAAACAAGAAAAGTGATTTGACTAAACTTTACTTTAATAAAACATATTCCCTTATTTTTATTTATTTTAACTTCATTTTTTTCTTTTTTACTACATACTTAAATGTTTTATAGGTTTTTAACCAAATTCAAACTTTAGTTTTGTGAACATTTCTAATAATTAGTACAATTAGTTTATTTGACGACCTCCGTGGCTCAATGGTTAGCGCGTCAGCGCTCAAGCCGGAGGTTGCGGGTTCGAATCCCGCCAGGGAACAGAAAAAGTATTCTAAATATTACTAGCCGATGTCCGCAGCTTCTCCCGCGTGGAGTTTGAAAAAGTAGCTTATTAATTCCTTCCTAGAATGTATTAAAGCGTAGAAAGTGCATTCAGTCATCAGCGCGATGCAAAGCGCCCGCGTGTCGTGGTGAGCTGTCCGCTCGCGGATAGAAATCCATTCGCATCGCTGCGTCGTGCCGCGGCTGTCCGCGAGCGGAAACCTTTTAGCCCTAATTTAAATGTTCTGTTACTCAACGAACGATCGTGACTCGTGCGGGGCATGAGCATCCATGACCCAGGAGTTGCTATACAGTGTGACGTGAACCGCCCACGGTGGATGTCCACGACGGACGGATAAGTGTATTAAAGAATAAAGCATATTATAAAGTGCGTTTAATGCGACGCGGAGTTATCCCCGACGCGCTGAACCCGTGTCGCACTTACCTATGTAAGTAAGTTGGCAAATGTAATTCCTGAAGGAACTTTGAATTTTTTGGGATAAAATGTAGCCTATATTCTAATCCAAGGTATATGACATCACCATTTCAACTTTTGGCCAAATCGGTTCTCCCGTTTTGCCGTAAAAAAGCAACAAACATCCAAACTTACAAAAAATCGCATTTATAATATTAGTAAGGGCCTTTATGCTCTTTGTGCATATTAATTAAGTCATTCTTTAATACTAATTACCAAACTAATTACTAGCTGTGTGACTAGCGTCTAGCAACACTTTCCAAAAACAAATATTGATTGTGTCATTTCCTGTAGTATCTATTATCTCTGGTACTATCGGGACGAGTTGCGAGCTAAGAACATCACGGTCCTTCATTATATCATATATTCGATAAATTTTGTGAAAATGTCGCTGATGTCTGCTCGTTTGGCCTCTTCCGTGGCCAGGCGCTTACCTAATGCCGCTTCCCAGGTATTTACCAAACTCTGTGTTTTAAATAATGTAATCGATAGCTTTCAAGATTAAAGATATGGCTATGCGGCATTGTAGCCTACCTTGCACGTTCAATTTTATAGCCTATACATAATATTTATTATAAATACCGCAAATACTTACTTAAATTGGGATATGTATAACGATAATAATGATTGTAATAACTCAAATGTTAAGTTCATATAATTTCGTGTTATGTAACATAGGTTGCTAAAGGGTTCTGTCAGATGGCATGGATAATTTGCCGTGAGTAAAATGTAATTACAGAATATTAGAAAGAAGATAGAGATATATTATTAAATTAAATATCATATTAAGTTAATGGTTTATAGTTAAGTATCGTGTATTTGATTTTGGTACAGGTATCGAAGGTCGCCGTGCCAGCGGTCGGAGTCGCCTCTCGCAAGCTCCATGTCTCATGCACACAACGGGCTGCCGAAATCTCCCAAATCTTGGAGGAGAGAATCCTCGGTGCCGCACCCAAGGTATTTATTAATTATTACATAAACATGCTCCTCATCATTCGAATTTATAGGAAGAATATAATTATCTTTCAATATGTACTGGTGAAATTTTAGAAATACAATGAAGGTTTACATTTTTAACCAACTTATAATAGGAGGAGGTTCTCAATTTGTCGGAATCTTTTTTTTTTAATTATACACCAATATATGATATGGATACAAAATGACATGAATACTTTATTTTATAGAGAAATTATGTAGCCAGAAATAGAATTGTAAATTAAATTAATTTCTAATATACTTTCATAATATATAAAATGATAAAAAATATTTTAATTTTATATTATCTATATTAATGTGAAAATGGGTCACTTCTTGTTTTGTCTTAACTAATAATTAAGTTAACATTATATATATATATATCCATTATTACAAAAAATCTCAATAAAATTAACATAAATACTGTTCTGAAAACTCTTGTCATTTATGAATATATATTCTGTAATGTGTATACTCATTTAAAAAATACTTTTGATTTGAATGCATATTTAAAGGATAATAAAAACAGTTAAACAGCAACACAAAATATTTTCTTGAATTACAGGCTGATTTAGAAGAGACTGGCCGGGTGTTGAGCATTGGTGACGGTATTGCCCGTGTCTATGGATTGAAGAACATCCAGGCTGAGGAGATGGTGGAATTCTCCTCCGGTTTGAAGGTATGGGTTTTCTTATAAATATATTGGCATGTTAATATGTACATTCTGTAGGTTACATAATATTAATAATATAGAATATTATTGATTCATAGAAGATGCTGGTTTGAGTCCTTACATTGAACTTGATAATAGCTGAATAGTGAAATTATGTGGAATATATGTTAGGTAACTTCAAAACAATAAATGTTATTTAATAATGTCAAAGCTTATAACACTGATGATATTGTCAGAAATTGCTTGATGAAAGAAAATATTAAAAGAGTAGATGTGAACATAAACAATTAGCCAGCTAAACTTAAATTTATTTTCGAGAAACAGCTAAAATTCGATGTCATGTTAGTTTGTATCGTAAATTTCTATCTTTAGCCGGTTAATGTGTACATCAACCGACAAAACGGCTAAAAATGTATTTCATGGATGCGCTGGGCTGAGCAGTCTAAAAAAACATCCTGAAAATGATCTGAGGGTCTTATTCTTTCTATTTGCACAATTAAAGAAAAAATCAGCTTAACACAAAGGTATCAAGTGAACACCATATAAAGCTATGTTTGGAAGTGAAATAAAAGTGGGTTGAAAATTCCATTCTCGTTTATCATGTTCCAACAAATAGCTCCTTATTTTTTTAGGTAGATATTGATTTAAGTAATCAACACTGCAGAAGTTTTATTAAGTAATTTTGAATACTGACGTGAGTATTTGTAATGAGTGATTATTTTTTAATTAAAGTTTTGTTGTTGAAATAGTAAATGTAATATATAATATGTATACAATATTATAAAAATAATATAAACTGTATATATATAATATTATACAGTTTCATTTTACATTTGCTTCTACAATTTTAGCCAAGGGCTTGCAGTTACACTTAGTTAAGTTTGCTAATGATAGAACAAACTAACATTAGCATCTTCTCGTAGACAAACCTAAGTTTAGCAGACTAATCTTAAGTTTATGTTTACACCTACCATTAGCCGTAACATATATATTTAAACTCAAAGACATTTATAGATTCAATAGGTCGATTGGAATCCACCCATTATTGTAATGTTGAAAGGCATTTTTTTGGATTCCCCATTTTTTAAATTGACAACTATAAAGCTTATACTATTAATTGCTACTACATTATACACAGTATGAACTATTTGTAAATAGGAAGATTCTGAATTGCGTCTGTATATGTTTAGCCTAACACTTAAATATTCTAATTATTATTATTATTAATGCTTTAATTCTATCTATTCCTTAACAGGGAATGGCCCTCAACTTGGAGCCTGACAATGTTGGTGTTGTAGTATTTGGTAACGACAGGTACATCAAGGAGGGTGATATCGTAAAACGTACTGGTGCTATTGTAGATGTGCCAGTAGGTGACCAGATTCTCGGTCGTGTAGTAGACGCTTTGGGTAATCCCATTGATGGAAAGGGGCCAATTGACACCAAATCCCGTATGCGTGTCGGTATCAAGGCTCCTGGTATCATCCCTCGTATGTCTGTACGAGAACCTATGCAGACTGGTGAGCTATATGTTACAATTATTTTATTTGAGTAATCTAGAAATACCCAGTAAAAGTATTCCATTTATATTTTTTTAAACTGACCAGTTAATGTAAAGTTACAAAATTCACATTTTTATTTTGTTTGTTTTACTTCTCAAGGTATTAAGGCTGTAGACTCCCTAGTACCCATTGGTCGTGGACAGCGTGAATTGATCATTGGTGACCGTCAGACTGGTAAAACTGCCCTTGCCATCGACACAATCATCAACCAGCAACGGTTTAACAAGGGTGAAGATGAGAAGAAGAAGCTGTACTGCATTTACGTTGCTATTGGACAGAAGAGATCAACTGTTGCCCAGATTGTGAAGCGTTTGACTGATACCGGTAATATACATTTATTGATTTAAGCAAATCTGAAAGAAAACTGCTTTACCCTATTTAACACTTAATATTATTTATAAGCCGAACACAGCAAACATTGAACTGCCTTAACTCAAAAATGCTTAGCATCATATTTTTTATATAAACCTTGTCCTGATGATAACCAACACAATAAAAAAGAAATCTAATTTGGTGTTCACAAGTTATGTGTGTCCATACATTTTTATTTCTATAGATATAACAAATTGCATGTCTTTTTGTAGGTGCCATTAACTACACAATCATTGTGGCCGCCACTGCCTCCGACGCTGCTCCCCTGCAGTACCTTGCTCCCTACTCTGGTTGCGCTATGGGAGAGTACTTCCGTGACATTGGAAAGCACGCTCTGATCATCTACGATGACTTGTCTAAACAGGCTGTTGCCTACCGTCAGGTAAACTGCTAAAAATAATAATTATAGAAAATTTTTATGTGTATTTTTAGTACTTTTTCAATATTGCAAAACATCGAAAAAATTGTATTTCTACTTTTTCAGATGTCTCTACTGCTGCGTCGTCCTCCTGGTCGTGAGGCCTACCCTGGTGACGTATTCTACCTCCACTCTCGTCTGCTTGAGCGTGCTGCTAAGATGTGTGTATATAAACAAACCAATAATTGAAGAAAATATTCTAATTTTGGCTACATATTATTTTAATGCATTTCTTTTTTAAGGTCTGACAAGATGGGCGGTGGCTCCCTAACTGCCTTGCCAGTTATTGAGACTCAGGCTGGTGATGTGTCTGCATACATTCCCACAAATGTAATTTCCATCACTGATGGACAGATCTTCTTGGAGACTGAACTTTTCTACAAGGGTATCCGACCGGCTATCAACGTTGGTCTCTCCGTATCCCGTGTAGGATCTGCTGCCCAGACCAAGGCCATGAAACAGGTAAAAAAAGCAATGACTAGTTTTTCATATAAAATACATACATAATGTTCTATTATATAATATTTTGTCATATGATATGATTTCAGGTTGCGGGTTCCATGAAACTGGAGTTGGCTCAGTACCGTGAAGTGGCTGCTTTCGCTCAGTTTGGTTCTGACTTGGATGCTGCTACTCAACAACTGCTCAACCGTGGTATGCGTTTGACTGAGCTGCTCAAGCAGGGCCAGTACGTGCCAATGGCTATTGAAGAGCAGGTGAAGTATAATTACTAATGCAGCTACTATAGCATATCTTTAATAGTAACATTGATTATATAAAAATATTGTTTATAGGTTGCCATCATCTACTGTGGTGTACGTGGACACCTCGACAAAGTGGACCCCACAAAGATCACAGCTTTCGAGAAGGAATTCACCCAACACATCAAGACCAGCCACCAGAGCCTTCTCTCAACTATTGCCAAGGATGGACAAATCACCCCCGAATCTGATGCTGCCCTTAAGAAGGTTGTTTTAGATTTCCTTGCAACTTTCCAAGCGCAGTAAAGTGTTTAGTAATTTATTACTTGATTTTAGATTATACTTCAATATTTATAAATGTAAATGCAGTATAATTTTAAGTCAAGTTAGATCACCAATGGTTCTTCTACAAACAGCATAAAAATCCCATTGGACGCGATGTAGTGTATCAATTGTATGGACTATACTGAATGTGAATACAATCATGGAATGTATTTATGGAGTCTGCAGTGGTTATATATTAATAAAAAGTAATGATTATTTTTGGGCTTTTTATTATAATATTACTTCAATTATACAGGCTTATTCGTAAATTATTACTATTATAAATTAATACATTACTATTTGTTCTACGACTGAGGATAATTCGTCAGGGCGAGACCAAACGAGCATAATTTTTAGAGCTGCGAGTCGCGTAATATGAGTCGCTGCATTCGGTTTCATACCAGGTTGTTCCAAAAATTGATAGCCACAGAATAAATACAACCTCTTCTTTCATGAAACTATTTTGAATTGACGGCTAATTTCAACACAAACATCCTTTGTGAAAATCACTGCCTTTACACATCCCTGTGTAGTTTTTTAACCGACTTGATCAAAAAAGAGGAGGTTCTCAATTCGATCGGTATTTTTTTATGTATGTACACCGATTTCTTCGTCAATTGAGGGCTAATTTTCAAGATTCCTTTTTTGGTTGAAAGGGTATACTTGCCAAAAGGTCCCATGATAAGGAAACCAGGGTCTGATGATGGCATCCCAGAGAAATCGAGAGGAACTTTCGAAAATTGTAGGAGCGACTAGTGCGCTTAATATTTTTTTAACTAAGCATTTTAAAGCATCTAGGTTTTTCTGATGCTGTAGCTGATAGACAGTCGAGGGAACTCCTCAACGATTTACTTCAGTAACTTTGTGTTTGGGCTTGATTAATTTGTATTGATGAGAACTTTACACCTAGGTTGTGACTGTGATTGGGGGTATAATGATGAAGACGAAGGACATGTTGTTTTATTGGAACTCCCAAATAGTTTACAGTAGCTACCGTGTGATTGGACTTAATTAATTCATAGTGGTAACTGGTGAGAACTTTGCACCTATCTGATGATGGAGACCATAGACAGTCGAAGGAACTCCTCGATGATTTACAGCTTTTGTTGGGCTTACTTCATGTACTATCTCCGTCTGTCTTTCTTTAATGAATCACTAAAAATTAAGAAAAAAAAAATTATAACCGACTTAAAAAAATAAAATAACTAAGAAGTAATAAAATATTCGCTTTTTTCTTTAATTTTTGTGGCGGGAAGCGGCGAGTGGTTGTTTTTTTGGTTTCCCGTTTATATATTTTAGTATTATGGTTACAATTGTTATTTTGTGTTTTGTTCATTCGGAGCGGTTTCCAATAGTGTTTGTTTTAAAAACTTATACGTATATACATATTGTGATTGGTTGGCGAATATTGTGGAATGAATGAATGAGTGAATGAATCTTTATTTCCAAGAATATGGTACAATTGGTGTTTAGATACATTATAGTTCACACATTCTGCTTAAAGCGTAAATAATGTAAGCTTAACTAATTTATAAAAGTTATCCTAATAATTTAGGAGAACTGTTCTGGAGTAGTTTTCTTAGTAGGACTGTTCTGGCGGTTTTCTATAGTGTTTGTTTTAAAAACTTTATCTGTGTAATATATAATGTGATTGGTTGGCGAATATTGTGGTGAACTGCTCTGGGTGGATGGAATGATTTATAATAGTTGACTGGTGATGGCTAGAGGGGCGAAGCCGCGCTCTTTGGGGTTTCCCGCCATTTCCCCGTATTATAGACTGAATATTGTATTTGTATGGCTAATAGCCTAGTAGCTAATGCCTTTAAATGAAAATAACAATTAAAAGAAAAATAAGTCATAACAAAAAAATATTTTGCAATTTCAGGTTAGGTGTACAATTTATTGTATTGTATGCTAATAAAACACATTTCACTGCGTATGCTATAAAATATAGATATTGTTCATTAAACGTCGTTTAATTCCTGGAGTTAAGCATTTAAATCAAATATAAAGACAAGTGTGTAAATACTGTATACGAAATGGAATTGTTTGAAAAAGCGCACGTCGTTAAAGATAAAGGTGTAATAAAGGAGAAAAAGGTCGAAGAATCAGTAAAGAAACAACTAAAACAAATGTTATATGGTTACAAAAATAGTAATAACCAAATCATTAAGGATTCTCTTAATGTTACTATAGACTATGACGATTCTTCTTCTGTAAGTGGATTTTCTGATCTAAACCTTACAAGCTCCAGCATTGACGAAAATTTAAATGAAACAAAATCTGATCAAAGTTCAATCATCACCACCGAGGGTGAGGATGATGAGGGTAAAAATGATAGTGACATTGCTAATGAAAATAGAAAAGATGCTGAAAGTCAAGACTCAGTGTCAGAGTATAGTTACAATTCAGACTCACTGTGTAAGGATCTAAATAGTGAAATAATTTGTGAAGAGGACTCTGTTCTGAGTGATACTGAATTGTCCCTAGCCAGTTGCATGACTGAATCAGAAACTGATACATGTGAATCTTTTGATACCAGCGGAGAATTGGCTGTTAAAATTCTTAACAAATTGAATAAAAGAGAAAGAAAGAGCCTCAAAAGAAAACATGAGATAAATAGTAACAAGTCTTATGATAAAACTGAGATTCAAAGCTTGGCAAGCAGTGAAGAAAGTTTACTTAATACTAAGAAGCCTTTTCATAATTGTCAAAAGGAACCAATGAACAAAAGTAAAAGTTCCATCAATAATGAAATGGAATCCTGTGGTAAAAGATTAAGTAAGATTGAAGAGGAATTTGCAGAACATTCATCTGTAGATAGTCACATGTGGAATGATTCTGAAAGCCAATCTCCAGCTTTTATATCGATTACAGCTGCGGATATGTTATGTCAAAGTTTTGATGAAGTGTTAGGAGATTACAAACATCCTACAAACAAAAATATCCCCGTGGAGCATGATGATAATGTTATATCAACTACCAACTTATTCAGAGGACAAACCATGAATGAGGATGTGCATATAGAAGATGTTAGCAGCTTAGTACCAGAACTAGATGCTGAGCCTACTATAGATGATATTGTTGATTTTACATCAGATGGTTGTGACGAAAATACAGACATTGGTGAAACTACATTAGATTCACTGAAACCTGATGTAGAACCTCTAGTGGACAATGTAGATGATATTAAAGATAATTTACAAATTTTTATCCGTTATAGTAGTTGTGTGATTATAATGAAACATCCAACACAGCTATATATACATGGAAAAGTTAAGATACAAGCATTGGGTGGAAAAGTAGAAGTATTTGGTTATACACTCAAGGATTCAACTTATGAGCTATACGCACCATACTACAGTTACGCTTATTGTTTGAAAACTGTAGTAAATGATAATTGTTACTATGGATTATTCGGTAAATTAACTAATATCGGTCTAACTGTGGCCGAAGCTGAAAACATTGTCACCTCACTCGGTGAAAATGATGCAGTCATATATTTGAAAAAACTAAAAAATAGAAAAGGAGATTTCTTAGAAACCAATTTCCCATTGACAAACCTGTTTGTAAAACCATTTAAACATAATAGTCCATATTTGTTAGAGGCTTCAGAAACTCTGGGATGTTCCTTATATTCTACTAAACCATGGAAATGTTTCCATGAGAATCCTATTTGGACACAAACTCTACAATTTGCATCAAGTTAGTCTATATTTTTATATTTTACGTAAGAACAATTAGAAATAGTTGAGATAGACCTGGTATATTGCCAGTGAATGTCTCCACATCTACCCAAAATTAACTACTGTGGCAGGCATCTTCCTGTCCTTTCTTGTCTAAAAATAATTCATTGGCTACCATTGCTCTTTTGTTATGTCATGAGGAGGCAACCGAGTAGTTGGAGCCTTATGGTGACTATAGACATCCGTACAACCAAAAGGTATGCAGATGTGTTACCCTCATTTTCCCGATCCTCGCAAAGGGCCACTGCCAGCCACCAAAACTCACAAACCCCACGAAATGAGCCAGCACAGCTTGACACTGCTGTCATAGTGTGTATGTGGTGACTTATTCCATTATTAGCATAGATAAAATACATGGAAATGTGATTATATGAAGCAATGACGAAGGTATAATTATAGGAATAAATGTAATTTAATTTGAATTTAACAGTGTAGCAGCGAACACTATACAAACACAGTATTTTAAGATTAGAAAGAAGCTAACAATTTTTTGTTTAATGATTGCAGAAGATAACAGCCGAGGTATAATATGTGGCGGTAAAGGTGTCGGAAAGTCAACCTACCTCCGGTACCAAGTTAACAAGCAGCTTGAAACAGGGCCAGTTCTTGTTCTAGATCTGGATCCGGGCCAGTGTGAATTCACAGTGGCGGGAAATGTGTCTGCTACTGTTGTCACTGAGCCTTTATTGGGACCCAATTTCACACATTTAAAGAAACCAAATATGTTTGTATATTTTTTTATTACATACGCATATATAAAGAGGCTGCCTAGCATTGAATGGATAGTTATATTGATTTGAGAATAATAATGATACACATCAATATCAGAATAAATTACTAAATAACCTCCTCCTTTTTGTTGAAGTTGGTTAAATATGTTGTACTTAGAGTTTGCAATATATGTACACCTCATAAATGCTGGCAGGGAGTGGGCTCTAAGAAAATTAAGTTCAGGCCCGTACTACCAGCATTGGCTACATTATATCAATACAACCTAAAATCCATGGTCTTTTCTACAAGTTCAGAAATATTGATTACACTCATTAGTCATAAATCTGTCTTGTCATAATGTTTTATCATCATCATCCTTTATTGCTGAACATAGGCCTCATTCAATGAACACTAAGACAATAAATCTTTTGATACTGCATCCAACACCGACCACACCATGACAGGCCTTCCTTAAGAATTAATAAAACATAGTTTCTACTACCATGGAACAATCTAATATTACACATGTCCTACATTTATATAAGCTGTAATTGTAAAAAATTGTTTCAGGATGTTAAATATAGGTATGATTAATACTATGGACAATTTGAGGAGATATATGTGTGCTGTTCAAAGGTTGATATTCTACTGCAACAGTAGAGAGGATCTGAACAACATGCCGTGGGTTATCAATACTATGGGCATGACAAATTCATTAGGAATGAAACTGATGGCGGCTATTATAATACACTCCAAACCGACATACCTTATGCAGTACAACTCCAAATCAGCCAAAAAATGTTATGAAATGTATCTTAACACGGATAGTATTAAGTGGTTCTACAATGACAACAAAAACAACTTCATGTTCAAGAATCTTACATTTCCAGAAGATTTGGATTACGATTTCATTTTAGTGGAGGAAACGAAACCAGGGAAGAGCAGTTATTCTTTAACGCCCAAAGATGGGAGATTTTTGAACTATTTAGCTTATTTCAGTGAATTGGTTGATATACATAAAACTGAAAATTTGCTGAGCATAGTACCCTATGAGTAAGTTCTTTAATAGTCTCAATGTTGGATTATTTTCTTGGATAGGCAAACAGAAAGTCAAGGCAACTCATGGTAAGTGGTCAACATCTCCCATGACCATAAAGAAGCTCATCTGGGGCAGAGGCAACTCATTCTGTGCTACCTATTCTAAGACGTAAGATGGTAGGTCTCGGCGCCAGATCCTGCCTGTCCTGGATTTATTTTAGAAACATATCAATCCTGTTTGACGGAAGAAATGAGAAAAAAAGTAGGATGATGGTCCCAAAAAATGGAACAGCGCATTATTTTAGTATGACATTGTAAAATGACCTAGTAAACTAAAAAGTAGGTAATCCTGTTGGTGCAGGTTTTTTTTCCTAGCCTATACTGTCCCACTGCTGGGCAAAGGCCTCCCTCTCTCTTTTCCACGCGTCTCTATCATGAGCTGCACTACACCAGTCTTTTTGAAAACCGTCTAGGTCATTTAACGCCGAAAAATGTGACACTCGCTGGATTTTTGTGGGACACGCTGCACCCGCAAGGTGGTAAGGTGGACGTAGCTCTACTAAAACCCAGCGGAGTGCCACCAATGCCGCCTTTGGTGAGGTGCCCCGGATCTGATCAGCTAGCAGGGCACCTCGACGGCTAATCCGGGGTTGTTCCGCACCACAGAACGTCGGGACAGTACAATGGGGTGAGGTTCCCATCCTCACCCCTTGTTTCTCTTCTTATATACATACGTATATACGTATAAAATTAATAGCCGTATACCTCATCATAGAGATATCTGCAAAGAATTTTTAGAAAAACCTGAGTCTGTACAAGCAATACCGTAAAAACGCTAGAACGAATCACAGTTTTGCAATCCCTTTTCCCTTGAGACGCCGATCGTTGGTCAGAATATTCAATGACGTGGCTTAGTCAATAGTTAGTACGGCGGCAATGTACAGATTATTGACTAACGGTATCACCCACCTATATGGCGTAAGTTATGCCTTCATGAAATACTTAACATCGGTATTCTTATTACTTACACTTTTTTATCCGTATGTTATTTACTTTTATTTGGTAAAATGGTGAAGATGCTTCCTCGTTCACGTAATGGTGTTCTCTCGAAAGATATGAAGGGTTCCTTAGGTTAAAATTTTGAGTATACCCAAAATTTGATGTTACAGTTGGGTGGATCGGACATAGCTCACTCCCCAGCATCGTTCAAGCCTTGTAGTGGCGGTGGGGCTCAGTAGCCTAAGGCTGAAGCACCTTGGGCGAAGCCAATTGAACCGAAGGAGCTGCTATTTGCATCCCTCTTATAAGGGGGACACGGGGCGAGGATGAAAACTGTCCCGACGTAGAGGGGGTTGTTCTGTGAAGCGGGACAACCCCTCTGAGGAGGTCGGTCCCTTGGGGGACTGATCAGCCGTCGAGGTGCCCTTTTCTCAACAGATAGGGGGCACCTCACAAAAGGCGTCATTGGTGGCTGGTGGGTAGAGCTGGACACAGCTCTACCCACTAAAACCCGGCGAGTTACCATTTTACCGTTAACATTACCATTTTTGGGCGCAGCGAGTTCCACATACCCGTCCCCGCGGAATGCCTAAGAGCATTTCCCGGCGCAAAAAAAAACAGATCAGACAGCTTTGAAAAAACAATTACTTACTACATATAACTTAAATCTATTTGCTGTCTGTATGTACTTATTACGAGGTTGCGATAACGTGAATCAATTCCACTGCCCTTGCGAAATCGTTTCCCACTATAATTAATAAAGCTCACGTCGATCTTGAACTAGCTAATAAAAAATTGGCTTTTCTGCGGCCTTCATTTTTTAGCTTAAAGCTCAGTAATCCGTATCTGTTCTCTGTAATGATACATAATATAATTAGTATAGCAGATTCTGGGTATAGCAATTTGTCACGTAATCTTCCCTAAAACCCTCCTCCCATGACTGATGTTAGACGCAGCACCACTCATCACGGGCACACCTGTCAGACGGAAGGTGAGGGGTTCCGCTTGAGGACCGGACGCAGAGCAACCGTTAGGCTTTTGCCATGCGCCAGGTCCTTCCTCCATCTTCGCATTAATAATTATATATTATACGCATAATTAATGCCTCTTGCCCTAGTTGGCGAACAAGGTAATTTAAGGTTTTTGCCAAGGGCCCTCCTATCTGAGATAGGAGTGAGTCTCATCAAGAACATTCAGCACGAATTCCCACGGGGGAAGGGGGGGGGGTCAGTAAATTACCAAACCTTTACTATTGCAGTTTATAGTGGTTACTTCACTATATGATTTGAAGTAGGTACCTTTTATTTATATTGTAAAACGGCATCCGAATCCTTAGCCGGCATCGCAAACCAGTTTCCTGTCTCGTCACGTCACGATGACGCATACATATGATGTCACACCATTATAGACTTGCTATACAAAAATACAACATTTCTAGGAATATCAAAACAAACAAATATTGACTTCATGCTTCATGATGATCATCATGCAGTCTGTCTATATCGGTCTATACATCAGACCATCAGTCGAAAGACTCATTTCGATAGTTTTTAATATGGACATTGAAATTACCTTAAGCTTTCCTTTCACAGAAAAATTTAATAAAAAAATTAGAAACGAAAACAAGATTACTGCATCGTTAAAGGGACATGCATATGTGTAACAATTATCAGAAGTTCCCCTACCAAATGAATCATACAATTGAGACTGATGATACTTGTGGAGAATTACAAAGCCATATTGATATGGAATGCTAAATTCTTGTAATATATTACTAATCCTGTAAACATTACTTTAATTAAAAACATTTAAAACATAGTTGGCATTGTTGAATGTTGGCCTCCTTCAATAGCTAATCTATTTTTGAGATGCAAGTGGTCAATGGGGTGTTTGTGCCCTTGGATACTTCAAAGAAATATGAGATTTCAAAGTTCCAAGTTGTGGTATATGTATTTATTACATTTAACAATCATAATTATAAGAAAAATACTTATTCTTACCGTAAAAACTTATTAGTCACAGCGGTTAGGAAATACTTACTGAATAGTGTTATTTGGTTTTGATAACTTTAAAAATAAGTATATTGGTTATAAAAAAATTGGATATAAGTTTTGAGTACTCTGCGTAAGATGTATGGTTTGATATGCATATCTAACATGTAAAATTTGTTTCAGAGTCAGTCTACGACACATTTCAGTATATTCGAATATAAAAATATTGCAAGATTATATAATGCACGTTTTGAATGGCAAAGTGGTGGCTCTGTGTACACACACAACACACAGTGATATCTTCAGAGTGTTTACATTGTCAGATAAACCGTTGGTGTGTCATGGACATGGTGATTGTTCATTGTTTATTATACCATCACCAAACAACCATACTGACTTTTTTTAGTAAAATACTATATAAATTGTATAACCATTCATTGATTCATGATTACTATAACATTCATATATATACTTTAAAATGACATTGAAATAATAAATTAAAAGACATGAAGAATAATAAAATGACTCAAAGATGATGTAATGCACTAAGTACTGTATAATATCATATTTGTGTTATCTATAAGCAATATAATTTAACATTTGATTAACTGATAAGTCACTTAAAAATGTAGTTTAATATGTGCTCCGTTTACAGGTCTTGTACGAGGAATCGATAGGGAAAGGGAGTTGTTGTACATTATATCACCAGTGCAAAAGGTACATCTTAGTTCCATCAACTGCTTAGTGTATGCCGATTGGTCTCCCGAAATTGGAAACTTTGAAACATTCCTGCCCACAGATACAGCCATTCCTTACTGTATGAAGACTTACGAGCAGCACAAGCATCTCATGACATCACCACGCAGGAGATTTAACCCACTGCAGCTGTTGAATATGACAAGGAATGCCTAAATTGAAAGCTCAGTAGATTAGTTAATAAATTTGTAATTGGAATAGTTCCAAAATATAGTTAATTATAAAAGGAAGTCTAAATATGTTAATTCATGTATATTTGAAAGATAATTTTGTACTTAATACTAATAAAAAATAACATAAAAGATTGGATTTAACTTAAATAATTCCCCAGCCTAGAAACCTTTGATTTATAAATGCGGTATTAAATTTATAATAGTCAAAAAGTCTAGAAAAGTATTGTTAAAACATGGGGTTCCTTTATTACTAATAAATAATATTAGCATGCAATATAATCATATGGAAGTTAAAATTTCACACAACAATAGATTACAATAAAACTGCCTTACGTAGATTGAACATCTCCGAGACGTCTCTCTGACAGGCACTTGACTGAATCAGAACGGGGCTCGCGCTCCAAGTCAAATAAACACCCTACACAATTTATACATAACTATTTTATTGAAAAATTAAAATACAAAATATCAAACTAAATGATAGTCTCGCTGAGACAACATCGGACGAGGAATCTATATGCTGAAGAAATGCTACTTGAATATGTATATAACATGATAGAATAGCACAAAAAATTCCCGCGGATCCCAGAATGGGTGTCCAGCTCGCCCCGACTACAATCTGTTAAGGCAATTACGCTTACTCTTTATAGATAATCTATAAAATATACAAGTACCAATTGGGAAAGTATAGCCACACGAATACTGCGTGGATGTGCGTGCTACGCTGGCCGCGACGTCGCGTCAGCTGTCAGTATCGGAAGGAAGCACTGTGTGGCCGACATCGCGACTGCGGAGTTCGAGTCGTTTCAAACGTAAGTTATCAGGCAGTATGCGAACGATTCATAAATCAGAGTTCTTCCGACAACAGCACAATTACAGAAGAGAACACCTAGTCTTCTTCTTCTTCTTAACTTGTAACGCAGCACGAGTCGCAGTCTCAAACACCTCACGTACGCCCTCCTTGCTCTTGGCTGAGCACTCGAGGTATGCAAACGCATTAATCTTCTCCGCCATCGCTCGACCCTCTTGCGGTTTGACCGGCTCCTGTTTCATTTTGCGGAGCTCGTTAATGGTGGCAGGGTCATTACGAAGATCCTTTTTGTTGCCGACCAATATGATAGGTACATTGGGACAGAAGTGTTTGACTTCGGGCGTCCACTTCTCCGGTATATTCTCGAGCGAATCAGGCGAGTCTACAGAGAAGCACATAAGAATCACATCGGTGTCAGGATATGAAAGTGGTCGGAGCCGATCGTAATCTTCCTGTCCGGCCGTATCCCATAACGCTAGTTCCACTTGCTTTGAATCTACTTCAATGTCAGCGACGTAGTTCTCAAATACAGTCGGCACATACACTTCCGGGAACTGATCTTTACTGAACACAATTAAAAGGCATGTTTTACCACATGCACCGTCACCAACGATCACTAATTTCTTGCGTATCGCAGCCATCGGTCCTGTAAAATAATACAACGCAAATTATTACGATGAGCGTCAACGCCTTTCATGACTTATAAATATGGCCGCCGTAATAGGAGTATGGGAAGGGAGTAGTCAGACAAGCCCTCAAATGTGAATAAGCACCTGAACTAGCGGAAGAAGAACAGCACCACCACATAGTACCCTCACATGCGAGGGTGGTTATTTAGTATATTTTGTAGATACCTGAAGATTCTGGCTAATTTCTGTAGAATATTGACCTATCGACACTTTTTTATTCGTCTTAGCTCATCACAAGCACTTTCGTTTCGTTCGCACGTCAGTATTGCAATATAAGAAAACTAAAAATGTTTTTGATTTCGTTAGTATATTATCATAAAGAATTAACTTTACTTGCTAATTAATCAAAGTGTTAATATTTGAATGTCTAACAGATGCTTTCGTATGTTTTTCATATAATATTAAAAAAACATAGGATATTAAATTAAATGTAAGGTGTAGATAATGTTGCCACTGAGAAATAATACCATTACAAGTGTGTTTTCATTGTCAGTACACAACATGACTCATAAATAAGAGCAATTTAAACAACCAATACGGTTACGGCTAAAGGAAATGTCAAATTGACAACGAATCACTATTGGATAAAATTATAAGACAGTTCTATCATACTTATTTGTAACGTTTTTTTTATACCAAACATTGTAAAAAGATAGTTATAAAAAAATATATTATTAGACTGAAATCGAGATTAGATTGAAAAAAAAAAAAATTAAAAGAGGATATCAATAATATTTTTGATTCACATTTTTACATTCACAGAGACTCAAAAACTAATGTATCCCTTGAGCACAAATCATGGAGGATAGATACATGGAGTACTATATACTATGGGAGAAAACATAAAAACTTGAAAAAGTGTACAGTGGATGCTTTTTAAAACTGTCCACAATGGCGCTGGCGAAGTTGTTACTGCTATACCCTGTTGGGTATAGCCATAGACTTATAATACAGTATATTATATGTTTATGGGTATAGCAGTGTTTGTAGACAGAAATGTGTGTATGCGTAATTTTTTGGGGCACTTATTATGTATAATATAAATAATATCGATAATAATATATTATATTATTATCGATATTAGCGAATTAATCGATAACTTTTGAAGATGTTAACTTCAGAATCCGCCGGACCAAAACCTAATAATACTGAGCGCATGTATAAACTGTACCTAGTGATAGTAGGGAGGGGAACTAATTAGAAAAAGTCGGTGGAGGCTGTTTATCGCATTTATATTAAGTTTTATATTAAGCTAGTGTCGTAGTTATTTATTATAGTCTGGCGATTTCATGAAACAAGATTGTTTTATACGAGCGATGATCGCATCACATCTCATCTGCTATTATGAGTCCGATTATGAAAAACTCACATTCATATTTTTTGCTCTCTTTCTCTATTTAAGAGCCTTGCTCTTGTCGGTGGAGCAGTCGTCAATCCGTCCTTCTCTCCGCCAACACCTTCACCTCTTGATACGATACGACCTGTACCTTCTCCTTTAACTGTTCCACTAAGTTTTCCTCGGTCTACCCCTTCCTCTCTTTCTCTCAATCCTTCTTTTTTGATATTTTTGAAAAAAAAAACGGATCCTGTCGTATCAGGTGACCAATCATATTTCCTATTCGGTTCTCTATTATCTCTATTTTTTTTTATATTTTTTTTATTTTCTCTATTCTCAATTTTTTGCTACTAAGCATAATTGCATGTATAACAGAAACGTTTGTTACGACTTGCCATATCCTAATGGATATATGATTAGTGTCCCAAGGGTCCTTAATGTCGAGTAATACGTTCAACTGCTGGGAACTGATTCTCTTTTGATTCGAGAAGGTCTAGTTGTGGCTATTTCTTTTTATTGACTCAATTTTTTTATAAGCTTTTATTTACTTTCACCTGTCCCGCTGTCTGTAATCAAATCTTGAAAGTTAAATTTGATCCACTTTCCGGTTACCGATTGAGCTGAAATTTTGCATGCATGTATAAATCGGATGACAGTGCAATATTATTATGACATAGAGCTAATCTGATCATGGAACTGGAAGGTGGCCATAGAAACTCCGTAATTAAATGATGCAACCTCATCGAGTTTGGGCTCATTTGATTCGTTTTGACGAGTACTTGCATACTATATGATAACCAGGGTCTGATGATGGAGCTGGAAGTTGGCCATAGGAACTCCGTAATTAAACGGCACAATCCCATCGAGTTTAGTCTCGTTTAATTCGTCTTGACGAGTACTTTGATACTATATGGTAACCAGGGTCTGATAATGGAGCTGGAAGGTGGCCATAGGAGCTCCGTAATCAAAAGACGCAACCCCATCGAGTTTGGGCTCGTTTAATTCGTCTTGACGAGTACTTTGATACTATATCGTAACCAGGGTCTGATGATGGAGCTGGAAGGTGGCCATAGGAACTTCGTATTTAAACGGCGCAACCCAATCGAGAACCCAAACCCAACCCTGGGCTAGTTTGATTCGTCTTGACGATTATCTTGGTTGGCGTGAATATGGAACTCTAACAAATTTGTGAAAAAGTTCGTTCCGTTTCTTATGAATGTGTATTATATATGATTTGATTATATGGATGACCCAATGCCAAGGTGAGCACGTGCCGAGGGCTGAATGGTATGAGGGTGTATAAACATTTCATATTGCTAACGTTGCGCCTCAGGGTACCAGGGCGAACCCTGTTGTACTGAAGCCCTTATCATCCTACAATGGACCTCGGGGGGGGGGGGAGGGACCGTTTTTGTTCTATACTCGTAGGAACAACATGAACAAAAAAGAAACTACTACACAAAGAAAACGACGTTTAGAGACGGCGAAATTGAAGCGACAGGAGAAGATTGCTAATGAAAGCGATCTCCACAAGCGTCAACGCTTAAAATACTATGCTATATATATTTGATGGTATAATTAAGAAAATTTAGCACCTTCTTTTCCTTTTGCTATCATAATGTAACACGCTTTTAATTTTTAAAATTGGGATTGTGATAAAAACGGGAAGATTTAATAATTAAGGTGTAAAGTTTTAGTGTTAAAAGTATACGAAGAAGCTTAATTATCGTTAAAGGTTACAATGAACTTATAAAGTGTTTATATTTCTTATTAGAGTTACCTAATTTATTTTTAACTCTTTAATTCATTTTATTAACCAATAATAAAAGCTTGTTTTTAAAAAATGTTTTTGAAGTGTAAACTTCTTTTAGCGCGGTATGCATATTTTTAGATGAGATAAAATTTCTGAACTCGCGACACCGCACACGAAACGCTGGAGACGCAGTTTGACGTTTGATTTATATACATAAGATTATGCAATATTTGTTTCGCTAATTGTGTTGATTCTAAATTATGTCATGCGGCCATTTTGTGCGCCGTTAAAATTGTATAGGTTGTCATAATCTTTTACAGCCTGTAATATATATATTTATTTGAATTTAATTGTTTACTTTTACACTTCTATCGGCAGTCCCTGTGACTGGTTGGTTTTTTTTTTGTTGAAGAGCGGGAAAACAGACGGCCTGTTCATTCATGGCGAGATCCATAGACACCCGCAACATTAAGGTTTGCAGGTGCTACGCCAGCCTAATATTTAAATTTAAATCACTTATTTCAGATTTTTACATCCATATTTAAGTGTTAGTAGGAATGTTCTTAATTCTTGTGTTTTTAAAATTTAAATGATTACAATTTATAAATTTATAAAAATGAGAGCGCCGCACCGTAGCATGGAACTGCATCCAATGTTTCAAAAGTTGGGACTCTCATCGTCTACCCGCGCTTGTATATCTTCTTTATACGATAGGGCGTCGGTAACCCAGTGGCTCAGATATTTAAATCGGTCTATTCTTTTCAGTTGTCCTGACCCCAAATCTTGACGGGCCATGGGTGTTTTAGGAGGAGGCTTTACAGAATGAAATTGGCCGCTGAGGGGTCATGCTACTGCGGCGACACCGCAGAGGAAGGTGTATACCACGAACTCTGGGAATGTCCTCTGTACTATGCGTTTCAATTGAGAATAGGACGGACTTAGCGCCATATTCTGACGTAATAGCTGTCAATTCAAACCAGTTAGGTAGGGTGCGCAAAAAAGTTTTCTTTTAATTAAATTTATTTACAGAGATTAAGAGAAAAAAATATCAATCAGAATCTAGCTCTTCAATCCCGCTAACCGACGCGCACTCGGACCGAAATGCAGAGAGCATTTCGGTCCGAGTGCGCGTCGGATACGTGTTAACGTGTTTTTATTTATCCCCGTACCCAAATGAACTCGCTTGGTCACTTCACTTGTATTTTGCAGTGTTTGCAAAATGTTAGCGTACATTTCACGAGTCAAACTTATATTTCCTTAAAACGATAAACTTGTAAGTACAGTACAGTTGTACGATAAACTTGTAAGTACAGTACAGTTGTACGATAAACTTGTAAGTACAGTACAGTTGTACGATAAACTTGTAAGTACAGTACAGTTGTACGATAAACTTGTAAGTACAGTACAGTTGTACGATAAACTTGTAAGTACAGTACAGTTGTACGATAAACTTGTAAGTACAGTACAGTTGTACGATAAACTTGTAAGTACAGTACAGTTGTACGATAAATTCATGTAAAGAGCCCCACACTCCAAGCTGTACACTTCAGAAAACCCTTCCGCCCATCTCACACTATTTTGATAATTGCTATACCAGTACTTTTGTTATAGCATAGCATGGCAAACGAGCAGTCGAAGCCTTTTAGCGACTATCAACGCTAATACACATCCGCACCACCAGAGATTATGCAGATGCGTTGCCCTCCTTTTCTCTCTCCCGCGAAACGCACTAAACGCGACAGCATAGTTGTCACTTTACGCCGGTGAGCGAGAGGGACCTCCTCGGTCGTGCCGGTCTAATTCGGCTGCAAAGCAACTTGGCACTACTTCTTACTTTAATAAACTAGTAATTTCATAGGGTAGAGTGGTGCCTGCCTGGTGGTTTTTGCCACGGTATACTAGATCAAAAGCCTAGTTTTTCTATTGGTGTAATATTGGACAGTCTCCTTAAAACAGTATAATATGGCCTGTGGACTGCACAGGCCGGAATGAAGTCCAAATTATAAATCATAAATATTAGTATGAAGTCCAGCACCTTAGTAATCACAGTAGCCAGTGACATTGGCCTATAATTGGACCGCTCGGAGGCATCCCCCGACTTAATGACATGAACGTCTTATAGATCGATGTACGCCAGCTGCACGTACGAAAAAATGTCACATTCTGCATGAGCCGAGCGTGCAAGCGAGAGCGTTTTAATGATTGGCACATCTATTGTAAACATTAAATCCTGCGGTAAGTAATTGTGACTAATGTACAAAAAAAAAGAACATAGCGAGTACTCTCGGTTAATGCACCCTTCCACGCCTCAAGTGCTCGACACTCAGGCCATCGTGCCCTGGAGATTTCTTTAGCACTTCTCAAATCTCTCTTCTTCAAATCTTATTTTTACGTTTTCTACACATATACATAGATTCTTGGGTAGGGTGGATATTACTCTAATATGAGCATGCTCTTTTATAATCACAGGTGTAGTGTATGTAGTTAGTTATACTAACATTGTTATGACGTTTGTCTCGAGCGCATACGTCACGAGGCGGGTAGAATATGGGTAGAATAGAGTCAGTGACCATGAAGGGACTAGACTTTTCGGCCTAATAGCCTTTAAACTCAATCGGAACAGTAGGTAAGCAGACGGCTTACCTAAGAAATATTCGAAAGGGGGAACTCAATGCGCGCGCTACTCGGGAGAGTAGGATTAGACTAGTCACGGTTGAATTTACCCTTACATGAGGGCCGGCCCACACCCTCTGGAAGGGGAAGCGGGTCACGTATGGTACCTGTACTGAATTGGCGTCTACTCGTATCGGATTTGAACCTAAGCTTTCGCGGTCGATCCGGATCGATCTGGTTGTCATGTGTAGGGGTCGACGTCGGTCATGACTCCGCGGCCCAAGCGGTGTGCATGTGTGTCTAGCACCGTGTTTTGTTGTTTTGAGTTTTGAGTGTGTTTTCCGTCGCGCATTAGCAGTTGAGATATTTCGTCAGCTGGATCGGTTAAGATATGCTTCGGTAACCTATGTCTAACTGAATGAAATCTTGGAAATTATTTGTGCCTTGCCAAAGCCCATGAACGACAAATCGAGTGCCCCAGTGACCACTGCAGACAGTACCAGGCACCAGGTAGCACCAGTCATATGATATATTGCCGCGACAAGAGTTCGTGACATAAATGGATTGAAAAAAAAAACATTGGTCGTAATAAAAACATTTATTTCATATAAAAATTTAAGGCACAATTGTAAAATTTAAAACAAATAAAAATACAAATAGAAAAAATCATAGAAAAAAGAAATTTAATAAGAGAGTAGAAAAATCAAAAGGAATGTACAGTTGATAAGAAATGCTAGTGTGCGGAACGAAATCACGTACCTACGATAACATTTACACTTATAGTGCTGCTCATAAAGCAAAAACATTAACATATAACTATATAGTATATAGACACCAATATCAAATCTTTATCACACGCATATTTTTATTTAGTTTAGATTTAAGAGGCACACTATTGAGTAGCTTTAAGACATCATTTTTGTTAAACAAAATAATGTCAAACAAATATATTGCACAAATTTCTTTAAATGTTAATAACGGTTACATGTGTATTGAAATTGCTTCCATATATTAATAAATAAAGTATATTAAACTTTAAACAGGTATAAAAATATGTGACTTATTAAATAAGTAACCTAAAGTGTATAAATATTTAAAATCTTCCTGTAATCAAGATTACTGTCTAACTTCTGTCTGTCTGTCTAATCTTGAATATAACATTTAAATGTGTTATTATTTATTTAGCATTAAGAATATCACACTAATGGCGTAATTTATCCGCGGAGTTAAGTAGATAGAAAAAAATATTGTTTTTTTACACGCACGCAACAATGATCTACGACCAAACGTGATTCGTATTAATTCTATTCACTTAACTCAGTGAAATTATCACGTTTTTACATCACAATAGCTTCTTATGAGTCTCCAGAAGCTACCTGTAAAAAAAAAAACATTAGGTAAGTATATTATTATCCTAGATATTGAAAGTTGAAACCTTCTTGATTCACTTAAATACTAAAAAGGAATAAAATAATTGCATCTCTGTTAGCTGTGTACCTCCTGTATAAGGTATACATAATATAATGGAGTTCCCTTAAGCAGGTAGCACATTTTAGGTAGGACATGGAAAGAGAACGCAGAGCGTTGGCGGTGAGATGCAATATGCTCGCCCGATCACTCGATGTACAGCATAAATAAAGATTACGCTTTTTAAAGCATCCTGCCAATCATTACTCGAGTGTGGTATAGGCGTCGATCCTATGACACTCTGCGTGTCCAATATAACAACGCTTTCAGAATGCTGTTGGGGCTTCCGTGGCGCTGTAGCGCGTCAGAATACGTAAAAAAACAGCTTTTATACTGCAGCGTCTGCGAAATCCCAGAAGCAGTATTCTGAAAGTTATTGCGGCTATTTGACTGGCCAATCCAAAACTTTAGAATTATATAATAAATAATAGCTTACTGTCAAACACTATTATATACTAACATTATTTTAATACAAGTTAATATTGTAACTAACACCCTAACTATATTATGGATTTTTTTTTAATTCGAAATAAACATTTTCTATCCTATTAATTTTTGTGCCTATCACTTACAATCAGTTTCTGCTTCTACTAATGTATTTATGCGATTGCCATGCCTTTGTATACGGCACCGACTCCAAAAGGAACACCTTTTGGAGTCGGTGTCGTACTCGTTGCTGTATAAAATTAATCTTTTACGTTAGGTAGTTACAAATCTACCTTGAATGGCACCAACTTTTTGAAGTCAGTTAAAAATAGGTATTAAAAAGTATGCTAAATAAAATATATTTTATAATGTGACTAAGTGTATATGGGCGCTGTATTTATTTTAATGATAAAATGTTAAAATTACGTCACATCCGAGCTAATATTAAAAATGTTATAAAAACTGTAATGTATGTAAAACTAGTTATAAGATTAATTTAAATTTATTTTATATAAATATGTTTATTTTATACACTCGAATCAGAATTTAAAAAGATTATTTAGTAAAATCAAACTCAAATATGATTGTCATTTGTTAAGGTATCGTTCCTGTTTAATATGAAATAAATTATCCTACGGGAATTAAATTGTAATACAATATTTAAAAATCATGTCTGATTTAATAACATGTAATTATGTTTATTTTATATCGAAATATGTTTGTTTGTAAAAGTGCTTTGTTTGTAATTTTGTATAAAAAGGCGAATACTGTCCACAGCAGGTGAAGTCGTTTAAAAATTGTTGAAGTGTAAACATCTTTTATTTTGTGCATACGCTATATTTAAATATAATACAGTATTGTAAAACATCTGTGTTTTATATCTCCGCAAATATGGACCCTGAAGACTCGTACCGTGACGGCACGCCGACAGCAGCGGTGGGATACAGATCCCCTATACTGGGATCCGCCCGCCCAAGGAGTGACGACCAGCCAACCTTCACTATGCAAAAGATGAGTATGGTTTCTTCGGCGACAAAGCAGGCGGCTGCGAGCGCTGTAGTTGCTGTTTTGTCAGCTAAACCTGTTCAGACGACTGTACGAGACAAAGAACTGAAGGAAGTACGAACTTTTATCTACCGTCATTTGATACGGATGTCCGCTCTCATGCCAACCTTGATTTGATTGCCGATGTGGACGAAACGTGAAGTATGTTTGGGACAAACAAGACCTTATCCAGACCTTCGGCGTGATGATGTGCAGAAGTGGCGCAGCTTCACATCCGACCAGGCTAGAAGCTATGCTGAGTACGCGAATACTGGGTGGACACTGGTCAAACGGGTTCGTTCGGAGGGAACCGACGCTGAAGTGATCGACGCCCTCATCACAGGTATTTATCCTGGTATGTTAAATATGAACTACTTAGAAATACGCCTGAATCGTTACCCAAATTCATCTGTTTAAAAAAATAATAATTCGAAAACGTAAAGTGGATGACTTAAAAAAAAATAACAATCAGATTTAAAAAAAAAAAACCAAAATTTTCAGATTTTAAGATTTCAATTACTTGTTTTAAATGTCATAAATCGGGCTATTATGCTCGAGATTGTAAATACAACTCTTCTATTACTTCTGAAGAGCTATCAAATTCATTGCACAACAAAACTACTATACCAATTAAATCTGTGTGTGATTATTGTCATAAGAAAGGTCTTTTAGATGAATTGTTTCCTAAAACAAAATGACGACAGGTTGAAAAAACAAACGGTCTAATAACGTATCTGGTTCGTGTATCGTAATTATAACTGAAATTAAAATAGGTGAGAAAAATTATCGCTGCCTTTTAGATACTTACGCAGACTGTTCCTTATTAAGAAATAGGCTTACTAGTTCCATACACGGAAAATAGTAAACGTTATTTTTTTCGGGTATAGGCGGTACCCCGTTAATTTTTCTCAAACAATTACGACTCGTGTAGAAATCAACAGTGTTTGTAGAATTTTATGTCGTTGAAGATTCTCAAACCCAATTTTATATCCTCATAGGTTATGCCGTTTTTAAAACTCCTGGACTCGGCATAACCTTCAGTAAAGATTTTAGACCTTCAGTAAAGACTGTATTTCAATAAAGCGCAATTTAATTGTTAATGAGTGTTCATTTTTACAAAGTTTCGATAACTTTAATCTGAACAATAATTTACAGGATCCCGATTTATTAAAAAAAGATAAAATAATATTTTAGACAAATTTAAAAACAATCGTATTACAGGGAACCGTGTATCTGAGAAACACTTTTATTAATGACCTTAAAGCCAACAACGTTACTCGCGATAGCTCATCTCCTTTTAGTAGCCCGATGTTATGATATTAAAAAGGATGGCTCAGATCGACTTTGTGTAGATTTCAAAGATTTAAATACCAATACCATTAGAGATAAC
The DNA here is from genome assembly GCA_963853865.1 of Helleia helle. Lineage (NCBI taxonomy): Eukaryota > Metazoa > Arthropoda > Insecta > Lepidoptera > Lycaenidae > Helleia > Helleia helle. Next base: position 14,423,467 of record OY971433.1, on the reverse strand, counting down.
TACCCACTTCCGCTTATCGCTGACCAACTGGATAAATTAGGCAAAGCGTGTTATTTTACATGTGTCGATATGGTATCCGGATTTCATGGAATCCGTATCGTGGAGGATTCTATTGAAAAAAAACCGTGTTTGAGACTCCTGATGGCCGGTATAAATATTTACGAATGCCTTTCGGATTTAGCAATACACCATCAGTTTATCAACGTGCTATAAATAAAGCAATGCGAGACTATCGCGATAAAATCGGTTTAGTTTATGTCCATAATGTGTTAATTATATCAGATATTAATGACGGTCTCTTCAATTTAGATGTAGTTCTGAAAATATTAATTGATTGTGGTTTACGCTTAATATTTCTAAATGCTCATTCCTCAAAACTAGTGTTGGAATATTTAGGCAATACCTATAATAGAAAACTGGACAATTAGGTCGAGTTTAATGGCAATGGTTTAGAGGCAATTTAATGGTCTAGCTGGCTATTTTAGAAAAAAAAAAAACATCCTTATTTTTCTAGAATCATGACCCCTTTATATGAACTTACGAAAACTAATATTCATTTAATTGGACAGAGAGAAAAGATCATCATCTCCACTGTTAACTATATTTGCCCCCGAATTACAGACTGAACTACATACAGATTTGTGTATAGTTATATGGACTTTCTTACAAAATGTTCGGTTCGAGATTGAATATCGAAAGGGAGAACGCTTGGCTCAAGCGGATTTTTGTTTTGTCATAATTAAATGAAACGGGCGGATATTTTTTTTACGTTTTCTAGTTTTACGTTGTCTCATTAATTCTACTACACTTGATCATAATTGGTTATTAATCGAACAAAGAGATCCTGTGCTTAAAAATATAGTTGATCAATTAAAATCGGATTCTATTCCCCAAACAATAATCTAATTCTAGGCGACAAATTATTAAAACGAAAAATACAAATAGAAAATAAAACTAAAAAATTAATTATTGTTCCGTGGAGCCATTCAATCATTAACACAATTCTTTAGAAAATTTTAGTTGGAAAAAGGTTTTAGCTAAAAACAGTACTGGTTTCCAGAGATGACAAAATTAGTTCGAAAATTTGTGTAAAAAATTGTGCTAGTTGTAGCGTACGCAAAGGTACATCAGGAGCCAGGCAGATAATAAATTATATTCGACCTATTGATAAAATAGCTTTTCCTTTTCATACAATTCATGCCGATATTACTGGTAGTTTGAACGGAAAGCGTAATCAACCTGAATATGCATTTGTTTTTATTGATTGTTTTACAAAATATGTTCACCTTATTTACACTAATGACCGCACAGCGCAAACAGCCGTCAATTGTTTTCGTGAAGTAATTTCAATTTTTGGAACGCCTTCGCGTCTTATTAATGACCAAGATAAAAGTATGACTTAATCAGAATTTAAATCGTTTGTAAAGATTTTAATATTGAATATCACGTCGTAGCTAAAGGAGTTGGTAGAGCAAAGGGCCAAGTAGAACGCATTATGAAAATTATTAACGACAATATTATGTCTGTTGTTGTAATCAATAAACCTTGGCACTAAAGACTTACAATTAGCTATCAATTGCACTGAGATTTTGCTCAGGGCACTGGTAAAAAGTCCTATGGAATTATTATATTCAGAAAAAAAAAATGTTCTCCTCCGCTTATCAAACTCCTCCAAATTGACGATGAGGAATCGGTGGATGATTTGGGTGCTAAATGATCTTGTTGCAAAAATAGGATGGACGAGCAGTCTTTTCTAAATTTGAGGGTCCTATGGGGCTCTTAGAAATATTAACTAATGACCGATGTGGTAGATTCAATTGACGTTCAATAAGATACTCTGTTGGTACTATTTTCAATTAAAAAAAAATTGATATAAAATTAAACATGTTAATCTTGGAGGTTGTAGTGAAAAAATTGTTAGTCACGATTTTTGAGACCAGCGCTAATTGCGCAGGATGATCCTTATCATGGCGATAATGCCGTATGGGCGGATGAGCAATAATTATCAGACTTTTTCAGCTACCCATCCTAATTTCCTTCCTCAAACGCTGGCTGGCCACCACGCGTATCCTTGTTACCTGGTCTTGTGTAAGCTAGATCCCGTAATGGGCGATGCTTGTGTGTGGGCTAGATCCCGTGATGGGTGATGCCTGTGTGTGGGCTAGATCCCGTGATGGGTGATGCCTGTGTGTGGGCTAGATCCCGTGATGGGTGATGCCTGAGTTTGCTAAGATCCCGTCATGGGTGAAGCATTGTTTGTTAGATCCCGTGATGGGTGATGATGTAAGAAATCTGTTTGTATTTAGTTTAATATAGATTAATTGCTTATTTTGTTACTGATTACTGATCAGCGCGAGGAGCGCGCTTGATCAGAATGGCCGTATGGGCGCTGTATTTATTTTAATGATAAAATGTTAAAATTACGTCACATCCGAGCTAATATTAAAAATGTTATAAAAACTGTAATGTATGTAAAACTAGTTATAAGATTAATTTAAATTTATTTTATATAAATATGTTTATTTTATACACTCGAATCAGAATTTAAAAAGATTATTTAGTAAAATCAAACTCAAATATGATTGTCATTTGTTAAGGTATCGTTCCTGTTTAATATGAAATAAATTATCCTACGGGAATTAAATTGTAATACAATATTTAAAAATCATGTCTGATTTAATAACATGTAATTATGTTTATTTTATATCGAAATATGTTTGTTTGTAAAAGTGCTTTGTTTGTAATTTTGTATAAAAAGGCGAATACTGTCCACAGCAGGTGAAGTCGTTTAAAAATTGTTGAAGTGTAAACATCTTTTATTTTGTGCATACGCTATATTTAAATATAATACAGTATTGTAAAACATCTGTGTTTTATATCTCCGCAAATATGGACCCTGAAGACTCGTACCGTGACGGCACGCCGACATGTATGTTAATCCAATTTTAGGAATATGTGGAAGGTAGCTGGTATAGTAGTTATTATTGGTCCTAGCGATTATTATTCGAGTTTTGATTCTCGACGTTTCGGATACTTTACAGCAATAATGGTAATTGGTAACGGAAGGTGACTATCTTAATTTATTTCGATGACCTCTGCGGCTCAATGGTTAGCGCGTTGGCACTCAAGCTTAAGGTAGCTGGTTCGAATCCCGCCAGGGAACAAAAAGTTTTCTGTGCCTTAATATAATAAAAATCTTAAATATATGTATAGTATACAAGTATTAAATATAATTCCGTTGTCTGGTACCCGTAACACAAGTCCTTCGAGAACTTACCACGGGACCAGATTGACGTGGTGTAAAAGCGTCCATAGATATATTATTATTATATTATAATTAACCGCGCTAGCATCCGTAAAAAATTGTTTCATTATAATTCTAACATTAGTTTGCTAATCCCATAATAACTATTGTTAACAGATAGGGAGACGAACACTCGACGAAGAAAGTTTTCCTATGCAAGACCTCTCACTCTCACATGCGGGTCTGGCCATAGCAATGACCTCTTAATGTCATACTAATTGAGGCCACTAGTATCATTGTTGCGTCCTGTTAAGTGTTATTACAATACTAAAAATGGGTGTGGTGTTTTAACAATACATATGCATGCTGTAACAACTTAACATTTCGTCAGGTTTAAAAATTATTATTATTGTTTCCTCTTTTTTCATTAACGCCGGGAAATGCTCTGAGGCATCCCGCGGGAGAGTGGGTCTCCCCACGCGGGTATGTGGGACTCGCTGCGCCCGAATGGTGGTAAACTGTACACGCAGCTCTACCCACTAAAACCCGGCGAGTGCCACCAATGCCACCTTTGGTGAGATACCCAGGATCTGTTGAGCAAATAGGGCACCTCGACGGCTAGTCAGTCCCTCAGGGGACCGACACCACCTCCACAGAGGGGTTGTCCCGCACCACAGAACAACCCCTCCCAACGTCGGGACAGTGCAATGGAGTGAGGTTCCCATCCTCGCCTCCTGCTCTTTTGTCCCCTCTTCTCTTGGTACAAAGAGCCCTTCGGCTCAATTAGCTAGGTGCAGCCTAAGGTGTGCCACCTTAGGCTACTGAGCCCCACCGCCACGACAAGGCTTGAACCTTAGTGGGGAATATTATTGTTTCCTACCACAACTTTTTCTAAGTTTAAATATCGCCCGGTCACGCTGTCTCTCATTTAAGATTGATTTTAAACATTTCATAAAAGTTCAGCATTTCGTCAGGAAACATTTTCCTCCCCCACCATGGTTCAGGCCTTGTCGTGGCGGTGGACGAAGCGAATTGGGCCGAGAGGGCTCTTTGTACCCCTCTTATAAGAAGAGGAGACAAAAGAGCAGTGGGCAAGGGGCGAGGGTGGGAATCTCACCCCATTGCACTGTCCCGACGTTGGGAGGGGTTGTTCTGTGGTGCGGGACAACCCCTCCGTGGAGGTGGCGTTGGTCCCTTGCGGGACTGACAAGCCGTCGAGGTGCCCTGTTTGTTTACTAGATCCGGGGCACCTCACCAAAGGCGGCATTGGTGGCACTCGCCGGGTTCTAGTGGGAAGAGTTGCGTCCATTTACCAGCTGTCGGGCGCAGCGAGTCCCACATACCCGCGTCGGGAGACCTACTCCCCCGCGGGATGCCTCAGAGCATTTCCGCCTTTAAAGAAAAAAAAAGGAAACATTTTCCTGACACAATGCTAAACTGGACCATTTTGACCCACACTTATAATTTAAAAAAATGTTTGCTTGTCTTTATTTTTTTTGTCTTATTTTTATGTTTGTGCAATCAAAAATGTTTTTCTGTGTATATCTTTATGTCTCTGTGTATCTACTGTATGTGTCGAATAAATGTTTCTTTCTTTACTAATAAAGTTCTAGCTAATAAGTATATTTAGATGTCTTTTATTCGATCGTAAAATTCTATTGGTAAATCAAATACTCATTCTATTCTCAAACCAAGGAAAACTAGGTCGCAAAAGTTACGCAGGAATTTGTAATATTTTTTAATCTTTAATTTTTATTTCGATGATCACAAATATTATAAAGCTGAAGAGTTTGTTTGTTTGTTTGTTTGAAAAATTATTTTAGTGTTTATACCATTTATATATATTTAGCCCATTTATCGAGGAAGGCTATAGGGTATATAACATCACATGCAGTTTATGCATACGGTAAGTGAAAAAACTAACCATACATTTTCATACATTTTTGTTTTCGTGAGATTCATTTTAGCGACACCACATGACACCAGTCAATTGTTTAAGGTCAGTTCAATAATATAATCAAAATAGAATGCATTTATTATTTAGAATACTGTAGGATTCATCTTGTATTTTTACCTCATGATATAATTTAAAAATGGAAAAATGTTCTTGACTTCTTCAGAAAATGAAGAATGCATTAAGGATGTTAACATTTGAAACTATGACATGAAGGTTTGTCAAAATAAAAAACGAAAAAAAGTAATAAATGGTCATGACATGTCTAGGAACAAGTATCAAATGGAATTGACATTCGCGTATACCAGAAAAGGACAGGCATATTTTTGCAGGGATATCACATCCATGGTAACAAGTCCACTTATTTTCTTGAAAATCTGCCAATAACAAAACTGGTATTACCATATTTTATAAACCGACCACACCGAACAAGGAGTGATATTCTGACAAAGACAAAAGAAAGTGTCTATGTCTCTGTCACTCTGGGAGTTTTTAGTATGTTGTGATCTCGTTCCAATACGGTATTATTTTATGCTTGTCAAATCTATTGATGCTTGATCTTAGACTAAAGTCATCAATGACAACTACTAGCAATAGTTCTTCTTTTTCTTCTTGTATGACTCGCTCAAGGATTTGCCAAGCTATTGTCATATGTATTATGCGTATCAAATAAGAATAGTCGTAAATTATTTAAAAAATTGAAGTCATAATTAGATTTTAAAACCATACATTAACATTTTTTTATTTCATTGTTGCCGCAAAGGCCCTGGAACCATGCCAAAATTATTAAAGAAAATAAGGACGCCGGTCGGCATCTTGCTATTATTAGTGTGCTCCGTCGTGAGGATCTGAAGGAAATATAAGTTTGAAGCGTGAAATGTGCGCTAACATTTTGCAAATTAAATTAAATTAATTAAAAGAAATCTTTTTTGCCCACCCTATCTTACTGCCATGAATAGACAGCTGTGACGTCACAATATGGCGCTAAGTCCGTCCTATTCTTATTTGAAACGCGTAGTATGAGAGTAAATGAATTGGTTTGAAAAGTATCATTCTAATCAAGCTATATTTCAAAGATATGTCAAAATGAAACAATTATAATTGGCTTACTAATATATTACTCAGCTATACAACTACTGTTTTACAATTTTCTTACATGCATTATTTGTATTAATACAATATTTTTTTTAAATATATTACTAACTAAAAGTTGTTAAATTAATATGTTGTTCAGTGAAATTTAACAAAATATATTAATACTTTAATAACGTATAACTTGTTACATACCTATATCTATACTTGATACAATTTATAAATAATAATAAAAAAAACTCCGGTTTGTAAATAACAAGTAGAACATGAAAAGTAATGTTAGTCCGTCCGTCGTTTTCTATGCACGTTTGCATGCGCAGCTATAATATTTTTAATATTTTAAAAATAAAATTTTCAAAATTAAAACGTTCAGATTGCAGAACACTTTTGTGTTTATCAAAATCTCACTAAAATTTATATGTCATTTTGAGGCTTGAGAATAACCACATTTTTTAAAGAAGACTGAACTGAAGAATAATTCCTGTTTTTTTTTTCACCGCAGAACCGAAACAGCTTTTTTATAGCTTAGGAGGGCAATCGTGCAGTCGAAACTCATACACGTCCGCACTAGATATTATGCATAATATCTGGTCCTATATATAAACCTCACGAAACGCGACAACATAGCTGTCACTTTACGCCGGTATTATATGAGTGACAGTTTTTACAAACTGAACATTGAAACATAAAAACTTTAGTATAATCCGCCATTCATAAAAAACATACGCATATTTACAAAAAAAATGAGAACACAGGGCATAGCTGAAGGTTTTTTTAGTATATTAAAAAAAAAAACAATTGGGCATGTTTTGGGGGAGGCAATAGTCTAAATGCTTTTTTGGTCATTATTGATCTACCTAGCTGCAGTTGTCCCTTTCTTGCTATACGGGACGTCGGCGGCATTTAGCGAGATATGAACATTTTATTCAAATACCTATTTTTCAAAAGTCTCACATGTACCCTTTCCTCTAAGTGAGTGAACATGTTGACGTATAATTATACTGTAACTTTTTTCTCATGTAAGGGAATTATATACGAAAAATAAATGTATTTCAAACCTTAAATACTTTACGGAAGTACTCACAATAATATATTACAGTAATAAAATATTTTCATTACTTATTATAATTATATTTTTACAACACATTCAATATAGTTCATTTTTCGGATAGTATAAAAGCTATTAATTTCAGCTCGGTAGCACGGAGCACCTCATTAATTAAAAACGTCATCACATCTAATTTTATGCTAAGATAATTTTACACACGCATGATCAACTATTTCCCGCGGCTTCGTCCGATTTAAACGACCAAACTTTGTTATAAGAAAAATATATGGATCAATTTTCAAGAGAATATGGGAATAATTCAGTAACATCCTTCTTAGTAAGCAAAATAACTGAAATGGGATAAAAGTTGAGTTTTTTTAATACTTACAATTACTGTGGGTATATGTTTTGTAAGCCTATAAAATATTTTGACTATATTTAGATCTACGAAGACCTATTCATTTGACCCCAACCACTTCGACTGACATTGGCAAATCCATAGCAATGCAACGTTAAAAAAGAAGAAGAACAAGAAAAAGGAATTATTTGACTGCGTTTATCACTATATCTGTCAAAAAGCTAAATCATATTATATGACGTTTTAGCGCTATAATGTAACGTTGAGTAAATTTCTACAAACTAAAATTACTAATACACATTTCTTATCTTTTAAACTGAATAGTAACTTAATCTCAACATCTTAACATCCTAACGTCTTTAGAAGCTAATTGACTAAAGTATGTGCGATTATTCCATTTTACTTAGCATAATCTAAACTGATTGAAATTGAAACTATTTTATAAATGTATGATGTTATATCATCATCATCGTCATGTGATAGATGATGTCGATTTGCTAATACTCGATTGACGGTAAGTTGATGGGGGGATGGCCAAAATTAACCCAACGAGGGTTAATTCAAACTGTAATGCTATTGTTAAGTACATTTTCAAGTTTGTATAAGCTTCGAAGCAATCTTCCCAATAGCAGTTACTTCTTTACCTTCTGCCAGGCGAAGATTCCATACGAGACGCCCACGCCAAGCGCGAATGTCAGGAAGTGCGGTAGGTACTTCAGGGAGATACCCTGCCTCTTCCGCGTCATGGTGGAGATGAAATTCAACTTGCCGTCTGTGTATGGTGGGTAACGGCCACTGAAAAATATATTTTACAGTATAAGTATGGCATCATTTATAAGTTGTAAATAAAGGTACATCCCTAACCATAGATGAAAAAAACATATAACCAAATAGAGTAGAAATGTGAGCTATAAAATTATATGTATTTGAATTCAAATTATAATATTGTTCACTAATCATAAGATTAAATTCTACGGTGACTTTTATTGTGTACATGCATGTATGTACAAAATAAAATATATTAATTACTAATAGTTCTAGCAGTTTATAAAAACCTGTAATTATGGGCGCTGAATAATAATTACAAATAACTAAGAAATTTAACCGGCAATTTTTATTTGCTTATTTGAATAAGTTTTACGTTCGTGACCGTGCCACCTTGAACATGACAACAGCAAAACACTGTCAATTTTTTTACTGTAAATATAATCTGTGTCATTGGCAAAAACTCAAGACATCCAAAGATCCAAAAGAAGAAGAAGTATAATAATGTATTGTGGTAATCGCATTATATTGATCGTCGTTTGCAATAAGCCCCTTATCATTATTAAAGGCGCAATGCTTAATGCATATAACCATTTTCACACTTCGATTATGTAAGCCTGTACTAATAATAGGATGTATGCTCGTAAATGCTTTTGCTCAACTATGTTAAATGCTATTTATTCACTAACATTAAAAGTGTATGATGGAGGCGCGTTATGTACACGGCATATAATTTGAATAAAGATTTTTTATTAATCAAAATAATTTATCACAAAATTGTATATTAGGTCTTTACCTATGAAATTGCCGTTTTGTATAAAAAAAAAAAACGATTTTTTTTCATGTATTTTTTATTTGTATTAATTGAAGTAGTCACACATGAAATCAATGCATCTTTGCCAACGCAGTGGCAGTTTATTGATGCCCTTCTTAAAGAAATCAGCTGGACGGGAGGAAACAAATTCTTCAAAGACATTTTGTACTGCCTCTCGGGTATTGAATTTTATCCAAATTCTGGAAAAAGTAGTATTCTGTAGGCGCAAGGTCTGGTGAGTCGGGCGGATGACGGAGAGCTTCCAACCCCAGTTCTTGCAACTTGGAGACCGTCTGCTGTGCAGTATGAGGTCGCGCGTTGTCGTGCAGGAGCAGCGGAGACGAGCGATTGACCAATGCTGGTTGGAGATGTGCCAGATTCTCCATCATTGTGTTCAGTTCTTAACAGTACACATCTGCAGTAATGCTCACCCCGTTTGGTAAGAAGCTGTAATGAATCACATCGGCGCTAGACGATCAAACAGTGACCATCACTTTTCTAGGGGTAAGTTTTCGTTTACTTTGTTTAGGTGCTGAACCAGGATCCAACCAACTTGCTGAGCACTTGCGGTTATCAAACAGAATCCATTTTTCATCGCAGGTAACAATGCGGTTCAAAATTCCTTCATTTGTGTGTCTGTTGAGCAGTGCAAGGCACGTCTCGACGCTTACTTCGCGCTGGCGATCATTGAGTTCGTGGGGCACCCATTTGTCAAGCGTTTTTACTTTGTCAATTTGACGCAAATGTCCCAATATTGTTTTGACGCTAACGTCGCAAGCTGCTGCTAATTCAGCCGTAGGTTGTGTATCATCAGCTTCCACAATCGCCTTTAATCGTCATTGCCGACCAAAGTCTTCGGAGGACCGCGAGGTTCATTTTTCAGGTCAAAATTTCCAGTTCAACGGAAGCGAGCAAAAACAGGTGGTACGTTGGTTTGTAGTGTTAGCTCCATAAACGTCGTTGATGTTGCGTGCCGCTTGTGCCGCGTTGCTGCCACGACGGTACTCATATTCCATAATTACTCGAATTTTTAACGTATCCATTATGACGAAAAAGAATGAAATGCGATGAAAATGTAACACTAGTCAATAAACAAATGACTACTTTTGGAAAAAGAATTCCATGTTTTTAAAATAAAATAATTTGAAATTAGAATTCTCAGCCAAACAAAAATTATTTTGATTTGAAATGGCCAGTACTGCAGAACGGCAATTTCATAGGTAAAGACCTATTATTTTGATAACTTTATCTGAGCAAGCATTAGATTTGATTTACTCAATCCTATTATGATTATTACAAGAGATTAAAACGTTCTATGCGAAGATTAAAAATAAAAAGAATCGACAACATTTACTATCTTTTTAGCAATAAATATGTTCAGGTCGTTTGATACAGAGTGGGATGGGTGGATCCTTCATCCCTATCCCCAAATATTTTCCGTCCTTTATAAATATATCGGGATAAATACCTTTTTTTTTAAAGAGTAACCGTTAGGCTTTTGCCGTACGGCTGTCGCGCCAGGTCCTCCCCTCACCTTCGCATTAACCCCTCTTGCCCTAGCCGGCGAACCCGAAGGATCCCGTCCAACGTAAGGCTCTCACCAAGAGACCTCCTATACGAGACATAGGAGTGCGTCTCGGCAAGAACCTCCGCCACGAGTTCCCACGGGGAGTCACCGGCCAGGGCAGTGGCTGCCGCCCACGTTACTGCACGGACCGGGATAAGTACCTATCCTACTGTCGGCTATAGCTCTTTTTAGGTTTGGACAATCAAAGATACCTTCAGTATACTTAACGTGTTAAATGACTTACGAAGCCAGTTTCTCCCCTATCGCTCTGAAGTTTTTGGTGAGACAGCTCTTCTTATGGGTGAAGGTATCGTATGTGGCCTTTCCGTGATACGCTCCGGTCCCACTGCTACCAACTCCTCCGAATGGTAGCGTGTCAACTGGAATGTTGCATGATATTAATATAAAACACTTTTATAGCAGTAATTAAGAAAATTGTGGACATCAAAAGTTAACCAGAAAAAAAATACGAAAATGATATGAAGTATATTATAATTATCTCTAGTAAATAGAGACGACACGATTAATCTACACTAAGTGCATCTAAATAGTAAATATTTTTACCGGTTATAATTTTACCGGTGGGAGGGAAGCGCTATGCGGCGCTCCCGGCTGCATGGGTACCACCATCTTGCTTGTTTCTCGTCGCTACTCTCGCGACGTCGACCACTTACCGTCAGGTGGTACGTTTGCCAGTTTATCGATCCAACTAACATAAAAAAAATAACGTAGAGCAACATTTCCGAATGTTAGTCCAATATAAGCACAAGTTGTACGAGTAAAAAAAAAATGTTGCTCTACAAAGTGTGCGGTGTGGATGCACCTGAAAAGCTTTACCATAAGTAAATAGTGTAATACGTAATAACCATTTGCAATCGTTACACTCGAATAACAAAGCACATAGCAGGCGTGTCGCCTCTATTTACCTAACTCTATGTATACTCTATGTAAACTACAGTATAATGATTTGATGATTGAAAAGATTAAATCCTTTTAAAATTTTGAATTTAGTTGTTTTGTTGTTGAGACAAACTAGATAATTTATTAGACGAGAGATGGATTCGCATTAGGCCTCAGAGAAATAAATTATAAGTACTCCATGAAGAGATCATACTCCAAGAGATAGTGTACTAAAATCCTGCTCATTTATTTCGTAAGGTTGCAATACTTTGACAGGAACTCGTTTATCATAATATGGGCGATGGTCACTTTGGTGACGCATTTACCGAATTACTCATCAGAACTTAAAAAAAAAACAATAAATACACATGCAAAAAATTTTAAAGATACGGAAAAAAATGTTAGTGAAAGCGCGTGCTCTATGTTACGCTACGGATTAATTCTAACTACTTTACCCTTACTTTACCACTATAATAAGAAATAATAAATAAGTAATATATTAAAACCTTTTTACCTTCATCGTATTTGTTTTTTGTTACCTAAAAATCACTAAATATGGTGAAATAGTTTTTTTAAGTCTCTAGCCAAAGGTGTTATTCTCCCTCTTACTTTGAACATTATTTTAATGAAATCAAAAGGGCCGAATATTTGTATGATAGAATTTAAAAAAATACATTTGTAAGTCTTTTGCAAATACGTTATTTTTTTATACTTATGGCTTGAATTGTGACAAAAAATCTGACGAACTCGAAACATGCGTCATGCTTGCATTTGACCTTGTTTTTTGAGGCTTTTGAAAGGTCATATACGATAATATGATCTAATTATTGCGGTCAGGGTTTACTTATTTACTTTTAAAAAATACTTTTATTTATTAATTCCTTATATTTTTCTCATTTCTTAAGTAGTATATAAGAGACGACGATGTTTTAAGTGTTTCTATTTAAGAGACAAGTTTTTTAAGCTATTAAAACTCGCTAGTTAGTTATTGGAAGTTATCATTCAGGTGTTAATTTTTAAAGCGCATATGGCAGGTAAAAAAACTACATTCGAGCGTTTTTCCGGGTTTTTATATAACCTTTGATATGTACATTAATAGATTATATATTATTGGAAGAGGAGAGGGGATAAAAATTACTAGATATTATACCGCTCGTTTGCCCCCTAATGACATAAAAAAATAATGATTTTATACGACATTTTTTTTTACTAAAGACCGACATGTCAAAGTATACCTAATTTAGACAAATAACTATCTAATTTAAATAACGAACTCATAACAAAAGGCCAAAAACAAGAAGATTGTTTTGTTAACAAACAATAAACACGCTATAGAAAACGCGCGGGAAAATTTTGTCCAATTAACCTATGTGTATAATTATGTATTCCTTGAATTCTAAAAGCAATTCAGTATTTACTTATTTTATATGATTTAATGTATTATGATTTTCATTTGTCTACATAATATTGTGTTAAACAAAAGAACTAAAAATGCGTCATATAAGCGATTTTTTTATCTAATTTTAAATGGCTTTGGCACTAAAACTATACAGCATGTCTTAATACAGGATGAGCTAAGTGTGACCTGTGTGAAAAAAGGAAATTATACTATGACTGTACCTGCCATGTGCATCATTGTATCGTTAATACACATGCATCCGCTGCTGGTGTTTTCGATAATGTTGTTGTACACGTCCTTGTTCGCCGCGAACACATACAGCACCAGTGGTTTTTCTCTACGACCGACCATAGACAATAAATACACCGCCACCATATTATATAACAGATTACACTACAATTATAATATTATTAACACATTCAGAGGGTTGTTATGATAATTGACAAGTGTTATTTATAATATTCTATATTAAGTATAGGAATAAGACAGTTTCTTTACTTAAATTACAATCTGTGTAAATACGAATTTAAATGAAGGTGTTTTACTTAAATTTTTGGATGACATGACGTTATGACACTTAGGTAAGGTCGGGATCTCAGGTCGGGATGTTCCATACAGACATATTAATCATACAAAAATTTGGTTTGTATGATATTGAAAAAACGGACGTGTATTATGTATATATTTAAGCAATTATTTGTGTAGTCTGACACACGTAGCAACGTTCTTGCGACCTTATCATGAGATTTTTATTAAATTTCTTAATATGACAGGGCTGAACTGAAATGATTTTTTTGGACTGTTATTGTTTACTCGATATTTATAACGAGTGGTTTCTCCGATTCTTTTTTAAATTCGTCGTGAAAACTATTACAATTAATGTATACGTGGAATATTCATTACCACATTTTGTTTTTGGTCATCTTTAGGTATTTGTAGTTTTATTGTAAACCTTTTCTGCATACGAAGGCTACATAATATAGACTGGGTAATGACTATATTAATGAGTATAAGCAAAAAGTTTATTATTAATAATAATTTAAATAAGTTTAATTTATCATTTATAATATGATGCCAGATGTTTTTCCATTGAAACGTTTACATAATTATTTCTACCTTATATATTGACACGTAATCTTTACCTTTAGCTTTAATTTCAATATTCTATTCAAATGACGGTATACAAGTTTAGTGACTCAGTCAAATTGCACTGTTCATATAGAAGAACTGACCTTTGCTGGTTGTTTATTACGATTCTTTTGACATATAAATAAAAACATAAAAAATCATATGTCATTTTAAATTAAAATTAATCGAACCAACACAATACATTAAGGTTTATTGAATGAGGTTAGGTTCTGTTGCGCTATTCGTTTGTTTTATTACTTGCAAAAACTGCGTTACTATTACCTAAGCGATTAGACTGAATGTAGGTTGTAATAAAAACGTTAATTTATGAAAATTGATTACGAAGTGGAAACAGTGTATCTATGCTACAATACAATACGGTACAACACAATGATGTTTTTGTATTGAAAACTATAACAGTGATCTTCTTGAATGAATCCCTGTCCATTGCTAAATTCTGAGAGTGTTTGACTGTTCGCGTGCGCATCTTATCTACGTCAAGAGTATCGTCAGTGTTGCCAACTACCCGTATCCATAAACTTAGGATAAGCACCCTTAGAATAGCCACAAGCAGACCCTAAGAATATATTAGGCAGCATGGCCTCAGGTCCTAGCCGGTTCCAACAGGAACAAAACTAACAAAAAATAATAATATATTAAGTTATTATTATATATATTATAAAATAATAATATATTAAAACCCATAAATTGGCAACAATGTATCGCTAGTGGTCGTAAAACCGGCCTGGACATAAACTTGGACTGTTTCTATAGAAATCGTCGATAGTAAACAAGATACAATTAAGTTACAACTTACATGTATCTTGTCCTTGCCTCAGAATTTACGTCTTAAGGTTGAACTAGTCGTGACATAAGGCGCGAACATGCGTGCCAGAATGAAATGCACAATGATTCATTCCGAAAATGTCCTTTTAGCAAAACAGTTATTATAGAAAAACTAATAAGTGTATCTTTTCAAATAAATTTATTTTATCCTTTGAATAACTAAACTATATCTGTATGGGCTTTATTTTTGAGCTTTCGTGCTCGGTATACTATTTATTTACGCCCAAAGTTGGGCTAAAATCAGTGTTGAAATATGAAAGTTTAGAATCTTGTATTTTTTTAATGTATATTTTTTTTACTATTTTAGGTACATACACACATAGATAACGACGAGATCAATTTATATTATACTTAGTTATTGATGGTCAACGTCAAACATTGTAGTAATTACTGTTCTGCGTTTGTATGGAAAGATGAGCGACTTGTGTAACCTTAAACCTTGTATAGTCTATGTGGATTAATAATATCCATTATATTATTGAGTTTGGAATTTAACTCTTTTTAAAACGCTTTGAAGCTACATAATATTATTAATATTTTCATGAAGAACACATTTTCATACACGTAATTCTATTGTATCTATGTGTGTCATTGAACTCCTCCTAAAAAGGCAATATTAATTTGAAAATGAAAAATTGAGTGTGTTTTAGAATTGAGGAAATCTTTTGTTTTATATTTTATTGTTCAAAATCTGTAATAACCTTGACAAAATTGCGTATGTAATTACAGACATAATTAAATTTAATTATTAGTATTCTAACAAATGCCCACTAAAAATTCGAGTTAGTTACTGTATTATCTAGTTAGTAACAAATTATATTTTCCGTATAACACATGTCAGTTTCGGCTATTTTAGACAATTTATCATTTCTTGTGAATCAGAGATTAGTTTGACCTTCAACGTACGAAATATCACCTTGGCTCGTACCATAGATATATTATACCATGCCATTGACATATTACATCATATCATGGATACAATATATCATGCCATCGATATATTATATCACGAAACTGTAAAATAGATACAACATGAGATACAAAGTATTGGTATTAAGTATGTATTTACATAAACATTTATAATCCCCGTACCCGAAGCAAAGATAGAAGAGAACCGATAGTTATGTACATTTTGAAAGGCCTCGAAGGTCTACTTCTTACCAGCGTAGAACATTATCGTATCGTTGATAGACAGACTGCCAGAGCGAGTTTGCTCGATGAAGAGGTCATGAATGTTCTTTTGCTTGCTGAACAGGTTTAAAACTAAAGGATGCTCTCTGAAATGGTCCAGGTGAAAATTCATGTATTTTATATATGAATGCTGTTATAGAATAAATCGTGACTCCAAGCAATGGAAATGTTATCACCAGTTTTTTTTCACTGTTGAACATAAAGCCTCTTCAATGATTTTTTCGTCTTGTTTCTTCTAGAATTGTGTGAAAAAACAAGTGACTAAAGGCTATTGAAAAAAAATGTTTTTTGATGAATAGTGATAATAAAAATAAAAATTGCAAGAACCAGAAAGGTGTGAAGGGTCGTAATACCCCTGTATTGATGTCGATGCAATGACAAATACTATCACCAACCAACCATGATATAATTATACGTTTGAGTGATTATGTAAAATGTATAATCACTTACGATAAAAGTGAATATTTACATTATGTCATAAAATAACGTTTTTGGTATTATAGTTAAAATAAAATTATATTCAACTTCAATACGTATGTATCCATTATTGTATTTAAAAAAACAGTCAGCCAGTATCCACCCAAATATAATTATAACCTAATTTATTTAGTATGAAGAACTGTTGGATATTTACTACCCATATTCAAACTTCTATCTTTTTTTTTAAGTATTTTAGTTGGATAGGCAAACTGGCAAACGTACCACCTGATGGTAAGTGGTCGACGTCGCCCATAAACATAAACTAGTTTACCTGGAACGAGCCCAGGCAACTCATTTATGTGTTGCCTATCCTGAGATATAAGACGTTAAGTCTCGGTGCCAGTAATTACACTGCCTGTCTTGCCCTTCTCTCCGAAACACAGCAAATCTGTTTCACGGGAAAAACAAGCAAGATGGTGGTACCCATGCAGCCGGGAGCGCTGCACAGCGCTTCCCTCCCACCGGTAATTGAACTTAGTTTGACAGTTTTGAGCATAGAGCATAAAACCGGAATAGAGAGGTGATATTATGTGTTTTGTATGAAAACAAATTCCGCCTAATTTGGGCTGCGACGCTGCGCCGGTTCTGAACTCTGATTGGCCGACTGATGGCTATTAATGGATTATTGGATGGATTGATATAGATCACTGGTTGGTTGAATTGCTGTAACATCAGTGACAAATCACTGACCAGTTTCGGAATTTTATTGCTCACATTACTACTCTATCTCGATGGTTTTGAGTCACTCTTCACTAACTTCAGTTCGGTAGAGTTGTAACTTGTAACTTAAATCACAATCGTTTATTTCGAGTATGTGATGCGAGTAATTAGCATATAATAAAGTGTTATTTTATACATTCTCTTTGTTAACAATATAAACACTTTCATATAATTGCAGCTTTCTCCTTCCCTTCCCTATTATTAGTAAACCTCGACTAAAGTTGGGGTTTCTCAAGTGTTTCAACGACTGAAAGTACCTACTATTAATCGACTTTAAAACAAAGAGGTTTTATATTGTGTTGTATGTTTGTTTTCTCATGTATCGATATCAAACCAGATTTACTTATTTTTTGACGTGACAACGTCTTATAATTCGATGGAGCCGGCTGCAAGAACGAAAAAACATGACGTATGCGGCGTTACCTCGATCTGAGGCGTTCCATTTTCTTATGACGTTGTCACGTTCAACTATCGTCAGTAAACCGACTTTACAGACAACCGATTTTTTACTGCATTTTTCTGTATTTTTTAATCGATTCAACAATGCATAATTAGCAGATGATCTAATGATTTTTATAATAGAAAAGTATGTATGAGATATTTTTTTTGTATTTTCTCATCTATCTCTATATCTAGTAGTTTTCCATATTCTATACGTAAATCACCGGAGAGTACATTATAATTCATCACAAATCTTATTCAGAATATTTACGTCATCCGCTCAAACAATGAACGCAATAACGTATATTATATTATATTCTGTATGACTGTGTTTTATTTGCAAAGTTTGTAACCTCAAATACACTTCGCACAGAGACAAACAGTTCTGTGTATATTATATAAGCATGCGAATTAGCGACCCTTATACGTCCCGTTGCTGCACTTGGTACTGCTCGAAATCAGGCGAGGAGGGATTAGGTCATAGTTTGTAAACACACCCCCAAAGATTTTTAGTATAATCATTCAAGTTCCCTCAGGTCTTTCTTCAAACAGCGATTTTGACAAGACCAATGAAAAAATACATTATTGATGGTGCGGCTTTCTTATTTCGGTTTTCGCTGCTAGTAGATATATCCTTTTTTATAGCATAGGAGGGTAATCGAGCAGTTGAAGCCTTGCGACAATCAACGCCCATACACATCCGCGTAACCAGAGATTATGTTGATGCGTTGCCCTCCTTTTCCCTATCCCTCCAATGGGCCACCGGAAACTCACAAACCGCACGAAACGCGACAGCATAGCTGCTGTCACTTAACGCCGGTGTTATGTGAGTGTGACCACCCCGGTCGTGCCAGCCTAATTTGGTTGCAAAGCAGCATGACACTACCTCTTACTAAATGTTTGCTACTGAATCACACACACAGCACTAAACCGATTTTAATGGAACTCTGTGGTGGTACAGCTTATGAGTATTTAATAATTATATATGAATCGTTCTCTCAGTCTTATTTTTCTCCTATTATTCCTGTTGCTTATTGCCATGGCATATTTGGGTGGATAACCAGCTTTTCCCTTAACATTCTAATGCTTGATTAAGGTCGTCTCAAGGCCAGCGATTGTAAAACTTTTAGAGTCACTTATTTTTTACCAAAAGGCCCAAACCAAGAGGACAGATACTAAAATTACAAAACTTTGAATGGGTGAGTATGTTCCGACCGTCCAAAGTTCAACAACCGCTGATCTACTCGACTTGACAATTTTACTTTAAATAATAACAGTTGATAGCAAAATAAATACAAAAAATAATAATTATAAAATAATAACACATAATATAATATGTTTTCATTCCGTGATTTTATTTATTCTTGTAAATTTTTTCGTTGCAAAATTAACCAAAATATATCTTCATGAAAATTTTTAGAACAAAAAATTTCTTTGCCTCTTAAATTTTCTACAAATACCATTCTGACGTTAATTAGTAATAATTCTTTTAAACAACTTATGTTACCTGACAAATATGAATATAGATGATTCTTTTTATGAATTCTGTGACAAATTAAAATTTGTAAAATATTTTATATTATATTTTATATAGTGTATTGTTTTGTTTTTATAAACAGCGGTATGTAAACTTTCAGTGCCCTCCTGGATACCATTATCCTGCCTATTCCTGAACCTGGCGACCTGGAGTGCGCTCGTCTACGAACGACCACCTGCCATATTGTGGTCCGTCTGCCTTACCTGTATTACTATAAGGTATCCATGAATACAACAATATAAATTTCATCAGTAAATTATCTATAGAATCTTAGATTGTTTTATGAAAATAGCTATTAGGTACTAGGATAAGAACTACCACCACACTAGCTACATTTTTTTTGATATCTTGCGTTGAACTGCACATAAAAAACATTTACTGACGTATGAAAATCATAGATAGTTTAAATAACTAAAACCTTGAAAGACACTCATGTCATCTTAAAGGTCAGCAATATTCTTACACATAATAAATAAAACCGTTTTTTCAAGCGCCCTAATCATATAGGTAATAGTAATTGAAAAAGTATTGCGGGAATACCAAGATTATTCCCGCATTGTTCCATATTTGAATTTGAAAATATTTTATCTATGCCAATATTAGTGGCCAGTCTAGTGTTGTGCTTTATTTTACTTACCGATCGTTAATGAACTTGATAGCTTCATACGCGTTTTCGATGGGCACAATAGGTAGTATGGGGCCGAATATTTCGTCCTCCATTATCTTATCACTACCAGTCACATTGGCTACTATTGTCGGTGAAATGTACTTCTCTTGAGGGTCATAGTCCCCGCCGATCACTACTTTGTCTTTGGATGCGTCTATTAAAGCTTGAAGACGACTGAAATATTCCAAGAAGGTAGTAACAAATAACAACTGATAACAAACATAAATACATAAATATTGGCAAATAATACGTCACTTTTCATGACTATTGTTGATAATTTTAATAAAAAGATGGAAATATTACCCACTATAAAATATAAATATCGGATTACTCCTGGGTAACAGGACCTTAATTATTAAGTTCTATTCTAATCGAACAATACATATTATAGTTTACGCGTCCTAAGAAGGTATGCGTGACAGTTCTCATATTTCTTGCTACGCAAATTTCTTACTAGTTAATAATAAAGCAAAAGAAATAATTTATTTTGTATCAATAGAAAAATATATTTTCTATGATTATCAATGAAAATGCTATTATATATATAACTGAATTTTAATCATGAAATTAAAATAAAAAAAATATGCCATTAAAATGTCAGATACATGGAACTGAATTTCTGTCAATAATCTCTATTTATCTACACTGTTGAATCGACATCAAATCGATGAATAGGAGCGGATATCATATGATCGTATCCCGACTGTAAAAATCAATCATTGAAAAAATAGTAATTGATTAAACACAAAGGACAATTTATAAAGACTGGACTAAATACAACCGCCTAGACCGAATTCGCGACCAGCAATTGATTATTGCCCTCGTAGAAGATTTGGATTCGGAAAAGAGCACGCAATCTTTGACTTTCGACTGTATTGAATAATAGAAATAAACAATTTGAATAGTTTTTATTATTTTATTATTACTTATTTACAAATTACCCGTTTCTTAGCAATTTAATTCAAAAAATCTAAAATTGATAATTCCGTATTCATTTCCTTTACGAACAAATTCGATATTTTTAAACAATCGATTAATTTTCGTTAGGTAACTTCATTACAATTGTCAATTAATATCTGTCACCCTGCACCCATACCTTTTTAGGATGCGCAAAGTATAGTAAACAATCGCAGAGCACCACGTGGTATCGTACAATACATTTAAAAAAAATACATATTAAAGTTAGGGTGAAAGCAGTTTCCCTAATCAGCCACAGAAGAAAAATTTAAAAAGTTATGAATCACTTAGAATAATCACCTGTAATGCCTGTTGTTGATGATACGGCACAAATCCTCAGACTTCTTAGGGTCCTCTCCGTACCATTCCTTCAGCACCTTCTTGGATATTTCCACGAATTTGTCCTGAATCTCCTTGGTGCAGAGTATGTAGTCTGGAGCTATACAGGTCTGGCCGACGTTGATGAACTTGCCCCAGAGTATCCTCTTGACAGTGACTTCCATATCAACAGAGCTGTCTATGTACACGGGGCTGCAAATAAAACAACCGTTATAATCTAAAAACATTGTCAAGGAGTAGTGCCATACTGCTTTGCAGCCGAATTGGGCCGGCACGACCGGGGTGGTATCGCTCGCTCACATAAAACCGGCGTCAAGTGATATTCTGTCGCGTTTACGAGTCAGTTTGTGAGTTTCCAGTGGCCCATTGGGGGGATAGGGAAAAGGAGGGCAACGCATCTGTATAACTTTTGGTTGTGCGAATGTCTATGGCCGTCGATAGTCACCATAAGGCTCCAACTGCTCGGTTGCCTCCTTGTGACATAAAAAAACCTGACATCTTTAGGGGCGCGATAGTAGATAGATAGATCAGTATTGGACACGACAGAGGACACCATACCATAGACAACAGTCTATGGCGTGACGTCTTCTTCTTGAGTCACGATATAATTTTCGTATATTTTATTCTAGTACTACACATGCTAGGTGTGTTTGTCAGTCGTTCTAAGAATTTTAGAGTATGTATGGTAAGTAAAATAGCATAAAAGTTTTAGAAGTAAATAGATATATCAAAATTAGAATATTTTTGATTGTGAACAGCGCCACCTACAAGAGAAATGGAAAGTTACACGCAACAACCCGAGCCAAAGAGAATGGGTGCGTTGAACTTCACTTTCCTTGTTTGAATCTACTTTAGCTAAACAGATACGAGTTTATCTTGTTAAATATACTAGAGTATCATTACTAATATATCGATGCATAAAATTAAAAGTAAACTTTGAAACTATTTATCCGTTTAAAAAATCTTTTATTCGAATCTATGTTATCTATGGTATTGTCTAATATGTTATATTTCGTTATCATTAAGCGGCAAAGGTCACCATTAGTCCGCATCGAGCATAATACCGGAATATACCGTATGAAAACAAATTCTGCCAAATTTGTGCTGCGACGCAGCGCCGGTTTTGCGTTTTGCCGGTTTTTTTGGTCAATTTCTAATTGGCCGACTTTGATGGATGATTGACCGATGGGACGTTCATACAGATCATTGATTGATTGAATTGCTATTACGTCAGTGACAAATTACTGACCAGTTTTGTTCGGAGTTTTATAGCTCACATTACTACTCTATCTATCGAGCGAAGATGCTAAGTAATAAGTTATGTTTACAATATTTCGGGATCAATGCTCAAATTACGCTACAATAAATATTCGAGGACAAATCAAGCTCAGTGGAATCCTATTAGTTTATTGAATTACTGAAATCATACATTTGGTACGGAATTAAGGTTTTTCTACCAAAATAATAAGCTCTGGCATGAAGCCTATTCGGTTCTAATTGTTTATCGCCCGTCTGCGCTAGGGGGGGGGGGGGGGTACATTTTCCATGTATATGTGTGTCTATTTCTTTGGTACGCTCTGCCCGTAAGGTTTGTTGAATTTTAGCTAGAGTTGTCTACAGATTTGTTTCTATTATCAGTATGGTATGCGGTAGTTTATGTGTCGTATACAACGTATTTTAAATACATACTATCCACATCTGCACAACCAGAGATTATGCAGATGCGTTGCCCTCCTTGCGATGTCGTTGACAGACAGAAGTAGCTTTATTTAGAAATTATAAATATAGGAACAAAATTTCAAACTTGTCGGATCACCCACGAACTTACTCGGCGGGTTAAGGACGCGTACATATGGTGACACACCAGCGAAAAAGGTCGAGCCACAAGATCGCACGTCTATCACCTTTAATAAACTGCGATAAAATCTCTATTTTTTTTCATAGTAACGGGTATTTGTAGGCGGCACGACGCATCCGTCCCATAAGTACAAACCGGTATAAATAAGGAAAATAAAAGTCATACTGGTACATCATAGAAATCTAACCCAACCAAAAGGCCAAATGATGATGATGATGACTTGCATAAGCATAAATTTTAATGGCGAATTAAAAGTTTATTATCGCACATATACATTTTTATTATTGTATTTTTCTTACATAATTATATTTAATTTATTATATGTATACATACAATTATGGTTGTGTTTATATTTTAAATTTATCACGCGTTAAGTAGACGTTCGAGTTAATATTATAAAGTCATAAAATATAAAGTATCTATATTTATGTCTGTTCGATGTGTTTCGGAACCCAACGTTCCGGAACCACATCGCGTATAACTTTTTTTTTCATTGAAAATCACACGCATTTATTCAATATAGGACCCTAAATACAAGTAAATCAATGATATTGACGAAATAATTGATCAACCTTATTCTTCGGATCACCCTGCGAATAATTTAAACGAACTCAACAATCCGCATTCATTCAATATACGACCCTAAACACAAGTAAATCAAAGATAATAATTGCATAATTTCATTCTTCGCAGCACCTGCTGGCTGCTAATGATATTTTGCTAATCAGTCTTCCCGTGGGCGCGACAGAGATCACACGTTGCCACGAAAGAAGTATAAATGAGCGATGATACGATTCACAAATCGCATTCATAGAATTTCGCAACTACCTTTATTTTGCTAAATGCGAATAAATTTTTCGCATGCTATTAATGAATGCGAATTAATCGATCACTACTGGCTCGTCTGCTGGTTTGCCTATCAAACTAATAAGCTATCTCACCTTTTCCCTCCCAGTTCCAAGGTGACGGGTGTGAGATACTTGGTGGCTGCAGCGTACACGATCTTCCCTACACTGGTGCTGCCCGTGTAGAAGATGTAGTCGAACTTGTGCTGCAATAACTCTGAAGTCTCCTCTGGACCACCTCTGAAAACTACTACTGCGTTCTGAAAACATCATACAATATTAATATTTGGTATTCATTACAAAAGACAGATAGAAACTTTACTCGCTAATGAGTATCATCATCATCAGTCTCTATCCGTCCACGGCTGAACATAGGCCTCCCTCAAAGAACGTCAAGACGACCGATCGCTCGCCACTCGCATCCAACACGGACCGGCCACTGTACGGAGATCGTTGTTCCACCTGGTTAATGGCTTCGACCAACACTTCGTTTACCCAAATGAGTATGCAGAATACCAAATACTCACATTACGCGAGGATACAAGAAAATATTTGTGCTGCAGATTCGTAAAAAGGTATTAGTAACTCAGTACTAAAAGATTCATCCGGAGAGAGACAGACTGATTTTGAATTACAACCGGTTATAAGAGAGCGTAATTATCGGTTAATGACGTTGAATTTCAATGATTACATGGGAATACAGAGCGTTGTGTATAATCTTACTAAGAGCCATTGCAAAGTGACGTCATCAAACCGTCGTATCGATATAGGGTCGTCACTACAAGTCGTAGGCTCGTTTCTCACCGACTTTCACAATTGCATCACACAGAATACCGGCGGGAGGGATGCGCTGTGCCGCGCGTCTGCATGGGTACCGCCGTCCTGTTTGTTTCTTACGTCTACCAGGTTTGTTGTATGAAACGACAGGCAGTGTTATTAATGGCACCATTTTACGTCTGTGATAGGCAAAACATTAATGCCTTTTTTGTCGCAGTGCAAAATGCTTTGTGCATTCACCCGGGAATGGGTCGTCCCCGGGGTTATGTGGGACTCCTGGCGCTACTGGAAGTTGCTTTCAGCTGCTTGAAGGGGAGTGTCCTGGATCCATCGAGTATATAACCGGATAGAGTAATAATGTGAATCATGAAATTCTGAAATTGGTCAGTGTTTTGTTACCGACGTAATAGCAGTTCAACCAACCAGTGATCTGTATGTACGTCCCATCGGCCAATCGTCCATCAATGGCCAACAGTCGGCCAATCAGAGCGCAGAACCGGCGCAGCGTCGCAGCACAAATTTGGCGGAATTTGTTTTCATACAAAACACATAACATTACCGCTCCATTCCGGTTCTATGCTCGATGCCCGGATCTGACTAACTCAGGACAACAACGTGAATGCCTGGGTCAACGAAGACTTGCCTACGCTGGCCACTGTTATATGACCATCCACCTAACATAAAAATCACTCACACTATCCAAGTACTTGGGCAGCGTCTCTGCGATGAACTGCTCGCTGGCGGTGGCCAGTTCGCTCGGCTTCACCACGACCACGTTGCCGGCGGCGATGGCTCCAGCCATGGGCAGCAGCAGCAGCTGCAGCGGGTAGTTCCAGGCGCCGATGATGAGCACAACTCCATAGGGGTCGTTGTAGATGACCACGTCGTCGAGGATGTTGACCAGGCCTTTTGATGGCTGCAACAATGATTTTTATAAGACATACAAGAAATATAAGATGTTTATTAACTACCCTGCATTGGGTCAGTATGGCAGTATGTGGCCCCACCATGGTTCAGGCCTTGACGTGGCTGTGCAATAGGGTGCGCAGCAAATCCCACATACCCGCGTGGGGAGACCCACTCCCTCGCGAGATGTCTCAAAGCATTTACCAGCGTTAAAGAAAAAAAAGTATGGCAGTATGGCCAAACACCCTTCTCGCCTGATTGAGAGAAGACCCGTACCCAGTGGGACATATAAGGAACACTTATGATGATATTTGCAGGGCAGGGCTGGCAGCTTGGCCCGCGTTAACTTTGATTTACAGCCGTACGCGAATGATTATTTTCATAGCCTAAGTTACTCCCTATTACATCAGAAAGTCCCGTCAAAATCGGCCCAGCCGTTTCAGAGATTAGCCGGAACAAACAGACAGACAGACAGACAAAAATTGTAAAAAAGGCTAATTTGGTATATTATGTACCATGCATGCATCTATATGCATTTAATAAAAAGCAGTTATTTTAATATTACAAACAGACACTCCAATTTTATTTATCTGTATATATTAACATTATCCTTGGGAATGACACAATAGACGCCCTTCGTACCACGTCTAGACAGAACTCACAGTTACTATTGAGTTAAGTTAAATAAAATTAATCATCTTTATTTGTCATTTATTATTTGTTTCTTATTTGTTGTAATTTATTACTTACTAGCTGTTGCCTGCAGCTTCGCCCGCGTTACTCAACTCCTATATGTCACCGCGTGATGTTATATAGCCTATAGCCTTCCTCGATAAATGGGCTATCTAACACTGAAATAATTTTTCAAATCGGACCAGTAGATCCTGAGATTAGCGCGTTCAAACAAACAAACTCTTCAGCTTTATAATATTAGTATAGATTTGTCAAGAGGTAGTGCCATGCTGCTTTGCAGCCAAATTGGGACGGCACGACCGGGGTGGTATCTCTCGCTTACATAACACCTGCGTCAAGTGACAGCTATATTGTCGCGTTTCGTGCGGTTTGTGAGTTTCCGGTGGCCCATTGGGGGATTGGGAAAAAGACTAAAACCTTTTAGTTGTGCGAATGTCTATGGGCGTCGGTAGTCTCTATAAGGCTCCAACCGCTCAGTTGCCTCCCTGTGACATAAAAAAATATATAAATTCTTGTTCAGAACTAGCACATTTTTGTGCAGATAAAATTCTTGAGATTATTTAACAAATTTAAATTCAACTTTAAAGATTATTATAGACGATTTAATCATAAAAATGAGAAACACAATATTTTATGTAAAATATTATGTTCTTATATTTAATACATATTTATATTTTTTGTAATGCTCCGTACGTAATTATATTTACATGAATAGATATGTATCTTTTCATATGAATAAGTATTATTGTATTTTTTCTTTAAAGCCGGGAAATGCTCTGAGGCATCCCGCGGGGCAGTGGGTCTCCCCAAGCGGGTATGTGGGACTCCTTGCACCTGAAAGCTGGTAAGTTGACGCAGCTCTACCCACTAAAACCCGGCGAGTGCCACCAATGCCGACTTTGGTGAGGTGCCCCGGATCTAATAAACAAACATGGCACCTCCACGGCTAGTCAGTCCCCAAAGGGACCTACGCCACCTTCACAGAGGGGTTGTCCCGCACCACAGAAATACCCCTCCCGGGCGTCTTCGCCCGTTGCCCCCTGCTCTTTTGTCCCCTCTTCTTATAAGCGGGATACAAAGAGCCCCCTCGGCTCAATTAGCTTCGCCCAAGGTGCTGGGCTCACCCTAGGCTACTAAGCCTCACCGACACGCCAAGGCCTGAACCATGGTGGGGATTGTTGTATAAAAAATAAGCACAAAGTAATTTCGGTCAGTTTTTATGATAATTGTGCAGCAATAAATAAGAAGTAGCAAATTAAAAATATTACATTTAAAAAAATAGTCATTCTTTAATTTGCTAGATTAAAAATATTATATTAAAAAAAATTGTAGGTCTCAGGTACTTTTTGACGTGATAACGTCTCCTAAATTGATGAACACCGGCAGCGCGCTCGAAAAAGTGTCTCGTTCCGCTGTCAACGAGCATTGGCTTGGTAACCATTATTTACAACAAATGTTAATAGGCAACAAATGTTTTGTGTTTATTTCTACAATTTAATAAGATGTAGATAATTAATTGCCTGCATAATTTTTGTGTAATTTCATTTTGGTCACTTCAATTAACTGTAGTGCCACGCTGCATTGCACCCGGCACGACCGGGGTTGTACCTCTCGCTCACATAACACCGGCATCAAGTGACAGCTGTGCTGTCGCGTTTCGGCGGTTTGTGAGTTCCCTGTGGCCCATTTGTAGGGAAAAGAAGGTTGTGCGGATGTGTACGGGTGTCGATACCATAAGGCTTATGTTCCTTGTGACATTAAGAAAAATATCTAGGTTAGCGTGGTGTGATTGTTAGATAATATTTATTTTTATTACAAACTATATTATTATGTATTAAATAACACATTCCCCATATGAACATCGATTGTTTACGTTCGTACAAATAAAATGCAAAACAGACACTTTTTGCGATAAACAAAGGCATGAAGCAAATGACTGTTGTTACAATAAATAAACAAAAATTAAAACCGACTTCAAAATTAAAAAAAAAAAAACTAAAAAGTAATAAAATAATTTCCTTAATCTTTGTGCCTACAATTTATAATCAACTCGTTCTTCTACTAATATACAATCTTTGCATTTACCACGTCATTATTGTTACTTTTGGAGTCGGTGTTAGCCAAGGTAGGTAGGGAGGTAGGTACATCAACGAATACGACACCGGCTTCAAAAGTAACAATAATGACGTGGTAAATGCAAAGATTGTATATTAGTAGAAGAACAAGTAGATTATAAATTGTAGGCACAAAGATTAAGGAAATTATTTTATTACTTTTTAGTTTTTTTTTAAAATTTTGAAGTCGGTTTTAATTTTTGTTTAAATTTTTTTTATTTCTTAATTTTTAGTGATTGCAAAATTCGATAACTGATTTTATTTGTCTGAAATATGGGTAGAACTATTAAACGCGTTGCTCAGATTAGATAGCGCTGTAGTAATGAGATGAACGTAGAAAGGGTTTAAATCATTACATAACAAATGAAAAAACCGAAATGGAATTGCGTAAAACTTTATATACATGTAATTGAAAGCAATCACGGCAGATTTGCTGCTATTCGTAAAATAATTCCATTATATATAGGTATAGAACATCACCAATATATAGATATAGAATGGATATTATGATGTCCTTGAAAAACTATGATGCGCTTCCAAGCCACAGTTGTTTTTTGTTCATTTAACAACGACAAGTAATAAAATTACATGATTTTGGCATAATATTATTTACCGTATGAAGTAAGCCCAATTAAAGCTGTAAATCGTCGAGGATTCCTCTCGACTGTGTATGGTCTCCATCATCACACCTGTAATGGCGCTTATAACCCATATGGGTACAAAGTTCTCATTAATTTAAATTAATTAAGTCCAAACACAAGGTAGCTACTGTAAACTGTTGAGGAGTTCCCTTAACTGTCCTTTGTCTTCGTCATCAGACCCCTAATGACAGTCACAACCCATCAAGGTGTAAAGTTCTCATCATTACAAATTAATCAAGCCCAAACACAAGGTTACTGATGTAAATAGTTGAGGAGTTCCCTCGATTGTCTTTCGGCTCCAGCATCAGATCGACTCCAGACCTTCATTAAATTAAAGTCCTTCAAAACACTTTATAAAAAAAATATCAAACACACTAGTCGCCCCTACGATTTTCGAAAGTTCCCCTTGATTTCTCTGGTATGCCATCATCAGATCCTGGTTTCCTTATCATGGGACCATTTGGGAAGTATACCCTTTAGAACAAAAAAAGAATTTTTCAAATCGGTCTAGCCATCTTCGAGTAATCAGGTAACATACATAAAAAAAAAATAAAAAAAAAAAAAGATTCCGACGAATTGATAACCTCCTCCTTTTTGAAGTCGGTTAAAAATACGAAAACCTAATTAATGAAGGTCAAATTTCGACCTCTTCAAGACGTCTTTTTTTTCTTTAAGGCCGGGAAATGCTCTGAAGCATACCGCCGGGGACGTGGGTCTCTCCCGGCGGGTATGTAGGATTCGCTGCGCCCTAAAGGCGAAAGCTGGTAAGTGGACGCAGGTCTACCCATTAAAACCCGGCGAGTGCCAATGCGATAATGAGCAAACAGGACAACTCGACGGCTAGTCAGTCCCTCAGGGGACCGACGCCACCTCCACAGAGGGGTTGTCCCGTACCACAGAACAACCACTCCCAACGTCAGGACAGTACAACGGGGTGAGGTTCCCGTCTTCGCCCCTTGCCCTGCTCTTTTGTCCCCTCTTCTTATAAGAGGGATACAAAGAGCCCCCTCGGCTCAATTAGCTTCGCCCAAGGTGCTGGGCTTACCCTAGGCTACCGAGCCCCACCGCCACGTCAAGGCCTGAACCATGGTGGGGTCTTCAAGACCTCTAGTACAATATGGTCTCTCTTCGCAATAATTGCATAGGTATAATTATTATCTTTATTGTGTAGTGACTAATTATCTAGTTTATCTAGGGTCTGCCTCGGCCTTTAATTGAAGTTATTTTTATTTGAATATAGACTCTACATTGTAATGTACTTTAGGTACGTACGGGTGGATTCAATGTCCTGTTATCAGTATCGATGAAGTCACAAAACGTATATTAATAGCATTGTCCCCAGACAGGTCTTGGGAGCCACAGGACATAACATGCCTTTTTTATTATTTATTTATTTATTAATTTAGTTGCACCAACAAGATAAACACCAATACAAACAAAGAAATAGCTTAAATATAAAATGTTAATTGTTGAGTGTTATGGCAGGGAAATCCTTATGTATGCAGCCAGGATCTTTGGGTAAATCCTGACCCAATGTGGGACTCGCACCTGGGAATGCCCACCCTAACTAAAACCACTGCGAGCGCCTTCAGCCGCTTTTTGAGGGTCCCGGATATGCAGACAACAGACACGATCACCTCAGCTACAGGCTGGCCCTGGCGAAGGCCAGACTACTCCACGTAAGAGGGGATTGTCAGTTTCAGGATGGGAACCGGGGCCCAGTATAGCACGACGTCGCGGGGACTGTCTTCCCCCTTACAAGGAGTAGTCTGGCTTTTCGCCGGGGCCAGCCTGTCGCAGAGGTGCTTCTGTTGAGTTGTTTCCTCAGTATAATGCAACGTTACAGATGAGTGACTTTTTTTTTCCGGCGAGTGCCACCAATGCCGCCTTTGGTGAGGTACCCCGGATCTAATAAACAAACAGGGCACCTCGACGGCTAGTCAGTCCCCCAAGTGACCGACGCCACCTCCACCGAGGGGTTGTCCGGCTACACAGAACAACCCCTCCCAACTTCGGGACAGTACAATGGGATGAGATTCCCATCCTCGCCCCTTGCCCCCTGCTCTTTTGTTCCCTTTTTTTTATAAGAGGAATACAAAGGCTCAATTAGCTTCGCCCAAGGTGTAGCGGCTCACCCTAGGCGACTGAGCCCCACCGCCACGTCAAGGCCTGAACCATGGTGGGGACAGATGAGTGACATCCTAAACGTAACAAATATTAAAATTAACGCTAATGTGAGTTTGTTTGTTACAAACCACTTAATCTATTTTAAAAATTCTTTCGCCAATGGAAAACTATCAGCGAGTAATATCACTAATATAGGCTATGCTCTATCCTCTTCTTCGCAGGGAAACTGGCACTGTGTGAAACCACGGGGCACTAGCAGGCTATCAAAATAATAACCATGATTGATACGGCTGTAAATCCACTGCGGAAAACAACAAGCAATATGTTTTACAAGCATTGTATACTTGAAAGTGTATTATTATTGAAATGAATGATCACGTTTGCATTTCGGAAACTTTTTACACATTAGCGCTCTTTGAAATGTAAATTTTCTATTACCTTGCATATTAATAACAGGCCAAGTGCGAGACGTTTGTTCGTGTATGGTTCCGTAACGTAGATTAGGAATTTTGTATCATACATAATATAATTAATTTATTTATTTTCTTTTCAAATTTTACACAAAAAATACTTATCTCTATTAGAGATTTCTTCTAGCAAAACCTATATGGCCTTATTAATCAACATAGATTAAATTTACTCCGAGCATTGACTTAGTGATAAGAATTTTTCATACGAATTTCCTATGGAAAATCTTTACTACGGAGTTAATCCTTGGAGTAAATTTAATCTATGTTTATTAATAAGGCCAGTAAAGTTTTGTGGGATACTCCGTCATCTAGAAAACTAGAAATAGATTATTAATAATATGAGTAAAAAATGTTGTTTTCTAATGTTGGCGCGAATTTCACTCATTATAATCAAAAAAAATTACGGATTTTATCGCGGTTTATTAAGATTTTAACAAACCCGACGTTTCGGATACTTTACAGCAACCATGGTCACGGGAGGACACGAGAGGAGGAGAAAAGTATCCGAAACGTCGGGCTTGTAAAAATATTAAAAAACGTAAATGAGATTAATAGTTATATTATGTATGTATTATTTGACTGTCAATTATTGAGTAAGTTCAGAAAGTGTTGAAAGACGATATTTGAAAGTAGTTATGGTAGGACTGTCTAGGATACATGTAGGAAGATTATTCCACATCCGAGCTGTGTTTACTGTAAAGCTATTACCATAAAAGGCACAATTATAATAAGGGATGGTCAAAGGGACTGTATACGAAGCGTTCACTTAGGTACTGAGGAGTGGAAAAATTTATAGATATAAGATAAATTAATGTGCGTATTGCTGCGAAGTTGAATTGAGTCGATTGAGTCCATCAACTATTACATTAAATATAGCTAGAGATATATATCGCAATAACTGCATATCGGCTATAATTTATCCCCGTACTCCCACGGGAATGGGAAATGCGCGGGCAAAACCGCGGGGCGCTGGTAGTTTAAAAATAATTTTCACTATGAAACTCTAAAATGGAACATGCTCGAGACAAAAGTACGTAGGTACGTTTGTGTAAACACCCATTGTATTGTGGTTTAAAATTTAAATTCATACATTCATAGTAATAATAGTATTTCGATGGTTAAACTCGATAGTTATGGGTATTTACCAGCTTTTACCACGCACGGGCTACACTATTGAATAAGTGGTTTTAACTTGAGAGATGCGTTTTCTGCGACCCGTTTGCATAAGTACCATCATCCTGCTTCTTTCTTCCCTGTCCTAACACCATTGGACAGGACAGGCAGAGTAATTACTGGCACTGAGACTTACGTTCTTCCGTCTGAGGACAGGAATGAGCTGCTTGAGTTATTCCACATTTCATGGGCGACGCTAACCACTTTCTAATGGCACGTTTGTTAGATTGCCATCCTACCTAAGGACTTACATAAACGAGAAGGGCATGTCTTGTATATGTGTCTTTTATATTATTGTATTTAGCCCGCTTCCTTATATGGATTTTCTTCTAGATTTTTTAAATTTTAATTTTTATTGTCGTTATTTAATTTAAATTATGCTGTTGTACCTTTTTTTTCTTTAACGCCGGGAAATGCTCTGAGGCATCCCGCTGGGGAGTGGGTCTCCCCAGGCGGGTATGTGGGACTCGCTGTAAACAAAAGCTGGTAAGTGAACGTCGCTCTACCCACTAGAACCCGGCGAGTGCCACCAATGCCACCTTTGGTGAGGTGCCTCGGATCTAATAAACATACAGGGACTGACTAGCCGTCGAGGTGCTCTGTTTGTTTATTAGATCCGGGGCACCACGCCAAGGGCGGCATTGGTGGCACTCGCCGGGTTTTAGTGGGTAGAGCTGCGTCCACTTACCAGCTTTCGGACGCAGAGATTCGCACATACCCGCCTGGAGACACCCACTCCCCCGCGGGATACCAGAGCACTTCCTGGCGTTAACGAAAAAAAAAGAATCTTCTATTATAACTTATTTAAACTAATATTAAATAATAAAAACTTAACTAATTTGCTTAAAAATTTAAGTGTAGTTAAAACAAATAAGACTACTGTATAATTTAAATATATAACTTCAGCTTCACAAATATGTTAAAAATTTGGCATTTTATGTTTGAAACATCTATTACATTATTTTACGTATGTGTTTTACACAATTAACATTAATTTATAAATTTTATTAAACAATTTTCCTGGAATAACAAAACTTAAAATTTAAAAAGTAATTAAAGACAATTTTTTTTATATTAATTTCATACGCAAATTGGTTGACGTGCCACCTGATGGCAGGCGATCAGCGTCGCCCATGAACAAACATGCCTCGGCAACTCTCGCAGAAATTAAGAAATTAATACCCACATCTTTATGAATGAGACATTGTGTCGTGGAACAAACTTCCATCCTTACATACGTTCGCGTTTATAATATTTGTAGGGGGTGAGGTGCTAGGAACTAGGAACTCTTTGTACCCCTCTTATAATAATAGGGGGGGACAAGAAAAGAGCATGGGAACCTTCGGGATAGTGCAATGGCACTCGCCGGGTTTTAGTGGGTAGAGCTGCGTCCAGCTTACCATCTTTCGGGCGCAGCGAGTTCCAGATACCCGCCTGGGATATCCTACCCCCGCGGGATACCTAAGCATTTCCCCGCGCAAAAGAAAAGTAAGGGTATATCTCTGTGCCAGAAATACACTCGCTGTCTTTTTCTGAAACGCAGCAAATCTGTTTACCGGAAGAAATAGACAGGATGGTGGTATCAGTGTAGAAGGGCGCGTAACTCAACCCTCTCATGACTAAAAACCTGGCAGTTTACCGGTGGGAGGGAAGCTGTGCCGCGCTCCTGACTGCATGGGTACCATGATCTTGCTTGTTTCTCCCGTGAAACAGCTTTGCTGTGTTTCGGAGATAAGGGCAAGACAGGCAGTGTAATTACTGGCACCGAGACTTAACATCTTATGTCTCAGGATAGGCAACACATAGATGAGTTGCCTGGGCTCGTTCCAGGTAAACTAGTTTATGTTCATGGGCGACGTCGACCACTTACCATCAGGTGGCACGTTTGCCAGTTTGCCTATCCAACTAACATAAAATTACTATCCTGAGAAGTATACTCAGGGCAAATTATGTATAACTGACCCCGGTCTACTCGGTTCATTAACCTCGCAGTGACCCAAAAGGTAAGAATATATTAACGATAAACTTATTTCCACCGCCTATTCATAAGTATAGGAGGGTTACGTGAAAGGCCGAAAATATTTTAGGTGATTTTCCTCCTTTTTACTCGTAGCGTTCCGTACCCGAAGGGTAAAAATGGGACCCTGTTACTAAGACTTCGCTGTCTGTCTGTCTGTCTGTCTGTCACCAGGCTGTATCTCAGGTAGGCACCTATAAAATATTCACAACAGATAAATAAAATTGGAGTGTCTGTTTGTAATATCAAAATAACCGCTTTTTATTAAAATATGCATATGGATACACGGGACATATACCAAAATAGCCTTTTTTATAATTTTTGTCTGTCTGTCAGTTTGTTCCGGCTAATCTCTGAAACGGCTGGGCGGATGTTGATGGGGCTTTCACTGCTGATGTTATAGGGAGTAACTTAGGCTATAAAAATAATCATCATCAATCCGCGTACGGCTGTAAATCTAAGTTAACGCGGGCGAAGCTGCGGGCAACAGCTAGTAAGTAATAAAAATAAAATAAATATTTAGGGTGGACTCGTATACAACAAACTTGGTTTGTGAAACCTTCGAGCGCGAGTCCGACACGCACATGGCCGGTTTTTCATGTCACCTGGATAGCCTGACGAGCCACATGATGGCTAGGTAGCGTTGTCAATAAACTTAAACACGTCCACCTGGGATAAGCCTCGGCAACTCATTCATGCGCTAAACCGCAAATCAGGAGATAAATATTTAGGTCTGTGCAGACGAGATACTATTATAATATCAACGAATAAAGCAAACGAAGGACTAAAAGTACCCCGTACAAATTACCGAGGACATCGACAGACTGGACTGGACAAAATACGGGGGAGTTCCCGAAAAAATAGAACTAGCGTAACTAGGCGTACGCTTCACTCAATTTCCGGGCAACAGGCGCACACCGTATGCGTTGAGTCCGTGACAAGTACTCGGTGGACATCTTTATACGATTCAGGGATTTTTGCCCCACGGTTTTGGGTTTGGGGCCAACCCCCCACGGGTTGGCCCCCGCCTACCGTGCAGTCTGGGACCACACGGCCTCCTGGCATCGGTTGTGAATAGAGAGGTAATGTTATGTGTTTTGTATGAAAATAAATTCTGCCATAGTGCTGCGACGCTGCGCTGGTACTGCGCTCTGATGCTGACTGATGGCCATTGATGTTGTTGGCCGATGGGACGAACACAGATCACTGGTTGGTTGAATCACGTCAGTGGCAAAACACTGACCAGTTTCGGAATTATATGGCTCACATTAATACTCTATCTGGCATATGCTCGCTGTCACGGAAGGACTGACCCCCAAATACTCAAACGAATCTCAAATTTAAGACGTACTTAAACTCGTGTTGTCACTCTTTCTTCTTTGAATCTGACACGTCGTAGCATGAGTTTGAGTACGTCTTAAATTTGAGATTCGTTTGAGTATTTGGGGGTGAGGCTTGTAAAAACCTTAATAAACAGCGATAAAATCCGTAAAAGTTGTTTTATTATAATGAGTTAAATTCGCGTAAACATTAGAAACCAATTAGTATGTCTTGAATATCTGTGTCATTTTCCTCTTAAATTTAATACTGTAAACCGATCATTCATTTCGTAGTCCATTTAAAAAGACTGAGCGTCTAATGGTCTTTCATCAAGTAATACAGATTTTTTCATTCTTGATAAATGTGCAACATTTTAAGATCATCCGATTGAGTGAATGAGTGAAATTTTTTAAACATTCCGCGACATAGATATATTGAAGTGAAACTTCTTTGCGTGCATGAGGGTAAAATTTTCGTCGAAACGTCACGAAAATGTGCACCGTTTTTGTCCAAGAAGAGGGAGAGAGAGATTGAGACCGATTGAGAGTGAGAAAGGGCAAACGTAGTAGCACATAGCCATGGAGTGAGAGTAGGGAGCAAGCGAGTGAGAAAGATCGAGAGAAAGAGTGAGAACAAGTCTCGAAAATTTAAAGCTTTACATTACTATAAATATAAACGAGATTTAAAAATTATTTTGCCAAATAAGTTTCACTACTCACATGTGTACTTTGTACGCACGTAACGCACGCACTTTTTTGTGAGATAGAGCGAACGTCGCATCGCAAGTCTCGGAAATTTAAAGCTTTAGATTAGTATGAATATAAACGAGATTTAAAAATTAGTTTGTCAAATAAGTTTCACATGTGTAGGTAGTAGGTACTTTGTACGCACGCCCTTTTCTATAGAAATTTTCTATAAAAAAGGGGGTGGAATGAAAGGTAAGTCATCACCGACGTCCATCCGCTACAATAGAGGATTTACAAGTATTTCAATACAATTTAAGTCACTAAAAGCGTGTTAATACGTGATTATTACACACACGATCATTATCAGAACATAATAATCTTAGTCCAAAGGTAAACGATAAATACATCACAATCCGGATTATTCACATTACAATGTAAATGAGTATTCAAATCACGGTACCTAAAATTCATTATTTATAATGTAGATTTTAGACTATTAAATATTAATGACTCTTGAGTATTTCTATATCATAAATGCTGTTCAAATAAATAAAAAAAAATCATTGTTGTACGTACATTAAAGTATAATATTGCTATAATAAGCTGTTGTCCGCAGCTTCGCCTTAATTTACAGCCGTATACGGATTGATGATGATTATTTTTATAGCCTAAGTTATTTCCTATAACATCATATCTGCTAGTGAAAGTTCCGTCAAAATCGGCCTAGTTGTTTTACAGATTAGGCGGGGAACAATCGAAACAGTCAAAAATTGTAAAAAAAAAATCGGCATATGTGCCGTTTTTTTTTCGGATGGCCTTCGGGCCCTAATGCTACATCGGATTAGTGTGAGCCCATTTGGCTCACTTTTGGTTTGTAAGTGGGGGGTTGCCACCCGCCAACCGTGCAGTCTGCGAGCATACGGCCTCCTGGCGTCGGGTTGGTGTAATATGTACCGTGTATACAACCATACGCATAAAAAGCGGTTATTTTAATACATATTACAAACAGACACGCCAATTATATTTATCTATATAGAACAGAACTACCGAGAAGAACCGTCGAAACAAACTCAGTGGAACTAATCAAACTGAGACAGAAAAATTTAAAGTAAAGTGAAGAATTATAGTCGGTATTCTTTACCGTATTACTTTCATTATTACAATTTTGTATGCGTTTTATGGGAATGTGAGTGAGAAATTCACACGATTAAAATAGTGTAGAAATCTACAATTTATATGTGAATATTTATTCACTCATTCATAATCAGCACCTATCCGTCCACTCCTGAACATAGGCCTCCCTCAATGAACGCCAAGACGACCGATCCCTCGCCACTCGCATCCAACACGGACCGGTCACTGCAAGGGCCAAGGAGATCGTGATATGTATTATCTATATGTGTATATAATGTTATAATTTACGAATTTGGGCTATTTGGGCAACTGAGCTAGTACCTAATTATTATTGTATTCACAGACATACGATATATTAGGTATATAATGTATATCCCCACCAAGGTTCAAGCCTTGTCGTGGTGGTGGGGCTCAGTAGCTTAAGGTGAACCCAGCTTGGACGAAACAATTTGAACCGAGGGAGCTGCACTTTGTACCACTCTTATAAGAGGGGACAAAAGAGCAGGGGGGACAGGGGGCGAGGATGGGAACCTCAACCCATTGCACTGTCCCGACTTTGGAAGGGGTTGTTCTGTGGTGCAGGTGTTCTGTGGAGGTGGTGTCGGTCCCCTGAGGGATTAACTAGCCGTCGAGGTACCCTATTTGCTCAATAGATACGGGGCACCTCACCAAAGGCGGCATTGGTGGCACTCGCCGGTTTTTAGTGGGTAGAGCTGCGTCCACCTTACCATTCGGGCGCAGCGAGTCCCACATACCCACCAGAGTAGTCTTCGCCCTCCCTAGCTAGATGCGTCAGAGCATTTCCCGGCGTAAAAAAAAGGTATATATGTATTTTATGTATGTTTGTCATTAATTCACTTCGCAACTTGTTCGTATCGCCTTGTCGCTATGTAAACCCAATTCAGTACTATCTTTTGAATGTGACACTGTGACAAAATAACCTTATCAGTTATTACCTGATAAATATTTTGTAAATATAGGGGTTATCATGGCCAATGTAGATTAATAAACTATTAGCAGCCCCCCGCGGTTTCACCCGCGTACTTCCCATTCCCGTGGGAGTTGAGGGATAAATTATAGCCTATATGCTGTTCCGACATATAAGCTATTTTATTGTAAAGTTTTATCAAAATGCATTCAGTAGTTTTTGCGTGAAAAGGTAACAAACATTCACACAAGCTTTCACGTTTATAATATTATAGTAGGATAATATTTTTAAAAATCAGTCTGAAAATCTTGAAAGGCTCCAAAATGATTGAATTTATTTTGTGCATAACATTATAAAAAATAATAGACAAAAGCTTACAATTTTTGTTTCTCTTAAACTTTTTCCATGGTATAAGTCTATCTTACTCCCACCCTGACAGTTTTAATTCTTTGTCATATATTAAAGTGTTTTGAAGGACTACAATTTAATGAAGGTCTGGAGTCGATCTGATGCTGGAGCCGAAAGACAATGGAGGGAACTCCTCAAAGATTTACATCAGTAACCTTGTGTTTGGGCTTGATTAATTTGTAATGATGAGAACTTTACACCTAGATGGGTTGTGACTGTCATTAGGGGTCTGATGATGAAGACAAAGGACAGTTAAGGGAACTCCTCAACAGTTTACAATAGCTACCGTATGTTTGGACTTAATTAATTAAAATTGATGAGAACTTTGTACCCATATGGGTTATAAGCGCCATTACAGGTGTGATGATGGAGACCATACACAGTCGAGAGGAATCCTCTACGATTTACAGCTTTTATTGGGCTTACTTCATACGGTAAATAATATTATGCCAAAACCCATGTAATTTTATTACTTGTCGTTGTTAAATGAACAAAAAACAACTGTGGCTTGGAAGCGCATCATAGTTTTTCAAGGTCATCATAATATCCATTCTATATCTATATATTGGTGATGTTCTATACCTATATATAATGGAATTATTTAACGAATAGCAGCAAATCTGCCGTGATTGCTTTCAATTACATGTATATAAAGTTTTATACAATTCCATTTCGGTTTTTTCATTTGTTATGTAATGAATTGAACCCTTTCTACGGTCATCTCATTAATACAGCGCTATTTAATCTGAGCAACGCGTTTAATAGTTCTACCCATATTTCAGACAAATAAAATCAGTTATCAAATTTTAAAATCACTAAAAATTAAGAAATAAAAAAATTTAAACAAAAATTAAAACCGACTTCAAATAAAAAAAAAAAAAACTAAAAAGTAATAAAATAATTTCCTTAATTTTTATGCCTACAATTTATAATCAACTTGTTCTTCTACTAATATACAATCTTTGCGTTTACCACGTCATTATTGTTACTTTTGAAGCCGGTGTCCTATTAGTTGATGTACCTACCTCCCTACCTACCTTGGCTTGAAGTTTACAAAGAAACTTTATACGAAGATGTTGGTTATGCATAAGAGCTAGAGGAAAGCATTTCGAGCACTTAATGTAAGAAAAAAAAAAGTGTAATAAAAGCTTTTCCATAATTAGCAATGTATTTTTATTTTCTTGCAAAAATGTCCTTTGGTTTTGATGTAATTAAAATAGGAAAAATACTTATTTGAAACCAGTTACTTTTTTGTAATTGGTATGACATGTAGATGTTTTTAAAATAAAGTTTCACTAGGCTATAATACATTTTTTTTACACCAGCTTAGCTCAAACACCACATAGAGCATCTTGAAATGTAAAAATTGCACTAGTTTTATTTTTTAATTTTCATGCTTATGATAATTACACCTAAATACGTATGTACGCATGCCCTATGTATTATTAACCACCTAGAATAAAAATAACAAAAAAATAAGTGATAGATTTCGTAAAATTATAAAATGTTTGTACATAGGACGATAATTTCACCTATTTATTAAAAAAAATCATAACTTCAAAGCTATAAGACCTAGAACAATAATTTTTAGTGGTTTTGGTAGATAATAGTTCCCCCTATCACCCACACCTCGTTGGTCCACTACTCACGGGACACCCTGTATATATATTACGGATACGTTACGGAAATGTGCAACGTTTTAGTCCAAGAAGAAGGAGAGAGTGATTGAGAGTTGAGACCAATTGAGAGAGAGTGAGAAAGGACGAACGTAGCATGAAGCACATAGCCATGGAGTGCGAGTAGGGAGCAAGCGAGTGAGAAAGATCGAGAGAAAGAGTGAGAACAAGTCTCGAAAATTTAAAGCTTTACATTACTATGAATATAAACGAGATTTAAACATTATTTTGCCAAATAAGTTTCACTACTGACATGTGTACTTTGTACGCACGCACTTTTTTTATTTTCATGTATTGTCATTAACTTCTAAGCTATGGCCAAAATTTTAAGTTTTCCAACTCATCGTTAAGTTTAACATCTAACAAATTCCACCCACGCAAACAAATCAAAGTGTTTCAATAAAAAAGATGTTAAAATATCTACTAGGACGAAGCCGGGTGATGGATGTAGGCTAAAGTTAATTGTTAAAAACTATGGTAATAAACGTAATTAATATATACATTTATGTTATACAACTTCAATTGACAGGTTACTTATGAACTTTGAACGGCTGGTCAAAGTTCATTCGTTTACCACATTATTGTTACTTATGGAGTCGGTGTCGTATTCGTACCTACTTACGTGTCAGCCAAGGTTGTACCTTGGTCGACACCGACACCAAAAGTAACTATAATGACGTGGTAAACGCAAAAATTGTTGGTGTCGTTATCAGCCAAGGTCGTACCTTGGTTGACACCGACACCAAAACTAACTATAATGACGTGGTAAACGCAAAAATTGTTGGTGTCGGTATCAGCCAAGGTCGTACCTTGGTTGACACCGACACCAAAAGTAACTATAATGACGTGGTAAACGCAAAGATTATTGGTGTCGGTGTCACCCGAGTTACGTACCTTGGTTGACACCGACACCAAAAGTAACTATAATGACGTGGTAAACGCAAAAATTGTTGGTGTCGGTATCAGCCAAGGTCGTACCTTGGTTGACACCGACACCAAAAGTAACTATAATGACGTGGTAAACGCAAAAATTGTTGGTGTCGGTATCAGCCAAGGTCGTACCTTGGTTGACACCGACACCAAAAGTAACTATAATGACGTGGTAAACGCAAAGATTATTGGTGTCGGTGTCACCCGAGTTACGTACCTTGGTTGACACCGACACCAAAAGTAACTATAATGACGTGGTAAACGCAAAGATTATTGGTGTCGGTGTCACCCGAGTTACGTACCTTGGTTGACACCGACACCAAAAGTAACTATAATGACGTGGTAAACGCAAAGATTATTGGTGTCGGTGTCACCCGAGTTACGTACCTTGGTTGACACCGACACCAAAAGTAACTATAATGACGCGGTAAACGCAAAGATTGTACATTAGGAGAATAATAAGTTCATTATAAGTTGTAGGCACAAAAATTAAAGAAGGGCAATAATTTCATTACTTTTTAGTTTTTTATTTTTTGAAGTCGGCTTTAAATTTTTTATATTTTTTATTTCTTCATTTTTAGTGATACCGAAATTCGATAACTGTTTTTATTTGTGCCTTGCCACGGAATAAATATATTATAAAGACTCACTCGCTCCGGTTTGGTCCACTCGTCCAGGTTGTGTATGGTGTTCTTGAGGTCGTTGATGAGGTAGTCCACCTCCAGCAGGATCGCCTCCATCTTACTCCTCCTCAGGTCTTTCCTCAGGACTTCCACCATCGCGTTGTAGTTCTCCTCGTACATACGCAACAGGTTCTTCAGTTGCTTCCGTCTCCATTCTATCGGCCTGGTGACACCGCTGTGGTAAGTTTCCCTGGCCTCTTGGACGATCTGAGAAAGAGAGTGGGATTAAAATAAATAAATAATTAATATTATTCAACAATCACACCGCGTTAACCTAGCCCAGTAGTAAGTTCGTTAGAACTTGTGTTAGGGGTAGTAGGAACGGAAATAAATTTAAGAAATTTATGTATATATACAAGTAAACACATCTGCATCTGCCGGGGTTCAAACCCGCGACCGCTGCGTAGTGTCAGTAGTAGTGCCACTCGATCAGCCGCCCAACAAAGGATTTAAAAATAGTTTGAATTAATATCTATTTCTGAAATACTCTTTTAACCTAGTTTCGTGAAGAGAACTTAAGTGATACCTACTAGGAGTGAAATTAAAATCATTTTTTTAATTCAAAATAGTACCAATAATTCTTTTTGAACGTCAAAATTGAATCTACCACCGGTTCTAAGGCGAGCCCACTGAGAAAAACCGGCGAAACAAACTTAGTGGAACTAATCTCTAAAAAAAATATTCTATAACAATTTTTACATCTTATCCTGAAATGCCTGGG
Source organism: Helleia helle (assembly GCA_963853865.1). Lineage (NCBI taxonomy): Eukaryota > Metazoa > Arthropoda > Insecta > Lepidoptera > Lycaenidae > Helleia > Helleia helle. The sequence goes on along the minus strand of OY971433.1, from coordinate 14,379,913 downwards.
AGGAACGCCCTATTCCCAAGGTGTGGTATCTTCCATGAAATATTTTACTTTATAATATCCTTTACCACATAATCGCTTAACTTTTTTTTGGATAGCTTTCGAACGTTTTCTGGGATACTATTCTAAAAGCCTTTAAAATAATTGCTTACTTTTGTGAGTCCAATTCTTACATGAGCCATTTGAACCCATTTTTTTGCTGGGGAGTGGGTCTCCCCAGGCGGGTATGTGGGACTCGCTGCGTCCGAAAGATGGTAAGGTGGACGTAGCTCTACCTACTAAAACCCGGCGAGTGCCACCAATGCTGCCTTTGGTGAGGTGCCCCGGTTATATTGAGCAAACAGGGCACCTCGACAGCTAGTCAGTCCCTCAAGGGACTGACACGACCTCCAAAGAAACCCGCACCACAGAAAAACCCCTCCCAACGTCAGGACAGTGCAATGGGGTGAGGTTCCCATCCTCGCCCCTTGTCCGAAAAAGCGGGGGCTCTTTTGTCCCCTCTTCTCATAAGAGGAGTACAAAGTGCAGCTCCCTCGGTTCAATTTGCTATGGCTAAGGTGCTGGGTTCACCTTAAGCTACTGAGCCCCACCGCAACGGCAAGGTTTGAATATTGGTGGAGAGCCATCTGAAAACCTACTGTATCGACATAGCTCCGTTAAAAAAAACCATCCACATTTATGTCTTCTTAAACCTGTACATCTTCCAATCCTCACATAAGTACCCACACACGTAACTCGTTTTGTACACGTAACCTTATGCTGTTTATATTCATATCACGTATTAGAAAAACATCACAAGCCTCCATACGTCGAGTTGGCCTGACTAGGTGCGGGGCCATCTTTCCCATTGGGCACTCTGAGCAGGTGCCCAGGGCCCCGGGATCTAAGGGCCCCATTATTTCTACCAGAATATGATTGAGTGATAATTTTAATAAAATCAAACAATTTTTGCTGATTGGAATACCTAGCCTAATTACTAGATTTACTCTTATCTAGTCCTAAAAACAGGCAAACAGATACATATTGTTGTTATCGTCGGGGCCCTATTATACTACTGCCCAGGGCCACTATAGGTTAAAGGGGACACAGACCAAATGATATCATCATCGCGTATCCGTCTAACTACTCGACTATCAATGAACGGTAGGACGGCCGATGCCACTCGTCTGAGACCCATGGCTTAGAGGAGTTGCAGGTCGCTATCCCATCTACTTAGAGAGCTGTAAGCCCCGCAGTTTTGCTCGCATTAGCGTAGTTTTACACCCCTATTCGGCCTGACAATGATTATTTCTTAGAGCCTCACCCCCAAATACTCAAACGAATCTCAAATTTAAGACGTACTTAAATTTATGCTACGACGTGTCAGATTCAAAGAAAAAAGAGGGACAACATGAATTTAAGTACGTCTTTAATTTGAGATTCGTTTGAGTATTTGGGGGTATGTTACCTAGTAATAACGTAGCATTACGATGGTTTTTTGACGTGGCAATGTCTTATAATTCGATGGAGCCGGCTGCAAGAACGAAAAACCGTTACCTTACGTTACCTCGCTCTGAGGCGTTTAATTTTCTTATGACGTTGTCACGTTCAACAATCGTCAGTAAATCGACTTTACAGACAACTGATTTTTTCATCAGACGAGTTGTTTCAAAGATTACCTCCTCTTTATAATATATGTATAGATATAAGATCTTTCTTACATCGAGCATATAACCGAAATAAAGCGGTAATGATATGTGGTTGTATGAAAAGAAATTCCGCTTTTGTGCTGCGACGCTGCACCGGTTCTGGGCTCTGATTGTCGGAATGATGGCCATTGATGGATGATTGTCCGATGCGACGTACGTTAACACAGATATCTGGTTGGTTGAAATGCTATTACGTCAGTGAAAAATCACTGATCAGTTTCGGAATTTTATGACTCACATTACTATTCTATTCGGTTATAAATGCTCGATGCTTTAGTATGATTCATTATATCCTGCTCAAGATATTAAAACTATAACATAGATAATTAATTTATAAAAATAATTTTAAAAAAAACAACTACAGCTATTGATAAGACAACGATAATGTTAATAAATAAAGATAAAAACAATTAAGAATGTTGATTATACCTATTACAGAAAATATGTGTACGGTTTTTTTCGTTACATAATGTTGCGAACAAACTAGTGGTTATGGGTGGCGGTTATCACTTGTCATCTCATGAGTCGCTATATTACATGTACATACTACATCATGCATGTTTCAATTGTAACAATTAACCTTGGCATATTTAAATGCATAGCATCAACATTCCCTTTATTTCAAAAGTGCCCCAAGTGTGGACCCAATGCATGGCCTAAGAGTGCTTTGTTGGGAAACCTTTTTTTTGGGTCTTGACTAGCCTTTCGCCTTTTTAGTTATCATCCATGGAAACGCAAGACGGTATAGGTCCCAGTAATTACACTGCCGTCCATTTTTCCCGAAATACACAATAATTACATCATACATAAAAACAAATATTTCTATGAAAATAAGAGGTAGTGCCATGCTTTGCAACCGAATAGGGCCGGCACGACCAGGGTGGTACCTATCGCTCACATAACGGCGTCAAGTGACAGCTGTGTTGTCGCGTTTCGTGAGGTTTGTAAATTTCCGATGGCATTAGGGGGATAGGAAAAAGGAGGCAACACATCTACTTTACTCTTCTTACTCTCTGGTTGTGCGGATGTGTATGGGCGTCGGTAGTCACCATAAGGCTCCGACAGCTCGTTTGCCTCCTTATGACATAAAAAAAATGAAAAAATAATTACCTCTACGACATTCGTTTGTTTGGGCTTCGAATTGTTAAGCGTTCCTGAAACAAAAAGCAATCAATAAATTTTCCCCTATCATTATCAAGGGTAGCTGTAATATAACACGCAAAAAATGCACCGTTTCAGAAATGTGAAAAGTAGTTTTATTAGGGTTCCCCACCATGGTTCAGGTCTTGACGTGGCGGTGGAGCTCAGTAGCCTAGGGTGAGCCCAACACCTTGGGCGAAGCTAATTGAGCCGAGGGGGCTCTTTGTACTCCTCTTATAAGAATAGGGGACAAAAGAGCAGGGGGCAAGGGGTGAGGATGGGAACCTCACCCCATTGTACTGTCCCGACGTTGGGAGGGGTTGTTCTGTGGTGCGGGACAACCCCTCTGTGGAGGTGGCGTCGGTCCCTTGCAGGACTGACTAGCCGTCGAGGTGCCCTGTTAGTTTAACAGATCCGGGGCACCTCACCTAGGCGGCACTGGCGGCACTCGCCAGGTTTTATTTGGTAGAGCTGCGTCCACTCACCATCTTTCGGGCGCAGCGAGTCCCACATACCCACCTGGGGAGACCCACTCCCCAGGTGGGATGCCTCAGAGCATTTCCCAGAGTAAAAGGAAAAAAGTTTTATTAGGGTTCCGTAGCCAAATGGCAAAGAACGGAACCCTTATAGATTCGTCATGCTTGTCTGTCTGTCTGTCCGTATGTCACAGCCACTTTTTTATGATAATATATTAAGACCTCCAGATTATATACATCCAGCTTATATTATAGCTTCTGTAACTCTTTTAATGTATATATCTATACCATGTTTTATTATGTAAGCGGGATAGGCAAACGTGCAGGCGAGCCACATGATGGTAAGTGGTGGACGTTGCCCATGAACACCGGGGGCTGCCCTCCAGATCGGAGGGGTGAGGGTCAGGATGAGCCTCCATATCAAATATCTGGGGCTCATCCTTGACGGTGAGTGAACCTTCGGCCCACATTTCTCAATGTTGGGACCGAAGGTCTTGAAGATGGCAAGTGCGCTGGGGCAGACTCCTCCCGAACCTCGGATGATCCAGCCCGCCTGCAGGCAGCTATACTCCGGAGTCTGCCGGAGTATGGCAACTAACGGTGCACCCATCTGGGCGAGTCACCTTTCCGGGAGAAATAAGGCCTCGCTGCGCCCGGCGCAGCGGGTCATCGCGGTATGGGTGATTCGGGGGTGATCGTGGGCGGCAGCCACTGCTCTGGCCGGTGACCCCCCGTGGGAACTCGTGGCGGAGGTTCTTGCCGAGACGCACTCCTTTGTCTCGGATAGGAGGTCTCTTTCTGTATGGACTATACTACGTGTTACCGTACAAAAGATACAGTGGCGACACCACACAGGGTTTATATATTTCTGGTCAGGCTATAACAACAATAATGTTTTTGATCATCATTTTAAAATATACACTTCATAATTTATAACTGAGATTACGGATACAACGATATATTAGCATATCATACTTGAGTTTGTTAATGGGTCAATTAACATGTGAATGAAGTTTATAACCAACTTCAAATATATTATTTCTTGTAATTGTATTCTCATTTGTTTGGAACAGCAGCTGTTGGACGGTGAATTATGATAACCACACCAAGAACAAAATTAGCATACTCTTGTGCTTTTTTTTCTTAAAACTCAAACCAAATAAATCAGCAGTCTTAACACTTTAGGCAATGTTTATGGCTAGTAAAAAAATAGTTTTATTAGGATTTTCAGTGTTGCCACTTTATTTGTCTGTTGTTTAAGTTCCTTATCTTAACCAGTGGAATGTTATACATGCATCATAATCAGTTAAAAATATAGAAACAAATAATTGGAAGGACACATGCCCTTTCATGGAGTGTATCAGTTATAAGATAGTAATAAGCTGATTGTGACAGGCTGTCTAGAACAAATCAGTTATAGTGGAACTGTAAGATCTACTATTCTTTGTCTCAGAGTATGTATACTATGCTTCATGTTTGCATGATTATGATAATAGAAAAGTCGCGGGGAACATGGAGTAGAGTGGCCATAGAAAAGCCAGAATGGAGAAGATTGGAGGAGGCCTTTGCCACCACACGGACACACAAAAATGGAAAAAAATAATACTATATGAATAGCAAAGAGTAGTTGGGTCCGAATGAACTATCGTACATACCTATAGCATACCCATAGCATACCTATAGCATGGGCTGGATATCTGGCTGTGATGCAATAATTTCTAGTCCAGAACAAACATCCTTATATTAATAGGTGGCAATGACATATTGGTTGGTTGTCTCAATTTAACAGTAGATTATGTGTTCTGACTTTGTGTAGTAGCTTAATAATTACAGCTGCAAGAATCAATCCATTAGGTTAAGCTACGCTTGCTGGGGTTGGTGTGTGGATGGGTGACCATATTTACATACTGAGACTTCTCTGTGCCTCGGAAAGCACATTAAGCCATTGGTCCCGGCTATCATTAGAAGGTCTTTGACAGTCGCTACGGGCCATGAGAAGCCCGAAAGTCTGATAATCACTCTTACCATGGAGTATCATATAACCCAGTAACTGGGTTATGGAGGACAGATTAGTAGTCACTCCATTTAAAATCCTGGTATCCAGCTGCATCCAGTTTGACCGGAAACCGACCCTAACATAGTTGGAAAAAGCCTGAACTAAGAAATATGTGTCCTGCCTTATTCACTTTTCTTCAAAATAGATATGCTGTCTTTCAGACTACTACTTCAAAGTGTGAAATAGTCACTGGGGAAGGCCAATCTTGTTGAGTGTTTTTAATATTGTTAGTTTTTTTTTCTTGTTTTTTTCTTTAATTTGTTTAAAGGTCATTTTTAATTAAATTTATATATTACCTAATTGGCCTATTCCAATTAAATTAAAAAATTTGCTTTATTAATGAGCTAATTATATTACAGTAAGTTTTAATAATAATTTATTGCATTAACATTTAAAAAAATCTTATAAGGATCCGATTAATTTTGTTCTATTTCAATTATAATATAGTAAGTAGAATAAGAGAAGCAGTTGCCAAGTTGGAGAACAAAACACACTCAATGAAGGAACATTCCTTCGAAGGAGTAAGGAGTATTTTCGGATATCTCATTAAGTATTTACTATTTTAGTGTTGTGCATTGTGAACATTGTGACTCATGCCTAAAGATATATGTTTATGAAACCCGATGCTGTATTATGTATTTTGTTTTTTATGTGTTTTATTAAATACAGGAAGTATTTAAGAAATGCATCCTATAAAAGCAATACGTAGGTACCTATAGGAAGTAAACAATGTGTAAATATTATATATTATGAACACATAGACATGTAAACTTACCGAAAGTCATTGTGTAATTATTATGTGAACAATGTTCTTAAGTTTAATTTTACACAAAAGTTTTAGGTTTTCAAGAACTGCACTCGATAATCAACGAATATGACGATATCACTCACGAAAGAACTGACACAAACTAGAGAAATGTAAATTGTAATATTTTTGACTGACTTTGACACACAAGTGACATAAATATGCCACTGACACTGACAGACAGACCAGCTGACTTGCACAATTTAATACAAGCGTCATCTAGCGATAGTATATCATATTACATGATATTCACTATGGTTTGTTTCGATGTAACATCGTATATGTAGTGTTTCATTAATTCCCGACAGATGGCAATGTTACATGTGTTGCGAACCGCGAAACTTCAACGAAATATTATTACATATTATGTCGATAATCGGCACACAACTTATTATACAAAGTCACAATGTGACGGAGGAAATGATTGATGTGACTGTCACATCAATCATTTCCTCCGAGATCATACGCGACCTCGATAGGTACTCATAATCATCGACACAACGAGTAACGTTTGATGGTCGTAAATAGTGCAGAATTAACTGTTGCCCGCAGCTTCGCCCGCGTTAAGATAACTCCTATCAGGCACAGCGTGATCTTATATAGCCTATAGCCTTCCTCTATAAATGGGCTATGTAACAATGAAATAATTTTTCAAATCGGACCTGAGAGTAGTTCCTGAGATTAGCGCGTTCAAACAAACTCTTCAGCTTTATATTATTAGTACCTAATAGAAGTATAGATTGCACGGAGCTTACAACATAGGTATCTAAGCTCCGTGAAGTATTGGTTTCAAATATCCAACCATTTCTTTATCTGTAGGATGGATGAACTATGTGCGCGCTCATAACTGCATGGGTAATCCAATTATTTCTTCTTATTTCCAAGTAACTGTGTAAATTTTGTAGTAAGGGCAGGGAAAGCCTTGTTACCGGCAAAAAATTTTTTTTTTATAATTCATTGTTTCTTTATATAGGCAACACCATTTTCTGTCGCTCGGTAAATTCTTTTTACGCGTAGGTACCACCAGAACCCGGTATAATAATAATAATAATAATTTATTTATTTGCTCAAATTGCGGTTACAGAGATGTTACATATAAAAAAAAAAACATACCTCACAATTTACCATTTTCATGGTGTGCAAATTTTTTAAGAGTAAGAAATTAGAAATTAATTATTTATGAGGCACATTATGCATGAATTCATTAAAAGTCGATAAGATTAAATTGTTGAATATAAATGTGTTAAAATATTATAAAATATAAATCGAGTCAAACTTAATCCTATTGTACAAGTATTATAATAAAATAAATATAAAATTGTCAACATTGTAAATGGGTCAAAATAAATTAATTTAAATTCAAATTACATTACAAGCAATAAAAAATTAATTGTCATCACATAAAAAGTCATTTATCGAGTAATAAACCGGTAGGAAACTGGATCTGTCTTCAACAGAGCACAAGTTGCCTAGATCTGAATAAATTAATGGCTTGTCCTAGGTATTCTAGTCATATTCTAGATTCAAGTTCATGGGTGGCGTTAACCAATCAAGTAGTGTTCTGCCAGTTTGCTAATATAAATTAAATTTAAATACAGTAAAACCACGTAAAACGTACTCTAAACATAATATTTACCGTCAACTTTAAGCGTCAAATAGGTACATACGTACATACCTACCTAATTTTTGTTTTTTATTAAATTGAATATAACAAATTTATAAAGTAATAGAATATTAATATATGTAAGTAATATAATGTAAAAGTTTGACTTTAAAATGTAAAAATAGCGGTTTTTTTGGACAACCTTGCACTAAATTTCCGATCCAACTTATTTTAAGTGAAAGCTTCTATAGGCACGTTGAGCACTTTTTGGGTGAACAAAATCATGGAACTCGCGACGTCGTCACCTCGTCACCAAACGCTTTCAATGTGACATTTATGACGTCATTATGAAATTTCAAAAGGAGATGTTTCATTTTGTACTAGCACTATGTACACCACATGGTCCACATGGGTAAATAGGAAAAAAATATGTATATTTCATAAAAATACAAAAAAAAAATTAAGAAGGATGAGTTTTTTAATGTGATAACCCTATTTTTAGGGCGGCCATGACAGTTTTTTTGACATGACGTTTGACATAGTTGAGAATTTAGTTGTTAACTTTAAAAATTTAAGCCCCAACATGATGTTTTATTTATTCTTATACATCTCTCTTATACAGTTAATAAAATAACTGTATGTCTAGTACAATATATTATGTCAATCATGTGTCATTGTCAAAATGACATTCTTTGCATACTTCTGACCATAATGAGTAGCTATATTTACATAATAGTGACCACAGTGCTGACTCAGGGCTCACGCCTCATACATTTTTTTTTCTTTAACGCCGGGAAATGTTCTGAGGCATACCGCGGGGGTGTGGGTCTCCCCACGCGAGTATGTGGGACTTGCTGCGCCCGAAAGCTGTTAAATGGACCCAGCTCGACCCACTTAAACCCGACGAGTGCCACCAATGCCGCCTTTGGTGAGGTGCCCTGGATCTAATGAGCAAACAGGGCACCTCAACGGCTAGTCAGTCCTTCAGGAGACCGACGCCACCTCCACAAAGGGGTTGTACCTCACAGAACAACCCCTCCCAACGTCGGGACAATACAATGGGGTGAGGTTCCCGTCCTCGCCCCTTGCCCCCTGCTCTTTTGTCCCCTCTTCTTATAAGAGGGTACAAAGAGACCCCTCGGTTCAATAAGCTTCGCCCAAGGTGCAGCGGCTCACCCTAGGTTACTAAGCCCCACCGCCACGTCAAGGCCTGAACCATGGTGGGGCTCAAACATTTCAACATCTCCTTTTAGTATTAAAATTTGAAATTATATAATTCAAGTCATAAGTTAAATAAAAGTAATAAGTTTTCACTTCTATCGGCAGTGGTGAATGGTCACTTACTGAGCATAAAATCATATCGTGCCATCCCGCACTCTACTCTGGAGGCAGGGGGGTGGCATGCCCTCTTGCTATTCTGCAACACATAAGTGTGACTATACGCGCTAGCACAGGTTCCCTCACGGCTGTACAACCTTTCATCGCCGTCGCCGTCCGTTATCCGGCGGAAGAGGGAGCAATGCGTTCCGCTCCGCCTTCTCCTTCGGCGACATCACGACCTGGCAGAAGGAAGAGACTGCCTCCCATGCGCTCGCACTGACAGTTATCGCTCAGATGATCGCAGGGAGAGAAGGGTCAGCGTCAACCTCAGCTATGAGATCCACCGATGCCGACGCAGCACTTCGCCAGGGTGTGATCAGCAGTGTCCTGGTCACTTTTTTAAGTCATAAGTAGGCAACCGAGCAGTCGGAGCCTTATGTTGACTACCGACGACCATAGATATCCGCACAACCAAAAGTTATGCAGATGCGTTGCCCTCCAATGAGCCACCGGAAACTTACAAACCGTTTGTTACTACTGCAGCGATGACACCCTGACGTGTTCTCCGACTCTGCCACGTTCCACAGATACCTCCCGAAGCAGCCGTGTCCCGGCAGGATCTGCGCAAGGTGGAAGGTGATAACGCCGTGCCGTAGGTCAACCCACTGCTCTAATATTGTACCGACGGCCGACACAGTGGGACTTCAAATTTTATTAGTGTAGATAAAAATAATTATTTACAAGGATAACAACACTTTTATAATGTATTTTTGTTTATAATTATGGTTTAATAATTAAAAATAAAATTCTGTAATTTCATATTTAAATATAAGTATTATAATATCTGTTACTTACATTATTTTAAAACATTTATTTATATTATTATTAAATCTTTGTATAAACAATGCTTAGTCACAACCACAGTCACAACTTACAATAGTAGTTTTTATAAGTGTTGAAATGTAATAAAAATAGGTACTATTCATTTGTTTTATTAAATGTCTTATAAAGTATCATCTCCAAAGTGTCTCTTGTGTTTTATTATAATTCTTTTTTTTTTCGGATGGATCTATGCAACGGCCCGAAGACCCTAATGCTACATTGGATTAGTGTGAGCCCATTTGGCTCACTTTTGCCCCCGCCAACCGTGTAGTCTGCGACCACACGGCCTCCTGGCGTCGGGTTGGGTTTTATTATAATGTCCCTTTAATTTTCCAAAAGGCAAAAGTTCCCTGGACGATTGACCATGTGAATATCGCTGACATAATGTTGTGCTTTGTATGAAAACCAATTCCGCCTTTGTGCTGCGACGCTGCGCCGGTTCTGCGCTCTGATTAGCCGACTGATGGCCATTGATGATCCACAGATCTCTGGTTGGTGGAATTTATATTACGTCAATTATAAATCACTGATCAGTTTCGTAATTTTATGGTTTACATTACTACATCCGGTTATATGCTCGATGCGTCCAAGTGGCATAGGACTAATATAAACATCAGCTCGTATTGTTATCATTATCACCCTTCTGCCGTCTTCCATAGGCCTCTTTCAATGAACGCCAAGACGGCTGATCCCCGTATCCTTATACGGGTGTTGACGCGCACCTTGGCGTCAAGTGACAGCTATGATGACGCGTTTCGTGCGGTTTGTGAGTTTCCGGTGGCCCATTGGGGGGATAGGGAAAAGGAGGACAACGTATCTGCATAAATTTTGGTTGTGTGGATGTGTATGGGCGTCGTTAGTTATGACATAAAAAAATTAAACTCAAAACGGGACTTCATTAAATTGGTTCTCAAAAAAAAATATGTACTTAATGAATTTTATTGATAATTCACTTTCTTGTTTTTATAAGAAAATACCTTTTTCATTATAAATGAATTTTTAAAATGCAAGAGATTTTGAAAAAAAAACAAACGGGACAATATTGCGTCCCGGAGCTATAGAGTCAACGGGACGTCTGGTCACGTTATGCTGCGGATATGTGTGATGAATTTGAACAGTGGGATATACATATCCCAGATATACTCTACATAGTAGGAAATGACATCCTTTTACATAAATTGCGTATATGTATACCTAATTACAAATACGCCATCAACAAAAACTGGTGTTAACCGTTTGTTGTAACATCTAATGGTAATAAATTACGTTGTTTTAACATCAGTGTAAATTACTATATTTCATCATTTTATCTTGTACCGAGACTTGAATCTAGACACACATGCTATTTAAAACAGCTGTTTTGAAATAGCATTTCTGTCAAAAACCTTTGCTGTCAAACAGTTGTAATAATAATAATATCTGTGACGCTTTAACACCACGTCAATCTGGTCCCGTGGTAAGTTTTCAAAGAACTTGTGTTACGGGTACCAGACAACGGAAATATATTTAATATTTTTATACTATACATATATTTAAGATTTTTATTATATAATACACATATTTAATACACATCCATGATCCAGGAACACAGAAAACTTTTTTGTTCCCTGGCAGGATTCAAACCCGCAACCTCTGGGTTGAGCGCCAAAGCGCTAACCACTGAGCCACAGAGGTCGTCATAACATACACGTCATAAGTTGTGCTGTCAAACAATTTTTCTGTATTTTTTGAAAGAAGATAACTGGTAATTACTACTGGTAAGTGGTAGAGTAAGTACTGACGATGGGATCCAATCGCATGTTTTATTTTCCATTTTCTAGTAAATCCTTGAAACACAAATCGCAATGTTTTTAGGATTTTTATCTTCAAAATAGAACCCTTAAAGAATAACTAGGTTAGGAAGAAGACTCACACCTGTCGGTTTTTAGGTTATGGAGCATATAACCGGATAGTGTAGTAATGTGGGCCATATAATTCCGAAATTGGTCAGTCTGACGTAATAGCAATTCAACCAACCAGTTCCATCAGCCAATCATCCATCAATGGCCATCAGTCGGCCAATCAGAGCGCAGAACTGGCGCAGCGTCGCAGCACGGCGGAATTGGTTTTCGTACAAAACACAATATTACTGCTCTATTCCAGTTACATACTCGATGTTTTAGGTAGTCGAGGATTCTGTTTATGATGTGTGATGAAGGAGGGAAGCGCTGTGCCGCGCTCCCGGCTGCATGGGTACCACCATCTTGCTTGTTTCTCCCGTGAAACAGCTTTGCTGTGTTTCGGAGAAGAGCAAGACAGGCAGTGTAATTACTGGCACCGAGACTTAACATCTTATGTCTCAAGATAGGCAACACATAAATGAGTTGTCTGGGCTCGTTCCAGGTAAACTAGTTTTTGTTCATGGGCGACGTCGATCACTTACCATCAGGTGGCACGTTTGCCAGTTTGCCTATCCAACTAACATAAAAAAAAGTTTTTTTTCTTTTATAACACACATTTAATTTATTTACTCTGGTTCATTTACTACTACTATTAATTATTATGTTTTGTTAACTCACTTCGGGCTTTATCTGTTTGGGTGGAATTTTGTAATTGATTTTAAATTAACTTCCCGATAAGCTAGATACTTGACATTTGGACGACAGTTCAGAAGTGGATAACAATTGACAATGCGAAAAAAGATTTTTTTTTAAATTTTGAGAACGTTTTAAATCAAATCAATTTTTCATTCAAAATAGTACAATCAGAGTATCTTTTTAAACGTAAATTGAATCTACCACCGGTTCTAAGGCAAGCCCACTGAGAAGAACCGGCGAAACAAACTCAGTGGAACTAATCTTTTCAAATATTTTTTAACAAATTTCACATGTTGTTATCCTGAAATGCCTGGGAGGAATACCCTATTCCCAAGGTGTGGTATCTTCCATAAAATCTTTTATTTCATAATATCCTTTACCACGCATGACGTTTTTGTTTTTTTAATTGGGAGGTTTTGACCTTTTTCTGGGACCCTATTGTTAAAGCGTTGTCTTTAAAAGTCAGTTGCCTTTAAAAGAATTGCTTACTTTTGTGAGTCTAATCACTGGTACATCTAGCCTGTGTTTATTCCGTATAACCCTACTATGGATGTCACTTTTTAACATGGTTGTACACTTTTAATTGATATATTTTAATTATATTGCTAGCATATTGTTGTCCGGTGAACCAGCCGTATGTATATGTATGTATGTTCGTATGCTTGTATGTAATAAGATGCAAATGGTTCTATTGTTCTCGAATACCTTTATTAATGTTTTATTAACTAATTTTACTAACAAATTTTATGATTGTCAAAAATCGATCGGCTGAATCGATTTTTTTATTTAAATACAAGTAGGGATATTTGCAATGATGACAAACTGCCAAAGTCACCAATGAAAGTAAAACTAGTTTCGTAGTATTCACTATTAGGCCCTGTGCCAGGATCTGGCGGAAAGTCTCGGTCGCTATTTCACCTGCCGTAAGTGACGAAGAAATTGCTTCCGACCGTCGCGTCGGTCCCGTGATCGACAGGGAGGAAATTAGAAGCCCCGCGCTCACATCGATGCCCCATTTCTTAATTAATAAGGGCCTCCAAACACACTAAAATGTTGAAAGGTTTGTGCCTCCTTTTTTTTCTTTATCGCCGGGAAATGCGGGGGAGTGGATATCCCCAGGCGGGTATGTGGGACTCGCTGCGCCCGAAAGCTGGTAAGTGGACGCAGCTCTACCCACTAAAACCCGGCGGGTGCCACCAATGCTGCCTTTGGTGAGGTGCCCCGGATCTAATGAGCAAACAGGGCACCTCGACGGCTAGTCAGTCCCCCAGGGGACCGATGCCACCTCCACTGAGGGATTGTACCGGACCACAGAACAATCCCTCTCAACGTCGGGACAGTACAATGGGTTGAGGATCTCATCCTTGCCCCTGCTCTTTTGTCCCCTCTTCTTATAAGAGGGGTACATAGAGCCCCCTCGGCTCAATAGATTCGACTCAATTCGACTGCAAAGCAGCATGGCACTACCTCTTACATATAGTATAATGAGCGTGACGGGACATTTTCATGCATGCAGCCGGCGTTCACGTCAAATAACCACTTTTTAGATAAGGGTTGGTCATTGCTTTACAAGTATCGCGAGCGCAGCTGAGGGAAAGCCGGTTATATAAGAGAAGTGACATAAGTCCCGTCACGGAACTAGCTCGGTTAATACATGATCTATTAAATTACAAAAACGGGGAAATGAAAGGTAATAGGCGGCCATTATTTTTAGCGATAACGTAATGTGTTTTTGTTAGATATCTCCGGAAAGATAGTGTTGTGCGTCGCTCCGTCTTGCTTGTTTCATTCGTGAAGCAGCTTTAGACGCAGGGGCCCTTCACGATGGGCACTCTGGGCCAGGGTCCCGCGATCCAAGGGGCCCCATTATTATTCCTATCAGAATATGATCGAGTGATAATTTTAGGAATATCAAACAATGATTGCGAATTAGAATATCTGGTTGTGCCCCAATTATTAGATTTACTGTTTCAAAAATCAGGGTCACGGATCTCAAAATTGTTATTTTCGTCGGGACCCCATTATCCTTTTTTTGTCGCAGTGAAAATGATTTGCGCGTTCACACGGGGATGGGTCGTCCCCGACCGGTATACTGCACCACTGTGAGATGCCTCCAGCCGCTTGAAAGGGTGTGTCCGGACACACCCTTTCAAGCGGCTGACTAACACAGGACACCCCCCCCCCCCCCCCGGGCTTCATCTTAGTACGGGGGAGGTCCGACAACCTGAAGCACACGCCAGAACTTTTTTACTGGGGAAAGTACCCAAACTTACCCTGAGTCTCGTTAGACGGGAGGCAAAAGTTGCGCATAGCGCCTCCTTCGCACTCCCGTCCAACGGGTCCCATTATCTTGCTTTACAGCAACCATGGTCACAGGAGAACAAGGTCCTCGTGTTAAAGTTGTTTCATTATAATGTTTTCTTTGCATGAATGTAGACTTGTGTAGATTATCCGTGAACTATAGATACTAATATATATATATAGGCTTGTGGTCAACGTAACACGTCTGTAATCTTAGCCATCTAATAACAAGTCATATCCCGTGACCATGGTTGCTGTAAAGTATCCCAAACATCGAACATGTCAGAATCTAAATAAACCGCGATAAAATCCGTATGAGTAATTGTTTATCGACCCGCTCCGGCTTGGTACGGGCGCAATGCTGATACTAAATATTCTATAGAATGTAAAGAATGGAATAAAAAAATTGATCTGATTTGATAGAGCGACATATAATTGGCCATGTGAAAAACACTCAACGCTATGTTGAATGTTCCGTAATTGCTCTATGCAGGAGCATGTTAAATCTGTTGTATCTACGAAAATATTCATTTAAATTACATACTGTAAAAGGTCTTATTGATCTTTATTATGTATTTAAGTTACTTAATTGGATAAGGATTAATGCTGTTTTGCTTAAAATTACTTCGTAAATAAGCTATTACTTCTCGTAAAGTATAAAAATGGTTATCGTGGGCTATCCCTAAGAGACACATATACTACCGCGGAACTTTTTAAGGTGTACTATGCGTATGTGTTGTATTATGTGTATATATGTATAATGAAATTATTTTGATCTTTCTTGTAGGGTTTAGCTAGCGTTTGCAATGTCAGCGCAAAAAATGTGTTTATTTACGACATCACATTACAAATCTCTAAAATTATCAGCGTTTATCTACTATGTATATTATGCATGTATTATACACATGAACCTTCCTCTTTAATCACTCTATCTATTAAAAAAAGCAGCATCAAAATCCGTTGCGTAGTATTGAAGATCTAAGTATAAGAGGCAGACAGACGGGAAGCGACTTTGTTTTATACTATGTTTTAGTATGATTATGATGAATTTTTAAAATATAGGTAAAGAAAACTGTCTATTTTTATAGTTCATTTTGTTCAATCACTTATTCACTATATTTTTAGAGGTGAATTACTGTTCTGCACGTTCTACAGTACTGCACGAAGTTACTTTACTGCACGTTTTACTGCTGTACTGCAAGGATTACTGTAGGTACTGCGCGTACTGCACGTTTTACTGTAGGTACTGCGTGTCTTTATACACACTGTACTGCACGGTTTACTGTACTGCATGTTTTACTGTACTGCAAGGTTTACTGTACTGCACGTTGTTATTGTACTGCACGAAATTACTGTACTGCACGTTTTACTGTACTGCACGTTTTACTGTACTGCACGAAGTTACTGTACTGCACGAAGTTACTGTACTGCACGAAGTTACTGTACGGCACGAAGTTATTGTACTGCACGAAGTTCCTGTACTGCACGAAGTTACTGCACTGCATGAAGTTACTGTGTTGCATGCTGTACTGTACTGCACGTTTTACTGTACTGCACGTTTTACAGTACTGCATGTTTTACAGTACTGCACGTTTGACTGTACTGCACGAAGTTGCTGTACGGCACGAAGTTTCTGTACTGCACGCTGTACTGTACTGCATGCTGTACTGTACTGCACGCTGTACTGTACTGCACGTTTTACAGTACTGCACGTTTTACTGTACTGCACGAAGTTACTGTACTGCACGCTGTACTGTACTGCACGTTTTACAGTACTACAAGGATTACTGTACGTACTGCGCGTCTTTACAGTACTGCACGTTTTACTGTACTGCGTGTCTTTACACGCACTGTACTGCACGAAGTTATTGTACAGCATGAAGTTACTGTGCTGCACGCTGTACTGTACTGCACGTTTTACTGTACTGCACATTTTACTGTACTGCACGTTTCAAAGTACTGCACGCTGTACTGTACTGCAAGTTTTACTGTACTGCACGCTGTACTGTACTGCAAGTTTTATTGTACTGCACGTTTTACTGTACTGCACGTTTTACTGTACTGCACGAAGTTACTGTACTTCATGAAGTTACTGTACTGCAAGGTTTACTGGACTGCACGTTTTACTGTACTGCAAGGTTTACTGGACTGCACGTTGTTATTGTACAGCACGAAGTTACTGTACTGCACGCTGTACTGTACTGCAAGTTTTACGGTACTGCAAGTTTTAATGTATTGCACGTTTTACTGTACTGCACGTTGTTATTGTACTGCACAAACTTTTTTGTAGACCTTTTTTTGTACATTGTTTTGATCTGTCTTGTAGGGTTTAGCCAGCGTTTGCAATGTGAGTAAAGTAAGAAAGACATCACATTTTGAAATTATCAGTGTTTATATTACACATTAAACTTCCTCTCTCTATTTCTCTAAATCACTATATCTATTTAAAAAAAACCGCATCAAAATGCATTGCGTAGTAAGATCTAAGATCTAAGGGGCAGTCAGACGGGAAGCGACTTTGTTTTATACTATGTCATGATATAAATAATAATCTAGACAGATAAATAAATAGAAGTGTATGTATAAATGCATTTGAAAGTATAGAGAGTACCTACTTGTATCAAAAACGCAATTTTTTAAGATTTTGTCTGTCGGTCTGTCTGTTTGTTCCGGCTAATCTCTTAAATAGCTGGACCGATTTTGATGCGACTTTCACTGACAGATAGCTGATATTATAGGCATTATATAAAAATAATTATCATCAATACGGATAATGCTGTGAATGTAAGTTAATGCGGGCGAAGATGTGGGCTATCTATACATATCGGGCTATCAGATAAATAAAATTCGAGTTTCTGTTTGTAATATTAAAATAACCGTTTGTTATTGAATGCATATGGATGTATACACGGTACATAATATACTAAAACTAATTTTTTTACAATTTTTGTCTGTCTGTTTGTTCCGGCTAATCTCGAAAACGGCTGGACCGATTTTGCCGGGACTTTCACTGACAGATAGCTGATATTGTAATGAGTAACTTAGGCTATACTAGGTTATACCACAGTTTAACCAACTGTGGTTATACTAAGAAAACAATACAAAAATAAAAGAGTTAGAGTAACGGCTGACCCCACCATGGTTCAAGCCTTGTCGTGGCGGTGGGGCTCAGTAGCCTAGGGTGAGCCCACCTTGGGCGAAGCTAATTGAGCCGAGGGAGCTCTTTGTATCCCTCTTCTTATAAGAGGGACGGACGGAGGGAGGGAGAGAGGATAAGAGAGACAAAAGAGCAGGGCTGAAGGGGTGAGGACGGGAACCTCACCCCATTGTACTGTCTCGACGTTAGGAGGGGTTGTTCTGTGGTGCGGGACAACCCCTCTGTGGAGGTGGCATCGGTCCCCTTAGGGATTGAGGTGCCCTGTTTTCTCATAAGATCCGGGGCACCTCACCAAAGGTGGCATTGGTGGCACTCCCCCGCGGGATGCCTCAGAGCATTTCCCGGCGTTAAACAAAAAAAATTGTAAGCTGCAGAGAAGTCTGTTTTATATGTATACCTACGTTGTTTATTATATCTACGTTGAAGTAGGTATGAGTATGACTAACGCTGGCTCCATAACATTTTTATTAGCTTTAAAATAGTTTCACCTTGTCACGTTTGTTAGTTTGTTTTAAGAACATACCGAGGAACAAGTAAATGGTTTAAGAGCTCCGACTGCAAAAAACTTAACCCCTTCTTTTTGAAGTCGGTTAAAACGTGGCCTGTGTCTCCACGAAATAATAACGAATCGAATGACATTTATAAATATCGCATATGTATTTTGGGGTTTTCTATGTTAGTTGGATAGACAAATAGACCATTAGGCGGTAGACGTACCGCCTAATGGTAAGTGTTCAGCGTCCCCCGCAAACGAGCAGTCGGAGCCTCACGGCGCCGACGCCCATACACATCCGCACATCCAAGGCCACGCAGATGCGCCGCTTCCTCTTCCCCATCCCCCCCAACGGAAACTCACAAACCGCACGAAACGCGATAGCACAGCTGTCACTTGACGCCGGTGTTATGTGAGTCGTGCCGGCCCAATTCGGCTGCAATGCAGCATGGCACTACCTCTTACTATGATCATAAGTAAGTTTACCTGGAACTAGTCTAGACAACTCATTCATGTTGTCTATCTTGAGACATAAGATGTTAAGTCTCTTAAGTAATTACACTGCCTGTCCTTTAAAGATGATCCTTCTTTCCGAAACACAGCAACGCTGTTTCACAGCAACAAGCAAGATGGTGGTACCCAAGCAGACGGGAGCGCGGCACAGTGCAACCCTCCCACCGTTAAAATAAACATAAGAATGGAACATACATAAATGCAATCATTCTTCCTATCTGTTGCCTCTGCCTCTTGGGTGAGAGCCGAGAGGTCCGGGTTCGATCCTGACCCCCCCCCCTGTGATGCCTAGCTAAATTTCTACGTGCACCTGAACATGAGACCATCGCTTGCTCACCGGTGAAGGAAAACATCGTGAGGAAACCTGCATGTCTGATGAGATTAAAGGTGTATGAATGTGTGTGAGGTGCACCAAACAGCATTGGACCAGCGCATCGGTGAACTATGGCCCAAAACCCTCCTCGCCTGATTTCGAGGAGGAGACGTGCCCTCAGTGGGATATATAAGGGTTTATATTATTATTATTGTTTATTATTATTATACTGTTTTTATTGCACCTTAATAATGCCTACATTCTGGCGTTTTGTATACTTTACACATATAATCCAAGTAACAATTTTTAGTACATGCAAAATCTGTGAAAAAAGTTCATAACATCACATGACATTTCGTCAAGGTTACAACATTTTCAAACAGGTCAAGTGCATTTCGTTCTTCATTAACTTATATTTAATCATTATTACAATCCACTTAGCTAATGCGGTTGTCAACGGTGTGGCAATCTATGCCCCATTTAATGGGCCCTGGGCACTAGGATAATGGGGCACCGTCGAAAAAAAAATTGAGATCTGTGAGTCTGATTTTAGGACTAGAGAAGAGTAAACTACCAGGTATTTCAATTGGAAGTTATTGTTTGATTTTATTAAAAACTAGCTGTTGCCCGCAGATTCGCCCGCGTTAACTAACTCAACTTAACTACTGTTAGTCACAGCGTGATGTTATATATCCTATAGGATATATAACATCCTTCCTCGATAAATGGACTATCTAACACTGAAATAATTTTTCAAATCGGACTGAGATTAGTGCGTTCAAACAAACAAACTCTTTAGCTTTATAATATTAGTATAGATATCACTCAAACATATTCTGGTAAATGGGGCCCCATGGACCGCGGGGCCCTGCGCACCCCGCCCGGAGTGCCCAGTGAGTAGGTATTTCATGTTACATTAAACTGATGAGCACGAGAAATTATTTACCCGAGTAAAGCCGAAGGCAAGATTTTATTTAAGATTAGCAGTCTAACATCATCATCATCATCAGCATCTATCCGTCCACTGTTGAACATAGGCCTCCTTCAATGAACGCATCGACGGCCGATCCCTCGCCACTCGCATCACACACGGACCGGCCACTGCACAGAAATCGTCTTCCCATGACCGACCTACTTCGTTGAATTAAACGTGGCCACCACTCGTGAACCTTATTGGCCCATCGGCTATCCGTTCTCCTAAGTGTGTGATCAGCCCACTGCCACTTATATTTATCAGTCTATTTATTAACTTTTTATCCGAGTTTGATGTGAGTGTCATGATTGATCCGAGTGTCAATAGCTTCTTTATTTTTGCCAGGGTGACATTTGATTTTGGTTTTCGTTGGCCGTAAGCCCAACCCATCACAAGGAGGAAGGGAGGGTTAAAAAGTTGCCGAAAAACCTCACGTGATGGACAGCCTTAGAGAGACAGTTCTACCAAGTTGAAAGGTCCAAGGTCCATCACTTCACAAGATTCGTAACAACTAACAAGGCCGCGCTTGGCAAACAGTCACTGAACTTGACACCGAGTGGGCAAACAGACTTACATAAACATGTTCCACATAACTGCGCCCCGCTGTTTCGCTTGCGCTCATGACGTGACGTCATGTTATATAATTCTTATATATAAAAGTTCTGTGCGCGTGTTTCTGTGACGTCATGTTATATCTTATATCTTTAAATGAGCAATTCTTGTATCAATATATATATATATATATATATATATATATATATATATATATATATATATATAATTGTAATCTCGGAATCGGCTCCAACGATTTTCATGAAATTTAGTATATAGGGGGTTTCGGGGGCGAGGAATCATTTTTAGAAAATGTCATTTTATTAAAAAAAAAAAAAAAAACCAGGTCATCCAGGTACTAATCCTTATATATAAAAGTTCTGTGCGTGTGTTTGTCACCTAATTGTGTCATAACGGTTGGAATGATTTGGGTAAAAATAAAATTGTGCAAATGCATTTACACTGCTGCGAGATGTTTCACGAGAGAAACAAGCATGATGGTAGCGCGGCACAAGCTCACTTTTTTTTTCACATAAGGGTTGTCCCGCACTACAGAAAAACCCCTCCCAACGTCGGGACAGTACCATGGAGTGAGGTTCCTCGCCGCCCTCGCTCCTTGCCCGCTGCTCTTTTGTTCCCTCTTCTTATAAGAGGGGTACAAAGAGCCCCCTCGGCTCAATTCGCTCAACCAAGGCCTGAACCATGGTGGGGCACAAGCGCACTCTTAAAAATTAAAAAAATAAACGTAAACATTGACATTTTTAGAATACTTTTTTGTCGCAGTGGAAATGCTTTGCGCAATCACCATTCACCAGGGGATGGGACGTCCCCGGGGATATGTGGGACTCCCGGCGTTCCAAACAGGTTAAAGTGTACCCTATGTCAACCTTAGATATGGAACATGTGCACAAACAAACATACAGTTGGTAAGGTAACGTTAATCCGGCAGCTGATGCCTGGGTATTTTGGCTCGGATCGGCTTCCACCATCTCTTTTAATTTATTATTATTCGCCTGTATGGGCGGTCTACCACGTGGTTCGTTCTTCAAATCAATTTTCCATCACGAAAGCGTTTAAACCGAAATCGCACGGTGCG
This sequence comes from Helleia helle, assembly GCA_963853865.1. Taxonomy (NCBI): domain Eukaryota; kingdom Metazoa; phylum Arthropoda; class Insecta; order Lepidoptera; family Lycaenidae; genus Helleia; species Helleia helle. The sequence continues at coordinate 14,357,972 of OY971433.1, read as the reverse complement.
TTCATTAGCAGTTTACCCTCTTCAAACGCAACATTGATACTAATATTGCGAACTGTTTCTGCCGCCTTAGTTCCGCGTTTCCGACGCGGAATTCCGCTTGTATTCAAAACTCAGTCGAATTTTCGAAGTATCCATGTTTCTTGTCTTAGCTGAATAAAAAAACAACTGAAAGTCGATACTCGAATGTTGCACATTTTTAAAATAAGAACTACATTGGTACCACGTGAAAAAAGTTTCACTCAAAAATCTCAAACCATGAAGGTTCTATGTCAATTCGAATTTCGAAGTACCTACCTTACTTTTATTACAATAAAACGGCAAATTATAAATGTTGATATTAGCGATAAAGTAGAGAATATTCTTTTTTTTATTTTTTTTATTAACCTTTAGAATATAATAATTATAGAAAGGTCAAGTTCAGAAATAAACGCATAATTAATTTAATGATGATAATAACAATAATAAGATAAGTGTTAGTGGATTTTTTAATTATAAAGAAATATAATTTTTAAATTACATTTCTCTCGCGATGTGTTGAGTAATTTAAAAAAAGTAAAAATTATTTTGATAAAACGGATTCACGGTATCGGATACTTCGGAACGGATCACTCCGTTGTCTGTCTGTCTTTAATAGACTTATGAAAGGTATGAAGCTAGGTCTCACAATATCCGTGAAGGAAAAATGTGAAGATCAATAATTTGTTGTTATCTATAGAGATAAATACCTAATATTGGACTGTCTGTTTGTAATATTAAAATAACCGCTTTTTATTAAATGCATAGGGATTAGGGATGTATATCCCTAATCCCTATGCATGTACATATATAGGTACTTACCTATATGTACACGGTACATATAGGTAACAAAATAGTATTTTTTACAATTTTTGTCAGTCTGTCTGTTTGTTTCGGCTAATCTCTGAAACGGCTGGGCCGATTTTGACGGGACGTTCACTGACAGATAGCTCATATTATAAGGAATAACTTAGACTATATAAATAATCATCGTCAATCCGTATACGGCTGTTAATCTGAGTTAATGCGGGCGAAGCAGCTAGTATTACATAAAAATCTCATTTTTCGGAACCCTCAGCGCTCGGGTCAGACTCGCGCTTATGTGGTTTTTTATCTTGATTTATTTTTGTAAGAGGAGAGAGCCGAACTGGGCCGGCACGACCGGGGTGGTACCTCTCGCTCACATAACATCGGCGTCAAGTGACAGCTATGCTGTCGCGTTTCGTGTGGTTTGTGAGTGTTCGGTGGCCCATTGGGGGGATGGGGAAAAGGATGGCAGCACATCAGCGTAACCTCTGGTTGTTCAGATGTCTATGAGCGGCAGAAGTCACCATGGCTTCGACTGTTACGAGATTTTATCCTCGTTTGACACGATACAAGTGTTTATTACAAATTTGTTACCCACGAAATATATCAACATTATCATCATCATCATCATCATCACCATCATCGCCATCTATCCGTCAACTGCTGAACTTAGGCTCAATGAACGCCAAGACGGCCGATCCCTTGCCACTCGCATCCAACACGGACCGGCGACTGCACAGAGATAGTCTTTCCACCTGGTTAATGGCCGATCAACACTTAGTCTCCAAACGCGGCCTCCACTCTTGAACCTTATTGGCCCATCGGCCATTCGTTCTCCTAAGCTCGTTGAAGTGCCAGTATGCTGGTCACACGAAAAATATATCTTCATTAAATTTATAACGCATATACATCAAATAAAGCATATGCGTTGTTTGAGCAGGATGAAAACGGGATACGCCACCTGTGGTTCAGGCCTTGACGTGGCGGTGGGGGTGTGGGGCTCGGGTACCAGATACCCGTAACACAAACCCAATGAGACCAGATTGACGTGGTGTAAAGACGTCCATAGATATAATTATTATAATGAAGTGAATACAAAAGACCGGCAGTCATAATATGCCAATAAAAGTTAGTTTCATAATGACGTCATAAACGTCACATTGGAAGCGTTAGTTTATGCTCCTTGCGTTCGGTGTCGAGGTGATGAGGTTGCGAGTTACATGAGTTTTCTTCACCCAGAAAGTTCTCAAAGCGTCTAAAGAAGTTTTCACTTCAAAAAGTCTGTATCAATGGCGCCCTAGTTTGACTCGTATTTGGTTAAGTTCTAAATCACTTTTGAGTCAACAAAAGAAATTTATCGCTAGCATATTACTAGTATGAAACAACTTACGTAAATAATTCTTATCTGTTGTGAATGTAGATTGTTTAGGACATTAATGTGTAATGATTAAGATAGAATGCTCAAATGAGTATAAAACACACACTTCACCCATTATGTCAGATTAAGTGGGCCCTATCACAAGCTGCAACTTAAACAGACCCCATAAGTTTTCAAAATAACCAAAATCCCCATCTCAAAAGTATTTAAGGTTATGGGGGTTAGGCGGTCAGCGAAGAGAAAGAAAAAAAACAGTTGCATACCATAATATTATAACCTCCTCCTTTTTGAAGTCGTTTAAAAACAATAATTGTTTTATGGTATTCAACTTGTACCACTTGTCTTAAAATTAAAAATAAATTATGTCCCGTTTCTGAATTTGTAAGTCCGTTGGTATCCTGCATAGGTGGTGCCAATGTTTAAACTTAGAATAGTTTGTTTTCTGAATTAGCAAGTCCATTGGCTACTAATTTATCTTGCTAATTTTACCCGCCAACGCAGTGCTGGCGCGAAGTATTTTAAGATGATGGTCGACTATCTATTTTTTTGGTACTGCATACAAATGATAATAATATTATCTATGGACGCTTTCACACCACGTCAATCTGGTCCCGTGGTAAGTTCTCGAAGAACTTGTGTTACGGGTACCAGACAACGGAAATATATTATATGCCCCCTTTAACCCGTTGGGGGCCTGGTCAGTAGGATAATGGGCCCCAATGAAAACAACAATTTTAAGATGTGTGAGCCTGATTTTTGGACTAGAGAAGAATAAACCAAATAATAAGGGCAGTACTAGGTATTCAAATCGGCAATCATTTTTGTATAATATTCTGATAGAAGCACGTGCCCAGAATGCCCAGTGGGAAAGACGGCCCTGAATATATTTAATAATTTTATACCATACATATATTTAAGATTTTTATTATATAATACACATATTTAATACACATCCATGACACAGGAACACAGAAAATATTTTTGTTCCCTGGCGGGATTCGAATCCGCAACCTCCAGCTTGATCGCCAACGCGCTTACCACTGAGCCACAGAGGTCGAGACAAATGTGTGGTGGTTTCTGTTTTATTGCTTACCATAATAAGTATTGTATGATTTCGTTTAATGTAATGCTCATTCATCAATCAAGAATGCATGTTGTGTGTCCAAGAAAGGACCGGAACATGACGCATGTGTTTATATTATATACTGAATATGGAATTTTAATCTTACATTGGCAAAACGCTGAATAACGGAGTTCTGAGGACACTGTTCATTTGTTTTTATTTTATTTTCATCTGGCAACATCTGCCGATGCATCTATCGACATGCGTCATACATCTGTCAGACGCCAAACGTTCGGGCAAAAAACGGATTTGTGGCGGATGCATCTGCCGATGTTGAATCCCTACGACATACGAGTATATCACCCTATCTACACGCCAGCGCGTCTGCCGATAACGTCCGACGATGCATCTGTCTATGTGTAGAGGGGCTAGAGAGTTATAATGGATTTGATCTGTTTGAGATTAGGTTACTGAACGTTTATCCTTTTATATAAAACATGAAAAACAACAGTCCATGAACAGCACCTTGTAGCACCCCCATTTTTATATTATTTCGAATGGATTTTTTATTATATAAAAATTATTTTATTATATCAACTTTAGTTTATTAGATCATTTGTGGCCCTTTCTGTGGTGGCCCTGATACTGTAGCATATTAGCAATTTACGATCCAAGTTACATGTGTGTGAACATAATCAAATGTTTTGGACAAGTCACAATTATTATATATATTAAGGAAAATATTTTAATAAAGTATTTTAATTTTATTTATGATTTATTTACAGTTTATGTAAGTATCTTGTTATAAGAAATAAATAAAATAGACATAAAACTGTGTAATCTAATTATCATATAGTTTATTCATATATTAATATTTATAAGGTATGAAATGTACACAAATTTTATGTAGTGTTTATATATTTTGTACTCTTCAAATATGCATCATACATAAATGCATATTTTAGTGAAAATAAAACTCTCTAAATGCATGTAACCACAATGAGAAAGAAATTATATATTTTTATTCGGATTTGTGTACAGACTACAGGTTCATGCGAGACGATGTAAGTAACAACAATTCTACGGTATACCGTCGCGTACCTATGCGTTATTTTAGCCATATTCGAAATAAGGCGAGGAGGGTAATAGCTTCATAGGAACTAAAAATTTTGAATCAATTTTTAAGGATCTTATCGCAGCTTATTAAGTTATTTACATGCCTGACGTTTCAGATACTTTACAGCATCCATTTTTGTTTCTTTAACGCCGGGAAATGCTCCCGCCTGGGGAGTGCCCCCTCGGCTCAATTAGCTTCGCCCAAGGTGCTGGGTTTACCTTAGGCTACTGAGCCCCACCGCCACGTCAAGGCTTGAACCACGGTGGGGACTTTTCAGCAACTATGGTCAAAGGAGGTCAGTTCTCAAACATAATAAACCGCGATAACATTTAGGATAAAATCCGTAAAAGTTGTTTTATTTTAACAAGTGAAATTCTCTTAAACATTAGAAAACAATTATTACAAAAATAATGTGCGGTAAACATAGGTAAGTATTAAAAAAAATCTACTGCATAGAGTCTGAGAAATTGCCGATAAGATATAGTAAAACATAATATTAAGGTATAGAAATTAAGAAAGAGATTAATGAATGTCTTTTTCACCATGCGTCACGTAACCCTATTTGTTCTATACAAATAATTGGATAGAACATGCGATGTTATCACTTGAAAGCAATCTTTCAATCAACGGAGAAAGGAAAAGTAGAAATAGTAAAAGGGCCGAGCACACACACGCACGCACCCAATTCAAAACAAATGCACTATCATAGATTTACCGGTGGGAGGGAAGCGCTGTGCCGCGCTCCCGGCTGCATGGGTACCACCATCTTGCTTATTTCTCCCGTGAAACAGCTTTGCTGTGTTTCGGAGAGAAGGGCAAGACAGGCAGTGTAATTACTGGCACCGAGACTTCACATCTTATGTCTCAGGATAGGCAACACATAAATGAGTTGGCTGGGCTCGTTCCAGGTCTACTAGTTTATGTTCATGGGCGACGTCGACCACTTAACATCAGGTGGTACGTTTGCCATTTTACCTATCCAACTAACATAAAAAAAAATAAAAAATGAAAGTATGCGCACGCGTCATTTTTTTGTCGTTTTTTGGGTAGCGAGCAAACGTTTTGTATATTCCACTTTTGAAGGTTAATATCCTCAAAAATGTGACATTAGATCCACCTTTATACCACGATATCGTTATCAGATTAATCATTATTATCAGATAGTTATCGTTTTTGGTTGTTCGTTTTATCTTTGTTTATATGAGAAGAAATTGCTTCCAACAGCTTCCAACTAATAATAACTAATAATCCATGACAGCTAACGTACATACAATTATTATTTTTAATTTTTTATATTTTTTTATACAAATTATATCTATATTAGTCAGTCAACCGAGCTCGACCAGCCGGCTGTCATAAAATATATTAAGTAGTCTTTTTTATATAGAAGGGGGGGGGGGGGCAAACGGACTGTCGGTTCACCTGGTGGTAAGTGGTAACCGACATCCATAGACACCCGCTACATCATTAGCAGGTGCGCTACCTTCCAAATATGAGTATGCTCTTTTCTTGAAGTCCCTAAGTCGTATCGGTTTGGACATACCGTGCTTCCATATAGTAGTTGTGCGTAATATTGTAGGTATTCTGTCTTGGCTCGCTTATACATGTGGTTTATAATAGTTGTGCTATTATTTATTTTATTTATATTATAATTTATTTATATAGAAACAATAATTGAATATCAGATAAATGTAATTACGACTCTCCCTAAAGGGGTTATTATTTTATATTACCGATACGTTCTAGGTACCCCAAGAATGATGTTCATCAGACAAATGGAATTAAGACTCTCCATATAGGGGTTATTGTTTTATATTACCGATACGTTACAGGTACCCCAAAAATTGAATATCAGATAAATGCAATTACGATTTACGACTCTCCCTAGAGGGGTTATTATTTTATATTACCGGTACGTTATAGGTACCCCAAAAATTGAATATCAGATAAATGCAATAACGACTCTCCCTAAAGCGGTTATTATTTCATATTACCGATACGTTAAAGTTACCCCAAGAATTATCTTTATATATATATTTCTTGTGTGCGTGTGTATGTCACTGAACTCCTCCTAGACGGCTGGACCGATTTTGATGAAATTTTTTGTGTGAGTTCAAGGGGATTCGAGGATGGTTTAGATTCACAAAAAAAAATTGTACAGGACAACGTCTGTCGGTGCCACTAGTATAATTATAAGATAAATGCAATTACGACTCTCCCTAGAGGGGTTATTATTTTATATTACCGATACGTTAAAGGTACCCCAAAAATTGAATATCAGATAATTGCAATTACTACTCCCCCTAAAGGGGTTATTATTTTATATTATATAAAAAATCTTTCTGATTCTGTATCATAAGAAAGAATCCCATTCTTTTTTAAGATTATTATGGTTAGTTCTAATAGTCAAATTGTTATAAATATATTCTCCTCCTATTGTACTAACAATAGAAAATATATTTAAACTTAAAATAATTTCAATTCTCGTTTAGGAAAAAAATATCATAGATTTCTTTTAAGTTGATTAAAATCATATCAAAAATATATCAAGGACAGGATTAGTAATTAGTTTTTTTGTATATTTATTATCTATTTAAAAATAACAACATACTACAACATACGCTGTGTCGTCACTACTAACTTCATTCATATTGATTATTTTTCATTCATCAATTTAGCAAATTACATTCATAGAATACACAAATATTGTAAGTACAGTAATGACAAAATGTTTTTTTTTACAAAAAAAATACGAAAGTATTATAAAATAAATACAGTTACAATTATAAACAACATTACGTAAGTCAGGTGTTATTTTATTATAATACCTAATAAAACTAGATATGTATAATTATGAATAAGAGGAAAAAATATACTACTCCAGCATTTATATTAAGTACCTATATGCATTTTTTATCTGTATTTCACAGATAAATTATCAACGAATTTAATTATCGTTTAAAAACAATCAAAGTAAATAAAAAAAATTACCGTTCATATTGTCCGCGTTGTTAATATCACTTATATTTTTAAAATATTCTGGTTCGATAGTCACACGCACTTCACCACTATAGTCGTGTTTCAGCGCCGGCGGGCTCATCGTAACTGGCATAACAAGTTGTTAGTTGATTAAATAACACGCACCGATTGACCGATCAGTACTTGGCATTTTTTCAACCTTGACTGTTCGATACAAAGTTAATATTTCGATGATTCCGAACGGATAGAAAAAAAAGAAGAAGGAGGATTATAAAAAAATATATAGAATAGGGGGCAAACCATAGACGTAATATAGAATGACTGGGCATACCTACGAAAAAAAGGTGTATACCTACAACTCAAATTGGCACTTAACATGGCTACCATTGCTAGGGTTTTGACAGCAAAACCACAAACAATATAGAGGATAAGGAGGATACTACTATGAAAAGGGCACTCAAGATGGCGGATCAAGCACTCACTTACAGCTGTCAGTTTAAAGAAAGGGGCAACTCCTCTTATTCCTAACTTTATGGGGCAAACGGACAGTCGGTTCACCTGATGGTAAATGAAAAGCGACATCTACATACACGAGCTACACCAGATGAGTAGCAGGTGGTTCGAGCCTTGTCGTGGTGATGGGGCTCAGTAGCCTAAGTAGTATTGGCGGCACTCGCCGGGTTTTAGTGGGAAGAGCACCGGTGGGAGGGAAGCGCTGTGCCGCGCTCCCGGCTGCATGGGTACCACCATCTTGCTTATTTCTTCCGTGAAACAGCTTTGCTGTGTTTCGGAGAGAAGGGCAAGACAGGCAGTGTAATTACTGGCACCGAGAATTCACATCTTATGTCTCAGGATAGGCGACACATAAATGAGTTACCTGGGCTCGTTCCAGGTATACTAGTTTATGTTCATAGGCGACGTCGACCACTTAACATCAGGTGGTACGTTTGCCAGTTTGCCTATCCAACTAACATAAAAAAAAAAAAAAAAAACCACCTTACCATCTTTCGAGCACAGCGAGTCCCAAATACCCGCCTAGGGAGACCCACTCCCCCGCGCGATGCCTCAGAGAATTTCCCGTCGTAAAAGAAAAGAAAGGCAGGAAATGCCGTAAAAATCGAGTTCTTGTGGATTTCTGGACATTGAGGTGGTGTGGGTGAAATTTGGAATTGCTACGATGTCCGGTGGTGGAATTCTGCTGCAGGTAGCCAGTAGCCCGAACAATTCCTCAGAACACTCCCCGTGGCAGATGCGGTAGTAGATGCAGAGCGATCCCATCTATAATTTTATTTAAAATAGAAATTCGGGGGAACAGCATACATACAAATATCGGGGCGTGCGGTTTTTTTTTGGTTTCCCGTTAATTAATTGTTATTTTGTATTTTGTTAATTCGAAGCGGTTTTGTAAAGTGTTTGTTTTAAACTTAATCTGAATTTAATGTGATTGGTAGGCGAATATGGTGGTGGCCTGTGCTGGGTGGGTAAAGTGGGAAGTGATAGTTGATTGATGGCATAGGAGTTTCCCGCCGTTTCTTCATATTACAGACTAAATATTGTATTTTGTATGGCTAATAGCAGCTCATGCCTTCGAATGAAAAACAAAAATTGAAATTCGAACGTGTGTTTAAATTTATTCAAACTTGAAATTCTAACAAAACAAAACTATAAAGTGAACAGGACTGAAGTGAGACTGAAGTGTAATAAAAAAGAAATTGTAAATACTTAAAAAAATATAAAATGTATGTCATAAAATATATAATAAGTCATGACCTTGTTATGACATACTTTATGATCCTTACTATGTTGAATTACTAACCACAATAACCAGTCAAGATGTATGTATGCTATATACTAATAACATCGTAGTTATTATGTAATATTTCATATAATATGTTTTATAGTATGTAAAATATTGTACATAAATGTGTTTATATACCAAGTCAGTGTAGGTAATTTCAAATTTAATTTATGTACCTCAGAGGCTATATATATATATATATATATATATATATAGCGACGATGGCGTAGTGAGTATACGCTCGGCCTCTTGAGTGAGAGCCGAGAGGTCCGGGTTCGATCCTGACCCCCCGGAGATGCTTAGAAATGGATTTTTCTAAATTTCTACGTGCACCTGAACACGAGACCATCGCTTGCTCACCGGTGAAGGAGATTAAAAGTATTTGAAGGTGTGTGAAGTTCACCAACCCGCAATAGGCCAGCGCAGTGAACTATGGCCCAAATATTGAACTATATTACTAGAGTAATTACAACTCACTGGGCCCAAAACCCTCCTCGCCTGATTTCGAGGAGGAGACCCGTGCCCAGCAGTGGGACATATAAGGATTGATGTTATTATTATTATAATAAAAGGATATAAATTGCATTAATACATTAAATGTTTTGTTTTGTTTTCGTGTACCAAAAAACAAGGCTGCGACCTCAATTAATTTTTATTTTAGATATAATCATCATATTTATAAATTCTGATAAATGCTAAAAATGTTTTCATGAGGAAGTATTTAGCAACAAAAATTATCCAATGCCTGCATTCTGTCACACCGTAACGTCTTTAAAGATATTGCATTAAAAACTTAATTAATTTAAGGAATCTTCGATCAACAGGAATATTAACGGCATAATATGGTTTATGAATGTTAATTACATATTGACTGATAAAGGCTAAAGATGATATAGTTGTTAGTTTATAAAGAATAAAGATTTGCGCTCTACGTTCATAAAGAACATCTAAAGCACCTATGCGTCCACTGCTGAACATAGGCCTTTTTTTTTTCTTTAACGCCGGGAAATGCTCTGAGGCATTCCGCGGGGGAGTAGTTCTCCCCACGCGGGTATGTGGGACTCGCTGCGCCCGAAAGCTGGTAAGTGGACGCAGCTCTAGCCATTAAAACCCGACGAGTGCCACCATTGCCGCCCTTGGTGAGGTGTCCCGGTCTGTTCAGCAAACAAGGCACCTCGACGGCTAGTCAGTCCCTCAGGGGAACGACGCCCCTCCACAGATGGTTGTCCCGCACCAAAGAACAACCCTTCCCAACGTCGGGACAGTACAATGGCGTGTGGTTCCCGTCCTCGCCCCTTGCCCCCTGCTCTTTTGTCCCCTCTTCTTATAAGAGGGGTACAAAAAGCCCCCTTGGCTCAATTAGCTTCGCCCAAGGTGCTGGGCCCACCCCAGGCTACTGAGCCCTACCGCGCACACACATGGTGGGGAAATATATAGGCCTTCCTAAATGAACGTCAAGACGACCGATCCCTCGCCACTCGCATCCGACCCGGTCAGGCCTTGCACGGAGATCGTCTTCCCATCTGGTTAATGGCCGATCAACACATCGTCTACCCGAACGCGGCCTCCACTTGAATGAATGAATGAATGTATGAATATATTTTATTGTGCACATTACAGGAAACATACATATACACAAAAGTAACAAAAAATAAATAAATTAAGGTTATCATAGGCGGCCTTAGTACTTTTGAACCTTATTAGCCCATTCGCCATCCGTTCTCCTGAGTGTGATATCGATAACTTTAGTTCTCTGGCGGATGTCTTCGTATCTAATTTCCTATCTGCCAAGAAAAGCGGCCAGAGTCGGATTCGCCCATGAATGGTTCCGGACAGGAAGTAACATAATATGATTAAAGTTCTTGTAAGCGTAATTAAGTAAGGGTAAGCTCCACACCCGCTACCGATCAAGCCATGCCTTGTGTGCGTGTGTATGTCACTGAACTCCTCCTAGACGGCTGGACCGATTTTGATGAAATTTTTTGTGTGAGTTCAAGGGGATTCAAGGATGGTTTAGATTCACAAAAAAATATATTTTGTACAGGACAACGTCTGTCGGTGCCACTAGTATAATTATAATTTACTTAGGCACCTATTATAGATTTATTATTAGAAAATAATGGTTCACGGTTTACGCATAGGTTTATGTTTATGAAATTAAATGGTTTTTTTTATTTGAGTTGATTGAATGAAAGGTAAATTGCGGTTTACGATTTATGACGTATAAAAAAAACTACTTACTAGATCTCGTTCAAACTAATTTTTGGTGGAAATTTGCATGGTAATGTACATCATATATTTTTTTTAGCATTATCATTAAAAAAATGATATAAGAAACCTCAATATCATTTTTGAAGACCTATCCACAAATGCCCCACATGAATGGGTTTGATGAAAAAAAAAATTTGAATTTCATTTCTAAGTATTGGGGATCCCCCAAAAAATATTATATTTTTCTATTTTAGTGTGAAGATCTTAATGCGGTTCACAGAATACATGCTTACCAAGTTTACCAAGTTTTACCACATACGGACGGACAGACAGACATGACGAATCCATAAGGGTTCCGTTTTTTGCTATTTGGCTACGGATCCCTAAAAACACCCAGCATAGCACGCTCCATTGCACGTTGCGCTACCACAAATTTTCGGACCAGTCGAAAAGAGGCCACGTTTCGGCCTCGTAGGTCATCACGGAGAGAACGCATTGGTTGAAGACTTTCTTCAAAGTCTTTTTTTTTTCTTTTACGCCGGGAAATGCTCTGAGGCATCCCGCCTGGGGATTGGGTCTCCCCAGGTGGGTATGTGGGACTCGCTGCGCCCGAAAGATGGTAAATGAACGCAGCTCTACCCACTAAAACCCGGCGAGTGCCACCAGTGCCGCCATGGTGAGGTGCCCCGGATCTGTTAAGCTAACAGGGCACCTCGACGGCTAGTCAGCCCCGCAAGGGACCGACGCCTCGACGACCTCCACAGAGGGGTTGTCCCGCACTACAGAACAACCCCTTCCAACGTCGGGACAGTACAATGGGGTGAGGTTCCCATCTTCACCCCTTGCCCCCTGCTCTTTTGTCCCCTCTTCTTATAAGGGGGGTACAAAGAGCCCCCTCGGCTCAATTGGCTTCGCCCAAGGTGCTGGGCTCACCCTAGGCTACTGAGCCCCACCGCCACGACAAGGCCTGAACCATATGATGGGGTTTCTTCAAAGTCTGCGAAAATGGCATATGATATAATTAATCCAACAAAGCATGCACTTCTAGTCCCCATATTGTGGTTATCTTTAATGTATGGTGTATAACTTTTACGAATACTAATAATTACATTTATATGCATAATATAGTTAATTTGAAGCGATATTGAGATGTTTTTGAAATTAATTTGAATTTTAATGACTTTTTTTCTGCTAAAGACCAAATATTTAAATTTCATAATGATAAATAATGCTTTTTGTCTAGTTTAAAAGTAATTACAATAACGAACAATTTAATTTCGCTAATGATAAGTTAATGAGATAAGGGATTCATTCTATTAATATTATCAACGCTAATGTATGTATGGACGTTTGTTACTCTCACACATAAAAGACTGAATTGATTTTGATGAAAATTTACAGTAATATAGCGTATGCCACATCAGAATAACACGTATGCTATAATTTATAAAAATATTATGTGAATTGTACAAAATCTAATCCTACACACACAAAGTCGCGTGCACCAGCTAGTAGCTCTATATCCTACTAATATTATAAATGTGAAAGTAAGTTTGTTTGTTACGCTTTCACGGAAAAAAACTACTTAACCGTTCAACATGAAACTTTGTACACATATTCTTGGAGGTATTAGAAGTAATATAGGATACTTTTTATGCTTTGACGTGGCGGTGGGACTCAGTAGCCTAGGGTGAGACCGGCACCTTGGGCGAAGCTAATTGAGCCGAGGGGGCTCTTTGTACCCTCTTATTAGAAGAGGAGACAAAAGAGCAGGGGGCAAGGGGTGAGGATGGGAACCTCACCCGAGGTGAGATTCCCATCCACGGCCCTCGTTAACACCACCATCACCACCCACTTCAAGGTTGTTCTGTGGTGCGGGACAACCCCTTTGTGGAGGTGGCATCGGTCCCCTGAGGGACTGACTAGCCGTCGAGGTGCCTGCAGGGCATGCTCATTAGATCCGGGGCACCTCATCAAAGGCGGCATTGGTGGCACTCGCCGGGTTTTAGTGGGTAGAGCTGCGTCCACTTACCAGCATTCGGGCGCAGCGAGTCCCACATACCCATCTGGGTTAACTCCCCCACGGCTACCACAGAGCATTTCCCTGTGATAAAAAAATGATACATTTTATGAAGAAAAAAAACCTAAAACCTTGTCCTGCGCAGACGAAGTCGCGGGCACCAGCTAGTTATGTATAATATCCTGTTTCTCATGCATGATAAACTCATTTACTGGATCGATTTTAGTGAAATTTTACAATCTGTGCGATTTGGTAGGACCAAACTTTCCCCACCATGGTTCAGGCCTTGACGTGGCGGTGGGGCTCAGTAGCCTAGGGTGAGCCCAACACCTTGGGCGAAGCTAATTGAGCCGAGGGGGCTCTTATAAGAAGAAGGGCAAGGGGTGAGGAAGGGAACCTCACTCCATTGTACTGTTCCGACGTTGGGAAGGGTTGTTCTGTGGTGCGGGACAATCCCTCTGTGAAGGTGGCGTCAGTCCCTTGCGGGACTGACTAGCCGTCGAGGTGCCCTGTCAGCTTAACAGATCCGGGGCACCTCACCAAGGCGGCACTGGTGGCACTCGCCGGGTTTTAGTGGGTAGAGCTGCGTCCATTTACCATCTTTCGGGCGCAGTGAGTCCCAAATACCCACCTGGGGAGACCCAATCCCCAGGCGGGATGCCTCAGAGCATTTCCCGGCGTAAAAGAAAAAAAAAAGGACCAAACTTTAGATATATTTGGACACGCCAGGTAGCGATGTTATCTGTACTAGATGACGTATGCTTGGGCCAATAGTATATTAGATATATTTTTTTTTATCGAAGAGGGGGCAAATGGATAGTCGTTTCACCTGGTGGTAAGTGATAAGTGAGATCCACAGACACCCGCTACTAGAGGTTCCGACAGACGTCCTGTGACAGATCAACTATTTAATCTTTCGTATTAGTTTATTTCTGACTCGAAAACCAATTGAAACATTTTAGGACTTTTTAAATTTCTGAACGCACTTATAAAATAAATAAATATATTTGACAACCAAGTGACACTGGAGACCCGAATTCATCCTAGCGACTCTAGGATAATTTGAGGATCAAGCACTTGGTCCTAGTAGCGAGTCATAGATAGGGAATTTCATTCGATATGTAGCGACCGGACGAATATCAAATTTTTGACATGTAGGAGCAGTTATTGTAAAAAATTTCACGATGTTAGCACAGCGTAAATACATGACTTTGCTTATAATTGATGTTAGTTCGAAGTTTAGTCGTTCGTAAAATCATAAAACGATAAAAACTTGTTTTGTAAATTACCATGAGAAGCTTAATCAATATATTATAATTAGACTCGTGCAGGTTTTAATGACATCATCATTTTTATGACGTCATTATCTTGAGTTTTTACGACATTAAAATTACAATAAAGAACCCCGAAAATATTGATCCTACCATCATTTTTTTATCGCATGGAAATCCTTATGGATGCAGCCAGCCAGATCTTCGCCTAGATCCTGACCCAATGTGGGACTCGTACTAGGAGTGCCCACTAAATAAAAGCACTGCGAGCGCCTTCAGCCGCTTTACGAAGGTTCCGGATCTGCAGACAATAGGTTCACCTCAGCGACAGGCTGGCCCCGGCGAAGGCCAGACTACTCCTCGTAAGGGGGGACTGCCCGACCGTTACAAAGCAGTCCCCACGTCCTGTCGGGATCGATCCTGAGCCCGACACAAACACAGGGGCGTTACTGGAGGCGAACTAAAGATAACACTGCTGCTTCATAAATCAAAATCAAAATAAATAAATAAAAATATATATACATAAATAAAAATAAATAATAATCCTTACTAATATTATAAATGCGATGGTAACTCTGTCTGTCTGTCGCTCTTTCTCTTCTTCACGCCTAAGCCACTCAACCGACTTACATGAAATATTATATAAAGATAGTTTGAGACCCGAAAAAGGACATAGAATAGTTTTTATCCCGGAAACACAACAGAACAGCCCCTCCCAACGCCGGGAAAGTACAATGGGGTGTGGTTACCATCCTCGCCCCTTATCCTCCTGCTCTTTTGTCCCCTATTCTTATAAGAGGGTTACAAAGAGCAGCTCCCTCGGCTCGCTTTGCTTCGCCCAAGGTGCTGGGTTCAACTTAGGCTACTGAGCCCCACCGCCACGACAAGGCTTGAACCGTGGCGGGGAACCTCCTATACCTGATAAAACATCAAATGCCTGCTTTAATTTAAGATTTTTATTTACAAAAATCCTTATCGATCGTCGAGACGAGCAGCCTTGGGATCTCCGGAGAAACTTCATTGCTTATTCATGACCCCAAAACTATACGAGACTACATAATATAATTTCCAACGTGTTTCATTCGTTTTCAATAATCATCATTCCTCATTTTTTGTCTTTGAAATTATTACATCTTTAGGTACCTACTATAAAATATCAAAGTGCTTTTTGTGTTGGTCTGTGTGTGCATCGATATTCATTTATTCCCAAGAACTAAAGATAAAATTCGAGGTATTCGCTTTACGAGCCCTGAAGATGCGGTGAAAGCGTACGAAAATGCCATAGAAGAGACTCCTAAGGAAGAATGGGCCCACTGCTTTTTTCAGTGGTTCCATCGAATGCGACGATGTGTAAAAAGAAACGGAGATTACTTCGAAAAACAATAAAAGTATTGGCAACTTTCTACATTAAGCCGTTTTTCATTTTCTAAACATTTTCAGTGTTACCTAGGTAAAAGTAAAATAAGTAAAACCCCGGCCCAGTCTTTCTTCTGAACCACGGAACAGATTTGGGTGAAATTTGATATGAAGATACTTTGAAACTTAAAATAGGACATAAAATAGTTTTCATCCTGAAAATCTCTCGGGAACGGGACCTATGCGGGTAATACCCCGGTACTGACTATCTTCTAAACCACGGAACAGATTTAGGTGAAATTTGATATGAAGATATTTTGAAACTTAACGTAGGACTTAAAATAGTTTTTATCCTGAAAATCCTTCGGGAACGGGAACTATGCGTATAAACCCCCGGGACTGTCTATCTTCTAAACCACGGCACAGATTTGGGTGAAATTTGATAAAAAGATAATCTGGAACTGAACGTAGGACTTAAAATAGTTCTTATCCTGAAAATCCTTCGGGAACGGGAACTATGCGGGCAAAAACCCAGGAATGTCTATCTTCTAAACCACGGCACAGATTTGGGTGAAATTTGATATAAAGATACTTTGGAACTGAACGTAGGACTTAAAATAGTTCTTATCCTGAAAATCCCATAGGAACTATGCGGGTAAAACCCACGGAATGTCTATCTTCTAAACCATGGAATAGATTTGAGTGAAATTTGATATAAAGATACTTTAAAATTTAACGTAGGATATAAAATAGTTCTTATCCTGAAAATCCCACGGGAACGGGAACCATGTACGTAAAACCTCCAGACTGTCTATCTTCTAAATCACGGAACAGATTTAAGTGAAATTTGATATGAAGATACTTTGAAACTTAACGTAGAATTTTAAAAAGTTTTTATCCTGAAAATCTTTCGGGAACATGAAATATGCGGGCAAACCCCAGGACTGTCTATCTTCTAAACCACGGCACAGATTTGGGTGAAATTTGATATGAAGATGCTTTTGAAACCCAACGTACGACATAAAATAGTTGTTATCTTGTAAATACCACGGGAACGGGAGTTATGCAGCTAAAACGCCGGGACTGTATATTTGTTAAACCATTACCCATTACCAACCAAATTAGAGTGAAATTTGATACAGAGATAGTTTGAGACCCAAGGTAAGATGTATAAGTGTAACAAGATTTTTTTTAGATACGCCATCTATTGACGGCGTTAACACAAAATGTAGATCACGCTATCTATTACAAGATGCGAATCCTTATGAGGGTCGCACCTTTGTATTGCACGCCTTTCAAATGAATACTGTATCCTGTATGTAATAAAAATTATAATTGTTTGTAAATTGGAACAATATTATTTAAAAAATAAGATTTAAAGAAATACTTCTTACATGCGGATGAAGTCGCGGGTAAAAGCTTTTAAATATTATACGGTCTTACATACGAGGCTTTCACTGGCAGATAGCTGATGTTATAAGGCGTAACTTTGGCCATAAAAATGATCATCATCAATCCAAACGGCTGTAAATCTAAGTAAACGCGAGCGAAGCTGCGGGCAACAGCTAGTAATTAATAATTATAACTCAAGAGCGGTTGGACCGATTTTAATGGTTTTTAATTTATTATGTTTATCTCCGTCCAGAATATCAGAATAACTATTAAAAACATTGAAAAATTGACTAGAAAATAAAGTAAAAGAAAAAACATTTTTCTATACAAAATGTTCACGAGTTTCCTAAATGTCAAACATTTAATATAAATTATCCTATCGATACGGTAAGCTCTCCTCTCAAATTAAAGATAGTATTTAAATAAAGGTTTCGAATCGACAACATATATCCACAATATTCGGATAATGGCATATTTAAGATTTTAAAAATATTAGAAATAAAAAAGAATTGACATAATATTATACAATAGTTGTCAAATTTTTACGCGTGTGTCACGGAGCTTAGTTGAAAGGAGTGCGATCGACATTATCTTTTTAAATAAAAATCAATGCCACTTTTCGTTGTAATTTTATAACTCAAGAACGGGCTCACCAATCCTAACCAAATGTTTAGGCTTTGTTCGGACTATTTAGTAGATGGTTTATGTAAAGTTTGCACAAAATCGGTGGAGCGGTTCTTCATTTAACACATTTTTTTAATTCAATAAATGGCGGATCATTTTGTTAATGGAGATTTTGCTGTCAAATTGAAACTTTTTCAGTTGGGGTCATATTGAAACTTTTTTCAGTGTTGACAGCACAACATTAAGTTTTAAAATAGCTAGCAATTAATAATATATTTTTTGTTTGAATAAATTAATTTGATGTTCCAATTTTTTTTATTTCACTTTATACGTAGCGAAGCACGTACATACCGGGCCGCTAGTATATTATAAAATTAATAGCTCCTTGGCATATCCACGGAAACTTCATTGCTGAATGCTGATCCATGACCTATAACTATACGAAGCTACATTCAATTTTTACATGTTTCTTTCATTTAAAATTATTATTATCCATTTAACACGCTTATATTAGATTCCTGAATGTATGTATGTATGTGTATATCTATATAACGGAATCTTTTAACGTTATTTTTACCCACTTTAAAGGCCTGTCCAGCGATATTTCACCGCAAGTTTTTACAGATTCAGTTCAGAATTTCGAAAAAAAAACTCCGCCGTGAAATATCACTGTGCGTACCGACCCTTAGAAATAGATACCGATGAAATATTTAACAATGAATACCGAGCACTTCACGCTTTTTTTAATAACCAATATAATTTTATTGTTAATCTATTTAATTCTTGTGTTAAAAATTATATTCAAATTTACGTTGGGTTTGCTCTTAAGGCGTGTTTTTTTTCCAGATGTTTTTGTCTTTGAGAATAACGAATCTTTATCTCGTAGATCGTATGTTCCCACATATCAATGTTATTGTATGAGCAAAATGTTATAAACAATTCTAAAAACAAAGTATTTAGCAAACACGGAAATAAATTTATTCCTTTGCGAAGGTTCGTGTTCGCGCCGCACCGTCGTGGTCGGTACGACATTAATTGAACGGCGATGCTGGACCGTTATGTACTCGTGGGTTCATATCGGTCCTTAAAAATAGGAGGACAGGATGGACTCTAGCTTTAAGATCCGGTTAAAAATTGCCTTCATTTAGATTTAAAACTTAACCAGTCAAGTAAAAACACAGCGACACGGCACTCAGCAGTGAAAAGCTGACTGTATCTTTCTCGCTCGGACATACTCGGCGGTCCCGAGTTCACTCGAGCCTTTCATCTCCGAGCGTGACGGATCAGCCTCACTCACAGCTTACAAAAATCTGTGTGCGGTGCGCCAAAATAAATTTTGACTTCAAAAAAGTGCCAGCGTAACGGTAGATACCTTCTTATAGAAGTCGCTAAATAAGTAGGTTTTGATAAGGAACTTTGTTTGATAGGCTGTGTATTACTGGTAACGTATGAGTCATATACCCAACACAATACTGGCTGGTTCAGAGAGAGCTAGTCCAGACTCGTAAATGAACCACTTCCCAACAGATGAAAATTACACAAAATCGCAGCGACACCGCGACACCGTGTGGTGTCATTTATAATTTGATAACAAGTTTCTAATAACTTCCCATATAACCGGTCCAACATTCAATGACCTTGAGATTTCGGACTTATGAGGTCGAAAAGTAGTTTAGCGTCTAATTCTGGCAAATTTAAGTATATGTGTATATCTATAAGGGTATTTGTGAGATATCAACCATGAATTTTCTTCGGATCAATTTTTATTTTTTTAATAGCATAGGAGACCAAAGGAGCAGTCGTAGCGTTTTGGCGACTATCGACGCTCATACACACGTACAACCAGAAATTATGCAGATGCGTTGCCCTCCTTTTCTCTATCCACCCAATGGGGTATCGGAAACTCACAAACCGCACGTTTCGTGTCGACAGACGTTCGACAGAAAAGTTGTCACTTGACGCCGGTGTATCCGAGCGAGAGGTACCACCCCGGTTGTGCCGGCCCAATTCGTCTGCAAAGCAGCATCGCACTACCTCTTCTCATCTTGGCAATTTTTGAACAAAATTGTTAAATGTGATCCACTTTTTGTATCGTTCATATCCCGTAACTGGGCCTGCGCATAGGTAAATCATGACCCAACACCCTCCTCGCCTGATTTCGAGGAGATCCGCACACATTAGGAGATATAAGGATCGATGATAATTGTGGCGGTGATCGTATAAATTCCTCACCATGGTTCAGGCCTTGACGTGGCGGTGGGGCCAGTAGCCTAGGGTGAGCCCAGCACCTTGGGCGAAGCGAATTGAGCTGAGGGGGCTCTTTGTACCCCTCTTATAAGAAGAGGGCACAAAAGAGCAGGGGGCAAGTAGCGAGGATGGGCACCTCACCCCATTGTACTATCCCGACGTTGGAAGAAGTTGTTCTGTGGTGCGGGACAACCACTCTGTGGGGGTGGCGTCGGTTCCTTGCGGGACTGACTAACCGTCGAGGTGCCCTGTTTGTTTATTAGATCCGGGGCACCTCACCAAAGGCGGCATTGGTGGCACTCGCTGGGTTTTAGTGGGTAGAGCTGGTGATCGTATAAAGTACTTATTTTTGTAATTATTGGTACCAATAGTTCTTATGTTAACATGGAACCTAGTTTCGTCTTTCTTAAAAAATATTTAAATCAGATATTTTGTATATAATTAAAACAAAATTATTTTCAAAATATTCAAATTATATAATATTACTTATCATAACCACGTGAACCCAGATAAGACAATAAGTTTTATGTTGAAACCTAATTGTTATGGATGCATTGTTACAGTCTATATGACATGATTATTTTGTTTACACTTTGATGGTATTTGCATATAATAATAATAATATCAACCCTTATATATGTCTCACTGCCGGGCAAGGGTCTCCTCCTCAAAATCAGGCCATAGATGAGCAAGCGATGGTCTCATGTTCGTTGTGTGTGGTTCACGTAGAAATTTAGATAAGCCCCATTTTTAGGCATCACTTGGAGGGGGGGGGGGGGTTTAGCTCTAGGCTTGTTCACGAGAACAAGATAATCCACGAAATAAAAGTGAAAAACATGGTAAATATCCCGTTTTAAATAATTTTTGCAATGAAAATGTTAACTTGAAATCATTTTCAAGTTAACATTTTAAGTTAATTATAAGTCAAGTATATGAACACTTGCTGGTTGAAAAAGTGAACGATTAATAACCCTGAAAGTAGATTGTTTATGTAAGGATAGACATTTGATTTATTATAATGACTATTATAATAATATATTTATTATAATGACTATTATATTAATATATTTATTATAATGACTATTATATTAATATATTTATAATAATGATTATTCATATAAGTAATGAATACTTATACTTTTAATGGCTCTATATTTTTTCATTCGTGCTTATAGCCTCTTTCACTCCTAAAATCCCTGTTTTGAAATATTTCCAGCATATAAAATTGTCATCTGACCTGCTGGGCTAGCATGCGTACAACGAGATATCTCTTGAAGAGAGAGAGAGAGAGAGAGAGAGAGAGAGAGAGAGAGAGAGAGAGAGATAATGTCTACATCGAGTATTTCACTACATCGTTCGGGTAATACGAAGAGTGCTACAACGAGAACACTCTTCGTATACCGATATTATAATAATTATAGTAGGGAAACTCCAAGGTATACAAGTAATAGGCACCCGGTCTTATTTATTTAAGTTTAAATTACTTAATCTCGTCCTTAATATTGTAAACGCATGTTAGCTACTGTAGAAATTGTAAGAGGTAGTGCCATGCTGCTATGCAGCCGACTTGGGCCGCCACGACCCGGTGGTGCCTCTCGCTCACATAACACCGGCGTCAAGTGACAGCTAAGCTGTCGCGTTTTGTGCGCTTTGTGAGTGTGCGGTGGCCCATGGGGGGATTAGGGAAAAGGAGGGCAACACATCTGCATAACCCCTGGTTGTGCGGCTGTGTATAAGCGTCGCCAGTCACCATAAGATTCCGACTGCTCGTATGCCCCCTTATGACATAAAAAAAAGACAGAGAGATAATACGAGAAAAAGGGTAGACTAAATTTTGTCGTGCGCGCATGCTAGGACAGCTGGTGAGGCTTATATTCAATTTTAACTTTTCAGTACTACTTATAACGTTCGTTACACAGTTTGCAACCTGGGTCTGACAGAAGTAACATTGGTCAGCGATCAGACAAGTCATTTATTGTGCCTTGAAGACGTGTGACGGCAGCGAATTTGTCAAATTTATTTTAAATTACGTGATTTTTACGGTATTTTTGTTGTCTATATAATGGTATGGAACCCTTCATGTGCAAACCCGCCTCGCACTTAGCCGGTTTTTCTGAAATGTTGCGGTATCACATACTTGGGATTGCCAGCCGCCGTCTATACGGTCGGAAGCAAGCCAGGTGACCTTTATTCGCCCTTGGAAGGTAGAGTAGCTCTTATGACCCATGACGTTGGAAAGTCAATCGAAATGTGGTAGACTACCACTAGGTAGTTAAACACTGTCTACAGTCTACACGGTTAGAAATTAACAGTTTCCTCTGTCAGGCGTCGGTTGAAGACCGTGTAGCAGGCAGGTTTGCAAATTTCACGTTTTCGTGAATCAATCGTTTTCGTTAAAAACAAATCGTTTGTTTTTTAGCACTTATATTTTTTACGTATCAAAATTAAAATATTTTTTTAAATTCAAAATAGTACCATTAGAGTATCTTTTAGAACGTCAATTGAGTCTACCACCGGTTCCAAAACAAGCCAACCGAAGTCAAAAGAAGAACCGGCGAAACAAACTCAGTGGAACTAATCTTTTCAAATATTTTATAACTAATTTTACATATTGTTATCCTGAAATGCCTGGGAGGAACGCCCTATTCCCAAAGTGTGATATCTTCCATGAAATCTAATAGTATTGTTTTTTTTAGTCTTTGTTTTTTTTATTTCACGCGTTTTACCAAATCACGTATTGTCAGCAGGTAGTACTGCTCAAAATATTTGTTTACGACGTGTTAATCACGCAAAAGTATCTTTTAACCTTAGCATAAAGAATCCTTGACCTTCAAAGTCCAAGAATTCGTATTTCTTTTAAATTTTCATATAATATAAACACAAACTAGATCCGGAAGTTTTGCTAACCTAAGATTAGAGATAATAACATGATTCATGCAACACGCGTATTAAATTGTAGTAGCGGTTCAGCGGAGACATACATAATATCATGACAGATCTATGTTCAGGGATAGAGATTAAATAGTAGGAAGTTTTTTTTTTCTTTAACGCCGGGAAATACTCTGAGGCATCCTGCGGGGGAGTGGGACCCGCTGCGCCCGAAAGGTGGTAAAATGAACTCAGCTCTACCCACCAAAACCCGGCGAGTGCCGCCCTTGGTGGGGTGCCCCGGATCTAATGATAAACGGCACCTCGACTCCCGGAAAAAAGCGTGGTGCTTGTACTAAGTTTTTATACTAACTTCACGTTTTAGAAATAGATACCGATGAAATATTTTTTACAATGAATATCGAGCACCTCATGCTTTTACAATACAATAACAAATATCATTTATTTAATTTGTTGACCCTTTTAATTCTTTTATTAAAAAATATTTTCAATTTTTAGTTCGGTTTGCTATTAAAGCGTGTTTTTTAATTTTTTTAAACTATAATTCATTTTTTACTTTTTAGTGTCGGCTTTTTTAATTAAAGTTTTTATTAATTTAAAGTACTCGTAAATAAAAGCGTATAATAAGAGATAATGTGTAGCCATAATTCCATACATATTATTTAGTTATGCAACTATTAAGTACCTACGTAAAAATAACAAAAACAGACACAGTCAATGTGGATTCTAGCATTTGACCGCTCAATGTTTATATAATGAAAAAAATAAAGTGAAAGTACCTTTTTGTATGGAGTGAAGTGGCGACAATTTGCATTTGGTTTAATAAAGCATGTCGCTGGGAGGTGATAGGCCGTTCCGATGAATAAATTATAAAAATGGCGCCTGCGATCGATTTTATTATTATGTATTACGAATTTATAATATTGAGCCAATGGGGCTTAATTTCAAATTTGGAATACTTTTTAAAAACCCAGCCAAGTGTGAGTCTGACTCACACGTTGAGGTTTCCGAAAAACGCGTTTTCATGTAATACAATAACAAACTAACAGTTTTCAGACCAACCCGACACCAGGAGGGCGTGTGGTCGCAGACTGCACGGTTGACGGGGGGCAATCCCCCACTTTTACCAACCAAAAGTAAGACAAATGGGCTCACACTAATCCGATGTAGCATTAGGGCCTTCGGGCCGTCAGCATAGATCCATCCGAAAAAAAAAGTTTTCAGATTTATTCCTTGATGTTGTGAGACCTAGCTTCTTTTTATGATTTTATGATTTTATGATTATATGTCAATGGGAAGTATTTTGGTTTGACAGACCGATAGACAGAAGATAGACAAACGAACAACAAAGCGATCCTGGGTTCTTTTGAAGTGAAACTTCTTTGCGCGCATGAGGGTAAAATTTTCACGGAACGAAAATGTGCAACGTTTTTGTTCAAGAAGAGAGTGATTGAGACCGATTGAGAGAGAGTGAGAAAGCCGTAGCATGAAGCACATAGCCATGGAGTGAGAGTAGGGAGGAAGCGAGTGAGAAAGATCGAGAGAGAGAGAGAGAGAGAGAGAGAGAGAGATAGAGAGAACGTCGCATAGCAAATCTCGTAAATTTAAAGCTTAAGATTAATATAAATATAAACGAGATTTAATAATTAGTTTGCCAATTATAAGTTTCACTTCTGACATGTGTAGGTACTATGTACGCACGCACTTTTGTTTTTCATTTTGAGAAACGGAACTGTAAGAAGAAGATTTAGTTAAAATTGGTTTAAATAATCTTGAAGCATTATTATAGCTTCCTAAAAACATCTGGATACTTTCTAGATGAGCGTTTTACGGGTCACCAGCATTCTTGCGCCTCTAATTACATCAAAGTAAATAAAAAAAAAAATACGTGACAAAAGTAAAAAATATAATGCGGTTAAGGGTAAGAACGTGACTTAAACACGATTGTCAATTTGTATTGGATTTAATGGAATTATTTGTTCTTAAAGTAATTCAATTATGATAAAAACAACTACGAGGGAACTATTTAACGGCGGTCATTTTGTTTTACATTTCAGAACGCCGATGTCATTATTGTTTGAATTTTGATAAGATCAATGTTCCAAACACAAATAATTGCGGAGTTTTTTTTCTTTTATGGCAATGAGAATTTATTAAATGCCAGTGTCAATTGCGGAGTGAGGAACCACTTTTGTGATTAAACCGGTCAAGTGCGAGTTGTACAGGTGTATAAAAAGGTTCCAATGGAAAAGTCATTTAATATGGCTGTTTGCGCATAGTGCCTAGTCAAACTAAATCGCAATGTTTCAACCTTTTGTATGTTCTTATTATGTTATTATTTGTACAAAATTATATATTATACTAAATTATAATAAATACACGAGTTTCACTATAGGTATTCCATTCTTGAGTCTAAACAATGGCATTATTACAAATAATTAATTATCATTCTGTAGGTATCATTGATGGAAATTATAGATGGTAGTCACTTAAGCAGTATAATTGCCTATGATTGACTTGCTAAGCCAGTCTCTATAGTCATCCAGTCGGTAGTCAGTTTCTGTGTAACAATACGCCCTGTCATGTAAGTGTAGTTTAGGATGGTTGTATACAGAGCCTGTGCAGGTTTCTAAGTCGTAGTTTTTTTTGTGCCCTACTTGGTTAGATTAAAAAAAAACTTAGTTGCGCTTCGAGTCAGGGAATAAAAACCTCTTCACCATGGTTCAAGCCTTGTCGTGGCGGTGGGGCTCAGTAGCCTAAGGTGAACCAAGTACCTTGGGCTTGAGCTCTTTGTACCCCTTTTAAAAGAAGAGGGGTCTGCGGGAGGGGACAAGGGGCGAGTATGGGAACCTCATCCCATTGCACTGTCAGCGCGCCACCCGGGTGGCGCCACCAGGGCTAACAAAAGAAAAGATGAAACAAAAGACTGACCCCACGAGTACTCACTAACAATCGTGTTAGGCTTTAATGAACTTATAATAAATACTTTAATAAATTTTACTGTCGTAAGTTATAGATTATTATTAACGTCTTAGTATTATTCACGATTTTCACATAAACAGCTGACGCTGACCCGATCGGTTTTGCCTTTTTAGAGTTTAATACCGGTGGGAGGTTTGCGCTGTGTCGCACTCCCGTCTGTGTGTACCACCATCCTGCATGTTTCTTCCGTGAAACAGCTTTGCTGTGTTTCGGAGAGAGGGGCAAGACATGCAGTGTAATTGATAGCACAGAGAGACAGACAACACACGAACGAGCTTATGTTCATGGTGTTCATGAGCGACGCTGACCACAGGTGGCATGTCTGCCAATTTGCCTATCCAAGTAGCCTTTTTTTTTTTATAGAAGAGGGGGCAAACGGATAGTCGGTTCACCTGATGGTAAGTGAAGAGCGAGCCTAAAAATAATATTGCTTTATAATTATTATATTTTCATTATTTAAGACTTATTCGCCTGACCTTTAAAGAACTGTATGTAATATTATGTCCAATGTTTGAAACTAGCTGATTATAAGTTGTCATCGTGTTCACCCCTGGCTCCTCACTATTGTATCTTGCCCAGGAATCTCATCCATAGTCAACGCATCTAGTCTCACATCTGTCCATCTCTTATTTCCTAACTTCATGGTCCATCTTTCCGAAAAAAAATATTGGTTGTCTGTAAAATCGGTTTCCGGACGATAGTTTTACGTGATAACACTGATTGATTATACTGATGGTTGTTGGTGGAAATTCATGTTTTATAATAATCATAAAACTCTTCTTTCACTTTTTCCACTTTTATTTTATATATATTACAAATTTAAATTAAATTACACGACCGGATTCGACAAAGTCATTGGAAAAAGTGAAAAAAGAGTGTTATGATTATTACGTGATAACGTCATAAAAAATAGTGATGAAAAATTTATTACGCTTTTTTGAGAAGAACAGTTAAGTCATTCAAGTGAACAAAATGAAATTAGACTGAAAATTATGGAGGAAATCAATTACATCTTATTAAAACACAAAAACACAAAACACGTTGTCGCGTATTAAAATTTGTTATAAATAATGGTTTCCAAGCCAACGTTCGGATGCTCCGAGTGAAAGGAACGAGATGCTTTTTCGTGCGCGCTGCCGGTGTTCATCATAATATTAAGACGCTATCACCTCAACAACAGACACATTGCACACTTCGTATAGGTTTCCTGAACATGGAAAAACACGCAATGTGTACTTGAACGTTTTTATGATTTCATTAATATCTTATATCTTTAAATGAGCAATTCTTGTATATATGTGTATATATATATATATATATATATATATATATATATAATTGGAATCTCGGAATCGGCTCCAACGATTTGCATGAAATTTAGTATATAGGGGGTTTCGGGGGCGATAAATCGATCTAGCTGGGATTCGTTTTTAGAAAATGTCATTTTATTTAAAAAAAAAAACCGAGCAAAGCTCGGTCATCCAGGTACTGACGTATATAAATTGCTGAACTTCGAATAATTGAAATTTATAGTCAAATAACATAATTTAATAACAAGCGAAGTGTGAGTCGAGTCTGTGTTAAGTTACGATCAACTTCACGAATCATTGTTCATCGAAGGTGTCAAGTGTCAAGTACTGGCTAGAAAAAAAAGAAAAAAATATGGAATGGTAAAACTATAACGCGAATGATAACCCAAGGATATAAATCCTTACCTGTCTTCTCCATATTCACATTGTGGACCTTTCCTTCAGTATCCGAGTCCAGGTCAACGACGCACATGTCGCCGCGAGCGTCGTGTTCCCGTGCCACTTGCATTAGTACTGGTTCACAGTTCAAACTTCAGCCTTCAGTCGATATTACAATAAAAAGTTTTTATGTGAATCATAGAGCTTAGAACATAATACCTACTGGCTGGCGTTGCCGTTAAGTAAAATAAAAAAATAAATTTATCGGCGCTAAATAGCGTGATTGTATTTTTATTTATGTTTGCTTAGTCACTATCATCATCATCATCATCCTGTCCACTAGTAAGGGTCTATGTGAGGGTTCCGTAGCTGAGCAAGGATTTAAGCAACATGGATCAAAATATTCTGGACATTTTCGACACGCATTTCTTTAAAATTAGTTTTGTTCATGCATTTTAAAACGATCATAATATTAAGGATTACTCTGATCACATGACTCTATCCGGTTATAACATGCCCGATGGGCTAAGCCTATTCAAAAATTGACGAAGGGCACCTGGCTGGTGGCCAAATGTAAATTTTCGAAAAGGCTTAGAATCAAATGGATGGAAAATCTTGTAATGATGTGTTGTTTTACAGATTATACATTTTTGTCAATATTTCCTGTGAGGTATTTGACCATTTAATATATTTATGACTTACTTGGCGTCAGGTCAACGTTCAGGAACAACGATGTTAATGAAGACAGGATTAATCATTGTTAAATTAAAATTCATTCTAACTTTGGCTTGGGTCGTGAGTGGAACAACCTTTGTAGTTTGTTTGTTAGTCATAAATCAATTGATGGGCTAATGACACCAGTGCGAGGATACCCGTTTAAAAAAAAAAAACCCAACCAGTCACAGGGACTGCCGATAGAAGTGAAAACAAAACAATTAAATTCAAATACCTATAATACAGGCTGAAAAGATTATGACAACCTATACAATTTAAATGGCACACAAGATGGCTGCATGACATTGACATTTCGCTTTTACACCACGTCAATCTGGTCCCGTGCTAAGTTCTCGAACAACTTGTGTTACGGGTTAATTTTATACTATACATATATTTAAGATTTTTAATAATACACATATTTAATACACTTCCATGACCCTGGAACACAGATTTTTTTTTCCTGATTCGAACCTGCTACTTCCGGCTTGAGCGCCAACGCGCTAACCACTGAGCCACAGAGGTCGTCGAATTCGTCGTCTAGTTTAATTCATATCATATTTCATCCGTGATCTTCAATTAACATAACCCCACCCCATCAATGATATTCATACAGTTAATTATGGGCGAATATTTCTATCAATCCTTTTCCAGGTAACCTCGTGAGGCTGGAGGCGGCATAGCCGTCAACCGACCCGGCTGGCCTCGGCCAAGATTAGACTCGACTCTAGTTATATAACCACCAATTACACATGTAACGTGCGTAAATTATCGATTATGCTGTGAGCTTATTCTGTAGCCATGCTTTCTGTTGTAAACTATATATTATAAGATCCTTCAACGTTATTATTTAAGGGTGGGGACACCAGCGAGGCCAGACGGGTGATCAGTCCTCATTTAACGGGACCATTTCACCCAAGATCCTTCAACGTTACTGACTGGCCTGTTGGTCTTGTGGTTAATGACCCTGACTGCTAAACCAGAAGGTCGTGGGTTCGATCCCCACCTTGGACAAATTTTTGTGTGATGAGCATGATCATTTGTTCTGTGTTAGGGTGTAATTTATCTATTCGATGCCAATTATTGCAGTGCCTTTTCTGTTTTTCTTTCCGAAACACAATCGAGCTGTTCGAGAGAAATAAGCAGGATTGTGGCGCCGCTGTGTGGTGGCACTCGGCATTTGTGCATTCCTCCCAACGGTAAAAAGGCCCAACACCGCCTGAATTCGAGGAGGAGACCCGTGCCCAGCAGTGGGACATACCTACTGTAAGTGTGCTATAAGGGTTGATGATGATAATAATACCGGGTGTATTAGGAACGCTTGCGAAGATGAAACTCTAATAATATACTATTTATATACTAGCTGTTGCCCGCAGCTTCGCCCGCGCTAACTTTTAAAATTTGAGGGGTTGACCACCCTTATCACTTAGGGGTATGAAAAATAGATAGTAGCCGATTCTCAGACCTACTGAGTACACATATAAAATTTGGTAAAAATCGGTAAAGCCGTTTCGGAGGAGTACGGTAACTAACATTGTGACATGGAAATTTTATATATTAGAAGATAATGCATATAACCATTTTTTAACGTTTTTTAAAGAAAATTTTAGGACTTGTGTATTTTGCAAACCCGCAATGTATGTATACATACTATGCACTCATGCTAATGCTGCACCGCGAGACGTGCGACTAGCGGGCGCACTGAAGACGCGCGCGGTGCGGGAGTTCGTTCACCTCGTGCATGCGGCGAATGCTATCAGATGATTCAGTCCGCTAGCCGGCGTGAACCATAAACATTGCTGTTTTTTTTCAAAAAAACATTATTTAAAAGCATTATCATCAAATTCCTGTAACGTAATGTTTACTAAACCGGATTATACAAAAAAAAAATGAAAAAAGGCAATCAAAAAAAAAAAAAAAAGAAAACGCGTTTTTTTCACTTGTATCATGTCAGGCTATGCCAATACTATCATACCTCTTCGTTTTCGCAAGCGTTCCAAATACAGCCGGTATAATAGATATTTAATTGTGATGAATACGCATAAAGCGTATGTTTAGCGTGATAAAAAGTATCTAATGCAGGTTGACATTTTTACTTTTATATTAGAATTAAACTGTAGTAATCTTAGAAACGAAGACATCCGCCAGAGAACTAAGTTACCGATATCACGCGAAGATTAAGCCTGTTGAAGTGGCATTGGGGCTTGGGCTGGTCACACACTCAGGAGGACGGATGGCCGATGGGCCAATAAGGTTCAAAAGTGGAGGCCGCCTTCGGGTAGACCGAAGTGTTGGGAAGACGATTTCCGCTCAGTGGCCGTTCCGTGTTGGATGAGAGTGGTGTGGGATCGGTCGTCTTGACGTTCAATAAAGGATGAAAGTGGACGAATAGACGATAATGATGATTCAGAAAAGGAATCTCAAAATTGTTTGAAAGTTAACGATCCCGAGAGTTTCTAAAATGGCTGCCATTATAGTCCCATTTGTACATCATGACTGGTAAATTGAGACAATCTGCGATTTTCCTCATAACTCATATTATGTTCGTCATAGTTTGACCAGAAATATATAAACCCTGTGTGGTGTCGCCACTTTATCTTTTATATTTAAATTAGTTCTGAAATTTTCCGCAATATGGCGAGGTTATAAGGTTTTATAAGCCTCATTATCTTTTATTATAAGGTTTGTTACTTCAGTACACTGCTTTACCGAGTACACTTACCCTCGGCTCAATTACCATGGTGGGGACCATGGTAATTGAGCCGAGGAGGTTCTTTTGTACCTCTCTTCTTATAAGAGGGGACAAAGGAGTAGAGGGCAAGGGGCGAGGATGGGAACCTCGCCCCATTGTAACAGGGAGGGGTTGTTCTGTGGTGCGGGATAACCCCTCTGTGGTGGTGGCGTCGGTCCCTTGGAGGACTGGCTAGCCGTGGGGGTGCCCTGTTTGCTCATTAGATCCGGGGCACCTGACCAAAGGCGGCATTAGTGGCACTCGCCAGGTTTTAATGGGTAGAGCTGCGACCACTTACCAGCTTTAGGATGCAGCGAGTCCCATATATCCGCGTGGAGAGACCCACTCCCCCGCGGGATGCCTCAGAGTATTTCCTGGCGTTAAAAAAAAAAGACGGCCGATCCCATGACACTCGCATCCAACACGGTCCGGTTACTACACGGAGATCGTCTTCCAGCCTTTTTTGACGATTGAGGTGACGTAGATCCTACAAACCCCAGGCGGGTATGTAGGACCTACGTCACCTCCTTAGAGGGGTTGTCCCTCATCACAGAACAACTCCTCTCAACTTCGGGACAGTGCAATGGGGTAAGGTTCCCATCCTCGCCCCATGGCCCCCTGCTCTTTTGTCCCCTCTTTCTCTACCTAAACGAATATTTTGATTTATTATAAGATTTTTATATTATTGTTATTAGGTATATGGTTTGTTACCAGTACACTATACTCTGAGTACACTGCTTTACAGTACGGCAGTAAACTGTTTACAGGCGAAGCTGCGTGCAACAGCTAGTATCTAAATATAAAAAGTCTATTAGTAGATACTAAACTAGTGATAAACAATATCCTGTAACGCCTACTTGTCAAGAAGAATTTCTACCTTCGAACGGAATAGTTAATAAGTTGATAAAACATTTCTTGTTGACAAGTTGTGCGACTTTTGAATATTAGTTCCACACTACACATTAACTGAGTCTATAGTTTATACATCTATACAGATAAATAAAATTGGAGTGTCTGTTCGTAATATTAAAATAATCTATACTAATATTATAAAGCTAAAGAGTTTGTTTGTTTGAACGAGCTAATCTCAGGAACTACTGGTTCGATTTGAAAAATTATTTCAGTGCTAGATAGCCCATTTATCGAGGAAGGCTATAGTCTATATAACACCACGCTGTGACTAATAGTAATTAAGTTGACTAGGTTAACGCGGGCGAAGCTGCGGGCAACAGCTAGTTATTTATTAAATGCATATCCAAGATGTATACGCGGTACATATTATCTATACATCTATACAGATAAATAAAATTGGAGTGTCTGTTTGTAATATTAAAATAACTGCTTTTTACTAAATGCATATGGATGTATACACGGTACATATACCAAAATAGCATGTTTTACAATTTTTGTCTGTCTGTCTGTTTGTTCCGGCTAATCTCTGAAACGGCTGGGTCGATTTTGATGGGACTTTCACTGACAGATAGCTGATGTTATAAACGGCTGGGTCGATTTTGATGGGACTTTCACTGACAGATAGCTGATGTTATAAGGAATAACTTAGGCTATGAAATAATCATCATCAATCCGGGTTATCGCGGGCGAAGCTGCGGGCAACAGCTAGTTGTTGTAACATGAAACTCATGCCTCGATCGGGGATAGGTGACCTTTTAAACCTATTTATGATTGGATTAATAATAAAGTGACCATCCTCACGTGACCATGGGTCCTGTAAAGTATTATATCTACGTTGGGAAGATATAAAGATTACATACTTATAAATTATCATGTAATTATTGCACCCAAGATTTTTTTTTTTTTTTTTTTTAATTGTAAGGTGTACTCACTAATCACTACTGAAGCGTTCTTTATACGAGGCAAATGCGATAGATCCTAGACGGAGGAAAATTATAGCTTGTGTAGCAATATTTGTAGCACTTTCTTTAAACAAACGAGTAAAAAGAAGGCGATGGATGGATGAATGGCTAAAAAAGAGAGAAAAGTATAAACATCTCAATTTATTGCACGAAACTTTTAGAATTGGTGACGCCATTTTTAAGTAAATAGGATGATGAATAAGATGAGAAAATCAATTTCGGAAGAGAAAAATTAGGATTGACATTGCGCTATTTCGTCTATTCGATTCTTGCTCGTGTCATGGGTTCACCGCGGCAGACGCGGAATCCGCAGACGTGGCGTAGACTGTAGTCGACGTCCCCCATCGCTGCCATCTCGTTGCGTAGGTATTGACGTCTGCTGTGATAAATATTGACACGCGACACCAGTCACTACATGCAAGATAAAAATCGCGATCTAGGATCTGAGATCAGATCATAAGGATTTCCAGAAATCCAGCGAAACACGTCACAACTCACACACACATTCACATATCTATAAATATTTTCCTTCTTCTTCGATGTTAACAATAATGTATTGTTATCCGACAGTTTATTAGAGGAATGGCGGGAAGCATCGGGGCGCGCGGTTGTGTTTTTTTGGTTTGTGTTTTGTCCATTCAGAGTGGCTTTCTATAGTTTTGTTTTAAAAACTTGATCTTTATATATTGTGATTTGTTGGCGAATCTTATGGAGTACCGTTTTGGAGTGTTTTTCTTAGTAGGGCTGTTCTGGCGGTTTTCTATAGTGTTTGTTTTCCCCACCATGGTTCAGGCCTTGACGTGGCGGTGGGGCTCAGTAGCCTACGGTTAGCCCAGCACCTTGGGCGAAGCTAATTGAGCCGAGAGGGCTCTTTGTACCCCTCTTATAAGAAGAAGGGACAAAAGAGCAGGGGGCAAGGGGCGAGGATGGGAACCTCACCCCATTGTACTGTCCCGACGTTGGGAAGGGTTGTTCTGTGGTGCGGGACAACCCCTCTGTGGAGGTGGCGTCGGTCCCTTGCGGGACTGACTAGCCGTCGAGGTGCTCTGTTTGTTTACTAGTTCCGGGGCACCTCACCAAAGGCGGCATTGGTGGCACTCGCCGGGTTTTAGTGGGTAGAGCTGCGTTCACTTACCAGCTGTCGGGCGCAGTGAGTCTCACATACCCGCGTGGGGAGACCCACTCCCCCGCGGGATGCCTCAGAGCATTTCCCGGCGCTAAAGAAAAAAAAAAGTGTTTGTTTTAAAAACTTAATCTGTGTAATATATAATGTGACTGTTTGGCGAATATTGTGGTGGACTGCCTTGGGTGGATGGAATGGGGAATTGTAGTTGATTGATGGGGGCTAGAGGAGCGAAGCCGCGCTCCTTGGGGTTTCCCGCCATTTCTCCGTATTACAGACCGAATATTGTATTTTGTATGACTAATAGCCTAGTAGCTAATGCCTTTAAATGAAAATAATAAAAAAACAGTTTATTATATTAACGGATCACAATATTATGGATTCGCCTAACTTGAATTTAAATAATAATAATAAAAACTGCCAGCGACATGGTACCGATAGCGCCATCTATTGGAGCTTCAAATGACTAAAAACGTAACTCTGTCCACTATCTTTGTCACAAATTAGAGAAGTACACACAATATATTACAGATGGCTCTTTTCTGTTCGCAATAACTGAATGGAAAACTGATATTTTTATTCAAGCTATTATAATGATAGTTGAATAGGTAACGAGCACTGGTTAGCGTCGCCCATAACCTTATTCATATCCTAGGGCGTAAGATGGTCTCAGTGGTAGTAATAATAATAACACTGCATAACCTGTCTTTCTTTCTAAAACGCATCAATGTTAGCAAGTTTTTGGGGAAAGAAAGTGGAAAGCATGGTGGTACATGCTTTCCACTTTCTTCCGCATGCAGATGGGCGCGACGTAGTTCATCCCCCCGGTATTTGAATGTAAACGGTTAAAATTTATACTTTATACTATGACTCCGGTTTAGTACATTATGTAGAAATCATATAAATTATAATATCCAAATTTAATAATTATATTCAAACATTAACATAATGTTGCTATAATTCGTCATGTTTCTGGTCTCCTACGATTCCGTCGATCGATTTTTCTAAATATTTCATCAAGAAGTCGTCCCAAAACTTGGCGCGCTCTCGCAGTGGGTTCGTCTTCATCCGGAGAGTTTTGGTAATGTGAAGATAATTCGTTTCGTTTGATCCTCTATCGACCGGCTGCCATTTAAAACTCTTTAAAACCTCATCATCTGATGGGGTTGGATTTCTGAAACGATTAATACGTGTGTAAACTTTTTTGTCCTGTTGGATACCTAAGTGATTGAAATTTTTTACTGTAGGTAAATTTTTAAATGTCTTCGGAATTACCCTTTGGTAGTTTGGACGGGTATTAATTAGTAATAAAAAACGACGTTGTTCGTTTCAATGTCCGTTTTTTATAATAATGTCAGGTTTTAAACTTTGTGTAATATTTTGTCTAAGGTGTCCAAACGCTCTAAACTTCTTACAATTAATTAATAGTTGTGAAATGAAGTGTGCTCATAATATTAAAGGTTTTCCTTGTCGTCAACTAAATACAATTTAAACAAAATTAAATAAATGTAACTATTAATGAAATCCTTGGTGATTTAAAAAAAATGAAATTGGCAAAATGTGCAGCTAATTGGTTAGAAGAAAAGAAGGAGGAGGATTCATTTTGCAGATTCATTTACCCATAGATAATTAAAATATGGAAATAGTCAGTGTGGTACCTAACTTTTTTCCGTAAATGTCATCCTAAGCATGAGTATTATGATCTCCACGATTGTTCAAGCCTTGTCGTGGCGATGGGGCCCAGTATCCTAAGGTGAACCCAATACATTTGGCGAAGCCAATTGATCCAAGGGAGTTTCTCTTTTTACCCCTTATAAGAAGAGGGAACAAAAAACAATGACAAGGGGCGAGAATGGGGTGACCATTGAACTGTCCCGACGTTGGGAAGGGTTGTTCTGTGATGCGGGATAAGCCCTCTGTAGAGGTGATTTCGGTCCCATATGGGACTGACTAGCCGTCGAGGTATCCTGTTGCTCAACAGATCGGGAGCTTCTCACCAAAGGTGGCATTGGTGGCACTCGCCGGGTTTTCGTAGGTAGAGCTGCGTCCACCTTACCATCTTTCGGGCACAATGAGTCCCACATACCGGCTTCGGGAGTCCCGCCTTCTTCGCGAGATCTTAGGCATCTGCCTAAGAGCATTTCCCGGCTCAAAAGAAAAAAAATGAGTATTATGAAAAGATTTCCCGTGTTGATATTATGTTAGCCAAGTGTCGAGAAAGACTTTTATCTGTATCAAAATGCATAGGTATATAGGTAGGTACGCATATTTTATAAGAACGATTTTCCCATTTTGACATTATGACCTCACAACCTCAGTCCTTCAGTGATCATGGTTCTTGTAAAGTATCCGAAACATCTGAAATGTTCAAATCTTAATAAACCGCGATCAATAGTATTATTTAATATTTACCTTGTTTTTGCGAAGTTGGACCAAAGTCGAACCATTTTCTTTAACACTTTAATCTCCGGTTGTTCACTCACAAGCTTCTTTAGTTCTTGGTACCTGCTCTTAATGCGGGTACACAGCTGGAGATAGCATATCTCGTCTCCGAGAGTAGCTCCCCAATTTTCCATACTCGATCTGGACTTCTTCGCCATATTCTCACTATTCTCATTCAACAAACCTCTAAAATCAAACATATAGTAAAACACAGGAGACTGGATTTCCCTAGAAATAAGTTTCACAGTATTATCTATGGCGTAATTCTGAAATATGTCCCCCAAATACACAGCATATTCGAGTATGTTATCATAATACAAATAACCAACTTGTAAATAGAAATTTTGTATTTCCTTAATGGCTTCCTCGTATATTTGACTTGTTCTATCGAATCTGTAGTTGGTCCTGATTGGGAATAAAAACAAAAAGTCCTGCGCCATTTCTGTTAAAAGCCTTGGCTCGAAAATATAATGAGATGCTAAATCTAAGCCTTCTCTTGAATTCATCCCAATCATGACGGGGACATCGTTAACTATTTCTCCATCTTCGGGTAGCGATGTGAGAATTCCATTTCTTTCGTCTCTATCTACTATGGGAGAATACGGGAAAATACTCTTTTGTTGAGACTGAACTTTATCATTATCTATAGCTTCACCTTCTTTTGTAACTAAAGTCTCCGCGTCTACTTTCTGTAATTCATCCAGTAACGTTTTACTATGATTTGTTTGTACGTCTAAAACTTCACCGAGCTTGAACGCGACGTCTCTTGTTTGACTTTCAAATAAAGTTGGTTCCAGCGCAGTTCCACTTTGCATTATTACTCCGGAGAATAGTCCACTAGCTTTTTCGGAATACATTAAAATATTGGCTATGACTGCGCCACCTCTGTTGCCCATTAACGTAACACGACTTGGGTCTCCGCCAAATTTTTGTATATTCTGTTGAACCCAAGTCAAACCTAGGATAAAGTCTTTTAAACCAGCATTAGGCGGGATAACCTCATCCTCAGTGGTGAGATATCCAAAGATGTCAAGTCTGTGCTGTATTGTCACAACTATTACGTCTTCTTCGATGAAAAAGTCCGGAGCATATGTTTTAGTGCCGTTAAACCCAGTTCTGAAATTTTCGTTGTAATCGAAAACTATAATTGGCAAAGAACCTTGGGTGTTGGGTGTGAACACACTGAGGTATAAGCAGTCTTCAGATCCAGACATACCGAAGGGTTCATTGTTCCTCATTTTGGAGTTGAATTGGAAGCAGGTTGGTTTGTCAACAAGTGCTTCGTAGGTGTCGTTCCACCGAGTAAGTGGTACCGGTGGCTGAAAACAGATGGAGTTATTTTAATTGTTTTAATAAATCACGTAAACTGGAAATAGGGGATATAAATTATTTTTTACGGTAAGATGCAATATGCATCTGATGGTTTTGTAAGTAAATAGTTCGGTAAGTAAATTAAAACGAGTTTTGTTATTTATGTATGTGTTTATCTTACGGTGTTTATCTTAGTGGTCAACGTTGCCCAATGACTTCAACGAGCTCATTTGGACTATCCCTTATAGTGCCAAGGCAACTCAGACACAAATAAGGTCTCTGTCAGTAAAATATGCTGCTATTTTCAAAACACAGCGAATCCGTACGAAAATGAGTAGGATGGCGGGTATCACTAAAACTATAAGTGTATTGTGTTTAAACGACATAAGAATACCGAAGGAAACATGTGGAAACCTGCATGGCAGACAAAATTATGTCTTTGAGGGGCGTTAAATACAACACCCGGCCTTGATTTTTTTATAGCATAGGTGGGCAAACGAGCTGTCGAAGCCTTTTAGCGACTATCGACGCCCATATACATCCGCACAACCAGAGATTATGCAGATGCGTTGCCCTTCTCGTCCCTATTCCCCCCACCCATGGACCACCACCGGAAACTCACAAACCGCACGAAACGCGACAGCATTGTTGACACGGTACCTCCCCGGTTGTGCCGGCCCAATTCGGCTGCAAAGCAGCCTGGCACTACCTTTTACTTAACTACTCTTGGTCCGGTGAACTATACATACACTCTCCTCGCTGGATTTCGAGGTGAAAAACCATGGGTGTGAGACTTACAAGGGTCGACGTTGATGATGTTAATAACACTGAAGTAATTTCTAATAAAACCTCCATTGCATAGAAAGCTTGTCCCTGGTGTATACTCTTATTGGACATAAGACCGTCTCCACATCTCATTAGTATTAAGCTGCTTGTCGACTTTCTTGCTAATTAGAATAAAGTACACTGTTTATTTAAATCATAGAGCACAATATAATCGGAATAGAGCGGTAATGTTGTATGGTATGAAAACAACCACCAAATTTGTGCTGCAATGCTGCGCCGGTTCTGCGCTCTGATTGGCCGACTGATGGCCATTGATGGGTGATTGGTCGATAAGACGTATACACAGATCACTGGTTGGTTTAATTGCTATTACTTCAGTGACAAATCACTGACCAGTTTCGGAATTTTATCGCAATAAAACTAAGATGCTATTTAGGGGTCTATATAGAAATATAGCAATAAAAGTATGTAGTAATAATAATGATTTAAATTTTTTAATAACTATTTTTTTATTTACTAATAATGATTTGAAATTTATTTATTATACATTAAGATTGTCAGTTGTATGTGCTAACAACAGTCTTTAAACCGTTGGATGAGCACTTCGAGTTGGGTTCATTGATAATGTGTGTTAAATATTGTTTTATAATGTTTTACGCGAATTTCACTCATTATAATGAGTGAAAACAATTTTTTCGGAATTTTATCTTTGTTTTTTAAGATTTTTACATGCCCGACGTTTCGGATACTTTACAGCAATCATGTGAGGATTTCATGTGTGTTAAAGAGTGTGTTTGTGTACGTACTTTATATCCAAAATGTGTGCAGTCTTGTTTGAAAGTTTTTTTTGTGTTTATTATGCATACATGAAACTGTGTAAATCTGAAAAAATATAATCTTAAACATAATATACACACCTTAAAACGTAAGGGCCCCACAGGTGGTTCTGCATATGGGATTCCTTTAAACGAATAATATGTTTTCTCTTTCAAGAACGACGTTTCTCCCCTCCCCAAAACATCTCCTTGATCCAACTTCACTGTTTTACTTAAACAAATATCACTAATAGCTAATAAAATTAAAATAAAATACATCATTTTGTTAGGACATTCTATATTAATTGATACCGAAGCGACGAATGATAAGAGGTGGTGAGTCGTTATCAGTATATCTAATCCTTGTTTATTTTACTTCTGGTAATTCCAGACGCAGGATTAATTTTATTACAGACGAAGATTATTTTAACATCAAAATAATTTATATCCCTTATGACTATGTGGTCGATTTTCTCGACAAGAAATAGTTTAAGTAACTACTCATATACTTTTTTAACACTTCTTTAATACTGTTTAAAACGTGGTTCCACCGCGGCGCACCCACAGGCTATGCACGTGTGTTAAAATGTCAATTGCAAGAAAGCATGTCCGTTGCAGTGGAAACTTGACAAAGGTCCGTAGACTCACTGTGCGCCGCAGTGGGGCTGCGTCCTTATTAACCGGATTCAAAAAGGAGGAGGTTATCAATTCGTCGGAATCTTTTTTTTTTTTATGTATGTTACCTGATTACTCGAAGATGGCTAGACCGATTTGAAAAATTACTTTTTTGTTCTAAAGGGTATACTTCCCAAATGGTCCCATGATAAGGAAACCAGGATCTGATGATGGCATCCCAGAGAAATCGAGGGGAACTTTCGAAAATCATAGGGGCGACTAGTGCGTTTGAACTTTTTTTTATAAAGTGTTTTGAAGGACTACAATTTAATGAAGGTCTTAAGTCGATCTGATGCTGGAGCCGAAAGACAGTTGAGGGAATTCCTCGACGATTTACATCAGTAACCTTGTGTTTGGGCTTGATTAATTTGTAATGATGAGAACTTTACACCTAGATGGATTGTGACTGT
The DNA here is from genome assembly GCA_963853865.1 of Helleia helle. Classification (NCBI taxonomy): domain Eukaryota; kingdom Metazoa; phylum Arthropoda; class Insecta; order Lepidoptera; family Lycaenidae; genus Helleia; species Helleia helle. The sequence goes on along the minus strand of OY971433.1, from coordinate 14,317,254 downwards.
CATTAAGGGTCTGATGATGAAGGCAAATGACAGTTAAGGGAACTCCTCAACAGTTTACAGTAGCTACCTTGTGTTTGGACTTAATTAATTTAAATTGATGAGAACTTTGCACCCATACGGGTTATAAGTGCCATTACAGGTGTGATGATGGAGACCTTACACAGTCGAGGGGAATCCTCGACGATTTACAGCTTTTATTGGGCTTAGTTCATACGGTTAAATAATATACCAAAATCATGTAATTTTGTTTAATTAATTTAATTTTATTTTACTTGTCCTTGTTAAATGAACAAAAAACAACTGTGCCTTGGAAGCGCATCATATAGTATTTCAAGGTCATCATAATATGCATTCTATACCTATATATTGGTGATGGTGATGTTCTATACCTATATATTGGTGATGGTGATGTTCTATACCTATATATTGGTGATGGTGATGTTCTATACCTATAAATAACTGAATTATTTAATGAATAGCAGCAAATCTGTGATTGCTTTCAATTACATGTATATAAAGTTTTACACAATTCCATTTCGGTTTTTTCATTTGTTATGTAATGATTTAAACCCTTTCTACGTTCATCTCATTACTACAGCGCTATCTAATCTGAGCAATGCGTTTAATAGTTCTACCCATATTTCAGACAAATAAAATCAGTTATCGAATTTTGAAGTCACAAAAAATTAGGAAATAAAAAAATTTAAAACAAAAATTAAAACCGACTTCAAAATTAAAAAAAAAACTAAAAAGTAATAAAATAATTTCCTTAATCTTTGTGCCTACAATTTATAATCAACTTGTTTTTCTACTAATATACAATCTTTGCATTTACCACGTCATTATTGTTACTTTTGAAGCCGGTGTCGTATTCGTTGATGTACCTACCTCCCTACCTACCTTCGCTGACACCGACTCCAAAAGTAACAATAGTGACGTGGTAAATGCAAAGATTGTATATTAGTAGAAAAAACAAGTTGATTATAAATTGTAGGCACAAAGATTAAGGAAATTATTTTATTACTTTTTAGTTTTTTTTTAAATTTTGAAGTCGGTTTTAATTTACATGATCATGAGTAGTGGTGTGCAAATAAACTATTTTATGATAACGTGCTATGGACTATGTTTTTCTAGCGCGCTATTTTATAGACTATATTATAACGTGTAGTCGCAATACTAGAATTACGTAACTCGCGTGAGCCGGCCAGGATAGCGCACGACACATCTAGCGCGAGCGCGCGCTCGACGATGACTGACGTATAAACTATAACTTATAAGTTATAACGTCTAGCGTCTACGATCTAGCACGTCGGCGTAGTTCGAATGTTATAAAGTTATAACTACGGCCTACGCTAGCCGCCTCGCTACATACCTAATGTAGCGAGGCGCTACGTTATAGCGCCGAATAGGAATTTATATAGCGTACGCTATACGTTGAGTATGAATAGCGCGCTACGTTATGGCGCTATGCGTTATATTAACCACCACTAATCATGAGCATATAATATCTAAGCTTTTGTTTTGGTTTATTAAAACAGCTTTACGACTATGTGTTATTATGAATAGTTCATGAAATCAGGCGGTACTTTACGGAGGTCCATAACATATTATGATATACCGGGTGTATTTGGAACGCTTGCGAAAACGAAGAGGTATGATAGTGTTGGCATAGCCTGACATGATACAAGTGAAAAAAACGTGTTTTCTTTTATTATTTTGGTTGCCTTTTTTTTTGTATAATCCGGTTTAGTAAACATAATGTTACAGGAATTTGATGATAATGCTTTAAAATAATGGTTTTTTGAAAAAAAAAACAGCAATGTAATTGGTGGACTGAATCAGCTGATAGCGTTCGCCACATGCACGAGGTGAACGAACCCCACACTGCGCGCGTCGTGTATACATACATTGCGGGTTTGCAAAATACACAAGTCCTAAAATTTTCTTTAAAAAACGTTTCTGAGATAAATGGTTATATGCATTATATAGTATATAAATAGTACATATTAATAATACACCCTGTTATACAGCTTGGCAAAAAAGAGTATGGAAAAAATTAGGGCGCCACTTTCACTTAGGTCTCATCATAATATGGAAAATCAGCAAGATAATTTAATCAAATCGTTAAAAATTAATGTGAAACATTAAGCTTTACTCAAAATCTAGTATTTGTCGGCCAAGTATTGTCAACATCATAGGTTTCCATTTAGTAAAATATTTAGTTCCACCTGTCACCACGTTATGCTCTTTTTTGCCAAGCTGTATATGTGTTGCCAACCACGTAGCATATACAGTAAATCTTAGCGCTGAGAGGGTTTCACTGTCGAGCTCCCGGCTGCATGGGTACCACCATTTTGCTTGTTTCTCCCGTAAAACAGCTGTGTTGAGTTTCAGAGAGAAGGACAGAACAAGTACATCTTACGTCGTAGGACACACAAATGAGTTGTCCGGACTAACTCCAGGTAAACTAGTTTATGTTCATGGGCGACGCTTACCACTTACCATTGTGTGCCTATCCAACTATCATAAAAAAGATAAAATATAATATTTATGTTCATTTGATGTTCATGGAAAACGCTTGCATTTAGTTTGTGTTAAATTATCTTCTGTAATTTAACTTGAGTGGTAAACTACGACGAGGGCGGTCTGACCCGCGGTGAGGTAAGTAATATTCGTAGAACAAATTTTTGGTTTTCATTTTTTACCTTCGCTTACACGAAGATACTTAGTTTCTTGCCAACTTTTATGGAATATCAATGGAAACAACGTACAACGGAATGCTATAAGCTTGCGTTTTGTTGAACTAAACTAAACTGAATTAAACTGAACTGAGCTGAGCTGAGCTGAACTAAACTAAATTCTGACGAACTTAACTTTAAAAAGGAGGATAATGAAAGGAGTTTTTATCTTAAATATTTACTTATCATATAATTACAGCTCATCGTGAGCTTCGTCTCTGACTACCCCGTCGACGGCCATCTTGCCGTATTTCTCCAAAAACCCGTCCCAATATCTAACTTTCTCCTCGTAAAGTTTGGTTTGCATTTTTAATTCCTCGCTTATAACGAGGCACTCTTTGTTCTCTTTGGACGCTGGTTCCCAAATAAACTTGCTGCCGGGTGGCGTTGGGTTTCTGTGAAAATAAAAATTATTTTCAGTACACAATATTATGAATAGAATAGAAAAGGAAACGTTACAAGACCTATAAGATTATTATTTATACTTTTTTTTTCTTTTACGCTGGGAAATGCTCTGAGGCATCCCGTTGGGGGTACTCCCCAGGCAGGTATGTGGGTCTCGCTGCGTCCGAAAGATGGTAAGGTGGACGCAGCTCTACCCACTAAAACCCGGCGAGTGTCACCCACGCCGCCTTTGGTGAAGTGCCCCGGATCTAATCAGCAAACAGGGCACCTCGATGGCTAGTCTGCCTCTCAGGGGACCGACACCACCTCCACAGAGGGGTCGTTCCACACCACAGAACAACCACTCACAACGTCGGGACAGTGCAATGGGTTGAGGTTCCCATCCTCGCCCCTTGTCCCCTACTCTTTTGTCCCCTCTTCTAATAAAAAGGGTACAAAGAGCAGCTCCCTCAGTTCAATTTGCTTCGCCCAAGGTGGGCTAACCTAAAGCTACTGAGCCACACCGCCACGACGAGGCTTGAACCTTGGTGACGAAGATTAATTATACAAAGGTGATAGAGGTGGAAGTGTATTTAGGAGGAAGGCCTTTGGAAAGCAATTAGAGTGAATAATAATATTATCTATAATAATAGCTGTTAGTTTCATCAGAGAAGGAATTCATAAGCTCCTCCAAGGGATCGTTAAGATGGCGGCACTGTGGTTTATATAATTAATTTAGTTTATATAATATAATAAATATTTAGAACACTACGTTGAACATAGTATGGTATATTGTTGTAGAATATTAGACAACGAAAATTAATTATAGCTTTAGTATACGTACTGTACAAATCAGATTTACCTATCTTTATATTTAAATTTCTTGTGTGCGTGTGTATGACACTGAACTCCTCCTAGACGGCTGGACCGATTTTGATGATTTTTTTTGTGTGAGTTCAAGGGGATTCGAGGATGGTTTAGATTCACAAAAAAAATTTTACAGGACGTCTGTCGGTGCCACTAGTATAATATAGAATAGAACATTTGACGTGTTACAAGTTAAATCCACCTCCTCCTTTTTTAAGTCGGTTAAAAAGATTTTTTGAAAGTGAATTTAGATTACAGAGTTTGACATTTTTCGTCAAATTTGTTGTGTTCCGCATAAACGGAACTTTTATACTACTTACTCAGGCCTAATAGCAGAGAGAATGCAGGAGTGCGTACCCCGTACCTATCCCCCTTATAAACCAGACGAGGCACATAGGTGTTCTTTTAGCTGGTTAAAGTCTGGGGCAACACCTTTGCCTAAGTCGAGCCCTTGAGGATTTTACATCTCGAAAAAGAAGGTCTTATATGTATAGATGGGTTGACTAGTTAAGACTTTACGTTAATAAAAAATGGAGAAATTACCCAGTTTTAGCAAAATCTGTCCACAATTTAACCATCGTCCGTAAAACATGTATCTCTTCAGAGTCTTCAGTTTTCAAAAGATTTTTGTAAACTTTTCTGTGTTTGTTACAAACGAACAAATAGCAAAGATCATCACCGGTAGCTGCTCCCCAAGTGCCATCAATAGTAAGTGCTTCATCTAATATATGCTTCTTTCTAAAATTTAAATCTCCGCTGTAGTCGAACATATAGTAATATATAGGCGTACTACTCGAATTGGTGTAAGTACGAACCGCGTTATCTATGGGATAAAACGACATGACGTCTTCTATATACGTAATATACTCTCCTGGTCTACTAATTTTGATGTAGCCTTCATCGAAATACTGTTCTTTAATATCATCTATAGCTTTAAAATATATTTTATCGTTAATATTGAAATGGAAATTTGTTCTCTTCGGTAGTGTGACAAGAAAGTCTCTATCAGCGAATGTTAGATATTGTGGTTTCCGTAAGAATCGCTCAACTGACTCCATTCCTTCTCTCGAGTTAAATCCAATCATTACGGGCACATTGATTTCAATTGGTTCTTCTTCGGGCAGCTTTGTAATGATCGCTTCTGTATGATTATGTTCTACAATTGGACCAAAAGGTATAATACCTCTTTGGATAACTCTCGCGTCGTCAGCGTGGACAGTGTATACATCTGCTTCAACTATTTTTTGAGCTGATATATCGGATAGACGCTGTAACAAAGATTCACTCGTTGTAGCCTTTTGTTCAAGTACTTCTGTCAATTTTATTGCTTTGTCTTTTGCTGTTTTAGGAAAGTACATAGGATTGAATGCTGTACCACTTTGTAGAATAGCACCATTGAAGAGACCTTTTGCTTTTTGCGACTGTAGTAAAATTTCTACCAATGACGCACCTCCTTGGCTACCCATGAGAGTGATTCTAGAAGGATCACCTCCAAAATCTTGTATATTTGCCTTAATCCATTTTAAAGCTAATATAACGTCTCTTATACCGTTATTACCTGGCAATAGATCATCTTCAAACGACAAAAAGCCTAGAGAACCTAGTCTATGATTAACAGTCACTAGAATTACTCCTTCATTCATGAAAAAGTCTGGTCTGTATTCTTTTGAACCATTGTAGGATATTCTATACAACTCATTGTATATAAATACTATGATTGGTAGTTTTAACTCTTCCTTCTTTGGTATCTTTGGTGTATGCACACTGAGATATAAACAATCTTCGTCGCCATAGAATCCATGGTGTTTCACTAATCGTATAGGAGAGAAGAATTGGGCGCATGACTTCTTCTCACGTTTTGCTTCTAAAACATCTTCCCACCCGGGATGTGGTACTGGAACCTGTAATGATTACTTGTAGCTTAAAATGTATCATTGATTATAATTTTTAAGTTTTTTTATGAAGTGCAAGGACAAGCCTAGCTAGCTGCTAGCTACAAGTGCTTTTGTGTTTTGCAACGCGTTCGCTCAGCATGTATCGTTTTCAAACAAAACAAAATTGGTGTTCAAACGGTTTAGGTATTTAATAATAAAAATAGTAACTTTCTACTAACTAGTATTTCAAAAATCATATCCTACTAATATTATAAACGCGAAAATTTGTAAATTCAAAAATCAAAATTTATTTTATTCAAAATAGCACCAATAAAATATATTTTTAACGTCAATTGAATCTACGACCGGTTCCAAAGCAAGCTCACTGAGAAAAACCGGCGAAACAAACTCAGTGGAACTAATCTTTTCAAATAATAATAATATGTATTCTATAACAATTTTTACATCTTATCCTGAAATGTCTGGGAGGAACGTAAGTAAAAATATATGGATGTATGTTTGTTACTCTTTCATCAGAATAACACATAGGCTATAATTTATCCCTGTACACGAGCATGAGAAGTACGCGAGTCAAACCGCGGGGCGCTGCTAGTATAATATATACCATTTAATACTATTAATAAAAAAACACTGTATGATAATAAAATTCTTCCAAAATTATGAATAATTATAACTTAAGAAAGTATTATATTAATAAACTCAAATCAATTTGATAGAAAACAATAACAAGTCAATTTAAAAATTACCTTAAACCTTCGCTCTCCCACTGGAGGTAGAGCATACGGTATGCCTAAAAACGAGAAATATTTTTCCTTCTCAATCACCGACGCCACTTCTTTCCCAGCGACTTTACCAGATTTGGTCTCAACGAGCACTTCTCCTTTTACAACAGTCAAACATATAGTTAACACTAGTAACAGGTACATGTTGAATATTGTTTACAGCCATTGGTACACCGCGAGCCTGGTGTGACTGACGTGTACTGTAGATAAATATTATCTGTATAACAATTATCTACAATCTATAGATTATTTATGACTGCTATTCGTTCTAGTAAAGCCGTTTGATAAAACTCCTTGCCTTCTATTTGAACATATAACGTTGATTATAAAAATACAGTTAAGTCGACAATATAGTTTAAAAAATGTATGATTTTTTAAAATCGTGTTGTCTACTGTAATTATTTAACTAATAATAACTAAAATAGTGTTATTCAGATATAATTTCCTTTTAATATCTGCAAAGGATGAAGTTGAATAGAAATATTTTGAGGTTATTCGGTAATATAGACTTATTATTTTAATTACTTCATAAAATAACCTCGATTTATAAATTTTAATAAAAAAATATACAAAAGCGCTAACTTTTGTTATTGATGTCATTACAATATTAAAAAACGAGAGATTTTTTTAAATTTAGTTTCATAGGCCTCGATATTTTGCCATTGTCTATTCAATCAACTTCTTTTTCAATCTTTCAAAACTTCAATTGTAGTACAATATACTCATTTATGCGAAAATAATAGAATACTATCTTGTACAAGATAGAGTTCCCGAATTCACGTGGGCGCAGACATTTAAACGTACACATTTTGTTGGGTCTAGATCAGATACTGCTCAAATAGCCTGATTATATTGCCCCCACCATGGTTCAGGCCTTGTCGTGGCGGTGGGGCTCAGTAACCTAGGGTGAGCGGTGCAACTTGGGCGAAGCTAATTGGGCCGAGGGGGCTCTTTGTACCCCTCTTATAAGATTAGGTTAGGGGACAGAAGAGCAGGGGGCAATGGGTGAGGATGGGAACCTCACCCCATTGTACTGTCCCGACGTTGGGAGGGGTTGTTCTGTGGTGCGGGACAATCCCTCTGTGGAGGTGGCGTCGGTCCCTTGCGGGACTGACTAGCCGTTGAGATGCCCTGTTTGTTTTCTAGATCCGGGGCACCTCACCAAAGGCGGCATTGGTGGCACTCGCCGGGTTTTAGTGGGTAGAGCTGCGTCCATTTCCTGCTGTCGGGCGCAGCGAGTCCCACATACCCACCTGGGGAGACCCACTCCCCAGGCGGGATGCCTCAGAGCATTTCCCGGCGTAAAAGAAAAAAAAAGCCTGATTATATTGCAATATTTATTTTATGAGTTGAGATCGACTTGGTACTCAATCCATCTCAGACAAGTTTTCAATAAAAATCATTTTCCAATTTTTTTATTCAAAATAGTAGCAATAAAGTAACCTATTGAACGTCAACTGAAATTACCGATATTTGGGTACCACCATGCTTGATTGTTTCTCCCGCGAAACAATTTCGCTGTATTTTAGAGAGAAGGACAAGACAGATAGTGTAGTTATTGGCACCGACACTTAACATCTTATGTATCAGGATATGAATGAATAAATAATAAATAACAAATGAATGAGTTTTTTTTTTCGGAAGGCTAGACTTTTGGGCCTGATGGTCTTTAAGCTCAATCAATACAGTAAGAGAGCAGATAGCTCACTAAAGAAATACTCGAAAGGGGGACGGCCCCCTCCGCCCCTCAGGGGTTGCGGTTCAGCGCGCGCGCTGCTCGGGAGAGCAGGATTTGGACTAGTCAAATCCGATACGGTCGACGAATGTTTTACGGTTGAATGTAACCTATCATCATCATGGCCGGCCCTCATCCCTCCCTCTGGAGAGGGATGGCGGGTCATGCGCGGTGCCCAAGCAATCTAGCGGTGGCGTAGTGCTAGCGCTGTTAGCGCGGTCTGAGTTTTTGTCTACTCGTATGGGATTCGTACCTAAGCTTTCGCTATCGATCCGGATCGATCTGGTATCCATGTGTAGGGGTCGACGTCGCTTACGACCCCGAGGCCCAAGCGGTGTGCAGGTGTACCTAGCACCATGTGTTGTAATTCTGTGTATATTGTGACGTTCGCGTCGCGCTTTTGCGTCGCGCATTAGTAGCTGAGAGATTTCGTCAGCTGGATCTGTTAAAACATGCCTAGGTAACCTATGTCTAATTGGAACTGAGCTATCTGGGGAATAGTTTGCCGCGCTCACGATGAGGGGGTTTGGGTGGAGGAGTGCCTTTTCAAAGTGACGCTCTGACGACACTTTGAAGTGGCCCCTGATGGACTCTAATCTGAAGTCCCTGTGCAGATCGAAGCCGTTTCCAAGGTGAGTCCGTTGCGAAGAACCGACGAAACAAACTCAGTAAATGATAGAAGCTGATGTTGAATTAGGGATGGGGTATGTATTTTAAGGTAAAATATTAAAAGATTAATTACAAACAAAGAAGAAACAATGATAGTTTTCATAGGATTTTAGAAATTTTACTCTGGAACTAGTGAAAATTGCTCGGATGTTGGTTCATTTTCGACGTTGATCACTTGTACTTGTCGTATCCACGGGTAACTTTCGATTTCCATATCCATGGTCTTAAATGAAGCGTCAATGGCCTAGCGGGTATGGGCTCGGACTCTTGAGTGAGAGCCGAGAGACCCGGGTTCGATCATGACCCCCCCCATGATGCCTAGAAATGGGTTTTTCTAAATTTCTTCGTGCACCTGAATATGAGACCATCGCTTGCTCACCAGTGAAGGAAACAACGTGAGGATACCTGCATGTCTGGTGAAATTAAAAGTCTTTGAAGGTGTGTGAAGTTCATCAACCCGCATCCACCCACCTGCCCCAAACCCTCCTCGCCTGATTTCGAGGAGGAGGCCCGTGTCCAGCTGTAGGACATGTAAGGGTTAATATTATCATTATTATGGTCAAATGTAGTAGTATTATAATTTATATTGTATTGGGAAAAAATTGTTTATAAGGATTAATTTTTATTCATAGATTAACAATTTTCTTTAATAAAATCCCAGGATTTCTACCTCGATATTTCATTATTACACAAAAGCTCATCGCACACTTTAGACAAGTCATAATTCGTCCTTTTTGCGCCACTTTCCAATCACACCGCTCTTCGCCCTCGTCGCCCACGTTTTTATAAATCTGTCCCAGAATTCAAATCTTTCCCTCAGTAAATTGTTTTTTACTTCTATTGTAGTATCGATGTTCAGATATTCCTTGTTCGAGTTGTAAGCCGGCCATTTTGTGTTTAGCGGATTATCTTCGTCTGGTGTCGGGTTCCTGGAATATTTTTTTTACTAAGAAATATTAGCGTTCAATTTTAAAGTGGACAAAACGGAGTCATTTTCGGATGAAGGAGCAAGTTAGAGTTAGTGTTGTTATTGATGTACCATGGTTCAAGCCTTGTCGTGGCGGAGGGGCTCAGTAGTCTAAGATGAGCCCAGCATCTTGGGTGAAGCCAATTGAAACGAGGGAGCTACTCTTTTTACCCTTCTTATAATAAGAGGGGACAAAAGAGCAGGAGAGGATGCACTGTCCTAACATTGGGAGGGGTTGTTCGTGGTGCGGGACAATCCCTCTGTGGAGGTGGTTGGTGGCACTCGCCGGGTTTTAGTGGGTAGAGCTGCTTCCGCTTACCAGCTTTCGGACGCAACGAGTCCCGGCGTTAAAGAAAAAAAAGATGATTAACTCCAAGCAACGTTGTAAGATCAAGTTAGTGATTAACTTGACTCACATTACTGAGTTCTCAATTAGCCTTGGCCATGACGACGTGGCCGAGGCTAAGGTTTCTTATAACGTACTATCTGGTGTTTTCTTCGGGGTCGAGTTCCATTAGGGATTTTTAGAGGACAGTTGATTGGGGTGGTAAGTGAACACCGAGTGCATAAAGGGTTCTATGTCATTGGTATGCGTACCTTTTGAATATGAGTAAGCTCTTAGGTGTTAAATTGTAAAGGCAAAAGTTTGTAAATTTGAATGTTTGTTGATCTTTCACGTCAAAACGGCTGAACTGATTTGGCTGAAAGTTGAAATGGTGATGGCTTATACCTTGGATTAGGACATAGGCTATAGAAATAATCATCGTCAATCCGGATACGGCTGTAAATCTAAGTTAACGCAGGCGAAGCTGCGGGCTAGTTAGATATGAAGGTCGCTAAGTCGTATCATTTCAGGATAATATGTAAAATTTGTTATTATTGCATATTATTTGAAAAGATTAGTTCCACTGAGTTTGTTTCGCGGGTTCTTCTCAGTGGGCTTACTTGGAACCGGTGGAAGATTCAATAGACAGTCAAAAATATAATTTTTGGTACTATTTTCAATATTTTTTTTGATTTTGATTTTTGTTTTTATCTACTTATATACAAATTTCTTACCCGAATTTAGCGAAATTCGCCCACATCTTTATCATCTTACTTTGAATTACCATTTCTTCTGATTCCTGGCGATAATGCTTCTTGTATCTGTCCTTCAGATTCGGGCACTTGAATATGTAGCATAGTTCGTCTCCGGTAGCCGGGCCCCATGTGCCGTCCACTATCTTTGACTTCTTCTGTATCAATTCCTTGTTCTCGTTCAAATCACTACAATACGCGAAATTGTAATAGTACACCGAAGTTGAATTGGAATATTTCTCCACCATTTTGTTCACAGAATATGCTGTTAATACGTCTCCAATGTAATTGATATGGTCCGAAATACTTTTTTCCGTAATTTTACTCGTCTTATAGTAGAATTTCTTTATTTCTTCCACTGCTTTGTAGTAAGACTCCTCAAATGGATCGAATCTGTATTTTAGTCTCAATGGCATTAATAGAGGAAAGTCTTTATTAAGATATCTAAGATTCACGGGAGTAAGTAAGTAATTTAAAGAATTCGCCAATCCTTCCCGAGAAGATAATCCGATCATCAGAGGAATATTGACCTTCTCCATCGATTCTTCAGGATAGATGGTTAATAGTCCGTCTGGATCCTTTTCAACTATAGGACCAAAAGTAAGCACACTTCTTTGGGTTTCTTTACCGTGATCGTCGGGGGAGGCTTTTAATTCATTATTAAATATGTCCGAAGGTGATATATCATTCAGCTCTTGTAGTAGCTTGTCTTTATTCTTTGTTGTTATATTTAATAGTTCACCAAACTTAAATGCTCTTTCAGCCACGTTTTCTTGCAAATACATTGGTTTGAGTGACGTACCGCTTTGTAATATTGCAGAATTGATATAGGTTTTAGCTTTAGTGTGTAATAAAAGATCGACTGCAGCTGCTCCTGCATGAGATCCCAATAATGTGATTCTTTTAGGATCACCACCGAATTTTTCTATATTTTTACTTATCCATTCTAAACCAGCTACTATATCCTTTAATCCTGCATTCCCAGGGACAACAGAATTTTCCAATGACAAAAAACCAAATGCGGAGAGTCTATGACTTATGGTTACGATAATTACGTCTTCTTCAATAAAAAAGTCAGGCGCATAGTCTCTGGTTTTGTTGTAGGAGTTCTGGAAGCGTTCGTTGTAGAGGAACATTATGACTGGTCGTTTCTCCCGGTCGGTTCCCGGGGTGAATATGTCCAGGTACAAGCAATCTTCCACTCCGTAAATGCCGAGACGTTGGCCTTTCAGTATGTTGGTATTGAACTGTATACACGCTGGTTTTTCTTTTTTTGTGGATAGTACTTCGCTCCATGCTTCGACATTTTGTGGTGGCTGTAATTTAAAATCATTGACAAGTTTAAAGAATTGACTATTTTTATTTTCATTATTATATAACCGTCGTCAATAATTAGGCTATTAATTAGAAAAATATTTACTAATCTAAAGCTATAAATTTCCGAGACTTGCGATGCTACATTCTCTCTATCTCACTCTGTCTCTCTCGATCTTTCTCACTCGCTTGCTCCCTATTCTCACTCCATGGCTATATGCTTCATGCTACATTCGCCCTTTCTCATTCTCGCTCAATCGGTCTCAATCACTCTCTCCCTCTTTTTGGACAAAAACGTTGCATATTTTCATGACGTTTCATCCGTAAAAATTTTACCCTCATGCTCGCAAAGGAGTTCCACTTCAAATTCAATTTTAATGTTTAAAGTGAGCATTTAAAAAACACATTCTACGAGTAATAAATAGTAAATTAGTAATAAACGATGTCATGAATACAGTTTTTCGCTTCTCGTTGTTTTATACGCCAAAATTTTTCTGAAACTTATATCAATGAAAAACTGTCCCAGAATTTTTAGAATTACATTCAGTCTCATTTTAATTTATAAATTACAATGCAAATTCAACGCTTATCAGAGAATTTTATAAACGGTGGCGGAATTCGAATGTGTGACCGTTGCCTTACACCAAGCTCCTATCCCCACCATGGTTCAGGCCTTGACGTGGTGGTGGGGCTCAGTAGCCTAAGGTGTGACCAGCACTAAGCTAATTGAGCCGAGGAGGCTTGTACCCCTCTTCTAAGAAGAGGGGTTAAAAAGCAGGGGGCAAGGGGCGAGGACGGGAACCTCCCCCATTTTACTGTCCCGACGTTGGGAGGGGTTGTTCTGTGGTACAGGACAACCTCTCTGTGGAGGTGGTGTCGGTCGCCTGAGGGGCTGGCTAACCGTCGAGGTGGCCTGTTTGTTCACTAGATCCGGGGCCCATCACCAAAGGTGGCATTGGTGGCACTTGCCGGGTTTTGTGGGTAGAGCTGCGTTCACTTACTAGCTTTCGGGCGCAGCGAGTCCCACATACCTCCCGGGTTGCCTCAGAGCATTTCCCAGCGTTAAAGAAAATAAAAACCCTAAGCTCCTATACCATACAAAATTACCTTAAACCGAAGCTCCTTCACTGGTGGTGCAGCATACGGTATACCCATAAATCCGTAATACTGGCTATTTTTATGTACAGTTTTAAATACTTTTCCCTCTATTCGTCCATGTGTAGTCTCTACAATTACTTCAGAAGACACTTTTAATATAAATAACAAAATAAAATACAGCAACATGTTAAAAGGTGAGTTCGATACTAAAATATAGATTGGTGATATTATCTATTAATAAATACGGATTAGGTAGTGATTGCTACACACGGTGCGATAAAATTATGTAGAAAGACTCGGACAGAGAAATAAAAAAAAATTACTTATATGAAGGCAATATATCTTTCTAGTATCATTTATTTAAGAAGCAACGTTATGTCTTGGTGCTAGTAATTACCTACTCTATTTATTGAAAACATTCTGTTTTCTTGGTTTAAATAACACAAAATAACCACAAGCCCATGCACGCTGTAATTTTGTTATTTTTGTTTAAAAATAAATTATTTTTATTTAGATCAACAACGATAGGAATAACACCTTAAAGGAAATTTTCTTAAAGGACTTCAAGGATAGTATATAAAATAAAGTATAATAAATAATTTTATACATCATGGGAAGTTAGCATTATGGTCGAAAGAATTGTGCTTCGGATATATCAATTGCTTCCAGCAATATTTATTGCTTATTGATTCTAGGAATAAGTATTTTATAAATATTTCTTGTTAAAAATATAGAGAGTAGATTATAATGCCTCCTCTCCATGGCGGATGACACCCGCGTGTACGTCCGGGACGAGGCTATAAGGAGCCGCAAAGAGGTTAGGGCTTCGGTTCAGACCGGAGAAGGCCGAAGCCCTTCTCTTCCGCGGGACCCGGCCGGACCGCCATCGGGGGCTGGCAACAGGGTTAATCCTTCACTCATTGCCTGCTCAAAGACGCATAGTGGTAGATCTTTGTCAGTAATAACGCTGCCTATCTGACGCTTTTTTGGGCACAACAAAGTAAGTCTTACAGTATAAGTATGCAACTAGTATGGCAACTACCAACAAACGCTCAAAACGGCACACTCTACTGATATAACTTTAAAAAGCGCTTAGTGGTATCGTCGATGTGTATGTTTATGTGAATGTGCCGTTTCAAGCGTTCGTTGGTAGTTGTTATACTGATTGCATACTAATACTGTGGTAAGGCGGAGCAAATAAGTAGGAGTTAAAGTTTGACCCATACAAATAAGCGCGCCGCGTTCATGATTATTTCTATATTAGCTGTTCTTTGCGGTTTTACCCAAAAATTATAAATACCTCTGGAAGAAAGAACCTCCTTCAATGATTGGACTACTAATGCTAATATTTCTAAATTGACCGGTACTTTCGGCGATTAAATCAAGCACTCTTATTTTATTATATTAGTTTGATAAAAAATAAATGTACACATATCTTTTTATTTATATGCGAATCTAATTAATAAAAAAATATTTATGACTAGCTGCCCCGACAGACTTTGTTCTATCAAAAGTTGTAGGATAAAGAAAAAGAAAACTTTTACTATTAAAGTTAAAAAATAACTATTTTCCTAGCTATTTTTAAGCTTTTCTCTCCATAAGAACCATCCTTATGCCCAAATGCCCAAATATATTTAAAGAAATAACCGAATCCGTCCAGCCGTTCTCGAGTTTGCACTAGATAATTTGGTCATTCATTTTTATTTATATAGATTAAACGTTAAAAGCATTACACTTAATGACGGGAAATTAACGGCACGCACAGTATTTATCTTAAAAACGAAAAACCAAGATAAGATATATTTTAATTAAGCCGCCCCAAATACTTTGAGATTAAGGAAATTTTCAAAGGACTAACTTCTGCTTGCGGATTAGCATTATTTAATTAAATAAACAAACTTTAAACGAAATACGCTTTTATAATATACTTATCATCATCATCATCATCAGCAAACAAGCCACTAATTTTTCATCCATCACTGCAACAAGCAACTCACTATACGTCCACTGCTGAACCTATGCACACTGTTAGGATCTTCGGGTAGATACTTGTACCTGGGAGTGCCCACTCTAAGACCACTGCGAGCGCCTTCAGCCACTTCTTGAGGGTCCCGGATATGCAGGCAACAGACAGGATCACCTCATCGACAGACTGGCCCTGGCGAAGACCAGACTGCTCCTCATAATGGGGGACTGCCCGGTCGCTACTAAACCCCGACGACATCGTGCCATATAGACCTAGGTGCCCATTATGAGCCCGACACGAACACAGGGGCGTTACTGGAGACGCATTAAGTAGCGCCTTCTACGCACCCCCGTTTGTCGCCGCTCACTGCTAGACCTCCTTCAATGAACGCCAAGACGGTCGATTGCCACTTGCATCCAACACGAACTAATTCTTATATTGTAATCTAATATTATAATTTACTGAGTCAACTAGGGAAACTTTGTGGTGTACTAAAAATATTTACCTACTTATTTGAAACTGTTAAGAATATTATAATATTTAACAATGGGTTACCATGTTTTTTTTAATCGTGAAGCTTGATATTTCGGCGTTTTAAACGAGTGACTTGTTAACGAGATTGTTTCAGATAATGAGCTGTTATAAAAATATTATAAAGACTCACTATGAAACAAACATATAGCGAACAATTTATATAATAACCATCAAATGGAATTTATTGAGCTATATGGCTCGACGACCTCTGTGGCTCAGTGGTAAGCGCGTTGGCGCTCAAGCCGGAGGTTGCGGGTTCAAATCCCGCCAGGGAACAAAAATATTTTCTGTGTTCCTGGGTCATGGATGTGTATTATATAATAAAAATCATAAATATATATTGTATGGTATAAAAGTATTAAAATATATATTTCCGTTGTCTGGTACCCGTAACACAAGTTCTTCGAGAACTTAGCACGGTACCAGATTGACGTGGTTTGAAAGCGTCCATAGATATTATTATTATTATATAAGGCCTGACCAGAAATATATAAAACCCTGCGTGGTGTCGCCACTGTATCTTTTTTACGTCAACACATTGTATCGTCCATACAGAAATTAGTTCCGAAATTTTCCGCAATATGGCGAGGGTTTTTTCGGGTATAACATAAATAAATTTTTAAATAAGTAAGAAGATTAAAAACAAGATTCAAAAGAGAAAATAATAACGAAATCATGGTTTGGCAATTATCAAAAAATAAATTATAATCATTTAAAAATATCCGTTGTCTGGTACCCGTAACACTAGTTCTTCGTGTCACAACCGACGCCAGGAGGCCGTGTGGTCGCAGACTGCACGGTAGGCGGGGGGCAACCCCCCAATCAAAAGTGAGCCGAATGGGCTCACACTAAATCCGTTGAAGCATTAGGGCCTTCGGGCCATTAGCATAGATCCATCCGAAAAAAAAAAAAAAAAAAAAAAAACTAGTTCTTCGAGAACTTACCACGGAACCAAATTGACGTGGTCTAAAAGCATTCATAGATATTATTATTATTACCTAAATTAAACGTATCTCATTTCAATAGTTCTAGAATGATTAGATAATTTCTGTTTTAATTTAGGATTAAAAGAAAATTTCTTAAGTTACACTTTAAATATCTGTTTAATGAACTGTTGTTTACAGCTAAAAAAGGACACTTTAATTTTTCTGCCATGAGAGTTTTCTTCACGTTACTCCACGATAAAAACTAAACGTAAATATTAATAACATTAAAGATGGCGAATCAAAACATTTTCACGGATATTAGTTTGAACTGACGTGTTCCAAATTCAAATCAGTCTTTAAGTAATGTATCTTTTGTATTGTATTGTTTTAGCCAGTGAAATATTATATTGTGCATGTTTTGTTAAAATGAAATCCAACGAAACTGTTATTATTGGTAAAAAGCTGTTTACGATATTCGAGAATGTACCATACGCCGCGTTTTATAATATTCCATACGCGGAACCGCCTATTGGAGATTTGAGATTTAAGGTATATTTAGTTTTAATAGACATCTTATAAAGGATACAAACGTCAGGCAGGGGTGTTATATGAAGAACAGTTGGCCAGATTCTGGAGTAGAGGTCGAGCTTGAGAAGATGTCGATTTCCTACAAAATATGAGGACGATATGCCATGGTAAAAGATCTTCTACTTGGACTTGATTCGGGGCCTATGTTTAGCGATGATAGTAATGATAAAGGATATTTTTTTGGTGACAGAACTCCTTAGTAGCCGGTCTGGTATGAGTGGTTGCCCGTATACGAAGGTTCCTTTTTTTCTTTAACGCCGGAAAATGCTCTGAGGCATCCCGCGGGGGAGTGGGTCTCCCCACGCGGTTATGTGGGACTCACTGCGCTTCCTCGTGACCGACTTCACCTCCACAGAGGGGTTGTCCCGCACCACAGAACGACCCCTCCCAACGTCATGACAGTACAATAGGATGAGATTCCCGTCCTCGCCCCTTGCCCTGCTATTTTGTCCCCTCTTCTTATAAGAGGGGTAGAAAGAGCCCCTTCGGCTCAATTAGCTTCGCCCAAGGTTAGCTGGGCTCACCCTGGGCTACTGAGCCCCACCGCCACGTCAAGGCCTGAACCATGATGGGATACAAAGGTAATACTTCATTAAGCCTTCATCTATAATGGCTTTTCGGCCTTCTTTTATCCAAAACTAGCCCCAATCCTTTATCGGACCAAATCCACCCAGTTGGCAATCAGCCAACACTGCCAAAACAAGGAAGCCTTTTGTTCCAGCATAAAAATCAAATAACCTATACAATAGTAAAATAAAATTGATTGATACGTTTTATTTATAGCCACCAAAGGAAAACCCTGATTTCCTCCGTCAACAAGTTTGTGATTACAGCGAACATAACAGAGAGGGGGGTTTAGAAGATTGTTTGTACTTGTCTATTTATATGCCAATGGTTGGTGATATGGCGGAAAACTTTCCTGTCCTAGCGTGGATTACTAACAATCACAACTTCGAAGCGGATTTCTTCATAGAAGAAGACGTTATCGTAGTCACTGTTGAATATAGAACTGATATATTCGGATTTTTGAACACCGATGATGGTTTCGCTGAAGGTAACATGGGATGTAAGGATGTGGTCACAGCTTTGAAGTGGTTAAAGGAAAATATTGCTTATTTTAGAGGAGATAAGGAAAGAATTGCCATATTGGGTCATGGTAACGCTGCAATTTTGGCTGCTTCAATGCTTGTTTCTCCAATGGCTAGAGACTTATTCACAGGAGCTATCATACTTGATGGCAGTGCATTATCTCCATCAGATTACAGAGCCTATAATTTTGAAATAGCAAACAAGTTGTATTGGAAATTGAAGCGACGGTTTGACAAATTCGATCGCAAAGAACTTTATGAACATCTAAGAAATATGTCTTCAAATGACCTAGTTGTGTTATCAAGGAATCTCTACGACAGTAGTGAAGTGAGGAACAATCAAAGAGTAATTAAAAGTTTCACTTGTTCAATAGAATCTACCAAGAACAACTTCATGAACAGAAGTCCACTCGATTTTTATGAGAATAAAAAAGTTAATAACGTCAAAGCTATATTTGGTTACACTAATTTGGTATCTTTACATCAGCTGCAAGGTTTGGCCAGGAACAGGAATCTTTTGAGATACCTAACCTACAATTTCCAGTACTTGTTACCGTTTGCAGGAAAGCCCGATGAATTTGAATCGAAAAGATATAAGAGAATACGGAACGATATTTTGGAGTTTTATTTCATGAATGGCACACTCACAGAGCGCAGCCTAAGAAGATATGCTAAATATGTTTCGGATCAAGTTTTATACCCTTTGCTTCGCCAAGCAGAGTTACAAAGCGAAGTGTCACCTGTGTATTTGTGTAGGTTCTCGTACAAAGGGTCCCTAAATTTGGGTTGGAGCTCGTCCGTCCCGGAACTGAGATGGAGAGGTGCCACATTAGGCGACGAAATCTGCTATCTATTCAGATGTAAATTTAAGGATGAGGTATACATGAGTGCGGCGCATGAAAGGCAGTTTGTTACCAAAATTGTTGGACTATTTGCAAATTTTGTTAAATACGGGTAAATATGTTTATATCTTTTATTTCATAAAGTCTGTGTGCTTACTATGTATCATGGTGGATGTATTACGCGACATATTATATATTTATTAACAATAGGTCCGCGAACCGGCAGTTTTTAGTTACATATTCATGCATATTGCACCTCCCTCCTTTTCCACTCTGCATATGCGTATGAACCACTATCACACAATCAACGGAGTTTCAATATGTGATGTGTTTATAAGTGGCGAGCATGTCCCATATATTATGTAATATGGGAGATATTCATTAGGACACTTTAGATATCATATTCCGACAAGCCGGACCTTTCTCCCTCTGTGCCTAGGCCGATATAACTAGCCTTACCCGAACCAGAATCTAAATGTACTACTATTACTGACATGAGATTGTGTAATAACAGAGTATTATTATAATTTGATTTTATATAAATTTAGTAAGAGGTAGTGCCATGCTGTATTGCAGCCGAATTGGGCCGGCACGACCGGGGAGGTACCTCTCTCTCATATAACACCGGCGTCAAGTGACAGCTATGCTGTCGGGTTTCGTGCGGTGTGTAAGTTTCCGGTGGCCCATTGGGGGGATAGGGAAAAGGAGGGCGGCGCATCTGCATGGCCTTGGTTGTGCGGATGTGTATGGGCGTCGGCGCCGTGAGGCTCTGACTGCTCGTTTGCCCCCTGATTAAAAAAAATGCGCAGTAGACTAAAACCACCTTGCAAGAGGTAGTGCCATGCGGATTTGCAGCCGAATAGGGCCGGCACGACCTCTCGTTCACATAATACCGGCGTCAAGTGACAGCTATGCTATCGCGTTTCGTGCGGTTTGTGAGTTTCCGGGGCCCATTGGGGGTATAGGGAAAAGGAGGGCAACACATCAGCATAACCTCTGGTTGTGTGGATCTGTATGGGCGTCGATAGTCACCAAAAGGCCTCGACTGCTCGTTTGCCCTCGTATGCTATAAAAAAAGTAGACGATGTATAGAAATATTTATTTTTGTAGAATTATTTATTACTATCAGCTGTTGCCCGCAGCTTCGCCCGCGTTAAATTAGATTTACAGCCGTAGACGGATTGATGGTGATTATTTATATAGCCTAAGTTACTCCTTAATACATCAGCTATATAGTGAAAGTATATATATAGTGAAAGTCCCATCAAAATCGGCCCAGCCGTTCCCAAGATTCGCCGGAACAAACAGACAGGCAGACAGACAGACTGACAGACAGACAGACAGACAGACAAAAATTGTAAAAAGGCTGTTTTTTCTTTAACGCCGGGAACTGCTCTGAGGCATCGGGATGCCTCAGAGCATTTCCCGGCGTTAAAGTTCCCCAGGCGGGCCTGGGGAGTGGGTCTCCCCAGGTGGGTATGTGGGACTCGCTGCGCCCGAAAGATGGTAAATGAACGCAGCTCTACCCACTAAAACCCGGCGAGTGCCACCAATATCGCCTTGGTGAGGTGCCCCGGATCTGTTAATCTAACAGGGCACCTCGACAGTTAGTCAATCCCGCAAGGGACTGACGCCACCTCCACAGAGGGGTTGTCCCGCACCACGGAACCATCCCTCCCAACGTCGGGACAGTACAATGGGGTGAGGTTCCTATCCTCACCCCTTGCCCCCTGCTCTTTTGTCCTCTCTTCTTATAACAGGGGCACAAAGAGCCCCCTCGGCTCAATTAGCTTCGCCCAAGGTGCTGGGCTCACTCTAGGCTACTGAGCCCCACCGCCACGTCAAGGCCTGAACCTGGTGGGGACCCTATGTGCCCTGAGGCTAACGTTCAAAACAAACATCGAATTTCCAAAAATATTTCAACAATATAATGTATTGTTGAAATATTTTTGGAAATTCGATGAGTAGTTTCGAAGGTAACCTTAGAAATCCAAACACATACATGATATTGTCTTCATAAAGAAATTTCATTATTCAGAAAGCCTTAAGGCGGGCCTTTCCCAATGAACGGCATTTTGAATTCTGTTTTATTTAGAAACTAAGCCGATTTAAGTTTTGAAAAAAATATACGTTATTTAACACTCCTTCATCATAATATTTCGGTCGTTCGATACACGATTTCTTATATTTAGCTGCATTAAAATAAATTGCAAAGATAGGTCAAAATTAAGATGAAAAACCAATTTTATTTGAGTAATATTAGGTTCTGTAGAATAAAACTTATACCATAATAAACCTTGTAGAAAATGTGATTTAAAAACGGTCATCATAAAGATTTTGTTTAGAAATCCCTCCCTTCAATTAAATAAATATGTGTTCTCACTCGCTGCGAAAGCGCTCGACGTGGTTTCGAGCTCCATACTAAATCAGATCTCGGACAGCCCCGCCTAAGACCATGTCGGTCAAGTAGCTAATAATCAATAAACTTTCAGAAACCCAACTCCGGAGAAGAATTTTGAGAATTTAACGTGGTATCCCTTTGACAAGAAGAATATGCGGGCATTGAATTTGAGCCGACGAATAAGAATGGTGAAGATACCCGAAGCTAGGAGGATGGCATTTTGGGATGACTTGAAAAGGGAATATTTTAATAAGTCATAAAAATTTTTCTTTTATGTTGTTCTTTAAGGTTCATAATAATCATCAACCTGCTACTGTCCACTGCCATAGTCCTCCCTTTTCCCGCAAATTTTCTCTATCTCCTCCTGTGCCTCTTTTTGATATCGCAGGAAAATTCTTTATGGATATACCCAGGACTTCGGGTAGATCCTGACCAAATCTGATTTGATTCATTTTTTTTTATTTAAAATACTACCAATAAAGTATCTTTTTGAACGTCAATTGAATCTACCACCGATGCCAAGGTAAGCCCACTGAGAAGAACCGGCGAAACAAACTCAGTGGAACTAATCTTTTCAAATAATATGTATTCTATAACAATGTTTACATCTTATCCTGAAATGCCTGGGAGAAATGTCTTATTCCCAAGGTGTGTTTTCCATGAAGTCTTTATAATATCCTTTACCACACAAACGCTCTTTAATAACTTTTTTGATTTTTTTTTATTGGGAGGTTTTGCACATTTTCTGGGATCCTATTGTAAAAGCGTATACAGTTGCCCTTAAAGGAATTGCTTACTTTTAAAAGTCTAATCACTGGCACATCTAGCCTGTGTGTAAATTTTGTCTACCCCTTTTCTCGTATTATCTCTGTCTACAGTAGCTAACATGCGTGTTCAATATTAAGGACAAGATAAAGTATAAGATTAAATTATAATTTAATTAGCAATAATCCCGCAAAACACGCAGTCTTTACTGCAAATGTGTGAGTGCACGCATATGCATGCATATAGCACCGCCCTCCTTTCCCACACTGCATATGCGTACACTCGCATGCGCCCCCACCCCACATGCACCACAACCACAGTAAAAGACCACCACCACACAATCTACGTACGTTTCGCCCCGACACCGAGGCATCCTCAGGATGTAGACTCTACGATTAGCAATCGTTTTGACTTAATATGCAGTGTGGGAAAGGAGGGCGGTGCTATATGCATGCATATGCGTGCACTCACACATTTGCAGTAAAGACTGTGTGTTTTGCGGGATTATTGCTAATTAAATTATAATTTAATCTTATATAATGGATTTCCGCAAAGTAACGCCTGATTCTATTAACTATCAAGATAAAGTCATTTAAACTTAAATAAATAAAACCGGGTGCCTATTTTTTGTATACCGTGGCGTTTCCCTACTATAATTATATAATATCGGTATACGAAGAGTGTTCTCGTTGTAGCACTCTTCGTATTACCCGAACGAGTAATCGAGTAAATACTCGATGTAGACATTATCTCTCTCTCCCTCTCTCTCTCTCTCCCTCTCTCTCTAGCCAAGAGATATCTCGTTGTACGCATGCTAGCATGGACATGTCTGGTGTCAAGGTGGACGAGGCTCTACCCACTAAAACCCGGCGAGTGCTACCACTGCCGCCTTTGCTGAGGTGCCCCGGATCTATTAAGCCAACAGGACACCTCGACGGACAGTCAGTCCCTCAAGGGACCGACACCACCACCTCAGAGAGGTTGTCCCGTACCACAGAACAACCCCTCTCAACGTCGGGACAGTGCAATGGGATGAAGTTCCCAACCTCGCCCCTTGCCCCATCCTGCTCTTTTGTTCCCTCTTTTATAAGAGGGGTACAAATAGCAGCTCTCTCGGTTCAATTTGCTTCGCCCGAGGTGCCCACCGCCACAACAAGGCATGAACCTTGGTATATCTATATTGTAAATCACTTGTTTTTTATACTTAAAGTTAAATTAGGCTAAAAATAAAAAGCAAGTAACTAAAATATTATAATAACGTCATATTAATTTCAATCCCATCACAATTCACATATATTTGATGTATGTATGTGTGTATTTCCCAGATTATCACGCTACAGCTGGCGCCATCCGCTTGTTCTGACGTAATTACAATTAATATTACGACAGGCAGTAATATATTAAGTTAATAGATAATAGATATTGGTTATATTTTATTAAATATACATATTACTAGTTTTTTTCCGCGGCTTCACCTACGTTTACTTAGATTTATAGAAATAAGCGAACTGCCCTTCTTTTTCAAAAATAAAAGTCCTAAGTTACTCCTTACAACATGAGCCAGTTAAAGTCCGATCCGGTCAAAATCGGTTCAGCCGTTTCAGAGATTAGCCGGAACAAACAGACACGCAGACAAAAATCTTTAATTTTTTTTTTACTTCTATGTACCACTATCCATAAACTTTTTTTGAAATCACAAACAGACACTTCGATTGTATTTATTTGTATAAATGTATAAGGCTGGTGTACGAAGTCTCTGGTGTTCTTGCTACAAGGTTAACGTGGTGTGGTTCGGAAATATTTATCTTAGATAAGTTAGATAATAAATAACATACAAACCATATCAACTTATACAATTTATTAAAACTGGGACGGAGTTCTTTAATATTATAGGGATTGAAATTTTTTTTTTGGAATGATCTATGCTAACGGCCAAAAGGCCATAATGCTTCGTCAGATTATTGTGAGCCGATTTGGCTCACTTATGATTATTAGTGGGGGGTTGCCAACCGCGAAGTCTTCGACCACACGGCCTCCTGGTTGGGGGATGGAAAGTAACACTAAAATATGGATCGAAATCATCAGAACTTATTCGTTTGTTGGGCCTTTTTGAAAGACTTCTTTTACAATAAATAGCCTCCTTTTTAAACCCAAAAGTCACTACAGAATTACATAAGCTAATCATTGTAGTTCGTATATTAGCCGTATTTGATTAATGGCTATTTGGCTAACGATTCGGCTAATGGATCGTTAATAGCCGATACACTTTTACGAATCTGGTAATTCTGGGATAATTAGAACATGCACTAGCCAAGATTGGGTAATAAATCTAGACCAATGTCTATTGATCAACCTTTATAGTGTTGTGATTGTGATGCATTAGTATCATCTAAACCGGAATAAAGCGGTAATTATATGTGTTTTGAATTATAACAAATTCCGCCAAAGTGCTGCGACGCTGCGCCGGTTCTGCGCTCTGATTGGTCGACTGATGGCCATTGATTGATGATTGGCCGATAGGACGTACATACAGGTCACTGGTTGAATTTTTATTGCGTCAGTGACAAATCACTGACCAGTTTCGCAATTTTATGGCTCTATTCGGTTATTCTCTATCCCGGATAGAGTAGTAATATATTTATGCTCGATGATTAGTATTATTAGCGTAGGAATGCGCCGTGGTCCAGTCTGTATGGATACCGCCCTCTTATTTCTTGCGTCAAACAGCTTTGCATTTTTTTGCCAAGTAGGACAGGCATGTAATCACTGATGGACTTACCACTTCACGTTTTTTATGTTAGTTGGATCGGCAAACGTGTAGACGAGACACATGGTGGTAAGTCAGCGTCACCCATGAACATGAAGAACCTGAAACCAGCTCAGGCAACTCATTTATGTGTTTTTAGACATGTGATGCTGTCTATTTCGAGCTGCATGCAATAAAATTTATTTCCTAAAAATAGCTGTTAGCTCTTTAAATACAATCCAATAGTAATTTCACTTCACAAATAAACTGTGTACATTTTAGATTACGTTGCACGTACGTCAACCTGTGACAATTGACTCTACTAACAGTAGAGCCAATCTCAAACTGGGACTTACGTAACAATCATTCTTTGTATGTTGGAAAAGGTCGAACTTATGGCAACGGCTTCTGAGATTTAGTTTTCGACCAAAGTGATTTTTTTTAAACAATGCCGCCTTTAGTGAGGTGCCCCGGATCTGTTGAGCGACGGGCACCTTCATGGGTAATCAGTCCCCCAAGGCACCGAGGCCACCTCTACAGAGAGGTTGTCCCGCATCACAAAAACAACCCCTCCCAACGTCGGGACAGTGCAATTGGATGAGCCTCTCTGGTCTTTGGTCCCCTTTTCTAATAAGAGGAGTACAAAGAGCAGCTCCCTCGGTTCAATTGGCTTCGCCCAAGGTGCTGGATTCACCTTCGGATACTGACCCTACCGCCACAACAAGGCTTGAACCATGGTGGGGACCAAAGTCCTCTTCTATAAAAAAAGGAGATTGCTAGGTTTTTCGAATCCGCTTCTCAGAAAATGTAGCTTCCAAATTATTTTAGCCGTTTTTATGTTCATTTTTTATCATATTCGTTACTCATTCATATTTCCCGTGTAATATCGAAGCGCTGCAGAATCCAAAAATACCTCGATACGTGCCAAAGATGTGTCTGATAAGTTATCGTCCCACCATAAATCTTCCGAGATACAAGAGCTAAATGCCCTTTGATACTAATTTAGGTTATACACACATTTTTGATATAATAAATGTACAATATTTTCTCAGTCTGACGCAATTCCTGTTAAATAAACAGATAAAGCGGTCAGTCAAATGAATAATACAGTCTTATTCTCAGATATATTTTACCCTTCTCAATCTTTTTCAATGGGAGTTTCATAATTCTGTTTTTTTCTTCCACGCGCTTAAAGTGGCACGTCCGCCCGTTTGTTTAACTTACAAACTAATACAATCAATAATTAATTGTACATCTCACAAGATATATCGTCTTAGATTTACAGTCCGGATTGATGGTTATTATTTTTAAAGTTAATGTCACTCAGTGTTAGCGTAGAATTCTCATGGTACCTGTCGCTCCCTGAAGTCATCCGAGCGATGACTGTCAGTGAGAGAGCAAAGCAGGCGGTCCTCTTGTTCTGCGAGGTAGTGATGTCGCAGAAGGAGGAGGGGACGAGGTTGGTGCGGACGACCATAGTTCCCGCATGACGAGGAGGACAATGCCGGGTTTTAGTGGGTAGAGCTGCGTCCACCTTACCATCTTTCGGGTGTAGCGAGTCCTATATACCCGCCACGGGAATCCCCCTTCCCAGCGGGATACCTAAGAGCATCTCTAGGCAAGAAAAAAAAAGAAAGGAATTCTCATGGTGAAAGAATTTTTAAAATCAGTCAAGATGTTTCGAGTTCAATTGTAACAAAAAACTAACAAAAAATAGTCTTTATAAAATTAGTTAAGATAAACCAACGGTTATATGATCAATACATTAGATCTTCAAAGCGCAAGAACTACGTTATAAGAAGGGCTGTTTCACATAATGATTATAAAGTCACATCAACACGGACAGTATACAGCATTAATAGACTAAGATCCCGATATAAAACGACCTTCACCGAGATGTTTATTTGATGAAACGTATTTTATATTTAATTTAATATGTCAATAAATATAATTTATTGCATATGGGTTGCCTAACAAATTTTAGTCCAGGGTATGTTTAATTAATAATTTAAAAAAAAAAAATTTCACCGGTTTGATTATTAGATAAATTCTATACCAATCGAAAGTATTAAGCCCATAGAGTATGCAAACGTTAGGTTGCCTATTCATTATCGTCGTTGTATATCGGTATCCTATACTATAACAGCACTTACAGTACACGTTAATATACGGTAAACGAGTGTTTACAACCGCGAAGTTATAACCTATAGTTACTGATAACTGAACTTTGCGTATAAACGTTTACAAACATCTTATAGTTCTTAATGCAGTTTAAATGGACATTTTACTGGTTGAGTATTCTGAATTTTTGTGTGTTTAAAATGTAAAGAAGAAAAAGGATTTATTACTTAAAAACGTTTAATTTTTTCAATATAGAAGATTTTCATAAGGTAGGTTAATAAACAAACGAGTCTTTTTTTTCCTTCGGCCTAGCCTTTTCCTCACTATGATGGGGTCAGCTTTTTTGTTTTTTTCTTGAACGCCGGGAAATGCTCTGAGGCATCCCACGGGGGAGTGGTTGTCCCGAGGCGGGTATATGGGACTCGCTGCTCCCGAAACGTGGTAAGGTGGACGCAGCTCTACCCACTAAAACCCGGCGTGTGTCACCAATGCCGCGTTTGGTGAGGTGCCCCGGATCTGTTGAGCAAACAGGGCACCTCGACGGCTAGTCAGTTCCTCAGGGGACCGACGCCACCTCCACAAAGGGGTTGTACCTCACAGAACAACCCCTCCCAACGCCGGGACAGTACAATGGGGTGAGGTTCCCATCCTCGCCCCATGTCCACCTTTTTTTTTTCTTTTACGCCGAGAAATGCTCTGAGGCACCCCGCCTGGGGAGTGGGTCTCCCCAGGCTGGTATGTGGGACTCACTGCGCCCGAAACGTGGTAATGTGGACGCAGCTCTACCCACTAAAACCCGGCGAGTGCCACCAGTGCCGCCTTGGTGAGGTACCCCGGATCTGTTAAGCTAACAGGGCACCTCGATGGCTAGTCAGCCCCGCAAGGGACCGACGCCACCTCTACAAAGGGGTTTTACGTCACAGAACAACCCCTCCCAACGCCGGGACAGTACAATGGGGTGAGGTTCCCATCCTCACCCCTTGTCAACCTGCTCTTTTGTTAACAATATTAAGATTGTTACGGATGCTTACATATTATGTGGTGCTTATTTCTATTGTGACACAGTTCATACTAGTACAGCTGTCAATGAAAAACAAAAAAAAAAACGAGCCAAGACGGCTCAAAATGTAATATACAGTTTTTTATATAAATAGCTTAAGAGGGAGAAGTATTATGGAAATGGTAATAAAGCATTATTATTATATTACTATGATCACAGGGAGACTGAGTGTGCCCGTGATCATGGCGATCGAAACATTGCCGAAATATCGGGACCTCAATAAACCTGTAAACGCGGTAAGCACCCGTATATAAATATGAAATTAAATGTAAAATTTAAAATCAATATTTAGATAATAATTGTTATTTAAAGTGTGTAACAGTGTATTCAACCTAAATAAATTTTCTTCTATTCTATTCTCTTTTTTTTTTGTTATCGCAGGGAAATGCTTTTTACGCATGTAGCCAGGATCTCGGGTAGATCCTGACCCCATGTGGGACTCGCACCTGGGAGTGCCCTACCCGTAAACTAAAACCACTGCGAGCGCCTTTAGCCACTTTAATTTGAGGGTCCCGGATAGGCATTCAACAGGATTACCTCAGCGACAGGCTGGCCCCGGCAAAGGCCAGACTACTCCTCTTAAGGGGGGCTGCCCGGCTGCTTGGGCCGTCCCCGCGACATCGTGTCATACTGGGCCCAGGTTGCCGTCCTGAACCCGATACGAGCACAGGGGCGTTACTGGAGGCGCATTAAGTAGCGCCTCCTGCGCACCCCCGTTCGTCGCTCACGGGGGGAGGCCTCGTCAGCGGCCTCCTCTCTCACCCGCTCTTCGGCCTCCTTCTGGGACATTACTGCCTCGCAGAAGGAAACCATCGCCGTCCAGGACTCGTCGTCACCGAGCATCGCGGTGATGACACTCGGCAGAGACAAGTCCCCTCCGATGACCAATGTCATGACGCAGCGCCGCCCATCTCGGGCACACCTCGAGGGTGTGCTGGGCCGAGTCCACCGCCGCGGCACAATCGTGACACACTGTCAACGGCTCCCTGCGGGCCTTCCGGCACAGGTACTCACCAAAGCAACCATGCCCGGTGAGCACCTGTGTCAGACGGAAGGTGAGGGGTTTGCGCTTACAGCGCATCCACCGCTCAAGGACCGGACGCAGGGCAACCGTTAGGCTTTTCCGTACGCCAGGTCCTCCCCCCACCTTCGCATTAATATTCTTTTCTTTTCTTTTCTTTTCTTTTCTTTTCTTTTCTTTTCTTTTCTTTTCTTTTCTTTTCTTTTCTTTTCTTTTCTTTTCTTTTCTTTTCTTTTCTTTTCTTTTCTTTTCTATTCTATTTGCGTTAGTTTAAAACAATATACTAGAAAGATATATATAAAATATACTATGTCGTACTTCCATAATTCTTGTAAAAATGTTGGAAAAATCCAAAACCCTTGTCTCGAGCGTACTCTATAAGTGATTTAAGTGAAGTTTGTTGGTGCAGCGAAGTGCAGTCTCCAGGCAATATTGGAGGTGAATTTATGTCATAAAATTATTTAAAGGAAAACCGGTACAGGTAATGGAACACCTGATGTTTTAGTCTAAAATATTCGAAGCTTATTTTTGTCTTGCTCGTGATTTCAATCTTATGGATTCAATGTCTGGCTTGTCTATTGATCAGGTGACTGGACGCTGTCTGATGTCACGGATTTGAAACGCGAACGAGACATCTTAATATATATAATTCTTCTGTATGTTTGTATGTCACTGAACTCCTCCTAGCTGGACCGATCTTGATAAAAGTTTTTTTGTGTGTTCAAGTAGATTCGAGAACGGTTTAGATTCACTATTCGGCCCACAATAATTATTTTGCAAATTTAGTTAATTATTTAAGTCTATACACAAATATGCATAATAAACAAATGTGTGTGTATGAATATGAATCATATTTAGTTGGGTTAGATTCATATTATGTATTATTACAAGCTGTATGTTTTCTTTAAAATAAATAAATTATTCGTTGCTAAGCAACTGATCACAGTTACCAAACTACACAGTTGCTTAGCAACGAATAACCAGTATGATATTTGTTTGATTGCGTATATTTACTTAAATATTAACAATTGAGCCCACTATAACTGCCACTAGTATTTGTATAATGATTGAGGCACAGGGTAAATAACAACTAATAATCTGCTATTTTTATTACTACATTTGTGTACTCGCTTTGGCTACCATATTTGTTTATTCGAGTGGAATTTTGTAATTGATTTGAAATTAACTTCCCGATAAATAAGGGACTCTAAATTTGGACCATAGCACAGAAGTGGATGACAATGCATGAAAAAGAACCAAAATTGTCTACATGCTAAACGTAGTGATTACATTCTCTTGGGTTAATGTGTCATAAAAATATGTCAGTTTCAAATCAGTTATATCTTTATCGAGGGAATCAAATTTATCAAATCATATAGGAGGCATGGTGAATGTAAATACCATGTATGTAAGTGACATGTGTTTCTTTAATATATCTACGTTACGAAACAGGGCGCCTCGACGGCTAGTCAGCCCCCCAAGAGATCGACGCCACCTCCACAGAGGGGTTGCCCCGCAGCATAAAACAACCCCTCCCAACGTCAGGACAGTACAATGAGGTGAGGTTCCTATCCTCGCCCCTTATCCTTCCTGCTCTCTTGTCCCTTCTTCTTATAAGAGGGGCACAAAGAGCAGCTCACTCGATTTAATTGGCTTCGACCAAGGTGCTAGGTTCGCCTAGGCTACTGAGCCCCACCGTCACGACACGGCCTGAAGCGTTGTTAGTTAATATAGTCCAGGCGGAATCGAACACGCGTCCTCGTGTGGCGACTACCACACACCAATAAAGGGGCAAGACCGTCGTTTAGACACTGTGTTCATAAAAGATCGTATAAGAACCCGATACGTCATTTATAAGGTCTCAAATTTCGATTTACCGGCGCAATCATAGAATGTGATTGATACCCATAACGACCATTATATCAATAAGTATCCGCTGCTTCACCCGTCCGAAAAAAAACCTTTTAGAAGTGAAACTTCTTTAGTACAGTTGTGATTTAAAAATTCGATGAAGCGAAGAAGCGCAACCAAAAAAGAGATAAACATTTTTATAAATAGGATTTAGTCTGCGAAAAAATGGGATGAAATTTGACATTAAATGAATGGGAATTGGATGAGGTAGATTGCACGTTTTATGATTTATTTCAAATTAAATAAAACCAATATGTCCAAAAAATAAGATTTTAGGAATCTATGATATTTTTTCCAAAAAAAAATTGCTTATAATTTTGCCTCATAATGCAACAAAAGCAAAAATAGTCATCCTGCAAACTTTTCAGCTTTATTAAATTACACAGTACAAAGCTGTTCTTCATTCCGGCGGCCATCTTGGAATTTTTATTTTTATTGTACTGATTTCAAATATTCAAAATCTATGAAGTGAAGTTATTTTTTTTTTAGATTATGTCGTTTTTGCCCTCGATATAATCTATCTCCTAGGGCGATTTTATCTGCTACATGTACCTACTTAGGACTAGGGCTCTGTGTAAAGATCATCGTTCCATTTAGTTGAATGTCGTTCCTAACGTGGGTTATAATATTATTTTGAATAAAATGATAGGATTTTAGATAAATTAATGAGCGAACGGATTGATGATGATTATTCCTATAGTCTAAGTTACTCCCTATAACATTAGCTATATGCCAGTGAAAGTCCCGTCAAAATCGGTCCAGCCGTTTCAGAGATTAGCCGGAATAGACAGACAGACGTCTAAAAATTGTAAAAAAGGTTATATTGGTATATGTCCCGTGTATCCATATGCATATTTTAATAAAAAGCGGTTATTTTAATATTACAAACAGACACTCCAATTTTATTTATCTGTATAGAGGTATAGATGCAGGCAAGTCTTATAAAAAAATAAAAATGCCTAGCTCAGCGTGCAATGGAACGTGTAGTTCTGTGCCGGATTTAATTCACAATGAAGACGTTAGGGATCTAAAGTACGCCATCACATACGCCATGCAACAAAGTCGAATTGAAGAGGAAATGACTGGATTAGTGGTACTGGGATGGCTATTGTAACCTTTTTTTTATATTTTACGCCGGGAAATGCTCTAAGGCATCTCGCGGGGGATTGGGGACTCATCCCGCCGGATATGTGGGACTCGTTGCGCCCGAAAGATAAGTGGACGCAGCTCTACCCACTAAAACTCGGCGAGTGCCACCAATGCCGCCTTTGGTGAGATGCCCCGGATCTATTGAGCAAACAGGGCACCTCGACGGCTCGTCAGTCCCTCAAGGGATCGACGCCATCTCCACAGAGGGGTTGTCCCGCAACACAGAACAACCCCTCCCAACGTCGGGACAGTACAATGGGGTGAGGTTCCCTCTGTCACCCTTTGTCCCCCCTGATCTTTTATCCCTTCTTCTTATAAGAGGGATACAAAGAGCGGCTCTCTCGGTTCAATTTGCTTCGCCCAAGGTGCTGGGTCTACCTTAAGCTACTGAGTCCCACCGCCCACGACAAGGCTTGAAGCATGGTGGGGGGCTATTGTAACCCTGCTATCTCATCACTATCTTTATCATCATCATTATCATTATCATCATCATCATCATCATCATCATCGTCATCATCGTTATCAACCTTTAACAACCGATGACCAGTGGGCTTGAGTTCTGCAGCAATGATTGCGGGGGATCGTCTCGGCGTTCATTGAAAGAGGCCTGTATAGATGGCAAGAAGTTCACGATGATGATATAATTGTGAGGTCGAGCTATCAATCAATCTGTCCCCCACGAGGGCAGCCCTCGGGAAATAGATTACAAAAGTGGCACGTACTAGATGAATTGCTTTTTATTCGGTTACACGTATACGGATAAATTACTATATTGATTACTAGGCACCTTTCCCGACTTTACTCGTTGAGAGCATTATTTATAATATAATAATATTAAACCCTATGTATGTCCCACTGCTGGGCACAGGTGTGCCCTCCTCGTAATCAGGCGAGGAGGGTGTTGGGCCATTTCACCGATGCGCTTTCCCAACGACCACATTCTATGACTTTTTAATCTCATCAGACATGCAGGTTTCCTCACGATGTTTCCTTCACTGATGAGCAAGCTTTGGTCTCATGTTTAGTGCACGTAGAAATTTCAAGTCACCACAGGGGTCAGGATCGAACCCGGACACTTTCACTCAAGAGGCCGAGCCTATACCACTTGACCATCTTTTTTTTTCAGGATAACTTCAAAATTTCCTTAGTTTTTTTTTGCTTCTCTTTATCACAAACATACCAAGACAATATAACCCGCGCCTCCTCGAAATAAATCGAGGAGTGTAAAAAAAGTTAAGGCCTTATTTCACGCGTATTCTTGTCGCTACACGCAACGGTCTAAGGTTCAAATCCCGCCAAGCTTTGTACTATAAGTAAGAAGAGTGTTCAAATGGACCGTCGGTTCTCCTGGTGGTAAGTGACATCCATGGATCCGGTACACCAGGTAATTATCAAGTGCGTTGCTGATATTTCAAATATGAGTATGCTTATATAAGTTTTAGCGAGCCTTTTAGAGGACTAAGTTATTATTATATATTATGTATTATGTATAATATATTGACTGACATAATTTATGTATTAAATGTACCAAGCTTGAATAACGTCACATGGTTTTGAGTAAATTTTTCACAAAGGCCGAGATCATTATCGAAGGGACGTTTCTAAAGACGACGGTCTTTTAAGGCGCTTTGATAAATTTTCGGAAGATAAATTGTATGTGATATTTTGTGTAACGATAATTTTGTTATGAAGAGATTTAAAAGTGGGAAAACAGTAAGTGAATAAAATATAATCCACCGTAGGTCTATAACTGACCCCACCATTGGATCTGAGCCTTGTCGCGGCGGTGGGGCTTAAGCCTGGGGTGCAATCCGGCACCTTGGGCGACCAATCGGATCCGAATCGGGCGGCAGTTGGTTCTGGCCACTGTCGGCCAAGCCGCTCCCTGGTCCATAGGGCCGGGGGTGGTGGTCGCCATCCCACGTCGGGATGGGGACTACGAGGAAGAAAACCTCTTTAAAAAATTACCCCAATCCCAACATAAGCTCCGGTGCGCGGCGAGGGGATGAATGGCTGGAGGGTGTCCAGTGGTTAGCGCACCATGTTTTGAGGTGACTACGGGTTTGCTCAACCCAAATGAGTTGAAATTAAAAAATGGAAGACAGCAAAATGAAAAAGAGTCCCCGGGCGGGTCCCCGAAAGGGGGAATCCCGCACCACACCGAAATCGGTAATCTGCCCCACATATACGGGGGGGGAGTGCACAATTTGCTTCAGGGGCGGGCTCTGCTCGTCCCAGTACCGATGACTTTAGCGATAAAATGGACACGATTGCCCGCGGTTTGGTGAGGGAGAAAGCGACAAGGAAAGGAAGAGGTTCCCCGAGAATATTCTCGGAGGTAGAAGAGATGAGCCAGAGCGACTGGAGTGAGTCGTCTGGCTCCTGCCTTGGAGGAAAGAGGGCGCATCACTCGTCGTCGGACGAGGAGGCGAAAGTGAAAAAGGCGCCACCAGTGAAAAGAGGTAGAGGCCGACCGCCTACCACCGGCAAGTATGTCGGCATGGCCAAGGCGAAGCGTGCGGCCATGCCGTACCATGAGGTCTCCCGCCGCCTGGTCCCGCCCCGCCTATCGGTGTCGTCCGGCTCGGAGATCCCAGACTTGAGTGAGATCGCGACGGCGACTCTGGGCGCCGACATCACCGCGGCCCTGCAGGTCATAGATGAGGTCCGCAGTAAGACTAGAAACCTCAAGGTCCCGATGGTGAAAAACTTAAAGACTGCGATCAGCGTAATCAGGGATGCTACCGTCGCGCTCCTGGACCGTACATCCTCGGACGTGACGAGAGCGCTTGAGAAAGAGAATAAGCGGCTGTCGGTGGAGGTGACGGAGTTACGCCAAGAGTTGGCCGCTTTTCGAAGCGAGCTCGACTCTCTCCGGCAGTCGGCCATAGAGGTGACATCGCCCGCGCCCGTAGCGTTGGCCGCGCCCGTATTGCCCAATCTCGAGGATATTGTCGAGAAGTCGATGCGGGAGGCGGTTGCGTTGTCGGGCGCGCGTCTAAATGCCAGGCTCGAGGGCTTGGAGAGTAGACTCCTGCCCGAGCCGCGACTGCGCCCGCCTCTCGCGGCGGAACGAAGAGCGAAGGCAGCGCCAACACCGGCAAAAAATGTGGGGCTAAAGGCAATCCCGAAGAAGGCACCGAAGGAGAAGGCGCCACCCCAATCGACGACGCTGATGCCTCCAGCAAACCCTGGGCCTGCCCTTAAAAAACCGGTCAAGGGGAAAAAGGCGCTAAAGACTGTCCAGCAAGCCAAGAAGTGTGCAGAGGGTGCTAAGGGCGACGGTAATTGGACAACCGTCGCCCGCAGGAAGCAGACCAAGAAGACGGCGCTGCCTAAGAAAGGCCCGCCCAAGCTCCGAGTGCCTAACAGTTCGGTTGTGGTGCTCCAGCTGCAGTGCGGTCGCGAAAGGGGTGACCTATGCCGACGTTCTATCAAAGGCGAAGTCCAATATATGCCTAACGGACCTTGGCATGGAGCCCGGCGTCAGGTTTAGGAAGGCGGCCACCGGTGCTCGCCTGTTGGTGGTGCCAGGGGCGGACACGGGAGAGAAAGCGGACTCCCTGGCCGCTAAACTTCGCGAGGTAGTCGGTGGCGACGTCGTCAGGGTTTCCAGACCCACGAGGTCCGTTAGCGTATCTCGGGTCTGGACGACTCTGTCACGAAGGATGATGTCGTGGCAGCAGTGGCGGAGAAGGGCGGTTGCTCTCCAGAGTAGGTGCGATCTGGCGAGATCGGCCGCAGCGCTACTGGGCTGGGTGCGACGATCGTCCACTGCCCAGTGGAGGCGGCAAAAACCATCGTAGCGAAGGGAAGACTGCTGGTGGGCTGGGTGTCAGCGCAGTTTCGACTGCTAGACGCCCTCCCACTCAGATGCTATCGGTGTCAGGAGTTAGGGCATATGGAGGCGGTCTGCACCTCCACGGTAGACCGAAGCGGCCTCTGCTTCCGCTGCGGGGGGGCAGGGCACGTCGCTAGGGCGTGTACGGCGACGAATCCCAAGTGCGCGGTGTGCACCGCCACAGGGAAACCTGCCGCCCACAAAATGGGTGGCGCGGCGTGCGTCTCTAAACGCCGTGCGCGGAAAAGCGGCGTTCCCGATGCTGAAAAGGTTGGTGATGGCCCTCCAGCCCCCACCCAGCCTGCCTATCCGACCGTGAATAATAGCTTCGCGGTCCTAGCGGTGGAGGAGGTTCCAATGGCGTTGGAAGAGTAGTTGCCATGGAAACCTCCGGCAGGCGGAGAGACGTGGCGGTGACATGTTGTCGCACCGCCGCAAGAGACCTGTGCATCAGCCGCGTGCGCGAAAAGGTCTGAGCTGCAAGGCGCCCTTGGGTGTTCAGGGTGCCTTGTCTCGAAGAGTGCCGATGGGCACGTCGGGGTCCGGCGCGGTAGACTACAGTTCCCGCACCAGGCCGACTAAATGACGAGGCGAACACGTTGGGGTTTTAGTGCGGTGAAAGTCCCACATAACCACCAGGTCACCCCGAGCCTGGTGGTATCTATTAGATTTCCCCAACAGAAAAAAAAAGTCTATAATTGACCCCAACTTCGCCTGCGGTAATTTTTAAGTAAGCCGAATTTACAGACAACCGATTTTTTCATTGGGGTCTCACCAATGACGTTGGAAAGTCAAGCGAAATTTGGCAGCAAACCACTGTCTACACGGTTGGAAACTAACAAGGTCTCCTCTCTCAGGACCCGGTTGGAGAACGTGTAGCTGGCCTTTTAATGTGGTAAAAATTGCTTTCTCTTCTTTTCTTCAGTTCGAAATCATGATTTTTTATATTCGATCTTGCATTTCTTGTCCTTTTCTTGGTTTTTCCCACCATTTTTGTCGATAATACCATAAGTTTTCCATTATGCATCATCATCATTATTATTATTATTATCATCATCAGCCTCTATTCGTCCACTGCTGAACTTAGGCCTCCTTTAATGAACGCTAAGACGACCGATCCCTTGCCACTCGTACCCAACACGGACCGGCTACTGCACGGAGATCGTTTTCCCAACTGGTAAATGGCCGACCAACACTTTGTCTACCTAAACGTGGCCTCTAGAACCTTATTGGCCCATCCGCCATCCGTTCTCCTGAGTGTGTGACCAGCCCACTGCCACTGCAACGAGCACTACCATTATACCATTTTAGCTTAATATTTAGTACTCATGTATAGTCAAAATAAACAATATTATTCTTTTTATTCCCGCCACGAGTTTCCGAACGATTACCGAATTATTCTCTTTTCAACAACACAAAGGCACGTTTTGTTCATTCCACGTAGCGAATAAAAGACGGCAATGTATTTCTTAATTATAACACAAACGTGGAAATTCGTCAGCCACCATTGTCGTGGTTTCAGTGAACCCCGAATTATAAGGCTCCGATGTATCAGTATGATGTATATAATTGTTCTGGAATTTTCTTCAATCTCTCATATTCGGTTGACTGATTGCTTTTGATTACAAGCTTGTTCAAACGACACACATACAATATAATCTGTTTGTCTGTCAGTTTGCATACATCTGTGTGTAAAAGTAATAATGAAGTGTCTTTATATTTAATGTCTCACAAGAACGCATAATAAGAATCCCATTGCACTGTTGCATTATATTAAAAAAAAAAAAAAAAACTTTTAGTCGCAGAAAGGACATTTGTTCACAGTTCCATTTACAAAAGTACCGCGTATAATTTAAATGTAGAATTAATTAAAACGTTCCCGTTGTAAAGGAGATTATCTTGGCTTCTCATTTCGCTTTTTATCCTCAATCTGACTGCACTGATGCTATTATGCACGGAAATACTAGCAACTTTATTGCGGAGTGCAGCAACATTTTTTTTCTCAGTATAATGCCGCCATCGCTCTAATAAGCGTGTTTTATCTGTTGTTCGTTTAATAAATGGTGCATTCAAGCGAAATACAATTATTTTATAGTTTGATGTTGCGACTTCTGTAGTATATGGTGAACTTTAAAACGCGGGTTCGAATTTAGACACAATCTTTGGAATAGCTAGCAGCAGTTTTTTTATGTTAGTTGGATAGGCAAACTGGTAAACGTACCACCTGATGGTAAGTGGTCGACGTCGCTCATGAACATAAGCTAGTATACCTGGAACGAGCCCAGGCAACTCATCTATGTGTTGCCTAACCTGAGACATAAGATGTTAAGTCTCGGTGCCAGTAATTACACTGCCTGTCTTGCCCTTCTCTCCGAAACACAGCGAAGCTGTTTCACGAGAGAAACAATCAAGGTGGTGGTACCCATGCAGCCAAAAGCGCGGCACAGCGTTTCCCTTCCACCGGTAAGTTGATTTCTTTTGCATGCCAAGGGATTATACGTTATTACATCAATATTAACTTAAGCCTGTCTTATTATGTTGTTTTGTTTCTGATTCAATTGGAATGGCTTCGATTTCTTATAAACGTATTTAATTATGCTAATCCACACAATAATAAAGACGCTTCACTATTCGAACGACTTAAAAAAAAAACATTTTTATGAAATAAAAGAATTTATTGAGAAACCTTGGGAGTAAGACTCTTGATCTTTAAAATTTTATGAATTATATGTATACGTTTTTTTGATTGGTGGTGTATGGTCCGCCACAATAGTAAAGCGATAAAATTTCTTTCCTATTTTTTTCTTAAAAAAAATGCTGGCAGAATTTGAAAACAAGATTTTTGGAACTTTTTCTTTCGCTCTTTGTTTATCATGTTTCAAGTATTACATTAAGTAATACTTAAGTATACTTTCATTATTAACCTACGAAATAAAGTATAAAATTTTGAATTCCTATACTAAATACTACGATAGTCCAATTTTATTCCGCCTATCAATTATAGATTCCATTAATAAAATGTCTTCGTCCGCATCAGTCCGTTGCTCGCTGGAGCCGCCGGGAAAAAGGCGAGAAAATGGCGACAAAAATGGCGGGAAATCATTCAATGTCACGACAATCCTCATCGCTGCCATCCATCAGTCTAGATGTCGCGGCACTTGGATTTAATGTCACATAACACTTAGAATCGAAATGACGAAATTTTTAGATGTAGGTAGTACGATTCTGATGGTGTAGGCCAGTGTTTTTCAATCTGTGGGTCGCGACCTCCCAGGGGGGTCCAAGTATTACTCGGGGGGTCGTTAAAGAGGTAAGAAAGAAAAGCACGGTTCTGCATTAAAGTAAAAACCTTGTTTATTAAAAAATATATATAATAGGTACCTATAACATTTTCTTTCCATAATTCTAATTTTTGTGGCTGTCCATGGGGGTCGCCAGAAATTTTGAACCTGTACTATTTACAGTCGCGTATTTAGACAGATAGAACACTGTTGTAAGCTAACCTAAGAACTAACCTGAACACTGCTTAACCCATCAAAACCTAGTCGGTTCTTTTATTAATTAAGTAAATAAAGTGTTGCAAATGTTATAAGCCTTAAATTATTATTAAAAGAAGAAAAAAAAAGAAAAAAATTATAATACAAATAATATTAGTACGTTATCATAATTTTATAGTCCACATAACCATCTAATATATAAAATTTCCATGTCACAATGTTAGTTACCGTACTCCTCCGAAACGGCTTTACCGATTTTTACCAAATATATGCGTATTCAGTAGGTCTGAGAATCGGCTACTATCTATTTTTCATACCCCTAAGTGATAAGGGTGGTCAACCCCTCAAATTTTAAAAGTTAACGCGGGCGAAGCTGCGGGCAACAGCTAGTAATAATATAAGATGTAGGTCAAATTTAATATAAAAGAGGATAAACACGCAAACTGAGTCTTGTGTACTCGCGATATTAAATAACGATTTCACGACTTGGCCTAGGATTTTAATATAATAATAATATTAGAAAAGTCTATAAATTAATATGCTATTCAAAAGCTGATTCAGTTATAACTTCTTGAATATACAAGCATCTTGTCTAATCTTTGTTTTTTTTGACGCGATAACGTCTTATAAATCAATGAACGCCGGCTGCACGCACGAAAAAGTCACGTTCCGTCTGAGCCAAGTTTGCGTAAGACGGGAGCGCGGAACAAGTGATTAAGAGGTACGATCGGCCTTAGTGTTCGGCTTGTGATGCATTATGACGTTTAAGGTAAAATTTGCGTCCGTAAACCGATTTTACAGACAACAGGTAGGTTTCCTCGCCCCTTGTCCCTCTGCTCTTTTGTCTCTCTTCTTATAAGAGGAGTACAAAGAGCACCTCCCTCGGCTCAATTAGCTTCGCTCAAGGTGCTGGGCTCACCCTAGGCTACTGAGCCCCACCGCCACGTCAAGGCCACCATGGTGGGAATTCATTCATAGATAATATCGTTTGTAATTTTTGATTTAAACTTTAACACACCGAGATTCAAAATACTTCATGCAATTCAAATCAAAACCACAAGAACCCATTTTAGTTTAGCAGGATAGAAATTATTTGTGTTAAACCACGAAAATTACTAACACTAATCTCATAACTTTAAAGCTTGTAAGTTAGCGTAGAAGCTTTGTAGGATTCAATTTGCAATGGTTTTATGAGAGGTTGGAAAGAGAAAGGGCGTCAGAAAGAGCAGGAGGGAGATTAGTCTGAGAAGGAATAGAACGAATGTTGGTACGGGCGGGTGAGAGAGGAGGCCGCCGACGAGGCCTCCCACCGCGGGCGACGAACGGGGATGCGTAGGACGTCGCGGGGACTGCAGTAGCGGCCGGGCAGTCCCCCCTTATAAGGAGAAGGCCGGCCTTCGCCGGGGCCAACCTGTCGCTGAGGTGATCCTGTTGAATGCCGATCCGGGACCCTCAAAATGCGTCTGAAGGCACTCGCAGTGGTTTTAGTTTACGGGTAGGCCACTCCCAGGTGCGAGTCCCACGTAGGGTCAGGGTCTACACGAGATCCTGGTTACATGCGTGAAAAGCATTTCCCTGCGAAAATAAAAAACAACGAGTGTTGGTGAAACATCGAGCATATAAACGGAATAGAGCGGTAATGTTTTGTATGAAAACCAATTCCGACTAATTTGTGCTGCGCCGCTGCGTCGGTTCCGCGCTCTGATTGGCTGACTAATATCTATAAATGGATGCTTGGCCGATGGGACGTACACACAGATCACCGGTTGGTTGAATTGCTATTATATCAGTGACAAATCACTGACCAGTTTCGGAATGTTATGGCTTACATTACAGGTCTATCCTGTTATATGCTCGATGGTAGGAAACGAGTGACTTTCACAATCATGAAGAAGACGAATATAGAAAGAAATGAGAAGAGAAGTTACGATTTTCTGGTCATAAATTAGGTTTACTTATCCTCTAAGATTTTTTACCTTTGTTTTTAATAATATAATATTTATTAATACATAATATGTTGGGACAACTCACACACGGCCATGTGATCTCAAACTAGGCAGAGCCTGTTCTTATGGTAACCAGACAACTGATATATATAAATATATTTCTAAATACAAACATAGTATAGATAAATTATACCCAGACACAGAACAAATCATGCTCAGCACAAACATTTGCCCTCGGTGGGGATCGAACCCACGACCTTCTGGTTTATCAGTCAGTGTCACTAACGACTAGACCAACAGGTCTATATTCGTTGTTGCATTTATAAGTAATTAGCTACCTAATCAAAGAATTCAATAAAGCCAGTGAGTAAACTATGATATTATCATTCA
This sequence comes from Helleia helle, assembly GCA_963853865.1. NCBI lineage: Eukaryota > Metazoa > Arthropoda > Insecta > Lepidoptera > Lycaenidae > Helleia > Helleia helle. The sequence continues at coordinate 14,274,936 of OY971433.1, read as the reverse complement.
TCTATATTACGAGCGTAGTAATTAAAACTCACTAGATATTATTGTGTTTAGGCCTTAGAGTATGTTTAGGCAGATGACATTGTACCAATGTTTGTACATTAGCTCATGGTGCGTGTATTAACTATGTGCTTGTTCAATATTGTTGTGTCGTGAAAGCTTAGGCAACAAGAAAATCTCGTTTCTCTTATAAAGGAAACCTGCGTTTTCCCATGACTCAGGCCAGGTCAGCGTGTTGCCATGGTAACCAGATAATAAACAGATGAATACACCTAGTCAGTTGTTACTTAAAGTTCCATATACCGCTGATAAGATTTTCAATAAAATAAAATAATATATATATATATATATAAATAAGAAAAACCCGACCAGTCACAGGGACTGCCGATAGAAGTGAAAACAAAACAATAAACTTCAAAGAAAAACAAATACAGGCTGTAAGAGATTATGACAACCGCGCACAAAATGGCCGCATGACATAATTTAGAAGCAACACAATTTGCAAAAAAAATATTGCATAATCAAATCAAACGTCAAACTGTGTCTCCAGCGTCTTGCGTGCGGTGTCGCGAGTCCACGTCATATAAACGTTAAACTGTGTCTCCAGTGTTTCGTGTGCGGTGTCGCGAGTTCAAAGATTTTATCTCATCTAAAATATGCGTACCACGCTAAAAGAAGTTTACACTTCAAAAAATACAAAAAATTAAAACCGACTTCATAAATACTAAACCAAAATAACTGTGTTTCTTTAATTTTTGTGCTTACAACTTATGATCAACTTGATCTTCTACTAATGTACAAACTTTTTTACGTTAAGTATTGTTTCTTTTGGAGTCGGTGTCGTATTTGTTGCTGTATCTACCTTGGCTGCCACCGACATTTCTATTCCGTTTGTTCCCCCCCCAACTCAATACTAAAGTCCAAGCCGAAGCTAATTACATTGGGCGGCAGGTTTCCTTTGTGACGCAAGCACGTGCAAGATTACAACAAACAGATTCTGTGGTGGTGTGTTGTGGTGGTGGTACCTTCGCCGGCTTGAATTTACTGTATCCGGACTCATGGTGATTATTTATAGAGCGTGTTATGTGCGGCTTGTGAGTTTCCAATGGCCCATTGGAGGGGATAGGAGGGTGGCGCATCTGCATAACTTTTGGTTCTGCGGATGTCTATGGGTGTCGGTAGTCACCATAAGGCTCCGACTGGTCGTTTGACTCCTTATGTCATAAAAAAGCTTCAAGGAATGTACCATTTTACAGCGGTCAGCGTCGCCCATGAACATAAACTAGTTTACCTGGAACTAGCCCAGGCGACTTATTTATGTGGCGGTGGGGCTCAGACGGGAACCTCATCCCATTGTACTGTCCCGACGTTGGGAGGGGACCACTCCTTTGTGGAGGTGGCGTCGGTCCCCCGAGGGACTGACTAGCCGTTTGCTCGACAAATTCGGGGCACCTCACCAAAGGCGGCATTGGTACACTTACTATCTTTCGGGCGCAGCGAGTCCCACATACCCGCAGGGGTAGTGAGGCTTGTCACCTCTTCTATAAAAAAGTAAATAAGCTTTTCTAAAGATGCTCATGAAGCTAGCTTTATAATAATATACTATATTAATAATATCAACCATCGTTTTGGGCCATAGTTCACCGATGTGCTGGCCCTTCAAAGACATAATCTCATCACGGAGGTTTCCTGACGACGCGACGTGTCCTTCACTGGTGAGCAAGGATGGTCTCATGTTCAGGTGAACGTAGAAATTTAGAAAAACCCATTTCTAGGCATCACCGGGGAGTCAGGATCGTTTAGGCAGCTAGCTTTATAAGTTATTAACAAAACTTACTTCAAGGAAAAAATCGTGAGAAAACCAACACTTCTTAACCAACTATACGGATAGTCGGTTCACCTGATGGTAAATGAAGAGCAACATCCACAGACACCCGCTACACCAGTGGATTAGCAGGTGCGTTGACGGCCTTTCAGGTATGAGTATGCTCTTTTCTTGAAGGTCCCTAAGTCGTATCGGTTCTTGTTTGTTTCTCCCGTGAAACAGCTTCGGAGAGAAGGGCAAGACAGGCAGTGTAATTACGGGCACCGAGACTTAACATCTTATGTCTCAGGATAGGCAACACATAAATGAGTTGCCTGGGCTCGTTCCAGGTATACTAGTTTATGTTCATGGGCGACGTCGACCACTTACCATCAGGTGGTACGTTTGCCAGTTTGCCTAGCCAACTAACATAAAAAAAACACTTCTTAACTGTTATGAGTAGTTAAAGTTCTTTATTAATGTCTTGTAACCTTCGAGTTTTAGAATTGGATGAACTTTAAAACATCTGAAAAAATAGCCCACATTCAAAGTAATTGAACATCCAAGAAAATAAATATTTCATGGGAATGTGACATTAATTAAGATTTATTTGTAGAAAAACCTCCTTGTGACGTCACTAGGCCTGAATCCAGAGCAATAAATATTTTATTAGCGTAGTGACCTTTGCCATATAGCAAGCTTTATTTGCCATGATAAATGGTCTAAATATAGCGTAGCTTACGTGACTCGAATAGATGTTCACCATCATCAGTCTATTCACTATGCATACCTCTTCCTGAACGTCACGACCGCAAGTTTACCATCCAGAAGGACCATCGAGCATATAACCAGATAGACTAGGGATGTGAGCCATCCCCACCATGGTTCAGGCCTTGTCGTGGCGGTGGGGCTCAGTAACCTATGGTGAGCGGTGCACCTTGGGCGAAGCTAATTGGGCCGAGGGGGCTCTTTGTACCCCTCTTATAAGAAGAGGGGACAGAAGAGCAGGGGGCAAGGGGTGAGGATGGGAACCTCACCCCATTGTACTGTCCTGACGTTGGGAGGGGTTGTTCTGTGGTGCGGGACAACCCCTCTGTGGAGGTGGCGTCGGTCCCTTGCGGGACTGACTAGCCGTCGAGGTGCCCTGTTTGTTTTCTAGATCCGGGGCACCTCACCAAAGGCGGCATTGGTGGCACTCGCCGGGTTTTAGTGGGTAGAACTGCTACCATTTACCAGCTGTCGGGCGCAGCGAGTCCCACATACCCGCGTGGGGAGACCCACTCCCCCGCGGGATGCCTCAGAGCATTTCCCGGCGTTAAAGAAAAAAAAAAAAAGATGTGAGCCATACAATTCCGAAACTGGTCAGTGATTTGTCACTGACGTAATAGAAATTCAATCAATCAGTAATCTTTATGTACATCTCATCGGCCAATAATTCATCAATGGCCAATAGCAATGGCAGCGTTGCAGCACAAATATGGCGGAATTTGTTTTTATACCAATGTCAATGTGAAGGACCAAAGAACAATTGCTGTGTGGGGGCGGCTTAAGAATACCCCTACCCCAATACCAGCCCAGGGTGACGTAGAAGTCGTCAAAGGGCATTTAGCTCCCCAACATCAAGGATGCTAATACTGCGAATCGATTGCTTGGTGTCAGTCTGTCTCATCGTGACAGTGAGATAGACTTGATCACTAAGCATCGATCGCACCGAATGATGGCGGCACCATCAATCGAATTAGCGGCAGGCAGCAGTGCCGCCGATGCGAATTCATCATCATCTGCGATTGCCAATCCGCCTGCTCAGCGTGGCAATTATGAGCATGAATCCCCTCATGAATTACAGGCACAAGAGAAGGCCCCTAGTTCCCGGCCGTCCCACTATTCCTGGTTACGGTAGCAGCCTAGGTTACGGTGGGACAGGGGGTGCTAAGAATCCCCGGGCTACGGATCGCTACCACCAACTTGACCTGGCTACGTATAACGGACGAACGTTGAGACTCGATGACCACCTGGTTGAACTGGAGGTGGAACTGGGAAGTATCCGATGGCACGTTTTGGGGTTATGTGAAGTCCGAAGACAAGGAGAGGACACCATAACTCTGCCTTCGGGTCATCTGTTCTACTTCAGGGAAGGCGACACTCCATCCCAAGGCGGCGTGGGTTTTCTCGTCCACAAGTCCCTTGTCAACAACATCGTCGAAGTCTCGAGTGTGTCGAGTAGGGTTGCGTATCTTGTACTCAAACTCACCAAGAGGTACAGCCTCAAGGTGATACAAGTATATGCGCCAACCTCGACACACTCCGACGACGAAGTAGAGGCAACTTACGAGGATGTCTCCAGGGCCTTACACAACACCTCCAAGGCTCACTTCAATGTTGTTATTTTTAAGAAGGGTGATAACTCCCTTCTTAAAAATTATAGACCGATATCACTTCTAAGTCATATATACAAGCTGTTCTCGAGAGTCATGACGAACCGCCTCACTAAAAAGCTCGATGGATTCCAGCCACCGGAGCAGGCTGGGTTTCGAAGAGGATTTAGCACCATAGACCACATTCACACTATAAGGCAAGTTGTACAGAAGACCCATGAGTACAACCAGCCACTGTGCCTTGCCTTTGTGGACTATGAGAAAGCTTTTGACTCGGTTGAAACCTGGGCTGTTCTGGAAGCTCTGCAGCGATGTCAGGTCGATTGGCGATACGTCGAAGTGTTGAGAGGATTATACGACGACGACTTTATGTCTGTTCTGGTTCCGGGAGGTCAAACAAGACCAATCCAATTGCATCGAGGAGTGAGACAGGGGATGTCATTTCCCCGAAACTATTCACTAATGCTTTGGAGGACGTCTTTAAGACTTTAAACTGGACAAAATGTGGCATAAACATTAACGGCGAGTATCTCTCACACCTTCGTTTCGCCGACGATATCGTTATTCTGGCCGAGTCGTTGGAGGGCTTGCAGGAGATGCTGCACAGTCTAAATGAATCTTCCCGACGTGTGGGTCTTAGGATGAACTTGGACAAGACGAAAGTCATGTTCAACGAACACGTTCTCCCTAGGCCGGTTAACGTTGATGGCATAACTCTCGAAGTCGTGCAAGAGTATGTCTATCTTGGGCACACTTTGCAGCTAGGTCGACATAACTTCGAGAGAGAAACCGATAGGAGGATTCAATTGGGATGGGCAGCATTCAGGAAGCTTAGCCATATTCTCACGTCGTCTATACCGCAGAGTTTGAAGACAAAAGTCTTCGACCAATGCGTTCTCCCCGTGATGACCTACGGGGCTGAAGCGTGGCCTCTAAATATAGGACTGGTCCGCAAGTTTGCCGTAGCTCAACGTGCTATGGAGCGTGCTATGCTGGGTGTTTCTTTAACAGATAGGATTCGGAAGGAAGACATCCGTCAGAGAACTAAGGTAACCGATATCACGCAAAGAATCAGCTCGTTGAAGTGGCAGTGGGCTGGTCACACACTCAGAAGAACGGATGGCCGATGGGGCAATAAGGTTCTAGAGTGGAGGCCACGTTTAGGTAGACGAAGTGTTGGTCGGCCATTGACCAGGTGGGAAGACGATCTCCGTGCGGTGGCCGGTCTGTGTTGGATGCGAGTGGCAAGGGATCGGCCATCTTGGCGTTCATTGAGGGAGGCCTATGTTCAGCAGTGGACGGATAGAGGCTGATGATGATGATGATGATGAAAGAACAAAAGTACGAAGAAAAGGGTTTTCAAATTTTCCTAAAAACGTACATTTAGGGTATCAAGAAAAACACGACAATACAACAAATAAATATATTTTCCATTAAGTTCCATGTATAAATTTTAAAATTACTTTTTAAATAACATCCATGACAACAATATCTCAAAGTTATTTTACAATATTGTGGAAGTGGGAAACATGAAATCACAATGTTTCTATATAATTTAGTATAATAAGTAAGTTATAATTCTCTATAATAATCAAATTTACGAATATTTGTATATAGTATACAATACACTTATATTTTTGGTATGTAGGTACTTCTACTTTACAATATTTACAAAGACTGTGGTGCAGCGATAGCCCTACAAAAAAGTGCCTATTTCATTTATTCATTAGATATAATGGTCCTCATGACATTTCAACGAAAGCATAGACAATAATACATTTTTATCTAACTCTTTTACGCTATTTTTTTAAATTTAGAATAAAGTTACGTTAAGTTTTATGAGTTTGATATTTTTTATCTGTTATATTTTTTAATTTTAATGTAGAGTACGTCTAGATTGTATGAAGTATAGCTAAATTATTATAAGCCAATTAAGGTAATTTATAGAAGTTGGAATTATTTATATATGTGGTATTAATTTCGTATACTGTTTAACGACATACATATATATCTATGTATATAATTTTAATAAGATACCTTAAATATTTTTTGTGTATAAATAAAATTTATAAATTCGTCCCACATAGTTTACTGGAAATTAATGAGTTTTGATACTATACTATGGTATTATAAGCGTTTAATCATAAAAAAGAACTATTTATTTAGTTTATAACGTAACTTTAATCTATCTATCGAATAATAAACGGTAAGATAAAATTATAATGTCTTTTCAATTAATTTAATTACTTAGAAATTGGACACCAGATACTAGCTACTTTACGAAAATGCTTTTACAAAAATTGTATATAATTATGTGGTCAATCAAATTTAATAATTTCTGAACGTTATAGCGACCGGGCTTGTGTTGAAAAATATTTATAAGTACACTTTTAGATGTGAAACTTCTGTATCGACGTATGGGAGAAATGAGAAATCAGTAATATTAAAAAAAATCCTCACACTTTCCGACGCCATCTTGAAAAATATCGTCACATATTTTATCACTTTGGACTGAGAACCAACTATTGTTGATTGAAGCTTATATAGAAATATTTTAATGATAACAAGTGACATAATATAGGAACGTAGACATCCGCCAGAGAACTAAGGTTACCGATATCACGCAAAGAATTAGCTCGTTGTGTGGGCTGGTCACACTGCACACTCAGGAGAACGGATGGCCGATTGGCCAGGTTCAAGAGTTGAGGCCACGTCTAGGCAGACGAAATGTTGGTCAGCCATTAACCAGGGAAGACGATCTCCGTGCGGTGGCCGGTCCGTGTTGGATGCGAGTGGCAAGGGATCGGCCGTCTTGGCGTTCATTCAGGGAGGCCTATGTTCAGCAATGCACGGATAGAGGCTGATGATGATGATGATGATGATGACGATAAAGTTATATAGTAAAAGGACTTTGAAATTCATTTAAATAAATAGTAAAAGTGACAAATTATTTTTTAATTGTTTTGAAAAAAAAAGCGAGTGATTTTGGTATTTTTTTTTGTTAACCTCATATTTAGTTTATTTTTGAAATGTGAAAGTGGTATTAATGAAATGTATATATTGTTATAAGAGGATGAAGCGATCGACGTGTCCCTTTCACTTTTGTGATATTACAACATCACCTGATCATCAGGCGATGCATTCAGGATGGTCATGCCTATTCACGATGGTCATGCCGTATAGAATGTCCCTCCTAAATCGTCAACGGTTCTACGGCAACATACCGAACACGTTGAAACATTATTCTCTGGCTAGTTAAATTGTGTCACACTCACTAATAATTTCTTTGATTTTTTTATGAATGTTATGAAGTTTTACTTCAATCGCGCGTAAATATTACACGCACACACTAAGACTTATTTTAACTAATGTTTTTTTTTTTTAATTATTGTTTTCTTAGAAATATTTCTTTTTACAAAACATTTGGAAAAAATATATGATTTTAAGTTAACATGGTTATTTTCATTACTAAAATTATTCAAAACGGGATATTTACCATGTTTTTCATTTTATTTCGACATTATCTACGAATGTCTTGTTCACGAGATCCGCGAAATAAAAATGAAAAACATGGTAAATATCCCGTTTTAAATAATTTTAGTAATTTGGAAAAAATGTTATATGCAAATATTTTTTTTACAAATAAAATAGCTTTTTTACAAAAACATTTGTAAAAAATATGTGTGCACATCTTTTTTTACAAATATAGTTGTAGTCCAAGACATAATTGGAGCTCGAGATGGGTGTGAAAGGTTGATGGATGATGTTTCTGAAAGTCGGGAAAATGTTCTCCAACATGCACAAGATAAATTATATTGAAAATCGTGAACATCTTCTAGAATCTAGATCAAAGTAGCCGGAGATCAAGAATAGGGAAATGTTTAGTTTATGAATTTACAAATTATGTTCAATTTTTTTTATATAAAACCACAAAATAATTAATAATAGTACCGTCATAATTTTCAGTAGTATTAATATCGATTTTGTGGGTAGTTGTAGGTTTGTCTATTGTCAGTTTGGTATAAAAGGACGCCCATGGCAGCGTTGCGGGTTGCGGGGCATTCTACCAGCATACTTTAAGAAGGACGTTACTCTGCCGGATCATATTGCGATCAAGGAGGCTCAATTGTGTTAATCGGACATCAGTGCTGAGGAGTTGTTTCATATTGTAGACCTATCCAATAAAGTATTTGTAAATGGAATACCGCATTTTCTTCACAGTACTGAGTGTAAAGGTATATTGGCGTGCCGCGAAAGTTAAATTAACTTGAGTGACGTGACGGCAAATGGCATATTGCTATATTGATTCGTATACCATACGCACGCATTGCATTTGTTGAAGTGAAAACTATTTATGCACCGCACACAGATTTTTGTAGGCTATGAGTGAGGCTGATCCGTCACGCTCGATGGTGAAAGGCTCGATCTGGTGAACTCAGGATCGCCGAATGTTCCCGAGCGAGATAGTAACAGCGAGCTGCTCTTCACTGCTAAGTGCTGTGTCGCTGTGTTTACTTACACGAATAAAAAGACGCCTATACCTGTAGTGTGAAAGGGGCAACAAATGATGTACCCTGTAGGAGACTAGTTATAATTATCAATGAGTTCCGTAAGAAACTAAAAATTACTATTGTATTTCACCACAAGATAGTACTTTCTACTGATTAACTAAAATTCTAAGTTATAAGTTTTCACTTCTATCGTCAGTCCCTATGACTGGTTAGGTATTTTTATTTATAAATAATATCTTTCGTTATAGATTATTGTAAATTGTAAATTCTCATATTAACAGACGTTTTTCATCTGCCAACTAGTGGAGACCATTTTTATTTATTTGAGTTTAAATCGATAATTTAATTGACCACACTACAGCTATTTATTACATTTAGGATTGAATAAGGTTGTGCGTTATTTATTTGTTTATATTTCAAAATAATGTATCTATTTTTTCATATAACATTAAAACTAAGTCAATAAGCTTAGACATTCTGCAAAAATGGCGGCAGAAAAAGTAATGCAAGACAAGATGGCGGTACAAAAGGCGCGAAATAAAACAAATTGCGAATCTTATCATCTGTACAAACCTGCTCTCATATCATTTTAATATATATAAAGTCAAACTATCTATTCCTGACATTTTGAATACCTACGTTACAACTTACAGTAACCACGCGATGGTTGAAACATGAAATTCGCGTACATAATATAAGAAAATTGTTTTATATAAACTATATATATATATTTATATTATACTAAGACACAAATTCTGGATGTATATGATTTATACTATTTTTTATTCAGAATCTTCTATACTTTATACTATTTTAAGGATATTTAATTTTGCAGTACTTGGATCTATTGTATTAATTTCTGAACTAGAAGCAATATAATTGAAAACGTGCTCGTCAATGTAGAGTCGACATTGTTGAGATATTTAGCCCATTATATTTTGTAAACAATACTTTCTAAAGTTCCTACTGATTATTATCTCAGCTATTGAAATTTTAAGTTCTCTAATCCTTTTTATCTCCATCCGATGTGAAAATTTAGCCTTAATTATTTTCGACGAAAGAAAAATCAATATTCGACCTGTTTTGTTATTTTTGTTTTATTTTGAAACTAAAATAATTTAGCTTTAAGAAAGTTTCGTTTTGAAGATTGTACTGCAGTTGGCCTGAAATGTTTAATTAAAATAATAAAAATATATTATGCTTAAATTTAGCATTTAGAAAAAACAGAAAATAATATCGTTACTTAAAATATTTTAAATATAGTTATGAAATATTTATATGATTAATGTAAGTTTAACAAAAATGAAAGAAAACAAATAACGATAAACAGAAAAACAAATGAGGAATTTAAAAAATATTTTTTAGTTCTCATAAATTTTTACTTGAAAAAAACACTGTAAACTTGGCCAGATTTACCCCAAGTGATTTTTACAAAGAATACGCATCACGCTTTTACGTAAAGAAAAACCTTTTTGCAAATTTATTCTTAGCTACATTCACACCGGTCAAGTTTCATTACGCGAATTGTACATATTAAACATAATAAAAATATTTTTACAAAAATATCTTCAAGAATATTTTTGTGATTTCTATACTATATTATAAATTTCTTCATTTATTTGTTATGTTATATAATATATGTCCAGAAAAATGAAACCATCGCCATATTGCGGAAAATTTCAGAACTAATTTCTGTATGGACGATACTATGGGTTGACGTAAAAAAGATACAGTGGCGACACCACGCAAGGTTTATTATATTATATTTCCGGTCGGCTTTATATAATATATTATTGGTGACAAAATATTAATTAAATGTACTCAACGAAGTTTTCACATAGTTTACGTTCTTTATAAACAAGGCGGAAATATACAATGTAATGTAAAATTGTATTTTGAACTTTATTAAATTGTCTATCTAATCTACCCGTAGACAGAGTAAAACTACTGTCTACGAATCTACCTCTGTTTATTGGCAATATTTGTATCTAATGAAAATATGACTTTTAAAGAATGTCAATTGTTGACATTCTTTAAAAAACTTTTTTTGAACGTTGACAATTTTGGTGACAGGAAGATAAGTTTAGTTTATTTTGGCTTTCTGCTTTGTTAAGCGCAGTTTTCGATATTATTACAAAAATATAAAAAAAATCCGCTACAACGCTTTTTAAAGTAAAATGGTTTAGTTTTTGTTTCAATTCCTGATAAATTGTTAGCGTAAATTGCGCACAAAAAATTTAATACATTGATTTTTTCGAAGTTACAAAATTGGTTTTAACAATCAAAATGATTGCTACGCTATTCTAGAACAATTAAATCTAGAGAGCAATAAAATTACCTTTTCATCTGTGGATACAATTTATATATTGGTAAAAATAATTTATTATTCGATTTTACGTGTTAAAAAACATTCGTTTCAAATCCAATAATATAGGTAAATTCTTATATCTATAATTTGTATATTTATATATTAAATCAAATCTGTGGAACCATTTCGGGTGCCCATGTTTTAAAAACATGATATATCTATATATTTACTAATTATCTATAAAAAACCTTATCAAAATTTCAATCCATCGTAATAGTTTATATTATGTATTGTTTTATCTTGATTATACTTGCACGAAAATATTAAAGCAAAGAAAATAACTGTAATTGTTGAAAAACTAATAATATATAAATAGTTCAATTGATGATTAATAAGTATCTTATAGTATCCTTTACAAATTATTTACTTCTCGTTTCAATAATATTCATAAGTTCATATGCATAAATATAACATTATTATGTAATGAAGAAGATGTAAAAATACATTTGGTTTTCTGTCTGTGGAATAATGTTAGAAACAATCTAATGTATTACCATAGAAAAAGCTGTGTTTACGTCGTCGAAAACACTTAGCGAAAATAATAAGCTATTTCGAGTTAGTAATTTACAAGATAAGGTATGTTAATACAAACTACAGTAGTATCAGAATAGAACCAAGAATGGTCCCTTGCGGGACGGGACTCCCATTTATATTTTCAAATATAACATTTAAAATTCCATTATGATGTATTGCAATTCTGAAAAGGAAATTATATACTTTTAAAATAAAAAATATATTTCTTTTTACAATGTTCATATAAATTTAATCTCAATTCCAGTAATAAAGACCCTTATACATTGTAGGATTTTGTAGACTGTAGATCAACCGTCAAATCAGATCGAATCAAATCAAATCGCGTATAATTCGATCGTCAAATTCAACCGTCATATTAATTAATGCTCTTCATCTGATTATATCAGCTGATCATTTCGCTAGGGGTCTGCTAATTTAGCTTTACTAAATCAATGCTAACATACGTCTAACTATAATAATTATAATATATTATATTGGCACAGTTCTATTTGGTAAACTTTATATATAAAATAACACCGAAAACAGCACACGGCACACATTCGCAACACACATAAACTTTATTATAAATCATTTGTAAATACTGGAATACAAACAATACGATAATAAACTATTGGAATATGCTAAAACATTCAACAGCATCAACAGAGAATAGCGTTAACACCAAAATATCAAATAAATATATTGTTTTACACTTTCTCTATTTACCCTCTCAATATACATAAATAATGTAAATAATTTCATTTATATAGACGCAACATGTATAATTAAAACGTTACTTTAAAACATTAAAAGGATTCCAAGCGCGTCCACACACGTAACTAACGTAAGACTAGTCGTAACTCTTGGAAAAATTTCACATGTCGTAAGTTGACGAATGTAAATATTACTTACAGTTAAAGCTCACAGTGATGTGGCAATGTGAGTAGGATTATAACAATACGTGTTAGATACATGATGACCCTGTCAGTCGTGGACTGCAACCGAGGCGGGGGCGGCCGCGCCTGCGCCGGGCCTCGGGATCACTTTCTAAGAGATTTAGAATCTACGCTCTACGTATGTAAGCAGTCGACTAGGCACTGCCTAATCGACGATCATACGTTCCTTAATATATAAATCAAAGTATTCGATATCGATACAATTACTCTAATGTTAGAATTTTGGCAGTTACCGTTCGGTAATAGGCGAAGACTAGGTTCGGAGACAGCGACGAACGGGATAGAGTCGCTCGCTCACCTAAGGTGGGGGTACCGCTAATCTATACCTACACCGGAGCCCGTGCGATGCGCTCATCCAGTTCATCGATAGTTTTAATTAGAAACGCAAGGGCGCACGCGCGGTGGCGAGAAGGCACGGCGTGGGGAGCGCGGCGGCTGCGGCGCGGCGGAGGCGCCGGCGCCGCGCGCGCCCTCAGAGTGGGAAGCAGCGTGCCGCCCGTCGCGGCTCGCTCGCCCCGCGCCGCCTGCGCAGCGCCACCACTCCGGTGTCGGTCCCTCGCGCCCCACCCACATCCCCCTCGTTGCCCCCACCACACAATCTCTCAGGTTCGAAAGGCTCTAACTTGTGCATCGAAGGTCTACTCGACAGTCTCGCATCCGTTGTCGGTGTCGGAACTTCTTCTTCCTCTTCCTCATCTTCGAGGTTCGTCGGTTCCAGTTGTAGCGCGAGCGAATACTCTGATCTCTCGATCACACTCGGGGCCTCTTCGACCGTAGTGGTCTCAGCCAGTGTGGAGTCTGCTGCCGCCGAGTCAGCCCGCACCGATTCACATTGGGCTGTGAGATATCGACGAGTATCCGTGGAAGATGGCGAGGTATCTTGTTGGCGTCGTTCGGGTGTGTTAAAAACTGAATCTGATGCCCAACTACGTGATTCCGAATTTTGTCGTAAAGTATCATCGATGCTTTTTTGTGATGTCCTTCGACTTGTTCGTGGACTTTCATCATCGATGGGACGAAAGTCTAGAGCGCTCAAGTCGAAGGGGCCGAACCGCTTCTTGGAGCTATCTCGTCGAAGTGACGGTCTTTGTGACGAAAAAGCCGCATCGTATAGTTCACAAATACTGGTACGATCCGAATGGGGTTCCTCGTACAGAGTCAGGTTGCGAGTCTCTGTGGCATCAGAAGGTGTTTCGTCTCGGTTAGAAGTTACCTCGCTACGTTCCGATATGTCAAATGTGAAGCGCGCCTCGAATCTATCAGGACTAAGAAGAGGCGCCGACCGAGAGCAATCATCCGAGTTTTGCCTTTCACTTTCGAGTGGCAGTTGTCGCAACTGCGATCGTCTCGGAGACGTCTCGTCTGAATCAGTAGATCTATCAGACCTCGTGACGTGGCAAACGTGACGCCGAGTCAAAGCGGGCTGGGATCCGCACGGTATACGCTTACAACCCCGCTCGTGTCTCACGTCTGAACCACTACTGCCAGTTGATTTGGAGTGCGGCGGCCGACGGTCGCGTCTCCGAAGTTCTTCGCGTCCATATAACGAAGTAAAGTCTTCAGAACAAAATTTTTCAAAAAGTTCCTGCGAGCTTAATCTGGTCGAGCCCGTTGCATTGTAAAACGCCTCGGTTGGCGATCTGTCAGTTCGCTCGTACAATGCGCTAGAGCTAGCTCGCTTCGACTTATCCATTAAACCTAACTTATAAATTCTAGGAAGACGGCGTTCGAATACGCCCTGTGATTGTGCACGCGAAGGCGCTCGGAGTGTGGGCGGACCATCTCGCCGATCGAGTATACGGTCCGCGGAGGCACCTCGCATATGCGAATTTCTCTCTACTGGTACATCAGGGGGGGATATGGCGAACTCTGGTTCTATCTCATCATCGTCAGGCGTATCGGCTGATGGTCCCGACCGTTCGAGTGAACGTCGACAGTCACACTCCTCGTGCTCATCACTAACGTCGCCTTCGTCGAATGATGGTGCACGAGGTCCGTGCCCGAAGACACGGCGGCGTTCTTCAGCAGCCGCGTCGTCATCTTCGAGACGTATGGAGCGGCGCAAAGGAGGACGATCGCGACGAGGCCGCCGAGGTGCTTCCATAGTGACGGCGTGAGGAAGCGGTGGTCGTGTGGTGTTGGGCATGATGCGGTCGAGAGACAGGCCCCGGCGGGGACGCACTGGCCGGTTCTGCTGTCGCTTGGCATCTTTCGGCACAGCCGTCGGGCTCGTCTCCTCCGGTGTGGTCGGTAAAGCGGCGCCTCGTCCAAACTCAATAAACCAGAGTTCGTCCTTAAGTTCGCACTCTCACTTCTTCTCATTCATATCTTTATTTAAATAGTGTAGCACGTAGTGGAGTACTAAGTCGTAGCAGTATTTATACTCAGTCTGAAACCAAAAAGAAAGTTCAGTCTACTGAAAGTAGTAGAAGTAGTTGTAATATGTACTGCCCTGCTGCTTTACAGCCGAACTGGGCCGGCACGACCGGGGTGGTACCTCTCCTTCACATAACACCGGCGTCAAGTGAGAGCTATGATGTCGCATTTCGTGCGGTTTGTGAGTTTCTGGCCCATTGGGGGGATAGGAAAAAGGAAGGCAACTAATTTGCATAACTTTTGGTTGTGCGGATGTCTATGGGCGTCGGTACTCACCGTGAGGCTCCGACTGCTCGGTTGCCTCTATGTGACATAAAAAATTAGAAATATAACTTACCATATTTTCAACTAGCTGTGGTCGGTGGCGCCTCACAGTTTTCACAGCCTGGAACACGTCCACTTCTCCATGTTGTATGACTTGTTCTATACAAGCATTTGCTGCGCAGTACACTCCTGCGCGACTGCGGCCATCGCTACAACACAATTGCATGAGTGATTTATATGCTTCGACTATAATATACAAACAGATAGACAGACAGACTGACAGACAGATAAATTGTAACAAATCTGTTTTTTGCCGTGCCGTGTATACATCCATATACATTTTTTTTTAGTGCCAATAATTTCTTTCTTTTCTTCTTTCTTCCCTTCTTCTTTTTGAACGTCAATTGAATTTACCACCGGTTCCAAGGGATCTTCCATGAAATCTTTTACTACTTTTAATGGATAATTTGTAGCAACATCCACTTACGGTGATACGACGCAGACCGGTCCATAGTCCGTCCTCTGGCGCCATCTCTCCACCATGTTCATCAGCTCCACCAGCGAGTTGGTGGACGACGGCACCTTGTGGCCCATCGGCCAGCATGTCAACTGGAAGAGCTGCACGGTCTTGGGCGGCGCTTTCACACCAGCCATCACTTCTGTTAGTGACACAATCTGAAATCGTTTTTGAGTTACTATCATATTTTAGGTGACCTGAGAAACTAGTAGTAAGAAGACGGCACAAAAGAGCAGGGGGCAAGGACGGTAACCGTACCCTATTGTACTGTCCCGATGCTGGGAGGAAGCTGTCCCTCTGTGGAGGTGGCATCGGTCCCTTGGGGGACTGACTAGCCGTCGAGGTGCCCTGTTTGCTCATTAGATCCGGGGCAACTCACCAAAGGCGGCATTGGTGGCACTCATCGGGTTTTAGGGGGTAGAGCTGGGTCCACTTACCAGCTTTCGGGCGCAGCGAGTCCCACATACCTGCGTGGGGTGACCCACTCCCCGCCGGATGCCTCAGAGCAATTCCCAGCGTTAAAGAAAAAAGGACTTGAAACTTTTTGGAATGGTTTTAATACTTCTTAAGGAGTCTTTTTTTTCACGTTTTTTGGGATCAAGAATTATTACAAGTTTGACCGAGAAAATATATATTTTTTAAAGATACTTAATTATTCTTGCCTTTTTGTTGATCCTAAATATCCAGGTCTTGATGTTTGTGTAATGATTGTGTGAGACGTGCTCGATCGTGAACACGGGACCGTACTTCTTAGAGCGCCGGCCGTCGGGCCAGAACGGTGGGAATTGTTGCTGAAATAGAATGCTGAGTTTAATACCGTATGAAAGTTTATAGGAAAAAGTTATAAAATGAATGGCACTCTATCCTTTCAAATGTGCAGGCCTTCCTCAACCAAACAGTATCCACTGGTGGACTACGATCACTTCCAAACTTCTTTAGGACTATCAGCAATTATCAATCTTCATTGTATTTAGGCCTCATTGTGTGAACGTAAAGACGTTAGAATGTATTCTAACATAAAATAATAACAAAAGTAGCAATCACTCCTATTTTTTATCAAAATAACAAACTTAATAAAGAATTTTGTTTCTAAATTAATAAAGTTGAAAATTATGTATGTACTTGACAAGTCTCTCAAAATCAAAATCAAAATCAAATTTTTTTTTATTCAAAATAGTACTAATACAGTATCTTTTTGAACGTCAATTGAATCCATACCACCGGTTCCAAGGTAAGCCCACTGAGAAGAACCGGCGAAACAAACTCAGTGGAACTAATCTTTTCAAATAATATATATTAATAACAATTTTAACATCTTATCTTGAAATGCCCGGGAGGAACGCCTTATTCCCAGGGTGTGGTATCTTCCATGAAATCTTTTACTTTATAATATGCTTTACCACACAAACGTTCTTTAACAACTTTTTTGAATTTTTTTATGGAGAGCTTTTGAACGTTTTCTGGGATCCTATTGTAAAAGCGTATACAGTTGCCTTTAAAATAATTGCTTACTTTCGAAAGTCTAATCATTGGTGCATGTAACCTGTGTCTATTACGTGTATTCCTACTATGAATATCACTTTTCTTACAAAATTCATTTATGTTTTTACGGACATACAGTAAATTTTCTAAGATGTATTGAGAGGTGACAGTCAGAATTCCTATTTCTTTAAATTTTTCTCTCAAAGATGAATAGGGAGGCAACTTGTAAATTGCACGAATAGCCCGCTTCTGCAGCACAAAAATGTTGTTTATGTCGGCTGCATTTCCCCATAAAAGTATGCCATAAGACATAATGCTATGAAAGTAGCTAAAATATACTATTCGCGCTGTATCTACATCAGTAAACTGTCTTATTTTTCTCACTGCATATGCTGCTGAACTGAGTCTATTCGCCAATTTAGCTATGTGGGGACCCCACTGCAGCTTAAGATCTAGAGTTATTCCTAGGAAAACTGTGGAGTCCACCAATTCCAAGTTTTCACTGTCTAAGAGTACATTTGTTTGCAGTTGCTTAACATTTGGCAAGGAAAATTTTATGCATTTAGTTTTTTTACTATTTAAATGCAAGTTATTAACGCTAAATCTCTCTATCTCTATTCAATATATTAAATATAAGCTTGTCGGAAGGGAAGACGATCTCCGTGCAGTCGCCAGTCCAGCCGCTTTAGCGTTCATTGAGGGAGGCCTATGTTTAGAAGTGGACGGTTAGAGGCTGATGATGAAGATGATGAAGCTTGTCGGAAAAATAAATTATGGTACATTTAAAATAAATTATGGTACATTTAAAATAAATTATGGTACATTTAAAATAAATTATTCTATCAATTCTTACAGAATTCTTGGGCGGCACACACAGGACGACGACAGCGGCGCACTCGTAGTCGTACACCAGCGACCAGAACTCCCCCTGGGTGATGTTCAGAGGCCACTCCGTCACGATGTACTCGCGCGGCTTCGTGTAGCCCTGTTACCAAACATAAGCATAACATAAGATATATTTTTTCTTCTATAAAAAGAGAGCAAACGGAGAATCTGATTCGCCTTTGGGTTTGCCACTGCCCTGCCAGTGGTCACTGACACCAGCTACATCAGAGGTAGTGCCATGCAGCCAAATTCAGACGGTACGACCGGGGTGGTACGTCTCGCTCACATAATACCGGCGTAAAGTAACAACTATGTTGTCGCGGTTTGCGATTTTCCGGTGGCCCATTAGGGGGGGGGGGGGGAGAAGGAAAAGAAGGGCAACGCATCTGTATAATCTCTGGTTGTGCGGATGTGTATGGGCGTCGATAGTTATCAAAAGGCTTCGACTGCTCGTTTTTCGGGCTATTTTGGTATGTTCCGTGTATACATCCATATGCATTCAATAAAAAGCGGTTATTTTGATATTACAAACAGATACTCCAATTATATTTATCTGTATAGATGTATAGATTTCGCACTGGTACTTATTTGTGTATCGTGTTTTTTTACAGTGAAATGGCTATTTTGGATGCCATATTATTCCTATAAATATTTCAGAGGCATTCAGAGTCATTGCATGTCTTTTGACATGCAATGACGTCAAGCATCCGGTAAAATACAAAAAAATCGGTTGTTTGTAAAGTCGGTTTACTGACGATTGTTGAACGTGACGTCATAAGAAAATGGAACACCTCAGAGCGAGGTAACGCCGCATACGTCATGTTTATTCGTTTTTGCAGCCGGCTCCATCGAATTATAAGACGTTGTCACGTCAAAAATCTAATATATTATCAACTACGATCGCATCATCACTAAAACGAACTCTTCAACAGCAACTCTAAAAAAAGATCGTCTGACTAAAGTCATTACGTTAGAAAACCCCTTTCCTAAACATTCCACTCAGTTTCACTAAGTTGATACAAAGGTTTTGAACTGTTTGAACTCACGTCAACAAACACAGCGTTGATGTAGTCAGTGAAACTGTTGCCTTGGAACGACGTCAAGTACGGACGAAAATTATCCGCTGAAAAGAGAAGCACTTGAATAAAATGTTAAATTTTACACATGACATGAATTATGAGTTCAAGATTTGATTGAACATTGAAATAATCAACACATTTTGAGTTCTAATATGGATTTTTGAATATGGATTTTATTTGGTGATTTATGTATAACTAGCTGTTGCCCGCAGCTTCGCCCGCGTTAACTTAGATTTACAGCCGTACGCAGATTGATGATGATTAGTTTATAGCCTAAGTTACTCCTTATAACATCAGCTATCTGCCACTGAAAGTCCCATCAAAATCGGCCCAGCCGTTTCAGAGATTAGCTGGAACAAACAGACAGACAGACGGACAGACAGACAAAAATGGTAAAAAAGGCTGTTTTGGTATATGTACCATGTATACATCCATATGCATTAAATAAAAAGCGGTTATTTTATAATTACAAACAGACACTCCAATTTTATTTATCTGTATAGATTTAATTAACTGATTAACTTCTAAATTACTATATTTTAGTGTTCAAGATTTTATTAAATTTATGAACGCAAGTATAGTCTTTCAGTCAATTTAGAGATTCCATAATTTATGTATAAGGAAACAGTTTCTCTAAAAGAATTTTAAAGAGTTCAAATATTTTTATTTACATAAAAAACAAACAATGTTTTTTTGTTCAATTAAAAAAAAGTTTACTCACGTGGCACGACCAGCACATCCCTGTTCTTCTCCCTATTATCCCCCCGGTGCCCCCCCGCGCAGTCCCCGATCGTGAACCGGGGGGTCTGCTTGCAGATCTGCTGGTACTCCTTCTGGTACTCATTCAGCTTCGACACGGGGTCCTTCTGTGACTTCTGTTTCAGTCTTTGCGACAGTTCCGACACTGGAAACCATGACACCCCACATACCACGTGCTCCTCTAACGTGTCATATATGAATTTGTATTGTTCCTGAAGAGTTTCTTTTATTAGTGCTCAGAGGACATCTTTGATATTAATAACATCGCATGGACAAACACTATACAGGCTGACCAAATGAATTATCGTCACTTTTACCGCTTTTATAGTGGACTAGATGTTGCCCGCAGCTTCGCCCGCGTTAACTTAGATTTACAGTCGTACCCAGTCTGATGATGATTATTTTTATAGCTTAAGTTACTCCCCATAATATCAGCTATTTTTCAGTGAAAGTCCCGTTGAAATTGGTCCAGCCGTTTCAAAGATTAGCCGGATCAAACAGACAGACAGACAGGCAGCTGTCAGTGAAAGTCCCGCTAAAATTGGTCCAGCCGTTTCAAAGATTAGCCGGATCAAACAGACAGACAGACAGGCAGCTGTCAGTGAAAGTCCCGCTAAAATTGGTCCAGCCGTTTCAAAGCTTAGCCGGATCAAACAGACAGACAGACAGGCAGCTGTCAGTGAAAGTCCCGTTGAAATTGGTCCAGCCGTTTCAAAGATTAGCCGGAACAAACAGACAGACAAACAGGCAGCTGTCAGTGAAAGTCCCGTTGAAATTGGTCCAGGCGGTTCAAAGATTAGCCGGAACAAACAGACAGACAGACAGGCAGCTGTCAGTGAAAGTCCCGTTGAAATTGGTCCAGCCGTTTCAAAGATTAGCTGGATCAAACAGACAGACAGATACAAATTTTAAAAATTGCTTTCTTGATGTAAGTATAATATACTTTCATATGCATTTAGTGAAAAGATGTTAATTTGAAATTACAAACAGACAAATCAATTTTATTTGTCTGTATAGATTAGGGATACACTACATTCAGACCATGTTATGGACACAACATGGTCAAAGGAGGACTTATTACAAAATAACTTTTCATAGCTTATTCCTACATAGGTATAAGATTTATAACAACCATGGTCATTTCATGGTGTTTAATGGTCCCTCTACACATATATACAAAGTACTCTGTGCTCGTCGTGTGTGTACAGACGTCATCGGCAGATTCGCCAGCTGACGTGTAGATGGGGGGATTTGCTCGTCTCGTATTCAACGTCGGATGCATCCGCCACAAATCCGTTTGCTGTCGGTTTTTGGGACCCAGATCAAAGATGATCAAAGGGTAAATAACTAACAACCCGTATTTTTATTTTATATAATTAATAAGTATCCCTTTATATTATATTGTTTCAATGAACGCTAAGATGGCCTTATCCAGCTGAGGATGGGAAAAGGTTGATAATGATTCTGGCTTGTGTATTTTTCGTGTGTGATACAGAATCGTATTACACGGATGTTTCTGATTTACTAGAGTAACCTTAAGTGGATCATAGACGTATGAACTTCAAGTTTTTAAGATCTTACTCGGCTCGACGTTGGTGACTCAAATGAGCCTCACTCATTCTGTATTGCGATGACAAGAAGAAGCTTAGTGCTATTTAGAAATTATATCGGGGCAAAAAATATAATATTAAATCAATCAAATAAATAATAATTATTATTCATTAAATTATATATTATTACGATTCTCAAATTTCAATTAAATTTTTATATTGATACTGTAAATAAAAACGAGAAACACTAATTTTAAAAACTAAAACGAAATAGGGAAGTTCGCAGCTCGCGGCTCGCAGTGCTGCCACACGTATGAGCGGAGGCAGGTGAGCAAATTTGCCGGATCTTTCACGAACTTACTCGGCGGTTGTCGAGCCACAAGTTCGTGAACTTACTCGCACGTCTATCACACACTTTACATGCTCTATAGCTATAGAGCCTGTAAAGCCATAGCGACATAACTGAAGCTTCACTTAGTACCCTAATGGATGTGCATTGGGTACAATATTGTGCTTTAATTCGACTATCATTGGCAAAGGTATTGAGTTTAGGAACATATTGCATAGATATTCATCTACAGATAGACATTTGACGTCATAGTCTACGTATTACATACAGGGTTTGTCTTAATATCCCTGAATTCATTATTTGTAAGTAAAAACTATATATTTATTTTATACTTACAAATTATTGCTTTATCGACACAACGATAATAAATCTACTTTAGTAGATGCCGTTGTTAAGCAACACTAAAAACATCCAGGTGCTTAAATTTTGTAAGTGACAGAAGCACTCTACGGTTTAGAAAGTATTTGTCCTCCCGTGACCATAGTTACTGTAAACTATCCGAAACCTTGGGCATGTAAAAAACTTGTTAAACCGCGATAGCATCCGTAAAATCCGTTTCATTATAATATTTGAATTAAAAAATTTTTACGATTTTTTAGGCGATTTATCATTTTAAGGATACTTTTCAATACGTGCGTCACAATACTTTCAGGCTATCGATACTTTATTAATTTAATATCGCCATAATCGTGATTGCCGAAGTTTTGCCCGTGGCTGACCTATGTCAATGAAAGACAAGACTCTAATTTGCAATTGCCGTACAAAGTGAAAATTGCCGTTAAATTACTAACGTAATTTTAAATTATAAAATATGATAATGCCTTACCTCGTTTTCAATAAGGCCTTTCCTAGATTGTCTCAACTTTTTTAAATATCCAAAAACGTCGAAGCAGTCTTCTTCTTCAGCCAATTCTAAATTGGCATCGATTGCTAAATAAACCCCTGACCGTCCGCCGCCATCACTAAAAAAAAGTGCGTGCTTATTTGGCAAACTAATTTTTAAATCTCGTTTATATTTATACTATTCTAAAGCTTTAAATTTCCGAGACTTGCGCTGCAACGTTCGCTCTATCTCACTCGACTTCTCTCACTCGCTTCCTCCATACTCTCACTCCATGGCTATGTGCTTCATGCTACGTTCGCCCTTTCTCACTCTCTCTCAATCAGTCTCAATCACTCTCTTCCTTTTCTTGGACAGAAACGTTGCACATTTTCGTGCATTTCGTTTCATCGGTAAAAAATTACCCTCATGCGCGCAAAGAAGTTTCGCTTCAAAAATGATTTTTTGACTAAATCATGAAATTTATAACTTTTATGTATATTATTAAAGTTTTACAATTTTGATTGTACGAATATAATACAGAAAAGTCATTCTGATAACGTTGTGATGCTACAAATAGCGTTTTTGAAGTGAAAACTTCTTTGAGCACTTTTTGGCTGAACAAAGATCATGGAACCCGCGTCATCGTTTTTTTATCTCTGATCAGTAACACAGGGCCCCGCTGAGCTATAGACTAGTAGATTCCCCAGAGGTAGTGTGATCACTCATTTGAAATGCACCACCATGAGTCCTATGACGGGGCTGATCGTCAGCATTCCTTACTTGCAATGTTGTTGCTGCTACTGATTTATATACATGTAGGAGGGAAGCGCTGTGCGCGCTCCCGTCTGCATGGGTACCACCATCTTGCTTGTTTCTCCCTTCAAACAGCTTTGCTGTGTTTTGGAGAGAAGGGGAGTTCATAATGAGTTGCTTGGGCTAGTCTCAGGTTAACTGGTTTATGTTCATGGGCGACGCTGACCACTTACCATCAGGTGGCTTGTCTGCTCGTTTGCCTATCAAACTAACATAAAAAATACACTAGTAGAACCACTTACTTGCAATGCACCACCATGGGTCCGGTAGCCGAGCTGGTAGCCAACCTCCTGCCCACCACGGCGCGCACCCGCCGGCGGAACTCAAGCAGCGCGTTGCTGAAGGGGCACGTGTGTGAGTGCCACTGTGTGTAGTGAAACTGCAGCAGGAACCGTTCCTCCACCACCACCTGTAGGTATAATAAAGCCTTTTATTTTACATTATAATTAAAAATAAAACGGTCAAGTGCTAGTCGGACTCACGCACGAAGGGTTCCGTGCCATTACATAATATACAACATTAGACACTTTAACAAAAATTAAGGTTTATGTTTATGGAATTAAATGTTTTTCTCTCTAATATATAAATATTTGAGTTGATTGAATGAAAGGTAAATTGGAGTTTACGATTTATGACGTGTAAAAAAAAAACTACTTACTAGATCTTGCTCAAACCAATTTTCGATGGAAGTTTACATGGTAATGTACATCATATTTTTTTTAGTTTCATCATTCTCTTATTTTAGAAGTTACAGAGGGGGGGACACCCATTTTTCCACTTTGAAAGTGTCTCTCGCGCAAATTGTTCAGTTTAGAATAAAATGGTATTAGAAACCCCAATATCATTTTTCAGACCTATCCATAGATACCGCACACGGATGGGTTTGATGAAAAATTTTTTTTAGAGTTTTAGTTCTAAGTATGGGGACCCCCAAAATTTATTGTTTTTTTTTCCACTTTTGTGTCAAAATCTTAATGCGGTTCACAGAATACATCTACTTACCAAGTTTCAACAGTATAGCTCTTATAGTTTAGGAAGAAAGTGGCTGTGACATACGGACGGACAGACAGACAGACAGACATGACGAATCTATAAGGGTTCCGTTTTTTGCCATTTGGCTACGGAACCCTAAAAATGGGTAGCTAGACTCGGGCAGACTTATACTAACTGTATGCAAGACGTATTCTTTATGTTAGTTGGATATGAAAAGGGTATGTGTGCCACCTCAACAAATGAGTTTTCCTGGGACTGGGACAGGCAACTCTTTCGTGTAACCTGAGACGAAGATGTTACGTATCGGAGCCAGTAATTACACTGCCTGTCTTGCCCTTCTTTCCGAAACACAGCAAAGTTGTTTCACGGTAGAAACAAGCATGTGGTGGACCAATCAGCGCCACAATCTTAATCGCGCTATCGAAGTTCCACAGTTCGGCACTATATACACGACAGCTGAAATGATAGCAAATGGGCTTCGGCCTTCTTTTTTCTTTTTATTTTCGCAGGATAATCCTTATGGATGCAGCCAGGATCTTCGGGTAGATCCTGAACCCATGTGGGACTCGCACCTGGGAGTGCCCAACCTAACTAAAACCACTGCGAGCGCCTTCAGCCGCTTTTTGAGGCTCCCGGATATGCAGGCAACAGACAGGATCACCTCAGCGACAGGCTGGCCCCGGCGAAGGCCAGACTACTCCTCGTAGGGGGGAAATGGGCTTCGGCCTGACTGAGCAGACCAAGAACCATCTCGCTCGGTCGGAAATCTCGCTTTAAGGTTTTTCACCCACATCCTACAAGCAGGATGGTGGCACGGAGCATCCCCCCATTCAATATCCCCGCGGTTTTAATTGTCTTTAACGGAAACAGCGCAACGTAGGTATGCAATTTGAAAAAAAAAACTTTTGAATAAAATGGAACGCTTAGGTACAATATATTATAGGAAGAACGATATATATAGAATACGATCTCCGTGCAGTGGCCGGTCCGCGTTGGATGCGAGGGACAAGGGATCGGCCGTCTTGACGTTCATTGAGGAGGCCTATGTTCAGCAGTGGACGGATAGAGGCTGATGATGACAATATTATAGAAGTTAGACTCGACTCAGACCTTTCAATTCGAGACCCTATAACTAAAATATCATAGATTTCGCAATCCGTACGGGACTTGGAAAATTCTGGAACGCACCCAGAATACTAAGTAGGAAACGATTTTGATGGACATGCCCAGAATCGTACGTGAAGGTCATGTTATTAAATGGCATATCCAAAGGTCAGTAATGGCATGTTGACCTTCAATTATATGGACCCTTGAGGCCCCGTAAAATCAACATAGTTTATTTGATAGTAGGCTGTATTTTCTTTGAAACACGCTTATCTATGCCCTGTGGCTCGCAGATTCACTAGTTGTTTATTTAAATTCATTCCTTTACTAGCTGTTGCCTGCAGCTTCGCCCGCGTTACTCGACTCTTATAAGTCACAGCGTGATGTTATATAGCCTGTAGCCTTCCTCGATAAATAAGCTGTCTAACACAGAAAGAATTTTTCAAATCGGACCAGTAGTTCCTGAGATTAGCGCGTTCAAACAAACAAACTCTTCAGCTTTATAATATTAGTATAGATTAGCCGTATCAGACCTGATAATAATGATTTTTAAGCTTTTATCCCTTTTTATGTTAGTTGGATAGGCAAACTGGCAGACGTGCCAGCTGATGGTAAGTGGTCGACGTCGCCCATGAACAAAAACTAGTTTACCTGGAACGAGCCCAGGCAACCCATTTGTGTTCCCTATCCTGACACATAAGATGTTAAGTCTCGGTGCCAGCAATTACTCTGCCTGTCCTGCCCTTCTGTCCGAAACATAGCATAGTTGTTTCACGGGAGAAACAAGCAAGATGGTGGTACCCATGCAGCCGGGAGCGCGGCATAGCGCTTCCAGCTGCATATCTCAGTTATACTTTCTTTTTTTTTTCTTTAACGCCGGGAAATGCTCTGAGGCATCCCGCGGGGAAGTGGGTCTCCCCACGCGGGTATGTGGGACTCGCTGCGCCCGACAGCTGGTAAATGGACGCAGCTCTACCCACTAAAACCCGGCGAGTGCCACCAATGCCGCCTTTGGTGAGGTGTCCCGGATCTAAAAAACAAACAGGGCACCTCGACGGCTAGTTAGTCCCGCAAGGGACAGACGCCACCTCCACAGAGGGGTTGTCCCGCACCACAGAACAACCCCTCCTAACGTCGGGACAGTACAATGGGGTGAGGTTCCCATCGTCACCCCTTGCCCCCTGCTCTTCTGTCCCCTCTTCTTATAAGAGGGGTACAAAGAGCCCCCTCGGCCCAATTAGCTTCGCCCAAGGTGCACCACTCACCCTAGGTTACTGAGCCCCACCGCCACGACAAGGCCTGAACCATGGTGGGGATATCTCAGTTATACTGGGTTAAGAATTTAGAAACTAAATGATTAGTTTCGTATATTATCTCCTACTTTAAAAGACGCAAATATTACTTCTTTTTTACATACAGTTGCAACTAGCCCATGCAACTAATCCACGTGTTGCCTATCCTGATACCTAAAAGGAAAATCGGTGCCAGTTATACAGCAAAGCAGTATGTCGCAAAAAAACCACGATGGTACCGATACGGAGGGGAGCGGTATATAGCGTGTATCTCAAATCGGTAGAATATTGTAGATTTCCCCTTCCACATCTTTATCTTTACATAGTTTAAATTAAATTCGCTATTAATGTTGGTCTGTCTGTACATATATGTGCTAAACTACTCAACAGATTTTGATACGGTTTTCACAATCGATTTTCTTATAAACTAGAGCAAGTTTCTAAGTATAACACATCAATACATCTATAATAGAAAGTAGAGATAAGTTAGTTTGTTTGTTTGTTACGAATTAACTTAAAAAATACTCAACCTATTTAAAAAAAATATTTTACCGTAATTAGAACGCTGCGTTAATATTGAGTGACGTAAGCTATAAAATAATCATCATCAATCCGGGTACGGCTGTAAATCTAAGTTAACGCGGGCGAAGTTGTGGGCACCAGCTAGTATCTCAATATACAAGACCATAATCATAATCCTCTCAAATCTTTAACTCTCCATTCAAACTCAAATCCATTAAATATTTAGAATAGGGCTGTAATAATCGGTATGAAATATCGATTAAAAAATAGCAATAAACTCTTATCGAGTTGTGAATCAGCACGAATTGTATGGGATAATAGTGTGGACCATGAATCGAGTTAGCCGTCGGACAGCGACTGAATCGAGTCCATTTATATCCAATATATCAAATATCGGATATATACTGGCTTCTGCCCCCGACATCGTCCGCGTTGAATTTTGAGTAACAAAGTTTAATCCTATACGTTCTATAGCTTTCGTTTGTCATGCAAACAAACATCCATGAAAACATTTTTTTCCTTTAGCGCCGGGAAATGCACTGAGGCATCCCGCGGGCAATGGGTCTCCCCACGCGGGTATGTGGAACACCGAAAGCTGGTTAGTGGGCGCAGCTCTACCCACTAAAACCCAGCGAGTGCCACTAGTTGTTCCCTGGCGGGATTCGAACCCGCTACCTCCGCCTTGAGCACCAACGCGCTAACCATAGAGTCACAGAGGTCGTCAAATTCTAAACCATATCCTGATTTCTCTCACTCTATCTCTCCTTCTTTTGTCTCTCTCTCGGCTTATAAGGCCATATCTCTATGCAACCTCTCTATGGTCAAGGCTTGTACCCACTGCCTGGTAAGCAGCGAAAAACACATAATGTTTTTTTTATGTATTTTTTTCGTCATAACAATCCAAAAGATTATTTTGGACATAGAAAGGTGAAAAGTAAAACAATACTTACGTCCTTTTCACTCTTGTACAATCTGAAGGTCCGAATGTGGAAGTTGGCCAGCTCCTCCTCCTGGACGATGCCCACGCTGATGTCTCCGTATGTCTCATCCTTCTCCTTGTTCGGCGGCCAGTACTGGACGCACATCACCTAGAAGTAGGCATTATTAGAACAAGAAAGTTCCATCACATTCATGACAAAAGAGCATATC
Organism: Helleia helle; assembly: GCA_963853865.1. Classification (NCBI taxonomy): domain Eukaryota; kingdom Metazoa; phylum Arthropoda; class Insecta; order Lepidoptera; family Lycaenidae; genus Helleia; species Helleia helle. The sequence continues at coordinate 14,246,455 of OY971433.1, read as the reverse complement.
ATAATTAATGAAAATTATAACGAAAGTAAGAATAAAAAAAAAATTGCGTGCGTACAAAGTACACATGTCAGAAGTGAAACTTATTTCGCGAACTAATTTTTGAATCTCGTTTATATTTATACTAATAAAGATTTAAATTTCCGCGACTTGCGATGCGACGTTCGCTCTATCTCACTTTCCCTCTCGATCTTTCTCACTCGCTTGCTCTACTCTCACTCCATGGCTATGTGCTTCATGCTACATTCACCCTTTCTCACTCTCTATCAATCGGTCTCAATCACTCTCTTCCTCTTCTTGGACAAAAACGTTGCACATTTTCGTGACGTTTCATACGTAAAAATTTTACCCTCATGGGCGCAAAGAAGTTACACTTCAATAAAGAAATGATAGCATTATGCCGTTTGCAGTCATGGCATGGAAGTCGATTTTACTACTAAGTTGCACCATAAAATTTTTCATTTCAAGAAATAAAATAAACGCGAAAGATGAAACACGGAAGTATTTATGTAAAATACTCTATTTATGATTATTTGAAAATAAAACCTTTGACCAGGATAGAAAAAAAATCCCCTTTATTTTTTAAGTTTAGTAAGAGGTAGTGCCATGCTACATTGCAGCCAAACTGGACCGGCACGACCGGGGTGGTACCTCCCGCTCACATAACACCGGCGTCAAGTGTCAGCTTTTCTGTCGCGTTTCGTGCGGTTTGTGAGTTTCCGGTGGCCCATTGGGGGGATAGGGTAAAGGAGGGCAACGTATCTGCTTAAACTCTGATTGTGCGGATGTATATGGGCGTCGATACCATAAGGCTCCGACTGCTCGTTTGTCCCCTTATGACATAAGTCAGTCGGTCCAAGTAATACTATAATATATTATGTAATAAAGAGCGTGTGGTAAAGGATATTATAAAGTAAAAGATTTCGTGGAAGATACCACACCCTGGAAATAAGGCATTCCTCTCAGGCATTTTAGGATAACATATAAAAAAGTTAAGTCTCGGAGCCCGTAATTACGCTGCCTGTCTTGCCTTTCTCTCCGAACAACAAAGCTGTTTCACGGGAGAAACAAGCAAGATGGTGGTCCCACACAGCCGGGCGGCACAGGATATCCCTCCCAGTTTTTTTATTCTCTGCTATTTTCTCTTTATTTCTAGTTCTATTCTCTTCTCTTCTTTTTATTTCTAGTATTGTTAGTATTGCTTACCTTAATGAAGTCGAAGGTTTTCGTGAGCATCACAATGGCGGCTGCCCGCTCCTGCCAGATCATCCTCCAGAAGGAGACGACTGTGTCTTCCGTTGGTCCTTGCGTCACGATGTACGCGTTCGGCTTTAATATACTCTGCGGAATAAAACAATATCACTTTATAACAATACTTAAAAAGAAAATACGTTATAAAGTAATCATCCACTGAGTTTGTTTCGCTGGTTCTACTGAATGAACTTTGGAACTGGTAATAGACACAATTTTTTATTCAACTAGCTGTTGCCCGCAGCTTCGCCCGCGTTAATTTACTTAACTTAACTACTGTTAGTCACAGTGTGATGTTATAGGATTTATAGCCTTCCTCGATAAGTGGGCTATCTAACACTGAAAGATTTTTTCGAATCGGACCAGACCAAATTCCTGAGATTAGCGCGTTCGAACAAACAAACTCTTCAGCTTTATAATATTAGTATAGATCTTTTTTGCCTTTACCTCTACCATGAGTTTTTGTAACAAGTGTAAATGACATAACTATAGTAGTTACGTAAAAAAGCAACACGAATAGAAAACTAAGGTATGATATAGGTTTCATTAAATATAGCATAGGTTTTATTAAATATAGCAAAACAATAATATTTATAATGTAAAAAATTTATTTCATATTAAAAATATACTAAAAATATTAGTTTTTTATTATATTTTTAAGGAACTCACTTCATGAACTCTTGTAACTAGACTTAAGAATCTCGTAGCGGTACTACAGGGGCGTCGTAGCGCTACGGTTACGCAGCTACGAGATACATATCTACGAGGTCAGTAAGTTTTGAATATTACTGATCCTTTACTAAAATAATGTCTATTTTTTTGATATATTATGTTTAACCAATAAAAATAATAGCATTTTCTTGAAACTACTAAAATAGCGATTTACTAAACTATGACAAAATATCAAGCTTCACAAAATAAAAGTTAAAATATGGTAATTATTCCGTATCAAAATTAATGTTTTAATCATATTTAATAAATAATGATTTATTAAATTTGATTTAAACATTTGTGCTGCATCTATCATCATTTTGATGTCATATCATTAATCACATTACTTCAGACATATAGTAAAACTTTTTGTGATACGAATTTAACCCGTTGTAATAAAACTATACGTTTTCGATTCAAATATTTTACTGGACCAGTGCTATATTATTAAATATACTTTAAGAATGTAAAAAAAATCTTTGTACAATTTACATACATAGCTTTTTAAAATACGTGTATGAACTAACTGTTCGCGCTAATTTCGCAGTTTTGGGCAGTTTTTTAGTATTCAGAAAATAGAATTGTAGAAAAATAGTCATTACTATTTGCTAGCCGTATTCTCTTGTAAATTCTGATTGTATGGCTAAGGGTGCGTTTCCACTAACGACTCTGTCTTCAGAGTCTCGACTGACCAAACGTGAATTGACCAATCACACTGTTTCTACTGATGCAAAGTGAAGAATCAAGCACTGCGATTGGCTTTCACGTGCTATACGTCCAGCTGCTGTTAGTGACCTAACGCACCTTAATACCAAAGGTCAGGACCCTATTAAAGTAAACGATCTCGACACTTTGAGAGGTCTCACTAATTTTGTGTCATGATCCCACAATAAAATGGGAATTCATCCCTTTTACTTCATTGAATGGTTGTTTTGATGTGAAACATCTATAGCCGCACGTAAAACCGTTTTCTGGCGTGGCGACGCATACCGTGGCGACGCGTCGCCACGCTATACGATATTACATATTATATGCATATTACTTTTACAAAATAATGTCGATGTTTCACATCTGCCAGGCGTCCCGTGACGGCTCACACGGTTTTTTATTTGAAAGGGTTTCTTTATTTAAACGTAAATCAGATTTGAACTCCAAATTTTTTTTTAGAAACACAGACAGTTAACCGGTGGGAGGGAAGCGCTGTGCCGCGCTCCCGCCTGCACGGGTACCACCATCTTGCTTGTTTCTCCCGTGAAACATTAAATTAACATCTTATGTCTCAGGATAGGCAACACATAGATGAGTTGCCTGGGCTCATTTTAGGTAAACTTGTTAATGTTCACGGGCGACGTCGACCACTTACCATCAGGTGGCACGTTTGCCTATCCAACTAACATAAATAAAAGTTAAATTAAACACATTACAATTAAATTGAAAAACATAAACCATAAACTAAAAAAGTGTCGACAAATAAATTTAATATATAATATCAGCTTCCGCTAAAACTAAAAGACAAAAGAAAAAAAAATGCATTTGTTAGGAAAATAAAACAAAAATAACAAGTTTTTCACATATATCCCGAAAATTGGCCCACCTTTAAACAGGCTATGTCCGAATTTACGACAACATCCCCGGGGAGAAGTGTTGACGTAAAAACCAACTTCCCCGTCAATGTCTCCCCCAATTTCATGTTTCACTGATTTGTGAACGTAAATGGGATACAAAAAATTTGTTATTTTAATATCATTTTAAAAAGAGAATATATTTATTACATTGGAACAACTTGTACGGATTTTATCGCGGCTTATTAAGATTTGAACGTGCCCAAATACTTTACAGCAACATGGTGACCAAATTTTTTTATAAAATGGAATAAAATCGGTAAAAATTGTTTCATTATAAAATGAGTGAAATTCACGTAAACATTAGAAAGCAGTAAGTGACATTTTACATAAAAGCGTTTTGAATATGTACACATAACCTTTATTTTTTGCATTTCCGCCGGGAAATGCTCTTAGGCATCCCGGAGGGACTCCCCAGTGGGACTCACGGCGCCCGAAAGATGGTAAGGTGGACGCAGTTCTACCCACTAAAACCCGGGGAGTGCCACCAATGCCACCTTTGGTGAGGTGCCCCGGGTCTGTTGAGCAAACAGGGCATTCGACGGCTAGTCAGTCCCTCAAGGGACTCACGCATCCAAGTCCGACGCGTGCAAGGGAACTCCACAGAGGGGTTGTCCCAGCACAGACAGTGCAATGGGGTGAGGTCCCATCCTCACCCCTTATCCCCTCCTATTGTTGTCCCCTCTCCTTATAAGAGAGGTATAAAGAGCAGCCCCCCCAGTTCCCCCAAATATTATGTTTTTTAATGTTCACGAGAATTTCACTCATTATAATGAAATAAACAATGGTGTTCGCGCATTTTTTGTTACAGGTAGTGCCATGCTGCTTTTCAGTCGAATTGTGGCGGCACGACCGGGTTGTATCTTTCGCTCACATAACACCGACGTCAAGTGACAGATGTGTTGTCGCGTTTCGTGCGGTTTGTGAGTTTCCGGTGGCCCATTGGGGGATAGGGAAAAGGAGGGCTACGTATCTGCTTAAGCTCTGATTGTCCGGATGTCTATGAGCGTCGGTAATCACCATAAGGCTTAGATGGTTCGGTTGACTCCTTGTGACATTAAAAAAAAACTTTTAGTGTGATTTTCACATTCCCGACGTTACTACTTCACCATGCTCATGTCAGTTCCGATTTAATTCATCGATAAAATCTATAAAAAATTGCATTATAATAGAAACGAACTTGTAATAGAATATTTGAAAAAAATAGTTCCACTGAGTTTTTTTCGCCGTTTTTTCTAAGCTCATCTTGTGGGGTCAAACCTGGTGGGTGCAAAATGCCATTTTACAATCGTACACGCTAGTAGAAAACTAATAAATGTATAGAAATGACATTTTACATCGATAAATCACGTAGTCTTAAATAATCGTAAACGCTAGCGTTTACGATTATAGAATTCTTGGCTAGCCCACCAGTGGTAGATTCGATTGACGTTCAAAAGGTACTTTTTTGGTACTATTTTTTTAAAAACAAATCGATATAAAATATTTTACTTACATCTATATAGGAAGCGTTAATGTAGTCAGAGTCGGGTTCCCGGTCCACCGTGTGTAGAACCACTCGGTTGTAGTCGTCTGTGTGGATGATACACATACAATTAATAACACATTACACACACATATACATTTTAAAGAATATGCATATTGTGTGGAAATAGTGTAATACAAATTAAAAAAAAAAAAAAAGAAAAAAGAGATTTCAAACTGTCGTAAGTTCGCAGTTTTAGTGTTCACCAAAGACTTGTATAAAGGTGTTCACTCTTATGCGATTCCCGTCGAACAATAGAAATATTTAAATACCCTTACAAACTAAATGATGTTCTTTAAGCGACATATCGTTTGACAGTTTAAACTTGTGTTCTGTACCTCTACCATGAGTTTTGTTACGAGCGTAAATGACATAACTATAGTAGTTACGTAAAACGCAACACGAATAGAAAACTATATCATATTTAATTTTCTATTCGTGTTGCGTTTTTACGTTAACTACTTATATACGTAACGTAAAGTTATCGTAAAAACGCAACACGAATAGAAAACTATACCATACCTTAGTTTTCTATTCATGTTGCGTTTTACGTAACTACTATAGTTATGTCATTTACGCTTGTAACAAAACTAATGGTAGAGGTACTGATATTAGTTATTGTAATTAGTCAGTTTGATGTGTCACTGTGATATAAATAGTGTTAAAACTAAGTGCAATGTGTAATGCTGATGATGAATCACGTGAGACGTGAGAGTGAGTGGCCAAACGCAAGCCTATCAATCATTAAAAAAAAGATTGATGCGGGCTATATTTTCTTGAGATTGGTAAGTGAACTGTTGGAAGCTATGAAGGTGAAGGTGTTGAGGTGAATGACCATCAAAACCTTAAACCATGACTCGCAGTTGCGTTGCTTTTTAAATATTGATTGCTCGTTATATAATTTACGCTAAAGCCAAATATACTTACAAGGAATAACTTTTTGGTTCTGGTTTTTGGATAGATTGGAAGTCCGTATCGCGTGCCTGCAAGCGTGTGACTCCACTTTGATGGCTGTCTGCAACAAACACACAATTTAAATCCAAAATCGTATTTAACAAGTCCCCATATAAATGCTCTATGGATTATATCAGAATCTTCCTTCCAACAAAAAAGGAATTGATTACATAATTAAAGGTACGAAAAACTTTTTGTTAAATCACTATTTCAACAACTTAAACTTCTACGTATATACTGCTACATCTCCGTGCGGTGGCCGATCCGTGTTGGATGCGAGTGGCAGCGATCGGCCTTGGCGTTCATTGAGGAAGGCTTATGTTCAGCACCCCACCATGGTTCAGGCCTTGACGTGGCGGTGGGGCTCAGTAGCCTAGGGTGAGCCCAGCACCTTGGGCGAAGCCAATTGAGCCGAGGGGGCTCTTTGTACCCCTCTTATAAGAAGAGGGGACAAAAGAGCAGGGGGCAAGGGGTGAGGATGGGAACCTCACCCCATTGTACTGTCCCGACGTTGAGAGGGGTTGTTATGTGGTGCGGGACAACCCCTCTGTGGAGGTGGCGTCGGTCCCTTGCGGGACTGACTACCCGTCGTGGTGCCCTTTTAGCTTAACAGATCCGGGATACCTCACCTAGGCGGCACTGGTGGCACTCGCCGGGTTTAAGTGGGTAGAGCTGCGTCCATTTACCATCTTTCGGGCGCAGCGAGTCCCACTTACCCACCTGGGGAGACCCACTCCCCAGGCGGGATGCCTCAGAGCATTTCCCGGCGTAAGAGGAAAAAAAAAGGCTTATGTTCAACAGTTGACGGATAGGGACTGATGATGATGATGAGATGAAACTTCTACAAAATTTATTTCGTATAGACTATAAATCATACTAAAGTATATTCCGGCCAGTTTCAGATGCCTCAAACCATAATCTAATGATAAGATTTTTAGAGCACGCGAAAACAAAATGAAGTTGTCACTAAAGCTTTATTAAGATTATGCAGTGCACGCCTCTATAATTGTCAAACAAGAACAATTTTTGGAAAATATAACCTACTCTGAGATTTTTTTCAAATTACTACAAAATATATTGTAATCATCATCATCAGCCTCTATCCGTCCACTGCTGAACATAGGCCTCCCTCAATGAACGCCAAGATGGCCGATCCCTTGCCACTCGCATCCAACACGGACCGGCCACCGCACGGAGATCGTCTTCCCACCTGGTCAATGGCCGACCAACACTTCGTCTACCTAAACGTGGCCTCCACTCTAGAACCTTATTGCCCCATCGGCCATCCGTTCTTCTGAGTGTGTGACCAGCCCACTGCCACTTCAACGAGCTGATTCTTTGCGTGATATCGGTTACCTTAGTTCTCTGACGGATGTCTTCCTTCCGAATCCTATATGTCAAAGAAACACCCAGCATAGCACGCTCCATAGCACGTTGAGCTACGGCAAACTTTCGGACCAGTCCTATATTTAGAGGCCACGCTTCAGCCCCGTAGGTCATCACGGGGAGAACGCATTGGTCGAAGACTTTCGTCTTCAAACTCTGCGGTATAGACGACGTGAGAATATGGCTAAGCTTCCTGAATGCTGCCCATCCCAATTGAATCCTCCTATCGGTTTCTCTCTCGAAGTTATGTCGACCTAGCTGCAAAGTGTGCCCAAGATAGACATACTCTTGCACGACTTCGAGAGTTATGCCATCAACGTTAACCGGCCTAGGGAGAACGTGTTCGTTGAACATGACTTTCGTCTTGTCCAAGTTCATCCTAAGACCCACACGTCGGGAAGATTCATTTAGACTGTGCAGCATCTCCTGCAAGCCCTCCAACGACTCGGCCAGAATAACGATATCGTCGGCGAAACGAAGGTGTGAGAGATACTCGCCGTTAATGTTTATGCCACATTTTGTCCAGTTTAAAGTCTTAAAGACGTCCTCCAAAGCATTAGTGAATAGTTTCGGGGAAATGACATCCCCCTGTCTCACTCCTCGATGCAATTGGATTGGTCTTGTTTAACCTCCCGGAACCAGAACGGACATAAAGGCGGCGTCGTATAATCCTCTCAACACTTCGACGTATCGCCAATCGACCTGACATCGCTGCAGAGCTTCCAGAACAGCCCAGATTTCAACCGAGTCAAAAGCTTTCTCATAGTCCACAAAGGCAAGGCACAGTGGCTGGTTGTACTCATGGGTCTTCTGTACAACTTGCCTTATAGTGTGAATGTGGTCTATGGTGCTAAATCCTCTTCGAAACCCAGCCTGCTCCGGTGGCTGGAATCCATCGAGCTTTTTTGTGAGGCGGTTTGTCATGACTCTCGAGAACAGCTTGTATATATGACTTAGAAGTGACATCGGTCTATAATTTTTAAGAAGGGAGTTATCACCCTTCTTAAAAAACAAAACGATTTCACTTCCATGCCACTCCTTGGGGGAAATGCCCCGTTGAAGGACGAAATTAAAAATCTTTTGTAACTCTCTTAAAACAGGTTCGCCACCTGCCTTAAGGAGTTCAGTAGTAATTCCGTCCCTCCCCGGAGCCCTCCCCCCTTTAAGCTGCTTAAGAGCCAGACTAACCTCATCTAGGCTGATGTTCGGAAGCTCGCCGGAGAGGTGTCGTGTTAGGCTAGCACGCGGATCGTTGTTTCGGGGATCAGGTTGAGGAGCATGGGACGCGTACAGTTTGCCATAGAAATCTTCGATCTCCGACAAGATCCCAGGCTTAGAAGAAACGGTCGCGCCAGTAGCGGTCCTAATCTTCGACAGGTGGCTTCTCCCGAGCTTTTCCACAAAAACCTTCGACCCTCTATTCTGCTCAATTGCTTCGGTAATCCGTTGCGTATTTGAGCAGCGAAGGTCTCGGCGTATTAGTTTGCGGATCTGCTTCGAGAGAAGCTTTACATCTGTAGAAGTGGCGTCTGTGTGTGCTCTGCGTTCCCTCATAAGACCGAGCGTCTCATCCGAGAGTTTGGATTTCCTGCCAGTACGTTTTCTCCTACAAAACCTTTCACCCACGACCCGCATGCAGTCCACCACGGCACCCAGTGCCTCGTCAACTGCCATTGTGGTTTCCGATATGTTAAGGCTATCGAATCGGTTCTTTAATTCCAATTGGAATTTTTTGGAACCTACCACAGTTTGCCGGAAGTCAGGTCGGAGTGTAGACTTTATTAGACGGTCTCGCTCTCGCTGAAAGCTTGCATTCATAGATCCTCTTACTAGTCGGTGATCACTTCCGGTTTTGAACCTGTTGATCACAGAGACATCCCTGAATGCATGCCTTCGGTCCGTCATAATAAAGTCTATCTCGTTTCTCGTCACAGTATCGGGGCTTTGCCAGGTCCACTTCCTGTGGGGCTTCTTTTTAAAATATGAATTCATTAAAAAGAGCCCCTCTTTCTCGAGAAAGTTGACCAGCATTTGCCCCCTGTGGTTACGACTGCCGACACCATGTGGCCCTAAACACGATTCGATACCTGTTCGTACTCCTACTTTGGCATTGAAGTCCCCCATAACAACATTGAAGTGGGCCTTGGAGGTGTTGTGTAAGGCCCTGGAGACATCCTCGTAAGTTGCCTCTACTTCGTCGTCGGAGTGTGTCGAGGTTGGCGCATATACTTGTATCACCTTGAGGTTGTACCTCTTGGTGAGTTTGAGTACAAGATACGCAACCCTACTCGACACACTCGAGACTTCGACGATGTTGTTGACAAGGGACTTGTGGACGAGAAAACCCACGCCGCCTTGGGATGGAGTGTCGCCTTCCCTGAAGTAGAACAGATGACCCGAAGGCAGAGTTATGGTGTCCTCTCCTTGTCTTCGGACTTCACATAACCCCAAAACGTGCCATCGGATACTTCCCAGTTCCACCTCCAGTTCAACCAGGTGGTCATCGAGTCTCAACGTTCGTCCGTTATACGTAGCCAGGTCAAGTTGGTGGTAGCGATCCGTAGCCCGGGGATTCTTAGCACCCCCTGTCCCACCGTAACCTAGGCTGCTACCGTAACCAGGAATAGTGGGACGGCCGGGAACTAGGGGCCTTCTCTTGTGCCTGTAATTCATGAGGGGATTCATGCTCATAATTGCCACGCTGAGCAGGCGGATTGGCAATCGCAGATGATGATGAATTCGCATCGGCGGCACTGCTGCCTGCCGCCAATTCGATTGATGGTGCCGCCATCACTCGGTGCGATCGATGCTTAGGGATCAAGTCTATCTCACTGTCACGATGAGACAGACTGACACCAAGCAATCGATTCGCAGTATTAGCATCCTTGATGTTGGGGAGCTAAATGCCCTTTGACGACTTCTACGTCACCCTGGGCTGGTATTGGGGTAGGGGTATTCTTAAGCCGCCCCCACACAGCAATATTATAATATTATATATTGTAAACTTCTCACTAATTTGGTTTTCATCGGAATACCTGCAAAATTTTAACCAAACCGTGGAGAATTCGTGGAAATTCGATTATAAGTTTTAATTGTTCGTAGACCAATCGCTTCAGCTAGTTTTGAGACAGCTGTGAAAGTTAATTGAAATTATGAACTTGTTCCATTAGATGAGACAAGTAATATACCCCACCATGACTCTAGCCTTGTCGTGGTGGTGGGGTTCAGTAGAACCGAGGGAGCTGCTCTTTGTACCTCTCTTATAAGAAGAGGGGACAGAAGAGCAGGGGGGGACAAGGTGCGAGGATGGGAATCTCACCTCATTGCCCGTTGGGAGGGGTTGTTCTGTGGTGCGGGAAAACCCCTTTGTGGAGGTGACGTCGGTCCATTTGTGTACTGACTAGCCGTCTAGCTTTTGTTCAACAGATCCGGGGCACTTCACCAAAGGCGGCATTAGTGACACTCACTGGGTTTTAGTGGGTAGAGCAGCGTCAACCATACTATATTTCAGGTGCAGCGAGTCCCACATACCCGCCTGGGGCGCCCTCACCCACCCCCATGGAATGCCTTTCCCGGCGCAAAGAAAAAAAAAATTATATGTATACACGCATACATGCAAAGATCACGACATAATTTTAGGTAAGCTATCTGCTCATCTACACTACCAATGCAGTTTAAAGGCCAATAGGCCAAAAAGACGAGACTATAAATTATTTATAACGTCTAGCGTCTACGATCCAGGACGTTAACGTAGTTCGAATGTTATATAAAGTTATAACTACGGCCTACGCTAGCCGCTAGGTATGTAGCGTGGGGCTACGTTATAGCGCCGCAGGGGAAAAGCGCGCTATAATATGTCGCTATGTGTTAAATTAAGCACCACTAGCCTTTTTTTTTTTTTCTTTTACGCCGGGAAATGCTCTGAGACATCCCCCGGGGGAGTGGGTCTCCCCACGCGGGTATGTGGGACTCACTGCGCCTGACAGCTGGTAAATGGACGCAGCTCTACCCACTAAAACCCGGCGAGTGCCACCAATGCCGCCTTTGGTGAGGTGCCCCGGATCTAGAAAACAAACAGGGCACCTCGACGGCAAGTCAGTCCCGCAAGGGACTGCAACCCCCACAGAGGGGTTGTCCCGCACCACAGAACAACCCCTCCCAACGTCGGGACAGTACAATGGCGTGAGGTTCCCATCCTCACCCTTTGTCCCCTGCTCTTCTGTCCCCTCTTCTTATAAGAGGGGTACAAAGGGCTCCTTCGGCCCAATTAGCTTCGCCCAAGGTGCTGGGCTCACCCTAGGCTAGAACCATGGAACCACCACTAGCCTGGGCTAGTTTTAGGTTACCTTGTGTATGTTCATGGGCGACGTCGACCACTTACCAGTGGCAGCACTTAGTAGTGGCACGTCTGCCAGTTTTGCTATCCAGCTAACATAAAAAAAACTTACTCCTCGTCTGTTTACCAACTTTCAATCGAATATAATAATCTAGCCAGAGGTTCCATTTGTAACTCAACGTGAACTAACATCTGCTTGATCCGAACGAACTTACAACTACCTACACTGACAAAATTATTACAATACTTATTTATAAATTATTGAAAATCATGACACTAGAATATCAATGACATGATCCTGGATTGTAAACATACGCGATTCCAAATATCTTTAAACTTCACACAAAGGATAAAATACTTTTTGAGTAATTAGTGCTCTGTGTGCATTTTTTATGTCAGAAGGACGCAAACGAGCATTCGAAGCCATTTGTCGACTATCGACGCCCATACACATCCGCACAACCAGAGATTATGCAGATGCATTGCCCTCCTTTTCCCTATCCCCCAATGGGTTACCGGAAAATCACAAAACGCACGATACGCGACAGCATAGCTGTCACTACGCCAGTTTTTTTCAAAATGATAGTATTTGAGTCGATTGCTTAAACGGCATATTCCTAGAGATTGAAAAGGGTTGGGATTCACTGGACATTACATTTAAAATAATATTTTAAATCAGTTTCAATCACTTTGTTTTATTAGGAAAGGATCAACAAAAGAAAATTGTGAACCCGGCGGAACCACAACGACCTCTAAAACGGGCTTTATATCAACTCAGCAAAATTGGAATTAAGATTTCATTAACCACGCCGCCCTACATACTAAGGGCTGTCGCATTTCTAGGTCAACGGTTTCAGACTAGATAAATAAGGCAGTGTCCAGACATGGCGACACATTTTTCAAATACATCCAGCGAGATTTTAATTTGCTAATGATTTTGAATTCTTAGGGTCTAATACTTTTAGGGTTCGTTTCTCAAAATGACAAAACGGAATCATTATACACTTTGTTGTCTGTCTGTTTGTCAAACCTAAGCCTATACTTCCCATTAATAACATCATTATCATCATCAACAGCCTCTATCCGTCCACTGCTGAACACAAGCCTCCCTCAATAAACGCCAAGACGGCCGATCCTTTGTCACTCGCATCCAACACTGACCGCAGATCGTCTTCCCACCTGGTTAATGGCGGACCAACACATGTCCCATTGATATAGAACCATGATATTTGGCGAGAACATAAGTCTCACATTATAAGTAAAGAAAATAATGTGAAAACCAAAGATTTAAATTGTTAGATATGCCCTCACCTTGAAAAACTGTGGAATATTTTTTCTAGTTATATTGGTTATTAGGACGGTACTGACATAATAGTGTCGTCTCTGTTTACCTTACGCAAATTGTATAATACTACTTTCTCTGTCGCACTGATTGTGAATGAGTGAGCTATTAATATGTTGTTATATTACATAAAACATGTTATTTGGAATTTTCAGAGTGCGGGAAAGACTCTCATGTCTCAGTTTTTTAAATTTTGTAATTCATCACCAATGCCCACTCTACCAAGACCTCCTTTTTTTTTGCCAGTATCTTCAGTCCATTGCCACACATCCATGGTTTTCAAAATATGTATTTAATTTAACTCCTGGAGATATTTTATAAATAACCAATTAATTAAAGCTTTATTCAAATTCTTCGAAATTGCAGTTGAAATGTTAGAGGTATGAGAAATTATGTTTGTAAAATGTAATACTTCAAAGAAGCAATTACTTTGACAATAAAAAGGCCGCAGTCGCTCCCACAAGCCTTATTTGTCGTAAATTGTAAAGATCACTTCAAGGGGAAATTCTTGAGACATTATTTTCAAATAAAGAACCTTATATGTTTTTTTCGTATATTTAGTCAGATTGCTCATTAAATTAAATCTTCACTTTCAATACTTAATAGAATTCGTGTATAGAGGGAAGTAGCTCTTCACTCCAACATTTCTTCATATTTCTATACTTTTATCTTCTTATATATATCTTCTTTCACTTTCCTACTAATACTAGCTAATACTCACGGTTTCGTCGCCCGACAAGAAAAAAAAAACAGTGGTGTGTAGGGACGCCCGAAAGAAGCGAAACTTTATTGTATAAAGCATAGGAACTTAGCGTTAAAATTAGCGCGCGTGCGCCGCGCGTGTAGTGTAGCGGTAAAATCTGACGCTTAGCACAGATAGAGTGGTCGCGCGGCGAGCGCCTGAATGTTCGCTTCAAAGGGAAGGTTTGATACAATTTGGCATCGAAAAAGAACGTAGCCTCTTAAAATTCCCATCAAAATGTTTACGATTACATATCAAATTTATCACGGGTCTACGGGTAATAGCTACTAGTTATATTTATTATAATTAAAAAAATTAAAATAGGTTCTTTGTTTTTTCACTCGCTTCAAGTCCTCTTAAATCTTCTCAGATCCTTAGGATCATGGGTAAAGAAACTATCTTTTGCCCGCAGCTTCTCGCGGTAACTTAGATTTACAGTATGCTAGCTCATGTTTTTTTTTATTCATTCACTCAGTACTATACTTTACTAATCTATACTAATGTTATAAAGCTGAAGAGTTTGTTTTTTTGTTTGAACGCGCTAATCTCAGGAACTACTGGTCCAATTTGAAAAATTCTTTCAGTGTTAGACAGCCCATTTATCGAGGAAGGCTATAGGCTATATAACATGACGCGGTGACATAAGGAGTTGAGTAATGCGGGCGAAGCTGCAGGCAACAGCTAGTATTATATAGCTGAAGAGTTTGTTTGTTTATTAGTTTGAACGCGCTAATCTCAGGAACTATTGGTCCGATTTGAAAAATTATTTCAGTTTTAGATAGCCCATTTATCGAGGAAGGCTATAGGCTATATAACATCACGCTGTGACTTAGATCTTGTTGACCACTTATCAGGTAGCTCGTCCGCCTGTTTTCCAACCAAATAAAAAAAAATGTAGCCAAGCGGGAGTGTGACACGCACGCTGAGGGTTCCAATTTTTTAAAAATTTAATGTAACAACAAATTTATTTTTTAGGTTATTTTTTACAACTTTATATTAAGGGATTTAGATTTTTCTTTTTCTTTCCTTATGTTGTTAGACCTAGCAGCTTCTTACCTCATGATTCTATGTCAATGGGAATTATTACCCTATGGGTTTTGGTTTGACAGACCGACAGACAGACGGATAACGGAGTGATCCTGTATATGTGTTCCGTTTTGTCATTTTAAGGAACGGAACACTAATAAAAATACATGCGTATACGCGTGCGTTGCAAAATCTTATGCTCTTTACATTAATGCATAGAATTATCTTAGCCAGGTATAAAAAGGGCCAGTCAGAACACCTTGGCGTTTATGGGTGACGTTGATGTATCAGACCTGACTTACGAGTAAATATCTTGTTTCTGGGGTACCCAATAAGTAACTGCCTTCTTGGTAGATTACCAACTATTGTGGCGTAATTGTGTTTTGTGGTTAGGTAAAACGTGGAATACGAAAACGTACAAACATTGTAGCAGTTATATTACTGGGTAGAATAATCCAAACTTCAAAGTGTCAATCATCATCATTACCATCACCTTTATCATCATCATCATCACCATCATCACTATCACTACGATCATCATCATCATCCGTCTACTGCTAGACATACGAAAGTCTTCAACTAATGTGTTCTCCCGTGATGACCTACGAGGCCGTAACGTGGCTTTCAAATTTACGACTGGTCCGAAAGTTTTCCGTAGCTCAACGTGCTATCGAGCGTGCTATGACGTGTTGTGGAGTATGCGATTCGAAAGGAAGACATTCGCCAGAGAACTAAGGCTACCGATATCACGCAAAGAATAAGCATGTTGAAGGCAGTGGGCACACACTCAGAAGAATGGACGGCTGATGGGCCAAAATAGTCCACCAATAGAAAACTTCAATCGATGGGGGAGATGCGCTTATACCACATGTCCGTCTGTATAGCTACCACCATTTTGCTTATTTCTTCGTGAAACAGCTTTGCTGTGTTTCGGAAGGAAACACGGGACAGGCAGTGTGACTGATACTGAAACTAACCATCATATCTGTCACTTTTCAACAAATTAATGATAGTATTCTTCGTGGATGAAGACGCTTACGTTCATGGGCGACGCTAGCCTTACCCTTACCTTCAGGTTTTTCTTACCAGTTTTTAAAATCATTTATTTCGGGATTAACAAATACCCATAGTGTTACTAAAAACGCTCCGGACCGATCGCGAAAGCTTAGGTTCGAATCCGATACGAGTAGACACAAACCCAGATCGTGCTAACAGCGGTAGCACTACGCTACCGCTAGATTGCTTGGGCACCGCGCGTGGCCCGCCTCCCTCTACAGAGGGAGGGATGAGGGCCGGCCCTCATGATGATAGGTTAAATTCAACCGTAAAAGATTCGTCAACCGTATCGGATTTGACTAGTCCAAATCCTGCTCTTCCGAGCAGCGCGCGCTGATGAACTGCTGATGAACCGCGACCCCTGCGGGGCGCGGAGGGGGGCGTCCCCCTTTCGAATATTTCTTAAGTGAGCCATCTGTTCACTTACTGTACCGATTGAGCTTAAAGGCCATCAGGCCGAAAAGCCTAGCCCTTACGAACAAAAAAAAAGTTACTTAAAAAATTATAGTTTAAAAAAAAACTAAAAAACACGCTTTAATAGCAAACCGAACTATAAATTTGAAAATAATTTTTAATAGAAGAATTAAATGGGTTAACAAAATAAATAAATGATATTACTTATTGTAAAAAAGCGTGAGGTGCTCGATATTCATTGTTAAAAATATTTCATCGGTATCTATTTTTAAAAAGTAAAGTTAGTATAAAAACTTAGTTACAAGCACCACGCTTTTTTACAATAAGTAATATCATTTATTTATTTTGTTAACCCATTTAATTCTTCTATTAAAAATTATTTTCAAATTTATAGTTCGGTTTGCTATTAAAGCGTGTTTTTTAGTTTTTTTTTTAACTATAATTTATTTTTTACTTTTTGGTGTCAATTTTTTTTAAAGATTTTATTAATTTAAAGTACTCAACTAATGGCAATCACTTTAGAAATGAGTGAGAGACTAAAAACAACACAAGTGATGTGTTGCGCGCCTTATGCCTTC
Organism: Helleia helle; assembly: GCA_963853865.1. NCBI lineage: Eukaryota > Metazoa > Arthropoda > Insecta > Lepidoptera > Lycaenidae > Helleia > Helleia helle. The sequence continues at coordinate 14,229,515 of OY971433.1, read as the reverse complement.
CTAGCATGTGCTATCCTGATTATCCTGATCAGGATATTGGAATAATTTTATCAAATTATTGTATTGTCATCGGTCCTCGATAAATCTACAAAGTTTGAATAAAATCTGGCCGTTTAAAGTGGGTCAAAATCGCGCCCAAAGAAGTCGGTTACAAACAAACATACAAACATATAAAACATACAAACATACAGGTGAAGCTAATAAAAAGCGTGTAAAAACCAAGAGAGAGGTCAAGGGACACCCGGATCGAACGAAGTTCCTTTCGATTAATTAGAGAAGGAATTGTAATAAAAAAATGAAAATAATTATTCGGGTAGGTATAATTTTTTTAAGATTTTTTTATCGATAAAAATCACAGCATCTCCCGGCGTAAAATAATTATTTAATTAATTAATACTAAATTAAGTATCTTAAGATTTCATTTTACGTCTACTAAAGATAATTAAAAGGGATAATTAGTAATTAGCATAAATACAAACAAACATAGAATATATTATAATAATTAATATGCGCATAAATCTGCCCGCTAAAAGTATAACAGGTAAAGAGAATTAATATGACGTATTAACATATTCCTTTGTTACATTGTTACCGAGTCGTGATCACTAATATTTTATAATATTTTTATAATATTATTATGTAACTTTGTGTATCTGAGATGAAGCTAATGATTATTATAACTTTAGCCTTAAGAGGGCGCCACACGCCAGCAAAAAATATGATTTCACCCGCGCACCTCAGTTTAAAACAAACAATTGGCACTGCGACCGCCAATACGCAAGCGGCCGCGCGCGCGACACAGTACATACAGCTTGGCAAAAAAGAGTATGGAAAAAATGAGGGCGCCACTTTCACTTAGGTCTCATCATAATATGGAAAATCAGTAAGATAATTTCATCAAATCGTTAAAAATAAATGTGAAACACTAAGCTTTACTCAAAATCTAGTATTTGTCGGCCAAGTATTGTCAACATCATAGGTTTCCATTTAGTCCCATCCCACCTGAGGAGTGGGTCTTCCCAGGCGGGTATGTGGGACTCGCCGCGCCCGAAAAAGATGGTAAGCTCTACCTACTAAAACCCGGCGAGTGCCACCAGTGCTGCCTTGGTGAGGTGCCCCGGATCTGTTAAGCTAACAGGGCACCTTGACGGCTAGTCAGTCCCACAAGGGACCGATGCCACCTCCACAGAAGGGTTGTCCCGCACCACAGAACAACCCCTCCCAACGTCGGGACAGTACAATGGGGTGAGGTTTCCATCCTCGCCCCTTGCCCCCTGCTTTTTTGTCCCCTCTTCTTATAAGAGGGGTACAAAGAGCCCTCTCGGCTCAATTAGCTTCGCCCAAGGTGCCGACTCACCCTAGGCTACTGAGCCCCACCGCCACGACAAGGCCTGAACCATGGTGGGGTTGCCAAGCTGTACCTACGTATGCGATATACTCGCAAAAAGTGTCGTTACAACTTTTTGTCTTATTTTTTTCCGTCTAGCCCCCTTTCGCAACGCGCGATAAGGAACTACGTTCCAATAATATAATCTTAAAAACTATGTTAGTACGTTATATTAAAATTATGGGAAGGTCTGGTTGGATTGGTCAATTCCTTCTCTAATTAATCGAAAGGAACTTCGTTCCATCCGGGTGTCCCATGACACCTCTCATGGTTTTTTAATGCATTACGCATGGAACGTCACTCTCTCGATAAATATCTATAACGCATCTGCTTACGATCGCACAATGAAGCGGTGTGACACTCGCACTCTATATATTATATATACTCTAAGCTTTGAACAAATGTACACGAGTCAAGTGTTGCATTATAGCGCTGTCTACGACCAATCTGGCCGCCACTGTCTTCACAAGACTGTTGGTGCTGCGCCTCACTCGGTGAATCAAGGATGCTGTGCACTTTCTTATAATACCCGATAGACTGTCGACGCCAGTTTCGGCCAGCATCCCATCAGCATTACCAAAGGTAACGCAGCCCTATCAGCACTCTAAAAGCGTTGTAATATTGAGTGCGCAGGGCTCTGTATGAGGCTTGAGTGAAAAGTATCCAAAGGCTGCACATCACATTTATAAAACTAACATGAAAATACGAAAATTGCAGTCTTTGCCCGAGGCGTTTCGCTGTATTTGTAGCTATAAAGATTCTTTTGTATGCACATAGAAACTTTTTAATAAGGCACTTACTCCTATCATGCTAGGTTCATGAAAAGTTCGTTCAAATACAGTTACAGTTCCTTACTAAATATTATGTTAGAGTGTACTCGAGCTGTAATTACCTGTTGGTCGCTTTATGTATGTCTGTTTGTGCTGTATGTATAAATTCAAAATCATATAATATCATCATTGTCAACTTTTTCTCTAAGGCTGGACTCATTCATTGATCTTCAAGACGGCCAAGTCTGGACCACTCGAAACAGATTATATTTTTAACAATTATTACACCATGGGAGATAATATAATATATTATATTCCGCGAACCACAACAAATATAACTATAATGGTTTTCCGCAAAGTATCGCCTGTCAGTCTGTCAGTCTGTCTGTCAAACCAAAAACTATACCAAAAACTATAGGGCACTCCCATTGATATAGAATTAGGAAAGCTAAGAAACTATAGGTAAGGGGAAAAATTTGAAAACCATTACTTTTTGTTAAATTACATTAAAAACAAGTTTTTTGGAACCCTTTGTTTTTAGTCCTTTTAACCGCCTTCTAAAAGAGGAGGATGTTAGTATTTTTTGTGTTTGTTCGGGTATAACTACTTTATATTAGCTTCACGTGTATCTTTCTATGTAACGGAATTTTTAAACGTTATTTTTACCCTAATAACTAAAAATTAGAAAATATTTTTTATATAAGAATTAAATGTATTACCAAATAATTGATATTATTGTAAAAAAAAGTGGAAGTGTACTACATTTTTATAAGAGTATTAACTTCCTTTTAGAAATAGCTGCCGATGCAATATTTATAACTATGAATATCGAGCACCACAAGCTTTTTTTAATAATATATATTTTTTTGTTCATCCATTTGTCTTGTAAAATTTTTTTTTTAAATTGAAGCGTTTTTTTATATAATTTATTTCTAGGGTTTTCGAAGTCTACGAGAGCTAAAAGTAGTCGCAACTTTTCAAATACATACAAACATAATAAGGGCTAAAGTTAGCCCTTACCCTAATTCGTGACGATGTCAATGCGGTCGCAGGTCAAAGGAATGTTCAACATTCTTGTTGACTTGGAAATGGCTTTGGAATATGCTGCGTATGCTCACATTAGAAATGTTTTATGTGACTGATGTGTAGATTTACTTTAGTTTCATAGATGCTATCCAAGAACTGGACGAATATGGAGCTCCGCTCGGCACTGAAACCGCGTCGAGCGCTTTCGCAGCGAGTGAACAAACATATATATTTAATTGAAGGGAGGGATTTATAAAAAAATACTTTGTGACGACCGTTTTCGTGACGAGGTTTATTATGGTATAAGTTTTATTATACAAAACCTAATATTACTCAAACAAAATGGTTTCTTTATCTCTATTTTGACCTACCTTTGCAATTTTTTAATGCAGCAAAATATCAGTAATCCTGTATCAAATATGTTTATAAAAAAATCCGTTTTTAAGCACCTAAGCTCACTCTAATATTTTTAATACCTGATGTGAAATAGAGCGTTATAGGTTTGACCGCTATATGGCACCGTTGTTCTATGAACCGATTTGGATGCGATTTTTTATATCGTCGACGTCGCCTACGACGACGTATCTGAAACTAGCCCAGGCAACTCATTTATGTGTTGCCTATCCTGTGACATAAGATGTTAAGTCTCTGTGCCAGTAATTACACTGCCTGTCTTGCCCTTTTCTCCAAAACACAGCAAAGCTGTTTCACGGGAGGAACAAGCAAGATCTGTTTTGTATATAAGTGCATAGGTACCACACCTATGCACTTATATACAAAACAGATCAAGGAAAAAGTACATGTCCGTATCAGGAGGTGAAGGACATAGCCGAAAGGAGGAAGGGTTCGCGGTAAATGGAGAGAGAGAGAGGGAGAGCCAATTTTAGCATCATCCTTACCTGGAACTCCAGCTTGTAGAGCACCGGGAACTTTCTCCTCTGCTCGCACAGCTTGGGGAAGTTCTTTAGCTCCACTGGTCGGTCTGGTATCGTCTCCGACACTGATCCATTTTCGTCAGCTGTAAAATAGACAAGTTTTAATATGCGTCGTGTTTTCTAATGTTTTCGAATTTCACTAATTCCAATGATATACTTTTACGGATTGTATTGGATTTGGATACTTTACGGCAACCATCAGGAGAGTACGGTCATTTGCCATAAAATCCGTAAATGTTATCAATTGCCATAAAATCCTTAAAAGTCGCCAACCGCCATAAAGTCCGTAAAAGTTGTCAACTGCCTTAAAATCCTTGAAAGTGGCAACCGCCATGAAATCTGTAAAAGTTGTCAACTGCCATAAAATCCGTAAAAGTTGTCAACCGCTATAAAATCCGTAAAAGTTCTCAACCGCCATAAAATCCGTAAAAGTTGTCAACCACCATAAAATCAGTAAAAGTTGTCAACCGCCATTAAATCCTTAAAAGTCGTCAACAGCCATAAAATCCGTAAAAGTTGTCAACCGCCATAAAATTCGTAAAAGTTTTCAACTGCCATAAAATCCGTAAAAGTTGTCAACTGCCATAAAATCCGTAAAAGTTGTAAGCCGCCATAAAATCAATAAAAGTTGTTTTATTATAATTCGTAAATATTTTTGATTCCGATTGTGTATAAATACCTGGTTTATTTACCTAGAACTACCTATGTTCATCACGTCTTAAGCAATGCTGTCCTGGACCTATTCTCCGTACTTTTTTATAGAAGAGGGCGTAAACGGGCAGTTCGTTCACCTGGTGTTAAGTAAAGAGCAGTTTCAGCAACAACCATAGACACCCGGTATTAGCAGCTGTGTTGCCTTTCACATATTATGAGTATGCTCTTTTATCTCATCTTACTTGTTTTTTTTAATGTCAAGGAGGCAACAGAGCAGTCGGAGCCTTTGGTGACTACCGACGCCCATAGACATCCGCAGCACCAAAAGTTTTGAGATGCTTTACTCTCCTCTCCCTATCCCCCACCGATGGGCCACCGGAAACTCACAAACCGCACGAACCGTGACAGCTTAGCTGTCACTTGACGCTGGTGTTATGTGAGCGAGAGGTATACCACCGCGGTAGTGCCGGCCCAATTCGGCTGCAAAGCAGCATGGCACTACCTCTTACTAAACGACTCTATAATATTAATTATGCACTTGAAAAAAGGTTTACCATATTACTGTCATTACATATTATTGGGATCGGCCATCTTGGCGTTCATTGATGGAGGCCTATGTTCAGCAGTGGACGGATAGAGGCTGATGATGATGATGATGATATTACTGTCTATAAAAGTTATATTCTTTCACTGACACTTTCTTCTTAAAATCCTATTTAACCGACTTCAAAAAGAAGGAGGTTCTCAATTCGTCGGAATTTTTTTTTTTTGTATACCAATATTTTTAATTAGTATATGAAAACTGCTTGTAAAGTTGTGATAGATGTTATATCTTTAAAAAATGTACCTAGTTTATGATTTTTAGAATAAATCATTATTCTTCTACACTAATTTCTTCTTAACTCAGAGTTGAGAGTATGAGTTGTACATAGGTATTCATAATCCAACAGCTCACTAGCTTGGATAACTTAGTTACTTGAACTAATGTTGGGCTGCCCTCTCTTGTTGGGTTCTAACGCTAAGATATGATGCAGACAAGATAGATTTGATTGATATATATGTATTTTTTTTAATGTTAGTTAGATAGGCAAATAAGCAAACTTACCACCTGATGGTAAGTTGTGGAAGTCGCCCATGAACATAAACTAGTTTACCTGGAACGAGCCCAGCCAACTCATTTATGTGTTGCCTATCCTGAGACATAAGATGTTAAGTCTCGGTGCCAGTAATTACACTGCCTGTCTTGCCCTTCTCTCCGAAACACAGCAAAGCTGTTTCACGGGAGAAACAAGCAAGATGGTGGTACCCATGCAGCCGGGAGCGCGACACAGCGCTTCCCTCCCACCGGTAAATTAATAGTATAAAGCTGAAGAATATGTTTGTTTGAACGCGCTAATCTCAGGAACTACTGGTCCGATTTGAAAAATTCTTTCAGTGTTAGATAGCCCATTTACCGAGGAAGGCTATATTACATCACGTTGTGTCAAACAATAGTTAAGTAGAGTAAGTTAACGCGGGCGAAGTTGCGGGCAACAGCTAGTACTGTGCTAAAATTGAAAATAGTTACTGCTACATTAGTCATATTTTATGCTATCGTATTCTACTTTTTTCCCGGTTCTTAGATCCTGCAAAAAATCCTATAATATGTTACTTGGATATAAAAAAAACAATTTAAATAAAGTATAAATCAACATTTTATCAAATGCAAGCTTTTTTGTAAGGTTACTTATTAAGTTTATGTTTAGTTCAAAAAAATCTTGTTCGATAACTTGCTTCAGTTGTGTAAAAATAAAAAAGATGGCGTCTTGGAATAAAAATAGAATATTTTATGGAACATTCTGTTAATTATTTCCTTTTTGATTCTGTGAAGCGCGAAATATCTTGACGTGGACCTTTTAAATTGTTGTCTGTGTTTTGATATATTTTAATTAGTTTAGAGCCAATGTTAATAAAAATAATAACGCTAAAATAGTCAGTAAAATATTGTTTAATTCTGATAGTATTTAGTTATTTCATTTTACGTGCACGACGTTTGGGATACTCTACAACAACGGAAGGACGGGAGGAATCCTAATAAACCGCGATAAAATGCGTAAAAATTGTTTCGTTATAATGAGTTAAATTCGCGTAAACATTAGAAAACAAAATTTACCTTTCATATAATTTAGCAAGTTGTTTGATTTACTAATCTCTTTTATACAAAGGCGGATTACATACCTACATCCTTTCCAAAATCGAAAAAAAACACCGAAAATTACGTGTTCGCGTTTTGTTTTCTAACGTTTATGCTCTCTCTTTATAATTAAAAATTTTTATCCACATTTATATCAGGCCGGGTATACATACATATACAACATGATCAACTGCGATAAATTCCATCACAGTTTCTGTTTTATGTCGACCCCATGTCGGCGGTTGGGAACCACTAGTTTTCCACATGGTATATTTTTGAAATAATGTCAGCTAGTTTCGTTGTTTTTTACAGTATTACTGTATATGATTATAGTACACTAGCTGTTGTCCGCAGCTTCGCCTGCGTGTAGGTAGAAATACAGCTGTACCGGGACTGATGTTTATTATTTTTCTAGCCTATGACCACAGAACTATATCAAGATAGAAGTAAAGAGTTCCGTAATTTGTATGGGGACCGAGCGTGTAACATTTAGCGTAGGTACGATGACGTCACGAGTGTAATTTAGTGATGTGAAACACATAAGCCGCGCGAAAACAATTCAAAAGCATCGATTCACAGATCGATTATAACATGGCACCGATTTTATCAGTAGTATTGTTCAAATAAACTATTTTATGATAGCGTGCTATGGACGATAAACTATATTTTTATACATTGAGTAGCTATATTATAGACTATATTATAACGTGTAATCATTTAATAGCTTGTTTTTTTATTATTATTGATAATTAAAATGTTTATTTGATCAGATAATATAGATAGGGCTCCGACCGTCCACTGGCGCCCTTATTAGTATACTAAAGTTCGCGGCGAGCAATGGAGTCGTCGAGTCGTCTTTTAGCCACGCGAGGTACATACACTCTTTACTTCTATCTCGATATATTTCTGTGCCTATGACACATACAAATAATGTGACCTTCTATTGGTGAAATATCTTTCAAAATCAGTTCAGTGGATCCACAGATTGTCCCCTCACAAACTAACAAACATATTTATAATATTAGTAATATTATAAATAGGTTTGTTAAAATAATATTTAATAATATTATTGTATAAGCTAGTTGTAAATATGCGCATTTACAACTAGCTGTTGCCCGCAGCTTCGCCTGTGTTAACTATGATTTACAGCCGTACGCGGATTGATGATGATTATTTTTATAGCCTAAGTTACTCCCTATAACATCAGCTATCTTCCAGTGAAAGTCCCGTCAAAATCGGCCCAGCCATTTCAGAGATTAGCCGGAACAAACAGACAGACAGACAAAAATTGTAAAAAAGGCTATTTTGATATATGTACCGTGCATACATCAATATGCATTTAATAAAAAGCAGTTATTTTAATATTACAAACAGACACTTCAATTTTATTTATCTGTATAGATGTATAGATAAAACTTACCTAATACACTTGAACATCATGTGACTATAATAAGCTCATATGCTAACTTTATTTAGTAGGTAAATAGTTTTACAAGAGCTTATACAGAATCTCAGTGTTAACTACAATCACGGATCAATCTTCGTAAATGGACTAATCTAATCTCTTCAACGAATCTTATTCGATAAAAAAGAAATAAGATTAATGACGAAAGGAAAGAAAGCAGCATCCAGAAAAGACAAGTTAGTCTAGTATTTATGGTGAAACAACTATTACGGATTTTTGGGTTTATTAGGATTTTTACATACTCGACGTTTTGGATACTTTACAGCAACTTTGACAACGGGTCCTCCGATAAAATAGTTTTATTAAAATAAGTGAAATTCGCGTTAGCGTATGAAAAAAACAGTCTTTTATTAATAATGCCTGTAACGTCTTAAGTACATACAACTCTCGTAACACTCAGCTCGTAAAACAGTTTCATTCTATAATTATTTATAAAAACTAAGGTACGACTAACAAATGTGCATTTATATCACACTGTTTATTCGTCACCTCTAACCTAACCTAACCATTACAACAGTACAAGAGATAGGCCACTAAACTACGTCTATAGGCCATCTAACCATTACAACAGTACAAGAGATAGTCCACTAAACTGCGTCTATAGGCCATCTAACCATTACAACAGTACAAGAGATAGGCCACTAAACTGCGTCTATAGGCCATCTCACCATTACAACAGTACAAGAGATAGGCCACTAAACTGCGTCTATAGGCCATCTAACCATTACAACAGTACAAGAGATAGGCCACTAAACCACGTCTATAGGCCATCTAACCATTACAACAGTACAAGAGATAGGTCACTAAACTGCGTCTATAGGCCATCTAACCATTACAACAGTACAAGAGATAGGCCACTAAACCGCGTCTATAGGCCATCTAACCATTACAACAGTACAAGAGATAGGTCACTAAACTGCGTCTATAGGCCATCTAACCATTACAACAGTACAAGAGATAGGTCACTAAACTGCGTCTATAGGCCATCTAACCATTACAACAGTACAAGAGATAGGTCACTAAACTGCGTCTATAGGCCATCTAACCATTACAACAGTACAAGAGATAGGTCACTAAACTGCGTCTATAGGCCATCTAACCATTACAACAGTACAAGAGATAGGTCACTAAACTGCGTCTATAGGCCATCTAACCATTACAACAGTACAAGAGATAGGTCACTAAACTGCGTCTATAGGCCACCTAACCATTACAACAGTACAAGAGATAGGTCACTAAACTGCGTCTATAGGCCATCTCTAACCATTACAACAGTACACGAACGAACTACTATCTACTAAGCCCCTGTCTATTTAATAAGTAACTAGCTTTTGCCTGCAGCTTCGCCCGCGTTAACTAATATTTACGGACGTATCCGTACTGATGATGATCATTATTTTACTTTATATTTTGTTATATCTCTAAAAGAAATAAGGCAGTATTTTCAATGTAAGCTCCCATAATCCCAAGCGGATAAAATTTTTCCGATTCTTACAATAATTATCCTTATATTATTTACCAATTTACACAAAATCTTGGTAAATACTTACTAAAAGTTCCTAATTCAGGAAATACTGTATCTTATCTTGTAAACAGCATGATGAAGATATCTTGTGCACTTTGAGTTTGTCGCGTACAGACAGACACACAGACGCGGTGGAGGACTTTGTTTTTATATTATGTAATGATTCTCACAACAAGAGCACCTTGTGATAAACGAGATGTCCCTCTGATAAACGACGTCGGCGCGCTCCATAAGGTCCCTACTTTAATCTGATAAAGGCTGTATATTACGTGACCTTGACCTCGAAGCTTCTCAAAGCTAGGTCTAATATACTTTGTTTTTATAATGATGACATGAATAACCTGATATTCGATATAATATATCGAATATTCGATGAGTCGAAAATATGTTTGGGCGACACGGTCGCGAGCATATTTTGTGTACGAACTATAATAATATTATTTACTCTTAAAATTCTTGTTTTTGTAGTTGATCATATTGAAGATTGATAAGATTCTTCAATAGTTTGAGTTTGCTATGTTTTTTTTCTTTTCCACTGGGAAATGCAATGCATCCCGCGGGGGAGGGGAGACTTCCCAAGCGGGTATGTGGGACTCGCTGCGCCCAAAAAATGGTAAGGTGGACGCAGCTCTAACCAATAAAACTCGGCGAGTGCCACCAATGCCGCCTTTGGTGAGGTGCTCCGGATCTTTTGAGCCAACAGGGCACCAGCCTATTCAGTCCCTCAAGGGACCGACGCCACCTCCACAGATGAGTTGTCCGCACCACAGAACAACCCCTACCAACGTTGGGACAGTACATTACGGGGTATCACGTACGTGTAATGTGTGTAAAGTGCCACGACAAGGTTTAAACCGTGGTGAGGTAGTTTGCTATGCATAATAACTAGATAATGCCCACGTTTTTTCCTTATATATTTAAAACAACCTATATGGGGTTGATAAGTCCATATTATCTGTTTCTTATATAATAATAATAATATCTATGGACGCTTTTTACACCACTTCAATCTGGTCCCGTGGTAAGTTCTCGAAGAACTTGTGTTACGGGTACCAGATAATACTGAAATATATTTAATACTTATATACTATAAATATATTTAAGATTTTTATTATACCGGCTGTATTTGAAACGCTTGCAAAAACGAATAGGTATGATAGTGTTGGCATAGCATGACATGATGCAAGTGAAAAAAACGCGTTTCTTTATTTTTTTTTGGTTGCCTGTTTTTATATCCGGTTAGTAAACATAATGTTACAGAAATTTGATGATAATGCTTTAAAATAATCGTTTAAAAAACAGCAATGTAATTGGTTTATGGTTCACGCCGGCCAACGGACTGCATCAGCTGACAGAGTTCGCTGTTAGAGTTGTATACTACATTATATTGCTATATATTATATACTTGTATACTGTATATTGCGGGGTTGCAAAATACATAAGTCCTAAAATTTTCTTAAAAAAACTTTTCTGAGATAAATGGTTATATGAATAATTATACAGTATATAAATAGTATATTATTAGGGTTAAATCTTTGCAAGTATTTAAAATACACCCGGTATAATACACATATTTAATACACGCCCATGACCCAGGAACACAGAAAACTTTTTGTTCCCAGGCGGGATTCCAACCCGCTACCGCCAACGCGCTAACCATTGAGCCACAGAGTTCGTCAAAAGGTCTATAATTACAAAGAATAAAAAAAATACTATGTTAAAACTGCTTTTATTTATTTTACCGCAAAATTTTATTACTAACATCCCGACGATTCGGCGATTTTACGGTAACTACGTATTTTACGAAACATTAATATTTAACACCAAACATGGTTATAAGCTCTTACTTTTATAACATTATCAATATCAGCGCTTATTGAGCATCGTTGAGCATGAGCATGAGCATATCGTTTATAATCCTAGCTACTTAATATAAGGTAATAATAATTATTTTGTATTAAAATAATTATCGCTCATTGGGAATGTATGGGGAAAAGGAGGGCAACGCATCTGCATAACTTTTGGCTGTGCGGATGTCTATGGGCGTCGGTAGTCACCATAAGGCTCTGACTGCTCGGTTGCCTCCTTATGACATAAGGAAACTAACCCAACCAGTCACAGGGACTGCCGATAGAAGTGAAAACAAAACAATTAAATTCAAATACCTATAATACTATATTGTACTGGCTGTAATAGATTATGACAACCTATATTATACAGTTTCAACGGCGCACAAAATGGCCGCATGACATTGTCATTTCCGTGTGTTTGACGATTGGATATGTAAATATATATTGCATAATCTTTATATATATATTTCTTGTGTGCGTGTGTGTCACTGAACTCCTCCTAGACGGCTGGACCGATTTTTTTTTTTTTTTTTTGTGTGAGTTCAAGGGGATTCGAGGATGGTTTAGATTCACAAAAAAAAATATTTTGTACAGGAAAAAAAATATTTTCTGTCGGTGCCACTAGTCATATATAAATAAATCAAACGTCGTATAAACGTCAAATACCATCTCATAACGGTGGTAACGGTGTTGCGAATCCAGACATTTTATCTCTTCTTTTTTTTTTAGTTTAGGAAGTTTTTACTTAAAAAAAATTTTTTTTATGTTACTTTGGATAGGCAAAGTGGCAAACGTGCCACCTGATGGTAAGTGGTCGACGTCGCCTATTAACATAAACAAGTAAACCTGAGACTAGCCCAGGTAACTCAGTTACATATTGCCTATACATATGATGTTAAGTCTCGGTGCCATTAATTACACACCGTGTCTTGCCTTGACCCTTCGAAACACAGCAAAGCTGTTTCACGGGAGATACAAGCAAGCAGAATTATAATAACTTACATAGAGCATATTAAAGTAATGCTAGAAGAGAGAGAAAGAAAGAAAAACATTTATTTGACCACACACTAGAGACAACAACAAAATAGTTCAAGATATACAATTGAAATATATATACTACTACTAGATACTTATAGATTTAGTTGACAACAATCATCCCATAAACTAAAGTGTGCCTCAAGGATGCAGCAAACTGCTACAGGTTGTGTCGTATCTGGATTGGGGATTACCTTACCGAGAAGAACAAGGCTCTTAAATGAAGAAAGAGAAAATAATAGTAACGCACCTGACAGACGCTGTCCTGTACAAAATGGAGCATGCAGCATAGTATGTACCTTTAGGGACATACTGAATCCCATATGCTTTCAAGTAAGAGGTAGTGCCATGATGCTTTGCAGCCGAATTAAGCTGGCACGACCGGGGTGGTATCTCTCGCTCACATAACACCGGCGTCAAGTGACAGCTATGCTGTCGCGTTTCGTGCGGTTTGTGAGTTTCCGGTTGCACATTGGGGGGACAGGAAAAAGGAGGGCAACACATCTGCATAACTATTAGTTGTGCGAATGTCTATGGGCGTCGGTTGCCTCCTTATAACTTAAAAAATATTATCAACAAGCTCTAGTTTCAACTTATCGACGAAACTTTGGTATTCCCTAAAAATATTTATCACAAGAGCCATTTTTTTAAGAATGGACGCATTTTTAGAGCATCGTTTCCCGCGTTATTTTAGAGCATAAGGAATAGGAAAATCATATAATAATTTTTGGGACAAAGAAAAAATATTTGTAGAGTTGTGCTGTATACATAAAGATATTATATTAACCATAGAGTTCTTAAAGTTTTGATGGATATTGTTATACAAATCTCTCAGATGCAAATATGTGTAAGTTGCATTTAATCCTCATACAAGCGAAGCCTCGCTCCAGTTCCAATACTGGACCACATGTCAATCTATCTTATGTTAAACGAGAAAATATAAGCATATCAGCGAAATAGCTCCATCGTTTTATTGAATTGCGATTTTTTTTTTAGAATCGTAATCGAACAGCCGCAAACTCGTTATGTGTGCGGTTGTGCCGGCCCAATTCGTCTGCAAAGCAGCATGGCACTACCTCTTACACTACTCTTAGTTGGTAGTGGTGAGTGTCATGTTAGGCAAGTTTACCTGGAACAAATCCAGGTAAACTTGTATCTGCCAATTACACTGCCTATCCTGCCCTTTCGGAAACATAATAAAGCTGTTTAACGAGAAGCATGTCGTGGTGTATCAATATTTTATCGTGGTGTATCAATATTTTATCGTGGTGTATCAATATTTTATCGTGTTGTATCAATATTTTATCAATGGTTTATCAATATTTTATCGTGGTGTGTCAATATTTTATCGTGGTTTATCAATATTTTATCGTGGTGTGTCAATATTTTATCGTGGTATATAAATATTTTATCGTGGTGTATCAATATTTTTTCATGCCTGACGTCTACCGTGATGCTGTAAAGTATCCGAAACGTTGACTTATAAAAAACTTAATAAACCGCAATAAAATCCGTAAAAGTGGTTTTATTCTAATGAGTTAAATTTATGTAATCATTAGAAACGATATATTAACATACGACGAGATCACGTGACACGTAGGGTAATGGACATGCGGGTGGAAGGGGCAGAGGAAGACAGCGAAGAAGAGATGGCTGAATGGGATTAAGAGAGGTATGGAGGAGTGTGGAGTGACGAGAGAATTAGCATGAGGCCAGAATATAGGCGTAAGACATTCAAAGCAGACCCGAAATAAATGGGAATAATAATGGCTAGGAAGATGATGATGATGATGATTAATATCTTATCTTACTTAATATTATATAGACGAAAGTTTGTAAGTTTGGATGTTTGGACGTTTGTTCATCTTTAACGGGAAAACGCCTGAACCGATTTGCATGAAAGTTAAAATGGTGATTGCTTATATCTCGGATTAGGACATAGGCTATAAAAATAATCATCATCAATCCGGATACGGTTGTAAATATAAGTTACTGCAGGCGAAGCTGCAGGCTCCAACTAGTATTAAGATAGACAAGACAGGTGGGTGAAACATTTTCGTCAAGGCCGAGGTCGCGCTCGAAGGCTCATTAGAGGCACAATAGTCTGCTAATTGGGTTGGCCTGGAGATGGATCTCTGAAGAGTTTGGCTCTTGTGATGTCATTGGTGATACCGCTTTGATCATAGAGATCTTTATAAGATTTAAAATTAACATGGTTATTCTTAGAATAAATGCATTATAAAAAGACAGTCTTCATACAAGCTCTCTATCTAAAAAGTAATAAAATAACTGCGATTCTTTAATTTTAATGGTTACAACTTATAATCAACTTGTTTTTCTACTAATGTACAAACTTTGCGTGTACCACGTCATTATAGTTACTTTTGAAGTGGTCATCCAGCGTAGGTAGGACACCGACTCAAAAAGTAACTTTCCTGAATATATTTTTTATGTCATAAGGGGGCAAACGAACAGTTATTATACAGAGCCTTATTGTACCGACGCCCATACACATCCGCACAATCAGAGTTTATGCAGATACGTTACCCTCCTTTTCCCTATCCCCCCAATGGGGGGCCACCGGAACCTCACAAACCGTACGAATGACACCGGTGTTATGTGAGCGCAAGGTACCACCCCGGTAATGCCGGCCCAGTTCGGCTGCAATGCAGCATGGCACCTCTTACCCAACTTTATAATAATATAGCTTATACATCAGAATAACACAAAGGCTATATAAGTTATCCCCATACTCCCACGGGAATGAGAAGTACGCGGGCGAAACCGCGGCCGCTGTTAGTATTATATATCACAACTAATTTTTATCTTAGTGAAGTGTTTAAAAGACACAAAATATGTTGCCATACACAGAGCCAAGGTTAAATTATTATCAAAAGCAATGTTCTCACTTCTCGTTATCATGGGGTAAATTACAACAACTTTACACGTCTGTCGGCCTTACCACCATGGTAGCTATAAAGTATCCGAAATATCGGGCTTGTAAAAAACTTAATAAATCGCGATAAAATCCGTAAAAGCTATTTCAATATGAGCGAAAGTCGCGTAAATCTAACAAAACAATGTAAATATAAATTACTTGTAAAGCACTAACAAGTAAAATCTAACTTTACTGTGTTTTTTGAGAGTTTGTGTTGTCAATCAATGCCACGAGAAGGTGTCTAACAGTACACAGTATACCATTTTTTATTTTTTTTAGCATACCGCGCCCGAAAGATGGTAAAATGGACGTAGCTCTACCCACTAAAACCCGGCAAGTGCCACCAATGCCGCCTCAGGTGAGGTGGCCGGGAACTCTTGAACAAACAGGGCACTTCGACGGCCAGTCAGTCCCTCAAGGGGCGCCGCACCACAGAACAACCACTCCCAACGTCGGGACAGTGCAATGTGGTGAGGTTCCCAAATTTGTGACTTTGTCGCCCCCGGCTCTTTTGTCCGCCACGACAAGGCATGAACCGTGGTGTGAACACAGTATATACCTAACAGTTGCTAGTATAACACATTTACTTGATATCGAATCCATAATATTGATTAACTTAAGCTGATTAGGTTATCGTGTGGTGTTACCGAGATACTACGCAACACCAATTACCTTACAATTATGTAGTCCATTCAATTAACATAACGCTGTTATATATCGTGTATACATCGTATACTACGCTTGTTTCTCCGTGAATCAACATTGCTGTGTGTCAGCGAGAAGGGTAGGACAGGCAGTGTAATTACTGGCACCGAGACCTAACATCGTATGTCTCAGGATAGGACTTGAAAAATGATTTTAACCGGTAATGAGTGACAGAGAAATCCATATTGTAAACAGTAGGCGTTATTTTGGAGCAATTGACATTTGAATTGCAAACCCCCCTTCCTCCCGGTAGGCCTAAGAGTATTTAATGGCGCAAAAAAAAAATGGTAGAAGAAGCGTATAGTAGAATTTACAGATATATAATAGGTATATCTATACAGATAAATAAAATTGGAGTGTCTGTTTGTAATATTAAAATAACCGCTTTTTACTAAATGCATAGGGATTTATACACGGTACATACCTATACCAAAATAGCCTTTTTTACAATTTTTGTCTGTCTGTCCGTCTGTCTGTCTGTCTGTTTGTTCCGGCTAATCTCTGAAACGGCTGGGCCGATTTTAATGGGACTTTCACTGGCAGATAGCTGATGTTATAG
The DNA here is from genome assembly GCA_963853865.1 of Helleia helle. Lineage (NCBI taxonomy): Eukaryota > Metazoa > Arthropoda > Insecta > Lepidoptera > Lycaenidae > Helleia > Helleia helle. The sequence continues at coordinate 14,212,493 of OY971433.1, read as the reverse complement.
GGAGTAAACTTAGGCTATAAAAATAAACATCATCAATCCGCGTACGGCTGTAAATCTAAGTTAACGCCAGCGAAGCTGCGGGCAACAGCTAGTGTATATATAAATTCAGTGCATACAGAGTACACGTGTTTTGGTTTTCAGTTATCGGTTGAACCAACCATTTATAGAATGAATGTCAGGGGACATGTTGGCTTGCCAAATTGTAGCGGAACGGCGGAACACTGCCAAACTATCGAATCAACTTAACGTTTGACAGCGGAAACGATAACTTACGGGAGAAATGTCTCGGTTGTGCAACCGACTGGCCTGAATTGGGTGAAAGTTTTATAAAATACTAGCTGTTGCCCGCAGCTTCGCCCGCGTTTACTTAGATTTACAGCCGTTCAGATTGATGATGATTATTTTTATGGCCAAAGTTACGCCTTATAACGTCAGCTATCTGCCAGTAAAAGCCTCGTCAAAATTTAGCCGTTTCAGAGATTAACCGGAACAAAGAGACAGACAAAATTGTTTTTTTTTTAATGTAAGTACCGTATATTATTTCACAGCTTTTACCCGCGACTTCGTCCGCATGTAAGAAGTATTTTTTTTAAACTTATTTTTCAAATAATATGGTTCCAATTTACCACCTTATATTATAATTTAAAGAATACTATTAACTTATTGGGCCTGCACAACCGTGGTGGTACCTCTCGCTCACATAACACCGACGTCAAGTGACAGCTATGCTGTCGCGTTTCGTGCGGTTTGTGAGTTTCTGGTGGCCCATTGGGAGGTATAGGGAAAAGGAGGGCAATGCATCTGCATAACTTTTGGCTGCGCCGATGTCTATGGGCGTCGGTAGTCACCTCCGGCTCCGACTTCTCGGTTGCCTCCATGTGACATAAAAAAAAATGGTTCCAATTTACAAACTATAGTAATTTAAAGAATACTATTTACTTCCACTGTAAGGCCCGATATTACGTTTTTATAAAATATATTTATTTAATTTAGTAGTACATTTTTATTATATTTAAATAACTTTTACGGATTTTATCGCGGTTTATTAAGATTTTTAAATGCCCGACGTTTCGGATACTTTCCAGCAACCATGTTCATGGGAGGATTGAGGTGTCAGACGTCCTATAGTATTTATTTTGTGTCCTAACGATACAAAATTATTCGTAACTACCCTATGATATATCAATATTTTAATTCAAATTAATACCTACTACCAGCAAAAAAACTACGAAAAAGTTATATTTTTTATTCATATATTTTATTATTGTTCCTAGCACTGTTTATAAATACTACTTTTTCAATTATTGCAATTTTAAATTATTAAATTATTAAATAAAAACATATTGGATATAAATTACAAAGAACCTAAAACCTTAAAAAATATAATATAATAACTTAAGTCTATTAATAAAAAGGAGTCCCTTTAGGCAAGGTTACTAAGATTTTCACAGCGTTCCCCCTTTGAATTGCTACACTAATTCTTTGTCTAACTAATGGTTTGTCTTTTGTTATTTCCTTAAAGAGCCTTAAAGCGCTAGGACCCCACGGACCAAGGGTCTCGACACCGAATGGGACAAAATCATATTCGGAGCCTAGAATAATATTCGGCTGAAAAAGCTAAAATTATTTTAGCTTTTTCAGCCGCTTCATAATTATATATATTAGTATTCCTTTTTTATAATATAATGAATTCTATTAATAAATCATTTTTGGATAAATTACTAATATATGAATACTTCATTAAAAACGCGTGCAATACAAAAGTGCGATCCTCATAAGGATTCGCATCTTGTTATGGGTAGCGTGATCTACATTTTGTGTTAACGCCATTTATTGACACATCTAAAAAAAATCTTGTTACACTAATTATACATCTTATATCTTACCTATGGTCTCAAACTATCTCCATATCAAATTTCACTCAAATCGGTTTAGTGGTTTAACAAATACACAGTCCCGGCGTTTTAGCTGCACAACTCCCGTTCCCGTGGGATTTTCAGGATAGCAACTATTTTAAATCCTACGTTAAGTTCCAAAGTATCTTCATACCAAATCTCACCCAAATCTGTTCCATGGTTTAGAAGATAGACAGTCCCGGGTTTTACCCACATAGGTCCCGTTCCCGTGGGATTTTTAGGTTAAAAACTATTTTAAATCCTACGTTAAGTTTCAAAGTATCTTCATATAAAATTTCACACAAATATGTGCCGAGGTTTAGAAGATGGACAGTCCCGGAGTCTTACGCGCATTGTTCCCATTCCCGTGGGATTTTCAGGATAAGATTTATTTTAAGTCCTACGTTAAGTTTCGATGTACCTTCATATTAAATTTCACCCAAATCTGTTCCGTGGTTTAGAAGATAGTCTGTCTCGGGGTATTACCCGCATAGGTCCTGTTCCCGTGGGATTTTCAAGATAAAAACTATTTAATGTCCTATGTTAATTTTCAAAGTATCTTCATATCAAATTTCACCCAAATCTGTTACGTAGTTCAGAAGATAGATAGTCCCGGGGTTTTACCCGCATAAATCCTGTTCCCATAGGATTCCCGGGATAAAAACTATCCTATGTCCTTTCTCGGGTTTCAAGCTATCTTTGTGCCAAATTTCATCCAAATCTGTTCAGCGGATTAGGCGTGAAGAAGAGACAGACAGACAGACAGACAGAGTTACTTTCGCATTTATAATATTAGTAAGGATAAGGATAAGGATAACATACATATTATACATCACCATCATCATCAGCTTCTATCCGTCCACTGCTGAACATAGGCCTCCCTCAATGAACGCCAAGACGGCCGATCTCTTGCCACCTCATGGAGATCGTCGACCTTAACGTGGCCTCCACTCTTGAACCTTATTGGCCCATCGGCCATCCGTTCTCCTGAGTGTGTGACCAGCCCACTGTCACTTCAACGAGCTTATTCTTCACGTGATATCGGTCACTTTAGTTCTCTGGCGGATGTCTTCGTTTTGAATCCTATCTGTAAAACGAACGTGGAAACGAGCAGCATTGCACGCTCCATAGCACGTTGAGCTACGGACGGACCAGTCGTAGATTTAGAGGCCACGTTTCAGCATTTCAGGTCATTATTATTTACCGGTGGGTGGGAAGCGCTGTGCCGCGCTCCCGGCTGCATGGGTACCACCATCTTGCCTGTTTCTCCCGTGAAACAGCTTTGCTGAGAGAAGGGCAAGACAGGTAGTGTAATTACTGGCACTGAGACTTAACATCTTATGTCTCAGGATAGGCAACACCTAATGAGATACCTGGGCTCGTTCCAGGTAAACTAGTTTATGTTCATGGGCGACGTCGACCACTTACCATCAGGTGGCACGTTTGCCAGTTTGCAGATCCAACTAAAATAAAAAAATAAAAAAAATTATACACAATATACACAACATATTAGATTAACATTGGTATTTTCGCCGTTAAAACATTAAAAGCTGTTATATTATTTCATACTAGCTGTTGCCCGCAGCTTCGCCCGCGTTTATTTAGATTTACAGCCGTTCGGATTAATTATAATTATTTTTATGGCCAACGTTACGCCTTATAACATCAGCAATCTGCCAGTGAAAGCCTCGTCAAAATCGGCTTAGCCGTTTTAGAGATCAACCGGAACAAAGAGACAGACAAAATTGTTTTTTTTTTTAATGTAAGTACCGTATATTATTTCACAGCTTTTACCCGCGACTTCGTCCGCATGTAAGAAGTATTTTTTTTTAAACTTATTTTTCAAATAATATGGTTCCAATTTACCACCTTATATTATAATTTAAAGAATACTATTAACTTCCCGATAATTTCCTTATAGGCACGATAGTACGTATTGAAAAAATCTTAATAAACCGCGATAAAATCCGTAAAAAAGTGTTTCATTATAATGAGTGAAATTCGCGTAAACATTAGAAAACAAAATATATTTATTTAATTTAGAAGTACGTTTTTATTATATTTAAATATTTTTTACGGATTTTATCGCCATTTATTAAGATTTTTACATGTCCGACGTTTAAGATACTTTACAGCAACCATGGTCATGGGAGGATTGAGGTGTCAGACGTCCTAACGTTACAAAGTTATTTGAAACTACCCTATCATATGATACATCAATATTTTAATTCAAATTAGTACCTACTACCAGCAAAAAAAAAACTACGAAAAAGTTATAAAGAAAAGAAGGAGAAACAAACAAAAACACTAAACAAATATCTAAAAACTATGTATCTATGTATTTTTAAAGTCTGCAGCGCGCGTATTAAGAGTCATTAAGAGTGACAATGTGAGTGAAGTCGGCGCGTTTTTTTTTTTTTTTTCGAATTGACCTATGCTATGGTCCAAAGACCTTTATGCGAAATCGGAAAAGTAGGAGAGCTGATGGCTTCTACCTAAAACAGTTTAGTCGGCGCGTGAGCGCCCTCGCCTTTTTATAGATGCAGTGGATAGCCGTTTTGCGCGTTAAACAAAAATCAACCGTACCCATACTGGCGCGGCGAGATTTGAAAGTTTTATTTCATCTATATTTTGTGTGTTTATAAACCGATTTCTATATTTTTTTTTTATAAAATAGATATTAAAGTGTACTTTTTGAATATGGGAGTTTGATAAAGATATATCTATGTGAAATACAATATATTTATGCATTTAATACAATTTGTAGAAATGCTTACGATTAAACACATTATTGTGGCTAATTTATAAAAGATAAATATATAGTATATATTGAGGACTTTTTTGTAGAACTTTTGAAGACCATCATCTTTGTAATACATACTTTTGGTGTATGATCAACGCTCGAAAGCGCATTTTCATCCGACTTGCTTCAAATTTATCGTCACTGCTCAGCTCCTATGTGTCTTAGCGTTATGTTATATAGCCTATAACCTGCCCAGGAGTATGGACTACAATCGTACCAAGTTTGGTTAAAATCCCTTCAGTAGTTTTTGACCCATGCGTACATATACAGACAGACAGACAGACAGACAGACAAAAAATTTACTGATTGCATTTTTGGCATCAGTATCGATCACCATTCATCCTCTAATATTAATTTTGAATATATATTCAATGTACAGAATTGACCTCTCTACAGTTTTATTATAAGTATAGATTTGCGGAGATCGACATTGTCTACGAGCGCTCTGTTCACGAGATTGGGATTTAATAGTAGGCCTGTTTTGGTATGTCTGAGTGACATTTGCGGTGCTATTTTAGGTAATTTCTAACCTAAGAGTTTTAATCAATACTTTCCCATAGGATAAAGAAATAATTCCCACCATGGTTCAGGCCTTGTCGTGGCGGTGGGGCTCAGTAGCTTAAGGTGAACCCAGCACCTTGGACGAAGCTAATAGAGCCGAGGGAGCTGCTCTTTGTATCCGTCTTATAAGAAGAGGGGACAAAAGAGCAGGGGGACAAGGGGTGAGGATGGGAAACTCACCCCATTGTACTATCCCGACGTTGCTTCACCCCAGGTGCTGGGCTCACCCTAGGCTACTGAGCCCCACCGCCACGTCAAGGCCTGAACCATGGTGGGGGGGAACCCATCATCCTAAAAATTGTTTCATTATCATGAGTGAAGTTTTCATAAGCATTATAAAATGTATATTTAGTTAAATCATACTTGCCCATCAAACTAAAACTAGTGCACACTCCGACATGCTCCTTGAAACTAGTTAGTACGCAAATATAGTCGATTTCGACCCGCTCGCAGTATCGATTGGGAACTTGTAAATTTATGCATTTTCAGGAAAAAGTGGGACCGAACGGGCCTTATTAGTACCTCCTCGACCATTAATGTTTTGTAGATTATGCTTATAGTTCTTGTTTTAGACTATTTATGCTTGAGTAAACTCGAAAGTCTAGTAGTATCAGCGCGAAAGTTTATATGTATGGATGTTTGTTACTCTTTCACACAAAAACTACTGAATGGATGGATATGACATGACTTCACTACGGTTTTCTTCGCATTTATAGAAATTGAAAAAAAATGCGCAAGCTTCTGAAATACTCCACGATATTCTGGAGCTACTTTTAGGAAGTAACAACTAGCAGCATCATCAGCGAAGAGCAAGCTGTCCGGAAACAAATACTCACGGTATTGGATTTGAGGAGAGCGATATTATAAAGTTTGCCATCAGACCTGTAGGGATTTTTTTTTTTTCTTTAACGCCGGGAAATGCTCTGAGGCATGCGGGGGAGTGGGTCTTCCCACGCGGGTATGTGGGACTCGCTGCGCCCGATAGCTGGTGGACAAGTGGACGCAGCTCTACCCACTAAAACCCGGCGAGTGCCACCAATGCCGCCTTTAGTGAGGTGCCCCGGAAACAAACAGGGCACCTCGACGGCTAGTCAGTCCCGCAAGGGACCGACGCCACCTCCACAGATGGGTTGTCCCGCACCACAGAACAACTCCTCCCAACGTCGGGACAGTACAATGGGGTGAGGTTCCCATCCTCGCCCCTTGCCCCCTGCACTTTTGTCCCCTCTTCTTATAAGAGGGGTACAAAGAGCCCCCTCGGCCCAATTAGCTTCACCCAAGGTTTAGCGGCTCACCCTAGGTTACTGAGCCCCACCACCACGACAAGGCTTGAACCTTGGTGGGGAGCCCTGTAGGGCTAGCATGCGCGCACGACAAAATTTTGTCTACCCCTTTTCTTGTATTACTTATAAAATAATACGAGAAAAGGCGTAGACAAAATTTAGTCGTGCGCGCATGCTATCCCTACTGGTGTAAACGTGTACACCCTGTTTAGTTTCGTTTCATATGTAGATATGGTGGAGCAAATTAAAGCATGTTAAAAAGGTCACGTCTGATCAATATTACCCGGCCACTTGCTCAGTTTGTCACACTAGCAGTTTTGATTGGTAAAAATAATCTTTTTTTGCCAATTTTTTATCACATGCGGCCAGCACCTATTGAGCACTAAATTCCCTAAACATTGCTTTAGTCCTATACGACGCAAATATAATTTCAGGCACTACAATGCTAGCTTAATTATAAGTTAGTAGTGTTCTATTTTTCGCCATTGCAATTTAGTGCTCTTATAGATATAAGAGCACTAAATTGCAGTTTTTGGCAATAAATAAGCACAATTTTTTGCGCTTTTTAAGCGTTTCTGCGCACTTTGCTATGCTATCTTGCCATATGTGGAGAAACAAGCAGCATAGTGGTACCCAAGGAGATGGGAGCGCGGCACAGCGGAACTCCTGCACCGGTCGATACACAGCTGAATACTATAATACGACGTAGTTTCCTAAGTTAATATATAAATAATAATATCAACCCTTATATGTTCTACTGCTGGGCACGGGTCTCCTCCTCGAAAGCAGGCGAGGAAGGGTTTTGGCCATAGTGCACCGATGCGCTGGCCCAATGCGGGTTGGTGAGCTTCACACAACTTCAAAGACTTTTAATCTCATCAGGCATGCTGGTTTCCTTACGATGTTCCCTTCACTGGTGAGCAAGCGATGGTCTCATGTTCAGGTGCACGTAGAAATTTAGGAAAACCCATTTCTAGGCATCATGGGGGGGGGGGGGGGTCAGGATCGAACCCGGACCTCTTGGCTCTCACTCAAGAGGCCGAGCCCGTGCCCACTAGGCCATCGTCACTTACTCCTAAGTTATAGTTCTCGAAAAGTAATTATTGTTACGGTTAAAATAATAATTGGGCAGAGTTTTCACAAGGTATTTATTTTTTAACAAAAGACCCCAGTTATGGCGTGGCTCACGCTTATATATATGCACCTCCCCATTGGCAGGCTGATTGTTGGCTGCGAAGTGTTGGTGGTATGGCTTGGCTTTGGTTAGTGTCTTGGCTCTGGCTAGTGGCTTGGTTTTGGCTAGTGGCTTGGCTGTGGATAGGGGCTTGGCTCTGGCTAGTGGCTTGGCTCTGGCTAGTGGCTTGGATTTGGCTAGTGCCTTGGCTTTGGCGGCAGGAAGCGTTGGCCGACGTCACATCCGTTACATTATATAACAATTGCACACTTGTCACAAAAAAAGTCAAAAGTAAACGTGATGAAGTCAAAGTTATACGGACAGAGATATCAAGTTCATGAAGGCGTTTGTGCCAGTTTGTCCGGAGTCAAGTACTGGAAGCGAGCCAAATACTTGCTAAGTCGTCGGGCAGCGTAATATTATACAAGTAGGGTTGGCAGTGTATAATTTTCTTTAAATAAATATTAAAATTCTAAATTGTAGTGATTTAAAATACTTAAGGAAATAAATTACAAACGCACTAGTCACCACTACGAATTTCAAAAGTTCTCCTCGATGTCTTTAGGCTACCATCATCAGATCCTGACGTCCTTACCAAGGGACTACATGGGAAGCACCAGCTTTCAAATAAAGAAAATACCATCAAAATCGGTTCATCCCAGTCAAAAGTTACAAGGTAACAAACATAAAAAATACAGTCCAATTGATAACCTTCTTCTTTTTGGAAGTCGGTTAAAAAGGGGTAAACGGACAGTCTGTTTTAAGTGATCTCATCCATAGACACCCGCTACAAGAGTATTAGCTGGTGCGTTGCCGGCCTTTACACTGATGCTGCAGCATTTAACATCAGAACAATTTTCGAAGGAAACAAAATGTAACTCGAAATTCGTAAAAAAAAATTAACTATTCCTGTACAAAGTCAGTGCAAACAAACATACGTACTGTCGCGATTTTCGTAACAATTCACCGACGCTTTTAACGTTTCAAAGGATTACCTATACCTGACTTGTCAATATTTGCATGGATAAAAACATGGGCTTGTCCAATTGAAACCGGCAGCCCTGCACTTGCATGCTAAATCCAAACGTCAAATGTCCAATATGAAGTAAATTGAACCGTATGTCAAAAGAGTAAGGCTCAGAATGATGGGTTAAATAGCTTTACCCTGTAGTTAATAGCACAATACCGCTGGAGGAAAACTTAGTTTTGTAAGTAATTAACGTAATACAATGCAAAAAGGTTTTTCGTGACATCGCTGTTTAATTGTTCATGAATCTGTCTACATCTGTCTTACTATACTTAGTTTCTATTACCACCAGGAGGCTCTTTTTTATGTTAGTTGGACTGACGTACCACCTAATGGTCCAGCGTCACCCATGAACATTTGGGTTTACCTGGAACTAGCCTAGCCTAAGGTGAACCCAGGGCCTTTGGGCGAAGTGAACCGAGGGTGATGCTCTCTGTACCCCTCTTATAAGAAGAGGGGACAAAAGAGCAGGGGGGAAAATGTAAACCTCACCCCATTGCACCGTCCCGACGTTGGGAGGGGTTGTTCTGTGGTGCGAGACAACCCCTGTGTGGAGGTGGCGTCGGTCCTAAGTTGTGCCAACAACAGAACAGTCCAAAGTCTGCGAATAAAGACTAGACAAGCGTGAGTCTGACCCACTCGCTAAGGATTCCAAAAACGTGTTTTTCAGATAAGGGGTATCTGAAAAACACGTTTTTGGAATCCTAGCGTCCTAAACCCTAGCGTCATACTAATTTTTCTTCTATGTTTTGGTCATCTTTCTTTCTTCTTGGTTCTATATCAATGGGAAGTTCCTACTATAGGTTTTGGTTTTAGAGACGGACGGTTGCCATTTGTCATTAAGAGGGACAAAACACTAAAAGAAAGTGTATGTGTACTTATGTACACGCGTTAGAAGTTATAACTTCTAAAAAAAAAAAAATCCTTCTTACTTTCTCCTTAAAAAAATACGTAGTACAATTTCATTACACTGTAACCTTTTTGCTTATTCTGTAGTTAAAAACTATATCTTCTTCTGACGTCTATACTGTCATTATGAGAAAATTGTTCTATAGCTAACTTCATGGTGTCGGTTTTTTTCGTGACGGTGTACGCACGCATCGTAAAAATTTACTCTCATCATTTTTCCCTAACGCGTCAAAAGAAGTATAACTTGAAAAATTAAAGAAAATCACTTCCAAACATATTTTGATTTTGCAAAAATATCTGTTGTTTTTACAAACTTCCATTCCTATCAGACGTTATGTTAAACAGTTGTTTATTCTTCACGTTAAAACCTCCCAACTTCTGTACGCGTTCTCGCAGGCGATGGCATTAATAGTACTTAAGTTACGCTAACTTATAATTATAACCGAACTTCGCACACAAATCGCTTTTACTGCAAAGGACAGATGTTCTACTAAAAGGCTATATTTTATCATCATAAAGTGTTGAACTACTTCAAGAACAACCTAATTCTGAAATGGGTACTTTTAAACACGTTTATTCTTGCTGTATTAAAACTAAACAAACATGTTTTTCCGACATTTACTCTCGTTAGGAAGTTTGTAGACAATGGCGAAATATCGAGATCCGCGAAATAAAAGTGAAAAACATGTTCTTGATGCAAACATTTTTTAGTAGAAATAAAAATGTTTTAACAAGGTTTGAATACTGTAATACATAATTTAAGCAATGGAGGCTGTAGGTTAGGAATTATAATAATGTTATACGAGTTTAGCATAATATCTAGTGCTAAATTAACTTTTTGAAGTCAATACTTCTTTATGCACGCTTGATTTATTAACTTGACTTGAATTCCGAAACGCTCTCGCGTTGCGGAAGTTGAGAGGAATAAGTTAGTGAAGTTAGAAAGAGGGAGAGAAAACATGCATTCAGGATGGTCATGCCTATTCAATAGGACCATGCTTATTTAGGAGGGCCATGCCACGGGTCTACGGTGACATACCGAACAAGTAGGTAGAATTTAAATTTTATAATGTCATAAGTACTTATTTACCGTAGACTGAGAAATTTACCTACTTCTGTGAGCAGACCCTATAACTGTCAATTCTTTTGACGTGACAATGTCTTATAATTCGATGGAGCCGGCTGCACGAACGAAAAAAGATGACGTATGCGGCGTTACCTCGCTCTGAGGCGTTCCATTTTCTTATGACGTTGTCACGTTCAACTATCGTCAGTAAACCGACTTTACAGACAACCGATTTTTTTTATAGGAGTAAGCCGACCCCGTCTTGGTTATTAAAAGAGGAGAGCAATCCTGAAGAATTTGTATATACTGGAAAATATTTTTACATGTCATGAGACGACGCCATTGAAACATAAATTTCCTTATTTCATCAATGGCATAAATCTTTTCTTTTGTCCTAGTTCTTTATTATCATCATCAGTCTTCATCCGTCCACTGCTAGGCCTCCCTCAATGGACGCCAAGACGTCCGATCCCTCGGTCGGTAACTTTAGTTCTCTGGATGTCTTCGTTTCGAAACCTATCTGTCAAAGAAACACCCAGCATAGCACGCTCCATAGCACATTGAGCTACGGTAAACTTACGGACTAGCCGTAAATTTAGAGACCACGATTCGGCCTGAGAATATGGCCAAGCTTCCTGAATGCTGCCCATTCCAATTGAATCCTCCTATAGGCTTTCCTATCGAAGCTATGTCTACCTAGTTGCAAAGTGTGCCCAAGATAGACGTATAGAAGGACTTGCATGCCTTCGAGAGTTATGAAATTGACGTTAACTGGCCTGGGAAAAACGTGTTCTGTTCGTTGAACATGTTTTTCGTCTTGTCCAAGTTCATCCCAAGGCCCACACGTCGGAAGGATTCATTTAGACTGTGCAGCATCTCCTGCAAGCCCTCCAGCAGCGACTCGTTCGATATAACGATATCATCGGCGAAACGAAATTGTGAGAGATACACGCCGTTGATGCTAATAGCAAAATCTGTCCAGTTTAAAGTCTTAAAGACGTCCTCCAAAGCATTAGTGAACAATTTCGGGAAAACAACATCCCCCTGTCGCACTTCTCGATGCAATTGGATTGTTACCGGTGGGAGGGAAGCGCTGTGCCACGCTCCCGTCTGCATGGGTACCACCATCTTGCTTGTTTCTCCCGTGAAACAGCTTTGTTGTTCGGAGAGAAGGGCAAGACAGGCAGCGTAATTACTTGCACCGAGACTTAACATCTTATGTCTCAGGATAGGCAACACATAAATGAGTTGCCTGGGCTCGTTCCAGGTATACTAGTTGTTCATGGGCGACGTCGATCACTTACCATCAGGTGGTACGTTTGCCAGTTTGCCTATCCAACTAACATAAAAAAAACCTCCCGGAACCAGAATGGAGATAAAAGCGACTTCGTATAATTCTCTCAACATTTCAACGTATCGCTGGTAACCAGGTTTCAACCGAGTTAAAAGCTTTCTAATAGTCCACAAAGGCAAGGCACAGTGGCTGGTTGTACTCATGGGTCTTCTGTACAGCTTGCCTTATAGACATTATAGACTATGTTCACAGATTACAGACTTAACATAGTCAGGACAAAGCTCGCCATTATATTAGATTCCATAAACCACAGATTCTTGCAAAAGAACACCGATTCCAACCAAGGGTGATCCGTGAAGCTATTGAAATTAAAAAAAAGCATTCTATAGAGAAGATGGCTGGCTCTTACCATCCCCTAATTAAAATAATACCTCCCATAATTAAAATAATTAAAGCAATAACCAAGCATAAAATACCACAGATTAAAGATTCAGTTAGATAGGACTGACCAAAATATTGATGTATCATAGGGTAGTTTCAAATAACTTTGTAATGATAGGACGTATGACACCTCAGTCCTCCCGTGACCATGTTTGCTGTAAAGTATCCAAAACGTCGGGCTTGTAAAAATCTTAATAAACAAAGATAAAATCCGTAAAATTGTTTCATTAAAATGAGTGAAATTCGCATACAACAAACGTGTTTTGTAACGTGTCTAATGTTGTGTATAATATATTGGTATGGAACCCCTGGTGTGCGATTCCGTCTCGCACTTGGCCGGTTTTTTTAAGTTTCAATCATTTTTACCTTAAAATTATGTTATTAGCTTTTTTTCTTTTGCTGCCTTATTATATTCAGTTATTTGTTTTAATCTAACTACAAATACGGTTTTATAATCTACACACCAAGCCGGTGTTACTGTGTGCCTACAAGCGTTATGTTAATAATAATTAATCAATTCTAAAAACAGACTTACACATGAAGCATTATTATATAAATTATCATACTTTATATAAAAAGAATAACGCATTTTTGCAATAAAACCATATTTTTACGGATCGTACAGTGGTGTAATAGATTTTTACGTTCTCTACGTTAATGATTGCTGTTAGAAATGTCGAGAATGTAAAAAGAATAATAAACCGCGGTAAGATCCGTATAGTTTTATTACAATAAGTTAAACTTCGCTCGAGATAACAACGCAAATTTTAAATAGATATCGATATTTTTATCTCTACGCAGCTTATAAGCATTAGTTTTACAGTGTGGATATTAAAGCGCTGAGAACTCTAAACACAGATAATTTTCAAATTCGTTAACTTACTCTCAGGCTTAAAGGTCACTCGGTCTGAAATAATAAAATTAGACATTAATTCAATGTCATCTCGGTTCACAGAGAAATTCCGTTTTGAATAAATATCATTACGTCTATTATTTTTAATTAAATTTCATTTTACTTTCGATAAAATATTTTTATTTTTTATCGACAAAATTGTGCGTCACTAAATGTGATTTTAGATGCATGTTACAAGTATATTTTACATTATATACATTTATATATTTACATGTGTTCAAAATTAATTAACAGAGCTTCGCTTACCTGTTGTCGAAGCAGCAATAAGCAGGAAATACATGAAACAAAAAATATACACATTAATATATTATTTCAAAAAAATCATGATTTTTTTTTTAAATTACTAGTTAGTGTTATGCTGGGCGTTTCTTTGACAGATAGGATTCGGAACGAAGACTAAGGTAACCGATATCACGCAAGAATAAGCTCGTTGAAGTGGCAGTGGGCTGGTCACACACTCACGAGAACGGATGGCCGAAGGGCCAATAAGGTTCAAGAGCGGAGGCCGCGTTTAGGTAGACAAAGTGTTGGTCGACCATTAACCAGTTGGAAAGACGATCTTCGTGCAGTGGCCGGTCCGTGTTGGATGCGAGGTGCGAGGGATCGGCTGTCTTGCCGTTCATTGAGGGAGGCCTATGTTCATCAGTGGTTCCTTGATTCCACATCATCTATACTAATATTATAAAGCTGAAGAGTTTGTTTGTTTGTTTGAACGCGCTAATCTCAGGAACTACTGGTCCGATTCGAACAATTCTTTCAGTGTTAGATAGCCCATTTATCGAGGAAGGCTATAGGCATATATAACATCACGCTGTGACTTATAGGAGTTGAGTAACGAGTAAGTGAGGGCGAAGCTGCAGGCAACAGCTAGTCAATAATATTATCATTGCCAACTTTTAGATATAATAATATGGCCGTTTCCATTAACAGCAAGAGGGACGTTCCCCCACCACTCACACCCAACTAGGGACAACCACTAAGGCTGCTTGTCCACCGGAGTGGAGCGAGACTGTGGAGTGGAGAGACGGAGAAATATTCATAGCTAGCAGCGCCCCGCGGATTCACTCGCGTACTTCCCATTCCCGTGGGACTACAGGGGTAAATTATAGCCTATATGTTATTCTGATGGATAAGTTATGTAATTGTAAAGTTTAATTAAAATCCATTCAGTAGTTTTTGCGTGAAAGGGTAACAAACATCCAACCAACTTTCGCGTTTGTAATATTAGTAGGTCTTTTGTGTAATCCTATTGGTTAATATTTTTCCTTATGACTATACGTGCGAACTGCAGCGTGTTGTAAAACTTTGTGCTTCCCGGGACGAAGGTGTAAATACGAATTAACGGAAACTTACATCAAATATGCTTCAACTCCATAAATATTATGATTTTGACGATGTTGTAAAGGCCCTTTAAAATGTAGTGTACCGTGATAACGAGTTTCTATGCATTAAATATATAGTGTTAAAGGTATCAATATATAAAAAAACTAAATGAAAATTAACAACTTGTACAGAAATAGGGATAAGAACGTTCATTTATTATTACTTTCGGTCTTACAGACATAAAGCTTAAATCCAAACGATGGAAATCAAAAACAAAGTAAAACTACTCGGCAATGGATACCAGCCTTTATTTTTTTTGATATCGCAGGGAAATCCTTCTGGATGCAGCCAGGATCGGGTAAATCCTGACCCAATGTGGGAGTCGCACCTGGGAGTGCCCACCCTAACTAAAACCACCGCCCCAAATAAGGGAATAAGCTATATAATATAGCTTATTCCCTTATTCTGGCAATAAAAATATGAACCACATAAGCATGAACACTAGGCACCATTCAGAAGCTTCTGATCGATCGCCGATCGTTTTTAGTTCGAGAGTCGAAGAAAAAAATTGCTGATAGCAAATTGCGTAGCAGTTATTTAATATTTGTGATATTAAAACATTAATTAAATGTTAAAAGATTCGTTCGGCTTTTAAAAAGCTTCGGCTTAAAAAAAATACCGAAATAAATATTACGAATTATTCGTTTTGTAAAAAGATTTTTTTTAATTAATATCAAGACTTTAATTAGTATTTAACAAGCTTTGTATATACTCCCCACCATGATTCCAAACCTTGTCGAGGCGGTGGGGCTCAGTAGCCTAAGGAGAACCCAACACCTTAGGTGAAGGCGATTATACCGAGAGAGCTGCTTTTTGTAAGAGGGGACAAAAGAGCAGGCCGGGACAAGGGGCGAGAATGGGAATCTCACCCGATTACACTGTCCCGACGTTGGGAGGGGCTGTTCTGTGGTGCGGGACGACCCCTCTGTGGTGGCGTTGATCCCTTGGGGGACTGACTAGCCGTCAAGGTGCCCTTGTTGCTCAACAGATCCGGGGCACCCCATCAAAGACGGCGTTGGTGGCACTCGCCGGGTTTTAGCGGGTAGAGCTGCGTCCACCTTACCATCTTTCGGGCGCAGCGACTCCCACATACCCACCTGGGGAGTCCCTCTCCCCCGCGGGATGCCTAAGAGCATTTACTGGCGCAAAAAAAAACAGCTTTGTGTATACAGAAATAGGTACATAAATATTATGAGTTTCGTTTGTTTTTAACAAGCTCTTTGGACGCTGAAATCAATATGTGTTTCGTTCGTTTACTCTCTCTTTAGGACCGAAATGCTACACATTTATTCGCCAGCAAATAATGCAAACCGGGTTGGACCTTGTTAAATGTGAATAATGCTGGCGAGGAAACCAAGTCGAGCGGCAAACATGTGTTTGCGTAGCGGGAAAAGCTTACGAGCAATTCGTGGCCTTATCTCGTACTTCTGGTTCATATTTTAAAGTAAAACCTATTTTTTTCATCATCATCATCAGTTGTCATCATTATATTGAAGTATGGAGGTCAGTAAGTTTTTTTTATTATGGATATATTGTTTTCTAATGTTTACGCGAGTAAGTGATCAGACCTTAATTGTCATTAAAAAAAAATCATTTTTGATAAATATTTATTATTTGTAAAAGAGAATCAAAAAAGCTGTAAAAAACTTTAATCAGACAGGAGAGCGGCACAGCGCAACATTTTTTTTGTTTCCCTAGGAAATGAGTTTAGGCATACCACCGAGTCCGGAGGGGCCCGGGGGCTATGTGTGACTCTCTGCGCCGGAGAAGATGGTGAGCTGGTCGCATACTGTACCCACTAAACCCCAGCGGTGTTCTGGATGATCCAGCGCGAGAGCTGTGGACGTCCACACCGAGCCACAAAGGTGTGCCATCTAGCACACTCCTCCAGCGCAACCTCGGAAAGTTGTACCGGTAAGAGTACAGCCGTCTTGGCGTTCATTGAAGGCCCAGGCCAGTGGAAAAAGCTGATAATGATAATAATAACATTCTAGCCATTAATCACACTTGATCAGGTTTCATGACATCTCCAACCGAGCGACACGGCGGCGCCGGGAGGGAGCAGGCCAGCATTAATAACTGTAATTAAAACGGAAAAGAGACAAAAAACCCTTTCGAGAATTGTAATGGAGGAAAATAATGTGATTGTTGCTGAAAAGTATCCGAAACGGGCTAAAAATCTTTATAAACTTCCATAAAATTCCGTATAACTTGTTTCATTAGCAAATAGCGAAACACGAAGTAATGAAATACCTTTTTTTTACGCCGGGAAATACTCTGAGGCATCCCGCGGGGGAGTGGGTCTCCCTACGCGGGTATGTGGGACTCGCTGCGCCCAAAAGCTGGTAAGTGGACGCAGCTCTACCCAATAAAACCCGGCGAGTTCCACCAATGCCGCCTTTGGTGAGGTGCCCCAGATCTAATGATAAGAGGTTGTTCCGCACCACAGAACAACTGCTAATTTCGGTAAAGTACGATGGGGTGAGGTTCCCATCCTCGCCCTTTATCCCCCTGCTCTTTTTTTCCCTCTTCTTATAAGAGGGGTACAAAGAGCGGCTCAATTTGCTTCGCCCAAGGTGCTGGGTTCACCTTAGGCTATTGAGCCCCACCGCCACGACAAGGCTTGAACCATGGTGGGGAAGTTATGAAGTACCTCTTCTAATATTACCTATAGTTTGTATATATGTATTCTGTAATCTTCAAAACTATCCAAAATTAAAAGTTTTTTTTCGCAAGTATAAATTAAATTATATAATCACTGATGTAGGCTTGAATCATAAACAGACCGGATACAGCTGCTTGGTTAACATAAAGCTGTGGAACACAGCTAATGTGGTATATAGGGTAACCCGCATTGTTCCAAAGTTAATAATTATATAATACAAATTACCTGTTACAAACACAATATAATTAAATATTTAAACATATATTTTTTGACACTTCAAAAAAAATTGGAAACGAATTTGATTTTGTAACTGGCCTGTACAAAAAATAAAGAAAGTGCCTTCGAAATTTGAATCCATAAAGTATCTGGCAGTAAACAAAATGTTATCTGTGAAAGCTATCAACGTTAGGCTAATCTGTGGGTACATTAAGGGCTTAGTATGTCGAGGTAATGCTTCCATCAGCTACTTATCTGCGATTAGCGCTAACAAAAAAATTACGACACGTTTACCCGTATTTAGTCATTTTTACAACCTTCTATTTAGCTTGCTATGTATGTGAGTAGCATAAAACAGGTAGATATGAATATGTTCCCCCATTTCTAGTTAATTAGTTGTCATTTCAGAAATATGTACAGCAAAACTGTTTCACTGTAGAAATAAACAAAATGGTGCATGCAAGCAGGCCACCAATCTACCAGTGAAATGTATGCTTTGTCTGGGTATCTCTGGTGAGATATTAAAATAAGTTCTTTTAATTAGTCATACGAAGTTAAAATTTTATTTGAAATTCGTCCAACCCGTTGCTACTTTAACAAAGCAGCCTTTTATGTTAATGAAGGGCTGGATGAGGAGTGTAATTAAGTTGTATATACACAAATAACAATTCCGTCTAGGGACGCCCGAAAGAAGCGAAGCTTTATTGTATAAAGCATAAGAATTACTAAGCGTTAAAAATGCCGCGCATGTAGTTTAGCGGTAAAGTCTGACGCTTTTTTTGTCGGAAGGGCTAGACTTTTCGGTCTGATGCCCTTTAAGCTCAATCGGTACAGATGGCTCACTTAAGAAATATTCGAAATGGGGACGCATCAACATGTTCCTTTCACTCTTGTAATGTCACAACATCACCTGATCATCTGGCGATGCATTTGGTGAGGGGAGGAATAGGATTTCGCGAAGGAGGGGGAACTTCCCAGGCGGGTGTGTGGGACTCGCTGCGCCTGAAAATCGGTAACGTAGACGAAGCTCTACCTACAAGAACCCGGCGGGTGCTACCAATGCCGCCTTTGGTGAGGTGTCCAGGATCTGTGGAGCAACAGGGCTCGATGGCTAGTTATTCCCCCGAGGGACCGATGCCACCACCACAGAGGGCTTGTCCCGCACCACAGAACAACTCCTCCATCATCACCAACATCCTCGCCCCTTTGCTCTCTTGTCCCCTTTTCTTATAAGAGGGTATAAGGAGTACAAAGAGCAGCTCCCTCAGTTCTTCGTCCAACTTTAGGCTACTAAACCCTACCGCCACAAGGCTTGAAGCGTGGTAGGGGAGATTGAATCAACTACCTCGTATAATTGTAACTTGACCGTCTCATATTAGTCATAAGGAACATTTTTTACGAATCTATCGAGGTTTATTAAAATTACGGGAGTCACGGGAGGTGAGTAAAGTATCCGAAACGTCGAGCATGTAAGTAGTAGTGCCATGCTTGATGCAGCCGGATTGGGCGGGCACGACCGCGGTGTTACCTCATGCTCACATAACACCGGTTGTCAAGTGACAGCTATGACAGACTTAGTCTGCAATCTGTGAACATAGCCTAGACAAAGCTCGCCATTATATTAGATTTGATAAACCACTGATGCTCGCAAAAGAACACCGATTCCAACCAAGGATGATCCACGAGGCTATTGAAATTAAAAAAACATCCAAATTTCAATAGAGAAGATGGCTGGCTCTTACAATCTGCTTGGGATCCCATTATTAAAATAATTAAATCAAAAACCAAGCATAATATACCACAGATTAAAGATGCAGTTAGCACTTTCTGCGTAGAGAGGACTTATTAAAATAATGATGTATCATAGGGTAGTTCGAATAACTTTGTAACGTTAGGACATCTGTCACCTCAGTCCTTCCGTGACCATGGTTGCTGTAAAGTATCCGAAACGTCGGGCTTGTAAAAATAGTTTCATTATGATGAGTGAAATTCGCGTAAACATTAGAAAACAATATGACAGCTATGCTGTCGCATTTTGTGGGGGTTTGTAAGTTTCCGGTGGCCCATTGAGGGGGATAGGGAATAGGAGGGCAACGCGCCGTCTCAACTTTTGGTTGGGCGAATGTCTGTGCGCCGGTAGTCACCATAACGCTCCGACTGCTCAGGTGCCTCCTTATGACATTAAAAAAACCACGATAAATCCGTAAGGAGTTGTACCATTATGAATGAAATTCGCGAAAAAATAAGAAAAAAATAGCACCCTAAATATTTGTCCAGTTGTATGTGACAGGCTGTCCGCCTCCCGCGACGGCCTGTCCAATTATAACGCACACTGCAGATGAAAGCTTACATATCTGGTATTCCGAAAATACTCTTAGGATAGACGCACTGCATCCGAATAATCGTGAAAATACAGAAAACTATCTTTCCACATTTTTTTTAATATATTGGGACAACTCACACATGGCCATCTGAACCCAAACTAAGCAGAGCCTGTTATATTATGGCAACCAGACAACTGATGTATACTTATATATTTTCTAAATACATTCATATTATAGATAAATTACACCCAGACACAGAACAAATGATCATCAATTTGTCCTGGTAGGGGATCGAACCCACGACCTTCTGTATTAGCAGTCAGGCTCACTAACCACTTGACCAATAGGCCAGGCCACATTACTCTACTTATAGAAATAAAACTGTTATTAAACGTTCTTCGTAAATTAATTACCGGGAATCCCATATGATGGTAGCTTACCGAATATACGGTCTAAAACATTTCATAAAAATAAGTCTAGCCGTTTTGGAGGAGAGTGCCTACTCCCCACCATTGTCCAATTTCACCCCATTCCACTATCCAGACGTTTGGAGGGGTTGTTCTGTGGTGCGGGTCCCGCGGGGACCGACCTCAAGGGGAAGGGAAGGGGAGGGGCACCTCACTCGCCGGGTTTTAATGGGTAGATCTGCTTCCACCTTACCATCTTTCGGGCGCAGCTAGTCCCACATACCCGCCCGGGGAGTCTCCCTTCCCCTGCGAGATGTCTTAGAGCTGTGCCTACTCCTTCATCACTTAAAAACTAAGGCATATTCTGTATAAGCCGCAGACTAGTACATTTAATAAAGAAGGCACGCATCTCATATATTTTTCATATTAAATATCTCTAACGTAATATTGTCCGTGGAAGCGTGTTCTTGCAGACCAAGCCGTCTTTAGAATAAATTTATCTCAGTTTTATGCTTCATATAAAGAGGGGAAAACGTTCCTTCGTTATTATTAAAAGTATTGTATTGGATTATGAATTTATTGTAACTTCACTATTCAATATTTAAAACGGGATAGTTTCCGTTGCGACTTCAAGACTGGATTCTCAAGAACAAAGCATTTTTTTAATGTAACCGAGCCGACTGAGCCTTCGTGACTACCGACACCAATAGACATCCGCACAACCAAAAGTTATGCGGATGCGTTGCCTTCCTTTTCCCTATCCCCCCCCTGGGCCCCCGGAAACTCACAAACCGCACGAAACGCGACAGCATAGCTGTGACTTGACGCCGGTGTTATGTGAGCAAGAGGTACCACCCCGGTCTTACCGGCCCAATTCGGTTGCAATGCAGCACGGCACATCTCTTACGCTCTTAGCTTCATAAATATTGCCGAAATAGCGTCCTCTGCGAAATAAAAACAACATTTTAAATAACCCATTTTAAATAAGTAGTTTTCATTCTGGTGTACAAGAACATCGAGAAAAACATGCCTGATAAGTTCTTAAAAATTTGCGAATATAAACCAGCATTGGTATAAAGCAGCAAACTAGGTAAATGCCCTTTTATGATTTCGAAGAAATGACTCATTTTTTACCCAAAAGAATAAGACATTACCTAATAAAGAAGTTATATTAGTGAAATTTATTAAAATATTAACTGACCTTTCAAATACTTTATAGCATCCATGTTCATGAAGGGATACAATGGTCAGAAATCTTTTATTAGAAAACATTCAAGAAAAGGGGATACTAATATTTGAAAGGCAATGAACCTGCTAATTCTCTGGTGTAGGTGTCTATGGGTGTCGCTGACATTTACCTCCAGGTGACCAGACTGTACGTTGGTTCCCTCAATTATATAATAAAATCGGTTGTCTGGAAAGTCGGTTTACTCACGATAGCTGAACGTGACAACGTCATAAGAATAGGAACGCCTCAGAGCAAGGTAACGCCGCATACGTCATGTTTTTTCGTTCTTGCAGCCGGCTCCATCGAATTATAAGACGTTGTCACGTCAAAAAGTGCGTGCGTACAAAGTACACGTGTCAAAGTGAAACTTATTTGGCAAACTAATTTTTAAATCTCGTTTATATTTATACTAATCTAAAGCTTTAAATTTCCGAAATTTGCGATGCGACGTTCGCTCTATCTCACTCTCTTTCTCGATCTTTCTCACTCGCTTGCGATACTCTCACTCTATGGTTCATGCTACGTTCGCCCTTTCTCACTCTCAATCGGTCTCAATCACTCTCTCCCTGGAAAAAAACGTTGCACGAAACGTCACGAAAATCGTGACGTTTCATCCGTAAAAAAATTACCCTCATGCGCGCAAAGATGTTTCACTTCAAAAAAACTAAGCAAATATACAATGTACGAGGCATTTTGATGAAACATCTTCGTTTCAATAACATCAGAATAGTTTGATTATCGCATAAACATCCGCCCACACACACATTCTTCAAGATCCCCAAATATTTAAAGGAGAATGTTTATTTGAAGCGGATTTATTAGATTGCAACTGTTTTGTTTAGTTTGAAGTTTGTTATATATCAGATATATAAATATGAGAAAACATGAAAAAATACTGATGCTGGACTGGATTGTTTCAAGATTATGTATATTAATCTTACGACGATTATATTAACGAAACTACTAGATTTGCCTATGTTCAGAAATGGACAGATAGGGGATGATGATGATGATGATGAAGTACGCTTTAGAACTTTCAGAGTCTGTCTTTCTTTACAGAGCCTTTTTCTAACATCAGTCCAGGAGTCAAGAGAATGGGTGAAAAGTAATATAATAATAAATATAATATATACATAAAATATTACTTACCTGATATTATCGTAAAATATTGACGATTTCTTTTCTCATGGTTACGCAAATATTTTGAAATAAGATTAGATCCCTTAAGGGCGAATAAGGGTCAGAGGTGCGCATGCGCGGGGATTGCCCGGCACAAGTGGAGCCCCTTCCGCGCCGCCCGGGGGCACTAGTCGGGGCCCACACTGATAAGTCAAGTTTATTGTATTATGATACAATTAATACTGTTGCGAGTTGCTGCCTGATTTTTAATTGCACTGATATTAATTCTCGTTATTTGTACAAACTTTCGTGTTTATAATATTAGTAGGATTTCTTTTGAGATAACGGATCCACTTGCACACACGGTGTAATCTTTACGCGTGATTGAAGTAAAACTTCATAAAAATATAAGTTACCCTCTAAGTCGCGCCTAAAGAAGTTTGCTTAAAAAAACATTAACGACATTAACTTTACGATTTTTACAAGTCAAATCATTATCAGGTTTTTGATTTTTTCTTTCATTATTATTTATTGATGAACGAGTTAAATGTTACTGGCACTCAGCCATTTCATTTAAGTGATTACTATTTCCTTTTATATTCCATATTTGTAAATCGAGCGGACTATTAAATAAAAGAAACAAAAATTCACATTAAATAGTCATAAGTCACAAAAATAATTAACAAAAGAATTAACAAATTATGAATAAAGGTATTCAAAGAAAAATATTATTAAGTTTGACACAAGTTAACTAGAAGAAAGTCCTCTAAAGAATAATGTGTCAACCTAGTGTCAACATGCTCGGTATGTCACCGTAGACCCGTGGTGTGACTCTCTTGAATGCATCGCCTGATGATAAGGTGATAGGTGATTTTTGAATAAAGAATACTGAGCGTTACTTCCGTCAGAAAAAAAATCTGAGTTACTCCCTAATCGCGCCTAAAGAAGTTTTCTTTAGAACTAATCAAAAATGAAAGAGATCGTTCCTTCTGTCGTTATATTTTCAGGATTAAATAAAATATAGATAAAAATTTATAGGCACATTATGCCAATGCTAAATAGAAACGGTTTTAGGGAGAAAACAAATAACATAATAAAACATGAGATTTCAATACCAGTCACAACAACAGGTACCTAGACTACGAAAGCAATATTATCTAACCGAAATACAAGGTTTGGTACAAAATATTCCTACTTATATAATACTAGCAGACCCGGCCACGCGTTGCTGTGGATAAGATATGGAAGTTAAATATATTGTAGTAAACTATTGAATATATACTAAAATTATTATTTATGAATGAAAAATTGCAATTATAATTTGAAATATAAACTTGGACAATCTGCACACAGTGTACAAATTTGGTTGAAATCGGTTCAGCAGTTGCGGAGTTCATCGTGGACAAACAACGTGACACGTTGTTTATATGTATAAAGATAGGACCTTTATTATAATGACCAACTTCGAAAATTGTGGTTCTCAATTTGACTGTATGTTTTCATGTGTTTATTCCAGGTATGATTTTGGATTCTTGTGTCATGGAATTCCGCAAAGTAGGGTCTGATATTTTATAATTTTGTTTTCTTTTTTGGCTGGCTAATAAGCTGTAGTTCTAGTATATATTTATTTATATAAATATATTTGTGATGACGATGACGATGATAATGATGATGAAGATGATATTAATATCTATAGACGCTACGGACGCTACGGTCGCTTTCTTTACACCACGTCAATCTGGTCCCGTGGTAAGTTCTCAAAGAACTTGTGTTACTGGTATAAGACAACGGAAATATATTTAATACTTTAAACTATACATATATTTAAGACTTTTATTATATAATACATAAATTTAATACATATCAATGACGGCGGGATTCGAACCCGCTACCTCCGGATTGAGCGCCAACGCACTAACCATTGAGCCACAGAGGTCGTGGATAATGATCTGCCCGACCAGTTTTCCGGCTTTTTCACTAAGTATTTTTGGAACTTCAATACGGGAAATAAATGTGTCGCGATAGAGAAATGAAATTCAAAATCTATTGTCTTACTTAGACCGTACCTTATGAATAAAAAATCAGTCAATTGAGTGCGGAACAAAATATTAGGGTTCCAATTGTGGCCAAAGTAATATTATTGAAGTGAAAACTTCTTTAGGCACGTTGTACGTTTTAAGTGAACAAAAATCATGGAACGCACGTCATCGTCATCGATCGCTTAATACACTAAAATCATGACACTCGCGTCATCGTCACCGAACGCTAATAGGGATGTTGACAGTATTCATATAAAAATATAATTTTGATGTTAATTGGTAGTTTATATGATAGAATTCTGAAAAAATACAATATTTTCCCTTATTTTTATTTGATTAAATTAATATTTTATAAATAAAATGTAACAAAATTTAAAAAAGGTCACGTGATAATAAACGGAAATGACGTCACCTGTTCCTATTTCCGCTAAATAGGAACAGCGGAAGAATATTGACGTACTTTTATACACCATTTTCCATACGCAGTACCTACATATTGTAAAAACTAATTTTCAGGCGTTTTGACAGTGTACACACACATAGGCACCGTGCAACAATTATAAAACTTAGAAGCCATTTTTTATTAACGACAACTAGAATCATTTTATCACTTTTACGATGTTTAACAACATATGACGTCACGTGACATGTGTTAGCGTTTTGGAACGAAATTTAAAATGCATTATAAAATGCAAGATTTTATAGGCATTAGACATATTTAAGCAAAAGTTGATAATATTTAGGCCTCCATTAGATATTTATAAATGATTTAAAAACATTTCTGAAAAATGTCAACATAGGTATGTCACGTTAGCGTAGCGTATCGTAAAACGTCAGGGTGAGCAAAAATCAGTTGAAAAATCATGTGACATTGAGACGTCATTACGAAACTTCAAACTTCAAAACTATAACTTTTAACTTTACTAACAAAGCTTACTTCTTACATGAAAGTAGGCAAACATCACCCCCTTACTAACGCGTAAGCGCCCGAAGATATTTTGATCAAAGACAAAAACTAAGCTTATAGTTACATAAATATAAAACTAAAATGCTAACTAACCGAAGTTTAATGACTGTTTTCATTAAACTTAAATTATTGTTAGTATAATTATTATTTGAATTTATATATTATTTTGGTTAGTTCATTGAACCAAGTGTTCATTGAACCTCCAATCACTCACAGAAACAATAGCTCCATAAATCGTAGAGTACTAATTCATTACTTGAAACGTGATCAATAGGGTCTTCGTACCCCTCCCTCTCCCTCGCAAATTCATGGTGCCTTGAGACCAATGCAATTAACAAACGACCATGACACATCGAATGACCTGTCTCAAGGGTATATACTAGATGTCACCCACAGCTTTGCCCGTTAACACGGCCTTACTGCATTTGCTGCATTGTTTTACAATAGAGATGAGTCCTTCTTCACTTTGGTAAATCCGAAACTAAATGAGATAGAAAAAAATATCAGCAAATCCTCAGTATTTTGAGTTTTTGAAGTGAAACTTCTTTGCACGATGAGGGTAATTTTTTTACGGATGAAACTTCACGAAAATGTACAACGTTTTTGTCCAAGAAGAGGGAGAGAGTGATTGAGACCACATAGCCATGGAGTGAGAGTAGGGAGCAAGCGAGTGATGAAGATCGAGAGAGAGAGAGTGAGATAGAACGAACGTCGCATCGCAAGTTTCGGAAATTTAAAGCTTTAGATTGGTATAAATATAAACGAGACTTAAAAATTAGTTTGCCAAATAAGTTTCACTTATGACATGTGTACTTTGTACGCACGCACTTTTTTATCCACATTTGTCAAGTTTTGGAAAAAATATTAGATATGTCTTATTATCGTGGACAGCATACCTACATGTATAGCCATCAAGCTAACTCTTGTTTGCCTGTCTTAACTCTAAAAAGGGGGGAAAATAGAGGGAGCTTCTAAATGAGATAAGCATGCCTGTTTATTGAACGCAATCAATTGTAAAATTTGTAAACAATTGTTTCAGCATCATTGTAACCTACTTCCATCCCCTGTTATACTAAGTGCCTGCGTCGCTTAAGTATATAATTCTACTGTGCGTATGTTAGTATACTCCGCTTAAATGGCTGGACGGATTTTGATGTAATTTTTGGTATGTTAAAATCGATTCGAAAAGAGTTTAGTTTAACAGTTATGTTCATATATTGTTTTCTCATGTTTACGCGAATTTCACTCATTATAATGAAACAATTTTTATGGATTTTATCGCGGTTTAATAAGATTTTTACAAGCCCGACATTTCGGATACTTTAAAGCAACCATGGTCACGGGAGGACTGAGGTGACAGATGTTCTAACGTTACAAAGTTATTCGAACTACCCTATGATACATGAATATTTTAATAAATCCTCTCTACGCAGAAGGTGCTAACTGCATCTTTAATCTGTGGTATATTATGCTTGGGTTTTTATTTAATTATTTTAATAATGGGATCCCAAGCAGGTGGTAAGAGTCACCCCACCATGATTCAGGCTTTGACATGGCGGTGGGGCTTAGTAACCCAGGGTAAGCTCAGCACCTTGGGCGAAGCTAATTGAGCCAAGGGGGCTCTTTGTACCCCTCTTATAAAAAGAGGGGACAAAAGAGCAAGGGGTGAGGATGGGAACCTCACCCCATTGTACTGTCCCGACGTTGGGAGGGGTTGTTCTGTGGTGCGGGACAACCCCTCAGTGGAGGTGGCGTCGGTCCCTTGCGGGACTGACTAGCCGTCGAAGTGCCCTGTTAGTTTAACAGATCCGGGGCGCCTCACCAAGGGCGGCACTGGTGGCACTCGCCGGGTTTTAGTGGGTAGAGCTGCGTCCACTTACCTTCTTTCGGACGCAGCGAGTCCCACATACCCGCATTGGGAGACCCCCCCCCAGGCGGGATGCCACAGAGCATTTCCCGGCGTTAAAGAAAAAAAAAAGGGTGGCCTAGGCTATTGAGCCTGAGGCTACCATGGTGGGGCTGGACTCACCCTAGGCTACTGAGCCTCACCGCCACGTCAAGGCCCAAACCATAGTGGGGCTGGGCTCACCCTAGGCTACTGAGCCTCACCGCCACGTCAAGGCCTGAACCATGGTGGGGCTGGGCTCACCCTAGGCCACTGAGCCTCACCGCCACGTCAAAGCCTAAACCATAGTGGGGCTGGGCTCACCCTAGGCTACTGAGCCTCACCGCCACGTCAAGGCCTGAACCATGGTGGGACTGGGCTCACCCTAGGCTACTGAGACTCACCTCCATGTCAAGGCCTGAACCATAGTGGGGCTGGGCTCACCCTAGGCTACTGAGCCTCACCGCCACGTCAAGGCCTGAACCATGGTGGGGCTGGGCTCACCCTAGGCTACTGAGCCTCACCGCCACGTCAAGGCCTGAACCATGGCGGGGCTGGGCTCACCCTAGGCTACTGAGCCCCGCCAGTTTTTTTTTTCAAATCCGTATTTACCGAGATTAGCGTATTGTTGTTTCATAATCATCATCAGCCCCTATCCATCCACTGCTGAACCATTTTTTCTTTCTCAGAGCATTTCACTCGCTCGCATCCCGCGGGGGAGTGAGTCTTTTCAATACACGATGTTAACGAACTCTATTCGAACTTGCTGAACAAACAATAAAACGTTATAAAAACTTACTTTATTTTCCATCTTTATATAAAATGAAATATTTCATGAATAAGTTTTTATTCATAATCGTGAACACAAAAACGACTTGTCGTTAGCACGGATGTATTTAAATTTATGTTGCAACTGGAAATCTAGACAACTATAAAGCAGAAGCACCTTCGGCGGCCATGTTTATTTCAAGTGACAACTCGAATGTTCTAGAATAATAAGAACCTCTAGAATCGAGATTATAAGTGATGGTGCTATACAATTTTTCACCGTTTTTTTCTTTTACGCCGGGAAATGCTCTGAGGCATCCAGCCTGGGGAGTGGGTCTCCCCAGGCGGGTATGTGGGACTCACTGCGCCTGAAAGATGGTAAGTGGACGCAGCTCTACCCACTAAAATCCTTTGGTACCTTTGGTGAGGTCAATATTTTTTTTATGTCATAAGGAGCCTTATGGTGACTACCGATGCCCATACACATCCGCATAACCAAAAGTTATGCATTGCCCTCATTTTCCCTATCCCCCCCCCAATGGGCCATCGAAAACTCACAAACCGCATGAAACGCGACAGCATAGCATATCATTTGACGGTGGTTTTATGTGAGCGATAGGTACCCCTATCGTGCCGACCCAATTCGGCTGCAAATCAGCATGTCACTACCTCTTACTAGATTTTGTCTTTTATTATGTTTCCGACGCTTCTTGTAGGATTACCCGCATAAACTCTTACTTAAAGTTTTATCAAAACATAATATTGTAAAAATTGTGAATTAAAAATTAAGGAAATAGCCTCCTTAATTTTTTTTCGTCAGTGCATTGTAAAAAAAGTTAAATCTCATTGATTTCTTTTAGCATTATATCAAGTTTTTTTTACAGAAGAGGGGGCGAACGGACAGTCGGTTCACCTGATGGTAAGTGAAAAGCGACATCCACAGACACCCGCTACACCAGAGGGTTAGCAGGTGCGTTGCCGGCCTTTCAGATATGAGTATGCTCTTTTTTTGAAGGTTCCTAAGTCGTATATATAATATAGATTGTTAGGTATCTATTTTAAGTTGCACGCAATTTTAAGTTACGTATATTGTTGTTATCAATAGCAGACTAACTGAAAGAGTTTAGTTATTATAATAAGGCTTAGCTAAAGTAATGGTGCAGTCACACTGCTGTTTAAAAATGTTTACTTACATTTGTAAACATTTTAAACGGCAGTGTGGCACCATAAGGATAAGCCCTTAACTTGAACATAAGCTTTCTTCGTTAGCATAACACAGAATGTTAAGTTAGTACAATTACCGGTGCCGACGTATCTTGATGGACTCGTTAGCTTCAAGTTTGCCAGCGATGGCGACAGGGTAAATTTAATTTTGCACTCAGCAACACTACACTGCGACTTTCTTCATAAATGTATAAATATTCTAATGATTATATGGGAGCAAAGAATACGGGAAGTTTTTTTAAAGCTTAGTTCGTGCCATTTATCATCATCAGCCTTTATCCGCATCCCGCGGGGAGTGGGTCTCCCCACGCGGGTATGTGGGACTCGCTGCACCCGAAAGGTGGTAAGTGGTCACAACCCTAACCCGGCGAACAGAAATCTGTTCACACTAGCTCATGCGTTGCCTATTCTGAGACGTAAGATAGTTTGGGTACCAGGAACTAACATTTTCTATACAGATAAATAAAATTGGAGTGTCTGTTTGTAATATTAAAATAACCGCTTTTTACTGAATGCATATTGATGTGTAGTGTGGAGGGGGAGGAGGTAGTTATGTTATGATGTAGTTATAGTGGTGCTGGGCGATACCAATAAATACAGCAATTCACTTCACAAACTTTATAAAGATCACACAAAAGCAATACACTATAAGGTTACTTTATACAGCCACACATTAATTACTAACATAGAAGGAGTGATAGAAAAAACTTAGCAGTGCGATAGACGAGATTAGCATGAATTTAAGATAAGCCGTACACGAATAAGCGACTCAGGCTACGCGTCTGAGAGGTATCGGTCGACTGGCTTCACTTCCTATTGGATGCGCGTACGACGGAACAAAGCCAATGTCAAGATAAGGACAGTATACCGTTTTAAATTTAGCTTTAAGTACATATGTATATATCGCATTGTCACATCAATTTTATTATATGTTTTACATTTAGTTTATTTTATTTATACTGTACATAATTATATAATTTAGTAGATTAGACGTTATTAGATATTTAACAGGTAATAATAAATAAGATTGATTATATATAATGTAATTGTTCAGGTAGGCGAAGTGTTGGTAAGCATCGCTGTACAATGGCTGGTCCGTGTCAGATGCGAGCGGCCAGGGATCGGCCGTCTCGACGTTCATTGAGAGAGGCCTAGGCCTATGCTCAGCAGTAGACGGACAGTGGCTGTTAATGATGATGGTGATGATAATATATAATATGGTTATTAGACTTATAGTGCTTGTGTGTGTGTGTGTGTGTCTGTGTGTGTTTTAGTTTGAATAAACTCCGCCACAGATGTATACACGGTACATATACCAAAATAACATTCTTTTACAATTTTTGTCTGTCTGTCTGTTTGTTCCAGATAATCTCTGAACGGCTGGGCCGATTTTGATGGGACTTTCACTGGCAGATAGCTGATGTTAATAGGAGTAACTAAGGTCATAAAAATAATAATCACCAATTCGGGTACGGCTGTAAATCCAAGTGAACATGGGCGAAGCTGCAGGCAACAGCTAGTTCAGAATATAATTACTGCTTTATCTCCCTAAGGTGACGGGCCTTCGGACGAATTAATATGCGCATAGTTAATTGCTATCACTATAAGACGCTTATTCGCCTAAAACAATATCTGCCAGGTATAACAAACTAGACGAAATTATAGTGATATTAGACAGTAAATATTTTTATAGTTTGCCACAAACGGACTGTCGTTTCACCTGGTGGTAAGTGATAACCGACATCCATAGACACCCGCTACATCATTAACGGTACGTTGCCGGCCTTTCAAATATGCTCTTTTCTTGAAGGTCTCTAAACCGTATGCTAGCAAATGAAACTATACTAAACGCGGCGGTCGTGAGTTTGAATCCCCCCAAATGCAGACGATTTGTATAATTTATCTAGATGTCTCTCAGTCTCCGAGTCAGAGATGTGTCCGAACCTCGTAACACAAGAACAAGCCACGTGATTAGGTTAATGTAATGTGATTGCTAATTAAACTTATAAAAAAGTAAATTAAACAATTTTAGGTTCCATTAAACAACTGAAAAAAATAGGAAACTGCAAAATAAATATTTATTTCAACAAAAGAATCGGCATTCATTTGAATACCGATTCTTTAGATATATATATACCGATCGTAGATTATATCAAACCCTAACAAAAGTCGACATATATTCCACTAGCATATAGTACGGAGCGTATCTCAGCGTTTCCTCTGATCCAATCACGATAAATTTGACTGATGCTCTTCAGGGAAATCACCAAAAGTCCCCGGTAACGGCACAAGGACTGTTAAGTCTATTCATAATATTAATATCGGTATTATTATCTATGTTAATAGGATAGAGAAATGCCACTTGATGGTTGTATTGAGACTTAATTAATATTTAAAATCATAATAATTATAATAACAAATGGATTAAAATGAAGAAATGACAGCGTCATGCCTTCACGGCATTCAAGTCGATTTTAGTGCCGAAATAAACTGCAAATCTCAAAAAAAGTTAGCTCATCATTGCTAAGTAAACTTTATACCGTAATAGATCCCCACCATGGTTCAGGCCTTGTCGTGGCGGTGGGGCTCAGTAACGTAGGGTGAGCGGTGCACCTTGGGCGAAGCTATTTGGGCCGAGGGGGCTCTTTGTGCCCCTCTTAAAGAAAAAAATACCGTAATAGATGAGGTATATTTTAATATACATACTAAGCACAAACCAATAATATATTATATGTTAAATAAAACGAAGAAGAAAAGAAGAAATGTATGTTTGTTTAAGCACGCTTAACTATGGAACTACAAATTGGATTTCAAAACTGATATTCGCATTTATTTCGATTATTGAGGGAGGTAGGTGGCTATTTATTTCGGAGAAAATTTTTGTTTTTATTTTGGCGCGGGAAAAAGCGAAAGCAGCTAGTCTAATACCTACAATAAATATAATTGGTGTATTTTATATACCCAGTTAATTTTTTATTTATAATGTCCATGTGAGTAATCGTACGAAAGTAATGGTTTTTTTTTCTTTAACGCCAGGAAATGCTCTGAGGCATCCCGCGGGGGAGTGGGTGTCCCCACGCGGGTATGTGGGACTCGCTGTGCCCGACAGCTGGTACCCACTAAAACCCGGCGAGTGCCACCAGTGCCGCCATTGGTGAGGTGCCCCGGATCTAGTAAACAAACAGGGCACCTCGACGGCTAGTCAATCCCGCAGGGGACTTACGCCACCTCCACAGAGGGGTTGTCCCGCACCACAGAACAACCCCTCCCAACGTCGGGACAGTACAATGGGGTGAGGTTCCCATCCTCGCCCCTTGCCCCCTGCTCTTTTGTTCCCTCTTCTTATAAGAGGGGTACAAAGAGCCCCCTTGGCCCAATTCGCTTCACCCAAGGTGCAGCGGCTCACCCTAGGTTACTGAGCCCCACCGCCACGACAAGGCTTGAACCTTGGTGGGGAAGTAATGGTGCTGCCACACTGCTGTTATAAATTTTTATTAACATATTTTGTAAACATTTTTTGACATTTTGTAACAGTTTTAGTTTTACTATGCGTAATGGTTATGTTAAACATTTTACAACAGTTGTGTGGCAGCACCATAATGCGACATTTTTTCACAAAGTTTTCATGCTCTCTATTTTGTACTCGCCACTAGATGGCGTTGAAACGATAAATTCTGTGGGCGAAGTTGGGGGTAGTTTTCTATATTATTAACCTTTGGGTCATTCTATGTAAATGCCATAGTTGATGTTATTTACATAAACGTCTAAGGATTTCCATCAATATGTTAATAAACCATGTGTCCTAGATGTTTATATTCATAGCTTTATTCGCCCTTGGCGGGGCTAAAACGTACATTTAGATTCAGTTTTGAACCATTTAACTATATATAGCACTACTTTTTTATGTTAGTTGGATAGGCAAACTGGCAAACGTACCACCTGATGTTAAGTGGTCGACGTCGCCCATGAACATAAACTAGTAGACCTGGAACGAGCCCAGGCAACTCATTTATGTGTTGTCTATCCTGAGACATAAGATGTTAAGTCTCGGTGCCAGTAATTACACTGCCTGTCTTGCCCTTCTCTCCGAAACACAGCAAAGCTGTTTCACGGGAGAAACAAGCAAGATGGTGGTACCCATGCAGTCGGGAGCGCGGCACAGCGCTTCACTCCCACCGGTACTGGTTTGCTTGTTCGACATGAATAAATCATGAAAAAAAAACATCATCATTATCAGCCCCTAACCGTCCACTGCTAAACAAGGGCCTCCCTCAATGAACGCCAACACGACCGATCTAAATAAGAGAAAACCCCTTACTTCTGATTAAAAAATAACATTTTTAATAAACATTGTCGCTTCTCTTGATTATATTACGTAAGGAAAATTTAATAAACTTCAAACTTAAGTATAATACGATATAACACTTAAACTTTGAAACTAAGAACAAAGCTGAAGTTAAAAAAAAATACAACTTCCTTATATTGCTGGTTTAAGTTGAATACTTTGTTTATAAGTTCGTTCCTAATTTTGTTATTTTCAAAATAAGATGACGTATTATTATAACAAGAAAATTGCGTAATAATAGATCCTACTTAATATTATAAATGTGAAAGTAAGTTTGTTTGTTAAGCTTTCACGCGAAAACTACTAAACCGATCATCATGAAACTTTGTAAACATATTGTTGGAGGTATTAGAAGAAACATAGGATACTTTTTATTAAAAAACTAAAATAATATCCTGCGCAGACGAAGTCGCGGGCACCAGCTAGTTTACAATAAACGTATTGAAATGGTTGTATTTTTACCTTTGATCGTCAACATCATAATTATCCTTTTTAGCGCATTGCTAGGCATAGGCCTCCTTTAATGAATAACAAGATCTCCTTCCGCTCTTCACATCGATTTGAACATTTATTTTCCACTAGCAGCGCCCCGCGGTTTTACCCGCGTACTTAGCATACTCGTGGAAGTACAGGCATAAATAATAGCCTATAATATGTTATTCTGATAGCTATCTATGTTATTTTAAAGTTTCATTAAAATCCATTCAGTAGTTTTTGCGTGAAAGAGTAACAAAAAAACTATAAAACAACGATATAGACCATTCTGTGGTCACTCATCGAGTCGATGTAAATATACTGTACAACACTGTACAACACTGTTCATACTGTACACCACTCTACATTACTGTACATACGGTACTGACAACAGTACTGGTGGGAGAGGGAACATAGCGTCAAAATCTCGTGGCTGTGCTTGGAGGTGACCTTTCGCTCTCAAGTATTGTGCGCTGCATGCTCGAGAGTGATGAGGCCGCGAAAGCACTATTTCGCAGAAGGAGGCCGCGGAGCGGGACAGAGAGGACGACGCCACGTCCGTCCCGCTCCGTCGACGTAGGACAGTCTGTCTAACGGGACTCGGGGTAAGGTTGGGTACCTGTCCCGGTAGAAAAGTTCCGGCGTTGGCGGGGGTGCTCCAGATTGTCGGAGCTCCCCCATACTAGGAAGAAGACCGGTTAGCCCTTTTGAGGGAACCAGCCGGTCGCGGGGTGTGTTCTGTGTTAGAAAGATCCGGGACACTCCCCTTCAAGCGGTTGAAGGCAACTCGCAGTGGTTTACCGGCGCTGGGGGGGAGAGCGCTGGGAGTCCCACATATCCCAGGGGACGCCGGGCTCCCCGGGGATTGCAGCCGGCTCCATCGAATTATAGGACGTCAAAAAAAAAAACAGGTGGAAGAGGGAAACGATTATTGGCACCCGTTATAGGTCATCTGGAGGATCTAGGAGGACGTTTCTCGATCTCGTACGCAGACGATGTGAGCCTGGATCGGGAACGTTATATAACTTTGCATAGCATATTTCATTTATAACTTGTACGTGTTATTAGGGTGACTAAGATTACGATTTAGATTTTTGAAGTTATACTTCTTTTGGCGCGTTAGGGAAAAATGATGAGAGTAAATTTGTACGATGCGCGCCTAGACCGTCACGAAAAAAACCGACACCATGAAGTTAGCTAAAGAACATTTTCACATAATGACAGTATAGACGTCAGAAGAAGATATAGTTTTTAACTACACAATAAGTACATACGTACACACACACTTTATTTATAATATATAATAATAATAATATTCATTTGGTCGTGGTACTTTGTTAAATGTTTTAATATAAATAATAATTATTAATTAAGAGTGTATATTATATTTAGCGATGGAGTCTATGAGCCTACATAAGGTAGGCAAACTACAGCCAAAAAACATAACCCAACTTTGATTATCAATCTTTACTGCTCAGCAGTAGCGAGTAAATATCCTTTTAAAATTATAATGTATGTTTATATGTTTATAATTTAATGATAAAGTGTTGGGGAAAATATGTAGAGTACGCGTAGAGGTCGCGTAGAGGTCGTACCCTACGTAGAGTTCACAGTTTCGCGTAGAATGACCTCGGCTACGACGAATATATTGAAGTGAATAGAAATACAATAAATTAATAGTTTCATACAAAAATCTAACATTGGTTGTATTTTCTACTTTAGATGAATCATTTTGTTTAAATTATTTCTACAACTAATAGTGAAAATCGAACTCCATACTATTCTAGTTATTTCGACCACCCCTGTGGCTCAATGGTTAGCGCATTGGCGCCCAAGTCGGAGGTAGCGGGTTCGAATCCCGCCAGGGAACAAAAAGTTTTCCGTGTTCTTGGGTCATGGATGAGTATTAAATATAATATGTATTATATAATAGAAATTATATATTATATATAATTATAAAATATATGTATAGTATGAAAGTATTAATTTATTTATATTATAATTTATTATATATTTCCGTTGTCTTGTACCCGTAACACAAGTTCTTCGAGAACTTAACACGGGACCAGATTGACGTGGTGTAAAAGCGCTAATAGATAGATATTAAGTTTTAATACTAGTTTTATCTATTATTTTTAAATACTTCTGTATCAATTATTTAGGCGTCTTGGTGTTCATTAAAGTCATTTGTACAGAAGAGTTCAGGAAAGTTCGAAAATAATGAATACCCTCGACTGATCACTACACGTATTCGAACCTGCTATCCGCGTCAAAAAAATTCAACCAGGCAGCAGACAACAAAAAACATGAAACTGGCACAAAGATGAAAACAACAAAGCAATCTGTATCAATAAAAGCGAAATCTACTCACAAACAAATTAATCAGTGGCACTTGAATAATTTGTCGTGTCTTTGTCTGAAAAACAATGTTTTTACCGCACGATACGATATACAGTGAATAATTTTGACGGTTTATCGTGGGGTATAATAGGGACTGTGGGTTTGTATGTATGCAGGAATGAATCTATCCATAGTTGTAGCATGCTAATTGCAGATAATTTGTATTTTGATGACGAACTAATACCCTTGGATTAGGTTTTTTGTAGAAGAGGGGAAAACGTATCGGTTCACCTGGTGGTAAGAGAAAATGACACCCACTACCTCATTAGCAGGCGCGTTGTCCGCCTCTTAACGTGGTGTGATTGTAGATTTGTATTTAATCCTTCTCTAGATAGGTACTGTCGTGTATAGGCGGTTCAAGAGAGAGCTGAGAATAACGCATTCGGAAAAAAAACAATTTTATTTATTATATATTAATTTAGTAAGAGGTAGTGCCATGCTGCTTTGCAGGCGAATTGGGCTGGCACGACCGGGGTGGTACCTCTCGCTCATATAACACCGGCATCAAGTGACAGCTATGTTCTCGCGTTTCGTGAGGTTTATGAGTTTCCGGTGGCCCATTTGGGGGCAGTGAAAGGAGGGCAAGGCATCTGCATAAATTTTGGTTGTGCGGATGTCTATAGATGTCGGTAGTCACCACTCACCATAAGGTTCCGACTGCTCGGTTGCCTTCTTATAACATAAAAAGTTATAACGATGGTTGACGTTTTTAAAAGTACAATGTTTTATTATGTTAGTTGGATAGGCAAACTGACAAACATGCCACCTGATGGTAAGTGGTCGACGTCGCCCATGAACATAAACCAGTTTACCTGGAATGAGCCCAGGCAACTCATTTATGTGTTGCCTATCCTGAGACATAAGATGTTAAGTCTCGGTGCCAGTAATTACACTGCCTGTCTTGCCCTTCTCTCCGAAACACAGCAAAGCTGTTTCACGGGAGAATCAAGCAAGATGCTCCGACAATCTCTGTATAAAGATTATCTAAGATATCCCAACCATTAGAGTCAGGTACATAATTTATTTTCTGGCTGTTTACGTAAAGTTTGATTGCAGTAAACTGGTAGTTGTCTAGACTGGCAACTCTTTTTTTGACAGTTTCCAGTTTTTAGCAGGTTTTTTATTATTGTAGGTACACATACGGAAAAAGCTTGGTAATGATGATGAAGTAAGTGGCTGGCAAATGAGCCTGACGATTTTGTGTTGTGAATTGGTTGACGTAATTGTTTATCTAGCTATATATATGTATAGCCCATAGACATAATAATATAGAAGGCATACCTACGAAAAAAGGTGTAATTACCTACAACTCACATCGGCACTTAACATGGCTACCATTGCTAGTGTTTTGACAGCAAAAACACAAACAATACTACTATGAAAAGGGTACTCAAGATGGCGGATCAGGCACTCATTTACAGCTGTAAGTATATAGAAAGGGGTATCTCCTCTTATTTCCTAACTTCATGGTATAGCCTGACCAGAAATATATAAACCCTGCGTGGTGACGCCACTGTATCTTTTTTACGTCAACACATAGTATCGTCCATACAAAAATTAGTTCCGAAATTTTCCGCAATATGGCGAGGGTTTTTATTTTTCTGGTCGGGCTATTTAAACAATTGACATCATAGACTTAGAATATACTGTCATAGACATTATATGACATTGCCAAAGCCTCGCTGCAGTTATTACACAAGAAGGAGAAGAATCGTGGACACATTTTGTCTTCTTATTAGGTTTTAATAGATCAGAGAGATCAGTATATTATCTAGATAAACTCCAGTATCATTGTCCTTTGTGCAAAATTACATTCAGTGGTGAAACTAACAAACCATTTGCTAACTTCGCATTTATAATATTACTATGTATGTATTAGAGCTGCGGTTTTATTGTCTTTTTTATTTATCGCCGGGAGCTAGCGTTTTTGCCATAAATGTAAGCGATAAACATTAAAGCGCTGACCCAGAAACAATGACAATTTATTATTGCTGTATTTTAAAAATAAATACGCTATGCTTAGTTGTGTTTGCTTAGTGATTGCTTTATTTAAAAAGCCACATTCGTTTCAAAAAGCCTTTTTCATGAACAAATACTTCCAGAAATACACAGTCTTCAAACGACCAAATAGAACACGAACTAGAAAAATAGCAGTAGGACTAGAGAGAACTAATATTGAACTAGTCATTCTCGTTAGAGCAAAGTTAACACTAGAGAACTACACGCAAACCGTAATGTAAACGTTAATAGGGTTCCGTATACAAAGATATTGAGACCCCATTTAGGGTTCAGTACACAAAGGTTGACAGACCCTATTATACCCCATTATCACTGACGCACTTTGTATACGGAACCCTATTACTGAGAACTGTCCCTCAGCCTGAAAAGAGGAGTACAAAATATACTGTATATAGCACGCACGCTTGATGATATTATATACTTATCTGCAAATATTTTAGGTTCCGTATAAAATGGATGTTAAAGACACCCTATTCACTTTTATCCGTTGACAGACGTTGTATACCGAACCCTATTTCTGTTACCTTGTTATTTCTTGACACACTTTATCACGGAACCCGACTACTGAGCTTCTACTGTATGACTGTCAAATAACTGGTTGATACTAGTTACATATTCAGCTGCAAATCTTTTAAGTGCTCTGTCTTTGTGTCCTCTCCTATTAGGGATACACCCTTTAAGAAGTCAAAGAGATCCTGTTACTGAAGTTCCACTGTTAGTCCGTCTGTCAAAGGGCAATATGTTTTAAATTAGCACTTTAAAGCTACATTAATAAGGTGAAGACTTTATTTGGTTGGTTTAACGCGCTAGTCTCAGGAAATACAGTTGGTTCCAACTGATATTTTTTTTGCGTTGAATAGTCCGTTAATTGGGGAAGTTTATAGACAGAACGTCCTTTTATAGCCTGAGTTATTCTGATGTATAAACTATATTATTGCAAAGTTTCATTAAAATCAGTAGTCATAATAAAAGTCCCCATCATGGTTCAGGCCTTGACGTGACGGTGGGGCTCAGTAACCTAGGGTGAGCCGCTGCACCTTGGGCGAAGCTAATTCAGCCGAGGGGGCTCTTGGAGACAAAAGAGCAGGTGGCACCCAATTGTACTTTCCCGACGTTGGGAGGGGTTGTTCTGTGGTGCGGGACAGCCCTTCTGTGGAGGTGGCGTCGGTCCCTTGGGGGCCCGACTAGCCGTCGAGATGCCCTGTTTGCTCATTAGACCCGGGGCACCTCACCAAATGCAGCATTAAAGAGGATGATGGGCTTGACGTATTCGTGTAAATAAAAACCCCTTTTAAAATGCCAATAAAGATTTTAAAAACATTGGATGACTGTAGAGTCGGTTCACGGACGTATTAACATTTGTTATAAATAATGGTTTCCAAGCCAACGCTCGTTGACAGCGGAACGGGATGTTTTTTAGTGCGCGCTGCCGGTGTTCATCAATTTATAAGTCGTTATCACGTCAAAATAATTTTTACCGGTATAAAACGAGGAATTTGCTAAGCGTTTTTATGTGAGTGGCGCGTCTATAAATACTAACATTTCACATTATGCCATCAATATTCAATAACTTACGCCAGTTTATACAATAATACAGAGTGTAAATCTTCGCCCGTGACGCATTACCAAAGGCATCTGTTCTTTGATAATGGTGCAAACTTCCTCAGACTGTAATTAACGTTCGGATATTTTGCACAGAAATAACGTTGTGTATAAAAGATTCACTAGTAGAAAACGTAAAAAATCTGGAACGAAAAAATGAGAGTGTAACATTTTTTGTGGGTATGCAGTATGCACGCATACAACTGGAGCTGCAGATTAATATTCATTTAATGCAAGTGAAGTTTTTTAGATAATCCGTCGTTTTTGCCAAAAAAAAGATAGGCAGACCTTGGCTAGTATTCATGGGTTATACCAACCTAAAAATCGGTTGTCTGTAAAGTCGGTTTACTGACGATAGTTGAACGTGACAACGTCATAAGAAAATGGAACGCCTCAGAGCGAGGTAACGCCGCATGCGTCATGTTTTTTCGTTCGTGCAGCCGGCTCCATCGAATTATAAGACGTTGTCACGTCAAAAACCCTTACTTGGTTTACAAATGTATTGTTTATAAACGTAACAATTATAATTAATTACATCGTGGATGGAACTGCTATCCCTATATGTATGTATTGTTAGGAGCAACAGAGATATTGTTAGTCATCGTATCAGCTGTATAATGCACACAAAGCATTCTGTGCGGTTTACGTTTGTGAGACCCAAGCCATTAGCATACAGAGGCTATACTTCACACGTTTTTTTTTCGGATGGATCTATGCTCCGAAGGCCCTAATGCTACATTGGATTAGTGTGAGCCCATTCGGCTCACTTTTGGTTTATAAAAGTGGGGGGTTGAACCCCGCCAACCGTGCAGTCTGCGACCACACGGCCTCCTGGCGTCGGTTGTGGTTATTTACACTATACACGTTGACTTACTACGCTTTCACAAATCAGCCATTTTGTAAACTAGCGCCACTGCGGTATAAAATGTAATTAGATTACGAATTCGCGGAGTTTTTCCTAATCTGATGAGCCTTATGAAAAGGTCATTTATTTAGTATTTTGACGTGACAACGTCTTATAATTCGATGGAGCCGGCTGCACGCACGAAAAAACATGACGCATGCGGCGTTACCTCGCGGTGAGGCGTTCCATTATCTTATGACGTTGTCACGTTCAACTATAGTCGCGTTGTGGTTATTTACACTATACACGTTGACTTACTACGCTTTCACAAATCAGCCATTTTGTAAACTAGCGCCACTGCGGTATAAAATGTAATTAGATTACGAATTCGCGGAGTTTTTCCTAATCTGATGAGCCTTATGAAAAGGTCATTTATTTAGTATTTTGACGTGACAACGTCTTATAATTCGATGGATCCGGCTGCACGCACGAAAAAACATGACGCATGCGGCGTTACCTCGCGGTGAGGCGTTCCATTATCTTATGACGTTGTCACGTTCAACTATAGTCAGTAAACCGACTTTACAGACAACTGATTTTTATATTTCTTTTTGTTTCGTGATCACATAAAAATATTAACCGACTTCAAAAAGGAGGAGGTTATCAATTCGTCGGAATCTTTTTTTTTTTTTTTTTTATGTATGTTACCTGATTTCTCGAAGATGGCTGGACCGATTTGAAAAATTCTTTTTTTGTTTTAAAGGGTATGCTTCCCAAATGGTCCCATGATAAGGAAACCAGGATCTGATGATGGCATCCCAGATAAATCGAGGGGAACTTTCGAAAATTGTAGGGGAAACTAGTGCGTTTGGCATTTTTTTAATAAAGTGTTTTGAAGGACTACAGTTTTATGAAGGTCTAGAGTCGACCTGATGCTGGAGCCGACAGGCAGTCGAGGGAACTCCTCAACGATTTACATCAGCAACCTTGTGTTTGGGCTTGTTTAATTTGTAATGATCAGAACTTTATACCTAGATGGGATGTGACTGTCATTAGGGGTCTGATGATGAAGACCAAGGACAGTGGAGGAAGGGAACTCCTCAATAATGTACAGTAGCAACCTTGTGTTTGGGCTTAATTAATTTGTAGTAATGAGAACTTTGCGCCCATATTGGGTATAAGCGCCATAAAAGGTGTGATGATGGAGACCTTACACAGTCGAGGGGAATCCTCGACGATTTACAGCTTTTATTGGGCTTAGTTCATACAGCTAAATAATATACCCAAATCATGTAATTTTGTTTAATTTATTTAAATTTACTTGTCGTTGTTAAATGAACAAAAAACAACTGTGCCTTGGAAGCGCATCATAGTATTTCAAGGTCACGTTAATATCCATTCTATACCTATATATTGGTGATGGTGATGTTCTATACCTATATACAACAGAATTATTTAATGAATAGCAGCAAATCTGCCGTGATTGCTTTCAATTACATGTATATAAAGTTTTACACAATTCCATTTCAGTTTTTGCATTTGTTATGTAATGATTTAAACCCTTTCTACGTTCATCTCATTAATACAGCGCTATCTAATCTGAGCAACGCGTTTAATAGTTCTACCCATATTTCAGACAAATAAAATCAGTTATCGAATTTTGCAATCACTAAAAATTAAGAAATAAAAAATTTTTAAACAAAAATTAAAACCGGTTGTTTGTTTAATGAAGTCGGTTATAATTTTTGTTTAAAAAAAAATTATTTTGACATTTAATTTACTTTAAATAGTTGATCAACGAAACAAAATTACCTAATAATACCTTATTTTATGGCATACAGAGAATTTAATATTTTTTTATGTCAGAAGGAGGCAACCGAGTAGTTGGAGCCTTATGGTGACTACCGACGCCCATACACATCCGCACAACCAAAATTTATGTAAATGCATTGCCCTCCTTTTCCCTATCCCCCCCCAATGGGCCATCGAAAACTCACAAACCGCACGAAACGCGACAGCATAGCATATCATTTGACGGTGGTTTTAAGTGAGCGATAGGTACCCCTATCGTGCCGGCCCAATTCGGTTGCAAAGCAGCATGTCACTACCTCTTATTTTAAGGCATACAGGGAATTTAATTTACTGTGATAATTGTTTACTGAAGATCTGTCTATTGGTAAATCCTTGAGGAAGGTAACATAGAAAAAGAAGAAACTTTCTCGGAATATCCAGTCCAGTCTTCAAATTCTTGAAGAAGAAAAAGAAGAACGCCTTTGTAAAATCGGTTGTCTGTAAAGTCGGTTTACTGACGATAGTTGAACGTGACAACGTCATAAGAAAATGAAACGCCTCAGATCGAGGTAACGCCGCATGCGTCACGTCTTTTCGTTCGTGCAGCCGGCTCCATCGAATTATAAGACGTTGTCACGTCAAAAATATCCAGTCGTATTGTCGTTCCGACTTGAACGCGACGTGTTGTTCGTGACTTTGTCGTTATCGTGTAAGTTCACGTTAAAACTAGAGCCATCATTAAACGGAACAACAAGCGCGTCCACAGACCATTGGATACCTAATAGAGTATGAGAAAGCTAAGTTTAAACGTTGCTATATATAAAACTAAGTTCCCTGA
Organism: Helleia helle; assembly: GCA_963853865.1. NCBI lineage: Eukaryota > Metazoa > Arthropoda > Insecta > Lepidoptera > Lycaenidae > Helleia > Helleia helle. Next base: position 14,168,589 of record OY971433.1, on the reverse strand, counting down.
GGTTTCATCCTCTAAAAAAACAGCTAGGAGTCTATAATTTTCATTTTTTAGGTTAAATGCGAGTTTACTGACCGTAGGTCCAAAAATTAGAAAACAAACAGTTTTATTACTTATATTGTTACAGATTGACTCCAATTTGAGTCCAATCCGAAGCCAGGATAAACCATAAGTGAGCCAAATCGGCTCACACTAGTCCGATGAAGCATTAGGACCTTTGGGCCCTTAGCATAGATAATTCCAAAAAAAAAGTGTATTTGAGACAGATTCGTCTACGAAGATGTTCGAAAAACGAAAATACCGAAATGAGACAGAAAACACTAAAACCTTATTACTACCGAACTTTTTAGTGGTGTATCATCATCATCATTCTTCCGTATACTATGTGTTATGTACAGTCGAACCTCCCTTCCACTTTATAAAATGCTAGCTGTTACCTGCAGCTTCGCCCGCGTTACTCAACTCCTATTAGTCACAGCGTGACATTATATTATAGACTATAGCCTTCCTCGATAAATAGACTGTCTAACACTGAAAGAATTTTTCAAATCGGACCAGTAGTTCCTGAGATTAGCGCGTTCAAACAAACAAACTCTTCAGCTTTATAATGTTAGTATAGACTAGCAGATCCGACGTTTGATGGGTTGTTTGTCTGACCGACGTGGTTCTGTACAAAACATTTTTGTTCCAATTGCGAATCTAAATCGCGAATCCATTTAAACACACAAAAAATTCCATCAAAGTCTGTTCAGTGTCTATCGTGTAGGGGTTCAGTGACATACACACGCACAATACATACCGGTGGGAGGGAAGCGCTGTGCCGCGCTCCCGGCTGCATGGGTACCACCCTCTTGCTTGTTTCTCCCGTGAAACAGCTTTGCTGTGTTTCGGAGAGAAGGCAGGCAGTGAAATTACTGGCACCGAGACTTAACATCTTATGTCTCAGGATAGGCAACACATAAATGAGTTGCCTGGGCTCGTTCCAGGTAAATTAGTTTATGTTCATGGGCGACGTCGACCACTTACCATCAGGTGGCACGTTTGCCAGTTTGCCTATCCAACTAACATAAAAAAAAGAGAATTATAATTATACCGGGTGTATTTGGAACGCTTGCGAAAACGAAGAGGTATGATGATAGTGTTGGCATTTTTTATATTTTTTTTTCCTTCTTTAACGCCGGGAAATGCTCTGAGGCATCCCGCGGGGGAGTGGGTCACCCCACGCGGGTATGTGGGACTCGCTGCGCCCGACAGCTGGTAAATGGACGCAGCTCTACCCACTAAAACCCGGCGAGTGCCACCAATGCCGCCTTTGGTGAGGTGCCCCGGATCTAGAAAACAAACAGGGCACTTCGACGTCTAGTCAGTCCCGCAAGGGACCAACGTCACCTCCACAGAGAGGTTGTCCCGCACCACAGAACAACCCAACGTCAGGACAGTACAATGGGGTGAGGTTCCCATCCTTGCCCCTTGCCCCCTGCTCTTTTGTCCCCTCTTCTTATAAGAGGGGTACAAAGAGCCCCCTCGGCTCAATTAGCTTCGCCCAAGGTGCACCGCTCACCCTAGGTTACTAAGCCCCACCGCCACGACAAGGCCTGAACCATGGTGGGGATGATAATGTTGGCATAGCCTGACATGACACAAGTGAAAAAAACGCGTTTTCTTTTTTTTTTTAGTTGCCTTTTTTATTTTTATTTTTTGTATAATCCGGTTTAGTAAACATAATGTTACAGGAATTTGATGATAATGCTTTAAAATAATGTTTTTTTTTTAAATCAGCAATTTAATTGTTTTATGGTTCACGCCGGCTAGCGGACTGAATCAGCTAATAGCGTTCGTCGCATGCACGAGGTGAATGAACTCCTGCACCGCGCGCGTCTTCATTGCACCCGCTAGTCGCGCGTCTCGCGGTTAGCATGAGTGCATAGTGTGTATACATACATTGCTGATTTGCAAAATACACAAGTCCTAAAATTTTCTTTAAAAAACGTTTCTGAGATAAATGGTTATATGCATTATATAGTATATTATTAGGGTTTAATCTTCGCAAGCGTTCCAAATACACCCGGTATATAAGTAGTAAGTACATTTTGTTATTTATAAGTAAATATAAAAATATATCAATTTTATATTTTATATAGTATTTACTTTTCTCTATTTTATATAGTAAAAATATTGATGTATCATACTTAGGAACCTGGCATAGTTTAATACAAAGCCGACAACAAAAACCGTATCAAAATCCGTTGAGTAGTTTACAAAATATGAATGCACAAACAAACTAACACAAACAGCTACTTTTTGTACAATTATATAATAAAGATAATGCGTGCTTTGATATTGAAAATTGTTACTAAATAATATGTCACAAAACAGCTGTTTCGTATTCGAACAATGCAACATTGACTACATTTTAAAAACCCTACAATGCCTTGGACATTAAAAACAGTTCAGTAAAAAAAAAAACGTCAACAGGATGAGCTGTCAGTGTCACAATATATTTCGGTAGCATTCGTCAGCTAACGAGTTCCTGCCGAAACCGATATTGGCAGACATTTTATTAGAATGGACGGATCATATTTTTATGTTTTATGATTTTAAATTTTCCATGGAGTAAAAAAAGTGTGTGTGTACTTATGTTCACGCGTTAGAAGTTATACTCCTTAAAGAAAAACACTTAGTACAATTTCATTACACTGTAACCTTTTTGCTTATTGTGTAGTTAATAACTATATCTTCTTCTGACGTCTATACTGTCATTATGTGAAAATTGTTGTATAGCTAACTTTATGGTGTCTCCGTCTAACACAGGTGCTCACCGGACATGGCTGCTTCGGTGAGTACCTGTGCCGGACGGCCCAAAGGGAGTCGGCAACTGTATGTCACGATTGTGGCGCGGCGGTGGACTCGGCCCAGCACACTCTAGAGGTGTGCCCGAGATGGGCGGCGCTGCGTCACGATCTGACGTCAGTTATCGGAGGGGACTTGTCTTTGCCGAGCATCATCACCGCGATGCTCCGCAATAACGAGTCCTGGACGGCGATGGTCTCCTTCTGTGAGGCAGTAATGTCCCAGAAGAAGGCCGATGAGCGGGTGAGAGAGGAGGCCGCCGACTAGGCCTCCCACCGTAGGCGACGAACAGGGGTGCGTAGGAGGCGCTACTTAATGCGCCTTCAGTAACGTCCCTGTGCTCGTGTCGGGCCGAGGCTGGGGTTAACCTGGGTCCAGATAGGCACGACGTCGTCAGGGACTGCTAAAAGTATCGTGAAAACGAAGGGCCGAGCAGTCCCCCCTTTGGAGGAGGAGTCTGGCCTCTCGCCGGGGTCAGCCTGTCGCCGAGGGTCCTGTGTTGCCTGCAAGATCCGGGACCCTCAAAAAGACGGCGGAGGGCGCTTGCAGCGGTTTGAGTGGGTAACGATAGCCCTAGTGCAAACCCCACACACGGCTAGGTTTAAAACCAACCCCGGTCCTAGCTATGGTTTGGGCTGCAAATTTCTGCTGCGGACCAAAAAAAAAAAAAAACTTTATGGTGTCGGTTTTTTTCGTCACGGCCCGAGGAGGAGACCCGTGCCCAACAGTGGGACATATTATAAGGGTTGATTTTATTATTATATAGAAATGAATACACCCAAACCCCAACGCCACATTCTACAAAATTATGGACTGTACTAAACTCGCTTCCCAGTTCAGTTGGCGGGGTGCGGGAGACGCGGGAGAGGGACCTACTTCACATTGGACAAATATAGGATCGCGATATATTCAACTCTAACTTAATCAACAACTTATTACTTAACTCGCTATTGACGTTCAAACCACAGTAACAACTAAACTAGCCGATGTCGCAAGTTAAATCACTACTGTACTTATTGAAATGTACATCTTCACTTTTTTTTATTTAACGCTGGGAAATGCTCTGAGGTATCCCGCTGGGGGTGGGTCTCCCCAGGCGGGTATGTGGGACTCTACCAGCTCAGCTCTACCCACTAAAACCCGGGCCACCAATGCCGCCTTTGGTGAGGTGTCCCGGATCTAATGAGCAAACAGCGCACCTCGACGGCTAGTCAGCCCCTTAGGAGACCGACGCCACCTCTACAGAGGGGTTGTCCCGCACTACAGAACAACCCCTCCCAAAGTCGGGTCAGTAAAATGGGGTGAGGTTCCCGTCCTTGCCCCTTGCTTACATACTTACCTACCTTGCTCTTTTGTCCACTCTTCTTATAAGAGGGGTACAAAGAGCCTCCTCGGCTCAATTAGCTTCGCCCAAGGTGCTGGGCACACCTTAGGCTACTGAGCCCCACCGCCACGTCAAGGCTTCACTTCTATTAATAATTTAAAAAGGTCCAATAACGTCAGTTTATAGCAACAGTCCCCTAAAGACTTATGTTCTAAAAATACACTGTCACAAAAACGGTAATTTTCATGAATATTTCCCAAAGGGTGAGTGGGTGGGTATGCTTTGTTTATGGGCTTCTAGGACGATGAAAGAAATGTCGTATTTTTACTCGACTGCCTCATGGGTTTATTTATTTAAAAACCAACAGTTTAATTAACAATAATAATGAGATAAGTTCTTATGATGACAAACCCAATTATAGGTCTTTGTAAGACAATATAAAAGTAAACAAATAAGTAAACGATTTTCGTTGTTATATTGAGGCAAGCTTGGCTGTAGTTTATATATAGTTTATATCTATCTATTCCTATACAGAAAAAAGCAATGATAACAAAAATAATAATAAGAAAGATGCCATGTTCAAATGTAGGCAGTAAATACTGCCTGCATGATACATACACACAATTTTTTTTGTACCTAAGCCTACACACACGCACAAATTTCATACTTATTTTGATACTTTCACGTAGGTACTAAGATGTTCATCTATCCCCACTGCGGATCAAGCCTTGTCGTGGCGGTGTACAGTAGCCTAAGGTGAACCTTGGGCGAAGCCAATTGAACCGAGGGAGCTGCTCTTTGTACCCCTCTTATAAGAAGAGGAGACAAAAGTGCTGGAGCAAACAATGGGCGAGGAAGGGAACCTCACTCCATTGCACTGTGCCGACGTTGAGAGGGGGTGTTCTGTGCTGCGGGACAACCCCTCTGTGGAGCTGGCGCCAGGCTCTTGGGGGACTGACTAGCCGTCGGGGTGTCCTGTTTCTCAACAGATCCGGGGCACCTTACCAAAGGCGGCATTGGTGGCACTCGCCGGGTTTTAGTAGGTAGTGTCCACTTTACCATGTTTCGGGTGCAGCGAGTCCCACATAGCCGGCTGGGGGCCGGAGTCCCCCCTCCCCCACGGGATGCGCATTTCCCGGCGCACAAGAAAAAAATAGATATTCATCCATACATCGATAAGCAAACGTACATACAATATTCCTACTCATGTTATCTACGTTGCACATACGCACATTACGTGAAATCAAAATTAAAACAAAGAGTTATATTTTTCCAATGTATCATCATCATCATCATCAGCCTCTATCCGTCCACTGCTGAACATAGGCCTCCCTCAATGAATGTATGTATGTATGTATTTCGATTTCTTAGGATTTCAGCTTGAGAGGTGTCGATAGTATATAGTAGAGGCACTACCGGTACCGAAATTATAAAGATTTCTAAACCAAATACAATATTCAATCCTTCCTCTGGTGAAATCTAAACAAAACCTTTGCAAAAATTGAACTGTCTATAATGTGACAGCCCAAATATTCTGTGAAATCGAAACATTGATAAAGGTAAGACAAATGTATACCCAAATTATATATTCTGTAATCCTTCGGATCCACGAGGATCCACGAAGGTTGAAAACGCTACATTTGTATGTAAATTTCCAATCGGTAGATCAAGATATTCAGATAGGCTTTGTACGGCTTTCAGAATCTTACCTAGCTTAGGTTGTTGTGTATAGTTTTGATATATTTACATAATATATCAAAAGTGAGACAGTATATTTGTGAGGTAAATTGTGTTTAAACAAATTTAATATTCTCTTTTAAAGTGAAACTTTTATTGCATCGTCTCAAACTTTTTCGTCTGTGTGTTGCATGTCGCGTGACGGTCGGCCGCCAAGTTTTCCAAGTATAAAATTAAGATTGATAAACCGATTTATAAAAATCGGTATAAACCCTTAATGGAATATTATTCCAAAATTTTTTAGTTAAATGTCTATAATGAGAAAAAAGTTTTACTTTTACCGTGGTTTCATAAAACCACACAATCCTTTTTATTATTGTTTTATAATAATGTAAAAGGCAGTGCCATTTCTGCGTTGCAGCGGGCCAGCACGACCGAGGTGGTACCTCTCGCTCACATATCGATTATCGGCGTAAAGTGACAGCTATGCTGTCGCGTTTCGCGCGGTTTATGAGTTTCTGGTGGGGTATGGGCGTCGAAAGTCGCCATATGGCTTCGTTTGCCCTCTTTATGCCTTAAAAAATGTTAATTCGAATTCCACTCATTATATTAATGAAACAACTTTTACAGTACCATGTTTGCTGTAAAGTATCAGATATGTCGGACATATAAAAATATTTATAAAATTCGTAAAAGTTCATCAAATCTCTTTATAATATCGATTGAATTGAAAGTATAATTATCTCATCTGTTAACGCCGTGACGGCAATCTTCATGACGCCGCCATGTCGTGATGCCCCCACTACCGCTCTCGACTATTTTTAACCGACTTCAAAAAAAAAAGGAGGTTCTCAATTCGTCTGTATGTTTTTTTTTTTTTTTTTTTTTTTGTATGTATATATATATATCTCCGCCGTTTGTGAATGGATTTCGATGGTTATTTTTTTGTTTGAAAGCTGGTGTTTCCAATTTGGTCCCATATTAATTTTATTAAGATCTGACAAGCCGTTTTTTAGTTATTCCCAATAATGCCTATTTGGTTGGTTTTGTTTACCTTGATGATATGATTTTTTTATTACGTGTCGATGTAACAATTGTATAGGATGCTTTGGTAGCACACCATAGTATGTCGCGGTCATCGTAATCATCATCATCATCACCATCACCATCATCATCATCATCATCCTTTATGCCTCCTTCAATGAACGCCAAGACGATGAATTTCGGAATCACTAAAAATTAAGAAATAAAAGCATTTTACAAAAAATTAAAACCGACTTCAAAAATACTAAACTAAAAAGTAATAAAATAACAGTTTCTTTAATGTTTGTGCTTACAACATATAATCAATTTAATCTTCTACTAATGTACAAACTTTGCGTTTACCACGTCATTATAGTTACTTTTGGAGTCGGTGTCGTATTTGTTGCTGTACATTACCTACCTACCTACCTTGGCTGACACCGACTCCAAAAGTAACTATAATGACGTGGTAAACGCAAAGTTTGTACATTAGTAGACGATTAAATTGATTATATGTTGTAAGCACAAACATTAAAGAAACTGTTATTTTATTACTTTTTAGTTTAGTATTTTTGAAGTCGGTTTTAATTTTTTTATGCTATGAATTTATGTGTGCGTTTATGCGTATACTATATTTCTTTGTTTATTTCTATACATTTTTATTCCATCTTTTGTTATGCGTAGCGTTTAACTATCAATTTCAATAATAAAAAGACGTTCAGCTTTGTTATATTCCTTCTTAGTTTATTTTCTTTTAGCTTGGCCCGGCCCTGATTCGTAGTGGTTTTACATCAATAAATGGAACTATGGAAGTAAATCAAGTATTCTGACGTTTGTTCGTCACTCGATCACGTATGATCCACTAAGAAAACATTCAATTTATTTTCTGTAGATATTCTGAGTAACAGAAATAAAATAGCATCGGGAACGTCTAACTCAGAAATCTACTTTTTGTAGCATTGTCGAGATTGCCGTGCGAATCTTCTCTAATGGTTTTTATCTAGACTTCGCGAAAACCTCGCCACTATCAGGATAGCTTCAAGATAAAAGTATATTAAACTTACATAGAACGCTACAGAAAAATCAAACCTTTTATTTCTTTAGAAATAGAGACAAACATACTGAATCTGGAATTGTATATCTATCTATATCTTTTCAACATTTGATAGATAAATGTTTTATTGTTACAAAATAAAATAAAAGTCCTTCTGAATAATTATTTAATCTATAAAGATAAATAAAATAGCAGTGTCTGTTTGTAATATTAAAGTAGGATGTAAACACGGTACATACCTATACCAAAAAAAAATAATGGAATTGCACTGGCAGATAGCTGATGTTATAAGGAGTAACTTAGGATATAAAAATAATCATCATCAATACGGGCGAAAACGCGGACCGCAGGTACCTACGGACGCAATCGCGAGTACGGGTAAAATGGCAGGTGCAGGTGAAATCGCGGGTACGGGCGCAATCGCAGGTGCATGTGAAATCGCGGGTGCAGGTGAAATTTCTGGTGTAGGTGAAATCGCGGCAAACATATAGCTAGATAAAGTTTGCGTGTCGCTACGTTGCATGTTATTAGTTGCGTGTTGTAAGGCAGTTTCAGTACTCCCGTGGGATCCCTGAGATCATGTGAAAGGTGGTTACCGTCGACTCTGATAAGTTATAACATTATCTATACATCACTATACCTGGATTATACAGATAAATAAAATTAAAGTGTCAATTTGTAATTTCACATTATCAACTTTTCACAAAAATAATGTGAAAGCATACTATACGGTACTTACATCAAAAAATCTATTTTTATGTCTGTATGTCAGCCTGTATGTTTGTTTCGTCTAATCTCTGTAACGGATGGGTCAATTTTGACGGTACTTTCACTGGCAGATAGCTAATGTTATAAGGAGTAACTTAGACTATAAAAGTAATCATCATCAATCGGGACGCAGCTGTGAATCTAAGATAACGCGGGCGAAACTGCGGGCAAAAGCTAGTTAATAATAAAACACGTGGTTTATGACTGGTAGAGCCAGTTAATAGTGATTAATATTAGGCCCAGATACCTAATTGTATACAGTTCTTTGTTCCCTGTTTTTTTGCGGCTGAAGAATCGTGGTGTTATAAAGATGTCCGTAAGTCGAGGAGTAGGGGCCATCCCCTTTTCTTGAATGTACACAATATTAATCGTTCTAAGTTTTGTATTATGTGTATAAATTACTTCATCATCATCATCAGCCTCTATCCGTCCACTGCTGAACATAGGCCTCCCTCGATGAACGCCAAGACAGCCGATCTCTTGCCACTCATCCAACACATACCGGCCAATACTTCGTCTATCTAAACGTGGCCTCCACTCTAGAACCTATTACTTATATTGTGAAAAAAAGAGTAAGCTCGTTACTTTTTTTTACTTATGTTAGTTGAGTAGGCAAACCCAAAACCCTGCTTAAGGTACGTTTGTTTAGTTTTTTTTAGTTTCAACATTTTTATCCTTCTTGTTTGCTATTAAATAAATATCACTTTGACACTGGCAATTCCATTTGGGAATCATCCAAAGGAGAAGAAGAAATATATGTACTAATTTGAAAGATGACTTCCTTTTTTGGGCACAATGTATATTTAAAAGTACTGTAGATTAAAATGTAATAAGCCTGGCTAAATATTGACTTCATCAATGTAACGCTCGCAAATGGATATTTTTAGTAAAAAACATTTAATTAAGTAGAGTATCTTTCAATCAATGTGTACAAACATCCATACATTTATTAACATTATTTAAGGTCAGCAAAGTTTATGCAAAGTAACACTAAAGTAACAGAGAGTAAAGAGGTTGCTGTAAAGTATCCGAAACGTCGGGCTTGTAAAAATCTTAATAAACCGCGATAAAATCCGTGAAAAATTGTTTTATTATAATTAGTGAAATTCGCGTAAACATTAGAAAACAATAACAGAGAGCAATTTAATTTGCTTTAACGTTGGTTTTAGTAAACGCACGGAAAACAAATTTGGTTTATTTTTAATTGGTTTTAGTCATTCGGGATGCATAAAAAAGCTTATTTTAATAGCATAGGAGGGTAAACGAGCATTCGAACCCTTTTGGCGACTGTCGACACCCCGGTCGTGTCGGCCTGATTCGGCTGCAAAGCAGCATGGCACTACCTCTTATAATATAGGCTATGTATAGAGTGAGATCTATGTTGTCCTATGTCATTGCTTTGAGTAAACTTAGTCGGTTAACCTGATGGTAAGTGATCACCGATATCCATAGACACCCGCTACATAATCAGCAGGTGCGTTGCCGGCCTTACAAATATAAGTATGTTCTTTTCTTGAACGTCCCTAAGTTATTATAAGCTGTCACCAATGGTATTCGGAAATACCAGCTGGTTTCATATAGTTGTTAGGTATATACTTCTGGGTCTGTATGACACGACGTCGCGGGGACTGCTTAGTAGCGGTCGGCAGTCCCCCCTTACGAGGAGTAGTCTGGCCTTCACCGGGGCGAGCCTGTCGCTGAGGTGATTCTATTGCCTGCAGACCCTCAAAAAGCGGCCAAAGTCGCTCGCAGTGGTTTTAATTAGGGTGAGAACTCCCAGGTGCGAGTCCCAATTGGGTCAAGATCTATTCGAAGATCCTGGCTACATCCATGGCTGGATTTCCTTGCGATATGAAAAAAAGAAGTCAGCTGCATCGAGGGAAGCCGGTACCGTCAAGCTGAAGCGTCAACGTGTTCCTTATACTCGGAGGACATCAAACCCCTCAGCGATGATCCATATAATCAGAAGTGCGGCACATCCCTCTCCACAGCTTTGTTCTACAGTAGATAACTCAAATATGATTTGTAATCTAATTTTCACAATATAGGTATAAAGGCTTTGTAACTAGGTGCAACAAGATTGTAATCAACATTGTTAGAACTAATTTAATCTGTGTTAAAACTAATATTTCATATTAACTTAGAAGTATTAATACAAACTTTGGCAGAGAACTATTACTCATTTTTATTATTAACCAACAATCACAGTACGTTTAGCCTGTATACGTTCGTAGGAACTAATATTAGGGGTAAGTGCTAGGAACGAAAATAAACACAATAGGTAGAGGTAATTTACACATCCATGATCCATGATCAGATCGAACCACTATATATTTGAAGTGAAGCTTCTTTGCGCGCGCGGTAAAATTTTACGGATGAAACGTCACGAAAAGTGCTACGTTTTTATCTAAGAAGAGGGAGAGAGTGATTAAGACCGATTGAGAGAGAGTGAGAAAGGGCGAACGTAGCATGAAGCACCATGGAGTGAGAGTAGCAAGCGAGTAAGAAAGTGAGATAAAGCGAACGCATCGCAGGTCTCGGAATAAAGTTTTAGATTAGTATAAATATAAACGAAATTTAAAAATTAGTTTGCCAAATAAGTTTCACTTCTGACATGTGTACTTCGTACGCACGCACTTTTATTCGGAAGCTCCATTAATAGAGAAAGTGAAAGTTATTTATTTTTTATATTTTTTAAGTAAGAATAGATGCATATTATGTGGCTCAAGAGTGGAGGCCGCGTTTAGGTAGAGGAAGTGTTGGTCGGCCATTAACCAGGTGGGAAGACAATCTCCGTGAGTGGCCGGTCCGTGTTGGATGCGGAATGACAAGGGATCGGCCGTCTTGGCGTTCATTGAAGGAGGCCTATGTTCAGTAGTGGACGGATAGAGGCTTATGATGTTGTGAGTGTTATGTAAGTGAAGTGGACAACTAGTGCTCAATAATTTTAAGAGGTAAACACATTGCTGATGATTTAAAAGCTGTTGAAATTTTTCACTTGCGAAATATTCATGTATGTGTATGTGTTTGTAATGATAAAACTCCCGACCAAAATAGCGATGACTCACTTCTCCGTCATCTGTTTTCACCGAACTTGTTGGATTGTTTTGAAACGTTCTCTCGATATATTTAGACTAGCCGTTGATCGCGGCTTCACCTGCATTTGTAAATCGGGGGTTTTCAGAATTATTCAAAAATGTAATTAGATAAATAAAAGTCTTTTATTGAACAAACATAGGATTAAACTAAACGTATTTAATACTACATTACGTTATTGTGATGGCTTTGCTATTGAAAAAAACTTATTATTAGTATAAATATGCTCATCGTTCGTTAAAAATTTTATTTCATTACTTAAATGTAACAATATTATTTATACTAGCTGTTGCCTGCAGCTTCGCCCGCGTTAACTTACTTAACTACTGTAGTCACAGTATGATGTTATATAGCCTATAGCCTTCCTCGATAAATGGGCTATCTAACACCAAAAGAATTTTTCAAATCGGACCAGTAGTTCCTGAGATTAGCGCGTTCAAACAAACAAACTCTTAAGCTTTATAATATTAGTATAGATTATAAATAAGATATTAAATTAATTATATAAATTTGCAATTATCCTGCGAAAAACGCAGTCTTTACAGCAAATGTGTGAGTGCACGCATATGCATGCATATAGCACCGCCCTCCTTTTAACGATTACTAATCGTAGAGTCTACATCCTGAGGATGCCTCGGTGTCGAAACGTGCGTAGATTGTTTGGTGGTGGTCTTTTACTGTGGTTGTGGTGCATGTGGGGTGGTGGTGCATGCGAGTGTACGCATATGCAGTGTGGGAAAGGAGGGCGGTGCTATATGCATGAATATGCGTGCACTCACACATTTGCTGTAAAGACTGCGTTTTTCGCGGGATAATTGCTAATTAATATAATTAATTTAATATCTTATATAATGGATTTCCGCAAGGTAACGCCTGATTCTATTAACTAGATTATAAATACTTTTTGTTTGCAAATGTTACAAAAGTACAAAAACTTTAACTATACGAATAAGTAAAATTGCAGTGTCTGTTTGTAATATGCGTTGCCCTCCTTTTCCATATCTCCAATGGGCCAATGGAAACTCACAAACCGCACGAAACGCGACAGCTTAGCTGTTACTTGACGGCAGTATTATGTGAGCGAGAGGTACTACCCCACTCGTACCGGCCCAATTCGGCTACAAAGCAGCATGGCGCTACCTCTTTAAAACAACTAGATATCTATAAGTTATACCTATCGAACTATAGGAGCTGTTCTATAGATTGTCTCATCACGATATTATCTCTGGAACTATAAGACCTAGAGACTTGAAATTTGGTAGGAATATTACTTTCGCCATGTAGAGGTCTGCTAAGAACGGATTTTAAGAAATTCCTGCCCCTCCCCCTGTGACAGAACGAAGTCTATGCGTGCGGGCAGCACGCAGACTTCAGTAAAACATAAAACGGAATATTTAATACCATCATATTATCTTCGCGGAACTTACGGCATTGAATGGGAATAATATTCAAGATATTATATTATATTCATAAAACATTGGAAGTATCCCGTTTTAAAATATAGCTAGTGCATAAGAAGACCTGACCTGGCAACGTAGTTCTGCCATAAAAATAATATATAATTAACCAGATATAATTTTTATGGCAGTTTATTTTCGAAAATTATATTTCATACGTTGGGGCGTATGAAATATACTTTACGACCTATTTTCAATTCTCATACAAAAAAACATATAATCTGTCGAGCCTTTTCGCAGGGTCTCAACACTCCTCACCATGGTTCAGGCCTTGAGTTGGCGGTGGGGCTCAGTAGCCTAGGGTGAGCCCAGCACCTTGGGCGAAGCTAATTGAGCCGAGGGGGCTCTTTGTACCCGTCTTATAAGAAGAGGGGACAAAAGAGCAATGGGTGAGGATGGGAACCTCACCCCTTTGTACTGTCCTGACGTTGGGATGGGTTGTTCTGTGGTGCGGGACAACCCTTTGTGGAGGTGGCGTCGGTCCCTTTCGGGACTGGCTAGCCGTCGAGGTGCCTTGTTAGCTTAACAGATCTGGGGCACCTCACCAAAGGCGGCCCTGGTGGCACTCGTCGGGTTTTAGTGGGTAGAGCTACGTCCACTTACCATCTTTCGAGCGCAGAGAGTCCCACATATCACAGACCACCACCACAACCACATACCTCAGAGCATTTCCCGGCGTAAAAAAAAGAGTCTAAAAATATTGAAATCCTCGCCATATTGCGGATTATTTCGGAACTAATTTCTGTATGGACGATACTATGTGTTGACGTAAAAAAGATACAGTGGCGACACCACGCAGGGTTTATATATTTCTGGTCAGGCTATACATACTTTTTAATTACAATTTAAAATAAGTATTTGATTACTCATATATAACGAGGTCGAAATAACTCAAACAATTATAGGGCTTTTAATATAAACGTTTGTTCAGGGATCAACTCGCCCAATACAAACAGTAGCCTTTCACAATTATGTCCATATCGGATGAAAATATTATTTTCGGAACATTTTTACGTTGAAGCTGACTTTTGGGTAGAGATGAATATTTTTTGCTTTATCATTATTATCAACTTTTCCCGACAGTTGGACATTAGCCTCTACCAATGAACGTCAAGACGACGCGTCCCCACCACTCGCATTTACCTAGCACCGCCCATGGCACAGAGATTGTTCCACCGCTGGAGGACGATATAATCCCGAACACGTCCATCTTTAATTGGATAGACAAACTGGCAGACGTGCCACCTAATGGTAAATGGTTAACGTCGCCCATGAACATAACCTAGTTTACCTGGAACTAGATAATCCTGAACTTTTGGTTGTGTATGTTTGTCGTTAGTCACCATAATGCTCCGACTGCTTGATTGCCTCCTTTTGACGTAAAAAATACGCTTTCTTCAATAAATTTAACTAGTATATATTTAAGTAAACGCAGGTTAGCACTTCTAGTATTTCAAAGCCGACATTTTGTAATACAAGCCGGCGCGTATACTAATTACTTTAGCCTTTAGCACCTCCAGGCGTTACCCGATTTCCCGCCAACGGGTTTTAATAAAACAGATACAATTTAAATTTAATATCTGGCACTCAATACTCTTTTGTTTCTTGAACCTTCCATTTCAGATCTCGAAAATTACGTACATTTGGAGCCAAGTCAAGAGGGTTTTTAGTTTGCTAAGTAAATTGTGCCAAGAGGAAGATAAGTTTTTATAAAATAATATGTCGTGTGCGCGAAAAACACTTAATGAAACAGCTTTTACGGATTTTATCGCGGTTAATATTTTTTTTTACATGCCTAACGTTTCGGATACTTTACAGCAACAGCAAGTACCTAGTAACACAAATTTTACGAAACCATAACTCCAATAATAGCTTGGTATTTCTCACTGCTAATACCAGAAATAGATCTTGCGAAAATTCTTGAACAAACTGACTTTTATACTCAGGAGTAGGTATGTCTTTTTTAATTTTATTTTTAATAGGAGTTTTTGTCCAACAAGGCACGTCAACTCCATTGTGCTTACTCTAAAAATACACAAAATACTATTTAAACTTTACTATATAATGAGAACAGAATTTAACACAAATGGGCGCTTCTTAATTAGCCGATCCGACACCGGCACCGGCCCGGCACCGGCCCGGCACCGACAGCTACATACTTTCTTCATTAGATCGACACCGACATGCTCCGACCTGACACAGCTGTGTATATTTCGGAAAAGAAAGAAAGAGCGTTGCACGATGCCAGCGTATAATAATAGATTGAATTGGTTTTACAATAATTACGACGCAAACAACACTAACAAAAAAGTATTTTGAGACAATTTTGGGTACACACATTCACTGGTGTCGGTGTCGGCGTTGGGCCGGTGCCGGAGTCGTGTCGGGTCCATCAATCAATAAGTGCTCTATCTCAGATGTCGGTTTCGTTGACGACATGCTTAGGACATATACATCATATGTCTTAAATATCTTCATTACAAAATCATATAAAAAAGAAAGCAAAAAAAAAAAGCTTTTATTTAAACGCTCTTTAAAGAAGAAAATAAAAATTTCCTTAAAAAATTTAACTATCAACTTATAACCTCATTATATACAATTTATATGATCATAAAAAGCTTGTCGCGCGATTTTTAAATAAACTAGTACCAATTTAATTATGTAAATTGATCTGCAAAGTTTTATTATATTTTCAATTTCAATGTAATTAAATACTGATAGGTAATTAAACCTCACGCAAAGCAGCATGGTACTACCTCTTACTAAACCAAAGTGTTCCTGGGTCATGGATGTATATTAAATATATTATGTATCATATTATACAAATCTTTAATATATGTATAGTATAAAAGTATTAAATATAATTAATATATTTAAGTAATAGGGATAACAGACAACGGAAATCCGTTGTAACACAAGTTCTTCGAGAACTTACCACGGGACCAGATGGACGTGGTGTAAGAGCATCCATAGATATTATTATTATTAGTATACCAGGTTCAAGTTAACAGTATATTGATCAACTCACACAAAGGGTAATATTAATATCATAGTTATTTTAATAACGTGAACGCACTCTTATCTTTCGATCGATAATGTGGGTGTGATAAGCCTGATACCTAATGGTAAGTGATTAGCGTCACCCATAAACATGACCTCGGGACCAGCCCTTATCGTGTCAGACCAATATTATTCCTATAAGTTGGCAACTTTAATACTGCTTTTTATGTTAATTGGATAAGCAAACTAGCAGAAGAGCTACCTACCTATAACTGGCCAGCGTCAGCTATGAATTCAATCAAATTCACTAGGAATCAGCCAAGGAAACTAATGCCTCTCCTGTCAACAATGAAAAGACATCAAAGATGGTAATTCGTATAACAAAATAAACAAACTTTTTTTTATGGATGCAGCCAGGATCTTCGGGTAGATCCTGACCCAATGTGGGACTCGCACCTGGGAGTGCCCACCCTAACTAAAACCACTGCGAGCGCCTTCAGCCGCTTCTTGAGGGTCCCGGATATGCAGGCAACGGACAGGATCACCTCAGCGACAGGCTGGCCCCGGCAAAGGCCAGACTACTCCTCGTAGGGGGGGACTGCCCGGCCGCTACTAAGCAGTCCCCACGACGTCGTGCCATACAGACCCAGGTTGCCATCCTGAGCCCGACACGAACACAGGGGCGTTACTGAAGGCGCATTAAATAGCGCCTCCTACGCACCCCCGTTCGTTGCCCGTGGGAGGAGGCCTCGTCGGCGGCCTCCTCTCTCACCCGCTCGTCGACCTCCTTCTGGGACATTACTGCCTCGCAGAAGGAGACCATCGCCGTCCAGGACTCGTCGTCACCGAGTATCGCAGAGATGACGCTCGGCAGAGACAAGTCCCCTCCGATGACTGATGTCAGACTGTGACGCAGCGCCGCCCATCTCGGGCACACCTCGAGTGTGTGCTGGGCTGAGTCCATCGCCGCGCCACAATCGTGACACACTGTCAACGGCTCCCTGCGGGCCGTTCGGCACAGGTACTCACCAAAGCAACCATGCCCTGTGAGCACCTGTGTCAGACGGAAGGTGAGGGGTTTGCGCTTACGGCGCATCCACTGCTCAAGGACCGGGTGCAAAGCAACCGTCAGGTTTTTGCCATACGGTTGCTGCGCCAGGTCCTCCCCCCACCTCCGCATTAACGCCTCTTGCCCTAGTCGGCGAACCCGCAGGATCCCGTCCAGCGTAAGGGTCTCACCGAGACACCTCCTATCCGAGACATAGGAGTGCATCTCGGCAAGAACCTCCGCCACGAGCTCCCACGGGGGGTCACCGGCTAGGGCAGTGGCTGCTGCCCACAAACCGTACGGTACCCCCGGATCACTCTTACCGCGATGACCCGCTGCGCCGACCGCAGCCTGGCCTTATTCCTCCCGGTAAGGTGATCCGCCCATATGGGTGCACCGTACGTCGCCATACTACGGCAGACTCCGGAGTATAGCTGCCTGCAGGCGGCACTGGGTCCTCCGAGGTTCGGGAGGAGTCTGCCCAGTGCACTTGCCGCCTTCACGACCTTCGGTCCCAACATGAAGAAATGTGGGCCGAAGGTCCACCCTCCGTCAAGGATGAGTCCCAGATATTTGATATGGGGGCTCATCCTGACCCTCACCCCTCCGACCTGGAGGGCAGCCCCCGGTGGGGGTCCTTTCCGCCCGGTCCCGCGGAAGAGAAGGGCTTCGGTCTTCTCAGGTCTGACCCGAAGCCCTAACCTCTCAATGCGGCTGATGACGAGGTCGATCCCGACCTCGGCCAGCCGCGCCGCCTCCTTATAGCCTCGTCCCCGGGCATACACGAGGGTGTCATCCGCGTAGCATATGACACCCATCCCGGGGGGAGGCGGCCTCGCAGGACCCAGTCGTAGCCGATGTTTCACAGGATTGGACCAAGAACCGACCCCTGTGGAACACCGCACCCAACTCGCCACCATTCTACGGACCCACACCGGTTCTCGCAGGCTACCCTCCTCTCGGAGAGGTACGCCTCCAACAGCCTCCTTAGTTACGGGGGCACTCCGAAGAAATTCAGCGCCTCCCGTATCACACTGTGAGGGAGGCTGTTGAAGGCGTCCCTGGACATCGCGACCACCACCTCCCCTCTGTGTTCCGCCTCAACCGTCACCGCCCGAAGGCGTTTGAGGGCGTCGACGGTCGACCGGCGTGCCCGGAACCGGACTCTGAGAGTCCCGGTCCCGGGCCCTCCTCCAGATGCTGAACGAGCCGGGAGGCCACTATTTTCTCCAAGGCCTTCCCAGCTTCGCTCAGCAACACAACCGGTCGCACCGCCGAAGCCGAGTCCGGGGTCCGCCCTGCCTTTGGTAGCAGGCAGAGCCGACCCTCCTTCCAGGCCCTCGGGAACTGTCCGGACCGCAGGCAGCGATCGAACAGCTCCCGAGTGCTATCGCCGAGGTACGCGAGAGAGATCGCGAGGACCCTCCCATGCACCCCGTCTGGACCCGGCGCCCTCTTCTTACTCTGGAGGCGGGACAGAACCACCTCCATTTCAGCCTCCGTGACGGGTGGCGGAACACCCTCCTCGTCCGGCGTCTGCCGAGCCATCCTGGGGGGCGTATAGCCCACGGGCGTGTCGGGGAAAAGTTCCCCAACGATCCTCCCCAGTTGGCCCCGCTGGAGCGTCTCGTTGATTGGGACCGACTGGGCGCGGAGCTTGTTCCGCGCCCATATGTATAGCCGACCCCAGGGGTCTCTGTTGAGACCCTCAACCATCTCCAGCCAGGCCTCCTCCTTGGCTCGGCAAATGGCTCGCTGCAGGATCTTTCGCTTTTCTGCGTAGACCCTGCGCAGCCTGTCGTCCCTGTCGACGTCCTGGGGGCGCCGCCGCCTGCTCCGGGTATAAAGCCGTCTGGCCCGATTGCAGGCGGCCCGGAGACTGGCTATCTCAGCCGACCACCAGTAGAGTGCCCGCCGCGGGGGTGGACGTCTCGCGGGCGGCATGGCCGCTCTGCAGACCGCGGTAAACGCGTCGCAGAGCCGGTCAGCCGCCTCATCCACCCCTAGCTCTACCAGCGGCGGGAGACTCCACCGGCCGACTATAGCAGCCTCCTCTGCCAGTTCCCGGTCGAGCTTTGAGAGTGCCCAACGCGGAAACTGACTTCTCCTCCTGGACGACGACGACGATGACGCCGGACGGACGGGAGCTGGAGACACCTCGAACCTTATATAGCGATGGTCCGAGAGTCTC
Source organism: Helleia helle (assembly GCA_963853865.1). Lineage (NCBI taxonomy): Eukaryota > Metazoa > Arthropoda > Insecta > Lepidoptera > Lycaenidae > Helleia > Helleia helle. The sequence continues at coordinate 14,149,104 of OY971433.1, read as the reverse complement.
CACCCCCGTCTCCACCCTCCACCCCTCCACTCTGCGGGCGATGGCTGGCGTGGCGAATGTGACATCCACCACGGAACCTCCCGACCAACGCACGAACGTCTGGACTGTCCCTACGTTGAGCAGGGACAGGCCGGCAGCTAGCGCCCACTCCTCCACTTCCCTCCCTTTTGGATTCGTGGCCGGGTTACCCCATGCCGTGGACTTGGCATTGAGGTCCCCGGCCACGAACACCTGTAGGGGAGCTAGCTGCCCCACCAGCGGCCCCAGAACGTCGAGAAACCGTTCCAGGGCCGCCAAGTCGCGGTTCGGTGAAAAGTAAACTCCGACGAAAGCCACCTCTCCTCGAACCTCCGCCACGTACCCGCGGCCCCTCGCTTTGACTGCGAGGGGGGGGCCGGCTCCAGGCCTCACCACGATCGCTACCGAGTCATCGGTGTCCCCCGCTCAGTGTGGGCTAGTGGGAGGCACAGCGTATGGCTCGGCAACGATCGCGACGTCAACGCACCACTCCGCTATGGACTGCAGTAATAAATCCTGCGCCCCGGCGCAGTGGTTGACGTTGGCCTGGAGAACGCTGAGATGCCTGGACATTATTCAAGCATCTCAGCATCCGCCGACTCTACTCGGCTCCCCCGGCTTGTTCGGAGGGGAACTTCCCGCGGGTAGCTGGGGGCTTGCAAGCCATGCCCCCCATTACGTGGCCTGCCGGCTTCCCCGCATCGGCGCACACCGCACAATGTGCGGCGGCCGAGCAATCGGCAGCCTTGTGGCCAGTCTGACCGCAGCGGTAGCACAGGCCACTGCGGTCTACGGCACACTGGCACGCTCCGGCGACGTGCCCTACTCCCAGGCATCGGAAGCAGTGCCTGGGGCGCGCCTGCAAGAGGTGGAGTTTTGCGCGGCTCCAACCCACCGCGATACTCCCTTGTTGCAGCAGCTTCTTTGCCGCTGCAACTGGGAGTTCTATGTGAGCTGTACCCGAACCCATCTGCCCCGTGCAGATATTTCGCACGAGGACCAGACCCGGGTTACAGCCTCCCTCCTGGGCCACCGCAGTTTTGAGACGCTCTGCGTTGACAGCGTCGCTCAGGCCCGTTATCCGTAGTTCAGAAAATAAACAAACTATAGTAGTGATGCCCGTACCACATACATAACATTACTTTCAATACCTCTGTGGCTCAATGGTGGTTTGCGCTCAAGCTGGAGGTAGCGGGAACAAAACGTTTTCTGTGCTCCTGGGTCATGGATAATAATAATAATAATATAATAATATCTATGGACGCTTTCACACGACGTCAATCTGGTCCCGTAGTAAGTTCTCGAAGAACTTGTGTTACAGGTACCAGACAACGGAAATATATTTAGTACTTTTATACTATACATATATTTAAGATTTTTATTATATAATACACATATTTAATACACATCCATGACACAGGAACACAGAAAATATTTTTGTTCCCTGGCGGGATTCGAACCCGCAACCTCCGGCTTGAGCGCCAACGCGCTTACCACTGAGCCACACAGAGGTCGTCATGGATGTGTATTAAATATGTGTATTATATAATAAAAAAATAATATATGTACATATAGTAAGTATTATTTATAACGTTACACAAGCTTTACCACCGGACCAGATTGACAATAGGGCCTTTACTCCTACAGTAACGAACATTCACGCAGCAACACAAGAGAAAGGAGGTAGTCCGGTAGTACTTCTAATGCCGTCCACATCTACCCGCATACTTCATTTTCGTGACCAAGAAATTTGTAGATGTCGAAATATCGAGCTCTGCGAAATAAAAGTGAAAGTATGGTAGGAATCCCATTTGAAATAATTTTAGAAATAAAAATGACCATGTTATCTTAAAACTTATCTATTTATAATTTATATGGCCCACGTGGTCACGGGTCGCTGGTCGACCATCTCCGTGTAATGGCGGTCCTAGTTGGACGGGAGTGGAGGACGTCTTGGCGTTCACGAGGCCTCTGTCCTGGGACGGAAGGAGGTTCATAATGCCGCACGTAAAAAGCTCACTAATATGAAATACGCCGTAGACAATACAATAGTAGCACTTATTTTTCACTTTATATGAAACCATAACTCCAATAATGACCATTCCTTATTTCTCACTGGTAATTCCATATATCTTGCGAAAATTCTAAAACAAATGTCTGACTTTTAAGACGTCGAAATATGTTAGTAATCGTAGTAAGTTACAGTAACACTCAAGTTCTACAAAACATAACTCTAATAATTTATAATACTGATGATTTTTGCTCGAATCACAGAACGTCACTTTAAAAATCTGATATATTCATACCCGCCTAAAGAGATAAATAATATTGGCTGTTTGGTACTTTTATTACAATGTTATTCTCCATTCATCAAATAGAGCAATAGCACCATAATTCATTGTGTTATGACGTCTCAGATCTGAATTGATATGAAAGGTATTCTTTTAATTCGTGACCTGGATGAGAATATTATGATCTCAATATTTTGGTAGAGTCTAGTCACTAGTGGCTATGGAGTATGGACTCGGCCTTTTGAGTGAGAGGTCCGGGTTCGATCCTGACCCCTGTGGTACCTTGAAATGGGTTTTTCTAAATATGATGCACCTGAACATGAGACATTGCTCACGGGACGCTGCTCACGGGTGAGGGAAACATCGTGAGGAAATCTGCATGACTGATGAGATTAAGTCTTTGAAGGTGTGTGAAGTTTACCATTGGGCCAGCGAATCGGTGAACTATGGAGTATGGCTCAACAGCCTCCTCGCCGTATTTCGAGGAGGAGACTCGTGCCCAGGAGTTTGATATATAAGAGTTGATATTATTATTATATGACTACTCTAAGAGGAAAGGTCTTGTTGCCAATTACATAACCTCTTCTCTTATTTAGGACATAGCCTTTGGGGAAGATGTAGGCACGATGAAAGTACCCAGAGTTGTGGAGCTCGTAGCTAAGTAATAACGGCTGCATGGATCGATCCATTAGGTTGAGTAATTGATGATGGATGACTATCATTACATGCCGAGACCCCTCCGTGCCTCGGAAAGCATGTTAAGCCGTACGGGTCGTCAGAATTTGTAGAAATCAATTTGCTTTTCAAATTAAATCTCTTACTTTATAATATAACTAGTGGCACCGACAGACGTTGTCCTGTACAAAATTTTTTTTGTGAATCTAAACCATCCTCGAATCCCCTTGAACTCACACAAAAAATTTCATCAAAATCGGTCCAGCCGTCTAGGAGGAGTTCAGTACATACACACGCACGCAAGAAATATATATATAAAGATATATCAAGAATACCAAAAAATATCAACATGATAATCAACGCGTAACAGAGCCTTTTTTTTTCTGTAACGCCGGGAAATGCTCTGGGGCATCCCGCGGGGGAGTCTCCCCAGGCGGGTATGTGGGACTCGGTGTGCCCGAAAGATGGTAAGTGGACGCAGCTCTACCCACTAAAACCCGGCGAGTGCCACCAATACCGCTTTTGGTGAGGTGCCCCGGATCTAATGAGCAAACCTTGACGGCTAGTCAGTCCCCCAAGGGACCGACGCCACCTCCACAGAACAACCCCTCCCAACGTCAGGACAGTACAATGGGGTGAGGTTCCCGTCCTCGCCCCTTGCCCACTGCTCATTTGTCCCCTCTTCATATAAGAGGGGTACAAAGAGCTACCTCGGCTCAACTAGCTTCGCCCAAGGTGCTGGGTTCACTCTAGCCTACTGAGCCCCACCGCCTGCATGTACGCGTAACAGTAGCCTTACGTAGTCTAACACTGGCTTTTGGCCCCTTGTCGTGAACGTCAAGACGGATATCGCGACTCATGTTGACGACAATGTTCGTGCAGAAGTCATTCATGCAATGGGCACCCCATTTAAAATGATTTCTGCACGAACATTGTCTATTTATATAATGAACTATATATTTAGCTAATATGCCTTAAAAGGCAAAATCTTCCAGATTTTCTCCTCCATTTTAATGGAGAGGAGAGGAGAACATCTAGACTCTCTTAAAGGAAAGAGCCTAGGGTATGTGGAGATTTTTACCCAGTGAAAACCCCCCGGTGGTCTACCTCCGCGTTATGTGAGAAATGAGAAGCCCTCACATAAGGATCTCCGGAGGAACTTCACCAGAGGCATACCTAATATGCCTAGGCCTAAGAAGGAGGCCCATATCTAGTAGTGGTTGAATAAAGACTGATAATGATGATGATTATATGATGATGATGATAGTGGTGGTGGTGGTAATGATATTGATGCTGATGATGATGATGGTGTTAATGATGATGATGATGATGTTAATGATGATGATGATGGTGTTAATGATGATGATGATGATACCTAACACAAAACATTATTTTATTAAGATATGACACAAAATGTGATTTTTAAAGGATGAACTATGGTGGGTAAAATATAAAAATGTAACAGCTCACGCGAGGTAAAAAAATAAAAGCACTTTTCAAACATTTATTACGTCGTATAAAATTCCATCAAATGAATTTTAACGCAAAAAAAAAAACAAAAAACGTTTTGAGAATTGTTTGAACGTTTTATGTCACGTATGTTAATATGTTGTTTACTGGTAGGAGGGTTGTGCTGTGCCGCGCTCCCGTCCTCTCAACATCTTACTTGTTTCTAATTTCTCTAGTGAAGGAGCTTTGCTGTGTTTTAGAGAGAAGGGCAGTACAGGCAATTTACTGGCATAAAGATTACATACTATATCCCAGGATTAGCCACACAGGTGGAGATTCACCACACCATGATTCAAGCCTTGTCATGGCGGTGGGACTCAGTAGCCTAGGGTGAGCCCAACACCTTGGGCGAAGCTAATTGATCCGAGGGGGCTCTTTGTACTCCTCTTATAAGAAGAGGGGACAAAAGAGCAGGGGGCAAGGGGTGAGGATGGGAACCTCACCCCATTGTACGTCCCGAAGTCGGGAGGGGTTGTTCTGTGGTGCGGTACAACCCCTTTGTGGAGGTGGCAGCTCAACAGATCCGGGGCACCTCACCAAGGCGGTACTGGTGGCACTCGCCGGGTTTTAGTGGGTAGAGCTGTGTCCATTTACCATATTTTGGGCGCAGCGAATCCCACATACCCACCTGGGGAGATCCGCTCCCCAGGCGGGATGCCTCAGAGCATTTCCCGGCGTAAAAGAAAAAAATCTTATTATGTGCAAACAATCGAATATATATAAGGTTCTTGATCCAGCGCTAGATAATTTTCAATGAAAACTAGCTCGTGAGCTAGCGTTTGGCAGCTAGCCAGGAATTTGGGTTCATTCGCAGTCGACGCTCTAACGTATTTCATGTTTAATTTCAATTCTTTTATGTATGAACCAAAAGGGAGATTAAGGTCTTCCATTCATATGCTTGTCTATATGGAGGAGTAGCTGCTGTCCGCATCTGCATCATCATCATCAGCCTCTACCCGTTCACTGCTGAACATATACTCGCATCCAACACGGACCAGACACAGCACGGAGATCGTCTTCCCACCTGGTTAATGGCCGACCAACATTTCGTCTACTTAAACGGCCTCCACTCTAGAACCTTACTGCCCCATCGGTCATCTGTTTTCCCGAGTGTGTGACTAGCCCACTGATATTTCAACGAGCTTATTCTTTGCGTGATATCGGTAACCTTAGTTCTCTGGCGGATATCTTCGTTTCGATGTGTCCGCAGCTTAGCCTGAGTTAACTTAGATTTACTTAGCCTAAGTTTAATGTAACTTAGTTATCTATCTGTGAAAATTCCGTCAAAATCCGCTCAACTCTTTCAGAGATTAGCCGGAACAAACCACCTTTACATATTCTATGATTTTATATCATTGAAAATACTTTCTATATAAAAGTAAAGAAATTGGTTTGAAAGACATACGGACAACAGAGTGAACTTAAAAGGGTCTGACATTAGCAAATCCTCGTGGGAGCCAATACAGGAAGAACTTAAAAGGATTCAATTTGTCATTTTGTGGAGCATAACCCTAAAAAGAGCAAAATAATTTTTAGAAATGACTGATGATTCTAACATGCTTCCCTATTCATGTCCCTATTAAGGCGAATTTACGGCAGTCATCTATCCGTGACACGTCTAAACAAAATGGCCGCTTAAACTCGATGTAAATGCTGGTCATTAGTTGCAGTCTCCGTTGTTAGCGTTTGTTTGAGCTGTAATTACAATTAAGGCTGATTAACGTTAGCGGGGGTTTTCAAAAGGGGGCAACTGCAACGTTCAGCAAGGCTTTTCAAAATGATGGGTGCAGATTCAAAGTTTAGCAAGGGTTTTCATAAGGGTGCAGTTTTAACGGAAGCAAGGGTTTTCTAAAGGGTGTAGGTTCAACGATTAAAACGGGTTTTCAAAAGGGTACAGTAACAACGTAAGCAAGGGTTTTATTAAGGGTGCAGCTTCAATGTTTAGCAAGAGTTTACAAAAGGGCAAAGTTTCAAAGTTTAGCAAGGGTTTTCATAAGGATGCAGTTTCAACGTTTAGCAAGAGTTTTCAAAAAAGCACAGTTTCAAAGTTTAGCAAGACTTTACAAAAGGGCACAGTTTCAAAGTTTAGCAAGGGTTTTAAAAGGGTGCAGCTTCAATCATGATGATTGGATGTAGAGTGTGTTATGTGACGCCAGTATGTCGCGCGATTGAATCCCGTTGAGGGCAGAATATCATTTTGGTAGTAGTCTCTTTTGTTAACGTCGTCTTGGCGCTCTTTGAGAGGTCCAGACTCTGATCAGCAGTGGACGGATAGGGGCAGATGATAATGATGATGTCTCTTTATTTTTTCGCCACTATTTTTTGTGAATATTTAATTTTAAGATCTGTTACAGAAAATGTATAATTAAATAGTTTTATATAAAACATTATTATTATTTTACGTAAATTAAAATATAAAAAACCTACTTTCAGGGTTTTATCTTGTGTTACTAACCACTTGCAACACCGGTCGGATGTGACACCGTTTACCCTAAATGCATCAATTGAAGTAATTTAAATTATAGACTTCCGGTGGCGCTAAAATGATGCACCATTCATGAATATAATGTTGATTAAGATTAAAGTTTAACATTAATAAACCTTAATATACGTAATTAATAATTCTAATTATTAATAATATATTTACAATAATTTTTTGTAATATTATGGCGATATTTTTATATAAATTAGATTTGGTATAAAAGGATGCCAATAGCGGTCTTATCATACATTCTACTAGTATACTTCGTGAAGGGCGTTACTCTGCCGAAATTTATTGTGATCGAGAAGATTCAATTGTTTTATCGAAAATTCCTGCTGAGAGTCGTTACTCTTGCTTTAAGGTTTTATTTAAACCGACCATGTACTGTGTGACGAAGAACCGCTATAAAATCTGTAGATTACGTTCTCCCTTTTAAATACATTAACGAAGTTTTTGACGTGACAACGTCTTATAATTCGATGGAGCCAGCTGCAAGAACGAAAAAACATGACGCATGCGGCGTTACCTCGCTGAGGCGTTCCATTTTCTTATGACGTTGTAACGTTCAACTATCGTCAGTAAACCGACTTTAAAGACAACCGTTTTTTTTTCTATGGACGCTTTTACACGTCAATCTGGTCCCGTGGTAAGTTCTCGAAGAACTTGTGTTACGGGTACCAGACAACGGAAATATATTTAATACTTTTATACTATACATATTATATTTAAGATTTTTATTATTTAATACACATCCATGACCCAGGAACACATAAAACTTTTTGTTCCCTGGCAGGATTCGAACCCGCAACCTCTGGCTTGAGCGCCAACGCGCTAACCACGAGGAGCCACGGAGGTCGTCAAAAGTTTCTATTATAAGAATATGCGACGTCACATTTATACGACCCACGATTTGGGGAAGATCTTCAAACGCTTCCAGAACATTCACTTACTTCAAAGAACCTACGCCTTCGAAGAACCATATCATTAAAGAATTTAAATTTCTCATTTAAAATAAACGCTCTAAAAAAAAGAAATGAAGAATAATTTCTTTCTAATTCAATTTCGCACTTGAATGCAAAATGCGAATTAAGTTTATTAAATGAAAAATGCATTTTATGCAGAGCTGACAATAAATGCGAGGCTTATGTGAATAGAATTACCAATTATGTGAATTATTGGCAGTTTGCGTATTTCTTTGCCTTTCAAGTTTATACATAACTAGTAGGTGCCCACAGCTTCACCTGTGTTAGATTTAGCCGTATCAGGATTGATGATGATTAATTTTATAGCATATGTCATATCAGGTATAGTTTTTAAATAACATTTCATCAGTGAAAGAATTTTCGAGTATTTTTTAAGTGAAATCGTAAGAAATAAACAAAAAAAAACAAATCTTTCGTCTTTGTAATATTAGCCGAGGGGGCTCTTTGTACAAAAGAGCAGGGGACAAGGAGCGAGGATGGGAACCTCACCCCAGTACCCCCGTGCTTAAGTACTACTACTTTTGAGTGCAAGTAAAATATGTCTTTTAAATATAACTTGCTGGATATACAAGGTGAAGTACTCTTCATTGTTATCAAGTTAAAAGGTAGGGCCATGCTGCTTTGCAGCCGAATTGGGCCAGCACGAACGGGGTGGCACCTCTCGCTCACATAACACAGGCGTCAAGTGTCACACAGCTATGGTGTCACGTTTCGTACGGTTTGTAAGTTTCCGGTGGCCCATTGGGGGGATAGGGAATAGGAAGGTCATCTGCATAATCTTTGCTAGTGCGGATGTGTATGGGCGTCGATATTCGCCAAACGGTTTCAACTGCTCGTTTGTCCTCCTATGCTATAAAAAAATGGCAATCACTTTATAGTGAGTGAGAAACTAAAAACCATACAAGTGATGTAAGTAACTTGCGCGCCTTGTATCTTATGCCCTGATGCAATTTAATCTGACGTCTTAAAGTAGCTCACAATCAAGTCTAAAGGAGTCGGTTACTAACAAACCTACAGGTGCAGCTAAAAAGCGTGTAAAAAACGTCACAAAAAACAAATAAGAGTTCAACATCAACCTTTTTTTATGTTAGTTGGATAGGCAAACTGGCAAACGTGCCACCTGATGGTAAAAAGAAGAAAGAAAGAAAGAAAGAAAATATACTTTATTGTGTATATGAGAATACATACATCAATAATGGAAATTACAGAAAAAAAAATGTACACAAAGGCGGCCTTATCGCTAAGGTAGCGATTTCTACCAGACAACCTTAGGGAGAGGAGAATTTGAATACATATAGGGTCGTTATGAAAAGAAAAGAAAAAAATTAAAATAAAAGAAATATGTATATATTTAAATAGATAATATAATATATACTATATAATTTAAACACAAATAAATATGTACAATATTACATAATATTCTAAATAAACATACTTATATCGATACTTATCATATGATATAATATACATATAGACATATATACCTATACACTAATATATATTATATTATTTAAGGGTATTTATAAATACATAAATAAATACATACCCAATTGCTTTATGATATAAGTACTATTATTTCGCACAGCAAATTGATTTTAGAAATCGATTCAATAATATTGTTGATTTGTAATTTCAAAATATGATTTTTTAAGTAATGTCTTAAATCCGTTGAGCGTTTTAGCTTTTCTAATACTTTCCGGCAAGGTATTCCACTGTATGATAGACTTCACTGTATAGGAACAACTATAGAATGAGGAATGATGAGTAGGTACTCGTAGAGTGAGAATATCATTTGAGCGCAATAAATTTCTCCTTAAGATACTCTGGTGCCTTAGGATGATGAAGCACGTGGTACAGGAGCGACAGTATTCTTGTATTCCGGCGAAAACGGATTGGCAACCACTTGAGCTTAGCACGATATTCAGAGATATGATCATATTTCCGCAAAGAAAATATGAATCTTATTGCTAAATTTTGGAGTCTCTCAAGTTTATTTAATTGTTGCTCGGTGAGATCAGGGTAGCACGCGTCGGCATAGTCAAGAGTAGAAAGAAAGAGAGATTCAGCAAGCGCAATTTTGGTAGAGATAGGGAGCATGTATTGAAGTCTTCTTAGAGAATGCCAAGTTGCAAAACACTTCCTACTTACTTCATTAATTTGAGTGGTCCATGACATATTCTCATCCAAGAATACTCCAAGATTCTTAACACATTTGCTAAAAGGAATAACTGTATTGTTCATGAGCACCGGTGGGATGGAGGCCCAGGCTATCCTCGAAACAAGTACCTGGCTACCTATTACTATAACTTGCGATTTTGCTGGATTCAGTTTTAAGCCGTGGCATCGACTCCACTCGTAAACTGCAGCCAGATCATTGTTCATAATAGTAATAGCCTCAGGCAAGCTTTTGAGTTCAGCCTGGGTGTAGATCTGCAAATCGTCTGCATACAAATGGTAGAGAGAGGATATATTCTTTGTGATTGTGTTTATAAAAATAGCAAAAAGGAGAGGAGATAATACGCCACCTTGCGGGACACCGACAGGTAAGTCAGCCCATGAAGATATCTCCATTGCTGTCTTTATTCTCTGCCGACGTCCCTGCAGATAACTGCGAAACCAGCCAATCACTGTTGGAGATATGTTAAGAGAGAACATGATGCTGAGAAGTATGTCATGGTCAACCGTATTAAAGGCATAACTAAAGTCCAATAGTGACATAATGGTGAGTCTTTTATTGTCCATACCATGTCTGATGTCATCAGTGACCCTAACAAGAGCCGTGGTAGTACTGTGTCCTGTTCGAAATCCAGACTGAAATGGATTAAGCAGTTCATTTGTAGTCATATATGTTGTAAGTTGAGAGTGGACTAAGCGTTCGAAGACTTTAGAAAGGAAAGGAAGAATAGATATAGGTCGAAAGTCATTAATAGTGGCAGAGTTTGTTTTTTTAGGTATAGGAATAACATAGGCGTCCTTCCACAAACTAGGAAAGATGCCCGAATCTATAGAATAATTAAAGATGTGAGGAGTAAGAATAGGTAGAATTAGATCAAGTACAGGAAGCAGCATCTTACGACTAATGTTATCAGTGCCAACAGCATCAAACGATATAGACAATATATTCTTCTTAACATCAGAATCAGTAAATTGGCTAATAAGGAACGGTGAATGTTTAGGAGTTGGAAGTTGTGAAAGATAATAATTTAACGTGTGAGCCTTAGTATTGGCTTCAAAATTTGAAGAAGGAGAAGCTAAATGTTGGTTAAGTTTGTCTGTAGAAATGTTAGGATTAGAGTAATTTGGTATTTTGCCAACTCCAAGTGATTTTAGAAATTTCCACACTTTTGCTGGGTTGCCGTTCTCAACCGATGTGTGAATGTGACGTTTTTGTGCATCTCTACACATAGTATTACAGCGATTTCGTATGTTAATGTATCTCGCACGGTGCTCATCAGTGTTCGTCTTCCGGTATCTCGCCTTAGCCTTATGCTTTTTATATATCAGTTGTTTCAATTCGTCAGTTAACCACGGTGCAGGAAGATGTTTGATTTTTACAGGTCTTACTGGTGCATGTTTGTCATATAAACCTGTGAGTAAGTTATTAAATATTTCAATTTTATGATCGATGTCAGTTTCAGTGAGAATTATAGACCAGTCCAATCCACGCGCGTCATCTAATAAATCATCTAAATTCAATCTTCCAAAATTGCGCTGCATTACAACTCTCGGTTTTTGCTTAGGAGGGTGTAAATTATAAGAGAGATATAATAGGTCATGATACGAAAATGCATCTGCCGAACATTGTCCAAATTTAACTACAAACTCCGGGGCAGAAACCATTATGAGATCAAGAAGTGAGGGTGCACAATCAGGAAAAAAGTGGGTGGGATTTTTTTGTAATAAATGCATATTGCAGGCATCTAGTATAGATCTAAGCCTCTCAGATCTCCTATCCTGCTTAATCATGCATGTATTAAAATCGCCCATTATGATATTGTGACGATAGAGAGGAATGTATGTTTCAAGTAGATGTTCAAAAGAATTAAAATAGTCTATATGCAGTGAAGGGCTGTAAAATACGCCTAGTAGAATTTTTGTGTGTGCTAAAGCAACCTCAATCAAAATATGTTCCGCAGCATCAACAGGCGGGGGCTGAGGTGACAAACTAATCAAAGAGAAAGGAAAATTAGTTTTCAAATAGATTGCCACACCACCTCCTCCTTTATGGATGCGGTCATTTCTTATAAGCTGAAACCCGGGTAGTGAGTAGCTGGTGGAAGGTAAACAAGGTTTTAGCCAGGTTTCCGATACAAGTATAGCATGTATGTTATTTGATGCAAACGACGCGAGCAAATCGGGATAATGAGCCGGAATACTTTGGGCATTAATATGTATGACATTAAATGTATGTTCATCAGAAAACTGCTCAGAGATGATATCTTTTATTGTAACGGATGGTACACTGTGAAAACTTTCACTACTGTTATTAGACGATAAAGAACAAAATTCATCATCAGAAATATCAATCATTATAATTTTACGAAATGTGCAAATAATAAACAAAATAATAATAATTAAATGCAGTTTATAATATGAAATAAGTATAATAATAATATGAATAAATACAAAATAGTATAATAATAATATGTATAAATATAAGTATATTAATTATTATCTTTAAAATAACGACAAAATAATAATAATTATTATAAAATATTTTTATCTTATATACCTATACCCGCCAGTGTCTTGTAACATTAGGTGAGTTGCTACACTGTATTAAAGCAGATAGTATGAAAATAATGACATGAAGAAGTATGTTTAATATATGTACCAATAAAATAGAAATAATGCCATGGTAATATTCTACAATCTACAGCAATGCAAATAAGAAGAAGAAGACAGTAACAATCATACTTGTCATTTGTCATATGTCAAATCCTTCCTAATATAAAAACATATTTGTAATTTGTATTATGAAATTGCTTGCAGTACATACATAATAACTACATATTCTAATTTATGTTTATATGCACATGGTTATAAAAAAAGGAGAAAAAATATAGAAATAAAAATAAATAAACCAAAGCTACCTGTTAGTTGCGACTATTCTAAATAACGGATATTCATACCGTACAAGAAGAAAATAGGAAAATTTTAGAATTGGTAGGTATGTATGTTACATAAACAAGACTGACAAATTAAAGATGATGACATTGAGTAGTGAATACTTATAAGTGATTATTAATATATAAAGAGTTAGTTCTTCCTTACTGCTTTTTTTGTTCCTGAGGTGACTGGGTTAGTCTTTTTCTCCTTTAAATCCTGTACAGCTGGAACTACAGGAGCAGTTGGAATTGGACCTTGGATGGCATCTAGGTCTGTCATGCACCAAACACGACATCGTGAGCCATCCTGTCCTAACACTATGATACATCCATCCTGCATCCAACACTTGGATACACCAAAACGCCTTCGTGCTTCCATGAATGTGTCATGTCGACTCTTTGTAAGGAATTCTGAAAGTGTTATGCCTGTTTGTTTCAGGTTTGTCTTGGCGTTCCACACTACACTTCTTGATTCCATGTTAGAAAATTTTACAAGAATGGATCTAGCTCTTGTAGTGTTTGGTTTACCTAACCGATGGCAACGTTTAATTGAAGAGGATACATTAAAGTTTGCCAATTTCAAATGCACTGTCACCATGTCCGCTACCGCCTTGATGGGATCCTTTTCTTCTTCTGGAACACCGTGAATTAAGAGAATCTTCCTGCGGCTTCTCATTTCCATCTGGTCGTACATATTTGTCAGAGCTTCCAAGTGTAACTGTAGTGATTTCAGTGCCATCAAAACAAACTCTCTAAATGCACTAAACTCACTACTCAGTTTAGAAGTAGGACTTGCCACTTGGGACCCTGTCTGCTGAAGCTCCAGTTGAAATTGTGCCATTTTGGTGTTGAATACTTGCGTCATTTCGGACATAGACTGTTTAAGTGCATCCATTGTGAAAAGTGATGATAGTGGTCTAATGTGGTTTTTTTATATAAGAGCGTGTGGTTGTGAATTTTACTGTTAAATTGACACTAAAAGGGTAAGGTAATGATTTTACATAGTATTTTGTATAAAATTCATAGATATTATTGTAAAAAAATAACTTTAATTAAAGAGCAGAAACTTTTGGTCTTTTCTTTTACACGCCTACCCTCAAAAAAAAAAAAAAGTAAAGTAAGTGGTTTACGTCACCCAAAAACATAAACTAGTTTGCCTGGAACGAGCCCAGGCAACTCATTTATGTGTTGCCTATCCTGAGACATAATATGTTAGGTCTCGGTGCTAGTAATTACACTGCCTGTCCTGCCCTTCTGTCCAAAACACAGCAAAGCTGTTTGACGGGAGAAACAAGCAAGATGGTGGTACCCATGCAGCCGGGAGCGCGGCGCTTCCCTCCCACCGGTAAACCGGCATGCAGGTTTCCTCACGACGTTTTCCTTCACCGGTAAAATTGAGTTACTGTATATTATGTACAATTCTTTAGTTACCTACTAGTTTAATTGTATTTCAATATATTTTCCCGCGAGTCTGATATTGGCAGGAAGTTTCCAAGCCCTCGCGAAACTCCGAGCATTTCTTCAAGTTTTCAACCGTTATATTTTCAAATTAAATAAAAATTAACTAACTTTACAAACATGATAGAAATATGAGATTATATGTATTATACAATAAAATACTTTATTTTAAGATTGGAAAATGTGAGTTTGTTCGTTTTCTACGCTTAAACCACTTAACTAATTAACTTAACACCTTTCACCAATGGAAAGCTACATTAACATAGGCTGCATTTTACCCCCATATTCCCACGGGAATAGGAACTACGCGGGTAAAAATGCGGTGCGCTGTAATTGATATTACAATATCAAAGTTTTGAGTCTAGTTGTTATTAATGTTTTAGGTGTATATATATTATTAAAAGTCTTTGGATATTTAAATAAAAATCACGTCGCGGTAATATGTTATATTCAAATATTGAGAATACAGTTTACATTTAATGTTCCTTATTAGCTTAGGTCGCGTGTACACAATACCGCGGTTACAACTAGACTGTTCTAATGATCCGTAATACATAATATTATGTTAGCGTACATTACTGTATATAATAATGCTGACTCAAAAATATAACTGTGTCCCTGCAAAAGTATAAAATAAATTTAGAGCAGTGACAAAATTTTGTTCGTTTTTAGGGTTCCGTAGCCAAATGGCAAAAAACGGAGCCCTTGTAGATACGTCATGTCTGTCTGTCTGTCCGTCCGTATGTCACAGCCACTTTTTTATGTTAGTCTACTATTAAGAATCATATTATTCACACTGTTTGAGTACCATCTTGATGCTTGTTTCACCCGTGGAACAGCTTTGCTGTATTTCGGAGAGAAGGGCAGGACAGGCAGTGTAATTACTGGCACCGAGACTTAACATCTTATGTCTCAGGATACGGAACACATAAATGAACTGTCTAGCCAATGTCCATTGGCGACGCTAACCACTTACCATCAGGTAGCACGTCTGACAGTTTGCCTATCCAATTATCATTAAAAATCATGATATTAGACTTCCACCACTTTTACAATCAATGTACCAGCATAAGCATTATGCTAGTATTGATTAGATCATGATCTCAACGAAAATGCTCTTGATTGTTATGGCAACCCGCTATAATTGTTACGTGTAAGTGGAAAAAAAACTCGGTAAAGTTATTTTGCCACAAAACATTGTCTTATTCAGGTCGCCATTTTAATTACGAATACCTTTGTTGTGAAACAATGAACATTGATAATGTCTGTACCTTTTCTTAGCTACTAAAGCCATTTTACTGTTATTATCAGATACTAATAGAGATAAAGATAAACAGCCCACACCTAAATAAAATAGAATTCATTCGTTTTATATTGTACTTAAATGTTGATTATGTGATATGTTAAATAAAATAAAATAATATGTTGGGACAACTCACAAACGGCCATCTGATCCCAAACTAGGCAGAGCCTGTTCTTATGGTAACTGTATCTGATGTATACTTATAAATAAATAAAAATAAAAAAGCCTTTTATTTCTTACAGATTCTAAAAAATAAAACGAAAAATAAAAGTTAGTTTAGATTAAGTTAATATACAATAGATCTTAATAATTGTGTTAGTAATAAGCTACGTTTTCTAAATTTAATTGCTATTTTTGATTTTACATTAATGTTTAGTTAATTCTATATTATTATTTTATTATTATATTCTTCAGTCTGTAAGAACCCCTCTGTAGGTGAAGGCCTCCTCCAAAGATAGCCAGTCGTCTCTAGATTAGGCAACTTGAATCCAGTTCGGGCCAGCTGTTTTTTTGATGTCATCTTCCCAGTTAGCTACAGGTCTACCTCTCTTTCTTTTGCTATGTGGACCCGCCCATGTGGTCACCTTTTTCGTCCATCTCTGGTCTTGTAGACGTGCAACATGTCCGGCCCACTTCCATTTTAATGACTGAGCGTGTGTTAGTCCATCATTTGCCTTGGTTATTTTTCTAATTTTATTGTGCCTTATTTTCTGCATCTTTCTAATATTCAACATACTGCGTTCTATTCCTCGTTGGCATGTAATTATTTTATTCTTTGTTGTTTTGTTGAACTTCCATGTTTGGCACGCATACGTTAGGCACGGTATGAGGCACGAGTTTAGAACCTTAGTTTTAATTTTGGTCGGCATGCTGCTTTTGAATATGTCCTTCAGTGCCCAATATTTGTTCCATGTTAGCTGCACCCTGCGCTCTACTTCCTGATCGTTACTACATTGGTGTAAGCTAATTTGTTTACCCAGGTATACGTATTTGTCTGTGTATTTTAGATGTTCGCTGCCAACGTACAGAGTTCTCTTTTTGCTGTTAGTCATCAGCATTGTTTTGGACAAGTTCATTTCCAAACCTACTAGTTTACTGGCGTCGTTGAGCGATTCTATCAAGTATTGAATTTCTTGACCTGTTTCAGATAAGAGAACCAAGTCGTCTGTAAACCTAAGGTGGCTTAGGTAGGCATCCTTAAGTATATTCTCTTATTTATTATTGAGGAGAAGAGCTTGTAGATGGTAGGTAGCAGGCTTATCGGTCTGTAGTTTCCTATATCATTAGGGTCGCCTTTTTTGTAGATAAGGATAATGTCAGATTCAGACCATTGGATGGGTGTGTCTCCAGTTTTAATGATGAGGTTAAACAGTTTTGTCAGGTGAACAATGAGAGTTGCTGAACCAGTTTTTAGCATCTCGTTTGTGATGCCGTCAGAGCCTGGGCTTTTCTCTGGCTTTAGTGCTTTTGTTGCTTCTATTACCTCGCTTATTTCAATCTCAGGGATAGGTGGATTACTTTCGTTGGGACTCATATATTGATCTCTTATATCCTTGCTTGTCGTTTCTCTGGTGCTGTATAAATTTTTATAGAAGTGTGTTGCTACAGTGATGATGTCTCTACGGTTGTTGTGGATTTTTTCACCCTGTTTCAGCCCTTCAATCCAGGTTTTATTTGCTCGTAGTGCTTTGTAAGCTTTTTTGTGCCTCCCGTTTGAGCTATGTGTTTTTCGATAGTGTTATACCTGTGATTTGTGTAATCCTTTTTGATACACTTACTTATGAGTTTGCAGAGGGCAGATATCTTATTTTTTATTGCTCTAGATTTGTTTTTTGTCTTCTGAAGTATTTTTCGTCTCGCCATAAGCTGCACTGTGCGCTCTGACAAAATTTTATGTGTTTTTTATTCTTTATTATTGTCTTTGTTTTGGATTGTTTAAAGCCTTCTGGTGATGGCTGTGACAATATTGTCGTACCAACATTGGACTGATTCATTTGACGGTGATTTCAGTGTCTCATTTATGCACTCGTGGTACTGAGAGATGTCGTCTTCACTAGTTATTGTTTTCGATTGATGATTATTGTACTTTATTCGACTTTTCTTTGGTTGTGTATGTGATATCGTAGCTCTAACTGGCCTGTGATCTGAAGGATAGTTTATATTCAGTACCTCTATGTTTTGAAATAAATGGGGACGGTTCGTTAGAACAAGATCAATTTCGTTTTTAATTTTTTTATCTGAAGAGAGCCATGTCCATCTGTTTTTTTTATTTTTTCTTATAAAATGTGTTTACAATTGACAGTTTATTTTCAATGGCAAATTCTATTAATCTCTGTCCCCTCTCATTTCTCTCACCATAGCCGTTGGGTTTCATAAATAGATATTCTTCTTTTTTTGGTTTACCAATTTTCGCATTCCAGTCTCCCATGAGTATGAAGTTTTTATATGATATTTCAATCGCTTTGTTTAGTGTATGGTAGAAATTATCGATTTCGTCTTTATTAGCTTTTTCCGTAGGGGCATAGACTTATATAATATATATATATAACTTATATATATAATTGATAGCCGGATATCTTCAAATACTAAGTTTAAGATTGCAACTCTTTCTGTGAGACCCACGTAGCTGTCTATGTTCTTTTTATGGCATTTTTTTACTATAAAGCCTACACCATACAAGCCGGGCGTTTGTCCCGTGTAGCATAATATAAAATCGTCATACTCTTCTATGCTGTCACCCATACGTCTAGTTTCAGCCAGTCCTATTATGTCATATATAATATCTGATAGGGATTCGTTTAGTTCTAACAAGCGATCGTATGTTGAGAGTGTTCTAACATTATATGTTAAAATGTAGAGCTTCGGTAGTCTAGTTTTAGTAGTGGTAGCATTAGTTGGGGTAGATATTTTTGTTTTTGTTTCTAATACTGCTAATATTGTTTGGTCCTTTGGAGGGTTTTGGTCATACTCTTCCTCGGTGACCAGCCGGCTTGGAAGAATTTAACTGTTTTTTATTGTAATTTTTTTTATATTGTCCGTGTGAGAGGGGTGCTGTAGTTGTTAGATCTTTTCTTTGTTGTTGTCCTTTTTTCCGGATGCGTTATTTATGTTTTTGGTAGTCAAGAAGTTCAGGATCCCTGGTTTTATCACCTCTTCTGAAAGAATAGAAGAATTTTTATATTTAGACTGGGTATCCGTATTTTGGGTTTTGTTCTTCTTGCTGGTCTGTGTTCTAGTTTCTTCACGTCTGGCGGTCTTGGTTTCAGGTGATGTTGAAAGGAATCTTTTGTTTTTGGCTGTTGTTTTCCCTTTGTCTCGTATTATTAGTTTGTCGTATTTTATTATTACCGAATTTCCTTTTTCTTTCTCAATTCGCGCCTGTTTTTGTAACTCTTTCCTTTTTTCAAGTATATTTTGTGGATAGTCGTCTTTTATATAGAATTCTGTATTTTTCAGTGAGCTGCTCCTTTTGAAAACGTGACTACTATGGGTCTAGGTCTGTCCCCTTTTTTTCCTATTCTCTTTACTTCTTCTATGTCTCTATGATCAAGGTCCAAAGAGAACTGTTCTTTTATGAAGTTTATCATATTTTTTTCTAGATTTGGGTATGAAATTTCTGTCTCTTGTATCCCAAAGAAGACAACATTTTTCTTTCTAATTTGTTTTTCTATGAAATATAGTCTTTTTTCTTGATTTTCAATTTTTTGCTTAAGATAATCATATTTATCATCTAATATTTTGAATTTTTCTTCTAAAATGCCATTTATATTTTGGGTAACTTGCTCGGTGACTCTTTGTCCGTTTTGTAGGATGGTATTTTTTTGGTCATCAAGTTCCTTTTGGATATTTTTTAATGCATTCATAACTTCATCCATATTTGTAAATACTAGATTAATGCTCGATATTGAATATTTGATATTATTAGCGCCCTCTTTTGGTTGCCCTCAGTAATACTTGTAAAGCGTCAGGTTATTCCAATATGTATTTGTTAATTGTTATTATGGTAGATGATATTATATTCAATACTAGATGGAGTTAAAGTTTGTTTAAATGTAGATACTATAATAAATCTAATAATATAATATAATAATAATCCCTATCCGTCTTCGTCGGAATTTTCACCTTTTGACGCTTCTGTTCAAAATTCTTACTACTCATTCTCCGCCTTATCTCTTCGAACGCTTTAATTATACTCCCCCGAGCGACAGGCCTGTAAGATCTTGCACCGTTAAAAAAGCTCTAGTAGTCCCTTACCACAACACTACCTTCTATGCGAACTCGTTTTCTGTTTGTGCGGCTCAGCTGTGGAATGCCCTTCCCGATAATGTACAGCAAAGTCCATCAGTGTCCACATTCAAATCGAGACTAAAGAGCCATTACTTATCATCCTTATAGATTGATTATATGTAGGTATAATATGTAAGTATTATTATTTAATATTTTATTGTATATATTTAATATCAGGTATGTATATATATGAGTGTATATGCAATATGTATGTATTTATTATAAGTAGTTCATATTATTATGTTAATAGACGTATGTATTATTATCGTATTATTATTTTTATTTTGTTATTAATTAATTAATTTGTCAGTGCCTTTATGTTTTAATTTTAGTTGTTTTTTGTTTGGTCTTTTTTTTTCTGTACTGTGTACTTTTGTACTGTGCCCGCTTTCGACTCTCTTCACGAACTCTTTATGGTTTGCTGGTAGAGATCTCTTGTAGAGATAAGCACACCCATGTATCTTAAGTATCTGTTATATAAGTTGGAATATTTGTTTTTTTTTTTTTTTTAATGTACATAAAGAATAAATAAATAAATAAATAAATAAAGATAGATGGCGTCAGTGTCTATGCGCTTAATACGGTGTCTAGTATCTTTTTCTTCAATGTCATTTAGAAAAAAGGTTAGTTTTTTACAAGGGTTCAATAACTGTTCGGTACTTTAATTGTTTAGTTACTTCTATTGTTCGATTACACCGTTAATAGATTTATCTTATTTATTACTTCTACGCTACTCTTCACTAGATGGCGCTGTTTTAAAAGTAGATGATATGCAGTTTTTCATATGGATTGTTTCTAGTACCTGTTAGGTTATATCGGATCTGAATTTATTGGAAATTCTTGATACACAATTCACCAGTTGTAACTAAGTTTGTATTGATATATTTTGTTCAAATCACTATTTTTAATTGTATTTTTATGCACTTTAATGACTAATATGACTAATAAAGAAAGCACTATTTTTTGTAGTTTTTTATCAAATGTCTGTAATTTACGTCCTCACTTATATATTTTATCCTTGGAGCTTGACCTTATGCACTTTTTTTAAACACAAATTAACACTTATTTCGCCGGATTTATAATATTATTATTATAGTTAACACAGAGCCGAAGTAAACGTAAGCACTCGCTAGCGCCCTCCTGTATGTATACTTACTTATATATCTCTAAATACATACATATTATAGATAAACTACACCCAGATACAGAACAAATAATTATGTTCATCACACAAACATTTGTCCTGATTGGGAATCGAACCCACGACCTTCTGGTTTAGCAGTCAGGGTCACTAACCACTAGACCAACAGGCCAGTCAATAACTGTTAGAACAAGACTGACCTATTACTATATATTGAAAACCATTAGTTTCAACATACATAGGGTACTATAATGTCGTGTAGTAGCGTGACAATAAAGCCGCGTTTCCACTAAGCAACATTTGGTACGTGACATGTTGCACAACATGGCAACATGTTTGAAAGTTAGCGCGGAACTTTTGTTTAACGTTGTCTGTCTGTCACAGACTATACTATGTCAGTTGGGACAACATGTCGCCGGACGAACTAGTGTTAGATCGAAAAATGCATAAAAAGTTCCGCGATAACTTTCAACATGTTGAAACTTAGAGCGGAACTTTTGTTTAACAACGTTGTCTATCTACGCATCTACTACTATACTATGTCAGTCATGATAACATATCGCCAGAGGAACTAGTATTGATTTTAGTAGCAGTGGTTATAATTTCATCAAAAAATGCATAAAAAAGTTCCACACTAACTTTCAACATGTTTTTTTTTTTTTTTTTTTTTTCGGAAGGGCTAGACTTTTCGGCCTGATGGCCTTTAAGCTCAATCGGTACAGTAAGTGAACAGATGGCTCACTTAAGAAATATTCGAAAGGGGGACGCCCCCCTCCGCGCCCCGCAGGGGGCGCGGTTCATCGCGCGCGCTGCTCGGGAGAGCAGGATTTGGACTAGTCAAATCCGATACGGTTGACGAATCTTTTAAGGTTGAATTTAACCTATCATCATGAGCCCTTATCCCTCCCTCTGTAGAGGGAGGCGGGCCACGCGCGGTGCCCAAGCAATCTAGCAGTAGCGTAGTGCTACCGCTGTTAGCGCGATCTGGGTTTGTGTCTACTCGTATCCGATTCGAACCTAAGCTTTCGCGATCGGTCCGGATCGATGTGGTTTCCATGTGTAGGGGTCGACGTCGCTTACGACCCCGAGGCCCAAGCGGTGTGCAGGTGTACCTAGCACCGTTTGTTGTGATTCTGTGTATGTTGTGACGTTCGCGTCGCGCTTTTGCGTCGCGCATTAGTAGCTGAGAGATTTCGTCAGCTGGATCTGTTAAAACATGCTTAGGTAACCTATGTCTAATTGGAACTGAGCTATCTGGGGAATAGTTTGCCGCGCTCACGATGAGCGGGTTGGGGTGGAGAAGTGCCTTTTCAAAGTTACGTTCTGACGTCATTTTGAAGTGGCCCCTAACGGACTCTAATCTGAAGTCCCTGTGCAGGTCGATGTTTCTTACGTACCACGGGCAACCGGTTGCCATGCGTAAGAATTTATTTTAGACTATTTGTAGTGCATTGAGTCGACTTTGTGGCACATGCGCGAATGCGATACAAGAGTATGACATAATGGGTCGGATACAAGTTTTATACAGGGTTAGCTTATGCCTGAGGGGCATTTTGCTGTTTTTGTTAATTAAGACATATAGAGGGGCATTTTGCTGTTTTTGTTAATTAAGACATATAAACGGCTCAAGACGAATTTGGCCTTTTTGGTGACTGTTTCTATGTGTGGTCTAAATGACATCGACCTGTCAAGGGTGACCCCCAGGTATTTCTATATTGTTTAACCTTATCGGTTTCATAGTACGATAAGGTCGTCTGTTTGTGACCCTCCTACGGGATAATTTTATGGAGTCACTTTTTTCAGGGTTTATATCAATCCTCCATTTTGCGAACCATTCACCCAGCTCGGTGACGGCACGCTGGAGGATGGTGGAAGCCTTTGCAGCTGAGGGGTGGGTGATATACAGAGCGGTGTCGTCTGCAAAGAGAGCCCGTTTAACCGCCGGGTGTTCGGGGATGTCGGAGGTATACAAGTTGTACAAGGTCGGAGACAGCACGGAGCCCTGTGGGACTCCGGCTCTCAGAGGTCTCCGAGAGGACAGAGTGCCCTCAACTCTATATCTAAAATGCCGGTCAGAAAGGTAGTCGCGGATGATGATGACTAGTCTGTCCGGTATTCCTAACTTGAATAGTTTGTATATGAGGCCTTCGTGCCAGATTTTATCGAAGGCTTTTGCTACATTGAAGAATACAGCACACGTGTCGTGTTTGTTTTTCTTAAGGAAACCTCTGAGTATATCCTCCGTCATACGGTGGACTTGCCTCGGGCAGAAGTTGTTTTCGCCGAAGGCGAATTGCTCATCTATGAAAAGATTATTTTCGCTAATGACGGTTTTCAACCGCCTAAGCAGAATCCTTTCGTAGATTTTTCCTAACGAGCTTATCAGGCTTATGGGACGATAGCTAGACGGTTCTGAGCGCGGTTTTCCGGGCTTGGGTATTCCTATGACCGTAGCTTCTTTCCATATATCGGGGAACCTACAACCCTTGAGGAGGGCGTTTATAATGTTAACCAGAAGGATAACTAGGGCGGGAGGTAGTATTTTTAATACCTTGTTGGAAATCCCGTCCGGCCCGGGGGCCTTCTTGGCGTGGGGGCATTTTATAATGTCTTGGACCTCTTCTACGTCCATTGGAATCTGTCAACATATTGCACAACATGTTACCCAACATGTTGAAAGTTAGCGCGGAACTTTTGCTTAAAAACGTTGTCTGTCTACACATCTACTACTGTGTCAATTTGTGCTGTGATGTTGCGCCAGCTCTGCGCTCTGATTGGCCGACTGACGGCCTTTGATGGATGATTAGTCGGTGGGTTGTACTGGTTGGTTGAATTGCTATTACGTCAGTGACAAATCACTGACCCATTTCGGAATTTTATGGCTAACATTACTACTCTATCCGGTTATATTCTCGATGTCTCCAGAACTCAAGAAGACCTGCGCCAGTTTTTATTTCTTATACTACTCATCCAATTCCATTGATATTACTGAATAACATACACGGAGACCTTAAAAAACCATTAGCCGGATAATCGGCTAAGTTATTACACAGATTACCTCTATTTCGAGAGATTTATATGAGAATTTCATGTTTTATAGATAGAGAAAGACTTACCAAATGACATGAGTCCACTGTTGAGCATCGTTAGTTTGATGCTATTGGGGATGGAGACTAAACTGGTGGCACTGGTGGTCTTCGCCTCCTTCTTCTTGGGCTTCTTCTCCAGGTCATACCGGGGGGTAGACCTGGACCGGTGCTTCCTCTGGCTGGTGGCGACCGAAGACCCTCGGGGGCCCGTCCGGGACGACATTTCGAGTTTTTTATCAACTAACAAATTACTCCGAAGTTTCTAGATCTAACAGCACATTTTACACACGGGCGAACACTTCACTAATACAAAATGTATAATTTATAAAAAACTACGTTTACACTTGCACTTGTTTTAATAATTTATTAATACTAGCATTATACACCTGTACCTGAAACAATGAAACACATAATATTAATAATTAAATGAAGCAAAAAGTAAGAATGTTTTATTACATAGTGTTAGAGCGAACCCCACCATGGTGGGACCGAATACGGACGAAAATTTTACGTGATAACGTTACAATGCATCACATGGTGAACGGTTAGGCCGATCGTGCCTCTCTATCGCTTGTTCCGCGCTCTCGCTTGCACGCTCAGCTCAGGCGGAACGTGACACTTTTCGTGAGTGGAGATGGCGTCCATCGAATGATAAGACGTTATCAAAATAAGCTTCGTTAAGGACCCCCCACCATGGTTCAGGCCTTATCGGCCGTGGCGGTGGGGCTCAGTAGCCTAGGGTGAGCCGCTGCACCTTGGGTGAAGCTAATTGGTCCAAGGGGGCTCTTTGTACCCCTCTTATAAGAAGAGGGGACATAAGAGCAGGGGGCAAGGGGTGAGGATGGGAACCTCACCCCATTGTACTGTCCCGACGTTGGGAGAGGTTGTTCTGTGGTGCGGGACAACCTCTCTGTGGAGGTGGCGTCGGTCCCTTGCGGACTGACTAGCCGTCGAGGTGCCCTGTTTGTTTACTAGATCCGGGGCACCTCACCAAAGGCGGCATTGGTGGCACTCGCCGGGTTTTAGTGGGTAGAGCTGCGTCCACTTACCAGCTGTCGGGCGCAGCGAGTCCCACATATCTGCGTGGGGAGACCCACTCCCCCGCGGGATGCCTCAGAGCATTTCCCGGCGTTAAAGAAAAAAAAAAGTGTTAGAGCGAGGCCCCATTAGTGCCTTTTCACACGTTCCGATTGCCGAGTAGCCGGCGCCGGGTATCCGGTAGCAAAATGTAAGCAAATTACGCCGGTACGTGTGAAAGCTGCCATACACTTCGCTACCGGATACCCGGCGCCGGATACCAGGGAATCGGAACGTGTGAAAAGGGACTAAGTACGTTGCGTCGTCACGCAGTTGTCGGATACTATGCATTGATCTGTTGCCGTAATATGATTGTATTTCATAGAAGGGTGCATGTCACAGCGCATCACTCCCATTGGTTAACAACACTTATTGAGCATATAACCGGAATAGAGCGATATTTTTTGTTAATTAAAACAAATGCCGCCAAATTTGTGCTGCGACGCTCATGGAAATTGATGGATGATTGGCCGATGGGCCATACAGATCACTGGTTGGTTAAATTGCTATTAGGTCAGAGACAAATCACTGATCAGTTTCGGTATTTTATAGTTCACATTACTACTCTATCCGGTTACACGCTCGATGACAGCAGTCAATGAGGACTAAAACAGCCAACGGTCACCGCAACAACAGCACCGATAGTGAACGCTAAAATAGTTGTAATAAAATAATATATTTATTTACTAAAATGATTATAAAAACGAATTCGCAACAAATTCTATTAGTCGCCGTATGAAACAGCTCTATTTATGCGCAAAACTTTCATGAAATTTCTGTGAAAAATACGTTGTTAAAAATTCCAAACATTTCCACTTTGCCGCCCGATTTCATTTAAATATTCATATTATTTATTCGACAACTTTTTAAACTTGTGAAATGTAATATTTTAGCGATGGATACGATTTATCCAGACCATGGGTGAGGTAATCGGGAGAGCCCATCTACATAATAAGCTACATAATAAGATTATTTTTATATAATCAGGGGGCAAACGAGCAGTCGGAGCCTCACACCGACGCCCATACACATCCACACAACCAAGGCCACGCAGATGCGCCGCCCTCCTTTTCTCTATCACCCCAAATGGGCCACCGGAAACTCACAAACCGCACGAAACGCGGTGTTATGTGAGCGAGAGGTACCACCCCGGTCGTGCCGGTCCTGTTCGGCTGCAATGCAGCATGGCACTACTCTTACTGCAGTATGGCACTACCTCTTACTAGTAGTTAGAGTTGAGGCTATCTTGCTTATAGCAATTAAACGGGTAATGACATATTCAAGATTTTTATGTTCAAAGATTGCTGAAGAAAGGCAGCACAGCATTTCAGTAGTCAATCATAAAAATCTCTAACATGTCCCACTGCTGGGCACGGGTCGCCTCTTCGAAATCAGACTAGGAGGGTGTTGGGCCATAGTTCTAGTTCACCGATGCGCTGACCCAATGCCGATTGGTGAACTTCACACATCTTCAAAGACTTTAAACACCTGAGTAATTTATCTTTTTCTAATAAAAATATCATTTAATTTTTTCATGTCTTAAAAAAAAGGATGTTTCCATCTTTTTTTAATTTATGTTTCCAATTTTCTCCCTAAATAACGAAGTTATGATAGATAGATAAAAACTTTATTCACAATTCCACATTTCACATACACAATAAAAAGAGTAAAAATAAAACCACGGTAAAAGTAAACTTTTTTTACATTATAGACATTTAACAAAAAATATTTTGGAATAATATTCCATTAAGGGTATAAAAATCTTTTTATCAATCTTAATTTTATACTTGGAAAACTTGGCGGCCGACCGTCACGCGACATGCAACACACAGACGAAAAAGTTTGAGACGATGTAATAAATGTTTCACTTTAAAAATAAAGAATAGATAAAGTATCATAAAAGCATTTATAGTAATACTATAAATAAGCTACTAAAAGTTCTCCAACGGGAGAACTTTTAGTAGCAACACTTATTATTATCAAAATTCTAGGGAATAATAAATCTGAGTTTATATTGTTATCCATGTTATATATATATTGTATACCAGTAGCTGAATTTTGATTGCCCGCATTAGTTTAGAACATGAACCAAGTAACTCGGAAGTTCTGAGCGTTGTTTACATTTCAATGACTATTTAGTGTTTATGCTTCAACCGCTAACACGCTCTAGAACATTTCTCATTTAGAACTTAGGATCTGTATTATGTGCTAGGAAATACAACATACATTTGCAACATGATTCTAAACGCCACACCACGTTCACAATAAACTTGTATTGTTTTGTAATATTACGGATTTTATTTAGTTTATTAAGATTTTTACAAGCCCGACATTTCACAAGTATCGACATAAATTTAAACAAGTATAATTTTATCTATTCATTTAAATGTATGTACCTACCATTTTCGTACAGTACTAAAAGAATTCCCCACCACGGTTCAAGCCTTGTCGTGACGGTGGGGCTCAGTAGGCTAAGGTGAACCGAGCACCTAGGGCTAAGCAAATTGAGCCGAGCCGAGCCGAGAGAGCTGCTCTTTGTACCCCTCTTTTAAGAAAAAGAGAAAAGAGCAGGTGTCAAGAACAAGTGGCGAGGATGGGAACCTCACTGTTGCACTGTCCCGACGTTGGGCGGGGTTGTTTTGTGGTGCGAGACAACTCCTCTGTCAGATCCGGGACACCTCACCAAAAGCGGCATTGGTGGCGCTCACTGGGTTTTAGCGGGTAGAGCTGCGTTCACCTACCATCTTTTGGGCGTAGCGAGTCCCACATACCCGCCTGGCGAACACCAAAGAGCATTTTCTGGCGGAAAAAAAGAATAGACCACACTTTTTTATGCTTGTTGCCAACGATGACTTACCAACGGGTGGCTCATCAGCCCGTTTGCCTATCCAACTAGCATTAAGCTGCCTGAAAGTAATACCGCACATAGAACATTTTTAAACATATTTCACAATACATTACAATAATGGAATGTCCACAGATCACAAATAAACGGGGTGCGGACAGTTGTCAACGGTCAAACGGCCCACGCGCGAAAACGTTTGAATGAAGTACAAAAATAGCCGCCGGACTCCAGTCCAAGGTTTAATGTACATTGTTGTATTCGTATTGTTTGTTTTCGGAGTTTTGTTGGTTTTGTACCCCAAAAATTGTCTGTATGGAAGTCGTACGTAATCCGCACAGCGGTTATGACAAAAAAAAAAACATAAAAACTGTTCTTGTTCATGTTACAAATTTTCACAATAAACGTCAAGTCTTATTCCGCAATACTGGCGATTAGAAAAAAAATATACCAAAAAATATTGTTTTCTATTGTTTACGCGACCTCCCGTGACAATGGTTGCTGTAAAGTATCCAAAATGTCAGGCATGTAAATATAAAATAACTTCACCACGATAAAATCCGTAAAATATGATTCATTTTCAAAAAAAATATAATATAATCATATTCTAAATAAGCCAAAAAGTAAGAATGTAAATGAGTCACATTTCATGTCGTTTTTGGGCCTATGATAATTAAAAATTATTCAGAAGCTTTTCATCTTCTTCGGTACATAATCTACATCTTTATCAAACATATTATAACCGTAATAGAGCGATAATGTTATGTGTTTCGTATGAAAACATTGTCGCCAATTTTGCGCTGCGACGCTGTGCCAGTTCTGCACTCTGATAGGCTGATAGCCGATGGGACGTACATACAGATTGGTTGGTTGAATTGCTATAACGTCAGTGACAAAACATAGACCAGTTTCGGAATTTTATAACTCACATTACTATACTCTATCCGGTTATATGCTAGATGCGCTACAGTAATTTATTTCGATACGGACGGATTATTTACAAAATCATCTTGACTTGGGGGAAAATTCAGAGCGATTTATTTTCGTGACCGAACTACCTACGATTTCCTTCGCAATAATATATTCTCACAGCCGCCAGAGATATGTCTTGTGTGACAGCTATAGTGACAGCATTTTATTATATTGCTTTTATGATTTGTTGTTTTCATTATATTGTTATAAGTCAATTTGCGTTTCTACAATCTAGAGCTCGGCCGTCTTCGCGTTCATTAAATGAGGTCATGTCCAGCGCCGATACTATACCAAAGTCTATAGTTTTTGTTCGCATGGATCTATGCTAACGGCCAAAGGCCCTAATGCTTCGTCGGAATATTGTGAGCCGATTTGGCTCACTTAAGATTGATTATTAGTGGGGTAGTAGTTGCCCCCGCCGACCGTGTAGTCTACGACCGGACAGCCTCCTGGCGTCGAGTTTGTATGGGGCGTGAGTATGTAAAAGGTATACAGAAAAATTCATTTCTATAACGGGAAAATATCATAATAGTTGTTTATAAAATGTTTTATAAAGATTTCTCAAGTGAAATCGAAGCAAATAGACAATCGTGTACCGAAACTATGAGTACATGTTAACCTACTTTTACTGACTGTTTATACATATACAGGTTTAACTAATGTATATTATCAACATTATCCCCACCATGGTACAGGCTTTCTCGTGACTAGGGTGAACCCAGCAGCTTGGGCGAAGCTAATTGAGCCGAGGGGGCTCTTTGTACCCCTCTTATAAGAAGAGAGGGCACAGGGAACGGGAACCTCACCCCATTGTACTGTCCCGACGTTGGGAGGGGTTGTTCTGTGGGGCGGGACAACCCCTCTGTGGATGTGGCGTCAGTCCCCTGAGGGACTGACCAGCTGTTGAGGTACCCTGTTTGCTCAATAGAGCCGGGGCACCTCACCAAAGGCGGCATGGTGGCACTCGCCGGATTTTAGTGGGTAGAGCTGCGTCCACCTTACCACATTCCGAGCGCAGCGAGTCCCACATACACGCCTGGGGAGGCCCACTCCCCCGCGGGATGCCTCAGAGCATTACCCGGCGTTAAAGAAAAAAATACTAACATTATAAAGAGCTAAGTTTGTTAGTTTGGGTAATCTAATCTTCGAAACTAGTCAATCGTTTCTTATACTTTTATAATTCTGTGCGTGTATGTAACTAAACTCCTAAACGGCTGGACCGATCTTGATGATTTTTTTTTTGCTTGTTCAAGTGAATTTGATTATAATATTTATTTTATTATATTATTTAGATTTACTCCTCGGTCCACTAAAAATGTTCTGTACGAGACGTCTGTCGAGTCCGCTGGTATCATTACCCAAATATTTTAAATTATTTACACATTTTTTGTTTTGTTTACCCATTTCAGCCCCTGTATATAGATTATATAGAAAGTATTTATTCTTCGCGTTGTCGCTCAAGCCGGAGGTAGAGGGTTCGAATCCCGGCAGGGAACAAAAAAAGTTTTCTGTGTTCCTGGGTCATGGATGTGTATTAAATACATAATTTGTGTATTATTTAATAAAAAAGTATAAAAGTAATAAATATATTTCCGTTGTCTGGTACCCGTAACACAAGTTCCTCGAGAACTTACCATGGGACCAGATTGACGTGGTGTAATAGCGTCCACAGATATTATTATTATTCCCCATCATTTTCTGCCTTTATTCATCCCCTACCAAATATAGGCCTCCGTCAATTAACGCCAAGACGACCGATCCCCATCACCCGCAGCACACCAAGATCAGCCCCTGCATTATGCACAAACATCGAAATCCCATGTCCATACTAGCATTGATACAAAAACATACGCAAAATTATCTCCTTCTGAGTTTGGCAATATAATTATTACAACAAAAAAAATCGACCAAGTGCGTGTCAGATGCGTGCACGAAGGGTTCCGTACCATTATCTATACAACATTACAATATAACCTATTGCCGTTATTAGTATCGAGCAAAAACGACAAATCACCATTGTTGTACGACTCCCATACACCATATTATACTTACTCCCTTTAATATCTATTTTATTGTTTTTTAGTATTTATTATTATAGCGGTAACATAAATACATCAACTGTGAAAATTTCAACTGTCTAACTATCACGATACATGAGAAACAGCCTAGTGACAGACAGACAGAGTAGTAATAGGGACCCGTTTTACCATTTGGGTACAGAACCCTAAATAATACCACGCTATTGAAACTAGCAGAATAACCCTAATCCCTTTTACTAAGGGAATAAATACTTCTACGTCCAATTTCAAACTAAGAAAATAGTTTAATTTCAACTTAAATCGATAATCTTGAAAGTGGTCTGTCGGATCTGGGTCGCTAGTGCATGCTATAGTCGTATAATTTCGCAGATATTGCCCCGTTTTATAGAATCGTTGAAGTTTTCATGTCTCAAACTTTAAAAGTAGCAATGAATACGGTCGGCAAAAAAGTTGGTATATTGGCTTAGTTTTGATCGTCGATTAAATATTGATGGTAACAAAGAGATAATATTTTGCGATGTAAATTTTTCTTCGTGCTGGATCTACCACTCGTTCCCAGCGCTACTAGCGGTAACCAAATAACCCTTTAATAAGATTGGAAGGAATGAATTTAATCAAAAGGGTTGGAGGAGGAAATATAATATTCAGTATACCCAATCAAATCGAGAAACAGTAGGTCCATACAATATTGCAATGACTAATAAAAGCCAAGAGAAAACAGTAGCCAGAAGAAGCCAATTATAATAATAACCATGGAGAAATGATTATAATGTCTACAAGATCTGCATAGGAAGGTAATAAGGGCAACTCTGGCAATGTAATTACTGGCACCAAGATTTATCATCTTTTTTTACGCCGGGTAATGCTCTGAGGCATCTCGCGGGGAGTGGATCTACCCTTCTTCGCCTTGCTTGAACCATGGTGCGGAGATTTACCATCTTGTGTCTCAGACAGACACATAAATTGTTTGGGTAAGTCCCAGGTAAACTTGTTTATCCCCAGCATGGTTCAAGCCTTGTCGTGGCGGTGGGGCTCAGTAGTCTAAGGTGAACCCAGCACCTTGGGCGAAGCTAATTCCACCGAGTGGGCTGCTTTTTGTACTCCTCTTATAAGAAGAGGTAATGAAAAAAGGCGAGTATGGGAACCTCACCTCACTGCAATATCCTGACCTTGGCAGGGGTTGTTCTGTGGTGCGGGACAAACCCTCTGTGGAGGTGGCGTCAGTCCCTAGGATGACTAACTAACCATCAAGGTGCCCTGTAACTCAACAAATCTGGGGCACCTCACCAAATCGGCATTGGTGGCACTTGCCGGGTTTAAGTGGGTAGAGCTGCGTTCATTTTACCATCTTTCGGGCGCAGCGAGTCTCACATACCCACCTGGGGTAAATCAAACTTATTTATGGGCGACGCTGGCCACCCATTCACCGGTGGGAGGGAAGCGTTGTGCCGCGCTCCCGGCTACATGGGTACCACCATCTTGCTTGTTTCTCCCGTGAAACAGCTTTGCTGTGTTTCGGTGAGAAGGGCAAGACAAGCAGTGTAATTACTGGCACCTAGACTTAACATCTTATGTCTCAGGATAGGCAACACATAGATGAGTTGCCTGGGCTCGTTCCAGGTAAACTAGTTTATGCTCATGGGCGACGTCGTCCACTTACTATCAGGTGGTACGTTTGTCAGTTTGCCTATCCAACTAACATAAAAAAGGTGTCTGTCAGTTCGTCTGTCCGTTTGCCTATCAAGAATATGCGTAAAGCTGCAGGCAAAGATAGTAGATGAAAACATGCGGAATTAAGTACTATTGTTCTCATATTTCGCTCCTTGCACGGATACACGGATATTCTCACCCCATTCGGTAATTTATAAATATAATGGAGTATTGACATTTTAAGTGCTAAAACCTTTAATGGACTCATTTTATTATCCCGAAGCGGGAATTTTATTAGTTTGTATTTGACACGTCACTCAGGTTGGCGATAAATGTGTCGTATGGAAAAATTTATGAATTGTATTAAATACTAGCTGTTTCCTGCAGCTTCGCCCGAGTTACTCAACTCCTATAAGTCACAGCGTGATGTTATATAGCCTATAGCCTTCCTCGATAAATGGGCTATCTAACACTGAAAGAATTTTTCAAATGGGACCAGTAGTTCCTGAGATTAGCGCGTTCAAACAAACAAACTCTTCAGCTTTATAATATTAGTATAGATTAATGGTACTTTTACGGATTTTATGGTTGATCAAGAATACTTTGCCGAAGTTTTGGAGCCCTTGCACTGTCTTGACGTTGGGAGGGATTGTTGTGGCGCGGGACAACCTCTCTGTGGAGGTGTCGTTGGTCTCTTGGGGCACTGACTAGCCATCGAGGTGCCCTGTTACGCAACGGATCCGGGGCACCTCACCAAATGCGGCATTGGTGGCACTCGCCGGGTTTTAGTGGCTACGTCCACCTTACTATCTTTCGGGCGCAGCGAGTTCCATATACCCGCCTGGGCAGTCCTACTCCTCCGCGGGATGACTAAGACCATTTCCCGGCGTAAAAGAAAAAAAGACGTCTTAATATCACTTCAAAATACCCTTTTGATTCTGTAACAACTGTTTGAAACAGTATATTCCCAATATTTTCGTTTTTGTTTGCGAAGCTTCTCTGCATTCTCGTTTACAAATGACTGTTTTATATTTTTGTTGCCGACTTTCAAAAAGGAGGAGGTACTGTGTTCGTCGGTATGTATTGGAACGTAGTAGAAAAATTAAGATGAAAAGTTGGAACGACACTTTTTGCTATAATTGTATATAAATCAAAAAGCCGTGCGGCTTTTTGACTGAAACATCACTGCGTTGGTAGCTGTTTTTTTTTAGCTTAGAGTCTTATGTAATGGTGAAAATAGCCATCGTAATTTATAAATGTATGACTGATGCATCAATCTCTCTTTAATTCTCCTGCGTCTGTGTATATATGTCACTGAACTCCTCCTAAACGCCTGGACAGGTTTTGATGAAATTTTTTGGGTGTGTTCAAATCATCGAGCTTATAACCGGATAGATCAGTTTCGGAATTTCACTACTCACATTACTACATGTGAGTAGTAAAATTCCGAAACTGATCAGTGACTTGTCATTGACGTAATAGCAGTTCAACCAACCAGTGATCTGTGTGTACGTCCCATCGGCCAATCATCCATCAATGTCCATCAGTCGGCCAATCAGAGCGCAGAACTGGCGCAGCGTCGCAGCACTTTGGCGGAATTTGTTTTCATACAAAACATAACATAACCGCTCTATTCCGGCTATAAGCTGAATGGTATAACCCCATTTAGTATCTGCCAGTTACACTCATACAAGGCCTAACTTGTTAATATGAAAAGTTTACTCCTTATGTAAAATTCTCGAGTTTTGTTGTAGCAAAATATTTTTATTAATTTTCTGTTATTAACTACGCCTTCCATTATAATGAATTGCGAAACAAGATCAGTAAACTTTATCGAAATATATCGGTATTACATTAAATCAACTTACATCCACGAGTATCGATTTTTGATTTCCCGATTGAACTCGATAACGACGTTTCTCTATCATTATATGCTATAAATCAGTAAAGCGTGAATCTGTCCCGCACGCTTTGGGTTCCGAAAAATCTGTTTTTTATGTTACATACAACAAATTAACGATTTTCAGACTATTTCCTTCCCTTATATTGTAAAACCTAGGTTCTTACCAAATTATAAACCAATGGAAATAGGTTCAGGTATATCCTATAGGTTTTGGTTTGACAGATAGATAGATGGACAGCAAAGCGGTCCTTTAAGGGTTCAATTTTTTTATTTTGAGGAACGGAACCCTATAGTCACCCAGATAAATTGCCACTGTCACCTGTCGAATCCAAAATTATCCTATCAAGTTAAACCAAACTACAGTGTGCCAGATATCGGTAAAATTGGTTTATTAATATTTTCTGGTACGCTCATTACAGATAACACCTGGTGCATACTTAAAATATGTTACGGTCGATAGAGAAGGGATGTTGATGAAGTTGATGATGATAATGATGTTAATGATGATGATGATGATGATGATGTTAATGATGATGACGATGATGTTGTTATTGATGATGATGATGATAATGAGGTTTTTGGGTACGTGGACGCATACAGGTTGTACAGGATCGGACACAGCAAAGATCCTTGAGGGACTCCGGCTTTAGAAATGATGACGATAATGATAACGATGTGGTAATAATAATGGCGGTGATGATAATGGTTAAAATGGTTGGTAAAAATTAAATGCTGTGTCACCTATAAAGACGTAAGCATCGGTGTTAAATATGTAAGAATATTAATTTTATTATGTAAATGTATTAATGCTTATATTGTTGGTGTCCTATTTGAAATAAATAAATAAATAAATAAATAATGGTACCCATGGATAAAAGGTTAATTCTAATATATTTGATTTAAAAGCGATTGTTAAAATACTTTGAACAATTGTCGCCTGTGCTCAGCTATTCACTGATTCATTTTGAACGGCGCTGAACCGGCAAGCTTCCTTTCAACAGCATGTACGTAGACGAACAGACGTAAATACGAAAACATACACATTAAATCAGACTTTATTGATAAATAATAAGTTTTAAATCAGTTTGATTAATGCGTCATGTGGATGGTTATTGAATTATGATGGTTGAATGCCTCCAGAAGTATGTAGGTTTAATTTAATTTGTTTTTACTTATAATGAAACATTATCTACCGTTGTATATATAGTTATTGAAAAAGTAACCTTTACAGGGAATTGAGCTAATGCAAAAAAAATCGGTTGTCTGTAAAGTCGGTTTACTGACAATAGTTGAATGTGACAACGTCATAAGAAAATGGAACGCCTCAGGCGAGGTAACGCCGCATGCGTCATGTTTTTTGTTCTTGCAGCCGGCTCCATCGAAATATAAGACGTTGTCACGTCTTAAAATCTAATTCGACTGGTAATTAATTAGTCGAAACGCACTAATTCTTTAGCGTTATTACATGAAATAGATGTTATATAGCTGACTGTCAATCTAATAGATCATTCCAAAATGTAATAACGCACCATCATTTTTGAAGAGAAGCTTCTATACGTATATTCCTGCCACTTGCCTCGCGACCACTCACACTAAACGCGCGGCGAACGCGCGGTATTTTTAACGCTTAGTTCCTAAGCTTAATAAAATAGGTTTCGCTTTCAGGTGTCCCTAGATGCCACTGTTTTTTCATATTCCTTGCTATTTAATTCAAAATAAAACAATAAAACAAATAGTATAATAGGTATTCGTAAAGAAGTCAACAGAGAAACAAAATAAGTATCACGCGCTGGATAAACACGCCGAAGTAGCAGGGAGCCGGTTACATTTCTTATGTTAGTTGGATAGACAAACTGACAGATGTGCCACCTGATGCTAAGTGGTTAGCGTCGTCCATGAATATAAACGAGTTTACCTGGAACTAACCCAGGCAATTTAACTCTCCCCACTATAGTTCAGGCCTTGTCGTGGCGGTGGGGTTCAGTAGCCTAGGGTGAGCCCAGCACCTTGGGCTAAGCTAATTGAGCCGAGGAGGCTCTTTGTACCCTTCCTATAAGAAGAGGGGATAAAAGAGCTGGGGGCAAGAGGCGAGGACGGGAACCTCGCCCCATTGTACTGTCCCGACGTTTGGAGGGGTTGTTCTGTGGCGCGGTACAACCCCTCTGTGGAGGTGGCGTCGGTCCCTTGCGGGACTGACTAGCCGTCGAGGTGCCCTGTTCGTTTATTAGATCCGGGGCAGCTCCCCAAAGGCGGTATTAATAACACTCGCCGGGATTATAGGTAAGAGCTGCGTCCACTTAACAGCTTTCGGGCGCAGCGAGTCCCACATACCCGCGTGGGGAGATACCACTCCCGAGCTGGATGCATCAGAGCATTTCCTGGCGTTAAAGAGAAAAAAAAGAAAAAAAGGCAATTTATCTTATTCACGTGTTGCCTACCTTGTGATATATGATCTATCGGTGCCAGGTATACTGCCGCTTTTGCCCTTCTTTCCGAAAAACAGCAAAGCTGTTTCACGGAAAAGAAAAGCAAGAAGGTGTAAACCCATGCAGACCTGAGCGCGGCACAACGCAAACTTACCGGTCAAAAGCCGAATCCTGTTAGACATTAGCCGGTGGAATATTTAGAACTGGAGGAGAACCAAATTCCAGAGAAGACCACAATCGGAAATACGGAGTATTAATTTAATGTAGTGCTCAGTCGCGGTGCAAGTTGGCTACGTGTGGCGGGAAATCGGCCGTCTTGGCGTTCATTGAAAAACATAATTATACGGTAGACGGGAAAAGGTTGATCATGTTGAACGATATTCAAACACGAAAGATCAAGCAACATTGGTGTTTGTGGAATTGTTTTAAAAAACTTTTCAAATATATATTTTAGAAGTCGCAAATTGCATTTCCTTTGATGCAATTTCAAGAAAAAGTTGAATTTACCTCAGTGATACGAGGCTATCAAATATTACAAATGTCTTGAGAATTTATTTGAATCTTAGATATTTTTAAGACGTTATCCTTTTACATTTTTAATATTTTTTTTATGTAATGAAACTTTTTTAACCCCTGACTCAAACATGCACTCTCTCAAGCTGCTGAACCGATTTGGATGTGATTTTCTTTGAACCTAAAATTAACGAAATTCTTAATTAATAATGGAGATATAAAATGTAATGATAACTTTCCAAATCCAATTCCCAGCTCTAGAAATGAATGTCAACCGAACTCAGCAGGTTTATTATGCTAGAGAATAGTGCTTCAATCGTTTTAAGTCTTCGTTTGTCCTTAACATCATACCTAAACTAGATGGAGGATGGTTTTCATAATGTTATTATGAAAAGTATCAGGTATCAGATATCAGGCGCTGGAACCACGTGACTGCGCTGCTAACATCCATATTTACAAAATGGCGTCGACTTTGAAGCAGGAATTGTATGAAATATCTTCATCAATACCTTATACTTAGTTCCCGATAGTGTCCCATATTTCTACGTCAAGAACGTCAGATTGTGGTATTTTTGTATTTATTTATGAATTAAAATTAAAATCGTTACTTATAACTATAAAAAAATATTTTAAATAGGTCTTTAACGATTTTTATTTTCTTTAACGCCGGTAATTGCTCTGAGGCATCCCGCGGGGGAGTGGGAAAGCTGGTAAGTGGACGCAGCTCTACCCACTAAAACCCGGCGAGTGCCACCAATGCCGCTTTTGGTGAGATGTCCCGGATCTGTTGAACAAACAGGGCACCACGACGGCTAGTCAGTTTCCTCAGGGGACCGACGCCACCTCTACAGAGGGGTTGACCCGCACCACAGAACAACCCCACCCAACGTCGTGACAGTACAATGGGGTGAGGTTCCCGTCCTCGCCCTTTGCTCCCAAAGGACGAGGACTCTTTTGTCCCCTCTTCTTATAAGAGGGGTACAAAGAGCCCCCTCGGTTATTCAATTTGCTTCGCCCAAGGTGCAGCGGCTAACCCTTGACTACTGAGCCCCACCGCCACGGCCGATAAGGCCTGAACCATGGTGGGGGGTCCTTAACGAAGCTTATTTTGATAACGTCTTATCATTCGATGGACGCCATCTCCACTCACGAAAAGTGTCCGGTTCCGCCTGAGCTGAGCGTGCAAGCGAGAGCGCGGAACAAGCGATAGAGAGGCACGATCGGCCTAACCGTTCACCATGTGATGCATTGTAACGTTATCACGTAAAATTTTCGTGCGTAATCCGATTTTACAGATAAAAGGCAGGTTTTTCGTAGACAATGGCGATGGAGCTTGTAATAAAATGGAAAACATGGTAAATTGCCAGTTTTGAAAACTTTTGTTTTTGTGACTTTACGGTGGTGGGGGGAATAGGGAAAAGGAGGGCAACGCATTTGTAAAGTCTTTGTTTGTGCAGATGTGTATGGGCGTCGATAGTCGCCAAACAGCTTCGACTGCTCTTTCCCCTCCCATGCTATTAAAAAAACCACATAGGTATTATATAGTACATACACAGTTATTGAGTTGCAATTTTCATCCACTCGTTGAATACTAGTTTAGTTTTAATTACGTTAATAAAATCCCCAAATCCAAACAGTACCGCTAAACAAATATCCACGTACAGACATAAATCAACAATTATATGTCCAATTTTATATTGCAAATAACATGTACTTATAAAACAACGAAAATATTTCAATAAGTATCGGAAATTTTAATGAACGTGAAAAAGAATGTGTTTTTATCGGGTCATATGTATTTTATTATCTGAATTTATTTCAGAAGTCAAGTCCGCCGCACTCATATCAATGGCGAAAGATAATAATGTGATTACATTGAAAGAACTTTCGAGAATTTTCAAATAAGATCGACTTCGTCCAGTTTTATTACAACACTATTCCACAACCCGTATATTCTTTATACAATTCCACAACCCGAACATTCTTTTCACTATTAAAAAAAAAAAACTACTTGATTCATTATTATTATGTTAAATATCATTTTATAGTTAAATAAAGAAACTGTAAAATAAAAAAATAAAAAATAAAAAAAAACTATTCCCCAACCCGAACATTCTTTATACAATTCCACAACCCGAACATTATTTTTACTATTCCACAACCAACCAACACAATCAAATCAAAGTATGGTTTTGTATAAAACAGTACAAAAAAAGTCGAATATAAATGAATATCAAACTAAACTTTCTAAAATCTAGAACATATTCTAAAACTGTGACCTAGATGTTAATTTTTATCTTATAAACTGCTGACACACGATCAGATAAGCAACTCTTAGCTTATACATTTTACAACAGCTTGTGACATGTAGATTATCAGCGTCGATGTAAAACGTACTGAAGTATTAGGAAAAACCTAAAATAATACAATTTTTAAAATCCTTTACAGCATCTAATCTATATAATTTATTCTGTTGT
The DNA here is from genome assembly GCA_963853865.1 of Helleia helle. NCBI lineage: Eukaryota > Metazoa > Arthropoda > Insecta > Lepidoptera > Lycaenidae > Helleia > Helleia helle. The sequence continues at coordinate 14,108,861 of OY971433.1, read as the reverse complement.
TTTAAGCTAAAATTTTCAAGAGTGACGATGGTCTATTGGGTGCTTCGGGCTCATGATAGGCCTGGGTTCGATCCTTTTTTAACAACGCAGAGAAATGGTATTTACGCATGTAGGCAGGTTACCTCGATTGGTTTCCTGACCCTTTGTGCAGTCCGCACTCCAGCCGCTTTTCGAGTGTGCCGAGTCTGCAGGCCATAGAATCACCTCAGCGACTCTAAGTTAGATCCAGTAAAATGGCTTTTAACTGGTGTTTTGCTAAGACATTTCGGCATAATATAAGATTGTCTTGTTCACTTGTTTACGAGACTGAATCGAACCCAACAGAAAAAGAAACTTAGTAAAATACCGTTTCAAATAGTTTCAATTTCAAAGGCTTTAGTTCCTGGCAGTCTCCCTAACCTCAGGTGTGGTGGTAAGAATACGGTATGTAAGGTTGATTGAACTAGAAACTAAAATGTTTCTCCCGTGAAACAGCTTTGCTGTGTTTCGGAGAGATGGGCAAGACAGGCAGTGTAATTACTGGCACCGAGACTTAACATCTTATGTCTCAGGATAGGCAACACATAAATGAGTTGCCTGGGCTCGTTCCAGGTATAGTTTATGTTATAAGAAGTCTCTCTCTTATAAGAAACACAAGACAAGAGCAGGGGGACAAGGGGCGAGGACGGGAACCTCACCCCATTGTACTGTCCCGACGTTGGGAGGGGTTGTTCTGTGGGGCGGGACAACCCCTCTGTGGATGTGGCGTCAGTCCCCTGAGGGACTGACCAGCCGTCGAGGTACCCTTTTTGCTCAATAGATCCGGGGCACTTCACCAAAGGCGGCATAGGTGGCACTCGCCGGGTTTTAATGGGTAGAGCTGCGTCCACCTTACCATCTTTCGGACGAAGCGAGTCCCACATATCCGCCTGGGGAGACTCGCTCCCCGCGGGATGCCTCCGAGCATTTCCCAGCGTAAAAGAAAAAAAATGGTATCTCGAAAACGGCTCTTTGAATGAAAATTTACATTTTGTTATCTTTATATTTGTTCCCCGAAAAAACACGATAAAATATTTTATTTTGGTTCACAGAAATTCATTGTTTTAACCGTTTAAAATAATTTGGAGATTATTCCTTTGTTGTTATCGTGTCGAGGCTTTTATGTATTCACATATGAAAAAATGTATCAGAGTTACCAATGTCTATACTAATATAGATCTGCCGTCTTAGCGTTAAGTGAAGGCGAGGCCGCCGACGTGGCCTCCCCCCGTGGGCGACGAACGGGGGTGCGCAGGAGGCGCTACTTAATGCGCCTCCAGTAACGCCCTTGTGCTCGTGTCGGGTTCATTATGGGAACCTGGGCCCAGTGTGACACGACGTCGCGGGGACTGCCTTAGCAGCCGGGCAGTCCCCCCTTAAGAGGAGTAGTCTGGCCTTCACCGGGGCCAGCCTGTCGCTGAGGTGATCCTGTTGAATGCCTATCCGGGACCCTCAAATGAAAGCGGCTGAAGGCACTCGCAGTGGTTTTAGTTTACGGGTAGGGCACTCCCAGGTGCGAGTTCCACATAGGGTCAGGATCTACCCGAGATCCTGACTACATGCGTAAAAAGCATTTCCCTGCGATAACAAAAAAAAATAAATAAAAGCGTTAAGTGAAGGCGGCCATATTCAGTTTGGACAGATAAAAGATGATAACGATGATGACACTGATGTAGATGTGACGATGACCTCTGTGCAGTGATCGGGTGATTGGCCATCTTGCCGTTCAATGGAAGAGGCTTATGGCAGAAAAGGGTTTATATTAAGGAGGGAAACTAGATAGTATGGAAGATTTCTCCTATTAAATCCTTGTGATTAAATTCGATGCTGGTCCCAAGGCAGTTTTAATGTACTCCTAGGACTCCCAGAGATCGTATCAACCCCACCATGGTTCAGTGACGCGTCGGTGGGGCTCAGTAGCCTAGGGTAAGCCCAGCACCTTGGGCGAAGCTAATTGAGCCGAGAGGGCTCTTTGTACCCCTCTTACAATAAGAGGGGACAACAGAGGGGGCAAGGGGGGAACCTAAGCCCTTGTAGGTGTGGGGAGACCCACTCCCCCGCGGGATGGCTCAGAGCATTTCCCGGCGTTAAGGTTACACAAGTCGCTCATCTTTCCATACAAACGCAGAACAGTAATTACTACAATGTTTGACGTTGACCATCAATAACTAAGGATAATATAAATTGATCTCGTCGTTATCTATGTGTGTATGTACCCAAAATCGTAAAAAAATTAGTAGTAGTAAAGTATTTATTTACACCCAACTTTGGGCGTAAATAAATACTGTACCGAGCACGAAAGCTCAAAAATAAAGCCCGTACAGATATAGTTTAGTTACTATATTATATAGTAACTAAACTATATCTGTATATAGTTAATATACTATATTAGAAAAAATAAATTTATTTTGAAAAGATACACTTATTCGTTTTGCTAAAAGGACATTTTCGTAATGAAACATTGTGCATTTCATTCTAGCACACATGTTCGCGCACTATGTCAGGTGAGATAGCAATCATTTTGTTAGAGTTCGCGCCGTCGACTAGTTCAACCTTAAACACCTTGTAAGAAGCAAATTGAGCCGAGGGTACTGCCCTTTGCACCCCTCTTATAAGAAGAGGGGACAAAAGAGCAGGGCAAGGGCAATCAAATGCCACCTACGGGCGGCAGCTAGTTTTTGATTTTATTAGTTACATACATACACAGCTTTCATCTATACTAATAGTGTAGATTTATTAAAAGCACGTACCTCCATCAGTGACGCAAACGTTAGTCTGAGCATTGAACGGTTAAGGATGAAGCGCAAGTACCAAAGTTAATTAAATATCTTTTATCTGGCGCCACTCAACAACTCTCCCACCATACACGACCTCGATTTACTTTTCTTATTTGTCTCGAAGGATAATAAACTTTTCTGTTTGTTTAAACTCATAAGGCAGTTGTGTATTTTCAATGTTAAAACTTCTTTATACTAAGATTTCTTCAAATTAGCTTTGGGTCCGTAATGTTTGCATGTAAAAGATTACAATTATGTTCTGATCTTTTACACACTTTTTTTTTTATGTTAGTTGAATAGGTAAACTGGCAAACGTACCACCTGATGGTAAGTGGTCGACGTCGCCCATGAACATAAACTAGTATACCTGGAACGAGCCCAGGCAACTCATTTATGTGTTGCCTATCCTGAGACATAAGATGTTAAGTCTCGGTGCCAGTAATTACTGCCTGTCTTGTCCTTCTCTCCGAAACACAGCAAAGCTGTTTCACGGGAGAAACAAGCAAGATGGTGGTACCCATGCAGCCGGGAGCTTTATTTATATATATTCCTTGCAGTCATATATTTAACTCTTTCGTTGCAATGCCATGGTGGGAGGGAAGCGCTGTGCCGCGCTCCCGGCTGCATGGGTACCACCATCTTGCTTGTTTCTCCCGTGAAAAAACTTTGCTAAAACCCGGCGAGTGCCACCAATGCCGCATTTAGTGAGGTTCCCCAGATCTGTTGAGCAAACAGAGAACCTCAACGGCTAGTCCGTCCCAAAGGGACCGACGCCACCTCGCCGCCGTCTCAGGTTAACTTGTTTATGTTCATGGGCGACGCTGGCCACTTTGTCTATCCAACAAAAAAAAAACAATTTTAAGGGACGACTGGAATAAAATCAGTTAAGGACTTCTTATCCCATCAGTTTATCGAATTGTTAATCACGATAAAGTTGAAATCCATCAACCATATAACCGGAACAGAGCGGCAATGTTATGTTTCGTATTAAAACAAATTCCGACAAATTTGTACTGCGACGCTGTGCTGATTCTGCGCTCTGATTGGCCGACTGACGTGCCAGTGATGGATGATTGGCCAATGGGACGTACATACAGATCACTGGTTTGTTGAATTGCTATTACGTCAGTGACAAATCACTGACCAGTTTCGTAATTTTATGGCTCACATTACAATTATATCCGGTTATATGCTCGATGTTAAAATCTAACGACTAATTACGAAATAAACTCTTAAAAGAAAAACTCAAAACCTCGAAATAGATAATTAATATCATGACTCGTAAATAACCTTTAGCCTGAGGTTGATTTGTTGTATTTAGAAGTTAATTACATCTGTAAATACATGTCGGTAAGCTGCCGCCATCTTGCAATCGTATTGACAATTAGATTTATATATTTTATCAATTATAATAAATCTATCTGGTGGCTTTTAAGCTGATTTAGTGATTTTATTGAGTTTTTAGCATGTATTGCTTACAGTAAGTGCCTTTTCACACGTTCTGGTTGCTGGATAGCCGGCGTCGGGTATCCGGTAGCGAAGTGTAAATTACGCCGATACGTGTGAAAGCTGCCATACACGCCCATACACTTCACTACCGGATACCCGGCGCCGGCTACCCGGCAACCGGGACGTGTGAAAAGGCACTAAGTGGTAGTGCCATGCTGCTTTGTAGTCGACCGGGGTGGTACCTCTCGCTCACATAACACCGGCGTCAAGTGACAGCTATGCTGTCGCGTTTCGTGCGGTTTGTGAGTTTCCGGTGGCCTAATAGGGGGATAATATGGAAAAGGAGGGCAACGCATCTGCATAATTTCTGGATGTGCGGATGTGTATGAACGTCGATCAAGCGGCAGGCGGGGGACAAGGGGCGAGGATGGGAACCTCACCCCATTGTACTGTCCCGGCGTTGGGAGGGGTTGTTCTGTGGTGCGACAAAACCCCTCTGTGGAGGTAGCGTCGGTCCCTTCGGGGACAGCCGTCGAGGTACCCTGTTGCTCAACAGATCCGGAGCACCTTACCAAAGGCAGCATTGATGGCACTCGCCGGGTTTTAGTGGGTAGAGCTGCGTCCACCTTACCATCTTTCGGGCGCAACGAGTACCACATACTCGCCTAGGGAGTCCCTCCTACCCCGCGGGATGCGTAAAAGCATTTCCCGGCGCAAAAGAAAAAAAATGGGTGTCCCGGCTATTAGGGAAAAAATGTAATTTTTTTAACAACCAAAAATTTTTGTAATATCAAAATAGCGGCTTTTTATTGAATGCATATGAATCTGTACACGGGACATATATACCAAAATAGCCTTTTTACAATTTTTGTCTGTCTGTCTGTTTGTTCCGGCTAATCTCGGAAACGGCTGGGCTGATTTTGATGGGACTTTCACTGGCAGATAGCTGATATTATAGGGAGTAACTTAGGCTATAAAAATAATCATCATCAATCCGGGTACGGCTGTAAATCTAAGTTAACGCGGGCTAAGCTGCGGGCAACAGCTAGTAATTTATTAAAAAGAACAATGTTTGCTGGGTCAGGTAGTCTTCATATAATAACATGATATCCAATAAAATACCTCAGATTCGTCGTCATCAAACTATTTCAAACTTGGTGTGATGTCCCACGGATTATCGTTTCCAATTTCCTAAAATGGAATCCATTTCGAATCCATTAGACCCGCAACTGTACTCTACTTGAAATACTTGAATTTGCTTGTTTAATTCAATTAAATACAAATTGTTTCCTTGTACTGACTGCTGTGGCTAGTGTTCAAAGAAGAACTAATAAACTAAAGTACACCTTTTTCTTTTCTTTAACGCCAGGAAATGCTCTGAGGCATCCCGCGAGGGTGCCACCAATGCCGCCTTTGGTGATGTGCCCCGGATCTAATGAGCAAACAGGGCACCTCGACGGCTAGTCAGTCCCCCAAAAGACCGACGTCAACTCCACAGATGGGTTGTCCCGTACCACAGAACAACCCCTCCCAACGTCGGGACAGTACAATGGGGTGAGGTTCCCATCCTCGCCCTTTTCCCCCTGCTCTTTTGTCCCCTCTTCTTATAAGAGTGGTACAGAGAGCACCCTCGGCTCAATTAGCTTCACCCAAGGTGTAGCGGCTCACCCTAGGCTACTGAGCCCCACCGCCACGTCAACGTCTGAACCATGGTGGGGAAAGTAGCCCTTACTGAAAGACCTGTGACCTCTTAAATACAGGACAACAACACATCGATTGTCTGAAGTTTGAATAGAATTAAACAGAAATTAGTAAATCAGAGTTCTACAGCGTGTCGTGAAACAAAGCAGTGTGTTAATTGTGTTGTACTCAATTTGACTTATACAGGTGAGTTATAAAGGACGTGTAATTGAATTCGCGTCGTGTGCCGCTAATTTGGTTACCAAGGAAGTTCGTCAACATCATCACTTCATGGCGTTGGATGGCCGGCTGGTCAGGTATGGCTACTCGTCACTTCATGCTGTGGGTTCAAATCCCACCGAGTGCAGATAATTTGTATAATGAATAGATATCTGCATTGAGTCATGGATATACACATGTATTTGTCTCCGTTCCTAGTACCCGTGCCATAAGATATTTAGGTCAACAACGACAGCGTTTATCAAAACTGCATTGGTGGCACTTGCCGGGTTTTATTGGGTAGAGCTGCGTCCCATGTCTCGCCTGGGGAGTCCCCCCTACCCTGCGGGATGCCTAAGAGCGTTTCCCAAAGCAAAAGAAAAAAATACTCTTAGGTTAATAAACCTGAGGCACTAGAATCTAGATAGTTCTGAGTATTAGTAATCACACTGCCCTTCTTTACAAAATACAAGGAAATAGCCATGTATGTACATGCCATGCGATGTATGTATATGCGACACACAAAGCGCATCACTTCCACATCTAAAACATATAAAAATATAAGGTAACGTTTCATGTACAAGACATTCGTTGTCAAAATAATACGCTCCGCGACATAAAAGTGAAAATGGTAAATATTTTACAAATCTGAATCGCGATAAAATCCATAATAGATTGAAATTCGCGTGAACTTTAGAAAACAATAACTATCGTCATCAGCCTCTATCCGTCAACTGCTGAACATAGGCTCATTCAATGAACGCCAAGACGACCGATCCCTTGCCATTCGCATCCAACACGGACCGGCCACTGAACGGAGATAGTCTTCCCACCTGGTTACCTAAACGTGGCCTCCACTCTTGAACCTTATTGGCTCATCGGCCATCCGTTCTCCTGAGTGTGTGACCAGCCCACTGCCACTTCATCGTGATTATTTTTTGTTCTCGGGCGGATGTCTTCCGTTCGAATCCTCGGATGATTTTCAGTAATGGACGGGTAGAGGCTGATGATGATAATATTAGTCTCAGTCTCAAAATAACATAGTTTGTATCAAAGCCAATTAAAATCCAATAACCTATTTTTCTATATGGTAACCCAATTGCCCAATCGGTCGTGCCACTTGGTCGAGAACATTAATACAGGGCGGTAGGAGGGAAAACAATATGGCCGCCATTTCGTGTTTTTTTTCTCTGATTGACGCCAGAACCATGTTTATTATTTTGTTGTTACCGGCAATGTAATCTTATATGTTTAATCTTCATGTTCGTTTTAGGCTAGTAAGTGAAAATATTGATTTAGAATTTTTTGTCGCTTTCTACTTATACTAATAAAACTATGGCTACTTCATGTGGCAAGGGACCGGCCGTCTCGGCGTTAATTGAGGGAGGCCTATGTTCAGTAGTGGACAGATAGAGGCTGATGATGATGAAAGATAATAAAGCTGAAGACGGAACCACAAGTATGATATAATATTTTAGCATTTCAAACCTAAATTAAAGAATATTAGAATATTAAATTATTATTTTGTAGATGGATGAATCCGCGGGCAATAGCTAGTTCACTTGGCCTTTCGCTCTTTTAGTCCATATTCATGCTTTTCGCGTTTTGTTCATTATTTTCCCATGAATTTTCCCTGCATTTGCAAAGAATGAGTTCGGTTTTTAAAAAATCTCCTTTCATCTGTTTTGTAAGGGTAATTTCAAATACTTTTTATTTTAAACTGCGTTCTGTTTTATAATTTCCTTTTACCGTCATATTCTTACATACAGACCTATTATCATCTTCATTTATTTTTCATATAAAATTTTAGTTTCACTTTAATTTTGTGAAAACTGGGACATTTACCATGTTCTTCACTTTTATTTCGTGCAATTTGATATTTCGAAATTATCTACGAATGTCTTGTTCACGAGATAAAAGTTAAAAACAGCAACACAAAGAAACACTAAAACTAACCTATTTTAGAAAATATTTTTTATGTTGGTTTGATGAGCATAGTCGTGTCACCTGATAGCAAGTGATCAGCGTCGCTTATAAACATACGCGAGTCAAAATCAAATTAAAATCAAAGTTTACCTGAGACTAGCCTAAGCAACTCATTCGTGTATCCCTATCCTGAAATGTAAGATATAAGGTCTCTGTGCCAGTAATTACACTATCTGTGCTCGTGTCGGCTCAAGATAGGAACCTGGTTCTGTTAAACACGACGCCCCGGCACTGCTTAGTGGCGGCCGAGCAGTCCCCCCTTATTGTCTCTGAGGTGCTCCTGTTGCCTGGAGATCCAGGACCTGCAAAAAGCGGCTGAAGGTGCTCGCAGGTGGTGAGGGTAGTGCACTTCCAAGTGCGAGTCACACATAGGTCTAAGAGCCCACCCAGGTAACCTAGATACATGTAAAATGCATTCCCATGCATCATAAAAATGGAGATACAAACAAGATGGCGGTACCCAAGTTGACGGGAGCGCAGCATAGCGCAACCCTCATAACGGCCCGTTTTGTCTCTTACGGAACCCCAAAAGCCCGCTAATGACTGCGTTATCCTCTTGAAACATTGGCAATTACCGGGATCTGCATTTAACGACCTCACATAATAGCACAAACGAGGTTTCCATTCATATACAACCTTATTAAGTGTAAACCGTTTATAATTTCCTACATTAAGTATATTGAATACATTAGAAAATTTTAAAATGAGTTTGTGAATTCACGTACAACGAGGAAAACCAACATGGCTCTATGGAGATAAGAAATATCCCTCATCTGTTATATTGATAATCTACACAGATAAATACAATTGGAGTGTCTGTTTGTAAAATTAAAATAACCGCTTTTTAATAAATATATCAAATATATTAAAATAGTATTTTTTACAATTTCTGTCCGTCTGTTTGGTCCGGCTAATCTCTGAAACGGCTGGGCCAATTTTGACGGAATTTTCACTGACAGATAGCTGATGTTATAAGGAGTAGCTTTGGCCATGAAAATAATCATCGTCAATCCGTATGTACGGCTGTAAATCTAAGTACGGGCTAAGCTGCGGGCATAAGTTCTATCTAAATCTGATTATGAGCTTATTAAGATTTAGTCGTGAAGCTAACAGATCTTAAATCTCTACACCTACATCGCTAGCGCGAGGCAGGAAATGCCTTGAAAAAAGGTAGGGACTGTTCTGGATTTTTAGACATCAAGTTTAGTAGAAGTCAAGAAATTATGCTGCAGTAATCTTATTTTATTAGAACTTGGAAGCTGTATAAAAAGATGCGAAGTTGAGAAATGAACTAACTGTAAAATTAAGTTGAATGAATATGTTCAAAATACATCAGCTGGCCCACTGACCCAATATTTGTGCAAATTACGTCTCATTGGCATTCTCTTTGACCCGTTTTGAGTGGCGTTGCATTTCCATCATAATGTAATAATAGTTGAATTGGAGTGTTGCATTCATAACTAGCAGCGCCTCGCAGTTTCACCCGCGTACTTGCCATTCCCGTGGGAGTACAGGGATAAATTATAGCCTATATGTTATTCTGATGTATAAGCTATGTTATTGTACATCAAATTCCTTACAACAGTTTTTGGGTGAAAGAGTAACAAACATTCTTACAAACTTTCGAGTTTATAATTTTAATAGGATGCTGAGTAAATAGGCCTTTTTTAATATATTTTACTAAAAATCATGACATTCGCAAGGATTTAATAAAAGCACATGGTTGTAGGGGCAGATGATGATTGACTTGTAGGCTACAACTAAATGGATCTAAGTTGCGCAGGATCTGCTCTCTTAGCGTGCATTAAAAGAGGCCTAATTATAGCTGTGGGCGAGAAAAAGTGATAATGATGATTGTGATGATCATATTTGTGAGATCATCAGACTGTGATAGCGAGTATCACAACACTATCATTTTTTAAAACTAATTGGAATAAATTATCAATCAGATGACTGCTAGTTAGGCATTGAAATGTTTTTAAAAAATTATCAGTTTTAACATTTTTTCTTTACTTATATTGCTAGGCCTAACTTCTTACAAAATTTCATGGTTCATCAATGGTAAGAATTCCAAACTCTGTTTTTTGATTCTGAGAGCTATCTGACAGCTAATACAGCTGAATTAGTAGGGAGTGATGCCAGCTAAAAAATAAAATAAAGCAATTAAAATTAGTTTAATATATTGTTCGTGATATTGAAATATTTGATATTTTTGTAATAGTTCAATTGAGTAGGTAAATATTTAGATTTATCATTTTCTAGGTAAAACATAAAATAGGTAATATCTAGCATTTTATGCCTTAAGCGGAGCTGGAGGAGTCGCCCCCTCTGCCTCCAGAGGAAAGTGCCAGATGGCACACCGTTGTGGCCCGGAGCGGACGTCCACAGCTCTCGCGCCGGGTCACCCAGACGACGAGAACTACGCTGGGGTTTAGTGGGTAGAGTCTGCGTCCACCTTAACATTCATCTTCTCGGGCGCAGAGGTATGCCTAAACGCATTCCCCAGCGAAATCATAAAATCTAGCATTTTACTTTTTATTGCCCTCAAATTGGTCAAGTTTTTCCCATTTTAGAGCTTTTCTAGTAGCAACACTTATTAATGTAAGAATTCTACGGAATAAAAAAATCTGAGTTTATAGGTTTTGGTTTGAAAGACAGACAACGGAGTGATCCTTTAAGCGTTCCGATTTGTCATTTTGAGGAAAGTAACTCTATTAAGACGACTTCAACACAATGTATACAACCACCATGAAAACCATTTCTTAAAATGTTTATTTCATTTAATAATGTTTGAAAACAAGAAACTTTATAAGTTTTCTCACAAAGGTTTAAAGTTGTGTTAGCAACTTTATATTTCCCAACTATTTCTGAGTACATCACGAATTCTCTTTCAAGTCTTGAAATAATGTAGAAATATAATAGATGGCCAACTTCAAAACCTTACAAAAGCTCTGAAGCAACGCAATTTACAGCAAATAAATGGTATCGTTATGTCATCTAAATAAGCCTCTTTGATTGGTTGATTTTGGTAGCATGACGTCATCTTAGATACGAACTTTTTTTGTACTCGCTTATTAAACGTGAAAATAGAGTATTATTAAGGTTTTTAAGTTTTGGTATGATTAATCTATAGATATAAAGAATACTGACGCCCCCTCCACAGACGGGTTGTCCCGCACCACAGAATCACCCCTCCCAATATCGGGACAGTACAATGGGGTTCCTATTCTCGCCCCTTGTCCCCCCTGATCTTATGTACAAGGGGTACAAAGAGCACCTCCCTTAGATCAGTTTGCTTCACCCAAGGTGATGGGTTCACCCCAGGCTACTGAACCCCACCGATACGACTAGGCTTGAACCATGGCGGGAACGTTACTCTGACCTACATCAATAACATGTAACACTTGGCACGGACATCATCCAAATTCGGACTGAACATTAAGCATGGACCATTTCACTTGTAATGCTATCAGTATATTATGGAAATCACTGAATCACGATAAAAATCACGATACGCTACTGATTTTTATCGATGACTGTGAAATGTCAGCTGAAAATTATTTGAGTGTTTATGCCAGTCATTCGTAAGGTATTTTATCTGTGTCACAAATAAATATTCTATTCCTCTATAATATCTAAAGTTGGTTTGTAATTCAAATGTATATAGATAAAAAATATTCTTGAATATAAAAATATAATTTACATAACACGAATCTCTTGTACAAAACAGACACAAGAGTGCAGTTTAAAATTTAAATTCAGAACATGTTTCAGTGTATTTAAAAATAGAATAATAAATTCCGTTTGTAATTCGTTCAGGAATAGACATACGTGATATGAACGCATTGTACTAAATATACACATGCGAGGCATTATTCGTAGTTTATGTTAAAACTATTTTTATAATGGATTGTTGTGAGCATTCCGTTTTATAGATGTCATGAAATTTGCACTAAAAGTATGAACATAAATAAAAATATCACTTTGTTAAACGTAAGGTCAGGACGTAAGGTAAAACACTAGGATTTTTACGCGCTTGGACTTTTATAGAGAAAAGGGGGAAAATTGAGAAAGAGGGATATAAAAATAGGTATAGATCTCTGCGATTGCGATTGTTATTGAAATGATCGATGAATTTACAAGTTCTCTATTTTAGAACGGTGTTTAAGTAGTGGCATTGAGAAGGTAATATAGGTAGATCTTATAAATTGCTTTCACGTAAAACATAGTACCGTTCCAAATAAGTTATTTACAAATATGTCAAAGAATACAGACGCAAAGATTTAATCAAAGTTACCTCAATTCATGTTTCATCTGAAATACACCCGACTGCACGATCCTGTGCATTATGCAAACAAACGAAATTTGCTCGATTCGGTTTAGTCGGAGAATTCCCACATTAGTAAGAAACGTTACATTTGGGGACCAGAGTTGGATATTGCAAATCATTTCAAAATCTTACAAATTGAGGTTTTATTCGCGACTTAACGTTCATCAATACTTTTGTCAAAAATAATATAGTCCGTTCAATTTAGAGATAAAAGTAATGGTCAAATAACAGAAATTCCCGGAAAGCCAAATATTGGTGGAGAGCTGGGGTTTACCATTACAAATAAAGTTTTAAAAGTCGCCATCGATCCTATGTGTGCTTCAAAAGTTATTCGGGGTCAAAGGTCAAAATTTGAGGTTTTTTGGTTTTTTTTTTCGAAAACGGTAAGTGTTATCAAAAAAACCTCAGACCAAAGTTGTACATCTTAAAATTCTCTACAAAAATTACGTATGATTTCACCAGTATTGGGTTTTAAGAAAAATTTATAACAACTGTCATGGTATATTGCACCAGCGATTAAATCAACAAATACTGGTGTCACTATATTAATTTCTTTATATTCTCTTATGCATATATATATGTATATGTATATAATTTATTTAGTATATGTACTTATATTATGTTTATTCTCACTTTACCCAATATAATAAATATTTCTTATTTTGCAGTTATATTATCTGTCTTCAAATGACAATACTTTAAAGTTCAGTCACACCGAGGTTAAATATGTTTTGTAATCGTAATAGCTATTACTCCTGTGTGTGTGTGAGAGCTACTGGTAAAGTTTTAACTTGTAATTTGTCAATGCTACTGGTAAAGTTGTAACTTGTAATTTGTCAATATACAGCACAAATGTTAAAAAAAAAAAGTCATTCTGTGATCATGGTTGCTGTTAAGTTTCGGAGAGAAGGGAAGACAGGCAGTGTAATTACTGGCACCGAACCTTAGCATCTTATCTCAGGATTATTTGGAAGGTAAACAAAGCTATATTCAGGGGTGACGTTGACCACTTACCATCAGGTGGCACGTCTGCCAGTTTGCTTATCCAACTAACGTAAAAAGGTATTCCAAAGGGATGTGTAAAGATCTTAATAAATAACTAGCTATTGCCCGCAGCTTCGCCCGCGTTAGCTTAGATGATTATTTTTGTAGCCTAAGTTACTCCTTATAATATCAGCTATCTTCCAGTGAAAGTACCGTCAAAATCGACCCAGCCGTTTAAGAGATTAGCCGGAACAAACAAACAGACAGACAGACAGACAGACAGACAGACAGACAGACGGACGGACAGACAGACAGACAAAAATTATAAAAAATATGTACCGTGCTTACATCTATATGCATTTAGTAAAAAGCGGTTGTTATAATATTACAAACAGACACTCCAATTTTATTTATCTGTATAGATAAAAATCCTAAGAAAGTTGTTTCATTATATGTAATAAAGGGGTTAAATGTACACACACACAAAAGCTTACAGGGAAAGGACACGGTAATCCGACCGTAATAAGATGTATTTTCATAACATGAACGTCATAAAGGCTTATTTTAGTGGTCGCATAATTCAAAGTGTTCGTCGTCGAGTCGTAATTTTTGCTTCCATTACTAAGTAGAAGAAAGAAGAAGAAAGAAAGAAGAAAGAAGAAAGAAGAAGTGAATGTATTCTAAATTAATTAAGATTTATGGAACATGTTTGATCCAAAGTGGAACTTTCCAGAATTGTTAAATCTACGCTTGCAAGTTGTACCGCTTATCACTACATATTATATCCTCCTGTTGCCTATGTCTGTCTGTCTGTTCGCGATTGACTTAAAAATTGCTAAACGGATTTTCATGCGATATTCATTCATGTATTCGTTGATTCTTGGAGAAGGTTTAAGTATAACGACTAGCCAGGGCGAGCAGCTCGTAATACATAAAATATACCGATGAGAGGGATCCTCTTTGATATGTACCTTCTGCTAGGCTTTCACCACGGTTAACTCACCCATTCGCCGAGGTAGTCCGCTTGGGGTGACACTACATTTGACAGGAGCAAGGGGAGGCCCTCCACACAAAATGTCACGAATAGCCCACCATTTAACCGCCCCATAACAATGAGGCGAGGGACAACCCGACGGCCGCGCCAGGAGGTCGTGAGGGCCTTTATAAAAAAAACTCTTGCGTCTCAGCATGGATTTTAAGTAGCCTGGGCTAGTTTCAGGTTAACTTGTTTATAGGCGACGCTGACCACATACCATTACGCCAATCGCCTGCCTGTTCGCCTATCCAATTAACAAAAAAAAAACACAGGCGACGCTGGCCTTTGTTTTCTTATACAACTAAAATTTAAAAAAACTTACCACTATAATTTCTCACAGCTTTTTATCTGAAATAAACAAACACCCAAATTAAATACAACTCTACAAGGTATCGCAATGCTAAGTGCACTTTTCAATTTGTCTTTTTCAAAAACTTTGAGTTTAAAATTTTACCTCGTTTGAGAAATTAACTTGTAACTAAATGGAAAATCTACATGTAACAATAAATATTGTAATTGAAAGGTTACAAAGATTATTTTTTTAACTTATACCTACGGATATATTTCAACTATTTTCACTATAAAAACAAAGAAATATCGAGCTTTGAGTAATAAAAATGAAAAGATACCACGCATTAAACAGTTTTAATATCATCATCATCATCAACAACAACAACATCAGCATCATCATCATCATCCTCATTTGTTCGTCGACTGCAAAACGTAAGCCTCATTGAAGACAAAGGTAATAATAATAGTAATTGAATTCAAATAATCAATAAACATCTTACCTTATATATTATATAAGGTAAGATGCTTAAACCTTATACTAGCTCAGTAGAAACCTCGTAAAATTATACCGGTGGGAGGTATGCGCTGTGTCGCGCTCTCATCAGCATCGCTCCTGCTTGTTTCTCCCATGAAACAGCTATGCTGTGTTTCGGAGAGAAGGTAAGGTAAGGTTTCGGACATCATGTTATATCTCAGAATAGGTAAGCTTTACCTATGCTCTGCGTGGCAGTTTGTATATCCAACTAACATACAAACTACCTGTTGTCTGTAAATCGCCTTACGGACGATAATTTTACGCGATAACATCATTATGCATCACAAGCCGAACACTTAGGCCGGTCGTGCCTCCCTATCGCTTGTTACGAGCTCTCGCTTGCGGAACGTGACACTTTTTCGTACGTGCAGCCGTTCATCGATAACGTTACACGTCAAAACTAGTACTATAAAATAATAATAATATCTATCTATGGACGCTTTTTTATACCACGTCAATCTGGTCTCGTTTTAAATTCTCGAAGAACTTGTGTTGCGGTTGTTAACGGTGTTACTTTTATACTATACATATATTTAAGATTTTTATTATATAATACACATATTTAATACACATCCATGACCCAGGAACACGGAAAACTTTTTTTTGTTCTCTGGCGAACCCGCGACCAACACGCTTAGCATTGAGCCACGGAGGTCGTCAAAATGGATTAATGGTATTTACCTATATTCATCATAGAAATTATCTTCGCGAGACTGATCTGCGCATAATTTCCAGTGCCCAATCAACCAGCCAGCCGTCCAAGAGATAAAACTACCATTTTGATAGGTAACCTATGTAGGATATCCTACTAATATTATAAACGCGAACGCGAATGTATGGATGTACGGATGTTTGTTACTCTTTCACGCAAAAACTACTGAATGGATTTTAATGAAACTTTACAATGACATAGCATATACATCAGAATAACATATAGGCTATAATTTATCTCTGTACTGAAACCGCGGGGCGCTGCTAGTATACTATAATCATTACAACGACTGCTCAAATGTATATTAAAACAGACTATCCTGTTAAAAACAACATGGAGTCTCACAAATATGATAAATATTCCTTTCCCTTAGTGCCTGACCAGAAAAATAAAAACCCTCGCCAAATTGCGGATAATTTCGGAACTAATTTCTGTATGGACGATACTGTGTTACCGTTAAAAAGATACAGTGGCGACACCACGCGGGGTTTATATATATTTAGTCAGGCTATACATTTATTTAAGGGTTAATAAGCCCTCTCGATTATATTATTCTGAAGGTTCACTGAAGCAAATTCATATTAGAGATAAGTACGCCAGACACATAATCTTTGTCAATGTTATTTTGGTTGTTATACGTTCAAAAGAGTAGATAGTACAATATTTATACACGATTAGGTATGGTCGTTCTTGTTGTTTAATAATCGTCATGATCAACCTGTTCAGTTTGGATAGAGTTCCTTCTCTTTTATAGCATAGGTGTATAATCTTTGACTCATTTCCGAACGCAAATAAAAAATGTGTCGCGCCAACAACAACAAGGCCGGCCGGCTTGCAACCAGAACATGCGCTCTCAAAAATATTCAAATATTTTGCAAGTTATAAGACGTCCTGTGGTGTAGTGCCTCAAATTCACGAATCCACTGGGTTTCAACTTCTACAATTTTCAAGACGCGTGAAACAGTAAGTCGAAAGAAATTTTTCAACATAAATTCAAAACCGGTGGGAGGGAAGCGCTGTGCCGCGCTCCCGGCTGCATGGGTACCACCATCTTGCTTGTTTCTCCCTTGAAACAGCTTTGCTGTGTTTCGGAGAGAAGGCCAAGACAGGCAGTGTAATTACTGGCACCGAGACTAAACATCTTATGTCTCAGGATAGGCAACACATAGATGAGTTGCCTGGGCTCGTTCCAGGTAAACTAGTTTATGTTCATGGGCGACGTTGACCACTTACCATCAGGTGGCATGTTTGCCAGTTTGCCTATCCAATTAACATAAAAAAACCATACAATAGGAGTCTCTCTCCCTTCTTTTCCAACCGGTATATGAGTTAAAGCAATCTCATTACCCCCTTATATGCTAATCACCACAAATACCACAAACCACAATCGAAGTATGCTTTGCCCCAAAACAAACATTCTCAAGATGTCTCTACAAATAAAATTATGTAAATGTGTAGGTTTTTTATAGAAGAGGGGGCGAATTGATGGTCGTTCCACCTGGTGGTAAGTGATCAGCGACATCCATAGACACCCGCTACATCATTAGCAGGCGCGATACCTTCCAAATATGAACATGCTCTTTTATTGAAGGTCCCTAAGCCGTATCGGTTCGGAAATACCGTAGATGGCAGATAATGCCATACAGTGGTCCTTCGAGGCAGGTGATAATCGAGTTGTGTGGATTTCTAGACATCGAGGTTGTGTGGGCGTACGCACAAGCATAAAGTTTCTTCCAATAATGCATATGCGTACTTGTCGACTCTAGAAATATCATTTAAAAAGATCTTTTTATCAGAAGCTAGTATTAATAGTTTTCCAACAGTTTTGGCACTATTACATAGTAAATCCGTCCGAGACAAGACGCTTACGCCCTGCACTTGATTCGTTTCCGTCATCCGAATTCACAGATTGGATTCAGACGCTGTGCGTGCGCCCTTACGAGGCAGATACGTTATCTGACGACCATATCACATGCCAAGATCGGGGGATTGAGAGTAATGGCGCTGATACGGGGAAATCTCGAGGGTATCTCTTGTAATTAACCGTACGTGTGCAGTCATACTACGTCAGACGTATTCTAAGATAAAGTCATAAATAAGATTATCTCTAAAATATTTATTTTTAGAAAAGTGACTCTATTTATGGATATTGTGGTCCGCGCAGATGTCCTGTCACAACATCACCACGTATCGTGTCTAAAACTATCGTACCTCTCAAGTTGGCGAAACTGCACACAAAAAAAAACTGTTATTGACACATAAAGACGTAATATAAGTTTGACCGCTATTTTTTTCGAAGAGTTCTAATATGTCAATAGACCAAAAGCAAAAAAAACTTAGCGGTCAAACATAAAATACCTGTCTTTTTTCGTCAGGAATACATTTTTTTTTAATTTTACGCTATACGATACGATAATAGCTATACGATTTTTGAAATTTTACTTTACGAGCGGTTCAATCCTGACCGCTAAGCGTCCGTATGTCTGTATATCTGTCTCGCATGGTGTTAGAGCACCGTAGATCTCAAACGGGTGAATCGATTAAGATCCGGTTGTTTTAAAAAGCACATTTCTAGCGGTGGTATTATAATATTTTATAATTTTATACGATAACACCATTGATAAAAGTAAATTATTTTTTCAATTAATCTAGCTTAGGCGATCAGACGCGTAGAAGACGTCTTAGAGATCAAATTTCCTGACATGCAGGCTGCATTTAATAGCATGTTATTCAACTAAGGTTAGCGTTCTTTGAAGCCGGATCAGGTAACACAAGCCGTCTATCTTTAAAGGTTATTCAGTTCAAAAGACATGTTCAAAGGAAGGGCGGACCAAGGTGACCCTTCTTGGTCCCTGTCCCTGTCTTAGCATCCCCATAGCAAAACTATTCGATATTTGTAGCTCGTATTTATACTGGATTCTGAACGTTTTAAGATATGAAAATAACATAAACGACCTCTGTTGCTCAATGGTTAGCGCGTTGGCGCACACTTCGAAGGTAGCGGGTTCGAATCCCGCTAGGGAACAAAAAGTTTTCTGTGTTCCTGGGTCATGGATGTGTATTAAATATGTGTAATATAATAAAAATCTTAAATATATGTATAGTATAAAAGTATTAAATATATTTCCGTTGTCTGGTACCCGTATCATAACTAGAGGACGACTGACGGAAGTAACACTCAGTATTCTATATTCAAAAATAGTTTAAAGCATTGGTTGTGAGTATATTATATCATAATGTATTCCACGCTTCTTGACGCCAACTAGTGGCAAAGATAAATTAGGATTATTTATTTCTAATTTTCTCAAACGGTTATTTTAGGAATTTGAAAATAGCAAAGTAAATAAAAATTCAAGGTTTTAAGGTAAGAAAAAATGTTGTAAAAAACGTTAATTTTTTGAAGTAAAACTTTTTAAGGCGCGACTAAAGGTAACTCAGATTTTCATGGACTGTTACTTCAATCGCGTGTAAAGATTACACACACATACATTTTTATTATTTATTTATTCTTTATTTCTACATAAATACAGAGACACATAGCTTCAATACTATCAGATTAAGAACAAGCGGCCTTATCGCTAAAGAGCGATTTCTACCAGGCAACCGTTAGGAAGAGGAAAAAAGATATAGCAGAATTCACGGGGTGACCTTAAGGTTACACAAGTCGCTCATCTTTCCATACAAACGCAGAACAGTAATTACTACAATGTTTGACGTTGACCATGAAAAACTAAGTATAATATAAATTGATCTCGTCGTTATCTATGTGTGTATGTACCCAAAATCCTAAAAAAAATATACATTTAAAAAATACAAGCTTCTAAACTTTCGTATTTGAACACTGATTTTAGCCCAACTTTGGGCATAAATAAATAGTATACCGAGCATGAAAGCTCAAAAATAAAGCCCATACAGATATAGTTTAGTTATTCAAAAGACAAAAAAAAATATTTTGAAAAGATACACTTATTAATTTTTCTATAATAACTGTTTTGCTAAAAGGACATTTTCGGAATGAATCATTGTGCATTTCATTCTAGCACACATGTTTGCGCACTATGTCAGGTGAGATAGCAATCATTTATCTAGAGTTCGCGCCGTCGACTAGTTCAACCTTAAACAAAAGAACAAATATGCCTACAACAACATGCAATATACGTACGACAGCTGATAATTATTTATTATTATTTTCATTTAAAGGCATTAGCTACTACGCTATTAGCCATACAAAATACAATATTCGGTCTGTAATACGGAGAAATGGCGGGAAACCCCAAGGAGCGCGGCTTCGCCCCTCTAGCCCCCATCAATCAACTATCATTCTCCATTCCATCCACCCAAGGCAGTCCACCACAATATTCGCCAACCAATCACAATATATAAAGATCAAGTTTTTAAAACAAACACTATAGAAAACCACTCTGAATGGACAAAACACAAAATAACAATTAATTAACGGGAAACCAAAAAAACACAACCGCGCGTCCCGATGTTTCCCGCCATTCCTCGCTGATAAATATTTGCTTTTATACTTTTTTATAGTTTTGTTCAGTTTCTGTGCACAAGATAGAAAGACAAATTGAATAATACAATAATCCTAAATAGTGGAAAGTAATGATGATGATTGTACAGACCTTAATATAAAAAAAACATGATAGTTTCATGTATTCAACTTCTCTCATTTCACGTACATTTGCACAATGTAGCGAAATTCCGTGGATCGGTGAGACATCTGCGTCATCACATGAATGATACAACAATTATGTATGAAACGATGTATGTATGGAACGGAATGCATGGATGATGCAAATTTAAACATGAATACTACCGAAAGGATGCACTTCGTGTGTTGTTTACCCGACTGCATCTAGAGGGCTATGATATTCTTCTTCCACTTTTTCAATGTCAGCTTCCTCAAGGATTTGCCACTATCAGAGTGAATGGAATTGTTATTTGAATATATTCAGATTGGCATTTCGTTAGAATTGTCGTAATTGTAATAATGACATAATAAATGGTGATTTTTGGCGAAAAAATATTTCACAGTTTTTTTTATTTTTGTTTTATTGAGTCTTAATTTTAATAAAATAGTTTTGGTAGTTTTACACTAACGTCGAAATATTATTAGCCAAAAGTTAAAAAAAAAATTGTTCGTGGGTAACGTTAGTGACTAATCATAACTTTATAGAAACCTTCCATTTAACTCTTAGCTGTGAAGCTAAACGGTTGAAGAAACTCGTGTGATAAAGATTTTTATTTTAAACTAGCAGCGCCTTGTGGTTTCACCCGCGTACTTCTCATTCCCATGGGATTATAGGGATAAATTATAGCTATGTAAAGTTTCATGAAAATCCATTTAGTAGTTTTGGCGTGAAAGAGTAACAAACATACATACATACATTCTTACAAACTTTCGCGTTTATAATATTAATAGGGTCTCAACGTAAGCAATATTGGTATCGAAGCTCGATGATGTTTTTTGTGTATCATTCTCATCATCATCATCAGTCTAATTCGTCCCTCAATCATCTCCTGGACTCGGCCATCCTCCACTAAACGGATATCCCAGCGAACTTAGTTCACTACACCTTATATAAAGGTGAGCAGCAGGTCAAACCAATTTATTTTGTTAATGTAATCATTTAAAGGGGCACCTACATAATTCAGGTTAATAAAGTAGGGGTCCAAATTATTGACTCAGTAAGTACTCTTAAGGGGTATATTTATAGTTCAATAAAGTTTTAGGTTGATTCACGAATATACCAATAAAAACCGGCCAAGTGCGAATCGGACTCGTGTACTCAGGGTTCCGAACCGAGCAAAAAATACGTTCGTTGCATGAAAGCCTCCCTTAATTTTTTTATTTTGTTTTTAGTATTTGTGATTATAGCGGCAACAAAAGTACATCATTTGTTCAACTGTCTAGCCATCGCGGTTCTTGAGATACAATTAAATATTACAGTCTGGTGACAGATGGACAGACAGACAGCGAGTCTAAGTAATAGGGTCCCGTTTTTACCCTTCGGGTAAGGAACCCTAAAAACTATATAGGTGCTTAAAGTGTGAAAGTAAGAAGTGACCAATGAAATCATATGCAAAGCTAATCCCAATAGTTACGCTTTGCCATTACTGCTAATTACTCCTGGTAGGAATCAACAGCAGGAACCAGAAACTACCCTCGATATATGAGCAGCTATGCTATAAATTATATAAACATCCGCAACAATTTAAAAGCTTGGTATGAATTTATTACATTAAATAAAATAAAAATGATGATTTAGAAGATAGTGGGAGATTTGAGGTTTCCCTTTCTTGGAGGTTTCAGGGCAGAATCGAGAAAATATCATAATAATAAGAAAACATAAGTTTGAACATTACACAAATCAAGCGTTTTGAGACAAAAAACGAATGATCTATATATGGACGCTTTTACACGACATCTGGTCCCGTGGTAAGTCCCCAAAGAACTTGTGTTACGGGTACAGCAGACAACGGAAATATATTTAATAATTTTTTTACTATACATAATATATTTAAGATTTTTATTATATAATACACATATTTAATACACATCCATGACCCACGAACACAGAAAACTTTTTGTTCCCTGCTAGGATTCGAACCCAGAAGACCCATTGAGCCACAGAGGTCATCCAAACAAAGAGCATACACTAAATATTCGTTCCTCCAAAAGCCTCAAAATGTACATAATAAGCCGATAATAACAACGAATATAAGAGTATATAGAAAAAAAACATGACTGTATACCCCAGTGGACAAGCGAGTGATTTACGAGCGAATAAGATATATAGCGCCATCCTTCTCTAAATTTGCCAATAGAACTCTCAACATTTCCAACAAATATACACATTAAAATATACAATTTTCGGGATAAGCGAATGCTCCTTTACGCATCCAATTCCCTGAGGATCACGCGAGGTCTGAGTGCTGTGTAAATACTTAGAAATGAGCTTCTCCTTTGATGGAAATCTTTTATACGCAATTTATTTAGCGACGTAGAAAAAAGAACATGGGTCTAAGACTTGTGTATGTTTGTTGAAGTAAATTAATGATATTAGCTTATATCATCGTACGATATATTTTAACGATTAATTGGGTAATAAGACATTACCAATGTTTTATCAACCTGTAACGCGTTTACATAATCTTTAAGCTCAATCAGCAGAGTAGGTGAGCAGATGGCTCACCTAAGAATTATTCGAAAGGGCGACCCCCTTCTTGCCGGGGCGCGGCACATCGCGCGCGCTATTCGGGAGAGTAGGATTTAGACTAGTCAAATCCGATATTTGTTGACGAATCCTTTTCGGTTGAATTTACTCTATCATCATGAGGGCCGGCCCTCATCACATCCACCTGGTACAATCTAGCGGTGGCGTAGTGCTATCGCTGTTTGCGCAGTCTGAGTTGGCGTCTACTCGTATCGGATTCGAACCTAAGCTTTCACAGTTCAACGGATGTGTATGGACGTCGATAGTCGCCAAAAGGCTTCGACTGCTCGTTTGCCCTCTTATGCTATAAAAAAATACTTCTGGATTCTATTTTATTTGGCATCACATATTATACTCATCCATTACACAGACCACTGCCACAAAACCCCAATAAAAATAGTTGTTTTTTCAAGTATCAAACGTGATGAATGTTGAAAAAATATTTTCAATATATACAGTATAAGCCAATAGAGTTTTTAAGTGGAAAAAATACGTCGATAGCCTTTGACGTCCTAAAAAAGTGTATCACAAAATTCAATTCAGTCAACGTCGCCCATAAACATAAACTAGTTTACCTGGAACGAGCCCAGGCGACTCATCTATGTGTTGCCTATCCTGAGACATAAGATGTTAAGTCTCGGTGCCAGTAATTACACTGCCTGTCTTGCCCTTCTCTCCGAAACACAGCAAAGCTGTTTCACGGGAGAAACAAGCAAGATGGTGGTACCCATGCAGCCGGGAGTGCGGCACAGCGCTTCGTTCCCACCGGTAAACTCCTAAGGGAAACGTAATATTTTTATAATATTATTATGTAACTTTGTGTATCTGAGATGAAGCTAATGATTATTATAACTTTAGCCTTAAGATGGCGCCTAACGCCAGCAAAAAATATGATTTCACCCGCGCACCTCAGTTTAAAACAAACAATTGGCACTGCGACCGCCAAAACGCGAAGCGGCCGCGCGCGCGACACTATACATACAGCTTGGAATCCACCTGTCACCACGTCATATTCTTTTTTGCCAAGCTGTACCTAAGTATGCGATATACTCGCAAATAGTGTCGTTACAACTTTTCGTCTTAATTTTTTTCCGTCTAGCCCCCTTTCGCAACTCGCAATAAGGAACTACGTTCCAAAAGCCAAGCGTAAAACGCAAATTGTAGAGGCTATTGTTGTTGCTGTCGTTACTGAATGTAATTTGTACACAAAGAGAGCCTCGGACGATAAAACAGTTGAACTGCATATGGAAAAATTCAAAATGCAACGCATGAATAATAACTATTCATTTACATTTTTAGATTTCCATATTATTGATTATGGAAAAACTGTGTTAAGACATCGATACATTCTGGGATACGGAATTTTACGTACGTGTGACGTCACACTCGCTTAGTCCGCCCGCTCTAATATGGTTTACTAGGATTCATTTTTTTAAGTTCAATCCAAAAATTATTAAATCAAAGCAAAAGAAACGCAATCAAACAAAACCATGTAGGACCAGCACGCCCTCGAGGTGTGCCCGAGATGGGCGGCGCTACGTCATGATCTGACATTTCCTTCTGCGAGGCAGTAATGTCCCAAAAGGAGGCCAACGAGTGGATGAGAGAGGAGGCCGCCGACGAAGCCTCCCCCCGCGGGCGACGAACGGGAGTACGCAGGAGGCGCTACTTAATGCGCCTCCAGTAACGCCCCTGTGCTTCTGTTGGGTTCAGGATGGGAACGTGGGCCCAGTACGACACGACGTCATGGGGACTGCCTAAGCAGCCGGGCAGAGGAGGCCTTAAGAGGAGTAGTCGGCCTTCGCCGGGACCAGCCTGTCGCTGAGGTGATCCTGTTGAATGCCTATCCGGGACCCACAAAATGCAGCTGAAGGCGTTCGCAGTGATTTTAGTTTACGGGTAGGCCACTACCAGGTGCGAGTCCCACATAGAATCAGGATCTACCCGAGATCCTGGCTACATGCGTAAAAAGCATTTCCCTGCGATAAAAAAAGGAAGTAGTACACACACCTCTAGTAACCATCACCATCTACCCGCACATTTCAGTCTTGTGTACAAGACGTTCGTAGACATTGTCGAAATATAGAGCTCCGCGAAATTAAAGTGAAAAACTAAACCTTGACACTGGCAATTCCGCAAGAGAGCTAATGCCAAAGAAGAAGAAGAACTGAAAAACATGGCAGATATCCCGTTTTAAAATGATTGGCACCGCCCTTAGTGCAGTCCATATATAAAAAATACCCGTTTTAAATAGTTTTAGCTTTGAAAAAAAAAACTATAATTTAAAATATAGAATCAAACTGTTTTTCTAATACGTTCTGAAACAAGCAAATGAAAACACTATTATGAATATCAATTTATTTAAAAGAGTCCTAGTTTAGAATTGTTCGAATATATTCTGGCTAATTGTGAACTAAAAGTTTCAAAAAGTTCTGACGTATTTTGTGTAATCCAATTTTTGTTGAATATATTAATGAATGAGTGAATTTCTGTATGCATTTTGTGTCTCTGCCAAAAAAATTACACCTACATATAGTTTTCTCTCTTTGTACAGGCGATGTAAAGAAGTAATATAATTAAGATCATTCATAACAACAATAATTAAAACCGGCCAAGTACTAGTTGGACTCGCGCAAGAAGGGTTCCGTACCATAATAGATAATATACAACATTAGACTCTTTAACAAAAAATATAGAATATGTTTATGAAATTAAATGTTTTTTTTATTTGAGTTGATTGAATGAAAGGTAAATTGCGGTTTACGATTTATGAAGCATTTAAAAAAACTACTAACTAGATCTCGTTCAAACCAATTTTCGGTGGAAGTTTCCATGGTTAATGTACATCATATTTTTTTTTTGTTTTATAATTCTCTTTATTTTAGAAGTTACAGGGTGGGGACACACATTTTACCACTTTGGAAGCGTCTCTCGCGCAAGCTATTCAGTTTAGAAAAAATGGTATTAGAAACCTCAATATCATTTTTGAAGACCTATCCATAAATACCCCACACGCATGGGTTTGATGAAAAAAAAATTGAGTTCAGTTTCAGTGAAAAATAAGAATTATATTCTGTCAGATCATCACATAACATCGGCGTCGCGATTCGTGCGGTTTGTGAGGAAGTTGGGCAACGCATCTGCATAACTTTTGGTTGTGCAGATATCTATGGCCGTCGGTAGTCACCATAAGGCTCCGACTGCTCGGTTGCCTCCTTTTGACATTCAATAAAGATATTATCTTTTTGACTTTCACTTTAGCCCGGTATACTTTTATCGATAGTGTGTGCGTATATTGACTCAGATTTTTTGTGACAATTTTTGTACACATGAACGATAAAACTGCACATACGTTCTACGCAGTCAAATCGTTACGATCATTGTTTTTGAGTAGGTATACCGGGCTTAAGCAATCTTGTGTATACATATCTCAAAATTAATAGAATTTAGGAAAACGTTAACCCGTTTTTAGTAACCTAATTATAGAACGTTTTTCTGTATGTAATGTTAATTTAATCTCCTGTTAAACCACTTTCATTACAGGAAGAAAAAAATCACTGGTATTGAGACTATACCTAATCGGTCGAACGATATGCAGAACATGATATTTGAAAACATGAAAATGAATAAAAGCAACGCTTGTAAACTCATAGGTTGTCTCCACAAGTTGATTGATTTTTCAACTCTCTTGCCAACTTTTCTTTTATCAACTGGTAGACAAAGGCTTCTTTCAATTAGAAGCCTTACCTACTAACGATAAAAAAAGTGCGTGCGTACAAAGTACACATGTCAGAAGTGAAACTTATTTGGAAAACTAATTTTTAAATCTCGTTTACATTTATACTAATTTAAAGCTTTAAATTTATGAGACTAGCGATGCGACGTTCGCTCTATCTCACTCTCTCTCTCTCGATCTTTCTCACTCGCTTGCTCCCTACTCTCACTCCATGGCTATGTGCTTCATGCTGCATTCGCCCTTTCTCTCAATCGGTCTCAATCATTCTCACACTCGAAAGGGAGCTCTTCTTGGACAACACCGTTGCACATTTTCGTGACGTTTCATCCGTAAAAAAAAAACGCCGTGCGGGCAAAGAAGTTTCACTTCAATATGCTTTTTTTAATTAACCCACTTAAACTGGCAATTAAGAAGGGCTGCTATTGTACTTAATTGTATACTGTTTTACTTGAAGGGCTAATTTAGCTATTTCGTAGCGGAACCCTTTAACAATTTTCATTATACAGTATGAAAATAAGTCTCCTGTTTCAGCGTTGGCTGTTTGTGAACATTTCAAGCTAAATTACAACAGAGTGTAATGAAATTATTCAGACAATGTAGCGGAATTCATTTTCTTGGGTACTTTTGTTTGCACCTAGTTTATGTTTTTTTTTATGTTAGTTGGATAGGAAAACTGGCAAACGTACCACCTGGTGGTAAGTGGTCGACGTCGCCCATGAACATAAACTAGTTTACCTGGAACGAGCCCAGACAACTCATTTATGTGTTGCCTATCCTGAGACATAAGATGTTAAGTCTCGGTGCCAGTAATTACACTGCCTGTCTTGCCCTTCTCTCCGAAACACAGCAAAGCTATTTCACGGGAGAAATAAGCAAGATGGTGGTACCCATGCAGCCGGGAGCGCGGCACAGCGCTTCCCTCCCACCGGTAGCGCTTCCCTTTTGTTTTCTTTTAGTTACTTTTTTTCTTTAACGCCGCAATATGCTCTGAGGTATCCCGCGGGGGAGTGGGTCCCACATACCCGAGAGGGTATGTGGAACTCGCTGCGCCCGAAAACTGGTAAGTTGGACTGGTAAGAGTGGGTAGCCACTAAAACCCGGCGTGCCACCAATGCCGTCTTTGGTGAGGTGCCCCGGATCTATTGAGCAAACAGGGCACCTCAATGGCTAGTCAGTCCCTCAAGGGACCGCCGCCACCTCCACAGAGGGGTTGTCCCGCACCACAGAACAACCCCTCCCAACGCCGGGATAGTGCAATGGAGTGAGGTTTCCATCCTCGCCCCTTGTCCCCGTGCTCTTTTGTCCCCCTTCTTATAAGAGGGGTACAAAGAGCACCTCCCTCGGCTCAATTTGCTTCGCCTAAGTTGCTGGGCACACCGTAGGTTACTGAGGATATAGGTCCACGACAAGGATTGAACTATGTTGGGGTTCTTTAAGTTATATCTAGTTGTTTATCTCCACCTATTTGTTTACTCTTATATAAAAAAAATCTATAATATGTTTGTTTTATATATATAAAGAACTAATAAAACATTTTTTACGGGTTTTGCCGCGGTCTATTAAGTTTTCGTTTAAATTTAACTTGGGCATGTAAAAAACTTAATGAACCGCGATAAAATCTGTAAAAATTGTTTCATTATAATCTGTACAGATAAATAAAATTGTAGTGTCTGTTTGTAATATTAAAATAACCGCTTTTTACTAAATTCATATACCAAACACGGTACATATACCAAAACAGCCTTTTTTACAATTTTTGTCTGTCGGTCTGTCTGTCTGTCGGTCTGTTTGTTCCGGCTAATCTTGGGAACGGCTGGGCCGATTTTGACGGGACTTTCACTAACAGATAGCTGTAGCGGTATTTTTCCCGCCATTTCGAATGGATTGCGTTAATGCATTTCCAATAATACGATCAGTGTCAATAAAATGGAATGTCATTACGTCATGAGCTGAGCGTGTATCATCGAGTGGCGTGCCAAGTGATGGCATATCACTTCACATTTGATTTATATACAGGCGATTATGGCATAATTTAATATTTTTTTTTGTATTTTATTTTATCGTATTTTATTAATTATAATGAAACAACTTTTACGGATTTTATCGGGTTTAAGTTGTACATAAGCCCGACGTTTCGGATACTTTATAGCAACCTCTCGTTTTCGGAAGTTCTCGGGAGGACTTTGTTATGAAATTCTAATACTAAAAAATTATTAATTTAATGAAAAAAATCGTTTACGTTTTTAAAACTGCTTTTTATGGACAAAACAATTATTTTCAGATGGTCTTCCAAACTAGACTTATGCAGTAATCCATATAAAATCTCTTGTTTCATGCTACGAAAGTTTGTAGCCTTGCGTAGAGTCTACGACTTATGATGCTACGGCGTAGATCTTATCTTTGGAAAAAAGAATATGATTTTTTTTGCACTAACAATATGAAGGAGAATTTATATTTCTTATTTTAGAGTACTCTAGACTAATATAGAAACTCCATCCAGATTGAAAACCTAAAAGTTTGTTTCGTTTACAAGTTGAGTTCCGTTCCTCGAAACGACAAAACGGAAGCCATATAGGATCACTACGATGTCGTTCTTTGAGTCAAACAAAATCTATGGTACTTCCCAGTGAATCATGCTCGGTCTAAAAACAATAAGGAAAAATCTGACAACCGTTACCCTGGTTCTTATAAAACATTAAAAAACATTTTTTGGAGCGTGCGAGTCAGAATCGCGCTTCTATGGTTCTTTTTAAATCAATCTGGAAACAGAATCAATGCATACGACCGATATAAGGTTTTATCATCAATTTTATTCATTCCAATCGCAAGTTACAACTCCACAGTTTACGTGGTCGTAAAGGGGAGAATAAAATCGATATACTCGTATAAAGTCGATTCACTTCCAGACGTGGAAAAGTGACGTCACGAAAATCGAAAATATTCTAGGGATGGGAAAACATTTTTGAGGCAAACAAAATGTATTTTTTTATTAAAACTATAAAAGCTAGTACTCCCGTGACCATGGCTAGTAAAAAACTATGTGAATAAATAAAACCGTCCGTCTTACCTTCATTCTCTTCCCTTCATTTCACACATTATAATGTATAAAAAATATTTTTGAAGTGAAAACTTCTTTAGCATCGTTGTGATTTGAAAGTCGATGAAACGAAAAAGCGACAGTAAAAAGAGACGACATATAAATACAAGATTTAACGTGGGAGTGGAAGGCTTTATTTCTAGCACGTGTAGCACACATGTTTTTTTGTATATTTATGAGGGTTAAACCATCCATGTGAAACAAAACCGTACATGTACCGTACATTTTATTTACACACACACACACACACACACATATACACACACACACACACACAAACACACAGACAGAACAATAAAGATATAGTTTTGCTGGTGGTAGGGATCCGCTTGTGCCGCACGGATTGCAGATGAGTGCATGGATACCACCATCCTGGTTGTTTCTCCCGTGAAATACTCCCGTTTTGAAGAGAAAATCAAAACAGGCAGAGTGATTACTGACACCGAGACCATCTTATATTCCAGGATAGGCGACACATGAAGGAGTTGCCTGAACTAGTTTCAGGTTAGCTTACCATCCCCACCATGGTTCAGGCCTTGACGTGACGGTGGGGCTCAGTAGCCTAGAGTGAGCCCAGCACCTTGGGCGAAGTTAATTGAGCCGAAGGGCTTTTGTAAGAAGAGGTGACAAAGGAGCAGGGGGCAAGGGGCGAGGACTGGAACCCCATTGTACTGTCCCGACGTTGGTAGGGGTTGTGCTGTGGTGCGGGACAATCCCTCTGTGGAGGTGGCGTAGGTCCCTTGGGGGACTGACTAGCCGCCGAGGTGCCCTGTTTGCATATTAGATCCGGGGCACCTCACTAAATTTGGCATTGGTGGCACTCGCCGCGAGTCCCACATACCCGCATGGGGAGACCCACTCCCCCGCGGGATGCCCCAGAGCATTGCAAGAAAAAAAACAGATTAGCTTACCATCATGTGACTCGGCTGTTTGCATATCAACATTAAAAAATACTTTCGTGCTTTTAACATATAAAAGCTCTCGTGTGTACGAGCCCTTAGCAGAAAGTTGTTTTGTATTACTCAGACGTTTGTATTTCTCTTTGCGGTCAACAGTGTACTCACTCGGGACATCAAATTAGGTTTTATCTGC
This sequence comes from Helleia helle, assembly GCA_963853865.1. NCBI lineage: Eukaryota > Metazoa > Arthropoda > Insecta > Lepidoptera > Lycaenidae > Helleia > Helleia helle. The sequence continues at coordinate 14,077,690 of OY971433.1, read as the reverse complement.
ACAAAAACTTTGTTATACAAACAATAATAAGAACATGGTATATTCTAGTAACTAGCCGTTAGAAACTATGTGTTGTTGTTGTTGTTGCTATAATACCCCTTGATTTGTGTGTTAATTAATAGATAGATAAACATATTAGTTTTCTGTAAAGACGGTTTACGGACGATAGTTTGACGTGATAACGTCATATAGAAACATTGATGAATAATTACCTTTTTTGCCGCTGTTTCGAGAAAAACGTTTAATGCCCGGTTCCTATATTTAACAGATCGTCATTGTATAAAAGTTACTATCCGTTTTTCTTGAACCGACGACGAGTCGTTAATACCGTTCCACAATTTACTTTCTATACCTGACGTCGACGGACGTCAGTTAGTTATTTAAATACCGAGACCTCTTCAAAAATGCTTCATTTTTATTAACAAACTAGCTGTTGCCCGCAGCTTCGCCCGCGTTATTTTATATGAACGGACGTATCCGGACCGATGATGATCATTTTTCTACTTTTTTGTTATTTCTCTAAAGGGAATAAGGCTGCGTTTTTAAAGTAAGCTCCCAAGCGGCTAAAATTTTTCCGACTTTTACAATAACTATTTATCAATTTATATCTACAGTCTTTATAAAAATATACTATAACCTGCCTTAGGAATTACTCTATCTCATGTTGAAAACAGCATAAAAATCAATTTAGTTGGTTAGTAGTTTTAGAGTTAATCGCGTACAGACAGACGGACGCGAGGAAGGACTTTGTCTTCTATTATGACGTAATGATGATAAGGATTAATACCGTTTTTATGTAAATAGCTTTTACGTTACCACTTTATAATTGCCATTTTTTTAAAGTATTCAATTGTATATATTTGGGATATATTGGGAATTAAAATGGGCGCATATAGGTAGTATGTTATCTTTGACAAATAGACATAATATGCTATCGAGGACTTTTCTGTAGGCATATTTAGAATAGCTGGTGCCCACGAATTTGTCTGCGCAGAATTGGATTTTGGACAATTCACACAAAATCTCTATATATAAAAGGCACAGGTGATTGACTGATGTATCAACGCCCAGGCCTAAACCCTTATTCTCCTTATGTCATAGGCATCCACTAAGCTAAATAGTAAGAGTTTTTAATTCAGCGTTTTCTATAATTCAACCACTAAAAGGGGAAAATGAAAGTTTTAAATAAACGCCAAAATTTATTGACTAAATAATCAACGTACAGGCCAAACCATTAAGGCTAGAAAATTAAAATTTCGCACACGTAAATTTCTCTTATGACGTAGGTATCCACTAAGGAAGGGTTTATCCAAATTCAACCCCAAAGGTGAAATAGGAGATAAAAGATTGTATGACACTTTTAATAATATATTTTGTATGAAATTTCGTATGAATTGAGTTAACCCTTAAGGCTAGAAACTTAAAATTTTGCCTCTTATGACATAGATATCCACTAAGAAAGAAATTTTCAAAATTCAAAGGGGTTATAAGTTTATATGGGACTTTATATATTCCGTTTAAAGATTCACAGATACATTTTTTTAATTTAACCTCAAGCTTTTTAAGTATTTTGTTTTGTGTTTGCACGTTTATACTTATTCGTAAGGCTTAGGTTTTTCTCAAACGTATTTTTTTAAATTAATTGAAGTTACCCACAGACTGACTGACACAGAGACTAATAATGAGGCTGCTGATGGTGATCAGTTGTTGGATTCATTTATTTATTGGGCATATTTAATCATCTTTTCCTGGCCTATTATTAAAATAAACTATTTTTTGTTTAGATTTTTTTTTGTTTTTACTTATTTAGTCGTGGAGTTCATTTAATAATCTTTGGGATAGGTATATTATTATATTTCTTTTTCATAAATGTATTATTAAGTAAGGTTCTCATTCACAGGCATGTAGTAATTTACCTAAAAGATATAATATAATGCCTCACAGGATTAATTCCAATATAGCTAAGGCTGCTAGAACCTAAGAATCTGAGAAGCAGACTTAATTCTGTCAGGTTTTGGATGCTGAACCAATCTAATGAAGGGCGTTAATATAAATTTCTTAAAAATGCTCTATCCGTCACATAGGACCAACGAAAAGACTTGATCTATTTCTTAACCTACATAAAGCGAGCTTAATTTTTTAGCTTCTCTTGAGTACTAAGAGAGTTTCGACATTTATAATAACAAATAATAATAAACTTTATTCATCCTCACATACAACATCGTTATACAGAAAACGTATACTAAACGAAAACAAAAAATGCAACATTACCACCATTATCTAGGCATTGTGTACAAATTAATCTTCAACCAAAACTTGACCAATATTAGGATTTTAAAATAAATCTCTAAGCAGAAATAAAGGCTAAAGGCAACCTTTCTTTCTAATATATTATAACAAAATAAATTAAGATTGGACCACGAACGAAACGACAACCCTTACACAACAACTTTTTTTTCCCCATCGCGATTTTAAATACTGTCAACGCCATCTACTTTATTTAATACGAATTTAATTAACAGGTAAGAATTGAAATCGATATAATATTATTTTGACTTATAATATACTGGCATAGTAAACATACAATACTATTAGCGCCATCTAGTTGAAAAGTATGCTAGACACTGTTTTTGTAATGTTTTACTTTCCCGCGGGAATTCGGCACTTTTATGGGAATACATTGTTTAAATACAACGGCAACATAAGGTTTGATTAGCAAATTAAGTTCATAAGTGGTTGTATATAAAGCTGTTTTATTATCTAATTACAGTTTTTTAACTATCCCACGGGAAGTATTTAATTTACCGGGATCAAAAGTATCCTATATGTTGACCAGGGGTATAAGCTACCACCATACAAAAATTTATTTAAATCGGTCCAGTCGTTTCCCAGATTAGCCATTACAAACAGACAGACAAACAGAGAAACAAAAAAATGTAAAAAAATCCAAATTAGTTTTATTTCATTTCTTACATCCCCCTGACTCGGTTTTTAGCATTTTTTTTCATTGTACATAAATTAGACCTCTACAGTTTTATTATATGTATAGATATATACTTACAGATGACTAATGTGTATATCTTTACCACGCAATTTTGAATGGTTGAATATAGTCGAATCATGAGCGGAGCCAGGCCAACGAGCTACCACACTCATAAAAATCAGATTGGTATTGCATACCGCTTGCTAATTATGATTGATACATTGATACATGATTTAGCAATACTATAATTGGTATTGCTAAATCATGTATGATTTAAATGTTTAACCGTAGCTATTTCACTCTAACTGTAACATAATGAACGTCGCACTCAAGGATTGCTGAATTAGTAAAATGATTGTTATATATAGCCGTAAGTGTAATTAAATAAACGATTTTAATTATTATCATCCACATATAACATGGTTTTCATTTAACTCCCTTCTACGAGGACAACCATAAACTCTTCACAGCACATTAAGGAACAAATTGGGAGGGGTTGTTCTGTGGTGCAGGGGACCCCTCTGTGGAGGGGAGGGAGGGACTGACTAGCCGTCGAGTCGCCCTGTTTGCTCAACAGATCCAGGGCACCTCACCAAAGGCGGCATTGGCGGCACTCGCCGGATTTTAGTGGGTAGAGTCGCATCCACCACCTTTCGGGCGCAGCGAGTCCCACATACCCGCGTGGGGAGACCCATTCCGCCGCGGGATGCCTCAGAGCATATCCCGGCGTTAAAGAAAAAAAAAAGGTTTAGGTTAGGTAAATTTTGAGGGTGTAGATCAGGTAGGTTCGTTACAAATCCCCACCATGGTTCAGGCATAGACGTGGTGGTGGGGCTCAGTAGCCTAGGGTGAGCCCAGCACCTTGGGCGAAGTAAATTGAGCTGAGGGGGATTTTTGTACTCCTCTTATAGGGAGAGGGGACAGAAGAGCAGGGGGCAAGGGGCGAGGACGGGAACCTTACCCCATTGTATTGTCCCGATGTTAGGAGGGGTTTTCGGGAGGTGACGTCGGTACTTTGGGGGACTGACTAGCCGTAGAGGTGCCCTGTTTGCTCATTAGATCCGGGACACCTCTCCAAAGGCTGCAGTGGTGGCACTCGCCGGGTTTTTAGTGGGAAGAGCTGCGTTTACTTACCGGCTTTCTGGCGCAGCGAGTCCCACATACCCACGTGGGAAGGCCCACTCCCCCGCGGGTATTATATATTCTATCACGCCTTTTATCTTCTTCTGAATCGCTGGAACTCGATACAATATCGAACACTTCTCTATCACTATCTGAACTCGATACAATATCGAACACTTCTCTATCACTATCTGAAGTCGTTATTTCAAAATTCCAGCGAAAACGTTAAAATATACAACTTGCTCCTTACCGATACCGACCAAAATCGGGGGATAACCAAGTGATATTACCAATAGTAGTCTTTGACGTTTCAAAAATTTATAGGAACGCCTAAACTGTCATCTCCGTACAATACGCTTACCGTCCGTTACTGGTAAACCTCCAATCCGTTAGTAAGAAGACAAGACGTTTTTTATAGGAACGGTTTTAGCTTACGCCTCGTATATTAAACTACTATTCGTAACTAAAACGGATCGTTTCTTAAATATAGGAACCGGGCATAAGAGAGCTGTCTCGCATTAACATTTATTATAAACAACGGTTTCCAAGCCAACGGTTAACAGCGGAACGAGACAATTTTTCGTGCGCGCTGCCAGTGTTTATCAATTTGTAAGACGTTGTCACGTCAAAATCTTAATTCAGAACTCTATACGCACATACACAAAATAAGTGCGAGCGTACAAAGTACACAATATGTCAGAAGTCAAACTTATTTAGCAAACTAACTTTTAAATCTCGTTCACTCATCAGGTTCACTTCAAATTAAATAAAATATATTCACAACAGACACACTTCGGCTCTAACTATTAAATTTTTCAAACAATATATAACAATTCTCGCCCGAAAGTATTTTCAACTGAAATCTTCCGCGCCGTCTTGTCCGCATAATAAGTCAGGGTTTCCTGCGACAAACAACTTTGGTCATTTGGTCACAGTGAGAGACGTTTTCCTTTTCATCAAAACGTTTTTCATCGTCGCACAACTCTAAAAACTCTTTTCACATCAATTGATGTTGCGATTTTTATTACGTTGATATTAACATTGAGCTTTTGTACTTTTTCGGCGAGTATGTCTTAGGAGTTGGGACCGAAATCTTTTGAAATAATATTTCAAGCTAATATAATGTTTATGAATATTCGACGTATCATAGTCATTAAAGATTTATAAAGGATACTATAATATAATGGAAAAAACACATGTTTTTGGTACTTAAGGGTAGATTGTAACCTCTGGTAGGATTAAAACTACCCCCCCCTCCAGTAGTCAAAAGATTCTTTATACAACTAAAAAAATGCCAATTAAATTCCTGGATAACATTTCTTGATTTTTACTCCTTAATGATTATGAGTTCATGAAATAATTCTGTATTCTTTAGTATAAGTTAGATGCGAGTGGGACTTTACTTTAGTGGGGTATCCGAAACGTCGGGCTTGTAAAAATCTTAATAAACCGCGATAAAATCCGTAAAAATTGTTTTATTATAATTTGAGGGAAATCCTTAAATTTTTTATGTAAGTTATTTTGAAAGAAAACGAAATGTAAAGGAATTTTTAATCACTCCCGACAAGAGGCTATATTCAATTTGTAATATGGAATTGTCATAACTTTGTTAAAATAATTATAAAATCATTTTACAAAAAATTAAAACCGCCTTCAAAAATACTAAACTAACAAGTAATAAAATAACATATTCTTTAATGTTTGTGCTTACAACATATAATCAACTTAATCTTCTACTAATGTACAAACTTTGCGTTTACCACGTCATTATAGTTACTTTTGGAGTCGGTGTCAGCCAAGGTAGGTAGGTAGGTAATTCTTCGGAGTGCCCCCGTATCTAAGGAGGCTGTTGGAGGCGTACCTCTACGAGAGGAGGGTAGCCTGCGAGAACCGGTGTGGGTCCACCACTCTGGTGGCGAGTCGGGTGCGGTGTTCCACAGGGGTCGGTTCTTGGTCCGATCCTGTGGGACATCGGCTACGACTGGGTTCTGCGAGGCCGCCTCCTCCCCGGGATGGGTGTCATATGCTACGCGGATGACACCCTCGTGTATGCCCGGGGACGAGGCTATAAGGAGGCGGCGCGGCTGGCCGAGGTCGGGATTAACCTCGTGATCAGTCGCATAGAGAGGTTAGGGCTTCGGGTCAGACCTGAGAAGACCGAAGCCCTTCTCTTCCGCGGGACCGGGCGGAAAGGACCCCCACCGGGGGCTGCCCTCCAGGTCAGAGGGGTGAGGGTCAGGATGAGCCCCCATATCAAATATCTGGGGCTCATCCTTGACGGAGGGTGGACCTTCGGCCCACATTTCTCCATGTTGGGACCGAAGGTCGCGAAGGCGGCAAGTGCACTGGGCAGACTCCTCCTGAACCTCGGAGGACCCAGCGCCGCCTGCAGGCAGCTATACTCCGGAGTCTGCCGTAGTATGGCGACGTACGGTGCACCCATCTGGGCGGATCACCTTACCGGGAGGAATAAGGCCCGGCTGCGGTCGGCGCAGCGGGTCATCGCGGTAAGAGTGATCCGGGGATACCGTACGGTTTCGTGGGCGGCAGCCACTGCCCTAGCCGGTGACCCCCCGTGGGAGCTCGTGGCGGAGGTTCTTACACTCCTATGTCTCGGATAGGAGGTGTCTGGGTGAGAGCCTTACGCTGGACGGGATCCTGCGGGTTCGCCGACTAGGGCAAGAGGCGTTAATGCGGAGGTGGGGGGAGGACCTGGCGCAGCAGCCGTATGGCAAAAACCTGACGGTTGCTCTGCGTCCGGTCCTTGAGCGGTGGATGCGCCGTAAGCGCAAATCCCTCACCTTTCGTCTGACACAGGCGCTCACCGAGCATGGTTGCTTTGGTGAGTACCTGTGCCGGACGGCCCGCAGGGAGCCGTTGACAGTGTGTCACGATTGTGGCGCGGCGGTGGACTCAGCCCAGCACACACTCGAGGTGTGCCCGAGATGGGCGGCGCTGCGTCACGGTCTGACATCAGTCATCGGAGGGGACTTGTCTCTGCCGAGCGTCATCACCGCGATGCTCGGTGACGACGAGTCCTGGACGGCGATGGTCTCCTTCTGCGAGGCAGTAATGTCCCAGAAGGATGCCGACGAGCGGATGAGAGAGGAGGCCGTCGACGAGGCCTCCTCCCGCGGGCGACGAACGGGGGTGCGTAGGAGGCGCTATTTAATGCGCCTCCAGTAACGCCCCTGTGTTCGTGTCGGGCCCAGGATAGGAACCTGGGTCTGTATGGCACGACGTCGTGGGGACTGCTTAGTAGCGGCCGGGCAGTCCCCCCCTACGAGGAGTAGTCTGGCCTTCGCCGGGGCCAGCCTGTCGCTGAGGTGATCCTGTCTGTTGCCTGCATATCCGGGACCCTCAAAAAGCGGCTGAAGGCGCTCGCAGTGGTTTTAGTTAGGGTGGGCACTCCCAGGTGCGAGTCCCACATTGAGTCAGCATCTACCCGAAGATCCTGGCTGCATCCATAAGGATTTCCCTGCGAAAAAAAAGGTAGGTAGGTAATGTACAGCAACAAATACGACACCGACTCCAAAAGTAACTATAATGACGTGATAAACGCAAAGTTTGTACATTAGTAGAAGATTAAGTTGATTATATGTTAAAAAAAAAAAAAAAAAAACATACAGACGAATTGAGAACCTCCTTTTTTTGAAGTCGGTAAAAAAATGTATATCTCTAGAATATACAAACACTTGGCAAAACAATCTAAATTTTAATATAAACTCTTTGTTCTCGGCATTGTGTTTCCAAACGTAATTATCTCCGACAAATGTCGCAATTATAGTTGACACGTCTTGGCGTTTGATGCAGCCATTGAGGAAAATTTGGGCGCAATACAACTGATTATACATTGTACATTCATTACTTTGACTAGACAAAGTACATATACAATAATATCTATACTAATAATATAAAGCTAAAGAGTTTGTTTGTTTGAAAGCGCTAAGCTCTGGAACTACCAGTCTGATTTGAAAAATTCTTTCAGTGTTAGATAGCCCATTTATTAAGGAAGGTTATAGGCTATATACCTAACATCACGCTGCGACTAACAGAAGTCATATTAAGTAAGTTAACGCGGGCAAAGCTGCGTGCAACAGCTAGTTATTAATATTACTACTATTTTACACACATCTATACTCTCCGTAGACAGAATCCTACTCTCGGTTATTTTGACATTCCGTCCTCAGCGCCTGTCATAAACGGCCGTCTTTCTGAGTTTTCTAATTTCTGGTATTTTCGCCTTACTTAATTAAAATAAGACAGTGGATTCAAGTAGGGTTAGGATGCGACAAAACACAGATTTCTTAGCGGCTTGTTGCTCACACGGACGTGGTCATGCCGCATGCCGCCATCTTATGTAAATACATCACAAGATAAGCGTCATGCTCGCTGGATTCTGATCGAAGTTTTTAAGTCATCTACTTCTACACTTACAATTCTGCCAATAATCCCCAATACAGGTGTGAAGTTCGTTTGACAGCTGTCATTCTAATCATGACATTATTTATACTCACGTAAAGTCAAATAATTATTACTTTTTATCATTTTAACGATAGGCAAAAGTTGGTTTGTTAAATTGGGAACGTAAACTCAAAAACCAATGATTATAAATTTCATACACATCCAAAACTTTTTTGAATAAATCAAAATACAATGGAATCAGAATATATTGTTCCATCACAAAATTGGGCAACTCCTAAATTAGTTGGGGTTGGATTATGATACTAATTGGCTTACAAGATTAATTGGTGTCTGCGGCCTTCTAATATCAAAATTAAGACCACAGTTTGATCCGAAGATTTACCAAATAATTTTTAATAAAAAAAAATCTGGTTGCGTTATTAAAGATATTAATATTGCGTTATTAATATACCGGTGGGAGGGAAGCGCTGTGCCGCGCTCCCGGCTGCAAGGGTACCCCCATCTTGCTTGTTTCTCCCGTGAAACAGCTTTGCTGTGTTTCGGAGAGAAGGGCAAGACAGGCAGTGTAATTACTGGCACCGAGACTTAACATCTTATGTGTCAGGATAGGCAACACATAAATGAGTTGCTTGGGCTCGTTCCAGGTAAACTGGTTTATGTTCATGGGCGACGTCGACCACTTACCATCAGGTGGCACGTTTGCCAGTTTGCCTATCCAACTAACATTTAAAAAATATATATATCTATACAGATAAATAAAATTGGAGTGTCTGTTTGTAACATTAGAATAACCGCTTTTTACTAAATGCATATGGATGTATACACGGTACATATTATACCATAATAGCATTTTTTACAATTTTTGTCTGTCTGTCTGTCTGTTTGTTCCGGCTAATCTTGGAAACGGCTAGGCCGATTTTGACGGGACTTTCACTGGAAGATAGCTTCTGTTATAGGGAGTAACTTAGGCTATAAAAATAATCATCATCTATCCGTCTAAGGCTGTAAATCTAAGTTAACGCGGGCGCAGCTGCGGGCAACAGCTAGTAACATATATTAGTAGTTTTATAACGCAGGGAAATGCATTTAGGCATCTATCCAGGATCCTCGGATAGGTTCCTAACCCTAAGTGGAACTCGCACCTGGGAGTGCACTACCCAGACTGAAAGCACTATAGCGCCTTCAGATGCTTTTTGAATCCTGGATCTGCAGATAACAGAATCATCTCAGGCCAAGGCCAAACTACTTGTAAGGTGAGGCTGCCCGGCCAACCCTACGCAGTCCCCGCGATGTCGTGTCATACTTGACCCAGGTACCCATCCTGAGCCCGACACGAGCACATGGGCGTTACTGGAGGTGCATTCAGACGAAATATGAACGATGGCAACCAGTAACGTCTAAAATAAGGCTAATAAAGACTGAATATTTAATAAATTAAATACTAGCATACTACGATCAAAACGAAGACATCCGCCAGAGAACTAAAGTTACCGATATCACGTGAAGAATAAGCTCGTTGAAGTGGCAGTGGGCTGGTCATACTCAGGAGAACGGATGGCCGTTGGGCCAATAAGGTTAAAAGGTGGAGGCCGCGTGTAGGTATACGAAGTGTTGGTCGACCATAAACCAGGTGGGTGGAACCAGACGATCTCTGTGCGGTGGCCGGCGAGTGGCAAGGGATCGGCAGTCTTGGCGTTTTTTGAGGGAGGCCTAAGTTCAGCAGTGGACGGATAGAGGCCGATGATGATGATGATGATAGGACCATTAGAAATGTAACCGGTTTTTTAAATTTTAATCGTGTACGTAACCGGAAGGTTACGTACACGATTAAGTTGGACGACGCTGTCCATGACTTACCACTTATCACCAAGTGCAAACAAAAACAAACCCCGAAAATACCAGCAAATATTCTTGACTTTATTATTGTATGACAAGTTCTTGGTAGGGCGGTAAAAATTGGCGTTGTGGCGGTTTTATAGGACATAAAAGTTTTAAGGGCCCATTTTAGACATAAAAATAACTCTGGATTAACCTTAATCTATCGAAAATAAAAGTGCGTGCGTACAAAGTACACATGTCAGAAGTGAAACTTATTTGGCAAACTAATTTTAAATATCGCTTATGTTTATACTAATCTAAAGCTTTAAATTTCCGAGACTTGCGATAGGACGTTCGCTCTATCTCACTCTCTCTCTCTCGCTTGCTCCCTACTCTCACTCCATGGCTATGTGCTTCATGCTACGTTCATCCTTTCTCACTCTCTCTCAATCGGTCTCAATCACTCTCTCCCTCTTCTTGCTCAAAAACGTTGCACATTTTCGTGACGTTTCATGCGTAAAAAAAAAAAAAAACATGCGCGCAAAGAAATTTCACTTTAATAACTTTTTATTATTGCCATTATAGTATTTTTAAGTATAATATTTAATGTAAATTAATACTTAAGACCACCGGTGAAAGCTCTTGTGAACAGGACCATATCACATACAAAATAGGTGGATAAAACTAACACAAAACTAACGACTAAACTAGCAAAAAAAAAACATAGAAGTTTAAACTGTGGTGTAACTGCTGTTATATTTCAAAGAATAAGCGGAAAAAAAGTAATACAAAATATTTTTTATGTGAAGCTATTAGCGCGCCTTGGCCTCGAATGCCGTGACGGCATACGGCATGGCGCTGTCGAGTCGTGAAGCCCTCACAACGCCGCCACTCTCAAATCTATTTATGTATGCGCGAATTACGGTTTTTAAAACGCAAATGAATGAGTAAATAGCTGTATAAATTTGAATTTGGAATTCCTAACCAAAGAGAATCTCAAATATTTCCATATTTGAGATCAAAGTGGCCAGTACGACAAAACGCCGATTTCATGTGTAAGGACCTAATATTTGTAAGAGGTAGTGCCATGCTGCTTTGCAGTCTAATTGGGCCGGCACGACCGGGTTGGTGACCTCTCGCTCACATAAAACCGGCGTCAAGTGACAGCTACGCGTTTAGTGCTTGTGAGTTTGTGAAACTCCATTGGCCATAAGGGTAAGGAGGGCAATGCATCTGCATAACCTCTGGTTGTGCATCAGCACAACACAACTACCGACGCTCATAGACATGAGCGTCGGTAGTCACCATGGCTCCGACTGCTAGGTTGCCTCCTATGACATAAAAAATATTGAAATATCAAGCTTATAAGGTAAGCGAAATAAGGTTGTAAAACATCGCGTTTTAAACACTTTTAATTGAAAATATATTCGTATGTGGTTAAATTTCCACCAAAAGACATTAAACACAGAATTGGTATAATTGCTGTCACTTTGTACGCTAAATGAAGTTGTGTTGCTGAAAATTAATGAAAATATTGTACTTGCTGTTGTTACTATTGTAATTAATTGTATCTTCGGGCACGTCTAGGGTTCTGTACCTCAAAATGACAAAACGGACCCTATAGAATCACTTTGATGTCTGTCTGTAGGTTTGTCAAGCCATAACTTAAGGTACTTCCCACTAATAAAGAATTATGAAATTTGGTAAGAAGCTAGGTCTCACTGTAAGGGGAAAAATCACAAAACGCGTATTTTTTTGACGTGACAACGTCTTATAATTCGATGGAGCCGGCTGCACGAACGAAAAAACATGACGCGTGCGGCGTTACCTCGCTCTGAGGCGTTCCATTGTCTTATGACGTTGTCACATTCGACTATCGTCAGTAAACCGACTTTACAGACAACCGATTTTTACGTGGGTAACACTGAAAATGTTTAGAACTGGCCAGTTAGAAACATTGAAAATGAAAATTTTTTTGAATTTCTGTTTTAGAACTCTTTGGTAACCTAATGTATTATATTGCATTCATTTGTCATTTGTTTTTGTTAATTGGCGGCAAATCTAAAACTCTTGTTATACGTGAAAATGAACATAACGCGAGAAAATTTCCGGTCAATGATTTATTATGACTTTCGTTGTGGGCTTACTCAACAACAAAGCTATGATAGGCTGCGATTAGCATTTTTTAATAAAGCCCCATCTCGTGCCACTATTTACAATTGGTTTAACGAGTTTAAGCGTGGACGTAGCAATCTCAGTGATGATCCGCGTGAGGGACGTCCTTTAACAGCGACTACTGAAGATAACATCAGTGCTGTGCGACGCATGATAGAGGAAGATAAGAGAGTGACCTATAAGCAGATACGGGCAAGCCTAGGCATTGGTATGAGTCAAGTTCAAAAAATATTACACGAACATGTAGGCGTCAGGAAGCTTTGTACCAGATGGATTCCCCATACTTTAACCGACGACCAGAAACGCCTCCGCATGGACTGGTGTCGCCAAATGTTAGATAAGTTCAACGGCGGTAACTCAAATGCTGTATTTGACATCATCACAGGTGATGAAAGCTGGATATATTGCTACGAACCCGAAACCAAAAGACAATCAGCTTAGTGGGTGTTTCCCTTCGAGGATCGGCCAACTAAGGTAAAGAAAGGAAGAAGTCAAGGAAAAAAGATGATTGCCTCATTCTTTGGTCGGAAAGGTCATTTCGCGACAGTTGTGCTAGAAGATGGAAGGACAGTTACTGCAGACTGGTATGTCAAGCGCTGTTTGTCTGTTGTCTTGGAAAAAATTCGACAGCAGCGCCCACGAAGCAGGATCCTCCTTCACCACGACAATGCTTCAGCGCACTCCACAAAATGGACTGTTGAATATTTGACTATGGCAGGTGTCGAGATAATGAGTCATCCGCCTTACAGTCCTGACCTGGCGCCCTGCGACTTTCATTTATTCCCAAGAAGTAAAGATAAAATTCGAGGTATTCGCTTTACGAGCCCTGAAGATGCGGTGAAAGCGTACGAAAATGCCATAGAAGAGACTCCTAAGGAAGAATGGACCCACTGCTTTTATCAGTGGTTCCATCGAATGCGACGATGTGTAGAAAGAAACGGAGATTACTTCGAAAACAATAAAAGTATTGGCAACTTTCTACATTAAGCCGTTTTTCATTTTCTAAACATTTTCAGTGTTACCTAGGTATCAGTCAGTTAGCAGTTCAGATGCGACATACGTAAATACAAACGTACTGTTAAAGTCCTTAAAGTACCCTTGCGACTTTGTGTTGGGTAAAAATGCTTATATTATGGATAGGACAGACAGTGTGTATCTCGCCTAATGGACGAGTTTCGGAGAGGGGTGACCATTTTTTCTTTATCACCATGACCATAATTTTCCACTTTCTTTCATACACTGTTATACATAGGCCACTTACAATAAATGAGAAGACGGCTAGCGTCCTGAGTGGCGCATTTATCGAGGATATTCCCGCATATGGGCGCATCCAACCAGGACCGATGATGGATCTTGGTAGACCTCTCCGTCTACCCAAACTTGGCTTTCACTCTAGCACTCTATCAGTGTCCATGGTATCCGTGTTTCTATATACTTTCTAGAATAATCTTAATTCTTTGTTTCATCATCATCATCACGACCCCCTATCCGTCCACTGCTGATCTGTCCACGACCGATCCCTCGCCACTCGCATCTAACACGGACCGGCCACTCACAGAGATCGTCTTCCCACCTTTTTTTTTTCTTTGACACCGGGAAATGCTCTGAGGCATCCCACAGGGGAGTGGGTCTCCCCACGCGGGTCAGCTCTACCCACTAAAACCCGGCGAGTGCCACCTCGACGGCTAGTCAGTCCCGCAAGGGACCGACGCCACCTGCACAGAGGGGTTGTCCCGCACCACAGAACAACCCCTCCCAACGTCGGGACAGTACAATGAGGTGAGGTTCCTATCCTCACCCCTTGCCTCCTGCTCTTTTGTCCCCTCTTATTATAAGAGGGGTAAAAAGAGCCCCCTCGGCCCAATTAGGTTCGCACAAGGTGCACCGCTCACCCTAGGTTACTGAGCCCCACCGCCACGACAAGGCCTGAACCATAGTGGGGATCATCGTCTTCTCACCTGGTTAATGGCCGACCAACACTTCGCCTACCTAAACGCGGCCTTCAGCTTATTGGCGCATCGGCCATCCGTTGTTGTTTGAATTATATGAATATGATAGCTGGTCAAGCGATCAGGTCGCTTGTGGATTCAAATGCCACGAAGTATAGTGTTGTAAGATAAATATAGAGTACCTATATAAGTTTGCACCAGCATTTTTTTTTGATAACGCAGGGAAATGCATTAAGGTATGTAGCCAGGATCCTCGGGTGGGAGTACCCTACCCTTACTAAAACCACTGCGAGCGCCTTCAGCCGCCTTTTGAGGATCCCGGATCTGCAGGCAACAGGATCCTATGAATGTGTACTTAAAAAATATTTACTCGACGTTTGTATATACACGACGTTTACCACTTACCTTGGTTATAATAATAATCATATGTTGGGACAACTCACACATGGCCATCTGATCCCAAACTAGACCGAGCCTGTTCTTATGGTAGCCAGACCACTGATATATACTTCTATATATATTTCTAAATACATACATATTACAGATAAATTAGACCCAGACACAGAACAAATGATCATGCTCATCACACAAACATTTGTCCTTGGTGGGGATCGAACCCACGACCTTCTGGTTTAGCAGTCAGGGTCACTAACCACTAGACCAAAAGGCCAGTCTCACCTTGGTTGTTTGCCAGTTTTCCTAACTGACATAAAGTATAAGAACAAACATTAGTGCAATTACGCTGAATGATTTTAAAAACGATGACAAACTTACTAAAAATATCTATAAACATGGTTTAACAACCTATAGAGTTTCTTGGCGGGTAAAGAAAAACTTTCTGTACGACAATAGACAAAAATATGGACTATAGATACAGATGGATGGATAATCCGACCAAGTGCGAGTTGGATAAATGGTTTCGTACGAAAATATTTTTGCTAAATAACATTTAGGTAATAATAAGGAAGAATCGGCATCTGAACGTTGAAACCTCTTTTATGTCAGTTGGATTGGAGATCTGGCAATCGTGCCACCTGATGGTAAGTTATCAGCGTCGCTCATGTGTTTACCTTTTTTTTTAACGCCGGGAAATGCTCTGAGGCATCATCCCGCCTGACATACCCCCGCACACTCGCTGCACCCGAAAGGTGGTAAGTGGACGCAGCTCTACCCACTAAAACCCGGCGAGTGCCACCAATGCCGCCTTTGGTGAGGTGCCCCGGATCTGTTAAGCTAACAGGGCACCTCGACGGCTAGTCAGTCCTCCCAACGTCGGGACATTACAATGGGGTGAGGTTCATATCCTCGCCCCTTGCTCTTTTGTCCCCTCAATTAGCTTCGCCCAAGGTGTTGGGCTAACCCTAGGCTATTCAGCCCCACCGCCACGACAAGTCCTGAACCATGGTGGGGTTCATGTGTTTACAGCTAGATCAACCAAAAAAATTCATTCTTTGGGCCAGTAATTAATCTACCTGTCCTGCCCTTCTCTCCGAAACACAGCAAATCTGCACGCGAGACATAAGCAGGCGGGACAGCAGCACAGCGCAAACCTCCCACTTCTTTTTTAAACTTTATTATTATTATTATTATTTTTCGGATGGATCTATGCTAATGGCCCGAAGGCCCTAATGCTTCATCGGATTATTGTGAGCCCATTCGGCTCACTTTTTATTGGGGAGTTGCCCCCCGCCTACCGTGCAGTCTGCGACCACACGGCCTCCTGGCGTCGGTTGTGAAAACTTTATTAAAAAAACCTTAAGATATATTGAATTTAATATCGTAACATTATTTCATCATGAACGCATTTATAATATTGGCAGCTTTGAACGCTACCTTAAGATCTTGCTACATCACCGATTTTAATATCGTATTAGGTATGTATGCATGGGTTGGCGAACTTCATACCTCTAAAGGCGTTTTAATCTTGTAAGATATTAACGTTTCATCGGGTCAGGTGTGCAGGGAAATAAAAAAAGAAATTCAGAGGATCTGTCGTCGATAAGTTTACATAGATATCTAGATAAATAATAATATCTATCTATGGACGCTATTTACACCATGTCAATCTGATCCCGTGGTAAGTCCTCGAAAAACTTGTGTTAGGGGTACCAAACAACGGAAATATATTTAATACTTTTAAACTATACTTATTTAATATTTTTATTATATGATACACATAATATTTAACACACAATATCACATTTGAACCCGCTACCTCCGGCTTGAGCGCCAAAGCGCTAACCATTAATCTTTATAAACTTGTCGTCTATAGATACTATCAGGATTTTTAATGGTTTCTAATCAGCTAAAAAAAATGCTATTTAATTGTTATACTAGCTTTTTTCAGTATATACACATGCCCCACCATGGTTCAGGCCTTGACGTGGCGGTGGGACTCAGTAGCCTAGGGTGAGCCCAGCACCTTGGGCGAAGCCAATTGAGCCGAGGGGGCTCTTTGTACCACTCTTATAAGAAGAGGGGACAAAAGAGCAGCGGGCAAGGGGCGAGGATGGGAACCTCACCCTATTGTACTGTCCCGACGTTGGGAGGGGTTGTTCTGTGGTGCGGGACAACCCTTCGGTGGGGGTGGCGTCGGTCCCTTGGGGGACTGACTAGCCGTCGAGGTGCCCTGTTTGTTTATTAGATCCGGGGCACCTCTCCAAAGGGGACATTGGTGGCACTCGCCGGGTTTTAGTGGGTAGAGCTGCGTCCACTTACCGGCTTTCGAGCGCATCGAGTCCCACTAACCCGCGTGGGGAGACCCACTCCCCCGCGGGATGCCTCAGAGAAAAAAAAAGTATATTCACATGTCCAAATTTTAAAAAGCATTGTTCCAAAACAAATAACCTTCGTCAGTGATTGGGCCATCAAACATATATTTTTTCTAATAGTTCCGGAGATTGAAATAGACTAACAAACATAGCATCTTTATACTGGTAACAAAGTATTAACAAGAAAAGCTGGTATATAACCCCAAAAAAGTATAACCCTCTTCTAAAAGAAATTGGTACATGACCCCAAAAAAGTGACCTAAGTGAAATCCCGGCCACATCAGAAAAGTCATTATTGGATGCAAAAGGAAAGCTTTAGAAAAAAGAAAAACAGAAAAGGAAACGAAAGAATAACTTTGTTCAACTCACGCGTTGAAACATAACTTGTGTATCCCAAAGAAAAACTTTTTGCTTTGAGGATTAATAAGTTTTACAAAATAGACATTCGCTGTGGATTTTTTTCAATAACTTTTATTTTATGTATTTTAAAGTTATTTTGGTCAATTTTGTAAGCACTGAGAACAACTTTCCCAGTGGTTACAAAATTGCCCAAAATTCGCCTAAAAAAATCCTACTAGTCCGACTAATATTATAAACGCTAAAGTTTGTTAGAATGTATGGATGTATAGATAGATGACCTCCGTGGCTCAGTGGTAAGCGCGTTGGCGCTCAAGCCGGAGGTTGCGGGTTCGAATACCGTCAGGGAACAAAAATATTTTCTGTGTTCCTGGGCCATGGATGTGTATTAAATATGTGTATTATACAATAAAAATCTTAAATATATGTATAGTATAAAAACTTTTTTTTTGTCATCAAGGATGACAGTGATGACAAAAAAAAAGTACCGCGATAAAATACAAAAGTTATTTCTTCACAACAAATGGATATGTTCTAACTGATTTTCCAATATACACTCGAAATGCAATCTACCTTCTAGGTAGAGTTAATAGCTATAAGCTTCCATTTAAATTCTTGGAAATATACATACAAATACGACTGAAATAGCATATATCTGTTATTGGCACGCAAAACGTTTAATTTCAATACACCTCTATTCATACGTCTTCAAGAGATATTCATAATCGTAAAATTGGAATTGGTTTTTCCAATATTACACTTTGTATTTTAGGAAGGCGTTTTTCCTTGTAGTTTTATCGCACGCAAAGCCTTCAATGAAAGTGTTTTCGGAATTTAGGTATTTGTTCTTACATTATAATAATTTAGTACAAATAGCTACCTAAGCAGAGATTTAGTACTTGGGACTGCAGTACTAATCTGCCGGCAGCTTAACTCAAATTTATAGCCGTAAACGGATTGATAATGATTATTTTATAGGCCTTTTTTTGCCTATTTTGAAATGCAGAAGTCATCCCGTGGGGGAGGGGGGACTCCCCAGGCGGTTATGTGGGACTCACTGCACCCGAAAGATGGTAAGGTGGACTCAGCTCTACCCACTAAAACCCGACGAGTGCCACCAATGCCGTCTTTAGTGAGGTGCTTCGGATTTGTTGAGCAACAGGACACCTCGATGGCTAGTCAGTCCCCCAAAGTGCCGACGCCACCTCCACAGAGGGTTTGTCCCGCATCACAGAACATCAACTTCCAACGTCAGAACAGTGCAAAGGGGTGAGGTTCCGATCCTCGCCCCTTGTCCCCCTGCTCTTTTGTCCCCTCTTCTTATAATAGGAGTACAAAGAGTAGTTCCCTCGGCTCAATTTGCTTCGCCCAAGGTGCTGAGTTCACTTAGCTACTGAGCCCTATGGTGGGCATTATTTTATTGCCAATTTCACGGCCTCTGTGGCTCAGTGGTAAGCACGTTGGCGCTCAAGCCGGAGGTTACGGGTTCGAATCCCGCCAGGGAACAAAAATATTTTCTGTGTTCCTGGGTCATGGATGTGTATTAAATATGTGCATTATATAATAAAAATCTTAAATATGTGTATACATAGTATAAAAGTATTAAATGTATTCTCGTTGTCTGGTACCCGTAACACAAGTTCTTCGAGAACTTAGCACGGGACCAACCAGATTGACGTGGTGTAAAAGCGTCCATAGATATTATTATTACTTATTTATCTTTATATGTGTACAGACGAAATACAATCAAAAGTAGGACAAATAACTCTTAATTTCGGTATATGATTGGGTCTGTGCATATTTGCCTCGCTTTTCGCTTGAGAAAACGATAAAAGAATTACGAAACAATGATTCTAATGTTTTCAGATAGAAATGTATTTCAGTTTCTCACGAAATACCGTAAATCATTTAAATGCATTTTCGTGGATATGGTGTGTACATTTTCTTACACGGAAGAATAAAATTTTAGGAAGTTTTTATGAAACGCGATTTTTTTGCGACATACGTATAAATTGCAGATTCATACTAGGAGCTTTTAGACATTTCACATACCTAGAGTAGGGCCAATAAGGATCAAGAGTGGAGGCCGCGTTTAGGTAGACGAAGATGTGGGAGGGAAGCGCTGTGCCGCGCTCCCGGCTGCATGGGTACCACCATTTTGCTTGTTTCTCCCGTCAAACAGCTTTGCTGTGTTTCGGAGAGAAGGGCAAGACAGGCAGTGTAATTACTGGCACCGAGACTTAACATCTTGTCTCAGGATAGGCAACACATAAATGAGTTGCCTGGGCTCGTTCCAGGTAAACTAGTTATTGATGTTCATGGGCGACGTCGACCACTTACCATCAGGTGGCACGTTTGCCAGTTTGCCTATCCAACTAACATAAAAAAAACCAAGTGGGAAATGATCTCCGAACTATTGAATAATAATAATGAAGTGTGTAATGTCATTATACTACTGAGCTTCCTAAGTTATTGGTTCCTGTTCCTTTTACACCTTCTAGAAAACAACTGGGTCCTATTAAACAGGGTTTGGAGACGCGGCAGACCTCAACGAATATGGCAGGATGACCTCGACGCTTTTCAAAAAGACTGGCGTAGTGTAGCTCACGATAGAGACGCGTGGAAAAGAGAAAGGGAGGCCAAGAAGTGGGACAGAATAGGCTAGGGGAAAAAAACCCAACCAGTCACAGGGACTGCCGATAGAAGTGAAAAGAAAACAATTGAATTTAAATACCTATAATACAGGCTTTAAAGATTATGACAATCTATACAAGTTAAACGGCGCACAAAATGGCCGCATGACATAATTTAGAAGCAACACAATTTGCAAAACAAATATTGCATAATCAAGCAAAAATAATAAATATTTATAATAAATCAAACGACAAACTGCGTCTCCAGCGGCTTGCGTGCGGTGTCGCGAGTCCACGTCATATAAACGTCAATCTGTGTCTCCACGTTTCGTTTGCGGTGTCGCGAGTTCAGAGACTTTTTCTCATCTAAAAGTATGCGTAACGCGCTAAAAGAAGTTTACACTTCAATTATATAAAAAAGGGGGCGAACCGACGGTCGGTGCACGTGGTAAGTGATAAGCGACGTCCATAAAAACCGAAGTTGAAATTGAAATTCCCCACGGAACCCATGTGGTATTTGAAAGAGTGCAGTCAGGAAGCTCTGCCCTTGCCGAGGTGAGGCAATTTCCGCCCCGCGTCAGTGGCTCACTGGATTTATGTTTCTATACTTTTATCTATCTTTCTATCTATCTTTATTGCATGAACTTGTTTATTTCATGTTACTTTAATATTGCTTTCTGAGATATTTAATAGAATAACATGGTGAATATTGACAAGCAGATCAAAGTTTTAAGACATAACTAAAGTATTTACTTTAAAAACCTAAATTAAATAACAAAAGATCTAATCTTATAACGGTCAAACTAATTTTAATAAAATTTGTCTAAGAACCAGTCTATTTTGTGAGCCAACGAAGCTCTGCGTAGACTTGTTTAATATAATATAAGATTTGACTATGAAGACACGGAATTCGAGTAGGCAAAATGTGAGCTACCTGAGCTTGGACATGAAAAGGAACAGTTCCGAGTGGAATCGTTTATATAATATAATAAATAATATCTATATATGGACGCTTTTACAGCACGTCAATCTGGTCCCGTGGTAAGTTCACGAAGAACTTGTGTTACGGGTACCAGACAACGGAAATATATTTAATACTTTTATACTATACAAATATTTAAGATTTTTATAGTCAACACGAAAAACTTTGTCCCCTGGCGGGATTCGAGCCCGCTACCTCCGGCTTGAGCGCCAACGCGCTAACCATTGAGCCACAGAGGTCGTCTTATTACGTGACTTCTAAAACCAGACTTGTTTTCCATTGTGTCTTTGTTAATGTAGAAAGATTTTTTTGTATAATTAAAATTCAACGTTATAAAGTCCTTATTTTTAATGAGAATTTACTTCTGTATGGATAATTAAAGCATTTTCCGTGCTGCATTTACAATATGATATTACAGTACAGTCGCGTGATCCAATATACTTAATTATGAGCCTGTGTTTCCACCGCCTCTTAATTATTTCAGAGACTTTTGATATTATTAGAATTGCAATTTTACTCACGACGTTTTCATCATCACCCAGTTAGCAATGTTAAAACGCATAATTATTATAATATTATAAAGCTAAAGAGTTTGTTTGTTTGAACGCTCTAATCTCAGGAACTACTGGTCCGATTTGAAAAAATCTTTCAGTGTTAGACAGCCCATTTATCGAGGAAGGCTATATAACATCACGCTGTGACTAATAATAATTAAGTTGAATAAGTTAACGCGGGCGAAGCTGCGGGCAACGACTAGTATAAATAATATATTCTTTTATTTCACTTATTATAAAAAGACTAGAATCATTTTTCGTGCCTATGAACACAAAAAATCTTAATACTACAGTAAAATTCGTAAACACTTATAAGTGAAATTCGCGAAAACATAAGTAAACAATATGAAACACGAATGTAAAATGCAAATAAAATTCCCCGTCTACAGTATCGTACTGTGACAAAGCACAAGATTTATAACATACTTGAAGACGCAGGAACCATCTCATACCAACATATTCACATCAAGATTTCACCCCGAAACGACATCCGAAGGAGACCAAAAATTTTCTAACAAGCTAGCATGACATGGTTAAGTTTAGTATCCAAAACATTGCGAATGTTAAACGTCTTAAAGCGCAATAAATACATTTCACTGATATTATATTAAGTTAATCAGTTAACAATTAATCTGTTAAGATTTAATAATAAGAAAAATAAAAATTATTTTGTAAAACATAGCTTTTTCCAGTTTGCCGTATGTCATTACTTCCTAGAATGTTTTCTTTTAGCGACACTATTGAGTGATGTAATAATAAAGTATGTCTATTTTCAAAAACAATAAGTTAGATTTCCTGGCAAGAAATATAGATTTTTCAAAAATCTAATAATGCAGATTTAGATTCCATCAAAATTTCAAAATTCAAAAAAAAAAAAAATTCTAAGGTTTACGCGAATTTCACTCATTATAATGAAACATTTTTATACGGATTTTATCTTTGTTTATTAAACAAAGATAAAAACCAAAAAAAAAAATTTTACAAGCCCGTCGTTTCGGATACTTTACAGCAACCATGGTCACGGGAGGACTGAGGTGTCATACGTCCTAATGTTACAAAGTTATTCGAAACTACCCTATGATACATCAACGTTTTGGTTAGTCCTATCTACGCTGAATCTCAAGACCATGGTGTCTGTAATGTATCCGAAACGTCGGGCTTGTAAAAATCTTAATAAACCGAGATAAAATCCGTAAAAATTGTTTCATTATAACACTTTTCGTTATTCCCCATAATTTCGAATTTGGCCATCCACGCCCAGTTGAAAATTTCGCTCTGTATTCATAAAGAAACTATTTATTTTCCAAGCATACTTATATTCAGTATACAAAATAAAATGAAACGTTTAAAATATTTGACCAAATTTTGGCAAAATTTAACCCTTTCCCTTTGAAGACGGTTACTGTACCTTAATAATATATCATATATATATATATATGTGCAACGTATTGTTTGACGACTTTTTCGGTAAGATTTTGTATAGTTTGGGGAAATGTGTATTCTACGAGGAAAGTCCCAAACCATATCATATACCTAACGTATTGTTTGAGGAAAATTTATCAATACGTTGCACATACATACGTACGTGACATACCTCAAACAATACGTTGCATATATATATATATGCAATACAAATTACCTGTCTCTGGACAATAACCAAGATAATAAGAGAATTACAAAATAAAATGAAACGTTTAAAATATTTGACCTAATTTTGGCAAAAATTAACCCTTTCCCTTTGAAGACGGTTACTGTACCTTAATAATATATCATATATATATATAAATAAAAAAACCGGCCAAGTGCTAGTCGGACTCGCGCACAAAGGGTTCCGTACCATTACATAATATACAAAATTAGACACTAACAAAAAATGGGTAATTTTGAAAAAAAAAATTTAAAATATTTGAGTTGATTGAATGAAAGGTATGAAAGGCTTACCTACGATTTATGACGTATTAAAAAAAACTACTCACTAAATCTCTTTCAAACAAATTTTCGGTGGATATTTACATAGTAATGTACATAATATTTTTTTTTGTTTTATCATTCTCTTATTTTAGAAGTTACAGGGGGGGGGGGACACATTTTTCCACTTTGGAAGTGTCTCTCGCGCAAACTATTCAGTTTAGAATAAAATCATTTTTGAAGACCTATCCATAAATACCCCACACGGATGGGTTTGATTAAAAAAATTTTTTGAGTTTTAGTTCTAAGTACCCCCAAAATGTATTGTTTTTTTTTCTACTTTTGTGTAAAAATCTTAATGCGGTTCACAGAATACATCTACTTACCAAGTTTCAACAGTATAGCTCTTATAGAAAGTGGCTGTGACATACGGACGGACGGACAGACAGACAGACAGACATGACGAATCTTTAAGGGTTCCGTTTTTTGCCATTTGGCTACGGAACCCTAAAAAGCATTCTCACTCGCGTGCTCCCTATTCTCAGTCCATGCTATGTGCTTCACTACGTTCACCCTTTCTCATTCTCTCTCAATCAGTCTCAATCATTTTCTCTCTAGTCTTGGACGAAACGTTGCACATTTTCGATTCATCCGTAAAAAAATTACCCTCATGGCGCGCAAAGAAGTTTCACTTCAATAAAACTGGACAATACAACCAAAACCCTTCATCGCCATTCGCGTCATATAAAAACGTACTCCAGTGCACCATCTTAACTTACAAAGTACAATTAACCACAAAAGTAATAATTATACGTGCCCACTTAAACTGCCACTAAAATGCCAGAAATGTAAAGCCTGTATTTTTAACGATATCATCTCCTGTATAATAATGCCCTTCTCGACGTTTATATTCTCATCACGTCCTGTTTTCTCATTACTGTTTCGTAGCGCTTAGTAGATAATATTCTTACCAAATCTTTGTTCTCAAAAGGGTTATGGGGATTATCTTTTGTAATAACTTACAAAAATTTAGGCCAATGTTTGTGGAATATTACTTTTTAGCATTGCCATGGTTCAAGCTTTGACGTGGCGGGGGGGCTCAGTAGCCTAGGGTGAGCCCAGCACCTTGGGCGAAGCTAATTAAGCCGAGGGGGCTCTTTGTGCCACAGTTCCGAACCGCGCTATCGAAGTTTCACGACTCGTCGCTACACATACAAGAGCTGAATTGATAGCAAGTGGACTTCGACCTGGCCGAGCGTACCCTCTCGCTCGGTCGGAGATCTCCCTTTGTGGCTTCCCATCTATATCCCACACCTCTCTTATAAGAAAAGGGGACAAAAGATCAGGGGGCAAGGGACGAGGACGGGAACCTCACTCCATTGTACTATCCCGAAGTTGGAAGGGGTTGTTCTGTGATGCGGGACAACCCCTCTGTGGAGGTGGCGTCGTTCCCTAGGGGGACTGACTAGCCGTCGAGGTGCCCTGTTTGCTCATTAGATCCGGGGCACCTCACCAAAGGCGGCATTGGTGGCACTCGCCGGGTTTTAGTGGGTAGAGCTGCGTCCACTTACCACCTTTCGGGTGCAGCAAGTCCCACATACCCGCGTAGAGAGACCCACTCCCTAAGATGCCTCAGAGCATTTCCCGGCGTTAAAGAAAAAAAAGGCTAAAAGGCTTATAATTTTAGCACTCTATGTATGTATATTGTATTTACGTATGTTCGGCCGTAACGCCTGAACCACTTATACGATTTTTATAAATGAGGTCCCAATCAATTTATGGTCCGGGTGACATAGGCAATAACGACTCGCTGACGGACGTTTACGGCTTATTTAGACTAAAGTATAAAGGCGCGGCTCCACCGCAGCGTACGTGTGTTAAAATGTTAATCGCAAGAAAATCACAATAAATGCGTAGCGTATCCGTGGGTTGCAGTGGAAATAATCACATACCTACATTTTCTTGCAACTGAAACTCGACAAACGTGCGTAGCCTCTCCGGGCGCCGCGGTGGATCCTTATATACCTCTTTGCCAAATATTCTCATTTCTGATCAGCGGTTTAAGAAAGCATTTACTTTTACATTTCGATAAAGATTTTTCCACGAAGCTAACATAACCCTTTGTTGTGACCATATAAACAGATCATAATTACTGACAGATACCTGACCATCTTTGAACGGGAGGTGAAGGCAAGCACATGAAAGAGCTTGGCAAAATAAATCCCGGGTAAAATAATTAGTCAAAGGCGACATTAAAGGCCTCATCAGAACGTCAGCTTGCCTATCTCGAAACTTTTTAAAACGGGATATTTACCAAGTTTTTCACATGTATATCGCGGATCTCGAAATTCCGGCATTGATCACGAATGCCTTATTCACCAGACTTAACTAGCACGTTTCATAGCGTACCTAATTACTTTTTTTTGCAATGGAAATGCTTTGCGCGTTCACCCGAGGATGGGGCGTTCCCGGGGTTATGTGCAAAACCCTGAAGACCGAAATATGCAGCTAGTTATAATAAAATGCATAAGTATGCTTGAGCTTCATATCATACCTGCTTCCCTATCGAATGGGCCACCGTAAAGTCATAAACCGCACCAAACACGACAACATACCTGTCACTTGACGCCGGTGTTATATGAGCGAGAGGAACCACCCCGGTCGTGCCAGCCCTATTTGGCTGCAAAGAATCGTGGCACTACCTTTTACAAAATCAATTAAAAGCAATCCATAAGTAATTAAATTAATAAATAATCGCGAAACCATCTCGCCAAAATCGCCGATCAACAGTAGGGGAACGCTTTAAGCCGCACGTCTGGAATCTCTACGGACAATCCTCGAGGGCAAGATACCGGGTAGAAAGCCACCAGGAAGACCAAGGCGAAAGTTGTTTGACGACGTCAAGGATTGGACTGGACTAAGTTACACCAGATGAAGAGAATATTCCATGATCGGACGGAGTAACGAAAGCTGTCCTCTAAACTTCAATATGAAGATAACATGATGATACTCATAACAAAAAGGACGAAGCAAAGTAGAAATGAAACTGTTATTTAAGCAGTAGAAGCTACAAAACTGTTTTATTGCTGCCCTATGTTCTGCTCTATGTTCTGTTTATTGCCGTTCTACTGCCAAAAGATCGAGTGATAACAAAACATACATTGAGATAGGAATGTTAAGATATCCACGAATAATGTTTAGACATTACTGATCCAAGTAAAGTAATTCTTGTCACAATATTTGGTTCTTATGTATGAAATATTTTTATAAAAAATGAAGCAAGAACAAGCATCTCTACTACTTCTTCAGTGTTAGCT
The DNA here is from genome assembly GCA_963853865.1 of Helleia helle. NCBI lineage: Eukaryota > Metazoa > Arthropoda > Insecta > Lepidoptera > Lycaenidae > Helleia > Helleia helle. The sequence goes on along the minus strand of OY971433.1, from coordinate 14,050,696 downwards.
TCCTCAAGGATTTGTCAATGTCCGAATGTTATATCTTTTTTTATGTTAGTTGGATAGGCAAACTGGCAAACGTGCCACTTGATGGCAAGTGGTCTACGTCGCCCATGAACATAAACCAGTTTACCTGGAACGAGCCCAGGTAACTCAGTTATGTGTTGCCTATCCTGAGACATAAGATGTTAAGTCTCGGTGCCAGTAATTACACTGCCTGTCTTGCCCTTCTCTCCGAAACACAGCAAAGCTGTTTCACGGGAGAAATAAGCAAGATGGTGGTACCCATGCAGCCGGGAGCGCGGCACAGCGCTTCCCTTCCACCGGTAAATCTACTAAATCATTTTTTTTTTATATGATATGACATTGCATCATTTTTATTGTTTTTTTTTTTCAATATTCCTTTCGTAATAAATACTTAATCTAAATATATCTTGATCAGGATTGGATGTTAGCTGTATTCGCTATTAAGAATCGCGTCATAAGAAATAGCTATTTTATTTCAGTGAACATTTTATAAAATGTGTTTATATTTACAACTATTAAATAGCTCATGTTCTAAAAAACTTCTACTACATACCTATACTGAATCTTATAAAGTTAAGAGTCTAATATAGTGGACGGTTACATGTCGATAATGGTGGCAATTTTATACAAATCGGTTTCCTGATTGCATTGAATTTTATTAATAATTGAAAAAATATTTTAGCACAAATTTTTGCACAAAATCTATAATATTATATATACCTACTATGAAACTTCAAAAAGGGGTTTGGAATGCTTTGAAATATAATATATTTTGTCTTAACTAAATTAATGACCTAAAACGATGGAAACTGAAAAACCTTACTACATAAATATTTGCTCTGTATAATAATATAATATAATAATATCAACCCTTAATTATCCTAATGATGGACATGAGTCTCCTCCTCGAAATTAGGCGTGGAGGGTGTTGTGTCATAGTTCAGAGATGCGCTGGCCCAATGCAGGTTGGTGAATTTCACTCACCTTTTAATCTCATCAGGCATACAGGTTTCCTCACGATGTTTCCTTCACCAGCAAGCGATGGTCTCATGTTCAGGTGAACGTAGAAATTTAGAAAAACTCATTTTAAGGCATCACAGGTGGCCAGAATCGAACCAAGATCTCTCACTCAAGAGGCCGAGCCCTTATACCCAGTAGGCCATCGTCTCTGTATCTACAGATTCAATCGTGTCAGACTTGGAATCGTTTTTTCAATCTGATGTAGTCCAAACTAATAATTCAAACATTTTTAAATAAAGAACAACTGTTTTTTTTTATTTGGCTTTAGCGTATGTCACACAGCCAACTAATTAGCCACTTCATTACATACATATTTTCATAGATATAAATCTTTTACTTCTTTATAAATAGAATAAAGAAATAAATGTATTTAAAGGAATTACTTATATCTGAATTCCTAAAGAATACGATTCAAATAAATATAATTATGGAAAAAGCTCATCATATTGAAAAAGCATTTAATAAACAATTATATCGCTATCAATCATTTGAATAAGGTTAATCCTTGACATATATTTGTAATGTTTGAAACGGCTTATTGTCGGTTTGAGGTTGGTCTGCCAATGGAATCATTGTCAAACCAACGCTATTTTGGTATCTTTCACAAATGCCTGAAAACGATCACTAAAACTCAAGGCTAGCTAATACTTACGTTACGTTCGGACACTGGATTATCAAACCACTGAACACTTTTCACTGCCAGTGGGTCACAGAGTGCGTGAGGCATCTAGCGGCGTATAAAATTAGCCCATCCGGGAGCTGAAGGCGCGTCGTCGCTTGATGAGCGGTCGGCGGCGACTGGGCGTCCCCCGCGCGTCCCGCCGGCCTCGCCCCGGCGTCGCCTTGGCGCCCCCGCCCGGGCCGCGCTCACCCCCGCACCCGCCCATCGCCTTATCACGAATAAAATTTATTTAATGGATAATCGGCCCAGATATAACGTATATAGGGGTACGTTTTTCACGTTTCACTTTCATAGGCAAAGATCTTCACCATTTTCTCTGTCAACCGATTACATTTTCTTGCTAGTGCTTTTATTGTTATAAAAAGCTGGGTCGAGTTTTAAGTCTTATACACGTAAGGTAGAGCTTTTAGATATCCGAATATTGTTTTATAAACAATAAAATAATCTTGTACCTAGCTTTTACATATTATGTCATCCTAGCTTATCACGATTGTTACATTTCAGATTTTCAGGGATCGGTCGTCTTGGCGTTTATAGAGGGCGGCCTATGTTCAGCAGTGGACGGATAGAGGCTGATGATGATGACGAATTATCAGCAGTCTTCACACGATAATCATTATCAATTACTACGGTTATCAAGTATATAAATAAATAAAATTCCTGTGAATATAGAAAATATACCATTAGTAATACCCCCCACCATGGTTCAAGCCTTGTCGTGGCGGCGGGGTTTAGTAGCCTATGGTTAACCCAGCACCTTAGGTGAAGCTAATGGAGCCGAGGGAGCTGCTCTTTGTACCCCTATTATAAGAAGAGGGGACAAGGAGCGAGGCTGGGAACCTCACTCCATTGTACTGTCCCGACTTTGGGAGGGGTTGTTTTGTGATGCAGGACAGCCTCTCCGTGGAGGTGGCGTCGGTCTCTTGAGGGACTGACTAGCCATCGAGGTGCCCTGTTTGCTCAATAGATCCGGGGCAACTCACTAAAGGCGGCAATGGTGGTAGTTGCCGTGTTTTAGTGGGTAGAGCTGCGTCCACCTTCATCTTTGTGTACACAAATTTGTGTGACATAATATTTTGTAACTGTCTTTTTGTACTTTTGTTTGTGTGCACAATAAAGAATAATTCAATTCAATTCATCTTTCGGCCGCAGCCAGCCCTTCATACCCGCCTGGGGAGACCCATTCCCCCGTGGGATGCCTCAGATCATTTCCCGGCGTTAAAAAAAATGTAATACCCGATCAAGCATACTCTAGCATTCTCGGCTTCGCTCCAGTGACTTTTAAAGTGTGCAATCAAAAATTTTGTATGAATGTTAGAACATTCTGCGAGGCAGCGCGTAAACTGTCTTAAAAACTTTATTCTATCTTTATAATTTTTTGTTCATTTTACGTATACCTGAACCTATGATAAAAAGTACTCTGCGTCAGGACTACAACAACAACATCTCGATTTTTACGGCATTTCCTGCCAGCTGCCTCTCACGACCACAATATGGAATCAGCTGCCATCTACAGTATTTTGGAACCGATACGACTTAGGGATCTTCAAGAAAAGAGCATACTCATATTTAATAATAATAATAGAAATTTATTAAGGAATATTAATACACCGTTACACAATATACTTAATCTAATACCTTAAGTGTAAGTAGTGTAGTGTAGTGTAAGTAATAAAACCTTAAGTGGCACATATAAAAACAGTAGATAGGTTAAAAATATAGTATAGTCATTGGCTAGTTATATTTGAAAGGCCGGCAACGCACCTGCGAATCCTCTGGTGTAGGGTGTCTTATGGATGTCGCTTTTCACTTACCAGCAGGTGAACCGACTGACCATTTGCCCCCTCTTCTATAAAAAAGGACTAGACAGCGTCATTATCATTACATGTACAAAATTGTATTTAAATTCCTTTTACCGTCGCGAGACCAAATAACAAACAAATCAAAGTAAAAGGTAGTGCCATGCTGCTTTGCAGCCGAAGTGGGCCGGCACGACCGGGGTGGTACCTCTCGCTCACACAACACCGGCGTCAAGTGACAGCTATTCTATCGCTTTTCGTGCGGTTTATGACTTTCCGGTGGCCCATTGGGGGGGATAGGGAAAAGGAGGGCGGCGCATCTGCGTGGCCCTGGTTGTGCGGATGTGTGCGGGCGTTGGCGCCGTGAGACTCGTTTGCCCCCTGATGATTTAAAGAAAAAAAAAAAACTTTCACATTTATAATATTAGGTAATAGTTTGACTAAAGCTCAGAACTCCTGTCCCATCGAGGTTCCACATGAAGATTTTATAGATTTTACCTCATAAGAACCTAGGGGTTAAATTTGAGCGTAATTTAAAAAAATACGATGATTTCAGATAACACAAAAGCTCGCTGAAAGCTTTTAAACAAAAAGTAATTAAAGAAAGTAAAACAATCTGTTCTCAAACAGAGAATGGCAATGAACTTTGTTTTTAACCGACTTCTAAAAAGGAGTTTCTCAATTAGGATGTTTGTATGTTTTTGTATGTTTGTTCGGGCATAAATACCGTTATTTATATTATATTATATACACAGACAGCTCTGTACGTAATATGTATGACCTTGAATGAATGAACTGATTTTGATATTTTAAGTCATCATCACCATCATCATTATCATCACCATCATCATCATCATCATCATCATCATCATCATCATCATCTACACCACCACTACCACCATCATCATCATAACCATCATTACCAACCTTTTCCGTCCACTTCTTGACGCCTTTTATGTATAGATTATTTATATTTGTAGACGGAAATGATTAAGAAATCCCTATTGAGTTACTATACTTAATAGGTCAGGTGGTTAAAATTATAACCGACTATCCGCTGCCCTCAGCTTCGCCCGCATTTACTGAGATTTACAGACGTATTCGGATTGATGATGATTATTTTTCTAGCCTAAGTTACTCCTTATAACATCAGATAAGAAAGACAGTCAGTGGCCTAGCCTAGCCGTTTCAAACCGGAACAAATAGCAAATAACAGACAGCAGACATAGCGGATAGCAGATAGCAGATAACAAATAACATCAGCTATCTGTCAGTAATAGTCCCAACTAAATCCGTCAATATCCTGATTATTTAGATAACCTTCCTCCTTCTTCATTTATAATCACGAAAACGTGTCGAAAAATATCAGATAGACAAATATAATTACTTTCACATAGCTGTTGCCCACAGCTTCGCCCGCGTTAAGTTATATTTACGGATGTATGATGCATTGATGATGATCATTTTTCTACTTAATGTTTTGTTATATGATATATACATAAATGAAATAAGGCAGCGTTTTCAATATAAGCTCCCAAGCGGCTTAAAATGTGCAATAAGTTATAACCTGTTTCAGGAGTTACAGAATGTTATGTTGAAAACAGCATGAAAATCCATCAAGTCGTTATTGAGTTAATCGCGTACATTCACACGCGGCCGAAGACTTTGTTTTTTTATATTATGTAATGATGATAATGATTAATACCGTATTTGTATAGCTTAATTACATTACCGTTTAATAATTGGCAATTTTTTTAAAGCATTAAAATGGATATAGTAGTATGTTATCTTTAACATATTGACATATTATGCCATTGCGGACTTTTCTGTAGGCATTTTTTTTTTTTTTTATCTATGGACGCTTCACACCACGTCAATCTGGTCCCGTGGTAAGTTCTTGAAGAACTTGTGTTACGGGTACCAAACAACGGAAATATATTTAATACTTTTATACTATACATATATTTAAGATTTTTATTATATAATATACATATTTAATATACACAATTCCACCATACATTATTTTGTTATAATATCATAAAGGCAGCGTTTTCCAACGTTTTGAATACTCCCAGACGGCTTATTTTTTCCAACAATCCCGCGGTTACACACGCGTACTCCCGTGGAAGTACAGGGATAAATTGTAGCCTATAAGGTTATTCTAATGTATAAGCTTTAGTGAGAGGTGGTGCCATGCTGCATTGCAACCGACTTAGGCCTCTCTCGGTTAAACCGGCGTAAAGTGACAGCTATGCTGTCGCGTTTCGTGCAGTTTGTGAGTGTCCATTGGGGGATAGGGGAAATGAGGACAACGCATCTGCATAACCTCTGGCTCCGACTGCTCGTTGTCCCTTATAACATAAAAAAGCTATGTATCTATAGCTAGTTTCCCAAAAGTTTCCCAAAAGTATACCAAAAGCTTCCCAAAAGTCAATAAATAAATCTGAACAACTCGTGACAAAGGAATTTTTATTACAGTGTTACAGAAATATATATTATAGGTATGTATGCATTAGCGTCGATCGGTAACTTTCCGTTCAACGATTTTATTGATGTTACGTGTATGTTAGTTTTACGATGATGGGCCCGCTGATCTCATGTATATCAGAATGATCATCTTCGTCAGAATGATTATTTATTAACTAGCTGTTGCCCGCAGCTTCGCCCGCGTTAACTTACACCCGTATACAGATTGATGATGATTATTTTTATAGCCTACGTTACTCCTTAAAACATCAGCTACCTGTCAGTACAAGTCCCGTCAAAATTGGCCCAGCCATTTCCGAGATTAGCCGGAACAAACCGACAGACAGACGAAAATTGTAAAAAATGCTATTTTGGTATAGGTATGTACCATGTATACATTTAGTAAAAAACGTTTATTTTAATATTACAAACAGACACTCCAATTTTATTAATCTGTATAGATGTATAGATAATTAGCTGCTCGTCCCGGCTTTGGAAAATTTATACATAATTTGACAAATTGTGTTCTAAAATTTCCTCGGGAATCACCAAATCTATTGATGAAAAGCACGTGAAAATTCGTTCTGAAGTTTTTAACTTTATATGTCTACTATTGGCTAGACTCCAAACCTAGCCGACCTGGTATACAAGACCGTTTTCCCATGGGCACTCTGGGCAGAGCCCCGCGATCCATGGGGCCCCGTTATTTCTATCAGAACATGATTGAGTATTAATCTTTAAGAAAATCAACTTCTTAACTAATTCGCCTGTGAGCGCCTTCAGTTGCTTTTTGAGTGTCCCGGATCTGCAGGCAACAGGATCACATCAGCGACAGGCTGGCCCCAACGAAGGCCAGACTACTCCTCCCATACTGAACCGACACGAACACAAGGGGCGTTACTGGAGGCGCATTAAGTAGCGCCTCCTGCGCACCCCTCGCAGGCCTCGTCGGCGGCCTCCTTCTGTGATATTACCAACTACTTCGCAGTAGGAGACCATTGCCGTCCAGGACTCGTCGTCACGGAGCATCGCGGTGATGACGTCTTTCAGAGACAGGTCCCCTCCGATAACCGACGTCAGATCGCGACGCAGCGCCACCCATCTCGGGTGTGCTGGGCCGAGTCCACCGCATCGGCTCTCTGTGACCTATTATTACCATAAATACAAGGTATATTCTTCTATAGTCCGAAATTCAGGCTCACATATTTCAAAATCGTTGTTTTCGTCGGGGCCCCGAGGGCATGATAATGGGCCCCCTTTTACCTATCGGGGAGGGCCCCGATAGGCATAGCCGCTATAGTGTGACGGCGTTAACATCCTTCATTACTAAACACACTCATACAAGCCCAATCCATTCACGTCATACAAAAACTGGCCATAAATTCCGCCCATACAAACAAAAGCGTTTATCCCCTTTCATGTCGGACATCCCGGTCTGAGGACTTAACTCCCCCGGGCCTCCATAAGTCAAAACATCTAAGCTTTCGGGATAAGACATATCGCTCCGCAATTATTCCTCATCGGGGTTCCGTACTTCAAAATGAAATAGATACGAAATATTATGAATGTTAATCTGTTTGTATCTTTGATGCAATACGATACCAGTGTATAAACTATTTGACGGCTGTTTCGAGTGGTACTGGGCACTTTACGCAGGGATCGCGGGTTCGAATCTCACCAAGTGCAGATAATTTTTAAGTTGAATATGGATATAATATTTTTGTCTCTTCCGAATTAATCTATACAGAGATAAATAAAATTTGAGTGTCTGTTTGTAATATTAAAATAACCGCTTTTTATTGAATTCATAATATGGACACGGTACCTACATAATCAAAATAACATTTTTTTAAATGTTTGTCTGTCTGTTTGTTCCGGCTAATCTCTGAAACGGCTGGGCCGATTTTAATTGGACTTTCACTGGCAGATACCTGGTGTTATAAGGAAAAACTTAGGCTATAAAAGTAATCATCATCAATCCTGGGTACGGCTGTAAATATACATATTGCAACAGATAGTTATTTATAATTTCCTAGTAGCTGTAGTAACAAGTTCTTAAGAACTTAGCACAGGGATAGGTTGACGTAGTGTGATTGTTGTTTAGTATTTTCAAGTCTGATATTGGGGTTAAACAAACTAATTTATTTTAAAGCCACAATGGTCACTCTCCAAGTCGTTGCTTGCCGATTATCTAATTCCAGCTGATATAGAATAATGGACCTGAAACAATGCGAACTGAACTGACTATTTTTTTTTAATGTTAGTAGGATAGGCAAACTGGCAAACGTGCCACCTGATGGTAAGTGGTCGACGTCGCCCATGAACATAAATTAGTTTACCTGGAACGAGCCCAGGCAACTTATCTATGTGTTGCCTATCCTGAGACATAAGATGTTAAGTCTCGGCCCCAGTAATTACACTGCCTGTCTTGCCCTTCTCTTCGAAACACAGCAAAGCTGTTTCACGGAAGAAACAGGCAGGCAAGAAGACTATAACTCATTCACGTTAAAGAGATGTCAGGAGATGTTTCCATCAGGTTGCTTGGTTTGCCAATCTCAGATAGACTTACATTTTTTCATTATAATGAGTGCAATTTGCGTAAACATTAGAAAACAATATAGAAAGACTTGTTTGTCCCCTGATTATTTTGATAGCCTTGTATGTGATATTTACTTGCTCAGTCGCAATAAAATAGTGATTTAGGTGTAAAAAGTTTAGACAAATATGTGAAAGAAAAGATAAATGGTATAACAAAAATTTAGATATTGTATAATCCAAAAATCAGACTCGGCGAGGCGTTCAACTGTGATGCTGGGCGGAACTTTATGATGAAATACAATCAATATCATTTATATTATAATATTGAAAGGCTTTTTTGGTGGATTGACAAAAGGGGAGATGAGCCACTTCATATTATAACTTAATATTACGTTAGCGTCACCCAGAAACTTAAGTAATTTCACTTGGGATTAACCAAGGCAACAAATTCATGCGTTGCCTACGCACAAGTCTCGGTGCCAGTAATGACAATGCCTATCCTGTCCTTATTTTAAAAACATGGAAAAGCTTTTTCACGAAAGAAATAAGAGGCACAGCGCATCCCTCCACCGGTCAAGAAGTCACCCCATTAAAGCGTGACTTCCAATCCAAAATCTTATAAGATTTTCTATCGATAATGGAATTCAATTAAATTGGATTTCATTTAGTCGACTAACTTTTACTCTAGGCAAGTCATACATTATTCTCGGTTTTGCAGCCTTACCAGTCAAGATAAAGTTACACATTTATGAAGATTTATCTTTGCTATAAATTATATTTAAGTAATATTATTAAATTGTGATGTAGTATGTCAATCTTGACCATCGGATGGTGCTAAAATACCAAAACTATTTATACGTTTAATAAAAATCTGATAAGTGCTTTGGGCGCTGCGGTGGAATATACGTACCTACCTAAAAACACATAATATAGATAGAAAATGTTGTTAAAACCATAACCACTCCTTTCGGTGGTAGCTGGGTAAATTATTGAAAATATGTTTTTAACGAAAACTAATGAACCGATTTTGATGAAACATGTCTAAGATCCACCTGTTTTTAAATAAAAAACCGCATCCAAATCGATTCACCTGTTTAGGAGCTCCGGTGCCAAAGACACGCTGTCAAACATATAACGCCACTTTTGCGTATTTTGGCCAGATGAACCATTTGGTGGATAAACAAATTCACCTAGCATTCATGTGTTGCCTATCCTAAGACATAAAATGTTACGTGTCGGTGCCAGTACCTATAATTACATTGTCAATCCTGTGCTTCTTTTCAAAACCCATGCTAAAATTAATACATCCTTATTTCGTAGATCACTTCTTTTATTTCCCACCATGGTTCAGACTTCAGGCCTTGACGTGGCGGTGGGGCTCAGTAGTCTAGGGTGCGCCCAGCACCTTGGGCGAAGCTAATTGAGCCGAGGGGGCTCTTTGTAAGCCTGCTCAAAAGAGCAGGGGGCAAGGGGTGAGGATAGGAACCTCACCCCATTGTACTGTCCCGACGTTGGGAGGGGTTGTTCTGTGGTGCGGGACAACCCCTCTGTGGAGGTGGCGTCGGTCCCTTGGGGGACTGACAAGCCGTCGAGGTGCCCTGTTTGTTTATTAGATCCGGGGCATCTCACCAAAGGCGGCATTGGTGGCACTCGCCGGGTTTTAGTGGGTAGAGCTGCGTCCACTGACCAGCTTTCGGTCGCAGCGAGTCCCACATACCCGCGTGGGGAGACCCACTCCCCCGCGGGATGCCTCAGAGCATTTCCCGGCGTTAAAAAAAAAGCCGAGGGGTACTGTACCCCTCTTATAAGAAGAGGGGACAAAAGAGCAGGGGGCAAGGGGCAAGGACGGGAACTATACTGTCCCGACGTTGGGAGGGTTGTTCTGTGGTGCGGGACAGCCCCTCTGTGGAAGTGGCGTCGGTCCCCTGAGGGACTGACTTGCCGTCGATGTGCCCTGTTTGCTCATTAAATCCGGGGTACCTCACCAAAGACGGCATTGGTGCCATTCGCCGGTTTTTAGTGGGTAGAGCCTGCGTCCACTTACCAGATTTCGGGCGCAGCGAGTCCCACATAGGCGCGTGGGGAGACCATCTATTCATCTATCTAATCTTATGACATCACAAAATTACAAGTTACTAAAATATGATTCTGTATTTTGTAATTTCGTGTTTATGTGACATTGCTATAATTTTTTTATAGGCGCGTTTAATTTTAGAATAAAATATGTATTGTCAGTAAAAAACATAATAAATATAAAACAAAACGACTCATTAGATTAAAAAATATTTTACCAATCACTAAGGTACTGAGTGGCTGCGGGCAACGGCTATTTTTTTTTGTTGAACTAAAAATTCGATGATTAGGTACCTATATACTTGGCTGAATTAAAAATTCGATGTATACAAATCTATTCTTCATGTACTCACTGAAGGTAATACACTACAGCTGGTCATTTGCTTTTTCGGACATTATTTTTGCAAGTTTTAGAAGCACACAGCGGCATTGTGAGGCGTGTTTACATTGGCTATGTTATAAGCGAAATAAACAAAATAAGAACCCACTTTTCAAATGAGCTCGTATATACCGAGACGGATTTTTGCGCCGACCCGATATTATGTAGTTGGTTTTGTTGATCGGAGCATAACTCCTTCATTATTTGAATATAAACACAAAATACCTAGTAGTACATACCTAAAATTATTAGCCAATTTAAAAAAAAGGAGGTTCTCAATTCGTCTGTATGTTTTTTTTTGTATGTATGTGACACGATATCTCCGCCGTTTGTGAATGGATTTCGATGGTTATTTTTTTGTTTGAAAGCTGGTGTTTTCAATTTGGTCCCATATTAATTTTATTCAGATCTGACAAGCCGTTTTTTAGTTATTCCCAATAATGCCTAATTGGTTGGTTTTGTTTACCTTGATGATATGATCATTTTATTAAGTGTCTATGTAACAATTGTATAGGATGCTTTGGTAGCACACCATAGTATGTCGCGGTCATCGTAATCATCATCACCATCACCATCACCATCACCATCATCAGCATCATCATCATCCTTTATCCATCCACTGCTGAACATGCCTCCTTCAATGAACGCCAAGACGACAATATTGTTTTCTAATGTTTGCGCGAATTTCACTCATTATAATGAGTGTAAAGTATCCGAAACGTCGGGCTTGTATAAATCTTAATAAACCGCGTTAAAATCCGTAAAAATTGTTTTATTATAATGAGCCAAGACGACGAATTTCGGAATCACTAAAAATTTAGAAATAAAAATGTTTTACAAAAAATTAAAACCGCCTTCAAAAATACTAAACTAAAAAGTAATAAACTAACAGTTTCTTTAATGTAATAGTGCTTACAACATAATATAATCAACTTAATCTTCTACTAATGTACAAACTTTGCGTTTACCACGTCATTATAGTTACTTTTGGAGTCGGTGTCGTATTTGTTGCTGTACATTACCTACCTACCTACCTTGGCTGACACCGACTCCAAAAGTAACTATAAGAAGATTAAGTTGATTATATGTTGTAAGCACAATCATTAAAGAAACTGTTATTTTATTACTTTTTAGTTTAGTATTTTCGCAGCGTGTTCACATGCACTTATCTTTTTCATCCACGCCAGACAAATATTGATTGGAATCATTATTAAAAAGTATGTATGGGCACATGTGCCAAGTATATTCTTGGTTGAACTAAAAATTCGGTGGATTATATAATTTTTGAAATTTCTATACCAAACATTCGATACTTCAGACTTAATCCTAATTCAGAAAACATATTGCCGCATAAAACGAATTTATAATTAAACAACTTAGAGAGTTAATCATGGTTTATTAAGGTTTTACGTTCCCGACAGGATAACATGTTACATAGCCTAGCTAAAAGGTTTTCTTGATGGAAATCCATTTACCAGAACCAACCCGTTCAAAACCCAGCTTATCAAACAAGTTTTTCGCTTTCACATTACCTTCAACGGTGTACGCTAAAACATGCTTACCATTACTTAACTGGTCATTGACCACATGCTTCATTATAAACTCAGCATACCCCCTGCCCCTGTATTCCTCTAAACAGTACAGATGGGACAAATGTCCTAAGCATCCTATGGTCACCCACGCTAGAGGTTGGTCACGGTCAGAATATAGAACGTACGTGAGACCGTTGTTCATCAGATCCCTGAAGTAATTGTGGGACGTGTCAGAATGGTATGTCCAGGTGTTGTCGACGATTTCTATGTACTCAGGTTTTAATTGGTCGATGTATGTGTTCGGTGGACAGCTGTGGAAATATTGAATTCGTGTGTAATTGTGGTATATGGAAAAAGATTTATTAAATACAAGGTTTTATAGCTTTAAATTCATCAACATAGTTATAGAGACTATTAAAAATATTTAAAACGGGATATATCACATCACATAAAAATCACATACCCACATCGAAATCGCGGTTGAGATTCGCGCTGACATGTTTTTATTTAGCTAAGCTCGATATTTCGAAATTGCTTACAAATGCCTTCAGACAGTTTGGTCTCATTCTGTAAGAGGTAGTGCCATGCTGCTTTGCAGCCGAATTGGGGCGGCACGGTATGGTACCTCTCGCTCACATAACACCGGCGTCAAGTGACAGCTATGATGTCGCGTTTCGTGCGGTTTGTGAGTTTCTGGCCCATTGGGGGTCCATGAAAAAAGGGGGCAACGCATCTACATAATCTCTGGTTGTGCGAATGTGTATGGGCGTCGATAGTCGCCAAAAGGCTTCGACTGCTCGTTTACCCTCCTATGGTAAAAAAGGCATGCCTATATAAAAAGCATAATATTAATGTCTTATCTTTACGCAAAATTTAATTCATTATAATTTATAAACAAACTACATTATACCTACAGATTTGATCCCGGTTAATTATGATTTTTACATTCCAGGTGAGTTAGCCAAGATGCTATTCTACACCACCATGGTTCAGGCCTTGTCGTGGCGGTGGGGCTCAGTAACTTAGAGTGAGCGGTGCACCTTAGGCGAAGCTAATTGGGCCGAGGGGGCTCTTTGTACCCCTCTTATAAGAAGAGGGGACAGAAGAGTAGGGGGCAAGGGGAGGTGGCGTCGGTCCCTTGCGCGACTGACTAGCCGTCGAGGTGCTCTGTTTGTTTTCTAGATCCGGGGCACCTCACCAAAGGAGGCATTGGTGGCACTCGCCGGGTTTTAGTGGGTAGAGCTGCGTCCATTTACCAGCTGTCGGGCGCAGCGAGTCCCACATACCAGCGTGGGGTGACCCACTCCCCCGCGGGATACCTCAGAGCATTTCCCGGTGTTAAAGAAAAAAAAAATAAGATGCAATTCTTAACTACACTACACTACAATCGTAAACGCTAGTAAAACTAAAACTAATAAATGTATGGAAATAACATTTTACATTGCTAAATCACGTGGTCAGCTCCCTCGGTTCAATTTGCTTCGCCCAAGGTGCTGGGTTCACAGCCCCCAGCTTGAACGTAGGTGGAGAGCAACTAGTGATCCTCCCGTCGTGAAATTATTAGGTATAATAATTCTCTGTAAAATCCTGAATCTGAATAATACGGTAAATATCCAGTTTTAAATAGTTTCAAAGAGTTCATTCGATTGTAACATAATCGCACACGGAACAATGTCTGTTAACGCATGCGCAATACATTTAAACATACATAATATTATGCACTTTACGTGGTTATCTCCAAACGGCAAATAACATAACATAGAAGTGTAATAATATATTTTTTTACCTGCATCTGAATGAGACCATCGCTTGCTCATCGGTGAAGGAAACATCATGAGGAAACTCTTAGGCATCCCGCTGTGGAGGCGGGGACTCCCCAGGCGAGTATATGGTACTCGCTGCGCCCGAAAGATGGTAAGGTGGACGCAGCTATACACACTAAAACCCGGCGAAGGACACCAAACCTACCTACCTAATACCGGTGGGAGGGAAGCGCTATGCCGCGCTCCCGGCTGCATGGGTACCACCATCTTGCTTGTTTCTCCCGTGAAACAGCTTTGTTGTGTTTCGGAGAGAAGGGCAAGACAGGCAGTGTAATTACTGGTACCGAGACTTAACATCTTTATGTCTTTTTATGTCTCAGGATAGGCAACACATAACTGAGTTGCCTGGGCTCGTTCCAGGTAAACTGGTTTATGTTCATGGGCGACGTCGACCACTTACCATCAGGTGGCACGTTTGCCAGTTTGCCTATCCAACTAACATAAAGAAAAAACCAATGCCGCCTTTGGTGAGGTGCCCCGGATCTATTGAGCAAACAGGGCACCTCGACGGCTCAATCCCTCAAGGGACTGACACCACCTCCACAGAGGGATCGTCACGCACCACAGAACAACCCCTCCCAACGTCGGGACAGTGCAATGACCCTGTCCCCCCTGCTCTTTTGTCCCCTCTTCTTATAAGAGAGATACAAAGAGCAGCACCTCGGTTGAGTTTGCTTCGCCCAAGGTGCTAGGTTCACCTTAAGCTACTAAGCCCCACCGCCACGACAAGGCTTGAACCATGGTGATCGTGAGGTAACCTGATGCCAGATAACATTAAGTCTGTGAAGGTGTGAAGTTCACCAACCCGCATTGGACCAGCGGGTTACTTTAGTATTATAAGTATTATAATGAAACACTTTTTTACGGATTTTATCGCGGTTTATTAAGATTTTTACAAGCCCGACGTTTCGGATACTTTACAGCAACCATGGTCACGGGAGGACTGAGGTGTCATACGTCCTAATGTTACAAAGTTATTCGAAACTACCCTATGATACATCAATATTTTGGTTAGTCCTATCTACGCAGAAAGTGCTAACTGTATCTTTAATCTGTGACATGTTATGCTTGGATTTTGATTTGATAATATTAATAATGGGATCCCAAGCAGGTGGTAAGAGCCAGCCATCTTCTCTATTGAAATTAGGATGTTTTTTAATTTCAATAGCCTCACGGATCATCCTTGGTTGGAATCGGTGTTCTTTTGCGAGGACTTGTGGTTTATCAAATCTGATATAATGGCGAGCTTTGTCAAGACTATGTTCACAGATGGCAGACTTAGTGTAGCGACGGTGTATTAAATCAGCTATATGTTCTTTGACGCGAGTTTTAATAGATCTTTTTGTTTGGCCTATATAAGAGAGACCACAGTCGCAATCAAGCTTGTATACTCCTGCATATTGTAAGGGTATATGACACTTGACAGATGGTAAGAATTGACCTATCTTTTTTGGCGGCTTGAAAAAGGTTTTGATGGAAGCTCGCTTTAGGATATAGCCAATCTTGTCAGTGACTCCTTTTATAAATGGTAGCACAGCAGGTACTCGCTCAACAGTGGCTGCTTTCACGCGGTCACGGTGATGAAGACGCGGCACCCGAAGCTTGTTGTCTCGCAGTACTTGCTTAACGTGTTAAAGCTCGGTTGCCAGGTGTTGCTCATCACAGATCCCTTGTGCTCTCTGAAACAAAGATTTACCCACGGTAGCTAACTGTGTTGGATGGTGGTGAGATTCGCCGTTTAGGTACTTATCCGTATGAGTATGCTTCCTATACACTGTATGGCTTAAGGTATTGTTGGGATTACGGATCACTAATACATCTAAGAAGGCTAGAGAATTGTTTGCTTCTAATTCCATTGTGAATTGAATTTTTGAATTAATGGAATTAAGATGGTCTAGGAATATGGTTACTTTGTCAGATGGTAATATTGTGAAAGTATCATCTACATACCGCTTGTAGAACCTGGGTGTTATGGGCGAAGTTCGCAGAGCAGTCTCCTCGAAGTCCTCCATAAATATGTCGGCAACAACAGGGGATACTGGTGAGCCCATGGCCACTCCATCTACTTGCTTGTAGAAATAACTATTCCACAACATATAGCCAGATGTAAGGCAATGTTCCAAAAGCTCAGCATATTCCATTGGCATGTCATTTTCCCTTAACTTTCTTCTTACTATTGTTATGCATGTTTAGCCAATCTATAAGTTGGTGAATCGATCTGGCTTACAATTGGACGTAATGGAGCATTAGCCTTGTGTATTTTCGGCAACCCATACAGCTTTGGTGGTTTTGGACATGAAGGAATTAAATATTTGACGTCCAGATTCAATGTCTCGGAGTTTTCTTTAATTATATCACTAGTAGTTTTCAAAACTTTGTTCGTTGGATCGGTTTTGACGTTTTTATAAGTACTTTCATCCGATAATAGTTGTGTAATCGTCAGCTTTACGACGAAGTTCTGTGCCCAAACTAAATCTTCCTCGCGAACAATACAAGGCGTTATTAAACCTACGTAACAGACGGGAATTAACAATTCTTCGCGCAGATAAGGGCAATGCTACTGTAGTTATGGATACGTCAGATTATAATGATAAAATTAAACAACTATAATCGGATGAAAGTACTTATAAAAACGTCAAAACCGATCCAACGAACAAATTTTTGAAAACTACTAATGATATAATTAAAGAAAACTCCCAGACATTGAATCTGGACGTAAAATATTTAATTCCTTCATGTCCAAAACCACCAAAGCTGTATGGGTTGCCGAAAATACACAAGGTTAATGCTCCATTACGTCCAATTGTAAGCCAGATCGATTCACCAACTTATAGATTGGCTAAACATGCATAACAATAGTAAGAAGAAAGTTAAGGGAAAATGACATGCCAATGGAATATGCTGAGCTTTTGGAACATTGCCTTACATCTGGCTATATGTTGTGGAATAGTTATTTCTACAAGCAAGTAGATGGAGTGGCCATGGGCTCACCAGTATCCCCTGTTGTTGCCGACATATTTATGGAGGACTTCGAGGAGACTGCTCTGCGAACTTCGCCCATAACACCCAGGTTCTACAAGCGGTATGTAGATGATACTTTCACAATATTACCATCTGACAAAGTAACCATATTCCTAGACCATCTTAATTCCATTAATTCAAAAATTCAATTCACAATGGAATTAGAAGCAAATAATTCTCTAGCCTTCTTAGATGTATTAGTGATCCGTAATCCCAACAATACCTTAAGCCATACAGTGTATAGGAAGCATACTCATACGGATAAGTACCTAAACGGCGAATCTCACCACCATCCAA
The DNA here is from genome assembly GCA_963853865.1 of Helleia helle. Taxonomy (NCBI): domain Eukaryota; kingdom Metazoa; phylum Arthropoda; class Insecta; order Lepidoptera; family Lycaenidae; genus Helleia; species Helleia helle. The sequence continues at coordinate 14,033,048 of OY971433.1, read as the reverse complement.
CACAGTTAGCTACCGTGGGTAAATCTTTGTTTCAGAGAGCACAAGGGATCTGTGATGAGCAACACCTGGCAACCGAGCTTCAACACGTTAAGCAAGTACTGCGAGACAACAAGCTTCGGGTGCCGCGTCTTCATCACCGTGACCGCGTGAAAGCAGCCACTGTTGAGCGAGTACCTGCTGTGCTACCATTTATGAAAGGAGTCACTGACAAGATTGGCTATATCCTAAAGCGAGCTTCCATCAAAACCTTTTTCAAACCGCCAAAAAAGATAGGTCAATTCTTACCATCTGTCAAGTGTCATATACCCTTACAATATGCAGGAGTATACAAGCTTGATTGCGACTGTGGTCTCTCTTATATAGGCCAAACAAAAAGATCTATTAAAACTCGAGTCAAAGAACATATAGCTGATTTAAAACACCGTCGCTACACTAAGTCTGCCATCTGTGAACATAGTCTTGACAAAGCTCGCCATTATATCAGATTTGATAAACCACAAGTCCTCGCAAAAGAACACCGATTCCAACCAAGGATGATCCGTGAGGCTATTGAAATTAAAAAACATCCTAATTTCAATAGAGAAGATGGCTGGCTCTTACCACCTGCTTGGGATCCCATTATTAATATTATCAAATCAAAATCCAAGCATAATATGTCACAGATTAAAGATACAGTTAGCACTTTCTGCGTAGATAGGACTAACCAAAATATTGATGTATCATAGGGTAGTTTCGAATAACTTTGTAACATTAGGACGTATGACACCTCAGTCCTCCCGTGACCATGGTTGCTGTAAAGTATCCGAAACGTCGGGCTTGTAAATATCTTAATAAACCGCGATAAAATCCGTAAAAAAGTGTTTCATTATAATGAGTGAAATTCGCGTAAACATTAGAAAACAATATGTGAACCAGTACGGACTGGAAACCGCAAATAAAATTCGCCGCCTGGAAGATCTTATGACAAAGCGCGCAAGATTTATAACATCTTTAAATTTCTTGAAGAGATGCAGAGACCATGATCTCATCCCTACGTGTGTCAAGATTTCGACAAAAAACGACATCCGAGGGAGCGCAAAAATCTTAAATCAGGCGAGTAAAAAGGCTTCGGGTTCGACAACAAGCTTCGGGTGCCGCGTCTTCATCACCGTGACCGCGTGAAAGCAGCCACTGTTGAGCAAGTACCTGCTGTGCTACCATTTATGAAAGGAGTCACTGACAAGATTGGCTATTATTATATATATATTATATTGGCAAAAAAGATAGGTCAATTCTTACCATCTGTCAAGTGTCATATACCCTTACAATATGCAGGAGTATACAAGCTTGATTGCGACTGTGGTCTCTCTTATATAGGCCAAACAAAAAGATCTATTAAAACTCGCGTCAAAGAACATATAGGTGATTTAAAACACCGTCGCTACACTAAGTCTGCCATCTGTGAACATAGTCTTGACAAAGCTCGCCATTATATCAGATTTGATAAACCACAAGTCCTCGCAAAAGAACACCGATTCCAACCAAGGATGATCCGTGAGGCTATTGAAATTAAAAAACATCCTAATTTCAATAGAGAAGATGGCTGGCTCTTACCACCTGCTTGGGATCCCATTATTAATATTATCAAATCAAAATCCAAGCATAATATGTCACAGATTAAAGATACAGTTAGCACTTTCTGCGTAGATAGGACTAACCAAAATATTGATGTATCATAGGGTAGTTTCGAATAACTTTGTAACATTAGGACGTATGACACCTCAGTCCTCCCGTGACCATGGTTGCTGTAAAGTATCCGAAACGTCGGGCTTGTAAAAATCTTAATAAACCGCGATAAAATCCGTAAAAAAGTGTTTCATTATAATGAGTGAAATTCGCGTAAACATTAGAAAACAATATTATAAGTATTTTTATTACATCAAAGCTAAAAATACCCACCTCACATTTTTATAAGGTTCAGCACTTCTCCTCACGAGATGTTTGTAAAGTGTCTCGGCGCCAGTTATTTGTATTGGAAGGTGTTTGCACAGATTGTTCAAACACTCTTCGACTCTAGGAGTCGCTGAAGACACATCCGTGTCCCAATCAAACGCGCTGGTTCTTAGCAGAGCCGCTTCCATTTTATTTATATCTAGTGGGTGTATGGCCACTTGATGATAACCGCACTGAAAATAAATAACACTTCTTGGTAGTGAAACAACTTTTACGGATTTTATCGCTCGCTCGCTTGCTTCGTCATCTGCTGTAATAAAAACGTCCTGTATAATAAAAAAACATCACGCCCAAAAAGAAAGTAACAGTATCGTTACTCTAATTGCAACTTATAAATTTATACATCTATACAGATAAAATTGGAGTGTCTGCTTGTAATATTAAAATAACCGCTTTTTATTTAATGTATATGGACACACGGGACATATACCAATTTTTTATTTTTTTTCTTATGAAATACCTATGAAATAAAGGTACTTCATAACATTACAATCTAGCCTAGATATAAGCTAATAAGTAATTTTAATTTAACCTAAATTGCTAATGTTAGAGTTCTTGTAAGAATGTGTCCTTTGGCACTTTTTCTTATTGTCTCTAGTTAAGGGAAAGACACTCTGTTATTGTGTTCTTTCTGTAGCACCACTACACTGCACTATGCAACACTGTCACTTTTATAAAACTAACTCAAAAGGTTTGGTCCTTTTCAGTCTTCTCACTAGGTCCGTGTTGTCGAGGAGCTGGATGGCCTCTACATTTACATGGCGATGAAGTCTATGGTCATGAGCTTCGGCATAATGTTTTATAGCATTAGCGACGGTATCCACTCTGAGTCGAGACAAGACCTGAATGCGTCATCTATTGTTGGGTAGTGGCACGGTAGCGGCATGTAACATATTTTATATATGTTACAAGATACACGGATATGCATTTAGTGAAGAGGTTTTAATTTTAAATTACAAACAGACACTTTAATTTTATTTGCATATAGATGTATAGATGTATAACAACAAATTACCTGCTCATTTTTCATTAAATTTCATGATTCTACGTCAATTGCAAGTACGCTGTATGTCTGTCGGTCTGTCAAAGCAAAACTTATTTTGCTTTGACAGACCGACAGACAGACAACAATTGGAGTGATCCTTCCAAAACATTTCTAGAGTTCTGTTCCGTAGTTCCAGAGATTAGTACTATCAAAAAAACAAAAAACTTTAGATTTTTTTATATTAGTGTCGAATATAGATAATGCTATGTGCTAAGATCTTGAACAGATAATTGGGACGAGGGAGCTATGTATGACCAGAGACAATGTCACAGATCACCGGCTATTCTGAAAAATACTCACCACATTGCTTACAGCAACCATTCCATTGGATATATCACCAAAAGGCGAAAAAACCTTAAAGTTATACCGTTCTATGAAGTCAGGATATGACATATGAGTATCCAACAAGCTGTAGGCAACTGCTCCGTCAAGATCGTTATCATATAAAGCCAGTAATTTTGACCATTCAGAAAATGGAATTTCCACCAGAGGATCTGTCCTGAAATATTTTGTTGATGACAAAGTCATGTATAAAAAAGACCATATACTTCCTTCAAGCTTTCTTTTATGTTAGTAATTGGATAGGCAAACTGGCAAACGTGTCACCTGATGGTAAGTGGCCGACGTCGCCCATTGACATAAACTAGTTTACCTGGAACGAGCCCAGGCAACTCATCTATGTGTTGCCTATCCTGAGACATAAGATGTTAAGTCTCGGTGCCAGTAATTACACTGCCTGTCTTGCCCTTTTCTCCGAAACACAGCAAAGCTATTTCACGGGAGAAACAAGCAAAATGGTGGTACCCATGCAGTCGGGAGCATGGCAAAGCGCTTCCTTCCCACCGGTAAAACCGCTTGCTTGCTTTTATAGATATTGCTAAAATGTATGTACATTTTAACAGAGTCACTGGTTGAAACATCAATCTAATATATTAAAATACTTTTATATAATGCAAGTAACCTGAGTAGATGTCATACTACAAACAAGCACGGTCCAAAATTAGTTGGATCACACTCAATAAAAATCTGTTTAGGAGCTTAACATTGACATAGTGAATTTTTTTTTTATACAGATATTAAAGATAAAGTTTATGAAACAAATTGTCTTTGGCAGCATTTGAGTGTAATAAAACACTGTGATTTTTTGTTTAAGACAACAGATTTTCTTACTAGTATGTTTCTAAAGTCATATTCATAAATGAAATTTTGCTCCTGTTGCAGACTCCATGTTCTAAAGAGTATTTTTTTTATTTCTGTCGGTTGGATGGAGCCATCTAGAGATGGCTCACCTGCCCATTGATGGAGAGTCGCACGAGGGATTGGTTGTTTTGCTTTCGTTGTGGGAGGCCTATGTTCTACAGTGGACAGATAGGGGCTGATGATGATGATGATATGGAAAAGAAATTATTGTGGGGTAAATAAAGTAACAGTATTATGTACCTATAAAAAAAACTATAAACAACCCAATTTAAAATGTAATAAAATATAATGAATAGTGTAAATAAAACAAAAATAATTTTAGTTTAAAAATTGTAAGTAACATATTCAGCACTATTACATATTATAATAATTAAGTAATTTTACATTAATATTGATAGGTACTATATAGTAAATCATAAAAAAGATAGTAAGTACCTACTCAATATAATTTTGTGCTATCTTTGCATTAATTTATAACCGCTTTTGAATGGAAAAAATAATATGATGAAAATGGTACCCAAGCTATGAGGGATGATTACAAAATAAATATATTAAAGGTATTACTTACATGGTAAAAAGTTACTTTTTGAGTAAAATAAATCTTTGATCTTTTTTTCATTAAATTTTATTTACACAGTTATTCAGTACTTGTCTACTTGTGGAAACCTCAGGTGGAAACAATAAACATCTTAATTGTGCTATTAGGTATATATTATAATATTATTTAAATAAATGTATATTTTGCACTTCGAAACATACAGCTTCGAAAAACTTTCGAATTTGTTTACGATTGTTAAAAAGTTATAAATCCAATAATCAATTCTTCTCCGCCTTTTTTTACAGCTGCAAATACAATTTAATGCAATTGCCACAACTTTATTATGATTATTATTGATTATCCATATGATTGGTAGGTATTCGTTGTGACTACTTACGACCAAAGCTTATGACCTTGAGACAGTGGAGTGGACCGTGTGGACCATTCTTTCAAATTTCAAAAGCTACCACTACTACGGTTGATAAATTAAAAAAAAAATACTAAATATTTTTTTTTATACTTGATGATAAAAGTAACTATACAAAGTTTAAGTTATTGATTTTTTTTTATATAGAAAAGGGGGCAAACGGATAGTCGGTTCACCTGATGGTAAGTGAAGAGCGATATCCACAGACACCCGCTACACCAGTGGATTAGCAGGTGCGTTGCCGGCCTTTCAGATATGAGTACCTATGCTCTTTTCTTAATGTTCATAATATTATTATAAACGATGATGATGATGATGAGCGTAATAAAAATTAAATTGCAATGAATCATTACTCTTTCGACAGCTGTTACAAACTTGCACAGTAACAAACAGCTGTTATCTTGTAACGACATGCATTGTATTTTTTGTCCTTGTTTATCTTAATATTATCCTCTTTAAGTTAGTATGTCGGTGTCCTAGTTGTGGCTCGGTCAATTACGTGCAATATTTTTATTAAAATGTCTACAGATTCTTTGCAATATCTACCTATAGATCAATGGTACAAGCTCAAAGCTGTCTTCAGAAAGGACTGGCCTAGAAGTATTTCTGGTTACATGGCGTTAGACACAATGGAAGATATAATTAGACATGGATGTGATTATGGTTTCAAAGTGTACTGTCCGTTCGGTGATGTTGACAACGGAATGGTTGCACTTAACATAAAAGTAAGTGTTTGTGCACAATTTACAAGTTTCAAATGATCCTAATAATTAACTTTTTAATAAAACTAGCATTGTTACTTAAACCTTAATTTAATAATTCTGATACAGAGCAGCTACTTCTGATTGAATTTTTTGCGGATCTTATGACAGTTTTAACGTACCTATCGGTGGTGATCCGTGATAGTTACTACCCAGTAGTTGCGGTGGGAACAAGTAGAGCAAACGGACACCTGGTGGTAAGTGATAAGCGACATCCATAGACACCCGCTACATCATTAGCAGGTGCGTTACCTTCCAAATATGAGTATGCTCTTTTCTTGAAGTCCCTCGTATCGGTTTGGAAATACCGGTGGCTGCTGGTTCCATATAAAGGTCTAGCGAGGCAGGAAATCGAGCGATCCGACATCTCTACGCAGGATACCTTGTCATGGACGATTCGAACCGCCCGGCATTGAACAAGGTCAAATTATAATATGATAATGGGGTGCTCCAGCCCAGAGGTAAGAGTAGTATTTCATGTGGGGCCGAATCTGCAGCTTGTATAATTGCGCCTTAAAAAATAATTACATCTTATGATATAAACTAGAAGTACTGTTTTGTCTTCGTTTCTTGGTTTACTCTAGTACAGATTTAAAATTAAGTATGATGTTGTTTTGTTCATAAAATATGACAACGAAACATCATCAAATTTCGTTCAGTAATTTCATGACCAAGTGTTTCGTATATGATTGTTAGTATTTTCTTATAGTTAATATCGTGTCAAGTAAACAATCATTCGCAATGTTGCTTATATCTAACTAACGTTTTATTTGTATTACGATAGAAGTTTCTCGAAAGTTAATTAATTATATGGATTCAAAATTAAATAATAAGGTGTAAATTTCAAATGTTACTTAAGTTCTGCTAGAATCTTTCGTCATTATCACTTCACTGTTTGACATTGGACTTGCTGAAAACACACCGCTGAGCTAATCATCTTAACCCTCAGGTGTGCCTCATTTTCCTAAAGCATTACACTGTTCAACACAATTTCTTCTTTGCGTACTCCTAACTTTAGTTCTTTGACGCCTTATATTACTATACTTATATTAGGTATATTGATATTCTCTAGTAACATTAAAATTTGGCGGGTTCTTTTATTTTTTGATCTGGATGCGACAACAGTCTACGACAACAGTGTACAATATGCCAAATTGGTGTCATCTTTAACATCACAAACACATCAAAAAAGTCTAAGCAACACATATAATTTCAAATTATTAATCAATTATTAAATAATTTCTTACCAAGTAGGTAATTCCTATGTAAACTTTTTTGATCTAGAGGACATACTGGCAGGATGTAAAAAAATCGAGTATCATTTGTTTTTTTTTCACAAATTCAAAAGTGAATGCATTTGTCGGAATTTTATAGCGTTTTCTTTGCTTATTAAAATTTAGTATTCTGTATCAATTTTATGATTTAAACAATAATTTGAAAAAAAGTTTTGAACAAATTTGGATTTTGAGACATTTTTTACGTCATGGAGCGACGTCATTTGAACGCAGATGAAATGCAAAGAGCTGTAGGGATGTTGCAAGCAGGACGAAGTCAATCTCAGGTATCTCGGTATTTTGGTGTCAACAGAAGCGTTATTTGCCGTCTTCATCAGCGTTACACTAACACGGGAGATCCTGCTGAGCAGCAACCAGGTCGAGAAAGGTGTACAACCACACGGCAGGATCGATACATACAGCTGACTGCAAGACGCCAGCCGATGTTAACCGCCCGAGAGATAGGTTTAAGGCTACAAAAGTGGTGTTGTTGTTAGCTGCCAAACTGTGCGAAATCGACTGCATGAGTATGGCCTACGAGCACGACGGCCAATTAGGTGCCCACCGATACGTCACGGGAATCACGCTCGTCGAAATGAATGGTGTAGGGAACACTTTACATGGACCGGGAACAATGGGATAAAATTTTATTTTGCGATGAGTCTCGATTTGGGTTCAAGCCTGATACTAGAAGGGTAAGAGTGTACCGTCGTCCTGGAAATACTGAAAGACTGAGGTGTTTTCAGGAAGTGCATCCATACAACGGTTCAACAGTTATAGTATGGGCGGGTATTATGAAGAACAGACGAACTGAGCTCGTTTTTGTAAATGGCAACATGAACGCTGCAAATTACGTTGAGGATGTTCTAAGGCCTTATGTTCGTCCATTCGCACAAACGCTTGGCTCCGATTTCACGTTGATGCATGACAATGCGCGTTCGCATACAGCTTTGCACACACGGGAGTACTTGGCAAGGGAAAACATCCTGGTATTGCCTTGGCCTGCACATTCGCCAGATCTCAACCCCATCGAGCATGCATGGGACATGCTCCAGAGACGCGTTTTAAAGGACTTGGATGGAGTGACAACAACCCAACAACTGATGGACTTACTAAAATTTCATTGGGGACAATTGCCGCAGGATAACATTAACAGTCTCATCGATTCTATGAATAATCGGTGCCAGCTGGTTCTCAATACCTAGGTAACACTGAAAATATTTAGAAAATGAAAAACGGCTTAATGTAGAAAGTTGCCAATACTTTTATTGTTTTTCGAAGTAATCTCCGTTTCTTTCTACACATCGTCGCATTCGATTGAACCACTGAGAAAAGCAGTGGGCCCATTCTTCCTTAGGAGTCTCTTCTATGGCATTTTTGTACGCTTTCACCGCATCTTCAGGGCTCGTAAAGCGAATACCTCGAATTTTATCTTTAGTTCTTGGGAATAAATGAAAGTCGCAGGGCGCCAGGTCAGAACTGTAAGGCGGATTACTCATTATCTCGACACCTGCCATAGTCAAATATTCAACAGTCCGTTTTGCGGAGTGCGCTGAAGCATTGTCGTGGTGAAGGAGGATCCTGCTTCGAGGGCGCTGCTGTCGAATTTTTTCCAAGACAACAGACTAACAGCGATTGACATACCAGTCTGCAGTAACTGTCCTTCCATCTTCTAGCACAACTGTCGCGAACTGACATTTCCGACCAAAGAATGAGGCAATCATCTTTTTCCCTCGACTTTTTCCTTTCTTTACCTTAGTTGGCCGATCCTCGAAAGGAAACACCCACTGAGCTGATTGTCTTTTGGTTTCGGGTTCGTAGCAATATATCCAGCTTTCATCACCTGTGATGATGTCAAATACAGCATTTGAGTTACCGCCGTTGAACTTATCTAACATTTGGCGACACCAGTCCATGCGGAGGCGTTTCTGGTCGTCGGTTAAAGTATGGGGAATCCATCTGGTACAAAGCTTCCTGACGCCTAAATGTTCGTGTAATATTTTTTGAACTTGACTCATACCAATGCCTAGGCTTGCCCGTATCTGCTGATAGGTCACTCTCTTATCTTCCTCTAACATGCGTCGCACAGCACTGATGTTATCTTCAGTAGTCGCTGTTAAAGGACGTCCCTCACGCGGATCATCACTGAGATTGCTACGTCCACGCTTAAACTCGTTAAACCAACTGTAAATAGTGGCACGAGATGGGGCTTCATTAAAAAATGCTAATCGCAGCCTATCATAGCTTTGTTGTTGAGTAAGCCCACAACGAAAGTCATAATAAATCATTGACCGAACATTTTCTCGCGTTATGTTCATTTTCACGTGTAACAAGAGTTTTAGATTTGCCGCCAATTCCCAAAAACAAATGACAAATGAATGCAATATACTACATTAGGTTACCAAAGAGTTCTAAAATTTAAATTCAAAAAAAGTTTTCATTTTCAATGTTTCTAACTGGCCAGTTCTAAACATTTTCAGTGTTACCCACGTAACAGAGAAGGCCACACTTTGTATTAATTTATGCAATTTTAGTTTAAGTTTAGATGATTAGGCACCTTACTTTGTACTACGTACACACAGTACTTACTCGAGATTATTGTTAATTACGATTATTAAAAAACAATTGAGTTTTAATATCAAAAAAGCATTAAAAATTAATATAAATAAGAAAACGCAAAGGATTTAATGCGAAAACACATTGTAAAATTGTAATTTGTATGTGTTGCTTAGACTTTTTTGATGTGTGTATTATTAAAATCAAGAAACAAATTTGACGGCGGGATTTCCCCGCTCATTTCCTGTAACTCTATGGTATTCTTATGTTTTATCTCGGGTCCCGTGGACTTAGATTTACTTTTACTGGTCCTAACATGTTCATAAACATAGCCCACGTTTATTTTACTTTAGCCATTTTTTGGGCCTTGATAAAGACTGGTTAGTAAAAGGTTGAGGGTCAAATGGACGAATTTTTGAAGTGTAAACTTCTTTTACTGCGGTACGCATATTTTTAGATGAGGTAGGTGTTGCCCGCAGCTTCGCCCGCGTTTACTTAGATTTACAGCCGTACGCGGATTGATGATGATTATTTTTATAGCCTAAATTACTCCTCATAGCTATCCGCCAGTGAAAGTCCCATCAAAATCGGCCCAGCAGTTTCGGAGATTAACCGGAACAAACAGACAGACAGACAGAAATTGTAAAAAACGTTGTTTTGGTATTGGTACCGTGTATACATCCATATGCATTCAATAAAAAAACGGTTATAGATGTATAGATAAAATCTCTGAACTCGCGACACCGCACACGAAACGCTGGAGAAGCAGTTTGACGTTTATATGACGTGGAATCGCGACACCGCACGCGAGCAGCTGAAGAAGCAGTTTGACGTTTATACGACGTGGACTCGCGACCCGCACGCGAGGCGCAATTTGACGTTTGATTTATTTCACATCCGCACAACCAGAGACTATGCAATGCGTTCCCCTCCTTTTCCCAAATCCCCAATAGGCCACCGGAAACTCAAAAACCACACGAAACGCGACAGCATAGCTGTCACTTGACGCCGGTGTTATGTGAGCGACAGGTACAATCCGGTGCCGGCCCAGTTCGGCTGCAATGCAGCATGGCACTACCTCTTACACATTTTTATGTAATAACGAAATGGTTGGCGGGACTTCGTCAGCCGACGCAGGGTCACCGTATATTTATTTATGTCCGCGACAGACAGGAAAGATTGTTGTTAATAAGACATATAACTCTGGATTTCTGAATAAATAAATAAATAAATATTATTCAACAATCACATCACGTCAACCTAACCCGGTGGTAAGTTCGTAAGAACTTGTTTTAAGGGTACTTGGAACGGCAATCAATTTGAGAAATTTATATAAATATATATAACGCACTATGCAGACTTAGAGTATTCATCATACAAATTATCTGCACATGGCGGTATTCGAACCCGCGACTGCTGCGTTAAGTGTCCAGTAACCTGACCACTTGACCAGCTGGCTCGAAGTCGTAAGGTTGTTTTTTCTTAATCGGGTTAAGCCCACCACTGCTACTCCTGCATAGCCAGGATCGACAGCGGTAACCACCATCCACCATCATCATCAGAGATGGGTATCTCATACCTGGATCTCGCAAAACACATTAAAATATTAATATCCATCAACGCCTTATCACTTAACACTTGGCTGAAAATCCTTGATATACGATTTTTATGACATATCGGTTTTTATGATATATCGGATAGGCAGACGAGCAGACGTGCGACATGATGGTAAGTGATTAACGTCGTCCATGAACATAAACAAGTAACCTGGAACTATCCCAGGCAACTGAGTTAAACGATGTTAAGTCTCTGTGCCAGTATAAATTACACTGACTGCTTGCCTTTTTTTTAATGTCATCAGGGGCAAACGATCAGTAGGCGCTTCACGGTGCCGACGCCTATATACATTCGCATAACCAAGGCCACGCAGATGGGCTGCTCTCCTTTTCCCTATCCCCCCAATAGGCCACTGGAAACTCACAAACCGCACGAAACGCGACAACATAGCTGTCACTTGACGCCGGTGTTATGTGAGCGAGAAGTACCACCCCGGTCGTGTCGGCCCAGTTCGTCTGCAATGCAGCATGGCACTACTTCTTCTCTATGAATTACAGCAAACAAGCAGGATGCTACCCATGCACACTGGTGGCGCGCAACCCGGACTTAGCATTTAACATACATTTGTTAACGGTAGAAAGAAATAAATGCACATACTACTCGGCCCTCCACCCGACGATGACGCGGCAAGGTCCCGCCACAGAAACGAAACCGAGGCCGTGTGGCGAAGACTCCACGGTTGGCGGAAGACCCTATGGAAAAGACAGGCCTGAGTAGCCTAAATAAAATGAATATAGACTTTTGTAATTGACCGTGGATGTGGAGGGCTTAAGATAACGTGATAATTGTTGACCGATACGACTTAGGGGCCTTCAAGAAAAGAGCATACTCATTTGAAAGGCCGGCAACGCACATGCTTATCCTCTAGTGTAGTAGCTATGAACCCTTATCTGTCCCACTGCTGGGCACGGACCTGCTCAAAATTTGGCAAGGAGGGTGTTGGGACCTAGTTCACCGATGCGCTGGCCCAATGCGGGTTGGTGAACTTCACAAACCTTCAAAGATCAATAATCTCATCAGGCATGCAGGTTTCCTCACGATTTTTCCTTCATCGGTGAGCAAGCGATGGTCTCATATTTAGGTGTACGTAGAAATTAAGAAAAATCCATTTCATAGCATCACAGAGGGCAGGATCGAAGCCGGATGTCTCACTCAAGAGGTCAAGCCCATACCCACCAGAAATCCCGTCTAAAGAAAAACAAATTACAGGCTGATTTTGAAGAGTATATCATTCAGTGCCCAAAAGATGACACAAGCAAAATGGAAGAAGCGTTAAGAACTACGAAGATTCTGAAAGCGGCTAGATTCAAAGTGGGCCTCGCGCCAAAACATGTGATGAAGATGGTCCTCAGAGTGGTAGGGGACTGGAATAGGAAACCATAAGGCGCTGTTAACACTACAGAGATGTTACTCCTCAACAAAACACACCATTCAATGTATAATAAGTGTTTGTATTTTCTATTACTGTGCCGCTTTGCAGCCGAACTGGGCACGACCCGGGTGGCACCTCTCGCTCACAAAGTCATAACACCAGCGTCGAGTCACGAGTGATAGCTACGCTATCGCGTTTCGTGTGGTTTATGAGTTTCCGGTGGCCCATTGGGGATTAGGGAAAAGGAGGGCAACTAAGGGTAACAAAAAAAAATTTACGCGATGTCCGTTGGTGGAAGTCTACTGCAGATATTGGTCCGAACGATTCCTCAGAACACTCCCTTGTTAGATGTGATAGAAGATGCAGAGCGATCCGACATCTCTACGCAGCGCCAAAGAATCAAGTCGATTGGAGATAACATTGTTGTCGACGATTCGAGCCGCCCGGCGTTAAACGCGGTCAAATTGAAGGAGCTGAGGAGGGACTGCCGATATAAGTGTTGACAAAAAAAGTAAATTCAAATACCTATAATACAGGCTGTAAAAGATTATGACAACCTATACAATTTAAACGGCGCACAAAATGACTGCACGACATTGACATTTCAGTGTGTTTGACGATTGGTTATGTAAACAAATATTGCATAACCGTAGATAAATAAATCAGGATGATGATGATGATGATGATGATGATGATGACTACGTGACGTATATCGCATGTAATTATGTCGCATACTATGGAGTGCTACCAAAGCATCAAAATTGTTACATCGACAAGAGGTAATAAAATGAGCTATAAAATCGTATCACAAACATACAAAAAAAACATACAGACGAATTGAGAACCTCCTCTTTTTTTGAAGTCGGTTAAAAAAACATGCTACGAAATCCGACACTAGTCTCCTCATTCGCTGCTGTTCAGTTGTTAGTCATATCTGTGTATCATTTAAATTAATTTAATATTTGACTCTATGAACGGCGAATTAATTTTATTATTATATAATTGATATTAAATTGGGCAATCATTATGACATCGTTTAAAAGATGTTAATGAAATTATTTCAATGAATACAATCCTGACTATTGGAAATTATCATAATATGCTGTGGCCCTTTTAACCTATTAGGGGGCCCTGAGTAATAGGATAATGGGGCCCCGACGAAAAAACTATTTTGAGATCTGTGAGCCTGATTTTCGAACTGGACAAAAGTAAATTCTTAGCAGTAGTCATTGTTTGATTTTATTAAAATTATAACTCAATCATATTGTGATAGAAATATTGGGGGCCCCATGGATTCCGGGGCCCTAAGCACCTGGCCAGAGTGTCCAATGAGAAAGACAGGCCTGAGTAGTCTAAGTAAAATGAATATAGACTTTTGTAATTGACCGTGGATGTGGAGGGCTTAAGATAACGTGATAATTGTTGACCGATACGACTTAGGGGCCTTCAAGAAAAGAGCATACTCATTTGAAAGGCCGGCAACGCACATGCTTATCCTTATAGCGGCATGAACCGACTGTCCGTTTGCCCCCTGTTTAATGAAAAACAAATTTCAGGCTGATTTCACAGAGTATATCATTCAATGCCCAAAAGACGACACAAGCAAAATGGAAGAAGCGTTAAGAACTACGAAGATTCTGGAAGCGCCCAGATTCGAAGTAGCCTTCGCGCCAAAACACGTGATGAAAATGGTCCTCAGAGTGGCAGGGGACTGGAATATGGAACTGGAAGGCGCTGTTAACACTACGGAGACGTTTCTCCTCAACAAAAGCACACCATTCAATGTAGAGTAAGTGTTTGTATTATTTCCTATTACCATGTTTTTAATGCCTTCTTGTACGTTCAGGCAGTTTGTAGTTGATTTTATACTTTTTTTATAGAAGAGGGGGCAAACGGACAGTCAGTTCACCTGATGGTAAGTGAAAGCGACATCCACAGACACCTGTATCACCAGAGGGTTAGCCGGTGCGTTGGCGGCCTTTCAAATATGAGTATGCTCTTCTCTTGAAGGTCCCTAAGTTGTATCGGTTCGGAAACACCGTAAGTGGCAGCTGATTCCATATATTCGTGCGAGGCAGGAAATGCCGTAAAAATCGAGTTGTTGTGGATTTCTGAACATCGAGATGGTGAGGGTGTTTAGAACTTTTACGCAATGTCCGGTGGTGGAATTCTGCAGGTATTATTAGTCCGAGACGATTCGAGCCGCCCGGCGTTGAACGCGGTCAAATGGAAGGAGCTGTATGCATATTGGGGCGCTCCAGCCCAGAGGTGAGAGTAGTATTTCATGTGAGACCGGATCTGCGCCTTCTATAATTATTGTAGGCATGAAATACTACTTCGCCCTACTGAGCACGCTGAGTTTCTTAGAGGATAGTTTAGCCTTTCCTTCCAAATGACCACGAAATTGCACATCTCTCGATATGTCGACGCCAAGTATCCCAATGCTGGCTGAGGTGGTTAGAGAAGTGCCTTCAAATTGTAGAGGAACGACGAAGGGTGATTTTTAGCGGTAAACGCGCAAAAAAAATGTTTCTTGTTGGGGTGAAATTGGACTAGGTTAAGTCGCCCCAATTCTTTTGGCCCCCGAGACTTTGGCCAACAGAGACTAGAGATTTTAGACACAAGTTTGTTCCAACATTCGTTTGATCGACTTGTTTCCGAGAAATATTAGAGCGGCCAGTGTATAAGGCATCTCCAGTGCAACTGTCATCTGCATAACAATGAATGCCGCTGGCTTGCAGCATATCATTGATATGCAGAAGAAACAAGGTACAAACACAGCCTTGTGGAACACCAGCATTAATAGACTTGAGGTTCGAGCATGCACCGTCGACAACGACCTTGATGTTTCTGTCTGCCAGAAAACTGGAGATCCACTTATATAATTTCTCGGGAAGCCCATACTATGGTAGCTTTGCTAGAAGTGCTTTATAGTCGTATGCCGATCATAGGCCTTCGCTATGTCCAAACTAACCGCCAGCGCTTCGCCCTTGCTCTCAACTGCCTCCGCCCATCGCTGCGTTAAGAATATTAGATCACCAGTTGAACGATTCCGTTGAAACCATATAAGCGATCGCTAATCAGCTGGTGCTCCTCCGAATATCGCCAGACCTGACAGCTTCAAAGTGACCGATTAGTTCCTTTTTTTCCACTCACAGTATAATCCTTGTCGCACTGTAATTATGTCTCACCTATGGGGGGGGGGAGAGACAAGTAGAGACAAGAAGGACTATCTCTGTGTATGAAGTGTCCGTAAAAACTAATCTAGTCATTACAACAATTACTATGCTCACAAGGTAGTTTTTTCATTATATCCAGGGAGCTTAGTGGTTTTTCAGACGCCAGCGCTCTGCGCTATTGTGGAAGGCATTGGAAATAAATACAAAATAATATCACTTTTACACTACACACACTACTACTACTACACAATTATCCACACTAATAATCCGCTAATAAAATTACACTTTTTATCTCTAGAGTATTTTGGTTATAAACATATTTTTAGATTACGTTAGTAGTTAGTCATTACATAACTCGTACAACAACAGCTATGTTCATGTCGTAGTTTTTTAACCGACTTCAAAAAAAAAGGAGGTTCTCAATTCGTCTGTAGTATGTATGTGACACGATATCTCCGCCGTTTGTGAATGGATTTCGATGGTTATTTTTTTGTTTGAAAGCTGGTGTTTCCAAGTTGGTCCCATATTAATTTTATTAAGATCTGACAAGCCGTTTTTTAGTTATTCCCAATAATGCCTATTTGGTTGGTTTTGTTTATCTTGATGATATGATAATTTTATTACGTGTCGATGTAACTAACAATTGTATAGGATGCTTTGGTAGCACACCATAGTATGTCGCGGTCATCGTAATCATCATCATCATCACCATCATCACCATCATCATCATCATCATCATCATCATCATTTATCCATCCACTGCTGAACATGCCTCCTTCAATGAACGCCAAGACGACGAATTTCGGAATCACTAAAAATTAAGAAATAAAAACATTTTACAAAAAATTAAAACCGACTTCAAAAATTCTAAACTAAAAAGTAATAAAATAACAGTTTCTTTAATTTTTGTGCTTACAACATATAATCAACTTAATCTTCTACTAATGTACAAACTTTGCGTTTACCACGTCATTATAGTTACTTTTGGAGTCGGTGTCGTATTTGTTGCTGTACATTACCTACCTACCTTGGCTGACACCGACTGCAAAAGTAACTATAATGACGTGGTAAACGCAAAGTTTGTACATTAGTAGAAGATTAAGTTGATTATATGTTGTAAGCACAAAAATTAAAGAAACTGTTATTTTATTACTTTTTAGTTTAGAATTTTTGAAGTCGGTTTTAATTTTTTGTAAAATGTTTTTTCGTTATTCGGAACGGGATACTTTTAGCTTTCGCCCCATATGAGATGGTTCTCCTAGTATATCTACCCTCCACAGTCTCACCACCAGTATAATTACATGAAATCTAATGTAAATTTTATCATCCTCCAGTCAACCCGATCATAGGAAAGTACTCTACAATAGATAGATAGATAAAAACTTTATTCACAATTCCACATTTCAAATACACAATAAAAAGAGTAGAAATGAAAATAAAAACAGATATAATATGATAACAGCATTAATTAGTATTATTATTATATTATCACACTTAAATAAAGTGTATGTGTGCTGCTGAATCGCAAAAAGGTATGTAACTCAGTACTAAAAGATAAATCCGAAGCTACGATGAGAGAGCACAGTGCTAGGTTTGTGACCATGCAGACGTTGTGTACACATAATTTAAAGATTATTTTTTGATTTTGATATGTATATGGATTAGAGCATAATAATCTAAATTAAGTACTCCTACTATCCCCACCATGGTTCAGGCCTTGACGTGGCGGCGGGGCTCAGTAGCCTAGGGTGAGCCGAGGGGGCTCTTTGTACTCCTCTTATAAGAAGAGGGGACAAAAGAGCAGGGGTCAAGGGGTGAGGGTGGGATCCTCACCCCATTGTACTGTCCCGACGTTGGAAGGGGTTGTTCTGTGGTGCGGGACAACCCCTCTGTGGAGGTGGCGTCGGTCCCTTGCGGGACTGACTACCCGTCGAGGTGCCCTGTCAGCTTAACAGATTCGGGGCACCTCAACAAGGCGGCACTGGTGGCACTCGCCGGGTTTTAGTGGGTAGAGCTGCGTCCATTTACCATCTTTCGGGCGCAGCGAGTCCCACACACCCACCTGGGGAGACCCACTCCCCAGGCGGGATGCCTCAGAGCATTTCCCGGCGTATAAGAAAAAAAAAAGTACTCCTACTATATGAAAATGATTATTTGATCATTATAACTAAACTCACATAAAATTAAAAAGAACCTATAACTAAAAACCTTAAAAAATATATTAAAAAATAAATAAATAACTGAAATTATTAAAACAGGAGTCCCTTTAGGCAAGGTTCCGAAGATACTGGCAGCGTTCCCCCTTTGAATAGCTAGACTAATTCTATGTCTAACTAATTCGGTCTCCTGTGATATCGACTAACCTTTTTGTATCATAAATAATAAAGTGTCAACAAAATACAATAATAGGTAAAAGAAGCAAATAGTAAGTTATTGATAGTGATATATTTATTATATAAACATTAGTGTGATATTTACGACGAGAGTTATCCTCTCGTGCATACATATCTTTAATACATACTATTATCTGTGCTATTATTAAATTCATACATATCTTTAATACATACTATTATCTGTGCTATTATTAAATTCAAATTTCTTTATTGTTAGATGTATTACAACATATAGGTCTTACACGTATATATACAGTCTAAGTACATCAAATTCGATGATAATTACTTACATTATTAATGATATTTAAATTATATTATATTTAAATTACATAATATATTATATTACATTACATTCAAATCATATAATATATTTTTCTTTATAGTCACATGATATTAATTACATTTATCATTATCATTTTTTTTTATCAAGGAATTCCCTAACATTGTAGAATTTTTTTATCTGCAGCCAGTTTTTTAGTTTTTTTCGAACTGTCTCTTAGGCACTTAATTTGAGACGGTAGATTATTAAATATTTTTATACACATAGCATTTTTTTTATATTATTATTATCTATATAGTTATAAATAATAGTGATGAAATTAAGCAATAATTCTTCCATAATGTACTTATAAACAGTCATGAAAATGTTTTGAATTTAATAAGATACCCGCCAGAAGCAATTCTTTCCCGCCTTGCTGAGGAATTTTTATTTTGCAACGTTTCGCTCATGCTTTGGCGGTCTAAAGGCGTTGAAATGTGAAACCGGCATGTATGTAAAAGGAAAAGGGGAATATATTAGAAAGATATTAGAAAACATATTTTACATTAAAATGTAAAACTAAAAATAACATTTAAGCGTTCTAAGTCCAATTAGGTGATGTTTTGGCCATTTTCCCAAAGTGATAATACTTCGCACACCGGCAAATCCATTTCAAACCCATCAGACGTGATTATTTCCTCATGACGTTTTTCTTTATCGGTGAGCAAGCGATGTTCAAATGCGCTATGGTTAAAAGATACTAATTCTGTCACGTTTAAGCTACACTTAAAAATCGAGTCCATATCTTTATACTAGCTGTTGCCTGCAGCTTCACCCGCGTTTTTCAATTCCTATTAGTCACCGCGTGATTTTATATAGCCTATAGCCTTCCTCGATAAAAGGGCTGTCTAACACTGAAATATTTTTTTAAATCGGACCAGTAGTTCCTGAGATTAGCACGTTCAAACAAACAAACTCTTCAGCTTTATAATATTAGTACCTATATAATATAAGTTTGTCCGCGATGAACTCCTCAACTACTGAACCGATTTAAACCAAATTTTGCACAGTGTGCAGTTTGATCCAACCTGAGAGATAGGATAGTTCATATTTCAATTTATAATCGCAGTTTTTTATTCATAAATAATAATATCACTGTATTGAATAGTTTACTACAATATAATATGTTAACGTATATCTTAACCACAGCAACGCGTGGCCTGTTCCGATCCCCCCTACCGACGTAGAGGAAGTAACAGACATCAATAAAAATCTTCACGCGAAAAAGTCGCCCGGTCCGGACAGGATTACCAATAGGGTCCTCAAATATTTACCGCCTCCTATAATCTATCTTCTAGTGAGCATCTTCAATGCTCTACTGACAGGATGCGGCTTTCCAGATTCATGGAAAGAAGCGGTAGTTGTAGGTATCCACAAACCGGGTAAACCTCGAAATGAACCGACTAGTTATCGGCCTATTAGCTTACTCTCAGCGATATGTAAGTTATACGAAAGGATACTCCTATCCAGACTCAAAAAAGTAGTAGATGAGCTCGGACTGCTCAACGACGAACAGTTTGGGTTCAGAAACTCTCACTCCTGCGTACACCAGGTGCACCGCCTAACGGAGCACATCCTCACAGGCCTGAATAGACCCAATAGTAGGGCTAGAGTGACAGGGGCTGTGTGCTTCGACATAGCTAAAGCGTTTGATAAAGTCTGGCATAACAGCTTGATTTACAAGCTCTACCAACTACGTGTGCCGGACAAACTCGTGCTCATCATACGAGAATATTTAACAAATCGTACCTTTAGATATCGATCGGAGGACACAATGTCGCCATTACGGCAGATAAAGGCGGGGGTACCCCAGGGCTCAGTCCTGGCACCCCTGCTCTTTACCCTGTACACTAGCGACATCCCCAGAATGCCTAACATCCATATAGGTCTATTTGCCGACGATACCGTCCTCTACACGACTCATCGCAACCAAAGATTAATAACGATCCGACTACAGATAGCCGTCGACGCACTAGACGTCTGGTTTAGCAAATGGTAGATCTCTGCCAACCCCGAAAAAAGCGCCGTGATTTGCTTTCGGAGAGGTAACAGTACCTCACACAGGCCTTGTAGGAATTTAGGTCCAATCTTCCTCTACGGAAACGAGGTGCCCCGAGTCAATCAGATAAAATACCTCGGCGTTACCCTCGATAGTAGGATGACATTTCATGCTCATATAAAAATAGTTAAAAAGAAGGCACTGTACGTACTACATCGCCTCTACCCAATGATCTGCAAACGGAGTAAACTGCCGCTTAGGCATAAGCGGACACTTTACAAAGTTTGCATACTGCCTATATTCGCTTACGCGAGTGAAGTTTTTGCGCACATAGCACCTTCACACATAGACACGTTACAAAAAATACAGAACCGTTTTCTAAGAACAGCAACAGGATGTCCATGGTACTATCGTAACGTGGACCTTCATATAGAACTCGAGCTGCCTTCTGTAGCTCAACATTTTAAAGACAAATTAGAAAGGTTCTTTGCCAAAAAATATAAAGAGCCAATAATCACGCAAATCCGCTGGTCGTTCATGCCGCTAGTTATGTATCCGATCCAGACTCACATCGTCTGCGTAGGAGACCGAGAAACGTCCTTCTAGATCCTCCAGATCCTCTCCAACCTAGGGCATCCCGCCTTAATACACAGTACACACACAACAGTACACTCAACACCGCCTCCGCCATAGGTGGCGACGACCTCGTTTCCGACCGTTGGTCCCGTGATCGACTGGAAGGAAATTAGAAGCCCCGCGTTCACATCGATGCCCCGTCTCTTAGATGACAGGACGGGGGCCCCATAAGGGCCTCCAAACACACTAAAACTTAGAAAGGTTTGAGCCTCGTTGCCTCACCTATAGACAGATGAAGTTAGAACAGATTTCAGTCTACTAGCTTAGATCATTTAAAAAAAAATGCGTGGCCGGGTCTGCTGGTCAGTATCATATATAGCTTTTTCACATTTTTACTAATAAGTATATTTTTTTCAGCCTACCCT
The DNA here is from genome assembly GCA_963853865.1 of Helleia helle. Lineage (NCBI taxonomy): Eukaryota > Metazoa > Arthropoda > Insecta > Lepidoptera > Lycaenidae > Helleia > Helleia helle. The sequence goes on along the minus strand of OY971433.1, from coordinate 14,011,375 downwards.
CAGGTTTTACCTTCAAACCGCTATCTCTGGACTACGTGGAGCAAGTCGACGCGGTTTGGCCTCATAGATACCCAACATCCAAGTGGTACTTTGAGCTGATGACCAAGGCCAATTTGGCCTATGGCCTTTTTGACAACCAGGACCTGGTAGCTTGGGTATACGTGAAAGAAATGGGCGCTCTTTGCCACTTATACACAGTGGAAGAACATAGAAGGAAAGGATATGGAGAGATGGTTCTGAAGCTGATATCTAACGTATTGATGGAACAAGGCAAGCCTGTGTTTGCCTTTTGTGTAGCAGGCAACACCGCGGCACATGATTTGTATGTTAAAATGGGATTCGATAGTATACAAGATGTGCATTGGGCGGTTTTTGTTAAGGAATAAAGTTGATTGCATATGAAAAATGTTTTATTTTTAATTTAATAATCACGCTAAATACCTATTGTATTTATGCTACTAAAAACAGCATTCAGAAAGCTTCCGGTGGGAGGGAAGCGCTGTGCCTGGCTGCATGGGTACCACCATCTTGCTTGTTTCTCCCGTGAAACAGCTTTGATGTGTTTCGGAGAGAAGGGCAAGACAGGCAGTGTAATTACTGGCACCGAGATTTAACATCTTATGTCTCTGGATAGGCAACACATAAATGGGTTGCTTGGGGTCGTTCCACGTATACTAGTTTTTTTCCCCACCATGGTTCAGGACTTGACGTGGCGGTGGGGCTCAGTAGCCTAGGGTGAGCCCAGCACCTTGGGCCAGCAAATTGAACCGATGAAGCTGCTCTTTGTACCCCTCTTATAAGAAGAGAGGACAAAAGAGCAGGGGGGACAAGGGGCGAGGATGGGAACCTCACCCCATTGCACTGTCCCGATTGGGAGGGATTGTTCTGTGGTGCGGGACGACCGCTCTGTGGAGGTGGTGTCGGTCCCATGAGGGACTGACTAGCCATCGAGGTGCCCTGTTTGCTCAAAGATAAAAATGTCGGTTGTCTGTAAACTCGGTTTACTGACGATAGTTGAACATGACAGTGTCATAAGAAAATGGAACGCTTCAGAGCGAGGTAACGCCGCATGCGTCATGTTTTTTCGTTCGTGCAGCCGGCTCCATTGAATTATAAGACGTTGTCACGTCAAAAAAATGTATTTGAAGGTTTTTACTCCTTTATAATACAAAACTCCGTCGACGTTCAGGTTTTGATCGGCTCCAAGATGTTCTGTACCTTTGCATGTAGGTATTCCGTTTTTCCTCTGTTGATTTTGTGGTCAACCGTGGCACTTTCCTTTTAATTCATTTTTAGGGTACCGTTTTTCAAAATGACAAAACGGTTGCCGTGTATGATCACTCCTTTGTTCATCTGCTGTTTATTTGTCAAACAAAAACCTATGAGGTTACAGCTTGGCAAAAAAGAGTATGACGTAGTGACAAGTGGAACTAAATATTTTACTAAATGGATGGACTATATGATGTTGACAATACTTGGCCGACAAATACTAGATTTTCAATAACGTTTAGTGTTTCACATTTGATTAAATTCTCTTACTGATTTCCCATGTTATGATGAGACCTAAGTGAGAGTGGCGCCCACGGAGCAATTAGAAAGCATTTTTTCCAAGCTCTTTTTTACCAAGCTGTATTTAGTACTAACATTGACATGGAATCATGAAATTTGGAAAGAATCATACATTATGTACTCTGTTATTGCACTATGTGACACGCCATTACACATTATAACAAGTATTACCCCAGTCATTGTAATACTAACACACAAGTTTTTTACACTGTTCCCATGATTAATATTAATTAAAACGCGATTATCGCAATTGTGCTATTTGCTAAACGACTCTATTAAAGGATTTGAGAAATTGATTACAGAAATATCTATGAAAGTTGTTCGACGAATGTGCACATGGTGTGGGAGATTTTTTTTAGTGTCAATTTTTAGGATTTCCATCTTAAAAATGACAGAACGAATCTCACGATCACTCCGTTGTCTGAATTCGAGAGTCAGACCAAAAGCTATAGAGTTGGTAGGTACTTCCCATTAACATAGAACCACGAATGTCAAGAAGCTAGGTTTCACAACATACCCCACCAAGGTTCAAGTCTTGTGGCGGTGGGGCTCAGTAGCTTAAGGTGAACCCAGCACTTTGGGCGAAGCAAATTGAAGAGAGGGAGTTGCTCTTTGTATCCCTCTTATACAAGGGGCGAGAATGGGAACCTTATCCCATTGCATCCATAGACACTCGCTACGTCATTAGCAGGTGCGTTGCCGGCCTTTCAAATATGAGTATGCTCTTTTCTTGAAGGTCTCTAAATCGTATCGGTTCGGAAATACCTTAGATGGCAGCTGATTTCATGATTATGATATTTGTCATGAGAGGCAGAAAATGCCGTAAAAATTGAGTTGTGGATATACGGACATCGAAATGATGTGGCTGAAATGTCCAATCTCCTAAATCCTAATTCTTTTTTTTATGTTAGTTGGATATTGCCTATCCAACTAACATAAAAAAAAGAACTGGCAAACGTGCCACCTGATGGTAAGTGGTCGACGTCGCCCATGAACATTAATCAGCTTACCTGGAACGAGCCCAGGCAACTCTCATTTATGTGTTGCCTATCCTGAGACATAAGGTGTTGAGTCTCGGTGCCAGTAATTACACTGCCTGTCTTGCCCTTCTCTCCGAAACACAGCAAAGCTGTTTCACGGGAAAAACAAGCAAGATGGTGGTACCCATGCAGTCCAATTGAACAATCTCGTGAACAGTCCAAAATGGATACAAGTGAATGGCAATAAGAAGCAATAATGTGGAGCAAATAATGAGAGGAAGTACCGACTGCCATTGCTACATTGAAGCCGAATTGGGCCGGCACGACTGGGGTGGTGGTACCTCTCGCTCACATGATACCGGCATAAAGTGACAGCTATGCTGCCGCGTTTCGTGCTTTTTGTAAGTTTCCGGTGGCCCAATGGGAGGATAGGGAAAAGGAGGGTATAGGCATAATCTCTGGTTGTGCAGATGTGTATGGGCGTCAGTAGTATAAAGCTTCGACTGCTCGTTTGCCCTCCCACGCTATAAATAATGGTGGAAGATTTATGCATTATTTCCTGCTCCTCCTGAATTATATTCGTTGCTGATCCCATGTTGATCGTATCATAGGGTCATTTGGCTCCCGCTGTTGTTCCTGGCACCCCACTCCCGTGGGCTACCACGGGAGTAGGAGTGGTGGGCCTAGCTCGAAAAAAATATAATGCAAAGAGCCCTTAGTCCATTTAAAAGAAAACACTAGCACTAATAGTATAGTCGACATCATTAACAAGCTGTCGCCCGCAGTTAACTTAATTACTGTTAGTCACAGCGTGATGCTATATAGCCTTCCTCGATAAATGCTCTATCTAAGACTGAAATAATTTTTCAAATCGGACCAGTAGTTCCTGAGATTAGCGCGTTCAAACAAACAAACTCTGCAGCTTTATAATATTAGTATAGTATATACATACTCATTTTACCTTTATCCAATCCCACTCATTCTAGAGTATAACAGAATAACAGAATATGAATATAAAAACGATACAGTATAATAATAAAATAAAAAAACTAAACTCACTAACGCCAAAGCAGAAAATGAGTACAACAACACTTATCAAAAGAAAAATATTGTACCTATTCCTATATCTAGAAGCAAATTTTTTTTTATGTTAGTTAGGATAGGCAAACGAGCAAACGTACCACCTGATGGTAAGTGATCGACGTCGCCCATGAACATAAACTAGTAGACCTGGAACGAGCCCAGGCAACTCATTTATGTGTTGCCTATCCTGAGACATAAGGTGTTGAGTCTCGGTGCCAGTAATTACACTGCCTGTCTTGCCCTTCTATCCGAAACACAGCAAAGCTGTTTCACGGGAGAAATAAGCAAGATGGTGGTACCCATGCAGCCGGGAGCGCGACACAGCGCTTCCCTCCCACCGGTAGAGCAAATAGAAGTTGAAGATTTACAAAATTTTATTTTCTTGTCGCAGTAGAAATGCTTTGCCCATTCACCCGGCGATGGGTTATCCCCGGGGATATGTGGGACTCCCGGCGCCACCCGTTACCTCCGCGCCGGTATATCCCTCTAAAACCACTGAGAGTTGACTTCAGAAGAGGAGCGTCCTGGATTTGTCTAAAACAGGACGACCCTGTGACCGGAAGATTTACAAACTAACAAGATACAAGCTGTGGTTGGTCTTAAACACTTTCAACTTGTAAGTTGACTTAATTATTAACTTTTTTTGTGGAATTCTTGCATTGTTTACCGAGCCTTGTATCCCATGGTAGGGTATATACGTGTAACCATGTAGAGACCTCACATTTACGTAGTCTTCCTATATGTATTGACGTGATATTATTAGTATTAATATTTTACACAATTTTAAGATAGTAATGATCTAATATTTTTGTGTAGTGACAACCTGGATTGAGATGAGGAATATTTTTGTTTTGGGTAAGATTTTTTTTTTAATTAAGATTATAGGCTAATTGTTTTATTAAAAAAAACAATTATTTAAATTGGATATAATAAAAATAAATAAATACAGACTTTTTGGAAAGCTTTTGTATCGTAATCATGGATGTCTGTAGGTTTATTTGTTTACTAGCTGTTCCCCGCACCTCGCCCGCATTAACTTACATTTACAGCCGTACCCGGATTGATGATGATTATTTTTATAGTCTAAGTTACTCCTTATCACATCACCTATCTGTCAGTGATAGAACCGGCAAAATCAGCCCCCCCTTTTTAGAGATTAGCCGGAACAAACGGACACACAGACCGACAAAAATAGTAAAAAATGTTATTTTTGTATATTATGTACCGTGTATCCATAGGAATTAAATAAAAAGTGGTTATTTTAATATTACAAACAGACACTATAATTTCATTTTTCAATAGATTTTAATGAATTTATTTCCGTAACTTTATCATTTTCTGTGATTTTAGTATAATCAGTTTAACAATATAACGTTCATTAAATACGTGTTTTTGCACATTCAAATTAATAATTATTTGAAAACATAATTATAATATTTCACATACAGTACCAATTTGTAAGCTGTAAGCGGAATACGCAATCATCCTCCTAATATAAATATCTTTATAAATAATAATTTGAATTTCAAATTTGAAAATTAGTGCCTTCGTTCAGTGCCAGGCAACAATTTTTTTTTTTATTCAATTTGAATGATTATTATAAATATATTATTAAAGCTTGTAAGTTTGTACCTATGTCATAAGAAGACAACAGAGCAGTCGGAGCCTTATGGTGTCTACCGACGCCCATACACATCCGCACAGCCATAGATTATGCAGATGCGTTGCCATCCTTGTCGCTATACCCCCCCAATGGGCCAGAAATCGCACGAAACGCGCAAAACAGCATACCTACTATATTCCGAATGAGTGTCATAAGTAGGTATTGATTACTTCGCAGTTTAGGACTTTTTTTTCTTTTCCGCCGGTCGTGCCATCCCAAGTCTGCTGTATAGCATGGCACTACCTCTTACTTTTTAAATACCTAATAGGTCTTTACCTATGAAATTGCCGTTCTGCAGTACTGGCCATTTCAAAACAAAATATTTTTTGTTTGGCTAAGAATTCTAATTTCAAATTTATTTTATTTTAAAAACATGGAATTCTTTTCCAAAAGTAGTCATTTGTTTATTGATTAGTGTTACATTTTCATCGCATTTCAATCTTTTTCGTCATCATGGATACGTAAAAAATTCGAGTAATTATGGAATATGAGTACCGTCCTGGCAGCAACGCGGCACAAGCGGCACGCAACATCAACGACGTTTACGGAGCTAATACTACAAACCAACGCACCACCTGTTATTGGTTTGCTCGCTTCCGTTCTGGAAATTTCGACCTGAAAAATGAACCTCGCGGTCGTCCGGAGACTTTGGTCGACAATGACGAATTAAAGGCGATTGTGGAAGCTGATGATTCACAATCTACGGCTGAATTAGCAGCAGCTTTCGACGTTAGCGTCAAATCAATATTGGTCCATTTGCGTCAAATTGGCAAGGTAAAAAAGCTTGACAAATGGGTGCCTCACAACGTCAATGATCGCCAGCACGAAGTACGCGTCGAGACGTGCCTTGCACTGCTCAACAAAAAACACAAATGAAGGAATTTTGAACCGCAACCGCAATCTTACCAAACGGGGTAAGCATTACTGCAGATGTGTACTGTGAAGAACTGAACACAATAATGGAGAAGCTGGCACATCTCCAACCAGCATTGGTCAATCGCTCGTCTCCGCTGCTCCTGCACGACAACGCGCGACCTCATACTGCACAGCAGACGGTCTCCAAGTTGCAAGAACTGGGGTTGGAAGCTCTCCGTCATCCGCCCTACTCACCAGACCTTGCGCCTACAGACTACTGCTTTTTCCAGAATTTGGATAACTTCTTGGCGGGAAAAAATTCCATACCCGAGAGGCAGTACAAAATGCCTTTGAAGAATTTGTTGCCTTCCGTCCAGCTGATTTCTTTAAGAAGGGCATGAATAAACTGCCACTGCGTTGGCAAAGATGTATTGATTGCATGGGTAACAACTTCGATTAATACAAATAAAAAATACATGAAAAAAAATCGTTTAAATTTTTTCATACAAAACGGCAATTTCATAGGTAAAGACCTAAATTATAAACGGTTAAAGAGATATAATGATTTTTATGCCCCAAAATATGTGTTTATTACATTTATCTTTATATATTAATGAATGCAAATGTTTGGATGTTTCTAACTCAATCACGACATAATTACTCAACGGATTCTGATGTAACTTGGCAGTGTATGCAATAACATTTAGGCTATATTTTTACCCGAAAAGTTTAAAGTTCCCACGTGAATTATATTTGCCTTATTGAAGTGAAAATTTCTTTGAGCGCGGTACGCATATTTTTAGATGAGATAATATTTGAACTCGCAACACCGTTACGAGACACTATTTGACGTTTATATGACGTTTGATTTATTTATATAAGATTATGCAATATTTGCTTTGCAATTTGTGTTGCTTCTAAATTATTCGAAGGAACTTATAGCTATTCGTTTAGGTTATAGGTATTTGAATTTAATTATTTGTTTTCACTTCTATCGGCAGTCCCTATTATTACTGGTTGGGTGTTTTTTATTAATAATAGTAATTCATAATAACGCCAAATAAAATGTCAAAAACGATGTCCGTCGTCGGACACAGGACAAAGGCATATCAATGAACTTCAAGACGGCTGATTCACCCGGATCAAATATAATTACACTATCAACTGAAAAGGCGCTAAAACATACGTATAATATATCTGTGGCAGATAGAATTAAGTATTTTATCTGTGCTAAGTGCTAAGTTCACGAATTCTGGTTGAAATATTAAAACGGTTCATAGCACACGTAGGCGAGATACATTACGTTATGCTCCGCGCAGTTGATGGAACATCTATACATATTATGTACAGATAAATAAAATTGGAGTGTCTGATTGTAATATTAAAATAACCGCTTTTTTTAATGCATAATATTATGGATGTATACCTACACGGTACCTACATATACCAAAATAACTTTTTACAATTTTTGTCTGTCTTTCCGTCTGTCTGTTTGTTCCAGATAATCTCTGAAACGGCTGGGCCGATTTTGATATAACTTTCACTGGCAGATAGCTGATGTTAAAAGTAGTAACTTAGTCTACAAAAACAATCATCATCACTCCGGATACGGTTGTAAGCCAAGATAACGCGGGCGAAGCTGCGGGCAACAGCTAGTAATATTATAAATGTGAAAGCGTGGATGTTTGTTACGCTTTCACGCGAAAACTACTTAACCGATCATCATGAAACTTTGTACACATATTCTTGGAGGTATTAGAAGTAACATAGGATACTTTTTATGAAATTAAAAAAAAACTAAAAAACACGCTTTAATAGCAAACCCAACAAAAAAATTGAAAATAATTTTTAATAGATGAATTAAATGGGTTAACAAAATTACTTATTGTAAAAAAGCGTGGTGCTTGTAACTAAGTTTTTATATTAACTTCACTTTTTAGAAATAGATAACGATGAAATATTTTTAATAATGAATATTGAGCACCTCACGCTTTTATAAAATAAGTAATTTTGTTAACCCATTTAATTCATCTATTAAAAATTATTTTCAATTTTTTTGTTGGGTTTGCTATTAAAGCGTGTTTTTTATTTTTTTGAAACTATAATTTATTTTTTACTTTTTAGTGTCGATTTTTTTTATTAAAGATTTTATTAATTTAAAGTACTCAACTATTAACAATCACTTTAGAAATTAGTGAGAGACTAAAAACAACACAAGTGATGTAGGTAACTTGCGCGCCTTACGCCTTCCTAGCATGTGCTATCCTGATTATCCTTATCAGGATATTGGAATAATTTTATCAAATTATTATATTGCCATCGGTCCTCGATAAATCTACAAAGTTTGTACAAAATCTGGTCGTTAGAAGTGGGTCAAAATCATGTTCAAAGATTCCATTACATACATAGATACAACCCAAGCTAATATAAGCGTGGTAAAAAAGCGTGATAAAAAAAACTAAACTCTTATTCTGCGCAGACGAAGTCACGGGCAACAGCTAGTAGGTAAAACATAAAACGTTTACAAGTTTGATGTAAAGATCTCCGTATAACATATTGTATATAATATAAGATATAAATAGTCGAGATTACATCACCCTAACGTGGTAACAACCCATAAATGCTTCCATTATCAGTGCCGTCGCCTCGACCCGACCCGACGTCGCCAGGCCTTAATATTCATACCGCAAACTACATTTCTACCCCACCCTGAAAGAATCCAATTCCATCCTACTAATTCCTTTCCTTTCCTAAGTTTGTAAGAATGCATGGATGTATGCATATATGTTTATTGTTTCGTAATATTTACGCGAATTTCACTAATTAAATGAAACAATTTTTACGGATTTTATCGCCGTTTATTAAGATTTTTACAAGCCCGAAATTCGGATACTTTACAGCAACCATGGTCACGGAAGGACTGAGGTGACAGATGTCCTAACGTTACAAAGTTATTCGAAACTACCCTATGATACATCATTATTTTAATGTCCTCTCTACAAAGAAGGTGCTAACTGTATCTTTTATCTTTATGCTTGGTTCTTGATTTATAAATTACTAGCGGCCCGGTACGTGCTTCGCTACGTATAAAGTGAAATAAAAAAAAATTGGAACATCAAATTAATTTATTCAAACAAAAATATATATTATTAATTGCTAGCTATTTTAAAACTAAATGTTGTACTGTCAAAACTGAAAAAGTTTCAATATGATCCCAACTGAAAAAGATTCAATTTGACAGCAAAATCTCCATTAACAAAATGATCCGCCATTTATTGAATTAAAAAAAAGTGATAAATGAAGAACCGCTCGATCAATTTTGTGCAAACTTCACAATATAAACCATCTACTAAATAGTCCGAACAAAGCCTAAACATTTGGTTGGGATTGGTGAGCCCGTTCTTGAGTTATAAAATTACAACGAAAAGTGGCATTGATTTTTATATATAAAGATTTTAATAATGGGTACCTGAGCAATCACCTATAATCACCTATAAAACCAATAAACCGCGATAAAATCCGTAAAAATTGATTCATTATAATGGATATAATATGTTTGTTACTCTTTCAGACTAAAACTACTCAACTGATTTTTTTTATGTCATAAGGAGGCAACCGAGCAGTCGGAGCCTTATGGTGACTACCGACGCCCATAGACATCCGCCCAACCAAAATTTACGCAGATGCGTAGATGCGTTTCCCTCCCTTTCCCTTTCTCCCCTCCCAATGGGCCACCGGAAACTCACGAAACGCGACAGCATAGCTGTCACTTGACGCCGGTGTTATGTGAGCGAGAGGATTTTAATGAAACTTTACAATAATATTTTAGGATACTATAGGATCTACATCAGATCATGACAGAATGATATGCTATCATATAGGCTATAATTTATCCCTGTACTCCCACGAGAATAGAAAGTACGTGGGTGAAATAGAGATAGACAGAAACGCTGTCTGTTTGTCTGTCTATATGTCAGTCTATCGTTTGTCAATCTGTCTCAATTTTTAACCGACTTCAACAAAAAGGAGGAGGTTCTCAACTCGGCCGGTATTTTATTTTTTTATGTATGTACACCGATTTCTCCGTCAATTGTGGACCGATTTTCAAAATTCTTTTTTTGTTTGAAAGGGTATACTTGCCAGATGGTCCCATGATAAGGAAACCAGGATCTGATGATGGCAACCCAGAGAAATTGAGGGAAACTTTCGAAAATTGTAGGAACGACTAGTGCGCTTAATATTTTTTTAAATAAGCATTTTAAAGCACTACAATTTAATGAAGGTCTAGAGTCAATCTGATGCTGGAGCTGGAAGACAGTCGAGGGAACTCCTCGACGATTTACTTCAGTAACCTTGAGTTTGGGCTTGATTAATTTGTATTGATGAGAACTTTACGCCTAGATGGGTTGTGACTGTGATTGGGGGTCTGATGATGAAGACGAAGCTCAGTTAAGGGAACTCCTAAATAGTTTAAAGTAGCTACCTTGTGATTGGACTTAATTAATTTATACTGATGAGAACTTTGCACCCTTATGGGTCATACGTGCCATTACAGGTCTGATGATGGAGACCATAGACAGTCGAGGGAACTCCTCGACGATTTACAGCTTTTGTTGGGCTAACTTCATACGGTTAAATATGCCAAAATGTCTATCTCTGTGTCTTTCTTAAATGAATTACTAAAAATTAAGGAATGAAAAATTTTAAACAAAAATTATAACCGACTTCAAAAAATAAAATAACTTAAAAGTAATAAAATAATCGCGTTTCTTTAATTATTGTGTCTACAACTAATAATCATCTTGTACTTCTATATATAGTACAAGATGAATATTAGTTGTAGACACAATAATTAAAGAAACGCGATTATATTATTACTTTTAAGTTATTTTATTTTTTGAAGTCGGTTATAATTTTTGTTTAATTGTATCTTTCGTTCCATTATCGGTTTTATTATGTTGATTTTTTGGCCGATGGAACGTTTATATTTACTTACGTACACTGGTTGGTTGAATTGCTATTACATTAGTGACAAATCACTGGCCAGTTTCGGAATTTTATGACTCACATATTACTTCACCCGGTTATATACTCGATATAATAAATATATCATATTCATCTAAATATTTACATATCGTATCAATTGTCCAGCCTTGAATCATCCCCGCCATGATTTAAGCCTTGTCGCGGCGTGGGGCTCAGTAGCCTAGGGCGTGCCCAGCACCTCAGGTGAAGCAAATTGAGCCGAGGGAGCTGCTCTAAGAGGGGACTAAAGAGCAGGGGGACAAGGGGCGAGGATGGGAACCTCACCCCATTGTACTGTCCCGACGTTGGGAGAGGTTGTTGTGTGGGGCGGGACAACTCCTCTGTGAAGGTGGTGTCGGTCCCTTGAGAGACTGACTGGCCGTCGAGGTGTCCTGTTGCTAAGATCCGGAGCACCTCACCAAAGGCGGAGGCACTCGCCGGGTTTTAGTGGGTAGAGCTGCGTCCACCTTACTATCTTTCGAGCACAGTCTTCTCTCCCCCACGGGATGCCACAGAGCATTTCCCGGCGTTAAAGAAAAAAAAAACCATTTCCAATAATAGAAAACTATCAATCAAAACTGAATCGACAATAATTCGGATCTATTCATGTTTTTACGATAAACAGCTATTTCCTAAGTCTTTATCTTAGAAGCGGGAATATTTCTTGTTCACACAAAACAATACACATTACCTCATCATCTGTTTAATGAAACATCTGTCTTGTCTTGTCAATTATCCGCATTGATTCGCTTTTTATCAATCAATGCTTTCAACAAAACCTGTGAGAACAAAGTGTGCAACTCTATTGTATATAATTAACTATATGTGTATATGTAATTACTAATGTATTTTTAATTAGGGGGAATGAAATGTTAATTGGAGTTAATAAAATTGACAAAATAACTAATTTTACCAGTGGAATGATGCGCCTGTGCCGAGTTCTCAAGTCTGCATGGGTAGGTACCGCCATTTTGCTTGTTTCTCCCGAACAGCTTTGCTGTGTTTCGGAGAGAAGGGCAAGACAGGCAGTGTAATTACTGGCACAGAGACTTAACATCTTATGTCTCGGGATAGGCGACACATGAATTAGTTGCCTTTTTTTCTTTTACGCCGGGAAATGCTCTAAGGCATCCCCCGGGGACTGGGTCTCCCCACGCGGGTATGTGGGACTCACTGCGGCCGAAATGTGGTAAGTTGGACGCAGCTCTACCCACTAAAACCCGGCGAGTGCCACCAATGCCGCCTTTGGTGAGGTACCCCGCACCCTAATTACGTATTTCAAAGCAACCGCAGCGCGACAGCCACGCGATAGCAACGCAACAGCCACGCGATAGCAACGCAACAGCAGAGCGACAGCGACCGGTCGAGAGGTTGCAAAAAGAAACGTATTATCTAAGTTTATCGTCTGCTATCTGCTCACTAGCCGCTAATGCCTAGCTAATGCACTTTTACTAGCGCCACCAGCAGCCAGGTAGCAATGGATGGAACTACAAAACGTCAAACACTTAACACACTTCAAATACTTTAAAATTTTAATCAATTTTAATGTAAATACTAAATATGGGGTACATACATATGTAATAACTAATAAGTAATAACTAATATTCAAAGAGTATATAAACACTATGCTAATATTATTCTGTGATCTGCCGGCCTACTCTTGACACTCGATCCTATCGAAATTTAGGATTGGGATCGAAAATATGCTACAATTGCGCACAATTACAGTGAAATTTAATGTGATGAGGAGTTTAAGAGATATTATCGCCTCAGCAAGGAGCTTTGAAGTTATTCATAGCGATTTGGATTTGTATCTACTATCTAGTATCTGCGGGTTATAAGGTATGTCAATAGAAATATCTATAATTAATCTAACCTCTTCTATAGTTCATCTTTTCTCTTTATTTACGGCCTATGTACAGTGAGTTGTAATTACTACAGTAATAATAGTTCAATGCATATGTAGGATACTTGAAAAATATATCTCAAATTATTTTATTATTGATTGGTTCTACATTGTTCTTCATATTATGTGATACCTGTCTATTAATATAAATAAAATAAGTGCTAATTATAATAATGTATTTGACTTATTGAGCTACATAATAATATTTGCATTAATTTCAGATTTTATGAAAACTTCCATATGACATAGTAAGTGCTATTGTTGGTACTCATATGGCTCTCATACGCCCAGCCCAAAATGAGAGGTTTTATAATAGAAAAGGATTTCACTTAAGAAATGTTTTAAATGTAAGTTGACTCTTGGATTCTGTAATTGTATAAGTTAGTTTTAATAATGCCTTTTGTTTTATAAATACCTTTAAATTTTATATAGGTATTATATTGATATAATATATTATACAATTTAAACAAATTAATTATATATGTTAATAGATATAATATTCTTTTAGTAATACCACAGTATAAGAAGTCATAAGGGGACATCCATAAATTACGTGAGGTGAATTTGACGATTTTTCGACCCCCTCTCTCCCATTGGTGAGATATCGTGAGATTTGGCTCGACCCCCTCCCCCCGTTCTAATCTCACGTGAGATATTTCTAAATGCGTATTTTAATGTAAATGTTGTGGACCTATTTTACAAAAGACAATTTATTTCATTATTTTTATAATAAAGACATACATACGAGTCTTAAGTTCGCTGACTGTAGTCTAAAATAATAATATGTAGTAATATAATTGAACAATATAACACCTACTGTCAAAATTATTAAAGAACACTTATTCTAAATCAGTGCACTATCCGTGGAGAGAATTATAGTCAAATATGTTTTACCATAATTTGACTTATTTTCTTGTAATTATATACCTACTGTTTCTTGCGAAAAAAAATACGTGATATTTGTTGAGACCCCCCCCCTCTCCCCCACGTGAGTTTGGGTGAGATTCTGCTCGACCCCCTCCCCCCCTGAAAAGCCTCACGTAATTAATGGATGCCCCCTAATACCTTTAAATTGGCAAATAACATAAAAATTATAAAGGAATCTTAGAATGTGTTCTTTCCTTTTTAAATTTTGGGGAAGTTGTTTATTCACTTGTTAAGTCTAAGTTAAAATCATAATAAAGTGAGCATTTGTTTCATACATGAATATTATAATGCAATAATTATTTATTATGTTTTAGGAGACTCGGGCTATGCCCAAAGAACTATTGTGATGAAACATATTCGGATGCTCCAGCTGGCTCACCTGAAGAACACTACACCAAATTTAATTGTGTGGGACACTATACAGTAAAGCATACTATGGGTGTTCTGAAGTATAGGTGGCAATGTCTCCTAGGCCACAGGGTCCTTCTCTATCATCTGGACACAGTTATTAGAATTATAAATGCTTGTTGTGTTTTACACAACATTTGTAATGAAGCAAGCTTGAGTCAAAAAGACAGTGAGGATACCATACCACCTACTTAGTAGCACAGACAGCACCCAGGAAACAAGTAGGCAGGAACTTCCAGAGTTAGTGTGCGTGAGCTATTATAGCGATAAGTGTTTTTAATGTTTTCATTAAACTCTTGTTAAACTATTATTTGTTTTTTTTAACTATATTCTATATTTTTGGTCATTGATTGATATAATCAATATTACAATCACAGTATTTATAAAAATAAGTAACTAAAATACTTAACAATAACCCTTTTATTCTCTTTTAACCTAAGGTAGCAATATTTAAATAAAGCACAATATTTAGCTTCTAATATTTAAATGTAACACAGTTTTTATTTCCATGTGTATATTAAATTTTTGGTCATTGATTGATATGGTAATCATACCTACAATCACGGTATTATAAAAATAAGTACTAAAATACTTAGTAACAATCAGTCTTTTATTATCTTTTAACCCAAGGTAGCAATATTTAAATAAATCACAGTATTCTGTAAACAAATTAAGCCTATGTTTATGAGTAAAATACCTCATTTTCAATAAGACCAATCACTAAAATACATAACAATAATAATTTGTATGTGGTCTGTCAGAACTTAGGTGTTATTTTGGAAAGCCTTGGCACCAGCATTACTGGTAAATTAAGAAAGAAGATGATTTCTAATTTTTTTTGTTTACTTTGTTTTGAGCTATTTTGAAATTTGATGTCTATTCAAAATTGCATGTAAGATTTTTTTATAACAGCAATACACATTATGCCAGAATGTATAATTGATTTGCCGTTTAATGCTTTACAAAATAAGTTTAGGTTTAATTTAAGGAACTAGGTACATTATAAAAGATAATAATTCATTATTGGAGACATATTTTAATTAAAAAAAAACATAAAACATCATATTGTGTTGAATTTTATTTTGTTATTATATTTTATTATACACATCACATCGGTCATTCCTTCCTTCTTCCTTCCTTTTTCAAAATCAATCGTAAACTCGATTTGTTCAAGAGTACCAATATACTCCAGATTGGAACTGGAACTGGATTGAATTCATATTGTTGTGAGATTGGAATTGCAGTCAAGAGTAGGCCAGCAGGAATCCTACTGTTAAGTCGCAAAACTCTTGACTTTTATATAGTACTTAGATCAATTTAATTTCATAAGTTAAAATCCTTTGAATGTCTGTTAAGAGATTGAAATTCCCAGTCGGACAAGTTGAATGCTTTGGCTTCCTCACGTAGTCGACGTCTCAGTGAGGCTGTGCTCCTGGTCTCCTGTCTTATCTTCTCAGCCTCTAATGCAACCATCAAAAGAAGTGCACGAGCCATTGTTTTAAAATTATAGTTTCTTTTTCAATAACACTGCCACTTAAAATCGAATAGGGTAAGTTCAATAAGAGTCACACAAGATAATATTACGCCTAAAATGTCTCTAACAGTCTTTTTCGATCACTAACCAAGTATTTTAAACAGTTTATATAGTAAGCAGACGAATAGCAACAGGCTTGCAGACACTACTTTAGTTGTTGTTAAAAAATCGCTGTTTGACATTTCAATCTGCTGTCGCGGGCTGCTAAATAGTTTACGTAATACCAAACCGTCAGCCAAACATACCAAAAAATGCATTTTTAGTTCCTCGGTCGCTATCGCTTTGCAGATGGCGTTGCGGTCGATTATTTGAGCTTGTTGCTGTCGCATTGCTAATAGGTAATACAAAATATGATTTTGACAGCAGATATTGTGCAATTTTTGCCTGTTGCTTGTAATTTCATGATACGTAATTAGCCTGCCGGATATATTAAGCAAACAGGGCTCCTCGACGGCTAGTCAGTCCCTCAAGGGACCGACGCCACCTCCACAGAGGGGTCGTCCCGCACCACAGAACAACCCCTCCCAACTTCGGGACAGTACCATGGGGTGAGGTTCCCATCCTCGCTCCTTGCCCCCTGCTCTTTTATCCCCTCTTCTTATAAGAAAGGTACAAAGAGCAGCTCCCGCGACTTAATTAGCTTCGCCCAAGGTGCTGGGTTCACCTTAGGGTACTGAGCCCCACCGCACGACAAGGCTTGAACCATGGTGGGGATGAATGAGTTGCCTGGGCTAGTTCCAGGTAAACTAGTTTATGTCCATGGGTCCTGACCACTTCAGCATGTGGCTCGTCTACTCGTTTGCTTCAACTAACTTAAAAAATAATAAAAGTTGCATTACTGGTAGAAATGTCGGAAGTAGATGATAATTGATTTTTTTTAATTTTTTTTTATGTTAGTTGGATAGGCAAACTGGCAAACGTACCACCTGATGGTAAGTGGTCGACGTCGCCCATGAACATAAACTAGTATACCTGGAACGAGCCCAGGCAACTCATTTATGTGTTGCCTATCCTGAGACATAAGATGTTAAGTCTCGGTGCCAGTAATTACACTGCCTGTCTTGCCCTTCCCTCCGAAACACAGCAAAGCTGTTTTACGGGAGAAACAAGCAAGATGGTGGTACCCATGCAGCCGGGAGCGCGGCACAGCGTTTCCCTCCCACCGGTAAATATATGGTTTTGCATAGTATGGATACCTATGAACAGGGGAGGAAGTTGTCACTTGGAAGGTCTTGGGTTTTTTTTTCGAAACGTAAGCTAATGGCCTATTGGCCCCAATGCTACATCGGTTTGGTGGTGGGCCAGCTGGCTGACCTATTGATTTTATATGAGGAGGGTTGCCCCCGGTCAACCGTGGAACCGTGGAGCGAAGACTAGGTACACGGCCTCCTGGCGTCGGGTTTGGAAGGTCTTAAGTATGACCACAAGGAACGTATTAGTGGAATTTCGATACTTGCACCAGTTCTAGACAAGTTGCAAGAAAGGTAATCTTTTGGTATAACATATTACGCGGAGGAAAGACGTTAGTTTAGTCTAAGTATAAAGTGTAAATGCAGAAGGTTAGAACTTAGAAGTGAAAGCGAAGACGGTGTTACAACAACAGTAAATTAATATTTGTTATTATCATTATATTCTATCCTGGACGTTTTAGAAGATTTTAGTATTATATCTAATCATGTTCATTAAAAAATTTCGTGACGTCACGATTTCTTATGCGCGCAGATATTTTGGCGCAATAAATATAAAAAGTGTAAAAAGCGTGAGGTGCTCGATATTCATTATTATAAATATTTCATCGGTAGCCATTTATAAAAGTGAAATGTAGTACAAACATCGAGCTTAATTTAACCGGATAGAGTAGTAATGTGAGCCAAAAAATTACAAAACTGCTCAGTGACTTGTCACTGACGTTATAGCAATTCAACCAACCAGTGTGTACGTCCCATCAGCCAATCATCAATGGCCATTAGGCGGCCAGTCAGAGCGTAGAACAGCCGCAGCGTCGCAGCACTTTGGCAGAATTTATTATCATACAAAATACTTATCATTACCGCTCTATTCCGGTTATGTGATCGATGTATATCAATGTTTCCACGTTCTTACCTTCCTTTTCGAACTATTTTTTTTTTAAGATTACAATTCTTATTTTCAGTTTATTTGATTGTCCCATGGAGCGGAGCACAGAAGGAGAGAGGCGATAGACCCTACGATAATGGGCACGGGTGGGACATCAGGTTCGCGGTGCCAGGGGAGCCAGGGAACGACTACCCCACTCTCAGTACCATACCAAAAACATCCTTTACATGCTCCAAGAAAGAACCGGGTAAGCTAAAAGATCTATGCTAACGGCCCAAAGGCCCTAATGCTACATCGGATTAGCGTGAGCCGATTTGGCTTACTTTTAGTTTGTTAAATTGGAGGATTGCCCCCCGCCAACCGTGTAGTCTGCGACCGCACGGCCTCCTGGCGTCGGGTTGGGTTACATTAACAGTAAAATTCAAAATTATGATACTTATTTCAATAGCTTATGGTCCTATTGGACATAAATAATTTCACAGGGGCTAGCCTAAGGAATTGACTTATTGCGAGCAATTACGCATTAATAAGTTCCTCTTACTATACAAAACACAGGAAAGTTATTTCATGAGAAAAAAGAAACATGGCGGTGCCAATGCCAACGAGCGTGCAGCCAAAACGTCCCTTTATCGGTAATACTAATATATACCTTGAATCATCATCATCATCAAAAATCAATCATCAGCCTCTACCCGCCACTGCTGAACATAGACCTCCCTCAATGAACGCCAAGACGGCACTTGAATACTTAATTATATAAGTATTTTTATATTATTATGCTTAATATGGTGATTCTATGGCGAAAATTCAGAAAAATTCAAAATATACTTTAAAATTAAATAAAATTAAAATACTTTAAAATTCAATAATATACATTTTGAATTTTTCTGACTTTGTCTATTCTAAATTCTAGGATTCTGAAATGTTTATAAAAATCTCCTAGAATTCAAGAGTTCAAATGAAAGCGCTATCGCAGCGTCTAAATGCAGAGCTTTCAGTCTCAGAACAGAACACAACCATGTTACATTTGCAAATATTTCATAACAAAGATTTAATTTTTCTTTATTCTTCAGACAGTTTTGCTGTCCTTGATGGATAAATAGTGTCATTACTAAGGCCAGGCACAAGAAGAGCCAGAAGTCCCAGTCCTTGACAAATCGTTCCTTCACTTATCGTTTAAAAAATTTAGAATTTAAAATTTAGAAATTTAGAATTAAACGCCATGAAATGTATCACTATAATAAGGAGCTGTCATACTGATGACGCTGGTTGTTTTAAATATATGCTGATAATAATATTTTTGGGATAATAATTGAGCCATTCTGGTTCCAGGTTACTATGCAGATGTTGAGACGAATTGTCAAGTATTCAGGATATGCACTCTTGGATCGACATATGGTTTTCAATCGTTCTTATGTCCCAACGGTACCTTATTCAATCAAGCCGTGTTTGTATGCGACTGGTGGATGAACGTTAATTGCAAAAAATCCACTGAATATTTCAACAGCAATGAAAGACGAAGCAATATAAAAGTAGGAACGGAACTCATAACAGATGTGAAGAACATGCTGACCCATCCAATGAGGAATCCATACGATAAGACAGTTATAAGAAATGATTTGCTTGTAACACAAGAATACAAACCACCGTTTAAAATCGTAACGAATGACGATAATGTGTATAATCAAAATGAAAGAGATGTTGATGATTTTTACATACACCCAAAAAAAGCACATAATATTGTTGGAAATGAATTACAAAACAATTATGATCTATCATACGCAGCTTCCACAGCTAACCCAACATATATTTTAAAGGCGAAAAACTCACAGCAAAATTTGCCAAACCGATTCGAAGACTTTGTTACATATAGCAATATCGTCTTACACCCCACATCTACACAAAATACAAAGCAATCTTATCAAAATGTACAAAAGCAAAGAATTATATCCCAAGATCAAAAAAGTTATCAACAACAACAAAAACAGTATTCAAATTTAAATGATTATAGAATTACTGTAGCCGCGAAAGACGTAAATAATTACAATCCAGCTCATGAAAGAAAGTTGGCGCAATCCCAAAATTTGGTAAAACATGCAACTGTACATAATTATCAACAAAATCGTATATTTGGAAGCAAAAATCCCAAAGAATATTATTCATCATTTTATAAAAACATTACACCACAGGCACATACAAATATTAAACAAAATTATTTACGTAATAACATTCAACCTACATTAATAACTAAGACATTAGCTTATCGCAAGATTATACCAAATCCTCAAAAAGGGCAACCAAAATCCCGAATTACTTTTAAAACTTGGATTGTGAAACCATCAAGAAACCCTAGATTGGTAGCTAAACCAACACCTTACACGTATAATAGTCCTTCGACTACTTCACAAAATTTGGTATCTGATGCTCCATATGTTTACAATACTCCTGAAAATGAATTGAATAATAAACTAATACCAGATAACAACATTGCTACTCATGTAATACCTACAGTTCGGTCTACTCCCATGGTAAATAGGAATACTATTTCTGACCGATTGTATTTAGCACCTTTAACTTCTTTACCGACCAAGCCTTCACTTGCCTATTTACCGCCTACCACATATAAACCAGTTCCACTTGTGTACTTACCTACATCTATATCTTCTAAGTTACAGATACAAAATAATCATACTAATAGCCCCTCTTATTCAGCAACACAACAATCACGTATCAATAGTAATACGAAAAACTTACCTTTTACTGATATTCTTACTAAAGAAAAACTAGATATAACGGTAAATGACATTGTGGAAGATACAAATGAGATCCTTAAAACTCAAATATCGAAAGAAAACAAAGTATTAAAAGAAAATATCCAAATTAATAACGAACCTCCTGATATTTACTATTTGCCTCAAGACGGACAAAATAGTGATGAAAAAGTAACTACTTTGTCTCAATTGACATTGCCAAAAAGTTCAAGACTTACTGCACTTCCGTCCACAGATTTGCAGCCCCCAAAAGAGCACTATAGCAATGACAATGAGAGTTTTAATCGTCTTTCAAATTTACCATTTATCAAAGAGTCTGCCTTACCAAAAAATACAATCGAAAGAACGGTATCCCTAAAAATAACAATCCCAGAAAAGATTGCTGATTTGTTATTTAAATCTCAAGAAACTATTTCTAATAATTTAGAAATATTGAATACTGGTAGTAGTAATTATCTCGTGCTAAATAATAAAGTTAAGGATAATTTTGTGCCTCTCGGTAAACTAACATGGAATAAAAATGCAAATGTTTCTGCTTCACAGGATTTGGTGAACTCATTTTTAGCTGATTCTATAAATGCGGCAAAACAATACAGCAATATAGTAGAGCAACAGTCAAAACTATCTCAGACCACACACGAGCAAGCACAAAATACAAGTACAGAAGAAGTAGAACAGTTCTCCGATAAAATTACACAATTGACTTCATCACAATATACAGCCAACAAAAATAGTGCCATTCAACAACAACAACAACCACTAAAACAGGAACAATTCACGCAACCAAGGAAAACCACAGAACCAGATGATGAAAACTTTTTTGTTAATGGAAATAATATATACAGTGGACAGTTGTACAAGCTTCCCGTTCCAGTAGTCACAAAAAATATATACAACGCACCTTATAAAACCTCACTCAACTCTAGACAAAACCTAATTGAATCAATATCTAGAAATAATCAGAAAAATTATAAAGTAATACAACAAACAAAATCGCCAACAAAGTCAATAATTTCTGAAAATTTGGTTGCAAGTTCTACGATTGCAACAGAAATCGACGAGCAAAACTCTTTGAATACTCAAAATAGTTTTGAATCGCAATATATAAAAGAATTTGATGATAGGATATCAGCACATGTACGTGACAAAACTATTGGAACAATTAATCATCCTACAGAAGACAATAAATTTATAACATACAAGAAAGACAAGTCCTACTATGTTTACACACAATTAAATAATCAGACATCAAACTTCATACCAATAAAAGAAACTCGAGTCCATAACGACGAATTTAATTCACATCATCTCACTCATTTACAGTACAGGCCAAACAATGAAATAATACAGCAGACGACAAATTTGCAAAACAATAATTATGAAAGCCCCAAACAAAACCTAGAAGCTGTACGAAATGATGTACAAAATTCTAATAGAAGATTAGATGTAAGTTCTAATATAGAATATGAAATAGACCATTCATTTGATAAAGAGCAGAATTCAAATGGTGTACAGAAATTGAGTAGATTATATGATGGTCCATCGTCATATTCCGCCCCACAGATGTCTATAGGAAGTTTACGATCTACAGAATCTAGTGACACGTCATATAACTCTAGGCTTGAAGATTTAGATGATAATAATAGTAATTTTAATGGCTATCCCAAAGAAATACCTTCGAAAAGATTTATATTTTAATTTTTGTAAATACGACACGTTCGCGATGTAAAATACATTGTAGTTGATTGTAAATAAGAAAAATGTAGTGAAATATTGATCATGTACAATAATTATTTTATTCATTTGAAATATATTAAGATAAGCATGTTCTTTGCTAGTCTTACGTTTGTGTCGTTTTATTTTAATTTAGTGTACGTACATTTTTCCACGACTTATCTGTTTATTAAAAGATTAAAAAAATAATGTGCTAAATAGTCGTTTATTCACTTTTATCCCTTTCTTTGATCTTATTTTACTTGTAACCTGTTATGATAATTTCTTTAAGAAAGAGCAGATGAACAGTCGGTTCACCGGGTGGTAATTGATAAGCGACATCCATAAACAACCGCTACACCAGAGAATTTGCAGGTGCTGACCTTTAGGTGGCCATTTCTCCTATCATGCCAGATGTCGTGTTAGTAAGTAACTTTGACCTTGTGTCCTTAACACATTAAAATTCTTCGAACACACGAAATAAAGCTCATTTTCAAATAAAAAAAGTAAGCGATATTTTTAGATAAATTTTTATATAATTATAATATTATAAATTTTACCTGACGGCGGTGGCTAGAGTTCTTTAAAAAGGCACACTTGCAGGAGTGCCACCAAGTGGTCGACGTCACCCAATAACTTACACTAGTTTACCTGGAACTAATCCAGGCTACTGATTTATGTGTAGTCTATCCTGAGATAAAAGATGTTGTATCTGTGCCAGTAATTACACTGCCTGTCTTGTCCTTCTCTCCGAAACACAGCAAAGCTGTTTCACGAGCAAGATGGTGGTACCCATGCAGCCGTGAGCGCGGCACAGCGTATCCACAAGTACGTAAGAGGTAGTGCCATGCTGCATTGCAGTCGAATTGGGTCGCCACGACCGGGATGGTACCTCTCGCTCAAAAAACACGGGCTTAAAGTAAGAGCTATGCAGTCGCATTACGTGCGGTTTGTGAGTTTCCGGTGGCCCATTGGGGGGATAGGGAAATGAAGGGGAACGCATCTGCATAATATCTGTGCGGATGTGTATGAGCGTCGATCCCCACCATGGTTCAGGTCTTGTCGTGGCGGTGGGGCTCAGTAGTCTAGGGTGAGTCGGCACCTTGGGCGAAGCTAATTGAGCCGAGGGGGCTCTTTGTACCCCTCTTATAAGAAGAGGGGACGAAAGAGCAGGGGGCAAGGGGCGAGGATGGGTACCTCACCCCATTGTACTGTCCCTGTTTGTTTTCTAGATCCGGGGCATCTCACCAAAGGCGGCATTGGTGGCATGTACATTTCTAAACTGGTTTGTTCATTGTATTGTATTGTGTATTTTCGCAATAATGAAAACAGATTTGAAACGCAACGCTGTATACAAAATTCAACAACAGATGTCAGCATGTACATATCACAGTAAAATATACCTTGTCACTTCAACATAAGCGCTAAAGTCATTTGAAATAAATAAACCTAGCGTTGCCATGGTTACAGATTTTATTATTTAGAGTTCATTTGTAAGCAGATAGTAATAGTTACTGAAGATTATTCTAATGTGATTAGTGCTAAGTTCATAAAAATACAAAGGTAAGGCATATTTTAATCAAAAAATTATTTATTAAATGTATTTCTGTAAACTAGACTTATGATTTAATTTTGGTTTGCGTTTTTGTTATTGTATATCGTTTGTTAAATGGGTTACTATGTGGTCAGCGTAGTAACTGATCGATGTATTAAAGCCCTTTAAAACATTAATAGAAATTAAAAATATATCGATATCGATTTGAAATTCAACTTATTGGATTGGGAGGGAAGCGCTGTGCCGCGCTCCCGGCGGCATGGGTACCACCATCTTGCTTGTTTCTCCCGTCAAACAGCTTTGCTGTGTTTCGGAGAGAAGGGCAAGACAGGCAGTGTAATTACTGGCATCGAGACAACATCTTGTCTCATGATAGACAACACAAAAAATTTCTACCCCTTTTCTCGTATTATCTCTCTGTCTACAAGATAAAGTAATTTAAACTTAAATAAATAAAACCGGGTGCCTATTATTTGTATACCGTGGCGTTTCCCTACTATAATTATAAATTATAATATAATTTCGGTATACGAAGTGTGTTCTCGTAGTGGCACTGTTCGTATTACGTGGTATTACCCAAACGAGTAATCGAGAAAATACTCGATGTAGACATTATCTTTCTCTGCCCAGCTGGGCTAGTTCCAGGTAAACTACTTATGTTCATTTGACGTCGACCCCTTACCTACCATCTGGCCTACCATCATGGCACGCCTGTGAGTTTGCCTATCCAACTAACATAAAAAAAATCTCCGCACATACGCCGAAGCTCAATAACGTTTTTAAGCCCGCCTTCGGGACTACTTAATGTTCTTGTTAATACTTTATAAGTTATGCAGAGGCGTTGCCCTCCTTCCTCAACCCCGCCCCCAAATAGGCCACCGTAAACTCACAAACCTTACGAAACGCGACAGCATAGCTGTCACTCGACGGCGGTGTTATGTGAGCTAGAGATACCACGCAGGTCGGGCCGGGATATATGTACGGCTATAAGCAGCATGGTACTACCTCTCCTCATACCAATGTACAGGTCGTGGCGTTCATTTAAGACGTCCTTGTCAGCACAACAAGCTGACAATAATTACCGACCACAATAACGCTTTACTTTTCCTTCTAGAACATGCTCGAACCAGATATACAGGAAAAGCAAATAGAAGATGTAGATTACGAAATAGATTTCCAAAATGATCCCAGAGTGCAGTGGTTCAAAGAGCGTATTCTATCCTACATTGGAATGGATGATGAGGAGATCTTCTATGCGATGCTGGATGAAGGAGACACCAAGCAGAAGTTCGCCAACTACATAGCTGCCCCGCTTAGACCCAATGACTTGTCTTTAGAGAAGAGAGCGTTCTTCCTATCCAAAATAATTGTGGACAAGATCATACACGAGGATAAAGAATTTACTGAATGGCGTAAGTTTCACTTTTTGTTAGACAAGCACATGAGACACCTAAAAATTGGTGACTTACCTAACATAAACGATATAATATATTGTACGAACTAGTGTACTGAAATATTATGACAAAAACAATTATGTTCCAAGTATTATTGATGTGACAACGTCTTTTCGATGGAGCCGGCTAGGCTGCAAGAACGAAAAAACATGACGTATGCGATGACGTACGGCGTTACCTCGAGGCGTTGAGGCGTTCCATTTTCTTATGACGTTTCAACTATCGTCAGTAAACCGACTTTACAGACAACCGATTATTTTTTAAACTATGCTTAACTCGTTGTACCAAATTAAATTGTCGCAAGAAAGGGATCCAATAATTAACTCCACCACGGCGCACGGAGAAGCTACGCACGTTAGTCTAATTTCGCTTAGCATGAAAATGTATGTGATTGTTACCATTGCAACCCACGAACATCTGACGAAAATTGACACTTTCTTGCAATTGACATTTTAACACGTGCGCAGGATCTACGTGCGCGGTACGTCGCAGTGGAGCGTCGCCTTAACCCCTATAGAGACTTAGTCTCTACGTAACTCATCCAAGCGTTGTTAAAGGTTTAATGGTAGGTTTCAGTACCAATAGTTGCACTGGTAATGCTAACCTGTTTTTTACCCAGCAAAAACCAGATGAGGAAATAAGCAGAAGGTCGTACTTAGTTTTGCACACGGTCGTGTAGCACAAGTGCATCATATCAATTGGGGAGTCACAAATATATTATAAATAATATCATTATTTTAGGTATAATACCACCCCCACCACCACCTGTTGTGCCGCAAAAGAAAGGCAAGAAAGGTAAGAAAGCGAAGGTCGTGGAGCCAGTTGAAGAGGAGCCAGGAGATTTGCCCGAAGAAAAAGTAAAGAGCGCTAAAAGTATCAAAAATATAAAGAGCGCTAAAAGTATCAAAAGTCTTAAAAGTATTAAGAGTATTAAAGGTAAATGTTTATCTATACTTACTAAAACAATACTAAATAAACTTGAAGAGTTTTTCACCCGTTTTCGCGTTCATTTAAAGAGGCCTAGATATCTAAGGAGGACAGAAAAGGGGTGAAAATGATGGTGGGGATAATAGAAGAGTCTGATTTAATATTTTTTTCATTTGAAAGCTATTAGCTATTATTGAGACTATATTATAAGACAGAGATAATAGGCTATTTGAAAAACAAATTATATTTTACGGGAAGGGAAACCGCGGTGCGGTGCTAGTTTAATATAACAGATGAAACCTTTGTGGAGCACAAAGCTCTGAGTCCGCAATAAGTTTTTCAGTTTATTGTGAACTCGTAGGAGCATGGATTTGGGATATAGTTTATAGGACGGAGAAGTACCAAAAGCTGAAATTTATATTAAAACGCATACATTCAACACCATCACTGTCGACTATCTCCATCCACTAGTGGACACAGGAGTCCGTCAATGAAGGCCAAGACGTTTTGTAAGAGGTAGTGCTGGGTGGTACCTCTCACTTACATAATACCGACGTCAACTGATAGCTATGCTATAGCGTTTTGTGAGTTTGCAGTGGCCCATTGGGACCATTGGGGATAGGAGGGCAACGCATCTGCATTACTTTTGTTTGTGCGGATATGTATGGACGTCGTTAGTCACCATAAGGTTCCGACTGCTCTGTTGCCTATATATATAAGAAGACGGCAGATCCCCAGCCACTTGGATCCAACTGGGACCGGAGATCGTCCGATTTAGTTGAAGGTCCATTTATTCTTCATCTTCCTAAATAGTCTCGTCAACAAGTGTGTTTTGAATGGCTTTAGAATGCATGCCCTTTGGGAGAAAAAAATTACGTCGGTGACAAAAACTAACAGAGGAATAAAGAAGTTTTTTTTTTATGCTATAATTTTTTTTTCTCCTCCTTCTAGAAATTTCCTCTTCGTTTTGAATCTTTTTTATAAATTTAAATATATAAAATAGTTTTTGAGATATAAGCAAAAACCTAACGCCTTTTTTGAGTTTTAAATTGCTTATAACTTTTGTGATACGAGCGCATCTTCAATTTTTACAAAAACTATCTACATACGATTACGATTGAACCTCAACCACATTTTTAGGAGACGGAGAAAAAGTTTTCATTTAAAAGGCAAGTATTGACTTGACTATAACGTGGCCTTTGACTTCAGAACCCAATTATTAGCTTATAACCACCAGCTATTGGCTGTATATTGTAACTACCCCACTGTAGACTATTTTCGAATCCTTGTCTATCTGCCTAAAGTTTGTCGGACAAGGAGATCAAGCATTGCACCATAACATGCATGAATGGATAAGTCCCGCTGTTAGAAGCCTCGTTTTGGTTCTATAGGTCATAACCATCATTATCAGATGATTTTTTTATTCGGATGACTATTTAAAAAAATACCTGCTACATCCAAACTCACAAATATAGGTGTTGATTGTCTTATAAAATTTGCAATTTTGAAGTCAACTTATTGTTAAATTATATTTTTTGTACACAGATGAATCAGATATAGACACAGTGGCTGCTACAGTGACTGAAGAGTTTGATTTAGATGACTCGAAGATTGAAGAAACACAAGCTCAAGAAGAAGAAAAATCTTCAATAGTCGAAGACATGTACTCTTTCCCGTTGCGTGAGTGTACAATAGAATTAATGATAACTGGGTATAGGTAGACGCTTTGCTTATAATTTATTCGTATATACCCATGGTTCAAGCCTTGTCGTGGCTGTGGGGCTCAGTAGCCTAAGGTGAACTCAGCACTTTGGGCCAAGCCAATCGAACCGAGGGAGCTACTCATTGTACCCCTCATAAAAAAGAGGACAATAAAGCAGGGGGAGCAGGATGAGAATCTCACCCCATTGCACTGTCCTACGTTGGGAGGTGTTGTTCTGTGGTGCGGGACCACCCCTCTGTGTAGGTAGCGTATGTCCCTTCAGGGACCGAGAAATAGAATCCTCCTAGTTAGGCTTCTGAAAATCAAGCACTAAATTTTAGAATTTTTCTACTGTGGAGCAACAATGTAGCTAAAATTGTTGAACCTTTGCTGTAGCTTTAACTACCACTATTTTTTATGTTAATTGGATAGGCAAACTAACAGATGTGCCACCTGATGATAAGTGGTCGACGTTGTCCATGAACATAAACTAGTTTACCTGGAACTAGCTCAGGTAACTGATTTATTTGTTGCCTATCCTGAGACATAAGATATTAAGTCTCGGTGCCAGTAATCACACTGCCTGTCTTGCCCTTCTCTCCGAAACACAGCAAAGCTGTTTCACGGGAGAAACAAGCAAGAGTGTGGTACCGTGTCTTTGTAAAAACGTTTCACTTTTAGAGTACGTTACTTCTAAAATTATACATAACATCACAGTAAAACAAGTTCAATGTCAGATGACAGATATCTGAGATACAGCAGCATTGAAAACAAGTATTCGTTTTCAATAAAGGACCACATGTTTCTATTATAGTTCAGGGGTGGCGAACCTTTATGCATCAACGTGCCATATTATGCCTAGAAAATGTTTAACGAAGCAATAACCGCGTTCCATCAAATAATTTTGCCATGAAATAATACTAAAGACTATCAATTCAAAACTCTTTATTCTCCACAAAAAAAAATAGATTATTGTATAGTCACTTTTCCAAACATGAAACATTTTCTAGCGCCCAATGTGCGGTTGGTACTTCACAGTTTTTTTTTTCCAAATGAATTGTTTCGGGTGCTAATGCTGCGTGTACCCTTATGTAACTGCTATTTCTATGTTAGTTGCTTGTGTATTTAAGCTAGG
The DNA here is from genome assembly GCA_963853865.1 of Helleia helle. Taxonomy (NCBI): domain Eukaryota; kingdom Metazoa; phylum Arthropoda; class Insecta; order Lepidoptera; family Lycaenidae; genus Helleia; species Helleia helle. The sequence goes on along the minus strand of OY971433.1, from coordinate 13,982,092 downwards.
GATATGTTGTGATTATGATTATGCGAAAAATTTAATTTTTAGTAGTATCTCAGTGGCGTGCTGAAAATATTGAGTAGCGTGCCATTGGTTCGCCACCTCTGCTATAGTTGATGAATGATAAGCAGAAGGATTTTGCTCAAGTCGATACCATAAAATGCTACATTTTTATCTGGGAGTGAATTGAGAGTTCTTGTAAAGTGAATATACCAAGATCTCCAGTAGGTATGTTGTTACTCAGAATTTTAATATTAAAACTTCTTACATTTGATGTTTCTTCCAATAGCACCTGAAGACCTGGACCCGGAGATAGATGGCGTTCTAGAATATTATACAGTTGTTGTAAGTTATCTTAAGCTCTAAATTGTTTGAATACAGATATATTAAAAAAACAGTAGCCTCTAGGGACGCCTGAAAGAAGCAAAGCTTTATAGTATAAAGGTGCAAGCGTTGAAAATGCCGCGCGTTATAACGATAAAAATATCTGACGCTTAGCACGAAGAGAGTAGCCGCGCGGCGAGTGACCCGAACATCCGTATAGAAACTTCGCTTCGAAAATTTGTTGTGTGTGTTAAAGATTCGTACCACAATGACAGGGTTTTGGGTGGATTCTTACCCATAGTGTACAAATATCGCTCTTATACAATGCTGATAAAGTGTATTACTCCAGAAATTCTCTTTTAGAAAGCACTACTTAACAAACTATAGTGGTCCTTAATTGATGTTACTTGACTATCAGTGTCCCTATTTCGAACATAATATGAATGAATTATCACACGATAATTTTGTTTCCATTTCACAGAGATCAATTCCACGTGTCATTCAGTATCCGAAACTGATTGCTTATTTTGGAGCTCTAACGCCACAGAGGGTGGACAGGAATCGCAGATACATTTACTTCATACGACGAACCCAAGACGCAATACCACTGGCAGAGAACAGCAGAGTTACGAAGTTGAAGATGCCGGAAAGTATCTTGGTGGGATCTACGTCGGGGAAAATTCTTATGAGCTTGGGCATGCAGCTGAAGGAGGTATAGACATTGTGACTGCTAACATAACGATCAACAGCATAGTGTCCAAACGGTGGTGAGATTTAGGCGCCTTGTTCAGTTTTAGACACAATGCCGTCTTTAACTTATTTGAGGCTCTGGACACTAGGATAGAGGGGCCCCCATTACAAATCACAAAGGACTATTCTATTAGGAAGTCTGACAGAAATTACGGAGCCCCATTGATCGCGGGGCCCTGCGCACATGCCCACAGTGCCCAATGGAAAAGATGGGCCTGACTGCAATCGTCGGCATTTGTTCTTATCGCTGGTACTGTTTTTTTATGATAGTTGTATAGGGAAAAGGGCAGACGAGCCAGCCACATGATTGTAAGTGGTCAGCGTCGCCCATGGACATAAACTAGTTAACCTGAGACTAGCCCAGGCAACTCATTTATGTGTTGCCTATCCTGAGACATAAGATGTTATGTCTTGGTGCTAGTAATTACACTGCCTGTCTTGCCCTTCTCTCCGAAACACAGCGAAGCTGTTTTACGGGAGAAACAAGCAAGATGGTGGTACCCATGCAGCCGGGAGTGCGGCACAGCGCTTCGTTCCCACCGGTAAACTCCTAAGGGAAACGTAATATTTTTATAATATTATTATGTAACTTTGTGTATCTGAGATGAAGCTAATGATTATTATAACTTTAGCCTTAAGATGGCGCCTAACGCCAGCAAAAAATATGATTTCACCCGTGCACCTCAGTTTAAAACAAACAATTGGCACTGCGACCGCCAAAACGCGAAGCCGCGCGCGCGACACTATACATTCCTGCCCTTCTCTTCGAAACACCGCAAAGCTGTTTGACGGGAGATAAGCAGAATGGTGGTACACAAGCAGATGGGAGCGGTAAACCCTGATTGGCACCCTCTGGTAAAAACAACTACCTCCCTACTTTGTAAATGTAACGTGCATGTACTTCGGATCAGGCATAAAGGCATAAATTCGAACATAAAACCGAAACAGAGCGGTAATGATATGTGTTTTGTATGAAAACAAATACCGCCAAGTTTGTGCTGCGACGCTGCGCCGGTTCTGCGCTTTGATTGGCTGGGTAATGGATGATTGGCCGATGGGACGTGTATACAGATTACTGGTTTGTTGAATTGCTATTACATCAGTGACAAATCACTGATCTGTTTCGGAATTTTATAGCTCAAATTGAACTCAACAAAGAGTTGTACTCTATCCGGTAATATGCTCGATGTCCACAACATCCCAGCCTGTGCTGTAAATGTTACTGAGGCCTTTTGTTTCTAATTACAGACCTTTATATCGCTGTTTGAGAACCAAGTTCGAGATTTATTCAACATAAATCAGGACGGCGAGCAGTCAACACTCGCTCGGAAGGGTCCTGCTAACACCCCTAGAGCCTCCAAGGATGTTGCTTCAGAGGTAACATTACCTACACTACTTATATGCTGTAGACTGTATAGGCTTAATTTTTCTCTATCTTTTCTTTTAACTTTGGTTTGAAAGACAATATATTTTTGATTAAGTTCGTTTGTTTGTACCTACTTATTAGTCTTGAAATCCGCCAGAAAACTAAAGTTACCTATCACTATCACGCTAAGATTAAACTCGTTGAAGTGGCAGTGGGCTGGTCACACACATAAGAAGGGATGGCCGATGGGCCAATAAGGTTCAAGAGTGGAGCACACGTTTAGGTTGACGAAGTGTTGGTTGTCCGTTGAGCAGGTGGGAAGACGGTCTCCGTGCAGTGGCCGGTCCTTGTTGGATGCGAGTGGCGAAGTCGTCTTGGCGTTCATTGAGGGCCTATATTCAGTAGTGAACGGATAAGGGCTGAAGATGATTATGATGAAATGAAAAAATAAAATTGGACCTTGTAATGTGCTATCGTTATCTAAAGAAAGCCGACAGTTAAAACATGTTTGTGTGCGCAGTGAACTATTTACATCAAAAATAAAAAGGCTTTAGCTGTTTAAGGTAATATAAGGACACTTGGATGAAAACACAACTCAACGTGATAGGACAAAAAAAATTCTTCATTTTTTGAAGTCATTTAAAATCACCGGGGCCATTATAACGAAACTATTGATTCATCAAAATCGGTACAGTGGTTTAGGCACTACGTGTATATACGACAAAACCAAAATATATCTAATATATGACGACCTCTGTGGCTCAGTGGTAAGCGCGTTGACGCTCAAGCCGGAGGTTGTGGGTTCGAATCCCGCCAGGGAACAAACATATATTTTCTGTGTTCCTGGGTCATGGATGTGTATTAAATATGTGTATTATATAATAAAAATCTTAAATATATGTATAGTATAAAAGTATTAAATATATTTCCGTTGACTGGTACCCGTAACACAAGTTCTTCGAGAACTTACCACGGGACCAGATTGACGTGGTGTGAAAGCGTCCATAGATATTATTATTATTATTATTATATATAAAAATTTCGTGTCACGATGTATGTTCGCGATAAACTCCGAAACTAAAACCAATCTTCATAAAATTTTGTAAGCATTTGTGATTTGGTCCAACTTGGGAGATAGAGTTTATATTTCAATTTATAATCGCAATATTTATTTATTTCAAATTATATGTTTATATTTTGTTACTGTATGCAGATGTCAAATTCTCAAGATGATGTCAAATCCAAAACTCATAAAAAAAAAGATGTATTAGACCTTCATTATTGTTTGACGTTTGTTAAGAATAGTAATATAATAAACCCCACAAACTTTATATACCTTAGCCACTGCAACGCGTGGCCGGGTCTGCTATAATTATATATAGATTACGGAAGTCAGATCCTTTGCTTTCGGTTTTGCTATATATCTATACTAATATTATAAAGCTGAAGAGTTTGTTTGTTTGTTTGAACGCGCTAGTCTCAGGAACGACTGGTCCGATTTGAAAAATTCTTTCAGTGTTAGACAGCCCATTTATCGAGGAAGGCTATAGGCTATATAACATCGCTGTGACATATAGGAGTTGAGTAACGCGGGCGAAGCTGCAGGCAACAGCTAGTATACTATAAAATCATTATAGTTTCTTTTAAACGACTTCTTTTGAATAAGATGAGAGATATTCAATTGAACATTGTGTTACGTAGCACAAGCTTTTTAAAACGAGCCTCCGCGCGAGATTGAATCCACCGTGATCCCCCGGGAGTTTTTGCAGGAACAGGGTTAATCCCGTTGTATCTCCACTCGCGACCGAACTAGGGTAATGCGATAACAACGGTGAATGTGAAACAAGAGGGATGCTGTTTGAGTTTCGTATGACCATCACCATTATCAACAAAAAATGCGTCATCTGCTGGTAGGCCTCTGCTGAAAGACGGAGAGTAGGAGTAAACATAAATACTCCAATACTCCACCAAAACAATTAGTCGCATGATAGCGAACATCCGAACCCACCTTCACCCCGCGCTCCCCCTAGCGCGGGGTAACGCGGGGCGAAATCAGGGTTTGGACGGTCGCTGTCATGCGCTTAATTGTTTTGGCGGATATTGTTTTCTAATGTTTGCGCGAATTTCACTCATTATAATGAAACAATTTTTTACGGATTTTATCGCGGTTTATTAAGATTTTTACAAGCCCGACGTTTCTATAGGCCAAACCAAAAGATCAATTAAAACTCGCATTAAAGAACATATAGCTGACTTAAAACACCGTCGCTACACTAAGTCTGCAATCTGTGAACATAGTCTAGACAAAGCTCGCCATTATATTAGATTTGATAAACCACAGATACTCGCAAAAGAACACCGATTCCAACCAAGGATGATCCGCGAGGCTATTGAAATTAAAAAACATCCAAATTTCAATAGAGAAGATGGCTGGCTCTTACCACCTGCTTGGGATCCCATTATTAAAATAATTAAATCAAAAACCAAGCATAATATGCCACAGATTAAAGATGCAGTTAGCACTTTCTGCGTAGAGAGGACTTATTAAAATAATGATGTATCATAGGGTAGTTTCGAATAACTTTGTAACATTAGGACATCTGTCACCTCAGTCCTCCCGTGACCATGGTTGCTGTAAAGTATCCGAAACGTCGGGCTTGTAAAAATCTTAATAAACCGCGATAAAATCCGTAAAAAATTGTTTCATTATAATGTTTTGGCGGAGTTTAAAATTTGAATGATGATTGATTATTTTTATAGACCAAGTTATTCCTTATAACATCAGCTTTCAGCTGCCAGTGTAAGTCCCGTTAAAATCGACCCAGCCGTTTCAGAGATTAGCCGGAAAAATAGACAGACGGAAAAAAAAATTAAAAAATGATTTTCTCATTTTAACACCGTATATACTTTCATATGAATTTAATGAAAAGCTCTTAATTTGAAGTTGCAAACAGACAATTTAATTTTATCCATATGTATACCTACCTATAGTGAATAGCTTGATTTATTAAAGGTTATTAATGACAAAATAACACGTTATCTATTTACTCTTCATGACAATCCTAATAAAATAGCTATAATTTCTAATAGAGCTTGCATTTTTGCATTTTTTTTGCAATTGCATACCTACTAATTACATGCCAGGCTCGATAATATCATATTATATTGTTTGTGTAATGACAGTAATTATTGTATGTATATTATAATTAATTTCAGATCAATTACCTGCGTCCTTCCGACTACCGGAGAATGTCGAACATAGCGAGGGGAGAGAACGCGGAGCGGCGGTGAGTGTTGTTCGAACCGATTCAGACCACTTTGAACTGGTTCATACCGGCATAAACTGGTTCATACAGGTTTAAACTGGTACACACCGGTTCCAACCGGTCCAAAATCTTGTTATTAACGATCTAGGTGTAATTGTTTGAAGACAAAATTTGTTTTTATTATAATTAGTATAATGCATGACATATTACGTGATTTTTTTTATATATTTGCTTAACATTGTAATAATAATTTTGAATGTAAATGTGTCATAAACATCATCAGCATAGCATCAGCTTTTTTCCGCTCGCTGCTGGAAATATACTTCTTTCAATTAAAGACAGTCAATCTGCCTTATCCAACTAAGAACATAATATAAACGCTATTTATTAGAGAATATTTTTTTATATAGAATGGGGAGAGGCAAACGGAAAGTTGGTTCATATAAGTTTTTACCTTAGTATAGATAGACATCCCCCAGAGAATGATACCGATATCACGTAAAGAATAAGCTCGCTGAGGTGGCAGTGGGCTGGTCACACTCAGGAGAACGGATGGCCGATGGGCCAATAAGGTTCAAAAGTGGAGGCCACGTTTAGGTAAACGTATTGGGCACCCATTAACCAGGTGGGAAGACTATGCTAGTGGAAAGGGATCGGCCGTCGTAGCGTTCATTGAGGGATTCCTCTGATCCGCATCGGACGGATAGAGGCTGATGATGATGATAGGTATATAGGTATAGTTTTCTGCTTACAAAGTGCACGTATGTAAAATAAATATCTTTTGTTTACAGTATAAAGAACATGCGTGCCGTATCCATAGTTAAAGACTCTAAGGTCGCGCAACCATCGTCACCCTCACAGATATCGGTAATGTCTTAACGAAATGTCACTATAGATACGGATTACAGTTTCATCTGACATATTAATTTGCGCGCTTGGCAGTAAAATGACTCGAATGCCGTGACGGTAACGGTTCTTAGAACGGTTTGTAGAACACAAACAGACGGTAAAGGGCTGAGGTAGGAAGGCAGATGTCAGAGGAAAGGGGTAAGTGGTCGTAGGGGTGGTTAGAGGTCAGAGGTATGGGATCAGAGTACAAGGATACTGGTCAGAAGGAGGGTTCATAGTACAGAGGTAGAGGTCAAAGTCATAGGTACAATAGTATAAGTCAGAGGTCAGAGACCAGGGTGGTGATCAGGGAAAAAGAGAGAGAGAGAAGGCTAAATATAAACAAACCTCTAATTGTGACATATTTTTATATAATTGCGAACTGTTTATAGAAATTATTGGAATTAGAAGAGCCAGTCCCGGGGAGTAAACTGACAGACGGGACAAGTAAGAAGAAGACGGCGGAGGAGGTGGTCACGGACATAAAGAACCTCGTCGGAATGGTCGAATGGTAAGACTCCGATATTTTGTCTCTACAAAACTAATGATGTTAGAGCCTAGACTAAACTTCTACTAAAAATATAATACTATAGTTTATCTACATCTTTAAAAGTTAGATTTATTTTTATCTAAGCTAAATTTTAATTTTAAGCCGTAGTGGCTCGCTAGATATTAGCCGTTTTTTTTTAAGTGTAAACTTATTTAAATAGCGCGTGGTACGCATATTTTTAGATGAGATAAGATCTCTGAACTCGCGACACCGTTTGACGTTTATAAGACGTGGACCCACGATACCGCATACGAAACGCTGGAGACGCAGTTTGACGTTTACATGACGTGGACTCGCGACACCGCACGCGAGCCGCTGGAGTTGCAGTTTGACGTTTGATTTATTTATATAAGATTATGCAATATTTGTTTTGCAAATTGTGTTGCTTCTAAATTATTTCATGCGGCCATTTTGTGCGCCGTTTAAATTGTGTAGATTGGCATAATCTTTTACTGTCTGTATTATTGGTATTTGAATTGTTTTATTTTCACTTCTATCGGCAGTCCCTGTGACTGGTTGAGTTTTTTTTCTTAATTTTTAAGCCTAATCAGAATTTCTTAAAATTTGGCCAAGCCAAAAAGTTTTTTATGAAAACAAATTCCGCCAAATTAGTGTTGCAATGCTGCACCGGTTCTGCGCTCTGATTGGCCCACTGATAGCAATTGACGGGTGATTAGCCGATAGGACGCACACACAGATCACTGGTTATTGATATTTTATAGTTAAACAATTTGTTATTTTGAACATGCTTATCTCCGATATGAAAAATTCTTTTTGCAAATGCAAATCAAAATGATAACCGAATTATAATATCTATCTATGGACGCTTTTACACCACTTCAATCTGATTTAATTTAAATTTAAAATCTTTATTCTAATACACATATTTGATACACATCCATGACCCAGGAACACAAAAAACTTTTGGTCCCCTGGCGGGATTTGAACCCGCTCCCCCCGGTTCCAACGCGCTAACCATTGAGCCACAGACTAGGTCGTCAAGTCAATTCTATTTATTTTCTAAGTCTTTTTCAATTTTGGGCCGGCTGAAACCGCGGGGACAGATAGTTTTATATAAACGAAGCGGTTTAAAGCCAGTAAATTAAAACTGTGATGAAAAGTATTTCGTGCAATGGAAATGTCACCGCACTAGTCAACGTCCGAACATGGATTACGAGTGAACCACATACGATACCCGATTGGACGGGATACGATCCAACGCGTTCGCTTGTAGTTTTTCACTCGAAACTAAATTAAAGCTCTTTATCACAAACATTGGATGAGATTAATTATGTGGTTCTTTTAGGTACCACCAGCATTTTTCTTCCAAGCAACCTTGTAATACGAAAGAAGATCTTTGCTAGCAGTGTATTTGTGTCATCCTTGTTTTGTACATCCATAGTTCGAACCGACTGGACAGAATTTAATTCGTGTGCAGCACTGAAATTCTTGGCATTTGAAAACTACTTCCTATATCCTAAAATTAGGTACAGGTCTCGAAATACGGCGAGGAGGAGAAGGATAGCAGTCATTTAGTATTTTTTATACCTCTTAGGAAGATTACAAATTAATTTCCGAACCGATACGAAAAGAGCATCCTCATATTTGAAAGGCAACGCACCTGCGAATGATGTAGTGGGTGTCCATGGATGTAGCTGATCACTTAATATCAGGTGAGCCGAATATCCGTTGGCCCCCTCTTCTAGAAAAAAAACTAACACAACTATAGTCACAGGGACTGCCGATAGAAGTGAAAACAAAAGAATTAAATTCAAATACCTATAATACTATATTGTACTGGCTTTAATAGATTATGACAACCTATACAATTTAAACGGCGCACAAAATGGCAGCATAGCATTAAAATTTCAGTGTTTTTTATGTTAGTTGGATAGACAAACTGGCAAACGTACCACCTGATGGTAAGTGGTCGACGTCGTCCATGAACATAAACTAGTATACCTGGAACGAGCCCACGCAACTCATTTATGTGTTGTCTATCCTGAGACATAAGATGTTAAGTCTCGGTGCCAGTAATTACACTGCCTGTCCCTTCTCTCCGAAACACAGCAAAGCTGTTTCACGGCAGAATCAAGCAAGATGGTGGTACCCATGCAGCGGGGAGCGCGGCACAGCGCTTCCCTCCCACCGGTAAACTTGACGATTGGTTAGGTAAATAAATATTGCATAATCTTATATAAATAAATCAAACGTCAAATAGCGTCTCATAACGGTGGTAAAGGTGTCGCGAATCCAGAGATTTTATCTCATCTAAAAATACTCGTATGTGTAACGCACCTAAAGAAGTTTTCACTTTAAAAAAAAACTAAAACTTGGCTTTACCATTACAGGACCATAGAACACATCGAGGGCGAGATCCACCTGCCGATGCCCGATATCCCGGACATCGCGGAGCACCCTGGACACGTGGGCTTCCAGGACCCCAAACTGAAAGCTCAGCTCGAGGAGGCGATCATGATGTGGCAGTCACACATCGACAGCACCATCGCCGCCTGTCTGGGACGGGTAATGACTAACAAACTGTTTAACACTTATATTTACAAACTAGCTGTTGCCCGCAGCTTCGCCCGCGTAACTTAGATTTACAGCCGTAGACGGATTGATGATGATTGTTTTTATAGCTTTAGTTACTCCTTAAACATCAGCTATCTGTCAGTGAAAGACCCATCAAAATCGGCCCAGCCGTTTCCGAGATAAGCCGGAACAAACAGACAGACAGACAAAAATTTTAAAAAATGCTATTTTGGTATATGTACCGTGTATACATCCATAGGCATTTAGTAAAAAGCGGTTATTTTAATGTTACAAACAGACACTCCTATTTAATTTATCTGTATATGTATATTTACAAACATTTCTCATTTATGTCGCGGTGCTTAATATTTCGGCATTGCCTACGAACGCCTTGCTCAGGAAATCGACTGTAGGCAGGTGAAGACCGTTTCAATGATTAAGAGTAAAACCCAAGTATTTAAGACTGGTGCATCTAGGGCTTTGTAATGGGACAATATTATATTCGTTACTACGTTGTTACCAAAAAAAGCTGGAAAAAGATATATTCTACTTGGTCAGTTTCCTTTATTCCTTCAACTATAATCAAAGAAAGCGATATATTTGATGAGAATAATTAAAAAAACAGCAAAAGTAAATTTTGTACAATGTGACACAGATATAAATATTCCACACTAGCTGTTGCCTGCAGCTGCGCCCGCGTTGACTTACTCAACTTAATTACTGTTAGTCACAGCGTGATGTTATATAGCCTATAGCCTTCCTCGATAAATGGGCTATCTAACACTGAAAGAATTTTTCAAACCGGACCAGTAGTTCCTGAGATTAGCGCGTTCAAACAAACAAACAAACTCTTCAGCTTTATAATATTAGTATAGATTACAAGTGAGGTGCTATCAAAGTGGTGTTGTCGTTTAATTTGAGTATCGATTATCGGTAAGGTAGAATTTTATTACAACAATATCGTGTTTATGATAGTTTACAAAATATTTATTAGCAACTATCAGCGGATAATGATAATAATGATAATTTTCGTGACAATTTGGCAGGAATCTTTCTTATTTCCTATCACAACATATTTTACCTCTGGGAGGGTTGCGCTGTGCTGCGCTCCCGTCTGCTTGGGTACCTCATGCAGGAGAGACAAGCATCCTGATTGTTTCTCCCGTGAAACAGCTGTTTTACGGACAGAAGGCCTGTCCTTGGCCTGGCATAGAGACTTGACATCTTAGTTTCAGAATAGTCAATACATGAAATCCAGGGCTAGGCTAATTCCAGGTAAACTCGTGTACACGGCAACGCTCACCACTTACCATGAGGTGGCGCGTCTGCGTCTATCCAACTAACGTACAAAAATCCTTTCTTAATTGATCCTATAGGGAAGGAGTTGGACGTATTAGGCTAATGAGGCCGAGCCGTAAACATACTTGTTATTCGCTAATCGCCCCCTCCCTTCCCTCCCCCCTCGTGTCCCGGGAATGCAATTTACTTAATAGATTAAAGCGAATCCTGTCTCTGCAAGTTCAATTACACGATTCTAACGGATGAGCTCCAAATTTAATTATGGGGCACTAATTGGATGTTTTATGAACACGCATGTGTGTGGGATAGTGATGATGATGATGATGATGATGATGATGATGATGATGATGATGACGAGGATGATTTTGATGATGATGATGATAATGATGATGTAACGACTGTCGGAGCAATCAATACTGACTTGTTTTGTTTTATTTACCTAGTAGCTAAGGAAAAGAAATAATTTCATAAATGTAGGTATACAAAAATGAATGTCAAGTCATTCGTATCATCGGATCGGCAGTTGTCAGTCCGCTTATTAAACGAGGCATTATGTCCAGCAGTAAATGCCAGGATATTGATAATGACGATGGTAATATTGAAACGATATGGTACTTTTTATTTTATTTCGTTTCAACATCAAAAGTCCTTATCAATATGAAGGAATTACGAGTTGCAATTATCTCTTAACATCTCCTAGGCTCCTGCGCTGAATCTGTTGCTGACATGGTGTCAATTCATCATATAATTCTGCTTAATAACTTTACAGACAAAGGAAGGTGAGGGTCCGGTGGCCGAGTACAAGTACTGGAGGGAGAGAGACGCGGAGATATCGCTGCTGGTGGAACAGCTGAAGCAGCCCATGGTGGTTCAGATATTAAATGCGCTGAAGAAGTTCGGCTCCACTTATTTGGAGGTAAGGCAATGAAAAGGGTTTTTTATGTCACTTGGAAACTGGCAACATGATGGTAACTGGGCAGCGTCGCCCATGAACATTAACTAGTTTACCTGGAACTAGCCCAGGCAACTCTTTTATGTTTTGCCTATCCTGTGACATAAGATGTTAAGCAAAGCTGTTTCAATAGTAGGGGGGCCATGATGCTAAATGGGGATTTCCTCGAGCGTCATAGAGACCTATTGGGTAGCAAAGCTTGCATGATAAGAAGAAAAAAAAATTATATAACATATACCTATTCATCGGTGGGGGAAGCGGCTACAGATTTTTTAATATGTAAAAAAATACTGTTGCATGGACATACTCGAGCGCGTCAGATATTGATAGCATCAATGTCCTACGTATTTTTAATAATGTATGTATGTTAATCTGATTGTTTGCATGATGCGGTAGGTCGTACGTAACGGTTGAAAATGAAAAAAATAATAATTTAATCGAGCGTGTCAGATTTTTTGAGGGGGTGTTAAGTGAACCTAAAAAAAGCTCTCATTCAATAATCTGACGATTTTGATATGACGCAAACTCGCGGCCATTATTATAATATGCAAAAAAAAATCGCCATTTTGAAATTCTCAAGCGCGTCAGATTAAGATATATATAGTTCATCTTTATGTCTTAGACGTGCTGTATCATAATCTGACAATTATCTAAAGGGGTTCGTCTAATCTGACAAAAAAAACCGTTTTATTTTTTTAAATCATTGAACTTGATTCATTGAAAAGCTAAGGAAATATCATGCAAATAAAAAAGTGTATGTTCTTTTAAGTAGAATACTTGTATTTATAAGAAAATAATTTAGGAACAAAATGCTCAAAAAAAAATTTTTTTTTTTTAAAATAAATTGATAATTTAATCATGATCTTTTGTCTTTCAGATGTATTGTGATACAATTTAACTGCACAAACCATGATAATGAATTTTCCCAATCTAATCAGGTATTTGGAGCCATTTATGGCTCCAATAAACGTGCTTCAAAATGGGCGCGTGGTCTTAGTTCCTATAGTAAAATTATTCTAAGGTCAAAAAAGGTTTTGGTCATAGAATAATTTCCAATGGGAAACACGTTGTAAATAATATGCCACGAACGAGTCTCTGTGATCAGCTGTGATGGCATCATATGGCAACAAAAACCAGAGTGGGGACGGAGTGATAGAGAAAGAGTGAGAGAGGAATAGAAACGCAGCTAGGGCCTGGAAGGAGGGTCGGCTCTGCCTGCTACCAAAGGCAGGGCGGACCCCGGACTCGGCTTCGGCGGTGCGACCGGTGGTGTTGCTGAGCGAAGCTGGGAAGGCTTTGGAGAGAATAGTGGCCTGCCGGCTCGTTCAGCACCTGGAGGAGGGCCCGGGACCGGGACTCTCAGAGTCCCAATTTGGGTTCCGGGCACGCCGGTCGACCGTCGACGCCCTCAAACGCCTTCGGGCGGTGACGGGTGAGGCGGAACTCTTCCGCGGGACCGGGCGGAAAGGACCCCCAGCGGGGGCTGCCCTCCAGATCGGAGGAGCGAGTGTGAGGATGAGCCCCCACATCAAATATTTGGGGCTCATCCTCGACGGAGGGTGGACCTTCGGCCCACATTTCTCAATGTTGGGTCCGAAGGTCGTGAAGGCGGCAAGTGCTCTGGGCAGACTCCTCCCGAACCTCGGAGGACCCAGTGCCGCCTGTAGGCAGCTATACTCCGGAGTCTGCCGGAGTATGGCAACTTACGGTGCACCAATCTGGGCGGGTCACCTTACCACGAGAAATAAGGCCCAGCTGCGCTCGGCGCAGCGGGTCATCGCGGTAAGAGTGATCCGGGGGTACCGTACAGTGTCGTGGGCGGCAGCCACTGCCCTGGCCGGTGACCCCCCGTGGGAACTCGTGGCGGAGGTTCTTGCCGAGACGCACTCCTATGTCTCGGATAGGAGGTCTCTTGGTGAGAGCCTTACGTTGGACGAGATCCTTCGGGTTCGCCGACTAGGGCAAGAGGCGTTAATGCGAAGGTGGGGAGAGGACCTGGCACAGCAGCCGTACGGCAAAAGCCTAACGGTTGCTCTGCGTCTGGTCCTTGAGCGGTGGATGCGCCGTAAGCGCAAACCCCTCGCCTTCCGTCTGACACAGGTGCTCACTGGGCATTGTTGCTTTGGTGAGTACCTGTGCCGGACGGCCTGCAGGGAGCCGTTGACAGTGTGTCACGATTGTGGCGCGGCGGTGGACTCGGCCCAGCACACCCTCGAGGTGTGCCCGAGATGGGCGGCGCTGCGTCATGATCTGACATCGGTCATCGGAGGGGACTTGTCTCTGCCGAGTGTCATCACCGCGATGCTCGGTGACGACGAGTCCTGGACGGCGATGGTTTCCTTCTGCGAGGCAGTAATGTCCCAGAAGGAGGCCGACGAACGGGTGAGAGAGGAGGCCGCCGACGAGGCCTCCCCCCGTGGGCGATGAACGGGGGTGCGCAGGAGGCGCTACTTAATGCGCCTCCAGTAACGCTCGTGTCGGGTTCAGGATGGGAACCTGGGCCCAGAATGACACGACGTCGCGGGGACTGTCTAAGCAGCCGGGTAGACCCCCCTTAAGAGGAGTAGTCTGGCCTTCGCCGGGGCCAGCCTGTCGCTGAAGTGATCCTGTTGAATGCCTATCCGGGACCCTCATAATGCGGCTGAAGGCGCTCGCAGTGGTTTTAGTTTACGGGTAGGGCACTCCCAGGTGCGAGTCCCACATAGGGTCAGGATCTACCCGAGATCCTGGCTACATGCGTAAAAAGCATTTCCCTGCGATAACAAAAAAAAAAAAAAAAAAGGAATAGAAACGCAGAGGGAAATATAAGCATTACGCAGCTGCATGCATTAAACTTTATCGACGAATTTTTGTTATTTCGACTGGCGGACCTCGTCAGATTATATATTTTTCGCTATCCTAGAAATATTTCCTTAAAAAAAAAAAAAAAAGTGGAATAATAATGGTAGTGGAATGTACACTTTTTATTATGTAACTAACTCACCCTACCTTAATCTGACGCGCTCGAGAATTTCTGACGATCAGTTTTTTTTTACTAATCTGATCCTTTATCCTTGACGGGCGGCCTTATATTATATGGGGCTCATGTATGGTGAAGGTACTCAACTGGTTGCAAGGTAGCCCTCCATATATTAATCTGCCGAGCTCGAGTAAATCCCCAAATCCCCTCTACAAGAGAGGAACAACGATGTTTACTCGGCACGTATAATATAAATGCCTATCATGAAATGAGATGATAAGTCTCTACACAAAACACAGCATAGTTGATCCACAGCAGAAATAGGCAGGATGTATCTATGCACCCCACCATGGTTCACCTTGACGTGGCGGTGGGGCTCAGTAGCCCAGGGTGAGCCGCTGCACCTTGAGCGAAGCTAATTGAGCCGAAGGGGCTTTTTGTACCCCTCTTATAATAAGAGGGGACAAAAGAGCAGGGGGCAAGGGGTGAGGGCGGGAACCTCACCCCATTGTACTGTCCCGACGATGGGAGGGGTTGTTCTGTGGTGCGGGGCAACCCCTCTGTGGGGGTGGGCACTGTTTGTTTTATTAGATCCGGGGCACTTCACCAAATGCGGCATTGGTGGCACTCGCCGGGTTTTAGTGGGTAGAGCTCCGTCCACTTACCAGCTTTTCAGGCTCAGCGAGTCCCACATACCCGCGTGGGGAGACCCACTCCCCCCGCGGGATGCCTCAGAGCATTTCCCGGCGTTAAAGAAAAAAAAGGATGTATCTATGCAGGCAATATATATATTTCGTAAAAATATTTCCATACATAATAAAATATCGCTTTTTTAGCCCTATTAATTTTTGGAATAGTACAATTATTAGCTGATAAAATAATTATTCAAACTTTACTTATAACTAAGACAAATTTTGAGAAGCGAAAATCGTAAGGAAAGTCTTGTTTAAATCAAGAAACCAAGTGATTTATGTGACCTTGTAAGAAAAAATAATCGAGAGATGTTCATTGCAGGGCTTCAGTAACTATAAAGAGAAACTTATGGAGCAATTCAATTTAGCCGGCGACAATTTGAAATTCCTCTCAACTTTGATGCGCTTCTTTACGGTAAAGTATATAATTTAAGCTTTGTGGTTTTTTTATTGTTATTTGTTTGTTATATGAGGCAAATGTTTATATATGAGAAAATGTTGTGTTGAACTTTCGAACAATTTTAATCAACACACACCGGTGGGAAACAGCTTTGCTGTGTTTCAGAAAAAAAGGCAGTACATGCAGTACAATTACTGGCACATGGACTTAACATCTTGTCTCAGGATAGGTAACGCGTCTCTTTGCCAGTAATTACACTGCCTGTCTTGCCCTTCTCTCCGAAACACAGCACATCCCTCCCACCGGTAAAAGTAATTCTGTCTTTTTGTTTGTTACCTTTTAATGTCCATTAATCCGATTTCAATAAAAGGCAATGGGCATAGATTATATACATATAACAACACTAATTGTTGCTCGCAGTTTCGCCCGCGTTAGCTCTGATTTGGAGCCAGATTGATGATGTTTATTTTATAGCCCAATTGGTCCTTATAACATCAGCTATCCAGCCAGTGAAAGTTTCGTCAAATTCAACCCAGCCGTTTTAGAGATTAGCTGGACCAAACAAACAGACAGACAAAAGTTGTAAAAAAATGTTATTTTGGTATATGTACCGTGTATACATCCATTTAGTAAAAAGCTGTTATTTTAAAATTACAAACAGACACTCCGATTGTATTTATCTGTATAGATGACCTACCAAAATAATAGTACCGCTATAAATCTAAAATAACATAGGTAAAGTTGTGGACGAAAGCTAGTGTTATAATTAGAACATTATGACGTGAAACGTGTCCCCAGGGTGTGATAATGTTTGCTGAATTTCAAGTACATTTTGAGACGCTAATTCTGCCGTTTATAAGATTTTAAGTAGTGTGAGTTGTGCATATTGAAGCCCGCGGAATTGCTCGAAAATTTTCATAATTATGGACCAAAGGGACATTCCGTTTTTCAGCTTTAATGCGGTCGGCATTTCAATATGCCGACCGCATTAAAGCTGAAAAACGTATTGGTGAAATTACAAATCAGACAAGCGCGAATATAAATCGCCCGTTGGTGGTTCCGAAAACGTGTTTTTTTTATATTGTAATATAAAAATGTAAACGCATATTATACCTACAATAAATTAACGTTTTTCAGATTTTTTCCAAATTTTATGATTCTATGACCTATGTCAATGGTAAGTACCCTATAGGTATTGGTTTAACAAACAGACAGACAGAGACAGACAGTATATAGTCGGACGAACAACGAAGTGCGTTTTCTCATTTTGAGTAACAGAATCCTAAAAATATGTTACTATTTCAACTTAATCGTGTGAGTAATAAGCACAAAAACTAAGTACTATATATATCAAAATTATGAAAAAATAAAATGGCGGATGCGTGGCGCCTATTTATAAGTAGATAGGGTTGACCAGTCAAGTTTTCTTACCAATAATGAGGTAACTGTAATGTCTTTGTCTGGTGTGTTCGAAAATCATTGAAGGTGTGTAAAGTTTGCCACCTTGTAGACCAATGCCTTGAATACCGACTTATGTCGAGGAAAAGTTCTACTGAGTTTGTTTCGCCGTATCTTCTCAGTTGGCTCGCTTTGGAATCGATAGTAGATTTGACGTTCAAAAAGATACTTTGATGGAACTGTTTTGTTTTTTTTTTTAATTTCATTTTTTATATGACCAGTCGTATACATCTATAGAGATAAATAAAATTGGAGTGTCTGTTTGTAATTATAAAATAACCACTTTTTATTTAATGCATATGGATGTATACACGGTACATATACCAAAATAGCCTTTTTTACAATTTTTGTCTGTCTGTCCGTCTGTCTGTCTGTCTGTTTGTTCCGGCTAATCTCTGGAATGGCTGGGCTGATTTTGATGGGACTGGAAGATAGTTGATGTTATAGGGAGTAACTTAGGATATAAAAATAATAATCATCATCAATCCGCGTACGGCTGTAAATCTAAGTTAACTAGGGCGAATATGCGGGCAACAGCTAGTTCCTAATATTTATCTCCAGGTTATAGAAGGGGACTCGCCACTGCAGCACGTGATCGACATGCTGCCCGAGATGGTGGACAGCATCTACATGATGTGGGTGCTGTCCAAGGGCTACCGGACCGATGAAACAATGGTGCCACTGCTCTCCAGGATATCCTGGGCTCTGTGCGACAAACTGGAGAGATTCCTCAACGTTCACAAATTGTTTGAGTAAGAATGATCAATATATTAATAATAATAATATCTATGGACGCTTTTACACCACGTCAATCTGGTCCCGTGGTAAGTTCTGGAAGAGCTTGTGTTACGGGTATCAGACATTATATATATACATGTATTTATATATGTTTATTATATATTACACATATTTAATACACATCCATGACCCAGGAACACAGAAAACTTTTTGTTCCCTGGCGGGATTCGAACCCGCAACCTTCGACTTGAGCGCCAACGCTCTAACCGTTGAGCCACAGAGGTCGTCGATTATTTTATAATGTTTCACTGATTATAATGACACAACTTTACTGTTTTTATCGCAGTTTATTAAGATTTATAAAGGCCCGACGTTTCGGATACTTTATAGCTTGGTACCATGATTACGTGAGGACTGCTGTGTCATCGGTGTCATCAGCTCCATCGCCGGGTCACCCAGATGACGAGGTTGGGTTGTAGCGCCACTGCTGGGTTCTAGTGGGTAGAGTCTGCGCGCACTGTAGCATATTTTCGGGTGCAGAGAGTCCCACATAGCCCCTGGGATCCCCTGGCCCGGTGGTATGCATAAGAGAATTCCCCAGCGGGAACAAAAAAAAAAGAACTGCGGTATCAGACGTCTTAACGTTACAAAGTTATTCGAAACTACCCTATCAATTCTACGCAGAAAGTGCTGAGTCTTTAATCTGTGTCATATGATTATGCTTGAATTTAATTTAATTATTTTAATAATGGGAACTTAAGTAGATGGCAATAGCCAGCCATCTTCTCTATTAAAATTAGGATGTTTTTTTTAAATTTCAATAGCCTCACGGACCATCCTTGGTTGGAATCGGTGTTCTTTGGCGAGGTTTTCTGGTTTATCAAATCTAATATAATGGCGAGCTTTGTCAAGACTTTATTTACAGATTGCGGACTTAGTGTAGCGACGGTGTTTTAAATCAGCTATAGATATGTTCTTAAGGAGGCAACGGATAATAGAGCATACATACTCATATTCGTAAGGCCGGCAACGTACCTGCTAATGATGTAGCGGGTGTCTACGGATGTCGGTTATCACTTACCATCAGGTGAGACGACGGTCCGTTTGCCCCCTCTTCTATAAAAAAACAAAAATAATTCCCACGCTCGCTCCGCCCATTTCACATAGTTTCGATGACATAGCATAATTTATACAAAAAAAGAGACGAAAGACAGCGGCGCGCTAATGAACACAAAGGCGTATGCGACATTAGCCCCGAAAGTATAAAATAAATCAGATAAAATAAACTACGCTAGTAAATAACATGATTTTTCTAAATTCGCTATATAAGTAGCATTACTATGATTACTACCTATCGTTTCTGAAAATTTCGAAATATGGAATAGAATAGAATAAAGTTTATTCAGTAAACCATACATGGCATCACAGTACAGATAAACATTAAGCAATTAGAATAGTGAAAGATAAGAAATATATATACAAAAAGGAAAATAAAATAATAATAAAACATAAAATCATAAATCTCGTACAAATGACATACAAACCAACGTTTTGTTTCCTTTTTTTTTCATTTAAAGGCATTAGTTACTAGGATATTAGCCATACAAAATACAATATTCGGTCTGTAATACGCAGAAATGGCGGGAAACCCCAAGGAGGGCGGCTTCGCTCCTTTAGCCCCCATCCACCACAATATTCGCCAAACAATCACATTATATTATATTACACAGATTAAGTTTTTAAAACAAACACTATAGAAACCGCCAGAACAGCCCTACTAAGAAAATCACTCCAGAACGGTACCCCATAAGATTTGCCAACCAATCACAACATATAAAGATCAAGTTTTTAAAAAATTACGAACCATTTTTTTGGAACTCAGCGCACGACCAAAATTCGTGCTTGTTTTATTTCTTTATGGTCAATATCGCGGTTTATTTACATTACATTCCTGGCGATCTGGATACTCTGCTTACATCAATCGTTGTTATATCGACAGTTCCCGGTCCCTATGTAAAGTATCGAAAGTGAAAAATGCTTACGTTAAAGGTGTTATTTTTTGGTATAAGTTTATTATAAATTATGATAAACTGACGAAATTTAATATTTATACTTGTGTCAGTGATACGAAACAATAGGTTATGAAAAGATCAGCTTATAATTCGATTTTTATGAAATTCAGTTACCATAATGTACTATAAAAATAATAAAATAAATAATAAATAATAAAAATATTTTTATTCAATGTTGTACGTCAAAGTAGCTTATTGAACGTCAAATGACTCTACCACCGGTTCCAAAACTAGTCCACTGAGAAGAACCGGCGAAACAAACTCAGTGAAACTAATCTTTTCAATATTATACAATATAGGTACATAATATGATATAATTATACATAGAAGCCATGTAGGAAACGCCTTATTCCCAAGGTGTGGTATCTTCAATAAATTCTTTTATTTTGTAGTATCCTTTACCACACAAACGTTCTTTAACAGTTTTTTTAAATTTATTTATCGATAGGTTTTGAACGTTTTCTGGGATCCTATTGTAGAAGCGTATACATTGACCCATATAAAATGTAACTGAGAATAAAATGAATCCATTGAACTCGATTTCAACTGGGATGATATTATTTTCATAATAGATGCGAGATTAAAGTCATTTTCGCTAAGAACATTGCTCAAATAAAATGAAATGTATAGGTATTAATGCACTACTTTGTATGTAAATTTTATGATTATTAATTTCTTGCTTATTCTGGTTATTAATTCTGATCAAATATTAAACGTTTACGTGAACAATTTAAGACGATATTAAACGTCTAAGATGAAAGATAAGATAACGAAAATTATATAATATCTTTAGTTTTAGATTAAGGCGAGTCACTGAGACTAGCACGTTCTCTGTAGTATTAGAAATTAAATATTTCGATATGAAAATGATGTGCAAACTTACATATTTTATTAGTAAATTATTCGTTTTAGTTTTTATTTTAGCCTGTTTTCGGGATTTTTTATGATCAAGTAAAGTAAATCTTATCGTGTAACCAATTAGCACATTCCGTAGACAATATCTTTAGGTATCTCTGATATTTTTTGTGAGACTAGTAAATATCTCAAAAATTTGATGTGGCAAACCATTTTTCCCGTTTCGCCTGCGGTGACTCGCTTTAAAGATATCATGATATTGTAGTTTTATGAGTGGTTTAGTATTCTCTCTCTTTATCATCATCATCAGCGTCTAATCGTCCACTGCTGAACATAGGCCTCCATCATAGAACGCCAAGAGGACTGATCCCTTGCCACTCGCATCCAACACCGGCCACTGTACGGAGGTGGTCTTGTGAATCTAATCTGATCTAATAATAATCTTACCTCTCTTTTGCGAACACATAATAATCATTCAATAAATATTGCAAATGAAAAAAAAAACTAAAAAACACTAGTTTAAAATCCAGGCTCTTAAAAAAGCGAGTAATAAATATATAGTTTGCCTTTTTGACTTAAAAATCATTTGCCCTGTTCCGAAAAAAAGATGCAGGCAGGGTAATTACTGAATGTGATTATATTATTATATTATTATTATATAAATTCGTTCATGTTGGGCGACGTTTACCACTCATTATCAAGCGGAATTGCTAGTTTGCCTATCCAACTGACATTTGTCAACTTTGAAGATAGACTTGTGTGTGAAAATGTTCACACCAAATACATATTATAGTTTTTTTTTTATAGTAGAGGGGGTAAACGAACAGTCGGTTGACCTGTTGGTAAGTGAATAGCGACATCCACAGACACACACTACACCAAAGCATGTATGAAATCTTTCCTTTCCAGCAACCCCAACGAAGTGGTGCTGTCGCTGGCACGAGCTGGCCAGAAGATAATGGAAATGTGGCACGAGTTGTACAAGGAGACGAGGCGCAACATCGAGCTGAGCGGGAAGGGGGCGCGGTGGGAGTTCGATCAGCCGCTGCTGTTTACGAGAACCGATTACATTGGATGTGTGGCGGGAGACCTGGCGCAAGTTGTCCAGGTAATTGGGAAACCACGTCATGTGGTGGGGGTGGTATCCCTTTGAGTTGTAACACTACATTGGTTCAGTAGCGGGAGACCTGGGGTAACAGTCCTGGTAGTTAGTGGTGATGAAGAAGGATTTCTTCATCACCACTAACTACCAGGACAGGGTGACACCTATCGCTCACATAACACCGGCGTCAAGTGACAGCTATGCTTGAACTTCGTACAAACGTTGCTACTGAATATTTGTTTCCAGGTCCTCATAGATTTTGAGCGGATTTTCGGCGCGGAGCTCAAATCTATCATTAGCGACCCAACTCAAATCGACGACGTGCGGAAACGGGTGAAGAACCTAGTGTATCCCATTAGGACGGTCGACTTCAGCGTGTTCGTGTTTGACAACAAGGAGAACTGGGATGTCATCATGAACGACTTCTGGAACGAAGTG
Source organism: Helleia helle (assembly GCA_963853865.1). Taxonomy (NCBI): domain Eukaryota; kingdom Metazoa; phylum Arthropoda; class Insecta; order Lepidoptera; family Lycaenidae; genus Helleia; species Helleia helle. The sequence goes on along the minus strand of OY971433.1, from coordinate 13,959,454 downwards.
AGATACCTGGAGGACGAGGCGAAGAATTACATCAATCAGAGCTTCGAGAATTTACGGTAACGACATGTTTCAATGGCGTAACTTTGTATAAAATAAAATAGAAGATGGGGCAAACGGACAGCTGGTTCACCTGGTGGTGAGTGAGTAGTAACATCCATAGACACTTACACCAGAGGATTATCATTTCTTTCAAATATGAGTATGTTCTTTTATTATTACAGTAAGGGTTATGCCATGCTGCTTTCCAGCTGCATTGGGCCGGCACGACCTGGGTGGTAACTCTCGCTCACATAGCACCGGCGTCAAGTGACAGCTATCCTGTCACGTTTCGTGCGTTTTGTGAGTTTTATAGGGGATAGGGAAAAGGAGGACAACGCTGAGCATAACTTTTGGTTGTGCGGATGTCTGTGGGCGTCGGTAGTCACCATGAGGCTCCGAGTGCTCGGTTACGTCCTCATGACATAAAAAACTCGGCGGTCGTTGTTTCGAATCCCGTTGAAATTATTCTTTTGGGATGATTATATTCTGTTTCGATCGTAACACAAGATTCGCCAAGCAACTAGGTTAAAGTATCGTGCTTATTGATTAATGATACTTTTTTGATTCTTAGTATAAAATATAAATGAAAAATATCAGGAAGCTTTGGTATTGATAATTTATGATCAGGCTATATTATAAACTAGCTGTTGCCCGCAACTTCGCCTGCGTTAACTTAGATTTACAGCCGTACCCGGATTGCTGATGATTATTTTTATAGCCTAATTTATTCCATAATACATCAGCTATCTGCTAGGGAAAGTCCTATCAAAATCGGCCCATCTTTTTCGGGGATTAGCCGGAACAAACAGACAGACAAACAGACAAAAATTGAAAAAAATGCTATTTTGGTATATGTACGGTGTATACATCGATATGCATTACTTAGTAAAAAGTGCTTATTTTAATATTAAAAACACACAATTTTATATAATATCTGTATAGATTTAAATTGATATTGATATATAAACCTTTATTCGTATTTTTTATACTAATCTACTTCTGCCAAACTTAAACAATAAAATATATCACGACGAATCCTATGCTGTATTAGTATTTCGTAAGTTTTGTAATAAAAAAACTGGAGGCGCCGGGTATCGATCCCGGTACCTCTCGCATGCTAAGCGAGCGCTCTACCATCTGAGCTACGCCCCCTATATTATAATGTATTAAATTATTTATAAGTATTTGCATACGCCGACAAGTTATGACCTAGTTTCCCAAACTCGTTTGACAGCATGTATTTGCGTTCATTATAATATGATTATTAAGGCTTGGTTAATATTTTAATCGTGTTATATCATCAACCTTAACACTTCCTCTGCTGGATAGGCCTCGTTCAATGAACGCCGCGACGAGGAATCCCAGTTACTATCCAAAAAAAATGGTAAAGTGGACGCAGACCACCAATTAAAACCCGGTGGTATTCTCCTAGTCGTGCTGGCCCGGTGCGGGAACAGGTGGTATGGTCCGCACCGGTGACGGTGTGCCTTTAGCTCTCTTCAGAAGCCAGGGGGGTGTCTTCCCCCTCCTCCTTCTTTTTTTTATGTTATTTGGATAAGCAAACTGGCAAACGTGCCACCTGATGGTAAGTGGTCGACGTCGCCTATGAACATAAACTAGTTTACCTGGAACGAGCCCAGGCAACTCTCAACTGGCAAAGTGCCAGTAATTACATTGCCTGTCTTGCCCTTCTCTCCGAAACACAGCAAAGCTGTTTCACTGGAGAAACAAGCAAGATGGTGGTACCCATGCAGCCGGGAGCGCGGCACAGCGCTTCCCTCCCACCTTCTTCGCTTAAGGCACCCTGAACACATAAATGCCTTATGGCTTGGCCCTAACGAGCGCGCATCGGATCCCCCGCTCAGCTGCGCCGGTTACTACGGCGGTGCGACCGCCTGTCGCCGAGGGCCGCGCCGGAACTCGATCCTCTAATACTCTCATGATATACGTTGCAACTTTAATAATAATTAGATTTTACTAATTAATTATAATAGAACAACATTTTATAAATTTTATCGCGGTTTATAAAGTTTAAGCCCGACGTTTCGGATACTTTTAGCAACCATGGTCGCGGGCGTAAAAAAGTCGCGCATGTAAAATACCTAATAAGCCGCGATGAAATTCGTAATAAGTTGTTTCATTATAAAGAGAAATCCGCGTAAGGATTTGGTGATTCATATTCTTTCAGATCCTCTGAAGAGGCGTTGGACGTGCTCCTCAAGTTCATGGAGTTTGACACAAGGGAGGCTATCAAGAGACAGCTCTCCACCAAGTTCGACCACGTCATGAGACAGTTCATCAAGGAGATCACGACCATAGAGGATACGTTCACGGTTGAGATATAATATATACTAATAGAATTACGTAGAGGCATCCTGAGCATGCCTTGGTGTCGGGGCGAAATATGCGTTCATTGTGTGGTGGTGGTGCATGCAAGTATATGCTTATAAAATTATGAAATGCAAATCATTCATAATTTTTTACTATTTTGTCGCGCGTAGAGTGACTATGTCTACGATAAAAACGAGAGGCATTAAATTAAACCACATATACTATGTACCATTTTCAGGCTACACACCAAAACTTAGACCAATAGAATCAATAGTTTAGTCACAGAATATTTTTAAAGTTTTAAACCCGCTCCGCTTTGTTCGACCCGGTGCGACGTTCCCTTTTAGATTTGAAGGTTAGTGGACATTTTACAAAGAATATTTACGTTTTACTTTGAATATTCACGTATTTAAGTTCTTCGATTTTTTTTATTTCTCTCATAAACATTGATTAATAGTTTCATATTAACCTTAAGCATGTGTAGTATTATATGTGGTTTAATTTAATGCATCTCGCTTTTATCAACCTTATTATACAATATATTATATTATAAGCAATGATTATAAATTAGGAGCGTATATTAGTATATTATTTTCAGACTGTCAATAAACAAATTATAATGTAAACTATGCCTGAGGCTTCTACTCCATTTACTTATCACTTATTTTGAGGCGACTGGAAAAGCGGAGAAAAGTCTTTCATCATCATCATCATCAGCCTCTAGACGTCCACTGCTGAACTTACGCCTCGCTCAAAGAACGCCAAGACGACACATCCCATGCCACTCGCATCCAACACGGACCGGCCACTGTACGGAGATCGTCTTTCCACCTGGTTAATGGTCGACCAACACTTCGTCTACCTAAACGTGGCCTCCGCTCTTGAACCCTATTGGCCCATCGGCCATCCGTTCTCCTGAGTATGTGACCAGCCCACTGTCACTTCAACGAGCTTCATATTCGCGTGATATCGGTAACTTTAGTTTAAAAGTAAAAAATAAGTTTAGGGAAAAGTTTTTATGTATAAAAATTTCGTGTCAAGTTATTTATCGCGATAAACTTCTAGCCTGAAGCGGCGGCTTGGATATGCTTGAACCCTCGGTTCAAGCATATCCGAGCCGTTCAAGCAGACCAAGTAATATTAAGCTTATAATATCTAGGCCAAAGTTGTTCACGAAATAACTAATCAATTTATTTACAAATGTAGCGCTACCGTAAGAACCCACCACTGCTTCGCAACCATCCCCCAGTCGCCGGCGCGGTGTACTGGGCGCGGGCACTCTTCAACAAGATGAAACAACCAATATTGAAGTTTCAAAAGGTATACCTTTTAACATTTGGGAGGAGTTAACTCTTTAAACCTAATAAGAATCGTCATCGTTGATAACTTCATCATCATAATCACTATCATCATCAACATGATCATCATCATCACTATCATCATCAACTTAATCATCATCATCATCAGTCTTTATCCGTTCACTGCTGAACATAGGCCATTTTTTTTTCTTTTACGCCAGGAATTGCTCTGAGGCATCCCGCCTGGGGAGTGGGTCTCCCCAGGTGGAGATTGAATATATTGAAACATTGTAAAGGGGAAAGTATACACTTCACAAAGCAGTGCAGGTTTCCATTCGCATGTAACACGATTGTGTTCTTCTCACGAAATCTTTTCACAAATAATATCGAAACTTTTGATAGCATCACAGCTGTCACGGCTGTAGAGAGCATTAACGAGGAAAGGGACTAGTTGCTGATGAACATTGACATCAATTTGATGGTATCATATCATCACTTGAAACGATTGTTCTGCATAGTAACAACCCTTTAACGAACACGAACTAACAAACTTTTACTTTTATTTGTATTCGAGAAAAGGCCACTACAATGGCTGATGATAATAATTATGATGATTGGGTTTTTTTAATCTTTATTGACTTTTAAAACGGGTTTTTATTACATGATATATGACACGGATACGTCAACGCCACTTATCTTATGTACACATTTATGATATTATAAATTATAAATATAATATAAATATATATATAAATTATAAAAGTATAAATAAAAATAACTTGAAACAGGAGAAAAAGGTGGATAGAAGATGTCATTACAATAGCAGGAAGTGAATGAAGAAAGAAAGCAAGGGAGAGAAAGGCCTGGAACAAGCTGGATGTATCAGTTGTCTTGGCGTTCTTTGAGGGAGGCCTTTGTTGAGGCCTTTGTACAGCAGTGGACAGATAGGGGCTGATGATGATGATAATGAAGAAATATTTACCAAGAGAATCACAGATTAGGCACAATGTGGTTTGGTAGTGGTTTGGCACATATCAAACCACTCATCTTTTTTGCTAATTCCGTTTAGGCTAAGCTACAATACTCTGTATTAAATCTACATCAAAGGAATGGACAGGGTAAGGTAATTAAAATAGTCATAAAATGTCAACATTCTATTATTATTTTACCGAATATTTAGGTACCGGAGCTGAATGACTGTGAACAGAAGAAGGAGGCGTTTGTCCTGTACAAGACATTCTCGAATGTCATCAAGGAGTACGAGGATGATAAATACAAGGAGTGGCTGCAGACGGCCTCGCGCTTCGTCGATGACATGATGAAGAAGAATATCCTCCACGTGATGCTGAAGAAAGAAGAAGGTGCGAATTCTTTTTGGTTTCTGTTCACGAAAACGATAAAATGGAACTATCCTTAGTATTATTCCGCTGTTCTTTTGTCTATTGAAATAAAAAGTTATGGATTCTTCTTATTGCTAAGTATATAATCATGCAAACTGGCGAGCTACTTGACGCGGGTAATTAGTTAATGTTACCCGTTCATTCGGTATTAGCTCTTATTGTGTACCACACAGGGTTCCTTTTCTAAGTTGCAGAACAGTGAGTCTCGGTGCCAGTAATCAAACTGCAATTTCTACTTTCCTTCCTTTTCCTTCTTATATAGGTGATTTAATATAATATGCCTCTCTTGCCTTTTAAACAGATCCAGTACCATCATCGGGGCGAGGCATGAAGGTGACAGAAGCCGGCAAGGCATATGTGGCGAAGAAGAAAGCTTCAAGCACATCATTGCGACCTGTAGACATTGTCAATAGAGAGATTGCTGAAAAACGACGAAGGGACAAGGCTTGTATGTGGTTTCTTTATGCCTAAAGTATAAATGTTAAATTGCTTAAAATTTAAATTCCTGTATACCGGATAGAAAAGACCTTTGTTAATGAAAGTACAGCTAACGCTAGTTCATTGGTAGGTATACTAGAAAAATAACAATTCTTGCAATGAAATTAAAATATACTACAAAATCGACACAAGGTATATAATATTTTATTGCATTGGGATTTTTGTTGGGTGTAATTTTGTTGGCAGCATTATGCAAATGCTTCTTTAATTGTCGTCGACAGTCTAACAGCTGATCCGCCTGTTGATGGTGTTACAAATAAATCGGAGAGGTTTTATCCAATAGTAAAGGGAACGTGTTCTGTTGCTGAAAGATCCGAGGCACCTCACTGTATGCTGCCGAAGGCATCCGCGGTGGTTTTTAGTGGATAGTTACTTACGTTGAGTCCCACATAACCTCCAGATCCCACCCGAGACTGGCGATATGCCTAAATGTATTTACCATCGCAGAACGAGGAGGACAGGGATATGGACTGCTGCTTGTGGTAATGATACCTTTTTTCGTTTCCCAGTAATGCTCATGAGAATACCCGGCCAGCACTACGAGAATGTTCGGTCACCAAGCTCCGCGTCGCTGCTGGCTAAAGAAGGACTGGTTAGTGAGAATCCTTATATTCTCGTCAAGTTATTGCAACCATGTCCATGAGAGTCATCCTTCCGTGATCAAATCGAATCAGATTTTTACAAAATGTCTGGCTTTTAAATTAACACGCATATTGTCACTATTAAAACAGTTCAAAATGGGATATTTACCATGTTACTTATATTTTGCTAAGCTCGATATTACGGCATTGACTACGGAGTACGGATGCCTTATTGAGGACACTGTCTAAGACGTCTCTAACGATGAGGCCATCACATTCAATACTTTAATCCGACATTAATGTTTCAGACGGACGTAACCTGGCGAGATCTTACCGTGCACAAGTTGATCCAAGAGTACGGGGTCGAGTTTCATCCCAATTTCGACAAAGATATCTTCCTCGTAATCCACGAAGCTGAACTTATGGAAAAATTAGGTGATAATATTAAACTATATATTATTAAGCTAGTATTAGTTATCAATAATACCACCCAATTTTTACAGCAAATGTGTGAAGTGCACGGATATGCATGCACGCACCTCCTTTCCTACACTGCATATGCGTACACTTGCATGCAAAACCACCACTCAACTCAAAGTAAAGGCACTTGGAGTTGTGAAGAACGAGCGCCAAAACTCTGTATTCTGAAACAACCAAGCCTGTTGCTTGATGAAAATTTTCACGGCATTTAATAAGAAGTCAACCAACCAAAGATATTTTTTTCGGTAAAAGGTCAAAAGCAACAGTATCTTTTTTCATTTCATTTGCCGTTATTTGCCGTGGCTCAGTGACTACTAAAACGAACATAGCTCGCATTCAACTAGGACCGTTATCTGCACAGATATCGTCATTTCATATAATAATTGGTCAAACGAACCTTCGTTTTTCCGAACTCGGCCACTCGAGAACTTTACACGCCTTAGCGAATTTCAAGAAAAGAGTTTTTTTTCGGTACGTTTATGGTTTTTTGAAAAAAAAAACATAAACTTATCGAAAAAAAATAATAATTTTTCAAAATTCTATTTGATTACTCGACTTCTACATGGTTTTTGCTTACCCACAGTATTTTTTAAATCAGAATTATCAGGTTCTTTCTTATTGTACTATGGCTTTTCTAAATTATCGCGTTAGGTCCACTCTTAAAGGGCCAGCTTGGAATTTCAAGAAAATAGTATAATATTAATTAAAAGGCCAGCAATGCACCTCCAAGCCCTGTGTAGCATCTATAGATGTCGGCCTTCAGTTCTTTACATTTGCATACTACAGGTTTCCCCCTTCCGGCCAACATTCGGAACGTGGCAATGCAGAAATCCCGTCTCTACTACGAGAATGAGGCCCTAGAGAGGGTCATAAGCAAGTACAACGCCAGCATCTCCTCCCTCAGCCCCTCCGAGACGCATCTCTTGAAGCGACACCTCCTGGATATGGAGAGGCATATCCTCCCGGGGCTGACCAGGATCACGTGGACCGCGCTGGGGATTAAAGATTATATAAAGGATATTACTAAAGGTAGATTCAAAATTATAAATAGGCATTCAAGCAGCATTCATGTATTCTGGATACACGCTGGACTGCGTGTATCCACTGCCTAATAACACTTTATTTCTGCCAAGTGCCAACTTACGCATAATAAAGTAATTGTCTGCCTGTGTTACAACAATGTGTTCACTAGAACCGATGACCTACGGTCATCCGTCACAAGATAGGCAACGTAATGCTCATGGTTATCTAAACCTGGTTAAATGAGGTCCGTTTACATCCACTAATCTCATCAAAAGACTCATGTGTTTTTTTTTAGGTTAGTCGGATAGGCAAACTGGCAAACGTGCCACCTGATGGTAAGTAGCCTATGAACATAAACCAGTTTACCTGGAACGAGCCCAGGCAACTCATCTATGTGTTGCCTATCCTGAGACATAAGATGTTAAGTCTCGGTGTCAGTAGTTACATGCCTGTCTTGCTCTTCTCTCCGAAACACAGCAAAGCTGCTTCACGGGAGAAACAAGCAAGATGGTGGTACCCATGCATCCGGGAGCGAGGCACAGCGTTTCCCTCCCACAGATACCACTCGGACCGGTGTCAGTAATCTTCGCACATAAACAGTAACGAGTGCACCAGGAAACTCATTTTTTATGTCATAAGGATGCAACCGAGCAGTCGGGGCCTTATGGTAACTACTGACGCCCATAGACATTGGCACAACCAAATGTTATGTAGAAGCGTTGCCCTCCTTTTCCCTATCCTTAATGGGCCACCGGAAACTCGGAAGCCGTATAAAACGCGACAGCATAGCTGTATGGCTCTACCTCTTACAGAAACTCATTCATGCGTTGTCTATATTGGAACGTAAGATGGTAAGCCTCGCTGCCAATAAGTATAATGTATGGCCTTTCGGTGTCTGTAAATCTGTTTTAATAACGCCAGTGCAGGATGGTGGCACTCATGAAGATAGGCCCGCGACATATCCTGCCCTATCACCTGTCATTATTTAATAATACGTAATTGTTTTTATAGGCGAAAATTCATTACAAACCGTATACCGGCACCTCAAGATGATCGAGAAAGAAATACAGTCTCTTTTGAGTCAATTGCAGCAGTATGACTTGTTTCCTCCCGTGATACCGGAGAACTACACTGATCCGGAAACTGGTGAGGTGGATGCTACCTGGCTGTATCCTTGTAAGGTGAGTATAATATCCTTGTCATGAACAAATGACTCATGAGGTAATTTATTACCACCGCTATAAATATTGGCAACTGGAAAACTTGAGGATTAGGAAGGAACTTAAGGAAGGCGGGACTTAAGGAAGGAGTGAGAGTAAAATTGTTTTGGCATGAAGTGACAAGCTCGTTGAAATGGTAGTGGGTTGGTGACACACTCAAGAGAATGAATAGCCAATTGGGCAGCAATAGGCTCAAGAGTGGTAACTAGGTGGGAAGACGATTTGCGTACAGTGGCAGGTCTATGCTGGTTGCGAGTGGCAAGAGATCGGCCGTCTTGGCGTTTATTGAGGGAGGACTATGTTCAGCAGTGGACGATAAAGGCTGATGATGATGATGAAGTGAAGAAGGAAAAGGCGGTTCTTGTTGACAAGTAATTAGCGCCACTTCAAGTTGACTACAACTTGAAAACCTTATAGGGCATTGCCTAACTTTTCTATTTGACAATAAATATAGTGTGCATTTAGGGACAGAATAATAGTTTTGGTCAAAGTTTTTAAGCAACACAAATGAGTTGCCTGGGCTCGTTCCAGGTAAACTAGTTTATGTTCATGGGTGACGTCGACCACTTACCATCAGGTGGCACGTTTGCCAGTTTGCCTATCTAACTAACATAAAAAAATAAAATAAAAAATGGATTTGTATTTTTGGAGGATTGAACAAATGAAATCTCCCGCGCCGAAACCAACGTAGGTATCGTGGTAGTTTCGTAAAGGATCGTGGTATCGAGACTGGGTGAACGTGATTGGTTCCGAGATTAGAAGCTGTGTCCACTCTCCTTTATATATCTGGACTTTCATACCAATATTAATATTATTATTATTCAAAAAAATCCAAGTTCAATCATTTTCGCCTATTAGGTAGATTTCAGTAAGTATATTTGATTAATTAACTGTATTTTTAGACGTATTTCGTGGAAGTGGAACTAGTGCGCCTAAAGCGTGTGGCCCAGCTGTCTCGCAACTACGAGCGCATAGGGCCGATCCTCATGAAGCTGGAGTACCTCATCCTCGGCACCAGCACGGGCCGCTCCGATGTAATGACCTCCTACTACAAGCACTGGGAGACACAAATATTCAGGACCCTTGTTACGTGAGTTCATGTTGGCATAAGTGACCCTATCCCGTTGTTTTACATGTGTCTTCCCGGAATTCAGACGAGGTGGGCAGGCCATAGTTCATTAGGCCATAAATGCTAGCTTAAATTATCAGACAATATAATTTACTCACGATGTAAGTATGTTGCCGGTGAACAAGCAATGTCGGTACGTCCAGGTGGATGTAGAAATTTAGCAAAACCCATTGTAGGGTACATCTGTCAGACTCTAACCAGAAAACCTATTTAAAAATCCAGTTTAAGGCTGAGTTTATACCTCCCTACTAGACCATCATTTTTCATCATCAGCTTAATAATTATCTCTATTAATGAAATTTAACTTCTCTCTAACAATTTATCCATGCGTTGCTTCATAATCATCATTTCAGGAGTACGGTAGTATGTTTGAATGCCAATAATGACTACAGTCTTACTCTTTTCCGAAACCCAGTAAAGGTGCTTCAAGCAATGATTTAATTTTTTTGTTTGAAGAGAAAAAACCCAGAGTGCCAGTGTGGTTCGCGCGCTTAGGATTCCGCAAAACGCGTTTTATGTAATACATCATCCAATTAACAGTTTTCAAATTTATTCCTTTATTTATGTTGTAAGACCTAGCTCCTTACCAAATTTCATGATTCTATGTCAATGGAAAGTACCCTATAGGGTTTTGTATTGATAGACAATCGGACGAACATCGGAGTGATCCTATAAGGGTTCCTTTTGTCATTTTGAAGAATATAGCCCAAAAAAGGATTATGGCTCCAACGTTATGCCTTTCAAAACCATAGAATCACAGTTTACAAGGTTATTTTATATACAGATTGACTCTAGAGAACTTGGAGCATTTTCAAGTGATGCTGAGTGATAAGACTCCGCTGTTTCAAGTGGACGCGATCCTGGTCCCACCAGACATCACAATGAGACCGACAGCGGCTGAGGTCTGCAACATACTTGGATACAACATCAAGCACTTTCTGAACAGGTAATTAGATTTGCGAATTTGTTTCTAGTCAAAAGTATATTAACTATAAATGTCGATCCATTTGCTAGTGATATAAATAAATAATTGCACATTCTATCAGGAATGTCAAATGAAAAAAGATTTATATTTGCTTAAAAACATTTTTAATAGCATAGAAGGCTATTAAGCGCTTAATTTTCCAAAGCTAGACTTGTTTTGTCAGATTTGTACTCTCTCTAGAGCTCTCATGTGGACCGTATTTGAAAGTCCATAGTGAAGACAATGGACTTTCAAATAACAGGTGGTTTTGCAGTTAGAGAGCACGCTGCACATCCTAGTTTTTTAGCCTGTTAGTTCTAGTTTAGTGGCCTCAGCTTACAGGCTTGGAAGGAAAAAAGTGAAACTCCTTAGCTTATATTATATTGTGTTCTCATAATTACATTAAAATTAAATTCAGTTCATATTACATGATATTTGTAATAAGCATACACTACTTTGTTTTTTTTTCTTTAACGCCGGGAAATGCTCTGATGCGTATGTGGGACTCGCTGCGCCCGAAAGCTGGTAAGTGGACGCAGCTCTATCCACTAAAACCCAGCGAGTGCCACCAATGCCGCCGTTGGTGAGGTGCCTCGGATCTGTTGAGCGAACAGGGCACCTCGACGCCTAGTCAGTCCTTCAGGGTACCGACGCCACCTCCACACACGGGTTGTCCCGCACCACAGAACAACCTCACAAAGACAAAGTACAAAGAGCCCCGTCACCTCAATTCGCTTCGCCAAGGTGCTTCAGTCACCCTAGGCTTCTGAGCCCCACCGCCACGACAAGGCCTGAACCATGGTGGGAAACACTACTTACTATGATTACATAAACATGTTGTCCCTTAATTTTTCATCACTGATTTGCCAACAACTTATTCTCACAAACCATTTCGTCATTCCCCCCTAAGTTTACAATTTGAGATTATCAATGTAGACAATATATTAAGTTACCATAATAAGATATTATGTGCCTTCGGGAAATGAAGGCTGTGCAAATACAAGAAGGAAAGACTCTGGGGAGCTGTAAGTCCGACGCTGTGGAAAAGATTGAATTTCGATGGATTATATCATTATTTCCTAACTGAATTTTATAAATGGCTGTCATGATTTAAGTACAGTTTATTGTTTACTACAATATAGAATAGGGTTGCAACTTATGAAATAATTATTATTTTTATGGGAGCTTTTTGTTATCCTACTTTAATAATTTCCCTCAAGCTTCTCAAGCTTTTTTTTTTGACAACGTCAATTAACACTAAATAGCGCCAAAATAATGTTTGTACTACAGCGAGTATTAGATGTCTCATATGAACGACAAAGATTATTATCTTTGTCGTTCATATGAGACATCTAATCGACTACCTAAGCCTTTCAGAAGCTTTTGCTCGGGAAATTTATTGAGCGACTTGTAGAGTGACTGATTGATCAACGAGTCGAATGACTAATCGAATGAATACGTGAAACATTAATTGAGCGCAGGCTTAAGTTAGTGACGCATCAAATTCAAATTCAACTGACCTGATAACTGCCTGACCATTTTGTTTCGCAGAGTTCCTATATTATGGAATATCCTTCATTCCTACTTATATTATAATAATATAAAATTAGAGACAGCTAGTCGCGTTTTGTGCGGTTTGTGAGTTTCCGGTGGCCCATTAAGGATAGGGAAAAGGAGGGCAACACATCTGCATAATCTCGGGTTGTGTGGATGTGTATGTGCGTCGGTAGTCGTCATAAGGCTCCGACTGCTCGGTTGTCTCCTAATGACATAAAAAAGCTACTATAATTAATATATATTGACCAGATTGACTGCGTTTCCTCGTTGGATGAAGAAGACATGTCTCCCGTGCCCCCCTCAGCGGATAGCAGAGGCGACCGGCAACGAGTTCTACGTGTTCTCCTACTTCGAGGATATCCTGCGCGTGGTGTCGATCAACGACGTGACGCTGCTCATCCAGGATACTATCTACCGACTGACGCAGGACATTAATAGCTATATACAAAAGTAAGTATTGTGGTGATTGCCCATGTTTCCACACTTGTCATTCCAAAAACACATCTTTTTCTTACCAAAATGTATCACATACAACAAAAACATGCTGGACTAAAATTTATTCAACAGGTGGCAAAAATATCAACATCTTTGGGGTTTTGATAAAAATCTATCCTGCGAGAAATACGTGCAAAAATATGAACAAATTCAGAAGTATGACGAGAAGTTTTTCTTCTTCGAAGACATCATAGCGAACTTGAATGATCATGTCAAGTTTGTGGACGTTGGAGCCATAAGGGTGAACTTGAGGTACATAATACGCCAGATACAAGACCACGCACAAGAGTGGAAGAACACGCTCGGGCATTGCATAGAGTCGAAGACGAGGATGAACATGTATGATCTGAGGAATCAAATTGAGGTGTGCTTATTATCTTATAATGTACTCTCAGGATTTAACATAACGGCAAAATGGCTGAACTGGTTTGGCTAAAAGTTGAAATGGTGATGGCCTTGGATTAGGACATAAGCAATAAAAATAATCGTCATCAATACGGATACGGTTGTAAGTTAACGCAGGTGAAGATGTGGGTACCAGCTAGTACAGTATAAGGCAATACAAGGTATGAGAAGATATTCTTTTATTTTAAGTAATATATGTATATCTAACTATTGGTCCGTTCTCTAGCAAATTAGATTTTGATTTTCTATGGAGTGGATAACTCCATCACAACCATCACCATTATCGGAAAGACATTTTTCTTCAGCATTGAATGATAGTAAATTCTGTAACTAATTTGTATTTATTTCAATTAGTCCCTACGTATGACGATGAATATGAATATCAAAGGGCTGGAGGACTTTAAATTGGTGATGGCGACAATCACACAAGTGCAACAGATGACGATTACCGCCGAAGTGAAGTTTAAGGGCATGCAACAAATATTTCACATGCTTAAGCAACATGGCATTGATGTGAGTACAATAACTTTCATTATTATCAAATTTTGCATCTGTTTTTGTCTTTTGATAAATGCTATAGTTAAAAACAAAGACTTGTCCTCCATCAACGGATATATGATTATGAGATCTATTAAAATAGCATTTAAGTCGCTATTTCTATTTTACCTTTTGATGTTTGATGCTATTTTCGTAATTCAAATTCGATTTTCGATTTCGAGTCTAATAATTTTTGTATCTACTTAGGTATTATAGGTGAATTACTTTTACCCAATATAACAACTAATATTGTTTAGGTGACCAACGAAGATATGGAATTTGCTAAAAAACTCGAGTCATCTTGGGACAGTCTCTACCAAACGTCACTATTTCGTGGTAACACGCTGGAACAGACTAAGGAAAAGTTCTCCAAACTCAATGTCACAGAAATAGCTAACTTCTTGAGAGAACTGGATGATTTTGTGGAGAAATTCGATACTGAAGGTCCAGCTACCGTTGGTGATGATATGGATAGAGGGCTGCTCTTAATGGAGGTAAATAACTTAAATATCAATCCATCAAATAATATTCTTATTTTTTTTAAAGGCATAAATCAAACGAGCAGTTGAAGCCTTTTGGCGACTATCGACGCCCATACACATCCGCACAATCAGAAGTTATGCAGATGCGTTGCCTTCCTTTTCCCTGTCCCCCCAATGGGCCTCCGGAATCTCATAAACCGCACAAAACGCGACAGCATAGCTGCCACTTTTCGCCGGTATTATGTGAGCGAGAGGTACCACCCCGGTCGTGCCGGCCCAATTTGGCTGCAAAGCGGCATGACATTACCTCTTACAAAATTAAAATCTTTTATTTATTATGAATTATTATAAACTTAGTATATTCATTTTTAGTATACCGGGTGTATTTTGAACGCTTGCAAAGATTTAACCCTAATAATATACTATTTATATACTATATAATTCATATAACTATTTATCTCAGAAACGTTTTTTTTAAGAAAATTTTACGACTTATGTATTTGGCAAACCCGCAATACTACATATACAACTCGAACAGCGAACTCTGTCAGCTGATGCAGTCCGCTGGCCGGCGTGAACCTTAAACCAATTACATTGCCGTTTTTTTTTAAACGATTATTTTAAAGCATTATCATCAAATTTCTGTAACATTATGTTTACTAAACCGGATTATACAAAAAAAATAAAATAAAAAGGCAACCAAAAAATAAGAAACGCGTTTTCTTCACTTGTATCATGTCAGGCTATGCCAACACTATCATACCTCTTCGTTTTTGCAAGCGTTCCAAATAAACCCGATATTATATCGAAAGTTGAATGTGCCGTTTATTTTTTAAGGAATATCTTAAATATTTTGATGAACTTGAATCAAGAAAAAAGATGCTGCAAGCTGCTGAACAGCTATTTGACAATCCCCTTGCAGACTTCTCGAACTTTAATAGAGCGAAAGCAGATTATTTGGCAATGGAACTCGTGTACAAAATATACAAGGCCCAAAAGAATGCTCGGGAGGGGTGGGCCAAGACACTGTGGGTGAATCTAAATGCTCAAGCACTAGTTGATGGAATTGAGCAGTTCTTTAAAGAATACAGGTTTGGTTTATTACTGTTTGGTGCTTTTCAAAATTCAACATGGTAGAACTTTACCATTCACATTGTAATATCCTGCATTTTTGTTTTTTTTAATCCTGCATTTAATTTGAAAGGAAAAAGATTGCGTAAGAAATGCCGAGAAATGTCATTGAGCCTCTGCTTTGATAAGCAGTGATATAGGACTTAAGAATATAGACCAATAAGGTTCAAGAGTCTGCACACGAACGCAGCCTGCGTTCGTGTGAACGAAGTGTCGGGTAGGGGCTGATGATGAAGATGATGATGTAGGATTTTAAACCTATATAATGATGTTCACTATTGAACGAGCTAGTCTCGTGAACAAGGCGTTAGTCAACGTCGAGATATCGAGCTTCGCGATACAAAAGTGTAAGACCTTATACTACTGCACCAAAACAATTAGGCGCATGACAGCGACCACCCGCACCCCGCCTTCGCCCCGCGCTTCTTCTAATTGTTTTAGTGGAGTTTTAAACATTTTCAATACTGATTATAAAGTTGAAAATGTGATAAACATCATTGAAGATATTCGAAATTTTGTGCAGAGGTTATGAATATCATTACATGAGGTCCAATTATCGTAACGTTGAGACCCGCAATTGTGGTCCGCCGATGTTTATATGTGAAAATTTAGCACCCAGACAACGGTGCCGCTGATAAATATCTAACCGCAACTGCGGTAGAGCCCAATTCGGCCTCATTAGGTCATGACAATGTGCGACCTCATACCACATTCGAGTTTCAGCCTGATATATATTACGGAACGTAAATTACTATAAACGATTGCAGTTTACTTGCAATTGATATCTCGTTTTTTTATTTAGAAATTGATTACTTAATACCCCAACATTGTTGAGTATAAAAGACGCTTACTACTGCTGAGTGCGGTTCTTTTCAAAATCGGGCGAAGAGACTTTAGACCACAGTTTGCATACTCTTTTTTTTTTCTTTAACGCCGCGAAATGCTCTGAGGCATCCCGCGGGGGAGTGGGTCTCCCCACGCGGGTATGTGGGACTCGCTGCGCCCGAAAGCCGGTAAGTGGACGCAGCTCTACCCACTAAATCCCAGCGAGTGCCACCAAATGCCGCCTTTGGTGAGGTGCCGCGGATCTAATGAGCAAATAAGACACTGCGATGGCTAGTCAGTCTCCCTAGGGACCGACGCCACCTCCACAGAGGGGTTGTCCCGCACTGACAATGTTTCTCACCAGTTAAAATAATATAAAAACAGACGAATTTGGTCAAATATATGGGATGACTATATCGGGCATATAACCGAAATAGATCGGTAATGTCATGCGTTTTGTATGAAAACAAATTCTACTAATTTGCGCGGTTCTGCGTTCTGATTGGCCGACTAATGGCCATTGATGGATGGTTGGCCGATGGGACGTACATATAGATTACTGGTTGGTTGTATTGCTATTACGTCAGTGACAAATCACTGACCAGTTTCAGGTTTTTATGTTCAAATTGGACATAAATATTAAAATTGTCTTGACATTAAAAAAATCAACCAGTAAGCCTACAAACTAATCATAATAAAACATTTTTTCTAGAAAATTACCGAAAGCGGTCCGCACAACGAATACGGGGCTGGCGTTGGATCTCAAAATGAAGCAATTCAAGAGTGTCGTGCCCCTAATGGTGTCGTTGAAAAATGAGGCGATGCGGGAGCGCCACTGGAAGGAATTAATGGATAAGACCGGTACCGATCCAAATTACACACTAGATTTCATTTGCGAGGATTCACTGTGTGTTATAATGGTTATACACTTAGTACTTTTTCAAGATTAAATACGTGGACGTTGGACGTGAAATGGCGTAGTTTTTTACTCGTCTACGGCAATGCCGAAAGGAAGCTTGATTTTAGCACTCTATGTATGTTTGTATTTACGTTTGTAATCGTGTAATCAGGAAATAAACGATTCGTTATTAAGGTCTGGGTGACACTTAAATAAAATTCAAAAACAAGGGGCAATTTTTTTTTATAGCATAGCAGGGCAAACGAGCAGTCGAAGCTATAGACATCTGACGCTCATACACATCTACACAACCAGAAAGTATGCAGATGTATTGCCCTCCTTTTCCCTATCCCCCCAATGGGCCACCGGAAACTTACAAACCGCACCAAACGCGACAGCGTAGCTGTCACTTGACTCCGGTGTTACGCGAACGAGAGGTACCACGCCGGTTGTGCCAGCCCTGCCCGACATGACACTACCATGACATGCCTCTTAAAAACTCTTGTTGTAGTTATTGTTGTCATTTCAGTCATTAAACATTCAAAGGAGGAAGTAAATTTTATTGTTATTAATCTAATATATAAAATTCTCGTGTCACGGTGTTTGTAATTAAATTTCTCCGAAACGGCTCGACCGATTCTAATGAAATTTTGTGTGCATATCGGGTAGGTCTGAGAATGGGTCAACATCTATTTTTCATCCCCCTAGGTGTTAAGAGTGGTCCACCCCTTAAGTTTTTTTTTTGGACAGAAGTTAACGCGGGCGAAGCTGCGGGCGGGAAACAATAAAATCTGTTTGTCCCTTAAAATTCTTTTACTTTGAACAGGTAAGGAATTCGACATGTCCCCTGAACGCTTCACGCTGGAGAACATGTTCGCAATGGAACTGCATAAATATCAAGATGTCGCTGGAGAGATTGTTAATCACGCTATTAAGGTACGCAACTGATTTCAATTAGAGGTTAACGATCTTTCGTCTCAGCATAAGCAACTCAAATACGTAAATACAGACCCACTGTTGTCTTGGATAAAAACTTAAATGTTCATGAGGGACGAACGTTATCCTGGCTTGATAACGAGCCTGGAGGGCACTTCTATTTTTTTATGTTCCTTATATAGCCAAATTGGCAATCATGGCACTTATAAGTGGTCAGGTCGCCCATGAACATAAAAGAGTTTGCCTGGAACTCATTTATATGTTGCCTATCCTGGGACATAAGATGTTAAGTCTCGGTGCCAGTAATTACACTGCCTGTCTTGCCCTTCTGTCCAAACACAGATCAGCGCGTCCGTCCAGCTCCATCGGTACCAGCGTCCTAATTAATACTACCGTTTAATAGTTTAGGCTCGATTTGTCATTTCTTTAGCCTAAGTATTTCGAATTTCCTAGGACCTAGCCCATTCTTAATTCTGTTTTTTTTTAAAGAATGATGGGTTCTTTAAAAGTTGTGGGCTTCTGTGGGTAGTGGTAGTAACTTTTTATAAAAGAGGGGGTAAACGGACAGTCAGTTCATAGTCATCATTATCAGCCTCTATCCGTCCATTGCTGAACATAGGCCTCCCTCAATGAAGGCCAAGAAGGTCCCGGTCAGTTCAATTGGTTGTAATTTATCAGCGACATTTATTACATAGATACCCACTACACCAGAGGCTTAGCAGGAGCATCGCCGGCCCCACCATGGTGCAGGCCTTGACGTGGCGGTGGGGCTCAGTAGCCTAGGGTGAGCCGCTGCACCTTGGCCGAAGCTAATTAAGCCGATTGTACTGTCCTGACGTTGGGAGGGGTTGTTCTGTGGTGCGGGACAAACCCTCTGTGGAGGTGACGTCGGTCCCTTGGGGGGACTGACTAGCCGTCGAAGTGCCCTGTTTGCATTAGATCCGGAGCACCTCACCAAAGGCGGCATTGGTGGCACTCGCCGGGTTTTAGTGGGTAGAGCTGCTTCCACTTACCAGCTTTCGGGCGCAGCGAGTCCCACATACCCGCGTGGGGAGACCTACTTCCCCGCGAGATACCTCAGAG
This sequence comes from Helleia helle, assembly GCA_963853865.1. NCBI lineage: Eukaryota > Metazoa > Arthropoda > Insecta > Lepidoptera > Lycaenidae > Helleia > Helleia helle. The sequence goes on along the minus strand of OY971433.1, from coordinate 13,940,142 downwards.
CATTTCCCGGCGTTAAAGAAAAAAAAGAGCGTTGCCGGCCTTTCTAATATAACTATGATTTTTATTATATATAAATATGATTTCTAAGTCTCTTTAGTAGTTGTTAATTTCTGAATTTACTTATCATCTCGTTGCTGCTCATTCGTCATCTGATGATATGCCCATGGTCTAGGAACTGGCAATAGAGCGTGGTGTGCGCGACGTGCAAGAGACGTGGGCGAACATTTCCTTCACCGTGACGAGACACCATAACAGAGGCGAGGACCGAGGGTATACCCTCAACCCCTGCGACGAGATCACCGTGAAACTGGATGACGACGCGATGACGCTGCAGAGTATGGCTGCATCACAGTAAGTCGATACAAGTGTGTCTGAGTAAGTACTGAGTCTAGCTGTTTTTTGCATGCGAAGCTGAACAAAACACATTTTATTCGGACAGCAGATAGACATTACAATTATGTTTCTTATATCACTGGACTGTTATATATTATACTAGCTGTTGCCTGCAGCTTCGCCCGCGTTACTCAACTCCTATGTCACAGCGTGATGTTATATAGCCTTCCTCGATAAATGGGCTATCTAACACTGAAATAATTTTTCAAATCGGACCAGTAGTTCCTGAGATTAGCGCGTTCAAACAAACAAACAAACTCTTCAGCTTTATAATATTAGTAAAGATAATTTACACAATTAAAATAATTATTCGCGTATTTGGTGCTTCTTTATATTCTGTAAGTCCGTGTGCCAATTGACAAAGGCCTCCTCCAAGCTATTCCATTCTTATCACTCTCTCTACTCCATCTGATGCCTGCAACCTCTCTGATATCATCGTGCCATCTTTATCGTTGTCTGTCTCTGTTTCTTTTACCTTTCCTTGGGTACCAATGCGTAATTGTTTTGCTCCATTTTAGCCTTTTTTTACTCAAAAAAAAGTATGTCCCACTGGACATAATAAGGATTGATATTATTATTTACTATTTATTGAGAGAGACATGGCTTATCACTGTTAAAAATATTATTTTCAGGTTCATCGGTCCGTTCCTAAAAGTGGTGCAAACTTGGGAGCGTCGCCTGTCCTTGATATCAGAGGTTATAGAGGAGTGGCTGGTGACGCAGCGCAAGTGGCTCTACCTGGAGGGAATCTTCGTGGGCGGAGACATACGAGTGCAGCTGCCCGATGAGGCTAAGAAGTTTGATGACATTGATAAGGCGTATAGAAAGGTACGCGAACATTTCGAGCAAGATTTTCTTTAGATCAATTTTATAATTTGTAAGTATACCTATCTATGTTCAAACGAATTTCGATCATTGTAATGAAAAAACTTTTAAGGATTTTGTCGCGGCTTAGTTTTTTACATGTTCGATGTTTCGGATACTTTACAGCAACCATGGTCACGGGAGGACTGGTTCGTAAATTTTTACATACTTCAGAATGATACATTTATTTATTATCACTACTAAACTTGAATTAATCTAATTTGGACTTTTGAAATACATTTTATAATTTTCATAATATTAATACGTTTTGACATTACCTTCTTATACGAATATATAGTATTATAACTTCCCACTATTACTCAGAAGTGATGGCTATATTATATACAACCTTTTTACTGAAATAATGTACCCCACTGGAATATGACACCTCTCTCGCCTCCCTCCTTGTTCACCGAGACGCGGGAGAAATGTCACATTCCAGCGGGGTCCATTCTTTCAGTAAACGGGTTGTACGTACTAACTACTAATCCACCAAAATAATTAGACGCATGACAGCGACTGTCCGAACCCCGCCTTCACCCGGCGCTTCTCCTAGCGCGGGATAACGCGGGGCGAAGGCGGGATTCGGGCGGTCGCTGTCATGCGCCTAATTGTTTTGGTGGATAGTATATGCATAACTATTTTAGGTGTCAGGACTTCTTCATACAAACTCCAATCTTACATCTAGCATTTCTCTAACGTTTATAAATAAATTACATTAATTTCATTTCAATATTATGCTTGCAGATAATGCTCGATACAGCGAAAAGGCTTAACGTCGTCGACTGCTGCACGATCAGTGGGAGATTAGAGGAGTTTGTCAATTTGGGAATAGGACTTCAGAAGTATGAGTTTTTTGATGGGGATTACGAACTGACAATCGGATCGTTGTGTTTAAGTGATCACTGATGCCCATAGATACCTGCAGGTGCTATGAAGGAATTTTGGGAGGGCTAGGGACTGTCATGAAAATTTTAATTGTTTCGGGAAATAATGCTATTTAGCTTGCTGTTTAAGATCACTCAGTTGTCCATCTGTTTGTCTGTCGCTATGTCAAAACAAAACCTATGGGGACTTCCCATTGACATATATTCAGAAATTTGGTAAGAAAATAGGTCTCACAACATATTATGTAAGGGGAAAAATCTTAAAATTGTTGTTTTGTTGTTAAAATTTGAAACCCTCAGCGCTCGGGTCAGACTCGCGTATGTCTGGGGTTTTAGTGTTTCTAGAATTTTTTTGATGGATGATAAAATAAAAAATATATTTTTAGGAATCGAACCGTCACAAACATAGAACACTAGTAATATGCTATCGAGATTTTAGAATTATTATATCATTGTCCATTGTAACATTTTACCCCTTTGTGGAACGCCAGATGCCAGAAGTCGCTGAACGATTACCTGGACTCCAAGAGGCGGATATTTCCTCGGTTCTTCTTTATATCTACGGATGAGTTGCTCTCGATACTCGGCAGCAGCGAGTGCAGCTGCGTCCAGGAACATATGATCAAGGTACCTACATGACGTCTGAAGACGCCAATTATTTACATGGTAATTTTTAACGGACTTCAAAAAGGGAGGTTTTCATTTCCACTATGTTTTTTTGTTTGTTACGCGATTACTCCGCCAATTATGAATGTATTTTGATGATTCTCTTTTTGTAAGGTAGATCAGTTTTTATGAAGTAGTTTTTTGTTTTTTTTTTTACTTTTTTTTTACTATTAAAGTTGATTCCTAAATAAGAAATACTCGAGTACTCCAGACATAAATGTTTTAGATTAATTTGACTTACTTGAGGTGCGAACGGGTATTTTTTTTCGAATCAAGCCAAGTGTGTGCTAGCTATCATCGTCATCATCAGCCCCTATCGGGCCTATCCGTCCACTGCTGAACATAGGGCTCCCGCAATGATGAGAATAATAATAATAATATTTATGGACGCTTTCACACCACGTCAATCTGGTCCCGTGGTAAGTTCTCCAAGAACTTGTGTTACGGGTATCAGACAACGGAAATACATTTAATACTTAAATTTTATACTATACATATATTTAAGATTTTTATTATATAATACACACATTTAATACACATCCATCATGACCCAGGAACACAGAAAATATTTTTGTTCCCTGTCGGGATTCGAACCCGCAACATTCGGCTTGAGCGCCAACGCGCTTACCACTGAGCCACAGAGGTCGTCAATGAACGCCAAGACGACTGATCCCTCGCCCCTCGCATCCAACACGGACCGGCCACTGCACAGAGATGGTCTATAATAATAATAATTAAACAATGTGTTCTTTAGATGTTCGACAACATACGAGCGCTGGACTTGTTCGTGGACCACACGAACCGACCTGTGGCCGCCAAGATGATATCTGCTGAGGGAGAGGTAAGAGGCTCGACTCCTCATACGTTCTGTATTGACAAGATACAAAATTAAAAATCTTTTACGGATTTTATCGCGGTCATCGACCATATATAACCGGAATAGAACGGTAATATTGTACGAAAACAAATTCCTCCAAATGTGTGCTGCGACGCTGCGCTGGTACTGCGCTCTGATTGGCCGACTGATGGCTACTCGATCGATGATTGGCCGATGTGACGTACATACACATCACTGTTTGGTTGAATTACTATTACTTCAGTAACAAATCACTGACCAGTTTCGGAATTGTATAGCTCACGTTACTACTCTATCCGGTTAAATGCTCGATAATCACGGTTTATTAAGCTTCTCCGCTTGCTTGGGATCCTATAAAATCTATAATAATATTATAAAGCTGAAGAGTTTGTTTGTTTGAACGCGCTAATCTCAGGAACTACTGGTCCGATTTGAAAAATTCTTTCAGTGTTAGATAGCCCATTTATCGAGGACGGCTATAGGCTATATAACATCACGATGTTAACTAACAGGAGTGAAGTTAAGCAAGTTAACGCGGGCGAAGCTGCGGGCAACAACTAGTAAATTATAAAATCAAAATCTAAACAATATAATATGTCTCAGATTAAAGATACAGTTAACACTTTCTGCTAGAGTGCGCAACGGCGTTTGACATCCTGGTCATCCCTTGACCATGTTTTACTTATGTTCCCCACCATGGTTCAGGCCTTGTCGTGGCGGTGGGGCTCAGTAACCTAGGGTGAGCCCAGCACCTTGGGTGAAGCTAATTGGGCCGAGGGGGCTCTTTGTACCCCTCTTATAAGAAGAGGGGACAGAAGAGCAGGGGGCAAGGGGTGAGGATGGGAACCTCACCCCATTGTACTGTTCCGACGTTGGGAGGGGTTGTTCTGTGGTGCGGGACAACCCCTCTGTGGAGGTGGCATCGGTCCCTTGCGGGACTGACTAGCCGTCGAGGTGCCCTGTTTGTTTTCTAGATCCGGGGCACTTCACCAAAGGCGGCATTGGTGGCACGCGCCGGGTTTAAGTGGGTAGAGCTGCGTCCATTTACCAGCTGTCAGGCGCAGCGAGTCCCACATACCCGCGTGGGGAGACCCACTCCGCCGCGGGATGCCTCAGAGCATTTCCCGGCGTTAAAGAAAAAAAAAACTTATGTTTCATGCCTCATACACATACCTCGTTCATAGTGCTGTTGTTTGTGTGTTGTAGATAATGGATTTCCGCAACATCGTCTACACGGAGGGCAGGGTGGAAGACTGGATGAACCTGGTCCTCGACGAGATGCGGGCTACCAATAGGTTCATCACGAAGAAGGCGATATTCTACTACGGGAGAAACTGGAGAGTCCCAAGGTATGTACCGGCACCCGGATTAATGATTGTTTTATAGCCTATCCGCGTACTTCCCATTCCCGTGGGAATACAGGGATAAATTATTTAGCCTATGTGTTATTCCCATATATAAATTATGTTATTGTAAAGTTTCATCAAAATCTATTTACTAGTTTTTGCGTGAAAGAGTAACAAACATATATCCATACATTCTTACAAACCTTCGCGTTTATAATATTAGTGCCTAGGATAGGATTACTCCTACAACAGAAACAGACGAACGAACACTCTAGTCGCATGGTTTGTCGATTTCTATTTTATCTAGGTACTAGCTGTTGCCCGCAGTTTTGCCCGCGTTAACTTAGATTTACAGCCGTAGACGGATTGGTGATGATTATTTTATAGCCTAAGTTACTCCTTAAAACATCAGCTACCTGTCAGTGAAAGTCCCGTCAAAATCGGCTCAGCCGTTTCCGAGACTAGCCGGAAGAAACAGACAGACAGACACAAATTGTAAAAAATGCTACTTTGGTATATGTACCGTGTACATACATCCATATGAATTTAGTAAAAAGCGGTTATTTTAATACTAGCTGTTGCCCGCAGCTTCGCCCGCGTTAACTTAGATTTACAGCCGTAGACGGATTGATGATGATTATTTTTATAGCCTAATTTATTCCGTAATACATCAGCTATCTGTTAGTGAAAGTTCCGTCAAAATCGGCCCAGCCGTTCCCAAGATTAGCCGGAACAAACAGACAGACAGACAGACAGACAGACCGACCGACAGACAGATAGACAAAAAATTTAAAAAAGGCTGTTTTGGTATATGTATCGTGTATGCATCCATATGCAAAAAGCAGTTATTTTAATATTACAAACAGACACTTCAATTTTATTTATCTGTATAGATGTATAGATTACAAACAGACACTAGACTCATTAGACTATTGGAACTAGGAGTATACTAGAGTATGTGATGAGATTAATTTAAGTAAATTTAGTACAACGTGACTTTATTCAAGAGATTCCACAGAAAAAAAATATTCTACATTACATAGTGAGGTGCTATCAAATTAGTGCTGTCGCTTAATTTTAGAATCGATTATTATCGGTAAAGTAGAATTTTATTACAGCCATATATATGGCACAGTAGGCGTCGGTAAATTCCCACCATGTACGGTGGGGCTCAGTAGCCTAAGGTGAACCCAGCACCTTGGGCGAACAAATTGAGCCGAGAGAGCTGCTCTTTATATTCTTAAGACCCGTCTTATAAGAGGGGACAAAAGAGCAGGGGGAAAAGGGGCGAGGATGGGAACACCCCTCTGTGGAGGTGGCGTCAGTCCCTGGGGGACTGACTAGCCGTCGAGGTGCCCTGCTTGCTCATTGGATCCGGGGCACCTCACCAAAGGCGGCATTGGCGGCATTCGCCGGGTTTTAATGGGCGGGTATGTGGGACTCCCACATACCCGCCTGGGGAGACCCACTCCCTCTCTGGATGCCTCAGAGTAAAAGAAAAAAAGGCCTCTATAAATAAGTACTACAAAATTGAGGTTGAACTCACGAAACTATTTATGTTTCACAAAGCATTTTTTATTTCATTATGGCAGTGTACAGATAAGTTGATTCCGGAAAGTTCTGGTTGGAGCCGGGAGGCTACAGAATTACAAAAGTGATTTTATTGCCCCGACAAAAGGGTTCATCCTTCCATTAAAAGTTGTTAAGTCGTCAATGGACGCCCGGACGAGATAAAATGTCTCGGGAAATTGCTATAGACTGAAAATAGTTGTAAGACTTTTTTTAGCAATTGCTTGCGACTTCCGTGTTTGTCACAGTTGTGTGACTCCCCACCCTAGCGTGGCGTCACATATTGTGCAATTTCACATACTGAGTTTTAAATTATTTTTAGAAAAAAAAAACTTAACCATAGGGATTAGGGACTGCCGATAGAAATGAAAATTTATAACTTAGGATTTTAGTTAATCAGTAGGAAATAGTATTATGTATATGGTCAAATAGAATTGTAATTTTTAGATTCTTATGGAACTCACAGATAATTATAATACTTGTCACCTGTTACATCTTTTGTTGTCCCTTTCGCACTATAGTATGTACTTTATGCTGTCTCTTTTTTCGTGTAAGTAAACACAGCGACATAGCACTCAAAATTGAAGAACAGCTACATCTTTTTTGCTCGGGTACACTCGGAGCTCCCCAATCTAGTCTTTCTCCTCCGAGCGTGACGGATCAACCTCACTCAATCAATAATATCAACCCTTATATGTCCCGCTGCTGGACACGGAGGTTATTGGGCCGTTGTCCATAAACTATTTTACCTGGAACGAGCCCAGGCAACTCATTCATGTGTTGCCTATCCTGAGATATAACATGTTAAGTCTCTGTGCCTGTCTCGCCCTTCTCAACAAAACAGAGCAAAGCTGTTTCACGGGATAAACGGGAGATGGGCACAGCGTAACCCAACCGGTAAAAAGGTTATATTTCCAGGACCGAATGGATCCTAGAGTACCAGGGTATGGTGTGCCTGGCCTCCAACGGGGTCTGGTGGACGGCGGAGACGGAGGAGACGTTTGTAAGGATCAGGAAGGGGAACAAGAGGGCCATGAAGGAGCACCTGGCGCAACAAAACGAACAACTCGACGGGCTCGTGGTCAAAGTTAGACAAGGTAAGGGTATATCTACCTTTTTTTTTCTTTAACTTATAATCAACTTGTACTTCTACTAATGTACAAATTTGCGTTTACTTCGTAATTATTGTTCCTTTTGAAGTCCTTGACGTGCTGAACCTATGTAACTTGGCTCGCCTCCATTTTGAAGTCGGTAAAAAATACTTCTTCATCAACTGTTTAAATATGTTTTAATCCTGCGGTATATTCAGTCTATAAAAAATGTTTTATTTTATTTGGTCAATTTCAAGATAATATGAGAGTCGTGACTCGTGACCTCTAGATTCATCATGATCTCATGACCTCTAGATGAATTACCTTGTCATGATCCCTAGATGTATCATGACTTCACAGATCTGTCGCCGAATGACCGTCTCAAGTTCCGCACGATAACGACGATCGACGTGCACGCGCGTGACATCATCGAGGGCTTCGTGCGAGACAACGTGACAGACGCGCACGAGTTCGAGTGGGAGAGCCAGCTGAGGTTCTACTGGATCAAAAGGGATGATAATCTATGGATCAAGCAATGCACAGGTACACTAATGAAGATGCATAACAACTTGCAAACGTACCATCTGACACGATATTTCCGAACCGATTCGACTTAGGGTCCCTAATAGTCCCTAATAGGGCAAGAGTATGCACATATTTTAAAGGCCAGCAACGCACCTGCTAATCCTCTGGTGTAGCGGGTGCCTATGACAACTATTCCAGAGGAAGCTACAGCAACAACTTCTTTATCTTTCCGGATTTAGGCTAATAGTAAATTTAAAAGATGGGTTTTGCCAGTGCCTCATGGGGCATCCAAAAAGAACATACCTCCGTCGCCACTGTCAACGTATTTCCCCACCTTAAGTAGGTGGAGGTTTACCTTCCTCAAAGATCATACTCATTTTTCCATGGATGCCGCTTATCACCTATCACCTATCAACAGGTTAACCGACTGTCCGTTTGCCCCCTTTTTATGACAACCCTATGTCATGTCTGAAATGGTAATGGTCTATGGTCTATGAATATACCCGACACTTGCCCTGGAAAGCCATGTATGATGGTGAGACTGTGCCAGTAATTACTCTGCCTGTAGTAGTCTGCCTTTCCGAAACACTAACAAGCAGGATGGTGGTACCAGACGGGCGCACTGCACAATACACCAGTCACAGATAGAAGACAAGGCAATTATGAGGTTCATAACGAGTAGACCACGATCGCGTAACATTCGAGAGCGAATTCGGGGAAAATTTAATGAAGACCAAGCGAAATAGGGTTTCCGTTTCGTTTGATCTGTTTTGATTATACATACTAAATGAACCGGTTAAAAGTTGGAAAATAAAATTGTATTTTTTATGGAAAAAACAAATATGAGAGAATTTGGATTATTACAAATGTTTCAAAAATATATTTTACAGATCCTACTCGGAATATTGTTTTGTGTAATAATTTGCTCGGGTAGAAAAGTAACAAGCGCATAAATTATCTGCCTGATACGGGATTTGATCTACAGCCTTTCCGTGAATATAAAATGGCTTTGTATAAAATAAATAAATTATATTAGACTAGTTGGTGCCCGCGTCTTTGTCTGAACGGGTTCAAATTTTGGACAATTCACACAATATATATATATATATATATATATATATATATATATATATTATAAATTATAGCCTAAATGTTATTCTGATGTATAAGCTATATTATTGTAAAGTTTCATTAAAATCCATTCGGTAGTTTTCGAGTGAAAGTGTAGTAATGATACATACAAAATTTCACGTTTATAATTTTACATACATACATACATATACGTAGTAAGATTATTTAAAATTATCATTCATTTAATCATCTTTAGCCTGTCTGTCTGTTGCTGGATATATTATGCCTATTTTCATGAAGGTTAAGACGCTCCTACTAGGTTCGAATAGTTTTTCACCTTGAAGCGGGCGACTATTCTGCTAACCAAAGTCTACTCCTCAGGTGTGTTCGAGTACGGATACGAGTATATGGGGTTGAACGGGCGTCTGGTGATAACTCCGCTGACGGACCGCATCTACTTGACCATCACTCAGGCTCTCACCATGCAGTTAGGTGGAGCACCAGCAGGTAAGCTGACCTCACTACACTCCTGGTAAAAGCGCCTGCGGTGGTGGGAGGGTTGCGCTGTGCCTAGCTCCCGGAATAAGCAACACATAATTGAATTGGGCGACGTTGACCACTTACCATCATATGCCTCGTCTGGCCGTTTGCCTATCTAACATATACAATGGTCAACGATGCCCCTTCCCATTAAAAAAAGTGTTACAGTATTATTACCTACTATTACTACACCCCCCCCCCCCTACCACAACGATAACTACCACAACCCCTCTACGTTAAGCTCAAGCAACCCACCTATTTATTGCCTCAGATAAATGGTAGGTCTTAGTGCAGCTGTTTCACTGCCTGTCCTGCTCGTATCGAAACATGACATAGGAGGCAATCAGTAGCTTTTCACTCAGATGGGTACATGGCCCAAGAATATCCATCCGATTGATAAAAACTATGATGATTTTAAGATCTACTGGTTAGTTAGCTGGCGTATATAACCACCTCTACTTTGACGCCGTGAAATGCTCTGAGACATCCTGCCTGGGAAGTGGGTCTCACCAGACGGGTATGTGGGACTCGCTGCGCCCGAAAGGTGGTAAGTGGACGCAGCTCTACCCACTAAAACCCGGCGAGTGCCATCAGTCCCGCCTTTGGTGAGGCGCCCTGGATCTCTTAAGCTAACAGGGCACTTCGACGGCTAGTCAGTCCCACAAGGGACCGACTCCACCTCCACAGAGGGGTTGTCCCGCACCACAAAACAACCCCTCCCAACGTCGGGACAGTACAATGGGGTGAGGTTCCCATCCTCGCCCCTTGCCCCCTGCTCTTTTGTCCCCTCTTATTATTAGGGGTACAAAGAGCCCCATCGACTCAATTAGCGTCGCCCAAGGTGCTGGGCTCACCCTAGGCTACTGAGCCCCACCGCCACGTTAAGGCCTGAATCATGGTAGGGTGGCGTATGTAACCAGCTCTATTCGTCTGTGGCTCGTCTGCCGGCCGTTTGCATATCCAACAATCTTAAAAATAGTTTTCTTTTAATAGCATAGGAAGGCGAACGAGCAGTTGAAGCCTTTTGGCGACTATCGATGCCCAAATACATCCGCACAACACAGAGGCGTTGCCCTCCTTTTCCTTATCCCCTCAGTGGGCCATTGGAAACTCACAAACCGCAGGAAATGCGACGGTATAGCTGTCACTTGACGCCGGTGCTATGTGAGCGAGAGGTACCACCCCGGTCGTGCCGGCCTCTACACTACGGCCTCTACGGCCTACCTCCTACAAAAAGGTTTTACGTGTATCTAGGTGCGACTGTGTGGTTCAATTTGATGTCATAACTTTCAATATCATATCATCAGGTCCCGCTGGTACCGGTAAGACTGAAACCACCAAGGACTTGGCGAAGGCATTGGGCCTCCTGTGCGTGGTGACCAACTGCGGCGAGGGTATGGACTTCCGCGCCGTGGGGCAGATCCTCGCCGGTCTGTGCCAGTGCGGCGCCTGGGGCTGCTTCGACGAGTTCAACCGCATCGACGTATCCGTGCTGTCAGTCATCTCGTCACAGCTGCAGTGTATACGCAGTGCGCTGCTTATGCGGCTGAAGAGGTTCACGGTAGGGGACTATCATATGCTATGCGCACCTCCTGCCTCCCGTCTAACGGGACTTGGGATGAGGTTGGGTACCTGCCCCGGTAGAAAAGTTGTCGGCGGTAGTGTTTTCACTGTCACAACAAAAAAAGGGGGGAACGGAATATAATAGGCAAAAAAGACCGGGCCCAGGTCTCGTCTAATTCAGGCGATAAGGGTGTAAGACCATCTTCCACCTTTACTTTAGCTTAATAGGATTGTCGAATTCAATCTTAAGAACTCAGTGAAGGTCAGCGAGGGCTTTCTTCATGGATTAGCGAAACTTATTAAAAGAAAGAGCATAGGTCAAGTTAGAACACTTTGAGGCCAATGAATTTCTTGGCATATGTCCTGACTACATTATGAAATGTTCTAAATTTTGAATGATCGATCGATGGATTGGGAGCCGAAGAAACCAAAGATATCAAATTGTTGTTTCAGTTCGAAGGCCAGGAAATAGCGATGGACAGCAAAGTCGGTATCTTCATCACGATGAACCCAGGGTATGCGGGCCGCACAGAACTACCCGAGTCTGTGAAGGCGCTATTCAGACCAGTAGTGTGCATATTGCCAGATCTGGAAATGATTTGCCAGATATCACTCTTCTCTGATGGATTTCTGACGGCCAAGGTTGGTTGTCACTCAGATTTAGTATATGTCCTATCCATTCTTTTGTTCCTCCTGGAGATATTAGACATTAAAAGTGTTTCTAGTCTCATTTGAGATGTATAATTTCACTGACAAACGATGTGAATTTCAGTCCACCGCAGTCAGAATAACATTGACATATTTCCCAATTCCCATGCGCTGGGCACGCTGATCGGGTGTGACTGTTGGTGATCACTAATGTTATTTCTTATCGTCATCATCATCAGCCTCTGTCAGTCCACTGCTGGACATATCCATCCCTCAATGAACGCCAAGACGGCTGATCATTTGGCACTCGCATCCAACACGGACTTACCATTGCACGGCGAGCTTATTATTCGCGTGGTATTGATAATGTTCGTTTCAAATCTTATCTGCCCAAGAAACTCCCAGCATAGCACGCTTCATTATAGCTCGTTGAGATACGGCAAACTTTCGGACCAGTCCAAAATTTAGAGGCTACGTTTAATAATATAAAATCAATTTATTTTCGGGTTGTTTCCTCAAAAGGCAATAGGCAATTGTGGTGGAACTCAAAAGGTGAACCGACTGTCCGATTGCCCCCTCTTCTATAAAAAATTAACAAAAGGCAAAAGTTTATTCCGTTTCCAGGTCCTTGCGAAAAAAATGACAGTTCTGTATAAAGTGGCGCGCGAGCAGCTGTCAAAACAGTCTCACTACGACTGGGGATTGCGCGCCCTGACAGCCGTGCTGCGAATGGCGGGAAAACTGAGGCGGGACTCCCCCGGGCTCAGCGAGATAATGGTGCTCATGAGAGCGCTGAGGTGCGTTTAGAAATTTATCATAGCTGAATACGAGCATAATGAGCCGTTTTTTTTTTAATTTTATAAAATATTTGGGTAGGCGAATGGGAAGGCGAGCAACATAATGGTCAATCAGCGTCGCCCATGAACTTAAACGAGTTAACCTTAGACTAGCCAAGGCAACTCATTCCTACCTAATGTGCCTCCAGTAACGCCCCTGTGCTCATGTCGGGCTTCAGGATGGGAGCCTGGGCCCAGGAGGATACGATGCATGTCGCGGAGACTGCTTAGTAGTAGACGCCCGTTTCCAGGTACCTGTGACACAAGTTCTTACGAATTTACCACCGAGCTAGGTTAAAGTGGTGTGATTGTTGGATAATATTTGTTTATTTATTATTTTATTCAACAGAGACATGAACCACCCAAAGTTCGTGTTTGAGGATGTGCCACTGTTCCTCGGGCTGATCAAGGACCTGTTCCCGGGGCTGGAGTGCCCGCGCGTGGGCTACCCCGAGTTCAACGCCGCCGTTGTCGCCGTCCTTGAGAAAGGTGGCTACATTGTTTTGGATCACCAGGTGACTAATATTATCTATATTTTATAAGTGTATCACCATCACATCATTATCATCACCATCATCATGATCATCATCATGATCGTCATCATGATCATCATCATCATCATCATCATCATCATCATCATCATCATCATCATCTCCATCACAATCACTACCTTCAACATCATTCATCATCATCATTACCATCTTCATCATCATTCATCATCATCGTTGTCCCCTTTTTTTGCACTGTGAGACGTGGGGTTTAAAGGGAAGAAGCCCAAGGGGGCCTATCCTCCTCCACCCACATCCAACTGCAACAAATCTAATCCAAAGTCATCCAGAAGACAAGCATGGAGATCGCCGTCCCAACTAATTGGAGGTTGAGCTACCGTTCGTCTTTCCAAACGTGGAGGCGTCGTTAGATTATTTTCATGTGAGAGCGACACTAGATGCAATGAGATTAAAGTTATAAAAAAACGAATGGCAGATTTTTGGAACCAAATTATGTGTATATTCATTCGAATTAGTGTTTTTCGTGATAGGTTAAATTCAAACGTAAAAGATTCGTCGACCGTATCGGATTTGACTAGTCCAAATCCTGCTCTCCCGAGCAGCGCGCGCGATGATCCGCGCCCTCACGTTTCGAATATTTCCTAAGTGAGCCATCTGCTCACTTACTGTACCGATTGAGCTTAAAGGCCATAAAGGGCTAGCCTTCCAAAAAAAAAGCATTATGACGTTATTACGTAAAATTATCGTCCGAACCGACTTTATATACGACAACGAGTATTCTTTTTATTCGGATATTTCTGTCGCATTCAGCTAATGAAAAACTACTGAATTATTTGCTTTCTCACCATTTAGGTGGACAAAGTCGTCCAGTTGTACGAGACCATGATGACGAGACACTGCTCCATGCTGGTCGGCCCCACGGGCGGTGGCAAGACCCTCGTCCTCCAGACCCTGGTGGACGCGCAAACGTCACTCGGATTGCCTACCAAGCTCACTGTTCTTAACCCGAAGGTAAGAACATAGGCGAAGAAATAGAGTTGTGTAGATAATTGGAATCCTCTTTAGCCTTTTTTTGTTATCGCAGGGAAATGCTTTATACGCATGTAGCCAGGATCTCGGGTAGATCCTGACCCTCGCAGGACTCGCACCTGGGAGAGCCCTACCCGTGAACTAAAACTACTGCGAGCGCCTTCAGCCGCATTTTGAGGGTCCCGGATCTTCAAAATTCGGATTCAACGGGATAACCTCAGCGACAGGCTGGCCCCGGCGAAGGCCAGACTACTTCTCGTAAGGGGGGACTGCCCGGCTGCTATTAGCAGTCCCTGCGACGTAGAGTCATACGGGGCCCAGGTTCCCATCCTGAGCCCGACACGAGCACAGGGGCGTTACTGGAGGCGCATTAAGTAGCGCCTCCTACGAACCCCCGTTCGTCGTCCACGGAGGAGGCCTTGTCGGCGGCCTTCTCACCCGCTCGTCGGCCTCCTTCTGAGACATTACTGTCTCGCAAAAGGAGACCATCACCGTCCAGGACTCGTCGTCACCGAGAATCGTCGTGATGATGCCCAGCAGAGACAAGACCCCCCTTTAGCCTACCCATACATTATACTGCTTTTTAGTTTTTATAATATGTTAATGTGGTATACTAATATGTTTACGTTTAGTTATAATTTAAAAAATGACTACAAGGAATTGTTCTTTTTTATAAGAATGTCGACTTGAGGGATCATTGAACGTAACCCTATGGAAGACGTATTGATTTTTGTTCCGAAGTTAATAAAGAAATATCACCTACTAGCTGTTGCCCGCAGCTTCGCCCGCGTTAACTTAGGTTTACAGCCGTATACGGATTGATGATAATTATTTTTATAGCCTAAGTTACTCCTTATAACATCAGCTATCTGCCAGTGAAAGTCCCGTCAAAATTGGCCCAGCCGTTTCAGAGATTAGCCGGAACAAACAGAGCCGTTTTTAATGGAATGCATATCCTGTATATGTCCCAAAACTCAACGATAATCTGGGACCCAGTAACTGGGACATAGTAAGCCCAATTAAAGCTGTAAATCGTCCAGGATTCCCCTCGACTGTGTATGGTCTCCATGATCACACCTGTAAAGGCGCTTATAACCCATATGGGTACAAAGTTCTCATCAATTTAAATTAATTGAGTTCAAACACAAGGTAGCTACTGAAAATGTTGAGGAGTTCCCTTAACTGTCCTTTGTCTTCATCATCAGATCCCTAATGACAGTCACAACCCATCTAGGTGTAAAGTTCTCGTCATTACAAATTAATCAAGCCCAAACACAAGGTTACTGATGTAAATAGTTGAGCAGTTCCCTCGATTGTCTTTCGGCTCCAGCATCAGATCGACTCCAGACCTTCATTAAATTGAAGTCCTTCAAAACACTTTATAAAAAAAATATCAAACGCACTAGTCGCCCCTACGTTTTTCGAAAGTTCCCCTCGATTTCTCTGGGATGCCAACATCAGATCCTGATTTCCTTATTATGGGACCATTTGGAAAGTATACCCTTTAGAACAAAAAAAGAATTTTTCAAATCGGTCTAGCCATCTTCGAGTAATCAGGTAACATACATTAAAAAAAATAAAAAAAAAGATTCCGACGAATTGATAACCTCCTTTTTGAAGTCGGTTAAAAATGAAGTCAGTCAATTTTTGAACCAATGTAGAAGGTTTTTTTATTTATTCTTCATGAAATGTATACATAATATACCTAATATTTTTATATTTTTATCATTATTTAAATGTATATCGATATAATTGAGGTATTTTAAAAATGATTTTGCATTTTGCTTGCTTTGTTTTCTTTTAGTATCCCAGCCGATCCAATTCGGCAAAATAAGTAGTTAGCTGCAGTTAAGCTTGAAAGACAAGAGTATCGCGGGGAAGAGCCTATAAGGAGGCGGTGCGGCTGGCCAAAGTCGGGCTCGACCTCACGATCAGCCGCATAGAGAGGTTAGGGCTTCGGGTCAGAGTTGAGAAGACCAAAGTCCCTTCTCTTTCGCGGGACCGGCAGTAAAGGACACCCTCCGGTAGCTACCCTCCAGATACGAGCGGTGAGGGTCAGGATGAGCCACCAGGTCAAGTATCTGTGGCCCATCCTTGACGGAGGGTGGACCTTCGACCCAAATTTGTCAATATTAGGATCGAAGGTCGTAAAGGCAGCAAGTGCGCTGGGCAGACTTCTCCCGAACCTCGAAGGAACCAGCGCCGCCTGCAGGCAGCTATACTCCGGAGTATGGCGATGTATGGTGCATCCATTTGGGCAGGTCACCTTACCGCGAGGAATAAGGCCAGCTGGTACCGTACAGTATCGTGGGTGACAGCCACACACCGGTGACCCCCCGTGGGAATTTGTGGCGGAGGTTCTTGCCGAGGCGCATTCATGTCTCGGCTAGGAGGGCTCCCGGCGAGAACCTTACGTTGTACGAGATCTACGGGTTCGCCGAATGGGACAGGATGCTCCTGTCCCATTCGGCGAACCCGTAGATATATACCCGTAGAGAATACGGAGATGGGGGAGGACCCGGCACGGCAGTCGTATGACAAAAGCCTAACGGCTGCTTTGCACTGCTAGTCCTCGAGCGGTGGATGCGACGTAAGCACAAATCCCCTCACCTTCCGTCTGACACTGGTGCTCACTAGGCATGGTTGCTTTGATGAGTACCTATGCCGGACGGCCCACAGGGAGCCAGTAACAGTATGTTACGATTGTGGCACGTCGGTGGACTGGGACTAAAGAAATCATTGTAAAAAAAAAATTAAATAATATTGTTTTATTATTGACTTGGTTCACTTATTGTATGACATCGTTCACGCAGCTTTCACTCCACTGTCATAGGTGACATTGCAGCATGCGCGCCGACCAATACCTGCATTTATTCTGAAATTAAACAAATCACCAATGACGTCTATTTATAACCTCGACAGTGATTGGTATTTTAAATCATACGTCGTTTTGGTTTGAAGTAGGCCCACTTTTTATGTGTCATTTGTTCTGAGTTAGACTTCCTGACTTATTATTTATTCGTAGGCTAGCATATCATTCTGCATTAGCCGTTCTTTGTCCCTCAAGAGGAATAGTCGCAACATGGCCGGTTTTGGAGACAAACGTGGCCATCATTTTTTTTTGCGTGAATTTTTGCGTGAATTTTTGCGTTATGTTGAGTAAATGAGTTAAAGCTAACACTTTAACTCATTTTCGAACACCCAAACTCGTGACTGGTTTTTTGTTTCGGGTTCGGGACGTGGAAACTTGTCAATGGCCTTCTATAGTTATAATGTATATTATTGCTAATGTTAGCTGTAAGTTTCCCAAAAATTGGAAAATAAAAATAAAAAATGAAACGCGACACGAAAATGTGTTATGTGAGCGAGAGGTTACCACCCCGGTCGTACCGGCCCAACTCGGCTGCTAGCAGCATTGCACTACCTTTTATAAAACGTGTAATGATAGACTAATATCTATTTTCAGGCGTGCTCAGTAATTGAGCTGTACGGGGTCCTTGACCCGGTGACCAGGGACTGGACGGACGGGCTCTACTCCAGGATATTCAGAGAGATGAACAGGTAACCTGAGATGATATTGATAGCTAAGACTCGGTCAGAGGCCCTGAGCGAACTTAGACGTTAATGGTGGCGGAATTTCAATTTACAAGAAATTGAATCGTAATATTATTGTCATAAGTAAAATGACCTACGGGGCTGAAGCGTGGCCTCTAAATATAGGACTGGTCCGCAAGTTTGCCGTAGCTCAACGTGCTATGGAGCGTGCTATGCTGGGTGTTTCTTTGACAGAAAGGATTCGGAAGGAAGACATCCGTCAGAGAACTAAGGTAACCGATATCACGCAAAGAATCAGCTCGTTGAAGTGGCAGTGGGCTGGTCACACACTCAGAAGAACGGATGGCCGATGGGGCAATAAGGTTCTAGAGTGGAGGCCACGTTTAGGTAGACGAAGTGTTGGTCGGCCATTGACCAGGTGGGAAGACGATCTCCGTGCGGTGGCCGGTCCGTGTTGGATGCGAGTGGCAAGGGATCGGCCATCTTGGCGTTCATTGAGGGAGGCCTATGTTCAGCAGTGGACGGATAGAGGCTGATGATGATGATGATGATGATAAGTAAAATATAAAATTAGTGTATTCAATAAAAAAACATTTTTTTATTGAATACTATACTATACTATTTAAAAACAAATGCAAAAAAAGTAAAAACGCGTATAATCAAATAAAAATACCCAACTTTTCAGCTTTTTTTCAGCATTAGTATAATTTTATACATTATTACAGAATATTGTGTATACAACATACTAATATAATATTCAAGTGATTTTTTGCGTTCAAAATTAGACGTTGAATAAAGAATACTTGGTACTTTGACTTTTTGCAAAAAGTAGGTTTGTTTAAAAGGAAGGTTTTTATTTTGTCATTTAATAAAAGCGGGACAACAAGCGTTAATGTCTTACTCCCGGTTTTGTCATTGCTTTTAAATACCTTTGAAAAAAAGTTGGTTTTAAGGTTGAATAAGTTGACGGCGCGAACTTTAACTAAATGAATGCTATCTCACCTGACATAGTGCAGCATAGCATTCCTAAAACGACCTTTTAGCAAAACAGTTATTATAGAAAAACTATTAAGTGTGCCTTTTAAAAATAAACTTATTTCAACTTTTGAATAACTAAGCTATGTCCGCATGGGATTTATTTTAGAGCTTTTTAACCGACTTCAAAAAAGAGGAGGATTTGTATGTATTTGACATGATTACTCCGCGGTTTGTAAATCGATTTCGAAAGTTTCTTTTTTGTTTGAAAGCTGATTTTTCCAATTTGGTTCCATATTAATTTTATTAAGATCTGACAAACAGTTTTTTAGTTATTCCCAATAATGCTTGTTTGGTTGATTTAGTTTACCTAGATGATGTGCTCATTTTATTACTTGTCGATGTAACAATTGTTTTCGTAGCATACCATAGTATGTCGAGGTCACCGTAATCATCATCATCATCATCCTTTATCCGCCTCTCTCTCCTCTTTATCCTCTTTTCAAAATAAATTTATTTCAACTTCTGAATAACTGAACTATGTCTGTATGGGCTTTATTTTGAAGCTTTATGTCTCCGTATACTATTTATTTTCGGCCAAAGTTGGGCTAAAATCAGTGTTGAAATACGAAAGTTTAGAAGCTTGTATATTTGAAATGTATACTTTTTTACGGTTCCGAGTACATACAGACATAGATATTGACGAGATCAATTTATATTATCCTTAGTTTTTGATGGTCAACGTCAAACATTGTAGTAATTACTGTTCTACGTTTGTATCGAAAGATGAGCGACTTGTGTAACCTTAAATGGAATTTATAGTGTACCTTGGCTTGGTTCACAAACCACCTTTGTCAAATCACCAAAGCAACCAGCTAAGGTACACCAGGTATGATTGTGTAACTTAGGTAGTAACTTAGGCTATAAAAATAATTATAATCAATCTGGGTGTCTACAAAGCCGCGGGCGAAGCTGCGAGCAACAGCTAGTATAATCTATCCTTCAATATTTATCAAAATCTGATAAGCAGCGTAGGCGTAAAATGGCTACAGAGTTTCCCACTTATAAATATTATTATGGGCCATATTAAAGAAGCAATAATTTTTTTATTATAAGTAAAGTTGATTGATTCGCTCTTGACTTGTGAAAGCTTTATAATTGGATATTTTACGAGACGATGGGGGATTAAGAAATATTGGGATTAAGAAATTATGCAGGGATCAGGGTTACCTCGATGGTCAATATATTATATACTAATATAGTTAATAGAATCTGGCGTTACTAATAGCAATAATCCGAGAACCACGCAGTTTTTACAGCAAATGTGTGAGTGTACGCATATGCACGTATAGCACCTGTTATGCATGCATATGCGTTTAAGTATTTTCTTTTTAACCGACTTCAAAAAGGAGGAGGTTGTCAATTCGTCGGAATCTTTTTTTTTTTTATGTATGTTACCTGATTACTCGAAGATGGCTAAGCCGATTTGAAAAAATATTTTTTTTTTCTAAAGAGTATACTTCCCAAATGGTCCCATGATAAGGAAACCAGGATCTGATGATGGCATCCCAGTGAAATCGAGGAGAACTTTCAAAAATCATAGGGGCGACTAGTGCGTTTGATATTTTTTTTATAAAGTGTTTTGAAGGAATACAATTTAATGAAGGTCTAAAGTCGATCTGATGCTGGAGCCGAAAGACAGTCGAGGGAACTCCTCGACGATTTATATCAGTACCCTTGTGTTTGGGCTTGATTAATTTGTAATGATGAGAACTTTACACCTAGATGGGTTGTGACTGTCATTAAGGGTCTGATGATGAAGACAAATGACAGTTAAGGGAACTCCTCAACAGTTTACAGTAGCTACCTTGTGTTTGAACTTAATTAATTTAAATTGATGAGAACTTTGCACCCATATAGGTTATAAGCGCCATTACAGGTGTGATGATGGAGACCTTACACAGTCGAGGGGAATCGTCGACGATTTACAGCTTTTGTTGGGCTTAGTTCATACGGCTAAATAATATACCAAAATCATGTAATTTTATTTAATTAATTTGATTGAATTTTACTTGTTGTTGTTAAATGAACAAAAAACAACTGTGCCTTGGAAGCGCATCATAGTATTTCAAGGTCATCATAATATCCATTCTATACCTATATATTGGTGATGGTGATGTTCTATACCTATATATCATAACTGAATTATTTAATAAATAGCAGCAAATCTGCCGTGATTGCTTTCAATTACATGTATATAAAGTTTTACACAGTTCCATTTCGGTTTTTTCATATTTTGTTATGTAATGATTTAAACCCTTTCTACGTTCATCTCATTAATACAGCGCTATCTAATCTGAGCAACGCGTTTAATAGTTCTACCCATATTTCAGACAAATAAAATCAGTTACCGAATTTTGCAATCACTAAAAATTAAGAAATAAAAAGTTTCCAGTGGCTCATTGGGGAGAATACGGGAAAGGAATACGCATTTGAATAATTTTTGGCTGTGCGGATACCTTATGGTGACTACCGACACCCATAGACGGGTGTCGGTAGTCACCATAAGGCTCCGACAGCTCGGTGGCCTCCTCGTGACATAAAAAAATATTTTACGGATTTTATCGCGGTTTATTAAGATTTTCACTAGCCCGACGTTTCGGATACTTTACAGCGACCATGGTCACGGGAGAACTGGTATTTCGTTTTTTAAGTGAATTCGCATAAACACTATACATCAATATGATTCATGTTTTTGTAGGCCAGCGGAAAAAGACGAACGAAGGTATTCTCTATTCGACGGCGACGTGGATGCTCTGTGGATAGAGAACATGAACTCCGTGATGGATGACAACCGTCTGCTGACCCTCGCGAATGGTGAGAGGATCCGACTGGCGCCGTATTGCTCGTTGCTCTTCGAAGTGGGCGACCTGAACTACGCGTCTCCCGCTACCGTCTCGAGGGCTGGGATGGTGTTTGTCGACCCGAAGAATCTGGGATACCAGCCGTATTGGGACAGGTGAGGGTTGACAGTAAACCGGTTAATAAATCCACAACAAGAAGTAGTGCCTCGGTACCTCTCGCTCACATAACACCGGCGTAAAGTGACAGCTATGTTGCGTTTCGTACGGTTTGTCAGTTTCCGATGGCCCATTGTGGGGATAGGGAAAAGAAGGGCAACGCACCTGCATAATCTCTGGTTGTGTGGATGTGTATGGGCGTCGATAGTCTTCAAAATGCTTCGACTGCTCGTTTGGTATATAAAAATAACAGTGTATTTTTAAGGCACCTCCTGCCTCGCACTATGGCATTTTTATGTTAACTGGATAGGCCAAAGTACAGACAAGCTACATTAAGGTAAGTGACCAGCGTCGCCCCTGGACATAAGTTAGTACACTTGGGTCTTGCTTATCCTAAGACGTAAGATGTTAAGACTCTGTGCCAGTAATTACACTACCTGTCCTGCCATTCTCTACGAAACAGAGCAACGCTGTTTGACGTTAGAACAAGCAGGATGGTGGTACCTATGCGGATGAGCGCGACACAGCGAATACCTCTTTCCGCTAAGAGGTATTTTTTATTTTATATAATCTGTATAGCTTGACCAGAAATATACAAACCCTGTATTGGTGTCGCCACTGTATTTTTATACAGTAACACATAGTGTAGTCCATACAGAAATTAGTTCCGAATTTTTTCTGGTCAGGCTATAAAAAATCGAAGGTAAAAATACTTCATATACTTGCGTTCGAATAGTGCAGGATATACTAGGGCACGTTCCTTAGGTAAAGTCTAGCTTGTAACGTAATTACACAGTTGTGGCTAACATCTCGATATAGGTCAGCATGAGGTGTCGGATGCTGATGCATGAGGTAAAGTTAGTGTCGGGGGACGTGTGGGAAATGATTGAATACCACACCTGGGGTATATGAAAATTATATGAATTAATTTTGTTTTTGAAATAAAATATTTTATGCTATTCTCTTTTTCGCCTTATCGGCTATATAATATAATATGTATATTATGTATGGTAGTTCACAACACCTCATAAGATATTAGTTTGTTGATTGGATGGGCGGACCTGATTATAGTGGCGAAAACGGACTAGTAATGGGTTTGATCTTTATTACAGAATTCTTACTAACCATAACATCGTAAAGACATAGACTACACGCGGCAAACCGTACAATAGTGAATATCAAATTGCCGCGTGAGCTAATTTGACCTTTCCCGGCATCTATTAAGCGCGTTTGCCGGGCGTTCCAATATTCGACGATTTGCCGCGCGTAATCGATACACGCCTTAACCACATAAAGCTCATACACAATACGTGGGTAGCCGCAAATCTGAAATCATGCCGAGGCCGTGTCGTCCGGAGGAACGCAAAACTACGTTTATAATATATATAGTATAAATATAAATTACGTTTATTTCGACGATGCGATTTACGATTTACGATGCGGCTACCTTCAAACCGGTCCGGACGCTTGAAGCGCTCCGGCTGGAAAGACGGCCAGCCAGACGGCTTGCGGCTGTTTTAATTCTTTGAAAAATATTTTAAAATGCTTGTTCCGATGCTTACATATAAGGATAATATATTCTTATAGTACTTCTATATATATATATATATATATATATATATATATATAGTACTTCTTCCTTTTTTCATGATAATACGAAACATGTGTAACTCTAAGAAATAGCTGCAACTATTTCCATATCTATCTTAGAATTGGATGGATGACCGCAAGCCGCAAATTCGATTT
Organism: Helleia helle; assembly: GCA_963853865.1. Classification (NCBI taxonomy): domain Eukaryota; kingdom Metazoa; phylum Arthropoda; class Insecta; order Lepidoptera; family Lycaenidae; genus Helleia; species Helleia helle. The sequence goes on along the minus strand of OY971433.1, from coordinate 13,916,453 downwards.
GCCGCGTTGCAGTTAACCGCGTAGTGCGTATGATCCCTTAATGTAAGCTTTTGTGTTCAGGTGGTTACGTGGCAGACGAAACGAAGAGGAGCGCGAGCAGCTGGATGGCCTCTTCGAGCACTACGTCCCTGGTGCCATCAACTACATCGTGTACGGCATGTTTGGGCTGCAGCAGCAGACGCCGCTGAAGACGGTGGTCGCGCAGACACCGCTTAACCTGGTAACATGTTTTAGGGAGCAAACGCTTCACCTGGTGGTTAGTGATCAGCAAAATCCACAGACACCCGCTACACCAGAGGATTAGTGGGTGCGTTGCCGGCCTGTTAAATATGAGTATGCTCTTTTATAGAAGGTTCTTAAATCGTATTGGTCAGGAAATGCCATAGGTGGCTGGTTCCATATTATAATAAATGTTGAACATGACAGCAGAAGGTGGTATGAGTGACCCTTATTTGTCCCACTAACGTAGATACCACTTAAATTCAAACGAGAATAGTATTAGGCCATATTGCTTGTACTTTCGACGGATAGATATTTAACGATGCATTCATGCAGGCTTTGTGGGACTCTTGTATAATATTTATCCACTAGTTGGCATCCGTGACCTGATTTACTCTTGGTTCAGTTGAAAATCAGCGTCAGGAAACATTTTCCTGATACAAACAAACACACTTATTATAAAAAAAAATTGTTTGCTATAATTGTCTTTCTTTTTTTTTTGTCTTATTTTTAGTTTGAGCAATCAAAAATGTTTTTCTGTGTACCACTTTCTGTCTCTGTGTGTCTCCTGTTTGTGTCGAATAAATGTCTCTTTCTTTCTTTCCTTCTTTCTAAAGATGTGAAATTAATACGTCATCGTCACTAAAATCGTCAATGAAATTCAGCCTAGAATTCTCTTGATAAATTTGGACTAATTTTTTATGTTTAGCAGTCTTCTCTTTAGCTTCCCTTCGTTATAATATCAGTTTTCTAATAGTTTCCTTTATTTGGTTCTACAGGTTAGACAATTGTGTTACATGATAAGCGGCCTGCTGCCGAACAGCGAGGCTGAAGAGGATATAGACAGGAGCGTGGTGGAGTGTGTTTTTATGGTGGTAAGTAGTAACTATAGGTGGGTATTTAATACCCACTTAATATACTTACCACGTAATACGTGGTAAGTAGTAAGCCCACCTAGGGTTGTAGTAGTAGTGATGCAGAAATGAGGTCATCACTCATTTCTTTATTTTATTAGATAGGCAAACAAGCAGACAAGTCACCTTGGTATCTATCCGGTATCCGGCCTTGTTTCCACTATCCGGCCGGGTATCGGATAGTAATTCAGTATTCTGCTGGATGCCGGATAATACCATTATAAGTTATGGACACCATTAAGTTTTATAATTGCACGTCAAAAATGTTTTATTAATTACTGAAAATTAACAAGTGGCAAATTGTGACAAATGAATACCAAATTTTCCGCATTTACTGGTAAGAGACGACTCCGATTGGCTTCGTATACCAAGCCCAGCTTCTGATAACAGCCATTCGCTGTAACCGCTACTGCCAGGTGCTGAAAGATAAATTCTAGCAAACCTTGACAATTGCGAGTATTGATTCAAACTAACTGACCATGTATGGGTACCACCGAATGTATGGGTCGTGATTGCGATCGAATCGAGATGTCTTTATGACAAAGTGCTCCTGAATCTCCTTAGCGATTGGATTTTGTTTTTCTTCATCGCGAAGATCACTTCTACCATTATCCTTTGCCACTTCATTGAAACAGTCACAAGAAGTATCATGAGCTTCGAGTGTGAAGTTGAATCTAGTTTGGCTCTAGTAGTTAGTAACGCGATAAAGGGCCGAATATTCGGTATCCGGATACCCGGCGTTTCAGCTTCGTAGCTTGCCGCATATCCGGTATCCGGCCAAACCACTATTCGTTTCAACACTAATAATAAGTGGTCAACGTCATCTAAGAACATGAACAAGTACTCCTTCTGCGAGGTACCTAGTAATGTCCCAGAAGAAAGCTAACGAGCTGGTGAGAGACGAGGCTGCCGACGAGGACTCCTCCCGCGGGCGACGAAGGGGGGTGCGTAGGAGGCTCTATTTAATGCGCCTCCAGTAACGCCCCTGTGTTCGTGTCGGGTTCAGGGTGGGAACCTGAGTCCAGTATGACATGACGTCGCGTCGTGAGGTAGCGACCGAGCATTCCCCTTACTACGAGGAATAATCTGGCCCTCGCCAGGGCCAGCCTGTCGCTTAGGGGACTCTGTCTGTTGCCTGCATATTCGGCGCTCGCAGTGGTTTTAGTTAGGGTAGGCACTGCCAAGTTGGGTCCCACATTGGGTCAGGATCTACCCAAGACCCTGGCTGCACCCTTAAGGATTTCCCTGTGATTTCAAAAACAAAAATTTAGGATGGTTCTCGAGCTCTCCCGCTACGACGTGATTTAGTGAATTGCAACGCAGTCAATATTTTTGGTTCTCGATCGTTTAAAAAACAGACTACAGTCTGTACTTTTGTAGGCATTATTACTTTTTCTTAATTTATATAAATTGTTCATCGGTTAGATTATTTACATACGGATTATTTTCTAACCTAAAAATGTCCCACATTTTCAAAAATAAATCTCAAAATATTTGGAGGCGCCGGGTATCGATCCCGGTACCTCTCGCATGCTAAGCGAGCGCTCTACCATCTGAGCTACGCCCCCTATGACAGCTGAGTTGAAAGAAACGTTTTTTATCCTAAAAGCCTATAAGAAATCACGTTTTCAATGCCAAACATTCACTTTAGGCTCGAAATAAAATTATTACATTTAAATGTCACATACTGTTGCTGGCAACTTTCAAATTATTACCTATTACCGAACTCGCTAACATTATCATCATCATCATTATCATCCCCTATCCGTGTCCACTTCTAAACATAGGACTCCTTCAATGAACGCCAAGACGGCCAATCCCTTGCCATTCGCATACAACACGGACCGGTCACTGCACGGAGATCGTCTTCCCACCTGGTTAATGGTCAACCTGAACCAATGGGATCCCAGATGGTAAGAGCCAGCCATCTTCTCTGTTGTAATTAGGATGTTAGTTCAATAACTTCACGGATCATCCTAAGCTGGAATTGGTGATTGCGAGATCTTGTGGTTTATCAAATCTAGAGGGTAAGCCCCCAAATACTCAAACGAATCTCAAATTTAAGACGTACTTAAACTCGTGCTGTCTCTCTTTTTTTCTTTGAATCTGACACGTCGTAGCATGAGTTTAAGTACGTCTTAAATTTGAGATTCGTTTGAGTATTTGGGGGTTAATCACATAATAATTACATTTCACAGTCGATGTACAACAGTCTCGGGGCCGCTATCATTGACAATGGGAGGTTCGATTTCGACAACTACGTGAAGAAGGCCTGCCCCATGATGCTCGTGGAGGATAACTTGGAGAAGAAGGCCACCACAAGTAAGACCTTTGTACAACTGTTGGCCTTGTGTAGTCGGTACAAATTTTAGTTCTTTTTTTTAATTAGATATTTTCTTTTTTCTTAATAATTTCTTAATTATTGACTATTCCTCATGGAGATTTAAGAGCCTATCCTAGGTAATTTTAAGGATATAATCTATACCTATCTGTTAATCTATCCGTTCCGTTCAACTTCGCAACAAACATCCATCCGAACTTTTTTGCGAATGCCTTGACGGAAAACAGCATGATGCTATCATGTCATGATGTGATGATGGTTAACCTATAGGTACTACATTTATAAAGCTTTTAGGGCGTTCCCCAAAATGACAAAACGAAACCCTCGATTACTTTGAGTGCGAAAACCTATGCGGTACTTTCCATTGACACAGAACATCGAGCATATTATAATAACCGGATAGAGTAGATAGTAAGGTGAGCCATAAAATTTCGAAACTGGTCAGTGATTTGTCACTGATGTAATAGGAATTCAATCAACCAGTGATCAGTCGGCCAATCAGAGCGCAGAACCTGCGCAGCGTCGCTGCACAGATTTGGCGGAATTTATTTTCATACAAAACACATAACATTACTGTTCTATTCCGGTTACGTGCTCGATAACACAGAACCATGTTTGATAAGAATCTAGTATCATGTAGTAATTATCAATATATACCACCAGAACACTTTCCGATGGGCAAACCTTCGCTGTACGACTATTGTCTGGAGTTGACCACGAAGACATGGGAGGCGTGGGAGTGGCTGGTGCCGGAGTACGCCCACGACCACGGTATGAGATTCTCCTCCATCCTGGTGCCCACCGTCGACACCCTGAGGATCACCTGGCTCATACAAATCATGGAGAGTGTAAGTGGTATTTTAGTTCTAAAATGTTGACAACCAAGAAAGAAAAGAAAGAAAGAAAAACGTTTATTTGTACACACACTGCTTGATATGTTTGCCTTGATGGATGATGAAACGGTAGATGACCAGCAATGTATTCATCATCATCATCATCATCCATTGCTGACTTATTAACAAATTAATTCAAGTATGTGTTCTTTCACAATTTTCAACAACAACACAACAAGAACAACACTGTAAGTGTGTAACACTGCAAGTCTTTGATGAAGTTCTCAAAATCTCAATTGGTCGGACGCAGCTGTACTTTCCTTACTTCCCTCATAACTTAAGCGAAGGCTCATAAGACAAAAGACCTCTAGTGGGAAAAATATTACTGGGTTAAAACGTGCAGTTTTAATTTCATTGAGAATAATATACGTAAAGAGAAATGTGCCAATTTTGAAGTGTATTGCACGCGCGGGATTTTTTAAATCATAGGAGGACAAACGAGCAGTCGAAGCCTTTTGGTGACTATCGACGCCCATACACATCTGCACAACCAGAGATTATACAGATGCTTTGCCCTCCCTTTCCCTATCACCCCCCCCCCCCCCGGGCCACCGAAAAATCAGCCCAGCTGTTTCAAAGATTAGCCGCAATAAACAGACAGACAGACAAGAATTGTAAAAAAAAAATATTTTTGCATTCAATAAAAAGCGGTTATTTTAATATTAAAAACAGACACTTCAATTTTATTTATCTGTATTGATGTATAAATGAAAGTTCACTGCTTTCCTTCGTGCTGTCTTTATTAAAATTATATTCTTTAAAAATAACGACACTCGATCTCTAGAATGATCTCTCATGAGACGATGTATCATGAGAGATCAATCTAGAGATCTAGGCTGAAGACAACACTGAAATATGGTGCTACACGAAATAATAATTTGATAACCAAAATTAAAAATGGTTAGAGATTTTACAACTTAGAGTATCTATACATAATATATAGAGCGCGCTTTTTCTAAGTATGAACTGTAAGCACCGGTATGAACATAGATAAAACCATTGTCTTGGAAACGTTCAATCAGTGTCAAAACAACACGCGCTGTTCATCATATTTGTTTTTATGTGAAAATGGTGAAATATGAAGTGCCAATTTGTAAGAATGATTCCTGGAACCAAAATAAAAGAAAGCAATAGCATTACTGTCGTGGCGTTTATTGAGGGGTGCAAATGTTTAACAGTGGATGGATAGAGGCTGATGGTGATGATGAATGTCCTAATTTAAAATATAGATATTTTTAATGCATTACGCATAGAACGTCACTCTCACAGCGCTTTACTATAGATAAATATGTATATAACGCATCTGCTTACGATCGGCACAATCTGGCACAATTAAGCGGCGTGACAGTTATAGCACTCTATATCATACAAGGTTGATAAAAGCGAGAGGCATATTAAACTACATATACCACACATGCTTACGGTTAATCCGAAACTATAAAAAAATAGTTTGAGAGCAATAAAAAAATTTTTTTTCAAAGAACTTAAATACGTGAATAGTCAAAGTAAAACGTAAAAACTCTTTGTAAACCTTTGTAAAATGTCCTTCGAATCTAAAATGCAACGTCGCACAGCACGTTGCGTCTCACCGGGTCGAACAAACCGGAGCGGCTTTAAAACTTTAAAAATATCCTGTGGCTAAACTATTGATTCTATTGGTCTAAGTTTTGGTGCGTAGCCTGAAAATGGTACATTGTATACGTGGTTTAATTTAATGCCTCTCGCTTTTATCAATCTTGTATATTAGGGTGTTATTTAAATGGTTAGCTTAGTATTCGTATTCTTGTGAGCAGAAAAATATAATCTGTGAGCAGAAATAGCTAATTGATCAGCAACTCATGGCCAGCAAACATTACAAAATCAATCAGCAACTTATGTCATTCTGGATGGCTGTAATTATTTTTGTAAAGCATATTAATTATATAAGCTGCCATGAACTGCTCCTTTTCCTGCTGAAGGATCACTGCCTGATTTTTTTTTATTGCAAACAAAATCTTTGTATGCTGACCGAATTATTTAAATGCTGTTTTTTTGTGGCTCACCAAATTTTATTATTGCTGAACATTTAATTACTTCTCTATATATTGTATATTGTATACTCTGAGTTTTACATTCAATCTACATCGTAATTTTAAAATTCGAAGGTTTATTCAAAACAAAGCAGTCATTAAGCAATGATTAATGAATATTTTTATACAATAAATAAATAATGATTCGTTTGTTCAGGTGGAAAGGCCGGTCCTTCTAGTCGGCGACACGGGGACCTCCAAGACTGCGATCATCAGCAACTACCTGAGAGGTCTACCGGCTGATAAATATGTGAGTATTACTCGTATTGTGTAGTATTTTAGTAAAAACGCAGGTACAGAAGGATCTAGATATTAAGATATATCACCGCTTATTTTGGGACAAAAAATGCCTAGGGTTTTGATAAACCCCCACCATAGTTCAGGCCTTGTCGTGGCGGTGGGACTCAGTAGCCTAGGGTGAGCCCAGCACTTTGGGCTAAGTGAATTGAGCCGAGGGAGCCCTTTGTACCCCTCTTATAAGAAGAGGGGACAAAAGAGCAGGGGGCAGGGGGTGAGGACGGGACCCTCACCCCATTGTACTGTCCCGACGTTGGAGGGGTTGTTACGTGGTGCGGGACAACCCCTTTGTGGAGGTGGCGTCGGTCTCCTGAGGGACCGACTAGCCGTCGAGGTGCCCTATTTGCTCATTAGATCCGGGGCACCTCACCAAAGGCGGCATTGGTGGCACTCACCGGGTTTTAGTGGGTAGAGCTGCGTCCACTTACCAGCTTTCTGGCGCAGCGAGTCCGACATACCCTCCTGGGGAGACCCACTCCCCCGTGGGATGATAAACGGTAACAGTAAATTTGCGAATGAATTGAATCTCTATACAATATTTTTTGACGGCATTCATCAATCGACGAATGCCGCCTGCACGCACGTAAAAGTTCCGCCTGAGCCGAGCGTGCAAGCGAGAGCGTGGAACAAGCAATACAGAGGCACGATCGGCCTAAGCGGTCGGCTTGTGACGCATTATATTATGACGTTTCTAGTAAAATTATTATCGTCCGTAAACCAACTTCACAGACAACGGGTTTAATTATTAGCATATTTTTATTAGGATTATTAAGATTATGATAAAAAAGATTATATTGATTGTATGATTAAGATTTATCGTTTCATATATTATGTTGGATAATCTTGTAATAAAAGTCCATAATCTTTATGTATATAAAATTAATAAATAAGTGACGTCATTTGTCGTTTTAAACTGCCGATTTAAATGAAACAAAATGTGCAGTTAGAAATATTGGGTAGGTAGTTGTTAATGTTTGATACGACAGGCGTTGCTGTGGCATATGAAAGAAACCTGAACCTGAATAATACGAGTTCGACAGGCGCGCTGAGGGTTCCGTGAAAAAGTATTGACAAATAAACTTTTTTCGGATTTTCTTTATTTTCACTCACGCATGCTTTTTTTTTTGTTCCCGCTGGGAAATGCTCTTAAGCATACCACTGGATCCGGGGGAGCCTGGGGGTTATGTGGGACTCTCTGCGCCCGAAAAGATGGTAAAGTGAGCGCAGACTACTACTCTACCCACTAAACCCCAGCGGTATTCTCCTCGTCGTCTGGGTGACCCAGCGAGGGAGCTGTGGACGTCCTCGCCGGGCCACAACGGTGTACCATCTGGCACTCTTCTCTAGAGGTGGGGGATGGCGTCCTCTCTTCCTTCTCCGCTTAAGGAACCCCGAACACATAAGGGTGCCTTATAGCTCGCGCGGCAGATCCCCCGATCGGCCGCGCACAGGTCCCTCAGGGCGGTGCGACCACCTGTCGCCGCCGCGCCCTCCTGCGGGTACTCACGCATGCTGCTAGACCTAAATTCTTGCCAAATTTCCCAATTCCATATTATATAACAAGTGTAGAGACAGACGAACGACGGAGTGATAATATAAGGCTTACGTTTTATCATTTTGAGGCACGGAACCCTAATTTGAAAACATGTTCATTTATTAAATAGAATATGTTATTTCACGTCGAAAAGTGAATGTATAACATTAAAAACAATTGCATAATTTATTTTAGGCTTAATAAAATTGTTACTTTTAGAATTCTTGTCATAGGGGGCGTAGCTCAGATGGTAGAGCGCTCGCTTAGCATGCGAGAGGTACCGGGATCGATACCCGGCGCCTCCAAACTGTTTTTATTTGTAATATACATAAATACATACATACATGTACATTCACACTATGTAAACGTTATGTGATTTATTAGGTATATAATATTATGTTTTGATTCAAAAGGACTCATATCGTGAAAAAATATTTAAAAAATTACTTTTTACAGAGTACAATCTGTTTTTTTTTTGTACTTTTTGAAAGAAATAATATTTCTTTTTCTCAAATATTATACATAATCAACTTTTCCTATACACTGCTGATAATAAAGAAATTTGTAGACACCTTTTCCGGAAGACTATCAACTGTAATCTTTCAGATCGTCCAACAAATGAACTTCTCGTCGCGCACCTCATCAATGGACGTCCAGAGAAACCTAGAGTCGGTGGTGGAGAAGAGGACGAAAGACACCTTCGGCCCACCAGTGGGCAAGAAGATGCTCGTGTTCATAGATGACATGAATATGCCCATAGTAGGCGAAGATTTAGTTTATAGACGGGAGGGTTGCGCTGTGCCGTGCTCCCATCTGTATGGGTGAACTCATTTGACCACCATCAGGTGGCTCATCTGCCAGTTTGTCTATCCGACTAACATAATACTAAAACCGACAAAAAAAAAGTAAAACTAATAAAACTTTTACTGCTTTCTTTAATTTCATCATACAATCAATAATGACGTGGTAAACGCAAAGTTTGTACATTAGTAGAAGAATAAGTTGATTATAAGTTGTAGGCACAAAAATTAAAGAGACGTAGTTATTGTATCACTTTTTATTTTTGAAGTCGGTATTTTTTTTAATTTAGTGAATCCGAAATTCGATAACTGATTTTATTTGTCAGCGATATGGGTAGGTAGAAGTTGGTATTTAATATTAATTATACACGCTACCCGACGTTTCGGATATTTTACTTTTAAAAAACTTAAGAACTCGCGATAAAATCCTTAAAAATTGTTTCATTATAATAAGTGAAATTCGCGTAAATATTTACAGGCAAGTTTTTGCGTTGCCCTCCTTTTTCCTCACACTCACTCACAAACCGCACGAAACGCGACAGCATAGCTGTCACTTTAGGCCGATGTTATGTGAGCGAGAAGTACCACCCCAGTTATGCCGCCCAATTCGGGTGCAAAGTAAATCTAAGGGCCAACAGCTTACAGTAATATATTTACGAAAATTTTTAGGTTGACACTTACGGAACCCAGCAACCTATAGCCCTGCTGAAGTTGCTCTTCGAGAGAAAAGGCTTTTACGACAGGGGCAAGGACCTGACCTGGAAGAACCTGAAGGACATCGGGTTCCTGGCTGCCATGGGGAAGGCTGGTGGGGGGAGGAACGATGTAAGTGGCCATTATAAATATATAAATATATTCTTTATCGCATTATGTACCTATACTGCTTACTATACAGGCTGCATTTTTGAGACGAGCCAGTAAGGGCAGGGACCTTAGCCGTAATAATATATCAAAGTTACAGTAAGACCATCCATAACTTTTTAAGATATTCTGAACTGCATTTACAGATTTTTGAGAAAATGTACGGCCAGGGAAATAAATGCGAGAATCCAAAAAGAAAACATTTTTATGCCTATCAAACCTACTTCGTGTGGGGATCAAATTAAAAAAATTTGTACTGAAAAGTTTATTTCCAACAAGACGGCGCAGCACCACATAACAGCCATCTATTACGTGTTCTAATTTGACCCGTTCGTCGTTCTTACTGACCCCTCTCAAAAATACATCCTGTATAAAACTACTAGCGGGCCTGACAGTTGCACTTTCCTAACATTGGCGTTTTATTTTAGCACTTCAAACTATACTTACTACAATCTATACAATTTAATAAATTATAGTTAAAAAAAACTAAAGAAACCCGCTTTAATAGCAAACCGAACTAAAAATGTGAAAATAATTTCAATACAAGAATTAAATGTACTTATTAACAAAAAAAAATGTTATTACTTATTTTAAGAAGCGTGAGTCATTGTTTGTATTTTGTTTATCAAATTAACACACCCTTAAAGATTTTCTATTAGGCATTGAGGTTTCCTCGCGAAATTTTCTTTCGTGAGAGATTTCGCGGTGTAAGAGTCAGATAAACGTGTTCTCAATTTTACAGGAAATCCAAAATACTGTGAAAATTCGCTTCTTCAAACTTTACCAGCTTTTTATAGAGAAAAATACAGTTAAAGAAATATTATTTATATATGTATATTTTAGCTAAATGTCTATAAACTATTTATCATTCTTCGTCTTGTTGTCAGGTGGACCCCCGTTTTATCTCCATGTTCTCCGTGTACAACCTGCAGTTCCCGTCGGAGGCGACGCTGCGGCACATCTACGTGGCGATCCTGGAGGGCCACTTCTCCTCCTTTCCGGAGGAGGTCCAAGCGATCGTCGAGAAGATTGTGCTGATGACTCTCGATCTTTATAAGGTACACGGCACTTCCTGCATGGAACTGTGCTACGTGGAACATGCTATGTGGAACCAGCTGTCAGCAGTGGTATTTCCGATACGACTTAGGGACCTTCAAGAAATTTTACCGGTGGGAGGGAAGCGCTGTGCCGCGCTCCCGACTGCATGGATACCAACATCTTGCTTGTTACTCCCGTGAAACAGCTTTGCTGTGTTTCGGAGAGAAGGGCAGGACAGGCAGTGTAATTACTGGCATAGAGACTTAACATCTTATGACTCAGGATAGGCAACACATAGTTGAGTTGCCTGGGCTCGTTCCAGAGGCCTTAGACAAAGTAACATTAACAAAACGATAAAGAAGTTCGAAAAGAATAAAATGTATGGAATTGACATAAGCCGTCATCAATTATGTCACTCGTTATCGTTATCGCAAGTTGGTAGACAATGTTAAAATTCGTAACAAAATCATAAACTGTCAATTGGTTATCGAACACTTATGTCAAACTTATGTTATTTTATTATTGATATTGATTCGTTATCCGTGGGCGTGGGACATGGAGGGAACATTTTCACAATTTTTATGAGTTATAGTGTGTATGAGGTCTATTTACATAGATACTAATTTTAATTTTTTGGTCCGATTTGACACTTCTTGTCGAACTTTGTTGAAACTTGACAGTTGTTGTCGTTGCACTGTCACGATCTTTGATTGATCATTGGCTAGAAAATTATTATCGTTATCTCAAAGACGATAACGAATTTCGGCTACAAAGCGATGTCACTTTGTCTACAGGCCCAGGTAAACTAGTTTATGTTCATGAGCGACGTCGATCACTTACCATCAGATGGCACGTTTGCCATCGCGGTTGCCATAAAATTGAGGAAAAAAATCTTTTCTTTAAAATATTTTTCTTAGGCTCATTCTGGTACTTATGGCAAGCCACGTAATAATAATTTTGCTAACGTGGTGTGGTTGATGTTCACAGATTGCAGACTTAGTGTCTACCGTCGCTACACTAAGTCTGCAATCTGTGAACATAGTCTAGACAAAGCTCGCCATTATATCAGATTTGATAAACCACAAGTCCTCGCAAAAGAACACCGATTCCAACCAAGGATGATCCGTGAGGCTATTGAAATTAAAAAAACATCCTAATTTCAATAGAGAAGATGGCTGGCTCTTACCACCTGCTTGGGATCCCATTATTAAAATAATTAAATCAAAAACCAAGCATAATATGCCACAGATTAAAGATGCAGTTAGCACTTTCTGCGTAGAGAGGACTTATTAAAATAATGATGTATCATAGGGTAGTTTCGAATAACTTTGTAACATTAGGACATCTGTCACCTCAGTCCTCCCGTGACCATGGTTGCTGTAAAGTATCCGAAACGTCGGGCTTGTAAAAATCTTAATAAACCGCGATAAAATCCGTAAAAAATTATTTCATTATAATGTCAGGCTATGCCAACACTATCATACCTCTTCGTTTTCGCAAGCGTTCCAAATATACCCGGTATTTATATTTATTCAATACTAGTTGTGCCCCGCGGTTTCAGTCGCACATTTTTTGTCAATTCTAAAAATAGTATAATTATGTATTAAATATTTAATGAATTCTTTGTATTTCAACATATTTGTGTTTGGGTCTTGTGTTTCCAAGTATGTTTATTACAGATCATAATTGTGGAACTGCCGCCGACTCCCACCAAGTTCCACTACATCTTCAACCTTCGGGACCTCTCGCGTGTGGCGGCCGGCCTCTGCTTGACCCACCCCAACTTCTTCAGCGAGAAGAAGGCGGTGGTCAGGTGCTGGAGGAACGAGTTCACGAGGGTCATATGCGATCGACTGATCAATACGCGGGTAATGATTTACCGATGGTTTGAACGTGTGTCTGCTCATCACGATGATTTCGTCGGTGAAGCAACTTCACTTCGTATCGGTGGTGTATAACGGGCACCACCGACAACGATAAGCTTGTGTATCGATGGGAACGTACATATAACTTAATGAGTTGCTTGGTTGAGAGTAGTGAATAACGGCTGTTTTACAATAATAAATTATCCTGTTGTTGTTTTGTAACAACTGTTGTTCTAAACTGCTGTCTGTTATCCTGTTATTGTTGATTTATAGACGTTGAAAAATATGAATTGTGACAATAAGCAAAAAAAGCTCATTCTGTCTATTGCGTGCCTATTCTCACCATTGCGTCATCGTTTCAATAATGACAACTGACGACAGGATATAGTTATTCTTTAAGGTTACATACACAAGTCGCTCATCTTTCCATACAAACGCAGAACTGTAATTACTACAATGTTTGACGTTGACCATGAAAAACTAAGTATAATATAAATTAATCTTGTCGTTGTGTATGTGTGTATGTACCCAAAATCGTAAAAAAATATACATTAAAAAAATACAAGCTTCTAAACTTTCGTATTTCAACACTGATTTTAGCCCAACTTTGGGAGTAAATAAATAGTATACCGAGCACGAAAGCTCAAAAATAAAGCCCGTACAGATATAGTTTAGTTATTCAAAGGATAAAATAAATTTATTTTGAAAAGATATACTTATTACTGTTTCTATAATAACTGTTTTGCTAAAAGGACATTTTCGGAATGAATCATTGTGCATTTCACTCTAGCACGCATGTTCACGCACTGTGTCAGATGAGATAGCAATCATTTTATTAGAGTTCGCGCCACCGACTAGTTCAACCTTAATAATGGATTATACATTATTTTCAAAAAACGCATTACTAAAACTGTTGTTGTAATAATGACCACCACTAGTTATGAGTTCGTTGAACTTTCTCGGATGAAACTGGTGAGCAGGCTTATATTCATGGTCGACGCTGCACTTACCATTAAGTGGCACGGTGCAAGTTTTTCTAGTCTATATTTCTTAACAAACGAGTACTGAGTATGTCTCTCGCATATTTCCGATATTGACAGAGTGAGATGGGTCGTTGTCAACGCCAATGAAATTACGTGATATAATATTAAGATTGTTGATTACGTGGACCAATAGTAACGCAGATAAAATTATCGTTACTCGCTTGTTAAAAAAAATATTGGTTGTCTGTAAAGTCGGTTTATAACGTCATAAAGAAACATTGATGAAAAATTAATTACCTTTTTTGCCGCTGTTTTAGAAAAACAGTTAATTGAAGTGAACAAAATGAAATTAGACTGAAAATTATAGAGGAAATCAATTACACCTTATTAAAATGTAGAAATAAACACAAAAAGACAAAACACGTTGTCGCGTTGTTTGTAACACATTTGTTATAAATAATGGCTTTCAAGCCAACACTTGGGCCTGTCTATCATTTGACAGCGGAACGGGATGCTTTTTCGTGCGCGCTGCCGGTGTTCATCAATTTATTTATCACGTCAAAAAACAGACTAAGTATAGACAGTAGGGTAAAAATTATATTTATTTATTTATATTTGGGAAACAAACAATTTTAATATCACTCAGAGTTATTATTATAATATCTAATAATAGTAGTTAAGTACATTTAAAGGTATTTATAGTTGGTTCCAGAAAATACATTTGCAGACAGATGCAGTGGACTTTATCTTGGCGTGAATATAATAGTTTTCAGCCATTGTAGAATCAGAATATGATGGATGGTTTCCAAGTGATAAATTGCTTATATGAGGGCTCTTTTCCGGCCGGGAACCTCACCCCATTGTACTGTCCCGACGTTGGGAGGGGTTGTTCTGTGGTGCGGGTCAACCCCTCTGTGGAGGTGACGTCGGTCCCTTGTGGGACTGACTAGCCGTCGAGGTGCCCTGTTTGTTTTCTAGATCCGGGGCACCTCACCAAAGGCGGCATTGGTGGCACTCGCCGGGTTTTAGTGGGTAGAGCTGCGTCCACTTACCAGCTTTCGGGCACAGTGAGTCCCACATACTTGCGTGGGCGGACCCACTTCCCCGCGGGATGCCTCAGAGCATTTCCCAGCGTTAAAGAAAGAAAAAGTGTAATTACTGATACCTAGAGTTTGTATCAAATATCGGCTCCTATTTTTCCAGGACAACGAACTAATGCGCGGCTACATGCAAGAACACATTGTGAAATACTTTCCCGAAGATGAGCCGGTGGTTTTAGAAGAGATCGTCGTTCCCGAAGAAGAGGAACAACATGCTGAAGAGGAGCTAGATGGTAATATGCTTTTGAATTTTCGATAAAGCCTGTAATTCGAAACATATTTGAGTGAAAAATATGGTTCCATTTCTTAGGTATTATTCCACGTGATTTCATCCGCAGAAGTATTCAAAACAATAACTTTGCTCTGAAATAAATATAGTATATCGAACCTTCCTTATAGGGACTGTCAATAGAAGTGGAGACAAAAATAATTAAACTATTGCGTTTCTTAGAAAAGGTTTCTATTTGTGTCAATAGATGTCGCTGTAACGTAATTAAATCGCGTAATCGGTTGTTCTACAAAGTAATAGGTATATAGGTCGGATTTTATTTCGTATTTAATTTTAAATGAGTTTCAACAGCAGTGATGGTTCAATTTTTGTGTAGTTACGCTTACGCAGCGACAGTATCTTTCTCGCTCGCACTCGGCGGCTCCGAGTTCACTCGTTACCGATTGAGCCTTTCACCTCCGAGCGTGACGGCTCAGACTTATTTATACCCTACAAAAGTCGGTGTGCGGTGCGCCAAAAGAATTTTTCACTTCTAAAATTTGAAATCCATTTATTATTATTATCTGCTCTTTAATAATATTATTATATACTAATATGTCAGTAATAATTTTTTAGTAAGGTAGTTAATTATTGCATTATCTCTTTGAAAAGTAAAGTTTTAACCATTCTTATTCCTAGAATTTAAAACTGAATCTAAGACAAAGGCAGCTGAGCCTGAAGAGGCTGAGGGTATTGTTGAAGAGGAGGAAGAAATAGAAGAAGAAAGAGAATTGACGGTTCGATACTTATTAATATTACATATTATGATACATGCAAATGGCCTTTTTATATTAGTTGAATAATCATAACTCTATATAAGAAATACGCATTTGCCACGCGCCTGCATGGGTACCACCATCTTGCCAAACGACTGTGATACGGTTTTGCTGTGTTTCGCAAAAAGGGCAAGTCCTCTGGTAGTCAAATGTAATCATTTGCTACATGATTCTTAAGAAAATGGATTTCTTGTTTAAATGTTATCAAAAAATGTGAAACATGTACTGGGAGCGCATTTGTGGGTAAAATCGACTCGAACACCGTGATATTAAACAGAACGACTCTGTAATTATTATTATTTATGAATTTTAATATAACTAATATTATAAAGGCGAAAGGTTACAAAGTTTGTATGTTTGAATGTTTGTTGATCTTCCACGGCAAAACGGCTGTACTGATTTAGCTGAAAGTTGGAATGTTGATGGCTATACCTTGGACAGAGGACATAGGCTATAAAAATAATCATCATCAATCCGGATACGGTTGTAAATGTAAGTTAACGAAGCGAAGGTGTAGGCACCAGCTAGTATTAACATGTTACAAGTCAGTCGGGCATCCCGTGAGGGGCTGGTTATTTTTTGTAAAAAGAATAACTAGTTAATAATTGTATACAGTTGGAAGAATATGTGCTGAGGGATCCCCTGCTGTTTGGCGACTACCGCAACGCTCTGGACGAAGAAGAGGTCCGATACTACGAGGATCTATTGGACTATGAGGCTATATACTTCTTGTTCCAAGAGGTAAGAATTTATTAAAGCATTTTCAACGTACATTATAATATTATTGTTAAGATATTTGCCGTAGTAGCGCTTGAATTTTTTTTATATGATCGAATATTTTGGACACTGAGTATGTTGTGTCGAATAAATGTTTCATTCTTTCTTTCTTATACCTAGATTCGAATATTATGGGCCACTCGTATTTACTCCCGTTTTAAACGTGGGTGGCCCTAGGGGGACCTTCTTTTCGTATTCTAAGATGCGCAGCAATGATGAAAGCGTATATACATATTTTAAGTGTCATCTGTTAATCAAATGTTACGTAAGAGATCCCGTCGGCATGGGTACCACCATTCTGTTTTATTTATTCCGCTAGAAACTTGGTTTTCGATAGAAAGGCAGAACAGACAATGAATTTACTGCCGGAGATGATTTTATGTATCAGGATAGGTAACGGATGAATGTGTTGTGAGCAAATCCAAGAACCAACTTATTTATGTTCATGGGCAACGCTGACCTCTTACCATCTGGGGGCTCGTCTGCCCCCAATCTAACTGGCATAAAAAAGGTGATGATGATAATGATGATGATGGTGATCAAAATGTTGATGATAATGATGATGATGATGATGATAATGATGATGATGGTGATCAAAATGTTGTTGATAATGATGATGATCAAAATGTTGATGATACTGATGATGATAATGATGACAATATTGATAATGATGATGATAATGACAAATGTGTACCAGATTTTGGACGAGTACAACGAGCGCATTGGGAAGATGTCTATAGTGCTGTTTGAGGACTGTCTGGAGCATGTGACGCGCACACACCGCGTGCTGCGCATGGACCGGGGAAACGCCATGGTGGTGGGCGTTGGTGGCTCCGGCAAGAAGTCCATCTGCAGACTGGCCGCCTTCGCCGCTGGTGGGTAGCTACATTTCAAAATCAAAATCAAAATCAAATTTTTTTATTCAAAATAGTACTAATACAGTATCTTTTTGAACGTCAATTGAATCTACCACCGGTTCCAAGGTAAGCCCACTGAGAAGAACCGGCGAAACAAACTCAGTGGAACTAATCTTTTCAAATAATATATATTAATAACAATTTTAACATCTTATCTTGAAATGCCCGGGAGGAACGCCTTATTCCCAGGGTGTGGTATCTTCCATGAAATCTTTTACTTTATAATATGCTTTACCACACAAACGTTCTTTAACAACTTTTTTGAATTTTTTTATGGAGAGCTTTTGAACGTTTTCTGGGATCCTATTGTAAAAGCGTATACAGTTGCCTTTAAAAGAATTGCTTACTTTCGAAAGTCTAATCATTGGTGCATGTAACCTGTGTCTATTACGTGTATTCCTACTATGAATATCACTTTTCTTACAAAATTCATTTATGTTTTTACGGACATACAGTAAATTTTCTAAGATGTATTGAGAGGTGACAGTCAGAATTCCTATTTCTTTAAATTTTTCTCTCAAAGATGAATAGGGAGGCAACTTGTAAATTGCACGAATAGCCCGCTTCTGCAGCACAAAAATGTTGTTTATGTCGGCTGCATTTCCCCATAAAAGTATGCCATAAGACATAATGCTATGAAAGTAGCTAAAATATACTATTCGCGCTGTATCTACATCAGTAAACTGTCTTATTTTTCTCACTGCATATGCTGCTGAACTGAGTCTATTCGCCAATTTAGCTATGTGGGGACCCCACTGCAGCTTAAGATCTAGAGTTATTCCTAGGAAAACTGTGGAGTCCACCAATTCCAAGTTTTCACTGTCTAAGAGTACATTTGTTTGCAGTTGCTTAACATTTGGCAAGGAAAATTTTATGCATTTAGTTTTTTTACTATTTAAATGCAAGTTATTAACGCTAAACCAATGTACCATTCTCAAAAGTGTGTTGTTTACCTCGTCATAATTAGTTTCTTGTCGTTTGATTTTAAAAATAAGTGAAGTATCATCAGCAAACAACACTACCTCTTGACTATCTTTAACTAGGTAAGGTAAATCGTTTACATAAATTAGAAAAAGAAATGGACCTAGAATGGACCCCTGTGGGACCCCCATCTCTATTTTAGTCCCGGATGATCTTTTACCATTTATCTCGACCTTTTGAGTCCTGTTTTTAAGATAGGAATTCAAAAGATCCAGTGCCGTACCGTCTATCCCATAGTGGCGTAATTTCCTGATCAAGGTCTCATGCTGTACACAATCAAACGCCTTGGATAAGTCGCAGAAAACTCCCAAAGCATCACGTGACTCCTCCCAGGCCTCATAAATGTGGTCAATTAAGTTAACGCCAGCGTCTGTTGTGGAGAGACCCTTTCTAAATCCGAATTGTTTTTTGTGCAGTAACATATTGGTTTCAAAGTAATATAGTAACTGATTTAACATAATTTTTTCAAAAATTTTACTAAATGAGGGGAGTATTGATATTGGTCGAAAATTTGTAACATCTGATGTACTGCCAGATTTAAAAAGAGGCAAGACTCGACTATGTTTCATTAAGTCAGGAAAAACGCCACTATCAATACATTTATTAAAAATTGTTGCTAGATGGGGTGCAATTACATCAACTATGAGCTTAGTGACTTTTACAGATATTCCCCATAAATCTGGGGTATTTTTATTGTTTAATAAGTTAAATGCATTTAAAATATCTTTGGGTCCTATCTCTTTAAACTTAAAGTTAGCTTCACATTGTTTGACATTGGTTTTAAGCAATGATTCGGCAATTGCAGGACATGAGATTAAATTTTTTGTAGTCGAAATCGGGATGTCAGAAAAGTATTTTTCAAATACTGTCGCAACTTCCTCGTCAGACTTAATTATTCTATTTTCAATATTTAAATTAAATTCAGAGCTACGACTACCCACTCTCCCAGTTTCATCCTTTATTATGTTCCAAGTAGTTTTTATTTTATTTTTTGCGTTTTTAATTTTTTCCTTAATATAAAGCGATTTGGCCGCGATACAAACTTGTTTGAATGTTTTTGAATATATTTTGACATACTGCTTAAATGATTGATTTTGATTGTATGTGCGTTCTTGGTAAAGGTCATATAATTTGCGTCTACTATTGTGGATTCCTGCTGTTGCCCAATCATTAAAGCCCTTTTTATTTGTGGAACTGACTGTTTTAGAAGTAAAAATGGCTTTAAAATGTGTATTAATTAAATTAAACAATTCACCAAAAGCGAAATCTGGACTTTTGTTATCTTTCAAATATGTAATATTTGCCATTATACTACTCCTAAATTTCTCAATACGTCTTACATTCACAGGAACAAACACATTATTTTTGTTACAATTTTTACTATTAGAACTTATAAGGAATTCAGCTAATTGACCACAGTGATCAGAATTCAACTTGTTGATAATTTCTTTGTGGACAGGAGTTAAATTACTAAAAATATTATCAATACATGTAGCTGTAGAACTACAAATTCTTGTTGGTTCTGAAAATAGATTAGTCAGATTATATGATTTTAACAATGATGTGAATCTAACTGTGGTGGAATTATTTTCTAGTAAATTAATATTAAAGTCACCACAAATTAGTATGGGCTTGTTAGACCCACATATTTTAGTTAATAATTCTTCCATGATTTTCTCAAAAGAATCATATAATCCATTTGGAGGTCTGTATACACTTACAATAATAAGGCGCTCCATCTCTATACAGGCTATTTCAATAGTACGCTCAGCAGAGAGGCCCACAATATTCGTACGTTCCTTAAATTTTATTTCATTTTTAATAATTATTAGTGAGCCACCTCTTATGGCTTTTTCTCTACTGAACGAACTTGCCACCTGGTGCTCACTGAAGCTGAACATAATTTCATTTTTTTTTAACCAATGTTCGGTAATACACAGTATGTCTATATTGTAGTTTTTTAAGAATAATTCAATTTCCAAGTCTTTGCCTAACATTCCTTGTAAGTTTTGATGCACCAGGTTAAATGAGTACAATTTTTTATTTAATTTCTTTACATTGATTTGTTCAATATTTTTATTTAATATATTATTATTATTATTACTAATTAATGGGCTAGAGATTTCCTCTATTGTCTTATACTCTAGTTTAAACTATTTGGAACGTATTCCAAATTTGTAAAATTGTATGTTTTATTATCACACTGTTCAAATAAAACAGTGGTCGGATTAGCCAAATACTTGGCTGGACTTAAAGATAAAAAATATAATAGCGAGGCTGCTATTTGTCGCTTATAAAATTTTGATAGGTAATACCTATCAGATGTCAGATTGTTACAATTATTATCATTTAAAATGTTGTTAATGTCAATTATATTTATTATGTTACTTTTATTTTCATTAAGTAAAATACAGTTATTGTTACATGCACAGTGTAACAGGCTATTTAATTTTAGTCTAATTTTATTCTCCTGTGGCAACTTGTCTGATTTAATGTAGGGAAATGTGAATAGAAATACCCTCTCAACATTGGGTAAACCTGAAAGATTTTCTATATATTTAGCAAGTTGTTTCCCGTTCACACCTCCCCTTCTCCCAACTATAATTACAATGGTTGTATTTGGACAATGTGTGGCATTTAAAATCTTATTTACAACTTGATCAAAGGATGCCCCCATTGCCGATGCCCATTAGCACTCATTATAGTGAAATAAGTTTAGACGGATTTTATCGCGCTTTTTACAGTACTCTTAGTTGTTGTAAAGTATGCGAAACGTCGGACATATAAATTTTTTAAAAATCGCGACAAAATCCGTAAAAGTCTCATTCATTTTATTATAATGGTTTTAAATAATAGACCTGGACTCAAGCCTGACCATTGCAAATTTAAAAGTTAGGTGCTTTATGATGAACGGAAAGTGGCCGATGACAATTGTGATGATGATGATTATGATGATGCTGATGCTAATGACGATGATGACAATGACGATGGTAGTGAAATAGCGTATCTGTCATTAGGTTGCGACGTGTTCGAGATCACGGTGACCCGGAACTACAACGAGAACACATTCAAGGACGACATGAAGCGCCTGTACAACCAGCTGGGAGTCGACGGGAAACCGACCGTGTTCCTGTTCACCGCTGCTCAGGTATTGTGCATGGAATAGCAGGAAAGTTGGTACCAGTTCAGCTGATAAACGATTAATCGTACCTACGATATTGATATTAGTACACGTGTTACATTGCAGCTGGGCTTCTCCTAATCGCTATCTTTTCCTGACATTTTACCATCCATGTAAATGATTTGGTTATCGTACCTACGATGCAGATATTTGAAGACTTGTAGATATAATTATTTCTCTGTGATGCATTACAGCTGGGCTTCTACTGATCTATCTTTTCCAGTTTTATTAGTCATTGCAAAATTGTAAATATTTCCTCTTCCTCCTGAATCCTTCTGATTAAACTCGTTGCGGGTCCCAAGGCAGTTTTAACGTAGGCCTCGAATGCCCTGAGTGGTCAAGGGGCTACTTGGTGGTTACCTCTGTCAACCCTGGCTATACAGATGTAGCAGCGGTGGGAACAAGTGGCGGGTAGCTCGGAAAAAATTAATGATAAATTATTAGCAGTATTAGATGCCCGTATGCATAGATGTTCGTAAAGGCCGGAGTTCTATAGATTCTCTCTTATCTCTCGCTCTATTCTTCACGTGGTTTCATAGTTTCACGAAGCTTTTATGGAATAACACACGAGTTTTATGGAGCTTCACTATTTCACAGGATTTTACAGGGTTTCACAACGTTTCACAGAGTTTCTTGTTGATTTCATAGTTTCACAAGGTTTTACAGAGCTTCCCAGCCTTTCACAGTTTCAAGTGTCATAGAGTGTCTGAAAGTTTCAAAGAGTAACACAATTTTTAACGTATTAAATATTATGGTGTTTAGCGAAAAGCATTCTATTGTGAGATCAAGTTACGAATATATAATATTATATTGTTGAAGTTCTCAGGGAAGTAGACTTAAGGTGCCAAACAAAATACCAAATTGTAAATTCTTGAAACACTTGAACTTGAAAAAATTTCGAAAAAATCGAAACGTTGGACAGGGAAGTGGACGTAACGTGCCAAGAAAATACCAAATTGTAAATTCTTGTCGAAACGTTGCAGAATTTACAATTTGGTATTTTGATTGGCACCTTAAGGGCCCCTTCTCCCAAAACTATAGGTATTTAACGCACCGAATCGGTTTGCACTTGCGTTGCGCGGGAGATGTCTTTATATGAACTCCGGTGACCTACCACGGCCGGCAAGCACGCCACAGTATACGAATATGCAGTAGATTGACTATGCTCGAATTATTCTTAGATATTGTGATAATTAATAATTATGCATAACAAAATCTTGTTATTGTTATAGTTATCTAGTTTTGGATTTATAGAAATACTAGCTGGTGCCAGCGACTTCGTCTGCGCAGGATAAGATAGTTTTATTTCTTCACTAATTAATCGAAAGGAACTTCGATCCATCCGGGTGTCCCTTGACACCTCTCTTTAGTTTTTTTATATAAAAAGTATCCTATATTAGTTCTTATACCTTTATTTTTTTTAATAAAATATATTCTATGTTACTTCTAATACCTCCAAGAATATGTGTACAAAGTTTCATGATGATCGGTTAAGTAGTTTTCGCGTAAAAGTGTGACAAACATCCAAGCTTTCACATTTATAAAATTATTAAGGATTAGGAAGGATGAATTAGCTACATAGGTCTAAAAGGTAGTGCCATGCTGCTTGCAGCCGAATTGGGCCGGCACGACCGTAGGGGTACCTCTCGTTCACATGATAATGGCGTCAAGTGGCACCTATGCTGTCGCGTTTCTTGCGGTGTATGAGTTTCCGGTGTCCCATTGCAGGGGATGGGGTAAAGGAGGGTAATGCATCTGCATTATCTCTTGTGTGAATGTTTACGAGGACGACCTCTGTGGCTCAATGGTTAGCGCGTTAGCGTTCAAGCCGGAGGTTGCGGGTTCGAATTCCGCCAGGGAACAAAAAGTTTTCTGTGTTCCTGGTTCATGGATGTGTATTAAATATACAGTGTATTAAAAATAAAAAACCTTAAATATGTGTATAGTATAAAATATTAAATATATTTCCATTGTCTGGAACTCGTAACACAAGTTCTTCGAGAACTTACCACGGGACCAGATTGACGTGGTGCAAAAAGCGTCCTTAGATATTATTATTATTATGGGAGTCGGTAGTCATCTAAGGCTCCGAATGCTCGTTTGTCCCCCTAAGGCCTAAGCTATTAAAAAAAACAATCATTCTAAAAGTGTTTGTAGGAGATTAAAAAATTGTAGACAAACATATTCTTTTATACTATATAAATTGTTTTAATTGTTTTAAAATTCAACATAATTTAGTGGTATACGACCACTAGCTAGGTCCAGGTTCATTTTCATCGACCCATACATCATCGATTAATGTTAGACACGGGTCTCCTCTGAGAAGAGGGTCAAGGCCATAGTCCTCACGACACTGCCCTGTAGGTAGGGGGCTAGGAAATGATTGCAAATCAGAAATATTTTGTGATGAAGGTTCCTCATTTTCTTTATTGTCGGACAATTTGGATTCTTCAAGTGTTAACAATTTTTGGCAGAAGACATCACTACATAGTATAAACTATAAAGCAAAGTCGCTTCCTGCGTCTGACTGTTTGTATGCTTACATCTTTAAAACTACACAACGTATTTTGATGCGGTTTTTTTAATAGATAGAATGATTCAAGAGGAAGGTAATAGGTACATGCATAATATAGTAGATAAACAGTCATAATTTTAGAAGTTTCTGATGTGATGTCATAAATAAACACATTTTTTGCACTTACATTGCAAACGCTGAATGAACCCTAACAGATAGATCAAAATAATGTACTACATTATTGTACACGTTAGCCGGGTCCGGTTCTGAAAGTTAGGATTATTAATTATTATTGTATCAATGTATGGTAGAATTGTGTATCCTAAATATGCATACTGAAAAGTCCGCGATGGCATAATATGTCTACATTAGTTAAATATAACATACTACCTATATCCATTTTAATACTTTAAAAAATTATAAAGCGGTAATGTAAAAGCTATTCACAAAAATACGGTATTAATCACTACATATTATAAAATAAAGTCCTACGCCCGTCCATAGATAAATAATTATCATCAATGCGTATATGGTTGTATATCTAAGTTAACTCGGGCGAAGCTGCGGGCAACAGCTAGTTTGTGATAAAACTGTATTAAGATTCTTTTTCCTTATTTTACTTTTTTATTCGCCATTTCAATTAAATAACTAGGTACTACACAAACTCAAGTATCTATTTATTTACACTAATTAAAGGTTTTGTATTGCAAACTAATTACAACTAAGAACAGCAATTGTTAGTAAGTATTAAGTAGCTATATTATTTACACTGTGTCGTCTTATTTATTTAGACGTAATAATATGAAATGCGCGGTAACAACGTTGTCACGAGCAAAAGCGGCACAGGTCCTACTTCGATGACGCCCGGCTGGGTACCACAGAACAATATTACCCTAGCGGGAAGAAGGTCAACTTCATACAAAAAAATTTAGGACAGGACACAGCTGCCATCTCTGTTAATCCCACAGAAACTGTTTGAGCGGCAATTTTTTACCGACTTAAAAAAAAGGAGGTTCTCAATTAGTCTGTTTGTTTTTTTTTTTTTTTTGTATGTATGTGACACGATATCTCCGCCGTTTGTGAATGGATTTCGATGGTTATTTTTTTGTTTGAAAGCTGGTGTTTCCAATTTGGTCCCATATTAATTGTATTAAGATCTGACAAGCCGTTTTTTAGTTATTCCTAATAATGACTATTTGGTTGGTTTTGTTTATCTTGATGATATGATAATTTTATTACGTGTCGATGTAACAATTGTTTAGGATGCTTTGGTAGCACACCATAGTACGTCGCGGTCATCGTAATCATCATCATCACCATCATCATCATCATCATCATCATCCTTTATCCATCCACTGCTGAACATGCCTCCTTCAATGAACGCCAAGATGACGAATTTCGGAATCACAAAAAATTTAGAAATAAAAACATTTTACAAAAAATTAAAACCGACTTCAAAACTACTAAACTAAAAAGTAATAAAATAACAGTTTCTTTAATTTTTGTGCTTACAACATATTATAATCAACTTAATCTTCTACTAATGTACAAACTTTGCGTTTACCACGTCATTATAGTTACTTTTGGAGTCGGTGTCGTATTTGTTGCTGTACATTACCTACCTACCTACCTTGGCTGACACCGACTTTGTACATTAGTAGAAGATTAAGTTGATTATATGTTGTAAGCACAAAAATTAAAGAAACTGTTATTTTATTACTTTTTAGTTTAGTAGTTTTGAAGTCGGTTTTATTTTTTTGTAAAATGTTTTTTAAATAACCCTGATTAGCATGGTTTTTTATTCATAATAGAATATACCTATTTTGGCTTCAGAATTGATATCGCCACTTCCATAAACAGAGCTTATAAGTGCCCTGAATCAATTCAAAAGCAGAATTATTCATGATATCACATTAAATAAAACAATTATAATTTTGTGCACTTTTTTTATTCACCTCAGTTAACATTTACTATTTCTAGAAACAATAATATACAACCCTAACAATTTTTATACGTTAAAATTTCCAACTGCTTCCTTCATAATAATAGTTTTATTGATATTATCACTAATTAGTAAAATCACACGTAATTATTGTCATTGTCACTAAAAGTCCTATAACACTTTCACTTCACATGATTACGGAGATGACTGGCTCAACTCATCGCAAAAGCAAAAAAACTTCAACAAAACGACAGTAATTACATTTATATTTCAAACTATGAAAACCTAAACGAAAACAAACAAAGCAGCCATTTTAAAATTCCAAGTTAAAACTTCAACACAGACTAAACTTCGATTTTAGTAATGTTACCATTGCATAAAATTAATATAAAATTTTCACTATATGTATTTTATTTTAAGTTTATTTACTTTTTAAACACAAAATGCTAAACAATTAATCTTTTAAAACTTATAATAATAGTTAAATATTTTTACTAATAGTAACTCTTCAGCATTTTGAAGTTTTTTATTATGAAAGACCCATTTTTATTTATAGGCTTGCAGCACTGAACAATCCCCAAATAGGTCTCAAATAATGTCGAAGTTGACTACCCCTACTGGGTACTGGCGCGACGTGGTGCGATGCGCGAGATCCATTTATATAGTTTTTTATTTTTCAAAAATTTTTGAAGTGACATAATAAAGATCTGTCCAATCATTTCCACGTCATCCCCGTTTAGCAATTTAAACGTAAAAGTTTCATTAAAATTGAGTTACCCGAAGTCTCATACTACTCAATTTGCTTTTAAATCGACTTTTTACTTTAGAATTTTTTTTGATCATGTAAAATGTTAAATATTGTATTTTTATCCAAAAAAATCCCTAGATCAAAGATGTATCTATACTACTATTACTGTTTTTTATTATTATTTTAAAATGACGACTTCTATGAAAACACCTCGATCTAGAAACAACAATTTGGGATAAGGGGCCCTTAAGTGTACATCTCTGAGAACTTCAACAATATATATATATATATATATATATATATATATATATAAAGAATGGACGCTATGACTAATAATATAATATTAAAATACACGAATAATGGTTTGTTTACTTTGCAGTTGTATTTCAACAGCGTAACGTTTTGTAAATCTATCTGTCACTGGCGGGTAAAAACGATCCTCGTCAAAGACTAGGGCAAACCGCATACTTGCTATTCTCTCTGGGGCGTCAGTATGCGGCTATCAATAAATTTGTGATCGCGGTCAGGATTCTTGGTTATCCGCAACCTTGTTCACCGTAGGCAGAGAAATATAAACACTATGAAATATCAATTCATTCAAAAGTTTTTTAATATATTTTATAACAAGTAAAGTTTCAAATCTTTGAAACGATTACGCAAAAGATGAACCCCTTCTTTTGAAGGTTACAATTTAGCTCCTCCTAATATCACCTGGACCCTTATGGACCAATGAATCCTTACTATATTATAAATAGCATAAACTAGCAATAATATAGTAGGATACGACGAATATACCAAAATTATGATACTATGTCTGGTCACTGGTGTAATTTGACTTTTCTCATTTGCAATGATGACGGTGACAAATATGATGCTGATGATGATGATGATGATGATGGTGGTAGTAGTGATGGTGGTAGTGAATGATGATTGTGATGATGATAATGGTGACGATGAGGGTGGTGATGATGGTGATGGTAACAATGTTGATAACAGTGAGTTGTAATTACTACGTATAGAAAAGCTATACCAAACGAAAAACGTGTCGCACCCTGGCGGGCATAACCGACGCCAGGAGGCCGTGTGGTCGCAGACTGCACGGTAGGCGGAGGGCAACTGATGTATTTGTATGAAACACAACATTACCGCTCTATTCCAGTTATATGCTCGATGGGTTTGGTATTTCAATCGAAGATTAATCACATGCACAATCAAATCGTAAACCAATTTTTGATTGATTGGCGGCTGCTGAATTGAATTGGCGAAGTTGTTTTTTGGTACCGGATGATGCGGATAGATTCGACAGATTCTTTCAATACTCGTTTTTATGGTTATTTTTAGTGGAATATATCATGTTTGAAACTAGCTGCTGCCCGTAGTTGGTAGGGGGAGGGTGTCCCGCTGTGCCGCGCCGCTTGGATACCAGCATCCTGCTTGTTTCCCCGTGAAACAGCTTTGCTGTGTTTCGGAGAGAAGGGCAAGACTGGCACCGAATTATACTCGTAACAAATATATAGCTATACTAACGGTTGTCTAATGATATTTTTTTTAACCTAAGTTACTCGTTATAACATCAGCTACCTACCTGCCAGTGAAAGTTCATAATGACGTTATAATGTCACATTAGCATCCTGTATACGATCTTACCCCCACCAAAAAGTGCTCAACGCGGCTAAAGATGTTTTTACTCCAAAAATATTTTCAGATCGTGGAGGAGGGCTTCCTGGAGTTCATTAACAACATTCTAGTCATTGGCATGATCCCTGCGCTCTTCAGTGACGACGAGAAAGACGCCATCATCAACACCGTCAGGAATGAAAGCAATGATGCTGGTTATGGCGTGTCCAAGTAAGATCTCTTTGGTGTTCACTTTTTAGGCCTTTAAAAAAAATACAAAACACCCCTGTAAGATTTAATAAGAGGTAGCTCCATGCTGTTTAGCACCCAAATTGGGCCGGCACGTCCGGGGTGGTACCTCTCGCTCACATAATACCGCTATGCAGACGGGTTTCTTGCGGTTTATAAGTTTCCGGTGGCCCATTGCGGGTATAGGGACAAGGATAGCAACGCATCTGCATAATCTCTGAATGCGTATGGGCGTCGGTAGTCACCATAAGGCTCCGCCTGCTCGGTTGCCTCCTTAGACATAAAAAAGGTTATAAATTAAAGAAAATATTACATGCAAGTATTTAATAGTGGATTTAAAGTGTCTACTATTAAATTTATTTTAACAAGTTAATTTTGATTTGCTAGAGCTTAAACATTATAAACAGTCTTTGATATTTGATTGATAGCTGAGAATACGCATGTTGACTAGTCGATCGTCGCCAAAGGACTTCGACTGCTAGTTTGCCCTCTGCTTTGCTCCTTTGCTATAATAAAAGGATCACTCTGTTTTAACTCTCTGTTCAATCCAAGCCTAAAATTGTTATTGAATTGTCTCACAAATTGTTATCATCAACAGGGACGGCGTGTGGAGTTACTTCTGCGCCAAGTGCACCAACAATCTGCACGTGGTTCTGTCCATGTCGCCGAGCGGAGATGTGCTGCGGAACAGGTATTTCTATAAAGAAAAAAAGAACAGAAACAGGCATTGTAGATAGATTTTTTTCTTTCACGCCGGGAAATGCTCGGAGGCATTCCGCGGGAGAGTGGGTCTTCTCGGGTGAGTACGTGGCACTGGCTGCGCCCGAAAGGTGTTAAGGTGGACGCAGCTCTACCCACTAAAACCCGGCCTGTGCCACCAATGCCGCCTTTTGTGAGGTACCCCGGATGTGTTGAGCAAACAGGGCAACTCGACGGCTAGTCCCTCAAGGGACCGACGCCACCTCCACAGAAGGGTTGTCCCGCGCCGCGAAACAACCCCCCCCCCCCCAACGTCGGAACAGTACAATGGGTGAGGTTCCCATCCACGCCCCTCCTCCCCCTGCTCTCTTGTCCCTTCTTATTGTAAGAATGGGTGCAAAGAGCAGCTCCCTCGGCTCAATTTGCTTCGCTCAAGGATTCACCTTAAGCTACCCCACCGCCACGACAAGTATCGACTCAACTAGGCTGGTTCCGAGTTCCGACTGAACTAATTATGCTAATAGGAACACTTAGATCGTATACGGGTTTACAAATCTTAATCAACATTTTGAAAAGTTGTGTGATTGTTACAGTGAATAAATCGACATCTTATTTTGATATGTTTCTTTTTTGTCGATAATCGTGTGTATATAATAGAGAATATTTATTTATTCATTCATTAATTCGATCGTTCATCCACTCATTCATTTTGGTTTATCAAACGCGTTACAATTGTATTCCTTTTTTTCGGGCTTCCCACCACTCGTTCCCACCGCTGCTACTCCTGTATAGCCAGGGTCGACAGCGGTTACTACCAAATAGCCCTTTGATACGATCTCAGGGAGCCCGAGGGATACGCTGAACTCGCAACGGATTTAATCAGAAGGATTCAGGAGGAGTAGGATATAGGTATATTCAGTTTTGTATTCCTTTATATAATGCAATTAACAAACTTTCTCTGCCAGATGTCGCAGTTTCCCGGGGCTGGTGAACAACACCACCATCGACTGGCAGTTCCCGTGGCCCAAGCAGGCGCTACTCGCGGTGGCCAATGTCTTCCTGGCAGATGTGCGTTCCTTTTTACGTGACATTTTCTATTATTTATATACGACGCCTGACATAAGCGATAACTTACTAATCTAAGTTGAACTGTTTAATATTGACATTGTTTAACTTGATAATAGCTTAGGTTATTACTTAAATATTATGTATAATATTATGATAATGTAAAGATAATATATTAATATATATAATATATTATTATATTTATATATTTATATATAATAGAAATATATAATAATGTAATTGATATTTTATTGCTAGTTACAATTCTTGAATATGTAAATACGGCTAGCGCTATAGCCGTCACGAGGAGCATGCTTACCGCCTGCTACCTGAGTTCCTCTAGAATCTAGATGGACGGAATCTATGTACTTATCAGTAAAATAATTGCAGACCCCTAGTTGGCACACAATGATTAATTTAACTGTGATTGCTTAAATCTTGTCGATTGCAGAATCACTAATATACATACCATCATCGTAAGTAGGGAGAAGTGATAATATGTCATACGTGTTAATGATGTCCAGGTTCCGAAGATCCCCGCCGAGTTCCTCAGCTTGATAGTGGAGCACGTAGTTCACGTTCACGTGTCAGCAGCGCAGTACGCCATCGCGTACCTGACGCGAGCACGCCGCCCCAACTATGTCACGCCAAAACACTACATGGACTACC
Organism: Helleia helle; assembly: GCA_963853865.1. NCBI lineage: Eukaryota > Metazoa > Arthropoda > Insecta > Lepidoptera > Lycaenidae > Helleia > Helleia helle. The sequence goes on along the minus strand of OY971433.1, from coordinate 13,885,135 downwards.
TGACCAACTACCTGGCGTTACTGCATGAGCGGGACGCGGATATTGTGGCGCAGGTACGCATGTCGTGGCAGACAGACATTATCCGGCAGACAGACATGTCCCGGCAGACAGACATGTCCCGGCAGACAGACATGTCCCGGCAGACAGACATGTTCCGGCACACAGACATGTCCAGTCACTAAGCACAGTCACATGTCACTAAGCATTTTCTGTGTGTAATTAAAATCATGCAATTATTTATATTAGTAATATGATATTTATTCACGTATAGGTATTATCATTACATACCACATTCTTTCTTGGCTGTATTATCAGTACATACCACCTTCTTTCTTGGCTGTATTATCATATAAAATTTTCGCCTCAAAGTAGTTTTAAAATATTTTACTTATGCAAATTTGGTTAAGTGAGAGCATGTTGAATCTTGAATATAACATCACATGCATGATACATAATTTAAATTATCATACCTTTACTTTCATGTAGCGAATGTGTTAATATTTTATGTTATACATTAGGAAAAGATCATGATCAGATCCGTCATCGTGAAGGTCCATTCGTTTTATAATAACTGAGTTCTACGGATGTACCCTTTTTTTGCATAACGCGGGGGAGTGTGTCTCCCCACGCGGGTATGTGGGACTCGCTGCGCCCGAAAGATGGTAAGTGGACGCAGCTCTACCCACTAAAACCCGGCGAGTGCCATCAATGCCGCCTTTGGTGAGGTGCCCCGGATCTAATAAGCAAACAGGGAGGTGCCCTGTTGGCTAGTCAGTCCCCCAAGGAACCGACGCCACTTTCACCGAGGGGTTGTCCCGCACCGCTGGACAGCCCCTCCCAACGTCGGGACAGGACAATAGGGTGAGGGTCACGTCCTCGCCCCTTGCCCCCTGCTCTTTTATCCCCTCTTACAAAAGGGGTTTAAAAAGCCCCCTCGGCTCAATTCGCTTCGCCCAAGGTGCTGGGCTCACCCTAGGCTACTGAGCCCCACCGCCACGTCACACTGAACCATGGTGGGGTCTACGGATGTACCCGCACTTTAACGGTGAGAGGGTTACGCTGTGCCACGCTCCCCTCTGCGTGGATACCATCCTGCTTGTTTCTCCCGTGAAACAGCTTTGCTGTGTTTCGGAGAGAAGGGCAAGACAGGCAGTGTAATTACTGGCACTGAGACTTAACATCTTATTTAAATATGTCACAGGATACAACGCATAAATGAGTTGTTTGTCTAGTCTCAGGTTAATTAAATTTTGTTCATGGGCGACGTTGACCACTTACCATCATGTAGCTCGTCTGCACGTTTACCTATCCAACGAATGTAAAAAAAACTTCATAATTGTGCCTGCCCTTTCAAATCTGCGACCTCTGCGTGTACTATCCAGTCTCCTGAATTATTCATACACGTAAACTGTAAAACCTTAGAAACAAAGAATTAAGTCTAAAAACTTTTTTTTAATTATTTATAGTGTGAGCGTCTCATTGGTGGCCTAGCCAAGATTGAGGAAGCCAATGTTCAGTTAGAAGATCTAAACGCGAAGCTGGCGGTGCAGAAAGTGATCGTCGCGGAACAGACCAAGGAATGTGAACTGCTTCTGAAGGAAATTTCGACAGGTTCGATGTTGTGTACAGTAATAACTAACAAAACTTGATTTAAGTTTCTAGATTAAAAGAAATGTGACCGACGGAAGGTGGTATAGATACAGCTAACTTGTAGCAGGTTATTGAAATGATTAGCACTGTATATTATAGAGATGATGATGAAGACGAAGATAATAATAGTGACAATGGGCATAATATTTAGAGGCTTGTATCTAATAATAATAATATGTAATAATAAAGACACTGAAAAATCGCGTTGACTAAATCATATTTTCTTCGAGTTCACAGCAAAATGTTAACAGTGGATATATTTTTACAGCAACCGAAGCTGCAGTAGGCAAACAACAAGTGGCCGAAGTGAAAAGCCATGAAATAACTGAGCAGAGTAAAGTGATAGCTGAAGAAAAGTCAGAGGCAGAGGAAGCACTGTCGGCAGCACTGCCAGCGTTGGAGGCGGCGCGGTTGGCCCTCTCTGACTTGGACAAGAACGACATTACTGAGATCAGATCCTTTGCTACTCCACCTGAAGCTGTACAGGTAAAAGTCTAACTGAACTGTCATTTCGAATGCTAAGACAAAATCAGTACGAAAGTACTAGTTAACAAAGAAACAAGTAAAGTTATGGAGGCTAAAATTGAAATCAGCGATATCACTCTAATAGAAATATAAAAAGCTGTAAAGAAGACAAGCATAAGAGATAAAACTGTATACAATGATAATAACGTAGCGAATTAGACCTTATACGTTATGGGATGTCATAGTTTGTCTATCTTGCCTATAGCTATCAAGTTGTATGTACTTAACTTCTATAGATATTCTTATCTGGCGTGCAGCTTTCGTTAGGGTGTTACTCTAGACGAGTGAGTAAGCGGTATCAGCGTCAACTTGAACATCTATGCGGCTCTTTATTAGCAATCTGCTTGTTTATAATATTAGTCTCATAAAAGTCTAAAGCGAAATTTTTAATTTTTAATCTAAATTATAGACTAATCTGTAACAATTACTTTTTAGGTAGTCTGCGAATGTGTCGCTATTATTAGAGGTGTTAAAGACATCAGCTGGAAGGGAGCCAAGGGTATGATGGCGGATCCAAACTTCTTGCGGAACTTGCAAGAAATGAACTGTGATCTCATCACACAAGCGCAGGTGAAGGCTGTGAAGGCGCATATGAAGAAGAGTAAGAAACTGGACACGATGCAGCAGATCAGTAAAGCGGGGTAGAGTATAACGTTTTTAGTTCCGAAAGAAAAGGGCTGAAAATGTTTTTTAACTCTAAGTTACATAATAAATTCAATCGAATCGAATGTGAATGACCTAATGCCACTTCAGCACAGGATATTATTATTAATAATATACCTTTTCGACGGAATGCTTCTCTGCTATAACAATAGACGATTCGTGCATCAGACACGGCCATATTTTAAATGTATACATCTTATAAGCTATGCAGGTTTTGACGAAATTAAATAAAATGGTCATAATGTTGAATGTTGTTTAGTTGCCGTTACCGTCTGTATACATGAAAATTAAGATATAGGTACTGCCACAGTCAATCCATGATAGTATTTATTCAGTCCAAAAGTTTTATTTCCCCAAATACACTTATATTCGCTTCGTATTAAGTCTTAGAATTTGAAAGATGTATTGATGTAAATGACAGCTGGTTTACTTTCAAACATTGGTATTGAAGAAAACTTTTTGCTAAACCTATGTCAATTTCAGATATGGACTCTTGAAATTCGTTATCGCCGTCCTCGGCTACTGTGCCGTGTACAAAGAGGTTAAGCCCAAGAAGGACAAAGTAGAGGCCTTAGAGAAAGAGTACACTGAGGCCTGCAACTACTTGGCCTCGTTAAACCGCGAAATAGACAGGCTGCAGAAGACACTAGACGGTCTTAACAGCAGATATGACACCGCGATGCTGAGAAGGCAAGAGTTGCAGGAGGAGACCGACATCATGATGCGCAGATTGGTAGCTGCAGATAAACTTATGTCTGGTGGGTTGCTAATTCGTTTATGCACAATATTTATAAAAATATAAAGATTTCGATATAAAACTTCTATTGACGAGCCTTGATCGTATATACCGTGACGCTGACAATATGTCCGGTGATAGAATTGCTACCGGTGGGACTTGGGAGGGTTGCGCTGTGCCGCGCTCCTGTCTTCTTGGGTACCACCATTCTCCTTGTTTCTCCCGTGAAAAGCTTTGCTGTGTTTCGAAGAGAACGGCAGGACGGGCAGTGTAATTACTGGCACCGAGACTTAACGTCTTATATCTCAGGATAGGCAACACATAAATGAGATGCCTTTTTTTTCTTTAACGCCGGGAAATGCTCTGAGGCATCCCGCGGGAGAGTGGGTCTCCCCACGCGGGTATGTGGGACTCGCTGCGCCCGACAGCTGGTAAATGGACGCAACTCTACCCACTAAAACCCGGCGAGTGCCACCAATGCCGCCTTTGGTGAGGTGCCCCGGATCTAGAAAACAAACAGGGCACCTCGACGGCTAGTCAGTCCCGCAAGGGACCGACGCCACCTCCACAGAGAGGTTGTCCCGCACCACAGAACAACCCCTCCCAACGTCGGGACAGTACAATGGGGTGAGGTTCCCATCCTCACCCCTTGCCCTCTGCTCTTCTGTCCCCTCTTCCTATAAGAGGGGTACAAAGAGCCCCCTCGGCCCAATTAGCTTCGCCCAAGGTGCACCGCTCACCCTAGGTTACTGAACCCCACCGCCACGACAAGGCCTGAACCATGGTGGGGATAAATGAGATGCCAGAGTTAGTTCCAGGTAAACTCGTTTATGTTCATCCGCGTCGCTGCGCACTTACAATCAGGTGGCACGTCTACCAGTTTACCTATTCAAGTACATATTATAAAAAATAAATTAAAGGTAAAAGAACTACTTGATGGTAAAATAACCATGTCAAGCTTATCAACCTAAATTGCGCCAGCGCTTATGTGAATTATGATCTTGTATATATCAGCTATAAAAGACGTTAAGCTAAGTTTAATTCTAAGATTTTTCTAGGTCTTTCGAGTGAACAGAAGCGTTGGACGGAAGACCTCGCAGCGTTGCACGTGGAGCAATCCCGCCTCATTGGAAACTGTCTCCTGTCAGCCTCCTTCCTCAGTTACGCTGGTCCCTTCTCGTTCTCCTTCAGACAGACCATGCTGTACGAGGACTGGATGGGAGATGTCCTGGACAAGGGCATCCCGCTTACTACGCCGTTCACGGTGGAAAAGAATCTGACCAATGAAGTTGAAATTAGTGGGTGCGTTAAGGATTTTTTTTACCCGACTACAAGGAAAGGGTTATGTTTTTCGCGGCTACCCTTGTTTGTAATATATTTTTTATTCTCTCGTATCTTCCAAACCACTCTATGGATTTTTAAAATTAATGTATCGTTAGATTCGTCTCATTAGTCTAAGTGTTCTTAGATAAATGACATAAAAAAATAGGGGGTTCTAGATTTCAATGTTTAAGGTGATATTTTTTACGTGACAACGTCTAATAAATCGATGAACGCCGGCTGCATGCACGAAAAAGTCACGTAACGCCCATTGTTCCGTTACGCTCGTCACGTTTGAGAAGGGCAAGACAGGCAGTGTAATTACTGGCACCGAGACTTAACATCTTATGTCTCAGGATAGGCAACACATATATCTAGACTAGTTTACCTGAAACGAGCCCAGGTAACTCACCTGGGCTCGTTCCAGGTAAACTAGTTTATGTTGGGCGACGTCGACCACTTACCATCAGGTGGCACGTTTGCCAGTTTACCTATCCAAGTAACATAAAAAAAAAACAAAAAAAACGCTTATTGTACCAAGCGTACAATGAGCGTAACGGGACATTTTTTTCAGCGTCTTGTTATGACGTTGTCACTATCGTCCGTAAACCAACTTTACAGATCGATTATATTTTTGCTATTATTATTATGTTACTTTGATAGGCAAACGGCCTATGCTAATAATTAAAGTGATGGTAGGTGTTCAGCGTAGCCCATGAACATAAACATATACCAGTGCCAACAGTGCGTTGCCTATTCCAAGAAGTCTGAAGATAAGTGTCGCTGCCAATAATTACACTGTATATTTTTTATGTTAGTTGGATAGCAAACTGGCAAACGTACCACCTGATGGTAAGTGGTCGACGTTGCCCATGAACATTGCACTGCCTCTCTTGCCCTTCTCTCCGAAACACAGCAAAGCTGTTTCACGGGAGAAACAAGCAAGATGGTGGTACCCATGCAGCCGGGAGCGCGACACAGCGCTTCTCTCCCACCGGACTAGTTTCCTCTAGATCTCCTGCCTTTTTCTATCCCATCTCTTTTAATGAAGGTATAGATATCCGGTATCCCACTCATTCAATCATGAACACGTACGATTAATTAATCATTGGTGTTCAGATGGAATTCTGAAGGTCTGCCACCGGACGAGCTGTCCGTACAGAACGGCATTCTGACCACACGAGCGTCCAGGTTCCCGCTGTGTATAGACCCGCAGACGCAGGCGCTCTCCTGGATCAAGAAGAAGGAAGCGAAGAATAATTTGAAGGTGTGATTCTTTCAATATATTATGCTAGTATTATTACTTGTAATTGAATGGACAAACTGGTGAACGAACCACGTGCTAAGTGATCAAGGTCTTTAAAGGGAACCAGTTCATCCGAAACTGGGCGTGGTTGCTTCTTGATTATCCTGAGATGGAAGGTAGGTCTCGGTGCCAGTAATTACACCTTTAACGTTCTTACCTTCTATCTGAACAGCAAAGATGGTTCATAAAAGCAAGATGGTGGGACTGATGGGAGCAAGATGATGCTAACAAGATGGTGGGACTGATGGGAGCAAGATGATGCTAACAAGATGGTGGGACTGATGGGAGCAAGATGGTGGGACTGATGGGAGCAAGATGATGCTAACAAGATGGTGGGACTGATGGGAGCAAGATGATGCTAACAAGATGGTGGGACTGATGGGAAGCAAGATGATGCTAACAAGATGGTGGGACTGATGGGAGCAAGATGATGCTGACAAGATGGTGGGACTGATGGGAGCAAGATGATGCTAACAAGATGGTGGGACTGATGGGAGCAAGATGATGCTAACAAGATGGTGGGACTGATGGGAGCAAGATGATGCTAACAAGATGGTGGGACTGATGGGAGCAAGATGATGCTAACAAGATGGTGGGACTGATGGGAGCAAGATGATGCTAACAAGATGGTGGGACTGATGGGAGCAAGATGATGCTAACAAGATGGTGGGACTGATGGGAGCAAGATAATGCTAACAAGATGGTGGGACTGATGGGAGCAAGATGATGCTAACAAGATGGTGGGACTGATGGGAGCAAGATGATGCTAACAAGATGGTGGGACTCAAACAGACTGGCATCGTGTCAAAAGGGAATAATATAATAATAATAATGTCTATGGAGATCGCTTTTACACCACGGCAATCTGGTTCTGTGGTAAGTTCTCGAAGAACTTGTGTTACGGGACTTGTGTTACGGGACTTGTGTTAACAGACAACGGAAATATTATATTTAATACTTTTATACTATACATATATTTAAGATTTTTATTATATAATACATCTTTTTGTTCCCTGACGGGATTTGAACACGGCTTGAGCGCCAACGCGCTAACCATTAAGCCACAGAGGTCGTAAAGGGGGAATGAAACATATGTTGTTAAAATGAGACAAGGATCGAACAAAAATTGAAATCATGTAGTACAAATATTTTGAACGTGAAAACCCACCAAAAATAACCAGATACAAAATACAAGTTTCTTATTCGATATGGTGCCTACAAAATAGCTCTAATAGTCAATTGAATCTACCACCGGTTCCAAGTCGAACCCACTGAGAAGAACCGGCGAAACAAACTTAGTGAAGTAGGTGGGTGGTGGGCAGTGGGTTCGAATCCCGCCAAGGGCTCATAATTTGTATGATCAATATTATAGATGTCTCTCACAGGGTCTTAAGACGTGTATGTATGCAGTTATTAGGGGGCTGGGTTAACGTGGTATGATTGTTGGATAATATACATATATTTATTCTTGGGCTTTTAGGTGTTATCGTTCAACGACCCTCACTTCCTGCGTCATCTTGAGATGGCCATCAAGTACGGTCTGCCGGTGCTGTTCCAAGACGTCAACGAGTACATCGATCCTGTCATTGATAACGTCCTCGAGAAGAATATCAAAAGTAAGAAGAATTACTACATGCTTTAACCTAGCGTCCTAGCACATTAACCTTTAAGACTAGAGGATTTTAAAATTTGCTAAAAAAACTAAAGAGAATGTTACGAAGTTGAAATTGTAATAAGGCTTCAAAATTAAAAAGCCAACATCACGCGGTATTCCTAGGCGGTCACCCATCTAAGTACTAACCGCGCCCGACGTTGCTTAACTTCGGTGGTCGGACGAGAACCGGTGTATTCAACGTGGTATGGACGTTGGAGTCCTTTGATCAAAAAATTTAGATCTAAGATATTAAATTAATTATATTAATTAGCAATTATCCCGCGAAAAACGCAGTCTTTACAGCAAATGTGTGTGTGTGTGTGTTCCCACACTGCATATGCGTACACCAAACAATATATTATATTGTTTGGTGGTGGTCTTTTACTGTGGTTGTGGTGCATGTGGGGTGGTGTTGCATGCGAGTATACGCATATGCAGTGTGGGAACACACACACACACACATTTGCTGTAAAGACTGGGTTTTTCGCGGGATAATTGCTAATTAATATAATTAATTTAATATCTTATATAATGGATTTCCGCAAGGTAACATCTGATTCTATTAACCAAAATTTAGATCTATTGTGACTAAAAAATTCAAGTTTCATAACATGAAGTACATATTATATTTTTTAAGTGACTATGTACGAGAAACTGCGACGAGAAATAACTCCTTATTGACTCATTCATGTGTTTGCTTATCTTAACGTAACATGGTAAGCAAGAAATATGCAACGTTTACTTATGTAAAATTCTACATAAAGTAAAGGCCATGACATCCTTGATTTCTAAAACTCACTATCTCGCCAGCGGAGACGGGCCGCACGTTTGTGATGCTGGGCAGCTCCGAGGTGGACTACGACCCCAACTTTCGCATGTACCTCACCACCAAGCTCGCAAATCCGCAGTTCAACCCGGCCGCCTACGCGAAGGCGGTGGTCATCAATTACACTGTCACCCTGCAGGTGAGTACCATCACCCTTGGACGAGAGGGCCTTTCCTCCAAAAGGGTATGATTCCCCCGGTCTCCTCGAAATCAGTCTACCAGCACATCCAAGGGACTCAATTCGAAGCGACCTTTTATGGTCATTCGGGCACACGTCTCGTCGAAATCCAGCGAGGAGTCCAATTATATTATGGTCGGCTTATGCGGATTCATAAAAACGTGTACTATTAATATTATCAGATTTTTTGATCTCGCGGTAGGTTCGAAGTAAACAGGAGTTGTGTTTATCTGTAATTAGATATCCCCACCATCCCCCTTCCCAATAATAAAAAATCAATAAAAAACAAATTACATTCAAAAATAGACTACCTAACCTTTAATCTTCAATAATTGCGCGTTAAAATGCGAAAACAATCTTCGATTTTTTTTAATCTGTGGTACATGAACATACTAGGTACTATCAAAGTTTTATTATTTTTCTGTGGTACTACTAACTCTGAGTAAAGAATGCTGTCGCCTGTCAAGTGGTTTCTTTTCAGGATGAACAGGTGGGGGAGTGGAGGGTGGGGGGATGGCAAGTGCTAAGGCTATTGGAAAAAAATTAATAAACTGCTCCATATTACTAACGCCCGAATACTCAAACGAATCTCAAATTTAAGAAGCACTTAAACTCGTGTTGTCCCTCTTTTTTTCTTTGAATCTGACACGTCGTAGCATGAGTTTAAGTACGTCTTACATTTGAGATTCGTTTGAGTATTTGGGGGTTAGTATCGATGTTGTTAGTAGTAATTAGGTAATCAGGTAATCAGGTAATCATCACCGCCTTCCTATCATTACCTAATGTTGACATGATGGAAGCAAAAAATGTTGATGACAATTATAATAATTATAGTAGTATTCATAGTAGTAGGTACCACCTGATGGTAAGTGGTCAGCGTCGCCTATGAAACATAAAACAAGTTTACCTGGAACTAGCCCAGACAACTCATTCACGTGTTGCCTTTTTTTTTGTTATCGCAGGGAAATGCATCTTGGGTAGATCCTGACCCTATGTGGGACTCGCACCTGGGAGTGCCCTACCAGTAAATTAAAAACCACTGCGAGCGTAGCCGCATTTTGAGGTAGACCCGGGTCTATAGGCAACAGGATCACCTCAGCGACATTTCACGTGTTGCCTGTCTCGGTGATGTCATCGTTAGATGTTAAGTCTCGGTGTTTCACGAGAGAAACAAGCAGGATGGTGGTACCCATGTAGCGCAGCACAGCGCATCCCTCCCACCGGTAAAAGTACTCAGTAGTAGCACATGAGTAAGTAAACGGACAGAGACAAAGCTTCCATACAACGCGTAAAATTATTTAAGGGTTGTCACAGGCGGATAAAATTAAACGAACAAAACGATTTATTTTATCGAGTAGTAATCTATGTAAATATTCTATCTTTATTTAAATACCTACAAAATATTTTTTCTAAGTATTTTGTGTTTATATTTTTGATTTGCAATAATCTGTTGTACCTTTTAATAGAGTGGTAAATTCTAATGGGAAGCACTCTCATTGAATATCAGTTTTTATCATAACTATTACAATATTTTTTATTCCGAACAAGAATCGTCTGCTAATTACGTATTCTGTGCCTATATTTATTGTATTTTTACTGTAAAGTTTAGCTAAGATTTAAGATTTAATGTCGGGTCGAATGTTTCCATAACAAGAGTTTAGGCACATCCATAAAAACTTAGTGAACAAAAGTTATAATAATTAGTAGAAATAAAATAATAAGATACAACTTACCTATGGAAATCTTTGGGATATCTAAAATATGATTTGTTTTATTTGCTCTATTATTGTTCATACACACAGTACAGTATACAATATTGACACTTTTTACTTTTAATTATCAATAATAATTTAAGAACAATGTTATAAAATATGATTCTTTTTTATTTGCTCTATTATTGTTCATACACACAACAACAACAAAAATTTAAGAACGATGATAATAATTCGATATACCCGCCAAGCGAAAAAATATACAACGCACTCACATCCCCGCGTTCGAACACTCGTCGAATCGGTTTCGACCGGTTTCTACTCGTACGTGACAAGCCACGAGTGCTTACGCACACATGCGTTACTACGCTTGTAGTAGTGCAATCGATTCGCGCGGTTGTATGAAGCTTTGCCTCTGTCCGTTTATTTACTCATGTGGTAGTAGTACCTACAAATCCTTACAAAATTTTCATGTATCATTCCAAGGGACTGGAGGACCAGCTTCTGAGTGTGGTGGTGCGTGGAGAGCGCTCGGACCTGGAGGAACAGCGGGAGAGTCTGATCTCAGAGACGGCCTCCAACCGCAGCCTCCTCAGCGCCCTCGAGGACTCTCTGCTGCGGGAGCTGGCAACCTCCACAGGGAACATGCTGGACAATAGAGACCTGGTGGATACGCTCGAGAACACCAAGTCGAAGGCGGCGGAAGTGAGTAAATATCTTAAAATGTTTTTTTTTTTAATATAGAAGAGGGGGCAAACGGATAGTCGGTTCACCTGATGGTAAGTGAAGAGCGACATCCACAGACACCCGCTACACCAGTGGATTAGCAGGTGCGTTGCCGGCCTTTCACATATATTATATATTTCTGGGGTATCGATTATTAGTCCTCTAGAAAGACAGTAGAAATGAGAAATGGTTACCATACCCCCGTAGAAAGTGAGCCGAAGTACATAATGACTACCAGTGCCCGTGGGAGTACAGGGATAGGAGATAGAGAGAACCTATATGCTATTCTGACGTATAAGCTATATTATTGTAAAGTTTCATTAAAATTTAAAATCCATTTTGGTTCTTGCGTGAAAGAGTAACAAACGTACATACATACATTCTTACAAACTTTCGAGTTTATAATGTGGGATATAAGTAAAAAGCCTCAAATGACCTCCGACCGAGCGAGACGGTATGCTCGGTCAGGCCGCTTCACTTTTAAAAAAAATCATGAAACTCGCATCATCGTCACCGAAAACAATCGTCGTGACAGTTGGACGTCATTTTAAAATTTCAATTTTTTATTAATTTTAGTCTTAAGTTTTTACTTCTATCGGCAGTCCCTATAACTGCCAATATTTTTTTATTTATTGCATAATATTATAATTATTATTATTGTACGAAATAAACAAAAAAAAATCATCACAATCAGATAATTACAATACAATTGTGTAAATTCCCTCGCGCGTACAAATTGCGCTTATTACTGGAAACGAAGGTAAAATGGAAATACACAGGAAAAAAGTGCGCAATAGATGAAAACACAAAAATCCTTTTAAAGGCAAAGAACCAAAAGATGAAAGAAATTTTATTACGAACTCAAGCCTCTGGAAATTGTCTTTTTTCATTTCGTCCGTTTTTTGAAAATTATAACAAATATATTATAATGATATTATATCTTATCGCTGTCGGTATATTAATAATAATAATAATCGTTTATTGATAGAAAATAAGAAGCCGTTGCCCGCTGCTTCGCCCGCGTTATAAACTTAGATTTACAACCGTATACGAAATGATGATGATTATTTTTATAATAGAGTAACTTAGGTATAACATCAGCTATCTACCAGTGAAAGTCCCGTCAAAATCGGTCCCGCCGTTTCAGATATTAGCCGGAACAAACAAACACCAGGTAAACTAGTTATGTTCATGGGCGACGTCGACCACTTACCATCAGGTGGTACGTTTGCCAGTTTGCCTATCCAACTAACATAAAAAAAAGTATCCATGCATGTATGCATTCAATAAAAAGCGGTTATTTTAATATTACAAACACACTCCAATTTTATTTATCTACTAGCCGCCCGAACAGACTTCGTTCTGTCAAAGGGGGAGGGGGAGGAATTTCTTGAAATCCGTTCTTGGCTGACCTCTACGTGGCAAAAGTAATATTCCTACCAAATTTCAAGTCTCTAGCCCCCAAATACTCAAACGAATCTCAAATTTAAGACGTACTTAAACTCATGCTACGACGTGTCAGATTCAAAGAAAAAAGAAGGACAACACGAGTTTAAGTACGTCTTAAATTTGAGATTCGTTTGAGTATTTGGAGGTCAGTCTAATAGTTACAACAGTAGTACAAACAGACATAAGGATTCTCATGGGCAAAGGAGCCATGTGATGGTAAGTGGCCAACGTCGCCCATGAACATAAACAAGTTAACCTGAGACTAACCAGGTAATTTAATATTCATTCATGTGTCGCATATCCTGAGTTACCTAACATAACATGTGCTTGTCCTGCCCTTCTCTCCGAAACACAGCAAAGCTGTTTCACGGGAGAAATAAAGAGGAATTGTGGTACCCATGAAGACGGGAGCGCGGCACAGCGCAACCCTCCCACCGCTAAGAGGGTTCCGTTTAGTCAATTTGAGAAACGGAACTCTAAAAACTAACGTCTTTGATGCAGGTTATGGAAAAACTGGAGCTAGCTGAATCCACCACCCGTGATATCGAGAAGCTGCGAGATGGCTACCGGCCAGTCGCCAAGCGCGGCTCCATCTTGTTCTTCGTCCTCTCGGACATGGCGGTGGTCAACAGCATGTACCAGTACTCTCTGTCGTCATACCTTGATGTGAGTTCTGGAACCTTGTAGAAATTTCGTCTGCACGGTAAAATCTATCATTTTTTTTTAATTAAAAATGGGAGATAGGTACCAACAAAGTATCTTTTGGAGTGGAACGCGCATGAGGGTAAATTTTTCACTGTTGAAACGTCACGAAAATGTGAAACTTTTTTGTCCAAGAAGAGGGAGAAAGTGATTGAGACCGATTGAGAAAGAGTGAGAAAGGGCGAACGTAGCATGAAGCACATAGCCATGGAGTGAGAGTAGGAAGCAAGCGAGTAAGAAAGATCGAGAGAGAGAGAGAGTGAGAAAGAGCGAACTAAATATACTAGATTAAAAATAAATACACATGAATATTATATAACCTCCTCCTTTTTGACGTCGTTTAAAAATTAGTTTGTCAAATAGGTTTCACTCCTGACATATTGTGTACCTTGTACGCACGCACTTTTTTTTTATAAAAAATAGTAGGTCTCAGCAAACTGCAAAGGATCTTTTTGAACGTCTATTGAGTTTACCGGTCCCAAAGCTATCCCTGAGAAGAACCAGCAAAACAACCTCAGTGGAACTCTTTTCAAATACATGTCAGGAACGCCCTATTCTATATCTTCCTTATATCGCCAGCAGCATGGTTGGTATGGAGTGCCTCGAAGTGAGAGCTCTGACCCGTCTGACTTCAGCAGAAAGATGGGGTTTTCCAATATCTATATAGTTTTGCTATGCTGATGGCATATCGTTGCATTATTAAATCGGTGGTAAAGTTTTGTCATTTTCTTTGTTAAAAACCCATTTTAATTGTTTAAACTTATTTAAATACCTACAGTTTTTAATATTTTTAAGGTATTCTCATTCTCGTTGCGCAAAGCGATGCCGAATGTTATATTGTCGAAGAGATTGAAAAATATCATTGAAATGCTCACGAAAAACGTTTACGACTACGGATGCACAGGTATGTGAGCTATTAGTAATAGCTACTATCTCGGCAATTTATATTATTTTTTTATTTTATTTAAACCGCCTTCAAAAATGTAAGTCGGTTAGTAAAATACTTGCGTTTTTTTATTTTTTTTGCCTGCAAATCAAAATCAACTTATTTTTCTACTAATGTACCTACTTCTACAATCTAAGGATTTACCACGCCATTATTGTTACTTTTTAAGTCGGTGTCATATGCTGTAAAATAAAATTATTATGTTATCTATGGTTCCAAAAATTATTAACTTTGTGAATTGTACCTGAAGTATTAATTACAAACCTACCTTGCTGACACCATCGAGCATGTAACCGCTATAGAGCGGTAATGTTGTGTTTTGTATGAAAACTAATACCGCCAAATTTGTGCTGCGACGCTGCGCCGGTTCCGAGCTCTGATTGGCCAACTGAAGCCTATTGATGGATGATTGACCGATATCATGGGACAGACATTCAGATTTCATTGTTCATCAGTTGAATTGCTATTACGTCAGTGACAAATCACTGACTGTTTTGGAATTTTATGGTTCACATTATACTACCTACTCTATACCGATAAAATATGCTCGATGGCTGAAACCGACAATGTTCCCATTGTCGGTGTCAGCAATTCAAGAATTTCAAAAATCGGTCCATGGATAATTGATATAGAAATCAATGAACAATGAACATACATACAAATGTGCCTTTTTATGTCCTAAGGTGACATCTATGTTTACAAGACGATTACACTACAATATTTACAAAACGAGTAAACTAATTACCCTAATAAGTTCTTTGTTGGTTTACTAGATGGCGCTAATTTTCATTTACACCCGTACCAATTATTTTTGGAGTTGCTTTAAATATAAATTTGAGTTTTAAAATTATGCTACCGTTAATATTATTATTATATTTCTAGATAAACCCATACCCATACAAAATTATTACAATCAACAATTATTATTGTTTTAGGTATCTTCGAACGCCACAAATTGTTGTTCTCCTTCCAAATGAACATTAAATTAGAACAAAATGAAGGCCACGTGTCACAAATGCAATTAGATTTCTTCATAAAGGGTAATCTTGCCCTTGAAAAATCACCAAGGGCATGTCCAGCTATATGGATACCAGCGCAGGTACAGTTTGTTTCATATTATCAAAGTAACTGTTTTAATATTTAAGTCTTGTATTCGCCAACGTCCATACCACGTTGAATACACCGGTTCTCGTCCGATCACCGAAGTTAAGCAACGTCGGGCGCGGTTAGTACTTGGATGGGTGACCGCCTGGGAATACCGCGTGATGTTGGCTTTTTTTGAAGCAAAATCAATTAATATGTTTATTCGACAGGGTTGGCAAGATATAATGAAGCTGAGTGTAGACTTTCCTGAGAAGTTTAATGAATTACCTGACCATATAACACGAAATTTGGAGGCATGGAAAGATGTAAGAATATTTTTAATTATTAGAAAACATACCTTTTTTTTTTTTTTTTTTCATCTTTAACGCCGGGAAATGCTCTGAGGCATCCCGCGGGGGAGTGGGTCTCCCCACGCGGGTATGTGCGCGCCCGACAGCTGGTAAATGGACGCAGCTCTACCCACTAAAACCCGGCGAGTGCCACCAATGCCGCCTTTGGTGAGGTGCCCCGGATCTAGAAAACAAACAGGGCACCTCGACGGCTAGTCAGTCCCGCAAGGGACCGACGCCACCACAGCCTCCACAGAGGGGTTGTACCGCACCGCAGAACAACCCCCGTCCAACGTCGGGACAGTACAAATGGGTGAGGTTCCCATCCTCACTCCTTGCCCCCTGCTCTTCTGTCCCCTCTTCTTATAAGAGGGGTACAAAGAGCCCCCTCGGCCCAATTAGCTTCACCCAAGGTGCACCGCTCACCCTAGGTTATTGAGCCCCACCGCCACGACAAGGCTTGATCCATGGTGGGGAGAGAACATACGTAATACAAACATACATAAACTGTTGAAGTCAGAACTCAGAATTGTCTTTTCATAGTCAGGTTAAAGACAAGCTTGAATTCATCGTGTGTTTCATTCATAAGTTAATTAAAAAAATATAGATAAATAATATAAACCTTTGAACTGAACTTTTTCCAAATTGATTTTACTTAATTCTTTTCTTTACGCACTAAGTACTACACTATTTTCTTGTCTTTTTTTTGTCTAAATGCATTTGTGCATACCTCCAGCTCTAGGCGGTTTTTTTTTTTATAGCATAGGAGTGCAAACGAGCAGCCAAAGCCCAATGGCAACTATCGACGACCATACAAGTCCGCACAACCAGAGTTTATTCAGATGCGTTGCCCTCCTTTTCCCAATACAGAAGACCCCCGAAAACTCACAAACTCGATACTTATAAACTGGTCACTAGAAACAACGCCTTCGGCCGACTTTTTTGATGTGACCTATTTTTCTACTCTATTCCACTCTACTCTCCGCAGTGGTTCGACAGCGACACCCCTGAGGCGGGCGCCATCCCCGACGGCTACCGCGACTGGTTGGACCCGTTCGAGGTTCTGATGCTGCTTCGCTGCTTCCGCGTGGACCGCGTGTACCGCGCCCTCACAGACTACATCACCGTCACCATGGGTGAGGAGTACATCACGCCGCCCGTCATCAGGTAAGCATAACGTGACCAGACGCGTTTTCGGTAGCCTGTCCCGTTGTCCCAAAAGAAAACTTCGGGACGCAAAATTTGTTAAGTTTCATCATTTCACATTTACATTCATCATCAACATCAGCCTCTATCCGTCCACTGCTGAACATAGGCCTCCTTCAATGAACGCCAAGAAGCTGATCTCTTGCCACTCGCATCCAATACGGAACGGCCACCACACGGAGTTCGTCGTCTCGCATAGTTAATGGCATTTAAAAAAAGCCAATTTTCAAAATAAAACAAGTTACTTATTTGATATTTCATGAATGACAACAAAATTGTCAGTTCATTATTTACTAAAAAAAGATCACCAGAAAAAATCTAACATACGTATTTCTTCACTCTTATAGTACCTAAGTACCTAGGGTATAGTTTTATTGTGTGTTTTTTTTGGAAAATATTTTTAACGCACATGCGTTGCCCTCCTTTTCCCTATCCCCCCAATGGGCCACCGGAAACTCACAAACCGTACGAGACGCAACAGCATAGCTGACACTGGACGCTGCATGGTGTTATATATTATGTGAGCGAGAGGTACCACCCCGGTCGTGCCGGGCCGATTTGGCTGCAATGCAGCATGGCACTACCTCTTACTGATAATACATACTGCTCACATAATTTATTATCGATACGGCTGATATTATATACGCCCTTCTTTTTCAGCCTAGACGCGATATACGAGCAGACCAACCCGTTCAGCCCCGTGGTGTTCATACTGAGCCCCGGCTCCGACCCCACGGCTGACCTCATGAAGTTGGCCGAACGCTGCGGCTTTGGCGGGGGCAAGTTCAAGTACCTGTCGCTTGGGCAGGGGCAAGAAACGGTGAGGGCCGTAGAAAGTAACTCTATATGCTGATAGTACTTTTCGGTAAGGCCCGGAACAGACACTCGCACACTAATATTAATAGATTTGATGTGTTTAAGAAATATGTTTGATTAACCTGGATTTAATAAAATTACAATACGTAGTATTCTCTAAGTATAGTTTATGTTAATTACAAATACGACAGAATTATACGTCTATATTCCTACTTCTTCTTTAAATTTAGACAGCAATTGCTACTTGCGACATTTTGCGAAAAAATTAAAAATAAAGTATGTGTATTTTAATGCAAATCAGTATGAAATAAGGTTTAGGTAAGTAAAGAACCCGGTTGTTAGGGAAAAATATACGGTTAGTACCCTTCTAAATTTCGCACAATAATAATAATAGTAAACGTATAAGTACTTCGCCAATAGCCAGGAACATGAGCTTAAAAATGACGCTTTAATCATTAATTTTGATGAAGAACTAAAGAAGTTATGGCATTGCCACCAAAAAATTGCTTCGAGAAACAATATATTATATTATTCGAGAAATTAAATTATCACATTGCAGACTGCGTTGTCGTTCCTCGAGAGTGCGATATCCCACGGGCAATGGCTGATCCTGCAGAACTGCCACCTGCTGGTCTCCTTCCTGCGCGAGCTGGAGAAGCAACTGGAGATGATGACCAAACCGCACCCCGAGTACAGGCTGTGGCTCACCACAGACCCGACACCCACATTCCCTATCGGAATCCTTCAGAGATCGCTCAAAGGTAATTTTTTCTTTAACGCCGGGAAATGCTCTGAGGCATCCCGCGCGGGAGTGGGTCTCCCCACGCGGGTATGTGGGTCTCGCTGCGCTTGATAGCTGGTAAGTGGACGCAGCTCTACCCACTAAAACCCGGCATAGGTACCTTAAATTTCGTGGCACGGAGTAGTAAGCAGTAAGGAGTGACATCTGTGTGTATGATAAGTGTCCGTCGAAAAATGTTAAACAAGTTATATAATACTGTATGTAGGTATGTATAAATGTGTGATTGAATAATTAAAACATTCAACTCGTCTAATAATTTATCTACACCAGCGCCGTTGTCGTTTTTGAAACATTATTTATAGCTAAAAATTGATTCTTTTTCAATTTTTCTATCAAATTACATGGTATTCCTTATTTCCAAACTTTATCCGTAGCTTTGCGTTTGTAGTGGACGACGAACGTATCATATAAAAGTGACGTCATAAAATATTTAACATGTTCTAGGGCCTGCCTAAATCTGAAATCTCTAACATTTATTCATTAGCCTTCAACCTTGTTTTCTCTTATTGAAATCATTCTACCGTATTCGTTTTTATTAATTTCATTATCCTCACAGAAAATAGCTTACGCCACCCCTCAGGTGAGAAGATAAGAATTAATTCATTCTTTATTTTCATTGAGTCTCCTCTCTCTCGTCACCTACCTACATGATACATCTTTTTTTTTATATAGAAGAGGGGGCAAACGGATAGTCGGTTCACCTGATGGTAAGTGAAGAGCGACATCCACAGACACCCGTTGTCTCGTTCTCTCGTCTACTGTAGAAACCGACTACTGCAGTAGGTATGTACTCGTTAATAATATCATTATTGTTCATTCTTTTACAAAATTAGCTTTATTAACACGATCGAAGAGGGAAGAGCAGACTTAAATCTCTTCCTTCTTTTTAATGGATCTCCTCTCTCTCTCGGACCTATATCTGTCTCTTGTCTTTGAAGAGAGAAGTGGCCTCAATTCTCTTGTTCTCCATTGCAGTGGTAACGGAGCCACCTAACGGACTAAAGTTGAACCTACGAAACACCTATTTTAAGATGCGAGCGCGTGCTTTGGATGAGTGCGCGCATCCATTGTTCAAAAAATTGGTGTACGTGCTAGCGTTCTTCCACGCAGTCGTGCAGGTATGTTTTTTATGATAGATACATAGTTGGATAGGCAAAGGGGCAAACGAGCCACATGATTTTAAGTGGTCAGCATCACCCATGAACATATAGCCCAGGCAACTCACTGTGTTGCCTATCCTGAGAAATAAGGGTGTTTAGTCTCTGTGCCGGTAAATGATTGTGGTGGAAATTGTGTAAATACAATCTATTGGAGATATAATATTACATATACATAACTAGCTGTAGCCTGCAGCTTCGCCCGCATTACTCAACTCCTATATATCACAGCGTGATGTTATATAGCCTATAGCCTTCCTCGATAAATGAACTAACACTGAAAGAATTTTTTAAATCGGACCAGTAGTTCCTGAGATTAAGGGCCCCTTCTCCCAAAACTATAAGTATTTAACGCACCGAATCGGTTTGCACTTGCGTTGCGCGGGAGATGTCTTTATATATGAACTCCGGTGACCTACCACGGCCGGCAAGCACGCCACAGTATACGAATATGCAGTAGATTGTAGTATGCTCGAATAATTCTTAGATGTGATAATTAATAATTATGCATAAAAAATATTGTTATTGTTATAGTTATCTAGTTTTGGATTTATAGAAATACTAGCTGGTGCCAGCGACTTCGTCTGCGCAGGATAAGATAGTTTTATTTCTTCACTAATTAATCGAAAGGAACTTCGATCCATCCGGGTGTCCCTTGACACCTCTCTTTAGTTTTTTTTTTTTTTATAAAAAGTATCCTATGTTACTTCTAATACCTCCAAGAATATGTGTACAAAGTTTCATGATGATCGGTTAAGTAGTTTTCGCGTGAAAGCGTAACAAACATCCATGCTTTCACATTTATAATATTAGTAAGGATTAGGAAGGATGAATTAGCTACATAGGTCTAAAAGGTAGTGCCATGCTACTTGCAGCGGAATTGGGCCGGCACGACCGTAGGGGTACCTCTCGTTCACATGATAATGGCGTCAAGTGACACCTATGCTGTCGCGTTTCTTGCGGTGTATGAGTTTCCGGTGTCCCATGGCAGGGGATGGGGTAAAGGAGGGTAATGTACCTGCATTATCTCTTGTGTGGATGTTTACGAGGACGACCTCTGTGGCTCAATGGTTAGCGCGTTAGCGTTCAAGCCGGAGGTTGCGGGTGGTCGAATCCCGCCAGGGAACAAAAAGTTTTCTGTGTTCCTGGTTCATGAATGTGTATTAAATATGTGTATTATAAATAAAAAAAATTAAATATGTGTATAGTATAAAATATTAAATATATTTCCATTGTCTGGTACTCGTAACACAAGTTCTTCGAGAACTTACCAAGGGACCAGATTGACGTGGTGCAAAAAGTCATCTAAGGTTCCGAATGCTTGTTTGTCCCCCTAAGGCCTAAGCTATAAAAAAAATCAATCATTCTAAGAATGCTTGTAGGAGACTAAAAAATTGTAGACAAACATATTCTTTTATCTATATTAATTGTTTAAATTGTTTTAAAATTCAACAAAATTTTGTTGTCGTATGCTAGGTCCAGGTTCATTTTCATCGACCCATACATCATCGATTTATGTTAGACACGGGTCTCCTCTGAGAAGAGGGTCAAGGCTCCTCACGACACTGCCCTGTGGGTAGGGGGCTAGGAAATGATTGCAAATCAGAAATATTTTGTGATGAAGGTTCCTCATTTTCTTTATTGTCGGACAATTTGGATTCTTCAAGTGTTAACAATTTCTGGCAGAAGACATCACTACATAGTATAAACTATAAAGCAAAGTCGCTTCCTGCGTCTGACTGTTTGTATGCTTACATCTTTAAAACTACACAACGTATTTTGATGCGGTTTTTTTAATAGATAGAATGATTCAAGAGGAAGGTAATAGGTACATGCATAATATAGTAGATAAACAGTCATAATTTTAGAAGTTTCTGATGTGATGTCATAAATAAACACATTTTTTGCACTTACATTGCAAACGCTGAATGAACCCTAACAGATAGATCAAAATAATGTACTACATTATTGTACACGTTAGCCGGGCCCGGTTCTGAAAGTTAGGATTATTAATTATTATTGTATCAATGTATGGTAGAATTGTGTATCCTAAATATGCATACTGAAAAGTCCGCGATGGCATAATATGTCTACATTAGTTAAATATAACATACTACCTGTATCCATTTTAATACTTTAAAAAATTGCCAATTATAAAGCGGTAATGTAAAAGCTATTCACAAAAATACGGTATTAATCACTACATATTATAAAATAAAGTCCTACGCCCGTCCATAGATAAATAATTATCATCAATCCGTATATGGCTGTATATCTAAGTTAACGCGGGCGAAGCTGCGGGCAACAGCTAGTTTGTGATATAACTGTATTAAGATTCTTTTTCCTTATTTTACTTTTTTTATTCGCCATTTCAATTAAATAACTAGGTACTACATAAACTTAAGTATCTATTTATTTACACTAATTAAAGGTTTTGTATTGCAAACTAATTACAACTAAGAACAACAATTGTTAGTAAGTATTAAGTAGCTATATTATTTACACTGTGTCGTCTTATTTATTTAGACGTAATAATATGAAATGCGCGGTAACAACGTTGTCACGAGCAAAAGCGGCACAGGTCCTACTTCGATGACGCCCGGCTGGGTACTGGCGCGACGTGGTGCGATGCGCGAGAGCCATTTTTATCGTTTTTTATTTTTCAAACATTTTTGAAGTGACATAATAAAGATCTATCCAATCATTTCCACGTCATCCCCGTTTAGCAATTTAAACGTAAAAGTTTCATTAAAATTGAGTTACCCGAAGTCTCATACTACTCAATTTGCTTTTAAAATCGACGTTACTTTAGAATTTTTTTTGATCATGTAAAATGTTAAATATTGTATTTTTATCCAAAAAAATCCCTAGATCAAAGATGTATGTATGTACCCAATTTTTTTATTATTATTTTAAAATGATGACTTCTATGAAAACACCTCGATTTAGAAACAACAATTTGGGATAAGGGGCCCTTAACGCGTTCAAACAAACAAACAAACTCTTCAGCTTTATAATATTAGTATAGATATGAGTCTTTATGACTTTAATATGTAGTTGAATATATATTGTATGATATGTAACCTACCCAAACGTGTAAGTATCTATTTTGAAATGACAACAGTTTATTCAATTCTTTGTTTTTTTTTTCTTTTTATGTTAGTTGGATAGCCAAACTGGCAAACGTACCACCTGATCGTAAGTGGTCGACGTCGCCCATGAACATAAGCTAGTATACCTGGAACGAGCCCAGGCAACTTATTTATGTGTTGCCTATCCTGAGACATAAGATGTTAAGTCTCGGTGCCAGTAATTACACTGCCTGTCTTGCCCTTCTCTCCGAAACACAGCAAAGCTGTTTCACGGGAGAAATAAGCAAGATGGGGATCTGATATAGGGGAACGGAGGGTATTACCGTACAGCGGTTAATTTCGTACATTCAAGTTAGGCAGGAATAAAAGGTCAGAAAGCTACGTGTACTTGTTGCACGCGTAGGATTCATCGAGTTAGCTGTCACAGCAACTGTTCACGACAGTCTGCGCAGCAACATGGCGACGTGGGCATGATTTGTGTTTTTGCGATCTGTTATACCACAGGTCTTGAGGCTTTAATGCTGATTACGCCTATATTATTACCGATCAGCTTTACACCTTCAGAGTCTAAGAAGATCCCTAGCCTGGCGATTAGTCTCCATCCACACATCAGACCTGACGGTCGCGTTCAGATTCTATATCCGTGTATTCGAATCCTAATTATGTACAATTTCTTTTAGTTATAATAAAGTTCTTTTTTAAAAAGTCTTTCGATTAAAGCCATCTAACATTTGGTGGCAGCGGTGGGATCGGAAATCCCCAGTGCCGAAAAAGAAAAAACTGTTAACGACTAAGTGTATTTTACAAAGAACTGTGAAAATCTGTGAATCAGTGAAAGTAAAAAAAAAAAACTCAGTGAATTAGTGAAATTTTAAAAGTGACGAACAATTGTTCTGTACGCAAATCACGCTACCTATCCGAAATATTATTAAATATAATATCACCATCATCCTGCTACTGATCAGCCTGACCCTTACCAGGCCTTCTGTATTCGACAACCAATAGATCTGTCACGAAGGGCAATAGCCCTCCATATCAGTCTACTGGAGCCAGCTGCTACATCCAGCATCGAGATTCAAGGAGCATCAACCATCACACCGTGTCCCGAGAAACCCGACACCGGCATGAGAATAGTCACCGCCGTGCTTATCTGCGCACTGTGAGTCCTTAGTCATTGTTATTAAATAGGGTTGTACAACACATAGTTTTAATTTTATTGTTTAATTTTATTATATCACTATATACTAATGGCAAAATCAGAAAAACTCCAATTAGATATTCAATTGTCTGATAATTCTAAACCACCGACACCCACTCCCACTCGAGCGACAAGGTCGTCGCCCTTAATAGTGGAAATGGACCTTAATACATTGTTTAAATTTATTAAACCCTTTGATGGAAGTAGGGATACATTAAATTCATTTCTTGTTAACTGTAATAACGCTTATGAACTTGCCAGTGAAACACAAAAACCTATTTTAGTCAAATATATAATTAGCCAACTGAGCGGTAAAGCGGAAGTAGCCTGCTCAATTAAAGAATTCACAAATTGGGACCATCTAAAAGACTTTTTGAAAAATCAATTTAGTAACCGTAAACACTATGCCCATTTGCTCACAGAGCTACAAGAGAGTAAACAAGGGGCGTTAGATAGTGTAAGCCAATTCGCTCTTCGAATCGAAACATTATTGTCACAACTGCTAATAGAGGTGTCGGCATCTACATCTAAAGCCAAGGAACTCCCTGGCCGCGCAGCAGCAATGGAAGACTTAGCTCTCCATCATTTTCTCATGGGGTTATATCCCAGACTTTCGAATATCGTAAGGTGTAGGTCCCCAAGGACCCTTAACGAGGCCATAAATCTAGCTATATCAGAAGAACGTATCCAACAAACTTTATACAGACGGGCACCAGGCGAACCTAAGCCCAACAACATGAGTAGAAGTAATAATAATAGATCTGGTCCATCACGGCCAAACATGAACCCTGGCTATAATGCTAATACGTTCACTCATAATACAAGGCCATCTAACTCACAAGGTAGTCAACAATTCTGTAGGTATTGTAAAACTCCAGGCCACGATATTTCAACCTGTAAGAAACGTGAGTACAACAATAATAGATTCAAGATATCGCAACCTTCACAATCAAATTCTTACACCAGACAACCTGCGCGAGTAAATTATTTGACAGATGCTCCGGAACCAGACTATGACAATACCGGCCGAGACGAGGTAGATATTCCAGTGGACACTGATAATGATAATTTAAACGACTAAACGTCTCGTTACGGTGTCGCCCGAGACAACTCACTAAAGTCGACACCCAATCCAAAATCCCTAGATCAAATCCTTTTGCCTACCAACAGGGTAACCAGCCCCAAACTGAAGGCCAATCTAAATTCCTCGCCAACCGACAGGGTAAACAGCCCCAAACTGACGGCGATGCTTTTTCTAAACCAAATCCTTTCGCCTACCAACAGGGTAACCAGCCCCAAACCGAAGGCCAACCCAAATCCTTTCGCCTACCAACAGGGTAATCAGCCCCAAACCGAAGGCCAACCCAAATTTCTCACCAATCAACAGGGTAATCAGCCCCAAACCGAAGGCCAACCCAAATTTCTCACCAATCAACAGGGTAACCAGCCCCAAACCGACGGCGACACATACATAAAAACAAGCCAACAACCTAACCTTAAAATTTATGAGATAAATATAGACACTTCAAAGAGATTACTACCTCACATTTTAATAAAAACTAACGTATCAGATATTCCCCTATCTCTCCTAGTAGACTCGGGATCGGCTGTAAGTCTGATAAAATCTTCCTGTATGAGCAAAATTCAGAAGCTCGTAAAAGAACCAGTTAAACTTAAGGGCATTGACCCGGGTGATGAACCTACATTAACAGAAGGACATTTCCAACTTAAATTAGAACTTAATGAACGGAAACACATCTCGTTCAAATTTCATGTCATAAAAGAAATTAATTTACAATATGACGGCATTATTGGTTTCGACTTTCTCACAGCCCTTCGCTGCAAGATTGACTATACTGAAGACACCCTTAATATAGGGAAGTACAACATTAAACTACATTTCATCAACCCTTCCTACATTATTCCACCCCGCTCAGAAACAGTCATGGAGTGCTCAGTAGAACACTTTGACCTCAAAGAAGGCATAATCCTAGACCAACACATTACTGACAACCTATTAGTATCAAACTGCATCGTAAAAGTTAAAGACAACAAACGTATTAACTTAACCGTAGCTAATATTTCTGAACATCCAATTAACATGAATCCGAATCTAAAATTAAAACTAGAACCCTTACACGTGACATCATTTAATATAAATTTAGAAACACAAAGTGCAACTGACAGAAGCACCAAAGTCATTAAATCTTTAAGAATGGACCACTTGAATACAGAGGAGGCCAACGCCCTGATAGACGTATGTACCGACTATACTGACATTTTTCATTTACCTGAAGATGACCTTTCCTATACTTCTGCCCTCAATCATAGAATCAAGACCAACACTGACGTTCCTATACATACTAAATCTTATAGATTCCCGGAGTGCCACAAAAGGGAAGTGGAAAGTCAAATTGAAAAGATGCTGCAACAAAACATAATCGAACCTTCTATCTCACCCTGGAGCTCACCAATCTGGATAGTCCCAAAAAAGGCAGATACCCAAGGTCAACGGAAGTGGCGTATCGTGATTGACTATCGTAAACTGAATGACATTACCATAGGCGAAACCTACCCAATTCCTCAAATTTCGGAAATCCTTGATGAGTTAGGTAAAAGTAAGTACTTCTCCACGCTAGACCTAGCATCCGGCTTCCATCAATTATTGATTTCCCCAGAAGACGCAGAAAAAACAGCATTCTCTGTCCCTCAGGGACATTACCAATTCAACAGAATGCCATTTGGCCTAAAGAATGCGCCTGCAACATTTCAAAAACTCATGAATAATTGCCTCTCCGGCTTGCAGGGTAACCGGTGCTTTGTTTATCTCGATGACATAGTTATTTACTCATTTGACCTAAACTCTCACGTTGACAGCCTACAAGCAGTATTCGACATTCTGAGACGCTTTAACCTGAAATTACAGCCTGAAAAGTGTGAGTTCCTGCGGAAGGAGGTGGCTTATCTTGGGCATATAATCGGAGAAGACGGAGTGAAACCAAACCCCGACAAAACTAAAGCCGTATCCAGTTTTCCCACTCCTAAATCTTCAAAAGACATTAAGTATTTTCTAGGATTGGTATCATATTACCGGAGATTCATACCCGAGTTCGCCAAACTGGCAAAACCATTAACCTCGCTCTTAAAAAAGGATATTCCATTCCACTGGAAAAATGAACAGCAGATTGCTTTCGAATCCCTAAAAAACAAATTAATCTCCGCACCAATCCTTGCCTATCCTGATTTTACACAACCATTTCTCCTTACCTGTGACGCGTCCAACTATGCAATTTCCGCCATCTTGTCTCAGGGACCCATAGGACAAGATCTCCCTATATCATATGCCTCCCGTACGCTGAACAAAGCGGAATCTAATTATAGCACAACCGAAAAAGAATGCCTTGCTATAATTTTCGGAACGAAAGTATTCAGGCCCTACCTTTATGGGCATCGATTCAAAATTATTACTGACCACAAGCCTTTACAATGGCTTTTTAATTGTAAGGATCCAGGATCAAGACTAGTTCGCTGGCGTCTCAAACTTGAGGAATTCGAGTACGACATTCAATACAAAAAAGGAAAAATTAACGCTAATGCCGATGCCTTATCTAGGTTCCCTGTAAACCCAATTGAACCGGTAGAGCCAGAAACAACTGCACCTCCAACCCCAAGGGAATCTCCACAAAGACTAGACAGAGACCTTTTAGACTTATTGTTGTCACCACCATCCTTTAATCCCGAAGAAATCATCCCTTCTGAAACGGACAACCTCTTTGACGACATTGTACCCCTTCCTGACGTAGAGCTACCGACCAATATCCCAGACGTACTCAGGGAAGAAATCGAAAATGAATTTAATAACCTTCCCAAACCAGATCAGCCATTTATCCCTGATCCTGACACACTGAGCATCGATCCACAACCATCTACTAGCACGGCCCATAACGAACCAGTTGACGATTACCCTACCTTTCTGAAACTAGTATCAGACAAAGACAGATTCTTCGATACTATAATAGAAGAACATAACGGTAGCTTGATGAAAAGTCGAAGCAAAATTATCTTAGTCCCGACATCTTTAGATTTAGACGAGTCCAACCCTTATATCCAAGAAATTCTTAGCGACCCTGAAATGTATAAAACAATAAATGAAGCCGAGAAAGAACTTTTCTCATTTCAGAAATTAGAAATAAATAATACGCAATACTATTTGCTATTTACCAAAGTACTTTGACGAACCCTCGTATCCCGAAATATTTCAAACTTTAAAAACTGTTCGTAATGACCTACTAAAGTCAAAAGAAATTAACGAAATTAGCATATGAGACTTGAGGAATCCATTTGAAAAACACTCTTTTGTAAGAATTTATAATATATTGTCATATCTATTTAATAATACAAAAATTAAAGTCAACATCTATCATAATAAGATAACATACCCAACACCAACTGAGATTAAAAAAATATTATTCGAGAATCATGATATCCCAATT
Organism: Helleia helle; assembly: GCA_963853865.1. Taxonomy (NCBI): domain Eukaryota; kingdom Metazoa; phylum Arthropoda; class Insecta; order Lepidoptera; family Lycaenidae; genus Helleia; species Helleia helle. The sequence continues at coordinate 13,856,545 of OY971433.1, read as the reverse complement.
GCGGGCCACCTGGGTTCTGTCCGTATGTACAATAGAATTAAGGAGCTATATTACTGGAAGGGTATGCGCAGCGACATTGAAACATATGTCAAACAGTGCAAATCTTGCCAGGAAAATAAAGCCCTCCGACAACCTAATCGAGCCCCAATGCAGATTACTAGTACCTCAACAGCTCCTGGACAACGAATATCCCTGGATATCGTTGGACCGCTACCCGAAGCTGGAGCCGCTAAACTGAAATTCATCCTGACTCTACAAGACGACCTGACAAAATTCTCGACTGCATACCCTATCCGCTCTACTACAGCTGAAGAGACTAGTGAATGCTTACTCCACTATATATCTATTTTCGGTATCCCAAAAACAATACTCACCGATCAGGGTACAAATTTTACATCAGATCTTTTCAGGAAAACATGCGAGTTCCTTAAAATAAAGAATTTATGGTCCTCGCCATACCATCCCCAGACCCAAGGAGCCTTAGAGCGGAGTCATTCAACGCTCAAGGAATATCTTAAGTCCTACATCAACGAAGAACAGTCAAACTGGCCGCGATATGTATACACGGCCATGTTGGCCTACAACACATCCATACACTGCACGACACATTTCACACCATATGAACTGATGTTTGGTAGTAAGCCTTTCATACCTAATTCAATATATAATGAAGATCAGGGAGCCACATATCCGGACTATGTGCGAATGCTTCAGAACAGACTGAAGTATTCGAGAGAGAAAGCTTTAGACTTTATAAGAAAATCCAAAGAGACCTCAAAGTCTTACTATGATAATCGCACCCGACCAGTTACTTATAAAACAGGTGAATATGTCTACATTAAAAATCATTTGAGACTACGTAAGGCGCTCTCTCCTGTCTGGAAGGGTCCTTACAAAATTGTAAAAGTAAATGGTAATAATACATTAACTCTATTAATTAATAGACGTCATGTCACTCATCATTTTGACCAGGTGAAACCAGCCGATATAACGAAGAAATAAATACAACACATATATTATATACATGACTTATATACACAGAATATCGTAAAATAAATTTAAAATAAAAGCATATAGTATTTTAGGAATAGTAAATAGTTATAACAACATTTAGTTAGGATAAGATATTAGCATACAACTTAAGTAATAAATATTAACTATCCTTTTCTTCTCTTTCTCTCTTTCTTCTCATATTCTATCTATTCTCTTCTCTTCTAGGTTCCCAGAATGGTGCCTATCTTATCAGGACTTCGTTCATCCTATCGCTTCAAGCTCTGGTCTCTATTTTGACTATATAGGAACACTCGGCATAAGTAACACACACCTAAGGGTTGTAATACCCTTAGACATATCACACCTCAGTCCCCATATCGACGCCATCAATCATAATATAAAATTAATTGAAGATTTGTGTAACCAAACGCACATAGTGACAATAACTAAAGAATGCTATAATAGACTTTTACCATTAAAAGCGCGATATCAGGACTTGATTACAGACTACTCATCTATATCACATCTCATAGATAATAGAATAAGAGAAGTGCGTGGATCAGCGGTGCAGGCACGCTAATAAAACACATTTTTGGCAATTTAGATGAAGATGACGGCATAAAATATGATAAAGCAATAGAATCATTACAGCGTAATGAAAAACAGTTAGTTGAATATATGAAAGAAAATATATTAATTACTTCATCTATCACGTCAACTTATAATAAAACTATAAATAAAATTAAAGAATATGAATTTAACCTCAATGTGGCCATTGGCAAGCTCACGCGCGTTATCGGTAATATCACCCAAACAACGAATGGGTTACAAATTTTGGCAAATGTAAATGAGATACTTAACTCGCTTGAGGCAACCCTACTCACTTTATCATTTCAAATACAAGATGTGATTAACGCCATACTGTTCAGTTCACTCAATGTACTGCACCCGGCTATCATTACGCCGCATCAGCTGTATCGCGAACTCGCTGATAACTACAGGCACTTGCCCAGTGACCTCGACTTACCTGTTAATCTAAATTTAAATTCTATACACTCAATCCTAAATGTATCTAGTATAGTGTGTTATTATAGTAATCATAGGATAGTCTTTATTCTACAAATACCGTTAACTAGTATTAAGAAATATATGTTATTCCATAACATAGCCCTACCTACTCCCAATAATAATGAGCAAACCGATACATTTAGTCTCATAGTACCTAGTAATAAGTATATAGCAATGACTAAGGACCAGTCCCACTACTGTACGATAGACAGCCTCCAACCCTGTGTGTCAGTGAACCCTGAACTATACTTATGTAATGTGGAAAATGTATACCTCACCGCAGCGCGCTCTACGTGTGAGAGTGAGCTACTGGCTAAAGCTCTGACTACTAAACCTCACCAGTGTAAAACTAGAACCACCACCGGAAAATTAGATATCATCAACCCCATCACAAATAATAGGTGGATCTACGTCCAATCAGAACCATCTAAAATAAGAATTGACTGTGCTAATTCAAAATTATATGAAACCACTGTTTTAGGCACAGGAATTATCAACATACCCGACCATTGTATCGGTTACTGTAAGACTACTGTATTAATGCCGAAATATAATGTAATTAACATAAGTTCGCCTATTAGTCATTTATCCGGTTTTAACTTGTCAAACAATATATACTTGTATAATTTAAGTAAACTTGTATAAATTAAGAATGTTACGGATGATAATGCATTCTCGATTAGTTTCGAAAACATCACGAACCTAGATGAGATCGAGGCTGATAAGGCCGCATTAACTTCACTACTGGACCGGCTAAAAATAATAGAAACTCACCAAGTAGACTTCAGCCGATCGGGAACGCATTATTCAATAGGTTTTATTATAATATGTATATCATTAGGTTTGTATTCTTCGCATAGACTCATAAGATATATTTGTAAACGCAACCGTCACTTCTGCTTTAACGCACACCACCACCAGTAAAATCAATTAATAATACAAATGATTCCGCCGAAATAGAATTAGGCATACATGCTGACTCGGAGGTGAACTCTGGTGCTCCCACCAGGAGTCATCTATAGCTGAAGACTTGGATACCCCAAGTCTTCTCTAAAAGGGGGAGGTGTTATACCACAGGTCTTGAGGCTTTAATGCTGATTACGCCTATATTATTACCGATCAGCTTTACACCTTCAGAGTCTAAGAAGATCCCTAGCCTGGCGATTAGTCTCCATCCACACATCAGACCTGACGGTCGCGTTCAGATTCTATATCCGTGTATTCTAATCCTAATTATGTACAATTTCTTTTAGTTATAATAAAGTTCTTTTTTAAAAAGTCTTTCGATTAAAGCCATCTAACAGATCGCGGATATATTTTACCTTCGGAAATTGAATTGTAAGTACTTTATTGTGTATATATCTCTTGTTTTTATTGTTAAAATTGTGCGACAACATTGTTTTTCATTGAAATTAGTTGTTTTCAAAGTAATATTAACGTCCGTTTTCACATGATTTAGTTTAGACATAGCGGGTAGTATATCGGCTAAGTTCGTACACGTGTACGGTATTAGCCGCATCGAAATAATATGTTCCCGGATAATATAAAATTGTGTCTAAAATTACCATAATAAATCATTTTATTATTTTAAGTACCGAATACTAAGGCTAGGCAAGACGTATTAGTATATCAATTCTTAAAATCTGTTTTAGAAGAAATTGAAGAAAAGCGAGCTGCCAAAAAAAGAAAATAGAAAAACAGACTGAAACTGTTACAAACTATCATAAAAGACAAACATAAAAATAGTGAAATAAAAAAGAATAATAAAGAAACAAATAGAAAAGGAGAATTCATCATCTTCTAATGAAGAAAAAACATATTTTATGTGATGGCAAAGAAGAGTTAGAAGATGATTTTGTTGAAGGAATCGGAGATGAGACAGGTGTCGAGGAACTATGCGACATACAGGATGATTTTGGGAAGGATAAAGAATTGTGGTAGCCAAGTGTGTAAACTGTAAGTTGTAAGTAGCTGGTCGCATGCTTTGTGTTCAGGATATGTTTCAGCTGATAATTATTGTTGTGGATTTTGTACATTGGGCCTAGTGAAGATTCATGATTAAGATTACAAATTTATTACCGTTTATCCTATTTTAAATATATTTTTGTAAAATTTACAGTTTTTTATTCGATAATTTATCAATAAAAGGGTTGAATATGTATGTTTGTATGTTGAATGTGTATGCACGAAATTAGCCGATTACGTGTACGGAGTTACCCGCTTGCTTCGGCTAATACCGTACTAATAGTGTTTTCAATTAAAGTTCTATTGCTGTTATAATTGTGGTTTTTATATTCCGACGATTTCTATATCTAAAGTACACCTAATTGGAAGTAAATTAAAATTGTTTATTTTCTTTTTCGATGAATACTTTTGGAATAATAACATTTTAAACTTATGTGTACGGCAAAACCCTCCGTTCCCCTAAGCTTGTTTCCAATAGGACACCTATAAAAAATTATAATAATTATAATATCATTATATTATTATATGTCCCACTGCTGGACACGGGTCTCCTCGAAATAAGGCGAGGAGGGTGTTAGGCCATAGTTCACCGATGCGCTGGCCCAATGCGGGTTGGTGAACTTCACACACCTTCCAAGAGACCTATATTTATTCGAAATTATAAACACGTAAAACATCTCATTTTGGTTCAAAAAAATCGGAAAAAAGCTTAGGAACAACAAAAAGCCAACATCACGCGGTATTCCCAGGCGGTCACCCATCCAAGTACTAACCGCGCCCGACGTTGCTTAACTTCGGTGATCGGACGAGAACCGGTGTATTCAACGTGGTATGGACGTTGGCGATAACTGAATTGAAATTTTTAAACCTGATCATCATTATTTGTTTTCAGGAACGTCGGAAATATGATAAAATCGGTTGGAACATTTCGTACGACTTTAGCGAGTCGGACTTCGTGGTGTGCATGCAGATCCTGCAGTGCTATCTAGACCGCTGCTACGTATCTGGCGGGCCCATCCCATGGGCCACTCTCAAGTATCTGTTTGGAGAGGTAGGTAGCATACTGTTAAGGCCAGTGCCGTTTATTAGCTAGGACGCTTTGGAAGCGCATTGTAGTATTTCGAGGGCAACGTGACATCCATTCTAATTTGCTGATGTTCTGATTATGAGCGTTTACGCCTCGAGCGTAATGTCAAGTTTAGGTAATTTAGTGCAACATTTACTCACACTAAAGCCAACGTCAATGTGTGCCGTAGCGCTGGAGCGTTTAGTCAAACAAACTCAATTTTGATACTTTCGAATAAAAAATAAATAATTTGTGCGTGCCCAGAATATGACGATAATGTACCCACACAATATATCTAGATACTACTCACATAATAGTACCTATGTTTGTTATATGGATATTATGTATAGATAAATAAAATTGGAGTGACTGTTTGTAATATAAAAACCGCATATGGATGTATACACGGTACATATACCAAAATAGCATTATTTACAATTTTTGTCCGTCTGTCTGTTTGTTCCGGCTAATCTCTGAAATGGCTGGGCCGATTTTGATGGGACTTTCACTGGCAGATTAATTAAATTAATTAAGCTTTTTATTTCCTTAATAACAAAACGGAAGTATTTAATAAATCGCAGCAAACCTGCCGTAATTGCTTATATTTTTTTCTATATTTATTATATTTTTTTTGTGTTTTTTTTTTTCGTTTTTGTGCGATATCATTTCTTTGTCTGACGCCTGATGTAATTGGCTTTAGCATCCGCATAGATGCCGGTGTGGTTTGGCAATACTAACAATAACTCACACACGGCCATCTGAATCCAAACTAGGCTGAGCCTGTTCTTATGGCGACAAGACATATTCTGATATACATATTATAGATAAATTACACCCAGACACAGAACAATTAAGGATCTTAATTGCTCATCACACAAACATTTTTCCTGGGTGGGGATCGAACCCACGACCTTCTGATTTAGCAGTCAGGGTCACCAACCACTAAACCAAGAGGCTAGTCTTACATAATATTTCATTACAATCGTACAATAATAATTGTGCATCATGCTATAATCACAGTATAAGCAAAGTCATAATGTAGGCCAACGGACGCGTCTAGACAGAGCAATCGTGCGGATTTGCGGGATGAGGGAGGGGCGGGCATCTCCCGAACTGCTATACACTCGTTCGGGAGATGTCAGCTAGGGCTGTCTCATTTTATTTTGATTGACACTGTACTATCATCATGATACAGGTGATGTACGGCGGCCGCGTAATCGACGACTTCGACCGGCGCGTGGTGAGGACGTACATGGACGAGTACATGGGCGACTTCCTGATCGATAAATTCCAGCCATTCCACTTCTACCACGACCACGTGTTCGACTACGTCGTGCCGCCCGATGGCGAGCGGGAGGACTACATTGGTGAGATGATGACACGACACGATATGACGACACGACATGTCGTGTCATATCAATGAAGAATCCTAAAGAAATTTAATGTTAAAAATAAAAGTTAATGTCTAAACTCTAGATCGATATGATCTAGATTCTAGACATCAAAATCTTCAGGAGCGAGTTTTGAATACTCGTTGTAGAATCGCCCGTGGGCCGAGGCTCTATCCTTTTGGGAGTCCCCTAGTAGAAGTAATTACTAGTTATTATTGTGTAAGCAGTCAAGAAAAGCAGACAAGATACTATTAGTGAGTAGACAGTAGACTGTCAGTAACTATTAGTGATTAGACGGTAGATTATCAGGCATTATAGTGAGTAGACGGCAGACTGTCAGGCACTACACTACTACTAACTAAATAGTACCTGACAAGGTACTATTAGTAAGTAGATATTTGACTGTTCAGTTTAAAACTCCTCAGAGGCCAGATTTCAAAATAACTTTCAAAAATTCCTAAGTAAATAAATATTTATAATCAATCGCATCATAATATATTCCCGTGAGAGTTCGTGTCACGGCTACGAGAAACGGAAATCTATATGAAAATAATAAATAAACGTGATTCGAACTCGTAAACTCTTCATCTAAACTCCCGTTCTCTAACCACTAGGCTATAGGCACTCTGTCGCCCGAATACTCAAACGAATCTCAAATTTAAGACGTACTTAAACTCGTGTTGTCCCTCTTTTTTTCTTTGAATCTGACACGTCGTAGCATGAGTACGTCTTACATTTGAGATTCGTTTGAGTATTCGGGCGTGTAGTACTTTAACAGCCACCATCTTTGACTTTAATCCTAAATAATATTAACGCAAATGAACTTTGTGTATTTCAGACTTCATAGATGGACTACCGCTAGCCAATTCTCCAGAGGTATTCGGGTTGCACCCCAACGCCGAGATTGGGTACTTCAGCGGGGCGGCGCGGCACCTGTGGGCACGGCTGGTGGACCTGCAGCCGCACACCGGTATGTCTAATAGATTATGCCCCCTTTAACCAACCGGGGCCCTATGCACTAGGATAATGGGTTCCCGATGAAAACAACGATTTTGAATTTGAGGAAATTCTTGTAAAGATTGATGATTTTTCCTTTTTTATTTTTCATGCAGTCTGTAAAATGGGTAAGATACTTATAGTATATAATATGTAAATGTATATAATAATAATAATATCAACCCTTATATTATGTTCCACTGCTGGGCACGGGTCTCCTCGAAATGAGGCGAGGAGGGTGTTGGGCCATAGTTCATAGTTCACCGATGGGCATTCACACATTTCACACACCTTCAGAATTTTAATCTCATCAGGCGTGCAGGTTTCCTTCACCGGTGAGCAAGCAATGGTCTCATGTTCAGGTGCACGTAGATATTTAGAAATATTCACCTTAAGGCACCGCAGGGATCGGGATCGAACCCGGACCTCTCGCTCAAGAGGCCAAGCCCATACCCACTATTGAAACTAGACCACCGTCGCTCACGTATTATTTATAGTAGTAGTCACGTAGTAGTATTAATTGGACGTAATTACACGAAAAGGATCCAATCCACACGAAGTCACTTTGGAGATATTGACGTTTGAAGTTTGGAAGATATTTCTGCATTGGTATTAATTTTAAAATTAATTGAAAGTATGATGTTGTGTGTGGAATAATAAAACTTATTTATTGTTAACAGTACATATAGTCAAGCGTAGTATTGTATTTTGCGAGTTATATGTAAATTTATACGGCTGGATCCATTTCGTTAAATTACAGTTTGCACAGCGCATGCTCTAGTTTCAATTCCGTTAAAACGCCCCAAGTTATAAATTGTGTATAAAAAACCTATTCCGTGAAATCAAATATATTTATTTTGTTTTAATTATTTTGAATAAACCTTAACCTTAAACATGGCAACAGAAACATCTCAAAATCAACAAAACCAAATCTCAAAATCAACATCAAAACCTCTCAAAACTTGCCTTATATTTTTGGAGATATTGAAGTTCGAACTTTAAAAGATATTTCTTCATTGGTTTTCGTTTTAAAAATAATTGAATTTATGATGTTGTGTATGGAATAATAAAACTTATTTATTGTTAATAGTACAATCAATCGTAGTATTGTATTTTCCGAGTTATATGTAAATTTATACGGTTGGATCCTTTTCGTTAAATAACAGCTTCCATAGCGCATGTTCTTGTCTTAATTTCGTTAAAACGCCCCAATTAATAAATTGTGTATGAAAAACCTATTCAATGAAATAAAAAACAGTTATTTTGTTTTAATAATTTTAAATTAAACCTTAATCTTAAACATGGCAACACAAACATCTCAAAATCAACAAAACAAACTCTCAAATTTTGCATTATATTTTAAGAATCATAACTTCACCTTAATCAGCTCTCAGTCTTCCATTTTCTTTAAAATAAAAAAATAAAGATGTTGTCTATATCAATAAAGAGCGGACACCTGTTTACAGCTTGGCAAAAAAGAGTATGGAAAAAATGAGGGCGCCACTTTCACTTAGGTCTCATCATAATATGGAAAATCACCAAGATAATTTAATCAAATCGTTAAAAATAAATGTGAAACACTAAGCTTTACTCAAAATCTAGTATTTGTCGGCCAAGTATTGTCAACATCATAGGTCTCCATTTAGTAAAATATTTAGTTCCACCTGTCACCGCGTCTTATTCTTTTTTGCCAAGCTGTACATAAAGATATTGACAGCTCAGTATCCTTAAATGTTACAAATTACATTATACACATGAACAAAACTAAAATAAAACTCAAAAAATTATCAAAGTCAAAAATATAACTTTTTATAGGTATATTGAGATCGTCTTACATTTATTAATATGTAAGAAGAGGTTTTTTTAGCTTGGCTCTTGTGGCGTTAACTATTAAGATGATTGATAGTTAACTCCGCAAGAATCAGCGTTTAAGCGTTTTAGCATTCAGTCTCCTCGGGGACAAAATCTAGTTCCCCATCATAGCCATCTATGTCTTCTACAATGTTATTATTTCCCTTTAATGATTTGTAAAAATCTTGACAATCTCTTGGAATAAGATCCAACATTGACATCAAATCATTAACCTTAGCTTGAGGAATTTCTTTGCCGTTAGGCCACAATAAAATAAGATCATGCTGACATATATCAATAGTTTTACCTTTACTTTTTTTTGCAATATTAAGTTGGTCGAAATGTTCTTTATCAATCGTTTTCATGAAAATATATTTTCTTTATTTATTAATATTTGTTTTGTTTTTAATCGATTTACTTTTTCTTTTGTTATAAAAAGTTTTCGATTCTTAGTTGTATTTTTTTCTAGTACTTTTGTGCTCATGAAGTCATTTTTTTGCATCCGGTAGACTTGCAACGGGTTTTTCCTTTTGCATTTTTTTTATAATAGTACACGTACATTTTTTTTTGTACAATAGATGCAATGCTAGATCAACGTGTTGCAGTGTTAGGTACCATTTATTTGGGGTGACCATTAATTTGAATAAATTACTACTATTGAATAAAGTACGAATCGAAGTATACATAATCAGCAAGACGGTCCGAATAGGCCTGGATCGTTTTCGCAGAATGATTTAAATTGATTTTGGTATCAATAAAATTTCACCAAGTAGTCTGGATCATTTTCGTTGACAGATTTATTGGAATAATAACCCGAAAATCCATTTATCGAAAAGGATCCATGCATTTTGGATTGTTTTAATTGTTTTATTTAAGTGTAAGTGTATTCAGAAAAAAGTTCCAAGCATAGTGGATCGTTTTAGTGTTTTTATGAAAGTGTCTGTGATGAACAAATTGTAATTACGCAAAAATAATCCAGACTCCTTGATTCGTTTTACTGAGTCGGTTGGTAATACTGGTCATGAACCAGGAAGGTTGGATTGTTCAAGGTGATTTTTTTTTAACGCACCGTACTAGTGGGTTGGTTCTGGGGTTGATAAAATGTTTAAAACAGTTCTTTTTGCTTTTCAGTGGTTCTTGCTTTTTTACTGGCCGATAGTTTTGATATTTAGCATCAGTTTGGTACGTTTAACTAGTTTTTGACCATGTTGTGGGTTGGATCCTTTTCGTGTAACTACGTCCAATTGTTTTATTTCGTTATTCTATATAGTGTTTGTTAAGTGTTGTTTAACCTATTTTTTCAATTTTATTGTTGCGCGCCGTCTTCAGGGGATTGTAATAATGGTAAGTTGTGATATTTTTGTGTGTTGTTGTGACATGTCACGACAACACAAGGTAAGGGGGTCTTATAAATGTGTGTTTCACGAATGTGAGGGTTGCCCTGTACCGCGCACTCGCCTGCACGAGTACCACCATCCTGCTTACCCTGGGTACCCCGTGGAGAAGAGCAGGACATGCAGTTTAATTACTGGCAACGAGACATAACGTCTTAAGTCTCAGGATAGACAACATATGAATGAGTTGCCTGGGCTAGGCTGGGTAGCAAGTAACATGAAAAATTACCTTCTAGACAAGGACTCACTCACCCGACGTGAGATAGAATCGTGTGAAGTAATTCATGTAGGTACCTACCATCATTATTGTATCGGGAGGCAAGGGTTGTATTGGCATTCATTGAGGGAGGCCTATGTTCAGCGGTGGACGGATAGAGGCTGATGATGATGATGATGATGTAACTATAAGCCTTTTTGCGTCCACTCCTGGATATACATGAATGAATTTATGGAGGGTCCCTAACAAACCTGGTGACGTTTAGACGACGCGGGGGGCTCCATGAGTCGGGAGGACTTCATAGACGCGACGGCGGTGGACATCCTCGCCAAGTTGCCGCAGCCCTTCGAGATCTGGAGGGTCCGCAAGCAGTTCGAGATGAACATCACACCCTCGATTGTGGTACTGCTGCAGGAGTTGGAGAGGTATGTTGGTCCTTACTAAATCTCACAGATGACGATGTATCAACTATTTACACGAGAGGATGGCTGGACCGTCTCGCCGTGGTCCGTGAACATGGTTGATGTAAAGTATCGGAAACGTCTGGCATGTAGATCTTAATAAACCGCGACATTCGAAGAAAGTTTGACTCGTGGCTAGAAAAAAATGCAAATTTTGATATATCATAATATACCTGTGGCGAACCAATCAGCGCCACATTCTTGAATCACGCTATCGAAGTTCCACAGCTCGTCGCTATACATACCTACAACAGCTGAATTAATAGCAAGTGGGCTTCGGCATGACCGAGCATACGATCTCGCTCGGTCGGAGATGTCGCTTTGGGGCTTCAACCTATTAATCCCTCATTGGGGTGGGGTGGGGGGAGTGATTGTGATTTCCCATTTTTTTTATCTAAGCTGCGGGACGCCCTGCGGATGTGAAACATATAATATTAGAATTCATAAAAAAATCGGTTGTCTGTAAAGTCTGTTTACTGACGATAGTTGAACGCGACGTCATAAGAAAATGGAACGCCTCAGAGCGAGGTAACGCCGCATACGTCATCTTTTTTCGTACGTGCAGCTCCATCGAATTATAAGACGTTGTCACGTCAAAAATCGGTCGAAAGATGGTAATATAATAAAATATAGTATACACAAAGGAGTCGATAGCGGCGACTATGGTGGGGGCGACAAATATCAATGTCACGACAAGACAGCGTCACGGCATGCAAGGTTAAGGCACGCCAATTGATAACATAAAAAATCACATTTAAACTATTTTATTTATCAAACACTTTCGCAGATTCAACCGGCTGATCGCCAAAATGCGGAGCACGTTGTCGCAACTGCGCAAAGCCCTGGCTGGAGAGATAGGCATGGACGCGGTCCTCGACAACGTGGCGTACAGCCTGTTCAACGGCCAACTTCCCCAGGGCTGGCGGTCGCTCGCGCCCAGCACCAACAAGGGCCTCGCCACGTGGATGGACCACTTCCTGGCGAGGACCAAACAGTACACGGATTGGGTGAGTTATAAATCCCTGACGAAAAGGATGGCCGTTATAACTTTGACTACAGAAATCTAAATAATAAGACAATATTATTTAGATTTCTGTGACTTTGACCTAGGTCCTACCGTGTTTGACTGTAAAACCATAATTTCCAAACGGGGGAACAAACATACCTGTGTTCAGACACGAGACAAGGCAGGTTGGGCATTATAGTTATGCAGCGAACAGGGACGGATCTACATAATATTATGTAGATTCGGGATCCGGCCGGGATCCGGGATTTCGGGCTGCAGCCAAATGCCCCGAGCATATAATATGGGTGTGGGTTCGAATCCCACTTCTGACACCAGTTACGGAGTGGGTTTTTAGAAGGATTTTTATGAATCAAAAACTTGAAGTAGGTCCCTTTTATTGACAGAGATTAAATATAAAGAACTTGTGTTTTAAAACATTGTGCCCACAACGAAGCCTAAGCCGGATCTGTCCAATCTTTGCATCATCTTCTTCAAGATGATTCTGCTATGTGCGCAAAAAGGAATAACACACGCTTTAGAAACGAGGACGGCTACTCAGCGATATTATTTAGGATTGTGTAATTAGCTGAGAAACGAGAAGTGCTGCTCGGCGACATTATTTAGGTCTATGTAAATAGCCAGGTAAAATGTAAATAGTAGCGACTATGGCCTAGTGGGTATGGGCTCGGCCTCTTGAGTGAGAGCCGAGGGGTCTGGGTTCGATCCTGACCCCCCTGCGATGTCTAGAAATGGGTTTTTCTTAATTTCTATGTGCATCTGAACATGAGACCATCGCTTGCTCACCGGTGAAGGAAACATCGTGAGAAAACTTGCATACCTGATGACATTAAAAGTCTTTGAAGGTGTATGAAGTTCACCAACCCGCATTGGGCCAGCGCATTGGTGAACTATGGCCCAAAACCCTCCTCGCCTGATTTTGAGGAGGAGACCCGTGCCCAGCAGTGGGACATAAAAGGGTTGATATTATTATTATATAAATAGCCAGGGCCGTATTGTAGCAGTATTGACCAGGGCTGTATTATAATAGCCCCACAAATTCATGGTCCGTCTCTGGTAGTGAAATCTCCCGATATCTCCGGTCAGGCAATGCGTTCAGGGTCACTACACTAGGTAATTTCATCTACCATCAGGCTCGTTGCTGGTTTTGTCTCAATCAACTAGCCCCAAACCTCCAGGGTACAGCATAGGTCCCATATCAACTAACACTACCCACCATTAGATAGTTCTTTGTAGATTTTGCCTAACTAACCCAAACATGTCCAGGCGACTGTGGAGGAGCCGGTGGTGATGTGGCTGTCAGGGCTACACGTGCCCGAGTCGTATCTGATCGCGCACGTGCAGACCGCGTGCCGGGCCAACACCTGGCCTCTCGACCGGACCACACAGTTCACGCGCGTCACGCAGTACCTCTCGCCGGATGATATAGAGGAGAGGCCATCGACTGTGAGTAGCCTTGAGTATCTAATCTAGTCAATACTCCGGATTCTTTACGGCCGGCAACTGTAGTATAGTGTAGTGGTAACAGCTAGCTGCTCGACCGGACTACCCAGTTCAGATGATATTAGAGGAGAGACCAGCGACTATGAGTAGTCTTCTATCTATATATCTCAACTAGCTGCTGCCCGCAGCTTCGCCCGCGTTAACTTAGATGTACAGCCGTACACGGATTGATGATGATTATTTATCTATGGACGGGCGTAGGACTTTATTTTATAATATGAAGTGGTTAACCGTATTTTTGTAAATAGCTTTTACATAACTGCTTTATAATTGCCAATTTTTAAAGTATTAAAATTGGCAATAGGTAGTATGTTATATTTAACTAATATAGACATATTATGCCATCGCGGACTTTTCAGTAGGCATATTTAGGATACACAATTCTACCATATTACATTGATACAACAATAATTATTATACTAACTTACGGAACCGGGGCCGGGCCCGGCTCGGGCGCGAGGCGCGGCATCACGGAGCGCCCGGCTCGCGCGGCTCGGTCGAAATCACGGTGTCGCATTATTTTTAATTTGCTATATCTTCTAAGATATGCATTTCATTTGCATGGTGTACACGGGAAAAACATACTTCATGAAATGCTCAAGCTAACTAACATATTTAAAATCATAAGGATTAATACCACATTTGTGTAAATAGCTTTCCAACTACCGTTTTATAATTGCCCATTTTTTAAGTATTAAAATGGATATAGTATGTTATCCATAAGAGATACACATATGCCATCCCGGACTTTTTTGTAGATCTTTCTAAGGTGTACAATAATGTAGTACATTATTTTGATCTATCTGTTAGTGTTCATCCAGCGTTTGCAATGTAAGTGAAAAAAATGTGTTTATTTACGACATCACATTAGAAACCTCAAAAATAACAGTATTTCTCCACTATTTAATGGATGTTATTATACATATAAACCTTCCTCTTGAATTACTCTATCTATTTAAAAAAAAACGCATCAAAATTCGTTGCGTAGTTTTAAATATTCAAGCATACAAAGGGACATAAGGACATAGGGACAGAGAAAGCGACTTTGTTTTATACTATGAAGTGATACTCCTGATTCTTGGGTTTGACAGCTGACTAGTGTAGTGTAAGGGTTCGTTTCCACTCATGCAGAATAGAGATTTCGTTATTTTTTCGAGCACTGTTATTGGCTAATTCTCATTCGACTCCGTTCGGCTCCGCGTCAGTGGAAACAAACCCTGGCAGCTGACCACTAGAGCGTTCCACGCAGCTAACGCGACACGCAGTAGGTACCTCTTGTCTGATGATAAAGAAACCAACCACTGAGTAGACTATACAATTCTCCGAATTCTTGACGGACAGCAAGTGTAACAAGACCCACACACAATATAATATATCTATGGACACTTACACCACGTCAATCTGGTGGTAAGTTCTCGAAGAACTTGTATTACTGGTACCAGACAACGGAAATATATTTTATACTGTTATTTTTTTTTATGTGATCAGGTAAACGAGCAGGAGCCTCACGGCGCCGACGCCTTTACACATCCACACAACCAAGGCCACGCAGATGCGCCGCCTTCCTTTTCCCAATCCCCCCCAATGGGCCACCGGAAACTAACAAACCGCACGAAACGCGACAGCATTCGGAGACGTGTTGGCCCACTTCGGCTGCATGGCAGTATGGCACTACCTCTTACTTGATTTTCAGTTTCCTCTTCTTACCTCTTTAAATACCTCTTACACTATTACGTATAGAGATAAATTTATTGTTGCTAGGGTTGCTACATCCGCGGTCTCTACCTGGAAGGGTGTCGTTGGGACACAGAGGAGGCGTGCCTCAAGCGCTCCCACCCCAAGGTGCTGGTGACGGAGCTGCCGATCATGTACATCATACCGATTGAAGCTCATAAGCTGAAGCTACAGGTATACTTTCAGGAGGTTCTTTTTTACATAAGTTTAAGGTGTTATACTAACACTAATGTAATATAATATTATGTACCTATGTGTTAGTCTGTAAGGTTTACATACTAACATGTGGATACATATTATATGGGCCATAGAGCCTAAAATATATTATTTTATTTATTACTAGCTGTTGCCCACAGCTTCGCCCGCGTTAATTTAGATTTACAGCCGTACCCGGAGTGATGATGATTATTTTTGTAGCCTAAGTTACTCTTCAAAGTTAGGTAAGCCTAAGTTCTTCTTACTATATCAACTATCTGCCAGTGAAAGTCCCGTCAAAATCGGTCCAGCCGTTTCAGAGGTTAGCCGGAAGAAAAAGACAGACAGACAAAAATTGTAAAAAATGTTAGGTATATGCATTTAGTCAAAAGCGTTTATTTTAATATTACAAACAGACTCCATATTTTTATATGTAAGTATAGTGTTTTATTATTTTTGGTTTATATTATTAACATAATAACAGACCTTTATCCCACTGCTGGGCCTGGGTTTTCGTCCTCTAAATCAGGTGAGGAGGGCATTGGGCCATAGTTCGACTATGCCCGCTATGCATAAGCCGCTGGCCCAATACGGAGTGGTGAACTTCACACATTTATTTTCTAGAACACTCTCCGCACTCCCGTGTACACGACGTCGTCCCGCCGTGACGCGATGGGCGTGGGACTGGTGTTCGAAGCTGACCTGGCAACCGCCGAACACCCCAGCCACTGGCTTCTTCAGGGCGTCTGCCTGATCATGAATACGGACTAACCAGAAACTATCCAAGGACTAAACCTAAATAACGAATAAGACCGTCCCCATCTTTCGTCTCTTCTTTTAAATCAAAATAAATTTCAAGGCTTAGTTAGTTCATCGATGATATAATTAGATAGAGTAGTAATGTGAGACATAAAATTACGAAATTGGTCAGTGATTTGTCACTGACGTAATAATAATTCGACCAACCAGTGATCTGTATGTACGTACATCCCATCAGTCCCATCAATCATCCAACAATGGCCATCAGTTGGCCAATGAGAGCGCAGAACCGGTGCAGCGTCATTGCGTGCAGCGTGCAGCACAAATTTGTCGGAATTTGTTTTTATACAAAACACAACTTTACCGCTCTATTCCGGTATATAACCGGAATAGAGCGGAATAGCTCGATGGTTTAGACTGACTTTCATTGCCTTGGCAAATAAACCTAGTTGGGAATTATTGAGATTAATGCACAAACTATGGTCATCGTAGTAGGTCCAAACACTTGCATTAGTTTACCTTGGGGAATGGGGTTGGTGGAGGGTTGGTTACCGCCATATCAGCCAAGACTGGCACCTGAATTGACTACTGAGCCCCAAAGTTGAGCATCCAAAAGAATAGGCTCTCTGGCAAATAATATAGGTCCAAAGTAGGCTATTTCGTTAGTATAATTTCTGCCAATGCTGTTATTGCTTTGCTGTCTTTTTTACCCTGGTATTGTGTGAAGTGACTACGAGGAACAACAATGTCATGGTGTTTTTTTTTTGTCTTGTTCCTTATTTACATGCATTTAGGAATGCCTAGATTGTACATCGCTGGAAACACATTTAATAATCCTTTACAATTTGTAGTATAATGTACCTTGTACACAGTATTTTTGTTTATGGATGCTGGTTGAAATTTGATTTTTATTTCTATGATTATAAAACAAAGTCAGTATGTGTGATGGGAAAATAATTAAGAATATTGTTTTAAGTTTCAATAAAGACTGATTATGTTAGTTGTTGTTTTTTGAGACTGACAACACAAGTTGTCTAGTGTATATTTCCTAGATATATTTTTATATACCTACTCGTATCTATAATCATTCTATTCATTAAAAAAATAAGTATCAGTGTCATAACTATCATTAAAAAACCTTTGAATAATATATATATAAAGAGAAGTTCCGTGACCATGGTTGCTGTAAAGTATACAAAACTTTGGGATGTTAAGAATAAACAGTCCGTAAAACGATGTTTCATTATAAGGTGAATTTTTCTCATAAACGCTAAACTGAATATTTTCTAGTAGATTAATAAAAAACCACACAAAACTTAAACAAATATTATTTTCATTAGCTAGTCTACACCGATGACAAGTTTACATTTAACCTGCGGCAAACATAAATTATAAAATGAACTACTTAGAAAATCCTTCAGGGGTTGCCACTTTACCCATCCCTTATTATGAAGAAATTCCTTTGACTGCTTCTTACCAACATAATGTGGATCCTAGAATAGAATGTGGTTTTAATCATAATTTGATGTAGAGTTTTATATATAAGGCTTAAACCTGTGACCATTTCAATAAAATTTTCAAATCGAGTAAATATCCATGACATTTGAAACAGTTTTGGAGACATATTTTAATATATCCTTAATATAGGTGATATTGCATAAAAATTAAATATAATTCTTTTTTTTTTATTTATTAAATAATTTTAATCTCATGAGGCATTCATGTTTTGACATGACGTTTCCTTCACTTTTTAAACAACTTCAAAAAAAAAGGAGGTTCTCAATTCGTCTGTATGTTTTTTTTTTTGCATGTATGTGACACTATATCTCCGCCGTTTGTGAATGGATTTCGATGGTTATTTTTTTGTTTGAAAGCTGGTGTTTCCAATTTGGTCCCATATTAATTTTATTAAGATCTGACAAGCCGTTTTTTAGTTATTCCCAATAATGCCTTTTTTGGTTGGTTTTGTTTACCTTGATGATATGATCATTTTATTTCGTGTCGATGTAACAATTGTATAGGATGCTTTGGTAGCACAGTATGTCGCGGTCATCGTAATCATCATCATCACCATCATCATCATCATCATCATCCTTTATCCATCCACTGCTGAACATGCCTCCTTCAATGAACGTCAAGACGACGAATTTCGGAATCACTAAAAATTAAGAAATAGACATTTTACAAAAAATTTAAACCGACTTCAAAAATACTAAACTGAAAAGTAATAAAATAACAGTTTCTTTAATGTTTGTGCTTACAACATATTATCAACTTAATCTTCTACTAATGTACAAACTTTGCAACTCGGTTTAATTTTTTTGTAAAATGTCTTTATTCCCAGTTTAATTTATTATAAAAATATTTAAGTACCACAATTAAAAGTTTTGAATTTTCTCCATCAACATGCACACCCATTACTCCTTTTGAAGAACAATCGACGTCACCCCCCATCATGATAGGGCTGCCAAACATTTCAAAATGATTCCTAAGCATCTCAATGATACTTTGCAGATTGTCTCCTTTAGACACATGGACAATTTTACATGGTATATCAAACAGCTTGTCAAGAACCAAGCATACCTGAAACAAATCAATACACATGTTAAGATGAAATGGATAATATTAATATCGTCAAAAATTTCAACTCTTCAAAGTAATTATAATATAAATGTATATTGGTACAAATGATTGATTATCACTGTTCACACAATGTTTCGTTTTTTTAAATAGCATAGGAGGGTAAACGAACAGTCTAAGGACCTTTGGCGACTATCTCCCATACACATCCGCACAACCAGATATTATGCAGATGTGTTCCTTTCCCCTATCTCCCCAATGGGCCACCGGAAACTCGTAAGCCACATGAAACACGTCAGCATAACTTTCACTTGACACGGTGTTATGTGAGCGAGAGGTACCATCTCGGTCGTGCTGGCTCAATTCGGATGCATAGCAGCATGGCACTACCACTTACAAAGAAGAGGAAAGACAGAAAAACTTGTTAATGATAAAATGTATGTTATATTTCAGAGGAACATCTTTTATAAGCTTTTCTTTTATGTTATTTTGGGGACAATCTCTTTTTGAGGACCAGCAGTAACCTGCCATTTGTCATTGCATTAGATCATTACCATGACCCCCATTCCTCCTTTTAGGTCCTGTTCCTCATTAAAATGTGACTATAAAGAATGTGTAACTATGTGCTAAAGATATTGCTAGAAACATAAAAACCAGATCTAATTCAGTGCTTTCGGTATATATTATTCGCAAACTGAGTACTTAAATCAAAATCTGCTGAAATATACAGGGCAACAAAACATTATTTTACATGTAGTAAGTACATAATATGTGGAGATATATAGTACTAGCTGATGCCCGTGACTTCGTCTGCGCAGGATAAGATTTTTTGTTTTTTTAAATAAAAAGTATCCTATGTTACTTCTAGTACCTCCCAGAATATGTGTACAGTTTCATGATGATTCTTCGAGTAGTTTTTGCGTGAAAGCGTAACAAACATCCACGCGTTCATATTTATAATATTAGTAAAGATATACGGAGATGGCGAATTGACCTCGATGCTTTTCAAAAACTGGTGTAGTGCAGCTCATGATAGAGACGCGTAGAAAAGAGGGAGGCCTTTGCCCAGCAGTTGGACAGAATAGGCTAGGTGAAAAAAGTACATACATAGGTATTTCATTCAGTGAATTTTGATAGTTTTTTTTTTCAAGCATTATTTAATATGATGTAGAAATTCTTCATAAAGAGAGAAGTAATATTTCTAACCTCGAAACTACCAATCCATTGTCTCGATCCCAAAAATGTTGCAGGTTTGTCTTCTAAGTCAACTAATATTTCTTGTATTTCTCTTATACTGGGTACCTTTTTGCAACTATCAACATTCTTAATCATCCAAGAACAAAGTGTCTGTAATGTTCTGTATCCGCAACCCCAGCCCTGAAAAAACAAGACTTAACATTTTGGAAATATGTATTGAGAAGATGAATTTAGCCATAACAGCTGGTACATAATATTATTAGGTATGTATTATAAATATCATTTATGGAAAATATAAGCACTTATATAAATGTAATTAACTACCCTGTCATCAAAACCGTCGCAAAGATAGTGGTAATATTCATAGTTTCCAGTTACTAAATAACAATTTTCAGAAAACTTAATTTCGCCTTCGTGGACGTTCAAAACAAGTTGTGACATTTTATCGTTGTTTTATTTTAATTTTGGGAGGAAGAGAGTTTTGTGCCTTACAGCATATAAATACAGCATAGTAATTTGATATTACGTGACATGTCCTGTAAGGACATGTCACGTAATATCAAATTACTATTATGTAATAAACTTTTCTACTAATAAGGACTTTAATAACTAATCCTAAGGATTATTAAAATTTGTTGGAATTATTTCAACATTGTAACACATACCTATTATATAAGTTTAATTTAAAAAGAGAGAGACAGAGGCATTTGCCCAATTGTAGGCCAGTTTATGTTAGGAAGAAAAGTTTATGGTTAGTTTAAGTCAGTAATAGTAATTTTATCAACGACCTACTAATACAAGCGACCTACTAAAACATGACTATACAAATACCGTGCCTACTATTATGACGTCACTAAGGACTAAAAATGGCCGCCTCTTTAGTGATGTACCATTTAAGATTTTCTTTTATCAATATCATCGATTAATGAAAACTCATAACAATTCACGTCTAGTTCTAAGTTTTTTAGAAATATTAATATTAATCGAGTTAAAAAAACTAAACTTTTTTTTTTATGATAGTTGGATGGGCAAACTGGCAAACGTACCACCTGATGGTAAGTGGTCGACGTCGCCACAGGCAGTAATTACAATGCCTGTCTTGCCCTTCTCTCCGAAACACAGCAAAGCTGTTTCACGGGAGAAACAAGCAAGATGGCGGTACCCATGCAGCCGGGAGCGCGGTACAGCGCTTCCTTCCCACCGGTAAACCCACTTGTTGTTCAGTTTTTTAACTATTTAATGAAAAACCAATAAAAAGGTAGAAAATAATTACAAAAAAGAATAGACTAACCGACAAAAAATTGTTTGTATGTAAAAAGCGTGAGGTGGTAACTGGTAGTAGCCGTCACTGTTCGCCGGTTTTATGCGAACTAGAGGCACCTCACCGGCTGTATTGGGCTGATTCAGCTGCAATTCTTCAGCAATGGTGCTACCTCTTATTAATATTCGTCATCATCACGCATCAGCCCTCTATTGCCCATTGCTAAGTTTACCTTTTTTCTGCCAATCTCATTCATGTTTTGCCATCCAGCCTTCCTACGTCATCGGTCCATTCCAAGTGTTGAAATCACCTAGAGATGTAAGATAGTCTGTTACAATAGAGTTACCCATTTCCAACATTCTAAAACTTGTACGACCAAATTAGACGTACGTTGTAAGACAACTTATATTCATAGTTTGACGAGTAAGTTAACTCAATACGGATACATATGGAAAAAGAAAAACATTAATTGTATTATTACTCTTTATTCGTTTCTAAACATAATTAATATATTATAAAAGTTCCTCTATGCTATTTTATCTTTTATTGTATAATAGATACCTTAATATATTGTCAATGACACATTTTATAAGTAGCAATCTGTGGCTTGCATTGTGATCTGCGCTGTCTGGCACATATTAAATACTGCCAGTTTCATAATTCATGTTAAAAACCTGAAAATGTATAAGTAACTTAGAATAATTACACTATAGAAGGTTAGTCTTCATACAAGCGCGCTGTCAAAAATGAAGCACTAAATTGATTCAATGTTGCCAGTAGTGGTGAAGTTTTCTCGAAAACGGGAAATGATTCGGCCGCTGATAACAATAAGCAATAATATTTAATACATAAATAGCTAGGTGGGCATATCTATTTATGTGTTAATTTATAATAACTTTACTTAACCATGTATAGACAAGCTATATTATTATTTATTATGTATAATTGTTATATTACAGCTTGGCAAAAAAGAGTATGGAAAAAATGAGGGCGCCACTTTCACTTAGGTCTCATCATAATAATGAAAATCAGCAAGATAATTTAATCAAATCGTTAAAAATAAATGTGAAACACAAAGCTTTACTCAAAATCTAGTATTTGTCGGCCAAGTATTGTCAACATCATGGGTTTCCATTTAGTAAAATATTTAATTCCACCTGTCACCACGTCATACTCTTTTTTGCCAAGCTGTACAAGAATGTTTATTTATATGAAACGGAGAAAATATAACAGTAGGTAATTTGTAATTAGTAAAATATACATTTTTATAATTATTTTTTATTGGCATGAAACACAGTTTTAATGTAAAGTTGTTATACATATTACTGTTTAAACTTGTAACTTGTAATATAAACGCGAAAGTTTGTATGTATGGAAGTATGAATATTTGTTACTGTTTTACTGTTTGTATTTGATATCGTTAAATCACACAAACACATTAATTCGAGAACGTGTCACGTACCTACGTAAATATCAGTAGCAACTGTTTTAAATTTATTCAGTGGGGGAAAATAATCAGTAAAAATATTTTCACAATCGGGCAATACTGAGCATTGAAAAAAATTGTATTTATTTAAACCTAATTAATTACAAGATACTACGAAATATTGAAATTTCCAGTGAAAAGTGATGTTATTACATTTATTTTGTTATTCAGCGATGTATTGTCATACAATTTAACTGCACAAATCGTCATAATTATTTATTTTACGGAGACACGTTTGGTGCGGTTTGACATAGAATACTGCGGAACTCCCGGCGCTTGGTGCAAAAATGGCTCCATGTAAGTTGCTTCATAATGGCCGCGCGGACTAGGTTTCTATAGTGTAATTATTCTAAGATACGTAACATTTTTTCAGGTTTAAGTTGGTTTTTCAGATTAAGCTTGATAAATTTTTCAAAGTTAGCTTAAAAGTAGATATATTGGCTCACCTGAAACAAAATAATTAAATTAAGGTTATTCAGGACTAATATTTAATGCATTATAGTAGCATAGCATTACATAGATTTATAGTATTTTTAAGTCTAAAGAAAGGTGTATTTTGCCATGTAAAACATTACAATGTATAATGTATTTTGTTCAATCGTTAAAATGAAATTTTTTATCAGTTTTTATTATTTTACCGGTGGGAGGGAAGCGCTGTGCCGCGCTACCGGCTGCATAGGTACCACTATCTTGCTTGTTTCTCCTGTGAAATAGCTTTGCTGTGTTTCGGAGAGACGGCCAAGACAGGCAGTGTTATTACTGGCACCGAGACTTAACATCTTATATTCTCAGGATAGGCAACGCATTCATGAGTTGCCTGGGCTCATTCCAGGTAAACTAGTTTATGTTCATGGGCTACGTCGGCCACTTACCATCAGGTGTCACGTTTGCCAGTTTACCTATCCAACTAACATAAAAAAAAGTTTTAGGTTGTATGCACATCACTATTAAATTTGTAAACATAGATTCGATGTATAAAATTATAATTTTACAGCCATAAACCTTATGCAAACCATTAGCAAAAGCTTTTAATGTCTTCGAAAATGTTATTTTGTAAATAAACACTGCTTAATAACCAACAAAAATGAAGAATTTTTTTACTAACCTGATTAAAGCAAATCTCGGCTTGTTATTATGTTTTCGTACACTGCACTGTTTTATACAACACGAAGACATATCAATAGTTTTATGCAAAGCTCTAACACCAAATGAAATCTTCTTTCTATGCATATTTTTCGAAAATACTTAAAAAATCACCACAAGCGAATACCGCAGGGTTGGATTTAGGTACGTTGAAATCGATAGTACAAAAAATTTAAAAATATAGTATTTGTAAAAAAAATATATAGTACACTTTTAAATTTTGAATAAACTCCTCTTTAAAGTATATTATATTGCTTATATATTGTCTATTGAAAAAGTGGCAAAATTTCAGTCTCTATCTTGTGTGCAACTACCTTATTAATACAATTATTGACTTTGTGAAAACTTTTATTTTAATTTCTTTTTTTTTACTACATACATAATACAATTCAAATTAATTATAACTTTCGTTACTAATATATAAATTATTTTTTTAAGTTACAGTTTTTATCACCTCATAAATGATTACTTTATTTAATTATTTACTTTTTTATTTATTGATTTTTTTTTGTTTAAATTATATTTTTTTTAATAAATAAGACTCAAGTTAATTTTCTAAAATATAATTAATCAACCGCAAAATTTAAATCGGGGATCTTTGCGACTGCAACGCACTCTTCAATAAACTTTATTTCTCTTTATTCCGTAGACATGAACATTACGATTTAT
This sequence comes from Helleia helle, assembly GCA_963853865.1. NCBI lineage: Eukaryota > Metazoa > Arthropoda > Insecta > Lepidoptera > Lycaenidae > Helleia > Helleia helle. The sequence continues at coordinate 13,831,592 of OY971433.1, read as the reverse complement.
GATCGTTCTCCTTCTATATCCAAGCTCCGTGACATTGACAATTATAACATTGCTGGTAAGTGGTAATGTCGATTAATCAATTTTGTATTGTTCGACGGCAGTAAAACATGATTACTGATTACAAAATCTTGGTACTGATTACAAATAAGTTTGTAAAGTAATGAAATTATAGTATTTTTTCGTACTATCCTTAGATATGGATGGTATACATATAGTACGAAGCATGAAATTATAGTATAAATACTATAATTATAGTACGAAATCCAACCCTGGAATACCGGTTGACAGCAATAACCACATAGAGTGTGGTGTTACCGTGTTTATATCATAGACTTAGAATATACTAAATAGACCAACTGACAGCCCGAAAATGCGTGACGATTTTTGAAAAGTCAATGTGTGCAGAGCACAAGCACACATTGACACACAGTGATGTATCTTTTACGATCGAGTATCGATAGTAAAAGATCGAGCGAGTTCGAGTAAATTGTAAACATTGTTGTTTGGGGTGAATTTTCCAATGGTCAGATATGTTATGGTTTATATAAGGGTACTTAATATACACATTACAAAGTCAACATAATTATTCCTCAGTGATGATGATGATTATGAAGGACGGTAAACTACATAATATTCCTCAGGTCAAAGTTATCCGCCGATTGCAAAAGCAGCCCTTAAATTATTTAGATAAAAGGTAAATAAATATTGAAATAAAACAACACATAGTATATTATATTTTATTCTCAAATGAAATGTCACAATACTCTTACACACTCATACTTACCTACTATTTATATAAAATAATGACTTTTATTATGTATGTATTATTTGTTTCAAATGATTTTAACAATAGGAAAATAATAAAATTTGGGAACGAATCGATCAATATTCAATGGACGCTTGATCCATGACTTATTACACAAGATTTACACAACCTAAGTATATGCGCAGTTATTATTTTAACGGTTACTTTAAAATTATACTGTTACAAACGTAAAACAAGTAATTTAATTAAAATTAAAAAAAGATGGGTAGATGCTACTGTCCTTTAAACAAAATAATCTTATTCTGGTGGTTCCTTACAGTCTCCTTACTCAAATTAAGTAGCTTACATTCGTATTTAAGTCGCCGAATATCGAACAGATGTCTATAATACTTCATTATTAAGTATCTGTGCCCACTTAAAACTTATTGGTCCATATTGTGGCTCGTTAAGCACAAAAACAAGTCGGAAATATCTTCCGATATTGCCGATAAACGTCGCTTTGCAAATTGTATTGTTGGGATCCCAACCAACACGCCCAGTTAATATCAGCCACTTTCCTCTAATTATAGGATCTTGAGGGAATCTGTAAAACAAAATGATTATGATTCATCGCTAACAAGCAAACAGTCGGAGAGGACATTAGTACGGGAGCGGATTTAACAGCGAGTGCCGGAGATTGGTGGCGCTGCAGTGTCAATTCAAAAAGTTATAGACACACCCGACTACTGCCTTTAATAAGCGAGGTCTTGTTCGTAGAGGGGCGATTTATATCTGCGACCTCAAGGAGGACGGAAGTCTGGCCAAATCACTATCGGCCATGTTAAGTTTGTTAATTAATGTTGGGCCAACCTCTATGTACGTGTGAGGTTCGTGTATGTGTATGCATGTGCAGTGTGGGTAAGGACGAAGGTGCTTTATGCATGCACATGCACACGCACCTACACATTACTTCTGGACCTAAGATTGTTATTGTTTTATCAGAATGTAATAAAATGGTTGTTATGATTATTTAAAACGCATTTCCTTTCTGATATTCCCGTTACATATTAAAAACCTTGCTCTTGAGTCACTCTACATTATATCGAAAGCTGTTTTATTTTTTGTTGTTTTTAGATTAGTTTCAAATTAATGATATTATAAACCAATAAGCATGTCGATAAATTTGAATCAAGCACTAGCGTATATGTATAAAATATTGGTGAAAATTAATCTTCAAATATTGTGTAATTTAAGAACGATTGTATCTTTAATTACGCATAATATGAAAGTAAATAGGACGATTGACATTATTTTATTTGAAATAGAAAAGTAAAGATAGAATATAGCAAAAAATAAACACATCTTAGCAATTAGGACATGAAGATGAATTACCTGTGAAATGTATAATTTTCACGATTGTTTCTATGATTCACATTATACCGCACCGTATATTATTTTCATCTTTTTACATGCAATAGTATTTATTGCAAATATATCTGGAACAACGAAATAAATTGCAAATACTGAGAGGCTCTTTTAAGGCTCTCTTAAGTTGGCGGGGGGAAATTAATTTTTTGCACTTTTTTTTGGCTCTATCAACTGTTCGTTAACTGTTCTTCATTGTTCTATCAAAAAATTTTTTTGTTCGTTTTTTTTTTTTTTTTTTTTTAATTATAAAAAAATTGACCCTCAATTTGGCACGAACTATAGATATTTTGATATTTTTTTTTTTCTAATAGTTTAGAACTATTCAATAACTGTTCGTTCAAAATAAACAACTGTTCGGCTTTCATTATCCTGTAATTTAATAATTAACTTTTTTTTATAAATCTTAATTAAATGTTATTGCGCATGCGCAGTATCAATGCGCATAGTTCTCATAAATTATGCGCGGCCTATTTGAATTCGATTCAAAGAGACAACACAACAATAACAGCAGCAACAACAAAATCATCATCATCACCCGGTTTTTACTTTCATTTATATTTTGTTATTTTATACAAACAAAATGAACTCTTTCTTAACATCTAAAGTCGTATTTCTTGTACTCATCCATTCTTTTAACATTCCTGATTAAATATATTGATTGAGAAAAATAGAAAAGGATTAGTCCCATGCAAACTATATATTTATATATTGATACAATATATTCTAGAACCAATTTCTTTTTCATTCTCAGTCAATATTTTTAATTATTCATTTAAAATAGATGATAATATAATTTCATTTTCGAATACGAAAACTTTAACAAATTTTTTCTGTACTACTTACGTTATAAGGACTTAACAAGATTTTTACTTCAAAATTAATATAAAAGAATTTTAATTTAATATTAATATCAAAATCTAATAAATAAACTTTGCAAATAGAAAGTAAATTATGTATATTAAGTAAAACAATAAAGTTTAATGATACGATACTTTTAATAGTTAAAAAAAAATATTTTTTATCGATAATAACATTTTCTTCAGCATACTATTTATTAAAAAAAAATATCGTCGTTTTTCTATTAGTCTCATCAACACATGTTAACAAGATTTTAATTATAACGTAAACGACGCGTAACATTAAGTTATTTCGGTATTAGCGATTCATCTCGAATGACAGTTTTCATATTATACGACTATTTTATAAAATAGCATATGGATATTTCTTATTTTGTGAATAAACAAATCAGAAAAAATACACAATTAATGAATAATCTATTAGACTTTTTTATCAGATAAAAAAAATAACAAGAAAAGTTCTTTATTATCAATACATTTTTTATTGTTGTTAAAAATAATCACATCGTAAGCCCTTATTATAAATTATTCATCATTATGTGAAAAATATAGCAAAAATCAACTGGTTTTGAATAGAGTTTAAAATGCTGTACACCGATGCACTTAAACTAGCCAAAGAACAATCATTAAATAACGATAGATATATTAGTAAACTAAACACTTAAGATTTTAACTTTATAATAAATAACTATGACAGACAACATTATTGAATTAATCAAATATTTAAATTTTTATGAACTTTTCTCTTCATTTTTTGACCTAAGCATATATTTGAGTATAAAATAATATTTTTAATAATCATGCAGAAAAATAATCTAAGAAATTAAATTTTTAATATATTTTTGGTAATATATATTAATAAAATGTCTTGAAAATTTAAGAACTCTGCTTTAACAATACTACCATTACAAATATAAAAAATTTTTTAAAATAAAATTTAACATTAAATAGTATGTTTTTGGTAACATAATAAAAATCATTTTGACATCGTAATAACAAAACATAAAATTGCAATAAAAATACTTATTCGTCTACTGAATTTTCTCGTAAATAAAGTACTCCATGTGGCACAATTTCAGAATGATCACCTATTATTTGTGATGCTGGTAACATATCGTTATAGAATCGCCAAATTTATAAAAAAAAGTTAATTATTAAATTACAGGATAATGAAAGCCGAACAGTTGTTTATTTTGAACGAACAGTTATTGAATAGTTCTAAACTATTAGAAAAAAAAAAAAATCAAAATATCTATAGTTCGTGCCAAATTGAGGGTCAATTTTTTTATAATTAAAAAAAAACAAAAAAAAAACGAACAAAAAAAATTTTGATAGAACAATGAAGAACAGTTAACGAACAGTTGATAGAGCCAAAAAAAAGTGCAAAAAATTAATTTCCCCCCGCCAACTTAAGACGGCTCTCTTTTAACGCTTGGTGACTTTGGCTGACCTGTCAAATAAAAGTGGTTACACTTGACATTAGATTGCTCTCTCTTTTCATCTTGTTATAATTCCATAAAGGACTGTCTTCTCTTCCAACTCTTTATTGGTCTATTATATTATTATGTTTATGGTTTATATACTCTTTGGCAATAACAACTCATCTACACGTCGTATCACGTAATCAAGATTTACAACATGGCGGCACCGGCCGCATTCAAGTATAATGTCACGACGTGACTTTGGCTGACCTGTCAAATAAAAGTGGTTACACTTGACATTAGATTGCTCTCTCTTTTCATCTTGTTATAATTCCATAAAGGACTGTCTTCTCTTCCAACTCTTTATTGGTCTATTATATTATTATGTTTATGGTTTATATACTCTTTGGCAATAACAACTCATCTACACGTCGTATCACGTAATCAAGATTTACAACATGGCGGCACCGGCCGCATTCAAGTATAATGTCACGACGTGACAGAAAAATATTGTCAAAATTCGAATTTTGACAAAAGAAGAAAGACAAAATATTATCCATCTCTTATGACGAATTCAATAATGGCATCGTTAGAACGACACAACATGATATTTCACGTATAATATGTCGATTATATATATATATATAAATGCATTGACAATGTATAGACTCTATAGTACAATATAGGGCTACTCCTTATTTATACCTCTATGAATTTTATGCAAAGTTTAAATTTTTAAGCCGACCTTGTGTGTTGATAAAAGTGACTGCAGAAGCGGCAGAAGTAAAAAACCGACTCAGACTCGCTCGCGTACGGTAGGTACCGTAGGTACCATTATAATATATGTCGCAGGGAAATGGGGAAATCAGTGATTTCACAAAATCCCGGCAGATGTTGAATATTCTTATTTACGACGTCTTCTTACTAAACAAATCTAGTGATATGTCGTTTCACTCAACTAAATCTAGTGAAATGAAGAATGAAATAAGTAAAAAAAATAATATTACATATCAGCGATCCGTTCGGGGAGGGATTGCGATTATCGGCGTGTACTTCTCCCCGAACCGCAATGTGGCGGACCTACAACAGCTCCTCGATGTTCTGGGGCCGCTGGTTGGGCGGCTGGGTCCCCTCCCCGTGGTCGTGGCAAGTGACTTTAACGCCAAGTTCTCTGCGTGGGAGTCTCCAGTCACGAACCCTAAGGGCAGAGAGGTGGAGGAATGGGCGCTAGCCGCGGGACTGTCCCTGCTGAACAGAGGGACGGTCCTACCTGCGTGCGACGGACGGGCGGTTCAGTGGTGGACCTGTCGTTCGCGTGAGGAGCAGGGTGTGGACCAGATGGCTGGTTGTCTCGGCGACGCATTCACCGCCGCCTGCCAGGCCTCATCGCTCTCGAGCATGGAGCGTACCACACTCGAGAGCGAAATATCCCATTCAAGCACTGCCACAAGGTCATGATGCTGTCCGGCCCATCTAGCGCACACCTCTGAGGTGTGCTGGGCCGTGTCCTCCACACCACCACACTCGTGGCAGGCTGGCGTCGGCTCCCTCCTGGCCACCTGACACAGATACACACCGAAACAACCGTGTCCGGTGAGCACCTACGTCAGGCGGAATGTGAGAGATTTCTTCCGGCGACGCATCCACGCCACCAGGACCGGACGCAGAGCCTCGGCCGTACATTGGCCTTACGGTGACTGCGCCAAGATTTCCCCCCACCTTTGCAGCAACCACTCTTGCCCTAGCCTCCGCACACGCGAGCACTAACGCCACGAGCTCCCACGGTGGATCTCCAGCTAGGGCAGTGGCTGCCACCCACTATGACTCGCTGCATACTCGGCAGCAGGGCCTTGTTCCTAGCGGTGAGGGAGTCCGCCCAAATCGGAACTCCGTACGTGGCTATACTCCGGCAGACTCCGGAGTATTATAGCCACCTGCAGGCTTCGCTGGGCCCTCCTATATTAGAAAGAAGTCAACCCAGCACTGACGCCACCCTTATGACCTTAGGCCCCAGTTGTAGGAAATGGGGGCCGAAGGTCCACCTCCCGTCGAGGGTGAGCCCAAGATACTTCATAGTGGGATAGTGGTGTAGATACTTCCTCCTTCCGCGAAATCATCATTTCGCAGAAGGGAGTGCGGAGGAGCCGCTATATATATATATATATATAAGGTGCGCACCTTCTGCCTCCCATCTAACGGGACTCGGGGTAAGGTTGGGTACCTGCCGCGGTAGAAAAGTCCTGGCGTCGGCGGGGGTGCTCTAGGTTGTCGGAGTGCCCCCATAATAGGAGGAAGCCCGGTTTTGAGGGAACCGGCCGGTCGCGGGGGGTGTCCTGTGTTAGTCAGATCCGGGACACTCCCCTCAAGCGGCTGAAGGCAACTCGCAGTGGTTTTAGTGCGGTATACCGGGGCTGGGGTAGCGCCGGGAGTCCCACATATCCCCGGGGACAAACCATCCCCGGGTGAATGCGCAAAGCATTAACACTGCGTCAAATAAAAAAAAAGGTAGTAAACGGTAAAGGAAGGCAATTTGAAAATGTATTATAAAAATATTTACTTTACAACTTAAAATAAAGATTTACTATGATTAGCAAACAATCCTAATTCAATTTGACGGTTGACCTTTATAAGGAAAGGTAAACGATTTATAAACACTACGAGAAAATATAATTCATATTCTTGTTCTAGTTAGCTAATATCCCGAATTCGGGAGAAACATGATCACCGTCAAGCTCTTTGAATGAGTGGATACATCCTTTTTTTATTTAACGCCGGGAAATACTCTGAGGCATCCCGCGGGGGAGTAGGTCTATCCACGCGGGTATGTGGGGCTCGCTGCGCCCGAAAGCTGGTAAGTGGACGCAGCTCTACTCACTAAAACCCGGTGAGTGCCACCAATGCCGCCTATGGCGAGGTGCTCCGGATCTAATGATCGAACAGGGCACCGCGACGGCTAGTCAGTCCCCCAAGGGACCGACGCCAACTCCACAGAGGGGTTGTCCCGCACCAAGGAACAACCCCTCCCAACGTCGGGACATTACAATGGGGTGAGGTTCCCGTCCTTGCCCCTTGCTCTTTTGTCCCCTCTTCTTATAAGAGGGATGCAAAGAGCCCCCTCGGCTCAATTAGCTTCGCCCAAGGTGTTGGGCTCACCCTAGGCTACTGATCCCCCACCGCCACGTCAAGGCCTACTAAACCAATAAACCATGGTGGGGAAGATAGTGCCCTGCACCAACATCTTGTAATATATTTGAAATCAGACTGTTGATTTTTATCATGGGATATGGCTTTAACATTTAAATATTGATGAAGCAGGTTACGTACTGCTTTCGCACGATCCAGGTTGACCTTAAGGCTCCTGAGGGATGGCCTTCTGCCGCTTTTTAATAATACTAATAATAATAATAGAAATTTATTAAGGAAATCATACACTGTTACACAATATACTTAATCTAATACAAACTTACACGGCACATATAAAAACTGTTGTTAGGTTTTAAATTAAATGTTGACAATTTAAACGTGAGAATACGTAGTATTAATATATATTTATTATATAGTTTCTCAGATGAAGTAAAAAAAGGTAGATGACGCACGGCCATTGCTAATACTGAAGCCACAAAACTCAGCTCCTTCATGTAAATACACGCGCTCACGCACACAGATACACCAAAACTAAGCTCATTTTTGTTAGTATCTTACGAGTCGTCGTGCAGTAAGTTTGCCAAAAAAATACCGTTCTGTGTAATTAAATGGTGTAAAAACAATACAAACGTGACCAAAGAGTCTAAATAAATATCGTTTCACACATAAATAAACACAAGACTATATTATTTCAAGATATTTTAACACTATAATATTATTGCCCCGAAATGACGTATCGGGAGAGTGTTGCCAGAAGTTAGTATTTCTAATAGCCCAATAGTGGGTAAGTCAATTGCAGGCAAAGCCATAGCAAAATAATTAAGTACAGAGGTGACATAATTATTATTTTATTATTTGATCGCTATATGACTGAATCGAAATGACCTCGTATAACCTATGTTGTTTTTTTTTTGGGACTCACGTACCCACAGCGGGACTATGTATTTAATTATTTATAAATTTAAAGATTTACCATTTAATAAATTTAAAAAAATGTAACAGTGTGGCTTGCAGAGAAATGTTTTTATAATTTAAATGTTTTTTTTGTTTTTATGGAAAACGACATAATATGTATTTAATTTAAATTGTGTATTGATAAAATGTGACTTTCTAATTACTATTATTATCAATTATTTTGAAACTGTTATTCTCTGACAATGATTTTAATGACATGTTGTATTTATCAAGTTTATTTAATTGTAACTATTTTTTCCTGTTAATTTATATTAATTGTTTATTTATGTAAAGTTTTATTTTCACACACCATGTTATGGTAGAATGTATAGAACTTGTTTATTTTATTTTTATATTACCTATGTATTTACTACATTCATGGGAATAAATAAAACAATTGTTTCAATAAGATGTCTATTGAGACAGTTTATAAAGTGATCCTACACGCCTCCTACATATTCGTAATATTATTGTATTTTATAAAAATATTCACTGTCTCATTTACTTATTACCTATTTTTATTAATATACAATTTTAAGGGATATTTAAAAAAATGGCAACCCTTCATTCACTCACACATACTTAAAAAAGTGGCTTCATTTTTAACCGACTTCAAAAAAAAAAGGAGGTTCTCAATTCGTCTGTATGTTTTTTTTTTTTTTTTTTTTTTGTATGTATGTGACACGATATCTCCGCCGTTTGTGAATGGATTTCGATGGTTATTTTTTTGTTTGAAAGCTGGTGTTTCCAATTTGGTCCCATATTAATTTTATTAAGATCTGACAAGCCGTTTTTTAGTTATTCCCAATAATGCATATTTGGTTGGTTTTGTTTATCTTGATGATATGATCATTTTATTACGTGTCGAAGTAACAATTGTATAGGATGCTTTGGTAGCACACCATAGTATGTCGCGGTCATCGTAATCATCATCATCATCACCATCACCATCATCATCATCATCCTTTATCCGTCCACTGCTGAACATGCCTCCTTCAATGAACGCCAAGACGACGCATTTCGGAATCACTAAAAATTAAGAAATAAAAACATTTTACAAAAAATTAAAACCGACTTCAAAAATACTAAACTAAAAAGTAATAAAATAACAGTTTCTTTAATATTTGTGCTTACAGCATATAATCAACTTAATCTTCTACTAATGTACAAACTTTGCGTTTACCACGTCATTATAGTTACTTTTGGAGTCGGTGTCGTATTTGTTGCTGTACATTATCTACCTACCTACCTTGGCTGACACCGACTCCAAAAGTAACTATAATGACGTGGTAAACGCAAAGTTTGTACATTAGTAGAAGATTAAGTTGATTATATGCTGTAAGCACAAATATTAAAGAAACTGTTATTTTATTACTTTTTAGTTTAGTATTTTTGAAGTCGGTTTTAATTTTTTGTAAAATGTTTTTATTTCTTAATTTTTAGTGATTCCGAAATGCGTCGTCTTGGCGTTCATTGAAGGAGGCATGTTCAGCAGTGGACGGATAAAGGATGATGATGATGATGGTGATGGTGATGATGATGATGATTACGATGACCGCGACATACTATGGTGTGCTACCAAAGCATCCTATACAATTGTTACTTCGACACGTAATAAAATGATCATATCATCAAGATAAACAAAACCAACCAAATATGCATTATTGGGAATAACTAAAAAACGGCTTGTCAGATCTTAATAAAATTAATATGGGACCAAATTGGAAACACCAGCTTTCAAACAAAAAAATAACCATCGAAATCCATTCACAAACGGCGGAGATATCGTGTCACATACATACAAAAAAAAAAAAAAAAAAAAAAACATACAGACGAATTGAGAACCTCCTTTTTTTTTTGAAGTCGGTTATCTTGTTCCAAGTGCGCTATCTACCTTTTTTTACTTCATCTGAGTATAGTTTATACACATAGGTAAATATGCGCCGGATAATGCACAACAGTGTAATCCAATGCCTTAAAAGGTAACCACTCAGTTGTGTGATTGTGGTATCCGAAGAAACCACAATCCTGATCCTGATCCTGAAACCCAGGAACACCTCAGCGACAGGCTGGCCCCGGCGAAGGCCAGACAACTCCTCGTAAGGGGAGACGGCTGACACTAAATGTCAAATATCCCATAACCTAGAGCTTCCTTAATAAGGAGACTGTCAAATACAAACGAAATAAACAAACTCATGTGTTGGATTTCGTTTATTTAACCGACTTTTAAAGAAGGAGTTTCTTAATTCGGATGTTTTTATGTTTTTAATATTTCTTTTCTGCCATGGAGTATAGAAAAAAAGATATAGAAAAAGTGCCCAATTTGAAATGTGAATAACAGTTCAGAAACCGTCCACAATGGCGCTGGTGTAGAATAAAGGGTACAAAGTAGCAGTTTAGACGAATAGAAACTTATGAATAGTCGGATCTTCATGCCAGAGTATTGCGAAAAAAAAGAATTTTCAGTCTTCTATAATACCAGCAATAGGTACCCAGAAATTAAAAAAAAATCTCCAAGAAAAAATCTTAAATCATTGGACTATCGAATGCAAAACTTTAGATAATTGAAGTCCCGAATTCTAAGTATTTTAAGACGCAAATCCATAAATTGTCCAAAATATTTAAAACGCATGTTTCATGTTTCCACATCGTAAGCAAAACAATTATCAGAAATCGTACAGGAAAAACGGCTAGCTGATATTTGTGGACAAATATTGGCTTAGGTCGTGGGGTTATCTGGTGCTTTAAAAGTCGACGCTCTGAATACTAAATGGTATAACTCATCCGCATCTGAAGACCACCTGTACTGTGATAACCAATATGAAGACTGCACTGGTGAGTTATTTAAATACAGACTTACAAGAGAAAAGTTTACCGAAACTTGCTTTGATCAATTTTCATCTCTCACTTTTATGTATGTGCGTTTTTTAAATTAAATTTTGTATTTTTTACCAGCCGTTGCCCGCAGCTTCGTCCGCTTAGATTTACAGCCGTAGGTATACGGAGTGATAATAATTATTTTTATAGCCTAAGTTACTCCTTATAACATCGGTTACCTGCCAGTGAAAGTACCATTAAAATAGACCCAGTCGTTTCAGAGATTACCCGGAACAAACAGACAGACAGACAAAAATAAAAAATAAATGCTATTTTGGTATATGTACCGTGTATACATCCATGCATTTAGTAAAAAGTGGTTATTTTGATATTGCAAATAGACACTCCAATTTTATTTATCTGTATAGATGTATAGATAATTTGGAGATATCTATTTGACGATGGTCTTTTTTTTCCGGAAGGGCTAGACTTTTCGGCCTGATGGCCTTTCGGGCGAAGCGAGTCCCACATACCCGCGTGGGAAGACCCACTCCCACGCGCGATGCCTCAGAGCATTTCCCGGCGTTAAAGAAGAAAAAAAAGGTCTTTACAGCAACCTGAAGTTCACGGGAGTATCTATACAAATAAATAAAATTGTAGTGTCTGTTTGTACCTAATTTCAAAGGTTTTGAGTAAATGCATATAAAAGTATTTACGGTACATACATAAAAAATCAATTTTTAAATTTTTTGTCTGTCTGTTTATTCCGACATATCTCTGAAATGGCTGGGCCGATAACAATAATTATCATCAATCCGGACACGGCTGTAAATCTAAGTTGAAGCGGGCGAAGCTGCGGGCAACAGCTAGTTTGCAATAAAAGGCGTAATATTTGATTAATTATAATGCGTGAAACTCGGGTAAACATTAGAAAACAATATTTAGTAAGATTCCTGATTGACCAAAAATCTAAAAATATTTTTTTAAACACTAAAATCTATTCTAAGGCACCTCATTTAAAAGAGAGATTCGTAGGTACATTACACCCAAGTCATATACATCATATCCTCAATAGAACTTATTTGCGTGCTATTTTGAGTACAAACAAAATCTGTTTGTCTGAGCTAAAAACGGCGAGATAAGAATAAGTAATGCAATTTAGATTTGCACAAAAAAAATCGCACCAAGTACCGCCGGATGAAACCATTTTGTTTAACCTGTCTAAATAGTAAATACACAAAGCCTTGTGTTTATTCAGGATGTCTCATTTTAGAGTGACACACTAAAACGACAGTATTAATATTCGAATAGTGTTTTTATACCGGAATAGTGCGGTAATGATAATTAGTGTTTTGTATGAAAACAAATCCCGCAAAATTTGTGTTGCGACCCTGCGCCGGTTCTGCGCTCTGATTGTACTGCTGGCCATTTATGTATGATTATCCGATGGCTTACTGTATATAGATCACTGGTTGGTTGAATTGCTATTACGTCAGTGACAAATCACTGACCAGTTTCGGAATTTTATGGCTCACATAACTACTCTATGTTGTTGTATGCTCGATGCTCGCACTGCATAAAAAGCCAATTAGATTTAGTTTAGAGTCGAAAATCGCCGATGATATAATTCTAATTGTAATTTTATTTGATAATTCAAAATATGGGCATGAAATAAAAAAAGGAATCGGTTGCTTTATTATAACACTAATGTTATATAGCTAGACTAATCTAGCTATGTACTTAGTAAAAAATAATGTGGTGTTGTCGCTGATAATTATTTGGTTCTTTCCCATTAAACTATGGACTTAAAAATAGACCGTTTCTCTCAATTTTCGCGTTGGGCGCACTCTTAAAAATATTGGATATAAACGTGAATGAAGCTATTATTATGAATACGTTTACATAAGTAATGGATGATAAAACGTATGACGACCATTAAAACAAACTAGGTATATATTATGTTAAAAGTTATGGACACAAGTCGTAAACAAACTCCACTTAGCATTACTCATATGTAAACGACACGTATGCTAAAATCAATCAATATTAATTATTATCAGCTGATAGAATTTTAGACGTATACGATAAGATTTATTACAATAAAACAATTATACCACTTTTCTTTGACGTGTTAATAGTAGGTACTCATAAAAAATGTCGAAGATTAATAATTAACTACTATTTTTATTAATAACAATAATAACATTAGGATATTTCACAATTTTCTCTGAATTTTCAATATAATCTTATCGTCAAGATAAGAAACGAGAACATCATTTATAATGGATAATCCAAGATTTTATACAAACAGTTGATTTTGTTTTTACAATGAAGTCTGTTCTGTTCCAGATTGTTCTTTTTGCCGTGGTAGCAATGGCTGCTGCCCAAGGAGGTATGTACCTAATAAAAATATTTACTATAATCACATGCTTTTTGTATGCTTTCTTTCCTTATCTCGGCCTTACTTTCTTTGTTTGTTTTCGAATCATGTTTTTTCCTAGTTTTATTTATATGTTGTATCTACTTAGTACTTTCCTAGATAAAATGTTGTTTGTTCTATGGTTGATATTTGAAACGTTAGTAGATCCAGAACGGTTGTAAGTACTTTGACAGAGGGTCCATAATTTGTATAAAAACTTACGCATTAGTGTTACATGTAGGTATAAATGTGGTGTTATGTTTGGGTTATGTTATGTATGTGTGCTAATTTCTTTCAGTAAACGTGGTTGACAACAATAACCCTGGACATGGCAAGTTTATTTAATTATATTTATTGTATGGATTAAGAAAAATAGGATTATGTAATTTTTCAAACGCATTCTACGCACAAATAATATATTTAAAAAACTAACCCAACCAGTCACAGGGACTGCCAATAGAAGTGAAAACAAAACAATTAAATTCCAATACTTATAATACAGGCTGTAAAAGATTATGATAACCCATACAATTTAAACGGCGCACAAAATGACCGCATGATATTGACATTTCAATGTGTTTGATGATTGGTTATGTAAACAAATAGCGTCTCATAACGGTGGTAACGGTGGCGCGAATCCAGAGATCTTATCTCGTCTAAAAATATGTCTATTTTCATTTCAAAAATAAACTAACTCCAATACCACAACTAGGCACTCAAAAGAGAAAAATAAATTAATACCTAGGTAGGTATAATTATTACAAGCGCTACCCACTCATTTAATATCGGCGCCCTCGATTTATCTGAGATACCATCATCAGATCCTGGTTTCCTTATTATGGGAACCACCCTTGAAATATCAGCTTTCTAACAAAAAAACTACCTCCTCTTTTTTGGGAGTCGGTTAAAAACGGAAAATCAATACTTTCGTGTCTGTCCGTTTTCCACGTGTTTAAGTAATTAGTAGACTGTAGAACTAATAAAAATATCAACTACTGATTAACGACTAACTTCACACTGTTGATTTGCACTATTCGCAATTGTTTAACACAATAGTCTATAATTGCACACAATAACTCAGACAATAATTGGTTTACGACATGTTTAAAATAATAATAAACGAATCTGTCAAAAATAAAATGGCGGTCAAGATAAATTGTGGATGTGTATTGTTTTAAATGTTAGTATAAATTACTATATTTTTATAAAAATTGTTAACAATACCTTTTCTCTTACAGTCAATGTAGTCGACAACAGTGATCCACGTCACGGTATGACAATATTGAAATAAACATTACTAATAAATGGTCATCATCATCTATCCGTCCACACTGATTATAGGCTCCCTCAATTAACTCATAGATATTATACAAATCAGTGTTTTAATTATAATATAATATTATATCAGGGTTTTAAATATTCCTACCGGCCTAAAGGTTTTCCCAAAGTATCAAACATGAAATAATATATATAAAAAAAAAAACAAATGAAATTGCTGAAAAAATTATGGCACTTAAGTAATTTTTTTTTACAGTTAACGTTGTTGACAACAATCCATTGGCAGGTATGTTTAGAAAAAAAAAAGTAAATATCAGTCGGTCTTTAATTCTATATTCAAAAAATACCGTTTCATTGCAGATCTCGTGTTAGACAAAAATCCCTATCACGGTATGTTACTACAGAAAACTTATTGTTTGGCTCGAGACTTTATACATATTTTATGTTATTCTTGTGTGTATGTGTACCATCGAGCATTGAACCGGACAGAGTAGTAATGTGAGTCATAACATTCGGAAATTGGACAGTGATTTGTCACTGACGTAATTGCAATTCAACCAAGCAGTAACCTCTATGTACGTGCCAATCATCCGTAAATAATCATCAGTCGGCCAATACGCAGTACCGGCGTAACGTTGCAGCACAAAGGCTGAATTAGTTTTCATATAGAACACAACATTACCGTTCTATTCCGGTTATATGATCGATGATGTGTACCTACCTATCTTTTTCAAAGCTATTTGAATACATAATAAAAAAAATTACATTATTTTATAATTCCGTGTATTTTGATAGAAAATATTAGTAATAGTTCCATTTATTTAAATTATACATACTATTTGGTCGAGTCGAGTTTATTCGAGTTTATTTATTTTTATATGGATTTTATTCATTCGTTAACTGTAACATATTTACAGAATATCCGTTTTTAAAAGAGTATTTAAAAAATGGGCATGGAAATCACAGCAGTATTTTTTACACTCAATTTTATCTCCGAATTGCCTTTTATCTTGAGATCGAATGTACATCGTGTCAAAAATAAACATAAGAACAATTTCATAAAACATGACCTATCCTTGACTTTTTATCTCATGTGAACATTGTCAGTAGGCAATGATTATTATTATGTCAACACAGATTTTAATACAAACTCAAACGCAGGGTTAACAATTTATAATATTATGTAGTAATAATTACCATTTGCCTTGTGTACAAGTCTTGTTCAAATAAAGGTAGTAAAGGATAATAATTAATAATAAAATAATTATCTATTCAAAATTTAAAATTCTACAAACGTTCTAATCTGATTATCTAATATTTTATATTTCTTTACGTATCTATTATTTCTCTCTCAATCTTGTACTTTTTATCTTTGCTTTGCTCATATTTCTTATTTGATTTCAGTTAACTTCGTCAACAACAACCCAGAAGATGGTAATAATAATAATAATTAAACTCGTACCTAATATTAGGGCCAGCAGCATAGGTCCATCGAAACAAAAAGATGGGAAAAATATCTCCGTGCCATGGCCGGTCAAATTTGGTTGCGTGGTGGGATTCAGCCGTCTTAGCATTCATGGTGGGGGCCTACGACCAGCAGTGGACGGAACAAGCTTGATAATAATCATTATGATAGTACAATGAAATCGCCACCTGTATAATATTCTTACTACTATAAAACACCAATTTGTAAGATTGTATGGATGTACCTATGTGTGTTAGTTGTTACATATGTGTGTATATATGGTGGGAGGGAAGCGCTGTGCCGCGCTCCCGGCTGCATGGGTACCACCATCTTGCTTGTTTCTCCCGTGAAACAGCTTTGCTGTGTTTCGGAGAGAAGGGCAAGACAGGCAGTGTAATTACTGGCACCGAGACTTAACATCTTATGTCTCAGGATAGGCAATACATATATGCCTGGGCTCGTTCCAGGTAAACTAGTTTATGTTCATGGGCGACGTCGACCACATACCATCAGGTGGCACGTTTGCCAGTCTGCCTATTCAAGTAAAATAAATCAAAAAAAAAATCGGTTGTCTGTAAAGTCGGTTTGCTGACGATAGTTGAATGTGACAACGTCATAAGAAAATGGAACGCCTCACAGCGAGGTAACGCCGCATGCGTCATGATTTTTCGTTCGTGCAGCCGGCTCCATCGAATTATAAGACGTTGTCACGGCAAAAACTCTTTCACGCAAAAACTACTGAATGGATTTTGATGAAACTTTACATTAACATAATTTATCCCTTGACTCCCACGGGAATGGGAAGTAGGCGGGTGAGAACGCGGGGCGCTTTACGCTAGTTGAACAATAAAAATAATGCTCCTGATAGTATAATTATAACATACTTCTGGCTTGTGAATTGATATATGTACTTTATTACATAATATATTAAATTACTTTCTATTTGTTTCAGGTGTCCCTGGCAGTAAGTACAGTTTTAGTTTTAATACCCACCATCTCGATGTCCAGAAATCCACAACAGTGCAATTTTAAGGCACTTCCTAAATCGATCTACCCAACGTGGAACCAGCTGCCACCCGCAGTATTTCCGAACCGATACGTCTAAAGGATTTTCAAAAAGAGTACACGGCAACTTTGTTGGATGTAGCCATCGAGATATAACCGGAATAGAGCAGTAATGTTATGTGTTTTGTATAAAAACAAATTCCGCCAAAGAGCTGCGACGCTGCGCGCGTTCTGCGTTGAGACTTGTTCTTAATATTTCTATGGTTGAGACCGACTGATGGCCATTGATAGATGATTGGCCGATAGAACGTCGAATTTTTCACATTTCTTGTCTATCCGGTTTTTGCTCGATGGGTGTAGGTGATCACTAATTATTGTCACTAATGAACACAACACAACACACTCATATGAACCGTCCGTTCGCTCACTATTCTATAATAATAAAAGCAAAATTAAAAAATTTGAAAAAACCCACGACTGTTAAAAGTCAATTGAAAAATTAAAAACCGTATCAAAACAAATGTTTACTGTATCGCCCCCTGGTAAGTTGTAATCGTAACACCTATCTAAGAGTATGCACCAATCAAACCCAAACCCATCAATGAAAATCGCATCAAAATTAGAATAGTAGTTTTGGAGAAAAATGGCAACATTGGATTGTACAAAAAACGTTTGCTGCAGTGCCCTCTAGTGAGTTATCAACGTAATACCTATCTAATAATATGCACCAATCAAATCCAAACCCATCTCTGAAAACCGCATCAAAATCGGACTAGTAGTGTTGGAGATAAACGGCAAAATAGGTTTGCACAAACAAACTGCCTCTCACCCTAAACGCATATTACCTATACAGTCTCCGTTCCGTCGCGGGTAAAAACAACGATGAAAAATAGTCATAAATGTAATAAAAAAGCAAAACTGATCTCTTTTTTTCATTTCGCAGTCGCGGTGGACCCAGGCTTCTACATACCATCGAACCGTGAGTATTTATAAATATGTATTATTTAAGTTTAGTAATAAAAAATATAGCGCATTTTTTTATTTTCCTAAAAAAAAACTCTTCTTTAAAATATACGGATATTATGCGCTGCGCCGCGCTCCCTTCTATTACCTACTACCTATATATTGTGTGGTACCGTACAAGCACAGTACAACTTATGGTACAACCATGCTTATAATATACTCTGACAAACAGCTTTGCTGTATTTCAGAAAGATAGGAAAAAGGCGGTGTCATTTTGTATAGAAAAATCGTCTAGAGTCTAACTTCAGCTTAACCAAATTAAATTATTATTAATTGTTAATGCTGTAATATTCAAAATAATATAGGTACACACAGCCGCACGTCAGACTACCCCACTTTGACCTTGAGGCCGCCTCTATTCCCTACACAATAAAAGCTGTTTTCGTAGTTCAAATGGGTAACCTGACGTGCTGCCGTCTGTACACAAAATTGATGCAATTATTTCTATTCCCCCTTTAAATAAAAGTAATTTTATAAGCCTATTTTTTCTCTTCACGAAGTCTATTGGAAAACATTTTAATGTTGTATTTTATAATTTATTAAATTCAGTTTAATGTTTTTTCAGCAAGTGGCGGGTATGAGCCAATAAGTAAGTATTTACTTTTTCATAAAAACGATTTGTACATTTTTTAAACATTCGAAGTTATCAATCTCCCCTTTAAAATATAGTTAATTCTATTATCTATAATCTATATGTATATAAATGTTTATATAAATTATTTTGTCTGTAACCAAACAATCAATTCCTTTATTTGTATACCTAGCATAAAATATTTTTACTTGGATACATACTTTGCTTAATAAAAATATTTTTACAGGCAATGGACCAGCTTTGGTAGAACAGGGTCAACTGAACCACTACCAGCAAAAGCCTTGTAAGTATACTGTATACGCCTCAAACCGTGGCTTACCAAACCGTAGGTTCACAAACCGTAGGTTCACAAACCGTGGCTTACCAAACCGTAGGTTCACAAACCGTGGCTTCCCAAACCGTAGGTGCCTACATCGTAGGTTCACAAGCCGTGGCCTCCCAAACTGTAGGTTCCCAAACTGTGGGTTCCCAAACTGTGGGATCCCAAACCGTGGCTTCCCAAACCGTAGGTTCCTACATCGTAGGTTCACAAGCCGTGGCCTCCCAAACTGTGGGTTCCCAAACTGTGGGTTCCCAAACTGTGGGATCCCAAACCGTGGCTTCCCAAACCGTAGGTTCCTACATCGTAGGTTCACAAGCCGTGGCCTCCCAAACTGTGGGTTCCCAAACTGTGGGATCCCAAACCGTAGGTTCCCACATCGTAGGTTTCCAAACCGTAGGTTCGCAAATCGTAGGTTCCCAAACTGTGGGTTCCCAAATCGCAGGTTCCCATGGATGGACGCGGGATAGTTGTCGGCTACGGGGCTACGTACCTAATATAGAAATAAATCATTGAATTCTAAATCCTAAAAGAATAGAGTCTACCGGTGGGAGAACTATAATAAAAAAAAGTGTTGGTTTCAAATTGTCAAAGTCAGGTTAGAGTTTTTTTTTTAATGTTAGCTGGATAGGCAATTGTCAGAGTATTATAGAATACGGGAGAGTATTATAGAATTTGATTACTGAAGTTTTTAAATTACCATTTTATTATAGCATAGGAGGGCAAACAATTAGTCAAAGCTTTAGACTACTGTTGCCCATACATCTTCACAACCAGAGATTATGCAGATGTGTTGCCCTCCTTTTCCCTATCTCCCCAATGGGCCGCCGGAAACTCACAAACCGCACGAAACGCGACACCATAGCTGTCATTTTCGCCGGTGTTATATGAGCGAGAGGTACCCTTGTCGTGCCGGCCGAATTCGGCACATATTAAATTAAATATAAAATACGTTCCATCAAATAAACATCTCGGTGAAGGTCGTTTTATATCCGTTATCCGTATCCGTATAATAGTTTTAAAAGACTAAAGGAAAAATAGACACTAAAAATATAAAATACAGATCCCCTTAACACATAACAGAACTGTTTGAAAACAAGGGCACCTCCACTTTTCAGTTTACATAGCCGCCGCTTTCCAGGGTCTAGTGATACCATAACATGACAGAGTCCACTCAGGATCCATCCTGAGTTTACTTCATTCATTTCAATAGCTCATTCATATCATCAATTAAGCATATAACCGGATCGAGTAGTACTTAATGTGAGCCATTAAATTCCGAAAATTCTCAGTGATTTGTCACTGACGTAATAGCAATCAGTCATCTGTAAGTACGTCCCATCGGCCAATCGTCCATCAATGGCCATCAGTCGGTCAATTAAAGCGCAGAACCGGCGTCACATCACAAATTGGGCGGAATTTGTTTGTATACCAAACACAACATTACAGATCTATTCCGGCTATATGCTCCATGCATCAAGTACACCATATTGTGACCATATATTGTAAAAAAATAATACCATTTTTTTTTTCTATTTTCAGACGCCCCTGGAACACACCCAGGAGCACGTGGGGGGAGGAAATAATTGATCAAAAATTATTTTAAACATAATATAACATTATTAAGAAACATATTGCCTTAATATTATATTCTTTTAACTTAATAAGCTCTACTTATTTATTTTGAATGAAGGTCAAATCAGTGACATAATTACTTTTCACCTTGCGACTCTACCTAAAGTTTTGGCTAAAAAATGACCCAAGAGAAGCCCGGCAGATGTGAAACATTTATATCATTAAAATTCATAATTAATAAAAATTCTATAATAACGATTCAATAATGTAAAGAACAGCGTCATGTTTGTTGTCACATCCGAGTTTCTCCTCATCATGGTTCAGGCCTTGTCATGGCGGTGGGACTCAGTAGCCCTAGGGTGAGCCCAGCACCTTGGGCGAAGCGAATTGAGCCGAGGGGGCTCTTGGAACCCCTGTTATAAGAATAGGGAAAGAGCATACTCATATCTGAAAGGCCGGCAACGAACCTGCTAATCCAATGGTGTAGCGGGTGTTTGTGGATGTCGCTCTTCACTTACCATCAGGTGAACCGACTATCCGTTTGCCCGTTTATCCGTTGAGTAAATGTCAATACTTTAGGTATTTCTTTACATGTGAAAAAAATTAAACGTTTTTTTTTATGAATTTTTTATTTGTATTAATCGAAGTAATCTCCCATGCAATCAATGCATCTTTGCCAACGCAGTGGCAGTTTATTGATGCCCTTCTTAAAGAAATTAGCTGGACGGGAGGCAACAGATTCTTCCAAGGCATATTGTACTGCCTCTCGGGTATTTTTTTTTTTCCCGCCAAGAAGTTATCCAAATTCTGGAAAAAGTAGTAGTCTGTAGGCGCAAGGTCTGGTGAGTAGAGCGGATGACGGAGAGCTTCCAACCCCAGTTATTGCAATTTGGAGACCGTCTGCTGTGCAGTATGAGGTCGCGCGTTGTCGTGCAGGAGCAGCGGAGACGAGCGATTGACCAATGCTGGTTGGAGATGTGCCAGCTTCTCCATCATTGTGTTCAGTTCTTCACAGTACATATCTGCAGTAATGCTCACCCCGTTTGATAAGAAGTTGTGATGAATCACACCGGCGCTAGACCACCTAACAGTGGTCACTGTTTGGTGATCACATACTCAGTCAAATTATTAAAAATAAGTTAATTTGACAATAAATTCACACTCACAATTTCATTGAAACCAGCCCCTTAAGCAAGAAAAATAGAAATATCTTATTATACGTAAATGAAATGTATTAACCTATTATATCATTTTAAAATCTGCGTTAAATTTGTAACTTTTTAAAATAGTTCACCATCATAGTTTAGAACTTTTTTTTCCACCAAAGAAGATCAAAATTCAGTTAGATAATTTTCTGTAGTTAAAAATCAAAATTCAAATATATTTGTTTCTAAGTTTCATATTCAAATGGTGAAAAATATCATGTACATCGGGTAATGCTACCTGTCAAAAATAATTTTGTGTATTTTATTCATTTACGTGTGTTATTTTGAAAAAATAGTAGTTAATAATCCGACACAAGATATAATTAACGGATTAAAAAAAAATCCAAATATCTCGAAAATGGTGAGGTTTTTACAAAGGTCAAATTTGGATATTCTGACAGGTAATTAGGCAGAAATTAGGCAGAAAAAAAACCCAAGCTATCACTCCCGTAAGTTTGTCGTACTAGTTCTTGGACACTCTGTTTATACATTTACACACACAAGGATGGCAAGGAAGAAATAAAACATCTACACCTCCCGTTTTCCTGTATGTTTATTTTACTCTTTGTTATATAACAAGCCTTCTTAAAACATTGCTCAATAATTAATAGAGCTAGCTTATAATAGGTCTATTAATCCATTAATTAATTAAGAAAAAGTCTATTATCTTGATGTAGTGGATGACGTAGGTATTAACAATATTATGAAAGAAATATATAGGTTTTTCAATTCCTTATTTTACCCGACTACGACACGACTTTGTCGTAGTCGGGTAAAATAAGGAATGAATTTAGCTTTCTGTAATTCAGCTGTCTGTATGCTGCATTGTAGTGCTTAAACTACTTAGCAGATTTACTATTTAGATAAAGAAGATATCAAACGATTCGAATTATTGTACCTAGTTGAAACTGATTTTATTTGTCTGAGATATGGATAGAAGTTAGAGCTGTTAAACGCGTTGCTTATAATATTATTAAAGAATTTCGTTATATATAGGTACGTTGTAAAATATACTTATTTCATTCTCCATATTACCGTGAGTCTTCAAATATTGTTAGATAGTTGCTAGAATACTAATAAAGTATGTGATCACTAATTCAATTAACTTTTAATGACTAGTTATAGTTATTTTTACAAAATAAAAACTATCAGCGCATTGTTACATATCCTTTATTTCAAAATTCTACATTTTATAATTTGTTCAACTTCTTCCTCTTCTGTTTTTTTTCGCCAACCGCTTGCAGAAAGCGCGGTTATCGCCGATTGGTTGACAATCAAATCCAACGACCAATCACAGTGATACAATTGTTGCCAGTTACATAGGCGACTTAATAAAATATTTAGTTTGTATTACGATTTTTATATTACGATGACGTCGAAATACCATGATGTCCTTCCAAAGTATCCCATACAATTGTTTTTTATTCACTTTACATCCACACGTAATAAGTAATTTACACCTCGTTGTACCGTGTTGTAACAAGTTCTTACGAGCTTATTATAGGATTAGGTATGATTGCCGAGCGTCATCACCGCGATGCTCGGTGACGACGAGTCCTAGACGGCGATGGGATCCTTCTGCGAGGCAGCAATTGAGAGAGAAGGCCGCCGACGAGGCCTCACCCCGCGGGCGACGAACGGGGGTGCTTAGGAGGCGCTACTTAATGCACCTCCAGTAACGCCCCTGTGTTCGTGTCGGGCTCAGGATGGGAACCTAGGCCTGTATGGCACGACGTCGTGGGGACTGCTTAGTAGCGGCCGGGCAGTTCCCCCTTACGAGGAGTAGTCTGCCCTTCGCCGGGGTCAGCCTGTCGCTGAGGTGATCCTGTTGCCTACCCGGGACCCTCAAAATGCGGCTGAAGGCGCTCGGAGTGGTTTTAATTTACGGGTAAGGCACTCCCACATAGGGTCAGGATCTACCCGAGATCCTGGCTACATGCGTAAAAAGCATTTCCCTGCGATAAAAAAAAACAAAAATAAGGGATTAGGTAAAAAAAAAGAGTAGATATGATTATAAATATAATTATCTATATACGGATTCCCAGTCACTCGTAGTTCATTAGAATTGATCAATTGTCTGGCAATCAGTGGCACATCCGCCATAAATTGTAATTATTGTTCCATTGTTTTAATTGCTAGATAAAAACGTGTAGCAAAACTAGATCAACAGATATATAAGATAGTCTTAAGGATAGTGGATCACTATACACCGTGAAAATGTCGAGAACTGTGGTAAGTTATGTCTTTTTAACCGACTTCAAAAAAAAGAGGAGGTTCTCAATACGTCTGTATGTTTTTTTTTGTATGTATGTGACACTATTACTCCGCCGTTTGTGCATCGATTTCGATGGTTATTTTTTTGTTTGAAAGCCGGTGTTTCCAATTTGGTCCCATATTAATTTAGTTTTTTTAGCCGTTTTTTAGTTATTCCCAATAATGCCTATTTGGTTGCTTTTGTTTACCTTGATGATATGATTATTTTATTACGTGTCGATGTAACAATTGTATAGGATGCTTTGGTAGCACACCATAGTATGTCGTGGTCATAGTAATCATCATTATCATCTCTATCACCATCATCATCATCATCATCCTTTATCCATCCACTGCTGAACATGCCTCCTTCAATGAACGGCAAGACGACGAATTTCGGAATCACTAAAAATTAAGAAATAAAAACATTTTACAAAAAATTAAAACCGACTTCAAAAATACTAAACTAAAAAGTAATAAAATAACAGTTTCTTTAATTTTTGTGCTTACAACTTATAATCAACTTAATATTCTACTAATGTACAAACTTTGCGTTTACCACGTCATTATAGTTACTTTTGGAGTCGGTGTCGCATTTGTTGCTGTACCCTACCTACCTACCTTGGCTGACACCGACTCCAAAAGTAACTATAATGACGTGGTAAACGCAAAGTTTGTACATTAGTAGAATACCAAGGTAACACTGAAAATGTTTAGAAAATGAAAAACGGCTTAATGTAGAAAGTTGCCAATACTTTTATTGTTTTTCGAAGTAATCTCCGTTTCTTTCTACACATCGTCGCATTCGATGGAACCACTGAGAAAAGCAGTGGGCCCATTCTTCCTTAGGAGTCTCTTCTATGGCATTTTCGTACGCTTTCACCGCATCTTCAGGGCTCGTAAAGCGAATACCTCGAATTTTATCTTTAGTTCTAGGGAAAAAATGAAAGTCGCAGGGCGCCAGGTCAGGACTGTAAGGCGGATGACTCATTATCTCGACACCCGCCATAGTCAAATATTCAACAGTCCGTTTTGCGGAGTGCGCTGAAGCATTGTCGTGGTGAAGGAGGATCCTGCTTCGAGGGCGCTGCTGTCGAATTTTTTCCAAGACAATAGACAAACAGCGATTGACATACCAGTCTGCAGTGACTGTCCTTGCATCTTCTAGCTCAACTGTCGCGAACTGACCTTTCCGAACAAAGAATGAGGCAATCATCTTTTTTCCTTGACTTCTTCCTTTCTTTACCTTAGTTGGCCGATCCTCGAAAGGAAACACCCACTGAGCTGATTGTCTTTTGGTTTCGGGTTCGTAGCTATAGTAGTAGCTATAGTAGTATAGTAGCTATAGTAGTTCGTAGTATATCTAGCTTTCATCACCTGTGATGATGTCAAATACAGCATTTGAGTTACCGCCGTTGAACTTATCTAACATTTGGCGACACCAGTCCATGCGGAGGCGTTTCTGGTCGTCGGTTAAAGTATGGGGAATCCATCTGGTACAAAGCTTCCTGACGCCTAAATGTTCGTGTAATATTTTTTGAACTTGACTCATACCAATGCCTAGGCTTGCCCGTATCTGCTGATAGGTCACTCTCTTATCTTCCTCTATCATGCGTCGCACAGCACTGATGTTATCTTCAGTAGTTGCTGTTAAAGGACGTCCCTCACGCGGATCATCACTGAGATAGCTACGTCCACGTTTAAACTCGTTAAACCAATTGTAAATAGTGGCATGAGATGGGGATTCATTAAAAAATGCTAATCGCAGCCTATCATAGCTTTGTTGTTGAGTAAGCCCACAACGAAAGTCATAATAAATCATTGACCGAAAATTTTCTCGCGCTATGTTCATTTTCACGTGTAACAAGAGTTTTAGATTTGCCGCCAATTCACAAAAACAAATGACAAATGAATGCAATATACTACATTAGGTTACCAAAGAGTTCTAAAATTGAAATTAAAAAAAGTTTTCATTTTCAATGTTTCTAACTGGCCAGTTCTAAATATTTTCAGTATTACCCACGTATTAAGTTGATTATAAGTTGCAAGCACAAAAATTAAAGAAACTGTTATTTTATTACTTTTTAGTTTTTTTTAAGTTTTTGAAGTCGGTTTTAATTTTTTGTAAAATGTTTTTAGTTTTATTTTCGATTAGTGGTTATTGTTTAGTTTTTTTTATGGGCATTTACTTTGGTCAGCGGCAGCTTCGTTAGGATCTTTTTTTGTAACTGTAAAAAGATTTTTTACTAACTGTAAAAGAATTAGGATTTTTTATTTTTTATCTACATTATTATTGTGTGTATTTTTTTATATTATTATTACGGTATATGTACCGTGCATAATTATACATCCTTATGCATTCTGTAAAAAGCGGATATATTAATATTACCTACACACAGACACTCCAATTTTATTTATCTGTATAGATTGTATAGGATATAGATTGTGTGTAGGTACCAAAATTGTACTTATAAATAATCTATTTTTTACGTATTCAATAAAAAAAATGATGAATCTTATAACGCTTAGAATAACGACACAAATATTACCCCTCAGCCCCTCAGTCCTCCCGTGACGGTTGCTGTAAAGTATCTAAATTAACCGCGACGATAGAATCTGTACAATCCGTCCACTGCTATATATTAACTTGCATGAACGTCAAATTGGCAGATCTATCGCATCCAACGAGGCCTGGCCACTGCTTAGACGTTGTTGTCCAGACATGGAAGCCGATCGAATTCATCAAGCATACATTGTATTAATATTATAATTTTTGTTGCAGATATGTATGTTTTTGTTAGCGGTTCTATCGGTGGCGTTATGTGAGGACGCCCCCGCGAAACATCCAGAGCACCAAGGTCATTTAGGTCACCCAGATCACATGGGACACCCAAGCCAGGGTCACCAAGGCCCAGAACATCCCAAACTGTCTGGTCATGACGCCAATTCCACCCACATGCCTGACATGCCGAAACTGGACAATAATGCCCCTAATCTTGGTGATAGCCGGTAAAACCGGTGAAGGCCTATTTTAATCTTCTAATATAGAAAGACATTTTATGATTGTTAGTGAAAACGTAGCTCTGGAAGATGTTTTACATCTACTAGTATAGTAAATGCAAATTAATGTATTATAAATTAAATAACGTTTTCAGTCTGAAATCGATGTGATAGTTATGAGTGAAATATTACATGCGAAATTATCGTGAAATAACTGTGAGTTATTTTATTGGGACTTGCGTGAATTGTAAATGAAAAATGTGAAAAATGTGAATGAAAAAAAAATGAATGAGTTGGTCACGTATGCTATGCTAATCGCAAAATGGGGGAGGGGGATAAAAAAATGCATTAATTATGAACAATTGTCATATCTTCATTCTGAAAAACGAAATGAAGCATGAGGTTGGTACAATAATATTTGTGAACATTGGTTTTGCTGATAATGACCGTAGCATACAAACAAACAACAAAAGGAGGAGTAAAAAAAGATTGAATGTAGAAGATGTAAAGAAGAAAGTTTAAGTAATAAAATGTTTTTCTTATTAGAAAGATAAAGATAGATATAACGACCAAAGGACAAAAAGACAAACGAGCAAACTTATTATTATACAAGCAAATTAAAATAGCTGCAGCAATTCTTTGGTTTTTATTTCTGTTCCCATCCATATTTAAAAAAATATCAAATAAAATCCTGTAGGTATTTATATCTATACTAATATTGCAAAGATTTTAACCGGTGGGAGGGAAGCGCTGTGTCGCGCTCCCGGCTGCATAGGTACCACCATCTTGCTTGTTATAGCATAGTCAAAAAAGAACGAGAAAAACCTTATAAGGGATTATTTTTTTGTCTTCAAAATAAATATGTGAAAATGTGAATGACATGGGCTATAAAATAATTGTTGTCAGTCCGTCTATGGCTGTAAATCTAAGTAAACGCGGGCGAAGCTGCGGGCAACAACTAGTATTCGGTAAAAGTTGTCATAGAAGCCGGCAACCTGGTCTGAACGCATCCAGCATATAACCGGATAGAGTAGTATTGTGAACCATAAAATTACGAAACTGGTCAGTGATTTGTCACTGACGTAATAGCAATTCAACCAACCAGTGATCTGTATGTACGTCCCATCGGCCAATCATCAATTAAGAGCCATCAGTCGGCCAATCAGAGGGCCAAACACCACAGAACAAACCCTCCCAATTTCGAGACAGTGCAATGGGGTGAGGTTCCCGTCCTCGCCCCTTGCCCCCTGCTCTTTTGTCCCCTCTTCTTATAAGAGGGGTAAAAAGAGCCTCCTCGGCTCAATTCGCTTCGCCCAAGGTGCTCGGTTCACACTCGGCTACTGAGCCCCACCGCCACGACAGGGCCTGAACTATGGTGGGGACTACGAACAGACCTGTCAAACCTTGTGCTGTACTAACATTGGCTTTTTGTTAACACAAAGCGCACACCATGTCGCATATCTTAACAATTTATAAGTTAAAACGCAGTCGTAATAATAATATCAACCCTTATATATCCTACTGTTGGGCACGGGTCTCCTTCTCAAGATCAGGCAAGGAGAGTGTTGGGCCATAGTTCATCGATGCGCTGGCCCAATGCGGGCTGGTGAACTTCACACCCAGACCTGTCTAGAGGCCGAACCCATACCCTCCAGACCAGTGTTCCGCAAACTTTTTGTGTTCAAGGTACATATTATAAACTCAAATATTTGGAGGTGTGTATAAATAAAAAATCAGTTTTTAAGTATTTTTTTATTAATCAACAAAACACAGATTAGGTAGAGACGAACTAAAGAAAACGCCTCGCTAGTGTAATCGGGTGATTTACATCTGTGTAAATATTTTTCTACCGTCCATTTAGCTTTATGACATACCTAACCTAATTTTTCAATCGGCCATTGTGACCGTGTGCCGCGGCACACACTTTGCAGAACCACTAGTGACTAGACCATCGTTAGTCATGTTTTCAAAATATAATTCTTAATATTAGTTGCGCCTCGTATGCCCCCTATGCAAAGGGGCATACGAAGCGCATAATGGTGAATGATAAATGGCGACGCTGACTACGTCCGTGAACACCAACAAGTAAACCTAAAACCAGCCCAGGCAACTCATCTATGTGTTGCCTATCCTGAGACATAAGATGTTAAGTCTCTGTGCCAGTTATTTCACTGCATGTCTTGCCCTTATCTCTGAAACATAGCAAAGCTGTTTGACGGGAGAAATTAGATGTTGTGCGCAACCCTTGGATTGTAGTATAAAATGATGGTAGCCCATAAAACCCGTGTTAACATTTTGTTGATTGTATTGTCATAGCTGATAAAAAAAACGTGACTATTCGGAATGTTCTATAATGTTCCATTACAGCCATTTTGCATACGATTAATATAACGTATTCATATAAGTGCTTAACAGCTTACATATCACGCGAAAAACATGTTTAAATTTATGGTAAGGATATTCAATATTCATAAAAATTGAAGTTAGAAATTGTCCTGTGTTATTATGATTTATAAAAGCCTTAAATAAAAGTTTAAATTGAGTGTTCACTTTCTATTTAAGTTTTTTTAATGGGAAACATAATCTATTGATGTGTAAGTAAATTGCCGTGACGCTGTCATCGCGTGATTGTCGTCACCTTGTCGAATGAAATTCGCGAATACCTTTTTTTTTCTTTTACGTCGGGAAATGATCTGAGGCATCCTGCGGGGGAGTGGGTCTTCCCAGGCGGGTATGTGGGACTCGCTGCGCCCGAAAGATGTTAAGGTAGGCGCAGCTCTACCCACTTAAACCCGGCGAGTGCCACCAATGCCGCCTCTGGTGAGGTGCCCCGGATCTGTTGAGCAAACAGGGCACCGGGTAGTCAGTCCCTCAAGGGACCGACGCCACCTCCACAGAGGGGTTGGCCCGTACCACACAACAATTCCTCCTAACGTCGGGACAGTACAATGGTGTGAGGTTCCCGTCCTCACCCCTTGCCCCCTGCTCTTTTGTCCCCTCTTCTTATAAGAGGGGTAAAAAGAGCAGCTCCCTCGGCTCAATTTATTTCGCCCAAGCTGCTGGGTTCACCTTAGGTTACTGAGCCCCACCGCCACGACAAGGCTTGAACCATGGTGGGGAAATTCGCGAATACCTACTGTATATTTAAGATGTTTTTAAAGTTTATTTCTTTCAGATAATTATTCTGGTCACCGCCATCGTGAATGCAAATAAAGAAGACAGTAATTTGGAATATTTTCCAAACAAAATAACTGCCAGTCTTAATGGTGCTTTAAGCGGGTCCCTTAACGACTTAGCCAACTTGCGGATCCTCAGCTGTCAGAAGAAGATCGTTTATAATGTTCAAACTCCATCAGATCAAAATTAAATTGTTAAAATTTATTTAATAGTAGCCTACTATTAAATATTTTCATGTAATATTTTGTTCAATTTCTAACCTTTTTTATGTCATAAGGAAGCAACCGAGCAGTCGGAGCCTTATGGTGACTACCGACGCCCATAGACATCCGCACTACCAAAAGTTATGCCATCTGCATAGCTTGTAGCCCGTTGCCCTCACAATTGAGTTGTGAGGGCAACGGGCTACAAACAAACCGCACAAAACGCAACAGCATAGCTGTCCCTTGCCGCCGGTGTTATGTGAGCTAGCATATGTATTGGAGGAGAGAAGATATTAAGATCTTTGTCAGATTCGCTTCTACCTAAAAGAAAGCCTACTGAAAGCCCCAACAGTTTATTTATACAATATTATACATATGCATCTTTATATATAAAAATCAATACCACTTTTCGGTGTAATTTTATAACTCAAGAACGGGCTCACCAATCCCAACCAAATGTTTAGGCTTTGTTCGGACTATTTAGTAGATGATTTATGTGAAGTTTGCACAAAATCGGTCGAGCGGTTCTTCATTTATCACATTTTTTTAAATTCAATAAATGGCGAATCCTTTTTGTTAATGGAGATTTTGCTGTCAAATTGAAACTTTTTCAGTTGGGGTCATATTGAAACTTTTTTCAGTGTTGACAGTACGACATTAAAATAGCTACCTAGCAATTAATAATATATTTTTTTGTATGAATAAATTAATTTGATGTCCAAATTTTTTTTATTTCACTTTATACGTAGCGAAGCACGTACCGGGCCGCTAGTTATGTATATAATATTTAACTGCAGACGGAACTGAGGGTGCTAAGGCACAAAATATACATTTTGTGGCTAGGGCCTCCGCTAAGTGCCCTTACATACATACTAACGTTTGTCCAGCGTATACGTACGACGAGCGTATGCGGAGTAAAAAAATAAAATGTTGTCAATTGTTATTAACAAAAAAATAAGATAAAAAGAACTGTATTAATAAAATAATCGCGATTCCCTAATTTTTGTGCCTACAACTTATAATCAACTTGTTCATCTACTAACGTACAATCTTTGCGTTTACCACGTCATTATAGTTATTTTTGGAGTCGATGTCAGCCAAGGTAGGTAGTTAGGTACCCCCACTATGCTTCAGGCCTTGACGTGGCGGTGGGGCTCAGTAGCCTAAGGTGTGCCCAGCACCTTGGGCGAAGCTAATTGAGCCGAGGGGGCTCTTTGTACCCCTCTTATGAGAAGAGGGGACAAAAGAGACAAAAGGGGTGAGGACGGGAACCTCACCCTATTGTACTGTCCCGACGTTAGGAGGAATTGTTGTGTGGCCCGTAGGCCAACCCCTCTGTGGAGGTGGCGTTGGTCCCTTGGGGACTAGCCCTCGAGGTGCCCTGTTTGCTCATTAGATCCGGGGCACTTCATCAAAGGCAACATTGGTGGCACTCGCCGGGTTTGAGTGGGTAGAGCTGCGTCCACCTTACCACCTGTCAGGCGCAGCGTGTCCTACATACCCGCCTGGGAAAACTCACTCCCCGGCGGGATGCCTCAGAGCATATACCGGCCTATAAGAAAAAAGAAGGGTACAGCAACAAATAAGACACCGGACGACGGTGACGCATTTGTTGCTGTACCTATTGAAATACTTTCGTGATTTTTTACATTTTCGAAGTGAAACTTCTTCATTACCGTTGCGATTGAAAACTCGATGAAACGAAAAAGCGACGCCAAAAACATACAAACATAATATTTATAAATAGGAACAAGATTAGATTTATCCCGAGGTAGAATGAGACAGATAGTCGCAGACTGCACGGTTGGTGGGGGTCGACCCCCCAATTTTACAAACCATAAGTGAGCCAAATGGGCTCACACTAATCCGATGTAGCATTAGGGCCTTCGGACCGTTAGCATAGATCCATCCGAAAAAAAAAGTATTCAGTAATCAGTATTTCCTGTAATCTTCTTCGTTTTCTGGGCGGTAGATGGCGTTGAATATGTTATAAGGAGCTCGGTAGATGGCAGCAGCATCTTATAATTCATTTCAAATTAAATAAAACTTATTCCTACGTCATTTGTCCAAAGTAAAAACATGTAATCTGAATATTATTATTACATGTCGCTATTTGAGTTGGTCTGTTTGTGCATCGAAAGGTATAGTCCTGACTCCTGCGAGGTTGCTGGCGTTTTAAAATAACTCTTTAATGTATACTAATATTATAAAGCTGAAGAGTTTGTTTGTTTGTTAGAACGCGCTAATCTCAGGAACTACTGGTCCGATTTGAAAAATTCTTTCAGTGTTAGACAGCCCATTTATCGAGGAAGGCTCTATATAGGCTATATTATAACATCACGCTGTGACATATAGGAGTTGAGTAACGCGGGCGAAGCTGCAGGCAACAGCTAGTCTGTATATAAATGTGTGTGCCTATTTCATGGCGCACACACATTTAAGAATTCAAACGCTAGTGTGAAGGGCTTTTGTTCGGACGGGCTAGACTTTTCAGCCTGATGGCCTTTAAGGTCAATCGGTACAGTAAGTGAGCACATGGCTCACTTAAGAAAAAAGTGTGAAGAGCTTAGTCTTCTTAGAGTATACATCTATACAGATAATTATAATTAGAGTGTCTGTTTGTAATATTAAAATAACCGCTTTTTATTAAATACATATAGGTAGAGACCAAAATAGCCCTTTTTACAATTTTTGTCTGTCTGTCTGTCTGTTTGTTCCCGCTAATCTCTGAAACGGCTGGGCCGATTTTGATGGGACTTTCACTGGCAGATATCTGATGATATAAGGAGTAACTTAGGCTATAAAAATAATCATCATCAATCCGCGTACGGCTGTAAATCTAAGTTAACGTGGGCGAAGCTGCGGGCAACAGCTAATTATATACAGAGTGCTTCTGTCACGTACTTTACAAGCGTAAAGCGCTGTGAGAGTGTCGTTCCATGCGTAAGGCATTAAAAAATATCTACATTTTAAATTAGGATATATTCATCATCATCATCACAATCAGCCTCTATCTATCCACTGCTAAACATAAGCACCCCTCAATAAACGCCAAGATAGGGATGTTTTAGCAGAAAGCAATTTTAATTCCAGGAATCATTCTTTTTTTTTTTTTTTTATTATCTTTATTAAATAGGAGTTTTTGTCCAACAAGGCACGTCAACTCCATTGTGCTTACTCTAGAGTCTAGACAATATACATAAAACTCTTATAGCCTAAACAATAAGGGAACAGAATCTAACACATAACTCAGATGTAGGTTTTGATAAAATTGACGCAACTAATCCCACATCTAACCTATTCAGATTATATTCTGTTATTAGAACTTCTCGTTCACGTTCGTTCCGAACGCAATCCATCAATAAATGTTGCACATCCTCAATTTTCCCGCATATATCACAATTAGGTGAGTCTGCCTTCCGCATTAAGAATGCAAATTTCGCTGATGGATAATGTCCAGAACGAAGTCTTAATACTAGCTTAATATATTTTCTACTTAACTTATTACTAACCAACCAGGGGTAGTGAAGAGGTTCACTCTGTATTGTCCTATACCAGATTCCTTTTTCCATAGAGATGTTCTCAAAATATTTTTTCCATTTATTAGATAAAACACGTTTGAAATCTACAAAATATTCCCAATAGTCAGGCACATAAGTTATTTCCCTTCCCATATGAGACGCTAACTTGGATATCTGATCAGCCTCTTCATTACCCCTTAAACCTATATGTGCTGGAACCCATTGCAATATTAGTCTGGTACCGTTATTATTAAAACAATTAATAATATTCAGTATATCAGGAATCATTCTTACAAAATGGCACTTCACATTTCACCGTTTATACGTTCATGCTTAATTAATGTGATGCGTGTTGATTTGACACTGATTGAACGTTTCCAAGACAATGTTTTTGTTTAATATGTTCATACCTGTGCTTACAGTTCATACTTAATGACGCGCGCTCTATATATTATATGACGGCGCGCCGATTGTTGATTAGTTTTTATAAACTACGCCATTATTAAATTACGATTTATTTTATCATAGCTCAATTTGTCAATATTGTTTTTTTTTTATATTGGAATAAATGTTATGTTACAAGAGCGGGTAACCCCGAATAGTAGTAGGTGTCACCATGGCGACCTATCTAAACTAAACTAAACTATTGGCTCTCAATCTAGTTTAATCTTATTCAATTGTGTTTGAGTTTGTAAGAAATTTAAAGAAAGTCGATTAATACAACGTCGGTTAATACAAGTATGATTTTATTTTTAAATTCCTGTCGTTGCAACGCCCACAAATGTATAGTGACAGCCCAGACCGCTAGGCCCCTTCTGATGTTCTTACATAAATATTCTCTAAGGTGAAGGCTTTTATACTCCATGCCTAATTGCGCGTGTTTTTTGATACTGAATTAAGTTTTACGTCATTGCACTGATATTTGAGTAAAATGTCGTGATTTATGGTCACATTTCTCACATTACTGTTTTTATGGAATTATTTTAATGTTTTTAACATTATGACCACCTATATAAGCTGTGAAAAATATATATATTTAAGTGCACTGACAAGATGAGCAAACTGGTAAGCATGTTCTTATTATAATTAACCAGCTAATGATGTGGACGGTCCCTATGAATGTAGCTTATCACTTACCACCAGGTGAAACGATTGTCCGCTTGCCCCCTCTTTAATAATAAAAAAACACGTTTGCATTTTATAATATTAATAAAGATAATCACTACGTTTTTGTTTTTGGAGTTTACTCCTTAAGAAACGATTTGAGTTATACGGCCCGGTACGGATATTTTATGAGGAGTAAAATCAAGTGTAACACAAACGTTGAGGCGTTACGTAGAAAGAGACAAACATATAAATCTGTATGATTGAACGTGTAAAAGAATGAGATGGAATACGTGACACAGCGTATCTTAAAATAATGCCGCCAACGCCATCTAACACGATATTACAGCACTAAAAGTCAATCACACGACCACTATATATGCAATATTATAAGATATTGAAACAATTTTAGCTATTGATGAAAAAAAAAATGGGAATAATACTTTATTCCGTTGCAATGATTTGCAAGACAAATAAGTTACCCTATAGCTAAAATTGACGTGACGTTATTATGTAGGATTTTAAATAAGACAATGTGTAGGTACTAATTATTATTTTATTTTTTCGTCTATTATTAAAATATTGACTAGGTAAATTTTAACTGTGTCACTATGACCGTTACTTTTCTGCGTCCACTTAATATATTATTTATATCTTTGCACCACTAATGTATGTGAAAAAATTACTAACCAAATTGCATACTATTATGAAATCACAATTTAGATTTTTTATGTAATTGGCATTGTATTAATTTCCGTATAGAAAACTGTCTTCGTGTAATTTCTTATGTTATCATAGTCACAACTCACAATGGTTTTTTAAAACATGAGTGGATAAGAAAATAAAACAACTAGAGCACCTTCAAAATTGAATAATTAATAACAAAAACTAGGGAATACTACGTAATAACAAAAATGAATTCAAAATTGAGAAATGTTAGCACAGACTAAAAAAAGTCATTACGTTCCAATATTCGCGGCGATTTTAAAATTATTTTAAATTTCAGCCCAGAAAAGTCTAGTAATTTTAATATATATTTATTCTTTTTTTAAAAAGTTTTCTGTGTTCCTAGGTCATGGACGTGTATTAAATATGTGTAAGGTGTTATATAATAAAAATCTTAAATACATACTTATATGTTTAATATTAAATATATTTCCGGTGTCGGGTACCCGTAAGACACGTTTTTCGAAAACTTTCCACGGGACCAGATTGACGTGATTGACGAAGCACCCATAGATATTATTATTATAATTATGTATGTAGCGGCATAGGCTACATTTTAACCAACTTCAAAATGACGAGGTTCAATTTTCGTAGTCGGGTCATAACTCATAGCTTTTAATTGTAATTCATTTTAAACTAACTTCTCGATAAGCTAGAGATAGTAGCGACATAGGCTACATTCTAACCCACTTCAAAATGACGCGGTTCAGTTGTTCGTAGCTTTTAATTGTAATTAATTTTAAAGTAACTTCTCGATAAGCTTGAGACAGTAGCGACATAGGCTACATTCTAACCCACTTCAAAATGACGCGGTTCAGTTGTTCGTAGCTTTTAATTGTAATTAATTTTAAAGTAACTTCTCGATAAGCTTGAGACAGTAGCGACATAGGCTATATTCTAACCCACTTCAAAATGACGCGGTTCGGTTGTTCGTAGCTTTTAATTGTAATTGATTTTAAAGTAACTTCTCAATAAGCTAAAGACAGTAGCGACAGCTGCATTCTAACCCACTTCAAAATGACGCGGTTCGGTTGTTCGTAGCTTTTAATTGTAATTAATTTTAAAGTAACTTCTCGATAAGCTAGAGACAGTAGCGACGTCTACATTCTAACCCACTTCAAAATGACGCGGTTCTGTTGTTCGTAGCTTTTAATTGTAATTAATTTTAAAGTAACTTCTCAATAAGCTAGAGACAGTAGCGACGTCTACATTCTAACCCACTTCAAAATGACGCGGTTCGGTTGTTCGTAGCTTTTAATTGTAATTAATTTTAAAGTAACTTCTCGATAAGCTAGAGACAATAGCGACGTCTACATTCTAACCCACTTCAAAATGACGCGGTTCTGTTGTTCGTAGCTTTTAATTGTAATTAATTTTAAAGTAACTTCTCGATAAGCTAGAGACTTTTTTTATTTAGTTCTGTTATAAAAGTGGTCATATTCTTTTAATCAAAACATTTTTTCTTTCAGATCGTGTTTACCCTTTTATTCCTCGCTGTGATGACTGTAGCCAGGGGAAATGAAAATAGCGTGGTAAAAAAAATACCGATTGCCGGAGCTGTAAGTGCCACTGGTGGAATTAATGATGTAGCCGAGAACGTCGCGGTGGTGAACGTCCTTAGCAACAAAGAAACTAAAGCCGCAAATTCTTGTGATGTAAATAAATAAATAATTTTAAATACAAAGTAGAGTTTTATAATCGAAATGTATTTTTTTATCTGTATTTCATTACACAGGAGTAATCTTCAAGGAGTGCAAGTTCGGTTCCAATTCCGGCACAACTTTGTCTAAAAGTAAAGTTGCCTAAGACACAAATACACATACGTAGGTATTTAAATATACAGGGTGTCCCGTAAGTAGTGGACCAACGGGGTGTGGGTGATAGGGGGAACTATTATCTACCAAAACCACTAAAAATTATTGTTCTAGGTCTTATAGCTTTGAAGTTATGATTTTTTTTAATAAATAGGTGAAATTATCGTCCTATGTACAAACATTTTATAATTTTACGAAATCTATCACTTATTTTTTTGTTATTTTTATTCTAGGCGGTTAATAATACATAGGTCTTTCTAATTAAAATCGTATTTAGGTGTAATTATCATAAGTATGAAAATTAAAAAATAAAACTAGTGCAATTTTTACATTTCAAGATGCTCTATGTGGTGTTTGAGCTAAGCTGGTGTAAAAAAATGTATTATAGCCTAGTGAAACTTTATTTTAAAAACATCTACATGTCATACCAATTACAAAAAAGTA
Organism: Helleia helle; assembly: GCA_963853865.1. Lineage (NCBI taxonomy): Eukaryota > Metazoa > Arthropoda > Insecta > Lepidoptera > Lycaenidae > Helleia > Helleia helle. Next base: position 13,793,103 of record OY971433.1, on the reverse strand, counting down.
TAACACTGTGGTTTAAAGTATTTAAAAAATGTTAAATTAGCTTACGGATTTTAAATCTAAGAAATCGTCAGGTAGACAATGTGCAAAATAAGTCTCGGAATCACATAAATTCCGAGAAATATTTTGCACGTGCACTCTGGAATTCTTTTGTATTTTTCCCGGCCAATCATAGACGATACTCGAACCCCCTCTCCTTTTCTATCACTTACGACTCACTTCAGTGACTTGCTTACAGCTTGTAACTACATACGTGTTTCTCTCGATCCCACTACGATTATTACTCCTTGTTGAAGTGCGCTTGAATGGGACCTCGGTTTTGCTTGTGATTTGGTAAAATATAAGAAATTTTATTTAAAATGTGGAATGTGGGATTGTAAATAAAACTTTCCAAAAATGTATTATTTCTATCGCGTTCCTGTGTATTAATTTAAAATTTCATTGAAATACTGTTTTTTGTTAGTTTATCGCGTATCTTTTTGGAGTTGAGGACTGAATTATGCCTGACTTAGCCCCAACGGAGATTGCCAGGGCACTCGAAATGCAAAGAAATGGTCAAACCTACAGAGTGATATCCAGAGATCTTCGTCGACCAGTTTCAACGATCCATCGCAGTATCCAACGGTTCAAGGAGACCGGTACTTATGTGAGAAGAGCAGGACAAGGCAGAAAAAAACGCACTTCAAGTAGGGATGATCGTTTCATTCGGCTTCGTGTACGTAGGAACCCCCGTTTGACGGCCGTCCAAGCCCGACATGAGTTAGAAGCAGTGCGGGGTGTAACCGTAAGTGAGCGTACGGTATGAAGAAGGTTCGAAGAAGCTGGTTTGGGTTCATTTGTGCCCGCCAAGGCTCCGAGGCTCGAGGTAAATCATCGTAGAAACAGGTTAACTTTTGCTCAGGTTAACTTTTGACTTTGGAACGCGGACCAATGGAGTAAGGTATTGTTTAGTGATGAGTGCAGAATTCTCTTAAATCAAATTGACGGTAGGCAAAGAATATACAGACGCAAAGGAGAACGATACATTCAGACAAATTTTGAAACTACAGTTGCATACGGTGGTGGATCAATAATGGTTTGGGCGGGCATTTGTTTGGGAGCTCGCACAGACTTGGTAGTGTTTGACAGAGGGAGTCTGACTGCAGACCGCTATATCAGAGAAGTTTTAGAAGAAAATGTCGTACCGTTTGCTCCATATATCGGTGACGATTTTGTTTTTATGCAGGATAATGCTCGACCGCATACCGCTCGGGTAACTCAAGCTTATCTTAATGATATGAATATCACTGTTATGGAGTGGCCGGCGAGATCACCGGATATGAATCCAATAGAGCACGTTTGGGACTTGCTGAAAAGAAAAGTTAAGTCCAGAATTCCAGCTCCTGCCAACGTGGGTGAACTGCGAATCGCCGTAGTTGAGGAATGGCGGAGACTATCCCAGGAGACCATCGATAACATAATTCTCAGAATGCCTAGACGGGTAGAAACTTTAATAAGAGAACGTGGAGGAAATACGCGATATTAATCACCATTTTTCTAATTTAATTAATTGTTATTTTAATATTAATTTTCACTTTTCCTGGTTACATGAAAAGTTAAAAAATGTACCATTTTTCACAAATAGCCTTTACTCGCAAAATCTGTTCTTAATGTGATCTCATTTTAAGTAAAACAAATGAAACTTTAAATAAAAAAAGAAGGTTAGTAAGTAGATTTTAAAATAAAACCATATTTTTTCAATTATGGACTTTTTTTTGTGTTCCGCTAAATATGCCGGTGTGTTTATTATATCATAATTATCGTTCGTAGGGAGTAAACCCCAATAGTGCGTCGGAGCTGACACATACACACTTTTTTTTTATTTATGTCTTTATTTTAATATGATCGTGACTTGAAAATTCTATTTCTTCTTATAATTTATTTATTCTTCACTTTTATTTCAATATTATTTTCTTCTGATTATCCTCATTTTATTTTACATTATTTTAATTGATTTATTTCATCTTGAAAATCTTCGACTCAGCGCTGCCGCGAGGCAGCACTGGCAGGGTCGCCATGTAATATAGGATGCGTGTGGAAGGCTCGGGTGCCGAGATGATTCTCTTTATTTAATATAAACATTAACTTATATATACTAAATACATATACCTAAGGGCACTACATCGTTGCAACTTTGCTTTATTTAGAGTTATAGTGGAAGTACAAGTTCGGTTCCAATTCAGGCACAACTTTGCCTAAAAGTAAAGTTAACTTGCCTAATTATTAGTATTTTTTGTAATAATATCCATTTTCTATAAAAGTTCCTTGTGCTTTCTTTTTTTATACTGGCGCGTGCGAATGTAGACCACGTAATCATTTTAGTCCACTTTTGTAAATAAATTTAGCTCTCATGTAAACAAGGCATTAGTCGAAAGTACTTAAATGTCAAATATTAAGTCCGTGTAATTTACTTATATAGAAATGTTAAAAAAAAATCGTGACTAACATATGAAATTTATTGAATAATTTATTTTACGATGGTTTTTAATTATTTTTAACACTAGTAAATCTATTTAAGTAGCGTATAAACTGTAGTTGCGCATTACGTTGGCAAGATGAAACAAATCGTAAGTTTTCAATTATTCTAGAGTCTCTTGTATCCTTATGTCTTATTAACCGACTTCAAAAAAAAAAGGAGGTTCTCAATTCGTCTGTATGTTTTTTTTTTTTTTTTTTTTTTTTGTATGTATGTGACACGATATCTCCGCCGTTTGTGAATGGATTTCGATGGTTATTTTTTTGTTTGAAAGCTGGTGTTTCCAATTTGGTTAGTTATTCCCAATAATGCCTATTTGGTTGGTTTTGTTTACCTTGATGATATGATTTTTTTATTACGTGTCGATGTAACAATTGTATAGGATGCTTTGGTAGCACACCATAGTATGTCGCGGTCATCGTAATCATCATCATCATCACCATCACCATCATCATCATCATCATCATCATCCTTTATCCATCCACTGCTGAACATGCCTCCTTCAATGAACGCCAAGACGACGAATTTCGGAATCACTAAAAACTAAGAAATAAAAACATTTTACAAAAAATTAAAACCGACTTCAAAAATACTAAACTAAAAAGTAATAAAATAACAGTTTCTTTAATGTTTGTGCTTACAACATATAATCAATTTAATCTTCTACTAATGTACAAACTTTGCGTTTACCACGTCATTATAGTTACTTTTGGAGTCGGTGTCGTATTTGTTGCTGTACATTACCTACCTACCTACCTTGGCTGACACCGACTCCAAAAGTAACTATAATGACGTGGTAAACGCAAAGTTTGTACATTAGTAGAAGATTAAATTGATTATATGTTGTAAGCACAAACATTAAAGAAACTGTTATTTTATTACTTTTTAGTTTAGTATTTTTGAAGTCGGTTTTAATTTTTTGTAAAATGTTTTTATTCCTATTCATATCTTCCTGTGTTTGTTGATAGATCAATATTTAATGTTCCTTAAATCACTTTATATAAAGACTTATTTGTTATAGTCGTCGGATAAGTAACATGTCATAATTTCGTGAAACTTAAGTGTCTACTTCTTGTGCTTGAATAGTCTGCCTTTTATATTGTCTTTAAAAATTTTGAATTTATAAAAATATTATGAGAATGCTTATGTATTGAAATATTTTTTTTATATTATTTATACATAATAATATAATAATATATTTTTTTATAAATTTTTAAATAAATTTCTTTGTCAATTTTTTTGTTTTTTATTCTAATTTTGAAATCGTTAATATTTCTATTTTTGTTAAATTTCTATTTTTGTGAACAGTATTATTATTTTTATACTTACAACAGTATAATTTGTATTTGGCGAATTAAAATACATATCATAGATTAAAAATTGGTCTCCGCTACGGTCGTAGCGCAGCGGAGACCAATCTTTAATCTATGGACAGTGTATTTTCGGTGCCTTTTTCATATCATGAATGATTGCTTGTGAAATTTTACTTTTTGCATTTTCTCAATATCTATTTCATTGTGTATTTCATATGCATATTTAATTTAATATTTGTATTGAATTAAATAAATAAAATATTTAATTTTTAATACAAATTACCATTCCATACACATTTGCAAATAAACTTTAGAATCAAAATACTTGTCTAAATACCATCAGTTCGATTTAATACTTTTTAATTAGAAATCAAAACGGTTATTTATTAGATGTTATATTATTTTTAACTGACTCGGAATGTTCATCAAAAGTGTTGTGACTTGACGAATTAGACTCATTTTGTGTAAATGAATTTGCAGATGAGACACCTCGATTACATTTATAGGTGACGATGATCCCTGTGATAAAGGAATTGCACAGGATTGCGCAGAACAAATCATATTTATATTCACTCGTATTATAATATGTTATAATATATTTTTCTTTTATTTCAGTTCGCGGTTGCTGTTCTCCTATGCGTCACTGTCATGTCCGTAGCTGATTTGAGAAGCGATAGGACTAATAATCTAGGCTCTATCCCAATTACAGGAGACATTTCGAGTAACGGCGCAGGTGCGAATTCTTGTGACAATTTATTTAATGGGAACTTTCTGAGCGCTGGCGAATCATCTAAAACAATAGAAGAGACTGCGATGGAGCAGGGCTCTCGTTAAGTAGGCTATGTTCCTCGTCCTAACGACTATGTCTCCAGAGGCAATTCTAGACATTATTTACCATTGGTAGATATCAAAATTAATTTAGCGTCGCTTTACAATAAATGTTTGTATTGTAGCTTATACGTGCTTTGTGTAATGAGTTGCCCCATTGCATTTTTTCTTATCTTAATATTTAAATTATTTCATTTTTTCATCAACACTTTCGGTTCGGTTAATTCTTGTTTCATAATAGCATTTAGGCTATTTGTGGAAGCTAGAAAATAGAACAAGAATAAATCTTTCAGGCAAATTGATTTTTATTTCCGTACCCGAGAACCTTCTACAGCTACTTTCTGTGTTTTAACAAGGCTAAAAAACTCTTAGTTCCGTGCTCATTAAGAGTTTTCTTACTATGCTACAATTTTCTGACTATATTTATGACCTGACTATTATATAAATCTGCCTCATTACTCTATCTCGTGTTGAAAATAGCATGAAAATCCGTCTATTAGTTTTTGAGTTAATCGTGTACAGACAGACAGAGGCGACGAAGGACTTTGTTTTATAATATTTTGTATATGATGATAAGAATTAACACCGTATTTATGTTAATATAGGTTTTACGTTATCGCTTTATAATTGTACATTTTTTTAAGTATTAAATTAGATATACCTAGGTACTTAGTTTTTTTTGTTTCGCTGGGGAATGCGTTTAGGTATATCACCGAATACAGGGGGGCCCGGGGGTTATGTAGGACTCCCTGTGCCCAAAATATGATAAGGTGGACGCACCTCTACCCATTATCACTAAAACCCGGCGAGTGGGGTGCCCCGATCTATTGAGCAAACAGGGCATCTCGACGGCTAGTCAGTCCCTCAAGGGACCGACAACACTTCCACAGAGAGGTCGTCCTGCACAATAGAACAACCCCTCCCAAGGCTATGCCAGTGCAATGGGGTGAGATTCCCATCCTCGCCCCTTGTCCCCACTGCTCTTTTGTCCCCTCCTTATATGAGGGGTACAAAGTCAAGTCAAACAAGTCCCTCGGTTCAATTTGCTTCGCCCAAGATACTGGGTTCACCTCTAGCTTCTGAGCCCAGCCATCCTAGTTGTAGCACCAGGTCAACGTTACTCATTGAAACTGCAAGGTTAAAACTAATCTATTGAACCCAAAAATACGATATGTCTGCTGTAAGTTTTCAAAGAGTTGAATTCTCTGGAGATCATTGTGATCCCGGCATCGGATAGAAGTTATCAATTATTAATTGTCAGTTAACGATTATACTAGCTCGCGTGAAGCGCTTAATCGAGTAATCATGTCAAATACCTTACATCATTTTGGAAAAGAGCTTAAACACCCCAAGGAAACTAGCTTTCAAACGAAAAAAACCGCATCGAAATCTTTTGAGAGCTACGATGCCACAAGCATACGTTTGTCAGACACAACCTCTCTTAAGGTGGCGGGTGAAAATCAAATTTTTCATTTACGTAGCAGTTAACAAAACAGTGAAAGAAAGAAAGAAACATTTATTCGACACAAACAGGAGACACACAGAGACATAAGGATATACACAGAAAAAATATTTTTAATCGTATAAACCTAAGTGGGTATAATGATATTAAAAGATTTATTATCAGCGTAAATAAAATCGAACAAACATTTTTTTTGATTGTACAAATGATAAGTGAGATTGATTAAAAGAAAAAGAAAAAAAGAAGTTTAGATACTATTATAGCAGGAGCCAGGTTCAACTTTTTGAAAATTTAAAAACAAATTAAAAAACGATCAAACAATAATTTTGATCAAACAATCAAGAACAAACGAATTAGCAAAAAATGAAAAAAATGATTTTCCCCCGCCAACTTAAGAGAGGTATACATACAGATAGACAGACATCGACGTCAAACTATTCAATACTAACTAAAAATGCAAAAATAAGCCATATAATTTAGTGTGAAGAGTATACAGTGCACCGTGTATTATATTTTATTTGATAATTACTTAGACAACAGATCATAAATTTTGACGTATTAAAAATATAAGTTACACGTTTATAATTATTGCAGGTGGGGACAAACAAATGTACAAGACACTGTATCTACCATTAATCGAACATTAATAAAAACCCTTTTGTAGAAATCCAAGTAAACTCCAAAATATTAGGAAAAGTCTTACTATTTTACTTATTACATAAACTCAATCAATTTTATTACCAATCGCCAATACGGATTTAGACCAAACAGTAATACTTATACTACTACGATTGCCCTTATTACTAAAATTAAACTTAGCATAGATACTAAAAAACTATTAGGTGTTTTTATCGACCTGAAAAAGGCGTTTGACACTGTCTTCCACAAACTATTATTTAAGAAGCTAGAATCCATTAACATTACTGGAAGTGCGTTAAAAATGTTTAAATAGTACCTAACCTACCGCTCACAAGTAGTAAAACTGGGTAATCATAATCATTATCAAAGCGATGCATTACCAATATTATGTGGCGTTCCACAGGGTTCCATTTTAGGTCCTTTGCTCTTCCTGATATATATATAAATAACATCCATGAAATAAACTACATTGTCACCTCACCCTGTACGCTGATAATACATGTTTATTTTATTTTGGATCCTCTATGCAGGTCATAATTATACTAACCCAAGATGATTTAAATTCTTTAAACACATGGTTTCAGTACAATCTATTAACGATAAACATCTTCAAAACATGTTATGTAATTTTTAAAGCGAAAAATTAAATTATTCCTCTATTTGATCCACTTACAATTAATGACGGGTACGTCATTAATTGTAAGATACCGATGAAATATTTATTTTATAGCAATGAAAATCGAGCACCTCAAGGTTTTTTTGGTTAACCCATTTCATTAAAAAAATCAAATTTTTAGTTGGATTTGCTATTAAAGCGTACTTTTGTAATTATTTAATTGTAAATAAATTTAGCTCTCATAAAAGCAAGACATATTTAGTTGATGTAAGTATAAGTACTTATTAGGTGTTAAGTCCGTATAAAATATTTTCTAGGTATATTACTAGCTATATTAATCTAGGTATAAAATATTTAAAAAATCGTGACTAACTTGTGAAATTTATAGATTAATCTATTTAACGATGTTATTTTAATTCTTTTTAACACTAGTAAATCTATATAAGTAGCGTACTAACTGAAGTTGCGCATTACGTTGGCAAGATGAAGCTAGTCGTAAGTTTTCAATTATAATTGACTCTCTTATATTCTTATGTCTTGTTCCTATTAGTTGTATAGTTCCTATTAATTATAGTAAATTAGTGTGTTTATATGTAGATCAATATTTAACATTCCTTTAATCACTTTGAATAGAGATTATAGTCGTCGGATAAGTAACATTTCATAATATCGTTATACTTAAGTGTCTACTTCTTGTGTTTGAATAGTCTGCCTTTTATATTGTATGTTCCAAGACTTGGTTGTCCGTTTTAGGCCCATATATAAAAACCTTAATCTAAACATACATAATTATAAAACAAGGTTGTTAGTAAATAAAACTTAAAACTATGTTCCTAGCCTTCCATTTGCACTTAAGTTTTAGTGCATTCCGGTGGTACTTGTCCGTGGAAGCGATGAAACACCGCGCCCTGTCGCCAGAAGTCCTCCTCCATGAAGAGATGCAGATCACGTGTTGAAGTTGTTGGACCTTTGGTGCACGTACAATGTCTTTCGCCTCAGTTGCTGTAGAGAGGATCCTGTGTCAATTTTGATTTTATGTATTTCGTCAATGTCTAATGTCAACTGACTGACACTTATAAAGGAGTGAAATTCCAGTTCATCATCATTCATTTTGTATAAATTGGTAGATGAGTCACCTCGATTACATTTATTAAATAGGTGACGATGATCCCTGTAGTAGCTGTTATGCCAGGTTCTGGCATCAAAACAAATATAAATTCTACCGAAGAAATTGCTTAGCACGAATATAATATGTTAAATATTTTCATTTTATTTCAGTTCCCGGTTGCGTCTATTAGGTCTATTATGCGTCACTGCTATGTCCGTAGCTGATTTTTACATTTTTACATTACAGGAGACATTGCGCGTAACGGCGCGAGGGCGAATTCTTGTAACAATTTATTTAATGGGAACTTTCTGAGCGCTGGTGAATCATCTAAAACAATAAGAGAGACTGCTCCAGCGCAGGGCTCTCGTTAAGTAGGCCTAGGCCTGGTCCTAACGACTATGTCTCCAGAGGCAATTCTAGACATTATTTACCATTGGTAGAGATCAAAATTAATTTAGCGTCGCTTTACAATAAATGTGTTTGCGTAATGAGTTGCCTCATTGAATTTTTTCTAAATAATATATATAGATTATTTCATTTTTTGACGTGATAACGTCTTATAATTCGATGGAGCCGGCTGCACGCACGAAAAAACATGACTCATGCGGCGTTACCTCGCTCTCAGAGTGAGGTAACGCCGCATAACGTTAAATTTTCTTATGACGTTGTCACGTTCAACTATCGTCAATAAACCGACTTTACAGACAACCGATTTTTTCTTATTGACGTGACAACGTTTTATAATTCGATGGAGCCGTCTGCGAGAACGATAAAACATGACGTATGCAATGACGTATGTGGCGTTACCTCGCTCTGAGGCGTTCCATTTTCTTATGACGTTGTCACGTTCAACTATCGTCAGTAAATCGACTTTACAGACAACCGATTTTTAAAAAAAATATAAATGAATAAATAATAAATAAATATGTAACCCTTTCTTTTCGGGTTGGTCTTGTTTTATACTATAATTTAGGCATTGTATCTAAATTTTATTATGGTAAAAAATAGACCAAAAATAAATCCTTGACCCAAACTGATTTTTATTCCAGTGCCCGAGAACTTTCTCCAGTTACGTTCTGTGTTTTGAAGTCGGTGTACTTCTTTTAAAAAAATTATTTCTCAGTTTTTAGAGAACTGAATATTTTGGCTCATTGAACCGTATGAAGGAAGCCCATTAAATGTTAAGTCTAGTAAATCGTTGTATAATTCCCTTGATATATGGTCTCCATCATGAGACCTGTATTGGCACTAATAACCCATATGAGTGCAAAGTTCTCACCAATAAAAATCAATTGAACACAAACACAAGGTAGCTACTGTAAGACGCTGAGGATCGTTACCTATTTTTATCGCAGGGTAATCCTTATGGATGCAGCCAGGATCTTCGGGTAGATCCTGATCCAATGTTGGACTCGCACCTGAGAGTGTTCACCCTAACTAAAACCACTGCGAGCGCCTTCAGCCGCTTTTTCAGGGTTCCGGATATGCAGGCAACAGACAGGATCACCTCAGCGACAGGCTGGGTCCGGCGAAGGTCAGACTACTCCTCATAGGTGGGGACTGCCCGGCTGCTACTAAGCAGTCCCCACGACGTCGTGCCATACAGACCCAGGTTCCCATCCTGAGGCGGACATGAACACAGGGGCGTTTCTGGAAGCGCATTAAATAGCGCCTCCTACGCAGCCCCGTTCGTCGCCCGCGGAAAGAGGCCTCGTCGGCAGCTTCCTCTCTCACCCGCTCGTCGACCTCCTTCTGGGACATTGCTGCCTCGCAGAAGGAGACCATTGCCGTCCAGGATTCGTCGTCACCGAGCATCGCGTTGATAACGCTCGGCAGAGACAAGTTCTCTCCGATGACTGAAGTCAGACTGTCCGCCCATCTCGGGCACACCTCGAGGGTGTGCTGGGCCGAGTACACCACCGCACACGCTGAGGAGTTCCCTTATTTGTTCTTTGCCTTGATCATCAGATCCCTAATGACAAGTCACCATCAGCCAGTATAAAGTTCTCATCAACACAAATTAATCAAGACTTATCACAAAATAAATGCTATAAATCGTTCAGGTGAGCCCTCGACTGTTTTTCGGCTCCATCATCAAATCGACTCCATTAAATTAAATTGCTTTAAAATACTTCATGAAGAAATTAACAAACGCACTAGTCGTCCCTACAAATGTCGAAAGTTCCCCTCGATTTCTCTAGGATACCATCATCAGATCCTGGTTTTCTTATGGTGTAACTACCCTTGGAATATCTCCTTTACACCAAAGAAGAATCATCAAAATCGCGATTTGCGAAAACATCGTTGAAAATACACAAAAAAAGATACATACAGACCTCGTCCTGATAATATATTACAAGAAATATACATTTAACATAGTAACTATTATTACTACTACTATTATTATTATTATTATCATTACTATTACAAATTTATTAAATTTTACAAGAATTACTCAGATTGTCATTAATTTTCGAGATTTGTCAGCTATTACTGTGATGAATATCATAATTAATCTGTAGGTACGTTATTGTTTAATCGTGTGTTTTGCCTTGAGGGCTATATGTTTTGCCAGGGGGGTCGGACAAAAAGCTTAGCACGGATAGAGTCACCACGCGGTCAACGCCTATATAAGAGTCAGAAAAGACAGAAAAATATTCTTTTGTCATTTTCATCGGGAGCCATCTTGATATTGAAGTTTGGAGGTCAGTGGTATACTTTAGAGCTGTGATATTTCTTATTTATTTTAAAGCGTGAAAAAATAGTCCTATGCAATCATTTAACCAATTATTTTACTACCTATATTATAGCACATATAAAACAGGTCGTGATGACAAATCGTCACGATAAAAATATTTTAGAGTTCCGTAAAGATGCATAAAAATATGACGTTTAAATTATGCGACTCTATGGACAACTAATGAACGGGTCTACTTAATTAAAGTAAGAAGAAAGAGTAGGAGAGTGGTATCCCAGTTGTGAAGGAGTGGCTAAATAGAAAGAGCGGCGCGCTCTCCTTCCGTCTAACACAGAAGCTGACGGGGCATGGCTGCTTTGGACAGCACCTGTGTGAGATCGCGGGACGAGAAGGCACCACGCGCTGCCACCATTGTTACGTGGATAGGGACACGGCCGATCACACCATCGTGGCCTGTCCCTCCTGGACGAGACAACGCGCGGCCTTAAGGTTACACAAGTCGCTCATCTTTCCATACAAACGCAGAACAGTAATTAGTACAATGTTTGACGTTGACCATAAAAAACTAAGTATAATATAAATTGATCTCGTTGTTATCTATGTCTGTATGTACCCAAAATCGTAAAAAAATATACATAAAAAAAATACAAGCTTCTAAACTTTCGTATTTTAACACTGATTTTAGCCCAACTTTGAGCGAAAATAAATAGTACACGGAGCACGAAAGATTAAAAATAAAGCCCGTACAGATATAGTTTAGTTATTCAAAAGTTGAAATAAATTTATTTTTAAAAGATACACGTAATAGTTTTTCTATAATAACTGTTTTGCTAAAAGGACATTTTAGGAATGAATTATTGTGCATTTCATTCTAGCACACATGTTCGCGCACTATGTCTTGTGAGATAGCAATCATTTTGTTGGAGTTCGCGCCATCTTCTAGTTGAACCTTAACGGTTGCCATCGGACGAGACCTTTCACTGCCAGTAATATTCTCCATGCTGAGCAGTGAAACATCGTGGGATGCCGTGGAGACTTTTGCGCAAGAGGTAATGTCCACCAAGGAAGAGGCCGAGTGTCGGAGAGAGATGGAGACGCTCGACCCTAGAAGAAGGCCGAGATGAAGACGTCGTGCGGTCACGACGACCGCAGCGTCCCACCTTAGCAGGGGATCTCGAGGTGGTAGCGTAGGAATACCGTCACCCATTGAATTGAGTCCCCAAGCGGTTCGTGATGCGCAATATACTCCTGCGTATCGCAGCATCACAGAGAGGGAAAGGTCCATGTAAGCCTCTTAGGACCTCTCTTACTCGTAGCCGTAGACAAAGGGTCTGCACAAACTAGTAGATGGCCGTCAGCAGAGTCGCGGAGCAAGCTTACGCATTCCCGTAGCTGAGCATTACGACGGAGAGAAGGAGTTCCGCCGGGTTTTAGTGGGTATAGCTGCGCCCATCTTACCATCTTTTCGGGCGTAGCGAGCCCCACATACCCGCCTAGGGGATGCCTAATGCTTTTCCTGGCTTTAAAAAAAGGAGAGTAGTATTCTATGTTCACAAATATATATTTTGTATGGCACTTTAAATTCTTTATTTCATGGGGCGAAAAGGGGGCTATGATTTTAACAGTCTACGTCGCGGTGTCACAGTTTTTTAATTATATTACACTACAGAACCATTAGTGCGTAAGCTGTACTTACACTTGAAGACATTTAAAATACAGAATCGTTATTTCGTCGTGTATATAAAGGGTCGTTAGTGTGAGTATTCATTATTGTATTAGTAACTACAAATATGCATGAGACGAGTTCTTTGTCACTGGTAAGTTTAAGCATGTAAGTACAATTTTGATTTGACTAAGGGGCTAAAGTTCGGAACCTTCCAGAAGAGAGATTCAAAAAAAAAGTTTTTAAGCAGCACCTTTTTTTTAACTTTAACAGACTTTTAAAAAAAAATCATTTTTATTTTAAAAAATAATGTATCTTTTATTCGCAAAATAATTAGGGGCCTTCGCTCCTTTATTGTGGCACATACATAAGTAAATGAGTAAGTTAGTTGGCAAACTCGTAGGTGAGTGGTGATAGTTGTCACCTAGAAACGTAAACGAGTTCACCCGGAAAAATCTAGTTTCGGGTGAACTGGGTGTCAGACCCAGGCAACTAAGTAAGAGGTAGTACTATGTTACTTTGCAGCCGAATTGGACCGGCACGACTGAGGTGGTACCTAACACCGGTGTCAAGTGACAGCTATGCGGTCGCGTTTCGTGCGGACTGTGGGTTTCTTCGGTTGCCCATTGGGAGATAGGGAAAAGGAGGGCAACGCATCTGCATAACTTTTGGTTGTGCCTATGTTCTTCTATGTTCTATGTTCGTCACCACAAGGTTCCGACTGTTCGGTTGCCTCTGTATGACATTAAAAACTAATATATTATTTAATATTTAAATTTTATTTAGATTTAATATTTAAATATTACATTAATTAAACGATTTAGACATTAAGTACAGTTCTTAGTATAAGATAATTAAGTTAACATATTAGTGTAGTGATATTCTCCGCAAAAAAGAAGATTAAACAATATTACAAAATATAAGGGTCGAGTGCAACCAGATTTTAAATGAGTGAGAAACAAAGATATTTTTAATGGTATCTATTAACGAGAAAACTAGATGTGATAAATAACCTACTATTTAATTACTTAAATCTAAAGAAACAAAAAAATCTAAAAATCAATTTCTTAAATTACCTATAAGAGACTCCTTACTACATCTAGCGAACAAGTAGTGTACTAATTTTAAAGTGAAATTGTTAATAATTTAAAATGGAAAATATAACTTATCGAAAAAGACTTTTCAAATCTAAATCTGAGCAGCATATTGATTCAATATTCGAAGAGGAGTCTATATTCAATTCCAGTTTATTAAATATTACCACATCAAGTCAACCCTATAATGCACCCGTAGACATGACCGAAATAATCGAATTAAAATCTGATGTTGAAAAACTACAAGAAGAACTCACCAGCGCTCACGAGGAAATCAGTAACTTGAATTTGGAGTTAACAATACTTAAACGTGAACTAGATTCTAAAAACAAGATTATAGCTACGTTAAAAAAATTGTCTAAAACTACTACACACACCTTAAGCACTCCTAACAGAATATTGACTACTCCAAAATCAAGATTTTTTTTAAATATTAATAGTAAAATTAATAGAAATACACCACTGGTTCACTATAAGAGCGTTTGCAAAAATAAGATAATTGATACACCAGAGTTAACAACAAAGAAAAATATTGAACAAACGACATATTGTATAAGTCAAACTAAAGACATCAATAAAACAAACAAAACACAACAACAATCGAATGAGGGTACTTTGAAAAAAAATAAGATATTTATATTAGGAGATCAACAACTAAAACATCAACCTTTATCAATGTATCGTGCTAGATTAAATGGATGCAATGATAAATATTTGATAAATGGACATATAAAACCTTATGCTTTGTCTTCACACATACTGGAAGAATGTAATATTTTAAGTAAAAAATTGAGTAACGACGACATTGTTATTATTAGTGTCGGCTCAAATGACAAAAATCCGTATAAACTATACCGATCTTTGGAGCACAATCTGCCATTTAAATAATAACAAAGTATTTATAGTAGGTACCAGTTATAATCCATATCTTAATACAAAATTATTGAATTATAATATTAGCCTATTAGTAGGTAATTATTCTAATTGCACGTATATAGATCCGAAAGATAAATATTATTCAAATTATAAGACGAAAAGTGTAGAAGAATATTTATGTTTTAAATTAAATATTGAAATAGATTTCATAAATTATAAAGAAAAATATATTATGAAACCGTCAGGGAAACAAAATTTGACGAAAAAAACATACAGAAAAGGAAGTATACCATATTTTTTCTCTTTGAAATCGAAAAAGTTACTAAATCCTCTAAAAAACAGTGAACCGTATAGTGAGAAAAATAATTGGAAAGTAGGTACCATTCCATATTATTTCCAAAAAATGTCGCTCAGCAAAAATATTTGTAATAATAATATAATATAATAATAATGAATCTTCAACTTCACCGTTGTTTTTTCGAAAACACTGATGAGTCGGTAACCATACTACACCAAAACATAGCTGGTATATTAAACAAAATTGATTTATTCGAAATTGCCTTATGCGATCTTATGGAGAATAGTGATGTCAAGGGCGTGGATATAATTTGTTTATCAGAAACGTTCATTAAACGCGGATCAGAGTTAAATCTCAAATTAAAAAACTATATAGTAGCATCACAATTTACCAGAACAAAACAAAAAAGGGGAGGTACCTGTATTATAGTTAATAGAAAACTAAATTTCGAACCTTTAAATAATTTAATGAAACTAATACCGCCCATTGAAAATCACTTTGAATATTGTGCTGTAAAAATGCTTTCGCTCCATTTAACTATAATATGTATTTATAGAACACCGACTTCTGATATAAACTTGTTCTTTTCAAATTTAGAGGCACTTTTATATAAAATAAAAATAACAACAAAGAAAAAGATTGCGGGGATTGGAATATTAATATCCTAAATAGTAATAAATACTCCAAACAACTTTTATCTATTCTATCCAATCATAACTTAACAAATCATATAGTAAAGCCAACTAGAAAAAAAGCTTGTATCGATTTAATAGTAAGCAACATGAAGGATGCTATTCCTCAAAACCATTACTTGGCTCTATCGGATCATGAGACTGCGCAAACGTTAACTTTTGAATGTAAAAATTATAGAAAAAAAAGCATAAAAAAATTGAATTCCATTTTGAAAGAAAAAGAGATTACTGTAAAAGTAACATAAAAAAAATTTGTGAATGCGTATCTGCGTTATCGTTTAGTGAAGTGTATAACCAGAGTGATACAGACAGTGCATTTGACATATTTCGAGATGAACTACTTTTATTTTATAATTTGTGTTTTCCGATGATTACAGTAAAAATTGTAAATAAAAAACTAAAAAATAAATGGATTACCAGAGGCCTAAAAAAGTCTTGCATTGTTAAAAGAAGGTTATATTTAAAATAATTGCAGTCTAAACGTAACAAAAAAAGTAATAAAGAGCAATATCTAAAATATTCGAAGTTACTCAGGATATGTATAGCTAAATCGCAATCCCTGGGTAATATCAAATACATTAATCGGGCTAAAAATAAATGTAAGGCATCATGGGATGTAATCCATTCAGCGACAGCTACGAAAGCAATTAACAATTTAATAGAAAACATAAAAATTAATGACATTATGATTAATAATCCCGCAGATATAGCTGAACACTTTAATAAAAATTTTATTTCAATATGTAATAAGATTCAATCCGATAACATGCAATCATATATAATAAATCAAATTTCCTATAATTATAAAACCTTATTTCTATCTCCTACTGATCCGGAAGACATTTTCAAAGTAATAAAAACATTAAACAATACTAAATCTGTCGGATTTGATGATATTAGCACAAAAATAATAAAAATATGTGCTGCAAGTCTAAGTGCTCCATTAAGTCATATTATTAACTTATCTTTCATTGACGGTAAATTTCCAAATAATTTAAAGTTCTCGATAATAAAGCCCCTTTATAAAAAAGACGAGAAAACTAATATAAATAACTATCGTCCAGTGACTTTATTATCAAATCTATCTAAGGTAATGGAAAAAGTAATGCATACAAAAATATATGACTTCATAAACTCTTTCAATTTACTTAAATCTCAACAGTTTGGATTTAAAAAGAATTGTAATACCAGCCTAGCATGTTTTAAACTAAATAAAACAGTGACGAAAAAATTAAATTTTAGTAATTCAGTAATAGCAATTTTTTTAGACATGACAAAAGCTTTTGATTTAGTTTGTCACAACACATTGCTTTCAAAACTAGAAAGATATGGAATTAGGGGGAAAGCACTAGATTGTATATGTTGATCTAAACAATCTGTAGAAATAACACAAATGGTAGGGCAGCAAAAAATAAGTGTTAAATCAATGTACAAAACCTGTAATCCTTACGGGGTCCCCCAAGGTAGTGTATTAGGACCTTTGTTGTTTTTATTGTACATAAACGAGTTTCCTGATGTTATAAATCAAGAATGCATAATGTATGCTGATGATATAACAATAATATTAGCAAATAAGGAAAAAACTCATCTAATGACTGAATTTAAAAATGTTATGGAAATTATCATGGAATGGCTAGAATTAAACAACTTATCAATAAATTTAAATAAAACTAAGATTATAAATTTTAAAACTTATAAAAGTAAAAATATAAATATGAACACAAAATATAATGGTTCTTATATACAGGTTGTTGAGGAAACGCCTTTTCTAGGAATTACTGTTGACCAACATTGTAACTGGAAAGCTCACGTAGATAAACTTAGTACTAAACTGGATAGATTTGTGTATGTGCTCAGAACCCTTTGCTATAACGTTAATATACAAACAGCGTTATTAGCTTATCATGGATATGACGTATCATCTATTCTAAGATATGGTATAATTCTATGGGGAAACTCAGTCCATAGTCATAATATTTTCATAAGACAAAAGGCATGTATTAGGGCCTCCTGCGGCGCGCCACGTCTAGATAGCTGTAAACCATTGTTCCAGCAATATAAAATTTTGCCCTTCCCTTGTCTATATATATTCGAGATGCTGGTATTCGTATGGAAACATAGTGAATTATTTAAAAAACAGAAAGAAGTAACTAGTTATAGAACACGTAATGAAAATAAATTATATGTTCCAATTAAAAAACTTCAAATCTATTCAAACAGTGCATTTTGTATGGCTATTACATTGTTTAATAAATTACCACAAAGATGAAAATTTTATCGTATTTAAAAGATTTTTTTTAAATCTGCTTATCAAAAAATGCTATTATAGTGTAAATGAATTCTTAAATGATAATCAAATAATATAATTGAAGTGTATGAAATTGAGAATTGGGCGCAAACTAGATTTTATTAATTTATATTGTGTATTGATATTTGATTTTATTATTATGATGACATATGAATAGACTTGTTACTAAATCATTGGTATATGTGTATTTTGTAAACCCAAAACTAAAATGTAATATTTGCACACTTATAGGAAGTAGAATGTAAGAGAACCTAAACTAATGTAAACAACTGTACTACATTCTAGCAAATAAATGATTATTATTATTATTATTATATTCGGATCGGAGCAATAACGGCGACGCTAGAATATAGGCCTTGATTCCAGTAATCACAATTCCTATCCTTCATTCTGGAATATTATACAGCTCCTTGGATAAATAAAGAGGTATGTTTGAGGGAGATAAGCGTTTCTAAGCAAGATGCAGATCTGGGCACGATACTGACCTCGATTTGTACTCACTATCATCATAATCATCAGATTTTGTCCGTCCACTGCTGAACATAGCCCTCCTTCAATGAACGTCAAGACGAGCGATCCCTTGCCACTCGCATCCAATACTGATCGGCCACTGACGGAGTCTTCCCACATAGTTAATGATCGACCAACACTTATTCACTCTTGATCCTTATTGACTCATCAGGGCACCTCGATGGCTACCCGCACCACCTCCACAACTGCCCTCACCCCATTGTACTGTCCCAACGTCGGGACAGTACAATGGGGTGAGGTTTCCATCCTCGCCCCTTGCCCCCTGCTCTTTTATCCCCTCTTCTTATAAGAGGGGTACAAAGAGCCCTCTCAGCTCAATCAGCTTCGCCCAAGATGCTGGGCTCACGCTAGGCTACTGAGGCCCACCGCCACTTCAAGGCCCGAACCATGGTGGGGATCGTCGTCCCACCTAGTTAATTTCAACACGTCTTCACTCTTGAACCTAACTGGACCATCAGCCATCCGTTCTCTTAAGTGTGTGACAAGCCCACTGCGAGGAACTTATCTTATCCCATCGCACTCGTCGCAGTGGGGTTAGATTTTTTTTTTAATTGTATGATGTCTTAATTATAGGAATGTACAGGCACATTTGGAGATTTTTTTTTCATTTTGTTGCTATGAAACCCCAAAGAACATTCATTCATATATGTAAAAATGACAAAATATTCCTTTCCGGACGTAACTGTCCCATAGTTGATAACTGATTGTTGTGAAAGAAAAAAAAAAACAAATCAACATACATTTATTTTCCTTAATCTACCTTGAAAATATTCACTTCTTATTTTTTTGTGATGTTAGCAATTCAGATTTTTATATGAATCCCTTCAGTCATATTTATTACCGAATGAACCACTTCAACTACGAGGGTTTCAACTTCTTCCACGATGTGTTCTATGGCTCCGAATATTCCTCCATCGTTCCCTTCTCCTCCGATCATGGGGAGTAGCAAGGCAACGACTAACGCCATCTAAAGTAGACGGTCATGTTGTTTTTTTAAAGAAAAATAATTGCAACAAACATATTTTTAAACATAACATTACCATCATCAAACATCTTTTTAAACATAACATTACCATCATCAAACATCTTTTTAAACATAACATATTTTTAAACATGACCCGGCATTTTTTTGTATGTTTTACACACACCATGAGTTATTATCAACTGATATTAATATACTAAAAATTTAACATAATAATAATAATAATATCTATGGACGCTTTCACACCACGTCAATCTGGTCCCGTGGTAAGTACTCGAAGAACTTGTGTTACGGGTACCAGACAACGGAAATATATTTAATACTTTTATACTATACATATATTTAAGATTTTTATTATATAATACACATATTTAATACACATCCATGACCCAGGAACATAGAAAATATTTTTGTTCCCTGGCGGGATTCGAACCCGCAACCTCCGGCTTTAGCGCTAACGCGCTTACCACTGAGCCACAGAGGTCGTCGGAGGTAATATTATATACAATTTTGTTTTTACTTTAAAAGAGATTTAATTAAACTAGGCAGAATGCTAGTATACGATTTTTATTTGTTTTATAATTGTAATATATCAGTACTGGCGTATCGGATGCAAAGCTGTTACTTACTTACAAGTTTGAAATCAAATATTTACTCTTATAATTAAAAAAGAAGTAAAATTTTGAAAAGCTTACCAAGTTATACATGTTGTAAAGTAGTATGTCTAAGGCATCTTAGAGACCATTTATAAGGACAGTATTGTGTAAGAACAAAATGAAGAAGGTATATTAATGTAATTCGTGACCAATCTAGTATTTGTTGTTGTATTACGTGTTTACAATGAAAACAAATATTGTTTATGCAACCTCTATTCAATAGAGAATGAAGACTATAATAATAATATTATCTATTGACGCTTTCACACCACGTCAATCTGGTCCCGTGGTAAGTTCTCGAAGAACTTGTGTTACGGGTACCAGACAATGGAAATATAATATTTAATACTTTTATACTATACGTATTATTTAAGATTTTTATTATAGAATACACATCCATGACCCAGGAACACGAAAAATATTTTTGTTCCCTGGCGGGATTCGAACCCGCAGCCTTCAGCTTGAGCGCCAACGCGCTTACCACTGAGCCACAGAGGTCGTCATATGTCTCTATATTCGTACGTTGCGGGATTGTTCGTGTCATAGACTTAGAATATATTATATTATGGTTCTTGTCATCATGAACTCCTCTTCTCTCCTCTCGTCTTATTTCATCTCCCTCTCCCCCCCCTTTTACCCTCTCCTTCTGCTTCCGTCCCATAATCACTCTTCTCGTTCTCTCGTGTTTTGATTGTTCTGATCGGACTTGCCCACAGTAAATAATAATTGTGGACGCAGCTTTACCCACTAAAACCCGGTGAGTGCCACCAATGCTACCTTTGGTGAGGTGCCTCGGAACTGTTGAGCAACAGGGCACCTCAACGGCTAGTCAGTCCCCCAAGAGACTGACACTACCTTCACAGAGGACTGTCCCACACCAGAAAACAACCGTTCCCAACGTCACGACAGTGCAATGGGGTGAGGTTTCCATCCTCGCCCCTTGTCCCCCCTGCTCTTTTGCTCTCTTCTTATAAGGGGCCATCCATAAATTACGTCACACGAATATCATGATATTTGGACCCCTCCCCCGTCCGATGGTCACATTTATAAGACCCCCCCCCCCTAGTGTGACGTCACATATTTTGCAATTTTTACATAAATAAATTGATAAATCAAAACAGCTGTTCCGAAATTAGTTTTAGTTTTGCTTTAAATTATTCTTTACGTTCGTTTTTTAATTAGTTCACAATACCTAGTCTTATGTGACGTCACAAAGTCTGGGAGCCCTCCCACCCCCTGGTCACATAATGTCACACTTCGTCGGACACATTAACCTGTGACGTAATTTATGGACAGCCCCTAAGAGGAGTATAAAGAGAAGCTCCCTCAGTTCAATTTGCTTCGTCCTAGGTGCTGGGTTCACCTTAGGCTACTGAGCCGCACCGCCACGACAACCGTGACGGAGAGGTAATAATATACTACAGTTATCACTATGCTGTAAATTGTTTAGCAATATTGGTCACTATAGTACGGAATGATACAGTTTCCCAAGCCTAAGAGCAAGTCCCGGCTCGTTTACTCATTTACTAATGGGAGACTTTCCCTCAAATGGCTTGTCAACTGAATAACCTACCTAAAAATAAATAATTCAGCTCAGGGATTGCATATTTTTGTTCTAGGCGCTGCTATCCATTGCTGTACTTATTCCCCTAAGTACATCTGAGAGCCTTGGTGAGGCAATAGCGGAGGCTGCGGATAATATGGCTGATTCAATACAGTCGTTTGTTACTCATGTATGTAGTTCTGTTTTTAATGCTACTAAAGACGCATATGATGATGTCAGCAAAGTGGTCGTTTTCTGGTAAATAAATATTAAGTTTCCTTAAACTGTTTCATTCTAAGGTACCCATTTGAAACAGTTGGAAGTGGTTTCAAATTAAGGAACTGCAACTCCCTGTTTAAACTAAAAACAGGGAACAAATTTTGTACAACTGGGAGTTAATTGACAGCCGCTTGATCTGATAGTGATTACCGTCACTCATACATCCACTCCCGCTACACCGAAGGGCTTACAGGTGCGTTGTCGGCCTTTCAAGTAAGAGTATTTCATTGTAGGTCCATCAGTCATACTGGTTAGTATATAGAGCTTATTCCACACTCTTTAATGTACTTTCTTATTCCTTCCAATTTACCGATACATATCAGGATTGACTAATTTAATTTGTAATTTAAGTAATTATAATTATTATTTATTCAGCATTGTAAATGCTGAATAAATAATAATTCAAACCAAATATTGAAAATACTTATTTTTGACAAAGTTTCCTAAGTTTTTGAATATATTTGACTACTTGCATGGTTACTCTAGTAAAATACTACAAATGCGATGATAAATGTGTCCATTTATCATCGCATTAAGTTGTTCTCACTCTATTCACGGCACATGTTAAAAAATCGAAAGGAGAATAACTAAACCAGCATAAATATTATAAAAACTAAAGACACACACATTAAGTACTTATTAGTTTTTTCGGGGTATTTTTTACGAGCTAAAATTTAAAAGTTTTTAAACAAGAGTTTAAAAATGTTTTAGTTTAAAAGTTTCATTTTGAGGCGGATGAAACAGCAGGAAACAGTTACAGAAATAAAACAAGTGTGTATTTAAAGATAACATTTATTTGTAAAAGAAAAACTATTTAATAACCCATTTCTTGGTACCCGTGTCTCTGTTGACCTGAAAAAAGACATCATCATCATCGTGATGGTGGTCAAGTTGGTAACGGCTCGGACTTGAAACGAGAAGTTTTTTTTTAAATTATAGTTGGATAGGCAAACGGGCAGACGTGACAACAAGTTAACCTGAGATTAGCCCCCGTCATGTGTTGCCTATCCTGAGACATAACATGTTTAGGTCTCGATGCCTGTCTTGCCCTTTTCTCCGAAACACAACAAAGCTGTTCACGTAAGAAAGAAGCAGTATGGTGGCACCCGAGCAGACGAGAGTGTGGCACAGCGCAATTCTCCCACTGGTAAAGCTTTACTAGCTGTTGCCTGCAGCTTCGTCAATGTTAAATGGACAGATGACTGCGGAATGATAATTATTTCGAGAGCATCCATCCATACGATATCACCATCATCATCATCAGCCTCTATCCGTCCACTGCTGAATAGGTCTCCCTCAATGAACGCCAAGACGAACGATCACTCGCAATACGCATCCAACACGGACCGCCCACTGTACGGAGATGGTCTTCCCACCTGGTTAATGGCCTAATGATGAGACAATCTTGCCAAAATTTATGTTTAGTTCATGAGAGCGTTGCAAACGAAGTCTTTATAACATAAGGATGTATTACTGATAGCACATATTATTACCTCCATACGCTTGTCCTCCTTGTCCCTGGCCAAATCCGCCGGGACCTCCGAAGTCTCCACGGCCTCCTTGGCTACCTTGGTTTCCTTTGAAAAGAATAATACAATCAGAATAAAATAAAATAGGAGGTAAAAGATATCCACGACAAGTGATAATCAGTTTTTACATTTTAAACCTATTTCGAAGCCAGGAATTTAAAATCAGTTAAAATATATACTACTAGCTTGTGCCCGCGACTTTGTCTGCGCAGGATAAGATTATTTTTCATAAAAAGTATCCTATGTTACTTCTAATACCTCCAAGAGTATGTTTTTCATGTTTCATGATGATCGGTTAAGTAGTTTTCGCGTGAAAGCGTAGCAAACAAACTTACTTTCCTACCAGTAGGATAGAGGGGATAGGCCGCTCGCTACCATGCGTACCGCACCGCCATCTTAATTATTTCTTCACTAACACAACTGTTATTTCGGAAACAAAGGCAAGATAGTCACTGGCACCGAAGCTTACCATCAGCTTTTCATGCTATGTACTCCGGGGCAGCGCATAATTCACCTGGGCTACTCCCAGGTGAATTATGTTCATGGCAACGCTAAACTCTTACCGTCAGATGACTGCTTGTTTGTCAACCTAAGTAACATGCATTCTTCTGGTAAAACATCTGCCCTTTGTCATTCCCTTCTTTTCGGTATAACGTAATCGACAAAATGGATATGTGGGAGAAGAAGAAGGCACGTACCCTGGCCGGAATGAATAATTCCTTCTAGGAACAAGCACCCATATAGAGCCAGTGCAACAAAGATAGTATTCGGTGACCGTACTTTACCTCATCTGCAAAACAACTGTTGGGAGGCCGAAATGAACAGGATGGTGGGACCTGTCATGCTATTTCGATCCTCTTTTAATAATAATAATAAAAATGTATAAAGGAATATTATACACCTTTTAGTCTGTGAATGTTATTGAATTTTTACCTCCTTGTCCTGGGAACTGCTGTCCTTGCCCTTGGCCTGGTCTAAAACCGCCCGGGCCGCCTTGATGACCTGTTATATGTTATGAATATAAAAACATATTTCTTAATTGCCTCAATATAAATGGCCTTAATATAAAAATATATTTCTAAATTAAAAATTAAAATTAACAAAGGATTGTGTGGTTTCACGAAACCACGGTAAAAGTGAAACTTTTTTTCACATATAGACTTTTAACTAAAAATGTTTGGAGTAATATTCCATTAAGGGTATAAATAATCGCTTTATCAATCTTAATTTTATACTTGGAAAACTTGGCGGCCGACCGTCACGCGACATGCAACACACGAAGTTTGAGACGATTTAATAAAACTGACCGACTAGCCGTCGAGGTTCCCTGTTTGCTCATTAGATCCGGGGCACCTCACCAAAGGCGGCATTGGTGGCACTCGCCGGCTTTTAGTGGGTAGAGCGTCCACTTACCTGCTTTCGGGCGCAGCGAGTACCACATACCCGCGTGGGGAAATCCACTCCCCCGTGGGATGTCGCAGTGCATTTCCCGGCGTTAAATAAAAAAAAGGCAGTGTAATTACTGGCACCGAGACTTACCTTCTAACGTCTATATAACACGCGAATGAGCTGCCCGGCCGAGTTTTAGGTTGTCTGTCCGTCTGCTTATCCAACTAACAACAAGGTTAGGTATAAACAAGTACATACCGAAAACACCGCCTCCACTCTGGCCGCCGAAGCCGCGGTCGTCCTCTATGCGGAATCCTCCTTAAAAATGACACGTCAACTTAGGCCTCGTTCAGATACGACAACTGCACGGTTTCAACCCTCTAAATTCAAAGACGTGTAATCGTGCAGTTCCTGCGCGTCTGAGCAAAAATAAATATCTACTAATATTATAAACAAGACTCGCGCGATTACCACGCGATTCGTAAACCGCGAGGTTGCCGCCATGTCTGAACGAGGTCTAAGTCATGACTCATGACGCGTGTGTTAAATTGTATTCGTAACAACAAACAAACGATCTTTATTTTTATCTTTTACAAATAAAAAAACCAAAATCTTAGTTATTTGAAATTTTCACATAAGTATTAAATTATGTAAAAAAAGTAAACACAAAATTTGTAGATCTTTATATTACCTACAACTTTGCGATTCAACTTTTTTCCATAAGACTTGTAGTTTTGCCGGAAATCGAGATAAACCGTTTTTTACCCTTACCCCTTCCCCTTCCACTTTCCCGCCCTCAGATCGCCCGTAAATTATTTTTTCTTCCATTTTTGTTACAATCTCTTCCTTTTCCAATAGGTTCCATCCTACTATATTTTTTCTGTTTAAAAAATTAACTTAATATTTCAGAGGGTTTAAAAACTTGAGTGGGTCATGAAATTCGTACTCCTCCATTACGAAATTTACCAGGCCATAGCAAAAAAAGTTTGGCAAACGCTGACATAGAGATAATCCCCATCTGTTGGGCGGCCCGTGGACAAGATTTAAGCTATAATTCGGTTGGCAACAATATGAAATGTAACATTACCCTGCTGGCCGCCGTATCCACCCTGAGGATTAGCTGAAAAAGAAGAAAAATATCATAAATACATGTGTCATATAAAAAAAGATTCCGACGAATTGGGAAACTCCTCGTTTTTGTAGTCTGTTAAAAAATTGGAACAATAAAGATTTTTACATTATTTTTCTATTATTTATGATTCAAGAGTTATAACTAAAGTTAAAAGTAACTTTAGCAAACACATTGATATTGTATTACTTCTAAATAGACATAATATATGCCGCGGTTACACCTCCACCACAAACAAACTTTCATCGCGGTTAAACTACCTATAGACCTTCTGAAAAAAGTCGGCTATAGGAAAAAATATTTTTTGAAATTAGATCAGTAATTCCGTAGATTAGAGCGAACGAACAAACATTAGCTTCTTTAAAGTTGGGAAACTGACTGTGAATTTACAACAACCACAGAACATTACTGTTCTGTGGGTTGTACTATTGAAAGGAAATATACTATTTATCTACATTAGATAGAAGAAAAAAAGAAGTAAAATTAAAAAGGCGAAAGTTTGTAAGTTTGGATGTTTGTTGCACTTTCACGGCAAAACGGCAGAACTGAATTGCTTCAAAGTAAAAATGGTGGTGGTTTATATCTCGGATTAGAACATGGGCTATGAAAAAAACCCAACCAGTCACAGGGACTGCCGATAGAAGTGAAAACAAAACAATTAAATTCCAATACCTATAATAGGTACAGGCTTTAAAAGATTATGACAACCTATACAATTTAAACGGTGCACAAAATGGCGGCATGATATAATTTAGAAGCAACACAATTCACGAAACAAATATTGCATAATCATAAATAAATCAAACGTCAAACTGCGTCTCCAGCGGCTCGCGTGCGGTGTCGCTAGTCCACGTCATATAAACGTCAAACTGTGTCTCCAGCGTTACGTGTGCGGTGTCGCGAGTTTTTTTTTTTTTTATAAAAGAGGGGGCAAACAGATAGTCGGTTCACCTGATGGTAAGTGAATAGCGACATCCACAGACACCCGCTATACCAGGAGATCAGCAGGTGCGTTGCCGGCCTTTTAGATGTGAGTATGCTCTTTTCTTGAAGGTCCCTAAGTCGTATCGGTTCGGAAACACCATAGGTGGCAGCTGATTCCATATATTTGTAGTGCGAGGCAGGAAATGCCGTAAAAATCTAGATGTTGTGGATTTCCGGACATCAAGATGGTGTGGGTGAAATTTGGAATTCTTACGCGATGTCCGGTGGTGGAATTCTGCCGCAGGTATTATACCGAATAATTCCTCAGAACACAGAACAGTTCAGAGATTTTATCTCATCTAAAAATATGCGTACCGCGCTAAATGAAGTTTACACTTCAATAATCATCATTAATCCGGATACGGTTGTAATCTAAGTTAACGCAGGCGAAGCTGCGTCCACCAACTCGTATTTAAATAAAACATTTCCAGCCGCTTCTACATATAGTAGATTACATTATTACTTTAGGCAGCTTTAAAGTATCGCTCGGGCTCCCTGAGATCGTATCAAAGAGCCTTATTTTTTACGGAAAGTCGGTTCTGGTGGTGATCGGCGACCAGAGGATTAGCAGGTGCGTTGCCAGCCTTTCAAATATGAGTATGCTCTTTTCTTAAAAGTCTCTTAGTCGTTCTGAAATACCATCGGTGGCAGATGGTTCCATATTATAGTTTTTAAAGTAGTTGTCATTTTAGTTAGATACCACTGTCGATCTTCGCTACACAGGAGTACCAATGGCGGAAACGAGTGGCAAAACTTCACTTACCGTAGCATACTGCGGCTAGAGCGAGAAGAAGAAGAACGATCTGCAAAAGAAAAAAGAAGTAATAACTTAGTCACAGACTATATAGATTGAATTTAGTTTTTTAATAGATCTTTTTGTTTGGCCTATATAAGACAGGTCACGGCGTGTTCCGGAGGCACAGGCAGTGTAATTACTGGCACAGAGACTTAAACTCTTATATCTCAGGATAATACATAAATAAGTTGCCTGGGCCACTTTCAGGTAAACTATGTTATAAGTTATGTTCATGGGCGACGTCGACCACATACCATCAGGTGGTAAGTCTTGCCTATCAGGCTAACAACAAAGAAAACAAAGGTTAAAAGAACTATCGGAAAGTGGTCGTCCCAGAGATTAGCGCGTTCACATAATCTCTATATCATCATCACCTTTTATCAGTCCACTGCTGATCATAGGCCTCCATCAATGAACGCCAAGACGTCCGATCCTTCGCCACTCGCACCCCACACGACCGGCCACAGCACGGAGATCGTCTTCTCACCTGGTTAATGGCCGACCTATACTTCGTTTACTTAAACGTAATCTCCATATCTTTATATAGGTTTGTTATTAATTTTTGCTGTTGATTTTAAGTTAACATTGTTATTTCCATTGTTCAGTCTCGTGAACAAGACATTCGTAGAAAGTGTCGAAATATCGAGCTCCGCGAAATAAAAGTGAAAAACATGGTAAATATCACGTTTTAAATAATGTTTGCTGTTTGTTTTTATTTTCAACTATAATATGACTATTTTTAATTATTTTCATCTGTTAATCTGTATTTCAATTTGTTTAATCTTTTTTTTGGAAAAAAATTAAAATTATTGCTCGATTAATTAATTTAATATTAATATTAATTATTAATATTGTATTTTATAAGTTGCATTATATATTTACATGCACTTTTTCCGTTAAATTGACATTTATTGATCACTTTCCATACAAGTTTTACATAAAAATCAACAATAACGAAAACCTATTAGATTTTTCGGATTTTTTTGATTTTGATGTTGACTTTTGATTCAAATCACGGACACTTATCAGATTTACACAATTTTCAAAAGAGGAGAGAGACAAGGAGAACCATCTCATATGGGGAAAAAGTTGAAAAAGTGTCCAGCTCCGAATAACGGAAAAACTACGATATGAACATAGTTGTTGTAATGACTAAAACGTTATCGAAAGCGTAATTTTATTAGTGTGAAGTGTGAATTTATAATTTTTACATCGTCTCAAACTTTTTCGTCTGTGTGTTGCATGTCGCGTGACGGTCAGCCGCCAAGTTTTCCAAGTATAAAATTAGGATTGATAAAGCGTTTTTAATACCCATAATGGAATATTATTCCAGAAATTTTTAGTTAAATGTCTATAATGTGAAAAAAAGTTTCACTTTTACCGTGGTTTCATAAAACCACACAATCCTTTTATTGTATAATAATTAATGATTTTATTGTGTATTTATTTCGAATATATACATGTAATTTAAATTCGAATAGAATAACGGAAAAACTACGATATGAGCATAGTTGTTGTATTGACGAGAGTAGTTTTTACGGACACTTTTCATTCACCGAGATGGTCCTCCTCTCCTTATACACTTCATAATTTTAGGTTATAATTGATTGTTTTTTTATAAAACTATTATGAGTTGGATAATGGTCCTTTGGCCTAATTGATTGTCAATAGCAAAAAGTTGCAAGTTGCCATATTTAAATTTCGAATTACCGTGTCGTAAGATTATTGTTTTTTTAAGACAAAATAACCTATTGTTACAAAAATATCTGTGGTTACAAAGAAAAAAAAAACATTATTCTATAATTGCATCCAACATTTTTATTACATAAAATATTACATAAAAACACTAAAAATATATAAATAGAGCTTATTCGAAGGTCTCCATTGGCTGCAATACAGTCTTTTAAAACGTTGAAGCTAGTTATAATTTTTGCTATATTCAAAATAAATTTATATATCTACTTTTCTGCTAATACTACTTATAAAGGGAAAAATACTAGATTTTTTGTTTGTTTGATGAGAATTATCTCAAAAAATTTCCACCAATTTTAAAATCTTTAATTATGAAATTGTTACCTTAAAACTGAGAAACATAGGCTATAGAAATAATCATTAATCAGGATACGGTTGTAAATCTAAATTAACGTGGGTGAAGCTGCGGGCAACAGCTAGATTTCATAACAAGCACCTGACGGGATTCGAACCCGCGACGTCTGCATCACCTGACTACACTGACTGACCGACTGTTATACGTATATAAATTCACTTACTTTTGCCATGTTGTGTCCGTAAAGTGATTTCTTTGTTTGTCACAATTTTGATGAGAAGCGCTATATATATTATGTCTGCTGTTATCGGCAAAATTTGAGCGTTTGACCCCAGAAGATAAACGTACGTGGAAAACTTTGTTTTCGATCTTACCATGTCAACATATTATTATACAGATTCTGTTATATGATAAAGATACAATTATTATTATATAATATATTATAACTAGTGGCACCGACAGACGTTGTCCTGTACAAAATATTTTTTTTTGTGAATCTAAACCATCCTCAAATCTCCTTGAACTCACATAAAAAATTTCATCAAAATCGGTCCAGCCGTCTAGGAGGAGTTCAGTGACATACACACGCACACAAGAAATATATATATAAAGATAAAGATGTACCAACAGTGTATAAAATATAACTGGTTGCTTCTGGTGGAAATAGGCGTTTGTGCCATCATCCTACATATTTCTTAGTTATATAAAGAACGTAGTTCCTAACAAACTTATAACACTTCTTATACGTCAGATATACTATAATAATAATATCTATGGACGCTTTTACACCACGTCAATCCAGATTGACGTGGTGTAAAAGCGTGGTAAGTACTCGAAGAAGTTGTGTTACGGGTACCAGACGACGGAAATATACTTAATATTTTTATACTATACATATTAAGATTTTTATTATGTAATACACATATTTAATACACATCCATGACCCAGGAACACAGATTTTTTTTGTTCCTTGGCGGGATTCGAACCCGCTACCTCCGGCTTGAGCGCCAACGCGTTAACCATTGAGCCACAGAGGCCGTCAGTTATAAACCTCGGCTCATTTTGTTTCGCCTAATGTTCTGGGTCCACCTTAGGCTACTGAGCCCCACCGCCACGACAAGGCTTGAACCATGGTGGGAAACTCATGTGTTGCCTATCAAATCAAATCAATTTTTTTATTTAAAATAGTACCTGAAAGGGGCAGCGCTCAGCGGGGCTTGCGCCTTTGGCCTTCGTGGAGCAGTGGACTGTATATTCTTGGGTTAGGTACAAATAAGAACAACTTTTCAATTTAAACAATGCAGTGAATAGTAGAGTGTCGAAGGAGTCACGGGCAGAGTAACACCTTGTGATAACTAGCGAGTCGAGCAGAATAGTGATTTGGCCCGCCGAGCGCGAGATTCTTATTAGAATCGCATTAGCGTTGTGCGAAGGCGGGCCGGTGTGATTTTGCGAGCGCTCGACCAATCAAGTGCGAGCGCGCTGGCGTTCATCGCAAAATTTGAGGCAAGCGTGTATAGTGAGCATGTGTGTACGTGAGTGTGCGTGCATTACTTTATTCATATAAAATTTATGGTTACAAATGCTTATCTATATAATTTTAACAATTGTGTATAAAATAAAAGAATTACAACAAGAAAAATAACGATTAGACTTATGAGCTAATGTATATAAAACAAAACTAAAATCTAAGCTGTTATTTACAATCCCCCCTCGTGCGCAAGCACCATATACTCAGTTCGCAGTTGTAATTACGATAAGACGAGAGGCCGGACAACGAAGCAATCCTGCTGCTGTTCTGATCTCGGTCACCCGAACTCGTCCGTCGGGCGCTGGGTAGACTTTTACCACCTCGCCTCGAGGCCACACCCCTCTGGGCATTGTGCCATCACATATGACTACGATGTCACCGACTTTTATGTTCGCATGCGGGGGGATGGAGCCAGACCGGGGCATCAAGAGAGGTCTGTATTCTGCTGTCCAGCGTGTCCAGAAGGCGTCAGCTAATGCTTGTGTAGCCTTCCAAGAGTGTGCGTTCAGTGGCGTGTCTTTGAAGAAACCCAGCGGTGACATTCCACTTGAGCGTCCAATAAGAAAGTGGTTTGGGGTTAACGCTTCTTCATCTAGATTGGGATTCACCGGTGTCAATGGCCTTGAGTTGACAATATGTTCCGCTTCTAGTAACAGCGTATGAAGTATATCATCGGATTTCTCTTTCAGCGTGACTTTCAAAGCTGACTTTACTGATCTAACCATTCTCTCCCAAGCGGGGCATCACCCTCCCATGTTCGGGGCACCGGGTGGTATTTTCTTCCAGGTGATCAGTTTCTCAGATGCGAAAGCTTTTAATTCGTGACCGTTGTTCTTTATGGCCTCGGCGATTTCAGTCTCGGCGCCCACGAAGTTTGTGCCGTTGTCGCTGTATATTACTGTCGGCGTGCCACGGCGAGCTATCATTCTGCGCAGGCTCATGATCATGGAGGAGGCCGAGAGAGATGTGACCGTCTCCAGATGCACTGCTCGTGTGGTGAGGCAGGTGTATAGTGCGCCCCACCTCTTTTCTCGTCTTCGCCCGACAACTACATGCATCGGCCCAAAGTAGTCTACCGCTGTTGCTGTGAAGGGCGGTTGGTTCTGGGCCTGCCTTTCTGCAGGTAAGTCGCCTAAGGGGAATTTTGAGGGGATCCCCCTATAGGTTCGACACCATTGGCATTTGTTGCGTATGTAGCGTATAACACCGCGCAGTCCTATTATATGGTATCGTTGTCTCAACTCGTTCATTACGGTCTGATGGTTGCCGTGGTTGAAGGTTGCGTACGTATGATGCACCAACAGCTGAATGAAGCCTTCCTTTGCGTGTAAGACTGGCAGGTTATGCTTATCTCTTATTCTGCTATCTAAGCACAGGATGCCGTTGCGGTCGATCTTCACGGAGAGCTTGTAGAACGGGGACTTCTTCGGCGGTCGCCGCCCAGCCTCTATCGTCGTGATATCTTCGCCGAACGAGTTATATTGGCTTCGTCTTACTAGTAACAGCTCGGCCAGTCTCATGTGGTTTGGTACGAGCTCTGTACTTGTGTTTATTTTGAGTAATTTGGCTTTAAATACCTCGGCAGCGAGAAGAACGGTGGCAGCAACACGTATTAATCGCGTGTATTTAGAGAAACGTTCTAATTGAGGTAAGTAATCACTCACGTCATGCCTAATGGTTACATGTACTTGTTTCAGGATTCTTTCTTCCCCTGAAGGGGGCGACGGCGCCGCGGGGAGCTTCTCTCGTGGCCATGATGCGGAGTCATGCCTAATGAACTCGGGTCCAGTGAACCACCTATGCTCTGCGTTAAATTCGACAGGAATGCCCTTGGTCGCGTCGTCCGCGACGTTATCTGCACTGGGTACCCATCGCCAGTTAGCTGGAGTGGTTAGGTTTTCTATCTCGGCTAGTCTATGAGCTACGAATGACTTGAACGTGCGCGGGTCAGATTTTATCCAAATATAATAATACCGTTTTAGAATCTGACCAGTAATGACATTTTGTTATCTTATAATCCGACTCGCGCTTGACCGATTCGGCTAGTCGACTACCTAACACTGCTGCTTGAAGCTCTAGGCGGGGTATCGAGATGGGTTTTAACGGAGCTACTTTGGCTTTGCCGGCTACAAGTCGCGATGTCTTTGTACCGTCCGACCTTGTACTTACTAGATATATCGCGGCCGAGTATACCTTTTCACTCGCGTCACAAAAAACGTGTAACTCCCCCTCCCCAGAGGGCGTGGCAGGTACGTATATATCTATTTCTAGTTTTTTCAAAAGTTTTAAGTCTCAGATGATAAACATGTCACGTGATTTTCCTTTGTGATGGGGTCATCCCAACCTATCCCGCTTCGCCATATCTCCTGAATAAGACACTTGCCTATCATCGTAATCGGTGAAACCAAACCTAGCGGGTCGAACACAGACATGACCGCGCTGGTTACTTGTCGCTTGGTAGGTAAAGTGCTGCCATCTATGACGCTCGCGGGCGTACTCCTAAGGTTGACGTTGAAACCTAATGTATCGCGTGTGTGGTTCCATATGAGACCTAATGTTCGCTCTATATCGCTTTTACCTAATGTGGTCGAATCGCTACTGCGCGTATCAGTGACGCCGCTTATCACACCTGGCACGTTCGACGCCCATCCGCGTAACTCAAAGGATGCGTCTAAATGTACTTTGTACATGGCGTCTATCACTCGCTTTGCCTCGCTCTCGGTGTCGAACGCGCCTAAATAATCGTCCATGTAAAAGTTACGCACTGTGGCCTTCGCGACCTCGGGATACTGTTGGCCGTGATGTTCTGCGTTTTTATTTTTCACATAAATGGCGGTACACGGAGAGGATGCCGCCCCGAATATTAATGACGTCATGCGGTATTCTTGTGGCGGTCCCTCCCTATCTTCGCCCCTCCATAAAAATCGTAGACTATCACGGTCCTGCTGAGCGATTTTCACTTGAAGGAACATTTCCTTTATGTCTGCTACCACTGCGATCCTACCTTCCCGAAACCTAATCAATACTCCGAATAAAGATTGTAACAAGTCAGGACCTGTCAGGAGCGCATCGTTCAGACTCTTTCCCCCGTACTTGGCTGCTGCATCGAACACCAATCGTACCTTACCCTTTTGGGGGTGCACTACCGAAAAGTGCGGCAAGTACCAGCTGCGTGGTGACGTAACTGGGTTGTCAATTTTTTCTGCGTAGCCTGCCTTTATTAAATTGCCTACCTGCTTGTTATATTCGGATATTAGAATTAAATTTTTATCTAACTTGTTTTCTAAACTGTATAGACGGCTGAGAGCTTGTTTTTTGTTATTAGGCATTATCTCATCGTCGGTTCGCCATAGTAAACCCGCTTCGAACCTGTTGTGATCTATTTTCTTACAAGTTTTATTTAGAATCGCTAGGGCGCGCTGTTCAGGGTCTGACGTTGGCCGTCGCGCTTCTATGCCTAGCGATTCTATACTAAAGAAATTCCTAATTAGATCTAACGCGGGATCGTCTGTCGGCGTGGGACGCACGTGGTTTATTAATGCGACCGTGCCACGTGGGCGTGCGTCCTGCCCGTGCAGTACCCATCCTAATTTGGTTAACGATGCCACTGGTTGAGTTCTGTTGCCGATTCGTAACTGCCTACTCGCACTCATGGTTTCTATATTTCTATTGCATAGACCAC
Source organism: Helleia helle (assembly GCA_963853865.1). NCBI lineage: Eukaryota > Metazoa > Arthropoda > Insecta > Lepidoptera > Lycaenidae > Helleia > Helleia helle. The sequence continues at coordinate 13,757,918 of OY971433.1, read as the reverse complement.
GGATCGATAACGTGACGCGGCACGATTCTATTTCGTCTATGCGACTGCCCCCTACTCCTTCCAACGATAATAACTGGCCGTGCCCTCTCTCTATGACGCTGTCCGCCGCGCCTTGTTCAACGAGCGTCATGGTTGAACCTTCATCAAGTAAGGCGTAAGTGGTGGTCGAACCTATGGGGCCGCTAATCTCAACCGGTACTATCTTTAAGTAGGTGTTAGACGCATGTATATGATTTATGGAGCTGACATTACCGCTCGCTGGCCTTGATGTGCCGTCGTTGCCGTGTAACATTTTATGGTGTGAGGCTTCACACCCATTTACTCCGCACGGTATGTATTTACATTTGAACATTCGCGGATGTGAGCTACTTAGACACCTAAAACATAATCTATCACGTTTGGCCGTCTCCCATCTCTCTTTAACCGATAGTTTCGTGAAGTCCGCGCACGCCGCGTCGCCGTGATTTCCTGAACATAATATACAACATTTTATTTTCGCGTCTACCGATGGTTCTACACTAGGTCGTGACGGGCGGGGTTTTTGCGGTCTCGAAGTTTGCTTTTTTATGGTGGCGACTGTTTTACGTGACGGTTTGGTCTCCGGCTCCGATTCGTAACACGAGCTATCACTGTCCTCTTGTGGATGGCGCATGCGCGGACGCTCCCGTTCGCGGGTTGTGTTTACTACGCGAGGTTTCATTCGATTTTTTCTCTCATCACGTGTTGTTTCATAGGCGAACATAGCGCCGCACTGATCGGCCATGATATTAAGAAAACGGGACAACAATTCTAACTCGGGCGCTCCGGAGCGTTCCGATCTAAATTCGTACCATTTATATTTTAAAATCGTGCTGAGTTTTTCTACTATGCGACTCACTAACTCGGGCGAGTACAAATATTGCGGTTGATTTAGTGATTTTATGGCCGCTACTGTATTGGATACTTTGCTCGCGAAACTACTGATGTTGCGCCCGTCTTCGCCCATACGGGGCATTCGCTTAATGTTATGTAATTCCGATAATATAAGTAATTCCGGTCGGCCGTATCGCCTTTCTAAGGTGTCCATATGGATCGGACGACGTGAATAGCAAAGCTCGTAACTGTTTCGCGGGCTGTACCTCGCAGTGCTTTTCTTAATCTGGCTACATTTTGTACGTCGGTAAACGTGTCTACTGTGTCGTTAAAGACTGATTTAAATGCCATCCATTCTGTTATGGCCCCGTCGAAGTGGGGTAGGTCGTGGATGAATTTAAGAGCTTTCGATGTATTGGAATTAACCGCCTGCATAATCGCGTTGGCCAGCATTGCCATGTCGCTGCTACTACTCGACACGTCTTTGCCAACGCGTGGCTCGTCCCTAACAGAGTTGGGTGGTCGCGGCACCTGGCCCGGGATCTGGGCGTTATCTAGTATTACCGGTCTTTTAGTTACGCACTGTTCCGATATCCAACCCTTAACGCGTGACTCTTCTCTACTGGGTGGCTGTTCCGCGTCGTTTGAGCTCTCCAGTTCGATTCTGGCTATTTCTAATCGATTCAATGCAGCCGCGGATGCCGCCCTAGCCCGTGCTAATTCGGAATTATGTAACTCTAACTCGGCTTTTAACATAGATAATCGGCTACTGGCCCTATCCACGGGAATATTAACAACTGTGCCCGGCGCACTCCTTACTTGACTATCTAGCTCTTCTGCCCTGTTCTCGACTATCTGCTCGTTATTACCGCGCGTGTTGCTGCTTCCGCTAGTATTCTCGGCGCTGGTGCCCTTACTCCACGTATTCGATTCTGTAGACGTGGTTTGGCCTGACGTCGGCGTGGTGTCGGTGGAGGGCGTAGTTTTGCCCGAACGTAATACACGTACGTCTTCCATTGCGCACGAGGGGACCCTACTCCTAACAATATCTTAAAATTAACACTTTCACTTTCACTTGTTCTTAATGTCTTTACCTAACTTGCCTATCTTGCCTAATTCAAATCTTACCCGCTTATATGACCCCAAAGTGTTGTTATTAATGGCTGTGAGTCTGATATTTATTTCGCTGAGTCAGGAGTTCCGCAGGGATCTCATTTTGGACCCACATTTTTTCTACTATAATTTAAGTTTTCTATTTCAAGATGGCAATAAAAGTCAGTCAGTATATATATATATATATATATATATATATATATATATATATATATATATATATATATACAGAAGGAATAATAATCATATCACGCTAACTTAGTCCTGTGGTAAATTCGTAACATTCGACAAATTAAATCGAAAAATATTAATAACTAATATCTCCCTGTGACTATGTTCGCATTATCTGTTTTTGACAAAAGTATTTGTCATATTATCCAGGCAATAAGCTAATATAATGCAATTTAATCTTAAGGCGAGTCATCGGGATTACTATGCTGCAGTTGTATTTGTGAGCTTAAGGAGGACGGGAGTATGTCGACAATTGGTCATGTTAAATGGGCTAGTGAGCCCTGGTAATTGTGTTACATAATATGTGTAATGTGTAATAATTGTTCATATAGTACGTATGTGCAGTGTGAGAATGGATTTTTTTTTTCGGAAGGACTAGACTTTTCGGCCTGATGGCCTTTAAGCTCAATCGGTACAGTAAGTGAGCAGATGGCTCACTTAAGAAATATTCGAAAGGGGGGGGGGGCTCCGCGCCCCGCAGGGGGCGCGGTTCATCGCGCGCGCTGCTCGGGAGAGCAGGATTTGGACTAGTCAAATCCGATACGGTCGACGAATCTTTTACCTATCTTTTATTTTAGTGTTTGTTTTTCTTATGGAAAACTCTGATTATATCCTCCGTCATACGGTGGACTTGCCTCGGGCAGCAGTTGTTTTCGCGGAAGGCGAATTGCTCATCTATGAAAAGATTCTTTTCGCTAATGACGGTTTACAACCGCCTAAGCAGAATTCTTTCGTAGATTTTTCCTAACGAGCTTATCAGGCTTATGGGACGATAGCTAGACGGTTCCGAGCGCGGCTTTCCGGGCTTCGGTATTCCTATGACCGTAGCTTCTTTCCATATATCGGGGAACCTACAACCCTTGAGGAGGGCTTTTATAATGTTAACCAGGAGGATAACTAGGGCGGGCGGTAGTATTTTTAATACCTTGTTGGAAATCCCGTCCGGCCCGGGGGCCTTCTTGGCGTGAAGGCATTTTATAATGTCTTGGACCTCTTCTACGTCCGTCGGAAGGATTGGATCTCCCTCCAGCGGTGCAGAGGCCCTTCTCGCCACCTCCCTAGTTACCTCCTCTACGTGAGGGCCTACTCTCTCCCCCCAACTCCCCCCAGTTGCGACTATTTGGCTCGGAGTGCACTGACTCTCGAGTGTATCGGCTAAACATTCCGCTTTGTTTGTTGTCCTCTAGTGCAGGCGCGCGATTTAATCTTTTTAACGGAGGCATAGGTGCCTCCGTCTTTTTTTTCATTGAGCGGGCGAGTGGCCAGTAGGCCACGTGCGAAGATGAAATTTCACTCAGGAGGCGATCTCACCTTTCTGCTCTATTTTCTATGACCCGGGCTTTGACCTGTCGTTCGAGGTCACGGAGAGCTCGTCGATACTCGTCCGTCCGGTAGCGAGAGTATGTACGCTTTGCTGCATTTTTTGCGCGTATTAGGTCTTTAAGATCCTCCGGGAAGTCCCATCGGCTGTCATGGGCCTGTGAGATCTCCCTGGATGACTTTTCTGTCATTGCTACCAGATGGTCGGTGAAGTCAGAGCATGCTGATATAGCAGTTTGAGGACTGTCTATTATGTCGGGGATTTTATCGAGATGACTCGATTGAAGTATTTTGAGATTATCGTTTAAAAGTTTATAGTCGATGATCTTTTTTTTATCTGTATTTCTATTGTTTGCCGGGTCGCCGAGTTGTATAAGCACCGGCCTATGGTCTGAGTTAAGCTCCTGAATGGTTTCTATGGAATGTACCTGAAGTGTGATATTTCGTAGAATGGCTATGACTAGTATAGATGGCCGCACGTTCCTCTCGCTACTTGCGAAGTCGAAACGCGTGGGCTCATAGGGGGCGATAATAATACTTTTTAAATCATCGACTGCTTTACAGAGAATCTTTCCATTGTTATTGGGGCTGCAGAGATAACTCTGCAGCCCCATGAATGATGTTTACTATTTAGGTCGCCGACAATCAAGACAGCGTTGCCTAATTCTAATAGCGTATTTAAATCGCTAAATAGTAGTTTCCTATTACCCGATTGGTATACTGAGGCGATTGTGATCGACTGATGGCCGGTCATGCTCACCTGGCAGACGGAGGCCTCTAGTGATTCTAGGGCCGGCGTGTCTATAGGTATGCAGTGGAGGGACCTCTTGTAGTAAATGAGTGTGCCTCCAAGTTGGAATCGCGTCCTATCATTCCTAACAATATTATAAATGACTATACGCGGATCATTAATACTGGGTTTTAAGAACGTTTCCTGCACAAGGAGGACGTCTACGTCGTGTTTTTTGACGAATATACGAATTTCGTCGATGTTCGCTCTAATGCCGTTCGCATTGAACGACACCACTCGCAGAGAGCGCGGTTTTGTTCTGGCTGTGGTAGCCATTTATGGGATTGGAGTGGAAAACTTACTACTTTTTCCAGAATTTGAATAACTTCTTGGCGGGAAAAAAATTCAATACCGAGAGGCAGTACCAAATGCCTTTGAATAATCATTGGTAATCAAATATCAGCATACTCAATTGCATAACTGAGAATCTCCTTTTTTGTGCAGAGGTGAATCTTCTTTGCTGAATTATAGTTATAATATCAGTAGCAGTATCTTCGGAAGCATTATCTCTTTTATATCGTCCTAAGAAGACCTGGTTTATATTAAATATCTCAGCTGCTATTCACAATAATTTTCCCTAAAGAACTTCCTCGTATGCCTGCTTATAAGTAAACATATTATCTTTGAAAGTTCGGTTTGTGACACGCTTAATTTTTCTGGGCATCTGAAAAATAAATTTATACTGAATGAAACTAAAAATAACTAACTATACCGTCGTGCGCTGTACTTTAACGGCCTTATTAATAAACGTAGATTAGAGAAAGATTTACTTTATTCCAAGGTTTAAATTTAGATTATTAAAATTCTATACATATATATAACATAGTACATTTTATTAGGTAAACGTCATCAGGTACTTAAGAAAATAAAACATGATTGAATATGTAAAACACAACCGGTGGGAGGGAAGCGCTGTGCCGCGCTCCCGGTTGCATGGTCCACCATCTTGCTTATTTCTCCCGTCAAACAGCTTTGCTGTGTTTCGGAGAGAAGGGCAAGAGAGGCAGTGTAATTACTGGCACTGAGACTTAGCATCTTATGTCTCAGGATAGGCAACACATAAATGAGTTGCCTGGGCTCGTTCCAGGTATACTAGTTGATGTTCATGGGCGACGTCGACCACTTAACATCAGGTGGTACGTTTGCCAGTTTGCCTATCCAACTAACATAAAAAAAAACATGGCGTAAGAAGGGAGACAATTACTAATCTGAATTTTCACTCGGAATAAAAGTTAATTCCTGTCACCACATAGTCTACATAATGTCAGAGTAACTTGTACAAACATAATAAATATCAAAATCCCAAATTTTTCAGTTTGTTGTGTTCACATTTATTTGTCCTTAATATAGATACTGATTAATTATTTTACTGATGATTTAAGAGTGATAGACGAAATAAAATATGATATCAGAAATCAGATTACATCAATAAGAAGTGTAAAATTATATAAAATTCATATGAATTCTTTAGAAGTACTTCAAGAAGCGGAATTTAAAACAGGAGATCTGAAGAAGAAGATAATGGCAATGTTCTATTGGCACAGATACTACCTTATTATTGAAATTATGCATATAATTATGCATATATTATGAATTTATTAATGATTTTTTTAAAATACATTCTTTATTATATACATATTCATTTTTTTTTCGGATGGATCTATGCTAATGGCCCGAAGGCCCTAATGCTACATCGGATTAGCGTGAACCCATTCGGCTCACTTTTGATTTATAAAGTGGAGGGTTGCCCCCCGCCAACCGTGCAGTCTGCGACCACACGGCCTCCTGGCGTCGGTTGTTTTTTTTTTTATGTTAGTTGGATAGGCAAACTGGCAAACGTGCCACCTGATGGAAAGTGGTCGACGTCGCCCATGAACATAAATTAGTTTACCTGGAACGAGCCCAGGCAACTTATTTAGGTGTTGCCTATCCTGAGACATAAGATGTTAAGTCTCGGTGCCAGTAATTACACTGCCTGTCTTGCCCTTCTCTCCGAAACACAGCGAAGCTGTTTCACGGGAGAAACAAGCAAGATGGTGGTACCCATGCAGCCGGGAGCGCGGCACAGCGCTTCCCTCCCACCGGTTGTGTTTTACATATTCAATCATGTTTTATTTTCTTAAGTACCTGATGACGTTTACCTCGTCTAATAAAATGTACTATGTTATATACGCCAGGACGGCCGATCCCTTGCCGCTCGCATCCAACACGGACCGGCCACAATCAATGTCCGACCAACGTCTACCTAAACGTGGCCTCCACTCTAGAACCTTATTGCCCCATCGGCCATTCGTTCTCAAACTATGGCAAAAAAAAAGCTACGGCAAACTTACGGACCAGTCGTAGATTTAGAGGCCACGTTTCAGCCCCGTAGGTCATCATGGGAAGAACGCATTGGCCGTCTTGGTGTTCATTGGGGAGGCCTATGTTCAGCAGTGGACGGATAGAGGCTGATGATGATGATGTTATATACTATACCTACCACATAGATACCTACATTCATAGCATATCAAGATCCCATGGGATGGGGGACATGAATCGTTATTATTATTTATGTTTATAAAATATATATTCAAAAGGAAATAAATGGGCATTTAACATATAATATAGCTTTATTTACTTATAAATGCAAGAATATTAACTAATTTGGTCATTATTGAACCGATATTTTTAGTTATTGATGAGTGTAATTTATCTTCTTGTGCTTTTTTAAAATCAAATATTTCTCTTTCAAGAATCGCACATTTTAGTTTTTCTTTTTAAATTGAAATATGATGAGCCATGCAATAGCATGGCTCATCTTCGGCCATTTCCATCCGTCTTGTATGTTCTTTGTCTTTTAACATTTTGCTATGGCTTATCATAGTGTTAACATAGTCAACATGATCCTGTAAATAAATCCAGTTTCATAAATAATTGAGACAAATTTAACATAATAAGAGGTAGTGTAAGATGTAACTTACATGTAGAGTAAGATTGTAAGAGGTAGTGCCATGCTGCTTTTCAGCCGAATTGGACCGGCACGACCGGAGTGGTACCTCTCACTTGCATAATACCGACATCAAGGGACTGTTATACTGTCGCGTTTCTTGCGGTTTGTGAGTTTCTGTTGGCCTAGGGGGGATAGGGAAAAGGAGGGCATCATAACGCATCTGCATAACATTTGGTTATACAAATGTCTACGGAAGTCGTTAGTTACCATAAGGCTCCGACTGCTCGGTTGCCCGCTTATGACAAAAATAATAATATTATATTAGCGAGTAAGTAAATAATACCTGTTTAGACTTCAAACGCCAAAGGTAGGCACCATTTTTCACACCAGTTAAGGGATCGATTGGGTTTCTGGTTTATTTTTAACATTAAAATTGATGATAATAATAATTAACAATAAACTAATTTTAATTATTCGGAGCGAGGATTTTATATTTTCGGGAGCGTGCAAGAATTTATGCAATATACTTTTCCCCAAAAAATAAAACTAACAAATTATAGACAGAGATCTCAAATATGAAATGTCATATAAAAATATATTTGTTTACTGTCATCAATGTCATCAACAAGAATATAGTTCATTCAAATTTCATTCATAGCTCAATTTTTTTACTTTCAAAATAGGCGTGTTGCCATATTGCACGCCTTAAAACGAAGGTGTAAGGAATGTATTGTAAGTCCGTGGTTACTCCATGTTTATTAACATTCATATTACGATCTTAATACTTTACTTTGGGATTTACTAGTTCCAGTGTATCTTTAGATTATGCTTGGAATAAGCGATTTTTATTGATAAGACCGTAAATGTTTTTAGAAACACCTACGTAGAATAACTTTCATGTATCCTTATCCTTACTTCCTTACTAATATTATAAATGCGAAAGTAACTCTGTCTGTCTGTCTGTCTCTTCTTCACGCCTAAACCGCTGAACAGATTTGGATGAAATTTGCCACAAAGATAGCTTGAAACCCGAGAAAGGACATAGGATAGTTTTTATCCCGGAAATACTACGTGAACGGGATTTATGCGGGTAAAACCCCGGGACTATCTATCTTCTGAACCACGAAACAGATTTGGGTGAAATTTGATATGAAGATACTTTGAAAATTAACGTAGGATTTAAAATAAATCTTATCCTGAAAATCCCACGGGAATGGGAACTATGCGCGTTAGACCCCGGGACTGTCTATCTTCTAAACCACGGCACAGATTTGTGTGAAATTTGATATGAAGATACTTTGGAACTTAGCGTAGGATTAAAAATAGTTTTTATCCTAAAAATCCCACGGGAACAGGACCTATGTGGGTAAACCCGGGACTGTCTTTCTTCTAAACCACGGAACAGATTTGGGTGAAATTTGGTATGAAGATACTTTGGAACTTAACGTAGGACTTAAAATAGTTGCTATCCTGAAAATCCCACGGGAACGGGAGTTGTGCAGCTAAAACACCGGGACTGTGTATTTGTTAAACCACTAAACTGATTTGAGTGAAATTTGATATGGAGATAGTTTGAGACCCTAGGTAAGATAATATAAGATGTATAGTGTAACAAGAAGTTTTTTAGATGTGTCAATAGATGGCGTTAACACAAAATGTAGATCACGCTATCCATTACAAGATGCGAATCCTTATGAGGATCGCACTTTTGTATTGCACGCGTTTTTAATAAAGTATTCATATATTAGTAATTCATCCAAAAATGATTTATTAATAGAATTCATTATATTATAAAAAAGGAATACTTATATATAATAATGAAGCGGCTGAAAAAGCTAAAATATGCAAATACAGGAGTCTAGGCTCCGAATATGATTTTGTCCCATTCGGTGTCGAGACCCTTGGTCCGTGGGGTCCTAGCGCTTTAATGCTCTTTAAGGAAATAACAAAAAGGTTAGTCGACATCACAGGAGACCGAAGAGCTGGCAGCTTACCTCGGACAAAGAATTAGTCTAGCAATTCAAAGGGGGAACGCTGTGAAAATCTTCGGAACCTTGCCTAAAGGGGCTCCTTTTTATTAATATACTTAAGTTATTATATTATATTTTTTAAGGTTTTTAGTTTTAGGTTCTTTGTAATTTATATCCAATATGTTTTTATTTAATTATTTAATAATTTCAAATTGCAATAAATGACAAAGTACTATTTATAAACAATGCTAAGAACAATAATAAAATATATGAATAAAAAATATAACTTTTTCGTAGTTTTTTTGCTGGTAGTAGGTACTAATTTGAATTAAAATATTGATGTATCATAGGGTAGTTACGAATAATTTTGTATTGTTAGGACACAAAATAAATACTATAGAACGTCTGACACCTCAATCCTCCCATGAACTGGTTGCTGGAAATTATCCGAAACGTCGGGCATTTAAAAATCTTAATAAACCGCGATAAAATCCGTAAAAGTTATTTAAATATAATAAAAATGTACTACTAAATTAAATAAATATATTTTATAAAAACGTACTATCGGGCCTTACAGTGGAAGTAAATAGTATTCTTTAAATTATTATAGTTTGTTAATTGGAACCATTTTTTTTAATGTGAGGCAACCGAGCAGTCGGAGCCGGAGGTGACTACCGACGCCCATAGACATCGGCACAGCCAAAAGTTATGCAGATGCGTTGCCCTCCTTTTCCCTATACCTCCCAATGGGCCACCAGAAACTCACAAACCGCACGAAACGCGACAGCATAGCTGTCACTTGACGCCGGTGTTATGTGAGCGAGAGGTACCACCACGGTTGTGCCGGCCTAATTCGGTTGCAAAGCAGGCTACTACTACTTTATTTGAAAAATAAGATTTAAAACAATACTGTGGCAATACGATGACGACCTCTGTGGCTCAGTGGTAAGCGCGTTAGCGCTAAAGCCGGAGGTTGCGGGTTCGAATCCCGCCAGGGAACAAAAATATTTTCTATGTTCCTGGGTCATGGGTGTGTATTAAATATGTGTATTATATAATAAAAATCTTAAATATATGTATAGTATAAAAGTATTAAATATATTTCCGTTGTCTGGTACCCGTAACACAAGTTCTTCGAGAACTTAACACGGGACCAGATTGACGTGGTGTGAAAGCGTCCATAGATATTATATTATTTTTTTACCATTTTTGTCCGTCTGTTTGTTCCGGTTAATATCTGAAACGGCTAAGCCGATTTTGATGAGGCTTTTACTGGCAGATAGCTGACGTTATAAGGCGTAACTTTGGCCATAAAAAGAATCATCATCAATCCGAACGGCTGTAAATCTAAGTAAACGCGGGCGAAGCTGCGGGCAACAGCTAGTTTACTATAAGTCTAAAAGCAATATATTGCCTTCTTGGGCAGTCAGATAAAAAAAAATCGGGGACGGTTGAAACACAGGGACGATTGAAACGTTGCAACCGTCCCCAAGAAAGTGTTTCTATTGTCCCCATCCGACTCTGTTTTATTTCAAAGTCAATAATAATAATTTAAATTGACTTTAAAGCTTGATTCTGCTTTCAAGTGTCAAGCGGGTTTGTTTGTCCTAGCAAACATTGTTATTATTTTGGCATTTTTTTGTGTTTTCAGTTTGGTTTTTGGTTATTTAGATTTAGTAGTATAGTCCCGGTTTTGTTGGTAAGTTTTATTGTTCATTTTATATGTCTATGTAAATCATGGAGGAAAACGACCCTCTCGATCCACCGCCAACGCCGGACATAAATGACTCAGACTTTCCTTATTCACCAGTCTTAACTGCTCCACTATCATCTTTTACAGCTGTTGAAAATTCGATACGCAAGAAACGCTCCCTTGACTTTGTGAAAGACACAATACCAAATAAGCAAGCTAAGCAAAATGAATACAGGATTCGTTACTCAAACCTAGACAAACCTCCTTATTTGGTACATGTGTCTCGCAATGAAAGCGACCCAGCAACAGACACTACTTTAAACATTATTAAATTTGGACAATTCTTGAAGACCAATCGCTTTCCAGGTATAGCAAATGATGGCTTAAAACAAGTGGGCCGTAACAGAGTCTCCGTAACTTTTCATAACACTCAAGATGCCAATTCGTTTATGTCCCACCCTGTAGTTGTGCAAAATGGATACACTACCTGTAAATAACAGCTTAGATTATAGTTTAGCTCATAAGTTTAATTGTTATTTTTCTCGTCGTAATTCTTTTATTTTATACACAATTGTTAAAATTATATACATAAGCATTTGTAACCATAAATTTTATATGAATAAAGAAATGCACGCACACTCACGAACAGACATGCTCACTATACACGCCTGCCTCAAAATTTGCGATGAACGCCAGCGCGCTCGCACCTGATTGGTCGAGCGCTCGCAAAATCACACCGGCCCGCCTTCGCACAACGCTGATACGATTCTAATAAGAATCTCGCGCTCGGCGGGCCTAATCACTATTCTGCTTGACTCGCTAGTATCACAAGGTGTCACTCTGCCCGTGACTCCTCCGAAACTCTACCTTTCACTGCATTGTTTTAAATTTAAAAGTTGTTCTCATTTACCTAACCCAAGAATATACAGTCCACTGCTCCACGAAGACCAAAGGCGCATGCCCCGCTGAGCGCTGCCCCTTACAATTGGTCCTTCTTGGCCGAATCACTGTTTCAAGCAAGTGCATATCAAGAAAAGAAGCAAGTGCATATCAAGAAAAGAAGCAAGTGCATCTCAAGAAAAGAAGCAAGTGCATCTCAAAGAAAAGAAGCAAGTGCATCTCAAGAAAAGAAACAAGTGTGCGTCAAAGCAAGAAAGAAATACGAACGCGCGAGTGTTAGCAGTTGGTCTTGCCTAACCACTGTTAATTACTTGTTACAAATCGTCATTACGTACGTGGCCACCTAGCGGTGTTAAAGGCCATCACAGCGTACGGAGGCATAGTGAAGTGGCTGACGACTTCACGCACCTCCCCAGGTGTCATAGTCAGACCTCGCCGGTACGGTGCGGGCACGTTCTGGGGCCACAGGTTGGCACGCAACGACAAGGGTGGTTTTCCCGCCATTCTTTAATGCTCCCGTGAACACCTGCGCCCTATGCCGGGAGGTTCCTACCTTCCTATCCCGTACATTCCCATTCCTGGTCCGGCATCACCGCGGTAGTAGTCCGGCCAGGCAGATAGGCAAGATAGGCAAGTTAGGTAAAGACATTAAGAACAAGTGAAAGTGAAAGTGAAAGTGTTAATTTAAGATATTGTTAGGAGTAGGGTCCCCTCGTGCGCAATGGAAGACGTACGTGTATTACGTTCGGGCAAAACTACACCCTCCACCGACACCACGCCGACGTCAGGCCAAACCACGTCTACAGAATCGAATACGTGGAGTAAGGGCACCAGCGCCGAGAATACTAGCGGAAGCAGCAACACGCGCGGTAATAACGAGCAGATAGTCGAGAACAGGGCAGAAGAGCTAGATAGTCAAGTAAGGAGTGCGCCGGGCACAGTTGTTAATATTCCCGTGGATAGGGCCAGTAGCCGATTATCTATGTTAAAAGCCGAGTTAGAATTACATAATTCCGAATTAGCACGGGCTAGGGCGGCATCCGCGGCTGCATTGAATCGTTTAGAAATAGCCAGAATCGAACTGGAGAGCTCAAACGACGCGGAACAGCCACCCAGTAGAGAAGAGTCACGCGTTAAGGGTTGGATATCGGAACAGTGCGTAACTAAAAGACCGGTAATACTAGATAACGCCCAGATCCCGGGACAGGTGCCGCGACCACCCAACTCTGTTAGGGGCGAGCCACGCGTTGGCAAAGACGTGTCGAGTAGTAGCAGCGACATGGCAATGCTGGCCAACGCGATTATGCAGGCGGTTAATTCCAATACATCGAAAGCTCCTAAATTCATCCACGAGCTACCCCACTTCGACGGGGCCATAACAGAATGGATGGCATTTAAATCAGTCTTCAACGACACAGTAGACACGTTTACCGACGTACAAAATGTAGCCAGATTAAGAAAAGCACTGCGAGGTGCAGCCCGCGAAACAGTTAGAGCTTTACTATTCACGTCGTCCGATCCATACGAAGTGATGGACACCTTAGAAAGGCGATACGGCCGACCGGAATTACTTATATTATCGGAATTAGATAACATTAAGCGAATGCCCCGTATGGGCGAAGACGGGCGCAACATCAGTAGTTTCGCGAGCAAAGTATCCAATACAGTAGCGGCCATAAAATCACTAAATCAACCGCAATATTTGTACTCGCCCGAGTTAGTGAGTCGTATAGTAGAAAAACTTAGCACGATTTTAAAATATAAATGGTACGAATTTAGATCGGAACGCTCCGGAGCGCCCGAGTTAGAATTGTTGTCCCGTTTTCTTAATATCATGGCCGATCAGTGCGGCGCTATGTTCGCCTATGAAACAACACGTGATGAGAGAAAAAATCGAATGAAACCTCGCGTAGTAAACACAACCCGCGAACGGGAGCGTCCGCGCATGCGCCATCCACAAGAGGAGAGTGATAGCTCGTGTTACGAATCGGAGCCGGAGACCAAACCGTCACGTAAAACAGTCGCCACCATAAAAAAGCAAACTTCGAGACCGCAAAAACCCCGCCCGTCGCGACCTAGTGTAGAACCATCAGTAGACGCGAAAATAAAATGTAGTATATGTTCAGGAAACCACGGCGCCGCGGCGTGCGCGGACTTCACGAAACTATCGGTTAAAGAGAGATGGGAGACGGCCAAACGTGATAGATTATGTTTTAGGTGTCTAAGTAGCTCACATCCGCGAATGTTCAAATGCAAATACATACCGTGCGGAGTAAATGGGTGTGAAGCCTCACACCATAAAATGTTACACGGCAACGACGGCACATCAAGGCCAGCGCGCGGTAATGTCAGCTCCATAAATCATATACATGCGTCTAACACCTACTTAAAGATAGTACCGGTTGAGATTAGCGGCCCCATAGGTTCGACCACCACTTACGCCTTACTTGATGAAGGTTCAACCATGACGCTCGTTGAACAAGGCACGGCGGACAGCGTCATAGAGAGAGGGCACGGCCAGTTATTATCGTTGGAAGGAGTAGGGGGCAGTCGCATAGACGAAATAGAATCGTGCCGCATCACGTTATCGATCCGTGGTCTATGCAATAGAAATATAGAAACCATGAGTGCGAGCACCATAGGAAATTTAAACTTAGCGAAACAAAAAATAAGCAGGGACTTAGTGCGACAGTGCAGCCACCTAGCGGAATTAGAGGACGAACTATGCTATGAGTTGGGTAAACCGACCATATTAATAGGCCAGGACAACTGGCACTTAATTACGTCTAGGCAGTTACGAATCGGCAACAGAACTCAACCAGTGGCATCGTTAACCAAATTAGGATGGGTACTGCACGGGCAGGACGCACGTCCACGTGGCACGGTCGCATTAATAAACCACGTGCGTCCCACGCCGACAGACGATCCCGCGTTAGATCTAATTAGGAATTTCTTTAGTATAGAATCGCTAGGCATAGAAGCGCGGCGGCCAACGTCAGACCCTGAACAGCGCGCCCTAGCGATTCTAAATAAAACTTGTAAGAAAATAGATCACAACAGGTTCGAAGCGGGTTTACTATGGCGAACCGACGATGAGATAATGCCTAATAACAAAAAACAAGCTCTCAGCCGTCTATACAGTTTAGAAAACAAGTTAGATAAAAATTTAATTCTAAAATCCGAATATAACAAGCAGGTAGGCAATTTAATAAAGGCAGGCCCATAACCAACCGCCCTTCACAGCAACAGCGGTAGACTACTTTGGGCCGATGCATGTAGTTGTCGGGCGAAGACGAGAAAAGAGGTGGGGCGCACTATACACCTGCCTCACCACACGAGCAGTGCATCTGGAGACGGTCACATCTCTCTCGGCCTCCTCCATGATCATGAGCCTGCGCAGAATGATAGCTCGCCGTGGCACGCCGACAGTAATATACAGCGACAACGGCACAAACTTCGTGGGCGCCGAGACTGAAATCGCCGAGGCCATAAAGAACAACGGTCACGAATTAAAAGCTTTCGCATCTGAGAAACTGATCACCTGGAAGAAAATACCACCCGGTGCCCCGAACATGGGAGGAGCTTGGGAGAGAATGGTTAGATCAGTAAAGTCAGCTTTGAAAGTCACGCTGAAAGAGAAATCCCCCCCCGATGATATACTTCATACGCTGTTACTAGAAGCGGAACATATTGTTAACTCAAGGCCATTGACACCGGTGAATCCCAATCTAGATGAAGAAGCGTTAACCCCAAACCACTTTCTTATTGGACGCTCAAGTGGAATGTCACCGCTGGGTTTCTTCAAAGACACGCCACTGAACGCACACTCTTGGAAGGCTACACAAGCATTAGCTGACGCCTTCTGGACACGCTGGACAGCAGAATACAGACCTCTCTTGATGCCCCGGTCTGGCTCCACCTCCCAGCATGCGAACATAAAAGTCGGTGACATCGTAGTCATATGTGATGGCACAATGCCCAGAGGAGTGTGGCCTCGAGGCGAGGTGGTAAAAGTCTACCCAGGGCCCGACGGACGAGTTCGGGTGACCGAGATCAGAACAGCAGCAGGATTGCTTCGTCGTCCGGCCTCTCGTCTTATCGTAATTACAACTGCGAACTGAGTATATGGTGCTTGCGCACGAGGGGGAGATTGTAAATAACAGCTTAGATTATAGTTTAGCTCATAAGTTTAATTGTTATTTTTCTCGTCGTAATTCTTTTATTTTATACACAATTGTTAAAATTATATACATAAGCATTTGTAACCATAAATTTTATATGAATAAAGAAATGCACGCACACTCACGAACAGACATGCTCACTATACACGCCTGCCTTAAAATTTGCGATGAACGCCAGCGCGCTCGCACCTGATTGGTCGAGCGCTCGCAAAATCACACCGGCCCGCCTTCGCACAACGCTGATACGATTCTAATAAGAATCTCGCGCTCGGCGGGCCTAATCACTATTCTGCTTGACTCGCTAGTATCACAAGGTGTCACTCTGCCCGTGACTCCTCCGAAACTCTACCTTTCACTGCATTGTTTTAAATTTAAAAGTTGTTCTCATTTACCTAACCCAAGAATATACAGTCCACTGCTCCACGAAGACCAAAGGCGCATGCCCCGCTGAGCGCTGCCCCTTACACTACCTCTATCCCTACCTATAATATCACCCGAATGGGTGTTGTAAGAGAAATTCCCATAGAATGGTCCTTAGAAGACATTGTAGAAAATCTGGAAGTCCCACATGGATGTGGTAAAATTATAAAAGTGCGTAGGATTAACAAAAAGGTTATTAATAATGGCATTCCGGAGTGGCAACTAACACAATCGGTGATTCTTACTTTTGACGGACAGACATTACCTACCCGAGTTCTCTGCTTTTATATTATGGCCCTAAAAGTAGAACTTTATAAATACCCTACAATCCAGTGCTTCAATTGCTGTAGATTTGGACATACAAAAAATCAATGTAGGTCCAAACCAAGATGCTACAAATGCACTGATAATCATGCAGGTGAGGGATGTCAGACCCCATTAGACGACTCAATTTGTCTTAGTTGTTCAGGAGGACACACTGCTATAAGTAAGAGTTGCCCTGAATACATAAGACAAACAAATATTAAATTGATAATAATGGCAGAGAGAAATATTTCTTATGAGGAAGCATCCAAAACTATCCCCCCATCATATAGATCATACGCCGATATCTCAAAATCCACAAATAGTCCATCGCTTCTAAATATTATAATCCTATCTCGTAAAACCGCCGTATCACAATAAACAAGCGCACCAAGATATTTTAAATGAATTTAATATACCCGAATCACAAAATGGATGTGCATCAAACAATACTCCTACTATAGATGCTGAATCTGCCAATATTAATAACCTTCTTTTAAAATTATTAGTTGATATTATTAGTAAAAATGACTTTACAATAACAGACCACGTAGCAACAAAACTCGTCTCAATACTCAACCGTTACAATGGACCCACTCAGGTTTCTTCAGTGAAACGCTAGGAGCATCCAGAACAAGAAACATGAAATTATTCACCTCACAAATACTCTCAGCCCCACTGTTATATGCATTACAGAAACTTGGCTGAAACCAGATCATCGCTACCATCTTCATGGATTTTCATCATACCGTGATGATCGATTGGATGGTCATGGAGGATCAATGATCCTTGTTAATAATAAATTTACATCTACCTATCTTACCATCCCTGCTCACAATGGCAATGACATAAATATTGTTGGTATAAAAATAAAAAATAAAAATATTCTTTCCATATACCTTCCCCACCCAAGTCCTTCTATTCTTCCTTTTTTACGCAGTGTCTTTTTACTTTTCCCCCCTCCACTCTTAATCCTAGGAGACTTCAAGAGTCATAATGTTATGTGGGGATCGGAAACAAATGACTCCTTTGGCAGTGATCTGGGAGATATGTCTCTGTATCCTAAATGATGGCCTAACTACAAGAATGACTCCTCCTGGACAAAGGAAGAGTTGTGTAGATCTGACAATATGTTCAAATGACTTAGCTACTCTTTTGCTGTGGAACATTATGGATAGTACATTTGGTAGTGATCACTATCCTATTAGTACCTGCTACCCATTAGATGTTACCCTCAACACCCACCTCCACCCCTACTGAAATATAGGATGTCTGGTGCCAACTGGGAAATGTATAAAAAAATGTTGGAAAATAAAGTTCGATTACTTCCACAAATCAATACTGAAATCTTTAATATGTGCTACAGGGAATTCTGTAAGGCTATAAGAAACGCAGAAAGAGCGTATAAACATAACATGACTGATAGCAATTTTATAAACTTTACCAAACGATATTAGAACAACATTCTCTCACCCCTCTACAACAAAACATACTTCCATCTCGACGTCAGTACAAAGTTTCTGAAACAATACCGCTTAAAAATAAATTTGCTAACAGATTCTTTGTTTTCTGGGACCCGTTTTACTAAATCAAGCTAACAAATTACTTAATATACATGCCATGAATAAAATACGATGTAGATGCGTATTATTCGATTGGCTTCGCACATTAACGTATGAAGAAACTGAGAGTCTGATAGTTGTGATCTCTTAACATTAACATGAAGGTAATTATATATTTTAGTAAGTAGTTAATTATTTTAGATTATATCTATATATATATTATTGTTATATAAGATTCATATTATATATTATCAGTATTTTATTAATAATATATATATATATATTATTAATAAAATACTGATATATATATATATATATATATATATATATATATATATATATATATACAACAATACATACAAAAAAAAACTGAATGTACTGCATATTTTACATAATATCCATATATTATTATATCGCACGCCCTTTTTACTTGGCTGTGACTAAAGAATTTTGTTATTATTTTGTTTCTTTTTTTCATATCTAATCTCAAATCGTGTCTTAGCGCAATTTGTATACTTAGATACACTTTCGAACGAGGAGCGCTGATGCCTGATGTACAGACTGCTTCCCAGTCTTTTTAGGTATTCAGATGAAAAATGTATTTGTCTTTGTAACAAGTTGTCTTATAGTAAATAAATAAAAAAAAATAAAAAAAAACTACCAAAGAATTGCTGCTAAGACAAAACGTCTGTTCCGAAGGAAAAATAGCTCCTCCATTTGTTCCAAATTTCAATGATCTCCCACACAAAGACCATACCCTTTTAAAATCAACGAATTATATAGATAAATTTTTTGTTCAATCTTTTATCAAGTTTGAACTCCAATCTGTCCTCTCTCGTGTCAAAGATTCTGCCCCGGGAGTTGACGGTTTCCCTTACTCATTCCTGGTAAAGGCCAGCGAAATTGTATTAAAATATTTTCTAAATTTAATTTATGTCTTTTTTGAGTTTAATTACATCCCTAAAGAATGGAAAACTCAAATCATAATCCCTATTCTAAAACACGGAAAATCACCTGAGGCAAGTGATAGCTACCGCCCCATCGCACTCTCGTCTACTTTCTCCAAAGCATTCGAGCACCTTTTGAAAAACCGTCTGGAATGGTTTGTAGAAAAGAACAACCTACTTCCGTCCTGTCAGTTTGGGTTTCGAAAGGGACTATGTACTACAGGCAGTTTAGGCATTTTTGTTACTGATCTCAGAATAGCCTTCTCCAGGAATGAATCAGTGGTGGCCGCATTCCTCGACATTGCGGCTGCATACGACAACGTGATACGTTCTGTACTCAGGTACAAGTTACAACAGCTGAGTATACCAGAAAAGATAGTGCGGGTACTATGCAGTATTTTAATGTGCAGAGTGGTCAGCCTTCAGGTCCTGGGTCAGAGTCTCGACACGCGCCTAGTATGGAAAGGCCTCCCTCAGGGATGTGTAGTCAGTCCTATCTTGTACAATCTTTATACTTCTTCACTTCATCTTTCGCTTAACCCTGACTGTCAAATATTACAATATGCAGATGATCTAGTTTTGTACATTCCTTCGCCCTCAATTTCCCAAGCTACATCATCATTACAAATTTCCCTCGACTCACTCTCACTCTGGCTAGTAAGTCTAAGAATTGAAGGTCTATCTGTTCCAGTCTGTGAATCGGTAAAATTTTTAGGTTTAATTTTAGATTCTAGACTATCTGGAACCAAGCACATACAGCACATAACAAAGAAAGCGGGACGTAACTTAAACATAATAAAGGCGCTATCTGGAGTCTCCTGGGGCTCTCACCCATTTACTCAAAAAATACTATATCATGCCATAGTTAGAAGTATCTTAGACTATGGCACTTTCCTCCTCAAACCATCTAATAAATCCTCACTCAGGGCATTAGACACCTTACAGTCGAGGGCACTTCGTTGTGTACTCGGGTGTATGAGATCTACCCCCATTAATGCACTGCAAGTAGAGTGCGGTAACCCACCTCTCTTTATCCGTTTTCAGTTTCTGTCTGATCGCTTTTTATTCCGTGTAAATGCTCGCTCCGATCATCCACTTAAGAAGAAACTTGAGTGTCTCCATAACCTCTGCCTTACTTCACCCTATTGGCATCATAAACAGCAGGACTCTCCTATTCAAACCTTTCCGAAACTGTATTGGCATGAATTCCCATTTGAGGTGATAACATATTCATATAATACTCAACCTTGGTTTCACCAAAGAATCTCCCCATAGTAACATCCTTTTTATCTCAGAAGTAGCTGCTAGATGGAATAATAGCCACTTATTCTTTACCGATGCATCCAAATTGACGGGATTAGGGAAAACAGGTGTCGCAGTATATTATCAAAATTCGAAAATTGTCCTACAATTTCTGTGTCCTCCTCATTCATCTGTATTTACTGGTGAGTGCGTGGGTATATTGGAGGCTTGTCTATTTATATCCAGCGCCGTCATTTTTTCTGACTCAAAAAGTGCCCTGGAATCCATTATTATCAATCCTATTTATAATAAACTAAACAGTGATATCATTTAAACATTAAGAACTCTCTATTTAACAGTTCAAATAAAGGTCTAAACATTATCCTAGTTTGGATCCCAGGGCACTCAGGCATCAGAGGTAATGAGGTAGTGGATTCTCTTGCGAAGCAGGCTACTCTTCATCAGGTGGACAATAAACATTACAGATACCAAACTTACGATATCCTCAATCTTCCTCAGAGACAAGCATACCAATCTTGGCAGAACCACTGGGATAAAACCAATAAAATAAAAGGCAGATTTTATGCCTCAATTCAACCTCTCATCCCAAGAAAACCATGGTTTTCAAAGTTCAAGAAATTAAATAAAAAATCGGTTTCTATTATAAGCAGAATTCGTTTAGGCCATTGTTGTACCCCAGTATTTCTAAATAAAATAAGAGTAAAAGACTCCTCTCTGTGCGAATGTGGTTTGGACGATGGGTCGCTCGACCACCTCTTCTTTGCCTGTTCTAATAACACATTCACTATATACAACCTTCTCCCTGAATTGAACATCCCTCTTCCTACAAATGTTTCCTCTCTACTACACTTTTGCAACAACCCCGAATTCATATTTCTCGTATCCAAATTCATTAATATTAATAACATTAAACTGTAATGTTCACTACTGTTGAGACTGTATACCATTTATTTAGGTAATTAACATTAATTATATTAACCTGTATAGTTAAATCAAATGTAGAGTAGAATTTTGTTTAGACCCTACCCTAGATGTATAGCTCACCGATAATTACTAGAATCTTTGTTATATTTGTCTGCAGTAACAAAACCCAAACAATTGGTTTGCTTGCATCAAAATTTTATTTTCTCCGTAATTTTCATTAGTTTCATACTTGACACTGGCAGAATGTTGCACAACGAAAGTTGCGACGCCGACATGACAAAAATAAAAGAAGAAGAAGAAGAAGACTTTAAAGCTTAACAACTGTAATTGATAGAATCGTAAGCGACTGTATAATACAATCAAATTAATTAAACAGTAAAAAAACGAGAGTGAAAAAGGCAATGCAAAAAAATTTTCAGAAGTGAATTCTTACTTTTTGGCGCGTAATCCTTCAAGGCGTTTTCAACATGACTACGTCACTCGCTCGCTCAAGCGCTATTGGTCATAATTCAAAAATGACCGGCAGCGTCTAACGAATCTTGAGTTATTCGCGTAAGTATAACGGTTTTCGAGAATTTTGAGTTATTTCAATCATGTCCCGTTTTAATCGTACCCAGTCTACCCTACATGTTATCTCAAACATTTAATTTGGCAAACCATTTTTCCCGATTCGCCTGCGGTGACTCGCTCAAATTAGTTTTTTTCCAGAAATCTAAATGGGTAAACTTTAACATTATATATACATATATAATGTTGGTAGGATAATATACACGTGAGCGGGTGAGAACTTTATTCATCATCATCATCTGTCAGCGGGAAAGTGCCACCCGTCGAAAGAAATGTGTAGGATTCTAGTTTTTTCAATCCGGGAAACCATTTGAAAGATTAAAGGTCTGTCCGTCCTCTTTAGTGACTAGGGATGCATCTGATATCGATACCGATGTCGATATATAGGCGAAACTCGAAGTTTGCCGATATATCGGCATTGGCGATATTTTTATGGCCCACTCAACGATACTGTAAGAGATAGTATTACAGTTAGAGGTATTCCCATGCCAGAATAGCTGCTTTACAGCCGAAATGGGCCGGCACGACCAGGGCGACCTCTCAATCACATAACACCGGCGTCAAGTGACAGCTATGCTGTCGCATTTCGTGCAGTTTGTGAGTTTCCAGTGGCCCGTTGGAGGGGATAGGGTAAAGGAGAGCAACACATCTGCATAACTTTTGGTTGTGCGGATGTATGGGCGTCGGTAGCCACCATAAGTCTCCGACTGCTCGGTTGCCTCCTTATGACATAAAAAAAAACTTTTTGACTTTCATTTGATTCGCAAAACTTAAGAATATTTTGTTTTTTTCTGAATTATTTTGTTTTTTTCTTGAAACAAAAATCTCATCAATGCTAATTTCAATTACTAAAAACGATTAACTAATCCCCTAACTTAATAACCCGTCTATAGTTTTAAGCGGTTTTATTTAGTTTGGAGTTTAGAAATCTTGTTCTGTTTATTAAAAAAAATAAAAAACAACTGTGTTATATTTTCAAACCAGTCATATCTAGGGACTGCCGAAAGAAATGAAAACATATAACTTAGAAATTTAAGTAACGTTTGAAATTTCATAATATTTAAATTAAAATTATCAATGTCAATCTGGTTTTCACATCTATTGACACTCTGACCCCAAAATACTCAAACGAATCTCAAGACGTACAGCTTGGCAAAAAAGAGTATGACGTGGTGACAAGTGGAACTAAATATTTTACTAAATGGAAACCTATGATGTAGACAATACTTGGCCGACAAATACTTAATTTTGAGTAAAGCTTAGTGATTCACATTTATTTTTAACGATTTGATTAAATTCTCTTACTGATTTTCCATATTATGAGACCTAAGTTAAAGTGGTGCCCTCATTTTTTCCATACTCTTTTTTTGCCAAGCTGCACTTAAACACATGCTACGACGTGTCAGATTCAAAGAAAAGAGGGACAACACGAGTTTAAGTACGTCTTAAATTTGAGATTCGTTTGAGTATTTGGAGGTGAGCAACAATATAATATAGTATAGCCTGACCAGAAAAATAAAAACTCTCGCCATATTGCGGATAATTTCGGAACTAATTTCTGTATGACGATATTATATTGTATTGACGTAAGAAGATACAGTGGCGACAACACGCAGGGTTTATAAATTTCTGGACATACTATACATGTTTATAAGGTCTAATCAAATATTTTACGGGGTGTACAAGATCATGACAAAATAAAACAAATAAATTGAAATAACACGCAATCATAGTATTTACATAATGTGGATAGTATTATTTGTAATTTACATAAATTTTAATGAACTTCTATTTAAACCTTATTTTTATTGTTTGGAACATTGTCATTATTTAATAAAAACAATAAATTAAAACAATACAATAATAAGCATAATAACATAGAATAATTACACTAAGCATAATAAGTAACTTTGAAAATTGATTTTAACTAAAAATATTAATAAGTATTATAAATTTTTCTCTTTAATGATTTTAGTATTGTTTTATTTTTTGAAATTTAAGTAAGTAAAGACAATATTTCTGTGACGCGTTACAAGAATTAATTTATGTACCAATTTTTTTTTATATAATTTCATTCAGAAATTCACATAAAATCTCAAACACATGAGTTCCAAATATCCTTTTCTCTTATAATGAGTGATTGCATTTTTCAGTCAATATTCTATACAAAAACAACCATAGACATAGAATATACTAAAAAAACAACAGATATATTTAATGTAATTAATTTACAATTCGTGCTTAATCGAGGTGTTTTCATAGAAGTCGTCATTTTAAAATAATAATAAAAAATAGGGTATAGATACATCTTTGATCTAGGGATTTTTTTGGATAAAAATACAATATTTAACATTTTACATAATCAAAAAAAAATCTAAAGTAACGTCGATTTTAAAAGCAAATTGAGTAGTATGAGACTTCGGGTAACTCGATTTTAATGAAACTTTTACGTTTAAATTGCTAAACGGGGATGACGTGGAAATGATTGGATAGATCTTTATTATGTCACTTCAAAAAATTTTGAAAAATAAAAAACGATAAAAATGGCTCTCGCGCATCGCACCACGTCGCGCCAGTACCCAGCCGGGCTTCATCGAAGTAGGACCTGTGCCGTTTTTGCTCGTGACTACGTTGTTACCGCGCATTTTATATTATTACGTCTAAATAAATAAGACGACACAGTGTAAATAATATAGCTACTTAATACTTACTAACAATTGTTGTTCTTAGTTGTAATTAGTTTGTAATACAAAACCTTTAATTAGTGTAAATAAATAGATACTTGAGTTTGTGTAGTACCTAGTTATTTAATTGAAATGGCGAATAAAAAAAGTAAAATAAGGAAAAAGAATCTTAAT
Organism: Helleia helle; assembly: GCA_963853865.1. Classification (NCBI taxonomy): domain Eukaryota; kingdom Metazoa; phylum Arthropoda; class Insecta; order Lepidoptera; family Lycaenidae; genus Helleia; species Helleia helle. The sequence goes on along the minus strand of OY971433.1, from coordinate 13,733,092 downwards.
ACAGTTTTATCACAAACTGAAAACTGCTGTTGCCCGCAGCTTCGCCCGCGTTAACTTAGATATACAACCATATACGCATTGATGATAATTATTTATCTATGGACGGGCGTAGGACTTTCTTTTATAATATGTAGTGATTAATACCGTATTTTTGTGAATAGCTTTTACATTACCGCTTTATAATTGGCAAGTTTTTAAAGTATTAAAATGGATATAGGTAGTATGTTATATTTAACTAATGTAGACATATTATGCCATCGCGGACTTTTCAGTATGCATATTTAGGATACACAATTCTACCATACATTGATACAATAATAATTAATTCGGAACCGGGCCCGGCTAAGGTGTATAATAATGTAGTACATTATTTTGATCTATCTGTTAGGGTTCATCCAGCGTTTGCAATGTAAGTGCAAAAAATGTGCTTATTTATGACATCACATCAGAAACTTCTAAAATTATGAGTGTTTATCTACTATATTATGCATGTACCTATTACCTTCCTCTTGAATCATTCTATCTATTAAAAAAACCGCATCAAAATCCGTTGTGTAGTTTTAAAGATGTAAGCATACATACAGTCAGACGCGGGAAGCGACTTTGCTTTATAGTTTATAGTGTGTATATATATAGTATATAAGAATGATGTCTTCTTCCAGAAATTGTTAACACTTGAAGAATTCAAATTGTTCGACAATAAAGAAAATGAGGAACCTTCATCACAAAATATTTCTGATTTGCAATCATTTCCTAGCCCCCTACCCACAGGGCAGTGTCGTGAGGACTATGGCCTTGACCCTCTTCTCAGAGGAGACCCGTGTCTAACATTAATCGATGATGTATGGGTCGATGAAAATGAACCTGGACCTAGCATACGACAACTAAATTTTGTTGAATTTTAAAACAATTAATATAGTATAAAAGAATATGTTTGTCTACAATTTTTTAATCTCCTACAAGCATTCTTAAAATGATTGATTTTTTTTATAGCTTAGGCCTAAGGGGGACAAACGAGCATTCGGAGGCTTAGATGACTACCGACTCCCATAATAATAATAATATCTAAGGACGCTTTTTGCACCACGTCAATCTGGTCCCGTGGTAAGTTCTCGAAGAACTTGTGTTACGAGTACCAGACAATGGAAATATATTTAATATTTTATACTATACACATATTTAAGGTTTTTTATTTATAATACACATATTTAATACACATCCAAGAACCAGGAATACAGAAAACTTTTTGTTCCCTGGCGGGATTCGAACCCGCAACCTCCGGCTTGAACGCTAACGCGCTAACCATTGAGCCACAGAGGTCGTCCTCGTAAACATCCACACAAGAGATAATGCAGATGCATTACCTCCTTTACCCCATCCCCTGCCATGGGACACCGGAAACTCATACACCGCAAGAAACGCGACAGCATAGGTGTCACTTGACGCCATTATCATGTGAACGAGAGGTACCCCTACGGTCGTACCGGCCCAATTCGGCTGCAAGCAGCATGGCACTACCTTTTAGACCTATGTAGCTAATTCATCCTTTCTAATCCTTACTAATATTATAAATGTGAAAGCATGGATGTTTGTTACGCTTTCACGCGAAAACTACTTAACCGATCATCATGAAACTTTGTACACATATTCTTGGAGGTATTAGAAATAACATAGAATATATTTTATTAAAAAAAACTAAAGTGAGGTGTCAAGGGACACCCGGATGGATCGAAGTTCCTTTCGATTAATTAGTGAAGAAATAAAACTATCTTATCCTGCGCAGACGAAGTCGCTGGCACCAGCTAGTATTTCTATAAATCCAAAACTAGATAACTATAACAACAACAAGATTTTGTTATGCATAATTAATAATTATCACATCTAAGAATAATTCGAGCATAGTCAATCTACTGCATATTCGTATACTGTGGCGTGCTTGCCGGCCGTGGTAGGTCACCGGAGTTCATTTAAAGACATCTCCCGCGCAACGCAAGTGCAAACCGATTCTGTGCGTTAAATACCTATAGTTTTGGGAGAAGGGGCCCTTAACGCGACTAAAGAAGTTTTCACTACAAAATTACTTTTCGTAAAAAAAAACTCTGACACGATATCTTATCATTATTTTTGTATTTCTCCATAGCAGTTATTATGATCAAGGATATTTGACCGGGAAAAAACATATTTTGCCCAGCCCGTAAAAAACAATGAAAGGAATGTACAAATTAACAGCCCCATTGCCAGTAAGCGACAGAATCCTCTAGAAGACAGGATTTGTTGCCAAGATTTGGCTGGAATTTGGCACAACACAAAAGCGCGCTACTAACGTTGTTATTCAATAACACTTTCAGTGACCTTCACCGCCGCCGCCCCATAGAAATCCATCTTCAACCAGACTTATGGTAAACTGACGGTTTTTTTCTACGCTGGGAAATGCTCTGAGGCATCACGCCTGGGGGGTAGGTTTCTCCAGGCGGGTATGTGGGACTCGCTGCGCCCGAAAGATGGTAAGTGGACGCAGCTCTAACCACTAAAACCCGGCGAGTGCCACCAGTGCCACCTTGGTGAGGTGCCCCGGATCTGTAAGCTAACAGGGCACCTCGACGGCTAATTAGTCCCGCAAGGGACCGACGCCACCTCCACAGAGGAGTTGTCCCGCACCACAGAACAACCCCTCCCAGCGTCGGGACAGTACAATGGGGTGAGGTTCCCATCCTAACCCCTTGCCCCCTGCTCTTTTTTCCACTCTTCTTATAAGAGGGGTACAAAGAGCCCCCTCGGCTCAATTAGCTTCGCCCAAGGTGCTGGGCTCACCCTAGGCTACTGAGCCCCACCGCCACATCAAGGACTGAATCATGGTGGGGAAAACCGAGGGTAATACGACGATCTCCAATCACAATCTCCAGCAACATGAGGCAGACGACAATCCAAAGACAAGTTTGGAAATCGAGTCAGGAGTTCTAGCACAAGGAGAACATATTCTGGGTCACGGACCATATATGTAATGAGTTATTTCTTATTAACTTATTAATTTAATAACTTTATAAAAAATATCACTGCTTAAAACGAAAAAAAGTTTCTGTTGGCCGGTTCTCTTTCAGTGACCGTCTCCGCCGCCCCCGCACACCAGTATCTCCACTATCCTGGGCTGCAGGTCCCGCGCCCTCTGCGCCGGCATACTCCTCAGCGCTGAGGCCACGTACCTGCCGAAGTTGTCGTAGGAGTCGCCCTGCGTCAGCACCTGCAGCTGCTTCACCAGGTCGTTCACTGTCACCGTCGAAACGTCACCAATGTAATTGTAGTTTCTCATCCTGTCTCCCATTGGCACTAGTGGAACTTCAGCACCACCAGAACTGCCGTCTCTCTTCCGTTGATTCGCCGTCTCCAGTGAAACATCAACACCGTCACAACTGCCGTCCCTCTCCTCGTCATGATCTGACTCATTTTCAACTTTTATGGTGTACTCTTCAGTCGGTATATCGACGACTGTATGAAGCTGGAAATAATTATACAAATTAAGCCAGTGTTGGGATATAGTGAGATTTATTTATTGAAACTGATTAAAAAGGGACCTTGTTACAATATTTAGTGCTTTACCATCATTTTCAGTTTTATATCGCGAAGCTCAATATTTCGGCTTGTTCACAATGTCGATACGCTGTTAGATCTTGACTAAAAACATGGTAAATATCCCGTTTAAAACAGTTGTAATAATTATTAACAAGTAACTTAATCATAGATTTATTTATGTTGTAAGTATCGAGGCAGACACTTGATTTCTTTTTATAGAAGAGGGGGCAAACGGATAGTCAGTTCACCTAATGGTAAGTGACACCTAAATGCGACATCCACAGACACCCGCTACACCAGAGGATTAGCAGGTGCGTTGCCGGCCTTTCAGATATGAGTAGGTATGCTCTTTTCTTCAAGGTCCCTAAGTCGTATCGGTTCGGAAACACCGTAGCAGCTGGCAGCTGATTCCATATATTAGTCGTACGAGGCGGAAATGCCGTAAAAATCGAGTTGTTGTGGATTTCCGGACATCGAGATGGTGAGGGTGAAATTTGGATTTTTTACGCGATGTCCGGTGGTGGAACTCTGCTGCAGGTATTAGTCCGAACAATTCCTCAGAACACTCCCCGTTGTAGATGCGGTAGAAGATACAGAGAGATCAGACATCTCTACTCAGCGCCAAAGAATCAAGCATTTGTACATGAAGGATCACCTAGAACGAGTATGATTTATGCGTGTAGCCAGGACCGGGGTAGGTTTCTGACACTATTGCCTGGGTCGGTGGCCATGAGGGAGCCGACGCTAGACCGCCACGAGTTTGGCACTATGGAGGACTTGGCTCAGCACATTCCAGAGGTGTGCGATAGGAATCATGACCTCGTGGCAGTGATTGGAGTTGACCTCTCGCTCTCGAGTGTGTTGTGCTGCATGCTCGACAGCGATGAGGCCTGGTAGTCTGCGGTCGCCTTCTGCGTGGAAGGAGACCGCGGAGCGGGATAGAGAGGACGACGTCAAGTCCGTCCCACTCCATTGACATAGTACGGGAGTGCGAGAGAGAAGCTATGCACGCCTTCTACCTCACGTCTAACGGAACTAAGGGTAAAGTTGGGTACCTGCCCCAATAGAAAAGTTCCGGCGTCAGTGGGGGTGCTTCAGGTTGTCGGAGTTGCCCCATACTAGGAAGAATCCAGGTTTACGCTCTCTCTCTCTCTCTCTCTCTCTCTCTCTATAACGCTAGATTCACACAACTGCTTCAACGCAGCTAGGATTCGTAAAATTGTTTTGTTATTTCGTATTGGGTATATCAAGTTAATTTAAGAACGTACAAACTACTTACAGACGAAGTAGGAGTGGATTCACGATCACTATGAGAATCCCCAGACTCCAGTGCATTCTGCAAACAAAGGTAACAAACAATCAACATTAATTTTAATTTTTACGTATCTAAAGAATTTGTCAAATTCACGAAAGCGAGTGCGTTTCCTAGGCCGAGATTATGTAAGACGTTATTTTCACAAACACTCATCAATACGGTTATTTTCACAATGAAATCGATTTAAAAGATGTTAACCCCCCTAAAAAAAAGGAAAAAAAACTTCTAATGCCGTCAAGATTACCCGCAGTTAGTCACGCGTACAAGACATTCGTATATTGTCGAAACATAGATTCCATGATACTGAAGGGAAAAATGTTAAATATCCTGTTTTAAATGGTTTAGTAATTGTTATTTTTTTGAATTATTGATTATAATGATCGAATGGTTTCCTAGAGTTACAATGCTGAATGGGGAATATTTACGTACCTGAGTTGAAGAAGCAGACTCGCTTTCAGAGGACTGGTCTTCTACCAACGGTGCTCGCGCGTGCAACCGCTAAAACATATAAATGTTAATACTTACAGATCATTATACCAACTATTGCACATTTTATAGAAGGTCGTGGAGATGAGCGACAACCACAGACACATCAGATCAGCTACATCAGAGGATTAGCAAGTGGGTTGCTCCAACCCGACGCCAGGAGACCGTGCGGTCGCAGACCACACGGTTGGCGGGGGGTAACACCCCACTTTCACAAACCAAAAGTGAGCCAAATGGGCTCACACTTATCCGATGTAGCATTAAGGCCTTCGGGCCGTTAGCATAGATTTTTTTTAAAAAAGAGATTTTTTTTTCGGATGGATCTGTCTAGGGACACCCGGATGGAACGAAGTTCCTTTCGATTAATTAGTGAAGTAATTGTAATAAAAAACAAAAAAAAGTACGTAGTAAGCAGATTTCACACACACGTGTGTGTCTGTGAAATCAACGAAAAATATTACCAATGATTTAGAAGCGCGCCATCTGTCGATAAAATATTTTATGTATCAATGTTAATGAAATCCATAGACTTAAGAATATACATTATGTTTATGATAAAATCAACGAAAAATACTTCCAATGATTGAAAGCCAAACTTAATGTAATGGCAGCACTATCTATGAAAAACTTTGTTTGAAGCCAATGTATTTGGAGATATTACAATATAATTAAAGCAAGTGTGTATAATAACAGTTTTTTAAGGTTTTTTTTTAATACTAACAATATACTATGGACTTGGTTAATAAATTTATTTTAATGTATGAAATTGTGTGTGTGTCCCCGCCTGCCCGATTTACATTCCTAATATTATAGTAAACAAAAATAGGTATAAATTATTTATGATTTTTTAATTGATAAAAATCAGAGCATCTCGTAATCGTATCGGCGTAAAATAATAAAAAAATAAAAAAGAGTCACCCAAATCGGTGGGATTTGAACTGGGGTTTTTTACTAAGCAGCCCCAATAGTGTAACAAAAACAGCTACCAACGCAGTAATGTATTAGTCAAAAAGCCGCACGGCTTACAACTATAGCAAAAATCCAATACGCGAAGCGGCCGCGCGCGCGACTATATGATATACTATGATATATATATATATATACTATGCGATATACTCGCAAAAAGTGTCGTACCAACTTTTCGTCTTAATTTTTTCCGTCGAGCCCCCTTTCGTAACGCGCAATAAGGAAGTTCTACGTTCCAAAAAGTGACTTGCCGCTCTAACAAAAGAAGAAGAAGAAAGAGCTACTTAGTTCTTTTCGGGAAGGTCCCTACGTATCGGTTCGGAAATACCGTGAGTAACAGCTGGTTCCATGTACTTCCTACCATGGTGCAGGCCTTGACGTGGCGGTGGGGCTCAGTAGCCTAGGGTGAGCCCAGCACCTTGGGCGAAGCTAATTGAGCCGAGGGGGCTCTTTGTACTCCTCTTATAACAAGAGGGGACAAAAGGGCAAGGGGCGAAGATGGGAACCTCACCCCATTGTACTGTCCCGACGTTGGGAGGGGTTGGGTGGGTGCGGGACAACGCCTCTCTGGAAGTCGAGGTGCCCTATTTGTTTATTCGATCCGGGGCACCTCACCAAAGTCAGCATTGGTAGCACTCGCCGGGTTTTAGTGGTTAGAGTTGCGTCCACTTACCAGCTTTTGGGCGCAGCGAGTCCCACATACCCGCGTGGTGAGACCTACTTCCCGCGAGATGCCTTAGAGCATTTCCTGGCGTTAAGGGAAAAAAATGGTTCCATAAATACTGGTCGCGCGAGGAAGTAGGTAAATGCCTTAAAAATAGCATTGTTGTAGATTTCTGGATATCGAGGTGGTGTGGAGTTTGGAATGATGATTCGACGACTCTCGGGACGCTGGGCATACATATATTATGTGAAACGTCTTTATGTACTAATACTAGAATTTAATATTAAAAAATATAATATGTATAAACACGCAGATTCTGTAGAAGGATATTTCACACAAAAACTACTGATTGGATTTTAATATTTTATCTATACAGATAAATAAAATTGGAGTGTCTGTTTGTAACATTAAAATAACCGCTTTTTATTGAATGTATATGGACGTATACACGGGACATATACCAAAATAGCCTTTTTTACAATTTTTGTCTGTCTGTCTATCTGTTTATTCCGGCTAATCTCTGAAACGGCAGGGACGATTTTGATGGGACTTTCACTGGCAGATAGCTGATGTTATAGGGAGTAACTTAGGCTATAAAAATAATCATCATCAATTCGGGTACGGCTGTAAATCTAAGTTAACGCGGGCGAAGCTGCGTGCAACAGCTTGTTTACTATAATATTATTGCTCATATCATAAAAAAATTAATGGTACTTAAGAGTACGCATTAGAAGTTTTGGATTTGAAAATATAGTTTATGATAAAATCCTTATATTGTAGTTTTAAATACATGATTAGGTAACTTTTGTATCAGAGAAAAAAAATCAAACATACCTCTTTTTAAAAAGAGATTCACATCTTATTGGCAAACGTAACTTTCTTCGTATATGTTCTTTAAAATAATAGAAGGAATTTCTCCAATTATCGTTTTTAACGCAATAAAATAACAAAAAAGTGTGTGTGTGTGTGTGTTAACAATTAACAATTTAAACTGTAATCTTTTAAAACTACACAACGGATTTTGATGCGGTTTTTTTAAATATTTAGAATGATTCAAGAGGAAGGTGTATGTGTATGATATAGTAGATAAACACTGATAATTTTAGAGGTTTCTAATGTGATGTCGTAAATAAACGCATTTTTTGCACTTACATTGCAAACGCTGGATGAACCCTGTTAGGGTTCATCCAGTATAGATCAAAATAATGTATGTACTACATTATTGTACCTACACCTTAGAAAGATCTACAAAAAAGTCCGCGATGGCGTATGTATCTCTTAAGGATAACATACTAGGGTTATTGCGCCGGTTTCGCGACCACCTTCAGTAGGCGACCATTTGACTGACCAAGTTTATTTATTTAAATCAAGATAATAACATTTCTAGAGGTAACATGATTCAAAAAATAAATCGTAAGCGGTTTTTAAATGATTATTGAATACGAATTTACACAGTTTGATACAAAAAGTTTAACCCAGCGCCCAAAAAAAATACTTGGTTAGCGTGATGACTTCGTGAAGTAAAGTTGTGTGATAATTTGACAAAAAAATAGCGCGGCGCGTGACGCTTAAAGGTAAGTTTTTTACTTATTTCATATTGAACACACAAGTTCAATTGCTATTTTTATACTAAATACTAAAATAAAATCCAGTGGTCGGCAACTGAAGTGCATATTTATCATAAACGTCGGATTGCGACCACATGGTCGCAAACTGACAAATAAATATATATTTTGATTTGCTAATTGTTGATACAGGACTGTTACAATTTAAGGTGTGGCGTTGTAAATGTGCAAAGATGCAAGTCTTTGGTTTGCGACCACCAGTTTTGAAAGATATTTGTTTAAATTACATACAAATATTGGGTCCTAAATAGGTGGCCGTTAACTGAAATAATTAAAATAAGGATGTGCAGGACGACGCAATCGATCACGTAACTAACTAATTATAATATGTACATAGTCATTGTTCTAATTGTAATATGTAAATAATATGATTATTACTAAGATAAGGATAGGCCAGTATATAGTTGACCCCACCATGGTTCAGGCCTTGTCGTGGCGGTGGGGCTCAGTAACCTAGGGTGAGCGGTGCACCTTGGGCGAAGCTAATTGGGCCGAGGGGGCTCTTTGTACCCCTCTTATAAGAAGAGGGGACAGAAGAGCAGGGGCCAAGGGGTGAGGATGGGAACCTCACCCCATTGTACTGTCCCGACGTTGGGAGGGGTTGTTCTGTGGTGCGGGACAACCCCTCTGTGGAGGTGGCGTCGGTCCCATGCGGGACTGACTAGCCGTCGAGGTGCCCTGTTTGTTTTCTAGATCCGGGGCACCTCACCAAAGGCGGCATTGGTGGCACTCGCCGGGTTTTAGTGGGTAGAGCTGCGTCCATTTACCAGCTGTCGGGCGCAGCGAGTCCCACATACCCGCGTGGGGAGACCCACTCCTCCGCGGGATGCCTCAGAGCATTTCCCGGCGTTAAAGAAAAAAAAAAAAAGTATATAGTTGATAGGTTTAGTAAGAAAACTTTGTGTCATGTAATTGACTCGCCCCAACTTTTTTAAATGTCTAATTAGAATGTTTTAATTATATTTTTAGTTAGAATTGATGTCTATTTAGATTCCTGTAAGCATCAAAAATGTTAATTCAATTAGATAATAAGAGAAAATTAGTTGTAAAGTTTAAACAATGTTAGAAAGGATAGGATATAGGTAAGAGTGAGAGGGAAATAAGGTGATCTCTGATTGGTCAATCTAATAATATGCTTTACGGCAAGATTTGTATAAATATCGCGCTGAATTTACACGAATTAGTTCAGTATTCGGCTACCAGTAATAGTGAAAACTTGTAAAGAAATACTAAGAAGAGGAATAAAGGAAAAGTTCTGAAGAAATTATTGTTTCAATTCTCCAATCCCAGCAACAAGTGTACATAGCGTACATTTATGGTCCTTCGGTCGCCGGATAATTGAGAAGAAAGTGCGAAGAATTTTTCCTCAAGAAAGTGAACATGCCGGTCACTCGCAAAACACACCAGTCAAAAGAAGCGCAACAGTCTGCGTTAGAAACTGAACATACGACCTCCGAAACTACCGATTCATATCGAACCCGAACGTCCGGCGATACTGCCACCTCCGGTACCACTGGCACTACTGATACCACGCAGACCGATACCACTGATCGGACCACTGCTCAGTCGGGTAGTACCGAGGCTACGATCCCCAACGTTAACGAAACAACTGGTAGACCGGATACAGAATCTCAAGAAGCTCTCGCCCCCCCCCCCCCCCGCCCCTCGACTACTGCCAGTCGGGACGCACCGCCGTCAGTACAAAGAGCCAATACTGTTATCGCTTGCCTACCTGAAGCCGGCAAGCATGAAGAAAGGAAACGTGCCGCCTCCGTCAAGTCATCGAAGGCCTACAAAATAGCGAAAGCAAAGGAAGAGTTAGCGCGCCTTCAAGTCGAGTTAGCCGCTGCTCGCCTCGCCGTATTAGAAGCGGACTCAGATGAAGAAAACGATGACGTCGTCTCCGTGTGTTCGAAAATAGAAGCCAACACACGAATCAATACCTGGCTACAAGGTCAGTCAGAGCCGCCGGTATTAGCCATCAGCAACGAACTTCATCCACTCGCCACCACAGAATAAAGGATACCAAGACAACCAATTATCACAGAAGACAGAAGAATGGAAGAACCTGTCACTGTGGCAAGAGAAAGAAGTCCAGAACCGCCGAACGCGATTAAGGAAAAGAAGTCGAAGCCACCAGTCCCCATCGAAGAGAAGACAACCAAATATCCTCAGTCAGAGCTCTCTCAACTGACTGAAGCCATCACACTCGCCGTCAAGTCAGCCCGCCCAAGACTTATGGAGCTACCGGTCTTCAACGGAGCGCATCAAGAATGGCTTCACTTCAAAGCCGGTTAAGAAGAAACCGAAAAGCTCTACTCGAAGACAGAGAATTTCAACAGACTTCGAAGAAACCTAAAAGGGAAAGCCAAGGAAGCCGTCGATGGTCTACTTATCACGAACACCAACCCAGCCGACATAATGAAAACTCTGGAATCAAGATTTGGAAGACCAGAATCAATCGCTATGATGGAAATAGACACACTTCGAACATTACCACGTCTCTCCGAGTCACCAAGGGACATATGTATATTCTCGACTAAGGTGACAAACGCCGTGTCTACACTACAAGCATTGAACTGCGTCTACTATCTCTACAACCCGGAAATCGCCAGGGCCATGGTAGATAAACTGACACCGACACTTCGATACAGATACTTCGACTACTCTGCCACACTACCTAAAGAAGAGCCGGCACTACTGAAGTTCGACAAGCTCATGCAAAGAGAAGCGGAGCTGTGCGGACCCTTCGCACAACCGGAACAAGTGGGTTCACAGCCGTAGCCCACCACACCGAGACGTCATCAACGAGTGAACCATGTCACCGAGAAATCAACCATCAAATGCTTCATATGTGAAGGCACGGGACATTCAATAACGGACTGCGATAAGTTCAAGACAGAAGATGTTCAGGGAAGATGGGATATCGCGAAAAGCCGACGTCTATGCTTCAGATGCCTACGATATTTCTATACCGTAACAAGAACCATTCTTGTCGACAACGAACATGTGGTATCGACAACTGTAAATATTATCATCATCGAATGCTGCATGTCACGAAGAATAATGAAAGGACAGAAGAGGACCACAAGTCAACTGAAGCAATCAACTCTGCCTGGACTAAAACCTCAAGACAGTCCTACTTGAAGATCATCATATGTGTTTTATTTGTTTTAATGGGTTATAATATTTTAGATTAAACTCAATTTTACATTGAAAATACTGTATAAAATATATTTTTCGATTTACCTTCAATTGTATTCTTTGGTGTAATATTCTGTAAAATATTCAAGATAGACTCGATATTACTATCTTCCAATTATTCTTCTTATTTTGTAATTCTTGCGTTTTTACAAGCTTCTAGAAACTTTTAACTTTTGATTGATTATAAATTTCACTTTAAAAGGAAAAAATACGTGCACGATGGCCGGCACACAAAACGTGTATGAGGTGACGTCTGCAGGGCGCAGGCTGTTATAGAGGTCGTCAGTTGAGAAAACAAGTTTACTTTGTCTAGCGTTGCTCTAAAATATAGCATAAGAGGAGAAAAATGATCATCATCGGTCCGGATACGTCCGTAAATAAAAGTTAACGCGGGCGAAGCTGCGGGCAACAGCTAGTTGTAAATAAACGTGCCACTGTTTACAGTCACATGATGGCAAAGATTTTAATCTCCTTTTCATGTTAGTTGGATAGATCTTGTCTCGCAGATTTTCTAAATTATATATTTCAGAGCAATTAGGTATTTAGAGGGGGCCTGGCGCTTCGTGGCGCGGCAGTGGCCCCGCCAATACGATTACATTGCACACGAACGAAACGTACTTTACTTATATCCGAACGCAAACAAAATAAACGAGAGTACCACAAAAAAGTTTGGTTGGTATTTTTAAAAAGTAGATGATTTTACAATTTTGTAAATGTTTTTAAAATTTATATATAACAACTTCAGTTTCAAAATTTTCTGCTTTAATAGCTGACTGAAATAAAATAATAAGTTTTAGCACTTTTTTTTTTTCTTTAACACAACGTCGGGACAGTACATTGCCCCCTGCTCTTTTGCCGCTCTTTTTATAAGAGGGGTACAAAGAGCAGCTCCCTCGGCTCAATTAGCTTCGCCCGAGGTGCTCACCCTAGGCTACTGAGCCCCGCCGCCACGTCAAGGCCTGAACCATGGTGGGGAAGTTCTAGCACCTGATTTAACAAACGTCGTAGAAAAAAGAGTAGGTAAACATCAATTCATTTACCTTTATTCTTGGTCGGGCATTTTTATTTACTTTGGAGAAACCTTTTTTAGTTTTATAAAACGCTTCCTTCGTAAAATGATCTGAGCAAATGCGACTGTAAGTGTTGGGCATCCAATCCATTTCAGATCTCTCAAATCTGATAAATTCAATCCATTTCTGCTTTAGCAGCTTATCTTTAGGAAACCTAGAGGACAAAATAATTGCGTTATACAACTTGATTTTGGTATTTATTTAATTTCTATATGAGTTTACAACAAAGTCATTCTGTTAGTCTGATACAACAGAAAGACGGACTTGCGAATAACTAAGGTGGTACATACGCAGGCTTACAAATAATTGACCAAGGCTACATAAATATACATACATGTACCTAGTCCAGCCATAAGTTGCGTTACAAATGAAAGTGCATTTTTTTATGAAGTAATGTTATATTATTAAAATTTATACCTACATATTTATTAAAGTGTCAGCAAAAAATAAAAAAAGATTCTATTCAAAATTGGCACCTTTGGCTTTTGTACAGGCCTTTAATCTGTATGGCCAAGAATCTATGGATTTACGCACTGTTTCCAAGGACAATTTCGCCACTGCTTGCTCCAAAGATTTTCTAAGAGGCTCAATGTCGCAGTGTCGTTTAGAGCAGCTGCGATATTATGGCCTCTAACACTGACCATAATTTGAAGTCTAAAGGGTGGAGGTCTGGGCTAGATGAGGGCCAGTCTTCAGCTCTTATAAAGTCCAGAATGTTGGTTTCAAGCCAGGATTGGGTAGTTCGTGCCTTGCGACCACTCCTGCTGGATAGTCCACGGTATATTTTTAAAAAGTGTATTGCTGAGAGGTTTCACAACATGATACAAGACTGTATCTTGATACACTATGGCTGAAGTTTTCACTCCTTTTTTCAGAAAAATGTAGTTTTGTGACTCCTTGATAAGACACGCCCCACCAAACCATCACTGACGCAGGATGATGACCACGTTGTACCTTTCCGACCACTTGAGCAGCTTCTTTAGAACTGTGAGCGTACACTTTATCATTTTGCTTATTGTAGTGTTCTTCAATCGTGAAAAATTTTTCATCGATAAAGGGGATATTTCTGTGCCTTTCACCTGCGTATCGCGACAGAAGGCATTTTGATCGATCCACTCTCTTTAATTGTAAAGATTGATTTAGGTCATGCCTGTATATCGACGATAAGCGATAAGAAAAAAAGAAAAGTTTTTTTTTTATGTTAGTTGGATAGGCAAACTGGCAAACGTACCACCTGATGTTAAGTGGTCGACGTCGCCCATGAACATAAACTAGTATACCTGGAACGAGCCCGGGCAACACATTTATGTGTTGCCTATCCTGAGTCTCGATGCCAGTAATTACACTGCCTGTCTGGCCCTTCTCTCCGAAACACAGCAAAGCTGTTTCACGGGAGAAATAAGCAAGATGGTGGTATCCATGCAGCCGGGAGCGCGGCACAGCGCTTCCCTCCCACTTTTTATGTAACAGTATTCATGGCCAGACTAGTTGTATGATGTATTTTAAAAAAAACTCATAAAACGATAAAATTATTTGATTTACAATACATACAATACTTGCCTGTGAAAGGTAATTCCGGAAGATTTATTTATTTTTGCAGTATAGTTTTTACAAAATCTTAAAACACAGGACGGCATTTTCCCGTTTTCAATACTTTACATTGACTTCCTGAAAAATAAATTTATTATACTTCGTTTACAAATTTGCTTGCTGACCGTACTGACGTTTCGTGGCGGCGATAATTCGGGATTCCCCGTTTCTTAGTATTATATTGTCAGATATCGAAAGTTATTTTTAACTGACTTCTAAAAAAGGAGGAGGTTCTCAATTCGGATGTTAGTATCTTTTTTTATGTTTGTTCGGGCATAACTCCGTTGTTTACCAACCGTTTTGAAAAATTCTTTTTTGTTGAAATGGGTCATACTTCCCAAATGGTCCCATCATAAGGAAACCATCTGCTGACGGAATCCTTGAGAAATCGAGGGGAACTTTCGAAAATCGTAGGGGCGACTAGTGTATTTGTCAATTAGTTAAGTATGTTAAAGAACTACAATTTGATGAAGGTATTGATGAGAACTTTATACCTTGATGGGTTATGACTGTCATGATGATAAAGAATAAAAAATCTGATGATAAAGACGAAGGAAATTTGAGAGAACTCCTTCACGGTTTACAGTGGCTACATTTTGTTTGAACTTAATTCATTTATAATGAGAACTATAATGAGAACAGATAGAGATTATAATTTAGTGTCATTACAGGTTTAATGGTGGAGACCATAGACAGTAGAGGGAACTCCTCAAGGGTTTACAGTAGCTACCTTGTTTGGATTTATATACAGGTATTATGAGAACTTTGTACACATAGAGGTTATAAGTGCCATTTCAGGTTTGATGGCGGAGACCATAGACAGTCGAGGGAACTCCTCAACGGTAAACCGTTGTGTTTGGACTTAATTCATTTAAGTATATTTATATTATTTTGTATATTTGTTTATTCTATACTATTCCTTTTTTATTTTTGGTTGTTATTATTGGCTTAATTTATACCTATCTATTTATTGTTTGTGTTAGAATATAAGTATATATCTATGATGACTTAAATTTGGTGCACGAACCAAATTTAAGTCATCATATATATATACTTATATTATACTACACAGGAGAAAAACCTAAAAAGTGCATTTCCTTCCTGTGCTGGTTGCCTGGAAGAAATCGCTCTAAAGCGATAAGGCCGCCAATTGCACTTATTTACTTTATCTTTAATCATGTGTAAATTACTATGTATGTGTGCAATAAATTTTATTATTATTATTATATTGATGAGAACTTTGCACATATAAACGCTATAAGTGCAATTACAGGTCTGATGATGGATACCATAGACAATGAATATATTGATAGAAGACAAATGCTAAGCAATATCTAAGCAAACGTTAGTACAACAGCTAGATGTGCAATCTCCTAAACGAAGTCATTAGGATGCTATGAACAGTGAATTTTTAAGAGAAACAAATTTTAACATCGACGAATTGGGGCTTTACATCCAACACAACAAACTTATTAATTCAGAGTCAATAACAGGCATATGATATAATAATGGATTATTATAGAAAACAGCAAGGTGGCTAATATTTTTAGATGATGGCGGCACCGGGAAAACATTTTTGATCAATTTAATCCTAGCTGAAATCCGTGCAAATATAGAAATTCTGCTCGCTCTGGCATCATCGGGGATAGCGGCTACACTCATGGATGGTGGATGAACAGCGCATTCTGGTTTGAAATTACCATTACGTGTAGCTGACTAATATGAATTTCCGGTATGTGACATCACAAAATCATCAGCACGTGGACAAATCTTGAAACAGTGCAAAGCCAATATATGGGACGAAAGTACAATGGCCCATAGAAAATTACTAGAAGAAAATATTATGTAAATAAAACATATTTTTTTCATTTACTAAGCTTTTTCTTAAAATAATTTCAATTGGTTAATTAGTCTACTCTATTTGCACCGCATGTTTAATGGCCGAATAACTCTTTCAATATCGAAAATAAAAATCTATAATATCTATGTTAAAAAATGTATCCTTATCTTAGAATAATTACACTAATCCTTATATATTTATATGCCATTAAACATGCAATGTATTTTAACCCGAGCAACACCGGGTTTCACTGCTAGTTACATATTACATACACTGCATAAGTACAAACAAACGAAACGTCAACGAGCGCGAGTCGGGAGACAGCAATATTAACTGACAATAAGAATGACAAAGACGGCTCTATGGAATTTGACACTATAAGTTTATCTATGCGAACGCAAACACATTCACAAAACTCTTCTTTAGTACATAATAAAATAAATATAGTATATTTACGTTATTCCTTATATTTTAGTTGCCAGTGGACCCTATATAACACTTCTGTCAGCTATGACAAGATAGCTCCTTTATTTAATACACTATATATAATTACCTATTTTTGTTTAAAGTTCAAACTAAACGTGAAGGACTACGACCGTTTGGTGTGCCCCGCGCGTTAACACTGAATTCAATGGTGGGAATTGGCTCCGTTTGAAGTTTGAACGATTTAGGATTTTGTGCGTACAGCTTAATTAATATTTATTATATTCCTACCTCTTTGCGTACCTACAGCCAAAGCCTACAGTTAACAGCATATGCCTAGTCTAACTCAGTTTTAAATTAAAATAGCCTTTGGATCGAAGTAGGTATAAAGAGATCATAAATCTTAATTTTCTCAGACGTTATACCTACCTACTTGTGAGTTGTGACTCGGTTCAACGATCAGCAAATCTATGTTATTATTTAAGGGTGGGGACACCAGCGAGGCCAGACGGGCGATCAGTCCTCATCACCCAAAAATCTATGTTAAAGTTTAAACCTATGTTCACATAAAATGATAACAAGAAACGTAATTATGTATGTATTTTAAATCAAAAACCCTGTGAAGTTTAAATTATTCGAAGACATACCTACTTTTATGTATTTTTATTTTATTTGATTTGTCTTAAACTAAAGGGTTTAAGACAAATAAATAATCGGAGACAACGTGTAACGACGAAACCACCAAAAGGCTACTTACTACCTACTTAGGTTATGTCCATCCCACTGCAGTGTGTTAATAATTAAAGAAGGCAAGTGCTTTGATAAATAATACCTATAAATAAACTGTATGAATAATGTAGGTATTTCTATTGGATATCTTCTTATGTTTGATGTTTATTGAACTTTATTGTTAGTTTATACATTTTCAGATGTAAAGTTTTATTGAATGTACATTTTGCCACTACCTCAAAAACTTCAGAACTCATAATATGCTAAAAATTGGTGTTGACTTGTATGAATATTATTACAAGATGGACTATGGAATATTGATGTAAGTACATTGAGACAAAGTAAAGTAATAGCCACTAAGAAATTATATTTGTCTAATCCAAGTGGGTAATTAATAGGTAATATAGAATAGATAATTATTATAAATAAGTACTAAATAATGTAAAGTTTATGTTTGGAAATTTTAATATTATCAAATTGTAATTAATGTTTAGAAAAATCTTTAACTGTATTATAGGTATAGGTATTGTTGTGTAGTTGTCTTTATCTATAGTATAAACAAAGTATTTTAACCAAGTACATAATACATATCTTAAAATATACTTTGTTCTTTTTTTATTCTAAATTATAAATTTAATTTTTAATTATAAATATTTCAGTATTAGAGCAACAATGGTCTAGTGACTAGTCACTAGTGGCTATGGGCTTGGTCTCTTGAGTGTTTGGGTTTCCTGGCTCCTTCCTCGGTTGGGATCCTGTGATGCCTTGAAGTGGATTTTTTCTTAATTTCTATGTGCACCTGAACATGAGACTTGCTCACCGGTTAAAGAAACATTTCATCAGGCATGCAGGTTTCCTGCATGCCTGATGAAATTAAATTGAAAAAAAATCTGATGAAATTGAAGGTGTGTGTGAATTCACAAACTCGCATTGAGCCAGCACATCGGTGAACTATGGCCCACCAGTCAACACCCTCCTGGCCTAATTTCAAGGAGGAGACCCATGCTCAGCAGTGGAACATTAAGGCAGTTGGCCCTTTTTTTCTTTCTTTCTTTCTTTCTTCTTTCTTTTTAAGTTTATGGATATAGCACATATTGACATGTCGTGGTGACAGTATTCATTAGTATCAAGATTTAAAAGATGAGGTAGGTACATGAATAGTTCATGCAAAGATTTAATACTAGGAACATGTAGCACCAGGTGTGTTCATTTACGCCATCATAATTCAGGCCTTGGCGTGGCGATGGGGGTGGGGCCTAGGGTGAGCCCAACACCCTGGGCGAAGCTAATTAAGTCGAGGGGGCTCTTTGTACCCCTCTTATAAGAGGGGACAAGGGGTGAGGATGAGAACCTCACCACATTGTACTGTCCCGACGTTGGGAGGGGTTGTTCTGTGGTGCGGGACAACCCCTCTGTGGAGGTGGCGTCGGTCCCTTGGGTGAGTGACTAGCCGTCGAGGTGCCCTGTTTGTTTATTAGATCCGGGCACCTCACCAAAGGCGGCATTGGTGGCACTCGCCGGGTTTTAGTGGGTAGAGCTGCGTTCACTTACCAGCTTTCGGGCGCAGCGAGTCCCACATACCCGCGTGGGGAGAGCCACTCCCCCGCGGGATGCCTCAGAGCATTTCCCGGCGTTAAAGGAAAAAAAAAGTGTGTTAATTTATCAGGATTATCTGGTCATAATCATTTATTATTTATATTTTCGGTTGACATTACAGTCATCTGACCATTGGTATCAGCTGAAGAAACAAATAATATTGTGTATATTTTAACAAGAAACAGAGCACACTGTTTCTTGTTCTCCCACAGGTGGTAGGGATGCGCTGTACCGCGCTTCCGGCTGCATGGGTACCACCATCTTGAATAATAAGTTAATAAGAAATACCTCATTACATATTATGGTCAGTGACCCATAGTATGTTCCCCTTGTGTACGAACTGCTGACTCCTAAACCACTTGTCTCCAGATTGTGGACTTCCACATATTGCAAGAGATTGTGATTGGAGATCGCCATGTATCACCTACGGTCTACCATAAGTCTGGTCGTAGGTGGATTTCTATGAGTACGTAGTGTACGTTACGCTGTGGAGAGAATTTTGCGCATAATAAAAGACGTGGTCAACGTCGCCCATGAACATAAACTAGTTTACCTGGAACGAGCCCAGGCAACTTATCTATGTGTTGCCTATCCTGAGATATAAGATGTTAAGTCTCGGTGCCAGTAATTACACTGCCTGTCTTGTCCTTCTCTCCGAAACACAGCAAAGCTGTTTCACGGGAGAAACAAGCAAGATGGTGGTACCCATGCAGCCGAGAGCGCGGCACAGCGCTTCCCTTCCACCGGTAACTACCTTTCTTTTCAAAAATAAGCAGGATGATGGCACCCACACATCCCTCCCCCGGTAAATTCACACCAAATAAGCTAAATCCAATGTCACTTATTATCAACACTTATTAATTACTAGCTGTTACCCGCAGCTTCGCCCGCGTTAACTTAAATTTACAGCCGCATACGAGTTGATGATGATTATTTTATAGTCTAAGTTACTCCTTATAACATACGCTATCTGCCAGTGAAAGTCCCGTCAAATTCGGCCCAGCCGTTTTAGAGATTATCCGGAACAAACAGACAGACAAAAATTTTAAAAAATACTATTTTAGTATATGTACCATGTATACATCCATGTGCATTTAGCAAAAATCGGTTATTTTAATATTACAATAACTATAGTTTATATAAATTTTTTTATTGTAAATTGTGTATTTTATTGTAATTACAAGATAAACCTTTCTGCCTATGCTTGATCCGAAGATGTACTAAGCAATTCAAATCTTTGCCTTGCTCTAAACCTGCTTTGTCGTTGCTTGTTTAAATATCGTTTTCGTGCGAGTGCAGTTTGGTCGACACTAAAATTGTAACATAAATCAAAAAAGATATATTAATAGTTCTATTGTGAGCGACGATGGCCTAGTGGGTACGGGCTCGGCCTCTTGAGTGAGACCCGAGAGGTCCGGGTTCGATCCTGACCCCCTGTGATGCCTAGAAATGGGTTTTTCTAAATTTCTACGTGCATCTGAACATGAGACCATCGCTTGACCGGTGAAGGAAACATCGTGAGGAAACCTGCATGCCCGATGAGATTAAAAGTCTTTGAAGGTGTGTGAAGTTCACCAACCCGCATTGGGCCAGCGCATCGGTGAACTATGGCCCAAAACCCGTCTCGCCTGATTTCGAGGAGGAGACCCGTGCCCAGCAGTGGGACATATACGGGTTGATATTATTTAATAGCTCGATTAAAACATGTATTTAATTATTTGATAATATAAAATTATTACTTTTGGAGTTTATCGATACCTACTACATGTATGTGGTGTTTGATCGATACTAAAATTGTAACATAAATTGAAATAGTAGATTGTATTATACGTAAGCGTAGTGAGGGATTCTTTAAAAGAATGCTGAACGTAACGAGGGATTCAAAGTACGTCGCCCGAACCAAAAATATATTTTACGCCCGAATGATACACTCTGCTTTCCATCACCCTCTATGAGAAAATAAATGGCGACTCATATTTAACTGTAATATTATTATATATTCGCAATTATGAAAATTGATTGTTACAGTTTCAGGAATAGAGATTGTTGTGAATCCAAACATTTGCGTTCGATTTCTTTGGCGCTGAACACTAAGATGTTCCAAATTCAAAAAGTGCGCGGAAAAGATAATTGTGGCGCACTTATAAAGATTGAAAATTTATTATAATTACTGCCTGCTAAAAGTTTCTTACAGAAAACACCACCTTTGGGTGCACTTAAAAGCGAACCAAGTCGTCCTTTTCGAATAGGTGGGATAAAAAAGATATAATATATTATTATTATTAATAGTTAGGTTAAAAATGCAATTATTATGTTGGTAATATAAAATTATTACATTTGCAAATGATGGATACTAGATGTATGTGGTGTATTCAACGCTGTAATTGCATTAATATCTTACATTTGTAGTTCACAAAATAATCTTCTATATTTTCTTTGGCATTCAGCATGATATTGTAGTTTATGTTTATTTTTTTGAACATCATGTTGTGGTTGGTTTTGCTGAGGCTGAATGTTGTTAGATTGACTGAATGTAGTACATGCATTTATTTTCTCAACTTTTCTCTTTTCTCTGTATCTTTTTTGACGTTCAGCATTTGTATACGGTCGTGTTTTTGTTAATTGTATATTTCGCTGTGACTGTTGCTGTTGCAGGTCTGCAACATCTGCAACAACTTCCATTTGAATGGCGCTAAAATAATGATTTGTAGAATGTTTAAATACATAAGGAGAGAGGAAGGTGCTTGCTGGTAAGATTTAAATAATAATCATGAACAATATACATACATTCGTTTACTATTACTAGGATGGTATGGGATATTCGCTTAATGGCGTCACTCTTAGCATCGCCATTGTACAATTTTATTAAAATAAATACTCAAAACTAGTATCATTGTTCTTAATTATCATAACATAGTATAAAACATAGTCGCTTTCCGTCTGACTGTCCCTATAAATGCTTGTAAACTATATATTATAGTTTATCTGTGGTATCTGTCTGTGGGTTATCTGTGGTAGTAAGTGTAAGATTGATAATCATATTCATATCCTAATACAGGTATCCTTTTACTTAAAATGAGACTCCTACCACTGCTACATATTATATTGTATACTTATTATGAAATAAAGATTAATTTTGAAATAGTTGAAATGAAGCTTACTTTAATACCCACAACTTATATAAATACAAAACATAATTCATATGAATAAAACCCATATATGACTAGATTTAGACTGCAGGATAAATAAAACCCATACAGACTAGTTTTTGACGCTGAACTTATAATAAGTCAATATAGCTGAAGCTGTAAATTTGTGCATGAATCTATTTACATTACCGATTACGTAATAATTAATAAAATCTAAGGGTAAGAATATTGAAATCGAAAATACATGAGAGATACATGAGACTGGGTTCTACAAATTAATTTTTATAATATAGACAATATATATATGAACATTTGTATGACAATATATGGTATTTGTATTTTAATCTTGTATTACCATGTTCGAACCAAATAAATACACTATTATGATTATTTTAAATATTACCACTCAGTGATGCTGAAGATATATTATAGAAATTCAAAATATAGATCATAATATAGGCGTTGCGGGCTTCGGCGTTTTTGTTGCCTGCTTGTTATTAATAAATCGTATTAAAATATTATTTATTAAACGTACCTTTCGTTAGGATAGCATTCAGTAATATTTTCAGGATCATCTTCTGCTTGTTTTGTCATATTATTTTTAAAATTTCTATAAAAACCATGATATTTTTATGTAATTAGTAATAATGTTGTTTTATTTAAGCCCACTGTCAAAAGTCAACTGTCAACACTTGTCAGTTGTCTATACCAGTCTATCGCACACCACAGAGTATTTTTTAACTTATAGGATTTCACACTAAAGTCTAAGCTCTACAAACAGTAAAAACTGAGTCTAGTCTAGTCTAGTGAGTCTAGTCTCTAGAGAGAGGGCCGAGGGGCAAGCGTCTGTCTGAAATACGGTTAGCGCCGTAGCGCTTTGGGTATAAAAATTTATAAGACATCAATTATCTATTAGAGCATTTCTCTTTTTTTTGCCAAAACCTATTTGTGGAATGTCCCACGAGATCGAAGATGAATAAGTTATTTTTTATATATAAATTGCTGAAACTGTTTCGCTTATGAGCATATTTACTATTTAAATTCATATGAAATATTAACATTAATCATAAATTCATAGCGCTTAATTAAAAAAGCAACTAAATACAAATCATCGAAAATGAAAATGTATGAAAAGTTGTATGTCCCATTCCACCATTCATAATTTCATACTTAATTATTATAATAACTTTCAAAGAACCTATAATAAGATTTTACTTTAAACTGTGTTGCAAGATGATGAAGTTTATACTACATTGCCTTTTTAATGATTTGTTCAAACTTTGACGAATACAAATGAATTATAAACTTGTCCCAGACAAAGTTCCAAAGAAGGATTCAGTTTTTGTTACCCATTTTAGAATGTGTTAATGTTTTAAAATACCAGTATAGTAGTATATTTTTGAATTTGGCAACACTACAGATAACATTTCATGCCACCATTGATATACTGATTCAGTACTGATCCGCTGTTCCAAATCAAATCAAATCAAATTTTTTTTTTATTCAAAATAGTACTAATACAGTATCTTTTTGAACGTCAATTGAATCTACCACCGGTTCCAAGGTAAGCCCACTGAGAAGAACCGGCGAAACAAACTCAGTGGAACTAATCTTTTCAAATAATATATATTAATAACAATTTTAACATCTTATCTTGAAATGCCCGGGAGGAACGCCTTATTCCCAGGGTGTGGTATCTTCCATGAAATCTTTTACTTTATAATATGCTTTACCACACAAACGTTCTTTAACAACTTTTTTGAATTTTTTTATGGAAAGCTTTTGAACGTTTTCTGGGATCCTATTGTAAAAGCGTATACAGTTGCCTTTAAAAGAATTGCTTACTTTCGAAAGTCTAATCATTGGTGCATGTAACCTGTGTCTATTACGTGTATTCCTACTATGAATATCACTTTTCTTACAAAATTCATTTATGTTTTTACGGACATACAGTAAATTTTCTAAGATGTATTGAGAGGTGACAGTCAGAATTCCTATTTCTTTAAATTTTTCTCTCAAAGATGAATAGGGAGGCAACTTGTAAATGGCACGAATAGCCCGCTTCTGCAGCACAAAAATGTTGTTTATGTCGGCTGCATTTCCCCATAAAAGTATGCCATAAGACATAATGCTATGAAAGTAGCTAAAATATACTATTCGCGCTGTATCTACATCAGTAAACTGTCTTATTTTTCTCACTGCATATGCTGCTGAACTGAGTCTATTCGCCAATTTAGCAATGTGGGGACCCCACTGCAGCTTAAGATCTAGAGTTATTCCTAGGAAAACTGTGGAGTCCACCAATTCCAAGTTTTCACTGTCTAAGAGTACATTTGTTTGCAGTTGCTTAACATTTGGCAAGGAAAATTTTATGCATTTAGTTTTTTTACTATTTAAATGCAAGTTATTAACGCTAAACCAATGTACCATTCTCGAAAGTGTGTTGTTTACCTCGTCATAATTAGTTTCTTGTCGTTTGATTTTAAAAATAAGTGAAGTATCATCAGCAAACAACACTACCTCTTGACTATCTTTAACTAGGTAAGGTAAATCGTTTACATAAATTAGAAAAAGAAATGGACCTAGAATGGACCCCTGTGGGACCCCCATCTCTATTTTAGTCCCGGATGATCTTTTACCATTTATCTCGACCTTTTGAGTCCTGTTTTTAAGATAGGAATTCAAAAGATCCAGTGCCGTACCGTCTATCCCATAGTGGCGTAATTTCCTGATCAAGGTCTCATGCTGTACACAATCAAACGCCTTGGATAAGTCGCAGAAAACTCCCAAAGCATCACGTGACTCCTCCCAGGCCTCATAAATGTGGTCAATCAAGTTAACGCCAGCGTCTGTTGTGGAGAGACCCTTTCTAAATCCGAATTGTTTTTTGTGCAGTAACATATTGGTTTCAAAGTAATATAGTAACTGATTTAACATAATTTTTTCAAAAATTTTACTAAATGAGGGGAGTATTGAAATTGGTCGAAAATTTGTAACATCTGATGTACTGCCAGATTTAAAAAGAGGCAAGACTCGACTATGTTTCATTAAGTCAGGAAAAACGCCACTATCAATACATTTATTAAAAATTGTTGCTAGATGGGGTGCAATTACATCAACTATGAGCTTAGTGACTTTTACAGATATTCCCCATAAATCTGGGGTATTTTTATTGTTTAATAAGTTAAATGCATTTAAAATATCTTTGGGTCCTATCTCTTTAAACTTAAAGTTAGCTTCACATTGTTTGACATTGGTTTTAAGCAATGATTCGGCAATTGCAGGACATGAGATTAAATTTTTTGTAGTCGAAATCGGGATGTCAGAAAAGTATTTTTCAAATACTGTCGCAACTTCCTCGTCAGACTTAATTATTCTATTTTCAATATTTAAATTAAATTCAGAGCTACGACTACCCACTCTCCCAGTTTCATCCTTTATTATGTTCCAAGTAGTTTTTATTTTATTTTTTGCGTTTTTAATTTTTTCCTTAATATAAAGCGATTTGGCCGCGATACAAACTTGTTTGAATGTTTTTGAATATATTTTGACATACTGCTTAAATGATTGATTTTGATTGTATGTGCGTTCTTGGTAAAGGTCATATAATTTGCGTCTACTATTGTGGATTCCTGCTGTTGCCCAATCATTAAAGCCCTTCTTATTTGTGGAACTGACTGTTTTAGAAGTAAAAATGGCTTTAAAATGTGTATTAATTAATTTAAACAATTCACCAAAAGCGAAATCTGGACTTTTGTTATCTTTCAAATATGTAATATTTGCCATTATACTACTCCTAAATTTCTCAATACGTCTTACATTCACAGGAACAAACACATTATTTTTGTTACAATTTTTACTATTAGAACTTATAAGGAATTCAGCTAATTGACCACAGTGATCAGAATTCAACTTGTTGATAATTTCTTTGTGGACAGGAGTTAAATTACTAAAAATATTATCAATACATGTAGCTGTAGAACTACAAATTCTTGTTGGTTCTGAAAATAGATTAGTCAGAGAGTTCCGACGTTGTTACCGTTGACAGAGTACGTGACCAGTTTTGAACTTAATTTTATTCCGGTGTTTGTTACCGCTATTTTACAGGTAAGTTGAAAATATTGCCACTTTTTTTGTAATAAAATAATAAACGATTACATATACTACAATTTGGTGTAAAGGAGTAAATGTAAATGCAATTTTAACCGTTACAACTAAGTTTTGAAAAAAAAATAGTACGTGTTTCGTTACTTCTTTTTTGTTACTTTGTCGTAGTAACGTATAAGCAGAAATTTGAGTAACAAAAACGAAATTTATAAAGCTACGTTTACATTAACAGCGCAAGAAAATGCCACTTACTGCGGCAGAAAAAATGAAACGATACAGAGAAAAATTAAAACAAAACCCAGATAAGTTAGAAGAAATAAGAAAAAAAAATTTAGAACGAATAAAGTCCAAATATAAATATAAAAAAATATCAGAAATGTCAGAAACCGAAAAAAAAATACAACGAAAAAAGTGGAAAGAAGAAAAACAGAATCAAAAGGAAAACAAATCGAAGCAAGAAGCATATTATAGATCAAACTCATCAACAAGAACAGCAGATGTTTTAGCGTACACAGCAGTCCCAATATCAAAAGAAACATTGGAATTAAAAATAAAAAATTTACAAAAATCAAGAAATCTAATAAAAATATTATATAATAAAGCAAGAAAAAGGATTGAAAGTCTAGAAAAAGCATACGAAACAACAAGAAAAAAATTATATAGACTGCAGAAAAGCATAATTGTAGAACGAAAAAAGTTTAAGATAGATTTGTTAAAGATAAAAGCACGGAATGAAATTCTCGAGGCATCGTTAAAGTTTACTTACAAACACTGTAAGAACAATAAAGAGAGGAATGTCATAAAGAAAATTGCAAAAAATGATTTGGTAATAAATACTAAAGCGAAGTCGTCGATTTCAAGACAAATAGGTGTACGGGTTAGAAGTAAAAGAACAACTAAAAGTATTTCGAAAATAAAAAAATCTGTTATAGAATTTTTCAATCAAGATGATGTCAGTAGGGCCACTGCAGGCAAACGCGAATGCAAAACATTAAAAAAAAATAAACAGCAAATTAGATATCTTAACGGTTCGTTGCGTGCTTTACATGATAAGTACAAGAAAGAAGGTGGCATTGCAGCATTTTCAACATTTTGTCGATTCAAACCTTTTTATATATTAACACCCACTATACGCAACCGAAATACGTGTCTTTGCATTAAGCACTCAAACATGAATTTCAAAGTAGTAGCACTAAATCGTCATAAAATAATTAATTTTTGTAATACGCAAGCCCTCTTGGAAAAAGTAGCTTGTAATGTAGAAAATTTTGAATGCATGTATGGTAAATGTAATAATTGTAACAATATTTCATTAAACTATAATTACGAACATATTTCAATTCATCAAAATATTATATGGCATATGTGGGAAACTGAAAACCACTCCTATAAAAAAAACACCATAGATGGAGAGCAGGAAGTGAGAACCAAAAAGACTGTAAAATCACTCAAGAATGAACCAGCAACAGAATTAATTAAGCAGTTTGAGGCGGATATAGCAGCATTTAAGAAACACAGTTTTAATTCAACGCATCAAACAAAATGTTACAAATACTGTATTGACAACTTGTTAGATGATGAAATAGCTATCCATTGTGATTTTTCACAAAACTATGAATGCAAAATGTCAGAAGAGGTGCAGTCGATGCACTTTGGTGCGTCGAAGACGCAAGTTACTTTGCATACTGGTGTCATATTTTTTAAAGGTGGACAGAAATCATTTTGCACCGTCTCACCTACCAATGTGCATCAGCCTCATGCCATATGGGCTCACCTAAAGCCAATTATAGATTTAGGTAAGACTTTGGTTACAAATCTTAATATAATTCATATATTCTCAGATGGGCCCAGCTCTCAATATCGACAAAAAAATAACTTTTTTCTAATAAATTATTTTTCGTCACTATACAATGTGGATATAACTTGGTCGTTTTTCGAGAGAGGCCACGGTAAAGGAGTGGCTGATGCCATCGGAGGAGTAGTAAAAAGGTGTCTCGATAGAAAAGTCTCTTACGGACATGATATTGTAAACGCTTCAGATGTGTATGCGATATTACAGTCTTCAATTAAAGCTGTTAATGTAGTTTACATAAATGAAACGGAAATTGAAACCATTAAAAAATATGTGCCTAATAATCTAAAAACTATAAAAGGAACGATGAACATTCATCAAGTTATTTGTGTGAATGGCAAGGATCAAATTCAGCATCGTATCTTGAGTTGTTTTTGTGCTAAAACTAAAAGAACTTGCAATTGCTATGACCCCATCGTACACGTATTTGAAAATGTATCAAAAATTATATCACAACCTGGACAAGATAATTCGCATGAAACAATGATTATACAAAATTATATAGCAGATGACCCTGAGGAACTAGAGCTTCAAGAAACAAATAACCAGGTCATAAACAATAAGATACATAAGTTCTCAATTTCAGAACCTACAAATGGTGACATGGTTGATAACGACTCTTGTTTCATAAACGAAATTAATAATATTGCAACTTTTACAACTGACTTGCCAATTATTTGTCTTGAGGATGGCGATTTATTGCAACAATGGGATGAGAATAACAGTACAAAAAATTACACTTGTATTAACACAGTAGACGATGAGAAAGAAAATAGAAAAAATGATGATAACCTAACATTTAATCAAATAGAATCATGCTCCATAATTTTAGAAAATCCTTTGGATTCGGGCATTAACGACAAAATTGAGTATATAAAAAATCCTAATCGCAGTAAATCATTGACTACTGTTATTACACGTAAAGTAACCTGCAGTAAATGTAAAAATCCATCATCATTGGACAATTTAGTAAAATGTTTAAGTTGTAAGAAATACTTATGTCTTACGTGCGCAGAAAGTAAATCCTATTTCGACTACATATGCAATTTTTGTTTTGAAGAAGAATAAACTAGTATATTATGGAGTAAGTAAGCACCTATCATTAGAACTACATGTTTGAGTGTTTTTTTTTTTCAGGTTTGTGAGCACGTGGAGAAATAGTTTCAAAATGGTAGTATATTTTGATATCGACAAATTTATTGATAAGCATGACTTTTATATATTTCTTAAAGAAAATTTCGCCTGGCCCTGGTCGTCAACACATTTCATTTTGTCAGAACAATGTTACGGTTGTGGAACTCCTGTAGAAAATGTGTTGAATGCAATGCCATCTCATTTTATACTAATCATGAATAGAGATGATGTGAAATATTTAATGAAAAGCAATTCGTTTTGGTGCAAAACATGCATATATGTCAGCGTCTATGATCATTATCCTGATGACGAATGCGAGTACTGCAATATATTTAAATGATTTTTTTTTTTTTTTATGTTTATTTGTTGATTAATCCTAGTCATATTTACAAATGGTAAAAAATAATAACACTTTTTAGCAACCAAAGCTGTGTTCAATACAGTCATGTTAGTCTAATGATTGTATTGTACCTCAATATTAATATTTATAAATAAGTAGATTTTGTTAAAGTTATTATTTTATTTGTCTATTATGTTAAAAAAATATTTAAGCAGCGAAAGCTGCGTTCAATACATTAAGTGTAGGTAGGTAGTGATTATTTTTTGCCTCAATATTCATAATTATAAATAAGTATTGTTAAACTATTATTTTACTCGTCTATTGTGTTAAAAAAAAAAGATTTAAGCAACCAAAGCCGTGTTCAATACATTTTAGTGTAGGTAATGATTGTATTTTACCTCAATATTCATAATTATAAATAAGTAGGTATTGTTAAACTATTATTTTACTTGTTTATTATGATAAAAAGAAAGACTCGGCAACCAAAGTGTTCTATACAATTTAGCGTTAATTACGCTAAAATGTATAGAACACACCTATTTTATTGCACCTCAATATTCCTGATTAATAACAAGTATTGTTAATTACCAATATTTTATGAAACAAATTAAATTTTATGCAACTAAAATTGTGACAAATTTTTAATTTAACGTTTTAGTATGATGATTGTTTTGTACCTCAATATTTCTAAATAATTTAGATTTCACTTTACAAAAAAGTGTACTTATATTACTAATATTTTATATTTGTAGACTTTACTATGTTTATTGAGTCATGTCCTAACTAATGAATATCAAACTAAGAATTAAAGTTCTAATTTTTATTTCAATTCTTGCATTGTCTTCTAAAATAGCTAAATGTTTTGTGTTAATTCTATTAACCCTTATTAGATTATGTAAAACCAGCCTTATGTTTTTTATTTTGTTACCAGGAACTCCCTTTTTGTTACTGTCCCAAAAAACTCACATCTTTATATTCTGTTTTATGTATTTCTTTATTAATATAAAACAATGTAACTAGTAGTGAAAGTCGAGGATGCTCAAATTTATAATAAAAACCAAAAATCACCTTGCAATATTGTTTATTTTTCTTATAATAGAAACTTTAAACTTGCTTTAGAGCACAGGTAACAAAAAAAAAATTAACCACCTAATTTGAAAGTGATATTTTACTTTCCTTGGATTTTTTTGTCATTATTTCATTAAACTCATCATATAGTTTAAGAAATATATCATACTAGGCATAGAATATGCAACTTTAAAGTTTTATTTAACAAATAAGAAGTAACAAAATAAGAACGTTTAGTCTACCTTCATTTGGTTTTTAATGGTTTTATCGCTAAAAATCTAAATAAAATAGAATTTCTTCTTGAAAATCTTAATATTAATGAAATAAACTGTCTGGTTGAATGAAAAAATAAAAGATCTAATAACATGATTATTTTAGTTAATTTTTTGAAACTGTGGCAAAAATAGAGAGAAATGCTCATTAAATAAAAATTAATAGAAATGTTAACTAATTACTAGAGTGCACCGACAGACGTCCTGTACAATATTAGGTCTTTACCTATGAAATTGCCGTTTTGTATGAAAAAAATTAAACTAATTTTCATCAATCAAATCAAAAAAATCAATGCATCTTTGCCAACGCATTGACAGGTTATTATTGATTACTTGCTGAGCGCTTGCGGTTATCAAACAGAATGCATTTTTCATCGCAAGTAACAAAATATAACAATGCGGTTCAAAATTCCTTCATATTGTGTGTCTGCTGAGCAGTGCAAGGCACGTCTCGACGCGTGCTCACTTCTTTCTGCTCGTACTGTGCTGACCCATTTATTATGCCTTATAAGTTCGTCACTCGGGAATCTGCAAAACATAATATTAATATTGAACAAGTCGACGGCGTGAACTCCAACTAAATTAATGCTATCTCACCTGACATAGTGCGCGAACATGTGTGCTAGAATGAAATGCACAATGATTCATTTCGAAGAAATCCTTTTAGCAAAACAGTTATTATAGAAAAACTATTAAGTGTATGTTAGATATAGTACAATAAAAACATTGTTTATCTGTGCCCATCCACTCTTAACTTTTTTTTTGTATCTGGCATCACTGATTATTCTCTTGTCATCTAAGGCGACTAAAAGATGTCAATCAATTGCTGCACAGTGCGCATCTGCTTTTGTTAGTCTTTATACAGAATAGAGAAGCTACAATATAGACTTCTTTTATTTACCTAAACCCAATAGTGTAGGTAAATAAATTTATTTCAACTTCTGAATATCTAATCTATGTCTGTACAGACATGGTACAGACATTTTTGAGCTTTCGTGCTCCGTATACTATTCATTTTCGACCAAAGTTGGGCTATATAATATATAATAATAATAACCAAACATTAAAATAAAATTTACGTAGACACCGTAAGGCTTGAATAAAAGTAATTTTTTTTTATTATTATTAACACTTCCCGAATTATTGCAAAATTATACAAACGAAAGCAGCGCGTTAGCGCTCAAACCGGAGGTAGCGGGTTCGAATCCCGCCAGGGAACAAAATAGTAAGTTCACGAAGAACTTGTGTTACGGGTACCAGACAACGCAAATATATTTAATACTTTTATACTATACATATATTTAAGATTTTATCATATAATACACATATTTAATACACATCCATGACCCAGGAACACAGAAAATATTTTTTGTTCCCTGGCGGGATTCGAACCCCCAACCTCCGGCTTGGGCGTCAACGCGCTTACCATTGAGCCACAGACGTCGTTCTACTATCTAATATCTTCTTTTATTACTTGTAGTGATATAAAATTGTAAATATTCAAGTAAGTTTTATGTAAAATAATATATAATTTTATTCTGTCATTTATAATTATTGTATTCTGATCGTATACTTTTTCTAAAAAAAATCCGTTTTATTTTAAATAGTTTCCCTTTAATAAAACTTGACACTAGCATTTAGTAAATACCAGATACTCATTGTCAAGCAGAAAAAAAAACTCCAGTCAATAATTTATTGAGGTATGTCACTTGCGATAACCTTATAACCTTGTAACGATTGTTATAACCTTGAGAATAAACAAAGAAACAAACCAGAGATGGAATGACATGAAGAGCTGCAGACAGTCGAAATTCTTCATCTAGACGCTTGACAGCAAGAAGACTAAAGAGTTGCTTAAACTCAATAGGAACAACATCAGAACAGTTGTAGGAATATTGACGGGACACTGCCCACTCAACAGACACCTGTCAATAATGAAGCTAACAGAGGACGCTCTATGCCCTAAGTGCAAAGAGAAAGAAGAAACCAGTCTGCACTTCATAACGGAATGCCCCGCATTTGCATACGCAAGATGGGAGCTGTTTGGAGCGGACGAGCTGAAGAAGGAAGATTTAGCATATCTAACTATAAGTCAGCTAAGTAGTTTTTGTAGATCAACACGTAGGTTTGAGGGGGTGACACCGGAGGGGCAATTGGTAACCCGTCCCCGCATCTAATCCCAGAGGCGAGCAGGGGAATTGGGTGAAATGGTCCCGTTGATGAGGACTGATCGCCCGTCTGGCCTCGCTGGTGTCCCCACCCTTAAATAATAATAATAATATGTCACTTGCGGGTCACGGGGTACCTCCAGTTTTGACCGATGTCCGATTTTACTCATACGTAAAAATGGAAATATTTACATGTGATAGTGATCTTGAAGTATTAGCGCAGCTGTCGGCTTGGGATAGTTCATAGTAGGTTATAGGTACCAGAGAGATATTAGCCACCTCAAAAACTTTTCTTTAACTGATGTAGAATTCACAATCACCGAGTCCATGTCGCCACTATATCTCTTTTACGTCAACTCTTATCGTCCATACAGAAATTAGTTCCGAAATTTTCCGCAATATGGCGAGGGTTTTTATTTTTCTGGTCAGGCTATACATAAAAATAACGTACTGAGAGGTAAATTTCTCCTCTTACATACTGTAATACGGACTCTTACGTACGAAAATTACACGGATATTGTATAACCTGACGTCGTGACAAATTACGTCGATTTGAACATGCGAGTCTTTATATAACACCAGTTATTCGTCGATACAGACATTTGTTTGCACGGCTCTACAATGATTATATTATATTCTAATCTATAGATCATATTATAGATTTTTTTAAATGTTAGTTGGATAGGAAACTGGCAAACGTAAGCAGCTGGGAGCGGCGGAATTTCCTATCGTTCCGTATAGTTTCATTGAAATCCGACGAGACAGGTCAGATCAGAATCTTCGTATCGCAAGCAGCTGGCGCATATCGAAGACTCTTAAGAATCGCTTTGCACTTGCGTTGCGCGGGAGATGTCTTTATATGAACTCCGGTGACCTACCACGGCCGGCAAGCACGCCACAGTATACGAATATGCAGTAGATTGACTATGCTCGAATTATTCTTAGATGTGATAATTAATAATTATGCATAACAAAATCTTGATGTTGTTATAGTTATCTAGTTTTGGATTTATAGTAATACTAGCTGGTGCCAGCGACTTCGTCTGCGCAGGATAAGATAGTTTTATTTCTTCACTAATTAATCGAAAGGAACTTCGATCCATCCGGGTGTCCCTTGACACCTCTCTTTAGTTTTTTTTAATAAAATATATTCTATGTTACTTCTAATACCTCCAAGAATATGTGTACAAAGTTTCATGATGATCGGTTAAGTAGTTTTCGCGTGAAAGCGTAACAAACATCCATGCTTTCACATTTATAATATTAGTAAGGATTAGGAAGGATGAATTTGCTACATAGGTCTAAAAGGTAGTGCCATGCTGCTTGCAGCCGAATTGGGCCGGCACGACCGTAGGGGTACCTCTCGTTCACATGATAATGGCATCAAGTGACTATGCTGTTGCGTTTCTTGCGGTGTATGAGTTTCCGGTGTCCCATTGCAGGGGATGGGGTAAAGGAGGGTAATGCATCTGCATTATCTCTTGTGTGAATGTTTACGAGGACGACGTCTGTGGCTCAATGGTTAGCGCGTTAGCGTTCAAGCCGGAGGTTGCGGGTTCGAATCCCGCCAGGGAACAAAAAGTTTTCTGTGTTCCTGGTTCATGGATGTGTATTAAATATGTGTATTATAAATAAAAAACCTTAAATATGTGTATAGTATAAAATATTAAATATATTTCCATTGTCTGGTACTCGTAACACAAGTTCTTCGAGAACTTACCACGGGACCAGATTGACGTGGTGCAAAAAGCGTCCTTAGATATTATTATTATTATGGGAGTCGGTAGTCATCTAAGGCTCCGAATGCTCGTTTGTCCCCCTAAGGCCTAATCTATAAAAAAAATCAATCATTCTAAGAATGCTTGTAGGAGATTAAAAAATTGTAGACAAACATATTATTTTATACTATATTAATTGTTTTAAAATTCAACAAAATTTAGTTGTCGTATGCTAGGTCCAGGTTCATTTTCATCGACCCATACATCATCGATTAATGTTAGACACGGGCCTCCTCTGAGAAGAGGGTCAAGGCCATAGTCCTCACGACACTGCCCTGTGGGCAGGGGGCTAGGAAATGATTGCAAATCAGAAATATTTTGTGATGAAGGTTCCTCATTTTCTTTATTGTCGGACAATTTGAATTCTTCAAGTGTTAACAATTTCTGGAAGAAGACATCACTACATAGTATAAACTATAAAGCAAAGTCGCTTCCCGCGTCTGACTGTATGTATGCTTACATCTTTAAAACTACACAACGGATTTTGATGCGGTTTTTTTAATAGATAGAATGATTCAAGAGGAAGGTAATAGGTACATACATAATATAGTAGATAAACACCCATAATTTTAGAAGTTTCTGATGTGAGTATTAAATAGCTATATTATTTACACTGTGTCGTCTTATTTATTTAGACGTAATAATATAAAATGCGCGGTAACAACGTAGTCACGAGCAAAAGCGGCACAGAGGCCTTAGACAAAGTAACATTAAAAAAATTAAATTAAATTAAAAAAAGCCGTCGTCAATTATGTCACTCGTTATCGTTATCGCAAGTTGGTAGACAATGTTAAAATTCGTAACAAAATCATAAACTGTCAATTGGTTAACGAACACTTATGTCAAACTTATGTTATTTTATTATTGATATTGATTCGTTATCCGTGGGCGGGGGCCATGGAGGACAACATTTTCACAATTTTTATGAGTTATAGTATATGAGGTCTATTTACATAGATATTAATTTTAATTTTTTGGTCCGATTTGACACTTCTTGTCGAACTTTGTTGACACTTGACAGTTGTTGTCGTTACACTGTCACGATCTTTGATTGATCATTGGCTAGAAAATTATTATCGTTATCTCAAAGACGATAACGAATTTCGGCTACAAAGCGATGTCACTTTGTCTACAGGCCCAGAGGCCTTAGACAAAGTAACATTAAAAAAACGATAACGAAGTTCGAAAAGAATAAATGTATGGGATTGACATAAGCCGTCGTCAATTATGTCACTCGTTATCGTTATCGCAAGTTGGTAGACAATGTTAAAATTCGTAACAAAATCATAAACTGTCAATTGGTTAACGAACACTTATGTCAAGCTTATGTTATTTTATTATTGATATTGATTCGTTATCCGTGGGCGTGGGCCATGGAGGGCAACATTTTCAAAATTTTATGAGTTATAGTGTGTGTCTATGAGGTCTATAATATTCACATAGATATTAATTTTAATTTTTTGGTCTGATTTGACACTTCTTGTCGAACTTTGTTGACACTTGACAGTTGTTGTCGTTGCACTGTCACGATCTTTGATTGATCATTGGCTAGAAAATTATTATCGTTATCTCAAAGACAATAACGAATTTCGGCTACAAAGCGATGTCACTTTGTCTACAGGCCCAGGTCCTACTTCGATGACGCCCGACTGGGTACTGGCGCGACGTGGTGCGGTGGTGCGATGCGCGAGAGCCATTTTTATCGTTTTTTATTTTTCAAATTTTTTTGAAGTGACATAATAAAGATCTATCCAATCATTTCCACCTCATCCCCGTTTAGCAATTTAAACGTAAAAGTTTCATTAAAATTGAGTTACCCGAAGTCTCATACTACTCAATTTGCTTTTAAAATCGACGTTACTTTAGAATTTTTTTGATCATGTAAAATGTTAAATATTGTATTTTTATCCAAAAAAATCCCTAGATCAAAGATGTATCTATACCCTATTTTTTATTATTATTTTAAAATGACGACTTCTATGAAAACACCTCGATCTAGAAACAACAATTTGGGATAAGGGGCTCTTAAACAAGTCTTTTATATATGTGGGAAATAGCTGTGAGTCCCGAGGGGAGATCACCGACCGAGCGAGATAGTATGCTCGGTCAGGCCAAAGCCCACTTGCTATAAATTCAGCTGTTGTGTGTGTAGCAATGAGCTGTGGAACTTCGATAGCGTGATTCGGGAATGTGGCACTGATTGGTCCGCCACGTCACTCCCCCCCGAAGACCGGAGGTCAAATCTTGAATCTTCTTTCTTGAGTCACCAGAGAGTCCCAGTGAGTCGGAACTGTGCTGCTGCTGCACGGGCTCCAGTGAGTCGGCTGCCGTGCGGGGCCGATGCTACATGCTGACCAGAAGAGATGTGCTCTGCTGGTTGGGCTGATTGGTCGAGGTAGAAGGAGGCTGAAGCTGGCTGGCGTGGTGCGGAGGGTTGGGGGAGTGACGATAATGAATATGCGAGAAGGAGGCGTGTTTTGTCGTGGGTCACCAATGTGGGATATAGGGTGGTGATAACCCAAAGGGAGATCTCCGACCGAGCGAGATGGTATGCTCGGTCAGGTCGAAGCCCACTTGCTATCAATGCAGCTGTTGTAGATATGTGTAGCGACGAGCTGTGAAACTTCGATAGATCGGTCAGGAATGTGGCGCTGATTGGTTCGCCACAAATTCATAAAATCTATCTATTATCTATATACTTAATATACATGGATAAAATCCGCTGTCCATCTCGTCACCCGACACCAGTGGAGTAATAATTGAAGGATTATTTTATTCTAAAAAAGAAAAAAAAAAAGAAATGTAACTTTTAAGCGTATTTTATTACAGTTCGTATTTATAACCAACATTTATGACACATTCGTTCGGAAATCGACAGACTAGGTTAGGATAGACTAGACTTCTTAGAAACTGTTACTGAACTAGTTTAATGAATTCCGCCTTTCCCATAACCCCCGTATCCACCAAAGCTGTAACTTTCAACTGCGACTGGTGCAGCGTGGACAACGGCGCCGGTCGCGATACCGTGACCAGCGAAAAGACCAGCGCCATCTTGGACGTTTCTTGCTACAGAGTCAGCAACGCCTGCAGTTTGAGCCGCACTGTTAGCAACGGCAGCGGCCTGAGCTCTCGCAGCATTGGCTATACGAGCGGCTTCAATAGCACGAGCGTTGGCGATGGCCGCAGCTTGGACGCGGGCAGCGTTGGCTACACGTTCAGCTTCCGCAGCACGAGCTAATTCATACTGAGCAGCGACAGCAGCACGTCTTGCAGCTTCAACAGCGCGAGCATTTTCGTAAGCGGCAGCTTGAGCTCTTTGAGAGTTAGCGATGCGTGCAGCGTCTAAGGCTTGTGCGTTTTGGATAGCGTTAGCTTGTCCAGCTCTTGCAGCGACTTCTGTGACACGAGCTCCCTGTATAGCTGCGGCAGCGGCATTGCCGATTTGTGTAGCCTGCACTGCTTGGGCGTTCTGGATAGCACTTAGTTGAGCAGCACCGACAGCAGCGGCGTTGTTGAGAGGAGCGCTGCTGCCGAGACCAATG
Source organism: Helleia helle (assembly GCA_963853865.1). NCBI lineage: Eukaryota > Metazoa > Arthropoda > Insecta > Lepidoptera > Lycaenidae > Helleia > Helleia helle. Next base: position 13,694,607 of record OY971433.1, on the reverse strand, counting down.
TTGGCGCCGATGCCCGAACCCACGACGAGACCGTGACCACCGTAATAACCAGGTCCTATGCCGTAGCCGATGGCGTGACCAACGTCAACTACGTTTGAGATGATGCCGCTCTGAGAAGGACGAGAATCGGCAACATGCTTTACAGCTGAAAACGAATGTCATTTTTTTTTATTTTTTTTTATACACACGTTTGATGCGCCAATTTTTTTAAGTTATTACTTATATTTCCAATATTTTTCTATTGTTAATTTTTACGAGCTGCGTTATATAAATTTATCTTTTCTTATAATTCATTATAGAGAAATATATTAGTACTTTAGTTTCATATTATTAACAAATTAACCTTTTTTTAATTTTACAAAGAGTAAACTCAGCTTACTTTATTCTATAAAATATGTATGACCTACTAATTGACTTTTTTATGTTAGTTGGATAGGCAAACTGGCAAACGTGCCACCTGATGGTAAGTGGTCAACGTCGCCCATGAACATAAACTAGTATAACTGAAACGAGCCCAGGCAACTCATCTATGTGTTGCCTATCCTGAGACATAAGATGTTTAGTCTCGGTGCCAGTAATTACACTGCCTGTCTTGCCCTTCTTTGCGAAACACACAAAAAGCTGTTTCACGGGAGAAACAAGCAAGATGGTGGTACCCAAGCAGCCGGGAGCGCGGCACAGCGCTTCCCTCCCACCGGTAATTGATGAAAATGACTTATAAAATACTATCTTTCACACCATTAATATAACACTGTCGGTTATTTTGACGGACACTGGAAGTGCGTGATGGTGATGATTATTTAATATTTAATATCATTGACACTTACGTTCTCCAAGTACTCCATACGCCGCAGCGATGACAAAAAGAATCTGGAAAAAGTATTTTTATATTATATCGATAACATGTCAATATTATTTTATAAAAGATGGAGTAAATGGACCATAGACACCGTGATAGACACTCACTACATCATTAGGTGACTTAAATATGAGTGTGCTCTTTTCTTGAAGGTCCCAAAATCGTATCGGTTTGGAAATATCGTAACATAAAATACATAACATAGTGGTCCAGCCTCAGACTTTCGTGTCCAAAATTATCCTCTGAAGTTGGGTGAAACTGCACACAGTACTCAATAAAATTGGTTCAATAGTTAAGAAGTTCATCAAGGATAAACAACGCCTTTTTATATAAATTTAATAAAATATAATATAATTAATTGAATAATTGCAAGCATTATGTACCTATTTATTGGAGTGTATTACCAAGCAAAATCTAATGAATAAAATATAGGTACTTTATAGTACACAGAGTAGAAAATTGCTTCAAACGATCATGCTTAAGAAAAAGTTACATCTATTTTATTAGAAACTAGCTAACACGACAACGTTGTTCTGTACTAAACATTTTTCTCGAATCCACTTAAACACATACAAAAAAAATCATCAAAATCAAATCGTTTAGGACGAGTTCGAAGCATCGAAGTCTTTCTCGCGACAGCTGGGATACAGACGAACAGTATAATTATTGAATTTTTAAAAATCTCATAGAAATAGAAGACACGAGTGGCGGATTCAGCCGTCTCGGTGTTCATTGATTTGAACTGAAAGTGATAGCATGTTTTCTAAGACTTCGGTCCCTCACTAATATCTATTCAGTATCTATTTTCAGCAATCAAAAAGAACCAATTTAAATGCACTGCAAAAAAGCATGGTTTCCCGAAAGGTAACCCCATTTCAGACTAAAACTTGTGACTCTTCTATTTTTGTAATATCATTTTAAACATTAAAAAATCACACATATACTCACGGTTGCTGAAGACATTGTTGCTTACCACTCGACTCAGCAGACCACAATGATACCAGCATGAAGATTACCACCTCTTATATAGTAAGCCGAAATCCAACATGCAACACATAAGGAACAATATTGTATTTGAATACGATTAATTTCTGGTTAATAAATAAAAAGTAAACAGTCAACATACATAACGAGAAACGCTTGAATGGTCTTGTTCGAGTCAATATTCTAGTACTGCAACTCTTCAACCTCATTTTGATTTATCCGATACAGCCACCGAAGCGGCAAATGGGAGGTGGTGCTAGATAACGCATATAACCGAAATAGAGCGGTAATGTTATTTGTTTTGTATGAAAACAAATTCCGCCCAGGTTATGCTGCGACGCTGCGTCGCTTCTCCGTTCTGATTGGCCGACTGACAACCATTAATGGATGATTGGCCGATGGGACGTACATACATAGCGCTGGTTGGATGAATTGCTATTAGGTCAGTTACAAATCACTTACCAGTTTCCGATTTTTATGGCTCACATTACTACTCTATCCGGTTATATGTTCGATGGATGTTAGCCACTCCCTTATGCAGATGATAAAGACTGGTAGAGAGAAGTCTGGATTCGAGCCTAACTTAACTTAATAGGGACCTTCAAGAAAAGATCATACTCATATTTGAGAGGCCGGCAACGAATCTGCTAATCTCTGGTGTAGCAGGGGTCTATGGATGTCACTTTCACTTACCATCAGGTGAACCGACTATCCGTTTGCCCCCTCTTCTATAAAAAAACCAGAGCAATCCCTATAGTAGTATTACAGTCTTTAAATTAGAATAGTACAAGTCTTTCTAATGTCCCCGTTCACCTGAAAATGATAACGTTTTCACAATAGTAATGTAAAATTCATGAAACCTTGCTCGATGAGATTAAAATACTTTTTGTGAAATTATCTTTTAATTGAGCAAGAGTATATAATATAGATGAACGCCTAATATTCTTTAGAGAAGATCCGTTCCTGTAACGAGACTAACGCCCGAATACTCAAACGAATCTCAAATTTAAGACGTACTTAAACTCGTGTTGTCTCCTCTTTTTTTCTTGGAATCGGACACGTCGTAGTATGAGTTTAAGAACGTCTTACATTTGAGATTCGTTTGAGTATTCGGGCGTTAGGGTCCGTTTTGCTTGAATACGTAAGAGTTAGTTACGTCAGACCATCAAGCTCTTATGGCTTTAAGCACGCATTAATTAATTTATTTTTTTATGTTAGTTGGATAGGCAAACTGGCAAACGTGCCACCTGATGGTAAGTGGTCGACGTCGCCCATGAACATAAACTAGTTTACCTGGAACGAGCCCAGGCAACGCATCTATGTGTTGTCTATCCTGAGACATAAGATGTTAAGTCTCGGTGCCAGTAATTACACTGCCTGTCTTGCCCTTCTCTCCGAAACACAGCCATATTATGTTTATGCTTTTAAAGTCCACTATGGACTGTTAAAGGTCCTTCTAAATGAGTATCGAGAAGTTTTTTTTATAGCATAAAAGGGCAAACGAGCAGTCGAAGCTTTTTGGCGACTATCGACGCCCATACACATACACACAACCAGAGATTATGCAGATGCGTTGCTCTCCTTTTCCCTATCCCCCCAATGGACCACCGGAAACTCACACACCGCACAAAACGCGACAGCACAGCTGTCACTTGACGCCGGTGTTATGTGAGCGAGAGGTACCACCCCGGTCGTGCCGGACCAGTTCGGCTGCAATGTAACATGGCACTACCTCTTACAATACTACTACTCGGTTCAATTTGCTTCGCCCACGGTACTGGGTTCACCTTAGGCTATTGAGCCCCACCGCCACGACAAGGCTTGAACCATAGTGGGGAGTCGACTATTTCCTCCCCCAAAACATCCGCAGTTGTTTTTTTAATTTAAAAAAAAACTTCAGCTATGCCCCCTGTGTTCTCGTTTGTTGTAATAATGCGTAATTTTTTTTATGAGTGTCTGAAAATGTATAAAAATATATTTCTAGTTTTTAAGGCTCCTATTAAGAATGTAAAAAGCCAAGACAAACATTTTGATCTAGTGTCATTCATTATCAAGGGTGAAAACCGTCGACTACGTCGTATTGAGAGCGAGCCGGTATCCGTTCCTCATAGCACCGGTAGACAATCTGTAGCACTTTTAGTTCTTCTTAGCGATTACGTAGCGGACTCGCGCAAAAGTCCGCATTCACAACTCCTTTATTTTGATGATGACACAGGGGTTTACCTCGGGTCAGCCTCCTGGACTTATGTGGGGACTCGCATTTTGTAATGCACTACCCCACTAAACCACCTGCGAGCGCCTTCAGCCGCTTTTTGAGGGTCCTGGATCTGCAGGTTACAGGATCACCGGTTTCTGCTTTTGTGAGAAAATCTGTTATTGGGAGCTCTAATTCGTATCTAAGTATATTTTCTACAAAAAAACATGAAATTAGTTTTGGGTTTAAGGTTAGACCAATTGTCTTTTGTTACTGATTGTACGTTAAGACTGATGCTGTTATAAGTGGTATTAAGAATTATTACCTTAGTAATCGAGTTAATAAAAATAGAAAAAAGAAGAGGGGAAAGTACGCCACCTCGGGGAACTCCCGCAGTAAGAATACACCTGTTGGAATAGGTTGTGTATGACTTGAACACGCTGTGAACGACTTTGAAGGTAAAAGTCAGACCACGCAGGCGTTAAACACTTTCCCCACCTTGGTTCAGGCCTTGTCGTGGCGGTGGGGCTCAGTAACCCAGGGTGAGCGGTGCACCTAGGGGGAGTGGGACTCCCCACGCGGGTATGTGGGACTCGCTGCGCCCGAAAGATGGGTAAGTGGACGCAGCTCTACCCACTAAAACCCCGCGAGTGCCACCAATGCCGCCTTTGGAGAGGTACCCCGGATATGTTAAACTATCAGGGCACCTCGACGGCTAGTCAGTCCCGCAAGGGACCGACGCCACCTCCACAGAGGGGTTGTCCCGCACGACAGAACAACCCCTCCCAACATCGGGACAATACAATGGGGTGAGGTTCCCATTCTCGTCCCTTGCCCCCTGCTCTTTTGCTCCCTCTTCTTATAAGAGGGGTACAAAGAGCCCCCTCGGCCCAATTAGCTTCGCCCAAGGTGCTGGGCTCACCCTAGGCTACTGAGCCCCACCGCCACGTCAAGGCCTGAACCATGGTGTGGAGTAGAAAGTAAGCCTATTGCAATGCAATATAAACATTCATTTTATATGCCAGGCGTCCGATCGAATTTCTGTTTATATGTTTTAATTCAAATGTTATTAAAATATTAGAAATAATAAATACTTCGATCGATCTATAACAACGTTTGCCAAACTTTGTTCTGCCATGGCCCGGTAAATTACCGGTAAATTACCGGTGGGAGGGAAGCGCTGTGCCGCGCTCCCGGCGGCATGGGTACCACCATCTTGTTACCGGTGGGAGGGAAGCGCTGTGCCGCGCTCCCGGCGGCATGGGTACCACCATCTTGTTACCGGTGGGAGGGAAGCGCTGTGCCGCGCTCCCGGCTGCATGGGTACCACCATCTTGCTTGTTTCTCCCGTGAAACAGCTTTGCTGTGTTTCGGAGAGAAGGGCAAGACAGGCAGCGTAATTACTGGCACCGAGACTTAACATCTTATGTCTCAGGATAGGCAACACATAAATGTGTTGCCTGGGCTCGTTCCAGGTATACTAGTTTATGTTCATGGGCGACGTCGACCACTTAACATCAGGTGTACGTTTGCCAGTTTGCCTATCCAACTAACACAAAAAAAAACGTACAATGCCCTTCATAACCCACTCAGGTTTTCAAGGCACCTGAAATATTAAAATAAAACACATTTCTTACAAGTAGAAGTATACTTATGTATTACAATAATTAGTGAGAAGTAGAAAGCTACTTATTGTTGTCTCTTTTGTCTCGTCAGTCAAGCTTTCCTAGTATTTGTATAAAATAAGAGGGAAATGGTGCGACCCGCTAGTTTTTTTCGAGTACCCGGTTGCGACCCACCAAATGGGAAACGCTGGACATATATATTTGTGGTTTTTTTTTCGGAAGGGCTAGACTTTTCGGCCTGATGGCCTTTAAGCTCAATCGGTACAGTAAGTGAGCAGATGGCTCACTTAAGAAATATTCGAAAGGGGGACGCGGATCATCGCGCGCGCTGCTCGGGAGAGCAGGATTTAGACTAGTCAAATCCGATACGGTCGACGAATCTTTTACGGTTGAATTTAACCTTTCATCATGAGGGCCGGCCCTCATACCTCCCTCTGGAGAGGAAGGCGGTGCATGCGCAGTGCCCTAGCAATCTAGCGGTAGCGTAGTGCTAGCGCTGTTTGCGCGGTCTGGGTTTGTGTCTACTCGTATCGGATTCGGCATCGTTGTACGATCTATCTGTAGCGGCAACTACATGCAGGGGAGTTAGTGATCTGGTGGCGGGGCGCTATCCCGGTGTAGGCTACACTATAGGATTACGGGAGTAGATAATGAAACCCGTAGAGTGCTTGTTGATCACTGCTACTGACCCCAACGGGACCGACGGGCCCAACGGGCTATGATTTGGGGGATAAAATAAAACCCCTTGAGAGCGTACTGAACTCCTATGAAGCACTGTCTTTATTACAAGATGTTTAGTTTATATAATATTACAATCTGCTGACTATACAAATAACTCATTGTCTCGCGTAAAAGATCGGTTCGTGATTAGACTATGTACGTGCCTACAGCTATGCGAGGGCCGTGATACATTGGCTGAACACTATCAATCAGAAAAAAAATCTCTTATTAAATTTTCCCAGAATCTGTACCGCTCAAAAATGACGGTATAGGCTTGAGAGCTATTTTATCATCACGTCCACACCATATTGGTGACGACTTCTTTTAAGTCTGGGTTGGTGTTGCGTTTGTGAGCTCTTATGTGACTTGCAAATTGAGTCTTAAAGATACGATTGCATATAAATTGATAAAGAACCTTCGCAACTTAATTCGCACATATTAGATCATTATTTTATCATGGGCTTTTTGTCTGTCAGGTATTTTCGAGAAGGCAAGAAGAATATAAATACTCTTGAGTCTATGCACCCCTTTTTTTTCTTTTACGCCGGGAAATGCTCTGAGGCATCCCGCGGGGGACTGGATCTCCCCAGGCGGGTATGTGGGACTCGCTGCACCCGAATGGTGGTTAGGTGTACGCAACTCTACCCACTAAAACCCAGCGAGTGCCACCAATGCCGCCTTTGGAGAGGTGCCCCGGATCTGTTGAGCAAACAGGGCACCTCGACGGCTAGTCAGTCCCTCAAGGGACCGACACCATCTCCACAGAGGGGTTATCCCGAACTACAGAACAACCCCTCGCCGGGACAGTACAAAAGGTTCCCATCCTCGTCCCATGTCCCCCTGCTCTTCACAATGTTTAATTTCTGGTGAACAGACGATATTAATGACTTTGAGAAATCTTTTTTCACCACAAGTAGACCTACCTACCTTTCTTTACCAATTGCAATTAGACTAACGTCATCAATCATCGTTAAAAGTAATTATCACACTTGAATATATTTGAGGCATCCATATAAATGCATAATAACATATATAATAATAATATCAACCCTTATATGTCCCACTGCTGGGTACTGGTCTCCTCCTCGAAATCAGGCGTGGAGGGTTTTTGGGCCATAGTTCACCGATGCGCTGGCCCAATGCGGGTTGGTGAACTTCACACACCTTCAAAGACTTTAAAAAAACCCATTTCTAGGTATCACAGGCGGGGGTCAGGATTGAACCCGGACCTCTCGGCTCTCGCTTAAGAGGTTGAGCCCACACCCACTATGGCCATCTTCGCTCACCGCACCGCATAATGACCGCCAGAACCCCGCCTTCGCTCCGCGCTTCCCCGTTCCCCGATGCAAAACTGGATTCGAACCCGTGACCTAGAGCACGCTAGTAATCTACAAGTATCGAATTAGCATTTAATATCGTGGATAAGGTTGACCCACTTTCTATTACTAGTTAAAGTTAAAAAAATAATGTATTCGGCACTTATCATGCAACTTACTGTGGGCGCGTTTCGTGAGCGCATAATTTTAACCTGCTGAAAAATAAGTATTACGTCTTTATACATAACCATCTCGATTGATACTATTTGTCGCCAAGAACTATTTGACTACCAAACTGATTTTCATAAGAATATAACTGAATTTTGCAGACTGTATGACAGTTTCGTCCAAATTTAGAGTTAGTTTTGGTCTCGATATGGAATGGAGCCACCATTCCATATCGAGACCTTATTATTTGTATTTTTTTTCTCGTAATCTTTTTTCGTCTTTTCATTCATGATATTATTATACTAATAAAGTGTGAAAGTAGAAGATAGTGGTGATTGAATTTGCAAAAACACCAAAAGTTACCGTTTGCTTTAAATTCAGAGGAACCGATTACAATATTTAATCATACTTGGGACCCAAAAAGTTCTGTTTTCAATAATTCGTTGATAATAGAATTTATAGTCGCTGTAAAAGTTATTTGCAGGGGCAAATTGATAATTAATGTTTTAGATCTCTGCTAATCCCTAATCCCCAGTAAAACTATATGAAGAAGATAAAAGAAATAAAGAGGGAGGGGAACTGGGAAAATTTTTAAACAAGAGAAGATATGCTTTAGCAACGCCGCTCCACGTAGGTGCCACAGATGATATACGAAAGTCCATAGATCTTATCATCGGCTTTAATATAGTGTCATTATCAGTAAATATCTAACAGATCATAAAAAAAAAAGATGTGAATTGCAGTGGTATTTATTACTTTATTTATGGTATATATTTACATACATTCCCTACTTACGCATGCCGCTAACCATTTCAATGAGAGGAAACGAAATGGATATAGATATAGAATTTTTCTATCTATGACATTTGGTTTAATATTGATTGTGTACTAATTTAGTGACCCTTGCCGTAGCCGTAGCCGTAGCCGTAGCTGAGACCTCCGAGGTTTCCGAGACCGCCGAGACCGCCGAGTCCACCGACAGCGACGGGAGCTGCCTGGATGACAGCGCCGTTACCGAGGTAGCCAGCACCATAGCCTCCGTCAACATTCCTCGCAACGGTGTCAGCTACAGCTTGGGCCTGAGCAGCACTGGTGGCGACCGCAGCGGCCTGAGCTCTCGCAGAGTTGGCAATACGAGCTGCTTCAACAGCACGAGCGTTGGCGATGGCCGCAGCTTGGACGCGGGCAGCGTTGGCAACACGTTCAGCTTCCGCAGCACGAGCTAATTCATACTGAGCAGCGGCAGCAGCACGTCTTGCAGCTTCAACAGCGCGAGCGTTTTCGTAAGCGGCAGCTTGAGCTCTTTGAGCGTTGGCGATGCTGGCGGCATCTAAGGCTTGGGCGTTTTGGATAGCATTGGCTTGTCCAGCTCTCGCAGCCGCTTCGGTCACACGGGCTCCTTGGATAGCAGCAGCAGCTGCGTTGTTGATTTGAGTGGCTTGAACGGCTTGAGCGTTTTGGATAGCGCTGAGCTGAGCGGCACCCACGGCGGCAGCGTTGTTCAAAGACGCGCTGTTACCGATTCCAGGGGCTGAGACGAGTCCTAGTCCAACGTTGGTGATACCGGCAGAGCCTGCTCCTAATCCGCTCAAGCCCATTCCTAGTCCTCCTAATCCTCCTAGGCCCGATCCGTAGTAGACTGAACCACTCTGTTCGGCATGGGAATCAGCGTCCTTGCTCACAGCTGCAATTAAAAATAATGTATGTTAGAATCTTATCTATTTTTTTTTACTTTACTAAATTTGAAATACATATAAAAATTGAGTTTGATTTTTTTTATTAAATTTATTAAAAAAGTTAGTCATATTTTTAACAAAATTATCTTTTTTTTAACCAAAAATAATGTTAATTACTGACCATCTCCGAACACCTCACACACCGCGACGACGACAAAGAGAATCTGAAAGAAATGATTTAATACACATTATAGTTTAATTAAAAATACAATATTGTCGTTCACTATTCTACGGACAACAATCACTATGTATCAAAAAGATAATAGAACACCAAATACATCTTATTGTGAAAAAAAGAAAAAAAAAACATTAACACTTTGAGATTCAGCTAAAATTACTTTGATGTCGTCCGCTAGATGGCGTTAGTATTTTATATATATTTTATCACTAAAAATAAATATGTTTAAGATAGTTATTAAATTTAGATAGAAATAAATCATTTAATTATACAAAAACTTTATGATATATTCGATAGATGGCGTTTATAATGATTTATATATTTTTTATGTGCACGATTTATATCTTACCGTAAGCTTGGACATGTTTTACTTTACCCACTACAAGACGACAATATAACAAAAGGATTGAATTGATAATAATTCCTTCTGCGAATTGCTTGCATTTTTATAGTGCAACCAAATTATTAACATCAATTAACAATGCTAAACAGACATACAACGCCGCCCCATTTGAATATCATTACTCGTCGTAAAAAATAATATGAACACAGGTACGCAATGTTATGGTTGACCACGCATTATACGCCAGGAGACGGGGGCGAATAGTTATTAAGTTGTTGTGTAATATTATAATCTTATTCTACACTATCTACACTAGGTATTAAGATAATAAAATTATAAGTCGATTCTTCGGAAATCAAACCGAATAAAAGATGTTTCACATAAATCCTCAGTGCCCGATTAATAGTGAGATTACTTTGTAAAATGGGGGTTTTAAAGAAAACAACTTTGTCTCTTTCTCGTCTACCTAAGACTAGACATTTTATCTAGATTTAAGGTGTAAAAAGTAATCCTCATGATGAGTGAAATTCACGTAAAAATTAGAAATCATTCGTAAATATTTCCCGCAAATAAATCCGTTTCTAAACATAGAGATCATAAAATCTTTCTAAATACTACTAAGTACTACTAGTAACTAGAAAATAAAAAAAGATTTTTACGTAGATAGATTTTTAGTAGAAAACCACTAAATTATAAGAGAAGATCCAAAAATGTTATACATTAGTTATTTCAGGATTCAGGATTCAGTGATATAATATAACCAACCGTTTTATATTATCTCTTCTGAATTTCCGCTTTACAGGAATTTTCCGATTATACATAATCTAATAGAAACGAAAACAATTAATTTTTAAGTCATCAGTTTTTGCTTTTATTAAATTAGTTATATTTTTTCGTCACCGCCTCTTAGTCTATACACGCCCATTAACATTTAGTCGATATTAGACCTTAAGTTTGTTAGGTAAAGTATAATTAATGAAGTAGTTTAAGAGTTGCCCTTACAGAAACCGACACGGATACAACCACATCCTTACTAATCGCATTCTTTAGAAATCGTAAGAGTTGTAGGAAGTGCAGGTTATTAAGTACATGTCTAGATATATAGTATTATGCTAATTCTTATGTACGTAACGTAATTTTTCACGAAGTTTTACAATAATTGCTTGTCATATTTAATTAAAAATTACACGTATAATATATTTAATATTATTTTATATATACACTGATATAAAACAAGTGTTGTGGATTTATGAGTATTTGTGAAGCTCCTGTGAATATAGTTATGAATTACTATACTTTCACGGAAACTTTAGAGACAGTTATCAGCTAACTTCATCATGTCGCTTTTTGACTGTCGATGTGAGCGCATCGTTAAAATTTTACTCTCATCATATTTCCCAAACGCGCCAAAAGAAGTATAAATTAAAAAGGAGATAAAGCATTATGCTCGCTATCAACAGAAAAATAAGTAAATCATAACTATTCGTGCACGGGTTACTTAAGTTAATCCATTTACATAAGGAACTACTTTCTACCTATTCGGTTGAAAATTTGACACTGTAATTGGTTTTATGTGTACTTTTTAATAGACAATATATATTGTTCGTTTTTAATAAATACAATTGACTTTATAAAGCATTATAAAGCCTCATGCTTATTCACTTTATAAATGGCGCCATCTTGTCATGTCTGACAATTGCTTCTTGTGTTTGATAACTCAGTATTTGAAGATGAATGCAGATTATTTATTTTAGAGGACGTTAATATTATTCTAAGGCGGGTGAAGCAACGGGAAACTGCAGAAGATATCTATAATAAAAAACAAATACTTATATGTATGTACAACTTTTATATATTATATTTATATTTGCAACTTCAGGACGTTTGAGACGTAGGTAAGCAATAGGTAAGTAAGTATAGTAGGTAGGCATTTGAAACGTCGAAAATGAACAATTTTTTTCAAACAATCTTTCAATTTTTTTTTTCAATTTTCTTAATTATTCTTATAAAACTAAGCCTATAGTGTTCGCTATAGGAGAGTTTGCTCACGATTTCCACACTGAGCAAATAAATTAGCAATGTGCAAGGAGCCACGTGTTACACGCATGGCCGGGCACGGTCATGGTTGGATGACCCGACAGCCGCTGATTGACTAGTCTTGATGCCCAAGTGATCAGTTATGACTTGGTCATCAATCACTGATCACATATCAATCTCTCTGATGTCCCTTTTTTTTCTTTAACGCCGGGAAATGCTCTGAGGCATCCCGCGGGGGAGTGGGTCTCCCCACGCGGGTATGTGGGACTCGCTGCGCCCGACAGCTGGTAAGTGGACTTAGCTCTACCCACTAAAACCCGGCGAGTGCCACCAATGCCGCCTTTGATGAGGTGGCCGGATCTAGTAAACAAACAGGGCACCTCGACAGCGAGTCAATCCCGCAAGGGACCGACGCCACCTCCACAGAGTGGTTGTCCCGCACCACAGAACAACCCCTCCCAACGTCGGGACAGTACAATGGGGTGAGTTTCCGTGCTCACTCACTCACCCCTTGCCCCCTGCTCTTCTGTCCCCTCTTCTTATAAGAGGGGTACAAAGAGCCCCCACGGCCCAATTCGCTTCGCTCAAAGTGCAGCGGCTCACCCTAGGTTACTGAGCCCCACCGCCAAGTCAAGGCCTGAACCATGGTGGGGCTCTCTGATGACCCTGTAGTATTGGGTCTCTAGTGTTAGTTTCTAAACAGAAAAGTGTTAATCTTTTCTTTGCTTTGTATGCCTTACTCAATTCTTTTTTAATTTATTTACAAAATTGCCACGCCATTTTTTTAAAGTCCATCATGTGAGCACACTTCTAATTTGCCATAGTTTTTAATTTCATTTAATATGTAATTTCTAATTTTAAGAAGAATTCGCCGGTGGGAGAGATGCGTTGGGACGCGCTTACGTCTGTTTGGGTACCATCATCCGGGCCTTTTTTTCTTTAACGCGGGGAAATGCTCTGAGGCCTCCCGCTGGGGAGGGGGGTCTCCCAGGTGAGTGGGACACGCTGCGCCCGAAAGATGGTAAGGTGGCCAGCTCTTCCCACTAAAACCCGGCGAGTGCCACCAATGCCGCCTTTTGTGAGGTGCCCCGGATCTATTGAGCAAACAGGGCACCTCAACGGCTAGTCAGACCCTCAAGGGACCGAGACCACCTCCTTAGAAGGGTCGTTCCGCACCACAGAACAACCCCTCCTAACGTCGGGACAGTGCAATGGGGTGAGGTTCCCGTCCTCACCCCTTGCCCCCTGCTCTTTTGTCCCCTCTTCTTATAAGAGGGGTAAAAAGAGCAGCCCCCTCGTTCCAATTTGCTTCGCCCAAGGTGGGTTCACCTTAGACTACTGAGCCCCACGTCAAGGCTTGAACCATGGTGGGGTGCATCATCATCATCATCATCCTGCTTGTTTTTTCCTACAAACAGTTTGGCTTTTTTGCTTCCTTTCGAATAGAAGGGCAAAACAGTCAGTATAATTATTGGCACCAGGACTTACCACCGGTGGGAGGGAAGCGCTGTGCCGCGCTCCCGGCTGCATGGGTACCACCATCTTGCTTGTTTCTCCCGTCAAACAGCTTTGCTGTGTTTCGGAGAGAAGGGCAAGACAGGAAGTGTAATTACTGGCACCGAGACTTAACATCTTAAGTCTCAGGATAGGCAACACATAAATGAGTTGCCTGGGCTCGCTCCAGGTATACTAGTTTACCCCACCATGGTTCAGGGCCTTGACGTGGCGGTGGGGAACAGTAGCGTAGGGTGAGCCCAGCACCTTGGGCGAAGCCAATTGAGCCGAGGGGGCTCTTTGTACCCCTCTTATAAGAAGAGGGGACAAAAGAGCAGGGGGCAAGGGGTGAGGATGGGAACCTCACCCCATTGTACTGTCCCGACGTTGGTAGGGGTTGTTCTGTGGTGCGGGACAACCCCTCTGGAGGTGGCGTCGGTCCCTTGTGGGACTGACTAGCCGTCGAGGTGCCCTGTTAGCTTAACAGATCCGGGGCACCTCACCAAGGCGGCACTGGTGGCACTCGCCGGGTTTTAGTGGGTAGAGCTGCGTCCATTTACCATCTCGGGCGCAGCGAGTCCCACATACCCACCTGGGGAGACCCACTCCCCAGGCGGGATGCCTCAGAGCATTTCCCGGCGTAAAAGGAAAAAAAAAAAAAAAAAAAGGTATACTAGTTTATGTTCATGGACGACGCTCACTACTTATCATGTCGCTCGCCTGTTTGAAAATCCGCCTAGCAAAAAAAACTTAAGTCCGCCTGCGTTAGAACTAAAATGTAATTTAGGCACCCGTGAGTGTAAGAAAGCTTAAACTATCGATTACTAGATGGCGCTATTCAAAATTCTAGCTAAATTGCCAGACCCCAACAGTTTTAGAACCATTCGAATAGCTCAAACTAAAGATGACAACATTTTAATATAGCATAATTGGGTCTCTCCTAAATGTTTGTCAATAAACGCAATATATACCCGTTGGTCGTTTCATAGCGACTTACATGAACAGAAATCTGCTAAAATAAAAAATAATAAAAGATTCCGAATTTGAACAAATTGAGAACCTCCTTTTGAAGTCGGTTAAAAAGCCGGGTCCCTCCAAATCGGCTTAATCGGCGCATTAGTAAAAATAGCAATACAGAAGATTTGTAATAGTGCCTTTCTTAGGAAGCAGGTTTCGCATGATCCAGGTTTATCCAGGGTGTGCTGGCCTGAGTCCACCGCCTTTGTAATAGTGCCTTTCTTAGGAAGCAGGTTTCGCATGATCCAGGTTTATCCAGGGTGTGCTGGCCTGAGTCCACCGCCTTTGTAATAGTGCCTTTCTTAGGAAGCAGGTTTCGCATGATCCAGGTTTATCCAGGGTGTGCTGGCCTGAGTCCACCGCCTATGTAATAGTGCCTTTCTTAGGAAGCAGGTTTCGCATGATCCAGGTTTATCCAGGGTGTGCTGGCCTGAGTCCACCGCCTTTGTAATAGTGCCTTTCTTAGGAAGCAGGTTTCGCATGATCCAGGTTTATCCAGGGTGTGCTGGCCTGAGTCCACCGCCTATGTAATAGTGCCTTTCTTAGGAAGCAGGTTTCGCATGATCCAGGTTTATCCAGGGTGTGCTGGCCTGAGTCCACCGCCTATGTAATAGTGCCTTTCTTAGGAAGCAGGTTTCGCATGATCCAGGTTTATCCAGGGTGTGCTGGCCTGAGTCCACCGCCTTTGTAATAGTGCCTTTCTTAGGAAGCAGGTTTCGCATGATCCAGGTTTATCCAGGGTGTGCTGGCCTGAGTCCACCGCCTTTGTAATAGTGCCTTTCTTAGGAAGCAGGTTTCGCATGATCCAGGTTTATCCAGGGTGTGCTGGCCTGAGTCCACCGCCTTTGTAATAGTGCCTTTCTTAGGAAGCAGGTTTCGCATGATCCAGGTTTATCCAGGGTGTGCTGGCCTGAGTCCACCGCCTTTGTAATAGTGCCTTTCTTAGGAAGCAGGTTTCGCATGATCCAGGTTTATCCAGGGTGTGCTGGCCTGAGTCCACCGCCTATGTAATAGTGCCTTTCTTAGGAAGCAGGTTTCGCATGATCCAGGTTTATCCAGGGTGTGCTGGCCTGAGTCCACCGCCTTTGTAATAGTGCCTTTCTTAGGAAGCAGGTTTCGCATGATCCAGGTTTATCCAGGGTGTGCTGGCCTGAGTCCACCGCCTATGTAATAGTGCCTTTCTTAGGAAGCAGGTTTCGCATGATCCAGGTTTATCCAGGGTGTGCTGGCCTGAGTCCACCGCCTTTGTAATAGTGCCTTTCTTAGGAAGCAGGTTTCGCATGATCCAGGTTTATCCAGGGTGTGCTGGCCTGAGTCCACCGCCTATGTAATAGTGCCTTTCTTAGGAAGCAGGTTTCGCATGATCCAGGTTTATCCAGGGTGTGCTGGCCTGAGTCCACCGCCTTTGTAATAGTGCCTTGATTTTATTATTAGCATTCTCATAGGGAGCTTATAATAGTTTTGCCACGGGGCTCGGACAGTAAAAATAGCTAAAAATACTCCACAACCATCAATCAGGCGTCCGGAGACTGTCAAATTATTTTTTATTTCGTATGTATTAACGAAATTTTCATATTTTAGTCTTTACGCAATGCAGAACCAATCGAGCGCATAAGTGTATGGATACGAAATGCGTGTCATTGGCTTGTGTAATTACACAAAGTAATTGATAATTACAATATATATTATGTATACAGATGGGCGCGGGCGCGCTGAGGAGTGTTGAAATGTCACGCCACATAAGGGATGGGGAAAGAGCATTCTGGAACAGTGACGAAACTTATCAGGGATTGGTTCTGTAAATCCCCATGACTTGGACCTTGGGCGAAGCTAATTGAACCGAGGGGGTTGCTCTTTATACCTCTCTTGAAGAGGGGACAAGGGGCGAGGATGGGAACCTCACCCCATTTTACTGTCCCAACGTTGGGAGGGGTTGTTCTGTGGTGCGGGACAACCCCTCTGTGGAGGTGGTGTCGGTCCCTTGGGGGACTGATTAGCCGTCGAGGTGCCCTGTTTGTTTATTAGATCCGGGGCACCTCACCAAAGGCGGCATTGGTGGCACTCGCCGGGTTTTAGTGGGGAGAGCTGCGTTCACTTACCAGCTTTCGGGCGCAGCGAGGCCCACGTACCCACGTGGGGAGACCCACTCCCCCGCGGGATGCCTGAGAGCATTTCCCGGCGTTAAAGAAAAAAAATATTTAAGAGGTTGTGCCAGGCTGCTTTGCAGCCCAATTGGGTCCTCACGACCGGGATGGTACATCTCGTTTACTACGGGAAAATTTCTGCATAACTTTTAGTTGTGCGGATGTGTATGGGCGTCGGTAGTTACTATAAGGCTCGGTTGACTCCTTATGACAAAAAAAATGTTGTGCTTTTACATAGACTTCTCAGGAGCGCGTCTTGGTCCCATTTTTAGGAATTGTCCTACAACTATTAAAACGGAATATCATGTTGTACAAGAGCCAACAAGACAATCGTAAACAATGCCGAAATATATAAACTTCGCGAAAATGAAATATATGTTAAACATCTCGTTTTAAAACGTCTTGGATGTAAAAATAAACATATTTCCATTTTCATTTCTAATATATTTTAAATGATTCATAGTAACGACGTAAGACTGAGAATCATGGTTCATAATTTAGTTGACTAAAAACAATACTAATGTTAATTACAGCTGGAACTCTTTATTAAAGACCAAAGAGGTCAGGCCATCTGCAGAACAGTATTTATAAATGAAAATGTGATATTAATAAAATCAAACAAAAAAGTATTACTTATATTAATATCGATTTATCTTTCCAATAACGTAACAATATCTAACATCACAAGTTGTGATCTTTTTCAAACTTCCTTCAAGGATGCACGAGAAAAAAACAAAAGGGCGGGTTGCTAATACATTTGCCAAACTTGAGAATTTAAAAAAGAAAACCAATTCATTAAGTACAATATTCAAATTTTTATATTTTTAGTAATATTGTACGCTTTCGTATACTTCTTCAGTAGAATACGGGTTTATTGGTAGGACGTATCTGAAACATAAAGAAAGTTATAATGTGGTGTAACAACGTAACAACACATAATATATACGTCAATCCCCTTTGCATAGCATCTTCCTATTTCTACATTATCAGTACACCAAGCGAGTAGTAAAAGAAAGACATAGAAACCGGTAAACGGCAACGAAGGGTTCCGTACCATTACCTATACAACATTAAACACTCGAAAAAAATAGAAGTAAAGAAATATACGGATCAATAAAAGCGCCATCTAGTGACGCAACGATTAAACTATTTTTGATACCTATCTAGATAATATATCGGCTACGATTTCCCTGATTCAATACTATTCCAATAGGTGTCGCGTATACCATATACGATTATGCAAAGGAGCCCCCTGTTAACAATGATTTTATTCTGTTTTTAGTCTTTGTTGTTATAGAGATTATTGTTATACAGAAATAACCATCATTATCAAAAACATCTGTGAAAATTTCAAATTTTCAACTATCACGGTTCATGAGATACAGCCTGGTGACAGACGGATGGACATACAAACTTAGTATCAGTGTTTTCGTTTTACTCTTTGGATACGGAACCCTTTTTTTTCTTTAACGCCGGGAAATGCTTTGAGGCATCCCGCGGGGGATGTGAGACTCGCTGCGCCCGAAAGCTGGTAAGTGGACGCAGGACTACCCACTAAAACCCGGCGAGTTCCACCAATGCCGCCTTTGGTGAGGTGCCCCGGATCTAATAAACAAACAGGGGACCTCGACGGCTAGTCAGTCCCCCAAGGGACCGACGCCACCTCCACAGAGGGGTTGACCCGCACCACAGAAAAACCCCTCCCAACGTTGGGACAGTACAATGGGGTGAGGTTCCCGTCCTCGCCCCTTGCTCCCTGCTCTTTTATACCCTCTTCTTATAAGAGGGGTACAAAGAGCCCCCTCGGCTCAATTAGCTTAGCCCAAGGTGCTGGGCTCACCCTAGGCTACTGAGCCCCACCGCTACGTCAAGCCGATACGGAACCCTAAAAACGGCATATATGTAGAATTGACATCCGATCTAGATAATTTTTATTTTTATTTCAAGTCAGGTCCAGATATCGATGAATTACTGCGCCTGGGTCTTTATAATATCTGCCTTCTTATACCTGACGTAAAACTTTGCTGTGTCCGTAAAAAGTGTGGGTAGTGCAATTACTTGTATCCAAACATACTTTTTTTATAGCATAGGAGGACAAACGAGCAGTCGGCGCAATTCTACATCCGCACAACCAGAGATTATGCAGATGCGTTGCCCCCCAATGGGCCAACGGAAACTCACAAACCGCACGAAACGCGACAGCATAGCTGTCACTTGACACCGGTGCTATGTGAGCGAGAGATACCAACAACCCGTTCGCGCTGGGCGCCAGCCCAATTCGCCTGCATATCAACATGGCACTACCTCTTATTAATAAAAATTGCTTAAATAATACAAAAAAATGCCATATTACCTAAATACATTATAGATTAATGCATAATACGGTATATTTCATCACAGTCCTAAGGTTTCGCAAACTTTACAGCATCCATGGTCGTGATCCTCCCTTGTTTCAATATGAGTGGAATTATATCACACATTCAACTGCGTTCATTAACCCACATACCATCCGATGGTCTACCAGCCATCGAGCATATAACCGGATAGAGTAGCAATGTGAGCCATAAAATTCCGAAACTGGTCAGTGATTTGTCACTGATTTAATACCAATTCATCCAACCACTGATCTGTATCTACGTCCGATCGGCCAATCATCCATCAATGTCCATAATTCGGCCAATCAGAGCACAGAACCGGTGCAGCGACGCGGCACAACTTTGGCGGAATTTGTTTTTATACAAAACACATAACATTACCGCCCTATTCCGGTTATATGCTCGATGACCAAAGCCTGTCTTAATAATTATTACCTAATGTCATCATTGCCTCCAATATCATTTTCGACGCTCTTGGTGGGCTTGGATCCAGGACATGCTGGTTTCGGCGGTGGCTTACAGACCGGGTTTTGGGGCAGGGTTGGAGTTCCGGGTATTTGAGGGACTTCGGGTAAGGTGGTGGGGGGTTTTGGGGGTGTTGTTGAAGCTGGGGGTGCTGGTGGTTGAGGCGGCTTGGCTGGTGCCTGTAACACATATTAATATTAGTGCGAGCAATATTTAGACACAAATCTTTTAATCAAGTCACCCAGAAAGTGCGAGTCTGAATCCTACGCTGAGGGTTCCGTAAAAGTATTTTTAATGTAATACTAGATGTTGCCCACAGCTTCGCCCGCGTTAACTTAGATTTACAGCCGTAGACGGATTGATGATTATTTTTGTAGCCTAAGTTACTCCTTAATACATCAGTTATCTGTTAGTGGAAGTCCCGTCAAAATCGGCCCAGCCGTTCTCAAGATTAGCCGGAACAAACAGACAGACAGACAAAAATTGTAAAAAGGCTGTTTTGGTATATGTATCGTGCTTAGATTATTTATACGGTATCGTGTATGCATTTTTATTAATGTGATTAGGGGGCAAACGAGCAGTCGACACATCCAAGGCCACGCAGATGCGCCACCCTCCTTTTCCCAATCCCAATGGGCCACCGGAAACTCACAAACCGTACGAAACGCGACAGCATAGCTGTCACTTGACGCCGGTGTTATGTGAGCGAGAGGTACCACCCCGGTCGTGTCGGCCCAGTTCGGCTGCAAGACAGCATGGCACTACCTCTTACAATCCATATGCATTCAATAAAAAGCAGTTATTTTAATATTACAAACAGACACTCCAATTTTATTTATCTGTATAGATAACAACTAATTAATGGTTTTCTGATTTGTTCTTTCACTTGTTCTGGGCGCCCTTGCTTCTTTCTTTTTGTCTCTTGTCTTCTTTGTCTCTTGTCATTTTTAGGAAGAGATCAATAAAATGATGTTAGGGGCCTTGTTTTCTCCCATTTCTATGTTTACCCATATTTGGCCCAAATCTTATACTCACGGAGGGCTCGCCGCACGGCTTGGGAGTGGGCGAGGGTGCTGACATGAGAGCCAGCTTGTTGGAGATGATAGCTGCGCCGATGTTGATGGCCCCACCCAGGATGCTCTTCCCGATAGACAGGATCTTGGTCAGGATATTCTGTTTGATCGAGACGGCACCTTGGACTGCAGAACCCACCACTTCCCCGACAGAACCGGTACCTGAAAACCCGTTTATATTACTAGCTTGTTACTTCCCTTGAGTATCTTTTTAAAGAGGTTTCATTCCGCCAGTTCGAATTCTTATGTTTGCTTTTTCGATTGCAGCCGAGGGCCCCGTGAGTATAAAGGGCCCCAGGCTTTGCTTATATATACTCTAAGGCCCCATGCTATTGAAAACAATATGAAATATAAAATGAAGAATATCGAAGATTATTATCAATTTTGGCAATCCTTAAACGTCTTATTTTGTCATCAATAAATATAAATAGTTATAAATTTAAAATTGCAATTAGGTATGTGCCCCAAGTAGCCCCAGGGTCCACAAATACACCGTCCGCCCCTGATATACGGGTCTCTTTCAATACAGGCCAACACCATTTACCACTGGCAGTACTGAGTACAAGCCATTGGTACAATAGTCTAATTCATAGTATAGATGTTTTATTTCACAAAAGCGGGTGAGCCATCATTGTGTATGTAAATGTACATGCACATTGTCTTTGTGTGCGTAAGCTCGGGAGCGCTCAGTTCAGGACGCTGGTTTTGTGCTGGTACGCTCCTGTAGTTACGCACACAAGAACGCGCGTCAGTAAGCATCACAAGTCACAACGCGCTTTCTTCAAATAAAACAACTGTACAGGCCCGTCTTTTCTACTGGGCACTCTCGGTACGTGCCCATGGCCTCACGATCCATAGGGCCCCATTATTACTATCAGAATATGATTGAGTGATATTACAAAAATGATTGCTGATTAGAATACCTAGTACTGCCGTCATCGGGTACTAGGTTTATTCTTCTCTAGTAAAAAAATCAGGCTCACAGATCTTAAAATTGTTGTTCTTGTCGGGGCCCCATTATCATACTACCCAGGGCCCCCAACTGGTTAAAGGGGCATAGCAACTGTACGCGTGTTACCTTTGTTTTTATCAGATATAGCATTAACTACAGTCTTCGTCGTGTCCAGGGCAGTGTTGATGCCCTTTATGGTGAGTTCAGACCCAATAGTCTTCACTTCTTTGGCCGTGTTTGCAGCAGCTTCAGCGATGCGGACAACAGAAGAAGTCGCGTGCGGCATGTAGCATGATAAACATGCCAACTGCAATTGAAATGACAGTTTAAGTAACAAGTGCTTTAGCGAATTAGTTTAGCTAAGAAAAATTACCTTTTTTAATAGAGAAATATTATATTAGCATGCAAGTAGGTATAATATTTAAATAAGTGAAATGCAATTTAAACTTTATTCCAGTAAAAAAAGAATGAGAAATCCGTTAAAAAAAACAAGTTTTTATTTTTGATAAACTTTGAAATATAAATAAAATATGCGAATACGACTTAAAAGAAATAAAAAATTTGCTGAATGAAAATTCGACATCGATATTTTGTCTGTTCAACGGTTTTTGTAAGTTATTCAAAATATCTTAAAAATGACTTACTATAATAAACACAAAATTTACTTTCATGTTGATTTGAACTAAACTCAACAACTAAACAAACAAATGTTATTGTTGTGTTATTTATAATACTTGTAATAACATTCCTAAACATTACACAATTTCTAAATAATTAAAAATCGATTACTAACGAGAGTCACTTTATTTATGTTTTTGGTTATTATATCGAATTATTATCAAATTAGTAACATTCTTTTGTGATAATATTCTTCCGCCTTTTAGATATTAGAAAATACTATCATTATTTTTTTACTAAAATAATCTGAAATACGCAGCCAAACCAGCGCAAACGCATCAACGCATAAAACGCAACAGCCCCTTTATTCAGTTGGGGGCCCTGGGCAGTAAGATAATAGGGCCCCGACGAAAACAACAATATTAAGATCTGGGAGCCTGATTTTTGGACTAGAGAAGAATAAACCTAGTAATAAGGGCAGTTCTAGGTATTCTAATCAGCAATCATTTTTGTAATATCACTCAATCATAATATTGATAGAAATAATGGGGCCCCAAGGATCGTGGGGCCCTGGGCACGTACCCAGAGTGCCCAGTGGGAAAGACGGCCCTAAAACTACCTGTTCTTCCCGTCTCTCCGAAAGACAGCCAAGCTGTTTCACGAGAGAAACAAGAATGGTGGTAACCATGCAGACGGAGCGCGGCACAGCGCATCTCTCTCATCGGTAATCTAATTTTTGTAAATAGTAAACAGTGTCAACAATTCTTCAAACATGCGAGTCATTGACAAAATGTAAGAGTGCCAGTGTGTCACCCGAGTTAGTGGAATACATGGTAATTGATTTGTCCCACATATGGCATGACACGCATAGAACCTCCATGGATCGGACGTCGTATGAAAAAAGTTTATATGCTAACATAATAAAAAAAATAAGTTAACTTGCTTTTTTTTCTTCTAAAACTATTTAAAACGGGGTATTTACCATGTTTTTTACTTTTAATTCGCGGACCTCCATATGCAGAATTTCGATATTATTATCTGCGAATGTGTTCACGTGAACAAGAGGCCGTTGAGGTAAATTTCAAAAAATTCAATAATTTAGAAATGAAAATAAATTAAAAAATATGGTTTAGATTTCTAATATACAAAATTAATATAAAATATTTTTTTATAATGACTAAAACTTTTTTTTTATTAGTTATAATAATTATTACTTTGTTGGATGCGGGTGGCAGTGGATCGGTCTTTTCGTTCATTGAGGGAGGCCTATGTTCAGTAGTGACGGGATGATGAATTATTATTTGTTGACGAACTATTATTATAAATAGATGCACGATCAGCGCCTTGACTTATAAAATAGAAGATAGGTAAATCATAAGGATTTACCTATCTTCATCATATAAATAACGTGTCACATTGTTTGTCCGCGATGAACTCTGAACTACTGAACCGATTTTAACCTAATTTTGCCCACGGTGTGCAGTTTGACCCAACTTGTGAGATAGGATAGTTTATATCTCAATTTGTAATCGCAATTTTTTATTCGTAAATATTAACTATAAATCTTCTCCACAGCAACGCGTTGCCGGGTCTGGTAGTCATAATAATATATAGATATTATGATTTATCTTCTATTCTAGAAGTCAAGGCTACGTTCTAGATTATCTATGACATTATAAAATATATTATAAAATACAGATTTTTGAGTTAGCTAATCGATATTAATATATCAAGTATCAAATAATAAAAAGACTGACAATTTACCCATTGAAAATCGATTTAAACCTTGTTTTATTATTTATTGCTTAGGAATTACCTTGAATTTATGTTCCTCGTGTACGGTTTTCCTTATTTTAATACATATTAGTGTTCAATTCAAAGTCAAGGTACAAAGTTAAATACTAATTTTAAGTGAAGAGCGCTCATCAAAAAAATGTTCTCTAACATTATTATATTTATTTATATGTATATAATATAGTTATATACATTTATATAAATTAACGGGAATATAAAAAAATAAACGTGGCAAGGGATTGGCCGTCTTGGCGATCATTCATCAATATGCAAAGATATAAATGGCGACAAATCTATTGACGTAGATTTGGTATCAGAGGAAAGTCATCCGATATCTTCCGCGACATTCTTTAAATATCCGCCATTGAAACGATATTAGAGCAACAGCATTACAGACAGGCAAGTAGAAAGTTTAAAAATAGACCCAAACGAAAAACTTAACACCTTTTTGAAGTTGGTTAAAATGTTATGTCTCCTGGACTATAATAACGATTCGATTGACCTCATTTATCAAAATCGCATAAGTTTAGGCGCTACGATAGAACAAACGAATATACACGCTAAAAAACCTTTACATTGCTGCTCTCTCCACATATTTTTTGTTCTCACCTTAAATCCACAGGACTAAGTGTGCCATTCTCTGAATAATTGAGTATATAACGAAAGCCAAGTTCAAGATCCAACTATTACTTGTTTTATACTAAAATAAACACACTTTATTGTCAAATAATAAATATAGTTTAAACTAATAATATAATTTATTACACCCATGGAGATAGATAAAGATATTTTATTAAAGGTAAGTTTATAATTTTATTTATAATTTATTGATGTGCTAAGGCAATAAATTATTGTTGATTGTATCAATATTATAACGTATTATATAATTTTAATAAACTCAAGTGATTTATATGTCAAATAGTATTTTGTATAAAAAAATCGGTTGTCTGTAAAGTCGGTTTACTGACGATAGTTGAACGTGACAACGTCATAAGAAAATGGAACGCCTCAGAGCGAGGTAACGCCGCATACGTCATCTTTGACGTATACGGCGTATGTTTTACAACTTTTTTGACGTGACAACGTCAAAAAAGTTGTTAAACATACTTACATACATACTACATTAAATATTACATACATACTAAACATAGCTTGATTTAATTTATATCAATTAT
Source organism: Helleia helle (assembly GCA_963853865.1). Classification (NCBI taxonomy): domain Eukaryota; kingdom Metazoa; phylum Arthropoda; class Insecta; order Lepidoptera; family Lycaenidae; genus Helleia; species Helleia helle. Next base: position 13,669,340 of record OY971433.1, on the reverse strand, counting down.
ATTTTTTAAATATCTGTTGCTCTGAATCAAACACTTTTAGTCGTATACGATAATAAACACCGAATCCGAAACGAGTAGACACAAACCCAGATCGCACTAACAGGGGTAGCAATACGCCACCGCTAGATTGCTTGGGCACCGCGCGTGGCCCGCCTCCCTCTACAGAGGGAGGGATGAGGGCCGACCCTCATGATGATAGGTTAAATTCAACCGTAAAAGATTCGTCAGCCGTATCGGATTTGACTAGTCCAAATCCTGCTCTCCCGAGCAGCGCGCGCGATGAACCGCGCCCCCTGCGGGGCGCGTCCCCTTTTGAATATTTCTTAAGTGAGCCATCTGTTCACTTACTGTACCAATTGAGCTTAAGGGCCATCAGGCCGAAAAGTCTAGCCCTTCCGAAAAAAAAAAAGTTAATAAACACAGATTTTAAAATCATAATAAGATTTATAATTAGTTCTTTCTCAAGTTCCTAGTAACACGAATATTGAAAGGTACAATAAAAAATTCAGCGATTTTTTTTAGTAAATGACTATAATTAATGTTTCTATATTATTTAAATCTATTAAAGATACATATTACGAAGTCTGCACGGGTACCCACCTAGCCAGTTCTAGAATAAAAGGCAAAATCTGACATTTCCCTATTTTTATACAAGCAATTTTTATTATTATTACTTTTGCCAAATAAATGGGGTAATACAGAAACAGATAAATATTTATCTTCAACTAAATAAAATAATAAATTTTCCTGTTTAAATTATTTTGACATATATTATACAACCAATTTTAGGTTATTATATTTTATGATTTACTAAACGACCTGTTCCCGCGGCGTGGAATAAATTTTAAATCCTATCTAAAATATATTAGTATAAAAATCATTATATTCCATTTAAATAATTCTAGCTGTTGACAGTAACATTTGTTTTTATGAGAACTAAACACAATATTATAAATCCATATTTAAATAAATAAAACACACCAGTAAGAGAAAACATCGTGAGAGAGAGAGAAAACAACCTGCAAACCTGAGGCCTTAGACAAAGTAACATTAAAAAAACGATAACGAAGTGCGAAAAGAATAAAATGTATGGGATTGACATAAGCCGTCGTCAATTATGTCACTCGTTATCGTTATCGCAAGTTGGTAGACAATGTTACAATTCGTAACAAAATCATAAACTGTCCATTGGTTATCGAACACTTATGTCAAACTTATGTTATTTTGTTATTGATATTGATTCGTTATCCGTGGGCGTGGGCCATGGAGGGCAACATTTTCACAATTTTTATGAGTTATAGTGTGTATGAGGTCTATTCACATAGATATCATTTTTAATTTTTTGGTCCGATTTGACACTTCTTGTCGAACTTTGTTGACACTTGACAGTTGTTGTCGTTGCACTGTCACGATCTTTGATTGATCATTGGCTAGAAAATTATTATCGTTATGTCAAAGACGATAACGAATTTCGGCTACAAAGCGATGTCACTTTGTCTACAGGCCCTGGCCCTGATTAGGTTAAAAGTCTTTGAAGGTGTGTTAAGTTCATCAACCCGCATTGGGCCAGCGCATCGATGAACTATATGGCCCAAAACGTCCACCACCTTTTTTTTGGATGGATGGGCCCAAAGGCCCTAATGCTACATCGGATTAGTGTGAGCCGATTTGGCTCACTTTTGGTTTGTAAAAGTGGGGGGTTTTCCCCCCGCTAACCGTGCAGTCTGTGACCACACGGCCTCCTGGCGTCGGGTCGGCCACCTTCACCTCCTCCTCCTCCTGTCCTCCTCGCCTGATTTCGAGGAGGAGACCCGTGCCTAACATTGGGATATATAAGGGTCGATATTCTTATTATTATTATACTTACTCAGGATATAAATAAGTAAACAAATAAATATTAACCGACAATCACATTACGGACAATCCTAGCCTGAGGGCGGCTGACGGAACGGATTTTTTTTAATGATATAATAAAAATAACAGAAATAAATTTAAGATATAAATACATACATGTCCGTGTACCTATACATATCCGTGACTCAGTACAGACAACTATAAACATCATACAAATTATCTGCACTTCGCGGAATTCGAACCCGCGACCGCTGCGTCTATCTCCTTGGTAAATTTTATGGAAATCCCAAAGTGAATATCGCTAAAAAAATAAAAAATCTTTAGAAACAATTTAGCATTGATATTATTATTATAATATGATAATAGAATAAACTATAAATATATTTGAACTATAGAGGGTAGAGACAAGGAGAATATTCTCATATGGGGCGAAAGTTGAAAAAGTGTCCCGCTCCGAATAACGGAAAAACTACGATAATATGAGCATAGTTGTTGTAATGACTGGAGTAGGTTTTACGGACACTTTTCATACACAGAGATGGTACTCCTTGTGTTTACCCTCCATAAATTGAACAAACATGTCTTCGTTCGCCAATCCAATCCTTATGTCAATTTTGTTTTTTTTTTTCAACAGATTATCCTAGCAATGATCTTCTTGTGTATAGTGACAGCTTCAAACGATATGTACAATGACGTCCACAGAAACCAAGAGACATCAAAATTTCCCAGAAGATACGCTTCCAAAAGAACCTGGTCTGCCAAATCATTTACGGATATGTTAAAAATGCCACCATATTTAGTTTTTAACAGGAAGCTAGGAGCATATTATCCGTTCTACAAATTCCCCCATGAGAACCTGAGAAGGAAAGGCACTGTACGGTCTTGAAAATATATTATTAATATTTAAGGCATTTTATTTATAAGCACAATATTACGCAAATCACTATATCGCACCCCCCGGCGAATAAAGTCGCAAAGCCAGATTACGACTTTTTTAATGTTATTGCATAAACGTATTCTACGAGCCATAATACATCTCTGTAATTTATTTCATATTTTTCGTTGCAGTATTAAAGAAGTTACAAGAAAATATTGCTTAATTCTACGGAAAAAAAATTAAAGACAAAATCAGCAATCTGCCCTTACTGATACATTCTATGTGTACCAAAACAGCTACCTCCATTACGACTTTATTCTGGTGAAATGTGTTGGTCGAATTTACAGTAATACTACATTACAAAATATTGAACAGCTCACTCAAACAGTAAAATTATAATATAGCGTTTTGTTCGTAAAATATTGTTTCAGTAATAACCTATTAAGGAAGCAAACAATATGTTTATCGAAGCGGACACACAACTACGCATAGACTGCCCTAGGAGGATACCGGTCGCAAGCACCGGAGAATCACTCTCAGACTTCTGGACTCACTCACAGACAGACTGGACCTGTACCTGAGACTGAAAGTCTGGGCAGCCCCCCATATTTTTTATGACAACAAAATGTGCTCAATACATTAACTGTCCGAGGTAAACGGAGCAATCGGCAGAAGTTCTCTATCACTATGACCGTGGATTTATGTAACATTGGGGGGCTTTATACAAATCTAAACGTCGTACACTACTGCCTTCAGACGGCGAAGTCGACCTTGCCCTTTTTGACTGAGACACAGATATCCTATCCAGCAGATAATTCTTATCTCTTCTATACAGGTTACAAATAAGAACACTTTTTGTACCGCGGGCTGGAGTTTGCGCGTACGTCAGAGAAGATGTCTGCTTTCGTCGTCTTTCGTTCGTTTCCATATCCAAGACTGCCAGTCTTGGATATGGAAACCTCTCCATTTTCTGGTTGCGCATAGATAGCGACGACCATCCACACGTCTGCCTATATAGGTCTCACAGCGGTAAATGTAAATGGCTACACAGGAACACGTCCGCAGGAACCACAGTTGTAGCACGGAATCCGTGCTACAACTGTGGTTCCTGTGGACGTTCCACTTGGCTCGTCAGGCCACTGTCTGGTTCGGATTTCTGTGCCAGTTATATGCCCATCATGGCTTCTTTTTGCGGGCTACAGTCACGTTTGGCACCATAGGTCATCTGATTGGAATGGGATGCAGAGATGGTGCTGCAAGCCATGGAACTTTTTTTTTTGCTCTGCAGTCAGCAAATCCCAGCCGTGGCTTGGTTGATCCTACAAGATGGCTACACGTCATAAGTGGGAAACTTACCGAGCTTGGGTCAATGCATCGATATCCCAGGGTGTAAATACCAGCGAATTAAAAAATGAGTAAGTATAACTATGCTTCCAGGTCGTTCATAAGAAGTTTTACTAAGGCAAAAGCGGAGGACGTGAGCAGAATTTACAAGCAATTGGTCTAACTTCCTTCGGGAATTCTTGCATTTTGGTCGTTCCTTTGGCGAATGTCTGTTCAAGGGAATGTTTGTAAGCTATTGTTACCATCACTGCACATGAAGGGCCCTCACTCATTGGCCCATACCGCAAAGGATGAGGCTGACCTTCCAACTCCCTTGTTGTTTCCATCTCCTCTTCGGATACCCGAGAGAAATACCACCGACGATCCCTCGGAGAGATACTTTAAACCCGTATGCCAGAAATAATTTTCCGACAGAGCTTAATGCGCAAAGCCTTCTTTTCGTTGGGCATCTGTTAGTGCTACGAACTTGTGCTTCTTAGTTTGAAACCGTCCTTCGCGTTTCTTTCGGCACTCTTCTTCATTGGGCATCGTTCCACGCTCGTGGAAGACAGCTTTAGCATCTGATCCCTAAGAAAGGGGACTACTCAGACCCGTCCAACCATAGACCAATAGATTTAACTGCCTTGTTCTCAAAGATTATGAAATGCAATGTTAACTGCCAGTTTCGCCAGCAGCGGTATTCACAGGAGCACTAGCAGATTAGCGATCACCAATATGGCTTTCAACGGAATCGCTCAGCCGGTGATCTTCTAATATTCTTAATACAGCGATGGGTGGAGGCAGTTGAGAGCAAGGGGAAGCGATGGCGGTTAGTTTAGACATAGCGAAAGCCTTTGATTAGGCACGGCGTAAAGCACTTACAACAAATCTACCGTTCTATGGGCTTTTCAAGAAATTATGTAAATGGATCACCAGTTTTTTGGCAGGTATGAACATCAAAGTCGTTGTCAACGGTACATGTGTTTACCTACCTTGTTTTTTCTACATGCACTTCATACGACAGCACCGAATATACATAGGCCATTCTAATATCTGTCGGGAACAAGTCAACGAGTGTCGGAACAAACTAGTGTCTGAAATCGAGTCTCTGTTAGCCAAAGTCTCAGAATGGGGGAGACTTAAATAATCTAGTCCAATTTAACCCCAAAAAGGACATAAGTTTGCGCATTTACCGTTAAAGAAACACCCTTCGTCGTTACCCTCCCATTTGAAGGCACTTTCCTAATCACCTCAGCCAGTATTGGAATACTTGGAGTCGACATGTAGAGCAATGTGCAATTTCGTGGCCATTTGGAAGGAAAGGCTGAATTTGCCTCTAAGAAACTCGATGTGCTCAGTAGGGCGAAGCAGTATTTCATGTCTATTCTCTGCCAAAATTATACAAGGCGCAGATCCGGCCACACATGGAATATTGCTCTCAGATTGTTCTTCTGAGTGTGTGACCAGCACACTACCATTACAACGTGCTTATTCTTCGGGTGATATTGGTATTAGGTAACGTTAGTTCTCTGGCGAATGTCTGAGGAATCGACCGCCTTAGCGTTTATTGAAGGGGGCCCATGTTCAGCAGCGGACGGATAAAGGCTGATAATGATGATTATTTACATCGATGTCTCGATTAATTTTACTTTTCATGTTCGTAGGGGAATATGTGCTACAATGGGAAGAATAAATTAGTATTTTACAGCTAATGTTATTTACCAGAATAAGAAGGTAATATGCAAATACAAAAAGTGGTCACTTCAAATGTACCAAGAATAAACCCGTAATGTGATCTTACTGAATCGCGCATGCATGTAAAACACAACTAATAAATCCGCAACACTTTTTTACGTTAAGAATTTAATTTCGATATTACGACGAATAAAGTCGTAATATGACATTGCGGTACCGGAAAAAGATAGCGATGTCGGTAATTTATAATTTATTAAATATCTGATATTATATTTAGAATCATAATCTTTTAATATTGTAGCTACAAAAAAAATAACCTTTAAATGTATACCTCAACTACTTATATGCGGCTAATACTCACTTTGAAAAGTCACTTTGAAAAGGCACTCCTTCACCCAAACCCACTCATCGTGAGCGCGGCAAACTATTCCCCAGATAGCTCAGTTCCAATTAGACATAGGTTACCTAAGCATGTTTTAACAGATCCAGCTGACGAAATCTCTCAGCTACTAATGCGCGACGCAAAAGCGCGACGCGAACGTCACAGCATAATATACAGACACACACACGGTGCTAGGTACACCTGCACACCGCTTGGGCTTCGGGGTCGTAAGCGACGTCGAACCCTACACATGGAAACCACATCGATCCGGATCGATCGCGGAAGCTTAGGTTCGAATCCGATACGAGTAGACACAAACCCAGACCGCGCAAACAGCGCTAGCACTACGCTACCGCTAGATTGCTTGGGCACCGCGCATGACCCGCCTCTCTCCAGAGGGAGGGATGAGGGCCGGCCCTCGTGATGATAGGTTAAATTCAACCGTAAAAGATTCGTCGACCGTATCGGATTTGACTAGTCTAAATGATGCTCTCCCGAGCAGCGCGCGCGATGAACCGCGTCCCCCTTTCGAATATTTCTTAAGTGAGCCATCTGCTCACTTACTGTACCGATTGAGCTTAAAGGCCATCAGGCCGAAAAGTCTAGCCCTTCCGAAAAAAAAAAAGCGGCTAATACTTATTAAGTTATTACGAAAAATCAGTTTTTTATTTTTCCTGAACAATTTACTTTTTTGTATTACGACTTTATTCGCCGGGGGGTGCGATATTATGTTCTCTGTGGCGTTGCCTATTGTTTTGTATGTTTTGATGCGGGTGGCGAGGGATCAACAGTCTTGGTGTTCATTAAAGAGGCCTTAGCCCAACAGCGGATAGAATAGACTGATAATGATGACGAAGATATACTTACATAATAAAGAGGTAATAATAAATAAATAAAATAAATATCAGCCTACTTTTCATTTTTTCAATATCCTTTGTTAAAATTGACTAGTGTATGGTATATTATGTATTTAATAGTTCGTAACATAAGTTCTTACAACCTTCACGTTTTTTTTAATGAATATTTATAATATAATAAAGGTATAATATACAACATGACGAAACAAAATTGACGGCTGGTCGGAGAGGCTACTGGACACTTTACGCAGTGGTCGCGGGTTCGAATCTCGCCAAGTGCAGATAATATGTATGATGATTACAGATGTCTGCACCGAGTCATGGATGTGTATACATGTGTATGTGTTACTAGGAAAGGAAGTAAATTTCTTAAATTTATTTCCTTTCCTAGTTAACACATAGCAAGGGGCTAGGTTAAAGTGGCGTGATTTTTGAATAATATTTATTTATTATAATTTACATATATATATATATATATATATATATATATATAGTTATAGTATAGGAGCTGTTCTATAGATTGACTCATCACGATATCTCTGGAACTATAAGAACTAGAGACTTGAAATTTGGTAGGAATATTACTTTTGCCATGTCCAATCCGTTCATCTGCTATGAACGGATTTTAAGAAATTCCTCCCCCTCCCCCTTTGACAGAAGGCAGTCTGTGCGGCCAGCTAGTTTATATCTATAAACAGATTCATATGTAATAAAATTCACGTCTCGACAGACGAGTATTTTTCAAGGCTAATCACCTTGAACCGAGTAAAAATAATAACAACAGTCTAGTTAGTCAGGTTTTGTTCGTCAGGTGGATATTCTAAGCTCAAGATAAAATCGTTGAGGAAAGCGAGTACCGAGAACACAGACCAGGTAAATGTAGGACCATAGGAGAAAAACGGATAACCTAACGTATGTCTTTATATAGATAAGAGTTCATTCAAAATTATATGTAATCAAAACTTGATAACATGAAAAATTTGGATTACGATTATAAAATAAGAAGTTGGAGAAACCAGAAATGTTTTCGATATCACGCCAAGAATAAGCTCGTTGAAGTGGCACTGGGCTAGTCACACTCAGGAGAACGCATCGCCGATGGGGCAATAAGGTTCCAGAGTGGAGGCCACGTTTAGGTAGACGAAGTGTTGGTCGGTAGTAATTGTGGTCATTGTTACAACAACAGTTGTAGTAATGCGTTATTTGAAAATAATGAATAATCCATTATTAAAGAATAACTATATCCTGTTGTCAGTTGTAATTATTGAAACGATAAAGCAATGGTAAGAATAGGCAGAATGAGCTTTTTTTTGTTTATTATCACAATTCATATTTGTAACGTCTATAAATCAACACTCACAGGATAACAGACAGTTTAGAACAACAGTTGCTACAAAACAACACAACAGGATAATTTATTATTGTAAAACAGCCGTTATTTCCATCACGATTGGTCGTGGCCATTAACCAGGTGGCAAGGGATCGGTCATCTTGGCGTTCATTGAAGGAGGCCTATGTTTAGCAGAAGATCAACAAAAGCTGATATTGTTTGTTCCTTCCTCTCTGGAAGTACTAATCGAATTTAAAAAAATGGCATTTGTAGTTCACAAATTTGTAGTTATTATTAAGGAAGGTTATGGATTATTGAAAATAATAATAATATCAACCCTTATATGTTCCACACTTCAAAGAATCTCATCATGCATGCATGCAGGTACCCTCACGATGCTACTTTCACGATGATAGTCTCATGTTCAGGTGCATGGAGAAATTTAGAAAAACCTATCTCATGACATCGGTCAGGGTCAAACCCGGACCTCTCACTCAAGAGGCCGGGCCCGTAGCCACTAGACCATCGTCGCTCAAATCATGCATCGCCGCAAAACAAATTATTGACTGGTAAAAAAACCTTTAAGGTTTTGTTAATTTTAAAAGGGTTACCCCATATAATTAAAAGTTTCTAGCACACTGGGGTATCAATTTTGATTCCGCGCAGACAATACACACTCATATCCACGAAACTGTGCGCCAAAAGACAGAATAAATAAATTGGTATATATATGTATAGAACGTAAATAAGAATTTAATGTTTACATATATTAATGAGGCCATCATAAATTAAATATGTATTTATTCATTATCAACAACGATGACGTCAAAAAAACCACACCCATCGACATCATCGTGTATAATAATAATAATATTGGAATCAGGAATTTACCTAGCTACTGGAAAATTTTATTTTAGAAATACCCATTATTTAAATTATTTAAATGAGAAAAATATAATATAAATTAATTCATTCTTGGTATGCATTAAAATGGTATATGAATCATTACAAATTATAATGACTCAGTCACAAAATTATTAATATATTTTTTTTATTTCATAAGCGGACAAACGCGCAGATGGAGCCTTATTATATAGTACTGACGCCCATAACCATCCGCACAACCAGAGGTTATAAAGATGCGTTGCCCTCCTTTTCCCTATCCACCCAATGGGCCACCGGAAACTCACAAACCGCATGAAACGCGACAGCGTAGCTGTCATTTGACGCCGGTGTTATGTGAGCGAGAGGTACCACCCCGATCGTGCCGGTCCAATTCGGATGTAAAGCAGCATGGCACTACCTCTTACTTTTTTAGCAATAACTAGATAATTTAGTTCTTGTGTGCATGTCAACAAATTCAATATTAATTAGGGATATTTTATATGTATAAAGTTTCATCACCATCATCATCAGCGTTCATCGATTTAAGAACGTTATCACGTCAATAACCTATTCGACAAAATACGTCAATGTAACAAGTATTTTAGCGGCGAACAAGTCGGAATCGAACTCCGACTAGTCTGTTCATTAATTCAACTTGTATGACGTCTTAGATAAGACCTTTAAGAATATTATAGACCATAAAACAGACCAAACTAAACCAATGACGTATTTATATCAAGACTCAGGCAGAATACTTATCAATTGATTATTTTTAATAATAAAAACTTTTTGTGAAAAACATACTGCATCAGTTGAAAATTATACAAAAAAAAATTGCCGGTCTGTAAAGTTGTTTTACGGACGATAGTTTACCGTGACAACGTCATAACAAAAGCAAGCGTACAATGAGCGAACGCAAAATCTGGTGTCAGCTCTCCTACTATCGCTCATTGTACGCTTGCGACCCAATAATTAGTGCCATCTCTTCTACTATAACGGGACAATGACGCGTCATTTCGTGCATGCAGCCGGCGTTCATCAATTTATTAGATAAAAAATAAAAATAAAATTTAAAAAAGAACGTAAACAAAAAAAATGTTATTTATTCATCAAATTCATATCTTGCTTTGCTGTCAAACTTGTCATTGTTGATAGAACTACAAGACGGAATACAGGTGCTATATTGTAACTGTCGACCTCTTTCTTATGCTCTATACTTATTAGTACCACGAAATAATTTTAAGAAATGTATTACACACACATCTATGACCCTTAGAAAGACATGAAAATTAGAACCCCAAAGAAATTCTCTTTGGGGTTCAAACCCCCAAAGGATAAAGGTAGGCTAGATAATGTAATCAAAAAATAGCCAATGAAACCAGTTACTAGTTTTTACAAACCAGTATTTGTGAGTCATCTCGCGCGCAGGTTAATGACTATAAAAGGAATTTACAAAAGTCGGGCTCACTAGTTTGTCAATCTAACTGGGATACACTATGGCTAAACTTGTGGTAAGTACTACCAATCTCTACTTTTTTTTCGAAATGACAAGCTACTGCTCAATTGGCCATATTATTAAATTCGCGGCGGGGAAAAGAGAACGTGAGGTTAAACAATGAGCGTACGACTCTAGTTATCACTATTTGTGAGTCGGAGAAGTAGACGGAGCTTCGCATTCGGATGGGAATTCATTTGATAATTGTCAATAAATTATTAATTATTCATCACTGTTTTTAATTAGTATTATATCCAGTATATACTTATATAATATCTAGGACACATGCGCTCTGTATCTCGACAGGTTGCGTACTAACGGCGAATGATAAAAAGTTTCCATCGGGAGGATAAGTGTTTTGGCTGCGATGCGTTCTTTATTCCCCGGCGCTTAGTCTCAGTGAATATAACGAAGGCGACGAGTTTGTTTCAAGGTGCGAATCTTGGGAAACACCGATGGGATTTCAAAACCTTCTGAATTGTAAGAGGTAGTGCACATGCTGCATTGCAGCCGAGCTGGGCCGGCACGATCGGGGTGGTCGCTAACATAACACCGGTGTCAAGTGACAACTTATCGGGGGATAGAAGGAGGATAGGGAAAAGGAGGGTGGCGCATCTGCGTGGCCTTGGTTGTGCGGATGTGTATGGGCATCGGCGCCGTGAGGCTCCGACTGCTCATTTGCCCCCTGATGACATAAAAAAAATTAGCTCAATTGTTGAAAAATGTTAAAACAAACAGTGTCTTAAGCGCTATTTTATAGCGGGTGCGATCGCGTGGATAGTAACATAATGATATCAAGTATTACGCTAATGATTCTCCAAAATAGCCAATCGCTCTTTACCTATTGGTTTTATTTAGATATAATATATTTATTATACTGGTGGCTCTGACAGACATCTAAAAGTATTTTCTCGCAAGTTGAAGCAAACTCCTCAAATGTCAATATATCCTTCAGTTCTGTTCCTAAAGTCTGAGGGTTCATTCTCCATCCGTGACTTTCGTTCTCACGATGTTACGCCAGTTTTTCCTATCTCCGGCTGCCCAAGCCGCGCCTTAATGTTAGTATACTTTTATTAATCTGGATAATGTTGTTACAGATAGTATTGACGCTCGTTGCGCTTGCTGCCGCTAAACCAGGTAATTATTACGTATATTTCTTGTCTTTTTTTATAAATGAGAATGAAAGGAAAATAACTACACAGAAGATTAAGATATACATTGAAAAAAAGTTACCACTTGAAATAAATAAATCGAGCTAAGTATTTTTATTTATCTTTCAGCAAACATACGCTTTAAAAGAAGCCACAAGTCCAGTGGAAGTTCAAATTCTAGTAACCAGGGACAAGACAACGGCCAAGGTCCAAGCGCCCAACAGCTGCTGGATTTCAGCCAAGTATTTGACAATAACCCCGGCCAGAGTCATTCAGGTAGTTTTCAAGGTCAAGATCTGAGTGCTGGTCAATCTTTAAGTGGAAGCCAAGGTTTCAGCGGTACCCAAGGATTGAGTGGAAGCCAAGGATTCAGTGGTAGTCAAGGTTTATCCGGAAGCCAAGGCCACAATCAAGGACACCATGACCTAACTCACGGCTATCAGCATACTGACCACCACGGTCAATACCATGGTAACTCAGGCCAACACGGTCAGTACCATGGCAACTCAGGCCAACACGGTCAGTACCATGGTAACTCAGGCCACCATGGTCATCACAGCTCCGAGTCCAGTGAGTCTAGCGAGTCCAGCGAATCCAGTGAGTCCAGCGAGTCCAAGGAACACCACGGGTGGGGAAAACCCAAGCACCAACGTTTCATCTTCCACTAGATAGTTTTAGTTTCAAATAAACTTTTATGATAATAATGTTGTTGTTATTTGTTTTATTCCCTATCATCATTATCATCATCAACCTCTATCCATCCACTGATGAACATAAGCGTCTCTCAATGAATGTCAAGACGGCCGATCCATATTAAATATTTTTTTCTATGGATGCCGGTGATCACACCTTGACTGTTTTCCTATAAAAAAAGTAATTTCCCTAACGAGATAGTCAGAACACTGATCAGTAATAAACATCGAGCTTAGAACCAGATAAAGTAGTACTCAATGTGAGCCATAAAATTCCGACACTGGTCAGTGATTTGTCACTGAACAATATTCGACCAACCAGTGATCTGTATGTACTATGTACGTCCCATCGGCCAATCATCGGCCAATATCAATGGTCATCGGTCGGAAAATAAGAGTGCAGAACCGGCACAGCGTCGCAGCACTTTGGCGGAATTTGTTTATAAGCATAACGCATAACATTACCGCTCTATTTCGATTGTATGCCTGATGGTAGTAATTTAAATTAACACATGAATATTATAATCAGACTATTCTAAACTAGCTGTTGCCCGCAACTTCACTCAAATTTCCAGCCGTATTGGGACTGCTGATGAATGATGATTCTTCTTATAACAGTGACTCAGTGATAACGTATAAAGATTTTTTTTGAAATTGGATACTTCTTTCCGATGATTCCTACATCCAAACTCTCAAACATTACCTCTTTTTTGTATCAGTATTCAGTACAGACACAATACATAATAAAGCTGAAAATCTGTTTATTTTCAATAATCTCCAGTAGCGTAATTCAGATTTAAAAACTGCAATGGATAGCTCAGTTACTGAAAAAGGAAAGGCTTAGGAATTTTTTCTTTTTTTTTACTTTCCTTCCTGCTGACACGAGCAAAGGCCAGAGGTCATGCTGCCAAGTCTGTCGTAATCGTAAACAATATTTAGTCTGTAATTTGGAGAAAGGGCGGGAAACCCCAGGAGCACGGATTCTCCGCTCTAGTCCCCATCAATCAACTATCACTCCCCGCTCCACCAGAATAGTCCACCACAATATTCACCAACCAATCACTTAGAGATTAAGTTTTTAAAACGAACACTACAGAAAACCGCCAGAACAGTCCTACCAAAAGCCGCTCCAGATAAAACCCGCCGCTTCCGACTTTTTCTTTTACAGGAGTTTTTCCTTAAATTTCGGAGCGGATGAAGACGCAGAACAGCCAGTAAGTAAAAATATAATTACTGAAAAAAAAAAAGTAGATTGTTTTGTTCTTTAATTCTCGACGAGGCCATAATACAGTCGACGGCCTTATAATAAGTTTGTCGGCCTCACAGGATCTTACAAAATAATTCTCCTTATTATAATTAAATCTATCCTATGCCTATTTTGAGACGTAAGATCATGTGGGATATAATCTATGGACGCTATAATATCTATGGACGCTATTATATCCATGGACCATAAAGTTAATATACCTAGCTATATTAACTAGGTACCTAAGTATATTATATATATATACCTAGGTATATTAACTTTATGCCATGGACGCTATAATATCTATGGATGCTATAATATCTATGGACGCTTTTACACCACGTCAATCTGGTCCCGTGGTAAGTTCTCGAAGAACTTGTGTTACGGGTACCGGACAACGGAAATATATTTAATACTTTTATACTATACATATATTTAAGATTTTTATTATATAAAACACATATTTAGTACACATCCATGACCCAGGAACACAGAAAATATTTTTGTTCCCTGGCGGGATTCGAACCCGCAACCTCCGGCTTGAGCGCGAACGCGCTTACCACTGAGCCACAGGGGTCATCGATATAGGTGAAAGCCCCAAAAGGAGATCTCCGACTGAGCGAGTTGGCGAGTATATCCGCCATCTCTTGTTATCATTTCAGCTGTTGTATGTATAGCGCCGAACTGTTAAAACTTCCATAGCGCGATTCAGGATTGTGGTCCTAATTGGTCCGCCACAATCGTAGTTCCAAATGCGTAACTACTATTATTAATTTCTTCTTCTTTAAAATTCGAATTTAAAAAAAATGCGTAATTATTTATATTGGCCGTTTTGTATTTCTTCCTAAAACACAGTATAGCTGTTAGGAAACCAATGTCAGTTGGAAATATGTTCCCATAAAAAGCTCTCTGGAAACCAAATAGACTAATAATACACATTTATAAACAATAACACCACGTTAACCTTGTCCCGTGTTAAGCTATAACTTGTATTATTGCTATATAACCGAAAACGAATAAAATTAATTTTTTCATATAAATACATAATAATGTATTCATGGTCGGGTTACACAATCGCGACCTCTACACGTGGTCTAGCCACTTCGTTACATTAGCTGGTAAAAGCTGGTAGTACCTTCTTATATTGTCTTTATTTTCTTCTACTCCTATGAAAACAAAGAGACAAGCAACCCGTCTGATGAAAAGCTGCGCCCGAAAAGCTGGTAAGTGGACGCAGCTCTACCCACTAAAACCCAGCGAGTGCCACCAATGTCACCTTTGGTGAGGTGCCCCGGATCTAATGAGCAAACAGCCCTGTTTGCTCATTGCCTCGATGGCTAGTCAGTCCCCCAAGGGACCGACGCCACCTCCACAGAGGGGTTGTCACGCAACACAGAACAACCCCTCCCAACGTCGGGACAGTACTATGGGGTGTAGTGGGGTGAGGTTCCATCCTCGCCCCTTGCCCCCTGCTCTTTTGTTTCCTGTTCTTATAAGAGGGTTACAAAGAGCCCCCTCGGCTCAATTAGCTTCGCCAAGGTGCAGCGGCTCACCTTAGGCTACTGAGCCCCACCGCCACGTCAAGACCTGAACATTGGTGGGGAAGTGAAGTGAAAGGTCTGGGTTTAACCTGTTCGGTTGGATCAGGTGCACCTCAAATGGGGTTTTCTATATTTCCCGGACACCTTTAAACATGACAACATCGCTTGCTCGCCGAAGACAAACATCGTGAGAAATAAAGAAAAATATTTTATTGTTTCCAACAAAAATGAAAACATAATCACAAAGACATTATTATTCGACGACCTCTGTGGCTCAATGATAAGCGCGTTTGCGGTCAAGCCGGAGGTAGCGGATTCGAATCCCGCCAGGGAACAAAAAGGTTTTCTGTGTTCATACATACAAAAAGGATGTGTATTATTTTCTATATACCCGTAACACAAGTTCTTCGATAACTTACCACGGGACTAGATTGACGTGGTGTAAAAGCGTCCATAGATATTATTATTAATATTGCAAATAATGGAGGTAGCCACTCAGCATTTGCCACACCATTACAGCAATGGTGAGACGCTGATTCTCAGTGACTCCTCATTGTCACTCTCTTGGAGCGACACAGCTGACAGTACCTAGTGAAGAAGCCTGAGCTTAAAAGTCTTTGAGGGTGTGGGACATTCTCCACCCCGCATTGGGGCCTGCTCAACCACCTTGCCTGATTTCTAGGAAGAGACTTTGTTTTTCGCTGATGATGATAATAATAATATCTATGGACGCTTTTACACCACGTCAATCTGGTCCCGTGGTAAGTTCTTGAAGAACTTGTGTTACGGGTACCAGACAACGGAAATATATTTAATATTTTTATACTATAAATATATTTAAGATTTTTACTATATAATTACACATATTTAATACACATCCATGACCCAGGAACACAGAAAACTTTTTTGTTCCCTGGCGGGATTCGAACCCGCTACCTCCGGCTTAAGCGCCAACAAACCATTGAGTCACGGAGGTCGTCAAATGAATGCACCAAATCTGTCTCATAAACAACGGTAAACATTTTAATTATTTCATTTCATTATTTAAATTTATATATATACTAGTAAAGTCCCGGTACTAACGAGATCATTTTTTTTTTATATTTCCTCGAAAAAACTATTTAAATATATTTATTTGGACCAGTATCAGACTGGTTTCGAGGGCGTATTGTAACGGCCGGATATAAAAGCAGCGAAGTTTCAATCAAGGCATCATTCAATCATCCAAACGTGAAACAGAATGGCTAAATTCGTGGTAAGTGTTTTTTTTTTTAATTCCGAAAAAGTAAACTTAATATACGGTGTTACTCATTTTGACGTTGATAAATAAAATTTTATTCGACATAATATTACCAACATAACAACAAAATCTTTACAAAAATTTATGTTAAAAATATCCTTTCAACTGGGAGTGATCAATCTTGGACGTTTATTGTGGTTGCTGGATCGTATCCCGTTAATCTTAATAATAATTTGTACGATATCTGAACCGTATCATTTTACATTATTATATTATATTGTATTATATTTTCTTTCAACATAATATCAGCCTCTATGCGTGTGGACGCATAGAGGCTAGACATAGGCGTTCCTCAGACCCTCAATGAACGCCAAGATGGCCGATCCCTTGACACTCGCATCCAACACGGACCGGCCATCGCACGGAGATCGTCTTCCCACCGGATTAATGGCCGACCAATACTTCGTCTATCTAAACGTGGACTTCTTATTATATTTTCTTTGTTATAATTTATTTACCAAATTAAAAAAAAACTGGAACACGAGTTCTTACGAACGAATACTATAGGGCTAATGACATCTTACATATCAGGATATATAAAACAGTTCATAGAAAAAATCAGCCTTCGCTACGTTTATCGAATATCGAAAAACTGCTGATTATTTATTTGAAATATATATATATATAAAAATTATTATTTAAATATCAATTTTTATTTATTGATATGCAATTGACAATGTCTCATGTAATTTATCCCGAAATTTGGGCACAGTGAAGGCTAATCGAGCCTAGTATTAATACATACATTGTATATGTGGATAAATATAGTTTACTAGTCATCTGGGCAGACGTCTTAGCACAAGACGACTAGTAAACTGCACCAAAAAGTCTGCACCATCCATTGTATTCGAAACTGTCCTGTTTCTCAAATTGAACCAAACAACACGACGGTAGTTTAGAGTTCAATCATTTTTAATAAGAAATATTATTATATATACAGATTGTTTCAAATATTAGACTACTTAAATACTTTATTCACATCAATTCAAATTACATTTATAACTTAGACGTCATCGCCTTTGTTATTGGTCAATTTCGGCCTCGTGACGTCATTTTGATGAAGATTTTATTGTAAACTTGTTTTGTTACAGTTAATCGCCTTGTCGCTGGTGGCCCTTGCAGCGGCCAATCCAGGTAACATATACATTCCAATAAAATAAATTTAATGATGCAGATTAAATATAGAATATTAAAATATACGACAGATTGACCAGGATGTGTATATATATTTTTTGTATATTTTTCAATGTATTTCCATTACCAATAATCGTAACAGACTTTTACCTCGGGACTCAATTTGTATACTCAGATATTCATAAGTAAGAAATAGAGATTATTATATTGTGGAATAAGAATACTCCTATTTGAAGGGCCGATCACGCATCTTAAAACCCTCGGTGTAGCGGATGTCTGAGCGTGGATGATCACTTAACAACAGGAGGACCGACTGCACTTGCCTTCTTTTATAAAAAAAGACGTATTTTTCCAGGATATGGCAGCTATGGGGGCGGGCAGCATGGTCACGGTGGCCAGGAATTCGGAGGCAGTATAGGCTTCGGCGGACAGCAAGGTCACATCCAGGGTGGTCACGGCCACGATGGCCACGGTCAGGGCTGGGGAAGCGATAACAACGGCCACAACAACCACGGACAACACTATGACCAAGGGCACTACGACCATGGGCACGGCGGCAACTATGACCAAGGTCACTACGACCACGGTCACGGCGGTCACTATGACCACCACCACTAAATAAGTTTATTTATATAAGTAATAAAATTTAGATTTTAACATTTCTTTGTTTGACAAATTCATCCATCCATCCATCTTTAAAATTAAGATGTATTATTATGATTACTGTAAAGCTTAGAAAATAAGCTACGACATATAGGGCCTGGTGACACAATTAAATAATATAACGTAGCTAAAGCTGAAACTTCGATTGATCGTCTTGACGTTCATTGAGGGTGGCCTATGTTCAGCATTTCACAAATAAAAGCTGATGATGATTATGGTGAAAACAGGAACTAAATAAAACTTATAATATTAATTATTATTTAAATATCAATTTTTATTTATTGATATGCAATTGAAACAATGTAGGAGATAGTACACAGCCTTGCGGAACACCAGCATTAACAGACTTGAGGTCCGAGCAGGCACCGTCGACCTTGATGTTCCTGTCTGCTAAAAAACTAGTAATCCACCTACATAATTTCTGGGGAAACTCTTAAGATAGCTTTGCTCGTATTTTATACTACACCCGATCAAAGGCCTTCGCTATGTCCAAACTAACCAGCTTGGAGCGCGCGCTTCCACATTGCTCTCAATTGCCTCCACCCATTGCAGTGAAAAAAAATTAGAAGAGCACCAACTCAGCCATTCCGTTAACAGCCACATTGGCGATCGCTAAGCAGCTGGTGTCCCTCTAAATACCGCTGAAGCAAAATACATTTTGTGTGAGTCTACTGAGAAGAACTGGCGAAACAAAATTGATGGTAGTATTTTTTCAAATTCGTTATCGTTTTCCTAATGTTACTTTGTCTGGTCAACGTTGCCGAACGTTCTTGAAGCCTGCACATCAGTTGCCCGCAGCTTCGACCGTGTTAATTTACAGGTAAGTCCATATCCGAAATTATAATTTTATTAAAGCATGCTCATCTTTGAGAGGCATCACGTCTGGTGTAGCGGGTATTTATCGATGTGAGGACATTATCACCAGGTCAACAAACTATACATTAAAACCAATATACATATTATACACATTAACATAGGCTGACATTCCCAGTTTATAGCGGAACTTCACACATACCATTAACCTCCCAAAGATCATGTGACTCGTATCATCATCATCATCATCAACCCTTATATGTCCCACTGTTGGACACGGGTTCCCTCCTTGAAATCAAACGAGGAGGGCCATAGTTCATCGTGTTCGAAGAACTTAAAACACGGTCTACAAAAGGTTTAATCTCGTCAGGCATGCAGGTTTCTTCGCGATGTTTTCCTTCATCGGTGAGAAAGAGATGTACTCATGTTCAGGCCTCAGGTGTACGTAGAAATTTAGGGAACCCATTTCAGGGCACCCGGCCAGGATCGAAACCAGACTTCTCACTCAAGAGGCTCTCAGTCTCTAGCGGAACTTAGGGGAACTAAGTAGTAGTTAGGGAACAATTATGCATAACGTATCATTTACTCCTAATACTAAAAAAAAGAAATAACTATACTGAAAATTATATTCCAATGACAAATTTAAATTTCGAAGAACACTTTTTTTGTAACTATAGAATTTCGGAACGAGAAAAAAAAACAAAACAATATTTTTGATTATGCACAGTGCACTGAAAGAAAAACTTGAAAACACCGGTATTCCCCTAATTGTTATTGTATAAAAAATAATGTTTATATTTATTTTGATGTCGTCATCAAGTGCGAAAACCCTTGCTGCTAGTTTTCATATTATGTGTGTGAATATTCTCCAAGTAATTAAGGTATATATAATAATGGTATTTGTTTGGAACTATCACTAATTCGTTAACTTTACAAGGATACATGATGACCCACTTTCTGGTAAGTTCAAATATACTTTTGTAAATTGTAAACGAAAAGTACCTAAGTCAGATGTTAAATTATATATTAGCAAGCAATAATTTTACGAGTATAATTTAATATCTATCATATGAATTTCCGCAAAGTAACGCCTTATTCTATTAACAATCGAAAAGTATGGCAATAAAAATTGGCAGTGCAGTTAAAACAGGATATTCATCCGGTTGGATAGTTTGGTATTATCTACGATGCCATGTCACGAAACCAATTCTCTCGCGAGATCACCATGTACATCTACCATGAGTTTTGTGACAATCGTAAATAACGTAACTATAGTAGTTAGGTACGTAAAACGCAACACGAATAGAAAACTACGATATGGTATAGTTTTCTATTCGTGTTGCGTTTTTACGTTAACGTTACGTTACGTATATATGTAGTTAACGTAAAAACGCAACACGAATAGAAAACTAAGGTATTATATAGTTTTCTATTCGTGTTGCATTTTACGTAAGTTCTACTAGGTATAGTTATGTCATTTACGCTTGTCACAAAACTCATGGTAGAGGTACAGTCTCGTAAACAAGCTCCGCGATACAAATAACAAATATGTTAATATTCCGTTTTAAATAATATTAAGAAAAAACAATCCTTTTAAAATGTTAGCATTTAATTATTGTTTTTATAACACTTTTTTTTGGGTTTTTTGACGACCTCTGCGGCTCAATGGTATTTAAAGCGCGTTGGCGCTCCAGCCGGAGGTAGAGGGTTCGAATCCCGCCAGGGAACAAAAAGTTTTCTGTGTTCCTGGGTCATGGATGTGTATTAAATATGTGTATTATATAATAAAAATCTTAAATATGTGTATAATATAAAAGTATTAAATATATTTCTGTTTTCTGGTACCCGTAACACAAGTTCTTCGAGAACTTACCACGGGACCAGATTGACGTGGTGTAAAAGCTGTTTTTTCTAATATAAATAATAAAAGAAAATATTGAATCTCTAAAGAGCGAGATTTTTGAGTCTTATTTTCATATTAATTGTGATGTAAGTTTGCATTTATATTTGTTTATATTAACGTAATGATGTCCGTTAATGATGAAAAATCATTACCTAATAATAATTAACCTAACACATCTAATATGAACATAATATTTATAGGATAAATAAATATCAAATGCAATAGTGATCGTCACAGCAAATAATAATTTAAAATTATACAAAGGCCCAAATAAGCCTTATTTTAGTGTAATATAATTTTAAATGAAAATACGGGTTCCTATTTTAAATTTACTTTATTTGAAAATAACTATGTGACGTGTTAAAATATGTAAAACCAACATGTTCGGTGGGAACAACGCGTTAATTTTATGGAATTTACCATTTGCTTACTACGTTTTATTTCATTGTTAGAAGTTGTTTATTTACTTATTATAAACAACAGTCGTTCAAATTAAATGCTTTTATAATATATATTGTTCCTTATAATTAAGGGCCCCTTATCCCAAATTGTTGTTTCTAGATCGAGGTGTTTTCATAGACGTCGTCATTTTAAAATAATAAAACGATAAAAATGGCTCTCGCGCATCGCACCACGTCGCGCCAGTACCCAGCCGGGCGTCATCGAAGTAGGACCTGTGCCGCTTTTGCTCGTGACTACGTTGTTACCGCGCATTTTATATTATTACGTCTAAATAAATAAGACGACACAGTGGAAATAATATAGCTACTTAATACTTACTAACAATTGTTGTTCTTAGTTGTAATTAGTTTGCAATGCAATGCAAACCTTTAATTAGTGTAAATAAATAGATACTTGAGTTTGTGTAGTACCTAGTTATTTAATTGAAATGGCGAATAAAAAAAGTAAAATAAGGAAAAATTATCTTAATACAGTTTTATCACAAACTAGCTGTTGCCCGCAGCTTCGCCCGCGTTTACTTAGATATACAACCATATACGCATTGATGATAATTATTTATCTATGGACGGGCGTAGGACTTTATTTTATAATATGTAGTGATTAATACCGTATTTTTGTGAATAGCTTTCACATTACCGCTTTATAATTGCTGTTTTTTTAAAGTATTAAAATGGATATAGGTAGTATGTTATATTTAACTAATGTAGACATATTATGCCATCGCGGACTTTTCAGTATGCATATTTAGGATACACAATTCTACCATACATTGATACAATAATAATTAATTCGGAACCGAACCCGGCTAAGGTGTATAATAATGTAGTACATTATTTTGATCTATCTGTTAGGGTTCATCCAGCGTTTGCAATGTAAGTGCAAAAAATGTGCTTATTTATGACATCACATCAGAAACTTCTAAAATTATGAGTTTATCTACTATATTATGCATGTACCTATTACCTTCCTCTTGAATCATTCTATCAAATTAAAAAAACCGCATCAAAATCCGTTGTGTAGTTTTAAAGATGTAAGCATACATACAGTCAGACGCGGGAAGCGACTTTGCTTTATAGTTTATACTATGTAGTGATGTCTTCTTCCAGAAATTGTTAACACTTGAAGAATTCAAATTGTCCGACAATAAAGAAAATGAGGAACCTTCATCACAAAATATTTCTGATTTGCAATCATTTCCTAGCCCCCTACCCACAGGGCAGTGAGGACTATGGCCTTGACCCTCTTCTCAGAGGAGACCCGTGTCTAACATTAATCGATGATGTATGGGTCGATGAAAATGAACCTGGACCTAGCATACGACCACAAAATTATGTTGAATTTTAAAACAATTAAAACAATTAATATAGTATAAAAGAATATGTTTGTCTACAATTTTTTAATCTCCTACAAGCATTCTTAGAATGATTGATTTTTTTTTATAGCTTAGGCCTTAGGGGGACACACGAGCATTCGGAGCCTTAGATAACTACCGACTCCCATAATAATAATAATATCTAAGGACGCTTTTTGCACCACGTCAATTTGGTCCCGTGGTAAGTTCTCGAAGAACTTGTTACGAGTACCAGACAATGGAAATATATTTAATATTTTATACTATACACATATTTAAGATTTTTAATTTATAATACACATACTTAATACACATCCATGAACCAGGAACACAGAAAACTTTTTGTTCCCTGGCGGGATTCGAACCCGCAACCTCCGGCTTGAACGCTAACGCGCTAATCATTGAGCCACAGAGGTCGTCCTCGTAAACATTCACACAAGAGATAATGCAGATGCATTACCCTCCTTTACCCCATCCCCTGCAATGGGACACCGGAAACTCATACACCGCAAGACCGGCCCAATTCGGCTGCAAGCAGCATGGCACTACCTTTTAGACCTATGTAGTTAATTCATCCTTCCTAATCCTTACTAATATTATAAATGTGAAAGCTTGTTACGCTTTCACGCGAAAACTACTTAACCGATCATCATGAAACTTAGTACACATATTCTTGGAGGTATTAGAAGTAACGTAGGATACATTTAATTTAAAAAAAACTAAAGAGAGGTGTCAAGGGACTCCCGGATGGATCGAAGTTCCTTTCGATTAATTAGTGAAGAAATAAAACTATCTTATCCTGCGCAGACGAAGTCGCTGGCACCAGCTAGTATTTCTATAAATCCAAAACTAGATAACTATAACAACAACAAGATTTTGTTATGCATAATTATTAATTATCACATCTAAGAATAATTCGAGCATAGTCAATCTACTGCATATTCGTATACTGTGGCGTGCTTGCCGGCCGGAGTTCATATAAAGACATCTCCCGCGCAACGCATGTGCAAAGCGATTCGGTGCGTTAAATACCTATAGTTTTGGGAGAAGGGGCCCTTAACAGGAAAGATGTAATTTTATCTTATTATCTGTTGTTTACAATAACAAATCACAATTTAACTTTTTTGGCTATATTCAAAACTACCGGTGGGAGGGAAGCGCTGTGCCGCGCTCCTGGCTGCATGGGTACCACCATCTTGCTTGTTTCTCCCGTGAAACAGCTTTGTTGTGTTTCGGAGAGAAGGGCAAGACAGGCAGTGTAATTACTGGCATCGAGACTTAACATCTTATGTCTCAGGATAGGCAACACATAAATAAGTTGCCTGGGCTCGTTCCAGGTATACTAGTTTATGTTCATGGGCGACGTCGACCACTTACCATCAGGTGGTACGTTTTCCAGTTTGCCTGTCCAACTAACATAAAAAAAACTAACCTTACTTCGCCCGCGTTAACTTAGAATTACAGTCATATCTAGAATAAAAATTACAATGATTTATATATATCAAGATCACTTAGTGATATTTTTACATCGGGTTAGTTATTTCGAAGATCCCCTGAATTCACAAACACTTATGTAATTTATGAAATAAAAGATTCGATTGACGATATCACACCTCGACATAATTATACCGTTTAAAAAACCATTAAAGATAATTTGATTGATATTAGTATAGATCGATTTATTTTTAACTGCATAATGAAACGAAATGAATATGTGCACAAATATAATATATTAGTATAACCAAATAATCGTATAACAATATAAATATCTTTTTTTGTTTTAAATTATGGATGTTACAGATAATCGCACTGTCGCTGGTCGCGCTAGCTGCGGCTAAACCAGGTAAATTGTTTTTCTAGCAATATTAAGAAACTATTTAAATTATACATTATATTTGTAATTTACCACACCCACATACTTTAATTAAAGAAAAAAAAGCTTCGATCGATTGCTTTTCAGTTGAAATATTTGATGTTTGTCTGTCCTGTATTTGACTGCAAAACCATTTTAATAAAATCTTGGCCTTTGTCCAATTTGAGAGATGGGATAGTTTCGGACACCAGGCGGAGCTGGTGTCTGGGACAGGGCCTACCAGAGTATTGGACCTGACTATAGTACACAATACAATTTTATGGCGGAGGTTCTTGCCGAGACGTACTCCTATGGTAGATAGGAGGTATCTCGGTGAGAGCGTTACGCTGGACGGGATCCTGCGGGTTCGCCGACTAGGGCAAGAGGCGTTAATCCGGAGGTAGGGGGAGGACTTGGCTCGGCAGCCGCATGGCAACAGCCTAACGGCTGCTCTGCGTCCGGTGCTTGAGCGGTGGATGCGCCGTAAACGCACACCCCTCACCTTCCGTCTGACACGGGTGCTCACCGGGCATGGTTATTGTTATTATTATTATTATTTAAGGGTGGGGACACCAGCAAGGCCAGACGGGTGATCAGTCCTCATTAACGGGACCATTTCACCCAATTCCCCTGCTCGCCTCTGGGATTAGATGCGGGGACGGGTTACCAATTGCCCCTCTGGTGTCACCCCATCAAACTTACGTGTTGATCTACAAAAACTACTTAACTGACTTATAGTTAGATATGCTAAATCTTCCTTCTTCAGCTCGTCCGCTCCAAACAGCTCCCATCTTGGGTATGCAAATGCTGGGCATTCCGTTATGAAGTGCAGACTGGTTTCTTCTTTCTCTTTGCACTTAGGGCATAGAGGGTCCTCTGTTAGCTTCATTATTGACAGGTGTCTGTTGAGTGGGCAGTGTCCCGTAAATATTTCTACAACTGTTCTGATGTTGTTCCTATTGAGTTTAAGCAACTCTTTAGTCTTCTTGCTGTCAAGCGTCGAGATGAAGAATTTCGACTGTCTGCAGCTATTCATGTCATTCCATCTCTGGTTTGTTTCTTTGTTTATTCTCAAGGTTATAACATTTTTGTTATCCTGTGTGCTATTGGCAGTCTCGGCTCAGGGCCTATGAACGCCTCATCGGCACCTTCTCTCGCCAATCTATCTGCTTCTTCATTGCCTGCATTTCCCTCATGTCCGGGTACCCAGGCAATTTCTAACTCAGTCCGGTCTGCTAGATCTTGCAGGGTGTTTTTGCATTCTTTGACCAGTGCTAAGGTAGTCTCCCTCTTACTGAGGGCCTTCAGTGCCGCTTGACTGTCACTGTATATGACTGCCTTCTCAATCCTATAAGCGCTAATGATGTTTTGTTTAATCATGTTGGCACATTCTCGTATTGCGTATCCGCTTGGAATACGCTGGAGTATCTACCTAGATTAAACGATGCTTTCATTTCAGTTGGATGGCTGATATATACGCCAGCCCCTGACAGTTTTGTCGATTCCTTCCTGGATCCATCTGTGTAGCAGACCATCGTTGTTTTAGGGTGGTCGATGTCAATGTTCCAGTTATCTCTCGAGCCTATGCTTATCCTGTATTTCTTGTCGAAGATTCTCTCCTTCTTTATCAAATCATTGTTTGATATAATCATCATCATCATCATCATGGGGTGCCATCTTCATATTGAAGTTTTGAGGTCAGCATTTGATACTCCGTTCGATCAAGCGATATTCTCTTCATCTGGTGGTAGCTCAAACCGGTCCAGTCCTTTATATCGTCAAACCACTTTCGCCTTGGTCTTCCTGGTGGCCTTCCACCCGGTATCTTGCCCTCGAGGATTGTCCGTAGATATTCGAAGACCTTTGCAAGTGTCCAAAGAAGGCCACTTTTCTTTTAACAATGGTCGACATCAGCTCTGGTTTGCGGTTTGCTCGTTGCAGCACTTTGACGTTCGAAGTAAAACTGGTCCATGGTATTCTAAACATTCTTCGAAGAGTCCACATTTCAAACGCTTGCAGTCTTTTGCATGTATCTTTCCTTAGAACCCATGTTTCGCAGCCGTACAAGAGCGTGGACCAGACGTAGCATTTCATAAACCGGAATCTAAGGTCGAACGGGATTCTAGGGTCACATAACATTTTCGCCATCTTGAAAAAAGCAGCTTTTCCTTGACCAATTCTAGATATTACTTCTTCTAAATGATTCAAATCCGCTGTAAGGTAACGGCCTAAATATTTGAGCTTATGTACCCCTTGTACATTTTCACCTTTAAGTATAATTCTTGGGTAGGGCAGTTGAGATTTGGAAATCACCATGGTCTTTGTTTTACTGGTGCTAATATTAAGTCCTTTAGCTTCTCCAGCAGATGCCACATCCTTGAGGAGCCTCTGCAGTCCGGTCTCAGTACTTGCTATCAGGACTGTATCGTCCGCGTATCTGATGTTATTTACTATGTGACCGTTGACAAGTATCCCTTCTGGTTAGTCTTTCAACAAATCAGTTAGGATGTCTTCAGAGTATAAATTAAAGAGAAGAGGTGAAAGTATACAACCCTGTCTCACTCCTCTATTTATGGGTTTCCATTCTGAGAGGATTCCATCCGCGCGAACCGCAGCTTCTTGCTTCCAATAAAGATTTCCTATGATTCTTAAATCCTTTCAATCCAAACCTCTGTTTCTAAGGACCTCCATCAATTTCCCATGTTGAACGCGGTCGAATGCCTTCTGATAGTCAATAAAACAGAGGTAGACATCCTGCTGGTGTTCTAGCGCTCTCTCAGCAAGGGTGTTAATGGCAAATATAGCCTCTCTTGTTCCCATACCCGGCCTAAATCCAAACTGTTGGGGACTCAAGGATTCTAAGCACTTAGATTTAACTCTGTTATAGATTATTTTCAGGAAAACTTTCATGGTGTGACTCATCAAACTTATTGTCCTGTAATCCGCACAATTAACCGCTTTTGGTTTTTTCGGTATACATATAAACGTTGAGCGCAGAAGGTCTTTTGGGATTACGCCCGTATCATACATATTATTAAACAGAATCAACAAGCTTGATTTCAGTCCGCTTCCCATGTGCTTAAGTAATTCTATGGGTATTCCGTCTTCACCAGCAGTCTTTCCAGTCGATATAGTATATAAAGCAGCTTCAAGTTCTTCCATTAGTATTGTAGGTCCGTTCATATCCTTGTTTTCATTGTCAAGTTCTGGTCTTGTGTCCTGAAACAGTTCTTCTATATATTCTTCCCATCTACGTAACCTATCATCGTTGTTAAGGAGAAGCTTTCCTTTGACTATTGCGTTTGGAGCAGAGTGTTTTTTTATTTAGAGATATTTCTTTCAGAGCTTTGTGTAGTTCTCCATGTTGATGAGTAGCTTCAAGGTGTTCTATTATTTTACATTTATTTATTAGATCTTGCTCCTTTGCTTGTTTAATCTTCGCCTGCAATGTATTATTTATCGCACGATAAAGATCTTGCTTACATTTGTTATTGCGTCTCTCCTCAAACAGGTTCAGAATTTCGTCTGTTATCCATTGTTCAGATTCCCTGTGCCTAGTGAAACCAAGTGATTTTCTTGCTGCCTCCAGTAGTGTTTCTTTTATGTTCAACCAATGATTTTCCTCTGTATATGGGTCTAAATCCATCTTACTGATTTCGTCGGTTTTTTCTGAGAAGAGCTTTGCAAATTCTGGGTCTTTCAATTTTAGCAGGTTTAGTGTCATCCTTGGTTGACTTTTGCGGATCTTCTTAAGCTTTAATCTGATCTTGCATCCTAGTGGGTTATGGTCAGAGTTGATGTCAGCACCAGGATATGTTTTTGCGCTAGTGATCGCGTTTCTAAATCGCCTATTTATGCAAATATAGTCAATTTAGTTTCTCACTATTTTGTCACTAGTATGCGCTGGAGACTGCCACGTATATAGACTCCGTTTTGGTAATTGAAACCATGTATTCATTATAGTTAGAGCATATTCTGTGCAGAACTCTATCAGCCTTTCACCTCGGTCATTGCAAGATCCAAGGCCGTATTGGCCAACAATGTCTGGAATGGAATGGAATTCTACTGGAGTATCTCCAACCTTGGCGTTAAAGTATCCCATTATTAATAAGATTTCATGTTTCTTTATTAACTTCATAACTGCTTTTAAGTCATCATAAAACTTTTCGCATTCTGCATCTGTACTTCCAGAGGTCGGTGCATATACCTGAATCAGATTAGTTGGTATGGGTTTGGTGTACAGTTGTAATAGCATTACCCGTTCTGATTGGGGCATATATCCGGTGACACATTTGTTTACCTCCTTTGACACGATGAATCCAACACCATGTTCGAGTTTTTTGCCGCCAGTGTAATAAAAGTGAGTATTTTCAAATGACGGTAGATCTCCACACCCAGTCCATCTAACTTCACTTAGACCCAATATGTCCCATCCGTAGCTTTTCATTTCTTTGACTGCATTTTCTAGTTTACCATCTTGGTAAAGCGTTTTTGCCGGCTCTTTTGCCGGGCACTGAGGGTATTCTTTGATTGTACCTTCATGCTGATTTACTAGGGATAGGATAATGTGGTAGTTTCCCATTGCTTTCCACATCAGTCTTTTAGAGGTTATTTAATCCTCTCGGTCTCTGAAGCCGCCTGGCAAGCCAGGAAACGGGTTATCACATCCGCCGCCCGACATTCGGCGTTGACATTCGTTTAGCACCACCCGGGGGGCACGTGCAGGGTTGTAGAAGGTATCTCCTGCGAACGCGAATGTCGGCCATCCCCCATGATATAATCATGGATAGATTTTATTCGTGCTGTTTTGCTATCTCGGCGTGACCTTTGTCATAGTGCCCTCCCTTCCATAATTTGTTGCTCTTAAGCTTGAACCATTGTTCAGTCGCTTTCTTCTTGATCGTGAGATCAACTGGGTTGAGGCCGACTATCATCTCTAGAGCCACCGTTGGTGTTGTTTTCATCGCACTAGATATCATGAGGCTGGCTAGTCTCTTTACTTTTGTAAGTTTTTTCCTGTTCGTTCCTAATTGTGCCTTGTGCCACGACACTAAGGCTCCATGTAGAATTCTTGGTAGTACGATGGCCTTGTAGATCCAATGAACCACATTTGGTTTCATCCCCAGGCTCTTCCTACCGCTCTCCTGCATTGCACAAGGGCACATTTGGGCATGGTTGCTTTGGTGAGTACTTGTGCCGGACGGCCCGCAGGGAGCCGTTGACAGTGTGTCACAATTGTGGCGCGGCGGTTGAGTCGGCCCAGCACACACTCGAGGTGTGACCGAGATGGGCGGCGCGGCGTCATAGTCTAACATCAGTCATCGGCGGGGACTTGTCTCTGCCGAGTGTCATTACCGCGATGCTCAGTGACGACGAGTCCTGGACGGTGACCAGAAGGAGGCCGACGAGCGGGTGAGAGAAGCCGCTGACGAGGCCTCCTCCCGCGGGCGGCGAACGGGGGTGCGTAGGAGGCGCTACTTAATGTGCCTCCAGTAACGCTCCTGCGTGTTGTCGGGCTCAGGATGGGAACCTAGGTCTATATGGTACGACGTCGTTGGGACTGCTTAGTAGCGGCCGAGCAGTCCCCCATTATGAGGAGTAGTCTGGTCTCCCCCAGGGCCAGCCTGTCGCTGAGGTGATCCTGTCTGTTGCCTGCATATCCGCGACCCTCAAGAAGCGGCTGAAGGCGCTCGCAGTGGTTTTAATTAGGGTGGGCACTCCCAGGTGCGAGTCCCACATTGGGTCAGGATCTACCCGAAGATCCTGGCTGCATCCATAAGGTTTTTCCTGCGAAAAAAAAACATAGTATCTTCCATAAACATATAATATACTATATGAGAGTATAATATTATAAGTCTATGGTATCGTCCATACAGAATTAGTTCCGAAATTTTCCGCAATATGGCGAGGGTTTAATTTTTCTAATCAGGCTGATATAATATAATTAGGGTAGGTACCATTGCAGCGCCTTTATGATTTACTGATTTTTACGATTTTGTTTCAGGATATGGTAGCTACAGTGGTCATGAACAGTATGGGGAAAGCCAAAGCTATGGAGGAAGCATAAGTTTCGGGGTTAGCCAAGGTTTCGGTGGTAGTCAGGGTATCAGCGGAAACCAAGGATTTGGAGGTACCCAAGGTTTACGCGGAAGTCATGGTTTGGGGGATAATCAAGGATTTAGTGGAAATCAAGGTTAGAGAGGGAGCCAAAGAATTAGTGGTAATCAAGGGTTAAAACGTAGCCAAGTATTTATGGTCATGGTCGCGGGAAAAATCAAGTGTTTCAATGGTGGTTGGGGAGGTCACCACAACCACTACGACGAGCACGATCACCATCACAACGATCATGACCACCACGATTCTGACCACTTTGACCACTAATTATTAAAAATTATTTTAATAAAGGTATATATGTAGTTCTAAGCATTGTTTTCTTTTATACCTTCCATAGACAAGTAAACGACTATATCTGCATGACCTTGACTCTTGAGATGAAGTTAACTACCAGATACTTTCGACGGGACATTTGCATATAGGTACTGGTTATGTTAGGGATCTCTAAGAGCCCCACCATGGTTCATGCCTTGACGTGGCGGTGGGGTTTAGTAGCCTAGGGTGATCCCAGCACCTCTTTGGGGCTCTTTGTACCGCTCTTATAAGGAGAGGGGACAAAAGACCTGGGGGCAAGGGGCGAGGACGGGAACCTCACCTCATTGTACTGTCCCGACGTTGGGAGGGGTTATTCTGTGGTGCGGGACAACCCGTCTGTGGAGGTGGCGTCGGTCCCCTGAGGGACTGACTAGCCGTCGAGGTGCCCTGTTTGCACATTAGATCCGGGGCACCTCACCAAAGGCGGCATTGGTGGCGCTCTCCGCGTGAACAAGACATTCGTAGACAGTCGATATCGAACTCAGCGGGATAAAACTGAAATACATGATAAGTATCCCGTTTTAAATAGTTTCAACAGGCCCTATTTTACGAGCCTTTATATTTTAACCAGCATAGGATAGTTATATACCTACTGGACTTAACAGCTTCATCGGGTTCATCTTAAATTTAGCACGCCAAATATTTTAGAGAATTAAACTTAAGCTGCTGTGGAAAAAACCCCAAAATCTTACCTTTCCTTCATCATCATTGTAAATCTTTTCCGTCCCCTATTTACCTATTTCAATAAAAAACCTGGCTTTTATTTCATAACAGTTAAATCCATTTATTCTGATTATTTTTATTATATTGTATGCAGCGCGCCTGCAGTTTTTAAATTGTTTGCCGCATGACAGAGGTTTTTTGCAGCGGCGAAAATTTTGTAGGCTTACTACTACGCTAGTAATATATTCAGTTCAATGAGGCTTACATAGTTTTATATTATCCTTTTGTATGTATATTATGTTTAGTTGATTAATGAGTAAGCGCTACATACTCTAGCAACTTAAAAAGTTGAGGACGTAACTAACTGTTTCCCGCTTTTTCACCCGCCCCAGTAAAAATTCCCAGATAGCATTTGACAGCTGTATAAAGGCTGTACAATGGAAATTTTGAAGGGCTTAGGCTGTACAAGTTGGCTGTATTATGGCTGTATATCCGGATATACAGCACTTATATCCGCAATTTGGGCCCCAAATTATACAGCTTTAAGTGTAGATCTAGCTGTCTAACAGCTGTATAATAGCTGCGTAATAGCTGACTTAGAGCATAATTAGATACCATTATATAGCTACTGTTCTCAAATCTTACCTATTTTATTCTTATATACAGCCTCAGGCTTGTAAACGTCTGAATATAAGAATAAAATTATCTTTGTGGTTGAATTTCCTTCCATATATACTTATTTTTAAATGACAATTTATTCATCGGATCAATAAGTGACACACTGTGGCCATATTTTAATTTGTGAAGTGAACAAATATTATTTTGCTGTATGGTAAGTACCCATTCTTAAGTTATGGTCGTTATTTTGCTTGCGGCTGCTACTTCTTCGTGAATATGTATACTAATAGTAAGCCAAAAACTCATGCGCTCTCGAAATAATAGATAATAACGAAAGTGTAAGTGTAATAAGAACCATGTAAGCCAAATTCAGACTAGCTTTATTAGTCCGCAGTGCCTTAAATAGTAAAGAAATTAACTTTTGTATTGTGTACAAGTAAAATTATGTGTAAATATCGCCGAATTTTTCAAAAATATACATATAAATATGTTATAAATTATGTTACCATAATTTTTAGGTTATGGTTTAATGGCGTCTTCAATTATACAGCTGTTGCCCTTCTAGTACTCCACTATAAAGCTTTTGGCGTAACAAAGCCGTAATTTAAGTATATACAACAGCCTAAAGAGTAATGATGGATGTACCTTAGAGTTTAATTGCTATAGTAGCTGCTTAAAAGAGTACATTTAGTAAATATTACAGCAATTCAGGGTTCTATTGAAAGCAAAGAAACCCATTCTGTATATCCAATGTACACTGGAGATTACATTAACTTTTGCACTTTAGATTTACAGCCATCGTTATGACGCAATCATAATTAATTTATTGATTAGGTTTAATATGTAGGTGTATTTACAGCACATTTAATATTTAAGGTTTTGTACCGATACACTGCTGTTTGATTTTTTTTATTTAATTATAATGTTTATTCATTTCAGGTACTTCATTATTCAGGTACCTAGCTAGATATTGACAAGTTATTTTCAAACCAAAAACAAATTCTGGATAAAGAAAAGGGAGAAAAAAAGAAGATGAGAAAAACTTATAATTAGTATTAGGTACAAACAAAATTTTTGACTGATCGTGTCATTATCGAAATAAATAACTAAAAGTATAACGCATTTTTTTTATACAGTACTTATGTAAGACTGGCCACAATATATTTAATTAACTATGCAAAAATGTCATTTCCAGTTACAGACTTAGACATTAAAATATTCGATAAGCTGCATAGATCTCTATTTAAACACTATTAACGTTAACGTCATCTACTGTAACACCGAGGGCTGTACAATAGATAAAAATTACGCTTATCGCGTTAGCTTTACAATAGAGTAAGACTAAACTCTTATGCAGCAGACATCATATTATTACACTCTTATACAGAAATTTGCTTTCTAACGCCCGACTAAACTCTTATGCAGCAGACATCATATTATTACACTCTTATACAGAAATTTGCTTTCTAAGGGTTTCCTAGATAACCATTGAACAGCTATTATCCAGCCTTATATGATGACTGTACTACAGAGTAATTATACACCAATATCCAGAAGGTAGCAATATTCAATGCTCTTGTACAGCATTAGGCAATACAAAAGTAGATTTCTAGAGCACTATTCAGCCGATATACTGCTCTAGTCTTATAAACTTGCTGATAGTGGTTTTTTACACCATACGCTGTATTTTAGAGCTTTTCGGTGCTCTTTACAAGCTAAAAGTAATAATTTTTACGGCTTTATACAGCCTTAAAGCAGCTGTACTGTATTAAATAATACAATTTACTCTCTACTACAGCCTTAAGTATATTTTGACGCTTTTGTACATCGTTTATAAAGCTTCTAGCTATTATTGCACTGGTTAAAAGATCTTTTTTCAGCTTAAATGTTTATTGGGAAAGAGCTTCAACGACTCAAGGATATCGCGTTCAAGGAACAATCACAATCCGACTGTCAGTTTCCAACGTAACTCTAAAAATAAACTCGGTAAATCCCGCTTGCAGAAAGAGGTCAAATGACGATTCCAATTCGGGTAGCGTTTGGAAAGCTGAAATCTTTTCCACCCAACAGTTATCGCATTGTAAGACAAAAATGTTTTAAAACCAATGTTCTGTGTAAAATAAATGGCAAATAGACTCAGTTCAGCAGCATATGTAGTGAGAAAAAAATCGGTTGTTTGTAAAGTCGGTTTACTGACGATAGTTGAACGTGACAACGTCATAAGAAAATGGAACGCCTCAGAGCGAGGTAACGCCGCACGCGTCATGTTTTTTCGTTCTTGCAGCCGGCTCCATCGAATTATAAGACGTTGTCACGTCAATATAGACCTTCATCAATAAGTATATCTTCATCTATAATATAATAAGTATCTTCATCTGTAAACTATGATGAAGATACAGCGCGTATACTTTAGTTACTTTCATAGTTATTGTCTTATGGCATAATTTTATGGGGAAATACTGACGATATAAACAACGTTTTTGTGCTGTAGAAGCGGGCTATCCGTGCATTTTACAAGTTGCCCCCCTATTCATCTCTGAGAGAAAAATTACGTTGTAAATTACGTGTATTACAGTGCGGAAAAGGAGAGATGAATGAAAATAAATAAAGCGCGTATTTAAGGATCTTTTTTTTTTCACTACGATCATCATCATCATCATCAGCCTTTATCCATCAACTGCTGAACATGGGAGCTTCCTTCAATGAACGCCAAGACGGCCGATCCCTCGCCACTCGCATTCAACACGGACCGGCCACTGCACGGAGATCGTCTTCACTAAGATATTATGGAACATTCCCGACGTTTCGGATACTTTACAGTAGCCATAGTTCAGTGCTCCCGTGACCATGGAACCTCACCCCATTGTACTGTCCTGACGTTGGGAGAGGTTGTTCTGTGGTGCGGGACAACCCCTCTGTGGAGGTGACGTCAGTCCCTTGCGGGACTGACTAGCCGTCGAGGTGCCCTGTTTGTTTTCTAGATCCGGATCTAAACCTCACCAAAGGCGGCATTGGTGGCACTCGCCGGGTTTTAGTGGGTAGAGCTGCGTCCATTTACCAGCTGTCGGGCGCAGCGAGTCCCACATACCCGCGTGGGGAGACCCACTCCCCCGCGGGATGCCTCAGAGCATTTCCCGGCGTTAAAGAAAAAAAAAATACGCAATAAACACAGGCTAGATGTGCCAGTGACTAGACTAAAGTAAGCAATTCTTTTAAATAATTATAATAAATCATTTATTTTGCCAGAAAACGTTCAAAAGCTATACAGTAAAAAATTCAAATAAATGATTAAAGAACGTTTGTGTGGTAAAAGATCTGAGGCATCCCGCAGGGGAAGGGGGAATTCCCAGTCGAGTATGTGGGACTTGCTGCGTAGATAGTAAGCTGGACGCAGCTCTACGCACTAAAACCCGGCGAGTGCCACCAATGCCTACAGATCTGTTGATTTACAGGGCACCTCGACGGCTAGTCAGTCCCCCAACGGACCGACGCTACCCCCACAGAGGGGCTATCCCGCACCACAGAACAACTAAAGAATATAAGACGTCTTGTACCACTACCTGTCCTGCGCATATTTACGGAACATAGCAGCTATTTGACGTGAGAAATAACCAGTATCTCGCGTAAATGACATAACTATAGTAG
Source organism: Helleia helle (assembly GCA_963853865.1). NCBI lineage: Eukaryota > Metazoa > Arthropoda > Insecta > Lepidoptera > Lycaenidae > Helleia > Helleia helle. Next base: position 13,633,179 of record OY971433.1, on the reverse strand, counting down.
TTACGTAAAACGCAACACGAATAGAAAACTATATCACACCTTAGTTTTCTATTCGTGTTGCGTTTTACGTAACTACTATAGTTACGTTATTTACGCTTGTAACAAAACTCATGGTAGATGTACTGGTTAGTGGTATCTATGCAGGAGCGCGGCACAGTGCATCCCACTATCGGTCAATAATTCCAAGGACTTCTCAGTCCTTCAACCATTAACGCAATCAAAATTCATCTTACAATCTTAATTAACGTTTAATTGTCGATAAATCCATACACAAGAAAAGGTCAATAGTCGATCATGTTTATTTTAAATATCAATAAAACTTAAAAAAAAATAACAAAATAAGCGTCAAGACCTTAATTCAACCTATCTATTTACCTTATCCTCCAAAAAAATAGAATTGATCTCCTCTTTTTTTAAGTCGGTTTAAAAATAATCATTGAATTAGAATTTATGATTGCCGAAAATACCTTTTGAGGATTTCATCGCGGTGTATTATTTTTTTTACATCTAGGTACAAAGTTTAGGAAACGTACAGTAAACATGGTCACGGGAGCACTGAACTATGGCTACTGTAAAGTATCCGAAACGTCGGGAATGTTCAATAATATCTTAGTGAAGACGATCTCCGTGCAGTGGCCGGTCCGTGTTGAATGCGAGTGGCGAGGGATCGGCCGTCTTGGCGTTCATTGAAGGACTCCTATGTTCAGCAGTTGATGGATAAAGGCTGACGATGATGATGATGATCTTAGTGAAAAAAAAGATCCTTAAATTCGATCTTTTATTTATTTTCATTCGTATCTCCTTTTCCGCACTGTAATACACGCATTGCACGAAACTGCATGCGAGTGTACGCATATGAGGTAGGAGAGAGTTGTTTTATGCGTGCATATGCGTATAGAGGAATATGAAGACCCTATCTTGGCTACAAAAGCACATGAACTTGTATCATGATATGTTTTTTTTTATGTTCGTTGGATAGGCAAACTGGCAAACGTACCACCTGATGGTAAGTGGTCATGAACATAAACTAGTATACCTGGAACGAGCCCAGGCAACTCATTTATGTGTTGCCTATCCTGAGACATAAGATGTTAAGTCTCGGTGCCAGTAATTACACTGCCTGTCTTGCCCTTCTCTCTGAAACACAGCAAAGCTGTTTCACGGGAGAAATAAGCAAGATGGTGGTACCCATGCAGCCGGGAGCGCGGCACAGTGCTTCCCTCCCACCGGTAATAATAATGATGATTACCAAAAATTTACTAAATTCTTATTCCAATAAAACTTTTTTAAATCAATGTGTTGTATGGATGTATATATGAAAAAGATTTTTGATGACACAGGGTAATGGTTCCGCATGTTCGATGGCCTAAGGCTCTTGAACCTATGTGGGGACTCGCACTTGGGAATGCACTACCCCACTAAATCACCTTTCAGATGCTTTTTGAGGGTCCTGGATCTGCAGGCAACAGGATCACCTCAGCGACAGGCCGCTCCCGACGAAGACCAGACTACTCCTCGTAATGGGGGACTGCCCGGCCGCCACTAAGTAGTTTCCGCGACGTCGTACCGTACTGGGCCTAGAACTAATACAGAGGCTTACTAGAAGCGCAACTTCTACGCACCCCCGTTCGTCACCCGCGTTGTATGAAACTGTACTAAAACCACTAAAAAGCAGTACTAAACCCAAAATATTTAGGTCATTAGAACCAGCAGTTCTTCTGTAGGTACTTCATGCCTTCTTATAGTATAAAATTTAGTCTTCCAACATTTGGTCTTTCCTCTCAAAAATTAAAAAAAACTATCAATTAAGGAGCTCACATAATAATTTTATTTTTATTTTATATAATAATAATATCAACCCTTATATGTCCCACAGCTGGGCACGGGTCTCCTCCTCGAAATCAGGCGAGGAGGGTGTGCCATAGTTGATCGATGCGCTGGCCTTCACACACCTTCAAAAGCATACAGGTTTCACGATGTTTCCTTCACCAGAGCTCACAGAAGTAAAATAAAATTTAAAATATATGCTTTTTTTTTCAATTAATGCACAAACTATCAAAACACTATTCAAATGATATTTATTTATAGCTAGCTTTTGCCAGCGGCTTCGCCCGCGTGGAGTTCGAAAAAGTAGCTTATGTTCCTAGCTAGCATGGAATCAAAAGAAGAGTAGAGGTGTAGAGTAGACTGTAGAGGTAGAGGCCACCTCTACAGAGGAGTTGCCCCGCACAACAGAACAAACCCCAACGTCGGGACAGTACAATGTGATAAGGTTCCCGTCCTCATCCTTGCTCTTTTGTCCCCTCTTCTTAAAAGAGGGCTACAAAAAGCCCCTCAGCTCAATTCGCTTCGCCCAAGGTGCAGCGGCTCACCCTAGGCTGCTGAGCCCCACCGCCACGTCAAGGCCTGAACCATGGTGGGGAGTTACGTGCTAATCTAATAATCTAACACAAATAAAGTAAAGTATTTATTTATATATTATAAATAACTTATAAATATATTTAATTTCATGATAACCGAAAAAACAAACAAAATCTAATCACCACTGGTTTTCTCTTTACCTGATTTATGAATCATCCTGTTATGGTTACTATATAAAGCTGTGTGGTTTTATCTAGACATCACTCGTTCAACAAACGAATTTGAACACACAATGGCTAAATTCATGGTAAGTAATAAACATTTTAAAATCTAAATCGTAAAAAAATCGGTAAATAATTGGTATTTATTTCGCGAAACAGCTTTGCTGTATTTCGGTAAAAAGGCAAGACAGGCTATGTGGTTACTGGCACAGAGACTTACCATCGTATGTCCCAGGTAAGGCAATAAATGAATGAGTTTACTGACCTTCTCCCAGGGGAACTCATTGATATGCTGACCGCTTACTATCAGGTGGCAAATGTGCCAGTTTACGCATCCATTTAAAAAATCTTTGATACATTTTGATTGATACATTTTGTTTTCTCTTATTACGTTAATTTGTGATTTTTTCACAAGTAACTAGATAATATCTATAGCCTGACCAGAAAAATAAAAACCCTGGCCATATTGCGGAAAATATCGGGACTAATTTCTGTATGGATGATACAATGTGTTCAGGTAGAAATTTAGATAAACCTATTTCAAGGCATTACAGGGGTCAGGATTGAACCCGGAACTCTTACTCAAGAGGCCTAGCCCATACCCAATAGCCCATCGTCTCTCATGTATTACTAAAATAATTTTTTTAATTATGTTTTCATTAATATAATATGGTATTCTTACAGATCATCGCCTTATCGCTTGTCGCGCTTGCTGCGGCTAAACCAGGTAAAAAAGTCTTCTATAAATAATATAAATCTTCAAATGACAACCTGCTACTCTATTTTTTCCTTTAACGCCGGGAAATGCTCTGAGACATCCCGGTGGGTATGTGGGACTCGCTGCGCCCGAAAGGTGGTAAGTTGGACGCAGCTCTACTAAAACTCGGCGAAAGTCGCCTATGACGCCTTTGTTGAGGTGCCCGGATCTAATGAGCAAACAGGGCACCTCGACGGCTAGTCAGCCCCTCAAGGGACGCCACCTCCATAGAGGGGTTGTCCCGCACCACAGAACAACCCCTCCCAACGCCGACACAGTACAATGGGGTGAGGTTCCCATACTCGCCCCTTGTCCCCCTGCTCTTTTGTCCCCTCTTCTTATAAGAGGAGTACTAAGAGCCCCCTCGGCTCAATTAGCTTCGCCCAGGTGCTGGGCACACCCAAGGCTACTGAGCCCCACCGCCACGAAAAGGCTTGAACCATGGTGGGGACAACCCGCTACACTCGTGCAACCTGGACCAATAGACCAGTCAGTCGAAAAATCGACATACCCAGACTCTTAATAACAATTATTAATTTTACTAGCTGTTGCCTGCAGCTTCGCCCGCGTTACTCAACTCCTATATGTCACCGCGTGATGCTATATAGCCTATAGCCTTCCTCAATAAATGGGCTGTCTAACACTGAAAGAATTTTTAAAATCGGACCAGTACTTCCTGAGATTAGCGCGTTCAAACAAACAAACAAACTTTTCAGCTTTATATTAAACTTTTAAACAAAAATGAAAACCGACTTTAAATTTAAAAACAAAAAAACTAAAAAGTAATAAAATAATTTCCTTAATTTTTGTGCCTACAATTTATAACCAACTTGTTCTTCTACTAATATACAGTCTTTGCGTTTACCACGTCATTATTGTTCCTTTTGGAGTCGGAGTGGATTCACCTAATTTGGCCTAAGATGACTGGACTACAACGGGGGTTACCAGTTACCACCACCCTGCTACAAAAACCTACTACCAAATGACCCTTTGATACAGTTTCAGGGAGCCCTTTGATCCGCAACGAATTTAATCATTAGGGATTAAAATTAAAGTGTCAATATTGTTTGATATGTCTAACGATAACTAAAGATGTTGGGGGAGGGTTATTCTTAATTTCCTTGGTGGTGAGATGGTTGTGAAATATGGGATTTGTTGATCTATGATATTCTGTAAGGCTGGAACTTCCTCCTGTATTTAATTTTATTATTTTATAACATAGGAGGGCAAACGAGCAGTCGAAGCCTTTTGGCGACTGTCGACGCCCATACACATCCGAATAACTAGAGATTATACAGATGCGTTGCCCTACTTTTACCTCTCACCGCCCAATTCAAGATCAAATCAAATCAAATTTTTTTATTCAAAATAGTACTAATACAGTATCTTTTTGAACGTCAATTGAATCTAGCCCACTGGGAAGTACCGGCGAAACAAACTCAGTGGAACTAATCTTTTCAAATAATATATATTATATAACAATTTTAACATCTTATCCTGAAATACCCGGGAGGAACGCCTTATTCCCAGGGTGTGGTATCTTGCATCTTCCATCTATAAGAGGTAGTACCATGCTGCATTGCACCGAATTGGGCTGGCACGACCGGGTGCTACCTCTCGCTCACATAACAGCGAGGTCAAGTGACAGCTATGCCGTCGCGTTTCGTGCGGTTTGTGAGTTTCCGGGAGCCCATAGGGGAGATAGGAAAAAGGAGGATCTTTGGTTGTGCGGATGTGTATGAACGTCGATATTCGCCAAAAGGCTTCGACTGCTCGTTTGCCCTCTTATGCTATAAAATTTTGATTTAAATCCATTATTCTTTCTTCAAGGTTACGGAGGAAGCATAGGAGTCAGCGGAGGTCACGGCCAGGAATACAGTACAGGCTACGGGGTAGGTGGCAGCCAAGCCTCGCATGGAACTGTTGGCTATGGTCAAGAATATGTCTCAGGCCACGAACTGCACGGAAGTGTAGGCCATGGTCAAGAATACGGCACAGGCCAAAAATTACAAGGTAGTGTAGGCCATGGTCAGGAATATGGCACAGGCAGTGGTCAATATGTAGCAGGCCACAAAGAGGGCCATGATGGTCAATGGAGCGCAGGCATAGGAGTTGGAGGAGCCCACATCAGCCACACTGGTACCTGGGACCACCAAGGCCACAACAGCCACCATAACAAGCATCAACACGGCTACTAGACGTTGAACATTTTTTTTTCATACAATAAATTTTTGAATTCATATATGTTACCTTTATTGTGTCCCTTCAGCATCCTCAAAATAATTCGCAAATTTCTCCTCACTTTACGAGACATATAATAATATAATATTATAGGAATATAATAATATAATATAATAATATGTTAGGATAACACACATCTGATCCCAAATTAGACAGAGCCTGTTCTTATGGCAACCAGACAACTAATACTGTATACATGATAACCGACCTTCTGGTTTAGCAGTCAGGGTCACTAACCACTAGACCAACAGGCCAGTCAATATAATATAATATGTCTATATTGTAATTATTGATATATTATCTTTTCAATAATGCGAACCTATTATTACCAAAAAGCTTACCTACTGCTTATTGAGTTTGACTGATTACCTCTTTTTTTTTTTTTTTTTTCTTTTACGCCGGGAAATGCTCTGAGGCATCCCGCCTGGGGAGCGGGTCTCCCCAGGTGGGTATGTGGGACTAACTGCGCCCGAAAGGTGGTAAATGGACGCAGCTCTACCCACTAAAACCCGGCGAGTGCCACCAATGCCGCCTTGGTGAGGTGCCCCGGATCTGTAAAGCTAACAGGGCACCTCGACGGCTAGTTAGTCCCCCAAGGGACCGACGCCATCTCCACAGAGGGATTGTCCCGCACCACAGAACAACGCCTCCCAACGTCGGGACAGTACAATGGGGGTGAGGTTCCCATCCTCCCCCCTTTCCCCCTGCTCTTTTGTCCCCTCTTCTTATAAGAGGGGTACAAAGAGCCCACTCGGCTCAATTAGCTTCGCCCAAGGTGTTGGGCTCACCCTAGGCTACTGAGCCCCACCGCCACGTCAAGGCCTGAACCATGGTGGGGTGACTGATTACCTCCTGGGTCCATAAAGGTTATAGAAAAAAAAGCAGAAAAACACGTTTTACCAGCAATATTAATTAACTAAAAATAAATATTTCGGTTTTTTTTTTATTCAATATTTTTGAAAAAAAAAATCAAATTAGATTTTTTCCATTTGCATAATACATTGTCATCGATCCTTTATTTAAAAAAAATATAAACATACTAGATGTTGCCCGCAGCTCCGCCCGCGTTAACTTTCAAAATTTGAGGGGTGGACCACCCTTAACAAAAAAAAATAGATGTTGACCGATTCTCAGACCTACCCGATATGCACGCAAAATTTCACGAGAATCGGTCGAGCCGTTTCGAAGGAGTAAGGTAACTAACATTGTGACACGAGAATTTTATATAGCTTTATATATATATTTCTTGTGTGAGTGTGTATGTCACTGAACTCCTCCTAGACGGCTGGACCGATTTTGATGAAATTTTTTTATGTGAGTTCAAGGGGATTCGAGGATGGTTAATATTCCCAAAAAATATATTTTGTACAGTACAACGTCTGTCGGTGCCACTAGTAAGATATAATAATATCAACCCTTATAATATGTCCCACTGCTAGGCACGGGTCTCCTCCTCGAAATCAGAAGAGGAGGGTTGTGGGACCAAAGTTCACCGATGTGCTGTCGTATGCAGTTTCAATGCAATCAAACGCTTTAAAGAGGGCAAAAATCGCTTTCTAAGATTTCGTTTATTAACCGACATCAAAAAGGAGGAGGTTATCAATTCGTCGGAATCTTTTTTTTTTTTATGTATGTTATCTGATTACTCGAAGATGGCTAGACCGATTTGAAAAATTATTTTTTTGTTCTAAAGGGTTCCCAGAGAAATCGAGGGGAACTTTCGAAAATAGGGGCGTAGAGGCGACTAGTGCGTTTGATATTTTTTTTATAAAGTGTTTTGAAGGACTACAATTTAATGAAGGTCTGGAGTCGATCTGATGCTGCAGCCGAAAGACAATCGAGGGAACTCCTCAACGATTTACATCAGTAACCTGGTGTTTTGGCTTGATTAATTTGTAATGATGAGAACTTTACACCTAGATGGGTTGTGACTGTCATTAGGGGTCTGATGATGAAGACAAAGGACAGTTAAAGGAACTCCTCAACAGTTTACAGTAGCTACCTTGTGTTTGGACTTAATTAATTTAAATTGATGAGAACTTTATACCCATATAAGCGCCATTACAGGTGTGATGATGGAGACCATACACAGTCGAGGACAATCCTCGACGATTTACAGCTTTTATTGGGCTTACTTCATACGGTAAATAATATTATGCCAAAATCATGTAATTTTATTACTTGTCGTTGTTAAATGAACAAAAAACAACTGTGCCTTGGAAGCGCATCATAGTTTTTCAAGGTCATCATAATATCCATTCTATATCTATATATTGGTGATGTTCTATACCTATATATAATGGAATTATTTAACGAATAGCAGCAAATCTGCCGTGATTGCTTCCAATTACATGTATATAAAGTTTTACACAATTCCATTTCGGTTTTTTCATTTGTTATGTAATGAATTAAACCCTTTCTACGGTCATCTCATTAATACAGCGCTATTTAATCTGAGCAACGCGTTTAATAGTTCTACCCATATTTCAGACAAATAAAATCAGTTATCAAATTTTGAAATCACTAAAAATGAAGAAATAAAAAAAATTAAAACAAAAATTAAAACCGACTTCAAATTAAAAAAAAAACAACTAAAAAGTAATAAAATAATTTCCTTAATTTTTGTGCCTACAATTTATAATCAACTTGTTCTTCTACTAATATACAATCTTTGCGTTTACCACGTCATTATTGTTACTTTTGGAGACGGTGTCAGCCAAGGTGGGTAGGTTAGGAGGTAGGTACATCAACAAATAAGACCTTTTTTTTTTATTGAAGTCGGTTTTTGGTTTGAGAATACTACCCTTGGTAGAGGCTATATGAAACTATTATTTAAGGCTTCGCTCCGGGCACTATCCATCGGCAAGTTTTGCATACCTAATGAAAAAATCTGAAACCCCAAATTGTATGGATTGTGGTCAAGTAGAGGATATGCAACACTTGCTGATGGATTGTGTACGGAACACAAGAGAAATGGAGTCATTTTTCACAGAATTTCATCTCAATAGATTGGATGTAGGTTTGATCCAGTCCATTTTATCTCGACCAACATCAGAATTTTTAGAGTTCTAAAATTATGTTAAAGGTACGATGGGGTTGCCGTGTCTTTTCAGATAATAAATAAAAACAGATACCCCAAAAATTAATAGAATTTAAAAAAAAAAAGATTTCGTTTCATACATTACATATTAGCATTATACATAAGCATCTTAAAAAACTTTAATCAACATGACTACTTTTAAAAGTACGTTGTCGATTAAGCGATTATAATATATACGGTCCAGTGGGATGGGCTCCGCTTCTTGATTGAGAGGTCCGGGTTCGATCACCTATGATGCCTAGAAATGGGGTTTTCTAAATTTCTGCATGCGACCATCATGTTCACCAGTGAAGGAAATATATGGAGGAAACCTGCATGCCTGATAAAGTCTTTGTAGGTGTGTGAAGTTCACAAGCCAGCATTGGGGCAGCGCATCGGTGAACTATGGACTAAAACCCTCCTCGGCTGATTTCGAGGAGGAGACCCGTACCCAGTGGGATATATAAGAGTTAATATTATGATGGTTTTTTATGCTTTTGGCCCGGTTTGGTACCAACTACCTAATCTAATATAGTCTGGCTATTTGTAGGTAGAGATCTACTTTAAAACTTGTTCACTGCCAGGACATAGGGCAGAAAAACACTTAAAAATGATGACGTTCCATAAACATTACGACAACCGTAGACACGAAAGACCCGAACGCGATAAAATCTGTAAAAAGTTGTTGTATTATAATGGAGAGAAGAATATAACAACACTAAATCCCACTTAAAACCGAAAAAAATTTTTCTGAGTAAATTATCAAATATTTTGACGTGACAACGTCTTATAATTCGATGGAGCCGGCTGCACGCACGAAAAAACATGACGCATGCGGCGTTACCTCGCTGTGAGGCGTTCCATTTTCTTATGACGTTGTCACGTTTAACTATCGTCAGTAAACCGACTTTACAGACTACCGATTTTTTTTAATATAATTATTTTACGACTTATGATTTTTTAAATTGTTGTTACTATCATCCCCCTAGCTTCTTAACCTATCTTGGATAATTTTAATTTTAGCGAAAAACACAAAGAGATAATTTCTTTATAAAATTTGATGCTCTACAACTTTTATTACATCTTTTTTTCTAGTTCTTACCGTTTCACTAAACAAAATGGGGTGAGAAAAAACACTTAATTTTCACCCATTCTCGGATTTTAAATAAAACTTTTTCAATTCGTTTTTTAATCTTTCAATGTGCCTTCAAAAATCAAAAATTCAAATATTCTAAATTCGTATTTAAATACATCAAAATTCGTATTTAAATACCTATTTTCTTGTAAGTACTGATATACATACTATTATTCTTTGCCATTAATTCTTTTTATATAAACCTTACTGAACGATTTTCTCGTTCCCGTGGTAAATTATAAATGAAAATTGAAATATTTATAAATAGAAATGCAACATTGAAGCTATGTTCAAATGAATCCACTGACTTTCAATTATTTCAAAACAAATGGAAATATACAATTTGTTTTTTTTTTTAATACCTTGAACTTCGAATAATTCTGGGGAATATTTTAAAGACAAAATTCTAGAAAAATATATTGGTATATACAAATAACACACGTTTTGTATATTTTACGTGCATATTTTATAAGGCCATTCGTCATTCTCTCTATCACTAAGCACACAGAATAGCGTAGTGTTTATATACTCTTTGACTAAGCACACAATCTAGAAATTAGTAAACTTTTATCAAAGTGTTAAATGAGTGTCAACTATAGTTTATTTAAAAGGTTATTTGAATATATTATTTCAGTACTGGCAGCGCCCCGCAGCAGCCGTCTACTTACCATTCCCGTGGGAGTACAACGATAAATTATAGCATAGTTATTCTTATGTATAAGCTATGTTATTGTAAAGTTTCATTAAAATCCATTCAGTCGTTTCTGGGTTAAAGAGTATCAGACATACATTCTTACAAACTATCGCGTTTATAATACATATTAGTAGGATCAGTAGGTACATAATATTATTTAGAGAGGAATTTAAGCGTTTTTTATTTCATCTCATCATCATCATCATCTTTAGATGGTTCTCCTTGTCTCTACCCTCCATAATTATTATGGAGGGCCATCTCTGTGTAAGAAAAGTGTCCGTAAAAACTACTCAAGTCATTACAACAACTATGCTCATATCGTATTTTATGGCCTACCACAATAGCGCAGATCGCTGGCGTCCTAATAACGGAAATAAATAAACAATAAAATCACTAATAATTTAAAAATATTTACACTAATAAAATTACTCTCTCTCTCTCTGTCTCTCTCTCTCTCTCTCTCCGTGCAGTATTTTGGTTACATTTGCTAAAATATTTTAGATTACATTTTAGTCACTACAACAACTATATTCATATCGTAGTTTTCCGTTATTCGGAGCGTGACACTTTTTCAACTTTCGCCACATTTGAGATGGTTCTTGTCTCTACTCTCCATGCTTACAATATTTTTAAACCTCAGTAATAACATGACATTATTTCAATTACTTCCTTTTGAAAATTTGCCGCCCTTAGACTGCCGCTGCATGCTGCTCGACCATCTTGTGTACACAAATAACAATAAAAAGAACGAGCATTCTTTTTCTTATTTGGCCATAATAACACAATACAAAGATAGAGACCTAACGTAAGCAAGGTACAAAAACGAAGAAGTATAAATGAAACTAGATTTGATCCTTGAAGTTCAAAAAGCACTTAGCATTGTCACAAAGGTATAAAACTAAAAAGTCTGAAAGTCATCTATGACCCAAAAAAAGTAAAGTGACATTGACATTATGATTTGCTTTCTAGAAACGTGTTCTATACACAAAAGTTTTGTTCTCGTTAAAACAATCAAGGATGGCACAATCATTTATTTAAATTATCCGACTGCCAAAACAGGAGGCTCGGCATCATATTACGTCAGAACAAAATTAGGTTAAGTGCGAGTCATACTCGCAACCCGAAAGTGCCGTATCTACAAGCAAAAGTAATTATATTATTTTAATTTTCCAGAGAGCTTAGACTAAGATATGAAATATAGAAGAAAAGAGTAGGTATCATGGTATATGCGAGAAAAATTGAAAGTTTCCATTTTTGTCCCGTCCACAATGGCGCTGGTGTAGATATAGGGTATGCAGCAGTTTATTCCCCCGACGCAAAAAGGGCCGTTATAAGTTTGACCACTGCTCTGTGTGTATTTGTGTCTGTCCGTGGCCCTGTAGCTCTGAAAAGGTTGAACCGTCTTCGATATGGTTTTTTTTTAATTTGAAAGCTGGTCCCCCGGCGATAGTTTTTAGATACGTTCCATTAAAATTGGTTCAGCCGGTTCAAAGTGATCAGAACTGTTGTTAGCTGTGGTAGAGAAATCTTAGATACTTTAATAGACACATAATGGGTATTTACTTTTGATTGCAAAAATACTTGTGACCTAAAATTGGAAACAAAGGTATGAAGGCAAGAATTTACAACAAATTTAAAAATTAAGAAACGTGTAAGGCTCCTTGCTAAGATTTACCACTAAGTTTGAAGTAATAACTAAATAGCTAAAAATAGAGAGATTGCAAACTAAAGGTGATGCCAGACTTAACAATTTATCTAACACCGAATATGCTGTAACTAGAATTGCAAAAATATTTTGATCGTTCCGTAGTTGGTAGAAAATGCTAGTTAAGATAGTGAATCACATCGCAAAATTATAGCACCAGTTTATCGAGCAAACCCGATCGTACCTTCCATCAATTTCTATATTATACCGGGTGTATTTGGAACGCTTGCGAAAACGAAGAGGTATGATAGTATTGGCATAGCCTGACATGATACAAGTGAAAAAAACGCGTTTTCTTTTCTTTTTTTGGTTGCCTTTTTTTGTATAATCCGGTTTAGTAAATATAATGTTACAGGAATTTGATGATAATGCTTTTAAATAATGTTTTTTTGACAAAAACAGCAATGTAATAAACTTAACTTAAATAAACAGCTAGCGGACTGAATCAGCTGATAGCGTTCGCCGCATGCACGGTGAACGAACTCCCGCACCGCGCGCGTTTTCAGTGCGCGCGCTAGTTGCGCGTCTCGCGGTTAGCATGAGTGCAAAGAGTGTATACATACATTGCGGGTTTGCAAAATACACAAGTCCTAAAATTTTCTTTAAAAAAGGTTTCTGAGATAAATGGTTATGTATATGCATTATATAGTATATAAATAGTATATTATTAGGGTTTAATCTTCGCAAGCGTTCCAAAATACACCCGGCATAATTAATATATTATATTAGGTGTTACTCAGTCGAATTTCATGGCTCAAGGTAAGGTATCATTTTCGACTTTTTAAACGTTTGCTTTTTTGCGGTGGGCGATTTTTAATTAAATTTTTAGAGTAATTGGGTGTGTATGTTTATATATATACACATTCATATTATGATTACAAATTTACTCCTGGCTATTGTAGCGCCACGATTATGATATGATAGGGCCTTCGGGCCGTTAGCATAGATCCATCCGAAAAAAAAACAAAACATATTATAGTCCGTAGTCAGTACAGAAATTAGCTCCGAAATTTTCCGCAATATGGCGAGGTTTTTTATTTTTCTGGTCAGGCTATAGATATTTCAAATAACCTAACGTAGATTATTTAGAAGCGAAAATTTTTATTGAAATGTTGTTTTATGAATTTGATTTGAAAATTTCTTTTAATCATTTTAGGGAATCCTAAAACCTACAAAAAACTAAAACCAGACTGCAAATACAATCAACATGCTACCCAAAAATTATCACACAAAACTAGTTTTATGATTCTTTCTTATTTTTTGCCGCGGTCGGGTTTTAATTTTGAATATAAATGAAATTTATATTCAATTATTCATATAACTATTATTATTGAAATATAATTTTTTATTATTTTGAAACGGGTCATAAATACTAAATGAATTATATTAATCTTATATAAACAAGTTGGCACCAATGGCACTTACTAATTTATCATGAACTGTCAAAAACATTTTTTTTTCGGAGGGATCTATGCTTATGGCCCAAAGGCCCTAATGCTTTTTTTTTCTTTAACGCCGGGAAATGCTCTGAGGCATCCCGCCTGGGGAGTGGGTCTCCCCAGGTAGGTATGTGAGACTCGCTGCGCCCGAAAGATGGTAAATGGACGCAGCTCTACCCACTAAAACCCGGCGAGTGCCACCAATGCCGCCTTGGTGAGGTGCCCCGGATCTGTTAAGCTAACAGGGCACCTCGACGGCTAGTCAGTCCCGCAAGGGACCGACGCCACCTCCACAGAGGGGTTGTCCCGCACCACAAAACCACCCCTCCCAACGTCGGGACAGTACAATGGGGTGAGGTTCACATCCTCACCCCTTGCCCCCTGCTCTTTTGTCCCCTCTTCTTATAAGAGGGGCACAAAGAGCCCCCTCAGCTCAATTAGTTTCGCCCAAGGTGCTGGGCTCACCCTAGGCTACTGAGCCCCACCGCCACGTCAAGGCCTGAACCATGGTGGGGACTATCAAGGCTCACACATTATATTCTATGTGTGAGCCTTGATAGTTTCTAAGTAGTTTACCTTCTTTTTTTATAGAAGAGGGGGCAAACGGACAGTCGGTTCGCCTTATGGTAAGCGAAAGCGACATCCACAGCCACTTGCTTTACCAGAGGGTTAGCAAGTAGGTGCGTTGCCGGCCCCTTTCAAATATGATTATGCTCTTTTCTTGAAGGTCCCTAAGTAGTATCGGTTCGGAAAAAAAGGTAATAGGTTTTTACCTTCTATATGTTGTATGTTCTACTATTTATCTACCTTTTTATGGTTGAAAATTAAAGTATATTAAGTACAGATTATTCCTCTAATTTTGAAAAAATTAACTTTAATAATCTGTCAATTGCTGAACATATTAAGACTTTTTTTATGTGGCACTGGACTAGGCAATTCATAGAAGCGTCTTCTAACCTTAAACTTGAGATGTTATATCTCTGTTCCAGTAAGCGCACTGCTTATCCTGCCCTACTCTTCAAAACGCCTAAAATTAGAATGGTGGTATCCGTGTAAATAAAGCTGCGGAACGTCACTCCCATCTTTTTACATTAAAAATAATTGCTCTCGTATTATTATTACTCGTATTATATTCAAGAAGTAGCTGTTGCCCGCAGCTTCGCCCGCGTTAACTTAGATCCGCGTTAACTTAGATTTACAGCCTTAGCCGTGATTGATGATGATTATTGTATAGCCTAAGTTACTCCTTATAACATCAGCTATTTTTCAGTGAAAGTCCCGTCAAAGTCGGTCCAGCTATTACAGAGCCGCATTAGCCGGAACAAACGGACAGACAGACAGACAAAATTTGTAAACATGCTATTTTGATATATGTACCGTGTATACATCCATATGGATTTAGTAAAAACCGGCTATTTTCATATTACAAACATACACTCCAATTTTATTTATTTGTATAGATATTATGTCCAGTGGTACTCACTCGCTTTAAAATCTCCACAGGCATATCCACGGCCAGCAATTAGTGTTAAATAAATAATGTAAATATATACACTTTATTAAATAAATTAGCATAGTTGAAGTTAATAATAAATGATTAAGTATAGAATAATGATTTATTTACTAATACATAGATATTACGGATGCGCGGACATCTCGTTAGTCATTACAGAGGCTAATAAATACAAATTGGGATTGAAATTGCGAGCGATCACGGCCTTGGGGGTAAGGAATCAGCTTCTTGAAGGAGAGGTCTGGGTTCGATCCTGACCGGTGTCATGAAATGGGTTTTTCGAAAATTCCTCCATGCATCTGAAAATGAGAACATCGCTCGCTCGTCGATAAAGAAATGGCAGGAAGAAACCCAGATTTAAAAGTCATCGACGGTGTTTGAAATTCGCCATAGATGAATTATTGCCCACACCTTTCGCGCCTGATTTCGAGAAAGCTCATGCGCAGCATAATATCTAAGGGTTGATGATGATCATGATGATTATTATTATGATGATCTGATTAATAATTACTGTGAATTAAATTATCTGTGCTTCGGTCAGAAAGGTAGTATACCTAAGTGAAATTACTAGATCCAAAACCGGAAAGTGGTAACCACAGAACAATATTACCCTAGCGGGAAGAATGTCAACTCCATACAAAAAATTTAGGACAGGACACAGCTGCCATCTCTGTTAGTCCCACAGAAACTGTTTGAGCGGCAATTTTAAATAACCCTGATTAGCATGGTTTATTATTCAAAATAGGTATAGAATATTATATATATATACTTATTTTTTATATATATATACTTTGGCTTCAGAAATGATATCGACACTTCCATAAACAGATCTTATAAGTGCCGTGAATCAATTCAAAAGCCAAATTATTAATGATATTACATATAAAACCCCTAGGTCGAGTGGTTCACGTTCATGGGTGACGTTGGCCACTTACCGTCAGGTGGCACGTCTGTATATCTAATAAAAAACACCATTTGTTGATTAAATATCTATTTGTAGATGTCTTTTTTTTTTGTTTTTTAATGCAGGTAAATGTTAAAAACATTTTTACTTAATTTTCTTTATTTATCACAAATAATATATAATAACTAGCTTCTGCCCGCAGCTTCACCCGCATTACCACCACTAGCAATTACCACCCTTAACATTTATTGGGATGAAAAATAGATCTTTACCGATTCTCAGACCTACCCGATGTGCACACATTTCTTGAGAATCGGTCGAGCCATTTCGGAGGTGTTTAATTATAATAAACACCGTGACACGAGAATTTCATGTACATATTAGATAATGACTGATAATATGAATGATAATGGCTTCGTCTATTCAAGTATAATTTCGTTAAACGTTTCGTTTTTCCTAAAGTTATTTTATTGTAATTAAGTTAACTCACCAACCCCCATTGGGCTAGCGCATTGGTGAATGTCCCGCAACACTGATTTCGAGGACATGGCCTGATGCCCAGCATTGGGACATATAAGGGTTAATATTATTATATAGTCCTAGAAGTAATAATGCCATCAAAAACATAACTTGTGAAAAAACCAAGTCAGTTTATTAAATATTAAATAAAACGTCATTCTGTTTAAAACAAAAGATTTTTATCATTGATATGGTCACTATAATATTATGATGTTGTTAGGTTAGCTAATTACGTAATTATTTATGACAGAAGGTGCCATATGTAGGGACTGAATAAATTAACCTACTTGGTATTACATGTATTATTACGATAGAAGAATTTAGTGGCGAGACTTGGTTTTTTTACAAGTTTTGTTTTTTGATTATTTTTGTAGATAGTCCCTACTTTTATCCTTTCCAGTTTTGGTTACCTACCTATACGGATTTTACGGACTTAAGCACATATTATGAATACTTACAATACGCACGTACGTAGCTGGTATGGCAGCACTCACTACACCTACTGCATACAAGACAAGAGCGGCCGCGTCGTCTTCTTTTTTTTTGTGTTAGTTCGCGTTTGACGAGTGTGGCCCTAGTTAATCCTAATGTAATTTTTTTTTGACTTGGCGGTCCCTAGATATTGGAGAAGATAGTCAAGTATCAAAATTATAAGCTTCAGGGAATCTTGAATCTAGAATTTAAACCTTTATCCGTCCACTGCTGAACATAGGCCTCCCTCAATGAATGCCAAAACGGCTAATCCCTTGCCACTCGCATCCAACACGAACCGGCGACTGCACGGAGATCGGCTAGAATAATATAAGTACTACTGCCGGCCAGCATGCGTATAACGAGATATCTCTTGACCAGAGACAGAGAGAGATAATGTCTACATCGAGTATTTTCTCGATTACTCGTTTGGGTAATACCACGTAATACGAACAGTGCCACTACGAGAACACACTTCGTATACCGAAATTATATAATTATATTAGGGAAACGCCACGGTATACAACAAATAGGCACCCGGTTTTATTTATATAAGTTTAAATTACTCTATCTTGTCCTTAATATTGAACGCATGTTAGCTACAGACAGAGAGATAATACGAGAAAAGGGGTAGACAAAATGTTGTCGTGGCGCACATGCTAGGCCGGCTGGAATATGTAGGACGAAGTCTCTAGAAAAGTATATGGCTCATTAGATGTTATTGCATCATGGAAAAATAATAAAACCCTCAATTATTATAAGTAAAAAAGTTGATGAATATTAAGGAGATTACGCTAAATGTCATTCTAATAAAATCAGACAAGATAACGAAAAACAAAAAATGTCAGTGAGGTCATAGGTATAGCGGGCAAGTTTATGTAGTATATAAACGAACTGACACCTCATAGTATTATCATTCGCTAATTGATCCCGATACCTAAAGACCTATCATGAAATTATTGGTGAGTTTTAAGCACTGTTTAGATATTCATCATTGATCATCATTGAGCATATAACCGGATAGAGATGTGAGCCATAAAATTACGAGAATGGTTAATGATTTGTCACTGAAGTAATGGCAATTCAACCAACCATCTGTGTGTACGTCCCACCGGCCAATCATCCATCAAACGGCCAATCAGAGCGCGGAACCGGCGCATCGTCGCAGCACAAATTTTCGGGTTTTGTTTTCATACAAAACATTACCTCTCTATTCCGGTTGATTCTCGATGATCATCATGAAGACAACGAAAATTGACCAAGAAAACCACGTCTTTTAAAATTATTTTAATTGTAATACCCTGTTTACGTACACTTTAGTTACATCATAGTGTTTTTTGAAGTGAAAACTTATTTTGGCGTACGGCGCAAAGGTTTTGTAGGTAGTGAGGCTGAGTCGTCACGCTCGGAGGTGAAAGGCTCGATTGGGTGAACTCAGCACCGCCGAGTGTACCCGAGTGAGAAAGATACAGTCAGCTGTTTTTTTACCTTTGAGTGCTGTGTCGCTGTGTACTTACACGAAAAATGAGACACCTATACATTTATACCTGTAGTGGAAAAGGCTAAATAGAGAATAAACTTTTTGAAGTTTTCACTTCCATCGGCAGTCTCTATAATTGGATAGATTTTTTATGTAATTTTATGCTAGATAGTCGTATTGTCAGATGAGTCATAGCGGCCAAAGACGTATTTAAACATGACGCTTTTATTGCACCAACCAAACCAAAACCTGCCATTTCTTAGGCGCAAGGTTGATGCCAGTAATAACTCTGGCCGTCCTGTAATTCCTGTGAGAATACAGCAAATCTGCTTTGGTGAAGTAG
Source organism: Helleia helle (assembly GCA_963853865.1). Classification (NCBI taxonomy): domain Eukaryota; kingdom Metazoa; phylum Arthropoda; class Insecta; order Lepidoptera; family Lycaenidae; genus Helleia; species Helleia helle. The sequence goes on along the minus strand of OY971433.1, from coordinate 13,614,317 downwards.
GATAGTGGTATATATAATATAGATATCCGTGATCTGTGCATCCCTTTCACCATTAATATACCATTACATACTTCTGGATATATCGTTTAACATAACATCCAAAATAATCCCCTGGGATATTTGAAATTAATAATGTTGGCATTTTAGAAATGGATGCTAACTAATACATGAAAACTCTTTATAAAAAAACGCAAGATTTATATTTTATTTCATTGACATTTCTTTTTTTTTAGATTTTGGCCATCGCTTTGGCCGTGGCTGTGTCTGCCCGACCAAGTAAGTATTTTTAAATACTTATCTCTACCTTATGATCTGTCTGGTGATCTTTGATTGCATATTGTTTCTACTATACTTGACTAATAAATATTTCTAACAAATGCCCATGTTGCTTAGCCGGTCCTGATTGAATGAGAGAGGCGGAGATTGGCCGTGTTGGCTTTCATTAAAAAGGCCTTTTTTTAACGCCAGGAGATACTCTGAGGCATTCCGCAGGGGAGTGGGTCTCCCCACGCGGGTATGTGGGACTCGCTACGTCCGAAAGCTAAAACCCGTCGGAGTGCCACCAATGCCGTCTTTGGTGAGGTGCCCCGGAGCCAATGAGCAAACAGGGCACCTCGACGGCTAGGGACTGACGCCACCTCCACAGAGGGGTTGTCCCGCATCACAGAACAACCCCTCCCAACGTCGGGACAGTACAATGGGGTGAGGTTCCCGTCCTCGCCCCACTGCCCCCTGCTCTTTTGTTCCCTCTTCTTATAAAGGGATAAAAGGGTACAAAGAGCCCCCTCGGCTCAATTAATTTCACCCAAGGTGCTGGGCTCACCCTAGGCTACTGAGCCCCATCGCCACGTCAAAGACTGAACCATGGTGGAGTACATTAAAAAGGCCTATATCAAGCACAAGATGCGAAAAATAATGATGATGTGCCCATGAAAAAGTTCAATGAACCTTGTGGTTTGGTCCATCTCGAACTGTAATTGAATTGTAACTAATACTGATTTTTTTTTATGTTAGTTGGATAGGCAAACTGGCAAACGTGCCACCTGATGGTAAATGGTCGACGTCGCCCATGAACATAAACTAGTTTACCTGGAACGAGCCCAGGCAACTCATTTATGTGTTGCCTATCCTGAGACATAAGATGTTAAGTCTCGGTGCCAGTAATTACACTGCCTGTCTTGCCCTTCTCTCCGAAACACAGCAAAGCTGTGTCACGGGAGAAACAAGCAAGATGGTGGTACCCAAGCAGCCGGGAGCGCGGCACAGCGCTTCCCTCCCACCGGTAAATCTAAAAAATCTAAAACTGAAGTTTTAGATTTTTTAAAGATATCTAATACATATTTAAAAAATCGTACCAACAACGTCCCACGTTTTGTCGTATTTCTTTTGCTGAAATGATTTTAAAATAATGTTAAATCCTAAATTTTGTCACATTTTTAAAACGTATATTTAATTGTCTTAATAACATTTTTAATAGTACACTATCAAATACTCCAGAAGGTCAGTTGTATGCTGAATAGAAAATGTCAGATTTATTCTCCTGTCAAAAATCAATGTAGTGTATGTACTTACATAATATGATAATATCTTAAAAATAAAAAATCGTACCAACAACGTCCCATGTAAGAGGTAGTGCCATGCTGTATTGCAGCCGAACTGGGCCGGCACAACCGGAGTGGTACCTCTCGCTCACATAACACCGGCGTCAAGTGAGAGGCTGACGCGTTTCGTGGGGTTTGTGAGTTTCCCGTAGCCTCGGTTCCGTGGCCTTGGTTGTGCGGATGTGTATGGTCGTAAGCGCCTTGAGGCTCCGACTGCTCGTTTGCTCCCTGATGGCATAAAAAATGTATTGTCGTATTTCCTTTTTTTCCGTCGTCACATCTAATAACTTCTCTTTCTTTCAGATCCTGATCCTTTCAGTTTTGGTTTTGGTGCTTCTGGTGACAGAAGTGGCAAATATGTAAAGGGGGCATCCTCGGGCGCGAAAGGTACCCTTGGGGCCTCATTTGTCTCCGGAAGTATTGGCGGTTCCATTGGTGGTCAGGAACATGAAAGCCAAAAAGGCGAAGGTCACTTGAGCGGCAGCTTTGCAGGCTCAGAATCCATTAAAGGCAGTGTTGGAGGATCTATTAGTGGTCAAAAATATGAGAGCCAAAAGGGTGAAGCTCAATTGAGCGGCAGCTTTGCAGGCTCAGAATCCATTAAAGGCAATGTTGGAGGATCTATTAGTGGTCAAAAATATGAGAGCCAAAAGGGTGAAGCTCAATTGAGCGGCAGCTTTGCAGGCTCAGAATCCATTAAAGGCAATGTTGGAGGATCTATTAGTGGTCAAAAATATGAGAGCCAAAAGGGTGAAGCTCAATTAAGCGGCAGCTTTGCAGGCTCAGAATCCATTAAAGGCAATGTTGGAGGATCTATTAGTGGTCAAAAATATGAGAGCCAAAAGGGTGAAGCTCAATTGAGCGGCAGCTTCGTAGGAACCGAACATACCCATGGCAGCATTGGAGCATCTGTCGGTGGTCAGGTACATAAGAGTCAAAAAGGCGAAGGTCACTTGAGCGGCAGCTTTGCAGGCTCAGAATCCATTAAAGGCAGTGTTGGAGGATCTATTAGTGGTCAAAAATATGAGACCCAAAAGGGTGAAGCTCAATTGAGCGGCAGCTTTGCGGGTTCAGAATCCACTAAAGGCAATGTTGGAGGATCTATTAGTGGTCAAAAATATGAGAGCCAAAAGGGTGAAGCTCAATTGAGCGGCAGCTTCGTAGGAACCGAACATACCCATGGCAGCATTGGAGCATCTGTCGGTGGTCAGGTACATGAGAGCCAAAAAGGCGAAGGTCACTTGAGCGGCAGCTTTGCAGGCTCAGAATCCATTAAAGGCAGTGTTGGAGGATCTATTAGTGGTCAAAAATATGAGAGCCAAAAAGGTGAAGGTCACTTGAGCGGCAGCTTTGCAGGCTCAGAAACCATTAAAGGTAGTCTCGGAGGATCTATTAGTGGTCAAAAATATGAAAGCCAAAAGGGCGAAGCTCACTTGAGCGGCAGTTTCGTAGGAACCGAACATACTCATGGCAGCATTGGAGCATCTGTTGGTGGTCAGGTACATGAGAGCCAAAAAGGTGAAGCTCACTTGAGCGGCAGCATTGCAGGCTCAGAAACCATCAAAGGCAGTATTGGAGGATCTATTAGTGGTCAAAAATATGAGAGCCAAAAGGGTGAAGCTCAATTGAGCGGCAGCTTCGTAGGAACCGAACATACCCATGGCAGCATTGGAGCATCTGTCGGTGGTCAGGTACATGAGAGCCAAAAAGTCGAAGGTCACTTGAGCGGCAGCTTTGCAGGCTCAGAATCCATTAAAGGCAGTGTTGGAGGATCTATTAGTGGTCAAAAATATGAGAGCCAAAAGGGTGAAGCTCAATTGAGCGGCAGCTTCGTAGGTACCGAACATACCCATGGCAGCATTGGAGCATCTGTCGGTGGTCAGGCACATGAGAGCCAAAAAGGTGAAGGTCACTTGAGTGGCAGCTTTGCAGGCTCAGAAACCATTAAAGGTAGTCTCGGAGGATCTATTAGTGGTCAAAAATTTGAAAACCAAAAGGGCGAAGCTCACTTGAGCGGCAGTTTCGTAGGAACCGAACATACTCATGGCAGCATTGGAGCATCTGTTGGTGGTCAGGTACATGAGACCCAAAAGGGTGAAGCTCAATTGAGCGGCAGCTTTGCGGGTTCAGAATCCATTAAAGGCAATGTTGGAGGATCTATTAGTGGTCAAAAATATGAGAGCCAAAAGGGTGAAGCTCACTTGAGCGGGAGCTTCGTAGGAACCGAACATGGCAGCATTGGAGCATCCATTGGTGGTCAGGTACACGAAACCGATGGACACGTAAGTCATGAGAGTTACGGTAGTGGATTTGGACTCGGTAGCGCACACGGCAGCATCGGAAGCTCCGGCAAGACTAGCCTTGATGGAGAGATCGGAGGTCACGCTCATAGTAGCATCGGCTTTAAGACTGAAGGGAGCCACGTAGGCTTAGCCAATATACTTGGTTAATAATAACAATTTACTTATGAAGACAGAGTATTATGTGAGACAAGTAGTTTCGGCGTCTGCGAAATTGTAATAAATGATGTTCTAGAAAAAAAAATCTTTTATTATTTTATTTTCTTTACCTATTAAATAAAATTACAAAGTTTCAACTACTTACAATCCTACTAATATTATCAATGTGAAAGTTTGTAAGAATGTATGGATGTTTGTTACTCTTTGACTACTACAAAACTACTGAATGGATTTTAATGAAACTTTACAATAACATAGATTATACGTCAGAATAACATATAGGCTATAATTTATTCCTGTACTCCCACAGGAATGGGAAGTACGCAGGTGAAACCGCGGGACGCTGCTAGTTAACAATACGTACTTTATTATGATAACATAGTATAAAACAAAGTCGCTTCCCATCTGCCTGGCCCTATTTATGCTTAGATCTTTAATACTACGCAATGCATTTTGAACAATAGTGATTCAAGAGGAAGGTTTATGTGTATCGCCCGCGTTAACTTAGATATACAGCCGTACCCGGATTGATGATCATTATTTTTATAGTACAAGTTACTCCTTATAACATCAGCTATCTGCCAGTGAAAGTCCCATCAAAATCGGCCCAGCCGTTTCAGAAATTAACCGGAACAGACAGACAGACAAACAGACAATCAGATGGACAGACAGACAGACAAAAATTGTAAAAAAGGCTATTTTGGTATGTGTACCGTGCATTCATCAAGGAGCGGTTATTTTAATATTACAAACAGACACTCCAATTTTTTTTATCTGTATAGATGTATAGATAATACATGCATAATATGGTAGATAAACACAGATAATTTTAGAGGTTTGTAATGTGTTGTCGTCAATAAACGCATGCGCTTACATTGCAAACGCTGGCTAAACCCTACAAGAAAGATCAAAATTAAAAAAAAACTAAAAAGTAATTAAATAATTTCCTTAATTTTTGTGCCTACAATTTATAATCAACTTGTTCTTCTACTAATATCTTTAATAATTCTATATATCAATTATATAATCTTTGCATTTACCACGTCATTATTGTTACTTTTGGAGTCGGTGTCAGCCAAGGTAGGTAGAGATGTAGATGTAGGTGGACTCGGCCCAGCACACCCTCGAGGTGTGCCTGCTGCTGACTGACGGACTGCTAAAAGTATCGTGAAAACGAACGGCCGAGCAGTCCCCCCTTTCGAGGAGGAGTCTGGCCTCTCGCCGGGGTCAGCCTGTCGCCGAGGGTCCTGTGTTGCCTGCAAGATCCGGGACTCTCAAAAAGGCGGCGGAGGGCGCTTGCAGCGGTTTTAGTGGGTAACGACACTGCCCAAGTGCGAACCCCACACACGGCTAGGTTCTACCTATGACCCACCAATATATAACCAACCCCGGTCCTAGCTATGGTTTGGGCTGCAAATTTCCGCTGCAGACCAAAAAAAAAATTAAAAAAATTTTTTTTAAAAAAAAGCTAGAGATGCAGGTTCATCAACTAATACGACACCGGCATATAAGTACCTTAAATCATAACATTATAACCGCCGTATTGTTAAGATAGGAATTTAAAAGATACTTTACAGACAACCGATTTTTTGACGTGACAACGTCTTATAATTCGATGGAGCCGGCTGCAAGAACGAAAAATATCGGTTGTCTGTAAAATCGGTTTACTGGCGATAGTTGAAGGTGGAAACGTCATAAGAAAATGGAACGCCTCAGAGCGAGGTAACGCCGCAGACGTCATGTTTTTTCGCTCTTGCAGCCGGCTCCATCGAATTATAAGACGTTGTCACGTCAAAAAATCGGTTGTCTGTAAAAGTATCTTTTAAATTCCTATCTTAACAATACGGCGGTTCTCCAGAACTAAATTATAGATTGGAGTTCCACAAGGGTCTACTCTAGGATCTTTTCTTTTTCTTATTTTAACAGTAATAATTTTTGGAACGTAGTTCCTAATCGCGCGTTGCGAAAGGGGGCTAGACGGAAAAATTCAGACGAAAAGCTGGCACGACAATTTTTGCTATAGTGTGTGTGTATAAACACACCTATGTGTGTTTACTGTTTATTATAAAAGTTTGAAACCATAACTATTAACATCATCAGCGCGATGCATTTACTAAACAACGCCATCTATTGGTAAATTCACGGAAACGTTTAATAATTACATATAAATGTACCACGCCATCTATTTGCAGTTTTATGTAAACTTTAAATTATTATACATATGTACCTCGCCATCTATTGGCAGATTTACTTAAATACTTTAAAAATTATACAATTTAAACATGTTTCAAAAATTAGATATGTAAGTAGTTTTCATTATAACTCATTCCACGTACCTACAGTTGACTTAATTTGACTTGCGAAAATTGTTGGTAATGTGTTTCATTAATAGGTCTTCACTAATTAATCGAAAGGAACTTCGTTCCATCCGGGTGTCCCTTGACTCTTTAGGTTTTTTTTCGGATGGATCTATGCTAACGGCCCGAAAGCCCAAATTCTACATCGGATTAGTGTGAGCCCATTTGGCTCACTTTTGGCTTGTAAAAGTGGGGGGTTGCCCCCTGCCAACCGTGCACTCTGTGACCACACGGCCTGCTGGCGTCGGGTTGGATTAATAATTTGTCTTACTTATAATATATAATAAGAATGTCAACCCTTATACGTCCCAGTGCTGAGTACGGGTCTCCTCCTCGAAATCAGACGAGGAGGGTGTTGGTCTATAGTTCACCTAACTGGTTAGTGAACTTCATACACCTTCAAAGACTTTTCAATCAGACATGCAGGTTTCGTCACGACATTTTCCGTTACCGGTGAGCAATCGTTAGTCTCATGTTCAGGTGCACGTAGAAATTTAAAAAATCTCAAGGCACCACAAACTTCCAACGAAAATTGTCACGCCAGGAAAGAAGAGCACCCTGTTTTTTTATATATCTATGGATGCTTTTACACCACGTCAATCTGGTCTCGTGGTAAGGTCTCGAAGAACTTGTGTTACGGGTACCAGACGACGGATTATTATTATTAATATATATTTTACATACTTATGCCATTCTTTAACAAGAATAATAAATGTATTTAATAAAAAGTAATAAATTACATGTTTTTATTTCAATGCTCAATGAGGATCGAATCAGTTCAGTGCGACTGATTTGATATTTATTTATTTATTGGTTTACTAACAACTGATAACACAGATACAACTTATTTTTTACATAGATTTTTACAGTTATCAGTTAAATCACAGCAAAAAGTAGTAAATAATTATAACATAATATTAGTACAAGAATATTGTAGTATTATATTATATTATATCAATAGGATGTATACAGATTGAAACAGGTTCTGTAAGAACTAAGCTGGCAACATTTTTTAAATTGGCATCAGCGCCATACCTATGTGCAGAATTATCGTGCGCGCACTCTACACGTTGGCGCTTGCCTTTACTCGGCCAACTAGGTGAGCGACACCGAGCGATGGCAAGACAATGCAAATATACTGTCGATACGTTGGTATTGGCCTTCACTCGGCAACCTTCGACCAACATATTATTGTATTGCAGGCTTTTGATTATAGAAGCTGAGATTGAATTAAAAACATTTTATTTTGTTATTGATTTATTATCAACTTCATCGTAAACAATTAAAATATCATCTAAATATTGTGCAAGCGGTATCAAATTCTCTCGATTAGGTACCATAATATATTATTGATATTACATGACAACAGCAACCCACTGTTCTTTTCCCTACTAGGCAATTACAATAATATTGTTTTATGTTCCCTCTACTATCAAGAGACCAGTCAATTAAAATATAGCTAAAATGCGTTTTTGTCTTTTAAGCTTACATGTCACTACTTTATTGTATCTCATAGCCAACAACCACAGAGCAAGTAACGTAGTGTTTATATACTCTTTGCCAACAACAATGAACAATTATAATTTAATAGTTCTATTTAAGTCTAGGAACAAGTATAGTATGGAATTGACTTTCGCGTATACCCGAAAGGGACAGGCATATTTTACAGGGATACCACATTCATTATAACAAGTCTACTTATTTTCTTGAAACAAGTGAATTAAAAATAATAAAAAAGTGGTAACAACCTTTACCACTTTTTTATTATTTTTATAATTATATAGATAACTATAAGCATTAGCTCTAACCAAACATTTATTGTAATTTTAGACATCTGCATTTTTCCGGATTATCGAAAATATTATGTAATGACTAATAACAAACCGCTAAAAACATAAATAATAAAAAAGAAGGCTATATACGTCTTAATATGTATGATCTATAGTACATAGCCTTTAAGGATATCAATAAACATATTTGTTTTTGTTGTGTTTATTTCGAAAATTCCAGTCACCCTTTTTATATAACACCACATTCTTGGGTAATCTGCCTATAAATAAACTGGTATCACCATACCTACATAAGCCGACCAAATTAAAAAGTAGTACATAATGGCGGCATATTTGACAAACTGTTCGCGAGTGAGAATGTTTGTATGGCATTCAAATTTAGTCGAAAAATTTTGTTGGGCACATCCTTGTTGTGCCCAACAAACAAAGGGTGATATTCTGACAAAGACAAAAGAAAGTGTCTATGTCTCTGTCACTCTTGGATTTTTCGTATGTTGTTATCTCGTTCCAATACGGTATTATTATTAGCTTGTCAAATCTATTGATACTTGATCTTAGATTTAAGTTGCTGTTTGTTTTTAAACGTTTGACAGTTCATAGTTATTGCCTGTATAAAAAATATTGATTGTGAAATCGATTTACTCGTCAATTTCAGATACATTATACGATATATCTAAAAATTGTATGGATAAATGCATGTACTTATGATCAATAAACTTTTTTTTAGATATGTCGTAAGTATGTATTTTTGGTGGTAAATATTACATAAAAGAAGTTTTTTCAAAAACTTTTCTAAGAATAAACATCACAATAGTGTTCAAAATAGGCACGGCACGTAGGTCACACTACTTTTTGAACAAACTTAAAAAAAAATTACAACTCGAAATACATACATAAAAATTAAAATATTTCTAAAAAAGTTGTTGTATCGATAAAGTGTATTAATATGAATTTGATAATTTTTGCTTGTGAATTAGTTTCTTAAACTAATTTATTTTATTTTTAATTAAATGTAGGTATTTTTTCTCTATTTATGGTATACTGTACAACACCAGACCAGAAATGGACCGTCTCCTTTAATAAAACCTTTTTCTTACTCTGGCAACATAGAATAGTATCAAAATAAACATGAAGGAAATCAGTCATCATAAGAATATTTTTTTTATCCCATGATGGAACTACTTCATATTTCACTGTTAACTTTAAAAAAAAGAAAAATATTGATATTTTCTTCATTTGTGTAACGTTTAGGCCCAGATTCACCCGTCTCCTTAAACCTATTGAACGCCGGCGTATTTAAACGTCTCGCCATACCCCAGACGCCAAGCCACTTTTTCTGTAAAATTACCTTCATAGAATATAGGGACATCCCTATATTCTATGAAGGTAATAACTTAATCGATATACAACTGAGTTTTTATTTTCGTCTTCCATTTTCTAATAAACCGTACTCACAACAGGATATTTTATTTACCCAGCAACTACATCCCACTATAGTAATAATATAGTAATCTTTACAACGCATTTAACAGAGTCTTTATCAATGTAAAAGCAGATATTAGAAAATTAAAATAATAACAAATTACGATATGGTTACAACATTATTCAACATATTTTGACTTGGTATAGTGACAATGGTTTTTTTTTATAAGGAGGCACTACCTTTTACTAGAGAAGTATTCTTACTAATATAATAACCATATTTAAAAATGCGCGATTTTTTTTTTATAATGAAAAGATTAAATGGATATTAGTATTTTAATAATTATTGTTTTTCTTAAGAATATAAAAAAAAATACAGTCACATACATCGAACATATAACCGGAATAGAGCGGTAATGTTATTTGTTTTGTTTGGTCAACTTTTTTTTGTGCTCTGATTGTCCTACTGATGGCCATTGATTGATGATCGGCAAATGGGATGTACATACACATCACTGGTCGGTGGAATTTCTATAAAGTCAGTGACAAATCACTGACCAGTTTCGGAAGTTTATGGTTCACCTTACTACAATATACGGTTATATGCTCGATGGTTACATAATATAAAATATTAGAATTACGAATCAATCTTACACTATCACAGATCTTTGAAAACAAACCTTATATTATGTTAAGTACTACATTAGATAAATCACATATAGTAATAAGATGTGGTATTAACGTGAACCTGATATTGACTGGCCTGTTCGGTTAGTATTTAGTGACCTTGACTGCTAAACCAGAAGGCTGTGGGTTCGATTCCCACCCAGTACAAATGTTTGTGTGATGAGCATGACCGTTTGTACTGTCTGGGTGTAATTTATCTATGATATGTATGTATTTAGAAATATATAAATATAATAATAATAATCTATGGACGCTTTCACACCACGTCAATCTGGTCATATGGTAAGTTCTCGGAGAACTTGTGTTACGGGTACCAGACAACGGAAATATATTTAATACTTTTATAATATTATACATATTATATTTAAGATTTTTGTTATACCTATATCTAGCTGACCCGACAGACGTAGTCCTGTCTTAGTTATGAATATTGAATTCGAATTGGTATAATTAATAAGAAAATATTAAAAAAAAAGTGTTTATTATTCTACTGCTATACCGGGTGTATTTGGAACGCTTGCGAAAACGAAGAGCTATGATAGTGTTGGCATAGCCTGACATGATACAAGTGAAAAAAAACGCGTTTTCTTTTTTTTTTTTGGTTGCCTTTTTTATTTTTATTTTTTTGTATAATCCGGTTTAGTAAATATAATGTTACAGGAATTTGATGATAATGCTTTAAAATAACGGTTTTTTGAAAAAAACAGCAATGTAATAAACTTAACACTAGGAAGACCGAAATTTTGAACTACCTAGAAAGACCACGAGCGGTCGAATGACGTATTTATGTGTTTTCATGTTTTATTTATATGTTATGCTTTGATATTTGTAATTTATACATTGTGTAATTAAGAAAACAACCAAAGGACATAGATATATTCATTTTAAGTAATAAATCTAAAAAAAAAAACATATTTAACGCACAAAGTTGACACTTTAATATTTTGTTCACATTGCAAGAACCGCATAATGGTTTATTAGAATTATATATAGAACACTGTCTCCTCTTCCTACTATGTTCCACTTCCAGCGCTGGAAGAGAGTCAGTGCTAGGTGGTGAGGTCACTGCTGAATATGTGTGAGGTCACTTCTGAATATGCCGCAAAATGGAATCATCAATAATGAGTTTCCATGCTGATAAAATGCTACCTTTGAAGCACCGTTTTGAAAAAGAAGTGTGTCCGGCTCCTTCTGTCAGGTAATTTAACCGTGGATGGCGACCAGGTTGATCTGATGCTGACAGATTCCCAGGGCTCCAATGTACGCCATTAGAAGATACCACACCATCGGTATCTTGATAAACAACTTCAGATTGTGCTCTTGATATTCGGCCACGATATCTTTGACTTCGGCCTCGACCACGGGCTCGACCTCGACCTTGACCTCTTCTTACGTAAGTAGAAAGGGGTGGTGAATCTAAAACAATCATATATGTATCTAAAAGTACTGACAAAAATAATTTATTTGAAATTTTCTACACATAACTAGATAAGACAGAAATATGTTTACTTACCATCAGAATCGCTGCGAGTACATTCATCATCATCACTAGAAAAATCACTTTCTCTTCTTATCTGCATTGTAATCACTGTCTTCACTATCAGAATCTAATTGCAAAATACGTCTTTCTTCTTCAGTCTGATTGGTTTTCTGGTATATTTTTCAGCAGTTCAACTATTTCTGGATCGCGAAGAGAACGGTTCATCGACATGATTATTGTAAAATAAAAGGGAACAATAATACGTCGTGACTATGCCAAGAACTAAACGAAATGACAATACAAGTACGTTGTTTCAACTACCCACAATCGCATTTGTAAACATTGCGGTCAATTGACCATTTTGGACTTTCTGGGTAAAAGATCGATTTGTATAAACATCAATTAAGCTTTCGTTATAAACAGTTCAAAAAACGGTAAACAAAGCCGAATTATTAAAAGTCATAAAACAAAAACGACGACGATGTCTTGGTTCTGGGTATATTATTATTATTATTTAAGGGTGGGGACACCAGCAAGGCCAGACGGGCGATCAGTCCTCATCAGCGGGACCATTTCACCCAATTCCCCAGGCTCGCCTCTGGGATTAGATGCGGGGACGGGTTACCAATTGCCCCTCTGGTGTCACCCCCTCAAACCTACGTGTTGATCTACAAAAACTACTTAGCTGACTTATAGTTAGATATGCTAAATCTTCCTTCTTCAGCTCGTCCGCTCCAAACAGCTCCCATCTTGCGTATGCAAATGCAGGGCATTCCGTTATGAAGTGCAGACTGGTTTCTTCTTTCTCTTTGCACTTAGGGCATAGAGGGTCCTCTGTTAGCTTCATTATTGACAGGTGTCTATTGAGTGGGCAGTGTCCCGTCAATATTCCTACAACTGTTCTGATGTTGTTCCTATTTAGTTTAAGCAACTCTTTAGTCTTCTTGCTGTCAAGCGTCGAGATGAAGAATTTCGACTGTCTGCAGCTCTTCATGTCATTCCATCTTTGGTTCGTTTCTTTGTTTATTTTCAAGGTTATAACATTTTTTGTTATGCTGTGTGCTATTGGCAGTCTCGGCTCAGGGCCTATGAATGTCTCATCGGCACCTTCTCTCGCCAATCTATCTGCTTCTTCATTGCCCGCATTTCCCTCATGTCCGGGTACCCAGGCAATTTCTAACTCAGTCTGGTCTGCTAGATCTTGCAGGGTGTTTTTGCATTCTTTGACCAGTGCTGAGGTAGTCTCCCTCTTACTGAGGGCCTTCAGTGCCGCTTGGCTGTCATTGTATATGACTGCCTTCTCAATCCGATGTGCGCTAATGATGTTTTGTTTAATCATGTTGGCACATTCTCGTATTGCGAATATCTCCGCTTGGAATACGCTGGAGAATCTGCCTAGATTGAACGATGCTTTCATTTTAGTTGGATGGCTAATATATACGCCAGCCCCTGACAGCTTTGTCGATTCCTTCCTGGATCCATCTGTGTAGCCGACCATCGTTGTTTTTGGGTGGTCGATGTCAATGTTCCAGTTATCTCTCGAGCCTATGCTTATCCTGTATTTCTTGTCGAAGTTTCTCTCCTTCTTTATCCAATCATTGTTTGATATAATCATGGATAGATTTTCTTCGTACTGTTTTGCTATCTCGGCATGACCTTTGTCATAGTGCCCTCCCTTCCATAGTTTGTTGCTCTTTAGCTTGAACCATTGTTCAGTCGCTTTCTTCTTGATCGTGAGATCAACTGGGTTGAGGCCGAGTATCATCTCTAGAGCCGCCGTTGGTGTTGTTTTCATGGCACTCGATATCATGATGCTGGCTAATCTCTGTACTTTTGTAAGTTCTTTCCTGTTCGTTCCTAATTGTGCCTTGTGCCACCACACTAAGGCTCCATGTAGAATTCTTGGTAGTACTTCATTTTCATTTCATGCCCCAGGTTCTTCCTACCGCTCTCCTGCATTGCACAAGGGCACATTTTGATTTTGTGCAGATCTCTTTAACGTGGGCTTTGTAGTTCAGATTTCTATCTAGGATTACCCCCAGATATTTTATTTCATTGACCACCGCTAGATTTTCGTTATCGATTCTCAGTGGAATCATACTGTCAATCTTTCTCTTGTTTGTGAATAACACTAGCTTGGTTTTTCCAGGGTTTAGGTTTAGCCCTTTATCCTTGCACCATCGTAGCGCTGTGTCGATTCCTCGCTTCATGATGTCTCTGGTCACGCTCAGTACTTTACCTGTGACCAGAATAAGACCATCGTCTGAGTACGCCTGTATGTAAATGTGCATGGCGTTAATCTTTGATACTAATTCGTCTATGAGAATGCACCATAGGAGCGGAGACAGGCATCCTCCTTGCGGAAATACTCTTCTTGCTCGAATGGTGCATGTTGTTCCCGCTAAGTCAGCTTGTATCGAGCGATGTTTTAACATGTTTGTTATCCATCCCTTTATCTGTCCAGATATCCCCTCTCTGTCAAGTGCTTCCACGATGGATTGAGGGGTGGCCTTGTCAAAGGCTCCCTCTACATCAAAGAAGCAGCCAAGGGCATATTCTTTGTTCTCTATAGCTCTTTCAATTCTTATTACCGCATTGTGTAATGCCGTGTCGATGGATTTTCCTTCCATGTAGGCGTGTTGGTTGGCGTGTAGCGGCATTGAACTCTTTTGTATTCCTGCTCTCATGTGTCTATCTAATATCTTCTCGAGTGTCTTCAATACAAACGAGGAAAGGCTTATACATCTGAAGGATTTCGCCTCGTGATATGTGACCTTCCCTGGTTTAGGTATGAAGACGGCTTTGACTCTTCTTCAGCTACTAGGGATGTAGTTTGTTGCTAAACTACTCCGGTATATGGTGAGGAGGTCATCTTTGATGTACTTAAGGGCAACTTGTAGCATCTTGGGAAAGTCGCCGTCGGGTCCCGTCGCTTTATACGGTAGGAATGATAAAATGCTCCATGTTAATGCTTCTTCGGTGATAATCAGTTCCGCTTCTGCTTTCGCTTCTGCTAGATTATCGCCGGATGTGACAACCATGTCTTCTTCTGAATAGCTTGTGCTATCCGGGAAGTGTATGGCCATCATTTCTGCAAGTATTTCTTTGGGTTCCACTACTAGGGTATCACCTTTTCTTAGGCTTCCTAGTTTGCAGGTTTTGTCCTTTGCTAGCGTTTTTACCAGCCTGGCCGCTTCTGGCTGTTTAGAAACGCTTTCGCAGTATATACTCCACCCGTTTCTGCTTTCTTTGCGGCTCTGGTACTTAAAATTGTTCCTTTCTTCTCTGTATTTCCTCCAGCTTTCGTCGTCGTCCCTGTTCAAGGCGACTCTAAGTGACCTTCTGGTCCTTTTCCTTGCTTTGTTTAGGGATTTGTTCCACCAGGGTTGTCCCTTCCCCGGTCTAATCTCTTTCTGTGGGCAGGCTTTGAGGTAGGCATCGTTAAGAGCTTTCTCAAGCCTACAGGCTTCTTGTTCTATTTCTTCCTTTCCTCTTAATTCTCTTTTACCAGGAATCCACTCACTCAGCGCTAGATCGAACGTTTCCCAGTTTGTTTTCCTATTATTTCTAAATTTTACTACTTCCAGCTGGCAGTTCAGGTGGAATGTTATTCTGCGGTGATCTGAGAAGGCATAAGAGGTGTCAACCTTCCAATCTTTCAACAGATGGGAGGCATCGCTTGACATTAATGTTATATCAAGAACCTCTTTCCTTGTTCTAGTTACAAACGTGGGTGTGTTGCCTACATTCATTATTTC
This sequence comes from Helleia helle, assembly GCA_963853865.1. Classification (NCBI taxonomy): domain Eukaryota; kingdom Metazoa; phylum Arthropoda; class Insecta; order Lepidoptera; family Lycaenidae; genus Helleia; species Helleia helle. The sequence continues at coordinate 13,598,763 of OY971433.1, read as the reverse complement.
CAGGTCCGTGCTAAGAATATATTCAAGTAATAAATCTCCCTTCTTGTTGCAATCCGTGCTGCCCCACCACACCTTGTGGTGGGAGTTGGCATCATAGCTCGCAACAATCGGGATACCCATACCTCTATATTTCGACATTATCTCTTCTATAAGTTGTCCTGGTGGTTCGTAGTCCGTCTCACTCGGGATGTAGACCGACATGAAGACCATTTTCTTTGTATTCCCATCTGCCATACATAGTGTGCCTAGTACAGCCGTGAGATCTCTGTAACATTCAACTTCCATTAGTCCTAACGCCCTAGCTCTGTTGCTAACATAGATGCATGTTCTGGGGTCGGACTCACCAACACGATGGTAGATAGTTTTACCACCCAGACAGCCAATGCCAACAACACGGCCATTAATAACATATGGCTCTTGTAGCAAGGCGATGTCTATGTTATTTGCTACCACAAATCTGCAAAGCTCTGTCATGGCTTCGCGACAATGGTGCAAATTTAACTGAAGTATCTTTATTTTATTTTGTGTTGTGTTTGTAAGTGTGTGTGCGTGTGTAGTGTCACTGTGAAGAGTCATTGTGTGTAATGTGTGTGTGCCGCCCGGGACCTAATGCTTCGGGCTCCGCTTCTGATCACCGTCAGTCACACTATGGTGAGCTTCCGGTGTCTTCAGCGGGGCGGTCTGCACAGGTCCCAAGTCTGTGTCTGTTGATGTGCTTGGGCCGCTGTTGGGCAGGGCTGATCGCAGGAGCTGTTGGGAGCATCTATTTTCTCCCGAACAGACACCACCGCAATCTATGCCCTTACCCCCCAGCGACTCCTCTGTGGAGTTCTGTGGGTCTGTTTGTGTGCCGCTGTCTTTTACAGAGTGTCCAGTGTGAGTTCCCGCGCACTCCGTTTGGGACTTCTGGTCCGTCACCTTGGACCCGCTAGCATGTCCGGCATCGGCCACATCAGGTTTCGCCTGTTGCTTGCTCGTACGCAGCAATCGGGCCTGAACCTAGGTGGCCTGGTAGTTAAGCCAGACATGTCCTATGTCCTCCTTGAAGACGTCGTTGGGGACCCCCATCACCAGTCTTTCCCCAGCGAGGAGTTTCTCCCTGGAGATAAGGGTCCACTCCGACATCCTCAATTCGGTTTATAGGCGTTCTGCCCCTGCAGAAACTTCGGCGCTCTTGGATCCACTTTACCGGGCAGCCATACTGCTACTCTGCTCCGGTTCAGTGGCTTCACCTTTAGTGGGATCCCGTTATACACACCAAAATCGCATGTCAAGATCCACTCCCTCGCCTCCATCGTGAGCGGTGTCACAAGGAAGAAACCTTCCGACACCAGTCCCGACGTCGCAAAAGCAGTGGATCTCCCCATGTCCTCCTGGGGGTCCTCCATCTTGGCGAATATAAGATCCGCCAGCTTGTCCCTGATGAGGTCTGCCGCAGCCTCGTCCACCCTAACGCCATCCTCCCGGTGTACAATGACCGCGAGATCGCTCTGCTCCTTTGCAGAGCAGCGCGGTCCCTCAGCCAGAGCCTCACCTCGGTTTTGTCGCTTGGCCGGGCGCTGCTGCGACGGGCCCTCTTCAGGGTCCGTCCCCTGTCTTTTGACTTTCGGAGGCCTCCTCGACTCCCCCGCCCCAGCGCTCGTCGAGGCTTTCGCCAGAGAGCCCTGCGACGCGAGAGCCGAACTGGCCTCCTGAATCTTCCTTTTCAGCTTACGCTTCTCCCGCTTCCACTTACTACGGCTCATCTGCCAAGTGGTAGGGTCTTTATCACTACCTGCACTACCGGAACCTTGGGCCTCATCTTTTTTAGGGGACGGGGTAGGCGACTCCAGCAGTGCCTCCTCCGAAAACTTAAGTGACGCGCTGAAAGCGGTCGCAAGCGACTCGCTTTCAACGCGTTCTGGGGTTGGGTTTTTGTTGGTATTAGACTTTTCCTCCATCTTTTCCCACGAGTAGCAGGGGAACTAAAAGGTCAGCCCGAGCAGAGCCCCACTTGCTCGGGTAAGGCCGCTTACTACTCCAAGATTGCCATCTCTTTGGAGAGACACCGTTCGAGACCAAGCATCCCCTTGGCCACGCATCCCTCGGCACGGTCCGTCTTACACCTTGGATTGGGGGAGAGGAAAGGAAATGGGTATAGGGATTCTCCCGCCGTGTTGGAGTGCACTGGCGAGATAGCGTCATTTCGTTTAGCTACCTGGATCCCAGGGTAGTTGGTGGTGTGCAATGCCTGTTTGCAGATCCGGATATTTCCAGGGTGAACGACGGGGACGTAGAAATGACACTTGGCGGCCAGACATATCTTGCTCAACATTGCACACTTGAGCATATATCAGCCGCCCATCACCCCCTTGGTTCTGGGTATATGTCAGATCAAAAATGAAATTGCGGTCATTTGACCGCTGCGGTCTTTCTAGTGTTAACTTAAATAAACGGCTAGCGGACTGAATCAGCTGATAGCGTTCGCCGCATGCACGAGGTGAACGAACTCCCGCACCGCGCGCGTCATCATGCGCCCGATAGTTGCGCGTCTCACGGTTAGCATGATTGCATAGTGTGTACATACATTGCGGGTTTGCAAAATACACAAGTCCAAAAATTTTCTTTAAAAAAGGTTTCTGAGATAAATGGTTATATGCATTATATAATATATAAATAGTATATTATTAGGATTTAATCTTCGCAAGCGTTCCAAATACACCTGGTATACGACAATTATAATGCGATTAGCCAGTGTCGATATTTATAGACATTTTGATCTTTTGTTTTTGATTGTGTAGCTACAGGCATGATTGTATAATACTGCGTTGTTTTATCTATCCTGATACCAACTGATAGAAATAAAAAAATTTAGAACCTCTTTTTTGTAAGTCGGTCGAATAAATAGTATAACTTTGGAGTCTGGACTAAAATTTCATAAACATCTTAAGTTTTTATGGATATTATAATCATAATATGTCGCAACACTAGCTGTCACATATAGAAACACTATGGCGTGTGGGGTACTCCTTTTAACTAATTTAACATCTACTTTTAAAACATTGAATTTCTCGATATTAATGGTATACTTTTATTAGTTTCATGCTATCAAATATAGACGGAAGCTTATACTTTTAAATTATATAAATAAAAACACTCAAAAGTAATGGTTAGATTGTTTATTTCATGATATTATGCGACGTGTATTTTGTCACATATTGGTGTCATTGGCGGTCTGGGCCAGATTTTGTTTTGTCACATTTAGTAGACAATGGCGTTCAAAAGGTTAAATGGTACGTATAAAAAACAAAGGCATATTCATGGATTTTTTTTTGCATGCAACACTGCAACATGTCAAATATCTTTATGCATCCCAATTCCCAGTATCCAGCTCTTAATAAATTAAAAAAAAACTTATTAAAACGTATTAATGTAACTAAGTTTTATTTTCAAACTAAAAGTTATATAAAGAAATAAAAGGGAGTGTGATGATGATACAAATTTGTTTAGATGAAAGCTAAATAACTAAATAGTTTTTATAATTTGTTAGTATTTGAAAAGAAAGAAACAAAGCATTAAATCGCACTGGCTTTGCTTCATTGTTTAGTAATGTGAATATATTACTTTTCGCTTTCCTACATAACTGCAAGCGAGTTTGTAATTCATTTTTAAAATATGTGTTTGAAAAGAAAGAAATAAAACATAAAATCGAAGGAACTTTGTTTCATTGTATTATGACTTTTCGCTTTCCTTCATAACTGGAAGTGAATTTGTAATATTATATATTACAAAATATTTACCTACCTAAAATATCTATTACCAGGTAAAAATAATCCCCTTTAGGACACTTAAGTGGTAGCTAACTACTGTTTTATAATAATGAATTATCCTGTTGTATTATTTTTAACAACTTTTCCTGTTGTTCTAAACTGTTGTCTTGTTATTGTTGATTTATAGATGTTACTTTGTAGAACTGCAGTGACGTTAAACAAGCAAAGAGCCTTTAGGCGATTTAATTAGAATATAGAATAGAAATTGACAGTTGATATTTTACATGTTAGCTTAGTAATGATATTAATAAAGAAACAATGACTTTCCCTTCATACTTTTTACAGGCTTAGGACTGTTAGAATTAATACTGTTCATAAAGTTCTCATTAGATAATATGATTATTACCTAGTTACAAGAACAGAATCATGTGACACTACAATATTTTTCAAATTATTACTTTATGAATTGTAAATTCTGGCGTATTTAGAAGTTCATTGATCTGTACATACTTTTACATTTACAATATTACAATAATTATTTATAATATTTAATTACTCATTGAAGCCATTTACATTTAAAAACATAATTTGTGTTAATTTTGATGATGTTAGCCGTGTTCGTCTATCAGTTAAGATGTAACCAGCTTTGGAGAATTCTCTCTCACAAGGCACTGATGTTACCATTATATTGCAGTGCGATATAAACAAAGAGTACAATGATGGGTAGATGTGCCTGTGTTCTCGCCACCACTGCAAAGGGCAAGATGTCCTTGGTATAACTGCTTCTTTTAGGTACATCTCTAACTCTTCTTTGGCTTTTGTTTGTGCAGATTTGGATATTTGGATCGATTGTACTTTTTTTTCAAAGTTCCCCCAAATACTCAGGCAATCTGTGTCATCATTTATTGTAGAATTTTCGTCAACTGTATCATTATTTAATAATGAAGCAACTTTTTCCAATATAATGCATTTTAACTTAGATACTGCGTTTTGATCACTGAATGCATGTTCTTTGAACCTGGGATCCAAGTAGGTATAAATACCTACAGCTTCGTTATGCTCTAGGCCTCCAAGTCTGGTAATAAGACCATTTTTCAAAAGTTTTATGACATCTTTAATAGATGGATAATATTTTTTCCAAAGCATATTTTCAAAAATTGCAACTAGGCCCTGAGTTATGACCACAGCTTTGCTAGCCGAAAGGTATTTTTCTGCACTCATAATAATTGTGGCTTCATGAAATGGTCTTAAAACCTCAATCAGCTGATGGATAGATTGCCACTCTTCTTTCGGAATTATGGGCAAATCAGCAATTAGATTTGGTATGGTGGCTCTCAAGGCTTCTTGTAGTTCAGCGAATCGAGACAACATTAAATATGTAGAATTCCATCTAGTTGGAATGTTTATGAGCAGGCTTTTAGCACTATCCATTGGTATGTTTTGAGCAGTCATTTGATATTTTAATAATTTTTCTTTGGCTATGGTACTTCTCTTAAAGTGCGCTACGATTCTCTGTACTTTTTGCACAATACAAGCTATTACTTGAAGGTTAAAGGCATCCTGTACAATTAAATTTAACTTATGTAAATAACACCCAAAATGATACCAACGCAATGAATTGGCAGCCCCAATCATGTTGGTGGTGTCATCAGTTACTAAAAGATTTATTTTGTTCGTTATTTTCCATTCCTCTGCTATCTTTTTTAATTCGTTAGCAATATTTGAACTGGTGTAAGATCCTTCCAATGCACTACATTGGATTAATATATTTTCGTATTTTAATGTTTCTACATTTATAAAATGTCCTGTTACGGCTAGATACGACGTGTCATTTCTTGATGTCCAACAGTCAGTAGTTAAACAGATCCTCTGGCAGCAGTCATTAACAAGTTGTTTGACTGAATTAAGTCGAGCTTCGTATTCAGACGGCAATAAGTAATTGGATAATGTCTTTCTATGTGGTAAATCATAGTTAGGGTTCAGGGCTTTCGTATATCCCTTAAACCCTTCATTCTCAACTATGCTAAAAGGTTGAAAATCGTGTGTGATTAATTTTAAAAGACATTTGTCAATTTCGCTATTTGCATTGGATCCCAATTTTCTAGGTATATAAGAGGAAACAGAAAATTGTTCTATAGGGATATTGGATAGATGTTTGGTCGTGACGGTTGGTGTTGAAGTCGAGGGTAAAGCCTCCTGTGATTGTTTAGAAAATGTGAAATAGGGCGTTGAAGATACTTCACTACCACCAAGATTTTCTTCTTCCGCCAATTCTTCATTCGCTTTACCAACAGCACAAATAATAATCTCGGCCATAGAATTATAAGGCACAGCGTTACTAACATTATCAAGGACAGACTGTTGTTCCGATCGGCAGAATTCTTCATACACGCTTCTATGCTTTTTACGTAAATGTAATTTTAAATTTGTTATTGTACTTTTGTACGATAATATATTTACACAATATTTACAAATAGCTTTTTTATTAGCAATGTCACTAACTTCAAAATGGTTCCAAATACGAGAAATGTTAGCTCGTGATTTCGGCATTTTAAACAATGATTGTCTATAAAGTTAAAATTAATTTACACTGTTTAAGGTTATGTCCCGAAATCTAACTTAAAATTATATGTATTTAGGTACAAACAAAATTCACACACAAAGTGTAAATACACTACGTCCTTCATTCACTCATATAAAATTTAAATCCCACAAATCACCCAATAGTCAATAAGTACACAATACAGTATTTAATCTATTATCGAATATAATATGATAATAATAATAATGCAAATGATGCGACAACGCATAACGCAATGGCGACAGAAATCTATTACTAACATTGTTCCAAGAATATTATGTAGCCCTGTTGCCCGGCGCAATTATTTTTCATTGACCGTTGTTTTCTGGATTAAATAAATTAGGCTTTATTTCAATGGAAAAAGGCACAAAATTGTAATATAAAAAATGTGAATTGTGACAATAAGAAATTCGAAAAAATAAAATAAGCAAAATTGAACTTTATTATCTCGCATTAGTGACAAATATAAAATTAACGTGTAACGCTATCTCCCTCTCACACCTAATGTCTGCCTATTGCGTGCCTATTCTTACTATTGCGTAGCGTCATCGTTTCAATAATGACAATTGACAACAGGATTGATTATTTACTTAATATTGGAGTATTAGATAAGTACGTTCAAATAATACATTAGTACAACTATGGTACAACTGTTGTTGTAATAATGACTACCTCATCCCGCTGCCGAGTTTTGAAACAAATGCCAAAATAATATTTTATCTTAGTAAGATTATATTGGCATTAGTTTCAAGACTCCCTTTCAGAGGGCGGCACTTGTCGTTTCTTAATTTGGTCTACGAGTTGTACCTCTATTCACCGTAGTGTTTATATACTCTTTGCCTCTATTCCGATTTCCGTATAATAAAGCCGGGTTTTCACTATCTTTAATCTTAGTACACTGACAGAGTGCACTAAGATGAAATAGGTCGTATCCGATCTGAGTCCACACATGCTTATTTTATTCTTTGGTCGAAAATGGTTTTTATATCCGAGTAGTAGTTTATCATATTTCGCAATGGAAATAAAGACGCCTGAGGCCTTAGACAAAGTAACATTAGAAAAACGATAACGAAGTTCGAAAAGACTAAAATGTATGGGATTGACATAAGCCGTCGTCAATTATGACACTCATTATCGTTATCGCAAGTTGGTAGACAATGTTAAAATTCGTAATAAAATCATAAACTGTCAATTGGTTATCGAACACTTATGTCAAACTTATGTTATTTTTTTATTGATATTGATTCGTTATCCGTGGGCGTGGGCCATGGAGGGCAACATTTTCACAATTTTTATGAGTTATAGTGTGTATGAGGTCTATTTACATAGAAATTAATTTTAATTTTTTGGTCCGATTTGACACTTCTTGTTGAACTTTGTTGACACTTGACAGTTGTTGTCGTTGCACTGTCACGATCTTTGATTGATCATTGGATAGAAAATTATTATCGTTATCTCAAAGACGATAACGAATTTCGGCGTAGACAGAGAATACTATAGACTGCTGCCAGCCGTGGCGACATGAGATAGATATATTGAAGTGACGTCTGAAATGGGTAGTTTTTTAGTTATTTCCAATAATGCCTATTTGGTTGGTTTTCTTTACCTCGATGATATTGTGCTCCTTTTATTACTTGTCGATGTAACAATTGTATAGTATGCTAGGGCAGCACACCCTAGTATGTCACGGTCATCGTAATCATCGTCATCATCATCATCATCATCATCATTATCATCCTTTATCCGTCCACTGCTGAACATAGGCCTCCTTCAATGAACGCCTAGACGACGAATTTTGGAATCACAAAAAATTAAGAGATAATTTTTTTTTACAAAAAATTAAAACCGACTTCAAAAATACAATACTAAAAAGTAATAAAATAACTGTGTTTCTTTAATTTTTGTGCTTACAACTCATTCTTCTACTAATGTACAAACTTTGCGTTTACCACGTCATTATTGTTTCTTTTGGAGTCGGTGTCAGCCAAGGTACAGCAACAAATACGACACCACCTCTCCGGCGAGCTTTTGAACATCAGCCTAGGTGAGGTTACTCTTAAGCAGCTTAAAGGGGGAAGGACTCCAGGGGAGTGACGGAATTACGACTGAAGTCCTTAAGGCGACCTGTTTAAAGAGAGTTACAAAAGATTTTTAATTTCGTCCTTCAACGGGGCATTTCCCCTATGGCATTGGCATGTAAGTGAGATCGTTTTTTTTAAAGAAGGATTACAAAGGACCATAGACCATATCCACACCATAAGGCAAGTTGTGCAGAAGACCCATGAGTCCAACCAGCCACTGCAGTGCCTTGCCTTTGTGACTATGAGAAAGTTTTTGACAAGATTTAACCTGGACTGTTTTGGAAGCTCTGCAGCAATGTCTGGTCGATTGGCGATATGTTGTTGTGTTGAGAGGATTATACGACGCCGCCTTTACGGCCATTCTGATTCCGGGAGGTCAAACAAAAACAATTAAACTGCACCGAGGAGTGCAACAGGGAGATATTTCTCCGAAACTGTTATACTAACCGAGTCGCTGGAGGGCTTACAGGAGATGCTGCAGGCTAAATGAATTTTCCCGACGTGTGGGCCTTAGATGAACTTGGATAACATAAGTCATGTTCAACGAAGAAGTTCTCCCTGGGCCGTTTAACGTTGATGGCATAACTCTTGAAGTTGTGCCTATGTCTATCTTCGCCACACTTTACAGCTAGGTAGACATAGCTACGAGGGGGAAACAGATATAGGAGGATTCGATTGGAATGGGTAGTATTCAGGAAGATTAGCCATATTCTCACGTCGTGTATACCGCCGAGTTTGAAGACGTTAGACTTCAACTAATAGGTTCTCCCCGTGATGACTTACGCGGTCCAAACGTGGCCCCTAAATTTACGACTGGTCTTCGGACCAGTCGTAAATTTAGTTTGCCGTAGCTCAACGTGCAATGGAGCTATGCTGGGTGTTTCTTTGGCAGATAGGATTCGAAGCGAAGACATCAGCCAGACAGCTAAAGTTACCGGTATCACGCGACCATTAAGCGCGTTGAAGTGGCAGTGGACTGGTCACATACTCAGGACTTAGGAGAACGGATGGCCGATGGGCCAATAAGGTTCAAGAGTGGAGGTCGCATTCGGGTAGACGAAGTGTTGGTCGGCCACTAACCAGGTGGAAAGACGATCGCCGTACAGTGGCCGGTCCATGTTAGAAGCGAGTGGCGAGGGATCGGCCGTCCTGGCGTTCTTTGAGGTACAGTAGACGAACGGGGGCTGATGATGAAGAAGAAAGAATAAGGGCTGCAGAAAGTTTATAATTTCCAAACTCTCCATTTAAGTACCTAACTATTAATTATATTTTCCTTATCTTCAAAATATTGCAGGCTCTTTGGTAATAATTATTAAATATTTATTTTATTCCTCGTAATCCAATCCTCTTTAAGAAAATAATATCTGCTAATTCCTCCAAAAAAGTAGTTAAAATTTGATAAAAACTATTCACATATTATGTGAGAATGTAGGTTAAAAAAACACTCAAAAAACAGTAGTAATTTATTTACTATTGCATAATCTCATTAAATAGTCATTAGATATTTGTCATTATACATTTAAATAAAGCAACTAAATAAAAGCATATAATTTGTATCTGTTATGAAACTCTACGACTATTTTAGAAAAATACACGTCCTTAGTGCTTTAAAACGACTAATCTTCTATAATAATATTGTTATAGTGCGTTCTGCCTATATACCTGGGGGAAACAATAAGGGCACATGTTGATAGGCGTGTCTTGTACAGTCGAACAAACATTCTAAGTCCGTAACAATAGATTGTTGAACATTCCTAAATAAGGTTCCGAAGACTATTATCATGTAAATTATACATTTAAAACTCTCATAGCTACTTACACTTACAAATATAATGTTTACAAAACTTATGACCATTTATTCTTTATAATAGTTTAGGTCATTTACTAGGTAGAGTAAATTAATAATAATAATTTATTATATCCATAAATTTTGAATTAGAACAAATGAGTCCTAAGTCAATATCATAACCAAAAATAAATCTATGTAAAATCAAAATAATTACATCAAATATCTGTAGTTAACTGTACAAAACAGTTATATAAAATGCACCCATAAATACGAAATTTTCGTGTCTTAAATTTTTTATAAGTATTTATTTTCTAATATTTACAAGTTACCTATATACACAGATCTAGATTTATATTATAAAACCGAACTCTCAATGAATATTAAAGCATTATCTAAGGCAAATAAATAATCCTATCATGATTCACATACAATACATTTTATTATAGCATATTACAGATTTTTTTTCTACAGCAATCATTACCCTGTGTAAGCGAGTTGTAACAAAAAACAACAACAATAAAAACGTAACAAAAAACATTCATGAGCAAAATTAAATTAAAATGCAGGTGCCACTGAAAATTGTCCATCATTAGACGACATTTATAGGTAACCTACATGAAAATCACACATCCACAATTCGTAGAGAATAATAAAAATCATAGACACACATTTTTTAAGTATGCAACATTGTTTTTATGGATATATGCTAACGCATAGTAAACATGTCGGAATAAAAAAATATATTTGTTACAACTTCAATAATTCACTTGCAAGATTTGGCCCAAACATTGCAAGTTAAGTGCTTTTTTCTGTTACATACTCTTTGAATGTAGTGACACCATAATGAACTTTTTTGCTAGGACATTCCAAATAATCCTTGTTAGACCAAAACATCTATGGAAAGTAAAAATTAATGACTAAATTTTACTATTTACCATTATTATTACTATTATTATTTATTTATTTGATACGCCAACAGTGTACACATTAAAACATAACTTACCATTTACTCCTTTGTAATTTTATTACTATTACGATTCAACAATATTATAATTTTTTCCCCGATTGAATTTACATTTACAGACCCTATGATTATTTACATAATTAACGCTAAAAATTAAATTTATTTCTACCCAATTTTATTTTTTTATTACAAATATACAAAATCCTTCGAATATACATATTAGCCACAGTTGTGCTTATGCATTGCTTGCATAAAGTCTACATTATTCATATCAAATCTAGTCTACATTTTATAAGCAACCATGTTTTCTACACCATATCATTTTATTGACTTTTTTCAATTCATTCACTAAATAAAATCTATATTATGCCTGACATGTGAAACGTCACTATCATAAAACTTTTTTCCGACATGTCGAGAAATCTTGTCTTTATATGCATTTTATAAAGCAATATTATGTCAAATATATTTTCAAAAATATGAAACTTTAATATATTATGTATAGCCTTACCAAAATATCACTGCATTGGTGTCACCACTGTATCTTTATTATGTCAACACATAGCACGGTCCACACATAAATTAGTTCCGAAATTTTCCACAATATGCCGAGGGTTTATATTTTTCTGGTCAGGCTATAGATAAATATTAAAGATTTCAAACCATCTCAACTACATTAACTGTATAAAATAAATAATTGATTTAATAAATAATTCGACTGATTTGTGTTTTTTTGTCCATTGAATAAAAAATAATTTAAAGTCAGTATAGTGTAGGTGAGGAGTCTTGACTCCGATAAACTGCGATTATCAACGACATAGTAATATTTCAATAATATTTAATATTATACTATTCATATTATCTCATTTAAAATATATCATAGGACCTGCAAATATCTCGATTAAATATTTAATATATTAAACTGTGTAAGGACAATACTTTATATTAATACGCTTAAATCATCAATACTTTTTAAAAGATACAAAAGTAAAAACAAACTATTTGATACAATAAATATTGATGGTAGGAAAATGTTATGCGCAAAAAATATTCTTTAAATGAATATGTGGTATGACAATAATTTAATAGGTTTATGAACTGTATTAGTATTTTTATATAAAACTATTATCTATTATATTAAGCACGTGGTAGCTGCATTTGTTTTCAAATGAAACGATCCTCTAATTCCAACCATCAATAATAAATAAATCCATTTCAGGATATGTAATATTGTACATAAAATCTTCACAAATATATTAGCTTTCTCGTTTAAATAATAATGAATATAATTAATTATATCTAAATGTTGGAATTACTCCAAATACAGATAATTTCAGACTAGCAGATGAAATAAAATAAAAAACTTTCCTTAGTAGAAACTTACAAGGAAAAAAAAAATGCTTACAATCTTGCAAATGCCTCATAACAAAAAACCTAATTTAGACTACATATCGAATTTATATTCAAATTTATTGCAAACTTGGTACGTTTTCTATTCTAGGCCAATTTCGTATAACATTAAATAACTCTATATGTAAGTAGGACAGTGGTCGAGGCTGGTACCGCACGCGTCGCACGATCTTGCGTCTCGCTTATTCACGAGCGTACACGCCGGACACTCCCGCCCTCCGGAGGTCAGAGGTTCTATTTCCGGACCCTTTTTCGACTTCCCGCACATCTCACAAACCAGCCCGCCCTTATTCAAGTACGTACAAGTGGTACACTCCCATCTGTCCCTTTTCTCTGTATCGCTCTGTCTCTCTCTTTCGTGGTGGTTTCGACTCGATGTTTTGTCCCGGTCACCGTTTTGATACAGTTTTGGTGGAGATCTTCGGAGAGAGTCGGGCTCGTCGAGGGTGACCACTAGTTGCGCTTTCAAGTCGTAATTCTGACTCGATTGCGCGATGGTTGCTGAAAATGCAATAACAAATTAGATTTGTAACAAGGTTACACAGGGTAAGTTATTCCTAACTTTTATAATACTTAGTTTTATGTGAAAATCCAATAGACGTTAAAAAAAGAAATGTTTTATCGTAAGTGACTGCCATTTGGCATAAAATTTGGCTTAAAAAAGTAATACAGACTACCCTACAGGCTTACTATATAGATATTAACCTTGCACTCAATTAATTTATAATTTTCTAAGTTATCAGATCTAGCCACTAGCAGTAACGAATGAAATAAACAATTGTTGTATAAAAGTCTATACTTACATACTCCGTTTTTGGTAAGTATTGGTTTAGAGACACCATTTTCATATGCCTTTTTGGTTTTATCAGCCTCCGAGAGCCTGGAAGGTTTTTTCACTTTTTTAATTTCCGCATTTGACACCGTACCGTTAACAGAGTTCTGTTGTTTGATCACATCCTTTCTTTCTTTAATGTCTTTTTTAGTCAAAAGCTTAACTTTATCTTGAGCAACTTTCTGTGGAACCAAACCGTCAGCTTTTGGGTGTCCAATGGGCTCTGTGTTCTTCTTCAATTTCTCTTCCATCTTTTTGGCCACTTGCTTGGATTTCTTCATCTCTTGCTCTTGTTTTAGCCTCATGAGACTCTCATTCACTTTTGCCGTCCGATACAGAGCCTCATCATAGGATCTATCCAGATTCAACGCTTGCAAACCATCTTCCAAATCCAGAGTCGTCGGCTGGTACTTTGATCTGCGTTCTTCTCTATCCAACCTATCCAAAGTCCTTGAATCTCTATCTAAGGATTGTGAGAATCCACTCTTACTATCACCTTCTTGGTCTTTACTTGATAAATTTCTGAATACATAATCCCAACTTTCATACGTACCCATACCGTCTTCTCTCGCCTTACTCAACGATGGCTGAGTATCAGATCTGGGTAAGCTTGGTATAGACACATCACTTGTAGTGGACTTTAATATGCTATTCCGTTTCGAGCTACCAGCATGTCTACTTTTCCTATAACTTCGTTCGTCTTGGTTTCTATCAAACTTCTCATTTTCATATGATGCTTCTAACTCTATCAGCTGTCCGGTTGGCACCGTGGGATACCGGTACTGCGGTAAAGGTGGATATCCATTCACCGGTACTGTCGTTGCATGTTTTATTGGAGCGTACACCGGTGTCGGAATCATATATGGGGGTTGTATGGGATAGTAGTAAGGAACAGGGCCGTACGGAGTCATCATTGGTACCGGATTGCATTGTGGTACAGTTGAGATGTCTGGATTCATATGCGGGTACATATAAGGTTGGTAAGAGTTGGGTATGATGTATGGGTTCATCACGGGTTGTATGGGCTCTTCGATGGGTTCTGGACAGCTACACTGTAAGTATAGGGAGTCACTTAACCTTTTCTGAGCCTCAGACGAGGTTGCTGGAACATTTGAATATATTTCACCATCTGTAATAGAATAAATACGCAATAAGTCTCTAATTATGACTCGTAAATTAGATAAACATAAAATAAAAGTGTAGTGTCATTCCAAATGGTCACCGATTTGATGACGTTGAGGGCTTACGCCTTACGCGCATGAGGGTATAAATTTTTACGGATGAAACGTCACGAAAATGTGAAACGTTTTTGTCCACAAAGAGGGAGAGCGTGATTGAGAGAGAGTGATAAAGGGCGAACCTAGGATAAGGCACATAGCCATGGAGTGAGAGTAGCAAGCAAGTTTCACTTCTGACATATTGTGTACTTTGTACGCATGCACTTTTTTGACAAGGTTAGGTATATAACCGGCTTGAATTTATTTTCGCGCGCATTTATTTTTGCGATCATTCCTAAGTCATTCAATTACATAATGTTTATGGTGTAAAAGATTATAATGTGCAATAAATGCTTAAGATAAATATAGTATTTAAGTTAAATAGGATGAAAACTGTATCTATCTAAATAGCTTTCCAATTACTGCATTGTACGTTACTATTTTTTAAGTTGGTTTACGTCAGTTATCCTTGAATGATAGATTTATGCCATCGCATTTGCATTCGCACAACAAAATTTTTTTTTGATCAGAAATCAGTATGTTGTTTAATTTTTCTGACGTAGTCCGTAAACTGCTCTATTGCGTGGTTACCAGACAATTACACTACAGTTTACTAAAGTTCTATATACTATATCGGACCAAATTAACTAATACCTTTTGATACATTTCTTGGGCTGGGTAGGTGATTAAAATAAAGATGTCTGAAATTTTCGATTCTTATGAGATATATCGATATCGATTTTTTAAAGTATACAATCGATTTTGGTCTATGGTTAAAGTGAATTCTCATTGAAAGTTTTTCTACTTGAATCTAATAAAAGAATAATTTAAAATCTATCCCAAATATTATATTTTTGTATAAAATCAATATATCTCATATTAAACAAGATGGAATTGAATCGTTTTATTAATATTATCAACAATTACTTCAATTTTAATTTTTTATTATCTTTTGTTAATGGTGAGCGACGATAGTCCAGTGGGTATGGGCTCAGACTCTTGTAAGCCTCCTCGCCTGATTTCGAGGAGACCCGTGCCCAGCAGTGGGTCATATAAGAGTTGATATTATTATATTATTATTACATATATATTTTGTAAATGTGTTTCGAAGGATCACGAAATTAAAGTCTCACCATTGGTATACCCCGACAGCCTGGCGACCGCCTGCGAGACGGTGGCGGCGTGTCGGCTGCGCTCTCGGGCCACCTCCGCCCACGACACGCGCCCCCCACCGCCCCACACTGCCTCCCATATTTGTACCATTATCTACAAATATAACACGAATCAAATGATTATAATGAAACAATTTTTGCGAATTTTATCGAGGTTTATTAAGTTTTTGAAGTGAAAACTTTTTTTGGCGCACTTCTGAGTACTGTGTCGCTCTGTTTAATTATTAAAGAATTCTCAGTTTTTGTATATAGAAGAGGGGGCGATCGGACAGTAGTTTCACCTGGTGGTAAGTGATATGTGACATCCATAGACACCTGCTACATCATTAGCATGAGCGTTGCCGGCCTTTTAGTTATAAGTTTATACTTCTATCTCAAGTCCCTATGGCTGATTAGGCTTTTACATGCCCAACGTTTCGAATACTTTACAGCAACCGTGGTCACGGTACGACAAGACCACACGCGGTCTTCCCCTTCCCGGGGTTATGTGCAGGCTATTTGTATCAGTATTCACACACCTGACACTCGCAGTGCGCTATGAGCGCGTCCCGCGACACTGCGGCCGCCATGTCCGGGCAGGCGGGCCCGTCGAGCGCGACACGCCCAACGCCCCCCGCCCTGCGGTAACCGAGAGCCTGCAGCACGAGCTCCGCGCCGCACAGATTCGCCTCCACCTCGTGCTTATAGAATCCGGAGTACAACTGGAAGGGATTTTGAAAAAACTTACTTCGGTATGGTCAACACTAAAAAAACAATTTCAGTGGCCTAACAAACTAAGTTTCTTTTTTACAGATGTTTACACATTATTTCTCATACATTATGTTTTCTAGTATTTATTGAATGTAGTTTACTGTCTAAGTTATTGATGGCGCCTTAGCTAGTTCACTTGGCATCACTACCAGACAGTAGCTTCGCCGGCACGCGTAGTGTAGTGATACATATATAGATACTAATATGTATGTTTGTCTTAGTACATAAGTTGTAATATCTCATGTATTTGGGACATAATAAAGCTGACCAGTGAAACAGCAACATCTTTTAATTCATCTCAACACCCATCTTACATGGCGACACTGCCAGTGAGCGATCGCGTTCGCGCTGTAAGTATGCTATATATATTACAGCGCGATTTGTGAATGTGAATTGTGATTTTAAACATGTTACAACGTCGTAATTATTTGTTTATTAATATCACTACGTATTTATAACCGCAACAGACGTTTGTTCGAGTTTATGAAAACTTATTTTGTGACAAAATAAATCTTTAATTCCTCTCAACACCCATCCTCACACAATTTAATATAAAAACACATTTTATTATATGAACCAAAATATAAGAAATATGAAATTATCCCCGGGGATCCTGATAACTATAACAAGTATAAAATCATATGTCCCCATACTAATAAGTTTTTTTTTTTTTTTTTCGGAGGGATCTATGCTAATGGCCCGAAGGCCCTACTAATATGTGTCACACAGAATCCTCTATCAATGCCAAGAAGTTACACAAGGTCATTTAGTAATGTTTTTTTAAATTCATAACATTTAATTACTCACTCGGATGACCTTATACTCCTTCCTCCAGGGTTGTGCGAGGAGGTTGGCAGCATACCTCGCGATGGCCGCCCATCCTATCCCCGCCCTGTAGGCACTAAAGTCTGTGCACTCGTTGACCGTCCGTTGGAACACTTTGCCAGTTTCAGCCAAACCAAATTTACACTCATGCGGGACTAGAGTCAAGTATTCTAGAATATAATCTGAAACAAAATAAATTACCACCTCATTGAAATAAAGTGTAGGTACACACGGCGGCACATCAAGCTTTACGTTTCCAGTATAACGTAGCATTGCTTTGTATTAATTTTTTGTACAATAAGTGTTCTGCATAAATTGGTTGTATATAGCTTGAGCCGTCGTGTGTACACATCAAGCTTTACGTTTCCAGTATAACGTAGCATTGCTTTGTATTAATTTTTTGTACAATAAGAGTTCTGCATAAATTGGTTTTATATAGCTTGAGCCGTCGTGTGTACACATCAAGCTTTATGTTTCCAGTATAACGTAGCATTGCTTTGTATTAATTTTTTGTACATTAAGAGTTCTGCATAAATTGGTTTTATATAGCTTGAGCCGTCGTGTGTACATGTATTTGTTATATTCTAATTAGAAAAAATGTCCCAACCATATTGAATTAATTTTGATCGATGCTGTTTATAAAAGTATTTAAAATAGCAGAAATATGTATTATAAGGTGCACATCGATTTTGGTCCTATTATTTGCACATTTTTATAATTTTCATGGCATGTTTAATTGTGACTATATCTATATCTATCAAATTTTAGTTTTTGTATTTTGTTATCTCTGAAAAATGTTGATACTGTGTGTATTAAAAATACCTTCCAACTTCTTTTTCTGCTGCAACTTCTCGGGGCTGTCGTCTATCTCCAGGTAGCTGTAGTGCGCGTCCTCAATCCGCCGCCACAGCGCAGGCAGGCGATCCCGTAGCACCATGTCTCCCATACCCACGTACGAGGACATCACTATCACAACACTATCACATTCAGCATTGAACTCTGAAAATGAATTCAAATATGGAACATACAGAAGTCTTAATCGCCATTTACAGAACTCCCAACAATGATATTGTAAATGAATAATATATGAAATACAATGTCAGACAGGAGTCTTGGTCAAGCAAGAGATCATTAGAGAGCAGGCAAGAGATTTATAGAGATAGATGGAGAATCAAAGTAGAGGCTTAGCCGCCAACTAGATGGCATCTCATCACATAGAAGTAAAGGATTGATTATCTTGGCTTTCTCTAAATGAGGCCTACATCAATCAGTGGACAAGATTAACAAGTGACGACGTGTATGTAGTCTGGTCTTCGGCGGGGCCTGTCGCTGAGGTAATCCCATAGATCCGGGACATCATATCATCATTTGGAACGCTTGCGAAAACGAAGAGGTATAATAGTGTTTGCATAGCCTGACATGACACAAGTGAAAAAAACGCGTTTTCTTTTTTTTGGTTGCCTTTTTTATTTATTTTTTTGTATAATCCGGTTTAGTAAACATAATGTTAGAGGATGATAATGCTTTAAAATAATGGTTTTTTGAAAAAAACAGCAATGTAATTGGTTTATGGTTCACGCCGGCTAGCGGACTGAATCAGCTGATAGGGTTCGCCGCATGCACGAGGTGAACGAACTCCCGCACCGCGCGCGTCTTCAGTGCGCCCGCTAATCGCGCGTCTCGCGGTTAGCATGAGTGCATAGTGTGTATACATACATTGCGGGTTTGCAAATTACACAAGTCCTAAAATTTTCTTTAAAAAATGTTTCTGAGATAAATGGTTATATTATGCATTATCTATACTAATATAATAAAGCTGAAAAGTTTGTTTGTTTGTTTGTTTGAACGCGCTAATCTCAGGAACTACTGGTCCGATTTGAAAAATTCTTTCAGTGTTAGACAGCTTATTTATCGTGGAAGGCTATAAAACATATATAGGAGTTAAGTAACGTGGGCGAAGCTGCAGGCAACAGCTAGTATAGTATATAATTAGGGTTTAATCTTCGCAAGCGTTCCAAATACACCCGGTATAATCCGGTGGAAGGGTTGCGCTGTGCCCATCTGCTTAGGTACGACCATCCTGCTTGTTTCTCGCTTGAAACACATTTGCTGTGTTTCGGAGTGAAGGCAATACAGGCAGTGTAATTACTGGCACAAAGATTTAACATCGTATGTCTTGATAGCCAACATATTAATGACTGTGCTAATTCCAGAAAAACTCGTTTTGTCCATGGGCGACACGAACCACTTACCATTAGGTAGAATGTATGCCAGTTCTATCTAACATAAAAATCTATACTAATATTATAAAATCTCAGGAACTATTGGTCCGATTTAAAATTCATTCATCATTAAAAATTATTTCAGTGTTAAACAGCCCATTTATCGAGGAAGGCTATAGGCTATATAATATCACGCTGTGACATATAGGAGTTGAGTAACGCGTGCGAAGCTGCAGGCAACAGCTAGTATATCAATAAAATCAGTCTGGTTTCAAAGTTAATTCAATGACAGTCAATGTAAGATCAATGAACTAATGATTCACACTATCTGTTTGATTTACATGAATACCATTACAGTTGGTTTCTAATTACAAACAATTGCCATTGTTTTGGACAACCCAGGAGTTATAACTGAAACTAAAGGAAGAATATTTTGTTTTTTTTCACAAAACATTGTTTTTTACATATTCTTTTATGTCATTAGGAGGCAATCGAGCAGTTGAAGCCTTATGGTGACTACTGACGCCCATTGACATCCGTACAACAAAAATTATGCAGATGCATTGCCCTTCTTTTCCCTATCCCCCCAAGAGCCACCGGAAACTCACAAACAGCGACGCCCGGTAGTGCTGGCCCAATTCGGCTGCAAAGCAGCATGGCACTACCTCTTACTGCTACTTGCTTATATATTTTTGTTTCCATGCCAACTTCATTTTTTGTTTATGCATTATAATTTATATTTATACTTTACAATTGTACTTAATGCGGTAGATATGTCCCATGAAACATGGTCAGTCATTTAAGCGTAAATCATCATCAGAGTTTAAAAACAGTATTTATATAAACTTCTCTTTCACATAATATGATATTCAATTTAGCTGTTGGAAATATAAAATCAAGACTTCTCTTTAAAGACTTACAACTTGACGCACTGATAATCATATAGTTCAAAACCATACAAGGTAAAGTATTTTCAATTAAATAAAACATGCAACATGAGGAATTAGACCAAAAACAAATGGAACTAAGAAAGGAGAAGAATGAATATGTGGCCTTCATAATGATAAATAAAAAATAGACATTCATTTCTACTGTGCCGTAGCTATCTTATTATGCTCTCAGTGCGAGTGTCCAGTAGAATATAAAAAAACTGTGTAAAAAGTATACATGACTGTCTATGTTGTGCCCTTAAAAATACTCTATTCATTGCTTTATCTAATCATTTTAGTGCCCCATTAGAATCTGCCCGTCTAGGCACCGCTAGCACCATTTCACTTACAACAGTTGATATACATGATGCTCCCGTGTACATAGGTAATGCTTTACTGCTCATTTTAATCTACCTAGCAGCCATATTTTATATAAAAGAGCAGTACAGTGGTCAACGGCAATCAAAATACCAAGTCGATTACTTCATTGCAAGTTTTCTTAATTTTAGTTAGATAGGCAAATTGATGCCACCTGATGGTAAGTGGTCGATGTTGCCCATGAATATATACTTGTAGTACCCGGAACTAGCCCAGGCAACTCATTTATATGTTGCCTATCCTGAGACAAGATGTTAAGTCACTGTGCCAGTAATTACATAGCCTGTCTTGTCCTTCTCTCCGAAATACAGCAAAGCTGTTTCACGGGAAAAACAAGCTGGACGGTGGTACCCATGCAGCAGGGAGCTCGGTACAGCGCATACTTGCCACCAGTAAAAACACGAACAAAATATGCTTATAGTGGAACATATTTTGAATACTACTCTCATAATTAAGTACATAGCAATACCAACATTTATGAAAAATATTGAAAATATTTTAGGTAAACCCATTAAATAATCTTATAATTTATATAATATACTAGTAGCACCAACAGACCTGTACAATTTTTTTTTTTTGAATCTAAACCATTCTCGAATCGACTTGAACTCACACAAAAAAATTATCAAGATCGGTCCAGCCGCTTAGGAGTTCAGTAATATACACACATGCAGAAGATATATAAAGATATTTAACTTAATTTATTTTTTAAGTACTCACACATATACTAATGCAGTGTACACTACATGCATGGTAATTATTTTTGATTCATTAAATTTTGTAAATAGAAAATGAAGTAGTTATCATTTAATAATAATATTACACAACCAGAGATAAGATAAAATAATTGCTAATACTGTACAGGTTTTTATATAAAATTATTGTTCATGAATTTTGTCTATACACATGCAATCATTACGCACCCAATGCATAAATCATCATCATCATCATTAGCCTTTATCTGTCCACTGCTGAACATAGGCCTTCCTCAATGAACGGCAAAACGGCCGACCCCTTGCTACACACATCCAACACAGACCAGCCATCACACGGAGATCATCTTCCCACCTGGTTAATGGCCGACCTAAACGTGGCCTCCACTTTTGAACCTTATTGCCCCATCAGCCATTTGTTCTCCTGGGTGTGTGATCAGCCTACTGCCACTTCAACGAGTTTATTATTTAAGATAATTTAAATTTAAATTATTCATTTTCATTCAGGGTACCAATATCACACAAAGAATAAGAATGCACAAAAATAATTATCAATTAAGGCTGTAACATATCAAAATATATAACATTGCCCATTTTAAATGATACTATAGCAATTTTAACGTGTTGTAGCCAAACGATATCAAATATTATCTTTTGTAGTTTCACGTTTATTTATTTACCATAACGTCAAGGAAGTAATAATTACCTTGCAGGAAGACATTCTGGTTGTGTCAAAATATATTTTAATGCACTCAATCTGAAATCTAGAGCGGATAAAAATAGTACACCAAAAATATCAGTAGCTAAGTCAATAGTTACAAAATGTAGTATTTAAATAATTTTGCTCGTTTTGTAAAAGTCACACAAAAATTGATAATGCAATTTAATCTAAATCACACTTGAAATAGAAAATAACAAAATTGCGATTTGTGAATAATGTTTTGACGTTTCGTAATTTTTGTATATTTTTTAATTTTTTTCCATGAACATAGGCAAAACACGGACAACATACAGCTTAAAAGTCGTTCTAATTATACTCTATATAGTTTGTGTTCTAATAATCAAAAATATTGTTGCATTACATCAGAATCAGATTATGAATCCAATTTTATTTCAAAAACAAATTTAAAGACTTTTTATCAGACTAAAATTAAAAGAAAACTATGAAAAGTAATACATAATAAATCGTAGTATTCTCCTAGTATTCTGTCTACGTACAGCTTGGCAAAAAAGAGTCTGGAAAAAATGAGGGCGCCACTTTCACTTAGGTCTTATAATAATATGGAAAATCAGTAAGAGAATTTAATCAAATCGTTAATAATAAATGTGAAACACTAAAATTTATTTAAAATCTAGTATTTGACGGCCCAGTATTGTCAACATCATAGGTTTCTTTTCATCAACATTTAGTAAAATATTTAGTTCCACCTGTCACCGCGTCATACTCTTTTTTGCCAAGCTGTAATAAATAGTTGTTTTATTTAAGTGTCATTTTAGGAATTCATAGAAATTTAATTTATTTGAATCATCAATTAAAACAAATCTTTGTGCACAATGAATATTTACTTTATGGATAACGGTAGACAAGAGGAAATTGAAATGTTTTATGAAGTAAGTATAGAAGACTAGGTGTAAGTTGTAACATTATTATCAAGTCGTATCAGATAATATCATATAGATCTACATTATATTTATATAATAAAGCTTATATCTAGCCCAAGAATCCTTCAAAAACCCCCATGACGACGAACATTTTATCGGTCGTCACTCGTCATTCTAATATTTTTTTTTATGTTGGTTGGATAAGCAAACGGGCAGAGGGGCCACATGATGGTAAGTGTTCACCCTCGTCCATGAACATAAATAAGACTAACCTGAGACTAGCCCAGGCAACTCATTCATGTGATGCCTATCCTGAGAGTTGAGACATAAAATGTTAAATCTCGGTGCCAGTGATTACAATGCCTGTCTTGCCCTTCTCTCCGGATCAAGCAAGATGGTGTGTGGTACCCATGCAGATAGGAGCGCGGCACAGCGTAACCCTCTCACCGATTAATATGTCACCTCATTATATTTTATATCTTTTAACAACATCAATATGAACATAACAATATAAAAACAAAAAAGCTAAATCCCTATACCTGTGGTAAGTAATATAACTTTTATTAAAGTATTAGGGTAGGTATGGTGTATCTTCCTAACGCGGGACACCGCACGTTCTTGGCCGTAGGTCCAATGCTGGAGCAGTGGGTTGACCGACTGCATGGCGCAATATCCTTCCACCTCGCGCATATTCTGACGGGGCACGGATGCTTCGGAAGGTAGCAGGGGCGGAGGATTCGCCAAGTTGTCATCACTGCGACAGCAGTGACGACACTTATGATCACACCCTGGCGCAGTGCCCAGTTTGTATAGAGGCAAGGGCGCCTCTAATTGCTGAGGTTGGCGGGAACCTGTCGCTCCCTGCGGTCATCCGAGCGATGACCGTCAGTGAGAGCACATGGCGGGTTCCTTCTGCGAGGACGTGATGTCGCAGAAGGAGGAGGCGGAGCGGGAAAAGGAGCGCACTGGCGCCTCTTTCCACAGGAGAGCACGGCGGCTATAAATTTGGATAGCAACCTATAAGCTTTGACTTATTATTTAATTATGACTTAATTTAGTAGAGAGTATTTTATTGTCCTCCACATTTTTTGCGTCACTGCCAGCAACCTACCTAGTGGCCCCGTTAGTTGTTCTCATATGACATAATATAATAATATTACATGACTTAATTTCAGGCATGTCAACGCCATAGGGACTATTACCGAGGTTATGCAAAAGCGTATCATCCTTTGCTATATTTCAAAGATCCCGAATACATGTGGCAGTGTCCTCAAGATATGACGACGTACGTACGAAAAAAATCATAGCTACATAGAGCAGTACTTTAAGCATAATATGCCTCGTCAGCCTTATTGTCTGTCCTTCTCGAAGAGGAGAGGAGCTTGTGGCTAAGTAATAACAGCCGCACGTATCAATACGCTTGCCGGGGTAGGTCCGTGGATAGGTGACCATATTTACATATAGAGACTCCTCCGTGCCTCGGGAAGCCGTCGGTCCCGGATGTCATTCGAGGATCTTTGACAGTTGTTACGGGTCGTCAGAAGCCCGAAAGTCTGATAACCAGTCTTACCACGGGGTATCGTATTACTCAGTTACTGGGTTGTGGAGGTCAGATAGGCAGTCGCTATATTTAAAATACTGGTATCCAGCGTCATCCGGATAGACTGGAAACCGACGCCAAAATACATAGTTGATACGACGGAAAAAAGGCTAGGCAGAAGAAGATTGTCCATGATGTACTTCATACAAATCCGCATACTGGCTCTTAAAATGTGATGGAAGAGGAAACGTTGAAACGATAACCATACATTTTAATTTCCTAAAAATTTTCTTAGTGTGTGAAATCGTCGAAATATGACGTCATAGTTAATGATACCTCGATCAACTAATTTATATTATTTATATACTCTTTCGATTACTTATCATTATCAGCAATTTTAGACAATTCATTTACTAATAGGTTTAGGATATTATACTTAAATGTTCACAACCGACGCCAGGAGGCCGTGTGGTCGCAGACTGCACGGTAGGCGGGGGGCAACCCCCCACTTTATAAATCAAAAGTGAGCCGAACGGGCTCACACTAATCCGATGTAGCATTAGGGCCTTCGAGCCGTTAGCATAGATCCCTCCGAAAAAAAAAACTCAAATGTTTAATATTATTTGGGAATTATCCGCGTTGTGTATATTGTAAATACGTAAGAGCAAGCAGAAGTCAAACAAAAATTAGTTATTAAGAATTTATAAGGCATTCGCAATAAAAAATATCTAATCAGGCTTACTAGATTTACTAAGTAAGCAATGTTCTTAATTTTCAGGGCGTATGTGTCATTCCCGATGTACCACGTGAAATACAAGCAGCCGCTGGTGTTGCCAGCTGACACAGGACGCACCAGCGGTTTCCCAAGTCTACCGGATCGCACCCTAGCCGGCCGCTTCAATAAGGCAGCATGCAAAGCTTTCGTCAGATAAAAAAAGTCAAGTGATAAAATATAAACACTCATTTATAGTTCCTTTCTTATTTATCCCCTGTTTTTTTACGAAATATTTTTTGACGAGTTAGAAAATTCTAGATACACTTGAGAACACTCCTAAATAGACACTCTACTTGATAACAATCTAGAAGAATAGTAGGTATAACCTATTCAACACTATTAATTTAGTAAACAGCTTAATTTTCTATAAAATATATGCTGCAAATAGAAGTTTTTATTAAAATGCATTATTCCAATTCCAAAATTATGATACGTGTGCCTATAATCTAAAATAAAAAGAGGCCGGGAACTCATCCATTCTGGACAGGATAAGCTGGAACTCGTTGAGCCCAATACTTCCACTATGATCGAGATTAATTTCATCCAGGATCTGAAAGGGGAAATAAAGAGTTATATTTCTTAGAAATCATATATTTAAACATATTGTGCCACATAAGTACTTAAAGTACGGCAAGCGTTGCATAATATTAATACCCTAGTAGGCTTAATAGTTTTTTTTTACATGAAGGTACCTTTGATTCCTTTCCTCATAAGCATTGAAACGAAAACGAACTTTCTAGACTATAGTTATTATATAATATCCGGGTCGAAGGACCATGTTTGAAATAGGGACTATATTATAGAAAAATAAAACGTTGGTTTTTGAGGAAAACTTGGGTTTATATATATACATATACAACACACACAACTACATGGACACGAACCGATATCAAAGTTGAAGAGGCGAAAAGAATAGTCAAACAGACAGTATTTTTCTTAAATTTAATGTTGCTTTGCCGACAGTAACGTCAAGCCGATCCAAACCTGATAACCAAGTTGACCAAATAACGTTGCAAAGTACATATTACTTAAGTAATCTGTCGTTCCTGTCTCCCAAATTCCTGCTTTCAAAGTTGCATAGGAATACACCGAAAAACTAATCTCTGCCTTTATAAATACAGTGTGGCAAAAAAGAGTTTGGAAAAAATGAGGGCACCACTCTCGGTTAGGTCTCGTCATAATATGGGAAATCAGTAAGAGAATTTAATCAAATTATGAAAGATAAATGTGAAACACTAAATTTTACTCAAAATCTAGTATTAATTGTCGGACCAATTGTCAACATCATAAGTTTCCATTTAGTAAAATATTTAGTTCCACCTGTCACCACGTCATACTCTTTTTTGCCAAGCTGTACTTGGGTTGTATCGGAATGGAGAGCTTAAACATTCTTTGTTTAAGATATTGAGAAAGAAAATGACAAGGTACGAGGCTACTAATACAGTAAAAATACTTACCACTTTGGCTATTTTAATCTTGGATTCCCTGTCTAGAAAGACTGTGCGATTGGTTGGGTCCCACGTCAACCTATCCAGGATATCGCAGATGTCTTTGGTTGATATTTGATTATCTTCGTCTATGTCTGTTGGTAAACCTATAAGTTACTTAAACTTCTAGTTAACTTATAGTTACCCGCATAGATATTGATAGTCTATGTGTATGTTCTATTTTAGTTCATAAGTTTTTAAATACTAATTTTATTTAGGAAGTTTTGTTTCTTTTTAAAATAAGTCAGTGTGATTTTATCTATAAGTCTTTGGTAACTATTCTAGTTTCAAAAGACTGCGGGAGTTCTGTTAAAATATAAAAGAGATAATTTTAAAATATCACATTTTGTAACAGTGGTAACACAAAATGAGTGTCTACCTAATCTATATATGTGTATAGGCCTGTCTTTCCCATTGGGCACTCTGGGCAAGTGGCCAGGGCCCCGTGATCCATGGGGCCTCATTATTTCTACTAGAATATAATTAAGTGGTAATTTTGAGAAAATCAAACAATGAATATTAGTGACCTAATTATTAGGTTTAGAAGTCATATTTGAAGTTGAATAATTTTAAACTGAAATCTAATTTCGATCGCTGGACGACCTCTAGTAAATAATAATTATAGAAAAAATTTCTCCTTACCAAATACTTTAAAAGCCCAGGCCGCTTTAACGCTTGGTGGACATTCCGTACTCATAGCCGAGCACAAGTCGAGCAAATCTTCGAAAGAAAAACAATCGTCTTGTTTGGAAGAAAATACTCTGAAGAGGCGATCTTGGAATGGATTGTTCTGGAACATAAAAAGAATATCAGAGAATAGTGATTAAGTCATTATCAGATAAACTTGACTATTTTCATCAACGCCTAGACCTTTCTAAAGTGGGTTACGCGGAAGCTAGTTAGCCTTTTCACACGTGCCGGTTGCCGGGTAGCCGGCGCCGGATATCCGGTAGCGAAGTATATGGGCGTGTATGGCAGCTTTAACACGTGCCGGCGTAGTTTGCCGAGGGGACGCCGGATTCACCACTGTGTGACCGGTCGCCACCTGTCGGGTAGCCGGCGACAGGACTTACAGTGGTGTATGGAAATGTTTTGATTGCCTTTCATGCGCACCGGCGGCCAGTCGCCCAGGTACAACCAGAGAGAGAGAGAGACGCTACTGGATACAAAATCGGATCATGTGAAAGCGAAATTAGTTACCGGACAGTCGGCGCCGAATATCCGGCAACCAAGACGTGTGAAAAGGTTCTAAATTGACTATTTTCCGCTCGTTCCGGGCGTTCTAATTTATTTGTTAAAGGTCATTGTGGATGTTCTGTCATCTTAAAAGCTTAGGAACCGCTGGCCTAGACATTAACTGATCCCTCGCCATTCGTTTATTATATTTTTTCTTAATCATTACCGTCTTTATCGTATGGGCACAAAAAAAGCCTGTGCCTAGGGCCCCATTCCTCATGGGGCCCCAGAAATACGAAGATATATGTTCTCTTATTCCAATAGCATAAGTATTGAATACTGCAGTTCTGGATTTGTCAATAGGCTGCGGCCTAGGGGCGGCAGCGGGCAAGGAGCGACAAATTTTTTGTAGGTGGTGGCAAATTAGGAGACGAACGCATGGTAAAAGAAAAAAAGGTCACCAACTTTCAGAGACGGCAAAAATTTTATAGTAAATCCGGCACTGTTGAATACTATTGAATATTGATACTCTGTTCTGGATGATAATCAAAAGCATACGTGTATGTTATTTCAATTGTAGTTTTACGGCGGCAAATATAATTTGTGTGCCCAAGAGAGAGGGAGTTCGATCTTAATATTACAATGTATAATAAGATTTATGTAAATACATATTATATTTTAGTCTACTTACTATGATTTTAACACATATTGTATGGATATTAGAGGAATTTTCTCAATTAGGATATTGAGCAATCGAGTCCAGAAAATAATTATTACGAAGAAAGGAGTGGATCCACATCTATTTCTTTTTGATTTTTAACTTCTCTGATAAGTAGGAAGTTTGGTTCCCACACTTTGGCTTGGTTGGTTGGAGCTCAGTAGCCTAAGGTGAACCCAGCACCTTTGGCGAAGCCAATTGAACCGAAGGAGCTGCTCTTTGTACCCCTCTTATAAGAAGAGGGGACAAAAAAGCAGGAGCGGACAAGGGGCGAGGATGGGAACATCCCATTGCACTGTCTTGACGTTGGGAGGGGTTGTTCTGTGGTGCGGTACAAGGGACTGACTAGCCGTCGAGGTGCCGTGTTGCTCAACAGTTTCAGAGCGCCTCACCAAAGGCGGCATTGGTGACACTCTCCGGGTTTTAGTAGGTAGAGCTGCGTCCACCTTACCATCTTTCGGGCGCAGCGAGTCCCACATACCCGACTGGGGAATCCACTCTCCCCCGCGGGATGCCTAAAAGCATTTCCCGGCGCAAAAGAAAAAAAAGATAGGAACTTTGGTACTTACCCGCAAAACATCAAATGTTTTGATGATTTCATTCTTTCTGAATCTGTGTGAATAGTCAGCGTCTATTTTAGCTGAATCTATGGAATAGAATTTTTTCATCAAACTGTAATGAAAATGATATAATTATGAATAAACACCAACTTTCAAGAAACCAAACTTTCACAGTAGATAAATAAATAGCACAAATATACACTAGTATACATAGTCAGTACATAGGGTAATTAATATGCCTCATAATATAAATAATAATATCTATGCACGCTTTTACACCACGTCAATCTGGTCCCGTGGTAAGTTTTCGAAGAACTTGTGTTACGGGTATCAGACAACGGAAATATATTTAATAATTTTATAACAGAACGAGCTGCTCAAATGCATCAACACCGCGAAAACGTAAATTAAAAGAAGTAATAATTAATAAGGAAAGTGTTATTTTTTTTTTTTTTTTAATTTATTGAGAGCTGGATTCGAGTCCTTCGCTCTAAACTGTACAATTTTATAACATATTATACTACGACAATTTAATCTACATAACATTAAACAAAATCTTCTACACTTCATATTTTTCCTTTACTATATCTTCTCTATTGACGAACATATAAACTTGAATAAGGGTTTAAAAAAACTTGGATTGGATAATATTTCTTCTGGGCGGCGGGGAACATTTATTTTATATTCTGAGCAAATGTTATTTATATCCGAAGCCAGGATTAATCTATGTAGTTTTAAAGATTCGCATTTAAAAATAATGTGGTTTATGTCAGCGTATGGCTCATTGCATTTAGTACACTTAGGATCTTGAATGATTTTCAATTTGAATAAATGAGAGGGAACCAGACAATGTCCAAATCTCATTCTAGTAATTATGGAGATAAATTTTCTTGATTCACAACTGGTGTTGTTATACCAGGGCTTAGTATTAAAGTCTTTTTGAATTTTAGCGTACCATTGTCCTTTATTCTGACTTGTTATAGTCCAATAATCTTTCCAAAGTCTATTAATCCCGTCTTTGATAATTGGAAAGTAATCCGAGAAAGGTGTTTTAACAACATCTCTGTGGTCCTCATCATATCCATTTTTTGCAGCTTGATCAGCTCTTTCGTTACCTGATATTCCTCTGTGGGAGGGTACCCAGACTAGCTCAACGTAAACATTTCTTTCATTTAAATTGTACAATAAATTTCTAATCTTAAATATTAAATAATTTGTTTTAAAAGATAATTTACAACTGTCTATAGCTAATAAAGCGCTTTTGCTATCGCAAATAATAATGACATTTCTAATATTGCTACTGGAATTTACATATAATAAAGCCATATATATAGCATAACATTCAGCAGTAAAAATTGAACAGTTATTATTTAGTAATATACATTTTGTACATCCTAAATTACTATCGAAATATGCTGACTTAACTTCTTGGGCACTTTTAGATCCATCCGTATAAATTATATAAAAATCTTTTTTGATATCTAATAATCTAAGTAATTCTGATTTACTATCAATATCAAGAATAATTTTAAATTTTTTCTCCAGAGTACTATCAAATTTATATCCATAAATCGGCCATATAGAGCTAGAATAAATAGATTTTGAGATTGACATCGTTAATGCAAAATTACTGACATTTGTGGAAGCATCGCAGAACTTATTGATTGAGCATTAATAACATTAAAGTTCACAGAACTTGATAATTCTTCTACTAACGATAACTTCCTTACAGGTAAAGAAGAGTTAATTGCAATCATTTTTAGAAAAAACTTCTGGGCTAACATTAAGCGTCTTAATATAAGAGGAGGAATACCGGTTTCTATTTCCATTGCGTTTATTGGTGTAGATTTCATTGCGCCTGTAATTATTCTTAATGCCCTATTCTGAATTATGTCTAGTCTCCTTAGCAGAGTAGGTCTAGCATTTATGTAGGCAATACAACTATAGTCAAAGTGACTTCTTATGATGCTTTTATATAATATATTTAAGATCTTTGAATCAGCGCCCCAAAAAACGCCTGCTAGATATCTCAATATATTAATTCTTTTATACGCTCTTTTACAAATGCAATCAATATGACTATTAAATTTAAGTTTATTATCTATAATTACACCAAGGAATTTTTGTTCCTTTACAATAGGGATGTTTTCATAGTTATAAGTAATTTGTACATTACAGTTTGATTTTCCAAATAACATTACAGAACTTTTGGATGAATTAATATTTAATTTGAGTTTATTATGGTAAAAAGTTTGCAATTGATTACGACCTCGGTTTATTCTACATTTAGCTATATTTACATTTTGATTAATAGAATACATGACCAAATCATCTGCATATTGTAGGATATTTACATCATTATCTTTTACATTTTGCTGGATCTGGGAGGTGTAAAGATTGTATAGAATTGGTGATAAGATAGCACCTTGCATTAATCCTTTATGTGCATACTTAGGCCCATGTATAATATTATTAAATTTAACATATACTGTGCGATTATACAAAAAATTGAATGTCCATCTTAATAACTTTCCAGGTATATTTAGTTCACTTAAAACTGTGATCAATTGGAATAGGTTTACATTATCATATGCCCCCTCAACATCCAGAAATACACAAATTGCATTAGAGTGAGCAAAAATAGAATTTTTAATGTCAGCAATGAGTGAAACGAAGCCTTCAACTGCACTTTTACCTTTTCTGAAACCTAGCTGATAATCAGGTAATAAAGAATTTATTTCTATAAAATAATCTATAAATCTATAAAAAACCTTACTTTAATCATGTGTTCAAAAATTTTTCCTATACAAGAAGTGAGAGAAATAGGTCGATAGGAGTTATGATCTTGAGGTTTGTTATTTTTTAAAATGGGAAGAATACATTGTGTTTTCCACGATTCAGGAACAATTTCAAAAGACCATAAAAGATTGTATATATTTAGAAGAACTAATTGTGCTACTTTATGTAACTTTTTAATCAATAAATATGGAAAGTCATCCAACCCCGGTGTAGAATCATTTCTTGACAGTAATGCACTATTAAATTCATCCCAACTAAAATTTTTTACAAGAAATTCATTATTTTTATCTATATTTGTTTTATCAAATAATTTTTCTAAACAAGTTTTATTTACTACTTCAGTCTTTGTATATTTATCAAAAAAGTCTGGTATAAAACTATCATTTCTATTGTTTGAGCCAATTTTTATGCGATTAAATCTTTTTATAAAATTCCATATATTACTAATGGGAGTGTATCTATTAAATGAAGCGCATAAATTTTTCCAACTTTTAAGTTTTTCTTCTTTGATAATCATTTTTTTCTTAGCTTCTAATTTTTTGTATTTAATATAATTTTCCATATTCATATTCCGTCGGTAAATACATAAAGCTAATTTACAATCCTTTACAGCCTTATCACAAATTTCATTCCACCAAGGAGAAGGGGCTTTACGTCTATTTTTTGTGCTATATTTTAATTTGGGAACACACTCCTCTTTTAGATTATTCAGAATATTACAAAATTTGTTGTAAGATCCTACAGGATCATCCTTATCTATCTTAAAATTATTGAAAAGACTTTCCGAAAGAAAATAGTATTTTTCCCAGTTTGCTTTCTTATACATATATTTGTTTACATTTTTATTAATTTCATAAGAAATTGGAGATGTATTTATATTAGTAAATGTTGGGTAATGATAACTGCCTAGTGGATCCTCACCAACATACCAGTCACATATGGGTGCTAACTCTGGACTAACTAGAGTGACATCAATGGCAGATATGTTATCATTTGGCCTACGTACAGTAGTGGCACTACCAGTATTCAGAATACACAAATCTATATCATCTATCAAGTCATATAGATTTTTACCTCTTGTGTTAGTTATTGTGCATCCAATTGCCACATGATGTGCATTAAAATCACCTGATATTATATATGGTTTAGGTAGACTGGTTATTATATTTTTTAGTCTAGAAAGATTTATTTTATTTTTAGGTGGACAATATACACACAGAATAGTTAGAGGGCCTATTTTTGTATCAACAGAAATGGCAATTGTTTGAATATCTTGTAAGTTTGGAGTTGAAAGTTGGACATATTTTATAGAACTTTTTATTAAAAAGGCTACACCACCGTGTTTATTTTCAGCATTTTTAAAAATAATATTGTATCCAGGCATAATAAAGTGTGATTGGGAATTTTTTAACCATGTTTCATTTAATAAACATATATCTATTTCATTTTCAAATAAAAGTGTTTGTAACAAAGGTTTTTTATTATTAATACTTTGTATATTATGTTGTACTAATTTTAATATATCCATTATTCAGATAAGTTTTTTATAAAAATTTCCTTAATATGAGATGTGGTCTTAATAGATTCAGAATTTCCTAATGCTACTAATGTTTTTACTATTGAGTTCATGAGTTTTATATTATTTAAAATATCTGAAATATTAAAGTTGTCTATTTTTGATGGAGTATGAGCAAATTCTTTGTTTTTATTTTTATTGTCAAATTTTCCTGCGTATTTCTGAATGTTGATCTTAGGAAGAGCTGGAAAGTTAACATTATCTTTATTAATAGTAGCCATTGCATAAGATTGTTTATTTTTCATTATTCTAGCTGACTTTATTGGACAATCTTTTGAAATAGCTAGATGATTTCCAGAGCAATTCATACATTTCAACGTTTCAGAATTACACTCTTTATAGGAGTGATTTTCAGAGCATTTAGAGCAAACTTGTTCACTACGGCATATTTTAGCTGAATGATTGAATTTAAAACATTTAAAACATTGTAAAACCGGAGGAATATACGTGTGTACTTTATATCTCCATCCGTCTAATAAAATATATTCAGGTAAAGAAGTACCCGAAAATGTAATAGATATGGTAGTCAATGGGTTTAAATTGTCTTTTTCACGTTTCATAAATCGTCGTATTCCTATAATATCTCTATCGCAGCATATTTTTTCAAAAAGTTCCTTATTACCTATTTCTTTAGGAATGTACCTAACAACTCCCACCCTTTCCACAGAGGATGCAGGTATATACGCTCTTAAATTATGATCTATCAAGCATTGGGCTTTTAGAAAGTCGTTGGCTAAAGCTGCTTGTTTAAATGATATTTTAATTTTATTGGAGTTAATTCTTGCTCGCTCATGAACTCCCTTGATATTTTTAAAATATTTTGATAAATTCAATGGATTCATATTCCCAAGTTTTATATCTTTATCCAGATGTTCAACATAAACAAAAAATCTCCATTTGAACTATTATCTGGATATTGTCTAGTATATCCGTTCTTAATGAATATCTTATACTTATCTACAGTTGGTGTCGACATTTTTCTTTTTTTGTTGGAAATGGACTTAACCACTCTTTCCTCTTCATCTCCGTCGCTTTCTCCTTGCATTAGTATTATTTAATAACTAAATTTACTATTAAGAAACTATTTAAATAAATTTTATTTAGAGGACAATTTTAAAAAAGGCGCGTTTCTCTTCCCGCCAAAAGAGAATCTCTAGGAAAGTGTTATCAAACGGCAAAGATGTCAGATCAAAAAATTACAGGCAAAAAATAGAAGGCTCCAGAAGAAAATAACTAAAATGGAAGATATTTTAAACGAATTACAAGATAAATATCTACAAAACGAAGAAGTAGATACTCTAAAGAATACAAATGTACAGGTATGTACCTACTATTATAACCAAAAAATTATCAACAAAAGTACTGTCGTGTTACACATTAGCAAAGTATAGACGTGTAAAATATTTTACAGACAAACATTTTTTTCTGTTTCTTGTATGTTATTATACATAAACACGGAGAACGGATGGTCGATGGGCCAATAAGGTTCAAGAGTGGAGGCCGCGTTTAGGAAGACGAAGTGTTAGTCGGCCATTAACCAGGTGAGAAGACGAACTCAGTGCAGTGGCCGGACCATGTTGGATGAGAGTGGCAAGGAATCGGCCGTCTTGGCGTTTATTTAAGGAGGCTTGTTCAGCAGTGGACGGATAAAGGCTGATGATGATGTATGTATTTACAAAAAAAATTTTAGGAAGGAAGGAATATAATAATATACAGCCAGGTCATATGTTTAAAGCCTCGGTCAGACGGAGCGATGATAAATGTCCAAATACAAATGTAGAATTATTGTAGATTTTTTTAATGTATAAAAACAAATCTTGCAGCTTGACTTAAAATAAAAATATTGTTTAAAAGTACATAATACTTATTCGTTATTTTATTGACAACAAACATTTTCATCACAGATACATTGTGGCGTGCTGTCACCTCCTGCTGCATCTGAAAAAGAAAGCTAAAAACTAATTATAAACTAAATACTTAAGTACTAATTATTTTACACCTAAATCCATAATTAATAAATGATATAAACCAATACTTGTATATAAAATTAAGCCTAAATATTAATTCCTTATAATTATAATTTTCATGACTACACTTACCTCTCAATCCCTGAGACGCGTAAGCTGCGTAGATTCCGTAATGTATGATTATAATATATTATTTCTTCTACGGAAAATGGGTGCCGTGGGTCTAAGTGGTAATTACAGTAAAATTCTATGTAATTTGTACAAAAAAAAATATCGACAATTTAGTGAATTCTACCACATCCCTATTGTATTGCCAATGTAAAATTATTTATTTGATTGAATTATGGATAACTTATTAGTTCGTGGATAGGTAAATAATTTTTGGATCCAATATTTTCCAATGTTTTAATATTGCACAACTATTGCTTGAAATAACTCTTCATAAATGCGGTTAAATTTTAGTACTGATAAACAACCTTGCACGAAATAGTACAGAATTTGTTGTGTGGCAACTCAAACGTAGTGATAGACGTTTCACACATCAGCATATTGACACAGTACATGGTAGAAACTACCCTAGCATATTAATATAAGGTATATTTTTGAAATGACCTTTTTGCTTAGTGTTTGTATCCAATAACAACGATTTTTTTATGTAGTGAAAATACGAAGTATTCATACAATTGTGACCTTGTCGCCCTTCTACCTCTTTTACTGTTCTGTGATTTTATACTATACATAATATTTTAAATTTTTATTGACCACACAGAAAACTTTTTTGTTCCCTGGCGGGATTCTAACCCGCAACCTCCGGCTTGAGCGCCAACGCGCTAACCACTGAGCCACCGAGGTCGTCATAAGGAGGTTACAATTTTGTTTTCGACCACGACGCAGAGCAGGACAGAAAACAGGACACTAAATTAGAAGCCTCCGTGTTAACATTGCTCTGGTAAGGATAGAGATCCCCTCAGGACTCAAATATTAGGCCTTTGACAGTGATCTGGTATGGGATAAGGATGGAGATCCCCTCAAGACTCAAATATTAAGCATTTGACAGTGATCTGGTATGGGATAAGGATGGAGATTCCGTCAAGACTCAAATATTAGGCCTTTGACAGTGATCTGGTATAGGATAAGGATGGAGATCCCCTCAAGACTCAAATATTAAGCATTTGACAGTGATCTGGTATGTGATAAGGATGGAGATCCCCTCAAGACTCAAATATTAGGCCTTTGACAGTGATCTGGTATGGGATAAGGATGGTGATCTGGTATGGGATAAGGATGGTGATCTGGTATGGGATAAGGATGGAGATCCCCTCAAGACTCAAATATTAGGCCTTTGACAGTGATCTGGTACTTATGGGATAAGGATGGAGATCCCCTCAAGATTCAAATATTAAGCATTTGACAGTGATCTGGTATGGGATAAGGATGGAGATCCCCTCAGGACTCAAATATTAGGCCTTTGACAGTAATCTGGTATAGGATAAGTATGGAGATCCCCTCAGGACTCAAATATTAGCGTGTACTATGACATCAGTGTCCACACCTTAGAGTATACATAGCCGCTTCATTGTGCCGATTGCAAGCAGACGCGTTCTATCACTACATAGTATAAAACAAAGTCGCTTACTCTGTCCCTATGTCCCTTTGTATGCTTAAAGCTTTAAAACTACGCAACGGATTTTGATGCGGTTTTTTTAATAGATAGAGTGATTCAAGAGGAAGTTTTATAATATGTATAATAACATCCATTAAATAGTGGAGAAATACTGTTATTTTTGAGGTTTCTAATGTGATGTCGTAAATAAACACATTTTTTGCACTTACATTGCAAACGCTGGATGAACACTAACAGATAGATCAAAATAATGTACTACATTATTGTACACCTTAGAAAGATCTACAAAAATGTCCGAGATGGCATATGTGTATCTCTTAAGGATAACATACTATATCCATTTTAATACTTCAAAAGTGTGCAATTATAAAACGATAGTTGGAAAGCTATTTACACAAATGTGGTATTAATCCTTATCATTTTAAATATGTTATATGGTTATGGGATATGGTTCATTTACCTACCGCGTGCACTGGTTCAGTGCTAACGCAGTTTCAACACCTCAGGACACCCGATAAGCTCGTGTAGCCCTACCAAACCTACATAATATATATAATATAAGCCCTACACTCACCCCAATGAGCCGCAGAACACCAAATTTACACTTTCACCATAGTTTTTCTATTTTTGATTCGCGCTGGTCGGCCGACACACACTATCGATCCGCCATATTTTTCTCTTCTTCTTTGCCATCCTTTTCCGCTAGATGGCGCCGTACGTTCCCGCTCAAATTTAACCCCGTAAGAGCGAGATAAATATATACAAATATAAAATGTGTGAGTGAAACGGCACGAGGCCTGTGTAATGTTGGTAGTATCAGTGCCGCGTTTAAAATTACAATAAAATAGCAACATAATGGCGTTAAAAACTAAACAGTTAGCTTGAGCATTTCATGAAGTATGTTTTTCCCGTTTACACCATGCAAATGAAATGCATATCTTAGAAGATATAGGTAGCAAAATCAAAATAAGGCGACACCGTGATTTCGACCGAGCCGCGCGAGCCGGGCACTCCGTGATGTCGCGCCCGGCCCCGGTTCCGAAAGTTAGGATAATAATTATTATTGTATCAATGTAATATGATGTAGGTATATGGTAGAATTGTGTATCCTAAATATGTCTTTTTTTTTTGTTCCCGCTGGGGAATGCTCTTAAACATGCCCCCGGGCCCGGGGGAGCCCGGGGGTTATCTGGGACTCTCTGTGCCCGAAAAGATGGTAAAGTGAGCGCAGACTCTACCCACTAAGCCCCAGCGGTGTTCTCCTCTTCGTCTGGGTGACCCGGCGAGGGAGCTGTGGACGTCCTCACCGGGTCCTAAATATGCCTATTGAAAAGTCCGCGATGGCATAATATGTCTATATTACTTAAATATAACATACTACCTATATCCATTTTAAAACTTTTAAAATTGGCAATTTTAAAGCGGTAATGTAAAAGCTATTTACAAAAATACGGTATTAATCACTTCATATTTTAAAATAAAGTCCTACGCCCGTCCATAGATAAATAATCATCATCAATCCGTGTACGGCTGTACATCTAAGTTAACGCGGGCGAAGCTGCGGGCAACAGCTAGTTATAGATATTTATTATGTTTATTAGTTTAGTAAAGCGCTGTGAGAGTGACGTTCCATGAGTATCTAATATATTTAAAAAAATATCTATATTTTAAATTAGGACATTCATCATCATCACCATCAGCCGCGATCCATCCACTGTTGAACAGAAGCACCGATCAATAAACCGATAAAAACAGAAATGTTATTGCTTTCTTTTATTTTGCTTCCAGGAATCGCTCTCACAAATTGGCACTTCATATTTCACCATTTTAACATAAAAACCATAAAGTATTACATTTCCGCTAGGTATATTAACTTTATGATATAAACAAATATTATGTTGAACAGCGCGTGTTGTTTTGACACTGATTGAACGTTTCCAAGACAATGGTTTTGTCTATGTTCACACCTGTGCTTACAGTTCATACTTAGTGACGCGCGCGGACGCGAAAGGTCCACATCCTAATCGAAGGTAGCTGTTAAAATGAAAGCCACTAACAGTTCTATTTTCTTTCGAAACAAAAACCCCCAATTCGTCCAATTAAAATACAATGGTCTATTTACCTAATTTATGTATATATTTACTAATTTATTTATAAATAAATTAGAAAATAATATGTGCATTAAGTGCCAATAACCACTCAGTACTTACTAGAGTATTTCCCCCTTATTCAAGTAAGTCAACGACGTATAATCCTCCAGCAGATCTTGTGTGAGGCCCGGGTATTTCGTCTCGCAGGCGCCCATTGTGACCAAACAATATTCCATACAATTACTGAACCAATTAAAATGATAAGTTGATAAGATATCAACGCTGATAAGCTCAATTGTTGATGTGACGTACCGGAAGAGCATGGAAGTCATTGACGTGCGATATTTTGTGAATTAATATAATTTCATGTTGGGTAAGCAAATAGAGAACTTCTGATGTGTTATAAATATTATAAACGAGTTTACTCAGAAGTAAAAAAAATCACCCACACCACCTCGATATCTCGATATCCACAATATTATAATAAAACAATTTTTACGGATTTTATCGCGGTTTATTAAGATTTTTACAAGCCCGACGTTTCGGATACTTTACAGCAACCATGACCATCTCCTCCCGTGAGCATGGTTGCTGTAAAGTATCCGAAACGTCGGGCTTGTTAAAATCTCAATAAACCGCGATAAAATCCGTAAAAATTGTTTTATTATGATGAGTGAAATTCGCGTAAACATTAGAAAACAAAATCCACAATAGTTCGTTTTTTCGGCATTTCCTGCCTCACATGACGACTATTTGGAACCAGCTGCCACCTACGGCATACACATATTTGAAAGGCCGGCAACGCTCCTGCAAATCCTTTTGGTCTAGCGGGTGTCGCTGATCACCTACCATCAAGTGAAACGACTGTCCGTTTACCCCTTTTATATATATTATAGTGGTAGGCTCAGTTGCTACACTACACCTTTTTAATGAAATTTTGAATTGTCAAAATCGAGGACAGCATATGCGGGTGGGCGCGGTATTTGTTTTATATTAGTAGTCCAGTCCAATCTCAAAGCATACCTAACATATGAATAGTAGTAGCATAGCTTTAGAATGAAGAATCTAATCAAAAATATTTTCGAATAAAAAGACAATTTAGTTTCAGGAAAATAATTTATTTCTTTCAATTTATACCTGAGATCAAACTCAGCAATAGTAACACATTTATAAAAAGTTACATAGTCGAGTCCACCCTTAATATATTAATTTTGCTTATCCACTAAAACTAGAAAGGTATTTTGGTTTGCGCAGGCAAAGGAATCCAAAAAATACGTACACGACGGACAGAAATACCGCTACATCTATATGCTAAACAGACTTTACCAAAGCAGATTGTATAATTTTGCCTGCGCATTTAACTATGAGAGTACATAAGATAAACGAAAAGATTTTGATACTCACATTTTGATACTCACATTTTTATTTTTGAAGCCTCAAACAGTTAAACTGCTAATTTACATAGACATTGTCCATTATTTTTTAGGCGAATAGTCAATACTTGGATAAATAGATATTACTACATATTATGAACGTATAACACATATGAATATAGGCGTGTATGATAGCGCCACGTAAATAGACGCTAAACTATTCTAGAGTATAATACCTAGATCAGAATTTACCAGATTTTACTTTTTCAGATTACCCAGACCAGTATGTCTAGACACCACAAAATAATCCAAAAGTTTTATATGAAAAAGAACTGAAATGACAAACTCGTACAGTCGCGTGCACTAACATGTATACGTCATTTTCAATCTGTCATTTTACTCATTTCCTAGACATTTGCACACGTCCTGATTATCTTATAGAACGGGCTTATACTGATAAAGAAAACACTGTTTTATTTACCTAGCTTGTTACAAAATTTCATGATTCTATGTCAATGGGTATCTTTTTGGTTTGACAGACAGACTGTTCGTCTGGAACAAGTGTACGTCTAAGATTTCCGTTTTGTCATTTCGAGGAACGGAACCATAAAATTCAGTAAGTGACGTTTGCAACGCCCCTTTGGGTTACTATAAAGTTTGCTTGTCATATAAAAAAAAATATTAGACGCCA
Source organism: Helleia helle (assembly GCA_963853865.1). Taxonomy (NCBI): domain Eukaryota; kingdom Metazoa; phylum Arthropoda; class Insecta; order Lepidoptera; family Lycaenidae; genus Helleia; species Helleia helle. The sequence continues at coordinate 13,557,173 of OY971433.1, read as the reverse complement.
TTTTAAATTATTCTCATACATGGTGCAGATAACTGTACAAAAGTACTAGGAATACATAATAAGAAATTCGAGTATATATTAAAATTAAATAACGAAAGAAAATATCAACCTATTTTAAATTATGATTAGTTGTGAAGTGTTTCAAATTATATTGACATAATGAAGTACAGTGTGTGGCATAAAGCTGACACTGCGCAGGACTAGAGTTGTCGAAACTGTGTCATACAAATAACATGGAAGCCACCGCGTCACAAAATTAGCTAATTAACTAAGAATGGAACACAAAACAGCTGATGCAAAAATAAAATATTAATCATTGCAAAAAAAATGAATTATTATGCTATGAGTTTATAAATCAATTATTTTTCTAGTTATAGCTTGACCAGAAATATATAAACCCTGCGTGGTGTCGCCACTGTATCTTTATTACGTCAACACATAATCGTCCATACAGAAATTAGTTCCGAAATTTTCCGCAATATGGCGAGGGTTTTTATTTTTCTGGTCAGGCTATACAAATAAATCATATATTGTACAATAATTGAGTTTTTAAAAATTCCAATCTTTTTTATCTTTTTTAACAAAGGTTTGGTGATATTGTTTTAAAGAAAAAGAACTCAAAATAATATTTATTTAAATGTATAAATTCAAGCCATGCCTTTTTATTTACTTATGTTCCTTTAAGTCCAAAGTAATTTTTATTTTTTGTATATTTTGCTTGTTTGTTTCTCAACCACATTTTAAAACACATACTGCGATTTTTATGCAATACATTACGAAATTTCATCAGCATATGTACTTATTATAAGCAGTATTAACATAGACAAATCAGTATAAGTATTAAGACAAAACATTACCTGTCATTTCGACATATTGTGCCTTATTTTAAACGCATCATCTCTTTGGAAAGTCCAAATTGTCGAATGTGATTTGTCTCCTCGCTCGCATTTTAGCCGCCTCCTCGAAAGACGGCATCGAGTTTGACTTAAACAACTCCGCTCGATCCACACTACCGAAGCCGATGCTACTATTGGAACTAGAATCTATATTCACTAACTTATCTTGCAATATGTTCTTGGTAACGCTCCGGGGTTGATCCAGTTTGGCTGACCCGTCTTTGCACGTGTTCTCCTTGACCTGGGAGGTCAACGTGGCCGGCACTTGCTTGGCTCTCATCTGCTGGTACGCCGACGCTGATATGTAGCCTGACAGCTTGTTGGTATCGCTCGACAGCTTGATTTGCTCATCTTGAAAACATTCATCGACCGTGCGACCTTGGATTATCGGGAAAACGTACTGCCGGGCCAATCTGGGAAAGTTATATTTTGTTTTAGCTTATTTATATATACACACAATAGGGATGTTGACACATGTTACAAATTCATTTAGTTACGTTTTACACATTATAGATAGTATTTGAAAACCTAAAATAACATTTTCAGGGTCTATTTATGCGTCTTAAATTGAAGAAAATCATTTTTAAAATGTTATTTATCACCCATTATCACGTGACTGCATGCGCCAGTTATAAAACGAAGACGTCACTGACCAGTAAACAAACTGTCATAGCTGTCATAACCAAGTTTTATGTATCACCGGCGAACTGCAAGTTTGACAGAGTGCGAGTATGTTTATTGGTTTGTGACGTAATCATGGTCACATGACAGCTTGGAGCGTTTTAGCGGGCATTTTAAAAACTATTTTTATTTACGTCTTTTTTTATTAAAATAGGACATATTTCTTCATAGAAGTATATTTTCGTTTTTATATAGGGGAAGTATATCTACCAAATAAAATCAATATAAAAAATTAGTCAACATCCCCATTCCATACAAATATTTTAATGTGGTAACTTGTTTAGTTTAGTAGTAGTAGTTCTAGTTTGAATCATCCAATTTCAACTTCCTTTGCACAAACATAATAAAAAAGTGTGTGGTGGCCAAGCTTGTTTGTGTCGACCAGAACGTCCAGAAGAAAACGAAAAACTACTAAGCGTATGCTTTTTTATTTTATTGGGAAGAAAAAACATTATATCGAGTGACAGGGAGGTGAAGGGTTCACCTCCCACCATTTAGGCGTTTATCTATTTATTTCAATCACAACTTACAACTATCATTACATATACTACCCAATTCGATAGTGAAGCACATATAATTTAACTTGTATAACAAATAATATAACGCTATCATTGTGAATACATTTAGCGTACAATTAAAAATATCCATCTCCTCTGCTACAAGGTTGAGAGTGAAGCGCCCGCGTCAGTGGCGCCTCGTTCAATAAATTAGTGCGACCACGAGGTACAACCAGCAGGTGAGGCCGACGTCGTCGCCACACATATCTGTCCGGCACACACAAACACACTAACATAATATATCCGCGTGATGTACCTTACCCTTAATTAACCTAAATCATTGAGCATATAACGCGAATAGAGCGGTAAAACAAATTCCGCCAAATTTGTGCTGCGACGCTACGCCGATCTGCACTCTCATTGGCCGAATGGACCATTGATGGATGATTGGCCGATGGGACTGTATGTAAGATCACTGGTTGGTTGAATTTCTATGACATCAGTGACAAATCACTGACCAGTTTCGGAATTGTATGGCTCACACTACTACTCTATCCGGTTAAATGCCCGATGACCTAAATAAATATAATACAAGTGCAAGCTCCCGCCTGACTCGTAGCTCGTGATGTCCAACCATGCCCAACAAAACGAAGTTGGATAAATAAGAGGATAAAAGGGATATATTATTACACCATATAGCCTAAAATATAAAAACTTAATTTTGTCTTGTATCCCCTCAAACATGAGACTATACTTGGTCTCATGCGGGGCCCAGATGACTCGGTTGAATTTGACTATAAACCAGTACATTTATTTAACACTAGCTGTTGTCGCCTGCTTCGCCCGCATTAACTTAGTTAACTCCTATTAGTCACAGCGTGATGTTATATAGCCTATAGCCTCCTCGATAAATGGGCTATCTAACACTGAAATAATTTTTCAAATCGGACAGTAGTTCCTGAGATTAGAGCGTACAAACAAACAAACTTTTTTTTATAAGAAAAACTTAACCAATAATTGTATAATAATATGTTGGGACAACTCTCATACGGCCATCTGATCCCAAACTAGGCAGAGCTTGTCCTATGGCAACCAGACAACTGATAAATACTCATGTATTTCTAAACACATACATATTATAGATAAATTAAACCCAGGCAGAAGAAATCATCGTGTTCATCACACAAACATTTTTTCTGTGTGGGGATCGAACCCACGACCTTCTGGTTTAGCAGTCGGGGTCACTAACCACTAGACCAACAGGCCAGAACATAGATTACTTGGTGTCGGTAATTCCTTACTTGAACATGGTGTCGGAGGTGGAGAGCTTGGGTGCAGCGAGCTTGGAGGCGTGCGGGGGAAGCGTCAGCAGCCGCCGCGTCAGTCGCGCCAGCAGGGACGCCTTCTCCTTGAACCCCGGAGACGACATCTTCCACCCGTGCAGCCGCAGCGCCTCCGTCACCGCCCACAGCAGTTTCTGTTGATGATCATTAATGGAACCGGTGGTAGATTCATTTTTCATCATCATCATTCTAATAAAAAAAATGATTTTATAATACAAAAAAAGAAAAATACAATAAGGAAAAACGCGAATCTGACAACGCGAAGGGTTATGAAAAACGTGTTTTTATGTAATATTAGCTGCCCGACCCCGGAATTGTGGTCTGTTTGTACAGAAGCATTTTGAGGGTATGACAAGAATATGCGCTTGAATTAATTTTCCCGCGCGTTTTATTTAATGCGAAAACTCCTAAAATATTCATTTATATTACATGGCGTAAGATGATGATTCGATTATAAGAATGTACAATGAAATGCTTAAGGTAATTAACGTATATAATAATAACTACAAACACCGTCGCTACACTAAGTCTGCCATCTGTAAACATAGTCTTGACAAAGCTCGCCATTATATCAGATTTGATAAACCACAAGTCCTCGCAAAAGAACACCGATTCCAACCAAGGATGATCCGTGAGGCTATTGAAATTAAAAAAACATCCTAATTTCAATAGAGAAGATGACTGGCTCTTAACACCAGCTTGGGATCCCATTATTAATATTATCAAATCAAAATCCAAGCATAATATGTCACAGATTAAAGATACAGTTAGCACTTTCTGCGTAGATAGGACTAACCAAAATATTGATGTATCATAGGGTAGTTTCGAATAACTTTGTAACATTAGGACGTATGACACCTCAGTCCTCCCGTGACCATGGTTGCTGTAAAGTATCCGAAACGTCGGGCTTGTAAAAAATTTAATAAACCGCGATAAAATCCGTAGTGTTTCATTATAATGAGTGAAATTCGCGTAAACATTAGAAAACAATATACAAATACTACATTAATAGCTTATTAATTGCCGTGATGTACGAGACTATTTTTTTTAGAAGATAAAATGCGTATAGTGAGCTATCGTTAAAAGATAGACATATACCTTTGCAGACTTTTTTGTAGGTCTCTAAAAGAGAACTATTTCGCCATGATTTTTTTTTGTTATCAAAGGGATAAGGCAGCGTTTTCAATTGTAGCTCCCAAGCGACTTGAATTTTGCTGACTCTTACTACAATTATCCTTATATTTTAACTAATTTACTCAAAACTTTCACAAATTATATACTAAAACCTGCATTAGATATCAATGTATCTATTGGTGAAAATTGCATGAAAATCCATCCATTAGCTTTTGAGTATATCGCGTACAGACTCGCAACGGAGTACTTTGTTTTATAATATTATGTACTGATAACAAAAGTATTTTTTTTGTGTTTTCAGATTTTTCATGATTTCATGTCAATGGAAAGCACCTTAGTATAGGTTTGGTTTTACAGACCGACAGACAGACGGACAATGGAGTGATCATATATGGATTCCGTTTGGTCATTGAGGAACAGAACCCTAATAAATATATAGAGTAAGCCCTCTGATACGACGTATCAGAGGGCTTACTCTTGGCACTCGATCCTATAGAAATTTAGGATTGGGATCGAGAACTTGTCAATCAAAACAAAATGCCTCAAATAGGCAAAATTTTTCCCTCTTTCGGTAGAGATATTTTTTTGTAGCAACCCTTATTAATGTCAGAATTCTCCGGAAAAAAATCAGAGTATAGTTTATCTGTTTAAAAGAACAGATTACACAACACAAACAGGGTTCACAAACCTTTTTATGCGTTTCGTTCAGTTCGGCCATGGTCCTCGAAGCTGGCATCTCTGAGGCCCGACGGTTCAACGTAATCGACCCAGGCTGGGAGGTGATGGAGTCGCCCCCAAACGACAGGCTCTTAGCTATCTTACTCCGGTTCTCTGGTCCTTCGTCGAACGGATTTCGCTTTCGTTTCAAAAACTGATCGCTTTGCGTCCCATCCATGCTCTTGGTCTCCTCCGGTCTCACTGGGGATCCGAATAGAGCACGCTTCGACCTCATAGCTTGATGTGGCACCGAGGAACTCAAGGGTACGGGCACATTTTTCCTATTCTCCGGGCTGATAAATAGAGCACGCTTGAGGGTTTCTCTCGCTGGTTGGGACCTTGATAAACTTTCGTTGTCTAATAACAGGCGTCTCATTGCCTTCTTTTTGCTAGAACCACTATTCGCCTTGGGGGTCTTCGCTGGGGTCTTCTTAGGGGTCTTGCTGGATGGAGTCCGTTTCCCGGGAGTCCGTTTCGTCCTCGGACTCTTTCTCTCCGCCGAGTTGACAAGCTTTCTGTGTGGGAAGAAACTTAAAAATATTCTTTGTCAGATTTTGTCTTAACAACTCACAACAACAGTAATTGTTCAATTTATTTATTAAGAGGTAGTGCCATGCTGCTATGCAGCCGAATTCGGCCGGCAGGACCGGGGTGGTAAGTCTCGCTCACATAACAACGTCATCAAGTGACAGCTATCGTGGGGTATAGGGAAAAGGAGGGCGACACATCTGCATAGCTTTTGATTGTACGGATGTGTATGGGCGTCGTTAGTCATTATAAGGCTCCGACTGCTCGGTTGCCTCCTTATGACATAAAACATCGAATAAATAGTGTATGTTGATAATATTATTGTTAATAAGATAATATTATTATAAAAATTAAGAAGAATATAATGTGATATTATTACACAACAAAACTAAAATAACTAGCATGGCGAGTACTCGGCTTTACGGCGTAGTGACATTCGTCAATTAAGCGAATGATAAAACATAAATGGTTTAACATTTTTAACAATTATTTTGCTAGTAAAATGTATGTGTTTGAAAATAAACTTTTTTGTTTCAATAATATTCAAATAATCCTTTGTGTATATTCTAACGACACTATCCCTGACACTTGGTATAAAAAAGTGATATTATAAAGAGTCTCAAATTCTTATCAGATACATACTTTTTATCAATGAGCACCATCTTGGAGGTGGAACATTGCGCCTTCTCGCTGATGGTGGCGGCGCTGCAAAACGCTTGGCGGCGACGGGCGAGATGCGACAATCGACGTCCCGGTGACTTCACTTGGGCCATCCTATAAAATATTTTTTGATAGTTTGATATACAAATGGGCAGACAAGCCATGTGATGGTACCATCAAGTAGCTCGTCTTCCCATTACATAAACGAGTCAACCTGAGACTAGCACAGGCAACTCATTCATGTGTTGTCTATTGCGTGCACTCACACATTAGCTGTAAAGACTGCGTGGTTCATGAGATTATTGCTAATATGTAATTTAATATTATTTTCTAATATTTACATACACTCATTATAATGAAACAACTTCTGGGAATGTGGGTGGAAGCCACAAAGGGTGATCTCCGACCAAGCGAGATAGTATGCTCGGCCAGGCCGAAGCCCACTTACTATCAATTCAGCCATTGTATGTATAGCGACGAGCTGTGGAACTTATATATATATTATACTTATATATATATATATATGATAGCGCGATTCAGTATTGTGGCGCTGATTGGTCCGCCACAAACTTTTACGCGGCTCATTAATATTTTTAGATGCTCGATGTTTCTGATACTTTAGTTTACAGCAATGACGGGCATGGACATGTGTCCTCCCATGTTTAAAGTTGTTTCATCATAAAGTATTATACAGTCCATAATTATTGTTTTATTTACCATGGCTATTAACCTTAACACCTAAGTTGATTTTAGTTTGACAGCCAAATGTGTATGTGGCCTTAGTGCTTGAACGTTTTAAACTTAAATTTGAATACAGATTTTTTAAATCGAAAGCAGATGTGCTAGTGATGCTTCTTAAACATATTTTATCGAAATCTGTTTAGCCATTTCACTTTTGTTTTAATAATAATAAATCTTTATTTCAGAAATTAATCCATACAAATTTAGTTAGAAGGTTTACATTCTTATTTCCATCAATATAAGTACATCATACTAGATTTCTCATTCCGAATACTCACTTTGTTCAACTGAACATCTATATAGGGGGATATTTAGCATGCTTTTCATTTTTATTTTGCTGAGCTCTATATTTCAAAATAATAGGAGACAAGAGTCTTCTAAGAAGGCCTTCCCAGATATGGTACCAACCATAATAAATATCCAGTAATTTTTAATATCGGTTACATTCGACTATTATTATTATTTAAGGGTGGGGACACCAGCGAGGCCAGACGGGTGATCAGTCCTCATTAACGGGACCATTTCACCCAATACATTCGACTATGTAACTACTATTCCTCATCCTAATAAAAAAGCACCAGCAAGACTTATACATAGGTGACCTGAAATTAAACTCTACATTAACATAACTCACTTAATTCGCAATGCTTTTCGTTTACATGCACTGCTCGGAGACTGAAGCCCTCCAGAATAAATATTAACACTAGTATCAGTTTCCGCTCCCACAAATCTTTCCGCATACTTTTGGTTCAGTCTTTCTAAATTTTCTGAGTGAGAAGTTAAGTTGTAGCTGAAAATAAACAGTATTTCTGCAGTCACATTCTTAACAAATTAAATTATTAGTTTAGCCACACAATTATTTATTGGACATGTGATTAAACTTCTAATTTTATAACAAAGCAACGGGAAAATGACATAGCTTCTAATAAACTAATTCGTCTTTTTTACAATGCCAACTAAATATTCTATAGAAAGCGTCAAGTCAAGTAAAGACCATAATTATTGTGACCTGTCCTTATTTATACATCGCTACCTAATTTACTAACTTGGCCATGGATTTTATATCTCGTCACCATTTTATGTTTTACAGCTTCAACACAATGTCTCAATCAATCAATATGGGATGAGTTCATCATGCTGAGTTGTATTTAGAGTGGTTTACATAGAAGAACACTAGTGGCTAAGATAGTATTATTTAGATGCTCGTTAATTGTGGCTGACTTAGTAATTTAGAAGGCAACATACATTTTTTGAGGCGAATAATGATATTAAAAAGAAGCCTGTTTAATTAGCACCCATTAAATAGCATAGCAAAATCTTAAACTATTCTATTAGTAAATATATTTCGTAACAAAATGTGTTAACACTAAATGTTTCCACATTCTTTCAGTTTTTATAAAAACCAAATACACAGAACAGTAGCTGAATATCTTCATTTAAAGATTTCTTTAGAAATAGGTTATGGTGAAAGATCGAACATGTGTTTAAAATCAACAATAGTAATTTATATATTATTTCAATGTTATTAATAAAAAACAATAAGATAATATTATTGTTCTAGAAGTGCTTATCATTATAACTATTGAAGGTGAAAAATTACTGACCACATGGACAATACAGACAGATAGCAAAAGGCTTTAACAATAATAATTATATACTTACTACACATCATAGTATTTGCATTTTAATATATCTGGCCACTCAGTTTGCAAAACGTCTGATTCAGTAGCCATTTTAATGTCTATTGTTTTATCATTAGTACTATTATTCAAATGTTCAGTGTTATCGGTGGATGTCCTTTTGCCTTCATTCACAAAGTCAGTTTCACAATGATCATTTGTTACTGGTATTTTCACAAATGAAACCTTCTTCTTTGGAGTCATTGAATTTGTTTCCATGTCCACATTCTCCTCTCCGTTGAAGAATGGAAGGTAGCTGTAATACTTTTTTAACATTTGGTTAACATCAGTCTTTAAAATTGTCACTGATGGTGGAGGTAGCACACCATGCAGTCTTTCCTGCAAAAAAAATACAATATCTATGAGTTATAGATGTTTTATTTTAAGGAAGAGGGGGGCCATCTTTGCATTAGTAAATGTATGCAAATTATCTTAGCATGTGGAAGCTTGGGAGCGCTCAGCTAAGTATGCTGATACTCCCCCTGTAGTTACACAGTGTATTACAACTACAAGTATGGCCCTCACACTTTCGTGAATATAAAACTGTAACAGTTAAAAAATATATAACTTTCACATATTCATGAAAATGATATAAATTAGAGACAATGATATATTCACATGAATATATCATTACACAAATGTTTATTGTAATTTAAAACTCCACCCCATCCATGCTTCTCGTAGGTAATATAATATGTACTATATTACACTAATCATACAATGAAATTATACATTATATTATTAGTGCATATATGAATTTCAATGCATGTGCAACCTAATGCTAATGTGAAAGGTACTCTAGTACCTTAAACTAGTAGTAGTAATAGTATATCTATAACCATTAACATCTATACACTCTTACCTCAATTTTTCTAACTTGTCTTTTGTCATTTATCTCATAATCTTTAAGGAAACTCCAAAACTGTTCTGGTGCTGGAGTTATTTCTTCATCTCCATCTGAGAACATGTCAGGTGAACGGACTCCACTGTCAAAAGAACCCTCTAGGGAAGAATAACTATGCTCTGTATTCCACTTTGAACTCCCTTCGTTTTGCAACTTTTTAGAACTACATTCCATAGATTGCGAATTTTCACCAATTTCTGAACTTTTGTCATTATTAATGGATTCACTATTACTCCTGTCTTCACTATCACTATCCTGATGATTACATATATCGTTTTGTCTGTTACTTAGATCACTAAAATTATTTTCAGTCAAATTTAGGACACTGTTAGCTGTTGTTAGAGCAGTTATTGGATCCACTATGGGTTTTAACTTCTGTACATGCTTTAAAATAGTCGCGTTAAAAGACAGTTCGGTTATAGGTAGCTTGAACACATTTTCAGTACCTTTACCGTCACGGAACAATGGTACACTGTCAACCGCGTTATTACTGTTTTCCATAGTTGAGGTTATGAACATAGGTTTGAAATCGTGAGATTTGGATTCCTCGGAAGACACAGGTACGTCAGTCAAATCAGATTTATCATTTATACAGTTCTCAGTGAATGAGGACGATTCTAATAGGGACGCGTTCGTAGACGTGCAAGGTGAACCAATTTTTATCAAATCGTCTAAGCCCTTGTCAACATTGTCAATTAGCTGTAGTGATTGTGTCTTATTAATATGTAAATCACTTTTCTCGTACACATTCGATTCCTTGGCGTTCAAAAGATCAATGTTACCTTCACTGTTGGAGCTTTCGTTGTCACACTCGGACGGTGCTCTATTTTCACGATGATTGTTTGTAAAGTTATTCACAACGCTGAAACTTCTCATGTATCTCTCATATAGGGAAAAACTATTGCTCAAAGAGAGACAATTTGATTCCTCAAAGGATTCCATTACCAATGGCCAAATGATAACTACATTATTTGTTACTATTTTTGTACAATAAATCCAATCATAAAGCACATTATATAATAATATTTATAATTGTAACTTATACCGAAATCATAGGAATTCATGTAACTTCAGGCAAATTACATAAATCTTTATAGTCCTTAATTTTTATAGACACAAATGATTACACAAGGCGCACAGCGCCGCGCCAGCTGCGCCGGGCGATCACAGAGCAGTGTTGCCAAATGGCAAAATACCAATAGGGATTAGGGAATAGGGATAAGGAGTAAAAGAACAAAGATTACATTATACCAACATATATAAATAAATGAGAAAGAGCGCTTTGCTTACAGAACAATATTAGTCCTAAGAGGCTTGGCTTGGCTTGGTCTAATATCACCGTTTCTCTATAATTTTTATTTTATGTGTTTAGTGACCGTTTTTATTATTTTAGTGACCGCACTTAACGATATCATACGCCGGTCCCTTGCCACCGTCAACGTGCCAAGTCTATTTGAGGCTTGAGCCGACTGGAATTGCAAGAGACGATGGTAAGAGACCGGACGGTATGAGTTTGATTCCATGGAAGATGGGCCGGGTGCTGGTATGGGATGCAACCTGTTCATACACGCTGGCCCCTTCCCATCTACATGGAACCAACAACAGAGCTGGTGGTTATCAATTCGCAAGCAGCGAAAGATACGCGGGGCCATCAGTCCTAGATTTAGCCATTCTACGGAATGTTACCCTTTAGGTTCATTCCATAGACACAATACATGAACTCAGACCACAGACCGGTTTTAATACAACTGGGTGACCCGGCAAACAATACAAACACAAATAAGAAAAAGATCATCGACTTTAAATTGTTAAACGATAATTTAAACTCACTTCAATCGAGTCACCTCGATAAGATCCCAGATATTATAGATAGTCCTCAGGCTGCTATATCAGCATGCCTTACCGACCATCTGGTAGCGACCATTGAAAAGTCATCCAGGGAGATCTCAATGGCCAATGACGGTCGCTGGGAGTTCGCGGATGACCTCAAAGAACTCATACGGGACAAAAACGCCACAAAGCGTACATACGCTCGCTACCGGACGGACCAATATCGTTGAATCCTTCGTGACCTCGAACGTCAGGTCAAAGCCCGGGTAATAGAATTTAAAACAGAAAGATGGGATCGCCTCCTGAGCGATCAAAAAACAAAGCGGAGACATCCATGCCTCCGCTGAAAAGATTAAATCGCGCGCCTACACTAGAGGATGCCGACAAAGCGGAATGTTTAGCCGACACACTCGAGAGTCAGTGCACTCCGAGCGAAATACCAACCCTCCCCCCCGTAGGTCCCCACATAGAGGAGGTAACTAGGGAAGTAACGAGAAGGGCCTCTGCGACGCCGGAGGGGGAAACCAATCCTTCCGGCGGACGTAGAAGAGGTCCAAGACATCATCAAATGCCTCCACTCCAAGAAGGCCGCCGGGCCGTACGGGATTTCGAACAAGATATTAAAAATACTACCACCCGCCCTAGTTATCCTCCTGGTTAATATTATAAACGCTCTCTTAGAGGATTGTAGGTTCCCCGACTTATGGAAAGAAGCTGACGTCATAGGCATGCCAAAGCCCGGGAAACCGCGCTCGGATCCTACTAGCTATCGTTCCATAAATCTTTTAAGCTCGCTAGGGAAAATCTACGAAAGGATTCTGCTGAAGCGACTGAAAACCGTCATCAGCGAAAAGGATCTCTTCATAGATGAGCAATTCGCCTATAGAGGAAACCACTGCTGCCCGAGGCAGGTCCACCGCATGGCATGATGGAGGACATATTCAGAGGTTTCCAAAGGAAAAACAAACGAGACACGTGTGCAGTCTTCTTCGATGTCGCCAAGGCATTCGACAGAATCTGGCACGATGGTCTCATCTATAAATTATACCAGATGGGAATACCGGACAGTCCTCTCGGAGACCCCTGAAGGCCGGTGTCCCCAGGGTTCGGTGCTATCTCCGACCTTATATAATCTATATACGTCCGATATACCGAGAAATCGAAATACGAAATTGGCTCTATTCGCCGACGACACTGCACTGTATCTGACCCACCCGTCAGCTGCCAGGGCCTCTATCTCCCTTCAGCGATCCGTCATCGAGCTAGGTGAGTGGTTCGCTAAATGGAGAATAGAGATAAACCCTGAGAAAAGTAATGCCATTCAATTTACATGCAGAAAGGGCACTCTCAGACAGCGGTGTCGGACAATGGCGCCAATCAAATTAAACGATACCATAATCCCTAGAGTAGGGAAGGTCAAGTACCTGGGGGTCACCCTTGATAGGTCGATGTCGTTTAGACCACATATAAATTCCAAATAAGTAATTAAAAATGCCAAATTCGTGATGAGCCGTCTATATTATCTGATTAGCAACGCAAATTCGCAAAGACACAAAAGCGCGAAGCGAACTACAACACTCACTCCGACATACACGACATACGGTTAGACACACATGCACACCGCCGCGGCCCCGGGGCCCGGAGCGACGTCGTTCCCTACACATCGATACCCAATCGATCCGGATCGATCGCGACAGATTAGGCTCGAACCCGAGTCGACATCAACCCAGACCGCGAATACAACGGTAGCATTTCGCTACCGTCTAATTATACGGGTACCGCGTGCGACCCACCTCCCCCACTTGAGGGAGAGGAGAGGGCCGGCCCTCACAGTAATAGAACCGAGTCAAACTCGTCAACCGTATTGGGTTCGGTTAGTTCAAACCACAGAAATATATCGAGATAGAAGTAAAGAGTGTATGTACCTCGCGTGGCAAGAAGGCGACTCGACGGCTCCATTACTCGCCGCGAAATTTAGTATACTACCGATCACGGTCAGCATGCGACGTAAGGTTTTAAAAACAAAATGACTCGTTGTTCAATAATTAATTGTTCAAACACTACCAGTAAAATTGGAGCTCTTAATGGAGGTATTTCCTTTCACCAGTAAGTACTATTTGTCCTAAAAAATCTGTTATTAATCTAAAAAACCATTTATTTTACTATTTTCATCAAAACAGTAGCGGGCGATTGTGTGTAACGCTAGTTTTCCATTGCGGCTTTTATTTGACGAGCCAGACTTGGCGGGCGTTCAAAACCAGCGATGTAAAATATGCTATTAAAACTGTCAGGTCACGTTGAAGACGATTTCTCATTTTTTCTGTCAAAAGTGCTGTACTTACACTGCGATTTTCTTACTCGATTAAAATCTATTTTGAAAGCAGAGGAAATGATTATTTAATTTTATATTATTATGTAGCTATAATGTAATGTATGTAAAATATAAAATAAAAATAATAAACCTTTATTTTTAGCATTTTTTAATGCAAAGCAAATATTGAGAAAATGGTTATGTATTGTTTTCTAACTGGTTATGGCTACTTCTAAGTAAATAAACTTGTAATATACAAGTTTATTTTAGTTTTCCGAATGATCCTTATATAAAAAAGTGTGTGTGTACTTATGTACACGCGTTAGAAGTAATACTCCTTAAAGAAAAATACATAGTACAATTTCATTACACTGTAACCTTTTTTCTTATTGTGTAGTTAAACCATAAACATATAATATAAATTCTAAGTCTATGAGTTAAACACTATATCTTCTTTTGACGTCTATACTGTCATTATGTGAATATTGGTATAAAAAATAATGTTGACTATAGCTAACTTCAGGGTGTCGGTTTTTCGTGGCTCATCATTTTTCCCTAACGCGCTAAAAGAAGTATAAATCCTAAAATAAATAGATTGTGTTCTTTAATAAACCAGTTATTTTTTCTACAATCCACCAGTGATTATTTGTAGGCCCATTCATTCTCCAATTATTGATTTATGTGATATAGTTTTATATTCCGTATTTTTAGATTCATTACTTAAATAAAAAAGTGGCCACCGTTTGCCATTTAGATGATTAAGCTAAAAATAAGCAAAATGACAAGTATGCGACAAAGACCAAAAGATGAAACAGAAGGACTACAACTATTATCACTGATGACTTTAAAGAAATTGATTGGTTTATTAGAAATTACAGTCCCTCTAATAAGGGCGCCAGTGGACGGTCAGCGCCCTATCTATATTATCTGATCAAACCAACATTTTAATTATCAATAATAATAAAAAACAAGCTATTAAATGATTACACGTTATATAGTCTATAATATAGCTACTCAATGTATAAAAATATAGTTTATCGTCCATAGCACGCTATCATAAAACAGTTTATTTGAACAATACTACTGATAAAATCGGTGCTATGTTATAATCGATCTGTGTATCGATGCTTTTGAATTGTTTTCGCGCGGCTTATAAGTGTTTCACATCACTAAATAACACTCGTGACGTCATCGTACCTACGCAAAATGTTACACGCTCGGTCCCCATACAAATTACGGAACTCTTTACTTCTATCTTGATATAGTTCTGTGGTTCAAACCAAACGTTAATTAACATTAACGAGTCTGATAGGCGATGCCCACCGCAGGGTGTCAAGGGGGGCTCCGCCCGCCCTCATCAAGACCTCCTGTGGCGGACGCTGCAGTTCCGAACGGTGGAGTGGGCCCCAGTGTTGCCGGTGCCATCTGCCGGGTCCTCACGCCAATGAGCCCACCCGGTAGGAGTAGACCGCCTGGGGCTTCTCTCCACCCGACAGTGACGCGGCCCAGTCCCGCCACTGACACCAACCCGACGCCAGGAGGTAAAAAAAATTAAATGGTGCGGCTTGTGAAGCGGCTGAAAAAGTCAAAGTATGCAAATACAGAGGTCTAGGCTCCGAATATGACTTTGTCCCATTCGGTGTCGAGACCCTTGGTCCGTCGGGTCCTAGCGCTATAAGGCTTTTTAGGGAAATAGTAAAAAGGTTAGTCGACATCACAGGAGAGTGGAGACCGATGAGCTGGCAGCTACCTCGGACAAAGAATTAGTCTAGCTATTCAAAGGGGGAACGCTGCCAGTATCTTCGGAACCTTGCCTAAAGGGACTCCTTTTTAATTCTATACATATTTTGTTTTTTTAATACATTTAGTATATAATATTACATACATATACGAGGGCGGCACTGAAAATTTCGGGAATCAAGGAAGTGACACAACATTACTTTTTAAAAATGTATTTATTGCTTTTCGAAGTATTCTCCGCGAAATTTGACTAATTTTTCCATACGATGGAACCAATCATTGAAGCAACCATTCCATTCGGAAGTTGGGGTCTCCAAAATGGCCGTTTTGTAGGCGTCCACAGCTTCTTCAGGCGATGAAAATCTCTGACCACGCAATTTATCCTTTATTTTAGGGAAAGTATAGAAATCATTAGGGCTTAGGTCGGGGCTGTACGGCGGATGGTCTAATAATTATATGTTTTCTTGCTCTAAAAACTCTTTTGTTCTGTGCGCGGTGTGAGAACTCGCTTTGTCGTGATGGAGGATGATGCGGCGGTTGCAGTTCTCTTTACGGAGTTCAGAAACGACCTATAGCAAACAAATGCTAGCATACCATTCTGCATTAACCGTTCTTTGTCCCTCAAGAGGAAGAGTCGCAACATGGCCGGTTTTGGAGACAAATGTGGCCACCATTTTTTTTGGAACACTCCGTGAACCAACAATTTTTGTTAGCTTTTACTCATTTTCGAACACCCAAACTCGTGACTGGTTTTTTGTTTCGGGTTCGTACGCGTATATCTAGGATTCGTCACCTGATACGATGTTGTATACAGCGTTTGAGGATCCTGCGTGGAATCTTTCGAGAGTTCTGACGCACCAAGTAACGCGAGCCGCTTTTTGCTCTTCACAGAGCAAATGCGGTATCCATCGGGAAAACAACTTTTTTACACCTAATTGTTCATGCAAGATTATTTGTATTTGACTCATGCCAATGTCTAAAGTTGCCTGAATTTCGGGGTGTGTCACATGTCGATCTTCCTTAATCAGGGACTTCATCACCAAATGCAGTAATCATCCGGTCAACACACTGTTTTTGTGTTAAACCACTTCGAAAGTCATAATAAATCATCGCTCTAGAATTTTCTCAACGACTAAACAAGTTTGACAAGACCTTGTGACAAGACCGAGATTCTTTTTTTAAATAAATAAATGGTATTCGATTTTTAAAACCAAGGAGTTTTCAATTAAAAATATTTTCATATGAGAGGAACAGTGGAAATATTCCATTCCCGATACTTTTAGTGCAGCCTATGTATAGTATATAATATTACAACATATTAAGTATAATAAAATATTATGATTGGTTGGCAAATCTTGTGGAGGACTGTGCTGGGTTGGACTGTTCTGGCGGTTTTATATAGGTAGTGTTAGTTTTAAAAATTTGTGACTGTTTTGGGTGGGTGGAGTGGTAAGTGAGAGTTGATTGATAGGGACTACAGGGGCGAAGCAGCACTTCTTGGAGTTTCCAGCCGTTTCAATAAAGCACAGACAAAAGTTAACACGACAGACTTGGCAGCATGGCCTCTGGTCTTAGCCGGTTCCAACAAGAACAAAATACAAAACTAACAAAAAAAAAACTATGACAACTTTTTAAATTTTATTTTTTACATTACTACCTATTTACATTTTGTGGGGAAGCAGCGGGAAGCATCGGGACGCGCGGTTGTGATTTTTTGGTTTCCCGTTAATTAATTGTTATTTTGTGTTTTGTCCATTCAGGGTGGTTTCTATAGTGTTTGTTTTAAAAACTTGATCTTTATATATTGTGATTGGTTGGCGAATCTTATGGAGTACCGTTCTGAAGTGGTTTTCTTAGTAGGGCTGTTCTGGCGGTTTTCTATAGTGTTTGTTTTAAAAACTTAATCAGTGTAATATATAATGTGATTGTTTGGCGAATATTGGTGGACTGCCATGTGTGGATGGAACCGGGAATGATAGTTGATTGATGGGGGCTAGAAGGGCGAAGCCGCGCTCCTTGGGGTTTCCCGCCATTTCTCCGTATTACAGACCGAATAATTGTATTCTGTATGGCTAATAGCCTAGTAGCTAATGCCTTTAAATGAAAATAATAAATAATAATAATAATTTACGTTTTGTTGATTCTTGGCGGGAATTCGAAAAAGCGCGGTTGCAATTTTTTTCAAAATTGTATTTTAAATTTATTAGAACATATTTTCCATACAAATAACAATTAAAATAGACAAATTATAGTTTATAAATAATAAATAAGTAATAAAAATGGACGGAAACGAGGAGGACGGGGATAACCCGCCCTCCTCCAAAAAGAGACCACGGCGGCTCGAAAATCTCCGGGATGGTTCTGGCGATGTTCCTGGTGCTGGCGGCGGAGGTGGTGAGAATGACTCTTATGTACCATATCGCAAGCCTAACTACAAAAGACTGTACCCAGAAAATTCAATTAATACAGAATTTAAGGTTTTTATTGAAAGCAGAAACACAAATGAAAAATTGGGAAATAAAAGTCCAATTTATTTAAACAATATATTTTCGAATGTCAAAGGTGTGGTGGCAATAAGGCGTATTAACGCCAATAAAATTGTGGTGATTTTTAAACAGCATAATACGGCCAACAATTTTATAAACAATATTAATTTTCTTGACAGACATGAAATGAAAGCTTATATTCCAACAACTCAAATTGAAAAAACTGGTATCATACGATTTGTACCTGCAAATATAACAAATAAGGAATTATTTACAAAATTAACATCTACATATGAAATTATTGCAGTTAGGAGATTCATGAGAAAAGTTGGTCATGAACTGATACCAACACAAACTGTTAGCATCACATTTTTGTCGAACTCTTTACCCGAGAATGTACAATATGATTTATTTTCATACAGAGTTTTCGAATATATCGCTCCTCTACAACAATGTTACAAATGTTTCAAATTTAACCACTCCGCAAAAACATGTAATGGCAAACAGCGTTGCTCAATTTGTTCAGGTGAACATTATTTTAAAGAATGTAGTAAACCAGAAGAGATCTGCTGCATAAATTGCAGCGGACCTCATTTGGCTATATCTAAACAATGTCCTATTAAAAGTAAGAAAATTCTAGAAAAGAAAAACAAAATTACATATGCAAGCGTTGCTATCACCAAAGAGAATATGGACTTCCCTCCTCTGCCATCACGAGCCATTCCTGTAAATAATGCACAGAAAAATGTAAATAATGTACAGAAACTTGTAAATAAATCTGTAAATATTAAGACTGTCCCACAGACTGTAAATATTAGTGATATTAAATCACAAATAATTGGTAACAGTGATGTACTTATGGCCCTAGTACAGACACTGGTTCAATTAGGTAATAAGACTGATAATGAGCCAATTACAACAACATTTATTAAAGATGTATTAATTAAAAATCTGTCAACATAATGGATACACAATCTTATAAAACACCCTCTCTAAGTATTGCGCAATTCAATGTTCAAGGTGCAAATCATAAAAAACCTCTACTTACAAAATTCTTGAACGAAAAAGATATTGATATTTGTCTATTAAATGAGACATGGTTAAAAGACCATCAAACATTTCATATTTCTGGCTATAATTTTTACAGTAAAAATTCCAAAAACACTTGTAATGGTGTTGGAATATTAATTAAGCCATATTTGAAACATAATGTTATAAATACTACTTTTTATGAAGATATACAAACAATAGCCATAAGTGTATGTACAGGGAATACTACTTTGTCTATTCTCTGTGTGTACTGTCCTCCATCCAGTGGACACATAAGAATGAATAGATTGCGCAATATTATAAGAGATTTACCAAAACCTGTATTTGTAAGTGGTGATTTCAATGCACATCATATTGCTTTTGGATGTCTGTCTACTAAAAGTCGAGGCCAAAACTTGTACGATATAATTGATGAATGCGATTTATACATATTAAATAATGGTAGCTTCACTACAGTAAATTATCCCACACGCAATCCCTCAGCAATAGATGTAAGTTTTATTAGTCCACATTTGGCCCCACTTTGTGAATGGTCAGTGCATGATGATGCTTTGGGTAGCTATCATTATCCAACCATCACAAGCATTAGGATATGCATTGAAAGATACACAATTAATAAACATGTTGACAGATTTTTATACAATAGAACAGATTGGACTAAATATAGTCAATTAGCTAATTCAATATTTCATGACATGATGGTTAGTGAAGAGAACCCAATAAAATCTTATGATGAGTTTTGTAATCGGCTTGATAAACTTAAACAAATCGTGGTTCCTAGATTCACAAGGACTAACATTAGGAATAGACCACCAGCTCCCTGGTGGAACAGTATTTGTGAACAAGCAGTCATTAAATCTTATGAAGCACTGAAACTTTACAGAAACGATCCAACAATACATAATTACATAAACTATAAAAGATTAGATGCTTTAAAAAAGCGAACTATAAAGGAACAAAAAAGAATCAGTTGGAATAGTTTTTGTAACAGTTTCAATAGAACTACCCCTATTAGTAAAATATGGAATCTCATTAAAAGATTTAAGGGTATCAGAGCTGGTAATAAGTCATATAGGGATGAATTTGTACAACCACTTTTAGACAAATTATCAGATTGTACTAATTTAGTTGACCTAGATTCATTAGACAATTATTTTAATATTAACAATGAAAATCCTCAATCAAGATTTTTAATGGAACCTTTTTCATGGAATGAATTTTTAATGAGTATACAATCTAGGAGGAATACTTGTCCTGGTTTAGATGATTTTCCATATTTATTAATAAAATATTTACCTGAATCTATACAAAAGTTATTTTTAAATATTCTCAATAGTCTCTGGCATAAAAAATTAATACCAATTTCATGGAAAACTCAATGTGTAATACCTATACTTAAACCAAATAAATCACCTGAACAGGCTAGTTCCTATCGTCCAATTTCACTATCATCATGTCTTGGAAAGATTTTTGAAAACATGGTGAAGTTTCGCCTTGACTGGTATGCAGAATCTAGGAATATTATCCCTCATGTCCAATATGGTTTCCGTAGAGGAAAAAGCTGTGCTGACAGTTTCATGTCCCTCATATATGATCTGAAAAATGCAAAAAACAATAAATTACACACAGTTTGTGTATTTCTAGATGTACAAAGCGCATTTGATAGTGTGGATCCTGGTATACTGGTGAAGGTACTGAGTGAGGCAAGTGTACCTGGACAATTGTGTAAATGGATTTATGATTTCCTTAATAACAGAATATTATATGTTAGGCACAACAATATATTGAATGGACCTAGAATTGTGTCAAAGGGTACTATACAAGGTGCAACACTGTCGCCTTTGCTATATAACTTGTATACTTGTGAGATATGTAAATATGTAAATACTAAAAATGTAAATATACTTCAGTTCGCAGATGATTTAGTGTTGTATAGTTCAGATGTAAATTTGACATTAGCCATCGAAAATGTTAACACCAGTTTAGGGCAGTTGTGCAACTATTATCAACACAGATTAAATTTGAAAATAAATGCTGCCAAAAGCAGTGTCATGATATTTGGAAAAGACACACCAATAATTGATGTTGCATATAATGGTGACGTTATACAAAGAGTAACCTCACACAAATTCTTGGGTATTATTATTGACCAAAAACTATCATTTGAAGAACATATTAAATATATATCTAGAAATGCATTAAACGGTGTTAATATTTTAAGATGTCTAGCAGGTATTGCATGGGGTGCAGATCCTAAAATACTGTCAGTATTATATAAAACAATAGTAAGAAGTCATTTTGACTATAGTTCTTTAGCTTATTTAAATAGCACTCATACACAAAAATTAGATGTTTTACAGAACAGGGCTTTGAGGATCATATCAGGGGCAATGTGTTCAACTCCCATAAGGGCCATGGAAGTCGAAACAAATATTATGCCATTGATATTGAGAAGACTTATGCTTGCAGAAAGATACTGCCTGAAACTATTTTCATCAAATAATTTCCAAATTATAAATAAAATCATTCCTCACCTAATCCATATTGTAGGTCCATTGACTTCATCTAAGGATCTTCTGAAAGGTACATCCCCAACTCTATCCCGAATTTATCTAGAAATACAATCCCATTATTCGAACATAAGAAAACATTTTCACTGGCCATGTTATAATCATTCATACAATAGTATTATACATCCTATTATGATTTTATCCAAGTCAATTGATAACAATTCAGACTTTTTATCATTCTTAGAAGAAAATAAAAAATATTATACAATCTATACAGATGGCAGTAAAAGTGATGAATATGTGAGAAGTGCAGTATATGATCCCCAAAAAAATGTTGCTCAAAGCTTTGTTCTAGATAAACAGTGTTCCATTTTTACAGCAGAGGCATATGCAGTTTTTGAAGCTATAAAAGCAATTAGTTACGTAAGCAATTATAAATATTTTCTAATAATAACAGACTCTTTAAGTCTACTAAATAGTCTTAAATATGTAAATTTTCATTTTAAAACTAATTATATTCTTTATTTTATTAAAGATTTTGTCTGGCGTTTGCATAACAAAGGAATAACAATTGCCTTTATGTGGGTTCCCTCACACAAAGGTATTTCTGGTAATGAAATAGCAGACAAAACTGCATATAAAGGGGTCAATGCTCTTGACGTCAAAAATGTGGTGCATGTTCCTATGACCGACTATTATTACAATGTTAATATCTCAATAAAAAAATTGTGGCTAGATTTCTGGAAAGAGGATCAAAAACATAAAGGAAAATGGTACGGAAGTATTCAAGAGAATTTACCGAGAAAACCCTGGTATGATGAGTTGGATATAGCTAGCCGTGAGTACATCACCACAATCAACAGATTAAGATTTGGCCATAACACTGCTCCCTCACACCTAGCAAGACTCAAGATAATAAATAATAATATTTGTACTTTCTGTAACAACGGGATCGCCGACATTGACCACATTTTCTTCAAGTGTCAAAATCCAATGTTTATTTTCCAAAGACTAATAATGGCAAGCGAAATAATAGAATTTAGTGATACCTCCCGCCGCCACTTGTGTGATTTGCTGAAAAACAAAAAGTGTTATAGTGCATTATATAAATACATAAAAAATACCGTAGTGAAAATTTAAATATGTAATAGAATAAAATAAAATCTGTGAAGTGTAATTGATACATTAAAGGATAAAAGTTTGTGCCCAAAAATCTGACTTGGCTTAAAGGTCTCGTAACCAGGCCATAAAATATTAATAAATAAAATAAATTTACGTTTTGTTAGAAATTTCGAAAAATCATATTTACTTATTACTTTTCCGTTAAATAAAACTTCAAATATAATATGATTATTTATTATAGGTGATATGGCAGATTGAAGAGCAATTATTCTATTGAATTTATACATTATCCACTGTCAGTTTTAATCATCTTGGCACCCGGCTGTTTGTTTTGAAGTAAGTAAAATAAAACGTATTTGTTACTATTATTAAATAAAATGTTTAAATAATTTCTCTTTATACTTAGATTTACCTTATCTTCTATAATGATTGAATGATTATAGTTTTAAAATAAAAAAACGTAACGTTTCTTTCTACATTAAAAAGCTTGTGCGGTTCGTAAATGTTAAGGTTAAACGTTTGATATCATTATAAGTTGTAACCTATGTGGAATATAATGTGTATAGGTGTATAGTATAATATGTATATACATTTTTATATAATTGAAGAATCAAATGTATCCTAATGTACCTAACAAAAAGAGAACATAATGTTTGTGAGTTTGAATATAGGAGGTAATATTCGAAGTCACTTATTTGTTTAAAAAAAAAATTCATTCCTAGTAGAATTATATACATTTGCTGTTCAATATTGGCTATAAAAGAGCAACACCAGTCCCAATAATATTGTTAATCTAAGTTAATGTGAGTATACTATTGTTAGTTAATGTTAGTAAAACTGTGGGCAACAGGTACATTTGTTTTTAAATTTAAGATGGTATGTTGTATAAATAGAATAAACTTGTCGAAGTGGCAGTGGGCTGGTTACACACTCAATGGATAGCCGATGGGGCAATAACATTAAAGAGTGGAGGCCACGTTTCGGTTGACGAAGTGTTGGTCGGCCATTAACCAGGTGGGGAGACTATCTCATCATTTTCATTTTTCAGATAGTTTTGCCTTTAACATAATATGTATATCCAGATGGTACATAGCTACCACTGTTTTTTTTTTTTTTTTTCATATTTTTTCATGAACATTCCATTAGTGCACTACTTGAAAAAAGAAGGTATATGTTGTCTTGGAACCATCCAAAGAAATCGACTGGGGAAGTCATGTAAGCTTCCAGAAAAGAAAGAAGTCATGAAAGCATCAGTACCGAGGGGATCCTTTCATGAAAATGTAACATTTTATGATGGCGTAGAACTTTCAGCTACCAGCTGGAAGGATAATAAGCAGGTGTTGCTTCTATCGTCCTACATTGGCTCTCAACCTGAAGAGACTATCGACCGATTTGACAAACGACTGAAACAGACAGTAAAAATTCCTTGCCCTAAAATAATAAAGGAGTACAATGCGCATATGGGTGGAGTCGATTTGATGGACTCATTCTTAGGTCGCTATCGTATTCGAACCAAGTCAAAGAAATGGTCAATGAGAATTTTTTATCACTTATTAGACCTAAGTGTCATAAATGCTTGGGTTTTGTATAAGAATGTGTTAGCCAAGAAAATATTGAAAGCCAAAAAAATATTGAAACTAGCTGATTTTCGGACAGAATTAGCACATTCATTGACGAAATACGGCGATTATCATCAAGAATCTAAAAGAGGTAGACCAAGCACAAGTCAAGTAGTTCCACCAAAGAAATCTAAGACTGGAAGCCAATGTATGCCCTCAGTTGATGTTTGTAAAGATGGTATAAGTCATGAAAAAATTTATCTAGACAAAAGGCAAAGATGTAAGCAAAGTAACTGTAAGAAGATAACTTTTGTTATGTGTAGTAAGTGCAAAATATCTCTGTGCTCTAACAGAAATAATAACTGTTTTGAAAATTTTCGTAAATAGTTAATAATTCATTTTATTATTAGAATATTTTATAATTTATTTAAATGTTTTATTTAATAAAGATACACTTAGTAATACTTGTCCCAATCTCAGTTACCGAAAATCGGTAGAAATGTCTTTTTAGCCCAGGATTCTTCCAAGAGTGCATAATGTATCAAAAATGATACATAAGTATTTTTATCAAAATTATATTATTTTTTCTGTGTTTAATAGCAACATTTCTATCGCATATATTTTTTCCACAACGGAAAAAAAAATCCATGCATGTAAGGGTTAAAAAAAATTCATTCCTAGTAGAATTATATATCTATTGGCTATAAAAGAGCAACACCAGTCCCGATAATATTGTTAATCTAAGTTAATGTGAGTATACTATTGTTAGTTAATGTTAGTAAAACTGTGGGCAACAGGTACATTTGTTTTATTAAACTTAGTTTTAAATTTAAGATGGTATGTTGTATAAATAGAATAAACTTGTCGAAGTGGCAGTGGGCTGGTTACACACTCAATGGATAGCCGATGGGGCAATAACATTAAAAATAACATAACATTATTGGGAATAACTAAAAAACGGCTTGTCAAATCTTAATAAAATTTATATGGGACCAAATTGGAAACACCAGCTTTCAAACAAAAAAATAACCATCGAAATCCATTCACAAACGGCGGAGTAATCGTGTCACATACATACAAAAAAAAAAGAAAACAAAAACATACAGACGAATTGAGAACCTCCTCTTTTTTTGAAGTCGGTTAAAAATTAAGAAATAACAAACTAAAAAATGTGTCTTAGTTTCTTTACTCTTATGTTAAGGGCGAATTCGGTAGATAAAATTCCTACATAATGGGTCAAAGGTCACTCGTCTATTTATTATGGTCACTCTAGCATATACGCAATAAACTTAGTCGCCGAGGTCAATTCCGTCAATTTTGTTGTCAAAATTTTTACAATAATAAAGTAATGAATAAATACTACTAAACTAAAATACTTGTTTACAAAAGGCAAGTTAGACAAACATTATAAGGTACACTCATAATATTAATTAGTTATATTTGTCTTGGCTGTCTGATATCTGACTATGATTGCAATAACCTCATGCCCTTTGCCTCTGCTTATAATGACTCTATAGCTTTGTGATATGGTTTTGCTTGTTGCTTTTGATTCACGGTTGACGAAATGGTTTGTACCCTTAAAATAATTTTTGATGTCGATTATTATTAATAGTTTTACTTTAAATTTGCCGTTACTATACGTATAAGTACCTGGATGACCGAGCTTTGCGTGGTTTTTTTTTTTTAATAAAATGACATTTTCTAAAAATGATTCCTAGCTAGATCGATTTATCGCCCCCGAAACCCCCTATATACTAAATTTCATGAAAATCGTTGGAGCCGATTCCGAGATTCCAATTATATATATATATACAAGAATTGCTCATTTAAAGATATAAGATATGGAGGCTTTTTATTGAAAGTTTGAAATTGAAAAAAGAAAGCGACGATGGCCTAGTCGGTACGGGCTCGGCCTCTTGAGTGTGAGCAGAGAGGTCCGGGTTCGATCCTGACCCCCCTGTGATGCCTAGAAATGGGTTTTTCTAAATTTCTATGTGCACCTGAACATGAGACCATCGCTTGCTCACCGGAGAAGGAAACATCGTGAGGAAACCTGCATGCCTGATGAGATTAAAAGTCTTTGAAGGTGTGTGAAGTTCACCAACCCGCATTCGGCCAGCGCATCGGTGAACTATGGCCCAAAACCCTCCTCGCCTGATTTCGAGGAGGAGACCCGTGCCCAGCAGTGGGACATATAAGGGTTGATATTATTATTATATTATTGAAAGTTCCCTATAATTGACTCAACAGGGGACATTTCTCTGAAGTCCACATTTGCATCGATAAAAACCGGTTAATGATGCACAAATTATTTTTAGAATGTCATTTAAATTATTCTCCCAAGTTTTTACAACCAATAGGATATAACTATCGGGTACAAAAAGTTATACTTGTTTTACACATTTTTGTGGTTCAGATAAACGAACTGACATACGATTCTGACAGTAAAAAGTCGGACATTAAATTTACCCAGATCGAGCCTGAAAGCCTAGCATTACTTGGTTTTCAGGCATCGCATACATGCAATGTCCAAAGATGCAAATATGGGCTTCGGTGCCAGTAGATGTTCTCCCGCTTCTATCGAAACAGCTGCTTCTCTGAAGAAGTACTATACACTACTATATGGTACCCATGCAGACGAGAGCACCTAAAACTCTTTACATCCTCAACCTATTCTCCCGTAATCCTCATGGTCACTGTATCCGAAGCTTCGAATATAATGGGCCCTAAAAATCTTAATACGTATTCAAAAATAGAATAATATCATAATAATCTGTAATGTGTCATCTCTGTAACCACAATTTGGGCAAATAAATGAATTATGAATAAATGTCAATTCAAATTTACAAAATATTGTATATTGTTTGCGCGCACGTCGGTTTTCAAGTTGTACAAAATTAGCATTATAATCACCACAAACCGACAGACTATTCGTTAAATTTCTTATTAATAGCATGTAGCTCGGTGTTGTCAGACGTGTTATTCCCACCCGCCGAAGCGCTGCGCATACGTTACCCATTTCGATTGACAAAATCTTAGGCCTTTTGTGTGGCGATATCAGAAAGGTGACTCGTATTATCATTTCAATAATATGTATCGGTTAGTAATTACATAAATAATAACTTTACATCATTTGAACGTATATATTTTATGTGTACGGTTATTGAAAGTGAATTTTGTGATTAAGGTAACAAATTTTCTTATTTCCATGTGTTTTTTGAGATGGGTAAATTGCCAGACGACAACTTATAGTCAATAAACAAAGTTGTCCAAGAACGAAAAAGTACAACTGGGGCAAGCCTTATGCTAGACCATACTCAGAGTTTAGACATCTCTTCTACTTTGTGACACAGCGTGAGAGGTCTCGGTGTCTATAATACACTGCTTGATCCGCCCTGTAATGTACTATGAACTGCGTGTTTTAATTATAAAATATACAATTATATTTATTATATACGGTTATGTTTACTACAGAGAGACAATGACTTTGTTAATTATCCATTAAGTGACTTGTTTGTGTATGATTGGATTTTAATTACCATTACCTTGTCGTGTACTAATGCCTTACATTAGTGACGATTATTAATATAATGGTTAATATACTATTAAATGCGAAGAATCCCTGGAAACATAAAATTAAAACACTGTTTTTTTTATAGAAGAGGAGCAAACGGACAGTCGGTTCACCTGATGGTAAGTGAAAAGCGACATCCACAGACACCCGCTATACCAGAGGATCAGCAGGTGCGTTGACGGCCTTTTAGATATGAGTATATTTTTTTTACTATCTTGTAAGAAACCGACATATCCGACTCAAAGGACCAAATGTTTCCTCGCAAACTTATGTTTATATCAGTTTACTTAATAATTCATTAATTACAATTACTACTAAAACTAAAACTACTAGCTCCAGTGGCGTAGCTTGTTCTAGCGGGGCCCCGTATCATGTTTGGCAAAATTTTTAAGGGACTAGAAATTTTCAAGAATTTTCTTACACACTTTGGGGTCCCTGAAGCCCGGGGGACCTGTATCATTGATACGGCTTATACAGCAGTAGCTACGCATGGCTAGCTCAAAGTGTCTCAATATTATTATTTTAGGAACAAAGATTTAAGATACCAAACATGTGTCGAAGGAACCATGTTCAGTCAAACACCTTTGACTGAACATTATTTTCAAATTAGATGTTAAACACAAAATAAAAAATAAGCAGCAAAATTCATTTTTTTTTGTTACTTAGATAGGAAAACTAGCTCATGATAAGTAATCAGTGTCGCTTATGAACATAAACGTGTTCATTTGGAAATAGCCCTGTCAACTCATTAGTTGCCAATAATTCTGTGACTTGAGATGGCTAGTCTTGTTGCCAGCAATGCCAGTCCCGCAGTTTCCGAAATACGGCAAAGCTATTTGACGGAAGAAATTAGCAGGGTGGTGTAGGCGTCTAGACAAGACCGTGGCACTTTTTATAATACAATATTGTGTAGGTACGGAAGTTGCGGTGAGCGAATCCAATTTGCACTTAGGTTTTTATATTGTGCTTCAACTTAGCGATAAATTATATTAATGTTCGTATCATTACTACACCTAAAGAGTTCCAAACTGCTTTGAATGTCATCATTTTTTTATCTTCATCCAACGCTTAGTAAACGGCAGGAAGATGTGCTTACAAGATTTGAAAATAATTGAGCGCATCTTTAATCGGCATCGGCTATTAGTTTCAAATCAAAATATAGGGTCTTCAGGAGCAATACATATAATTTAAAAGAAAAGAAATTGTTATTGACCACTATTTTTGATCTCAAATGTTTGAGTTTTGAGTTTGTAATGACACCAATTAATCCATATATTAATCCACATTTGACAATGTTTATGATATATCATATAATCTTGAGACCCGAATAGAGAAACTACATATGTAGTATTATATCTTTTCTAACTTATCACATCCTTTTGAGAGCCGAATAGAGAAACGACATATGTAGTATTATATCTTTTCTAACTTATCACATCCTTTTGAGACCCGAATAGAGAAACGACATATGTAGTATTATATCTTTTCTAACTTATCACATCCTTAACTCATACAAAAATGTCCACAGCTCAAAAATGGAACTTGTTTCCATAGTTCGAGAGGTTTTTCAAAATGGCGCGGAGCGGGCGGCGAGCTACCGTCTAGGGCAGAACGTGCTGCGACAACTCGACCGGGCTCTGTGGACGGTTGAGAAGAGCGCCAGATGGGCGGTACCTCCGCCACGTGGGTATTGTGTGTGCCTTCCTATAGAGCAGGGGTATGGGGCTCACGCGTGGGCATGTCAAGGGTACATCCAGTCTCGGAAATTCGACATGGATTAGTGTTTTGGGATCTTAACGGCCATCGTTTGGGATGAGGAATCGTGAGAATTTAATGACGACGGCTTGATATACTGGGATATTTGTCATGGTAACGAGGACAAAGGGGCATAGCTGAAAGTTCTGATAATTATATAATAAAAAAAAGGTATTGGAGATGTTTTGGGGGAGGAAATAGTCGACTACGAAATGCTGTTTTGGTCAATAACCTACCTAAAACAGTTTCAGCTGCAGCTTTCTTGCTTTATGGCGCGGCGGTGGCATACAGTGAGACAGGAATATCAAATACTTATTTCTCAAGAGTCTGTCAAGTCCCTTTTCCTCGTAATATGATATTACATGGTTCCAGTGGACCAAGACGAGCGGCCCCAGCCGGAGCTGATCCGGCCGCTGCCCTGGGTGCTGTTCCTGGCGCTGCTGATGGTGCTGCGGGTGACGCGGGAGCTGCTCTCCCTCGTCAACCTGGCGCTCGGGAAACCTCCCATCAGGTCGGCGGATATGGTGAGCATTCTTGTATTAAAAACACTTATTACTTAACCTAAACATTCTAAAATGAAGACGATAGGAGGCGGCTCAGCTTATAGTAACGATCGGGGTGGTACCTCTCGCTCACATAACACCGACGTCAAGTGACATTTATGATTCGCGTTTCTTGCGGTTTGTGTTTCTGGTGGGCCATTTGGGGCAAAGGAGGGCAACGCATCTGCATAATCTCTGGTTATGTATGAGTGTCGGTAATAGACTCGCTGCCCCCGAAACATGGTAAGGTGGATGCAGCTCTACCCACTAAAATCCGGTGAGTGCCACCAATGCCGCCTTTGGTGGGGTTCCCCGGAACTGTTGAGCTACAGAGCACCTCGACGGCTTGTCAGTTCTCCAAGGACCGACGCCACCTCCATCCTCGCCCCTTGTCCCCCTGCCCCTCAATTGGCTTCGCCCAAGGTGATGGGTTCACCTTAGGCAAGTCTTGAACCATGTGGGGTATGAATGTGTCGCCTGCGCTAATTCCAGGTCATTTTTTTTTATTCTGGGCCCCGCTGACCACTCACCGTCATGCCTGCCCGTTTGCCTATCCAAATAACATAAAAAAACAAAATCGAGGTTATGGTAAATGTTTTCTATCTACTTTGCTCGTTGTTACTGCCTGGCCCCGTTACGTCAATGTTTATGGCGATTGGCAGGCAAGTCATGTATACTCGCAGGTGTCATTCAATTGGCTCGTCGACACTATTGGATTTATATCGGACTAGCAGCGCCCCGCGTACTTCCCATTCCCGTGGGAGTACAGGGATAAATTATAGCCTATATTTTATTCTAAGGTGTAAGCTATGTTATTGTAATGTTTCATTAAAATCCATTTAGTAGTTTTTGTGTGAAAGTTTAACAAACATAAGTACAGATGTATGTTTGTTAAACTTATGTATAATATATAAAATACATGATAATACTATGTGTAATACATGAATACAAACTTAGCGTTTTTAATATTAGTAGGATTTGACTACGGGTTAAATTATAAGTTAACCCGACTGGCGCGCGCGATGAGTCGGTTCCCTTTCGAATGAGAATTTTAAGTAAGCCATGTTCTCACCTTTGCCAAGCCGTAAAGGGAGATCTCTGACCGAGCGAGATGGTATGCTAGATCAGGTCGAAGCTCACTTATTATTATTTCAGCTGTTGTATGTATAGCGTCGAACTGTGAATCCTCGATAGC
Source organism: Helleia helle (assembly GCA_963853865.1). Taxonomy (NCBI): domain Eukaryota; kingdom Metazoa; phylum Arthropoda; class Insecta; order Lepidoptera; family Lycaenidae; genus Helleia; species Helleia helle. Next base: position 13,525,719 of record OY971433.1, on the reverse strand, counting down.
GCGATTCAGGATTGTGGCGCTAATTGTTCTCCGTCACAGGCTAAAACATCGAGCATATAACTGGAGTCCGGTTAAATGCTTGATGGGCCAGAAGTATAGCCCCCCTTAAAAAACTTGCAGGTGTCGTACATCCAGGGCAAGCGGCGGTACGTGCGCGCTCTCAAGTACCAAGGTGGGCGGGCCCTGCGAGCGCGCGGGCGGTCGGCGCGCTCGCTCCTCGACCTGCTTTGCTGGACGCGAGCGTACGGGAACAACAACACCGTCACACGGGATGAAGTCATCGTGAGTTATATTTTTAGGGTTCCGTAGCCAAATGGCAAAAAACGGAATCCTTATAGATTCGTCATGTCTGTCTGTCTGTACGTCCGTATGTCACAGCCACTTTTTATGTCATAAGGAGGCAAACTCGCAGTCGGAGCCATGGTGACTACCGACGCTCATAGACATCTGCACAACCGGAGGTTATATAGATGCGTTGTCCTCCTTTCCTCTATTCCTCCAATGGGCCACCAGAAACTCACAAACCGCACAAAACGCTGTAATTTGTCGCCGGTGTTGTGAGCAAGAGGTACAACGGACGTGCCGGTCCAATTCGGCTGCGAAGCAGATGGCACTACACTCTTACAAGGTTACAATATACTGTTCACAAATTTCACCCAATGAAACGAGTTTTACAGATTATATCGCGGTTTATTGAGTTTACATGCCCAACGCTTAGCAGCCGAATTGGGCCGGTACGACCGGTCACATAATACCGGGGTCAAGTAACAGCTATGCTGTCGCGTTTCTTGCGGTTTGTTAGTTTCTGGTGGCCCATTGAGTCGATAGCGAAAAGGAGTAGATACTAGATAGTAAAAAACCGGTCAAGTGCTAGTCGGACTCGCGCACAAAGGGTTCCGTACCATAACATAATATACAACATGAGACACTTTAACAAAAATTAAGGTTTATGGAATTAAATGTTTTTTTATATATTTGAGTTGATTGCATGAAAGGTAAATTGCGGTTTACGATATTAGAAACCTCAATATCACTTTTGAAGACCATAGATACCCCACACGGATGGGTTTGATAAAAAAATATTGAGTTTTAGTTCTAAGTATGGGGACCCCCAAAATTTATTGATGTTTTTCTACTTTGGTGTCAAAATCCTAATGCAGTTCACAGAATACATCTACTTACCAAGTTTCCACATTATAGCTCTTATAGTTTCGGAAGAAAGTGGCTGTGACATACGGACGGACAGACAGACATAAGAATCTATAAGGGTTCCGTTTTTTGCCATTTGACTACGGAACCCTAAAAAGAGATACAGTATTAGTTCTTTCCTAATATATCTCGTTGCCGAATTTAATCATTTTTTAAATAATATTCACTTTAACTTTCGCGGTATGTCACATGTCGATCTTCCTCAATCAGCTTACGCACAGCATCAACGTCTTCTTGGGTGACTGCAGTTTTTGGACGACTTTGACGGGGATCATCACTGAGCTTGACATGTCCACGTTGAAATTCAGCAAACCAGCGATAAATTGTGGTTTTGGATGGGACTTCATCACCAAATGCAGAAATCATCCGGTCAACACACTGTTTTTGTCTTAAACCACTTCGAAAGTCATAATAAATCATCGCTCTAGAATTTTCTCGAGTCAATTCCATTTTCTCAACGACTAAACAAGTTTGACAAGACCGAGATTCTTTTTTTAAATAAATAAATGGTATTCGATTTTTAAAACCAAGGAGTTTTCAATTAAAAAGATTTTAATATGACAGGAACAGTGGAAATATTCCATTCCCGATACTTTTAGTGCAGTCTATGTATATAGCTTACTGAGGAGTCAATTTTTTATCAGTTCGGACATGACTCTTAAAACTAACTGAACGTGAACGCGAGCGAAGCTACCGACAACAGCTAGTATGTATATATTTTATCGTTTACGTAACTGACCTATCTCACCGTTGTTTTGTATAAACATAACGCCGTTTTGTAAACATTAACATTTAACCTACAATTATTTTCCATGTAGAATCTGTTGTTCTCTTTAACACTTTCAAACTTTTTTTTGTCGGTTATAAATAATAATAATAATAATATATAGGTATGGACGCTTCACACCATTTCAATCTGGTCCCGTGGTAAGTTGATTAAGAACTTGTGTTACGGGTACCAAACAACGGAAATATATTTAATACTTTTATACTATACATATATTTAAGATTTTTATTATATAATACACATCCATGACCCAGGAACACAGAAAATATTTTTTGTTCCCTGGCGGGATTCGAACCCGCAACCTCCGGCTTGAGCACCAACGCGCTTACCACTGAGCCACAGAGGTTGTCAAATAAATAAATTTCGGGGGCCAGGATTTTCGGGTGGATCCACCTCTGTGGGACTCGCACCTGGGAATGCCCACCACACTAAAACCACTGCGAGCGTCTTCAGCCGGTTTTTAAGGGTCCCGGTTCTGCAGGCAACAGGATCACCTCAGCTACAGGCTGGCCTCGGTGAAGGCCAGACTAATCCTCGTAAGGACGTCGTGTCACACTGGAGAGGCTCTTTGTACCCCTCTTATAAGAAGAGAGGACAAAGGAGCGGGAGCGGGGGGCAAGGACGGGAACCTCACCCCATTGTACTGTCCCGACGTTGGGAGGGGTTGTCCTGTGGTGTAGAACGGCCCCTCTGGAGGTGGTGTCGGTCCCCTGAGGAACTGACTGACCGTCGAGGTGCCCTGTTTGCTCATTAGATCCGGGGCACCTCACCAAATGTGGCATTGGTGGCACTCGCCGGGTTTTAGTGGGTAGAGCTGCGTCCACCTTACCATCTTTCGGGCGCAGCGAGTCCCACATACCCGCGTGGGGAGACAAACTACCCCGCGGGATGCCTCTAAAGCATTTCCCGGCGTTAAAGAAAAAAAAACGCAGCTACCCACTAAAACCCGACGAGTGCTACCAATGCCGCCTTTGGTGAGGTGCCCCGGATCTAGTAAACAAACAGGGCACCTCGGCGGCTAGTCAGTCCCGCAAGGGACCGACGCCACCTCCACAGAGAGGTTGTCCCGCACCACAGAACAAGCCCTCCCAACGTCGGGACAGTACAATGGGGTGAGGTTTTGTCCCCTTTTCTTATAAGAGGGGTACAAAGAGCCCCCTTGGCCCATTTAGCTTCGCCCAAGGTGCAGCGGCTCACCCTAGGTTACTGAGCCCCACCTCCACGACAAGGCCTGAACCATGGTGGGGAATCTCTAGGGTAACTAACACAATACTCAATGGCTAATACCATTAACCGGTGGGAGGGAAGCGCTGTGCCGCGCTCTCGGCTGCATGGGTACCACCATCTTGCTTGTTTCTCCTGTGAAACAGCTTTGCTGTGTTTCGGAGAGAAGGGCAAGACAGACAGTGTAATTACTGGCACCGATACTTAACATCTTATGTCTCAGGATAGGCAACACATAAATGAGTTGCCTGGGCTCGTTCCAGGTATACTAGTTTATGTTCATGGGCGACGTCGACTACTTACCATCAGGTGGCACGTTTGCCAGCTTGCCTATCCAACTAACATAAAAAACCATCTTTTTTAATTGACGAAGGAACAAAGATTTTTTGCAGTTTTTGTGCGCATCAGGGGGCTTTATTCTAAAATAGTGCAAAAATAAGAGCATTTACCCACCCTGTTTTTCTAATTTCATAATAGTATTTGTTAGTTGTAGTGTTGTAGTTACTCAACAAACTGTTATAGCAATCTTGACTCTCGGTTTAATACTTTAAGAGTTATTGTTATTACAAGCCCGATATCCCAAGGACTGTCAGTCAGTCCACGCCATGCCAGCAATTATGGTCACGCTATGCAAGCAATCATAGTCACGCCATCCAGGCAATCATGGTCACGTCATCCAAGCAATCATGGTGACGCCAGCCAAGTAAGCATGGTCACGCCATGCAAGCAATCATGGTCACGCCATCCAAGCAATCATGGTCACGACATGCAAGAAATCATAGTCACGCCATCCAGGCAATCATGGTCACGTCATCCAAGCAATCATGGTGACGCCAGCCAAGTAAGCATGGTCACGACATGCAAGAAATCATGCTCACGCCATCGAAGCAATCATGGTCATGCGATCCAAGCAAGTATGGTCACGCCATGCAAACTCAATAGGAGTAAACCGTGATAAGACCCGTAAAGTGGTTCCATTATTAGTGTTTTGATACATTTTTTTTATTGTAGATAGTAAAGGGTGGTGCGGGCGGCGGGGGGGGTGGCGCGGGGGACGTGGGCCCCGAGACCACCATGGAGCGGCTCATAGAGAAGATGATGGTGGACGTGGACGCAGACTCCGACGATTCGCACAGCTACACGGTGAGACTTGCTCCAGGTGGTGTAGTGGGTCAGAGCCATTACACCGGTGCGGATGAGTTAGGGGGGGGGGTGTAGGAAAAAGGACAGCAACGCATGTGCGTAACCTTTAGTTGTGCGGATGCCTATGAGCGTCGGTAGTACCATTAAGGCTCCGACTGCTCGGTTGTCTCCTTATGAACAGCCATGACATGACATGAACTGGCAGATAAAAGTTACCGACAGAGTACCAATGCAATAGGCCACGTTTTTTAGCGTTCATTGATAGAGGTCTAAATTCAAGAGTGGACGGGTAAAGGTTGATCGTGATGGTCTAGTTGATAAAAACCTGATAAAATTCAACTGTCGAGTTCTGTTGAATCCTCCTTCCTACAACACAAAGCTAATTCGCGGAAAAAATATGCAGGTAGTTGGAAAACGAATTGCGCGTGCTCCCATCGCATTGTTCTTAACAACTGATAAACTTTTCTTTCTGACCTATTCCAAGTGTACAAGGAACCCACGAAATTAAGATATTTTGATTTGATTGAACATAATTTTTATTCCAGTTAACAAACGTCACGAGCGTGAGAAGCGATAAGTCTGACTACACGGACTCGGAGCACGAGATAGCGTTCAACAAGGAGTCGAAACCTTCTGGAACGATCGAGGACGACACCGGAACGTTCTCGAAACAGAACAACATGGCCACCTCCACCCCGGAGAAGAACAACCACGTGGAGGACGTCACCAATACCACGATCATATCCGAGATGAACAAAGCCACATATACGTTCCTATTACACGAGTCACAGCCAGAGACGCAGGTGTTAACGAAGAGGCATCCCATATGTGAGTTTTAATGTTTTAGGATAACTACTGTCTTGTATTGGGTTGGCAACTAAGTGGTTGTAGATTTTAAATAATTTGAAAAAAGAGAACTAGTTTCTTAACATAGCCAACCATTTTTGAAGTTATACTTCTTTTGGCGCGTTAAGGAAAAATGATGAGAGTAATTTTTTACGATGCGCGCGCTCGTCGTCACGAAAAACCGACACACTGAAATTAGTTATATAGTTATATTCAACATTATTTTACCTTTAAACGCGTGTACTTTTTTTTTTCAATGCATGTATAATTACGTGTCGTGCTATGGCGATCTGAAACGATAATGGCCTTCATATGGATCACATCGACTAAAACAGCGGCCAGATCGTTGAGCATTTTTCAGTAAAAAATCACCAGAACGAAATCTGGCAAACCAATTTTGACACTGCCAATCCTTGAAGGCTTCATTTCCATATACGGCACATAACTTGATGAACTTAACTGGGATGCTTTTTGGGAGGCACAAAACTAAAGCACTAAAGTATATATAGTTTTTATATATGTAGTTTTTTTTACTAAATTAAAGGTAGAATTCCAAACATAAAGAAAAAATATAAGTTAGATGCTTTGACCACCTATCGACAAAATCCGCACTCACTAAGTTGCTAACCTAATAGATACATGGATATGGACAACGAGGCCATCTCGTCGTTGGTGAGAGGTTTATGTCATTTATAGACGGTATAAAGGCGTATTATAATTGATTGATAACACGTAAAGGATACAATGATCTGTCAGTAGCCAGTTTTTTTATGTCATAAGGAGGCAACCGAGCAGCCTTATTGGTACTACCGACGCCCATAGACATCCCCACAACAGAAAGCAGTTGCATCTGCATATGATTTCTGTTGTGGGCAACGCATCTGCGTTGCCCACTCAAACTCACAAACCGCACGAAACGCGACAACATAGCTATATCTTGACGCCGGTGTTATGTGAGCGAGAGGTACCACCCCGGTCGTACCAGCCCAATTCGGATGCAAAGCAGCATGGCACTACCTCTTACAAAAACAGTTTACAAGTTAGTTGTGATGGTAGAATAATGGAGCAATAAACTTTATCATAGAAGCAAAAGCTCTGGCAAGAAAATAAGTAATTACTTAAGTTATATACTTGCCTGATACCTGCTATCAATTTGTATTGGTATGCTTACATATCTTCTTCTTGGGTCCTCTAACTCCTCGAGGAGCATAGGGCTCAACTACAGCTTTCCATTCTTTCCAATCGGCGGCGACTGCGACTATTTCCGGTCAGCTTTTTCCGAGAGAATCGGCTTCTTGGGCCAGGGTCCTCCGCCAAGTAGACTGTGGGCGACTTCTCTTTTTTTTTCCTAAGGGAGAGTAACAAGCCTGTTTGATGAGACGAGAGTCCTCTTGTCGCAATGTGTGGCCAATCCAACGCCATTTTCTATCAGTATCTCTATGTGAATAGGATGTTGGTTCGTTTTCAAAGGTCGTTGGAGATAATATTTGGCCAAAATATACCCAGTATTTTTCTGAGGCACTTGTCGACAAATACCTGAAGCCTGTGGGTGATATTCTGGCGGACGAACTAGGTCTCACAGCCATATAACAAGACAGATACGACGTTAGAGTTGAAGATTCTTATCTTATTGCGGCGCGAAAAGTATCTTGCCACCCGACGGTGACGCGGCCCAGTCCCGCCACTGACACCAACCGACGCCAGGAGGCCGTGGGGTCGCAGACTGCACGGTTGGCGGGGGGCAACCCCCCACTTTTACAAACCAAAACCAAATGGGCTGACACTAATCCGATGTAGCATTCGGGCCTTCGGGCCGTTAGCATAGATCCATCCGAAAAAAAAGGTATCTTGAGCGCCAAAAGTTTGAGAGTTGGCCGAAAACAGCTCTGGCTTTGTTGATTCTCGCCTCGACATCAATCTCTGTACCACCATTAGGGTCCACCATGCTTCATATACATTATATAAATATGATTTAATCTTTCAGGTAATGGACAGACGGACAAATCTATAAAACACCACAAAGGTATGAATGTAATTTATATATAAACTGGCGGACACATAAACTGCATCAAACTACAAGAACACATTCAATCAAATTTTATAACGAAATAAGCAAACTTTTTACATTTATTGTAATTGGATAATAAAGGCTGGTTTATAAACACAAAAACAAAATCAAATTTAAATATGGAACATATCACAAAGGGTAGAAAATATTGTATAGAAGAAATCTTGTCAATTTACTAAAGATTACTCGTTGTTACTATTAAATGTTGTGATTGATGGTTATTTTTTTTTGCTTTGTTACATGTTTAATTATCGTTACTAATTGTTTAATTGCTAGTATATTTTCATTTTAAACACGATTTTCTCTCACGAATATGGATGTATCGTCCGAAAAAGCCGCACAAATTGTTGTTCTAGTGCGGCAAGGCTTAGACCAACGAACAATTGCTGCAGATTTAAATCTAAACCAGTCTAAGGTTTCCCGAATTTACAGAAGGTTTATCGAGACAGGTTCATTCAAAAGAAGACATGGAACCGGCAGAACTCGTATAACAACGGCTCGTGACGACAGGTTTATTGTGACAACTTCCTTGCGAAATCGGTTTTTAACGTCTATAAGCATTAAAAATGAGCTCCTCCAGGTACGTGACGTAGCAGTTAGTGCGTGAACCATAAGAAGAAGGCTAACTAACCATAAAAAGAGCGTGATATCACACCTTTCAGACCCGCAAATTGACTAAAATTGACTGCAGCTCACAGGCAAGCTCGACTAAGATTTTCTCGTGAACACTTTGAAATTGGACTGAAGAGCAATGGGCTTCCGTATTATTCACTGATGAGTGTAGGACTTGTTTGTACGGTGCTGATGGTCGCAGACTAGTCTACCGTAGACGAGGAGAGCGATATGCTCAAAATTGCATTGAGGAGAGGGTTCCATTTGGAGGCGGGTCTTGTATCGTTTGGGGCGGCATATCGATGCATGCACGAACTAAACTAGTGTTTATTGACGGCAGACACACATGGCCGTGATAACCGTGGTTTAACATCACGTCGCTATATAACTGAGATATTGGACCCTCATGTGGTACCTTTTAGCGGATTTATAGGCGAAACCTTCATTCTGGTGCAGGATAATGCTCGTCCGCACGCAGCGAGACAAGTTCAGCAATACTTAACTGAGGTTGAGATTCGTTCCTTGGATTGACCAGCAAGTAGCCCGGACCTCAATCCGATAGAACACGTGTGGGACAACCTAAAAAGAGCTGTATTTACAAGAAATCCGGTCCCAACAACGGTTGCGGAGCTCAGAGTTGCATTGTCACAAGAATGGGATAATACTCCGCAAGATCTTTTAAAAACACTAATCAGGTCGATGAGAAACCGACTTGAATCAGTTATTAGGGCAAGAGGAGGTAATACACCTTATTAAAAACAAATAAAAACTTTTTCTTTTCTCAGTATTGTGAAATTTTCACAATAAAGCCGTTTTTGTTCTATTCACTGTTTCATTCCAAAAAGCTGCAAAAGGAGTAATTTGATTCTTTTATTGAGAAAAGTTGATCGATACACACATGATGATTTTTTTATCAGATTAAAAACCAGTCTTAGCATTTAAAATAAATCAAAATACTTTGCACTTTCACTAATTATATTTCATTGAAAGTTATCTTGCACTATGATGCAGTTTTTGTGACCACCAGTGTATATAGAAAGTATATTTAAAGCACAGTTTTTCTTTCCTTTAACAATATAAATAAATGGTTCGGTTTTTGTTATAAAATATATTTAGTAGCTACAAAAATACTTCTTTAAGTTCAAAATATCAAGATATTTTAAAGAAAAGGTTTTATCAGCCTGAATAGTAGAAACTAAAACTGATTAAAAATGATAATTTTATTTTCAGAACACAGGAATAAATAAAACTTCAGGTAAAAGTACGGAAAATTCATCGAAGCTTTGTTTAGTTTGTTAACAATGTATGATTACAACATAGCAGAAGTGACTATTTCAATTTTAAATTCCGCGCCATATTAAAATGTAAAAAAGTAAGTCATTATACATGAAATATTTAAAAGTTTTTTGCCACAGAAAAATAATAATAGACCAGTGTCGATAATTTTTTAAACAGAAAAAAATTAAAGTAGGATGAAACCTATTGGAAAAGGAAGAGATTTTTTTTTCTGTTATATTTTCTTCCTTTTCTAATGGGTAAATTCTACTATAATTTTGTTTCAATTTTTATCATTCTCAAAGGCACTGGCTTTTCGGCACTGGTACTATACGCACTATTCGGCCTATTAATTTAGAAAAACCGTGAATGGCATAACTGCTATTAAGATGTTTTATTTCACGAAAGCGGGTGACCATCCTTGTGTGTGTAAATGTACATTATCTATGTGTGCGTCAGCTCGGGAGCGCTCAGATCCGTGCGCTGATACGTTCCGTTACGCACACAAGAACGCTCGTCTGTACGCATCACAACTACACATATGACACGCCCGCTTTCGTGAAATAAAACAACTGTTATTATTTTCATACAAAATCAGTTTCAAAAGTACCTAACAAAGTTTATAATCGCTTTACAATTGTGTGCCTTTAATGATAAGATATTTTATATTAATAAAATTATATAAAATTATTGTAACATTGTTTCATAGTAATAAATTAAATTATATATTTATTATTTACACAAAATGGACAACTTACAAGGACCTTCCTTGTAAGTTTTACTACATATACATTGATTTAGACTTAATTTCTAAATCAATGTATATGTAGTACCTTCCTCGCCGCACCGGCTAAATTGCTAATAATGAAACAGATAATAATAAATGTGAATGCTAATAATAAATGTGAATGCGAATTGAACCTCTCATAAATAATCATGGCCTCTTGATATTTATAGCGTGGCTCTGATTTTATGTAATTTGAAAGGATGCTTTTAAAGAAATTGCTTACAAAACAAAGAATCTCGAATATTTATATTGTTGAACATTTTTACAATTTAAAATTTATTTCTGTGAACAATTAGTTACGTATAACAAGTTATGATCTAGATTTGTATAACAGACTATAAAACTAACATCGAGACTAAGATAAATTATTATTTACTGCTGTCTACTTTGCTTATTCTTACTATCTTTGCCCATGTGACCCACATTTCTGTTGATATAATAATGTAAATGTTTTTCTATTTAATAATATAGAATTTGGAAAACTGGGAACGATAGGAAGAGTATGTAAAGTGGAGTATTATTATGATAAAGGGGGGGGTAAGGGCGGTTATATTGTTATTAATAATAAAGGCTATGAATATATCGTAGATTTCAAAGAGATTGCTAGATTTAAATTTTTGTATATGAAAAAAATATTTCATTTTTGATTGCATTAAAAATTGCAATATTATCAGTCAATAAATAATTATACTACAGTAAGTGAATCGCTATATTTGCAACTCTTCGATTTTAATATCCGTAAAATAAGGGCCGAAACACATAGCCGCGTTGCGACGCCGCAACGCTATAAACAGTAGCTTGCGTTGCGGCGTTGCGGCGTCGCGAAAAAGAGCGTTTTATTGTCCTACGGTAGGGTAACCAGTTCCTCGTGATTTTTGATTGTGGATGGACGTGTCTCTGCTCATGGATCGTAATAAACTTATTGCTTATTTGTTATTAAGAAGACATAACTCTGTTTTAAATATACGACAAAGAAGATACTATATACATTCATGTAATAAGGCTATGAATCCCGATGGAAAATACCCACAGTAATCCCACAAACAAGGGCGTTACTGAACCAAAAATATAAATGAAAATTTAATTTTATAACTGCTTCTGACTACGCGTGTTGTTTGCAAAAGTGATAAAAACAAACAATAGTAGTAGTAGTCTTTGAAATAAACTGAATCATTGTCAATAAGTATGACGCCGTGCCGGTGAAATTCGTGTCGCGGTGCGGCACCGCGCCGCTGAAATCGGCAGGGACGCCACTGCTGATTTAAGAGGCGCGGCGCCGCAACGCGGTTATGTGTTTCGGCCCTTAAATATATTACAGTGCTGTTAAATGATAAGTGTTTACTATTGAAAATGTTAATTCATACGTCAATGCTCGCTTCCCTTGCTCAAACTAACTTGTTATTGGTCAGTTTCAGGCGTGTGACGTCATCAAGAAGTGCGTTCATATAGTTAGCTAAAGTGATTGTCACAAAACGCTGTAGTATTAATGAAATTAATAAACAAAACATTTTTTATAGTTCCTAATTCCTATAATAATTTAATGTCAAAAATCCAGCGTACACATCCGTCTGTGTATAATAAGCAATATTTTATTGTTTATTGCATTATATAATTATTTCGCACGATGTATTCTTTATTATAATATTGTTGTAGTAAATTATAAATATTCACATACATGAGGGAAAAAATGTTGATTTTCAAAATTCTCACTTTTGCATCGCGTTATAAATTCTAGCAATTAATTAATTCAGAAAAATATAATGACTTCACGTATACAGAACCATAAGACTTATTTTACTTCTTATATAACTACTGACTAAGGCAATGTAAGACGTTTTATGCATTGTTGTTTTTAAATATTCTACATGTTTGATTATATTGTAAAACTTACCCTCACAACATAATATGTGAATGTATTACCATATAATATATTGTATAAGTATAATTAATCGTAATAAAATCTCTAAAGATTTGTCCCCTGTAAGAACGTTATATTATTATTTATACTATTTACATGTTTCCAAAGTGTTTGGCTGTGTAATGTAAAAGACTGAAGATGCTAAACTGTTCCTAATTCCTTTTGTCTAAATTATTTATTTTAATACCTAATTTATAATATTTTTAATGTTTGTATCATGTGAATTTTCTATTTTAATAATAATATAATCTTTATTAAATTGAGTTTTATTTTTATCCCTAATTATAGTTTATTATGAACAAGGTACCATCCCAGACAATTTTACAAAATGTAACCGACAATTTTAAAACCAATAAGTAATAAACTACAATATATGTAAAAAGTTAAAAAATAAAATTGAGAATACTATAAAAAGAACTGTTTCCGCCCGGGATCGAACCGGGGACCTTGTGCGTGTGAAGCACACGTGATAACCGCTACACTACGGAAACGATATTCTAAGTGACAAAATTATTGATAGGTTGCAAAATGTACATATCACAGTAAAGAATCTAAAAAGAATTTGACAAGTGTAGTTTATTATCAGTGACTGTTGAATTCTTGTTGCTCTAGCGCGGACCAAAATAATAGTGAAAAAAAAACAATTTCTCACCGCTTGGCGCAGTCACGCGGCTGAATTGCCCGCGATCGGTCGCGGAGACGTCACCGTGACATTTTATTGTCGGTGTTAAGTTGTAATAATATTATTTTTATAACGGTTTTAAGCACAATATTAACAACATGGATCCCGAAGCCTTCTTAGACCTGGCCAACCAGGTTATAAAATTAAAAATGTATCCTTATTTCGACATAGCACATTCTCTACTTTGCGCTCTAGCGGTACGGGAAGATTTAGGAGCAGGTAAGTTTTTATTTATTTTTAGTAACACACTTTAGTTTTTATTTTATTAATCAAGTAAACTAATAAATTTCAAATCGTTTATGTGAATTCATTTATGCCATCAATGTACCAAAATAAAGGCACCAAGAGAATTTATAAATAGATCTATTCCCGGCGTTATGAGAGAAACCCTGGTTAATAGTTCGTACTTCGTAAATGATCTCGACTACCATGACGTACTTCATCTCCAAACTTTATTTTAATTCAAATATGTATTGTAAAATACATGAAATAATCTATAAATTTAATGAGCATTTTATTTGTTGAATATTATATATGCATTATTTATTACTATTTGTTATCTAATCACTAACGCAAAATTGCACGCTATCATTAATCGTGTTAGTACCTGTCTACAAATTACAATAAATATTAGTTAATATCAATTGAAATACAATAGTTTGATATTTTAGGTTATGATGCAGATATGCAAGATTCGAACCTTATACTCCACATATTTTGACAACAACCCTACCATTACTTACCTATTATCCGGAGAGGATAAAATTTTATGGTACTGACAGATGGCGCTCAATACTGGCAGAATAATACTATGTTATTTTGTTAAAATATAGCATTTATCTTTTCGTTTTTAAATCGTATCCTCATAAATTATCCTACGTGTTCAAAATACATCACAAAAAAAGGATACTTTGGGCTCGTCCGGGATTTGAACCCGGGACCTCTCGCACCCGAAGCGAGAATCATACCCCTAGACCAACGAGCCATATTTATATAGGGCGAAATTAAAACATAGATAACCCATTTGCTTGCGTTATAGAACTACAACGTATAAAAATATCCCTACATACTTTTACCCAGTAGTAAATAATATTATATGACACAGATAATGACATAATACATCGCAAACGACAGTTCTGATTCAGTACTTACGCCTATGTCTGCAGGATATATACTTTTTAGAATATCTGTTTTTCTTGCTCGGAAAATCATAATGGTACCCCGAGCCCATGGGAGCCCGGTGGCTATGTGAGACTATCAAGTATCACCCTAATTAAAATCCCAGCGGTGTTCCTCCTCATAGTTCAACCGGCGCGGCGCGGGAAATATAAAGACTGCCGCTCTGGGCCCCGACGCTGTGCGCGTCGGAAGTCGGAACTCTCCGCTAATAATCCTGAATATCTAAGAGCACCTTACTGCACCGACCATTCTCGCGCGTGGTAGATCCCCGCATAGGCCACGCACAGGTGTCTTGCGGCAGTGTGACAACATGTCTCAACCGCGTCTCTCCGCCTGTCGGAGCTTCCCAGGACTACTCCTCCTCTAACGCTAGCGACGCCAAGCTGTTGCTCTCGGGGCAGGTGGGCTGGGCAGGGGCTGCATCGACCTCACTTGCCTTTTGGCACCGGCAGCGCCGCTTTTTGTTGGTTTGTCGCCGCGCCGGGTTGTCCAATAGCGGCGCAGACCGTGCATTTGGGATTCGCCACAGAGCACTCCCTGTCTTTGTGTCCTGCCTCGCCGCAGCGGAAGCAGTGGCCACTTATATCCTCTGTTGAGGTGCAGACTGCCGCCACATGCCCCAGCTCTTGACCCCGGAAGCATTTGAGTGGGCGGGCGTCCAGCAGACGGAATTGCGCCAACACCCAGCCCACCAGCAGTCTCGCCATGATGGCCTACGCCACCTCGATGGGGCAGCGGGCAATCACCGCTCCAAGCTCGGAGGCACTTTAGCCAACCTCGCCCGACTGCACTTGTGGCCGGAGGGCAACCGCCTGCCTCTGTCACCGCTGCCACGATGTCGTCCTTCGTGACACAGTCGTCCAGGCCCGAGATGCGTGCACTCACGCCTTCGTGGGTCTGGAGACACTGACAACATCATCTGTTTTTCTGCTTTTTCCCCCATGGCCGCACCTGAAAATACCTGAAGACGGGCGCCGGTGGTCACCTTTCCGCAGCTGATGCTGTGCTATATGCCAAGGTCTGGGAGGCAAATGTTCGTTCACGCCTTTATTATGATGTCCGCATACGTCACCATCTTCTCCACCACCGCCAGCTGAAGGTGCAACACCACAATTGCGGAGTTTTTTGTCCGCAGTTTTGGTGGCTTCTTCAGCGGCTTTTCCTCCTTGGTGCCGTCTTCCCCGTAGGAGCACTTCTTCTTGTGGGTGACGTTCGTCCAGGTCCCATCACCCTCAGCTGCCGACATGGCCTTCTTTTTAGCTGCGTTTTTGTGGGCGACTGACTTCCTCGGGTTTGCGGACGGCATGAGTGTGGTCGCTTTGTAGGTCGCGAGGTGCAGGCGCAGCTTTGGCTCGGACAGGAGTCGTGCTTCTAATCCCTTCAGCCGGGCATATAGGCGCGCGCCTGACAACGCAACCGCTTCCCTCATCGGTCTCTCGATTGTCTCCTCGAGATTGGGCGGTATGGGTGCGGCCAATGTGTGGGTGACGTCGCATCCATAGAAGACTGCCGGGAAGAGGCGAGTTCGCTCCAAACTCCAAAGAGCCGCCAGCTCGTGGCGCATATCCACCACCTCCGCCGACAGCCGATTGTCGCGGCCTCCGGCGCTAGTGGGCTGGACAACGTTCCTGATATTCCTCAGGGCGCGCACCATAGAGCCCTTGAGATGCTTAGTCTTGGTCCGAACCCCGTCTATAGTCTTATAGGCCTTTGTGATGTGCGCGCCCAAGGCACTCGTCGTGTCGGGAGGGGTCCACCTCCGCCTCCCGCTTCGCCACGGCCAGTTCCCTCTTAGCCTTTGTGAAGCTGACGTAGCCTTTAAGCTGCATCGGTATAAAATAGTAAAGTCAAATAAGAGCAATAATAGTATCGATTTCATCATAAGCTGTAGTAGCCACACTAAACTATTGCATCACTTAAGGATGATGTTAAGAAGGGAGAGCATACTTAGGTTTTAGTTCCTATACCTGAAGTCGTTTTACGATGTTTCAACTCGTTAGTAAGATCACGCCAGGCATCCTATAGATTATCTAAAAATCTTATATCGTTCTTTATCTCCAGGACCAAATCCGATGAAGTGATCTTTCGAAATCAGCCACTAACAAAACAGTCACCTAGTGACTGTGGGCGGCAATGACCACTTACGTATTGTCATCCTACAAACATGTCTGAAAGAAACCCCACCATGGTTCGGTGGCGGTGGGAATCAGTAGCCTAGGGTGAGCCGCTGCACCTTGGGCGAAGCTAATTGAGCCGAGGAGGCTCTTTGTGGGGTACGGTCTTATAAGAAGAGGGGACAAAAGAGCAGGGGGCAAGTGAGGACGGGAACTTCACTCCATTGTACTGTCCCGACGTTGGGAGGGGTTATTCTGTGGTGCGGGACAACCCCTCGGTGGAGGTGGAGTCGGTCCCTCGGGGGACTGACTTGCCGTCAAGGTGCCCTGTTTGTTTATTAGATTCGGGGCACCTCACCATAGGCAGCATTGATGGCACTCGCATGGTTTTAGTGGGTAGAGCTGGGTCCACTTACCAGCTTTCGGGCGCAGCGAGTCCCACATACCCGCCTGGGGTCTGGGGAGACCCACTCCCCCGCGGGATGCCTTAGAGCATTTCCCGGCGTTAAAGAAAAAAAAATGTCTGAAAGAAAGGTCTTTCATACATGTTCGTAAGTACTACGTTGGGATATTTTTTTTAAGAAACCCCATTTTCCTCACGGGACAATCGAGAAAGTGTGATCGCAATGAAAAAAAATCTGCTGTCACGGCATTCCAGTCGATTTTACTGCTAAAACGCGCCAAAAGATGTTCCACATAAAAATGAATTAAGAATAAGATTACCTGAATGCGAGTGGCAAGGGATCGGCCGTCTTAGCGTTCATTGAGGGAGGCCTATGTTCAGCAGTGGACGGATAGAGACTGATGATGATGATGATTATCTGAATACGATTGCCTTGATAAACTTAATTATCTTAAAGATTATTTGAAATTATCAACATCCATATTATGCATTCCATTGGAATGTTCTAGATCGGTAATTTCATAAGGTAAATATTATATTGTAATCAAAGAAATTTTAATCTCTAATCAACACGTCAAGTTCTTATAATGAAACGCCTGGGATTGGTCGCTTTTGTTCGTATGACGTCATTTTAAATGTTAATTTTCTGAACGATAGTACGAATACTATAGTAGATATGAATAATAGTGGTATTATATTGTATAGATACCCTGTGGTCCCCACCTCCACATGACGTTTGAAACCGGATATTTTAAGGAGCAAAATGTATATTCCTATAAACCTCTTTGCAAAATGTTGATATGATAAAATGGTTATTTCAGTAAAAACTCCGATTGTTGAATTTTAATATGTGTTATTTATTTATTTTTTATTTATTTTAGTATGCTCTCACATAAATTCATGTCAGTTAATTTTATTATATGAATATTAACTATAATTTATAATGCTTTGTTTTATTGTTTGGGGTTCCGTAAGATCAATATTATGACTACTATTTTTTAAGATATCTTAGTGAAGCTACTGAAATCGACATGGGCCAAATACATTTCCAAATTCTGCAAAATCTCGACCGCTTATAATAAACTACATAATACTTAAGGTTACACTAGGCGCTCATCTTTCCATACAAACGCAGTTCTACAATGTTTGACGTTGACCATGAAAAACTAAGTATAATATAAATTGATCTCGTCGTTATCTATGTGTGTATGTACCCAAAATCGTAAAAAAAATACATTTAAAAAATACAAGCCTCTAAACTTTCGTATTTCAACACTGATTTTAGACCAACTTTGGGCGAAAATAAATAGTATACCGAGCACGAAAGCTCAAAAATAAAGCCCCTACAGTTTAGTTATTCAAAAGATAAAATAAATTTATTTTAAAAAGATACACTTATTAGTTTTTCTATAATAACTGTTTTGCTAAAAGGACATTTTCGTAATGAATCATTGTGCATTTCATTCTAGCACGCATGTTCGGGCACTATGTCAGGTGAGATAGCAATCATTTTGTTAGAGTTCCTTAAGACCAGGTATTTCATATCACCCTATCATCACAGTATAAGCAAAGTCATAAGCAATATCTCGATTCAGTTACTTGCTTGCTCCACCTTTCTTAAATCACAGCTAAACTGCTTCACGGAAGAAATAATCAAGATGGTAACCATACCTCCTCCTCGTTCGGTAATGTTCCTGAAGTCTAAGGGTAACCATACAGACGGGTGCAAACCGCAACGTTCGAGTTCCCACCTTTTCTTTCTTTTCCGCCGGGAAATGCTCATAGGCAACCCGCGGGGGGGGGGGACTCCCCAGGCGGGTATGTGAGACTCGCCAGAAAGATGGTAAGGTGGACGCAGCTCTACCCACTAAAACCCGGCGAGTGCCACCAATGCCGCCTTTGCTGAGGTGTCCGGATTTGTTGAGCAAACAGGGCACCCCGACGGCTAGTCAGTCCCTCAAGGAACGACGCCACCTCTGCAGAGGGGTTGTCCCGTATCATAGAACAACCTCTCCCTATGTCGGGACAGTTCAATGGGGTGGAGTTCCTATCCTCGCCCCTACATCATTCCCACCTTGCAATGAATGTGTCTAATCATAATATTGTAATTTCCAGGTGCACAAGCCTTTTCCCGCAAGCACCCTCTGTCATGCTGGCTGTCCACAATGCTGGTGATATTCGCGGGTGGGATGGTGGCCAACGGACTCCTAGGAGAACCCATGCTGGCGCCGCTGAAGAACACGCCGCAACTCGTCATTGGTACAGTCACGTGGTAAGTATTGTAAGCTCTTTTCCTTCGCTATAATTCTTGCGGTGACCATGTTTTCTGTATGTGTGTAAATTTGTGTGCTTGGAACTGGTGTCTGTGAAGACTCTATAGGAGGACCAATCGTCGGTGCCAGTTGAAAGCGAGTCAGGAGCGGGCTTTGACATTGCGAGGCCTATATAGGATATCTTTTATTGGTATTGTTCATCGAAGAATTTTAAGATCGCGAAATTACTCGGCTCGACGTCAGTGACACGCGAAGCTTACTCACTCTGTATTGACTCTGTCGTCGACAGAAGTAGCTTTGGGTTATTCAGGAATTAAAAACTATACAATATGAATATTTAAAAAATATATAATATATTAATTAATTATCTATACTCTATAGTCTATACAAATAAATAAAATTGGAGTGTCTGTTTGTAACATTAAAATAACTGCTTTTTATTAAATGCATATGGATGTATACACGGTACATATACCAAAATAGCATTTTATTTTTTTACAATTTTTGTCTGTCTGTTTGTTCCGGCTAATCTTGGAAACAGCTGGGCCGATTTTGACGGGACTTTCACTGGAAGATAGCTGTACATTGTAGGGAGTAACTTAGGCTATAAAAATAATCATCATCAATCCGTCTACGGCTGTAAATCTAAGTTGACGCGGGCGAAGCTGTGGGCAACAGCTAGTTTTTGATAAAATTAATAGAAACTAAAAAATAATAATTTTAAAAACTTTAAAGAAATGGCGGCTCGCTGCTCGCAGTAGGCCCCAGAATGACTTTTTTTTTTCTTTTACGCCGGGAAATGCTCTGAGGCACCCCGCTGGGGAGGGGGAGACTTCCCAGGCGGGTATGTGGGACTCGCTGTGCCCGAAATATGGTAAAGTGGACGCAGCTCTACCCACTAAAAACCGGCGAGTGCCACAGATGCCGCCTTTGGTGAGGTGCCCCGGATCTATTGAGCAAACAGGGCACCTCGACGGCTAGTTAGTCCCTCAAGTGACCGACACCACCTTCCACATAGGGGTCATCCCGCACCACAGAACAACCCTTCACAACGTCGGTACTAAAGGAACAGTGCGATGGAGTGAGGTTTCCATCCTCACCCCTTGTCCCCCTTGCTCTTTTGTCTCCTCTTCTTATAAGAGGGGTACAAAGAGCAACTGCTTCGGTTCAATTTGCTTCGCCTAAGTTGCTAGGTTCACCTTAAGCTACAAGGCTTGAACCTGCGTGGGGGGGGCGGAATGGCCTAGTTAGTCCTGCTTAGATTTTAAACCTGCTTAATTTTTTTACAAGACGCAATAGAAAAATATCAAGTCATGCCCCTTTAAAAGTAACAATTAATTGTAACTGCTAATCCAATAGTTATTATTAGTTCTCCTGTTAGTAGGGTGTCTTAAAATAGAGCTCCCTTTCTGGTAACGTATGACCACAATACTTGGCGGGATGGAAACATCGTGGATTAACTGGGATGGAATATGTGTTGTGCAGTTGGAGTGACTTTTACTTGGGATGGAAAAATTGGTGAAATTCACCATCATCAGCGTGTTGTTATGTTTTGTTGAAAAAAAAAATATCGTGCCAAAATATGACGCCTTGCAATATTTTTTTATTTTTGACGTGACAACTTCTTATAATTCGATGGAGCCGCCTGCATGCACGAAAAACATGACGCATGCGGCGTTACCTCGCTGTGAGGCGTTCCATTTTCTTATGACGTTGTCACGTTCAACTATCGTCAGTAAACCGACTTTATAGACAACCGATTTTTGTGACTTAATGGGGACTCTCATAATGAGAACTTTTTTGAAATTTTCAGGCAAGCTATACCATGGTGTGGTAGTCGCCTGGGTTTTAGTGGATAGAGCTGCGTCCATCTTACCACCTTTCGGGCGCAGCGAGTCCCACATACCCGCTTGGGGAGTTCCCTTCCCCGCGGGATGCTTTAGAGCACTTCCCGGCGGAAAAGAAAAAAAAGTCAAGCTTACTTGGCACTGATACTTAATCCCATTATTATTTACTGTTTCACAATTATCGTTATTAGTAGGTTCAGAGATTTTTATTATCATGAAGACATTTTTTCATCACTTATACTTTCATCAATTAGTACGTAAATTATACAATACTTTATAGTATAAATCAACCCAAGGCTAGTCTGTTAAATTCATACACGAACACAAAACGAACGATTTCGGGCTCGTCCGGGATTTGAACCCGGGACCTCTCGCACCCGAAGCGAGAATCATACCCCTAGACCAACGAGCCATGTTTATGGTATTATAAAACTGAGTACATAGTAATATTACTGTACCTATAACTTATAAGTGTGTATTAGATCATAATAAAAATATTATCAACCCTTATCTATATGTCCCACTGCTGGGCACGGGTCTCCTCCTCGAAAAGGCGAGGAGAGTGTTGGGCCATAGTTCACCGATGCGCTGGCCCAATGTGGGTTGGTGAACTTCACACACTTTCAAAGACTTTTAATCTCATCAGGCATGCAGGTTTCCTTCACCGGTGAGCAGGCGATAGTCTCATGTTCAGGTGCACGTAGATATTAAGAAAATCCCATTTCAAGGCATCACAAGAGTCAGGATCGAACCCAGACCTCTTACTCAAGTGGCCGAGCCCATACCCACTAGAGTCATTAATCACATACCATCTGCAATCTGCAGCCTAAAGCTCGTTTTTCTCATCATACGTAGCCAGTGGCGTAGCTTGTCCTATCGGGGCCCCGTAGCAGCACTCTGGTAAAATATTTATTTCGTTTCTGGATTATTTAAAAAAAATCTTACACATTTTGGGGCCCCCGTAGCCCGGGGCCCGGGTATTATTGATAAGGCTGGTACAGCGGTAGCTACGTATTGTACGTAGCAATTAAACTGATACTAAAAGATACAAGAGGAGAAAATAACCAATAATTTACCTATTACAAAATATATGACTCTTTCATGAGTACTAAGTTTATAAAATCAACGTTATTCATTTCCTTAATACATATTAATATGTACCTAGCCTATATTACGTAGCAAATTTTATGTAAGACTAGCTGTTGCCCGCAGGTTCGCCCGCGTAAACTTAGATTTACAGCCGTACCCGGATTATACCCGATTTTTATAGCCTAAGTTACTCCCTATAATATCAGCTATCTGTCAGTGAAAGTCCCGTGAAAATCGGTCCAGCTGTTTCAGAGATTCGCCGGAACAAACAGACAGACAAAACATTTTAAAAATTGCTTTTTTGATGTAAGTACCGTTTATACTTTGATATGCATTTAGTGCAAAGATGTGAATTTGAAATTACAAATAGACACTTCAATTTTATTTATCTGTATAGAAAACTAAGTGCTTGCTTTATTGACCCTTTTACTTGTATGCAGGGTGGAGGTACTCAGGACCCTATAACACTTATTAGGTGTCCCCATGAAGCTAGCGATGGGATGAAATCCGTTACTGAGCCCCACCGCCACGACAAGGCTTGAACCGTGGTGGGGGTCCATGTCAACAACATGACCAATAATATGCCACTTTTTTACATAATTTGCATTGTCTGTTCATAGCTCCGGCGCCGGACGGAGGCCCGTGTTGCTCTATGGTTCATAGTGTAACCATATTAGTTTTAAAACTTTATAAATATTTAAGATTTTTTTTATTCATCTTAATTTTTTCTCAGGTATATCGTCTTTTACACACCTTTCGACATCGGGTATAAGGTCGGCAAATTCCTACCAGTGAAAATAGTAGCGAGCGCCATGAAAGAGATATACAGGGCGAAGAAAGTATATGACGGCGTGACCCACGCCGCCAAGTTATACCCCAGTGCCTATATTATAATGATCATTGTGGGTGAGTGTTCTTACTTAATATATATTTTTATATTGGCCTACGTTAAGGCGCAGCTCTACCGCGGCGCACGCAAAGGCTACGCACGTGTGTTAAAAATTAAAATGTCAATTGCCAGAAAATGTCACTTAATGTGTATCGTCGTGTCCGTGGCTTGCAGTGGAAACAATCACATACATTTTCTGACAAAGCTAAACTTGACAAACATGCATAGCATCTCTAGCAACGTGGAACATCGCCCTTATTCTTACAGTTTACAGAAATATCATTCATCAGCAAAGGAATCACAGCTTGAGTAAGACTCGGCGCCAGCCCGTCTTTCCCATTGCGCACTCTGGGCAGGTGCCCAGGGCCTCGCGATTCATGGGGCCCCATTAAGAAAATCAAACAATGATTGCTGATTAGAATACCTAGTCCAAAATGCATAAGCGCATTTTAAAATTGTTGTATTTGGTGGGGCCTTATAATCTAAGTGCTCGGGGCCCCCTTAGTTAAAGGGGGCATAGGGTGCCAGCATTACATTGCCTGTCCTGATATTTTGAACGCTTAAAGAAAATAGATCGCTTAACCGAAAGTTTACTACGCTGCTGTACAATGCTGCTAATTTTAGTTTTATATGGAACGTTTACATGTACGTAAAATAACTAATTAGAACCATGGCAATGCGCCAAGCAGTCGCGTCTGGTTAGATGACTGCAAATAGTAATTGAATTGACAAAATTTGCGTAAGACATTCTCTGTCTGTCGTGAGTTCGTCGTGAGAGGTTTATTTTTCTTAAATTTCTAGCGGCGCTTTAGATCAGACGTTGTTAGTCCAAGCCAAAAAAAAGATCACATATGCAAGAATAAAATATGAATAATATACACATAGTTCGGCTTCGACCGTGTGAAGGTTGGCATGTCACAAGGACCACAGATTGAGTATGCCTGTTTTTTTTTCCTTTTACGCCGCGATATGCTCTGAAGCATCCCATTGGGCAGGGGGAGACTCCCCAGGCGGGTGTGGGACTGGCTGCGCCCGAAAGACCGTAAGGTGGACGCAGCTCTACCCACTAAAACCCGGCGAGTGCGACTGATGCCGCCTTTGGTGAGGTGCCTTGGATCTATTGAGCAAACAGGGCAGCACCTCGACGGCTAGTCAGTCCCTCAAGGGACCGACACTACATCCACGCAGGGGTCGTCCCGCACCACAGAACAACCCTTCCCAACTTCGGGACAGTGCAATGGGGTGAGGTTCCCATCCTCGCCCCTTGTCCCCCCTATTTTTTGTCCCCTCTTCTTATAAGAGGGGTACAAAGAGCAGCTCCCTCGGTTCAATTTGCTTCATATAAGGAGGCGCCTGTAGATATTTCTTCATCATTATAAACCTTCTTCTGTCTTTTAGGTGTTTTTTAATAAACGTCAAGACGGCACATTCAGTGCTCGGACCGGCCACTGCACTGGACTATAAATGTTTATTTCCTGTTATTTCAGGAACACTCAAAGGAAACGGTGCCGGGTTCACGAAGCTGATCGAAAGACTGATCCGGGGCGCTTGGACCCCGACCGCTATGGAGACCATGCAGCCGAGCTTGTGAGTGATTTAAGGAATTTGTTATAGCTGAACTTATAGTAGAATAGTTAACTATAGTAGTAATAGTTAGTTTAATAATAGTAGCAAAGCTGTTTCACGGGAGAAACAAGCAAGATGGTGGTACCCATGCAGACGGGAGCGCGGCACAGCGCTGCCCTCCCACCGGTACACTAACATGCACCACCGCCATACACCACGATACATTTCAAATAGAATTAGCATTGCAGCTGGGACCCTTCTGGCTACTGCCTTTTTTTGGTTCACATAGTGATCTAGTGCAGCACTGGACTCGTGTACAAATGGTCAAAGACATCAGGCCTTCCCATAATTTTAATTTAGATAACTTACTAACATAGTTTTTTTTTAAGATTATTTTATTACTAACTGTATGGGTATTGAATGGTTTTATTATAATTATTATCTTATATCTTTAAATGAGCAATTCTTGTATATATATATATACAAGATAGATATAGATATAGATATATATATATATATATATATATATATATATATATATATATATATATATATATATATATATATATACATATATATATATATATATATAATTGGAATCTCGGAATCGGCTCCAACGATTTTCATGAAATTTAGTATATAGGGGGTTTCGAGGGCGATAAATCGATCTAGCTAGGAATCATTTTTAGAAAATGTCATTTTATTTAAAAAAAAAAAAACCATCCAGGACCTTATTATTATAAGTCATTGCAACCTGGTACTATCTCCCGTTTTGATTGGAGAACTGAAAATATTTCTAACTCCTCCTGAATTATTCTGATTAAACCTGTTGCGGGTCCCAAGACAATCAACATACTATCCCGCGGGCTCTCTCAGATCGTATCAAAGGGTCATTTGGTGGTTACCGCTGTCGATCCTGGCGACACAGGAGTAGAAGAAAACACGCTGGAAGTTTATTAGTAGGCATTGAAGGGATTTAGTTTTGCAAAAGACAAAACGGAATCCTTATAAGATCACTCCGTTGTCTCTCTGTCTGTCAAATCAAAACCTATAGAACATTCCCATTGACATATAATTATTATTATTTTATATTATTAATAATAATGAAATTTGGTAAGAAACAATGTAATTACTCTCACAACATAGTTAAAGTAAAAAATCTGAAAAACGTTAATTTCTTTTTATATTGCATAGAAAAACACTAAAGCGGCGTTGAGCACCTCACGACACCAACATGCTAATTTAATGTGACATTATGACGTCATTAGGAAATTTCAAATTTTTAAGTAGATATATTAAAATGTCTATACGTATATCACGCTCAGAATGAGATAAATTTTCACTTCCATGGACAGTCACTTATGAACTGTTTTTTAACCGACTTCAAAAAGGAGGAGGTTATCAATTCGTCGGAATCTTTTTTTTATTTTTTATTTTTTTTTATGTATGTTACCTGATTACTCGAAGAAGGCTAGACCGATTTGAAAAAATATTTTTTTGTTCTAAAGGGTATACTTCCCAAATGATGCCATGATAAGGAAACCAGGATCTGATGATGGAATCCCAGAGAAATCGAGGGGAACTTTCGAAAATCATAGCGACTAGTGCGTTTGATATATTTTCTATAAAGTGTTTTGAAGGACTACAATTTAATGAAGGTCTAGAGTCGATCTGATGCTGGAGCCGAAAGACAGTCGAGGGAACTCCTCGACGATTTACATCAGTAACCTTGTGTTTGGGCTTGATTAATTTGTAATGATGAGAACTTTACACTTAGATGTGTTGTGACTGTCATTAAGGATCTGATGATGAAGACAAATGACAATTAAGGGAACTCCTCAACAGTTTACAGTAGCTACCTTGTGTTTGGACTTAATTAATTTAAATTGATGAGAACTTTGCACCCATATTGGGTATAAGCGCCATTACAGGTGTGATGATGGAGACCTTACACAGTCGAGGGGAATCCTCGACGATTTACAGCTTTTATTGGGCTTAGTTCATACGGCTAAATAATATACCAAAATCATGTAATTTTGTTTAATTCATTTAATTTTACTTGTCGTTGTTAATTGAATAAAAAACAACTGTGCCTTGGAAGCGCATCATATTATTTCAAGGTCACGTTAATATCCATTCTATACCTATATATTGGTGATGGTGATGTTCTATACCTATATACAACAGAATTATTTAATGAATAGCAGCAAATCTGCCGTGATTGCTTTCAATTACATGTATATAAAGTTTTACACAATTCCATTTCAGTTTTTGCATTTGTTATGTAACGATTTAAACCCTTTCTACGTTCATCTCATTAATACAGCGCTATCTAATCTGAGCAACGCGTTTAATAGTTCTACCCATATTTCAGACAAATAAAATCAGTTATCGAATTTTGCAATCACTAAAAATTAAGAAATAAAAAATTTTTAAACAAAAATTAAAACCGACTTCAAAATTAAAAAAAAAACTAAAAAGTAATAAAATAATTTCCGTAATCTTTGTGCCTACAATTTATAATCAACTTGTTCTTCTACTAATATACAATCTTTGCATTTACCACGTCATTATTGTTACTTTTGAAGCCGGTGTCGTATTCGTTGATGTACCTACCTCCTTACTTACCTTGGCTGACACCGACTCCAAAAGTAACAATAATGACGTGGTAAATGCAAAGATTGTATATTAGTAGAAGAACAAGTTGATTATATATTGTAGGCACAAAGATTACGGAAATTATTTTATTACATTTAGTTTTTTTTTAATTTTGAAGTCGGTTTTAATTTTTGTTTAATTTTGTATATGATGTTCTGCAAAAAGTCAGGAGTCAGGACCAGTGTCCTGATAAGAGATCCCAGATCTTGAGTCTCACAATATTAGCAGTATTCTCAGTATAATTTAATTTCCAGCTACACCAAGGCATCTTTGGTGGCGTCCGTGATCTTCGTGCTGGACAAAAAGACTGACCTCATCTCAGCACCTCACGCACTCGTCTACTTCGGGATTGTCATCTTCTTCGTGTACTTTAAGGTAGAACAAAATTTATACCAAGTTCTAAATTAATCACGGGAATCTAATAAATTTCGTTTGAACCTCAAAATCTATGGAACTAAAAAAATGCTAACAGAAAAATTCTTATAATATGCAGCCGGCCTTAATTGTTATGATTGTCTATGGGTTCAAAATGATATTCCAAAACCATTTTTGCAGCTCTCATCAATCCTACTTGGCATACACGATCCCTTCGTGCCGTTCGAGAACCTGTTCTGCGCATTGTTCATGGGCGGAATCTGGGACTCTCTTGCCAAGATACTCGGCAAAGGGCAACCCAAGGAAGATGCCAAAGACGCTAAGAAAACTAATTAGGACTTCGAATACGTGAGTGACATGGTTTACTTAGACTTGTGTAGGCATCGGGCATATAACCGGACTAGTAAGGTGAGCCATAAAATTCCGAAACCGGTCAGTGATTTGTCACTGACGTAATAGCAATTCAACCAACCAGTGATCTGTATGTAAGACCCATCAGCCAATCATCCATCAATGGCCATCAGTCGATCAATCAGAGCGCAGAACCGGCGGCGCAGCGTCGCAGCATAAAGGCTGAATTGGTTTTCCTACAAATTAACGCTTTATTCCAGTTATATGCTCGATGGTGGTAAAAGACTTAGTATAATTATTTTATTCATTAGTTAGGTTCAGTTACGTGAAGACTGAGTCCACCTCCAGTAGTTGGGACAATCTCCTTGCGATGATCGATCCTTATTAGAAGCGATGACGAATAATCGGTCGCCTTGGCGTTCAGTGCAAAAATATTCATTGTGTTCTAATATGTACATATCGATATAAAGATTTTCATGTGAGGTATAAAAGTTGTTCCCTAAGCCCCTAAGGTACCAAACCTCGAATGATTCAGGAAATACTTATATCATATAATGAATGAATAGAGAATAATATAGAGTACCTAATGGCAAATTAAAGTCACTGCTTTTCTGATTTAGTTACCCAAGTAGTAATAGAAACATATATATACACACATGTACAACAAGTATACAGTCGGACTTTTGTGACCATGGTTCAGGCCTTGTCGTGGCGGTGGGGCTCAGTAACCTAGGGTGAGCCGCTGCACCTTGGGCGAAGCTAATTGGGCCAAGGGGGCTCTTTGTGCCCCTCTAATAAGAGGGGACATAAGAGCAGGGGGCAAGGGGTGAGGATGGGAACCTCACCCCATTGTACTGTCCCGACGTTGGGAGGGGTTGTTCTGTGGTGCGGGACAACCTCTCTGTGGAGGTGGCGTCGGTCCCTTGCGAGACTGACTAGCCGTCGAGGTGCCCTGTTTGTTTACTAGATCCGGGGCACCCTCACCAAAGGCGGCATTGGTGGCACTCGTCGGATTTTAGTGGGTAGAGCTATGTCCACTTACCAGCTGTCGGGCGCAGCGCGTCCCACATGAAAGTCGATAGATCGATTATTAGAAAAAGGCATTAGATTAGATAAACAGACATTATGGGAGACCCACTCCCCCACGGGATGCCTCAGAGCATTTCCCGGCGTTAAAGAAAAAAAAGTCTGACTTTTGTGTGTTAATCGTTTAGATGAATAGTCGATAGATCGATTAATATTTCATTAGAAAAAGGCATTAGATTAGATAAACAGACATTATGTTTACTGATATAGACAAAGAAAGAGATCTTTAAAAAAAGAATCCCTTCCCAAACAGAATATATCTTTTTGGGATTAGGTATGTATGGGTCTTAAAGACTTATTACCAACTCTTTAACCTAAAACTACTTGTATGGGTGTGATTGAGCTAAGCTAAAAACCAAAAAAAAAACATTAGAAACCATTTCTAATAATTTTTTTGGTTCACTTATTTTACCAGTGTTTTGTATTTTCAGGTCGCTTTTCCTCTTTCACCAACTTACACCGACAATTCCAGCGACGTAACAACCAGCTAAGAGAAAAATAATAAAAACATAAAAAAATTGTAAAACCCCATAAACCCTTAAAAAAATGGCACAACGACCAAAATGTATTTAAGTTTGACTAGTCATATGGTATAATTTTATTTGTATGATGGTTCTTGGTTTTTTACGTTACTATTAGTTTAATAATTTATTTATATGTTACCAAAAAGGAGTATTATTAGTTGACGGGATCGGATCGTGCAATATTTCATTAGTTTGTAATGAAATGGTAACCCTTGCCTTTATGATGTATTCCTGAATGTGACAATTAAAGGTGCGTCTACTGCAGCTTCACTCGTCACACACAGGAAGACACAAGAAATAGACTAAAGCGACACGATGTTTATGAAATACAAAATAAAATTTCCTGTCGCTCTATTGCGATGTATTAGTTATAATTTTTCTACAATGTTTAAGTATAAACCGTTGGTTTGCTTTTTTATTTACCAAGATTTCTGTATACACTATTTTAAACCTAGAGTGAATGTTTTACGCACAAATAATATAAGTGTGAATAAAAGACGAGCATTGTAATTATTTAATTTCGAAACGAATGCGAACATCTCGACTTCCTTTATTTAATCTCTGGTAAATATTACCGTAATTGTATTAATGAAACATTTGGCTGATTCGCATGGGTGCACGCGATGTGGTTCACTTGTTTCGTAAATAATAAAAAAAACAAATTGTCTATTACAATTAATTTGATTTATAATAAGAATGACTGTATTATTTTTATTCGCATATAAACAATAATTTAAAGGAAGTAATAAATTGTTTTTTGTTTTATTGTCTTGTTATTAACTTATTATGATGGGAAAAGTTGCCGGAAAAAGAAAAGCTGGTCGTAGAAGGAAGTCGTGGCTGCGTAACATCAGAGAGTGGATGGGCATCGCGAGCGCCGCCGAACTGTTTCGCCTCGCGAGAGACAAGGAAAAATATGCAGAGCTGACTGTCAAGTGTCAACCTTCACTAGTTGGAGAGGCACCTCAAGAAGAAGAATTAAAAATGTCAGTGAACGATATTTGACTCATGATTTATATTTATACATGGCATACATTATTATTTTAAATTACGTTTTAAATAGACTCGTGACCTGACGTGATGTTGACATTAAATTATTTGCATACTGCATAACGACTAGTAGGATAGTAAATACGGGCACTGTCAAGTACAAGTCTGACTACATCACCGACTCCAAAAGTAACAACAATGACATGGTAAACGCAAAGATTGTAATTAGTAAAATAACAAGTTGATTATAAGTTCTAGGCACAAAAATTAAGGAAACGCAATTATTTTATTACTTTTTAGTTTATTTTTTACTTTTTGAAGTCGGTTTCAATTTTTGTTTAAAATTTTTTTATTACTAAATTTTTTGTGATTCCGAAATTCGATAACCGATTTTATTTGTCTGAAATATAGATATAACGCAATTCCACTGGCTATACTCCTGCCTATACTCCATCATCAGACCTGTTTTTTTTTTTTCTTTTACGCCGGGAAATGCTCTGAGGCATCCCGCCTGGGGAGTGGGTCTCCCCAGGTGGGTATGTGGGACTCGCTGCGCCCGACAGATGGTAAATGGACGCAGCTCTACCCACTAAAACCCGGCGAGTGCCACCAGTGCCGCCTTGGTGAGGTGCCC
Source organism: Helleia helle (assembly GCA_963853865.1). Lineage (NCBI taxonomy): Eukaryota > Metazoa > Arthropoda > Insecta > Lepidoptera > Lycaenidae > Helleia > Helleia helle. Next base: position 13,495,190 of record OY971433.1, on the reverse strand, counting down.
CGGATCTTTTAAGCTAACAGGGCACTTCGATGGCTAGACAGTCCCGCAAGGGATCGACGCCACCTCCACAGAGGGGTTGTCCCGCACCACAGAACAACCCCTCCCAACGTTGGGACAGTACAATGGGGTGAGGTTCCCATCCTCACCCCTTGCCCCCTGCTCTTTTGTCTGGCCCTCTTCTTATAAGAGGGGTACAAAGAGCCCCCTCGGCTCAATTGGCTTCGCCCAAGGTGCTGGGCTCACCCTAGGCTACTGAGCCCCACCGCCACGACAAGGCCTGAACCATGGTGGGGCTCCATCATCAGACCTATAATGAGACTTATAACCCATATGGGTGCAAGGTACTCGTCAATATAAATGAATTACGTCCAAACACAAGGTAGCTAGTAGCTACTGTAAACTGTTGAGGAGTTCCCTCGACTGTCTATGGTCTTCATCATCAGACCTGTTATGGCACTTATAACCCATATGGGTGCAAAGTTCTCGTCAATATAAATGAATTAAGTCCAAACACGCTACCTTGTACTGTAAACTGCTGAGAAGTTCCTTTAACTGTCCTTCATCATCAGACCCCTAATCATAGTCACAATTTATCTAGGTGTAAGGTTCTTATCAATACAAATTAATCAAGCCCAAACACAAGATGCAGCAGTGCACTGCTGCTTTAAAACCGAATTGGGCCGGCACGACCGTGGTGGTACCTCTCGTTCACATAACACCGGCGTCAAGTGACAGCAATGCTGTCGAGTTTCGTGCCGTTTGTGAGTTTCCGGTGGCCTATTGGGAAAAGGAGGGCAACGCATCTGCATAACTTTTAGTTTATTTTTTACTTTTTGAAGTCGGTTTTAATTTTTGTTTAAAATTTTTTATTACTTAATTTTTTGTGATTCCGAAATTCGATAACCGATTTTATTTGTCTGAAATATAGATATAACTGTTTAACGCAATTCCACTGGCTATACTCCTGTCTATTATACTCCATCATCAGACCTGTTTTTTTTTTTTTCTTTTACGCCGGGAAATGCTCTGAGGCATCCCGCCTGGGGAGTGGGTCTCCCCAGGTGGGTATGTGGGACTCGCTGCGCCCGACAGATGGTAAATGGACGCAGCTCTACCCACTAAAACCCGGCGAGTGCCACCAGTGCCGCCTTGGTGAGGTGCCCCGGATCTTTTAAGCTAACAGGGCACCTCGACGGCTAGTCAGTCCCGCAAGGGATCGACGCCACCTCCACAGAGGGGTTGTCCCGCACCACAGAACAACCCCTCCCAACGTTGGGACAGTACAATGGGGTGAGGTTCCCATCCTCACCCCTTGCCCCCTGCTCTTTTGTCTGGCCCTCTTCTTATAAGAGGGGTACAAAGAGCCCCCTCGGCTCAATTGGCTTCGCCCAAGGTGCTGGGCTCACCCTAGGCTACTGAGCCCCACCGCCACGTCAAGGCCTGAACCATGGTGGGGCTCCATCATCAGACCTATAATGAGACTTATAACCCATATGGGTGCAAGGTACTCGTCAATATAAATGAATTACGTCCAAACACAAGGTAGCTAGTAGCTACTGTAAACTGTTGAGGAGTTCCCTCGACTGTCTATGGTCTTCATCATCAGACCTGTTATGGCACTTATAACCCATATGGGTGCAAAGTTCTCGTCAATATAAATGAATTAAGTCCAAACACGCTACCTTGTACTGTAAACTGCTGAGAAGTTCCTTTAACTGTCCTTCATCATCAGACCCCTAATCATAGTCACAATTTATCTAGGTGTAAGGTTCTTATCAATACAAATTAATCAAGCCCAAACACAAGATGCAGCAGTGCACTGCTGCTTTAAAACCGAATTGGGCCGGCACGACCGTGGTGGTACCTCTCGTTCACATAACACCGGCGTCAAGTGACAGCAATGCTGTCGAGTTTCGTGCCGTTTGTGAGTTTCCGGTGGCCTATTGGGAAAAGGAGGGCAACGCATCTACATAACTTTTAGTTGTGCGGATGTCTATGGGCGTCGGTAGTCACTACAAGGCTCCGACTGCTCGGTTCATCACCGTTCATAGACAAATCAATATATGCAAAAAAAGGAAATCAAAGTGTTTAATCAATACAACAATATTTTAAACTTTATCATCTTTAATCTGAAACTTTCGACATATTTTAACAATAGATAAATAAATATTAGATAAGTATCTAGATAAAATTATAAAATATAGAACAATAAATCCTGATATCACTCAACTTTCCCGAACAGCGACCATCCCAACAAAATACCCAGTCGATATAAAAATCACCTCCGGTTTGGGATTTCCTAACGAATTACCAACCCTGGTTCTGCCAATTATACAGAGTCTATTTTGATAATTTTACCCATCCATTGTTCCACTGAGAGGGAAGCGCTGTGCCGCGCTCCGGCTGCATGGGTACCATCTTGCTTGTTTCTCCCGTGAAACAGCTTTTCTGTGTTTCGGAGAGAAGGGCAAGACAGGCAGTGTAATTACTGGCACCGAGACTTAACATCTTATGTCTCAGGATAGGCAACACATGCCTGGGCTCGTTCCAGGTAAACTAGTTTATGTTAATGGGCGACGTCGACCACTTACCATCAGGTGGCACGTTTACCAGTTTGCCTATCCAACTAACATAAAAAAAGATCACATTGTTTTACGGAAATCAGACAGCAAAAGTAGATCGTCGCATAGCACAAGCCTGGGCTGTATTTGGTGCCAATACCTAGTGAGATTTTTGGAGAAAAGATAACACTGCACCTTATGGTCCGCGTATTCGAGAAGTGCGTTCGGCCTGTGTTTACTTATGGGACAGAGACAATGTCAGTCACGAAGTCGAGAAGATCAGAGTCGCGCAAGGAGGAGAGCCATGGTCAGTATTACCCTACGCGACTGTAAGAGAAATGTATGGATCAGGGGCAATACAAAAGTATCCGACGGGCTGACCACCATAATAGGCGGGACAAATTGCTCGAATGGATGCAAGCCCATGGGCGAGAAGAGTTCTGGAGGGGCCCCCGAGCCAGGGCGCCGGGTCACCAACACGGTGGGTCGACGTCATCCGACGACACGTAGCCCGAGATTGGATGAAGAGGGCTCAAGACCGCCTAGGGTGGAACAAGGGGAAGAGGCTTATGTCCAGAAAGGCTAACGTTGATAATGATGAACTATATAGAAAGAGAAAAAGAAAAACATATAAGTGGGTATGTTAGATCGGCAGTATCATTTTAATAGAGTAGGTAACTAACTACTAAGGTAAGTTTCGTTTTGTTTGCAATTTTTTATACAATGATGCCAGGCGTCAGAGCTACCACGGACAGGCTCCTTTCTGTGTGTATACATACATAGGAACAACACTATAAAACTACCAAGAATTTTTATAGTTTTATAGAAGGCCATAGAGTACTATAGACCTATAAAAATTCCTTGCAGTTTTATTGTGTTGTTCCTATGTGTATTACTAAGGGTAATACAGATAGAAGAATAGCGCCTGATAGTGAATAATTAAAAAGCAACTAAGTAAATATCTTTTGTTGTGGACAATAAAATATTTTTCTTTCTTTCTTTCAAATCATATGCGGTACGGGTTTGCAAATTTTTTACCCGCTTTGTGTTTGCATTTAAGTATAATTGTTTTTGACGCCCAAAAAACTGTTTAGCTTTATTATATTAAGTAGTACCTAAGTATAGATTAGTCAGAAAATTGCTTAAACAATGTATAATTAAATTATTGATTAAAATTTATTATATCATTTTGACTCATTCATACATAAAGGTCAACGAATGCTAAATGAAGGTTGTTGGAATTGGTAACTACAAGTGGGCTTGTCATTCCGAGTGAGTGGACATTGTGCCGTGCGAGAGGAATGAAAGATGACGTTACGGTACTCTGAGGAGGTCACTGTCAAATGGAGCCTGCGGGCGTCTGTCACACCGGTACGAACGTGACTAATGCTTGCGTTCACAGGCTAATGTTTAGTCCCCACCATGGTTCAGGCCTTGACGTGGCGGTGGGGCTCAGTAGCCTAGGATGAGCCGCTGCACCTTGAGCGAAGCTAATTGAGCCGAGGGGGCTCTTTGTTCCCCTCTTATAAGAAGAGGGAACAAAAGAGCAGGGGGCAAGGGGAGAGTACGGGAACCTCACCCCATTGTACTGTCCCGACGTTGGGAGGGGTTGTTCTGTGGTGCGGGACAACCCCTCGATGGAGGTGGCGTCGGTCCCTTAGGGGACTGACTAGCCGTCGAGGTGCCCTGTTTGTTTATTAGATCCGGGGCACTTCACCAAAGGCGGCATGGGTGGCACTCGCTGGGTTTTAGTGGGTAGAGCTGCATCCACTGACTACCTTTCGGGCGCAGCGAGTCCCACATACCCGCGTGGGGAGACCTACTTCCCCGCGGGATGCCTCAAAGCATTTCCCGGCTTTAAAAGACAAAAAAAAACGGTTGTCTGTAAAGTCGGTTTACTGACGAATCTGACGATAATTGAACGTGACAACGTCATAAGAAAATGGAACCCCTAACGCCGCATGCGTCATGTTTTTTCGTTCTTGCAGCCGGCTCCATCGAATTATAAGACGTTGTCACGTCAAAAAAACTTCGCCGGATGTTCACAACAACTACGCTGATAAATTATAACGTCGTTGATGAAGCCGCGGCCATAAGTTTATCAATCCAAGCCTGTGATATCTATATCAAAACGGACACAGATTTATAAGATAAGATATGTCGGTGTGATAGAGACTTGGTTGCAATGTGACGTGTGGCTATGACCGGTTACCGGACGTACACGACCGACACACGTCTGCGCTGCGTTAGCGTTAGTCGTATGACGCAGTCCGTAGATGCGCGGCCGCATGCAAACGCGCCGGTCGTGTTGTGTTAGTGTGCGTTTGATGGGAAAATACATCGGTGAGTACTGTGAAAGTGTACAAATGAATTATATTTGCTTACCTCTTAACAAATATGTGTGAAAGTTAAAGACGACTTTCCATTTTCTATAGGTTATTTTCAGTTATGTTAAGTGTCTAAAATGCCAAAATCTGTGTTCTATTCATCTTCACTAATTTACATATTATACAATATTATGTGATAAGTGGTTTTCTATTCATAATATCATAAACGGAACACAAAAAGTACGTGAAGTAAAAGAAAATGTCCAAGAAAATATCGATCGCGTGATGAATAATTTATTAATTCTAGATGAGAGTTTATAAAGAAAAAGTAATGTAGATCGAAGTTAGCATTGTATTATAATTTTACCTGTATTTTTTCTTACATAATACCCTTATTTTTTTCTTTCTTCTACCTATATGCCTATTAGAATAAGTTATTTCAACTTACAAAGCAGATAAAAATATTGTTACACTTCAATACTTTATTCTTATTGTATTAATTATTAAATAAAATACAACACAAATTTATAGTTCTTCCCTCACATGTTTTTCTATAACCTTTAGTCAAGTTTATCATTAATAATTTATTTTGCAAAAATCGATGATCAAAAACTGAAAAAGATCGCCCGTGCTGATGGTAAAGGTGAGTGACCTTAGATCCCGGCGTCCCAGTAATTATCGTTTATATTCCAGCTTAGTCATAAAACCAGACCAAACAACTTTACAGTCTAAATATATACCCATAAAATGTTCCCTCAGTCTAGAATACTAGAACTTGTTAAGTCAAAACTATATACTTTTGGCATAAAATTATTGTACTTAGTATTTTTTTTGCACAGTCATTTGAAATTAGCAAATAATTTGTAGTATTAATTCGTTTAGCGGTTTACTATAAGTACCTACCTAATCAACACACAAATTCTCAACTAAACCACAAAATATTTTCTTTTATTTCAAATTAAGTATATTTCATGATTTATTATAATTTAAAGTAAATTATGCTACAATATATGTATGTTACACAGTATATTTATTAGATTTTATTATTCTAATTATTAAAAGAAACAAAAAAAAGAAAATCAGATATTCAATATTCAGTATTAAAATAAAACAAAATAAAATTTGACAAATAATAACAAATAATATGGTAATCGCCACATGTCACACCGAAACAAACATTAATGATAATATTAATGCCGTACACTCGTCATAAGTTTTTATGCAAATTAATACCACCTCTAAAAGTATTGCAGAATAGGGTTTATAATATTATGAGGTACACTATATTTTAATAAGATCGCTAAAAGATTATGAAGGTTTTATTTCACAACGAAACAATGTTTACGTTTACCGCGTCTTTTTCTAGGTTCTTTTGTGGTTATCGGACCAGGGCCGGATTAATCCAATCAGGGGCTCTAGACATTGCAATTCTCTGGGCCCGTTTTCTACACCCTTATGTTACTTTTAAAAATACATATTTCTAAAAAGAAAAGTCGAGTAGCTAAGATCGACTTCTGTGGTATGTGTTACTTCAATCTTATGTTTTTTTTTTATGTTAGTTGGATAGGCAAACTGGCAAACGTACCGCCAGATGGTAAGTGGTCGACATTGCCCATGAACATAAACCAGTATACCTAGAACGAGCCCAGGCAACTCATTTATGTGTTGGCTATCCTGAAACATAAGATCTTAAGTCTCGGTGCCAGTAATTACACTGCCTGTCTTGCCCTTCTCTTCGAAACAAGCAAGATGGTGATTTTTAATATCTGTGGTTCAAGCCTTGTCGTGGCGGTGAGGCTCAGTAGCATAAGGTGTGCCAGCACCTTGGGTGAATTAAATTGAGCCGAGGGAGCAGCTGCTCTTTTTACCCCTCTTATTACTTATAAGAAGAGGGGACAAAAGAGCAGAGAGACAAGGGGTGAGGATGAGAACCTCACCCCATTGTACTGTCCCGACGTTAGTCTGTCCCTTGAGGGACAGACTAACCGTCGAGGTGACCTGTTTGCTCATTAGACCCGGGGCACCTCACCAAAGGCGGCATTGGTGAATGGTGGCACTCGCCGGGTTTTAGTGGGTAGAGCTGCGTCCACCTTACCACCTTTCGGGCGCAGCGAGTCCCACATACCCGCCTGGGGAGACCCACGACCCCCGCGGGATGCCTCAGAGCATTTCCCGGCGTTTGAGTAGAACTAATAGTTTAAATATATTACAATTTGTTATAATATAATGTGATAAGCTTTCTAGCGAACCCCTCATTTCAAGATAAAGACGAAAAAAGCTTATTACACAACTCACAGAATGCCCTGTCTAAAAAGTAAAACTGCTTGAAACTCACATTTATTAAAAGGTTTATTACATATATTACATAGGTACATATATATATGTACTAAATATGATAACTTCTATCGTTTTTATGAGCCAGACTTGACTGTCGTGATTTAAAGAATGTATGCAAATTCGACTTATTAGTTCCTCCTGTCGTGTCTCGGTTGGGCAGTGATCACAGCCGTGATCGTGTGCAGTCGTGATTATTTTTTTCCTTATTCTTGAGAAACATCTGTAATAAATAAGTAAAGGAAGCATGATATCATCTAATGACAGATGTACAAGTAAATTCTTAAGCTATTAGAAGTTAATTTTTTAACTATTTCATAAAAGCTCAATTCTGAGCTTTTATGAAATAATTTGAGTTTTTGAGTAAATCACGGGAAAAATAAAATCGGTTGGTAAAGTGACCTAAAGGTCGTAAGCTTTACGTAAGCTTAAGCTTTAGCTTTATCTATTACGATCTCTTGATATCTCTCCTATGCACGCAGGATTATATTATATCGATTTGACGTAAAAAATTTCAGACATTACAACTTGACATTCTTGATTCATTGAAAAAAATCTCACAAATTGTTTTCTATATTTACGCGAATTTCACTCATTATAATGAAATAATTTTGGACCTTGGGCGAAACGCATTGAGTCGAGGGGGCTACTCTTAGAGGGGACAAAAGAGCAGGGCGCAAGGGCGAGGACGGGAATCTCACCCCATTGCACTTACCCGACGTTGGGAGGGGTTGTTCTGTGGTGCGGGACAACCTCTCTGTGGAGGTGGCGTCGGTCCCTTGGGGGACTGTCTATGCCGTCGTGGTGCCCTGTTTGCTCAATAGATCCGGGGCACCTCACCAAAGGCGGCATTGATGGCACTCGCCGGGTTTTAGTGGGTAGAGCTGCGACCACTTACCAGCTTTCGGGGCTCGGGCGCAGCCAGTCCCACATACTCGCGTGGGGAGACCCACTCCCCCGCGGGATGCGTCAGAGAAAAAAAAAGGAATGAGGTGTCAGATGTCCTAACATTACAAAGTTATTCGAAGCTACCCTATGATGCATCAATATTTTAATTAATCCTCTCTACGCAGAAAGTGCTAACCGAGTCTTTGTCGGCATGTAAAAAAACTTAATAAACCGCGATAAAATTCCGTAAAAATTGTTTCATTATACCTAATGAGTGAAAATCGCGTAAACATTAGAAAACAATAACGATTGTATATTAAAAATATATCAACTTTTGAAAGAAAATAAAATTGAAGACACATTTCCAAATGTAGAAATCGCATTGAGAATCTTTTTAAGCATGAAGCTCCTTCTCCAAATTGAAAAGAATTAAAATGACTTAAGAAGTACAATGCTTTAAGAGAGATTAACCAGTTTGTCGCTGATGTCCATAGAATTTGATGTGCTAATAAAAAGCATTGATTTTGAAGAATTTTGCCCATCATCTACAAGGGTTCCTCTTCAAATAACATAGATTTTTAAGCAATAACCTATTACTTTTATCTATTACTATATTATATTTAACCTTGTTTATCTACTTTCTTTTTCTGTTCTACCAAAATAGTGTTCTGTCAAAGTCATGGGCCCCATTATCCTAATATGCCCAGGGCCTCCGATAGGTTAAAGACGGCCCTATCAAGAAGAGACTAGCGGTGCATAATTTAATAAATTCACTCAGATTAGAAGCCGGTATACATTCGTATTTCGTACAATAAGCATCTATTTTTATCGCATAGCAGTAATGCCCGGTGTTTAGTAGGTACCTATTTGATAACTGTAAATTGCATGATCTGTAACTGTTTCTGATCTCGAGTTTTCTAGATCAAATCAAATGACATAAATGGTGAATGAAACGGTAAAAGTCAAATAAGCATTAAATATTACTTGTTTACGGCTAAACGGTTTATGTATTTTTTATGTCATAAGGGGGCAAACGACCAGTCGGAGCCTTAAGGTACCGACGCCCATACACATCCTCACACCTAGAGGTTATGCAGATGCGTTGCCCTCCTTTTCCCTATACCCCAATGGGCCACCGGAAACTCACAAACCGCACGAAACGCGACAGCATAGCTGTCACTTGACGCCGGTGTTATGTGAGCGAGAGGTACCACCCCCGTCGTGCCGGCCCAGTTCGGCTGCAATGCATACCTATGTAAATGCTAAGCTAATAAATAGTAATGATTGTCTTCGGAATCATCCAATAGACTTAGACTTACAATGTGTTTGACATTGGACATTGGCTAAAACTTAAAACCAAAATTTAAAAAAATATGGCGGATTTTTGGCGCCAAACTATAATATAGGTTGACGGATTTTTAAGCAAGTTATACTTGTTAGTAATATTATTATTATTTATTATCATCCTATGTCGTATCTGATCATGATTCATGGATTATCTATGAGCATTTTCCGTTCCATTCCATGCATTATCGACTAACAAAAAACTAAGTAAAAAGTTTCACATTTACTTTTCTTTTCTTTGACCCACAAACATAGACAGCTCTATCGTAAGTCTTATATCAATAGTCATCTTCAAAAAGCTAAAAATAAATTCACAATGTTGATTATCAGCTGGTAATCGGCCATCAGTTCTTTGTCGTATGTGACTCATTGGCATTTCAGCGTGCATACCCTTTGCATAAAATAATTAACTACTCTAAACTGACAACTGTAACCTACCTGTTATCTGTAAAGTCAGTTTCAGTCAGTTTACGGACGATAATTTTAGTGATAACGTCATAATGTTTCCATAATGTTTTACAAGCCGAACGCTTAGGCCGATTGTGCCCCTATACTATAGGGGCACAATCGGCCTAAGCGTTCGGGCCTAGGGCCTATAGTCACTATCGCTTGTTCCGCTCTCTCGCTTGCATATTCGGCTCAGGCGGAACGTTACACTTTTTCGTGCGTGCAGCCGGCGTTCATCGAATCAGTTGTCACGTTTAAAACATTTGCCTACCTAACGCCCGAATACTCAAACTAATCTCAAATGTAAGACGTACTTAAACTCATGCTACGACGTGTCAGATTCAAAGAAAAAAAGAGGGACGACACGAGTTTAAGTACGTCTTAAATTTGAGATTCGTTTGAGTATTCGGGGTTAAGTATGTTTTGTAAACAGCAAAGACATTAGACATGTACATTGTCAGAATATTAAATGGCCCCAAAAGCGCATGCAAAATTGTAAGGAACTATCGGGTTTCCTCTTCCATTTCAGAACGTGACTTAAAAGCCGCCAGGGTCGCAGTTTAAATTTTATTGCACATTGTCTCAAAGTAACTGCGCACTATTATTTATTAATTATTGTCCTCTGCATCTAGAAAATACCGCTCCAAATATACGTCTAACTTGTGAATTTATTTACCTATTTAAGTAAAGTTATTTTCTAATCTTCGCATTAAAAATCTATACTAATATTATAAAGCTGAAGAGTTTGTTTGTTTGTTTGAACGCGCTAATCTCAGGAACTACTGGTTAGATTTGAAAAATTCGTTCAGTGTTAGATAGCCCATTTATCGAGGAAGGCTATATAACATCACGCTGTGACTTATAGGAGTTGAGTAACGCGGGCGACGCTACATTGTTTTAAGATTTGAAGTGAGTGCGATTAGAGATTCAACCTACCAATTGCCAAAACCTTTATACCCCAGACGGGTATGTGGGACTAGCTGCGCCCGAAAGATGGTAAGGTGGACGCAGCTCTACCCACTAAAGGCTACTGAGCCCCACCCACCGCCACTTGAACCATGGTTCCAGCCTTTACCTTTACCAATTATTATTATTGAATAATAAACCTTTAATTTCCACAGAATAAAGGAACAAAATGCCGACGTTCAAGACAGTATTGGTAACGGGAGGAGCAGGTTACATCGGAAGCCACTGTGTGGTAGACCTATTGAATGCGGGATACGAAGTCATAGCAATCGACAACTTTGCCAACGCCGTGTGCGATGACGACGGGTCACCGGCGCTGCGCCGCGCAGAACAAATAACAGGCAAACACATAACTTTCTACACGGCTGATTTACTTGACAAACCACAAATCAATGATATATTTGACAAGGTAAGATTTCTTATTACATTTACAATTTTACCTAGCTGGATTAATGATAATACCTGCTAATTTTACCATGTCATGGAAATCAATTTTGCGATGTCACTCTAAGCCAATTAAACTAGTAACGTTAAATAATGCATGTCCTACTTTTGACTAACCGCCAATAAAGTTATGTACATAGTTTTGAAGTCAAAACTTCTTTTGGCGCACCCCACACAGATTTTGATAGGCTGTGACGCCTGTGAGTGAGGCTGATCCGTCACGCTCGGAGGTGAAAGGCTTGATCGGGCGAACTCGATAATAAAAAACTATATTTTAACGTGATAAGTACCACATTTATTAGCGAATTCTTATAATTGAAACAAGATTCTTCCCAAAGATAAAAATATTTTAAATGTGAATTCCCAAATGAATCGGTAATTAAAGATCAAATACGTGGGACACGCCCATATAACCTGAATAGAGCGGTAATAATGTTATGCGTTTTATATGAAAACAAATTCCGACAAATTTTTGCTGCGACGCTGAGCCGGTTCTGTACTCTGATTGGCCGACTGGTGGCCATTGGTGGAAGATTGGTTGATAGGACAAACATACAGATCACTGGTTCGCTGAATTGCTATTATGTCAGTGACAAATCACTGATCAGTTTCGTAATTTTATGGCTCACATTACTACTTTTTTTTTCGGAAGGGCTAGACTTTTCGGCCTGATGGCCTTTAAGTTCAATCGGTACAGTAAGTGAGCAGATGGCTCACTTAAGAAATATTCGAAAGGGGGACGCCCCCCTCCGCGCCCCGCAAGGGGCGCGATTCATTGCGCGCGCTGCTCGGGAGAGCATCATTTGGACTAGTCAAATCCGATACGGTCGACGAATCTTTTACGGTTGAATTTAACCTAGCATCATGAGGGCCGGCCCTCATCCCTCCCTCTGGAGAGAGAGGCGGGTCATGCGCGGTGCCCAAGCAATCTAGCGGTAGCGTAGTGCTAGCGCTGTTTGCGCGGTCTGGGTTTGTGTCTACTCGTATCGGATTCGAACCTAAGCTTCCGCGATCGATCCGGATCGATGTGGTTTCCATGTGTAGGGTTCGACGTCGCTTACAACCCCGAGGCCCAAGCGGGGTGCAGCTGTACCTAGCACCGTGTGTGTGTCTGTATATGCTGTGACGTTCGCGTCGCGCTTTTGCGTCGCGCATTAGTAGCTGAGAGATTTCGTCAGCTGGATCTGTTTCACATTACTACTCTATCCGATTATATGCTCGATGGCACCGGGTCATGGACGTGTATGTATGTATTTATATAAATTTCTTAAATCTATTTCCTTTCCCAGTACCTGTAACACAATTTCTTACGAGTTACGAACTTACCACGAGGCTAGGTTAACGTGGTGTGATTTTTGGGAAAAAAACCTTAATTTTTACTTATCGAGGTAATCTGTATGAGTTTTAAAGGTTTGACCTTCTTATAGACTTGTTACGTAAGTACTACGTACTCTCTAATGTGGAGTTATGACGTATTACCTCCACGCTCTGCTTACTTGGAAGTAAAAACTGCAGGAGGAAAAACCCCAAGTCATTTCTTTGAAATATTTGCACCTATTTTTATATTTTATTGGTGGGAGGGAAGCGCTGTGCCGCGCTCCCGGCTGCATGGGTACCACCATCTTGCTTGTTTCACCCGTGAAACAGCTTTGCTGTGTTTCGGAGAGAAGGGCAAGACAGGCAGTGTAATTACTAGCACCGAGACTTAACATCTTATGTCTCAGGAAAGGCAACACATAAATAAGTTGCCTGGGCTCGTTCCAGGTAAACTAGTTTATGTTTATGGACGACGTCGACCACTTACCATCAGGTGGCACGTTTGCCAGTTTGCCTATCCAACTAACATAAAAATAAATAAATAAATAAAAACCTATCATTTTATTCATAGAACACAATAGATGGCGATACGGTAATTAAGTCCCGTTTGTAGTTAATTTGTACATATTTTATGAACAAACGGCATATTATGTGAAACGTCTTTTGGTGCGCCTCGGCAGTAATCGACTCGAATGCCATGACGCCAAACCGCGTGACGATGTCATGTCACGCACCTTTACACCTAAATTATAGGTATAAGACATAATAGGGATGTTGACTAATTTTAATATTGATTTTATTTGATAGATATCTATACAGATAAATAAAATTGGAGTGTCTGTTTGTAATATTAAAATAACCGCTTTTTACTAAATGCATATATTGATGTATACACGGTACATATGCCAAAATAGCATTTTTTACAATTTTTGTCTGTCTGTCTGTCTGTTTGTTCCGGCTAATCTCGCCAACGGCTGGGCCGATTTTGACGGGACTTTCACTGACAGATAGCTTATGTATTAAGGAGTAACTTAGGATACAAAAATACTCATCATCAATCCGCGTACGACCGTAAACCTAAGTTAACGCGGGCGAAGCTGCGGGCAATAGCTAGTACCTACTCTATATAAACACGAAAAAAAACTTTATGAAGAAATATGTCCAATTTTAATAAAAAAAAGACGTAAGTAAATAAAAATAGTTTTTAGAATTCCCGCTAAAACGCTCCAAGCTGTCATGTGACCATGATTACGTCACAAACCAATAAACATACTCGGACTCTGTCAAACTTGCAGTTCGCCGGTGATACATAAAACTTGGTTATGACAGCTATGACAGTTTGTTTACTGGTCAGTGACGTTATCGCTCTATAACTGGCGCATGCAGTCACGTGATAATGGGACGCATTTAAAATTAATTTCCTTTAATTTAAGACAAATAAATAGACTCTGAAAATGTTATTTTAGGTTTTCAAATACTGTCTATAATATTGTGTATAACAACTCTACATGAATTTGTAACGTGTGTCAACATCCCTATTAAGATATTATGAATAAACTTAGTGCTTCTTCCCAATGATATTATATGTATAAAAGAGGCTTCTTCGAGGAAAACGTGCAGGAAGTCTAATACAATAAACAGCCTTAGTCCAACTATTAAAGTAACTTCCGTATATTAGTTCTCAATATTCTTTTGTGATTCCGCCACGCCATAATTTTCATCAATCAACCGACGCCACCTCCAGAGGGCTTGTCCCGCACCACAGACTAATCGCTCCCAGTGTCGCAAGAGCTGTGCAATGGGGTGAGGTTCCCATCCTCGCCCCTTCTCCCCTCCTACTCTTTTCTCTTCTTATAAGTACAAAGAGCAGCCCCCTCGGTTCACTTGGCTTCGCCAAAGGTGCTGGGTTCACCTTATGCTACCGAGCCCCACCGCCACGACAAGGCTTGAACCGTGGTGGGTTACTACTGTTACTATTATTAAATGCTATTTTTTAATTCCAGCATGAAGTCGACTGTGTCATACACTTCGCCGCCCTGAAAGCCGTGGGGGAGTCTATGCAACAACCACTGCTCTACTACCAGAACAACTTACTCGGCATGCTGAATCTTTTAGAGGTATGTAGGTATTATTGGTCCCATTGCAGGAGGTAATTGTCACCAATATTGATATAGGATGTAGGTGTTGAAACGGAAATTTTATTTAGATATAGTAAGACGGGATATGCAGGTTACTTAGCACATTTAATTTTGTCTAGGCTGCGGCTCGATGGCGATTGACCGGCGATGACTGCAATATGATGTCCTTCAGGTATCCCTTGATGTCCTTGAATATGGGAAGGGTAATACGAGACCGTTAAATATATTGTCGTTTTGGTAATACGAATAATATTTCTTGTAGGTCTTCGTCACGGTCGTCAACTAATGTTAGCACAGGACACGAATGAAACTCTCGTAAAATTTGTGTAAAATACAATTTGAATTGTTTTACAAAGATTTGATTTAAAAATACATATATAGGAACAAATACAACCACGATGAAGGTTTCAAAAAAGAGTAATAAATTTAGAGTGAGGTAGAAAAAAATGATTTGCTTATATTTTATGTTCCAGAACTTTAGCTAGAACTTTAGCATTTCTTGCTATGTTGATTTCAAAGGCGTTAACGCAATCTTTAATAAAAAAAATTGAAATTTCATAATTACGTCATAATGTATTATTAGCATGTCGGTGTCGCGAACGTAAAAGATTTTCCCCTACCAAAAGGTGCTCAACGCGGCTAAAGAAGTCATCACTTCAAAAATATATAGATATACTTCTATATTCCTCCGCCAATTCTACCACTCAGGACGTTCCAGGTGATGCGCTCCCACAACTGCTACCAGATGGTGTTCTCGTCATCGTGCACGGTGTACGGCGAGCCGGAGTACCTGCCCATCACAGAGACCCACCCCACTGGCAGCATCACCAACGTCTACGGGAGAACCAAGTACTTTATAGAGGAAATGCTGAAGGACTTGAGCGCTGCTGACGAGGTAATATAGCGATAGCCGTCCCATTATTATAATACAATACACCTATACCATTCCTACAGCCATAGACCATATTGTTTTCGTTGTTGCGAATTTCACTCACTGACCACAAGCTGCGGTCGGCGCAGGGGGTCATGAAAAAATATTTGTAGTTTTAAAAACTACAAGCAGCTAGCTCGATCCTATTCTACTAATATTATAAACGCGAAAGTACCCGCGTACTTCTCATTCCCGTGGGAGTACAGGGGTAAATTATAGCCTATATGCTATGTTATTGTTAAATTTTATTAAAATACATTTAGTAGTTTTTGTGTGAAATAGTTAAACAAACATACATCCAGACATTCTTAAAAACTATCCCCACCATGGTTTAACCGGTGGGAGGGAAGCGCTGTGCCGCGCTCCCGGCTGCATGGGTACCACCATCTTGCTTGTTTCTCCCGTGAAACAGCTTTGCTATGGTTCGGAGAGAAGGGCAAGACAGGCAGTGTAATTACTAGCACCGAGACTAAACATGTTATGTCTCAGGATAGGCAACACATAAATGAGTTGCCTGGGCTCGTTCCAGGTAAACTAGTTTATGTTCATGGGCGACGTCGACCACTTACCATAAGGTGGCACGTTTGCCAGTTTGCCTATCCAACTAACATAAAATAAAAACATGGTTCAGGCCTTGACGTGGCGGTGGGGCTTAGTAGCCTAGGGTGAGCCGCTGCATCTTGGGCGAAGCTAATTGAGTCGAGGGGGCTCTTTGTACCCCTCTTATAAGAACAGGGGACAAAAGAGCAGGGGAACCTAACCCCATTGTACAATCACGACGTTGGGAGGGGTTGTTCTGTCGTTGTCCCGCACAACCCCTCTGTGGAGGTGGCGTCGGTCGCTTGGGGGACTGACTAGCCGTCGAGTTGCCCTGTTTGCTCATTAGATCCGGGGCACCTCACCAAAGGTGGCACACGCCGGGCTTTAGTGGGTAGAGCTGCGTCCACTTACCAGCTATTCGGGCGTAGCGAGTCCCACATACCCGCGTGGGGAGACCCGTTTCCCCGCGGGATACCTCAGAACATTTCCCGGCGTTAAAGAAAAAAAAAACTTAAAAACTATCGGGTTTATAATATTAATATTTTTAAAAAGTAAGTATAGTTCAATCGCCTTTTTTCTTCTGATATATAAAAAATATTAAAAACTGGTTATTCACCAATATTAAAACAACTCGGTCCAAATTTAAAAACGCATAGCTGTTTCTCTACTAGGTATAGATATTATAGCTAAGCGGTTCCAAGTAGCGTCAGCCCAGGCCCCAGGGCCTCACAAATTCGCAGTCCGGCCGTGGTCCCAACGTTTTATTTTAATTTTCTATTCCATTAACAAAAATAGACCATCTAAATTCTAGTGCAATCCCATAAAGAACACATCGAGTATTTAGATAGTACACAGCTGCTGTATCCATCACTATAGAAAGTCAGCACCATTCTCGCGTCGCGTGATATATATAGAAACCAGTTTGCCCGCTGCCACATAATTTGAATGAAGAAGATCAAGGTTAAACAATATCATAACTACCTTTTCTATTTCCTATTTGCTATAACAGTTTAATACTTCTAGGGCAGTACCTTTCATTGTTAGTTAATTAGCATCCCGCGGAGAAGAGGGGACTCCCCAGGCGGGTATGTGGGACTCGCGCCCGAAAGGTGGTAGGTACGGTGGACGCAGCTCTACCAACTTAAACCAGGTGTCACCAATGCCGCCTTTGGTGAGGTTCCCCGGATTGGCTTCGCCCAAGGTGCTGGGTTCACGTTAGGCTATTGAACCCCACCGCCACGACAAGGCTTGAACCGTGGTGAGGACTGTTAAAGATATCCTAACTCACTATTTAGCAACTTTTTGGTGCTTACATTGCCATATTTTTATTTGCAGCTAGTCTAAATATCATTACTGTTCTTCGCAGTTTGAATCACGCCAAAATAAAAAAAAAATCCTCTAAAATAAATAGCCTATACTTACCTTTCTCAACGATTGGGCTAACATAATATGCAAAAATAATTTTTCAAATCGACTAGTAATTACTAAGTTTAGCGCGTTCAAACAGACAAACGAACTCTTCTATTTTTTTAATATATTATTCGTACACGAGTTCTATGATATAATTATAATGTTTTTTACATAAGCTATTTAAGCTTATGTAAAAAATCCGGTTATAATCTTAAACATTTTATAGATAACCGCGGTTTATGCATGAACAGGTTACAGACCCACATTGATTAAGGTTCCGCTCCTTAAAATGATAAGAGGAAACAACGTTGTCCGTTTGTGTGTATGTCAATCAAAACCTATGGACTATGGAGTACATCCCATTGAAATAAAATAATGAAATTTGGAACTAAAATTTTAAAAGTCCCACAGACCACAGTAGGTACAACTAAAGAAAAACATGAAAACGGCAGAGCGCGAGTTAGAACACCTCAGGAAGTTAGAAGGGAATAAAAACCAGCGCTGCTAGGAACTACTCTCGCGGTGACTGCTCAGCGCGAGCTGAGCTGCCTCCATTCTGACTGCCGACTTCATTATATTATGTAGTTTAATATTTAGAATGTGTTTATGTTAAATTAAATAAGGAAATATATGTGATCTACATATTTTATTTATATAAATGATGAAACATATGATAATATACGTAGGTGAGCCTACCTTCTGTACACAGGCCAAAAGGAATTCGAAAAAAAAAACTTTCGATAACTAACATTTTCAGAAATGGAACATAATATCGCTGCGGTACTTCAACCCGGTGGGCGCGCACCCGTCGGGTCTGATCGGCGAGGACCCCACCAAGGAGTTCAGCAACCTCATGCCCTACATGTCCCAGGTGGCGCTGGGCAAGAAGCCCGTTCTCACCATATTCGGCAACGACTACAACACTCCCGATGGCACTGCTATGTGTGGCGCGTGCCGCGTTGTCACATTTTTTATCTTTCTTGGATAGGCAAATGGGCTGACTAGCCGTGATTGTATGTGGCTATCGTCGCCCATAAACGTGTTCACCTGAGAACAGCCCGGCAACACAATATTAATCGGCGGGCGACGAACGGGGTGCGTGCGTTCTTAGTGGCGACCGAGCATTCCTTACTAGTAGTATTCTGGCCTTCGCCTGAGACAGCTTATCGCTGAGGTGATCCTGTTGCCTGCAAATCCGGGACCCTCAAAGAGCGGCTGAAGGCGCTCGCAGGTGGTTTAGTGGGGTAATGCATTCCCAAGTGCGAGTCCCCACATGGATCCAGTAACCTAACCCGAGGTAGACCTGGATCTTGCAAAAGCATTAACCTGGGTCATCAAAAAATGGGCCAATCCTAAGAAGCAAGATGAAAGTTGATTCAAAGTGCTAATAATTAGGTACATTGCCAGTCAGATATACAGGATAGCACAGCCCTCCCGGCTCCCACCGGTAAATGTACCTATGGGACGTTGTTTGGCGCATTGTTTCGACTGCATGTATACCTAGTATAACGTCCATTGATAGGTGTGACGTGTCAATCTACTTGGCAGGGCTTATCTTACTTAATTTTTTCGGAAAAAATTTTTTGTTTGTCATTTATATATGGTAAAGAATCGGTCATCTAGAGGAAACACTATTGTCCCATATGGAATGATCATCTCCCTCCTCCCCAGGCATCCGAGACTACATCCACGTGATGGACCTAGCGAGTGGACACGTGGCAGCACTTCACGTGCTCAGCAATAAACACGGCAGGCTTAAGGTATCTGCTTCATACTTCTTTTTTCTTCTAGACAGTTTCTTTTGAAATTTTAAAATTTCTCTTTGAAATAAGGCAAATATTTTATCCTATACGCATGAGTCTAACGTACCGTACCTATGAGCTAGCTAATTTAATAGTCTAATGGTCTACAAACCGAAACAGTTTTATTGCTTTCTAAAGTGTAAACTAATTTTACTACCCACCATAGGTAAAACTGATTTTATCGTGCTTTATTAAATTTTATATTTCTACTTTCATTATCATCATCTTTATCCGTCCACTGCTGAATATAGGCCTCCATCAATGAACGCCAAAACGATCGATGCCTTGCCACTCGCATCCAACACGGATGGGCCACTGCACGGATATTTTCCCACCTGGTAAATTATGGTCGACCAACGCTTCGTCTACCTTAACGCGGCCTCTTGAGGCATTTCTACATTAGGTAATACAGTTTTTATGATCACGGGAGAACAATGGTTGTTGTAAAGTATCCGCAAATGTAAGAGTAGTAGGAACCGCGATTGATAAAATCCTTATAAAAATAAATGCATTACAAGCTTTGTTTACCAGTTACCACTCGAAAACAAATATTATATCGAGAACAGAGCATACTCATATTAGAAGGCAACGCACCTGCAAATTCTCTGACGTAGCGAGTGTCTAGAGAGGTCGGTTATATCTTACCGACTATGGGTTTGCCCCCTCTTCTATAAAAAAATATTCCTTCCAGGTATATAACCTGGGCACAGGAAAGGGCGTATCAGTGAAACAACTGGTGGACGTGTTCCAAAGAGTGACCAACACCAACATCCCGATCAAGTACGTGGAGAGGCGGCTCGGGGACATCACGGCCATGTGGGCCGACGCCAGCCTCGCGCGGGACGAGCTGGGCTGGCAGGCGCGACACACCATCGAGGAGATGTGTAAGTTGGGACAACTCTCTCTCACATACACACACACACTTTCTCTCACTCTCCCTTCACTCATCAGACGGTATCTCAATGTTGAGGATCGTGACTCCTATCATTCATTATGTTGTCGATGACTTCTCTCCACTAGCTTTTTTTTTCGGATGGACCTATGCTGCTGGGCCTATTGACCTTTAAGATTCATCGAAAGAGTAGTCTATCTATTTTGTTGTGCAATCACCTGCGCTAGCATGCGTTCAGCGAGATATCTCTTGACTAGAGACAGAGCGATAATATGTCTACAAAAAACCCCCAAAAAAATAGAATAAAAAAAAGAATGTTTACATCGAGCATTTTTTAGATTACCCATTAGGGTAATCCGAAGTGCTACTACGAGAACTCTCTTCGTATACAGAAATTATTAATATTTATTTATAATTTTAATAATTATAATTATAGTAGGGAAACGCCACGGTATATAAAAATAGGCACCCGGTTTTATTTATTTAAGGTTACACAAGTCGCTCATCTTTCCATACAAACGCAGAACAGTAATTACTACAATGTTTGACGTTAACCATGAAAAACTAAGTATAATATAAATTGATCTCGTCGTTATCTATGTGTGTATGTACCCAAAATCGTTAAAAATATATATATTTAAAAAATACAAGCTTCTAATCTTTCGTATTTCAACACTAATTTTAGCCCAACTTTGGGCGAAAATAAATAGTATACCGAGCACGAAAGCTCAAAAATAAAGCCGTTACAGATATAGTTTAGTTATTCAAAAGATAAAATAAATTTATTTTGAAAAGATACACTAATTCGTTTTTCTATAATAACTGTTTTACTAAAAGGACATTTTCGGAATGAATCATTGTGCATTTCATTCTAGCACACATGTTCGCGCACTATGTCAGGTGAGATAGCAATCATTTTGTTAGAGTTCGCGGCATCGACTAGTTCAACCTTAAGTTTATTACTTTATCTTGTCCTTAATATTGAAAACGCATGTCAGCTACTATAGAAGAGAGATAATACGAGAAAAGGGGATCCCTGATCACTTACCACCAAGTGAACCGACGTGTGCAGGTTTCTTCAAGTTTCCTTCGTCGGTGAGCAAGCGATGGTCTAATGTTCAGGTTTCCAAACCCAGAGAATCGAACCCCGACCTCTCACTAAGATACCGAGCTATACCCAATAGTCCATCGTCACTCACTCTAAATCTTAGTGTTATTCGTTCTTGGTTGGACTACACTCTACAGGCTAGCATACTTGACGTAAATATATTTACGTATTTAGAATGACAGATTTTTATCAAATAGGACGATAAATCCTATTTCAAATAAAGGAAAGGAAGGGTTTTTTTAATTTTACGGTTACAATTGTGTGTAAATAATCATAAAATCATTTGAAATTGATATTATTTATATAATCATCAATTAATTACAGGCACAGACTTCTGGAGATGGCAGACGATGAACCCAGATGGATATCCAAAAAAACATAAAACCAGCGTCATAGTTAATGGCAAGAGTTAACTAAATTACTTATTTATTAATATAAGGACATTTTATATACATACTATGGTATTTTATTATATGTCTGTAGCTATGGGCTTCAGCATTTCATATTAAAATTTTAACCCCAATTTCAGAATTTTATGACTCACATTATTACACTATCCTGTTATATACTTGATGTGTTACACTATGAACTATGAACACAATAACATCAGCATATAACATGAATGAAATGAATACTTACAATATATTATAATATATATATATATATATATATATTATGTATATAAAATAAGATGAATAGAACAGGCGAGCCTGGGGAATTGGGTGAAATGGTCCCGTTGATGAGGACTGATCGCCCGTCTGGCCTCGCTGGTGTCCCCACCCTTAAATAATAATAAGATGAATAGAACATGAACACATCTGAAGGTTTACCTTCCGATGGCTCTTCTGCCAATTATACTAATATAATAAAAATAGGTAAAATAAAAGTCATTTCTAGCTATAACGTGTCATATAATGATACGTGTTGCCATTTTAATGGTTCATATCCTACACTGGTTGTGTGTGGAAGGAGGTACCGAGCAAATAGTTCTAGTACTGCAGGTTCTTTGATGTCGACATATGATTGTAGCAGATCTGAAAGAACAAAGAAAATATATATTATATCAATTTGAATCTCGTATTATACTACAAAATTGAGAAGAAAAGTTTTAACAAAGCCCTATTAGTCACTGAGTATATAACCGGATAGAATAGTATTGTAAGCCATCAAATTCCGAAACTGGTCAGTGATTTGCCACTGACGTAATAGCAATTCAACCAACCAGTGATCTGTATGTACGTCCCATCGGCCGATCATATATTCAGTCAATCAGAGCGCAGAACGGCGGCGCAGGGTTGCAGCACATATTTGGCGGAATTTGTTTTCATACCAAACATATGTATAAAATTACCACTCTATTCAAGTTAAATGCTCGATGCTTTAAGTAGAGTAGTAAGGAGACCTGATGCTAGCACGCGTACAACGAGATATCTCTTGACTGGGGAGAGAGATGATGTCTACATCGAGTATTTTCTCGATTACTCGTTAGGGTAAATACGAAGAGTGCTACAACGAGAACATTCTTCGTATACCGGAATTATATAAATATAGTAGGGAAACGCCACGGTATACAAGAAATAGGCACCCGATTATATTTAATTACGATTAAATAAACGCATGTTAGCTACTATAGAAGAGAGATAATACGAGAAAAGGCATAGACAAAATTTTGTCGTGTGCGCATGCTAGGCCAGCATTGCTCGACAGTACAACAGTCTCCTCCTCAAAATCAGGCAAGACCATGCCATGATTTGTTAACTTTATGCTGAACCGCGAGGGGCTTGAGCTCACACACCTTTTATAAAGGTTTTTAGTATCAAGAATTGAAATTTCATCACTTGTAAGCAATATTGAATGAATAAACATATTTTTATTAATAAATACATCTCACCAAGTAGAGGTGGCTTGTGAGAATGCAAGGCACTTGGTACACTTGCAAATAACAATTTATCGGGTATATCTTTCACATCGCCTACACTGCCAATAATCACTCTCTCATACGGCTGCTTTTTAGATGCTGAACCAAAATTACACAGCGGCTCTAAATCCACAGTCAACTTCAACCAATACCAGGTAGCTAAGTATTTCACTCCCCATTGTGAAAATATTAAGTTTTTCACTGCATCTATATTGCTTGGTGCGTTTGTGCACCATATGGCTACGAGACAATTATCAGCAAAGAGGTCTTTTACGGGTATTGATGCTATTTCCTCATTGTACATCATTGAATAGCTGGAAAAAAATAATTTTGATTATTTTTTATGTGAAACATCTGTTTTACCTTTGACACCGTAGCAGTAAATTCAGACTTTTTTTATGTCATAAGGGGGCAAAATAGCAGTTGGAGCCTTATGGTACCAACACCCATGCACATTGTTGATGCATTGCCCTCCTTTTCCTATCCCCCCAATGGGACACCGGAAACTCACAAACCGCACGAAACGTGACAGCATGGCTGTCACTTGACGCCGGTATTACGTGAGCGAGGAGTACCGCCTCGGTCGTGTCGGCCTAGTTCGGCACGACCAAGGCATTCGGTACTTCTCAATGCAGCATGACATTACCTCTTACTAAACTCTACTGGCAGTTGTGGTGACATTTTTTTCTTTACTTTATTTTTTATTATTTATGAATTCTAATAGTAGCATTATTATTATTTAAGGGTTGGGACACCAGTGAGGCCAGACGGGTGATCAGTCCTCATTACCGGGACCATTTCACCCATTCCAATATTAGCATAATATATGACATAATATGTTTCATACCTTCTGGGAATTTTAAAATGTTAATATGAATTTCGCTCTGTATAATACTATAATAACAAATTTTTATGGATTTTATTACTGTTTATTAAGAATTTTATATGCCCATTTCAGACACCACATAATCATCATCAGCCCCTATACGTCCACTGCCAAACATAGGTATCCTACAATGAATGCCAAGAAGACTCTTGCATTCAACACTGACCAGCCACTGCTTGAAGATCGTCTCCCCACCTGGTTAATAAGCACACATAGTACCTACCATTGATTTTAGGTAATTCCCCTGTGGCCATTATTGGAACAGCATTATAAAATTTTATTTTGTTCTTTAGACTCCTAATTCTGAGCAAATTGGAATTTAACTACATTAAAATATAATCAACAGTAAATTTTTAATTTAAATTATTTAAAAATTTTTTTTTTTAATTTTAATTATATTTAATTAAATTTTAAAAAAATCAAATAAGGCAAACCTCATTTTATCATTAGCACTCTTTAGCCTTCTGATATATTTGTTCCACCACGGGGGATCTGCTATAACTATGTCATATTTGTTTCCTTTTAACAATTTACACTGCTCCTTTACACAGCCGCATAAAAATCTGAAAGGTAATGTTTATCAATCAACCTTTTTGGGCCCACTGCTGCACATAGGTCTAGAAAAAGGTTCATTATTATTGTCAATATATCAGAATAAATACACTATGTTACAATCCCAGATATGGCAAGTTCGAGCTGTTAAGTCTAGGCAGGTATTCAATGACTTGATGTTCATTTCAATGTATCATTTCTATTACTTGTTATCCTTCTAATAAATTAATAAAAATGAAGCCTTATAATATTTCTTACCAATAAAATAAAAGTAGCACAAAAGTTTATAATCTATAAATTAAAAAAGCTATGTAAGAGTTAAATTAAAAAAGCTTAGTAAGAACCGCTCATTCTTGGATGTTGTTTTTGCCATCTCCATCCAATTTTTGCCAGTCATTTTAACAATATCGTCTCCACCAGGCAGCTGGTTTACCTCTTTTTCTTGTGCCTGGTGGTCCATTCCACAATTTTATAGTGTGAGTCCGTTGATTGTCATTTTTAATTTTAGGTCTCTAGAAAAGAAATTGAAAAGAGGTTCTTACCAAAACTAGTATTGAGCTAAGTGTATTTTTGAATCAGAAGGATTCAAAAATACACATTTTAGATTATTAAATAGATGCTTGCAACTAGTTTTTTTTTGTTTTGTTTAGTAGTTGGACAAGCTAACTGGGAAATGTACCTCCAGAAGGTAGGTAAGTAGTCGACGTCGCCTATAAACATATACTAGTTTACCTAGAACTAACCCAGGCAACTCATTTATGTGTTGCTTACCCTGAGTCATAAGATGTCAAGTCTTGGTGCCAGTAATTACATTGCCTGCCTTGCTCTTTTCTCCAAAACACAGCAAAGCTGTTTCACTGGAGAAATAAGCAAGATGGTGGTACCCATGCAACCGGGAGCGTGGCATAGTGCATCCCTCCCATGTATAGAAGTTACACCAATATTTTACTGATTATTATTATGTAACCTTTAAATGAGAGATCATGGATTAACATATGACTCTTGGTAAAGTACAACAAATTTAACAAATGTTAGAGATTTATTTGTGCTTCGTTAATGTATACTCCTCTTATATAAGGGAGAGCGATATGGTGCTACAGAAGTGCTCTTGTTGTAAAAAGCAGTAATAGTGCCTCATAGGACACCCTACCCAAAAAACAAAAATACCTTGATTGTGGTGGTATTAAAAAGTAGTTATCCTTTACTAAGCACTTCAGAGGCTCATCAGAGTTATTGCCACCATTGATACCATTATGATTGAATTGTGTTGATTCAAAAAGATGTTGACAATGTTCTCGGACCATTTTTGTTTCTATTTCATCATGATGAGTTGTATCTTGTATGGAATTTGGAATATTTTTGATAAAATCTATGTACATTTGCCGGACCATTTGTGTCTGTAAATATATTTATTATTGATTAAATGTCTGTGAAGGAGCCAGTTTGATTTCAGCTTTGGATAGGCGGTTAAGATTCTCCTTTTTTAAACCATCACATATTATGCTATTAGCATGACGTGTATTTATTATAGGAATACCTCGAAAAATTGTAATAGCAATAACTATACTCACTTCTTCAATTATATCTTCAGAATTACGTATTCTTTTATTATTATGTTCACTTTTTTTGTTTTTAATAAAAAATAGTTTAGGGGATAATGTAAATGTTTTGGATGTGCCATCTTCTAAGACAACTGTCTTGAATATATTAGATATATATTCACAATGGTTAATCAAAAACGAATTGTTACAACTATACAACACAGTCATTCTGATTTTAATTAAGATTACTCGTACATTAAAATAACAACTATAACAATCGCAAACAGCAAATCGGAACTGACAAGCACGGGGTACAAACTACCTAACATTGCAAATAGACTTCCCGCAGGAATGGCGGCTGAGAGCAATATTGAAGCGCCTCTATGAAATATTTATGGAACTAAATTCAATTAGTATATTATGTCAAAAATAGCCGCCATATTTTACTCTTAGTATTACGTCGTATTACAAAATAACAATAATGTTATATTTGTATTTAGTAAACTTGTTTGTGTTTACTATTTTTGTGTTGAACTTACATGTGAAAGTTATTTCCATATATTTTCGGTCCATATATCACAAAAAACTAAAACTTGAGTTGTTAACCTAATGTCTTAGTAAGCGGGGGGATTTTCTTACACAATATGCCCAATTGTGAGAAAGACTTCGAAAATGGAAATGGCGAGTTTATACCACAAACACAGGAAAGACACGTATTATGAGTTCTGGTTGTCCCACTTTGTTCCTGCAATCAGAAATACCGGGACTCCAGTCTCCAACAAATTCTCTTCTTGTGACTTCTTGTGAGTGAATATGAACTTGTTTTCGTTATGAATCTTATATTTTTATATTACGAACCAATAATCGGTTGAGGTGTAGCCTTAGGGGTGCTATGGGCGGTGACTTAGAAAATTTACGAAATTTTTTGATGTCAATATAACCCCCAATTTTTTACGCTTATCATACAGTCCCTATATAATCTACTAATAATCCATAAACTTTCCATACATATTAATGTACCCAAAAATATATTTTCATGTTAAATAATCTGTGCCACTCTTTGATCATGTTTAAATTGTAAGAGAATTTATATACTTATGTACTATGATCATTGCAAATTGTTGGAGATCCTACATGTAATATAATAAATTATCAGCTGGAGAAGGCTGTCACAAACAGATGGAGCAAATGCTTGACCAAGTTGTACATATCTACAGTTCTTAACTATTTAACTGATCCTGTAAGTATGAATATAATAATATGTAAATATACAATACAATAAAATTAAAGGAAAAATGATGGTTTCATAACTTTTTCAAAAATTTTAATTTATTATGAGAATCATTATAGAATTTACTAACTTTAATAATATATTTATTTTCTGACTGGCAAATTTAAAAAGGAATCCTTATTATTTATTAATATCCAATGTTTGTTAGTAGACGTCTACTAGTAGTGTTATTACTTCCATAACATTGGAAAATCATTTGTAGCATTTGCCTTTTTGCTTCTCTTATGCGTTTAGGGATCTCCGTTCACATAATGTATGAAAAATATTTACCTAGTTTTTGTTAGAATTTAATTAAATTGGTATTTATATTTATCTAAATTATATTTGATCTCTTATTTATTAGTTGGTGCAACGAGGCACGAAACTAGTGTTGGAATAAATTGTGAGTACAATTGTTTCAGTTGCCGTTACAGTGGAGAACATTTTGTTAATAATATAACAACCGCCTGATGCTTAAAATATAGAATATCTAATGTTGAGACAGACAAATTAAAGATACTCAGAGGAAAAATCCATTTAGTGTGTCAGTCTTATTGGTAAGTTATTAATGGATTTAAGTGAATATTAATAATAATTTATTTTCTCTGTATAGAATGATACTTTATAAATTTTAAATAAGTTATAGTTAAATATATGGCCCCCAACGTAAATGTAACTGAGAAATTGATCTGAACTTGAAACCACATTTTCATATGCGAATGCTTCAATACAACGGTTTCTAATTCTACTGAATTTGTATTTAGAAAGTGAATGAGATTCTTTATCTAACATAGTGTAGTCCACTGCACTAGAATAATATTATGAATACAAATATGATATTTTTACATAGAGTCCAGTATCTATGAAAAATTTTCAATAATTTAAAAAAATATTTTTTTAATATGTTGGGCCATCTCATCCCAAACTAGGCCTGTTCTTATGGTAACCAGACAACTGATACATATTTATATATTTCTAAATACATACATATTATAGATAAACTACACCTAGACACAGAACAAATGATCATGCTCATCACATTTCACTTGATCATTTGTCCTGGGTGGGAATTGAAACCACGACCTTCTGGTTAAGCAGTGAGGGTCACTAACCACTAGACCAACAGGCCAGTCATTTCCCCCACCATGATTCAGGCCTTGACGTGGCGGTGGGGCTCAATAGCCTAGGGTGAGCCCAGCACCTTGACCGAAGCTAATTGAGCAGAGGGGGCTCTTTGTACCCCTCTTATAAGAAGAGGGGACATAAGGGCAAGGGGCGAGGATGGAAACCTCACCCCATTGTACTATCCTGAGATTGGGAGGGGTTGTTCTGTGGTGCGGGACAACCACTCTGTGGAGGTGGCGACGGTCACTTGCGGGACTGACTAGCCGTCGAAGTGCCCTGTTAGCTTAACAAATCCGGGGGAACCTCACCAAGGCGGCACTGGTGGCACTCCCGGATTTTAGTGGGTAGAGCTGCGTCCACGTACCATCTTTCGGGCGCAGCGAGTCCCACATACCCGCCTGTGGAGACCCACTCCCCAGGCGGGATGCCTCAGAGCGTTTCCCGGCGTTAAAGAAAAAAAAGGGCCAGTTATTTCTATATGTAGATATGTTTTGAATATTCTTTTTTCTGTTTCAGATGGTTGGCAGTTACAAAAAAAAGATCAATAGGCTAGTAGGACGAGGAAAGTTTAAAGAAGATAAAGAAACATGAAAATTTGGGAAGAAACTAGTTTGTGAAAATTAATTTATTTCATTAAAAATAAATAATAAGTTCCTTAAAAAAATAAAGGTTTTTTTTGCCCCGATTCTCTATCCTAAATTAATATAAAATAATCAATATTAAAGAGCAATTTCGGAAAAAAAACAGGCAGCATGGCCTCTGGTCTTAGCCTGTTCCAAAAGAAGAAGAAGGAACGATAAATAAACTTCAAACTCTATTTTGCCTGTCAGCGGGATGTCTGCGGGTGAATCTTAGTCCGGAATATATTTTTTTACGATTTTATCGAAAAAGATTAAACCTTTTGGCACAACAATTATTTTATGCCAGAATCATTTCTTGATTAATATAATTGACATTGATATGAGAGTCACCATTGAGAAGTTAATGATTTCGAAGATAAATCAAATTAACAAAAAGACACTGTGGAAGATAATGACTACGTGTAGAAGTTAATGATTTTATGGTGAGGAAAAATAACGACTGACACGAATAATGATTTTGTGTTAATTATAATGTTTAAAGTTACAAAAAGAATGAGATAAATCAACTTTTTTAAGAATCAACAACATTTTTTAATTATAAAATCACAGATATAACATATAAAATAATATAATTTTTAGATGATTAAATAAACTATAATTTTTTTAATTGAAATACAACAAACACTAAAATACCTACTTATTCTTCTAATTTCAATGGTTTTCTTCTCACTAACTTATAAAATAAGGAACTTGATCAACTTGTAGCATTACCAATAATCACGTTCAACCAATCAATCGAGACAAATATGAGATAATCATCACGTTAATAATAGAACATATTGATTAAAAATAGTACTTAAATTAAAATTTTGAAGTTGAGGGTCTGGGTTCTACATAATCACCAATATAAAAAGAATTGGTTTCTCCTATTTTAATATCAGAAAGGACAACTATTTGTTTATTTGGATTTTGCATACGGTTACCTTGGTTTCTATTTGCTGATTTAGACAGTGGAGCAACATAATTAGGATCAACGTTTTCAATGTTTCCATGGCTATAATTTGGTACACATCCTAAATCATATCCATGGATACATTTCTTATCGGCATTACAATCAAAACAGCTGAGCCCTCTAAGAACTGTCATTGGAACAGTTCTATCCCATAGGACCTGATAGACGGAAAGAGTGCCCTTGAAGGGTTTCAAATTACTTGGAATTAATCTTTCTTTAGTTGTTATTTCCTGTTGATCCACCTTCTTGATAGTAACATTATCAACATTTTGCATTAATGTATCACAAAATTGATCGTAAGTGCCAACATCTTTACCAAAAAGAGTCATACGGTCAGCCGTCCTTTTAAGAACTGCTCCTACCCCATCAGGTGCACCCTTTCCGTGTCCCGCTTCAGAGTAGTTCCATGTTATCTTCCTAATTTGATGAAAATTTTGGCAAATTTGTGTTATTATAAAAAACATATACTTATTTCGGTATTGTGAAGACGGCGAATCAGATAAGAAATGTAGAGTTTCAACGAAAGGATTAACTTCAACAACGTGCTGAATTAGGGGGACCAAGTGTGCCCAAATAGCTGGTGCATCATGCCGCAAGCAATCGCTAACTGTACAAAAAGAAATCGGAATAACAACACCGTAAGTAAAATTGTGAGTGTACGCCACAGAAGTGTGTAAAGACACTTGTTGGCGGCTGCCGCCGAAATGGAAAGCCTGGACTTCTTCGGCAAATTTTAAAGAATAATTTTCTGAAAAATCGACGTGTAGACATGCTTCCTGAACCGATAGATTGTTTTTAAGAGTTTTAATGCCATCACGTTGGAAATTAATTTTGTGAACATGATTCAAAAATGCTATAACATCTGCTTCAAATTTAGTTATTGCTGTTATAATACTAATTGTAGTCTTTATTTTTTCAGTTAACTGTTGTTTTTTCTTAGTTCCATTTTTCAAAGTAATTTCTTTGATTGTTTTTCGCCATTCGTAAAATGATACATCGGAATGATCGGAAACATTTAAATATTCGAGATGATTTGACGAACAAGTATTACAACTTCTATTTAAACAAGCTAAATTCCTTGAGTCACAACAAAGTTTTGATAGTAATTGCTCAGAAGTTCTTACAGTTACTACACAAGCTCTATGCAAGCCTTGTATAAATAACTCCATATTAAGATGCCGTGAACAGAGACAAGTGTCCCTATTAGTAGGTTTTGGGAAAACTGTCCAAAAGGGCCGTAGCTTACAAAAGGTCGAGTAACTTATTTTTATATCAATTTGAGATGTAAATTTTTGATACAGTATCTTAAGTGGAGCATTTAGATACCGTTTTTGCATCTTAACTTTATTTTTCGTCACAAACTCTTTTTTACTAGCACTTATAGTACCATTAGCATCATCGTTATAAAATTTATGAACTTTTTCTACGTATGATTTGTGACGAGGTATTGTACCAAAACTTTGTTTTACGAACTTACAGATATTTGTTTGACTAGTATGTTGGTTCTTATTTTCTTGCACTTTAATTTTATTATATAATCTTTGTATTGTTTTTCTTTGGGCTTCAATTGTTTTTTTATATTTCTTAATAGTATTTAGCAACACATGCCTTTTCTTGTACTCATTATAGCGCATCCTTCTTACCGCCGATTTCATAGCAGTCCGAGAAAATTGATGCAATGGATCACGTAACCTCTCTGTCTTGGTCTGGACCTCTGTCATATCTATCTCCTCTTGTTTAGCTTCTATTACAACTGGCTCAAATATAGGTGTTGTTTCTTGCTTTTTCATTTGTCTGTACCTATTTAAAATTAAAAACAAAAAAAAACAATTATTATCTATCTAAATATACAATTTCAAATATAGCTAATTAAAATTTTAGTGCCTCTTGGAATTTTCCTTCCATTTCTTTCTCTGCTCACGCTGAGTGCGAGGAGTTTGTTCCTTTATAGCTTTGACTTTACCCTCTTCTTTTCTTTTCTTATACTTATTGCGTCTTTTCTCTTGTTCTACGGCTAATAACTCCGGATCATTTTTTATTTCTAAATATTTTCTCTTTTTACACAGTCGTTGTTGTGCTCGGCGGCGTTCTTCTATTGTCTTTACGTTCTTTGGTGGCATTTTGAATATATACCTTAAAACAAAATCCATCGTTAAAAAATATATAAAATACATTTGCAATATATATTAAACTCTACATAAATTGTTTCTAAAAGTACACAAAACCTATACATATTATATTGCAAGTCTCAAATATTTACAAATTATCGGCAAACAAACAATCTCTTTGACAATATGAAACTGAAATTAAGTTATACTACCGAATCATTTTACTTACTCAAAAATGGGTGTTTCTGAGATTTTGCGTACGTTTACTTTATAACAACTTACAATGTAAGTGTATATATTATAAGTACAAAATCATTATCGTCAACAAATGTCTTTATTGGAAACATAACAAATCATTATATTCTCTATTTGTCATTATACGCAACACACATTTTGAAGCTAATGATGTTGGTGAAAATGACGAATTCGAGAAAACAAGTTGTAACTTGACGAAACCGAATAAATTCTGCTTTAAAATACATTGATATGAATAAGTTCACTTTCGATCCTTAAAAGTATCCTACAATATGATAAATGTGACAATTATTTGCAACAATAGACAGCAAACGTATAATGACTTCTTTGATAACAATTTTGTAAGAACGAAATTTAAACTTACCTGGTTGACAAACACGATACGTCCACTCCTTTCAAAGCGTGCAGCTCGACTAAGGAACTGGATGTGTGCGGGGAGCGTACTGCGGTGTTAAACTCATAAGTCATAGTTCATTGTAATAAACATAGAGAATTATTTGTAACAATCCTTGTTGCGTATAATGATTTTTATTTTATGACAAACTTTAAGTGTATTGATTTCCTATATTAAAATGAACGAATGTATATAATGTACGGTAATTAGAAACTTTGATCATTTGAGAACGATTTGGCATATAAAAATAAGACGTTCAGGATTCTTTGATTTTTTTATCAGACGAAATATCCACGCGCAGCCTTGTAGGACATGCGAGATAATGACGTTTGAGGCACGTTTTGGATTAAATTTGAAATTAAACTTTGTTTAATATTATTTTTTTGTATGTAAATAGTTTTACCGGTAGTTAAAGTACCTTAAAACGTTGTTGCTATTAATTATGGTTTTATTACGAAGAAGTATTGGGACTGGACACGTTTTATCCTCCCTTTTTAAGAATCACCCCTGCGATCTAAGATCAAGTATTAATAGATTTGACAAGCTAATAATAATACCGTATTGGAACGAGATAACAACATACGAAAAATCCAAGAGTGACAGAGACATAGACACTTTCTTTTGTCTTTGTCAGAATATCATCCTTTGTTTGTTGGGCACAACAAGGATGTGCCCAACAAAAAATTATCGACTAAATTTGAATGCCATACAAACATTCTCACTCGCGAACAGTTTGTCAAATATGCCGCCATTTTGTACTACTTTTTAATTTGGTCGGCTTATGTAGGTATGGTGATACCAGTTTTGTTATAAGCAGATTACCCAAGAATGTGGTATTATTTAAAAAGGGTGACTGGAATTTTCGAAATAAACACAATAAAAACAAATTTGTTTATTGCTATCCTTAAAGGCTATGTACTATAGATCATACATATTAAGACTTATATAGCCTTCTTTTTTATTATTTATGTTTTTAGCGGTTTGTTATTAGTCATTACATAATATTTTCGATAATCCGGAAAAATGCAGCTGTCTAAAATTAGAATAAATGTTTGGTTAGGGCTAATGCTTATAGTTATCTATCAACCTTTACCAGTTTTTATTATTTTTAATTCACTTGTTTCAAGAAAATAAGTAGACTTGTTATTATGAATGTGGTATCCCTGTAAAATATGCCTGTCCCTTTCGGGTATACGCGAATGTCAATTCCATATTATACTTGTTCCTAGTCTGCGATCGTTGTTGGTGAGTGGTGCGTCTGAAATTTGAATACGTAGTATTCTCTATATAGTCTGTGCTGACAAGTGCTGCAAAGAGTATATAAACACTACCAAAGAGTATATAAACACTACGTTTGCTCTGTGAAGTGCTGACAACTGACAAGGGACAACCATATTCTTCTTTTCCTCCGGCTCTTCTTCATATTCACCAAAGTTCGACCAACATTGGCCTGTGGTCCAGCTACACTCAAAAGACATTCAGTACCCTACGGGTTCTATATAACAACCTATTCAGGATGCTGCTGGGATTGCCCAGGCTTTGCAGTGCATCCGGTATGTTTGCGGATGCACATACTAAAGACTTCTTCACTGTAATTCGTAACAGAATAACATCTGTCAGAAATAGAATGCTGGACAGCCCTAACGGCATAATAAGTTTGCTCGCTGGCAGACCTGACAGTGTCTTACAAAGGCATTGGGTAACCGCCCTGTCACATCCACAAATTGAGTCCGTTTATAAAATTAATTAATATCTTTTTAATAATATCTAAATTAAATAATTATTAAATGTTTTGTTATTTCAGATTATAATTTAATTTTTTGAAAATGATTTAATGATAAATTCTAATTGATGTTTTGTAATTATCATAGTTATAAGTTAGTTATAAGCTCTTCTTTTTTTTTTTTTTTTTTGTATATGAATCTTTGATATCTGAGTTACGATTAAATAAATAAATAGGGATGTTGACATTTTTCATAAATGTTTATAGATCATTTATAAATATCTAATAGAGGCCTAAATATTATTAACTTTTGCTTAAATACGTCTAATGCCTATAAAATCTTGCATTTTATAATACATTTTAAATTTCGCTCCAAAACGCTAACACTTGTCACGTGACGTCATATGTTGTTAAAGATCGTAAAAATGATAAAATGATTTTAGTTGTCGTTAATAAAAAATGGCTTCTAAGTTTTATAATTGCTGGACGATGCCTATGTGTGTGTACACTGTCAAAATGCCTGAAAATTTGTTTTTTCAATATGTACTGCGTACGGAAAATGGTGTATAAAAGTACGTCAATATTCTTCCACTTCCGCTAAATAGGAACAGGTGACGTCATTTCCGTTTATTATCACGTGACCTATTTTAAATTTTGTTACATTTTATTCTATAAATATTAATTAATCAAATAAAAATAAGGGAAATTATTGTATTTTTTCAGAATTCTATCATAGAAACTACCAATTAACATCAAAATTATATTTTTATATGAATACTGTCTACATCCCTTAATGTTCGCCGCGCACTGTTCATGCAACTGTCCACTCATTCAGCCACGTATGCCCAAGAAATGATTATCCAAACATGAGCCATAATCGTCGCCATGATCAGGCAATTCGGGCATTAATTCATTTACTACATTGCACTATATAACGTCGATATCGAGCAGATCGCGGCTGTGGCAATATTTTTACGTAACTCTTATAAATACTTATAATCGTTCAATGAACGGCAAGACGCCGATCTCTTGCCACTCGCATCCAACACCATCCATAAAATCATAAATTATTTTAATGTGTTTATTTTTAAGGTTTCGTACCCAAAGGGTAAAATAGGAACACTATTACTGAGACTCCACTGTCTGTCCATCTGTCTGATTATCCGTCTGTCACCAGGCTATATAAAAAAACAGAATATAGAAATTATAATGAAACACTTTTTTACGGATTTTATCGCGGTTTATTAAGATTTTTACAAGCCCGACGTTTCGGATACTTTACAGCAACCATGGTCCTCCTGTGACCAAAAAGTGTTTCATTATAATGAGTAAAATTCGCGTAAACATTAGAAAACAGAATATAGAAATGTTATGTTTCTTGCCGTTTTTTGCTTGATATTCTGTACATGAGAATAACAGTAACACGCTTGAAGTATACAAATAAAAATAAATAAATTAAATAATAAATGATTAAAAAAATAAAATGTAGTGGTAAATCTAATTAATATAGATTATTATTACTAATGCTATTAATTGTCCATATTTATATAATATTTAACGGGACTCGTATACAGCAAACTTAATTTTTTGTCTTTGTGTCTAATGTTATATTATATTTTTTTATAATAAAAATATTAATAAATAAAGTAAAAAAAAATGTATTTTGTATTAGATTTCAATTACCCTCTTCACTATCGTGACTACCCTAGGCTCTACACGAGGTGGTGGTACTTACGTATGTTTTTGTATTTGGTGGTGGTGTACAGTTATATTGATCCATTTAAATTGAAATCGTCTTCGCTCTACCTAAATAAGAATGTGTGACGTTTACAATAATTTTTGCTTATCACAATGTTTCATACATAATATTATTATAATGTTGTTTTCATTCCTTCAAGTTTTGTGTCCTACCATTTCTGCGAGTTAATAACCTCTCTAGGTTGTATGTCTGTTATCTGTATAATTTATTTCTATAGAGCTGTCAAGCTGACTGCTGACAGTCTTTGACTCGTTGAAAATTGAAATATTTACATTTTTTGAAGTCAAAGGAGAAGATACCAAGATGCGATGAATAATGAACTTTAATGATAATAATTAATATGTTTTGTAAATGTGTCTTTATAATTTATATAAACAGAGAAAGTTTTTTACCAGTGCTTCAGTGGATGCGTTACAATCTGACTATTTCATATTTAAATTTATAAAATAATTGGTGCATGAATACTGGAATCCTGTCTGTAATAATTGATGATACTTTAAATCTAGTCTACAATAATTATGGCTACAAACATATGTAAGTATCTCATTATATTAAACATTTAATTTTAAATGTTTCTGTAATAATTTATTTATTTATTTTATTTTTATTTATTTAATTAATGACATATCTATACTAATATTATAAAGCTGAAGAGTTTGTTTGCTTGTTTGAACGCGCTAATCTCAGGAACTACTGGTCCGATTTCAAAAATTCTTTCAGTGTTAGATAGCCAATTTATCGAGGAAGGCTATAGGCTATGTAACATCATGCGGTGACTAACAGTAATTAAGTTGATTAAGTTAACGCGGGCAAAGCTGCGGGCAACAGCTAGTTAATAGATACAATTTAAGGTGGTTATTTTGTTTATAAAATATAGAAAATATATTTGAAAGAGGCATATATTGGTGGCAGCGGAAATATATTTGTGTCTATAATTGTACAAAAAAGAAAAAGGTTGATGTAGTTGAATTTGTTATATTATTTCATAAATATTATAAAGCTGAAGAGTTTGTTGGTTCGTTTGTTTGTTTGAACACGCTAATCTCAGGAACTATTGGGCCCATTTGAAAAATTCTTTCAGTGTTAGATAGCCCATTTATTGAGGAAGGCTATAGGCTATATAACATCACGCTGTGACTTATAGGAGTTGAGTAACGCGGGTGAAGCTGCAGGCAACAGCTAGTTATTTCATAAGAACGTTATAAATATATTATGCTATTGGTGTATTAAACACTTGAATGTATCTTAATAAAGAAGATGTAAAAGTACTGAATGACTACATTTAAATTCAGTCAAAAAAATAAATGTTTTAAATGCATGCTAACTTAAAAAAAAACATTGTACATGCATGTTACATTTGAATGTTATTTCTTTAGTAACAAAAATATACATTACATACAATTCCATAAGATATAATCATCATATTTCTTTAATATTGTCTCAGATTTGAACCAAATTTTTAATTATTTTTAAATTAAGTTTATTATTAATATCTCTGATTTTTTTAAGTTTACTATCATTTGTATTTACTATAACAGAATGCATGTTTTCCTATATCTCATTGAGCCTTCTTTACAATAGCATGTGAATGCAAAGTTTTTTTTTTTATACAATATATGATTTTTCCTTATGGTATCTTTTATCATATTTCGTAAACTCTGATGTTTTTGTGTATCCAAAAATAAGATTATAGTAAGTATCAAAACAAAACACATGAGGTCCAAACTAGTAGATAAAAAAACTAAATGTATGACTTACAAAATATTGCATGCATTTATACACAAAGATATAGTTTTGTGTTAATGAAATATATTATTGTGAGATAATTTTCTGATTTTACACTCGGAATCTAAGTCTGTATGCCATTGAGCATAGTACCGGATAGAGTAGTAATGTGAGCCATAGAATTCCGAAACTGGTCAGTGATTTGTCACTGATGTAATAGCAATTCAACCAACCAGTGATCTGTTTGTTATATGTATGTATCAGTCGGCCAATCAGAGCGCAGAACCGGCACAATGTTGCAGCACTAATTTGGCGGAATTTGTTTTCATACCAAACACATAACATTACCACTCTATTCCTGTTATATGCTAGATGCTCTAACCTGATAGTGCTTTTCACATAATTCCAAGAATGTGTTAATGTACTAGTTAGTGCATTAGATGAATAGAGCTGCATCATGCATCTTGCTTATTGCAAAAAAAAAATTGAATCAGTGGGCCATTTTATAAATCAACGATTTTGTGGCATTGAGTTTAACTTATCTTGGATTGCAGATGTCAAAAAATTTGTTAGTACCTAGTTTGTTATGTAGGTTTTTTAAATTTGCTTGCATTTTAAATAAGTTTATATTTAATTAACCAATTTTCGTGTTATTTAAAATTTGGAGTGGTAACAAGTCATGGCTTAGTCAAACGATAAGATTAAAAATAAAATAAAGGTTTTAAAAACAATAAGATTAAAAGTTAATTAGTCTAATAATGACAAGATTTTAATAGACAGGTCTAATAATAAAAAATAACATAGTGAATATTTTAAAAACGAATTTTAACCCCCACCGAAATGAAGGAAATATGTGGTTTTTTTTTTTCGACATAAACACGCGATTTTTTTGTTTTCCGTATTATACTTCGTTACATTATTCTTTAAGGTTTACAAATAACGAAAATGATTTATAACTGTATCATAAAATATTACATAAGTTAATGTGAATCCAAATCGTACTAACATTTGCACACTAAAGTTTGATCGTAGGGGCAAAGTGTTTAACGGAATCATAAAACTTGAACGGGACAGAATCGGGGCGAATATTGATTGAGGGTTGCAGTGCGCGTGTGTGCGCGTCCCTACAGACGTGCGCGAATGTGCGTGTTGCCCATGTGCCAGCCGGGGCTCTACCCCATCCGACAGGATTCACAAAAGTCCTAAATACCACTTGTATACCCAAAATGTAGTGCCGGGCAACTTAAATGTGATAACCGCGCTAAAACATAACATCTCGGTGGCGGCATTATGAAAATCAATAACCCAATATTAACGTGACGAAGTGATGCATTTAAAACGTTACCCAGTGTACCGTGTGCTTACGTTTCAGTGCTAAAAGGTCGATAAAGGATTCTCGATGTTCAATCACAAGTTACCGACTGACTTTCCAATGCAAACCCTTCGTAAGAAAAGCAGCCCATGCAAATGTGAGTTCTAACGTTAGCGAGCTCAATTTTGCATTCCAATGATTGTTTTAGATAGTGCTAAATGTACCACCCGATTCGCATCCTGGCTTGAGCTGTATATTTTGCATTTTTTTTCTTTTATGCATGGTCCGGTCATGACATTACTAATCGTGTCATCCGTGCCACAATGACCACGTCATAATTGTTCCCTGGTTTTGAACAGAGGAACGAGCTATGGTGCGCCGGGAAGTTAACTAACTTTAGTCAGAATTTTACGGAATAATGCAGGTGTGTCATTTCCAGCACCTCCTTGGTCAGTTCGGTAAGTACTGCGGATTTGCATCACGCTTTTTATATATACGGTTGGACCCTTTCCTTACCGGCTTAGTGCTAACATGTAGTAACTAGGTTTCGAACTAACATTTATATTCTTTTTCCGATTATCAGCTGTGTGTGTATCTCCTAATGAGAAAATAATATGATGTCTTCGTCAATATAAGAGTTAAATATTACCCTTCGTTTTATTTTCTAAACATTCATTAAATACCGCCTCCAATTTTTTTCATTTGTTGTCCACGCAAAACATCAATTAATTAATTTTCGTGGTGTACTCTTTAAGTTAATTAAAATTTTGAGGCATATTTTGTTTAAATCGCACGTAATTTCTTAATTTCATTGAAAAATACATAAAATTATTTTTAAATTGTATTCTTTAAAGACCAATAATTATTAATCTTGTTTTTGCAACCACAAATGCGGTTAAATTGCAGTTATTAATATATTCGGAAAACCTCTATTTCTTAGATTTTTATTCTTTTAATACCTAGCGGATGTATGTATATGTTAATAATTACCTGCTTAAATAACATATTAATATCATTCAAGTGTATGTAGTATTTTATATCAATCTATTTTCATTTATTTAACATCTTTCTTTTCTGTTTGTTTCAATTGTAGTATTAACTTATTAGCTTAAGACTTAAATGATAGAATAAATCATGATCTCTAGTATAGAGTAAAATAAATAAAACCGCTTAAAACTATAAACAGGATGAGATTAGTTATAGTTTTAGTAACTGCAATTAACATTGATAAGATTTTTGTTTAAAAAACAAAGTATTCTTAAGTTTTGCGGATCTAATCAAAATCAAAAAGTATTGTTGAATCGGCCATAAAAATATCGCCGATGCCGATATCGGCCAACTTCGAGTATTGCCGATATATCGGTATCGGTATCGCGTGCATCCCTAGTAGATACGCCTCTGTATGTCCTAGTCTATCATAATATTGATAGCAACCCTTCTACTTTCTAGTACCGGGATGGTTTCACGTGATACGCCCGGTTGTGTGGCTCTCACCGTCCAATTTATGAGAGCTATAGGTAAGGACCTATTCGTCTTCCTGGATGGACTTGCATATATTTGTTGACTGTTGAGGTCAAGCACAAGATCCATATAAACTATGATTTTCTTTCGCTACAACATGAAATTTTTAAATCATAAAATTGGTAAGAAGCTATGCTGCATTGCAGCCGAATTAGGCCGCACGCCCGGGTGGTACCTCTCGCCCACATGATACCGGCGTAAAGTGTCAGCTATCCTGTCGCATTTCGTGCGAGTTGTGAGTTTTCGGTGGCTTATTGGGGGGGATAGGGAAAGGAGGGCAATGCATAACCTCTGATTGTGCGGATGTGTATGGGCGTCAGTAGACACAAGGCTGTGACTGCTGGTTTGCGTCCTCATGACATAAAATGAATATAAATCTTTTTTTCAGAGTTTAAGTTTGATCAATAGATTATACCAATTTATCTTCAAGCTTTTCCTCGCATATTCCTCACCCTTTAGTTTTTATCAAGGTTCTTGAACCTCATTTATTCATTCTCTTCATTGATGTATATGTATGTAGATTGTATGTATATGTGCATGTATGTATATATATATGTGCATGTATGTATATGTATATGTGCATGTATGTATGTAGACTTCAAGCTAAACATCAAGATGTTTTCCGGGATCAATGAAGATTACAGTTTCTGAAGCGACGTGAAAGGACAAACATCACATATTTTACGACAATAATCGCAAAATCCGTGTTTGCTTGATGTATCCGTTTGTTCTCTATCATCAATACAAACATTTTTCTTTCATTCTTTGCTCATATTCCCCTGTAAATGAACGCCAAGACGGTTGATCCCCTAAGGGATCCATCATCAGGAATCCCCTAACTAAGGGATAATTCCACCAAAGTAATCTTCGATAAAGATATTGGACTAGTGGAATACCACTCTAATACTAGTTAGCTCTAAATCCGAAGGTTTCATAAGCCAAAAACCACTTTACCGTTACAATCATTTGTAATAGCGCTTAAAAACTCGAAGGTTAGTTGTAGTTTCGTAGTTAAAATATGTCCGATTTTACGTTCTATATACGTTATAAATAAAGAGCAATGTAAGATAAATAGATAACACCTCAAGATCTTATCTTAAATGTCTCTTTGTTGTTTGCTCATTTTATTATCAATGCACAAGGTTAGGATGCCCTACGTGTAGTTGCTGCAAAGCGAAAACAACTATTAAACAGTATTCACGCGGAAAACCCTTGAAATCTGTTTTAATATTAATATTGTTATTTTCGCTATACGACTGTTTATTTAGTAGGTATTTACTTTTTTATGTCATAAGGCCCTAACCGAGCTGTGACTTATGTTGACTACCGACAGCCAAAAGTTGTGCAGATGCGTTGCCCTTCATTCCCTATCCTCTCGGTGGGCCACCGGAAACTCACAAACCGCACGAAACGCGACAGCATAGGTATCACTTGACGCCGGTGTTATGTGAGCGAGAATTACCACCCCGGTCGTGCCGCCAAATTCGGCTGCAAAGCAGCATGGCACTACCTCTTACAAAATTTTGAGGGATCTCGCTATTTCGACATTGTCTACGAATCATCTTCTCGTGGAACTAAGCTGGAACTTTAAATGGGTACCTATTCGTAGTATATAAACATTGATGGCCGGCTAGTCGAGTAGTCAGACTACTGGACACTTTACGCAGCGGTCGCGGGTTCGAATCCCGCCAGGTTCAAATAATTTGTATGATGATTAGAGATGATGATGTTATATGCTCGATGTCGACACTGCATATATCTGTTTTTCCATTTATGGCTATCTAATCGTAAACAGTAGCTAGATCCACACAGACAAATATAATTGTTAATCATCTATCTTGCTGAATTGCAAAGAAAGATCGTACCTAAAGTTATAACTATCGGCCCCCTGCCTGATGCCTACACTCCGTTTCCAGGGTTCCGTACCCAAAGGGTAAAACGGGAACACTATTACTAAGATTTCGCCGTCCGTCGTATGTCCGTCTGTCACTATATCTCATAAACCGTGATAGATTGACATTTTCACAGATGATGTATTTCTTTTTCCTCTATAACAAATACTAAAAACAAATTAATTCAATATTTTAGAGGGGCTTTCATACAACAACATCAAAAAGGTTTAATTTCAAGGTAATGCTTATAAGTGTTGCAATGACCTTTGATTTTATAAATAGGTCCAATTACTTGGAAATAAATTGAAAACGATACCTGAAACCCCAAAAGTTTCCAATTAGAAGGGTACTTTGAGCTCTTGACAGTATTATAGATGTTTGTCGATTGCTTTGATGATACTGGTCAAATTAAATCAAGATTATTTATATTAAAATTGATACGGGTGCTTACCGCGTTTATAGATGTATTGAGGTCCCAATATTTCGTCAACAAGTGCGTCCGTGTGCCGAAACTAGTCGTCCGAAACGAAGAAGAAAGACGGTAGACAGATTTTTCTGATATGTCGCCATCTACCAGCACCGTACGTCAATCTCCCCGTGATCATGGCGATTGAAACGTTGCCGAAATATCGGGACCTCAATAAACCTGTAAACGCGGTAAGCACCTGTAACAATTTTAATATTTAAA
Organism: Helleia helle; assembly: GCA_963853865.1. Lineage (NCBI taxonomy): Eukaryota > Metazoa > Arthropoda > Insecta > Lepidoptera > Lycaenidae > Helleia > Helleia helle. The sequence goes on along the minus strand of OY971433.1, from coordinate 13,451,479 downwards.
TATGAATGGTGATCGCGTTAGTTTAAAAAAATATACAAATCAAGATTGTATTGATATCACAGCTACTCCCTAGGCTGGTAGACTACGTCTTCAGAAATCGTAGTATCCTAAGCAGAATGATTAGGATAACATCTAATTATAACTTTTAATCTGCTGATTGATACGAAGAATAGATGATTTGGTTTTTTTTTTAATCTATGGACGCTTTTACAGCACGTCAATCTGGTTCCGTGGTAAGTTCTTCAGGAAACTCTTATTCCGACTTGAGCGCCAGCGCGCTAACCGTTGAGCCACAGAAGTCGTCAACCATCTATTAAAGCGTTTAGTTGATTTTTGACGTAAGAGCTAACTGGTTACCATTAACCGGATGGGAACGTGATCGGGAAGGTCCGTGTTGGATGCGAGTGGCAAGATCGGCCGTCTTGGCATTCATTGAGGGAGGCCTATGTTCAGCAGCGGACGGATGGCTGATGATGATGATGAAGGATAAACGTTGCAGTAGCTGTATCCTTGCCGTTGGTGTTCATAAGGACGGCATCGGGTGACAATGATCTTAGTTAAAACTATTCCCGTGGCAGTACTGCTTAGTACTGCAGTTATACATTTATCAACCACTTACCGTTTACTTGCTATAAGGTCAATAGCCAAATTGATCAAACTAAAAACTCTCACAGAATTAATTTAGTAAAAAAATTATAAAACTATTTGGAATAGTAAGAGGTAGTGCCATGCTGCTATGAAGCCGATTGGGCCGGTATGATCGGGGTGGTACCTCTCGCTCACATATCACCGGCGTCAAGTGACAGCTATGCTGTCGCGTTTCGTGCGTTTCGTTATTTTCCGGCGGCCCATTGGGGGGATAGGGAAAAGGAGGGCAATCTGCATAATCTCTGGTTGTACAGATGTGTATGGACTATGGGCGTTGGTACTAAAGCTTCGACTGCTCGTTTGCCCATATGCTTTTAAAAATTGCGTGCGTACAAAGTACACATGTCAGAAGTACTAATCTAAAGCTTTAAATTTCCAAGACTTGCGATGCGACGTTCGCTCTCTCTCACTCTCTGTCTCTGTCTCGATCTTTCTCACTCTCATTCCATGGCTATGCGCTTCATGCTACGTTCGCCCTTTCTCACTCTCTAATCGGTCTCAATCGCTCTCTCCCTCTTCTTGTATAAAAACGTTGCACATTTTCGTGGCGTTTCATCCGTAAAAATTTTACCCTCATGCGCGCACAGCGCATGCTTCAAAAAAATCAGGAATTTAAGGTCAAGAGAAATGGTAACCCAAATTTTCAGATAAATAAAATACATTCCAACGGACCTGTGGCAAAGGTTTTTTGGTAGGGATGATATTTACACGTACGTTACATTTACACGTCCGTTACATTTACACGTCCGTTACATTTACACGTCCGTTACATTTACACGTCCGTTACATTTACACGTCCGTTACATTTACACGTCCGTTACATTTACACGTCCGTTACATTTACACGTCCGTTACATTTTTGTCCACGGTTTTAGTTTATCCCAACTATGTCCAGGAAAATCCTTTATTAAAATACGTAGATTATATGTTAGCAAAGACTTGTAAATAGGGACGCGAAATGAAAATTGAGAACACGTGGCTAGACGCGGTGATGGCAGCCGGCAGGTGGTCCACGGTGGTTACCGAATAGTGGCCTAGACTGAGTCGATGACGAGTATGGCGAGATGGACCCATGGGGTGGGAAAGATGGTGGGAAAAACGTGGATGACACGGGTAAGGGACAGAGGAGATTGGCAGATAAATGTGAGCCATAAAATTCCGGAACTGCTAAGTGATTTGTCACTGACGTAATAGCAATTCAACCAGTGATCTGTATGTACGTCCCATCGGCCAATCATCCATCAATGGCCATCAGTCGGCCAATCAGAGCGCAGAACTGGCGCAGCGTCGCAGCACGGCGGAATTGGTTTTCATACAAAACGTAACATTACCGCTCTGTTCCGGTTATATTATGATCGATGGCTGTAGGCAACAATAGCTGATGATGACGTTGAGCATATATGTATATCTGCCTTCAGGAGTCGTACAAAAGAACCATCTTTTATGTATGTCATCAATCACAAATAAGTCTGATAGGTTTCAACTCTCAAACTGTCTTAGTGTAAAGAGTTGGATCATTATTATTATCACTGTACATCGATTCATTAAATGATTACGTCATAAAATTATGATAAAAAATCGGTTGTCTGTAGAGTCGGTTTACTGACGATAGTTGAACGTGACAACGTCATGAGAAAATGGAACACCTCAGAGCGAGGTAACGCCGCATGCGTCATCTTTTTTCGTTCGTGCAGCCGGCTCCATCGAATTATAAGACGTTGTCACGTTAAAGTCACGAGACACTTACCTACTAATAGATAGGACACAAAAAAGCAAGGCTTGATAACGTGTAAGGGGAAAGTCCTGAAAAACAGACAAGAGCAGTCGATATCCATTAAGAGAAGGCTATATTCACTTAGCGACAGGCCCATCTTTCTCATTGGGCACTCTGGTCAAGTAACAGGGCCCCACGATCAATGGGGCCCAATAATTCCTGTGAGACTTTAACAAAATGACCCTTTGTGATTTGCAATGGGACCCCATTGTCCTTGTTCCCAAGGCCCTAACTAGGTTAAAGAAAACATTGCCTAAATGCCCCACAGTATCCCTTGCGTTAACATAGCCTTCTATACTCAATAATAGTTAGTTCCTTCCCCACTATGGTTCAGGCCTTGTCGTGGCGGTGGGGCTCAGTAGCCTAGGGTGAGCCCAGCACCTTGGGCGAAGCCAATTGAGCCGAGGGGGTCTTTGTACCCTTCTTATAAGAAGAGGGGACAAAAGAGCAGGGGGCAAGGGGTGAGGATGGGAACCTCACCCCATTGTACTGTCCCGACGTAGGGAGGGGTTGTTCTGTGGTGCTGGACAACCCCTCTGTGGAGGTGGCGTCGGTCCTTTGCGGGGCTGACTAGCCGTCGAGGTGCCCTGTTAGCTTAACAGATCCGATGCACCTCACCAAGGCGGCACTGGTGGCACTCGCCGGGTTTTAGTGGGTAGAGTCCATTTACCATCTTTCGGGCGCAGCGAGTCCCACATACCCACCTGGGGAGACCCACTCCCCAGGCGGGATGCCTCAGAGCATTTCCCGGCGTAAAAGAAAAAAAAAAGTACTTCCTTGAAATTGTAGATGAATGCATGACGTAACCTTTGCTTGATATTGTTCGTATAGTAAGAGTTATTGTTGTTGGGTAGAGCAATAAGAGTATACAAGTTATGATTATAGCTTCGGAGTAGCGGCTCACGCAGGAGTTACCGCTTTTTCTGTAATTAGGCGCTAAGAAAGAAAAAGAAGGCGTGTTAATACTATACTGACCTAAACTTTGATCTTGATAAATATTTTTTTTATTTCTTAATAATAAATCATCCACATATTTTTCTAACAATTTTGATACAATAGTCCTTCGCGTGTATAGCCAGAAGGGTCGCTAGTTATAATAGAAATAAATTAGTTATCGAGTACCTATATATCTATTGTAATCCGAGTATATTGAAATGTTGTATAGAATTGAGAGCCACTTCGAATGTCTAGGCACTTGGAGCTATTCCGAAGTCAATCCCTTTCGTGTGGAACGCTTAGAACAATGGTGTAGAACTGTAGACAGTGCTTGTATTTTACCTATACTTTATAGATATACAGTACATAGAGATAATGTAGCGTCACGATGAAAGGATTCTTAAAATCGATTCAGAATTTCATCACTTATAGTGTTAAAATTCTGAGGCGATTTATCCTCAAAATGGCAAAACTGAACCCTTATATTATGATCACTCCGTTGTCTGTCTATCTGTAAAACCAAAACCTATAGCGTATTAAGCTAGGTCTTACAAGGCATGATCAAGGCAAGGCAAACGAAGGCAAAATCTGTATTTTTTATGGCATAAGGAGGCAACCGAGCATTCGGAGCCTTAATGGTGACTACCGACGCCCATACACATCCGCACAACTAAAAGTTATGCAGATGCGTTGCCCTGCTTTTCCCCATCCCCCACAATGGGCCATCGGAAACGCACAAACAGCACGAAACGTGACTGCATAGCTGTCACTTGACGCCGGTGTTATGTAAGCGAGAGGTACCACCCCGGTCATGCCGGCCCAATTCGTCTGCAAAGCAGCATGGCACTATTTCTTACAAAAAGTTGTGTTCTTCCTCAGTTTGTATCCTTTAATAAGTACGTTGTATAACCAAAACTATAGGATAAATGTTCCATGGGATAGGTTCCGGTGTTAGCTCGGGGTCAGTTCTAAATTTAAAAACAGGAAGTTCAATTGAATTGCTAGTGATGCACCGTTAATGGGGACCGAAATAAAACACCGCTCACTCTTATTTCGCACTCCATGTAGTGTCCATCCCTATTTTGCTGTGGATAATGTCGCTCAAAAAAGTGGATTTGAAAAAGTTGCTTAAAGGTGATTTAGTGTTGTGCTTGTATATTTTACCTTAATACGATTATTTTTCGATGTCTTCTTTGTACCGACTTGATAAATAGTCATTTTCTTGTGGGGTCTGTATCATACAGGCTGTGATCAATTTTTACCCTTGTGGTACTTTTAGAATTGGGCTTCATGCTAGTTACTATGAGTAAAAAAATAATAAATCTAAAATAATTAAATATTTCTTTGATCGATCGGTAGTTCTGTGCAGTAACGTGTACGGATGGTGTAATTGTGCTGCCTCGTCTCCATATGTATACTGTATGTGCTAGGTAGGTACCGCTTATCTTTCAAAATCAAAAAAATAAATAAAAATAGTACCAAATATAAAGTATCTTTTTTAACGTCAATTGAATCTACCACCGGTTCCAAGGCGATCCCACTGAGAAGAACCGGTGAAACGAACTTTCACAGACACACTTTGCTGTGTACAGAAAGAGCAAGCAGTGTAATTATTGGCAGAGATATCATTAGTTGCAATTAAACTATTTTTTTGTGTTTTACATTCTTATTTCCCGGATATTTAGGCGTCTTCTACAAATGCCTTGTTTACGAGTTTCATGAAAAACATGGAAAATGTCCAGTTTTAAATAGTTTTGATAAAAAAATAGCCATGATAATTTTAAAACATTTATACCAACATCAATTTGAATCGGTGAATCATTAGGATCTGAAACATTAATATTAACAACTTTATTAATTCCAAAAAGTTTTTACTTGTATTACACACTGACGATTAACTTGCAGTACTGTACACACAAATAATATACACATACAAATGATTCGGATTAAATGCATTATAATAAGGTCTATCTTTTAAGGAACGAACATGCCAGGTTACATTGGCACTTAGGTACAAGATAACACCTCATGAGAGTTTTGAGGGCCGAAGAAGGATATGTATAGCCTGACCAAAAATATATAAACCATGCATTGGTGTCGCCACTGTATCTTTTATACGGTAACACATAGTATAGTCGATACAGAAATTAGTTCCGAACTTTTCCGCAATATGGCGAAGGTTTTTATTTTTCCGGTTAAGCTATACGAGTTGACAAGTTTCTTAAAACAGAAGGATATTTGTAAAATCCTATGCCCACAAAGAAGTAGATCGTGATTGCGCTGCGGTCAGGTTTAGAACCTAAAATATATTTTAGATCCAATAATAAAGATTTGTAATAATAAGAAATGTAATGCTTAATCTTCCTTCTATTAGTTTTTTGGATTGGTCATTGGTTTTCCTTTTTATCTCTTTCTTCTCTTCTCCGTATGTGTAATCTATTTCTTCTTGTGTGTCTCAAATTGTGTACTAAGTTAGCAAACATTTCCAACAAGTGGTAACACAAAAATGTTCATACGCATTACCATAAGCCGAAACATCTACATAAGGCATACATGTCATGTGCTTGAAACCATAAGCCGAAGAATCTAGAACATGCTGACACACATGTCATACGCTTAAGACCATAGAGTATAAGTTTGTCAGTCTGTTGGAGAACATGCTCACCTTTTCTATAGTTATCTATGAACCTCTCGCAGACAAGAACGAGCCGGGTCGGTTTCTCGGCGAGGGTGTCTCGTTTCGCGCCAAATTGATCGGCGTTCTAGAGGTGCCTGAGGCGCGGGGGGACAGAATGTGTCAGGAGGCGCTGGCGGATCTGAAGATGGCGATTCGCGCAGCGGGCGAGCACAAGCAGAGGATACAGGTGCACGTCGCCATCGACGGGTTGCGGCTGAGAGACGACAAGACTGGGGTAAGATTTTTTGTAAATAGATTTCTGTTTACGCAAATTACATAATATAGAAATACGCTCCCGGCTGCCCACCATCTTGATTCTCCCGTGAAATAGCTTTGCTGTGTTTCGGAGAGAAAGGCAAGACGGGCCGTGTAGTTACTGGCACCGATACCTACTTAACATCTTATGTCTTAGGATAGGCAACACATGAATGAGTTGTCTGGGCTAGTTCCAGGTAAACTAGTTTATGATCAAGGGCGACGTCGACCACCCATCGACCTTTGCCTATCCAACTAACTAGTCTTGACAGAACTAAGACCTCTTTGAAGGTTAGGCTAGCTGCTCTGTACGGTGAATATATCTGAATTCTGACTACAATTAGCGGTCATCGACAAATTACGGCCTACGAATTTCTTGATTTTTTGACCCCTCTCCCGACGTTGTCACACAGTCACATTTGTGAGGCTCCCCCCTGCCTAGTGACGTCACATATATTGCAATTTTTACATATTATATACAGCTTGGAAAAAAGAGTATGCACGTCATACTCTTTTTAGACAGGTGGAACTAAATATTTTACTAAATGGAAACCTATGATGTTGACAATACTTGGCCGACAAATACTAGATTTTGAGTAAAGTTTAGTGTTTCACATTTATTATTAACGGTTTGATTAAATTCTCTTTGATTTTCCATATTATGATGAGACCTAAGTGAAAGTGGCGCCCTCATCTTTTCCATATTTTTATTTGCCAAGCTGTACATTAGTTAATTAAAACAGCGGTTCCTTAATTAGTTTTATTTACTTTTAATTTCTTTATAAGTCCAAAATTCATGTTTTAATCATTTAGACATGTTAGACCCCTCCCACCCCTTATGTCCCCAATGTCACACTTCGTTGATCCCCTCACTCCCCCTTAACTTGTGACGTAATTTATGGATGACCCATAAATTACGTCTAGTCTAATTACGATTTATGGTGACTGTTAATTAATATCTATTCACCTATCACCGGCAGCTAAATACATGCAGTACAGCCTCTATCCATTCTCTTTCCAACCAGCCATGGTCTGCCATTAACTGAACACTATTACGTTTCTAGGACTCCCTGTACCACCACCCCGTGCACAAGATCTCGTTCATCGCACAGGACATGACGGACTCGCGCGCCTTCGGCTACATCTTCGGGGCGCCCGACACCGGACATCGGTTCTTCGGTATTAAGACTGATAAGGCCGCTAGTCAAGTACGTATATGGCAGTATAACGCCCGCGTTAACTTAATTTTACAGCCGTAGCCAGAGTGATGATGATTATTTTTATGGCCAAGTTACTACTTACAATATCAGCTATGTACCAGTGAAAGTCCCGTCAAAATCAGTCCAGCCGTTTCAGATATTAGCTGAAACAAACAGACAGTCAGACAAAACATTTAAAAGTTGATTTTTTTGATTGATTTGAGTAAAATACTCCACCACTGGCTCCACGGCGAGCTGGGGAGAGACAGAAAGATGAATGATAAATCAATAACTCGGCCGCTCAAATTAAATCTACGTCCAATATTTTTTCTTTTTTACTTTTAGTTTCCAAGGTGAAATGCGAATCAATGAATGACGAACCGAAAACTCGGCCAAACGGCGCGCTCAATTACTTCTACTTTTTTTTACTTTTCATACGTGGTGGCAAAATAACAACGAGTCGAAAGTGTTAAGTAATGGTAAACAGTAATTGATACTGGTGCAAAGAGTCATCTGAGATGAGGGAGTGATCATTGGATGCAAGTCTTTATTGAAATATTTCGATGCATTTTATTGCATTTATATTCAGTATTTTAACACCTTTTTTCCGCCGGGAAATGCTCTTAGGCATGCCGTGGGGGAGGGGGGATTCCCCAGGGTATCTGAGACTCGCTGCGCCCGAAGTAAGTGGCCGCAGCTCTACCCACTAAAACCCGGCGAGTGCCACCAATGCCGCCTTTGGTGAGGTGCCCCGGGTCAACAACCCTTCCCAACGTCGGGACAGTGCAGTGGGGTGAGGTTCCCATCCTTGCCCCTTGTCCCACCTTCTCATAAGAGGGGTACAAAGAACAGCTCCCTCGTTTCAATTGGCTTCCCCCAAGGTGCTGAGTTCACCTTAGGCTGAGTCCCACCGCCACGACAAAGCTTGAACCGTGGTGGAGAGTATTTTTAACACCTATGATATTATATAATTTTTAATAAGTTTAAACTTGTTGAAATATTTCTATAAAATACTTTCATCTTTATCAACCTTTTCCGTCCCCTCCCGGACATCTCTTTCAAAGAACCCCAAGACGGCAGATCCCCTTCACCTAAATACTTTCTTACTCCTTCGTATGTTCGTAAACGTATGATCTTCAGTACAGGGTCATTGTACGTAATATTTGCCAGATTTGATAAGAGTTTAATTCTTAAAACGGAAATATCCAATTTAGTGGATATCTCAACTGAAACACGCATGTGTGCAGTTTCCCTTAATATTTAATACTAGCTGTTGCCCGCAGCTTCGCTCGCGTTGACTTAGATTACAGCAGAACCCGGATTGATGAGGATCATTTTTTTAACCTAAGTTACTCCTTATAACATCAGCTATCCGCCAGTGAAAGTCCCGTCAAAATCGGTCCAGCCATTTCAGAGATTAGCCAGAACAAACAGACATACAAAAAATGGTAAAAAATGTTATTTTGGTATATGTACCGTGTTTATAATCCTCATTCATCATAAAAAGCGGTTATTTTAATATTGCAAACGACACTACTATTTTATTTATCTGTACAGATACTGTAAGTAGGCGCCGCCTGCGTGGAGGCGACGACCTTGTTTCCCTGTGGGTCATTTACAAGGTTTATTCTGAAAATTCTTTGGATTTTGTCAATTATATCCACACGTGGGCACATATTTTAATGTTTAAGCTAGTTATTACTACTATGCCATCGTCTCGTATGATAAACGGTAGACTCCTATCTATGGTAGACTCCTTCGTTAAGACTAGGCACCCGAAAATAGTTCCCACGCTCGCTCCGCCCATTTCACATAATTTTGATGAGATAGCTTAATTTTTTCCGTGCGCAAAAAAAGAGACGAAAGACAGCGGCGCGCTAATGAACACAAAGGCGTATGCGACATTGGCCCCGAAAGTATAAAATAAATCAGATAAAATAAACTACGCAAGTAAATAACATGATTTTTCCCAATTCGCTATATAAGTAGCATTACTATCATTTCTGAAAATTCGAAGTATGAACACATATAGTTCTGAAATTATTTCTATCTCTTTGGAATGAAAATCTATTGGAAAAACTCTTACTAATCGTGTTTTATATATATATTTATTATATTTTAATATATATAGTTAACATTGCTTAGAATATCTAAAGGTTTAGTGTACCTTTTACTTTAATTCGAATGCATCGTCTTAATCCTGTGAGAAAAGTCTGTTTATTTTCAATTATTTATTGATTACACTAAAGTTAATAGTTACTGATAAAATCGTCGTGATAAACAAAGAAATATATAACATAGATATTCTCTTCCTATGTACGATCATTTTGCTAAGGCTATCGATTCAAGACTTCTCTATATTTTGTATTGATTTAACAAACTAACAGTATGAATTATAATTATTTATGCACGCATAATTCGCATATAATTCTCACGCAACATCTTCATGTATTTTTAATCCTTTGTTCAATACGGCGTGACCTTAATGTTTCACATATCTTCGGAAAGGTCACGAACTTGGCTCCGTTCAACGGTCCTTTGACTGGCAGAAAGATGTCCTTAGATGCGACACCGCTCACGAAAATGACCGTATTTTATTTATTTATTCATTTTAAGGGTGTCTCCTTAACAAGCCCAAAAACTCTATAGTTCTCATCATGTTCCCATTTGAGTGCCTTAACTTAAGGTCGTTTAACACACCCCACCATGGTTCAGGCCTTACGTGGCGGTGGGGCTCAGTAGCCTAGGGTGAGCCCAGCACATTGGGCGAAGCTAATTGAGCTGAGGGGGCTTTTTGTACCCCTCTTATAAGAAGAGGGGACAAAAGAGCAGGAGGCAAGGGGCGAGGACGGGAACCTCGCCCCGTTTGACAGTCCCGAGTCCCGACGTTGAGAGAGGATGTTATGTGGTGCGGGACAACCCCTCTGTGGAGGTGGCGTCGGTCCCTCGGGGGACTGATTAGCCGTCAAAGTGCTCTGTTTGCTCATTAGATCCGGGGCACCTCTCCGAAGGCGGCATTGGTGGCACTCGCCGGGTTTTAGTGGGTAGAGCTGCGTCCATTTACCAGCTGTCGGGCGCAGCGAGTCCCACATACCCGCGTGGAGAGACCCACTCCCCCGCGGGATGCCTCAGAACATTTCCCGGCGTTAAAGAAAGAAAAAGTCGTTTTACACAAGCTTTAGGTGAAAGCAAAACAGATATAAATCCTAGTAATAATATAATAAACGCGAAAGTTTGTGGTGGCCGGTCCGTGTTGGATGCGAGTGGCAAGGGATCGGCCATCTGGCGTTCATTGAGGGAGGCCTATGTTCAGCAGTGGACGGATAGAGGCTGATGATGATGATGATGATGAAAGTTTGTAAGAATGTATGATAAACTACTGAATGCATTTTAATGATACTTTACAATAACATAGCATATAAACTTCAGAATAACATAATGTAGACAATAATTTATCCTGTACTGCCCCGGGAATGGGAAGTACGTGGGTGAAACGCGGAGCGCTGCTAGTGCTATTATACATCTTCTATTCTATACATTCTATATAGATAAATTATATTGAAGTGTCTGTTTGTAATTTCAAATTAGGAGGTTTCCAATAATAAATGCATAATTATGAAAGAATATACTTTTTGTCAGTCTGTCTGTTTGTTCTGGCAAATCTCTGAAATCATCATCTATCCGGACACGGTTGTAGATCTATGTTACCGAAGCTGCGGGCAACAGCTAGTACATAATAATAATAAAATAATCACGTTTTTTTATTGTTTCGGGTTAAATGTGGGCTGTTATCTTCAATGTCGGTATAGCCCTTATCAGTCACGGGTTTCCTCGCAGAGGTTTCCTCGACCGCTGAGGTAGCATTGACATCGTTGAGTCATACACAAAAAACTACCGTTTAAACACAACATGATACAAGTTATTAAATATACCGGGTGTATTTGGAACGCTTGCGAAGATTAAACCCTAATAATATACTATTTATATACTATATAATGCATATAACCATTTATCTCAGAAACGGTTTTTTAAAGAAAATTTTTGGACTTGTGTATTTTGCAAACCCGCAATGTATGTATACACACTATGCACTCATGCTAACCGCGAGACGCGCGACTAGCGGGCGCACTGAAGACGCGCGCGGTGCGGGAGTTCGTTCACCTCGTGCATGCGGTGAACGCTGTCAGCTGATTCAGTCCGACCAATTACATTACTGTTTTTAAAAAAAAAAACATTATGTTAAAGCATTATCATCAAATTCCTGTAACATTATGTTTACTAAACCGGATTATACAAAAAAATAAAATAAAAAAGGCAACCAAAAAAAAAAAAGAAAACGCGTTTTTTTCACTTGTATCATGTCAGGCTATGCCAACACTATCATACCTCTTCGTTTTCGCAAGCGTTCCATATACACCCGGTATAGTAAAATCAAAAATGTGTGCGTTTTATAAAATTATTAGTATTATGTAGTTCATTATCACACGGCTTTTGTTTTCATTATTATTTGTTCCTTTACTTCAGTAACACCAATCCTCGTTGTGTATCACCCGCGTACTTCACATTCCCGTGGGAGTAAAGGGATAAATTATATCCTATATGTTATTCTGATGTATAAGCTATGTTATTGTAAAGTTTCATTAAAATCCATTTAGTAGTTTTTGCGTGAAAGAGTAACAAACATACATACATTCTTACAAACTTTCGCGTTTATATATTAGTAGTAAGTGCATATAAAGTAATTTTGCCTTTTTTGATAATTAATATCTAGTCTATTTTTCACTACTGGAGTCTGGACAAGGTCACCTCCTAAGACACCACTGAGCCTATCCTATTAAGTACCTAGAAAATATAACACATACTGTGATGTCTGTATTTAATTTTCCATTCCAAATTGAAAGTTTTGAATCACCAAATAGTATATGCAAAAATGATAAAACAATTGATACGACTGATATTTGTTTCGCAGGTAGTTATAGCTATGAGGGACTTATTTCAAGTAGTGTTCGAATTGAAGAAGAAGGAAGTGGAAATGGCGAAACAGCAGCTGGAAGGGAAACCCAGCAACCTGGTGCGGCACACCACGGGGTCGGTGTCGGAGTCCAAGGCGAAGGTAACTTGGGTCATATCTAGAAACGAAAAGCTCGGGTTATTTGGGGTTCATTACTCGTCTATGTCCCCGGGATCTATGGATAGAACATAGGTAAACCATCGAGCATATAACCGGATAGAGTAGTTATGTGAGCCATAAAATTCCGAAACTGGTCAGTGATTTATCACTGATTTAATAAGAATTCCATCAACCAGTGATCCAAACAATGGCCATCAGTCAGAGCGCAGAATCGGCGCAGCGATGCAGCACCAATTTGGCGGAATTTGTTTCTTATAAAACATTACCGCTCTATTACGGTTATATGCTCGATGGTGTAAACGGATCAAACGGACGGTAAAATCAACCAGTTTTATAAGCCAGAACTAGCCTTTTTCATTCATTGGCGTCTCTCTCGTAGAACATTTGGAGATCTGTGATCCATAATCACTAATTAATGGGATACATATTTCCTCTAAAAGAATATTCTATATATATATTTTTTTATATAGAAGAGGGGGCAAACGTTCAGTCGGTTCACCTGATGGTAAGTGAAAAGCGACATCCGCATACACCGAATTTCAATGTGACAAAGACTCGCAACCCGACATTACTTTGCCCATTGGGGGATAGGGAAGGCAACGCATCTATATAACTTTTGGTTGTGCGGATGTGTATGGGCGTCCGATTACTCGGTTGTCATAGGGAGGCCTATGACAAAAAAAAATACTATATCGTAATATTAAGTACTTATTTCTACATAAATAGTTTAATGATATAAACAGACTTTTCTTTGAAAGATTTTGATATCTGTTATACGATTTTAATAAGAAATATTTGTGAAATATCGCGATAAATTTACAAAACAATAACTCCATTGTGCGCACGGGACGGAAACGAACACAACACATCGTTTAGTTCGGAAAATTGGTTATCTTTGGTTCGGTAAGTGCGTTGTATCCCGTTATGAGAGGGACTCACATGGAAATTTCCAGAACCTGCGTCAGATACAAGCGATTGAGGGTCAGTGAGTCTATAAATAATAATATGTAGATATTATATTATTACATCAAGTCTTCGAAGCTTTTTTTCTCTGTTAGAATTACCAGTCTTAAAAGTAGCATTAACCAGTAAGTATAAAATGGCATTGAAGGTTAAATTTAAAAAAACTTTTGTGTTCGAGAGGTATTAGGTTTTTTATAATGAAACAATTTTTACGGATTTTATCGCAGTTTATTAAGATTTCTACAAGCCCGACGTTTCGGATACTTTATAGCAACCATGGTCACCGGATGGTTACAAAGTTATTTGAAACTGATGATACATCAATGTGATATGATACATCAATATTTTGGTTAGTCCTATCTACGCAGAAAGTGCTAAGTAACTGTACCTAATTTTAATCTGTGACATATTATGCTTGGATTTTGATTTGATAATATTAATAATGGGATCCCAAGCAGGTGGTAAGAGCCAGCCATCTTCTCTATTGAAATTAGGATGTTTTTTAATTTCAATAACCTCACGGATCATCCTTGGTTGGAATCGGTGTTCTTTTGCGAGGACTTGTGGTTTATCAAATCTGATATAATGGCGAGCTTTGTCACGACTGCAGACTTAGTGTAGCGACGGTGTTTTAAATCAGCTATATGTGACCATGGTTGCTGTAAAGTATCCGAAACGTCGGGCTTGTAAAAATCTTAATAAACCGCGATAAAATCCGTAAAAATTGTTTCATTATAATGAGTTAAATTCGCATAAACATTAGAAAACAATATTAATTTTTGTGTTCTTACTATCTTAACTATAGTCTCTCATACACAATAGTATAGTTGATCCTACATTACACATCGACAAGAGTTTAATCCGCTAAAAGATAAAGAATTGTAGATATAAACTATAAATCTATGACACGCGCGAAATTGAATATCGCAATTATTATTTTTTTATAATTTTTCATTTAAAGGCATTAGTTATTAGGCTATTAGCCATACAAAATACAATATTCGGTCTGTAATACGGAGAAATGGCGGGAAACACCAAGGAGCGCGGCTGCGCCCCTCTAGCCCCCATCAATCAACTATCATTCCCCATTCCATCCACACAAAGCAGTCCACCACAATATTCGCAAACAATCACATTATATATTACACAGATTAAGTTTTTAAAACAAACACTATAGAAAACCGCCAGAACAGCCCGACTAAGAAAACCAATCCAGAACGGTCCTCCACAAGATTCGCCAACCAATCACAATATATAAAGATCAAGTTTTTAAAACAAACACTATAGAAAATCACTCTGAATGGACAAAACACAAAATAACAAATAATTAACGGGAAACTAAAAGAAACACAACCGCGCGCCCCGATGCTTCCCGCCATCTCTGATATCGCAATAAGTTTTAATGTTGCCATACGCAGTTTTTACCACAATAAATACAAAATTGAATGAATAAACGGGCATTTTATTGGTTACGGATACTACATTACATTATATGTGTTTCTTTTGTCAAGTAAGGCTAAATAAAAGGAAATCTTCCACCATATCCACGTACAAAAATCCTAGTGTGTAACCATTCTCTGAAAAGTTTAGGTTGGAACAAGGCAACGCACCTAATGCTCTGATGTAGCAGGTGTCTGTGGATGTCGCTATCACTTACCACCAGGTGAACCGACTGTCCATTTGCCCCCTCTTCTACAAAAGTCAAAGAACGAACCGAGTTTTGTCGTCCTTTGGTTTGTAAAAAAAATCTTTATAAAACTTCAAGGTCATGCAAATCATAGATTTGCATACATGCATACATACTTATGACCTACCTAAATAAGTAGGTCACAAGTCGCCGAGCTGTATGGTCTAAGCGACGTGCGAAGGACAACGTCATATTATTTATTTTATTATTCTACAATAAAAAAATCAAACCGCTCTGTTTTTTACAGATACCCATCAGCGAGGCTAGTTCCTCAACGTCGAAGCCGCAGGACACGGCTGAAGGCGGCGTAGCGGAACTGGTGGACTTGGAACAAGAACTGAGCTCCCTTAGGAGAGGTCTCACCCAGGTGGAGGGACTGACTCCTTCCACTGACCCCTTCGGAGACTCTTTCATAGCATCTTCACAGGTAGGGCTGTTTAATAGTTCTCTACGTGATGTGTACGTTTGAACTGAGGTTTCTTAAATGAATACGACGCATTTAAAAAAGTATTTATACTTCTATCAAAATATGAAAATAAAGCAAAGTTCATTATTTTAGTTAGATGAGACTAGACAAGAAAGATCACATATATCATAATAAGAGCATAGGCTCGACCACAATACTAATCGCGTAAAAAATGATAGCCCGTCACTATCACTTGTCTTCACGAGTACCGCGCGCGACCCGCCGCTTGCTGTTACCACGAGGGCCGGTCCTCATGAAAACAGCAATCACACCGTACCAAACGAGTCGTCCTCTTAGTTCGCTAGACAAAATCCTACTCGAAATAGTAGCGCGCGCGTATGGCCTCGTCTCCCGGGAGGCGTGGCTGGTGGGGTCCCCGCCTTCTTCGAGGTCAATGACCACGGAGAAGATTACATGCGGCGGTCGTCATTCGTGATACGGCCTGGTGGGGGTGCTCTGCCTGGTTCCCGCGGTTCAAGGGCGCGGGACCGTCCCGCCGCATGTAGCAACCCGACATTGGTCATTGACACCACGGCGGGCGGAGGTGACCCTCCCGTTTCACATTCTTAGGTTGAAGCCATCTGCTTATCTACTCTTTCGATGAAGCTTAGAGGCCAATAAGCCAGCAGCATAGGTCCATCCGAAAAAAAAACTAAACAGGCACTGCCGATAAACCCCACCATGGTTCAGGCCTTGTCGTGGCGGTGGGACTTAGTAACCTAGGGTGAGCCTAGCACCTTGGGCGAAGCTAATTGAGCCGAGGGGGCTCTTTGTACCCCTCTTATAAGAAGAGGGGACGGAAGAGCAGGGGGCAAGGGGCGAGGACGGGAACCTCACCCCATTTTACCGTCCCGACGTAGGGAGGGGTTGTTCTGTGGTGCGGGACAACCCCTCTGTGGAGGTGGCGTCGGTCCCCTGAGGGACTCACTAGCCGGCGAGGTGCCCTGTTTGCTCATTAGATCCGGGTTACCTCACCAAAGGTAGCATTGGTGGCACTCGCCGGGTTTTAGTGGGTAGCGCTGCGTCCACTTACCAGGTTTCGCTGAAAAAAAGAAAGGCACTGCCGATAGAAGTGAAAACAAAACAATTAAATTCAAATACCTATAATACAGACTGTAAAAGATTACGACAACCTATACAACGTAACCGGTACACAAAATGGCCGCATGACATTGACATTTCTGTGTGTTTGATTGGTTATGTAAAGAAATATTGCATAATCCTATATAAATAAATCAAACGTCATATAAACGTCAAATAGCATCTCGTAACGGTGTCGCGAGAGAACGTCATATGAACGTCAAATAGCGTCTCCTAACGGTGTCACCAGTCCAGAGATTTTATCTCATCTAAAAATATACGTACCGCACCAAAAGAAGATTACACTTCAAAATAAGAACATTAAAATATTAATCGCTATGAGTCCGAAAATGCGTCTAACAATTAGTTTTAAGATAATCCTTATCGTTGTATATTTGTGCCACAAAATATATTTTCTGATGAATTTCATTTGCAAGATAGTTTTTCATTATGTGAAAGCGGAAAGCCAATATTGTGCATTAGAAAGGCAGTAATAGCAAGGTTTGTCAGCCGTAACTGCCTTTCGCGTAAAACGTACAAAGTTGAAGGCGATAGGGTCTGTACATAGCAACTGCAACGCTATAATTTCAAATCTAAGTTATGCTACAAATCCTAAATGTTAAATAATCTTTAGGAACTTTGTCTAGACTTAAACTTTTATGCTAAGCTTATAAAGCCTTTTTAGCCCTACATATCCGATAGAATCTATAGGACTTAAATTTGTCAATTTTATTGCCATTCTTGTGATTTTTATAGAAACAACTTGATACTAAAGGGTTTTGATAGTAGCAAGAGTGCTTATCTCAGCGGACTCTGATGGCTAATGTATTTTTAGGAAAACTTGTACTAAATCAAATACAACACCTACTACAAAAAATTCGATCTTATCTTAGGTAGCTGTTGCCCGCAGCTTCGCCCGCGTTAACTTAGATTTACAGCCGTACCCGGATTGATGATGATTATTTTTATGGCCTAAGTTACTCCTTATAACATCGGCTACCTGCCAGTGAAATTCCTATCAAAATCTCCCCAGCTGTATCAGAGATTAATCGTAACAAACAAAATTTGTAAAAAAATGCTATTTTTGGTATATGTACCGTGTATACATCCATATGCATTCTATGCATTCTATGAAAAGCGGTTATTTTGATATTACAAACAGAATCTGCAATTTTATTAATTATCTGTATAGATTAAAGAATTAATGATACATTAAATGGTCATAAATGGTATCCAAATTTTTAAGTCTTAAAAATATAACGTAGATTGTTCTTTCATCGAGTCTTTCATCTCATATTTCCATCTAGAAGGGCCTCCTCCCCCCTCCGCCGGGCACGGCCACCCGCGGCCGCCCCACCAGGACGTCGTTCAGCCCCAGCAAGCCCACCCTGTCCTTCGACCTGTCTGCCGTCGCCGGGGACTTCGAGCCCAAGCCTGCCTCTCTAGTGGACAGTCTGCCAGAGCCGGTAGGTTCCAGTTTCTACTCCATTCGCTTATAGTTTTGTGTTTGTAATGTCGTGTTTTGGTTCTGTATTTTAGATCTGTTCCCCGTTCAAGAGAAGCGTGTGTTTTTTGAAGTTGAGTTTGAGTTTTCAGTTGTTTTTTTATTGCCTTCTAGCTATAAGACTAATTGTGCTGTCAGACAGGTAATATTCTTAGCTAAATCAAATCATATCGACCATGCGCTTCTCATGTTTATATCATTCATTTCATACATAACATTTGCTAGTAAAATTAAATTTCCCGAGCCAGGGGACATCGAGGTGAGCTGGTGGCAATTCTATAAAGAATTGTAATGTGATACCTGTTCCAGGTGGCCAGCGCCGCCGCGGGCCCGGCGTCCACCAGTTACGACGTATTCACCGAACTAGACCCCCTCGGCACCGGCCGGAGTAAACCTTACGTTGACAAAAAACTCTTCTTTCAGGAGCTCAAAAACCCACCCAAGAAAGTGCTCAAAGATCTCGTCCCGACGAGTTCCCTCCTCACAGATTTAGTGCCGATCACGACCGAGGCGAAGCCCGAGTCGTACGGCCCGGCGACGGTCATGACATCTCTGTCTCGTCAGTCGGGAGGCTCGGTGGCCGTAGCTAAGCCGAGCCAGGGGTTTTCGGGCGGGTTTTTCACAGCGGACCCGTTCGCGGAGACCGATCCGTTCGATAACACAGATCCGTTTTCGGACACGTTCAAGGATGACCCGTTCACGACCATGCAGGAGTTTCCCAAATTGAGCTCGTTGAGGGCCGAAGTTAAGAGCAAACTTCCGAAGGATTTATCTAAGGACAGACCTGAGCTGGAGCCGGGCAGTAACGTGTTCAACGGGCCCCTCCAAGTGACGCTACCTCCGGAGCCCGCTCCCAAATCGCCGAGACTTCAGAGACAGGTGTTTTACTGTAATATTTATGTTTGAGTTTTCAGCGAGCTATTGAGTTACAAAAATACTGCCTGTATATATAGTTAAATGATGATCTAAAGCTTGGATTTTTGGCATTGAGAAAATTGTCAATTTAATTACATGCACGATGTAATTAAATTTATATATAAATAAAATTTCGTGATACAGAAATCCGGAAACTTTGAACGTTTCATAGCAGTTCCAGGTATTTAAAGTGGAGTCAGATGATAACCAGCGTCGGGCCATAGACAGTAATCCTCAATTTGACACTAATAAACATAAAATATCCCTGCAAGTGCGACACTCATCATCATCATCAGCCTCTATCCTTCCACTGCTGAACATGGGCCTCCCTCAATAAACGCCAAGACGACCGATCCCTCGCCAGTCGCGTTCAACACCGGCCACTCCACGGAGTGAAGTAGGAGACGACTCCTAGCGTCACTCATGCACAAATAATTATTATTGTTAATTTTTTTTTTCTTTATTTTTAAAGCTATAGGATGAATTAGCTTGAGATACATAAAATTGAAAACCTCATCTCTTACTATTCTGAGACTCAAGATCTCTGAGAGACTCTGTGCTATTATTTACACTGCATGTACCATTCTGGTGGAAGAAGCAGCCCCTAACGTATATAGCCCCTAACAGGAGGTATACCTCCTAAACCCAATTTTGTTTAAATCCATATAATCCTCCTTTAAGTATACCATCTGAAATTACAGGCCACTGATACCAGCACGATACGACAGCGCCCACAGCCGAGTACGAAGCTTAACCCGGAGAACGCGTCCCCTCCCCCGCCCCTGCCGCCGAAGAAGCTTCTAGAACTGTCCGCGGTGCCTCCCCCTAGACCGCCTTACGACCACGAGGACAATGAGGACTCCGAAGCCGGCCCGCCGCTGCCCAAACCAGTGAGGAAGAAAGAACCCGTGGTAAGGCGCATATTATGGTCTTGTATTAATACTAGATTTTGCACGCGTCGTTACATTGGATTCGTGTATAATATCGACGTGACTGTTTGAAAGCCTAAACTTCATCCAACTTCTGTGGGTCAGTGGTTAGCGCGTTGGCGCTCAAGCTGGAGGTAGCGGTTTTGAATCCCGCCAGAGAACAAAAAGGTTTCTGTGTTCCTGGGTCATGGATGTGTATTAAATATGTGTATTATATATAAAAAATCTTAAATATATTATGTATAGTATAAAAGTATTAAATATATTTCCGTTGTCTGGTACGTAACCCGTAACACAAGATCTTCGAGAACTTACCACGGGACCAGATTGACGTGGTGTAAAAACGTCCATAGATATTATTATTATTAAACAAATGTATGCTCCGCCAGGCCGACCGCAGCATGAAGCCCCGGGCCGCGTCGCTGGCCACCAGCAGCGAGGACGAGTACCTGGCGCCCGCGCCGCCGCCGCTGCCCACAGCTCGCCGCCTGGACATCACGCTCAGCCAGCTGCTCACCGCCTCCGTCGACGACCTGGCCGCCAGGTGCGTGTGTGCGTGAACGAATGTTACAGTGAACGTATAAGTCCATGCAGGTTGCGTCCATGTGCGCTTAAGAACGACACCGAAGATACAACCTGTATTTTTATGATAGTTGGATAAACAAACGGTAAGTGGTCATCGTCGCCCATGAACATAAGTTTTTTTTTCGGAAGGGCTAGACTTTTCGGCCTGATGGCCTTTAAGCTCAATCGGTACAGTAAGTGAGCAGATGGCTCACTTAAGAAATATTCGAAAGGGGGACGCCCCGCTTCGAGCCCCGCAGAGATTACTGCTCATCGCGCGCGCTGCTCGGGAGACCAGGATTTAGACTAGTTAAATCCGATACGGTCGACGAATCTTTTACGGTTGAATTTAACCTATCATCTCTGGAGAGGGAGGCGGGTCATGTGTGGTGCCCAAGCAATCTAGCGGTACGCTACCGCTGCTATTGCTGTTAGCGCGGTCTGGGTTTGCGTCTACTCGTATCGGATTCGAACCTAAGTTTGCGCGATCGATCCGGACATCCGGATGAACATAAGTAAACCTGATATTAGCGCAGGTAACGCATTCATGTGTCGCCTATCCTGAGACATAAGATATTAAGTGACTGTGCCAGTAATTACACTGCTTGTCTTGTCCTTCTCTCCGACACACAGCAAAGCTGTTGTACGGGAGAAACAAGAATATTGAACCCATGCAGATGGGTGCGCGGCATAACATCGGATGGGTGCGAATGCGTGTGTTCGTACGTGAACGTATGTGTGCGTTCAAGGACGTACGTCCGTGGGTCTGTGTGTGCGCATGTATGTACGCGAAAATATGTACGTTCGTGAACATGTTTGCTTAAAAGAGCGTACAAGTTGTTTGCCAAAGGAAAAAAAATTGTACTAAATACTATACTATACAGTTAAAATTGGAGTGTCTGTTTGTAATATTAAAATAACCTCTTTTTATTAAATGCATATTGATACACGGTACATAAACTAAAATAACATTTTTTTTTATTTTTGTCTGTCTGTCTGTCTGTTTCGGCTAATCTCTGAAACTGCTGAGCCGATTTTGATGGGACTTTCACTGGCAAATATCTGATGTTATAAAGAGTAACTTAGGCTACATAAATAATCATCATCAATCCGGGTACGGCTGCAAATCTAAGTTAACGCGGGCGAAGCTGCGGGCAACAGCTAGTAGTATTTTAAATGCGGAGGTAACTCCGTTTTTTACCCTTCATAACTATAGTCCATTTTTTTACAAGTGTCCAAAATAGTAAACAAATATGGCGTACTTCCGGCCACAGACAAATATAGTCATAGTGTAGTTTAGTGAAGTAACACAAAGAGCAAAGGAATGAACAATATTAATAAGCCATAGACAAAAGTAAAATTCATTTTTATTAAAATAATATTTAACGATACCACATTGCGGAATTATTTTAAAAAACTCATAATATATTGACAATTTTTGTTGAAAAAAAAAATTAAGAAAATATTTGTCAAGCATCTTTATAAAAAACAAATTTACTAATTTATATTTCGTAAATACAAAATACCTGTTAGAAATTAGTTCCTCTTTTAAGCCTTTCGCAATTTCTGTTGTCACAAATAAAAGTTTAACATAATAGAGCAGCCAGTGCCTAGAAAAAAAGTCGACCCTAGTATTATCGTCATTGCGGTGCTCTGTCTCTAACATCTAAACAAAAAGACTGATACAATTATTTTTCATGAACTTTTTTTTTTATAGAAGAGGGGGCAAACGGATAGTCGGTTCCTAAGTCTCATTTTAAAGTCTCACAAAATATTTCTGTAAACTTCAGTGAAGTTTTATGCCAGTGGAGTGCTATGTGCTTTTATATTATATGGGATAATGTTAAATGTTCAGGATGAAATTGATATTCAGAAATATTCAAAATAAAAATAAAATCCTTACAATAAATACCTTAATAATATTATAAAATATTGACATTTGCAATATTTTGCAAGCATTTTTTGCGCTCAACGTAAAAAAACAATATGTAACAACTTAATAACAAATCGCATTACGGTAACATTGTTTTAATTTTAATTTTTGTGACGGTTGTCCCCGCAGACTGCGCGTGCCGGCGACGACGCTGGCGTGCATGACGCTGCCGCAGCTCACCGAGTACCTGCGCTCGTACGTCGCCGCCGAGAACGAGAGAGCGGTACGATGTCTTATGATTATTCATTAATTATATGCAAAACAAACCACAGCAGTATTACATTTCATACATCAATAAGTTTCCACATAACATAAATTTATAATAAATGTGTCAACGTATGTACTGCTGGTGTCCTTTAAATAAATAACATAATACATACGAGACATAACAAAATTTAATAAAACTATGTATTTTGGATCCATCAAATATATCGCTTGATCATATTATATTGATTAACGCTTGGAAATTAAGTTACATAGTATTTTTGTAAAAACGTTTTATCACTATTTTAAGCAGTTCACATATTTTGTGCTTAAAATCGAAAGATACATATATATCTATAAAAGGTTCATCGAAGATATTCTGTGTCCACAACTTTGATTAAGCATTCAGGTTCATCAGCACTCAAGATTACGTCGCTTTAACCAGAAATTTATTTCTCCCCTTCCAGCATATCCACGTGGACCAATCGATGAGGACTGAAAGAGAAAAGATCACTCCGGTACCCATCAAAATACCCGACAAGCCACCGGCCATACCGTCGTCGGAGTTCAAACCGCAGTTTGAAGACAACTTCGCGCCGTCTGACGCATCCGACGCGTTCGTTGCCAACTTCGATGACTTTGACAAGAAATCCAACCCGACGTACGACAAATACGCAGCGTTCAGAGAGATACAGGAGCAAGAGTTGAAGTCTGTGTCCATATTGGAACCGGAGGAGACCAAACAGGAGGAGGACAATGAATTGGCGACGATAGAGAACTTGATCAAAACGGAAGAGCAGAAGATCGAACAAAGGAAGGAGCGAGACAAAAGTCCTCTCATATATTATATTAATAAGATGTAATTGATTTCCTTCAATAATTTTCAGAATTCCGTCAGTCCCAAACCTATAGACGAGAAAATAGAGGACATAAAAGCTGTCATGAAGAATTTGCAAATAGAAAAAGAAAGAAGGAGCGTCTCCCCTCGCGACAACGGAGAGAGGAAGCAAGATGAAAACGATAGGTACGCGGCGTTACGAGAGATCACCATTACGGAGCCGCAGGATGAATTCGAGTCGATACCACCAGAAGTACCGAAAGAGAGAAAGAAATCAGACGAGAAGTCTGATGGGTTTGATAACTCCGACTTCTTCGACTGCATCGACAACAGTTCGTTGACGTTCTCGCACGTTGAAGAGGCGTTTAGGAAGAGTCCGGTGGTGAAGGAAGTGGAAGAGAAGAAGGAGAAGAGAGAGGTAGAGGAGAAGAAAGAGACGGTGGAGCTGCCGGTGAGAGAGCTGCAGCCGCCCGCCCGGCTGTCTGCGGGCTCCGTCAGCGACGTCGCTAGTGGCTCCTCCCCCGAGACGAAAGGTAAGTCAGTTAGTTTGGGTAGATTATGGCATTTCTTACTCTACTTTGGAAGATACGGATTCTCTTTCAATTTTGGAATAACTCTGCTTTTTTCATTTATTTTATTTTAAATTTATATACTTACTTATTTTTATTTCAAAAAATTTCCCAAAAAATGTTTGTTGTATTGCCACGATTTTTTGACGTGATAACGTCTTATAAATTGATGAACACCGGCACAAAAAAGTGTCTGGTTCCATTGTCAAACGTTGGCTTGGAATATTTATTTATAAGAAACTTTAATACGCGACATTACGTGTTGTGTGTTTTTGTGTTTATTTCTACAATTAATTATATCATATATATTATATTAATAAGATGTAATTGATTTCCTCCATAATTTTCAGTCTAATTTCATTTTGTTCACTTCAATTAACTGTTTATCTCAAAACAGCGGCAAAAAAGGTAATTAGTTTTTCATCAATGTTTCTTCATGACGTTATCACGTAAAACTATCGTCCGTAAACCGTCTTTACAGACAACCATTTTTTCCTTGCCATCTTTATACACCTGAAGTATATTTAACCAACCCGACGCCAGGAGGCCGTGGGGTCGTAGCCTTCACGCTTGGCAGGGGGGCAACCCCCCATTAATAATCAATCTTAAGTGAGCCAAATCGGTTCACAACAGTCAGTTGAAGCATTAGGGCCTTTTGGCCATTAGCATAGATCAATCCGAAAAAAAAGTATCTTTAACCTGTTGTTTAATAAAATCGACGGATTATTTAATGTATTTAATGACTTCTGTCCTCTTTTTGTCGTTAAATACATTGGGATCTGCGTGAAGTCGATCGATGCTCCAATGGAGGTTTCGGTTGTGTAGGTCCAGTGTTGGGCGTGGGCATCACCCGGCTGGGCTGGACCGAGGGCTGGTCGTCGGACTCGCGAGACTCCGAGCCGAGGACCCGGCGCCGACGGACCCACAGGGGGCCCACAGGTAGTTCTTTATGTTTCGCCGGCCTAGCATGCGCGCACGACAAAATTTTGTCTACCCCTTTTCTCGTATTATCTCTCTGTCTGTAGCTAACATGCGTTTTCAATATTAAGGACGAGATAAAGAAATTAACTTAAATAAATGAAACAGGGTGCCTATTTCTTGTATACCGTGGCGTTTCCCTAATATAATTATATAATTTCGGTATACGAAGTGTGTTCTCGTAGTGGCACTGTTCGTATTACGTGGTATTACCCGAACGAGTAATCGAGAAAATACTCGATGTAGACATTATCTCTCTCTCTAGTCAAGAGATATCACGTTGTACGCATGCTGGCCCAGATAGAAGTAACAGCCCTCCATATATTCAGATAGCTTTATGTATATTGTTTTCTATGTTTACAAATGTCACTTACCTATAACGAAACTATTTGTAATGGATATTACGCGGTTTATCAAGATTTTACAAGCCGACGTTTCGGATACTTTACAACCATGGTCATTTTTAACCGACTTCAAAAAAAAGGAGGTTCTCAATTCGTCTGTATGTTTTTTTTTTTTTTTTTTTTTTTTTTTTTTTGTATGTATGTGACACGATATCTCCGCCGTTTGTGGATGGATTTCGATGGTTATTTTTTGTTTGAAAGCTGTAGTTTCCAATTTGGTCCCATATTAATTTTATTAAGATCTGACAAGCCGTTTTTAGTTATTCCCAATAATGTCTATTTTGTTGGTTTTGTTTATCTTGATGATATGATCATTTTATTACGTGTCGATGTAATAATTGTATAGGATGCTTTGGTAGCACACCATAGTATGTCGCGGTCATCGTAATCATCATCATCATCACCATCATCATCATCATCATCATCCTTTATCCATCCACTGCTGAACTTGCCTCCTTCAATGAACGCCAAGACGACGAATTTCGAATCACTAAAAATTAAGAAATAAAAGCATTTTACAAAAAATTAAAACCGACTTCAAAAATACTAAACTAAAAAGTAATAAAATAACAGTTTCTTTAATGTTTGTACTTACAACATATAATCAACTTAATCTTCTACTAATGTACAAACTTTGCGTTTACCACGTCATTATAGTTACTTTTGGAGTTATTTGTTGCTGTACATTACCTACCTACCTACCTTGTCCAAAAGTAACTATAATGACGTGGTAAACGCAAAGTTTGTACATTAGTAGAAGATTAAGTTGATATATGTACAAACATTAAAGAAACTGTTATTTTATTACTTTTTAGTTTAGTATTTTTGAAGTCGGTTTTAATTTTTTGTAAAATGCTTTTATATGTATATTAATTTACTTTTGTATGAAAAAGTAGTCCTTTTTTATTAATAGTATCGAATATAATAGATAATTTTAAATATGTTAATGCTATTATATAAAGACGTCAGTCAAATAATACTACATCTTTATATTACTTTAAAAAGTTAGTTAAATGCTCTGTAAGTTTAAGTTTTCTGATCCTGGTCGAGTAACATGCGCGAGAACCATTTCGTGTAATGCTTGGCTGACTTCACTTCAATCAATGTGTGTTATTGTACCATAATATTGGTTGAAACTGATTTCCCCTCCGTCAGGGCCCTCCTTTAAAATTTCGAGTACTTCAAGTTATGAAGGCACTTTTATCTAACTTCACTGCAGTAACTACATACTTACTTTTGAAGGCCAGCAACGGCTTGCAAGTCTTCCGATGTAGTATGTGTCTACGCTTGGTGACCAGGGATGATCAGCATGGGAACTGACTATACGTTCGTCCCATCTTCTATGAAAAAGTCAATGTCAAATTATTTTCTTATCAAAAATTTCTAAACTGTAAGTGATGTTGTTTGTTTCCAGTACAAACGTCGTCGTCATCCCGCGACGTGTCTCCGTGGGATGAGGAGCCCATGCCGCGCCCCGGACACCAGCGCGGCTCCAGGTACCACGTGATCATTATGACATCACATCATAACTTTATTTCGTAACAACTTGTACACTTGAAATATGTACGTCAAAAAAGTAATCAATAATAATGTAGCTAATAAACGCGTTTGGAATGCAGGCTCCCCTTAAGAAAAACGAGAAACAAACACCACGTAGTTTATACATGCATATAAAACTTTCAAGCCTTGAGAATAATGAATCACTACTTATGGAGCTAGCTGCCTACGGTCTTTCCGAACCGATACGACTTAGGGACCTTCAAGAAAAGACTATGCTCTTTTTTATTTATATGTTGCCTATCCTGAGACATAAGTTAAGTCTCGGTGCCAGTAATTACACTGCCTGTCTTGCCCTTCTCTCCGAAACACACCCTTGGAGACGGGAGTGCGGTACAGCGCATCCCTCCCACCTCCCACCATTCTTCTATTAAGTCCAAGTCCCTAAGTTCGTATTAATTTGCCGCTGTCGATATTTTATGTGTAAAACAGCGGTGGAAACCAGTGGGCCTAATCCGTATAATATCTACGCATATTTTCATAGGCTTATAAATTTGTCAATTACAAATATTTTAAAAATTTGAAATAGTTACCATTCTCTACGGTACAATAACGGTGTATAAGACTTAGTTAAAACATCAACTAAAATGCAATAATTATTCCCAGACATAATTCTTCGGGCTCAAGGGAATGTCTGGACTCGGGCAGTGGCAGGGAAAAGGAAAAAATACACAAAAGAGATAGAGAGAGTAGAGAAGGGCGGGAGTCGGCTCGGGACAGGCGAGACTCGGGCAGCGGCCGGGACAGGCGGGACAGCAAGGAGAGAGACCACCGGGACAGGATAGACCGCAGGAGCAGAGATAGAGACCGGGACAGGGACACCTGGAGCACGGATAGGAA
Organism: Helleia helle; assembly: GCA_963853865.1. Taxonomy (NCBI): domain Eukaryota; kingdom Metazoa; phylum Arthropoda; class Insecta; order Lepidoptera; family Lycaenidae; genus Helleia; species Helleia helle. Next base: position 13,423,428 of record OY971433.1, on the reverse strand, counting down.
CTACAGCAGGAACAGGGACTACCGGGATTCGCGGAGCAGGGACAGGCACGCAGACTACAGGGATGTGGCTCATCGCGCGCCCAGGAGGTCCTACGACGAGGATGAGTAAGGAATAGACTTAACTTTTAACTTTGGTTCAATTGACTTTCAACATTAGTTCAATCGACTTTTAACATTAGTTCAATATACTTTTAACATTAGTTCAATTGACTTTTTACATTAGTTAAATATACTTTTAACATTATTTCAATTGACTTTTAACATTAGTTCAATAGATTTTTAACAGTAGTTCAATTGACTTTTAACGTTAGTTTGATAGACTTTCAACATTAGACTTTTAACATTAGTTCAATAGATTTTTAACAGTAGTTCAATTGACTTTTAACGTTAGTTTGATAGACTTTCAACATTAGATCAATAGACTTTTAACATTAGTTCAATAGACTTTCAACAGTAGTTCAATAGACTTTTAACATTATTTTGATAGACTTTTAACATTAGTTCAATATACTTTCAACATTAGTTCAATATACTTTTAAGGTTAGTTCAATATACTTTTAACATATTGTATTGAAACTTTTATAAGCACATCTAGTGTACTTGAAAATAAGAAGGCTTAGAAGACCAGGAAATGCAATTTTCACAAAATACGTAATTCTTAGATCAGATTGAGGATGGTTGTTTTGAAATCAAGTATGGTTTTATGAACTAGGGCTAGGCTAGGGTAGATATAACATGAATTAAAGTCTCGACCTTACATTATTTCCTCATGTAATCGCGTATGTCCGGTAATAGACGTGAGACAAAAGTAGTGTGTTGTTCAGTTACAGCGACGGGTGCGGCTCGGGGCGGTCGTCCCCGCGCGAGCGCTGGCACGAGCAGCGCTGGAGGAGAGACGGTAAACGCATTTGTTCCAATATTATATAAACTATTTTTTTTTATTTATTAATACTGGATTCAAGTCCTTTGCCCTAAACAATGTGGATAAACTATTTAAAATTGGATATTTGCCATGCTCGTCACTTATTTCGCGGAGGTCGATGATGTCGAGATTGAATTTAAAAAAAGAATTACGTAAAATGACAAACATGGTAAATGGTTTTAAGTAGTTTTCGTAATGAAAGTAACCATGTTAATTTTAAATGTTATATCCTTCAATATTATAGCCATATTGTTTTGTGATATTTCCGCAAATTTCACTTATAATGAAACAACTTTTTACGCATTTTATCAAGGTTCTTTAAATTGTCCCGATAATAAGGAAATTGCCATGTTTTATTTATGTTTGAAAAATAGCACTAAACTTGCAATATAATAGGCCATTGAAATTTGTCATCAATAAATGACGAAGTTATGATACTTTTCCGTCCGCTTTAAAACTTCACGGCGCGTGGCCTCTGACGTCACAAGTCTCGCCCACGGGCCGCTATTCGCTCGCTCGAGTCGAGTAGCGCCTTAGCCATACCGTGGACCCGGCGAGACTTGTGGAGTCACAGAGCAAATGCTCTGCGCGCGTTCTGGATTCAGTCAAAGTTGATTCTTTTTGTAATTTTTCAAGTTATTGAAATAATTATTTCACCATATATTTCTTTGCCTTGAAATTTATATATTTTGTAATAATAAAAACTTCCTTACTCGGATGGTAATGGAACGGACTACATGGTAACGGAATACCACTTGTAGGAAGACGAAGTGGAACTACGATGAAGTTCGTAAAAAATAGTCCCATTACCATTAGTGAAATTCATCATTAAAATTCAATCATTTAAATAAATTGAGAAATATTGAATATATTTACAGAACAGAACTACGGCTCTCTCGGCTGGAGGGAGGGCCGGCGCAGAAACGAGTTGAGGCAAGGGGAAGACCCGAACGAGAGAAGGTAAGTTTGGACTTACTAGTTTATAAGAAACTGTATGATATAAAAGGTCCATTGTTTTTATAGATATATAGAAAATATATGTATCAAAATTAAGATATGATAATATAAAGATTTTTTAATTCGGGGGTCCGATATCAAAGACATTCAAAAGTTAATTTAATAATTCCAGGTACGGATCAACTCTAGGATGGCCGGGGCGACGCTCCACCACCAGCGGCTCGCGGCGGGAGAGCGACAGGGACCTGCGGGATTCCCGGGACTCGGGCCGGGACTCGCGAGACGCACGGGACTCCGGCCGGGACTCGGGACGGGACTCCCGCGGTCCTCGAGACGCGAATGCCGTGCGAGATTCACGCGACCAAAGGGACTCGGGACGAGAGTCGCGCGACGCTCGCGACTCCGGGAGAGATTCGGGGCGGGACGCGCGGGACTCGGGACGGGACTCGGGCCGGGATTCTCGGGACGCGCGAGATTCCATTCGCGAGAGCCGGGACATGCGGCGACGGCGGCGGGAGGAGGCTCGGCCCCGACATCGCGACTATCGCTTCTCCAACGACTTCTCCCCCCGGGAGAGGGAGCACGCGTCGCCGTTCGATAACGACTTCCAAGAACAACCCGCGCCCACCGCCAAGAAGAGGGCGCCTTACTCCAGTTTGGAAGGAACACGGTTAGTTCCTGTTAATATTACTTTTAGGTAAAGCGTTTTATAATCTGAGAGTTATAAATACGCTCATGGTGATCATACTCTCCAGTAATTACTAAACCAAAATCTATATTCTCTAGAAATAGTTAGATACTATGACAACTGTAGATAACAACTGTTGACTGAGTAACATGCTCTCTGTAGTAATAAATTTGACGTATTACAAGCATCAACGAACGATTTAGTTTACACTTTACAGCACTAGTAACGTCGGTTTATACTGTACACCAGTTTAACAAAAAACATGACTGTTTTCTAATGTTTACGCAAATTTCACTCATAGTGAAACAACTAACCATGTCAACTTGCTGTAAAGCATCCGAAACGGCGGGCGATAAAATCCGTAAAATTATAAGATATGATTTCCAGCTTCGCGTTCGAGACTGAGGACACGGCGTCCCCGGGGTCAGTAAACTCGCCGGCGGCGCGATTCCGCTTCGACTCTGACTCGCTGTCGCCGCGGTCCATGTTCGAGGACGACTTCACGGTGTCCCCCCGCGCGCCCGCCTCCATCGCCGAGGAGGACGAGTTGCCCCCCCTGCGGAATAAGCCCCCCCAGCACAAGGACATCAAGAAGTCGGACTCGGTAAATATATTCACCAGGGAGGCGGACCCCTTCGAGGGGGACGCGTTCTTCGCGTGCACCGGCTCGGACCGCGCCGCGAGGAGGGAGAACTGGCCGGGGGACTTCAAGGGGTTCGACAACGCGTGAGCCGTCCGCTTCATAGACTGTTCTAGACTGTTCCTTTGCATATTCCGTTGGTTCAGTTATCGAATCTTATTCAAAGCAATTCACTAAGCAATAAATATTTGATAGTACTAACATTATACCAGACAAATTAAAATCTTAATTATTATGTACATTCATTCCTTACAAACAAGTAAAAACTTTTGTGGCATCTTTTTTCGTCATAATGCAGTTATGTGGTATACTTAGTACGCACACCGTGTATTAGCGGTTTTTTTTAATTTGTTACTATTTTTATTAATCTGTCTGGTTTAATTTAAGCTATTTCTCGAATACAAAAATATATATTTAAAACTCGATTTACCTAAACCCGGTGTTGTAATTATCGTAAATTATAGAATGTTAACTTTTATAAATCTAATTCGTATACCCATGGTAAAATTGACGTTTAATCGTAATGAGCCATTTAGAAATACTCTATTGTATTAAGCACTTGTATGTTTTTTTTATTTATTATCTACGTAATAGAGTATAGACAATCTCATTTTACAAGTCACAAAGATCTCATAATATCATTAGTCATTTAATATTACGACTAATCACGTTACGTATTAAAATTATATACTCATTGTAATATATTTAAATAGGTATTCTGCGCCCCTCCGTGATAGATATGTTTGATGGTCGTATGTACCTGTGATATAAGAGGCATCTGTATGATATTCATGTAAAAGCTTTCGTAGTCCATAATTGCACGATTGTTTAACGCCATTTATAATAATATGCATACGATTTTGCATGTAGGTTTTTATACACCTCGAGTTATGACATAGGCGTTAAAGCCATTCAGCCTTAAATATGTAATAACTCACAAAAATCATTTCAAAAATTTATCATAGTAATGTTTATACGATATTTCGTAAAAATCTCTCAAATAATTCTTCGTTAATTTATAACAAACAATTGAATACTTATTTTTTCACGTGATAAAATCTCCCGTGATATCAGTAAAATAATTGAACAAAACGACAGTTAGTTTTAAGTTTTTTTACATCGTGTAATAGGTAAGCTAAAATTCGAACGTTAAAAATTTGAATAAAGACCCTTATACTCACAATGCGAACCAATCGGCTGAAGTTATACAACCGATGACGATGGTTATAAATGTACATTGTGAATAATTTACACGAACATGCGAACTAAACTTTTTTTTTATCCATAATTCGAAACAGCGAAGCTGTTTTTTGGATAAACTTTGCACGTTAATGCGATTATTACCACATTACTATTTATTATACAACTAACTTGAAAATGTATTTTATCACTATGAAAGTATGGTTTTATTTAGTAAATTGTTTTAAGATTAAAAAATTGGTCTTGCCATAATTGAGAAAATTATAAAATAAATCTTACATGAATTGCGTATTACAATATTTTTAAACGACTTCGAAAAGGAGGTGGTTATATGTTCGTGTGTATATATTTTTTTATACTCCTTATTACTTGTATGTGTCATAATATTATCAGTCCAGTAATTTCCAAAATCCCAACTCAACAATGCATGTAATATTAAGCTTACGGTTTTTAAACGTATTGTTTTTTGTGATATATTTATTGTGATTTTAGTGTGTTGCGCGTGTTACAGACAGAAGTTTACATTATGAAAATATTGCCTTTTTTATATATTTAAGATTTATTGACTGTCATTGTTGTTTATAGATTTAGTGTTTTAAGTAATCCTTTATGAATTTGAACAAAAAAATCCTATGAAATTTTCGAATTGTAGTCTACATTTTTTATAACGGTTGGGCAAAAATGAGACCAAAGACAATTAAAAACAAGCATATATTATTATAGGCTTTAATGTTTAAAGGTACTTTATTGGGATTGTGATATATATTGTTTAATCAAGGAATTACCTTTACCCCACTTGATGTATTGATTTTGTATATAAATACAATAATTAAAATAAATAATGTGCAATTATAACTTAACTACCGACATGATTTCTGAATTGACGTTATGTGATCATTTCAAATACCTACTTAATGTAATTGTTATTTTATTAAAATTTAATAAAATTGTAACAACCTGATATATATTTATTTCATTCAATCCTAATATACATTCGTTAATAGTTGACCTCTGTGGCTCAATGATTAGCGCGTTGGCGCTCAAGGCGGAGGTTACGGGTTCGAAACCCGCTAGTGAACAAAAATGTTTTCTGCGTTCCTGGGTCATGGATGTATATTAAATATGTGTATTAAATAACAAAAATCTTAATGTATAGTTATTAATTTAGTTATATTAAATATATTTCCGTTGTCCGGTACCCGTAACACAAGTTCTTCGAGAACTTACCACGGGACCAGATTGACGTGGTGTAAAAGCGTCCATAGATATTATTATTATACTTGCTTGCGACATTGATATTTGGGGTTTATACACAAAAGTTAAAACCTACTGCAAATAACTAGTGACAAAATCAAAAATGTATTTCATCATACAAATAATTGCCAACGTTGGTAAGATTCGAACCTCTACGTTTTAAAGTCACTTTAACGTTGTGGTCAACAAGCACAACGTTATCTTAAATTTAATAGGCATAAAATTGTAGATAGGCTTTAACACCCTCGAGATTTTTATACATAATATAATTTTATGCTTTAAAGAGAAAATTTGAATCGTGTATTTAAAAAAATATAATTAAATGTCCCTAAAAACAGCCGTATATAAATAGCGGTACTACCACAGCGTAAGGAACAACAGTGGGTCAAGGCGTTTGATGTCGCGCAAAATGCCGCTTTTGTGCAGCATTAGTCATTGCTGTAGGGTTGTCACTTGTCACAATATCTACATATATTTTATATCATCCGTTCTACACCTATTAGGTAGTATGTGTATGTAGGAGGCCTATGTTCAGCAGTGAACGGATAGTTACGTGAACGGTAGTTCATACTTCATATTTATAATACATACGAACGATATAAGCAGATTTTTGCGCTGCGACCCGACGCGTGACAGACCGACATAGTGTGCGCGAACCTGAAGCGAGAAATCGTATTATGCGGGATACGGAAAATAAAACATAATACATATTTAATTATTTACTAATTTCGAGTTGGTAATGAGTATTTACTAATAATATTGTATCTATAATTACGTAAATTAAAATAATCACTTATTTATGTTTGACTAAAGGATTTTAATGCATTTAGCATTAACAATAAAAAGATTTTGTTATAATTTTACTTTTGCAATACGTTTTCGCTTTCACCCTGAGAACAATGATGATTATCCTTTGCCTATCATTAGCAAACTTTACTTTTCCGACATCGGAATTAGCGCATCAACTTTAAAAAAATAAACCTAGACAGCGTTGAAAAAATTTTCGTTGTTCATAATCACAGAAGACCCTGGTTCAAAGAGTTTATTTTATTATATTGGCCCTGGTTCATAATTTTGCAACAATTCGTGAAGTGTTGCCATCCATGCATCAAAATCTTATTGTGCGACTGTATCTGATTCGCCAATAATATGTCCTATGCGTTTCAAATGAGAATAGGACGGACTTAGCCCCATATTGTGACGTCACAGCTGTCAATTCAAACTAGTAAGATAAGGTGGGCAAAAAAGATTTCTTTTAATTAAATTTATTTACAGAGATTAAGTGAAAAAAATCAATCAGAATCTAGCTCTTCAATTCCGCTCATCTCTCATCCGAGTGCGTGTCGGATACGTGTTAACGTGTTTTTATTTATCCCCGTAGCCAAATGAACTCGCTTGGACACTTTAAGTACTTGCATTTTGCAGTGTTTGCAAAATGGTAGCGTACATTTCACGAGTCAAACTTATATTTCTTTCAGGTCCTCACGATGGAGCACACTAATAACGGCAAAAGATGGCAACCGGCGTCCTTATCTTTATATATATATTTCTTGTGTGCGTGTGTATGTCACTGAACTCCTCCTAGACGGCTGGACCGATTTTGATGAAATTTTTTGTGTGAGTTCAAGAGGATTCGAGGATGGTTTAGATTCACAAAAAAAAATGTTTTGTACAGGACAAAGTCTGTCGGTGCCACTAGTTATCTTTAATAATTTTGGCATGGCTCCAGGGCCTTTGCGGCAACAATGAAATAAAAAAATGTTAATGTATGGTTTTTAAAAACGAATAATGACTTCAATTTTTTTAATAATTTACGACTATTCAACGTTTTTATTTAAATTCTATTTAAAACTAATTGCAAATGTACTTTTCAAGTGATATTTGACAGATAGAGGTCATTGACGTTCCTATTCTTATTTGAAACGCATATTATATTTATTTTAATACCGTAGACAGAGAATACTATAGACTGCTGGATGATGCTCACTCCTTCCCACATAAAAGAGATGTGCTTATTACAATAATTAAGGGAAAACAAGGACAAGACTATACTATTGGCATCTCTCAGTGCGTGCTGATTTTTTCAAGGTCAAACAACATATGTTGCTACACAAATTTTGACATTTGTAATTTGTTTACAACGTCTAGTGAGTTGTGAAGTGCTATTTTAGTATTTTCTAATGTAATCAAAAGAATTCATTGGTAATTAAAAAACAGAAGGTAATAAAAACATTCTGGAATACCCTTACAATGGTTCGGTGCAGTGTTATAAATTGTAAAAGTGATAGTGACCGGAAAATTCCAAAATTGACTTTTCACTCGTAAGTTCATATTTTATTTCATATTGTGGTTAATAGTGGTTGAATAACGATATGTGTGATCAGTCTTTATGTATATATACTTTCATTGGTTTATAATTCATAAGTTAAATTGAAAAAAAGGTAATACTTAATATTGATTTTGTGACGTCTTTAATGTTAAAATTGCTAGTATTATGTTTTCCTTTTCCCAGTAACGTATGTTATTAATATTTTGAATTGTGTTGTTTGATTGAATTTATCTCCAAAAGCTTAAATTAAAAGTGAGATATTTTTATTTAAATCGTAATAGTTTTAAAGAACTTTTGGGGGTTTTTTTAAATAAGAAAAATATTATAGAAATATAAATTAGGTTTATTTTTTATACAATATTCTTACTTACTTAACTTAATATATAAATGATTATAATAGTATTTAGATAATAATTGCGTCATTTTAAATTTTCTAGAATAGGTTAAGGATTCAATTTAATTAAGTTTAAATATTTTTACAAAATTGAGGCTGGACTGGAGAAGGAGAGGAATGGAGTTCCCTCTCTATCAATCCCTCTTCCCTCTACTCCCCTTTGCCGCTAACTCATATTTTAGGAAAAAGGGGGGAGGAAGAAAAATTATCCCTGAAAATAGTTAACACCTGGAAAGTGAGGAACAGAGGGTGGGCAGGGATAAAAAGATGTGCCTTTATTTATCCCATCACCTGCCTTCTCGCTAGGGATATTTAAGAAGAAAAGGGGAAGGGGGAAGGAATATTTGCATTAATTACAAAAATGCAGGTTTTATTTCAAATTAAACAAAGTTTAAATAATGTAAATATTCATTTGTATCGACTATTAATACCTTAAGTTACCAATTTCTCAATTATAAATTGTTACTCATAATTCAATCTTACATCACAGTTTCAGTTAATCCTGACATTCGGAAGAAATGGATTAAAGCCTCTGGTCGAAATGACTGGATTCCAAAGAAGTGTTCAAAGATTTGCTGTTTGCACTTTGATACAAAACATATCTTAAAAAAGGAAGGTATAATTACATACACCCTGCTTTTCCAGTTGTTAAGGTGAGTATTAACTAAATAAATATTTAACTATGTAAGTATGTGGTTTTTGGACAAATTACTTTCTCTTATGTTGATGGGATGAGTCTATATTCATGCTAAATTGAATCATTTTGACTTCCATTCTTTAAAGAAAGAAAGAAAAATATTTTATTGTCCACAACAAAGATATGTTATTATTATAAAAAATAATCGTACTTTAAGGAAACAAAGTTAGTTTTTTTTTTCATATTTCAGCTTGGAGCTACTGAAGAGATAAATAAACCCATGCCATGTCCATCTGCTGTTATACCATTCACAAAAACAATGGAAGAGCAACCAACGCATGTGAAATTTGATGCAGTAACTGTGCCGTTACGTACGTTTCTGTGTAAAAAAAATATAAAAAAATACGTGTTCATATAAATATCGTTTTTGTTTAATTTTTTATGCCAATTTTTTACCTATAGTATGTAAATAAATCACATCTATTTTAACTATTTTAATATATAGAAAATTAGTGATAAAAATAGTTTAATGGATGTGCATTTTAATTATTTTTATCACAAATTTTCTATACTCTTATTTTCTTCCTTTCCTCCTTTCCTTTCCAGTACTCTTATTTTTATAGTAAGACTTGAGAATTTTATGTCAAAAGTCCAGATGTTTATGCTAATATGATAATTTTTCTTGTTTCATATTTATCGACTTTATTATTTACTAGCTGTTGCCCGCAGCTTCGCCCGCGTTAAGAGGACGCCTCGGTAATTTTGTCGTCAATAATTTCAATTTATTTCAGTAATTCCAAAACACATGAAAATATAAATTGGTGACCTGGATAGTTCATGATATAAGCCTTATTTTTCTAATTTTCGAAACACGATTAGGTAACATTTGTAACAGAGAAAAAAATAACAAACATACCTCTTATTAAAAACAGATTCACATCTTATGGGCAAACGGGTCCGGTTTAAGCCTCTTAATTTTCTTTGTAGATGAGTTTATACATGTTATTTAAAATTGTCATATGAATTTCTCCAATTATCGTTTTTAACGCAATAATATAACAAAAACCATTTTGCCGTTTACGTCTTTTAGTTATAAGCAGCGTATGTATGGAGGTCTTGTCCCGCTCAAGCCGCTCAGTCCCCTCGTGACTATTGTCAGTGACGGGTCTGTGCCAGTTCCTCGCTAGTTCATTTCACGAATTTATTTAATGGTTTTATTAAATGTCTAAATTGTTTGTTAGCAAAATGTCAAAATATGACACAAAAGAGGTTTAAAGTTTACATCATAATATTTATTTGTAATTTATAAATATAGGTAATTTTAACTTCACTTTCTTTTTGTGTCAAAATATATCCTGATAAGTATTAAGTGGTATTATTTTAAATATTTATTATATTTTAGAAAACAATGGTTGGAACAATGTTAGGAGAATAAAACAATGGAGTCGTCATCTGATTGCAATAGAAATAAAGAAATGTCGGCTAACTTTTTAAAAGGGCACGTATGAAAACTTTTTTTTTTTTCGGATGGATCTATGCTAACGGGCCCGAAGGCCCTAATGCTACATCGGATTAGTGTGATCCCATTTGGCTCACTTTTGCTTTGTAAAAGTTGGGGGTTGCCCCCCGCCAACCGTGCAGTCTGGCGTCGGGTTGGTGAAAAATTCCTTTTTTTTTTTGTCCATTTACAATCAGCCTCATAGCTTTAATTAAATCTGTTGAACTTTCTGGACGTTATATATTTTTATATCACCGAAACACTAATTTATTTTGTATCTTCTAGAAATCATGACACCTTACCGAATTACGCAGAGTTACTCAATGTCTTGCCCGCATAAGTTTTTGTTACTATGTATTTATAAATATTGATTATAGATAGATGAGGGGGCAAACGGACAGTCGGTTCACCTGGTGGTAAGTGAAAAGCGATATCCACAGACACCCGCTATACCAGATGATTAGCAGGTGCGTTGCCGGCCTTTCGTATCGGTTCAGAAATACGTAGGTGGCAGCGGATTCCGTTCATTTAATCGTCGTGCGAGTCAGGAAATGCCGTAAAATCGAGTTGTTGTGGGTTTTCGGACATCGAGATGGTGTGGGTGAAATTTGGTAAATATCCGGTGGAGGAATTCAGCTCTAGGTATTAGTCCGAACAATTCCTCATAAAACTCCCCGTGGTAGATGCGGTAGATTTTTTTTTTATAGAAAAGGGGGCAACCAGATAGTCGGTTTTCGATAAAATGCAGATCGATCCGACATCTCTACGCAGTGCTAAATAATAAAGTTGATTGAACCTTACTATCGGCGACGATTCGAGCCGCACGGCGTTGAACGCAGTCAAATGGAAGAAACTGATATTGGGGAGGTCCAGCCTAGAGGTGAGAGCAGTATTCCATGTGAGGCTGGATCTGCGCCTTGTATAATTGTGGGCGTTGTGAAGGCATGAACTACTGCTTCGCCCTATCCGCACGCCTAGTTTTTTATAAGAAACTCGGCGTGATCGATAAAAGGCCATCCATATGACCATGAGATTGCACATCACTCCATATGTCGACCCCAAGTATCCCAATGCTGGCTGAGGCGGTTAGGGAAGTGCCTTTAAATTGTTGAGGAACGAAGATAGCCGATTTTTTTGCGGTAAACGCACAAACTTGTGTCTCGTTCGGGTTAATTAGACTAGGTTAAGCCCCCATTCCAGAACTTTGGCCAACAGAGACTCGATTTCAAACACAAGTTTCTTGCGACACTCATCGACTTGTTACCGAGAAAAATTAGAGCGGCCAAGTGTATAGGGCATCTCTAGTGCTGTCGTCTGCATAACACTGAATGCCGCTAGTTTGCAGCATATCATTGATATGCAGAAGAAACAAGGTTGAAAATAGTACACAGCCTTGCGGAACACCAAAATTAAAAGACTTGAGATCCGAGCATGCACCGTCGACAACGACCTTGATGTTCCTGTATGCCCAAAAATTATTTCCGACATTGAGGTGTGGTACCAGTCACCGAGGGACCGTCAGTGGTATTTTTTCCTGGTCATTCAAAGTCGAGTTGGAAGCAAAAAGGGAGCCTAGAAGATCGGATATCTCCTTAACGTTGTGGGCCAACGAGTCATGTGATATGATGGTGGGGATGGCTTACAAAAATTCCCTTGAACAGCCTTGGCGAGCGATCAAAATGCACGAGCTCCCGAAGGAAGTCGAACCAATGTCTCACCAATTCTGTTTACATGCTCCGCTTTTGCCTCAGCAATAGCCCTTTTGAAGGACCTGGAGGCAAAGTTATACTCCTTTTTTAATGCGCTGGTCTTTACCTCCTGGAACATCGATCCATTGGCTCACGCTTGGTAGCTTACCCACTAATGGCATGTAGCAATCTTACACAGTTGACCACACCAGGGCTGGGATTTGCCGCCTGTAGACACTGCAGAGCTTGAAATGAAAAGCTCCATTGCTTATAACGCCATCTCGGCAACAAAATCGGCAACGATGTCTGGGTCATCCAGCGAGAAGCAAATTCGCCCCCATGGGTATGATGCAGAAAAGGATCGCATCCCATTCCAATCAGCTGACCTATAGTGCCAAACACAGCGGCAGCCCGAAAAACGAGGCCGTGATGGGCTTGCAACTGGCACTGAACTTAGGATCAGACAATGGTCAAGAGCCAAGTCGAGTCGAGCCACTTGGTGTGATGGACGTTGAAATCACCAAGTATCATGATCTCTATGGGTGGGATCTGTTGTAGCACGGAATCTGTAGCCATTTGGATGTACTCCATTAGTCGATCGGTTTTATCATTACCGCTGTGGGACCTATATAGGGAGGTATAGACGCGGGGATGGATGCACAACCAGAGGATGGAGAGGTCCCTTCAAGACTTTCAAGACTAGAGCAGACATTCTCTCTGACGTACGCGCAAACTCCAGCCCGTGGTACAAAAAAGTGTTCTCATTTGTACCCCGAACAGGAGAGATAAGAAGTATCAGCTGGAGAGGATATCTGAGTCTCGGTCAAAAATAGGAGGGCCAGCTTCGCCATCTGGAGGTGGTAATGGACGATGTTAAGAAGTCAACTGAGGTTACAGAAATCCACGGTCATTGTGGTAGGGAACTTCTGTCGACTGCTCCGTTTGACCCCGGGCAGTTTTTGTCTTGAGCACAGATTCCCCAAGAATTCGCGGAGCTGCCCAGGTTTCCGGGTTCAAGTACCTGTCCTGAACCCGGAAGCCTAGAGAGGAATTCTCCGGTGCTTTCGCGACCGGTACCCTACTGGGGAATCTTTGCATAGTCTGTGCTGCCATGTGTGGAGGGAGGGATGGGCAACCGGATCTCTCACATAACACCGTCGTCATTCGACGTCGGGTTTATGTAAGAGCGAAGCACTTATGAGCGCCAGCCCATTCAGCTGCAAATGCAAGTAATTTATGTAAGTAATTGTATAATATTAAACAATATAAACTTAATAATAACTATATAAAGTGTTTTACTGTACATTGTACATCATAATATCAATGTAAAATAAAAATATGTTAAATGTAAAAGTAAATGATAAAGAACTAGAATCATCGTATATTATCTAATATATAAAATTTCCATGTCACAATGTTAGTTACCGTACTCCTCCGAAACGGCGTTACCGATTTTTACCAAATTTTATATGCGTATTCAGTAGGTCTGAGAATCGGCTACTATCTATTTTTCATACCCCTAAGAGATAAGGGTGGTCAACCCCTCAAATTTTAAAAGTTAACGCGGGCGAAGCTGCGGGCAACAGCTAGTGAAAGTATAAAATGAAATATATTTATCGAAATACAAAATGACGTTTATATGACAAAAAATCAAAATTAAAAATATATAAAATGACAAGTCCAAGACGTCTACGATGTTACACATGGCGCGCGATAGCTCGCAAATTGCAATATTTACGTTACTTATCGGGGTGTGTGTGCGGGGTGCGGGGCGCGCCTGCCCGGTTTTAGAATTATTGTTTACCGAGGAGTCACCTTAACTTAGATTTACAGCCGTACGCGGATTGGTGATGATTATTTTTATAGCCTACGTTACTCCTTATAACATAAGCTATCTGCCAATGAAAGTCCCATCAAAATCTGCCCAGACGTTTCAGAGATTAGCCGAAACAAACAGACAGACAAATATTGTAAAAAAAGGCTATTTTGGTATATGTACCGTGTACACATCCGTATTCAATGAAAAGCTGTTATTTTAATATTACAAACAGCCACTCCTATTTTATTTTTCTGTATAGATGTATGACCTATCCAGTTCTAATACATTAGAGTTCTAATATACATTTTTTTAAAAGATCATAGGGTCTACCGGAGCTAAAAGTATGCCCTCGTATCAGTTTAAATTAAATACGCAATAAAGAATCTCAAACATTCGGGCACAGTATAAAATAATTTGTCAAAACAAAAAAAAAACCAATAAAAACAATAATGTGTAATGTTTTAGCTTGTCATGTTTTTTTATATTTAGCGTTTTGCCTTAAAGTAGGCAAAAGGTTTTTGTATAGCAACCCGCATTTCAGACGTCACTTCAATATATCTTTCTCATGTCGCCACGGGTGGCAGCAGTCTATAGTATTCTCTGTCTACGTTTAATACCTACATAATATTATTATTGATACTACTTTCAAAAATAAAGTAGGCTCTTGGTATACTTGTCTACATCTTATTTTATTATCTGTATTACTCATCAATGTGGCAATGTGGCAAAACAATACGTCAATTCAATCTCCAATGTCAAAGTAATAAATTCTTTGTCAAAAAGAGAAGATGTTTTTGTAGGCGATAGGCGACAGCTGTGTTTGAACTTTTAATGCTTATTAATGTTGGACATTTATTTAAATTTATCTAAGGTATCATTATCTTCTTTTGTATGGTCATGGTAGTCATTTTTAGTTGTAGTTTAAACAAAAATGAAACAAAGGTAAGTTGTGTGTAAGTGGTTGGCCTCTCTGATGAGTATTGTTTACGTCGTAAGTTATTCATATTTTGTGTAGGACGCGGCTTTCAAACCCTGAGAATGATTTGATAACAAACATGAACGGCTTCAAGGAAGATGAAAATGAGCTAAGTCCTAAAATTCAACTATACAGGATAAAACCACGGGAACATTTTATCGAAGCTCAGGTACAAGACGGCGATACTTTACAAGCTATTGCGCTCAGATTTCACTGTTCTGTAAGTTTATATTTTATGCAAAATGTTTTATGTATTAATCACAAAATCAATTATTAATATGAAAGGTGCACATTATGTTGATTCCTTTAATCCTAATAAAAAATCAAGTATGAGAAGTATGAGAGAAATCAAGTATGCCTTAAATATGTTATGCAAGCATATTGCTGAAACCATCTGGAAATAGTCAATGGCAAAAGTACATCTCTAGGTTTAGAAGCCATAAGCGTATTAACTCGATTGATGCTAATTGTTCATTACCTGCTATTTGAATACAAATAGTTGTATGATGTTGTGAGTAGTCAATAACTATTAATAATAATATTATGTGCGATCACCATTTGAACCACAATATTACACATCAACCTCTATCCATCCACTGCTGAACATAGACCTCCTTCAATGAACACCAAGATGGCTGATCTCTTGCCACTCACATTAAACATAAACCAGCCACCGCACAGAAATTGTCTTATACAAAAAACTTTTAATAAATCGTCTATAACCTTAATAAAGCAAACTCTATCAAATACATTTTTTTTACCTCATTGGTTATTTCTGAGATTATCATGTGCAAACATGGATTCAAGTGGGTGTCTATGGATGTCGCTTATCACTTACCACCAGGTGAAACGACTGTCCGTTTGCCCTCTCTTTTATATAGAATATTAAAAAAATAACATTTCATACAAATATTATTATAAGAATATAATATACAATATGTCTTATGGTTTTGCAACACAGGAAAAAATAAATATTATTGGTGCCGTTATCTTGAAAATATAGGAGGATAATTTCCTACTTATTTATAACTAGCTGTTGCCCGCAGCTTCGCCCGCGTTAACTTTGATTTACAGCCATACGCGGATTGATGATGATTATTTTTATAGCCTAAGTTACTCCCTATAACATCAGCTATCTTCCAGTGAAAGTCCTGTCAAAATCGGCCCAGCCGTTTCAGAGATTAGCCGGAACAAACAGACAGACAGACAAAAATTGTAAAAAAGGCTGTTTTGGTATATGTGTTGTGTATACATCCATATGCATTTAGTAAAAAGCGGTTATTTTAATATTAGAAACAGACACTTCAATTTTATTTATCTGTATAGATGTAACATAAAAGCCAATATTTTCAAATGATTAATTATTTGATCACTTATTATTATACATATATAAAATAATATTCCTTTTTAGATTTCAGAATTAAAGAGAATTAATCACATACATAAAGACAATGAAATATTTGCAAAACGGACCATTAAAGTGCCCGTTACACCATACTCGGTATTGACAGAATTGATACCAACGCAACCTCAAGAACCACAGCCGTCAACATCTAATCACAATGCAACTAGCCTCAACATGCAAAGCTTGTTGCACAACGAGCCAGTGCTACAAGATCAAAGCAATATACCCAAAGATGATCTCACTCTAGATTGTAATGCAATGATTTTAAATAGCACAATTGCACCATCAGTAATTCCTTTTACTGACTCCGAACAGAATGATCATGTATCTGAAGATACACAACTTTTGCCAAATAAAGAAAAAGATTCGGTTGAAACTGTTATTATAAAACAGTTAGCATCACAAGGTGCCGATTTTGGATTGAAATGGTTTCATCTTCTATGTTTCGTTCTACTGCTCTGTTTTGTTGTACCGATAGTTATTGTGGTATTATTTTATTCTGACCAACAACATCATTCAGACGTACCACCATTACACTCCACTCGGTGATTAGAATTAAATGAATCTGACGAAAAGCTTTAAGTTGTGGAGATTTTTGATAATGATTTATAATGTTAATATGTATTATACATTTAAATTTAAGGGAACATAATTGTGATTCGTAAATAAAATTTGACTATAAGAATATATGTTGTTTAAATTTAGTTTTTATAAAAAAAAATGTGGATTGAACATTTACCTATATGGTAAATGTTCATTTCTTATTCAAATTTTGACTTATTGATGAATTTAGCTAACGCAGATTACTTTATAGTTTACTACAACAGCAAAAATGGCTATTAATTAAATTCTAGGGAACAGAAAAATCTTGTAGGAGCGAAGTTCTAGGGAGACCTATGCAATTAAATGACAAATATTGCTTTTGAAAATAACAATAACATTAAATTTAGTCACATGTCAAACTTATATTAAAATTTGAATGCGTTTTCCACCCAATGTTAAGTCACCATTAGCCAAAGATTAGCTGTACCTACTATCTATTCAATAGATTTGTCACTATCCATTATGGATGGTTCTGTAGTGTTCTAGACGTCCTACTATAGACATACAACCTTCCTTTGTCATCTGCTTGATAAGTAACATCTCCAATAATTATTTTATACTGTCACAACAACTTGACTTCATAAGTTAACTAGCGACCCGCCCTGGCGTCGCACGGGTGTAATGCTGATACTAACCATACTACAGAATGTCTATAAAACGCCGTAGCCGCAATGTCCATGCATTTTAAATCTGTAATATCTTCGAAAATAGTCATTTAAATTACATGCTGTAAAGAGCCATATTGATCTTTATAAATTTTTTTTAAATGCACAATGTATTTAAGGTACATAATTGGATAAGGATTAATGCTATATTGCTTAAAATCGCTTAGTAAATAAGCCATTATTTCTCGTAAAAAGTAAAGGGTATAAAATGGTTTTTGTGGGCTATCCCATAATTATACCGTCGCGGACTTTTTTTAGACCTTTGGTATTCAATACCTACTGTAGTACATTATTTTAATCTTACCGATAGGGTTCAGCCAGCGTTTGCAATATAAGTGCAAAAAATGTGTTTATTTACGACATCACATTAGAAACCTCTAAAATTATCAGTGTTTATCTACTATACTTAATGCATGTATTATACACATAAACCTTTCTCTTGAATCACTATCTATTAAAAGAACCGGATCAAAATCCGTTGCGTAGTTTTAAAAATATAAGCATATTATATAGAGACAGACAGACGGGAAGCGACTTTGTTTTATACTATGTAGTGAAGTGATAAATAAAACAATCAAATTACAAAATAAAACATTTATTTCGTCTACCCACTTAAAAATAGATCGATGTAACAAACCATAACTAAATCAAACGTGCCATGTTACCTTACTTTAAAATTAAACTTTATTATTACGATAAATGCATTCTTCACAATAGCCTTCGCAAAGAACTGACAAAGTTTCAAAAATTGCAAAACACGCTTCTACATGATGTTGAGGTTCCGGCATTATCATTTATAGTGGTGATAGGAATTATTCTTATTTCAATATCCTTATATTATTACAATATTAATCTATTTAAATCAGAAGTTCCCGCGGCCCAGGTTCGGATTGCTCTCGTGCACGCTGTAATACGAAAAGAGTATGATTAATAAATTGTCACTCAGTATTGTAACAATCACACGAACAAACAATAGTTAGTAAAAGGTCACAAGTAGCATGATACATCTTCCGCCGATGTGAGAGCGAGGCTTTGTAGGCAGATTAGTGATTTCTTGTTAATGACAAAGAAACAACAAAATCACTAGTCTTCCATACAACGCGACGCAGCGCCGTCCGGTTAGTCGGAGCACACCTAGAAGTTAACACGACACACGGTTAGAGCACACAGGTTAAAAGAAGAAATGTATGTATTACAGACAAATGGATTATTGTTAATGAATGGTATGAAATATGAACGCTAAGTAGAGTATATACTAAGTAAATAAGTTTACATTTTTTGATGTGAAACATCTATTGGCACGTGAAATCGACTCGAATGCCGTGACAGCAAACGGTGTGAAGCTATCGTTTATTTATTGTTATCATAGATGTTTCACATCTGTCGGGTGTTCCGTAACGTGAAACTTTTTTAAAATAAATCGCTTACTGCTACTTCAATAATTGTACATCTAAGAGGACTACACCACGGTATTTACAGATACTATAGTGGTTGAAGAAACCCAAAGAGAAACAATCTACTAGTCCATCGGATAGCTCCATTACCTTTTGTGAATGCTTAGTCAATGGTCTTTTACTTAGTCTTATTTTTGTTTGGAGCCATTGCGGGGAAGTCTTCAAATACTCTATCGTAAAACAAAGCTTGTTAGTTGGTATGGATTGATTTTGAAAATGAGCCGGTCAGAAGGCTAATTTTCAAAACATGCTTTATGACGGAAACATTAAAAAGAAGAGAATTGGAACAGTTTAATACACTTAACATGCCTTTTTATATTTTCCTAGGTAAATTTTTTTAGTCGAGATTTTCATAATAAGATGTACATGTACTAGTTAAAAAACTGAACAATTCAAATATTGTTTCAGTAAAAAATAGGCAATAGTCAAAATGTTAAGTTATAGCATAAGCTGAAGGTTTTTCGACACTTATTTTAATGGTTAGTGTTATAATTTTTTTATTAGTATTATTTACTAGTTTGCCCTAGTTTAGTTCTCAAATCTGATTCAGACAGTAAAAATATAAAAATAGCATGCTGTATGTGTACTACATGTCATATATTATGCAATATAACTTTTGTGTAGTGGTATGTTTGAGTCTTGAATTTAACTTACATGTAGTGCAAGTGTTGATTTTAAAAATTCATTTTTTATTTCCTAACATAATGATATTCTACTTGTAAGTTAGAAACATTGTTGTATGGTACATAAATATGTAGTAAGTACACACGTTGCGCAATGCTATTTTAAATTTTGTAAGGTAGTAATCTTAAAATAATACCTACTATTAATATTATAGCATTAATATGGGTATCATTATTTCAAAACATTATCTAGTACCTGGCCGTAGTTGGGTCACGTGTATAAGGATGTTTCATATAGTGGGCAATTTTGTTGTAGCCTGATACTGCGTTAGTGGTAGCCATACAATCAATTATTAAATCTATCATCAGTATAATGCAACAACTTGATAAAATCCAAGTTGTTGCATTATAGTGAGTGATATTTGCGTCACCATTAGAAATCAATTCTACCATCGTTCCATAGCTAGCCCACTAAGAGGATTCATAGCAACTCAGTGGAGTATCGTTATGTGTGGTGGAAGATGCTTTGTGAAACCTAAAACACGTGGTGGTACATGGTGTAGTGTTGGTGGGAGATGGTTGTCTGTTGGTGTTGGTGGGAGATGGTTGTCTGTTGGTGTTGGTGGTACATGGTGTGGTGTTGTCTGTTGGTGGTACATGAGATGGCGGCGGTACCTCTGCTGCAGCAGGTACTGCGCCTTCTGTATGCGCTGCGGCGAGCCGGTGATGGTGATGACGCGGTCGGCGGCGCCCGGGAGCGGCTCCGCGATTTCGATGGCGGCGCCGCTCTCCGCGCGGATCTTGCGGATGCGTGACCCCGCTTTGCCGATTATCGCACCGGCCAGCTGACACACACGGGTTAGAGTGAAACATTGAATCATAATAAAAGAGCTTAAAAAAACATGTATGTTAGATTCAAGAATGTTGGGACCAGATGGGAAGACGATCTCCGTGTGGTAACCATTTTTTTTTTGTCTATTTTCTTTAACGATGGGAAATGCTCTGAGGCATCCCGCGGGGGAGTGGATCTCCCCACGCGGGTATATGGTCACCCTCATCCAACACGGACCGGCCGTCTGTGTTGGATGAGAGTGGCAAGGGATCGGCCGTCTTGGCGTTTTTTGAGGGAGGCCTACGTTCAGCAGTGGACGGATAGAGGCTGATGATGATGATGTATGTTACAAACAAATGAACATTATAATCAAACAACACACACACAGTTTGCTGTAAAGTACCCGAAACGTCGGGCATACAAAAATCTTAATAAAACCGCAATAATAAACCGTAAAAAATGTTTCATTATAATCAGTGAAATTTGAGTTAACATTAGAAAACAATACACCAAGGTACACGCACCTGTTTCCGTCCGCTCGCACCATCACCCTGATTATATTACTGGTAAGCTTGAATCTTGCGATCAGGACAGACAGAGTAACTACTGGCGCCGACATGTACCTATTTTATAGTAATCACGAAGACAATTTCTACGTGACGTGTGGTATTTTGATATTAAGACGTCGACTTACATCTTTGGGAATGGTGACTTGCGTGGTGGTCTCCTGCGGGCCACCGCCGCTGCCGTTGAAGTTACCACCGGGCCCGTTGCGGCCGCCGAAGCCGCTGCCGCCGCCACCGAAGCTACTCCGCGGAGGTCCGTTGAAGCTCGCTCCCCGCGGCCCGGGGCCCGCGAAGTCGTTGAAGGGCCTCGGCGGAGGGCCGCTGCGTCCGAGCGGCGGGCCGCGCGGTGGCCTCCCGCCGGGGCCCATGGGGGGCATGCGGCTGGGGGGCCCCCGCGACGGGCCTCCACGCGAGCCGCCGCGGCCGCTGCCCTGGCCGTTGCCGAAGCCGCCATACTCGTCGGAGTAGTAGTCGTCGTAGTTGTGCGGGTCGTAGTTCTGGATGATTCCTTTGATGGGCACCTGGAACGGGTTGTCAGAAACGTATAAACTTAATTCATTAGTAATAAGCCCAGACGACACGTTTAGTTCGTGTCCCTGTTATAGCTTACGATGGCGTGTTGTTTTTTGCGAGCGACATGACGTAGCTATCCTATAAGCCGGGTAAGATAATAGGCAACTTCCGGTCTATAAGGGCTCCGACATGTTGAAGCCCTGAAACTAATTCTTAACATAAATTACAATCTCATTCAAAAATGTATAGAACGCCCCTACTATTTTTAACCGACTACAATAAAAATGAGGTTCTCAACTCGATCGGTATTTTTTTTATATGTAGTACATCGATTTCTCCATCAATTGTGGACCGATTTTTTGTATTTGTCATGTTATGTTTATTAAAACAGATGCTTTGAATGGCTTCGTTTATATTAAAATTATATAATTAATATTTTAGATCAGGATCGTAACCCAGCAGCAGGGCAGCAGAAGTTCAGCAGTGAACAGACATAGGCTGATGATAAAGTTATGATTGTCTGCGCGCGCGTGTGTGTGTGTGTGCGCGCGTGTGTCTCACCTGTCGCACGAGGTCGAGCACCTCCTGCACGCCGGCGGCGACGGCGTCCGCGCGGCCTACCAGCTGCACCACCCGCTCGGTGCTCTGCGGCGCGGGGTTCGAGAATATCTTCAGACGGGCGCCGGTTTTCTGTACACAAAATAAAAAAAATCCATCTCAAACTCTCTATTGGTGCGCCTTGTCGAGCCACACGTTATGGGGAAGGGAGGGGGTCGACCAAGTGTGACAAGGGGTGGTGGAGGGGTCTTAGATTTTGTGACGTCACATTTCCACATCGAAATGTCTAATTTAATAAAGCTCAAATTATTAACTAATAAAGAAAAAGCAATTAAAAAATAATTTAAAACTAAGGGGTCGAAATAGCTTAAAATTCGTGTGACGTAATTTAGGAATGGTCCCTTACGCTATCGTGTTGAGGTGCCCCACTATGCCGCCGCTCTCGATTATTTTGTGTGCGCACGCGCGTTCCTATGCTATTTTCTTCAATCTTGGCGTTGCAGATTTTTATTAATTTTCAATTCTAATGTTCATGTCAACTTTTGTCACAATGTCCGGACGTGACCAATTCGTCGTCATGGAACGACAATTAAATCTACCATCGGTTCAAGGCGAGCCCACTGAGAAGAACTAGTAATATCTACACATGTTACATTTCGTTATCTATTCACAAGGTGTGGTATCCATAGAATCACTTACTTTATCCTGTACCACTCGAACGCCAAAAAACAGAAATCTCTAGTTACCATTAATTTAAGTACGTACAAAAATAGTATTGGCTATACCCTGCGGTTTTGACTGCCCCAAAATTGAAAATACATATAACATATACTTCAAGACAAGTAGTCTATAAATGGTAACCTTGGAGGTTCCGGGGATCAGCGTTCAAACAAACAGTCACTTTAGCTTTCTTATACAGAAAGTTTGGCTCGATTTTGAAATTGTACTCACATTTATGGATCGTTTGAAAATTTAAAAAAATACATATTTTTTTATCTTTTTTTTCATTTAGCTTTTAGCGTTATATGGTGTTCATTTATTATGTACAAAGGTAATTGAACAATAATTGCACTTTTCTTATGGATCTAAATATTGCAATAGGTCGGGTTATTGACTTTAATTTATGTTTTAATCATATTCATTTTTAACTATAGTAGTATTCCTAATAGGTTTGTACTTATTAGGAGTGTCATAAGGTATGTTTATACACGTTCTTAAAATGTTTTTTTTTGTATCGATATTATCTATTAAATAAAAATTATATTATTAATATTTATTAAATAATTATGAAATAAAAAACATTTCTATTAAATACAGCGTATTTAATATTTCTTCAGGGCATTTCGTTGTCATATCACTTAAAAAATTGTTATTATTTTTTGTTCTGTCACTAACTAAATCATTTAAAAATTTAACAGCAACAAAAGTAATTTCTCTCATTATTATTGTATACATTTAATTTGTTATAAATACAATCAACTATACCTTGCCGATTAAATACCAACTCTAAACATAAACATTTATCTCTATCAACTCTACTCTAGTCGAGTACGCACCTTCGCTCGCCGTTTTCAGGAAACCTATCAGTGTAATAAACTCCGCGAGGTGTGACTAGATGCCAGACCCATCCCTCAGCAGCTGTCACTGCCGACTGGTTATGACTTAGGACATCTCGAAGGGTAGTATTGGTTGCATTTTAATAAAATTATTAGCAAATTGGGAAAATATTGAAATAGACATAAATAAATTTCCTAACGCACATATTTTGACTCGAGAATGAGAGTGAATTTGACGGACGTTTACCCTGTTCAAATCAACATTAAATGAAAACTAAATAATTCACGAAATAAATTCATGAATGTAGTATATTAATAGAAATAATATTATAAATTGTATGTCTTAATCGATTATGTAATCGTTTAAATTCTAAACATCAAATCAAACAAAAGCTTATCGCTGTATACGTAACTAGGTGTAACTGTAATTGATACTCGCATCGATGTATCATGTATTTTTATTGTTACGCATCAATTCGTCATTGTTTAATAGTTTGATGCATTAATAATTATCGCCGGCCGCGCGGTTGACGTTTGCGGGGCGGCACCGCTCATGCGCGCCGTATCGACCCGCGCACGTGCACGCAGGCCACTGACACTATTATTTTAATATTAAATATAACCCAAACTAAACCAACGTACCGACAATTCACAATAAAAAATATATAAACTAACCGTTGAAAAAACACAGCACACACAACACAAGTACACACTACACTCGAGTGTTCTCAACTACTCGTAACGCGTAACTATTTCCTGCGGCTGGATGCGCGACCGTGCCCGCCGGCGGTCGGAACACAAGTGAACTGAAGAACCAAAGCCCAAAGGTGGAGCGGTACACCTGACTGCCCCCTCCCCCCGGCCCGCCGCGGTGCACTTGTAGGGCTTCGCCACCCCCGCACTCACCACGCCTATATACATCAAAGCATTTCCAAAACTTGTCGGAAACCGTTTTCGGAACTACAATTATCCAACAACTCGTACTCCCGCCGCGCCGTATACTTCTTGATTGACTAATTCTAATTTAACTTCATTAAATTAATATTATAAAAACATCTAATGATAATATTGGGGTTTATGAAAATTACAGCTCGGGGAATTACGATAATTATGGTTGTGAAACATTGAACTACCATCTATATACTCTATAGCCGACACTCTACATGTATTCCGTACACTCTCCGACTCAAAGACACTTTTGCATCGTCGGGTGCTGTGGTGATGGGAAGCCCTACTTCGGGCTGCGGTTCGATCGGAAGCGGAAGCTCGCGTGCCCGGTACAATCGCGGTGTCACCACTCACCACACCATGACGCCTGCTATTACGACATGTGGCCGGTCCGATTACACCCACACCACCACCACGATACAGACACATCGGGGGCGTCACTTATGGCCTACGTGTCATTACTCTATATTTTAGTTTGTTATTACCCTACCATGTACTACATACATTGTAAGTCGACAGGTGGTAGATATAATTATACATTATTATCTTTTGCTAGTAGTTATAGCAATATATAATAAATATACATAATATACCAAACCGATAGGGCTACCATCTGAAACTTGTATACATTACAAGCAAGTCATCCGGTTTTCGGTAGCAGCCCTTATTGTATCAGAACTAGGTGGTGTCTCTCAACGGTTCGTCTAATCAGATCCACTGTACACTGCCTATCCTATTGTTCTTTCTATACAATGTAATATCAGGCGGAACATTTCGTAAAATAAAGTTACGCAGGCTTAGTCAATGAACTTAAACAGCTATCTCCATTCTGGTAATGATTACATATTAAACTATCTTCCCTGAGAATGGTAGAGCAGTTGAAAAAACGCGACACCTCAGACAGAACGATTCTAATTACTAAAACATTTTTACTAACATTCGAGATTTTGCATTAAGAATAAATTTATTTAAAGCTATAAAGCCGAAAGCAGGTAAGTATTATATATCCCATAAATTGGGCGACAAAAAATATAATAAAGGAATGCATTGTACGGTTAGGCGAGTGGGCTAACAAGCGAGACGTTTTTATACCAAACCGAGAACAGCTGACGATCCGGGGAGAAGCGTTTACCTAACTCACAATTTTTATATCGTCAGAACAAAGAAAACGCAAAAAATATATTTTCATATATTTGTATGTTCGAAAGGATTCGATGCAAAAGAGATTATCATCATCATCATCAGCCTTTATCCTTCCACTGCTGAACATGGCCTGCTTCAATGAACGCGAATACGACCGATACCTTGCCACTCGCATCCAACACGCAAAAATATTATGATAGATCTTATATAAAAAATGCTACAGACTTCAAATGAATAATTTTTAGCTACCGATATCATGAATACTAAATACGTTGTGATGTAATACACTCTGTAGATTATGTAGAGTCCATACAACATGCTTTCTTACAAGCTGCAACATAGAGATTGTACAAAACGGTGGCCCCGTTTTGTAACACAAAAAAGCACATAGACAGGTGTCACCAACTTTTGGTGCGCACAGGAATAGCGTTAGACAGCTGCGCGTACATCGCTCGGATATATACCGCATGTACAATATACAGGATGTCTCAAAAAGTACGCCACGTGCGATGGTAACGCGAGCGCTTCCGACGGAAGAAACCCCACCACGTGTGCCTTTGATTACGAGACCCTATTACCGCGGCGTACCATTATAGGTATTGAACTGTGTCAGGACGTATGCGCTTAATTTGGCCCGAAGTTCGAATTGTAGTTGCAAAATAGCTACTCACTCGTAGCTATTTTGCGTTTGAGAATTTTGTTAACTTCAACATCCTACTGTACTGGCATTGAATAAGGTGATATTTTATTTTGATTTTCAATTAGCATAAAGGAATATATCCTATCAATTTCTAATGTATTGAACTTCTGATTTTCCTATAGAGGATAATTAATCATATTTATCTTTGACACAACAACAAGCTGGATGCAAGAAATCAATCCAGAGATCAAATGATTTGAATTTGATTGATGATCTATGTTAGGGCGGAGAAGATATACCCGATACATGCATATCCTAACAACTGAACACTAAAGAACAACCAAGGAGCCAGAGGAGGAGGAGCAATTCGGGGTACATTCACATGGCGAATTTGAAGTTTTGAAGTAAAGAAAGGTGTTGTGTGGCATTGTACAAGTAGGTGTAGCCCAGGTGCGAGGCGGTTTTTGTGCGGCCTTCCGGCGCGGCTGCGCGCACACCTGCCGCGTGCCGCCTGCCGCCGCAGCTGCCGCCCGCGCACGCGCCCGCCAATGGACGACCGCTCATGACATTTGACTCGCGATCAAGTATATGAGGGTGTCTTGAAGACGATTCAAGTCATAACTAACTTTTGACTGAGCTGGTCCTATATTCCTAGTCTAGAACATTTTTAATCGTCCTAAAATGACCAGGTTATTCATAATAAAAGAAATCTGCAGATTCTTGAGACTGTACTCCGGTACTATGTATCATAGAATCATCATAAAATCTAAAACGAACGATGATGTTATGTAAGAATGTACAATTATCTTTGTACTTAATTCAGATTTTTTGTTTCTAAACAGTCCTACTTTTCCATTACTTTTTCTATGCTTGTAAAGATAAGTCACCAATAAATTGCATATTAGGCGTATATTCCCGCTAATTATAAAAAGGCGATCGTAAGCTAGCTTACGGCCGCACTCGAGAAACGTGTTCGCGACAGCTGCCCGGCGCGGCGACCGGAGGCCGGCGCCCGCCCGGAGTAACCTCGCCGCGTCAGCCGCGTCAGCCGCGTGACTCGACGGGGACCTTCTGATAAGCTTTACTCCACTTATTTTGTCTATTTCTTTCATAGAGATACTGAAAAAGGTCTTCTCTTAAATTTTACGCGGAACGGAACAAACGAGAAGTATGTCTTATACCAAAAAGTAAAAACCTTACGACCGAGATCCCGATTGGAATAAGAGTTTACAGAAGTTCAAATTTAAATGGCCAAATGAGAAGAAAGTATACCTTATACAAAAAAACAGAATTATCCAAATCTGTTATTAAATAAATGAGCTTTAGATAGAAAATAAGTACATACAAAAGAGCAAACGAATTAGTAACCTTCTTTTAATGAAAATCCATTAGGAATTTATTGAAACTTGCTATCATAGATTCGAAGACAACTTTTTACATTGAACATGAATTTACTTATTAACTCTTATCTATACTAATATTATAAAGCTGAAGAGTTTGTTTGTTTGTTTGAACGCGCTAATCTCAGGAACTACCGATTTGAAAAACTCTTTCAGTGTTAGACAGCCCATTTATCGAGGAAGGCTATAGGCTATATAACATCACGCTGTGACTTATAGGAGTTGAGTAACGCGGGCGAAGCTGCAGGCAACAGCTAGTAAATTATATGATTACTTGGGAACAGTTTGTATTCATTTATAAAATAATTTCTTCAAAAATTCCTTTGCGAGAAAGCGATTTTTTGAATGCTAGTGAATATACATAGACCGGGCCAATCGCTCAGCGGTGCAATGCTTTAATACTCAGGTACCATTGATTTCTATGGAATCATACATACAAAAAAATATGCGTTTATATAATGGGGCATTATAAATTGTTATAATAGTGTAGTGAATCAATAGACCATGTGAACTGAACCCATCGGCATTCCTGGACATTCATTGAGGTATTGTGATTTGTGCAATATCGAACTTACAGATAATATCAAAATTAATCAGTTTCCATTTGAAGTCTGTCTTCTCTTTTATCTGCAATACTGCAAGAAATACCCAGACACAAATGCATATCAATGCATAGAGAGCATAATATCTGCCTGTCAACAATCAAAATGGGTGTACTAGATACGAAACAAACAGAAAAGTATTAGTAGTAGTAGGTATTCTCTATATTAGGAGCGAATTTTAGTACCATTGACAAATTGAGGACGCGCTGTAATACGACAGACACTGTAAAAGCTTCTTCGACAACAATCTTGTTCGGAATAAGAGATGTTTCTGAGAGAATATTGGCTTAATGCATGAAACACAATCTATAGAAGGGATGGCAAAGTTGGCAGACATTTTAAAACTTCCACGGCGTCGGTAATTGATCGTCGCATACGGAGTTTGGACGCCCAACGTTATTTGTTAATTGCTGAAGCTTTTAGAATTAAAAAACTCTAGTGCCATCGACCTGGCCGCAGTGAGGTAGAAGAAACCCTAGTATAATTATGTGATTATATTATAATTATGTGATTTTATTAAAACTATGGTTAAAAGTTTTGATTGAGGAAATATGAAGAACTGATCTTCAATTAAGATGGCGCGTGATGATGACGGTTGAGAATTTGTTTAGGGGACTGATCATTTTCAATAAGTTGGACATACAAATTTAATGTAAGTTGAAAATGAAAAAATTATATTTGACTTTGATAAGTCAGTCGATTGAGGTCTAAACGCAGAGTTATGGATTCGATACCTGCTGGACAAGCAGATTATTTGTGTCCTTCAGATGTCGGTAACAGTTCAAAGGTCATTCATTATATTTTTCTTTAATGTCATAAGGAGGCAAACGAGCAGTCGGAGCCTTATGGTGACTACCGAAGCCCATAGACATCTGCACAACTAAAATTTATGCAGATGAGTTGCCCTACTTTTCCCTATCCCCCCAGTGGGCCACCGTAAACTCACAAGCCGCACGAAACGCGACAGCATATCTATCACTTTACACAGGTATTATGTCAGCGAGAGGTACCACCCCGGTCGTGACTGCCCAATTCGGCTGCAAAGCAGCATGGCACTACCTCTTACTTATATTTTTATTTAACCCTTAAACAATTCCTTATCTTACCACGGGTATAGGTTTACGTGGTGCGATTGTTCGTGATGTTACCATTACAATAGTCCGTCATAGGATGCGTCAGAAGGTTTTCCCGGTCCGTCGCCCGCGGCCCGCTCCCGTGGGAACATCGGAAACCCCGCCCGGATGACTACCTGCTCAGCGCAACGAGTTCTTTCGCTTTGTAGCTTCGGAGAAATGGGATTGTGAGAACGATGCAAATACGGAGCGTATATATCCACGAGCAACTTAGTCGTCAGTCGAACGACGAGCGCGAAAAAACTATTTTACCGAAACCAGACAATAAAATAGATTTAAGAAATTTGTACGCAGCCGATCCAATTTGAATACGAGTACTAACACAGGAGCGGCCATCTTGACGTTCATTGAGAAATGTCTATAATTTACGATTAGATATACATACATACATGTATATCTAAGACAGTACAGACATATATGTCTGTATGATGAAAATATATATATTTTCATCGTACCTACAAATGATCGAAAACCTATGTACAAAAAAGGAGCTAACCAAATTTTTACTTTGACTTAAACAATATATTTATATTAGTTGAATTGGCAAACTGGCAGACGTGCCACTGCCACCTGATGGTAGGTAGTCGACGTCACCCATAAACATAAACTAGTTTACCTGGAACTAGCCCAGGTAACTCATTTATATGTTACCTATCCTGCGACATAAGATGTTAAGTCTCGGTGCCAGTCATTACACTGCCTGTCTTGCCATTCTCTCCGAAACACAGCAAAGCTGTTCCACGGGAGAAACAAGCAAGATGGTGGTACCCATGCAACCGGGAGCGCCGCACAGCGCATCCCTCCCATCGGTAATATTTCAGAGAAATCAAACCAACTCCAATGATCTCCTACACAATCAATACATAATGTGAATAAAAAACTAGGTAAATCTAAAACATCCGTCGCATTGAGATAAGACGGGATGCAGGCGGCAGCTGCCCTCGCATCTGCCACGACCCGGCGCGGTAAAAACTGAACAGATGAACTCCGAGACAGCTGTTACCTTTAATTATACATCTTGGTTTGTTGCTCAATCAGATACAAATATGGCCCAGTGGTCGGTGTTCGATCGTGGTTCGTAATTATTGTACATTTTGAAACTATTTTTGTACTAGCGAACGCGACAAACGTTGACCTGTATTGTAAATCTAAGCCATTCTCGTAAATTCTCTTTTTCAATTTATTCAATCACCTTGTTTTTAACCTAATAATATATCAAATCATAATGTTATTATATTTTGGTATACATTTATGGATATCCATCAATATTATAATTAATTCCATTCTGTTTGTTCCGGGTAATCTCTGAAACGGTTGGGTCTATTTTGATGGGACTTTTACTGGCAGAAAGCTAATGTTATAAGGAGTAACTTAGGCTATAAAAATAATCATCATCAATCCGGGTACGGCTGTAAATCTAAGTTAACGCGGGCGAAGCTGCGGACAACAGCTAGTTTAAAATTAAGTCATCTAATAAAGTCATAGTTAGTAAATGTTAGATCAAGTATCAACTTACCTCTCTCAATTCCTTAATTTTGGCGCCAGCCTTGCCGATCACGCACCCAGCGCGACTCTGATGGATCAGTAGACGGACGTCTAGGTCTTCGTTGCTGGATCTTGGTCCACCCTAACGTAAAAAAAATATATTTTAACTATCACACAGTAAATGGTATCTTTAGAGTGAAATTTAAATTTCCGATGAAACTGTCTGTGAAGCACTAAACGGATAGCCGTCGATCTCGAAGTTGTACGGGCGGAGGTAAAACATTTTTGATGCAAGAATCAGAAACTCGGCGGAATTGATTTCCGATGTAGAGGTCGTTTCAACTTGTACGTCTACACGACCACCATTCTCCTTATTTCATTACTAACGTTTATGCGTTTCAGGAAGCGCAGGATTGGCGACGCATCACCGACACGAAAACTACTGACATAGTCTCCTGGTACAAGGCCATTTATTATGTTCATGGGCGACGAAGTCACGTCTACTTACATAGAAAAAACATGTGTACAATTCACACGTAATAGAAGTGAAACCTTCAAAAATAACGAACATAAGAAACACTGTATAATGCTTCCCCATCTCATTTTCTCCCACGTTAAATCTTATGAATTTTTCTATCTGTCTCTTTTTACTGTCGCTTTTTCGTTTCATCGACTTTCAAATCACAACGATGCTAAAGCAGTTTTCATTTCAATCACTTTTTATAAGTATGATATAAACCTTATTGCATATACTCACTTCAGCCAAATTGGGCAGTATCTGCTTGACAATTTCCACAACAGTCTCTGTATCCGGTGCGGTAATCGACAGGACCCTGCCAACCAAACAAACATCAGACCGCGGCGCACAGATGGACAAACAAAAATAAAAAAATCACAGCACAAATGACAGTTACGTTACAAATCAACGGTCAGGGATATCATGGACTCAAATGCAATTACAATTACGTGTAAGAGTGAAATCATTAAAAAGAAAGTCGTAGAAGCAAAACGTTAGCGGGTGAGATGTATTTGACACTCAGGTCTCGAAACTCGGAAAGCTTTGTGACGTGTCGAGGCGGGGGCGAAGCGGCTACGTGTTCGATGAACTCCTGACTGTTGACGTTGAGTAAATAGAGCCGTGGGCTGTAAGGAGAGTAGTTTGGTGGTATAGTTTACCGTTCGGGGCCTGGGCAATCTGGGACTGTTATAGAGGCTTTGTACTGCGTGGCGGGGCGGCGAGGGGGCGGCGGGGGGCGGCGGCAGCGGCGTCCAGCGGGGCGGGACCGGCAACCAAATCGTTGTAGCAGCGCACTACGCGCCTCCGACCACGGCGCCACCACTCGCCTGCCATCCGCAACACACCGCACCAGTCGGCACGAGCGAGGCTCGCAACGTTATATACCGAGTCCGACATTCAATAAACGGCTAATACACTATTAATAACAAAATCCTAATATCGAAATCAAAATGAAATCTACAATTTTTAAATAATCTACAATTAAAAAAGCTATTCCTATTTACTATGATGTTACATAAATAAAATTTAAAGCACCTAAAATATTTTTTAATTCAATACTAGTGATAACTTTCAATTACAAATATTAAACATTAATAATAAGGTACTATGAAAGACGACGAGGCTGTGAGATATTATTACCACTTAACATAATATTATAATCTAACTAGCGAAATTGCGATCACACTCGTGCCAACTGTATTCGTATAGATCAGAGTCATTAGGTCGTGTGGTTGCGTGTGGCAGACGACATGGTGGGTACGGAGGCGCGCGGTGCGGCAGGCTACTGACAGAGGCATCTCAGGGGCACTTAGAACCTGTAACTGGCTGCCGGGGGGTTATTCTCTATAGCCTACGGACCAGCCGCTAGCGAGCCGCGTATCCGCTCAACGGGCTTGCCCCATCACGGGGCACGAGATATGGGCCCCGTTACGTTAAAGCCTATATTGGTACCTCTGAAAAATGTCAATCTATTAAATTGAACAGTACAATACAGGTTACTTACAATGAATCTGAAATACGGCTTACAATTCATAATATAAAGTAGCTTGATCTAGAAATTAAGTGTTATAATATTAGTCTACAGGTGTTTGGCATTATTCGTTCAAAATTAGATGTTCATTACGTGGCCTTAGGACGGACGATTATTTGGTGATACTGACCTCATTCCTCAGCTTCGATATGTTGGAGCCGCCTTTTCCGATAATAGACCCCGCCACCTGGTGGACGACACGTATATAGTAAGGGTATTTCACTGTTGTACACACGGCGGCACATCAAGCTTTACGTTTCCAGTATAACGTGGCCTCGCTATGAATATATTTTCTGTACAATAATATCCGCATAAACTGGTTTTGTATAGCTTGATCAGCCGTCATGTGTACCTTATAATTGGCTTATCAAACAAGATCCAGGGCCGAATCTAATTTCCGGTCCAATATTGCTCTCGTCTCGCTAATGCTCGTAAAATTGTAACGTTTAAGATTATCATCCGCTGGGATATCAAAGGGGTATGTTTTCGTAACAAAAATTAGGCGGAGGTTGAAACGAAGCTCCTGTGTTTGATATGATTTTAAATTAAAAATTGAGCTTTTATCGTTTATTATGAGCGGCGATGGTCTTGTTGGAGTCGTTGGTATTAGTTCGGTCCCAATACACATATGAGACCCTTTTATAAATTTACCTGTCGAAGTTGTCAAAATCGCTTGCTCAGTTACAAAAAAAAAAATCGTCAGGCAATTCGCATAATCTTATAAGAAAATGTGGTATAAGCGTACTTTGACCAAGAAATCTCTTTGGCTAATTTCGAAGACACATTGCCCATGTGAGACCATAATATGAGACCTCTATATTTTTTATTTCTTTTTAATTATAATAATAAACTATTTAAGCACCATATAGAGTATCGGATACCCTAGATATATTCAGCTTCGTCTACTTATTTTTTCCTTAACACATGAAAAAAGGAAAAACAATAGGAAATCATTCAACAGACGGGTTATTAGTAACTGTTAAGCTGTTTGTTCATTTAATTACCTACATAATATTAGGTATACGATGAGGAAGGTAAGGTAATTGGATGCGTCTTATTTTAAGACACATCAAAGCAAATCTTGGTGGCAGTGAGACAGAAGTTCTCGGGTGCAACCAGTCACACGGATGATGCCGGGACATTAATTCGTCGTGTACTAAACCTGCGATTGCCAACCCACTTGGTTGATCATATATTATGGTAGACTAGCATAGACTAGCAAAAGAAAAAAGGAAATTTAAAATGAATCATCAACATTGACAGCCCCAGTCCAATGTAAAATATGTTTGTTTCAAGTAATTTAAAATTTTAAAGCGTTCGCTTTTGCGTTGCGTTACGTTACGTTACGTTGCGTTACGTTACGTTACGTTGCGCATTAAAAAGGTGTTCAAACTTCAAACAAACAGACTACTCAGCTTTATTTTAATTATATTAGTATAGAAATGCTTCATAACAATCTAAGGAGTAATTACAAGTTGCTAATATATCGGCATCGCTCACTTAACTAACTTGATAATCTCAATAATACCGTAGAGTGCTGATGATAGGGCACATTAGTAATTTCCCAAAACACATTACCCGTATAGATCCCAGGGGACACATTCCCGTCACTCGAAACCCGATCATTTTCCAGATCGATCAAATCCGCTAATCGTCGAAGCGCACGAGGGTTCCACCACTATCAAATAGCGGTATGTAAATACATTTAGTATACATACGTGTACTGCGGCGACACGTCGGTAGCACCGCTGGTGGTACCGACGACAAACAACATTAACACATCAATCACGCCAACCGAACCAATGTATTGATCATTTGAGTGTACCTCACGCTATCTTGATCTTTATGCTTCAAAGTGAAAGCTTTTAACTTACATCATTTTCTTTATAAAATGTCAACTTTTATGGATTTCATCGATTATTTACATTTTGACGTGATAACACGTCTTATAAATTGATGAACACCGGCAGCGCGCACGAAAAAGTGTCTCGTTCCGCTGTCAAACGTTGGCTTGGAAACCATTATTTATAACAAATGTGTTACAAACAACGAGACAACGTTAACTAGTAGGGTTAGTAGGTTAGGTTGGGGGGTCACAGGGGTAGTGTTTGCGATTTTTGTAGAGGCTGCTCTATCCTTGAAAGGTATAACAAAATACCGTGATATTAATCATATTAACTGACAAAAATATCTACATTATTCTTGTGTGACGTTAATCTAAGAGTAATTTTGAAAATCAAGAGTAAAATAGTTTAGGTGGCGTTAGTTAACAGTGAGAAATCAAAAGGGTTACTTCTGATAACAAAAGACTAAGACAGAATATATTGAATGTTATATAAACAACGAATCCCGAAGCTGAAAATGTCTAGAACCTTCTATTATTCATATTGTCTTTGATGTAAAGTTCTGCAAAGCTTCGTCAGAACCTAATACTTGCCCCTCTAAGAGAATTACAAAATATTTATCTATTAAAAAGCTTAGTCGATAATATAATGTTTCGTTTCGCATTTGTTCAAGGACCGTATACATAATGAATATGGTTCGTCTTGTACTTCGGCGTCTGCGTAAAGTCGGTTGATAAAGTATTTCTTTTTTATAAATTGCCTTAGTTTAGACCAGGGGTTCCCAAACTTATTTGGAACGCGCCCCCTTTAGACCATTAAAAAATTGGCGCCCCCCATTCTCCTGTCAGATCAGAATTAAAAAGTACAATAAACTAAATAAGTATTTTTATTGCGAGTACAACAAGAAATCCCCTTTCACATCTTCAGTACATCAAAGTTAACATGGAATGATCCGTCGCCAGTCGATAAATGTAAGCATCGAATGAATTGGGGAAGGAATTAAAAATGTATTTTATTTATTGGTCGTATCAAGTAATCTAGAATGCATTCTCTCACGATCGCAGCTTTTTTATACTTAATTATACAAGTGGCCCGTGCCTTTGAAGGTCTCTGCCGCCCCCCCCCCCCCCAGGGCGCGCCCGTGTTTGAAAACCCCTGTTTTAGACAATTTTTATATACTTAAATCTCTCATGGCCTTTGTATGATCTTAGTAAGCATGCAGGTTTTCCTTAACATAATAATATGAGCAAGCGATATTGACATGATCAAGTGATCAAAGGCACAGACAAAATTAAATAAATATTTTTAGGGATTCAGCGGTTCAAACTCGAACCCACCCTCTAATCTAAGGCCAAGAGTCTATGCCAACTAGATCATCGTAGATTATATAATATCCATCATCTTCATCATCTACTTCTTTCAGTCCACTGCTGGACATAGGCCTGTTCCATATATGTACATATTTGTAAGTGTCGTACAGGTATATACACGCGAATATCAGGAGTAATGCTGATTACACACTGACCTTGCTTGGTATGAGGAAGGTGACTTCATCGTCACTGTGGCGGTGCCGTTTCTGCATCGGGCCATCGTCACCGTACGCGTCACGCTTCATCGTTATCTGCGGACGAAAAATCATAAAACATTAAGTTAATGTTATACTTAAAAAATCAAACGCAATTACAAACAAGATGATGATCTTATAACGGCTCAACCGATTTTTATAAAACATGCTATTTTTATATGCCACGTGCATAAGCCACTTACTGCTTAGTACTTTTACAAAAAAATAGAGAGTAGTGATCGACTGACAGAAGTGTACATCGTCAACAACAAAGTTTGGATGACTCGCCCATGCGTTGCCTACCTGCCCTGTTTTTCCAAGGGCTTGTACACAAAACTGCGAATCGGCGCGATGCGAATTCCGGCAACGCAGAACTCCGACACGAATTGCTGCCATGCGATTTCGTGCGACAACTGACAAGGCGTCTCCTTTCCACGATTCAGAACCTAAGGAACGCCCCATAAAGAACTTCGTTCCAAAAAGTTGTATTAAATATATTTAATTACCAAGTATAGTTGTTTCATTGTTTTCCTCCACATACATACGTTCTTCCAAGCTTGAGGCATTTGTTTTTGTAATTCTCGTTACTCGTGCTAGTGTCCCAAGAACAGGGAGCTCCTCAACCGGGGATATAAAGTCACTTTTTTTACATTTAATTTACGTCTTGCCCACACCACCGCATGCCGTCTCAGAACGGACTTCAAATAGCGTCAAGTGTCAACATGTGTGACGTCACATCGCAGGAATGCGCGAAGCAAATCAATTCGACAGTTCTTGCGTTGCGACTTGGGAGCTCGTAGATTTTTGCGATGCCAAGACGCATCGTAGTTTCGTGTACAACACCAAAAGGTCATTCCATTCGAATCTATGGACCCGTTGACGCGTGATCTAACTTGCAAACTTTTATATTGTTAATATTAGTACAATTGCCAGTGAGTATACCCTCTGGACATAAACATGTGTTCTGACGTAGTTCTACGATAAAACAGACATTTAATCATACTTGTCGTATCTGGGCTGTAAAATATTAGTTCGCCATCAAACTAGACTAGCTTCGTATTTGCTTGAATGGGACATAAAAATTGGATGCAGGACGGCGCCTGGCCGCCGGCCGGGTATCGATCCCGTAACCCTAGGCGTATCTATTTCAGACTAACAATTATAGAAACAATTCCCAGCTAGAACATAGCCAGCTAGCACGCGCCAATACCTCACTATACGACATTCACGTGGCACTGGGTCGCTCATTTACGTTAAACAATTAGGAGCCACTAGGTTTCTGGATCAGGGGCCGCGCTGCCTGTCCAGATTGGATAAGAGTAGTCGGGTGTCCTTGATATTTACTGAATAAGGTTAATAATGGCGATATACGACTTTATCCTTCTCGTATACCAGAAATATAATGCCTGTGTATACATGGAGAGATAGTATGTAGGGGCGCGCACTATTAGACTGGCCTACAACATTCGTATTTATCTACATTTATTGTAACCACAGATGTAAAGAAACTATTAATTTCGCTTGTCAAAGGTTTGTCTCAATTAAATCTCACGAGAATCCGTAACGACAAATTAAAATTGTATTTCCGTCAACACTCAGCAGCCTGTAGTAAAGCTACTCTTGGGCAATTTCATAATTTTCTTATTACCGCTACGCTTTCGTAGCACTAACTACTAGCTTTGAGTCGAAAAGTCTCTTTCTTTGCCCGCTCCAACTCTTCCCAACATTTCAGTTTCTTTGGATATGAAAATTACATAAAGGAAAGCGTTGCCTTTACAGGAAGAATTTATGTATTTAAATAATTAATTATTCTCTTGTCTTGAAATTCCTATTCGTTCCGATGTAATACAATACATATAATAATACAATGAAGTAAGACATCAAGATTGAGACATGTTTGATATCACATTCATATGAATCCCGGAGAGACAATATATCATATACGAGTATGAAGGCCGTCTTGATTCGGGGATTTAACAAACGTTATCCCATTTACGACGCTGGCCATTCTGAGAACGCTATCAATTTAACCACAAAAGGCTTAGGTTGTGTTTTTGGTATGGTAGTCCCTTAAATATGTCTTAGTTCAGTGACCTAATAGAACTTTATCTTAATATAGCATCAGCTATACATATACAGGTTGTGGTGTAATCCTTTACCCACGGTGGGGGGGGGGGGGGGGCAGGCATCGCGCCTGTTCCAAAATGACAAATTGCATTCCATAAAAGTGTCACGGTTTTCGAGTTAATGGCCATTTTTGAAAATTTGAAAAAACTTAAGACCTTTACACACCCTTTTAAGTGTAAATTTATAATACAAAGAATATTCTGACTGCTTTGTGTATAGCATTCTTAGATAGTGGTGCTATCAAATGTAAACTACCAATTTTGTACGATAGCCATAGTTTTATAAATTATTATTTTTAAACGCAAAATTTGTGATTACTTATTTTCTTTTTTCTAACTTTGGTATCTCGTGATGAAAGGATTATACACTCATTACGCGACAGTAAAAACGTTATCAAAACTCCTTCTCGACTTGCGGAAACAGACATACGGAAACTAGGCAAAAGAAGCAATGCGATCTGAGGCAGGACGTGTGGACTATCGTTTAACTTTAATTTCTGTCGTGTGGGAGCGGCGTTAGAATCATTGTGTTTCCTACCCTGGAAGATGTAAGAGGCTAGGCGGTTGCAGTTACCTAGCTTTCTCACCATGACAATTACGAGCAAACCACCATAGATTATATGACTAAGAAACGACGGGCGTGCAATAGTTTCATTTTAATTAGAATTTTAAAAAGAATTAACACTGTGTGACATCTCTGTCACACAGTGTTAACATAGCATTATAATAGAGTAAAGATTTTTGAAATCGTTTCGGTAGCTTTTAGTTGGAATCCGTGTCTTCTCTTAATAATACTAGTAACGTTCGCATTGTACAATGAATCATACACACTCCTAGAATACACACGATTGACAAAATCTGTAAGACTGGATTCTTTTATACCGACCTCCCGTTCGGTCGTGTTTAGCGCGTCGTGTCACAGCTGCTCCTATAACCAGTTCTTTTCTAGTAGAATGTTCTTCGACTATTTTGCACCCTTTATCTTTAACGCAGTACATATACTTAACAAAATCATACGTAAATATATAACGAGTTGCGTAAAGAGTTTCTTTGTCCGGTCTATCGGATTGCCATCACGTCACAAAACTTTAAGGAATGTACGTAACATGTTATCATTCTGAAATTCTTTCATCTAGCAAGATATGAAGGCGAAACATTGAACTTCTTCCTTTTTTTGATGACGCAGGTTAACGCTTTTGCATGATACATGTTTACACTAAACCACCTTCAGCCGCTTTTTGTGGGTCCCGGATCTGCAGGTAACAGGATCACCTCAGCGACAGGCTAGCTCCGGCGAAGGCGAGACTACTCCCCCGTATTCGTAGCCTGTCGAAACTTAAATGCCTATAATCAATAGACTCAGTTTTTTACGACTTTAAATTTTTCTGTTACCTTAAAGAGAAAAACTTACACTAAC
Source organism: Helleia helle (assembly GCA_963853865.1). Classification (NCBI taxonomy): domain Eukaryota; kingdom Metazoa; phylum Arthropoda; class Insecta; order Lepidoptera; family Lycaenidae; genus Helleia; species Helleia helle. The sequence continues at coordinate 13,383,301 of OY971433.1, read as the reverse complement.
CGGTGGGAGGGAAGCGCTGTGCCGCGCTCCCGGCTGCATGGGTACCACCATCTTGCTTGTTTCTGCCGTGAAACAGCTTTGCTGTGTTTCGGAGAGAAGGACAAGACAGGTAGTGTAATTACTGGCACCGAGACTTAACATCTTATGTCTCACGATAGGCAACACATAAATGAGTTGCCTGGGCTCGTTCCAGGTATACTAGTTTATGTTCATGGGCGACGTCGACCACTTACCATCGGGTGGTACGTTTGCCAGTTTGCCTATCCAACTAACATTAAAAAAACTAAGTGAAGATTAAGATTGTTCTTATAACTCTTTTAAGGCCTGTGCAGACGAGGTATTTTTTTGTCCATCAATATTTATTTTTTTATAAACTCATCTAAACACAAAAACCGGCTATTCAGTTTAGAAAAAAATAGTGTTAGAAACCTCAATATCATTTTTGAAGACCTATCCATAGATACCCCACACGTATGGGTTTGATGAAATAAAAACTTTTGAGTTTCAGTTCTAAGTATGGGCACCCCCAAAATTTATTATTATTTTTTTCTACTTTTATGTAAAAATCTTAATGCGGTTCACAGAATACATCTACTTACAAAGTTTCAACAGTATAGATCTTAAAGTTTCGGAAAAAAGTGGCTGTGACATAAGGACGGACAGACAGACAGATATGACGAATCTATAAGGGTTCCGTTTTTGCCATTTGGCTACGGAACCCTAAAAAGGACTAAAAGTACCCCGTACAAATTACAAAGGTCACCGCGATACTGAAATGAACAAATGTACAGGGAAGTACTCGAAAAAATGGAACTAAGTTAACTAGGCGTACGCTTCACTCAATTTCCGGGCAACAAATGACGGGACACCGTATGTGTTGAGTCCGTGACATATACTCGGTGGACATCTTTATACGATTCAGGGATTTTTGTTCCATGGGGACAAAAGTCTCTCGTTTGCGCAGGCCTTTACCTATATGATATATATCTTGTATACTATTTTCAAACATTTATAATAATGTATGTGTATGTGTAAAATGTAAATGTTCAGTCGCATGTTCCAAGTACTTTGCCCGTCTAGTGATTTTTTTAGGAAAGTACAGAGTGACGTGTTGTCGAGCTTTCGTGTTGTGAAATAATCATAGTTTCCAACGCGATGTCATGCAGGGTCAGCCGGTGAATTTTATTATTGAAAGGTGTTTTACAATGACATCATCTTCATCATCATTTCATCCACTGATGGACCTCTATTTAGGTCTTCGTATAATTGGGTTGATGATTTGAGGATACTGTTTTAACATAATCACACATAATAAATTTATAGAATTACAGTGCGTAAAAAAATTCCCCGCCCGTTTGTAGCTTTAGAATTTCTTTTTTATATCATCATAATTATTAGCCTCAAAATTCAAAGATTCGCATCTTGTTTAGAGGAAAAAGAACACTTAAAACTTAAACGCACTTCTCGTGGGTTAGCCAAGATGACATTATACAATCGTAAACGCTAGTAGAAAACTAATCAATGCATGGAAATGACATTTAAGACCACGTGATTTATCGATGTAAAATGTCTTTTCCATACATTTATTAGTTTTCTACTAGCGTTTACGATTGTAGAATGGCATCTTCATCTTCGCTAACCCCTCTCAGTTGCATCAAGTTAGAAGGACTAATTGGGTGTTAACTCTTGATAGCCTAAGTTAGCGAGTCCAGGAACGATGGCTAGTTTACTAAGCTAAGAAGTGTGTGTGAGGGAGCGAGAGAGAGCAAAGTTTCTATCTCCTTGTCTAAATTAGCAAATATTTTTATTTAGTGGTATTTGTACCACATACAACTAACTACCTAGTTCTTTATTTAAAATTATTTTATACGAGTGGCACCGACAGACGTTGTGCTGTACATTTTTTTTGTGAATCTAAACCACTATCGAATCCACATGAACACACAAAAAAAATCATCAAGATCGGTTCAGCCGCATAGGAAGAGTTTAGTGACATACAAACGTACAGAATTATTATTTAAGGGTGGGGACACCAGACGGGTGATCAGTCCTCATTACCGGGACCATTTCACCCAAAACGTACAGAAGAATTATATATAACTAGCTGTTGCCCGCAGCTTCGCCCGCGTTAACTTTTGTCAAAAAAAACTTAGTGGGATGAAAAATAGACGATGACCGATTGTCAGACCTACCCGATATGCACACAAAATATCATGAGAATCGGTCGAGCCGTTTCGGAGGAGTTCAATTACGTACACCTTGACACGAGAATTTTATATATTACATATATAAAGATATCATTTTAACCAAAAGAGTTGTTATACAAAAAATTTAAAAGTGAGTCTCTCGTATAAAATTACAAGAATAACTTAACTACTGAAACTTCAAAGATAGTAAGTTTTCATAAACAAATTAGATTTAACACCTCACCGGCCGCTTCTTCATTCATCAAACTACTTTCACTTAAGATTCTTTCATTCAAATGGATACGATAAGATTTTCTTTTGTTTAAACAAACATAGAAGTTTTAATATATAGCGCATAAAACAAAGATATAATTAATTTATAGGACTGGCCTGTTGATCTAGTGGTTAGTGACCCTGACTGCTAAACCAGAAGGTCGTGGGTTCGATCCCCACCCAGGACAAATGTTTGCGTGATGAGCATGATCATTTGTTCTGTGTCTGGGTGTAGTTTATGTATAATATGTATGTATTTATAAGTATATATCAGTTGTTGTGGTTACAATAAGAACAGGCTCTGCCTAGTTTATGATCGGATGGCCGTGTGCGAGTTGTGCCAACATATTATTATTATTATTTGACAACCGGTGGGAGGGAAGCGCTGTGCCGCGCTCCCGGCTGCATGGGTACCACCATCTTGCTTGTTTCTCCCGTGAAACAGCTTTGCTGTGTTTCGGAGAGAAGGGCAAGACAGGCAGTGTAATTACTGGCACCGAGACGTAACATCTTATGTCTCAGGATAGGCAACACATAAATGAGTTGCCTGGGCTCGTTTCAGGTAAACTAGTTTACGTTCATGGGCGACGTCGACCACTTACCATCAGTTGGTACGTTTGCCAGTTTGCCTATCCAACTAACATAAAAAAAAAACCATAAAAAGTGTAAGTATCAAAGTTATATATATACTTTGATACACTTTTTAATTTTTATGGTTCTGTATTTATTATTATTTGTTAGACATATTGTGGCGACATAGTCCTCCGGTAACCGTATTTATTGTAAATATCCGGTGGTAGATAAAAAAAAAAGATTTTGAACTTGGAACGTAGGGGGTCAGAAAGATCTTAAACGGTAATGAACCCATAAAAAGTTATTTCATTATAGTTCGACATTCCCGAGTCACAAGAACAATTGTGCGTATCGGTAATAGCAGGTTGCAGATGAGATCTAAATATGCTAATTAGCGGCAGGTGAGTGGGTTCGACGACTCCCAGACGACTCCCACAGGTGTACCACAAAACATCTTCAGCCATTAACCTGCATTTCTTGGGTTCGGCACTCAAGTGCAAAAACGAAACCCTTCAACATCTTCAGTAAAAACTTACTCCTAAAAACGTATTCCTTTTCGAGGTTTATAAATAAATCAAAATCCATAGAATACGTTACCTACATTTCAAATAATCCGAACTAATCGGAAATATTCGGCAGTTGTAAGATTTAATTAAACTGTAATATAGGGATCGGCCGTCTTGGCGTTCATTGAGGGTGGCCTATATTCAGCAGTGGACGGATAGACTGATGATGATTATACTAATCTATACAGAAAAATAAAATTGGAGTATCTGTTTGTAATTTAAAATAACCGCTTTTTTATTTTTATAAATGCATAATATGCGTGGGTGTATTACACGGGACATATACATCAAAATATTATATATTTTTTATCTGTCGGTTTGTTTCGGCTAATCTCTGAAACCACTGGGCCGATTTTGATGGGAGTTTCACCGGTAGATAGCCGATGTTATAAGGAGTAACTTAACCTATAAAAATAATAATCATCAATCCAGGTACGACTGTAAATCTAACATAACGCGGGCGAAGCTCCGGACAACAGCTAGTATGTAATAAAGAGGTAATGTAAGTTTATGTTAACTCATCCGATTTAAAATTGTAATCTGTAAATGTAAATTAACTCCGACTGAGTGTTTGCCTCCTTATGTCATAAAAAACGTGAGCGAAGCCGCGGGCAATACTTGTACCACAACTAATAATCTGGGCAAAAGACTTGTATCCAGCTTTTAATAAATAAATAAAAAAATACTAATAAGCTACACACTTACATATATGTACTATATTTGCACCTGGAGAATTGTGCAAGACTTAAGCTGACGTATGAAAGAAAGAATATCTTTCAACAGCTAAATTAAATTTGTTCAAATAAAAGTTTGAACTGAACCGCAGGTGCGTGAGTCCAACTCGCACCTGACCGCTACCCTACAAAAATGTTAGCGTATGCATAACTGCAAGCTTTTGCAAATTTTTAGCATTCTCTCATTGGAAAATCCATATACACAGTATATTAAGTTCGTATTTTTTTTAATTACTTACAATCTAAAGCTACACTTTTTAATTTACTAAAAACCTACAAGTAATTTAACTACCATGTATTAATATTATTCCTTTGTAGGTAAAGGCAAAATTTATATAAGGATTCAATTATTTGTAATTTTAATGTTTATACATCATGTTCTTTATTTGCCCACTTGCTTTACATCAAAGAGAATTCCGCCGATTCCCAATTAGCCCTACATACGTATGTTTGTAGGATTAAACAACTATTTTTTTTTAAACAAAGGATTTGCATTAATTAAAAATATGGTTATATTTTCTTGATATATAAACTTTACTCGTTTTAATTATCAAACAATTATATATTAACTATTAGCCAATGTGTTCTACAGAAGTGTAACTAATAAAAAAATCTTGTGTATCTCTGTAGTCTTTATAAACAAAAATGATGTGAATGCTGTACTACAGTATGTACTCTTTTAGTACGTAAAGTAACCGTTAGTTTTTTATTGGTAAATTTGGTGGCTTACGATAAAATAAAATAGTATTCTTAATAGTAGCTCAAATACAAAAGCTTTCAAGATATATTGAATAGCAAAGGTAACTGGCTCCAGGTGACCCGGCAGGTGTTCGCTTTACAAAGACGAAAAGACCTCACGCAAAAAAAACATAACAGCGCTCCAAATGTCGCCACCATCTGTCCTATGCTTATAATAATAATGATGTTATGCAAGTTTTTCGAAAAACCTAAATCCACCAAATGAAATATACATTCGTCGCGTGAAACGACCGCAATTAAAAAAACGTGCGATCGAAAAGAGCGCGTAAAATACTCACCTATATCAACACCGCGTTAACACCTGTACCTAAAACAAGAAAATGCTCATTAGATCTCTTAAAGAATACATGAATCACTTGTAACTTCAGATACGGACATTGTAATGGTTAGAGAACGCGTGCGGTGTCATCGCTGTTGATTCGGAGGCGTCCGCCATGGTAGGCGCGAGCGTACGGACTGGCGAGGTCGAGGCTCCGGTCGGGCGTTTGTTAAGGCCTGCGAGACTCCGGGGCGCCGCCGCCGCGCATGCGCAGCACCCACCGACAACACCCCTGTCTCCGCGCGCTCCGGAAACGACGACTTAACAAGTCCCACCGCAAGACACTGTATCTCGGGCCAATCTTAAACAACGTTTATGGGAATGTTTACAATGCGAACGGCAGTGAAATACTTCATTCTCACTGACATACATAATTTAAGAGAAAATCGAAGTGAGCTCGGAATTCAATATGACAGGTGGGTTAGCCAACCCCACTATGGCTCAAGCCTTGTCGTGGCGGTGGGACTCAGTAGCCTAAAGTGAGCCCAACACTTTGGGCGAAGCAAATTGAGCCGAGGGAGCTGCTCTTTGTACCTCTCTTATAAGGAAAGGGGACACAAGACCAGGGGGGACGGGGAGGCGAGGGTGGGAACCTCACTCCATTGCATTGTCCGGACGTTGTTCTGTGGTGCGGGACGAACCCTGTATGGAGGTGGTGTCGGTTCCTTGAGGGACTGACTAGCCTTCGAGGTGCCCTATTTTCTTAATAGATCCGGGGCACCTCACCAAAGGCGGCATTGGTGGCACTCGCCAGGTTTTAGTGGGTAGAGCTGCATCCACCTTGCCATCTTTCGAGCGCAGCGAGTCCCACATACCCGCCTTGGGAGACCCACTCCCCCGCGGGATGCCTCAGAGCATTTCCCGGCGTTAAAGAAAAAAAAGGACTAGTAAGTTATTTTTCAAAATGTAATTTACGCTTTGTAACTAACACAGACGGACAAGACAAGTTCTATTTCTTAATTGTATTTCTAGAAGTAGAAGACGTGGAAATTCCGTAAACAAATTTTATATAGTATGCAACGTTACGGAACCTTCGTTGTGTACGATGGTACGCACGCTTGACCGGTTTATTTATAAGCTCGCGGCTTCTTCGTTCTGCATAGCATTTCTTCATTAATATAAAGAAACACAATAACTGTATTTCGCTACGTACACGCCAATAATGAGTACTTAATAATTACTGTCATAGCTTCTACTACTAAATATCATCAACATGTCAAATCGCAAATAATAATTATATGAAAAATTTACATCACTATTTAAAATTATGACTTGACATAGGCAGAATTTCGCCAATGGCGATCGTGAGCCAAAAATAAAACAAGAATCCCACCATAAATACCTTTTGCAATAAATATTACCTTAAAAATCATTGAAATGTATATTCGTAGCAGCAAGTCGTGTCGTTCATGAAAGTGTTCACTTACTGTACCGATTGAGCTTAAAGGCCATCAGGCCGAAAAGTCTAGCCCTTCCGAAAAAAAATAATCATGAAAGTGCCCGACTTTCATGATTTTTTTTTTCGGAAGGGCTTACGGAACATACAATTATATATATACATGGGGAATAAGTAAGTTCAATTTAATTGTTCTAATAGCCTCTAATTTGTTTCCATTTCTGTGTTATTTGATAAATTAATGGAAAAGTAATTATAACATTAAAAATACATACCGCAAGTGTATACAAAAAGTTCATATTATAATAAAACAATTTTTACGGATTTTATCGCGGTTTATTAAGATTTTTACAAGACCGACGATTCGATTATTAAAATTATCAAATCAAAATCCAAGCATAATATGTCACAGATTAAAGATACAGTTAGCACTTTCTGCGTAGATAGGACTGACCAAAATATTGATGTATCATAGGGTAGTTTCGAATAACTTTGTAACATTAGGACGTATGACACCTCAGTCCTCCCGTGACCATGGTTGCTGTAAAGTATCCGAAACGTCGGGCTTGTAAAAATCTTAATAAACCGCGATAAAATCCGTAAAAATTGTTTTATTATAATGAGTGAAATTCGCGTAAACATTAGAAAACAAAAAGTTCATAGTTGTAGCAAGGGGATCCCGAGTTTGTAAAAGATTAAAGCAATATTTTCATTCTTACAAAATATGTACTGTTTATCATCCTTTTATAATTATGTTTTAATAATGCGAAAAAAAATATTTAAAAAGCCACAAGTCCCTGGAAAATGTGTTTTTCTAAATTTAAATGCTTGTCAACTAGTCTTCTCCAGTGAAGATGGGAATGGTGCGAGAAATTCAGCATTTACCGGATCAGCACATAATATCCCTTGTATGTGCTAGTAACCTCGGAGGCGGTATGCGCTCCTCCTGCCTCCCGTCTAACCGTCGGGGTAAGGTTGGGTACCCCTGCCCCAGTAGAAAAATTCCGGCATCGGCGGGAGTGCTTCAGGTTGTCTGAGTTCCCCCATACTAGGAGAAAGATACTAGGAGAACTGGGGGATGCCCTGTGTTAGTCAGACACCGGGACACTCCCCTTCAAGCGGCTGAAGGAAACTCGCAGTGGTTTTAGTGCGGTATACCGACTCGAGGGTGGCGGGGAGCGCGGGGAGTCCCACATATCTCCGGGAATTACCCATTCAAGTGAATGTGCAAAGCGTTTCCACTGCGACAGCAAAAAAGGGTAACTACTCGACGGAAAATGACTGATAATGATGATGATGACGATAATATGTATCCCTTGTTTTCAGACAGTGGGGTCAGTTAGTGGGGTCAAGGGTTTGCATGAAGGGGATGTGTGAGACCCTTGACTGTTTTGTTTGTGTGATGATTCTAGCCTGACATAAAAAATTAAGTCGACAATAAAAAGGTAAAAAGTTAATATTGCGGTACGATATAGATTATATAAAAGCTTATAAAAAGCACGCTAATGTTTAGTAACCGATGCCCAATTTATTTAATTTTAGCAGCGTCCCGCGGTTTCAGCCGCGTACTTCCCATCCCCGTGGGAGCACAGGGATAAATTATAGCCTTTAAGTTATTCCGATTTATAAGCTATGTGATTGTAATGTTTCATTAAAATCTATTCAGTAGTATTTTCGTGAAAGGGTAAAAAACATACATCCATACATTCTTACAAACTTTCGCGTTTATAATATTAGAAGGAAGTAGGATAATTTTCCAAGAACCTTAAGCCTTAAACGATCTTTAGGGTAAGGTTTTTTTCACTATACACAAAGAGGTCAATTAAGAAAACGATGATTCAATAGAGAATAAAATTGACGTTGTCCGATTAATTGGCATTTATAACTCAACCTTACCTTTCAATCCTCTTATTTTAATAAAATAAAGTAGATACAGATATGTTATTGATTCACTAGAATATCTGTTCCCCGCAAGCCCATGAGGCTAGATTTATTACTAAGTACCCAAAGCGATACGCGTTTTAACTATTATGTTTGCCATTTTCTTTCTTGTAAAATTAATATATTATATACACACACAATAAAGTATATTCATTAATTCACTCTTGACTTTTATCAAAACAATATATTTTACAGTTAAAGAAGGGAAACAGAGTAATGTCGCATCGATTATAGCATGTATGTAGGAAATTGTATCATAATATAGAATTGTATTTTATACAAATTAAAATAAAACATAGGTATGATTATTTAAATTTATTGAATTTTATATTATTTTACGTTTTTAGGGTCCCGTAGCCAAATGGCAAAAAACGGAACCCTTATAGATTCGTCGTGTCTGTCTGTCCGTCCGTATGTCACAGCCACTTTTTTTCGTAACTATAAGAACTATACTGTTGAAACTTGGTAAGTAGATGTATTCTCTGAACCGCATTAAGATTTTTACACATAAGTAGTAAAAAAAACAATAAATTTTGGGGGTCCCCATACTTAGAACTGAAACTCAAAAAAAAAAATCATCAGATCCATACGTGTATTATTATATTTTATATTATACCTATTAATAGGTCTTTAAAACTGATATTGAGGTTACTAAAATATATTTTTTTCTAAACTGAATAGTTTGTGCGAGAGAGACTTCCAAAGTGGTAAAAAGTGTGTCCCCATATTATGTAACTTCTAAATTAAGAGAATGATAAAACTAAAAAATATATTATATGATGTAAATTACCATGCAAACTCCACCGAAAATTGGTTTGAACGAGATCTAGTGAGTATTTTTTTTAATACGTCATAAATCGTAAACCGCAATTAACCTTTCATTCAATCAACTCAAATTTAAAAAAAAACATTTAATTTCATAAACATAAACCTTATTTTTTGTTAAAGTGTCTAATGTTGTATATTATACAATGGTACGGAACCCTTCGTGCGAGAGTCCGACTAGCACTTTTTTTTTATTACTGGCACCGATACTTATCATCTTATACCTCAGGATAGGCAACACATCAATAAGTTGTCTGAACTAGTTTCAGGTTAACTTGTTTATGTTCATGGGCGACGCTGACCACTTACCATCATGTAGCTCGTTTGCCTATCCAACTATCATAAAAAAACTAATTGTAAAGACGCACGGCTCTGCTCTAACATACAAACATACCATCAGGGGTGGTACCTCTCGCTCACATAAAACCGGCGTGAAGCGACAACTATGCTTTTTTAATGTTAGTTGGATAGGCAAACTGGCAAACGTACCACCTGATGGTAAGTGGTCGACGTCGCCAATGAACATAAACTAGTTTACCTGGAACGAGTCCAGGCAACTCATCTATGTGTTGCCTATCCTGAGACATAAGATGTTAAGCCTCGGTGCCAGTAATTACACTGCCTGTTTTGCCCTTCTCTCCGAAACACAGCAAAGATGTTTCACGGGAGAAACAAGAAAGATGGTGGTACCCATGCAGCCGGGAGCGCGGCACAGCGCTTCCCTCCCACCCATTGGGGGGGGGGGGGGGTTAGGGAAAAGAGGGGCGACGCATCTGCATATGCGAATGTATAGGCATCGATAGTCGCCAAAAGACTTCTACTGCTCGTTTGCCCTCCTATGCTATAAAAAAATCGGATTTTTTTTACCTTTTACGTAAGGAGACCTATAAAATAAGGTTAGACATACTGTCTGACGTGGAAACGAGATATACATGATCTTTTATCTTTTAAACATATCAGTTGAAAACGTTTATTCTAAAATATTAAAGTAGTAATATACTTTCTCACATGGATTAATGATTAGCCTATAACGTATAAACCAATAAAAGAACAACTTTTAATCGATGTTCTAATTCACGCACGTTAACCTACTTGAACTACCAATATTTACCGGCACTAAACGACAACCAAAAACGAATGATCAATAGAATGTGTAATGACGGCGCGTCATATCTGTGTGTTGTATAAATAGTGGATAGCCCGCTATTGTCAATAGCTAATAGCTGATGAGCTTACAAAGACAAACGTCGCCTTGGCAACGGGACACCAACAATGAATTAACACATTTATTTCCTGAGGATTTATATATTTTATTAATTAATCTAATTGAAGCAACAATCATTATACATTGTTTCTTAATTTTTACGCGTATTTCACTCATTATAATGAAACAACTTTACGGATTTTATGGCGGTTCATTAAGATTTTTATAAACCCGACGTTTCGGATACTTTAGAAGTTTAGAGACACCGCACCGTGGTCACCGGAGGACTCCAACATGGTCACAAAACACGCTTTAAATAGCAAACCGAATTAAAATTTAGAATTTCTTTTTTTTTATAGGATAATTAAACGGATAAACAAAAAAAATGATATTACTTCTTGTAAAAAAGCATGTGGTGCTTTGGACTATATTTTTATACTAACTTCTTTCTTAGAAATAGATACCGATGAAATATTTTTAACAATGAATATCAAATGATGTGTGCAAAGTTCCAAATTAATCACACTTCAGAATTTGGTGAAAATTATGCTCAAAGATTCCATTACATACAGACCAAGCTTATAAAAGCGTATTATTATGCCGGCAGAGGAATTCTGCTGCAGGTATTAGTCCGAACAATTCCTCAGAACACTCCCCGTGGTAGATGCGGTAGAAGATACAGAACGATCCGACATGACATCATTTGTCATAATGACTTTAATAATTAAGTTCTTAGTTAAGATGCACAACAAGTACAAAGAGGCCTTGGGTTTCTTGATAATGGACTTGTTATAATAACAGTTGTCAAACAATGTGACAGATAGCTCTATCAATAAAACATCGGCAACCGAGATGACCTCTTCGATTGAAACAGTTTTTTTTTTTTTTTTTTTTTTTTCGGATGGATCTATGCTAATGGCCCGAAGGCCCTAATGCTTCAACGGATTGGTGTGAGCCCATTCGGCTCACTTTTGATTGGGGGGTTGCCCCCCGCCTACCGTGCAGTCTGCGACCACACGGCCTCCTGGCGTCGGTTGTGAATTGAAACAGTCCAGTCGGGGCAGACATTTAAATAGAAAAAATTTCGGGGAGCGATTTTTTTTTTTTAAAGTTAGACGTTAAGAAAAAAAATCGCCCCACGTACTTTTTTCTATTTCAGGCTAGTTATGTCTGGCCCAACTGGACTAACAGACCTAGAAGATAATAGATAGGAATCCCAAAATTATTTGTAACTCAGGGTGTACAATTTGTTGTTTGTTTCACGGGAGAAATAAGCAGGTTGGTGTTACCCAAGCAGAGAGAGCGCGTCACAGCGCAATTCAACCCTCCCACCGGATGGTTACCCGGTTGGTATGTGCCAGCTTGTTGATTTAGATTTGTCAGATTTTTGAAGTGTAACTTCTTTGCGCGCATGAGGGTGAAATTTTGACGGATGAAACGTCACGAAAATGTGCAACGTTATTGTCCAAGAAGAGGGAGCGATTGATTGAGACCGACTAAGAGAGAGTGAGAAGGGCGAACGTAGTTTGAAGCACATAGCCATGGAGTAAGAGTATAGCAAGTGAGTGAGAAAGATTGAGAGAGAGAGAGAGAGTAAGATAGCGCGAACGTCGCGAAGCGCGAAATGTCTCGGAAATTTAAAGCTTTAGATTAGTATAAATATAAACGAGATTAAAAAATTAGTTTGTCAAATAAGTTTCACTTCTGACATGTGTACCTTTGTACGTAAATACTTTTATTTTTTATTAGACGGGTATCACCGTCCTGTTTATTTAGAAAATAAACAGGACGGCGATACCCATATAGACACCGGTGAAGATTATGCGGAAATTAACGATTTTTTCATATAGACCCCGGATTAGACTGATGATGAAACATAAATAAAAAACAAAGTGTGAGACTGTAGCAGGTGTCCTTAGACAATGCACTATGATATTCATCGTGGGAACACGACCAGTGGTGAACGTCGCCTCGTGCGACGCTGACCTATTATTTCCAACTTCTTCAGCCATAGCGTATAATTGTGGAAGTTGGCCTGTAATTTCCACCACCTGATGAAATATTCAGCCCTGAGAACACGCGCCAGCCGAGTCTAGGCTGTGGGGAACCCACGCTACCTGCATGGTAACTGGTGGGAGTTTTAAATCGTTACCTTTGCCTATGACAAGTAATTACGGAAACATTCAAGTCTTTTGTATTACATACACAATGAGACATATTTGAATTCAATTACATACATAATCTATTTGAATATTTTCAAAAATACTTAAGTTACCTACAATCCCTCATAATTAAATTTTACAATTTTTTGTGAGGATAAATGGATTAATCAAAGACGCAAAATTATCAAATAGAATATATTATCAATAGGTAGTGCCATGCTGCTTTGCAGCCGAACTGGGCCGGCACGACCAGGGTGGTACCCCTCGTTCACATAACACCGGCGTCAAGGGTCCGAAAGATGGTAAGGTGGACGCAGATATACCCACTAAAACCAGGCGAGTGCCACCAATGCCGCCATTGATGAAGTGCTCCGGATCTATTGAGCAAACAGCGCACCTCGACGGCTAGTCAGCCCCTCAGGGTACCGACGCCACCTCCACAGAGGGGTTGTCCCGCACCACAGAACAACCCCTCCCAACGTCGGGAAAGTACAATGGGGTGAGATTCCCGTCCTCGCCCCTTGCCCCCAGCTCTTTTGTTCTTCTTATAAGAGGGGTACAAAGAGCCGCTTCGGCTCAATTAGCTTCGCCCAAGGGAATGGGCATATTGGCTACTGAGCCCCACCGCCACGTCAAGGCCTGAACCATGGTGGGGCCGACAGTGTAAGTACTCCAATGTTTCTTAGAAAGCTATTTATACCTTAGACAATGCCATAGATAGGGAACAACACATACAAACAGGAGAATCTATTGACAATAAAGCAACCCCGCTCCTCCTTAGAGCTGCCCAACGAGATGTGAACGCATTACCGCTCATGAGACGCCCGCTAATATCGTCGCATTAACATAACTGCGACAGGCTATTGTGTGAACAGAGTAATTTGTTTATGAGGGGTGATTAATAGACTTTGTGACATCATCACGGCGAACGGAAAGGGTCTTCTTATTTTATATAGATTAGAGGAAGGACTAAGCTCTTCTGCAGCGCCACCTGGTAAGTTGTAATCGTAACACCTATCTAAGAACATGCACCAATCAAACCCAAACCCATCATTGAAAATCGCATCAAAATTAGAATAGTTGTTTTAGAAAAAAATGGCAACATTGGATTGTACAAAAAACGTTTGCTGCAGTGCCCTCTGGTGAGGTATCAACGTAATACCTATCTAATAACATGCACCAATCAAATCCAAACCCATCTCTGAAAACCGCATCAAAATCGGACTAATAGTCTTGGAGATAAATGGCAAAATAGGTTTGCTTACACAAACTGCCTCTCACCCCAAACGCATATACAGTCTCCGTTCCTTTGCGGGTAAAAATGGCGGATTACGATTGCGAGATTTCGCGGGATCGAACACCGCCAAATAAGATATTTTAAAAACACATCCGCAAATATACGATGACTATGAAGCTTAGAAGCCAGGGTCCCGAATACCGGTGCCGATTATATACTCGATGATTTTAGGTAACAAATATATGCCCTACGCGTAACGTTACTTAATACTGAACAATAATTTAATTCAATTTGCAAAAGGGGTAAATACTCCCTGATGGTTTATACCTACGTCGAAACAGTTTTTTTACCCTTTTTTTACTGCCTATAATACCTTAATTAAAAGATGTCCTTTTGGTCGGTATTTCTTAAATTTAATTAATTAAACCGACTACCTAATGACAGTGAACCATCAAATCGTCCAAGATAACCAGCACATTAGAGTAATTAATAGATCAACTATAGGAAAACATATTGCCGTCATTGTTACTAGACCCGGTCCGAAGTGGCTTTAATATTTAATATTGTATCGATCATAAGTCCTAATGTTCGGTGTTCACACGACTAGCTAAACACGAGACTGATAGAAACAAAATATTATGTACGTACAACAAACTTTTTTATATCGCAGGGATCGGCCATCTTGGTGTTCATTGAGGGAGGCCTATGTTCAGTAGTATTTAATAGAGGCTGATGATGATGATGATATCGCAGGGATACCTTTATGGATGTAGCAAGGATTTTCTGGAAGATCCTGACCCTATGTTGGACTTGCACCTACAGTCGCTTTTTGAGAGTCCCGGATACGCAGGCAAGAGGATCACCTCAGCGACAGACTGGTCCTGGCGAAGGCCAGACAACTCCTCGTAAAGAGGGACTGCCGCTACAAAGCAGTCCCCGCGATGTCGTGGCATACTGGGCCCAGGTTCCCATCCTGACCCGAAGAGCACAGGGGCGTTACTGGAGGCGCATTGAGTAGCGCCTCCAACACACTTCTGTTTACCTTAGCTTCTTAGCTTCGAATGTCGAATGAATGAAAGTCCTGCCGTGACCAAGGTTGCTACTTTGACATGTAAACTATCCGAAACGTCGGACATGTAAACATTTTAATAAACCGCCTTAAAATCCATAAAAAGTTGTTTCATTATAACACGTAATAATAATTTTGATAAATATCCTTTTGCGGAATAGGTCTGTAGCACTCCTCCGCCACAAAATACGAATAGCAAAACCGCTGTATGAATTCCACTGCCATCAAGTGTAGACTTTGAAGTTTTTAAGTAGGCGGGCGTCCTTTTTTTGGATTAACTTTTGAAAATTAAATTAATTTGATATTACAGGATCAGTTAAGTTGTAAAGTGTATATATGTATTAGTAGTTATTGTTGAATATTTATAGTTTTAGTTTGTTTTCTTCGCCTGGTAAGTCATTTCATTGTATTATATGTAAATAGGAATTTTCTCTCGGCGACCATATTGGAGCCCGAAGACCCTGGAGGGACATCCCTCCAGTGTTTCATTTAGTCACAATCGATG
The DNA here is from genome assembly GCA_963853865.1 of Helleia helle. Taxonomy (NCBI): domain Eukaryota; kingdom Metazoa; phylum Arthropoda; class Insecta; order Lepidoptera; family Lycaenidae; genus Helleia; species Helleia helle. The sequence continues at coordinate 13,367,552 of OY971433.1, read as the reverse complement.
CGTCGGGAATGGAAACGGAAGGTTCAATTATAGATATAGACTGTTTTTTTTCCAATTGTATATCTTGAACTATTTTGTTGTTGTCTCTAGTGTGTGGTCAAATAACGTTTTGCTTTCTTTCTTTCTTTGGAAAGCTTACTTAATCGGTTAAAATAAAAAAAACCAAAACCTACTAGAAACCAAAAGAAGAGAAGAAATCACAGATATACGGGTCTATCAGATTGCCAACTTTTCCCCAATGATTTAAAGGATAATGTTATTCCTAAAGTGCTCGAGTCTGATGATAAAAACACTGAAATCCACCATAATGAGGCTGCTCACTCTAACAATATTACAAGTAACCCTCGCGCTGCTAGGTCGCTTTACAAGGCGTCAGACCCTGCGCGGTGCGCCCTAATGTTGTCCATGTTCAAAAAATCTTACAAACTAAATCAAACCGGATCCATTCACCCAGTACAATTTGGATTTTTTCTTTAAAAAAGTTGAATAAAAAGCATTGTAGAGGGAAGCATCAAAATTGGAAGGAACAGGTTGTCTTTACAATTTGAAACATTTCAGGATGCTAACACATATCTAAATCACAAATCTCTTGATGTTAATAAACACAAAGCATTTATTCCGGCCTTCACTATCACCCGCATGGGAATAGTGAGAGCTGTTCCATGTGACTGAGAAAGATATTATGGAAAATATTGAGCTTCCGCAGAACTGTGGAAGTATTTTGAAAGTTCAGAGATAAAACAGAATGGTACATGACGGCGAGACGCCCAAGTTCATTCCAACTGATACCGTAGTTTTGAGCTTTATATTTACCCGACGCTGCAATGCTGCCGTTTTGGTCACACCAAAATGCAATGCAGAGGCACTCGAAGGTGTTACAAATGTGGTGACAACCATTCAGGTATAAGCTGCGAGATTGAAAGAGATGATGCTATGTGTATCTTATGTTCTGATTCCCATTTAGCAACAGACAAAAAGTGCCCAGAGTACGCTCGGCAAAAAGTTATAAAAGAAACAATGGCTAGAAACTCTATATCTTATTCAGAAGCCAGGAAAGTCCATCCACCAGTTTCGAAATATTATGCTGACGTTGTTGCTTCTGCTTCATCGGCCCCTTCTTGTCCAACTATTACTTATTCCAGCCCCAATAATTTATGAAGCCTTTCTAAGAGAGAATACTGTTTTCCTATGACTATGTAGTCATATAGGAAAACAGTATTCTTGAATCCCAAAGCTCGTCCCAGAAATGCTAGTAAGGGATATAATCAAAAAGCGCATGCAGCATCATTTCTATAATTCAGTACCTTTCACAATCTAACATTATTAAAATACCGTCCGACGATGCCGCTTTTTCAACAAGTTTTTTAACTCATGGACAGTCAGGACCATCCACGAAACCAGTCTCTGGTGATTCAATGGAATTGCCGGAGTATTAATAGTAAAAAAGTGACCAATTTTTTTTTAAAGAATAGTTACAAACCATTTGCAGTCTCTTTTCAAGATACTTGGCTTCGTTCCGGATTCAATTTGAGTATTCCAGGATATATCTGTTTTAGAGAAGACAGAACAAATGGGTATGGTGGAGTTGCACTAATTCTTAGGGGAGGTGTGCCCTTTGTCTACATACCCATATCTAATCACAGTGACAAATTTTCTATTATTGCTGCTAGTGTAAATAATATTTGTTTTCTAAATATGTATATACTTCATCCTTCCACTGAAGTCTTTGACGATATTCGTAGCATTATATCTTCCCGCGTCCTATTTTGGTCATGGGAGATTTCAATGCACAACATTCTATGTGGGGAAGTTCTAAATCTGATCATTATGGTGCTAGAATCTTAGATGATAATAATTTATGCCTTCTAAACTTTGGTTGTCCTACTAGATTCTAGAAGGACACAGCTCCATGAGGGTATTAGTGCACCAGACCATACCCTGTGTAGTCCCTACATTAAACTGGTGGCCTATATCGTCTTCATGTGGAAGGCCTAATGAGGCTCTAAGGCCTGATTAACATTATCAAATATGGACTAGGGTTATAGTTTTAGAAATACGGGCAGTATTCAGCCATTGAAAATTTCAGAAACTACGAAAAAAGAGGATTTTACGTGTCACTTTTTAATCATACAACATATAAATTATCAATTTCAATGGATTTAAAACAATAGACAAGGACCAATTCAATATGATAGTATCCTTAAATTATAAACGGGGCAAAATATTATACTCGAGCGAGATTTATAGATAGATTTCCCTGGCCAAAAGAATCACCCCCGCGCGAGTGAGAGACTACTATTTTATCTCACATAAATCGTTGTGAACTAGCATTAGTGACAAACTGAGTGCATTCGGGACTGCACGTATTGTTTTAGTCAATAATGGCTTACTTGTACGCGATCAAAGCTCACTATGAGTTTACGTAGCAAGGATAAAACCTGTCTCATATTTGGTGTGGGAAAACCGCTACCAATTACCAAATAGCATGTTTCCAAAACAGAAGAGGTGATGAAGCATTTTATTACAATGTCTGAAAGATTGGGTAGTCATTTAAAAAATTCTGTGAATGACACCAGTGAAATCATTGTTACCGACTTGGAAAATGTGTGGAAGAAGGCATTACTCACGATAGGTCATAGAGCGATCGTTAAGTTATTTAAGAATTATCACGAGAAATACAAGGCTTTACTGAAACCGTACAAAGGTAGGTGTAATAATAAAAACTACATGAATAAATAAGACGAGTTCAGGAGGGAGAACCAGTAGCTATTTGATATTTCTACTTGAATTACCTTTTGAATGTTGTTCTTGTGAACTTAAACGCAAAGTACCACTTCAAGAAAGGGATTTTCTAAATGACCAAAGTGGTGACAGGAAAATGATGATTGGTTCGGTAGATATATAGAATACAAATAAAACGATGAGCAACAATTTAAAAACGTCATCGATGAGCAACAATTTAAAATCGCAGACATCAGTTTCTGAAATTTAAACTCAAAGATTGACTCGCAAAAAATCAAACACTGTTTCCAGCCTTGAGGCCGAGGGAGAATGCTCTGAGGCATCCCGCCTGGAGAATGGGTCTCCCCAGGCAGGTATGTGGGACTCGCAGCTCTACCCACTAAAACCCGGCGAGTGCAACCAGTGCCGCCTTGGTAAGGTACCCCGGATCTGTTAAGCTAACAGGGCACCTCGACGGCTAGTCAGTCCCGCAAGGGACCGACGCCACCTCCACAGAGGGGTTGTCCCGCACCATAGAGCAACCCCTCCCAACGTTGGGACAGTACAATGTGGTGAGGTTCCCATCCTCCCCCCCTTGCCCCCTGATCTTTTGTCCCCTCTTCTTATAAGAGGGGTACAAAGAGCCCCCTCGGCTCAATTAGCTTTGCCCAAGGTGCTGGGCTCACCCTAGGCTACTGAGCCCCACCGCCACGTCAAGGCCTGAACCACGGTGGGGCTGAGGGCTTACCCTTGCCGTATACCATTACGAACCCACAAAAGGGTAGTCAACTAGTTTAGCCAGAACCTTACATGGCTTTGGAATATCAGGTAGAGCAAGAGCTGCTATCGTCTCAGGTACGTTACAAGATACTGGACTAGCGATGCGATAAAAAAACATTTCAAATGTTGTCGATCGCAGCAAAATTCTTCGAGCGCGTACTAAAAAAGGACCGCTACGCCTGCTGTTAGTAATGAACAAACAAATAATTCGTCGAAAACTATTTGAATCTCATTTGACGGACGCCTAGACTTTTTTTATGAATGAAATGACCCTTTTTCATGAAGATATGCGCCGGAAAATCACGATAGAAGAACACATCTGTGTTCACATAGAACCTGGATCGAAATACTTGGGCCACATTCCAACCCCGTCAGATGATGCTCAAACAATCGTACATAAGATGTTTGCCTATTTCATAGCAAAAGATCTAAAGTTTTAAAGAAAATCATGGCAATCAGCTGTCATGGAACTGCTGTAAATACCGGCTATAAATCAGGTATTATCAGGTTACTTGAAGGCAAGCTACAACATACACTTCAATGGCTCGTATTTCAACAGTACCAACGAACTCACTTTGAGGCATTTCTTTGAGCATGTAGATGGAACTACAACAGGACCAAAAAGTTTTAGGGCAAGGTTGGACGGAGTCTGAACAACTGCGAACTTCTCCCGGTCACAACTTTTCATGCAATCCAATCCATGTTACCAAATATAACGAAATCTCGAAAAGACCTTAGCACCGACCAGCTATATTTTCTAGAGATGCGGTCAACGACGGTCATTGCAACCCAAACTTAGCCAAACGCAATCCCGGGAAAATCTGTTACTCAAGCTGGTTGACAACAGCCAACAGGTTTCTAAGGGTGTATGTTTCTACTTCATCTCCATCAGAAAATCTTGTGGTTTTAGATGAGTTTGTGATAAAGGTGTACACGCCGATGTGGTTTCAGATAATGGGTTTTTATTACCTTACCTTACTTTATTAACGGAGCGCAACACGCATTTAAGACTTAAAGAAGGTAGTGGATCTAGTGATTCAACGGAATGGCTTATTGGCCACTGGGAAAACAATGATAGCAATGCTATACGATGAAAGACGGCAAATAAAAGAACTCGCTCAGAGACGTATTCGAGAGAGGTCGGTTTTCACACCTAGAAGGGTGTTTGTTTTAAGTGCCAACGTTTAATTTTGAAGCAAAGAATTACACGGACTTGATCGACACCACTCACCATGCAAATACCAACTACAGTCATTGCCGAACCATTTTGGACCTCAATAGCTTAAATGCTACGAGATATTTAGACTTCCAGCGCATATCTTGTCACACGCAAGCTACAGAAAGATGCATAAAGTTGATAACGGAATCATGTTCTGCTGTCTATGGCCCAGAACGAAGTGAAAAAATATATATAAGAAATAAGTTGGAGTCATCTCGAATAATGCCCATATTCGAGTCAAAGAAACATTACAAAATTGGGTAAAATTTCGCTGTTTCAATTCAATGTAAGCTCTTTGTTGCCGTTTGTTTTATGTAATTTTGTTTTTGTTTATTGAAAGTACTTTTATTACTTGACGAACTAAAGTCAATTTCTGTCATTTTTTCCAAACTTCAAGTCCCTTTGGGCAGTATTTCTGCTCATAATACATTGATTCTGTCATATTAACTGGAGTCACCATCTGAACAAGCACTCCTTAGAGGATGCCATAACTCATTTTTATGAAAGTCTCCGTGGTCTTATAGAGAAATATATACCACAAAAAACTATCAGAGGCAATACCAAATTTCCACCCTGGTACAGCCCTGCGCTTAAGAAACTCCTCAAGGAAAAATTGAAATATTATCGCAAATATCGAGTTTATGGCAACACCGCTGATTACGAAACTTTTTCACTACTCCGTAAGAGAGCCAAAATAATTGAAACAGATTGTTATCAGATATATATCAAAAAGTGTGAAGACTCAATAATTAGGAACCCGAAATTCTTTTGGTCATTTCTTAAAAATCATAAAAACGGTAATAGTGGCCTTCCTTCATCCCTGTCATATAATGGACAATCAGCTAACACAGGACCAGATGCTTGCTTCCTTTTTTCAGCATACTTTAATGGTAATTTCCTTGCACCAGGTCAAAGCTTACATAGGCATCGTAAAGGATCACTTGATATTAATAATTATTCTACACTTCTATGTAATAATGAAATATCTCCGGATGAAGTGGGGAAACTACTGAAAGATATTGATCTCAAGAAGGGTATGGGTCCGGACAATATTCCACCTCTATTCATTTCACGATGCTCCGCTTCCTTAACCGAACCTCTTACACTTTTATTTAAGCGTTCCATTACAGAAGGTGTAGTGCCAAAAATCTGGAAGTCCGCATTCATATCCCCGATTTATAAAAATGGTGATAAATGCGAAATAAAAAATTATAGGCCTATTTCAAAATTATGTATATTTGCGAAAATATTTGAGCGCATTGTTTACAATCAAGTATACAGTATATTTTCAAACTTCTTTATTAATGAGCAACATGGATTTTTAAAGCAGCGGTCAACTGCATCTAACTTGTTAACATTTGTTGATTACGTGTCTGAAAGTATGGAGTTGGGAGGACAAGTTGACGCTATATTCACAGATTACAGCAAAGCTTTTGATCGTATAGATCACTCTTTGCTTCTTGATAAGCTTTACCTGGCAGGAATCCATGGCAATCTCTTTCGATGGTTTGCTTCCTATATCGAAAATAGATCGCAGGCTGTAGTCCTTAATGGCTTCTGTTCAGATTGGTGTTATGTACCATAAGGTGTGCCCCAAGGATCGTTACTGGGACCCCTTCTCTTTAACATTTTTATAAATGATATATACTCATGTTTTCGGCACTCACAATTTCTTTTGTATGCTGATGACATGAAGATATATAGAACCATCAGGAATCTGAATGATTGCCACTTGCTGCAGGAGGACCTGGACAGACTCGAAGAGTATTGTCATAATAATATGTTGGAACATGTCCATCCAAATGCTCTTCCATGACATTTAGCCGCTCATCTAAAACTGTTCAGTTCTCCTATAAATTAAAAGCACAAGAACTAATAAGGGTAACAGAAGTTCGCGATCTCTGTGTCATTCATGAGACAAAACTCACATATAATAAGCATTTGGACTTTATTATCAATAAGGCTACAAGGTTTTTAGGATTTATATATAGAATGAGTTCGGAATTTAGGAATACCAAAACATTAAAAATTCTCTATTGCTCCTATGTTTGTAGCTCCTTGGAGTATTGTTCTCAAATTTGGAATCCGCAATACCTCATTCATGTTAATAGGTTAGAGTCGATCCAAAAAAGATTCATTAAACATCTACAATATAAATGCCAAACATACGACCCTAGTTATGAATCGAGAGCTAGGAGATTCCATCTTCTCCGTCTTTTTGAAAGACGTCGTATAGCCGATATTGTTAGCCTACTTAAGATTGCGCAGAACAAAATAGATTCACCACTATTACTGTCTAAAATACATTTTAAAGTCCCTTCCAGGTGCTCTAGAATTCCTACTTTATTGTATACTCCATTTAGTTACACTAATTACAGGAAAAATTCATTCCTGATCAGAACCCCCCGAGAAATTAATAAATTGAATGACATTCCGGAATTAGACTTTGATTTATTTAACATATCAATATTTGTTCTAAAGACAAAGCACTGGTTTAATGCGATTCCTTGAAGTTGTTGTAAGTGCCTTATTTTTTTAAACTTAATTTATGTTTTCTATTAGTTATTATTATATAAGTTACTAACTCATGCTCATGTTCAAGCTTTAGTTTTTTATTTAGCAACCGTAAGTGAAAACTTGTAAATGGTGTATTTTTCAATTTAAACAGATTTAATGTAAGCTTTGTAAAGTATCACTGTTTGTTTTCCAAATAAAATAAAATAAAATATTGACTTATTATAGTACTAGCTGTTGCCCGCAGCTTCGCCCGCGTTAACTTAGATTTACAGCCGTTCGGATTGATGATGATTATTTTTGTGGCCAAAGTTACGCCTTATAACGTCAGCTATCTGCCAGTAAAAGCCTCGTCAAAATCGGCTTAGCCGTTTCAGAGATTAACCGGAACAAACAGACGGACAAAAATGGTTTTTCTTAATGTAAGTGCAGTATATTATTTCATAGATTTTAACCGCGACTTGGTCCGCGTATAAGAAGTATTGTTTTAAATCTTATTTTTCAAATAAAGTAGTAGTAGCCATGCTGCTTTGCAACCGAATTGGGCCGGCACAACCGTGGTGGTACCTCTCGCTCACATAACACCGGCATCAAGTGACAGCTATGCTGTCGCGTTTCGTGCGGTTTGTGAGTTTCTGGTGGCCCATTGGGAAGTATAGGGAAAAGGAGGGCAACGCATCTGCATAACTTTTGGCTGTGCCGATGTCTATGGGCGTCGGTAGTCACCTCCGGCTCCGACTGCTCGGTTGCCTCCATGGGACATAAAAAAAAAATGGTTCCAATTTACAAACTATAATAATTTAAATAATACTATTTACTTCCACTGTAAGGCCCGATAGTACGTTTTTATAAAATATATATTTATTTAATTTAGTAGTACATTATTATTATATTTAAATAACTTTTACGAATTATATCGCGGTTTATTAAGATTTTTAAATGCCCGACGTTTCGGATATTTTCCAGCAACCATGTTCATGGGAGGATTGAGACGTCCTATAGTATTTATTTTGTGTCCTAACGATACAAAATTATTCATAACTACCCTATGATATTTATATATTAATTCAAATTAGTACCTACTACCAGCAAAAAAACTACGAAAAAGTTATATTTTTTATTCATTTATTTTATTATTGTTCCTAGCATTGTTTATAAATAGTACTTTGTCATTTATTGCAATTTTAAATTATTAAATAATTAAATAAAAACATATTGGATATAAATTACAAAGAACCTAAAACTAAAAACCTTAAAATATAATATAATAACTTAAGTATATTAATAAAAAGGAGTCCCTTTAGGCAAGGTTCCGAAGATTTTCACAGCGTTCCCCCTTTGAATTGCTAGATTAATTCTTTGTCCTGTGATGTCGACTAACCTTTTTGTTATTTCCTTAAAGAGCCTTAAAGCGCTAGGACCCCACGGACCAAGGGTCTCGACACCGAATGGGACAAAATCATATTCGGAGCCTAGACCCCTGTATTTGCATACTTTAGCTTTTTCAGCCGCTTCATTATTATATATAAGTATTCCTTTTTTATAATATAATGAATTCTATTAATAAATAATTTTTGCATAAATTACTAATATACATGAATACTTCATTAAAAACGCGTGCAATACAAAAGTGCGATCCTCATAAGGATTCGCATCTTGTAATGGATAGCGTGATCTACATTTTGTGTTAACGCCATCTATTGTCACACCTAAAAAACTTCTTGTTACACTAATTATACATCTTATATCTTACCTAGGGTCTCAAACTATCTCCATATCAAATAACACTCAAATCGGTTGTGGTTTAACAAATACACAGTCCCGGCGTTTTAGCTGCACAACTCCCGTTCCCGTGGGATTTTCAGGATAGCAACTATTTTATGTCCTACGTTAAGTTCCAAAGTATCTTCATACCAAATCTCACTCAAATCTGTTCAATGGTTTAGAAGATAGACAGTCCCGGGTTTTACCCACATAGGTCCCGTTCCCGTGGGATTTTTAGGATAAAAACTATTTTAAATCCTACGTTAAGTTCCAAAGTACCTTTATATTAAATTTCACCCAAATCTATTGCGTGGTTTAGAAGATAGTCTGTCTCGGGGTATTACCCGCATAGGTCCCGTTCCCGTGGGATTTTCAGGATAAAAAATATTTAATGTCCTATGTTAATTTTCAAAGTATCTTCATATCAAATTTCACCCAAATCTGTACAGTGGTTCAGAAGGTAGATAGTCCCGGGGTTTTACCCAAATAAATCCCGTTTCCGTAGGATTTCCGGGATAAAAACTATCCTATGTCCTTTCTCGGGTTTCAAGGTATCTTCGTGCCAAATTTCATTCAAATCGGTTCAGCGGTTTAGGCGTGAAGAAGAGACAGACAGACAGACAGACAGAGTTACTTTCGCATTTATAATATTAGTAAGGATTAACATAGAGCATCCCGCAGTGGCCCATAACAAAACAAGAAACAAAAAAACCAGTCCAGCCTCTTATACCTCTTATACATGGCAAAATTTCTGCGGTACCGCTGTTATGATTTCGCAGCAGAGGTGTGCTACGGGCCACAATGTCTGATTTTTATCTAAATATTCACGTTGTTAACGTGAAGACATAATAGAAAACAAGTTACATTCACATTTATAACATTAGTGCAGATTTCAATACGTAGATAAAGTAAAATGTGTCTTTGCAAAAAATGTTTGTTCGGTTTTAAGGTGTTATTTACTGATTTCACTTGATTCCAGTTCGTCCGGTAAGATATCCAAATATATCCGGCAACAGGGGTAAATTTGGCCCGGGCCAAAGTTCACTTACCCAGTTGTGTTTACTTTTTGTTTAGTATTATCTGCATTGGTTTCAGTTATTGAAATGCCCAGAAAAAGACCGTATGCAGGAGCTGGTACCCAAAAATACGGTAAGAAAACCCTTTATACTGAAGATATACTTGAAAAAGCTTTGGAGAATATAAAAAAATCTAGCATTTCCCAAAGATTTGCTTCCGAAACACACATTAAAATATAAATTAAAAAATCAGCACAATAGGCTCACTGTAATTTAAGCAGAAGGGGAGGAAAGTATATCCAGTCACATCATTACATTAGCTGATCATGGCATACCGATATGTTTGCAAGATGTCCGTGTAATAGTAAAGAAGTACTTCGACGAAAACAACAGAACGCGAAAACATTTAAAATTAATTTGCCTGGATGGCAGTGGGTCAAACTGTTCTTAAAGCGCCGTTCTTAGATAGAACAGAAGATTGCTCATCCCATAAGCTGTGACGAGCGAGCTCAAGTTAGCATGAAAATAATTGAGAAATATTTTGAGAATCTAAGTGCTGAGATTGAAGGTGTTCCACCCGAAAACAACTTCAATATCGATGAAACAGGGTTTCGTGACACCCGTTTTTAAACAGAAGTGCTGGAACCAAATATCATTGAAATTCGAAATTCTACTAAATCCTGTTATACCGTATTTTTTTTGCGTGAATGCAGAAGGTGAATTTATACCATTGTATATAAGCCAAAAAAAGCCAAAGCCAAGCAAAAGTTGTCTGACTGGATCAAAGGTGCTCCATCAGGTACTCAAATTGCAGTCACGTCAGGTTCGATAGACGCCACAACCTTCGATGACTTATTTGAGATACAGGTACTCCCTGTTCTTAAAAAGAAAGAAGGAAAAAAAGTCATTATTGGAGACAACTTAAGTTCCCATATCACAAGAAAATGTCTTAGGCTTTGCGCAGAAAATAATATAAAATTCATTTGTCTAGTTCCCAATAATTCTACTCACCTCTTACAGCCAAAGGATGTATCATATTTCAGTGAATTAAAATCGAATTGGCGGACGATTTTACGAGACTGGAGAAAAACAAAACAAGGTAACGATATTAACTCTTGCCTAAAGGAGTGTTTGCGTCTTTATTTACAAAAACTACAGAAGCAGGTAACTAAGACTGCTGCACAAAACGCAATTTTTGATCCGGAGGTAGTCCTTAAGAAACTGAAAGATTACGCAAAGCCAGGAACGCTTAAGGAAGAAATTCGAGGCTCAATAGAGGAGAATTTCAAGACTTCCGTAACAGAATTGAGAGATAATGACTTACGATTGAAACAGAATAGAAATTTTCAAATACCTGTAATTGCTGGTAAAAGCGTATCTGTTAAAGAAGTAGAAAAGTATTATCTGGAAAGACAAGCTAAGGAAAAGAGTAAGGAGCCACCCATTTTTAAAGTATTACTTTTTTATATTATAAAGCGTGCCATCTTTATTTATTATTATCAACATATGTTACGAAGATATTTTATTAAAAAATAAAGATGATTTTCATACGCTTTTTATTCATTTTTAATGTAAGTATTTTATAGTATATTTGCTTTGTTCGCAATTTTTTTTTTCAATTTCTCGAGATTTGCTTTCTATACCTTAAACAACTTATCTTCATTTAAGTTTAATAAGTATCCAAGCCACACGAAAAGCATAATATAGTATTCGGTGAAACCAAGACGTAAATTTCAAATATCGGAACAAAGTTACCCAGAGTCTGGTGAAAATAGGCCTCCTTCAAGGAACGCAGACCCGTGTATATATATAAGCAGTGGATGAACGATGAGAAACTTGCGGATCACCATCACAACCAAAATCTCAAAATTCCTCGTACGTATACACTTTATATGCTATATATTTACCATACAAAATATTAAAAAATACTTTTATATAAGATTCCTATCAAGCAGCGACATCGTCAACTATCCTAACATTTGGCTGACGTCTTAGAAATACGCATTAATCATCATCATCACAATCTTTTGCCAAATCAGAACCTATCTCAAAAGTCAAAACGACACTAGATGATTGACATCTGGCAAAACGCCAGAAATTGTATTGACATTCATAAGAAGAATTTAATAATAATTACCACGCATGGCATATGCAGACAATATACATTCATCAGCCTTGTCGCATGAGTCTAGTTTAATTAACTCAAAATTATAGACGATCTTAATAACCCAAATTAAATGACCACAAGACAAGACAAGACATATACCTAGATAGGTATACTAAATATCTGAAGATATAATATACCTTATATACCTTTTTTGTGCGCAATAATATACAGAATATTATTGTATAGTAATATACAAACGGTGTGTTAAACATTAAAACACTTTATATTAGAACAGGCAAGGGCATTTTGTAAGCGATGATGGCTGGTTGATTTTGGCTCACCATCGAAATAAGAAGCTGGCCTCGAGTCTAATAGGAGCCTAAATTAGGGAATACCTAAATACACTTGACATGGTCAGTAACACTAGTTCGCCGTTGAAGGATAGCATCGTAAGGAAACCTGAATGTTTTTTCGAGCATTGTAAGAGGTAGTACCATGCTGCTTAGCAGGCGAATTGGGCAGGCACGACGAATTAAAAGATGTTTATGTCCAGAAGAGCACAAAACAAGATTGATAATGACGATAATGAAAGATATTTAGCGAATTAACACATTGATTCATACCAAAATAGATACAATAAACTTCAATGAAACCAGGATAAATTACGGCCACTACAGGCCCTTTAGTAATAAATTGTCAGTGTTAAAATCAGACGAGAAAGCTTCTCCTATTAATACAATACCCTATACAACCTAGCGCGGTTAGCGAACTCACGCCGTCGAAAAACTTTTAGCATTTTGTGAGGTATGCACGTTTTCTCACGAGAGTAGAACTTTCTTTGCCACAGAGCTATTACAGATTAAAGAGCGACCCAACTTTTGCGTACAATTTGAACGATTTATTGGAAGGATGAGATTTGAGAATACAACCAACACATTTTGATCACAAAAGGTATACCGAGGCCGAAACTTTTTATTATAAGTCAAGGAACAATTTGTACCAAATCGATACAATATACATTAATTGCTCTTACCCGCAGCTTTGCCCATTGATTATCTCGGTAAAGCCTTCTAGTGGGGAGTTAGAGCCGAGTAAAAAGCATGTTATATATAAAACAACTCTATGAAAAAAATGCATAATGAGTCAAATTTCATGTTGATTGGTCAAACAGCGTCGGAGTTTATCGATCTCATATACATGGACATTTGGCATTTATTTATATATGAATAAAAATGAATCGCCGAAATGTATGTACGCACATAACCTCAGAAACAATCAATAAATTAGATAATTCTTTTTTTGTTGTGTTGGTTATAGTCAGGACAAGGTTAGTATAAAAAATATAAAAATCCCCACCATGGTTCATGCCTTGACGTGGCGGTGGGACTTAGTAGCCTAGGGTGAGCCCAACACCTTGGGCGAAGCAAATTGAGCCGAGGGGCCCTTTGTACCCCTCTTATAAGAAGAGGGGACCAAAGAGCAGGGGGCAAGAGGCGAGGATGGGAACCTCACCCCATTGCACTGTCCCGACGTTGGGAGGGGTTGTTCTGTGGTGCAGGACAAACTCTCTGTGGAGGTGGCGTCGGTCGCTAGCGGGACTGACTAGCCGTTGTGTCCTGTTTTCTAGATCCGAGGCACCTCACCAAAGGCGGCATTGGTGGCACTCGCCGGGTTTTAGTGGGTAGAGCTGCGTCTACTTACCTGCGTGGGGAGACCCACTCCCCCGCAGGATGCCTCAGAGCATTTCCCGGCGTTAAAGAAAAAAAAAGGTTAGTATAAAAATAATAATTTGACGCTAAAAATTTTTTGGGCAAGGACGGAACCAAAGTGTCATTTTTGTTTAATATATAAATAACTTCACTAGTATGGAAACAATAGTTTGACCCTTGAAGTAAGTACTAAAATAGTCTTATTTCTCGAGCACTGTGAGTTACTACAACACTATTCCAGTCAAATACAATTGGAACTAAGGCCTTCGTCCAATGAGCTTCTTGAGAAATTTGCCAAATATTATCTTTATATGAGTAATCAATTAAACATAGAATTTGAATGAATCTGAAGTTAGAAAAGACAACCAGAGTTTCGTGGCCCAAAAGGGAATCGCAATAACCTCAGAACAGATTTTAAAAACCAAAGAAGCTTCATTTAATTAATTGGCAACAAGAAACACAACAAATAAAAAAACTACCAAAAAGTAAGAATATAGTAAAATCTTATCAAATATTCTGCCTACCCACCACAAAAGTGGGTCAAATGAGGATTTTGAGAAGAGTGCAGTTTAGAATCTCTTAACAGCATAAACAAAAACCTTAAAAACAAGTAGCGTAACAAAAATGTTTATACGGCATTATCATTATTAGTGGAAGGATTAACGATGAAAATAGGCACAACCAAGTCGTTTACCTTATTGTTTATACTACAAATTGTTACACAAGTCGCTCATCTTTCCATACAAACGCAGAACAGTAATTACTACAATGTTTGACGTTGACCATCAATAACTAAGTATAATATAAATTGATCTCGTCGTTATCTATGTGTGTATGTACCCAAAATCGTAAAAAAATATACATTTAAAAAATACAAGCTTCAAAACTTTCGTATTTTAACACTGATTTTAGCCCACCTTTAGGCGTAAATAAATAGTATACCGAGCACGAAACCTCAAAAATAAAGCCCATACAGATATAGTTTAGTTATTCAAAAGATAAAATAAATTTATTTTGAAAAGATACACTTATTCGTTTTTCTATAATAAATGTTTTGCTAAAAGGACATTTTCGTAATGAAACATTGTGCATTTCATTCTAGCACGCATGTTCGCGCACTATGTCAGGTGAGATAGCAATCATTTTGTTAGAGTTCGCACTGTCGACTAGTTCAATCTTAATTCATCAAAGAGTTGAGTTTCCATACAACAACTCACTAATGATAGCCGTAATCAAGCTACTCGCATCCGAACCCCTACCTAAGTAGATTAACGTCTATCTAGTAAAATATAATAATTAATTAATAATCGTTGTGTATAGTGTCATTTTTATCGCAGTGTAAGCATATGTCAAAGCAAATTGCTACAAAGCTTATGTCGTTTGAAATTGCGTCAGGCTATTATAAATTCACTTTAGCGTGCAAGCATAACCGGTGAATTGGAAATGAAAATTCGAGCGAACCGTAGTCTTCATGACTTATGAAGGTGGGTAGGCGGTAAAAATAGCCGCAAATAGTAAGAAACCCATAGGACGTTTCGTGAGGGTAATTGTCCGGGTGAGGGCGTGCCGCACGCCACCGTCGGACGGGAGACATCTTTTACGTATTTGCTCCTTTAGTAATATCCTCGGCCGTCCTTGTATATTTAAGTGGGGCGCCGGCGTCGTCCGCGCCGCTCTCATGCATATGTCATGAGCCGTTGCCCGGCGACGGTTTGTTGTCGGTCCGGCCGCGGGAAACCGCGCACCGGCCCCCACGCCACCACTACCGATAATTATTGTTCCACTTTCAATTGTGGTGGCCATCGATGCCACCCCGCCCGCGATCGACGAAGGGATGAGGCGACAATTAGATTCCCGTTTCTCTCCAATCGACTCCGCGTAATGACCATGTGGTGTGTCTTGCATGTACGCTCAAATTAAATGGCGGACCACCGTAAAAGTCGTACAGCACGCACGCAATAATAACGCGACCATATACCGCCCGATACGGGGGCGTTGATGGGTTATTGTATAAAATCGTTAAAATGTACATAATGTAATCTATCTACATCTATACTTTACTAATATTATAAAGCTGAAGAGTTTGTTTGTTTGAACGCACTAATCTCAGGAACTAGGTTTAAAGAATTTATTCTCAAAAAGACAGAGTCACTTACATGAGAACATTTGATAATACATATCATGTATAAATATAATTTTAATGGTCGTCACACAGTTATAGGTACTCACTACTCAGGTGCTCACTTAACATAATATTGTATTGTTTTGTATAATTTACTTTTTTATTTATTTATTTAGTCGAGATGCATTGTTTTTACATATTCTAATAGTTTTTTTTTTGTATATGTTAAATGAGCACACATTTTTTATGTCAGGTGGTAGCTTATTATAAAGTTGTGCTCCTTCAAAAGTTATACTTTTTTTGCCGTAATTGGTTCGTATCCTAGGTAGTACAAGCAAACTTGGTCGGCGAGTACTGCGTTTCGTAATTTGTATTTTTTTTATAAAAGTTAAGTTTATATTAATAGTTTTTTCAATGATTTTCCTTATAATTATGCATGTATTATATACGTAAAGTTGATTAATATTAAGTATACCAGTTTCGGTGTAGATCTTTTTTGTTGATGTCAGGAATGGGTATTGGAAGAGAGCTTTTACTATTTTATTTTGTATTATCTGTAATTCTTGTAATTTTGATTTTGTAGCGCTGCCCCATACTTCGATCAAATATAACAAGTGTGATTTGACTAAGGAGTTACATATCATGAAACGTGTCTGCCGGGGAACACACCCGTATAGATTACGCAGTGAACCAATTAGAGAGGACAACTTTTTTTTTATGTAATCAATTTGGTCATTCCATGTTAGCTAATTGTTTATTCTTAGGCCAAGATATTTTTCTTTGGTAGTTTCATTAATAGGGATATTATTTATTGTTAATGAGGCATGTGGTGGA
Source organism: Helleia helle (assembly GCA_963853865.1). Classification (NCBI taxonomy): domain Eukaryota; kingdom Metazoa; phylum Arthropoda; class Insecta; order Lepidoptera; family Lycaenidae; genus Helleia; species Helleia helle. The sequence continues at coordinate 13,350,766 of OY971433.1, read as the reverse complement.
ATGGTTTTATTTTTAGATTTGAAGATAATATAACTAGTTTTATTGGTGTTTATGGTTAATAAATTATATTGGAACCATTCAGATAAGACATCCAAGTCTGTTTGTGCGTGTATAACAATGTCGTGAATATTAGTCCCGAAATAAAATAGACATGTGTCATCGGCATATAAAGTAACGTGGCCGTTTAGTCCAATTCTGTAATGTTGTTTATATATATATCAGGAATAAAAGGGGGCCTAAAACAGATCCCTGGGGGACTCCACATGAGATAGATAACGGAGCGCTCTGATAATTCTCTATCTTGACAACCTGTGATCGATTTTTTAAGTATGAACGGAACATTTTGAGGGCGTTGCCTCTGATACCAATAGATTCTAACTTATGTAGTAGAAGTGTGTGACTAACGGTATCGAAAGCTTTCTTTAAATCAATAAAGACCCCTAAAGCAATACGTTTTTTGTCTATATTAGTTTTGATTTCCGTTACGAGATCTATTACTGCAGCTGTGGTGTTACTTCTTGCTCTGAATCCGTATTGTTGTTTTGAGATGAAGTTAAAAGAATCTAGGTGTTTGATTAGCCTTACGTACAATAGTTTTTCTAATATTTTAGATAGCACTGGTAAGACTGAGATTGGGCGATAATTACCAAGATCAGTTTGAAGTCCAGATTTAAAAATAGGTATGACTTTGGCGATTTTTAAAGTATTTGGAAATTCACCACTTGTCATAAGTTTGTTAAAACACAGAGCCAGGCTGTTGGAAATAGAGTATTCCAGACATTTTATCATTTTTGTGCTAATCCCTTCCAATCCTGTGCTTGAGTTGAGGCGAGATCGTTAATTATTTTGATAACTTCGTTAGCGTTGCAGGGTTCTAATGTGCATAGTTCAGTGAAACATTGTTTGCCTGACTTAATATATTGAGCGTATGCAGACACGTCATGATACTTATCTGGTATTTTTCTCGCTAATTCAGGTCCTATTGAAGAAAAATAGTTATTAAATACTTCACAAATTTCATTAGAGTCTGTAATCGTTTTAGAATCGAAAATAAGTTTTGGAGGAGCACAACCGTGTTTAATTTTATTTCGGGCAAGACTATTTATGAGTGACCACAATTTCTTAGGTTTCTTTCTGCAGTTACTAAATAGGTTAATATAATAAGAATTTTTCGTATCTTGAATTAATTTTGCTACAGTGTCTCTCTGCCGTTTAAAGTCCTCTTTCAATGTATTGTTTTCCATATTCTTCTTATACTGCGTCCACAGATAGTTTCTTAGCTTTATTCCATAAATAATATCCTGATTGATCCAATCTTCTTTAGGGGGGTTGAGTATTTTTATTTTTGTTAATTTGTTGTTACTTATATGGAATTTTAATTGGTCTTCAAATATTGTGTAGTTGTCATACAGATTTATAGATTAATCGTGATCTACTGATTCTTTTAGTTTAATATAATCTATAGCTTGATAACTAGTGCGAATTCTCTGAGGAGGTTTAAATCTATCAAGTTGTAGATAAATCTGTTTGTGGTCTGACATTGATGTGTTGATGATGGAAAATCTAATATTTTTATCTTTTACGTTTGTGCAGACGTGATCCAAAATTGATTTTTTGGTGGCAGAGTCTCTTGTGCAGTATGCTTTGTTGATTTTGTTAACCAGTCTATGGCCAGCTTCATCAAGTGTCTCTCATAGTTAACTTATTGTTTTTTGTTAATAAATCGATATTAAAATCTCCGAAAACTATAGCTCTCTTTCTTTGTTGTAATTGCAATTCATATTCTTCAAGAAAGCTTTTGAAATTTGTATCGCCGGGTTTGTAGATCACACCTATGTTGAGTGCATATTTTTGTATTTGTATCCATAGGTAATTGTTACCGTCTTTGTAGGTTGATTCAATTAAGCTATGTTTGAGATTGTTGTGTATGTATGCTGATACACCTCCCCCCTTAGTGTCTGTTCTATAGTTGTAATAGTGTGTGTAATTATCGATATGCAGGTCAAGTGCTTGATTCTCTGACGTAATCCAAGTTTCTGTTATTAAAATAGCATGCACAGTTGTTGGTATTGAATGTAAAATGCACTTAAGCTCATCTAATTTTCCCTTCTTTCGGATACTTCGAGCATTTAGGTACAGAAAAGATAATCGAGCATGATTTGGTTGTATATAGTTGTGATTGCTTAGTAGTTGGTAGGTAATTGTATCGGCTGTAGCTTCTTTTAGTAATTGGAGTTTTTTTGAAATAGATTTGATGATAGTTGGTGTTCCATTGATGTACTTGATAGTTAGATCATTTTCTCCATTATTAGTACGCTGCGTTAATTCCTCTTTGATTTTTTGAAAATACTTTAGCTGTGTTGGTGTTTGGTCAGAATAAACTTTTACATTTTCAGGTAATTTGGATTTATTGCGGAGTAGTATCATAGGGGAATCTGGTTGATTATAGCAGATTTTAATTTTTCTGGGTTTTCCTGGGTTGTATTTGCCGATTCGGAATATCTTGACTGGTTTAGGTAAATCGCAACATATTGCAGAGGTAATTTTCAGTACTTCAGATTCATCTTTGGAGATTCGTTCTTGTTTAATTATTGAGGTTTGCTCGGCCAAACCATCCAGTATAATATTGTTTTCTCTCTTTTTGCGGTCTTGAACTTCGCGTATAATCTGTTCGTTGACGTACAGATGTTTATCTTGAGGTGAAATTTGATTCAATTTAGATTCCTTAAGGTCAGATTCGAATGCTCGCAGCTTATTTTGACTGTCATGCATCTTATTTTCTAGCTGTCCTATCTGTGATTTTATTAGCCCTTGTTCGGACGTTATTTCAGATTTGCGAGCTAATTTCCAATGCATTAGTGCTGATTAAATTTCTTGTTTGTTCGTGTGATTTTTTTAATTCAGTAATCTCACTTTTAACTTCTACAATAGTCTGTCTCATTTGGTTCAATATCTGTGCGTTAGACTCAACATAGTTCTCAAGTAGCGAAGTTATGCGCGTTAATTCGTTACGCATTAATTTGAACTCGCTAGAACATTCACAATCTGTACGCTCTGGTTGTTTTCGTTTGCGGATTGTTATTTGAGTGTCGGTAAGCTCTGTACTTATCTTTAACAAGTCAGGTTGAGAGCGGGACCCACCCTCCATGGCAGTTTTTGGTGGTGAACGCATGATATTCATTGTGTTATCAGAATATCGAGCTATCCGTTATTTGTGAATGTTTTATGTACGATATAATATAGACTCACGCACAATTGTAAGTAGCAAACGCAGAGTCGATGTGTAAACGAGCCAAAAAACAGCGACAGAAACTACTGATCCGATTTGAAAAAATCTTTCAGTATTAGATAGCCCATTTATCGAGGAAGGCTATAGGCTATAGGTACCTATAACATCACGCTGTGACTAACTGTAGTTAAGTTGAGTAAGTTAACGCGGGCGAAGCTGCGGGATGCAGCAGCGAATGGATATGTTTAGAACTAATGGAACTAAGCAACTAGGGCATTCGAGAAACTGAGTCCGCCCGTGGACCTAGTGCTTCGGACATAGATACTAGGAAAGATGCTTAGACAAAATGTGAATGAATGGTCTTAATTGAAAACAAAACTCTTATCGAAAACCAATGAGTACCTATTAAAAGGTAAGGAAGACAAAGCCTTTAGGCATAATTTTAGCAAATCCAGAGATTTCACTAACAATATTGAAGCATTTGTACGTAATATAAGTTATTTCTTACGAAATATAAAAACTGTAGGAGATATTCTTATGTAATAAGTAATAAGCTATATCGCTATGGGCGTAGAGCTTGCCAAGTCTAACGAAAACATACAAATAAATAAGTTAACTTCAACTAACATTTACTTGTCTCATATTTCGTGAGCTAATTTGGGTAAATTGGTCCCTGCTTTTTTTAATTTCTAATTTAAATGTATAAAATGCTGTATTTATTAGGGAGTGACAGACATAGCTTGGTCGTAAAAGACGAATGTCTTAATATATTATTAACCATGCACATGCTGTGAGGCGCCATCATCATCAGCCTCTATCCGTCCACTGCTGAAGCCTCCTTCAATGAACGCCAGGACGGCCGATGAGTATGAGGCTTATTTATAAAAAAAATGTTACGAAATCAGTGTTTCTAAATCTGAAAATTATTTCGTCTCGTGCTCAATTCCGACAAACTTTAAGATCCAACGAAGACACCTAAGGTCTATGGAGATGGTACCTACATGCTTTTTGTGGGAAAACAACTCAAAATACTTAATATATCTATGGACGCTTTCACACCACGTCAATCTGGTCCCGTGGTACGTTCTCGAAGAACTTGTGTTACGGGTACCAGACAACGGAAATATATTTAATACTTTTATACTATACATATATTTAAGATTTTTATTATACAATACACATATTTAATACACATCCATGACCCAGGAACATAGAAAATATTTTTGTTCCCTGGCGGGATTCGAACCCGCAACCTCCGGCTTTAGCGCTAACGCGCTTTCCACTGAGCCACAGAGGTCGTCATTCTTCTTTTATTGTTTTCTAATGTACGAATTTTACTCATTATAAGAAACATATTTAGTGTTATGTATGCTGTAAAGTACCCGAAATGTCGGGCACGTAATTTATAAATCGCGATATAATCCGTTTATGCTGTTTCATTATTCCTTTTAGCCAATGGGAGAGTTGCGCTGTGCCGCGCTTCCGGCTGCATGGGTACCACCATGCTGCTAGTTTCTCGTATGAAACCATTTGCAGTTTTTCGGAGAGAAGTGCAGAACAGGCAGTGTAATTACTGGCACCGAGACTTAACATCTTATGTCTCAGGATAGGCAACAGCTATTACACAAGCATGACTCCATTACTTTAAATACTTGGGGTTAATGCATTATGTGCTGAACATCCATCTTGAAAGGTACTACATACAAGCATCTTTGTTCTGTTCCAGAACGAAGGGCAAGTAAAGCTGCCTAACAAAGAGGATTATCGTTTCTGGGAGAAAACGTTCCCCAGTTCAAGTATTGTCGTGGCGGTGGGGCTCAGTAGCCTAAGGTGAACCCAGCATGTTAGGCAAAGACAAGTGAACCGAGGGGGCTACTCTATGTACCCCTCTTATAAAAAGAGGGGACAAAAGAGCAGGGTGGGACAAGGAGTGAGGATGGGAACCTCACCCCATTGCACTGTCTCGACGTCAAAAGGGGTTATTTTGTTCTGCACTTGTCTAGTATTTTTTTCGTATTGATATAGGGTGAATCTACCAAATAAAATCATTATAAAAAATTAGTCAACATCCCTATTCACGCATGCACAGCATGGCACTCACTACCTCTTAATTTTTTTTATTGTGTTGGTTATTATCAGGACAAGTTAGTATAAAATATGATGATGAAGCTGAACATTTTTGGGCAAGAGCAGGACAATGTTTGTTGGGTTTGTTTGTAATTAATATTAATGAAAAAATACAATGTGTTAACCTAGACTCATTCAATTTCTATTTCACATCCAGGGGCCACTACAGACATCTATATAATATACCTACATACAAAATGTTTGGACTCAGTGAGATTTAGAACCTAATATGTGAAACCTATAACTAAACACCTGACCACTACAGCTGCCAGCTGGCTAATGATATTACTAGACATTAATAATAATAATATGTTGGGACAACTCACACACGGCCATCTGATAGGCAGAGCCTGTAATATGGCAACCAGACAACTGATACATACTTATATATTTCTAAATACATACATATATATTATATATAAATTACTTCCAGACACAGAACAAATGATCATGCTCATCACACAAACATTTGTCCTGGGTGGGAATCGAACCCACAACCTTCTGGTTTAGTAGTCAGGCTCACTATCCACTAGGTGACTAGACCAACAGGCCAGTGTAACATTATGACACACACACACACATTATAAGTAGTCTGTAGAAAATCGTTTCAAAGTTAAGTTTGTAAATAGTTTGCAACAAAAACTATTACATTACTTGGATATTAATGAAGATAACATCAATATAGTAATTGTCACACATACTAGTCCAATGATGGTTGAGTCAAAAAAAAATTATACATTGATACATTGTTATTACCAGTAATACTAATTGATAGGAATTGATAATACCTAATTAAAATATGTACATAATGTAGTTATATTTATTCTATTTGAGGATAATTGTTTAATAATTGGCATTTTAAATGATTCATCAAGAAATTTTTTGTATTTATTTTTATATTACTTGGATAAACCACGCAGGCACTTATTCAGTGTCCGTCCAAGACCATAAAGAAGTCACCCGAGTGTTCCAAGAGTGAACTTCTAGGCAAGCATACTTCACCATCGGCCACATCGTCAATTAATAAAAATAAAAAACCTGGAACTAGCCCAGGCAACTCTTAATGAGTTGTCTATTGTTGTGTTGCCTATCCTAAGATATAAGATGTTAAGTCCCTGTGCCAGTAATTACACTGCCTGTCCCGAACTTCTTTCTGAAATACAGCAAAGCTATTTGACTAGTCTCTATTGTTTGGTCTTGATTATCAATGACAGATATGAAATTATTACTACCTACATAATTTACTTGAACTTTAGTTTACAAGTGAAGCCTTAACCTGCCAAATGTAAAAAAATGTTATTTATGAGATGAATTAAATGTGTGTTGCTTTCCTTTTATCCTCGAAAGATTTGCACATAACATAAACTTAGCAGTCAAAGACGGTGTTTTTCTAAGATAAAATATATTAAGCTGATTTGTGTGTTAAGCAAACAACTATACCAACTTCTTTAAGGTTATGATTATTGTAGACGTCAGAATAAACCTGCTAATCAAGTGAATCGAATACATATAACATAAACCTATTGGTTTTTAGAAGACGTAAATCTTGAATAAAACGTTTTTATGACTCTAGTCTACGGAAAATAAAAAATTTAATGATGTCATGGACCATGGTTCATTGGTCTACAACAATAAAAATTAGTGTCACAATTTTTACATATATTACAATAATATAGAAGTTTTAACATACACGAAATTATTTACAATAGATCATTTTATTATTCCAGGCGAGCACAAAAATAGATAATTATATAAAACCGGTGAATTATAATCGATATGACGTTGTGAACTAGACATACAAAAAAAATATTGCACTTACCACAAATTTTCAAATAATGTCTTTTATGATCACCACTTAAAATAATATCAATTATTGTTCAATTTTATTTAAAATTGTATGATGAAACCATAAAAAATAAGACAAATACAATAAAAATGGCGGCAATACCAGCGAAAGTTTTTGTTGGAAGATGTTTGGATATATTTTTTTTAATTTTATAGGGTCAAAGTTGTTTGACTGTTTTAGCCAATACAGTTTTAGAATTTAAGTTATCCGAACTATATTATTATAATATGAGACTTTAATATTTAATTACTTATTTTAACATGCTTTATTACATAATTGATAGTATACGATATTCTAACTTTTTTACTTCTCCCATTTAGAATTTCTTTTGCATTAAGTAATAGAAAAAATAATTTTACAACTCCAATATATTAAACATGTTTTTAAAAATTATGTTTGAGCTCTTATTATTTATAATACTTAATATATATTAGAAAAATAGTAGTAAATCTGAAAAAATGCGTTACCAAAGTATGGGCATTATATTTATAACAAAAATTAAAACCGACTTCAAAAATACTAAACTAAAAAGTAATAAAATAACTATTTCTTGAATTTTTGTGCCTACAACTTATAATCAACTTAACCTTCTACTAATGTACAAAGTTTTCGTTTACCACGTCATTATTGTTTCTTTTGGAGTCGGTGTCAGCCAAGGTAGGTATTAAACAATTAGAAAAAACTTGAACAAAAAGATAAAAGGAATCAGATGAAAAAAAAACATAAGCAATAGGAAAATAAGGAAATAATAAAATTAGGAAATAAAAGGCTATTTTTATATATTTTTTTGTTCATTCGGAGCGGTTCTCCGTGTTCTAGTATCTATCTAGTGTTTGTTTTAAAAATTGTATAACATTTTGTGATTAATAATATGCCAACTAATCACATAATAATATGTGATTAGTTGGCAAATATTGTGAAGGACTGTCCTGGAGTTGTTTTGTATAGTAGGACGATTATGGCGGTTTTCTATAGAAAACTACATCTGTATATATTTTAATTGGTTTGAAAATATTGTGTTGGAATATCTGGGTGGGTACAGTGGGAAGTGATAATTGATCGGAATAGAGGGCCGGGAAGCCGCGCTTCTTGGGGTTTCTCACTGTCTTTCCATAGTACAGACTGAATTTTAAGTCGTTGTTGGCAATGCACTATGTGCAGTCATAAAAAAAGGAGAAAAAAAAAGAACTTCGACTCTCCGCTGTCACCTGTGGCTGTCAGCTGTCACATGGCTGTCACTCGTCAGTCAATATGTCAAAAGTGTCAAATTTGTGTCACATCATAGACGTTGAGAGTTGCGACATACGATTTCAGATTTAATAAAAATATTTATTAATTTAAGATTATTATTTAAATGTTATTGTGACATTTTTCTTAAGCAATGAATTAATTTATAAAATAAATAAGTCATAGTTAAGATGCATATGGAGATTCCGAATTTTTTAAATTTATATGAGATATGAAAAATGAATAACAGTTCAGATTACATTTATTGGTCGGAATTACACTGTTCTAAAGATGCCCTTACTGATAGATATGGCTGGTTTATGCAGTTTCTATTGGCGGTCCTAGCGTTTACATGCCTTATAGGTAAGTCATATACAAGTCAAAGGTCATAACTTTGATATAAATGATAAAGTCCGAGCAATTCATAATTTTGCAGAATATAATCAATATTAACTAATATTAACATTATTTGCTTTAAAGGCAAAAGATTTTGTGAGCCAAAATATGCACGGAGGCCATGGCTTATATGGTTCTATGATACATCTAAACAGGGCCTCGGGGCTCTCATCATACATGCCGCTAATGTGTGGCTGTCGCCTCATCTCACTGGCAATCCTTGTACATGGTAAGAAATCTAATTTGTACATATAAATAACAAACTGGATTAATTGCGTCAAAGGTATTGACACAAATTTGTTTGTTATTATTTGTTTAGATAATATATATAAGATAATATATATATTATCTAAACAAATATATAATATATATAAGATAATAGATAAAGAAACTTTTTTTCACTTGTATCATGTCAGGCTATGCCAACACTATCATAACTCTTCGTTTTCGCAAGCGTTCCAAATACACCCGGTATAACTACACATACAGTGAAATAAATAAAACCCTTGACGAGAGAGAGAGAGAGAGAGATACTTTCTGCATCAAGTATTTTCTTGGTTCGTATATTAAAATTATACATCTGGTTTTATTTATTTTTTGCTTATAAGTTTAAATTACTTTATCACATGCATAATATTGATAATGCATGTAATTACTGAAGACAGAGAGATAATACAAGAAAAGAGGTAGACAATTTTTTTTCGTGTGCGCATGCTAATCCGGATGGCAATATTAAGTAAACTATAAACATTTAGTTACAATCAAAATATAGGATTAGTTAACCATGATAACAAAAATAAGTTATAGATTTTTAACCAACTTCAAAAAGGAGGAGGTTCTCGATTTGTCAGAATATCTTTTTTTTATAAACACATTTGCTAATTGCATACAGCCACCAGTGTTACTTTCACATTAATAATACAAACAGTTTGGCATTCGCATTTAGCATTAGGATTCAAATTTACAAACTTTCCAGTGTTGACAAAGCCGTTTACTACTGAAGATGGGTACTTTGAAGTTTTACTTTAGATAATATAAAGTAAATGCAGCTTTGTTTAATTAATAAGAAGGTCACTGCCACACAATGATAAATGATAAAGAGAATGGAAAATTTTGAAACATAAGATGCAGCATAGCATTGCTTTTTTTCCTGACTGTGTTAGAAGTGAAATTATGTTTTTCGAATTTAGAATTAATGTATTTATGTTTATTTCTTTGGTATATGCCACATACTGCTGCCTGTGGTTTTTTTTTGGTGTTTTGTTCATTTCGTTTTAATTATGAGTTTTAAAAATTATTGGCAGATTTTAGGAGCCAAATTATGTGTTATAGATATTTTTCAAATTACTTTTGACATAAATTAACATTTATTTTATGCAGCAGCTTGCCGAAGTTATAGATTAGTAATCATAATTACTGCTGATTAGAGTTTTTGTATTTCAGGTACATTGTTAATTTCATGTTGGATTCAACACTCGGATTATTGATCATATGGGCGGGTATTCGACTAGCCCAGTATTGTGCTAGAGTTTACGATATACCACTAATCAACTTTGGGGAATATGGTAAGCCTTTTGATAACATGGTTAGTGTTACCGTTACAGGTTGGTTACAGGTGAATTTGTTTGATAGGATGAATGAATTTCATAGAATCTGAGACTGGTCCAAAGATATTTGAAGAGTGAAAAAGAATGGTTAATTATTTATTATCAGTAAGAATACTTATACTGATAAATACTTGCAGCTGCTGTGTGGTCCGCCACCATAATTCAGGCCTTGACGTGGTGGTGGGGATAGTTTGAACATAGCGAAGGCCTTTGATCGGGTGTAGCATAAAGCACTTCTAGCAAAGCTACCATCTTATGGGCTTCCCGAGAAATTATGTAAGTGGATCACCAGTTTTTTGGCAGACAGGAGCATCAAAGTCGTTGTCAACGGTGCATGCTCGGACCTCAAGTCTGTTAATGCTGGTGTTCCGCAAGGTTGTGTACTATCTCCAACCTTGTTTCTTCTCCATATCAATGATATGCTGCACACCAGCGGGGGAACAAGTCGATGAGTGTCGGAACAAACTTGTGTCTGAAATCGAGTCTCAGTTGACCAAAGTCTCGGAATGGGGATGACTTAACCTGGTCCAATTTAACCCCAACAAGACACATGTTTGCGCGTTTACCGCTAAAAAATCACCCTTCGTCGTTCCTCTACGATTTGAAGGCACTCTCCTAACCGCCGCAGCCAGCATTGGGATACTTGGCGTTGACATATCGAGAGATGTGCAGTTTCGTGGTCATTTGGAAGGAAAGACTAAACTAGCCTCTAAGAAACTCACACTTCACACTTCACACCGCCTTCAATTATACAAGGCGCAGATCCGGCCTCACATGGAATACTGCTCTCACCTCTGGGCTGGAGCGCCCCAATAGCAGCTGCCACCTATGGTGTTTCCGAACCGATACGACTTAGGGACCTTCAAGAAAAGAGCATACTCATATCTAAAAGACCGGCAACGCACCTGCTGTTACTCTGGTATAGCGGGTGTCTGTGGATGTCGCTTTTCACTTACCATCAGGTGAACCGACTGTCCGTTTGCCCCCTCTTCTATAAAAAAAAAGTAGCCTAGGTTGAGCCTGTCACTAGCTCTTTGTACCCCTCTTAGAAGAGGGGACAAAAGAGCAGGGGGCAAGGGGCGAGGACGGGAACCCATTGTACTGTCCCGACGTTGGGAGGGGTTGTTCTGTGGTGCGGGACAACCCCTCCGTGGAGGTGGCGTCAGTCCCCTGAGGTACTGACTAGCCGTCGAGGTGCCCTGTTTGCTAATTAGATCCGGGGCACCTCACCAATGGCGGCATTGTTGGACTCGCCGGGTTTTTGTGGGTAGAGCTGCGTCCACTTACCAGCTTTCGGGCGCAGCGAGTCCCACATACCCGCCTGGGGAATGGGTCTCCCTGGGGAATGGGATGCCATAGAATAGCATTTCTCGGCGTTAAAAAAAAAGGCTCCCCTATGTGGTGTGAATATGCTAATGCCATGTATTCTGAAATGTCATAGACTCGTATACTTTCAGGCAGGCCCCCGATGTGCACGGCGTGGATCTGCCAGTGCGTGCTGTACGCGGCGCTAGCGACGTTCGCCAAGTCTACGCTGGCGCTGGTGCTGCGCCTGCCGCCGGTGGTGGCGGTGCTGTCCACTCTCCGGCTCTCGCCCGTGTCCGACCCGCGACTCGAGCTGGCCGTCGTCATGCTCATTATACCCTTCTTTGTTAATGTGAGTCAAAATCAATTTTTTTATTCAAAATAGTACCAACACAATCTTTTTGAATGTCAATTCATCAACTCAGTGGAACTAATCTTTTCAAATATTGTATAACATAAGTTTCAATTTCATTCAAGTATACATTAAAGTGACTTGTTTCTGATGGACATACTATATTACATAGTTATACAATAGTCTATGAAACTACTACTACTATGAAACTACAGTCGGCCAACGGACACGTATAGTCTGTGCAATCGTGAGAGAGGGGCGGTAGCGAGCATAGCGACACGTCAGCCAGGACTGTCGCTTTTTATTTCGATTATTTTAAGTGTTTGGTTTGAATTGTATTTATTACTAATGGTTCATACTACACGTGCTGTGAGATTGCATGAGAGATTGTTGGAAATAGTATTGGAAATCAATTATATCAACACATAGGAACATTAATTTTAATACGAAATGCGCCTGTTTCCCGTCTGAACAAGTGTAGAACGGATGATAAAAATATATTATGTAGATATAGTGACAAGGGCATTTCGCGTGACTTCAAACGCGTTGGCCCACTGACGGATGCTCCCTAGACTGTGGTTTTTTAAAAAAAACACTACATATTTAGAAAAGTGATGGTTGAACTATTTAAAAAAAAAACTAAAAATCTCCGTTATAAAACTGGCTTTCTAAGAAAAAAAATCGCATTCAAATTTGTTCCCCAATTTTGAACTGTGGTGCCACAGACATACTTAGCTGTCAAACTTATAACATCCCCCTTTTTTGTTGAGCGTTCAAATATATGAGTATCCAAATTAATATTATTTATTGTTATATTATGTAAATTTGATATTTAGGTATTCGAGTAAAACTTAGATTATATTCAGCTGATCCTAATTAATAGTCCACTTAACCATATCAAATATTCATATAGTTCTCATAATATTAATTAATAATAAATAAGTTATTGTCATTGCTATAATATTAATTAATTATATTTTACTTTATTCAATTATCAGTAAAAAAGTCCACTGATGTACATAAGCCTCCCCCAATGATCCCCACAATGACTGGAACCTTAATTATATAATGCCATTTTTTTTCCAGATTTTAATATTCTGGGTGACGGATAACTTTCTCATGTATCATCCACGAGGCGTCAGCTCGAAAATCAAAGCTAAAGTGAGTAATTTAGTTTTTGTTATTATAATTAAGTAAACCAACAATGCATTGAAAAATAATAATAATGTATTTAAAAAATATTATATTAAAAATATAATGTAAATGCAAAATCTTCATCACTGATAAACACAAATAACAATGTTGTATTTGAACTTGTATGAACATGAACATTCCCTACATTATTGTGTTTGTTTTACTTATATTTAGCAATAAGCAATCCTCCTCCCCGGATTTTGAAGAGGAACCCCAACATACAGTATACACAGTGGAATAATATAACTGAGTATTTTGTTAAAGGTTCGTTATCAGTCCATCAAAAAAGACAGATCTGGCTCCGAGGACGAGGAGCACTCGGCAGATGAGAAACTACTCGGGGCGAGTGTATGACCCTACCCCAAGCCCACTGTGTTCCGGGCATAGTTTTGTACTGCATGATGTATATATCTTTGTAATGTGTTTATGTGACCATCATGAAATGATATCTATATAATATTGTTTTTATCTAATGTCATGTATAATACAGAATGTGTATGACGGTATCAGTTTTCTTTATACCACGTGTTAAGGATAGTGTTATTAGAATATACACAAAAGAATATTTATATATTCATCATTTATGATTTATTATTCGCTAAACTGACAAATGTCACTTCGCCGTAAAGCCAAGTACGCACTATGCTAGTATCTTCACGGGGCGCGTAACACTAATTGTGAAAACGATAAAAAAATCCTGCGCCTAAAGTGTTGAGTATTTTTAAATAATCCTCATGTGTATATACTAGTAACACTGTCCCTGACACGTGGTGTAAAGAAAACTGATACCGCCATACACATCCTGTGTATATGATTTTTATATAAGAACATGACGTGTATATGTGATCTATATGTAATAAAGTGTGTATATTACCTTTATGTAATGACATATTTAAATATATGACCTTTATACAATGTATAATGACTTGGGTGTATTTCACCTGTGTACACCCAGACTAAAATCACTACAATGGCCTTCAGCTTTTTGAGGGTCCCGAACTAGCAGGGGCCAGCCTGCCTCAGCGACAGGCCCCGGCTGGGTGTATTTCACCTACGATGGCGATCTTTAAAAATATATATACCATACATAAAAGATAATTATCGTGTTAATTTTTTTTAACATATAAGTGACATTTGGTGAAATGAAAATTTTTCTTTCGAGAAGTTTGCGATTTAATCCTAAACAAAATGTATTATATGACTTTGGTGATATGAACTCTGTTAAATAACCGCTAATTTGCTTCCGTCATTTTATACAAATAAAACTATTGACAAGTTTATCGTTATTTTATAAATTATAAGTAATGCACGTCTCGATGGAACAGACTAGAACGTTTAAAATTAAAATATACTAGTTGTTGCATGTGGCTTCTCTCAGGTTTATTGGATGGAAGGATGTAGATTCACAATCAAATTATTTATTAGCTTGGAACAACTTAATATAATTTTTATTCGTTGTATTATATAAAATGTATATATTAGTGTATATTGGCAAAAATGTGATATCACCAATTTTTACCTGTACAAAATTTTGTATGTATTAAGATTTAAATGTTTGATATTAGTTCATATAACGGAGGGCATATTAGTTGTTATGTATTTAATGGTTCCTTTTGTAAGGTTTTAGTACCTTAAATGATAAATTATAATCGTATTTTGCTGATTATCATATCGAGTTAGATAGGATGTTGAGATCCATAATTTTATATCAAAGAATTGTGATGCCACTTGGATCACTTTCTCACTGTAATGGGTAGGTGTAAGGCCTTGTTCCCATGACAGGCGTTTAACGCGCGTTTTCAAGACGCGCGTTACATCTACATGCATTTTATTGAAGGCATTCACATGCTAACGCGCGTTAGTAGTATGTAATTGCAAGCCCGTTATCAAAACGCGCGTTAAACGCTTGTCATGGGAATAAGCCCTAAACCTTTTCATATATCATACAAGACTATAGTCTATTATGATCCATCATGTATTTGACCGGGACTCGTGACCACTTTGAAGTAGTGGTCTGACATCTTTAATTCCTCCAAAACCTAAGTGACAGCTTGGCCGTCTAACGACGGAAGAAGTGTGGCTATTTTAAGTGTTGCAAAGAGGCCTTTTGCCTACATTTTGTTATTATAAGTGGTTGATCGTTTGTCTCAACTGTCTGTGGCCCATAAATCAAATGACAATCTCCATACATATATTGTTATTTGACAGTTAGTCCACAGGTAATTGATACTTACACACTTTTATATAAAAACGCCATCTAGAACTCGATAGAAGAAACTCAAGATTGTTGGAAAAAATCTAACACTCAAGTCTATAATCTACATACCTACAACCATATTTACGTTATCTGTCTACTTTATGAATGCGTTTATGTGTATAAGTAAGTTGGATTTTATGTATATAAGATTTTTTTATCGTTATTCGGTGATAATGTTACGTAGCTATTAAATACTCATTTATATCGAATATTAATCTCGTGGTACGTTTAATTGGGCTTTGTGATATTTCTAAATTTGTTCCAAAAAAAAAATAGTATTTTTACAGTCCTCCAAGAAAATAGAACTGTGGCCATTTCGTGTCTTCGATCATTTGTCGTATTGGACACGATTCTTTAAACCAATACGAGTTTTTTTTCATTACAGAGTATAATATTAAATAACTATTTTTAATTAAGACAAATATACGAATAATATAACTTTATCTATGTATAATTTGTTTTACTATTTTTCATGTCAGTATTGTTGGCACGTAACTTGGCAAGTTTTTGGCGTAGTGGGGGTAAGTTCGCCCATCGATTTTATTTAAGAGGTACGATGCGCGAACTTATCACTAGCCAAAACCTTGCCAATTGCCAAATTACATGCCCTGAACTATATGAAGCACAACCATGCTTTGGTGTGTCCAGTTTATGTGATATGACATATTCAATGAGGGCGCTTCTGTAAATGCGAAGATAGCGACCTCTCCTTGGCTTTCACCGTGAAGCTAATACGCTGTATAGATGAGCTTGAATAAATATATTTATTCATATATATTGTACACTATTCAGCAATAAGGCAAGATATTATAAAAACAACTTTGGATAAATAAATTATACTTTTTTTATTTATTAGATATTTTGTGATAAGATGAAAAGTTGACTATTGTATAATTGTTATTAATGCACTAATTTTCTTATCCAAAGTTACGTATAAACTAAGTCAATGATATGGCGAAGAGATTTTACTAGGTATCAAAATTTATTGGACACTTGCTCATTTCCATAAATGATAAACGACCATATTAGCATGACCCTTTAGCGTGTGAAACAAGCAATTCCTTTTGATTGTAAGTACTGTACAAATGATGCCATTTTCGCTTAAATATATTAGAAATATAAAAATATTTTTGTATGTTAATTTTTACTATATATTAGTGATGTTCCTAAGGTTAAGTACTTAGACCCCTTTTGTGCCATTTGTATTGAGATATTAAAACATCGAATAAAGACTGATAAAGTCAAAATGGTACCTAACGTGTATCAATGTATCTTGCTAACTGTATCTTCCGGCAGTCTTCATTAGATCATAATCCATATTATGTATTTTTTATAGTTGTTTTTGTAGTCATTACTGTTATATCTACATCAATATTGAACACCTATCGAAGATTTAAAAGATTTAAAAATATACAGACATAGATAATTGATGCATATCCCAATGTTAATATTGCAATACTAAAATAGGCAGTCAAACCCCCATTTCATATTCACTTTCTAAAAGTTTTTTAAAAGTTGTTATATTTTTATTGTTTTTAGCATCCAATGGGTTTTTTAAGTAAAAAAAATAATCTTATTAAGCATTTTGTATGACATTATAGATTCACTTTAATATTTCAAATACTTTTTTATGGATTGTGAGATGTTAAAAAATCTTGCACTTGGTGCTTAATCTTAAGTGGTAATATGATCTAGTACTAGCAATTACCGCTTATTTATCTGTTAAGCATTCCATATATGATGAATTAAAATTATGTTTTTTTTTTTCACTTTTTCCTAAGTTATAGCCTAGCACGAATAGTATTTTTATACGGTAACACATAGTGTAATCCGTACAGAAATTAGTTCCGAAATTTTCCGCAATATGGCGAGGGTTTTTATTTTTCTGGTCAGGATTTAAAGCTATTAGAACTAAACCTTATTCTAGTAAGACTTGTTTTTTGACGTGGCAGCGTCTTATAATTCGATGGAGCTGGCTGCAAGAACGAAAAAACATGACGCATGCAGCGTTACCTCGCTCTGAGGCGTTCCATTTTCTTATGATATTGTCACGTTCAACTATCGTCAGTAAACCAACTTTACAGACAACCGATTTTTTTTGGGAGAATAGATCTTGCGGTTTGTATATATAACTAAACGTGATGCTTTTTACTGTGAAATTCCTTCTTTCCATCAAATTTATTACCATCAGTTCTTTTATATCAGTAGAAACATTAATAAAATTTTAAATGATTTCAATTAGACGAAAGAACGCTCAAACTATTAAATGAAATTAATATTTTAACTATTACTGAAAAGATAATATTTTTTTTACAAATATGGTCTTTTACGTGGCTGTGTACTGCTCCACCAAAACAATTAGGCAGGCTCATGGCATATTGTATACCTACTTATCGTATTGTATACCTACCGTGTTAGGAGGCATTTACTTTTCTGGCCGTAGACTAGAATTGACAAACGTATATCTGTTGCAGACTTAATTTACATTTACAAATTAATAGTATTGGCAAAGTTTAAAACGAAGTCGGAATTTTGACTGACCAAAATATATTACAGTTTAGTATTTCATTATTTGTGATGGTTGATATTTTCTCTTTCAAAATTTAATTCATATCTGAAGTTTCATTTTTCAATATTTCATTCATATCTGAAGTTTTTGTTCAAGTAGGTAGGTACAGCTTGGCAAAAAAGAGTATGACGTGGTGACAGGTGGAACTAAATATTTTACTAAATGGAAACCTATGATGTTGACAATATTTGGCCAACAAATACTAGATTTTGAGTAAAGCTTAGTGTTTCACATTTATTTTTAACGATTTGATTAAATTATCTTACTGATTTTCCATATTATGATGAGACCTAAGTGAAAGTGGCGCCCTCATTTTTTCCATACTCTTTTTTGCCAAGCTGTATATATTATTATTATTACTTAAGGTTATTTCTATAAGCAAAAACTGTAAAAATGGATTGTATATAATATATTGGATGATATTCGTTGTGATGTTTATTATTTTATGCGAATATAAATAACATCACATGTTTATTGTTGTTTTATTTTTTAACTAGCTGTTGCCGGCAGCTTCGCCCGCGTTAACTTGGATTTACAGACGTATCCGGAGTGACTATGATTGTTTGTATCGCCTAAGTTACTCCTTACCTTTCTGCCAGTAAAAGTCCCATCAAAATCGGTCCAGCCGTTTCAGAGCCGCTACAAATAGACAGACAGACAAAATTTTTCAAAATAGATTTTTCGTTATATGTACCTATCATATGCATTTAGTCAAAAGCTGTTAATTGTGTTAAGTCGTGAAATAAATAAATAAAATCCAAAGTTAGGGGCCATCCATAAATTACGTCACACGAATATCATGATATTTGGACCCCTCCCCCGTCCTTGTCACGGATGGTCACATTTATAAGACCCCCTAGTGTGACACATATTTTGCAATTTTTACATAAATAAATTGATAAATCAAAACAGCTGTTCCGAAATTAGTTTTATTTTTGCTTTAAATTATTTTTTACGTTCGTTTTTTAATTAGTTCACAGTACCTAGTCTTATGTGACGTCACAAAATCTGGGAGCCCTCACAAACAGACACTTAAATTTTATTTATTTGTATAGATTATGTTTTCTGCTAGTAAAAGGCCGTAAGTATTACGTCTATCCCTTTTTTTTTCCTTTACGCCGGGAAATGCTCTGAGGCATTCCGCTGGGGAGTGGGGGACTCCCCAGGCGGGTATGTGGGACTCGCTGCGCCCGAAAGGTGGTAAGGTGGACGCAGCTCTACACACTAAAACCCGGCGAGTACCACCAATGCCTCCTTTGGTGAGGTGCCCTGGATCTGTTTAGCAAACAAGGGACCGACGCCACCTCCACAGAGGGGAGCACCACAGAACAACCCCTCCCAAAGTCGGGATAGGACAATAGGGTAAGGTTCCCATCCTCGTTCCCCTGTTCTTATGTCCCCTCTTCTTATAAGAGGGGTACAAAGAGCATTCCCCCGGGTCTATTTGCTTCGCCGAAGGTGCTGGGCACACCTTATGTTACTGAGCTTTATGTACCCCACCGCCACGACAAGGCTTGAACCTTGGTGGGGATCACGTCTATGCCCAAGCCCACCACCTACCACCTATTTATCAAAAATTCATTTATGTAAATTGTACCTTGTTTCCATGTAATTTACCATATATTATGTACATTTCTTGAATAAATTATTATTATTAATTACAAAGTTTGCGAGATTATTAATTTATCCGAGATGATTTCGATCTCATGCCTAGGCCCTAGGGGGCCCTAGGTAATAGGTGCAGGCAATAGTAGGTATAGTAATGATGATCGATCTCTAAGGTTTTCTCAGCAACACTGAGCAACACGACAACACCAACAACCTCGCCTGTTGCTAGGAAACGAAAATACCTTGTATATACTCCTTAGACGATAACATTAACAAAATTGACATAATTTTGTCATTTCCTTAAATGTATATGTATAATAATTTTATAATATTTTGATGTGTTATATAGCTAGAAATACTGATCAATAGAATGAACGAAAGCGAATTAAGAAAGCTGTTGCAAACGAAAAATGGATGTCGAATACCTGTTATGCTGCCCATCCCTGATGTGCGTAAGATGGAGAAACTACCATTTATACCACTACCACCGTACAGTCGAGTGAAGGTAAGATCTTATACTTGAAATTATATACAGTTCATTATTATTAACCTCGCCGATCCTTGTGACTCGTCACCATCAAGGAACGGCAACAAAAATATAAGCCTTATGGTACTACCGACACCCATAGACATCCGCACAACCAAAAGTTATGCAGACGCGTTACCCTCCTTTCCCCTATCCCCTCCACTGGGCCACCGGAAACTCACAAACCGCACGAAACGCGACAGAATAGCTGTCACTTGACGCCGGTGTTATGTGAGCGAGAGGTACCACCCCGGTCGTGCCGGCCCAAGTCGGCTGCAAAGCAGCAGTGCACTACCTCTTACACAAGTTTATTCATTATTAACAAACAAAAAGTAGGGTTGGTTAACCAAAAGTATTCCTATATTGTGTTTTACATAAAAATTGCATTAATTTCTCTCAAATAGAAAATGGAGTCACGAGCTTTTCTAGGCGTATAATATATCTATATTAATATTATAAAGCTGAAGAGTTTGTTTGTTTGTTTGAACGCGCTAATCTCAGGAACTACTGGTCCGATTTGAAAAATTCTTTCAGTGTTAGATAGCCCATTTATCGACGAAGGCTATAGGCTATAAAACATCACGCTGTGACTTATAGGAGTTGAGTAAGCTGCAGGCAACAGCTAGTACGTTATATATCGAATAATATGGTTCGAGAAAGTACATAATAAAGTAAACCGAAAAGTGAGTCTTTGAAAATATAAACAGCAGATTCTTATAGTTTGGTGCTAGTGTATAGGAAAATAGGTAGTGACATGAATAACCAATAGCAAGTTGATGTGAGGACATTTCGTCCATTCGCAAATCTGAATTTGTTTTTAACATTTTCCAGGAGAAACAGGCCAAATTTCGAAAGGTTTTAGAAGAAACGGCTACACATAGAAAAATTAAAATTGCTAGACGTCCACCGGAGTCGTGCGAATGGGACCTTTTAGATATATCTCAAGAGAGACACATCGCCGTTTTACGCGAGTGTGCTGATAAAATACAACCTCCACCTATGCTCAGGTCTTGGGAAAGAAAGATTCAGAACCTTGTCCCGCTCAAATTGAGAAACAACTTCCCATCTTTAACAGAAGAACTCATTAAAGAAAGTAAAAGTGAGTGGGACAGAAATTTACATGATTTAGCTGTGAAATCCGTTATTCGGGAAGTACCTGGCATACCCCGAAAGAGATATGTAGAACCTCATTTTAAATATAATGGTGTAACTTCAAATTATTCAAAAATGGTAAAATATCGAAAGAAACTTCGCGATAGTTCACTGTTACTTCACCCATTTATTCGACTTGTAATGGAATCTTCAGAAAAGACGTTTCCCGTGTTCATTATAAATTTAACCAAATACAGAGCGAAAGGACCAATGGATATTGACTCTTTTCAAAGCAAAATCCTTGATGCGATTAAACGCGCTGATTATTTAGTTTCTAGTACGTGGTATTCTATTCTTGTGAACTGGTTAAAAAACCCTAGGTGCTTAAAAGGTATGCGCTCGAAGCGAATACCCGATTTTGTCAAATGCGCGACTAAAGTTATATCTATGCAAATACAAGAATTAATGCGTAGGTCGATTGATGCGATAATAGATGCTCTTAAAGACCCAGAATCTATACCGATATTAAATATAGTCCTCAACTTTGATGGTGACTTTCTATATGAACCTACGCTCGAAGAAATATATACTACTTATCACACTATAATTGATGCAATTTCTAACATATCGCAGAGACTGATGCCAATCGAACAGTATCTTAAAATACCATATACGGATGATACCTTACCCGTAAAATATAACGAATGGCTATATAAAGATGGACACGAAAGGTTACAGGAACAACTGAATATCGTTTTTTCACCGCTTCAACGATATGTAGAAAAATTAAGAAAAGAATATGATATGCTGTATGGACAGCCTGCGAAAGCAGCACTAGATACATTTGTTGAAAATGCTAAAGAGTTTGAAGAATCACGAGATAAAATTAGATACTTTCAAAATATCGATTCTGATATTACGGCTGTTTTAGAAAACGAGTACTTTGACTGTGCAGTTGTATGTCAATTAAAAATGATAGATGGGTTAAAGAACAGAGCTTTGGAATTTATAAACGATATAATAGATGGTATTGTTCAAAAACATATCAATGAAAATAATAGCATATGTAAAGAATTTGAAATTATTGCTGAGAGGGCTTTGAAAACACCAGAAAACGCTGAAGAATTGATTGAGCAAGGTGCTTATATTTTACATGCAAAGACTGTTCTAGTAGAAGCTCTTAAAGAAAGAATTCTTAGACAAATTAATATTGTGTCAAATTTATTAGAAATGACGTCACTTTCGGCGGAACATGTGGCGTCTAATACAAGAACAGTTAATTGGATCACAGATATTAAACCAATCTTTGACAAGAATGCTGCAGCATTCGAAACCCATAAAGCAGAAATGGAAGAGAATCTACTAGCAAAAATCGCCTATCTAAATAAAGAAGTGACAGAAATGACACCATATTTAGAACTCTTAGATAATATGGACGATATTAATCATACGCTCGAATACTTAGAATACTTAAGAAAGCTCGTACATCGACTTCACGATTGTGATAAATTAGTAAAATGGATAAATAACGAAGAAAAAACTTTTAAGTTTCCTATCTCAAGTTATGCAGATCTCGAGGAGTTAAAAGATTTTATCATACCTTTTCATAGCTTGGTATATTTAGTACATAGATGGAAAAGAAGCTACTATACTTGGATGGATGGCCCATTTGAATATATGGATCATGATCAAATTGAGCAAGATCACGACTTTTATTATAAAGAGTTTTTAAAACTCTCTAAAGGGTATAAAGCTAAAATAAAACAGCAAATAGCAGAAGGTCTTGAAAAACGGTTTCAGGGATTGGTTGACGATCCAGATATAAATAATTTACCAGCTCCGTTAAAACTTTGCGCTCTAGCAATAGCCGAAATAAAAGATTGGAGACCCAATGTCCAAATGGCTCATATCATGTGTAATCCAGCATTAGTGCAGCGTCACTGGGATGAAATGTCAAGTATTGCTGGATTTGATTTAACACCTACCGCGGGAACAACATTACGGAAAATTATTAATATGGACCTTTGGAAAGAACTTGACGAATATGAAATAATTAGCGTTGCAGCAACTAAAGAACTAGCTTTAATAACTAATTTGAATAAAATGATCGCAGAATGGACAGACATTTGCTTTAAGACTAGCCCCTACAAAGATACTGGTATATTCATACTTTCTGGGCTCGATGACGTTCAATGTGTTTTGGATGATCACATAGTTAAAACTATTGGTATGCGGGGTTCTGCGTTTGTAAAACCATTCGAAACTCAAGTTCGGACTTGGTACGATAAGATTATTAGAATGAATTCAACAATTGACGAATGGGGTAAAGTGCAAAGTCAGTGGTTATATTTACTACCGATTTTTTCGTCGAAAGACATTGTAGCTCAGATGCCTGAAGAAGGAGTAATGTTTACCGAAGTCAACAATATATATCGCAGATATATGGGAACTGTTGATAAAGATCCACATGTTTTAGATATTGCTGGTGGGATGGGTGTATTAGAATCATTTAAAGTTGCTTCTAATCTCTTAGAAAAAATTAACGATGGCGTAAATAATTACTTGGAGAAAAAACGTTTATATTTTCCGAGGTTTTTCTTTCTTTCTAATGACGAAATGTTAGAAATTTTATCAGAAACTAAAAATCCTCTTAAAGTTCAACCTCACCTCAAAAAATGCTTCGAAGGAATAAATCGCTTAGTATTTGACACCGAATTCAATATATCGGCAATGATATCCATGGAGGGCGAACAAGTAGAATTTCTAGAAATAATCAATGTATCAGCTGCCAGAGGATCGGTAGAGAAGTGGCTAGTCCAAGTTGAAAATCAAATGCTTAAAGCAGTAAAATCGGAAACAGAGTTATCTTATTACGAATATCCTAATGTAAATCGTGTCGATTGGATTTTGTCATGGGAAGGCATGGTTGTTTTAGCAATTTCCCAGATTTACTGGGCTGTTGATGTTCATGAATGTCTTCATACTCACAAATTATCGGAACTAGAAGCATTTCATATGAGTTTGACTAAGCAATTAAATGAAACTGTTG
Source organism: Helleia helle (assembly GCA_963853865.1). NCBI lineage: Eukaryota > Metazoa > Arthropoda > Insecta > Lepidoptera > Lycaenidae > Helleia > Helleia helle. Next base: position 13,326,382 of record OY971433.1, on the reverse strand, counting down.
CTGTTATTCGAAAACCAAATTTAACCAAACTTAGCAGTATAACGATAAAAGCTCTTATTGTCATTGATGTACACGCGAAAGATGTAATACAAGAACTAATTGAAAAAAATGTAACCGAAGTAACAGATTTTCAGTGGCTAGCACAGTTACGTTATTACTGGGAAGAGGAACGAGTTTTTGTGAAAATTATCAACGCTGTGGTTAATTACGCTTACGAATATCTAGGAAATAGTGATCGATTAGTTATTACACCACTAACAGACCGCTGTTATCGTACTCTGATTGGGGCGTACTATCTGCATTTGAACGGTGCACCGGAAGGTCCTGCGGGTACAGGAAAAACTGAAACGACTAAAGATTTAGCTAAAGCTCTAGCTGTTCAGTGTGTTGTTTTCAATTGTTCAGATGGGTTAGATTATAAGGCAATGGGTAAATTTTTTAAAGGGTTAGCTTCTTGTGGAGCCTGGGTATGTTTTGATGAATTTAATAGAATAGATGTCGAAGTGTTGTCTGTTATAGCACAGCAAATCCTATGCATAGTTCAAGCTGTAAGACAAAATTTAGAAACGTTTGAATTTGAGGGCACTACTTTAACTTTAAATCCAGCATGCTACGTATGCATAACTATGAATCCTGGTTATGCAGGAAGATCGGAATTGCCAGATAATCTTAAAGTATTATTTAGGACAGTAGCAATGATGGTTCCAGATTACGCCATGATAGGAGAAATATCGTTATATTCATTTGGCTTTATAAATGCTCGAAGCTTATCGATAAAAATAGTTACTACTTATCGCCTCTGTTCTGAACAATTATCATCTCAAAACCACTATGACTATGGAATGAGAGCGGTTAAAACTGTACTGTCCGCTGCTGGTAATTTAAAAAGAAGTTTTCCTAACGAGAGTGAAAATATATTACTTTTACGTTCTATTACAGATGTAAACTTACCAAAATTTTTGTCCTTTGACGTGCCACTCTTTGAAGGAATTATTTCGGACTTATTTCCAGGAGTTACATTGCCAAAACCAGATTATGAAAACTTTTTAAATGCCTGCAAAGAGTGTTGCGAAACAAACAATCTTCAACCAGTGGACTGTTTTTTGCTTAAAATTATTCAAACATTTGAGATGATGATCGTTAGACATGGTTTTATGTTAGTAGGTGATCCTTTTTCCGCTAAATCAATGACACTAAAGATTCTATCTGAAGGCTTATCTCTGATGAAAGAAAAAAATCAACCAGATGGCTGCGAATGTACTTATAAAGTTTTAAATCCGAAGGCAGTTACTATGGGTCAACTTTACGGTGCGTTTGATCCGATATCTTATGAGTGGACGGATGGTATAGTAGCTACTATTTTTAGAGAATTTGCATCAGACGATACACCTGTCAGAAAATGGATAGTATTCGATGGACCTGTCGATGCAGTTTGGATTGAAAATATGAATACCGTATTAGATGATAATAAGAAACTTTGTTTGACGTCCGGAGAAGTTATATCTATGTCTAATGAAATGTCAATGATTTTTGAAGTCATGGACTTGTCACAAGCTTCTCCAGCTACTGTGTCGAGGTGTGGCATGATATATATGGAATCATCATCATTTGGATTCAATCCTTTCTATACATCCTGGTTGAAAACACTCAATCCGTGCTGGTTAGAGGAAAACGTAGAATTTATTTTCCATTTGTGTGAATGGCTGTTTGAGCCGTTGATATATTTTATCCGAAAACAATGTTCACAACTTATTACGGCTGGTGAAGTAAATTTAGTCATAAGTACTCTTCGACTTGTTGAAATGTTAATGGATAATGCAATAAAAGGTGAAGAAGATACAAAGTATACAAGGACTTGGATTTTAGCGTCTTTTATGACGGCACTTGTCTGGGGTATTGGAGGGATATTAAACACGGATTCTCGCGACCGATTTGATGATGTAGTAAAAGAATATTTTCGAGGAGAAAAGGGTGTCCCTCCAGAATTAGACAGAATCGATGTATCTGTCCCATCAGAAGGCATGATTATTGATCATTATTATATGTATAAAGGAAAAGGCTGCTGGAAACTTTGGATGGATTCAGTTAAATCAGTTCAAATTAAAGAGCAAATAAATTTGCTCCAAACTGTTATACCTACTCTGGAATCTGAGAAATATATGTTCATTTTAAATTTACATACGAAATTTGGAAATCCTCTTTTGCTTATTGGACCTACAGGAACTGGGAAAAGCTTTTACGTTCAAAACTATTTGATGAATAATATCGATATGGAAAAATACACCCCAGGTTTTATTACTTTTACAACGACAACATCAGCAAACCAAACACAAGAACTCGTTATTTCAAAATTAGTTAAAAGGAGAAAAAATGTTTATGGTCCAACTAAAGGCAAACAAGCTATTATATTCATTGATGATATGAATATGCCTGCTAAAGAAACGTATGGCGCTCAACCGGCTATTGAATTACTAAGATTATATTTTGATCAAAAACACTGGTATGATCTCAAGACCACAGAAAAATTATACATATACGACACTTTTTTTTACGGTGCTATTGGCCCGGTGGGTGGCAGCAGACAATTAATTTACCCAAGAATGTTAAGACATTTTAACATTTACTCGATAAATGAATTTTCGAAAGAAAGCATGACTAAAATATTTACATCCCTTTTACAACTTGGTTGGAAAAGAAATGGATTTGGGCAAGATGCATATAACTTTATATTGAATATAATTGCAGCAACGATGGATATTTATGATCAAGCTACAGAGGGATTACGACCAACACCAGCAAAGTCTCATTACATATTTAATTTAAGGGACATTTCAAGGGTGATTCAGGGTTGTGCTTTACTAAGAAAAGAATCGGCTGAAAATAAGAAAACTTTTACAAGAATTTGGATTCATGAAGTTATGCGAGTTTTTTACGACAGACTCGTAGATGATGTAGATCGGACTTGGTTCTATAACTTATTAAAAAAATCTACTAGGGATTTCATGAAGGACACTTTTGAGTCAGTGCTTGACACTTACCAAGACGAAAACGGTGCAGTTCCACAGGAAAATATGAAACAAATGATGTTTGGTTGCTACTTAGATACAGATAGTGTGGAAGGTGAGAGAAAGTATGAAGAGATACCGTCTAAAGAAGTATTTTTAAATATTGCTATTGCCATGTTAGCAGAATATAATACAATGCACAAAGCAAAAATGAATATCGTATTGTTTGATTACGCTTTAGAACATTTGTCTAAAATCTGTCGCTTGTTGTCGATGCCAGCTGGTAATGCGCTTTTAGTTGGCGTGGGTGGATCTGGCAGACAGTCCTTGACTAAGTTGGCTAGCACTATTTTAGGGCAACAAGTTTATCAGCCACAAATAACTAAATCATACAGTGTAAAAGACTGGCACGAAGACTTAAAGGTAGTTTTGCGCGAATCTGGAGGCTTAAATAAGGACACAACATTTTTATTTACAGAAAGTCAAATCAAGGAGGAAGTATTTATACAAAACTTGGATAGTTTATTAAACTCAGGTGAAGTTCCTAATTTATATGGTCTGGATGAGAAACAAGAAATTCTAGAATTAGTACGTTTAGCGGCTCAAGGTGGAAACCGCAATCTTGATATAAGCCCGTTACAAATTCTAGCCTTTTTTATAGGACGGTGTAAATCTAAATTACATATTGTTTTATGTTTTAGCCCTATAGGAAGTTCATTTAGGACTAGACTAAGATTATATCCTTCACTTGTAAATTGTTGTACAATTGACTGGTATGAAAGCTGGCCTGAAGATGCTTTGGAAATGGTAGCACACCATTACATGGGAAAGGTGCACGTACCCGATAAAGTTAAATTAGCAGCAGTTGTTGCCTGTAAACAATTTCACGTAGACGCTCGGACTGTATCGATAGAATTTTTCAATCAATATGGCAGGAAGACTTATATTACATCGGCTTCATATTTAGATTTAATAAAATCATTCACAACATTAACTAATAGAAAACAAAGGGAATTGCGAGCAGCTAAGCTAAGATATACAAATGGATTAGATAAATTAAATCAAGCAGCAGAAGCAGTAGCTATTATGCAACGTGATTTGAATGAATTAAAACCTCAACTTATAGTTATGGCTGCGAAATCTGCCAAAATGATGGAAGAAATTGAAATTGAAACCATTACAGCTGATAAAGCTGCTGCTCAAGTTAGAGAAGATCAAAAAGTAGCCAACGTGCAGGCAGCAGCAGCTCAAGAGTTAAAAAAAGATTGTGAAGCTGATTTAGCGTTAGCGCTTCCTATTTTAGAAGATGCTATAGCAGCATTAAACACGCTCAAGCCTGCAGATATCACAATAGTTAAATCTATGAAAAATCCCCCTGCTACTGTTAAATTAGTTATGGCTGCGGTATGCGTTATGAAGGGGATACCACCTGACAAAATTCCAGATCCAAACAATCCCGGTAAAAAAATGCTCGACTATTGGGGTCCTAGTAAGAGAATCCTTGGAGACATGTCATTTTTGGATTCATTAAGGAATTTTGACAAAGATAATATCCCTGTGGCGACAATGCAAAAAATACGGAAAGAGTATCTTTCTAATAAAGATTTTAAGCCACATATAATAGCCAAGGCATCTACTGCTGCAGAAGGTTTGTGCAAATGGATTATAGCTATGGATATGTATGATGCTGTAGCTAAAGTTGTAGCCCCTAAGAAAGCCAAATTAGAAGCTGCAGAAAAAGAGTTTGCTCAAACAATGGCAATATTAGAGGAGAAAAAAGCTACTGTTGCTAGATTAGAAGCAAAACTGGCGGAGTTGAATGAAGCATTAGAAGAAGCTAATATGAAAAAGAAAGCTCTTGAGGATGAAGTTCAGCTTTGTATAGATAAATTGTACCGAGCTGAAAAATTGATAGGTGGATTAGGAGGTGAAAAGGTACGTTGGACTGCTGCAGCTGAGAATTTGCAATGTCTGTTCGATAATTTGGCTGGGGATATATTAGTTTCATGTGGTATTATTTCATACATGGCACCATACACGTTGCCAATACGAACTGCTATTACAGATAACTGGAGGAAACTAATTATTAATCTTGACATGCCACATTCCAAGCAGTATGTTTTTAAAGATATTTTAGGATCAGATATTAAAATACAAAACTGGTGCATTGCGGGCCTTCCACGAGATACATTTTCTATTGATAATGGAATAATACAAGATAATTCAATGCGTTGGTCATTACTAGTTGACCCTCAAGGTCAAGCTAATAAGTGGATTAAAACTATGGAAAAATCTCATGATCTTCAAATTATGAAGTTTTCTGATAGTAATTATATGAAAGTAATCGAGACTTGCCTAGAGTATGGTAAACCCGCATTAATAGAATGTATTTTTGAAGACATAGAAGCACCGTTAGACCCTATTTTATTAAAACTTACGTACACTCAAGGTGGAAAAGAATTTATAGCTTTGGGAGATAATGTTATCGAATATCACCCACATTTTAGACTTTATATGACAACAAAATTGAGAAATCCACACTATTTACCTGAAATATTCAATAAAGTTACGCTAATTAATTTTGCCTTGACAAAAGATGGCTTGGAGGACCAATTACTTGGTATTGTTGTTGCCAAAGAAAGGCCGGATTTGCAAGAGAAAAGAGAAAAACTTATTGTGCAAGGTGCAGCAAATCGAGCAGCACTTAAGCAAGTTGAAGATGATATTTTACGAACACTTCAAGAATCTAAAGGTGATATCTTAGAGGATGAATCTGCAATTGAAGTTTTAGATTCGTCGAAATTATTGGCTATAGATATAACGAAAAAGCAAGAAGCTAGTTTAGAAACGGAGGAAATCATTGAAAAATTTAGACTAGGTTACAGACCAATTGCATCACATTCTGCCGTATTATATTACTGCGTAACTGAGTTGCCAAACGTGGACCCAATGTATCAATATTCTTTAACTTGGTTTATTCATTTGTACATCATTTCTATAGAGAATGCAAATAAATCAAAGGATTTAGAAAAACGATTGAAATTTCTAAAAGATACGTTTACATATAATCTGTACAGCAATGTGTGTAGATCACTCTTTGATAAAGATAAACTAATGTTTTCCTTAATAATGTGTTCGAAAATGATGCTGTCTAGGGATGAAATGGATCATGATGAATACATTTTTCTTATAACTGGAGGAATAGCAGTTGAAAATCTTATCAAAAAACCAGTTGACTGGTTGTCAGATAAATCTTGGGATGAAATTTGTAGATTAAACGATCTACCCAATTATAAAGGGTTTAAAGACGATTTCGAAAAGATGATAAATAAATGGAAAGAAGTATATGATGATTTACAACCACACCATAAGACCTTACCGGGCATTTGGGCTAATAAATTAACAGAATTTCAAAAACTTTTAATTGTTAGAGTTTTAAGACCCGATAAGTTGACAATCGCAATATCAGACTTTGTGGAGTTACAGATGGGAACCAAATATATAACCCCGCCCCCATTTGATATCGGAAAATCTTTTGGTGACTCCAATTGCTTAGCTCCATTAATATTTATACTATCCGCAGGCTCAGATCCTATGGGTGCATTAATAAAATACTGTGAAAAAATGGGTTACGCTCACAGATTTAACTCTATATCCTTAGGCCAAGGTCAGGGTCCAATTGCAAAAGCAATGATAGAACGAGCACAGCTTGAAGGTGGCTGGGTGTGCCTACAAAATTGTCATTTAGCTGTGTCATGGTTACCAGAGTTGGAGAAGACTATTGAAAGTTTTGATCTAACAAATACAGACCTGAGCTTTAGATTGTGGTTGACAAGTTATCCATCTGATAAGTTTCCCCAATCGGTTCTTCAAGTTGGTGTCAAAATGACTAATGAACCACCGACAGGTTTACAACATAATTTAAATAGATCATATTTATCTGAACCCTTGAAAGAAATGGAATTTTTCGAAGGATGTCCTGGAAAAGATAAAGCTTTCAGTAAACTTTTATACGGGATTAGCTTTTTCCACGCCGTCGTCCAAGAGAGAAAGAAATTTGGGCCTTTGGGATGGAATATTCAATATGGTTTTAACGACTCCGATTTCCACATTTCTGTCATGCAATTGCAATTATTTTTAAATCAGTACGAAGAAATTCAATATGTTGCCATAAAATATTTAACGGGAGAGTGTAACTATGGTGGTCGCGTTACTGATGATTGGGATCGAAGATTGATAACTACTATATTAGATAACTACGTCAATGCCGGTGTTGTTAACGAACCGAATTATTTGTTTTGTAATCTAGGACCACAATACGGTCTACCGCGCCGATGTGAATATCAAGATTATTTAAAACATATTGAATCGGTTCCAGTCAACCCACCTCCTGAAGTATTTGGCTTACATATGAATGCGGGCATAACTCGAGATTTGTCTATATCTATGGATCTTACGGCTGCTTTGGTTCTAGTCCAAGGAACTGGTAGTTCAGGTGAGAGTGGAAACACCGAAGTCATTCTGATGAAAATGTCTTCAGAAATATTATCCAAACTTCCGGATGTCTTTGACATTGAAAGTGCTCAAAAGAAATATCCAGTCGATTACAATGAATCCATGAATACTGTGCTAGTTCAAGAAATGGAAAGATTCAATAAATTATTACGCGAGATTAAAACTTCCCTCCTAGATCTTCAAAAAGCAGTCAAGGGTTTTATTGTTATGTCTCCAGCATTGGATATGCAATCAAATGCTATGTTGATGGGTAGAATTCCTGATAACTGGAAAAAGATTTCATATCCCAGCCTAAAACCACTACCAAGTTACATAACTGATTTTGTCGAAAGGTTGGAAATGTTAGAAGATTGGTATCAAAATGGAAAACCATCAACATTTTGGCTGTCAGGGTTTTTCTTCACGCAAGCTTTTTTAACAGGCTCAGTCCAAAATTATGCGAGGGCTAAGAAAATTCCTATAGATTTGCTGGTGTTTGACTTCAAAGTCCGTAAAGTTGATTTTGAAGAATCACCACCAGAGTGGGGTGTATATGTTAATGGACTTTTTATGGACGGAGCTCGGTGGAATAGAGAAAAGTTTGCCGTGGACGAACAATTTCCAAAAATTCTGAACGATGTAATGCCAGCTATATGGCTCTACCCTAAGTTAAAACAAGAGTTTGTAGAAGGTAGCCGATATAAATGTCCCCTTTATAAAACTTTAGAGAGGAAAGGTGTCCTAGCTACAACGGGCCATTCGTCGAATTTTGTGTTGGCATTTTATTTACCGTCCGTTGACTCATCTGCACACTGGATAAAACGAAGCGTTGCTTTAATTCTACAACTAGATAATTAATATATGTACCTTAAAATATAAAAGATTTTTCTGTTTCGCATGTTCACTTCGTTGAGACAGATGACTGAGATAATTTATATAATTATTCGATGGTGACGGTTGTTTGTACTTCCAATTTGGTTCGTTTTTATGTAAGTCGTCAAACGAGTCGAGTGGCCCCAGATAAACTATGTGACTGATATTCTAACTTACTTGGTCAATTATTGAATAAGTTTTTTCTTACACTACGATATATCTTAATTAGTTTCATGAAAACAGCGTGTTGGATACTTTTATATATTTCATGCTTGACGAAAGAATTGGACTGCCTATCTCTACTAATAATATAAATATATCTTTTATTGTAGTGAGTTTTGTTTTTGGACTACTGGCTAGTACTCATTTGGATACTCTTATCGTTGTTTATCTCTTAATATTAACGCTATTGTAATGATATAGATATTTCTAAAAGATGTGGCCACCCTAGTATAGACAACAGCTTTTTACTATCACTGACAATTTTTTAGCAGTCGACAAACTTAGAATTGTGAAAGCTATATTTAATTGATGTTGAACTTTAATTAATTAGTTCTTTCTATAATAAAATTAGTAATTAAAAATTTCATAACATATTTTGTAATTGTATTTAAAATCGTAAATAAAAAAGTTTGTATATAAAATTGTTTTATTTAATAACTATAAACAATGTATGAAAACCGAACAAAGAATTAGTGTTAGTTGTTAGAAAACGGCTTTACGCCAACTTGTTTCATTAACTCACGTCTTTTAGCTTCAGACTCTATTAACTTTCGTCGCAGTTGTAGCATTATTGCCCGGTTTCTCTTCTGTAAATGAATATTACCTATATATAAATATTAATATTTGAATTTGAAGGATAATGGAAGGAAAAGGAACAGTTTCGTATGGGATAGGGTAAAAGGCACTGGATTCATCCAACTCTCGTGCCAGCTTACGGTATTTTGTTAAACTTGGACCTCTCAATAAAATTGTCTTTGTGATCTTTTTCTGAGATGAAATATGATTAAAAATAAAATACAGACTCGAAAAAATTGAAGATTTATAGGGCAACAATAGTAAAAATACGGTTGTCCTAAATTCCTCTGTATTGTGTGTATAATAAAAAGGTATTGGGTAATATGTGACAGTGTATAATAAAAAGGCATTGAAAAAACAAAATATTGTAATTTTTTTCCTCTTGGTCAAAGATAAAATAATATATAGCCTGACCAGAAATATATAAACCTTACGTGGTGTCGCCACTGTATCTTTTTTACGTCAACACATAGCGTCCATACAGAAATTGATTCCGATTTTTTCCGCAATATGGCGAGGGTTTTTATTTATCTGGTCAAGCTATACATATTATTCAAAATAACTAATTACAGTAAGTACTCCGCATTCCCTCTCGATATCCTCGCACTCGTTCTCTATACAGGCAGCTTCTAGTCCAAACTGCTCATCAATTTCTAGAAGCTTCGCCGCTTTCTGTCGTTCGATCTCTTTTGCTTCTTTTTCTTTATGTTGAAGTTGTTGTTTTTGTGTTTCCAGTAATTCATTTTCTGTGTCATTTTTTTATGTAAGCATAGGCAATTACTTGTTATATAGTTTAGTTTTGTAAATAGTATTTATTCATAAAACGATTAACACAATAGATATTATTACGACCAAAATTGGATATGTAATAATAAGATTGTGCCGTAGCTGTCTACTTCATATGTTATCTACTTGATGCTATGTAGGTATATTCATAAAAATAAGTTTATCAACATTCAACATCACTGGTCTCTTCGATCAACAATTACAACGAATAATGGTATTGTTGTTTTGTTGTTCGCAGCCGGTAGCGTCCATAACGTGCTAGATGCTTGATGTATGATGGGCAAACCTTATTTTTAAAATAAATATTAAGAAGATTCAAATAAGATTCGGCTCGGATGAACAAATTTTCGCCTTTATATAATACGTTGTTATGCAGGAGCTCTTAGCTATGCCCCTTAACCTATACCCTAGGCACTAGGATAATACATAATACCCCCCCCCCCCTGCCTCCACCATGGTTCAAGCCTTGTCGTAGCGGTGGGGCTCAGTAAGCTAAGTTGAACTCAGCACCTTGGGCGAAGCAAATTGAGCTGAGGGAGCTGCTCTTTGTACCCCTCTTGTAAGAAGAGGGGACAAAAGAGCAGGGGGACAAGGGGCGAGGATGGAAACATCACCCCATTATACAGTCCCGACGTTGGGAGGGGTTGTTCTGTGGTGCGGGACTACCCCTCTGTGGAGGTGGCGTCGGTCCCCTGACTGACTAGCCGTCGAGGTGCCCTATTTGCTCAACAGATCCGGCGCACCTCACCAAAGGCGGCATTGGTGGCACTCGCCGGGTTTTAGTGGGTAGAGCTGCGTCCACTTTACACCACCTTTTGGGCTGAGCGAGTCCCACTTACCCCCACAACCCACAGACCCACTCCCCGCGGGATGCCTCAGAGCATTTACCGGCGTTAAAAAAAAAGTCATCCCATTGTAGTGTCGTATCTGTGGTAGTGTCGCAGGTGGTTTATTTCCAAATAAACTATCAAGTTGTCCCTCACCATCGATTAAATGATAAGACTCCGAATAATGATCATTAAATTCGATCTTATATTTATACAATAAAAGCAATTAAGCCTGTAATGGCCTGTGCACACCACATATTTTAAATGCGTCGTCGATGCGCGTTTTAGAAACATGCGTCAACGGTGCGCTTTTATCCTACAGAGTAGTTTGTTGTCGTTTGTATCGATAGTCGCTACTCTCTTAAGTGAGCCATCTGCTCATTTAATGTACCGATTGAGCTTAAAGGCCATCAGACCGAAAAGTCTAGCCCTTCCGAAAAAAAAATCGATACATACGCGCGTTAGCATCGCGTTTGTAATTCGTATCGATCCATTCACGTACGTATCGCGACTGTATCGCAAAAAAACGTGGTGTGCACAGGCCCTAAAAAGTTCCATTTAAACTTTAGAGATACCTTTAGCCATTAACTTATCAAAACCATTCTTATGTTGGTTGAGATAAGTAATATTATGTTGGATCTTCGCATGTTCAGACGCTTTACATATTTCGATCATTTCTATTTGGTACTTCAGTTCTGATATTTTCTGCTGCAGATCCTATGTATTTTTTAATAAACATTAAGGTTATTCAAATATACTATCATCGCATTCTCTATAACTCTATCTAGTATTTGAATAAAATCTAATCAGATTAACGAAAATAATGGACGTTGAAACTAATTAAATAACGTTGACGCTTCATTAAATCGTCATTTCTTTTTACAAAGAAACTAAGTTAACGTGTAAAACGTATACCACGTTAACTTAGTTTACTAAGTTACTTCTAAGGGGTAAGTTGACCTCAAATTAGTTGCGACGATCGGGTTAATATGTTTAATATAAATTCATATTTATTATTTTAGACCTCTATTTGATACGCTGTAAATTCTGTCTCAGATTTGATTGTTGTCAGCTCCTCCATAAGATTCCGTTCTGCATTGCGTAAAGTTAACTCTATTCTCTGGTTCTTTAATTTCTCTTTCGTAACTAAATTTGCAAATAAATTAATTACTTTAATTAATTGTTATAAGTTCTATTTTAAAACACAAATAATTTTTTATATACATATTTACCACATCTCAGCCTCGATTTTAAAATATCCGTAACAGGCTTTGAATTGCTAGTAGACATTTTATTTTATTTTTTAATTTTAATTTTAACTCTTACTCAGTTTAAATGTTTACAATTTTTTTTTAATTATTATTATTTTCATTTAAAGGCATTAGCTACTACGCTATTAGCCATACAAAATACAATATTCGGTCTGTAATACGGAGAAATGGCGGGAAACCCCAAGGAGCGCGGCTTCGCCCCTCTAGCCCCCATCAATCAACTATCATTCTCCATTCCATCCACCCAAGGCAGTCCACCACAATATTCGCCAACCAATCACAATATATAAAGATTAAGTTTTTAAAACAAACACTATAGAAAACCACTCCGAATGGACAAAACACAAAATAACAATTAATTAACGGGAAACCAAAAAAACACAACCGCGCGTCCCGATGCTTCCCGCCATTCTCTTTTACAATTTTAAGAAAGCTTTTCTTTTATTATTATAATTATTATTATTATTTTCATTTAAAGGCATTAGCTACTACGCTATTAGCCATACAAAATACAATATTCGGTCTGTAATACGGAGAAATGGCGGGAAACCCCAAGGAGCGCGGCTTCGCCCCTGGGAAACCAAAAAAACACAACCGCGCGTCCCGATGTTTCCCGCCATTCCCCCAGAAAGCTTTTCTTAAATTATTTTTATTTATTATTTTCATTTAAAGGCATTAGCTACTAGGCTATTAGCCATACAAAATACAATTATTCGGTCTGTAATACGGAGCAATGGCGGGAAACCCAAAGGAGCGCGGCTTCGCCCCTCTAGCCCCCATCAATCAACTATCATTCCCATTCCATCCACACAAGGCAGTCCACCACAATATTCACCAAACATTATATATTACACAGATTAAGTTTTTAAACAAACACTATAGAAAACCGCCAGAACAGCCCTACTAAGAAAACCACTCCAGAACGGTACTCCATAAGATTCGCCAACCAATCACAATATATAAAGATCAAGTTTTTAAAACAAACACTATAGAAAACCACTCCGAATGGACAAGACACAAAATAACAATTAATTAACGGGAAACCAAAAAAACACAACCGCGCGTCCCGATGCTTCCCGCCTTTCTCCGCTTTTCTTAAATTTAGGCGGTGCAATATTTTTTTGGATAATCAATCCTCAATAGGAAAGGTAAAGGACTATAATCCATACAGCTTGTTTATAGTGAGGCCGAATATAAGTCTGAAGTATGGAATAACGGCGGGAAATCCCAAAGGGCGCGGCTTCGCCTATCCAATCCCAGTGGACTGACCACCACAATATTCACGAACTAATCACAATATACTATAAAAACAAATGCAGAAGTTTATCTTTATTATGTTATGTAGTACCTGTTATTGAATAACTGATACCGTGGCAATAATTTAATGATCGATAAACGAATAAAACGAATACTAAATTCAAAAACATAGAACATAGCGACTTATCAGTCGGGATAACATATTATTATAGATCGGCTTAAATCGTCACAATAAATAAAACTGACTGTTTAAGCCATAGACTTGGAATATACTGTTATATTATATGTTTATGGTTTAAGCCCATATTTTAAAAATTTATGTCACCTATCTAAGAAAACTTGCAATAATGAGACGAACCTAAATCTCCTTTTTAGTTAAATAAATAGTAAATGGAGTTTTACAAATATCCGTAAGATAATGTGTTGTGAAAGTGAGTGATAAATGCCGAGAAATCGTGCATTACGTAGGTATTGATAGGGTTTTTTTTTACTAAAAAGGACACTTCTAAAAAAATGGATTATAGATATATTACTTATCCACCAACTACAGCCACAGACTACTTAGATGTATCAGCCTTTAAATTTCCCACCTCAAAGAACTACACAGCTTTTTTTTCTTCTTTAAGGCAAATTGGCAATGAGTTTATTTTACTAATGCCAGCGTTGACTACAGAGCTGAGACGCCTGAGAGCTTGTCTAATGTCTATTAATCTGTGCTGACTGCTGTCAAATGTCAAGCGTGATGCGTCAGAATTTGCGGCACGACGCGGTTGCTTAGCGTGATTTTGTAAGAAATAATAATTTTAAAGAAGTATATATTATTGTGCACCAATACAAAATGTAACTTTTGAAATATTAATTATTTTATATACTAGGCTTATTGATTTAAAACTATATTCATGTGTAAATTGACGAAAATGGTTTCTGGCGGCACTAGGGTGATTCAAGTCACCAACATAGCTCCTCAAGCTACTAAAGATCAAATGCAAACGCTTTTTGGTTACCTAGGTAAAATAGACGACATTAGACTATATCCAACGATCAGAGACGTATCATGTCCTGTGCAATCTAGGATATGTTATGTTAAATATTATGACTCGGCTACTGTGAATGTTGCCCAACACATGACCAATACCGTATTTATCGACCGGGCCCTTATCGTAATTCCGATGCAGTCAGGGGAGATTCCTGACGAGCATAAAGCCTTAGAAATGTCAAGCAATGGAACATTAGTACCTGGTTTAAATACAGTTGAACCAAGACTACCAGCACATGTCATTAATTCGTTAGAAGGCGTTCCACCTAATCAAGTTATTCAAACTTATGATCCAAAGATGGCGGAGGCTGGACTGCCACCTTATCCACCATTACCAGCTGCTTATGATTCTAGAAAAATAGAAGAAATCAGACGGACGCTGCTATTAGTTAATGTTGGGGAATTAACTCATCAGCAAATTGTAGATCATTTTTCAAGCGCGGGAGAAGTAAGTTATTTACGGTTCTGTGAACGAGATGTTGATAATTTAAAGTATGCCCTTATTGAAATGTCTGAACAAGAAAGTGTTGTTAAAGCTCTTCAATTCAATGGATATGCTATAGAAGGTCAAACTATTATGGTAAGTTGCATATTGTTGCAAAATTTTGTTGTGTATTTATTATTACGAAATTGATTTTGAACAAAATTCATAGCCATCCAGGTATTAGAAAGAGGTCAGGGGTAGAAAACTTGTATGATTAATATTTACAGCTGGAAACCAATAGTACTGTAATACTTAACCACAGAACCCTACATTGTCTGGCATAATTAGTGTTCCTACACAAGGGTTCCCAGGGACCCCAAAACAAATGAGATCATAAAGTGTAAAACAAAAAGTTATCGAAAATATAACATGAATTTATATTAATTAACTTAATGAGATCATGAATCAGCCTTTTAATAAAAAAAAACAATTTGAGCACTTTTGGCACAATTTCATTTGGTGTTCCAAGCAAATCAGAATTTTGCACATGGTGCATCGTGTCTTGCTCTTCCAATCCCTGTTCTAATGTCAGAAACCACAACGCCGCTCTGAGTGACGGATCTCCGAGATACTGTCCTTGATGTCCCTCCTCAAAGTTGGTGGTCAATTCGTAGTTCGTAGTGCATGACCTCAAGGTAAAATATGTAGGAGTTTGAACTCATGCGTTAGCAATCAACAAATAAAATAAAAAAAAGTTAAAAAAAGCGGCTAATTCTTTAAATTTGAAGCCTGTTTTAAATAAGAAATAGACAGTCATGCTTGTAGTTGGTTTATAATGATAAGACTTATTGGAAGAATGATCATAATTAAGCTTTAAAATTTCATTGAATTTTATATAGCGGACCCTAGGTAATCTGCCCGTCTAATCTGGCAGCCATTGTAATCCGACATATCTATATTGAATACTCTTTTTACAGTTTTCGCTAATGTAAATAATCCTTAATTGAACTGGTTACAAGTTGTAGGCTTCACTACTATTATACTGTACAACAATAGTTCAAAATTGCCCTGTAAAACTTTGGTTGCGTTATAGATGCATACCGGGTGTACTTTGAACGCTTGCAAAAACGAAGAGGTATGATAGTGTTGGCATAGCCTGACATGATACAAGTGAAAAAAAACCCTTTTTTTATATAATCTGGTTTAGTAAACATAATGTTACAGAAAATTGATGATAATGCTTTTTAAATAATCGTTTTAAAAAAAAAAGGCAAAGTAATTGGTTCATGGTTCACGCCGGCCAGCGGACTGCATCAGCTGACAGAGTTCTCAGTTCGAGTTGTATACATACATGGCGGGTTTACAAAATACATAAGTCCTAATATTTTCTTAAAAAAATCTGAGATAAATGGTTATATGAATTATATAGTATATAAATAGTATATTATTAGGGTTAAATCTTTGCAAGCGTTCAAAATACATCCGGTATAATATGCGTGACATACAATACATATCTATAAAGAAAATTAGAACCTTCATTTTTCTACTGTCCATGGTTAATTACTGTGTAATAATGTTACTATTATTTAATATTGGTTTCCAAAACTGAATATTATCATCTATTTTTAGGTACACCATGCCACTCAAGCTATCTGTAAACCACAAACAAAGAGTAATGAAGCAGCACAGAGGGAGATAGAGGAAGCTATGTGTAGAGTAAAAGAGGCACAGAACCTTATATCTGCTGCCATAGATCCAGTCATTGGAATGTTGTCTAAAGACAAAAGGAGGTAGGGTAAAACTTTATTTATGTGTGTTATTGTCCTAATTAGATAAAATTTGACTATTTTTATTATATTGTTTTCTAATGTTTACGCGAATTTCACTCATTATATTGAAACATGAGTTGCCTGGGCTCGTTCCAGGTAAATTAGTTTATGATCATGGGCGACTTCGACCACTTACCATCAGGTGGCACGTTTGCCTATCTAACTAACATAAAAAAAGACAATTTTACGGATTTAATTGCTATAAGATTTTTGTTATTATATCTTTTGCACATCTATTAAGCTTAAGTCAATAAGAAGATAAAAAACAATTATCTTTTCTATAAGTTGTTAATCACGCCTCCAGACTTCTGTTTGTAATAACTTTGTAAAGTTACAAAGCAATGTGTCAAGAACTTTTATGTTACTTGGATATTTTTTGGATTATGGCAAATTCGTAGATGCGCCGCGCCACCTGATTATAAGTGGTCAGCGTGCTGCGCTACGAGATTACCTGGAACTAGCCCAGGCAACTCATTAACGTGTTGCCTATCCTAAGACAACATGTCAAGTCTCTGAGCCGGCAATTGCATTACCTGCCGTTCTCTTGGAAATACAGCAAAGCTTTTTCACAGGAGAAACAAGTAGGATGGTGGTCCAATCCAAGTAGAAGTAAGAGAGAGACAGAGAAAACTCTTGGTGATTTACTATTTTAAATAAGAGATCATTGGATCTTAAAACTCATTAAGATTGAAGACAGATTGCAAAAAGTGAACAATGACTGTGATTTTAAAAAATGCTGTTCATTTGACAGGAGTCGGTCCCGATCACGCTCTCGCCGCCGCTCTCGCTCCCGCTCGCGCCGCTCCCGCTCCCGCCGCAAGCGCTCCCGTTCGCGCTCCAGACACCGCTCCCGCCGCTCGCGTTCGCGGCACAGGCACCGCACAAGGTAAGTTGATGGTAGCTAGTCTTCAGGAGCTTCAAATTTATAATAATAATGCAATTAACATAAGCAACCTTTATAATATGTCCCACCGATGGGCACAGGAGTACTTCTAGGGTCGCCCGAAAGATGCGAAGCTTTTTAATATCAACTATCAAGATTGGGAAGTAGGAACTAAGCATAAGCGTAAAGCGTACTTAGTTTTAGATTTAAAACACGCTTTAATAGTAAACCGAACTAAAAATTTAAAAAAAAATTTTTAGTAAAAAATTAAATGGATTAACAAAAAAATATATATTGTAAATAAAAACCGGCCAAGTACTAGTCGGACTCGCGCACGAAGGGTTCCGTAGCATTACAAATTATACAACATTTTTTGACACTAACAAAAATATGGTTTATGTTTATGAAATTAAATGTTTTTTAGGGTTCCGTAGCCAAATGGCAAAAAACGGAACCCTTATACATTCGTCATGTCTGTCTGTCTGTCCGTCCTTATGTCACAGCCACTTTTTTCCGAAACTATAAGAACTATACTGTTGAAACTTGGTAAGTAGATGTATTCTGTGAACCGCATTAAGATTTTGACACAAGAGTAGAAAATCATTTTTGAAGACCTATCCATAGATACCCCACACGTATGGGTTTGATGAAAAAAAAATGAGTTTCAGTTCTAAGCATTTTTACTACTATTACGTAAACTACTACTACTTTTATGTAAAAGTCTTAATGCGGTTCACAGAATACATCTACTTACCAAGTTTCAACAGTATAGTTCTTATAGTTTCGGAAAAAAGTGGCTGTGACATACGGACGGACAGACAGACAGACATGACGAATCTATAAGGGTTCCGTTTTTGCCATTTGGCTATGGAACCCTAAAAAAGCGTGAGATGCTCGATATTCATTGTCAAAAATATTCCATCGGTATCTATTTCTAAAAGTGAAGTTAGTTTGTTAAAGTAGTACAAACTTACAAAGCACCACACGCTTTTTACCAATACCTAATTAATATAATTTTTTTGTTAATACATACATTTAATTCTTGTATTAAAAATTATTTTAAATGTTTTAAGTTTGGTTTGCTATTAAAGCGTATTTTTTAGTTTCTACTACAATTTAATTTTTAGTACCTATTGTTTTTTTTTAAATTTATTTAAGTACACTTTTTTATGTTAGTTAGTTGGATAGGCAAACTGGCAAACGTGCCACCTGATGGTAAGTGGTCGATGTCGCCCATGAACATAAACTAGTATACTTGGAACGAGCCCAGGCTCAACTCATTTATGTGTTGCCTATCCTGAGACATAAGATGTTAAGTCTCGGTGCCAGTAATTACACTGCCTGTCTTTCCCTTCTCTCCGAAACACAGCAAAGCTGTTTCACGGTAGAAACAAGCAAGACGGTGGTACCCATGCAGCCGGGAGCGCGGCACAGCGTTTCCCTCCCACCGGTATTGTCATCGGTCCTTGAAAAGTGTGCAAAGTTTCAATTTAATCTGACGTCTTAAAGTGGGTAGTGTAACATATCTTTATATGTTACACTATTTATATTTCCGTTACATAGATACATACATACTCTGTATATCTACATATATACATATTATACATGTCGTGTCGTATCGTTTAATGATACTAAATCTGACAGCATGGACAGTGGCCGCGCAGCGAGCGGCCCGAACGTCCATATAGAAGCCATGCTTCAACAATAGTTGTATATGTATTGCAATTTGCAGTTTAATATCACATAATAATGTAACATAATAATATTATTTATGTCTTTGTTTCTATAATTATTTTATTATGTCAATGTTTAAAGGGAAAATACCAAACGTTTTTGTTGCACATTTTTTTCTATATTTCTTTTTCAGGTCTCGTTCCCGTCACCGCAGTTCTCGCCGCTCTCGCTCCCGCTCCCGCCACCGCAGCTCGCGCTCCAAGCGGGACCGCTCGCGAGACAAGGACCGCGACAAGAAGGACAAGAAGGACAGCGACAAGGATAAGGACAAGCGGGACAAGGACAAGTCAAAGTCGCCCACTAAGGACTCCGAGAAGGAGGTCAGGCCTGAAACTAAACCGGAGACAGTGGCCGACACCAATGGGACAGGCTCCGACACTAAATCTAAAGCGTCAACCCCAGCAGACGATAAAGAGAAACCAATCGAGCCGGAGAAAGAGAAGGAGGTGAAAGTGAAAGAGAAAGAAAAGGACAAGGACAAAGATAAATCCCCGGGAAGGAAGAAGGACAGATCTAGGTCTAGAGACAGGAAGCGCGATCGGTCCAGATCCAAGCGTAGGTCTCGGTCGCGATCTAAGAGGAAACGCTCGAGATCCCGACGACGGTCACGATCGAGGGACAGGAAGCGATCGAGGTCGAAGGACAGGAAGCGATCCCGGTCTAGAGATCGGAAGCGCTCCCGCTCTCGAGACAGGAAACGGTCGCGGTCGAAAGACAGGAAGAAATCGCGATCGCGAGACAGGAAACGCTCCCGCTCTCGTGACCGGAAACGCTCGCGCTCGAACAGTCGCCGCTCGAAGAGCCGCTCGCACCGGGACTCCAAGACACCCCACGACAGGAAGTCGAGGGACAAAACGCCGAACCCCCCTCCGCCTCCCATCTTAGAGTTGAACGAAAGTGCGCTCCAGAAGACGCCAGAGATCGCCAATGAGAAACATTCGCCGGATAACATGGATATATCGAATTCACCGTAATTGATTGGGGTTTATATCGACGGGAATATCTGTGGGGCGTCCGGACTGGACTCGTATATGATCATTATTTTAGTGAACATTTTAAAATTGTTAACATTTAAGAGAAAATAAATCTAATGAATAATTAGTATATGGTTTACAAAATTACATCTATGTACATTAATAAAAAAATAAACCAACTTCAAAAAATTAAAAATTAATAAAATAATTGCGTAATAATTGTACAGCAACATACACAACCGTGACTTCACGGGTAACAATAATGGCGGGGTCAACTCATAGATTGTATATTAGTTGAAGAATATGCTGATTGTAATTTGTAGATACACATTAATGAAACGCAAATATTTTATTAATTTTTTAAGTTGGTTTAATTTTTTAAAATTATTTATTTCTCCATTTTTTTGCGAACTGAACATTTTGGCATATTGAACCGTATGAAGTAAGTCCAAAAGGTAACTGCTGTAAATCATTCTTTCCCTCGACAGCCTTTTCTTTTTCTTTAACGCCGGGAAATGCTCGGAGGTATCCCACGGGGGAGTGGGTCTCCCCACGCGGGTATGTGGGACTCGCTGAGCCCGAAAGCTGGTAAGGGGACGCAGCTCTATCCACTAAAACTCGGCGAGTGCCACCAATGTCGCCTTTGGTGAGGTGCCCCGGATCTAATGAGCAAACAGGGACGGCTCGTTCCTCAGGGGACCAACGCCACCTCCACAGAGGGGTTGTCCCGCATCACAGAACAACCTCTTCCTATGTCGGGACAGTACAATGGGGTGAGGTTCCTGTCCTCGCCCCTTGCCCCATGCTCTTTTGTCCCCTCTAATAAGAGGGGTACAATGAGCCCTCATGGCTCAATTCGCTCGGCCCAAGGTGCTGGGCTCACCCTAGACTACACCATGGTTCAGGCGTTGTCGTGGCGACAATGAAACGTCACAAAAGTCAAAGAGACGAAAACAACAATTTTGAGATCTGTGAGCTTGAATTTTGGCAAATAGGGCATTACTGTGTATTCTATTTAGTAATCGTTCGATTTTCTCAAAATTATCACTAAATCGTATTCGGATATAAATATTGGGGCCCCATGGATCGCGGGGTCCTGTGCACCTGCCCAGAGTTTAGTCATCCCTACAAAGAACTGAGAGTCAATTGGCCGTGATCATGTCCGGGACAACCTCCATATTTATGGGACATTGTTCCTGCTATAGGTTTTACGGGATCGAGGAAGAGATTGGATCAAGAGGAGGAAGAGTTCATTGATCTATGGTCAGCACTGAACATATTATATGATATGATAATGTTGAAAGTCAATTGTAGTCCATTGGTATTCCTTGTAAGCTTTCCTATAGTTGCGATATAGCCCAGTCATATTAGGGCTTTCACCTCGGAATGAAAGATAATAAGCTGCAAATTGGTATGAACCTTTGTTTTGTCATTCTAAATGTTGTCTCAAAAGTCACAATCGTTATCGTGTCCGCGTCTCAAGATATTCAAGGTCAAAGGTCACAAAAATCGGTTTTTCGCGAATATCTGGCTTCCTATCGGCTAAATGAGATTTGCATTTATTATAAAAGTTGTAGGCTATAAAATTCCCTACAACTTTTGTTTAAACTTTTTTTTCATACGACCAACCGTTTTGAAGGTAGAGCGCGAAGTGCACATCGTACAGTCATATACGGCCTAATGCAAGGTCAAGCGTGAGTTATGGTTATCAGTACGTTATAAAGTCAATTATTTACTTGGAAATTATAATTATTAAACAATGCCTATTATTTATGTACTAACTATTAATTATTTATATTTAATTAAAGTAAGTAACTTGATTATTTATATATAATTATTCATATTTAACTATTTAAGTATAAAATATTATTAATTCTGGATTATATATTTTAGTTTTATTTTAAGTTAAAATGATAGTAAGAGTATATATTTTACACATATTTTTATTTATTATTAAATACGGCATAATATACATTTATCAAAATGTGAGTTCAAATATCAAAAGTATCTTTGTTGATTTTAATTGTAATGAAATTGGAAATGGAAGCTAATTATCTTCTTCTTCTTCGTCTTCTTCTTCTTCTTGTCGCTCAAAAATGTTCGATTCATTGTCATCATCCTCATTATCTGTCATGTTCATCTCCAAACCTTCCAGAATATCGGGATCATATGTATTTTCTTCATCGGGATTACTTGGATACAGTGAAGCGTTGAGGCAAGCTTGTCCGTTGCACTGGCCGCAAGCTAAAGAACATTGTAGCCCTGATTTTCTGCATCCACAGCGGGAACCACAACCATTTTTGCAATTGCAAAATATTACGTTTAGTAGTTCGGCTGGTGCTGGAGGTAATAACGTTCGTATGGGCTCCAGGATTTCATTTTCAAGCATCCAGCCCCATTCTTGAGGTTCTAAGTCCTTCCCTAACCACGTTTGAATCTGGTAGTAGACACGTTTTATGTGTTGATGAGCTGCTACACTTGTTGGTGGAAGTGTTGACAGTTGTACAGGTTTATTTAGTTTTGTAAATTTGATGAATTGCGTGTAGCGGAAATGATCAATGTTGTCCTCAGATTTTGGAGCATTATATAATGCCAACAAGATGCGCACTCCATTTTCTAATAATGTTTGTTTTGGGCAGTTTTCTTGTTGAAATACTTCCACCAGTTTATCTAAATCAGGAATTTTTTCCAATGCTCTAGTAACAGTTTTTTTTCCTTTTTTAAATAGCGCAGAAGTCGTGTCACAGCCACTGAATGCGTGTAAAAATAAAATGTGCTTTTTAGTACGAGGATATTGGTCAAAACTTTTAGTAGAATATATTTGTGTTTTGACATTGCCTTTGCCAACTTTTTTCAAAAAAAATTCCTGATGATGTGACTGAGTACGTCCAATTAAAATAACGAGCAAATCGATATCTTCTCCTATGATGACAGCAGTCTTTTGATGTTCTGATAAGGCAATAGCTGTGTCAATGATGAGAACATCAGCATCATCTCTGGCTTGTTTTGTTGTGATATTAACAGTTTTAAATTTTTCAACAAGCATGTCGATAAAATTTTTTTTATTAGACCGATTTGATAAAAAAATTTCTTGACTGATTGGCACAACCATTGTTTCGTCAAAACAAACTTCATATGATTTTGAAAGTGCAGCAGTTCTTCTTCGTTGTTCCAGTGCTTTAATATTTTTACTATAGTCCGAATATCCGTCAAATACAACAACAATTGCTGAGCCATAATGTGTTTGTAAATATTTAATGTACTTATTTAAAATAATAGAGAAAGTATCGTCTTTGCTCCATACGACGCGATGCAGAAGAAATCCACCATCGATGATGTATGTTACATTATTTTCATCAAGATCGATAACGACAGGCATCATATTGTCATATAATGTTGCTTTCGTGGTTTTTCTCATGCCATTACTATCAAATAAAGATGTCGGATACGGGCTTAGTTCATACTGAAGATATTCTTGTAAATTACTTTCAAATTTTTTGCTTACAGTTATTCTCTGGAAAAGTAACATTGGATCTATAGAAACTTTACAATCATTAATTTTGACAGATTTGTTAATGGCTGAAAGCGGTAAAACCTTATCGACGCGTTTTAACTTTATTTCGTTGAAGTTCAAACCAGTTATCTTTACCATAGATTGCAATCCGATTTCATGGGCTCGGTGACAATTAATTTGGTCATTTCCAACGATTCCTGAAGCTAAGGATACCAACTGATTCGTATTTGGAAAGGGATTATGAAGCGTAAACCAACCAACCAGTTCATTTACATCAGTATCATCCCTTTTTATTCGTGAATCTCTAGCATCAACATGTTGGTCCACAGAATCTAAAGAAATGTTACAAAACCGTTCAATTTCTTCACAAATTGTATTCGTGGCATACATAGCATATACCCACTTACATAGAACACTTTCTTGTGTACTTCGGCCTCGAGATACTCCTCCTTCTGTCTTCATAGATTTCATCAGACTTTGCTCGATTACCATGTCTGTCCATGTACCAGAATTGAATTTTTCTGTTCGTTTTACAGTAAAGAATCCGTTTTTAAAGTTCTCAAAAGCCTGTTGATCCATTGTCTCCTCAAGTTTTAACATATCTTGAAGATACAAATGAGCTGATTTCGCATATAGGAAATGACCACCAGCATGAAAATAGGGCAGCATTTTTCGCACTGCATCCAAATGTTCTTGAAAAAGTCCCAGCCTTTCAGCGCGAATGAAATCTAGGGCTATTGATACCATTTCAAAATATTGCACCCATAACTGTGCCGTGGGACCTCGAGCTTTTAATTCTTTTAGTTTATCCTGAAATTGATCAATTAACGAGTTGGAGCTGCTCGTACATCCTTCAACATCTTCGTAGGAAACATCGCGACTAGTTATCTGTTCAATTAACTCATCTAACACACAATTTTCAATTTTCATCTCTTCAAAAATCTTTATTGATAATGCAAGTCGTAATAATATATGGCCTCTGATACTTCTTGCATAAGCGTGACCATTCAACATTTTGTCGACCGAATTTGTAGCATATATTTTACTTAAAGCTTCCTTGAGACCACTACCGTCCATTACATGTCCTATGCATCCAAGAAAAGACATGAGCATATGAAATCCTCCAAGTTTGACAACTTTTTAGACAAGTCTGAGTTTGCATCTGACGCAGCAACCATTTCACGTGCTTTTGAGTACAGGGGCTGATCAAATGTAATTATGCACGTTTTTTGTTGATGTGACTTGGCAATATTTATAGCACTATGTAAAGTTGTATAAATTGTGTCTAAATTACTGGCAGGATGATCAATGAAAGGTAGAAATATAACCTGAGAAGTTGAAAAATTTTGATTATTTTTCGTAAGTTGTTGAAGATAGCCATTCCACCCTGGCAACGGTGAAAGATTCTTCCATTTTCCGTATAACCACAACAAATCAACTGCATTAAATTTTTTTTCAATCAGTACTTGATCATCATGTAGATTTTGAACTTGAATCTTGCTGTACCCAGGTACAACTGGCTTTTCATATGCTAAAAGAGATACATGTGATATTGCTGCTAACTCTTTTGCACTCGGTTTAGTTGTACATTTATTTATGCGATCATCATAAATTACAGCATCTTTCGGAGTAATTATTTTTATCATTCCCATAACGTGAAGAGTATTATTACCGGCAAGAGTACTGACATTAATATCTGCATTGTCTCCAACATATTGTACCAACGCACCAGACTCTGATGGTAAAATACGAGGTTGTGGATGGTAAACTGATGAAACTTCATACTGTATGGTATTACTATATGATGCAGCAAATCCTAAAGATGATAAAACATCCAACAATTTTTTAGACCCATATCTTCTGTGAAGAAATACGGAAAGGCCCAACAGTAGCTGTGATGAAAATGAACGTTCTCGTATCGAAGCCATTATTGCGTGGCTAATAGATGTGCATTTCGTTTTTAAATGATCTACTTGTCCTTTTCTATTTTTTAATATCATTTCTTCCAAAAAATGTGATAATGTTTTTGGTATTTCTTCATTAATACAATCTAGCATTTTATTCGGAGGTGGATACGTTTTTGTTTCAACTACAGATGATCTGATGTCTTCCCTAATAATAGCCGCAGCAGCTTCTACAATCCGTAGACGTTCTTCTACAGGAGTACTTTTTTTATTTTCGTACCAAGCTTTTGATAATACGTTAAGCTGTGTATCACGGAAAGATATAATTGTAAATGATCCAATTTTTTTTGTGATTATTATATCAGTTAAATACTTTTGTTGTAATTTTGTAATAATTGTCTTATCGTCAGGTATGTATTCCGTAGGGACATCTTTAAGTTCTTTCAAAGTAAATTGAGAATCTTCATTATTTTCTATATAATAAAAAATCTCCTTCATTGCTTGAGTGACTTGATCATCTTGGCGAGGCTTTTTATCTGCAGATGGTACTCGGGTTAAAAAGTTGGTATAGCAAATAGTATGATACTTTGCTTCAGCAGCGATCAAATCATACTCGTAATATATACGTTCCTTTACTAATTCTCCTAAGGAATCGTTTCGTTCTTCTGCTCTCTTAATTACGTTGTCTTTGAATGCAAGAGTACTTACATTACTTATTGTCCGTCTATACTTTAATTTTTTTTTCTTTTCTGCTATTTCATCAGCTTCTTGGCCACAAAATAAGCATAACTTTCCAAAATCAAAGACTTCATTTCGTTTTTTACGAGGTGCACTTGACGTTGAAGGTTCACTCTCATCTGTGCGTCGTTTTGATGCAATAATAACATTTTTACTCGTGTACACTTTTCGACACTCGGAATGCACATTTACAGAACTTAAAGTATTTAAATAGTCTATATGTCCATCATTTCTTTCAATACTTGCAGTTTTTAAAGTTTGTAAACCACGTACGACATTCACAGAAACACCTTCTGAAAGTTTCTTATCACATATAAAACACAAATCAGCCATAGCTCTTAAAACCGTACGTCCGTAGTTGCAACGGTACAATTTCAAACTAACGAATAATCTTGACTCATACAAAGTGGAGAGAGTGGCCTTGAATACTATAGAACATCTGTCCCGGCAATGAATAGAAAAGGGCATAGGGTAGGGACAAGTATTTCCAGGTATATAAGTATTGAGAAATTTACGCGTTTTAAAGAAAAGATATATAATGTCGTGTTAACTTAAAATAAAACTAAAATATATAATCCAGAATTAATAATATTTTATACTTAAATAGTTAAATATGAATAATTATATATAAATAATCAAGTTACTTACTTTAATTAAATATAAATAATTAATAGTTAGTACATAAATAATAGGCATTGTTTAATAATTATAATTTCCAAGTAAAGAATTGACTTTATAACGTACTGATAACCATAACTCACGCTTGACCTTGCATTAGGCCGTATATGACTGTACGATGTGCACTTCGCGCTCTACCTTCAAAACGGTTGGTCGTATGAAAAAAAAGTTTAAACAAAAGTTGTAGGGAATTTTATAGCCTACAACTTTTATAATAAATGCAAATCTCATTCAACCGATAGGAAGCCAGATATTCGCGAAAAACCGATTTTTGTGACCTTTGACCTTGAATATCTTAAGACGCGGACACGATAACGATTGTGACTTTTGAGACAACATTTAGAATGACAAAACAAAGGTTCATACCAATTTGCAGCTTATTATCTTTCATTCCGAGGTTGACCCCTTTTTTTACCTAATATGACTGGGCTAATAGTTAATTATCCGATACTAATCGTTGGAACTCAATTTAGACCAAGTCTCATCTCACTGGGTTACTATTAATTGAATTTCAAACAGCCATGAAATAAAGTCATAAAATATTACAACATGTATTTGCTGACACGCGATGTTGACGTACGTACCGTCTTTTTCATCAGTTGTATAAATTTTCAATTTTTTATAATTTTAAGAAACTAAAAAGACCAAGAACAAAAGAGCTAATGACCATGGAATAGCTTAAACGATGTTTCTTAGCTAAATTTTTTTTTTTTTTTAATTTTAAAAATTTTAAATTTTTTATTAAAAATTTAATTTAATTAAAAATTTAAATTTTAAAAACGTTAAATCTTAGCTAAGAACCACCACATATGATGCTTCCAAATAAAAAAGATCGCACCCACGGTTATAATAATCCAGGTTTACCCGTTTGAAGACTACGGTGCCACAGACAAGACACAGTAATCTTTAATCTTTTTGCGTCGGGTGGTAAAAATATATTAACATATTATGATAAAACTTGCAGGGGTATACCACAATCGTCACTTACCTGCATTACTTCATACCAGGGAGACTAAAACTACAGAGCATTTCACATAGAGTTAGACTAGATGATCTTCTAGATTCTGTAGAGGCAAGTCTGATCCAGTCTACCAGACGCTGGTTGCAGAAAGGCGAGCGTCCCTACCCCGGGTACTGCAGGGAGCCAGGGGGGAAGGTATGTCTCCCCGCGCTGTGCAACTGTGACAAGTTGCGAGAAATATGGATCAACAAGTTCAAAAAGGAATCAGAAAAATCTAATTGTAAATCATAAACAGCACGTCATGCATTTTATATACCTACATATAAAAATCAGTGACTGTGACGTTTGCGAACTTTAGCTAACTTCAGCCGGGTTAGGTTTAATCGCAGATACTGTACATATGTACAAGTTTAAATAAATATCACAGTCGGGCTTTTATATACGACAAAAATATATGTATAAAATAAAAAGTACCTACTAAACTAAAGTAGAAGTAGTTTTTTTTTATGTTAGTTGGATAGGCAAACTGGCAAACGTACCACCTGATGGTAAGTGGTCAACGTCGCCCATGAACATAAACTTGTATAGCTGGAACGAGCCCAGGCAACTTATTTATCCGGCATCGAGCATATAGCCGGATAAGAGTAGTAATTCCGCCATAAAATTCCGAAACTGGTCAATGACTTGTCACTGCTATTATCTCATCATTGCTATTACAGCTATTCGACCAGTGATCTGTAATCACGTCCCGATGGCCAATCGAAGCGCAGAACCGACGCAGCGTCGCAGCGCAAATTTGGCAGAATTCATTTTCATACAAAACACAACATTACCGCTCTATTCCGGTTATATTTTACCTTTATTTGGTCCTAGACACATACGGGGTCTTTCATAAATGCATCTGAATATTGTGGGCACATCAGAATTCACTCCCAAGCCCGATCTAAGTTATTATGTTTGGGGTATTTCTAAGATATGGGGCACAGAACTATATCAAGATAGAAGAGTTCCGTAATTTGTATGGGGACCGAGCGTGTAACATTTTGCGTAGGTACGATGACGTCACGAGTGTAATTTAGTGATGTGAAACACATAAGCCGCGCGAAAACAATTCAAAAGCATCGATTCACAGATCGATTATAACATGGCACCGATTTTATCAGTAGTATTGTTCAAATAAACTATTTTATGATAGCGTGCTATGGATGATAAACTATATTTTTATACATTGAGTAGCTATATTATAGACTATATTATAACGTGTAATCATTTAATAGCTTGTTTTTTTATTATTATTGATAATTAAAATGTTTATTTGATCAGATAATATAGATAGGGCGCCGACCGTCCACTGGCGCCCTTATTAGAAGGATTGTAATTTCTAATAAACCAATGAATTTCTTTAAAGTCATCAGTGATAATAGTTGTAGTCCTTCTGATTCAACTTTTGGTCTTTGTCACATAAGTGTCATTTTACTTATTTTTAGCTTAATCATCTAAACGGCAAACGGTGGCCACTTTTTTATTTAAGTAATGAATCCAAAAATACGGAATATAAAACTATATCACATAAATCAATAATTGGAGAATGAATAGGCCTACAAATAATCACTGGCTGATTGTAGAAAAATTAACTGGTTTATTAAAAAACACAATCCATTTATTTTTGGAGTTATACTTCTTTTAGCGCGTTAGGAAAAAATGATGAGTCACGAAAAACCGACACCCTGAAGTTAGCTATAGTCAACATTATTTTATATTAACAATATTCACATAATGACAGTATAGACGTCAAAAGAAGATATAGTTTTTAACTAAACAATAAGCAAAAAGCTTACAGTGTAATGAAATTGTACTATGTATTTTTCTTTAAGGAGTATTACTTCTAACGCGCGTACATAAGTACACACACACTTTTTTATATAAGGATCATTCGGATAACTGAAATAAACTTGTAATATAGAAGTAGCCATAACCAGTTAGAAAACAATACATCACCAGTTTCTCAATAATATTTGCTTTGCATTAAAAATGCTAAAAATAAAGGTTTATTATTTTTATTTTATATTTTACATACATTACATTAAAGATACATAATAATATAAAATGAAATTATCATTTCCACTGCTTTCAAAATAGATTTTAATCGAGTAAGAAAATCGCAGTGTAGGTACAGCACTTTTGACAGAAAAAATGAGAAATCGTCTTCAACGTGACCTGACAGTTTTAATAGCATATTTTACATCGCTGGTTTTGAACGCCCGCCATGTCTGGCTCGTCAAATAAAAGCCGCAATGGAAATCTAGCGTTAGACACAATCGCCCGCTACTGTTTTGTTGAAAATAGTAAAATAAATGGTTTTTTAAATTAATTACAGATTTTTTAGCACAGATAGTACTTACTGGTGAAAGAAAATACCTCCATTAACAGCTCCAATTTTACTGGTAGTGTTTGAACAATTAATTATTGAACAACGAGTCATTTTGTTTTTAAAACCTTACGTCGCATGCTGACCGCTGTCGGGAGTATACTAAAGTTCGCGGCGAGCAATGGAGTCGTCGAGTCGTCTTTTAGCCACGCGAGGTACACACACTCTTTACTTCTACCTCGATATATTTCTGTGATATGGGGCTATAAAAATAATCATCATAACAGCTATTGTGAGCTGTTATGATAATGATTTTTTTATGTCACTGAGTCAACGTATTATTATAGGTACTACTAAGCATAAATAATATATGAAGCTATTAAAATAATAAAAAAAGCTATCTATACTTATAATAAAACTGTAGAGAGGTCAATTCTGTACATTGAATATATATTCAAAATTAATATTGGGGGATGAATGGTGATCGATACTGATGCCAAAAATGCAATCAGTAATTTTTTTGTCTATCTGTCTGTATATGCACGCATGGGTGCATATACTACACTACACACACAACTACTGAAGGGATTTTAACCAAACTTGGTACGATTGTAGTCCATACTCCTGGGCAGGTATAGGCTATATAACATAACGCTAAGACACATAGGAGCTGAGCAGTGACGATAAATTTGAAGCAAGTCGGATGAAAATGCGCTTTCGAGCTGTTATCCTCGCATACGTTGATCATACACTAAAAGTATGTATAACAAAGATGATGGTCTACAAAAGATCTACAAAAAAATCCTGAATAGTATATATCTATCTTTTATAAATTAGCCACAATAATGTGTTTAATCGTAAGCATTTCTTCAAATTGTATTAAATGCATAAATATATTGTATTTCACATAGATATATCTTTATCAAACTCCCATATTCAAAAAGTACACTTTAATGTCTATTTTATAAAAAAAAAAATATAGAAATCGGTTTATAAACACACAAGATATAGATGAAATAAAACTTTCAAATCTCGCCGCGCCAGTATGTGTACGGCTATAACGGCGATTTTTGTTTATAAAAAGGCGAGGGCGCTCACGCGCCGACTTCACTCAGATTTGCTGCAGATTTTAAAAATACATAGATACGTAGTTTTTTGACATATGTTTAAAGTAGATATTAGATAATAATATAATTAGTTTGTTTAGTGTTTTTGTTTGTTTCTCCTTCTTTTCTTTATATATATATATATAGTTGTTAAGTTAAAATATAACATTTCTTTTTCGTAGTTTTTTTTGCTGGTAGTAGGTACTAATTTGAATTAAAATATTGATGTATCATATGATAGGGTAGTTTCAAATAACTTTGTAACGTTAGGACGCCTGACACCTCAATTCTCCCATGACCATGGTTGCTGTAAAGTATCTTAAACGTCGGACATGTAAAAATCTTAATAAATGGCGATAAAATCCGTAAAAGTTATTTAAATATAATAAAAATGTACTTCTAAATTAAATAAATATATTTTTTCAAAACGTACTATCGTGCCTATAAGGAAATTATCGGGAAGTTAATAGTATTCTTTAAATTATAATATAAGGTGGTAAATTGGAACCATATTATTTGAAAAATAAGTTTAAAAAATACTTCTTACATGCGGACGAAGTCGCGGGTAAAAGCTATGAAATAATATACGGTACTTACATAAAAAAATCAATTTTGTCTGTCTCTTTGTTCCGGTTGATCTCTAAAACGGCTAAGCCGATTTTGACGAGGCTTTCACTGGCAGATAGCTAATGTTATAAGGCGTAACGTTGGCCATAAAAATAATCATCATTAATCCGAACGGCTGTAAATCTAAATAAACGCGGGCGAAGCTGCGGGCAACAGCTAGTTGACAAATAAAACACAATTTATTTAGGGATTATATTATTTTATTAATAAACTAAATCTATTTACAAATTTGAAAAAATATATATTGACGCTACAAATCTTGAATTTGTTTATTTGCATAATATAGGGTAAGCAGTAGTAATCTTGGCCCCACCATGGTTCAGGCCTTGTCGTGGCGGTGGGGCTCAATAACCTAGGGTGAGCGGTGCACCTTGGGCGAAGCTAATTGGGCCGAGGGGGTCTTTGTACCCCTCTTATAAGAAGAGAGGACAGAAGAGCAGGGGGCAAGGGGTGAGGATGGGAACCTCACCCCATTGTACTGTCCTGACTAGTGGTGTGCAAATATTTTATTTTAACTATTTTATGATAACGTGCTATGGACTATAAACTATATTTTTCTAGCGCGCTATTTTATAGACTATACGTTATAATATTATAACGTATAGTCGCAACACTAGAATTACGTAACTCGCGTGAGCCGACACGACACATCTAGCGCGAGCGCGCGCTCGACGCTGACTGACGTATAAACTATAAATTATTATTTATAACGTCTAGCGTCTACGATCTAGCACGTTGGCGTAGTTCGAATGTTATAAAGTTATAACTACGGCCTACGCTAGCCGCCTCGCTTACATACCTAATGTAGCAAGGCGCTACGTTATAGCGCCGAATAGGAATTTATATAGCGTACGCTATACGTTGAGTATGAATAGCGCGCTACGTTATGGCGCTATGCGTTATATTAACCACCACTAGTCCTGACGTTGGGAGGGGTTGTTCTGTGTTCAGTACGAATCGTAGCTCGGTACAGAACGCACGACTGCATCAACAATAACCGGTTCAAACCAGTTCACGTCCAGTGACAGATTTTCTCAACTTATTTGCGTCGTGGGTCGCTTTGTCTCTGGATCGTCAATATCGTTTATTCAACCGGCAAGTTTGACATCGATATGACTCTGTGTGGTCGTTGTCAAGAAGAGGTATTTGATGGAATTGAGTGTAGTGCTTGCTCAAATAATTACCACTTTGCATGTGGTTCTATTACGGAACAAGGCTACCGTAAACTTGTCGAACGTAAATTAACTTGGAAATGCAACTCATGTAAAACATCTCATAAGCCTCCAACGAAGCCAGTCACATCACCTGTCTCCCCTACACTTCAAGCTCCGCCAGCACTTGATGCAATATGATGCAAATAATGAAAGAGTTTGATAAAGTTAATACGCAACTCTTACCACTCCAAAATTTGGTTACGGACATTCAAACTATTAAAGATGATATAAATGAACTAAAGCTTACCACGAAATCCTTTAATAACAGAGTTGAACAGTTAGATATTAAAATAAAGGGGATAGACGACTTGCGGAATGAGACTATAGCACTTAAAGACCGATTGACGTCAATTGAAGATAAACAGAATATAAAAGAGCAGTGGTTGCGTATGAATAACGTTGAAATAAAAGGAATTCCCCAAAAAGCGAATGAAAATTTATTCGATATCATCAGTAAAATCGGTGCTAAGATAACATATCCATCTCCAAATCTAGCAATGTTACAAGGATTCCGTCACGTGAGAAGGGACTGCATACCTGTTCTTATTGCTGTACACCGCGACCTTATAGTATCATTTAAGCCTCAATGGCAGTCACCCGCAGAGGATATATGGGTAACGATCACTGTCACTCGCAATTCAAGCTGCTCTAATAAAATGTTTCGAAACTTACATCTTTGTGCAATATATCTATGTGAAGAAAATAAAGGCAATTCGTTTATAACACAACTGTATAATTTTACTGAAAACCTTACATTAATAACAAACAGTAGTCCGGATGACAGGTTTTTGGTACTGGGTGATTTTAATATGAGTTCGATTGAGCCCCACTCAACACCTAGATGACATGCCGCAGGATACGGAATCATTATCGTGTAGTACAATCGACTTTATAAATATGTTGAATTACTGCGGTTTTAATCAATATAATTACATAAAAAATAACTTTGGAAAAATATTGGATTTAGTTCTTAGCAATGAGTGTTTCGGTTAGTGCCAGTCTTGATCCGCTGGTAAAAGAAGACCCGTATCACAAGGCGTTGGAAATCATAACTAACTTTACAGGTCACCAACCATTAGAATATCCAAGGCAGGTAAAGCACTTATATCGACATGGTAACTATGATCAAATACGCCATGCTTTATCCAATATCGACTGGGTCGATTTATTTAATGATTCCATCGTTGAATCAGCGGTGAAAGCATTTTATAATATTCTTTATGAACTGAGAGACAAATTCGTACCCAAGAAAACAGTTTGTATTAACAAGTATCCCCCTTGGTTCAGCCCAGCATTAATTAAAGTTTTAAGTAAAAAGACTAAATATCGTCGTAAATTCAAAATCTACGGCAATAGGAGCGATGAGCACTCTTATAAAATACTGAGAAACAGAGCTAAGGAGATAGCACAAAGCTGTTTTGAGAATTTTATAGTATCCATTGAAAATAGTATTATAGTAAATTCGAAATCCTTTTGGTCTTATTGCAAAAGAAAACGCCAATCTTCTTCTTTACCTAATCAAACGAATTATGGAAGTGTAACTAGTCAGGAGGGCCAGGGAATAAGCAATCTTTTCTCTAATTATTTTCACTCAGTATATTCGAATAATGAATTTCGAACTACATATACAGATAACAATAGCTCCTGTATTTTAATACGGCCTCTGGACCTATTAACATACAGCACCTAACTGACGACAGCATACTTCATAATATAACCTCTATAACAGTTGACCCATCTGAAGTTCTCAGCCATATAAAAAGTCTTGACCTTAATAAATCAGCTGGTCCGGATTGTCTCCCTTCAGTGTTTCTAGTCAGATGCGCTAAAGAGTTATGTCTTCCGGTATCAATTCTATATAGTAAATCTTTAAGTGAAGGTGTAATGCCCGCAATTTGGAAGTCAGCTTATATATCACCAATTCATAAAAAAGGTGCCAAAGACAGTGTAGAAAACTATCGGCCTATTTCCAAATTAAGTCATCTCGCCAAGATCTTTGAGCGGATCGTACACAATCAATTATATAGTTCTATTAAACATCTCATCAACCCCAATCAGCATGGCTTTGTAAAAACCCGTTCGACCGTTACCAACTTGGCACTTTTTACAGATTTTATATCAGATCAAATGAATCAAGGGTATCAAGTTGACGCTATTTACACAGATTTTTCTAAGGCATTTGATCGGTTAGATCATAAAATACTACTTTTAAAGATATATAGAATGGGTATAAGAGGTGACCTATATAGATGGTTTACTTCTTATATCACAAATAGATCTCAGGCTGTAGTGGTTAATGGGTTTACTTCTGTATGGACTACCTTACCCTCAGGTGTGCCTCAAGGGTTTCTTCTAGGTCCCCTTCTATTTATAATTTTTATAAACGATATAGGTAAGTGCTTCGCAAACTCTAATTATCTTTTATTTCCAGACGATATGAAAATTTATAGAGTTGTTAATAATGATCTTGATGCAAACGAACTTCAGAAGGATTTAGATGAATTGTATACTTATTGTTACCTAAATAAACTAGATTTAAACGTATCGAAATGTTTTTGTATTAGTTTCACACGGAAGCATGTACCTTATTTATACAATTACATAATTAAAAATTCGACTTTGCCAAACTTAAAATTAGCTAAAGACCTAGGAGTTTTAATTGATAACAAATTAAAATTTGATAATCATATTATATCTATTACTAATAAATCATCTAGGGCACTAGGTTTTGTCACACGCATGTCCAAAATATTTAAAAATATGAAAACAATAAAAATTATCTACTGTGCTTATGTCCGCAGCCATCTCGAATACGCCAGTTCGATTTGGAATCCCTATTACGCAATGTATGACAAGAAAATAGAACAGATCCAAAAGCGTTTTACACGTTTCCTAACTTATAAATTTAACATTTCTAAACTAACCTACAATGAAAGATGCAGTAAGTTCCATTTATTATACATATTATTTAGTTACGCGTAATATCTCTGATGTTGTCTTCATACTAAAACTTATGAGAGGAATGATTGACTGTCCAGATCTGCTTACCAAAGTAAGTTTAAATATACCAACGCGTTTATCTCGTACTTCGACCTATAAACCGCTTGAATAGTATTCTTATTAGAGGCTCTAAAACGCTTAACAATTATTTAGACTGCGACGATCTATTCAGCGGTAGCATTGGGGGTATCAGAAGGGCAATATCTAAAACCTTTTGGTCTGAATCGTGCGAGACTAGTGAATGAATAAAGTAATATTTAGTTTGATTTCTGTGGGCTGCTCAAACAATCGATCTCTCTCTTTCTTCTTTTAAACATTATTGTACCTTTCTTTTTTAGTTTCATGTTGTTGTCTACATGTGGTAGCTTTTTAATGGCTCTTGGACATCCAAATTATCTTTATACTATCTATGTTATAACTGCTGTTAGCTATCCTAATAAAATAAAATAAAATAATACTTAAAAAATACTTTTGTAGTAGGGCAAAGGACTTGTATCCAGGTCTTAATAAAATAAAAAAAATACGTTTCGTAGTGACATATATACAAAAGTACTCTGTGTGTAGTGACTACAGGTCGAAGTGTGCGGTTTGTTACGAAATTTTAAGAAGTAAGTGCCTTTACATTACTATATTCAAATGGCGCGATATGTACTCAATTAATTACTCTTCAATTTCGATTTACTTTTGCAAAAACACTCAAGATAACCTAAAAATAAACAGGACAAATTTAGTACCTTTTAGGCATGATTAATTGATAAGCATCAAGTAATAGTAAGTGGTGTTTTAAATTATACCTCTTTTAAAACCTTTGAATAAATGTTATTATCCTATTCTTTAGTATTAATTTTAACGTAAAAGTGAATAGGATTGCAGGGACTAGGATTTGGCTGGGTCAATCACTATTATTTTACGTCATTGGCCATGATAATCATTATACTTTTTTACATATTATGTCAATCTGTATCTATAGGATCTTAAATACGTAGTAGTACCAATTTCGATTATATTTGGTACCTACGAATAGCATTTTTTTTTTAATTTCATTCATTTGAAATCAAACATTTTGACAACTTATTATTATAATATACCTACCTACCTACATTTCTGATCAAAACTTTTTCTATTTACAAAGGACAGCGATATACAGTCTGCAAAAGAAGAAGTAAGTATATAAAATATATACGGAGGAAAATGTAGAAACGACAATTAAAGAAATTCAAGAGAATGTCTAAAAGCTCTTAAGTATTTGAGATACCCCGACGGAGGTATTGTTTTGATTACAAGGAAATTTTATAAAATCCAGACTGAGTCCGGCAACAGTCCTTACAAATGCTGAAGAAAACAAGTTGCTTATGAGGATAAAACAGAGCTCAGAGCAGTAGAAAAGCCTGTCCACGGAGTAAAGATGGTTTGCAAAGTGTTACCGACTTTCTAGGAAAATCACCCAGGGCGGATTGTTTTATAGACAATTAATCCGGCGAAGGGTGGTAAAGATTTCTAAAACGACATCCAGAAATATTATATTGAATAGCTGAGGCTGTTATTTCGGCAAGTGCCAATATATCAGAAGCAAACCTAAAAAAATGTTTTCAACAAATTGTAACATGTTTAGACGGAAGAAGAATTCCTGCATATTCTACAAGATCCTAAACGCATTTTCAACGGCGATGAAACTATTTTTTATTATGCCCAAAAGCCTCCAGAATTTTAGTCCCAAAAGGTACTCGTGACGTGTATGAAGTGGATAATGCTCCGATGATGAGAGGAGCAATTACAAAACACATCATTCAAAGAAATTAATACAACAATGGCGCAGACTTCGATGTCTGCAGAATTAAAAAAAGTAAAAAATGCTCCGGCAAAATGTGGGTTAACAGTGATGTTTACATTTTCGGCCAATGGAGTAATAGCGCCACCAATAATCATCTATCCACTCAAACGTAACAGGACAGACATAACCACCAGAATGGGTAATAGGGTTGTCATTAAATGGATGGATGAATAAAAATTTATTATTGCAGTACATTACTTATGTTTTACATCAATATCTTGTAAAAGAAAATACGGAGTTTCCCATTATTCGCTTTGTCGATGGTCACAAAAGCCATATCAAATTTGAACTCAGCAATTAATGTAAAAGAGGGGTATAATTCTAATAACACTATACCCTAACGCTACTCGCATTTTCAACCCGCAGATGTCGCTGCTTTTAAGAATTAGAATACATTCTGGATTAGAGTGGAAAAGAGTAAATGTGACAAAACATTTGACAAAAATTGCCTTTGGACCAACACTAAACACTGTATTGAAAAAAAGTACATAAACAAACCTATTATTATAAAAGGGTTCCTAGCTTGTGGAATCCTAATGCAAGAAATTACCAGAAATGCCTAGGAAAAAATGAAACAATCAACCACCAACAAATTACTGAAAACAGACCGCAAACGACTATAACGCTTACAGACTTTAAAAAAATTGTGGGACCAATCATCCTATCCATTTTACATCAGAGACTTCTATAATAGGCTAAGGACTAAAATTTGTTAGGCAACCCTTATGCAATATATTTATTGACGTATTAAATTAAATTAAATATAAAATACGTTTCATCAAATAAACATCTCGGTAAAGGTCGCTTTATATGCGTATCTTATACTATAAATTTAATTGTTTTATTGAAAGACTTACAAAACCATTTAAAAGGCAAAAATATAGAACAGGAGACAATACAATTGAAAATTAATTTATGTCAATAAACGACATACCGATCGTAATTTCAAGCTCCGATAATATTGATGAATATCATGAAAAACCTATTTGAACAAAAAATTTTGAATTACTTTACAGCAGGGTTAATCTACAATTTGGAAACCTTAAGGCCAATAAAGACTTATTATTTGAAAAAATAATATTCAAGCTAAAAAAATTACAAACAAAAAATTATAAAAAAACATATCTCACAATCTAATTTATGTTTTAACTGTTATACGAAAATTCAGTAAACGAACTACTTTTGGAGTCGGACCAATCCCATACTGAAGATAATATTGTTGACTGTTTAGTGTCTGAAGAAGCATTTCATACAGAATCATGAAAGTGACCACGGAGAAGATGAAAAATATCCCAGTTTTGTAGGAATCCCAGTTTTAAAAGAAATTCCAGTTCTGAATCTGAATATGACAGCTCAGATGACAATGTGCCCATTGCACAACTTCAACAACGCCAACGATGTTCTCAATATTAAAACAATAGCCAAGTGCCAAGTTAAATTTGCACACCCAATGCTTAATTATATATTAAGCATTGGGTGTGCAAAGGGGAATGCCAGTTTTAGGCCCAGAAGTGCACACATAATTGGCTATAATCAAAAATTGTATTAATATTTATTGTAGTCCTTCCTTGTATTCATTAATCTGTACAACTCGGCAACTTTATACAAAAAATATTAAACAAGTAAATGAATAGGAACCTAGATAAGTACTTTCATGTACTGGTACATCAGTCATCAACATTAAAATGTTGCCGTTACTGAAAATATTATTTTGTCAGGCAATGTCTATACTGCTATGATATAATATTTATTTGTTAGTTTTTGCAATGATTTCGATTATATAAAATAAAACTAATTACATATATATTTAGATTGTATTGCATAAAATAATAATATAGTATCGTATGTTATCCTTCTCTTAACCTTTTAATCATTTTTTGTTTTTTGTGTTCTGGCAACACCAGCTCTAAGTGTCAGACACCGGAAAACTTGAAAACGTTGTTTTCAATTTTTGTGCTGTTTGAGTTAAAGACGTATTCTGTGATTTTTCATTTTGCATTTCAATACCAATTTACGACTATTACGAATTACGAATATTACGACTATCATGAATACTAACTTTGGCGATTCTTCTACACCCGATGACCACGGCCTGTTAATGGATTCCGCTTCTGCTACTCACGACGACATTGGCGAGAACTTGGATATGTTGATAGGTGCTTCGACAGACTACCTTGGCATTCCTTCTGGATCTAGCGTTTCTCAACAGTCTTCATCTACTGTTGTGAGTGGAGATCTACGGTGTATAAACTGTTGTGTGAATGTGTCTAGAATGCGAAGACACACCTTAGAAATAGCTGAAGTTCGATGTCTCATACAACTATGGCTTGGATTTCAACAGGTGAATTGAATAAATAATCTGATACTAATGTAAATAATAAAACACACAAAAGTATCCATTATTTTATACTTCTAAGTTTATAATAAAATATTATAATGTTATATACAATTCTTTTTAATTTAGGTACAAGTTTCCAGTGACAGTTTGGTGTGCCATACATGTTGGACCAATGCCTGGGACGAGATACGACATCCAACAAGCCCTGGACCTATTGTTGGACATGTCTATATATGTATCAGCTGTGGAATATCACTATTAAGGAGACATTCACACACACTAAATACAGATTCATTGCGTGAAGCTGCTATTAGAAATATGATTGCACAGCAGATAGCACCCCGTCAGGTATTAATTATAATTTTAGTAATATGAATATTATATTAGTATTCTAATACTATTATATTTGGTTTTAAAAACATGTATCATAAGTCATTCAAAACAATTTTTTTTTTATTATATCCATTATTTTCTTTGTTTTTTAGTTGTCAAGAATATCATATCTTTGTCATACTTGTTGGAGAAGGGCTGACAGAGCAGCCTCACGATCTACTGTCGAACAGGACCCAGTAGTAGCAAGCAGTCCTCAGGAGGTATCAACGGTTAATACCTCACAAGAAGGGAGCTCTGATATAATATCTAGTAGTAACAATATAGTTTTGCCAAACTATATCCGAGCACCAAGCAAACAACGCCAGTGTTTTTACCCTGGGTGCAATGGAACTGAAAGATGTTTAATACCGTCATCGCTACGTGTCAGTTTACTTTGCGACTACAATTATTATGTGCCTTCAGATTGTAGGATCCGTTCTTATCACTTGAGCAGTAACTCATGGGAATTACTTTTAGAGTCTATACATAATCCTATTAAAACATTTAGCTCAGAACAAATGGAAGAAGTACTTTCTCTATTAAAAGAAAATATGCTTTTGCATTCGGATTTTGAAAACATACATATCATGCCAGATCATATTGTTAACTATTATCTAGGTTTTTCAAAGCAGCAATTTCAAGAAATCCTTTTAGAAGTCCCAAGATTATCAGGAAAACACAGAGGAGCATTTGCACTTGCAGCCTACTTAATGAAGTTGCGAACAGGAGATAGTGATGAGCGCATTGCGTCTTTGTTACGAGTGCCTAGAAGCACATTAGAATCTCTAATGAATACAGCTCGTGAAATATTAGATCAGGACTTTATCCCGAGAAATCTTGGCTTAAACCATATCTCGAGAGAAGATATCTCTCAAAGAAATCTTTTAATTCCGAATGGCCTTTTTGGGGGTGAAGACAGAAAACCTATTGTAATTGCTGATGGCACTTATGTTTATATAGAGAAAAGTTCAAATTATC
The DNA here is from genome assembly GCA_963853865.1 of Helleia helle. Classification (NCBI taxonomy): domain Eukaryota; kingdom Metazoa; phylum Arthropoda; class Insecta; order Lepidoptera; family Lycaenidae; genus Helleia; species Helleia helle. The sequence continues at coordinate 13,284,562 of OY971433.1, read as the reverse complement.
TCTACCAAAAAATGACTTACTCTCTTCACAGGTACCGCAATTTAGTAAAACCATTTTTGCTAGTATGCAGTGATGGTTATATCATCGATGTCTTTGATACCCTGCAACAACAACTGATTCAGAAATCATTAAACAAGAATTCTCAAATGAAAACAGCTCTTGTCGACGTTTTTTCCAACCAGGGGATGTCTTCATATTGGATATAGGCTTTAGCGACTCATTGCCATTATTACGTAGTTGTGGCTATAATGTACATGTCCCTTTGTCTCTAGAAGAAGGTGAAAACCAGCTTTCTACTAGGGATGCTAACGAGACAAGAACTGTAAGATTATGTCGCTGGGTAGTGGAGGTTGTAAATGGCATCTTTAAGACAAAATTCAAAATATTCAGGCAAATATACTTTGTGTATATTTTATACAGTACAATTGAGTACTCCACTTGCAAACCACGCTAAGTTAAAAAAGGGGTTTTTTTTTTAAAGTTGTCGTTGTATTGGATTTTTAAAAATGTTATTCTGTATTTTATTATACTACTTCAAAACTCGCTACGTTACGTATAATTTGAGGCTAAATACGGTATACTCTTGCAAAAGTCGCTATAATATTTGATAGTTCACTTTCAAAACTGTCTAAGTTACTGTCCACTTGCAAATGGCGCTAAGACGCCAACATCCTCGTGCAGATGCCGCCATCTTGTCTCAGTCAGTACCTACACTTCGCTTGATGCTGTTGGCGCGCACGCACGTATCTACTAAATAAAATATCTTTTTAGCAATTTTGTGTTGTCAAAATGGAATTTCAAGAAAACGAAGTTATTGTTGCACCTAATAGAAGAGGGCGTAAGAAAATATCCGATAAATCTACTTGGAAAAGAGAAGTTGAAAAATCAAAACGGTAAGTTACCAACGGTTAACGGTAGTTTAGTTTAGTTTTTATATTTCGTTATTTTATTGTTTGAAAACTATTGGCAAAGTCTATAGTGTTATTCTGTAGTGTCGGAGGTTTTATAAAATTTTAAACTGTATATTATTGAACTAATACTTTATTTCTTACTTTTTTGTTGCAGATATATTGCTAAAGGACCACCAAAGATACCACAGTGCGTTAATGGAAATTCAAAACAGGGTTATAAGTTTAACGAATTGACGACTCAAATATAAGACGACTATAGTAAGTTTTACAGACATTTTTATGCATCTTCAAATAAAATTGCTCAAGATATTTTTTTATTAAAGCTCAAACTCCAAAAAAAGAAGGCAAGAAAAAAATTCAAACAATACGTTATTTCATTCCCAAGTATGAAGCAAGTATCGGAGGTAAACGCTCCATCAAATTAAAGAAAGTGTGCCAAAAAGCAATGACCACACTTTTAGGCATATCTAAAGATAGAATACAAAGAATTTGCAAAAGACATTTAAATACTATGGAACTGCCCAAAGAAAGAAGAGGTGGTGATAGAAGATCTTCAAAGTATTCAGGTCGAACAGAATCTGTGAAGTCATTTATAAAGGGTCTGAAATCCATAGGATCACACTACACAAGAGGAAGGTCTACTGTACAATACCTAAGCAGTGACCGTAGTATAAAAAAATTACACAAATTTTATAACAATGACCCACAAAATGTTCCGGTGAAATACGATTTTTTTCGGAGAATATTTACTAAATTTTTTAATTTAAGTTTTAAGACACCGGCGACAGACGCTTGCTCTAAGTGCATTGAATTAAAAGAAAATATCAAACGTGAACATGATTCAGCCAAAAAGCAAATGTTGATAGCGCATCTTAGGATTCACAAGTTAAAAGCCAAAGCCTTTTATACTAGCCTCAAGACGCAACATGCCAATGAAGTGATATTATCTTTTGATTGTCAAAAAAATCAGGTCCTACCCAAAGTGCCGGATCAAAGTGCCTACTGTAGCTGACAACTTTATGCATATAATCTAACCATCTGCCAAGGGCCATCTTGCAGCCCTCAAAATGATTCAAATACGTTTATATACACGTGGCTCGAAACCGAGGCTTTAAAAGGATCCAATCAGATTGCATCAGCATTATTTCACAGACTGTTAAATACCACTTTTGATAGCAGTATTGAGCACATCAAATTATTTTGTGACGGTTGTGGGGAACAAAATAAAAATTCCACAGTTTTGGGAATGTTTAAAACAAAAGCTCCAAATCAAATTAAAAAAATAACTATTATATTTCCAGTAGTTGGGCATTCCTTCTTGCCACCCGACCGTATATTTGGCAATATTGAAAGAGAGATACGCCCTTTAGAGGTAATTGCGGAACCCGATGTTTATTTTGATATTTTCAAAAAATATGGTACAGTTATCAGACTCGGAAGTGACTTCCAATTTTACGACTGGAAAACAAGCGTTACAAATGTACTTAAAGTACCAGGTTCTTGGCATTTTAAATTTAATGCTTCCAAAAGATTTTTCTTGAGAAAGGATAAGGATAATAAAATTGGAATCAAAGGTGAACCTAATTATGTATCTGAAGTGGTCAACTATGGAAATGTGTGTAAAAGAGGGAAGTCTTATGAAACTACCTACCTACTTTGATGAATATTGGAGTTCCTGTGAAAGTAGAAAAGTTAAATGATGTTAGAAAACTACTGGTTAAACATTTTGGAGAAAACTGGAATACTTTTGAAAACCTTCAATATTACAAGTTCCTAGAAGAAGAAGAAAATGAAAGTAATGTAATAGAAACTGACTCTGAAGAAACGCTCATGGAAGATAAGGGTGTAAAAAATTAAGTTGTTAAAATTACGAGAAAAGTGTTTAGTGTTAAGGGTGTATACTACCTCAAATGGCGTATTTTCCACTCGGCTGGACCTCCATATCTTCCAAATTACTAAATATTTAAGTTTGAAATTTATGTATATTTAAGTTAAGGATATAATCTATCTTTCATATGTTTCGAAACACGATTCCATAAAATTTTCTCGATAGAAAAAATCGCAAAGTTACCTTTAATTTTTTATTAAATCCTAAATATCTCAGTAAATACATATGTTATGACCTTGAGATTAAGCATGGTAGTTGAAATAAGTATGACAAACAATTCATATGTGGCGTTTTTTTAAAATAACTATTATTATGTTTGTGAGGAGGAAATACCTACAATTCGCGCAAAGAACAACCAAACGCTCTCATGTATAGGTCTGAACTCAGTACCGCTTCGGCTTTCGTGAGGGGTACCCGCGTTGCTTGAGCTCTTACAGAACGGTGACGCTACTATAATATTTGAGTATGTATACTTCCATTCAACATGCCAAATAATCGGAAGAAGAAAAATATGACGTGGCGTAAGAAAAATGCCCAACATATGAACCGTATGAAGGTTATAATGAAGTAAGTAAGAATTAGTGAGTTCACTGACCGTCGTCATAAATCTCATTAGGTATTTCTTTTATAACCATTCGATAATATATTTTTTCTGTATCTTCTATTGAATTACAAACTAATCGAAACACAGACATACTTGTGGCAAAAATGAGATAGACTACGAAACTACTAAAATATCATAATCATCATCATCATCATCAGCCTCTATCCGTCCACTACTGAACATAGGCCTCCCTCAAAGAACACCAAGATGACCGATCCCTCGCTACTCGCTAAAATAAAATAGTAATAATAATAATAATTCACGACTAAAAGATAATAATAACAATTTATTTCAAAAAAAAATTCATGGTAAATACAGATGCATATCTTCTATCTATATATCTATATACATATAATAAATCTGTAGAGGCCTAAATTTCTGTACAATGAAAAAGAATGCTAAAAACTGAGTCAGGGGGATGTAAGAAATGAAATAGAACTAATTTGGATTTTATTAGATTTTTTTGTTTCTCTGTTTGTCTGTCTGTTTGTAATGGCTAATCTCCGAAGCTACTGGACCGATTTGAATAAAATTTTGTATGGTGGTAGCTTATACCCCTGGTCAACATATAGGATACTTTTGATCGCGGTAAATTAAAGACTTCCCTAGTTTGTAATATTTTTGTAGACAATTTTATCTTTCCATCGCTTTAGAGAAGTTTTAGGGTTCCTTATCGTGAGAATATAAAATTAAAATATTTTAGTGAAAATTTTATACATAGCATTATAGGTATTTTAGGGTTCCTTATCGTTTGAATATAAAAGTTCCGATGAAAAATAATTTAGACGCAGCATCAATTTTAGATGAAATATTTTTGTGAAAAAATAAAAATGTTACTTTTATAGGATGATAATACCGTCCACAGTTGATCTTGTGACTTATGAAGCAAATTCAACAAATTTTCATATTTTACAAAATATGGAATTGTAAGTACCTATAACTATACCTTATCTTATTATGATACGAGTTTGACGATTATGATTTATTGAAATTTCATAATAATTGTAGTTTAATTGTCACCTACCTACTCGTGATAGCATTATTTCAATCAAAATTTATAGAGTTCTGTATTTTTTGACGTGACAACGTCTTATAATTCGATGGAGCCGGCTGCAAGAACGAAAAAAGATGACGTATGCGGCGTTACCTCGCTCTGAGGCGTTCCATTTTCTTATGACGTTGTCACGTTCAACTATCGTCAGTAAACCGACTTTACAGACAACCGATTTTTATTCCATAAGGAGGCAACCGGCAGTCGGAGCCTTATGGTGACTACCGACGCCCATAGACCTCCTTTTCCCCCTAATGGGCCAACGGAAACTCACAAAACGCACGAAACGCCCGTGTCATTTGAGTGAGAGCTACCACCCCGGTCGTGCCGGCCCAATTTGTCTGCAAAGAAGTATGGAGATATGAAGTATATATATTATTTTTTAGATCCCATATGAAGGCATCAATTATTCAAAAGCTTCAGATACAGAAAGCCAGACTCCTCAGTTGAACACATCAAATGAAATGCAAAACATATGTGATGATGATGCGAATGGGTACTTTCTAACCAGAAACACCAGAAAGGGATCATTTTTGAGAGACAAATTTAAACCAATTGGAATTCTGACTGTTGCGTCTCAATATCTTAGAAAATATTTACTATATTATGTACAGAAAAACAAGTGAATTCTGTAAAAAAGTGACATTATAGTAGGGATATACGGAATAGACCCAGGCTAGATGTACCAGTTATTAGACTCACAAAAATAAGCAAAGGCATCTATCTACAAGGTACGTACGCCGTTACAATAGGATCACAAAAAATGGTCAATAACTCCCAATTAAAAAAATATAAAGTAGAAGATTTTATGGAAGATACCACACCTTGGGAATAGGGCGATCCGCCCAGGCATTTCAGAATAAAATCATGTAAAATTTGTTATAAAATATTTGAAAAGATTAGGTCCACTGAGTTGGTTTCGCCGGTTCTCAGTGGGCTTGCCTTGGAACCGGCGGTGGTAGACTCTATTGACTTTTAAAAAGATACTCTGTTGGTTCACATTTTTTTCCTAAAAATCTCAATAAAATCCGTAAAAATTGTTTCACTATAACACTCTGTTGGTACTACCACAGTATTATCAGTATATATACGCTATACAGTGGCCAACGGACGCGTATAGACATCCTATGTACCTCCTCGGCCGGGAAACCCTGATAGACCAGGTCGTCTTTTATTTCGGCCGGGTCCATGTCTCGGGGCACTCCTACGATAACGACCCGGAGGACGCGCTCGTCCTCCAGGGCGTAAGTGTGATAGCCTATTCTGTTTGTGGTCAGGAAGGCTCTGAACCTGCGGTGGTCATTAGAGTTCTCTACTTGTAATGGTTTTTGAGGATGCCGATTACGAATATGGAGTAGTGATATCTTTGCACGACCTGATTATACTATAAACAAACTATTTTTAGTATTTACTCGTCATTTTCATCAAAAAAAAAATATATACATACACAGAAATTTTACATAATATAAAATACTATTTATAAAAAATGTGATATGGATAACATAATAAATAATACTGCATACTAAGTTTATTCGATCCACATACACACACACACACACAGACATACTTACATACTATGAATGGTACTACTATGAATAAAAAGAAATGATTTTTGATTTTGATTTTGTGGCCCTATTCATAGACTCCGCTGTCCATCCGTGTGTATGTCTCCAGGCTGTAACTCATGGAACGCAAAATGAAACAGTCGAAAATTTCTCAGATTTTTTTTTTTTTTTTTTTAATAGAAGAGGGGGCAAACGGACAGTCGGTTCACCTGATGGTAAGTGAATAGCGACATCCACAGACACCCGCTATACCAGGAGATCAGCAGGTGCGTTGCCGGCCTTTTAGATGTGAGTATGCTCTTTTCTTGAAAGTCCCTAAGTCGTATCGGTTCGGAAACACCATAGGTGGCAGCTGATTCCATATATTTGTAGAGCAGGAAATGCCGTAAAAATCTAGATATTGTGGATTTCCGGACATCAAGATGGTGTGGGTGAAATTTGGAATTCTTACGCGATGTCCGGTGGTGGAATTCTGCCGCAGGTATTAATCCGAACAATTCCTCAGAACACTCCCCGTGGTAGATGCGGTAGAAGATGCAGAGCGATCCGACATCTCTACGCAGCGCCAAGGGATCAAGCCGATTGGAGATCACATTATCATCGACGATTCGAGCCGCCCGGCGTTGGACGCGGTCAAATGGAAGAAGCTGATATTGGGGCGCTCCAGCCCAGAGGTGAGAGCAGTATTCCATGTGAGGCCGGATCTGCGCCTTGTATAATTGAAGGCGGTGTGAAGGCATGAAATACTGCTTCGCCCTATTGAGCACGCCAAGTTTCTTAGAGGCTAGTTTAGCCTTTCCTTCCAAATGACCACGAAACTGCACATCTCTCGATATGTCGACGCCAAGTATCCCAATGCTGGCTGCGGCAGTTAGGGGAGTGCCTTCAAATCGTAGAGGAACGACGAAGGGTGATTTTTTGGCGGTAAACGCGCAAACTTGTGTCTTGTTGGGGTTAAATTGGACCAGGTTAAGTCGTCCCCATTCCGAGACTTTGGTCAACAGAGACTCGATTTCAGACGCAAGTTTGTTCCGACACTCATCGACTTGTTCCCGAGAAATATTAGAGCGGCCAGTGTATAAGGCATCTCCAGTGCTGTCATCCGCATAACAATGAATGCCGCTGGTTTGCAGCATATCATTGATATGCAGAAGAAACAGAGTTGGAGATAGTACACAGCCTTGCGGAACACCAGCATTAACAGACTTGAGGTCCGAGCATGTACCGTCGACAACGACCTTGATGCCCGGAATTTCTCGGGAAGCCCATATGATGGTAGCTTCGCTAGAAGTGCTTTATGCCACACCCGATCAAAGGCCTTCGCTATGTCCAAACTAACCGCCAGTGCTTCCCCCTTGCTCTCAACTGCCTCCGCCCATCGATGCGTTAGGAATATTAGAAGATCACCAGCTGAACGATTCCGTTGAAAGCCATATTGGCGATCGCTAATCAGCTGGTGCTCCTCCAAATACCGCCGGAGCTGGCAGTTAATTATGGATTCCATAATCTTTGAGAACAAGGAAGTTATGGCTATTGGTCTGTAGTTGGACGGGTCTGAGCGGTCCCCTTTCTTAGGGATCGGGTGTACCAAAGCTGTCTTCCACGAGCATGGGACGACGCCTAATGAGTATGAGTGCCGAAAAAGACGCGTAAGGACGGGTGCCAACTCAGGAGCACAAGTACGTAGCACTAACGGAGGGATGCCGTCAGGCCCACTCGACTTATGGATGTCCAGCGAAAAAAGCGCTTTACGTACGGAGCTCTGTCGAAAAATTATTTCCGGCATTGAGGTATCACACCGAGGGATCGTCGGTGGTATTTTTCCCTGGTCATCCAAAGTCGAGTTGGAAGCAAAAAGAGAGCCTAGAAGATCGGCTAACTCCTTCGCGGTGTGGGCCAACGAGTCGTTCCTCATGTGCAAAGATGGTAGGGATGGCTTACAGAAATTCCCTTGAACAGCCTTGGCGAGTGACCAGAATGCACGAGTTCCCGAAGGAAGTCGAACCAATCTCTCGCCAATTCTGTTCACGTACTCCGCTTTTGCCTCAGCAATAGCTCTTTTGAAGGACCTGGAGGCAAAGTTATACTCCTTTTTTAATGTGCTGGTCTTTACATCCTGTGACATCGATGCATTGGCCCAGGCTCGGTAGCTTAACCGCTTGTGGCGTGCAGCCATCTTACAAGTTTGACCAAACCAGGGCTGGGATTTGCCGCCTATAGGCACTGAAGAGCTTGGAATAAAAAGCTCCATGGCTTGCAGCACCACCTCGGCGACAGAATCGGCAACGATGTCTGGATCATCCAGCGAGAAGCAAATTCGCCCCCATGGGTAGGATGCGAAGAAGGACCGCATTCCATCCCAATCAGCTGACCTATAGTGCCAAACATGGCGGCAGCTGGCAAAACGTGGCCATGATGGGCGGGCAACTTGCACAGAACTGCGGATCAGACAGTGGTCCGATGAGCCAAGTGGAGCGTCCACGGAGACCACGTAATTGTCCGGGTGAGAGGTCAGCAGAAGGTCCAACAGGGAAGGCGTATGATCTTCCACATCAGGGATACGAGTTGGTGATACCACCAATTGTGTCAGATCATATGCCGAGGCAAAGTCGTAAACAGATCTTCCTGCATGATCGGTTGTACGTGAGCCGAGCCACTCGGTGTGATGGGCGTTGAAATCACCAAGTATCACGATCTCTGCAGATGGGATCTGTTGTAGTACGGAATCTGTAGCCATTTGGATGTGCTCTATGAGTTGATCGGTTTCGTCATTACCGCTGTGGGACCTATATAGGCAGGCATAGACGCGGGGATGGTCATCGCTGTCTATGCGCAACCAGAGGATGGAGAGGTCCCTACCTTCAAGACTGCCAAGGCGACGAGAGCAGACATCCTCTCTGACGTACGCGCAAACTCCAGCCCGCGGTACAAAAAAGTGTTCTAATTTGTACCCCGGACAAGAGAGATAGGAAGTATCAGCTGGAGAAGATACCTGAGTCTCGGTCAAAAAGAGAAGGGCCGGCTTCGCCGTCTGGAGGTGGTAGTGAACAGCGTTGAGATTGCTATGAAGTCCCCTTATGTTACAGAAATCCACGGTCATAGTGGTAGGGGACTTCTGCCGACTGCTCCGTTTACCCCGGGCAGTTTTTGTCTTGAGCACAGATTCGCCCCCCCCAGAATACGCGGGGCTGCCCAGGTTTCCGGGTTCAGGTACGTGTCCTGAGCCCGGAAGCCTAGAGAGGGATTCTCCGGTGCTTGTGCGACCGGTACCCTCCTGGAGTAGTCTTTGCGTAGTCTGTGCTGTCATGTATGTTGGGGGGGGGGGGCACCGGATCTCTCACAAACCGAACGAAACACGACGACATTTGCCGCCATTTGACGTCGATATTATGTGAGAGCGAAGTACTTCCCCGGACGCGCCGGCCCATTCAGCTGCAAGACAGCATGGCGCTACTTCGTAACAAATTCAGATGATGCATTTATGTTGAAACTATAACAACAAATACTAAAAACAGATTATAGTAAATAATAAAGGAGCTCCCATACAACAAGCATGACTTTTTGCGGTTTTTACTAAACGGAACCCTTCGTGCGCGTGTCCGACTCGCACTTGTTTATCTACAAGACAAAATATATTTTTGATAATTATAAAATGCATTACGAATTGTTTTCAAAACTTGGTTTTAATTTTTTTGTTCGCTTTAAAACATCAACTTTTTATTTCAACCTATATGTATATTCATCATACCCACAAGGCAAAATAATATTTATATAATACTAGTATTTTTACATTATGCGGAACCCCCATCGCAATGAGTAGTAAAGCTGTAGTTGTAAATTTATAAAAAGAATTTCATTTTGTAAATTATTATTGTACTATTCATATTCAGGACAAGGTGTATTTTAGGAGAATCCAAACAGGGAATACAATATAAAGATTCCCGACGATATTGGACATAAACATGGGCGTACCCAGGGGGGAGCAGGGGTGGGCAGCTGCCCCCCCCCTGGAAGTTGTATCTTCCACTATACTATATGCGTTAACTTTTGAATAAACCTATGTTAATATTTTATTTCCGCCGAAACTTGTTCCTGGTGTATTCTAATTGTCATCATGGCTGGCACCAGCTTCAAAGAGATGATTGGGTAGCGCATATAATAATTATTATATGTATTAATTTATTTTTCGCTTTTGAGTACGTACCTTTTTGTGAGTTTTAAAGTCGGTTTCTTTAAAAAAAATACACTTTTTAGTGCAAAACAAGTATTAATTTAAAAGAGTTTTTTTTGTTTTCATTTCTCAATGTTTTGCCCTACCCTAAACCAAAACCACTGCTAGCGCCTTCAGAAGCTTTATGAGGGTCCCAGTGACCTTCTCTTTCACCCGCTCGTCGGCGTCCTTCTGGGACATTACTGCCTCGCAGAAGGAGACCATCGTCGTCCAGGACTCGTCGTCATCGAGCATCGCGATAATGATGCTTGGCAGAAACAAGTCCCCTTCGATGACTGATGTCAGAATGTGGCGCAGTGCCGCCTCAGGCACACTTCGAGGGTGTGCTGGGCAGAGTCCACCACCGCGGTACTATCGTGATACATTGTCACTGGCTCCTCGTGGGCCGTCCGGCACAGGTACTCATCAAAGCATGAGTTCGCCATGAGTTCCCACGGAGGGTCACCGGCCAGGGCAGTGGCTGCCTATACAGTGCAGTGGATACCGTACGGTACCCCCGGATGACTCTTACCGCGATGACCCGTTGCACCGAGCGCTGCTGGACCTTATTCCTTGCCATAAGGTGACCCGCTCAGATGGGTGCACCGTACATTGCCATACTCTGACAGACTCCGGAGTATATAACTGCCTGCAGGTGGCGCTGCGTCCTCTGAGGTTCGGGGAGTCTACCCAGCGCACTTGCCTCCTTCACGACTGTCGGTCCCAACATTGAGAAATGTGGGCCGAAGGACGGTTTACCCTCCGTCAAGGATGAGCCTCAGATATTTGATATGGGGGCTCATCCTCATCAGGTGCTTACTGAGCCGGGAGGCCACTATTCTTTCCAAGGTCTTCCCAGCTTTGCTCAGCAGCACCACCGGTTGCACCTACAAAGCCAAGTCCGGGGTCCGCCCTGCCCTTGGTAGCAAGCAGAGCCGACACTCCATCTAGGCCTCCAGGAATTGTCCGGCCCGTAGACAGCGGTCGAACAGCTCTTGAAGGCTATCCCCGAGGTGCACGAGAGAGATCGCGAGAACCCTCCCATGCACCCCGTCTGGACCCGGCGTCTCTTCTTACTTGTGTTCCAACAGGTGTTTGGCCTACCTTAACCTTGTTTCATGAAGGTGTCTTTATGTAGTGTGTATGACAAAACAAGCGTGGGCGATCCGGTCTAAAAGAAATCTGACTTGCCCCCCCCTAGACCAGATGCTGGGTACGCCCATGGGCATAAACAGCAATGTTTATTTTATTTCTATCAGATATTTATTATACCATAATTTTACTGTTGATAGATAATTGGAGGTACTTAGTACTGACCTAAAGGTAAATACAGTCTACCAACATACTACATAGGTATACCTAAGTACCTACCCAGCCGACATCGACCGGTCACCGACCGCGGCATAATAGTTTATAATATTATGTGTAGTACAAACGAGCGAATGCGCGCGTACTCAGCGTACTCGTAGTACCCAGCAACTACTATACCTTTTATTTATCCATGGCGTCGAGCGGCCGCGCGCGCTCCCCGCAAGCGGGGTGCGGTTGTGACGAAGTGGGGGTAAAATCTGAATTCGAGCTGAGGTAGTGTAGCCCCTTAAGACTTAAGTGAAAAACTGATTCAAAACTGTCTATGTTAATTCCATACAACTGCAAACATGTCTATGTTACAAATACTTTTGCAGAACTTGCTATGTTCAATTTTAATATTCAGATTAAAAGAATTATATTATACCGAGATTTCATTTTTTTAAATAAAATAATTTCTAAATAATACCACTTTAGAATTATTATAATATAACAACATTTTCCTTACTTACTTTTATAGTATATGTTTTAATTAAATTTCTTAATTATTTAGTCAATCAATTTAGCGCATTTTGCAAGTGGACTACTCAATTAATACAGGCCGCGAAGCAATAAAACAGTATTGCTGTAATTGTATTGTATGCCGTCGAACGGTAGGATGCTGTGCCCACGTCATGACTGTGTTGTGGTACTTAGGATGGGCACGGCATCAAAACAATATTTTACCGCCGGCTCAATTTTTAGATGAAGTATTAGTAGTATATAATGATGATGAATAAATGTGTAAAACTGAAATATAATATTGTTTTATTACATTGTACTCCCAAATAAATTTAAATAATTTATAAAATGACATTGCACATATTTCATATAACTTGTGTAATACAAAAATAATTGATAACTTAAAAATGCCAAGTTTTTTATAAACCACTTCTTTTAGGAATTAGTTGTTGCCATCGCCTACTATAATTAACAATCCACAGTACAGGTGTGCACCGTGGGCCAAAATTACTATGGAGACTTGATATGCCCCTTTAAAGAGACTAGGAATACAATGCCGGACAAATCGTCTGTGCGCAAAAGGACACCAAGAACGAGCATGAACGTCGACCACGTTCGCCCAGTCTGTTATGGACGACCCACGACAGCCGTTGAGACTTGAGATTGCGCGCATTATTTCGAAAGACTTACATTTTCACCCCTATAAAATTGCTATTGTTCAAGAAATGAAGCCTGATGATAAACGAGTCGAATTCTGCAGGACAATGAAAAATTGTTTTAGGAGTTTAAATAACATCTGGTTCTCCGACGAATCGAATTTCAACATCAACGGTCACGTGAGTGATTGCCATATGATCCGAACTTTTTTCGCTAGAGAAATGCAAAGCCCGTATGGCTACAACCGCAATACCTTTTTCCTGCAAGATGGAGCCTCTCACATGTTACAAATGACTCATTAGCTGCTCTTCACGATTTATTCTCTGGAAGAGTGATAAGTCGCCGAGGAGACATCAACTGGCCACCGAGGAGCCCTGACTTAACGATTGCTGATTTTTTCTTATGGGGTTGTCTAAAATGTAAAGCGTACAACCTGAATGTTTTGAAGCAAAGAATCGCTGAAGAAATCAACTCTATTCCAAGAGCGATGCCTCAGCGAATGATTGAAAATATTAGCTTCAGGTTAAATGAGTGTTAACAAGTGAATGGTGCGCATTTGCAAACGGCTGTTTTTTATAAATAAACTTCAAGAACTGCTCTTTAATTTAACATAAATAAAACGAGTTTTAATTGATATTGTTGTTTTTTTATTTAACATCTAACAACGAAATGGTGCATGTCTGAAACTAGTTTTTTAAGTCAATTTGTGATGTCTACGTTTTGATGACCAGGCTAATCGTACAGAAAGACAAAAGAATGATAAGCAGGCGGCTATTTCTCTTATTTTTGAGAAATTTGTCTCAAATTCTTTAAAAAAAATGCGAAGTTGGCGTGTGATGTGTTGACGAGATGTTGGTAAAGTTTCGTGGCAGAAGCCACATGATCTTGTACATGTCAACGAAACCAGGAAAATTTGGGCTTATTGTGCGCGCCTTATATGACGCCAAGACGTTTTATTTTTACAACGGCTATATTTATTCTCATAAACGTTGTAATGATATTGGGTTATCAGAAAATGAAAAGAAGTTTCTCGTTCCTACTCGATGCGTTATTCGTTTAACGAAACTAATTTAAAGAACCAACCGCAACGTGACCGCAGACAATTGGTTTTCTTCTATCCAACTTATAAATGAACTGTCAAAGTGAAAATTGCCGTACAGCCAGGAGTTTAGGAGTCATTCGTCGCAAATATTCTAAAAACTAAACGAAAAAAACGTAGTAGTCTAAATGATTCACAGATTCTATGATACTCTATGACCGCGCTAAGAGTAGCAAGTAGGTTATATTTGTGCAATAATTAAATTTTGCAAATTTAGGCATCCAGGAACTGACTCTAGATGCCTAAAACTCGACACTAGTACAGGAGAGTGCGGGGTATGAAGCGACGGTCGGTCGGGCGTGGCGCACACCCGCCCGCTTCCTTAGCCCCTGATTCCTCGGAGCTCGCGCGCGGACAATACATAGATAGTAAAGCGATTGACAATCCTATCATTATACTTTTGGTATGCCAATTATTTCATTAGTACAGTATGGCCAATGATTGTATGTTTGTCTCCTTTTTTATGTTCTCTGCTTTAGAGTTATAAACAGCATGCATTATGATAACGGTTCTGATTTATAATTGTCATGTTTTTATGAAAGAACTTGACAGCAAATTATGAAATTTTGAACTTTATTGTGTACAAAATTAAGCAATGCTTAGTGCTTACCTTAAAGGGCCAATCATTGTACTCCTTACCCTATTACAAATATTCCGACACATTGCTGTCAAGATGACAACTATCAGTTTAGAGTGCCCGCCACCAAAGAAGTCCCGCGGCGAAAAAATGAACTATATTTGACTAAGATCAAGTATCAATAGATTTGACAAGCTAATAATAATACCGTATTGGAACGAGATAACAACATACGAAAAACTCCAAGAGTGACAGAGACATAGACACTTTCTTTTGTCTTTGTCAGAATATCACTCTTCGTTTGTTGGGCAGAACAATGATGTGCCCAACAAAAAAATATCGACTAAATTTGAATGCCACAAACATTCTCACTCGCGAACAGTTTGTCAAATATGTCCGCCATTTTGTACTACTTTTTAATTTGGTCGGTTTATAAAAATATGGTGATACCAATTTTTTATAGGCAGATTACCCAAGAATGTGGTATTATATAAAAAGGGTGACTGGAATCTTCGAAATAAATACAATAAAAACAAATATGTAGCCCTATGTTTTGTCTTGTATTCTGTCATGAGTAATTAATTATTCTGTTATATTATAGGTGTTACTGAAAAAACTGTATCCAAAATTATCAAAGAAGGCAAAAATGTGGCGAGTACTTCGAGTAAAATCGTTACTCCGGGAAAGAGCCGACCACATCAAAAAAAAATCTGGATGATTTTGATATTGGTCAAAAAATTCATCACGTCTTATATTGTGAAGAAAGAATTACCGACGATTGAAAAATTGCGTTTAGAATTAAAAAAGACATCGATTTCCAAGGAAGCAATACCACTTAAAGAAGAATATTAAAAGAAATGGGATTTCGTTTCAAACGCTGCCAGTGAAAACGAAAAGTATTAGTGGAACGCTATGATATAACAGCTTGGCCTGCCAGATATATTGAGCGAATGAGAAAGAATCGATTTGTTGACAAACGGCCCGTTGTATTCTTGGATGAAACATATATTCATCCTACGTATCATGCAAAAAGTTGTTGGCAAAGTAAGGAAGAGGAAGGAATTTTGGTTTCGGAGTCTGTAGGAGGGAGTCGTTACATAATTGCCCATGTAGGTTCTGAAAATGGGTTTGTGCAAAACGCCTTATTGATTTTTAAATCAAAATCGAAGTCATCCGACTATCATGATGACATGAACGCCACAAACTTTTTAAAGTGGATGAAAGAGAGTGTTATACCAAACCTGCCTGAAAAATCCACCATCGTAATGGATAATGCCCCATACCACTGCACTCAAATCAATAAAGCACCAACAAAGGCCACCTTAAAATCAGAAATGCAGGAATGGTTGAAACAAAAGGGCCTTTTTTATGAAGAGAGTTGGACCAAACACGTTTTGTATCAACTCATTAAAAACAATAGAGGGCAACCAGTTTTCGCCATTTATGAGTTACTTGCCGAACATAATCACGAGGTTGTAAATTTACCACCCTATCATTGCGATCTAAATCCCATCGAAAAAATATGGAGCCTAATGAAAAGGAAGGTTGCAGAAAAAACGTTGCTCAAGATGCGAAACAAATAGTCGAACTGACAGAAGCTTCTCTTGCAAGCATTACAGCTCAAGACTGGCGTAAGCAATGCAAGCATGTGGAGCATCTAGAAGATGAGTATTTCAAAAATGTCGGATTACTCGATGTAGAAATGGAAAGATTTATAATTTCGACGGAAAGCGAGTGATACTGATTCTGATACATTTATCCATGATGACAATGACAGTGATAGTGATTGCAGTATGTCTGGTATTAAACCATTTAGTGATCACAATTATTGTAAAGTTATATTGTAATAAATAATACATATAAATATATAACAGCCAGCATTATTATTTGTCACCCGTTGTGGAGTTAAAAAAAAAACAATATTTTTGGAAACAAGTTTCATTTCATCAAACAGCGCGACATTTTTATCAATTCTGTCAAACAGTTGAAAATCTATTATACTGTTTATTTAGAGAATAATGTTTTAAGCAAAGTGGCGCTAATTGCGAACCATAAATCCAGGGAGTGCCCTAACAATATATGATGTGTATGTTAGAGGTGGATAAGTGAATGGTATTAAGCTGGCAACACTTTTTTAAGCCCTGACAGCGCCGCGTCTACGGGACTTCTTTGGTGGCGGGTACCAGCAACATGGCGGAGAATTACGACATTTGTGTCAATATAATCGGGTTTTAGAAAGAGACGAGCTACCTCTCTTTCACCACAGTCAGTACTCGGTAGTTTTTTCGTGTGTGTGAATATAGCATTTTTTTTAGTAACATGCTCCGAAGCGAAGAATTCCAAAAGTGTCTGACACTTTTACAATGAGTAGAATCTATGTTTATTTCATCTGAATAGATTTTTAGTGGAAGTGACTATATGCTCTTAAAATTAAATTTATGTATGATACAATAAATCATATTATTTATGATAAAATTCATAAAGCTTGTTTTCTTCGAGTACATACAAAAATAATATACCATCGTAACGCATGCATGTCTACTATCGTTAACACTAAAGATTTGATTATTAAAATTAGACATATGTAATCACAAGTAAAAATGTAACTGAAACCATGTTGATCCAACTACTCATAGAATTATAAGGCATAGAACCCGTGTCGGCTCAAACGGAGTGAAGCATGTTCAATTTGACTAAAGGCTTAAATTAGCCAGTGTATTTTTGTACCGCACACAACACGGGACGCTTGTATCTTTTCATAGATTGCGATTTACATAATGGCTGGAGTGTCATCAAAAGTGCTACCAAGAGAAAAATAGGTGATAAAAATAGGAGTTTTCAAGAAAAATGGAAAGAATGTATTTTGTTTCATCAGTGGACACAAGGAAGGTGATGCTATTTGCTTAATATTTCACGAAACTGTTGTCGGAATTAAACGGTACAAATTATTTCGTTATTACACAATTAGTAAACATAGGTCAATCACAGTCTTTCCTTTAGAATCTAATGAAAGGTACAATAAAGTAGCTCATTTGAATCTATCAATTCGTCATCAGAATAATATGACCAAATATGACGGCAGTCTGACAAAATGAGGCTGTCACAAAAGCTTCGTACCAAGTTTCTAACATTCTTGGGAAAAAGGATGAAACCCTTCACTGATACTGAATTAATAAAGGAATGAATGCTAACTATTTCTCAGACTTTGTTCCAAAATTTCTCAAATAACAAATAATGGCAGAAGTAAAAAAGCTGTCGCAGCCGCGTTGAAGATAATCAAAAATCATGTTTAATGCAATTCAAAATTCGAAAATTGCAAATACTTGAGTCTTGCGTGTGATTCCAGTACGGATATAACGTCGATGGCTCAATGCTCATTATTAATGCATTACTGCACAATGGAAGGGATCATAGAAGATTTTCTAGCTCCCATAACCATGAAAGGTCAGATAAGAGGTAGTGATTTTATGGAAGCAGTGAAAGAATTTTTAGAAAAATACGATATACCTGTAAGTAAACTGATATCAGTTGTCACTGATGGTGGGTGCAAAATAATGGTTTGATCGCTTTAAGGAAGAAAGAATGGAATTTGCCTTATTTGCTGCCCATAAACCTACTCCTTACTGCATCAAGAAACTTTGGCATGTCAAATCTCAATTAGCAAATTAAAGGATGTAATGTTAACGGTCATAAATATTATAAACTTCATTCGTGCGCGTAAATTTAAACATCAAAAAATTAAAAAGCTTCTTGAAGAATTACAAGATAATTACGGTGACGTTGTCCCTCATACTGCCGACAGATGGTTAAGCAAAGGTAAAGTGCTAGAACGACTTAATTTTTTTTTTTTTTATTAAATTTGAAATATTTCTATTTTACAGCAAAGTGGTAAAGAACATCTCCAACTTCAAAATGATTGGTGGGCACGTACGGCTTTTTTGACCGACAAATAAAATTTTCACATTTGAAGCTAAACTGCAATTATAATATAAGGGAGCTTGAAGCTCCGATCAGAGCGATCCGACGTATCTATTGGCGATAGTGTCTATCAAGATATAGTTCCCCATTTTGAAGACAATATTTGGTAGAAATTAAAAAATATTTAATGACGTCAGAAATATTAGGAGCTGTTTCATTCTTGTAGAAAACCCTTGGCATTTTGAAAATGGTGACATGAAATCATTCAGCCAGTTTGGATTTATGAAACCACAATTTCGTTCAACAATAATAATTATTGTTGAACGAAATTATCGAACTAAACTACAACACACAATTGAAAGCTTACTTTATCGACCAACGTGAAAAGCACTTACATTGAATTTCGGAGAAATGTGACTAGCAACTGTAAATGTTTAAGAGACTGGGCACAATTTATCCGTATATACCTCTGTGAAGTTCATTTTCGAAAATGTCATTATTTTTTTAAATAAATATCGCAGTCGCCTTTCCGGCGTTATGGCTACCATGGAACCTTAAAACGAACCTTAAAAACACCTTAACACTTAAAACGGACTTTTATCAGTTATTACTTTCAATTACTTTTATCCATTCTATACTAGATGGGTCTGTATTAAATGACGCCTCTTTTGAAGGTCTCTGTTATGGTCTCTGTTAAAACATGTAAATTGTTTACCAAAATGGCAACAAGTGATTTGCATTTTTCGTGAGCTCCTCCTTTACAATGTTATTAATTATTATTTATCGAAATGTATTAGTGTTATATATTAAAAACATCCTGAACATTGTGTTAGAATATCCATAAATCCGAAGCATTCACAATAAGTAATTCACAGCATATAATTTTTTATTTCTTAAAATAAAACCTCTTTACATATATCTCGAGGGAACGACAAGGAATTGGCATCCATGACAGGCCTCAAAAGTCTGCACTACGACAACAACTAGCCAAAATATCGGTTCAAAGCAAACACTCAAAAAAAAGTTGTTAAAACAAAAAGGACGTCGCTTGCAGGAAAACATATATCCTTGCGAAAAATATTAACAAACTTGGAAAAACAGGTTTATTGATAATGACGTCGCAAATATTTAATCAGAAAGCGTGTTCGCAGCGGAATTCCGAATTATACACCATCTTGGTTTAAAGAAGCATTAAGGAATTACAAAACAACCTATGCCTAAATATAGCCGAATTTAGAAAGTTTTCTTCGGAAAATCCCAACGCACAGAAAAAATGTACTTCAGTAGCCGATGAAATGGCGATACATCCACAACATATAAAGGATGGCCATAGGCAGGTAAATCTTGGAGCAGATACATCCGAATGCCTACAAAATCCACGGAAGTTTACACTCATGCTCGTATGCCTAAGCTAACACTGGAAAATTCCATTGGGATACTTTTCCATGTCCATGGTTTATACGGGGGCACAAAAGTAACCTTATAAAAATGAGTCTGGCTAAATGTGAAGAAGGCATAAAAGTAGGAGCCCTAACATTTGATGCTCACACTACAAATATTTCAGCAACGGAATTATTACATTGTAAAACAAAGGATAGCAATAGCTTGAAAACAATATTTAAGCACCCAGTAGCCGATTACGAAGTAGCAGTGTTTCTGGATTCCTGCCATATGATAAAACTGATAAGAGATCATTTTGAGGACAAACAGAAATTTTTGGCCCTGGACGAAAGAAAAGCTAATTGGAGATTCTTTATGAAATTAAAATAATTTTAAAGAAAACGAATGTTTACACATAGCCCATAAATTGACCGGCAGACACCTAGAGTTAAAAACTCTATCATGAAGGTCAAATTAGCTTCTCAATTGCTAAGCCTGAGTGTAGCCATAAAATTAAGTTTGGACTCGCGAAGATCATAACGATTTAACAATCTGTTTGACGTTTTTAATTCGACATGGGTTTAGACCATTCCCTTTGCCGTGAAAATAAGGCAAATATATTTGGATAAAGCTAAAAAGTACATACTTTACTTAAAATAAAAAGCACCAGAAAACGCAAATTTAATGAACCTCAAGATGTAAATCAGTTAAAAATAAAGTTTTCAACTGGTTTTTGCAGTGAAGTGCCCGTCTGGTTTCAAAGGATTGCTGGTGTGAATCGAAAGTCTGAAATATTTATTCAGAATTCTCGTCGAAGACACAAATACTGAAACACGCCACCTACAGAATAAATCAGGATCATATTGAACTGTTTTTTGGGTCAATAAAAATGCAAGGGGCGCATAAAAATAAATCCAACGCTTTACAGTTCAATGGAAAAGGAAAAAAGAAAATTATACAGCCGTAATGAGTTGCAAGTTTTTAACGGGATACTGTACCCTACTTGAAAGTTGAAACTGTAACCATGTAGGCATGCTCAGCAGCGCTTCACTGAATCAATTCTTCAACTATGACAGAGCGATTCGACGATACTGACGAATAATTGTACAACCGTTTGAAGAGGATTTCTCGGTTGAAGTTGCATCTATTGATGACCCAGATAAAAAACCGTTTTGTTGGTTATATTGGAGGCAATGTCGTGAGACATCATAGCTCACATAAAATGTCAATTTTGTATCTGCTTTTCATCGCTAGCCGATGAAAAGCAGTGGTTCCATGAATCAGTGCGTTTGCGGGACAAAGGTGGATTGATTTTCGCCTCTAAAGAAGTAAAAGTGGTAGTGTTGCTGAAACTGTTCTGCGAAATTATATTAAATAGAATGCACAGAAAAGTAATGCAGACAAATAGTTAAGCCTCAAATTATGGCTAAATATGGTCGTTCTCTTTTTCCTATTGACGAAGGTCATATTAATTTACAGCATCACATGAATTTGGTGCGGCTTATCTAAAAATTCGAATCGAATTCGAATATAAAAAGATAACGTATCATAGATAGCTTCTTCAAAGGGTCAAAAATTTAGAAAACTGTTGCAATTTCAAGGTAACTAAGTAATTAAGATGTGTAGTTGAATAACTTCATTCATATTTAATATTATAATCTAACGATTATAATATTAAATACTTACCTAAACGTGTTGTTATTATTAAATTCTTACATATCCCTTTCTTATTCCATTCCAATTTCTAACAATTTCTCCAAAGATTCTCTAGAATAGATAACGGTTAACGATTGACTGGTGTCATACAAGGTTACTTTTAAACTTTTAACAACTATTAACAAGCCCGTCCTTCAACAGCTTCCATACATAATAAATAAGAACTTTTATTCTACAACTTTTAAAAATTCGGGGCATATTATTAGGGCATATTATGTTTCATTATTCCTACCTTTTAGGGAAAATCTGATGCCGCTGGCAACATTACTCGTAGACATGTAAGTAAAGGCAAAGGACTGTATCCAGCTCTTAATCAATTAAAAAAAAACATGTCGCCGAACGTGACTAGAGTGCATTTCACCAAAGAAGTCCCACGGTGATTTTTCGAACTAAATTTGACATGTCGGCCATGTTGTCGATTGTCAATGTTATCAACGTGTTTGTTGTTTGTGAATAATTCTGTGTTTTTAATTGGATGAAGTACGCTCAAAGGATTGTTTACGATGCCAAAAGTTGTAAAACGTGCGGGTTGAGAAATGATATTGAAGGTGAAGGAATTCTGTGAAGCGGACCACAAGAATCAGGGTGTTTTAATAGCATTAAACAATGTTCGCAAGAGAGTCGCCGCCATGACAGGTACTTTTTAGGGTTGCTATACGATGATTATTTGCCTTCAAGATTGGAATATTTGTTAATTTTTTTATTTGTAAGTTATTATGGAAAAATATTTTATAAGTAATTAACACGTAATTACTAATAAAATAAAGATAAATTTAAGACGAATATAATCACACAAAAACTTAAATAATGAAAATAATGTATAATAATAATAATAATATCTATGGACGCTTTCACACCACGTCAATCTGGTCCCGTGGTAAGTTCTCAAAGAACTTGTGTTACGGGTAAAACCAAATCTAATCGAAATGGCGGACAATAAGAATTTAATGACCCCAGAAGAGATTAAGAAGATATCCCCAGGATATCGAGCCAAGCCAGAGGATTTTAATCCCGATTTAGTCGGTAAGGCTAGACGGTAAGGAAACCATCAGGTGACAAGCCTAAACCAAATAAAACGAGAGGACCAACCGCGGATACTCTACCACCACCACGAGCTGGAGGCGGCCAAGAAGCCAACTCCTCAACGCAACACATCGATGCTAGAAGATGCCATCTTCGGCCCCGAATCTCCGTGTCGCGAGCTACAAGTGCATGAAAGTATCACGCCAAGTTTCGCACGATTGCCAGACATTGTCGAGCGCACGTAAGCAAACTACGTCCCCGATGCCAATCAACTCAACAAAACAATGACTACAGAGATGCTGATGTATTACGCAACAGCGCTACTTTGGGCACGTTTGATTGACGTTAAAGGCAAAAACGCAAGAGTCCAGTTGACACCAACTGAAGTTGACTACTTAGCGTGTTTCAAGGATAAGGAGTTCAATGTACCCTATCCAATTGCTGCTTACATAAGTAGTATGGGTAACTACAAAGATAAGACGGGTAAAACTGTCTATTTGAGTGACCAGATGCTGCCTGTAATAACAGCTATTAATAATACAGGCTACCATTCAGCTGTCATAGATGACGTAACCCACAACCTGTACGAGGAAATTCCATCGTTAGGTATTGTAGGTGATACACTAATGGCAATAGCAGGAGGAGCCGTACCGGTACCAATACCAACTTTTGGACCAGTACCAGCAGCCAGACAGGCGACACTAGCACTCAGTGGCTATTTGGGTCAGTGTGTCGGACGTAAAGAGGAGATAGTTATTCTCCTGAATTCCCAAGGAATTACAGGAAATGCTTTCTTCGAAAATGTTCCGAACACTAGACTTAACACAGGTCTACTAGATGCAGTTAGCGCATATCTAGGCACACTTCCAACTTTCAGAGTTGAGAAGATGTCCATCGACAGGCTAGCACTAGAAGGTGAGGCAGCACTCACTATAACAACTAATCCAACTGCGGAAAACGTCAACGTTAATAGCAAGTGGACAGAGGTAGTAGTAATGCCCTATTGTGCAAACCGAGAGACGGAAACAGCGTTGGGATCCACATATTACATGGGATTTCAATTGCATAAGGAAGCGATTGCCGGATCACACCAAAACTGGTGTTGTCTCCAGGCTACAGTCGCCCATCCCATTCCACCGGAATGGATTGCGAATAGGAACGCCAGACGAGCGATACCATCACGACTTGATGAACGAAGGTTCAGCAGTATAGCTGATTCGATGAAAAATCGAACTGAGTCAATCATACGTCGGATGCTCAAAACCAGCCGTTAGCACCTATCGTAGGGAGTCACGCCCCACACCATTAATCTGCTTCAGTGTAGAGATGGATGAGTGAATTTTTAAAAAAAATCTTTTAATTTTATCATTAAACATAGAGATTATATTTAACTTTTCTACTATTGATTTAATTTTAAAATGTAAATATTTAAGATTTTTAATAGATAATACACATATTTAATACACATCCATGACCCAGGAACACAGAAAATATTTTTGTTCCCGGGCGGGATTCGAACCCGTTCAACAATCTCTAAATGTTTCAATAATCTGACAATCAATGAATCAATGAAATGCCTACAATCCTACTATTAACTACTAAAACTAAAATTTGTTTTATTATTGTATAGTAGGTACTTTTATTTTGTATTAAATATTCTGGAAATAATCTTAGTAGGTATATTAGATAGGAGCAAACGGATAGGTGGTAAGCAATTACCGTCGGCCATGGACATCCGCAACACCAGGAAGCTTGCAGGTGCGTGGCCGGCTTTTTAGTAAATGGTATGCTCTTTTCTTAAAGGCCCTGGCAGCTGGTTCCACAGAGAAGTAGTGCGAGAAAGAAAGTTTCTCGTGAAAAAAAGGTAATTAATAAAATAAAAAGTATGGTATAAGATTTTCTATAAACAAGCCTGGCAACATTACGTCGCACGAGTACAGCGCTGTGTCTGGGGGACTTCTTTCATGAAATGGACTTTACATGTAACTTACGCAGATATTGAATATCTTTTGCTTCAATGTTGGATAGCATATTTATATCTATTTTGTAAGCAACTATGCGCATAAATCAACATATCTTTAGAATATAACAAAGACACCTATAACTTGACAGCCCCGTGTTCATTGAGCAATCTTCTACCACATGAGTAAGTAAACGGACAGAGACAAAGCTTCCATACAACGCGTAAAATTGTTACCTATTATGGTAGGGTTGTCACAGGTGGATAAAATTAAACGAACAAAACGATTTTTTTTATCGAGTAGTAATCTATGTAAATGTTCTATCTTTATTACAAAATATTTTTTCTAAATATTTTGTGTTTATATTTTTTATTTGCAATAATCTGTTGTACCTTTTAATAGAGTGGTAATTCTAATGGAAAGCACTCTCATTGCATATCAGTTTTTATCATAACTATTATAATATTTTTTATTCCGAACAGGAATCGTCTGCTAATTACGTATTCTGTACCTATTTTTTTTTCGGATGGATCTATGCTAACGGCCCGAAGGCCCTAATGCTACATCGGATTAGTGTGAGCCCATTCGGCTCACTTTTGATTTATAAAGTGCGGGGTTGCCCCCCGCCAACCGTACAGTCTGCGACCACACGGCCTCCTGGCGTCGATTGTGCCCATTCTGTACCTATACTTATTGTATTTTTACTGTAAAGTTTAGCTAAGATTTAAGATTTAATGTCGGGTCAAATGTTTCCCTAACTAGACTTTAGGCACATCCATAAAAACTTAGTGAACAAAAGTTATAATAATTAGTAGAAATAAAATAATAAGATACAACTTACCTATTGAAATCTTTGGGATAGCTAAAATATGATTTGTTTTATTTGCTCTATTATTGTTCACACAGATACATACACACAGTACAGTATACAATATTGACACTTTTTACTTTTAATTATTAACCATCATTTAAGAACAATGTTATAAAATATGATTCTTTTTTATTTGCTCTATTATTGTTCATACACACAGTATAATAAACAATATTGACACTTTTTACTTTTAATTAACAAAAATTTAAGAACGGTGATAATAATTCGAAATACCCGCCAAGCGAATAAATATACAACGCAACTTAACACGTGCACTCACATCCCCGCGTTCGAACACTCGTCGAACCGGTTTCGACCGGTCTCTACTCGTACGTGACGAGCCACGAGTGCTTACGCACACATGCGTTACGACGCTTGTAGTAGTGCAATCGATTCGCGCGGTTGTATGAAGCTTTGCCTCTGTCCGTTTATTTACTCATGTGCTTCTACTCCATGTGGTAAGTTGAAAGTATGGTATGTTTATATATTATAAACTAAATAGCTGACAATAAGTTTTTGGCCCGGTTATATTTATTTACAATAAGAGTATAGCTAAGAGTGATCACATATTCAGCCGCTTGTGTCGTACGCTACGTCGACTCATTTGTTCGCCAAATACACATCAATCGGCGAGTATTGTGATGAGTTGTGTCGATTGGATACGAGATATTTATTACATCTTGTTCAGGATGCACTAGTTGTATCTTAGCTCTCGTTAATATAAACTGTCCCAGCGACATTTCAATATCTTCTATAAAATACTTGGCTGACCTTGTATTTTATATCACTGATACTTTAAATGTTTCACACCGAACACATAGATGGAACATTCAGACTATCTTAATATGGACGAGACGATACCTTATTTTCGACATGCACTATAATGTACAATGAGTTCAGTTGCGTAGGTATATACAGACTTACTGGAACATTTTAGTGGTAGTGCGAGCGAGACGACCGTAGCTTGCGTCTCACTCGCGCAGTATGTCATACTTGTGGAACATTCTTGTAGTACGAGCGAGACGTCCGCAGCTTGCGTCTCACTCGGGCAGTATGTCGTGCATGGCGTACCGCCAGGTCCAGCGGCGTGCGAGCGTGTCGAAGCGCGCGCGGTCCCGCACGTACATCTCGCCTACCTCGGGCTCCATGCACACCTGCACACACATACAGTCACACATGAACCGGATGGTCAGTGGCCAATGTCACACATGAATATAGAATCAAATAAAAATAATAATCTAGTACATACAATAACAAAGCAGTTAATTGAATTCGTGCGGTTTGTGAGTTTCCGGTGGCCCATAGAGAAAAGGAGGGCAACGCATCTGCATAACTATTGGTTGTGCAGATGTCAATGGGCGTCGGTAGTCACTATAAGGCTCCAACTGCTTGCCTCCTTATGGAAAAAAAAATCACTTCTTTTGCGGAGCTCGGTGAAACATGGTGAACCTACCCGTTTTAGAAAACAAATTGATTAATTTATTTTATTATTCCAAATTTTTGTTTGCAATAATTATCTTTAATTTTTTTTGTCTTATTTTTAAGTTCGTGCGATCAAAAATGTTTTTCTGTGTATATCTTTATGTCTCTGTGTGTTTCCTGTTTGTGACGAATAAATGTTTCTTTCTTGTTCTTTCTTATTCTTTTTAAAACATTTTAATAAATTACCACCGTTTCAACTTAGTAACAGTCGATCCAACCTTTTTAACGCTATATACCATATTCGTATTGGCACTGACCTGCGTGTAGGGGTCCGTGAGCAGGCTCTGTATGGAGATGAGCACCTTGCTGATGGTGAGGGCCAGCGACCAGTTGTGATGCACCGAGTCGATGCCCACGTCCCCGTGACGGGACACATTGGGGTGCAGCACGCGGGTCAGGAACCGCACCACCGGCGGGCTCATCGGGTACCTGCACGTGCACAGCAAACGGGCAGACGAGTCACATGATGGTAAGTGGTCAGCGTCGCCCATCAACATAAACAGTTAACCTGAGACTAGCCCAAGTTAGCCTAAGACAAGATGTCCCTGTGCCAGTTATTACACTGCCTGTCTTCAGTATTCAGAATCAGAATTCAGTAGAGGAAATTGGAAAAAGAGTTCCCCTTAAGGTTACGCAAGTCGCTCATCTTTCCATACAAACGCAGAACAGTAATTACTACAATGTTTGACGTTGACCATCAAAAACTAAGGACAATATAAATTGATCTCGTCGTTGTTGTCTCTATGTTTGTATGTACCCAAAATCGTAAAAAAAATACAAGCTTGGGTGAAAATAAATAGTATACAGAGCACGAAAGCTCAAAAATAAAGCCCGTACAGACATAGTTTAGTTATACAAAAGTTGAAATTAATTTATTTTAAAAAGATACACTTAATAATTTTTATATAATAGAATCATTGTGCATTTCATTCTAGTACACATGTTCGCGCACTATGTCAGGTGAGATAGCATTCATGTAAATAAAGTTCGCGCCGTCTACTTGTTCAACCTTAAATTTAGCAGAAGACAGCTTGAAAAGGCGGCAGATAGGAGAAGCCCACTTGCGATATATGTCCCGAAGGAACCGGTAATACTCACGAGTAGGGTACTTGTATGTAGAGGAAGAAGAGGCCTCCCTCGTAGGGCGAGCCCACGGGCCCCGTGACGGAGGCCTGCCAGTGACAGCACTTGGGGTCCAAGGGGGTGGCTGCGATGCCCTCGGGGGGGTCGTTGCGCAGCACCTTTAAAATTAAATAAAAATATTTTTTTTATTGTCGTCCTTGTACACGCGTTTGCCAATCTTCTTCTTCTTCATCTTCTTTTATAAATGGGAGTCCATATGAATTGCCAAAGTCAGAGTGTCATCCCTCAATGACTTCTGAAGACTCTGCTCATAAGATTAGGGTTGTGATGCTACAAGGTTAAACCGTATGTTTACTGCAGTCCGTTTTCGTTTGCGAATTCAACTGACATAAAAAAAGACCTATCCTCAAGGGTTTACCTTGAGCTCTATCCGCAGGCGGTTGCGGCGCCATGCGTTGTCCTCTCCGGCGGGCTGCGCTTGCACGCTCATCTGCACCAGGCAGTTGCGGCAGAAGCACGACTCCACCAGCGACTGGTACTTCTGTTGACAAACGAACATTTTGACATTTCTTTTATTTTATACATTGCGGTAATGTAATATAAATTTTGACAAATACAGGATTTTCATCACTTTTGTTCTCACCCATGGTTTTAGTCTATTGAAACCTCATTCTAAAATTATTCTCGTCCGCCTTGGATAATAGCTCGGGGCTAATCCTTTACTATTAACAGTATTAAATAAATGTAATTATGTTTGTTTGCGAGTGTGAGTATGTGTGTGTGTGTGTGCACATATATGGGTTGATCTTATTATTATTATAATAAGACCGTGACTGCCCTGCGCCATGCAGTTTGCTATCACGACATCTTACTGCCTAGACGCGCCAACACATGTATAACCCGTTTGAGGTATCACAGACACACTTATTGGTCAAACTTACAACACCCGTCAACTGATAACACTTTTTGCGTCGGGAGGTTAAAATACGTTTCTCTTTATAAAAGTGGGGGCAAACGTATAGTCGAACCGACTACACGTTTGCCCTCACTTTTATACCTAGTGGTAAGTGATTAGCAATTAGCAGGAGCGTTGCTGGCCTTTCAAATATGAGTATGTTTGGGCACTCTGGGCAGGTGCCCCGGGGCTTCGCGATCATGGTGCCCCAATATCTATATTAGAATATGATTGAATCGCAGAATCGAATTTTAATAAAATCAAACAATGATTGCTATTGAAAATACCTAGTAGTGCTCTAATTACTTCGCTAGTCCAAAATTCAGGCTCACAAATTTCAAAATCGTAGTTTTCGTCGGTGCCCCATTATAGGGCCCAGGGCCCAGTAGCGCACCTTATGCCAATCGATGTTGGCGAGCAGCGGGCGGAAGAGCGGCCAGCGTCGCGCGGCGAAGGCGGCCCAGCGCTGCGGCGGCACGCGCGCCCTCACCAGCCCACGCCAGCGTCCACACACACGCGCGCACGCACACAGCGATAGGTCGTCCAGGTAGCGGAAGATGCACAGCAGCACTGCATATATATCAACGTTTATTTAAAGATATATATAAAAGTTTGTCCTTAAAAATACCCAAACGCAATAACAAAAGAGTCAACAAAAGAGAGTAATCAAGATTTTGATAAAACTTGTGTCAGAACCAGCCATGAAAGTTTCCAAATCAGTTCACCCATTCGAGAATTACAGCCACAACACACAACTATAGCCACAGATAGACAAACAACAGACAGTATTCTTGTATCTGGTGTTAAATCAAATCAAAATAACTTTATTTCTTAAGTGACCATATTTTGTACACTTGAAATACGTCAAAAAAGAAGTCGATAAAAAAAAACGTTTGGAATGCACACTCCCCCAGGAAAAACGAGAAAAAAACTTGAGGGTTGCTCTTTTGTCATTAAAATAAAATCTCGCCCGTTCAATGAAAAAAAAAAGACGGAGGCACCTATGCCTCCGTTAAAAAGATTAAATCGCGCGCCTGCACTAGAGGACGCCGACAAAGCGGAATGTTAAGCCGATACACTCGAGAGTCAGTGCACTCCGAGCCAAATAGTCGCAACTCCCCCCGTAGGCCCCCACGTAGAGAAGGTAACTAGGGAGGTGGCGAGAAGGGCCTCTGCGCCGCTGGAGGGACATCCAATCCTTCCGACGGAAGCAGAAGAGGTCCAAGACATTATAAAATGCCTTCACGCCAAGAAGGCCCCCGGGCCGGACGGGATTTCCAACAAGATATTAAAAATACTACCGCCCGACCTAGTTATCCTCCTGGTTAACATTATAAACGCCCTCCTCAAGGGTTGTAGGTTCCCCAATATATGGAAAGAAGCTACGGTCATAGGAATACCCAAGCCCGGAAAACCGCGCTCAGAACCATCTAGCTATCGTCCCATAAGCCTGATAAGCTCGTTAGGAAAAATCTACGAAAGAATTCTGCTTAGGCGGTTGAAAACCGTCATTAGGGAAAATAATCTTTTCATAGATGAGCAATTCGCCTTCCGCGAAAACCACTGCTGCCCGAGGCAAGTCCACCGTATGACGGAGGATATACTCAGAGGTTTCCATAAGAAAAACAAACACGATACGTGCGCTGTATTCTTTGATGTAGCAAAAGCCTTTGATAAAATCTGGCACGAAGGCCTCATATTCAAACTATTCAAGTTAGGAATACCGGACAGATTAGTCATCATCATCCGCGACTACCTTTCGGGCCGGCATTTTAGATATAGAGTAGAGGGCACTCTGTCCTCTCGGAGACCTCTGAGGGCCGGAGTCCCACAGGGCTCCGTGCTGTCTCCGACCTTGTACAACTTGTATACCTCCGACATCCCCGAACTCCCGGCGGTTAAACGGGCTCTCAGACGACACCGCTCTATATATCACCCACCCCTCAGCCGCAAGGGCTTCCACCATCCTCCAGCGTGCCGTCACCGAGCTGGGTGAATGGTTCGCAAAATGGAGGATTGATATAAACCCAGAAAAAAGTGCCTCCATAAAATTCTCACGTAGGAGGGTCACAAAC
This sequence comes from Helleia helle, assembly GCA_963853865.1. Lineage (NCBI taxonomy): Eukaryota > Metazoa > Arthropoda > Insecta > Lepidoptera > Lycaenidae > Helleia > Helleia helle. The sequence continues at coordinate 13,253,727 of OY971433.1, read as the reverse complement.
AGACGACCTTATCGTACCATGAAACCGATAAGGTTAAACAATATAGAAATACGCAGAGTAGATCAGGTAAAATACCTGGGGGTCACCCTTGACAGGTCGATGTCATTTAGACCACACATAGAGTCAGTCACCAAAAAGGCCAAATTCGTCTTGAGCCGTTTATATTTCTTAATTAACAAAAACAGCAAAATGGCCTTCAGGCATAAGCTTACCCTGTATAAAACTTGTATCCGACCCATTATGTCATACTCTTGTGTCGCATTCGCGCATGTGCCACAAAGTCGACTTAATGCACTACAAATAGTCCAAAATAAATTTTTACGCATGGCAACCGGCTGCCCGTGGTACGTAAGAAACATCGACCTGCACAGGGACTTCAGATTAGAGTCCATTAGGGGCCACTTCAAAATGACGTCAGAACGTCACTTTGAAAAGGCACTCCTTCACCCAAACCGCTCATCGTGAGCGCGGCAAACTATTCCCCAGATAGCTCAGTTCCAATTAGACATAGGTTACCTAAGCATGTTTTAAACAGATCCAGCTGACGAAATCTCTCAGCTACTAATGCGCGACGCAAAAGCGCGACGCGAACGTCACAGCATATACAGACACACACACGGTGCTAAGTACACCTGCACACCGCTTGGGCCTCGGGGTCGTAAGCGACGTCGAACCCTACACATGGAAACCACATCGATCCGGATCGATCACGGAAGCTTAGGTTCGAATCCGATACGAGTAGACACAAACCCAGACCGCGCAAACAGCGCTAGCACTACGCTACCGCTAGATTGCTTGGGCACCGCGCATGCGGCCCTCATCCCTCCCTCTGGAGAGAGAGGCGGGCTCTCTCTCCAGAGGGAGGGATGAGGGCCAGCCCTCGTGATGCTAGGTTAAATTCAACCGTAAAAGATTCGTCGACCTTATCGGATTTGACTAGTCCAAATGATGCTCTCCCGAGCAGCGCGCGCGATGAACCGCGCCCCCTGCGGGGCGCGGAGGGGGGCGTCCCCCTTTCGAATATTTCTTAAGTGAGCCATCTGCTCACTTACTGTACCGATTGAGCTTAAAGGCCATCAGGCCGAAAAGTCTAGCCCTTCCGAAAAAAAAAAAAAAATCAAAATAAAACACATAGTTTATACATAGGTACCTCATGTCCATGCAAAACCTAAAAATAAAATATAGGATACCATAAGATACAGGAACTTCATAACAAGTATTATAATGTCAGGTTTTACATAAGTTTTATAAAATATTTTTTACTAAACAATATACATATTTCTTTTCCGAATGATTATATTATTATTATTGATAGAGATTGTCTTGTCCTTATTAATGGTCGACCAATGCACTCTGTGCATTGACCACTCCATGTTGGATGCGTGTGCAGTGTGCCTGATAGCCTGATGATTTTTTTATATTTTTTTATGTTAGTTGGATAGGCAAACTGGCAAACGTACCACCTGATTGTAGGTGGTTGACGTCGCCCATGAACATAAACTAGTATACCTGGAACGAGCCCAGGCAACTTATTTATGAGTTGCCTATCCTAAGACATAAGATGTTAAGTCTCTCCGAAACACAGCATAGATGTTTCACGGGAGAAACAAACAAGATGGTGGTACTCATGCAGCCGGGAGCGCGGTACAGCGCTTCACTCCCACCGGTGATGATGATTGTTATTAACAATTGTTGATCATGTTCATGAAATGTTTTAAGATTCCGAGAGAGATAGACATTCACCATTTAGATTTTACATGGACATGATGTACCTATGTATAAACTGTTTTATTTTTGATGGCAAAAGAGCAACCCCAAAGTTCCTTTCTCGTTTTTCTTAGGGGAGTCTGCATTTAAATGAGTATTTTTTTACACCTACTTATTAGTGACTACTTTTTTTGACGTATTTCAAGTGTACAAGTAAACCTACAAAATAAAGATATTCCGATTTGATTTGATTTATAGATACAGGTGAAGCTAATAAGGCATGTTAGTTATAAAAAAATATGGATTACATCATGGATAGAGGAGGTATTAGCCAGTACTATGACCTCCTTTGTTCTTCTATGAATGTCCCTTCATAGGTTTTGGAACGAAATACTGTACAAGCACTGTCTCGTAACCAGGCCATAAAATATTATTAAAAAAAAAAAAAACACTGTCACTGACATTGAGACCATCCACCCACTCATCTCAGACTAGGAAACTTCCCTTTTTTGGCCACGCCTCACCAGTAATCAGTCAAACACTTTTTTCATAGTCACACACAGTCACACACAGTTTTGATTATTTGCCAGTATTAGATAAAAAAAAACTAACCTTCAGATGGTAGGTGTTCCACAAGTCCTGGAGGAAGATTGTCTGGTAACCGTGGTGTTGAGAGGGCTTGCAGTGATAGGGCTAGACTAGGAGGTTGCGGAGGTGGACCCTGTCCTGCCAAGTCATCCATTCCCTCTTGAGGAGCGGAGGATGTGGCCGAGCAGCTACCTCCACTTCCACTGCCACTGGCTCCTGGTCCTGAATTGCTGGCACGACTTGCTTCATCCTCTGGGCTTGTTTCACTATCAAGTGAATTCTGCAGAGATAAAAAAATCTGTTCAAAATGCAGCATAATATAGGTGTTATAATATTATAAAATAAATTGCAAAAGAATTAGAGGCCTCGTTGGCGGCCTTCTCCCTCACCCGCTCGTCGGTCTCCTTATGGGACATTACTGCCTCGCAGAAGAAGACCATCGCCGTCCAGGACTCGTCGTGCACCGAGCATCGTCGTGATTACGCTCGGCAGAGACAAGACCCCTACGATGACTGATGTCAGACCGTGACGCAGCGCCGCCCACCTCGGGCACACCTCGAGGGTGTGCTAGGCCGAGTCCACCGCCGCACCACAATTTTAAAACACTGTCAACGGCTCCCTATGGGCCATCCGGCACAAGTACTCACCAAAGCAACCATGCCCGGTGAGCACCTGTGTCAGGCGGAAGGTGAGGGGTTTGCGCTTCAGGCGCATCGGCTGCTCAACCGGACCAGACACAGAGCAACTGTCAGGCTTGTGCCATACGGCTGCCGTACCAGGTCCTCCCCCCATTTCCGCATTAACGCCTCTTGCCCTAGTCGGTTAACCCGCAGGATCCCATCCAGTGTTAGGCTCTCACTGAGCGACCTCCTATCGTTGCGGTGTATTTGGTGTCATGTGATGTTACAAGACATAATAACCCAAAAAGATATACTACACTCACACATGTATATATTTTTTTCATGTCCGGCCCGTCATTGTGTATCTTGTACATCCAGTACAAAAGCTAGTGCCATGCTGCATTGCAGCCATACCTCTCGCTCATATAACACCGGCGTCAATTGACAGCTATGTTGTCACGTTTTGTGCGGTTTGTGAGTCTCCAGTGGCCTATTGGGGGGATAGGCAAAAGGAGGGCAACAAAGTGCATAAATGATTGTGCGGATGTGTATGGGCATCGGTATCATAAGGCTCCAACGGCTCGTTTAAACCCTTGACATAAAAAAAATCCTAAATCTTATGGGTCTGACTATTTTTTTTTTAATTAAATATTTTCTATTGCGTATAGTAGTAAGAATCATCAATTTTATATATTATGATTCTTTTATATATTCAAGCAAATGTTCTTTATTTATAAATCAAAAAATTTACTCAACATACAAGTATAGCTTTAAAACTTACTCTGTAATACCACCATGCAGGTAATGGGAATGACTTGTTGACTCTTCGCTCTGAGCTATAGTTCAGATCTGAAGGTTCGTCATTGCCAGAATCGCCGTCATCTGTCTTTTCACTACAAAAGTATGAGCTAGGAAGATAACAAGGAAAGTCGGGAAAGAGAAATGCGTGGCAAGTAACGCAGACGGGCTCCCCAAAGCTTGGACCATAGTAGCCATTGCAAAGATAACAGCTCGAATTCTGAAAATCGTAAAAGATTGGTGTAAGTGGCATTCTTCTTAAAAATTATAAATAAATCCTTGGAAATAATTAAATGTGATTACATTAAACTCAAATTCCAGGGGTTGTTCGACAGGAGTACCAGGTATTAATTTATCTCCATTCTCCTCTAACTTCTTTATAAACTGTAAAAACTCTGGTCCTATAACGGACATTTCGAGTCATCGAATGATATTGTTATATTTTATTGAACTTCAAGTATGTATTATTAGATAAATCGCTTTGTAAACATTTATTTGTAATAAATTAATTACTTATTATTTTGCATTTTGCAAATCGTAATCACAGATTTAGTCACAGATTAATCGTAATTCAACAACATGTCCACAACATGTCAAACATGTTATGTCAAATGCATTTTTTTTTTTATTAATATTTTATAATGTCAAATGCACAAACTTTATAGAGAATACTACGTATTATAGCTACTAGGCTATTAGCCATACAAAATACAATATTCGGTCTGTAATACGGAGAAATGGCGGGAAACCCCAAGGACCGCGGCTTCGCCCCTCTAGCCCCCATCAATCAACTATCATTCCCCATTCCATCCACCCAGAGCAGTCTACCACAATATTCGCCAACCAATCACATTATATATTACACAGATTAACAACCGTATTCACAAACGTTACTGTGCGGTCTCACATTGCGCGCGAGCGCACAGGGCCCGTAAAACTTATTCATAGACAATATTTGAGTGGCGGCTAGCCCTATGCGTCCCTTAGAATGAACGCACAGCTAAGGTAGCCTGCTTGCTGTTTTAAGCAACGCATAGCTATTGTCTCTCGATTCGAAGGAACGGCGGGAAGCATCGGGACGCGCGGTTGTGTTTTTTTGGTTTCCCATTAATTAATTGTTATTTTGTGTTTTGTCCATTCGGAGTGGTTTTCTATAGTGTTTGTTTTCAAAACTTGATCTTTATATATTGTGGTTGGTTGGCGAATCTTATGGAGTACCGTTCTGGAGTGGTTTTCTTAGTAGGGCTGTTCTGGCGGCTTTCTATAGTGTTTGTTTTAAAAACTTAATCTGTGTAATATATAATGTGATTGTTTGGCGAATATTGTGGTGGACTGCCTTGTGTGGATGGAATGGGGAATGATAGTTGATTGATGGGTGCTAGAGGGGCGAAGCCGCGCTCCTTGGGGTTTCCCGCCATTTCTCCGTATTACAGACCGAATAATTGTATTTTGTATGGCTAATAGCCTAGTAGCTAATGCCTTTAAATGAAAATAATAATAAATCTCTCGATTCTCTGTGGTCTATTATGTGTTACCACAAACTATATAGAGAATACTACGTATAGTACGTATTTGTTTTACGATAAATATGTTTCGGAGTTGGATTATACTGTGTGTCATAATTTTCCATTTTAATAGCGTGCTTATACAATAGATTATAGTAGTAAAGAAGAATTTGATAATTATATCAATGAGAGAAGCACAATAATTACCAGAAAAGTGATACGGGATTTCCTAAATCCTTTTGATTATTATATATTATTATGTTGGGTCAATATTTAATAATATAATATAATAATATAAAAATATTTAAAATCAAACTAAAAAATCATATTATATCTTCAATAAAGTAGTTACTTTATTGAAGCCTACTGTATCCAACGGCCCAGATGTTAAAACTGGTTTGTAAATGTATAAAAATATTGTATATATTTTTAGTGAATTGTAAATTCTTATGAGAAATAAAAGTTCTTTAAACCTTTATATAATTTGGATGAATTCAGACGACGCTACAGGTTTTCCAAAGATGTGGTACTTTTTATACTCTTGCCACCCTACAAATACCTACACAATAAAATCAACACGAAGACGAACGAAATAGTTTTCGAACTCCGGTCACCATTTATGTTTTGATTATGATTTATGACAACAGACAAATGAAATGAACGTCAAGCAGCGAGCGAAGTGAACTAAGCAACACAAACGAACCAATCACAGAGCTCTATTCAACGCTGTGCGTTTGCTTAGTCAAGGGTCGCTTGAGTATTGTTTATGAATTAAAAGGCTTGCCGTATGCAACGCAGTGAAAAATGCCTAACTTCGCATAGCGTTGCTACTTTACTGAGAAAAGTATTGTTTGTGAATACGGGTGTAAGTTTTTAAACAAACACTATATAAGACCACCAGAACAGTCGTACTAAGAAAACCACTCCAGAACGGTCCTCCACAAGATTCGCCAACCAATCACAATATATACAGATCATTTTTTTAAAGACAAACACTATAGAAAACCGCTCCGAATGAACTAAATACAGAATAATAATTAATTAACGGGAAACTAAAAAAACACAACCGCGCGCCCAGAAATTTCCCGCTGAAAATACAACGTCAATAGGAATGTTGACAGTATTCATATAAAAATATAATTTTGATGTTAATTGGTAGTTTCTATGATAGAATTCTGAAAAAATACAAAATTTTCCCTTATTTTGATTTGATTAAATTAATATTTAATAAATAAAATGTTACAAAATTTAAAATAGGTCACGTGATAATAAACGGAAATGACGTTACCTGTTCCTATTTTGCAGAAGCGGAAGAATATTGACGTACTTTTATACACCATTTCCCGTATATTAACGACAACTAGAATCATTTTATCATTTTTACGATGTTTGACAACATATGATGTCACTTGACAAGTGTTAGCGTTTTGGAGCGAAATTTAAAATGCATTATAAAATGCAAGTTTTTATAGGCATTAGACGTATTGAAGCAAAAGTTTATAATATTTAGGCCTCTATTAGATATTTATAAATGATCTATAAACATTTATGAAAAATGTCAACATTCCTATTGTGTGTATGTTCATTTTTGTTGCTTTTGGAACCGGCTAAGACCAGAGGCCATGCTGCCAAGTCGTGTTAACAATATTTTGTCTGTAACATGGGGAAACCTCAAGGAGCGCCCCTCTAGTCCCCATCAATTGACTATCATTTCCCATTTCATCCACCATAACTCCAAAAAAAAATCCTACCTTCAAAAATGACTGAGATATTTAAAGTTTAAGTAAGGCCTGCGCGGCAAATTCCGGCTAAACGACGCACCAACGTGTGATATCACTCTGCGAGCTGGTTGTCAGTCATACGTTTACCTACTTTAGCTCGTTGCGCTCTCGCGGTTTCGCTAATATAAATTCATTATTTTTCTTATAGTGTAAGTAATTACACCGCCTGTCTTGCTCTTTTCTCCGAAACACAGCAAAGGTGTTTCGCGGAAAAAATAAGCAAGATGGTGGTACCCATGCAGCCGTTATTAATTATTATCATTTATTAGTTTTGAAAGTTTATGTTGAACTTTGTCAACTATCATCAGTTTATCACTATATATCAGTAAATGTTTGTAACCCCTGTCGTTTGGAACTCGACAAAAAACAAACAGTTGCCCTTTAATAAAACTTGATTTATACCTCGTATTTCAGCGGCTACATATTCACCATTCTCAGCCAAATATCGCGCAACCATAAAATATCGACTTTTGGTATGTTATCTGACTGTTCTCTTACAAAACCCTCTTCCATCATTATGTTAATTAAATAAGAATCTGACGAGATGAAATAGATCTAAAGTAATTGCAAACACAACAACAAACGCTTAAAATATTAAGGACCTATTGTAGTCCGATAATTTTGAAGTGTAACCTTCATTTGGCCACCGCCAGTGAGGAGTGAGGCTGATCCGTCACGCTTGGAGGTGAAAGGCTCGATCGAATGAACTCGGGACCACCGAGTGTGCCCGATCGAGAAAGAAGCTTCACTGCCGAGCGCTGTACACGAAAAATGAGATAACTGTAGTGCGAAAGAGACCAAAAATAACGTAGCCTTTATGCGACTGGAGTCAAAATTATCTGAGTTCCAAAAAAATCTAAATGTAACAATATTTTTCACCATATAAGTACACGATAATAGTTTTACTGATAAATTTAAAATTCTAAGTTATAAGTTTTCACTTCTATCGGCAGTCCCTATGACTGGTTTTTTTTTTTTTATTTAAAGGCGAATGATACTTACGATGAGCAAAAATTAAAAGATCTTAGAAAGTATTAACATTTACCTATTCATCGTTTGGTGGTAGTGTAGAAATCTTCTGACCCCATCTCATATCCAGCACAGACGGCCTTAGGCATTGCGAAACTCAAGGCGTATGTTTGAATGGCGAGAAACTAAAGTAGAACTTTGTGATGCCCTTTAAAACGGTATTGTACATTTCGTAATTAATTAATGTTTTCTTCCACTCTGATAGAGAAAAATATGCGAGGATGCAATTTGCAAACCTATGCGAGAGCTATACCTGGTATTTAGGGCTTGCCCCTCGGTAAACTTGGCTCTGAAAGACGTAAACACCTAATATTATGTATAAGTTAACATTGATGGGAAGACGGAGGTTAGGTCGTTCTTGGGACCGAAGGTGAAGGCGGCAAGTGCGCTGGGCAGACTCCTCCCGAACCTCGGAGGACCCAGCGCCGCCTGCAGGCAGTTATACTCCGGAGTCTGCTGGAGTATGGCGACGTACGGTTCACCCATCTGGGCGGGTCACCTCACCGCGAGGAATAAGGCCCAGCTGCGCGCGGCACAGTGGGTCATGTGGGGTGGGCGGCAGCCACTGCCCTGGCCGGCGACCCCCCGTGGGAACTCGTGGCTGAGGTTCTGGCTGAGACGCACTCCTATGTCTCGGATAGGAGGTCTCTCGGTGAGAGCCTAACGCTGAACGGGATCCTGCGGGCTCGCCGACTAGGGCAAGAGGCGTTAATGCGGAGGTGAGGGGAGGACCTGGCGTGGCAACCGTATGGAAAAAGCCTAACGGTTGCTCTGCGTCCGGTCCTCAAGCGGTAGATGCTTCGTAAGCGCAAACCCCTCACCTTCCGTCTGACACAGGTGCTCACTGGGTACGGTTGCTTTGGTGAGCACCTGTGCCGGACGGCCCAAAGGGAGCCGTTGACATTTTGTCACGATTGTGGCGCGGCGATGGACTCGTCCAGCACACCCTCGAGATGGGTGGCGCTGCGTCATGATCTGACATCAGTCATCGGAGGGGACTTGTCTCGAGCGTCATCACCGCGATGCTCGGTGACGACGAGTCCTGGACGGCGATGGTCTCCTTCTGCGAGGCAGTAATGTCCCAGAAGGAGGCCGACGAGTGGGTGAGAGAGGAGGCCGCCGACGAGTCCTCCCTCCGCAGGCGACGAACGGGGTGCGTAGGAGGCGCTACTTAATGCGCCTACGGTAACGCCCCTGTGCTCGTGCCAGGCTTCAGGATGGGAACCTGGGCCCAGTATGGCACGACGTCGCGGGGACTGCTTAGTAGCGGTCGGGCACTCCCCCCTTACGAGGAGTAGTCTGGCCTTCGCCGGGGCCAGCCTGTCGCTGAGGTGATCCTGTCAGTTGCCTGCATATCCGGGACCCTCAAAAAGCGGCTGAAGGCGCACGCAGTGGTTTTAGTTAGGGCGGGCACTCCCAGGTGCGAGTCCCACATTGGGTCAGGGTCTCCCGAAGATCCTGGCTGCATCCATAAAGATTTCCCTGCGATAAAAACAAAAAAAAAGGTTAGGTCGTCCTCCAAAAAGATGAGACGACAATCTCCCTACAGTGGCCAGTCCAGGTTGGGTGTGCGTGAAGGAGATCGACCGTCTTGGCGTTAATTGAAAGGGGTCTTGTGCAGCAGTTTCGGTGCCGCCCCATGTCGATATAATCAATAATATATGTTGGGACAACTCATACACGGCCATCTGATCCCAAACTAGGCAGAGCCTGTTCTTATGGTAACCAGACAACTGATATATACTTATATATTTCTAAATTAAGGGGGCTTAGGCGGTCAGCGAAAATTCAGATTTCGTGCCGTGAGGTGTGGGGAACGGTCCGTGTGCGCGGGGGACACGCACGAGCCCCGCGCCAGCCCCGCGCGAGGCCCGCGCGACGGGTGATCAGTGTACTGTGCAGGTCACCAAACTTACTACAAGTAACATAATAATATCAAGCGATCCTATTTCGTTGTATTTTGAATGATAACCATTACATAATGTTTAGCCCTTTCGCTATGTATACCGAAACCTATTTTTTTTTATTTATTAAAATGTATATTATTATATATAATTATTATTTAAATAGCTATGTTGTTTGTGTAATCTATACAGATAAATCAAATTGGAGTGTCTGTTTGTAATATCAAAATGGATGTTTACACGGGATATATTATACCCAAATAGTGTTTTTTACAATTTTTCTTTGTCTGTCCGTCTGTCTGTCTGTCTGTTTGTTCCGGCTAATCTCAGAAACGGCTGGCCCGATTTTGACGGGACTTTCACTGACAGATAGTTGATGTTAGGTATGTTGTTTCATATAAGGAGTAACTTAGGCTAAAAATAATCATCGTCAGGCCGTATACGGCTGTAAATCTAAGTTAACGCGGGCGAAGCTGCGGGCAACAGCTAGTCTAACCACCTAGCTAGCATGCGTCCATGGGTACCGGTGGGAGGGAAGCGCTGTGCCGCGCTCCCGGCTGCATGGGTACCACAATCTTGCTTGTTTCTCCCGTGAAACAGCTTTGCTGTGTTTCGGAGAGAAGGGCAAGAGAGGCAGTGTAATTACTGGCACAGAGACTTAACACCTTATATCTCAGGATAGGCAACACGTGGCACGTTTGCCAGTTTGCCTATCCAAGTAACATAAAAAAAATATGGATGAACATAGGCCTCCCTCAATGAACACCAAGACGGCCGATCCCATGCCACAACATTACATAATGATGGTGATGATATAATATATCATCATTAGCCTCCATCCGTCCATGGATGAACATAGGCCTCCCTCAAGGAACACCAAGACGGCCGATCCCATGCCACAACATTACATGATGATGATGATGATGATATAATATACCATCATTAGCCTCCATCCGTCAATTGATGAACATAGGCCTCCCTCAAGGAACACCAAGACGGCCGATCCCATGCCACAACATTACATGATGATGATGATGATGATATAATATACCATCATTAGCCTCCATCCGTCAATGGATGAACATAGGCCTCCCTCAAGGAACACCAAGACGGCCGATCCCATGCCATAACATTATGATGATGATGATGATGATATAATATATCATCATTAGCCTCTATCCGCCCATGGCTGAACATAGGCCTCCCACAATGAACTTCAATACCGCCGATCCCATGCCACAACATTATGATGATGATATAATATATCATCATTAGCCTCTATCCGCCCATGGCTGAACATAGGCCTCCCACAATGAACTTCAATACGGCCGATCCCATGTCACGACATTACATGAAGATGATGATGATGATGATAAATATCATCATAATATCTCCTAATATTAATATACATGATGATGATGATATATCATCGGTAGTCGGTACAGCAGTATTTGAATTGATGATGATTAGTTTTGTAGCCTAAGTTCCTCCTTGTAATATCAGTTATTTGCCAGTGAAAATCCCGTCAAAATCGGTCCAGCCATTTCTGAGATTAGCCGGAAGTTTGTTCCGGCTAAGTAAGATAAACAGACAGATTTTAAAAATGGTTTTCGATGTAAGTACCGAACAAATAAAATCTATGGACTCTTTTTACACCACGTCAATCTGGTCACGTGGTAAGTCCTCGAAGAACTTGTATTACGGATACCAGACAACGGAAATATTATATTTAATACTTTTATACTATACATGTATATATAAGTTTTTTATTATATGTATAATACACATCCATGACCCAGGAACACTTTTTGTTCCCTGGTGGGATTTGAACCCGCTACCTCGGGCTTGAGCGCCAACGTGCTAACTATTGAGCCACAGAGGTCGTCATATTTAGTGAAAAGTTTGAAATTACTCGTATAATACGATACAGACACTTAATTTTTTTTATAATAAAATAATATATTTGTATAGTTTTAATATTTTTTTTTTCAAATTCAAAAAAACTAGAACTAATCTTTTCAAATAGTATGTATTCTATTACAATTTATAGTATTTACTCGTCCACACACCACTCTTCACGTTCGTATCTAAATAAATTATGTAAGTATTTCATCATTATCATCAGCCCTTATCCGTCCACCGCTGAATATAGGCCTCCTTCAATGAACGCAAAGACGGCCGATCCATTGCCATACGGTCCGGCACATGTAAGTATTTACAATTTGAAAATTACTAAAATCCATTACCATACCATATATTGTGATATTTAGCTAAACATTATTTTGTAAAGATAGACAAGTAGGTAGCCATTATCGATAGCGACTTTCTTTTATTTCCCAAGGTAATATTAGTTTGTTTACTCTTGCTTTGGACTCGTAACTTTCGCGGGTTTCGCGTGACGAGCGACACAACCCCCGCATGTGAATGCCGAAGCGGTACTGGGTCACAGGTGATGCGTGGCCCGGGGTCCGTGGTTAGTATGGAAACTTCGATTTTTTATCAAAAAGTTAATATTTTTTTTAGTTTTTGGAAATCTTAAACTGTGAACACATCGTCAGGGTAAAAACCTATGTGTTTGTGATTTTATGAGAATGATTATTGTAAAACACGGTCGTAATATTCATTTATATGAAATTTTAGAGGTTACTTCAGATTTTTTTTCTATCGAGCAAATTTTTTCCAATCGTGTTTTAAAAACTGTCATCACCTCATACATACGTACTGTAATACATATTAGAAATTTCAGTGCCAGAAATCTTCAAGTTGTTAAATAGCAGCTAATAGAAAACAGCTAATTTTGCCGTTTTCACCTACCAAGGGCCCTTAATACATACATATTATAGACTAGCTGTGCCCGCGACTTCGTTCGCGTAGATTACGTAATTTAACAATGAGTTTTTTTAGTGTGAAGAGCTGTATAAATAGAGGATGTTGAAAACTTACTCTCTAACTTAAAACCCTTATACTTTTAATATAATTGATCGCTTTTATTCATAGCACCTAGTCTCTTTTGAAATTACCCATAGAGAAGAAGAATCACCTAGCGCCTACCTACTTAGGTAACTATACTGTAGCTATCATCATCATCATCGTCAGCCTCTATCCATCCACTGCTGAACATAGGCCTCCCTCAATATGCGAGTGCGTAACACGATGTCACGCCTCTCACATTCCTGATCGACTAAAACAACTGCGACTTCATCTGCCATTGGTGCGTTGTGCCTCCCGCGGTGTTCACCAACAGGACGTCTATCTGCGCTGATGATTATTTTGTAATCATTGCTGCCTTGTGGAATGGAATCTAACGCAGCTTTAAAATTCCACACGTATTGATTTACTTGATGCAGCATGTTTTGTAGTTCTGATATAAGCGCACCATTAAGCTGGGGGAAATGGCGATTCCTAATATTATGCTGTTCAGTGTAATCGGACACAAAATAAATTTGAAGAAATCTAGGCTCATTATCTGGCAATAAAGATCCGATGAGATGGTAAACTTGACCTTGCACTTTGAACTCCGTTATTTGTTTTGCCCCAAAGGATGACATTTGGAAAGAGCTGTTATAGGAACGGATATTATCTAAAAAGTGTTTAGACTGGGCGTGATCGCCATTTAAAAGAGTTTTAATAATGTTTGGGAGATCTTGAAAATTTGGAACAACAACTTTTCCATTTGAACAGCACATTCCATTTGCCTCTTTTCTCCATTTCAGAGCATCACAAAAATTGCAAATTTCTGTCATACCACCCACAAAGGCGTAGAAGGCGTAGTCAATTCTTGTTGAATATGTAAATCCTGATTTTTCCTTATTTTCCCAAGGCAGAATAATGTTCGCAACAACATTATATTCTAAGGACTCATCATCAGCCTCGCCAGTTATAATTCTGTTCATGTGGTATCGAGCCCGGTCAGCTCCCAGGCGAGATTGTCGTAGTTCTCCTGTTTCTGCTCGTCGCAGATCGTCTATCCTTTCCCTTTCGGATATTAAATAACGTACATCGTTCATCCGGGCGCTTACATAATTATCTCTGGCTGTTGTTAATCGCCGTTCTCTCTCTGAGAGAGATTCGGACTCGCGTGAGAGGGCGTGACGCTCTCGGTCAGCTGACAACCGCGCTTCGCGTTCCTCGATACTCTCTTGGGAGCGCAAAGTTGCGGTCAGGATTCTTTGCGAACTTAAACGCGACTCCCTTTCGGTAAAAGTCTCAGACTCGCGTGAGAGGGCGTGGCACTCTCGGTCAGCTGACAATCGCGCTTCGCGTTCTTCGATACTCTCTTGGGAGCGCAAAGTTGCGGTCTGGATTCTTTGCGAACTTAAACGCGACTCCCTTTCGGTAAAAGTCTCAGACTCGCGTGAGAGGGTGTGGCGCTCTCTGTCAGCCGATAACCGCGCTTCACGTTCGTCAATACTCTCTTGGGAGCGAGAAGCTACTGTAAGTGCACGCTGTATGCAAAGCCTAGACGCACGCTGAGTAGGCGTTTCCTTCCGATGCAAGAGTTCTGATGTGGTTCGCTCGGATTGCATTTAGCCTCACTTCACGATCTTCCTTCGATTCTTGAGACCTACTTAATCTCAACCTTTTAGCATTTCGGCTACTTTGCGATAGGTTTGATTTTTTTCTAGAAGGCATATTCTTAATTCTTATTCTAGAAAATATTGAAAGATTAAAGAACCAATTATCAAACGACAAACAGACTAAAACCAAGAAAGACCTTTTAAACGACACGAACGTACGAATTTTGAAAACTTAAGACACCCAACAACTCAACTGTAATTTCAAATACGGGTTAGGGTGATTCTTTGGCCGAGAATCTTAATAGCGCGATTCAGGAAATGACGTCATATGCACAACGCCATCTATTGAGAGTTAATATGTAATCGTTCGGACACAGTTACAAAATATCTTTTTTTTATATATTAAGTGACACATTAAACTATATTCATTGAAAACGATGTTTTTCTAAAGTATTAAAGAAAGTAATTACTATTCCTTTCCAACGTATTAAAATTTTAATAAAATATTATAATAACTCAACAAATTCATTAAACTTAACAAATAGGATATACATGTCGGTACTATAAGTTGTCAATAGATGGCGTTGATCTGATCCTATTTGTTAAGTATTGTATTGAACTACATTTCAAATACATAATATTATATCTTTTGATAGAGTAAAGCGATTGCGATGAAACAAAAACTAAATGTTACTCTAAGTTACGCACAATTTTTATGTATAAAAGTTATTTACATTGGTTTTGTATTTTTTACGTGATGCGTGGTTAACTAAACAGACAAACAGACAAAAATTAAAAAAATGCTGGAAATATATTCTGTTAGTCATCCTTTAACACCCTGGCTATTTTTTTTTTAAATATTTTCAATGTACAGAAACGACTCCTCTACAAATTTATTATATGTATAGATAAACTAGCTGTTGCCCGCAGCTGCGACCGTGTTAACTTAGATGTACAGCCGTACACGGATTGATGATGATTATTTATCTATGAACGGGCGTAGGACTTTATTTTATAATATGAAGTGATTAATACCGTATTTTTGTAAATAGCTTTTACATTACCGCTTTATAATTTGCGAATTTTTAAAGTATTAAAATGGATATAGGTAGTATGTTATATTTAACTAATATAGACATATTATGCCATCGCGGACTTTTCACTAGGCATATTTAGGATACACAATTTTACCACAGTACATTGATACAATAATAATTATTATCCTAACTTTCGGAACCGGGGCCAGACCCGACTCGGGCGCGAGGCGCGGTATCACGGAGCGCCCGGTACGCGCGGCTCGGTCGAAACCACGGTGTCGCATTATTTTGATTTCGCTATATCTTCTAAGATATGCAAGCAGGGTGAAAACGGGAAAAACATACTTCATGAAATGCTCAAGCTAACTAACATGTTTAAAATGATAAGGATTAATACCACATTTGTGTAAATAGGTTTCCAACTACCGTTTTATAATTGTCCATTTTTTAAGTATTAAAATGGATATAGTATGAGATACACATATGCCATCGCTTTTTTGTAGATCTTTCTAAGGTGTACAATAATGTAGTACATTATTTTGATTTATCTGTTAGTGTTCATCCAGCGTTTGTAATGTAAGTGCAAAATATGTGTTTATTTACATCACATTAGAAACCTCAAAAAAAGCAGTATTTCTCCACTATTTAATGGATGTTATTATAAATATAAACCTTCCTCTTGAATCTATCTATTAAAAAAAACCGCATCAAAATCCGTTGCGTAGTTTTAAAGATTTAAGCATACAAAGGGACATAGGGACAGAGAAAGCGACTTTGTTTTATACTATGTAGTGATTACACCCAGACACAGAACAAATGATATTGCTCATCACGCAAACATTTGTCCTGGGTGGGAATCGAACCCACGACCTTCTGGTTTAGCAGTCAGGGTCACTAACCACTAAAGCAACAGACCAGTCAAATTATTTGATTTATCAATTTGATTTCGCTCTTGTTATAATATCAGCTTGCTTAATTCAGATAATAAGGTCTTATTAAATCTCGGAAATCGTCATATTTCGTTCAGTCAGCATATGCGGAAACTCAAACAAATAAAAAATGTTGGAACTCGAAAGTTTCTAGTTCCAACATCAACAATCCAGTTTGTATTTGGATACTTCTTATCTTTATACGCATTTGCAGACTATATTAACTGGTATTGCAAACTTATCAGTAAATTGTTGTCATATAGAAAAGAAATCTCAGTAAAATGTGTCATGACTATGAACTGGATCTATTTCTTAAAAAAAGGTTTTAATAGAATAAATAAGTTCTAGTGTGTCATGTATGATTTGCACAAACTCAATAGTGAAGTCACATTGGTGTAGATACATTTTAATATAAGGATGCTTTTATTCCATTTGGAAATATACATGCTAAGTTTTAGGATTAATAGAGCAAGTAATAAAACAATTAATGATACTTAAAAGATTTTTTTCTAAATTTCTCACCACCTTATACCTTATTTCTCAAATACTTAAAACTGTTGTATAATATACGCTATTTTAATTAACATTGTACTGTGGAAATAAAAATAATGTGGAGAAAGCAATACTTCACAAGCATGTGACACTACTCATAGTCCAGTCCAGATGTAAATCTTAGAGCTACCAAGATCATATTGAATATGAACAATGTTACTTATTTCTATTTAAAAAAAATCAAAGCTACTTTGTGAGGCCATCATGCAAGAAGGAAAAGAAACTTCTTTTTTACTGACACTTCTTCGCGCCATAAAATTCTGCTTAGAATACTCAATCATAATTCAAATATAATTATGCTTATTATCGTTACAATTTTAGGCAATATTTATTTATTACAATAAATAGCAATATACAATAATTCAAACTCAAAGACAATACAATTAATTTAATCATAATCAGAATTGTTGCACTGAAAAATTCATTCCTGACAATTATACATTTTTTTTTAATTTATTAAGAGCTGGATACAAGTCCTTTGCCCTTAAACATATTTTATGACTCTGTGTATTTAAAAGAAAATTATTATATTTAGACACATAAAAAATAAAACAATATGCACTTGTTTGTTGCAACAAATATTTTTTAGATTGTGAATGTGTTTTAAATTTTTATACTAAGCCTAAGTTAAAAATTGTAATGTTAGATTACAAATATCTGTCGAATGATTACATTACCATTGTATGTATCACGGCTTAAACACTAATATTTCCGATGTCAGCGGAACTTCTCAGCAATCTAGCTGTCAAACTTCATTCTATTTCTTAAGGAAATATTTGCACTTTGTAATACATATGTAATTTTCAATCAGTTACACATAGTTATCTACTTTATACAATTGAAAATGTAAGCTGACATTTAAGTAAAATTGTATTGAAATATTAATAAGCTATTTAACTTATTTACAGTAAAAAAATACTCTCATATTTTGACATTGAAATTATTATTTGCAAAATTATAGAATTTGAATTCATTGATTCCTAGTTTCCTAACATAAACATAGATTTATGCCCTACATTTTATATTGCTTTAAACATTTCAAAAGTTTCATAGTATTGAATTACACATCATACATTCTTAATAATTATTATTATTTATATTTTATTTTAATATATTCATCTTATTCTCTAAAATTTGTCTTAATTAATCTTATAAGACAATAAGGTGGGTATGCATTGAATTACGTGTAACAAAAGCTTACAGCAAAAAAAAAGTTGAACTATGTAGGACCAGTGTAACAAATTACTTTTAAGGTTGAACAAGTCGACGGTGCGAACTCCAACTAAATGAATGCTATCTCACCTGACATAGTGCGTGAACATGTGTGCTAGAATGAAATGCACAATGATTCATTCCTAAAATGTTCTTTTAGCAAAACAGTTATTATAGAAAAACTATTAAGTGTATCTTTTTAAAATAAATTTACTTCAACTTTTGAATAACTAACTAACCCCCCCACGTGATGCCTGGAAATGGGTTTTTCTTAATTTCTGCGTGCATCTGAACATGAGACCATCGCTTTCTCACTGGTGAAGGAAACATCGTGAGGAAACCTGCGTGCCTGATGAGATTAAGTCTTGTAAGGTGTGTGAAGTTCACTAACCCGCATTCACCGCCAGCGCATCAGTGAACTATGGCCCAAAACCCTCCTCGCCTGATTTCGAGGAAACCCGTGCCCAGCAGTGGGACATAAAAGGGTTGATATTATTATTATATTATATATCTTTGAATAACTGCACTATGTCTGTACGGGCTTTATTTTTGAGCTTTCGTGCTCCGTATACTATTTATTTTCGCCCAATTTGGACTAAAATCAGTGTTGACATACGACAGTTTAAAAGCTTGTATTTTTTAAATGTATATTTTTTCGATTTTGGGTACATACAGACATAGATAATGACAAGATCAATTTATATTATCCTTAGTTTTTGATGTTCAACGTCAAACATTGTAGTAATTACTGTTCTGCGTTTGTATGGAAAGATGAGCGACTTGTGTAACCTTAAAAACAGGACTTCAGCTTTATTATTTATAACATTGTCTATTACTTTCTTTCACATGACCAACTAGATTTACTGAACCACAGTCAATAAAAATATATCTGAAGATGTGAGTGTTCACTTCTTTACTACTATAATAACACACAAGTTAAAACCATAGTAGTAAATATTAATGTAAATAACAAAATATGTTCATGTAATATGCATATGAGAAGCAAATTATGATTGAGCTATAACAAACATTTTTGTAAACAATAAATGAGTATCCTCTTCTAAGGAAATGATTACACCAAATTAAAATTTACATTCTTTAAATTCTTGAAATTCTTTTAAATAACACAATAGCAGCTTACTGATTATACTTAGTTTTACATGTATGAGAAACATTTTTCATAACAATCCAAACATACTTTACCAAACGATCCACTCGAAGTCACACTTATAATAACGGCATCAGCTCTTTGCAATATAGTCGGTGTCCGCACTAAACTTATCTCTACCGCGCACTTCACTTAATAAAACGCACGCCGGGGTCGGGGGAACTTCCCCCTCTACCGCACTCAGTACGGAGAGTAATACATGCCGCGCCTGTATCCTCTGTGAACAAGGCACGCCATAAGTATATACTATATTATATTCCACTTTAGGCCACCATGCAATATACAAAATACCTCTTAAATAACTTTTATACCTACAATATGGAATACATGACTGAAAAAAACTACCATGCACATCTAATACCGAAAGAAAGGAAGGCATAAATATTAAAAATACATATAGCTTCATTAATAAACTTTATTGGATACAGTTGCACTTTTTTCTATATAAATATCCTTTTGTAAACAAGTTTTGATAATTTGACAACATTTTTAAAATATACATCATTATTGGATGTCGTGATTATCTATGGATAAAATGTAATAAATCCATAAACAATACGGCATAATAGGGCAACACCTCAAACCAAAAGAATGAATGTACATACACGACTTAACAAATTTATAAGCATAGACAAAATGAGCATATTTTTAGTTTTCTCTCTCTTGGTCCAAGGTAGCCTAGTATACGCAATATTATGCAAATCTACATATGATAGAACACAATACAAATATAAATACAACAGTCAACATTGTATTCTTAACATTCTCAGTAAGCTCGAACAAAAGCCACTACCAACATAACAAACTGTTCAAAATAAACTAAATGCATCCATACCATAATTTTTAATAAATTTTATATGCACCCTTCTATTATGTAGAAAAGTTAATCAATAAGAAATTATTATATAAAGTCAACAGTATATAACACTTATTGCCTATTTTTTTAATATAGAAAATTAGACAGTGCAACATGGTAAGGTGTGCAATTTGTAAAACACAAAGAATTTTTGGTAAAATATAAGAATCTTAATTGTATCCTGTAAAAACTCTTTAACAATAATTATGAGGTTATAACAGAAATTCTGCACCCATCTTGAAAGTGAAATATACATTCATATTTTACATCATTAAAAAAATAATTTAATATACCAAAATGACTTGTTTTATAATGGTGGCAAATGGACAGTCAGTTCATCTGGGGGTAAGTGACACCCGCTAAACCGAGGGGCTCGCAGGTGACTTGCCTGCCTTAATATACTGTGTTAGAATATATTTTTTAAGTAACTTGAGTGGGTCATAGCCTCATACTTAGGGTATGGAGCATGTGCGTGAGTTAGTATGGGTTGTACCTGGCGCGGCGCACCGGCCCGTAGCCGTAAAACTGGGACGTCCCCCCGTACGAGCCACGCATCGAACGTCCGCGCCCGCGCATCCCACGCGGCGGCCGGTTCGTGGTCGACAGCCCCGGCTTGTTGGTACGCTTTGGCATCACCTGAAGCATAACAGGTCATATTATGATGATAAGGATATTTAGTATTTATATACTTTTTATCTTTATATATATATTTCTTGTGTGCGTGTGTATGTCACTGAACTCGTCCTATTTTCGGACCGATTTTGATGAATTTTTTTGTGTGAGTTCAAGGGGATTCGAGAATGGTTTAGACTAACAAAAAAAAATTGTACAGGACAACGTCTGTCGGTGCCACTAGTTTAACAATCAAGATCAAATCATGAAATTCTCAAGTATGATGAACAGCATATGGTTTAATGGATGTATTAAAAAAATCCGAACAAACCTCCTTTTTTAGAAGTCGGTAAAAAATTAGACTTTAATGAAGACTAAAATAAATTTTGTTGTACAATAAACTATAGCTCCTTTTTATTATGGTGGACATCCTTGAAAAGGAGTGAATTCACTCATAAAAAATATATTAGCTTTCATGTAAGTATAGCAATGTATATTTATATAACAGTATTTGTTCATGAACATTACTTCACCTTTATTTGACGTCCTCTGAATAATGATTCATCCATAGCCATGGCGGTTTGTACACTGTCTTTGTCCCCAAACTCTACATATGCGAATCCTTTTGGATGGCCATCAAACTTATTACATAAAATTGTAACCCTGAAATTAAAGCATTATATATTTAATTACCATTTCAATGAAATGGCACTCTCCCATAAGCGGAGTAGGAGTAGAGGCTAAAGTAGACCAACGAAAATATGGCACAATGAGTTATTGACTTTTATTTAAAATTTTGTGGTAAAAATATACTACATAGGCTGCACTAAAACTATCGGGAATGGAATATTTCCACTGTTCCTGTCATATTAAAATCTTTTTAATTGAAAACTCCTTGGTTTTAAAAATTGAATACCATTTATTTATTTAAAAAAAGATTCTCGGTCTTGTGAAACTTGTTTAGTCATTGAGAAAATGGAATTGACTAGAGAAAATTCTAGAGCGATGATTTATTATGACTTTCGAAGTGGTTTAACACAAAAACAGTGTGTTGACCGGATGATTTCTGCATTTGGTGATGAAGCCCCATCCAAAAACCACAATTTATCGCTGGTTTGCTGAATTTCAACGTGGACGTGTCAAACTCAGTGATGATCCCCGTCAAGGTCGTCCAAAAACTGCAGTCACCCAAGAAAACGTTGATGCTGTGCGTAAGCTGATTGAGGAAGACTGATCGACATGTGACATACAGCGAAATTCAGGCAACTTTAGACATTGGCATGAGTCAAATACAAATAATCTTACATGATACCGCATTTGCTCTGTGAAGAGCAAAAAGCGGCTCGCGTTACTTGGTGCGTCAGAACTCTCGAAAGATTCCACGCAGGATCCTCAAATGCTGTATACAACATCGTATCAGGTGACGAATCCTGGATATACGCGTACGAACCCGAAACAAAAAACCAGTCACGAGTTTGGATGTTCGAAAATGAGTTAAAGCCAACAAAAAATGTTCGTTCACGGAGTGTTGCAAAAAAAATGGTGGTCACGTTTTGTCCAAAACCGGCCATGTTGCGATTATTCCTCTTGAGGGACAAAGAACGGTTAATGCAGAATGGTATGCTAGCATTTGTTTGTCACAGGTCGTTTCTGAACTCCGTAAAGAGAACTGCAACCGCCGCATCATCCTTAATCACGACAATGCGAGTTCTCACACCGCGCACAGAACAAAAGAGTTTTTAGAGCAAGAAAACATAGAATTGTTAGACCATCCGCCGTACAGCCCCGACCTAAGCCCTAATGATTTATATACTTTCCCTAAAATAAAGAATAAATTGCGTGGTCAGAGATTTTCAACGCCTGAAGCTGTGGACGCCTACAAAACGGCCATTTTGGACCGGTGGGAGAGAAGCGCCGTGCCGCGCTCCCGGCTGCATGGGTACCACCATCTTGCTTATTTCTTCCGTGAAACAGCTTTGCTGTGTTTCGAAGAGAAGGGCAAGACAGGCAGTGTAATTACTGGCACCGAGACTTTTGATTTTTGAAGATTTGACTTTTGAAGATGTTAATCTTATGTCTCAGAATAGGCAACACATAAATGAGTTGAAGTTCCTGGAAAAAGCCTGGGCTTGTTCCAGGTATACTAGTTTATGTTCATGGGCAACGTCGACCACTTAACATCAGGTGGTACGTTTGCCAGTTTGCCTATCCAACTAACATTAAAAAAAAAAATTTGGAGACCCCAACTTCCGAATGGAATGTTTGCTTCAATGATTGGTTCCGTCGTATAGAAAAATGTGTCAAATATCGCGGAGAATACTTCGAAAAGCAATAAATACATTTTTAAATAGTAGTGTTGTGTCACTTCCTTGATTCCCGAAATTTTCAGTGCCGCCCTCGTATGTTTATAATGTAAGAGGTAGTGCCAGCACAACCCGGGTGGCATCTACATCTCACTCAGGTAACACTGGCATCAAGTGACAGCTGTGCTGTCGTGTTTCGCGCGGTTTGTCAGTTTCTGGTGGCCTATTAGGGGAGAAAGGGGGTTTGGTTTGGTTGCCTACTTATGACATAAAATAATAATAATAATTAATACCAATATGTACAATAAAGCTATTTTATTGTGTGTTTTTGTTCTTGTTTGCATTTGCTAATCCCCAAAAGTACCAGATTTGATCCTGTTTTTTTGCACTATTATTTTATGTATATAACTAAGGCTATTAAGTTTAAAATAAAACTCCTAAAACTTTATATATTTAGGAGTACTATAACATGTAAATTTTAAAAGGTACAATTAAAGAGGACATACTATACTTGAGATGTTCCAAATTAAAGGGTTTTCTAAGATATATTGTAAATTCAGTTTTCATTTGGAATTGTCCTTTTAATGAATTAAACATAAGTCATTAAAAAATTAAAAAACTCTAATGGCTTATGTACACTTAAATTTGTAACTACACTGTATAACACTTCATAATATTTAATTTATTCTTACTTTGTGCAAAATAAAGTATAATTCATTTACACTTAATCCCATATTATTCTGGTGGTATTTATATTATAATAGTATCAACTCTTATACGTCATACTGATGGTCACAGGTCTCCTCCTCAATATCAGGAGAGGAATGTTGGGCTATAGTTCACAGATGCGCTGGCCCAATGTAGATTGGTGAACTTCACACTTCTTCCTCCATCCATGCATCCTTCCATGCAGGTTTCCTCACGATGTTTCCTTCACTGCTGAGCAAGGTATGGTCTCATGTTCAAGTGTACGTAGAAATTTAGAAAATCCCATTTCAAGGCATTTCAGAAGTCAAAATCACAGCCAGACCTCTCATTCAAGAGGCCGAGCACATACCCACTAGACCATCATCAATGGTGGTATTTATGAGGTATAATTTCTTTCTCTTCTTAAATTGAAGTCTCAGCATATAAAAATTGCCTCCTTTAAGGACTGCCAACCTGCCCATTCTTGTGCTGCCCACATCCATTGACTTCCTTAGACCCTCACCAGTAAAACAAAGACAGACATAAAGTTGCTCACCTATTAATAGATCCACACCCATGGAAGTGTTGTTCTAATTCCTCAGCAGAAGCGCCATAGTCAACATTACCAACGTAAACTGATCGGTTGTCTACTTCTATTTTCTCTTCCAGTGACATGTTTAGCGGACTCGCTGTGTCAATAAAGTATACATAGTTAGTTATTTAGTGAGGTAATTTTTTTCTATACTAAGCATCACAAGAGAGATATTTTTGTATTGTACATACCAAAAGAAAATATCTGATATTCCACAGTAAGTAATAGTTTTTTGATTTTATTTTGATAGTTAAATAAATAAAGTAAGTTAAAAAAAAACACAAAATTTGAAATACTATAGAGTGATGATAGATGTGAATTCTAGACAATAGTATTAAGATACTATTGTCTACTTTTGAAGCATATTTAAAAAGTTTGCAGGATTTGACATTGATAGATGAATGATTAAATTCAGGTAATTATTTATTACCGAATTGAATAAAAATGACTCAGTCAAATATTTCATCCATTTTAAATGATATTATCATCAATACATACACTTCATACTTTCATCAGTATATGATTTTTAAAATGAATAATCCCTTATTAGGCCTGGTAGAAGCTTCATTTTGATGTAAATTAACATCTGCCATAGAAATTGTAGTTCTAATTGTAAAATTACTCACTAAGGCCAGGCGGGCTTCCTAAGCTCATTTGCTTGTCCACTTCTGTATGCATTTGTTTTAATTTTTCTGCCTCCTCCTCCATTTCTCTCACGCGCGCTTTAATTTCAGCTAATTCCGGTACCTCATTACTTGAGGCTTCATTTCCACCCTGAAATTATTGAGATATTATAGCATATTAGTATTTTCAACAGAAGTATGGATTATGATTAACTATAGTATATTTTGTTATGGTTTACACTAATTCTTACAATCTCTCTTATGTTTATTATATTATGTAATTAAATATTCAGGTATCAGTATCTTGCTACTAAGTTTCAGTTGTGCATAGCTTTATTTTGTACATCATCTATGGTATTAAATATAAATGAACAAATCAATTTTCCTATCTACACCAACTACATGAAACGGGCTATCGAACATCAAATACACTGACTTAATAAAGGAATACAATAATTGTAGTGTATAATATGCTGGTGAGGTTGGAAAGATCTTTAATCACTTCAGAAACTTGTTACATAAACATAAATCATACACTTTTAATAAATACAAATAAGACTTTATATACTTACGCCCAAGCTATTATCAGTCATGTTTAGCGAACCGTTGGTTTCGTCTATACGATGGTTGTCAATAGAATCTAAATAATCGTCATTTTCGGCCATATCAACTTTACTTCTCTATTGATCACTATATAAATAAAGAAAAAATAATAAACGGCACAAATGATCTGCAAAAAAAAACTTTACAGTAACATAACAATATATTTTGAAGAAAAATAAAGATTCATCAAAGGAAGCTATCTGACGTACCGGTAACCAATTTTCACTGTATTAAATTGACCTAGAAACGAAATATTGTTACAATGACTTCTTAAGGGTTTTCATGAAACAAAAACAAAAATATATTTCACTAACATCTTATTATTATTAAAATAAATAGCGATTTGTTTGCGAAAATATATTTAACGCCAAACAAATCTATGTCACCCGATGTCACGACTCACAAGTGACACTTGACATTTCGCATAACGCATTAGGCAATAGGCATGTCGATCAGAAATCGATTAATCCAAAAATCGATTATTTAGATTAAAATAATCTAGGAACAAGTATCAATGGAATTGACATTCGCGTATACCCGAAAGGGACAGGACAATTTTTCAGGGATACCACATTCTAAATAACAAAACCATTTATTTTCTTGAAATAAGGATATTTAAAATAATTAAAAAAATCGGTTGTCTGTAACGACGATAGTTGAACGTGACAACGTAATAAGAAAATGGAACGCCTCAGAGCGAGGTAACGTCGCATACGTCATGTTTTTTCGTCCTTGCAGCCGGCTCCATCGAATTATAAGACGTTGTCACGTCAAAAATCGGTTGTCTGTAAAGTCGGTTTACTGACGATAGTGAACGTGACAACGTCATAAGAAAATGGAACGCCTCCTAGCGAGGTAACCGCATGCGTCATCTTTTTTCGTTCGTGCAGCCAGCTCCATCGAATTATAAGACGTTGTCTCCTCAAAAGTGGAAAGGGATGATAGATAACAATAAGCATTAGCCCTACCCAAACATTTATTGTAATTTTAGACAGCTGCGTTGTTCCGGATTATCGAAAATATGTAATGACTAATAAAGAACCGCTAAAAACATAAATAATAAAAAAGAAGGCTATAAACATCCTCCTAATATGTATGATCTATAGTATTTAGCCTTTTAGTATACAAATAAACATATTTGTATTTATTTCGAAGATTCTAGTCACCCTTTTTATATAAATTATAATACCACTTTCTTGGGTAATCTGCCTATAACAAAACTGGTATTACCATATAAAATATGGTAATACCAGTTTTGTTATACCATGTTTATTCATATCTATGAATTCATCTCAATGTCAGCGGTAGAATAATTTAATGTTTCCAAGATTTGCAACACTACGTGTATAAAACAATGGCGTATGGCGTATATTCTTTGGCGTTATCTGTCAAATGTAAGACATTGTTCGATAGGCATCTGTCATCATTTGGTTTGTGATTTGTCAGAAATAACATTTAGTAAACGTTTAGTAAGTAATGATCATCGTCTGAAGGGCGCCATCTTCATTAAGAATTGCCAACAAGTTAAAAAACTTGAAATATATTTTTATTTTTCGCTTGTAAATTAGTTTCTTAAACTAATTTATTTTATTTTTAATGAAATCTATGTATTTTTTCTCTATTTATTGTATACTGTACAAGACCAGACCAGAAATGGACCGTCTCCTTTGATTGCCATACAAACATTCTCACTCGCGAACTGTTTGTCAAATATGTCAGCCATTTTGTACTACTTTTTAATTTGGTCGGTTTATAAAATGTTGTGATACCAGTTTTGTTATAGGCAGATTACCCAAGAATGTGGTATTATATAAAAAGGGTGACTGGAATCTTCGTAATAAACACAATAAAAACAAATATGTTTATTACTATCCTTAAAGGCTAAGTACTACATAGACTAGATCATACATATTGAGGACGTTAGCCTTCTTTTTATGATTTATGTTTTTAGGGGTTTGTTATTAGTCATTACATATTTTCGATAATCTGGAAAAATGCAGCTGTCTAAAATTACAATAACTGTTTGGGTAAGGATAATGCTCATAGTTATCTATCAACCTTTTCCGACGACCTCTGTGGCTTAGTGATAAGCGCATTGGCGCTCAAGCTGGAAGTGGCGGTTTCGAATCCCACCAGGGAACAAAAATATTTTCTGTGTTCCTGGGTCATGGATGTATATTAAATATGTGTATTATATAATAAAAAAATTTAATATATTTATAGTATCTTCTTCTTCTTCTTCATCGTTCCCTCACTGCTGAGGATCGTGACCACATATGATCTTCCACTGTACACGGTCATAAGTCAAGTGTATATTATAAATAGTATTACATATATTTCAGTTGTCTGGTACCCGTAACACAAGTTCTTCGAGAATTTACCACGGGACCAGATTGACGTGGTGTGAAAGCGTCCATAGATAATATTATTTTATTATTATTCTTTTTAATTTTTTTTATTATTTTAAATACACTTGTTTCAAGAAAATAAGTAGACTTGATGTTATGAATGTGGTATCCCTGTAAAATATGCCTGTCCCTTTCGGGTATATGCGAATGTCAATTCCATATGATATAAATACTTGTTCTTGTTCCTAGTTTTGGACACTTCTAAAAAAATGGACTATAGGTATTTTTGCGACATTCTTTTTGTATTGACATTTTTCAGAAATGTTTTAAAATCTATACTTAATATTATAAAGCTGAAGAGTTTGTTTGTTTGTTTGAACGCGCTAATCTCAGGAACTACTGGTCCAATATGAAAAATTCTTTCAGTGTTAGACAGCCCATTTATCGAGGCTGGCTAATTCCTATATGTCACAGCGTGATGTTATATAGCTTATATAACATCACGCTGTGACATATAGGAATTGAGTAACGCGGGCGAAGCTGTAGGCAAAAGCTAGTCATTTATAAATCTAATGGAGGCCTAAATATTATTAACTTTTGCTTAAATACGTCTAATGCCTATAAAATCTTGCATTATAAAATGCATATTAAATTTCGCTCCAAAACGCTAACTCTTATCACGTGACGTCATATGTTGTTAAACATCGTAAAAGTGATAAAATTATTCTAGTTGTCGTTAGTAAAAACTGGCTTCTAAATTTTATAATTAGTGTTGTACGTTGCCTATGTGTGTGTCCACTGTCAAAACGCCTGAAAATTTGTTTTTACTATATGTACTGCGTACGGAAAATGGTGTATTAGAAGTATCTCAATATTCTTCCACTTCCGCTAAATAAGAACAAGTGACGTCATTTCCGTTTGTTATCACGTGTTTAAATTTTGTTACATTTTATTTATAAAATATTAATTTAATCAAATCGTTAAAAATAAATGTGAAACACTAAGCTTTACTCAAAATCTAGTATTTGTCGGCCCAGTATTGTCAATATCATAGGTTTCCATTTAGTTCTAAATATTTAGTTCCACCTGTCACCACGTCATACTCTTTTTTGCTAAGCTGTACCAAATATCATCAAAATTATATTATATGAACACTGTCAACATCCCTATTGGCAATTATTGTCAAATGTCAAGAGAATGGCGGGAAGCATCGGGGCGCGCGGTTGTAATTTTTTTGTTTCCCGTTAATTAATTGTTATTTTGTGTTTTGTCCATTCGGAGTGATTTTCCATAGTGTTTGTTTTAAAAACTTGGTCTTTATATATTGTAATTAGTTGGCGAATCTTGTGGAGGACCGTTCTGGAGTGGTTTTCTTAGTAGGACTGTTTTGGCGGTCTTCTATAGTGTTTGTTTTAAAAACTTAATAGGGATGTTGACAGTATTCATATAAAAATATAATTTTGATGTTAATTAGTAGTTTATATGATAGAATTCTGAAAAAAATACATTATTTTCCCTTATTTTTATATGATTAAATCAATAATTTATAAATAAAATGTAACAAAATTTAAAATAGGTCACGTGATAATAAACGGAAATGACTTTTATACACCATTTTCCGTATGCAGTACATATAGGGATGTTGACATTTTTCAGAAATGTTTTTAAATCATTTATAAATATCTAATGGAGGCCTAAATATTATTAACTTTTACTTAAAATACGTCTAATGCCCATAAAATCTTGCACTTTATAATGCATTTTAAATTTCGTTCCAAAACGCTAACACTTGTCACGTGACGTCATATGTTGTTAAACATCGTAAAAGTGATAAAAAGATTCTAGTTGTGGTTAATAAAAAAATGGCTTCTAAGTTTTATAAGTGTTGTACGGTGCCTATGTGTTTACACTGTCAAAACGCCTGAAAAATAGTTTTTACAATATGTACTGCGTACGGAAAATGGTGTATAAAAGTACGTCAACATTCTTCTGCTTCCGCTAAATAGGAACTTCTACGAGTATTTCACAAGTTCCAGCTCATACTAGTACCAGTACCTCGCCTGGCTCGCTTACTCCAAGTGAACCAATTCCAATTGTTAACCAACCAGCAACAGAACCAGATGTACGATTTTGTGAAAATGTCGCGAATGATCCTGCTCTCTGGCCGCAAGTAATACCCGATAATTTAAGATTATTTTTAACAGAACGTGGACAGCTTCAGATAAAAAAAAAACAACTATCCTTCAGATAGACATGAGGTCGTTTTCAGATACATATTACAGTAAAAAGTTACAAAACAACGAAATTATTCATCGAGTTTGGCTTGTATTTACATCTACTGATTCTGTATTTTGTTTTCACTGTAAGCTTTTTAATAATAATGTTACTGCATTTGTGTGTACTGCATTTAATGCCCCCACTGGTTACAAAGACTGGGGGCATTTGTCAAGATGTTCTTTAAAAAAAAAATTGGATCTAAACAATTACTTATTGAAAGGGCAAACAGTAGACTCGGTAAATCAAACTGAAATAGACCGCGAAAGAAAGAGGTGGACGGCAGTTTTGGAAAGGATAATCGAAATTATAAAATTTTTGGCAGGTCAAAATATAGCATTTAGGGGCACAACCGAGAAGTTGTTTGACCCAAATAATGGTATTTTTTTAAAGTTGGTGGAGAGTATATTTAATTTTGATAGTACACTATCAGAACACATTGCTTGAATTCAAAGAGCTCAGCATCGCATGCCACATTATCTTGGTCATAACACTCAAAATGAACTGATTACTATAATTGCTGAAAAAATAAAACGACTATAATTAGTCTTCTGAAGCAATGTAAATACTACTCTGTAATTCTAGATTTCACACCTGATATTTCACACCAAGAACAACTTACTGTTATTGTGAGGTTTATTTATTTAAATCCATCGACAAAACGCGCTGAGGTACGAGAACATTTTTTAGGTTTTTTACCTGTAACTGATACAACCGGACAAGGGTTGGCGACATATTTGTTAGATTTCTTAAAATCATGCGATATTGAATTTAGAGCACTCCGTTTTAACATGGATAAAATTTACAATGCATTATACTATATTTTTACAAATAACAAGTATGACAGCGACACAAAAAACATAGCGAGTTCATTTATAGCCAAATTAAAATCTTATAGATTTATATGTTCAGTAGTTATATGGTACAATATTTTACTAAAGATTAATATTGTAGGTAAGCAAAAATTTGCAAAAATCGGACGTAATTATTTCAGAAGCTACCAAAATGATTAATCTGGTTAAAAAAGATTTAGAGAAATACCACACCGATAGCGCGTTTGAACATTTGTTATCTGATGCAAAATTAATTGCTGAAGAATTAGAATGCGAAACAGAATTTAAAGAAACTGCTCGTCCACGTCCCCGAAAAAGACATTTTGATTACGAGGCTGCAGATGAGCCCATTTTAGACCCAACCAACAAATTTAAAGTATGTTTTTATTTTTTTCTACTGGACACTGCTATCTCGAAATTAAATGAGAGATTCGATTTGCTGACTGAACACAATTCAGTTTTTTCACTCTTCCAAAAC
The DNA here is from genome assembly GCA_963853865.1 of Helleia helle. Taxonomy (NCBI): domain Eukaryota; kingdom Metazoa; phylum Arthropoda; class Insecta; order Lepidoptera; family Lycaenidae; genus Helleia; species Helleia helle. The sequence continues at coordinate 13,222,171 of OY971433.1, read as the reverse complement.
ATTGAATGCTGGAATAAATTAGAGATGCATGAAAAAAAATCTCAGTGTTATCGGCTCCAAGAAAAACTAACATTTATAAATAGATTTGATATTGACGGGGAGGATTTATATAATGAATTAGAATTGTTGCCAATATTTTTTGCCAATGCATCAACAAGTACTCTCACTGATATTTTAAGCTATATACAATGTTGATAAAAGCGATAGGCATCTAATAATTTAATTTCCACATTTCCTAATATCTCAACAGCTCTGCGTATATATTTAACACTGCCTGTTATAGTAGCAGAAGGTGAAAGATCCTTTACAAAATTAAAATTAATAAAAAATCATCTTCGATCAACCATGACCCAAGATAGACTGACAAACGTAGCCATTATAAGTATAGAATCCAAAATTGATATAAAATTTTTGCCAACTCAAAAGCAAGCAAAATTGAGTTTGTTTGTGTATGTGTATCTGTATGTACATGTAATAAATAGATATTTAGTAATCCAAGTTTTAAGTTTAATTTTATTTTTTAGAGTAATAAATAAATTAATTATCAAAATAACGTGTATTGTGTTTTTTTGCAGTGTGTTGTCGGTCGCGTGCCACGCTGCAGTGTAAAAAAAAACGAGGGCGCAGGCTAAGTCCCGCACCCCGGCGCAGAATAGACCAGGGGGTGGCAACTTCTATAGAATTCAAGTTTAGAATTTGTCGTCGAAATTTGCGCCATCTAGTGTTCGGGTCCCACCATTTTATAGTAAGTTCAAATGTAATTATAATAGATGGCATTGTATTATATGATTAAGAAAATATTTAAATAACTACTTTTCTATTTTTCTTTTCTGTCTATTTTTTCTATTCAGAAATTTAATTGCATAAAATGCATTAAATATTTTCAAAATCAATAAATGTATCACGCTCCGGTCGGTGGACGTACTAGTGCTACCAGATCAATAAAAGATTCATATAACTTTTAAAATAATTGTATAAAATTGTACATATAAATAAATAAAAAGTCTGCATATTATATTTGACAAATAATAATACTTATCAATAAAATATAGCTTGATTTACATACAAGTTAATGTTAGTTAATGGGAAATATTTTTAATTCTATTTTTATTAATTGTAATAGCAACACTGAAACTGTCATCAAAGAAAAACCGTTTGTGTTGAATTTGTTGTTCGTATGTGCTTTGTGATCGTGTTTCGTAAGTCTTTATAATATGCAATTTGAGTGTTTTTTATTTATTCTGACAACGTACGCTACCCAAACGGATTTCGAATTTGCTGAACTTTTCTGACTTTACCTGGCTTTGTTATTTTGGACTCCCGGTTGTGAACATTGTTTTGTTTGTAACAATTAAAGTTATTGTCCTTTTCGTAAATAAACTTTATACTTACTAATTGCACCCTATTTTTTTATTTGTTTCTATGTATGTATGTCAAAATAGTTTAAATTATTAAGTATTCGATTAAAATTGTTTTTGTATAACCTACAGTGTTTGGTAATTGCAGGTTATACTTCAAAAGCTATTTTAAATCAATTAATCGTTTTCTCATACATACTGGAAATAGTAAAAACACCTCAGAAAACTAATTTGAATAAAAAAAATACACGCATTTACCGCCCTCTAGTGATTGTTTTAAAAACTAATATGTACACAAGCGCCATCTATTGCACAGAGGCCACAGTTATTTTTTTTATTTTCGAGTTGCCAATCTATCTCAGTTTAATATGTATAATCTATGGTATAGTATAATGACTTAAGACGGCCCTGAACTGGTGACGTCATTTCCGTTTATTATCACATGACCTATTTTAAATTTTGTTACATTTTATTTATAAAATATTAATTTAATCATATAAAAATAAGGGAAAATATTGTATTTTTTCAGAATTCTATCATATAAACTACATTAACATCAAAATTATATTTTTATATGAATACTGTCAACATCCATGTCATTTTATATGAATATTGTAAAAACTATTTTTCAGGCGTTTTGACAGTGTACACACACATAGGCACCGTACAATATAATAAAAAACTTAGAAGTCATTTTTTTATTAACGACAACTAGAATCATTTTATCAGTTTTACGATATTTAACAACATATGACGTCACGTGACAAGTGTTAGCGTTTTGGAACGAAATTTAAAATGCATTATAAAATGCAAAATTTTATAGGCATTAGACGTATTTAAGCAAAAGTTGATAATATTTAGGCCTCTGTTAGATATTTATAAATGATTTAAAAACATTTCTGAAAAATGTCAACATCCCTATTAGTGTAATATATAATCTGATTGGTTGGCGAATATTGTGGTGGATTGCGCTGGGTGGATGGAATGGAGAATGATAGTTGATTGATGGGGCTAGAGGGGCGAAGCCGCGCTCCTTGGGGTTTCCCGCCATTTCTCCGTATTACAGACCGAATATTGTTTTTGTATTACTAATAGCCTAGTAGCTAATGCCTTTAAATGAAAACAATAAATAATAATAATATTCACATTTTAGCATTTTTTTGTCCTTCTCTGTGAGTAAATAATAATTAATCTAATTAAGTGTTCTGTGTATAAACTATAAACAAACAACTAATCATTGAAACTATCATGCAAGTATTCTCTATATAGTTTGTGCTATCATGATCAATTTTACTAGTTCTCTGAGGACTTTTTAGTAGATTTTGAGACTTGACAAAAGTATATAACTACTTTTTGTACATGTATTGGTTTGCAGTTCATGGCACAGTGGTTAAATCTTATAATATTCGTAAGTTATCCCCTATAGTAAGTTAAATTAGTCACTTATATTTTTTTGTCCCTACAATTAGAATAAATAAACCGTATTGATTACATAGAAGTATATCATAACTATATATATAAATAAATATAAAAACCCATTTCTGTTATTAAAATGATATAAAAGTTATAAGCTAAAGTGAGATTATACTTAATTTACCTTTGCACATTCCAATGTAATGTTCCTTTCTTTTCAGTTGAACCAAAATCTCTTCCTTTGAAACTAGAATTAAAACTAGGTTTAGTTTTAGTATTATAGTTATAATATTGGTAATATTTAAGCATTCACATGACAAGAACTGTATGACTTCTTCAGGGGTTTACCACAGTGAGCTGGCTGTACATGGTGTACCTCAGTTATAAGATCAAAGAATAGAGCCAACATGCCTCTTACTGCCGATGTAGCGGCCCAGCAAGTGCAGGTATTATTTGTTATTTTTGTGTGTAATGTCTAGAGTCCCTTTAAAGTGATGTATGGATATATGTACATATAATGGTCTACCATATTATGATACATGTGGACCATGTGACCAGTGTACCATAAATATGTTTAAGAGTATTTTTTGAAGAAATATGCAAACAAACAGTTAGTTCTCCTAGTGTATATGATGACCATCACCCAAACACACTCACTACGACAGAGGGTTTGTAAGTCCATTGCTGGCCTTTCCAATATGAGTACCTAACTGTGACTGAAGCACATACATTGCTTGCTTAAAAAGTGAACTCCTATTTGAAAAACTCATCATTTACATTAAAAGTTTTTACATCTCACTTAATCAACATACTTATCAAAAATAATATTCTAATTTTAAATCAATTTTTCACATTTACTCTGAATGACTAGGACTTTATAAGTATTTGCTTTCAGGAACGACTAAGGTCATTGCACAGGTTGATATATGATATAGAAGCAGAACGAGGCCACAATGAACAATGTATAGAAGCCATATTAAGGGCAGAAAGGGCAGCCGAGTCATCGCCTTCCACAGAAGATTCGTCTGCCACCTCACAGCAGGTAAATGATTTTTCTAAAGAAATTTTAACAATTGTAAAGAAGAAATTTAAAAAATGTATTGAAATAAACCTATCACTACCCTGGACTTAGACTATTTTATATTAGTTGGATATGCAAAGTGGTTGCCCATGAACATAGACAAGTTTACCTGGAACTAGCTCAGGCATTCGGAGACATCTTGCTTCTCGTCTTGCCCTTCTCTCCGAAACACAGCAAAGCTGTTTCACGGGAGAAAGAAGCAAGATGGAGGTTCCATGCAGCCAGGAGCACGGCACAATGCATCCCCTCCCATTGATAAAAGACGAAGACAAGAAAGTTGCTTACCATATTTAATAAGCAATCCTTTTTGTCGCTTTTTTTTTTAGCAAATGCAGTTGAAGAGCTTATACAAAGCGGGCTTAACAGCTGCAGAACAAGAGGACAGAGTGCTACGAAGTGCATTGTCTAGGATCTATGAAATACGTGCTATTAAAAATGAAAGGAGAATTCAGGTACAATCCTTTCGTCAAATCAATTTTTTTTTTTTTAATTCAAAATAGTACGAATACAGTATCTTTTTGGACGTCAGGCAAGCCCACTGAGAAGAACCGGCGAAACAAACTCAGTGGAACTAATCGTTTCAAATAATATGTGTTCTATAGCAATTTTAACATCTTATCCTGAAATGCCTGGGAGGAACACCTTATTCACAGGGTTTGATATCTTCCATGAAATCTTTTACTTTATAATATCCTTTACCACACAAACACTTTTTTTTAACGTTTTCTGGGATCCTATTGTAAAAGCATATAGTTGCCTTGAAAAGAATTGCTTTTGAAAGTCCAATCACTGGTTCATCTAACCTGTGTCTAATAGATTTTAACAAACAATTGCATGTTAATCTGATCCTGTGGTTAGTAAATAAGAACTTGTATAAGGTAATATTTACTATTCTATTCATACATCAAGTAACATATTGTGTCTTTTGTCATTCTGCCAGAGTTAAATATATATATTTTTCAAATGCTTAAGAGAGTCATGCATTGCATCCATTCTGTGTGTAATCATACAAATAAAAATTTAGAAAACCCTCTGTTTCTGGTACCACTACTGATACATATAAAGCCTTCTTTGGTTTGTCCACAATCATCACTGAAATGAAGATTCACAAATGGTGGGGAAATTTCAGATGGCGGAAGCAGATCTTATGCGATTATACAAATAGTTCTATCGTTACTTGGGAACATATTTTGTCCGACTCGGATTGAATACATAGCTGCCCACACATACACATAATGGTGTTTTGTCTTTTTTATGTTATTAGGATAGACTAATTATTGTATGACTATGATGACTAATTATGTATTGACGTGCCACCTGATGGTAAGTGGTCAGCGTCGCCCATGAACATAACCTAGTTAACCTGAAACTAGCTCAGACAATGTGTTGTCCTGAGATATAAGATGTTAAGTCTCTGTGCCACTAATTACATTGTCTGTCCCGCTCTTCTCTCTGAAACACAGCAGACAAGAGTGTGGCACAGTGCAACTCTCCCACCGGTAAAATTTTAGCATGTAACGTGTGTAGGCGCGGCACGCGGGCAACAAGGAGACGATCGGGTGCGGCGCGCTGATGAAGATGCTGCTGAGCGCGGCGCAGACGCTGCCGCTGCATGTGCGGCGCGCGGGCGAGCGAGCGCCCCCACTGTGCGGCGCCGTGCCGGCCGACCCCGGCCACGTGGCACGCCCTGGGGACGCCGTGGCTGCGCTCGTGCGCGTCTCCGACAAGGAGGAGAACTGGATACTCGCCGAGGTGGGTATCGTACTTAAAAAGGCGGGAACGCCCCTAAAAATCCTCTTTAGAGAGTCACGAGTGTCTATGGCTGTCATTGATCCCTTACCCTGGTGGACCAACTGTTATAGAAGAATTATAATAAGTTAATTCACGGGACGTCCTTCAGATATGAACAATCGTGTAAATATTATTATTTATAATCGATTAAAATAAACCATCTATACTAATATTATAGATAAGACATGAAGAATTTAATTTTGTTTGTTACGATTTAACTTAAAAACTGCTTGATCAGCAAATAGCAAAATAAACAGCATCAATCCCAATACGGCTTTAAATCACGTTACCGCGGGGGAAGCAACGGACACGAGCTAATAATTGATAAAAAATTATAACGAAAAATAATATATATAACTCGTGTACATATAGAAACAGTGTACATGTCAAGTATAGCCGTAATGCCGTTTACCGTCACGGCATTCTAGGTACATATTTCAATATATTTCACATGACAATATAATTATATTTTTATGTCATAAGGGGGCAAACGAGCAGTTGGAGCCTTATGGTACCGATGCCCATACACATCCGCACAACTAGAGGTTATGCTGTTGCCCTCCTTTTCCCTATCCCCCCAATGGGCCACCGGAAAATCACAAATCGCACGAAACGCGACAGCATGGCTGTCACTTGACGCCGGTGTTATGTGAGCGAGAGATACCGCCCCGGTCGTGCCAGTCTAGTTCGGGTGCAATGTAGCATGGCACTACCTCTTACAAGCGAACTACTTCCACTATAATTATAAATATCAACTACAGGTGGTGAGTTGGCTGCCAGCGCAGGGGAAGTACGAGGTGGATGACATCGACGAGGAGCAGAAGAACCGCCATGTACTGAGCAAGCGGCGCGTGGTGCCACTCCCGCTCATGCGGGCCGACCCGCGCACCGACGAAGCCGCGCTCTTCCCCAAGGGCGCGCTCGTCATGGCGCTGTACCCGCAGACCACGTGCTTCTACCGCGCCGTCGTCAACCGCCTGCCGCCCACCGCCGCCGACCCATATGAGGTGCTCTTTGAGGTCAGTACCCCTAGTGTCATGGAACTCGGGTAACACGGTACGTTAGAGTCCACCACGTGCGTCTACCACGCCGTCCTCAACCGCCTTCCAACGACCCCTACTAGGTGCTTTTTGCGGTCGGTACGCCTTAGGTTCGGCAATGTGTAGAAAGTATCCTAATGCATGGAGTGCATAGCACATGTGCTTCACGCCTCTTGGTCCTGTCCCCACGGTAACGGAATGTGATGCTAATTTATTTTGATGTTTGCTGTTGGTGGTCAAGTAGCATGTCTTAGAACAGAGCTCGATATAACGAATCCCCTTGAGTGCAGATAGATTTGTATGATAAACATTCCAAGTAATGATCGATTGAAGGTGGCTCATCTTGATATTCTTCTCAGTCGCACGCTCTTGGCAGAGCGGTCGTGGTCATGTTTCGGTCGACTCTTGCGCCACTGCTTCTCTCGTGATGCGACGCCATGTAGCTCTATACAGGCAGAGAGCGAGTTGTCATTTATGCCGGTGTGTCATCTTCTTTATAGATTCTTGCATATAGCAAGCAGGCTTGCATGAACTTTTTGATAGCTAGCCTTGGTAACTCAACTTATATTTAGTTTTAATTTTCATAGTCTATCCAAAATATTATGTATACACTACTGTTCCGTGTGCAGGACTCGTCGTACGCGGACGGGTACTCGCCGGCCGAGCGCGTGGCGCAGCGCTACGTCATCGCCATCAAAGAGGGCAAGGTGAGTTGAATAGCCTAATTTAGACGTATACAAGTCTTTTACTGTGTGGTTAGAGTACCCGTAACTTCTGGGACGTAAAATAAGTGAATCGGGATTAAATCTATGATTTAGGAAAGACTGAGTGGTTAGATATCGTAATACCAATAAAATCTACAAAAATAGTACACGGGACAAAGTAGTTTTATATGACCTTGAAAAGTATTTTTATTACATCGAATGTAATTTTAAGGAGTAAAGGAAAAGGAACCAATTAACGTGTGATTGTCGTGTGTCAGGGTCGCGGCACCTGACCCCAGTCGCGCTCGGCGCCGCCCTCCGCGCGCTGCTCGCCGCGCTCGCCCTCGCCGCTCGCGCACGACGCGCCGCTCTAAGCACGCACGAGCCCCGCCCACTCGACCGCACATCACCGCCCTTTGCACATTGATACGATTGGACTCTCCAAATATAGTCAAATATAAGATTTTCAATTAACATGGTCATTTTCATTAATAACATTATTTAAAACTTCCATTTTTTACGGATCTCGGTATTTCGACATTTGCTCCGAGTCTTGTTCACTAGCGCAAATGAATGAACAAAGGCACAGCTCTAAAAAGAATTACTGCAAATCAATCTTTAAAAAATTGTTAATAAATTCACAGCATTCGAAATATATGCTCTAAACCAGGGATGGCGAACCAATGGCACGCGACCCAATATTTTGGGAACGCCACTCTGAAGGAATGTCTGAGAGACTTATTGCATATATTGGATGCGCTCTTACCACTTTTGGCGCTAGAAAATGTCTCATCGATGAGAATAATGATAAAATAATATATTTTTTGTGGAGAATTAAGTTTCGAGTCACGCCACGTGGCTATATCTAAATATTTTTTAGACATTCGGCACATTGATACATAAAGGTTCGTGTGGGGTCCTTGATAAACCCTACAAATTTTCACTGATAGTCTGTTTGATATTATAGTTGATAAATTATACCCGAGTATACAACTGTTCACTGATTTATTTACTTAATTGATTATGATATTTGATAAACGACTGATAGGCGCGAGCATGCCCGAACACCTTGATAACGCAGATCGGGCAGCTCGCGGAAACGCTGACGCAGAGAAATGTACGAGTTGCACCGTACAGTTCGCTATCCCTGCTCTAACTAAAATATTACTAGTCCTTTGCGCGAACCAGCAACTCGAGACGATATTGGCCAAATTAGGAACCTACCTAAACATTTTACAGGTACTTTATAAACATTAATAAAAAGACGAGCGTAGGTATACAAATAGTAAATTTTTACCAGTTTAGGGTCAATTTATGACCACAATTTATGACACATGAAGATGTGCGCATTCTTCGGAATTAGCGCGTCTGCGCGTGACCAACGCTGATCGGTGCACGCGCATTCTCGGGAAGTAATGTGTAAATTACGCTGTGGAGTTGAGGTTGAATTTATTATGTTCAGTTTTGGACAGACGCTTCGATGCGCTTCGACTCTGCGCTAATATAAATTGACCCTTATTCATGTATATTATGTCGTATGTAAACACCGAACACTATATTATTACTATTTCTGTGTATGTAACAAACTGATAAATATACTCACTTTTACGAGAGGGGACGAAAGAGTGGGGGTGACAAGGGGCGAGTATGGGAACTTCACCCTATTGCTGTCTCGACGTGCGATGTTGGGTTGTTCTGTAGTGCGGGACAACCCCTCTGTGGAGGTGGCGTCGGTCCCTTGAGGGACTGACTAGCCGTCGAGGTGCCCTGTTTGCTCAATAGATCCGGGGCACCTCACCAAAGGCGGCTTTAGTGGCACTCGCCGGGTTTTAGTGGGTAGAGCTGCGTCCACTTACCACCTTTCGGGCGTAGCGAGTCCCACATACCCGCCTGGGGAGCCGCCTCTTCCCCGGCGGGATGCCTCAGCATTTCCCGGCGTAAAAGAAAAAAAAGTCATTATGTAGGTACGTATTGTTGTTTTTTAGTCAAGGTTAGAAATGAAAATACAGTATGATATGAATGTTTTATTACAATCTAGTGTATTGTGAAATAACATCTACATAGAATACATGATAAAATGTTATGTCCGAAATATACAATCATTCACTTTTGATAAAAAGTTAAAACAAATTTGATTTTCGCCTACCGATTACAACTTACAAGCTACTGGAGTAAAATAAAATTAATGGAAGCAAAAAGTGGGGCAAAGGAACTTAAACGGGCGGCACCCAATAAATACAAAATGTGCTCTTTTGATAAAATTATATACGATTCAAAGGTTGTCAGTAAATACACTTTATATACAACGAGTCACTCAATCCACGCGTCGCGGCCTGCACGGCGATAGAGCGGACTTACAAAATACAACTAAATATTCAAACTTTTTCTTAAAACCTCATTAGTGGCGAAGAAGTTTTTTTATCTTAAAACCTCGTGGTAGATAAAGAAATCTATTGCTGTACAGTCCACCTAGAAAATGGCCAACATTTTTAGTAAGTGATGTGAATAAACTTGAGAATCGTACTAAAATACATAGTGTAGTTTCATTACAAGTTCAAATACACGACAAAAGCACTCAACAGTGTGAGAATATCATTACAATATCGTCTTACGGTCTCTATCAGTATCTAGTAGAAGACGCGACATTTTTACTGTTTTCTTACACTGATAGACCATTCTCTTCGCATACTGTATGTTCTAGTATACAATGAGTCTGTATCGGCCGTTCTATCCCCTAACATCAGTACCGCCATCTCTGTAAACTTAAAATATAACGCCGAGCGTCGGTAATATGGCATGTCAACACTATACACACCCAACATAAATAAGAATGAGATCAATAACTTCATGTGTCAGCTATAACATTGTCTGACGTCGTCTCGGCCGCGGGGGTATTCATCATCTACTTTTTTAAAGGTCAGTAAACAAAACAATTCGGAGTTTCATGAACCTCAAAATCTAACAGATTTAGTCAAATGTAAAATAAAAAGCTAAACGACTTGTATAAATAATATCCGTCATAAAAATTGAGTCAAATACTTTTTGATTTTCGATACATTGAAATTAATATAAGTATCACAAGGTGCACGCAGATTTGTCCGCAACGTACACGTTGCGTGCGTACTGTACGCACTCTGTATGAAACGGTCAATGATCTAAAAGTGCGAATTCTGAAATAGTTTACTACAAATGCACATTCTCCTTATTTATAAAAATTAAAAATTGATTTATTCTTCTTCATAGTAAGTCAATACATAATTTAAAATTTGAGCGACAAGATAACAATAATGTTATCCGATAAAATAATATGTTTATTTCAAAAGAACTGATTTTATAAACATTGAAATATGCTTTGGTGTATTTTCATTTATCAAGCTTAAACACTATGTATATTAATACGCCTGCAGCAGAATTAAACTGTTTTACTCTTTAAACAAATACTTTGTAGGAAAATATGATGAAAGTTATTATACGTTAAAATGTAACATATTGTATCTTATTAATTTTTAACGTATTTTATTATTAATACCTAAGTTTAGTTATTTAAAACCGAAGAAACAAATTTCTTCGATCAAAGCACATCGTACCCGCGACCGAGACTAGCTTAGCACCAATTAAACGAAAACTGTAATCTCCAATTGTGACAAAATATAATTTAGTTGAATTGATTTTTATACCTTTGCGTCAAACTTTAATATGATAAATCAAAATACATCTAGAGAGCTAGAAGTAACATTTTTGGTACTACAATAAATATGACTGAAATATAATCCATTTGTATACGTGTGATAGTGGGCGAGCCGCGAACTCTGGAAACAAACAAAATATGATTAGATGGCATTGGTAAGATTAAGTGCCATGCTGCTATGCAGTCGAATTGGGCCGGCACGACCGGAGTGATACATATCAGTCACATAACACCGCCGCCAAGTAACAGCTTCACTGTGGCGTTTCGTGCGGTTTGTGAGCTTCCGGTGGCCCAGGGGGAGGGGATTGGAAAAGGAGAGCAACGCATCTGCATAGCCTCTTGTTGTCGGTAGTCACCAAAAGCTCCGACTGCTCGGTTTCCTCCTTATGACATAAAAAAAAATTGATGGAGAGAGACCGGTACAAAGGATCAGAGGCCGGTGCATAGGAGAGCTCACCTTTAGACGGCCTGGCGGTCGCTGACGAGCCCCTGCAGCTTGCGCGCCACGCCCGCCGCCGCCAGACGCGCGCGCTTCACCACCTCCCCCTCACCCGCCCCGCCGTCGCTTGCGCGCTTGCGGCCCACCTCGCACGACACCATCGTGTTGATCGCGTGCAGGTCCTGAATACAAATGGTTTGATCCGAATGATGACGACTCAAGGAGTACCAGATAACGGAAATAAATAAGATCTTTTAACACATTCATGATTCTGGTACATGTGCGTTGTGCAAATTATTTGCCTCTGTGCTGTGGCACACTATAACCGGAACAATATGAATTTAGTAAATTATCTTATTTTATATGAATATTTTTTTAAATTTCAAATACAATTTATTGATTGGACAAAACATTTGCACCATCAACGCTCACACTAAGATCGTGTCGGTATTTTTGGGTTATTACGTCTTGTAATGTCACATTCACTAATAGACATGACTCCATAGTTGCACATTTAATGTTTTTAATTTTTATCGCACGAATTATAGAAAAAAATCACAAAATACAGCTCGACGTAAACAGACTGGAACGCTATGACCTCTTACTTACTCACAAAAACAGAAACATATTGATCATTCACTGTATCTTTTTCTCTCGGCTGGTTTGTACCTGATTTGAATTTCTCGCTCCCTTGCATCGTGGATCTTTATGCGAAGAAAAAAAAAATTAAATCTATGCGGTATACCTTGGCGGGGCTGCGGCTGAACCGGTAGGTGAGGTGGTTGTGATGGTGAGGGGGCGTGGTGAGCGGCTTCACGTACAGCTGGTGGCCGCTGACGCGTTGCCCGCCTGGCGAGCGACCCGCACGCGCGCCCGGCAGCGGCGACAGACCGCACTCCTGCGGGCACACACACGGTTACTTATAATGGTGCACGACGACCTCTGTGGTACGCGCGTAGACGCTCAAGCCGGAGGTTGCGGGTTCGAATACCACCAGGGAACAAAAAGTTTTCTATGTTCCTGAGTCATATATGTGTATTATATAATAAAAATTTTAATTATTATTTCTTTTTCGAGACGGAAAAAGAAATAGAGGTCACCAAAAAACAAGATGAAAAGACGACCTAAGACTCACGGTGGGACACCACTGGAGAAGAGTAGCACGAGACAGGGTTCAGTGGAAAATGTTAAAGGAGGCCTATGCCAAAAGGCAAACTGAACTTCGGGACATTTTATAATAAAATAACGAAAACATGTACATAATATTTAAGTTCAGATTAAAAGGGCTTATTATTATTATTTATTATTATAGATCCCAGCGTTTACCGGTGGGAGGGTTGCGTTGTGCGGCGCTCCCGTCTGCTTCGGTACCACCAAGCTTCGTTTCTTTTTTTTTTGTTAAAAGGAGGCAAACGAGCAGTCGGCCCTTGTGGTACTATCGACAACACAGAAATATATCGAGATAGAAGTAAAGAGTTTCGTTATTTGTATGGGGACCGAGCGTGTAACATTTTGCGTAGGTACGATGACGTCACGAGTGTAATTTAGTGATGTGAAACACATAAGCCGCGCGAAAACAATTCAAAAGCATCGATTCACAGATCGATTATAAAATGGCATCGATTTTATCAGTAGTATTTTTCAAATAAACTATTTTATGATAGCGCGCTATGGACGATAAACTATATTTTTATACATTGAATAGCTATACTATAGACTATATTATAACGTGTAATTATTTAATAGCTTTATTGATAATTAAAATGTTGATTTGATCAGATAATATAGATAGGGCGCCGACCGTCCACTGGCGCCCTTATTAGAGGGATTGTAATTTCTAATAACCCAATCAATTTCTTTAAAGTCATCAGTGATAATAGTTGTAGTCCTTCTGATTCAACTTTTGGTCTTTGTCACATAAGTGTCATTTTGCTTATTTTTAGCTTAATCATCTAAACGGCAAACGGTGGCCACTTTTTTATTTAAGTAATGAATCCAAAAATACGGAATATAAAACTATATCACATAAATCAATAATTGGAGAATAAATAGGCCTACAAATAATCACTGGCTGATTGTAGAAAAATTAACTGGTTTATTAAAAAACACAATCCATTTATTTTATGAGTTATACTTCTTTTAGCACGTTAGGGAAAAATGATGAGTCACGAAAAACCGATACCCTGAAGTTAGCTATAGTCAACATTATTTTATATAACAATATTCACATAATGACAGTATAGACGTCTAAAGAAGATATATAGTTTTTAAGCACACAATAAGAAAAAAGGTTACAGTGTAATGAAATTGTACTATGTATTTTTCTTTAAGGAGTATTACTTCTAACGCGTATACATAAGTACACACACACGCTACATAAAAATATAAATTGAAATTATCATTTCCTCTGCTTTCGAAATAGATTATAATCAAGTAAGAAATTCGCAGTGTAGGTACAGCACTTTTGACAGAAAAAATGAGAAATCGTCTTCAACGTAACCTGACAGTTTTAATAGCATATTTTAGATCGCTGGTTTTGAACGCCCGCCAAGTCTGGCTCGTCAAATAAAAGCCGCAATGGAAAATTAGCGTTAGACACAATCGCCCCTACTGTTTTGATGAAAATAGTAGTAACTTGTTTGTCTTCTTGCCACGCGAGGTACATACACTCTTTACTTCTATCTCGATATATTTCTGTGATCGACATCCATGCACATCCGCACAACCAGAGATTATGCAGATGCGTTGCCTTCCTTTTCCCTATCCCCCCAATGGGCCACCGGAAACTTACAAACCGCACTAAACTGTAACTTTACATCGGTGTTATGTGAGCTAGAGGTACCACCCCGGTCGTGTCGGCCCAATTAATTTACAAAGCAGTATGACACTACCTCTTGTCAAAATAGATTAGATAGTTTTCTTCCGTAAAACAACTTTACTGGCACGGAGGCTTAACAATGTACGTCTCAGGATATGCAACACATGTATGAGTTGTCGCAACTAGTTTCATGAAACTCGTTTATGTTCAGGGTCAACGTTGAACATTTTATCGTCATGTGGGGCGTCTGCCAGTTCGGGAGACATAGGTGTAAGAAAATAACATATTGTGATGATGCTATTTAAACTGGCTCTCTGTGCAGTAAATCTCTGTCATTGTCAGTTTTGCAATTGCAACATATTTTTAAAGCAAGTATAAACTTACGTCCTTGTGTTTCCCTGTAAACCGTAGGGCGAAGTTCTGCATACACTTCACATAAACTTGATTATAAAAGTTGATTAAGTCTCCCCGCTCGGGTGATTCTGTAATTTAATACAAATAATTGTTAATACAAAAAAAAGATAATTTTGTGTTATACATAGATACATACATATAAAAATATAATTGATGGTTCACATGAATTTTCGAACAGATAACCAATTCAATGATTTTTTGTAAATGTTTATTATTAACTCCAATTGGATTATAGATTATAATAACTAATAAGTATACTCTTTACGGAAAATCGGTAAAGATTTATCTCATTATAATAGCTTTATTAAGATTTTTACATGCGTTTCGGGTATATCCGAAAATCCGTAGTTGTTTTCTAATGTTTACGCGAATTTCACTCATTATAATGAAACAATTTTTACGGATTTTATCGCTGTTTATTAGGATTTTTACAAGCCCGACGTTTCGGATACTTTACAGCAACCATGGTCACTGGAGGACACAAAAAAAAAAGTTGAGTCGTTTCATTACGAGTGATATTTGTGTAACATTAGAGAACAATGTAGATAATCATAATAAGAGGGCAACGCATCTGTATAATCTTTGGTTATGCGGATGTGTATGGGCGTTGGTAGTCGCCAAACGACTTCGACTGCCCGTTGCCCTTCTATGCTATAAAAAAAATAGATGTTTAAAGTGGCTGCAGTACCGTCGCCGGCGGGCGGTCGTATGAGCACGGAGCGGTACACGTGGTTGTCGGCGAGCGGGCGCTGGCGGTAGCAGCGCATGATGTCCGCGAACGTCTGCTCCACCGGGTTTGCCGCCGTGTTCGACACCTGCGGCATTTGTATATCAGACACAAGACAGACTAATGATAATCATAATCAGAGGATGAAAAACGTTAATAATAACAATGAAGAAAAAAAAAACTACTTTTTGATAGATACATGTAATTGAACATATTCATTTATAAAACACTTCGGAACAGCCAATAAATACTAGTATTACGGGGTACTGTAATGGTAAAAGGGTTCATATACGAAACTCATTTCTTACTATGATTTAATTATTATTTTACTTAAATCTATTTCATCAATAATCAATGGTTCAAGCCTACGTGAATCGTTCCGTTCAGCAGTGAACGGATAAAGGCTGATGATGATATTAGAATAGATGTAATGTATTTTTTTCTTCTGACCTTAGATTTTTACGTGAAATCGGCATAATGAATACACACCTTGCATATAACATACACAGCGCACATGAGTATCTGGTCGAGATGCCTGTCCTTCAAAAGCTGTGTCTGGTGCATGATGGAATATTCTAGACACGTCCAAATCTTCTTCTTCAACTCGTCGTCCAAAAGCCGCAGTCGCATACACAGGTCGTTCATACGGACTTCGGCTAAGCTGTAGAACTGGGAACAAAAATATATTTTAAATATTAGTTGGATAGGCAAAGTGGCAGACATGATGGTAAACAGAAGAGGTGTTCTTAAAAAATATATTTACCAGTGGGAGGGAAGCGCTGTGCCGCGCTCCCTACTGCATGGATACCACCATCTTGCTTGTTTCTCCCGTGAAACAGCTTTGCTGTGTTTCGAAGAGAAGGGCAAGCCTGTCTTGCCCTTCTCTTGTGTAATTACTGGCACTGAAACTTAACACCTATGTCTCAGGATAGGCAACATATAAATGAGTTACCTGGGCTCGTTCCAGGTATACTAGTTTATGTTCATGGGCGACGTCGACCACTTACCATCCGGTGGCACGTTTGCCATTTTGCCTATCCAACTAACATAAAAAAGGGACATTTCATTCAAGTATTGCCTGCTTTGAGATGTAAAGTAATAAATTTCAGTGCCAGTAATTACATTGCCTGCCCTTCTTTCTATAAGTGGTGGAATCCGTGTAGACTATAGACGGGCGCAGCACAAAGTCTTCAATCCCTACTAAAGTATTTAACAGCCTGTAGGGCTAGAGTGCGCGCACGACATAATTTTGTCTACCCATTTTCTCGTATTATTTCATATAAGTAATAAGAGAAAAGGGGTAGACAAAATTGTGTTGCGCGCATGCGTAATTAATTATAAGTAAATTATTTACCTTTCTGAAAAACAATATCAGAGAATTGTTCGCTTTCTTGGGTGTGGTGTTTGGTGTGGTCTGTGTGGTCTCCGCGGAGCTAGTAGCGGGCTGGGCGGGGGTCTCCGGTTTATTATTTGATTGTACTGAAACAATAGCAAGTTTTAAATCACTAAAATAAGAACACAAAATACTAGCTGATTCGACACACACTTACTATATAAATAAATGGTGATCATCATCATCATCATCATCAGCAAATGACAAGGGATCGACCATTTTGGCGTTCATAGAAAGGCCAGAACATAGGCCTATGTTCAACAGTGGACGGATAAAGCCTGATGATAAATAAATAGTATACAACAACTCGGTGGCAAGTTAGTGAGAATTTCTGTTATAGGTACTAGGAACAGAAATAAATATAGGTATATATATAGCCTGACCAAAAAATATATTCCCTCGCCATATTGCGGAAAATTCGGGAACTAATTTCTGTATGGACGATACTATATGTTGACGTAAAAAAAAATATAGTGGCGACACCACGCAGGGTTTATATATTTCTGGTCAGGCTATAAAAACATATTATATACACGTCCATGACCCGGTGCAGATATCTATATTGCGAAGTATCGGCTAGTCTGACCCGAGCAGCCGGCCCTCAAATCTGTGTGTCATTTTGTAGTAGATCTAATTGTTGTTGTTGTAATCTAATCCAATTTCAAAACCACTTTTTTTGTACGTCAGCATCTGCAATCAGTCCCAGGACTATAAGCAGATTTGATAGGTGATCGAAACATAGTGAGGGGTCTCCCCAGCGGAAGGCACTACTTGGGTAATCCACTTGAACACACTAAAAATTTTCATCAAAATTGGTCCATCAAGTGGATGGAGTTCAGTGACACGCACATAAAGACATATTATTATTAACATGCACACATATTTTTTTAAACTATACAAAGATACAAAGATACATACTTTCAAAAAACTAGATATGTATATGAGGTTTTTATAATAATCTGCTGTAGTAAAAGGTACTAAATTATAATTGGGATTTTTGATTCTTTGCTCAACAAATGGACATAACGGGCTAATATAGTATATGTTATAATATAATAAAATATACTCTTAACTAGTGCCAAAAGTAGCCTCAATAGTATACCATAGTGACAATAGCATACTATAGTGTCAATAGTATGATATAGTGGCAATGGCAATTGTATGCTATAATTGGAATAGTATACTATACAGGAAATAGTATACTATAGTGACAATGGTATACTATAATATGGTATGCAATAGTACATTATAGTGTCAGCATAATATTATAATGGTCAATCGCATAACATTATTTGTTGATGTTTGAGGAATAAATGACTTGATGATTCTATTACCTAGCAGTGACTGACCGGGTTTTATATTGTCCTTGAACAGCTGTTTCTTTGCTTGGTCTGCCATTGGTGACAAAAATCTGTCAATTGACGCTGAAAGAACACATTTAATAAAATTTTCAATAATTTACAAACACATTACATAAAAAAATAAAGTTTCTTTGTCAAAAAGGGAAGTTTAATTTAGGAAGAAAAAAATATTTTTATAAAAACATCACACCACATCCATCATGGTAAAGTATTTTGACACACAAGATAACGGGTTTTAATCATGGTAAGTGCAGATTATATTTTTTATCATTAATATAGTAGTGACCTATGATCCTTCATAATAGGGATGTTGACATTTTTCATAAATGTTTATAGGTCATTTATAAATATCTAATGGAGGCCTAAATGTTATTAACTTTTGCTTAAATATGTCTAATGCCTATAAAATCTTGCATTTTATAATGCATTTTAAATTTCGCTCCAAAACGCTAACACTTGTCACGTGACGTCATATGTTGTTAAGCATTGTAAAAATGATAAAATAATTCTAGTTGTCGTTAATAAAAAATGGCTTTTAAGTTTTATAATTGTTGTGCGGTGCCTATGTGTGTGTACAAAACGCCTGAAGATTAGTTTTTACAATATGTACTGCGTACGGAAAATGGTGTATAAAAGTATGTCAATATTCTTCCGCTTCCGCTAAATAAGAACAGGTGTCGTCATTTCTGTTTATGATCACGTGACCTATTTTGAATTTTGTAACATTTTATTTATTAAATATTAATTTAATCAAATAAAAATAAGGGAAAATATTGTATTTTTTCAGAATTCTATCACAGAAAGTACTAATTAACATCAAAATTATATTTTTATATGAATACTGTCAACATCCCTATTTTTTATCATAAAATTAAGAAATTTAATTTATAAGTATATAAGTTCACAAGATCTAATCCAGTGGTTGGAATACAGACATATTATTCTCTGGAATAACACTTAACCTTGGCTTAAGCCTAAATAATAATAAAAAAGGTTTTAGCGGTACTAACTGGCGGGCGGTGGGTCGTCGTGCCCGTACACGTCGGCGGCGGCGGGCACGGGCGCGCGCGCCAACTGCGTCCACAGCGGACTGCCGCCCGCCCACACCAGCGACTCCAGCACCTGCTCCTCCACCTGCACATTGTCACAGTACATACCTAATACAGTATAGTTTCACGGCAGACGGTGCAATAAAATCAAATACATCGTTCTCTCTCGCACTTACACTCTTAATGGACAGATGTCCGACGACGACGACACAGACACAGCTGGTCTATGACGCCTGGAGTCAAGTGTACACGATTCAGCGCTTCGTCGGTGCGTGACAGTTCACAAAAGTTTAATGTTACTTAAAAATGAAAGAAACTTACCGCATTAAGGTGTTTGATGACGTCTCTGCTAAGTTTATCAACCACAGCTTGGACCACAAGTTCGATAATTTTGTAAAAGTGGAATGCACTGAGGCCATATATTTGTAGCACGCGGGGGAACTTTAATGAGTTAGCTCCGTACGCGTGTAAGACCACCTCTGTGCAACAAGCATATACTGTAAGCTGGTATGTCTCTTGTGATAGAAGCCTCTGGAACAATAAATATGCAATAGTTTAGCACGATATAACATCATTAGATATCTTATATAAACAGGTGAAAATTGATCTAGACCAATGTCAAACAAATTACGGAGGTTTGATAGTGAATTTCTTTAACAAATATTGTTCATACAATTTTTATAAAATGCTTACATACAACAATTTATTGCAGGCAAAAACTGATATCATTAATAAGGTGGTTGCTACACATCTGACAAGGTCACTGCAACCTGATTTCTTTTATGAAGATTTTAATGTCCCTTTGTCCCGTTTTCTATCACTAAAGAGAATTGAACATAAAAGGTTTTACCTGTAATGAGACTTGTGGTTTTTTCCTATGCTCCTCTCGGATGATGTATTCAAACACCTTGTAATACAGGCACGTCACCATGTTACACCTGAAGGAGATGGTCTTGGTACTACAGTTACTCTCACTGAGACATTGAGACAACTGCTCCATCCAACCGTTACACGGCTGTACCACATTCGTGTTAATAAACTGTTCAGTAACACCATATTCCCTGTAATAGTGACAGTAGGTAAAATTGATATGGGTTATTATAAAGAGATTACCACTAACATACATAGTCTAGTACAACATTAAAATTACTTTCTATGGTTTTTATTTTCCATTTTCTATATTACAGTAAAAATATCGGTTATCTGTAAAGTCGGTTTACTGACGATAGTTGAACGTGACAACGACATAAGAAAATGGAACACCTCAGAGCGAGGTAACGCCGCATACGTCATCGCATGCGTCATGTTTTTTCGTTCTTGCAGCCGGCTCCATCGAATTATAAGACGTTGTCACGTCAATAAATGTGGATGAACAGCTTATTGCTAGATTTTATTGACCAGCTATTAATAAGTTTTTATTTAATCAATAGATTTCTCTCTAGAAGTCTCCTTAAAAGCTAAAACTTTTCTAATTTCGTACCAGTAGGGCTAGCATAATAATACGAGAAAAGGCGTAGACAAAATTTTATCGTGCGTGCATGCTAGCCCTACAGGTCACTAGAGTTACAAACTAGTCACTTATTATCTATACTAATATATAAAGCTGAAGAGTTTGTTTGTTTGAATGCACTAATCTCAGGAACTACTGGATCGATTAGAAAATTCTTTCAGTATTAGATGGCCCACTTATCAAGGAAGACTATAGGCTATAAATATAACATCACACTGTGATTAATAGCAGTTAAATTAAGTAAGTTAACGCGGGCGAAGCTGCGTGCAACAGCTAGTACTTAATATAGGGTGTTCCTCACAGGCCACTGACTTTGTTTCGTCGATTCTTCTTAGTGCACTTGCATTGAAATCAAATGTAGATTTTGTCAACTTTCTAAGGAACTAATTAAAATGTGATAAATAAAAAATACTTCACTTCGGACCGCTGTCGTGTCCGGTTGTGTATGTGTTGTGTCTATTGGAATGTCCAATGTTGAGTCTGGTGGTACTCACTTGAGGAAGGCTCGCAGGTGCGGCGAGGGCTGCGGGCGCGCGGCTCGCAGCAGGGCGGCTAGGCGCGCCAGGCTGTTGGTGGCCTCGGACACGGGCGTCAGCAGCTCACGTCGCGCCAGGTAGCGCCGCCCCGTCAGGGGAGTGTCCGGGCACGCGCGTCCCGCCTAAGACACATATGTACAGGTTCAGGCAAGCTCAAAACTAATTTTTGGAGTTCCATTCCTCAAATAATAAAACCCTTATCGGATTCTGTTGTCCGTCTGTCTGTCAAACCATAAAGTTAAGGCTCCTTTGTGAGGACATAAAATCATGAAATTTGGTATAAAGCTAGGTTTATACCAAATTTGTAGGTACCGTCAATTTGTATAATATAAACTCGTTTTTCAGTAACCTCAGTTCGCAAATCAGACTTAGCTAGGTTTTTTTATAGAAGAGGGGGTAACGGATAGTCAGTCCATCTAGTAGAAAATGATCTCCGGCATCCTACACCAGAGGGTATGCAGGTATTTGAAGGTACTTCATTTGCATAGATTATCATCATTACTTACAGCTGAAAAGGAAAAGATGGATGTAATTTCCTAACCACAATGTTGTTATTACATCCATCTTTTCCTCTCTCTCTTCTTGTGGTTAAAGCATGTACAGATAGGTTGTATTATCCCAGTGCCAGAGCTTGTATGGAAGTATGTTTACCGATGCAAAATTAAATTATTTACTAAATATTTAGTACTCACTGGCCCGAAACTTGCAATAACTTGAGATATTTCATCCCCTGACACTTTTTTAATGCCTATTTGCTCATTGGCATGTTCACCTGAAATCATGGAATTATTGTATTAAATTGTATTATTATTAAATGTTTCTTATAATAACATAATATTTACTAAATCTCTTTTCAAAACATGATAGCATAGCATTTAAATACTCAAAACGAGACATATTCACAATTTTTTTACTTAAATTATAAATAAAAAATTAAATTATCGTTAATATGACATTTGTCATTTTTTACTAGCCAGTTAGATGATATAAAAACTCATTTATTTTTTAGGCATTATTATTGTCAACTGTAGATATGTGTAAATACTCCACGTTTAAAACTTACCTAAAAATATTCTCTCATCAAACTCGCCGACACTCAAAACATATGTTTCGTAAAGATTATTTAGTGATTTCAAATTTACATCAAAATTTCCAATATCTAATAATCCCATTAAATTATCACTGTCACCTTTTAAAATCTGAAATTGAAAATTCTAATATTAGAAACATAAACACGGGTAAAACTTCATTCATTCCGTAACTATACTCAATCCATGGAGACAAGTTAATAGAGCACTCTCTCTGTTACGTAACAAATGACAAAGTCAAAAAAAGACATTGGACCAATCAGAGACGAGTCTATGTTTTTCCAATTAACTTAAAACAACAAAGTATTACAGCAGATTGAAATTTTTACACCATTCCCACTAAAGACATGTTGAAATCAAGAATTTACAAACATTAAAGATTATTAAGACATTAAATTACTTACGCCTTTGTTGAAAAATGATTTCATAACAGGTCTAAAGCTATATTCCTTCATAGTAGCAGCCTCTACAGCCAGTCCTTCTTTTATTTCACACAGAGTTGATATGATACAGGCAGGTTTACTTGGCAGTTCATATTCATCACTGAGCCAATCTTTTGGCACACCTTAGTAAAAAATACCACTGATTATTACTTTGTTTTGTTTCTCTAGTTGGTTGGAGTTAGAACGATAATTTAGCATACTCCCTAAATAATTGATCACAGTTATATAACATAATAATCAATCTCTCTTAAATTGTAAGTTATTCTAATAAAGTAATTGTAATAAAAGATGCAAGCTGTATTACACCTATAATTAAGGCTGCATTTAGATATAATCAACTTGTTACATGTGCAATTTAAACAATGTTTGTTCCTTGTTGGTGTATCCATAAAAAAATACTGCAGAACAAATTTGGCCAAATACTTATTTGTTAGATTAATGTATGAAAATCAAATAAAGGCATTCAAGAATGTCAAAACAGAATTTCTAAAAAGTAAAATAATTCGGTTTCGAAAGCTATACAAGATTTAATTACTATGTTCTATGACAATGAATACTTTAATAACTTAAGATTCCTCTGAAAAAAATATATGTGTATATTGTGGGTGCTAAAGTTACAGTAGAAATAATGATTTGTATTTGTTTATCACTTCAAGTCTTTTATTGACTAACTGAGTGGCTTGTTTTGTATTTAAAGAACTCAAGTCCAGCTAGATGAACTGGCTTTAATGTTGACAATATTATTAAAGTATCATTTATTTACCTTTAAATGATGGATTTATTAAATCAATTCTTCTAGACATAAAGGCATTTGCAAAGACAAAGTCTAAACATGATAACAGTACATGATACATGTCCACTAGGTCATCAGCCGAGTTGTGGAACTCTCCCTTCACACACACATACAAACACCATGTGAATTCAAATAAAGCATTTGTTGAACACGGCTGCAGCCTAAAATCAAGAACATTATAGTAGCTTAGGAATATATTTGATTTCTCAAGTAACTACCTACATACTTTATGGTAAAAAAAAATGCAGTTTCTAAATAATTTACTCTAAAATATATTTACTCTGTAATATAATTTATAATTTACTTTAAATATTTTAAGAAAATTTCTTGTTTGGTAAGAATACTCACTTGTGCTTTTTACTTTTAGGATTATTTTTGACTGGTTCATTTGTTAATCCTGAAAATATTTCTTGAAACAAAGGTTGAAAATTTCTAAACAATACAGTAGATACAGCAAATTTGTGTTCAAGTCTTGTTATTCTATCTTTGAAATCAGATGGCATTAAAGCCATTTCCATCCAATTCTTGATTTTATTGAAAAACTGTATAAGGCTGAAAACATTTTAACATGTTACTTTTATTGGTTTAAGGATGAAATAATATTTCCATTTGAAAAATATTCATAAAAAAATGGAATGAGACGGTGGCCACAAATACACAAAACCAGAATAAAATAGGATTTATGCTTTTTTTGTACCGTTTAATAACACAATGAGTTAATAATGCTGTTCATACCTTATATTACAAAGCCTTAGAAGTCGTGTTAGGCTAACACAGTTTCCTTCAACAGCCTTCCCAGATTCTACAGTCGGTGTCATTGATGTTCTGCACGCTACATATAAGGCACAGGCCATCCAGTGCATAGCATCGCCCTAAGTTGTTTATGAAACACAACAATACTAAGGTTAATTAATTGGAACAACAGTGTCATATAAAACTTTGAATTAATGTTTTCAGTGCTTTTATTAAATATAGCGTTCGAGTACTTACATCAAGCGTATAATTTCGTTTTATTTCTAAAAATGATTCCTTAGATTTTTTCGCAGCAACTGGATCTACGTTTAATTTAGAACACAAATTGTCTATCATAGCTATCCAATTCTCTTCACTCTCATCTTGTTTCGACATTTTTATACAAGTGTTATTTTATTTAAAATGTATAAAATATAAAACAGTGCAAATAATAAATAAAAGGAAGATCTCAAACTTATCCCGATTTGGAGGAATTTTGACAACTACTTGGCGGGAAGATTAATCCCGCCTACACATTGCACACGCGCGCCCTCTGACAAATGACAAATGCTATTTTTTTCATGGAAAGGCATTGGCAACTAAGCTATTAGCCATAAAAACAATATTTAGTCTGTAAAACGGAGAACCGGCGGGAAACCCCAAGGAGCGCGGCTCCAGTCCCCAATCAAATATCATGAATTAATATTTATTCATTTATTTTAAGCTTTAAACTTAAAACTAACATCACACTTTGAACAAAATTACCGATTTTAAACCACCTCTACGAATATTTACATTATACGCGTATGTTATGAGCCTGCTACACTATGCTCTTCGCGCGCTAACGCGATGTTTCCCTGTCTATCCACACATTGCTCTACTCACGCAATTAATCGCGACGCTCCGCACTTGTCATTTGTTTTTGCTATACAATGCACGATGAAACAGTGTCAGCCTGGGCGCTATGTATTTTTCGTATATCAATGTCATACAAATTGTATTATATACTTGGATTATAATAATACTAGCTGTTGCCCGCAGCTTCGCCCGTGTTAACTTTTAAAATTTGAGGGGTTGACCACCCTTATCACTTAGGGGTATGAAAATAGATAGTAGCCGATTCTCAGACCCACTGAATACGCATTTAAAATTTAATAAAAAATCGGTTAAGCCGTTTCGGAGGAGTACGGTAACTAACATTGTGACATGGAAATTTTATCTAATACTAGCTGTTGCCCGCAGCTTCGCCCGCGTTAACTTTTAAAATTTGAGGGGTTGACCACCCTTATCACTTAGGGGTATGAAAAATACATAGTAGCCGATTCTCAGACCTACTGAATACGCATATAAAATTTGGTAAAAATCGGTAAATCCGTTTCGGAGGAGTACGGTAACTAACATTGTGACATGTAAATTTTATATCTTACTAGCTGTTGCCCGCAGCTTCGCCCGCGTTAACTTTTAAAATTTGAGGGGTTGACCACCCTTATCACTTAGGGGTATGAAAAATAGATAAGTAGTAGCCGATTCTCAGACCTACTGAATACGCATATAAAATTTGGTAAAAATCGATAAAGCCGTTTCGGAGGAGTACGGTAACTAACATTGTGACATGGAAATTTTATATATTAGATAATATATATAATATAAAGTTAACGCGGGCGAAGCTGCGGGCAACAGCTAGTTTTTTATAATATATATATATTAAATAGATTTTATAATATATTCATCATCATCATCACTCTTTATCAGTCCACTGCTAAACATAGGCCTCCTTTAATGACGCTGGCATTGGGGTTTCCTGTCGTTTTTCCATATGCCAGACTTGGATTCGGCAATACCAAACAAAAACAGATTGAGCTTTATTGACATTGGCAGCATGGCCTCTATTCTCAGGCCTAAGCCTGTTCCAATTGAACGAAAAAAATAATAGAATGAAGTACATTTTAATTTTTTTATAACCAAATTACCAAAACAAATAAGAAATTCAGTTAATATCATGTAAATTTAATTAAATTATAACATTCCATTAACCTATTCACTCAAAATGCTTTCTATTATATCGTTAAAATAGCAACAATTGGTATTCCACATTACATAAGGGCGTAAGCGCAATTTTTGCGCGATCTTACAAAACAAATTTCGAATTTCATTTATTTTGGAGTAAATTTTCATATAAAAAATGATTAGAAAGCTATTCCATTGTTCGTGTGTTCATTTTAGCAGCAAAAAGCAGGGGATTAAACTTTGCAAAATGATTAACCCGAAGAAAAATAAGTGTGTTGTTATTTTATTACATTAATAAGTGTGTGTGTTTTGTACATAAATCGGTTTCAGGAGATCATATTTTGTAATTTTTTCAGCCAATGGTACCCTGTACAATCTATTGGAGCAAACACTATGCCTAGCATGAAAAGCTTGACCAAAACGGAAAAAGAACCTGGCAAGCGAGGAGTAAGGAGAATTGCAATGCTAAATAAACTTTTTATGAAGAATATTACAGACATTATGTCGACTGGTACAGTCTCTATGAAAGTTGTGGGTCGAGGTATTGAAATATCAAAGGTAATAATATAAGCTTGCAGCAACATTCTCGCTACACTATGCAGAAAACTTACATAACTTTTCCTAGTAAGCATTCAATTTATTCCTGTTGAATATAACAATATTGATGTTTTAACAATAAATACACTAAAAAAAATGGTAAGCTATTCCATTTTTTTTTACATTCTGTAACATGGCAATCTGTTAAATTAACAATAAGCCTAGCTTCTGGCCGATGTATTCATCTAAGTAATTTAAGTCACAGGAGCCATGCTAATTTATTGGCTAACACTTCATATAGCAGAATCTATCCGTAAGTGTAGGAATGCTGTCTTTTATTCGTTTGTGCTGTATGTGATCTGCATCCACTCAGTTTTATAGTTAGTGCATTTTTTTGTTGATATTTAATATTTAATACTATAGTTGGAGATCTCTTCCTTGACGGTACTGATTTTTAAGTCATTGTAGATGTTGGAAATACATATATTTTGGAATCTCTCAATAATTTTGATGTTGCTATTGCTGGCCGTACCCCATAGTTGGATCCCGTAAGTCCATATTATTGGTTTCAAGATGAAATAAAAAGATCATAGAAATAAAAAGCACATTTTTTTTTCTTTAATGGCTTTCACATCTCTCGTGTGCGAGACGTATTTGGCCAACTACGATTATGGTTATATGGACATATACTGGTTATATGAAAGTAGCACGCAGGGAAAAATGTTCGGTGTTTATTTTTGGGTATTGACAGGTATTTGATCCAGGATACCTAAAACAAATAACATTAAATGACGATCCAAACATCACAAGACAATTACGGTATAATACTTTTTATTAGTAGGAAATGGAAAATATTAGTAAGAAGAAGGAAAATAATCTAACTAAATATCTATAAACCTTCAGACTTTAAAATTTTAAATCATGAAAAGAAATATATTTCATTAAATCTAATATATAAAATTTCCATGTCACAATGTTAGTTACCGTACTCCTCCGAAACGGCTTTACCGATTTTTACCAAATTTTATATGCGTATTCAGTAGGTCTGAGAATCGGCTACTATCTATTTTTCATACCCCTAAGTGATAAGGGTGGTCAACCCCTCAAATTTTAAAAGTTAACGCGGGCGAAGCTGCGGGCAACAGCTAGTATACTATAAAAGATGAATGCGAATAAGTGAGAAGAGACTGAAATTTGATAGGTCGGGGTATATCTGGAGGGAGAATGTCGTATAAAGAAAATTACAATTTAGGACAATTGAAAAAAATATGATCTACAGTCCCATCGTCCAAACCACATTCACAAAGAGAGTTATCGCGTACTCTGATTTTGGCAAGGAAGACCGGTGTGCAAGCATGACCCAGGCGGAGGCGACATATGGTAGATGTGACTTGTTTGTCACCTTTTCGAAATTGCAAGAACCAGGGCTTCCGTGGTATCAAAGGTTGTATATCCCCGTAGTAACGCCCTTTTATAAGTCTTGAGGTATCCCATACATCTTGCCAATCAATATATGCAAGTTCGTTAGAGGTACATAACAAATTGGTATGGTATATTTCCGTATGATTTTCAGATCACATAATGTAGCATATTTAGCCCAAGAATCCACTGTCTCATTATCTGTAATACCAGAGTGCCCAGGAATCCAAGCAAGGACTATATTTATACCTTTTTGACTACAATTAAATAGTATCTCTTTAATCTTAAAAATAAGAGGGAGCTAAATATTCATTTTGAATTGATTACTGCAAATTTTTTGTAAACAACTTCTACAGTCTGTAAAGATAATTGATTTGGAAAAATTATGAGATTCAGCGAATAGAAGTGCCTCATTTTTTGATTTTTGAAATTTAATGGGTATAAGTAGCCGTAGATTCTAAATCATATGTAAGAGATACCATGATATGATTCTAATCAATGGCTATCATTTATCTATATTATGAGCTCAAATCTGTCTTCTATCAGATATAACTTTCTTCGATCTTCAAATGTTTGAACTAAGATAATTACCGTATTCTGCTGTACAAGTGACATCATCACACGTTTTCTAATTATTTATTATTTTCTCCAGTATTGAGTAACGAAAAAAATATGTGAGTAATGTAGATAGGTATATTTATCATATAAATTATCAGCACCTGGGGAGATTCGAATTGATCCTGACCGACGCCATGAAATAGGTTTTTATAAATTTCTCCATGCACCCGAACATGAAAACATCGCTTGTTCGCCGGTAATATATCCTAAGGAGACCGTCATGACTGATGAGATTAAAGGTTTTTGAAAGTAAAGTTCATCATCCCGCATTGGTTCAGCGCTCGCCTGGTTTCGATGAGGGCTGTGCTCCGCAATGGAGCATATAAGGTTGATGCTGATGATGATAATAATTAACACATAATATTCATTAAATTACAGGTCAAGGTATCCCCAGACTTTCGAACTGTAAACGTATTTTGGGTGTGCAAGGGTAACTCCACAGATGAGGAGACTGAAAACTTGTTGAACTCTGTAGCTGGACCGCTGAGGCATGAACTATCTACTTTACGCCTGATGGGAGAAGTGCCGTTTGTGACATTTTTGAAAGGTTTTTTATTTTGTTTTACTTGTTTACATGCTGCTTATTTCTTTAATTTCATATTTTTGTTAGAGGTAGTGCCATCCTGCTTGACATCCAGAGTGACGGCTATGCTGTCGCGTTTCGTGCGGTTTTTGAGTTTCCGGTGGCCTATTGGGAGGGATAGGAAAAAGGAGGGCAACGCATCTGCTTAATCTCTGGTTGTGTGGATGTGTATGAGCGTCGACAGTCGCCAAAAGGCTTCGACTGCTTGTTTGCCATCCTATGCTATAAAAAAAGAAACAATTCTGCTTTTTTTCGAAAAGGAGAGCAGGACAAACATTGTACATAGGAACAGAGACACCTCAGTTTAGACATTTTTTTATTATGGCAAACGGAAATAAACGAGTAGTCGGAGCCTTATGGTGACTAATGACGCTCATACACATCCACACAACCAGAGATTATGCAGATGCGTTGCCCTCCTTTTCCCTATAAACCCACAATGGGCTACCACATGAACCGCAACAACATAGATGTCACTTTACGGCGGTATTATGTGAGCGAGAAGTTCCACCCCGGTCATGCCGGCCCAATTTGGCTGCAATGCAGTAATGGCACTACCTCTTACTAAAATCACAATGCATAAATAAGTCGAACTAGCTTATGTTCACGGGCGACGCAGATCTCGGCGGTTTGGGTATCTAACAAATATTTTTTAAGAGGTAGTGCCATGCTGCTATGCAGCCGACTTGGGCCGGCACGACCGGGGTGGTACCTCTCGCTCACATAACACCGGCGTCAAGTGACAGGTTTTGTGCGGTTTGTGAGTTTCCAGTAGCCAATTGGGGAGATAGGGAAAAGCAACACACCTGCATAATCTCTGGTTGCGGATGTGTACGGGCGTCGGTACCATAATGCTCCGACTGCTTGTTTGCCCCTTGTGACATAAAAAATGTTTATAGGTATCAATGCGAGTTTTAAACTCCGTTGCTCCAATCCATCTGAAATTGTGTACCTACTTGGGTTTTTGGAATTCTCCATCATGATATTGAGATTGGAATTGTTTGAGTTTGTACCTTGTACGTTGAATGAGCTGAACAAGTCCGTAAAAATAACTTTTTATAAAATAAGCTAAAAGCTGTGATTGTGTAATGACGCCTTTTCAAGACTCTCATTCTTTATTTTCAGACAGACAAGAAGCTCTTATAGTGGATATAGACCGTCGTTTATCAGAAGCTGATTACGGAGAAGATTATACACCTACAGATACTGGACATCTACTGAAAACCGACTTTGTATTGAACACCAAGTTATCACCTGAAATGAAAGTGGGTAAATCTTTCAAGTTTGTAGAGATAGAAGAACTGGCGGACTAGCTACTTGAAAAGTACTTGAAAACAAGTTCGCCTCGACCCCTTATTGTATTAGAGCCTGGCAAATTATTGTGTTAATTATTTGTATATTAGTATGATTTTTCTAGATTGGCAAACTGGCAGACAAGCCATATAATTATAAGCCAGAGTCGCCCGTGAACATAAGTTTACCTGGATCTAGCAGAGGCAACTCATTTATATGATGCCTATCCTGGGGCATAAGATGTTAAGTCTCTGTACCAGTAATTGCACTGTTCAATATGCACAGTAAAATTTGCCAGAAAAAATAAGCTGCTGAGCCAGCATGCGTACAGCGAGATATCTCTTGACTAGAGAGAGTGAGATAATATCTACATTGAGTTTTCTCGATAACTTGTTAGGGTAATACGATAGTGCTACTACGAGAACACTTCGTACACCGAAATGATATAATTACTAGCTGTTGCCCACTGCTTCGCCCGCGTTAACTTACTTAACTCCTATTAGTCACAGCGTGATGTTATATAGCCTGCCTTCCTCGTTAAATGGGCTAACACTGAAAGAATTTTTCAAATCGGATCAGTAGTTCCTGAAATCAGCGCGTTCAAACGAACAAACTCTTCAGTTTTATATTATTAAATATAGATAGTAGGGAAACGCCACGGTATACGAAAAATAGGCACCCGGTTTTATTTATTTAAGTTTAAATTACTTTATCGTGACCTTAATATTGAAAACGCATGTTAGCTAAAGAGAGATTATACGAGTAAAGGGGTTGACAAAATTTTTCGTGCGCGCATGCTAGGCCAGCAGGATGGTGATAGTCACGTAGATATAGAATATTTAATTAAAATAATAAAATCAGTGCAAATATATATAAGATAATTTATTTATTGTTAAGGCCAAAATAAAACATCTTGAAGACCAAGAGCCCACACACGAAGAGCCGTTACCAGAAATGACTCATAACGTCTACGGTCTGGAACATGAGAAGATTATGAGCAGGCTCCTAGCGGCCAGGAAGAAGACGAAGGATGCGTGGAGTCACTTGAATAAGTCGGACCCTAACATCATATCATACAGAGCTCTCAACACCGAGGAACAGGCTGTTGATACGAGCAAGCAGAAAAAGGAACTCGCTGAGTTTTTGTTGCAGAGACAGGTGATTTGGTTTAATACTGATTTAATATTTTATATATACACTAGCTGTTGGCCGCAGCTTCGCCTGCGTTAATTTAGATTTACAGCCGCATCTGGATTGATGATGATTATTTTTATAGCCTAAGTTATTCCTTATAACATCAGCTATCTGCCAGTGAAAGTCCCGTCAAAATCCGCCCAGCCGTTTCAGAGATTAGCCGGAACAAACAGACAGACATAGAGACAAAAATTGTAAAAAATGTTATTTTGGTATATGTACCGTGTATATCCATATGCATTTAATAAAAAACAGACACTTCAATTTTATTTATTTGTATAGATATATAAGCGTTTCTGAATGGTATGAAAATCTCGGTGCGGTGGCAGTTAGACGTTAGAAGTGCGTTTCATCTATCCTGGAATTTGCATGCAAACGAGGCCTAAGTATTATTATGTAACGCCTATTAAGACGTTTACGTGCTGTATGCGATCTAACTTCGTATACGTTGCGAAGTAGTCGTAGAATAACTTGTAATATGGTAGCTTACGCACTACCCCACCATGGTTCAGGCCTTGTCGTGGCGGTGGCGTCAGTAGCCTAGGGTGAGCCTAGCACCTTGGGTGAAGCTAATTGAGCCGAGGGGGCTATTTGTACCCCTCTTATAAGAAGAGGGGACAAAAGAGCAGGGGGCAAGGGGTGAGGATGGGTACCGACGTTGGGAAGAGTTGTTCTGTGGTGCGGGGCAACCCCTCTGTGGAGGTGGTGGCGGTCCCTTGGGGGACTGACTAGCCGTCGAGGCGCCCTGTTTGTTTATTAGATCCGGGGCATCTCACCAAAGGCGGCATTGTGGCACTCGCCGGGTTTTAGTGGGTAGAGCTGCGTTCACTTACCAGCTTTCGGTTGCAGCGAGTCCCACATGCCCGCGTGGGGTGACCCCAATGGGAAAAAAGCTTACGCATTAAATTAGGTAATAATTATTGTCGTTCGACTTTTCTGCATCATTCGTGAATCTCTATTTCAAGATTTATGAACGGACCAAGGAAGCCACAGTTCTATTTGTATGTGGCAAAGAGCAAGAGAATTTCCTAAAGTATTTTTGAGGGACTCGCAGTGTCTCCCTCATGAATCACCTTTATTCAATTACATACAAATAGAGTTGATGATCTAAGTATCTTATCTTCCTCATATCTACTTCTGCTTAAATCTACAAAAAAAATATCAATAGTTCGTCATGCTTATTGAATGCAAGGTATTGTAACCTTGTAATGTTTCCGAGAAAGCTTTCAATGTTGTTATTATAATTATAACCATTGCAGATAAAGATGTTACAATGTAAACAAACAAGTTAATAAAAGACATTGAGTTACGTACAGATAACGCTTGCAATAAATTATGTAGATAAGTCAGCTTTTGTAGTGGCAAATGTATATATGACCTCTGTGGCTCAACGCTCAAGTCGGAGGAAGCGGGTTCAAATCCCGCCGGAGAACAAAAAGTTTTCTATTTTCCTCGGTCGTGGATGTATGATGACGATGATGATGATGATTAGGATGACCGCGACATACTATGGTGTGCTGCCAAAGGATCCTATACAATTGTTACATCGACAAGAATAAAATTAGCATATCATCAAGGTAAACAAAACCAACCATATAGGCATTTTTTTCCCAATAACTAAAAAAATTGGAAACACCAGCTTTCAAACAAAAAAATAATTTTTCAAATCGGTCCAGCCATCTTCGAGTACTCGGGGTACATACATAAAACAAATTCCGACGAATTGAGAACCTCCTTCTTTTTGAAGTCGGTTAAAAATATAACTTTAACAAGTTCCATATTGTTTACAAATTTTTACGCGAATATCACTCATAATAATGCCTTTTACGGATTTTATCTCGGGCTTATCAGGATTTTTACACGACAGACATTTTGAATACTTTACAGAAATAAACAATTTTTCCCGTGACAAATTCTTGTAAAACGTTATTTAATTTTGAATCCCATTTATTTTATTTTTCTTTTCCGCCGGGAAATGCTCTTAGGCATCCCGCGGGGGATGGGGAACTCCCCAGGCGGATATGTGGGACTCGCTGCCCTCGAAAGATGGTAAGGTGGACGCAGCCCTACCCACTAAAACCCGGCGAGTGCCAAAAATTCCGCCTTTGGTGAGGTGCCCCGGATCTGTATAGCAAACAGGGCACATTTGAATGCCTCCTCTGTCCAAAATAAAGTAACTATTTGTATTTATTATATAAATTATTTATTATTATTATTATTCCAGATCATGCAGAAACGCCTGGCCAAGGAGTCTCGCAACCCTCGTACCACCATCGATGCGGTGTACCAAGACCACACCAGGGACGACGACTACGAAGACGTCGATTACGAATATGACGATTACGACGAGCCCGACGACCAGTTTTACGACGAACTGAAGAAATAACACTAGATGATACATAGATTTACCAGTGGAGCGCATCCCTCGATGCGCTGTGCCGCTCTCCCGCTAGGTACCACCTTGCTTGTTTCTCCGTGAAACAGCTTGGCTGTGTTTGTAGATAGTGTGATATGTAGATATTATGATAGTGTGTTGTAAATAAATGAGTTTTAATATGGTTTTGTATTGATTATTTATCCATATGAACTACTCTATAAATATATCGTATAATAAATCGTAAATCTAAAATAATATATTAAATCTGATATGCGTGTTTATTTGAATGAATCTCCGAAACTCTGACCAACAATGACTATTTTTCGCGGTATGTAAGTTGAACCAAAATAGCTGCCGTTCGCGCAGGTGCAATTATGGACAAAAGTGTAGGACGCATGATCCGCGGTTGCCCGGAAAATTCAAAAATGTTATGGGAAAAACTGTGAAACTGTCGTATTTAAATATATTTTTATGAAGACAGTTTCTTAGTTAAAATACCTAATTTTTTTTAAAAAGCGCTCGTATTACCTTCCCAATACCGTGAATCCTTATTTCAAATATCCGTGGTTTAGCTATAGCCTGACCAGAAATATATAAACCCTGCTTTGGAGTCGCCACTGTTTCTTTTATACGATAACACCTGGTGGTAACACAATATGGTATAGTCCACAAAGAAATTAGTTCCGAATTTTTCCGCAACATGGCGAGGGTTTATATAACGGGTGTATTTGGAACACTTGCGAAAACGAAGAGGTATGATAGTGTTGGCATAGCCTGACATGATAAAAGTGAAAAAAACGCGTTTTCTTCATTTTTGGTTGCCATTTTTTGTATAATCCGGTTTAGTAAACATGTTACAGGAATTTGATGATAATGCTTTAAAATAATGGTTTTTTGAAAAAAAAAACAGCAATGTAATAAACTTAAATAAACGGCTAGCGGACTGAATCAGCTGATAGCGTTCGCCGCATGCACGAGGTGAACGAACTCCCGCGCACGCGTCTTCAGTGCGCCCGCTAGTCGCGCGTCTCGCGTTTAGGATGAGTGCATAGTGTGTATACATAGATTGCGGGTGTGCAAAATACAAAAGTCCTAAAATTTTCTTTTTATTATATTATATAGTATATAAATAGTATATTATTAGGGTTTAATCTTCGCAAGCGTTCCAAATACACCCGGTATTTTATCAGACTATACACAGGTATTGGCCGTATTGCTACAATGAGCTGATGTTGCTGCTTATCAACGGGCAGTCAGCCAGTAGTGGACGATGTAATGATAATACTTCGACTATCCTACTAACATTAAAAAAATGTGGAAAGACTGGAGAAATAAAGTATTTTTAATGTCATAAGGAGCAGTCAGAGCCTTATGACATCCACACAACCAAAAGTATTGCAGATGCGATGCCCTCCCTATCCTCCCCAATAGGCCACCGGAAACTCACAAACCGCACGAAACGCGACATATAGCTGTCACTTGACGCCGGTGTTACACCACCACTTTTACTAAAAAAATTGGTTGTCTGTAAAGTCGGCTTACTGACGATAGTTGAACGTGACAACGTCTTAAGAAAATGGAACGCCTCAGAGCGAGGTAACGCCGCATACATCATGTTTTTTCGTTCGTGCAGCCGGTTCCATCGAATTATAAGACGTTGTCACGTCAAAAGTATACTCAAAAATAGTTGAAAAAGTATGCCATTTGTTTTCTTCAGCAAAACATCAATTTTTTTTTATATAATATACAGCGCAATAGAAGAGATAATAAGAAACTACAATTGCCAGATCATAACACATTAACGATCCAAAAAAGCGTAATTTGTCTCCAAAAATTTTTAACAAGCTGCCAAAAGATTGGAAGAATTTAAATGAAAACTTGTTTAAAAAGAAGTTAATATTAATTTACTATTAGATGGAGTTTATTATGATATTAAAGATTATTTTAATGATAAATTGTAAATTTAACTATAATTTCAAATTTTTCTTACTTATCATAATTATTACTTTTATATAATTTGTACGCCGTAACTGTAAAATATGACTGTGCTTTAATTTGATATCACCAAATATTGTAAAATACTCATGTTTACAAATAAAATACCTTTATCTTTATCTTATTGTTATCGTTCAGATAGCGTGAATATGAACAGATGGATGTATTGCGTATCATGTACCTGTTTCTATCAAGGTTTATAAAACGGTGGGAGCTATGCGCTTTCATCGCGCTTGTCTGCACGATTACCATCATCCTTTTTTTTCTTACCTCGGGCATGTCGACGGCTAGTCAGTCCCCCAAGGGACCGATGCCACCGACGATGAGGGGTTGTCGCGAACCATAGAACAACCTCTCCCAACGTTGGGACAGTACAGTGGGGTGAGGTTCCCGTCCTCGCCCCTTGCCCCTTGCTCTTTTGTCCCCTCTTCTTATAAGAGGGGTACAAATAGCCCCCCTCGGCTCAATTAGCTTCGCCCAAAGTGGCTGGGCTAAGCCTAGGCTACTGAACCCCACCGCCACTTCAAGGCCAATTGACTAAATTAGTATTTCTATTAAATTACCTATTAGTCATTGCCCGCTTACTAAAAATACTTTTGTTATCTTTTTGAACTGTCTAAACTCTAAAATAAATTCGGCTTAGTTTTTTATATCTATTATTTCCGATTTCTTTAAGAATAAGATAAAATTGTTTAAGATAAAGAAGATAGCATTTTGGTGAGTAATGCCTTTTGCAAGTACAAGTAATGCATGTACGCATTTCCAAAAAATAATTCAGTTGAGTCATCAACAAAAGGAGAGTAAAATAGTTTGGATAATACAAAAATGCACGCCTCATAAAATCATCACTCATCAACAATAAAATTGATTATTCAATATATTATAGCTTTTTATTCTCCGTGTCGTTAATAAGAGCGTTTGGCTGTAGGCTAAGGTTGTATATTTTAGCTGAGGTGCCCCGGTCTCACAAAGGCGCCATATGTGGCACTCACCGGGTTTTAGTGGGTAGAGCTGCGTCCACTTACAAGCTTTCGGGCGCAGCGAGTCCCACATGCCCGCGTGAGGAGACCCACTCCCCCGCGGGATTCCTCAGAGCATTTCTCGGCGTTAAGGAAAAAAAATACCTACTTGATTAATATTTAGCCTTAGAGTACATACATAATATATAGAACGCGCATCACTTAGTACGAACTGTAGGTAAGCACAGGTATGAACCTCAGTATGAACGTAGACAAGACCATTGTCTTGGAAACTTTCAATCAGTATCAAACCAGCACGCGCTTTTCATCATATAATACATATGTTTATATGTTAAAATGGTAAAATACCTATAAGTGGTAATTTGTAAGAATGATTCCTGGAAACAAAATAAAAGAAAGCAATAACATTCAAAGTCTTGGCGTTATGCGGGGTGCCTGTGTTCAGCAGTGGGTGGATAGGGACTGATGGTGAATGATGATGATGATAATGATGAATGTTCTAATTTCAAATTTCTTTTTCATCTATTACGCATGGAACGTCACTTTCACAGCGCTTTACTATATATAAATATCTACGCATCTGCTTACGATCGGCTCAAGTATAGCAGGTAGTAGCTAAGCATAGGAGGACTAGGAGTAGGATCAGTCATCTTGCATACATTGTAAGAGGCCCTATGTCTCATTTTTTTTAAATAGCATAGGTGGGCAAACGAATCAGCAGTCGAATCGCGCCCATTCCATCTATTTGGAGGCCACTCACCCTCAATATTCTCTCATCATCATCATCAGCCTCTTTCCGTCGACTGCTGAACATAGCCCCTCTTCAATAAACGCCAAGACGGCCGATCCCTTGCCACTCGCATCCAACACGGACCGGCCACCGCACGGAGATCGTCTTCCCACCTGACCGACCTACACTTCAAAACTCGCCATTTTTTTAAAATTTATGTTAATTGGATAGGCAAATTGGCAAACGTGCCACCTGATGGTAAGTGATCGACGTCGCCCATGAACATAAACTAGTTTACCTGGAACGAGCCCAGGCAACTTATCCTGAGACATAAGATGTTAAGTCTCGGTGCCAGTAATTACACTTTGTTGTGAGTGTTGAAGAGCAAGACAGGCGTCTTGCTCTTCTCTCCGAAACACAGCAAAGCTGTTTCACGGGAGAAACAAGCAAGATGGTGGTACCCATGCAGACGGGAGCGCCGCACAGCGCTTCCATCCCACCGGCCATTAATGTTTATGCTACAAGCTGTCAAGTTTAAAGTCTTAAAGACGTCTTCCAAAGCATCAGTGAACAGTTTTGGGGAAACAATAGCCCCCTGTCACACAGTTCGATGCAATTGGATTGGTCTTGTTTGACCTCCCGGAACGGACATAAAGACGGCGTCGTATAATCCTCTCAACACTTCAACGTATCGCCAATCAACCTGATATCGCTGAAGAGCTTCCAGAACAGCCCAGGTTTCAACGGAGTCAAAAGCTTTCTCATAGTCAAAGGCAAGGCACAATGGCTTGTTGTACCCATAGGTCTTCTGTACAATATGTCCTATAGTCTGAATGTGGTCTATGGTCCATGTTCCTTCACGTTAGCGGTGAAGTCACGTGGCAAATAATCTATACAGATAAATAAAATTGGAGTGTCTGTTTGTAACATTAATTGCTTATGGATGTATACACGGTACATAGTCCTTTTTACAATTTTTGTCTGTCTGTCTGTTTGTAATCAAATATTAAAGCTTTATTAATTGTATAGAGAATTAAAGTCCTCAATATCCTTGTTATGAAAAATTTGGTCAAAGTACAGTATAACGTGATTATAACAAAATGAATCATGATTTCCACGTTGTAATTCCAACACATTTAATACAATACGGAATTATTTACTATAATACGGTATTATAGTGACAATCGTACATTTTCCTTGAATGAGTCACGGAGTTCGTCACTAACTTGATGTAAATGACTAACATCATCAAGTGAACTATTTATTTAATTGAGACATCATTCATCTTGAATACATTTCCGAGAATTTCTCCCCTATTTCTGGGTAATTTGAATTGATATTCTTTAAGGTTCAACCCGGTCTTGATAAAGGTTTGGGCACAGAATTTCTTCCAGAACGTTCTAAGGTCTACGAGCAAAATGCCCTTTTTATTTTTAAACATAATACTGTAAGATCTTCCGATCATCGACGAAATCCGTGAAGTCCTGGTCGGATGCGGGTTGCGGGGGATCTGATCTGATGTCGTGCTTAGCTGACATCGAATCCAAAAGTAACAATAATGACGTGGTAAACTCAAAAATTACGTCTGTAAAGCTAGAAAGGTCAAGTTTGCAGAATCACTCGTTTTATATATCAGAATTTAGTGCTCATTTAGTGCTAATTTAGTGCTGATAACAGATATTTGGTGCTGTGATAGGTGGACCAAAAATGAGAACACTGCTAACTTTTAATTAAGCTAGCAGTGTACCATTCGTGACCGCGCTTTGATACAGTTGGGGCGAGAGGCACATGAGCTAATAATTTAGTGCTCAATTAGTGCTAATTTAGTGCATATAACAGATATTTGGTGCTGTGATAAGTGGACCAAAAATGAGAACACTGCTAACTTTTAATTAAGCTAGCAGTGTACCAAACGTGACCGCGCTATGATACAGTTGAAGCGAGAGGCACATGAGCTAATAATTTAGTGCTCAAATAGTGCTGCCTGTATAAGCAAACAGATTTTTGAAAAATATATTTTTTAATTTTTTTTTCAAAGCAACTACTGCTAGTATAACGACGCCAGCAGTCTCAAGAGCTAGAAGGAGACTCTAAAACGGAAACTAATGGAATTGACTGACGTCACCATTAAGTGCTCAATTAGTGCTGCCAGTATAGCAAATGATTTTCGAAAAATATATTTTTTTTATTTTTTTTCAAAGCAACTACTGCTAATATTACGACGCCAGCAGTCTTAAGAGCGCGAAACAGACTCTAAAACGGGAACTAATGGAATTGGAAGACGTCACCATTAAGTGCTCAATTAGTGCTGCCAGTATAGGAGAGGATTTTTTTAAAATATACTTTTTAAAATTTTTTTTCAAAGCAACTACTGCTAGTATAACGACTCCAGCAGTCTCAAGAGCGAGAAACAGACTCTAAAACGGAAACTAATAGAATTGAAAGACGTCACCATTTAGTGCTCAATTAGTGCTGCCAGTATAGCAAAGGATTTTTGAAAAATAATTTACTTTTTTTTTCAATTCAACTACTGCTAGTATAACGACGCCAGCAATCTTAAGAGCTAGAAAGAGACTCTAAAACGGGAACTAATGGAATTGAAAGACGTCACCATTTAGTGCTCAATTAGTGCTGTGCAAGTGTGTGCAAGTGTTTGCTCATACAGGCAGCACTAATTGAGCACTAAATTATTAGCTCATGTGCCTCTTGCTTCAACTGTATCATAGCGCGGTCACGAATGGTACACTGCTAGCTTAATTAAAAGTTAACAGTGTTCTCATTTTTGGTCCACCTATCACTGCACCAAATATCTGTTATCAGCACTAAATTAGCACTAAATGAGCACTAAATTTTGATATATAAAACGAGTCATTCTGCTGACTTGACCTTTCTAGCTTTACAGACGTGCAAAAATTGAACATTAATAGGAGTACAAGATGATTATTAGTTGTAGACACAAAAATTAAAGAAACGCAATTATTTTATTACCTTTTAGTTATTTTATTTTTTGAAGTCCTTTATAATTTTTGTTTAATTTTTTTTATTTCATAATTGTTAGTGATTCATTAAATAAAGACATACCTACATTTTGGCATAATTAACCATATGAAGTTAGCCCAACAAAAGCTGTAAATTGTCGAGGAGTTCCCTCGACTGTCTATGGTCTCCATCATCAGACCTGTAATGGCATGCATTGCCCATATGGGTGCAAAGTTCTCATCAGTATAAAATATAAATTAATCAAGTCCAATCACAAGGTAGCTACTGTAAACTATTTAGGAATTCCCTTAACTGAGCTTCGTCTTCATCATCAGACCCCCAATCACAGTCACAACCCATCTAAGTATAAAGTTCTCATCAATATAAATTAATCAAGCCCAAACACAAGGTTACTGAAGTAAATCGTCGAGGAGTTCCCTCGACTGTCTTCCAGCTCCAGCATCAGATAGACTCTAGACCTTCATTAACTTGTAGTGCTTTAAAATGTTTATTTAAAAAAATATTAAGTGCAGTAGTCGCTCCTACGAATTTCGAAAGTTCCCCTCGATTTCTCTGGGATGCCATCATCAGATCCTGGTTTCCTTATCATGGGACCATTTGGCAAGTATACCCTTCAAACAAAAAAGAATTTTGAAAATCGGTCCACAATTGACGGAGAAATCTGTGTACTTACATAAAAAAAATACAGGCCGAATTGAGAACCTCCTCCTTTTGTTGAAGTCGGTTAAAAACTTACAAACATTGCTTCTTTATTATTGTGCGAAGACGCAGGCCGCTGCTTCCTAGTACCGTCAGTCGTCACAGTATAAGCAAAGTCATATGTATTTACACTGTGGTACCGTGTAGTCTAATGAAGTAATTCCGTTGTAAACGAAACTGCCCTAAATGCATTCAACGGATGCACATTCAGTAATTAGCATTGCCGTGTTTGATTAAATAATTAAATATTAGAATACACAATACATAAAATTTATATATTATATAAAACAGCAAGGGGAAAGAGGCGAGGACGGGAACCTCACCCCATTGTACTGTCCCGACGTTCGGAGCGGTTATTCTGTGGCGCGGTACAACCCCTCTGTGTAGGTGGCGTCGGTCCCTTGAGGGACTGACTAGCCGTCGAGGTGTCCTGTTTCCTCAACAGATCCGGGACACCTCACCAATAGCGGCATTGATGGCACTCACCGGGTCTTAGGGCTTCGTCCACTTAACAGCTTTCGGGCGCAGGGAGACCCACAAACCTGTCTCGGGAGACCTACTCCCCCGCGGGATGTCTCAGAGCATTTCCCGGCGTTAAAGAAAAAAAAAGATTTGCTAGTGTACCAGTTAAGTTTGCACAAAATAAATTGTGGTTGAAGTTTGTGAGTTTGTAGTGATCTCTGGATCCACAGAACTGATTTTGACAGTTCTTTTACCAATAGAAAGCCACATTTGTGAGTGTCATAGGCTATAAAAGTAATAAATATCAGTCCGGGTACGGCTGTATTTCTACGCAGCTGCGGGCAACAGCCAGTATGATATAAGTACAGAGTTTGAGATTTTTAGCTAATATACGTACGTATGAATGGATACTTAATTATATTAATTAAATAATTATACAGTATGATAATTTATATTTAAATAGATTTATTAACCGACTTCAATTTTTTTTTTTTTTTTTGTATGTATGTGACACGATATCTCCGCCGTTTGTGAATGGATTTCGATGGTTATTTTTTTGTTTGAAAGCTGTAGTTTCCAATTTGGTCCCATATTAATTTTATTAAGATCTGACAAGCCGTTTTTTAGTTATTCCCAATAATGTCTATATGGTTGGTTTTGTTTATCTTGATGATATGATCATTTTATTACGTGTCGATGTAATAATTGTATATGATGCTTTGGTAGCACACCATAGTATGTCGCGGTCATCGTAATCATCATCATCATCACCATCATCATCATCATGATCATCCTTTATCCATCCACTGCCGAACATGCCTCCTTCAATGAACGCCAAGACGACGAATTTCGGAATCACTAAAAATTAAGAAATAAAAGCATTTTACAAAAAATAAAAACCGACTTCAAAAATACT
Organism: Helleia helle; assembly: GCA_963853865.1. Classification (NCBI taxonomy): domain Eukaryota; kingdom Metazoa; phylum Arthropoda; class Insecta; order Lepidoptera; family Lycaenidae; genus Helleia; species Helleia helle. Next base: position 13,178,983 of record OY971433.1, on the reverse strand, counting down.
AAACTAAAAAGTAATAAAATAACAGTTTCTTTAATGTTTGTGCTTACAACATATAATCAACTTAATCTTCTACTAATGTACAAACTATGCGTTTACCACGTCATTATAGTTACTTTTGGAGTCGGTGTCAGCCAAGGTAGGTAGGTAATGTACAGCAACAAATACGACACCGACTCCAAAAGTAATAAAACAAGGGACGGACCCTTGTAGGATCACGCCTATCTTTATTTAAAGAAACAGAACTCTAAAAAATATACCCAAGCGCTGTCTTCATTCATACATAATACCAATAAATCATTGAATTCGATTCGATACAGTATAGAATTTTAATATGAAATCAATAATCCGACCCGTATACGATATTGGATATAACAATGAGTGAATGAGTGAACAATCGTTCGTGCGGGTCTGGATCGTTGGGAGTGAGCGACCGGTACCCATTGTGCCCATATCATGTCTATTATAATTATATTTGTAACTATATTTTATAGGGTTCTGCAATCGAATCGTGTCTATCGAGTCATGGCTATATGACTGACAGGACCATACTACTCCTCCAAAACAAATAGGCGTCGTTCAAACATGGCAACAACCGCGTGGTTTCAAAATTCAAAATTCAAATTTGAAAATTGATATGTAATCGTCTTTGATTATATATACGTCGACGTATATATAATCAAAGGTAATCGTATTTCCCCCTTGAACTCTGAACAAACTCAAAATAAATATATTCATAATAGAAATAAACACACCGGCATATTTAGCGGAACACAAAAAAAAGGTCCATAATTAAAAAATATGGTTTTATTTTAAAATCTACTTACTACACTTCTTTTGTTATTTAAAGTTTCATTTGTTTTACTTAAAATGAGATCACATTAAGAAAAGATTTTGCGAGTAAAGGCTATTTGTGAAAAATGGTACATGTAACCGGGAAAAGTGAAAATTTATATTAAAATAACAATTAGGTAATTAAATTAGAAAAATCTTTGCCTGCCGTCAATTTGATTTAAGAGAATTCTGCACTCATCACTAAACAATACCTTACTCCATTGGTCCGCGTTCTAAAGTCGATGTTCCTGAGCAAAAGTTAACCTGTTTCTACGATGATTTACCTCGAGCCTTGGAGCCTTGGCGGGCACAAATGAACCCAAACCAGCTTCTTCGAACTTTATTCATACCGTACGCTCACTTACGGTTACACCCCGCATTACTATTTAAAAATGTATTTATTGCTTTTCGAAGTATTCTCCGCGAAATTTGACACATTTTTCCATACGATGGAACCAATCATTGAAGCAACCATTCCATTCGGAAGTTGGGGTCTCCAAAATGGCCGTTTTGTAGGCGTCCACAGCTTCTTCAGGCGATGAAAATCTCTGACCACGCAATTTATTCTTTATTTTAGGGAAAGTATAGAAATCATTAGGGCTTAGGTCGGGGTTGTACGGCGGATGGTCTAATAATTCTATGTTTTCTTGCTCTAAAAACTCTTTAGTTCTGTGCGCGGTGTGAGAACTCGCAAACTTTCGAACTCGAAATTGTCGTGGTGGAGGATGACGCGGCGGTTGCAGTTCTCTTTACGGAGTTCAGAAACGGCCTGTGGCAAACAAATGCTAGCATACCATTCTGCATTAACCGTTCTTTGTCCCTCAAGAGGTATAGTCGCAACATGGCCGGTTTTGGAGACAAACGTGGCCACCATTTTTTTTGCAACACCGTAAACGAACAATTTTTGTTGGCTTTAACTCATTTTTCAAGTTTCGGGTTAGTACGCGTATTATATTCAGGATTCGTCACCTGAGACGATGTTGTATACAGCATTTGAGGATCCTGTGTGGAATCTTTCGAGAGTTTTGACGCACCAAGTTACGCGAGCTGCTTTTTGCTCTTCACAGAGCAAATGTATATGTAGTGCACGGTATCCATCGGGAAAACAACTTTTTTACACCTAATTGTTCATGCAAGATTATTTGTATTTGACTCATGCCAATGTCTAAAGTTGCCTGAATTTCGCCGTATGTCACATGTCGATGTTCCTCAATCAGCTTACGCACAGCATCAACGTTTTCTTGGATGACTGCAGTTTTTGGACGACCTTGACGGGGATCATCACTGAGCTTGACACGTCCACGTTGAAATTCAGCAAACCAGCGATAAATTGAGGTTTTGGATGGGGCTTCATCACCAAATGCAGAAATCATCCGGTCAACACACTGTTTTTGTGTTAAACCACTTCGAAAGTCATAATAAATCATCGCTCTAGAATTTTCTCGAGTCAATTCCATTTTCTCAACGACTAAACAAGTTTGACAAGACCTTGTGACAAGACCGAGAATCTTTTTTTAAATAAATAAATGGTATTAGATTTTTAAAACCAAGGTGTTTTCAATTAAAAAGATTTTAATATGACAGGAACAGTGAAAATATTCCATTCCCGATACTTTTAGTGCAGCCTATGTATTTGAATAAAATTTAAACAATTGCATAAAATGTGATGTTCAGTTGTTTTCTTAATTTGAAAATATGTCTTTTTAAATTAAAGACGTAGAAACCAGCCAGCAACCTTATGTGATACTGATATCAAACCTTTATTTTATGTTCCGCTAAATATGCCGGTGTGTGTAGTAGGAGTAGTAAAGACCCGCGCGGTTCACACGCGATTCTAAAATCGCGCGGTTGTCTCCGTGTCTGTACAAGCCCTTAGGCGCTTGACAACGACCGCCCGAACTTCGCCTTCGCCTCGCTCTTTTCCGCTTTAGGGGATGCGCAGGGATTTCATTTATCATTTAAATAAGAAGATACTAAAATATTCAGAATGTACTAATATATCTAAAACGATAAATAGATAAAAATATAATGAAGTATAAATTATATTTTTTTACTCCAGAAACGTGCTTTTCGACGTCTTTTTCTCGTATAATTCAAAGTATTTTTTACCTAATACAGAACCCTTCGTGTGCGAGTCCAACTCGATTTTCCGCTTCGCTGTGTTAAGTTTCAATTACATTAGAGTGCATTTACATTCTTGCTTCGGAGATAAAATTTAAGGAATTGCTTGTGTTATTCTCTAACAACTCCTTAACTCTTAACTACTTACATTACCCTGACACGCGCGCTGAGGGTTCCGTAAAATATATTTAGCCCCCGAACCAAAAAGAGGTCTTCTAAGTTTGACCGCTCTGTCTGTCCATACAGGCACCTTAGCTATGAAACGGGTGAATGCGGTTTTTTTATTTGGAAGCAGATTTTCTGGCAATAGTTCTTAGATATGTTTCATCAAAATTGGTTTAGCCGTTTCAAGTTATCAACTCTTTTGTTAGTAACTGCGGTAACTGCGGTAGGAACCTTAGACGCATAATGGGTAGGTATTCACTATATTTGCAAATATAATGTTGCATTGTAATGCTTATTTGTGGATTAACACACAAACGACATAAAATTAAGATAATTCTAATCTTCACCCCCCTAACCTGCTTAGAGGGTTTGCAGATCAGTGAACTTAACTAGGAAGCTTCCCGCAGTCTTAAAAGGGTGAAATTTCGTATGCAGACTAGGATTTACACACAAACAACATATTACGTTTAAAAGATTTAAGATAAAACTTAAATTAACAATTAAAAAAACCCCACCGCAAATCCCTTGAGTTATCAAATTCGATTGAGTAACACCTATATCTATACAGATAAATAAAATTGGAGTGTCTGTACTTTTTTATATTAAATTAACCGCTTTTTATTAAATGCATTTATACAATTGAATAATGGATGTATACACGCCACACGGTACAATTACACCAAAACATCATTTTTTAGAATTTTTGTCTGTCTGTCTGTTTGTTCCTGGCAGCTGGCTCCTGCCAATCTCTGAAACGGCCGGGTCGATTTTGATGGGCTTTCACTGGCAGACAGCTGATGCTATAAGGAGTAACTTAGGCTATAATAAAAATAATCATCACCAATCCGAGTACGGCTGTAAATCTAAGTGAACGCGGGCGAAGCTAGTGTATCTATATAATATTGATGAATGGTTTGCTCGTCGGGTACCGCTAAGTTTAAAACAATAACTAAATAGCTTAAAATAGGGAGATTAAATGAGAGCTAGTGCCATGCTGCTTTACAGCGGAATTGGGCCGGCACGACCGGGTGGTACCTCTCGCTCACATAACACCGGCATCAAGTGACAACTATGCTGTCGCGTTTCGTGCGGTTTGTGAGTTTCTGGTGGCCCAATAGGGGATAGTAAAAGGGTGGGGGGGGGACCTGGCGCGGCAGCCAGGTCCTGACGGTTGCTCTGCGTCCGGTCCTTGAGCGGTGGATGCGCCGAAAGCGCAAACCCCTCACCTTCCGTCTGACACAGGTGCTCACCAGGCATGGTTGCTTTGGTGAGTACCTGTGCCGGACGGCCCGCAGGGAGCCGTTGACAGTGTGTCACGATTGTGGCGCGGCGGTGGACTCGGCCCAGCACACACTCGAGGTGTGCCCGAGATGGGCGGCGCTGCGTCACGGTCTGACATCAGTCATCGGAGGGGACTTGTCTCTGCCGAGCGTCATCACTGCGATGCTCAGTGACGATGAGTCCTGGACGGCGATGGTCTCCTTCTGCGAGGCAGTAATGTCCCAGAAGGAGGCTGACGAGCGGGTGAGAGAGGAGGCCGCCGACGAGGCTTCCTCCCGCAGGCGACGAACGGGGGTGCGTAGGAGGCGCTATTTAATGCGCCTCCAGTAACGCCCCTGTGTTCGTGTCGGGCCCAGGATGGGAACCTGGGTCTGTATGGCACGACGTCGTGGGGACTGCTTAGTAGCGGCCGGGCAGTCCCCCCCTACGAGGAGTAGTCTGGCCTTCGCCGGGGCCAGCCTGTCGCTGAGGTGATCCTGTCCGTTGCCTGCATATCCGGGACCCTCAAAAAGCAGCTGAAGGCGCTCGCAGTGGTTTTAGTTAGGGTGGGCACTCCCAGGTGCAAGTCCCACATTGGGTCAGGATCTACCCTGCGAAAAAAAAGGGGGATAGTAAAAGGGAGGGCAACGCATCTGCATTTTTCTGCAGCAATTATCTCTGGTTGTGCGGATGTGTATGGACGTCGATAGTCGCCAAAAGGCTTTGACTACTGTATAGATAATCGAAGCAAATTGGTCGGAAATGCTAGTAAATTACTAGATTTATTATCAATCACATAAAGGACCTGACTTACTTATGAGTACGTATATAGCATTAGACTTAGGCGGTGTACCGTGTAACAGAAAGACAAATTCCGTACTACGGAGCGATCCTATGAGGTCCTTTTTACACGCTTTTTATTAGCTTCACTTGTATGTTATTTGTATGTTTGTATGTTTGTAACCGACTTCTTTGGTCGCTATTTTGACCCACTTCTAACAACCAGATTTCGTTCAAACTTTGTAGATTTATCGAGGAGGAAATTATTCCAATATCCTGATCAGGATAATCAGGATAGCAAAGGCTAGGAAGGCGTACCGCATAAGGCGCGCAAGTTACCTACATCACTTATGTTGTTTTTAGTCTCTCACTCATTTCTAAAGTGATTGCCATTAGTTGAGTACTTTAAATTAATAAAATCTTTAATTAAAAAAATCGACACTAAAAAGTAAAAAATAAATTATAGTTTTGAAAAAACTAAAAAACATGCTTTAATAGCAAACCGAACTATAAATTTGAAAATATTTTTTAATATAAGAATTAAATGGGTTAACAAAATAAATAAATGATATTACTTTATTGTAAAAAAGCGTGATGCTTGTAAATAAGTTTTTATACTAACTTCACTTTTTACAAATAGACACCCATGAAATATTTTTAACAATGAATATCGAGCACCTCACGTTTTTTTACAATAAGTAATATCATTTATTTATTTTGTTAATCCATTTAATTCGTCAATTAAAATTATTTTCAAATTTATAGTTCGGTTTGCTATTAAAGCGTGTTTTTTTAGTTTTTTTTAAACTAAGTATAATTTCATTTTAACGGAAAAAGGTACATAAAAGAAAAAAATAAGATAGTTTAAATCGGTTTGTACTTTGTAGTACCAACTTCAGAACTTATGGGTATGTGTTATAAAACACTCTTTCACAGTTTTCTGCGTGCCTTTTTGTATGGTCAAAAATGTTTCAAGTTGTTTTTCAATAATTGTAATGAATTATGTGAAATATTTAATTTAACGTATTTCTATATAACACATATATTCTCTCAGCACTCTGCTGATATCTCTCAGTTTATAGGGTAAACTTTAATTATGCAAAACCCATTCCAACGTGCGCGGAATAGTATTATTACAAGGGGTACAGTTTTCTCTTTATGTACCACAATACTAGGTACCTATAAATTATTTTCATTTTTACCTTATTAATAGAAGATACTTACTATAAGAAACTAAAACAAAAATATTATTAATTATCTCAATTTTCTTAACAACTTCTACCCATATTTCAGACAAATAAATATTTCGGAATCGCCAAAAATTACGACTTAAAAAAATAAAAACATAAGAAGTAGGTAATAATAAAAAAAAGTTTCTTTAATTTTGTGTCTACAACTTATAATCAGCTTGTTCTTCTACAACTTCTGTACAATCTTTGCGTGTAAACGCGCACGTCATTATTGTTACTTTTGGAGTCGGTATCAGCCAAGTAAGATAAAGCAACAAATACGACACCGACTCCAAGTAACAATAATGACGTGGTAAACGCAAAGATTGTATATTAGGAGAAGAATATGTTGATTATAAGTATATATATAGAAGATTATAAGTGGTAAGCACAAGAATTATCTTGTAATCACTTATAATCTTCTTTTACTTATAATCTTCTTTAATAAGAAACACATTTAATTAATATATTTTTTGAAGTCGGTTTAATTTTCAAATTTTTTATTGTTGTTTATAATGTTCTTATTCTCCATTGACAATAAAAACAAAATTAATATACTTACTTAACATATTTTATAACATAACCAAAGCTTTAAGTACCTATATAAAAGAACAGTAAATTCTTTTCAAGTTCGATACGTGAACCTGTTACCTGATGGCAAGTGGCCAACGCCGCACACATTTTTCCCGGTCTACCCCTTATTTTGCTCTAAGGCCATTCACTCATGTATTGTCTATACTCTATACTCTATAGTCAATTATATTATTATATATTAAAAGAAGATCATTGTCTATACTCTATAGTCTATTCTAAGACGCAAGACGGAAGGCAGTCCAGTAATTAATAATTATACTGCCTCTATTTCATTACCTACCATATTTTTTATATTATTTCATTACCGAAACATAGTAAACCTCCTTCACGGAGGGAATAGGTGCAATGGTGTCAAATGCAAAACGTATCTTAATTATTTTGTGAGTGGTCACGTTGATGATGAAGCCTTTTTTTATTTTCGCCCGGAAATGCTCCTAGACATTCCGCGGTGGAGGGGGGCTCCTCAGGCGGGTATGTGGGACTCGCTACGCCAGAAAGATGGTAAGGTGGATGCAACTCTACCCACTAAAACCCGGCGTGTGCCACTAATGTCGCCTTTGATGAGGTGCCCCGGATCTGTTGAGCACAGGGTACTTCAACGCCTAGTCAGTCCCCCAAGGAACCGACGCCAACTCCACAGAGGGGTCGTCCCGCACCACAGAACACCCCTCCCAACGTCGGGACAGTACAATGGGGTGAGGTTCCCATCCTCACCCCTTGCCCCCTGTTCTTCTGTCCCCTCTTCTTATAAGGGGGGTACAAAGAGCCCCCTTGGCCCAATTTGCTTCGACCAAGGTGCACCGCTCAGCCTAGGTTACTGAGCCCCACCGCCACGACAAGGCCTGAACCATGGTGGGGATTCGATGATGAAGCCTGCGCTAATCGTTTGTATGTCTGTCAATAAACATTACGTGCTAACTGCTAACTATTAACATAACGTATGAGTTAACGATGCAACATAATAGCATTTACAGCGTCTCAACGCTAATCCGATTGGCTTAAATAAGTGGATAGTGAAATGTCAAACGACCATAATATAAACGCAGAGTTGTAAATTGTAATGCTCAACAAGTTAGAAGAATCCCGTGTGAAGCCTAAAAGAAAACTGAAGGCGATTTCTGGGGTTTTCCACGCCCGTAATACGCAGTACATCATATTTTGTGCAAATAAAGTATCGATTTCCATGCTATTGTAAGCACGCACGAGGCAGCGTTGCCAAGTCACGTACCGGGCATAATGGGGAGTCTAGAATTTTAGGCGTTTTGAGAGTGTTATAACTTATAGTGCTTATAGGTAGTGGTGGAGAGTTTTTATATCGACCAAGTAATAAACTTAATCCAGGTCCTGTGTACTTTAGTGAAATATAGACGGGCGTCGGCGGCAGCGGTGGCGGCGGGGCGGGGCGCGGCGGCCACCTGTTCGTTACCCCGCGCACCCCGCGCCTCCGCCCGACGGCACCCCGCCCGGCACCCGGCTGCGCGCGCCGTTCTTCCCTCCGCTCATTCGTTCCGCGACGCGTCGAATTACCGGCCGGCCTCTCCCTCATTCGTATCGTGTTCGTTAACCGTTGCGCTCGATATTCCAGTAATTTACAAAGATGACGGAAAGCACGGATACCCCTGTCGCCGCGGCGCCCGAGAAGACCCCGACCGAAAATGGCACCACAGAAACGCCACCAGAGGAGAGTCCCGAAAAGGCTACCGAGGAAAAAGAAAAGGAGACACCCCCGCCAAAGGAGATGCGAGCGGTCGTCCTCACCGGCTTCGGAGGTCTCAAAACAGTCAAAATTCTGAAGAAACCCGAACCCACAGTCGGCGAAGGTGAAGTCTTGATTCGCGTCAAAGCATGGTAAGTTTCTACCCACTTTGGTATTGATTGTTTCCATTTTATATTACGCACAAAAAATTACCGTTAATATTTTAAGATTCCTAGATTGTTAAACGTTACAGTATTTTTAGTTAACGAAGAAATCTAGATAAAATAAACTAATTGAAAAACCAGTTTTCAAAATTTTAGCTTGTTAGGATTAATTAATTTTAATTATGTAGGAAATTTTAATTACGGAATAATACTGGCATTCTAGCTTTAGCGTTGAAAATTCGAGAAAGCATAGTTTTATGTTTAAATCTCGGTACGTACCCGTCTCATTAACATCTGCTGCAACCAGTGGCACGTAATACTTCTGCACGCACACATGACAAGTCTCAACCCACAGCGGATTTACTGAACCTTGCATTGTCCTAAAGGCACTTCAAAATTATTGTAATACAGAACCCACCCACATATTGCAAACAATCTGAATAGGTACCAAAAATGTCATTAATAGAACGTGTAGATTCGAAGGAAAATGTTAGTATAGATTATAGAAAATGATTGCAAAAAAAATCTCGATAAACTCTTGTCGTGAAAAAAGGTTTACGAGAAGATTCGCTTTAATAATACATAATATAACAGAATAAATAAATATAATATATTATATTAATTAATGAAAATGTGCATTTAAACGTGCAATTATTAGCGAAATCGGTAAATCGGTGTACAACTTTGTATAATAGGTATACCTATATACAATATCTATTTATTTACACAAAATAGTCGGCATTATCGCGTTAGAGCCCTTTGCGTTTAAAAGAAATGTTAGACGCTCTCACACATTACGGAGGCAATTTGCATATCAAACCACTTTGTTCTTTGTGTTCAATATTATCGGTCGAGTGCTTCAGATAATGCATCCAGCCGCCGACAGGCTACTTAGCCGTGATCTTCGCCCCTCCTTGCTTTTATTGATTTAAGTAGTTTTATGTAGCAGTTACGTACTGCGAGCGAGTTGAGATCTAATACAGGTGATCTATCACGGAGATATAATTAACATAGATGCGTAGAGGGTCTCGCAACTCCCGAGATATTATGGTGATCTTTTTGGAGATAAAAGTAGGGGGCTCATGACGTATATCTACTTCATGGTGCGAGTCTTGATGTTGAAATATTTTTATTGAAATTTTAGCAATTTGTAATAATTAAATTTCACAAAATTTACATGTTTGTACAATCTGCACCAATAAGAAATATAATATGACGGTACCTAAATAGGTTTTTAATATAAATTGTTTCTCGCGATTTTTTTTTCTCAGACACCTAGTCACAAGCCTAATGCATATGCGTTCTTAAGCTACATACACTAAGGATGAGATTAAAGTTATCATGTAAAAGATTCAGCTAAGAAATGATCTAGTTTTGCACCATATTAAGCCTTTAAATTTCTGACACTAGAATTAATTATTCTGCGACACTGGTGAGAAGTGGCTCTTACTCTGAGTGTAACGGAGGTGTAGTGTACAGCATCCCTACATGCTAAATATAGCTGTTATCGTATGTAAATGACCCCGACATATTCGCACCAGCTGCCGCATGTAAGATGGAGAGATTCAATATTATCTAAACTGGAACCTCTTTGGTTAACCTATACACTTATTAGGCATTTGTCATTGTAAGTCTGTACCTAGACTCTAGATCTTAGAATTATTATTCTACAAGGTTGACTAATTAAAAAAAAACAATATTTAATCTCCCTTCCTTCGTTAATTTTATATAGGTATTTAGGCTGGGTAGCTCTTCATGTGAAAATACAAAGCAGTACAGACATTAATTTACATATTTATAATTAAATTTTAACGACTAGCGGCCGTACAGATGAAGTTCTCTTATTCTATAATACGTTATAGGATAAGAGACAATGTGAGACCTATGTGACACAATGTGTTTTGGCAAACTTCAAAGTTAAAACCTTTGAGTAATAAAAAAGTTGTTGAGTTTTTCGTCTAGTCACCTAAACCATCGCTGCTCATTTAAGGTTACGGTTGTATTCATAGGCGGGCGTTGATATTTTGCTAGTACCTACACGCATAAAATATTTCGCATGTACCCTACACTACGGATTTTATTTTATCACAAATATACTGTATTTATTCGGGGGATCTTTATGTTGTAAAAAATCGATTTGATAAAAGTAAAACGAACATTTAAACTTCGAAAAGTTATATCAAGTTTACACAAAAAGGAGATTTAAACAACTTGAAATGTGTTAAAACAATTAATCACGAAAGTTCTAAATGTCCAAAGCATTGTGTAGAAGCTCTCAAAAATAAGTTGAGTACATATAGTAAGGATAAAAAACGGTTAAATCTAAAAATAGCTCGGTTCAAGGATACACAGCGCAGTCTTTGAATGTTGAGTATAAACAAAACGGACATCCCGCACATCCACAGCCTATTATGAATTTAAAAATGTTAAATCTATTATTATTAATAATCTATGGATGTGTTTCTGTACATCACTTTGGAAGAATTTTGGATTTGGAGAATTGCCAGAAAAAGAATTTGATTTATTATTTAAATTAACGTAAGTATGGCAGATGGCTTAACTAAGCCTAACGTGTTAATATTTATATCCATTATATAACTTGCTTAGAACATAATATGATAATTAGTAGGATTTGTTTTAGTCGACTCATGTATGGTGCACTGTCTTTTTCTAATACTCATCTACAATATTCACAGATTAATTCAAAACGATATCTTGACAGTAAATCATATACTAGTAATATTATCAACGCGAAAGTTTGTACCTATAGGATGTTTGTACTCTTTCACGCAAAAACTACTAAATTAAACTTAACTTAAATAAAGTAATATAGCATAAACATTGGAATAACATAGGCTATAACATAGACTTAGAATATACTGTCAGGCTATAATTTATAATTATTGTGTGTGAACTGTCCAAAATCTAATCCTGTGCAGATGAATTCGCGACCACCAGCTAGTATATCATTACCTATAATAAGTGTATAACACCCAATAATATCATTTTTAACACCCCGCTCTTTTAGTTTTTTATCAACTATATCCGTGCCTATACCGTTCTAAAATCAAACCGAAGGCAAAAAAAGGTTTTATATTGTTACATAAATTTATGGCCGGGGTAACGAGCTTCGTAAGTCGAATTCAAGAATTTAAAAAATACGATTGTGTACGGAGAAAGATCTAAAATGGTACCCAGATCAGCGATGAAACAACCGGCCCTTCTACAGGGCAAGGGTTATTTAATAGCATCATTAATTTAATGATATGTAACAGTAAAATGAAATCCAAACCTATTACGTGTAACGGATGCGAAGCTTTAGCTTGATAAGTGAGGAGGGATCAGCTATGAATGACGCCATTATATTCAATTAGGTCAAGACAGACAGCTTCGAGAACAATCTTCGTACTCACGCCCTTGCGGCTGTAGCTTTCTTTTTCTCCTTAATGATATGTGAACACGAATATGGGGTATCGTGTTGTTTTTTTCTCGATGTTGGTATTATTAGGGCTGTCAAAATGTCGCTCATTTTTTAATTAATTACATTTTGTATGTAATGTTAGGCGTCAATAAATATTAAATGTACACGAGAGAGGCGGGTGTATGGTGAGTAAGAGGTAAATTATGTTCTAAACACTTAATTTAGCTATTAATGTGGATCATTTTATTTCAGACAAAATTGTCGTAGCATATAAAATACTGTAACTGTGGCTCGTGTGTATTTATAAATGGTAAAGTATAAAAGTTACCAAAGAATCCCATAAATGCGAAATAGAAGAGTATCATAAATGCGAAAGTGAAATTATTGTTACACTACACTTCTAAATGCTGATCGGATTTCTATAAAATTCGTCAAGGAGAAGAATATAATATATATCAATTTGCCCCCCTCTTCTACATAAAAAAAATATACAGGCTATCAGAATAATTATCAGCGTTCTGCAAAACGAAGCGACTTTATGACGACACATTTTAGCTACACGCTATTTAGCTACATACGATACGATACTACATACCTACGATATTAAAATTAGTAGCAAACAAGGCAGTCTTATAATAAGCAATAAAATATTTACATCCAAACATGACAGGATTCGCCACTTATGATTTAACACATATTTGATCCATTGTATGCAATCTGCTTCAACGCTATTTGTCACTGTCATTGACCTCAAATTGCTAAATTTGGAGGGTTGCATGTTATTTATTATCCAAAGTTCCAAGTTTACCTAAAAACAACCATCAAGTAAACTTATACTTAGCCTTTATATTGATATATGAAATAGGCAAAGCGCTTGGCGAGCTTTTCTCATTTCTCAGCTTTCTGCGAGTGTTCAAGATAGCCCAGAATCGCCAGAAGTAGAGTATCATCCTTATTAAGCTCAAGTCCCTGTGTTTCTAGTAGATTCTACCATGAGACGCAAGATAATAGATCTCGGTGCCAGAAATTACTCTGCCTTTCCTTCTTTGTTTTTAACAGACTTCAAAAAAGAGGAGGTTATCAATTTGACTGTATTTTTTTCTTGCGTTACGGTTGTTAAAGTATTTGTATTTTCTTACTTTGCGGTTGTTCAAGTTTTTTTTTTTTCGGATGGATCTATGCTAACGGCCCGAAGGCCCAATTGCTACATCGGATTAGTGTGAGCCCATTCGGCTCACTTTTGGTTTATAAAAGTGGGGTGTTGCCCCCCGCCAACCGTGCAGTCTGCGACCACACGGCCTCCTGGCGTCGGTTGTGGTGTTCAAATTATTTAAATATATATTCCTTCGGGTGCTTACCGCGTTTGAGGTCACGATATATCGGAAATGTTTCAATCGTCTTGATCACGGGGAGACTGTATTCCCCACTGTAAGCAAACGAAACAATATATGCATGTATAATTAAATATGAATAGTGATCGCGTTAGTTTAAAACAATATGTTAAAGTAATGTTACGAAATTACGAAAAGAAAAATAGTAATACATTTCTCACTTAACTCTATTTTGAAAGTTACGACTATGGAGCGTACGTAGATCGGAACGCACGTCTATAATTTCATTTACTTGTTGGTCGCAATGAGATATGGCCGGTATTATCTTTTATCGGATTCCATCGCGCTGTCGTCAGCTACAGACTGTTATGAGTGCCGTTAATTGCTTACATCCTTTACTTTGTTACTGTATCAATTTAAGCCCTAAAAATAACTTGTGCCCCTCGACAAGTCTATGGTATGAAGTGCAGTATTGTGCATGTTAATGGCCGAAGCCACATAAGATGGAGCGATGATTTTGTTTATTACCCTCTTCCTTATTGAGCGTCTGCGAGATAGCCTTCTTCCTATGAGTCACTAGAAAGCAATGTTCTTCATAACTCGCATCTTATAACTTGAAGTTCTACCTGCGAGTGGGAGGACTAGCTTCGTGGTCTTAGCGATTTCTCGTATCGAATGTTCTCTTTCATTTTAAATACAGCCAGGATCATTATATGGCTTCTATTGTTTATTAAATCTACGTGGCCATGGGTGATTGGTTGGACTGTGTGGCTTCTTATTTGAGATAAGATTTGATTACAAAATGGCCACGAATAACCGGAGTTCTATTACATTAGCTCGTTCTGTTATAATGAGTATTTAGATCATTTGATAAAAGCGACATTAAAATGCTGTAAAAAAGAACATTTGTATTTTACTGTGGCAGTTTTCTTTTTTCTAACGTCTTGGCGTTCATTGAGGGGGGCCTATGTTCTTCAATGGACGGATGACGCTGATGATATTGATGATGAATGTGATGATATTGTGCAGTGAATAATTTATTATTTCTATTGATTTATTTACTATCAATATTTTTAGATGTAGTAAAACCGGTGGGAGGGAAGCGCTGTGCCGCGCTCCCGGCTGCATGGGTACCACCATCTTGCTTGTTTCTTCCGTGAAACAGCTTTGCTGTGTTTCGGAGAGAAGGGCAAGACAGGCAGTGTAATTACTGGCACAGAGACTTAACATCTTATGTCTCAGGATAGGCAACACATAAATGAGTTGCCTGGGCTCGTTCCAGGTAAACTAGTTTATGTTCATGGGCGACGTCGACCACTTACCATCAGGTGGCACGTTTGCCAGTTTTCCTATCCAACTAACATTTAAAAAAATGTACTCGAAAGCTTTTAAGTTAAGCGATCTAAAGATGATTGTAAGCTGCAGCTGTGCCAGGATCGTCCGTTAAGTAAGTGTGACTTAGTATAAAACTTAAAGCAAATATTAACTGCAAACAGAAATTCTGAGTACGAAGAAAAATCTATAAAAAGATGGCTATACGTAAGTACACATGTATCCAGACAGATTAAATCGATTAAGTTTCATGCGAGACATGAAAAACCGTACGGTTAGCCGCCGTTTACTCGCCTCTTGGAGACAGACATATAATATTTACCGGCTTTCTCTTGTGGCTTCCCCGCTTCCGTAGTTCCGTCTTTATGACTAATAATATAGCGATTAAGGCTGTACAATATGATGTCTTTGTCTTTTATTCGAATAAGAAAAAAGTTTAATAAAGAAATAGAACAAAGACACTGTGCAGTATGCACTTTATGAATTATTGCTATGTTGGTAGACATGTTTAAGAAAATGAGTTTGGTTGTTTGGTGCTTCGTAGGTAATTCTAAGGCAATACGTTTTAGTATCTATTTTGGGCATTTTCGTTAGTTGTTTAGTAAAACTTCGTAGAAAAACCTTCCTGTTGTCTGTAAAGTCGTCTTACGGACGATAAATTTACGTGATGACGTCATAATGCGTCACAAGCCGAACGCTTAGGCCGATCATGCCTCTATCGCTAGTTCCGCGCTCTCGCTTGCACGCTCGGCTCAGGCGGAACGTGACTCATTGTCACGTTTGACACATTGTCAGTCATGCTTTTTCGTGCGTGCAGCCGGCTTTCATCGATTTAACGTTATCAGGTCTAAATCTAAATCACCTCTAGTCGCGCCTAAAAATGTCTGTCTTACTTCAAAAAATGAACACTTAAGTTTTTTACAGGTCAATTCATTATCAGGTTCTTGATTTTTTCTTTTGTTATAATATTTTATTGCTGAAAGAGTAAAATGTTCAGATTGGGTCTCCGCCATTTTATTTAAGTTTTAGTTTTTTTTTTCTTGTTATTAGTCAAGGATTACTATTTCGTTTTATATATTAATATTATCTTTGTAAATCGAGCGGATTCGAAAAAAAATAATTCACAAAATATGTAATTATCAGTCAAAAAATAATTAACAAATTATGAACATAGGAATTCAAAAAAACAATAAAAATAAAAAGATTTCGAAGAATTGAGAACCTCCTCCTTTTTGAAGTCGGTTAAAAATAGTAGTGAGTCTGACACAACTTAACTATCCGAGAGCCCTTCAAAGAATAATGTATATATGTGTTCGGTATATCGCAGAAGATATACCCGTGGCATGGCCCTCCTGAATGCATCTGAATGCATGTCAGAAAAAATCTGGGTACCCTCTAGTCGCGCCTAAAGAAGTTTTTCTTTAAATAATTCAAACATGCCTTGGGCAACTACGACTACGACGCAGTAGGAGTACTACGCACTGTGTCTACGACGCACTGTGTCTACGACGCACTGTGACTGCGACGAGTCCTTAATGCGCAACAGGATATAAAGACATAAATTACATTTAATGATACGTTGCAAAGTATTGGTAGAATGTAAGCATCAATTAGCCACAAGGGTGGCGTTGTGCGTCATGATTTTATTCCCGATTCGTATTGCTAAGTTATGACTCACTTATCGACATTGACTCATTAGCCACACGAATTAAATCGATTTTTATGATTGCTCGATAATGTTTGCCTTATACGTTGATAGAGAAAGAAATGTTGAATTTTGTTTAACATTAACATTTATTAGATTTTCACTCGTTTTAATAACTTTTTCATATATTTAGCCACGGTTTACCAAGTTTTGCGTTATAAGAATCGCCGGGAAAAAGCGTAATAAAAGACAATAACACAGTGGCTTTATTATAGTTTATACTATTGCAACTAAGTTGTTTCCATTTATGCAATGACCATAAATATAAAAGGAAATTTTATTGGCGACCTTTTAGTTGGGCATTCGCGTGGCACAAACGTTATACTCAAAGCCTTTAAGGTTGCCAGGCATAAATTATGTTAATTTTACATAATTCAGGTCTACCAATTTACCTTAAAACCTATAAAGTGTACTTTCGGTTTTACTATGGTCACATTGAATATGTAATGAGATGGTACATCTGGGTCTATAAAACGAAATCCTTGACAACAGATGGCACTGGGCCCGTCTGTCGCCGAGGGCGCATTGTTCGATGTCAACGAACTTACCAAAAAGTTTCAATGCTAATTCTGACCATAAACGACAATGGACCTATATGGCAACATGCAGGATTTCTTTTGCGCATCACTAAATCTGTACTTTGGGGTACAATAAATATTCGATACATAATCGATATTATGACGATATTCCTATTAATCATAGCAGTCTCCCAGTTTTTCATGTTCGATTTAATATGGATTTTCTTTCAATGTCAAAATCCTAATTCTCAGCTATGTTACAGCTAAAATGTCTGGCGTGAACTTTGCACAATCTTCTAACATACTTTATTCCCGTTAAATTCGATCATGTCCATATTATTAGGTTCCATTAGGTTCTAGTAATCTCGATTGCTGAGTAAATTGAATTGGAAAATCCCGTGACTGGATCGCATGAAAAGGGGGTGTGGTGTGTCGGGGAAGAGGGGTGTAGCTCCCGTAATGTCTGGCGGGGGCGAGGCGAGAGGGTGCGCAGGGAGCCGGTGAGAGGGTGCGCAGGGGGGCCCGGCGCAGATCGATACGAACCCCCCGCTCCACGCCCGGGCAAACGGGACCCATGTCTTTCGACGCCAACGTTTTTTATGGCATTAACCGTGCTCTGCGATAAATATGGCATGTGTTACTTTCACATTTATAACATTTTACAACTTGTAGACGAATATTAATTTTGTAGTGTGTACTTTCCATTTTTTTAAATGGATTTTTTTCTTTTTCCTTTCGTTTGCTCCGTATGGCCAGTGTTATAACTTAAATTTATTTAAATAAAAAGTTTAATTATATAATAGTTCGGGTTTTGGGAGGGGAGTGTCCCCTCTGCTTTTGGTTTTTTTCTGGCTGTTCTAATCCTTTATACTTTCTCACATAAATACTATTTTATCAAATGCAGTATTGTAGAACAGGCCGTATTAATAATCTCAAAGGTTTGAAATTAATGAGAGTTATCCATGTAGTTATCAAAACGTGTATATTGTACAATGGACTTTTAACCTTAAAGTATGGGGGATTGGAGAGCGGTACCTGTTGATAGAGGTTCCAACTCCTAGGTTTTTAGGTAAACGTGATCTTTTAGGTAAGGAATGAATGAATGATTAAAATATTGTAGTGTGTGTGTGATTACACAAATTTAAACATAACAGAAACAATAAATAAGTAGTAGTATAGAATATAGACAACTGAGAAGTTGCAACAGAGACTCTGAATTAAGCCCATTCGGTCGAATAGTATGTGATCAATTTAGCTTTGCTTTAAAGTAGTTACTGGTTACTACCAGTAAATTAATGCTATGTTACAGCAGCTTGTAGCAGCAGCATACACAGCAATTCTGCTGTTCTTGCCGTTACATTCTTAAAAGGAGTGGAGCATAGGTTGTACTAAACTCATCTCAGTATAAGCACATTCGTGGGTGATGTTTATTAGGGGTTTCATTCGACGATCAAAAACATAGGTATCGTAAAGTCAAATCCTTGTTAAAATACAAACATTGTACAATCCATATTATCATGGAACAATATCCCTGTTGACGGCCGCTGATCGCTGATGATGATGATGATAATTATCGTTTTTTTTCGAATTGTCTAAGCTCATTATCTTGGCCCTAATGCTACATCGGTTTGGTGGTGACCCAGCTGGCTGACCTATAGATTTTTATACGACGGGGGTGACCCCCTCCAACCGTGGAGTCTTCGATCACACGGCCTCCTGAAGTCGGGTCTGTTCCCCGTCACCTTCGGTTGGAGTGGTATCGGGTGGACTCATTGAGGTGAGGACCCGGCAGATGGCGCCAGCGTGAGGTCTTGAATGTGATACTGATCGTCCTAGAACTTTAACTATATTACTACTCCCCCCATCCCTTGTTTTACTATACACATGCTGGTAATAAAATACCAATTACTAATTAGTAATGACAGCCTTTTTTTTTAATTAATTTTATTTGCTTTTAAGTTCCAGAGGATGAAGTCTTTTATAAAACAATTCGAATATGGATTATAATTAATGTAATATTGTTCGGAACTTCCCTACGGTTACAGATATCTTTTCCTATCGATGACCAATTCGTACTAATATTGTAAACGAACAAAATAATCTTGCAAAGTAACCCGATCATATATAAACGGCTGAACGAATTTGTGGTATTACACAAACTAACGTAGGTTACTTTTCCAGTTCATTCAGGGAATCTTACTAATTTTATAAACGCGAAATTTTGTACATCAGAATATGTTATAGGCTATAATTTATCCATGTACTCCTACAGGAATGGGAAGTACGCGGCTGAAACCGCGTGGCACTGCTAGTAACTTAATTTTTTTATTTGATTTCAAGTTTCAGTTTACACGCCGTAAACCGTTGTCAGTTAGTTTAGTTACAAACGGAAGGACTGTCACTATCGTTACTTAACAAAAAATTTACAGCGGGCATCTGCTTTGGTTCTACTATCATAACAACTGGGGCACGTTTTTACAACAACTAGTTTTTGTCTCAACAAGTGACGGTACAATCACTTTTACACTAGGTGAGTTTTTTGATAGTTTCAATAACTTTGAAAAAAGCTTTAGAATTGAAGGATTTGTAATTGGCCATAAGCGGCCATTTTAAACGATTTCGTTGTTAAGAGGTAGTCATGCTGCTTTGCCGAATTGGTCCGGCACGACTGTTGTACCTCTCGCTCACATAACATCGGCGTCAAGTGACAGCTATGCTATCGCGTTTCGTGCGGTTTGAGTTTCCGGTGGACCATTGGGGGGCAACACATCTGCAAAATCTCTGGTTGTGCGGATGTGTATGGACGTCGATAGTCGCCAAAAGGCTTCGACTGCTCGTTTGCCCTCCTATGCTATAAAAATCATTTACTAGCTAAAATGTATTAGCCATAGACATTTAGTCTATCTTCTTCTGTATGTCGCCAAGACTGGTGTTCTTTCTAATCCAAAAAAAAAATCAGGCTTGCAGCAGGAGGTCTTTCCGAACTTTATTACAATATAAAAAAAACAACCAACTTTACAATCTATTAATGTCCATTAGTAAACTGATATTACTCGGGAGAGATTTTACTAAACAAAAAAAAGTGATTATAAAATCCGTTGAAAACCCGTTCGGCGGCGTTCCCGAACCTCCTCCATTTTGGGACGTTAAAAATTAATATGGCGTCCTGTCCTGGGCTCGTGGATAGCTTGTTTCGCGTTTGGACTGCGAAATTCCGCTAATACAGTGACTTGGGGAATACAAACATCAGAGGAAATATAAAAGTATAAAAAATGTCGATGTTATAGTGATGAACTTTCGCGTTTCTTACATTTATAATTACGAGAATTTTTTTAAATGTGAAGAACTGACTGGTGCCCTCCACTTCGTCTGCTTAGGATTAGATTTTGGACAATTCACACAATATACCGGTGGGAGGGAAGCGCTGTGTCGCGCTCCCGGCTGCATGGGTACCACCATCTTGTCTGTTTCTCCCGTGAAACAGCTTTGCTGTGTTTCGGAGAGAAGGGCAAGACAGGCAGTGTAATTACTGGCACCGAGACTTAACATCCTTAAGATCCAAGTCTCCGTGGCTTAGATTCCAATTCGATACGTAGACGATTTCCATGTTGTGTCTAAGGTTTATCGACAGCATGTCTAGGCGTCTACGCGTCTAGACTCATACTGTATAACCGCTATACTATGACTTAAAATTCTGTATTGCGCACCCCATCGAAATTCATATCGTAATAAAATTATATCAACAGGAAAAAGTGTGACTTTAGCATGGGTTCTTAACCCCCGAGATCCCCACAGACGTGTGTGGACTGCAAATATTGGTATTTGTAGACCTCATGTCACGAGCCCTCGCCTAGCGGGTAACTTTTTTTAGATGTTTTTTTGGGGACCCCGCATGACTCCAAATTAGGGTCGATATTGGCGACTGTTATTTAATAAGTGTCAATGGAGCCTGAAAAACTCATTATGCAATATGATCCCGTTTGGTCGATTTTTTATATACGTAGGTGGCCAGTAGCATGTAAACAACTGGCCACCTACAAATGGACCTGTGTTCATTCTTAATTTAAATCGGAGATGATTGGAAAACGTTTTTCGACTTTTGAAATGTATGCTCTATTGCATTTTTGCTTCAAAATGATTTTTAATATGTAATAAGGAATACCTATTAAAATAATATCGAAACATGACGACCATAGGAATTAGGAACTAATTAGGTATTCGGATAACGGATGGGCCGACATAAATTAAAATTTGGGGTACTTTTTTTTATAAAGATGTCCGTGTTTTAAACTTTTTTTCACCAGCATTCCTTTTTACAATTCAATCTAAACTAAACGAGAACTTTTAATGAAGTTATCAACTTCCATGAATTAATTAAAAGAAAACTTTTTAAATTGCAAAACGCGATTAAGCAAAAAGTTTTGGTATTCCTTCCTTCTTTTTAGTTCTTTTAATGCAACTTGTAAAAAGCTGGTAGAAAGAACTGTAGATACATTTATGTGTATATATCCTATTAATTACATAAATTTGAAAGTTTATTGTTTGTTGTTCTAATAAAGGATAACACCGGCGTCAAGTGACAGCTATGCTGTCGCGTTTCGTGTGGTTTGTGAGATCCCGGTGGTCCATTACAGGGGAAAGGAGTACAACGCATCTGCATAACTCTTGGTTGTGCGGATGTCTATTTGCGTCTAGTCATCATAAGGCTCCGACCCGACTGCTTAGTTGCCTCCGTATGGCATAAAAAAGGATCCTTTATTAAAACGAATTTGCATGAAATTTTACAACAGATTTCATTCCACTAATAGGTACCAGTGGGATGATTCACAATATATTTGACTGCTAGTGTGCTTACATGCCAAATGCAGACAGAAACTGTAAACCAAAGTCAAGTTCAATCAAAAAATCGGTTGTCTGTAAAGTCGGTTTACTGACGATAGTTGAACGTGACAACGTCATAAGAAAATGGAACGCCTCAGAGCGAGGTAACACCGCATACGTCATCCTTTTTCGTTCGTGCAGCCGGCTCCATCGAATTATAAGACGTTGTCACGGCAAAAATTAGATTCAATTGACTCTCAAAAATATACTTTATTGGTACTATTTTGAACTAAAAATAATTGAATTTGATTTTTTTGTTGGCAGTCACGCAACAGCCAGTAAGTTACTTATTCCTGATATCTGTGAATGTCGTAAAACATTCCACGAAGTATAAACGTTACGAACATTGTTGCTTTATCACAACATATTCTCAGAAGATTCCAGACGATTTCCAAAAGTCATGTATCGATAGTATTGTTTAAGTTACACAAATACTTGTTGAATGTTTGCTTTGTTTTTTACTAAAACATTAAGGTCCCTAAGAATGTTATCAGCGAGTGATAAGTTCGAACTTGTGTATTGAATTCTATCGAAGTATAAACGGCTTTTAGTTTTAACTAGCTGGTACAGCTTGGCAAAAAAGAGTATGGAGAAAATGAGGGCGCCACTTTCACTCAGGCCTGATCATAATATGGAAAATCAGTAAGATAATTTAATCAAATTGTTAAAAATAAATATGAAACACTAAACTTTACTCAAAATCTAGTATTCGTCGGCCAAGTATTGTCAATATCATAGGTTTCCATTTAGTAAAATATTTAGTTCCCCCTGTCACCACGTCATACTCTTTTTTGCCAAGCTGTACACGCGGTTTCATCCGCCTCATAAATCGATAATCGGGCTATCAAATGCGATTTTTTAAATCTTACTGTAAGTTCCGGGGATAAGTGCGTTCAAACAAACAACATATTTAGCTTTATTATCCATCATACTAATAAAAACGCGAAAGTTTGTAGGTGTGGATTTTTGACACTCTTTTACGCAAAATTACTGGATTTTAATGAAACTTTACAATAATGCTAATACACATTTTTCTATAGTGTACTAGAACGGGGATGGAAAGTACGCGGGCGAAACCGCTGGACGCTGCTAGCATTAAAATATTATTATTAAATATTATACCTACTAAATAAAAAAACAAGTTTTTAAAATATTGTGTAGATACGTATAAATTTATTATATATTTAATTCAGAGATTTTTGCGAGGTGCTATTTACATATCATTGTATACTTAAAACAATATAACTATATTTAATATTACTCGTTACTTCAAATACATAACTATAAAATCATTTCACTTTCGTATTAATATTCATGTGGTTTTTGTCTTAGTCTATAAATCAAAATGATAATAACTTTCGCCTTTAGATTCTTCGGTGAGACATCCTCTCACTTACTGTATCGATTTAAAAAGGCCAAAAGCATAGCTCCAAAAAAAATCGCCTTCAGGCTGTCGTCGATTCGAAGGGTACTTAATGACGACAAAAACCGTTGAATTTGATTATGGGAGGGTTCGGTTACGCTGATGACCTCAGGTAATCATCATTTCGTACTTATGCTGTCATACTCATCTCATTGGAAAGACTCAACTCGTAACTTACTGGATACAGAAAAAATGATCTTATTAGCTATTCTATTATTTAAAAAAAATTTCATTATTTTTTTAAATGAATGAATTATCTGTTGGAACACGACGCCAGCAGGAATTCATCTACTCGTTCCTACTGCAACTCCTATGTAGCTAATAAGAACAGTTTCCATCATAAATCTTTATATACCATAACTTTTTTTTCCCAAAATAAGCTTCTTAGCGCAATATCTTTAATATTTTCGGAACTTCTAATCTTCTTCTTTTTTTTCCGGCCTCCGCTATTTGCCAGTATTGATTAACGTATTTAAATTTCGAAGTCTCACGTTCCTGTTTCTGACACGGATGGGAAATGTTTTTCAACATTCGGTGAGAAATACACTGAACTTTAATGATTTTTTATGGTTGTTTAGCCACCCTAAATCGAAGCCAGCCAGCTGTGGAGCGACATCCTGAGACAACAAACGACAAACGCATCGCTATTAATTGAACGATAAAATGTTAGACGTCACCTCATGCATTATATAGACGTTTGTTTCGATTGAATCGCGTGAGAAATAGTTTATTATTAATTAATATGTTAGTGAGGTGAACAATCTCTAAACAAAAGATTCGTCTTTTCTTAATAATTACATAAGTTTCGCACGATGGACATTTAAAATATTCATTTATTTTATACTAATTATTAAGATGTGTCATATTCGAGTTGAATGAACTTATTAATAATCCATACAAGTTCATTATTTTGATATAAATAACTTGTTAAACTGGTACATTAACAAATATAATTAGTGGTACGTAAAACTTGCTTCGATAGATCAATGGTTTCTGACTAGTCTGCGGGACTATCGGGAAGTCTTCTTTGTAAAACATATGGTGCCTTGACAGTAAAATAGATAGAAAGGTTATTTTTTTTTATGTTAGTTGGATAGGCAAACTGGCAAACGTACCACCTGATGGTAAGTGGTCAACGTCACCCATGAACATAAACTAGTATAGCTAGAACGAGCCCAGGCAACTTATTTATGTGTTGCCTATCCTGAGACAAGATGTTAAGTCTCGGTGCCAGTAATTACACTGCCTGTCTTGCCCTTCTCTCCGAAACACAGTAAAGCTGTTTCACGGGAGAAACAAGCAAGATGGTGGTACCCATGCAGCCGGGAGCGGGGCACACCGCTTCCCTCCCACCGGTAATGATTTTATTGAATAAAAATTGAATATTTAATTGAATGCTAGTATTTTTATAATTTACAAGATTACTTAGATTTACAGCCGTATCCGGTGATGATGATTATTTTTGTAGCCTAAGACCTAAGTTACACGTTTATAATATCAACTATATGCCAGTGAAAGTCCCGTCAAAATTGGTCCAGCTGTTTCAGAGATTACCTGGAACAAACAGACAGACACAAAAATTTAAAAATTGATTTTTTTTTGTATGTGTATCTATACTTTCATATGCATTTAGTGAAAAGCAGTTGATATAAAATTACAAACAGAACTTCAATTTTATTTATTCGTATGGATCTTAAATAGACGTAGTAGGGCCTAGGCCCTAGTACTAGTAATCTGCTTACTTCCCACTAGGGTTTAAAAGTAACTTGACTGTAGCATCTAATGTGAATTTGATTGTTTTGGCCATTCTATAATGTATCTGATCTAGTACATAATTGGCCGACAGTTTATTGAAAATTTGTTACCGATATATTTGAGATTGTTTCACAGAATGATTACAAATACAACTTTTCAAGTCTTGATAGAAATCAAATTCTTCTACATAGAAAACAATAGACCTTTTTGGTGTTTCTCGCAGAATTTCACCATATCAAAATATGTACAGACAATTAAACTAAATAAATAAATTTAAAATGGATGTTTATCATATAATTGCGTGCCTGGTCGGTGACGTGAAGGTATGCGATGCCAGTGACTATTTATGCAAGGAATATATAATCGACACACGTGTTCGGAAGCCAACGTCGCACCTTATAAGTAAAAATAAAAGGACGATATGATATGATTATAACAGTACAGGAACATCTGTTTTGTAACTTGGCAACACTTGAGTCGATTATTCGAGAGTGCACAAAGGACTTGTATCCAGACCCTAATAAAAAAAAACGAAAGTGTGTCCAGTGTTGCCAACAAGGTTTCAAGCAAGAGGACAATGATTATTCAAATCTTTATATGTATAAATATAATTATTATTCTATGCATGTATGTGCCTGCTAGCTTTATGAAATTGTGAGAATGGTTTAGATTCACATTTCGGCCCACTACAATATTTTGTACAGGACAATGTCGGGAGTTTTTATATTATGAGATAAAAAAATAAACATGAATACGATATGTCAGCTAGAAAAGGGCTAAACGTAATACCGAATGAATGGTTTTTCTTAATGTGTATCTGAACATAGACCATCGTTTGCTCACCGGTAAAGGAAACATCGTTAGGAAACCTGCATGCCCGATGAGATAAAAAGTCTTTGAAGGTGTGTGAAGTTCACCAACCCGCATTGGGCCAGCGCATCGGTGAACTATGTCACAACACCCTTTCGCCTGATTTCGAGGAGGAGACCCGTGTCCAGCAGTGACCTATATAATAAGGGTTGATATGATTATTTTGTTCTGAAGCATAGTTTCTTCCTAAGCACAGTGTTTAACTTCTACAGATTTCAAGCCAGCCAGCCAGCTCAGTTTATTACTGGCCCCACCATGGTTCAGGCCTTGACGTGGCGGTGGGGCTCAGTAGCCTAGGGTGAGCCCAGCATCTTGGGCGAAGCTAATTGAGTCGAGAGGGCTCTTTGTATCCCTCTTGTAAGAAGAGGGGACAAAAGACCAGGGGGCAGAGGCTCCCCAACGTTGGGAGGGGTTGTTCTGTGGTGCGGGGCAACCCCTCTGGAGGTGGCGTCGGTCCCTTGCGGGACTGACTAGCCGTCGAGGTGCCCTGTTTGTTTATTAGATCCGGGGCACCTCACCAAAGGCGGCATTGGTGGCACTCGCCGGGTTTTAGTGGGTAGAGCTGCGTCCACTTACCAGCTCTCGGGCGCAGCGAGTCCCACATCCCCCGCGGGATGCCTCTAGAGAATTTCCCAGCGTTAAAGAAAAAACATTGTCTTACTGGCTTGTTATAGTTTTTATGGCTCAAGATGTCAAGATTTCAGATTGCTGATACTTACTTGTTAACAGGCCCGAATTTCCCATTGGGCATTCTGGGCTGGTGCCCAGGACCCCGCCATCCATGGGGCCCCAATATAAGAATATGATTCAGTGATGATTTTAGGGGAAATATATCAATGATTGCTGACTAGAAAAATCTTTAGTCCAAAGATCAGTACAAATATCAGCGTACAAATCTCAAAATTGTTGTTTTCGTCGGGGCCCCACTATCCTAGTGCCCAGGGCCCCCGATATGTTAAAGAAGGCATAGTGCTTGTATTGTGCCCTAAGTCTTGAGCCTCGATGAATGGGTGGGGTCCTAATAATTAAGCACTGAACTATACCGTAAGCAGGATACGTCTGACAGCGTTCCTTCCGATTGAAAGGAAGCGGTACATTAATACATTAGGATGTACTTCACAATGTTTCCTCAATTACTAAGTAATTAATATTAAAAAAAAAATACACACGAACATATAACCTCCTTTTTTGAAGTCGTTTAAAAATAAATGAATCGTTTATTAGTGTGTATGTTATCTGTATAAATGTTAAATATTGATAAACTTACCGTTTCACCGGTTAGTATGAAAGTTGTTGTGCGGTGAATCTGCATTTTCTTGTAACTTACCATGTAGGCAGTACAGAGAAAAACATGTTACATCTATTTTCGGACAAATATTATTGTCCACGTTTGTAGGATTCTCTAGGATCTCCGTGTATATTTTGCGTATGAAAACTGTTCGTCGAGAAGCGAATGTAATTTATTGCCAAATTAATCTTTTGCAATTTCCGGACAGTGTAGATTTTTTTCCGTTTTGACTTTTTGTTCCAAGCTTGGAGTATAGACAGTAAGGATCTATGTGGGTATGCAAGTGTATACATAGTGTATACATGCATGCAAGAGCAAAGATTATTAAACGTGTGTACGCCAAAAAAATACGCACGCGTGTGTGTATTTTTTTTGCGTACACATTTATATTATAATTTATATACAAAAACAATACACTCACTTTTAAAATCATTCCTCGAAAAAAGAACATGTCGAATAAAAAAAAAATCTTTTTGAATTTGATAGTCCAATAATTGAGGTATAGTCCAAGGATACCACGGGAAACAGCTAGTGTTTGATAAATATTCTACATACTTTTTTCCTTACATATTTTGTAAGCACGCCATTTTTAATATGCTGTATTGACACAATTTTTCACTAACAACCCGGGCTGCCCTGGATTCCAAGTTTGACGTGAAGGTATTCGGACGTGTAATAACGATATGGATTAAAAACAATTATATACATATTTGTATGCAAATCTATACTAATATTATAAAGAAGAACAATATGTTTGTTACGATTTAACTCAAAAACAACTCGACCGATTTAAAAAAACCGGTCAAGTGCTAGTCGGACTCTTAATGCGGTTCACAGAATACATCTACTTACCAAGTTTCAACAGTATAGCTCTTATAGTTTTGGAAGAAAGTGGCTGTGACATACGGACGGACAGACAGACAGACAGACATGACGAATCTATAAGGGTTCCGTTTTTTGCTACTACTACGGAACCCTAAAAATTCTTTCACCGTTAGAAAGCTACGTTAACATTTGAGTGACATAAGCTTATAATAATAATAGCCAGAAGATACGTCACGGTAATGTGGCTCGAAAAGACGAAACGTTGATCGATTTCCCACCAGATGAAAAACCGTGTGTCAAAAGAAATGCACATGGACCAGACTAATGTCAGGGATTAGCCGTCTAGACGTTCAGTGAATCTTGAATGTTGAAACCACTGCAAATGTTATGTGTCCCGTAGATACGGGAGTATAGTACGATGATAAACGTTAAAGGAATAGTAAATTTCACGGATTTTATTGCGATCTATAAAGAAGACACGCCCTTTTCGGATAGTTTACAGTAACCATGGTCACAGGAGTTTTCTTATCCTACTAATATTATAGGTAAACGCGAAAGTTTGTAAGAATGTATGAATGTTCTCTTTCACACTAAAACTGCTGAATGGATTTTGATGAAACTTCACAATAATATACATATATATAAGCTTATACATCAGAATAACATATAGGCTATAATTTATCCCTGTACTCCCACGGGAATGGAAAGTCCGCGGGTGAAACCGTAGGGCTTGTATTACATAACGATTACACCTCGTCCAATTTCGTTTTTTGTAACATCAATGACATTTATAATTTATATCATTAACATAATATGATCACGGTTCAGGATATATATAAATAGAATATAAAACGATAATTGTTGGTCATGTTTCCTGTGGGCTGTGGTTGTGTTAGTTCGCGAGCTCGTCACGTGTGTGATTCAGAAAGCACGCGAACGAGGAAATTCCGTTCGGTTTTGTGCAGGGACATTAGTCATTACGCCCGCCATTTTGTTTTTTAATTGCGATTTTTTTTTAAATGGGTTATATGCTTTTTGCCCTGATGTCCTTAAGCTGCATCGGTACTTTAGGTGAGCATATGGCTCACCTAAGAACCATTAATACCCCGTTGACAGTTATGAAAATGTACTGCTTACGTTTCTAGTGTACTACGTAAAACTGAACGGATTTATTTTAGAGATAAAATGGCAAGCAGTTAATCAGCCTAATGGTAAGTGGTCTCTTATGAACGTTCATGTGGGTCTCGGTTCCAATAATTTACACTACCTGTCCTCTGAAAAGTTGTATAGTGTTACCAGAGTGTTACACATAACAATCGTGCTGCAGTAATATAGAAATTTACACCCTTAACATATGAAACTAAATATAGAGAAACTTCTAAAAGAGAGAGAGATGTAGTACCGACTTGACAGTTGTGAAGTAGTATGTTGGAAGATCGATAAACTCAGACACTACATTCGTTCGCCATGAAAATTAACACGTATTTCAATTCAAACAGGGTAAATAAAAAATATGTTTGCGTGGCACATTGATTTATAATTTCCGCGAAATTCACTTATTACTGTATGACCAATGTTGTTGCAAACTCAGAAATAGAAGTTATATACATTTATATCTAAACTAGCTGTTGCCTGCAGCTTCGCCCGCGTTACTCAACTCCTATAAGTCACAGCGTGATGTTATATAGCCTATAGTCTTCCTCGATAAATGTGCTATCTATCACTGAAAGAATTTTTCAAATCGGACCAGTAGTTCCTGAGATTAGCGCGTTCAAACAAACAAACAAACTCTTCAGCTTTATAATATTAGTATAGATGTGTCTTCTAGTTTAATATATACATTTTTGTGTTTTTGTTTATTTCTTGTGGATGTAACAGAATATTACGGTATTTCAAATACGACTTAGGGATCTTCAAGAAAAGAGTATACTCAGATGTATTTAAAATACAGCCCACCAGCTAATCCTCCGGTGTGTAACTATGGATGTCGCTGATCAGTTGCTAATTGCTATCGCGTGAGCCGGCGCGGCTATCCCTCTTTGCCCCCTCTTCGATATAAAAAAAGTGCATGCCAAAGGTTCGTCACCCCTGTATTTTACCGAGCTATTCTTATTCATAAATCATAATATTGTCCCTGTACGGACACCGCGTCCCGCATAACAAGTCTTGACTCATAACTAGGATACCTTTTACGATACCTACATTGAGTATAACCAAATAAACCTACACTCTACACATTTTCTCTCGAATGTTGTGATAAGTTTAATTTTTATATTTTTGTGTCTATATTATATCCAGTTACATAAAGAATCTTGAGCGTTAGATAAAATTTGGGTATATAGTTAAATTAAGCTGCGGACAAAGTTTTTTAGTATACCCTTAGAATAATTAGTATACCCCTTATGCTCTACAAATCTTTTACGTGACAAGAATGCTAAAGATACCAAAAATTGAGACACAAATTACTAATTAGTCCAATTTACGCAACGCATGTCCACTTTTGAAAACCAAGAAAAATCTAGAAACATTTCACGATAAAAATGAATAGTCACTGCGAGTTCATTAAAAATTTGAAGCGGTCTGTAATAAGTTGAGACATGAACTTACCTATTTGAAGTCTTAATTGGATCCAATTAGTCGATTAAGGGGACCACGTAAGTTGACCTTATCAGAATGCTCCGAGCTTAGTTTTTCTTATTATTACTTGAAAAAAATACTCTGAATATTACTGTGGTGTGAAGGAATTTGCAAACGATCATTCTTTCTGAGATAGGCCTGCAATATATATAGAAACCAAGACAGACTTATCTAGTGGCTGCTTAAAGAATGGTTCTCGTAAACAAGACATTCGTAGATAATTCCGAAATATCGAGCTCCGCGAAATAAAAATGAAAAATGTTTTTTCTCTCGGTGCCAGTAATTACACTGTCTGTCTTGCCCTTCTCTCCGAAACACAGCAAAGCGGTTTCACAGGAGAAACAAGTAAGATGGTGGTGCCCATGCAGCCGGTAACATATCCCGTTTTAAATAATATTATTATCATGTTTGAAGTTTTTTTGATTATATAATAAGAAAAAAATTTTTTCTTAAAAAATTGAAACATTGAGATTGATCTTAAATTGAGTCTGAAATCAATCTGCAATGTCAGCCGCCTATATAGAAGAGACTAAGACAGACTTATCTAGTGGCTGATTAAAGATTGAATCACAGACGACGAAGACAAGACGTACAGTCTTTTTGATCCCTAAGAAAAATTAATATGTTGAGCAATCTTTAAGTCTCAAATGCAATCAGATCAAAATATTTTTTTTTTTATTGAAAATAGTACCAACAGAGTATCTTTTTGGACGTCAATTGAGTCTACCACCTTTTGAGATTGAATGAATACAAGAAGTAGCAGCAATAACGATTACGATTGAAGGCTTTTTATTTTAGTTGGATATATATATATATATATATATATATATATATATATATATATATATATATATATATATATATACATATACCTAAACTGGTAGACGAGCTACATGATGGTAAGGAGTCAGCGTCGCTCGTGAATGAACCTGAGACTAGGCCATGCTACTCATTGTGTTGCCCATCCTGAGACAAAATTTTAAGTCTCCGTACCAGTATTTACACTGCCAGTCCTGCCCTTGTCTGCGAAACACAGCAAAGCTGTTTGACGGGAGAACCAAGCGGGATGGTGGTACCCATGCACACGGGAACCCTCCCTCCGAATTTTTAAGATATAACAGCATACCCAGTGCGTAGTCTCAAAAGTATACATACGATAGTATCAATGCAACAGTTTAGTGAATACGACACTAATCGTCGGAGTTTTGTAGCGAAGTGTCGTCGAGGGGGCACTCGAGAGACAACAGCAGCTCGTCAGACGGAGGGGGCAAGAGCTAAGGGCCACTGAGGAGGCACTAAGGGAGGCCTCGCCTTCCTGTGTCTAGCGTGTCTGCTATGAGTTTCGAACGGAAGAACTCTTGTTACGTTATACGTACCTTATATATGAAAAAGATGAATATAACTTCGATCAGAGTACAATTATATACGATCAACGAAAGGTTTTTAACACCTTTGCAGCTTAAATATTTTTGGCAATTTTACCTAACATTTTAATTTATTACAAGCTGTTGCCCGCAGCTTCGCCCGCGTTAACTTAGATTTACAGCCGTATACGGATTGATGATGATTATTTTTTTAGCCTAAGTTACTGCTTATAACATGAGCTATCTGTCAGTGAAAGTCCCGTCAAAATCGGCCCAGCCCTTTCAGAGATTAGACGGAACAAACAGACAGACAGACAAAAAAAAAATTGTAAAAAATGCTATTTTCGTATATAATATGTACCGTGTATACATCCATATGCATTTAGTAAAAAGCGGTTATTTTAATATTACAAACAGACACTCCAATTTTATTTATTTGTATAGATTTTAAAGGCAAGTTATTAGAAAAAATCCTTTCACATAAAATCTACCAATGGTTTATTGACTTATATCAAAATGATATTGGTAGATAGCGCTAAAACTAATGGTGTACATTTAAGTTTAGCACTTGTTTAAAGCCATTGTGGTTTTTTTCCCTTCTTTATATTGTATTTTTTATTTGCTAAATAAAAAAATAGTATAATAGAATATCACCAATACGTATTATTTTGGTAAAGCGCGTGCCAGTTTTCGCCGGCGCGCAATGGTTCGGAACGTCCAACATCCGCTTGAGCAAGTTCCTTGAGATGTAAATTCGACAATTAGCTTGAAGTGCAAAAACTATTGTCACCCAGGTCAATGACCTTTGATGCAATTACAATAGTTATATGAATACAATAATTATGAAATTTAGTTGTGCCCAGAGTGTCTTGTTTTCCTGTAACCTGTCCATTTGTCCAACTCCACTCCGGGACGCAAAATTCTCCCGTTCTCATTTCGTCATCACCAAGAGGTCGTCAGTTAAAATGTAAAAAATAAAAACATAGGGAAAAAGAGGGCACATCCGCACAACCAAAAGTTATGAAAATGCGTTATCTTCTAACTTTTGGTTGTGCGGATGTCTATGGGCGTCGGTAGTCACCATAAGGTTCCGACTGCTCTGTTGCCTACTTTTGATATAAAAAACTTAGGTATAGAATATGCCAAAACGACCGGTCCCTCGCGTCCTTTGAGGGAGGCCTGCGTTCAGCAGTGGATGGATAGAGGCTGATGATGATGATAGAATATGCGATACAAAATTAAGTTTATTCATTCAAAATAAACTTGCTTGGAGTTTTGCTTAAATTGATTTATTAGTTGTATAACAATAGTAATTTGAAACGAAAATAAAGCGTTTTGAAGCTGAAAGATTCTAGTTTTTTAATGTCCTGGTCACACATTTTTAGGTGTTACCGTAATCAGGCTATAGCGAGCGAAAATGCATTTTTTTTAGTTTTATTTTAAGTCAAACCCTTACACGAAATGGATCGCTTGTTTATTCAGCTTCTATTGGCTTTTTGAAGTTAAACTTTGCGCGCATGAGGGTTAAATTTTTAGGCATGAAACGTCATGAAAATGTGCAACGTTTTTGTCCAAGAAGGAGAATGATTGAGACCGATTGAGAGATAGTGAGAAAGGGTGAACGTAGCATGAATCACATAGCCATGGAGTGAGAGTAGAGAGCAAGCGAGTGAGAAAGATCGAGAGAGAAAGTGAGATATAGAGCGAACGTCGCATCGCAAGTCTCGGAAATTTAAAGTTTTAGATTAGTATACTGAGTATAAATATAAACGAAATTTAAAACAGTCCTCCCGTGACCATGGTTGCTGTAAAGTATCCGAAACGTCGGGCTTGTAAAAATCTTAATAAACCGCGATAAAATCCGTAAAAATTGTTTCATTATAATGAGTGAAATTCGCGCAAACATTAGAAAACAATATGAGATTTAAAAACTGACATGTGTACTTTGTATGCACGAACTTTTTTTTAAAATGTTGATACTTAGAAAAAATCACAATGCAATTAAGTTTTTGCCATATCAGGTATTGATCGGGTGGAGGGTGCATGCATACAACAGTAGTTGGCATGTATTAAATAGGAAACCGACTAGACGTCGCGCCGGCGGACGTCGCGCCATTCAACCCCAATACAATTTAAAATTATTAGGGTGCTTGCTCACTTTACTTAGGTCGAAACTCGGCTGAAATTATTAATGATTGACTGTATGATTTAAACCATTTGCTAATTACCCTCGCAATTAGAAAATGCCATTTCAAATATGGTTTTGTCATAAAAACAAATAAGGTTTGTTGAAAAATAATTTATTCGTAACATTATATGAAATTCGCGGAGGAATATCAGATTTCGTGTAGTTATAATGTTACAATAATATATTCCTCTGCGAAATTCTTAAAAGTACATGGTCGCCAGAATTTCATATAGTTAATTTTTTCTTTTTACCTAGCTATAGCATACGAGAGCATACGAGCAGTCGAAGCCTTTTGGCGGCTATAGACGCACATACACATCCGCACAACCAGAATAAACATAATATATTAAAACATGCCTAATTCTTCTATTATTATATAAAACGTTGATGATTATTTGTATGATCCTTGCTGAATTTTATCAAATACGATCAATAGTTTTGTCGTAACAAACAAACTCACTTTCGCATTAATTTTCCGATAGATATCAGATCGTGCCAAGGGGGCCGTATAAGAGTAAATTATTCATTCAGAATATCATTCGGCAGTGTTTAATAAACCGGAAAGTTATTCCAAGTGCGTGAATAGAAAATACTGCATGAATAGTATTAGATCTACTCAGCCCGTAATCTGTTTATACCTTTAGGTTTTATTCGCAATTCATTTATGGAATTACAAATTGACTATTGCATATGAATTGGTGAATATATTATGTGAGTTTAATTTAATAATTGGTCTAATTATTCTCACTTTAATATTGCTTTTATGCCCTTAAACATTTTTTTAGATTTATATTTTGTAGTCATAGTTCAATTTTGATTATGAATATATGGTTACACATTAGGATCGTTGAAATAATTTACCAAAACATTTTTCAGAAATCTTATTTTCGGCCTTAAAAATGTTTGATGCAATAAAGGCTTTTTAACCGACTTCTAAAAAAAGGAGGAGGTTCTCTAAGTGGATTTTTGTATGTTTTTTATTTGAATTACCAAATTAAAGTCACTCCAGTCCCCCCGTGAACATTGTTGCTGTATCCGAAACGTCGGGCTTGTAAAAATCTTATTAACCCCGATAAAATCCGTAAAAATTGTTTTATTATAATTAAAGTGTTCATTATTTTTATGGCCTATGACACTCACAAATGTGTTTTTCTATTGGTAAAATAACTTTCAAAATCGGTTCAGTGGATCCAGAGCATTATGATAATTTTCTGTACGTGTGTATGTCACTGATCTCCTTCTAAGCTGCTGGACCGATCTCGATGAATTTTTTTGTGTGTGTTCCAAGTGGATTCGAGAATGATTTAGATTCACAAAAAAATCGGTTGTCTGTAAAGTCTGTTTACTGACGATAATTGAACGTGACAACGTCTTAAGAAAATGTAGAGCGAGGTAACGCCGCATGCGTCATCTTTTTTCGTTCGTACAGCCGGCACCATCGAATTATAAGACGTTGTCACGTCAAAAAAATGTACAGGACAACGTCTTTCGGTGCCACTAGTATTAGTATAGATTATATTATGTATCATATAGTTTTGGAAGTGGGTTAGTGACTACTAATTATGTGATAGTG
Source organism: Helleia helle (assembly GCA_963853865.1). NCBI lineage: Eukaryota > Metazoa > Arthropoda > Insecta > Lepidoptera > Lycaenidae > Helleia > Helleia helle. The sequence continues at coordinate 13,143,032 of OY971433.1, read as the reverse complement.
AAGCAGGGCAGGGTCTTGGATAGCGGCGAACGATATTCTTGCTCATTAAGTTTATCGACCTCAAGCTTTCAAGGCTGTCTATCTTCACACGCAACCCGCAAGACAAAAACATTTCATGGCCTGGTTATTCATATAGGAAACAAAGAAACTGAAATATTTAAAACTGTGAGATAGAAAGATAAAAAACAAACAGGAATCAAATAGTATGCAATACTAATATTGTAAAATGCCTTATATAGGTAAAATGCATGTGATTTATATTAGAATACCTACGTCAATGATATAATAATAATATCTATGGACGCTTTTACACCACGTCAATGTGATCACGTGGTAAGTTCTCGAAGAACTTGTGTTACGGGTACCAGACAACGGAAAAATATTTAATACTTTTATACTATACATATATTTAAGATTTTTATTATATAATATACACATATTTAATACACATCCATGACCCTGGAACACAGAAAATATTTTTGTTCCCTGGCGGGATTCGAACCCGCAACCTCCGGCTTGAGCGCCAACACGCGTACCACTGAGCCACAGAGGTCGCCTTATGTGATTTATATTCGAATACCTACATCGATGATATAACTACTTTATGTTCATGGGCGACGGTAACCACTTACTCGTGACCCGTCTTCCCATTTGCCTATCCAACTATCATAAAAGAAATCCAAGTGCAAAATAGTTTCTGAATTATCTAGCAAGAGCCATGCTGCTATGCAGCCGACTTGGGCCGGCACGACCGGGTGGTACCTCTCGCTTACATAACACTGGCATCAAGTGACAGCTATACTATCGCGTTTCGTGCGGTTTGTGAGTTTCCGGTGGCCCATTTGGGGGGATAGGGAAATGGAGGGCGATAGATCTACATGATCTCTGGGGTGTATGGGCGTCGATAGTCACCACAAAGCTCCGACTGCTCCCTTGCCTCCTTTTGACATAAAAAAGTCTCTGATTAGTTAAGTAGGTAAGAGGTATAGCGTTGACGGTAACGTTAGTGATAATCTGCTTTGCTGTATTCAATCCGCTTACTCAGCGTGGCTATTATTAGCAAATCCTCTCAACGGCAAACTGGCCTTTTTAGCATTTATTACATTTGAATGCTAAAGAAGTCACTGGATGGACGTATGAGAACCAGCTATTGTAGTGATCTGATGAACGTAATCTAGACTCACATATAGGTTAAAATTTCGCCTATGGCATACACATTATAAATACGATTTTTTTTTTTGTTATTTTGCCATTGATCATTGATGGGTAAAATGTATTTTGAAGGGTCACAGTACAAATTCTCTCTTAAAACTTACTACGGTACTTAACGTGCTCTCTCTGCAGATAGAGAGCTCAAAACTGACAAATGATCTTGACTACATGAACACGGCAACAAGTGGCTGCGCAAAAGCACTAAAAGAATTTCTGTGCAGCTATTGCATACTAAAGATAAGGCCAAACTTTATATTTATTCATTATTAAAATATCACATTTATTTAGCTACTAGAAGTGTGTTATAACATCGTTTTTATTAAAGCACACAACATCGTAAAACAGGTACTATGTCCCTTGATCACCGTGTCACGCGAACCCTCATGTTTGTAAACGTTTACAAAAAATCCGATGAATGTAAAATTCTACCTGGTTATTTTGATCCGATTCCAATGGTTTCTGAACCAAGCAAAGGAAGCGATTCGAATTGTTGAATAAACATCCAGGTAGCGTGGATAATTGAATGCGAGTTTACGATCCGAGATTATCTTGGCTTAAAATTCCGACCGAAGTTTGAGTCTCCCAGTTATTTTCAAGGCGGCAGTACAATTGTTATATTATAAAAAATCGTGTCACATATTTTATGCATCTAATGATTCTAATTTCTAACTAAAAACCCACCCCAAAAACTCCTAAACTACGGATTATAAAACTTGGCATATTGTAAGGCAGTTTGGTCAAATTTGAGAGATATGATGGCTTTGAATGATTTATTTAAAAAAAAAAGCAGATGACGTCACGTGGTAAGTAGACACTCAAGAAACTCACCCATGTATTGCTTATACTGAAAGTGAGCTTAAATGTCAGTAATGACACTGACTTACCCTTCTGTTAAAACAGTGACTTCACGATACCAAAACGCAGGATGGTGGACACATGCATCGCATTATTCCCACTAAATATATAGAAACTAATTTAGCCAATAAAAACATGCGGGTACTTAGTTTGAAGTAATTATTTACAATGATGCGTGTTACATTCATATCGATTGGGGGACCTCTCCCCACCGTCAACGAATCGGACAAATAAAGCACAGTAAACAATAAGAGATTCATTCATTCAATTCGGATAAAGGTCATTTTAATAGGGGTTAAAACTTTTTTGTATCCCGTGATTCATGCCCATTGAGATAATTTGCGAGCATTCAAGCGCCAATCGTGATATTAAAGATATTATTTTGGAACGTAACTTTAAATTGTTTCCATTTTTGAATTTACATTGGCGCGTAAAGTATTAATACTCTTTATAAATTCCTTCTTAGTAGTTTTGCCCTGGCAATACTGAAAACGTTTCATTCGTTCTTTTTTTAAAATTAATTATGTTTCATTCTATTAGATCAGGATTCACATGTAGAAATTGCATTGTATATTCTCTTGTTTTATTCCATTCTGTATTTGATTTCGTTTTCGCTTGGACGTGGGAGTTACAGAAATAACATTTATATTGTATGTTTGAAGCTGAACTCCAAAGAAAGCCATTTCTTTAGTATGAAAATATATTTTTTGGAATTTAACAACGTATCATACTATTTATTGTCTGTTGTATGATACTTCATAGTATAGATATAATGTATGAATTTATGTTTGATTTATGCAGTTTTAAATCAACTCAAAGAGTATTTCTAATTTTTTTTTCAAATTCTCAGAAGTTGTTTGCTATCATGTTGTAATTCTGCGTGTCACTGGAGTTTGCATTGTTCCCAAATGCTCTGGTTTTCTCTATTGTTCGATATTGTATATTTCTTGATCTTTGTTTGAAAATCGAGACGGATTTTTTTAAAATTGTTATTGCTTTGGCTTTTTTATGAATGCAAAATATATTCAATTATTTCATCATATCAAAACGAGTTGAATTAAATAACTATAGTAATTCGTGTAAAAACGTAAAAAACACAGAACTATATTTCGTAACGTTTGGAAAATATGAAAAATTGAAGATAGTTGTGAATATTAATGGTGTTTTTTTAGCATTTTTGGTTGTACATTATCTTCTAACCTACTTTATCAGCCTTGCGATTAGGTGCAAATTCCATCTTGAAGTACTAATGCAAGTTAGTACGAGTCCTCCCGTGACCATGGTTGCTGTAAAGATCGTCCGTCATCCGGATGGTACCTACGGCGGCTGATAATATTGTCGAAGATTATCTATACTAATATTATAAAGCTGAAGAGTTTGTTTGTTTGAACGCGCTAATCTCAGGAACTACTGGTCCGATTTGAAAAATTCTTTCAGTTTTAGACATTTATCGAGGAAGGCTATAGGCTATATAACATCACGCTGTGATATATAGGAGTTGAGTAACGCGGGCGAATCTGCAGGCAACAGCTAATAATTAAAAATATTGATAAATTTAGCATTCCTAGGGTACACTAGGGTACAGGTTGCATGTTTTCGTAATTTCACCACATCGTTTTTTGGTTTACATGCTTGGTCTCCATGTCAGAAATTACAATGCCTATCCTTTTCGGTAGGAACAAAGCTGCTTTCTCGAAGAAATTAGGTAGTAGGATACTAATGCAAACAGGCCGCACAATATTCCCCGATGCAATAGGTACGTCTTGATAACAATTTAAAAATGAAAATGATTTTTCTGTCTCTGAAAACAAGCCAGCACTAGAACGCGGTTAATATCTGATATCCTATCTAATATCCTTTCGGAAATTGCCTCCTCGACTTATCGATGGCTATTACACAAACAAGGTTTTATATCTCGCTTACGTTTATCTGTAATAGCATTCGATTAAATAATCGATATGCTTTATAGCCTTAATATACATAATTTTAGTATGATGTTTTCGTTAGAAGATTCTAGATAATCCTTTATATTGGTTAATAGTCACTTTGTGTGTAGTTTTGTTTATTCGTCTAATAAGATCCTACAAATTATACATATATTTCAAAATGTTCAACCGTTTAAACCTTAATGCTATCTTCACAGTCCACCATAATCTACGCAAGTGGTTCTGATTCAATAACTAAACATATTTACAAGTTGAGAAACGCTCGTTTCAATTTAATATGGAAACATACAAAGATTTATGTAACTTTATATGAATCTATTTGCAAATCGAGAATGTTCGTTACTATATTTTTCTGTACCGAAAGGTATGCAATATGCATCCCATAAAAGTGTCATTATACACGCGAAATTCTTTGCTTGTAAATTGTATTGGAGTACAATCACGCAGTTACCCGCGCATCGGTATCGAAACAATCGCGAATATCGATTCGACGTTAAACCGATTACAAACACTGGCACGTACGCTAAACAATTACATTGCGTTACACACACACAAATACATTTTCACACATACACACATAGCGCCATTATATCAACATTGCTATACTCTAAGCTCATTACCATTTTCGATGCTAATTTCAAATTTCGAATAGAGCAAAAAAATGTTTGTTCCAGAATGGTATGAGAGTGACGGTGTTGCCAGAAAAAAATTGAATAAGAGACGTTGTCGGTTTGTCCTTTGTTTGTTCGAATTCAAATCGATACTTTTCTACTATTTTTGAGGATACGGCATAAGAAATGTTGTTTTGAGTCATATTTACTAATATAATCCGTTCTACAGTAGACAGACGTCTAGACTCTAGACGAACTTTCAACGTTATAGCACAGTTCTACTAATGCACATGATGTTAAACTATAAAAGAAAAAAAAGATGTATTAAATTCTAAAACATTTTATTTTATAAAATATTCTTTTGTTAAGTATATTTCTTATGAGATGTTCTTGTGTAAATAAAATCGTTTTTATCTCTTTCATCAGCATCAATCTATTTAAGACTGCTTAACATGGCATCACAAAATATCCTGTCACTCGTCTATAACGTAGACCAGTTATTGCATTGATATCGCCACAATAATTGGGGTTTGCTAGTTCACAGACTCGCGTCTTCCGACCGCCTTCATTGCAGAACCCTTTTGCCCATTCGTTCGCAGAAGTTTTTTTTTTTTTTTTTTTTATTATAACTGTCTTTGTGATCTTTTAATCAGTGAATTATGACAACTCTGTACAGCTTGGCAAAAAAGAGTATGGAAAAAATGAGGGCGCCACTTTCACTTAGGTCACATCATAATATGGAAAATCAGTAAGATAATGTAATCAAATCGTTAAAAATAAATGTGAAACTCTAAGCTTTACTCAAAATGTAGTATTTGTCGGCCAAGTATTGTTAACATCATAGGTTTCCATTTAGTAAAATATTTAGTTCCACCTGTCACCACGTCATACTCTTTTTAGCCAAGCTGTATATCTTTATTTGTCAAGTTAAACACAATTATGCAGACTAAAAATATTTTTCAAGATCAGGATCGATCCGAAAAGGTTGCATAATTAAATAGGAACCTAACAATTTTGCCATCATTTACATATCCGCTGGTATGCGCCTGCGCAGCGCATACCGTCATCGGGAATTTAACACATTGTTATGGTACCTTAAATTGAAATTATTTCAGTTATTACATAAAATACAAACAGTAATGACTAATGTATATGAAAAACACTTGAAAGCAACCAATCAAAGGATTGAAGTTTTCTATAGATGACCAGTGTTTCAAGTTTGTACGACGTCATTTTACTTAAGGTCTGACTAAACAAATAAAATCTTGATAGCAAGTTGATGCTAGTCTAAAAAAAACTAACAATACTTCTGGCAGCTTCTAGCAATTTCCTATGCAAAGAGAAAGAACAGTTTAATTTCTTAACAAACTTGTCTCAAAGGCGTGGGTGCCGATTCTGCTGATATTCTTAGCAAGGCCTGTTTTATGGGCGACGTTGACCCACCATCAGTTGCTAAGATGCCTGTCTACAATAATCATGAGGAAAGTTATATCTAAGGACGGTTGCCTGATGACTGGTCTCCATATCTATGTAAGGCAGTCCACTAATACCATGCCTCGTAAAAACTATTACCGTTTATTCACAAGCCTATTAAGGGTGTTGTAGTTTGATAAGGTTTTATCTTAATTGATTTTCAATGAAAGAGGTTGCTACGAAATAGTTTCATTGATTTTTTTTCAACCAGTATTTTTCGTAGTATTTTATCCAGAGCTTGGAACTAATATTTAAATAACATAAAAAAAACCTTTTTTTTCTCCCTGCATTTTTAAGGATAGTTTTTATCTATTGAATCTATCTAATACTAATAAATACATAGAATGTAGTATAATATGTTGTTCTTGGAAAAAAATCAGGAAAGACACACTAGCTTCTTTTTTACCAATGTTCTTATTAGTAACAGTCTCATACGGTCTTGTTAAATCAAGTACTTTATTAAAGCAACAAATTAAAGAATATAATATTAAATAAGTGTGTCTGTGTGCGCTCAATTATAAGTCGTGTGACCGCCGCATTCCTTGCATTATATTAATTGAAGACTAAGCGAGGCCTTAACACTTAAATATCACACTGTATACGTGTTTTACGTATTTTTATTTTTTTTATTTTTAGAGATTGATATAATAAAATTTTGTAATGTTTGGTTGTTAAACTTCAGAAGGTAGTTTAATACACGATAAGTGCTGTTTTCTAGTAGGAAATCTAACATAATACGTATGTTATTTTCTAAGGGAATCTTAATCATAATATGTACTTTTCATCTCGTATGTTACACTCATATCGATGTCGATCCACAGCTTGATCTTTTTACCTCCTCAACAACTCATTTCAAGAATACTTTAACCAACGCTTGGTTTGATGGCTCTCGAACTAATCCTTAGTTGTGTGAATTTTTATCCAACATTTTAATACTATAACTGTGTCTAGCAAACAAGCTATTTGTGATTTAATTGTGAAAACATGTAATTGGTGTTTAGTTTTATATTTAGTTTTTTTTTAAATACTATATCACTGTTTGTTTTCCTAATAAATAAAATAAAATATAATGTCTGCTTATGACTAGTCTAAATCCTACTCTCCCGAGCAGCGCGCGGGGGGCGACCCCTTAATTCTTAGGTGAGCCATCTGCTCATCTCCTGTTCCGATTGAGCTTAAAGACCATCAGGCCGAAAAGTCTAGCTAGCCCTGTCTTAATTTCTCCCCTATAACAACTGCTATGTTTCGGAAAGGACAGGACAAGCTGTAGTTACTGGCACAGATGACGTGACGCTGGTCTTACCATCAGGTGGCACGTCTGCTCGTTTAATAAAACCAGACATGCGTGTCTGACTCGCGTGTGTTCCTAAAAGGGTGTTTTTCATGTAATTTAATAACAGAAGAACGGTTTTCAGATTTTTTTCTTTACTTATATTGTAAGACCTAGCTTTTTACCTAATTTCATGGTTTTATGTCAATGAGAAGTACCTTAGGTTTTGGTTTAACAGACTGCCAGGCAACGGAGTGATCCTATAAGGGTTATTTTGACATTTTGAGAAGCGTAACCCTAAAAATAATATACTATAATCTATTCTTAAACGTTGATTTAAATTATTTTATTCTTGTTACAGCGGTCTTAACTTCCAAGACCTGATCGTGCGCCAGGGCGCCATCGACTCCCCGCCCAAGACGCCCTTCATCCTTGGCTTCGAGTGCGCTGGTGAAATCGAACAAGTCGGCGAGGGCGTTACCGACTTCAAAGTAAGTAATGGCCGGATATAATTATGTATATAGTTTTATCGAATAATATAATTGCTTAGATCAATTAATATTTATGTTGAAAAGATGATTGTTAATTTGATCTTCGAAACTACTTGTCTGAATTTAAAAATGGCAGTCATATGGACAGCCGATATAATAGAATAGATAGATAGAAGAATAGATAGACATTACGAAAATTGAAAACAAAAAAATTATTTCAAAATGACGTCATAATGTCAAATTGTCATTATGACGTCGCTTGTCGGTTTCGTGAAACTAAGATTTTCCCCTTTCAAAAAGTTCTCAACGCGGCTAAAAGAAGTTTTAACTTATAAAATGAATGAATGAATGGTAATGTTGACCACTGGCACATTGGTTTGCAGAAAAATAAAATATAATTAGAATGGGTTTGTGAGTTTATCTTCTAATCATCGAACAAGAACTGGCATAATTGAGATGAGTGGGTACATACTGCATAGACACGGTTTTGCTCACGTTCAACAGCACAAATTGAATTTTGTCAGGTTAGAATTGAACTCGGATCACTCGGTTCGTAACTGGAGTCCGAAACTCGACTTTTTAAATCGATTTAAATGGCAATGAAAAGAGAATTAACTCTGGCACCCCTTTGACTCCGGGGGGTAATTGTACCCCTTACACCGACATTTTCGTGTTTCATTGTTTACGTGTTATATTGACACTGCCTCCGGGTGGCAATATGGGCTGACACCCTTGTTAAATAATAACTGTATTCTTTTTTATAATAGTCGCCATACATTAGTATTTCATCGTCATAGCGTTTAGTCATCTATACTTATATTATAAAGCTGAAGAGTTTGTTTGTTTGTTTGAACGCGCTAATCTCAGGAACTACTGGTCCGATTTGAAAAATTCTTTCAGTGTTATACAGCTTATTTATCTAGGAAGGCTATATAACATCACGCTGTGACTTATAGGAGTTGAGTAACGCGGGGGAAGCTGCAGGCAACAGCTAGTAGTAGATATAAATAGTGGGCGGTACATTGTAGATTATACTTTTAATATTAGCAGATTTAATAGTCCGTTAATAATAGCTTTATCTAGAACAGTGTTTCCCATTTGGTGGCCTGTACCTGGCCATGAAAAATAAATACCGGGTCGCACCACTGCACTGCCTCATTGTTTTAAACAAATACTAGGGAGCTTGAATCACTAATTTACTACAAAATGTAAGTACTTAATACATAAGTAGGTATAATTAAATTTGAATATAAACGTGTTTTATTGTACCTAATATCGCAGGGGGGCTTAAAAACGTGAGTGTGTCACGAAGGGGATTGTACGAAATTTACCGGGCTATAATAGAACAAAGTTTGGGAAACTCTGAATCTAGAACATAAGTTCCGTTACATTTTTTAATGATTTTTAACCTTGTATTATGTACTCGTACAGGGCCTAAGTAATCCCGCAGGAGAGCACGGCAGCGACAGGCGGTCGCACCGCCGTGAGGGACCTGTGCGCGGCCGATCGGGGGATCGGCTGCGCGCGCGTAAGGTCCGAGCTATAAGGCACCCTTGTGTGTTCAGTGTGCCTTAAGCGGAGAAAGAGGAGGGGATGCCACCCCCCGCCTCCAGAGAAGAGTGCCGTATGGCACATCGTTGTGGCCCGGTACGGACGTCCACAGCTCTCGCGCCGGGTCACCCAAACGACGAGAAGAACACCGCTGGGGTTTAGTGGGTAGAGTCTGCGTCCACCTTACCATCTTCTCGGGCGCAGAGAGCCCCACATAACCTCCGGGTCCCCCCGGACCCGGTGGTATGCCTAAACGCATTCCCCAGCGAAACCAAAAAAAAAAGGGCCTAAGTAATACACGATTACAAAATATACATACAGCTAACCTAAGTGTTACTTATGTAGACAATATTTAATATAATGTATTAAATACGCCCACTATTGGATACCAATCCAATTTTAAAAAAAAGTAAAAAGTTATTTTATATAAATTCACTATATTGTGAATACTTAGGTTTGCTAAAATCCTTTCCCCAGTTGTTACTTTAAACTGAAACTTCACCAACTAGCAAAAAATTTCCAAATAACCAGCAATAAAAATATTATATAAATGCTTTTCCCAAAAGTTATGAGCGAATAAAAATAATTTACGAACTGTTAATTTGAAACTAATTACCTCTTATAATTATTTCGTAACAGCGAGTCAGCTAATTATTTTTTTAATTTCTCGCGTATTCGAGAAAGTTCTGGGATGAAGACTGTTCCAAAAAAAGTAGCGTTGGTTTATACCAGTCGTGGCCTACTAGATAGTAGATTCGATAGGTCGGTATTTTAAGTTGGTATTAATTATTAGGTCCAGGTCGTACTTACCACGGGTTTCGTAGGCCAAGGATTGTGATTAGTTTGGGACCTCTAAGATGTACGGGTGCCTTTATTTCTCTGTATTTTTAACCTTTCTCTGTAAATGCTGTTTGTTCACGGCTTAAGGAAAGCATCTTGGGGAAACAACGATGTATGATAAGAAAAACTAAGAGAGGTGTCAAGGGACACCCGGATGGAACGAAGTTCCTTTCGATTAATTAGTGAAGGAATTGTAATAAAAACAAAAAAAAAGTGTAAGGAAAATAATTATTCGGGTAGGTATATATTTTTTATGATTTTTTATCGATAAAAATCAGAGCATCTCCCAGCGAAAAATAATTAAAAAAAAAAAAAAAAAAAACACCGAGATCGGTGGGAATTGAACTGGGGTTTTTTACTAAGCAGTCCCAATAGTGTAACAAAAACAGCTACCGACGCGGTGATGTGTCAATCAAAAAGCCGCACGGCTTACAAATTATATAGCAAAAAGTGTCGTTCCAACTTTTCATCTTAATTTTTTCCGTCTAGCCCCCTTTCATAACGCGCGATAAGGAACTACGTTCCAATAATCTTTGTGAAATACCGCGTTTCGAGGACACTTGTACCCAAAAGAAAGGTAAAATGGTCGGATGCTACCGATGTAGAACTATATAGTATGTATGATGATATTTAATACAGTGAAATTTAATCCTGTGTTATGTAATTCTAATAAATAAAGGAAATATTATCGAGCTATTGTTTATCGATTTAATATAATTAAGGATATTCAGTAATTATACAGAAAATATTTATTATACTAGACAATGTCGCTGAAGCCTGAAAACCTCTCGTCTTTACCGAACTATGTATGTACTTAGGTAGTTTTATGAAATTAGATGTTTAATTAATTACATTTGTGTTCCATAATTCGATATTCAATGTTTGAAAATGGATATAATTTCTGAACGTTTACAAACAATCAGCGCTTATAACCTCCAAGGACTACCAACTTAAGGCGAAAACTTGCCTGTTTTTTTTCTTCGTCTTTTATGGCAATAAGCGCTGTTTTTATTATAAATTAATAAAAATGCTGCATTCTTTCTTTATTCTAAACAAGACAACAGTATTGCCATATAACTAAAAGCAAAGAATAAGAACATGTTTATACTGTGTTTATACCATGATATTTTATATTTATCATAATGAAAAAAAAAATGTTATCTGTATAAAATTAAGTTACAAGGATCTATCGTAGAAACAGGATTTACTAACAATGTGTAGACATTAAAACGCACTTAGAGGAACTATGGAGAATAATGGGTTGAGATTGAATCTGTACATTTGGTGAACTTGAAGCTTCGTTACTTACGACTTTGAATCGGTGATTCATAATTACGATATAGTTTATACTTTATTGGATACTATTTTTTTTAGCATAGGTAGGTATGGAATTAAGATGAACATTTTATTACCTCATGGGGATGAGCTTATAGCATTGTTTTATGTGTAAATGAGAGGATATGATTTTCAAGTAATGGAGGTAGGGCTAGTATTTAAAAATATGTGGTATTAAGTACTTACATATTGGAAAATGGTCTGTACTCTGTAGTAATGTTCGTAATGGCAACACATGAACCAGTAGGCAAACGACTTGTATGCTCTTAATAAATAAAATAAAAACATCTGGTTCATGTTTAGGGCAAAGGACTTGTATCCAGTCCTTAATAAATAAAAACATGAACCAGTTGTTTCCCGTACCTACGCCCGTGTTAACTTACGTTTACGTACGTTCGGACTGATGATGGTTTTGGGTGCCTGGTGAAATAATTTAAAAAATCGGATGGAGTGGATGGATTTCGAAGATAAACAAATACATTGAAACTTACATACATTACCTGTAGTATGAATAAGACTAAATGGTACTTGTTTCTAGGTGGGTGACCAGGTTGTGGCCCTCCCCGAGTACCGGGCCTGGGCGGAGCTGGTGTCGGTGCCTTCTCAGTACGTGTACGCCCTGCCCGAGGGTATGACAGCGCTGGATGCGGTGGCCATCACCACCAACTACGTGGTAGCCTACCTGCTGCTGTTCGAGATGGCCAACCTCACGCCCGACAAGAGTCTGCTGGTCCACTCGGCTGGTGGTGGTGTGGTAAGTTTCATTTGATATACTTTTTAAAAGCAAAGGAACGTATAGATTATTAAAGGAACTACATATAAATACATAAATACTTGCCAGTTTATAAAGAGTAATACAATATAATAAAATATTAGTTGTCTATAAAGACGGTTTACGGACGATAGTTTTATGTGATAACGTGATAAAGAAACATTGATGAACTTAGAATGAAAAATCCTTCCTTTTTTGCCGCCGTTTTGAGAAAAACAGTTAATTGAAGTGAACAAAATGAAATTAGACTGAAAATTATAGAGGAAATCAATTACATCTTATTAAATTGTAGAAATAAACACAAAACACGTTGTCGCGTATTAACATTTGTTATAAATAATGGTTTCCAACCAAACGCTTGGCCTTCTCAATATCTGTGCTTGGATCTCTCTATCGTTTGACAGGCTCAGGCGGAACGGGACACTTTTTCGTGTGCGCTGCCAGTGTTCATCAATAAAGACGTTATCACGTCAAAACAGAATTGTTGCCCTAAAATGTATTAGAAATAAGCATTTATTACTAGTTTCATTCTTTTTTATTCACTTTTTAAATTGTTTGTATATGTTTTAAAATTCTAATAATATATTTTAAAAATATATATTATTAGGTATATAGGTAATAACTGTAATAATTGTTCACTTTTTAGAAAGCTTAAGATTTATTAATTGCATAAAATAAAGTCGTTAAAATGATATTGCATAAATAAAAGAAAGTTTATTATCTCGTCATATATCTTTTTATATTTTATTATATTACAAAACATTAAAGTTTTCAACACCAAGTTATCACATTTTTAATGGCGTAACTGACAACAACTAGGGGCAACAAAGCCTATATTTATAACGTGGCCATTAGAGATATAGCCATCTTGGTTTACAGCCATTAGCAGTCTCAATTACTTGAACATTAGATGGCCACATTATAATGAAACAAAATACATTTGCAAGAAGTTTTATAGTATTATGAGCATAGTAACCATAGAGCATTTATATCCTCTGTGACAGTAACTACAGAAGACTTACTTAACATAAGAAAACCAAAATAGGAAAAACGAGCTATAGATAATATCATTTTCCATTCATCGCTCTCATATTTTTTATTATTATTATTATTTATTATTAAACTTGCAACTTGCAACAAGGCTACAAATTGTCCTACAAAACTGTTTATAATACATAGTTTGTCTGTTTGTTTGTTTATTATAAAATAGATAACAACAACACATAAGCACGTTAATTGCATTGAGAAATAAATATAAACTATAGAGTATGATAAAGTCTCAGATTTAAAAAAAAATCATTCTGATGGAAAGTGACGACGTGGCCGAAGGTGTAGTAGTATCCGGAAACACAGATGCTGGTAACGAATTCCATAATTTAGCAGTACGTATGATAAACGTTGAATCGAATCTTTTAGTTTCAATTGTGGAATTTGACAGGCTAGATGAAATAAAAAACATAGAGTAACCTATATGAAAGGATTATCCATGGATTATCATATTTTTGATTATTGCTGTCCGGTTAGCAAAAAAAAAAGATACTGAGTAATGAGTATGCAGCACCGCATTTAACTCGCGTTCATATCAACTCATTATATGTGTGAAATTCTTTGTTCGCGGTGAAATATTAAAGAAAATAAACGCTTGCGATGACGTATACAAATAATTGAGCCGCTAAATATATCTTATAACATTGACCCTGGTGAGCTGTTTAGCGTCTGCAGCTTCAGCTTAGTGTTCGATCTCGGTACCGCCGGCAAAAACATTACATGCCACGTACTAAAAGCAGAAATATTACAAACCACGCACTAACAGCAGAAATATTACAAGCCACGTACTAGCAGCAGAAACATTACATGCCACGCACTAACAGCAGAAAATGACATGCCACGCACTAACCGCAAAAATTAATATTTTTGCGGTTGTTTTGTCAGCATGCAGAGAATGTACAGCCGTATGGTGTTCATGACAGAAATTAATTACATAGAAGCCTACGCATTTTTTATAAGCAATTACATTGCAAGATACAGAAACTGTCCGTCTTAAATACAGTACATAGTAGATAAACCTCGATAACGTAAAAACATCTGTAATTTCAACAAAATAATCTGCTCCAAAATCTCTTATAAGTTAAAATACACAACTTAAATTAATAATTTTTTTGTAATGTTTCGTTGCACTAGATATCTTAAACTATCTGGCAATTCCGGTAATATCGAATGGAATGTGCAAAATAAAAACTTCTCGGAATTTATTGTGTTCTCCTATTGTTTCTTACGCTGTTGACTTTAAGTCGTAAGATTTATCGAGCAATGTAGCAACATAAAAGATGATGTGTTCTTCTCTCTATTTATCGTTGAAAATCGAATCAATATAAAAACTTTTAACTTAAAAAAAAATCGAAGACTTTTTTCTGTAGACTAAACCTCTAATAAATTTCAATTTTTATACATAACTGAAGGAGTTCAAGAGAGACTGGTAAATAATTTCCTTTAACTCCATTAACTAAGAGTGATGGTGGGATGATTACATAGGCCTGCGCATTCTTTATTAGCAACTGAATTACAACAAACTAGAAGTCATGTATTTTGTCATTTACGTATTTAATTAAATAACATACCACAAATGCACATCACCAGGTATGTCGTGTTCATGACAGATACTTTATAGCATATAAATCTTGGAAAAAGAATAAATATTTCAATTCACATTAATGCTGTCCCTTTTCGAGTGTTCGTGAATTATATACGATCAAGTGGAATGTGTAAAACAGCGGTGCAAAACGTAAAGACAACAGACGAACCAGGGATACTAATTACTATCTCATCTCACGCGCAAGTTCCTGCATCTGTGTAGGATAAACCTGCGCTTTAGTGTAATAACAGGCCACAGTCCACATAAGTGCGTCTGGCCCCATCAGGTACGGAAAACACACGTTCAATTAACTATGTAACAATTCTAATCTTAGTACCGCCAGCAAAAAAATTACATGCCAAGAAAACACTAAAAGCCATATTAATCCCATGACAACATCATGCAGAATCATCATCATCATCATCAGGATTTATCCGTCCACAGCTGAACATAGGCCTCCTTCAATGAACGCGGAATAATATTACCTTATGTGATTGTCAGTTGCCGAATTATAAAAGATTAATATATGAACCTAGTACCGCTAGCAAAAAAAGCTTGGAATGTTTATATTATCTATTATTATATACACAATCCAAAAATGCACTAAAAGTCATGCGCAGTACAGATAACTACACACATTTAATATCCATGAATGTTATGAGCAATTAAAGTAAATATTGCAGTATAAGTCTAGCTGTAAGTTTAGTATTCCTATATAATGTTAATTGCAGCTTATATTATCCCCAATGACAGCACGGGCTTATCCTAACACCGCTAGCAAAATATTACATTCCAAGAATGCTCACTCTTAAATGTTCTGGCCTTTATCCATGACAGAAATTAATAACATAAAATTGTTAATGAGTACTTTATGAGCTGAGTGTCTATCAGTCGAGTGATACCTAATAATTACAGAATAATAGCTATTAGTACCGTTAGCAAAAAAAAAAAACTAAACGTGCAGTAACAGCTATGAAATTTATGTGATAGAAACTAGTATTAGATTCATTTTATATTTATCAACTAGACGAAATCTGCAAAATATTATCTGCAAGTAAATACATATATCAATCTTGAGTAGTAAAAAATTACATCTTGAGTAGTGTTTACTGTTTTGTGTCTGATCTCGGTACCGCTAGCAAAACTATTACACTCTTGCACGTACTAACGCCGCATTCCTATGATATAAATTGTAAACTAATATACAACAGCGATATCTAATGAAGTTTTCTTCATAGATCTCAGAACCAATCTAACCTATAAAACTTATATAAAGTTTGTAAGTTTTGATGTTTGTTGATCTTTCACGGCAAAACGGCTGAACTGATTTGGTTGAAAGCTGAAATGGTGATGGCTTATAAATAAATTAAAAATAATCATCATCGATACGGTAGTAAATCTAAGTTAACGCAGGCGAAGCTGTGTGCACCAGCTAGTCTAAAATAAATTAGACAGAATATTGGAAGTCCTGATTTCTAAATAATTTATACTATAACCACTAGGGATGTCAGCTTGAGAAGGGATTAATATCTCTCTAAGAATAGACTTTATAAATCTAAAAGTATTTTCAGTTGAAATTTTCCCAAGTAATAAATACATAAAAAACCGTTCGCCTGTGTATTTGATGCAAAAGGAAGATTTCTACTAAACATGTAAAAGTTTCGATGTCATGTAATGATATGATTGATTCGATATGAAATCGATTACCAGTAAGTTTAAAGTATCGTTTCCAAGCTTAGAAAATAATAAAAAAAATCTAAAAACTTTTTCGAAGAAAGGCTTTTTTTTTCTTCTGTCTGTACGAAATTACAAACATTGTAGATCGTCTAATTGTTCTGAATTGGGTGAGAAAAATCCTAGTGTTCTGGAATGTTCTCGCTTCCGTTGTTACATCACTCATTACCCGTGTCAATGCCCTTTAATTTCAGCCTGTATTTAAGTCAGCACAGTTGATGGTTGGGGTTTCAACTCTCATGTCAAAATAACATGGCCGACGCGCCAGATCCGATAAACAATGATTGCACTGTAATCATCTCTTCTATTCATTGATTATTTTTTTTTGTGTCTAAATTGTATTCGTGATTTCTTTGTATGGCCTGACTAGAAATATAAAAATGTTGAGCCATGAGGAACATTTCGGAATTAATTTCTGTATTGACTATTGACTATACTATGTGTTGACGTAAAAAAGATATAGTGGCGACACCAATGTAGGGTTTATATATTTCTGGTCAGGCTATATTAGAATTAGAGATATCTTTTATATATTTTTAAAACATATTATAATTTTTTTTATTTCTATTTTTTTTGTATAAAAAAATGCAAACCAAGGCTTCATAATTCCTATGCTAAGATCTTCGAACTTGTTTGGTCTAGACTCTAGAAGGTACATTATTATGTTATTATCAATAACAACACTTTATATTAGCTTATCTATGTATACGATGTATGTCTATGTACACTACGGAAGCTTAGAATAACATAATTCGATATAATATTACCAACCTGAGTGGGAAGTAGGTATATATTATTGACGAGATTGACATGATAAGGGCGTCGTCCTTTAAAATATTATTAACATACGCAATACAACTCAAACACTAAAATGTTTATTCAATGAATTGTTCTAGTTGGAAGAATTAGAATCATACAATTCGACCACCAAGGCATCCTGATTCTAAGTAAAAAATTGATCGTTAGCACGTGTAGAAAACCTAAAAAAAATTACGACATTCTTATTATGAATCTTTACAAATGCGACCAGAGAGAATGTTACATTTATATCGAATGCAGAAATGCTAATGCATAATACATGAGATGATATAAAAAATCTATTGTTTTGTAGGGTCAAGCTGTAGCACAGTTGGCGAAGACTGTTGAGAACGTGACTGTCTTCGGTGTGTGCTCCAAGAGCAAGCACGAGGCTCTCAAGGCCAACAACAACAACATCGACCATCTGCTCGAGAGAGGCAGCGACTACACCAGCGAAGTCAGGAAGTAAGTAGCAACTTTTTAAGAACTCCTACTGGTGGGAGGGTTGCGCTTTGTTTCGCTCCTGTTTGGTTGGGTAGCACCATTCTACCCTTTTCTCCCATTCTTGTTTCTCTCGTGAAACAGCTTTCCTGTCCAGGAAATGACATCTGCCTTCTTCTCCGAAAGAGAATAGAAGAAGGCAGATGTCATTTCCAGTCAATACGTTGCCTGTCGAACCGTTCTTTCGAACAAAGCAAAGCTGCTTCGATAAACACAATGCACATCTATACTAATACATATTATAAAGCTGAAGAGTTTGTTTGTTTGTTTGAACGCGCTAATCTCGGGAACTACTGGTTCGAATTGAAAAATTATTTTTGTTTTGGATAGACCATTTATCGAGGAAGGCTATATATAGGCTATATAACATCACGCATAGGAGCGAAGAAACTGTGGAAAATGTGTAAAAAACGGGGTAAATTATTCATCCTTGAGGGCTTCCGTTGCGTGCGCTGCGAAAACGGTTCAAGATACACAAAAAATATGTGTGAAAGAATTATTTCTCTTTAAATGATCTAAAAAAAAGTGCGTTACAGTATATGTATATCTTTTAAGATTAACTCACAAGAAATAAGTCGTAAAAATTTAAGCCGCTTGGAGCTTACTTTTAAAACGCAGCCTTATTCCCTTTAGAGATATAACAAAAAATAGAAAAATGATCATCATGGGTACGTCCGTAAATATAAAATAACACGGGCGAAGCTGCGGGCAAGAGCTAGTGCAATATAGGTATTATTGTGAGTAGCGTAAAGATTTTTACATTTTGCAATTCATAATATAATAAAATACAATCAAAAAAAATATTCTAATTAAATTTTTGCCCTTTATTACCCTTTATAATAAAACTATAGTTATTTATACTACAAGGTTGCTGGTAAAATATATATTGTAGAAGTAATTATCATAAAAATTAAAATGAATTACACTTCCATAAAAACTGATTTATATTGGTTCTAACATCACAATAAAAAAACAGCATTGCTGGAATATTTCTGTTTCTTTTAAAATTGAAATACAGTGTGAAATAAATTTTCATTTTTAAAATGATTTTATGTTTCGCTTTTCATTATTGGATCTTATAAACGATTTCTTAACTTGTCAACATTTAGAGAAAAAAAAATATTATTGCCATATTTAATTAGATATTTAATAAAATTGAAAAATTTGTTTGCAGTTTTTTTACTTATATTACTTATAGGTACTTACTGCATTTGCATAATGTTATGCCCTGGTTTGGATGAAAAGATTAATTCCTAATCCTAACAACGCGGTTCGTATGAGAAAATTTACAATATTCATTTTTCTTTGTTACCAAGTTGCAATGATAAACCACCGAACGATTGAAAACGCGGGAAATGAAAATTCAAATTTGGAATATGTGAAAAATACATCGAAATATGACGAAGTGGTGTGAAATCACTTCTAAATATACCCCACCCTCGCCTGCGGATTCGTAAGCGGCGGATTTGTTTTGTTTATACGATTAACGAGTAATATTAACTTCACGATTGTCTGTTTATAGTTCATCTGAATTACGAGCCTTAAATTGTTCATAGACAGATGTACTTTTACGACTGTGGTTGATATTGCTATAGACTAATTTAATATGTTATAAAATATTTTTTGATTATATCACACAATGAAGGAAAACATCAGAATACGTGCTAAGATTAATTCTTTCAATGTACGTGAAGCCAACCCGCAGTTGGCCAATACCTGCTTGATTTTGAGCAATAAAGTCCGTGCTCTGCATATGGGTCGTTTATGATAAACAGTTTAAGGCCCTTCAAGACCAGAGCATATTTGAAAGACCGGCAAGGCACCTACTAATGGTGAGGGTGGGTGTCTATGGATGTTGCTAATGACTACTACAACTTACCCTTTGCTCCATCTTCTAAATAAATAAATAAAGAGCGACTTGCGACTCTCATCTCATTCTCACTCGCTTGCTCCTACTCTCACTCCATGTCTATGTGCTTCATGTTACGTTCGCCCTCTCTCAATCGGTCTCAATCACTCTCTACCTCTTCTTGGACAAAAACGTTGCACATTTTCGTGACGTTTCATCCGTAAAAAAAATCGACCAATTCATATGAATATACTAGCTATTGCCTGCAGCTTCGCCCGCGTTACTCAACTCCTATATATCACAGCGTGATGTTATATAGCCTATAAGCCTTCCTCGATAAATGGGGTAACACTCTAACACTGAAATAATTTTTCAAATCGGACCAGTAGTTCTTGAGATTAGCGCGTTCAAACAAACAAACAAACTCTTGAGCTTTATAATATTAGTATAGATTATATTCAAAGAAGTTTCACTTCAAAAAGTTTTATTTAATAAATTATGAAATTGGCATTTCGCGTTTAGCTTCGTCGATAATAGTAAGCACGGCTCCCAATTTACGACTAAATGAGTTAATCTATATTTATTTATTGTTATAACTGCCTACTTATCATAGACATGTCAGTTGCATGTAGCAAAACAATTGTTATCTACCGCCAAGATATGTGGAGTGCAGTCAAGGGGAGCCAATAAGTTTCCAAGTGGTCTTACGGGTATAATAAAACAAGTACCTCATCCTCGAGAACGGTGAACTACGAAAATCAGAGTTTAAGGCGGGCCTTTCCCGATAAACGGCATTTTGAATTCTGTTTTATTTAGAAACTAATCATAATATTTCGGTCGTTCGATACACGATTACTTATATTTAGCTGCATTAAAAAATTGCAAAGATAGGTCAAAATTGAGATGAAAAACCCATTTTATTTGAGTAATATCAGGTTCTGTACAATAAAACTTGTACCATAATTAACCTTGTAGAAAATATCGTCGTTGTCGGTCGTCATAAATTATTTTTTTATAAATCCCTCCCTTCAATTAAATAAATATGTGTTTTCACTCGCTGCCAAAGCACTCGACGCGGTTTCGAGCTCCATAAGTATGGACCATACTAAATTCAGTTCTCGGACAGCCCCGCCTTAACGCACATTACACCACACTATAATATATTGTTTTTTTTAAAAATTAATATTTCAATTCAATAAGTTTGATTAATTATTATTATCATTTTTGGGACTAGGATTTTTTTTACAATTGTTACTATTATTATGTATGTATAAAAATGTAAAAAAAAAAACTTAATTTTCGAATTCCTCTCGAGCTAATTGTTCTTAATTGGATATATCTCCCACCCATATCGCTGTGACTCAAACGCCCAATTTAACATGATCCTTCCTGTTTTGGTCCTGTTAAGTGGTGTTGAAGCGCACACATTATCAAAGGGCTCCATTTACACTGGGCACAGGATAACCGTTCCTTTTATTGCTTGGGGCAGCTGTTTCGTAACAGGGCATTTTAATTGTAAATAGACAAAGATATTTTTATGTCTGACGAGGAGGAGGACGAGTAAACAGTACCATAGCATCCTTAATGTAAATAAACAAGACTTAAGACAAAATGCGAAGAGTTCCTTTTCGATAACGTTTATAAATAAACTTAAAAAATAATAATTCAATTCTTGCATAACTGCCTGTTACTTAAAAGTTTACACAAACATTTGAATTATAATCTGTAAAATTGGTATGGAGTATAATAATTTACCTTTTCATATAAGTAACTGTTGACTTTCATTATAATTAAATAATTTTATGTCTCTTCCATTACACATTTGAATGGTTTTCCATTATGAACTTATTTATTACTAATAATCATGTAAGTAATCAATAGTATAATTTCTGTTTGTAAAGCTTTCAAGTTATGGCTATTGTGCTACGTAAAATGAAATGGTAACCGTTATCATCATCATCAGCCTCTATCCGTCACTGCTGAACATAGGTCTCCTTCAATGAACGCCAAGTCGACCGATCTCTCGCTACTCGCATCCATCACGGTCCGGTCACTGCACGGAGATGGTCTTCCCGTCTGGTTTTAGGTTTATGGTCAACACTTCGTCTACCGTAACGCGGCCATCACTCTTGAACCTAATTTGCCCATCGGCCATCTAATTACCATTGGTATAGACTATAGAAGCAAAAAAACAAAAAGTGCGTGCGTACAAAGTACACATGTCAGAAGTAGTAATCTAAATAAAGCTTTAAATTTCCGCGACTTGCTATGCGACGTTCGCTCTATCTCACTCTTTCTCTCTCGATCTTTCTCACTCGCTTGCTCCCTACTCTCAGTCCATGGATTTCATCCTACGTTCGCCCTTTCCCACTCTCTCTCAATCGGTCTCAATCACTCTCTCCCTCTTCTTGGACAAAAACGTTGCACATGTTCGTGACGTTTCATCCGTAAAAAAATTACCCTCATGCGCACATAGAATTTTCACTTAAAAAAATTGCACAAAATAATAAATACTAGGTCTTTTTTTTATATGAAAAGGAGGCAACCGAGCAGTCTGAGCCTTATGGTGACTACCGACGCGCATATCAACGCATTTGCTCTCCCTTTTCCTATCCTGTAATGTAAACATAGCGTACCTATATGGTGTACCTATTTGCCACATCCTACTAATATAATAAATTTTATTTAAAAAGTTTAAAATTATAGGGCGAGTGAGACCGCGACAAACTCTAGTTCCATAGACTATAGATTAGTTCGCTTGTTCCCGTAATACGGCTGATCTGCGGTTAGACAACTTACGTAATGCCGTGTAAAACGATATACGGTGTTATACCGTGTGCTTTGTTAAGTTGCACATGAGTCTTAAGAAATACTAGAACTAGGGACGAATATAAGCTAGTGTTTAACCAAATATTATAACCGCGGAAGTTTGTTACTCTTTCACGCAAAAACTACTGAATGCATTTTAATGAAACTTTACAATAATATAGCTTATACGTCAGAATAACATAAAGGCTAGAATTTATCCCTGTACTGTTACGGAGTGATCTGATGATGACGATGAGAAAAAAATAAACGTGAATTTGCAAATAATTTTATTAAAAGTACCAATAATTTCAAACGTTACTCGAACTTTGCAAAAATATTAAAACTAAGATGGAATAGATTGTGTAGTAATATTGAAACCAGTCTCAAATAAAAAAAAAACAGTAATAAATGCGAGGCAATACATTATGGTAATTCGGTGGACATATGTTTAAAAATCTTAACCACACCTGCCCTCACCTGCTTGAGAATTTGTGCCATATACGGCACCTGGCCAATTATTTATGGTCATTTTTGCAAACTCCGCCAGGTGGTAAAATATTATTAAAATAAAGGAATCCGATAAAAATGTTTATGTTACACAAAGGATCATGGATTTACTGGATTTTTTTAAAGTTACCAGACATAATATTATAAATATACTATATATGTATATCTGTTTTAACAGCTGTAAAAAAAATATTTCTTATCAAAACAATTTTAAAGGTATTGCTTATGATTTTTTAAATCAATTACCTTCTCAAGTTTTACTATTATATTTTTACTGTATCCGATTCGTCTTACATGACTCGACGTTACGAAATTGTTACACTCACTTAAAATTATTCTTATTGAACTGGAATTAGCACCTCTAGTTAGTATATACCTAGTCTCACTATTTGAGTAAAGCCCGACCAGAAAAATAAAAACCCTCGCCATTTTGCGAAAAATTTCGGAACTAATTTCTGTATGGACTATACTACAGCTTGGCAAAAAAGAGTATGGAAATAATGAGGGCGCCACTTTCACTTAGGTCTCATCATAATATGGAAAATCAGCAAGATAATTTAATTAAATGTTAAAAATAAATGTGAAACACTAAGCTTTACTTAAAATCTAGTATTTGTCGGCCAAGTATTGTCAACATCATAGGTTTCCATTTAGTTATATTTAGTTCAATCTGTCACCACGTCATACTCTTTTTTGCCAAGCTGTATGTGTTGCCTGTTTCTGAATGTGTCTGTTATTAAGACAGTCAATAATCGCATAGTGGCTATAAAGGTGTCATCGGGTTCCATTGCCTTTGTCGTATGCTGTGTGTACATGCCTACGGACTGTACTGATAATTTAAAAGAGTTTTCCCAGTGTTTAGGGTCCTTAAGTGCTATAGTGGATGAATGCAACACAGAGTATGTATACATGTTTGGTGATTTTAATGCCCATCCTACAGAGACTTTCGGTAAGGAGTAACTATCTTTTTCGAATGAACAAAACTGGGTTTGTGCGGACATTGAATATTTAAACATTAATAGTGATAGTTTTACTTTCATTAGTGATATACACAATTGTAGAAGATGGCTTGATCATTGTCTAGTTACGAACTCAGCGTGGAAAACAATAACAAATGTAAACATTAACTACAATGTATATTCATCAGACCACTTCCCATTGATTATGGATTACAATTTGAATATTATTACTGAAAAGTTAAATTGTACAAATTATACATGTAACAAGGTGCAATGGGGAAATAGGAATGTCGACCAAGTGAGCGAATATACGAGACTGTGTCATATTGAGTTACGAAAAATCGAGTTTCCTATTGAACTGAGTCAGTGTGCTGATCATACATGTGATAATGCTGAGCATAAGATTGTTTTGGATATACTTTATAATAAAATTATTTGTGTGCTATCAGAAGCAGCGTCTACCACGTACAGGGGTCCAAATAATATTCATAATAACAAAAAGCGGAAAGTGACCGGCTGGAACTTATATGTATGCGATGCGCACAGGGAGGCTAGGCGTTGTTTTGAGCTCTGGATACTGAATAACAAACCACCATTAGGTGAAATATTTAATGCTATGCGTGAATCTCGAACTATTTTTAAATCAAAGTGAAATGGTGTTTACAAAATCAAAATAAAATTAAAATGAACATTATTGCTAATCAACATAAGGATAAGGATTTTGGTAAATTTTGGCATAGTACACGAGCTTTAAATTCGAAGCCTGGTCTGCCTGCGAGCATTGGAGGAGTTAGTGATTCAAAAAATATTGCTAATTTATTTAGGCAGCATTACAGAATTCAGGCTTTACCTACTATTAGTAATATAATTACACCAGGAGAGGAGTTCAGTGCTAAGCTGCGACGTGAAGAAACACTCGTTTACTTCTCGTCAAAAAATGTCCGTGACATAATAAATAAAATGAGTAGGGGCAAGTCGCCTGGCCACGATGGGCTCGGCATTGAACACTTCAAATATGCTGGTGTCCACTTACCTAGGTTGCTCAGTATGTTATATAATCTGTGTATAAGACATTCTTATTTACCCGGTGACCTTATGAAAACATTGATAGTTCCCATTGTCAAAAATAAAACAGGTGACTTGTCAGATGCGAACAATTATAGACCAATATCGTTGGCCACTGTGACGGCAAAGGTTCTTGACGGGCTTCTTGATAAACAGTTGGACCAATATTTACATTTACACGAGGCTCAATTTGGTTTCCGAAAGGGCCTGTCCACAGAGAGTGCCATATTTGTTCTCAAGGAGACTGTTAGGTACTATATGCAAAGAAAAACACCTATTTATGCCTGTTTCCTCGATCTCACTAAAGCTTTTGACCTGGTGTCTTATAAAATATTATGGCGAAAGCTAGAAGCTACTGGAATGCCTAAGGAGTTTCTTTTTAGGCACTGGTATGATAACCAGGAGAATTTTGTAAGATGGGGGAAAATGACGTCGGACTCATACAGGATGGAATGTGGTGTGAGACAGGGCGGTTTAACTTCACCAAAACTTTTCAGCTTGTATGTAGACCAACTGATCGCCGGACTCAGCAGCATGTATGCAGGGTGTTCCATAGATGTTCGTATGATTAATAATATCAGCTACGCTGATGATATGGTGCTGCTGAGTCCGTCGATCTGTGCGCTCGAGGATTTGCTTCAATTTTGCCAAAACTACACTCAAAACAATGGCCTTAAATATAATTGTAAAAAGAGCGAAGTAATGGTCTTTGCAACACGTAGTACCTACCCTGGGTATGTGCCACCCCTCAGGCTGTACGGTAGTGAGCTTACTAGAGTGAATAGGTTTAAATATCTAGGTCACGTCATCAATTCAGACCTTCAAGATGATAGTGATATAGAGCGAGAGCGTAGGGCGTTGGCTGTCAGAGGTAACATGCTGGTTCGCAGGTTCGCTCAATGTACAGTTAATGTGAAAGTAACTTTATTCAAGTCATTTTGTCAATCTTTTTACACCAGCGGCCTGTGGTCCAGCTACACTCAAAAGACATTCAGTACCCTACGGGTTCTATATAACAACCTATTCAGGATGCTGTTGGGATTGCCCAGGCTTTGCAGTGCATCCGGCATGTTTGCGGATGCACATACTAAAGACTTCTTCGCTGTAATTCGTAACAGAATAACATCTGTCAGAAATAGAATGCTGGACAGCCCTAACGGCATAATAAGTTCGCTCGCTGGCAGACCTGACAGTGTCTTACAAAGGCATTGGGTAACCGCCCTGTCACATCCACAAATAGAGTCCGTTTATAAAATTAATTAATATCTTTTTAATAATATCTAAATTAAATAATTATTAAATGTTTTGTTATTTCAGATTATAAATTAATTTTTTGAAAATGATTTAATGATAAATTCTAATTGATGTTTTGAAATTATCATAGTTATACGTTATTTATAAGCTTTTCTTTCTTTTATTTTTTTTTTGTATATGGATCTTTGATATCTGAGTTACGAATAAATAAATAAAAGATACAGTCACAACAATCGATTTTTTTTTGTCGATTTTAACAATTGAAGCCAACTAACTCTGTTAAATAGTTTTATATTAATGAACCAATGTGTCTTGTTCAGGATCAGCCCCGACGGTGTAGATATCGTGCTGGACTGTCTCTGTGGCGAGGAGTGCAACCGCGGCTACTCGCTCTTGAAACCGATGGGAAGATACATTCTTTATGGTAAGCTCCATTACATGTAAAGAGGTTATATACAACACTAAATTCTCACACACAAAAATCTTAAACCAATAGACGCGTACCTTAAATGTATTGAAAAATGTATACTGTTTAAGATTCATCTAGTATAATGATCTAGTTGTATAATTCCCGGTAAGCTCATTGATGTAACTCTATCGCAGGATCGTCGAACATCGTGACAGGCGAGACCAAGAGCTTCTTCAGCGCCGCGCGTGCTGTGAGTATTGATTTCTCATTATTTGATGTTAGACGCCACTGCCTATTATTATAAACACTGATTTCTGCTATATTATATTTATTATCATCATCATCATTATCAGCCGCTATCCGTCTACAGCTGAACATAGGCCATCAATGAATAATCATCATGCCATGCTTTAAAGTAATATTTTGTTTTATGTTGACTTGAATACATGCTTTCATGGTAAGTGGTTAATGTCTCTCATGATCATGAAAGGACTAGCCTGAAATGTGTTAAACTTGGCATGAAATTAATTTAGAAGAAATATATTTAATTAGCAATGGTTATTCACATTTCAAACTCAACCCTATCTTTTTGCATGGAAGATCAAGCGCGTTTGCCATACCAATACCACCAAGTATTACATTATTTTAACATTGTTGTTTGCCATAATAGCCAAACTTTAGTGTGTATCCATAATATGTACATAGTAACTTTATTACTTATTACATAATATAAAACATTATTTATGTTTGTATTGGCTATTACATTTGTAAGACGGGAGCGCGTCGATAGCGTAGCAGCTCCCGCATTTTTTAATAATACCGATTTATTTGATATATGTACTTATATATAATGTTACATTATGTAGTGGTGGCAAGTGGACAAGGTGTCCCCAATCAAGTTGTTCGACGAGAACAAGAGTCTGGCGGGACTGAACCTCCGCCACCTGCTGTTCCAACACGCGCGCGCGCCCACCGTGCGCCGCGCCGTGGAGCGTGTGTTCACGCTGTGGCGGGAAGGGAAGGTCAAGCCGCTGGTGGACTCCACCTGGGCGCTGGAGGACGTGAGT
Organism: Helleia helle; assembly: GCA_963853865.1. Lineage (NCBI taxonomy): Eukaryota > Metazoa > Arthropoda > Insecta > Lepidoptera > Lycaenidae > Helleia > Helleia helle. The sequence continues at coordinate 13,115,093 of OY971433.1, read as the reverse complement.
ATTACCACCACATATATACAACATAATACAATAATAAAACCCTAAAGGGATACCTGTTATAGCACTAAATACTGGAAAAACAGCACCGAGTCATAATCACATAAAAAAGTCCTTTACGTAAGAAATGAGCAGAATTTTAGTGCCCATGTAGCCGTTATTAGTGTACCATAAGCATCGGGCATATAACCGGATAGAGTAGTAATGTGAGCCATACAATTCCGAAACTGGTCAGTGATTTGTCATTGACGTAATACCAATTCAACCAGCAAATGTTGACGTCACATCTTCCAATCATCCATCAATGGCCATCAGTCAACTAATCAGAGCGCAGAACCGACGCAGCGTCGCAGCACTTCGGAATTTGTTATTATACAAAACACATGACGTTACCGCTTTATTCCTGTTATATGCTCGATGACCGCGAGTAAGAACTTCACTAGCGATTTTTCTTCTGGTACTGTGGAGGATGTATATCATATTCTTAAGGTATGCAAACGTAGTGACAGTCGCAAACAAAATTTTAAATCCTTATAATCGTTTAATACCGAACTGGGCCGGCACGACCGGGGTGGTACCTCTCGCTCACATAACACCGACGTTAAATGACAGCTATGCTGTCGCATATATTACACACATATTTATAAAAATCTCTTCTCTTTCACATTTTTAATTCTTCAGGTCGCCGAAGCCATGCAAAAGATGCACGACCGCAAGAACATCGGCAAGCTCGTACTCGACCCATCCCTGGAACCGAAACCGAAACCGGCCACTCCCGCTAAGGGAAAAGCGGGAAAGGAAAAGAAACCCGCCAAGGAGAGTTCCGAGGAGAAAAAGGACAAAGAAGCTAAAGAAGAGGAAAAGAAGCCGGCAGAGAACGGGGAAAAGAACGGTGAGGAGCCGCTCGCTAACGGTAACAGTGACGAAGGTCAGTCTCGAGATATTGTGACCAAGCATGCGTAGACGCGTAGACGCGCTTACATGAGGCCTCAGCTTACGTAGACAGGAATCTGAAACTATTCGCTTATATAAGATTTATATTATATCTATGGCATTTTTGATTTTTTTGTTATTGTCATAATTGAGATAGATAGAAGTAAAATAAACAAATACTTCTGAAATATGTATGCATTTGCTTCAAATACAACACTGGTTTTCTTGCATTTTGTTATAAGGTCCTTAAAATAAATAGTAGTATATACTGAAGCAAAATGACCATTACTGCTATTATAATATGAGAAGTCATTAATTGGTATGCCATTTTAAAATTTGGTTCTCAAAAAAAAAACAGCCAATAAATCATTAAGCAGCTCACAAAGATTTATTTTTTATGTTAGTTGGATAGGCAAACTGGCAAACGTGCCACCTGATGGTAAGTGGTCGACGTCTCCCATGAATATAAACTAGTTTACCTGGAACGAGCCCAGGTAACTCATTTATGTGTTGCCTATCCTGAGACAAGATGTTAAGTCTCGGTGCCAGTAAATTACACTGCCTGTCTTGCCCTTCTCTCCGAAACACAGCAAAGCTGTTTCACGGGAGAAACAAGCAAGATGGTGGTACCCATGCAGCTGGAAGCGCGGCGCAGCGCTTCCCTCCCATCGGTTTTTTTTCCTTTTCCTTAGCAATAATAAAAAAATCAAGCTGCAATTCTTGTTCTTTAAAAACTCATGATTATGGCTGGCAGTTTGATTTATTATGTATCTGCAAAATAAACAGACACGTCGCAATATAATTATTTGGGCAGCAAGTTTATACGATTGGGGAGCAGAGAAAACATTTCGATCAGTTTATTTAATTGGTGTGCATTTTCAAATTTTAGCAATATTAATATGAAGTTTGCATTTTTATTGAAGATGAGAGAGCAATAATGTGACGTCACAGCTTTTTTTTTATTTCTTGTGCAATGTAAGCACACGATTGGTTTGGCGATCCATTATCCATCCACGTCATTAAGTCACAAAATTCAATTTTATGCTTACTGTGTAATTGCTTATCAAAATTTGATTAAATATGGATCCAACCTATTGCCGCTTTTATAAATATTCATCTGTACAAAAGAAATGCTGTTCTGATTGAAATAAATTGTAGTGATATAGAAATATTTGCTGACCATAAGTTGCTCAACAAGCTATTTTAGGTAAACGATTATATTGTTTTGCTTACAAAGATACAAATACTTTGCTTATCGTTTAAATAACATTATAATAGCTATGTGTAATATTATTTATATACAAGCATACCATTCTCTTTCAACTTCGATTTGTCGATTGAACGATTAGTCATAGGTTCTTTTAATGGATCGGTTCCTTCAACAAATTAAAGAACATATAGACATCCTTCCAGAAATATCTACGAACATGTTTTAATCAATATAAAGCTGATAAGGTCTATATTATTTTTGCTTATTTTTGCATTCATTACGCACGGTCTAAACGCACATTGTCGGCTTCGAAAAGAAGCCCCTGTATCGAATGTCACATGATATGTAAGGCAGCCTTTAAACCAGCTTTCGCTTAATTCGTTTACCGCTTTATATCATTTAAACAGAATTAAGTACATAATATTATATAAATAAATAAATAAATTTAAAACAAAATGGCGTTTATGGGTTGCCAAATGTACGTTTAGACGGCTTGGTCATGAAACATCGAGCGCTTTAAAATATAAGTTTTAAGTACGCATATATGCCTAAAAATAGCACTACATATTTTAAGTTTCGAAATTATATAAATTATGATTACTATAAAACTAAAAAATATTCAGTTTAAATGTAAAACTGAAAGTCTATGGTAAGAATATATTTACTAAAGGTCTTAAAGGAATTACTAGGAAATAGGAATACAATGTGATATACATTATTATTAGTCATAGTCCTCTTACAATGAACGCCATGACGGCCACAATATATATATATATATATATATATATATATATAGAGCCAACAGAAAGAAACGCCTTCAAGTAATTATTAGCAACCGCTTTGCAAGCATAAACTGAATGCACTGAACGAAAATAATATTGCTTGTAATAATAATTATAAAATTATTTTATAATTTCATTAAATTTGTCTTCGTTTACAATGCTTATTCTAAAATCACAAAATGTTAAAAATATTATGTATAACGATTACAAATGTCTAAAAATAGAGTATTTTAAAATGAGAAACTTTAAACAGTTCTTTTCTTACTTAATAGTGAAAATCTTTTTTAGAAAATGAACTATTTACTTAAATCAATGAGCAGGTTATAATTATTATAGGATATGCCCCATAATATATATACTAAAATATACATAAATCGTCATGGCTATTGTTTATAATTGGGTGTTATTGTTTCTATTGCAGAGTCGAAGGAGAAAGAGAAGGAGTCGAGCTGAATGGCTTCTCCCTAGGACTGGACCAGACAAACCACCGCCAATTTATTATTTTAGAGTTGAAGCTGTTTTACCCGTGTGACTACGGCCGCCGCGGCCCGCGAGCTTACGGCGCCTGCGCCTGTGTTGCCACTCTCTGTGTTTACGTACGCGCCTGTTCGATCTCTACTATTCGATTGCTTTCATTATACGCGACGCGATCGAACATTCTCGTACGATTATTTTATTAGATTCATCACAATTTAATTATACAGCGTTCACAGCGAAGTAGGCAATGTTTCTTTTATTTACAAGTTTTAATTTTTTTATCGGGCCTAAGTTGATTGTTTCTTAACATTTAATCTTTAGTTTAATTAAGACTTTATTTTTAGTAAGAGATATTTTAGTCTGCGGTTATTTTGGACGGCTATTGTATATCTAAGGTGCAGAGATGCTTAATCTTTATGTATGTTAAGCTTTAACATTTTATTAGTAAATGTTTAATGTTTGGCCCCGGAGACTCACTCCCGCCCTCGGGCCCGCATCCATGTCGAACGAAACCTTACGTGTGATATTTTGTACTAGGTACGCTAGATTTGCGGTACTACGCTGCCACGTGACATTATTTTGTTTGAGCTTGAAATGCAATGAGTAATTTATAATTATATTTTTATACTTAGACATTTTGTAAATTATTTTATAGTTAAGGAAAATTAACGACTTCATTTTAATGCAACGGCCATTACGCTGTTAAAGTACGCACTATGCTCGCTTGTGGCGTGACGCGAGGGGCGGCCGTCCTCCGTGTGACGTCACAAGGAGGACCATTCGCCGAGCAGTTGTTTGACAGTGCGGTCTATCTGTACATTTTTGTAAGAATCATTTATGGCATCTACTAATGTAAGACATATTTTATAGACCAACGGACTGGATCTCTATACATGAAGCTTTTTATGTATCTTTACACAAATATCACATATCTAATCATAATTACACTTAACACTATGTATATTAGTGATAATCTTTTGATATAAATATTCACTTTTTCTTTTATATAAACTAGCCTATTTACCCAAAATTCTTAAGGTTGTAAGTACCGTCATATAATGTACAGTATGGTTAGTTATGTACCCAGTACGTAAACATTATGTGTGACATATCAAATTATGTATTTTGCAGAATACTGTCCTAGGACCGGAAAATGAAGCTTATGTTTCGCATGCTCAATATTACCGACCATAGCGTTGAACGTGTCTCCGATCTTTTAAATTTTTCGATTTTTATAAAAGATTTACGGTTTTTGAAAAATTTTTGCACTACCCCAGTTGCGGGGAGCCAGCTCCCGAGCGCCGAATCAGACTGCTTCCGAATTGGAATAAAACATAGCTTTTTATACTGTAGGATCCTACTGGGTCGCTTGTTGTACGGTGGCTTGGTGCTAGTATCGTAGCGCGAACACAACTTGCTTCAGTCTCGGACCAATATAAATATTTAATCCCCTCTCTTTATCGCTTTATGTGTCAAATGTGCGAATTTCTTGTAATGTAAAATGTACCTATTATTAAATTCTTATATCGACCTGTATAATGGTTTAGATTTACCCAAATTTCCTTCTATATATTGTCAAAATTGCACGCGCTCGCGCGGTGGCGCCGTCTCTGAATGTGTCCAAATTGTAGTAGGTTAGGATCTATTAAGAATTGCTGCCAATATATGATGAGACGAGGATCAGACGGGAGACTCGCGCCGCCGTCTGAGCGCCGCAGGCTGGGTCGTTGTTTGTACTACACATTTATTTTTGTAAGGGCGGGCCAGTGTGATATCTATACTATGAAATGGATAAATAAATATGTATGATCTGTAAAAATGCTAAGCCGACTTTTATTTCCTACCCTCTTACCGTATAATATTAGAACACATTTAATATTATTGTATAAGGAAGTTTCTATTTTTGAAATTTGTTTGAAAAGTAGCACTAAACTTGCAATATTATGCCATTGAATTTTTTCTCAATTATCTCTATAAGTGATGAAGTTATGATACTTTTCTGGTCCGCTTTAAAACTTCTCGGCGCGCGGCCTCTTGACGTCACAAGTCTCCAAGACCCACGGGCCGTGACTCCCTCGCTCATGTCGAGTAGGTACTGCCTTACCCATACCGTTGACTCGGCGAGACTTGTGACGTCATAGGGCAAAAACTCCGCGCGCGTTCGGGATTCAGTAAAAGTTGATTCGTTTTGTCATTTTTCAAGTTATTGATATTTTCCACCATATACATATGTATATTATAATTTCCTTGCCTAAGAAAAGAATAAAATTCTTATATAAATTGTATTGTATAATAATTTTATTCTTTTATAAATAAAAACTTCCTTATTATATAACGCACAAACGAAAAACATACTAAATCGCTCATTTCGATTTAAACGATTTCTTTGAGACATAATAAAATAAACTAGAATATTGCAAAAAGTCGAAACCAATTTCGAAAACCAAACGATTAGGGTGATAATCAACTATTGGAAAAAACAACCGTTTTTCTTTTTTTTTTCTTTTATGGCAAAGAGTACACTTATATTTATTAGTCGCCAGGGGTTAAAATTAATTATCAATTAGCGTGCGCGCCCAAGTCATACTTTTTGTAGGACCGATAATCGGACAGATTTTTCCCCCGATTCTTATGACCGATTTTGTGACCGACTCAACGCACACGGCCGACACTTTGTAGCTTTTGAGCACGTCATGGACGGAGATAGCGTACACGTGTACCATGTCATGGATATTAGGAGGAAGATGGATATACAAAGGAATATTTGTGTTTGGTACTTGAGGAACAGAAGAGAGAAAAGAAAGTTCTGGGTTGATCTGATAATCTCTCAGAGATTATTGAAGGGGTTATTTTATGTTCGTCATGCTGATCTGAGACAACAACCAGACAAGTTATTTAAATATTATAGAATGTGAATTAGTACATTTGATGAGCTGCTGTCATTAGTAGAATGCCTGATGTGTAATAGCATATTACACATCAGGACACTATTATGAGAAAGTGCATTCATCCAGTGGAAAGCCCTATTATTCCTGTCGTGATACTCGGTCAATCGTGTTGTATAAAGCAGGCCGCTTTTCTACTTCCTCAATCAAACTCTCAATAACGATCTCCATCGCTGAGCAATGTCATTGACACACACAACGTCCTTCCCTAGCAAGTGCAAGCGGCCGACTGTCGGTGAGCAACTGAGCAGTGTGCGTATACGCATACATTTCTGGACGTTCCATTTTTCACCGACAATCGGATCGGTCGGGATGCACCGATTTTATTTCTGACCGACTTTTTGTCGGACGTGTGCGTTAAGCCGCGTACAGACATCGCGAGGCATGCGACACGAATGGTTCGTCTCTCATGCCTCGGACTGTGTGGACGTGTGTGCCCACTGCTCACAAGTCACAGTGAGCATTCGCGCCATCCGATCGTTACGAACGCCGCCTTAGTACGAGCCGTGCGCTCCGTGTGGACGGACAGGTGTTGTTTGCGTTGCGCGCATGCATCATGGAGGCCAATACCGAATCACTGCGTGAACTTGTTCAACTTTATGAAAATAACAGAGTTTTGTGGGGCTCTAAACATTCTGATTATTACAATAAATGTAAAAGGGAGGACGCGTGGCGTCAAATATCACAGCAAGTCAACATTCCTGTCAAAGACTTGAAGAAAAAAATACAGTCACTAACGGGATCCTTTCGACGGGAGAAATCTCGAGTTAAGAAGAGTCAAGTTACTGGATCAGGTAAATATTTTATACACTACTAGCTGTCCACCGCGGTTTCGCCCGCGTTTCGCCATGCAAGAATTACCCCCCCCCCCCCCACACACACAAACCCAAATAAGTTGGAATTGTATCGAAAAATTAAAAATTTATATTGTCAGCCAGCAAGCTAGGCTGGCTGACAATATAAACAAAAGCAACGTGATATGTACATTGCCAGAAAGCTAGCTCAAATGTACATAAAAGTATATTGTATTTCGAATCATTGATAGTATCTACGAAATAATCATGTGTGACGGATGTGCCTTATCGCTTACCGAAGCAAATGAATCAATGAATCAAGTCAAATGAATATAATGTTGATTGAAATTGATATGATATTGAAAATTAAATGTAAATGGAACTAGCGTATTTTACAGGAGCTGACGACACATATACTTCTAAATGGTTTGGATACACATGGTTCCAGTTTTTATACGATAAGGATATCCCAAAAAACACAATAGATTCAGATAGCTAACGTGACCAGGAGGTAGTGATAAAAAAATACTTATTTTGCTGGTTTTATAAATTCCTTCTAGAATAATGTTTATTTTAATAATTATTGTACATTTTGCCATGGAAGAGTAAAGTTTTTTTTAAAATACTCTGCTAAATGCAATCGTATGTCTTTGGCAGAGTTAGGTGGTCTTCGCGGTATATTATCGATGGGCTGAAAAGCACTACCTCCCTGTCCGTTCTCCAACTTCCAGGAATTATATTTCCATTTACCTCTCTATCAAAGGTTCCATCAGGTGTGTAAATATCTCTCGAAGTAGTACTCTTGCGTAGAAAATTGTGTAAGTACATAATCGCTAAGACCACCTTCTTGGCTGTTTTTGGTTGAAGCAATAGTAGTTTTCTTAAAATTCGAAAGACAGAACTGGATATCCCATCCCAAAAGCATTCTCCACCACTCGTCGCGCCCTGGACAGGCGATAATTAAATATTCTTTCAACTGATCCTGTTACTGGTGTTCCTCTGAATGGTTTTATGGTGTAGTAATTCAATTCAAATGCTTGATCTCCTAATATCATGTATGGGACTTTAATAGCATAAGGAATCTGTAATACTTCTGGTTGTGGTATATTTAATTGGTGGTTTTCTAACTTCCGATATAATTGTGTGTTTTTAAATACACCACCATCAGATATTCGGCCAGGACTTCCAACATTAACATATAGAAAATTATAATTAGCATCCACTAACGCAAAGAGGACAATACTGATTTTTTTTTAAAGTTATGAAATTCAGTACCACTTTTAAAGGGTGCTTGGATCATGATATGTTTTCCGTCCATAGCACCTAATGCATGGGGGAAGTCCCAAATTTTAACAAATTCATCTTCGACTACACGCCACTCTTCTTCAGAGGAAGGCAACTGAAAAAAACGTTGTATTTTAATTACTTGGGTAAGGTTAATATAATAACTTAATGCGTACTAAAATTGTTTCAGAATATTGTCCCAAGTCCGAATGAGGAAACTCAAGATGGTTCGGCTTCGCCCACATATGCAAATAGTATTACTTCAAACTCACAATCAATTCGTACTTCTGGTTTTAATGTAGATGTTAGTGAGACACCTTCAAATTCCAGTGATAATACGAGAAATATAACGACGACAAAAAAACGACCAATTAAACGTAGTGCGGTGGCAGTTAATGAAGATATTGCTCTTGAAGATGCTAAACTAAAATGTGAAACAACATGTTAAAAAAAAAAAATGAAAAATCTTATGACCATTATGACTCATTTGGAAACCATGTAGCTAGTGAGTTACGAAAATATGATCCGCAAATTGTACCGTATGTGAAAAAAGCATTACTGGACGTACTATTTCAAGCAGACATTGGTCAGTTTCATCAACATTCAAGGGGATATTATACTGCTGGATACAATTCTTCGAATACATCAACTCCACCTTCAAGTTTCACAACACAAGCAAATCCAGGTCTCCCACCTACAATCACCTCTAATACCCCAAATTCCGGATACCAACCTCTACTAAATAGCCAAACTATAACTTTGGAGTTTTTACAGAACGCAAATCCAGATGCTACTGATTCTGCCGATCCTTTTGCCATTAATACATTTTCTAATAATAACGCAGACACTTCATCATAAATTAAGATTAATAAAGAAATTACTGTACTTTTACTTAAATCAAACAATAAAGACTGGTATAATAAATGAAATACTTTGTCTAGATATACGAAATAAGTATTGTAAACTCGCGTAGGAATCACCTGTAGCTAAAAACCTTAGTGTGACCATAACTCGTTCATTAACAGAAATAGCATCACGCATGTAAGTATTACTCTTTTCCACGGCTGGCCTTATTAAATTCGTAAGATGCTCCAAATCTTCCTTTGAAAACCGTAAAAAGTTTTTATCGTCTTCTTCGAAGGTGATATCGTCGTATAATGTATTCCCATAGTGTAATCGGTTCGTAAAAAAACGTTTTGTCCACCAGCGTCTTTTCTTCTTTTCTCTTTTTTTTATTATTGAATGAATCACTATATAGGCCGCAGCTGCAATCTGCACGTCTCGCCTTGTCGGAGCCATTTTTCTACTGACGAACACCGTGCGTGGTGGTTCGCTTGCTCAGCTTGAGCATGTATCGTTCAGGTTGCACGTATAAATGTACCGTCGTACGCCTCAGGTTGAGGCATGCGAGACGAACCATTCGTATCGCACGCCTCGCGATGTCTGTACGCGGCTTTATACTATTGCAATTAGTACGTTCTATTTTCCTCCTACAAAAAGTCGGTCACCGATTGTCGGACGTGGGCGGGCACCCGTAATAAGATTAAAAAATGCAATTGATATAACTTAAGTTATAAACATTACATGACTAATGACATACATTTTCACCAGATTTAGATAAAAGATTAAGGATTGCCACTCATTAAATAAAGAGTAAGTTATAAGTGTTTATTTCCACATTCAGTCAAAATAAATACCATACACGACTACATTGGCGTAAATATGTGTGTTCTCGAAATTGTGTGAGACGAAGCAGTCACGTTCGTGGTCCCATAGGAAGGCATGGCAAAGGTGGACGCTTTGCTGTCGTCGTTGTCCAATCGTCACTGCAACGATTATGCGATATCTGCAATGAGTAAATAAAATAGAAACAAATTACTCCAAGTTCGATGATAATTTAGGCCAGGGCAGACGTCATGCCACCCCACCATGGTTCAGGCATTGACGGGGCGGTGGGGCTCAGTAGCTTAGGGTGAGCCCAGCACCTTGGGCGAAGCTAATTGAGCCGAGGGTGCTCTTTGTACCCCTCTTATAACAAGAGGGGACAAGAGCAGGGGGCAAGGGGCGAGGACGGGAACCTCAACCTATTGTACTGTCCCGGCGTTGGGAGGGGTTGTTATGTGGTGCGGGACAACCCCTCTGTAAAGGTGACGTCGGTCCCTTGGGGGACTGACTAGCCGGCGAGGTACCCTGTTTGCTCATTAGATCCGGGGCATCTTACCAAAGGCGGCATTGGTGGCACTCGCCGGGTTTTAGTGGGTAGAGCTGTCCACTTAATAGCTTTCGGGCGCAGCGAGTCCCAAATCCCCGCGGGATGCCTCAGAGCATTTCCCAGCGTTAAAGAAAAAAAAAGACGTCATGCCTGATAGCGCCCCTATCGTGCTCAAAAACTATATAAAACTGTCAGTGCCGTAGCTAGGTAATCAATGGCCCTGGGGCATAAAAGAAACTGGGACCCCAACTAAACTATTTAAATCGTTTGTTCCGTATTCGAAGTTCTACTCCAGATTCGTCGAAATACCTATTTGTTGCTGCACCTATTTAACTTAGCTGACACCGACTCCAAAAGTAACAATAATGACGTGGTAAACGCAAAAAAATTACATTAATAGAAGTACAAAAAGATTATTAGTTGTAAACACAAAAATTAAAGAAACGCGATTATTTTATTACTTTTTAATTTTTTTTTTAAGTCGGTTATAATTTTTGTTTAAAATTTTTATTTCTTAATTTTTAGTGATTCATTAAAGAAAGACAGACAGATATAGACATTTTAGCATATTGAACCATATGAAGTAAGACCAACAAAAGCTGTAAATCGTCGAGGAGTCTTCATGATCAGACCTGTAATGGCACGTATCATCCATATGGGTACAAAGTTCTCATCAGTATAAATTAATAAAGTCCAATCACAAGGTAGCTACTGTAAACTATTTAGGAGTTCTCTTAACTTTACCATCAGACCCCCAATCACAGTCACAGTTACTGAAGTAAATAGTCCGAGTCCCCACGACTGTCTTTCAGCCCCAGCATCGCATCGTCTTTAGACCTTCATTAAATTGTAGCGTTTTAAAATGCTTAATTAAAAAAATATTAAGCGTACTAGTTGCTCCTACAATTTTCGAAAGTTACCCTCGATTTCTCTGGGATGCCATTATCAGACCCTGGTTTCCTCATTATGGGACCATTTGGCAAGTATACCCTTTCAAACAAAAAAAGAATTTTGAAAATCGGCCCACAATTGACGGAGAAATCGGAGAAAATACATTAAAAAAAATACCGATCGATTTGAGAACCTCCTCCTTTTTGTTGAAGTCGGTTAAAAAGCAAAATATACAAACTAACTAATTTTAATAAAGAAATTATTTTGTGAAAATAAAAGAAAATATCTACCTGTTACTATTCAAAAATACGATTCTGTGTCAGACATACAGACAGTGGAGGTGTGGTGGAGGCACATTAGGTCTCGTTGGCACTCTTTGGGTACGGAATCCTAATTGAGAAGAGAATAGGTTTTTAAACCAATAACACCACTTTCTTGACCGACTATACGTTGTACGACAAATCTGGAGTAGGTAAATACTTCGAGTTCAGAACACAACGTATACATAGCAGGGCACGTCCTGTAACCCGTTCTATACGCAGACATTCGCGCGCATGCAAATTCACTCGTAGCGTTTTATAACGCACCGTGTTTATCATGGGTCCGCCTGTAAAAGTATTATAAGAATACAAGGGAGTTCCCCGCAAGTTTCAAACAAAGATATTTGAGACTTGTTGGGAATGCCCCAGTATTTGTTCAAATATGTTGCCATTATTAAAGTAGCGTTCCTGGAATTTGGTTTATTTACTTAATATTCAGAATGTGAGAGAAATTTTCATTAGTTCAATTTATAGTTTGTAAGTCAGAGTCCGAGGTTCCCACACAAGTGCACGACTAAAATCAGGGGAAATTATAGTACCTACAGACCTAGCGCAACAAGAGCTGAATCCGGTCAGTCCCATGTTCAGGGGTGACTTTGACCGTTAAGCTCGTCTGAACGTAATATAAAACTTAACTTTTTGTAATCGTTCTTACATTTATCCACATCTTCTGTTCTTGCAGCAGAAACAATAAAAGCAGGATAATATAGATATCCCAGCTAGCGTCGGTAATATGTACATCATTTTATAAAGATTGATATAACTTTTCCATTGAACAAATAAGAAATTGGTTCTTATTTAGGAAAATAACAATTTTACATTTCTATTACTTACTTCAAAGCATGACAAAATCATAATACCTGTCATAGTTTTCTTCTTTAATAGTGTTGCGGATATTTTCAGCCAAATTGGTGCAAATCTCTGGAATAACTTTATCGCTATACTCCACTTCTTCTAGTTCAGAGTTAACGATCCGCTTCAATATTTTTTCTACATTCTCCACATTGAACGGCTTTCTCGATTTAAGTTGATACGTAGGTTGATATATTCTAACCTGTTTTTTTAGAGCTTTTACAAGATAAGTAGACATGTTTAATCAATACTGTTCCTAGGCGAAAATGAAGGTGATGTGTTTTATGGCCAATTTTTTGATGGAATTGATACATAGCTTTTTGATTTTTCATAATATTTGTAGAGAAACTCTTAGAGAACAGTCTTTTTCTCGTAAGAATTATATATATACCTACGCTATTTCGCTACCAACGTCTGAGTAATACAATATTTTATAATTCAATATTTCAAATTTTAAATAAATTTATTCAATATTTTAGTAGGCCAGTTAGGAAATTGCAGTTTGCCAGAAGAGATGTTCATAAAAAGTCATTTAACTGTATTGCAAATTGCCCTAATAATAGATACCTACGTTAACATTGAAATTAGTTCTAACGTAAAAAAAAATACCAATTTTTGCTTCGCGCTTGTTCGGCGAAAACTAAAATCGAGTTCACTTTTTCTATATGATGTTTTTCGATATTCCTTAGACATTATTGATAGAGATAAAACTGTAGGCAATGGCGAAATATTATGTTTTAACTTTTGTAAAAAGCCCTCTAGATTGTAAATCGACAAACTCTAATACTTATACTGTATAGATTTCCAATCGTCAACGTTCTTTAAGTTGATTAAGTAATACACTTTACATTTTAATTACAAACATGAAGATTCACTTAAATACTATATTGAGGTACTTATGTTTTAACACTTTTATACTTTTTGGCAGAATAGTTTCTTATCTTCAGTTTAATACCAAATATTTAAAAAAGACAGTAAATAGGTGAAAGAAAAAATACGCTGATAGAAAATATTTATACCCTAAAAAAATAACAAAAATATGTATGTATGAGTTACGATTGTTGCAGCCGCAGATGCCAAAAAAAAGGCAATTTACTTAATACTTTTTATTAATTAAGATATTACAATTTAAATTATATTAATTAAAATTATACAAACTAAAAAGAGTGATTCCCTACTGATGTTAAGTAAAAGAATGGTTTCCACGGTCGGGCCAGAGCTGAGGTGGTCGAATTCTGCTAACTCCAATATTTCACCCGAAATGATGTCGAAATGTTGCACCGTGTACGATACAGCGAAATAAGGCTGTGGGCACACCTGGGTTTCTAATATTAAAATATTATAGGGACTTTATTATCGATGTATGAAGTAAAGTTGAGGCCACGTGGCGTGGGCTAGGCTAGTGTAACACCTCCACCCGTAGAACAGCGACTGTTGAAGACTGATGTCGTAAACTGAGCTGGAGGATGATCAGGATCCACGGCTTGCATTTCAAACTTATCTTCATTTTTTTTAATAGTCTTTACTAGTGGTCTGGTACGGCGCTTCCAATAGTACACGCTTAGAAGGGCGCATGCACTTAATAGTATTGTTACATACATAGGTATCGTAGTGTGATAGATACCATAGTGTTCTTCAGTTTTTAACTTTATAGGTTGCTGCATGGAGATTCTAGTATTAATTTCTTGAAGGTTTTTCAGGCTTACTGAGTTAAGGGTAAGTGTAGGCTGTAAGCTTTTATCGACTATAGTATAGCTAGGCATATTCAATAATTTAAGCGCCTGTCCTTTTATCCGATCCTTGGAATTGGAAATAGTGAACTGTGGTGTCTCCATATAACACTGTCTAGGAATTATGACAAGATAGCTGCCGTGAAGAGTTTCATAGGAGTGTCGTTCGCAGAACAAGTGAACCTTTGTCGATTCAGGAAAACTGACTGTGTAATGCTTTTCATCCAATTCTTCATATGCTGCATGGTTCAAAGTTACAGTCATAGGTTTACATAAGGGGCTGCGCTCCTGCGTTGTTATAAGTTGCTGTATGCAGTCCTCTGGTTGAATTAGAGGGTTCGGCTTTTCTATACATAAATGCCACTTGCTGGCCTTCGGGCATTCAGCCTCTATATACCTGAATTCTTTCTCGTGGATAGCTAGGAATGGAAAGGTGGGAGATAGGACCTCATGGTATTTATTGGGAACTATAGATAACTTATATAAATTATAAATGTAAGATACAACTATTGGGAATTTAAAAACTAAAACTATCTCATTACTTATATAAAATGATCCTACTTTAATTATGTTATAATATTTTCTTATGTCTAAATTAAGTATACGCTCGCTGCCGTATAGTGATGACAGCTTACTTATAATAGAGCCTACGGTGGCTTGATCTATAGCCGAATGATGTAAAGTGGAGGATTTAATAAAAGCTAAATTATTCTGTAACTTAATTATTTCCTGCGAAATATAATCAACATTATCGCTCAATATTAATAGTATTTGGGCAAGATGAGCGTATTTCATCAAATCCGAATCATGTTCCGCATCGCTTTGACTAATTTTATTCATTATAGTCGTCATTTTATCCTGATTTCTTATGATAGTATCTATGATTTTAGAATATTGAATAGTCCAATTTTTAGATAAGCTTATGTGACTATTTAATTCCATAACTAAATTATTTTCATTTTCCTGTAGATTTTTAATTACTTCGTTATAATGAATAGCGTCGGTGTAATCTAAATTTCCAGTGACACTTTTGATCACTGAACCAAGACCATTTATAAGACCTCTTTTAGCACGGTTCGACACAAATGTCTCTAATTGATCTAAAACACCAGTAAGCTTATTTCTAAGGTATGTAATATGCGGTTCGAGGAGAGATCTCGTTTTATTGTTTAATTCTGGGCTAATGGTATCTAACTGAATATCGATAGACTTAATTCGATCTTCCAAATCATTAAGGCTAATTTTATGTAAAAAGGTATGGTAATGGGATATTATTCTAGTGGGTCCTAGTTTGAAAGGCAAAATTCCAGGTCCGTCATTTAGACTTTCAAGTATTATGTCTTGTGGTTGGGCGACGCTCAGGAGAAGAAAGAGGATCAGCAGTATCCTGTAACAATTGCGCTGATTTAGGGACTCTCTTGAGTCTATTTTTGGCAATAGGGTTTCGTTTTTTCTTTGTGTATATATGTATAGGTAAATCAGTCATAACTACGTCATGAGAGTATCGTGGGGCTAGTTTTTGTCGGGATGCACACGGATTTTGGATAAAAACTGTCTGTTCAGGTAAGTAATTAATTTCTGGTTCTCTTTCTCTATTTCGGTTTCTAATTATATTTTCACGTGACTCGTCAGATAAATCTTGTATAGTTTTATATGCTAAAGTCATTTTTTCTTTATGATTGACCATATATTGCTGTAGTAATTGAGTGGAAATATCTATGTCAAAAGAGTCTCGAGGGTCAAAATGTCCAGTTATTACTTCAATAGGCTTACACTTAGTTAAACTATGAATACTACTATTATAGGCTAAAATTGCATACATCATTAAATTAACTATTGATTCCGATTTCTGACTTAACTTAAGAATTCGAAGATGCTCGAGTATAGTGGAGTGAAAACGTTCGACTATCCCGTTCTCGTTAGGTGCGTGAAGCGCTACTCTATGGTGTTCTATTTTATGTAATTTTAGGAATTCTGCAAGTAGCTGGTTTGTGAATTCGGTACCATTATCACTGACTATTTTCATCGGTATACCATGGTGAGTACAAAAGCTAAGCAATCCTTGTAAAACGCTGATAGCGGTTGAATCGCGCAGATGGTACGCTTGAGCATATTTAGAGAATGCATCTATAATGGTAAGAAATTTTTCATTCTGAATTGTTAGTAAGTCGACATGTACTAATTCTAACGGTTTGGAGGCGGAAGGGACTAATCTAAACTGCTGTCTTATAGGATTACGGTCATATTTAGCTTGTCCGCATACGATACATAAATTTATAACTTTTGCAATACTTTCTTTCATTTTTGGCCAAAAGTATCTATTTGATAATGCCAAATAGGTTTCGTTAATACCTCGGTGGTTCGTTTTACCCTCGTGGTATTTATTAATTATATCCTGCTGCTTAAGATATTCACGTACATTTTCAACTTCACGTTTAGTAAATGTTAAGAACATGGATGAATTTTTAAAAGTTCTCTGTATTATAGGAATAATTTTGTACATTGCATCACATGGATATACTAACAAGCCGGTTTTAATTTTTGGGTTCACGTACTCTTTTACAGAATTAATAACGTCTTCCTCTATATTAGATTCTGATAATTGTATCGATGTTCGCGTATGGTTTTCAAATGGTTTTGTGATGACGGGGCGGCCTTTAATATCACCGACAACGGTAAAAACGATCTGCCTAGTAAATTTATTTAATGGATCTTCTGAGATAGGGATACTTAATATAGGTTCTTCATCGCTCGTATGTGCAGTAGCAGTCCTTGAAGAGGATTCGCTTGCTGTTATTGTTCTAGAGTCATCTAATGTATTGTGAGAACTTTCTGATACGTTTACAGCTATGGAATTAGTTTCATCATTATGGAGTTCGATTCTAGAAAGAGCATCGGCATTAGTATTACTTTTTCCTTGTTTATAGATAACGGTGAAATCGTATTCAGAAAGCTTAAGACGCCATCTCGTAAGACGCGAGCTGGGTTCTTTTAGGTTCATAACCCACTGTAAGGGCTTATGATCTGTGATAATCTTAAATTTTCTACCAAAGAGATATGGTCGGAAGTATTTTGTGGCCCAAACTATTGCAAGCAACTCTTTTTCTATCGTACTATAATTACATTCACTTGAATTAAGGGTTCTTGAGGCATAGGCTATTGGTTTATCGGAACCTATTGTTCCTTGAGACAAAATTGCGCCTATGGCAACATTGGACGCGTCTGTTGTGAGTATAAATTCTTTTGAAAAATCTGGATACTGCAAAATCGGATCGTTCGTCAAAAGAGTTTTACAATGTACAAAGCAATCCGTATATTTTTTATCTAAATTAATTTTTGAACCTTTTTTCAGACATTGAGTTAGCGGTTTTGTAATACGTTCAAAATCGGGGATGAATTTTCTGTAATACCCGAGTAATCCAAGGAATCGCTTAATTTGAGTTGTAGTTTTTGGCAACGGGTAATTTTGAATAGCGTGAATTTTATTAGGGTTAGGTTTAACACCCTCGTTACTTATTACATGACCTAAAAATTCGGTTTCAAGTTTTAGAAATTCTGATTTATCCATTTGGATTTTGAAATTCGATTCACGTAATTTTTTGAAAACTTTTTCTAAATTTACTATATGCTCCTGAAGGGAGGTGCTAAAAACTATAATGTCGTCCAAATATACGAGGCAAACTTGGTTCTGTAGGTCTCTTAGAACATTGTCCATGACACGCTGAAAAGTTGAAGGTGAGTTCTTTAAGCCCATAGGCATACGCAAAAATTCGTAATGCCCGTTCTCTACATTAAAAGCAGTTTTATGAATATCCTGGGGGTCCATTTCCACTTGATAAAAGCCACTAGCTAAATCGAGAGTTGTGAAGTATTGACATTTCCCAAGTTTGTCTAGTACGTCAGTTATATTTGGTATGGGGTATTTATCATCTATGGTTTTCTCATTAACTTTCCTGAAATCTACGACCAAACGCCACTTAACTTTACCTGAGGCATCCGCCTTCTTAGGTACTACCCAGATTGGCGAGCTCCAAGCTGAATCAGAAGGCCTAATTATATTTTGTTCGAGCATTTTCTGAATTTGTTCTCTTACCTCTTGCCGATGGACATAGGGATATCTATAAGTTTTTGTGTGTACCGGAATTTCATCTGTAGTTCTAATTTTGTGTTTTATCTTGTTGGTGAATGTTAATGGTTCACCTTCGAGGTAGAATATGTCGGCATAATTAGCACATAAATTAATTAAGTTAGCACGTTCTTCCGGATTTAAATGCGGGGTTCTTAAACGAGAAATTACTTCTTTCGTGCGCTCAGATAAATTTTCAAAATGGTCGCTTTCAATATTAAATAGTTCTGCTTGTACTGGTCTATCCATGGAGAATATAATATCGTTACACGTGGGATTGGATATTTCGACCCATCCACGATTATTAATTACTTTAGTAAAACATTCAGAAATATGACAATTACAAATAACCTGATTTTCAATTAAAACATCGCCATTTAAAGCATTAATTGGAAGTCTAACTAATTTTGATGAGTTAGCCGGAATAATTTCTTCATATAAATTCGCGTTACGTGAGTCATACATATGAATAGGTATTTTAGCATTGCGAGTAATTAAATTTTTATTTCTAAGGTCAATATTCGATCCGTAAGTGTCTAATAAGTCAAATCCTAATAATCCGTCAAAGTAGTTGTGAAATTTGTAAATGAATAAAGTCATGTCACCTTTTTCACATAATTCCGGAAAGCAGGGTAAGGTAATAGAGTAGTCGTTTTTGCTAGTAGCATGTACGTTTGTAACCTCAAAAGGGTCGTAGTTTAATGGCATATGGCTAAAATATTTTTGTACAGCCTCGGGGCTAATGAAAGACTGATTAGCGCCCGTATCTATCAGAAATTTAAGGGGTGGATTGGATATTTGGATATAACCTAACTGTCTTTGAATATGAAAGTTGACTTCTATCTTGGCTTTTGTGATTTCGGGTCTTTCTGAAAATTTACGTCATCAGTTTGCGGATCAATTTCCTCTAAGGATACTGATTCTGTACAGGGTTCACAATTGTCATAAGGTGAGTAGTCGGCTTGTTCGTACATGAAACAGTTTTGCTCATAATTTAAATAGTCGTTATAATCAAAGTCGTATAACTCGTTACTGTCATAGTCAAGTTCATTGTAATTCATCTCTCGTGCTTTTAAATAATTTGTCGGTGGTGGGTTACCTGATTTACGCCAGTCATGCCCACTAAGGGTTGGTGGTAATACTTTTGGCATGAAATGGCTAACGCCGCTCATTGGACGTGGCTGGTTATTAAAATTATTAGAATGCTGGTAAGGCCTATTTAATTTAAACATGTTATTTTGTGGGCTATAGTTCGGAGGCATGGCGCGCATAATTTGTTGGGTGCGCGTGGGACCACGTTGTTGCTGCATATGGGGTGGTACATTTGGTTTCCAACCTTGCGAACTATAGTTATTAAATGGTCGTGATGGACCGGGCATGTTTAAATTATATGGTTTAATCGGAAAATTGAATGGCTTAGGTACAAAATTGTTAAGTGGTAGATGATGATGATTATTCTGATTAGAAATTTCCTTTTTACTTAAATGTCCACTATCATTTCTTTGTTGCATGTATAAAGTATTTAACTCCTCCTGTACATACTCTAGAGCCTTTTCCATTGACTCCGGTCGCATGCATCTAATTCTATAACCTAGGGGGTCTTTTAGGCCTCGCAAATAAGCTTGTAGTGTTAGCTTTTGATATAGCGTTCGCTTAGCTATAACAGTTGTAAGGACAGTTTCATGTAACGATATGTATGTCATAATCGTGCTAAAAAGATTCTGACACCTCTCATAAAATTCTTATGGTGTGCTGGAACCTTGGGTCTGCATCGAAAGGTCACTATAAAGTGCTGTCTCATCCCGGTGATCAGCGAAGTTATTTATGAGTGCATTTTTTATGCCCTGCCAATTTTCTGGTATGCCACTGGCATTTATTAACCTAGCAGCGGGACCCGTAATTTTATTCAAAATGCCGTTAATTAACGCTAAATTCCCTAATTGGTGTCCCGGATCAGTACCTATGTGCGTTAAAACTATCTGATCACAAAGATTTATAAATCGAGTCAAAACGTGAGGGTTCCCATCAAATTCGGGTAACATCCTCAATGACTTATAAATCGCATCTAATTCGTATTGCGCCATATTTTCAGAAAAATCCCTGTTTTCGTCAAATAAATTATTTCTATTTGAATTTAATCTAATATTACCTAACCTAGTATTCCTAATTTCTCGCGGATGAAAAATTTTGAAATCTATTAATTAACATACAATTTAATTATATAAAATTACACAGCTAAAATTCACACATAAAATTATGCAATATAATTTTTATGGAGTAAGTACTTAAATATAATAAGAAAATTATAGGATAAGTTTGGGTAAGGAACTTGAAAGATTCAAGGTACTTACATGCGCATTTTTCTTAGCCGGATCTATTTCTTGATTCCCTCTTTGGCTGCAACTTCTGTAGATTCTTCGTCTAGTACTCGATCGTAGTTCGAAAACCACACGGGTGGCACGCGGCGTGATGATTGTTAATCCCGAATCTCGCGAACCGGCCCGCGAGTACTATCCTACCGACTGCGTCAGTTACGATTGTTGCAGCCGCAGATGCCAAAAAAAAGGCAATTTACTTAATACTTTTTATTAATTAAGATATTACAATTTAAATTATATTAATTAAAATTATACAAACTAAAAAGAGTGATTCCCTACTGATGTTAAGTAAAAGAATGGTTTCCACGGTCGGGCCAGAGCTGAGGTGGTCGAATTCTGCTAACTCCAATATTTCACCCGAAATGATGTCGAAATGTTGCACCGTGTACGATACAGCGAAATAAGGCTGTGGGCACACCTGGGTTTCTAATATTAAAATATTATAGGGACTTTATTATCGATGTATGAAGTAAAGTTGAGGCCACACCGGTGACGTGGGCTAGGCTAGTGTAACATATGTGTTTACATATTGTTTGTAAAGCCTGACCAGAAATATATCATAATAAAAACCCTGCCTTGGTGTGGCCACTGGATCTTCTATAGTAAATACGGTATACGGTAACACAGGGTAACCTCAGATCAAGTAAAAAAAGGTAGATGACGCACTAACTAATAATTATATTAGGTACATAATAGGTGCACGACTGCATGAGATTGTGGGATCAGAGACTATAATAAATTTATTTTGTTTCTCCATCTATAATATTATGTTCAATGGTCTATATTTTTAAAAGGTCATCGGTTGTCCTCTCTTCTGAGAAAAAAAGGTTGCCATGCGTAAGAATTTATTTTGGACTATTTATAGTGCATTCAGTCGACTTTGTGGTACAAGCGCGAATGCGACACAAGAGTATGACATAATGGGTCCGGTACAGATAATCTGTTTAATATATAATGTGATTCATTGGCGAATATTATGATGGACGGTTCTGGATGTATAGAATGGGAAGTGATAGTTGATTTATGGGGGCTAGAGGGGCGTAGCCGCGCTCCTTTCGGGGCATTTCCTGCCGTTTCTCCAAAACAGACAAAATATTGTCAACACGACAGACATGGCAGCATGGCCTCAGGCCTTAGCCGGTACCAACAGGAACAAATCTACGATCAAGTATCTATAGATTTGACAAGCTAATAATAATACCGTATTGGAACGAGATAACAACATACGAAAAATCCAAGAGTGACAGAGATATAGACACTTTCTTTTGTCTTTGTCAGAATATCACCCTTTGCTTGTTGGGCACAACAAGGATGTGCCCAACAAAAAATTATCGACGAAATTTGAATGCCATACAAACATTCTCACTCGCGAAGAGTTTGTCAAATATGCCGCCATTTTGTACTACTTTTTAATTTGGTCGGCTTATGTAGGTATGGTGATACCAGTTTTGTTATAAGCAGATTACCCAAGAATGTGGTATTATTTAAAAAGGGTGACTGGAATTTTCGAAATAAACACAATAAAAACAAATATGTTTATTGCTATCCTTAAAGGCTATATACTATAGATCATACATATTAAGACGTATACAGCCTTCTTTTTTATTATTTATGTTTTTAACGGTTTGTTATTAGTCATTACATAATATTTTCGATAATCCGGAAAAATGCAGCTGTCTAAAATTACAATAAATGTTTGGTTAGGGCTAATGCTTATAGTTATCTATCAACCTTTACCAGTTTTTTATTATTTTTAATTCACTTGTTTCAAGAAAATAAGTAGACTTGTTATTATGAATGTGGTATCCCTGTAAAATATGCCTGTCCCTTTCGGGTATACGCGAATGTCAATTCCATATTATACTTGTTCCTAGGAACAAATAATTACAAGACTAACAAAAAGAAAAAGTACCCTATTTATCATGAAGTTAGGAAATAAGAGGAGTTGCCCCTTTCTTTAAACTCACAGCTGTAAATGGGTGCCTGATCCGCCATCTTGAGTGCCCTTTTCATAGTAGTATTCTCTATGGTTTTGCTGTCAAAACCCATAGACATAATATAGAAGGAATGGGCATACTTACGAAAAAAAGGTGTATACCTAAATTGGCACTTACAGCGCCACCAAGTTATCTGTTCAGGTGGGCAAAATTGTAACTAGGTACAGCTTCGTCATCCGCCATTGTGAAAAAAACATTCCGCTGTCAGTTTCTGTCTAGTGTGAGTGCTCCCGTGGTTTTTGTTCGATTTCATTGTAAAAGGTGCAAATAAAATGCCGAAACCTCTTAAAAATTATGCACGGCTAATTATTTTAAAAGTTTTATCTTTTATGAGAGAAGAGAAACGCCTCCACGCTCCAATAATACCATTCGTAAAAGCTGAATGAACGCGTTGCTGCTGCGACAGGTCAGTGTTGCCAGATATAGAAAAATTAAGTCGCCCATAAAAAAAAATTAAGGAGTTGATTTTATTTGAAATTTGAAATAAGCGTGAATGACGGTCGTTGTGTCAACAGTATAAGCTATGTAGACGACATGGTGCTGCTGACTCCATCAGTCGCTGCTCTTAGAAGACTAATCAGCGTTTGTGAGTGGTTTGCAGAGTCTCATGGTCTTCTTTACAATGTACGGAAGACCGAGTTTATGGTATTTCAGGCAAACGGTCGCAAGACTAAAAATGTTCCGCCTGTATATCTAAGCGGGGCACCTCTACATCGCGTGTCATCCTTCAAGTATCTCGGTCACATAGTGAACGAGAAATTGACGGATGATACTGATATGGAGAGGGAAAGGAGAGCGTTGGCAGTCCGCTGCAATATGTTGGCTCGTAGATTTTCACGGTGTAGCAGAGAGGTTAAAATAACACTGTTTAAAGCCTTCTGCCAAACATTGTACACGTGTAATCTGTGGGTTGATTATACGCGGGGGGCTTTCAACGCGCTCCGAGTACAGTATTACAATGCTTTCAGGGTGATGTTGGGTCTACCGAGGTTCTGCAGTGCGTCGGGCATGTTTGCGCAAGCTCACACCGATAGCTTTCAGGCGGTGCTGCGCAAAAGGGTCGCCTCGCTCATGCGCAGACTTCGTGATGGCACCAACACCATCCTGAAAACTATTAGTGATAAGCCGGATTGTCCTGTTTGGAGGCACTGGATGTCTATAATATGCATATGCATAGACCTAGTGTCTCAAACAGGCCTGGTATATAATTAAATTAAAATAATGTGATTGTTACTAACATAGCTTTTATAATATTAAGTTCCTGTGTACTAACAAAATATGGAAGATTTCTGAAATAAAGATTTATTATTATTATTATAAACATATAATGTCTTAATTCAATTCAATTTTGGATGTAATGGCAACCAGCCGTTGTCGACTATATTCTGCCAGAGTCACGCCTTGACACGACATGAGCTTAAAATTATAAAAATAGATATAAATTTTTGGTACATATTTAATTTCACTATTTTCTTTCTGGAGATTTTACATGCAGACGTCACAACATGTATATTCTGACTTAGTAAGATTGCTACCCAAATATTTTTTTATGTGTTTAAAATCTGGAAGTCGTTGTCATGATAAATTTCTAAGTGATTGAGGTACCTATTTTATATTTTATTACAGGTGTTTCCGAACGATTTGTCTACAAACTAATCAATGAAGAGAAACATGCTGAGGAAACTAATTCCAAAATCTCTACCCCTGGCAAGAAAAGGGAAAGGAAATCAGAGAAACTGGAAATTGATGATTTTGACATTGGTGTTATAAGAAGAAAGATACATGAATTTTATTCAGTAAGAAAAGAAATTCCGACCTTATTGAAGTTACTGAATGTTCTTAGGAAAGACATAAATTTCCAAACAAAACGTGAAACTCTTCGAAAATTGCTCCACAAAATAGGATTTCGTTGTGTGAACGTAACGATGTAGTGGCGTTAAGGGCGGCCTATCTACATAAAATTAAGAAAAATGAGCGTGGAGACAAAAAGCCACTTGTTTATTTAGATGAAACCTACATACACTCATCTCACTCAACTGGCAAATGTTGGCAAGGTCCTGGAGTTGACTGTGATTTGGAACCCGTTTCGAAAGGGAACAGGTGGATTATTGTTCATGCAGGCGGACAAGAAGGTTTTGTGGAGAATGCACTTCTCGTTTTTAAATCAAACACAAAAAGTGGGGACTACCACGACGAAATGAACAATAGTAATTTCAAAAAATGGGTTCTTGATAAATTACTGCCAAATCTGCGTAAACCCACGCTTATTGTGATGGATAATGCACCCTATCATAGCATACGCCTAAATAGGTGTCCTAACTCAAACCACACTAAGGCTGATATGCAAAAGTGGCTTTTAGAAAACAGGGTGGACTTTCACGAACAAATGACAAAGCCTCAGCTTTACGAGTTAATAAAAAGAAATAAGCCAATTTATTGAAAAGTCATGGTCATGACATTGTTCGATTAACTCCTTATCATTGCGATTTAAATGCAATTGAAACGATATGGAGCTCGATGAAGAAGAAAGTAGCAGAAAAAAATGTTGGGAAATCAAGTGCAGAAATGCCTCAATTGATCGAAGATGCATTCCGCGAAATCACACGGGCGGAGTGGAAAAATCATTGCGATCATGTCACAAAAATTGAGAACGAATACAGACAGAAAGATGCGTATTCAGATGAACCTTTTATAATTCAACTACAGAGTGATAGTGAAAGCGATTCGAGTGACTCAGAAGATGAACTGTGGAAATCAGCGGATGGCTCGGGAACACCAATTGCGACTGTGATTCCCGGAGTGTGGCCGCTCGAACTCAGAGACCACGACCACAATTATTTTTAAAAAATATAAATAAAATCCTGTT
The DNA here is from genome assembly GCA_963853865.1 of Helleia helle. Lineage (NCBI taxonomy): Eukaryota > Metazoa > Arthropoda > Insecta > Lepidoptera > Lycaenidae > Helleia > Helleia helle. The sequence continues at coordinate 13,089,299 of OY971433.1, read as the reverse complement.
GTTCCGCACTTTTTTTTTTATTTATTTACTTACTAAGATTAACTTTATTTCAATTTAAAGATTTGACTTGAAATTTGACATTAAATTCCCTTTTTTCTAGGTAAATTTCTTAAATGGCAATACTAAATTCTCTACTAGCGCCGCTATCAACTGAAAAGATATATCGAAAAAACAAACTTAAACCGTTAGTCCCCAGTATGCGGTCAATTAACCAGAGTGGTTTGATATTTTTTTTTGGCAGATCGCCACTAGACGGCTAGTCAACATAGGTGGCACTGTAACATGGCTACCATTGCTAGGGTTTTGACAGCAAAACCACAAACAATATAGAGGATACTACAATGAAAAGGGCACTCAAGATGGCGGATCAAGCACTCACAGCTGTCAGTTTAAAGAAAGGGGCAACTCCTCTAGTTCTATATGTTATGTGTTATATTTATATATATATTATGTGACTAAGATCAAGTATCAATAGATTTGACAAGCTAATAATAATACCGTATTGGAACGAGATAACAACATACGAAAAATCCAAGAGTGACATAGACACTTTCTTTTGTCTTTGTCAGAATATCACCCTTTGTTTGTTGGGCACAACAAGGATGTGCCCAAAAAAAAATTATCAACTAAATTTGAATGCCATACAAACATTCTCACTCGCGATCAGTTTGTCAAATATGCCGCCATTTTGTATTACTTTTTAATTTGGTCGGCTTATGTAGGTATGGTGATACCAGTTTTGTTATAAGCAGATTACCCAACAATGTGGTATTATTTAAAAAGGGTGACTGGAATTTTCGAAATAAACACAATAAAAACAAATATGTTTATTGCTATCCTTAAAGGCTATACTATAGATCATACATATTAAGACGTATATAGCCTTCTTTTTTATTATTTATGTTTTTAGCGGTTTGTTATTAGTCATTACATAATATTTTCGATAATCCGGAAAAATGCAGCTGTCTAAAATTACAATAAATGTTTGGTTAGGGCTAATGCTTATAGTTATCTATCAACCTTTACCAGTTTTTTATTATTTTTAATTCACTTGTTTCAAGTAAATAAGTAGACTTGTTATTATGAATGTGGTATCCCTGTAAAATATGCCTGTCCCTTTCGGGTATACGCGAATGTCAATTCCATAATATGTTCCTAGTTATGTGATATGTCTATGCTATTTATACTCTTTGAAAAGTACTGTCAGTTAAATTAAATACAAATTACAATTATCAAAGTACTTTGCAGGAATGGCGGGAAGCATTGGGACGCGCGGTTGTGTTTTTTTGGTTTCCCGTTAATTAATTGTTATTTTGTGTTTTGTCCATTCAGAGTGGTTTTCTAAAGTGTTTGTTTTAAAAACTTGATCTTTATATATTGTGATTGGTTGGCGAATTTTATGGAGTACCGTTCTGGAGTGGTTTTCTTAGTAGGGCTGTTCTGGCGGTTTTCTATAGTGTTTGTTTTAAAAACTTAATCTGTGTAATATAATATAAAGTGATTGTTTGGCGAATATTGTGGTGGACTGGACTGCCTTGTGTGGATGGAATGGGGAATGATAGTTGATTGATGGGGGCTAGAGGGGCGACGCCGCGCTCCTTGAGGTTTCCCGCCATTTCTCCGTATTACAGACTAAATATTGTATTTTGTATGGCTAATAGCCTAGTAGCTAATGCCTTTAAATGAAAATAATAGTAATGGTCAAAGTCTAGGAAGAAAACGGCGGGAAATTTCAAGGCGCGCAGTTGTGGTTTTTTGTTTCACATTATTTTTTTATTATTTTAGTCATTCAGATCAGTTTATTATAATATTTATTTTATAAATTTTATTTGTATATATTATAGTTAGTTAGAAAATTCTTGGTTGGTAAGTTTCTTTTTACATTCTATTGCAACATGAATGAACCTCCGGATCCCGGGGGAACATGTAAAGTGCCCGAAGCTTGCAGTTTTGTTACAGTAGAATATAATGATTCTAGTATGGACACTGACCAATCTTCCAAAAAAGTTAGTTTAAAACGTGGTCGCCTGCATAAAATATGCAAAAATTGTAACAAAAAGAAAAGAAAAAATACGGGAAACCAAAAGGACATTGGATGTCGTTGTGTAGAGTCCGATAAATCAGATGAGGGTAAAAATTTAACTAATATTCCACTTGCACAGCCTTTATTACAATCAGATAATCCAGTGCCTCATAATATTAATGATTCAGTCAGTAAACCAAATACTCCAATTGGTCGAAATATTTACAATGAACTAGATGCACCTCCTTACATTATTCATGTTCAGAAGATCCAATCCTCTGATAATGACGGAAAAATATTGCACCCGATAACCTTCGGAAATTTTCTTTTAAAAAATAAAATTTATAATATAGTTAATGGTAGTGTTAAGAGAATTGGTCGAAACCGTATGTCTGTTTCCTTCACAAATTATGTTGATGCTAACTCTTTTATTAACAATAGTATAATCACCGACAATAATTATAAAGCATATGTCCCTTCATTTAATATTTTAAGAATAGGCATTGTTAGAGGAGTTCCAACAGATTGGTCTCCTGAGGAAATTATTTCTAATATCTCAACCCCTGTTGGCTGTGGCAAAATAGTTAAAATTAGACGACTTAATTATAAAACTATTGTTGATGGGTCTCCAATATGGAAACCCACACAGTCGGTAGTAATGTATTTTGATGGTCAGGTACTCCCAAAAAGAATATTTATCTGCTACAACTCTCTGCCCGTAGACTTATATGTTTTTCCCACCATCCAATGTTATCACTGCTGTCGTTATGGTCATACAAAGATGCAATGTCGTTCCAAACCAAGATGCCTCAAGTGTGGTCAGGATCATGTTAATGACTCATGTAATGTTGAAGATGACTATTACTGTTGTCAATGTTCTGGTCGCCATATGGCAAACAGTAAATCTTGTCCGGAACTTAACAGACAAAAAGAAATAAAACTATATATGTCCCAAAATTGTGTTTCTTATCAAGAAGCAAGTAAAATGTTCCCTATACTTAATAAATCATTCGCTGAAACCTTGTCCAGTCCTCAAAGAAAATTATCTTTCCAAAATATTAATACTCCATCTTCTTATACTCCACAAAAATCTTACAAGAAAACAGTTATATCTAAACCTTCTCGCCCTATACAAGTTGGAAAAGGTTACGACAAAACTGCACATGATAATATCATAAAAGAATTTTCCTTTAATCAATTAGATAAAAATTATAGCCCAATTTCAAATGATACTCCCTCCACACAAGAACCAACAAAAATATCAGATATTATATCTTTATTACAAACCTTTGCCCAGACCAATAATAATATACCGTCCATCGTTGCCCCCTTAATGGAGTTAATTGTAAATATAATCAAAATAAATAATGGCCAACAAAATATTACAATGGAACGCTAGAAGCATAATTAATAAAAAAAGTGATCTAATTTACTTATTAAATAAATATAACCCTTTTTTATTTTCATTATGTGAAACTTGGCTTAGACCAGGTTTTACATTAAATATTAAAAAATATAATACTGTTAGAGAAGACAGATTAGATGGATATGGTGGTGTAGCATTTCTCATTAAGAAAGGCTACCCTTTTAATATAATATCCACTCCTGTACATAGTTCTGAAATTTCTATTTTAGCCGTAATTGTAAATAAAATTTGTTTTGTTTCTGTATATATTTCACATATTTCTATTAATATATTAAATGAAGTTGGGGATATATTCTTATCCCTCCCTAAACCATTAATTATAACTGGTGACTTTAATTGTCATCACCAGTCTTGGGGTTGCTCCATGACAACCTGTTATGGTAATAAACTTTTGGACATTCTAGATAAAAACAACTTGTGTATCATCAACAATGGTAATTCTACTAGACGTACAAACTTATCTGAAGGAAATAGTGTAGTAGATCTAACTATTTGCTCACCCCAATTTGTATCTCAGCTGTCAAGTTCTGTTTTAACATCCACATTTGGCAGTGATCATTATCCCATTATTACCTCATTTCCTCCTGGCAAATTAATTAAAACTTGCAATAAACTATTCCCGAGATACAATATATCAAAAGTCAATTCTGACACTTGGACTCAATTTAGTAGTAAAGTTGATTTAAAACTTAGTCAGAAAATATCAGAAAATATTAGTGATTCTTGCGGTGCCCAAATTTTTTTAGATACATTAATTGAAAGTGCCAATGAAGTTTTTAATATAAAACATGGGAACCCTTATATTCCAAGTCCTCCATGGTGGGATGTCGAATGCAAAGAATTTTTAAATAAAAGAAAAAATGCTGAAAAAATATTTAATAATAATATGACATTAGAAAACCTCTTATCACTAAAGGAGATTACAAACGCAACAAAATTACTTTTTAAAAGAAAAAAAGAGACAGCTGGCGAAAGTTCTGCTCATCTTTATCTCCCAATACTCCCTCATCCAGTGTTTGGGAAAACATTGGAAGATTTAGATCAGCTTATAATACCACCCCATCCCCAACTTTTCCATCTTTTCTAGTAGACGATTTTCTTGATAGAATTGCTCCTCCCACTGTTAATTTTCGTAAAGATAACTTAAATGATAACGGTGCCTTATACAATGAATCATCTGAATTAAACTCTCCCTTTTCAATGACAGAATTAAAGAACGTTTTAGAATATGCATCAGATTCTGCACCTGGTCCAGATGGAATATATTATTCTTTCATTACTCATTTAAATGACATAAGCATGACATATTATTTAAATTTAATCAATTCTATTTTTCACTCTGGTCACATTCCTGCAAATTGGAAATCACAAATTGTAATTCCAATATTAAAACCTAATAGAGATCCTTCTTCTGCTTTGTCTTACCGTCCTATTGCCCTTTCATCTGTCCTCCTAAAAATCTGCGAACAATTAATTAAGAATCGTCTAGAATGGTTCGTTGAAAGCAACAGTTTGCTATCAACAACTCAATTTGGCTTTAGACGAAACAGAAGTAGTATAGATAATATTAGTTTACTTACAACCGATATCAGGCTAGCCTTTTCTGATAATAATTTTGTCATTGCAGCATTTTTGGATTTATCTAATGCTTATGACAATGTCGTGATACCAATTCTTAAACAAAAACTTTTATGCCTTCAGATTCCCAGAAAAATTATTTCTTTTGTTATAAATATGCTTAATGATAGATCGATTTTGTTTACTGATGGTGAACAAAAACATTCTAGAGTGTTATCCAAAGGCCTTCCACAAGGGTCCGTTTTGAGCCCCTTATTGTATAATTTATACACATATGATCTAGACTTAGCTATTGATAGAAAGATTGAAGTTTTGCAATATGCGGATGATTTATTATTATATGTAAAAAGTAAAAACATTAAATTAGCATGCACAGAGTTAACGTCATCACTTCAATATTTAAAAAAATGGCTTGATGATCATGGACTATATTTGTCCCCATCTAAAAGCTCAGTAGTTTTATTCTCCCGTATGCGAACTATCACTCCAGTTCATGTTTATTACGATGAGACCATTATACCACAAAAAAATGATTTTAAATTTTTAGGTGTCATTTTAGACAGGAAACTTACAGGCATCCCTCATTGCAATTTCATCGCAAATAAGTGTGAAAAAATAATAAACATCATAAGATGTTTAGCAGGAGTTTGGTGGGGTGCCCATCCCTTTTATTTGAAACTCGTGTATAATGCTCTCATACGTAGTGTCCTCGAATATGGAACCTTCCTATTGGAACCGGGCCTTCTTTCTGGATTTAAAATGTTGAACAAAATTCAAAACAAATGTTTGAGAATCATTTGTGGAGCAATGAAGTCTAGCCCAATTAACGCTTTACAAATTGAGTGCTGTGATCCTCCGTTACAACTACGTCGTCAGTATTTGTCTGATAAATTTCTCTTTCGACGTCTACAGCTTTCTAATCACCCTCTTATTGAAAAACTTCATCTTTTAGCTTACTTAGTATCTAATTCACCGTATTGGATACATAAATCGAATCCACATTTAATTAATAGCTATTATAAGTTTAAATCTCTCTCTGCACCTTTACATCAATCTAACATGTTACCTTTGTTTTCTTGTTCCTTCGAATCTCTTATTCTATCACCACAAATATTAAATATTGGTATAGCTAAGTCAGATTTTTTAATAGCTAATGAAAAATTTAATGCAATTGTTGAGAAAAAATTTAAAAATACCCATCTCATATTTACTGATGCTTCGAAACATAATGTTAACGGTTTAGTAGGCGTAGGTATCTTCCACCGTCAATATAACATTGTACAGAAGGTAAAACTCCCTCCAGAATCTTCTGTTTTTTCTGGAGAGTGCTTGGGTATTTTCAAAGCCATAGATTATATAATACTAGCTAAACTCAAAAATTCAATCATTTTTACTGACTCACTTAGTTCTTTACAAGCCTTAGAAAAAAACCCGTTTAAAATTAAGCAACACAACCCCATAATATTTGACACAAGACAATTACTAACAATATGCATAGCAAAACATTACAATATTAAATTTTCTTGGATTCCTGGACATTCTGGAATCCAAGGAAATGTTATAGCAGACGCTCTCGCTAATGAAGCTATTTCATGTGGTGACCTTGTTCCGTATAAGATTTACTGCTCAGACTTGTTATCAATACCTAAACTCGATCTTGATACATGTTGGAAAACGTCATGGGAAAAAAGCAGTAAACAAAAAGGTAATTATTATTACTCTCTTCAGCCTGATATTTTATCAAAACCATGGTTTTTCTCAATGAATTTTAATAGGAGGTGCTCTAGTATCATCTCAAGATTGAGACTTGGCCATACTTGTACACCTGCTCATCTTTCCAAGTTTAAAATTATTAACGACTCTTCTTGTTTGTGTGGTTGTGAAACTGGCGATGTAAATCATTTTTTCTTTTCTTGTCCTTTATATGACCGTTCCGATTTCCTGAAATCCTTACTAGATCATCAAATCCCTTTTCCAACCTCAATTACTTGTCTGTTATTTATAAAAAAATATTACATATATAAAATAATTTCAGATTATATAATTACTAATAATATAGAAATTTAGGTTTAGTATTTATTTGATGAAAGTCTTGTGTGTCTATAATATAAGTAATATATTTAAATATATGTATAGCTATATAAATTAATATTTCATAATAATATTGTTATTTATCTTGTCATACATATCCTATATCCTGCCCTGAATGATTCCTAAATTTAACATCTCTCGTCCCTTTATATACATGGAAAAATTTCTCCCGTTTGATAATGGCAAATGTACTACGTACGAGAATTGCCAAAAAAAAAAAAAAAAAAAAAAGTCTAGGAACAAGTATCGTATGGAATTGACATTAGCGTATACCCGAAAGGGACAGGCATATTTTACAGGGATACCACATTCATAATAACAAGTCTACTTATTTTCTTGAAACAAGTGTATTTGAAGTAATAAAAAAACTGGTAAAGGTTGATAGATAACTATAAGCATTAGCCCTAACCAAACATTTATTGTAATTTTAGACAGTTGCATTTTTCCGGATTATGGAAAATATTATGTAATGACTAATAACAAACCGCTAAAAACATAAATAATAAAAAAGTAGGCTGTATACGTCTTAATATGTATGATCTATAGTACATAGCCTTTTAGGATAGCAATAAACATATTTGTTTTTATTCTGTTTATTTCGAAAATTCCAGTCAACCTTTTTATATAATACCACATTCTTGGGTATTCTGCTTATAACAAAACTGGTATCACCATACCTACATAAACCGACCAAATTAAAAAGTAGTACAAAATGGCGGCATATTTGACAAACTATTCGCGAGTGAGAATGTTTGTATGGCATTCAAATTTAGTCGATAATTTTTTGTTGGGCACATCATTGTTGTGCCCAACAAACGAAGAGTGATATTCTGACAAAGACAAAAGAAAGTGTCTATGTCTCTGTCACTCTTGGAGTTTTTCGTATGTTGTTATCTCGTTCCAATACGGTATTATTATTAGCTTGTCAAATCTATTGATACTTGATCTTAGGTCAAAGTGCTTTGTGCTGACAGCTGTCAGAAAAGAGTATATAAACACGTTATACTTGCTCTGTGGCTGTTTCAACCCAGACCGCGATAACAACTGATCTCTGATTATACGGGTACCGTGCGCGACCCACCTCCCCCACTTGAGGGAGAGGAGAGGGCCGGCCCTCACATTAATAGAACCGAGTTCAACTCGTCGACCGTATTGGGTTCGTTTAGTTCTAATATAAAGTTAAAAAACATTAACGCGTCAGATAGGCGATGCCCACCGCGGGGTGTCGAGGGGGCCCCCGCCCAACAACCCTCATCAAGACCTCCTGTGGCGGACGCTGCAACTCCGACTGGCGGAGTGGGCCCCAATATCGCTGGCGCCATCTGCCGGGTCCTCACGCCAATGAGTGGGGTAGATCGCCTGGGGCTCCACTCCACCCGACGGTGACGCGGCACAGTCACGCCACTGATACACAACCGACGCCAGGAGGCCGTGTGGTCGCAGACTGCACGGTAGGCGGGGGGCAACCCCCCAATTTATAAATCAAAAGTGAGCCGAATGGGCTCACACTAATCCGATGAAGCATTAGGGCCTTCGGGCCATTAGCATAGATCCATCCGAAAAAAAAAAAATCTGTGGCTGTCAGTTGAGAATGTTGATGTTGTTTCATGTTTGTTACTTGTTAAGAATTTAGATTGCTTGTTTAAAACTTTAAACTTGTTTTATAAATCTATACTATACTTGTTAGTTGCACAGAGACCAGAGTACATTATGTTAGTTGTTTCACTTGTTTGATAGTGATAAGATGGTGATAAGGATAAATCTGGGATAAATTAGATTGTTTCAAACACATATCTCTTCAAATATTTTAATTTATTGCTTTTTGTCTAGGAACAAGTATAATATGGAATTGACATTCGCGTATACCCGAAAGGGACAGGCGTATTTTAAAGGGATACCCCATTCATAATAACAAGTCTACATAGTTTCTTGAAACAAGTGAATTAAAAATAATAAAAAACTGGTAAAGGTTGATAGATAACTATAAGCATTAGCCCTAACCAAACATTTATTGTAATTTTAGACAGCTGCATTTTTCCGGATTATCGAAAATATTATGTAATGACTAATAACAAACCGCTAAAAACGTAAATAATAAAAAAGAAGGCTATATACGTCTTAATATGTATGATCTATAGTACATAGCCTTTAAGCTAAGCTAATAGCAATAAACATATTTGTTTTTATTGTGTTTATTTCGAAAATTCCAGTCACCCTTTTTAAATAATACCACATTCTTGGGTAATCTGCTTATAACAAAACTGGTATCACCATACCTACATAAGCCGACCAAATTAAAAAGTAGTACAAAATGGCGGCATATTTGACAAACTGTTCGCGAGTGAGAATGTTTGTATGGCATTCAAATTTAGTCGATAATTTTTTTGTTGGGCACATCCTTGTTGTGCCCAACAAACAAAGGGTGATATTCTGACAAAGACAAAAGAAAGTGTCTATGTCTCTGTCACTCTTGGATTTTTCGTATGTTGTTATCTCGTTCCAATACGGTATTATTATTAGCTTGTCAAATCTATTGATACTTGATCTTAGCTTTTTGTGTCTTGTAAAAATATTTACATATATATTATGGATAATATATTTTTATAGGTTTTGGAATCTCGATGATAACTTTTATTCTGTTTTGGCCTAACATATAACTCGTATAAGTGTGCATATTTTGCAATTGTACTGCGAAAGATATATGTACTTACGTGGGAATTTATCATGAACAAAAAATAAATAAGTATAATATTATAACTTCACAGTGTATCTTCTATTATGACTGCACCGTCGACTATTACAGACTTTTTCAAACCCAAAATACATGCATGGAATAAAATGGGAGATAAAAGAAAAAAGAAACCAAATTTAAGTCTCAATAAAAGGACACCAACAAAAATCCCTAAATTACACAATGATACAAGTGTATTACACATAATAGATTTAAGTAGTGACGATGAAAACATTTTAAGTGAGCCATTTCCTGAAATAGTAAGTCCAAGTCTAAATAAGTCAGGTTCTGATGCATCAGATTCTACAATAATATACTCACCCGGAACACCAACAAAAAGTTTATCACAACAATTAAAAAGTGTAACATCACAATCAGAATGTGTAACACCACAATCAACAAGTGTAACACCACCAACAAAAAGTATGACACCAAAACAAAAATTCTATTCACCAACAAAAAAGCGAAGTGCTGTCTTAAGGTCACCAAACAAAGCAAGAAAAAACTTATCGCATGCTTTAGTGGATGCTGGTCATTATGACAATGATTTCATCCAACTATGCAATGGCTTGGATGATAAAAGTAAGATAATCTTATATTAATAACTAGCTGTTGCCCGCAGTTTCGCCCGCATTAACTTACGCAACTACAGTTAGTCACAGTATGATGTTATATAGCCTATCTAACACTATAGGCTATATAACACTGAAAGATTTTTTCAAACCGGACCAGTAGTTTCTGAGATTAGCGCATTCAAACAAACAAACTCTTAAGCTTTATAATATTAGTATAGATTTTTACTACCAACCAACTTGCTTAACCTTATGCTTAACCTACTATACAAAAGAAAAAGTATTGTATAAGTTTTTTTGCAAAATTATTAGCCAAAGTTGCAATCCAAAAATGTGTTTTTCACACATTTAATATGTAACAGTTTGTTGTCTATTGTAATCATTACATATACAAATTATTTATATATCTTTATACTTGATGACCTCGTGGCTCAATGTTTAGCGCTCAAGCCTGAGGTAGCGGGTTCAAATCCCAAACAAAACAAAGATCTTGGCAAAATTTACTCTATTGAATAATCAAATGTTTTATAACAGTTATAAATGGTTTTATAATTTTTTTAAACTTATTTTTTTTCCAGCTGTATTTATGTTGAAAGTTATTCACGAATTTTTAAAAGAAGAATCACTAAATCAATTATTATCTGAAAGGTCATGTAATTTATTAAAGGAATTTATGACCACAACCAAATATGGATTAAAGTTGGTTTGTAATCTTTATGGAAGAAAAGAGAGGTGGTATAGATGGGATGAGATAAAACATGTTTTTATCAAAAGTAAAAAACCTATTGATGACTCCAGCTGCCATGTCATGTTAACTTCTCTCTTGCAGAAAGGAATTATTATTGCATCAAACTATCAGGGTAAGATAAGTAAAGACGGATGATTAGATGGATGGATGAATGGATCTATGAAGTTGTCTAAAACAGATGTTTGGAACTTATGGTAAATATTTTAAAAAAAGATTCCGACGAATTGAGAACCTCCCTCCTCCTTTTTTAAGACGGTTAAAAAGGTCTTAACTTGCTTCTATGGAAACCCCCCAACATAATTGATAAATATGATGTTAATATTCCAACTATTAACTATTTTAATTTAAAAAAAAAAACAATCACTGCTTCTCAGATATAGGTGTTTTTTTTAATCTAAACATTTAAAATAATTAAAATAATTTATTAATTACAACAGGTCACAAATATTCTATAAGTTTTGATGAATATACTCACATATTGAAGAAGAACGAGTTGTCGGAAATATGTAAATACTACAAGCTTAAAGTGTCTGGCAAGCAAGATTCTGTGAGGGTCTTGAAAGGTTTCTGTAGACAAAAAACAAGTATGGCTGCATTTGTTGGAGCATCAACTAATAATGAAAATAGAGTTATTAACAGGTACTGTTTTTTTTTGTTTTGTTTATGTCATTAGGGGGCAAACGAGCAGTCGGAGCCTTACGGGCGCTGACGCCCATACACATCCGCACAACCAAGGCTATGCAGATGCGCCGCCCTCCTTTTCCCTATCCCCTCAATGAGCCACCGGAAATACACAAACAGTACGAAACGCGACAGCATAGCTGTCACTTGACGCCAGTGTTATGTGAGCGAGAAGTACCATCTCGGTCGTTACTATTTAATTGTATTATTGACCAGTATGGTTGGCTTTGTTACATTTTCTGTTAAGGTTTTTATTAGGATAAAATGTATTAAATTATATACATTAACATGATCCAACATTTCCATCTTTATGATGACTTTGTCAGGCTTGCACTAACCCCCCACCATAGTTCAAGCCTTGTAGTGGCGGTGGGGCTCAGTAGTTTAAAGTGAATCCAGCACCTTGGGCGAAGATTGAACCAAGGGAGCTGCTGTTTGTACCCCTCTTACAAGAAGAGGGGACAAAAGATCGGGGGGGACAAGGGGCGGGGATGTGAACCTCACCCCATTGCACTGTCCCGATGTTGGGAGGGGTTGTTCTGTGGTGCGGGACAACCACTCTGTGGAGGTGGAGTCGGTCCCTTGAGGGGACTGACTATCCGTCGAGGTGCCCTCTTGCTCAACTGCTCTGGGGCACCTCATCAAAGGCGGCATAGGTGGCACTCGCCGCGTATTAGTGGCACTCGCCGCGTTTTAATGGGTAGAGCTGCGTTCACTCTACCATCTTTCGGGCGCAGCGAGTCCCACATACCCAACTGGGGAGACCCACTCCCCCACGGGATGCCTAAGAGCACTTCCTAGCGTAAATAAAAAAACTTGCACGAACGAGAACCTTACTTGTCCATGCCACTACTATTTCAAACTCATGGGAACATTTGTATACAGTTTGAGTTTAATCAAAGCCATTTTATGTATTTATTTCAGTTTAGCTCAAAAAGCAGGACCCTGTTTTAACCTATCAGAACTAACGAGAAAAACGTTAGATGATCTATATGTTTTAATGTACTTGGGGATGGATTACTCGATCATCAAAGAGAAGAAACTAGAACTTACTTTAATAAACGATAAGGCAAACATACAAACATTTCCATATGATAAGAATGTTAAAATGGACAATGCAAGTGTGGTCTTTAAGTCGAGAAAAGAATTTGACAGGTGATATTTTCTAAAACTTATACATTACTTTTAGAAATATTTTTGTTGCTTGTTTGTGAAGATACTATTTGACTGCTTGGTGTAGTCAATTGGTGATACAACTATATGGGTCTGCTGTCTGAGTCATCGATGTACAGTTCAAGTTTTACTGGGTTGAGGAAGGAAATTAAATGACCACTCAAAGTCAATTCAATTCAATAGATTCGAACTATAAGATCAATTGATAAATTATTTAATCAGTGCAGATTATTATATACCGAGTGTATTTGGAACGCTTGCGAAAACGAAGAGGTATGATAGTGTTGGCATAGCCTGACATGATACTTTTTTTTTTTGGTTGCCTTTTTTTTTGTATAATCCGGTTTAGTAAGCATAATGTTACAGGAATTTGATGATAATGCTTTAAAATAATGGTTTTTTGAAAAAAAAAAAAACAGCAATATAATAAACTTAACTTAAATAAACGGCTAGCGGACTGAATCAGCTGATAGCGTTCGCCGCATGCACGAGGTGATCGAACGCACCGCGTGCGTCTTCAGCGCGATTTATTGCTTTAGTCGTTCATCGTTTTAGTTTTTACTAATACATTGCGGGTTTGCAAAATACACAAGTCCTAAAATTTTCTTTAAAAAACGTTTCTGAGATAAATGGTTATATGTATTATATAGTATATAAATAGTATATTATTAGGGTTTAATCTTCGCAAGCGTTCCAAATACACCCGGTATCAACAATTTCAGTGCTTGTATATTTTTTTTAGAAGAGGGGGCAAAAGGACATTCGGTTCACCTGATGGTAAGTGAAAAGCGACATCCACCGACACAGTATACTGGTATACTGATAATTATTACTAATAAAAATATTTTAATTTTACTATTAATATTTTATTTAATTGTTCCAACAGAAAACTTCTACATAACAAAAAATGTTGGTTTATTGGGCCAATTGGGATGTTGACACATGTTTCAAATTACGTGACAGTATTTGAAAAACTAAAATAACATTTTAAGGTTGAACTAGTCGGTGGCGTGAACTCTAACAAAATGATTGCTATCTCACCTGACATAGTGCGCGAACATGTGTGCTAGAATGAAACGCACAATGATTCATTCCGAAAATGTCCTTTTAGCAAAACAGTTATTATAGAAAAACTAATAAGTGTATCTTTTCAAAATAAATTTATTTTATCCTTTGAATAACTAAACTATATCTGTACGGGCTTGATTTTTGAGCTTTCGTGCTCGGTATACTATTAATTATTTACGCCCAAAGTTGGGCTAAAATCAGCGTTGAAATACGAAAGTTTAGAAGCTTGTATTTTTTTAATGTATATTTTTTTTACGATTTTGGGTATATACACACATAGATAACGACGAGATCAATTGATATTATACTTAGTTTTTCATGGTCAACGTCAAACATTGTAGTAATTACTGTTCTGCATTTGTATGGAAAGATGAGCGACTTGTGTAACCTTAAAGAGTCTATTTATTTGTCTTAAATTATAGAAAATTAATTTAAAATGCCATAGCGCGATGACGTCACTGACCGGTAAACAAACTGCCAAAGCTGTCATAACCAAATAAAATGTGTCACTGGCGAACTGCAAGCAGCTTATTATCTGCTATTTGCTTTGACAGAGTGCGAACTTATGTCTATCGGTCTGTGACGTAATCATGGTCACATGACAGCTTGGAGTGTTTTAACGGGAATTTTAATAACTATTTTAATTGTTTTTGTTCTGTTGTGTTTTTTAAATTAAAATTGGTAATTTTTCTTCATAAAAGTACTTTTTCGTGTTTAGTGTCTATCAAATAAAATCAATTTAAGAAATTAGTCATAATTATTATTTGCTTATATCTAAATAGTTTATGATTAAGCCCCCATTTTTTAAATTATGTACCTAATTATATACCTAATAAAGTAATGGTCGGCCATTAACCAGGTGGGGGGACGATCTCCGTACAGTAGCCAGTGTGCGTTGAATGCGAGTGGCAAGGGATCGGCCATCTGGCGTTCATTGAAGGAGGCCTATGATCAGATGATTATATCTAATCTGGAAGCCCTTCAGACTTTTGCTACTTTATTGTTGCAGGAGTGCGATTAAATTAAAGAGATTCAATAAAAAGAGGCCGTCTGTAACAACAGTCACGCCCCCAAGTGGGCGTGGTCTATCACGCGCGCTGCTAAGTAGAGTAGTAAAACACTCAAGTAACATTTAAAATTTTCAGATATTTGAATGCTTTATCAATGTACGAGGAATACTCTGCTGAGAATAACCTGAATAGCAAATGTGACTTGATCAAGAAGGTTTATGAAATGTACAAAGGTATTGGAGAAGAAGATATGGAAAGGTATATAAAATAATATTGTATATACATTAATTACATTAATTTGTACCAGTCTTCTTCTTTAAGATTTAAATTTGTTCAATATTGTTCGTAAATGTAATTGAATGTTAGAATTTTTGTGAGAGAAATTCAAAAAAACAGTTTTGAATTTTGAATTAACTTATTTTAAGATAAACCATTTTTTTCGGAACAAACTTAGTGAAGAATAGAGATTTATACCCCCAAATACTCAAACGAATCTCAATTTGAAGACATATTTAAACTCATGTTTTTCAACAAATTTGAGCTTCGTTTGAGTATTTGGGGGTAAGACACACATCGCTGACCCAGTACAGTTCGTATGTGTGTTTATAAATCTCTTGAATCCCAAGTATTCATAACATAAGGACCAACTTACCACATAAATATTGATATGTATATTTTATATCATAAGGAGGCAACCGAGCACTCGGAGCCTTATGGTGACTTCCGACGCCCATACACATCCACACAACCGAAAGTTATGCAGATGCGTTGCCCTCCCTTTCCCTATCCCCCCAATGGGCCACCGGAAACTCACAAACCGCACGAAACGCGACAGCATAGCTGTGACTTGACGCCGGTATTATGTGGGCGAGAGGGTGCCGGTCGTGCCGGCCCAATTCGGCTGCAAAGCAACATGGCACTATCTCTTACAAAAATCATTATTATTTGCAGATATAGAGCCCTACAAAATTGGCTATACAAGTTTACAGCACCAAATATATACATCAGAATTTTAGAGGACGGTATAAAATGTTTGAAGAAAGATAAAGATGAAAAAGAAAGGATAGCTTTAGCTTTGGCTATCATTTCAACGCTCATCGCACAAATGACTTTCAGGCAGCATAAAAAGCCAGAGTGGTATGCTGAGAAGGCATTGATTTTGGACAAATTTCGGACATCAGATGAGGTTTGCACTAAACCATTACTCTAGAAATATATTTCATAAACAAAAAAAAATGTTGCTATACGAAAAAAAAAGTTCTTTTTGCCAAGACACTCGCGAGTCAAAGCTTAACCAATGCTTATTATATACATTATTATGTCTATTACTATCCACTATACTATCCAAGGAAAACGTGGTATTTTATAATTTTAGGGCGACGTTTACTTTTTATTCTGAAGGCTCAACGGCTATCATCAAATATATAAAAAAAAAACATAATTTCTTTTGCGCCGTATATTCGGCTAATATGCCTTATGTGGCGGATATGCTGAATTATAATCGAATATTGAAATATTAATAGTTTATTATTTATAGCCGATTTTTCGGTTCGGTACGTCTAGGACCAAATGTTCGGCCGAATATTCGTATTCGTTTAAAGTCTTAGTTGTTCTTGAAGCGTACTTATATTTGAAAGGCCACGTACCTTTTTTTTTTTTCTTTAACGCCGGGAAATGCTCTGAGGCATCCCGCAGGGGAGTGGGTCTCTCCACGCGGGTTTGTGGGACTCGCTGCGTCCGACAGCTGGTAAATGGACGCAGCTCTACCCACTAAAACCCGGCGAGTGCAACCAATGCTTCCTTTGGTGAGGTGCCCCGGATCTAGAAAACAAATAGGGCACCTCGACGGCTAGTCAGTCCCGCAAGGGACCGACGCCGCCTCCAGTCTGCACAGTCCCTCCCAACGTCGGGACAGTACAATGGGGTGAGGTTCCCATCCTCACCCCTTGCCCCCTGCTCTTCTGTCCCCTCTTCTTATAAGAGGGATACAACTCTTTGTTTATGCCCCCTCGGCCCAATTAGCTTCGCCCAAGGTGCACCGCTCACCCTAGGTTACTGAGCCCCACCGCCCCGACAAGGCCTGAACCATGGTGGGACACGTACCTCCTAATCCTCAGACTAGAACCTACTGTCCGTTTGCCCCCGCTTCTATAAAGAAAAGTCTTATTCGGCGCTTCTCGAATGTCTCCTTATCTGAATCTTTTTTCTTCCAGGCGGCGTCCACTTTGCTCGAAGGTTTCAACCTGGATCTCCCCGATGAGGCGAAGGACGTGCTGCGGCCCCGGGCTGCCCTGCTCGCCCGGAGACAGACTAACGCGGTGAGCGATCACCTCCGGGAACTACTGCGGCAACACGCGGAGAAGGAAGAGATTCTCGAGCGACAGTTCGACGTCGACTACGTATACAAGCAGCCGATGGAGTGAGTTGGAAAAAACCAGACGAACGCTGACGGTGCCAAAAACGTGTTTTTCATGCGATACTGGCGCGCCTTTAAAATAAATGACGTCACGCCTAACGAAATGACGCTGTCATTTCATCATTGTACCCAATCTTCCGTTATTGGTTTTATTAATTATCTTTTGCCCTCAGCTTCGCCCGCGTTAACTTATATTTACAGCTGTATACGGACTAAGTTACTCCTTATAATATCAGTTATCTGTCAGTGAAAGTCCCGTCAAAATCGGCCCAGCCGTTCCAGAGTTTAGCCGGAACAAATAGACAGACAGACAAGAATGATAAAAAATGATATTTTTTTATATGGAACCTGTATACATCCATATCCATTCAATAAAAAGCGGTTATTTTAATATTACAAACGGACACTCCAATTTTATTAATCTGTATAGATAAATTTTCAAGTTAACATAGACGGTTCACAAATGCCTGGCGTCCTATTTTTTTTGATTGCAGTAAAATGAATCTTTTAAATATTTGACCCATAACTTAAGACAATGTCATGAAATGATTGAACATTAATAATTGAACATCAATAATTGAACATAACTTTCAGCAACACCACCGGCGGTAAGCTCAAGTTCGAGAGCCGCGCGGCGGGCGGGCGCGTGGTCCAGGACGCCGAGGACTTCTGTCTGACCCACTACATACAGAGCGGGAACTACACGCACGGTACGTATACCTCTAATATACTATATTATAGAACTGATCATGTTTGTGAGTGATGTATTAGGTAATCTTCAATAAATGACATAAAATAGTTCAGCGGGCTTACTTTTGACACCCGATCCTATTGAAATTTAGGATTGGAACCTGTCAATCGGTAGGTACACTGCTGAACTGTGTAAATTCGTCATTCGATCCCAAACTTGACTTCGAAGTCGATACGTCTACGTCAAAATATTGTCATAATTTCGAAAAATGTACGAGATTTCAGTTAGTAAAGTAGTAAGTAAAAATATCAATTTCAGTTAGTTACATAAAATTCCACTGTGATCGAGTCAAATCGTGCGCTAGTATAGTGCACAAGAGTACCGATTGACAGGTTCTCGATCCCAATCCCAAATTTCAATAGGATCGAGTGTCAACAGTGAGCCCGCTGATACGGCTGTAAATCTAAGAAACCGCGGGTAAATCAGCGGGCAACAGCTATACTATACGTGATACTGAGATCGATTCGTAAGACTGAATAGCTTCGTTGGTGGTTCCGACCTCTTTGGAAGACGTTGCTTCCGAGCGTCGCTCTCGTGATCTACAAAAAATAGAAGCCCCGCACATCGATGCCCCGTCTCATAGAGGCGACGGGATTAGGGCCTCCATACTACAAACTTAGAAAGGTTTGACCATCGTGGCGTCGCCTATAGACAGATGAAGTTAAAAAAAAACCTCGGTCTACTAGCATATTACGTTCATTCAAAGTAAAAAAGACTCGATACCGTATGGTACTCGCAGCAGTGTGCGAACGAGATGGCGCGTGCTCCCTCTCGCACTTACATTTTTTATGGGTTCGAGAGTTGTATCGAGTTATGGGTCTTGTTAGCATATTTAGCATTTTTTATGTTGGATGGGCAAACTAGCCGATGACCTGGTCTACCTCATAAACGTAAACAAGTTTAACTGGAATCCCTACTTGTTCATGTGTTGCCTATCCTGAGGCGTATGGTCTCTGCAGTAGTTACACTACCTGTCCTGCTCTTCTTTTCGAAACAGCAAAAAACGGAGGAAATTAGCACGGGTATGAACATCTCGTACCCGTGCAGGAGCGGCGAAAAGCCAACGCCTCCCACTGGTAAATCCCTACTATATTTCGCAAAGGCTCGTAGGCCGTAAGTGAAAATAAAACTTGCAAGCGAGACAACGTACATTGTTCTCTCTCTCGTACATACTGTGGGTGACATCTATGCAGAGTCATGGATGCGCTAATACTAGCGTAAAGAGAAAACAATCAAATCAAAAATAGGAGTTCCTCAAGGGTCCATGCTACGTCAATTTCTCTTTCTTGTTTATATAAATGAACTGCCTTATTTCATGTAACATAAATATGTAAAAATAATTTAATGATTTATTTAATGTTTATTATTAGTATTTTTGACAATGTAACAACACTTTTTTAAAGAAGGTAAACGTCTTTAACGCAAACAAGTTACTGTTTAGTTGTAGAAACGTACTGTACTTTTCAGTTGTATTTATTAAACTTACACTGCCCAGCAATAACAAACGAATAACTAAATGGTGGCATTACATACTCATATAAACTAGTTAGGACGACGAACTTCGTGCAATGGTCTTAGTATGCGGGTGGCGGGGATCTGTCGTCTTGGCGTTCATCGAGAGAGTTGTATCCAGCAGTGAAAGAAAAAAGGTTGATGATGACGATGATGTTATGATTGTAGGCGGTCACTGGGAGGGCCGGATTATCACGACGATATTCTTCCTGGCGTTCTGGGACGTGATCTACGCCCCGCTACCGGCCGTGGTGCTGTGCCGCTTCCAGGTGTACCCGCTGGATATGTGGGGGGACAGCTTCTACCGCAACCGGGAGGGGATGATACGGGAGAGGCTGGCGTATATCGAGCGGACCCCTATGGAAGTACTACTGGAGGACATGCGCAAAGTGTGGGATACTAGGCCTGAAAGTAAGTTCTTTTTGGTCAACATACTCGTAATTTGCTTCAAGGAAAGACGAGCAGACAAGGCACCAA
This sequence comes from Helleia helle, assembly GCA_963853865.1. Classification (NCBI taxonomy): domain Eukaryota; kingdom Metazoa; phylum Arthropoda; class Insecta; order Lepidoptera; family Lycaenidae; genus Helleia; species Helleia helle. The sequence goes on along the minus strand of OY971433.1, from coordinate 13,069,042 downwards.
ATGGTACGCGGTCTACGCTCCTTAACATGAATATCGTTCATATTAAGGAACATAGACCGCGTAACCTCCGGACCAACCCATATTGCACTAGCTCCGAGCGCGCGTTGTCCCGAGTCTTGGCGCCTGTAATCACACTGTCTGTCCTACCCTTCTTGGAGATATAGCGTAACCAAGCTGCGCTGCTTGTAAGCGACGATTTTCTGACGCGTTCAATCAAACAATCTAAAATAGGGCTTTCTGTCTTTAGAAATATCGCTTGCTCACAGATAACATAGAGTAGGCATTCATACTTGATACAATTTGGTCCTTGTGGGTGTGTGTAGTTCGCTAACGCAAATTATGGTGATGTATGGCTTATTCGGTGTAGGTTAAAGGCTGTTTTGCCTATTGCCTTCACATGATTTCGAGAAGATTGAGGAGGAGAAGATCCGAGGAATGGGACGTATACGTCCGTAGGGTCCATATATTTCTTTATAATGTACCTACGTGGCACGTTTACAAAATATTTAATCTAATAGAAATATACATGAATTATTTATGTGTACACTATTATATAGGTAAGTATACAAAATATATAGCGTTGAGCATGCTGTTAATTGTGCAGCTGAGTTGTCGGGCATCAACCGGGTGGTGGAGTGGGAAGGGGTGTGCGGGGCCAGCCGCGCGCTGGGCGGGGCGGGGCTGGCCGCGCTGTGCCGCCGCCTCGCCACGCACTACGGCCGCGCGCACTCCGGCTTCCCCGACCTCACACTCTGGAACGAACACACCAACCAGGTACTGTGCTCTAATAGAAGGTCGACTTGACACTACACTAACACGCACACGCGCGTACCAACATACATCAACTAGAGTAGAGCTATCCTAGTGTGCATGTAGCACAGTAGGATAGCTACTCTATACATGCAACAAGTACACGCAAATACACACGTACAAGCACATACACACATACACGCACACACACGTGCACGCACACACACGTGCACGCACACACACGTGCACGCACACACACGTGCACGCACACACACGTGCACGCACACACACGTGCACACACACGTACACACACAGACGTACACGCGTACACACGTACATGTAAGAGCGCTCCGGATTTTATCACTACCTGTGGAACCACCGTACCAACAAACTACTATATACATAAACACACTTGAACTCAATAGAAAAATAACGATAATGGAGTAACATTCTGGCGGCCAACCGCCAACGTGTGATTTTCATAAAATAGCTATTACACGACTTCTTATTGACTTATTAGGACATTGACGTGGGATGAGGAAATACTTAATCTACTTCCCCAGATCTTATTCGTGGAGGTGAAGACGGACTCGGACAAGCCGTCCATGAAGCAGCTGCAGTGGATGCAGTACTTGCGGCAGCACGGCCTGCCCGCGCGGTTCTGCTACGTCGGCGTGCACACCGCCCGGAACAGGGCCAGGCGGGACGCGACTAGACGACTAGATGACTAGATGACGGCATATGTCACCGGTGGGAGGGATCCACCGGAGAAGAGCCGGGCGGGACGAGCGACTAGTCGTCTATACTCCAACCAAACTCGATGTGGAATGTTTAATAATAAATTAAGTAATAATAATAACATAGTTTATGATATACGGTGCTATTTCCCGATAATTTAGATAAATTAACATTCAAATTAAAAAGTACAAGCATTAAAACAGGTTTCAGTGTTAAAATATTGAATTGGTCAAAATTCTAGTCAACTAAAATGTTTTTCTGTAAAATGATGAGGCGTTTTTTTGGGTTCGGTCATTTCACATTGACCTGTGATGTTTGTATTTGTTAATGAACCTAAGAATCTATTTACAATAACTATATGTTAAGCACAAGTGTTAAGAAATTTTATGAGATAATAAATAATATTTTTTTAAAATTAAGTTTTTATTTTCCTTCCATATTTCCGATCAAAAATATTCACAAACGATAAAATATCAATATAGTGCTTTCAATTTGTTCGAAACAAATGGTTTATCCTCATCTGTAATATAAACAATAATTTTACAATTATGTGACGATACTGTTACACAGTTTATTTACACAGTTATACCGGGTTTATTTTGAACGCTTGCAATGATTTAACCCTAATAATATAATATTTATATACTATATAATTCATATAACCATTTATCACAGAAACGTTTTTTAAGAAAATTTTAGGACTTATGTATTTTGCAAACCTGCAATGTATGTATACAACTCGAACAGCGAACTCTGTCAGCTAATGCAGTCAGTCCTCTGGCCGGCCAATTACATTGCCGTTTTTTTTTAAACGATTATTTTAAAGCATTATCATCAAATTTCTGTAAGATTATGATTACTAAACCGGATTATACAAAAAAAAGCAACCAAAAAAAAAGAAACGCGTTTTTTCACTTGTATCATGTCAGGCTATGCCAACACTATCATACCTCTTCGTTTTCGCAAGCGTTCCAAATACACCCGGTATATATTATTATTATTATGTTGATAACATAATTTTTAAGATATAAGTTATCTATAAAGAGATATAATAAAATATTATGTTGAGTTTAAGAAAATAAAACAATCATAATATGTTTGCAATATCATTTATTTTCTTATATAAATTACATCAACATTTATATATTTAAAGTACCTCTGTTTCTTGTCGCAGCAACTTCCTTCACTACCTTCCTCCCATCGAATAACTTGCGTTTCGCCCTCCCACCCTATTCCCCGATAAAAGCTCTCGTCACAAGAGCGCCATAAACTTCAACACTTCAATGCTTCTTCCACTCACCGAGCATCCTGCCTCAGAGGTGCTGCAGCCGAGTGTCGCAGGTAAGTGTCAGGAGTACCTGCAAGTGTTTACATACGTGAGACGTACAAAATGGAGTACTTATAGATAGTACACATAGTCTACAGCATATTTGATATAAGTAAATACACTTGTACTACACGAGTGATAATATGTCAAGAGTATATGCTAAGCTTAAAAAAATAATGATAAAATACAAAAGATTTTTGTTACAAACACATGTTTATCCTTTTTATTATAAAAAATAATATATGCTCCCACAAATATATAAATTAGCCCTTCTACCTATAATATAACAAACAAAAATATTTTTATCCTTTTTTTTTTTTTTTTTTAATTCTTTATTTATAAAGCTATACACCTATATAAGGTTAAGCCAGCTATTTTTATCCTTTATAATATAAAAAAATATATGCTCTCACAAGTATATTAATTAGCCCTTCTAAACAAAAAAATATTTTTGTTACTTTACAGCTTTATCTAAACTGTACTTAAACTATTATCAATGTTAGTTATTAGTTTAACAAAACAATTTCTTCAATTTCCTGAACCTTGTTATGATCGGTATTCCCATTACCGCGTTCATTGATGGTTTCATTTCTCGTACAATCTCCATATATATTTCGGGTATCACTCATGTTACCGCCGGGACGACGTGCAAGTAGCTTCCTTGAGTGACTACGTGATCTACCACGAGAATGGCCGCGAGAGTGACCACGCGATCGGCCACGTGATCGCCCGCGTGATTGATCACGTGAGCGCCCGCGAGAACGCCCTCGTGAGTGTCTACGAGATCTTCCTATGGATCTGTTATCTGTATCATTGACTCCAGGTTGGTTTTGAGATGCAATATTCAAACCATCGTTGGTTTGGCCGATTGATACTAGTTGAGGCTGATTATGCACATCGTTGGACTGACCTCTAGATTTTTCTTTGGAATGGCCATGACATCTTCCTCTTGAATGTCCACGAGACCTACCTCGAGAATGTCCACGAGATTTACCTCGGGAACGCCCACGTGACCGGCTACGTGATCGCACGCGTGAACGACCACTCGAACGTTCCCTAGAGTGACCACGAGAATGTCCTCTCGAGTGACAACGCTGTCCTCTGGGCCTGTTATCTATAGCGTCGGTAGGTTGTCAAGCCATTGCTTGTTTCATTGGCAGGTCCTCCATAACTATCACCGAAATTTCCACAATGGTGGCTAGAGATAGCTGCTTTAGAATGACCATGAGTTTTACCTCGTGAATGACCATGTGATCGTCCGCGTGAATGACCACGGGAATGCTCTCTTGAGTGACCACGAGACCTTCGATTCCTGTATCGATTGTCTACGTCGTTGCTTTGAGGTTCATTTCTTAGCCCGTCGCTAATTTCATTGCTAGATTGATTCTGATTTTTCATACGTCTAGAGTGCTCACCAGATTTCTCCCTTGAATGGCCACGGGAATGGCTGCGAGATTTACTGTCCGAATTAGCACGTGATCGTCTACTTTGCTTGAAAACCTGTGTCGAGTTCTTCTCAAAGTTCCGTGGGTTTCCGTAACTAAAGTTGGGGATGTTGCATTGGTAGGAACCATGAGATATGGTTCCGTTGTAAACTCACCTCTTGTCGTACATACTATATTGATCGTTACTGCCATCACGAACTATAAAAGAATTACTGCTTGATTCGTATCCTTCGCAAGTTACTGCTTGGAAGAGTTTCATGTAACTGTTAGTACAGAAAGCGGTCGACAGTTTATATACAACATAATGTTTCATAACGTTGCATTATCTGATGTCGCAATATTTGTTTGTCATTTCGCAATGGTGCAATATGTGTTATGATTACATTTAAACACATAATTAATATAATACAACAATAATAAACTATTTAATCATTTGTACACGCATACCCTAGTCTATGCAAAAACTTCTTGTGTTATTTTTTTGAGATTCAGAAACATAAAAAAAGTTAATAATTTACGCCATCGATATACCTAATGTAATGTGTAAATAATACGTACAACATAAGTCAACGATTTACGCCTTTTATAAATAGATGCAAAAGTAAACTCAATTTGCTAATCATCAACTTCATCATCAGTCTCCATCCGTCCACTGTTGAACATAGGCCTCCCTCAATAAACGCCAAGACGGCCGATCCTTGCTACTCGCATCCAACACGGACCGGCTCTCATCAGGCGCAGGTTTCCTCACGATGTTTTCCTTCACCGGTGAGCAAGCGATGTTCTCTGCATGTTCGGTTGCACGGGGAAATGTACAAAAACCCATTTTCGGAGGATCGGTCAGGATCGAGCCCAGCCCCTCTCACTCTAAAGGGCGAGCCCATACCCACTAAAGTTAGACAATCGTCGCTCCTAATAAGCGTTTATATGTACAATGTATAATATATTATAAATTTGCTAATATTTTTTAAAATTAATTATAAAATGTCTGCCCACCGCAGCTTTTTCTTTCTTTGTTTGTGATATTGCACAGTACTTACTCATCATGAAATATTTCATAACGAATAGTATCATATTTTGTACGTGAAAAGGAAAATTTAATTTGCAGCCAAATTCAAGTACTTTAATTAGCTGTAATAAATTAATAGTCCAAGTAGGATAAAGAAATTAGTCACTTAATTTATTACAGCAAATATCTCTTCAATTAGTGAACTGTGAGGTCAGTAGTCGATACTGATCTCTATATAAAGGCATCATAAGAAATAAAAAGTGAACTACCTACTCGTGATAGTTTTGTAAAGAATTTGAATAACTGCAAAAATCATTTATTTACCAGTGACAGTTAGTATAATTGATGATTTTAACATAGGTACTTACGTCTAATGAAGATAATTTTCATCAAGTGTTGCACTCAAGAACCGCATAAAATGTCTGGAAACTGCTCTATACATATATAACTACATAATATGCGAATTGTAAATTATAATATGGTTTAAATTTTATTTTCCTATACGGAACCCTAGGGAATAAATATAACTCGCACTTTACTTTGAAGATTGCATAATGTTTTGAAATCAAATATTGTGTTTATTGAATCATCATCAGCCTTCTTCCGTCAGATGGACATATTCCTATTCGAAGATTCAACGAGATCGTCATGTCACCTGTTTGAAGGTCTACCGGCCCCGTAGAACCGTCCCTTTCTACCCAATGTAAATAAGTAGTAGTGCAGTGGTTTTTTTATGTCAGAGCATGTACTTATATTAATTGAAAACCCGGCAACGCAACTTTGGTGTAGCGGGTGTCTGTGGATGTCGCTTTTCACTTACCATCAGGTGAACCGACAGTCCATTTGCCCCCTCGTCTAAAATATAATAATAATGAAGTAGTGGACCACATCATTATAGTTACTTTTGGAGTCGGTGTCGTATTTGTTGCTGTACATCTACCTAACTTGGCTGACACCGACTCCAAATGTAACTATAATGACGTGGCAAACGCAAAGTTTGTACATTAGTAGAAGATTAAGTTGATTATAAATTGTAAGCACAAAAATTAAAGAAACACAGTTATTTTATTACTTTTTAGTTTAGTATTTTTGAAGTCGGTTTTAATTTTTTGTAAAATGTTTTTTGAAGTGAAAACTTCTTTTGAACCGAATACAGACTTTTGTAGGCTGTGAGTGAGGCTGATTCGTCACGCGGAGGTGGAAGGCTCGATTGGGTGAACTCGGGGCCGCCGAGTGTGCCCGAGCGAAAAAAAATTAGTCAGCTGGTCTTTTCACTTCAACCGCAGTCCCTATAACTGGTTAGTTTAATATTAGTTTGTTTATCAACTTGCTTTTCTACCCCCACTTCTACTACTTACAAAGAAGTATTTTTTTTTTTAAATCTCGTTGCTCACTTTTAATATAATTCCTATAATGTTAATAGACACGCCTCTGGCCATTTTTTATTTATCTGAACAATGTTTAGAAACATTGAGTGACGTAGGTTGAAAGCGATGACAAGACGTGTCAAGCTAAAAGACACTGCGACACTTGAAAGATTCAATTTACTCCTTAATATCAAATCAAAATCAAATATACGAACAAAAATGGACAAATTGTGGCTGCAAGCGATATACCAAAATGTTTTTAGTGAGAAAATGCTTCCAATATACATACCGTTGTTGGCTATGACTGCGGTGTCCGCTCTCTCCATCATATACCTGTACTGTAAAAACAGAAACCGACAGAAAGGATACATAGACGTGGAGGAGAGACCATGAAAGTGTATATATAATTATAATCTAAATCAATATAAACGCTAATGCCCGGAAATACAGTTGGTTTTGGGAATACTCGTTTTAATTTAATTACCTATTTATTAAGGAAGGTACAGGCGATATAATTTTGAGGAAGCCTGTCGCCTAAGCAGTAAAATCAACTCGAATGCCGTGATGGCGAACGGCGACACTCCTTTTGTAATTGTATCTAAGTATGATGGAGGCCTATGTTTAGCAGTGGACGGATAGAGGCTGATGATGATGATAGATTCTTAGAATTACTAGCTATTGCTCGCCTTAACTTAGATTTACAGCCGTATCCGGAGTGATGATAATTATTTTTGTAGCCTAGGTTACTCCTCAATATCAGCTATCTGTCAGTGTAAGTCCCGTCAAAATAGGTACAGCCGTTTCAGAGATTATTCGGAACAAACAGACAGCCGGACAAAAATGAAAAAAAAAATGATTTTTAGACAAGAATCGTTTAAACTTTCATATCAATTAAATGTTTTCACTAAGCTGTTCATTTGAAGTTACAAACAAAAACTTAAATTTTATTTATTTGTATAGATTTAAATATTAATATAAATGATTCACAACTGCCCGGGCGACACGAGGCAATTCTTTTCTTTTTTATGAATAATATTTTAGGCTTATTTTCATTTCACGCTGAATTATTTTTTCTTAAAATTTAGAGGCGGGAACAGCTTATAAATAAAGATGCATCATTCAACAATATATTTTTATTCAGTAAATATAATCTATGACGTCATAACACGGTATGTACATAACAGTTCACCCCTAATATAAAATAAGGCACCCGAAAATGAAAACTTTCACCATAGCAAGTCTCAACACCTTACCGTAACATTTGAGCATTGGTATAACTATTTAACACCTATTCGCTTATTCAGTCTAATGTATAATATCTACTTGTGAGTTGAGCGGGTAGAGATGTTGATACACTTAACCAGATAATTATCACTCTGGTTCGCTTGCCATCCGATCCCAGTCCGTCAAAATACGTTCGGACGCCTTACAACAATTTGTATGGTAGTTTACAGATCCGCTTCCACCATATTTTCTGATTTGTGAAACTTCAGCTCGATGATTATTGTCGAATTAAAACAGCCAGTTTGTATTAACAGGGTGGCAATGAGAATTTACGCTAATTCGGATCGGATGCAGTGCGAACTCTAAACATTACCCACTGGTAAAGGTAAGGTCAGTGATATTTAGAGATGACTATTTACCGAAGGTAAAGGTAAGTGTATAATTTTATCTAGTCACATTTTATTCCCCTATTCGCTCGACTCAACGTTCGTAGGTTCAAAATTCAAATGTCCTAATTTTTGCTCCGATCCAATTTTTTATCGATCATATTTTATTTAGTCTTACATTTCATAAGAATATATGTATGAAAATTAAAAAAAATATAAAAAAAGGAATTATAAAATACTAACTGTACTCTGTTCTATTGCTATTATCAAAAAATGGAACTTGGTCATGGTCATGGTCACATGTCATGACATGGTCAACATGGTCAAAACCATTTTTTACGCTGAAATATACAGACTCATAGCCTGACCAGAAAAATAACAACCCTCGCCATATTGCGGAAAATTTCGGAACTAATTTCTGTATGGACGATACTATGTGTAAACTTATAAAAAATACAGTGTACGACACCACGCAGGGTTTATATATTTCTGGTCAGGCTATACTAAATCTTGGATCGGAATTTACTTAACCTAATCTTCCAACTGTCAACAAACAAGTAAATATAACAAACAACAAACCGTCACCTACATACATTTATGGTAACTAAGGGAAGCTTCACACCGCACGCACGCAAGACAGAAGGCAATTCGGGAACACCTAATGTAGGCATTGTACACGGGGCTATGATCAAGAGATCTTAACAATAACAGCTATAGTACATCTACAATCTGGTATTAAAGTCTTTTAACGATTACGCGAATTTCATTCATTTTAATGAAACAACTATTACAGATTACGTAGGACTTCCTGTGTACTTCCATGACCAAGATTAAAGTTTAAGCATTAAAAAATTTTAATTAACCACATTAAAATTCGTAAAAAGTTGTTTCATTATTAGCAATAAGGGGGCGTCCATTGAGTACGTGAAGTTTTCCAGGGGGGGCGGTTTGGGAAGTTGTCGAGCAGAATCTCACCCAATCTCATGTGGGGGAGAGAGGGATATCAACAAATATCACGTAATTTATTTTTCGCAAGAAACAGTAGCCAAATCTCACGATATCCCACCAATGGGAGAGGGGGGGGGGGTCTAAAATTCGTCAAATTTGCCTCATGTAATTTATGGATGTCCCCTAAAGTCTTTTGTATGAAAAGTAAATAGAGACAACAGGAAAAGGTAAGTCATTTACATGTACTACACTTTACTTTCGATAACTACTTTATTTAGTGTTTATTGTACACATTCTTAGATATTACATTTGTCCACTCTATTTACTTAATTGAATCTTTGTATAAGAAAATATTTAATTCATATTTTTTTTATTATAAGCACTATTTTGCAAATAAATTCCATAAACAGACGAATTAATTTTTTTAACACATGATTATTATATCAAACATATTAGGACTCGATCATAAATATATGGTTTAAAAAAATCTTATTTATTCAAAATACATTTGAGTATAAAAGTTTGAGTTTTTATATACAAAACGATTCATATACTTACACCTACAATATAATTATAAAATTTTGGCATTTACCCTTCCACAAATGTTAAAGATTTAACAATATACTAAAAAAACAATATATAAATTACTCTATATAAAAATATTAATTTAATACATAACTCTATGCATTAAACATATTTGTACTAAATCAACCAAAACAATTAGGCGCGCCTAATAATTGTTTTGGTTGAGTAGTATACTAAATTAGTTGAGTAGTATACTAAATTAATTGAGTAGTATACCAAATTAGTTTTAATTTCCAGCTGCCAATCACCAATGAATATAGTTTTAATTTGTCCAATGAAAATAAAGAATTAGTATACAGGGTTATTTGTACAGTACCAGCAACCTCGCAGGACAGTTAACAACATAAATAACGTTTATTCTACGACTTTTGACTCGATACATTAAATAAAATCATTTTTCAAGTTTTTATTGTACTGTCGTGACATTTGTAGGTCTATGTTTCGTACTAGCGCCGCCCCGCCCTCAAGTCCGCGATTTGCGGCCGGTTTGTATCCCTAATCTTTGCAATGCGCATAGAGTTAATAAGGTTCAGACGGACAATTACATTAATATTTATTTTTGTAGAATATAACCTTACGAATTACTACAAGTCGTAGAACAAATATTATTTATCTAGCTCTGCGAGGTTGCTGGCGTTTTATAAATAACTCTGTATACTTTTAAGGGCTCCATACTAAAGGGTTCAACAAAGACCCAGTGGCCATTGTTCATATTTGACCAGATTTTTGACCTATAATAAGGCTTGACATTTTCAGAGTATATCCTATATAACAATAAAAATAACCAGAAACGTTCAACTTCCAACTTTTTTCCTTCATCTTAATAATATCTACTTACAAAAGTATTTATATGTATGTATTTTCAAATATAGTATCTCGGTACTGAACCCATGTGGCGCGAGTCCACCTCGCGCTGGTCCGGTGTTTATAACATGGTCATGTTGGTAGACTTAACCACGCGCGGGGGATGCTCCGGGCTCCTGCACAAACAAGCATCATCAAACATTAAATAATTTCTTAGCCAACTATTAAAATAAATTATTTTATATGGATAAGAGTTTACCATATTAATATATAAAAATAACATAACGAAGACTAGCTTTCCTAATGTGCAAATTGAAACCTTATTTTTATTGGAAAAAATACTAAAGGTGTATATTTGTAAACATTTTGGGCATTGGGGACAGGAGTATTTAGAAAATTTTACTGTAATGCAGAACCTTGCCTATCTTTCTTAATATTCTTTTGCCGGCGATCCCCCGAGTAATGTTTAGGAAGTCTGACACCTTAGTCCTGATTGCTGTATAGTATCTGTAGTTTGTTTGTCTGAGACTTACATGTTTGGCTCCTGCTTGAACGGCGCCGGCTCCAGGAACGAGTCGGGCAAGGCGAGCTGCGGCACGAGCGGTGGGGAGGACGCGGGACTGCCCCCGCCACCGGCCGCCCCCCCGGCACACCCCGCGGCCTCGTCCAGCGACGCCTCTGCGGTGGCACCTGCAAGTGTCCCGGTCAACTCTTACGGGAATACCGGCTTTATACACCCGCTAGTGGCGTGTGTATAGACGGCCTGTGACAATAGTGCTCAGAGAGATTTTCCAGGGGGAAGGGGGTCAAGCAGAATCTCACCCAATCTCACTTGGGGGAGAGGGGTATTTTTAGCAAGAAACAGTATAGAATTACAAGAAAATTCGGTCTAATTATAGTAAAACATATTTCTTGATATAATTTTCTTTTAAGTTGGACCAAACTGCACGCCATCATGCAAAATTTCATAAAAATCGGTCCAGTAGTTAAGGAGTTCATCGTGGACATGACGTGACACAAAATTATATACATATAAACATAGTCAAACTAACAGTCATGCCACCTAATGCTAAGTTTTTAGTACAGGAGGGCAAACGAGCAGTCGAACCCTTTTGGCGACTATCGACGCCCATACACACCCACACTACCAGAGATTATGCAGATGTGTTGCCCTCTTTTTCCCTATTCCCTCAATGGGCCGTCTGAAACTGTACTGTTACTACAATGTTTGACGTAAATAAGTATAATGTAAATAAATCTCGTCATTATCTATGTCTGTATGTACCCAAAATCGTAAAAAAATCATATATTAAAAAAAGAAGTTTGTAAACTTTCGTATTTCAACAAGGACTTAGCCCAACTTTGGGCGAAAATAAATAGTATACGGACCACGATAGCTCAAAAATAAAGCCCGTACAGACATAGTTTGGTAATTCAAAAGTTGAAATAAATTTATTTTAAAAAGATACACTTAATAGTTTTTCTATAATAACTATTTTGCTAAAAGGACATTTTCGGAATGAATCATTGTGCATTTCATTCTAGCACACATTTTCAGTTCACGCACTATGTCAGGTGAGATAGCATTCATTTAGTTGGAGTTCGCGCCGTCGACTTGTCAACTTAGCTGCTTGTTCTACATTATTTCCTCACCTCCCAACAGCATCTCCTGGAGCAGGCTGTCCACGTGCGCGACTCCGAAGAGCTTGGCGAACTGGATCTGCTCGATCATCTGCCACGTGATGCTCTGCAGCGGCGGCAGGCACAGCAGCAGCTCCCCGAAGCGTCCGCGTCCATCGTACTGCCGATCGCTGATGTAGTCCTCTAAATTGATCTGGATCTGGTAGCGCAATTGCTTGATCTTCTGCGGCTGCGACAGGCCCTTCGCGTCTGGTAAAGGTAATGGACATGTAAGTAAAGGTTGAACGGGAGCGCCGTCACGTAATAAACGATTAGTTTAGATTTTTTTTTACGAAAAAAGATCCACGAAGCGTGGGAGCGAGAAATCCTAATCAAATACAAAACACCAGAGAGAAAATGAGACAGTGAATGAAGCACCTATATGTCACGTTTTTGCAAGTAAATAAGAGGCCATAGCGGCCCAGTCAGTTTTACACCGCGGTGTATTTTGTGAATGTCTCTATTAAGTATTAGGTATTCGTGCGACAAAAATTGTAAATAATAAATGTGCAATTATGTTATGTTCTGTTAGCAAACGTGACGTTACAAGACGAAATAACCCTCCCAATAATCCAAAAAGGTACATTACCCTGACACATATATATTTATTTTGTATCTTGTACATCCTAAATCTATGGGTTATACTCACTGGGGTCGAAGAACACGATGGCCTTGAGGCAGGCGAACTCCGTGTCATCGATGTCAATCTCTCGCAGCGGCCGCACGATCTCGTCCATCACCCGGATGCCGATCATGCTGATATCTATGTCCATCCTGCCATCTGCAAACGTCACTTATGAGAGATTTTGAAATACAAAAACTAAAAAAATTAAGAGATAGTGCCATGCTGCTTTGCAGCCGAACTGGGCCGGCCCGACCGGGGTGGTACCTCTCGCTCACATAACAATGGTGTCAAGTGACAGCTATGCTGTCGAGTTTCGTGCGGTTTGTGAGGTTCCGGTGGCCTATTGGGGGGATAGGGAAAAGGAGGGCAATGCATCTGCATAACCTCTAGTTGTGCGGATGTGTATGGGCGTCGGTACCATAAGGCCCCAACTGCTCGTTTGCCCCCTTATGACATAAAAAACAAAACAAAGCGTTATGTAGCCGGATTAGGTGAGTGCAACAGGTATATGAATTAAAACCGGTCTACGGGGACCACAGGTGGCGGATAATGGAACGGCCATCAGATGAGGTGGTTAGCTGCATGTAACGAATAATCAGCCCCCGACCTAGTAGCGACGAAATTACCAGGATGTAGGGTAGTCCAGTGGGATTGGCTAAACTATAAAATGTTACATATGTATATATACAAATGGTCCGATGACGATCTTGTGACGTAGCTAGCAAGCGCCGCAACTATAAATAAATAAATATCTATGGACGCTTTCACACCACGTCAATCTGGTCCCGTGGTAAGTTCTCGAAGCCCTAATTATGGAGTACGGAAGCTCCACCGACAAGAGCAAGGCTCTTAAATAGAGAGAGACAGGGAGAGAGAGAGAGAGTGAGAGAGATTAAGATTATTAATAACATAGTTTAAGAAGTGTATCACGAACATCATATTATGGATCTTTGGTCTGAAATGAAGTATTTTTATTTATTTATAGCGGCTATTCTTAAGCTCGTCAACGGCTGACTTCATAAAATATTCGTCGACCGTATCGGATTTGTCTAGTCCAAATCCTGCTCTCCCGAGCAGCGCGCGCGATGAACCGCGCCCCCTGCGGGGCGCGGAGGAGGGCGTCCCCCTTTCGAATATTTCTTAAGTGAGCCATCTGCTCACTTACTGTACCGATTGAGCTTAAAGGCCATAAGGCCGAAAAGTCTAGCCCTTCCGACAAAAAAAACAAAAATAACTTCACACGTTTTCGCGTCAAACATCCGTGAAATATCATGCGGGAGTGATTTAATTATAACAGAATAAAGTTGTCTGTATATAATAATAAATTGGTTGTCTGTAAAGTTGGATTACGGACGTTAGTTTTACCTGATAACGTCATAAGGACACGTTGATGAAAATTGTTTTAAGAAAAACAGTTAATTGAAGTGAACAAAATGAAATTAGACTGAAAATTATGGCGGAAACCAATTACATCTTATTAAGTTACAGAAATAAACACAAAAACACAAAACACGTTGTCACGTATTAACATTTGCTATAAGTAATGGTTTCCAGGCCAACGCTTGGGCCTGCCTATCGTTTGACAGGCTCAGGCGGAACGGACACTTTTTCGTGCGTGCTGCCGGTGTTACGTCAAAAAACAGAGCAAACTATCTTACAACTAGCGTCGTTACATTCTGAACAAGTTGTAAAAATAGAGATTATGTGTGATGTGATAAAAATAAAATATACCTATCACTTGTGATTTATCACTGACGAAAATGTTACACCGCGTGATATTTACAAATAACTGTAACTGGAGACAATTTATACTACAAAATTAAATGTCTGCATCGAGTACCTATAAATGTATTCTGCTCTAGATTATTGTGACAGTCTCGAATATTCCTTGCAATGATTTGGATTTTAGTGGTCGGTCCGTGTTGGATGCGACTGGAGAGGGATCGGTCGTGTTGCCGTTCATGGAGGGAGGCCTATGTTCAGCAGTAGACGGATGAAGGCTGATGATGATGATTTGGATTTCCACGGGAATTACCCTGTCCGTTCTGTCCTCAGAGAACACAGAAAACTTAGCGTAACTTGTTAACGGTTGTAGGAGCACATGCTCTGGTGGACCTTCCACTGGGTCAAGTGAGTTCTCACCGAGGTGATGTTTGGCGATGATGCAGTTGTTCCCCAGCAGGAGCACGTCCTTCAGATGCAGCGAGCGCCTCGCGCAGCCCAGCAGCAGGTGCTCACCAGCATGAGCCCGCAATAACGCCACCTGGAACGTTCAATACGTCTTTTAGATGAAATAGAATTGCCATTTTAGCTGGTGATTTGATAAAGGATTTATGAACGAGAATTAAGTGATTATAGACAGACTATAATAAATTATAGACATAATTACATAAGAGAAAAAAATATGGAAAGTCTGATTTACTTCAAATCAAATCATTTATTTTGTATATGTGTAGGCATTAGCAGGTATCCAAAGGTAGGTACAATATCTGTTTATGTCTCAACACATGGGCCTTGTGTGGCATGCAAAGTTTGTGAACAATTAACTCCATTACAATCATCTATTTATCACAAAATATGTCCATGTATGAAAACTAATAGCAATAATTATAGGTACAATAATTCATAAAAATATATTATAATGTCAAATAATAATAATTATAATAATAAACAATCATTGAAAATTGTCAATATATTTATTCAATTAAGCTACAGTCCCTCATATATTTATTTATGTCATAATAAGCTGTTGCCCGCAGCTTCGCCCGCGTTAACTAAGATTTACAGCCAGTTTGATGATGATTATTTTTATAGCTTAAGGGCCCCTTCTCCCAAAACTATAGGTATTTAACGCACCGAATCGGTTTGCACTTGCGTTGCGCGGGAGATGTATTTATATGAACTCCGGTGACCTACCACGGCCGGCAAGCACGCCACAGTATACGAATATGCAGTAGATTTGACTATGCTCGAATTATTCTTAGATGTGATAATTAATAATTATGCATAACAAAAACTTGTTGTTGTTATAGTTATCTAGTTTTGGATTTATAGAAATACTAGCTGGTGCCAGCGACTTCGTCTGCGCAGGATAAGATAGTTTTATTTCTTCACTGATTAATCGAAAGGAACTTCGATCCATCCGGGTGTCCCTTGACACCTCTCTTTAGTTTTTTTTATATAAAAAGTATCCTATGTTACTTCTAATACCTCCAAGAATATGTGTACAAAGTTTCATGATGATCGGTTAAGTAGTTTTGGCGTGAAAGCGTAACAAACATCCATGCTTTCACATTTATAATATTAGTAAGGATTAGGAAGGATGAATTAGCTACATAGGTCTAAAAGGTAGTGCCATGCTGCTTGCAGCCGAATTGGGCCGGCACGACCGTAGGGGTACCTCTCGTTCACATGATAATGGCGTCAAGTGACACCTATGCTCTCGCGTTTCTTGCGGTGTATGAGTTTCCGGTGTCCCATTGCAGGGGATGGGGTAAAGGAGGGCAATGCATCTGCATTAGAATTAGAATTGTGTATCCTAAATATGCATACTGAAAAGTCCGCGATGGCATAATATGTAATTAGTTAAATATAACATACTACCTATATCCATTTTATACTTTAAAAAATTGCCAATTATAAAGCGGTAATGTAAAAGCTATTCACAAAAATACGGTATTAATCACTACATATTATAAAATAAAGTCCTACGCCCGTCCATAGATAAATAATTATCATCAGTGCGTATATGGTTGTATATCTAAGTTAACGCGGGCGAAGCTGCGGACAACAGCTAGTTTGTGATAAAACTGTATTAAGATTCTTTTTCCTTATTTTACTTTTTTTATTCGCCATTTAAATTAAATAACTAGGTACTACACAAACTCAAGTATCTAGTTATTTACACTTATTAAAGGTTTTGTATTGCAAACTAATTACAACTAAGAACATCATCACCCCGGCTATCATGGCCCATACTCATGAATGTCTTCATAGTAACGATGGTAGTCGAAATAGTTCAAATTGTCAATGTCCGCTGTTAGAAAGAGTAAATCAACATACTTATCTCGGTATCGTAATTGATGACAGGTTCAGCTGGAAGCCCCACATTGACCTTGTCTGCTCTAAATTAAGATCCCTACTTAGTAAATTATATATATTGAAACATAAACTCCCATATAAGATTTGCAGGATACTATATTTAGCCTTAGCTCAATCTGTTATCAATTATGGACTCAGTAGCTACGGTAGGACCTATAAAACTTATTTAAATAATATTTATGCCTTACAGTTAAGCCTATTAAAATTAATTATCTCAAAATTTAAAAATAAAAATATTTGGAGTGAAAAAGAAATATTTAAATACTGCAATGTTATGGATATATTTACCTTGGTTAAGTTTAATGTACTAAATGAAGTTAATGATCCTTCCTTACTAATAGAAAAATGTAGACCCAACATCTTAAGAAAAATTCAACATTTTAAAAAAATTATCACACCGGAATATAGAAATAATTACGGAGCTAGAATGTTAAGTTCTATCATACCTGTATTCGTTAATGAACTTCCAGAAGACCTACAAGAGCTATACCGGGACAAACGCAAATATAGGAGATTGTTAAAAGAACATTTATTAAAATCTTTAAGCATTTAAAAATTACATAATGTAGATAACCTAAGTAATTATTGGTATAAGATGGCGCGATACGGTATAAATACTATGCTATAATATTTTGTCTTATGGTACGCGGCGCGGCGGCTTGTCCAGATAAGCTCTTGTGAGTTTTCGTGGCAAGCTTACATCTAATTTTTGTGTATGTTTTTTTTGTACTTTTTGAACAATAAAAAAAAAAAAAAAAAAAAAAAACAACAATTGTTAGTAAGTATTAAGTAGCTATATTATTTACACTGTGTCGTCTTATTTATTTAGACGTAATAATATAAAATGCGCGGTAACAACGTAATCACGAGCAAAAGCGGCACAGGTCCTACTTCGATGACGCCCGGCTGGGTACTGGCGCGACGTGGTGCGATGCGCGAGAGCCATTTTTATCGTTTTTTATTTTTCAAAAATTTTTGAAAGTGACAATAAAGATCTATCCAATCATTTCCACGTCATCCCCGTTTAGCAATTTAAACGTAAAAGTTTCATTAAAATTGAGTTACCCGAAGTCTCATACTACTCAATTTGCTTTTAAAATCGACGTTACTTTAGAATTTTTTTTGATCATGTAAATTGTTAAATATTGTATTTTTATCCAAAAAAATCCCTAGATCAAAGATGTATATATACCCTATTTTTTATTATTATTTTAAAATGACGACTTCTATGAAAACACCACGATCTAGAAACAACAATTTGGGTGGGATAAGGGGCCCTTAAGTTATTCCTTAAAATATCAGCTATCTGTCAGTGAAAGTCCCGTCAAAATCGGCCCAGCCGATTCAGAGATTAGCCGGAACAAACAGACAGACAAAAATTGTAAAAAGTACTTTTTTGGTATACCGTGTATACATCAATAGTTTTTTTATTTCTTGCATTGCTTAAAAAGCGGTTATTTTAATATTACAAACAGACACTCCAATTTTATTTATCTGTATAGATGATGTATAGATAGATAAGCTTTTTGATATAGAATTGCTTTTACTCTTTTTTAACTGTTCTAAAGATTCTGTTAATAAAATTTCTTTAGGTAGTTTATTGTATAATAGTATGCCTGCCCAACCCGACGCCAGGAGGCCGTGTGGTCGAAGACTGCACGGTTGGCGGGGGGCAACCCCCCACTTTTACAAACCAAAAGTGAGCCAAATGGGCTCACACTAATCCGATGTAGCATTAGGGCCTTCGGGCCGTTAGCATAGATCCATCCGAAAAAAAAAGTATGCCTGCACCCAAATAACTTTTGCTGAGTAAAGCAGTTTTGTAAACTTAAAATGACAATTTCATGGGCGTACCCTAGCTAGCTTCTGCCCTAGGGGGGGGCATTGGAAAGAAAGAGGCCTCCCGGTTCGCTAAGCACCTGGAGAAGGGTGATCCCTACGAGAGATCCTACGAGAACCGGTCGGGGTCCGTAGAGTGGCAGCGAGTCTGATGCGGTGTCCCACAAGGGACCGGGACTGAACACAAGTTCTGAGTTCGATCCTGTGGGACATCGGGTACGACTGGGTCCTGCGAGGCCGCCTCCTCCCCAGGATGGGTGTTATCTACTACGCGGATGACACCCTCGTGTATGCCCGGGGACGAGGCTATATTAAGGAGGTATTGCGGCTGACCAAGCTCGGGGTCGACCTCGTTATCAGCCGCATACAGAGGTTAGGGCTTCCAGATCGAAGGGAGAAGGGGCAGGATGAGCTCCCATATCAAGTATCTGGGGATCATCCTTGACGGAGGGTGGACCTTCAGCACACATTTCTCAATTTTGGGACTGAAAGTCGTGAAGGTAGCAAGTGCGCTGGGCAGACTCCTCCCGAAAGCCGCCGCTGCAAGCAGCTATACTCCTGTGTCAGCCGGAGTATGTGAAGTGATTATTTTGTTTGTGTGATTATGTAAAGTGATTCGGGGGTACCGTATGATATCGTGGGCGGCAGCCACAGCCCTGGCCGGTGACCCCCGTGGGAACTTGTGGCGGAGGTTCTTGCCGAGAAGTTGGACGGAATCCTGCAGTTCGCCGACTAAGGCAATAGGCGTTAATGCGGAGGTGGGGGCAGCACCTAGTGCGGCAGCCGTATAGCAAAAGCCTAACGGTTGCGTCAGGTCCTCGAGCGGTGAATGCGCCGTAACCTCAAAACCCCTCACCTTCCGTCTGACACAGGTGCTCACCAGGCATGGTTTCTTTAGTGAGTACCTGTGCCGGACGGCCCACAGCGAGTCAGTGACACGTGTATAACGATTGACGTTGACGTGTATTGTGGCGCGGCGGTGGACTCGGCCCAGCACACCGTCGAGGTGTGCCCGAGATGGGTGATATTGCGTTGCGATCTGACATAGGAAGGGGCTTGTCTCTGCCGAGCGTCACCACCGCGATGCTCGGTGACGACTAGTACTTGACCTGGACCTGGACTTCTGCGAGGCAGTAAGAGTGAGAGAAGAGGCCGCCGACTAGACCCTCTCCCGCAAGCAACGAACGGTGCGTAGGAGGTGCTACTTAATGCGCCTCTATTAACGCCCCTGTGCTCGTGTTGGGCTTAAGGATGGAACCTGGGCTCAGTATGACATGACGTCGCGGTGACTGCTTAGTAGCGGCCAGGAAGTTCCCCCTTACAAGGAGTAGTTTGGCCTTCGCGGCGCCTGATGGCGCTCGCTTTAGTTTAAGATTAGGCACTCCACAGGTGTGAGTCCCACATAAGGTAGATCTGATGATGGAGCCGAGGGAACTTCTCAATAATTTACAGCAGTTACCTTGTGTTTGGGTTTGATTAATTTATTTATCAGAACTTTACATTTAGAATTGATTGGTCTTGGGTTGTGACTGTCATTAGGTTTCTGATGGTGAAGAAGGACAGTTAAGGGAACTCCTCAACGGTTTATAGTAGCTACCTTTTGTTTGCACTTAATTCGTTGATATTGACGAGAACTTTGCATTAAAAAGGGTAAATAAATTATTATTTTTACAAAAACCGACTCCATAAAACCATAAATAGGTACTCAAAAGCGAAAAATAAATTTATATTACTATCGTATGAGCTATACACTCATCTATATTTTCAAATTGGTGCTAGTTAAGAATGGTCGGACAATTAAGAGCGCACCACGAACAAGTTTCGGCGGAAATAAAATATAAACGTAGGTATTGTCGGTGGAAGATACAACTTCCAGGGGGGGGGCAGCTGCCCACCCATGCTCCCCCCTGGGTACGCCCATGGACAATTTACTATTTTTAAAGAATTATTTGTACGGAGCTTACTGTTCTATAAATAAGAGTTTCTGCGTACATAGATAGCGTCCAAGCATTGCGCGCTTGTGCGTTCTACATCTCAAGCGTCTAAGCTATCAGCGCAGGCGCTGTCGAAAGCGCCGTGAAAAATTTATTACAAAATATCTTGCGAGCTTCAAAACTATCGATAACTTATGATCCTTAACATACTGCATACAACTTAACGCATTTTTAGACTAGCAGCACCCCGCGGTTTCGCCCGTGTACTTCCCATTTCCGTGGGAGAACGGGGATAAAATATAGCCTATGTGTTGTTCTGATGTACAAGCTATGTTATTGTCAAGTTTCGTTAAAATCCATCCACCGAAGCCCGGAAAACCGCGCTTGGAACCGTCTAGCTATCGTCCCATAAGTCTGATAAGCTCGTTAGGAAAAATCTACGAAAGAATTCTGCTTAGGCGGTTGAAAACCGTCATTAGCGAAAATAATCTTTTCATAGATGAGCAATTCGCCTTCCGCGAAAACCACTCCTGCCCGAGGCAAGTCAACCGTATGACGGAGGATATACTCAGAGGTTTCCATAAGAAAAACAAACACGATACGAACGCTGTATTCTTTGATGTAGCAAAAGCCTTCGATAAAATCTGGCACGAAGGCCTCATACTCAAACTATTCAAGTTAGGAATACCGGACAGATTAGTCATCATCATCCGTGACTACCTTTCGGGCCGGCATTTTAGATATAGAGTAGAGGCCACTCTGTCCTCTCGGAGACCTCTGAGGGCCGGAGTCCCACAGGGATCCGTGCTGTCTCCGACCTTGTAAAACTTGTATACCTCCGACACCCCCGAACACCCGGCGGTTAAACGGGCTCTCTTTGCAGACGACACCTTTCTGTATATCACCCACCCCTCAGCCGCAAGGGCTTCCACCACACTACAGCGTGCCGTCACCGAGCTGGGTGAATGGTTCGCAAAATGTAGGATTGATATAAACCCAGAAAAAAGTGCCTCCATAAAATTCTCACGAAGGAGGGTCACAAACAGACGACCTTATCGTACCATGAAACCGATAAGGTTAAACAATATAGAAATACCCAGAGTAGATCAGGTAAAATACCTGGAGGTCACCTTTGACAGGTCGATGTCATTTAGACCACACATAGAGACAGTTACCAAAAAGGCCAAATTCGTCTTGAGCCGTTTATATTTCTTAATTAACAAAAACAGCAAAATGCCCCTCAGGCATAAGCTAACCCTGTATAAAACTTGTATCCGACCCATTATGTCATACTCTTGTATCGCATTCGTGCATGTGCCACAAAGTCGACTCAATGCACTACAAATAGTCCAAAATAAATTCTTACGCATGGCAACCGCTTGCCCGTGGTACGTAAGAAACATCGACCTGCACAGGGACTTCAGATTAGAGTCCGTTAGGGGCCACTTCAAAATGACGTCAGAACGTCACTTGAAGTTTGAAGGCACTCCTCCACCCAAACCAGCTCATCGTGAGCGCGGCAAACTATGCCCAAGATAGCTCAGTTCCAATTAGACATAGGTTACCTAAGCATGTTTTAACAGATCCAGCTGACGAAATCTCTCAGCTATTAATGCACGACGCAAAAGCGCGACGCGAACGTCACAGCATATACAGACACACACACGGTGCTAGGTACACCTGCACACCGCTTGGGCCTCGGGGTCGTAAGCGACGTCGAACCCTACACATGGAAACCACATCGATCCGGATCGATCGCGGAAGCTTAGGTTCGAATCCGATACGAGTAGACACAAACCCAGACCGTGCAAACAGCGCTAGCACTACGCTACCGCTAGATTGCTTGGGCACCGCGCATGACCCGCCTCCCTCTCCAGATGGAGGGATGAGGGCCGGCCCTCATGATGATAGGTTAAATTCAACCGTAAAAGATTCGTCGACCGTATCGGATTTGACTAGTCCAAATCCTGCTCTCCCGAG
The DNA here is from genome assembly GCA_963853865.1 of Helleia helle. Classification (NCBI taxonomy): domain Eukaryota; kingdom Metazoa; phylum Arthropoda; class Insecta; order Lepidoptera; family Lycaenidae; genus Helleia; species Helleia helle. The sequence goes on along the minus strand of OY971433.1, from coordinate 13,046,300 downwards.
CAGCGCGCGCGATGCAACGCGCCCCCTGCGGGGCGCGGAGGGGGGCGTCCCCCTTTCGAATATTTCTTAAGTGAGCCATCTGCTCACTTACTGCACCGATTGAGCTTAAAGGCCATCAGGCCGAAAAGTCTAGCCCTTCCGAAAAAAAAAAAGTTAAAATCCATTCAGTAGTTTTTACGTGAATGTATAGCAAACATCCATACAAACTTTCGCGTTTATAGGATAGGTTTTGAATATAATGAAACACCTGTCAAATAAAGGAGTCGCGAGCGGCGTATATCACGATATTACAACGTCATATCGTTTGCGTCACGGCATTTAGGACCAAGGCGCACCAATGGATGTTTCACAATCCACACTATGGTTCAACCATTGTCGTGGTGGTGGGGCTCAGTAGCCTAAGGTGAACCCAGCACCTTGGGCGAAGCAAATTAAGCCAAGGGAGGTCCTCTTTGTGTCCCTCTTATAAGAAGATGGGACAAAAGAGCAGGGAGACAAGAAGCGAGGATGGGAACCTGACCCCATTGTACTGCCCCGACGTTGGGAGGGGTTGTTCAGTGGTGCGGGACAACCCCTCTGTGGAGGTGGCGTCGCGTCGGTCCCTTGAGGGATTGACTAGCCCTAAAGGTGCCTTATTTGCTCATCAGATCCGGGGCACTCGCCGGGTTTTAGTGGGTAGAGCTGCGTTCACTTACCACCTTTCGGGCGTAGCAAGTCCCACATACCTAGCAAAGTGTAGGCTTAGTGGAAGCAATTCGTGCAAACGGTGTTACCTGGTCATCGAGGTGCAGCTCTGTGAAGGCGGGGATGTACTTGGCCCACTCCACCAGGATGAGCAGCTGCTGCTTGATGGAGTCGCACACGTCGTTGATCTTCGCCAGCTTTCGGTTGTTGATCTCGGCGTCTGTGATGTTGTTCGTCTGTAACAATCGTGTCACGTCATTGTCCGCTACGAGCTACTAACTGAACCAGTTTCGTTCAACTTAAGACAGGAAATGTTAGTTTTGTCTATGACAGAACGGTGTATGGGTGGTAGGTATGTATACATATTATTATATGCTATCTTTATTTAATATAATAATATTAATATTAATAATAGCCTTTTATTCCTAAACATAGGGTTACAAGAGGTCCCTCAGTTCGATGGATGCGCCGTAAGCGCTAACCCCTCACCTTCCGTCTGACACAGGTGCTCACCGGGCATGGTTGCTTTGGTGAATACCTGTGCCGGACGGCCCGCAGGGAGCCGTTGACAGTGTGTTACGATTGTGGCGCGGCGGTGGACTCGGCCCAGCACACCCTCGAGGTGTGCCCGAGATGGGCGGCGCTGCGTCATGATCTGACATCGGTCATCGGAGGGGACTTGTCTCTGCCGAGTGTCATCATCGCGATGCTCGGTGACGACGAGTCCTGGACGGCGATGGTTTCCTTCTGCGAGGCAGTAATGTCCCAGAAGGAGGCCGACGAGCGGGTGAGAGAGGAGGCCGCCGACGAGGCCTCCCCCCGTGGGCGACGAACGGGGGTGCGCAGGAGGCGCTACTTAATGCGCCTCCAGTAACGCCCCTGTGCTCGTGTCGGGTTCAGGATGGGAACCTGGGCTCAGTATGACACGACGTCGCGGGGACTGCCCAAGCAGCCGGGCAGCCCCCCTTAAGAGGAGGTGAATTTCCCTGCGATAACAAAAAAAAAATCCCTCAGTTCGGTGTGCCTTCTGGCATAGGCCTCCTCCAATTCCTTCCAATGGGTCCTGTCACTTGCCACTCTCAATCAGAATGGTCCCGCTGTCTGTTTGAAGTCATCTTCCCATCTCCTGACTTGACGACCCCTACTTCTTTTACCGTCTCTTGGTTGCCAGAGGGTGACTTGCTTGCTCCATTTGTTAATGGGGTGGCGTAGCATATGTCCAGCCCATCTTCATTTTTGAAGTTCTATCCGGGTGAGAATGTCTGTGAGTTTTGTTCTTATTCTTTTGTCTACGTTCCTGACTCTGTCTTTGATTTTTAACCCTAGCATGCTCCTTTCCATGGCACGTTGGCATTTTCTTAGCCTTTCCCTGTGGTGAAGTGTTATTGACCAAGTTTCACAGCCGTAAGTAAGAACTAGAATACAGGTCTCGAATGTTTTCTTTTTTATGTGATTGCCTAGATCCTTACTTTTGACAATTTCCTTCAGTGATCAGTATTTTCTCCATCCTTGGGCAATTTAATAATAACACAAAAAAGATAGACAATTCGAAGTATTTTTGTAAGAGGTAGTGCTTAGTGCTACATGCCTGTATTGTATTGTATGTATTGGGCCGGCACGACCGGGGTGGTACTTCTAGCTCACATAACACCGGCGTCAAGTGAAGCTGCGCTGTCGTGTTTCGTGCGGTTTGTGAGTTTCCGGTGGCCCATTGGGGGGGATAGGGAAAAAGAGGGCAACGCATCTGCATAATCTCTGGTTGTGCAGATGTGTATGGGCGTCGATAGTCACCAAAAGGCTTCGACTGCTCGATTCCCCTTCTATGTTATTAAAAAAATATCGACTCCAAATGAAGAAAGTGTATATAAATCTGGTGTTTATGAACAGTATGGGACAAAGAGTCAAAGTTGATCCTGGACATAAAACAAAATCCGGGAACACATTCATTTAGTTGTCTATATTGAGACGACGCAAGATGATAAGTCTCGGTACCAGTAATTCATCGAGCATATAAACGGATAGAGTAGTAATGTGGCACACATTAACTACTTATAAAATTACGAAACTGGTCAGTGATTTGTCACTGACGTTCTAGAAATTGTACCAACCAGTGATCTATATGTACGTCCCATCGGCCAATCATCCATCAATGTCCATCAGTCGGCCAATCAGAGCGCAGAACCGGCGCAGCGTCGCAGCACAAAGTCGGAATTAGTTTTCATACAAAACATAACATTACCGCTCCATTCCGGTTATATGCTCGCGCCCTTCTTTACGAACATAGCAAATCTTCCAGAAGAAATAAGCAAGATGGTGGTACCCATGTAGACGAGAACGCGGAACAAGTGCATTCCTCCCACCTTTAATTTATTTTTATTTATAAGCTAGATTTTCTCCGCAGATTCGTTCGCTTTAACGTTTCACCGCCGCGTGTAGATGAAACATTCGCATGATATTTAAGTACTAACCGGCGGTCAGCTGAGTTTGTTGTGAAGGTTATTCGTTGTTTTATACGTATTATCTAATCTCCGTAGATACGGGTGGCATGTGCTTTACGAAATACCCACAAATACTTATTGCCAAAGAGGTTTAAGGTATTAAGATATGGATATGTACTAAAACAATATCGGATCTCTCCGTTTATAGAGAAACACAAAATTACAGAAAAACAAGAATGTGTTCGGAGGGAGGGGGGCCTTTTTTTTCTTTTACGCCGGGAAGTAGGTTTCCCCAGGCGGTTATGTGGGACTCGCTGCGCCCGATAGGTGGTAAGGTGGACGCAGGACCCACTGAAACCCGGCGAGTGCCAACAACGCCGCTTTTGATGAGGTATCCCGGATCTGTTGAGCAAACAGGGCACCTCGCGACGCCACCTCCACAGAGGGGTTGTCCCGCACCACAGATCAAGCCCTCCCAATGTTGGGACAGTACAATGGGGTGAGGTTTCCATCCTCGCCCCTTTCCCCCCTACTCTTTTGTCCTCTCCTCTTATAAGAGGAGCAGCTTCCTCGGGTCAATTTGCTTCGCCCAAGGTGCTAGGAGGAGGATGTTTAGCAGTGCCTAAACATAGGCCTCCCTCAATGAACGCCAAGACGGCCGATCCCTTGCCACTCGCATCCAACACGGACCGGCCACCACACGGAGATCGTCTTCCCCCCTGGATAATGGCCGACCAACACTTCGTCTACCCAAACTCAGCCTCCACTCTAGTACCTTATTGCCCCATCGGCCATCCGTTCTCCTGATTGTGTGACCAGCCCACTGCCACTTCAACGAGCTCCATGTGTTCATATAATCACCTCATTTTACTTAAGTTAATTGATAAAAATTTCTAAAGACTGGGACAATATAAGTAGATATTAGTATAATAAAGCCGACGAGTGTTTGTTTGAGGCCGCTTATCTCTTGAACTACGATTTAGTTTTGTATAATTCCATCTGAACTAGATAGCCCATTAATAGATGAAGGCTGAGGTAACTTATTTGCAGAGTTATTTCGTTGAGGTTTATCAGCTTTTTATTGTAACTTCAACAGATGGCGCTACTAAACAAATTATTCGACTCAAAATTTTAGTACGCATGCGAAGTGGAAGAAAATTGTTATCTTTATATATAAAAAAATCTGTGCGTGTGTATGTGACTGAAATCCTCCTAAACGGATGGACTGATTTTAAGTATGTATGTTCAAGTGGTTTAGATTCACAACTCGCTCCACTATAATGTTTTATACTTCTTTTCTTATGTCATATGATTCTTTTTTTATGTCATAAGGGGGCAAACAAGCAGTCCTTGTGGTACCGACGCCCATACACATCCACACAATCAGAGTTTATGCAGATGCGTTGCCCTCCTTTTCCCTATCCCCCCCAATAGGCTACCGGAAACTCACAAACCGCACGAAACGCGACAACATATCTATCACTTGACGCTGGTGTTATGAGAGCGAGAGGTACCCCCCCGGTCGTGCCGGCCCAGTTCGGCTGCAATGCAGCATGGCACTACCTTTTACTAAGTTAGATTTATGTATGGAACCAATCTTCGAAACTGATTTAATTTTTTTTTGCCAGTGTTATCGGTATAACCGAGTGTGTATCAGTGGAGTGGAGTTTTTTCTTCGTCAACTTCAATTGGAAGGTTAGTAATGCAAACGAGCAGAGGGAGACAAATGGCTCCAAAACGTGCCTAAGGGACGTCCTAACGTAGTTAATCCGACCCCGGTGACAAAAGCTATTAAATAATCGCCATCAATCCGGATACTGTAAATGACGCTGTGGGCAACAGTAACCTACTAATATTATAAACGCGAAGGTTTGTAAGAATGTATGTTTGTTACTCTTTCACGGAAAACTACGGAATGGATTTTAATGAAACATTATAATAACATAGCTTTTGACTGGCCTGTTGGTCTAGTGGTTAGTGACCCTGGTCGTGGGTTCGATCCCCACCCAGGACAAATGTTTGTGTTATGAACATGATCAATTGTTCTATGTCTGGGTGTAATTTATATATAATATGTCTGTATTTAGAAATATATAAGTACCTGTGAATATCGGTTGTCTGGTTACCATAAGAACAGGCTCTACCTAGATGACCGTGTGAGAGTTGTCCCAACATATCTTATTATATCTTTAAATTTATATATATATATATATATATATATATATAAATTTAAAGATGGGAGTACCACGGGAATGGGAAATACGCGGGTGAAACCGCGAGGTGCTGCTAGTTTTCTATAATAATCAACATTAGCACGGCACTGTGAACGGTTATACAATGTTTGCGGCGCGCATTAGTATTTTGATGTTAGAGGTCACGCTACACCGGCGGATGTATGACGTACACTTATACACAAAAATTTTTTATTCATTACTTTTAAATCCTACAATAGATTTCCTCATTTGGCAACTTTTAGTAGCAATTATTGAGACAAACGTGCCCTAGGTACAACCTATATATTATAAAATACTAAATTTTTTTCCAACTTCTTTTTAACTATCATTCATTGTAACGAAACTAATTTTATTTTTTGTTACTGTTCTAGTTGGTAAAGTTTGATTGTTTTTTGTCTTTTCCGTATGTAACTGTGAGGCCGGCCGGCATGGTTACTAATTAGTAGTTTTTTTATAATATTTTATGGCCTGGTTACGAGACCTTTAAGCCAAAATTTATATAGTAAGGCCTCTTATAAATACAGTAAAAATTATATATTTTTAAGGGTTTTATTGCAGAATGTCTTTAGGAATGTAAAAATAAACCGCGATATCAAGTTGTTTCATTACGAGTGAAAATCACGTAGAGATTAGAAAACAATGACGTTTGCCAGTTCACTGATTATAAAAAAAAAACAGCCCAATTCTTTTTTCAAACTATCCAATCACTCACTTCATCGATGACCTTCCTACTGAGCAGTTCTGCGTTGAGCAGCGACACCACGGAGAGGCCATTGGCCTGCGTGGGCTCCTCGTATGACGGCCGCCTGCAGTTTATCCTGTCCCGCTCGTTCTGGACCGCTGGAAGAGATCAGGGGATTAGCATAGCATTTTTATGGTCAGGTCGGAAATTAAAGTTGCGGGTTTCCCTCCAAAAGCAGACATTTGTGATAATGAGCAGTGTACAGGAGCATAAATGTATGTGTCCTTTCTTAGCACGCAAACCCAGCCCACTGGGGGATAGGGAAAAGAAGGGCAACGCATTTACATAACTTTTGATTGTGCGGATGTCTATGGGCGTCGGTAGTCATAAGGCTCCGATTGCCTTCAAAACCTCCCAATTAAGAAATTAAAAAAAGTTATTATTTAGAGCGTTTGTGTGGTAAAGTAAATTATTTCATGGAAGAGTCCACATCTTGGGTATAGGGCGCGCCTGACGTGCCTCCCAGGCATTTTGGGATAAGATGTAAAATTTGTTATATAGAATACATATTATTCGAAAAGATTAGTTCCGCTGAGTTTGTTTCGCCGGTTCTTCTTAGCGGTCTTTCCTTGCTCGATCGATCGATCGAATCGATGGTAGATTCAATTGACGTTCAAAATTATACTATAATGGTGCTATTTTGAATATTTTTTTTGATTGGATTTGATTTGGTGATTCTCGGTGCTAGTAATAACACCGCATGTCCTTTCTTTTTCGGGACACCCCCCCCCGTAAATAATAACATAATACCACTATAATTAGTTAATAATATACCCATATAATTATATAAGTGGACAAATTAACAGAGTATAATGTTTACTTTGTTCATTTGTTAGTTTGTCCGCTGTGATCCGGCTCGATAGATATCGCTAATTAATGTTTTGTCATAAACAACTTTCCTAATTAAGACCGCTCGCAGTGTTCTTGGTAGATAACATAATGATACTCAAAACGAAAGAAGCCGACATCACACAGTGACTTGTCATTTATGACGATTGACGAAGAACTATATCTTTACGTTACTTGTGAATATAAGCTATACCCTATTGTTAAAAAAAATATATTAGAAAAATAATAGTTCTGTTGAAACTCGATAAATGGAATTATAACTTATTAAAGCAATCAACAAGTTATTTTCACAATATTGCATAGTAGGTTTCTTAGTTATACAGTAATATAATAAGCATTAAATAAAAATGTTTTTCACCCCTGCTGTCGGACGGTTGCCTAGCAACGCTGACATTAACATTCTTGGCTGGAGCACAACTTCTCTATATATTGTGCCTTTATGTAGATGATAAGTCTGGGTATCGAATCTGCTTGTCCTATCCGTCTTACCGAGGGCAAAGGTGCTTAACGAAAGAATATATTAATAATAACAATTAAGAATGGTGGTACTCATTCTGACACGTGGCCAAAAGTGCACCTTCCTCCAGTACTAATGAGATCACGTTTGGGAATATGGAGGACGTCCCCAGCTCTCTCGCCGGGTCACGCAGACGACGAAGAGAACACCGCTGGGGCTTAGTAGGTAGAGTCTGCGCCCACTTTACCATCTTTTTGGGCGCAGAGAGTCCCATATAAACACCGGGCCCGGGCTCCCCCGGGCCCGGTGCATAAGAGCATTCCCCAGCGGGAACAAAAAAAAAATAGATCAACCTGAAAGTAGTGGGGATAACTTGACTCATCACGATATCTCTTGAACTATAAGATCTAGACTTGAAATTTGGCAGGAACATTACTTTTGCCATGTAGAGGTCAGGATATATATTATTTGAAAAGATTAGTTCCGCTGAGTTTGTTTCGGTTCTTCTCAGTGGGCTTACCTTGGAACCGGTGGTAGATTCAATTGACGTTCAAAAAGATACTGTATTAGTACTTTTTTTTTTTTATATTAATTATTCAAAAGAATAAAACAATTTTGATTTGATTTTGCTATGAACGGATTTTAAGAAATTCCTCCCCTTCCCCCTTTGGCAGGACGAAATCTGTGCGGGCAGCTAGTATAATATAATGTTTACATAACATATTAAAAATGTATCTTTGAGCTTGATTTAATAAGAAGGATTGTGTTCTGTTTTAGAAGGTCGTAAGTCGCGTCGCTAATTTATATTACCAAATATGAGTAAGGTAGTATCAGTGTGCTATATATAGCTTATTATTTTTATTATATAAAACTTCTATTGAAGTAAAATCGACTCGAATGCCGTGACGAACTCGACTCTTTTGTTTTTTGTCTTATTCCATGTTTTGGTATAGATTTTTAATTTTTATTAATATAGACTTTTGTATTAAAATAGTAGTACCTTCTTTTTTCATGCCAGCTTTGAAACACTTCCTCAATCTGCAATATCTGCACTGGTTTCGTTTGTCCTTATCCACTACACAGTTCCTACTGAATCTGAAACAAACAATACTGCTATTAAATAATGCATGTCCAGTATATATTTTAGACCATAGTTAAAATTGTTTAGAAAAAATAATTGAAAAATGGAATCAAGAAAAATTCTAGCTGGCTTTTTGATTCTTGGGTAAACTACAAAAAGTAAAATTTTAACAACAGTACATTGAGATTTTTTTAGATGCTTTTAGAGATATTTCAATGAAATTAATTCCTAATTATGCTTGGTATATTATTTGTAGATCGAATGGATGTGTGTGTATTTCATCTAATAATTGACAACATTTCAAAATTATGAAGTCGCTAAAATAAACATGCCATTTCTTTATTTTTTGAATCCTGATTATTAATATATGTATTTTTTTTTCGTTACTCAATACTGGAAACAAAATATATAAAATGAAAAAACGTGTGATGACGCCATTGAAAGGTGACACCTTTGCTCAAATATAATATTTAAAAATTCTAATGGAATGTCATCATACGATAATCAATAATGTCATTCTTTCACATAATATTATCTAATTCAGTGACTTCACTGCTCTATTTATAATCGATATCGACCGACCTGGATTTATTTTATATTTCACAATAAAATGAATCCCAATGAACAAGATACATCAATGAAGGATCCTACGTATTGTCCCCACCATGGTTCAGGCCTTGACGTGGCGGTGGGGCTCAGTAGCCTAGGGTGAGGCCAGCACCTTGGGCGAATCTAATTGAGCTGAGGGGGCTCTTTGTACCTCTCTTATAAGAAGAGGGGACAAAAGAGCAGGGGGCAAGGGTTGAGGATGGGAACCTCACCCCATTGTACTGTTCCGACGTTGGGAAGGGTTGTTCTGTGGTGCGGGACAACCTCTCTGTGGAGGTGGCGTCGGTCCCTTGCGGGACTGACTAGCCGTCGAGGTGCCTTAGTTGTTTACTAGATCCGGGGCACCTCATTGGTGGCACTCGCCGGGTTTTAGTGGGTAGAGCTGCGTCCACTTACCAGCTGTCGGGCGCAGCGAGGCCCACATACCCGCGTGGGGAGACCCATTCCCCCGCGGGATGCCTCAGAGCATTTCCCGGCGTTAAAGAAAAAAAAAAGGATCCTACGTATTGTTCTTTATAAAACTTCATTTGATAGATGTCACAAAAAGCAAAAGCGTAACACCATTCAGCCGAATAAATGACGTCATTTGACACTTACGTCTATTTAGAATGGGAAGAATTTCAAAAGTTAAAATAAATATCAAAATGAATGCATCTCAAAAAAATACGGGTATCCTATTTTTCAATCTAGTTTTAGTTAAAAATATATTATATGGGTGTTAAAAAATTAAATGTTGTCAATTGTTGTTGTTGTTGAATATAATAGGTATAATAATAATACCGTTTTATTGTTTAATTGTTGATGCTATTTTAGTAAAACTTTTATCATTGTTAAATTTTTCAACTTTTTTTTCATAACCCCTACAACTTCCTTCTAGCCAGTATCAATTATACTTTATGTTATATTTTTAAGTAAAATAACAATGGACTGACTATGACAACAGTTTTGCAGCTATACAGTAGCGAAATCCAAAAACATAACATGAAGAATGAAATGAATTTTAAAATCGAAAATAGAATGACGATAAAAAAATTACGCACAATTCTAAATCGGTTACTATCGGCTTATATTATCTGTGATATTGTATAATCTATACCACATGTGACAGCTCACAAGTTTGTTATGCATGATAAGATAAAGTGTATGAATTTTTAATTTTATTTTTCCTTATTAAGCTCCTTAGATTGCGCGTTCTTTCACTCTGAAAGTAAGCGCATAATCCACACGGTCGTTATAAAACTTTTAAATGTTCGAATTTTGAAATAAAAAGATGGCGGCGATAGCGCTAAATAGGTATCTCAAATCTAGTCTTGGAAATATTAGTAGATGGTGTTAGCGACAAGTAAACGACAATAAATACAGAATGGCCGACTAACGATAGTCTTTAGTTTCTTGTGAACATAACCAGATAGCGCCAGTAGTCGATTTGTGTTCACGTCATAGAGTTATTCTCGAATAAAAATGGCAACTTATGAGCATTTGCGGGAAGTGGTATTTTTTTTTTCATATTAAAAAATCTGCGGCTGAAGATCATCAAGTGATCTTACCGCACTCATAGCAGCTTCACATGGTGAAGCTACTATGAGTGCGAGAACATGTCGTGTGGCTTCAGGGCGTCTTTAGGGGTTATTTTTGTACATAAAACCAGCATAGTGTGGGAGATCCAAAGTTTTTGATGATGAAGAATTAGAGGAATTGCTCCACGAAGACTCGTGTCAAAGTCAAAAGGAGTTGTCAATAACATTGAAAGTGAGCCAACCAGCAGTTTCAGGACAAATGTTTGTGTGATGAGCATGATCATTTGTTCTGTGTCTGGGTGTAATTTATCTATAATATGTACGGATTTAGAAATATATAATTATGTATCAGCTGTCTGGTTTCCATAAGAACAGGCTCTGCCTATTTTGGGATTAGATGGCCGTGTGTAAGTTGTACCAATATAGTTTTATTATTATTACCATTATGACATATCACCTCACATAGGCCTCTGAACTATGAAAATGAACGCCAAGATTCGGCTAGAGTCTAGACCCTTTATGGACAATACGTACGAATACAATCACTCCAATGGCCGGTGGGAGGGATGCGCTGTGCCGCGTTCCCGCCTGCTTGGGTACTATCCTGCTTAATGTTTCCCCCGTCAAACAGCTTTGCTGTGTTTCGGAGAGAAGGGCAAGACAGGCAGTGTAATTACTGGCACAGAGATTTAACATTATATTGTCTCAGGATAGGCAACACATAAATGAGTTGCCGAGGCTCGTTCCAGGTAAACTAGTCTATGGGTGACGTCGACCACTTACCATCAGTTGGCACGTCTGCTAGTTTGTCTATCCAACCAACATTAAAAGAGCCCTTATTATCATTATCATAATCGACCCTTACCCTACTGCTGGGAATTGCCACATAATTCACCCATGTGCTCCCAATGCGGGTGGTAAACGTCACACAACCTCAAAGACTTTTAACACCATCAGGCATAGGTTTCCCCAGGATGTTCCGGCAAAAGGGAAAATTTGGAAAAAGTCATTTTAGTGCACCTCGCCAGGATCGAAGCGAGACCTCTTGGAGACCAAGTCTAGCCAGCAATATGACGAAAATCTGTCATTATATCATCATCATCTGCTTGTTACTGCTCACTGCTTATACATATTGCATTTTTTTCGCTGACCGTACTGTTTCTCAATAATCTGTGAATGCAGTTCAGAATATCTAGTTATGGATGGTCTCCTAGGAACGTTTTCCAGTAACTATAACGGTTAAGGTGCCTGTCCTTACTGACCCGTCTCAAAAATCCATCCTGTATATGAAATCTTATCTTTATATGATATGATGTTATTTAATGTACATTATACAGTTGTAATAAAAAACCGACCTTCAAATACTCGAATTACGAAATTATCTTGATAAAACGTATTTACAAGTTCCACTGTTTCTACACGAAAATAAAATAACAATCATTATCATCACTATTATAAGCTAGTAATATCACAAAAGTCATCCATCAGATGTACCCACTAGTTGAGACTGTTTACTGATATCACGCGAAGATCAATCTCGTTGGAGTGGCAGTGGGCTGGTCACACATTCAGGAGCACGGATGGTCGATGGGGCAATAAGGTTCAAGAGTGGAGGACGCGTTCAAATTGTCCCGCACCACAGAACAACCCTTTTTTTCTTTAACGCCGGGAAATGCTCTGAGGCATCCCGCGGGGCAGTGGGTCTCCCCACACGGGTATGTGGGATTCGCTGCGCCCGAAAGCTGGTAAGTGGACGCAGCTCTACCTACTAAAACCCTGAGAGTGCCACCAATGCCGCCTTTGGTGAGGTGCCCCGGATCTAATAAACAAACAGGGCACCTCGACGGCTAGTCAGTGCCCCAAGGGACCAACGCCACTTCCATAGAGGGGTTGTCCCGCACCACAGAACAACCCCTCTCAACGTTGGCACAGTACAATGGGGTGAGGTTTCCGTCCTCGCCCCTTGCCTTCTGCTCTTTTGTTGCCTCTTCTTAGAAGAGGGGACAAAAGCCCCCTCGACTCAATAAGCTACACCCAAAGTGCAGCGGCTCACCTTAGGCTACTGAGCCCCACCGCCACGTCAAGGCCTGAACCATGGTGGGGTGGATTAACCACCCTTAGGTAATAACGAAAAAAAAACTACTAAATAATCACGATCAACCCACATATTATGTATCCGTCAGTATGCACTGACCCCATGTGCATTGACTGATAACAGTATCAATGCAATGGGCAGTAATCTAATCTGGCAACAGCATTGACATCGTCATTATCATCACAGTCGTATATCAATGCTACTTGTCTACATAGCAACTTCCATTCACCCACACCATCTTGATGTCCGGAAATCCACAACATCTCGATTTTTACAGGATTTCCTGCCTCACCACAAATATATGGAATCAGCTGCCACCTATGGTGCTTCTGAACCGATACGACTTAGGGACCTTCAAGAAAAGAACATACTCATATCTAAAAGGCCGGCAACGCGCCTGCTGTTACTCTGGTATAGCGGGTGTCTGTGGATGTCGCTTTTCACTTACCATCAGGTGAACCGACTGTCCGTTTGCCCCCTCTTCTATAAAAAAAAACATCCCGTTCACGACCACTTAATAATAATATGAGATCTATTTAGTGGTTGTAGTCAATTAAAAGAGCACTTACGCCAAACGTCCCTGCGGTAAGTTTTTGTGTTTTAACGCTTTCAACTCAACAGGACATCACGAAAATTTTATATATACAGTAAACAAAACAAAAAATTGTGAGCCCTGTACGGTAAAATTAAATGTTAAATAACAAAATTAAATGTTTAATAACAAAATCGCGATTAAAGTAAAGTGTTGTACATTTGACAAAGACTCGCCAAAACATGTACAAACATAAACCTTGTAAACTACGGACTCTTCTGGCAGAAAGAAGTGGCAAGATTTTATTGATGGGAGGGATGCGTTGTTGCTTGGGAACCTGCTTCATTCTATTATAATGAGGAATATTAAATGAAACTTACGCCTGAGGACAGCAATAGGTGCTTGGACTACCCAGGTCTCAACACTCTTTTATGTTCATGGCCGTCACTGCCCGCTTACCGTTTTTTTTTAATGTTAGTTGGATAGGCAAACTGGCAAACGTGCCACCTGATGAAAAGTGGTCGACGTCGCCCATGAACAACAACACAACCTGGAACGAGCCCAGACAACTTATTTATGTGTTGCCTATCCTGAGACATAAGATGTTAAGTCTCGGTGCCAGTAATTACACTGCCTGTCTTGCCCTTCTCTCCGAAACACAGCAAAGCTGTTTCGCGGGAGAAACAAGCAAGATGGTGGTACCCATACAGCCGGGAGCGCGGCACAGCGCTTCCCTCCCACCGTGGCACGTCTGCTAGTTTCCATCGAACATAGCTGAGTGAATTTTACCTGCAGGTATACAAATGGTTCTTCCTCACACTCCTCCTGAAGAAGCCCTTGCATCCGTCGCAGGAGGAGGCGCCGTAATGCTTGCCCGTGGCGCGGTCGCCGCATATGGCGCAGTGCTGGGACAGCGTGGTCGAGCTGGCGGCGCTCGCCTCGCTGCTGCTGGTCTCTAGTTGCATATCACTGTCTGGAACAATTAACACATTTGTTAGGTGATATTCAATGACAGAACAGAAGACAGACTGGTATCAGCAGTGCCGGATTTAAAGGTCTGGAAGCGACTGGAGGCATCCTGGCCACAAATTATTTTCCAGACAAAATAACTATTTTAGTCGAGTTTTTCTTAAACCATTTATTCCGAAACCAAGAAGATTTTGAATCCTAATCGTTCACATATTATAACAATTAATACATGGAGGTCTAAATGTCGCGGATCAAACGTAATGGGGGAATAGCCGAGGTCATAATTAAATGTTCTACAGGGTGTCTAATATAAATGCCTGAAAAGTTGTTTTTTTTATTTAAGAAAATGTTTTTTTTCCAATAAATAATATTCGAATATATGTATAAATATAAATTCTGGAGGTAATCTTCGAAACTACTCATCATCATCATCAGCCTCTATCCGTCCACTGCTGAACATAGACCTCCCTCAACTACAACTACTTATCCGATACAAAAAATATTTTCCCACAATAATTCTACGTACCTAATCACCGGGTGACGTACTCTATAATCATCAGGCCGGATACCTGTGACTGCCAGTTGACGCGGGCTGCGTGCAACAGCTAGTGTTATATAAAGGAAGTTACGCAATATTTTATTAACCGACTTCAAAAAGGAGGAGGTTCGTCGGAATCTTTATTTTTCGATTAGACAAATTCTATATTTGTTCTAAAGGGTATACTTTCCAAATGGTCCCATGATAAGGAAACCAGGATCTGATGGCATCCTGGAGAAATCGGGGAAAACTATCGAAAATCGTAAGGGCGACTAGTGTGTTAGGAACTTTTTTTATCTATACAGATTAATAAAATTGAAGTGTTTGTTTGTAATATTAAAATAACCGCTTTTCACTAAATTCATACGAAAGTATAAACGGTACTTACATCAAAAAAAGTAATTCTAATTTTTTTTGTCTGTTTGTTTGTCTGTTTATTTTGGCTAATCTCTAAAACGGCTGGACCGATTTGGACGAGACTTTGTCACATATATATGATATCATAGGGAGTAACTTCGGCTATAAAAATAATAATCATCAATCTGAATACGGTTTTAAATCTAAGTTAACGCGAGCGAAGCTACAGGCAACATCAACAACTAGTTAAGTATATATTATATCTATTGTTACTTTTGGAGTCGGTGTCAGCCAAGTAAGATAGCAACAAATACGACACCGACTTCAAAAGTAACAATAATGACGTGGTATTAACGCGGTGAAGGAGGAAGAGGAAGAGCACCAGTAAGGTGGTCCGATGCTGTGAAGACCAAAGTGGGGGGCAATTTGCACCGGGCAATCCACTTGACCCATGACCGTGTCCAGTGGAAGATCATATGTGGTCACAATCCTCTCCTCAGCAGTGAGGGAACGATGAAGAAGAAGAATTAACGCAAAGATTGTACATTAGTAGAACAAGTTGATTATAAATTGTAGGCACAACAATTAAGGAAACGCGATTATTTATTATTATTTTTAAGTTTTTATTTTTTGAAGTCGGTTTTAATTTTTGATTAAAATTTTATAATTGCCAAAAATACTTAGATATATTAATTGTACATTAACATTAATTTATCTACGGTGAGGTTATTGTACGAATTGTTATCGCTTATCATTTAAGTGGTGGACGCTCGCTTGAGATATGAACTAATAAAAAGCTTTTGTAGACGAAAATAGAACACACCGTATCACAAACTTATGTAAGCTCTTTTAACAAGTAACAAATAACATGGCTGTCACGGGACTAGACAAATGGGAATGTATGTTAATATTACAAATCATGTTATTAACTTACTCCTATATGACATCGTCGTTTTCGTCACGGCATTAGAGTACATTTCACATAAAAATATCCGTCATTTTGATTTTCATAATTTTGACATATACACTCTCACAATTAAGATCAATCTAACATCCTACAAGCTTATATCATCCAGGCTAACAAGACAGTTAAGTTGACAGTCCGCAACGTCGCCATACTACAGAGACCACAACGAGCAATGGCTGTCAGGGTCATACGAGGATATCGCAAGATTTCCTTTGAAGCGGCGACCTTACTTGCGGGATGTCCTCCATGGGATCTGGAGGCGAAAGTTCTTGTTTCCATTCACCATTGGAACAGGGAAGTACGAGGACGGGGCGAACGACTGCTGCCGCAAGAACTGGCACATCGTAGCTCTGAGCTCCAAGCGACCTTAATTGCGGAATGGGAGGCTCGTTTAATTAACCCCAGTGCAGGGCACGCCACCATAGCGGCGGTTTTGTTATAAGGGACAAAATGGACAACGCCATTTTGTCCCTCATAACCGGTCTTATACCGGTTATGAGGGATTGGCTGGAACGCAAAAATGGCACCATAACATATCGGCTGACGTAGATACTTACAGGCCACGGCTGTTTTGGTAAGTATCTACATCGCATTGGCAAGGAGCAATCGTCAGGTTGCCACCACTGTGAGGGCTGTCTCGAAGACACGATGCAGCACACGTTAGAGAAGTGTCCAGCCTGGGCAGAACAACGTCGTGAACTGAATGCAGCAGTGGATGGACTTTCACTCCCAAACCTTGTTCAGGAGATGATCCAGAATGAAGGAAAGTGGAATGCCGTCGCTTCATATTGCGATTACGTGATGCACGCAAAGGAGGTAGCAGAAAGGGAAAGGGAAGCTACTGCAATAAATCCATCTCGCAGAAGACGCACTGGGCGCCGGAGAAGAGCGCCAAACGACCTCCGGCCGCCGTAAGTAGTCTATGAAGATTTTACACCCCGAAAAAAAAAAGAAAAAGGCTAACAAGACAGTGCCAAAGAAATCCTACTAATACCTATTATAAACACGAAAGTTTGTAAGAATGTATGTTTAACTACTGAATGAATTTTAATGAAACTTTACAATAACATAGCTTATAGAGCTATAATTTATCCCTATACCTGCTCCCACGGGAATGGGAAGAACGCGGGTGAAACCACGGGTCGCTGCTAGTATACCTATACGTACGAAATACATAACTACTTCCATCGCAGTCGGTTAAATACAAAATCGCGTAATACGTCCTTCTTCTGCCTAGCTTTTCCCAACTATTTTGCGGTCGACCCCAGTCTAACTGGATACCAGTATTTTATATGGACTGACTGCGTATCTGACCTACACAACCGAGTAACTGTAATAGGTGATAGGAGACCTCGTGCTCACGCGGGTTGTCAGACTTTCGGGATTCTGACGACCCGTAATGACCGTCAAAGATCCACGAATGACAGCCGCGACCAATGGTTTCCCATACTTTCCGAGTACGTAATAAGTATGATGTCAAACGAAATATCCTTCAGAAAATCCATTATGTATGACGCACGTAGCATTTGTAGTAAAAACTAACAAAATTAATAGTTTACTTCAAGTTCATTCATATGTTATTTTCTAATTAAATTTAATGTGATTTTAGGTTTAGGAGTATATGCATGAGTTAGTCCTTCTACGAATGTATCCCACTCCCCAAATGCCTCAGAGCATTTCCCGGCGTTAAAAAGAAAAAAAAATGTTAGTTGCCTGGGATCCAACTCGGCGCCAGGAGGCCGTGTGGTCGCAAACTACATTATTGGCGGGGGGCAACCCCCCACTTTAACAAGCCAAATGTGAGCCAAATGGGCTCACACTAATCCGATGTAGCATTAGGACCTTTGAGCCGTTAGCATAGATTATTCCGAAGAAAAAAAAGTTGCCTAGGGTAGTCCCATGTTGTTTATGGGCGATGGTGACCATTGACCACGTTCCGCCATTTTGTCAGATCATTGTTACGACTGTTACGAGACGGTTGTTGTCATGGGCGCTGAACGGTTCACTTGACAACATTCTGGAGATAGAGCTGTCACCAACTGAACTCACATAATTAATCTCCAAACATTATCGGCGTCGAGATTAATTCTATTTTTAAAACACTCTTACTGATCATCTGTGGCAAGGCTTTACTAAAACGATACGATAGAACGATAATGAAACAAACATCTTTTTACGAATTTTATCGTGGTTTAAAAGATTCCCGTGACCATAGTTGCTGTAAAGGGGGATAAATTACGTGAGGTGAATTTGACGATTTTTCGACCCCCCCTCTCCCATTGATGAGATATCGTGAGATTTGGCTCGACCCCCTCCCCCCCGTTCTAATCTCACGTGAGATATTTCTAAACGCGTATTTTAATGTAAATGTTGTGGACCAATTTTACAAAAGACAATTTATTTCATTATTTTTATTTAATGAAGTTAATAAAGACATACGATAATTTGACCCTATTTTCTTGTAATTCTATATACAGTACCTAACTATTTCTTGCGAAAAAAAAATTTACGTGATATTTGTTGAGACTCTGCCTCACGTGAGTTTGGGTGAGACTAACTGCTCGACGCCCCCCCCCCCCCTGAAAAACCTCACGTAATGAATGGACGCCCCCAAAGTATCTACGGTATTTCCGAACTGATACGACTTAAGGACCTTCAAGAAAAGAGCGTACTCATATTTGAAAGCATAGCTAATGATGTAATGGATGTCTATGGATGTCGCCTATCACTTACCACCAGGTGAAATGACTGTCTGTGTAGAGGGACACACATCTATAAAAAAAATCGGTTGTCTGTAAAGTCGGTTTACTGACCATAGTTGAACCGTGAACGTGACAACGTCATAAGAAAATGGAATGCCTCAGAGCGAGGTAACGCCGCATGCGTCATGTTTTTTCGTTCGTGCAGCCGGCTCCATCGAATTATAAAACGTTGTCACGTCAAAAACCGTAAAAAGGTGCTCCATTATAATGAATAAAATTGACGTAAGAATTAGTCAACAATATTTCAAATGTATGTAATTGCAACATTGATATTTTTTGCATGTCTACTACTGAAGAGGTATTTTGTTTAAACACGGTAATCATTGTGATTTTAAAAAATCTTTCTTCATATCCCAAATATTCGGAAAGGTATAGGCAATGTCTTGTATATTATATGCGAGCGCATTTACATCATACTATTATCACCACAGGGATTTTGTAGAGAAAAAATGCGTCTAGTAAACGAACGAATAATATGCCTGAATGTACTGTTTCTGGAAAAACGATTTGGGCCCAGTCTTTGTTAATGTGGACAAAGCAGGAAAAAACCACATAGTTTTGAGAGCAGGTATGAACAGGAAAATATTTTATTACTATTTACTACTGACAGAGGAATATATAGGAAATACCAGATACAGGAACACGTCACTAATTTTAAGTAGAAAATGATAGTATGGCTAATAATACAATGGTACGTAAAGTTATCGTAATCACTAGCTGTGTGTACAAATGAATGATGGTACATTTTAACATTAGTAGCATAAACGAATTGGCAGAAGAATCATCTCATAATAGTTCCATTAACAGTAAGTGTTCCATTAACATGCATTCGCTCGGAACAAGTCCAGCGGACTTACTCTCGACGCTCGATCCTATTTGAAATTTAGGATTGGGATTTAGAACTAATTGAAATTGGGATTTCTCAATCTCGTACATCTTTCACACACTTACAAAATCACAGTTCGAACTAGATTTCGAAGTCGATACGTCAACGTCAAAATATTAAATATTAAAATGTACGAGATTGAGAAATCCCAATTTGAATTAGTTACATAAAATTCCACTGTAATCGAGTCAAATCGTGCTTTAATGTAGCATACAAGAGTACCGATTGACAAGTTCTCGATCCCAATCCTAAATTTCAAAGTTGGGTCGAGTGTCAAGAGTATTTAAGCCTGCTGGCAATCCTGTGCTGCCCTGCTTCTTGCTAAGACCCGCTGTCATTGTGATAGCATAAAATGTATAAACACCGATTTTTATTCCGTACAATTCTGACATTAATAGCTTAAGTGTTGCTTAACAAAGGGAAAAAAATACCAATTTTAGGGCAATAAAAAAATGAAAAAGATAAATCTTATTATTTACTTACTCAAGTGAACTAATACAGAAATAGCAAAGATTTCCATATCACGAACATATAATATATCGATTCACTCCCTAGTCCCTACTAATTCAGGTTTATTGGACAAAGGACTTGTATCCCAGCTCTTTATAAATTAAAAAAAAAAAATGGTTTATTAGCTGTCTGATAGCCGTCAGAATTCTACAGAATTTTCTATTCATTATAATGGCCGTGTACAGACCAAGCACCCATTAAATGCAAAGAAAATTACTTAAATACTTTTATTATGAATAACTTATTCAACTACCTCAATCATTCTGTACAAACTAGACTCTTCAAGAAATTAATTCATTTTTAAATAAATTTGATATAACGAGTAGATATATAAATAACAAAGCAAGAAAAAAGATAATATGCCAAGGAAATTAAAACGATTGCATCATCAAAGTAAAATGTCTTTAAGATCATCAACTTTTATATCATAATATATCAGTTACTGAAGGGGTATTGGGCCCAACCCAATACAGAGTTCTGGAGTGGATACCACGGAAGAGGGAGGGTTGGGCGATGTCGCAACCAGATGGGGAGACGATCACCGTGCAGTGGCAGGTTCTGGTTAGTTGCGTGTGGCGGAGTGGAACATTGAACGCACAAAGGTTCCATAATCATTAGGATAAAAAAGTTCTAACAGTCCATCCGAAGAGGCCCCTCCCTCCCTTTGGGGTGAACCTTAATGGGGCCACTCTAATGTGTGTGTATCATCTAAGAGATAGCTTCGCCGTTAAAACAAAAAAAAGTGCGTGCGTACAAATTACACATGTTAGAAGTGAAACTTATTTGGCAAACTAATTTTTTAATCTCGTTTATATTTATTCTAATCTAAAGCTTTAAATTTCCGAGACTTGCTATGCGACGTTCTCTCTATCTCACTCTCTCTCTCGATCTTTCTCACTCGCTTGCTCCCTACTCTCACTCCATGTCTATGTGTTTCATGCTACGTTCGCCCTTTCTCAGCCTCTCTCTCAATCGGTCTCAATCACTCTCCCCCTTCTTAGACAAAAACGTTGCACATTTTCGTAACGTTTCACCCTCATTGTGTAATGAGATCGTTTTCAGTTGCCCGACCGCACTATCCAAGCATAGTACAATAAAACTATACGTTTATACGTTTCGTATCTTAGTGTGTCCCTACGTTCGAAAACCGCTTGCATTCGACTCAGGTGTAAATATTCATAAAATTAAATTACGCCATGCGCAATGTCAACATGAATTGACCTAACCAGTGCAAACGTCGTTTTGTATGCAATTCGCAGAATACATACTAAATACTCATATTATAAACGCGAAAGTTTGTATGTATGGATGTTTGTTACTCTTCCACGCAAAATACTGAATGGATTTTAATGAAACTTTACAATAACATAGCTTATACATCAGAATAACACGGGAATTGGAAGTACGCGGGTCAAACCGAGGGGCACTGTTAGTGGGTGATATACCTTACTCGCATCAGCTAACTTACACGTGGGTTTTCGGAGGGTTTACCTCTGAAAAAATTAAAAAATCGAAATAAACAGCCTTAGCCATACAGTGTAACCTTCCACAATATACGTTATTAAATCCAAAAGGAATTTATGAAATCTGTTTTGTAATCAGAAGATAGTCGCGTTCAAACAAACTGATTCAGCTTTATTCTATTTGTGTAGATTAGTAATAATTAATACATAATATATTATGTAAGCGAAAATTGTAATGCCGGTCGAGCTTAGAGACCCCGTTAATTAGACCTATTTTTGCTAATCACAGACTAAAAATACACATCGATCAAAATACGAATCATTAGGAACGTGTTACATATTTGCCATATATTTTATCAGATAGCGAAACGTAAGCATTGCTGATTGTATAGATCGTGTAAACGATACAATTTGTTGAAACCTGAAATTTGATTAGCAAACTCCATAGTGGGTCACATAACATAATATGTAATAATTTTTAAAAGTCTGTCATTACATTGACGATGCATAAACATTATTGTGGATTTAGGACGCGTATAACGTGGTGTACCTACAATAAGTTAGGGTGCCTACGAGTATCCTTTTGAGGCCATTTATCATTTACTAGCTGTTGCCTGCAGCTTCGCTGCGTTACTCAATTCCTATATGTCACAGCGTGATGTTATATAGCCTATAGGCTTCCTCGATAAATGGGCTATCTAACACTGAAAGAATTTTTCAAATCGGACCAGTAGTTCCTGAGATTAGCGCGTTCAAACAAACAAACAAACTCTTCAGCTTTATAATATTAGTATAGATTTCTGTGTTCTCTCAGAGCTTTTTGAAAGTATTAGAATTGAAGCTAATTAAAAAATTCTAAATCTAGTAAACCTACAATGGGTACATGGCGAACGTTTTGGTATGAGCGTATAAATAGCCATATTAGAAACGACCTATTCAATTTGAAAGTTTTATAAAAACTATTAGTTATAATGAAACAATTTATACGGATTTTATCGCGAACATTAGGAAACAAAAAACTATTAGTTCTATCAAATATATTTATTTGGACGACTTGGTCCTTTATACGATGGACATGTGACACTGACTATCATAAGGCGAATATTTCCAAAGTTCGGGAGGAAGAATATTCTTAAACCTTTCTCACCGCTCAAATTCGTTACAAGATATTTACATTTTTGTCATGAAATATACCGACATATCTCTGAGAAAACATACATACAATTGTATGTATGTTTCATGTAACATCCTCTTGACACATTCATATATTTATATCACATGGAGATCATAATTATATATAAAATATAGCACGTGCAAGCAAATTATATTACAATATATAATGATATGGCATTATATGCAGCGAAATTGATCACTATCAAACATCATTATATTCATCAGAATAATGACACAAACCAAATAAAGGAGGAGTTCTGGAGTCCCTCAGGGTTCGATCTTAGGCCCACTTCTATTTTTGTGCTACGTAAATGATATGCAAGACGTCACAAAACCATGTTGTTTGTAGCCGTCACAACGATTTTAGTAATAAATAAATCTCAAAAACGTAGGTACCTGTGTTGTACGGCGACAGGTTTGCCTGTGAGTCGTCTGTGGACAGCCTGTTGTTATAAGCCTGTTTGTCCCACAGGAATTGCGCGGGCAGGATATAGTCGGATGGCGCGTATCTGTAGCACATTTCTTGTGTCATTTTCGCGCCAATCACTGGCATTTCGCACACCCGACTCGGGACAGTCGTTATCGGATTACTAAACGACGGCTCCGATAGTAGATAACTTATAATCGATTTATAAAACCCAAGTGATACTTTTCGTAATCAACACACGATACACAAAATTATGCATGATACAATGTGATACACAAAATTATGTAATTATTTATCACAACTGCGTAAATACAAAATCCGGGATGCACTGGCGTTATCAACAAAAATATTGACTGTGTTATCAGATTGGCCGGCAGCGGGCACGACCTTCCCGGCTGGCGTCAAAAACTTGACTAAACAGTAAACACGCGTGACAGTTATAAATCTGCCCGTCCAGCGCCCGATCAGCATTTCGCTCTGACTCACATTTTATCGGAAATGCAGCGGATGCGGCGTTAAATATCGTACCGTATGAAAGCGGCCGATAGTTTTAATGAAAACAATGTGAGTAATCGTCTTTGTTCCTTTGTCATTTGTCATATCTGGCGATTCTGGCGTGAATGGGCCATGGTAATGTTATGCGGTATTGGCGCCGCATAACTTGTCTTGTCTAAGATCAATCGCCCGTACGCCCTAAGATGAGCCCATCTGTACAGGCGTTATTAGGTTGGCCGCTAATTGTGATTGTCTGTGGCACTGTTGACTGTAGCTGTTAAACTTATATGTAATTTCTTATATATTTACGGGATTTATTAACATGGTATAATTGTTCCGAAATATTAATGTATATATGTTTTAATATTATTATTTATGTGAAAATTTAGCCCTAAATAAGTTAAATTAGATAATGTTTAACTTAACCTACATAAAAGTAGCATATATTTACCGGGAGGGATGCGCTGTGCCGCGCTCTCGGCTGCATGAGTACGACCATCTTGCCTGTTTCTCCCATGAATCATCAGCTTTGCTGTTTCGGGGAGAAGCGCAAGACTTAACATCTTATGTCTCAGGATAGACAACACATAAATGAGTTGACTGGACTAGTTCCAGGTAAACATGTGTTGATGGACGACGTCGACCACTTACCATCAGGTGGCACGTCTGCCAGTCTCTCTAAAGTACACTACACTAGACTCACAAAAGTAAGCAATTCTTTTAAAAACGCTAATACGTGGGTAACACTGAAAATATTTAGAACTGGCCAGTTAGAAACATTGATAATGAAAACTTTTTTGAATTTAAATTTTAGAACTCTTTGGTAACCTAATGTAGTATATTGCATTCATTTGTCATTTGTTTTTGTGAATTGGCGGCAAATCTAAAACTCTTGTTACACGTGAAAATGAACATAACGCGAGAAAGTTTTCGGTCAATGATTTATTATGACTTTCGTAGTGGGCCTACTCAACAACAAAGCTATGATAGGCTGCGATTAGCATTTTTTAATGAAGCCCCATCTCGTGCCACTATTTACAATTGGTTTAACGAGTTTAAGCGTGGACGTAGCAATCTCAGTGATGATCCGCGTGAGGGACGTCCTTTAACAGCGACTACTGAAGATAACATCAGTGCTGTGCGACGCATGATAGAGGAAGATAAGAGAGTGACCTATCAGCAGATACGGGCAAGCCTAGGCATTGGTATGAGTCAAGTTCAAAAAATATTACACGAACATTTAGGCGTCAGGAGGCTTTGTACCAGATGGATTCCCCATACTTTAACCGACGACCAGAAACGCCTCCGCATGGACTGGTGTCGCCAAATGTTAGATAAGTTCAACGGCAGTAACTCAAATGCTGTATTTGACATCATCACAGGTGATGAAAGCTGGATATATTGCTACGAACCCGAAACCAAAAGATAATCAGCTCAGTGGGTGTTTCCTTTCGAGGATCGGCCAACTAAGGTAAAGAAAGGAAGAAGTCAAGGAAAAAAGATGATTGCCTCATTCTTTGGTCGGAAAGGTCATTTCGCGACAGTTGTGCTAGAAGATGGAAGGACAGTTACTGCAGACTGGTATGTCAATCGCTGTTTGTCTGTTGTCTTGGAAAAAATTCGACAACAGCGCCCAAGGATCCTCCTTCACCACGACAATGCTTCAGCGCACTCCGCAACTGTTGACTACTGAACTGTTGAATATTTGACTATGGCAGGTGTCGAGATAGTGAGTCATCCGCCTTACAGTCCTGACCTGGCGCCCTGCGACTTTCATTTTTTCCCAAGAACTAAAGATAAAATTCGAGGTATTCGCTTTACGAGCCCTGAAGATGCGGTGAAAGCGTACGAAAATGCCATAGAAGAGACTCCTAAGGAAGAATGGGCCCACTGCTTTTCTCAGTGGTTCCATCGAATGCGACGATGTGTAAAAAGAAACGGAGATTACTTCGAAAAACAATAAAAGTATTGGCAACTTTCTACATTAAGCCGTTTTTCATTTTCTAAACACTTTCAGTGTTACCTAGGTATACGCTTTTACAATAGGATCCCAGAAAATGTTCAAAACCACCTCAAAAATTTACTAAAGGATATTAATTATTATAAAGTAAAATATTTTATAGAAAATACCTCACCTTGGGAATAGGGCGTTCCTCCCAGGCATTTCAGGATAACAATATGTAAAATTTGTTATAAAATATTTGAAAAGATTAGTTCCACTGAGTTTGTTTCGCCAGTTCTTCTCAGTGGGCTAGCCTTGGAACCGGTGGTAGAATCAATTGACGTTCAAAAAGATACTCTTTTGGTACTATTTTGAATTAAAAATGTTGATTTTGAGTTATCCTATCCAACTAACATAAAAAACATGGACATTCAATAACAAAGCTTCCACAATTCAGAGAATAATTTCATGATAAAAGCGTTCTCAGAACCCAACTGAGGACTTCCTGTCATGACATTATATTGATCGATTAATTATCCTTGCAGTATAAACGGCATTAATGTAGTATAAACTATATATCCCCACCATGGTTCAGGCCTTGACGTGGCGGTGGGGCCCAGTAGCCTAGGGTGAGCCCAGCACCTTGGGCGAAGCCAATTGAGCCGAGGGGGCTCTTTGTAGCCTCTTATAAGAAGTGGGGACAAAAGAGCAGGGGGGCAAGGGGTGAGGTAGGATGGGAACCTCACCTCATTGTACTGTCCCGACGTTGGGAGGGGTTGTTCTGTGGTGCGGGACAACCCCTCTGTGGAGGTGGCGTCGGTCCCTTGCGGGACTGACTAGCCGTAGAGGTGCCCTGTTAGCTTAACAGATCCGGGGAACCTCACCAAGGCGGCACTGGTGGCACTCGCCGGGTTTTACTGGGTAGAGCTGCGTCCATTTACCATCTTTCGGGCGCAGCGAATCCCACATACCCACCTGGGGAGACCCCACTCCCCAGGCGGGATGCCTCAGAGCATTTCCCGGCGTAAAAGGAAAAAAAAAGTATAAACTATATATACCTACATAATCTTAATATATAAAATTTCCATGTCACAATGTTAGTTACCGTACTCCTCCGAAACGGCTTTACCGATTTTTACCAAATTTGATATGCGTATTCAGTAGGTCTGAGAATAGGCTACTATCTATTTTTCATACCCCTAAGTGATAAGGATGGTCAACACCTCAAATTTTAAAAGTTAACGCGGGCGAAGCTGCGGGCAACAGCTAGTATTATTATATAAGTAACTTTACTAACCTACCCTCTTAACTGGAATCTACTAAAACAACCACCATCACACAGTCGATCGGGTAGTTGTGTGCAATGGGCGTAGCCACGTTGGGGCGGGGTGGGGCGCTTACTCACTGCTAATTCTGAAATTTGAGAAGTTAGATGTACTTCTCAAATTTTTAGTTTCATTTAACACGGCGGACATAATACGGAATTTATAGCGGTAATTAAGTTTCGTATACTTTACGACATGGTCACGGCAGAACTCCCGTTTTCCCACCTTTCAAGCCTTGTCGTGGCGGTGGGGCTTAGTAGCTTAAGGTGAACCCAGCACCTTGGGCGAAGCAAATTGAACGAGGGAGCTGCTCTTTGTATCCTTCTTATAGGAGGTCCTCTCTTATAAGAATGAAACAAAGAGCGGCTTGCAAAATTGCAGGGGGATAATGGGCGAGGATGGGAACCTCATTGTACTACTGTCCCGACTTTGGGAGTGGATGTGGTGTCGGTCCCTTGAGGGACTGACTAGCTGTCGAGGTGCCCTGTTTGCTCAACAGATCCGGGGCACCCCACCAAAGGCGGCATTAGTGGCACTCGCCGGGTTTTAGTGGGTAGAGCTGCGTCCACCTTTCCATCTTTCGGGCGCAGTCACACACCCGCCTCGGGAGCCCCCTCTGTCCCCAGCGGGGTGCCTTAGAGCATTTCACGGCGTAAAAGAAAAAAAAGAACTCCCATTTGTTTTATTATAATGAGTAAAATATCTAGTCTCAGATTATTCATACCAATAGTTATAACTTATCAAATCCGACATACCATTATGTATGTCACACTGTCCTCCTAATCCAGTTCATCCGAAACTAGAGCTAAGCTGAACACAAGCGATGGCTGTGCTGACATTTTGTAATAAGTAAAAAAAAAAAATTAAAAAGCTAACAAAATTGCGGAGGAATGGCGGGAAAAATCGGGACGCGCGGTTGTGTTTTTTTGGTTTCCCGTTAATTAATTGTTATTTTGTGTTTTGTCCATTCAGAGTGGTTTTCTATAGTGTTTGTTTTAAAAACTTCATCTTTATATATTGTGATTGGTTGGCGAATATTGTGGTGGACTGCCTTGGGTGGATGGAATGGAGAATGATAGTTGATTGATGGGGGCTAGAGGGGCGAAGCCGAGCTCCTTGGGGTTTCCCGCCATTTCTCCGTATTACAGACCGAAAATTGTATTTTGTATGGCTAATAGCGTAGTAGCTAATGCCTTTAAATGAAAAAATAAAATAAAAAAAAATAACAAAATTGCCACCACGAAAATGCGCAAAAGAAAAAATATTCTAATGAATATTGGACGTGTAAGATGGGAGTTAACAAAAATATCACGGCTGTTATCTCTTTGTAATTGTTCTCAAACATAATTATATATTTTCACCACAAAACAGTACAGAATTCATATGTCTATGATTTAAAGGCTATAAAAATATCATCAAGGCAACCAAATAGCTTACAAGGTTAACCGGTAACGAATTTTACAATTCAAATCCACATTATTAGGATTCTTATAGTAATTCTTTTTTATAATTAAAATTACATGTGTTTATTAGAAGAAGATATCTTCTATCTGTTGCCCGCAGATTTGCCCGCGTCATCGAGCACATAACCAGAACATGTTGTAATGTTGTGTTTTGTATGGAAACAAATTCCACCAAATTTGTGCTGCGACGCTGCGCCACTTTGCGCTATGATTGGCCAACTGATGGCCATTGATGGATGATTGGCCGATGGGACGTACATACTGATCACTGGTTGGTTAAATTGCTACTATATCAGTGACAAATCACTGACCAGTTTCGTAATTTTATGGCGCACATTACTACTCTATCCGGTTATATGCTCGATGACCCGCGTTAATTTACACAAATATTTTAGCTCTGTATTGAAGACAAATATTTTTAAACTCATTTCACGCGCGGAGAACGAGATGTGGCACACAGTTTATTCGTATGAGTAAATCAAAATATTGATCATATAAACAGTACGTTTGTGGATAGCAAGCGATGAATATTCAATTATAAGGAAAACTGTATTAGGTACTTTAAACCTTAATTAGGGCAAATACGCTCTTACTCGTTAGTAATTTCCGTGATCAGTTTCGAAATACGTAAAAACAAGTAATAGTTTAAAAACCTTTGAACCTATGAAAAAAGTCGACTCCTATAAAGTCGGTTAAAATTCTGATCAAACAACGAATCCACTGACATCTCATGCATCTAAATCGGATAAGCTACAGAAAATACTTAAACACAAACAAACTGACTGACCAATCGGCAAGAGGTAGTGCCATGTTGCTATGCATCCGAATTAGGCCGGCACGACCGGGGTGGTACGGGGTACCTCTCGCTCACATAATACCGGCGTCAAGTGTCGCGTTTCGTGCGATTTGTGAGTTTTCGATGGTACATTGCGGGGGATAGGGAAAAGCAGAGCAGCGCATCTGCATATTCTCTGGTTGTGTATGTGTATGTGTGTATAAGGCTCCGACTGCTCGTTTGCTTCCTTTTGACAGCAAAAAACCATAACCTTGTCAATCGATTTTGGTCGGGTAATAAATGTATGGATTCTTGTGCACTGTCTCATTATTCATAATTATTGTTTTTTAAATTTCGTATAAGTGGCGTTTTGAACATCATTTGTACAAGCACATTTGCTGATTTGATTATTCGTTTGCCCCATCTTCTATAAAAAAGCACGAAAAGAATGCGATGGAGTGCTGAGTCCTTAAAATTTTCGATCAATAGGCGACTAATAAATAACTACAAAATATACTGGAATATATAGAAAAGAGAGACCCTTTACCCACCAGTGGGGCAGTATAGGCTGGGAAAAAAAGACCACTGGTTATAATTTGACACTATCATCAGTTGGGAACACACACCTCTCTGGGCCAAATATTAGGCCCATCGTATTTCCTAATCTGTAAATCTATACTAATATTATAAAGCTGAAGAGTTTGTTTGTTTGTTTGAACGCGCTAATCTCAGGAACTACTGGTCCGATTTGAAAAATTCTTTCAGTGTTAGACAGCTTATTTATAGAGAGGGCTATAGGCTATAAAACATCACTCTGTGACTTATAGGAGTTGAGTAACGCGGGCGAAGCTGCTGGCAACAGCTAGTATTTGATAATTATTAATTTGTTTAGATTCTAAATTGTAATAGGTATTCTATAAAAATTTGCACACCATGGAAATGGTAAATCGTGAGGTATGATTTTCTATACCTATGTAGCAACTCTGTAACCACAATATGGGCAAATAAATGAATTACGAATGAGGTATCCAGACCAACCTCGAGCAAGTCTCAACAATGTTAATAAGGCCATAATGGGTGATATTCAAACATATTTACTTATTTTTCTACGTATCTATGAATTATCTTATTTAAAACAAAAACAAACAGGTCACGGCCCTCACAAACACATGAATTACCGAGAATAGATAAAGAGAATAAGTAATATAATTATAGGCTAATAATAGTCGAATATTACCATTATGGCTAATTAGGTTAATCATCGAAAGCAATCTATGAGTGGAATTGTTTAGGCCTTTCCTTAAATATACCAGACCAAAGGCAAAAATAAACTCGATCATGTTTTCTTTTTATAAAAGAGGGGGCAAACGGACAGTCGGTTCACCTGATGGTAAGTGAAAAGCGACATCCACAGATTCCCCCTTACACCACCGCAGTGCCTGCACGGGTAATGTACACGGCTCAATTAGCTTCGCCCAAGGTGCTGGCCTCATCCTAGGCTACTGAGCCCCACTGTCACGTCAAGGCCTGAACCATGGTAGGGACATAAATGAGTTGCCTGCGCTAGTCTCAACTCTCAGATAAACTTGTAATAATTTCATGGGTCACGCTGACCACTTACCATCAGGTGGGAGGGAAGCGCTGTGCCGCGCTCCCGGCTGCATAGGTACCACCATCTTGCTTGTTTCTCCGGTGAAACAGCTTTGCTGTGTTTCGGAGAGAAGGGCAAGACAGGCAGTGTAATTACAGGCACCGAGACTTAACATCTTATGTCTCAGGATAGGCAACACATAAATAAGTTGCCTGGGCTCGTTCCAGGTATACTAGTTTATGTTCATGGGCGACGTCGACCACTTACCATCAGGTGGTACGTTTGCCAGTTTGCCTATCCAACTAACATAAAAAAAGACTTCCAATCCGTTTGCACCGTGACGCTCATATCTTCTCTATCAAGTCTTATTTCGTTCTTCCTCTCCTAATTATCTAGAAGAGCGTTTCATTTTTCTTTCTGATACTCATAATCTATCACTTCGCTCATCATATAGTCTCAGACTTCAAACTCCTACTCACACTACTTCTTTCTACTCTAAATCATTCTCTGTCCGTGCTGTTTTACTCTGGAATTCGCTTCCTCTACATACCCGGCAAGCACAATCGCTAAATATTTTCAAAAAACTTGTGAGTGATCACTATTAAAATTTTACCCTTCATGTCTTATGTCATTTTTCCCCTTGTTTGCTTTCTTATTAGTGCCTTTTCACACGTTGTGGTTGCCGGGTAGCCGGCGCCGGGTAACCGGTAGCGAAGTGTACGGGCATGTATGGCAGCTTTCACACGTACCGGCGTGATTTGCTTACATTTCGCTACCGGATACCCGGCGCCTGCTACCCGGCAACCGGAACCTGTGAAAAAGCACTTACTACCTATAATCGTACAACAAATCCATCTCATTCACATTTTACGTTCATTGTAATGTGTGTATGTGTATATATTTATACTAGCTGTTGCCCGGAGCTTCGCCCGCGTTAACCTAAGATTTACAGCCGTACACGGATTGATGATAATTATTTTTATAGCCTAAGTTACTCCTTAAAACATCAGCTATATGTCAGTGAAAGTCCCGTCAAAATCGTTCCAGCCGTTTCAGAGATTAGCCGGAACAAACAGACATACAAAAATATAAAAAAAAGCTTTTTTGATGTAGGTACCATTTATACTTTCATATGCATTTATCATCATCAATCCGGGTAAGGCTGTAAATCTAAGTTAACACGGGCGAAGCTGTGGGCTACAGCTAGTTTACATATGTATAAGAATGGATCTCAGTGCCAGTAACTATACCGCCTTTCCTACTTTACTCACAAGAAATAAGCAAGATAGAAGTACCCATGAATTACAACAGCAATATAAAAAAGCCTTTCTAACCGTTCTACTAAAAGTATTCTTGGTTCTTTCATTCCCAACACCTATATAGAACATAATCACCTTCGAAGACCATCAGAGTTGAATCGATGATGAAACACCAGTCCCGACGTGTGATATAACGAGTCAGTTGCGACGCAGGACGGTAAACAGTGCCCGATAGCGTAGGTCGGGGTCAGGACTATCGTGAAGCTGTTATTCCCGCCAAAACACATTACCCTCGTTTTCTAACGCTGGACGGACGTCTGGTGAACTGAGAGATTTAGCATGTTAGAATCCTACAACAAAGTAATCCTAATATTGTAAATAACTACTGGGTGAGGCCAAGTAGCCTACGATGAACCCAGCACGTTAGCCAGGTGAAGAAGGGACGATTTTTGTGCCCCTCTTATAAGCAGAGGAGACAAAAGAGTGGAAGGAGATAAGGGACGAGGATGGGAACCTCACCCCGTTGCACTGTCCCGACGTTTGGAGGGGTTGTTCTGTGGTGCGGGACAACCTCTCCGTGGAGGCGACGTCGGTCCCATGAGGGACTAACTAGCCGTCGTGGCACTCGCGGGGTTTTAGTGGGTAGAGCTGCGTCCACCTCTCCATCAGCGGGCGCAGAGAGTCCCACATACCCGCCTGGGGACTCCCCCCCCCACCCCGCGGGATGCCTAAGAGCATATCCCGGTGGAAAAAAATCCAGTACCTTGACAATATTATGAATGCTCAGTAGCCTAAGGTAAACCCAGCACCTTGGGCGAAACCAAGGGAACGGAGGGGCTGCTCTTTGTACTCCTCTTATAAGAGGGGACAAAAGAGTAGGGGGGAACAGGGACGAGGATGGGAATCTCACCCCATTGCACTGTCCGGACGTTGGAAGGGGTTGTTCTGTGGTGCGGGACATTATAACATTATTACATTCAAACATATACTTTTTGTGTAGGCAATACGAAGGTCCTCGCATTTTACTTCCTACTGGCTTAGTAGCAGATATATAAAATTAAACAGAGCCTTTATTTAAACATAAATTTTTTGTTATTCATGCAATTTTCGACACGAAGTCAAGGATTTCATTTATTTACAAAATAAATTTAAACATTTACGAATGTCACACACCGTTAACATGGACCGGTGGTAAGAAGGGAATTAATCAATACAAACAGCTTCGCCCGCAGCTTCGCCCGTGTTAACTTTGATTTACAGCTGTACACGGATTGATGATGATTATTTTTATAGCCTAAGTTACTCCTTATAACATCAGCTATCTGCCAGTGAAAGTCCCATCAAAATTGGCCTAGCCGTTTGAGAGATTAGCCGGAATAGACAGACAGACAGACAAAAAAATGTAAAAAAGGTTATTTTGGTACATGTCCCGTGTGTACATCCATATGCATTCAATAAAAAGCGGTTATTTTAATATTACAAACAGACACTCCAATTTTATTTATATGTATTGTATAATAGATGTATTGATAGAGTCCTAGACCAATATCCATATTTCTAAACTTTATAGGTATCTTTCAAAGTAAGCAAAAACAACAATAAATGGATATGACGTCGTCCTTCGCACGTCGCTCAGACAACACAGCTCGGTGGCAAAGGTGACTGACGTAAACCTGACTTGTGAGACTGCACACATTTAATAGGTACCTTGGATTTGCATGGCCTTGAAGTTTTATTAAGATTAGCAAATAGGCAAACCAAAGGACGGCAGGTCTCGGTGCATTGTTATTTTGGGAGGTATGCGATGTGCCCCGCTCACAGCTGCATGGGTACATCTTGCTTGTTTCTCCCGTTAAATAGCTTTGCTGTGTTTCAGAGAGAAGGGCAAGACAGGCGGTGTAATTACTGGCACCGAGACTTAACATCTTGTCTCAGGATAGGCAACACATGAATGAGTCGCCTGGACTAGTTCTAGGTCGACGAGGTTAACTAGTTTAAGTTAATGTCATGGGCGACGTCGACCACTTACCATCGGTTACCAGGTCACGTCTGCCAGTTTGCCTATCCAACTAACTAACATAAAAAACTAACCCAACCAGTCACAAGGACTGCCGATAGAAGTGAAAACAAAACAATTAAATTCCATTACCTATAATACAGGTTGCAAAAGATTATGACAACCTATAAAATTTAAACGGCGCACAAAATGGCCGCATGACATTGATATAGGAAACTTTGTTTACATATGTAAACAAATATTGCATAATCTTATACAAATAAATCAAACGTCATATAAACTTCAAATAGCGTCTCATACAGGTGGTAACGGTGTCGCGAATCCAGAGATTTTATCTCATCTAAAAATATGCCTACCGCGCCTAAAGAAGTTTTCACTTCAAAAAATTACATGCCAGTCCATCCGTCACCATGATTGCTGTAAAGTATTTCAAACGTCGGACATGTAATAATCTAAATAAACCGCGAAAAAATGTGTAAAAGTTTTTTATAACACATCGTTCATACAAACTTGTTTGATGTCTCTACTATACTAACAAACACGCGGTGGAGGCCTCGTCGGCGGCCTCCTCTCTCACCCGCTCGTCGGCCTCCTTCTGGGACATTACTGCCTCGCAGAAGGAGACGATCGCTGTCCAGGACTCGTCCTCACCGAGCATCGACAAGTCCTCTCCGATGACCGACGTCAGATCGCGACGCAGCGCCGCCCATCTCGGACACACATCGAGGGTGTGCTGGGCCGAGTCCACCGCCGCGGCACAATCGTGACACATTGTCAACGGCTCCCTGTGGGCTGTCCAGCACAGGTACTCACCAAAGCAACCATGCCCGGTGAGCATCTGTGTCAGACGGAATGGTGTGGGGTTTGCGCTTACGGCGCGGCGCATCCACTTCAGACCCGACGCAGAGCAGCCGTCAAGGCTTTTGCCATATGGGTGCCGCGCCAAGTCCTCTCCCCACCTCCGCATTAACGCCTCTTGTCCTAGTTGACGAACCCGTAGGATCCCGTTCAGCGTAAGGCTCTCGCTGAGAGATTACCTATCCGAGACATAGGAGTGCGTCTCGGCAAGAACCTCCGCTACGAGTTCCCACGGGGGGTCACCGGCCAGGGCCGCTGCTGCCACCCACGAAACCCTACGGTACCCCCGAATCACCCTTACCGCGATGACCCGCTGCACCAAGAGCAGCAGGGCCTTATTCCTTGAATGAGTGTTAAGTACGTATGTAAAGTTGGAAATAGTTTTGCATTAAATAAGAACAATAGAAATAGCGGCGTTTGTAATTATGGAAAATGAATATCTTATTATATTATTTGTATAATGATAACAATTAAAGGTTTCACCATCTTTAAAGGGGCAAATGGGGGCGATCACGCAAAGGTTAGGTAATTGAAAGTGGCAAGCACTGGCAGACAATGGCAGGCTGTCCAGATGCGCCCAAGATGGCAGGTAAGTCAAATTGTTGAATTATGACATTTATCCAAGGACGGGCTGATATGGCTTGAAAGATGAGCTATATGCTGAAGAACAGAAGGCCGAATCATAAGGTACTAGAGTGAAGGCAAGTATGTGTCTCCAGCAGACATCATGCAGATGACATGATGATACTATCACTTTTTTTTATACAGGTAATGGGGGGGCAAATGAGCAGTCAAAGCTTTAGACTACCAACGCCCATAGACATTCGCACAACCAAAAGTTATGCAGATGCGTTGCCCTGCTTTTCCCTATCCCTCCCAATGGGCCACCGGAAACCCACAAACCGCACGAAACGTGACAGCAGCTGTCGCTTGACGACGGTGTTATGTGAGCGAGAGGTACCAACCCGGTCGTGCCGGCCCAATTCGGCCGCAAAGCAGCATGGCACTACCTCTTACTAACTAGTGCTAATAAATTACGTGATTCTATGTCAATGAGAAGTCTATAGGTTTTGTTTTCATACACAGACAGACGGGGAACGGAACGGAACGCGGTGTCCGTTTGTCATTTTGAGAAAAAGTACCTAGTAGGCTGAGAACCCCACCCTCTCTTAAAATACTTAGGTGGCTCACCAACGAGCCCATACTCACAGGGGCATCGTTGGTTCCTAAAGATAGTAGGTAGTTATGTTATATTCTAAAAAAAATACTGAAAAAAAATGTTACTCAAAGCAAGTGTTGTTAAAGTTGTTAATTTCATAGAAATTTAATTTAGGTAGTTTAATTAATCATATGTAAAAAAAGCAGAAGTATATTTTATTATTATCAAATAAAACATAATTTAATTGATTGTAAAGTTAATCTTTTACAAAGGACTATATAACTTTCGGGATAAACCACACTTATTTAGCAATATTTAGTTAACCTTACTATTTTATAAAATGTTCTTTTTTTTAAATATTAAAAATAATTTAAATATTCGGTAATTGTTCGGCAAATCAACCGAATATTCGGATGAATACGAATATGAAAAATATGCCGAATGTGTCGAATACGAATATTCGGCCGAACATTCGGCACATCTCTAATCCCTATGCATTTAGTTAAAAGCGGTTATTACAAACAGACACTCCAATTTTATTTATCTGTAAAGAGAAAAAAAAATACGTTCCGTTTCTTAGATGTGGAAAACCTTTAGTATCTATTTTCTATAATATTTATTGTGTACTAGCTGTTGCCCGCAGCTTCGCCCGCGTTAACTTAGATTTACAGCTGTACGCGGATTGATGATGATTATTTTTATAGCCTAAGTTACTCCCTATAATATTAGCTATCTGTCAGTGAAAGTCCCATCAAAATCGGCCCAGCCGTTTCAGAGATTAGCCGGAACAAACAGACAGACAGAAATTGTAAAAAAGGCTATTTTGGTATATGTCCCGTGTATACATCCATATGCATTCAATAAAAACCGGTTATTTTGATATTACAAACAGACACTCCAATTTTATTTATCTGTATGTATGTATGTATGAATGTATAGATAGTGATACACACTGAATTTCAGCGTAGTTCAGTTACTAAAATTGTTAGGTATTAGATACAGTTCAAAAGATAGATTTGACAAACGAACAGAGAGCAGGCTCAGTAATAGCACATAGCACCCTAGAGATAGGAAACCCGGAAACTAACATCACACCCTCACATCTATACTTCACAACCCATTATAGAGGTATCTCAGATTTCATCAGAGCATAATAATGGCGTCTGACTGATGGTATAGTAATTACAGCATAAGTATAGCAATTATCACGAAACAGAAAAAAAATCAATTATTATATTATATTCATATAATTATTTTTTTTCTGTTTCATACATATAAATTATAAATATAATAATGTTTTTTTCTCGTCTGTCTATTGAGGACTGCCAATGGTAAATTGAAATTAAAGAAATATTGAATTTTGTTTTTTTTTTATATCATAAGGGGCAAATTAGCAGCCTTAGGTGACTTCCGACCACGCGAAGAGGTTAGAGGGGTTGCCCTCCTTTTAAATATAAATAATTGTACGAAGTCGCATGCCTGACTAGGGCGCCATAAGAAGTGCATAATATCCACAAGGACACGTAATGGATACGCGGTTCAATTGTTAGGTCTTGTTTACACACAATTGATACTAATTGCGGATCTGTCTCCAGCCCTGACTGCGCACTTCATGTACCTATTGTATCAAGTGTCCGAAGGAATAGGCAACGATGGTGGGATACATTTTTTTATGTCATCAGGGGGCAAACGAGCAGTCGGAGCCTCACGACGCCGACGCCCATACACATCCGCACAACCAAGGCCACGCAGATGCGCCACCCTGTTGTTTCTTTATAATGAACTAGCTGTTGCCCGCAGCTTCGTCCGCGTTAACTTAGATTTACAGCCGTTGACGGATTGATAATGATTATTTTTATAGCCTTAGTTACTCCTTAAAACATCAGCTATCTGTCAGTGAAAGTCCCGTAAAAATCGGCCCAGCCGATTCAGAGATTAGCCGGAACAAACAGACAGACAGACAGACGGACAGACAGACAAAAATGGTTAAAAATGCTATTTTGGTATATGTACCGTGTATACATCAATATGCATTCAATAAAAAGCGGTTATTTTAATGTTACAAACAAACACTCCAATTTTATTTATCTGTATTTAAGGTTAAACTAGTCGATGCCGCGAACTCTAACAAAATGATTGCTATTTCACCTGACATAGTGCGCGAACATGTGTGCTAGAATGAAATGCACAATGATTCATTCCTAAAATGTCCTTTTAGTAAAACAGTTATTATAGAAAAACTAATTAGTGTATCTTTTCCAAATAAATTTATTTTATCTTTTGAATAACTAAACTATATCCATACGGGCTTTATTTTTGAGCTTTCGTACTCGGTATACTATTTATTTACGCCCAAAGTTGGGCTAAAATCAGTATTGAAATACGAAAGTTTAGAAGCTTGTATTTTTTAAATGTATAATTTTTTACGATTTTGAGTACATACACACATAGATAACGACGAGATCAATTTATATTATACTTAGTTTTTGATGGTCAACGTCAAACATTGTAGTAATTACTGTTCTGCGTTTGTATGGAAAGATGAGCGACTTATGTAACCTTAAGATGAAATTCGCGTTAACATTTTTTTAACAATCACACCACGTCAACCTAGCCTCGAGGTTAGAATTGGTAAGAACTTGTGTTACGGGTACTAGGAACGGAAATAAATTTATATAAATCTATACAGATAAATAAAATTGGAGTGTCTGCTTGTAATACTTTTTATCTAATGCATATGGAAATATACACGATACATATTATTAATTATTATACCAAAATAGCATTTTTTTAACATTTTTGTCTGTCTGTTTGTTCCAGCTAATCTCTGAAATGGCTGGGCCGATTTTAATGGGACTTTCACTGGCAGATAGTTGATGTTATAAGGAGTAACTTAGGCTATAAAAATAATAGTCAGATGGGCGGCGTAGCGTTACGATCTGACGTCGGTCATCGGAGGGGACTTCATCGGGGGGAGCGTCATC
This sequence comes from Helleia helle, assembly GCA_963853865.1. NCBI lineage: Eukaryota > Metazoa > Arthropoda > Insecta > Lepidoptera > Lycaenidae > Helleia > Helleia helle. The sequence continues at coordinate 13,007,142 of OY971433.1, read as the reverse complement.
ACCGCGATGGTCGGCAACAACGAGCCCGGGACGGCGATGGTCTCCTTCTGGATGACAGTGATGTCCCAGAAGGAGGCCGACGAGCCGACGACGAGAGAGGAGGCCGCCGTCAGGGGCCTCCCCCCAGCAAGCGACGAACAGGGGAGCGGAGGAGGTGCTACTTAATGCGCCTCCAGTAACACCCCTCTGCTCCTGTCGGGTTCAGGATGGGAACCCGGGCCCTGTATGGCACGACGTCGCAGGGACTGCTTAATGTCGGCCGGGCAGTCCCCCCCCTACGAGGAGTAGTCTAGCCGTCGCCTGGGCCAGCCTGTCGCTGAGGTAATCCCGTTGAATATAGATCCGGGACCAAAAAAACAAAACGGCGGCTGAAGGCGCTCGCAGTGGTTTTAGTTCGGGTATGCCCTGCCCAAGTGCGAGTCCCACATAGGCTCAAGACCCACCCAGATACCTGGCTATATCCATAAAGATTTCCCTATGTCAAGAAAAAGTACAACTAGTCGGTATAAAAAAAACGTTTTTGTATTTTATATCCTTACCTTATTGAAGGTTAAGTGAAGGCAATTTTTTTTGGTATCGCAGGGAAATCCTTATGGATGCAGCCAGGATCTTCGGGTAGATCCTGAGGATCCTAGTCCCAATGTGGGACTTGCACCTGGGAGTGCCCACCCTAACTAAAACTACTGCGAGCGCCTTCAGCCGCTTTTTGAGGGTTCCGGATATGCAGACAGTATCACCTCAGCGACAGGCTGGCCCCGGCAAGTGAAGGCTATTTGATATATCCTAAAAGATTTATTTTTAACTAGCTGTTGCCTGCAGCTTCGCCCGCGTTACTCAACTCCTATAAGTCACAGCGTGATGTTATATAGCCTTCGATAAATGGGCTATCTAACACTGAAATAATTTTTCAAATCGGACCAGTAGTTCCTGGGATTAGCGCGTTCAAACAAACAAACAAACAAACTCTTCAGCTTTTTAATATTAGTATAGATTTGTCGGCTGAAAGTATGAAGTTTTACGTTTCTTTCAATTAAAAAATATTAATACTGAGTTGCCTGACAAGGAAGTACCCTGCAGGTCACCAGGTCATGTGTGATTAATGTTATTAGCATTGGGGTCATGGATGTGTATATACTGACAATAGCATAGGAACCAACGATGTAAGGTGAAGGTAGTTACGGTATAGTTTTTTGTCCCTTGTTATGCCTTCAATTGGAACATAGAGGTGGATTTTTATGACAGTTGGACAAGCAAACTAACAGACGTGCCACCTGATGGTAAGTGCCGACGTGTATCAGTCATGTGTATCCTGAGACATAAGATGTTAAGCCTCTGTGCCAGTAATAACCCGGACAGCTGGTAAGTGGACGCAGCTCTACCCACTAAAACTCGGCGAGTGCCACCAATGCCGCCTTTGGTGAGGTGCTCCGGATCTAGTAAACAAACAGGGCACCTCGACGGCTAGTCAGTCCCGCGAGGGACCGATGCCACCTCCACAGAGGGGTTGTCCTGCACCACAGAACAACCCCTTCCAACGTCGGGACAGTACAATGGGGTGAGGTTTCCATCCTCGCCCCTTGCCCCCTTTTCTTATAAGAGGGGTACAAAGAGCCTCTCGGCTCAATCAGCTTCGCCCAAGGTGCTGGGCTCACCCTAGGCGGCTACTGAGCCCCACCGCCACGTCGAGGCCTGAATCATGGTGGGGATTACATCGCTACATAACACAGGGTTTTCTAAACTTTTTTTCATCGAGCCGGATCACAAATAATATTTTCATGCCGCCAATATATTTTTCAGTACCAACAATAAAACTCGCATTATTTTAACGACATTTATTTTAATATAATTTGTACAATAAAAAAAATTAATCAAAAATTAAAACAGACTTCAAAAAAAGAAGCCGGTGTCCTATTTGCTGATGTACCTACCTCCTAACCTACCTACCTTGGCTGACACCGACTCCAAAAGTAACAATAATGACGTGGTAAACGTAAAGATTGTATATTGGTAGAAGTACAAGTTGATTATAAATTGTAGGCACAAAAATTAAGTAAATTATTTTATTACTTTTTAGTTTTTTTTTAATTTAAAGTCGGTTTTAATTTTTGTTTTTTTTTTTTATTTCTTAATTTTTAGTGATTTCAAAATTTGATAACTGATTTTATTTGTCTGAAATATGGGTAGAACTATTAAACGCGTTGCTCAGATTAAATAGCGCTGTATTAATGAGATGAACGTAGAAAGGGTTTAATTCATTACATAATAAAAAGCAAAATTAAAAATTTTGAAATTAACCCACGACGGTTAAAACATAATTGAAAAATGATAAAATAATTAAAAAACCCCGACATTTAAACAACAGTGTATCAGTTTTCATAGCACTTCCCTACGCACCTATTTGGTTCTCGAAGACGTAGATGTGGCAATAACATATTATTCAAGTCCCTATGAACTTAATATAAAACCCAATATAATCCGTCGGGGGCTTTACTCAGGGCTTTACTCGGGGGATTATTGACGTTACTATAAAACTACAAATCTAGTCCATTCAATGGCAGCCCCCGACGGATTATATTGGGTTTTATATTAAGTTCATAGGGACTTGAATAATATGTTATTGCCACATCTACGTCTTCGAGAACCAAATAGGTGCGTAGGGAAGTGCTATGAAAACTGATACACTGTTGTTTAAATGTCGGGGTTTTTTAATTATTTTATCATTTTTCAATTATGTTTTAACCGTCGTGGGTTTTTTTTCAAAAATTTTAATTTTGCTTTTTATTTCAAACTTTTTATAGAGTACGCTCTATAAAAGTAATTAATATTAAATATGTAGAAGCTAAAATTAAATATATTAATGACTGCAGCGCCTTCAAGTGATCTACCACCGTATCATCTGTTTAAGAACCTTTACTGATCAACCACAAACCCTATAATGAATACCGCATGAAAATCGGACTAGATATTACTGCAGCGTCACCTAGTGAGTTGATACCGTAACACCTATTTAAAAATCTTCACTAATCAACCACAAACCCATTATTAAAAGCCGCATCCAAATCGGACCAGTAGTTTTGGTTTTGTAAAAACAATGTTTACTGCAGCGCCCCCCTAGTGAGGTGTCACCGTAACACATTTAAGAACACATACGACAATTAAACCTGAACCTATCACCGAAAACCGCATCTAAAGCAGACTAGTAATTTTGGTTTTCCACAAACAAACATTTACTTCAGCGCCCCCTGGTGAGTTTTCATCGTAACACATAATACAAGAACATGCACCGATCAAACCAGAACCCATCACTGAATTAAAACCGCATCAAAACAAATGTTTACTGCAGCGCCCCCTGGTGGGTTGTAATTGTAACACCTATCTAAGAACATGCACCATTCAAACCCAAACCCATCATTGAAATTCGTATCAAAATTAAAATAGTAGTTTTGGAGAAAAATGGCAACATTCGATTGTACAAAAAACGTTTACTGCAGTGCCCTCTAGTGAGTTATCAACTTAATATCTATGTAATAATATGCACCAATCTAATCCGAACCCATCTCTGAAAACCGCATCAAAATCGGACAAGTAGTTTTGGAGATTAGCGGCAAAATAGGGTTACACACACAAACTGCCTCTCACCCCAAACGCATATACAGTCTCCGTTCCGTCGCGGGTAACAAATGAAAAAACCGAAATGGAATTGTGTAAATCTTTATATACATGTAATTGAAAGCAATCACGGCAGATTTGCTGCTATTCGTTAAATAATTCCATTACATATAGGTATAGAACATTACCAATATATCGATATAGAATGGATATTATGATGACCTTGAAAAACTATGATGCGCTTCCAAGGCACAGTTGTTTTTTGTTCATTTAACAACGACAAGTAATAAAATTACATGATTTTAGCATAATATTATTTACCGTATGAAGTAAGCCCAATAAAAGCTGTAAATCGTCGAGGATTCCCCTCGACTGTGTATGGTCTCCATAATCACACCTGTAATGGCGCTTATAACCCATATGGGTACAAAGTTCTCTTCAATTTAAATTAATTAAGTCCAAACACAAGGTAGCTACTGTAAACTGTTGAGGAGTTCCTTTAACTGTCCTTTGTCTTCATCATCAGACCCCTAATGACATAACCCATCTAGGTGTAAAGTTCTCATCATCACAAATTAATCAAGCCTAAACACAAGGTTACTGATGTAAATCGTTGAGGAGTTCCCTCGATTGTCTGTCGGCTCCAGCATCAGATCGACTCCAGACCTTCATTAAATTGTAGTCCTTCAAAACACTTAATAAAAAAAATATCAAACGCACTAGTCGCCCCTACGATTTTCGAAAGTTCCCCTCGATTTCTCTGGGATGCCATCATCAGATCCTGGTTTCCTTATCATGGGACCATTTGGGAACCCTTTAGAACAAAAAAAGAATTTTTCAAATCGGTCTAGCCATCTTCGAGTAATCAGGTAACATACATATATATATAAAAATAAAAAAAAAGATTCCGACGAATTGATAACCTCCTCCTTTTTGAAGTCGGTTAAAAACAAGCACAAAATGAACTTTTAGTCTAGTCAACAAGTGCCTTTTAGTAACCTTTAGTAAACTTTTTCGCCTCCTTCTAAAAATATGGTGAAATCGATTTGGAATCATATTTACTAATCTAGTTTTAGAAAAAATTGAAGATGCGTTCGCAATAATTATTACAAAAGTTATAGACAATCAACTGTAAAAAGGGCTTTGTTTTTTTTTGCTCATATCTTTAAAACTATTTAACATGTTTCGAATCTGAAAAAGATTCAAAAAGAGGAGGAAATTTCCAAAGATGTCCCGAATCCTGGAATTGTAGGACCAATATTTATAATATTGATTGAGGGTTAAATATACGTCCGAAAACGGGAATCATTGAATAGCAATTCGGAACAGTTAATTTATCTGCGCGTTATTTTTTTTTTTCGTAAACGCAAACGGGAAATGCTCTGCGGCATCCCGCGTGGGAGTGGGTCTCCCCACGCGGGTATGTGGGTCTCGCTGCGCCCGACAGCTGGTAAATGGGCGCAGCTCTACCCACTAAAACCCGGCGAGTGCCACCAATACCACCTTTGGTGAGGTGCCCCGGATCTAGAAAACAAACAGGGCACCTCGACGGCTAGTCAGTCCCGCAAGGGACCGACGCCACCTCCACAGAGGGGTTATCCCTCACCACAGAAAAACCCCTCCCAACGTCGGGACAGTACAATGGGGTGAGCTTCCCATCCTCACCCCTTGCCCCCTGCTCTTCTTTCCCCTCTTCTTATAAGAGAGGTACAAAGAGCCCCCTCGGCCCAATTAGCTGCGCCCAAGGTGCACCGCTCACCCTAGGTTACTGAGCCCCACCGCCACGACAAGGCCTGAACCATGGTGGGGCTATTACGCCTCCCCTGGTATTTCATCAAAGGAGGGCAACGCATCTGCATAATCTCTGGTTGTGCGGATGTGTATAGGTGTCGATAGTCGCCAAAAGGCTTCGACTGCTCGTTTGCTCTTCTATGCTATAAAATTCTCTACGCCCGCCTAGGAAGGGCATGCCCTCCTGGTTGGGAAGTCTATGGTCTGTCGTGTCTTAGAGTTGGAGTCTTTAGGTGATGTATCCTTATGTAGACTTGTTTGTATCTTTTTTGAACTTATGTCTTCATCGAAGCAATGTGAATACATGAGCTAGTCTAATAACATAGCATATTAAAACGCTTACCATTACTAATATCATTATTTTACTAATAGCATCAATACGTCATTAATGATGCCCATTCATTATTTTATGGCTTAGACTCATTACATCATGATGTATTTACAAAAGTTACCACTAATGAGTGAACGGAAACTTCCACTAACACTAGCATAGCGCCCAGCTTAGAGTATTGATTTAATTGATTATTTGACTATTTCTTTTTATTATACTGACGACCTCTGCGGCGCAATGGTTAGCGCGTTGGTGCTCAAGCCGGAGGTAGCAGGTTCGAATCCCGCCAGGGAACAAAAGTTTTCTGTGTTCCTGGGTCATGGATGTGTATTACCTATATATCTATACAAATCTTAAATATATGTATAGTATAAAAGTATTAAATATATTTCCGTTGTCTGGTACCCGTAACACAAGTTCTTCGAGAACATAGCACGGGACCAGATTGACGTGGTGTAAAAAGCGACCATAGATATTATTATATTATATTACTGAGATATCAATGTAGTTGTGAGCGACGATGGTCTAGTGGATATGGGCTCGGTCTCTTGAGTGAGAGGTCTGGGTTCGATCCTGACCCCTGTGGTGCTGTGAAATGGTTTTTTCTAAATTTCAACGTGCACTTGAACATCAAACCATCGCTTGCTCACCGGTGAAGGAAAACATCGTGAGGAAACCTGCGCCTGATGAGAATCTTTGAACGTGTGTGAAGTTCACCAACCCGCATTGGACCAGCGCATCGGTGAACAACCTCCTCGCCTGATTTCGAGGAGAAGACCCGTGCCCAGCAGTGGGACATAAAGGGACTTAATATTAATATATATTTTTATTTATCGATGTACACCATTACCTCGCCTTGGTAGTATAATTAGCTCGAATGCTGCGACCTGCCTGCATCCGTATAAAATTCAACTCACCCAGGAATTGAAGGTAAACGACCATAGACAACGACATGTGTTCGCTGAATGGGCACTGGAGGAGCAGTTAGGAACTGACCGTAAGTTTCACAGAAAAATTACCTTCAGCGATGAGGCCCATTTCTGGATGAATGGGTACGTAAACAAACAAAATTGTCGAATTTGGGACGATACCAATTCACATGAGATCCAAGAGCGTCCAATGCATCCCGAAAAAGTTACAGTTTGGTGTGGGTTTTGGCTGGCGGGGTCATCGGGCCATATTTCTTTGAGAACAACGTTGGCCAGGCCACCATGGTTCAGGCCTTGTCGTGGCGGTGGGGAGCAGGGGGCAAGGGGAGGGGTTGTTCTGTGGTGCTGGACTACCCCTCTGTAGAGGTGGCGTCGGTCCCTTGCGGGGCTGACCAGCCGTCGAGGTGCCCTGTTAGCTTAACAGATCCGGGGCACCTCACCAAGGCGGCACTGATGGCACTCGTCGAGTTTTAGTGGGTAGAGCTGCGTCCATTTACCATCTTTCGGGCGCAGCGAGTCCCACATACCCGCCTGGGGAGTGGGTCTCCCCAGGTGGGTATGTGGGACTCGCCTCAGAGCATATCCCGGCGTAAAAAAAGAAAAAAAAACGAAAATGGCCATCACTGTCAACGGCGAGCACTATAGGTCGATGATTACCAACTTTTTTTGGCATGAACTGGATCATCTGAACACCAACGACATGTGGTTTCAACAAGATGGCGCTACGTGCCACACAGCTCATGACACATTGAATATTCTGCATGAGAGATTTGAGGGCATGGTCATCTCACGTGGTGCTGATTCCACACATAATGGCATCACTACATCTTTCAAATAAATAAATATTTTTATAATATCTCACACACACTTTGTTTTATGTAAGTAAATTTAAAGATAGGAGACGCTTAATGAAAGACCCTTTAATATAAGATGCCTCGTCAGATTTTTATGTAGATGACCAATTAAATGGACTATCCATTGCATTTAAATTGTACATTTCATTAGTAAACATACCTACATTCCAACATTATATGTGAGGAAGAACATTGATATGATTGATCAAAATAAACTATGTGTTTTATTTTGATGACAAAAGAGCAACCCTCAAGTTTTTTTCTCGTTTTTCTTGGGGGAGTCTGCATTCCAAACGAGTTTTTTTTTATTGACTTCTTTTTTGACGTATTTCAAGTGTACAAATGGTTACCTACGAAATAAAGATAATTTGATTTGATTTGATAATAATTCAAATAGATCTTTTATTTTTTACTTTAATGATATCAATAAAAAGTTGAAAAAAAAAAAATGACGTAAAAGTTAAAACGTTGTTACCATATTAAAAATCTAGTTTTTTTACAAGTAATAACGCAAAAGAATTCGACATTATACAGCCCAAGAAACTATCAGTGACAGAAAGATTAATAGGTCATGAGTCCAAATTAACTTGGTATGGTGAAACACACTATGGTGATACATTCCGATAACAAAAACTTCTGTTTTACGCAGCAAAGCAGTTTCAAGGAAACTTGTATTTTTATATTCATATAGGTATTTATATGAATATTTATTTAAATAAATAATGAAAGCAAAGTTTGGTAAATTTCGAAAGAGTCAGCGCCATCTATTGATTATAGTTGAACTAAATATTTGACTTCATTTAAGTATTTTGTCATCATTGTTTTTTACAATTTTTATTCTTGTAATAGTTTAAAAGTCATTAGTTTAATGTTATGGGCACAAAACATTCAAAATAATTACACAAAATATTATTGTTAAAATGAGTTCAAAGAAATTAAGAAATTAGAACACCAACCTATTGATATAACAGTCATGAAAGGAAGCTCGGCAGCTGCGTTTCAATCATGACGTATTGACTATTGTTGACAATATATTGGTCAATAACTTTAGGTATAAATTACATCGTGCATATTGCTTGAGTGGGGAACCGACAAATGGCCTTATACAAAGTTAAAATCTGGGAAAAGACCCAATAAAAGACAAAAAACATCCAGGAATAGCTTTGGGCTACAAGTGAAGAGGTTCGACAATATGGAATTCTAAAAAAAACATTCAACAACATTTTTCAATTATCCATTAGGTACCACGAGACAAAATTTAATACTGATTTCTGTTTTGTTGGTCTAGATCTCCGGAATTTAAAATTTTGTCCTGATAATACATATAGCATTTATCTATACTAATATTATAAAGCTGAAGAGTTTGTTTGTTTGTTTGAATGCGCTAATCTCAGGAACTACTGGTCCGATTTAAAAAATTCTTTCAGTGTTAGATAGCCCATTTCTCGAGGAAGGCTATAGGCTATATAACATCAGACTGTGACTTATAGGAGTTGAGTAACGTGGGCGAAGCTGCAGGCAACAGCTAGTCAGCTATAAGTACATATAAAAATTGAAAAATTATTTTACGGAACCTTTACAGTTGATGAATCACTGTCAAAAAAATATCTTAATTTTGGACTGATAAAGATAAGCACTTCAGGTCTTTCTTGTTTTTTTCTTAAGTTAAATAAAGCACTATATAATAAATATTTTATATACATAGTAATGAAAAGTTTATTTTTATTAAGCTGCTAACTAACTTTTGCTCTCATTAAATCAGATTGACAGTTGTATCTGGACAGATGATGATTATTTTTATAGTCTTTGGGCATTCAGACATAGTGTAGCATTACATTTGTGAGAGATTTTTGAATGTGATGGACCTTTTTTTTGTCTAAACTCATAACATTTTCTATTATTTATTTTCAATAATATAATTATTGACCATTAATATGTTATTTATTTTTTATTTTTTATTATGATGTCAATGTAATTTACACATATAAATGGCATGCTTCTGCATATAACGTTCCGTTGTATATAATATCAATATGAAGGGCAAATCTTAAAAAAAACTACTTTCATTGCTAAACTGTGTTGTGATTCACAGATTTATATACATATCAACTGTTCAAAACAGCTGCCATGTTAAAAAAAAAGAATTCTGGATATTTTCCACCCAAGCCAATTTTACAATATAAAAAGTTTAAACAAATTCTATTTGCCTGATATGATTTTTCTTATAGTAAGGGGAGGTGCTCTTTGTTCGTGTATTAAGTTATGCTATGAATTATTTGGTTAGATTCAAATTGAATATAGTCATAAATCAGAAATTTTGATTCATAGCAACAAGTATTTCACAAAGCTTTATGTGCAATTCTCATATGTGAATTTCATACTGCAAATTCAAATAAAGTAAGCAGTTAACAATTCATATTTAAAAGCCTCATAACTAAAGTTAACATGTCTCTGAATGGAGTGTTTTAAATTTATGAAATTAAAGAATGATAACTTAAATATAATATACAGTAATTACAGTAAACACATATGAAGGAAACAATGGCTATTTTAATAATTAAAACACACAAAATATTATGTTTTGGTTATATTAATGTTGAGTAGAAACAATGGATTGTTATAATACAATTAATTAACAAACAGACTATTACTTATATGTCAATGTTTTTCATTTCACCTGAAACATTTTTTTTTTCATTCTAAATCTATACTAAATCTTATATCTTTAAATGAGCAATTCTTGTATATATATATATATATATAATTGGAATCTCGGAATCGGCTCCAACGATTTTCATGAAATTTAGTATATAGGGGGTTTCGGGGGTGATAAATCGATCTAGCTAGGAATCATTTTTAGAAAATGACATTTTTCCACACACGGTCATCCGGGTACTATTACTAAACTATTATAAAGAGGTAAAGTTTATGAGTTTGTAGAGGGTAATCTCTGGAGCCACTGAATCGATTTCAAAAGTTCTTTTACTAATAGAAAGCCACATTTGTGAGTATCATAGGCTATAAAAATAATAAACATCAGTCCGGGTACGGCTGTATTTCTATGTTAACGCGGGCAAAGCTGCAGGCAACAGCTAGTCTTTAATACTAAACTATTACGAAACTGGCATATATATCATATTAATAATAGTACATAGTCATTTGTATGGTTTTTCATGCATCAACACTCAATATATGAATAAACATAGGTAGTAAACGGAGATCAAACCTGTTTTTATAGAAATTATACGACCTAGACATATACGGACATAAGTGCTAGTGTAAATAATTTGTTCAACTAGTTATCTTATTGAGGATATTGATAAACATACACAGATATTTTACTATTCAATAAATCTATGTCACAAAAACGTCGAATAGAATATATATTTATCTAGAAATTTATTGGTTAGAGAAGGAAATGCATGATTCTCGGATCCAGTATAGTTAATTGACTTGTTTACTCGTACAGTAGATAACAACAGTGTTGGATGTATATTGTAATCTTCGTACATACCTTCATCACATAGTCCCATATTTCAATTGCTGTTGATTTCTCGTATCACTTTTGATTATTTCTATTGTAAATATAAATAAAATTAAGGCACGGATATCCAATTTACGATGACTAAAACTGACAGATTATTTTTTAACCACGAACTCTGAAGTTCCACAATCCACAACAGCCCATCTGACAACTGTCAATTATTACAACAGCGCCATCTATTGTGCCTTTATGGTTATAAATGAGTGCGTTGTCTTTTAAACTAGATGTCACTGTCGCTTTCATTTTATTATTCACTAGTGACTAGAGTACGAACCTTACCACATGAGTAAGTAAACGATACTATGTACCTATTTAATATTTATACTCTTTGATACTATCTCAGCGACGATGACTTAGTGGGTAATATAGACTCGGCCTTTTGAGTGAGAGCCGGGAGGTCCTGATTCAATCTTGACCCCCTGGGTTTTTATAAATTTCTACGTGAACCTGAACATGAGACCATCGCTTGCTCACCGGCGAAGGAAACATCGTGAGGAAACCTGCATGCCTGAAGAGATTAAAAGTCTTTGAAGGTGTGTGAGGTTCACCAACCCGCATTGGGCCAGCACATCGGCGAACTATGGCCCAAAACTCTCTTCACCTGATTTCGAGGAGGAGACCCGTACCTACCCAGCAGTGGGACATAATATAAGGGTTGATACTTGATACTATTATATATATACTATTCCATAATAAGATTGTTTTTTACTTTTACTTAGTACCTTTTGAGAGCGTCGGAATCCTTTATGGCACAATGTAGTGTTCTGTGGTAGCTGTCTTGACGTTCATTGAATGAGGCTTATGTCCAGCAGTGGCCAGGAAAGGTTTTTAATTATCCTTTATTATCTTTTATCTATTGTAAGAGGTAGTGCCATGCTGATATGCAGCCGACTTGGGTCGGCACGACGGACTCCCTCACATAACACCGGCTTCAAGTGACAGCTATGCTGTCGCGTTTCGTGCGGTTTGTGAGTTCCCGGTGGCCCATTGGGGGGATAGGGAAAAGAAGGGCAAAACGTCTGCATAATCTCTGGTTGTGTGGATGTGTATGGGCGTCGATAGTCTAAAACTTCGACTGCTCGTTTACCCTCCTATGCAATAAAAAATATCTTACGTAAGTATGTTATTTTAAATATTTCACTCATCATTAGACCTATTAATAATCTATGCTATTCGATTGGACCATAGAAAGTTAAGTCTAATTAATCAAATAGTTTTTATTTATAAACATATAATATTTTCATATGTGAACCATCTGCTCATTTACTGTACCGATTGAGTTTAAAGGGCATCAGGCCAAAAAAAAAAAATTGGACCATCGTGGGTTGATGATGATCATGATGATGATGATGGCGTTGACAACGTGACAGTGATGATAATATGCAGGTTCTACCTTGTGTCCTCAGCCATGCGAATAAGTATGACCTCGCATAAACTAACAAACTAACATCACGAATACGGCCTTAGTAGCTCTGCTATCCAATGCTTTAACTGTTACGAGGCTTCAGGCCGGACGGCCTTCTTATAATTTAGAGCTAATCGTTATAATTTCGGCCCAGGCGACATTATTGTACATAGAAGTATAATAAAAAAATTGACTCGACTACAAAAAAAGTTTGGCTGTCACGACGCCTGAAATGTAAAAAATTCACGTTAATATTAAGCCGCGTTTCCACTAAGGCACATTTGGCGCGAGACATGTTGCACAACATATTATTGCCCAACATGTTGAAAGTTAGTGCGGAACTTTTGTTTTACTGTCTGTCTACGCATCTACTTCTATAATCTATGTCATAATGTCAGTCGTGAAAAGATGTCGCCAGAGGAACTAGTGCTGATTTCAGCGGCATTTATTATTTTATTGATAAATGCATCAAAAAGTTCCGCGCTAACTTTCAACATGTTGGGCAACAAATTATGCAGTATGTCCCGTACCAATGTCGCCTAGTGGAAACGCGGCTTAAAACTTCAATCTATAAAAATAAATAAAATTGGAGTATCTGTCTGTAATATTCAAATAATCGCTTTTCATTAAATGCATTAGGTGCATAAATGCATGTCATGGTGTGGTTTGTCTGTCTGTCCGTCTGTCTGTCTGTCTGTTTGTTCCGGCTAATCTCTGAAACGGCTGGGCCGATTTTCATGGGACTTGTCATGTTATAAGGAGTAAGTTAGGCTATAAAAATAATCATCATCAATCCTCGTACGGCTGTAAATCTAAGTTAACGCGGGCGAAGCTGCAGGCAACAATTACTAATTAATAACAATCTATACATATATTTCGCGTCAGGGGTTGCCGGGCGCGACATCATACAATTTTCGCTCTTACTACTAGTATTAAACAAAGTCGCTTTCTCTGTCCCTATGTCCCTTTGTATGCTTAAATCTTTAAAACTACGCAACGGATTTTGATGCGGTTTTTTTATTAGATAGAGTGATTCGAGAGGAAGGTATGTATAATAACATCCATTAAATAGTGGAGAAATACTGTTATTTTTGAGGTTTCTAATGTGATGTCGTAAATAAACACATTTTTTGCACTTACATTGCAAACGCTGGATGAACACTAAGAGATAGATCAAAATTATGTACTACATTATTGTACACCTTAGAAAGATCTACAAAAAATTCGCGATGGCATATGTGTATCTCTTAAGGATAACATACTATATCCATTTTAATACTTCAAAAATGGGCAATTATAAAACGGTAGTTGGAAAGCTATTTACACAAATGTGGTATTAATCTTTATCATTTTAAATATGTTAGTTAGCTTCAGCATTTCATGAAGTATGTTTTTCCCGTTTACACCATGCAAATGAAATGCATATCTTAGAAGATATAGCAAAATCAAAATATTGCGACACCTTGATTTCGACCAAGCCGCGCGAGCCGGGCGTTCCGTGATGCCGCGCCTCGCGCCCGAGTCGGGCCAAGCCCCGGTTCCGAAAGTTAGGATAATAATAATTATTATTGTATCAATGTAATATGGTAGAATTGTGTATCCTAAATATGCCTACTGAAAAGTCCGCGATGGCATAATATGTCTATATTATGTTAAATATAACATACTACCTATATCCATTTTAATACTTAAAAAATTGGCAATCTTAAAGCGGTAATGTATAAGCTATTTACAAAAATACGGTATTAATCACTTCATATTATAAAATAAAGTCCTACGCCCGTCCATAGATAAATAATCATCATCAATTCGTGTACGGCTGTACATCTAAGTTAACGCGGGCGAAGCTGCGGGCAACAGCTAGTTGATGATAACTTTCAAAGCCTTTGGCTGAAAAGCAAAAGCTTTATAGAAATATAAACTTTGTAGTTATGTGTCTATATTCTATAAAACTCGCTCTAGATTCGTGCCGTGCTTTCACGGAATTCAATTTGATTTTGCTGCCAATGTGCATTATGGTTAAAATGTATTCTATATCTAGAATCTAAATCGAATTAGTGTCGTTGCTACAGTGGAAACATTCGTACGAGTAAATAACAAACATACAAAATATTTAGTCTGCTTTATGATAATTCACAAATCTTCTTTTCAATTTTATCATTGCCCAATAAAGAAATAACATTATACAACTCTAACTCTGATGACTGCTAAAATAACTAGCCTTTTCCGAGTCGGGTTTACATAACGGATTTGTACCTCCATATCCATTAAAATCCCAATAATACAAAAATGCTTTTGTACATAATATTATAGCGATAAACGCAAACCAAAAATAGCTCTACGGAACCCTAAAAAGTAAAAAACTACTTTTGAATCCAATATCCATTCACCGATTGACGCTATTTATATCAGCGATGCTATTTTAGTTTGGTTGTAACTTGTAGCATTGACCCGTATTGTAGCGTAAAAATATTACCCCCCAGACCGAATGGAATGAAGGACGAAGTGAATCTAGCTCAGTCATTCAATGAATGATTGAGTAGAATGTATAATCGATGATTGTAGATATAATATAATATTATTAAGTTCGCGGCTTTGCCAGCAATCACGTAAACGAGATTTACCGGTGCGTAGGTCGCGCTATTTAGATCAGTAAGATCGGAAAACTAACTGATGCAATCAACGTTGCCATTCATCATCATCATCATCATCAGCCTCTATCCGTCCACTGCTGAACATAGGCCTCCCTCAATGAACGCCAAGATGGCCGATCCCTTGCCACTCGCATCCAACATTGCCATTAACATTGAAGAATTCATCCGAATCTATCCCGACATTTTTTTTTTTTTTTTTATAGAAGAGGGGGCAAACGGATAGTCGGTTCACCTGATGGTAAGTGAAGAGCGACATCCACAGATACCCACTACACCAGTGGATTAGCAGGTGCGTTGCCGGCCTTTCAGGTATGAGTATGCTCTTTTCTTGAAGGTCCCTAAGTCGTATCGGTTCGGAAACACCATAGGAGGTAGCTGATTCCATATATTAGTCGTGCGAGGCAGGAAATGCCGTAAAAATCGAGTTATTGTGGATTTCCGGACATCGAGATGGTGTGGGTGAAATTTGGAGTTTTTCACCCGATGCCGTACGCGGATTGATGATGATTATTTTTGTAGCCTAAGTTACTCCTTAATACATCCGCTATCTGTCAGTGAAGTCCCGTCAAAATCGGCCTAGCTGTTGCCGACATTAGCCGGAACAAACAGACAGACAGAAAAAATTTGTAAAAAATGCTATTTTGGCATATGTACCGTGTTTACATCAATATTCATTTAGTAAAAAGCGGTTATTTTAATATTACAAACAGACACTCCAATTTTATTTATCTGTATAGTCTATATGAAAGTAAGGTTGTTTGCTACGCTTTCACGTGGAAACTACTTAACTGTCGATCATAAAACTCTGTAAACATATTCTTGGATACCTCCAAGAATCAGAAGTAACATAGGATACTTTTTATGAAAAAAAAACTAAAATCTTATCCTGCGCAGACGAAGTCGCGGGCACCACAGCTAGTTATTCATTATATTTATTATTACACAGGGTATTACCATAATATATTTTTAAATATTTATATCTGATAATTCTGTCATAAAATTAAAAATAAAAGTAAATATTTTGAATAAATATGAAATACTTATTAATACTTAACAATAATTTTATAGCTTTTCTTGTTTTCGCTGGGGAAACCATAATGAAACCCCAACCCCGGGGGAGCCCGGTAGTTATGTGGGACTCTTGCGCTAACTAAAACCCCAGCGGTCTTCTTCTCATCGTCTGGCAAGCCCGTCGCGGGTATAGCGACGTCCGCATTGGGCCTCGACGGCATCCCACACTCCCCTTTGGAGGCAGGGCGACATTCTTTTCTCTAACTCCTTTTTGGAGAGGAGACGACTTAGCACATGCGCGGCTACGAGCAACTTCCTCGACAGAGAAGTTGGAAAGGCTCGCCGTGGCCCGTGAAAGCGTATATATAGCCTCACTCTTTTTCATGGCTGCAATAATTATAACTTAGAAATATGAATATATTTAGTACCATTTATTTGCAAATTAAATATTTTGCAGGATTTTCATTATAATGTCTTACAACTTTTCCCTCGTTAATTGTTTTTATACAGTAATATTTTTCAAGCTGATGTTTCTACACTTATATGGCGTTTAAATCTGTTGTAAGTATACATATGTATTGAAATATATAAATGTTTCAATAAACGATTATTATGGTTTTATAGAAGTGGGAACGTTGAAAGACTGGAAGGACCAAAAAATTTTTTTTTTTCATTAATTAATGTTGCACTAGGTAGTAAGTACATCCCCACCATGGTTCAGGCCTTGTCGTGGCGGTGGGGCTCAGTAGCCTAGGGTGAGCCCAGCACCTTGGGCGAAGCCAATTGAGCCGATGGGGCTCTTTGTACCCCTTTTATAAGAAGAGGGGACAGAAGAGCAGGGGGCAAGGGGTGAGGATGGGAACCTCACCCCATTGTACTGTCCCGACGTAGGGAGGGGTCGTTCTGTGGTGCGGCACAACCCCTCTGTGGAGGTGACTAGCCGTCGAGGTGCCCTGTTTGTTTTCTAGATCCGGGGCACCTCACCAAAGGCGGCATTGGTGGCACTCGCCGGGTTTTAGTGGGTAGAGCTGCGTCCATTTACCAGCTGTCGGGCGCAGCGAGTCCCACATACCCGCGTGGGGAGACCCACTCCCCCGCGGGATGCCTTAGAGCATTTCCCGGCGTTTAAGAAAAAAAAAAAAAAAGGTAGTAAGTACATAGTTTACTTATTAGTTATTACTCTGAGTTTACTTTCATAGTACTTACTAAAAAAGGTCAATTTTATTATGTAATGTTGTATGTACAATTAATTAGTTTACTTACGTCAATTAAATGCCATTAAAAACATAGCTCGAAAGAAGCGAAGCTTTATTATATAGTAAAGCGTATGAACTAAGCGAAAAAAAGACACGAGGGAAAAAAGCCTTAAGAAAATAAAAAAAACCGAATACTTGAAATATTTATTTGTGTCTGTCATATATTCACTTGGGGGATTGGCTGGCTGACCGACAGTAGCGAAAGATCGCAACATAGGCTAGTAAAAAATACCCAAAATATAAATAAAGTAGATCCATATATCTATACAGATAAATAAAATTAGAGTGTCTGTTTGTAACATTAAAATAACCGCTTTTTACTAAATGAGTATGGATGTATTTTTTTTTTCAGAGGGATCTATGCTAATGGCCCGAAGGCCCTAATGCTTCATCGGATTAGTGTGAGCCCATTCGGCTCACTTTTGATTTAAAAAGTGGGGGGTTGCCCCCCGCCTACCGTGCGGTCAGCGACCACACGGCCTCCTGGCGTCGGTTGTGAAAGTATGTATGTATACACGGCACATAATATATCAAAATAGCATTATTTACAATTTTTGTCTGTCTGTCTGTTTGTTCCGGCTAATCTCGGAAACGGCTGGGCCGATTTTGACGGGACTTGCACTGATAGATAGCTGATGTCTTAAGGAGTAACTTAGGCTATAAAAATAATCATCATCAATCCGTATTCGGCTATAAATATTTGTTGACGCGGGTGAAGCTGCGGGCAACAGCTAGTTAAAATAAAGTACACGCCTAAAAGCGCAAGGCTACAGCGGAGGTCTCCAATTATATATTTTTCTAATCGTTAATGGGATACCACATATTGTCCAATCTTTAACAGTGTAGTATACCGTATACGCGTGATGATGATGATAATTTTGATGATGATGATGAGGACTTTCCTGTAGGTCAATTCAGCTAAGTGCGCGTATTATCAACGTGGTATTTATTATTATTATACGCCTAAATAATCTTGGCAATAATAGCGATCACTATAGGTACCTATGTTACGTTACGTACGGGCATTTCTCGGCGTAAAAAAAAGTTCCCTAAATAAAGTATCTATCAGTATCTACCCACCTAGTTTGTGCTATGGGCAAAACTATTTAGATATGAATTTGTCTATATTTGGCACTACATTATAAAGAGTTTGTTTGTATCAACGAGTAGATCTCCATATGTATTTCTTTTTGAATTTTGCGATTACAAAGAACGGAAATAAATATATACATGAGTTATTCACGATTGTAGTTAAACTTAGGCATTTTTAAAATAACGACCGTCTTGGCGTTCATTGAGAGAGGCCTATGTTCAGCAGTGGACGGATAGAGGCTGATGATGATGATACCTAGAAAATGAATAATTGGGGTATCAAATGCGCAAGTCATTTTAGATATCAAGTAGTGTACGTTTAGTACGTTTAATCAAACTAACCTTTACTTACCATTTTTTACCTTTTTCTTTACGTTTACTAAACTTTACTTCGAGCGACGATGGTCAAGGGGCCGAGCCAATACCCACTAGGTATTGGCTCGGCCTCTTGAGTGAGAGGTCCGGGTTCGATCCTGACTCCTGTGGTGGTGCCCTTAAAATGGGTTTTTCTAAATTTCTACGTGCACCTGAATATGAGACCATCGCTTGCTCACCGGTGAAGGAAAACATAGTGAGGAAAGACACGCCTAAAGAGATTAAAAGTCAAGGTGTGTGAAGTTCACTAAACCGCATTGGGCCAGCGAACTATGGTGAACTATCGCCTGATGTCGAGGAGGAGACCCTTGCCTAGCAGTGGGACATAAGGGTTGATATTAATATTTATTACAAATCACCTTTCTTATATTAGTATAGATATATATCTTATCGTATTGAATCAGGGAACAGCTGCATAGAAGGTTAGTAACATTCGCTACTCATACATCATTGGCACCAATTTTAATCCATTAGACGAGTCACTCTGACTGACGGGTCCCTACTGAAAGATCGGCCAGTCGCTGAGGTGCCTTGTTGCTGATAGATCCTTGGCACTTTTTTGATGGAGGATGAAAGCTTCCGGGCTTTAATTTCGGGTAGGGTTCTCTGAGCCAAGCCCCACATAGCCGCCACCAAGGGTCTGGTGATAACGCGTAAATGTATTTTTTCCGCGCACAAAAAATGGCACACATTTAAAGCACATGCCTTATTGTATAACCCCGCCTTCTCCTTAGCAGTGTTACTTGTATCCATTTTTAAGCATAATTCTTAAGTCGCTTCCTGGAAGGAATAGCGTTTGGCAACGTGCTTCAAGGCATCCCAAGAAATACACCCAAAACATCGAAAACTTTGTATGGATCTAAAATGTAACAACGTTGGATGACGTCCAACTGGCAGGTGCTCCAGGTCGATCAATGACACGGTATCATTACATGCTGGCTTTCATTCATAGATAAGCGTAGACTATAAGACTATATCAGCTCCTGGTTGAATGAATGATGTTCTGCAGTGGACGGAAAAAGGTAAAAAAATAAATGTTATTGTATAGACGTGGGTAGTGATAACCCGATAATGTATATGTAGGGGACAACTCATACACGGCCATCTGATCCCAAACTAGGCAAAGCCTGTTCTTATGGTAACCAGACAACTTATATATACATATATATTGCTAAACACATACATATTATAGATAAATTACACCCAGACAGAACAAATGATCATGCTCATCACACAAACATTTGTCCTGGGTGGGGATCGAAGCCACGACCAACAGTCAGGGTCACTGACCACTAGACCAACAACACATGAACGAGTTGCCTTTTTTTTTGTTTAACGCCGGGAAATGCTCTGAGGGAGCCCGCGGGGGAGTGGGTCTCCCCCGGCGGGTATGTGGGACTCGTTGCGCCCGAAAGCTGGTAAGTGGACGCCGCTCTACCCACTAAAACCTGGCCAGTGCCACCAATGCCGCCTTTGGTGAGGTGCCCCGTATCTGTTGAGCAAACAGGGCACCTCGACGGCTAGTCAGTCCCTCAAGGGACCGACGCCACCTCCACAGAACAACCCCTCCCAACGTCGGGACAGTACAATGGGGTGAGGTTCCCATCCTCGCCCCTTGCCCCCTGCTCTTTAGTCCCTCTTCTTGTAAGAGGGTTACAAAGAGCCGCCTCGGCTCAATCAGCTTTACCCAAAGTGCAGCGGCTGACCCTAGGCTACTGAGCCCCACCGCCACGACAAGGCCTGAACCATGGTGGGGATGAATTAATGAGTTGCCTACGATAGTCTCAGGTTAACAGGGCTTCCCAAACTGTGCGTCACGGCATTGTCCAAATGGGCGACCAACGTGGATTGGCTGCCTGAGTTGACGCGACCGAGTCCTATTTGGACTATATAATACTAGTCTAGCTTTTTAAATAACGAGTACAAATTAAAAATAAATGTAGAGAAAGAGATGAGAGTAGGAATGTACAAACTTGAGCCCTGTTTTGAGAATTTATGATCAGAGAGGGAGCGTCGCAAAAAAATAGCAAAATTCCCAAGGGCATCACAGATAAAATAAGTTTGAGGAGTGGTTAGGTTAGAAAAAAAGTAAGAAAAAATAAAGGAAAAATTATTCATTTAAGGATAACCTTTGGATATATTTTTTATATATTAATACCTAATTACACAGTAATATTCAGAATATGTATGTATGTTTTTTTTGTTTTAATATCTACAATGCAAGCTGTCATTTCATACTCTACACGTCTAGTAAGTACAATTTGGCCCGCAATTGTTTTGTCAGACATGCTAATTTGTTCTTCTAACTGCCCGCTATGTTCCGGGCATTCAATGATTCAGGATCTTTTTTTAATCTAAAGCTGATCAGAGATGTATATTAAATAGAAAAAATACAGATAGCTATCCGCATTCAACTTCAGCCGGCCGGGGACTGCCATTGCAAACGATCATCTCTTAGCACTCTGTCGTCCCGTACTGTATAAATTAGAAGCGTAGCTACCACGGGCTCTCTTTGCAGACGACACCGCTCTGTATATGACCTACCCCTCAGCTGCAAAGGCTTCCACCATCCTCCAGCGTGCCGTCACCGAGCTGGGTGAATGGTTCGCAAAATGGAGGATTGATATAAACCCAGAAAAAGTGCCTCCATAAAATTCTCCTGTAGGAGGGTCACAAACAGACGACCTTTTCGTACCATGAAACTGATAAGGTTAAACAATGTAGAAATACCCAGAGTAGATCAGGTAAAATACCTGGGGGTCACCCTTGACAGGTCGATGTCATTTAGACCACACATAGAGACAGTCACCAAAAAGGCCAAATTCGTCTTGAGCCGTTTATATTTCTTAATTAACAACAGCAAAATGCCCCTCAGGCATACGCTAACTCTGTATAAAACTTGTATCCGACCCATTATGTCATACTCTTGTATCGCATTCGCGCATGTGCCACAAAGTCGACTCAATGCACTACAAATAGTCCAAAATAAATTTTTACGCATGGCAACCGGTTGCCCGTGGTACGTAAGATAAATCGACCTACACAGGACTTCAGATTAGAGTCCATTAGGGGCCACTTCAAAATGACGTCAGAACGTCACTTTGAAAAGGCACTCCTCCACCCAAACCCGCTCATCGTGAGCGCGGCAAACTATTCCCCAGATAGCTCAGGTCCAATTAGACATAGGTTACCTAAGCATTTTTTTACAGATCCAGCTGACGAAATCTCTCAGCTACTAATGCGCGACGCAAAAGCGAGACGCGAACGTCACAACATTCACAGTATTACAACACACGGTGCTAGGTACACCTGCACACCGCTTGGGCCTCGGGGTCGTAAGCGACGTCGACCCCTACACAAGGAAACCACATCGATCCGGACCGATCGCGAAAGCTTAGGTTCGAATCCAATACGAGTAGACACAAACCCAGACCGCGCTAATAGCAGTAGCACTACGCTACGGCTAGATTGCTTAGGCACCGAGCATGACCCGCCTCCCTCCCAGGAGGCAGGGATGAGGGCCGGCCCTCATGATGATAGGCTAAATTCAACCGTAAAAGATTCGTCGACAGTATCGGATTTGACTAGTCCAAATCCTGCTCTCCCGAGCAGCGCGCGCGATGAACCGAGCCCCCTGCGGGGCGCTGAGGGGGGCGTCCCCCTTTCGAATATTTCTTAAGTAAGCCATCTGTTCACTTACTGTACCGATTGAGCTTAAAGGCCATCAGGCCGAAAAGTCCAGCCCTTCCGAAAAAAAATGGTACCACTGTATCAGACATATCAATGATACGTACGGGGCACCCGGGGTACAGGGGCCCCAAATATGTAAGCAAAAATCTTAAAACTATTCAGAATTCTATTTAAAAGTTACAATATGTCAACCATAGATATTTAAGATGTCAAGACTCGACCCGCTAGAGTAAGGTACATACGTGTATACTCCATAAAGTTAATATTCCGCTAGGTATATTAACTTTATGGTATACTCCATTTATTATTTATTTCATATCCAGTTTTGTAGAGGTTTTTTTTAATCAATGATTATTCTTAACTTATAATAATATTATTGAAGTGGACTCCTTGTGAATTACATTTATTGATGATTTTAGCAACTACATCGTGCCAATCCACCTATAGCGTAAACTGTGACAACCAAGACTTTTACCTACGTTGAAAAATGAGACCTGTTACGTTTATAGTTAATGCCTTCTAGTGTTTTAAATGTTTTGAGTAGAAAAAAGTGTCACTGACCCAAGTAAGCGATTTGGAATATCGAAACACTTTTTTAAATAAATAAATAATTTGGCTTCATTTAAATCACTTTAGCTGGCAACACCATTGATACACAAAAAGTAAGGTTACAAATGTAAAATGGCGCCTAAAGTAAATCACACAGTTTTGCATTTTTATGCTCTTAATTACCTACACGTTTAAATTACACATGATAGACTGTCAAGCTATGTTTGCTTCATTTTTTCTCTTTACAGTGTTATTTTTGGAGGTTAACTCTTTTTGAGTTTGTAGTGTTGTATACTGTCGACTTCAATGACCTTACCTAGGTCAATTATTCACGGACGTCAAGGTGAATGTTAAGTGGTAGTTTTAATTTCTTTCCGACATTGTGGTATAGAATCAACACAGACAAATAACTGAGAAAAAGTTATTCTTTATTTTTTAGCACAAAGGTATTGTATAAAATGAAAACAGACTAAAATATCTGTAAAAAAAGTTAGTTGACTTTATTTTTATTTTTATATAAGAATGGCAAAGCTATCAACGCTGTACAGCTTTTAAAAGAGTGGAAAAAATTGTAGCAGTATCTGATGGAATTAGACAACGTGTAGACAACGTAACTTAATTCAGAGCAACTGAGAGAGGAGTTTTTGTATCTCAAGGGTATAGCAAGTATACTGCTCAAGTAAATGGGGTACCTACGTAATGTCGATCTGCTGTCATCTTCTTTTTACATTTCGAAATAAAATATTTTACAGAAAATGTGGAATAAGGTTTATGTTGATATATTAAATGCAACTTTCGTACAGATTCTAAGCAGGAATGAAAATCCTGTTCTCATGTAGATGATGATGGAGATATACAATATAGGTAGATGGTGTCCATAGAAACAATGTATTAATGAAGCTCTAATTGGCATAGGTTAGGAAGCCACTGGCAACAGCACCGCATACTTGCATCCATTAAGTTTATTAATAAACAAGCATTTGCTCGCGATTTCTCATAAACGTATCTCGAAATAATCGTATCCACTATTTTGGTTACATATAAGCTAAACGGCCGGATTTTTGATGTCACTATTTACAGGACGACATAAAATTTTGGAGATATTTTTTCCTCAAAGTATGTACTAAATTATATAAAGAGTCTTGATGCTTGAATGCTGGAACTATCCAAAATAAGCGCATAAAATGAAGTGTGAAACCGTCTGAAGTGTTGTGGACGTCATAATGATAAGCCTCTGCTGCTGATTCAATTGGAAAGTTCTCGAAAAAATCCAAATATCATGTTCTATACACACGTGCTAAGTATATCCCCCTAAATATATTCAACCATCCGCTGTTGTAATACGGTAATCTTCTCATTAAAGTTTCCTGCCGCGTCACGCCCGTGATTTTGGGATACGCAAGACGTATTTGTAGATGAGTAAATAATAAAACCACTTTGTTGATAAAATTTTTAATTAGGAAATTAAATACGATAGTGATGTGCCTAAAGTAAAAAGTTATGTTTTAGTTGGATTCGCAAACGGGCAGCGAGCCACCTGTTTTTTTATGTTAGTTGGATAGGCAAACTGGAAAACTTACGACGTCGCCCATGAACATAAACTAGTTTACCTGGAACGAGCCCAGGCAACTCATTTATGTGTTGCCTATCCTGAGACATAAGATCTCGACAGAAGTCTCGGTGCCAGTAATAACACTGCCTGTCTTGCCCTTCTCTACGAAACACAGCTAAGCTGTTTCACGGGAGAAACAAGCAAGATGGTGGTACCTATGCAGCCGGGAGCGCGGCACAGCGCTTCCCTCCCACCTGATGGTAAGTGGTCAGCGTGACCCATGAAATTATTACAAGTTTATCTGAGAGTTGAGACTAGCGCAGGCAACTCATCCCCACCATGGTTCAGGCCTTGACGTGGCAGTGGGGCTCAGTAGCCTAGGATGAGGCCAGCACCTTGGGCGAAGCTAATTGAGCCGAGGGGGCTCTTTGTACCTCTCTTATAAGAAGATGGGACAAAAGAGCAGGGCGCAAGGGGCGAGGACGGGAACCTCACCACAATGTATTGTCCCGGCGTTGGGAGGGGTTTGTTCTGTGGTGCGGGAAAACCCCTCTGTGGAGGTGGCGTCGGTCCCTTGGGGGACTGACTATAGCCGTCGAGGTGCCCTGTTTGCTCATTAGATCCGGAGCTCGTTATCCGACCGGATCACTTTCGAGCGCAGCGATTCCCACACACCCGCCTGGGGAGACCCACTCCCCCGCGGGATGTCTCAGAGCATTTCCCGGCGCTAAAGTAAAAATAAAAGGCAACTCATGTGTTTGCCTTATGCCTATCCTGAGACATAAGATGTTAAGTGCCTGTGCTAGTAATTACACTGTCTTTCCCTTCTCTCCGAAACACAGCAAAGCTGTTGTACGAGAGAAGCAGGGTGGTGGTATGTATGCAGACGGGAGCGCGGCACAGCGCTGAGTGCATACCGGTATAAAATGTTAAAAATGTGAGCTAAAAAACAGAATAAAAACAAGAAAAACGTTTTTT
This sequence comes from Helleia helle, assembly GCA_963853865.1. Classification (NCBI taxonomy): domain Eukaryota; kingdom Metazoa; phylum Arthropoda; class Insecta; order Lepidoptera; family Lycaenidae; genus Helleia; species Helleia helle. Next base: position 12,981,522 of record OY971433.1, on the reverse strand, counting down.
AACCGACTTCAAAAAGGAGGAGGTTCTCAATTCGTCGGTTTTTTTTTTAATAATGTAATGTGAGACTGAATCGACACAATTAACAAACAATAGATTATAGAAGCAACAAATAAAAAACCTAATTATTGTCTAAACATATGTATAAGTGGTATTAACTAATTATGGCATGTATGTACCTAAATATCCAAGATCTATCATATATTTTTGGAATTATCTTTGATTTACATAAACTTACTTTTATATCCTCATTACCTACAACAATATTTGTGCGATTAACGCAAAATTTTCATTCAAAATCTTACTAAAGATGTAGGTCATATGCGAATCACACTAACAAAATTGTATTTTTTTTAATGTTCATACTTGAAAAAATATTTGTAGGATAATCAAACTGACCCAATCAGCCAATTAGAAACGGTACAGCGACGTTATATTACTAGGATTACAAGGGAAAAATACAAAATTGCTATGTGGGCCGGGGTTTATACCTGTAGCTGTGCCGTGCATCTTGTGGGTTTTATGCAGCCAAAGCAGGTCCTATCTTGAGAGAAACAAGGTAAGACCTAGACCTGGGTGATATAGAATAGTAGTTAAGTCTTATTTTTTGTCATAAGGAGCCAGCCGAGCAGTCAGAGCCTTACGGTGACTACCGACGCACATAGACATCCGCACAACCAAAAGTTATGCAGATGCGTTTTGCTCTTTTGCTATCTCCCCGTTGGGCCACAGGAAACTCATAAACCGCAAGAAACACGACAGCATATCTGTCACTTGACGCCGGTGTTATGTAAGGGAGAGGTATCATCCCGGTCGTGCCGGCACAATTCAGCTGCAAAGCACATGGCACTACCTCTTACTAACTTAATGTCGGTTATGACCCTTATCTCAGTTATTACCCTTTTTCCCATAAAAACACACGTAGCTAATTTAAGGTGACGAACGACGAATAATTCTAATACCGGATTCGCGCCTGAGGGGGTTGAACCTCCTGAGCGGGTGCGGTTCTTCTTGAGGCGGGGTTTGTAATTGCTCTGTGGGTTCTCCATATTATTATTATTATACGCACGCGAGCTTATAACTAAAGGACGTAAACGACAAAATGAATTATTTTATTGCGTTAAGATATTAATTGAAGAAATTCTTTCTATAATTTTTAAGAACACATATATATATATATATACTTCAATTAATATCTTAACGCAATAAAATAATTCATTTTGTAATATTTAAGAATATATTTATAATAATTATATTTATAATTTTTAAGAACACATATATATATATATATATATATATATATATATATATATACATATATATATATATATATGTGTTCTTAAAAATTATAGAAAGAATTTCTTCAATTAATATCTTAACGCAATAAAATAATTCATTTTGTCGTTTACGTTATATATATATATATATGTATATGGAACTCATCTACAAAGTTAAGAGGCTTAAACCGGTCCCGTTTGCCATAAGATGCGGATCTCTTTTCAAAAAGAGAATTGTTTGATATTTTGTTCTCTGTTACAAAAGTCACCTAATCATGTTGAAAACTAACAAAATAAAGTTTTTATCATGAACTATTGTATACATCATGTTATACTTTCATTCGTTTTGGAATTACTGAAATAAATTGAAATTATTGACGCCAAAATTTCCATTGCCTCTCGTTATTTGACAATAATCAAAGTCGACAACTGTTTATTGGAAGAAATCTACTTATTACTGCTCATTTTACCTACGTCCGTAATATCCACCTCTCCTATATTTCCCTATATACACTTTTTTAATCGACTGAAAATGCAAATACCTAATTGTAATAAATTTGAGTTTCATGCATTTGGACGGAAGGAACAATGGAGGTTATAAGGTCGAACTGCATCCATACGTTGGTGGAATACAAATGTAATGTAATGTTGTAGTTTGTGTACATTATTATGGACGCGGACGGAATCACAAGCCGATGTCTTTGTTGGACATTAAAACTAATTTTGAAGTGAAACTTATTGCATGCATGAGGGTATTTTTTTTAACGGATGAAACGTCACGAAAATGTGCAACGTTTTGTCCAAGAAGAGGGAGAGAGTGATTGAGACCGATTGAGAGAGAGAGAGTGAGATAGAGCGAAGATCGCATCGCAGGTCTCAGAAATTTAAAGATTTAGATTAGTAGGTATAAAATATATAAACGAGATTTAAAAATTAGTTTGCCAAAGAAGTTTGACTTCTTACATGTGTATTTTGTACGCACGCACTTTTTTTCTTTTGGTTTTTAATTTAAGGTCATATACAATTTGTTTAGCATATCATAGCTTCATTTTACTTAATTATTTTTATGAAGATGCTTTATAAGGCGTGTAGACCTTGTAAATATGTATGTGTATCACAATTTTATTTATTCTGCCCGTGGAACGGAACCACAACAGGCAAAATAATTTAGCTATATAATACTTATCCTTAAGCTCACTAAGCGCTCGAGAATAAATAATATTCACGAGATAAGATTACCAACAGATTTGATAAAGAGCATACACAACAACCATATCAAGAACTTTTATGTCATACGGTGACGTACCTACCTAGTACCTACGTGCGTAGCGTACGTACAATTTTTCTCGACAGTTTCTCTCGTAGCAAGAGAACGGGCCTTACTCGGCTCCGGGATAGAAGCTATGAAGGTTTTATAGTAAGATATTATACACTTCTTCTTCTTACTAATATTATAAACTCGGTTGCCTCCTTATTGACAGAAATAAACCATGCACAGAGATGGTACGGTTAAAGGTACTGCTTATTTCTACACTCCACGATGATAAGACATAATATATTAATTGATGGCTGCTGTCGTAGTAACGAAACACGACTGCACGCAGAAGCCATGTGAAACATCTCATTACATATTTAATATATAATATAATTACATATAATTGAGCGAAAAAAATATGAAGAGAACATAAATGATAATTATTCGAGAAATACTACATGGTCTTATTAATAGTCAAGTATATTTAATATAGCGAGATAAACTGAGCTCCGTGTAATACAGAGATAAAATATAGATAACGACAATGTTAAATATTACAGTATTATGAATTGCTGTTAAATACAAGTTAAAGCATGACCAGAAAAATAAAAACCCAAAAAACCCTCGCCATATTGCGGAAAATTTCGGAACTAATTTCTGTATGGACTATACTATGTGTTACCTCTGTGTTACCTCTGTGTTGTTACCGTATAAAAGACACAGTGGCGAGTGGCGACACCAATGCAGGGCATAAGTATTACTCGTCAGGCTATCATATTTTGTAACAAATATGCTACAAGTCATTTTCGAATCAACATAAAAAACCTACAAGCTTAATTGGACGATGAAGAATATGCATCTAAAAAACAAAAAAAACATCTCAAAATACATCTAATATTTTTTTTTACACTTTGCTAAGCTAAGAGGTAAGTTTTTTATAATATGTATTTATTTACATTCCGTTCATTAATAATTCGACATGTTCAATTTTGTGCTAGTATTCAATAGTTTTAGTTAGTATTCCTATACATATTTGATAGTCAGGCCATAAATACTGTTACAATTAAAAATAAACAAAATAGTACATTTGAATTTGGAAAAGTGAACCTGTCATTTTCTTAAGATTGTCTAATGTGTTTTCTCATTTTCGCGCCAATACATTGTAAATATTTTGTGATATTATAATGGAGTGGGATGATAAAGAGAACCGAATCTCTGTGATTCCATGAGGCACACAAAGTAGGTATGGAACCAAATACTATATTTAAACTCTCCATACTCTTGGTGTTAGTCAAATGTTTGTGTACCGGGCTATGGATAGGTACAATGAAACCTCCTCTGTTTGTGACAGAAAAAGATCTGGCCGTCCACGTAATGTTCGTACAAAAAGGCGATTAAAGCAGTTAGGGAAAGAATTCAATGAAATCCTGTCCGAGAGCAAAAGATTTTATCTCGGGAGATGAAGACAGCACCTAGAGGCTAGAACCATGTCGCGTATTTTAAAAGATGACTTAGGACTTGCAGCCTATAAAATATGCACTGGTTATTTCTTAATTGATAATTTAAAAATGAATAGGGTGGTAAAATCAAAACAACTACAAGGGAGGTCACAGAAATAAATTGTTTACGGATGAGATTTTTCTTATACTGTTTTCTAATGTTTGCGCGAATTTCACTCATTATAATAAAAATCTTAATAAACCGCGATAAAATCCGTAAAAAATTGTTTTATTATAATGAGATTTTTCTTAACAATTGAGCAATATTTTATAACCTTATTTATGCTCAAAGCCCTAAGGATTTTTTCATTATCCGACTTCAGTGATTGTTGGGTCTGTGGGTGGGGTGTTATGAAGGGGTGACTGACTCATATTATTGTGAAAAAGGTATCAAAACATCGGCACAAGTGTATTAAGAAGCCCCTTAACAACACCATGTTCAATAACCAAAAATAGTCCTTTCAGCAAGGCAGCGCCGAGTCAAAAAGCTCGATCTAACCTATCTTGGTTAGAAACCAACATTCCGGACTTCATCAGAGTTGAAGACTGCCCGATCTAATCCGCTGGATTATGATTTATGGTCAGTTTTGGAGAGTATGGCTTACTCTAAATGCTATGATAATTAGGAGTCCCTAAAACAATCTAACGATTTTCCTATGGAAAGAGTGCGTGCTGTTGATAATTACTGGCCTCAACGTTTAAAAGTCGGTTTTAATTTTTTCCTATGGAAAGAGTGCGTGCTGTTGATAATTACTGGCCTCAACGTTTAAAAGTCGGTTTTAATTTTTTCCTATGGAAAGAGTGCGTGCTGTTGATAATTACTGGCCTCAACGTTTAAAAGTCGGTTTTAATTTTTTCCTATGGAAAGAGTGCGTGCTGTTGATAATTACTGGCCTCAACGTTTAAAAGTCGGTTTTAATTTTTTCCTATGGAAAGAGTGCGTGCTGTTGATAATTACTGGCCTCAACGTTTAAAAGTCGGTTTTAATTTTTTCCTATGGAAAGAGTGCGTGCTGTTGATAATTACTGGCCTCAACGTTTAAAAGTCGGTTTTAATTTTTTCCTATGGAAAGAGTGCGTGCTGTTGATAATTACTGGCCTCAACGTTTAAAAGTCGGTTTTAATTTTTTCCTATGGAAAGAGTGCGTGCTGTTGATAATTACTGGCCTCAATGTTTAAAAGTCGGTTTTAATTTTTTCCTATGGAAAGAGTGCGTGCTATTGATAATTACTGGCCTCAACGTTTAAAAGTCGGTTTTAATTTTTTCCTATGGAAAGAGTGCTATTGATAATTACTGGCCTCAACGTTTAAAAGTCGGTTTTAATTTTTTCCTATGGAAAGAGTGCTATTGATAATTACTGGCCTCAACGTTTAAAAGTCGGTTTTAATTTTTTCCTATGGAAAGAGTGCGTGCAATTGATAATTACTGGCCTCAACGTTTAAAAGTCGGTTTTAATTTTTTCCTATGGAAAGAGTGCGTGCTATTGATAATTACTGGCCTCAACGTTTAAAAGTCGGTTTTAATTTTTTCCTATGGAAAGAGTGCGTGCAATTGATAATTACTGGCCTCAACGTTTAAAAGTCGGTTTTAATTTTTTCCTATGGAAAGAGTGCGTGCTATTGATAATTACTGGCCTCAACGTTTAAAAGTCGGTTTAAATTTTTTGTAAAATGATTTTATTTTTTCAATAATTCATATATACCAATAGTACTAATCGGATCGTATTGGACATTGTTATCATTTATCAAATATACCATCGGAACCTCATTTTAAATCTAAAAAGAAATTATCACAGATTTAATTAAAAAAATAAGTGAACTACTTATGAACATTTTAAAAAGATATAATACTTAAATTATTAAAAACTGCATTATTACAATGTATGTAAGTATGTCTCTACTCTCTTGTACACGTTAACAAGCCTGAAGACATTCGTAGATAATGTCGAAAGATACAGGTTCGTGCAATAAAAGGAATATTACCTAATTTTAGTAATGTTAATAACCATGCTAACTTAAACTCTAATATAATATTAGATTAGATATATTCTCTTTAGATTACATACACATTTATATTATCTTCAACCAATAAACTGTTGCTACAATTCTCAAAAAAAAAAAATTATATACATGGTAAATATCCCGTTATAAATAATTTTAGTAATGAAAACAACTATGTTATAATATAATAATAACATGTATATTATCAACCCTTAAATATGTCCCACTGCTCTGCACGGGTCAACTCCTCGATCAATCAATCAGGCCAGGAGGGTTTTGGGCCATAGTTCACCGGTGGGAGGGAAGCGCTGTGCCGCGCTCCCGGCTGCATGGGTACCACCATCTTGCTTGTTTCTCCCGTGAAACAGCTTTGCTGTGTTTCGGAGAGAAGGGCAAGACAGGCAGTAATTACTGGCACCGAGACTTAACATCTTATGTCTCAGGATAGGCAACACATAAATGAGTTGCCTGGGCTCGTTCCAGGTATACTAGTTTATGTTCATGGGCGACGTCGACCACTTACCATCAGGTGGTACGTTTGCCAGTTTGCCTACCCAACTAACATAAAAAAAAAAGATCTGGACCAACGCGGGTTGTTGAACTTCACACATCTTCAAAGACTTAATCTCATCAGGCATGGAAGTTACCTCACGATGTTTTCTTCACCTTGAATAACTTCACCTCCAATAACCATGTTAAATTTTTTATACCGTTGTTATAAAAACATCATATACCATAAAAAAACTAATCGAAAATTGTATTCTGCAAATAAAGGAATTATGTTTGATGATAGTTACCTAAATATTATACTGATAATAAAAAGATTAGATACTTGGTCGTGGGCGTGTTGTTTTGCAAGTTGACTAACGTGAGTTTTTACCTCGTCCGATAAAAGTGAGATAACACTTTAATTGTAATTAAAATATTAATGTTGTGAGTTTTTCTTAATAATTTCTACTGCCACGCTTCTCTGTGTAATACAATTTTAAGGAAATATAATGTATCTAATATATAAAATTTCCATGTTACAATGTTAGTTACCGTACTCCTCCGAAACGGCTTTACCGATTTTTACCAAATTTTATATGCGTATTCAGTAGGTCTGAGAATCGGATACTATCTATTTTTCATACCCTTAAGTGATAAGGGTGGTCAACCCCTCAAATTTTAAAAGTTAACGCGGGCGAAGCTGCGGGCAACAGCTAGTAAATATATAACTTTAGCACTACGATTCAAATTTCATTTATAAAAAAGAACGAAAAAAGTTAAAAGTATATAAGGTATCAATTAATTATTATTTCTAATATCATCATCTTCATAAGCCTGTACCCGTCCACTGCTGAACATAGGCCTCCCTCAAAAAGATAGGAGATCGTCTTCCCACCTGGTTTATTGCCGGCCAAATCTTCGTCTACCAAAACTGTCAGCTGTGTGGTGTGGCTTAAGAATACCCTTACCCCAATACCAGCCCAGGGTGACGTAGAAGTCGACAAAGGGCATTAGCCTCTAAACATCCAAGGAGGCTAATATTTGCGAATTGATTGCTTTGTGTCAACTGTCAGTCTGTCTCATCGTGACAGTGAGATAGACTTGATCACTGGGCATCGATAGCACCGAGTGATGGCGGCACCATCAATCGATGCGAATACAACTCATCTGCGATTGCCAACCCGCCTGCTCAGCGTGGCAATTATGAGCATATCCCCTCAAATGGATTTATTATATACTAGCTGTTGCCCGCAGCTTCGCCCGCGTTTACTTAGATGTACAGCCGTTCGGATTTATGATGATTATTTTTATGGCCAAAGTTACGCTTTATAACATCAGCTACCTGCCAGTGAAAGTCTCGTCAAAATCAGCTTAGCCGTTTTATAGATTAACCGGAACAAACAGACAGACAAAATTGATTTATTTAATGTAAGTACCGCATATTACGCATATTACGGCTAAATATACTATCCACTAAAATCCGGCGAGTGCCACCAGTGGCGCCTTCGATGAGGTACCCCGGATCTGTTGAGCAAACAGGGCACCTCGACGGCTAGTCAGTTCGTCACGGGACCGACGCCACCTCCACAGAGGGGTTGAGCAAGAGCTATAACAGAGCTAAAAGTGACAGGGGGGGGTACCCTGTTTTATTAATGTTAATTAGTAGGATTTTATCCGACAGCAAAGCGGTACTCCAAGCACTAAACTCATACACAACAAACTCGGGCCTAATTCACGAATGCCACTGTTACCTCGGAAGAGCATGTCAACTTAACACAATGACCCTTCAATGGATAAATGTCACCTTAAATGGGACTAAACTACAACGAGTAAATACTTTTAAATATCTTGGTCACATACTCACGCCTGATCTCAAAGACGATTGCGACATTGAACGAGAGCGCAGGGCACTATCTGTTCGGGCAAACATGATTGCTCGTAGATTCGCACACTCTTCAGCTGAGGTAAAAATAACACTCTTCAGAGCATACTGCACCTCGCTATATACGTGTAGTCTCTGGCATGACACACAAAAGACCTATAGAGCGCTACGGGTGCAATATAATAATGCATTCCGAGTACTGTTGGGGCTGCCACGTTCTTGCAGCGCTTCAGGGATGTTTGCAGATGCACACGTTGAAGGCTTTGATGCAATTCTACGAAAAAGGTGCTCATCCCTGGTGAGACGCGTGAGGGGCAGCGCCAACAGTATACTGACAATGATTAGCAATAAACCGGACTGTCCGTATATACGGCATTGTAATGGGTTGCATGTCCCACCTGCAGCTTTCACTAGATCACTGTAGCTCTTTCTAAGATACATACTAATATTAGTTATTAAGAATAAAATGTAATACTAACATAATATGGACTTTGTCTGAAAATAAATAAATAATAAAAAATAAAAAAAATATAAAGGGGCACAGTGGCTCAAGGGGTAATGATGCAGCAGAAGAGCTGGCCAAACGTGGAGCAAATATGGAGGTCAAAGGTAATGAACCAATGACCCCGCTACCATATAGCCAGTTAAGGGCCTGGGTCAGAATGCACACAAATACACAGCACAAGGAACTCTGGAAGAGCAGAGACGATTATAGACAAGCAAGGGAAGCGATGCCATGAATGAAATGATGAATGAAAAACGGAGGTGAGTATCACCTCCGTTTTTCATTCATAATACATAATTATAATATAATAATAACGAAATAAAACGAGTAAGGAAAAACCTTATATTAAATACTAATAAACAAGTTAAGTATTTTATATATTATGTTTGTCAATTTACTATTGAACATTAATATCGCACCTTCAGAATAGTAGTGACGTATCTCAAAAAAACATTTTTTTAGGAAAACAAAAACGAAGTTTTGAAATTACAAACTTTCATCTTTGAACTGATTTAATTAATTTATTTTGTATGAAAACATATCAATTATTTGATTTTTGTAATAAGTTAAGTTTATCTTTTGTCAAATATGAGCGAAAAAGAAATTAAATGTTGCATATTTTAAAATAAAATTAAGGTTTTTTAAAAAGGTTCCCAGTTTAAGTCAGTATCATACTGAAACTGTTTTTTTTTTTTGAGACCATTATAGGTCTTAGGTCTCTTTTATTCTGAAATCATTGTACAGTTTTCATCTTATTTCTGAAAAGTGCACTACAAGAATAAACTGATATAATAATATCGTGTCACATAACGAAATAAGTCATTTTAAATTAAAAAAGATCTATGAAATTAAACACTTTATTTTCAAAACACTCATATTAAGTCACTTTGGTACAGAAAATAAACATAATAATCTCGGTCGTTCAAGTCAAAATCTGCAATTATAAAATTTAAAATAATAAAATCAATAGAAACAAATCAACCATACAACATTGTATTGTATTTCAATATTGTATTATCCATATAGAAATAGCTTTTTCAAAGAACATTATTACCATAATTATTCGTAAATCAGTCTTCAGGCAATGCTTTGCACAGCCAATGTTTATAATAAATAAGTTTTATTTTCTTTTTTAAATTAAGTCAAGTTAACAATTAAAGTAATAAAATTGTAATGCAATTATAAAATTAAAAATAATAAAATTAATAGAAAAAAACAACCATACAATAATAATTATTGTATTATCCATATAGAAATAGCTTTTTCAAAAAACATTTATTACCTACCATAATTATTCCTAAATCAGTCTTCAGTCAATGTTTTGCACAGCCAATGTTTTTAATAATTAAGTTTTATTTTCTTTAATACAAGAAATTGTACTTAACAAGTAAACAATTAGGTAAAATAATAATAATAATAATTAATCAATATTAATCGCTTAAAACAATATTATAAGAAGCTATAAAAAAATCAAACAAGCTTAATTTAAAAAAAGAGTGTGCAGTACGGAAATGCTATGCATAGGTGCATAGAATGTTTACCTATGTTAATAAATGGAATTAATTATAACTAAAAAAATCTTAATATCATTTTAAAATTTTAAATTAATACTTTGGTAATAGAATATGCTTCTTAAAACTAAAAACTAAAACATAAAGCAGAAGAGCCTCTTATACTTATAAAAATTGTTAAATAATGTTATTATAAAAATCAGCATAATAATGAGGTATCAGATTATGTTCAATTAAGGAACGCAAGTCAGTTTTTTTCCTCTCAGATAACACTAGTCTTTGGGAGTATGCTTTGGTCATAGTAATTTCTCTTATAGCACTCATCTTCCTTCTTTTGTTTCGCATGTTTACCTTGTTGAACTCATTTTGACTATAAGATGTCTTATAGTAAAATGTAAACGGATCCTCTTTAGTAAATTTAAGGATTTTTATGACATTCCAAGTCACACTGCCCTTATTTTCATTTTCGCTAAAGTTATATATATCTCTAAATATTTAAGAATACACGATCCGATCTCGCTAGATCCGCGTTTCCCCTGAGTCTCGTCCCAAAAAAAACTGTAGACATCTCTATAAGCTCCAATATCACGTTTGTGTTCACTTTCTGTGTTTTCCTCTAGATTTTTATCTTTTTTATTTAGTAACTCCACAACTGTAAAGTTAAGGCAATTTAGCTTTGTTTTATAATAGAATGAAGACGAATCACCGCTAGGACATTGCATTACTGCTTGTAGGTCGAAAACTGCACAAATATGGGATTCATCAATGTTGAGTCGATCATTGTGTTTCTCTTTTCGGGATAAATCCTTTTCTTTTAAATGTCGATCATATTTTTCTTTAAGTTGCAGTTTTTTTTCTGGAGTAACAAGTTCGTATTCGAAACAAAGGTCGCATCTGTCTTTCTTGGGTTGGAAAAATCCAATATTAAATTCTTTTGTGAAAATGTCATAATACAACCAATATTCACACGAAGCTTTTCCTGCGTCACGTCGAAATTTATCAAAATCTCTCCATAGATCCATTATGGTCTTCTCTCCGCCTATATATTCCCGAGAAGTTGAAGACCTTAAATAATGCGATTCAATCCTTGGTATGCAGTTAATGTGGTTCTTTATATCTTGTATGATTGCTTGTTCTATCCTTTTTCTATTATTATTTTTACCTCGATTATCTTTCTGGACAAAACCTTGCGCATCTGTCTTTTTTCTAACAGTTCTTATTTGCCTGTCACATATACCTAACGTGTTTATAAAGAAAGTTTTACAAACTCTAATTTTAGTATTATTAACTGAAAAATAAAATGCATTATTCGGCTGTCGTGGTTTAGCTGAATTTGTATATTTATATTTAGGTTTTATTTCTACCATGCAATTTCTAATAAAGGATCTCTGTAAATCTATGTTTCCTAGTGCCCAATATTTTTGAAATAATAGATTTCTATCGATCTCATTTATGTTATCGACACATTTGACTCTACACTTGCTGGTACATGGATCTTTTATTGAACGAGCGGGAACCAATCTTTTAGATTTGGTGTTAGAAACATATTCTTTCCCAGTATTTCGCAAAGTTTTGGCAACAACTTGTTTCCACTTGTTGTGATTTCGTAGACGTTTGCGAGATTTCCTTGGACCTTCCACAACAGAATCATTAGTATTTTCGGGTTCAGTGTCTGTAGTATCAGAAGATGAGGAAATACTCGACGCAGATACTCTGACTGCATTTGCAAGACGTGAACGGGGTCTATTTGAATACGTAGGGTCATCGTCACTCAAGTCTACATCACTTTCGTTTGAATGAATAGGCGACTCACAATAATTTTTAGGTGGTGTAGTTTTATGATATTTACCTGTAGAGGTTGAGGGTTCATATAACTTTGTATTCGACTCAATGGTGTTACTGTTATGAAGCGGGCTACTGCGACTGGAGGAAGATGAGCTACTTGAGCTAGAAGACGAGGAACTTCTGGACGATGACTCACTAAGTGCTCGCCTGGGTAGTTCATTAGTAGGTAGTTCATCTGCCAAGGGTTCCTAAAATGCATGCATTTTGAATTGAATATTTATATATAATTAAGTGTAATATAAATATATTATATTACACTTAATTATATATAAATATATTATCATGTGTGACTTAAATATACTACGTACACTTTATTGAATAATAAAAAACATAAATATATTTAGCATTACAATAATTTTATGTGTTGTTCAAGTTCAGTTAAATAATTAGTTACGAAAAGAGACAATATCTTGAGACCAACCCAAGTTATATTAGTTTTTCCATCGCAAAGTTCCTCTGCATAATTTGGCACACTTTTTTCAGGTGTGCCTTCTATTATTGACGGACTGGACGTCCGAGAGATATCGCTTTCATACTCATTCTGTAAATATCAAAACCACTATTAAACATCTATCTACCGTACCTACTTAGTAATAAAACGAAAAGAAAATTATGGGAATAAGCCTATCGATTTGACATAGGCTGAAAAACATTAACATTTAGTTACCTGCGTCAATTTTCGTTTTCTTTGCTCAATAAAATGAGGAATATTCTCTTTATTAATTTCATCCTGTAACGAACAACCACAAAAACATATACATTTCATATCTACCTACTTACATATCCGTAAAACGATGTCTAATAAATAAAAAAGGAATATATATTTATAATGATTAAATTCATACAAACCACGTCACTAGATTTCTGCATTTGGTCCGAGGGCCAACTTACATTTTTTTTATTGCCTGGTCCTACGTCCACCTGAAAATGTCAAAAATAATTACGATAACTGTTAAAAGAACCACTAAATGTAATTAGTGTAATGTAAATATACAGAAATAACCTTTCGTTGCTCATTTATTTGTAATTTCTCAAATATTAAGTCTGCTCTTCTCTTTATTTTTATTCTAATCTGAAACAAACAGGGCTAATAATATAGTTTAAGTATTCGGTATTTCGGAAATACAGTCCTAAATCTTATTAAAACAAACAAACACAAGTATCTTATGTAATTATAAGGACTCATTTAATAAAATAGCACATTTATTTGTCGGCAAATTAGTGTAGTAGTGTCACATTTTGATGTAAAATGTATATAAGTCCTTGGTTTTATTTTGAAAGGGACTCAATTCTGCTTAGACCTTATAAATATTCTTAGTTTTTAGTATTAAAGGGACCCAATTACCAATAAGTCCTAGAAGTAAAAACCAAAATCGGTAGTAAAAAGACCTAATATAAGAAAGAGTCTCTCTTATACTGAAGATTGAGATGTTTACTTACCCGTTTGTTCAGTACACAAGCGACTTATTACGTTTTAGGTCAGTTCACTAATAATCTTGCGACGACTTGTTCACTTCACTTTACATGCATCACTAATTGTGTCGCTACCGTTTTGAGCTGCGCGGGTGGAGGGACGGAGTGCGAAAGAGACCGAAGTATCGTAATCTTTATTCTACCATAAAAACGCCACTTCTTTATTACTGACCTAAAAGTGCGTACCTTTTAGTGACCCTCTACGACCGTAACTCGATTTCTTAGATTTTTGAGTTAAGTCCATACCGTTCTGAAGGTGCGATATAGTATCAATTTTGTTTTAAATAAAAGCAATTAAGCAGAAAAAGCATTAACATACAAATTTTACAATTAAAACCAATTTAAATAAAAAAATACGTTTATTTAGGTTTATTGACAGTAAAACAAAAACGTCATTTTAAAAATAATTAAATCCAGTATATGCTTTCATAAAAGGAAAATGTTAAGCGAGAATTCATAAATAAAAATAAATAACCAAAAATAAAGTTTTTAATTTCTTAATCTTCAAGTTTTCATTTTTAAGTGAATGTATTCTTGTTCATCAAGGTCTTTGTACAAAAATGTGTTTAAAATTAATCGTAAAAAAATTACAAATTCCATGACACCAGTTTTGTATAAAATAAATAAAATATTTTTTACTTTTATGCTGTTTTTTGGTTAGGGTATCGTACCTGCTTTGATTATATCAAAGCGTACAGCTTGGCAAAAAAGAGTATGAAAAATGAGGGCGCTACTTTCACTTAGGTCTCTTACAATCATAATTTGGAAAATGAGCAAGATAATTTAATGAAATCGTTAAAAATAAATGTGAAACACTAAGCTTTACTCAAAATATAGTATTTGTCGGCCAAGTATTGTCAACATAATCCCGTGCGGAGATGCTGAACTCCCATCGGGCGCGTCCCCAGGTGGCTTTCCAAAAGGAAGGACATCATCTCGACAACGTGGACCAAAATCAGCAGGGGGGGGTTGGGAATAAGGGAGAATGCTTACCACCTGCTCTATCTCCACGAGTGGTGTATGGTGCGCAACGGTTGTAATCGTAAGCCTGTCATGTAATTACAGTTATATTGTGACTTACAGTCAGGATCGATGGTATTGCCTTAGCCGGCCGTACCATGAGGAGTAAACCTCTATAAAAAAACCTCAATTCTCGGCGTTGCGCCACGTGGCGTCGGGATGCTCGCAAGAGCGGCTGGGGAGTTCATTAGTCACTAACGGCCACCCCTGGGATACAGCCCGTCCTCCCAGTGGTACATAGGGTTACCTGGGTGCAGGGGGCACCACTCAGGTGGACGTTTTATTTCCCCCATACTCGTGGGATTCAAAATGAACTCATTATCAAACAAAAAAAAACAAAGCAAGGCGGAAGAGGGTACAAAAACCCTAGAATCTGCTCATCTACCCCGATGAGCAGATTCTTGCTGCAAAATCATGTGGGAAGGTTTCTCAGCAAGCGAGTGAGGGAGAGGAGACCGACGGCTCTGTGATATCGATGACCTCACAGGCTTCAACAGAGTCAGGTGCTCCTAGAAAAAGAAAGAGGAGAACTTGTGCGGACTTCGGAGGTACGGCTACATCGAAACGAAGGCCAGTTTTAGATAAATATGGATTCATAAAACCTTTAGCATCTCCAAAAGCAAAATTGAATGAGCCGTTGCCACAGCCGGAGGAACTTTCAAAGCAGATGCGTGAACAGCCAACTACTAATCTTACCAGTAAAATCTTTGAAAGTCTTGCAACAGTTGAAAGTGTTGCGGAAAAATAAAAAAACATGAAGGGTGAATTTGTCCGCGCATTGCATGTAGCCATTAGGACAGCCCAGGCGGCCACTGAAGAACTAAGGGAGAGGTCATCGAGTGATCGATTGGACTGCCTAGAACAGGAAAATGCTTCATTACGTAGAGAACTCGCAACTCTAAACAGTAAAATGGATCGTCTTATGAATGAATTAACAAATCATAAATGTAGAGAGATGACAAATAGTCTAGTTGAGCCCGTACCTTCCAGTTCTGACTATGTCACTGTACAGCAAGTTCAAGCTATAGTTGAAGGTAAACTATCATACTTTCTTGAGAAAATTACACCTGAAGCGAGTACCAGACTTCCACTTGGCCAAAAGAGCAGTGGCGAAAAACCTACAGCAGGCAATGGCAAAGAATTAAAAAAGAAAAACAATATTAAGAAAGGACGTAATCAAATTGCAACACAGGCAATAACATTAGCTCCGCCTGTAGAAGCTTCCCGGGATTTGACACAAGCTGATATTTCACAAGCTTCATGGTCTCAAGTGGTACGGAAAGGGAAGAATAATAACAATATAAGGGAAGCAGTATCACAGCAGAAACATCCTAAAATTTTATTTTGCAATTAATTTTGCAATTATGGCAATTAAGCCACCAAGGCTTCCTAAATCTGCAGCCATTGGTATTACCATCCCAGATGGAGCACAAACAACGTATGCAGAAGTGATGACAGCCGCTAAGTCACGTATCAAATTATCTGACTTGGGAATTTCTGTAGTTCGTCAAAAAAGAGCAATAAATGGAGGTTTGTTATTAGAAGTTATCGGACCGGATAATGTTGATAAAGCTGATAAACTAGCAAAAAAGCTAAGATCGGAATTGCTAGATCTCAAAGTAAATGTCTCACGACCTGTTAAAACTGCAGAGATACGAATAATGGACCTAGACGAATCAAGACCATTACAATGTTATCGATGTCTAGAATTCGGCCATAGTCGACATCAATGCACCAGCCCTGTAGACAGAAGTAATGTTTGCTTTATATGTGGCGAGGAGGGGCATAAAGCTAATAGTTGTGAGGCTCCAAAACCGAAATGCCCGATATGTTACAGTGCTGGGGTTCCCTCAGAACATAGAATGGGAAGTCAGAAATGCATCCCCTCAAGGCAGAGCAAAAGTGTGGGAAAGAAGCAGGCTCCCAATACACGTTCATCTACCAGTAGAGAGGCTCAAGTGAGTCAAAGTTATGCTTTGGAGGAGGCAATGGATGTTTAAAATTCCCATCAATTCAAAAAGTTCTTCAGGGCAATCTAAATCACTGCCGCGCAGCGCAGGACCTGCTACTGCAATCCGTTGCTGAGTTATCAATTGCCCTGTCAGTGGTGGCGGAACCCTATTGCATTCCCGCCCATCCCCGATGGTTTGGAGACAGTGCTGGATTAGTTGCGGTATACTGGAGTGGAAGTGAGGGTGATCCTCCATGTTTGAAAATAGACTCTGAGCCTGGTATAATTGTAGTAAAATGGGGAACCTATGCTATGCTAGAGCGTGGGGCAGTATTCGGGATAATGTTAGAGGGGAGGCATTACTTGAATGGGCTGCTGCGCTTGATCTCCAACTTCTTAATCAGGGGTCAGTTAGCACATGCGTGAGGTGGCAAGGAGAATCGGTTGTGGATTTAACGTGGGCGAATCCTTCTCTTGCTCCATTTGTATCGGATTGGAAAGTGTTGGAAGAGACGATCACACTATCTGATCATAGATACATTATATTTAGTGTTGATCATAGACCTTTAAACTCTGTCACACTTCCACACTCAAGTCCATGGCATCGTTGGGCACTTACAAAATTAAATCGTGACCACTTAATTGCTGCTGCTCATATCGCCGATTGGTCCGCATTCCCTGGCCAGGATATTGATGCTGAAAGAGAGGCTATCTTAATTAGAGAGGTTATGACCTCTATGTGCGATGTCTCAATGCCTAGGATAAGACCAGCTAAGAGAAAATCTGGAAAGGGATCCATGGGGCCGGCCATATAAAATAGTAATGGGAAAATTGCGACCCTGGGTCCCTCCCCTAACTGAAACCCTGGATCCAAATTTTATAGAGGAAGTAATAGAAATTCTTTTTCCAACGAATACCACTGAACCTTGTCCGCTTTCAACTCAAGTAATGGAGTGGTCCGAATCTCTGGAGGTCACTGAGTCTGAAGTAGAGGGAGCAATCAAACGTATGACTGTTAGGAATACTGCGCCTGGCCCTGACGGTATTCCAGGGCGGGTGTGGGCGATAGTCCAAACAGTGCTAGGAGACCGACTTAAGCTATTATTTTCACGCTGTCTCTGCCACGGTGTTTTTCCTAAGATCTGGAAAGAAGCAAAACTATTCTTCTACATAAGGAGGGAAGGCCCATTGACATTCCATCTTCCTATAGGCCTATTTGTTTATTGGACGAGCTAGGAAAGCTATTTGAACGGATTATTGCGTCTCGTATCAATAAACACTTACAGAACGATG
The DNA here is from genome assembly GCA_963853865.1 of Helleia helle. Lineage (NCBI taxonomy): Eukaryota > Metazoa > Arthropoda > Insecta > Lepidoptera > Lycaenidae > Helleia > Helleia helle. Next base: position 12,963,525 of record OY971433.1, on the reverse strand, counting down.
GCCCTGATTTATCAGATGGACAATATGGCTTTCGTTGTAAGCGGTCAACGATAGATGCAATTATTTACGTCCGACATCTATCAACACAGGCTATATCCCAGGGAAGGGTGGTACTTGCTGTAAGTATTGATATAATCAACGTATTTAACTCTCTTCCCTGGTCGACGATTGTAAGGGCTCTCGAATATCACCAGGTGCCACTCTATCTGCATTCGGTGCGCGTCCGCCAACGCGTACAGACGTCCGTTAGATCTTTGAGTTCTGTTTACGCTGAATTCATTGTTCACTCGTAGCTGGGGGATTGTAAATCCAGTTAACCGATCGTGTGGTGGCATATAGTTGCGAAAGCAAGCAAGTGCGTAAACGTTCCCGTGCGTTCCGTGCTTAGCTGGTCTGACCTCCTCGCCCCACTGTATTCATACGTCCAGCGTCCTTACACACTAGTGAAGAGCTCCGCCGGGCTCACCGCGTTTGCGCGAAAACCTCGCATAGGTTTTCCGCGCCCGCATAGGTTGTTCGTTGTGCTTTCGTGGTGTGCCGGTACCACTCGCGGTTTGGTCAAATTGTTAGGCGTGGAGTGCCGCTTTCGTTTTTCGTGCGAAAAGTGCAAGGTGCGATCCTGCCTACGTTTCACGTAAGATACACGCGAACATACACACCTACCTGGGGTGGCGTCCCTGTACCCGCCTCAGGTAGTCGACCGCATTCCTTTCTACACATCCTCGCACAGGCGAGCGGTATAGGTAACGGTTAGTAGACCATGCGGCCTTGATCGACCAGATCAAGTTTTCCACTCCAAGCCCATAAATGGCTACCACCGCCTGAACAAAACCGCGCTCTCTGCGAGTGGTGTCGTTCAATGCGAACGGCATTAGAGCGAACATCGACGAAATTCGTATATTCGTCAAAAAACACGACGTAGACGTCCTCCTTGTGCAGGAAACGTTCTTAAAACCCAGTATTAGTGACCCGCGTATAGTCAATTATAATATTGTTAGGAATGATAGGACGCGATCCCAACTTGGAGGCACCCTCATTTACTACAAGAGGTCCCTCCACTGCATACCTATAGATACGCCGGCCCTAGAATCACTAGAGGCCTCCGTCTGCCAGGTGAGCATGACCGGCCATCAGTCGATCACAATCGCCTCAGTATACCAATCTGGTAATAGGAAACTATTATTTAGCGATTTAAATACGCTATTAGAATTAGGCAACGCTGTCTTGATTGCCGGCGACCTAAATAGTAAACATCATTCATGGGGCTGCAGAGATAACAATAACAATGGAAAGATTCTCTGTAAAGCAGTCGATGATTTAAACAGTATTATTATCGCCCCCTATGAGCCCACGCGTTTCGACTTCGCAAGTAGCGAGAGGAACGTGCGGCCATCTATACTAGACATAGCCATTCTACGAAATATCACCCTTCAGGTACATTCCATAGAAACCATTCAGGAGCTTAACTCAGACCATAGGCCGGTGCTTATACAACTCGGCGACCCGGCAAACAATAGAAATACAGATAAAAAAAAGATCATCGACTATAAACTTTTAAACGATAATCTGAAAATCCTTCAATCGAGTCATCTCGATAATATCCCCGACATAATAGACAGTCCTCAAACTGCTATATCAGCATGCTCTGACTTCACCGACCATCTGGTAGCAACGATAGAAAAGTCATCCAGGGAGATCTCACAGGCCCATGACGGCCGATGGGACTTCCCGGAGGATCTTAAAGACCTAATACGCGCAAAAAATGCAGCAAAGCGTACATACTCTCGCTACCGGACGGACGAGTATCGACGAGCTCTCCGTGACCTCGAACGACAGGTCAAAGCCCGGGTCATAGAAAATAGAGCAGAAAGGTGGGATCGCCTCCTGAGTGAAATTTCACCTTCGCACGTGGCCTACTGGCCACTCGCCCGTTCAATGAAAAAAAAGACGGAGGCATAGAGGCACCTATGCCTCCGTTGAAAAGATTAAATCGCGCGCCTGCACTAGAGGACGCCGACAAAGCGGAATGTTTAGCCGATACACTCGAGAGTCAGTGCACTCCGAGCCAAATAGTCGCAACTCCCCCCGTAGGCCCCCACGTAGAGGAGGTAACTAGGGAGGTGGCGAGAAGGGCCTCTGCGCCGCTGGAGGGAGATCCAATCCTTCCGACGGACGCAGAAGAGGTCCAAGACATTATAAAATGCCTCCACGCCAAGAAGGCCCCCGGGCCGGACGGGATTTCCAACAAGGTATTAAAAATACTACCGCCCGCCCTAGTTATCCTCCTGGTTAACATTATAAACGCCCTCCTCAAGGGTTGTAGGTTCCCTGATATATGGAAAGAAGCTACGGTCATAGGAATACTGAAGCCCGGAAAACCACGCTCGGAACCGTCTAGCTATCGTCCCATAAGCCTGATAAGCTCGTTAGGAAAAATCTACGAAAGAATTCTGCTTAGGCGGTTGAAAACCGTCATTAGCGAAAAGAATCTTTTCATAGATGAGCAATTCGCCTTCCGCGAAAACCACTGCTGCCCGAGGCAAGTCCACCGTATGACGGAGGATATACTCAGAGGTTTCCATAAGAAAAACAAACACGATACGTGCGCTGTATTCTTTGATGTAGCAAAAGCCTTTGATAAAATCTGGCACGAAGGCCTCATATTCAAACTATTCAAGTTAGGAATACCGGACAGATTAGTCATCATCATCCGCGACTACCTTTCGGGCCGGCATTTTAGATATAGAGTAGAGGGCACTCTGTCCTCTCGGAGACCTCTGAGGGCCGGAGTCCCACAGGGCTCCGTGCTGTCTCCGACCTTGTACAACTTGTATACCTCCGACATCCCCGAACACCCGGCGGTTAAAAGGGCTCTCTTTGCAGACGATACCGCTCTGTATATCACCCACCCCTCAGCCGCAAGGGCTTCCACCATCCTCCAGCGTGCCGTCACCGAGCTGGGTGAATGGTTCGCAAAATGGAGGATTGATATAAACCCAGAAAAAAGTGCCTCCATAAAATTCTCACGTAGGAGGGTCACAAACAGACGACCTTATCGTACCATGAAACCGATAAGGTTAAACAATATAGAAATACCCAGAGTAGATCAGGTAAAATACCTGGGGGTCACCCTTGACAGGTCGATGTCATTTAGACCACACATAGAGTCAGTCACCAAAAAGGCCAAATTCGTCTTGAGCCGTTTATATTTCTTAATTAACAAAAACAGCAAAATGCCCCTCAGGCATAAGCTTACCCTGTATAAAACTTGTATCCGACCCATTATGTCATACTCTTGTGTCGCATTCGCGCATGTGCCACAAAGTCGACTTAATGCACTACAAATAGTCCAAAATAAATTTTTACGCATGGCAACCGGTTGCCCGTGGTACGTAAGAAACATCGACCTGCACAGGGACTTCAGATTAGAGTCCATTAGGGGCCACTTCAAAATGACGTCAGAACGTCACTTTGAAAAGGCACTCCTTCACCCAAACCCGCTCATCGTGAGCGCGGCAAACTATTCCCCAGATAGCTCAGTTCCAATTAGACATAGGTTACCTAAGCATGTTTTAACAGATCCAGCTGACGAAATCTCTCAGCTACTAATGCGCGACGCAAAAGCGCGACGCGATCGTCACAGCATACACAGACACACACACGGTGCTAGGTACACCTGCACACCGCTTGGGCCTAAAAAAAAAAAAAAAATCTATCTGCAACACATTATTCGTGCCTACCTATCAGAGAGGAGTATATGTTACGTGGGACGCTATGGGATAATGCATAGGAGAGAAGTCGTGTGTGGGGTTCCGCAGGGGTCGGTTTTGGGTCCTCTCCTGTGGAACCTTGCGTATGATGCAGTTTTGCGTGCGGAACTTCCCAATGGAATTAATATTATTTGTTACGCTGATGATACACTAATATTGGCCGAAGAGGAGTCTTTTGATGGAACAATAGCCTTAGCGGAAGCTGGCTTAACTAGGATTGTAGCAAAAATTCGCTCTAGGGCTTCAAATAGCTCCACAAAAAACCGAAGCGATATGGTTTCATACCCTACGCCGAAATGTACAGCCACCGATTGCAACAATTCGAGTGGAAAATGTTGAAGTTAGTGTAGGACATTGTATGAAATACTTAGGCATATATCTAGATAGTCGATGGTCTTTCGAAGAACATTTTACCTGTTTAGTACCACGACTACAGAAAATTTCGGGTGCTTTACAAAGACTATTACCCAATATTGGAGGTCCTAGCGAAGAAGTCCGTAATCTATACTCGAACATTATCAGATCTGTTGCATTATACGGTGCTAGAGTTTGGTATGATCAGTTATGCGGCGCCCGTCGCCGTGCAGCTAAAGTTCTTGCTGCTCAACGTCGAATTGCAATAAGAGTTGCGCGTGGGTATCGTACCATCTCATATGAAGCAGCCGGTATCCTCGCACGGTTTCCAACGCTGGATATCCTGGCAGAAATGGAGGCGCAAATGTACAATGAGATTCGTACTCTTCGCCGTGGAGATGGTATTGTACCTACTACATTGGTTACCGAAATTAGACAGCGAGCCCGGGAAAGTGCATTCAACGCCTGGCGGATACGACTACAAGAACCGCGTAGTACAAGACAGCGTGTTGTTGAGGCTATCTTGCCAAATTTCCAGGCGTGGTTGAGCCGAATTAATGGTGGTACTGTAACCTTCCGGCTAACTCAGATATTAACTGGACATGGCTGCTTTGGTGAATATCTCAAAAGGATAGGAAAGGAGCCCACGGCTCATTGTCACCATTGTGGCCATGAACAGGACAGTGCACAGCACACGCTTGAGTTTTGCCCAGCGTGGCAATCGGAGCGACAGGTCCTTATTTCACATACTGGAGCAAACCTTTCTCTGTCGGCGTTAATAGCGGCGATGTTGGATTCACGATAGACATGGGATGCTGTAGTTAATTTTAGCGAGAGTGTCATGCTCCAAAAGGAAGCTGCAGAACGTAGCCGCGAGAGGACTAATCCTGATCGTAGGGGCAGTCGTAGAGGAGGCAGAACATCCCGATAGAGGTAAACATGGTTGCAGGTAGGCACTATGGGGCTTTTGTCTACCCATGACTAAACATCTTTGCAACCCGCGGATGGCAACGAAATGGATCACTCCATTTTCCGTGTTAATTGCACAACTGTCTAGTTGCACTAGACTGGGAAGTGCTCCGGCATAGCGTGGTGGGAGTCCTGGCGTTGTTCTTACCGAGATCACAGGACTCCCCAGTAAGCGCTTAGGAAGATCACCGAGGAGGTTTTTAGTGGGTAAAAATCACCACATACCCCGACTCTGTGCCCCAGTGGAGTTTGGACGATCTTTTTGAAGATTTTCCTCCTCGAAAAAAAAAAAAAAAGTATTGTCAACATCATAGGTTTTCATTTAGTAAAATATTTAGTTTCACCTGTCATCACGTCATACTCTTTTTTGCCAAGCTGTACCTGATACCTGAAAGTATGTAAATACGTACGTAAGTAAATAGCATTACTATCTGTGGCAAATACTACCTACCTATACTACCTCAAGAAACACGACGAGGATTATAGTAGACCAAGTATAGTTACAGATCCAATTGCCAAATATTTTGAGGCTCTTATTTTCTCTTCTGATGAACGTTAAGACTAAGACTTATTTGTGTCCTTATAAGGATGGATATGTGCGAGCAACAAAATATAGGTATCGTACATGCAGAATTAGAATAAAAGTAAAAAAAAATCAAAAAAAAATATTTCTTTATCTCGTTTCATCATTAGGATATAATTATCTACTGCTAATGTTAACAACTAAAAATGTTCAGCAAAAACATGTTAAATCACAATGGTCAGTAATACATAATAAAATAGTGTGAAAAATATTATAAATGTAATAGAAAGCAATCACGGTAGATTTGCTGCTCTATTTATTGAAGAATTCCGTTATATAGGTATAGAACATCACTCAATTAGAATGGATATTGCGATGACTATGATGCGCTTCCAAAGCATCCTGTACAGTTGTTTCTACTCATTTTACACCTACAAGTAATAAAATGATACATCATCGACTACTACTATTTTAGTACGAACTGTGTAAGTTTATTAGTGATTACATTGCAAAGTAATATTCGGAATTGGTTGGAGGAAAGCGCTGTACCGGTGGGAGGGAAGTGCTCTACCGGTGGGAGGGAAGCGCTGTGCCGCGCTCCCAGCTGCATGGGTACCACCATCTTCTTTGTTTCTCCCATGAAACAGCTTTGCTGTGTTTCGGAGAGAAGGGCAAGACAGGCAGTGTAATTACTGGCACCGAGACTTAACATCTTATGTCTCAGGATAGGCAACACATAACTGAGTTGCCTGGGCTCGTTCCAGGTAAATATAATTTATGTTCATGGGCGACGTCGACCACTTACCATCAGGTGGCACGTTTGCCAGTTTGCCTATCCAAGTAACAAAAAAAAATAGGAAGTTGGGATGACAAAACTATAGCTGTCTCCGAACTAGGCGGTATTGTTCTATGTTGAAGCTGCTGCGAAACTCGATGCGTGGCATCTGAAGAAACATACCAGCTCAATTGTGGACTATTCAATAATAAATAAATAAATAGGTATCTAGTGTCTAGTAAACAGTCATTAGGCTAGACTATAATTATGTTATTGGCCTCGAGAATTTGAACTAAGAACTAATATAAGAGATAAAAGTGTGTACAGACAGCGATACGGGGCATAACTTTCGATTGCACTGTAAATATCAAACTGTGCGAACCAAATAACGCAGATATAAACATGTATGACAATTCGTAGATACTTCAAGTTCCATTCATTTGAAACAACTAAGAGCATAATAGATCATGGAGGGTAGAAATAAGGAGTGCTCTACATATACATTTGTGTATGAAAAGTGTCAGACGATAAACGTTAAATGAGGGTGGCGCCACAGTCTCCACCATGGTTCAAGCCTTGTCGTGGTGGTGGGGCTCAGTGGCCTAAGGTGAACGCAGCTTCTTGGGCGAAGCAAATTGAGCCGAGGGAGCTGCTCTTTGTACCTACTCTTATAGGAAAAAGGGACAAAAGAGCCAACCCCATTGTACTGTCTTGACATTGGGAGGGGTCGTTCTGTTTTTTTTTTGTACCATAGGAGGGCAAACGAGCAGTTGAAGATTTAGACTACCGACGCCCATAGACATCCGCACAACTAAAAGTTATGCAGATGCGTTGCTCTCCATTTCCTTGTTCTCCCAATGGACCACTGGAAAAGCATAATCCGCACGAAACGAAACAGCATAGCTGTCACTTGACGCCGGTTTTATGTGATACATTATATGATACATATTGTGGTATTTATTTATACTTACAGTATGATTTTTACATTACTCTTGGGAAAGACCAAAATAGCAAGATTTTAAGGAGTAAAATGTGGTACTGGTTATAGATACAAGTATTGTTAATGTTTATAAATATATTTAACTAGATGTTACCCGCGATTTTACTCGCCCTAAAATAACACTAATTTCTGCTAACATAAATAACCTTTCTTTCACTCAACCCGACGCCAGGAGGCCGTATGGGCGCAGACTGCACGGTTGGCGGGGGGCAACCATCCACTATAACAAACCAATAGTGAACCAAATGGGCTCACACTAATCCAACGAAGCATTAGGGCTATTAGCATAGATCCCTCCGAAAAAAAAATCTTTCACTCAATAGTCGTATACTATCACATACAAAACATTAAGCACATGGCAAGTTGTCTTCATCGTCATCGATGCGACATCACGTCCTCACAGAAGGAGAAGACCATTCCTCCTGAACCTCGAAGCACCCAGCGCCGCCTGCAGGCAGCTATACTCCGGAGTCTGCCGGAGTATGGCGACGTACGCTACACCTGGGCGGGTCACCTTACCGCGACAATAAGGTCTAGCTGCGATCGGCGCAGCGGGTCATCGTGGTGAGAGTGATCCGGGGGTTCCGTACGGTTTCGTGGGCAGCAAAGACTGCCATGACCGGTGACCCCCCGTGGGAGCCCGTGGCGGAGGTTCATGCCGAGACGCACTCCTATATGCTCTCGTTGATACTCGTCAACAGATAGCTGATGTTATAAGGAGTAACTAGGGCTAAAAAATATCATCAATCCGGGTACGGCTGTAAATCGTAAGTCAGCAATAGCAACATTATATAAAATTATTTACATACACAAAACATTATCTTTATTATTCTATATCTAATGAGATATACCTCTACTACAAGATGTTAGTAATTATAAAAATCATAACCTTGATGTAAAAGTAATATAAAAATAAACCTGTCTGTTTTCATCGTATACCTACTTTAAGATACATATATAAGTTATAACGGCCTCCATATTATAACTACCTAGTTAAACATTTGCATTAACCACGCGGTAGGTAAATGTATATACATATTCTTTATTGTGCAGTAATATACCGAGTAATAATATCAAAAACTATAAATTTCAAGTGCTTGTAGCATTTATATAAAAAAAAACACAAAAAATTAAAACCGCCTTCAAAAATAAGACTAAAAAGTAATCAAATAGGTAATTGCGTTTCTTTAATTTTTGTGCTTACAACTTATAATCAACTTATTCTTCTACTGATGTAGGTACAAACTTTGCGTTTACCACCTCTTTATAGGTACCTACGTACCTAGTTACTTTTGAGTTGTTTCGAGTAGGTGTTGTATTTGTTGCTGTACCAAGCCAAGGTTTAGGTAAGTTACCTACCTTGGCTGACACTGAATCCAAAAGTAAATACAAATTTACGTAGTAAACGCAAAGTTTGATCATTCAAAAAAGAATAACAAGTCAAGTATTCGAATCCCGCCAGGGAACAAAAATATTTTCTGTGTTCCGGGGTCATGGATGTGTATTAAATATATGTATTATATAATAAAAATCTTAAATATATGTATAGTATAAAAGTATTGAATATATTTCCGTGGTCTGGTACCCGTAACACAAGTTCTTCGTGAACTTACCACGGGACCAGATTGACGTGGTGTGAAAGCATCCATAGATATTATTATTAAGTAAGCAATTACCTATTATATTATAGAAATCTTTAAATAAAACAGTAGTCAGATTTCATGTCTGTTAACTTGTTTGCGGTTTATGATTTTTACATTCTCTACGTTTTGGTTTACTCTACATCAAGTATCAACCATGGCCACGGAGTGAATTTCGAGTAAGCATTAAAACTCTTCTTTTTCTTACATACTCGGAAAAACATTGATGATGATTTTGTATTAATTATTATCATTCGTACTTATTTACATAATTACAGGTTATAAAAAATCTTTTTTTCTTCAATCTTCACTCCGACATTTTTGTTGTTCTATCAGTATTATATTGAGAACCATTTAAAAGTGGTTTTATCTATTTACATAAAACTGTCAAGGTCAATCTACCTGCGATATTTTTATATTTATAATAGAATTTAAGTTACGATAATATGTTTCGCATACTTAACATATTTTTTGTTGGTGAGTACAAGCACGATAAACTCAAATCTAAGCCGACGTCGCGTTGGTATAAATATAAAACTACAGTGAAACCTGGTTAATTGGGATCTCAAGGGACCAAGGATTTTGTACCATTTAAAGAGGTTTTTCATTTATCCAGTTTTTCAATTAGACAGGTTTAAAATTTAGTTGTCTCATTTACAGAGGCCCCCGCCTATAGAGGTCAAAATGTACCGTTATTCTATTCAAATGTTTGTAAGCAATCGGGTCGAAACCTGTCCCAACCTGATAAATTGTCTCACTTATAAAGGGAATTGAGCTCCACAGTCCCAATTATAGAGGTAAACATCGAAAAAATCCTAGAAATCAAATCTCATTTAACCAGGTTCGAAAAGTCCCATTAACAGAGGTAATTCGATGAAAAAGTGCCGGGACCTCATTGTAGTTTCAATAATAGAGGTTTCTCACTTATCCAGGTCCCAGTCAACCAGGTTTCACTGTATTTGCTACTGTTAGTGTCAGTCAGTACCTAATCTAGTATACCTACAATTTATCTGGATTTAATATAATATATATCCAGTGAGATATCTGACAAAGTCGATGGTAGTAGCTTGTCAATATTGATAACACCAATCCAATTACTATCTAAATTAAAAACTGCGATAAAATAATTACGATATCGAGCGTAAATAAACCGGTACTTACCGAGGATCTGGAGGAAACTATCCTCTAGCCTCATCGTTGAGGATAGAAGATAGTCGGTCCCTTCCAGCTCGCTGGGGGACATCAGATCGCTTCTCATTTCGCACTACACAACACACCACATTATTATGATATTTCACTGTCACACAACTGTCTAATAAACGAAACGTAAGGTTACCGGTGTGTAAACAAGACTACGAGTAGTCTATTATATAGTATAGTTTGTATTTTCGATAGCGTGTGCCCGCGACGACACACGAAGTCGCTCTCAGCTGTTTCGCCCACTATAAATAATGTGGAATTGAGTGAATGCAACTAACTGCCAGTCCTGGTATCGTAACGCCTTGACGATGGATATTATCTATTTTAGGCGGTATCTAATTCGCGTATCTTTATGGTGGCTTTTATTGATTATAACGATGATAACTAAGTCAAATGTTAAATACCTAGCTAGTGGCGTTTGTGTTGTAGGTCGTTAGATAATGATTTTTTAAATCGTTAATAAATAACCGTGTAACTTCTAAAATCTAAAAGTTTTTGACATTTTTTATTCTAAAAAATTTCATTAAGAGTTGTCGTCTTTTTGTGATTCTGGAATATCTGAATCCTGGAGAGAAATATGTAGACTTAAAAATCAAGTGCGAGTCGATCTCGTACGCCGAGGGTCACTAACCATCTATATCTTACTAGTCTGCGCCATAGCCCATAGGCCGTATAAGTACCTTGGCACTTGGCAGTAAGCAACGTCTTACTATTGACAGGTCTGTCAAGACTCAAGAAACCTATGCTTACTCGAAGCTATCTCACTGTCTCTAGGTATGAGACGTATTATGCAAAATGAGTTTGTAATTTCTATTCATTCTCAAAAATTGCTGGTAGTTGATGTTACATAATCTGATAAAGAACTTTGGTGTAAATTAGCGAACGCGCGTGAAGCCACGCCCATAACTTGTTTTGTTTGTCTTACAAAAAGAACGTACGAAAAACATTTCAAGGATTTAGCAAACATGCTTATTATCTTTAAGTCTACTCATCCTTTTTTTTTCATTCATAGTTGTTTCAACTTTATTTATATCACAGTAGAAAGAGGTAGAAGAGAAGATCTGGTAGAAGAGCCAAGTTTGCTAATTCCTGTTTCTATTAACTTCAACGATGCTAAACTCTGCATTCTAGAACTGAGCAATAATGAATCGTAAATATGTTGCCTATATAATATAATAATATCAACCCTTTTATGACCACTGCTGGGCACGGGTCTCCTCCTCGAAATCGGGCGAGGAGGGTTTTGGACCCATAGTTCACCGATGCGCTGGCCCAAACATATCCGATGTGAACTTCACACACCTTAAAAGACTTTTAAACTCATCAGGCATGCAGGTTTCCTCACGATGTTTCCTTCACCGGTGAACAAGCGATGCCGATGGTTTCATGTTCAGATGCAGGTATAAATTAAGAAAAACCCATTTCTAGGCATCACAGGATTCATGATCGAACCCGGGCCTCTCGGTTCTCACTCAAAAGGCCGAGCCCAGAAGTTTTTTGAAGTTTTACTTCAAAAAAAAATACCAGATTGGGTACCTACCTATATTTACCCGACGAAGGGGATGCACGGTGCCGTGCTCCAGTCTGCATACAGAAGATGAAAACGTTTCCTTGATCAGTCCCAGGTGAAGTTTTATGGTCATGGGCGACGCTGACAACTTACCCCCGGGTAGCTTGTCTGTCCGTTTGCCTATTCAAGTTACCTCCGACTAGACTAAGTCGGATTTTTGGCGTTATATTATAATTATAAATAATAGAGGTAGAGTTCGGGAAGTTGAGATTTTTTATTGGAATTATAAATTAAATGTCCTCTTCTCTGACGATCTTTTTTCAAAATTTCAATAATGTTAATAATTTTTGAGTTATCAACGAAAGTAAATGCCATTTTTTTCTTAATTTTTGATCCAATTTCTATATATTTTTTTTATGGGCTAATAAATCCTCGAGATACATTTTTCTAGACGTTATTTCGAATCGAATGAACTATCGCTCATATTTTTAGCTTTATTACTATTTTTCGTCCTTTTGAACTTGACTTTTTTTTCTTTTACGTCGGGAAATGCTCTGAAGCATCTTTAGCCTGCTCTACCCACTAAAACCCGAGTGCCAAAAATGCCGCCTTTGTTGAGGTGCCCCGGATCTATTGAGCAAACGACCGACGAAGGGTACCTCGACGGCTAGTCACTCCCTCAAGGGACCAACACCACCTCCACAGAGGGTTCATTCCGCACCACAGAACAACCCCCTTCAACGTGGGGACAGTGCAATGGCGTGAGGTTGCCATTCTCGCCCCCTATCCCCCCTGCACTTTTGTCCCCTCTTCTTATAAGCGGGGTACAAAGAGCAGCTCCAACGGTTCAATTTGCTTCGCCCAAAGGCTTTGTATGGGGAACTTGGCGGGGAAAAAACTTGTTGACGAGACTATACATAAAAAATGCTAACTGTTAGATAAATTAAATGCTTGCTCGCATTTACACAGCATTGTAATAAATTATATGCAGTCAAGCTTATAACTACAGAAGGCATCAGTATTGCGTTTATGCAGATATGGGAATAATTAAAACATGACTATGGTAATTAAACATTTTACACAAAAGCGCTTATGTTTTACGAATTTCGTAATGCTTTTGCTTTTTTCGTAAAAAAATGGCGTCTAGTCTGTATGTTTCTCTCTGTCTCTATTAAGTATGGCTTCGGCATTTTTTTAAGGAAATAAACACGCAAAGACAACCATGTACAATTTTACTGTACACTATATTATATAAATCGTCGAGTCACGGTGTCTGTTACCAAACTCCTCCGAAATGGCTCGATCGATTCTCATGAAATTTTGTGTGCATATCGGGTAGGTCTGAGAATCGGTCAACATCTATTTTTCATCCCCCTAAATGTTAAGGCTGGTCCACCCTTTAATTTTATTTTTTAGATAAAAAAATCGTTTTTATTTTTTTATAACGATATGGTTGTAAATCTAAACTAACGTGGGCGAAACTGCGGGCAACAGCTAGTATAATATAAATTATTTGACTATGATAGCAAATTGAAGATATATTTTTTTGTTTGTAATAAAAAGGAAGACGAAGGTAAAGACTTAGATACTATCATTCTCATACAAATAATATATTAAAACAACATGTAAAATTAAAGTTTATTATACAGTATCAAATTTAAACGTACATTTAATTAATACCAAAAGGCACTGATATAAATATAAAAATAATAATACATATGTATCTGTATTATACTGATTTCGTCTATGGAGTAACTATTAAATTTGATATTTTCGTATCCATTAATTTATCTCGGACTATTGCATAAAATATAATATGAAAAAAATATTCCAAAATTAAATATACATAGGATATCTATGTCATGTCTATAAACATATACAAAATTAAAAATGCCATAAAAACATGTATTGAAATACATCTATAGAAAATGTTGACACTTATACTGCCATATTTCTTTTTTTATAACAGATCTTCTGATTATAATGAAACAAGTACGGATTTTATTGCGGTTTATTAAGTTTTTACATGCTCGCGTACATAAAAAAACCGGGATAAATTCCGTGTGAAGTAGTTTCATTATAATGAGTTAAATTAAATAAAACCCGGAACAAAAACAATACTTAATCCATTAATATTTTTTTAATTAAAAAAAAATGCACAGAGTAAATACTTGAACAGGCTGAACAATATGAATACACTAAAATTAAATACATATATTATGGCGAATTTTGTACGTGTTTGGCACCTGTGAGAATCAGACCTATACGTTGTACACTAGGCATCGCTTGCGTTCGTCTTAACTTACATGTGTGTCCAGATAATATTTTTTTTAAAAACCTTTATTAAAGATATAATGTACATACATTTGATTCAGATAAATACATAGATTTGAAAAAGAAAAATTTGTCTCAAGTCTAGACATCTTGTGTATAACCACTTCTTAAAACAATGTCATTGTAAAAAGGATATTACTTGATTTACTGAACATTTTAACTCATTAGCAAGATAGCATGTCTGTAGTAAAATAAATTACATAATAAAAGTATTAAAATAATAACAAACGCTCAATGGAAAAATGGAATATTAGTAATTTCACAATGGAAGAGAGCCCTACCCTGCCTATAATATAAAAAGTTATAAAATATACCACTCCAATTAAAAAAACATAAAATAAAATAATTAACACTGAACGACGCTGTCCAGACACATTTTTTGTCAAATAAAACTGTTATAATGAATAACATTATCATTTCTGGACGGAAAGAGACACAGTTTTTACCTTCATATTTAAGAAGCCAAATGTTTGAGATTGGTTCTGAGTTGGTAGAAAAATAAATTACATACACGTTTTCTTGCTCAATAAGGGAGAGAGACATTATTTAGTACATTATTTACTAATAGGAAAGTTTTTTTACTTTCCTATTAGTAATTGAATAAACTTAATTTAAAATTCATTACATCTTAAAACTACGAATATATAATATTGTCACCGTAAATTGTAATAAAATATTATTTTATAAACTAATATTCTTATGAAATATGAATACTTTTGAAAATAAATATACACATACAAGTTTGATATAACGGAGAGGCATTAAATGAAACCACATATACAATGTACCATTTTCAGGCTACACACCAAAACTTAGACCAATAGAATAGTTTAGTCACAGGATAGTTTTAAAGTTTTAAAGCCGCTCCGCTTTGTTCGACCCAGTGAGATGCACCCTGTGCCGCGACCCTGTGCCATGCGGGGCTGTGCGACGTTGCCTTTTTAACCGACTTCAAAAAGGAGGAGGTTATCAATTCGTCGGAATCTATTTTTTTTTTTTTAATGTATGTTACCGGATTACTCGAAGATGGCTAGACCGATTTGAAAAAATATTTTTTTGTTCTAAAGGGTATACTTCCCAAATGGTCCCATGATAAGGAAACCAGGATCTGATGATGGTATCCCAGAGAAATCGAGGGGAACTTTCGAAAAACGTAGGGGCGACTAGTGCGTTTGATATTTTTTTTATAAAGTGTTTTGAAGGACTTCAATTTAATGAAGGTCTGGAGTCGATCTGATGCTGGAGCCGAAAGACAATCGAGGGAACTCCTCAACTATTTACATCAGTAACCTTGTGTTTGGGCTTGATTAATTTGTAATGATGAGAACTTTACACCTAGATGGGTTGTGACTGTCATTAGGGGTCTGAGGATGAAGACAAAGGACAGTTAAGGGAACTCCTCAACAGCTTACAGTAGCTACCTTGTGTTTGGACTTAATTAATTTAAATTGATTAGAACTTTGTACCCATATGGGTTATAAGCGCCATTACAGGTGTGATGATGGAGACCATACACAGTCGAGGGGAATCCTCGACGATTTACAGCTTTAATTAGGCTTACTTCATACGGTAAATAATATTATGCCAAAATCATGTAATTTTATTACTTGTCGTCGTTAAATGAACAAAAAACAACTGTGGCTTGGAAGCGCATCATAGTTTTTCAAGGTCATCATAATATCCATTCTATATCTATATATTGGTGATGGTCTATACCTATATATAATGGAATTATTTAACGAATAGCAGCAAATCTGCCGTGATTGCTTTCGATTACATGTATATAAAGTTTTACGCAATTCCATTTCGGTTTTTTCATTTGTTATGTAATGATTTAAACCCTTTCTACTTTAAATTAAAAATAAACTAAAAAGTAATAAAATAATTTCCTTAATCTTTGTGCCTACAATTTATAATCAACTTGTTCTTCTACTAATATACAATCTTTGCATTTACCACGTCATTATTGTTACTTTTGAAGCCGGTGTCGTATTGGTTGATGTACCTACCTCCCTACATACCTTGGCTGACACCGACTCCAAAAGTAACAATAATGACGTGGTAAATGCAAAAATTGTATATTAGTAGAAGAACGAGTTGATTATAAATTGTAGGCACAAAGATTAAGGAAATTATTTTATTACTTTTTAGTTTTTTTTTTAATTTTGAAGTCGGTTTTAATTTTTGTTTAATAGATTCAAAGGTCAGTGGACATTTTACAAACGATGTTTACGTTTTACTTTGACTAAGCACGTATTTAAGTTCTTTGAAAAACTTCTTTTTTAATTTCTCTTTAACATGAAGCATGTGTAGTATATATGGTTTAATTTAATGCCTCTCGCTTTTATCAACTTTGTATATTAAAATCGTTTTTTTTAAAAGGACGGATGTTTTGTTTAATTCTAATTTTTAGGCATCACGTGTTAATTACCTTATAAAAATAAAAAAGTGAAAGTGAGTATTAAAATAATCTATATAATATAATAACTTGAAGCAAAAACGTTGGACCCTTTTTTAAGAGACCCCTTTTTGAGAGATTGCGCAAACGGAGGAATTCGAAATTTAGTACAGTCAATGATTCAGTGGAGAGGGAGTGTAGAAAGCTATTATTTTTGTGTAATATGCATGACAAATACATTAATTAAATAAAATGTTACACACTACAATATTCTTCTTCTCTTATTTTGGGTCCTTGAAGGATTTGACAATATCAGAGTAAAGCTCAGTTTGCGTTACAAAAATTATTAAGTTGAGACAGAAAACTTTGCTTTGTGAAAAGCTTCGAGGGAGTCGTAAGAGCAAAATTAAAAACTGAGAGATGAATCCGTAAAAACGTCGGAAGTGACGGGAACACTAAATAATGACACATTCAAATTTAAATAATGTCAATGTCAAACAATAGATAATGTATGACGTTTATTTTTTTTTTAAAGAAGTTTTGAAGTTTACTTGTTAGATATCTGTCAAACTAGATTTGAAGTAGAATGATTTTTTAAATTGAGATCGAATTTAGATTGTTAGGCGACCTCCTGTAAGATAAAAGGAGGGTACCTTAAAAGGTTTTAACAATATTTGCCGACATTTCTATGACTTAGTGAAGTGCCAATCAAAAATATTTTTCGTAGTATATAGAAGAAAAGAAATATAATTTATTTAAGCACTAATAAAACAAAGAATGTCCTATTTCTTTTTTTTATATATTTACTAGTAGTATCGATAAATACTACTACATTATATACTTACAAATACCGGGCCGTACAAAATATTAGTCAGTCTCTCACGTGACACAATTAAAATTACTTATCACTAGGGCACAATATTTTAACAATACTTATTAATAACTAATATACAACGAATACAAAACTTACAATACTAAGACTGGAAGGATATGTTTGTTCAAAGATTTTGCTTTCAAAATAACATATTAATGAAGCAAATCGTTTTTAAACCAATATAAAACAATGGCAAAATTATTTTAAACTAAAATATATCTAAACAATTATAATCGAATAACGTTTGTGCCAAATCACTCAATTTGCAAGCAAAATAATGAAGGAGCAAACTGAACTTAGTACAGTTGAACACAAATACCATAAACATATATATATTTTTTTCCTTTTATGGCAATGAGAATTTACTAAATGCCAGTGTCAAGTTAAACATAATTAAAAATGGCTCTCTAAATCCTACCTTAGACAAAAATCAGATTTTTTTTACTGGTTCATCTTTAAAGCCAAATATCGATTAACATACAGCTTGGCAAAAAAGAGTATGACGTGGTGACAGGTGGAACTAAATATTTTACTAAATGGAAACCTATGATGTTGACAATACTTGGCCGACAAATACTAGATTTTGAGTAAAGCTTAGTGTTTTACATTTTTTTTTTTAACGATTTGATTAAATTATCTTACTGATTTTCCATATTATGATGAGACCTAAGTGAAAGTGGCGCCCTCATTTTTTCCATACTCTTTTTTGCCAAGCTGTACATATTTTTAAAATCAAATAATGACAACCTTAAATTCATTTGAAATTTTAGCTATACATAATACAGCATGTGATTTTATTTGGCTTATATTATATTGAATTGCAAATTAAACTCCTTGTGTTTTTTGCTTACAAAATGTTTGATGTGCATTTTCAAAACGAATAAAATATATAGTACATATTACAATGTATTTGATATTTTATTGAGATTCGAATGAATATTAAGTAGCATTAACTTTTTCTAAGTTGTAGTAAAATACTAAAACTTATTGTCACAGGTATCTATAGTCAAGTTTTTTTCTACTTTTCTCTCTGAGTGAAGTGGAGGGAGATTCACTATACATAGTGTAATGTTTTAATAGGCAAGCTGCTACATATACGACTAAGGGCGGCTACGCACTGATCCAAATGTGTGAAAATACAAGTTCTGAAAATTCTCTTGCTCCGGAGCTCCCCTACAAATGGAACTGTGGTTTCTTCGATCAATAATCATCTCTGAAAATCGGATGACAAAAACGATCTAGAACTATCACACGCGTTCTACGGCTACTTTGGACCGTATTTTGTCTCATATCATCGAGTATATAACCGGATAGATTAAATAATGTGAGCCATAAAAATCCGAAACTGTTCAGTGATTTGTCACTGATATATTTGTACGTCCAATCGGCCAATCATCCATCAATGGCCATTGGTCGGCCAATCAGAGCGCAGAACCGGCGCAGCGTTGTAGCACAAATTTGACGGAATTTGTTTACATACAAAACATTATCACTCTATTCCAGTTACATGCTCGTTGACTCAGATGCAGTGCGTAACCATAACCACAACAATATATATTTGTTACCCTAATTTTAGACGGACTGAGCGTCGACCTCTTCGCCGTAGTCGAGGTCGTCGTAGCTGAGCTCGTCTTCCAAACTACCGTCCACCCCCTCCTTACCGCCGGGACAGGCTAAGCATCTGAAAACGATGGATTATTTAAAATCACCATTATTATATTTTTATTTGACGTATTGAATATGATAGTTTTTAACATAGTGTGACAAAAGAGCAATGAATTCTAAGACAATTTTTTATTTCATCATCATCCGCCTGTATCCGTTCACTGCTGAACATAGGCCTCCTTCAATGAACGCCAAGACGATCGAACGCGGACCGGCCACATCACGGAAGTTCTCAATAGTGAAAAGAGTGTTTAAATTCAAGATTCCACCCGACTTTCATCGCCGCCAACCCTAGTAAAATCGTCATTCTACAGTTAAATTCATCAGCATCATCAAATATTGTGTCCTTGGAAAGTCACAACTGCAATGTCATCGCTAGGAATTTATCGATGTTAACTACTATACAAACTTCACATACATTTTTCCATAAATCGGCTACTTTCCAATTTCCATACACAATCACAAAGCACCCAACCTCCGAGTGGCAAGGGATCGGTCGTCTTGGCGTTCATTGAGGAAGGCCTATGTTCAGCAGTGGACGGATAAAGGCTGATGTGATGATGATGAATCCTAAAACCCCCCCGCGGCGAGACTGTGAAGCTCGCTTTACAATAATTCCGACTCACCTATTGTATTGTATTGGCCGAAAGGCCAAAAGCGCAGCCCATTCGGAAAAAACGTTTTACAAAAGTTGTTTATTTGATAACGCGAACTAACAAGTTTTCCCATAACATAAATCCCCGCCTGCTACGTCTAACTCTCATTAACATACAGACTGGTAATTTATTCATTGAACAGCTTCGACAAACAGGTGCTTAGATATTTTATACATTGGCTACTTATACGATACTAATATTAATGTATAAACTTACTAACTGGTGCCCGCGACTTTGGCTGCGCATGATAAGATTTTTTTCATATAAAGTTATCGTATGTTACTTCTAATACCTTCAAGAATATGTGTACAAAGTTTCATGATGATCGGTTTAGTAGTTTTCGCGTGAAAGCGTAACAAACAAACTTACTTTCACATTTATAATATGAGTAGGATATAAACTAGTTATTTTCGCAGCTTCGCCTGGTGGTTTAGTAAATTGAAACCTTCCTCAAAAGATAGGCTATGGAATACAAAAAGGTTTATATAAGGTTTCTTTTGATTTTGACTTCGTTTATTTTGATTTCCATGTATTAGAAAAAGTAATATAAATATAGATTTAAGCTCCGTAGAGCGTTGATTAAAGAAACTGTCCGTTTGCACAAGGTTTTCACCCATTCTATAAAAAAGCCATTGTGCAAGTTGGTGCAAGCTCATCTTTTCTATAAGATGACCAACGAAGAAGACTATTTTTTTAATTATTGATAATTGATAATATCATAAGACCGAATAAAAACACATGATGAGGATCGGTCAAAGGCTAGGTAAATATGTAAATCAACATCTGATAGTATGTCGTCAAAATATATGTTTGTCTAATCCGTCTATATATTTTTAACATATATCTATGGACGCTTTTACTCCACGTCAATCTGGTCACGTGGTAATTTCACGAAGAACTTGTGTTACGGGTACCAGACAACGGAAATATATTTAATACTTTTATACTATACAAATATTGAAGATTTTTATTATATAATACACATATTTAATACACATCCATCCTCCGGCTTGAGCGCCAACGCGCGACCATTGCGCCGCAGGGATCGTCAAATTTATGTGATACATTTATTTTAGGGTTAGGCAAGATATTTAGCGAAAGCAATACACGTGGTCTGATCTCTGTCCCTCTCAACGGTAAAATATCCCCACACCGCAGTACTGGCGACCGTGAGTTTCGCTAAATGCGTTCTATTTCTGTCGCACGTACCTGCCCTCGTTGATGCCGTAGTATAAACACTTGTCGCCCACGCACTCGCAGCACCCGTCGTGGAACCATCTGGAACACACAAGTTACCATATAGTCTAACCATCTATCCTGAACTGGTTCATCGACAACTTAAAATTTAAACTAGGGTCATTTCGCCTTTTTGCGTCCACTTAGTGGAGTTGTCAAGTTTGAAGGAGAAAATAAAAATGTTTCAGCACTAGTTTTGAATGAAAAATCAGTTTAATGTAATAATTGTATAGTCTTTTTACGTTTAACTCAAAGTGTTGGTCAAAACATCTGGTTATTTTCTGTAAAAATTGAAAATGACCAGAATTAGGCGATTTACCCAGTTTGCGTCCACAAAATCCAAATTGCGTCCACCCTTGGACCAATTCGCGTCCACCGATTTAAAAAAACGAATGTAGGAGAGATTTTTATGAATAATTGTAAAGAAAGATTGGATTTTAACAATTTCTTTATTCAAGAATATAGAAAAACCACCTTTGGACATATCAAGAAGCCATTGAACTACTTTTTTTACCATTTATTCCCAACGCTGGCTCCGGTCCCAGCTTCTTTGCTCTATCTGGTCCGCGTATATTTATTTTGTCCTATATAGTAGTCTTGGGAATGCCATACTCGTTGCATATTTTGTCTTTTGGATTTGTTCTTGTCACGAATATCATTTAACCCTTTTTTTAAATTTTCTTCTGCATATGATATATATTTTTAATTATTTGTAGTCTCCAAGTGACTCGTCTTAAACGAAAAAAAAAATTTAAAATGCAGCACATTTAAATTTTATTATTAATCGTAATAAGATCTTTACTACTATTATGATATTTACATTATTATTTGTATTACATTAAAAGATGGACGCAATTTGCTGCATAGTATCCACTATAGGAATAGTTTGCGTTCAACTTCCAAGTGTAATTATCGACATCTGTATCTTTTTGTACAATCATAATAATGTGGACGCAAATTGGCCATTATAATATACATAATAATAACGTTAAAATAAACATAAACCCAATATTTCTTTCATATTTCAGCACATAAAAATAAACAACCAACTAGAACATAGATAGACTAGTTCGCGTTCATTGCGGACGCAAAGTGGAATATTTATAAATTTGGTGTAGTAATTCGCAGCCACCATATTTTAACCGTTAACAATAAAAAAATCAAACAAATTCATGATTATTTTTATTTCATGTTTTATTATTAAGGTCTAAGAATAGCTATGTATCTAAATTTCAGATGAAACAATGAAAAACTTACCGTGAAACGCGCTGCTGCTCCCTATTTTTTAACTATTATTTCACACTTCCGCTCTCTTTTTTTACACAACAAATACTAATATTTTTTTTTATTAGGAAAAATTGCACATAGGGAAACTTTGCCTATGTGTGTGTGCTTCTTATATATTGAGGTCTTGGCAGAAATGACTTTTAGTTTTATATTTGTGTTAATATACTTATTTTCAAGCTTTTTTCAAAGGATACCCGTCAAATGGACGCGAACTGGGCGATGGAGGCGAACAGGCGAAATAACCCTACTTTGGTTTTAAATGGATTGTAATGTATAGAATAAGCGTCGAACATAAAACCGGATAGAGCGTGAGAGCCATAAAATTCCGAAAATGGTCAGTGATTTGTCAATGACGTCAGCAATTCATCCAACCAGTGATCTGTACTCTCATCGACCAATCATCCGTCAATGGCCATCAGTCGGCCAATCAGAGCGCAGAACCGGCGCAGACTCGCAGCAAAAATTGTCGGAATTTATTTTCTATTCCAGTTACATGCTTGATGAGAATAAGCGACCAATATAGGAAAGGGTCTCCTCCTCGAAATCACGCGAGGAGGATACTTGGCCACGCGCTGACGGCTGACCTAATTGAGATTGGCAAACTACACATACTCTCAAAGACTTTTTAATGTCAGATGTGTAGAATTTCTCATGTCTTCCTTCACTTGTGAGCAAACGATGTTAACATTGTCAGGTGAACAGTTCACTTTAGTCCTGTCTGAACTAAAGTGAACTTGTTCAGAAAACCTGTCTAAGAGATGCCGCAATCAAAATCAAAATCAATTTTTTTTTATTCAAAATAGTACTAATACAGTATCTTTACAATAGGACTCGATCCCTGATCCGAGGCCAAGCCTTTACCAACTAGAATGTCCTCGTCGTGCAATTACACAATAGAAATTATTCTCAAAACGAAAACATAGGACTATTAGATAAGTGGATAATTTCAAATATGACATCATTTCCTTCTCAGTTCAATCCTCTTCGCCATACGCTTGAGTTGTCAGATTGTATTCTTTTTGACTAGATTCTGATTAATATGTTTGAGCAAGGCAATAAATAACATTATAAAATTGGTAGCGTTTTTATTTAATGTAAACTTTATGTAATGCCATCATAAAGTATATCAAGGATATTCAAAAATTAAAACAGATCGCCCAACCACGACAGTACCAACAAAGAATAAATAATAGCCAGTGGTGGGATTTGAATGTGCAACCCATTCCAATGGCATGACACTTTATACTACAGCAGAAGTATAATAAGTAGCAGTATTATATACAAAAATCATAAAAACAAAAATGTACTAAGTAGTTTTAAACTAGCTGTTGCCTGCAGCTTCACCTGCGTTAACGTAAAAATACAGCTGTAACCGGACTGAATTTTATTATTTTTATAGCCTATGACACTCACAAGTAATGTTTTTTTTTCTGTGACTCACAAGTAATGTGGCTTTCTATTGGTAAAAGAACTTTCAAAATTGGTTCAGTGAATCCACAGATTACCCCTACAACCTGACAAACTTTACCTCTTTATAATATTAGCATAGATTTTAATTTCTTTCATAAAATCATTGTAAGAAAGAAAATATGGTGTAGCCATGTGAAGTACAGTATGCACTATTTGTCTTGGACCAATAAAGTAGCTTACTTATAGTGTTTAAAGTGGCATTGCAAACATTATTTATAACTAGCTGTTGCCCGCAGCTTCGCCCATGTTAACTTTGATTTACAACCGTACCCGGTTTGATGATGATTATTTTTATAGCCTAAGTTACTCCTTATAACATCAGCTATCTGCCAGTGAAAGTTCCGTCAAAATCGGCCCAGCCGTTTCAGAGACTAGCCGGAACAAACAGATAGACAGACAGGCAGACAAAAATTGAAAAAAATGTAGTTTTGGTATACGTACCGTGTATACATCTATATGCATTCAATAAAAAACTTTATTTATCTGTATAGATGATTTATCTATACAAATTACCTGATATGCTCAAATCTCTATATATATGATCAAGTTATAGTGCGATACTGTGTATTTGACCTGTTTTATATTTATATTACCTGAAACTATTTGAACCCATCGATCTGCAAGAAGCACGGCACTTGTCACTTGACATGCATTGAGACATGTAAGCAACAGTACAATTGAACGTCAACATGTTTCTGTTCACCGGAGCTGACTCTTGTTCAACACTCTCTGCAAAAAAAGTTTGCACATTTAAAGTTACATGTCAAACTGGCAGTATCCTAATTTTATGAGTTTTAGTGTGAGTTTATTGCAATTTCATGCCCAAACTACTAGATAAATTTAAAAAATTTACTGTTCTACATTTTATCCTCATATTCCCATTGGAATGGAAACTACACGGACAAAACCACAGGATGGATAGTTGTGTGAAACAAAGCACAGACAACAAGGAGTTTACTTGTTGACAGCTACTCCGCTTTAAAGGCATCCAGTACACAATGACACGAGGGTGCCTTATTAAGGCACGCGGTGTATCCGTCGTTTGCCCGCGAACAGGTCCCTCACGGCAGAACCGCCTGTCGTCGCCGCGCTCTGCTGCGGGAAGAGGTGCCAGTGCGCTCCTTCTCCCGCTCCGCCTCCTCCTTCTGCGACATCACTACCTAGCAGAAAGAGAGGACCCCCTGCCCTGCACTCTTACTAACGGTCATCACTCTAATGACTGCGGGGAGCGACCGGTACGCGCCCACTTCGGCGACAATTGGCGCTCTTTCCTGGTCTGCAGTGTCTTCACTGTTGCAGTGATGACACCCTGGCAAGTCCTCCAATATCAGGATGACCTGTCCTAACTTGAAACAACAGGTGATAGAACATAATACATTGCAGTGCAAGTCCTGTTAAATCCATTCCAGAATAAAGCTAAGCTTTTATACAAAAGACGCAAAGCTCAAAAAAATCATATCATAGTCCCGTAATATTTTGTCTCACGTCTATTATAATAACAGGTTGAATAGAATAAGTATAATAAATCCAGGTAGGTAACATTCCTTTCAATGACTCATCATTTGTTTAACTTTAAACCTTCCTACAATTTTTTTACAGAGTCACTTAACAATCATAGTCAAAAGCTTTTAACTAACTGTATGCAACTTTGTTAGTTTTTTTTTTTTTTTTTTTTTAATCTTAAGACTAATTCTAGGATTACTTGGAAAGTACATAGTACAAATAATGTTTTTAGGTTTTATAAAAACAATGTATTACTATGATATATTATTATACAGTAAGAATTTTAAAAAAAGGTAAGTAATAAACAAAATACAATGAACAGAAATATTTGTAAAAATAATACAAAAATGTGAACTAAACTACTTACGTAGATGGTAAACCAATTGTTTCTCTGACGCTGGTCTAAATGCCGATAGATCAATATCTACAGGATATGTGATAGAAAGCCATCTCTGTTGTGGGTCGGGGTCGCTGGTGAGAGCGATGAACAGTCCTGGTACATTATCAGTAAGTTCCTCAAAATACGAGGCCTTTGATAACTCAGTTTGAGTGTCATTGGGTTTTGGACACATATCTATAAAAAATTACTTGATTTATTTACATAATAAAAGAGAGAAGTCAATAATATAAAAGTAAATACTAAACACTCATACTGTTTTGAATTATAACTAATATAGAAGTTTTAACTCTTGAATGCATCCTTCCATATATTACTACAGAAACTTGAAATAATTCGAATGTACATAAATAAATTCAAAATAACTTACCTACGCAACTGCAGCATTCAGTATATAAATAGCCGAGACAATTAAAACAATCTTTGCAGCAGGAACAGTCCTTCAAATCACATTTACATGATTGTGTTAACATGCATTTAGACACAACACTAGCACAGATAGCTTCATTACATGCGTACACTATCGATGCAAGGCATATGAATGCGAAAACAAAATAAATTTTACGAGCCATTGCAATTTGCACCAGCTATCAAGTTCTTGTAATTAAGAACACAAAACACATCCAATTGTAGAACTTGATAAACAATTATAAACGTCCCTAGAAAATCTCTTTTATATTAATTAACACTAATATATTTGTTATTACTATGAACGTTTTAGTATAAGTCGCAATAATTGATGAATAAACTTTTCTAGTGTTTCGTAAATGCTCTTGATCTCTTCCAATCTCTACAATCAACAATGATCTCAGCAGTGATTTCAACGAAGATCTCAAGCACGGGGTACAAACCATAGATTATACACTTATACGGTACAAACTACCTAACATTGACAAGTAGATTTCCCGCAGGAATGGCGGCTGAGAGCAATATTAAAGCGCCTCTATGAAATATTTATGGAACTAAATTCAATTAGTATATTATGTCAAAAATAGCCGCCATATTTTAGTCTTAGTATTACGTCGTATTACAAAATTACAATAATGTTATATTTGTATATAGTAAACTTGTTTGTGTTTACTATTTTTGTGTTGAACTTACATGTGAAAGTGATTTCCATATATTTTCGGTCCATATATCACAAAAAACTAAAACTTGAGTTGTTAACCTAATGTCTTAGTAAGCGGGGGGATTTTCTTACACAATATGCCCAATTGTGAGAAAGACTTCGAAAATGGAAATGGCGAGTTTATACCACAAACACAGGAAAGACACGTATTATGAGTTCTGGTTGTCCCACTTTGTTCCTGCAATCAGAAATACCGAGACTCCAGTCTCCAACAAATTCTCTTCTTGTGACTTCTGGTGAGTGTATATGAACTTGTTTTCGTTATGAATCTTATATTTTTATATTACGAACCAATAATCGGTTGAGGTGTACTGCGCCTTAGGGGCGCTATGGGCGGTGACTTAAAAAATTTACGAAATTTTTTGATGTCAATATAATCCCCAATTTTTTATGCTTATCATACAGTCCCTATATAATCTACTATATAATAATCCATAAACTTTCCATACATATTAATGTACCCAAAAATATATTTTCATGTTACAGAATCTGTGCCACTCTTTGATCATGTTTAAATTGCAAGAGAATTTATATACTTATGTACTATGATCATTGCAAATTGTTGGATCCTACATGTAATATAATAAATTATCAGCTGGAGAAGGCTGTCACAAACAGATGGAGCAAATGCTTGACCAAGTTGTATCTACAGTTCTTAACTATTTAACTGATCCTGTAAGTATGAATATAATAATATGTAAATATACAATACAATAAAATTAAAGGAAAAATGATGGTTTCATAACTTTTTCAGAAATTTTAATTTATTATGAGAATCATTATAGAATTTACTAACTTTAATAATATATTTATTTTCTAACTGGCAAATTTAAAAAGGAATCCTTATTACTAATCCAATGTTTGTTAGTAGTCAGACGTCTACGAGTAGTGTTATTACTTCCATAACATTGGAAAATCATTTGTAGCATTTGCCTTTTTGCTTCTCTTATGCGTTTAGGGATCTCCGTTCACATAATATATGAAAAATATTTACCTAGTTTTTGTAAGAATTTAATTAAATTGGTATTTATATTTATCTAAATTATATTTGATCTCTTATTTATTAGTCGGTGCAACGAGGCACGAAACTAGTGTTGGAATAAATTGTGAGTACAATTGTTTCAGTTGCCGTTACAGTGGAGAACATTTTGTTAATAATATAACGACCGCCTGATGCTTAAAATATAGAATATCTAATGTTGAGACAGACAAATTAAAGATGCTCAGAGGAAAAACCATTATTGTGTCAGTCTTATTGGTAAGTTATTAATGGATTTAAGTGAATATTAATAATCATTTATTTTCTGTATAGAATGCTACTTTATAAATTTTAAATAAGTTATAGTTAGTATATGGGCCCCAACGTAAATGTAACTGAGAAATTGACCTGAAATTGAAACCACATTTTCATATGTGAATGCTTCAATACAACGGTTTCTGATTCTACTGAATTTGTATTTAGAAAGTGAATGAGATTTTTTATCTAACATAGTGTAGTCCACTGCACTAGAATAATATTATTAATACAAATATGATATTTTTACATAGAGTCCAGCATCTATGAAAAACTTTCAATAATTAAAAAAATTTTTTTTTTTAATATGTTGTGTCATCTCATCACAAACTAGGTAGAGCCTGTTCTTATGGTAACCAGACAACTCATACATAGTTATATATTTCTAAATACATACATATTATAGATAAACTACACCTAGACACAGAACAAATGATCATGCTCATCACATTTCATTCGATTGTTTGTCCTGGGTGGGAATTGAACCCACGACCTTCTGGTTAAGCAGTCAGGGTCACTAACCACTAGACCAACAGGCCAGTAATTTCCCCCACCATGGTTCAGGCCTTGACGTGGCGGTGGGGCTCAGTAGCCTAGGGTGAGCCCAGCACATTGGGCGAAGCTAATTGAGCCGAGGGGGCTCTTTGTACCCCTCTAATAAGAAGAGGGGACATAAGAGCAAGGGGCGAGGATGGGAACCTCACCCCATTATACTGTCCTGAGGTTGGGAGGGGTTGTTCTGTGGTGCGGGACAGCCCCTCTGTGGAGGTGGCGACGGTCACTTGCGGGACAGACTAGCCGTCGAGGTGCCCTGTTAGCTTAAAAAATCCGGGGCACCTCATCATCAAGGCGGCACTGGTGGCACTCGCCGGGTTTTAGTGTATCATTCCTGTCAATTTTCTTTAATTTATATATTTACAGATGATACAATTCAATTCGCTGGATTTAATTTAAATGTTATTTATGATCCATGTCATTTGATAAAAGGACTTCGAAATAATTTTTCTGTCAAAAATATATATTTTGACAATAAAATTGCTAAATGGACAGACATAGTCGACGTGTATAAAACTGACTGCCAGCATACTCAATCAAGGATACTCCATAAATTAAATGATGAACATGTTATTCCTGAAAAGATAAAAAAAAGGTATGCTTGCAATATCATTATGCAATATGTTTTCTGAATCAAGTTTCATCAAAGTCAAATGCTCATGAATTGAAAAAAATAAATAAGAATATGGTACCTAATTCACTATTATGTTTTAGTAAGAGTGCCATTGTTGCATTGCAGGTACCTCTATGTCTTACGGTACCTCTCGCTCGTATAATATTGATGTCAAGTGAAGGCTGTGTTATCATGTGTTTTTGTTTAGCCCATTGTATGTGGGACAGAGTAGGAGAAGGACAAGGCTCATGCATAACGTCTGATTGTGGCGTGGCGTCGGTAGTCAATAGTAAGGCTTTTGAGTCTAGACTGTTTGTTTGTCCCCTTATGCTATAACTAAAATGTGTATTTAAATCAAAATATTGGTTGAATTTCAGGTGAAGAATTGTGTGCGAGTATTCAGCAAAACTATGGCTAGTGTTTTAAATTATACTTCAGAAGTACTTCTGTAAGTAATAAATTGTAAGAGTATCAACACTATAAAAAAATCAAATATTAGTACATTGTTTTCTAATGTTTACGCGAACATTTGTCCTCCCGCATTGTCCCACACCACAGTACAACCCCTCCCAATGTTGGGACAGTACAATGGGGTGAAGTTCCCGTCCTCGCCCCTTGCCCCCTGCTCTTTTGTCCACTCTTATAAGAGGGGTACAAAGAGCCCCTCTTCGCCCAAAGTGCAGCGGCTCACCCTAGGATACTGAGCCCCACCGCCACGTCAAGGCCTGAACCATGGTGACCCGGCTCTTACCACCTGCTTGGGATCCCATTGTTAATATTATCAAATGAAAATCCATGCATAATATTGCTGTAAAGTATCCGAAGTGTCGGGATTTTAAAAATTGTTTCATTATAACAAATATTAGTATTCAAAATAATTTTCTTTCATTTCCAGCTCACTACTCAGATGGAAGACCAGTCAGCAGCAGCTTGGAAAACACCGCTGAAGTAGTGTCGTTCTTTGACGACTTATTTGACTGTCAATGGAGCTGCTGTATTCAACCGGAAAAAGAGTGGTAAACTACTTCGTTCAGCTGTTACAGCCAATAGCACACATCACGCATTCTGGCAGGAAGCGATACTAAATTATGAATAAAGGTATTCAAAGAAAAATTTAAGTAAGTTTGACACAAGCTAATATAAATAAAGCCCTCTAAAGAATAATGTGTCAACGTAGTGTCAACATGCTCGGTATGTCGCCGTAGACCCGTGGTATGACTCTCCTGAATGCATAACCTGATGATCAGGTGACAGGTGATTTTTGAATGAAGAATACTGAGCGTTACTTCCGTCAGAAAAAAAATCTGAGTTACTCTCTAGTCGCGCCTAAAGAAGTTTTACTTCAAAAATGATGATGTATCATAACCTTTTTCAAAAAAAAAATAATTTCATTATGAGAATTCCTTATTTACTAAATGCCTGCCTGCCTTATTGTGCTTGTACTTACAAATATTAATAACATTTTTTAAATTAATGGCCTCATTTATTTTCAAACATCCACGTGTCCTCTATGCTGCATGTGATGCTATTGGACAAAAATGTTAACTGATTTTGCACCTGTACATATTTGCCAATCCACAAGTACAGGTAAAGTTATTTCCCTATTATTTCCATAACGTTTAGGATTATTTTTCAATGATACATTGAAGTCTTATCATCCATTTCTACTTGTTTAGATGAGCTTTAGGCAGCTGCAGCCTTGGTGAACGTCAGTGAAGACTGTCCCAAACCCATTCTAACTCATTATTTGGGATCATTGATGGGGAAACTGGAAGCTATTCTGACTGCCAAATTTAAAGAGGTATTATATTATATTATTTTTCACTCTTTTTTTAAAACATCTATTCTTATTCTTCCTTATTACTTACTAGCTGTTGTCCGCAGCTTCGCCCGCGTTAACTTACTTAACTTAATTTATATTACTCGCAGCGTGATGTTATATAGCCCATAGCCTTCCTCGATAAATGTGCTATCTAACAGTGAAAGAATTGTTAAAATCGGACCAGTAGTTCCTGAGATTAGAGCGTTCAAACAAACAAACTCTTCAGCTTTATATTATTAGTATAGATTAATATCCAATGTTCGTTAGTAGTCGCACTTTACAAGTAGTGTTATTACTTCCATAATATTGGAAAATCATGTGGCATTTGCTCCCTTTTTGCTTCTCCTATGTATTTAGGGATCTAAGTGCACATACATGATAAATAGTTTAGGTAAGAATTTAGATAAATTTGTATTTAACTATTTAAATATATTTGATCTCTTATTTATTAGTTGGTGGAACGAGGCACGAAACTAGTGATGGAACAAATTGTGACTGCGATTACTTCAGTTGCTGACGCGATGGAGAACGATTTTGTTAAATTTACGACCTCCTGATGCCCTGCCTAAAATACAGAATCTCTAATGCTACAACAGATGAATTAAAGATGCTCAGAGAAAAAACCATTGAGCATGTCAGTCTTATTGGTAAGTTATTAATGGATTTTAAATGAATAATAAAAAACCTAAATGGCACTCGGGAACTGCCCGGGTAAAGCTATTGCATAACATATTTTATCAACTTATATTAGTCGGGTGTTGGGTTTATTTTCGTTACGGAATTTCTTGATAAAAGCTATGCAATAGCTTAATAATAATTTACTTTCTCTGTACAGAATGCTACTTTATAAATTATAAATATGTAGTTATAAAAAATATAGTTATATATGGCCCTCAATGCAAAAGCAACAAAGAAATTGACCTGAAGGTATTACCTGGATGCGCTCTGCTGCGCTCCCGACTGCATCGCCATCCTGTTTGTTTCTTCCGTGAAACATTTTTGCTGTGTTTCGGAGAGAAAGGCAGGACAGGCAGTGTAATTACTGGCATAGAGACTTAACATCTTGTCTTAGTATAGGCAACAAATTAATGAGTTGCCTGGACTAGTCTCAGGCAGCTTGTTTATGAATGAGATTCTTTGTCTTTAATAATGGAGTATTAGAATATTATTAATATAAATATGATATTTTTAAATAGAATCCAGAATTTATGAAAAACTTTCAATAATTTCTACATGTTGATTATATATTTTTCTTTTAATATTTCTTTTTTTTCTATTTCAGAAGGTTAGCAGTAACAAAGAAAGATCAACAGGCAATGTACGACGAAGAAAATATAAAGAAGAACAAAAAAAACGAAAAATTGAGAAGAAACTACAGTTCAGAAGACTGAAAGCTTGAGTTGAAACAACCTCATCACACAAGTGTGAAATTAATTTATTTAATTAAAAATAAATAATAAGTTCCAAAAAAATAATGTTTTATTGCCTCAATTCTCTATCATAAATTAATTTAAAATAAAAATATTAAAGAGCAATTTCGGAAAAAAAATAACAGGCAGCATGGGCTCTGGTCTTAGCCTGTTCCAAAAGAAGAAGAAGGAACGATAAATAAACTTCAAACTCTATTTTGCTTGTCAGCGGGATGTCTGCGATCGTTGTTGGTGAGTAGTGCGTCTGAATACGTAGTATTCTCTACATAGTTTGTGATCTCAAGCAATAGTAGTCTTTGATCTCAAGCAGGGGGTCAACAAAGAGTATAAATATTAAGTTGACCACCACCTATGGTCAACTTCGACATTATTTGAGACCTATTTGGGGATTGTTCAGTGCTGCAAGCCTATAAGTAAAAATGGGTCTTTCATAATAAAAAAACTTCACAAAGCTGAAGAGTTATTATTATTAAAAATATTTAACTATTATTATAAGTTTTAAAACATTAATTGTTGAGCATTTTGTGTTTAAAAAGTAAATAAACTTATAATAAAATATATATAGTGAAAATTATATGAATTTTATGCAATGGTAACATTACTACAATTGAAGTTTAGTCTGTGTTGAAGTTTTAACTTGGAATTATAATAAACAAAAATTAAAACCGACTTCAAAGTTAAAAAAAAAAACTAAAAAGTAATAAAATAATTTTCTTAATCTTTGTTTTTCATTTTTTCATTTACCACGTCATTATTGTTACATTTGGAGTCGGTGTCTGCCAAGCGTAGACAGAGAATACTATAAACTGCTGCCAGCCGTGGCGACATGAGATAGATATATTGAAGTGACGTCTGAAATGGGGGTTGCTATACAAAAACCTTTTGCCTACTTTAAGGCAAAACGCTAAATATAAAAAACTGTCATGTTTTTTTAAAGCTAAAACATTACACATATTATTATGTTTTTATTGGTATTTTTTTTTTGTTTTGACAAATTATTTTATACTGTGCCCGAATGTTTGAGATTCTTTATTGCGTATTTAATTTAAACTGATACGAGGGCATACTTTTAGCTCCGGTAGACCCTATGATCTTTTATAAAAATGTATATTAGAACTCTAATGTTTTAGAACTGGATAGGTATCTATACATCTATTAGAAAAATAAAATTAGAGTGTCTGTTTGTAATATTAAAATAACAGCTTTTCATTGAATACATATGGATGTGTACACGGTACATATACCAAAATAGCCTTTTTTACAATATTTGTCTGTCTGTTTGTTCCGGCTAATCTCTGAAACGGCTGGGCAGATTTTGATGGGACTTTCATTGGCAGATAGCTGATGTTATAAGGAGTAACGTAGGCTATAAAAATAATCATCACCATTCCGCGTACGGCTGTAAATCTAAGTTAATGCGGGCGAAGCTGCGGGCAACAGCTAGTAAATAATAAAATAAAGTCGATAAATATGAAACAAGAAAAATGATTATATTAGCATAAACATCTAGACTTTTGACATACAATTCTCAAAAGTCTTACTATAAAAATAAGAGTACTGGAGAGGAAAGGAGGAAAGGAAGAAAATAAGAGTATAGAAAATTAGTAATAAAAATAATTAAAATGCACATCCATTAAACTATTTTTATCACTAATTTTCTATATATAAAAATAGTTAAAGTAGATGTGATTTATTTACATACTATAGGTTAAAAATTGGCATAAAAAATTAAACAAAAACGATATTTATATGAACACGTATTTTTTTTATTTTTTTTTACACAGAAACGTACGTAACGGCACAGTTACTGCATGAAATTTCACATGCGTTGGTTGCTCTTCCATTGTTTTTGTGAATGGTATAACAGCAGATGGACATGGCATGGGTTTATTTATCTCTTCAGTAGCTCCAAGCTGAAATATGAAAAAAAAACTATTTTGTTTCCTTAAAGTACGATATTTTTTTTTATAATAATAACATATCTTTGTTGTGGACAATAAAATATTTTTCTTTCTTTCTTTAAAGAATGGAAGTCAAAATGATTCAATTTAGCATGAATACAAACTTGTCCCATCAACATAAGAGAAAGTAATTTGTCCGAAAACCACAAACTTACATAGTTAAATATTTATTTAGTTAATACTCACCTTAACAATTGGAAAAGCATCAGGGTGTATGTAAGTATACCTTCCTTTTTTAAGATATGTTTTGTATCAAAGTGCAAACAGCAAATCTTTGAACACTTCTTTGGAATCCAGTCATTTCGACCAGAGGCTTTAATCCATTTCTTCCGAATGTCAGGATTAACTGAAACTGTGATGTAAGATTAAATTATGAGTAACAATTTATAATTGAGAAATTGGTAACTTAAGGTATTAATAGTAGATACAAATGAATATATACATTATTTAAACTTTGTTTAATTTGAAATAAAACCTGCATTTTTGTAATTAATGCAAATATTCCTTCCCCCTTCCCCCTTCTTAAATATACTCCCTAGCGAGAAGGCAGGTGATGGGATAAATAAAGGAACATCTTTTTATCCCTTCCTACCCTCTGTTCCTCACTTTCCAGGTGTTCACTATTTTCAGAGACAATTTTTCTTCCTCCCCACTTTTTCCTAAAATATGAGTTAGCGGCAAAGGGGAGTAGAGGGAAGAGGGATTGATAGAGAGGGAACTCCATTCCTCTCCTACAACCTCTTTTTTACGTCACCTGTTGCGGAGTCCAGCCTCAATTTTGTAAAAATATTTAAACTTAATTAAATTGAATCCTTAACCTATTCTAGAAAATTTTAAAATGACGCAATTATTATCTAAGTACTATTTTATTCATTTATACACTAAGTTAAGTAAGTAAGAATATTGTATAAAAAATAAATCCAATTCTATCTCATGTACCTCAACGCCAAATCTGAGGCGTGGGGTTCCCGGCGTACCGACGCTCGTGGCGCGGTGCTGGAGGAGTGGTCAGTCGAGGCTGGGCTAGAGGTCCTCAACGTGGGATCGAGGCACACGTGCGTGCGGCGGCAGGGTGGCAGCATCGTCGATGTAACCTTCGCCGATGTCGCTCTTGCTCGCCGCGTGCAAGGCTGGGAGGTGTTGGAGCGCGAGACGCTGTCGGACCACCGGTACATCCGGTTCCGATACAGCGACGCTACCCCCTCCCAAAGCCGTGGCTTGGATGCGGAGTGCGGTCCACGTTGGGCTTCGAGGAGGATGGACAGAGAAGCCCTCCTCGAAGCGGCCCTAGTGCAGGCCTGGTGCATGGACGGTAGCCCGGCCTCAACTGAGGTAGACAGGGAGACCGACCGCATGGTCGCCGCGTTGACGCAGGTGTGCGACGTGGCCATGACGAGGATCGGTCGGAGGCCCCCACGACGCACGAAGGTGTACTGGTGGTCGGAGGAACTCACCGAGCTGCGTAGGAGTTGCGTTGCGGCGAGACGCCAGTACACCCGGAGTCGCAGGCGGAGGCGCCGTGACGAGGTGGAGGAGGGTCGGCTGTATGAAATATACAGAGCCACAGCTGGGGAGCCGAGGACGGCCATAGGCCGAGCCAAGGAGGCTGCCCACGAGGGGATGCTGGAGTCTCTGGACCGAGACCCGTGGGGGAGGCCGTACAGGATGGTTCGCAACAAACTGCGCCCCTGTGCCCCTCCCCTGACGGAGAGTCTACAACCTGACCTCGTGGCCCAATAGTTCCGGCCCTGTTCCCCATCCAGGGAGAGCATGCGCCCCCGTCTATGGCTCCATCAGGCGATGAGCCAGCGAGCAACGAGGCTCCGGAGGTGTCGGAGACGGAGTTGGATGCAGCGTTAGCGCGCATGAGGGCTCGCAATACCGCTCCGGGTCCGGATGGTGTTCCTGGGAGGGCCTCGGTTCTGGCCCTTGGCCCGCTCCGGACACTGGCGAATCGCCTTTTTAGCGCGTGTCTGGCGCAGGGTCAGTTTCCCACGGCGTGGAAGAAGGGGAAGTTGACCCTGATCCGGAAAGAGTGTCGACCGGTCGACTCGCCGTCGGCGTACCGACCAATTGTACTGCTCGACGAGGCGGGCAAGCTGCTGGAGCGGATCGCAGCTGCCCGTATCGTTGACCACCTGGAGGAGATAGGCCCGAACCTTAGTGCCTACCAGTTCGGCTTCCGGCGGGGCAGGTCACCCTGGACGCTCTGACCAGGGTGAGGGCCCTTGCCGATGAGGCAGTCGAGGGGAGAGGGGTGCTTTTGGCGGTGTCTATTGACATCGCCAACGCCTTCAACACCCTACCCTTCGACAAAATCCTGGAGGCGCTGAGGTTCCACGGCGTACCGACATACCTGCGCAGACTGGTAGGAGACTACCTGTCTGGTAGGTGCGTCGCGTACCCCACGGCCGGTGGCTGGGTGACGAGGAGAGTGGCGTGCGGTAGTATCCACAGGGCTCTGTCTTGGGCCCACTCCTGTGGAACATCGGCTACGATTGGGTGCTCCGGGGCGCGAACTTGACGGGCGTCGACGTTACGTGCTACGCCGACGACACCGTCGTCACCGCGCGCGGAGGCATCTTTTCGGAGGCACGCATTCTTGCGGTAGCTGGAGTTGCCCAGGTGGTGGCGAGAATCCGGCGTCTTGGGCTCGAAGTGGCCTTGGAGAAGTGCGGAGCTATATGCTTCCACGGGCCCCGGCGAGCCCCTCCACCCGGATCCCGACTTATAGTGGGGGGAACTTCCATCGCTGTCGAGTCGACCATGAGGTACTTGGGCCTCGTCCTCGACAGTCGATGGAACTTCCGAGAGCACTTCCGGCGCCTCGTTCCGAGGCTGCTTGGAACTGCACGCGCGTTGAGTCGCCTCCTCCCCAACGTGGGTGGACCGAGCGTTGGTTGCCGCCGCCTATATACGGGCGTCTTGCAGTCCATGGGGCTGTACGGCGCGCCGATATGGGCGAGCGCCCTGAAGACGGAAAACGTGGCTCTGCTGCGACGTCCGCAGAGAGTCATGGCCGTCAGGGCCGTCCGTGCGTACCGTACGACCTCATACGAGGCTGCGTGCGTACTGGCGGGTTCAGCGTCGTGGGACCTGGTGGCAAGGGCCCTGGCGCAGGCATGGAGGAGACGGAGTGGAGGAGGAGGAGGAAAACTCCGAAGAAATGGAATCCTGGCGGAGCCGCCTGCGTAGGCGAGTGCTCCGTCAGTGGAAGGAGAGGCTTGAGGAGCCTAGTGCGGGACACCGCACCGTGTCAGCCGTCGGTCCAGTCCTGGAGCAGTGGATTGATCGGCGGCATGGCATCATCACCTTCCACCTTGCGCAGATCCTGACGGGGCACGGGTGCTTCGGGAGGTATCTGTGGAAGGTGGCAGGGGCGGAGGACTCACCAGGGTGTCATCACTGTGACTGCAGTGAAGACACTGCAGACCACACCCTGGCGGAGTGCCCAGCTTGGGCGGAGGAAAGGGCGTCCCTCATCACTGAGGTTGGCGCGGACCTGTCGCTCCCTACGGTCATCCGAGCGATGACCGTCAGTGAGAGCACATGGCATGTGGTCCTCTCCTTCCGTGAGGTCGTGATGTCGCAGAAGGAGGAGGCGGAGCGGGAGAGAGAACGCACTGGCGCCTCTTCCCACAGGAGAGCGCGGCGGCGACAGGTGGTCGCACCGCCGTGAGGGACCTGTGCGCGGCCGATCGGGGGATCTGCCGCGCGCGCGTAAGGTCCGGGCTATAAGGCACTCTATGTGTTCAGTGTGCCTTAAGCGGAGAGGGAGGGGGGACGCCACCCCCGCCTCCAGAGAAGAGTGCCGCATGGCACACCGTTGTGACCCGGTGCGGACGTCCACAGCTCCCTCTCCGGGCCACCCAGACGACGAGGAGAACACCGCTGGGGTTTAGTGGGTAGAGTCTGCGTCCACCTTACCATCTTCTCGGGCGCAGAGAGTCCCACATAACCGCCGGCCCCCCCCGGACCCGGTGGTATGCCTAAACGCATTCCCCAGCGAAACCAAAAAAAAAAAAAAAAAAAAGTCATCTCCGTAATCAATGTGAAGTGAAAGTGTTATAGGACTTTTAGTGACAAAGACAACACATAATTATGTGTAATTTTACTAATTAGTGATAATATCAATAAAACTATTATTATGAAGGAAGCAGTTGGAAATTTTAACGTATAAAAATTGTTAGGATTGTATATTATTGTTTATAGAAATAGTAAATGTTAACTGAGGTGAATAAAAAATTTGCACAAAATTATAATTGTTTTATTTAATGTGATATCATGAATAATTTGGGTTTTGAATTGATTCAGGGCACTTATAAGATCGGCCGGCCTAAGTTAGATCGTGTCATAATGATTGTGAAAATACTATACCTATTTCAGTGCATTTATTAAGTCCTAAAAGTAAATTGGCGCCGATAAAGTCAGTTAGCATTCCTAGGCTTGAGCTATGCGGAGCGTTAGTAGGTGCAAAATTGTATTATAAAATAAAAAAGTCTTTGTGCTTAAATTTTAATAAAGTTTATTTCTGGACTGACTCAACAATAGTACAGGGGTGGCTTCTTCTGTCACCTCATCTACTCAAAACCTTTGTACAAAATCGTGTTGTTGAAATCAACGAATTAACATGTGATACAATTTGGCGGCATGTTAAGGGCACAGAGAATCCTGCCGATATCATAACACGAGGTGCTACGCTAGACACATTAAGGTACGATAAAAATAATATCTGGTGGTGTGGCCCTACGTTTTTACGAGAACCTAGTCGCAGGTGGCCACTAAATGATATTAAAGAATCGTCATCTGTTGACTTACCCGAAACTAAACCGGACACAATTAATTTACTTGGCTAGGCAGGTGGTACATAACTGTGTCATATGCAAACGCATGAGAGGGAGAACATTGACCCCTCTGATGGGTAACTTACCTGCTGAACGACTAGAGCCTAGTTTTCCTTTCATGCAATGTGGTGTAGACTATGCAGGACCACTGCTCATACTAGATCGCAAAGGCAGAGGTGCGAAGCTAATCAAAGCATATATTTGTTTATTTATATGTTTCACGACTAGAGCTATACACTTAGAATTGGTAGGTAGCTTAAGCATACAGGATTATATTTTGGCATTAAACCGTTTTATAGCACGTCGTGGAAAGCCATACCAAATCTTTTCGGACAACGGAAAGAATTTTGTCGGTGCTGAAAAGGAGTTGGCAGTAATTTTTAACAACACTAGTGATATTCTTGATTTTCTTAGTAATAATCAAATTCGTTTAACATTTATACCACCATATAGTCCTCATTTTGGCGGGTTGTGGGAGGCGGGAGTTAGGTCCTGCAAGTACCATTTGCGGCGAGTACTGGGCAATGCCAGGTTAACACGCGAGGAGTTTGAAACAGTATTAACGCAAATTGAGGCTGTTCTGAACTCCCGCCCTTTGTCCCCTCTGTCCTCAGACTCGGACGATTTCCTCCCACTGACTCCAGCACACTTCCTGATCGGCTTGGTTGACTACGCCCATACATGAGAACCTCACGACGATAGAGCCTACAAGACTGGGACGCTACGACCGTGTGGAGCAACTTAGACAACATTTTTGGCAACGATGGTCGAAAGAATATGTTTCAGAGCTCCAACAACGAACAAAATGGAAGGGCAATAATGAGGATATTACGCTGGACAGCTTAGTTCTTATCAAAGAAGAGAATGTCCCACCACTCAAATGGAAATTGGGTAGCTGTGTAGCCCGTGTAGCTGAAATCCGTACAGCGCACGGCATTATACGACGCTCCTTTTCAAAGATCTGCCCGTTACATTCACAATAGTCAAGAAGGTATGAAGACGCATACTCGATGTTGGAAGACTACATCCTGGTGCTTCCAAGGCGGCCGGTATGTTCAATAATAGACCAATACCATCTATCGGCGAATGGCGCAATCCTACACCGGCGTGAACACTAGAACATGAAGACAACTTCACTCCATTCTAGTTTGGTCTATGTCAAAAAAATTTTATATTGTCTTGTAACCATAGTAACAGTATCGAATTTTCAAACAAACAAAATATACGTTTATATTTTGAACAAATAAAATATTCATTTAAGATCACCCTTGTCCTCACCAAATAGGAAAGAGTTGATTCTTAACATATATTATTATTTTCATTTAAAGGCATTAACTACGCTATTAGCCATACAAAATACAATATTCGGTCTGTAATACGGAGAAATGGCGGGAAACCCCAAGGAGCGCGGCTTCGCCCCTCTAGCCCCCATCAATCAACTATCATTCCCCATTCCATACAAACATGAAACAAGGCAGTCCACCACAATATTCGCCAAACAATCACATTATATATTACAGAGATTAAGTTTTTTTAACAAACACTATAGAAAACCGCCAGAACAGCCCTACTAAGAAAACCACTCGAGAACGGTACTCCATAAGATTCGCCAACCAATCACAATATATAAAGATCAAGTTTTTAAAACAAACACTATAGAAAACCACTCTGAATGGACAAAACACAAAATAACAATTAATTAACGGGAAACCAAAAAAACCCAACCGCGCGTCCCGATGTTCCCCGCCATTCCCCACAGATAATGCCATAAATAAAAGAAGAAGAAGACAGATAATGACAGTTTTTTTTTATTTAAAGGCATAAGCAACTAGGCTATTAGCCATACAAAATATAATATTTAGTCTGTAATAAAGCCCAAGGAACGAGGCTCCGCCCTCTACTCTCTAGTCCCTATTAATCAACTATCACTTCACATTCCATTCACCCAGAACTGTACACCACAATATTCGCCAATCAATCATATTATATACAGATTAAGTTTTTAAATCAAACACTATAGAAACCGCTCCGAATGAAAAAATACAAAATAACAATTAATTAACGGGAAACAAGAAATAACACAACCGCACACCCCAATATTTCCCACCATTCCCCAAAACAGTGTTGCCAACATAAATATTAGTGTGAAAAATAACACAAGATCTCCTTTTAACTTCGCCAGCAGCCAAAAAGAGCATATATCCAATTAACCAGAAAAGAGCGAAAATTTTATGCGTTTTGTATGAAAACAAATTACACCTTTAAGCTGCGATGCTGCGCCGGTTCTGCGCTCTGATTGGCTGACTGATGGCCATTGATGGATGATTGGCCGATGGGACCTACATACAGATCACTGGTTGGTTGAATTGCTAT
Source organism: Helleia helle (assembly GCA_963853865.1). NCBI lineage: Eukaryota > Metazoa > Arthropoda > Insecta > Lepidoptera > Lycaenidae > Helleia > Helleia helle. The sequence goes on along the minus strand of OY971433.1, from coordinate 12,921,943 downwards.
TACATCAGTGACAAATCACTGACCAGTTTCGGAATTGTACGGCTCACATTACTACTCTATCTGGTTATTTGCTCGATGTGTACTATGTACTGTATTTTGATTGTAAATAGCTATTTCTATACATACTTTCATTACTACAGAGTTTCGTCGTTTGACTAGCAGCTGATCCAAGTTACGAATAGCAGGGAATTAGCCAGTAGACGTTCATCAGTGGACAGTAAGATGGCAATGATGATAATAAGCTATCGCACTTATACAATCGTAACAGCGATGGCTTAAAACTAATCTACAAAAACACCAACGAAGCGATTACATGATTAAATGCTTTTAGATTAGGTGATTACATTTTTGATCATAATTTAATCAGAGTTACTTATAAATTCAACACGTACCTATGGTAAGTTGATATCAGAATATATTATATTTTCAAGTATAAGAACAATAATAGGTATATATTTTTTTTATAAGTTTGTTTCGTCGGTTCTTCTCAGTGGGCTTGCCTTGGAACCGCTGGTAGATTCAATTGACGTTCAAAAAGATACTTTATTGGTACTATTTTAAATTAAAAAAAATTTGATTTGAAGGTATTATTCGAAGTAAGAAGTTGTTATATAATCAAAGTTTTAAGCATAGGCATCATAAGCAGGTATATATTTAACCAAAATTTAAAGTTTAAGCCCGATACCAACGCATCATCGAGTTAAATAAATGATATTTCTTTAAATCTCAAACAACTTACTGACATTTAATATAACTACGTTCTTAAACTTTACTTACTCAAAATCCAAAGGGCATCAACAGGACAATCTTAACTTTTATAAATCTTTCCTGAAGATAACACATTTGATTACATTATTTCATATATTGTAATGAATAATTATTTAAATTTCATAAATTGATGGTCCCCAAGACATCAGGCATCATTTTCAAAGGATAGTCAAAAGAAACCTCGCGTTGCAGCCAAAATGTTTGTCCTTATATTTTTTTAATTTACAGGGCTCCCTAACCGTTGCGTGTTTGTTCGTTGCAATCACTGCAGTCGTTGGGTACAAAAACCCTTACTATGCATCGGGCAAGTCTGTCAACGTACATCTGTTTGAGTGGAAATGGGATGACATAGCCGACGAATGCGAACGATTTCTAGGTCCAAGAGGATTTGGGGGTATACAGGTAACAAATATGTATATTTTAATATGAACAACCAGATCATTTTTTATGGCATATAAGGGTAACGAGCAGTCGAAGTCGTTTGGCGACTATCGACGCCTATTCACATCCGCATAACTAAAGATTATGCAGGTGCATTGTCCTCCTTTTCCCTTTTTTTTCTTTAACGCCGGGAAATGCTCTGAGGCTTCTCGTCCGGGGAGTGGGTCTCCAGGCGGGTATGTGGGACTCGCTGCACCCGAAAGATGGTAAGTGGACGCAGCTCTACCCACTAAAACCCAGCGAGTGCCACCAGTCCCGCCTTTGGTGAGGTGCCCCGGATCTCTTAAGTTAACAGGGCACCTCGACGGCTAGTCAGTCCCATAAGGGACCGACGCCACCTCCACAGCGGGGTTATTCTGCGCCACAGAACAACCCCTCCCAACGTTGTGACAGTACAATGGGGTGAGGTTCCCATCCTCGCCCCTTGCCCCCTGCTCTTTTGTCCCCTGCTCTTTTGTCCCCTCTTCTTATAAGAGGGGTACAAAGAGCCCCTTCGGCTCAATTAGCTTAGCCCAAGGTGCTGGGCTCACCCTAGTCTACTGAGCCCCACCGCCACGACAAGGCCCGAAACATGGTGGGGCCCTCCTTTTCCCTATCCCCACAATAGGCCACCGGAAACTCACAAACCACACGAAACGCGACAGCATAGCTGTCACTTAACGCCGGTGTTATGTGAGCGAGAGGTACCACCCCGGTCGTACTGGTCCAATTCGGCAGCAAAGTAGCATGGAACTACCTCTTTTCTCTTGTGTGTTTGAGAAAATCGTCATTTTTACATCTTTGCATACTCATATTGTCAAATAAGGCTTTTGCTGTCTGTCGTCGGTTCAGTTTTGGAGCATGATAATTCACGATTCAATAACAAGTGGTATTTTACATTACAAGGGCAGGTTCCTATATTATATCGACGTATTAGTCCTCATAAATTCCTGTAAAACTATCAGATGGTAAATATTTCACCTTATGGTATGATGTTCTGGCTAACGATAACGAACCCATGGCTAAACGAAGCGAGTTCCTTTATTTATATTACAGCAATGAAATAAATTATCAATAATGTTATATTTATTCACTAATATAAATTTGTGTTCACCGAAAGCTATATATTATAATATAGAATAGCTTGAAAAAATTTCATATTTTTACTGACTGGTATTAAAATTGTAGGTGTCTCCTCCGAATGAGAATGTTGTGTTAAGAACTTACAACCGTCCCTGGTGGGAGCGGTATCAACCGATCTCCTACGAGTTGGTCACCAGGTCGGGTGACGAAAGACAGTTCGCAGACATGGTGAGACGTTGTAATGCAGCCGGAGTGAGGTAAAACTAACTGAACTACCTTTTTTGTTTTACCGGCGGGAAGGTAGACCTTTGTGCTGATGGATGCAGACGTATATAATAACTATAGGCTCGCTGGGTGCAGCGTCCCTACACCGAGGACTATTTTTAGAGTTTCGTACCCAAAGGGTAAAACGGGAACCCTATTCGACTTCGCTGTCCGTCCATCTGTCAGCAGGCTGTATATCATGAATCTTAGTAAGACAGTTGAAATTTTCACAGGTGATTTTTTTTGCTGCAGCTATAACAAGAAATACCTACTTAAAACAGAACAAAATCGAGTGCAATACAACAAACGTGATTTTTTGCCTGGTTTTGCGGATACGGCAACACGTAAACGCTTTTTTTTTTCTTTAACGCCGGGACATGCTCTGAGGCATCCCGCCTGGAGAGTGGGTTTCCCCAGGTGGGTATGTGGGACTCGCTGCGCCCGAAAGATGGTAAGTGGACGCAGCTCTACCTACTAAAATCCGGCGAGTGCCACCAGTGCCCCCTTTGGTGAGGTGCCCCGGATCTGTTAAGCTAACAGGGCACCCCGACGGCTAGTCAGACATATTATCAATTATCATCGACAACACTTGAAAAGTTATATAGGTAGTATCGCTAAACCCTGATTAGATGGATAATAAAGTCCTTGCAATGGGCGACGGTTAGGAGGAAAATTATTAGAAACAGTGAAACGACAAAAGGGGTAACTCGCCAGTACAGTATGTCTTGTCAGTTTTAGTTTTTTTCAGGATCTACGTCGACGCTGTAATCAATCACATGACGGGAGAGCCGCCGGAGAACTATGGTACAGCTGGCAACACCGCGGTATACTCCGAATGGTATTACCCGGCTGTGCCCTTCACGAGGGAGCATTTCAACTGGCCACACTGCGTTATAGACGGCATGGACTACGTAAATAATGCTTGGCGGGTAAAGTACTTTTAAAACCGCTACCGATTTTTTTTTTTTGAATAAAACATATTACATAATCTATCAGCCGTATGTCCACCACTGTTTGTAATCTCACTTTACTATCATTCCACTTATTTTAAACATGTCCCTACGATTACGAATATAGTTTTAATATTTGAAATTCGATATGTAGCGATTTCGAATTTCAAAAAATCGAAACCACGTCACGACGTCACATTCAATTTTTCAGGTCCGTAACTGTGAACTTGTTGGTTTGAAAGACTTGAATCAAAGCCACGAACACGTGAGGACGATGATAGTCGACTTTATGAATAAACTCATTCATTTAGGAGTCGCTGGATTCAGGTAAATAAAATTCTTTACAATCACAAAAATGAATCAAAATATGGGAGTCCCCAAACTAACCGCAAGAAATCAGAAGAAGTAAAGGCTGAAAAGGGAATTGTGATGTGAAAATATCTAATTAGTTCCCTTTTTAAACACACAAAGCCTTGTGAGGGTTTTATTACAGGGATGACGCAGTGATTATATAGGGTGTGTCGTAATAGTGGTCCAACGTTAAGTCAATTATAGTACAGGTAATTCGCCTATCACATAATTTTTTTAAAACCATTTTTAGCCATTGGTTTTGGAATTATCATTTTTTTTCAATATTTGCCAAAAATCAATAAATACTTTACTAATATGACTGTAACTTTGACAAATGACATTATTTTTCAAGTCTGTTTTTTGTATTGCACGGGTGAATAATAGTACTAGCGAATGCAATTTAAAACAAAAATGTAAGCTCTAAAGAAAAAAATATAGAGAGGTGTCAAGGGACACCCGGATGGAACAAAGTTCCTTTCGAATAATTGTGAAGGAATTGTAATAAAAAACAAAAAAAGTACATACACACACACACACACACACATAAGTGTGTATGTGTGTGAAATCAACAAGTAAAGAGTGTATGTACCTCGCCTGGCAAAAAGACGACTCGACGACTCCATTGTTCGTCGCGAACTTTAGTATACTCCCGACCGCGGTCAGCATGCGACGTAAGGTTTTAAAAACAAAATGACTCGTTGTTCAATAATTAATTGTTCAAACACTACCAGTAAAATTGGAGCTGTCAATGGAGGTATTTCCTTTAACCAGTAAGTACTATTTGTCCTAAAAAATCTGTTATTAATTTAAAAAACCATTTATTTTACTATTTTCATCAAAACAGTAGCGGGCGATTGTGTCTAACGCTAGTTTTCCATTGCGGCTTTTAATTGACGAGCCAGACTTGGCGGGCGTTCAAAACCAGCGATGTAAAATATGCTATTAAAACTGTCAGGTCACGTTGAAGACGATTTCTCATTTTTTCTGTCAAAAGTGCTGTACCTACACTGCGATTTTCTTACTCGATTAAAATCTATTTTTAAAGCAGAGGAAATGATAATTTCATTTTATATTATTATGTAGCTATAATTTAATGTATGTAAAATGTAAAATAAAAATAATAAACTTTTATTTTTAGCATTTTTTAATGCAAAACAAATATTATTGAGAAACTGGTTATGTATTGTTTTCTAACTGGTTATGGCTACTTCTATATTACAAGTATATTTCAGTTTTCCGAATGATCCTTATATAAAAAAGTGTGTGTGTACTTATGTATACGCGTTAGAAGTAATACTCCTTAAAGAAAAATACATAGTACAATTTCATTATACTGTAACCTTTTTGCTTATTGTGTAGTTAAAAACTATATCTTCTTTTGACGTATATACTGTCATTATGTGAATATTTTTATATAAAATAATGTTGACTATAGCTAACTTCAGGGTGTCGGTTTTTCGTGACTCATCATTTTTCCCTAACGCGCTAAAAGAAGTATAACTCATAAAATAAATGGATTGTGTTTTTTAATAAACCAGTTAATTTTTCTACAATCCACCAGTGATTATTTGTAGGCCTATTTATTCTCCAATTATTGATTTATGTGATATAGTTTTATATTCCGTATTTTTGGATTCATTACTTAAATAAAAAAGTGGCCACCGTTTGCCGTTTAGATGATTAAGCTAAAAATAAGCAAAATGAATGACTATGTGACAAAGACCAAAAGTTGAATCAGAAGGACTACAACTTTTATCACTGATGACTTTAAAGAAATTGATTGGAATTTAAAGAAATTGGTTTATTAGAAATTATAATCCCTCTAATAAGGGCGCCAGTGGACGGTCGGTGCCCTATCTATATTATCTGATCAAATCAACATTTTAATTATCAATAATAAAAAAAACAAGCATTTAAATGATTACACGTTATAATATAGTCTATAATATACATATATTACTACTAATCAATGTATAAAAATATAGTTTATCGTCCATAGCACGCTATCATTAAATAGTTTATTTAAACAATACTACTCATAAAATCGGTGCCATGTTATAATCGATCTGTGAATCGATACTTTTGAATTGTTTTCGCGCGGCTTATGTGCTTCACATCACTAAATTACACTCGTGACGTCATCGTACCTACGCAAAATGTTACACGCTCGGTCCCCATACAAATTACGGAACTCTTTACTTCGTTGAAAAACGTTGAATCAATGTTTTAATAAGAATCAACGAAAAATATTATATCCTTTAATACCTTCGTGAATAGATTAACTATCACACTATTGTTTACGCATTCTGTTCGAAATTCGTTTAAGAATTACCGTGCAACTAGTATATTTAGATATTGAAAGTCAAACTTAAGTGCCCCTTATCCCAAATTGTTGTTTCTAGATCGAGGTGTTTTCATAGAAGTCGTCATTTTAAAATAATAATAAAAAAATAGGGTAGATACATCTTTGATCTAGGGATTTTTTTGGATAAAAATACAATATTTAACATTTTACATGATCAAAAAAAATTCTAAAGTAACGTCGATTTTAAAAGCAAATTGAGTAGTATGAGACTTCGGGTAACTCAATTTTAATGAAACTTTTACGTTTAAATTGCTAAACGGGGATGACGTGGAAATGATTGGATAGATCTTTATTATGTCACTTCAAAAATTTTTGAAAAATAAAAAACGATAAAAATGGCTCTCGCGCATCGCACCACGTCGCGCCAGTACCCAGCCGGACGTCATCGAAGTAGGACCTGTGCCGCTTTTGCTCGTGACTATGTTGTTACCGCGCATTTTATATTATTACGTCTAAATAAATAAGACGACACAGTGTAAATAATATAGCTACTTAATACTTACTAACAATTGTTGTTCTTGGTTATAATTAGTTTGCAATACAAAACCTTTAATTAGTGTAAATAAATAGATACTTGAGTTTGTGTAGTACCTAGTTATTTAATTGAAATGGCGAATAAAAAAAGTAAAATAAGGAAAAATAATCTTAATACAGTTTTATCACAAACTAGCTGTTGCCCGTAGCTTCGCCCGCGTTAACTTAGATATACAACCATATACGCATTGATGATAATTATTTATCTATGGACGGGCGTAGGACTTTATTTTATAATATGTAGTGATTAATACCGTATTTTTGTGAATAGCTTTTACATTACCGCTTTATAATTGGCAATTTTTTAAAGTATTAAAATGGATATAGGTAGTATGTTATATTTAACTAATGTAGACATAATATTATGCCATCGCTTTTCAGTATGCATATTTAGGATACACAATTCTACCATACATTGATACAATAATAATTAATTCGGTACCGGGCCCGGCTAAGGTGTATAATAATGTAGTACATTATTTTGATCTATCTGTTAGGGTTCATCCAGCGTTTGCAATGTAAGTGCAAAAAATGTGCTTATTTATGACATCACATCAGAAACTTCTAAAATTATGAGTGTTTATCTACTATATTATGCATGTACCTATTACCTTCCTCTTGAATCATTCTATCTATTAAAAAAACCGCATCAAAATCCGTTGTGTAGTTTTAAAGATGTAATTATACATACAGTCAGACGCGGGAAGCGACTTTGCTGTATAGTTTATACTATGTAGTGATGTCTTCTTCCAGAAATTGTTAACACTTGAAGAATTCAAATTGTCCGACAATAAAGAAAATGAGGAACCTTCATCACAAAATATTTCTGATTTTCAATCATTTCCTAGTCCCCTACCCACAGGGCAGTGTCATGAGGACTATGGCCTTGACCCTCTTCTCAGAGGAGACCCGTATCTAACATTAATCGATGATGTATGGGTCGATGAAAATGAACCTGGACCTAGCATACGACAACTAAATTTTGTTGAATTTTAAAACAATTAAAACAATTAATATAGTATAAAAGAATATGTTTGTCTACAATTTTTTAATCTCCTACAAGCATTCTAAGAATGATTGATTTTTTTTATGGCTTAGGCCTTAAGGGGACAAACGAGCATTCGGAGCCTTAGATGACCTCCCATAATAATAATATCTAAGGACGCTTTTTGCACCATCTCAATCTGGTCCCGTGGTAAGTTCTCGAAGAACTTGTGTTACGAGTACCAGACAATGGAAATATATTTAATATTTTATACTATACACATATTTAAGGTTTTTTATTTATAATACACATATTTAATACACATCCATGAACCAGGAACACAGAAAACTTTTTGTTTCCTGGCGGGATTCGAACCCGCAACCTCCGGCTTGAACGCTAACGCGCTAACCATTGAGCCACAGAGGTCGTCCTCGTAAACATTCACACAAGAGATAATGCAGATGCATTACCCTCCTTTACCCCATCCCCTGCAATGGGACACCGGAAACTCATACACCGCAAGAAACGCGACAGCATAGGTGTCACTTGACGCCATTATCATGTGAACGAGAGGTACCCCTACGGTCGTGCCGGCCCAATTCGGCTGAAAGCAGCATGGCACTACCTTTTAGACCTATGTAGCTAATTCATCCTTCCTAATCCTTACTAATATTATAAATGTGAAAGCATGGATGTTTGTTACGCTTTCACGCGAAAACTACTTAACCGATCATCATGAAACTTTGTACACATATTCTTGGAGGTATTAGAAGTAACATAGGATACTTTTTATAAAAAAAACTAAAGGTGTCAAGGGACACCCAAGGGATGGATCGAAGTTCCTTTCGATTAATTAGTGAAGAAATAAAACTATCTTATCCTGCGCAGACGAAGTCGCTGGCACCAGCTAGTATTTCTATAAATCCAAAACTAGATAACTATAACAACAACAAGATTTTGTTATGCATAATTATTAATTATCACATCTAAGAATAATTCGAGTATAGTCAATCTACTGCATATTCGTATACTGTGGCGTGCTTGCCGGCCGTGGTAGGTCACCGGAGTTCATATAAAGACATCACCCGCGCAACGCAAGTGCAAACCGATTCGGTGCGTTAAATACCTATAGTTTTGGGAGAAGGGGTACCCTTAATGTAATGGCAGCACTATATATATATATATATATATATATATATATATATATATAGTGCTGCCATATATATATATATATGTATATAAAAACAAGTGTGTATACTAACAGTTTTTTTGAAGTTTTTTTTAAATACTAACAATATACTATGGACTTGGTTAGTAAATTTATTAATAAATTTATTTTAATGTATGAAATTGTGTGTGAGAAAAAAATAAAAAGCGGTTATTTTGATATTACAAACAGACACTCCAATTTTATTTATCTGTATAGATGTATAGATTAGCAAGCAAGCTAGCTTAGGATGACTAAGCTTACCCCATTTATATTGTGCATAAAATATAGTAAAAAAGATAGCAAACATAAAACATGCCCAAACTCCAGCAGTGAATAACAGTAAGAAATATGAGTCATGATATATTTTTTACCAGGATTGACGCCGCGAAACACATGTGGCCAGAAGATCTCCGGATCATCTACAACCGTCTGAACAACCTTAACACTGCCCACGGCTTCCCTGACAACGCTCGCCCGTACATCTATCAGGAAGTTATCGACTATGGTGGTGAAGCCATCAGTCGGGATGAATACACGCCTCTAGCAGCGGTCACAGAGTTCAAAACTGGGTTAGAGCTTAGTAACGCTTTCAGGGGAAATAACCAGCTTAGTTGGTTGGTTAGCTGGGGACCTCAGTGGGGTCTCTTATCATCAGAAGACGCTCTGACCTTCATCGACAACCACGATAACGAGAGAGGCCACGGAGGGGGTGGTGGGATTTTGACGTACAAAGAGCCCAGGTTGTATAAGGGGGCCATAGCTTTCCTATTGGCACACCCGTACGGAGAGCCGCAAATTATGAGCAGCTTTGATTTCTGGGATTCTGAGATTGGCCCGCCTATGGATCGATATGAAAATATTGTTTCACCGGCCATCAATTCTGTGAGTATTTTAAGCTGTAGGAACTAACATAGTTGTCGTGAATTTGTAATTCTATTATGTATATTTATCATAGGAAATGGCTTAACGAAAGCATTTTTTCATACCAGTACTTGCACCTATTTTATTATCACAGGAAAATTCTTTTTACGCATGTAGCCAAGATCTTAGATAGATCCGGCCCTATGTGGGAATCGCACCTGGGAGTGCCCTATCCGTAAACTAAAACTACTGCGACCCTTCAGCCGCTTTTTGGGCGTCCCGGATCTGTAGGCAATAGGATCACCTCAGTAACAGGCTGGCCCCGGCGAAGGCTACTTACTCCTCGTAAGGGGAGACTGCCACACCAGAAGCGGCCTGGCAGTCTCTCCTACCTATTTGCACCTAAATCTTTCTGAAATTAAAATGTAGCTTTAGAGACTAACTAATCAATGCATGTACCGCAGCTTTCTTAGAGCGGCATTGAGATAATAAGAGGTATCTTGTGGTGATTTTGAGATAGAGACACAAATATTTCTAAGAAATTAAGGGAACGAAAAAAGTACTCAAGAAAGTGTTAGTTAATTCTTAAAACAATAATCAATTCTAACAAGGATGGCACGTGCGGCAACGGCTGGATCTGTCAGCACCGATGGCGGCAGATATACGGGATGGTGGCGTTTAGAAACGTGGCTGGTGACACAGGAGTGAGCAACTGGTGGGACAACGGCAGCAACCAAATAGCGTTCTGCCGTGGTAACAGAGCCTTCATAGCCTTCAACGTCGACACCTGGGACCTAAATCAACGATTACAGGTTATACATTTGTTAAGAAGTTGTTTCACTTAACATTAAGTTCAATTTTAGATGTCTATTTTCTAAACTCTTTTCATCATCATCATCATCATTATCAGCCTCTATCCGTCCAGGCGAAACTCTTTTAGATTACGATTATTAAATGTTATGTATCTATGCTAGTAATTTTCACTGCCTGTTCTGCCCTTCTCTTTGAAACACAGCAAAGATCTTTCTCGGGAGAAAAAAACAGTATGGTGTTCCACATGCAGCCGGGAGCACGGCACAGAGTAACAATATTGACATAAGAGTGTCTACCCATTCTATGGTACGCAATGTCACCGAAGAACGTAAAAGAGTTCCTTGGTGACTAGCCCTTATTGTGTCCCAAATTATGTTTCTGGTGGATTAGCCAAGATGCCATTCTACATTCGTAAATGCTAGTAGAAAACTAATAAATGTATGGAAATGACATTTTACATCGATAAATCACGTGGTCTTAAATGTCATTTCCATACATTTATTCGTTTTCTACTAGCGTTTACGATTGTAGAATGGCACTTTGGCTAACCCTGCAATTATGTCCTTTATGAAACACAGTAAAACTTGAGGTAATCTTCTCATCGATGATTACGGTGAAGATGTATGAGTATTTAGAAGATATCAACTATTGACTCACTTGAAAAATGGGAAGATGTTTCCTTGAAATCATTGTAAGGCAATTTAAAAGACGGCAGTGCACCTCACTGAAAAACGGCGTGAAGTAACAGCTATGCTGTCGCGTTTCATGCAGTTTATGAGTTTCTCAGATGAGAGTTGGGGGATAAAGGAAGGTATCTGTATAATCTTTGGTTGAGCGGATGTCTATGGGCATCGGTAGTCACCATAAGGTTACGAATGCGCGTTTGCCTCCTTATGACATAAAAAAATGTACAAAAAGAAGGGATGGAATTTTCAAATTATTCTGGAAGCTTTTAAATTGTGTTTACCAATTTCCAGACATGTCTCCCCGCTGGTAACTACTGCGATGTGATATCTGGTGAGAAGGTGGACAACTCGTGCCGTGGCAAGACGGTTTCCGTGGACGGTAGCGGTATGGCGCAGATCTACGTTGGCAGCCACGAGTACGATGTTATGCTAGCCATACACGTTGGTGCAGAGGTCAGTCTGTCTGTTGCATATCTATAGTAATATAATAAAGCCGTAGAATTTGCTTATTTGTGAACGTGCTAATATTTCAAACGGGAGTGATCAGAAGTTTTTCTTAGTTTATTTTTTGTTTTGGGTTTTGGGACGAGTGAAACCGCGGGGAAACCGCTAGTTAAAATTGTATTCGTAATGTGACGTAGATATTTTTTTCGCTTTATCAATTTTTACTCTAAATGCGGTTGTGTTGTGTATTGGTGCCTTTTTGGAGTGTGTTAGTGAAAAATAAAATTTACTCAACACCTAGATAAAACAAGTTTATGTTTCAATAACTTGTGGAAATTAGATTAAGATATTTGTTCTTCACATTTAAATTTGTTTAAAATTATTAAAATAAATAAATAAATAATGTATTTTAATCAAATAAATACGTCTTATTCAGGCAATTGATTATCACAATTTGTTTATTATTTTTCAGAGCCGCTTGTAAACTTGCAAAAGTAACTATGGAAGCTGAAAGCGAAGAATTGATATTAAATAACAAAAACAACTTTTGTTTTATGTTTAAGCTGTTTTAATACTTAAATCCTTCTTCGCGAAATATACATTCCATGAATTAAAGCCACTTTTATTATTATTCTCTTTTCCGCCGTGTATGTGGGACTCGCTGCGCCCTAAAGATGATAAGGTGAACACAGCTCAGGACCCACTAAAACCCGGTGAGTGCCACCAATGCCGCCTTCGGTGAGTTGCTCCGAATCTAATGAGCAAACAGGGCACCTCGACGGCTAATCAGTTCCCCAATGGGACCACAGAAGGGTTGTCCCGCACCACAGAACAACCCCTCCCAACGTTGGGACAGTACAATGTTCCCGTCCTCGCCCCTTTCCCCCCTGCTCTTTTGTCCCCTCTTCTTATAAGAGGAGTACAAAGAGCCCCCTCGACTCAATTAGCTTCGCCCAAGGTGCTGGGCTCACCCTAGGCTACTGAGCCCCACCGCCACGTTAAGGCCTGAACCATGGTGGGGCTACGTGTTAGACCTAGGTTATATATATATAATAGGGTAAGTCTTTGATACAGCCTACGAATAAATAATAAGTTTATTTATTCGTAGGATACAGCCTATATTAAGACTTTATTTCAGATATCTGTCATTTTCCTGCAATATTTATAATGGATTCCAACTTTTTGTTTTGCTTAAAATATTATTCGATATTCGATATTTTAGAGTGCTGTTTTTTAATCTTTCAGCTCAGCGTGGACTTTTTTTTTTTTTTTTTTTTTCGCAGGGAAATCCTTATGGATGCAGCCAGGACCTTCGGGTAGATCCTGACCCAATGTGGGAATCGCACCTTGGAGTGCCCACCCTAACTAAAACCACTGCGAGCGCCTTCAGCCGCTTTTTGAGGGTCCCGGATATGCAGGCAACAGACAGGATCACCTCAGCGACAGGCTGGCCCCGGCGAAGGCCAGACTACTCCTCATAGGGGGGAATGCCCGGCCGCTACTAAGCAGTCCCCACGACGTCGTGCCATACAGACCCAGGTTCCCATCCTGGGCCCGACACGAACACAGGGGCGTTACTTAGGGGCGTGCGTAGGAGGCGCATTAAATAGCGCCTCCTACGCACCCCCGTTCGGCGCCTGCGGGGGGAGGCCACGTCGGCGGCCTCCTCTCTCACCCGCTCGTCGGCCTCCTTCCGGGACATTACTGCCTCGCAGAAGGAGACCATCGCCGTCCAGAACTCGTCGTCACCGAGCATCGCGGTGATGACACTCGGCAGAGGACTTGTCTCTCCGAGTGACCCTCCGATGACCGATGTCAGACCATGACGCAGCGCCGCCCATCTCGGGCACACCTCGAGGGTGTGCTGGGCCGAGTCCACCGCCGCGCCACAACCGTGACACACTGTCAACGGCTCCCTGCGGGCCGTCCGGCACAGGTACTCACCAAAGCAACCATGCCCGGTGAGCACCTGTGTCAGACGGAAGGTGAGGGGTTTGCGCTTACGGCGCATCCACCGCTCAAGGACCGGACGCAGAGCAGCCGTCAGGTTTTTGCCATACGGCTGCCGCGCCAGGTCCTCCCCCCACCTCCGCATTAACGCCTCTTGCCCTGTTCGGCGAATCCGCAGGATCCCGTCCAGCGTAAGGCTCTCACCAAGCGACCTCCTATCCGAGACAAAGGTGTGCGTCTCGGCAAGAACCTCCGCCGGTCAGGGCACCGGTCAGGGCACCGGCCAGGGCAGTGGCTGCGTGGACTCCTTTATACTATAATAATGAAACTTTATTAATTTCATACAAAGAATTAAATTTGTTTCTTTGTTAAAAATATATTACAGATTATCGTTAAAGTTAACATTTTAAAATACTAAGAAAGATATGAATAAAGTAGATATTATAAATAAAAAATATTATTCCAATAATTAAATATTATCAAAGACAAATTAAAATTAAAAGGAGACGGGCGAAAGTTCATAGAAAGTTGGGCCCGACCACAGAACTATACCAAGATAGAAGTAAAGAGTTCCGTAATTTGTATGGGGACCGAGCGTGTAACATTTTGTGTAGGTACGATGACGTCACGCGTGTAATTTAGTGATGTGAAACACATAAGCCGCGCGAAAACAATTCAAAAGCATCGATTCACAGATCGATTACCTATAACATGGCACCGATTTTATCAGTAGTATTGTTCAAATAAACTATTTTATGATAGCGTGCTGACGATAAACTATATTTTTATACATTGAGTAGCTATATTATAGACTATATTATAACGTGTAATCATTTAATAGCTTGTTTTTTTTATTATTGATAATTAAAATGTTGATTTGATCAGATAATATAGATAGGGCGCCGACCGTCCACTGGCGCCCTTATTAGAGGGATTGTAATTTCTAATAAACCAATCAATTTCTTTAAAGTCATCAGTGATAATAGTTGTAGTTCTTCTGATTCAAATTTTGGTCTTTGTCACATAGTGTCATTTTGCTTATTTTTAGCATAATCATCTAACCGGCAATCGGTGGCCACTTTTTTTATTTAAGTAATAAATCCAAAAATACGGAATATAAAACTATATCACATAATTCAATAATAATTGGAGAATGAATAAGCCTACAAATAATCACTGGTGGATTGTAGAAAAATTAACTGGTTTATTAAAAAACACAATCCAAAATATTTTAGGAGTTATACTTCTTTTAGCGCGTTAGGGAAAAATGATGAGTCACGAAAAACCGACACCCTGAAGTTAGCTATAGTCAACATTATTCATAACATGAATATTGTTATGAATAATATAATGACAGTATAGACGTCAAAAGAAGATATAGTTTTTAACTACACAATAAGCAAAAAGGTTACAGTGTAATGAAATTGTACTATGTATTTTTCTTTAAGGAGTATTACTTCTAACTTATATAAAAAAGTGTGTGTGTACTTATGTACACGCATAAGTACACACACACTTTTTTATATAAGGATCATTCGGAAAACTGAAATAAACTTGTAATATGGAAGTAGCCATAACCAGTTAGAAAACAATACATAACCCGTTTCTCAATAATATTTGCTTTGCATTAAAAAATGCTAACAATAAAGGTTTATTATTTTTATTTTATATTTTACATACATTACATTATAGCTACATAATAATATAAAATGAAATTATCATTTCCTCTGCTTTCGAAATAGATTTTAATCGCGTAAGAAAATCGCAGTGTAGCTACAGCACTTTTGACAGAAAAAATGAGAAATCGTCTTCAACGTGACCTGACAGTTTTAATAGCATATTTTACATCGCTGGTTTTGAACGCCCGCCAAGTCTGGCTCATCAAATAAAAGCCGCAATGGAAAACTAGCGTTAGACACAATCGCCCGCTACTGTTTTGATAAAAATAGTAAAATAAATGGTTTTTTAAATTAATAACAGATTTTTTAGGACAAATAGTACTTACTGGTGAAAGGAAATACCTCCATTAACAGCTCCAATTTTAGTGGTAGTGTTTAAACAATTAATTATTGAACAACGAGTCATTTTGTTTTAAAAACCTTACGTCGCATGCTGACCGCGGTCGGGACTATACTAAAGTTCACTGCCAGGAATCGTCGTCGTCGTCGACGTCGAGACTCGAGTCGTCTTTTTGCCACGCGAGGTACATACACTCTTTACTTCTATCTCGATATATTTCTGTGGGCCCGACGTTACAGTAACAATTACTTCATTATTTTATTTATATGTTCATACTTGTTCGAAAAAACTAAAATTTTCATGACTGATCCATGGGAGAAAAAAGTTGTAGGGTGTTTTTGATTGAACAAAAAATGATATTCTAGCTTGTTTATAAATTATTCTTAGTCCATATTCTACAGTTACTTTAGGAAAATAATTATAAGAACTCGTTCCAGATTAGATATAACACAGAATATACCAGATATTATTGTAGGGAAACAATTAATTACGCCATCCAACCAACATCCAACTAAATCTAAGATGTTTCATACGGTTATTATTCAAGAAGACGAGTTTGAATTAAAAACATTTTATTTTTTATTCATTTATTATCAACTTTATCGTAAACAATTAAAATATCATCTAAATACTGTGCAGGTGGTATCAAATTATCTTGATGTCTTACCCAGCTTAGGTAGCATATTATTGATATTACATGACAAACAGCAACCCACTGTTCTTTTCCCTACTAGGCAATTACAATAATATTGTTTCATGTCCCCTATCAAGAGAACAGTCAATTATAATATAGCTAAAATAGGTTTTTGTCTTTTGAGCTTACATGTCACGGTTGTTGTTTGTTTTAAACGTTTGACAGTTTACAGTTATTGCCTGTATTAAAAATACTATTGATTGTGAAATCGATTTTATCATCAATTTCAGATACATTATAGGATATAGTCGGACAAGTGAGTCGTGGGACGCGATTTATTTCGAATTCTTCATATGGCCACACTTCTGATTGTCAAACTAAATGTCATCTTACCTCTACTTGTTGTTGTTGTGGTGTAATTATTGTAAGTTTTTGTGCGAAAAAATGTCGAAACCCATTAAAAGCAGTGCCCGGAGCTTGTTGTATACCATGATAAGCAAGTATGAACAGAGAAAGGATTATATAAATCAGCGTTTCGAGAAAAAACAACGAATTTTTGACGAAATTATTTCAGCTGCAAGTAAGTACATCCCAAACATTTTGATACTCGTCCTAGATTTAAACAACAAAAAAAAACTTTTGTTTGTATTCAACATAACTTTACATTTGTTTAAATATGTACTTTCGAGAAATTGTGTTTCAAAACATACAAATTATTTCTTGTTCTAAGGTCTATCGGATAACGAAGATTTGAAACGTCAGATCGTAGACTTAATCAAAGAGCTGAAAGATATTGAGAAAAAAGATCTGTTTACCTCTGAATCCAGTTATTTGGCCCATTTATCTAAACTGACAGGTTGTATTTCAATATATTTTTGTTATATAGTAAACTGTGATAATAATCTGCCACTTAACCCAATTATTTTTATTATTACAGAAGTTGGTGTCAACACACTGAGGAGAATAAAAAAGGAAGGTTCCCTAAACCAAAATGTGTGGAACACGCCAGGAAAAAAACGCCCTCGCCAGCCCAGTGTTTCAAACTTAGATGATTTTGACATATCGGCAATTCGTAATAAAATAAATGAATTTTACTTGGTTAGGAAACAAGTTCGAACAATAAGAACTTTGTTAGAAGAATTACGACAGTCAATAAGATTATCCACTCGAGAAACATTGAGGCAAATATTGTTAAAAAATGGTTTTGAGTTTAAAACTAATAAAAATAAAAGGTCAATTCTAATTGAAAAGTTTGAAATATCTGCTCTGAGACATAGTTATCTTAGAGCTATTCATAGGAAGCGACAAGAAGGAAAGGCAATAGTTTACCTGGACGAAACATATGTCCACCAAAATTACAAGCCAAAAAAGTCATGGCAAGGACCGAGTACGAGTGGAGTAACTGACAAAATTTCTAAAGGTTTCTATCAAATTAATTTTGCCTTTTTTGGAATGTCTATAAGAATATTTGTTATTTTAATTATTACTTTTCTTTGTTTTATAGGTAAAAGATACATAATAGTCCATGCTGGCTCTGAGAAAGGTTTTGTGCCCAATGCATTATTGGTGTTTAGCACAAAATCTAAAATGGCTGATTATCATGATGATATGAACCGTAATAACTTCATAAAATGGCTGGAAGAAAAATTAATACCCAATTTAAATGAACCTAGTGTGATTATAATGGATAATGCGAGTTATCATGTAACTCAAATTAACAAGCCGCCTACGATGAGCACTTCTGAATATCAGCCTTTAAGGGTTATATTCAGAAGTGGCTCACCGAAAATCACATTTCTTTTGACAATTTTCTTACAAAGGCCGAGCTTTTGTGTCTTGTCAAAGAAAACAAACCAACTCCCTTGTACGAAGCGGAAGAACTTCTAAAGCAGCATGGACATGAGGTCATCAAATTGCCGCCATATCATTGTGATCTCAATGCCATAGAATTAATTTGGAGCTTGGCAAAAAGGAAAGTGGCGAGTATGAATCTAGGCGTGCCAGCTGCCGAAATGGAAAATTTAATAAGGAAATGTTTTGCCAGTGTGACTGCTGATGACTGGAAATCATGCACTGATCATGTGATTAATGTTGAAAATACATACAAAATAAAAGATAAAATAACAGAAGAGGAACTTGAACCATTTCTCATCAATGTTCGTGAAGATGAAAGTGATAGTGATGAATCATATTTTGAAGGCATCGAATTTCTCGAATCAGATTTTGATTATTGTTCAGAATGAATAAATGTTTTTAAGTTTTTGTTGTGCATCTTTATTATCCTTATTTTCGATGGAGTGGAAAAGTTGGTGTTGATTTTAATGTAGTTAATGTTTTCGTTTTGATTATTTTTAAACCAAATTCTTTGAAGATTCCAACCTTATCCAAATAAACAAATAATCAAGTTTAGCAAAAGTATCAAAATTGTTTTTAGACTATATATGCTGGGTTAACACCTAAAAGATTTTTAAATTTGCCGCCAGCGGCTTGTGCCATGACTCGCTTGTCAGACTCTATATCTAAAATTGTATTTATAAATTAATATGTTTATGATCAATATACAATTTTTTTAGGGGTTTTTTTTTAATGTTAGTTGGATAGGAAAACTGGCAAACGTGCCACCTGATGGAAAGTGGTCGACGTCGCCCATGAACATAAACTAGTTTACCTGGAACGAGCCCAGAACTTATTTATGTGTTGCCTATCTTGAGACATAAGATGTTAAGTCTCGGTGTCAGTAATTACACTACCTGTCTTGCCCTTCTCTCCGAAACACAGCAAAGCTGTTTCACGGGAGAAACAAGCAAGATGGTGGTACCCATGCAGCCGGGAGCGCGGCACAGCGCTTCCCTCCCACCGGTATGTTTGTTATAGGAATGTTTTAAGTATGTATTTTGGGAGATAAATATTTCATAAAAGAAGTTTTTTCAAAAACTTGTCTTAAAAATAAACATCACAATAGTGTTCAAAGTAGGCACGGCACGTAGCTAATACTATTTTTTGAAGAAACTTAAAGAAAAGAAATATTTACGACTCGAAATACACACTTAAAATATTTCTAAAAAAATTGTTGTATCGATAAAGTGTATTGATATGAATTTGATAAATCGATTACCTTTTTCTTACTCTGTCAACATAGAATATCACCAAAATAAACATGAAGGAAATCAGTCATCTTATGAATATTTTTTTAATTTGTTGTCCCTGTTGATTTAGCTGGTTTAAATAGCAAAAATTAATCTTGATATTAATTTAAAAATATATAGTTTGAAAACTATAGTCGCCAGTATTATAAAAAGCGACCTCTCTTTGATTCGTTCAATAAGGTTTTAATACCTTTTGTTCGTTTTATGTTTTTGACATTCTCTTATTAGACGCGCAACTTTAAAATAGTAAAAAGCAAGAATATATTTTCATTTGCGTTAATTATGTATTTTATTTACCCAAAAACCTCTAAAATTCAATAGTCCCATGATAAAACTGCTTCATATTTCACTGTTCAATTTAAAAAAAAAGATAAAAAATATTGATTTCTTTTTTATTTGTGTAACGTTTAGGCCCAGATTCGCCCGTCTCCTTTGAATTAGAGAAGTAGGTAATTCGAATGGCCATCGCGCTATGGCTTTCTTTCGAGGTAGTTTTCATCCAAATCAACAGAACAATCAGTGTGAAAAGTGTGAAGAAATATTATGTCAGAACTTACAACAGCATGAAAGAGGTAGTGCCATTCTGCTTTGCAGCCGACTTGGGCCGGCACGACCAGGGTGGTACCTCTCGCTCACATAATACCGGCTAAGTGGCAGCTATGCTGTCGCGTTTCGTGCGGTTTGTGAGTTTTGTGCGGATGTGTATGGGCGTCGATTTCATAATGCGGGTTTGCGAACATCACAACGTACCTGCATAATGATTTTATCGTAACAAGAATGCAAAGTTTATTTGGATGTTTTCCTTCATGAACAAGGGACGTTTACAAGGTCAGATCATCATCGTCACCCTTTATCCGACCACTTGCCACTAGCATCCAACACGGACCGGCCACTGCACGGAGATCGTTTTCACACAGCCGGACTAACACTTCGTCCGCCTATTATATACGCGGCGGGCGGCCTCTACTCTTGAACCTTAGTGATTTTTGTTTTATTTTTCTCTTTTTTAATCTCATCAGGCATGCAGGTTTCTTCACGATGTTTTCTTTCACCTTTCATAAAACTTACATCCAATATAATTCAAATGCTTTCTTACAAAATATTAACTGAGATTTTCACAACATACCTACTTACTTTAAATTTCGAACTCATTTAAAATTGCATGCTTCTCTTGATCTTACATGCTTATGTAAGAATCAAAAACCTGAGTAACTGGTTATATGTTACGTTGACTATTGTGGCTCACACCGGTAACAAACAGCGCGGGGCGCGAACACCTCAGTCGACGCTATGGCTTTACGATCTCAACTCCTGCGCACCGTTACCAGTAAGTAAAAAAAAATAACAGCCATTACATTCGTCTTAATTCTATTTTTAAATAATATTTCTCCATTTTACAGAGTATTCATGATAATATAAGACTTTGTATGACCTCGTTCAATTTCGTGTTAAGGATAACGAGTTGAAAAACTGTCTTTAGTATGACGCTTAAATACTTTTGGTCGTGCAAAATTTTCTTGTTTTAAAGGTTACACGTTTTACTTAAATGAGTTTTAGTTTTTACAAACAAATTTTCAAGTCATTATAATGATGAAAATTATAAGTTGATAGAGGAAAAATATGTTAAAATTACTATCCATTACGATCTCTTTCTAGTTACAAGGACTAAGATAATAGGTGTTATTTTCTAACAATACAATGTTTACTTTACAATAGTCTGTCGAACAGAAACTATGTGCATAAATACGAAATATTAATACCAAATGTGCAATAGGATCTAGTTGGCACTTGGAAATATGATATCTAAATTACTAGTAGGCACTAGGCAGTACTATGTATGTATATTATACTAATAATCCGAAGTGTTTGGTCGAACATGCTCATCTTTGAAAACGTAAGTTGGAATAGTAACACTTTTATTGAATTTTTGAGGAAGGGGATCCAGGGGATATCAGAGCTATTTGGCAGTAGTAATAAACAGGTTGATAGTATTAATGCAGACTTACTCCCTAGGAGAGTATGTGGGACTCGTTGCGCCCGAAAAATGGTAAGGTGGACGCAGCTCTACCCATTAATACCCGGCGAGTGGCACAAATGCCGCCTTTGGTGGGGTGCCCCGGATCTATTGAGCAAACAGGGCACCTCGACGGCTAGTCAGTCCCTCAAGGGACTGACATCACCTCCACAGAGGGGGGTCGTCCCGCACCACAGAACAACCCCTCCCAACGTAGGGACAATGCAATGTGCAATCCCCCTTGCTCTTTTATCCCCTCTTATAAGAGGGTACAAAGAGCAGCTCCCTCGGTTCAATTTGCTTCGCCGCTGGGTTCACCTCAAGCTACTGAGCCCCCCCACAAGACAAGGCCTGAAACTTGGTGGGGATGAGGTCGATTCCTGCGAGACAATAGGTCATTTCATAAAGCCACAAGCCGATTGTATTGTAAATTAATTTAAATAAGGTTATCAGTTGTGAATATGTGTTATTTAATTGTGTGCCTGTGAATTGTCTTACGAGTCTTTTGTGTGTCTGTCAGTCTGAGTTCCAGCTTATCGAACGAATTTGAATGTTTAGCCGGTTTTAATTTCGATTAGTCACATCGGAATATATATTTTTGTCTTTACGACACTATAAGTAAGCTTTTCCAGATAAATATGCATTTATTGAAGTGAAACTTCTTTGCGCGCATGAGGGTAATTTTTTTATGGATGAAACGTCACGAAAATGTGCTACGTTTTTGTCCAAGAAGAGGAGGGAGAGAGTGATTGAGACCGATTGAGAGAGAGTGAGAAAGGGTGAACGTAGCATGAAGCACATAGCACATAGCCTATATATAATGAGAAAGATCGAGAGAGAGTGAGATAGAGCGAACGTCGCATCGCAAGTCTCGGAAATTTAAAGCTTTAGATTAGTATAAATATAAACGAGATTTAAAAATTAGTTTGCCAAAGAAGTTTCACTTCTGACATGTGTACTTTGTACGCACGCACTTTTTTATATTTGGAGGCAGTTGACAGCTAACAAGTGTCTCTGTATTTAATCGTTTAATAAATAGTAAAAGTCTAAATTATAAGTTTTTAAACAGTATATTTCAATAAATTAGTGCACAATTAACAATATATACAGTACAAATAGTGATAATAGTGAATAAAAAGTGTTCTTTACGTAAATAAAAATATCATACGAGTAAACAAAGATCAGCTGTTTATACGCATACCCGCGCA
This sequence comes from Helleia helle, assembly GCA_963853865.1. Classification (NCBI taxonomy): domain Eukaryota; kingdom Metazoa; phylum Arthropoda; class Insecta; order Lepidoptera; family Lycaenidae; genus Helleia; species Helleia helle. The sequence goes on along the minus strand of OY971433.1, from coordinate 12,899,238 downwards.
CGCGCAAGTATCGGTACAGTGTTCTATATATTTACAGCAAACGCTCGCGCATACATATTATTTTATTACTTTTAATTTATTTATGAGCCACACTGATTTTACAGACATTATGGCAAACAAATGTTCACATTGTGGCAAATTTTTAAGCTTTGTCGAAAGTGCCAAATGTACAAAATGCCTGGCAATGTATCATCGCGCATGCGCTACGGGATATGATGTGGGTAAAAACATGACCAAGTGGACATGTCGGGCATGCAAGGGGAAGACCACCAAATCCCCCGCCCCCTCGGAAGTAGCTGCCCCTGACGAAACCTATCTCGATGCGAGTGTGGAGATTAACTCACCAATGTCCTTGGGCGAGGAAATTAGGCTGCTCAGGGAGGTCATGACCTCTGTCCGTCTAGAAATGCAGAGCTTCAGGCAGGAGTTAGCGCAGTTAAATAGTAATATGTCCGATTTTAATAAGCGCGTTGACTCCGTCGAGCAGCGAGTGGCGGCCGTGGAGGAGCGCATCGGGGCAAGTACATGTACCCACGGAGGGGACTCTGCCGTGGCGAATGTGATAGCTCAATTAAAGCAAGACCTAAATGATCGGGAGCAAGAAAATTTGGCCAACGACATTCAAATCACAGGCGTTCCCGAAAAAAGTGGTGAGAACGTCGTTCACCTGGTGAATTTGATATCCAAAAAAGTAGGTATCGATATTGACTCTCGTGATATTGTCAGCGCAGAGCGGCGAGGTGTAAAGCGTGTGATGGATGGCGGGGACGGAACCCAACGGCCCCGCTCGATCATTGTGCGGTTGGCGCGAAGGTCAGTACGCGACGAAGTGTTGAAGGCAGCTCGTGTGCGGAGAGGGATCGACACTACCGGTATACTGGACGGTTCTCCCTCTCGCCTATACCTGAACGAGCACCTCACGCGAGTCAACCGCGCGCTGTTCTATAAAGCTCGCGAGGAGGGTCGTCGACTTGGTTGGCGGTATGTCTGGACGCGAGGGGGCTGCGTGTTCGCAAGGCGTGAACATGGGACTTCAGTTCACAGAATAAGAACTGAACCCGACATTAACCGGATTTTTGGTGTAGACTCTGTTCGACCCTCGTAATAATAAAATCACGTATACTTCTTGTCACTGTCGCTGATATCTACATGAATCGGCTATTGTTCTTAGTTTTAAGCTTATATTTAAGTATTTTAAATTTCATATTTTATCCTTTTTATCATATCCTATATATTTACATAGCATATCTGTTAAATAGCATATATTATATTATTGTAACTTTGTGCCTTGGTATAGATATAATGACATTCTTATGTAACCGGGAGAATATAATGCACAATAGTGTAACGCTAGCTCGTTTGTATCAAATACATAATATCATTATTTGCATCATCGGCCTCCCTCGTCTGCCCACTGTTGGGTACAGGCCGCATCCAAAAAAAGCGAATCAACTGATGTACGCTTACCGTGTAACTCACCTAACTATGTACAAGCGTGCGCCGTCATTTATGCTACCTTGGAATTACATTATAATATTGCGCTTATATTTTGCCCATACATCACCTATATTATATATTTTGTATATTGATAATTATATTCCAAAAAATATTTTTTGTCACAATGCTTACCGAATTGAACGTCTAATTGTCGTAAAATTATTTAAAAATTTATACTCATGCTGAACACAAAGAAAATTAAAATTGGTTTTTTAAATCCTGGCTCGCTGGGAACCAGGCACGACGAGTTTTTAGCAGCCATGGATAGATATAACCTAGACATAATAGCCTTGAACGAAACCTGGCTTAGGCAAGGTGAGGAAGGTCGTGCGCCTCGTGTCCCTGGGTATCGCCTATGTCATATCCCGAGATCAGAACATATACGTGCCCGGGGGGAGGGGTAGGTTTTTATATAAGAAAGGGCATATGTACACAAACTCACGCACATCCAATAACACCTAGTATAGAACAGATGTGGCTTTCACTCAAGGGCAACGGCAAGCACATATATATTGGTACCGCCTATCGGCCTCCGTGGTTGCCAGTTGGAACCTTTCTTGGTGCGCTAACTGATACAATTGGCTCGTTGTCGTGCTATGATTATATCTATTTGACAGGTGACTTTAATATAAATTTTTTAAATATCAATAATACTGAGTTCAGGTTATTGCATGAATTCCTACGTACGCATGATTTACAGCAGTGCACAAATAAGCCAACACATTTTACATCAGACACAGAAACCCTTCTCGATCTGGTTTGTACCAACGCAAACCTCGATCGAGTATGTGTAGATTTCATACCGGATCTCAGCAGCCATGCATTGATTTCGTTCGAGGCTAACTTTCGTAGGGAAAAGTTAAAAAGTAGGAAAATATGCTATAGACCTATTAAAGACATAGCGGCAGATGACCTAGAACACACACTCAGTGCTATTGACTGGTGCCGCATCCTGTCCAACCGCGATATCAATGACATGGTTCGAGACTTCAGCGCGTATATTTTGTGGGCGTTTGATACCTTAGCGCCTATAAAGATACTGCGCACCAAAGAACACCAGTACCCGTGGATCACACACAACATCAAATTGATGATGAGACGACGTGACGCAGCACACAGACGGGCACGGAAATCAAAGAACGACATACACGTGGCGTTCTATAAAGATCTTAAGCGTGAGGTGGCGTGTGCAATCGCAAGAGAAAAGATGGCGTACTTCAAAACATATGTCACTTCTAATGTTAAACAACCGCGACTGTTGTGGAGGCGTTTAAAAGATAACTTAAATATCAACCGAGAAATGACCTTAAAGTTGCCACAACGTTTACATGATGCCAATAAAATTAATACACACTTTCTGGATGTACCGGGTGGAAACCTTGTCTCGTCCACAATTTATATTTATTTTAAAACCCAGTACTTTGGCCTTCACACGTTCAGTTTGAGTACCATAGGCAACGCAGACGTGTTAAAAATACTAAGATCACTGCGGTCTAACGCGATAGGCGCTGACGGTATAAACCTAGACATGTTGCTTTTGGTCTCCCAGTTTCCAGCTGGCCTAAGTGCGATCACCGAAATCGTCAATAAGTCTGTTGCTACCGGCGTCTTCCCGGAGTATTGGCGCACGGCAATTGTAAAACCCATACCTAAAAAGGACAACGTCACTGAATTAAAAGAACTGAGGCCTATAAGTATATTGCCATGTATATCAAAGATAATGGAAAGAGCTGTCTGCGAGCAACTGACTGCATTTATCGAAAAACACAATATACTACCAGTCATGCAGTCGGGGTTTCGTAAGCGTCATAGCACGACAACAGCTTTGGTGGACGTTGTAGATAACATACTTTTTGCTCAGGACAGGGGAGAGGCCACAGTACTTGTACTACTCGATTACTCCCGTGCTTTTGATACAATACACATCCCCCTGCTACTGTCTAAAATGAAATACTACGGATTTGATGAAAATTCACTATCTTGGTTTGAGAGTTACTTAAACAATCGCTTCCAAATTGTTGAGCTGGTTGAGGATGACGGCACCCCCACTCATTCTAATGCCTGTTCCGTGCACAGAGGGGTCCCACAGGGATCAGTTTTAGGGCCAATAATCTTCTCACTGTATATTGCTGATGTTATACAACAGATACAGCACTGTCGATTTCATATATACGCCGACGACATCCAGTTATATATATCTTTCAGACCAAACGACGCGATAGATGCTATCTATAGACTTAATGAGGACTTAGCGCGTATAACCGACTGGTCAGAAGCTAATGCCTTGGTGCTGAATCCTACTAAGACAAAATACATGGCACTGGGCACTAAAATGCAAATCGAAAAGGCGGTGCAAATTATGCCTCAAATACGTATTAAGGATACTATTATAGAGAGAGTCGCTGAGACACGTAATTTAGGACTAGTAATGGATGAAGGCTTGCGGTTTGAGAATCACATTATGAAAACTGTAAGGAGCTGTTTTTATCGATTAAAAGTACTGTATAAAATAAGGAATTTCATAAGCACTGACCTTCGTATTAATTTGTGTGAATCTCTCGTCCTATCTAAATTAAATTACGCGGACGTTGTGATAGGTCCCCGTTTACTAACTCGATCAAAAAATCTAGTACAGCGAGTACAAAATGCTTGCGCTCGTTACTGTTTCGACATCCCTCCTCGCGCACACGTAACACCCTACCTCAACAACGCTCGGCTGCTCAAGATGGAGCGTCGTAGGCATCTCCACCTCGCCACCCTTTTATTTGGTATTGTTAAGCACGAATCTCCACCGTACCTTTACAGTAAATTACAATGGGCTAGAGATAAACAGCTGAGTCTCTCCACCAGGGGATCCTCTTTTCTACTCCTTATGCAAGTACATCACACAGCTGCGTTCCGGGGTAGCTTCAGACATGCTGCTACCAAGTGCTGGAATGACCTGCCACCGCCCACACGTACTCTGAAATCAATTAACAGTTTTAAAATAAAATATAAAAAGTACTTGCTTGAAGAACAAGTACTTGATAATTTTTGATTTCAGTATATTTAAATAGCATGAATGAACAAATATATAAGTAATAGTAATTTAGCTGTAACAACAAAATATAACAAGGCACATATTATTTCGAGTAAAATTAATAAATTAATAATTAGTATTTCCCCACCTGATCGGTTTCTAAGCTGTACAATGGCGGCGACGCGGCGTTCCTCTAGTCTAGCGCTGGATTCTGGTCGGTATGAGAACTTTGATACCCTCGTATGCGATAGCCCACAGGTAACAATGTTACAGACATTGTAAATAACGTCACACAATCTTCATCATAATAATCTGAAAATATTATATCTATTTATTATTATTATTAATATAATAAGTATTGATATGAAATAAAGACAATGGCATTATTACTCTTTACTTACTTGTATTATTATTATTATTATTTATTTTTTTCTTCATTTCTTCACCTACTTATATTACCATTTCATTTCCATTTTGAAATTATTATATTATAGTAAACGCTGAGCACGCGCGGTCTCTGTAAGTAGGTACTGCATAGTGCATAATGTTCTTTTCGTATCTGTATGGTGTGGGTTGCATCGCGATTCGCGAGGGACGGCGGACGCAATGGGACTGAGTTACGTGAGCACCGTAGGGTTCACAATTCACAATACATGTAGCTACGTAGACCATTTATATTCGTTCGAATTACAAATTGTCACTGACTTACGTATAATAATAATTATTAAGATACTTTTTATAATAACTGTGTTAAATAATATGTATATATAGTGTTGGTTGTCCATCTGTCTCAACAACATTAGATTTAGATTTATCAGGGACCACATAACATCAGGATTGCGATTTCTTAGGAAACCGCAATCACACAACTGAGTGGTTACCTTTTGAGGAATTATATTACACTGTTGTGCATTTTCCGGCGCATATAGGTATTTTATGTTTAAATTGTCAATTTTATTATTGTAACCACAATTATTGTTTTTTCTTTTTATTTTTAACATAACTACTGTTTTTATATGGTTGTATTAGATTAAGTATATTATGTAACGGTGTATTAATATTCCTTAATAAATCTCTATTATTATTATTATTATTATTATTATTATATTAATAATAATAATATCTATGGATGCTTTTACACCACGTCAATCTGGTCCCGTGGTAAGTTCTTGAAGAACTTGTCTTACGGGTATCAGTCAACGAAAATATATTTAATATTTTTATACATATATTTAAGATTTTTATTATATGATACACATATTTAATACACATCCATGACCCAGGACCACAGAAAATATTGTTCGTCCCTGGCGGGATTCGAACCCGCAACCTCCGGCTTGAGCGCCAACGTGCTTACCACTGAGCCACAGAGGTCGTCAAATATTAAGAGATGTAAGCGGATTTGCTCACGTCGATTTGTTTTAGCAGCCGTAGACACACTGATGATAATTAGTTAGATAGCCGAAGTGCCTTCTATAATCCATCTCTCATGAAATTAATTGAAATCTGATAAGGGGTTTAGGCGTGAAGAGGTAACAAACATACATAGTAACATTTACATACATACCAAGCATAGATTATAAATCTCTTCAGTAATGTCGCAGTTAACAGCTAGTGGCGTACCAACCACTTTTACTTTTCTGATTTCATTTCTTTCCGGCCTATGTTCGATTTATGTAATTAGGAGGCAACCGAGCAGTTGAAGCCTGGTCAGACTACCAACGCCCATAGACATCCGCACAACCAAAAGCTATGCAGATGCGCTGCCCTCCCTTTCCCTATCCCCCAATTCGCCACCGGAAACTAACAAGCCGCACGAAACGCAACAGCATAGCTGTCACTTGACGCCGGTGTTATGTGAGCGAGAGGTACCACCCGGTCGTGCCGGCCCAGTTCGGCTGCCAAGATGGCAATACCTATTACAAATTATCCTACCTCGATGCTAAAAGTTGTATCAAGGGCAAATTAAATCGTTTATAATTTAAATTCTGTTCACATCCTCTACGTTCTGCTCGACGACAGTTAAATATTATGTATATATAGCAGTTGGAATCGTAAATATTCGTAACTCGTAAGTAAAATACATTAATTAAAGGAGGCTTATGTTCCCCACCACGGTTCAAGCCTTGTCATGGCGGTGGGACTCAGTAGCTTAAAGTAAACCTAGCACCTTGGGAGAAGCCAAGTGAACCGAGGGGGCTGGTCTTTGTACCCCTTTTATAAGAAGAGGGGAAAATGAGTACCGGCGGGGGGAATAATAGGGTGAGGTTTGAACTGTCCCGACGTTGGGAGGGGTTGCAGTTATGTGGCGCGGGACAACCCCTCTGTGGAGGTGGTGTCGGCCCCTATAGGGACTGACTAGCCCTCGAGGTGCCATGTTTGTTTATTAGATCTGGGGCACCTCACCAAAGGCGGCATTGGTGGCACTCGCCGGGTTTTAGTGGGTAGAGCTGCGTCTACTTACCAGCTTTCGAAAAAAGGCCTATTTTTATTGTGAGCGACGACGGCTTAGGGGGTATGGGTTCAGCCTCTTGAGTGAGAATCGAGAGTTCCGGGTTCGATCCTAACCCCTGTGATGCCTAGAAATGGGTTTTTCTAAATTTCTACGTGCTAAACATAAGACCATCGCTTGCTCACCGGTGAAGGAATCATAGTGACGAAATCTGCATGCCTGGTGACTGATAAGATTAAATATCTTTGAATGTGTGTGAAGTTCACCAACCCGCATTGGGCCAGCACATCGGTGAACTATGGCCTCCTCGCAGGAGACGCGTACCCAGCAGTGGGACATACGTATAAACTATAAAGGTTGATATTATTATTATTTACATAATGTAATAATATTATGATTTAATAGATAAAATTGACACACAAATTGATATTTACATTATTAACAATTATAGATATAAGCTAAAGTGATATTATTAAAATAAAGACTTCATAATGTACAATATTATTATTATTATATTATTACATTTTAAACTTGAACAAATTAATGATGATAATGATGGTGACATAAAATACAAGAGATGTAATAATATTATGATTTAATAGATAAAATTGACACACAAATTGATATTTACATTATTAACAATTATAGATTTAAAGCTAAAGTGATATTATTAAAAAAAAATTAAACAAAAATTATAACCGACTTCAAAAAATTAAATAACTAAAAAGTATTAAAATAACAGCGTTTCTTTAATTTTTGTGTCTACAGCTAATAATCATCTTGTACCTCTACTAATGTACAATTTTTGCGTTTGCCACGTCATTATTGTTACTTTTGGAGTCGGTGTGAGCCAAGGTACTAGGTACCTTGGCTAGCAACAAATACGACACCAGTGACGGACGACGGTGACGTATTTGTTGCTGTACCTATTTAACTTAGCTGACACCGACTCCAAAAGTAACAATAATGACGTGGTAAACGCAAAAATTGTACTTTAGTAGAGGTTCAAGATGATTATTATTAGTTGTAGACACAAAAATTAAAGAAACGCGGTTATTTTAATACTTTTTAGTTATTTAATTTTTTGAAGTCGGTTGTAATTTTTGTTTAAATTTTTTTATTTCTTAATTTTTAGTAATTCATTAAAGAAAGACATACAGAGATAGACATTTTGGCATATTTAACCGTATGAAGTTAGCCCAACAAAAGCTGTAAATCGTCGAGGATTTCCCTCGACTGTCTATAGTCTCCATCATCAGACCTGTAATGGCACGTATCACCCATAAGGGTGCAAAGTTCTCATCAGTATAAATTAATTAAGTCCAATCACAAGGTACCTACTTTAAACTATTTAGGAGTTCCCTTAACTGAGCTTTGTCTTCATCATCAGACCCCCAATCACAGTCACAACCCATCTAGGTGTAAAGCTCTCATCAATACTAATTAATCAAGCCCAAACACAAGGTTACTGAAGTAAATCGTCGAGTAGTTCCCTCGACTGTCTTCCAGCTCCAGCATCAGATCGACTCTAGACCTTCATTAAATTGTAGTGCTTTAAAATGCTTATTTAAAAAAATATTAAACGCACTATGCTATAATAATAATAATAATAATATTTATTTGGGCGAAATATCGTACAATATAGGTCTTACATGTTTAGTAGTATCACATACTCTGTCGTTACCGACGTCCAAATATTTATTTCTTATTTTAAATTATTACTGGTTACTTATAATTAAAAAAACTCTTGTATAGAATAAAAGCATTGTTCCATTAAACATTTGAAAAGTTTTCTCCGAAATTGTAAAAGGTCTAGTTCTTTGATATCCTTAGGTAGTTTATTGTAGATTTTGATGACCATACAATAGCAATTTTTACTATAAATGTCTAATTTTTGTTTCGGTTATTTTATATTTCTTTTGTATCTCTTACTTAAATACGGTTGCGAGTATACAGTCGTAAATAGTATATTTTTTTTTTTACAAATAATGCAGCTTCGTAGATATATAGACTGGGCAAAAGATTTAAAAAGAGGTTTGCAGCTCTGGAGGGAATAAGCATTACAGATTATACGAATGCATTTCTTTTGCGCTCTAAAAACAGAGATTAAGTTTCTCGAATTACCCCATATGACAATACCATACCGTAAAATAGAGGAGATGTGTCCGTGGTAGGCTTCGACGGATACAGTTTTCCTTATTCGGGACAGCGGATATACAAATTTATTTATTTTAATACACAGTTGATTAGTGTATTCATCCCATTTACATAGCTTGTCTATATGTATTCCCAGAAACTTTACTTTGTCTACTTCCATTATATTTAATTAATTATGATAAATATTAATAATTTTAGGTAACGAATTTTGAGTCAAAAATTGCATTACATTTGTTTTTGTAAAATTTAATCTTAGGTTATTTTGTTCGAGCCAATGTGTGGCCATTTCAATGGTTGAATTTATTTCGTTTTCAAATTGTTTATCGGATTTACCTTTACCTTCTATTACAAGAGTGGTATCATCCGCAAACAATATACATTTCTGTTTTATATATTTCGGAAAATCATTAATGTATATTAAAAATAAAAGAGGACCTAAAATTGAACCTTGGGGTATGCCACATTTGTTTATTTTAAATTGAGATCTAAAAGTTTTATAATTTAGACCGTCTAATCTTACTATTTCTACGCATTGCTGTCTGGAGAAGAGATAGCTTTTAAACCAATCATTAGCCACGCCTCTAATACCATATCTTTGTAGTTTTGATAATAATATGTCATGAGAAACTGAATCAAAGGCTTTAGTCAAATCTAGAAATATCGAGACCACCGGAATCTTATTATTTAGATTTTCTGTTATGATTGTTATTAAATTAAAACAAATCAAAGTCGTTGAGCTATTTTTCTTAAATCCGAACTGGTAAGGATCCAGAAGATTATATTTTATGAAATAATTATAGATTTTGTCATAAATAACTCGTTCGAAAATTTTTGATATGACTGGAATAAGGGTGATTGGTCTATAATTATTTATATCTTTTTTATTTCCCTTTTTATATAAAGGTTTTATTATTGAAAATTTCAGGTTACTTGGAAAAATACCTTGTTCGATAGAGAGATTTATAATGTGTGTTAGTGGTTTTGTTAGAGTTATTGCACACATTTTAAGAATTTTAGTTGGTATTTCGTCATATCCGACGGAATTTGTGCTTTTTAGTTTTAGGATTATTTTGTAGATGTTAGAGTCATTAATAGGAGTCAAAAAGATTGAATTGTCCATACGCGGAAAGTCATTAATATTATTTGGTATGTCAGATGTTTTATTTGAATTTAATTTACTGTATTTTAATGCTACGTCAATAAAATAGTTATTAAATAATTCAGCTATGTCTTTGGGATTATTATAAATTATATTATGATTATCAATTATTTCATTTATTTGTGTAGCACTAGGTTCATTGTTAGTATGTTCTTTTATAACGTTCCAGGAAGCCTTATTAATATTTTTAGAATTAGAAATATATTTTGCATTATTAATTTTATGTGAATATTCCATACATTTTTTAAAAAATTTCGTATATTTTGTGTAAAATAACTTTTTAGACGTTCTGTTTGAAGAGCTATACCGATATTGTAAGTATAGTTTTCTTTTTGTGATACAACATTTTTTGATGCCTTTTGTTAACCAAGCATTTTTCAAGTAAGTTTTTTTCCCTCTTTTTACTGTTATCAAGGGAAAACATAAATTGAAAAACAGTTTTATTATGTCGTAGAAAGATGAAAATGCCTGGTCTGTGTCGTGTTCCTCAAGGACGCTATTAAAGGATAGGTATGAGATGTACTGTTGAAATTTAGTAGTATTTTCTTTACTGTAGTCACGTTTTTTCTCAAACCAGAATTTTGATGTTATTTTACTTGTAGAGTTAAAGGTGGATTGGAATGATATGACCTGGGCCGTCTCATGATCAGATAATGCGAGGTAAGGTAACTTAGAGCTTACTGATGTAAGATTGCTACAAATAACGTCCAATGACGCCATATTGCGAGTAGGTCCATCGATATGGTTTAAAATATTATAATTTAATAGGATCGATTCTAATTCCTTACGATCTTTACTATTGCTTAGCATGTTAATATTCCAATCTCCGCACAATATTACTTTTTTATTTTCTTTATTATTAACTTTATTTAATAATGACGTTAGGTTGTAAAAAAATATATTTATATCAGAATCGGGTGTTTTGTATATGCATACGATAGTTAGGTTAAGCGAATGGATATGGAGTGCACAATATTCAATTAATTGGTAGTTTTAAAACAGTGAAATTTAGGTTATTTTTTAAGAGAATGCATACTCCTCCTCTTTTTTGATGTTCACGACTATAGCAAGCTGCAAGCCTGTAATTTTTTTATATATAGATTACTTTCACATCCGTTTTTAATGAAAGTTTCAGTTAAACAAATTATATTTATATGCCCTATCTATTTTTCTAGTTCTTCTATTGTGAATTCAAATAGATCCCTTTTGATTAGTATCCCCGCGATATATTGGTGTAAGAGTGTTATTTGCGTTAATTCAGTGTTACTTTTAGTTACGAAAAAACATAATTGGTATTGTAGTTTGTTTTAATGATTTGTTTTGCATTTTCATGGCATTGTTAACCTGTGGTAATTTCGTGTTTTTTATACATTTCCTTAATAAAATAACTTTTATGCTTATTTATAAATTGTTTTTTGTAGCTAATAGTATCGATTTCTATATTTAGTTTAAAACTGAGATAATCTAGATAAGTATTAAATTTTGCATTGCATGGCCATAAATGATCTACATTAATGAAATTACAATTTTCATAGTTTTGGCTTATTCGTTCAACATGCAAGTTTAGCATGTTCACATTTAGATTTTTATTGTTTTGGACGTTTATTAAGTATACTTTGACATGTTTTAGCATATATAGAGTCATGTTTTAGCATATATATGAGTCATGTTTTAGCATATATATGTAGTCGTTCCTACGAATTTCGAAAGTTTCCCTCGATTTCTCTGGGATGCCATCATCAGATCCTGGTTTCCTTATCATGGGACCATTTAACAAGTATACCCTTTCAAACAATTTTGAAAATCGGTCCACAATTGACGGAGAAATCGGGGTACATACATTAAAAAAAAATACCGGCCGAGTTGAGAACCTCCTCCTTTTTGTTGAAGTCGGTTAATAAAGACTTGATATTATACAATATTATTATTATTATATTATTACATTTTAAACTTGAACAAATTAATGATGATAATGATGGTGACATAAAATACAGGAGATGTAGGGTACAGGGTGTATCAAATATTTTATACATTCGACACATTCTGATCGAAAATTGTCTCACTCACCGAATTTTCGTTATTATCTTTCACATATTTTAGGATTGTTAAGTTGTTTGTTTAAGGAAATTCGAATCCAATGATGCCTATTATAGGATTATATATATAGATAGGATTTAGCTAATATCTTTACGACTATTCCTTACAGTATTCAATGGACAAAACGCTCGTAGACTTCATGAGTTACATGACAAAGAGAGAGAAGGTGTGACGAAGCTGCGAGAAGTATTAGAAGATAGATTGCAAGAAATAAGACGCGCCAAAACCTGGAAACACGAACGAGTCCTTACCTCGCCACAGGATACTACGGTAAGATTCTAGCATTTTTAGTTAAAAAAGATAACTTTACTGAGCTAGATATTTAGCTAGATATACTGATAGCAAATTGTCTCATTAAAAAAAAGTGATTGTCTGTAAAGTCGGTTTACAGACGATAGCTTTACGTAATAACGCCATAAAGAAATATTGATGAAAAAATTATTAGGCTTTTTTGTCGCTGTTTAATTAAAATATAAATTAAATTAGACTGGAAATTATGGAGGAAATTTATTACATTATATTAAATTGTAGAAATAAACACAAAAACACAAAATACGTTGTCGCGTATTAATATTTGTTACAAATAATGGTTTCCAAGCCAACGCAACGTTTGGGTCTCTATCGTTTGACAGGCTCAAGCGGAACGGGACATTTTTTCGTGTGCGCTGCCGGTGTTAATCAATTTATAAGACATTATCACGTCAAAAATATGCTTATCTTGTTGACGCATTAGGAAAAATTAGAATAGAATAGAGCTTTATCCTACTAATATTATAAACGCGAAAGTTTGTACGTATGGATGTATGTTTGTTACTCTTTCACACAAAAACTACTGAATGGATTTAAATGAAACTTTACAATAACATAGCTTATACATCAGAATAGAACATAGGCTATAATTAGATAATCCCCGTACTCATACGGGAAGTACTCGGGTAAAACCGCGGGGCGCTGCTAGTTTTTAATAAAATAATACAACAAAAGGACAATAACATGAATAGAGAATAACAAATATTGGTGCAAAACGGACATATAATGATTGAGGAGAATAGGTTGTCTTAGCTGCACTTGGAAACGGAACGAAGAATAAAAATGAAGATAATAGCTATATTAATTGTTTAGTCTATCTAAAAAAAAATGGTGGCGGATAAATTTACTTGAGTAATTAAAAATATTCATTATAAATTCTAGGTCAGAGTACAAGGACATGAGGGGGACTTCCTCAACTTCTGCGCCAACAACTACCTCGGACTTTCTGTGAGTATATTAACTGATACTCTATGGTTGTACAAACATCTTTTTTTAATAATAATAATAATTTTAATTCTGCATAACTTTTGATTGTGCGGATGTCTATGGGCGTCCGTCGGTAGTCACCATAGAGCTCCGACTGCTCGGTTGCCTCCTTATGACATAAAAAAAAACTAAAAAATCTAAATCTGATATTGATACTAATGAATTATTGATCGATAATAGTATTAATATTGTTTAATAATATTAATTAAAACTACCGGTGGGAGGGAAGCGCTGTGCCGCGCTCCCGGCTGCATGGGTACCACCAACTTGCTTGTTTCTCCCGTGAAACAGCTTCGCTGTGTTTCGGAGAGAAGGGCAAGACAGGCAGTGTAATTACTGGCACCGAGACTTAACATCTTATGTCTCAGGATAGGCAACACATAGATGAGTTGCCTGGGCTCGTTCCAGGTAAACTAGTTTATGTTCATGGGCGACGTCGACCACTTACCATCAGGTGGCACGTTTGCCAGTTTGCCTATCCAACTAACATAAAAAAAAATATATGATAGTATTAATAATAACAATGATAATTCATTTGTTCACAGAATCATCCAGAAGTAGTGGAAGCCGCTAGGGAAGGACTCAGCAAGTATGGAGCCGGACTCAGCTCTGTTAGATTTATTTGTGGAACACAAACTATACATAAGGTTAGAACATACCGAATTTATAACCAAAAAAAAATATTATAGCAAATAAATAATTAAAATTAATAAAATTGTGTATAATAACAATATCAAAAGGATGTGTTCTGGGCAATTGATTCCATTTACACTAATTTATGTGTGAGATGTTACTTGTGAATATTACAATACAATACACGTTTAAAATAATAACTTTCCACAAATTGGATAAAATATTTCAGAACATAATATTATAATGAACTGGCTGTTCCTCACGCGACACCAGCGCAATATTGAAAAAAATATCTTTCAAAATATCATAAATATAAATACGAAAGTTTGTATGTATAGATGTTTGCTACTCTTTCATGCAAGCTCATAATTTTAATGAAACTTTACAATAACATAACTTACACATCAGAAATTTATCCCTGTACTCCTACGGGGATGGGAAGTGTGCGGGTGAAACCGAAAAATGACATTTGTAGATATATGATTATTGTTTTTAAAGGAATTGGAAGAGAGATTGGCCAAGTTCCATGGTAGAGAAGATGCCATACTCTACGGGTCATGTTTTGACGCAAACGCTGGTCTCTTCGAGTCCATGCTGACTCCAGAAGACGCCGTCTTCTCTGATGCGCTCAACCACGCCTCAATCATTGATGGGATTAGATTGTGCAAAGCCCAAAAGTTCCGCTACCCGCATAGAGATCTTAAAGGTAACAACAAGAAGCTCCGTAAGAATTTCCGATTAAAACAATTGAACCTTCTCGATCACAATATATTTCGGCAGAGTAACGCCCTTCACAAAGTATATGATACTAGTTACTAGTAGAATGCATGACAAGACCGCCATTGGTGTCCTTTTATATCAAATCTTATTATTATAAATATCGCTATAATATTACAAATAATTATTGTAAATATATTATTAATTATTAATCACGTATATTAAGATTTATTAATGTTCAACTTTAATTATTAATCAAAAATTATCTTTTGGCGCCACCGGAAGTCTATTGTTTTAATTACTTTAATTTTAATTGATGCATATAAATAGGTAAACGGCGTCACATCCGGCTGGTGTTACCAGTGGTTTGTAACACATGTTTTTACAAGACTCGATAACAAGGCTTTCGTAGACGATACTGAAATATCGAGGTCCGCGAAATATAACTTAAAAAAGGTTGTAAATATCCCGTTTTAAATGGTTTTCAAAGTTATAAAGCCTCTTAAATGTTGGTTTGAATGTATATATAATGATATCGGATGGTCGATGGGCCATCAATGTTTAAGAATGGAGGCCACGTTTAGGTAGACGAAGTGTTGATCGACCGAAAAGAAAAGATTAGTTTCACTGAGTTTGTTTCGCCGGTTCTTCTCTGTGGGCTTACCTTGGAACCGGTGGTAGATTCAATTGACGTTCAAAAAGATACTGTATTAGTACTATTCTGAATAAAAAAAATATGATTTGATTTTGACCATTAACCAGGTGGAAGACTATCTCCGTGCAGTGGCGGGTCTGCGTTCGATGGTCTTGGCGGGCATTGAAGGAGGCCTATGTTCAGCAGTGGATGGATATACCCTGATGATATTACTATATTTTCAGAGCTGGAACACCTTTTGGCTCACAGCGAAGCCCGACTCAAGCTCATAGTGACGGACGGAGTGTTCTCGATGGATGGGACGGTAGCTCCCATCAAGGGTCTGCGAGACCTGGCCGATAAATACAGAGCTCTACTTGCTGTTGACGACAGCCACGCGACCGGCTTCTTTGGGGACACGGGAAGGTATGTTAAATATTTTCTACAGCCCTTTCAACCAGTGGGATGCCGGGCTCTCATCTTCTGTATCACTATTCTACTTATTTATCCCGTGAAACGGTTTTGCTGTGTTTCGTGCAACACATGAATGAGTTGCCTCGGCTAGTAACTGGTAAACTAATTTGCTTTAATAGGCGACGTCAACCACTTGCCATCAGAGGGCACGTCTGCTAGTTTGCGTTTCCAACTAACTTTGAACTAAACTTTAAACTAAAGAAAAGCCTTTGCGATTTTTTAATACATATCTTGCTTTATCGAACTTTTGAAAGGTGCTCGGTGACTATTGGAATATTTGTTTATCGATGTTTTATTTGACGAAAGCGGATGAGCCATCCTTGTGTGTGTAAATGTAATGCACATTGTCTTTGTGTGCGTAAGCTCGGGAGCGCTCAGTTCCGCACGCTGATACGCTCCCTGTAGTTACGCACACAAGCACGCACGTCTGTACGCATCACAACTACAAATATGGCCCACTCGCTTTCGTTAAATAAAACAACTATGCCATATTACCTCACACACCAAGTGTGAGTCCAATGAGATTTTTTTGAATGTCATTAGGGGTCAAACGAGCAGTTTGCCTACCAACGCCCATAGTCATGCGCACAATCAGAGTTTATGAAGATGCGTCGCCCTCCTTTTCCCTATACTCCCAATGGTCACCGGAAACTCACAACCGCACGAAACGCGACAGCATACCCTGTCACTTGACGCCGGTGCTATGTAAGCGAGAGGTACCAACCGGTTGTGCCGGTACAATTCAGCTGCAATGGAGCATGGCACTACCACTTACTATTCCAAGAAAGAGATTCCAAGAAAATTACACATTTATTGTACTTGCAGGGGTACAGAAGAATACTGCGGCGTGATGGGCGCCGCGGACATCATATGCTCGACCCTGGGCAAGGCCGTGAGTGGCGCTGCGGGAGGGTACACTACCGGGCCAAAGGAACTGGTGACACTCCTGAGGAACGTGTCCAGACCGTATCTCTTCTCTAACGCACCTCCGCCGCCTGTTGTCGCGGCTTCATTGAAGGTACTTGATTAGGAAGACCTGCATTACACTTATTTACTAATTCCGACAGAGGATATAGAAACCTTTTCTTGTCAGAACGGAGAGACGTGACGAGATGAGCATTATTATCACATGATTTTTACGAAATAAGTTTTGTTGTAATCATTGGCTATATATAAACTGACATTTTAATTTCCTGTATTGTGTGTGTATAATTGTGTAATAATTAGTAACTAAACAAAATGTTTACATAAAAGATGTGTCACTATTTTCCCTGGATATTCCTTGAAATCTTGCTGGATTTGTTTTAGAAATTACGAGCTTATACTGAATCGCGTCGCAGACTCATTTGGCCACTGCCAATTAATCTTAGATAACTCGAATGTTTAGCCCTATTTAGCCAATTATTAATTATTAAAGTCAGTAATCGCGCATTTTGGTGCTTAATTCCTTAACAAAAGACTTATGTTTTGTTACGAGAACTCACACATTTATTTCTAATAGTCATTGGACCTGGTAGAGAAGAGCGACGAACTTCGTCAGCGCTTAAAAGAGAATACACGCGCCTTCCGCGACGGCCTGAAAGCGGCCGGTCTCACCGTGGCCGGGGACGACCACCCCATATGTCCCGTCATGGTGGGCGAGGCTCCCCTGGCTGTGGAAGTGGCTTCTGGAATGCTTGGTAAGTGATCTACACTGTTGAATCCTGGAGTTGTTGAAGTCGCTTCGAATGTTCTAGAAACTATCTACTATAGTTACGACGATTGAGTGCACCTTCCTTAGGCTATTTAGTACTATTTACATACAAATGCTAGAATTATAGAATATTATCTTACGGGCCTGGGTAAAGAAAGGCCAGTTTTATTCGCGATTTTTTTAATTATTTTTTTTTATACGTTAATTACACTATAATTATGGGAAATTTGGAGGTTTCGGTTCGAATAATCTTATGTACGTAGGTACACAACAATCTCGCCATGTTTGTCCGGGATCAGCTAATCTACTCAACCGATTTTAATTTTGGCTAAGACCCGGTTACCATGACAAGTGTTTAATGCGCGTTTTAATAACGCGCGCTTAGGTACTACTACATACTATTAACGCGTGTTAGCATGTGAACGCCTTGAATAAAATAAATGTAGTTGTAAGCGCGTGTTACCAAAACGCGCGTTTAGCGCTAGTCATGCGAACCGGCCCTTACTGTGTATGTTGTCCAACTGCGCGAGCCAATTGTTTTATATCCCTGTTACATACGGAACTAAATTGCAATCTTTTTGAAAAAAAAATTTGATATAAAATCATTATTACAATGAAACAACTTTCACGTATTACACGGCAAACGGACAGTTGGTTAACCTGATCCACTGACACCTACTACACCAAAGGGTTAGCAGGTGCGTTGCCGGCCTTTCAAGTATGAGTATGCTCTTTTCTTGAAGGTCCCTAAGTCGTATCATCATTTCAGAGCGCGGTATCTACGTGGTGGCGTTCAGCTACCCGGTGGTCCCTCGAGGCGGCGCGCGCGTGCGTGTCCAGCTCAGCGCCGCGCACACGCCCGACCACGTGCGCCGCGCCGTGCGAGCGTTCGCGGACGTCGGCAGGCGGGCAGGCATACTCAACTAGCTCCACACTAATATAACACGTTGAAACCTAGGATCAAGCATCAAATGGATTTGACAGGCTAATAATAATACCGTATTGGAACGAGATAACAACATACGAAAAACTCCAAGAGTGACAGAGACTTAGACACTTTCTTTTGTCTTTGTCACATAACACGTTTTTTTGTTGGGCACAACTTCCTTGTGCCCAAATTGAATGCCCAATAAACATTCCCACTCGCAAAAGATTTTGTATAAATATGTCCGCCATTTTGTACTACTTTTTAATTTGGTCGGTTTATAAAATCTGGTGATACCAGTTTTGTTATTAGCAGATTACCCAAGAATATGGTATTATATAAAGGATTGACTGGAAGGCATAAAACTATAGATCATACATATTAAGAGGACGTTGGCCTTCTTTTTTGTCATTTATCTTATTTGTCGGTAATCCTGAATAATGCAACTGTCTTAAATTACAATAAATGTTTAGGTAGGGCTTATGCCTATAGTTATCTATCAATCTTTTCCAGTATTTTTATTTTGAATACAATTGTTTCAAGAAAATAAGTGGACTTGTTATCATAAATGTGGTATCCCTGCAAAAATATGCCTGTCCCTTTCGGGTATACGCGAATAACAATTCCATTTGATACTTGTTCCTAGGTGGAAACCCTTATCTCTTTATTGTAATAGTATACTCCCTATACTAATAATAAAGAGGTAAGGGTGCGTTTCTACTGAACTTGGAATGGCTCGGAGCACGGTAGTAAAAAGTGGCAAGTAGCCGTTGAAGCGGAATGATGCGGAGTGAAGAGTAAGATTGGCCAAATCACGGTCCGCTCCTCTCCACTCTGCCTAGCTCCGCGTCAGTGGAAACGAACCTTTTTGTAAATTTCGATGTGTTTTTTTCTCTCGTCCAAAATATTTATTTGGCGTACATCAAGGGCACTTGTTATATTTTAAGACTGATACGTTACCTATCAAGAAAGTTACTGCCGAAAATACTTAAGACGAAATAATGTCTTATAACAATGTATTTATGCAAACAACATAAAATTTTATTTTATAATGTTAATAAAAAATAAGGAAAATGTATTTGTTTTCTTCAACAACCTAAAGTAACCATTAAAAAAAAAACAAATATAGCCTGTGGAAAAAAACATCAGTCTAAAAAAACGATCATTGTACTAGGATAAGGGTATTCAACTCGTTACATATTATGTTAGAAAGGTTAAGCAAATAAAACACATATTTCATAATAAATCTATTAACAATAATTTATTACAAATAATAAACACACTTTTATCGACAACTCCGTAACGTTTTCCGTATCTCCCACAATATACATTAAATTATCATTAAAACTATAAATTATTTACATTGGTATCAAATGTTATTGCAATTATGAAATGTTGAAAAATTCACTATTAAAATTAAATTTTAATCAGTAGATAAAAAAATTTATTATAATCTTCAGATTCAAAATTAATTTGAATCTTCAGCTGGCAAAATATAATTTTAACAGAGTAATAAGTGTACTTTTTCTAAAATAGCATACTGAAAAATATTCACACAATCGAAAAAAGAACTAAAAAAATATCCTTATTTTTAATTATTCTAAAAATATTTTCGGATATAGAAAATATTTTTTATTTCGCATTCACCTAAAATAATGAATTTAGAACCTGTTATTATTTGTAATCAGCATTTAAAAGGCATTCATTTTATATTAATTTTAATAATAACAACAGGGCATAATATTTTATAATACATGGCTATCGAAGTTTCTCGAAAAGTTTCTGGACAATATTAATCATAAAGCGGTAGCCGAAATAACCAAAGGCCAAAAAAATATTGCCAATAAATGTAAAATTCGTTATTTTTGACATTACATCTTAATATCTTTGTAGTTTTTTTTAAGGCTGACAACTTTACTATAGATTGCATTCACATTGCTACAATTTAAGGCGATTATGGGAATTAATTTTATTTATATTACCAATTTAAAATTATTATTAAATAAAATAAATTTATAGGATTTTTCTAACAAACAAAGAAGTATCAATATATCAATAAAGTTGAAGTTGAAAATAATTTATTAATACTAAATACTTATTTTATCACGTGTTTAAATAAAATGTATGACTGTAAAAACTATCACTATTCAAGATTTTTCTAGAAACTAAATCCCTTGAGTGGTCTTCGTCTATTCAAATTAGAAAATATTGATTTTCCTTTAAAAATGATTTTTTACATAAAAGTACTGGTAACGCTATGGTCTGGTATTGGTTTCATGCTTTTCGTTTCGTTTGTTTTTTGTCTTTTTGATTTTAAGAAAATTATCCCAATATTCTGTTGAAAGCAATAATCTTATACTTTAATGTTGTATTAGTTTTAAAGCCGATTTACAGTGATATATAATAAGCTGACTGAATAAGATCCTTTCAGACTTAGTACTGGTCATTTGAACATAACTTAAGTCATTGGTAAAATTATTTAAAACGGTATACTTACCATGTTTTTCACTTTTATTTAGCAAAGCTTGATATTTCGACATTATCTTGTCTTGATCACGAGACTGAAGTATGCGGGTAGATAATGACGTCATAGGTCGAGCTCCGCGAAATAAAAGAGAAAAACATTGTAATTTGGGAATATTTAATAATTTTAGTAATGAAAATAACCATTTTAACATAAACTCTTATGTACATTGACTTGGCTTGACCTAGACAAATATTATGAGCATGTCTCTTATAAACTCAGTGTTTCCATTTTAAAGATTTTCTTTTCCCCCGCCTCAATTGAGGTTTTCCCTTCTCAGGTCTTATTTCCCTCAACAAAAATTTTACTATAGTTTGTTTTTTTCCATAGACCTTTTTTAAGTAATTTAGGTTCAAATTAAAAAAAAGCACGAAATTGTTTCTCGAAATCCCCTTTTTTCTTCCCCTCTGAACCCTACTTTCCCCTCAAAAGAGGAAGTTCCCCTCATTGTGGAAACACTGCATAAATTTCATTCTTATAAAACGACACAGATTTTAGACAGTCTTCATTTTGGCGTCAGTTAACACCTATAACGGTTAGTCAGAGCATTGGAACAATTTTCTTAAAACACAATAACCATTTTTAAACATTTAAGTATATTCTTTAAATACAAATTAAAACATCCGTTTGTTAGCCTCAATATATTATAATGTGTCGAATTTCAAACGAGAATCGGGCAAAAAATAGTCATACTATAAATCGTTCAACAGATTTTATAAGTCTGTAGAAACTAGTCATAGAGAAAATTAGATACCATATTTAATTTGTGCTTAGTGTTTTTTCTCTGTGCACGAAAACACTGGCAATGACATTACCACAGAAAAAAGGAAAATATGCTCGACACTGGCAGAATGGTGCAAGTTCTTCATCAAAAATAAAAGTAGAAGAATAAAAAGGTAAAATATTTACAACAGGTGATTGTAAAATTCCTTCATTGGCTATGTCTATTTACTTAACTCTATGACTAGTCGCTTTATTTTTAAAAATGTTCGTGACGTTATATGAAATATTATAAAACATTAATTTTTTTTAAAAATTTTAGAAACTTTTGACAGTAAAACTGTAAATTTATGGCAAGTGTAGCATACACTGAGATAGCTATATTCAGAAGTCGTATACTATCTCGCTCAACACAAATTAAAACGCGTCCATACGTAAACAGTTGCAGTTATTAAGTTATTCTGATGGGATATTGGTGTTGCCATAGTCAAAAAAACACTCTATTATGGCAGATTCAACATTATTTCTCCTTTGGCAATCATCATATCTTCACTGTTGAACATTGGTCTCTATTAATGAACGCCAAGAATCCTATCCTATCATGGTTTTCGTTGATTTGGCGCCCTCGTGAATATCTAACATCTATTCCATCAGAATAATTTATAACAAAGGATGTCAAAGTAAATAAGAAACCTACCCCGATCACCTTACCGTCTAACTCTAATCTGGAGGGTATCCTTCCTTATACTCGAAGCTACTTGTATTTGTCGAATGGACGTAAGACTTGGGATATTTCGTGAGCAATCCTCGTTGAGTTACCTACAGTAGGACCGGTGGTTAGGCAGGACCTGTGAACAATACCAGGACATAAATTAATAAGCAACTACAGCGACACTAGACTCTAAAGGTTATGTAGCGTGAGAGGTCTTGTTCCATCCTTTTTTGACGTGACGACGTCTTATAATTCGATGGAGCCGGCTGCAAGAACGAAAAAACATGACGCATGCGGCGTTACCTCACTGTGAGGCGTTCCATTTTCTTATGACGATGTCACGTTCAACTATCGTCAGTAAACCGACTTTACAGACAACCGATTTTTTTTATATATACTGTGAACGGCCTTCACCCTCCTTTAGACTAGTTGATATAGGCTCTAGGGATGGGATGCGTTCAACCTTGTCAACGCTTGTTCGACGAAGGAAAACATCTGGTAACATTAAAATTACTTGAAATTCTTTAAAGTTCGGTAGCCAGCATTTAAGCCGGACATGTGAAAACACTTCACATAATATTACTCACAACACTCATCGCCATCGTGTATAAAACCGTTCCCAGCAATGGGAACTTCGAAGAAGCATATTATATCGAATTATTTATTATCTATTGCCACCGACTGTGCGCAGCGGGGAATAGTTAATAGAGAACACAAGACTAAACAATGAGTATTTAGTAGAGTAGACTCGAGTTATTACTTTTTGTGAGTGGGAGAAGTAGGTGGAGCTTCGCATTCAGATGTGAATTCATTTGATAATTGTCGACAAATTGTTCAATATTTATTATTCATCATTTACACATGCGCTCTGTATCTCGACAATTAGTCTGTACTTTAGAGGTAATGCCATGCTGCATTGCAGCTGAACTGGGCCGGCACGACCGGGGTAGTACCTGTCGCTCACATAACACCGACGTCAAGTGACAGCTATGCTGTCGCTTTCCTGTAGTTTGTGAGTTTCCGGTGGCCCATTGGGGGGATAGGGAAAAGGAGGGCGGCGCATCTGCGTGGCCTCGGTTGTGCGGATGTGTATGGGCGTCGGCACCGTGAGGCTCCGACTGCTCGTTTGCCCCCTGATGAAATTTGAAAAAAAAAGGCGCGTACTAACAGCGAATAATAAATAGTATCATCGAAAGGATAGTGTTTTGGCTGCGATACGTTCTCTATTCCCCGCCGTGCACAGTCTAATCTCGGTGTCTATTGCAAAATTAAGCTAAAATTGTGTTCAGTTTCGGGACCGAATTTCCAATTCAATGTTAACGATGCAAATGATGATGATGATATCTTAACTTTATTCCATTAAATGGAGGCACCATTTAAAGGCCGACAAAAATCATAAATAAATTGAACAATAATGAATGAATGAATGAATGAATATTCTTTATTATGCACACACATTACTAAAATATAACATAATAACAAAACAATAAATATTATAAAGTCAGGGTTAAGATTGTTATCGTTGAGAATATTTTAAAAAGGGACAATATAGTGGCTGGCCTTTGTGGTGGCCTCAGACGGCAGGGTCACCTTCGGTACTTCCCATGTCAGTGCCATCGGAATCTTAGGTTATAGGCATTAGGGCTCATAGCTTCATCATCATCATCATCAGCCTTTATCCGACCTACTGAAAATAGACCTCCCTCAATAAACGGCAAGAAGACCGATCCTTTTTTTCCCTTTAACCCCGGGAAATGCTCTGAGCCATGAGGTATTTGGGACTCGCTACGCCCGAAAGCTGGTAAGTGGACGCAGCTCTACCCACTAAAACCCGGCGAGTGCCACCAATGCCGCCTTTGGTGAGGTGCCCCAGATCTCATGAGCAAACAGGGCACCTCGACGGCTAGTCAGCCCCCCAAGGGACCGACGCCACCCCCACAGAGGGGTTGTCCCGCACAACAACCCCTCCCAACGTCGGGACAGTACAATGGGGTGAGGTTCCCATCCTCACCCCTTGTCCTCTGCTCTTCTGTCCCCTCTTCTTATAAGAGGGGTACAAAGAGCCCCCTCGGCCCAATTAGCTTCGCCGTGCAATTAGGTGCACCGCTCACCCTAGGTTACTGAGCCCCACCGCCACAACAAGGCCTGAACCATGGTGGGTACCCCTTGCCCCCTGCTCTTATGTCCCTTCTTCTTATAAGAGGGATACAAAGAGAAGCTCCAGCTTCTATGCAGCCGACTTGGGCTGGCACGACCGGGGTGGTACCTCTCGCTCACATAACACCGGTGTCAAGTGATAGCTATGCTATCGCGTTTCCTGCGGTTTGTGAGTTTCCGGTGGCCCATTGAGGGGGGGATAGTGAACACATAACCTCTGGTTGTGCGGATGTCCATGGGCGTCGGTAGTCTAAAGCTTTGACTGCTCGTTTGCCCTTCTATGCTATGAAAAATGTAACCGAAAAACGACTAAAAACGGTGACCATCAAATACTTACCAGCTACAGTGGTGTTGGCAGCGGCGACGTCGACGGGCGCCGCCGTGGTCGTTGTCGTGGTCGTTGACGATGTAGACGTTGACTTCTAGAATAATCGAACACAAGTCTTAGTCGAGAAGTTTCCTACAATTTCATTTCAATAAAAAAAATCTTTTTTATAGTCGGATAGGCAAACGGGCAAACGAGCCACATAGTGGTCAGCGTCGCCCTTGAAAATAAACAAGTTAACCTCAGACTACCCCAGGCAACTCAGAGTTATAAGATGTTGTGCCTGTGCGTGTAATTACACTGCTTATCCTGCCCTTCTCTCTGAAACACAGCAAAGCTGTTTGACGGAAATTACCCGTGCCGATGGGAGTGCGGCACAGCACAACACTCCCACCGGTTGTCTTCAATTAATCTTACTAGAAAAAGAAGGTAAGCTTGGTCGGTCGCTATCATGCGCCTAATAGGGATGTTGACACGTTACAAATTCATTTAAAGTTATGTTTTACACATTAAAATAAGTATTTGAAAACCTAAAATAACATTTCAAGGGTCTATTTGTTTGTCTTAAATTAAAGAAAATTAATTTAAAATGCGTTATTTATCATCCATTATCACGTGACTGCGAACGCCAGTTATAGAGCAATGACGTCACTGACCAGTAAACAAACTGTCATAACCAAGTTTTATGTATCACCGGCGAACTGCAAGTTTGACAGAGCGCGAGTATGTTTATTGGTTTGTGACGTAATCATAGTCACATGACAGCTTACATATATAACACATAGCTTGGAGCGTTTTAGCGGGAATTTTAAAACAATTTTTATTTGTCTTTTTTTATTAAAATTAGAAATGTTTCCTCATAAAAGTATTTTTTCGTGTTTATATAGAGTATGTCTATCAAATAAAATCAATTAAAAAAATTAGTCAACATCCCTATTGTTTTGGTGGAGTAATATATTTTACAAAGTGTTGCCAAACTTATCATATTATTTTATCTTATTTATAGCTTGGCAAAAAAGAGTATGGAAAAAATGAGGGCGCCACTTTCACTTAGGTCTCATCATAATATGGAAAATCAGCAAGATAATTTCATCAAATCGTTAAAAATAAATGTGAAACACTAAGCTTTACTCAAAATCTAGTATTTGTCGGCCAAGTATGGTCAACATCATAGGTTTCCATTTAGTTATATTTAGTTCCACCTGTCACCACGTCATACTCTTTTTTGCCAAGCTGTACCTGTGCGTCAAATATTTACCCAAATACAATAAAACCCAAAACGAACACGAATAGCCATGTGAAGTGCATAAAATTAATAATTAGTAAAATCTATATAAAATACTAAATTAAGTAATATAGCGGAGCGTTAGTGGGGCTCTAGTGGAGGCATCACTGCTAACAGCGTCATGCGTTTGCCTTCTTTTGTTAAATTATATTAAAATGTGTTCAATGAGTATGACACCTAAATGATTGCATCAATAAGCTGACTTACATTCATCTCTATAATTTTCTCCTGAAGGCCGCCCACTCTCTCCACCAGCGTCGTGTTGAGCGACGTCAACTGCTCCTTGAGTTCGTTCTCTTGCTTCACCGTCGTCGTGAGGTTGGCTATGGTCTCGTTCGTTCTGGTCTCCAGCTGCTGGAGTAGAGTCTTTATCTCCTCCACCCCAGACGAGGCGGTCATCGCTTGTTTTTTAGCCGACGCCAATGAACTGTCAAATCCTTTGATCTATAAAAAATAGTTTATAATTAAAGCTATTCTGGAGTACTTAATGTATATCCTACACTAGCTGTTGCTCGCAGCTTCGCCTGCGTTAACTTACTCAACTTGACAGTTATTAGTCACAGAGTCATGTTATATAGCCTATAGCCTTCCTCAATAAATGGGCTATTTAACACTGAGATAATTTTTCAAATCGGACCAGTAGTTCCTGAGATTAGCGCGTTCAAACAAACAAACTCTTCAGCTTTATATTATTAGTATAGATTTATACCATACGATGGCCTTTTCCCCGCCACGATTAAACCGAAAAGAAAGATTATGATCTTAGCAGTAGAATTCTGAAGTCTTTATTTTTTTCTTTTTTTATTCATAGTCCTTAGTGCAGTATAATTACTTTTCTTTTGATTTGACCATAATTACTTTTCTTGTATGTATTAAGACATCAGCGGTGGATTTTCGCTTATCTCCTGATATTAACTACTAACTTCTTTAGCAAATACAATAGTGGATACACTAACCTGAGAGCCAAAGTCAGCCACGGTCCTCTGTAGGTCTGCCAGCCTTCTGGGCGTGTCAGCCAGCTTGGGCGCGGCGGACAGCTGGCCGGAGACCAGCGCCAGATCCTGCGTCGCCCGGTCTACTCTTTTGGACAGCTCCTGCTGCTGCAGCTCCAGCTGGGACAGCCTGGCGCTGAGCTCGGTCGCGTTCGCCCGCAGCTCCTTCGCCGCAGTATGACATATCTGTAGCGCGTCACCCACGCTGTTACTGCTTGTCGATACTGTTGACAAAACGATCGTTTTAATTGACACCCTTTTGGTGCAGTGTTTATGGGCAACTGGCATGCCACCTGATGATCAATCTCAACGACCAAAATTAAAAAGAAACACGCAGTCATGTCATCTATAAATATGTCCGTACATAAACGAATACACCGGGAACTAGCCTGCATTTCTTTCCGAAACAAAAAGCAGTAGGAGCCTCACGGCGCCGACGCCCATAACATCCGCACAACCAAGACCACGCAGATGCGCCGCCCTCCTTTTCCCAATGGGCCACCGAAAACTCACAAACCGCACGAAACACGACATAGCTGTCACTTGACGCCGGTGTTATGTGAGCGAGAGGTACCACCTCGGTCTTGCCAGCCCAGTTCGGCTGCAATGCAGCATGGCACTACCTCTTACTTTGTTATTTTTTCGTGGACGACTTAGACCTTGCTAGGTGATTCGCCGCAAGGTTTATCAACACTGAATATCAGATTGCGAGTTGCCGATCAATAGTAGCTTTTAATGTACTTCACTAGGCCACACCCGTCAAACCTTGACCCTCCATGAACGAAATTGATAAGAAAATATGCGCCGTATACAAAACTACTAGTGCTTCGCCCGCGACTGTGCTCACGCTATCGCCAACCGAACATCATCTGGTATTATAGACTATAGATATTCTTGTATCTATCTGTAGCGATGTTACACGAAAAAGAAATGAGTCTTTTGGAGTATATCGATCTCATTGTGCTAATATGTATACGTGTAAACGGCTAAACGGATTTTAATAGAATTTATGTATAGCTGTTGCTCGCAGCTTCGCCTGCGTTAACTTAGATTTACAGCCGTTCCCGGATTGATGATGATTATTTTATAACCTAAGTTACTCCTCGTAATATCAGCTATATGCCAGTGAAAGTCCCGTCAAAATCGGCCCAGCCGTTTCAGAGATTATCCGCAACAAACAGACAGACAGACAGACAGACAAAAATGCTATTTTGGTACATGTACCGTATTTACATCCATATGCATTTAATAAAAAACGATTATTTTAATATTACAAACAGACACTCCAATTATATTTATCTGTATAGATTATGATGACATGACCAAGACGATTAGGCGAGACTAGAACACCCTATTCTCTATAAGAAATATATATTTTTTTTATTTATGAAATAGTAAGGTATACCCCTAAGGGGTCCGTGAAAGGGGTTATGGGGGTCCATGATATGCGAGGAAAAATTTATTGAAACTATTCATAACAAAGTAAGAGGAAGTGCCATGCTGCTCTGCAGCCGACTTGGGCCGGCACGACCGGGGTGGTACCTCTCGCTCACATAATACCGGCGTCAAGTGACATCTATGCCGTCGCCTTTCGTGCGGTTTGTGAGTTTCCAGTGGCCCATTGGGGGGGGTTGGGATAAGGAGGGTAACACATCTGCATATCTCTGGTTGCGCAGATGTGTATGGGCGTCGGTAGTCTAAAGCTTCGACTGCTCGTTTGCCCTCCTATGCTTTAAAAAAAAAAAGAGGTTTGTCGAGGGATAAACTCTTAAAACTCTTTAGTTACTTAAAAAAAAAGATTCCGAGGAATTGAGAACCTCTTCCTTTTTGAAGTCGGTTTAAAATAGGTTGATTGATGAAAAACTACTGAAATTCAAAGGACTCCGTTTATTCAGTTCTACAGCGCGTGTAGTCATTTCATTTGGCAGGGGTCCCTTAGATACATTCAAATTTAAAAGTTGTGACTAAAAAAAAGTTTAAGAAACCCTGCTTCATAGGCATAAAACAATCATCGTAGTCAACGCGCTTATTGAAATTCCTGCACATCGATCCGGATCGATCGCGGAAGCTTAGGTTCGAATCCGATACGAGTAGACACAAACCCAGACCGCGCAAACAGCGCTAGCACTACGCTACCGCTAGATTGCTTGGGCACCGCGCATGACCCGCCTCCCTCTCCAGAGGGAGGGATGAGGGCCAGCCCTCATGATGATAGGTTAAATTCAACCTTAAAAGATTCGTCGACCGTATCGGATTTGACTAGTCCAAATCCTGCTCTCCCGAGCAGCGCGCGCGATGTACCGCGCCCCTTGCGGGGCGCGGAGGGGGACGTCCACTTTCGTATATTTCTTAAGTGAGCCATCTGCTCACTTACTGTACCGATTGAGCTTAAAGTCCATCCATCAGGCCGAAAAGTCTAGCCCTTCCGAAAAAAAAATAATCCTGCAACACCAAATAAATATATTAATTTGGTCATGACGACGGTGTATTTAAAATTTCGATGGAAAGAGTATGGTATATATAATATGGCAGGTTCAAGCGTTGTCTGTAGGTCCTTCAATGGTGGGGCTCAGTAGCCTAAGGTGAAGCTGCTCTTTGTACCCCTCTTATAAGAGGGGACAAATGAGCAGGGGAGGACAGAGGGCGAGAACGGGAACCTCATCCCATTGCACTGTCCCGACGTTGGGAGGGGGTTGTTCTGTGGTGCGAGACGACCCCTCTGCGGAGGTGGTGTCGCGGTCCCTTACACCTTTCGGGCGCAGCGAGTCCCACATACCGGCTTGGCGATTCCATCACTACCCAGCGGGATGCCTCAGAGCATTTCCCGGTGTAAAAGAAAAGAATATGGTATATTATATAAAGGTTAGGTTTCTCTAAAGCTATTATTTGCGTTTTTGTGTCGGATTCCATAAAGGGTTTTTTTAAATCCTTGTTTTTCGTTATCAAGTGTGCATAACACAGCGTCTTTCTACTGCTAGACACTAAATTAGCGTAAGATTTTTCTTAAATTTTATTATATTTACTATTATAAAAGTTTTAATTTAAGATTTTTCTAATGTACGTGAATATTTTGATGAAAAACTACTGAAATTCAAAGGACTCCGTTTAATTCAGTTCTACAGCGCGTGTAGTCATTTCATTTGGCAGGGGTCCCTTAGATACATTCAAATTTAAAAGTTGTGACTATAAAAAAAGTTTAAATTTAGCGAAACCCTGCTTCATAGGCATAAAACAATCATCGTAGTCAACGCGCTTAATTGAATTATATCTTAAGACGGACGGTGATCATAATTGAACGGCCGGTGAAGTGTCCAGTAAGCGGCGGTCGCGGGTTCGAATCCCGCCAGGCAGATACAGCGCTATGCACTACGCTACCGCTAGATTGCTTGGGCACCGCGCATGAGCATATAATAGAGCGGTAACGTTATGTTTTGTATGAAAACAAATTCCGCCAAATTTGTGCTGCGACGCTGCGCCGGTTCTGCGCTCTGATTGGCCGACTGAAGGCCGTTGATGGACGATTGGCCGATGGGACGTACACACAGATCACGGGTTGGGTGAATTTATATTACATCAGTGACAAATCTCTGATCAGTTTCGTTTGGCTCACACTACTCTATCTGGTTATATGCTCAATGGCACCGGGTTATGAATGTGCATATATAATGTATTAATATACACCTCTTAAATTTCCGTTACTAGCACATACACCTTTACATACAGGTACTTCATATAAATACAAGTTACTTAACATGGGGCTAGGTTAACGAGGTGTCCCCACCATGGTTCAGGCCTTGTCGTGGCGGTGGGGCTCAGTAACCTAGGGTGAGCGGTGCACCTTGGGCGAAGCTAATTGGGCCGAGGGGGCTCTTTGTACCCCTCTTATAAGAAGAGGGGACAGAAGAGCAGGGGGCAAGGGGTGAGGATGGGAACCTCACCCCATTGTACTGTCCCGACGTTGGGAGGGGTTGTTCTGTGGTGCGGGACAACCCCTCTGTGGAGGTGGCGTCGGTCCCTTGCGGTACTGACTAGCCGTCGAGGTGCCCTGTTTGTTTTCTAGATCCGGGGCACCTCACCAAAGGCGGCATTGGTGGCACTCGCCGGGTTTTAGTGGGTAGAACTGCGTCCACTGACCATCTTTCGGCTGTAGCGAGTCCCACATACCCGCCTGGGGAGACCCACTACCCAGGCGGGATACCTCAGAGCATTTCCCGGCGTAAAAGAAAAAAAAAAAAGATTAACGAGGTGTGATTTTTATCAACATATTTATTTGTAGTGAGTTTTTATAATGGTAAACAAAATAGAGTATCGGACCGAGAGATCAGAGTTCGATCCTGATCTGGACATTAAAAACACAGCAGCTGGGAACAGTTATATCAATAATTATCACCAGTAATGGCGATTGTGTTATATAATGTAAATGCCGTGTAGAGCTCTGAATTAAGGTCGTCCGCGTTTTATATCCGTTTACTGCCTGACAAGGTTAATGACTTTATAAGGGTATGTTATTAAAATATATAATTATCTATATATACTTTAATACTATAGTAGATCGAATTAATAAAATCATTTATGAATCTTTCCGACATTACGTCTAAAGCATCTGCCTTTCTGTGAACTGTTATGTAAAGTATCCGAAACTATCTTTTCTCAGGTTTCGAACTATCTTTGTACCAAATTTCATCCAGATTGGTTCAGTGGGTTAGGCGTAAAGGAGAGACAGATAAATAGACAGAGTTACTTTCGCATTTATAATATTGGTATAAATTATTTTACGTTTGACGCCGCAGTTAACAGCTACTTTAAGGTAAAAGTGGGTCATCATCATCGTCATCATCATCAGCCTCTATTAAATACTGCTGAACATAGGCCTCCCTCAATGAACGCCAAGATGGCCGATCCCTTGCCACTCGCATCCAACACGGACCGGCCACCGCATTTTACAATTTTTGTCTGTCTGTCTGTTTGTTCCGGCTAATATCTGAAACGGCTCGGCCGATTTTGATGGGATATAGCAGATAGCTGATGTTATTAGGAGTAACTAAGAATATTAAAATAATCATCATCAATCCGGGAACGGCTGTAAATCTAAGTTAACGCGGGCTAGGCTGCGGGCAACAGCTAGTTTTAAAGAAAATTTGAAAAAAATGTTGGAATCCCAATAAAGGCTTATTATTAAATTGATAACATTTGACAAATGCGATCGTTAGTCTTTTACGACAGTACTATGTCGTCACTACAATGAGCTTAATTTTTACTAGCAGTTGCCCGCAGCTTCGCCCGCGTTAACTTAGATTTACAGCCGTATCCGGATTGATGATGATTATTTTTTTAGCCAAAGTTACTCCTTATAATATCAGCTATCTGTCAGTGAAAGTCCCGTCAAAATCGGCCCAGCCGTTTTAGAGATAAGAACAAACAGACAGGCAGTTAAAAAAATCATAAAAAAATTATACCTACCTGAATAATTATTTTCCTTACACCTTTTTTTTGTTTTTTATTACAATTCCTTCACTAATTATTCGAAAGGAACTTCGTTCCATCCGGGTGTCCCTTGACACCTCTCTTTAGTTTTTTATTTATCATGTTAGGGTTCAGTACAAGGAAAAAACAAAACCTTATACTTTGTGCTTTGAATGTATGTCATAATCTTTATCTATGTGGACGCATTGATAAATTAATTATCGTGTCATAATTTTAAGGTTGCATAATAATCTAAACCGTAATATTAATTGAGACTGTACAGAACCCTCAGCAAGTCTCTTTGTAATTTTCATCACTTCTAAGACATTCTCAACTCACTTTAGAAGGAACTAGCTGTTGCCGGCAGCTTCGCCCGCCTTAACTAAGATTTACAGCCGTACGCGGATTGATCATGATTATTTTTATAGCCTAAGTTACTCCTTATAACATGAGCTATCTGCCAGTGAAAGTCCCATCAAAATCGGCCTAGCCGTTTCAGAGATTAGCCGGAACAAACAGACAGACAGACAGACGGACAGACAGACAAAAATTTAAAAAAGGTTTTTTTTTTGTATATGCACCGTGTATACAAACATATAAATTGAATAAAAAGCGGTTATTTTAATATTACAAACAGACACTCCAATTTTATTTATCTGTATAGATGTGCAAACAAGGACAGTTATACATTATTATGTAACAATTTACATCTTCACTCAGACTTGTCCAAAAAAAGTGCGTGCGTACAAAGTACACATGTCAGAAGTGAAACTTATTTGGCAAACTAATTTTTAAATCTCGTTTATATTTATACTAATCTAAAGCTTTAAATTTCCGAGACTTGCGATGCGACGTTCGCTCTATCTCACTCTTTCTCTCGATGTTTCTCACTCGCTTGCTCCCTACGCTCACTCCATGGCTATGTGCTTCATGCTACGTTCGCCCTTTCTCACTCTCTCTCAACCGGTATCAATCACTCTCTCCCTCTTCTTGGACAAAAACTTTGCACATTTTCGTGACGTTTCATCCGTAAAAAAATTACCCTCATGCGCGCAAAGTTTCACTTCAAAAATATATGGACACGTTACTTATGTGCTAGAAGGCCAACTGTAATATCATAACCATCCAACACATTAATATTAAAAACATACAACATAATAAACGTCTTATAAACCGACAAACAATAAATTTCTCATAATAACATTGAAAGTAAAATTACACCGCCTTGACCTACTACGGACAAGAGCATACTTTTACTGAAAAATCCGATGCAATATGTATGACGGAAACCTTAAAATGTTTACTGACGTTAAACATTTTAAGGTTTCCGTCCCATAAAAATGACAAAAAAAAGAGAGGTGTCAATGGACACCCGGATGGAACGAAGTTCCTTTAACGAAGAAAAAAAAGGTGTAAGGAAAATAATTATTCGGGTAGGTATAAATATTTTATGATTTTTTATCGATAAAAATCAGAGCATCTCCCGGCGTAAAATAGTAAAAAAAAAACAAAAAAAAGTCATCGAGATCGGTGAGATTTGAACTGGGGTTTTTTACTAAGCACCAATAGTATAACAAAAACAGCTACCGACGCAGTGATATGTCAATCAAAATCAAAAGCCGCACGGCTTACAACTATAGCAAAAAGTGTCGTTCCAACTTTTCATCTTAGGGTGGGTTGCACCATCTTACTTTAACAATAACTGATCCGTCAAAATACCGGTTAGTGTAAAAATGCGTTGCACCATTTGACTATGGTCAAAATACGTCATAATTTAACACTAACTATAACCGCTCACAATCGGTCGGTTAAAGTTATTGTTAACGTCAGATGTCAAATTTGAGTTTTTTATTCTTTTATTATATTACAAATTAAAATACAAAATAGTTTTTACTGTATTAAAATTTAAATATTTGTTAAATATCAAGTAAATTATATATTGATAATAGAATTGTTTTAATTTAGACTAAAAGATTATTAATGATAATATAATATTACTGATAGTAAAATGTATATTATTCGTCTCGGCGTTCATTATAGGAGACCTATGTTCACCAGTGGACAGACAAAGACTTATGATGATGATGATATATTCTTAGAAATATAAATTATTTATTAAGTTCATAATTTAAATATAAGATAATTTTATTATTTGAACATTTTGAAAATATAGGCATATTATATATATTTTTTATTGTGTAATAAATAGCACGCAGTTACCTTAGTTATATTTGGTTGGAATATTTGCAAAATATGTTTCATTATTTACTCAATCTCGGAAATTTCAAAATAACTATGACATAATATAATTTGAAGGCGGCGCCCAAAAAGTTTTAAACGTCAAACCGTTTTTTTACATAAGTATTACGTATGTATTACCATATCTTAAAATATTTCCCTTAAGGAATTAGGATCAAATTAGGCATCATTAGACATGCAACCCTGGTAACTTTAACAATCAGATTTTTTTATGCCGGTGCAACCCAATTGTCTAAACCGTAAAAGTCAATGTTATTGTTAGTGTCAAATTTAACTTTGACTATTACTTTAACCAACAATATCGTGCAACCGGACCTTAATTTTTTCCGTCTAGCCCCCTTTCGTAACGCGCGATAAGGAACTACGTTCCAATAACCCGTTTAGGATCACTATGTCGTCCGTCTGCCTGTCTCTCAAACCAAAACCTCACCCATACTTCCTGTTGACACAGAGTCATGAAAATAGTATTAGAGCGGCTACCTCCATTCCCCACCATGGTTCAGGCCTTGTCGTGGCGGTGGGGCTCAGTAGCCTAGGGTGAGCCCAGCACCTTGGGCGAAGTGAATTGAGCCGAGGAGGCTCTTTGTACCCCTCTTATAAGAAGAGGCGACAAAAGAGCAGAGGGCAAGGAGCGAGGACGGGAACCTCACCCCACTGTACTGTCCCGACGTTGTTCTGTGGTGCGGGACAATCCCTCTGTGGAGGTGGCGTCGGCCCCCTGAGGGATAGACGTCGAGGTGCCCTGTTTGCTCAATAGATCCAGGGCATCTCACCAAAGGCGGTATTGGTGGCACTCGCCGGGTTTTAGTCCTGCGTCCTTAGAGCTGCGTCCACCTTACCATCTTTCGGGCGATATTAAGCCAATAAACACCATTTTTTTTGTGGACGACTTAGACCTTGCTAGGTGATTCGCCGAGCGGTTTATCAACACTGAATATCAGATCGAGCAGCGAGTCCCACATACCCGCGTGGGAAACCCACTTCCCTGCGAGATGCCTCAGAACATTTCCCGGCGTTAAAAAAAAGGTTCTTTGTCACATGATATATTAATATACTATTTCCTTGAAGGTCGACGAAGATATGAAGACTGTCTGGTGTAAGTTCGATAAGTAGCGGGCCTCGCAGGTCAAATGTCTACCATAACAGATACAGGATACACGTCTGGATATGTATAAAGATATATATATATACTTGTTTTGGCCGGTTTGGGAAAAATTGTGAGTAAATTTTTTACGATGCGCGCACACTGACACTCAAAAAGCGACATAATGAATTTAGCTAAAAACTGTCTCTAAAGTTTCCGTGAAAACTCGTAACTACATTCGCAGTAGTTTCTCAAATATTCATAACTCTTCAACGCGTGTCTTATATAGGTGGAGATAAAAAAAACTAACCCAACCAGTCACAGGGACTGCCGAAAGAAGTGAAAACAAAACAATTAAATTCAAATACCTATAATACAGGCTGTAAAAGATTATGAAAACCTACACAATTTAAACGGCGCACAAAATGGCCGCATGACATTGACATTTCAGTGCGTTTGACGATTGGTTATGTAAACAAATTTTGCATAATCTTATATAAATAAATCAAACGTCATATAAACTTCAAATAGCGTCTCGTAACGGTGGTAACGGTGTCGCGAATCCAGAGATTTTATCTCATCTAAAAATATGCGTACCGCGCCTAAAGAAGTTTTCACTTCAAAAATCATTAATTCATCAGTAATTTACTATAGTGGTGCATGGGAGGCAATTACAAAAAGTATACCTCCTGACCTACGCACATAAGTAGGTACATACACACACACGCTTTTTAAATTTATTTAACCCATCTAATCTCCTAAACTGTTACACGGTAACCTCGGGGAAGTAAACGCGATGTGATTCTTCATATCAGACAAACAAATATTTGTTTGATACTATAATATCGACCGATGTCCCACTGATGGGCACGGCTCTCCTCCTCGAAATCTAGCGAGGAGGGTTTTGGGCCATACTTCATCGATGCTCTGGCCCAATGCGGGTAGGTGAACTTCACACACAAAGAATAATATAATAATATCTATGGTCGCTTTCCCACCACGTCAATCTGGTCCCGTGGTAAGTTCTCGAAGAACTTGTGTTACGGGTACCAGACAACGGAAATATATTTAATACTTTTATATTATACATATATTTAAGATTTTTACTATATAATATTTAATTCACATCCATGACTGACCCAGGAACATAGAAAACTTTTTGTTACCTGGCGGGTTTCGAACCCGCTACCTCCGCCTTGAGCACCAATGCGCTAACCATTGAGGTCGTCAAGAAACTTCCCTTTATTTTAGATTTTCGAAAAAAATATTTCTAGTCGCGTGAAAATCTATACTAATATTATAAAGCTGAAGAGTTTGTTTGTTTGTTTGAACGCGCTAATCTCAGGAACTACTGGTCCGATTTGAAAGATTATTTCAGTGTTAGACAGCTTATTTATCGAGAGGGCTATAGGCTATAAAACATCACGCTGTGACTTATAGGAGTTGAGTAACGCGGGCGAAGCTGCAGGCAACAGCTAGTATGTAATAAAAATTATAACCGTAACAATTTATTTTGCAATGTACACACTGTTTCGGTAAACATAAAACTGTGTGCAAGGTACAATGTAACTACATATTTTAGCACACTTAACACATTAAATACTTGATTTAAATATAAATTAACAAATCCTCAGACAAACGCAAGTCTGTCCCACTCTGAGGGTTCCGAAAAATATGTTTTTAAATGTAATACAACAACAAACGAACGGTTTTCAGATTTTTTTACCTATGTGGTAACACATAGCTTCTTACCAAATTTAATGATTTGCGTCTATAGGAAGTACCCTCAAGGTTTTGGTTTGACAGACCTGTATATACAATGTATAGACACACAAACAGACGGTCAACAAAGTGGGATAAGGGTTTGTCATTTTGAGGAACGGATTCCTAAAAACGACGCAGTCAACCTTTTCACTATCAAAAAACTCAAGCTAAATAGTACATGTTTAAAATATATGTTAATTAAAGTACTCATGACAAGTAACCTTGTCTGTCCGGTAACTTGAAATTAAATATTTATTACTTAACAAAATAATTCGGCTGGTCGAAACTAGCCGGAGACCCGTCGAAATGACATTGATGGCAGCTTTATCCTGTACGTTGAACAGACTCTTAAACTAAAAATCTTTTCCGTAAACTGAATGTTGAGATCTTATGTAATGTAATACAAATTACACCATAGATTAA
Source organism: Helleia helle (assembly GCA_963853865.1). Lineage (NCBI taxonomy): Eukaryota > Metazoa > Arthropoda > Insecta > Lepidoptera > Lycaenidae > Helleia > Helleia helle. Next base: position 12,860,777 of record OY971433.1, on the reverse strand, counting down.
TTAACGTAAGAATACTAAGTAAAAAAATATATATAGGAATAGACTTTGCAAATATATCGTCGCTTGTTGTATTAAAGCGTCGTATATAATAAAACGTAGGTATATAGGTAACGTACCTCTATCCATCTCGATACGGAGGGAGACGATCTGTCTCCTTACATCCACGAACAGCCACAGGACGGTGGCCGCAGACACCACGCACACACACAGCGCGAGGGCCGCCGCGAGCCGCACAAAGGGCCTAGAGCGGCGGCGCCTCGACGTCCGCCGGCCCCACGGCTCCCCCTCGTCACTGGAGGCAGACAGAAGCCTCCCTCCGCGGGAGCCACCACCTCCCACCAGGGCGTCGAGCTCCCGTCTCTTCCGCATCTTCTTCCCCACCCGCAGCGGGACCGCATGCACGCCGCTCTCCATGCCGGTTGTTGTCGCTACCGCATTCGCACTTCTCACCGTCCCCGGTCACACGTTCGATCCGACCAAATCGTCCGACACGTACACGTCCGACGCACACGACGTCTCTTTATCGAGTGAGTTTATAAATAAACAAACGCGCGACTCTACGGCCTACGCTCGCCGTTGTACTATCACTGAATTTAACGTGGAGTTAATTTTACCGTGACTAACGTCTAACTACGCATTACAGACCCCGTACGTCTAGCCACTTAAATTATTGAAGTGTATGTACAAATATGTATGAATGCTTATTCATAAATAGTTCATACATTCTTGACGACATCTTAAGAATCTTAATGAGGTTTTATTCAGAACTGGTTCACGCTCTGCACTAAGCCCTCCTCAAATTGTTATCGCTTTCGCCAAAAGAAAATCATGTATATAAAAGGTTAGCCAGGAATTTTTGTAGTGGCATTAGTAGGTATATGTTAGTTATTATAGAGCGGTGGATGCGTCGTAAACGCAAACCCCTCACCTTCCGTCTGACACAGGTGCTCACCGGGCATGGCTGCTTCGGTGAGTACCTGTGCCGGACGGCCCAAAGGGAGCCGGCAACTGTATGTCAAGATTGTGGCGCGGCGGTGGACTCGGCCCAGCACACTCTAGAGGTGTGCCCGAGATGGGCGGCGCTGCGTCACGATCTGACGTCAGTTATCGGAGAGGACTTGTCTTTGCCGAGCATCATCACCGCGATGCTCCGCAATGACGAGTCCTGGACGGCGATGGTCTCCTTCTGTGAGGCAGTAATGTCCCAGAAGGAGGCCGATGAGCTGATGAGAGAGGAGGCCGCCGACGAGGCCTCACACCGCAGGCGACGAACAGGGGTGCGTAGGAGGCGCTACTTAATGCGACTCCAGTAACGCCCCTGTGCTCGTGTTGGGCCGAGGCTGGGGTTAACCTGGGTCCAGATAGGCACGACGTCGTCGGGGACTGCTAAAAGTATCGTGAAAACGAACGGCCGAGCAGTCCCCCCTTTCGAGGAGGAGTCTGGCCTCTCGCTGGGGTCAGCCTGTCGCCGAGGGTCCTGTGTTGCCTGCAAGATCCGGGACCCTCAAAAAGGTGGCGGAGGGCGCTTGCAGTGGTTTTAGTGGGTAACGACACTGCCACGTGCGAACCCCACACACGGCTAGGTTTAAAACCAACCCCGATCCTAGCTATGGTTTGGGCTGCAAATTTCCCAAAAAAAAATAATTTAGTTATTATAGTCTGTAGTGCACATTGCAAGTCTTAAGTCGTTATCTCTATAAAAAACTCGAGATCATTTCGAAACAGAAATATATATTTCGAATGACAACAGCAGGGGCTGTTATTACAAAGGATAATACAGATAACAGGTTGTGCTGTTATCTGCTGCCATATTTCTTTTTTTTTATGTTAGTTGAATAGGAAAACGGGAAGACCAGATGATGGTAAGTAGTCAGCGTCGCCAATGAACATAGAGAAGTTAACCTGAAACCAACCCAGGCAACTCATTCATGTGTTGCCTATCCTGAGACATAAAATATTAAGTCTCTGTGCCAGTAATTAAACTCTACCCTTCTCTCCGAAAAACAGCAAAGCTGTTTCACGGGAGAAATAAGTACAATGGTGCTACAGAATACGAGAGCCCGGCATCCCATCCCACTGGTTGAAAGGGCTATATAGCAACAAGCTATGCAGATGAGAGCGTAGCACAGAGCAACACTCCCACTGCACCGGTAGTGTTCCGATATTTTAGGTAGGCCCTATTTGATTTGTTTTGGACAAAAGGATAGGACATACCTACGGTTAAATAATTTGACCTCTATCTCAATGCCTAAAACATAGTCACGTCAGCCTTGTTGAATACTTTTTGTCTGTTTTTACATAACCTTCAGACCTTCAGGTCTAACAATTAGTTTTAGTCATAATAAAGACATTTTAAATACGTTGAGAAGATGAACTTAAAAGAGTTGCCGGCCCAGAATGAACCAGAATATAAAGAGATATATAGACAGAGATAGGTTGAAGTCTTTGGAGGAGGCCTTGTCGAAGGACAGGCTGTTGTTGGAAAAACGGTCAAAAACCGATCGTCAGTACCAAATGCAATCTAATGTAAATTTTAGTAAATGGCAATTATGGCTTATTATTATTATATAATTAAAAATAATGCTCTTGGGGGAGTGACAATATTATTTCTAAAAACGACAGTGAACAACAATTTTTAAACCCTATCTCAAACAGATAAGGTTACCCCATGACCTTTGGAATTAGAAAACTTCCCGTAAATCTGTCTTTGGACAAACATTTTTGAACGTTGATCCAAATTTTATAGACACGACATTCACATAGACAAACGGTTATGCATTTCTGAACGTTTATCCATAGACAAACATGAACATTGTGACCGTTCGCTGCTCAAATGACTGGAAACTTTTGCCCCCAAAGATGAGATGAAAAGGTTACTTGACCTAAATATCCTCTTGGCCGAGATTTTACGTAAAACACTTAGACATTTGTACTTTGTGCTTACATAATGATTTTTCCATTTAAGCGTCGAAGATTTCGAAGTCCGCCATTTTGTTTTTGCTCTTTGAGTAATCACTGATTGCTTTTATGATAATAACGCTTCTTTTTTTATTTTATTTTTTATTTATTTTTGAATTAGTGTTTCTTATTTTACGTAAGAACAGTTGACAGAGATAAGTTATAGTCAGAAAAGCTCTTACTTTCTTTTTTCTTTTACACCGGGAAAATCTCTGAGGCATCCCGCGGAGTAGTAGGTCGCCCCACGCGGGTGTGTGGGACTCGCTGCGCCCAAAAGGTAAGGTAAGGTGGACGCAGCTGTACCGACTAAAACCCGGCGAGTGCCACCAATGCCGCCTTTGGTGAGGTGCCCTGGATCTGTTGAGCAAACAGGGCACCTCGACGGCTAATCAGTCCCTCAGGGGAACAACCCCTTCCAACTTCGAGACAGTACAATACAGAAGAGCAGAGGGCAATGGGGGTGAGGACGGGATCCTCGCCCCTATTGCCCCCTGCTCTTTTGTCCCCTGTTCTTATAAGAGGGGTACAAAGAGCGCCCTCAGCTCAATTGGCTTCGCCCAAGGTGCTGGGCTCACCCTAGGCTACTGAGCCCCACCGCCACGACAAGGCTTGAACCATGGTGGGGAGACTACTCTTTCTGGAAATATTAAGTTCCTTTGGGAAGTGTTCAATAACTAATTGCAGACGACAGCCAAATCTGATAAAAAATTCGTGACGAAGTTTTTGCAATGCATTTAAAATATTGCACTGACGAGTCGGTTGCAAATTGCAACGGCTAGTTGATGATTATAATTTATAATCAATAAAAATTAGATATCTTTTTTGAGTTATCACGAATTTTTTATTACGGTTCAACTAATTGTAGAGAACAGTTCTGAGAAAAATATTGGCAAGATAAAAAATAACGTATTATAATAAAATAATATATGCTAAACTATAATAAACAAAAAAAAATATTTATTATTCGGTTTGTTTGTATGTACATTAGCTGATCATAAAATCCTATTTACTCAGGTGAAAAACAAGATCTTTTGTTAGACTGCGGCAAATAAAGCTACTGGCTATAAATGAGGTCATCAGCTTTAACACACCTAGTCGCCATGTGTACGACAATATTAAACAAGTAGGCACTTAAAAGATAACACTTTTTCGTAGTAAATACACAGATAAAACAGTCATAGTCTCTGTCTGTACCCTGCGAGCGACTAGGGCTATACCTTTTATATTCTAGTAAAAATACTGTAAGATAAAGTGGCGAGATTGTAAATAACTATTTGTAAATCTTTATGATAGGACAGTATAAATAATTAAAATGTAAAATCTAATACACGCTTTAAAGCAATGCGTTTTTACTGTCCATTGAAAATTAAATTGAAATTGTTTTTTTCTACATATACCTACCCTACCTACCTACCTACGTAAAATATTTTAATGTCATCAATCAAAATCTATACTAATACTAGCTGTTGCCCGCAGCTTCGCCCGCGTTAACTTTTAAAATTTGAGGGGTTGACCACCCTTATCATTTAGGGGTATGAAAAATAGATAGTAGCCGATTCTCAGACCTACTGAATACGCATATAAAATTTGGTAAAAATCGGTAAAGCCGTTTCGGAGGAGTACGGTAACTAACATTGTGACATGGAAATTTTATATATTAGATTAGATTATAAGGCTGAAGAGTTTGTTTGTTTGAACGCGCTAATCTCAGGAACTACTGGTCGGATTTGAAAAATTATTTCAGTGTTAGATAGCCCATTTATCGAGGAACGCTATAGGCTATATTATAACATCACGCTGTGACTTATAGGAGTTGAGTAACGCGGGCGAAGCTGCAGGCAACAGCTAGTTCATGCAAAGAAGTTAATCGAACATCTCCATGTGTGATGATGTGATAGTGGCTGATAATCACAAGAACAATTCTACACTTACGTACATACTTACAAATAAAGCTACTGTAAGTGTATCAAAAACGCATAACAAAAGCGGTAAACGATAAACAGATCGGATAGAACTGTCAATCCTTTGTTTCTTCCGCACGGAAAACGAGCTACACATTAAATATACATAGAAACTCTTAAAACAACAAACAACTGACTGTAACTTCGTGAACCTCTTAATTGACTCATCCAATATGCGAAAAGTTTGGAAGGACACGTGGCCTTATTTCGAACGCTGGAAACTTAAAACTCAAACAGGGAAATGGAATCAATGTAAAACTCGTTAGAAGGGAAACTTGTACGTTGCCCCGTTTTCATTAGTGTAGTCCTGCTTCTACCACATAAAAGTGCTGTTTCGGGAAATAAGCGGCTTAAGTACACCAGACTATCATGGGTCGCAAAAAAGATGACGCAATAGTAGATTGTATCATAAGGGAGCAAAATAATATTTTTACGGCGAGGGATTTTATTAATCCAATTTGAAAAAAGAATTTGAGCGAAGAGAGGGATTCTTTAGTAGAATCCTGAACGTAGCGAGCCCGAGCCAAAAATATATTTTGCGCCCGAGTGTTACACTCTACTTTTCATCACCCTCTATGAGAAAATTAAAAGGCGCCTCATCTTTTATTGTAATATTATTATTAAATAAAACATAGAATAACAACTAAATTGAAATTAAATAGTATCTAATACTAAAACAAGTAAAAACTTATATTTACATATGAGACATTTTCGTAATTATGAAAATTTATTGATACAGTTACAGCAGGCGGCGCGATTATGGCCGTCGTACCAGCCAGTCTTTATTCAAACAATATTTTTATTCGATTTCTTTGGCTCTGGACACTAAGATGTTCCAAATTCAAAAAGTGCGCAGCAAAGATAATTGCGGCGCACTTATAAAATTAAGAGGATTAAAAACTCATTACTGCCCGCTAAAAGATTCTTATACAAAACACCACCGTTGGGTGCACTTAGAGGCGAACCAAGTCGTCTTTTCGAATAGATGGGATGTAAAAGAATTTTAATATCAAAAACAATTGATTGGCACTTTGTGCGTTGCCGCCTTTTTCTAAGCAACTTTATGTATTCTGCAAAGAAGAGTGTGTCTGGTACTGAGCTCATGAGCGTGGACGATGTTAATCTATCTGCTCATTTGACAATCCAACTGACATAAAAAACTATGTAAGGCGAGTCACCGCAGGCGAAAAGGGAAAATTGGTTTGTCAAAAATTTTTTTTGAGATATTTATACTTTACTTTTTAATAACGGTCACACAAAAATATCAGCGGAGATACCTAAAGATATTGTCAAAAGGATGTGCGAATTAGTTACACAATAAGATGTACCTACTTTACTTGATCATAAAAAATCCTGAAAACATGCTAAAATAAAAACTAAAACGAATAAAATATGTAAGTTTGTACATAAATTTTTCAATGCTACAGATAACGTGCTATCTTTTTAAAACACACGTCCCTATTTTTTTAATGCAAATTAATCCTAACATTTGAATGCTCTAGCGTTTTCACAAGACGCCGCGACGCGCGCTACCCCGCCAGTCCCGGTGACTCGCCTTGAGGTTACACAAGTCGCTCATCTTTCCATACAAACGCAGGTCATTAAATTCTACAATGTTTGATATTGACCATGAAAAACTAAGTATAATATAAATTGATCTCGTCGTTATCTATGTGTGTATGTACCCAAAATCGTAATATATATATTTAAAAAATACAAGCTTCTAAACTTTCGTATTTCAACACTGATTTTAGCCCAACTTTGGGCGTAAATAGATAGTATACCGAGCACGAAAGCTCAAAAATAAAGCCCGTACAGATATAGTTTAGTTATTCAAAAGATAAAAGAAATTTATTTTGAAAAGATACACTTATTAGTTTTTCTATAATAACTGTTTTGCTAAAAGGACATTTTCGGAATGAATCATTGTGCATTTCATTCTAGCACGCATGTTCGCGCACTATGTCAGGTGAGATAGCAATCATTTTGTTAGAGTTCGCGCCATCGACTAGTTCAACCTTAAAATATAAATGCCAAGAATATTATGGATGTCTCGTGTATGTGCATACATGAATGAAGACGAAAAACAAACAATCCTATTTAGTCCTGTAATTCCGGGGATAAACACTAACCAAGGATCACGATCGATCTCTTAATCCTGGTAAATTCCCCGCCCCGGGGTTTTCATTTAAAGTAGATCTGGAGAGGTAATTTAGATATTGTAAGCTCTAGTCATTCTCATCTGTTGCGAAATTACAATAAATCTTATCATATTCCAATATTATGTCTAACAATATTTCTGCTGTATTGAAAGCATCATAATATTTGGTATCCATTTTGGCAGCATATCTACTGCAACAGTCTGTCATTTTGTTCGAGAAGCATCTAAATGATGTAGACGAATTAGAGACCTGGAACGCGTTTGGATGAAAGGGGTCACCAGAATCTTCTAAAAGGCAAACTTACACATGAAGCTTCTAAATTACCGCTCTTCTATTCAGACAACAGGACAGAAAGTTGATCGTCCTTCAACAGACGGTGTCTGTTGTTTACGAGTTACTATGATTGGCAAGCATGATGATGAAGAGCGTATACCATTATAACTATATAATGGGAAATACTTAATATGCATCGAGTAACTTTCCCTTGATAGTCGAAGAAAAACTGCCTTTGAAATTTTCAATAGAAATAATCTATTTAATCGTTTTGTTAAAGGTGATGAGCCTACACCACTCGTCCCCATTCCTGCTTCTCCTGTGTGTGATCGACAACGGTAAACACCAAGTAACCATTTGATATGCTCTATGATGATATGCTTTGCCGCAACGATTTAAATCAAAATAAATCAGGAGTTATATATTTTCCAGTTTCCCTCCCCGATTGCAGCGAGAGTACAAGGTTGCAATGACATGAGCCAACCCACGTGGGCGAGCTACAGTAATCGATGCATATATTTTTTCAGTCTACTAAGGTAGACTTTCGCGCAAGTTATATTGGGAAAAAGGGTTAATCGCTTCTCAAACTACCTGAAACCCGCTTTAGGAGAGTAGGAAGTTTGTAAAGGGTTTATCCCTTTACAAATTTCCTGCTTCTGTTTTCAAGGTTCAAAATTTACAAGGGTCAAGTTCAATAAAAATGAACATGAGGAACAGATACATTAGTGGACGATCTCGAAGCTAATAAACAAATTCATTAAGGTCATCAGTCAATATCAGGTATTTATCGAGTCGTTTAATTATAAAATCGTTTATTTTAATGAGCCCCAGTGTATAGCAACATGCGTGCGTGCAATCGGCACGTAGACAGTGTTGTGATCTACAGGAGGGTAAGTATTTTAATACAAAAAGTTTCAATAGTGGTAACAGTTTATATAGGTACGTACTTGTAGGTTTAATAAAAAGGTATATTTTAATTTGCTTCACTTAAGTCATCCAAATCCACAAATCTCAACGGTTCGTCGTCCCTAATGCTTCGTCGGATTAGTTTGAGCCCATTTGGCTCACTATTGGTTTGTTAAAGTGGGGGGTTGCCCCCCGCCAACAAATTTCAAACTCATCCTGTCGTAAGATTATTAGAACTGTCCTAATATCTGATAAAGGAAATAAATTTAAATAATTCATATGCGTGACCCAGGTACAGACATTTATGCAGGAATCGAACTTTCAACCCCAAATTACTACTTCATAAGATCGACTGGACGGACTTTTTTATGGCATAAGAAAGCAAACGAGCAGTCGGGACCTTATGGTGGCTACCGACGCCAATAAACGATGATTGCCCTCCTTTTCTCTATCCCCCAATGGACACCGGAAACTCACAAACCGCACGAAACGCGACAGCATAGCTGTCACTTTACGTCGGTATTAAGTTACCACGCCGGTCGAGTCGGCTCAATTTGGCTGCGATGCAGCAATGGCCACCTCTTACAACTTGATGTGTTCATTATAATTTTTCAAAAGGCCAATTTCTGATGATATTGTTAAAATAAAATGCAATGTATTTAAAACCAAAAAGTACAATAATTGATATACCGATGATAACATTAATTTATTCATGATGACTAAACATGGCGTCGGGACATTTTCATTGTATTTTCAATATATAATATTTTCAATATTCCATCACGGAATATTTGCTAAAAGGTTGTAGAAAAAATGATGCATTAGAGAAGAAAAAAGATATAAATGATATGCGACGCGACAGTAACATTAAATCTAAACTTTAAGTCCGACATTGAACAAAAAATATACAAGCCTTGATACGTCAGACATTTTGTTTTGAGTTTTGACAGAAGCAAGTTTTAGCTCACTTGGTCTGATTGTAATAAAATATTAAATAAAATATGTACATTATTTAAACACTGAGGCCCGATAAAATATGATTGAAAACGTTATTATTAAATACCAACAGTACTTTTTCTTCAATTTTGTTTTTTAACGTAGAATTTCCTTAAGTCTTCAAGTAAAGTCATTATTTCTATTATTTTTGTTTAAGGGACTCTTCACTGGATGTAAGACTCATTACCAGTAATTATTGTGTGTCCTGTTTTTTTTTTATAGCATAGGAGGGCAAACGAGCTGTCGAAGCCTTTTGGCTAATATCGAAATCCATACACATCCGCACAGCCAAAGATTATTTTGTGCAACAAAGATGTTATCGGAATGAAACTTTCACCCACGCACAATGATAAAATAAACATTGATATGATGATTTTATGACAACTTTTGCTGTCCTCCCATGCAAGTACAACGTACTTTTTCATTTTTTTATGTTAGTTGGTAAGGGAAACGGGCAGACGAGCCTCATCATGTTCAGCTTCGTCATGACCATAAACAGATTAACCTGAATCTCGACGCCAGGCGACGCATTTACGTGTTACCTCTCCAGAGACGTAAGTCACAATGACAGTAATTAATCTTTGTTCTACCCAGTGTCTCCAGATTAGAAAAGTGAAATTACAGTGAAGACTATTTGAAATTACAGTAGATTTATAAAAATTACAGTGTTTTCCTAACCTGAAATACAGTATATTTTACAGTAGATAAGAATAACATTTTAAATTCCTTTTAATGACTAAATCGAAGGGGCATGAAGTTTGCCAAGTTAAAATAAGATAGGGCGGATCGGATCAGGATCGGGCTCATCTCACTGTAATAATAAAAAAGAAAAAAAATCCTATTATGACATTATTTACGACGGCTTGAAGTTTTGTGTATAATATTTAAATTATTTGCGATTTCCGAATCCGTAATTATATTAGATAGTAAAATATCTCTCTGCAATAAAAGCGGCTAGTTTTATTGCAGCTGTTTTCTTATTATCTTCCCTTGAACCCAACAAAATAAAACAAACAAACTTTTCTCTAACGCATTAGAAAGAAATAGACACAAAGCACGTTGCTAAATTAAAACCCTTAGTGAAAGTAAAATCCGTCTACATAATTTTACTGCCTAATAGCTCAACAGTCCACAGTTTGTCAGGGAATTCCCCCTCCCTCGTAGGTCATAGGTATCGACTATTGTCAACCAGCCGATGAATCATAGACAAACACTTAACTAAAACGTGCCGTTTCATCCATTTATGGTTTTTTTTTACTAATAAACTGAATAATTAAGTTTATTTTCTTATTTTGTAAGATTTTTTTAGAAACTCGAAATTACAGTGACTTTCATACACTGTATTCACTATAATACAGTGTACAGTGAATAGAGTAGAATTACAGTAAATCTACTGTAATTACAGTGCATCTGGAGACACTGGTTCTACCGTTCTTTCCGAAACACAGCTAAGCTGTTTCACGGGAGAAACAAGCTTGGCGGCCATACCATCGGGATAATAACCCTTTTTTTTGATAACGCAGGGAAATACATTTCGCATGTAGCCAGGTTACCAGGAACCTACCCCGTTCCTGACAGTATGGGGGACTCCACTTGGGAGTGCACTACGCAAACTAAAACACCTGCGAGCGAGCGCCTTCAGCCGCCTTGTCAGAGTCCCGGATCTACAGGCAACAGGATCATCTCAGCAAGAGGCTGGCCCCGGTGAAGGCCAGACTACTCCTCATAGGGGGGGACTGCCGGTCGCTACTAAGCAGTCTCCGCGACGTCGTGTCTAACTGGGCCAGGGTTCCTATCTTGAAGCCCGACACGGGCACAGGGGTGTTTCCGACGCACGCGTGTGGGGGGGGGGGGGATATTAATACCCTAACCTTTCCTTATTTGATCATTGATACTGCATCGGCAGTTCCGGCGTACGTAGACGGACTGCAATTATTGCAAGCAATATGGAAGGTCACTACACAATTATTTTCCTATTAGTAAAAGGACATGATATAAAACCTTGGTGGTTAGAGAATGCATGCACGTTTCTAATTTCTGCACTTTTGCCATGTACATTTCATTTAGTCGATCAAATTCTAGGGAATAAACTTGTATACGAATGCATGCATGCAGTAAAGGAGGGAGATGTGCATGCATATGCGTACATACAAGTTGTATTGTTCATAAATATTTAACATTAAGTCACGGGTTTAGGCAAAATAAGGTCAAATTCTTTACGATACTGAATGGCACTGGACATCATTGGAAGAGAATGTAATGTGAAATGTAGCAGCGTGTAACAATTTATTTTATTCGTAAATTCCGTAATGTCCTATGGAATCTATAGTTCGTATCCCTGTCGCTACAGATGCTAAAATAATTAGAGAGCGATCTCTTTTTTTTGTACCTACTAGAAGACGTAAAGATATTTTTTTCTTTAACGCCGGGAAATGCTCTGTGGCATCCCGCGGGGAAGTGGGTCTCCCCAGGCGGGTATGTGGGACTTGCTGCGCCCGACATGTGGTAAGGTGGACGTAGCTCTACCCACTAAAACACGGCGAGTGGCGCCAATGCCGCCTTTGGTGAGGTGCCCCGGATCTAATGAGCAAATAGGGCACTCGACGGCTTGTCAGCCAAGGGACCGACGCCACCATCATAGAGGGGTCGTCCTGTACCACAGAACAACCCCTCCCAACGTCGGGACAGTACAATGGGGTAAGGTTCCCATCCTTGCCCCTTGTCCCCCTGTTCTTTTGTCCCCTCTACTTTTAAGAGGGGTACAAAGAGCAGCTTTCTCGGTTCAATTTGCATCGTCCAAGGTGCTGGGTTCACGGTACCTTAGGTCACTGAGCCCCACCGCCACGACAAGGCTTGAATCATGGTGGGGAGAGAACGGTCTCTTTTAATGACAAAGGACCGACCATCTTGCAGATAATTTAAGAATATATCTATTATACACTAAACTTTTATTAGTTGTTGTTGTTGGATGTATGTGTGAATGTATAAAAACGCCAAGAGTGGTCTACGTCATCAATAATACATACGTACAAATATAAGGAAACACGTACATATATGAAAGCGAATGTAAATGTGTATATAGTGGCAAAAACCTTGACTTTAGGCCACGAAGAAAAGGGACACAGATTAAATATACCTCAACAAGAAGAGCGTCGTGTTCCTAATAACAAATACGACTCGGCGGTGAAAACTCCTTGTTTCCTTATCTCAAAAACTAATAAAAATCTAAGATTCTTGTAAAAACAATTTGATTATATCTATCATTATGGTCCAACATAATATCACCCATCCGAATAATCCATTATAACAATATTTGTAGTGATAAGGTAGCTGATAGCGGCAGATACGCGGTCGCTTACAATATTGCCTTTGTACTAGAATGCGTAAAGATACAAGAAACAGATTAAATTCACAAAGATCTCCAAAATATGTAAACATATTAAACAAAAGGATTTTTGAAGTGAAAACTTTTTACGGATGAAACTTCACGAAAAAGTGCAACGTTTTTTTCTAAGAAGAGGGAGATAGTGATTGAGACCGATTGAAAGTGAGTGAGAAAGGCGAACTTAGCATAAAGCACATAGCCATGGAGTGAGAGTAGGGAGCTGAAGCGAGTAGTGAGATCGAGAGAGAGAGTGAGATAGAGCGAACGTTGCATCGCAAGTCTAGGAATTTTAATTTTTAAAGCTTTAGATGAGTATAATTATATATTTTTTATGTTAGTTGGATAGGCAAACTGGCAAACGTGCCACCTGATGGAAAGTGGTCGACGTCGCCCATGAACATATATTAGTTCACCTGGAACGAGCCCAGGCAACTCATCTATGTGTTGCCTATCCTGAGACATAAGATGTCAAGTCTCGGGCCAGTAATTACACTGCCTGTCTTGTCCTTCTCTCCGAAACACAGCGAAGCTGTATTACGGGAGAAACAAGCAAGATGGTGGTACCTACCCATGCAGCCGGGAGCGCGGCACAGCGCTTCCCTCCCACCGGTAAAATATAAACGAGATTTAACAATTACTTTGCCAAATAAGTTTCACTTGTGACATGTGTACTTTGTACGCACGCACTTTTTTTTATAATTAAGAAGAAATAGAAGTGATTCGTTGAAAAACATGATAGTTAACACACACACTTAAACAGTGTTTAACAAAAATATATTTCCTGTAAGTGGACTTCCCTTTAATGATCGTCAAAAGGTCAATCTTTTGCCTTTACACTTTGAGGTGGGAAATATATTGGTACGCTTAACGCTACATATTACGCTTTTCACATAATAACTTCACATTACTCATTTGAAATGTATAAAATTTAGTTATTTAATAATTCCCTCACGATGTATTTATATCGTCCCTCACGTTCTTTGTAAGAGGTAGGTTTCATGCTGCTTTGCAGCCGAATTGGGCCGGCACAAACGGGGTGGTATACTCACATAAAACCGACGTCAAGTGACAGCTATGCTGTCGCGTTTCCTGCGGTTTGTGAGTTTCCGGTGGCCCATTGGGGGCATAGGGAAAAAGAGGGCAACGCATCTGCATAATCTCTGGTTGTGCGGTGCTATAAAAAAATTGTTCTCTATTTTAGAGATTTTTTTATACAGAGGGGATGAACAATGAATATTTAAGATGCTTGAAAACTAATCGTGTCCAAAAATATTAAATGGGAATAAACTGATTTAGAGACTTCCTACTGGCCTCGCATGCGCGCACGACTAAATTTTGTCTATCCCTTTTCTCGTATATCTCTCTGTCTGTAGCTAACATGCCTTTTCAATATTAAGGACAAGATAATTTAAACTTAAATAAATAAAACGGGTGCCTATTTCTTGTTTACCGTGGCGTTTCCCTACTATAATTAATAATTTCGGTATACAAAGAGTGTTTGCATTGCTTTCAATATAGTCCCTACAGAAACCATTTATGTCCACGGAGCCTAAGATGCAACTCAAAAACCCCTAATATACATAATATTGATTTAATTTTAAAAGTTTAATGCGGTTTCCAAATATTATTGGGTAATTACTCACAACGCTTTATAGGTAGACCTAAGTAAATCTAAGTTATTGGGGACACCCCACCTTTACTTTGACTATTACTTTAACCAACAATATCGTGCAACCGGACCTTAATTTTTTCCGTCTAGCCCCCTTTCGTAACGCGCGATAAGGAACTACGTTCCAATAACCCGTTTAGGATCACTATGTCGTCCGTCTGTCTGTCTCTCAAACCAAAACCTCACCCATACTTCCTGTTGACACAGAGTCATGAAAATAGTATTAGAGCGGCTACCTCCATTCCCCACCATGGTTCAGGCCTTGTCGTGGCGGTGGGGCTCAGTAGCCTAGGGTGAGCCCAGCACCTTGGGCTCTTTGTACCCCTCTTATAAGAAGAGGGGACAAAAGAGCAGGGGGCAAGGGGTGAGGATGGGAACCTCACCCCATGTACTGCCCGACGTTGGGAGGGGTTGTTCTGTGGTGCGGGACAACCCCTCTGTGGAGGTGGTGTCGGTCCCTTGCTGGCTAGCCATCGAGGTGCCCTATTAGCTTAACAGATCCGGGTCACCTCACCAAGGCGGCACTTTACCATATTTCGGGTGCAGCGAGTCCCACATACCCATCTGGGGAGACCCGTTCCCTAGGCGGGATGCCACAGAGCATTTCCCGGCGTAAAAGGAAAAAAAAAAGTTATTGGGGACAGAGACTATCATGTAGGAGGTCCACCTCCCACGACCAATAATGCTATTCAGTACCTAATTACTTTGCCTTTCTTAAGCTCTATAATGAGCTTCAGAAATTAGCCGAAACAAACAGACAGACAGAGACAAAAATTGTAAAAAATGTTATTTTGGTATATGTACCTACCTACCGTGTATACATACATCCATATGCATTCAATAAAAAGCTATTATTTTAATATTACAAACAGACACTCCAATTTTATTTATCTGTATACATATAAGAAATAAGCATACTGGTGGTACATATCTGCGTCCACTGTCGCGCACAAAGAGCTTTCCTATCACTGGTTATAAAAAAAAAATCAAATTATTTTTTTTCGTCAAGAAATACCTAGTCTTCATGAACGTAGTAAGAGGTAAACCAAGAGTTATCACAATGTCATTAAGTAATTCTTTAAAAACGCATGACAATTGTAAAATTAATTTTCCTTGTGTTTTATATATTTTTATATTTTATATAATTTTCCTTATTCATGTGCATCCCTTGGGCGCTACATATCCTAGCATATTATGTATAACAATGTACATTTTTTATGAGCGTACAGAGCGAGGCGAAAATATGCATGAGGCAAATACATACAGGGTGAGGCGAAAACGTACTGCCACAAATATTTACAATGTGGGTACGGGACTCGTAATATCGACCTACACGCGTGGGTTTGAATGAACGACTACGCATGCGCAACCCATCATATCACAATAAATAAATAAACACATTATTTATAATACGAACACAGTTACACTTGTGACGTTCACTTCACGAAAAAACACATCGTTTTTTTTAAATATCTTATCTGTAAACGCGCGTGTGTGTTCGAAAACTAAAAGAGTTTTTATATGTTAGTACACTTGGGGCGATGACAAAGCAGCCCTAGGGCACGGCGGTGCGGGCTGCGACTGACGTCACGACAGGCGGCGCTTTGACGCATGCGTAATAAACATCAATACGGTAGCCATCCTTTCTATTCTTATCGGAGTTCTTGTCTTTTGTTAACAAGCTATTATTTAGCTTTACTAGTATGTAAGATTAAAACATAAGGATTATTTGTAGGGAGGATCACGACCCTCAGAATTAAAAACAACAACTCGATGAGGAAATATGTAAGAAGATCTTGAAGTCCATTTTTTTTTTTCTTCAATTAGAGAACCAAAGGGGTGCGGAACAATTATCTATAGCGAAATAATATTTAATTTAAACATACAGTACCTACCTACGCGCAACAATTGACATTTCATTTTTTAACCGACTTCAAAAAAAGAGGAGGTTATCAATTCGTCTGAGTTTTTTTTTTGTATGTATGTGACACGATTACTCCGCCGTTTGTGAATGGATTTCAATGGTTATTTTTTGTGTGAAAGCTGGTGTTTCCAGTTTGGTCCCATATTAATTTTATTAGATCTGACAAGCCGTTTTTTATTTATTCCCTATTTGGATGGTTTCTCTCACCTCGACGATATGCTCATTTTATTACTTGTCGATGTAACAATTGTATAGGATGCTTTGGTAGCACACCATAGTATGTTGCGGTCATTGTAATCATCATCATCATCACCATCATTGTCCTTTATCCGTCCACTGCTAAACATAGGCCTCCTTCAATGAACGCCAAGACGACGAATTTCGGAATCACTAAAAATTAAGAAATA
This sequence comes from Helleia helle, assembly GCA_963853865.1. NCBI lineage: Eukaryota > Metazoa > Arthropoda > Insecta > Lepidoptera > Lycaenidae > Helleia > Helleia helle. The sequence goes on along the minus strand of OY971433.1, from coordinate 12,844,136 downwards.
AAGCCATTTTACAAAAAAATTAAACCGACTTCAAAAATACTAAACTGAAAAGTAATAAAATAAATGTGTGTACAAACTTTACTTTTTAGTTTAGTATTTTTGAAGCCGGTTTTAATTTTTTGTAAAATGTCTTTTTAAAACCCCTATAATATTATATTTTTAAGTAAAACTATAAACTGATAGATTGAAAAATGAGATACTTACCCGTAATTTTTATTTTCTCGAGTCTCACACCCGTATTCACAAACAATACTTTTCTCAGTAAAGTAGCAACGCTATGCGAAGTAAGGCATTTCTCACTGCGTTGCAAATGGCAAGCCTTTTAATTCATAAACAATACTCAAGCGACCCTTGGCTAAGCAAACGCACAGCGTTGAATAGAGCTCTGTGATTGGTTCGTTTGTGTTGCTTAGTTCACTTCGCTCGCTGCTTGACGTTCATTTCATTTGTCATAAATCATAATCAAAACATAAATGGTGACCTGTGTTCGAAAACTATTTCGTTCGTCTTCCTGTTGATTTTATTGTGTAGGTATTTGTGTATTTGTGGAGTGGCAAGAGTATAAAAAGTACCAAATCTTTGGAAAACCTGTAGCGTCGTCTGAATTCATGCAAACTACCTATAATAATCAAAAGGATTTAGGAAATCCCGTATCACTTTTGTGGTAATTATTGTGCTTCTCTCATTGATAAAATTATCAAATTCTTTTTCACTACTATAATCTATTGTATAGGCACGCTATTAAACTTAAAAATTATCACCAACAGTAAAATCCAACCCCGAAAAATATTTCTCGTAACACAAAGAGAGACAATAGCTATGCGTTGCTTAAAACAGCTAGCAGGCTACCTTAGCTGTGCGTTCATTCTAAGGGACGCATAGTGCTAGCCGCCACTCAAGTATTGTCTATGAATAAGTTTTTCGGGCCCTGTGCGCTCGCGCGCACTGTGAGACCGCATAGTAACGTTTGTGAACATTTTGATATTTATTTTAACTTTCGAAATTCTTCCTATTCTAAATAGACGCAAGTGCCAAATGACCTCATTTATACGGCTGAAAGGTGTTATGCCTTTGCTTTTTTTGTGACCCGACATAGAGCATATTAAGTGATAATTGACTTGAAGAACGCGTATAACAATGCTTCTGCCGTCGCTTTTCAATACTCCAGGCTTTGATAAGCTATCAAATCAAGTATTGAAAATAACAATACAGTGCCACATACTTTTCTTGGCCGGCGGCTGAAATTGGTACTACCATCGGCATTTTGAAATGTCAAACTGACATTGTCAGTTAGCTCTCAAATACAACTTGCGGAGTTTTGTGTTTTGTGGTTTTTATGAACATCAAACATGCCTGGAGTATTGAAAAGCGACGGCAGAAGCATTGTTATACGCGTTCTTTCTTTCACGAATGAAGAAAAACGCAACCAAGTGCCAATTATACCATTACAAAAAGTATATGAACGAGTTGCTGCTGCTAAAGGTTAGTGTTACCAGCATAGATGGGGATGAATTTACCTACGTATTAATGAAACGGAAACTTATTTATTTATTTTATTACAGGCGTTAGTGAAAGGTCGGTGCGACGAATGGTAAATGAAAAGAAACGGGCCGATGAAACAGGGACAAAAGTTTCTATTCCGGGAAAAAGAAGAAAAAGAACAACAGGAAAGATAGAAGTCGACAACTTTGATCTCGGTATCATAAGAAGGAAAGTTCACGAATTTTACTCAGTAATCAGTTAAAAAAGAAATTCCCACTTTACCGAAGTTACTTAATGTTCTTCGAGAAGAAATTGATTTTAAGGGGAGCCGAGAGACCCTACGGAAAATATTACATAAACTAAGATTTCGATACAAGAAGACCCAATCTAATAGTTCTTACTGAACGTAATGATATATCCGCATGGAGGGCGACATATGTACAAAAAAATCAGGAAAACGAACTTAGTGACAAAAAGAAACCTGTAGTTTTTTTGGACGAAATATATATTCACACTTCGCACACAGCTGGACAATGTTGGCAAAGTAATGAGGATGATGGTGTTCTGAACCCAGTTTCTAAAGGAAATAGATATATGATCGTCAATGCAGGAGGAGAAGCAGCTATTGTCAAGAATGCTTTACTCGTTTTCAAATCAAATACAAAAAGCGGTGATTATCATGATGAAATGAACAACACAAATTTTAAAAATGGGTCGCTGACAAGTTACTTCCAAATTTGGATCAATGCAATGCAACTGCATTGCAATGCGGTTGCATTGCATCGTTTTGCAATTGCAATGTCATGCAACAATGGCTAACTGAAAAGAACGTGGAATTCCACGAAAGCTATAAAAAACCTCAGCTTTATGAACTAATTAAAAGACACAAACCGGCACCAGAATACGAAATTGATAAATTGATGAAAGATAGTGGACACACGGTGTTAAGATTTCCACCATATCATTGCGATCTTAATGCAATAGAAATGATCTGGAGTTCAATGAAACGGAATGTAGCAGAAAAGAACCTTCGGAAAACGAGTACTGAAATGCCTCAGTTGATTGCAGAAGCCTTCGACAGAATATATGTTGTAGAATGGAAAAAACATTGCGATCATGTAAAAAAAATGAAAAAATACAGAGAAAAATATGCGTTTTTAGTTGAACCGTTCATTATTAGTTTGGCCAGCGATAGTGAAAGCGAAAGCAGTGATTCTAAAGATAAACATTTTGACTATTCGGGAAATCAAATAATTGATGGAGTTCGTCCTCTAGAGTGTGATTCTTCAGATATTGTTTTGTTTGATCATAATTATTGTATCAAAATATAGAGGCAAAACACGTGTAGAGTGCTTAAAATGATTTATTAATAATGCTCTTAGCAATAAGCCCGCTATTTGTACTGTTTTGTAATGTTTGTGTTTATTTTCTTTCTTGGTGCGTACAATAAATAATTTTACTATCCACCAACACCTAATAAAATACCAACTAAAATGTATTTATTTTTATTTCTTGCGTTATTAATTACAATAGCAAAATTTTAATTATCGAACGGTTCTGATTACTAGGTATCTTAAAAGATATTATATTAATAGTACAGGTAACAAAACCTATCATATCAGTATTGTGCCTAAGTTTATGTCACATTTATTTTCGTAGAATTGTACTTTCTAGATATTAGTATACATTGTTTTATTAAGACACTTCAATAAATTACTTATTAAGGTAGCCTGCATCACTTCAAATTTTCCCCCATATAATGGTTAATTTTTATTTACTAGCAATACTAATATCCATGACAGCGACGCTCTCACCGGCCAAGAAAAGTTTGTGGCACTATAAATAATATGACCCTTCATTGATGTGTATTTTATTGCGAAATATCAAATAAATGCAGGTGCCGATTACAAATTGAGATGAGTTGTGTCGCTGAAGCCTGTCTTAGATAATATTCTAAAACAAATAAAAAGTATGGAGAGAGGTTATGTGAAGAAATGACATATTTGACCATTATACTTTTTAAACTATATATTTGAGGAAAAGTGATCATCTTATTCTGCTGTTCATGTGACAACGTTTTTTCATTATACATATACTATTTCTCCAGTATTGAGTTACGAAAAAATATACAAAATATATTACTCATCAGGACTGAAAAATAAAGAAACGGGATTTTTAGCGAATTCATAATTTTGAATATTTGTCAATCATTTGATATGTTATGGACAATATCGCGGCTACTTATTTTGAAGCCACATCGATCAGATCGTTCAGATCAGGAACCATGGTTGTATATTAGTAGTATTAGCTTATGTAATATAAATTGTCGTAAAATGTAAGTGATGAAGAGTTTTCCGTGTGGCAGAAAATTGATGGTCACATTAACAATGACATACAGGCGCTAGATATGTCTAAATTGTTATCTCAACGATATCGTAATAGAGCGTTATCAATATTAATCGAAACTTTTCCCAAACAGTTATATATCTCTATATATCTACTCTCCATATCTTTTTATACATTCATCATCAGATGCTATCTTCATATTGAAATTGGCAAAATTTTCTACGATCCCATGCTGCTTCTTTTCAAATGCATATGTTTGATCCAGTCTTTAATGTCGTCTAGTCATTTTCTCCTCTGGCGGCCTGGGCTTCGTCTCCCCGAGATCTTGTCCTTATCTTACAAAAATATATCTATCTCATTATCTCGTAGACTTCTCGTATTCGTCTAAAGTTTCACTTCTGACGTGTATGAATTGCACTCAAGACCCGTTTTTTTGTGAGCATCGACCAACACAAAACCAATCAATGAGACAATCGCCCATACATCTTAGCGAAATTTCGACGGGATTCGAACCCGCATCCTCCGGCTTGAGCGCCAACGCGCTTACCACTGAGCCACAGAGGTCGTCGCTATATATATGGTCGATGGAAAATGGATATCATAGTCGCAAGTCTATAAACAAAATAAACCAGCAAGTTAACGTTACCAATACGTATTATTCCTTTAATTTAATGTAGCGATTTATTTTAAATTATTACGTGCTGAAATTGCTACTTGAGTTGCCCACTCGACCCGCCCTCAAAGTTTCAAAGTTCACCCTCGAGTGGCTAAAGCTCTTGAACATGTTTCTGCTGAATGTGGCAACTGTACACTGCTTTCATAACTTACCTTTATACCGTCATGCTGTAGCTTGATTTTATTCAAATACATGTGTTTATATACAAGTGACTAATAAGCTTTTTAAATTTACGTACCCAAAGGGTTTAAATGGAACTTTTACCGATATCCCTTCGTCAATTCATCAATCGCTTTGTCACTTGCTTCTGAACCACAACAAGTATTAGTTGAAATAATAGGTATATAACACTAGAACAGCGTTTACCATTTGTTGGGTCGCGACCCGATACCGGGTCACAAAAAAAAATACCGGGTCGTACCATCGCCTCCTTATTTTAAATAAATGCTAGAAGAGCTTGACTGACGAGACAAAAAAGAGGTTAAAAATAAGCAGCTTCTCACTAATTATTGTTGTAGGGGCTAATGCTTTAACCTTCAATACATTTAGTATAAAATGATATGTGATAAGGTGGAACAATTGGGGAATGATAAATAAACTGTTCCAATTGAGTGATGAATGATAACTGACTCTATTCTATAGCTAATTAAAAATGTTAATTACGGAGAAAGAAAAATTATTATGTACGGTTATCAACTCGTAGAATTGTAATATATTATATGTATACTTCTATTTGCAATAAATGTGTTTTATTTTACCAAATACATATATCAGGGGGTGTAAAAACTTGAGTGAGTCACGACTCACGAAGGAGTACGAAATTTACCGGGCCATAGCAAAACTGAGTTTGGGAAAAGCTGCACTAGAATATTTCAGGACGTTACAAAGGTCTTTATAAAAACGAAATAAAATGTCTAGGGACGTATAATGGTTAAGGGCAATAAAATAAACGTGATCGTTAGGTCGTATTTTACTACATATACTGGCAATACGAGTAATTACTTACATTTTTTTTAAAGTACCTGTCATATTAAAATCATATCATATAAAAAAAAAAATTGAAAACTCCTTGGTTTTAAAAATCGAATACCATTTATTTATTTAAAAAAAGATTCTCGGTCTTGTCACAAGGTCTTGTCAAACTTGTTTAGTCGTTGAGAAAATGGAATTGACTCGAGAAAATTCTAGAGCGATGATTTATTGTGACTTTCGAAGTGATTTAACACAAAAACAGTGTGTTGACCGGATGATTTCTGCATTTGGTAATGAAGCCCCATCCAAAACCACAATTTAACGCTGGTTTGCTGAATTTCAACGTGGACGTGTCAAGCTCAGTGATTATCCCCGTCAAGGTCGTCCAAAAACTGCAGTCACCCAAGAAAACGTTGATGCTGTGCGTAAGCTGATTGAGGAAGATCGACATGTGACATACCGCGAAATTCAGGCAACTTTAGACATTGGCATGAGTCAAATACAAATAATCTTGCATGAACGATTAGGTGTAAAAAAGTTGTTTTCCCGATGGATATCGCATTTGCTCTGTGAAGAACAAAAAGCGGCTCGCGTTACTTGGTGCGTCAGAACTCTCGAAAGATTCCACGCAGGATCCTCAAATGCTGTATACAACATCGTATCAGGTGACGAATCCTGGATATACGCGTACGAACCCGAAACAAAAAACCAGTCACAAGTTTGGATGTTCGAAAATGAGTTAAAGCCAACAAAAATTGTTCGTTCACGGAGTGTTGCAAAAAAATGGTGGCCACGTATGTCTCCAAAACCGGCCATGTTGCGACTATTCCTCTTGAGGGACAAAGAACGATTAATGCAGAATGGTATGCTAGCATTTGTTTGCCACAGGTCGTTTCTGAACTCCGTAAAGAGAACTGCAACCGCCGCATCATCCTCCATCACGACAATGCGAGTTCTCACACCGCGCACAGAACAAAAGAGTTTTTAGAGCAAGAAAACATAGAATTATTAGACCATGCGCCGTACAGCCCCGACCTAAGCCCTAATGATTTCTATACTTTCCCTAAAATAAATAATAAATTGCGTGGTCAGAGATTTTCATCGCCTGAAGAAGCTGTGAACGCCTACAAAACGGCCATTTTGGAGACCCCATTTTCCGAATGGAATGGTTGCTTCAATGATTGGTTGGAAAAATGTTCCGTATGGAAAAATGTGTCAAATTTCGCGGAGAATACTTCGAAAAGCAATAAATACATTTTTAAATAGTAATGTTGTGTCACTTCCTTGATTCCCGAAATTTTCAGTGCCGCTCTGCGAGGAATTATAGGGCCCCATTGTACCCCTGGGCACTTTCCCAGAATGCCCACAGGTAAAGATGGGCCTTTTTACCCGACTGAGCCAGAAGGAGAGTTACGTTTTTCGAGAGTATGTATGTATGTATAATTGTTTGGCATGCTCTGCGGCCTGAACGATTCGATGGATTTTAGTTTGAGAAATGAGAGGTGTCGTAAATTTTTATTTACTGCGAGAGTAACATTGGGTACGTATATAAAAATATAATAAAAAACAAAATAGCGGATTTTTGGCGCCAAAATTTGCAGTCGGGTTTTTTGTTTTTTAATAATCTATCTATAGAATAATTACCTCTAATATCCAGCCGGTATCTGGGTCACGTGCTTCTAGAACGAATTCTTGTAGGCATAATAAATTAGTTTATATAAAACAGATTGCGTAGTAATGAGTCATGGTTGTATTGTTTTCTTCGGGGGAATTTCACTAATTATAATAAAACAACCTTTAGGCATTCCATCGCGGTTTATGTACCTTTAAACTTCTTGTGTCGATATTCTTTTAGATGACATTTCTAGTAAATCTAACCCACTCAAAAGAAAATAAGCAATTTAATTTGCAGAGTCATTCATTCTTAGTACATAATATCCAGCTGAGTAGACTATTATTTCAACATCCTGTGGTATTGTATTATGCAACATATTTTTACTTCTTCAAAAAAACGTGTAAGGCCACATGGTGTCCTGCATATTATGAACTAGCTGTTGCCCGCAGCTTCGCCCGCGTTTACTTAGATTTACAGCCGTTCGGATTGATGATGATTATTTTTATGGCCAAAGCTACGCCTTATAACATCAGCTATCTCTGCCAGTGAAAGCCTCATCAAAATCGGCTTAGCCGTTTCAGAGATTAACTGGAACAAACAGACAGACAAAATTTTTTTGACGTGACAAGTCTTATAATTAGATGGAGCCGGCTGCAAGAACGAAAAAACATGACGCATGCGGCGTTACCTCGCTCTGAGGCGTTCCATTTTCTTATGACGTTGTCACGTTCAGCTATCGTCAGTAAACAGACTTTACAGACAACCGATTTTTTAAATGTAAGTACCGTATATTATTTCATAGCTTTGACCCGCGACTTCGTCCGCATGTAAGAAGTAATTTTTAAAACCTTATTTTTCAAATAATATGTTCCAATTTACAACCTACTATAATTTAAAGAATACTATTAACTTACACTGTCGGGCCCGATTGTACGTTTTTTTAAATATATTTATTTAATTTAGAAGTACATTTTTGTTATATGTATTTATCGGTTCAGTGGTTTAACAAATACACAGTATCGGCGTTTTAGCTACACAACTCCCGTTCCCGTGGGATTTTCAGGATAACAACTATTTTAAGTCCTACGTTAAGTTCCAAAGTATCTTCACATCAAATTTCACCCAAATCTGTTCCATGGTTTAGGATATAGTCTGTCCCGGGGTTTTACCCGCATAGGTACCGTTCCCGTGGGATTTTCAGAATTAAAACTATTTTAAGTCCTACGTTAAGTTCCAAAGTATCTTCATATCAAATTTCACCCAAATCTGTTCCGTGGTTTAGGATATAGTCTGTCCCGGGGTTTTTCCCGCATAGGTACCGTTCCCGTGGGATTTTCAGGATTAAAACTATTTTAAGTCCTACGTTAAGTTCCAAAGTATCTTCATATCAAATTTCACCCAAATCTGTTCAGTGGTTCAGAAGATAGACAGTCCTGGGGTTTTACCCACATAGTTCTCGTTCCTGTGGGAATTCAGGATAAGGACTATTTTAAGTCCTACATTAATTTCCAAAGTATCTTCATATCAAATTTCACCCAAATCTATTCCATGTTTTAGAATATAGTCAGTTCCGGAGTTTTACCCGCAAAGGTCCCGTTCCCGTGGGATTTTCAGGATTAAAACTAATTTAAGTTCTACGTTAAGTTACAAAGTATCTTCATATCAAATTTCACCTAAATATGTGCCGTGGTTCAGAAGATAGACAGTCCTGGGGTTTAACCCGCATAGGTCCCGTTCTCGTGGGATTTTCAGGATTAAAACTATTTTAAGTTCTACGTTAAGTTCCAAAGTATATTCATATCAAATTTCACCTGAATATGTGCCGTGGTTCAGAAGATAGACAGTCCTGGGGTTTTACCCGCATAGGTACCGTTTCCGTGGGATTTCCAGGATAAGAACTATTTCAATTCCTAACTTAAGTTCCAAAGTATCTTCATATCCAATTTCATCCAAATCTATGCCGTGGTTCAGAAGATAGACAGTCCTGGGGTTTTACCCACATAGTTCCCGTTCCCGTGGGATTTTCAGGATAAAAACTATTTTAAGCCCTAACTTAAGTTCCAAAGTATCTTCACATCAAATTTCACTCAAATCTGTTTCGTGGTTTAGAAGATAGACGGTCCCAGGGTTTTACCCGCATAGTTCCCGTTCCCGTGGGATTTTCAGGATATCAACTATTTTATGTCCTACGTTAGGTTTCAAAGCATCTTTTTATCAAATTTCACCCAAATCTGTTCCGTGGCTTAGAAGATAGATAGTCCCGGGGTTTTACCCGCATAGTTCCCGTTCCCGTGGGATTTTCAGGATAACAACTATTTTATGTCCTACGTTAGGTTTAAAGCATCTTCATATCAAATTTCACCCAAATCCGTTTCGTGGTTCAGAAGATAGACCGTCCCGGGGTTTTACCCACATAAATCCCGTTCCTGTGGGATAACCGGGATAAAAATTATCCTATGTCCTTTCTCCGGTTTCAAACTATCTTGGTGCAAAATTTCATCTAAATCTGTTCAGCGGTTTAGGCGTGAAGAAGAGACAGACAGACAGACAGACAGAGTTACTTTCGCATTTATAATATTAGTAAGGATGCGAATGTGAATTTGTTCCTTACGCTTTCACACCTAATAGGAGGGCTACAAATTACAATACAAGTGATTATCCTAGTAGATTAGAATAGATAAGACTAGCTATTTTATCCCTGTACTTCCATAGGCTCAAGAACTACGCAGGATGGTGGTACCCAAGGAGACGATAGCGCGGCACAGCCCAACCCTCCCACCGGTAAATTTGCCTGTTCAATATTTGCTTCGAGTCCTCTGAGTCTATACTTGTATTATATTGTTACTGACAATGTCACATCACAGTGTAAATTAGCCTTGATTAATACCTACTAGATGTTGTTTAATTTAAATTGTACTTTTGCACGCTCTAATTTGTATAACTACCCACATAAAACAAAACATTTAAAGATGCCAATTCCTGAATCACAAGGGGTCTTTTGGAAATATTTCATGGACTAACAACTGATGTAGCCCCAATAAGAAACTTTTTATTTTTACAAAAATATAAAATTCTTATATAAATTTTAAGGCAAAGAAATTGTAATATAATATATGGTGAAATAATTATTTCAATAACTTGAAAAATGACAAAACGAATAAACTTTAACATATTCCCGAACGCGCATTTGCTCTGTGACGTCACAAGTCTCGTCGGTCAACGGTATGGATAAGACGGTACTCGACTCGAGCGAGCGACACGCAGCCCATGAGCGAAACGCGTGCCGAGAAGTTTTAAAGTCGACGAAATTTATCATAACTTCGTCATTTATGGAAATAATTGAAAAAAAAAACGATGGGCTTTATTGTGAGTGTAGTGCTATTTTACCATAAATTTACTTATTATGAGCATAATGTATATTGGGCATGACAATACATGAAATATGAGGAATTATGAAATTAGGGCCTAAATAAAATAACAATGTCCTTCAGAAAACAAGTATCATCATCATCATTATTTTCAGTGTGTATGTTTTTTTTTATCAAAGGCCTCTTTCCATAAACACCAAGGCTGATCCCCTGACATTTTCATCCAAGTTGTGCCAAGCACTGCATGGTGTTTCTCTTCACATCTAGTCAGGCTACCCTCACAAATACTGACAGAAAATATTAATGATTTTTTTTGTTTTTTATAGACGAGGGGGCAAACGGATAGTCGGTTCACCTGATGGTAAGTGAAGAGCGACATCCACAGACACCCGCTACACCAGTGGATTAGCAGGTGCGTTGCCGGCCTTTCAGATATGAGTATGCTCTTTTCTTGAAGGCCCCTAAGTCGTATCGGTTCGGAAACACCGTAGGAGGATAATATCAAGTATTTGTGTTGGATTCGATCAGCGAGGGACGGACGTCTTGGCATTCATTGAGGGAAGCATAGGCCTCCCTGAACATAGGTTCAGACGGACTGGACAAGTAGGGGGTGATGATGAATTGTGTAGGACATTAATAGCAACAAGTTTTTATATCACTAATAGTTTTACAAGTCTTCCTTAGATAATATGAAGACTGACTATAAGATTATATAATAAATGATACATAAATAACTGAAAGGGCACCAATAAACAAAGATAACTTGTAAACCGTGCAATCACTTTTTTATTGCATTTTATAATAGAGGTTTAATAAATCACAAAACGACCTAATAATTAAGAAATACAGTGAGTATTAAAATACATAAGAAAAACTTACGCCCGAATACTCAAACGAATATCAAATGTAAGACGTACTTTACCTTTTTTAAAGGGTATTTTAGGTTTAGAGAAACATTGGACTAAATATATCGACTTGTTAGGAGACTACGTAGAAAAATAAATTAAATTTAAATTAGAATCGTTGTTTTATTATACTCATTATCATTACTTTTTGATCGCCCCTCGTATACTGAGATTCTTCTAACTTAATTTAAGTTCTAAGTTTGAGGAATGTACAGAAAACTAAACTAAGATAAGATAATAATATAAAACAAGCATACATAACATAAGATCATGCCCTACCTTTGGTTTACATAATTGATTCTAATGTAATATACAGACACAGTAATAAACATTAAATTGTGACAGCAACTTTTAATTTAAAATATTTCTCATCAAGAAACTGCATAATAAAACTACAAAATAGTAGAATTTACTATTTTAAGCTATGATATGGAGAAAAATAGCCCCTAGTATTATTTTGCATTTTTTCTCATTAACATTTAATGTTTCCAAATTGTGGTTTCATATATTTGTATGGTATATGCATAAATCTATAAGCGGGAAGAAAAAGAATTGCTTACCTTTATTTACATCTATTTTCATGGTAGACACTTGATCATAAAGTGACGCACATATCCACGTCAGCATGAGAAGCCACAGCAAGAGCGTCCCACGCACCGCCCAGCATAATGCACATTGTACTTCTGTTCCAAAGTTTGGTTCTGGTATTTTCTGTGCAACATGTCGGTTACGCTCTTTCCTGGACAAATTTACATTATGTAGTGTAGTACCAAATTACAAATATAAATTATCATGATCTTTCCTAGCTATGTAGTTGCCCCACCATGGTCCAGGCCTTGTCGTGGCGGTGGGGCTCAGTAACCTAGGGTGAGCCGCTGCACCTTGGGCGAAGCTAATTGGGCCAAGGTGGCTCTTTGTACCCCTCTTATAAGAAGAGGGGACATAAGAGCAGGGGGCAAGGGGTGAGGATGGCAACCTCACCCCATTATACTGTCCCGATGTTGGGAGGGGTTGTTCTGTGGTGCGGAACATCCCCTCTGTAAAGGTGGCGTCGGTCCCTTGTAGGACTGACTAGCCGTCGAGGTGCCATGTTTGTTTACTAGATCCGGGGCACCTCACCAAAGGCGGCATTGGTGGCACTCGCCGGTATTTAGTGGGTAGAGCTGCGTCCACTCACCAGCTGTCTGGCGCAGCGAGTCCCACATACCCGCGTGGGGAGACCCACTCCCCCGCGGGATGCCTCAGAACTTTTCCCGGCGTTAAAGAAAAAAAAAAGCTATGTAGTTGCGAGATGATTTAGTTTAAAGATTATATTTATTATTATTTAAGGGTGGGGACACCAGCAAGGCCAGACGGGTGATCAGTCCTCATTAACGGGACCATTTCACCCAAAAAGATTATAGCTACTTTGTCTCACAGATAATCATGGGTAATATTGGTCTTGTAACGAAAACGAACATGTGATAGCAATGATTTATTTAACTAACTGCCACATCTTGGAACTGCTACAGATGGTTGTTGTAAATTGATTGGGCAATAAATTAAGGCAACTAGAGCTAAAATAATGACTTCATCTTTAAAACCCACTTACCTTGTAATTTTTTTCTTCCTATTTGGTATGATTTCTAGCTGCAAGTCTTCCGACTCCTCGTCGCTGGACAAATCCAGAAGTCTAAGATTTTCTTTGTTAACTTTTGATGGTATTGACATTTTACTTGTTTTTATGTCGTACATAATACTATAATATTGTATTTATGTCGGCGATTCCGTTTTTAAGCTTTAATACTTAATAACAAAGGAAAATCTGGAAATAGAGGTTATGTTTTCATTTAGCAATACTTACAACTTATAAATTTATAACAAAATTGAATAAATGTGTTATATTTATAATTAAAACTAACCTTGAAAATATTAGCCATAATTTACACTATGTTTTCTTAATAAAAATGCATAAATATCATTATGTACATACATATTATTTTCTTGATAATAAACAACATCTTTTTTTTTTAATAAATTTGACGTTTGACATATGCTTTTTGTCAATTGTCAAACTAATAGCCTTCTTCTTTTTCCTACTTGCATTTATTAATTAATATAAATACAGCTTGGCAAAAAAGAGTATGGAAAAAATGAGGGCGCCACTTACACTTAGGTCTCATCATAATATGGAAAATCAGTAAGATAATTTAATCAAATCGTTAAAAATAAATGTGAAAGACTAAGCTTTACTCAAAATCTAGTATTTGTTGGCCAAGTATTGTCAACATCATATATTTCCATTTAGTAAAATATTTAGTTTCACCTGTCACACGTCATACTCTTTTTTGCCAAGCTGTACGATATATATACATATTTATCTATTATTAATATATAATATGAGAACTACGTCATCTCCGCTAAAACCATTTTTTTCACTACTAATATTTAAATAAAAAAAAAGTAATAACATAATAAAACGATATTTATGTACAAATAAATATATTTCTTAAATCATGTCATATCAAATTACAGGAACATTAATTTACATAAACGAAGCTAATGCATACGTCGAGTTACCTGCATACTTTGTCCGTTGTCAGATTTCGGCGAGTTCCTGGGCGGGCGGTTGTTTTTTTTTGTTTTACGTTAATTAATTATTATTCTACATTTTGTTCATTCGAAGTGGTTTTCTATAGTGTTTGATTAAAAAACTTAATCTGTACATTGTGATTGGTTGGCAAATGCTGTGGACGACTGTTCTGGGTGGGTGAAGTGTGGAGTGAATAGTGATGGTTGAGCTAACTATGTCTGGTTAGTGATAGGAGATTGGAGGGGCGAAGCTGCGTGCCTTGGGGTTTTCCGCCGCTTTCCCATAGTACTGACTAAACATTAACTCGTTGTTGGCAATGCACTAATGTGCAGTCCACTAAAGTAAAATAAAATAAATAAATGCGTACGTCAAAGTGACAGTTCACAGTTTTGACTTCTGCGGACTTCTGGTTTCCGAAATCGTCCTTTTTAATAATGGGCCTTCACTTTTAAATTAAAATGATACATCTGTAAACTGATAGACTAACCGGCTAACTTTATTTAATCATATATAAACTAAAACAATGAGGGAAAAATGGAACTTTATTTTATACCTTTTATGGTTTTCATATCTTATCATATCCGCAGTTATAATGTTTGGGCATGGTTTCTTACTATCGCGAAAAACGTTAAAGGATGTGTCTGAATGTGTTCCTTTAAGTGACTTTGGCTGTGATGGACGTGAAAACTCTAATATTACACTCGGGTGCAGTGAGGAATCTAAAATTCATCGCATCCTTTTAAATCCTGACTCCCCGATCATTTGCTCCACTAGGAATAAAAGAGTCGTATTAATATTGATAGATGCGTTACGGTATGATTTCACAGAATTTGATCCAGGCATACAGAATCCGCTTTATTATCAAAACAAACTGCCTGTGATTAAAAATGTATTAGAGAAATGGCCAAACCGTACAAGGGTGTTCAGGTTTATGGCGGACCCCCCAACTACGACTTTACAACGCATTAAAGCGCTTGTAACTGGATCTCTACCTACTTTCGTAGATGTTAGCTCAAATTTTGCTGCTATGGAATTACAAGAAGACAATGTAATTGATCAAGTAAGTAAAAAGTGTCATATGGGCATATCCTCTGTTTTACATATTGTCTCATTTTTTGTGTGTTTTAGATCCTCAAAGACCAGAACCGGGCAATCCTTCTTGGTGATGATACCTGGGCCCGAATAATGCCTGGACGATGGCATCGCTTACATGCAATGTATTCATTTCATACCTGGGATTTAGACACTGTTGATACAGGTAGGATATAAGGTTTTCTAATTTAATTAAAATTATTATGACCCTTTATTGATAAGAAATCAATCATATTGTTTCACTCATTATAATAATAAATATAATATAAAAATAATAAAAAAAGACTGGACAAACTAGATGTCTTAGAATTATTTAACATACATGCATCAATTTATTAAGCTGCTAGTGTGTTTTCCATAAAATAATAATAATGTAAACAAAATTAAATTGTAATAAAATCAATAAAAAGTTGGATTTTATCACAAGATATTTTGATAAACTAAACTAAAATCTTAACAATACCACTAAATAATTAGTTGCTAAATATGCATTCCTAAATATATTATTCCATTTTACAGAAGTCGACTCAAAAATTTATGATGAATTAAAAAAAGATGATTGGGAGTTACTTGTCGCCCATTACCTCGGTGTCGATCATGCAGGCCACAGGTATGGCCCTAATCATCCTGAAATGGCCAGAAAATTGGACGAGACCAATATGAGGCTGGAGAAGATAATTGAAATGTTACCGTCAGATACAATATTATACGTGATTGGCGATCATGGCATGACTGAAACAGGTACATGTTAGTATTTAACTTTTCATAAATAAATATAATATAAATAAAATATATATATTTATTGATGTGAATTAAAAAAAAATCTATATTGGATTTGTTACCATATTGTATATGTTTAATTAATATAAAATAATAAAAATAAAAAGTACTTAATCTAATACAAATTGTTAAGATTATAATATAATAAAAATGTACACCGCATAAGCTGATATTTCATGACATTTTAGTTGTATTTTAGAAATATAAACAAATTCACAATGTCTGATAACGTTGTTAAAATTGTTTTAGACTCACAAGAAAGGATTGATTTGGAGGGTAGGTTGCTTGTGCTATCAAACTAGCGTGTGTTGTGTAGTTTTATGATAATATTTAAAGTAAAGATTTTGGTTTGAAAATGTTTGTGTGAATCTAAAGCATTGTTGTATCTTTTGTTTTTCAGGATTTTTTTTATTGATTAGTGCTTTCTGATACATTTTAGTATTTTATTTCTTATAGTAGGATAATGCATATAGACATAATATATTGTGAAAGCTATACATTGTTAACATGTTAGTTTTTCACACCATAAGTCTTATTTCTTCTGGAACAAGAAAAATGATTTTATTAACTTACTATGTATTGCATAATTTTTGTTGATTATTTTGCAAGCACATTAAGCATGGCTTTTAATTTAGGTGTTAGATAATGTTGAATCATTTGCTATAACATTTTTATATCATTCAAACAAAAGATATATTTTTAAGGCTTAAGAAATCATGAGAAAATTTTGACCTTCATATCAGTATTTTTTTGCATATTTAATATAGATAAGTATGTTGTACAATAAAACCGAGTCTTTTTAATTCAGTTGACTCTCAAACAAGTGACTCATGTCCTTAGTCTTATCTAATTAATGCCAATTGGTTTAGTGTAGACATCATAACCCACTTTAAATCACGTTAGCACCATATTTTCTTTTATATTCAACTTCCATTGCATCTAAACTTATTACTGATCACAAACTAATAAAATTTTGGAAAATGAGTTTAGATATCGAAATTTCTTTCAATAATGATATATGTATATAAAAATATTTATTTTAACATGACATAGCAAAAAATTAGTAAATTAATTATTCCTGATTATAACAGTTTATATTATTAGTATATAAATAATATATTTAGTATTTATATACCTAAATATTTCACTTGGAATTGAATTGAATTCAAATTTGGAATCACAAAAGAGAATAATATTAGATTATATTCATCCGCGTAAATCCTACTCGTATGTATGCTACGCTTTCATTCGAAAACTACTAAAGCGATCATCATGAAACTTTGTACACATATTTTTGGAGGTATTAGAAGTAATATAGGATACTTTTTATGAAAAAAAAACTGAAATCTTATCCTGCGCAGACGAAGTCGCGGGACCCCGCTAGTATATAAGATAAATTATAGCCTATATGTTATTCTGGTGTATAAGCTATGTTATTGTAAAGTTTCATTAAAATCCATTTAGTAGTTTTTGCGTACAAGAGAAACATACATCCATACATTATTACAAACTTTCGAGTAAGATAAAATCAGTATAACAAATAGTATTAATTTTTATATTGGAATATACTATATTGACTGACTGACATAAATTCTTATTTATTATATTTCCAACTGTTGAGTAAATGCTAGAATCAAATGTATAATGTTCAAATTATAGGAGATCACGGAGGTGAAACTAAAGCAGAGAGGACTGCTGCATGGTTTGCATACCATAAGGAAGGCTTTCAAGGCAAGGAAGTTGATAGACTGATAGGCAAAGAAGTTCAACAGACAGATCTAGCTGCTACCTTGAGTGCTGCTCTCGGCAGGCCACCGCCCGCTCCCTCGCTAGGAAGTGTTGTGTTGCCTGTCCTGCCGCACATGTCCCTATCATACACATTATTGTATTTGACAAACAATTTAAAACAGGTATATATAATGACAATCTTTTGTTAGTAAAGGTAGGAAAACTGGCAAACAACCTAATAATAAGTGGTCAATGGGCAAAGGACTGGTATCTACACTTAATAAATTAAAAAAAATAAGTGGCTAACGTCTCCTAATAACATAATCAAGTTCACTCAAAATGAGCTCTTATTGTGCAGCTGTAACTTTATGTTTATTGCCTATTCTGAGACGTATTATGCTAGGCATTTTGCTCGAAATACTGCTAAGCTTGTTCGAGCAAATAATAAATATACTTTTACACCATGTCCATCTGGTCCTGTGGAAAGTACTGAAAGAACTTGTGTTATGGGTACCAGATATCACAAATATATTTAATACTTTTGTACTATACTTATATTTAAGATTTTTATTATATAATACATACACATATTTAATAATAGACCCAGGAATTCCCTGGCGGGAGTCCAACCCACTCCTGCTTCAGCGCCAACGCGCTAACCATTGAGCCACAGATGTCGTCAAAAAATTGTTGTATGCAGGCAGCTGCATGATAAATTATTAAGTTTGATATAAAAGCTCTAAACTAACCTTGGTCTATTTTTCTACTAATAATTAAGAAAATTTTAGGTCACAAAATATTTATTAAGGTACGGAGAGGAATCTCAACAAGTGCCATTAGACAGACTAGCACAGTTACTAAATGCTACAAGGGACCAAATCGACAAAGCGTCTGCCGTACAAACAGACATACAGCTTACAAACTACATAGGCAATGTCAGGTAATAATTCGACTAATATCTTTCATTTGTTCTTTTATAAAGATTTCACTAAATTTACTTTTCTTTTCAGGACACTTACTGATAATATAAGGAATGTATTTCGAGAAGTGTGGGTGGAATTCGATTCTCTGTCTATGCTCAGAGCGCTGTTATTACTATTGTTAGCTGTTTTCTTCAATTGGATAATCACTGAGGGTGTCCCTCTGGAGAGAATAACTCAAGTTTTCTCCAGCTCTTTTGTATCTAGTGGTATAATATCTATCGCAGTGTGTATAGGGCTATGCTACACCGCTTATTCTTTGGAGATTCTATCCGATATTGAACACGCTATATTCTTGAGTACAGGTTTAGTTTCGGGAGCCCTAACCTGTGTTCTAGTGATTATGCATTGGGATGGTATAACGCAAAAGTGGTATGAAAGTCATCCGCAGTTTTACGAGCGCTTCGCCCGTACTGCCCTCTTCGCGTCCGCAATTGTTTTAGTCTCGAATAGCTTTATAATTGAGGAAGGTGCTACGTTGTCTTTTCTCTCCCTCTCTGTTTTAGGGTTAATTGCGTGGCATGTGAGGACGATTAAATGTCTGGCACTTTGGGTGGGTTTTGGGGTGTGTTTAGCCTTGACGAGGCCCTACCGTGGATGTAGAGAGGAGCAAGGCGACTGTTGGACTAACGATGGGAAGTCTGCAGGCAATGCGTCGAGGGCGGCGTTGGTTCTGGCGTTGGGTTCGATGGCGGCGGTGGTGTCTGTCGTGCGACGGCATTTAGACTGGAGGGGTTATGGGGTGGTGATTGCGGGTATTTTCACGTGCGCGCACTGGGCCGTGGGTTGGGGGTCGTTAGGGTCTCCGAGTCGTTCGAAAATGTTGGCAAGAGGGGCGTGGTTTGTGATAGTCTGTACGTTGTGCGTCCTGTTGAAGAAGGACGGTAAAGGCGCTACAATGCCGCTGATCATCGCGGGTCTGTCGGTGTACATGGCGAATACGCTTGTGCTTGGAGCGGCGTTCGCACCAACCGCTGCACTGGCGCTTGTGACCGGATTTCTGGCGTTGAATATCGTCTCCATGATCAAGTCTGACGGAACTGGAAAGTTTTGTAAGTTGTTTTTTTATTGAGATTAATGTATGTATTATTAAATCAACTTAATTACGTATATTATGATTATAATTAAGAGATCAGCCAAGGCGTTCATTGAGGGAGACCTATGTTCGACAGTGGATGGATAGAGGCTGATGATGATGATGATGATGATAGCTTACAATCTTTCTAGAAACTTTTTTTTTAAAGAAGAGGGACGGACGTTCGGTTCACCTGATGGTAAGTGAAAGCGACTTCCACTGACACCCGCTACACCAGAGGGTAAGCAGGTGCATTGCCGGCCTTTCAAATGGGAGTACTAATAAACGGAAGGATTTTTATTTTAAAATGCATTTTTTCTCAAACATGCAGTGCGGTGGAAGATACTGTTTGAGTTTTTATTTATTTATTTATTTATTTGGTACGCCAACAGTGTACACATTGAAACATAATTTTGTAGTAGACTACGATCACCATATTATATTTCATTATTGTGTGTGTTTTCAGCTCTATCAAACAGATACAACTCAAGCATAGCGTGCTTCTGGGCTCTGTTGGCGTCTTACTTCTTCTACGGCTCGGGACACCACCCAACCCTCAGCCACATCAGCTGGGCGGCGGTGTTCCACGCGGGGGATCCCGGCCACTTAAAATATGGGAACTTTATTTCGTTTGTTCTCATGTTCATCAATTTGTTCGGTAAGTCATTTTCCTCCACCCCAACCCGCTCAAACTATTCCCCAGATAGCTCAGTTCCAATTAGACATAGGTTACCTAAGCATGTTTTAACAGATCCACCTGAGGAAACCTCTCAGCTACTAATGCGCGACGCAAAAGCGCGATGCGAACATCACAACATACACAGAATTACAACACACGGTGCTAGGTACACCTGCACACCGCTTGGGCCTCGGGGTCGTAAGCGGCCTCGAACCCTACACATGGAAACCACATCGATCTGGACCGATCGCGAAAGCTTAGGTTCGAATCCGATACGAGTAGACACAAACCCAGACCGCGTTAACAGCAGTAGCACTACGCTACCGCTAGATTGCTTGGGCACTGCGCATGACCCGCCTCCCTCTCCAGAGGGAGAGATGAGGGCTGGCCCTCATGATGATAGGTTAAATTCAACCGTAAAAGATTCGTCGACCGTATCGGATTTGACTAGTCCAAATCCTGCTCTCCCGAGCAGCGCGCGCGATGAGCCGGAGGTTTCGAATCCCGCCAGAAAAAGTTTTCTGTGTTCCTGAGTCATGGATGTATATTAAATATGTGTATTATAATATGATAAAAATGTTAAATAGGTATATTTATAGTATTAAATATACGTTGTCTGGTACCCGTAACACAAGTTCTTCCAGAACTTACCACGGGACCAGATTGACGTGGTGTAAAAGCGTCAATAGATATTATTATTATTCCAGGTATGCCGCTGATGTTCGGCGTGACGGTGCCGCTGCTGGCGCTGTGGAGCCGTACCGGCGCCTCCACTATCGGGCCCCGGACACAAATGGCCGCTGTGTTCTCGCTGTGTCTCAAGTTCTCCCTCTGCTTCGCTGTTAGGGTACGAATTAGCTTTTCTTATTTCCTTCAAGAAAAGAGCATACTCATATTTGAAAGGCCGGTAACGCACCTGCTAATGATGTAGCGGGTGACTATGGATGTCGCTTATCATCAAAACCGATTGTCTATTTGCCCTCTATATGTATACCTCCTAAGTGGACTTTCTTCATCTAGTTGATGAACGATCACTATGGTGACGATCATAGTTGGGTGCTGGCAATGGATTGGCCGTTCTAAATTTCATTGAAAGAGGATTCCGACTAGATCAACGGTTTCCGTGTGATTAGGGATAGCAGTGGATCTGCCATTTTGACGTTCATTTAAAGATAATGTGTCCAGCAGTGAACGGCATAAGGTTAATAATGATAAAACCTTAGTTTATCCATCTCTTGCGGTAGGATCCGCTCATCGAGCGTATAACCGGATAGATTAGTAACGTGAGCTTTAAATAGTAATTCCTCCAATCAGTGATCAATGGTCATTAGTCGGCCAATCAGAGCGCAGAACCGGCGCAGCGTCGCAGCGCACGTTTGTCGGAATTTTCATACAAAACATAATATTACCACTCTATTCCCCGGTTATACAAGGTTGATTCCGGTGATACAAGCGAGAGGCATTAAACGAAACCACATTTACTATGTATCATTTTCAGGCTACACACCAAAAATCAGACCGATAGAATCGATAGTTTAGTCACAGGATATTATTAAAGTTTTTTCTTGGTTAAACACGATGTATCTTCTCGAGCAGCTGACTAAGTATTTACGTATAGCTATGTAGGGTCATAACACACCTTTAAAACGACAAAATTCACGGGATGTTGCCGCTCTGTATTAAGATACAGAGCGGCAACATGTTTGCAATACAAATTTTACAAAGGCTGTTTCTGTTTTACTTTGACTATTCCACTATTTAAGTGCTTTGAAAGAAGGTTCTTATTTTTCTCATATTATTTTTTAATAGTTTCGGATTAATCGTAAGCGCTTATAGTATATGTGATTCAATTTAATGCCTCTCGCTTTTATCAACCTTGTATGCTCGATGGATTCCCTATATTCCGCGCATTGTACTTCACCCTGCTTATTTCATCGAAGTAGCTTTGTTGTTTCAATAAAAGATATAACAGTATCACCGCCACTAGACAACGCGTAGTCAACACTTATAAGTATTGTTAGGTCTTGGAAAGTAATCTGAATTACTTCTGAGTGAATTCATTTTAGTCCACATTAAGCGGCTGCCAGCTTGCATATTTGTTACTAGCTGTTGCCTGCAGCTTCGCCCGCGTTACTCAACTCCTATAAGTCACAGCGTGATGTTATATAGCCTATAGCCTTCCTCGATAAATGGGCTATCTAACACTGAAAGAATTTTTCAAATCGAACCAGTAGTTCCTGAGATTAGCGCGTTCAAACAAACTCTTCAGCTTTATAGTATTAGTATAGATAACATAAAAACATACTGTGACGTCACCAATACTTTGTCGTGGGTTATCCATATTATGAGCATTGCTATCTGTAAAATCAGTTTCAACTCCATAAAACTAAAACAATAGCCATCTAGTCTATATCTGATAAAGCTATTAAAACAAAGCAGCATTACAGTTAATTTTACATACATATTGCATACGTTTAATTTTGAGTTAATGTGTAGCGTTATGCCTACTACAAGTATTGATTTAATCTTAGAATGGGCGAAACACAAGATTAGATAGAAAAATATATTAGTATTTCTTGATTACATTATGTGGCAAATGTGACTAAGGACAGAAAAAAAAAGAGGACATTATTTACGGCATAGAATCAGTGGGCCCTAGAATAATTTACACAACACTATCTTACCAAATCTCTGTTGGCTTAAAGGTCTCGTAACCAGGCCATAAAATATTAATAAAAAAAAAAACAAATCTCTGAGTTACGGAATATTGCCATTGTTTTATGTAGGACAGACTGGAGACGTCGAACATGCAAAATGACGAAATTCTGAAATAATTTTACTCTATAGTTATTTTCCAAGATTTCAGTTATTTTTTTTTAAACTTTAATTTAATTTAAGATTTAACCGGTGGTAGGGAAGCGCTGTGCCGCGCTCCCGGCTGCATGGGTACCACCATCTTGCTTGTTTCTCCCGTGAAACAGCTTTGCTGTGTTTCGGAGAGAAGGGCAAGACAGGCAGTGTAATTACTGGCACCGAGACTCTTAACATCTTATGTCTCAGGATAGGCAACACATAAATGAGTTACCTGGGCTCGTTCCAGGTAAACTGGTTTATGTTCATGGGCGACGTCGACCACTTACCATCAGGTGGCACGTTTGCCAGTTTGCCTATCCAACTAACATTAAAAAAAAAAATAGGTAAAAAATGTGGCGTTAATAAGACTTGTATGTTTTATTTTTCCAGATGTTCGCTGCAGCTCTATCAGCCACCATACACTGTAGGCACCTCATGATATGGGGTGTGTTTACCCCCAAATTGTTATTTGAGTTTGGTGCTTGTATCGCGGCTCTGTTAGGGTCTGTGCTTGGGGCTACGCTAACAGCGTGGCACTTGTCCTCCCAACACCGATCTAGTTGACACAAATAATATGGAAACATCTATAATTTAAATTCGATTACTTGATATTATTTTTGAGAACTCCTACTTCGTTTCCTCTGGCATCACTTGGCTATATCTGCGTCTAGTGTATAATATGTTTACGAAAGTAAAACTAAACCAATTGGATTGTTTTATTTATAATTTAAAAAAAAACTAAATAAAGTCGCTCGCGAGTATTGAATTCCAAAAGTTAACCATGTAAAAGGTACCATGTACCTACATGCTAGATATCTAACGATTGTTTTTTTACTACAAATTATATATTATGTTAGTATTAATAATAAATCTGTTGATTTTGGGAACGTCTGTCTATAACGTGTAGTTCAGTAAACATCGGTAAAAATATAAGATATAAGATAAGGTGAAGAACGTTTACTAAATTCGCCATCCTCGTTAGGAAATATTTCTTATAAAAGTGAAGAAAAGACACATTTTTGCATTTCTATAATATATAGGTACCTACTTAATGTATTAATAATACTACTTTTTACGGATTTTATCCCGAAATATTAAGCTTTTTACCCATAAAACTCCTTATTATAAATTTTGTAAATATTAAAATTTTTACAACAATGACAGGGAATGTAAAAATTTTAATAAATAAATTCTATCTTATGTACCTTTATGAGTGAAATTAATATATTTAAAGAAGTGTATTACTACCTAATACATTTATAGGATTTTTGTGTAGACCCTTTGTCCATAGATCTAGTCAAAAAAAAGATTTGTCTGGGTCAGAAGGGTCTGTCCGCACTCCAATATTTTACGGCAGATTTTTATTCGCGCGGAAATAAATCGCACGGCTTCGTGTTTAATTTAAATCAAATCTTCCCCTTCGATTTTTTTCCACCAGTGCGGCTACGTCCATTAAATTGAATGTGTTACAGATTTTTAAAAAAAAAAACCCGCGCGGTGAATTATAGCTGTGCGGACAAGCCCTAAATGTTCCAGTTTTTGTATCAAATAATTGAGGAGGAATGGCGGGAAGCATCGGGACGCGCGGTTGTGTTTTTTTGGTTTCCCGTTAATTAATTGTTATTTTGTGTTTTGTCCATTCAGGGTGGTTTTCTATAGTGTTTGTTTTTAAAACTTGATCTTTATATATTGTGATTGGTTGGCGAATCTTATGGAGTACCGTTTTGAAGTGGTTTTCTTAGTAGGGCTGTTCTGGCGGTTTTCTATAGTGTTTGTTTTAAAAACTTAATCTGTGTAATATATATTGTGATTGTTTGGCGAATATTGGTGGACTGCCTTGTGTGGATGGAATCGGGAATGATAGTTGATTGACGGGGGCTAGAGGGGCGAAGCCGCGCTCCTTGGGGTTTCCCGCTATTTCTCCGTATTACAGACCGAATAATTGTATTTTGTATGGCTAATAGCCTAGTAGCTAATGCCTTTAAATGAAAATAATATATATAAATATCAAATAATTGCATTTGTTGTGCATTTTGTTTAACTTCCGTGTTGTTATAATTGAAATTTTAGTATTTAGTGTTATGCAGATATTTATAAAGATTCTTTATTAAGAAAAAAAATGTTTATTGCTGACCAAAGTATAAAATGTGCTTTTGTTGATATTTATATTATGCATAATTATGTTTGTAATTAAAAAAAATGGAAAACGTACAGTTATACCTACTATAATGAGTTTGAACTTATTTTGGGTTAAGGTGAGTCTTAGGGGCGTTATAAAATTATCCAAATCTGAGTTGAATGCCTAGGTGGTTTACCTTTAGGTTTTAGGCATCTCTAGCAAAATAACGGTAAGTAAAATGCTCCGTATATATATTTTTTAAATATTTTTTATATATTATTTATATATTATTTATATGTATATATTTTAAACGATTTACATTAACCATTGGATGTCTCCAGCGGGCTTACTCTTGACACTGGATCCTATTGAAATTTAGGATTGGGATCGAGAACTTGTCAATCGGTACTCTTTTACACTACACTAGCGCACGATTTGACTCGATCACAGTGAAATTCCATGTAACTACATTTGTCTGTAATTGAAATTGGTATTTCTCAATCTCTTACATTTTTCGCACTCATGACAATATTTTGACGTTGAACTATGTAAATTCGTCATTCGATCCCCAACTCGATTTCACTTGAGTAACGTATGTACAGGAATTGACAAGTTCTCGATTCTACCACTGAATGTCAATGGGGTTTTCACACTACAACGCGTTCCGTGGCGATGCGAAACCACATTTCAAAGTAAAATACAGAATTTTACTTGACCAACCTTAAGATGTTGTTTCCGTGTGCGCATGCGCTTGCTTCGAAGTTCAAACTATGACTGAACACGTACTAACACTTTTCTAAGGTGTGCCATGACGTACTAGCACGTTAGCGTAGGTCGTATGTTATAAAGTTATAACTACGACCTGCGCTGGCCACTAGGTATGTAGCGTGGCGCTACGTTATAGCGCCGAATAGGAATTTATATAGCGTACGCTATACGTTGAATATGAATAGCGCGCTACGTTATGGCGCTATGCGTTTTATTAACCACCACTACCGGAGCGGCTCGGCGGCGCCGCCGGGTTCGCCGCTGTTGGAATCCGAATGCTACGTTTAGTCATGCGATCGTTGACATAACTATTTAGATAAAAACATTATGCTCGTTTTTACGCATCGTATACCAGTAGGTAATTATGTTTACATATTTTGAAGCTAGATTGAAGCGGATTGTTTTTTTGCGTACATTTGGTATGTGACTTTGTAGTACTTCTTATAATTGACAGGCTAACAAACAAAAGTCCAACGTTTAAAAACAATGCTAAAGTGGTCATCAAATGTACCTAATTGCAAAAAAAATGGGCTTAAATTCAAAGTGAAAAAAGACTTGAAAAACCATAATTTTGAAATAGCCAGTGTATTCATGTCGTGATTTTGATTGTTAGCTTCGTTTCAGTTTATCAACAGACACTGCCAAGTAAAGTCTTAACAGTATTATAAGAGTGTTAGTTTAGAGTTACATTGTACCAAGTTGTTAATACATTCTTGTTTATTAAATACAAATACAGAGATTAATTATATTTGATGTTTTATTTTTCTTCAGTGGTCTATGGTCTATGACCCTAGTCTATCGTTCTTTAGTGGTAAGTATGGTAGTAGAAGTCCAAGATATTGTATGTTTGACTTACATGCCTAGGATTCCATAGTAGCACATTATATTTGACCATCATCCCTATTTTATATGTATAAAATCATAAAAAGGTTGTTTAAAACAATAGATTGGTATATGTTACATTTATTTCTATTGTAAATATTACAGTACTTATAACAACAAATTTTCTTTTATATTTCATAAAATTAAATACATTTTGTTACACACATTGCAGCTGAAAGTAGTTGATGTATACAAATAATATGTCTGAACTCCTTCACCCGTGATTTATGTCATAAAAAACTATTCTTATGGCTTAGTAGTAGTAGATGGAGGTGGAACGTATGGCTTGACCAAGTACTCTGAGAAAAATGTGACTGCAGCTGCCCCACGGACCTCTTTGTCTAATAGAGGTAACTTAGTGACGTGGAAATCTTCATACAAATCTGCAATTTGCTCCAAATATTTCTCTTGTACCTTATGTCTAGCTGCACACAGTTCGCATGGTGCGGATGCCCTTAACAACAACTGATTAACGATTATATTGTGTGTGTCTATACCACATCTAGTAAGCTCTTGTACCAGTCTCTCTGTTTCATATAATGAAAGGAACTCGGCAATACATACACACACAAATGTTGTCTGATTAGGATCCTTGAATTGGGTATTAACCTGGGTGATAACATTTAACATTTCATCCATCTTGTTACTGAATATATCTGAATTGAAGTCGGCCAAACCAAACAATGTTGCCACTTGATTAATGAATGGAGCCACCTGTAAAAAATATTGATATTTCAATGTCTATAGGCTTCCCAACTCTAATTTATTAAATAAAAATATACTCATATAATTATTATATTATCACTTATTATCAATTATTAAATTATTCACAGAGATCTATCAAAACAGGAGTGTATACAACCAACCAACCCATAATGGCATCATAACATTTGATTAATAATACATTAATTCTTTGTATTCTCACCTTCGACTTTAAATGCAATAATTTACCAAGACCCTTTTCAACAACTTGTGGGAATGACAAGAGTCTAAGAGTGTGGCCAGTTGGTGCCGTGTCAAACACGACTGCACTAAAATTCATACCCTTTACCAGCTTCATCACCTGGAATTCAAACTCAATTATTTATAACAAATCCAATCAGTGTTGATGGCCATAGGATAAGTGTAAAAAATAAAATATATTTTACACTAAATGTACCATGGGGTTAGTAGAATAGATGATATTCCACTGTGGACTGATATAAACTACATAAATACTGATGATCTCCCATGTCATCATCGTCATCATCAGCCTCTATCCTTCCACTGCTAAACTTAGGCCTCAACGCCAAGACAGCCAATCGCTTGCCACTCATATCCAACACATACCGGTCAATAGTTTATCTAAATATATTGTTAACTAGCTATTTTCCATGGCATTCCACTTCATATAGTATAATGTCTATGTTTATTGAATCACAATCTAGCAATTCTGAGAGATAATTATTATAATTGGTTTAGTACTTTGTCTATTCCTTTCAATCACATAAATTCTTTCTCTTTCTAATATTGGTGTAGATAATTCTAAAGTAGTTCTAAACTGAAACAATCTGCTCAATATTATATAATCTTAAATTGTGATTTACATAATCTAACTTTAATTAGTCTTATTTTGTTCACTGCAAATTTTAACAATATGCCAGTTATATAAACCGGGTAATAATACTATTTCTTTCATTACATTAAAAATAATTGGTCTAGAAATTTATGTAATAAAATCATACTCAAGATATAAATGTTTGTTGATTTTGTTGATTACTCATGAACATGATACACTTTATGAGAATGGGTTGGTACAAAAGTACAGGTTTTTGTTCATCTGATGGCCATCTAAGTCACATTACATAGCAGACAAAAATCATCCACATCTTATTATATTTTGATAATTTTATTAAAATAGTACTAAATGAAAGTCAAATAGTGTATGTATCTGTCTTAAATTGTTTTGAAATCAAAATACCTCTGCATAACTCATAGCTTCATCGATACCAGGGAATGCACCAACAATTTCTTGCATTACACCTTTACCAAGCCGCATAGCCTCAGTCTCGCCTTCAAAATATTCTTCTGGTAATTCTGTTATACCTACATTAGGATCTATTTCCATAGCAAATAAATTGTCAAATCCTTTCACTTTTGTTGGTACCTGAAATTGGTATACATTAGTATTTCAGTATAAGTTCGGTATTACTTATTTAAAAATTAAATTAGAAAACCGTTTAAACCTTCGAAAACTTTTGGTCAAAGGCGTCAGAGATATTGTGTGCAGGGTCTGTAGAGATTATTAATACGGATTCTCGAACTTTCGCCAGCTGAACAGCCAAGCTACAACTGTAAAAATTTATTGGTTATTAAGAGTGTTTCTGTTGTTATTGTAGTAATAACTTCTTATAACTTATAAATTTACCTGCAAGTAGTTTTTCCCACTCCACCTTTTCCTCCAACAAATATCCATCTTAATGATGTCTGTTCAATAACATTTCGTAAAGAGGGCTCTAAAGGTTCAAAACTACTTTCATCCATGTTATTTAAACACTTAAAATCCACAAATAATATTTACAACCTATTTAAAGGTTCTGATGATCAATGATTGAAAACGAAGCAAAATTTATTGAACTCACAAGTCACAGTCACACACGTAAATTAAAAAGAAATAAGAATGACATTGTCATTCATAGAGTATGTAATTTGTCATCCTGTTCAAAGCTGTTCAACGTTCAACAGAAACATGGAGCTATCCTCCATCCACGGAGAACAATCTCTGTGTGTTTTCCAAATTCCAGTTTGTGTTTTCCAATTACAACACTTACGCGCATTTTTATGCGGCATAATGCTCAATGATGATGTTCCAATTACAGCACCACATAATCGAGCACTCTCGGAAGTTGTGCTTTCTCGTGATGTGGTAGCAGAGAATTAAGAAATGTTTTTTCTTTAAGTTGATTTTTTTTTGGAAACAATAAAAACTTATTATTCAGACTGATATAAAATAAATATAGGTACGAATGACGGTATAAACATTGACTCATTCATCATTGACTATTTATTTAAAAGGCTAAAGAAAAACAAGTTTTTCCTTTTTTCTTCAAAACTGAACTTAGTGCACTCTGCTTGCACTTGAAAACTTTCACGTTTTGTTTCTGTGTGTTTTCCAACTGCATGGATTATGTGAAAAGTTTTTCGGGATAGGCAACCCCAAACAAAACCTCATTGATTCATTTACTAATTACCTTTACTAATTCGTTGCTAATTTCATACGATTTTCTTACGGAAAACGGCCAAGAGAATGTAATCACTATGTTTAGAGAACGGCGGGAAGTGTCATTGCTTGCGGTTGTGTTTTTTCGCTTTCCGTTAATTAATTGTTATTTTAGTTTTTTGTTCATTCGGAGCGGTTCCCTATGTTTCTTTTAAAAACTTATCTGTATTGTGATTGGTTGGCGAATATTGTGGAGAATAGGGATGTTGACAGTATTCATATAAAAATATAATTTTGATGTTAATTTGTAGTTTCTATGATAGAATTCTAAAAAAATACAATAATTTCCCTTATTTTTATTTGATTAAATTAATATTTAATAAATAAAATGTAACAAAATTTAAAATAGGTC
Organism: Helleia helle; assembly: GCA_963853865.1. Classification (NCBI taxonomy): domain Eukaryota; kingdom Metazoa; phylum Arthropoda; class Insecta; order Lepidoptera; family Lycaenidae; genus Helleia; species Helleia helle. The sequence continues at coordinate 12,813,633 of OY971433.1, read as the reverse complement.
ACGTAATAAACGGAAATGACGTTACCTATTCCTATTTAGCGGATGCGGAAGAATATTGACGTACTTTTATACACCATTTTCCGTACGCAGTACATATTGTAAAAACTAATTTTCAGGCGTTTTGATAGCATAGGCACCGTACAACAATTATAAAACTTAGAAGCCATTTTTTTATTAACGACAACTAGAATCATTTTATCATTTTTACGATGTTTAACAACATATGACGTCACGTGACAAGTGTTAGCGTTTTGGAGAGAAATTTAAAATGCATTATAAAATGCAAGATTTTATAGGCATTAGACGTATTTAGGCAAAAGTTAATAATATTTACGACTCTATTAGATATTTATAAATGATCTATAAACATTTATGAAAAATGTCAACATCCCTATTGTTCTGGAGCGGTTTTCTATAGTAGGACTGTTCTGGTTGTTTTCTACACAGTATTTGTTTTAAAAATAATCTGTATAATATGATTTGTTGGCGAATATTGTAGAGGTAGTCCTCCAAAAGATTCCTTCTGGAGTGGTTTTCACTGTTCTGGCGGTTTTCTAATTTCTATACTTGTTTGTTTTAAAAACTTAGTCTGTGTAATGTACAATGTAATTGGTTGGCAAATATTATGGTGGATTGCTCTGGGTGGATGGAATGGGGAATGATAAATGATTGATGGGGGCTAGAGGGGCGAACCCGCGCTACTTGGGGTTTTCCCACAGAACTATATCAAGATAGAAGTAAAAAGTTGCGCAATTTGTATGGGGACCGAGCGTGTAACATTTTGCGTAGGTACGATGACGTCACGAGTGTAAATTAGTGAGGTGAAACACATAAGCCGCGCGAAAACAATTCAAAAGCATCGATTCATAGATCGATTATATAACAGGACACCGATTCTATCAGTAGTATTGTTCAAATAAACTATTATATGACAGCTTGCTATGGACTATAAACTATATTTTTATATAGCTATCTTCTTTTAGCGCGTTAGGGAAAAATGATGAGAATAAATTTTTACTATGCGCGCGCACACCGTCACGAAAAAGCGACACCCTGAAGTTAGCTATAGTTAACATTATTGTATATAACAATATTCACATAATGATATATTATAGTTTTAACTACACAATAAGCAAAAAGGTTACAGTGTAATGAAATTGTACTATGTATTTTTCTTTAAGGAGTATTACTTCTAACGCGTCTAAGTACACACGCTTTTTTTATATAAGGATCATTCGGAAAACTGAAATAAAATTGTAATATAGAAGTAGCCATAACCAGTTTCTCAATAATATTTGCTTTGCATTAAAAAAATGCTGAAAATAAAGGATTATTATTATTACATATATTACATTATAGCTACATAATAATATAAAACGAAATTATCATTTCCTCTGCTATTAAAATAGTATTTAATTGAGTAAAAAAATCGCAGTGTAGGTACAGCACTTTTGACAGCAAAAATGAGAAATCTTCTTCAACGTGACTTGACAGTTTTAATAGCATATTTTACATCGCTGGTTTTCAACGCCCGCCAAGTATGGCTAGTCAAATTAAAGCCGCAACGGAAAACTAGTGTTAGACACAATCGCTCGCTACTGTTTTGATGAAAATAGTAAAATAAATTGTTTTTTAAATTACTAACAGATTTTTTAGGACAAATAGTACTTACCGGTGAAAGGAAATACCTCGATTAACAGCTCCAATTTTACTGTTTGAACAAGTAATTATTGAACAATGAGTCATTTTGTTTTTAAAATCTTACGTCGCATGCTGACCGCGGTCAGGAGCATACTAAAGTTCTCGGCGAGCAATTGAGCCGTCGAGACGTCTTTTTGCCACGCGAGGTACATACACTTTTTACTTCTATCTCGATATATTTCCGTGGGTTTTCCGCTATTTCTCCGTATAACAGACTGAATATTGTATTTTGTATGGCTAATAGCCTAGTAGCTAATGCCTTTAATTGAAAATAATTTTCTCACTTTTAACGAATGGCGGGAAGCATCGGGGCGCGCAGTTGTGTTTTCTTTGGTTTCCCGTTAATTATTTGTTATTTTGTGTTTTGTCCATTCAAAGTGGTTTTCTATAGTGTTTGTTTTAAAAACTAGATATTTATCTATTGTCATTGGTTGGCGAATTTTGTGGAGGACCGTTCTGGAGTGGTTTTCTTAGTAGGACTATTCTGGCGGTCTTCTATAATGTATGTTTTAAAAACTTAATCTGTATAATATATAATGTGATTGGTTGGCGAATATTGTGGTGGACTGCTCTGGGTGGATGGAATGGGGAATGATAGTTGATTGATGGGTTTGGGGGGCGAAGCCGCTCTCCTTTGGGTTTCCCGCCATTTCTCTGTATTACAGACCGAAAATTGTATTTTGTATGGCCAGTAGCCTAGTAGTAATGCCCACGGGGTACAAACTGCCTAACATTGACAAGTAGACTTCCCGCAGGAATGGCGGCTGAGAGAAATATTGAAGCGCCTCTATGAAATATTTTATGGAACTAAATTCAATTAGTATATTATGTCAAAAATAGCCGCCATATTTTAGTCTTAGTATTACGTCGTATTACAAAATTACAATAATGTTATATTTGTATTTAGTAAACTTGTTTGTGTTTACTATTTTTGTGTTGAACTTACATGTGAAAGTGATTTCCATATATTTTCGGTCCATATATCACAAAAAACTAAAACTTGAGTTGTTATTAGTGTCTTAGTAAGCGGGGGGAGTCACAATATGCCCAATTGTGAGAAAGACTTCGAAAATGGAAATGGCGAGTTTATACCACAAACACAGGAAAGACACGTATTATGAGTTCTGGTTGTCCCACTTTGTTCCTGCAATCAGAAATACCGGGACTCCAGTCTCCAACAAATTCTCTTCTTGTGACTTCTGGTGAGTGAATATGAACTTGTTTTCGTTATGAATCTTATATTTTTATATTACGAACCAATAATCGGTTGAGGTGTAGCCTTAGGGGCGCTATGGGCGGTGACTTAGAAAATATACGAAAATTTTTGATGTCAATATAACCACCAATTTTTTACGCTTATCATACAGTCCCTATATAATCTACTAATAATCCATAAACTTTCCATACATATTAATGTACCCAAAAATATATTTTCATGTTACAGAATCTGTGCCACTCTTTGATCATGTTTAAATTGCAAGAGAATTTATATACTTATGTACTATGATCATTGTAAATTGTTGGATCCTACATGTAATATAATAAATTATCAGCTGGAGAAGGCTGTCACAAACAGATGGAGCAAATGCTTGACCAAGTTGTATCTACAGTTCTTAACTATTTAACTGATCCTGTAAGTATGAATATAATAATATGTAAATATACAATACAATAAAATTAAAGGAAAAATGATGGTTTCATAACTTTTTCAAAAATTTTAATTTATTATGAGAATCATTATAGAATTTACTAACTTTAATAATATATTTATTTTCTGACTGGCAAATTTAAAAAGGAATCCTTATTACTAATCCAATGTTTGTTAGTAGTCAGACGTCTACGAGTAGTGTTATTACTTCCATAACATTGGAAAATCATTTGTAGCATTTGCCTTTTTGCTTCTCTTATGCGTTTAGGGATCTCCGTTCACATAATATATGAAAAATATTTACCTAGTTTTTGTTAGAATTTAATTAAATTGGTATTTATATTTATCTAAATTATATTTGATCTCTTATTTATTAGTCGGTGCAACGAGGCACGAAACTAGTGTTGGAATAAATTGTGAGTACAATTGTTTCAGTTGCCGTTACAGTGGAGAACATTTTGTTAATAATATAACGACCGCCTGATGCTTAAAATATAGAATATCTAATGTTGAGACAGACAAATTAAAGATGCTCAGAGGAAAAACCATTATTGTGTCAGTCTTATTGGTAAGTTATTAATGGATTTAAGTGAATATTAATAATCATTTATTTTCTGTATAAAATGCTACTTTATAAATTTTAAATAAGTTATAGTTAGTATATGGGCCCCAACGTAAATGTAACTGAGAAATTGACCTGAAATTGAAACCACATTTTCATATGTGAATGCTTCAATACAACGGTTTCTGATTCTACTGAATTTGTGTTTAGAAAGTTAATGAGATTTTTTATCTAACATAGTGTAGTCCACTGCACTAGAATAATATTATTAATACAAATATGATATTTTTACATAGAGTCCAGCATCTATGAAAAACTTTCAATAATTAAAAAAAAAATTTTTTTTAATATGTTGGGTCATCTCATCCCAAACTAGGTAGAGCCTGTTCTTATGGTAACCAGACAACTGATACATAGTTATATATTTCTAAATACATACATATTATAGATAAACTACACCTAGACACAGAACAATTAATGATCATGCTCATCACATTTCATTTGATTGTTTGTCCTGGGTGGGAATTGAACCCACGACCTTCTGGTTAAGCAGTCAGGGTCACTAACCACTAGACCAACAGGCCAGTCATTTCCCCCACCATGGTTCAGGCCTTGACGTGGCGGTGGGGCTCAGTAGCCTAGGGTGAGCCCAGCACATTGGGCGAAGCTAATTGAGCCGAGGGGGCTCTTTGTACCCCTCTAATAAGAAGAGGGGACATAAGAGCAAGGGGCGAGGATGGGAACCTCACCCCATTATACTGTCCTGAGGTTGGGAGGGGTTGTTCTGTGGTGCGGGACAGCCCCTCTGTGGAGGTGGCGACGGTCACTTGCGGGACTGACTAGCCGTCGAGGTGCCCTGTTAGCTTAACAAATCCGGGGCACCTCACCTAGGCGGCACTGGTGGCACTCGCCGGGTTTTAGTGTATCATTCCTGTCAATTTTCTTTAATTTATATATTTACAGATGATACAATTCAATTAGCTGGATTTAATTTAAATGTTATTTATGATCCATGTCATTTGATAAAAGGACTTCGAAATAATTTTGCTGTCAAAAATATATATTTTGACAATAAAATTGCTAAATGGACAGACATAGTCGACGTGTATAAAACTGACTGCCAGCATACTCAATCAAGGATACTCCATAAATTAAATGATGAACATGTTATTCCTGAAAAGATAAAAAAAAATAAGGTATGCTTGCAATATCATTATGCAATATGTTTTCTGAATCAAGTTTCATCAAAGTCAAATGCTCATGAATTGAAAAAAATAAATAAGAATATGGTACTTAATTCACTATTATGTTTTAGTAAGAGTGCCATTGTTGCATTGCAGGTACCTCTATGTCTTACGGTACCTCTCGCTCGTATAATATTGATGTCAAGTGAAGGCTGTGTTATCATGTGTTTTTGTTTAGCCCATTGTATGTGGGACAGAGTAGGAGAAGGACAAGGCTCATGCATAACGTCTGATTGTGGTGTGGCGTCGGTAGTCAATAGTAAGGCTTTTGAGTCTAGACTGTTTGTTTGTCCCCTTATGCTATAAACAAAATGTGTATTTAAATCAAAATATTGGTTGAATTTCAGGTGAAGAATTGTGTGCGAGTATTCAGCAAAACCATGGCTAGTGTTTTAAATTATACTTCAGAATTCTGTAAGTAATAAATTGTAAGAGTATCAACACTATAAAAAAATCAAATATTAGTACATTGTTTTCTAATGTTTACGCGAACATTTGTCCTCCCGCATTGTCCCACACCACAGTACAACCCCACCCAATGTTGGGACAGTACAATGGGGTGAAGTTCCCGTGCTCGCCCCTTGCCCCCTGCTCTTTTGTCCACTCTTATAAGAGGGGTACAAAGAGCCCCTCTTCGCCCAAAGTGCAGCGGCTCACCCTAGGATACTGAGCCCCACCGCCACGTCAAGGCCTGAACCATGGTGACCCGGCTCTTACAACCTGCTTGGGATCCCATTGTTAATATTATCAAATGAAAATCCATGCATAATATTACTGTAAAGTATCCGAAATGTCGGGATTGTAAAAATGGTTTCATTATAACAAATATTAGTATTCAAAATAATTTTCTTTCATTTCCAGCTCACTACTCAGATGGAAGACCAGTCAACAGCAGCTTGGAAAACACCGCTGAAGTAGTGTCGTTCTTTGACGACTTATTTGACAGTGTCAATGGAGCTGCTGTATTCAACCGGAAAAAGAGTGGTAAACTACTTCGTTCAGCTGTTACAGCCAATAGCACACATCACGCATTCTGGCAGGAAGCGATACTAAATTATGAATAAAGGTATTCAAAGAAAAATATTAGTAAGTTTGACACATGCTAACTAGAATAAAGCCCTCTAAAGAATAATGTGTCAACCTAGTGTCAACATGCTCGGTATGTCGCCGTAGACCCGTGGTATGACTCTCCTGAATGCATAACCTGATGATCAGGTGACAGGTGATTTTTGAATGAAGAATACTGAGCGTTACTTCCGTCAGAAAAAAAATCTGAGTTACTCTCTAGTCGCGCCTAAAGAAGTTTTACTTCAAAAATGATGATGTATCATAACCTTTTTCAAAAAAAATAATTTCATTATGAGAATTCCTTATTTACTAAATGCCTGCCTGCCTTATTGTGCTTGTACTTACAAATAATAAAAACATTTTTTAAATTAATGTCCTCATTTAATTTCAAACATCCACGTGTCCTCTATGCTGCATATGATGCTATTGGACAAAAATGTTAACTGATTTTGCACCTGTACATATTTGCCAATCCACAAGTACAGGTAAAGTTATTTCCCTATTATTTCCAAAACGTTTAGAATTATTTTTCAATGATACATTGAAGTCTTATCATCCATTTCTACTTGTTTAGATGAGCCTTAGGCAGCTGCAGCCTTGGTGAACGTCAGTGAAGACTGTCCCAAACCAATTCTAACTCATTATTTGGGATCATTGATGGGGAAACTGGAAGCTATTCTGACTGCCAAATTAAGAGGTATTATATTATATTATTTTTCACTCTTTTTTTAAAACATCTATTCTTATTCTTCCTTATTACTTACTAGCTGTTGTCCGCAGCTTCGCCCGCGTTAACTTACTTAACTTAATTTATATTACTCGCAGCGATGATGTTATATAGCCCATAGCCTTCCTCGATAAATGGGCTATCTAACAGTGAAAGAATTGTTAAAATTGGACCAGTAGTTCCTGAGATTAGAGCGTTCAAACAAACAATATCTTCCGCTTTATATTATTAGTATAGATTAATATCCAATGTTCGTTAGTAGTCGCACTTTACAAGTAGTGTTATTACTTCCATAATATTGGAAAATCATGTGGCATTTGCTCCCTTTTTGCTTCTCCTATGTATTTAGGGATCTAAGTTCACATACATGATAAATAGTTTAGGTAAGAATTTAGATAAATTTGTATTTAACTATTTAAATATATTTGATCTCTTATTTATTAGTTGGTGGAACGAGGCACGAAACTAGTGATGGAACAAATTGTGACTGCGATTACTTCAGTTGCTGACGCGATGGAGAACGATTTTGTTGAATATTACGACCTCCTGATGCCCTGCCTAAAATACAGAATCTAATGCTACAACAGATGAATTAAAGATGCTCAGAGAAAAAACCATTGAGCATGTCAGTCTTATTGGTAAGTTATTAATGGATTTTAAATGAATAATAAGAAACCTAAATGGCACTCGGGGACTGCCCGGGTAAAGCTATTGCATAACATATTTTATCAACTTATATTAGTCGGGTGTTGGGTTTATTTTCGTTACGGAATTTCTTGATAAAAGCTATGCAATAGCTTAATAATAATTTACTTTCTCTGTACAGAATGCTACTTTATAAATTATAAATACATATGTAGTTATAAAAAATATAGTTATATATGGCCCTCAATGCAAAGGCAACAGAGAAATTGACCTGAAGGTATTACCTGGATGCGCTCTGCTGCGCTCCCGACTGCATCGCCATCCTGTTTGTTTCTTCCGTGAAACATTTTTGCTGTGTTTCGGAGAGAAAGGCAGGACAGGCAGTGTAATTACTGGCATAGAGACTTAACATCTTGTCTTAGTATAGGCAACAAATTAATGAGTTGCCTGCACTAGTCTCAGGCAGCTTGTTTATGAATGAGATTCTTTGTCTTGAATAGTGGAGTATTAGAATATTATTAATATAAATATGATATTTTTAAATAGAATCCAGTATTTATGAAAAACTTTCAATAATTTCTACATGTTGATTATATATTTTTCTTTTAATATTTTTTTTTTCTATTTCAGAAGGTTAGCAGTAACAAAGAAAGATCAACAGGCAATGTACGACGAAGAAAATATAAAGAAGAACAAAAAAAACGAAAAATTGAGAAGAAACTACAGTTCAGAAGACTGAAAGCTTGAGTTGAAACAAACTCATCACACAAGTGTGAAATTAATTTACTTAATTAAAAATAAATTATAAGTTCCAAAAAAATAATGTTTTTTTGCCTCAATTCTCTATCATAAATTAATTTAAAATAAAAATATTAAAGAACAATTTCGGAAAAAAATAACAGGCAGCATGGGCTCTGGTCTTAGCCTGTTCCAAAAGAAGAAAAAGGAACGATAAATAAACTTCAAACTATTTTGCTTGTCAGCGGGATGTCTGCGATCGTTGTTGGTGAGTGGTGCGTCTGAATACGTAGTATTCTCTATATAGTTTGTGGTAATGCCTTTAAATGAAAATAATAAATTCTCACTTTAAAAAAATTAAATGTCACGAAAAGTTAAAAATAAAATACTTATGTAACATTTTTTTATAATATTTACATAAGTATTAGATTCTATTATTAAAACTTGACCCTTTAGTAATAAAAAAACCAAATTGAAATGTTTATAAAAAATAACAACAATGCTTTATCGTTTACTAAGATGCCGTTTAATGTTCAAAATATATCTTCTAATTGGAATTACCGTTGTGATATTTTGTGCGTATTTTCATTCACAACATAAATTGTATCCCATTGCTCCTGTGACTTTGTCCCCTAGCCAGGCGCATTCTCATACATCAAGACATTTATCGAAGTTAGTTACCATAGTATTTCGCCAATTTGAAGATTTCGAAAACGATGTTGCTGAAAGTGTACAATCTTTTGTAGCCGCATATCCGAATATAGCAGTGATAGTTTTGTGTGAGAAGACACAGTATCCGCCGTTTCAATTCTCTGCTACAAATCAAACACTTCGTAACGTTAAAATAATATCATTGGAGTTCAAACTCGATAAGTCGCCTCATGATCTCAATCCATTTTCGTACATTTCAACGGACTATGTGCTTTTTGTTCCTGATTCAACGAGAGTATCAAGACGTGTTTTGCAGCAGATAGTGTTAGCAGCAAGCACTTATCCATCTCAGGCTATTGCTGTGGGGACTGGTAATGCACATCTCATTTGTCAGCAAATCAAGTGGAATTATGCCGACTGGACATTACATTATAGCAAGGATGCTTCAGGAAAACTATGTGATGCTATCCTCGGCCAACATGCTTTAATGGTCAAAAGCTCACTGTTATTAACATTACCACAGCCATTCATATTTCCATTCCCAGAATCTTTATATTTACAACTGGCTGTTAAAAAAGTTAAGGTAGGAGTTTTTTTTTAAAATATGATTCTAAAAAATTATTACTGTATAATTTTAAACTCTTAAAAATATTATAATACATTTTCTATATTAGAATATTGATGAGTTTTGTACATTTAAAAATTTTGCATCAATGTATGAATTGATGAGTAATAATTTTGTTTTGATAGGTACAAATTCTTGATAGTAAATTTGGTGCTGGGAGGAGCATTTTAAAAACGCCTGCATCCAAACAGAAGTCATCTCGACGTAATAGAGACTACCGTTTGTCTTTATACAAGGAGCTTGGCGTTAAGGCTGTTGTCAGGGAAGACGGAAGAGTGCAGTGGTTTGGTTGTAAAAAGGAATCACAGGTGACTTATTTAATTATTTTGGTCTTAATTCAAATACTTTGCACCATAATTTTATCTAATGCTTAGAATGTATTTTTTTCATGCATAATTCTGTGTGGTAAGGATTACTTAACACAGAATTATGTCAATTTCATGAGTTAAGTGTATGATAATGGTCGAGTTGGTTAAGAGTCTCTGCACCCCTGAAAGATTTTGGCGTTTTTTTTATGCCTATAGGCAACTTGATTTGCTCATTAGTATAGGAAATAAATAATCCAGGCTACTAGGTACACATGTCAGAAGTGAAACTTATTTGGCACACTAATTTCCGAGACTTACAATGCGACATTCTCTTTATCTCACTCTCTCTCGATCTTTCTCACTACCTCACTCTCTCTCGACCTTTCTCACTCACTTGCTCCCTACTCTCACTCCATTATTATTCAAGGGTGGGGACTCCAGCGAGGCCAGACGGGTGATCAGTCCTCATTACCGGGACCATTTCACCCAATGCTTCTCCTATTCTATTCAGCTATGTACTTCTCCCTCTTCTTGGACAAAAACGTTGCACATTTTCATGCTATTTGCATAAAATTAAGCAGGACAATTTTACCTGCGATAAAGGTTAATTATTCAGAAATTATTTTAATCAAAATTAAATTACTAAGAATTTCTAAACTTTATTGGTAGAATTAAAAATAAAAGCGACAATGGCCTAGTGGGTACGGGCTCGGCTTCTTGAGTGAGAGCAGAGAGGTCCGGGTTCGATCCTGACCCTCCCCCCCCTGTGATGCCTAGAAATGGGTTTTTCTAAGTTTATATGTGCACCTGATCATGAAACCATCGCTTGCTCACTGGTGAAGGAAACATCATGAAGAAACCTGCATGCCTGATGAGATTAAAAGTCTTTGAAGGTTTGTGAAGTTCACCAACCAGCATTGGGCCAGCGCATCGGTGAACTATGGCCCAAAAACCCTCCTCGCCTGATTTTGAGGAGGAGACCCGTGCCCACAAGGGTTGATATTATTGGTAGAATTTATAAAATAGTAATTGTTTTTATTTTCAGAGATGTTTTCCTCCAGTGCAAGGAACTCCATCTTATGTTTTGTCAGGTCGTAATACTCCTCCCTGTTGTCGCCGTAACATCAAACGCACTGTCTCACATGTGCTTCGAATTCTCACACAGGCTGGAGCACGATGTTGGCTGGAGACTACATCGTTATTAGGAGCTATTGTTAGGTATAGTATATTATAAGTTGCTATTCATTAGTATTAGCCATTAATGATATTTTATCATAAAAGTATTTTCCGTCATTTAAGGTTTGTTTTTATGCTGTGTTTAAATGTTCAATACCTATTTTCGATTGTTTCCTGTGTTGCCTTTCGTGCTGTATGATTCGCGTCTAAACCCATCTAATATTGAAATAGTGACACCATAGTCTTACAGGCATAGTAAAAGCTTAAGTGTTTTTTTTTTTTTTTTTTTTTTTTTAAATTATATCGTGCGATCGGTTTTCAAAACCATTAGCAGATATTTTGTGAGATCATTGGCGTGCGAGGTTCATTCTTCCATCAAAGAATCTTCCTCTTTTATAATTTACGGGATTATTCAGCAAAATCCCATATATCAGAGCGTTTGAGTCTTTTTATTTTTGAGCGTTGAGCTAGAGCTGTGGCTAGATTGTTAACATGTGCATTTATATGTTGTTTATATTGTTTTGTCTTGAGCTGTACCTCCTCTTTAACTGTTCCTATGTGCAGATAATCATGCAGTTCAGAGATCTTGATAAACCATGGAGCATTTGTTATGATCTTTAAGGTTTTGTTTTGGAATCTTTGTATAATTTCGACATTGGAGTTTTTGGCCGAGCCCCACAGCTCAATACCGTATGACCATATAGGTTTTATGACTGCCTTATAGATTAGTATTTTGTTTTCTAGTGATACATGCGATGTGTTGCCTAGTAACCAATGTAAGTTTCTAAGTTGGATGTTCAGTTCATCTCGTTTTTTCATTATATGATGTCTCCAGGTTTGTTTTCTGTCTAGATGGTTACCTAGGTATTTGGCTGTGTCACTGTGTGGTAGTCTTTCGTTACCGAGTTTTACAGGTGGACAGTCCCCATTCTTTAGTGTGAATGTCACATGTGTTGATTTTGTAGCGCTGGCCTTAATTCTCCATTGCTTCATCCAACTGTGTTATTATAATAAAGTCATAAATATTTCCAGTGGTGATCTGTTACCGTGGGTTGAATATGCCGAAATTGGGATACACACATCGGACCTCTCCAGAGTGTCTTGGCTGCAACATGGAGGTGCGGACAATGATGGATATGTCTGGGAACGGGCTACCAAGGGCCATTACTATAGAGTGGCGTACTCTGCCACAAATAGGGTGTACGTTCTGATACTACCATTCACTGCTAGGAACGGTACTATGTGGCCAGTGGATTGGGTTATGGCTCATCAACGAGAGTTCCACGAAAGACATCTGCATCCTCTTGCGCAGGTTGGTATTTTTTTATATTACCATTTACCGCAGTTGACTTTCATTACAACCATATCTGGGCGGTTAATTACTATTTTTACAGAGCGCAAAACTGGCGCAGCGTTGGAGCTCTTTGGCAAAATTTGTTTTCATATAAAACACATAACATTACCGCTCTATTTCGGCTGTATGGATATATGGATATGGAGGACCATAGTAGCACATTCATGCATGTGGACACCATATTTTTATAGGTTGGTGTAAGCAGAAGGCTGTTTGTACTTAAAAAAAAATCTTAAACTAAACTAAGACTAAAATTATGGAACATGTCTTAGAAACCTGGTTTCAAATAAAAAGAAACCGTATCCAAATTGGCAGGCAGGCAGTCTCACCCCACAATGGTTCAGGCCTTGACGTGGCAGTGGGGCTCAGTAGCCTAGGGTGAGCCGCTGCACTTTGGGCGAAGCTAATTGAGCCGAGGGGGGGTCTTTGTACCCCTCAAGAAGAGGAGATAAAAGAGCAGGGGGCAAGGTGCGAGGACAGGAACCTCACCCCATTGTACTGTCCCGATGTTAGGAGGGGTTGTTCTTTGGTGCGGGACTTCCCTCGGTGGAGGTGGCGTCGGTCCCTTGGGGGGCTGACTAGCCGTCGAGATGCCCTGTTTGTTTAATAAATCCGGAGCACCTCACCAAAGGCGGCATTGGTGGCACTCGCCGGATTTTAGTGGGTCGAGCTGCGTCCACTTACCAGCTTTTGGGTGCAACAAGTCCCACATACCCGCGTGGGGAGACCTACTCCCCGATGCCTCAGAGCATTTCCCGGCGTTAAAGAAAAAAAAGGCAGGCAGTCACACATAGAGGTTAAACCTATCACCTACTTTTTGCATGGGGGGTTAAACATATGAAACTAAAATAAACATTATCTTTCAGATACAATTTGTGGGACGCCAAGCACCAGCGCCCAATGACGCCCGAGCGTTCTTAGACCACAAACTTGGTCCAAACTCTGTGGAAAGATGTGAAAGGATTGGACCGAAGCTAATTTATAATTAATTTTGTGCTTATACTGCTCTCTAAATCTAGTCATTTAATTGCATTTATTATTGTGATAATAATATTTAAGTTTTAAGTCAGATTTATTCTAAGGAGATTCAGAATGGTAAGTTTTTAAAGCAATAGTGTATGTAGGAAATTTATCAGGAATTAATTGGCACCTACATAATATACTTAACTAAAGTTAAGGTTAGTTTGGTAGGAATACCAATATTAGGTAATGATAGTATTTTAATAAGTATTTGGTGAGTTCTGTTGTGACAGGATAAATATTTTCTAATTCGATCTGCTATCGCCGCAGTTTCGCGCTGGTGGATGTAAGTACCAGAGGATGAGCAATTCCATGGTATAGGAATATCTCTATATAGCTGGACAATGCTCGTTCAGTTTTATCCACAATAATAGTTAGTAAAGTTGCAAGTCATCATCATCATCATCATGATGATGACTTGCAACTTTACTAAGTTGCAACTTAGTAAAGTTGCAAGTCACTAGTAAATAATGAAAAAGCTTCACCTGTCGAATGATAGATGGCGTTGTTCCGATTTAGTGAAATTACACCTATGTAAAAAAATATAAAATGGAAAATAACTCGCATTTAGAGTGTACATAATATCGCATACATATATAGAGTTGCAATTATTTGCCTATACGCTTATATATAATGGATAATTAATAATTGTAATGGAAAACGTGGGCAACTATTTCTGCTAATTTATAAATGTATTTAATAAGCTTTGTATGCCTTTCTATTAAATAGATTACAAACTACACGAGTAACTAGTTAACATTACTTACCGCTATAAATGCCACCAAGGTCGAAGATGCTTATTTTTGCAACAGTAAAATACAATAATGACTTTGAACAAGTCTAAAATTTGAGTACTTGTACATGACCGCTACGGTCATTTTGCTATTGCCTATTACATTGAATTTTATTATTTAGTAATAAGAAGCTTGAAAGTAAAGGCAATAATATGAAGATCAGGTTACTCAATATGTATTAATATATTATTAGTATGGATGAAATCTCTATCTAGTCAATATTGTTAAACCATTACAAATGGTCTGTTTTGTTTGTGAAGTAGATGGAATATTGGTACGGAATTTATCGTATAATATAATATACTATTTATTTTTAAATAAAATCTTGCAATGAAATTGGTAAAATTTATAAAACTGATAAATACCATAAAACATTTATGTAAGTACAAATGTTTCGACTTATTGGTGCAACAAAAATCCTGGTGTTATTGATGTGATCTATGCTTTTTTAAAATTAAATATTAATAAAATAAATTATTATGTAATGTGCAAGGTAAAATGTAAGGTTTTTGCAATATTCCATCTACAGCTTGGCAAAAAAGAGTATGACGCGGTGACAAGTGGAACTAAATATTTTACTAAATGGAAACCTATGATGTTGACAATACTTTGCCTACAAATACTAGATTTTGAGTAAAGTTTAGTGTTTCACATTTATTATTAACGATTTGATTAAATTCTCTTACTGATTTTCCATATTATGATGAGACCTAAGTGAAAGTGGCGCCCTCATTTTTTCCATACTCTTTTTTGCCAAGCTGTAAGTACATATTTAGACGTATAAAAATATTTCACCCTGAAATTCTTGGATTACTGGCAATTCCGCAAGGGAGTTAATGCCTAAGAAGAAGAAGAAGAATTCTTGGATTGTACACTGTAATGAAAATGTGTCTAAATAAAACTCCCTTTCAATGAAATCGTTTTATTTATAAAGTAACCTATAAGTATGCCTATGTACATAATATAGGGCTAGTCGTCATCAAACTTCTCTTCCACAACACCGGTTTGGAAAGGCGGGTCGCGGACGAGGCTCAGTAGCTTGTCCAATTTCATGATCTGAAATTAATTTTGTATGTTAATATAAATCAAACGTGACGCGACGCCCGGTAGTTAAACATCTATGTAATAATTCATAAGTTACTTAATAAAAATGCCGTTTTCCGAAAATAAGTCGCATTCCAATTGAAACATAAAATTCCTCAAGTTTGAACATTGAACTATATTACTAGCGTAGTAATTACGACTCGCTATGTTTGAAGGAACGAAACCTATTTATAAACAGGTTATTGCCGTTGAAGGTAACGGGGTGATGATGATGTATTCCTGGTGACAAAATATATACCACTATCTGCAGCATATGGTTAGTAGGCACAGATTTATACTATTTATAATATTTTTGTAGTACCTGCAATGTTCTTTGGTCGATTCCTTGAGCTTTCTTAGGCGGCTTGCACATAACTCTCAAATTTGGTGACAATTTCACTACATGGCATGTTCCTCTGCAAAATAATGTTAGAAATGAAAAATAAAATATAAAAAAAAGTAGATCCATATTCTGCCCCCAGAGAGATTTGAACTCTCGACCCCTGGTTTACAAGACCAGTGCTCTAACCCCTGAGCTATGGAGGCGATAGCTAAATTGGTGAAATTGTTTTAGTAATGTTTCGTTCTTTTAAATATGCGTTCCATTTTACCTTCTTAGTTTTATTATCTTGTTGGTTTTAAAAAAAAACAAAAGTGCACAATACAAAATGAAATGAATTGTAAAAACTATAATAACAAATAACAATGAATACTTTCAGTATTATTGTATAATTTCAACGTCTTTAAAATAATCCGTGAATGTAGATAGGTACATACGTATTTAGTATTAGATACCTACTTTTTTTTTTTTTTTTTGAAATGATCTAAGCTAGTAGACTGAGGTCTGTTCTAACTTCATCTGTCTATATGTGAGGCAACGAGGCTCAAACCTTTCTAAGTTTTAATGTGTTTGGAGGCCCCTAAGGGGCCCCCGTCCCGTCATCTAAGAGACGGGGCATCGATGTGAACGCGGGGCTTCTAATTTCCTTCCTGTCGATCACGGGACCGACGGTCAGAAACGAGGTCGTCGCCACCTACGGCGGCGGCGGTGTTGCGTGCGTGTAATGAGTGTATTGTTGTGTGTTTACTGTGTATTAAGGCGGGATGCCCTAGGTTGGAGAGGAAAACGATTATCAGCAACCGTGATAGGATCTGGAGGATCTAGGAGGAGGTTTCTCGGTCTCCTACGCAGACGATGTGAGTCTGGATCGGGTACATATTAGATACTTACTTTGTGTCTCCACATACCAGTACCGGCAGACGAGAATTGAAGTCGATTCTCGTAAGTTTCTTCGTTTTCTTCGAGACGACGGCTTGCACACAGATCGGTCGATATTTATTTACATTCAGGTCGTAAACGTACACCTGCGAACAAAATACATTACAAACAGCTGTGCTAACTGCTATCACATATTGTGTCTAATGAATGCACAGAGTAATACGTGTTTGTGTGTAATATTCTTTACGGATATTTAAATAATGTTGTTACTTATTGAAGTGAAATTTCTTGCGCGCAGCATGAGGGTAATTTTTTACGGATGAATCGCCGCGAAAATGTGCAACTTTTTCGCCCAAGAAGAGGGAGAAAGTCATTGAGACCGATTGAGACAGAATGACAAAGGGCGAACGTAGCATAAAGCACAGACATGGAGTGAGAGTAGGGAGCAAGCGAGTGAGAAAGATCGAGAGAGAGAGAGAGAGAGAGAGAGTGAGATAGAGCGAACGTCGCATCGCAAGTCTCGGAAATTTAAAGCTTTAGATTAGTATAAATATAAACGAGATTTAAATATTAGTTTGCCAAATAAGTTTCACTTCTGACATGTGTACTTTGTACGCACGCACTTTTTTATTATTACTTAGTTTATAGGCCTAGGTAATTGTAACCACAAACTTGATTTAGTTTTAATTCAAATTTAGTTTCATCCTTTACTTTAAATGTAAATTATCTCGGTCAATACATGAACATTATTTGCCGTGTTTTTATAATAGCAACACAAAGGTGTACTCTATTATAACCATTTCATAAATTTTTTAGGCGCTCTTTTCTATAAACTTAAACAATTTAAACACAATCAATATAGCTTTCCGATTTCGTCACGCAGATTGGTAAAACGCTGACATATTTTTTGATCCCTTATTAATTCGGTCACGACATTCGTGTCATCCAGTCATTAGGAACAACTTGATAATTTTATTCATGTAATTAGCTTAAAACATTATCGGTAAGATATAATGGTGAAGCATTTGCATTTTTTACGCATAAACAAAAGTAGACATTGAAACGATTGTTACCATTTTAATAGATACTTTTTTGAGCAAACATTAAGACAGAGGTTACAAGCCTTAGAATAATTAAAGTGTAATTATTCTAAGTTACAAGCTTATTCTGGGGTCAGTTCAATCGATGATTGATGTCAGAATGACGGGAAACTGACTGCGCGTAGGCCGTAGACTGATCGATTGGTGGATGATGAGCAAAAAAGCAAGAGCGTCAGTGGGACAATTTGATCAAATTACAGTAATTGGATCAAATTATCCCACTGACGTTTTTGCTTTTTTGATCAAACTGTTTGAACCAGCCTTTTTGATCAAATTACTTGAACGTATGTGGCGGCCATTACAGTGTAGAAGTTTTCAGACTGATCAAGGGACAGATCGTCCCGTCAATCTCTCACTCAGCCACAGATTGAACTGACACCAGAATATGCGTGTACCGTCTTACCGTATCAAAATCTGTGTTGTGTTCACTAGTTTGGATATCCATTGAAATATTTATTTCTTCTTTCTCTTATCTTATCTTTCCATAAAAATACCTTTCCATCGGATGTGCAGGCTGCAAACACGGTGCTTGAATATGGCGCCCATTTAACATCACCGACTGGCGATCCCAGCTCGAACATGAACAGTGGCTCACTGAGGACGTACAAATTGACAGCTGCTTGTATTTTTGGATAAAAGAAACGGGAAAAGTGCAGTCAGTTCACCTGATAGTAAGTGATCAGCGACAACCACTGACACCCGCTACCAGAGGATTTGCATTGCGGGCTTAGTGAAGTTATTATAGTGACTAAGCAATAAAAAATAACCGCAATAGATCGGTCGCCGGTGATGATGGAGACCATGGAGACGCTGCGCCGGTTCTGTGCTCTGATTGGCCGACCGATGGTCATTAATGGATGATTGGCCACTCCTCACCATGGTTTAGGCCTTGACGTCGCGGTGTACTAAAAGGTCAGGCAAAAATTGAACCGTGGAGCTGAAGCTCTTATAAGAAGAAGGGACAAAAGAGCAGGGGGCAAGGGACAAGGACGGGAACCTCACCCCATTGTACTTCCCGGCGTTAGGAGTTGTTCTGTGGTGCGGAACAACATCAGTGACAAATCACTGACCGGTTTCGTAATTTTTAGGCTCACATTATTACTCTATCCGGGTGGCAGCTGGTTCCATATATTGGATTATTCTTTGTACTTAATCAAACGTTACTCACTCTCTTCCGTCCTCCCAGATCTTCACCCTCCAGTCTCCCGAGCAGGACGCGTAGATGGTGTTATTGAAGTAGTTGTAGTTGATCCGATACACGGGCATGTGGTGGCCCTGCACGGAGCGGACGTACGTGCGGTTGTACTTGAGCGAGCAGGTGTGGATCATACCGTCCTCCGTGCCCACCAAGAAAATGTCCCCCTTCTCTGGGTGGAAGCAGATGCAACTGCCGCAACCTAAATTAATAATATCAACCCTTATATGTCCCACTGCTGGTCGTCCTCGAAATCAGGCGAGGAGGGTTTTGGACCATAGTTCACCGATGCCTTGGCCCAATGCGGGTTGGTGAACGTCATACACCTTCAAAGACTCTTAATCTCATCAGGCATGCAGGTTTCCTCACGATGTTCCCTCCACCGGTGAGCAAACGATGGTCTCATGTTCAAGAAACCGAGCCCATACCCACTAGACAATGCCTGCCATGCCAACAAACCTGGAAACAGTTTAATACTAGCTTTTTTAGGAGACAACCGAGCAGTCGGAGCCTTATGGTGACCGACGCCCATAGACATCCGCACAACCAAAAGTTGCGCAGATGCGTTGCCCACCTTTTCCCCATGCCCCCAATGAGCCCCCGGAAACTCATAAATCGTACGAAACGCGACAGCATAGCTGTCACTTGACGCCGGTGGTATGTGCGCGAGAGGTACCAACCCGGTCGTGCCGGCCCAATTCGGCTGCAAAGCAGAATGGCACTACTCTTTCTAAATACTAAAACTAACATTCACAAACATCTAAATTATGGACAGAGAAGAAGGAGATGAAAAGGAGAAAGGGAGAGGGAGAATATACGCACTAGTGATGCTGAGCAGCGTTCCGTCGGGACCCGGCGGCGGCGGCGCGGGCGAGTCCAGCGCGATGACGGTGGTAGCCTGCAGCTCCGCCGGCAGCACGGCCCACTGCACCACGCGCCCGTCGCCGGACACCGAGAAGAACGACGCCTCGCCGTCGATCAGACGCGGGCCCCACCGGATCTACCACACAACATACATAACGCGACCGTTTATTTCCCAACTTAAAACGGCACTCATAACATATTTAATTAAATTATAGGTTCTTGAAAAATACCTACACTTATAAATTAAAAAACTTAATAAGACATACCTATTTGTTTCATTTTTATTCAGTTTTTTCTGATGACCTTTTTTTAGTCCTTCGGAACTGACAATTGACATTTTTATTCTAAACATTGACTTTTTTATATATTAGTAAAAATGCACTTGATTTTGGAGATTTCTTTCACGACAACGGAACAGATTACTGAAAACGTGACAGTCCCGTTCAAAACGCGTGTTTACACGTGTATACACATACACACATTATTAGGCATGCAGGTTTGCTCACGGGCTTTCCATTTAATTACTTATCCATACCCTTCCAAAGCATATTCATCCTACAATTACTTTCTCCATTCAAGGATGTGGAGAAACGAATACATCAAATCAAATCGTAACTATTAACCTTCAAGTGGATGGTAGAACGAACTCTATGCGCTGACGGATCAAGTTTAAGGCGATGATTTGTCTACTTCATCTTCATCATTAAATATCCTTACATTCCCCACTGCTGGCACGAGTCTCTTCCTTGAAATCAGGCAAGAAGGCTTTTGGACTTGGGTTCACCTAAGCGCTAGCCCAATGAGGGGTGGTGAACGTGACGTACCTTTTTTTTTTCGAAATGACTAAGCTAATGGCTTAATAGCCCTAATGCTACATCAAACCGATGGTGGTGCCACCGGTGGTGAGCGAGCTGGCTCACATATTGTTTTTTATATGAGGGGGGTTGCCCCCCGCCAACCGTCAGGTTTGGACACGTACCTTTATCTTTAATCTCATCTGGCATATTTCCTCACGATGTTTTCGTTCACTATTGAGCAAGCGATTTTCTCATGTTCAGGTGCTTGGAGAATTTCAGAAAAACCAATTTTAGGCGCACCCATGCTTTAGACCATCGTCGCTCACACATTGCCTACTTGGTTTTAATAGGTCCTTTACTGCTGAAGATGCTGGACATCGCCATGTCTAGCAGTGGGGTGGAGAGGCAATGATGGAGCATCAACTATCACTTACTTCCCAGACGATACTGCTGTGCTTGTCCCTGACCGAGTCAGACTTGTACTGGTACGACGACTCCAACGTGAGCTGGGCATTGTACACGCACACGTTGCCGTCGTAACATCCTGCGAATACCGATGGGAGGGTTGTTGACAGGTGGGAAAGTTCTGTAGGCTGTGAGTGAGGCTGATCCATCACGCTCGGAGATGAAAGGCTCAATTGGGTGAAATCGGGACCGCTGAGTGTGTACGAGTGAGAAGGATACAGTCAGCTGCTCTGCATTGCTGAGTGCTGTGTTGCTGTGTTTTCACTTCTGTCGGCAGTCCCTATGACTGGTTAGGTTTTTTATGGCATTATGAGGTAAACGAGCAGTCGGAGCTTTATGGTGACTACTGAAGGCCATAGACATTCGCACAACCAAAGGTTTTGTAGATGCGTTGCCCTCCTTTTCCCTAATCCCCCAATGGGCCACAGAAAAATCACAAATCGAATTAAACGCATAGCTGTCACTTTACGCCGGTATTATGTGAGTGAGAGGTACCACCTTGGTCGTGCCGGCCTAATCCGACTGCAATGCTGCAATGGCACTGCCTCTTACTAAAGTTACGCTATGACGCGCTCCCGTCTGCTTGGGTACCATCATGCTTGTTTCTCCCGTGAATAGAACAGATTTGCTGTGTTTTGTAGAGAGGGCAAGACAGGCAGTGTAATAACTGGTACAGAGACTTAACATCTTATGCCTCAGGATAGGTAAAATATGAAAATTAATTAAACAAATTAGTAGCGGCCGGGTAGTCCCCCTTACAAGAAGCATAGTCTGGCCTTCGCCGGAGCCAGCCTGTTACTGAGTTGATCCTGTTCTCTGCAGATCCAGGACCCTCAAAAGAGGCTGAAGGCACCCGCAGGTGGTTTAGTTAGGGTAGTGCACTCCCAGGTGCGAGTAGGGTCCAGGAGCCTACCCAGGTAACTTAGATACATGCGACATGCATTCCCTTGTGTCATAAAAAAGGCTCAGAGTATTTCCCAAGGAGTTGGAAAATACTCCTACCTCTATCCGTCCACTGCTAAACATAGGCCACCCTCAATGAACGCCAAGCTGGTACATTTGATTCTGAAAATATAACTCAATAAGGGTTGGAATAAATGCTCCTCACAACACTATTTTGTCTTTCATTACCACTGTGCATGAGGAATTATTGATGACACGGCTCGCTAGTCAGATTGATCAAATCGCCGGGTTTTAGTGGGTAGAGCTGCATCCACTTACCGTCTTTTGGGCGCAGCGAGTCCCACATACGGGATGCCTCAGAGCATTTCCTGGAGATAAAGAAAAAAAAAAGGGTTGAAAGTCTATATTGTTATAAATAGTTTCAGCTCTCACCAACGCATATGAGGTAGGGAGTTTCTTTGAACACATCAAGACAGATGATTGGCGATTCGGTGATGACCGAGTACTCGGGGTAGGCCGGGTTTTTGATGCTGTACAGGCAGAGGCATCCATGTTTTTGTTGTTGAGTGAAGTCCACTGAAAAAACATAATATTATACTTACTTAGGGACCTGTGAGAAAAGATCATATTTGAAAGGCATTAACGCATCTGCTTATGATGATCATTTTTCAACATTATTTTTTTGTTATATTTCCAAATGAAATAAAACAGCGTGTTCAATGTAAGCTCCTAACATAAAAATCCATTTAGTAGTTTTAGAGTTTATTGCGTACAGACAGACAGACAGAGTTATTTTCGCCTATATAATATTAGTATATAATATTTTGACTTACACATTACAAACGATATTTTTTGTGGTGGTGGTATATCAACAAATTTTTTTTGACAACGATTGACAACGATTACACTCAAATGAAAGATATTTTTTTTACAAAGTCTGAAAGATTTGTGTTTAAACACAAAACATTTTTGTGTTTAAACACGAAACATTTTTGTTCTTTAAAACCTGTCGAATGTTAACATGTTATGAAGTACGCGGAGAGGCCCATATCCATGAAAACAGGAATACCCATAATTGACAGATAAGAGCAATGAAGTAAATACCTTAATAAGTCTAAAGACTTTAATCTTTAAGAGTGTAAAAGTTTGTTACACAATTATTATAACTAAATTTAATATAACCAACTTTAGTAATTATGGTCTCGTTAAAAATCTTTTGTAACTTAATACATAGATCTTTAAGCTACAACTTTTGCTTTGTGTTATATAAACCCTATAGGAGTGTTTTAATTACATTAAATCCTTAAATTATAAAGAGCGTCTAGAAATTAATCCTGTATTCAGAGTTTAATTATATCAGAGTTGATATAATGGCTTACGTATTATGAGTACAATGAAAATATACTCGTAAGTTTTTTTTCGGAATGATCTATGCTAACGGCCCAAAGGCCCTAATGCTGCATCGGATTAGTGTGAGCTGATTTGGCTCACTTTTGGCTTGTTAAAGTGGGGGTTGCCCCCCGCCAATCGTGCAGTCTGCGACCACACGGCCTCCTGGCGTCGGGTTGGTCTCGTAAGTAGATATATGTATTACATACTGTGTTTGTATTCAATAATATATAATTATTAGGGGAAGGTGGGGTAATTGAGAACGGCGGGTAATTGGGAACAGTTGAATATCAACTACTTTCCGCCACTCTATAACGCCCAAATACGTTTAAGAAGATGCGCTTGGGGTCCATTAGGACGCCCGCAAAAGTGTGAAAAGAAGACGTGCATATCCTGTCACGGGGAGTCTGATAACATTATTACGTATTTTCGTTACAATTTTTGTCGAATGTAGAAATCAATGTAATAAGCATATTTTTGGGCTTAAAGACGTTACATATTTTTTTATATCTTACATTTAATATTTGTTTATACATTTTATTGTAGCTTTAAGTTCATCGAAGAAAATATTGCGAGTAACGGCCATTTTGATTTGAGTTGCCTACTTCGGGTAATTAGCAACGGTGTCAGGAGGGTAAATGTGAACGTTCCTATTTACCCCTATGAATTAATTGAGTCTTTAAAAAAGTTCTAACATTAGAAATTCTTTTGGATACCTCGATATTACAAAGGAAAAACCACATCGAGATATTATGAAATTGAAGATCTTCGACGTGCTGTACTGTTGTACATGATGTTAGGAGTAAACAGCTTACTTTAGTCAAAGGAGCCATACAATACCTACTCAGTAAGAATACTGATATGGATGTGATCATAATACTACTCCCCCATCCACTCCTGTACTTCTTACCGAAATTACCAATGTACCTGTTATTCCTAAAATAGTAACTTCTAAGCGAGGAAATAAAAAACATGCCCAGATTTTATCCAGCACACCTATAAAATATCAACCAGAGCAAAAACAGAAAAGACAAGTGGAGAGGAAAATAAAAGAGAAAGTTCAAAAGATAAAGACCACTAATACAAAGACTAATACAAAGAAAATGAAGCCACAAGTTTAGGTAAGGGAGTCAGAAATTTGAAGAAGATGTGAGAAGAGAAGGAAAATGAAGAGGAGTATTACTGTAATTCTGCAGCGAAAAATATGATCTCCATCTAGAGAAGATTGGATTGGAAAAGGACACATGATACATGTACCTATAACAAAATAATTATTATAGTAGGTACTTATAAAGATTTTGCTTCTCGTTCCTATTTTCCCCGCGGACTGGTCTCAATTACCCCATAAGGTATGGGGTAAATAAGAACGACAATGTTTTTTATTTTCTTGATTTTTTTTAATTTAAAGTTTATTTTTAAGAATTTTTTATGAATTTCGATTTTTTAAAGGTACATTAGTAAAGTTAATGTTGCAATAAGAGTTGATTATGATTTTGACTGTTTTTAATTTTTTTAGAGCGTTATTAGTTAGGTGTTCCCAATTACCCCACCTTCCCCTAAAACTATTAATTGACTGCGTCTTTGCCCATATAATGCCTGGTTTCATCGTCGATGAATCATTAATAGAGGTAGAAAGCTAAGTAGCGCCATCTGTTGGTTGATGTTGATGGCGATTTGGAAAAACATGTTGCATAAGTTATTACATTTATATTATTACTTAGTTGGATTTATATTGTATTTGAATTTAACAATGTATAATTATTACAACTATTGAATGACTGTGTTTTCAAAATATAATCTGTAGGTTGATATTGATGGCGATTTGGAATAACATGTGGCATGGCATGTAATAGGTACTTTGAAGTTTTCTTATAATTTCATACAAAATATTAATTCGACAACAAAAATGTACAAACGAATAAGTTTTTACACTTATTTCTTAGGTAGATTTAGGATAAATACCTACCACTTAATCCAGCATCACACAAATTCCGCCAAATTTGTGCTGCGCCGGTTCTGCGCTACAATTGGCCGACTGATAGCCATTGATGGATGATTGGCCGATGGGACGTACATATCACTGGTTAGTTGAATTGCTATTACGTCAGTGACAAATCACTGACCAGTTTCGAAATTGTATGGCTCACATTACTACTCTATCCGGTTTTAAGCTCGATGTCTCTTACATACTCACGGGAACCATAAGCAACAGCGAACAGGTCCTGATAGTGAGGGTTCCACTGGAGGTCGCAGACGGCGTGACTGCGCATCGGCTCGAACTGGAACTTCCACAGAGGCAGCAGAGAACCCATGCCCTCACGGAACTCGTCTGAGGGGTCATCCCAGTAGCGGTAGTCTTGGGCTATAAGGATATAAGTTTTAAGGAAAGTAAAGAAAGAAAAAAAACTACAGTAAAAAAAGAAGATCCCTAATTCTTTGGAGAAACTGAAGTTTGTAAATGAACATAAACTAGTTTACCTGGAACAAGCCCAGACAATTAATTTATCTGTTGCCTACCCTGAGACATAAGATGTAAGTGTCGGTGCCAGTTGTTACACTGCCTCTCTGCCCTTCTCCCCAAAACACAGGAAAGCTGTTTGTGTTTTTGAAAAGAGATTGTTTCTAAACTCAGTGGCGTCCGCAGCGCACGTGATATCGTCGATATTTTCGATTACTCATTACACAAAAGGCTCACCCGAGAATTCCCCACAATGTCTCATTAATTTTTGTCATACCTTTATCTAATTATTTATTTTCTTTACCTAATTCCTCTAATTAAAAAGACAAGTTTCTAGTTGCGGGAGCTGGTAAACACCTACTAGATACATATGTCGCATGACTCCCGTAACCTTAATTCGTAAGTTAGCCTTACAGAAGTATTGAAATTCGGATTAAGTAAAACCTAATTATGAAAAATATTTTGTTTTTTTTTTTTGTATAGCCTGACCAGAAAAATATAAACCTTCGTCATATTTCGGAAAATTTGGGAACTAATTTATGTATGGACGATGCTATGTGTTGACGTAAGAAAGATTCAGCGGCGACACCGCGCAGGGTTTATATATTTCTGGTCAGGCTAAACAAGAAATTTACCAATGTCATCGTAAATGTTTTGATTCACCAAACGCTCCAACACAGTCCATGCTTCCCGAATGCGCTGAGCGAGTTGTTCGTCGTGTATTTGTTGTTCAGATTTCTTGTGTTTCGTCGTTTTCTTGCGAAGCTGTACAAACAGGTTGTAAGATTAACAACGACGTTAGATACTCAAGAACTTTGATAGTCGAGGATCCGTTTGTCGATTTTTACTTTACGATGAAGAAATTACATAAAGATTGCCTTAAGTATTTGATAAGTTAAATAATGAATGTTGTTTACCAAGTTTACTAACTGCCATTAATCGGAGTAAATATTTTTACTCTCCTCTAACTTTTAAGGAATACGCCCTAGAACTTAGACACTAAGTCACATGTAACAGTAACAAGTAATAAGGATGTCAAAATAATTTTAATTAAGAATCATTATCATCATCATCATTATCAGCCTTTATCCGTCTACTGCTGAACATAGGCCTCCTTCAATGAACGTCGATATCCTCCCCGACCGATACCTCGCCAATCGCATCCAACACGGACCGGCCACTGCACGGAGATCGTGTTCCCACCTAGTTAATGGCCGATCAACACATCGTCTATATAAACGCAGCCACTCTTGAACTTTATTAGGCCATCGGCCATCCGTCCTCCGAAATCAAGAATAGATTAATTAAATTGTAAAAGAATCAGATGCCACCGCACCAGCGTTTCATTAAAAATCACTTACGCGTTTAGGTTTTTCGTCTTCCTTCTCTTTTTGTTTTTTCGCGTAATCTTCTTGGTAGTAGTCAAATATGACACATTGTAGAGCAGTGGCTCCGTAATTTGCTCTTGCCGGTGGAGACGTTTGGGTTTCAACAGACTACAACGCATTTCAAATTTTTGAAATAAAACTATGCTCATAATGACTTTAAACTACATCTGTGTAATCGCAGGTCTAAATCAGCGATCGTCTGAGGCTTAAAAAGTATAATTCATGAGAGATTATCTCGAGGACTACAAAAATTGGAAGTATTTTATTCATTCATTTTAAAACTCTAGTGAGTATTAGACGGGAGATGGTGACACAAAATATTTGGTGATTTGTACTAACTTTTTTTAAAATTAATGTATACGCGTCGATGTGGCAGGCTGTAAGTCACAACAGAGAAGTATGACAATTACGCTATCGCCTTTTTCTTTTTTTATCGACTGTCGGAAAATATAAGAATTTTTGTGGGACAAAATCATTCGACAATGTTCGATTAACGCCCACGCGATTACCCCGCCGGTGCAAGCCATCATTTTACCTTTTGTCATTACGTAATTAGACCCCTGAAGAATCGCCATTTGGTACAAATGACCAAATATTTTGTGTCACCATCACCCGGTCTATATGGGGGCTATAGGGCTTGAGTGAGAGGTCCGGGTTTGATCCTGACTACTGTGTGGTGCCTTGAAATGAGTTTTTATAAATTTCTACGTACATCTGAACATGCGACCATCGCTTGCTCACCGGCGCAGGAAAACATCGTGAGGAAAACTTGCATGTCTGACAAGATTAAAAGTCTTTGAAGGTATGTGAAGTTTACCAACGCGCATTGGGCCAGTGTATCAGTGAACTATGGCCCAACACTTTCCCAGCCTGATTTCGAGAAGACCCGTGCCCATCATTATGGGTTGATATTATTATTTAAAAAGACAGCTAACTTTTAAATTATAGTAAATGAAAACTAAAATTACCCTTCTAGGATTGTTGTATGTGAGTGCAGCTCTTTCGCAAAAGTTAAATTGATTTGCAAGTTTTTTGACTCTTGGTTTTATTTCAATTTTTTCTTCATCACCACCAATTTCTTCTTCTTCTGTAAAAGAAAACATAATTTCAGAAGCAAATAGAAAATCTAAAACATCTTATTTTAAAATGTGAGGGTTCTTACTTTGTTCTGTCGTCTCTTCTAAGCCTTCTTCTCCTACCTCCTCTCCTTCTTCATCAACAGTGACAGCAGGTGCCTCTGTTTCATCAACTGCACCTTCAGTCTTTTCTTCTTCTTGCACATCCTCTGTTAAAAACGATTGCACAAAAATATTGTTTAAGTAACGAAGATGTTACACTAAAATATGAGAGATGAGATGTATCTAAAACTATCATATCTTCCAAATTCAACTAATCTAAGTACATAGATTTTAAAAAATCTTTACATGTAAAGAAGATACAACCAGACATTCCACTTCAAAAGTAGCTTACATGAGTACAATGTACGTATGAAATTTGTTTATGCCATAAGGAGGCAACCGAGCATTCGGAGCCTTATGGTTACTATCGACGCCCATAGACATCCGCAAAAACAAAAGTTGAGCAGATGCGTTGTCCTCTTTTTGGCTATTCCCTCCAATGGGCCACCGGAAAGTTATAAGCCGCACAAAAAGCGACAGCATAGATCGTGTCGACCCAATTCGGTTGCAAAGCAGCATGGCAATACTCTATCCTCTTATTGTTGTATAGATTTTGATTGCAAACATTACCTTCAGGTTTAACATCTTCAGTAGTTTGTTGTGTTTCAGGTTCCGGTTCCTCTTCTTCTTCCTCCTCTGCTGCTGACTTCTTAACTTTGACTCGTTTTGGTCCAGCATCATCAAATCCAACCATTCCTAGTGAAATTTTATTAATTCATTTAGTGTAATATAGTAACAGGACCTTTTCTTATAAATTATTTATTTTCTTTTTTTCCCTATCTCATAACTTCAGCGACTTTTTAAAGAACATAGATAGTCTTTATATGTATAATGTGCGTGCCTGGACTAACATGTCACAACTGTAGTACGGGGATGGTATAAGTCAGCCGCATCATTTACCTCTTATTAAATTAAAAAGATCTATTGGGGAGCAACCTTATTTTAAAACTAGCTGTCGGCCGCAGCTTCGCCCGCGTTAACTTAGATTTACAGCCGTACCCGGATAGATGATGATTATTTTTTATTGGCTGGTCACTGATATGTGGAATAGATGATATGGATAAAAAAATTGAAATGCTTAATTCTTTTATACTAAATTTATTTGATAATCATGCACCAATTCGACCGATCAAAGTAAAGCATCATCCTGCTCCCTGGTTGACAGATGAAATAAAGGCTTTTATCATTAAAAAACACAAAGCAAAATCCAAATTTAAAAAATGCAACTCTACTGAGCACCGTGAGAGATACATTTAAATAAGGAATCGCTGTAATACTAAGTGTAGAGATGCACAACGACGCTACATTCATGCTTCTGTTGAGGATGGCGACTCAGCTAAAATTTGGAGGTTTCTTAAGTCATTAGGTGTCGGAAAAAATCCAGAAACTACTACTTCATTCACAATTGACAGGAACCTCCTAAATTCACATTTCACTGCCACAAATACTCCGTACAATTCAGTACTAAATTTCACATGCTTAACATTCTTTCTTCTTTCCCAACACCTGACTTTCCACCGTTCTGTTTCAGTCAATTCACTGTATGCGATATTAAGAAGAATATTTTGTCCATTTCATCGAATGCCATCGGTGAAGACAATATTAGCCGAAATATGATTATCCCTATCCTTGATGTAATTGCTCCTATTCTCGTCCATATCTTTAATTATTCTATATCCTGCAGTGTCTTTCCATCTGTTTGGAAAAGCGCCCAAGTAATCCCTTTGCCTAAAAAACTAAAACCTAATTCTGTTACTAATTTCCGTCCTATTTCTATACTTCCATTCCTTTCTAAAGTTCTCGAACGCCTAGTTCATCATCAAGTGTCGCACTATGTAACCTTAAATAATCTTCTTAGCCCCTTTTAATCAGGATTTCGGCCTGGTCACAGCACTACTTCTGCCCTTGTTAAAGTCACTGATGACATTCGATTGGGAATGGATAATAAACAGCTTACGATACTTACTTTACTAGATTTTAGTAATGCTTTTAATACTATTGACCATGATATTCTAGTAAGCAGGCTACTAGAATATCATGGTCAATACTAAGTCTTAATTTTTCGCAATCTGTGGTTGACTGGTTTAAAAATTATCTTGTGGGCCGACGACAGCGAGTTCGAATGAGTGACAGCTATTCATCGTGGTCCAACATCGCTGCTGGCGTGCCTCAGGGTGGCGTTCTGTCTCCTTTGCTCTTTGCTTTGTTCATAAATACAATTACTCAATCAATATCGTCTCTCTTCCACATGTATGCAGATGATCTCCAAATCTATATCCAGTCTACCGTTGAGAATCTTTCTAATATGATTGTTGTTATGAATAAAGATCTAGAAATTGTATGTGAATGGAGCAAATGTAATGGACTTGTTATTAATCCAGTTAAATCCCAAGTTATAATTAGAGGTAGTCCAGGGCTCATCTCGCGGATAGACTGGGCAAGCTTACCTCCGGTGCTCGTGGGTGGTGTCCCTCTGCTATTTAGTAAAACCGTTAAGAATTTAGGAGTTCATATAGATAAAAATCTGTCATGGTCACATCATATTGATGAAACTAGCAAGAAGGTGTACGCAGTGTGGCACTCTTTAAGACGCCTTAGGAATCTCTTGCCTATTTCGACTAAAATTTTACTCGCAGAGTCCCTGTTTCTATCAATTCTAGATTATGCCGATGCATCCTACATTAACCTTACAGAAGAACAGCTTAATAAGCTTGAGCGCCTTCAAAATATTGCTATTCGTTTCATATTTGGGTTGCGCAAATATGATCACATTTCTGAGTTCCGCGCTAAACTCAAGTGGCTTTCCATCCGCCTTCGCCGGAATGCTCGTATTCTTTCCTTTTTATACAGCATATTAAATGATCCTAAATCTCCACCCTACTTAAAAGAAAAATTCGTATTCCATACGTCGGAGGTTAAAGAACTTCGGTCTACTGCAAATCTAGTTCTCCACATCCCCTCTCACTCTACCCATTTCTTTAGTTCCTCCTTTACGGTTAAATCTATTAAACTATGGAATTCATTACCTACTAACATTAAACAAGCAAAAACTTTAAATATTTTTAAATCTTTAATCAAAAGTTATTACCTAAATATCTCTTAATTTATTACTAGATATTATATATTTGTCTGTTTATTTTTATAACTTCCTCTGAAATATATCAAGAAAGTTCTATATAAAATATGTGTTTTAGTACATAATATGTATGTATTAAGATTTATGTATGTTGTGCATTTATTATTATTATTGTTTTGTATGTTTGTGTAGGTATATGTATATTTTTATCGGCAAATTTTAAGCGGCCAAATCGCTTTATATTAAGGAAAAAATTAAAAACGCAAAAAATAAAATAAAAACTACTTGGAACATACTAAAGAATGAAACTGGGAGAGTGGGTAGTCGTAGCTCTGAATTTAATTTAAATGTTGAAAATAGAATAATTAAGTCTGACGAGGAAGTTGCGACAGTATTTGAAAAATACTTTTCTGACATCCCGATTTCGACTACAAAAAATTTAATCTCATGTCCTGCAATTGCCGAATCATTGCTTAAAACCAATGTCAAACAATGTGAAGCTAACTTTAAGTTTAAAGAGATAGGACCCAAAGATATTTTAAATGCATTTTACTTATTAAACAATAAAAATACCCCAGATTTATGGGGAATATCTGTAAAAGTCACTAAGCTCATAGTTGATGTAATTGCACCCCATCTAGCAACAATTTTTAATAAATGTATTGATAGTGGCGTTTTTCCTGACTTAATGAAACATAGTCGAGTCTTGCCTCTTTTTAAATCTGGCAGTACATCAGATGTTACAAATTTTCGACCAATATCAATACTCCCCTCATTTAGTAAAATTTTTGAAAAAATTATGTTAAATCAGTTACTATATTACTTTGAAACCAATATGTTACTGCACAAAAAACAATTCGGATTTAGAAAGGGTCTCTCCACAACAGACGCTGGCGTTAACTTAATTGACCACATTTATGAGGCCTGGGAGGAGTCACGTGATGCTTTGGGAGTTTTCTGCGACTTATCCAAGGCGTTTGATTGTGTACAGCATGAGACCTTGATCAGGAAATTACGCCACTATGGGATAGACGGTACGGCACTGGATCTTTTGAATTCCTATCTTAAAAACAGGACTCAAAAGGTCGAGATAAATGGTAAAAGATCATCCGGGACTAAAATTGAGATGGGGGTCCCACAGGGGTCCATTCTAGGTCCATTTCTTTTTCTAATTTATGTAAACGATTTACCTTACCTAGTTAAAGATAGTCAAGAGGTAGTGTTGTTTGCTGATGATACTTCACTTATTTTTAAAATCAAACGACAAGAAACTAATTATGACGAGGTAAACAACACACTTTCGAGAATGGTACATTGGTTTAGCGTTAATAACTTGCATTTAAATAGTAAAAAAACTAAATGCATAAAATTTTCCTTGCCAAATGTTAAGCAACTGCAAACAAATGTACTCTTAGACAGTGAAAACTTGGAATTGGTGGACTCCACAGTTTTCCTAGGAATAACTCTAGATCTTAAGCTGCAGTGGGGTCCCCACAGCTAAATTGGCGAATAGACTCAGTTCAGCAGCATATGCAGTGAGAAAAATAAGACAGTTTACTGATGTAGATACAGCGCGAATAGTATATTTTAGCTACTTTCATAGCATTATGTCTTATGGCATACTTTTATGGGGAAATGCAGCCGACATAAACAACATTTTTGTGCTGCAGAAGCGGGCTATTCGTGCAATTTACAAGTTGCCTCCCTATTCATCTTTGAGAGAAAAATTTAAAGAAATAGGAATTCTGACTGTCACCTCTCAATACATCTTAGAAAATTTACTGTATGTCCGTAAAAACATAAATGAATTTTGTAAGAAAAGTGATATTCATAGTAGGAATACACGTAATAGACACAGGTTACATGCACCAATGATTAGACTTTCGAAAGTAAGCAATTCTTTTAGAGGCAACTGTATACGCTTTTACAATAGGATCCCTGAGTGAGTTTGTTTCGCCGGTTCTTCTCAGTGGGCTTACCTTGGAACCGGTGGTAGATTCAATTGACGTTCAAAAAGATACTGTATTAGTACTATTTTAAATAAAAAAAAATTGATTTTGATTTTGATTTTGATTTTATGTATATATGTAGGTATATATTACAGGTATATATTATCATATGTATTTTACATTATTCATTAAAATTTGTTATGTGATATAAATCATTCATAAAATATATAGTTGCACCTGCCTTATAATTTTTATAAAACATTTCCATTACCCAAAGGTTATTTGGAAGAAATCACTTTTCAGCGATAAAGTCGCTTTTATGTCCGCATGTTTTTTTTTGTTTTGTTATTCTGTTATATTTTAGTAATGTGTGTGCATAATAAAGAATATTCATTCATTTTTATAGCCAAAGTTACTGCTTATAACATCAGCTATCTGCCAATGAGAGTCCTTTCAAAATTGGCCGTTTCAGAGAACAGACAGACAGATAGACAGTCGGAACAAACAGACAGATAGACAGACAGACAGACAAACAGACAGACAGACAGACAGACAGACAGACAGACAGACAGACAGATAGACAGACAGACAGACGGACGGACAGATAGACAAAAATTTAAAAAAAAAGTTTATTTTGGTACATTCACCGTGTATGTATCCATATGCATTCAATAAAAAGCGGTTATTTTAATATAATACAAACAGACACTCCAATTTTATTTATCTATATGTATATAATATACCAGATGTTGGAACGCTAGCGAAGATTAAACCCTAATAATATACTATATAATGCATATAACCATTTATCTCAGAAACGTTTTTTAAAGAAAATTTTAAGACTTGTGTATTTCGCAAACCCGCAATGTATGTATACACGACGCGCGCGGTGCGGGAGTTCGTTCACCTCGTGCATGCGGCGAACGCTATCAGCTGATTGAGTGCACCTATTACATTGTTGTTTTTTTCAAAAAACCATAATTTTAAAGCATTATTATCAAATTCCTGTAACATTATGTTTACTAAACCGGATTATACAAAAAAAAAAGGCAACCAAAAAAAAGAAAACGCGTTTTTTACACTTGTATCATGTCAGGCTATGCCAACACTATCATACCTCTTCGTTTTCGCAAGCGCTCCAAATACACCCGGTATATATATATGTATTGATACTATGTATTAAAACATATTTACCATATCCAGCAGCGATTTGCGCCTTCGCCTCCTCTGAATCCTTACGAATAGCTGTTCCTTGGTATACATACAACGGATACGCTTTCCCATAGGTAGGTTTTGGTTTCGTAACAAACTTCCCTTGTCCATAATGATACGCCACTTCATCAGCTACCCATTGAGGATTAATTGTAGTAAGTACTCGCCCCACTTCTTCATCTAAATCCTGAGAATATTGTTTTGTAGTTTCGCAGATAGTTTTAAGCATAATTTATCATTACTGGTCTAGACTACTACATCACAAACTAGGTACCAAACGACCATATACTAATGATTCAGCCTGAAAACCCTTGCCCTGTTGCTCAACAGATCCGGGACACCTCACCAAAGGCGGCATTGGTGGCACTCGCCGGGTTTTAGTGGGTAGAGTCCACCTTACCATCTTTCAGGCGCAGCGAGGCCCACATACCCGCCTGGGGAGTCTCCACTCCCCCGCGGGATGCCTCACAGCATTTTCCGGCGTAAAAATAGTCTAAAAACCCTAATGCTCTTATCTTTGTCTTTAAGTTTCGTTAAAGCGTCGGCGTTATATTGCTATTAAATGTAATATGGCACTTGACTGTTATCATTCATACTCACATGATAAAAAATATATACTACATATATATAAACATATTGGTGATATTAAAATTATTTAAGAAAAGGAAGCAACGAGCACTCAACGTTCACAGTTTTGGATGTATTGACACTCTGCAACTACGCTCATATGTCATCGTTTAAAAAAAAAAAAAAACTAGGTTCATACTCACCGCTTCAGGCACATCTTCTTGATCGTCAGGTCTCACGAGTGTCTTAGGTTTCAACCACTCCAAGGCTTCATCTTCAAGGTTCATGCGCGATTTAGACGCATCCTTTTGCTATATACAAAATAAATCTATTAATAGACCACACACAATTTTCCGCATGACACGAATAGCACAAACCTCTAAAGCCAACAACTCTTCGTCTTTTAAACGATTTACTAATGATTTCAACATTTCACGAAGCACGCTAAACGGTAGCCAATGGATGAATGAAAGGAGTTTTAAATCTCTGATTTACGAGGTAGTCTCATTATCATATTTATGTTCAATTTTTATTGGTTACAATCATGTAAAGGTGAAAGCAAGCAAGCATTTGTGCTTTAACATGACATCCCTTATAACTCACGGATTCATCGACGTCTGACATGTTTTTAAGTATCGTAAGATTGTTTGATTTGTATGTTGCTTGTAATAAAAGCGCTTTAAAACTGCAGCGATTCCCTTACAAGCATGGCTCTAAATAGCAGGTGTTAACTGCATTGCATTGATTTGGCATCGCAGTGCTAGTACAGTTGTAGCCATAGCATAATTACTTCATTTTTTAAAAAATATTTAATACTTTTATTGAACCCAGAACATCGTAACTCACGCTCAAATAAGGTGTTGTTTAAGTACATTCTTTTACTTGAGTCTGGCTGTATAGCATAGTATTTCAGAAGCATATAAGATCAGAGAACCGTATTCTCCCCACCACGGTTCAAGCCTTGTCGTAGTGGTGGGGCTTAGTAGCCTAAGGTGAATCCAGCATCTTGGGCGAAGCAAATTCAACCAAATTCAACAAGGGGTGAGGATGCGAATCTCACCCCATTGCACTGTCTCGTTTGGAGGGGTTGTTCTGTGGTGCGGGACAATTCCTTTGTGGCTTGAGGGACTGACTAGCCGTAGAGCTGCTTTGTTGCTCAGCAGAATTGGGGAAACTCACCAAAGGCGGCATTGATGGCACTCGCCCGGTTTTAGTGGGTAGAGCTACGTCCACATTACCATCTTTCGGGCGCAGCGAGTTCCGCCTGGGGAGTTCCTCATCGCCTGCGGGATGCCTAAGATTTCCCGGCGCAAAAGAAAAAAAAAGAGTATCGTATTCTAAATACAGACTATATTATATACTATCCATGTACATGAGAAAAATGTTAATCAGATATAACGGTGGGGAAATTTCAGTGAAAATGTTGATGTAGTAGGACCATTCATTGACCTGGAAGTTTTAAGATATGTGCAAAATATGGAATAAATTATGACTTTTTTGTCGACTGCAATACTTTTTAGGGATGGCGTTGGTTAAATACTATACTTTGGTTGGCATTTTATGCAAAGTGAGAAGTGGGACTTTTCTTTCAACTTCACTTATTTTTAATAGATGTTGGAGAACAATATGGCCTCAGCATCAATTCTTGTGTTCAAATTTTAGTGTTTTGTTAGTTTTTATGGCGGCTTGATCGAGGTTGAAGTTGATGACCTTGAGCTCAAAACGTTTTTTATAAGAGTTTACCATTGCTTTGACTTAATTGTAAGTAACTTCTAATATCTTTGATAAGAATATAATAATGAATAGGCATTTACAAACGAAGTGTTTCCTAGTCTATATTCGAGATTCATTTTTCTGAACTACATAAAATTCCCGGTAGGAATATGATTTCCATTTGAACTGTACCCAGTAACTCTGTTTCTTGGGCGTGTCACCAAATTGTAATTAGTGCCGTGTCTGGTATCAGCTAGTACTGGACGACACGGCGAAGGCAGCGTTACTTGTACCTGATAACCACATTCCCGATGCTCGTTTCGTTTCGAACCTTCGAGAATTTTGAACTTCGAGGAATGAAAAAATATGCTTTACAAGATTTTAAATACTAGCAACAATTAGAATACGGATAAATTTATCTGGTTGCAAAAGGGATGAAACAATTATTAATAATACGAAATAAATTTCGCGATTTAGGATCGAAAGCTGGCAAATGACCCGAAACCGTTTGGTATATGGAAGAAAAAAGGTGAAGTTTATAATGCATTTAATGATTGCAGTGATTATTATTAATAACATACTTATTAAAAATACGTGAGTAAAATATTTAGATAATTTTGCATTTTAAATGAATAATTTCGTTATTCGAGTTTGTAGTAGTATATTTTAGTTCTCCACCAAGGTAGCCTTGTCGTGACGGTGGGGCTCAGTGGCCTAAGTTGAACCCAGCGCCTTGGGCGAAACAAATTGAACCGAGGGAGCTGCTGTTTGTACCCCTCTTATAAGAAGAGGGGACAAAAGAACAGGGGGACAAGGGGCGAGGATGGCAACCTCACCCCATTGTACTGTCCCAACGATGGGAGGGGTTTTTCTATGTGTGTGTGTGTGCGGGACAACCCCTCTGTGGAAGTGGCGTCAGTCCCTCGAGGGACTGACTAGCTGTAGAGCTGCCAGCTGTTTGCTCAACTGATCACAAAAGGCAGTATTGGAGGCACTCGCTGGGTTATAGTGGGTAGAGCTACGTCCACTTACTAGCTTTCGGACGCAGCGAGTCCCACATAACCGCGTGGGGAGACCCACTCCCCGCGGGATGCCTCAGAGCATTTCCCGGGGTTAAAGAAAAGAAAGTATATTTTAGTTCATTTTATGAATTTTGTAACTTAAAATCCTACCTGTAATTAATTGATGTAAGTATAAAAAATCCACCCTAGCCGCTTGGGTGGAACCACATTGAGGGTAAAGAATATATACCATTGAGGAAATCATAAATTATATTTTTCCTACTGGTACCTATTGTCTTTAAAGAATAAAGATATTTTACGCTTAGCATTTACATATATTCTTTTTATTTAAATTTGGAACAGCAATATCGTGTATCACTCACGCAATTTCACAACTGTACAATTCATAAACATTTTATTACTCTCGATCTATAAACACGCATTTACATCAAAAAATCCGTCAATCATTGATCATTCTAATAATATGTCTATGTACGACTAGTTATTCCCCGCGTCGTCTGCTGCTGATAACACCACTTATAACCGTCCTTTCTTTGTGCAAAAACCCATGAGAAGAACACCTCCTGGGTTTTAGATAGGGAGAGTCCAACACAACCTCCGGGCTTCCCCGGGCCCGGGGTATTATGATTTTCACAACGAAACAAAATAACTCTTATAACCGTCCTAAGGCTAGATGATTAGATTCCCTTATAAATATAGTAACGTAACGTGATTTTTCTTAAATGTTATTTATTTCATAGTTGTTAAATATTTTTTTAATATACACAGATTACATAGAATATATTTTTTAGATTAAAAATTAATTATTTAAAGTACAATTTGTTTAAAGTAAACATATATCAAACACAACTAGAACATGGGCACAGGTGAAGTAAGACGAACACAAAATAAACACTAGAAACGTAGAAATACAATTGAAATTGAAACGCAAGCACAGATATGTTTTAGCTGTTGTGCTTGGACAGAGACACATAGTAAGTAGGTTTATCATATTCATAGCGTTTTCCACACGGTGTCGCATTGTCGCACGATTACTGTAAAGTCTAAGCGTTTTTAACAATTATTATTTCTCAAAGCAACACGCACTTGTCGTTGGAGGTTTTAATAGTTCGTTGTTTTCGGTTCGGTTTTTCGGTTCTAATAATTCCATTTCCATTTTAGTTAACGTTTATAGTTTATGTTATGTTCCGAGTGTTAAATGTTAATTAACATTAGGTATATGAATATGTAAAAAGAGAGATAATAACTCTCCAAAACACTTAGGCGCATGACAGCGACCGCCCGAACCGCATATACCAGCGCCAGGGGAAGAGCGTAGCGAAGGCGGGGTCAGGCGGTCGCTGTAATTCGCCAAATTGTTTTGGCGGAATTGTATGTCTTTAAACTATTATGATTTAAAGCTACCAGTCTTTGTTTAGGTGGAGTAGTATTATAATACGTAGTGTGGTCTTATTCTGACTTAAAGCTACCATTATTCTAAAAAACATGTAGCATAAGCATAGCTTCTCAAACTGCATTGTAATATATGGCTGTTTGATCTTCTGTTTAGTCTTACTAAAATATAATAACACATTTTTTATTTATAACAATGATATTTTATGTGATGTTACTGATAAAAAAAATAACGAGCAAATGTGGCATATTTCTTTCACCATAAAATCGCGCGGCATCGCGACACCGTGTGAACGCGTTCGATATGACATTCCTTATACCAAACCAAAGACAGTTTTCACGGACACATTTATTCACAGCCAAGCTACACTCAAGCTGTACTTACTCTCAGGTGCTTTAGTAGGAATCCTAATGATTTCTCCGATGACTTTGTCCGCCATACTAGTTTTATTGGCTTATTCGTCCCTTGAGGGCTAGGCATCTAAATCAAGTACCGTTAATTGTTATAGGTTTTACTTTTATTACCTATTTGCTGTTCGTTCTCAAAATGAACTCTTTTCCTAAATGTACGTGATATTTTTGTTAAAAAAAAATGATTTCAAATATCAATATGTATGTAAGACAACTATTTATTCTAAATTTTGTATTTTCAAGAGGAAAATTTTTAGTTTGCAAGTATGTTAGTATTTTTATTACAGACGTCTAATTTTGACTGTAACATGTTATGAATGAAGATTTTCCAACTGTTTATGATTTTTTGACGTAACAACGTCTAATAAATCGATGAACGCCGGCTGCATGCACGCAATGACGTGTCATTGTCCCGTTACGCTTATTGTACGCTTGCGTTTTGTTATGACGTTGTCTATCGTCTATTGTCTTTGTAAAGTAACCAATTTTTTTCTTTTGTTTTACTTAATACAATTTACAAGGGCTATTTTAGTGGAAATAAGATTCTTCTCGAATCTTTTCATACACAATTTTATGAACAGGAAAAAAAAACATCCGGACCAGTTTGTTGTATTTATAACCACAATTCTATTATTAGTTCCTTTAATCGTAATTGAAGTCTGAAGAGAAAAATCGGAGGAAACATTTCTGTCCACGTCCTGTCTACAAATTACCGATCACAGGTTAAAAA
The DNA here is from genome assembly GCA_963853865.1 of Helleia helle. Classification (NCBI taxonomy): domain Eukaryota; kingdom Metazoa; phylum Arthropoda; class Insecta; order Lepidoptera; family Lycaenidae; genus Helleia; species Helleia helle. The sequence goes on along the minus strand of OY971433.1, from coordinate 12,773,261 downwards.
TATCATCACGTAAAGAAATCGATAATCGCCACACAGTTGCCGACTACAGTATTTGTCGAATTGATAGATATATCATCATCATCATCAGCCTCTATCGCCTCCCTAGAAGAACGACAAGACGACCGATCTCTCGCCAGTCGCATCCAACATGCACCGGCCACTGTTCGGGAAGACGATCTCCGTACAGTGGCCGGTCCGTGTTGATAGATATATATTAATAAGTATATATTATTTGATGATCAATGAAGTCTTGGCCGGCGACCCCCCGTGGGAACTCGTGGCGGAGGTTCTGGCCGAGACGCACTCCTATGTCTCGGATAGGAGGTCTCTCGGTGAGAGCCTAATGCTGGACGGGATCCTGCGGGCTCGCCGACTAGGGCAAGAGGCGTTAATGCGGAAGTGGGGGGAGGACCTAGCGTGGCAAACGTATGGAAAAAGCCTAACGGTTGCTCTGCGTCCGGTCCTCGAGCGGTGGATGCTTCGTAAGCACAAAACCCTCACCTTCCGTCTGACACAGGTGCTCACCGGGCATGGTTGCTTTGGTAAGTACCTGTGCCGGACGGCCCAAAGGGAGCCGTTGACAGTCTGTCACGATTGTGGCGCGGCCCAGCACATCCTCGAGGTGTGCCCGATATGGGCGGCGCTGCGTCATGATCTGACATCAGTCATCGGAGGGGACTTGTCTCTGCCGAGCGTCATCACCGCGATGCTCGGTGACGACAAGTCCTGGACGGCGATGGTCTCCTTCTGCGAGGCATTAATGTCCCAGAAGGAGGCCGACGAGTGGGTAAGAGAGGAGGCCGCCGACGAGGCCTCCCCCCGCAGGCGACGAACGGGGGTGCGTAGAAGGCGCTACTTAATGCGCCTACAGTAACGCCCCTGTGTTCGTGCCAGGCTTCAGGATGGGAACCTGGGCCCAGTATGGCACGACGTCGCGGGGACTGCTTAGTAGCGGTCGGGCAGTCCCCCCTAGTCCGGCCTTCGCCGGGGCCAGCCTGTCGCTGAGGTGATCCTGTCCGTTGCCTGCATATCCGGGACCCTCAAAAAGCGGCTGAAGGCGCTCGCAGTGGTTTTAGTTAGGGTGGGCACTCCCAGGTGCGAGTCCCACATTGGGTCAGGATCTACCCGAAGATCCTGGCTGCATGATTTCCCTGCGAAAAAAAAAAAGATCAATGAAGTCTTTATTTTTCAAGTATTTTAAAGTGAAATCTCTTGATATTTTATCGTGAAGATCGACATGCCCTGCAGTTTTAGTGCGGACAAATGTGCGACCATCCTAATAGTTAAAAACTATTTGAGACTCACGAAAGAGAGATTTTTTTTTAATTATAAAATAAACATTTGCCATACATTTCCCAACATTATTTACCATGTAATCGTTGTTTATTAGCGAAGCACAATATTTGAAAGAGTCGAGAAAATTCAATACAAACTAAAAAAATAGTATGTATTTAATTTATTAGTTAGGTATATTATTTTAAAATAGTTTAATAACGTATTATTCTGGAGTATGCTGTATTACAGGTGACAGACACATTCAGAAGAACAGATGGCCGATGGGCCAATAAGGTTCTAGAGTGGAGGCCGAGTTTGGGTAGACGAAGTGTTGGTCGGCCATTAACCAGATGGGAAGACGATCTCCGTGCGGTGGCCGGTCCGGGTTGAAGCGAGTGGCGAGGGATCGGTCGTCTTGGCGTACATTCAAGGAGGCCTATCTTCAGTAGTGGACGGATAAAGGCTGATGATGATGAAGCTGTATTATTTACAGCTTATTCCATGTTCATACGGTGAATTTCAATTGACCATAAGCAACAAATAAAGAACCTAAATATCGTATACAGAATAGCAAATAACGAAAGTTTCTTTTTACATATCGTCTTGACTTTCAAGTTAGATTTCTGGTATTTCTTGGTAACAGAGAAATCGCACGCAGAAAAAGAACAGTAAGGCTTTTTAAGTAAAAACTGTTATTAGGTCTAAGTTTTTTATGTTTTGAGTAGGTACCTAATGTATATATATTTTGCTATCATATTTCATGAGAGGTTCATTTATTTATATATTATAGAAGCTGTTCTATAGATTGACTCATCACGATATCTCTGAAACTGTATGACCTAGAGAATTGAAATTTGGTAGGAATATTACTTTTGCCATGTAGAGGTCAGCTAAGAACGGGTTTTTAATTTTTTTATTTTTTATTTTGCCAGAACGAAGTCTGTGCGGGCAGCTAGTTATCAATATGTGCTTGGAAATAAGTCATGAAATTTATCTATATTTTGATTTGACAAAAAAAAAAATAACATGCCCTACAAATTATACAACAATTTCATTTTAAACTAATAAAAATATCATACCTTTTTGGGACCCATACCAGATTCTTATACCTTGTGTAAATATCTCGGAATTATCGCGAAAACATTTTAAAAAATGTTCAAAATATCGAAATAATATCTGTGTTATTTATCATGCGCGCGCACACGTTGTCATGGCAACCCGGGGTGCTCCCCGCTGTTTTGCCCAGCCTGGAAACTCTAGTGTTACAGAGTCTGTGGATTGATCGCTATCAAACAGTTTTTATATTGGAACTTAAAGAGTTTGCATTCTTTTTGTGTGAGTATTCAACCTTTTTGTATTGCGTTACATCGTGTATTTATATTATCTGTGATAATTGTAATTGTAATTCCTAATTTAAATGTCTTAAATTGAATTATTTGTATGCTCGATGCGCAAAATATATACCCATCATGTTACTAAGAATAGAAGCTTTTATATAAATGAATTATGAAAATAAACATTAATATTGTTTCGTATATTTTGTGGATTAATTATGATATGTTATTATATAATTCACGGCCTCTGGTGAGGGTAACTCGTGAAGGTCGCGGCTTTGAAATTCATTGTAAACATTTTAATTATAATACAAAAACAAATATAAATTATTTTCAAATCGCATCAAATTCGCAGAGTGCAAGTTCTAAGAAAATTACTACGGGTCTAGGTTAGCGTAGTGCTACTAGTTTTTTTTAAAGTTGTCAGTTGGATTTTTTTTTTTATTAATATTTTATGGCCTGGTTACGATTGTCAGTTGGATGTGCGTAGCTGGTCCTTTGGACACAATATGCTTTTTCTTTTTAATTTATTTTTTGTCCCAACACCTCTGTATAATATAGGTAATAATAACGAATATATTACGAAATTAGTTCTTTTCATAGGTGGCGAGTCGGGATACTAATAGTCAAGCTGGCGGGTGGAGATAACCAGGACGGGGTTCTGATCCCGTTGCTCACGGAGCCCGATGACAGTGGTATAGATAGTGACGATGAAACGAGCGTGCGGAGACGCGCGAGACCTGGAAATAGGAGCCCTCAAGTTAGTTTAATATTAGTTGAGTGTATCTGGCAGACGTGCCACCTGATCGTCAGCCAGTGCCAGCGTCACCCACGAATATAAAGGAGTTAGCCTGGAACTAGCTCAGACAACTAATTCATAACGGGATGTGTAGGAGGCGCTACTTGATGCGCCTCCAGTAACGTCCCTGTGCTCGTGCCGGGACAGGATGGGAACCTGGGCCCAGCATGGCACGACGTCGTGGGGACTACTTAGTGGCGGCCGGGCTGTCCAAGGAGTAGTCAGGCCTTCGCTGGGGCCAGCCTGTTGCTAAGGTGATCTTGTTGCCTGCAGATCCCTCGAAAAGCGGCTGAAGGCGCTTGCACAAAACCATAGTAGGGTAGTGCAAGGGCGGGTCCCCACATACGTCCAGGAGCCTTGCCCGAGGTTAACCTGGATCGTCGATTATAAGACGTTGTCACGTCAAATGGCATCTTATTCATGTATTGCTTATCCTGAGAAATAACATGTTAAGTAATTACACGGCCCGTTCTGCCCTGCTCACCAAAACACAGCAGATTTTTCACGGGAAAAGGCGCGGCAAATCCCATAACAAGTACTTACATCTAGTACTAAGCTTGTGTGAAGTAAGCAACAAGTCATATTATTCCAGCCAGTTGAAGTTAGCAGCGATGAGGAGATCCGAGTGATCGTAAGTCCTCCGCCGATGGCCTGGGCCAGGTTGAGACATCTTGAGGAACAATTGGTAAGGAAATTCACTCATTTTTAATCGACTTCAAAAAGAGGACTTCAAAAAAGGTGAAACAACCTTTACGGCTCTTAACGGCTTATTAACACTTTTACGCGATAAAACACGTAAAGGTTGTGCCATTTTAATTTTTCATAGTCTTCATGTTTTTATGTTCATTACAACATTACAATCAAATAAAAAATACAGAATACAAACAAAAAATACAGATTGAATGAATGAATGGAATGAATTCAATCACACCACGTTAATCCAACGTCGTAAGTTTGTAAGAACTTGTGCTGTGGGTACTTGGAACGGTAATATAATATTTAAGAAAATTATATAAATACAGGACTTAGATAATATAAGTGTGAGGCTTTTTTCTTTTGCGCTGGGAAATGCTCTGAGGCATCCCGCGGGGAGGGGGATGGGCTGGCGGTTATTTGGGACTGCTCCCGAAAGATGGTAAGATGAATGCCTATGGTGAGGTGCCCCGGATCTGTTGAGCAACAGAGCACCTCGACGGATAGTCAGTTCCCCAAGGAACCGACGCCACCTCTACCAAGGGGTTGTCCCGCACCACACAACAACCCCTCCCAACGTCGGGACATTGCAATGGGATGAGGTGCCCATCCTCACCCCTTGTCGGTTCAGGTGCTGGGTTCACCTTAGGTTACTGAGCCCCACCACCGCGACAAGTCTTGAACCATAATGGGGAGTGTCCAGCAGTCTGATTCGACTACCCATCACTTTATTTTCCTGATGTTACTAACTTTGTTTTGAAATAGTATTCCTAGGAAATGGAATTATTCCATTTAATTGGAATAAAAGATCTACCGAAATATATAATACCGGACCATAGCTACCAGTAATAAAATAATCTAGATAAAAAAATCAAAGTGTTTTAGATAATAATAATAATAGATAGTTATAATAAATTCAAGGATACCGAAGCGCAATGTCATAGTAGGGTTAACAATGTGACCTTGCAAAATAACGATTTTCGTCGAACTAACGACGACATCATATAAACGATATCTTTAAACGAGCCATTCTATGTATATGATTGTCATGAGATTTTACTCATAATAGTGCAAGCTCATTTTAAAGTTAGCCTTTATTACTAATTAGCCTATGTGAGATTACTAGACATAAGGTTATGCAATTTATGGAGAAAGGTGTGAAAAATATATTAAGGCGATGTTAACTTTAAAATGCTACGGAAAATGTGTTAACCCTCAACAAATATAGTTTTTTGTTACTCAACTGACATCGCGGAGTGAAATTTTACGCCAAATAAAAATTAAAAAAGGGTGTAACGTTAAAAATGACTTCAGTTTATGATTTTATAATATGTTAAGTTAGGATTTTATGAATCTATAAATAAACAAAAAACGACGTTTATTTTGAATATATTATCTTAAAATATGTTATAAATTTGGAAAAAAAAGTCACTGTTTATTTTTTACATTTGGCTTATAATCACTCTTCAACGCAAATTTCAATAAAATCAACAACATAATTCTTGTAATAAAAAAACTAGAGAGGTGTCAAGGGACACCCGGATGGAACGAAGTTCCTTTCGAATAATTAGTGAAGGAATTGTAATAAAAAACAAAAAAGTACATACACACACACACACACACACATAAGTGTGGATGTGTGTGAAATCAACGAAAAATATTACCAATGATTTAGAAGCGCGCCATCTGTCAATGATATATGCAAACTGTATCAAATACTGTTAGGATGGCGATGCTGGTACGTATTGAATCAATGTTTTAATAAGAATCAATCAATGTTTTAAAAATTTTTAATAGATTAACTATCACACTATTGTTTACGCATTCCGTTCGAAATTCGTTAAAGAATTACCGTGCAACTAGTATATTTAGATATTGAAAGTCAAACTTAATGTAATGGCAGCACTATCTATGAAAAACTTTATTTGGAGATATTACAATATAATTAAAACAAGTATGTATACTAACAGTTTTTTTTGAAGTTTTTTGAATTTTTATGAAATTGTGTGTGCCCCCCCGCCTCCCCGATTAACAATTCTGTCCTAATATTATAGTAAACAAAAATAGGTATAAAATTTTTATTTTTTTTTATCGATAAAAATCAGAGCATCTCCCGGCGTAAAATAATAATAAAAAAAAATGTCACCGAGATCGGTGGGATTTGAACTGGAGTTTTTTACTAAGCAGCCCCAATAGTGTAACAAAAACAACTACCAACGCGGTAATGTGTCAATCAAAAAGCCGCACGTCTTACAACTATAGCAAAAAGCCAATACGCGAAGCGGCCGCGCGCGCGACACTATACATACCTACGTATGCGATATACTCGCAAAAAGTGTCGTGCCAACTTTTCGTAAGAATTTTTTTCCGTCTAGCCCCCTTTGTAACGCGCGAAAAGAAACTACGTTCAAAAAAAAAACAAGAACAAAATGAACTACTTCTCTGCAACAAAATTTTTGTATTCTTTCCTCTTGATGATGAAATAAAAAACACAAATTTTCACTTAAATTATATTAACTATTTTTTTTACATACATGAAAGACATTCAATTCTATGTACTGAATGTTTTTTGCATATGAAGTTTTCACACTTATGGCAGTATTTGGATGATTTTTTTAGTAGACTCAAATTGGGCACGGAATCCACTAAATCCCGTTCTTCAATGCCATCATCTTGTAGGATGTTCGCAACTTGTTCATCGGATAGAAACCTACTCATATTGCTTCAGTTCTTAAAATAAAAACAAAATAAATTTGTACGATAGTAAAAAAAAAAAACAAAATACGTACATATCTAACACAGTGGAGTGTAAACTTACCCCATAGGTTGGTACAGCTCAAATGGATGATTTTTAACTGAAAAAATATATTGCAGTTTTTATGCAACTGGGGTGATACTTAATCCCATGATGTCAGTTAAGGGTTACTAAAAAAATCTAAACAAAATCCCTTATTATTCCCAGATATCCAAAACGAAAGACTCGTTTTGGATATCTGGGAATAATAAGGCTTATGAGCCTTATTATTCTTCTTTACTTTTAGGTTAATGTGTTGTAATCGGTACATTTTAAAGAATCAGCTTTTCATATACCTACATACTCAAAAGGCTTTCGTATTTTACATTTTTCTTATGAATCAACTTACCATTCACGAAGACTTTAATTCTATTCTAATAAAAAAAATATTAATTTACAGGATCTCCTGCAAAAGCAGAGCATGGTTATTTTCAACAACGCCTCCCGGTTTATCAATGAGACGGAGTCCAAGAGCCCGGATCGGTCCTCCCCGCTCCTATTTGAAGTGGAGCTGACCGCTTCTGACGAGGATGAGGATACGTCGGCATTTGAACTGGTGATACCAGTCCAACCGCGGTACAAGCGGATCCCCACATCACCCACGACCAAGCGCAAACCAGTATTCTTCTGCAGTTTCTTTTGCTGTTTCAAAAAATGCTCTTAAACGTGAGAGTCAGTGTATTTTATGAATGCTGTTTATTTTAAAAAACATATTTACCGAAAGATATTCTTCTATATATTTATAAGATTTGGGTGGGAGATGGATATAATTATGTACATTTATAGAATTACTATTTTTATTCATACGGTATTTATATTCTAGTATGTATTATATTATAATGTTGAAACCTCTAAGTAAGAAGAATATTTGGCTACAGTTCGCCTATATAAAACTTTTTTATTTACTATGAGTGACTGTTTTCCGACTACGGCGTTTTACACTAAAACTATTGAAAGGATAATTGTAACTTATCTCTTAATTGATATTTATGAACGGTTTATTTTATAATAGTTTTATCGCCATTTTGAAAAAATATTATTTTTCATAATATTTTACGAGTTAAGTATTTATTTTAAAGTTTATGAATACATTACGTAAGGTAATAAATTAACGTTAGTCTTTTACTTGAGTACATGAATCTTGTCAATTAATTATTAAATAATAATTATTAATTAAATTATTTAATAATTATTAGTAAAAATGTATTATTACACAAACGCGTTACTATTTATATGCAAAAATACGTAATTATTTCTGTCCTAAAAATTATTTGATAGAATATTATATATAATAACTTAATTTGGGTTTTCGAACTTATTATAATTTAAGGTTAAAAAAGATGTTATCCTTAGATGTTATCATTGTTTAGAATTTATCAAATTTGAAAATTGTTATCATTAGATAGTGTTTAAGGGTTTTTTTTATTTTGCCTAATATTTTATCTATGCCTAATGAAACAAAATTTAATTCTATTTGGTCAATAAAATGAATTTATTTTCTCATGTTGATTGTTGATCAACGTTGTGAATTGAGTGCTACAAAAATCTGGCATAAAACCTGATAGAGTAGTACCTAATGTGATTCATAAATTTCCGAAACTGGTGAGTGATTACGTCAGTGACGTAATAGAAATTCAACCAACCAATGATCTGTGTGTACATCCCATCGACCAATCATCCATCAATGGCCATCAATCGGCCAATCAGAGCGTCGCAGCACAAATTTGTCGGAATTTGTTTTCATACAAAACACATAACATTACCGCTCTATCCGGTTATAATATAAGCTCGATGTCTGTTAGCACTCAATTCACAACGTTACTGAGGTTGATGACGCTTTTCCTGTAAATATTTTTAATATGTAGGCTTATATTAATTGTGCAAGTTACATGGATTTTTACATGGATTAAATGGATTTTGTATACTATTATTGACAAGAAAGTTTTTAGTATTCTTTAACTTAACATTATCATTTTTACTTTTAAAGCTATTTAAAACAGGATATTTACCATGTTTGTGCATAATATTCCGTTTTAAATAGTTTTATGGTTATTAATATGCAGACATTAAGACTGATTTCAGCCAAAAATATTATATTAATTTCCTATTCTAAATGTTATACTTCAATGTTGTAGTTTCGCAATGTAAGTATGGTTGATGACTGATTGATAATTATATTCTTCAAAATAAATTTATTTTTACGTGGCTCGTTGAAATTATTTTTTACCCTGTTTTTTAAATATATGAGTATAATGATAGACATTTTTTTTTAATTTCTTAAAACGCTAGTTATAACCACAAACTATATAGAGAATGGGTACTACGTATTGTTATAACATACAAGCAGTCTGTCCCGGCTTCGAACGGGTAAATAATTTATAGCCTTTGTTAGGGCGAGGCCAAACGAGCGTAATTTTTTGAGCCATGAGTCGCGTAAAATGGAATTATGGTATAAACACTCAAAGGAGAGGAGGAGACCATGGCATGACAGCGTCACGCCAATGCCGTCACAGCATTCGTGTCGATTTTACTACCAACATGCGCTAAATGATAATATAGGGAAAAAAAAACATTCGAATGAAAATGAAAATTTAAAAATTTCATTAAACTTATTTCGTAAACTACTATAATTTTATAAGAATGACAAATTTACCGGTGGCAGGGAAGCGCTGTGCCGCGCTCCCGGATGCATGGGTACCACCATCTTGCTTGTTTCTCCCGTGAAACAGTTTTGCTGTGTTTCGGCGAGAAGGGCAAGACAATCAGTGTAATTACTGGAACCGAGACTTAAGATCTTATGTCTCAGGATAGGCCACACATAAATGAGTTGCCTGGGCTCGTTCCAGGTATACTAGTTTATGTTCATGGGCGACGTCGACCACTTACCATCAGGTGTTACGTTTGCCAGTTTGCCTATCCAACTAACATAAAAAAAAACATAAGAAAAAAGATTATATCAACTGTCATCAACTATCAATGAATTTAATGTTTTAATTTTATTGCTATCGACATAATATTATAACCATAAAGTTAATGATTAAGGATGCGAGTGGCAAGGGATCGGCCATCTTGGCGTTCATTGAGGGAGGCCTATGTTCAGCAGTGGACGGATAGAGGCTGATGATGATGATGATGATGAAAGTTAATATACCTAGCGGAAATATTAACTTTATGATTATAACTGAAAGCAGTATTATATTCTTATTAAAAACATATGCCATACTACTCGTCCACAGATGGCGTTGTTATAAATTGCTACATTAACCAATGAGACATCTAGCGAGGAATAATTGCAGTTAAGTTTTTGCAAAGCTATTCGTAGACATGTCGATGGGTCCTATGTATATGGACCAAAATGCAAAATTACAACTTTACAGGAGAGGCTTCCAAAGTTTAAATTTGCTATAATTGTCGATTGATAAAACCGAAGTTTACGAAACTTTGCTCGTTATCTAAGACAACTATCCTCCTCATTTGCACTACACTATTTTATTTATACATTTATCGGTTATTTTTTAACGTCACATTGGCCCTTCTACGTTAGTTTTTGTTAAAATATTTTTGTTTGAAAACACCCTAAAAGGTCCGATGTGCCATATTGGCCATTATACGCGTATTATGCTAAGTAGCATAAAGTAAATCTTTATATTATTTTTTACTTATAAAGTCTATCGAAAATTAAAGTAGTTGATTATTCCTTAATTAAAATAAAATATATTTAGATAATAAGCTAAATAAGTCACATTGACACTTATACGTTTTACTATTTGCTAACCGGCTAACTTGAGTTTTCAGTTAGACCATTTAAATAATAAATAAATTATAGTTAAAAAAACTAAAAAACACGCATTAATAGCAAACTCAACTAAAAATTTGAAAATATTTTTTAATGGATGAATTAAATGGGTTAACAAAATTACTTATTGTAAAAAAGCGTGGTGCTTGTAACTAAGTTTTTATATTAAATAGATACCGATGAAATATTTTTAATAATGAATATTGAGCACCTCACGCTTTTTTATAATAAGTAATTTTGTTAACCCTTTAACTATAATTTATTTTTTACTTTCTAGTGTCGATTTTTTTAATTAAAAATTTTCTTAATTGAAGGTACTCAACTAATAAAAATCACTTTAGAAATGAGTGAGACTAAAAACAACATAAGTGATGTAGGTAACTTGCGCGCCTTACGCCTTCCTAACATGTGCTATCCTGATATCCATATTTACAGTATAAAACGTATGATCCGTTGCGGCTTAGACCAAATAATTATGTCCTTCCGCATAATTGAATGTCATCTTATACTTATTAAATTGTAACGCAAAAAGACAATGTAATAAAAATGTATATGATTTATGCACATCACAGTGCGGTGGGCGGCCCAGCTAATTGGTCCAAACTATAAACAAAAGTCGTAAGTGCGGCCCAACTGCCCGCGTATAAATCTCTAAGTACTCTTTGGACCTTGTACGTTTAAATTCATGTCACTTACGCCGTTTACCGTACTAATAAATCGTGTTTCTATGCAGAAATCTTTATTTTTTTATAGTTCACACGATTAATTATATCGATAAGATGCGTTTACCATAAAAAAGTCAAAATGGCCAAATTGTTAGTTTGGCCCTTATACATAGGACCCATCGATGTAATTGCTCCGTGGTAGACATCCAACCGTTTCGATAGCTTTGGGAACATTAATTATTTAACTATAACACTTATAGACACTAGAAATAACGAATACCTACCTCAAAACGAAAATTACGAATCTGGTAAAACTTTTAACACTTATTTTTATTAAAATATGTCAATTATTTTAACTAGCTCCGGAATATATTCAAGATATTTTCAACTTTTTGACGCGACAACGTCAAATTCGATGGAGCCGGCTGCAAGAACGAAAAAACATGACGTATGAGATGACGTATGCGGGGTTACCTCGCTCTGAGGCGTTCCATTTTCTTATGACGTTGTCACGTTCAACCACGTTCAACTATCGTCAGTAAACCGACATACAGATAACCGATTTCTTCTTTCACATATAACTCACATAAAGAAATGTCATGGTAAAGAAATCACGCTCAAGTTAATAATCGTTTTCCAGACTTGCGAAGATTCTCATCTCAAGATGAGATTGAAAACTAGCTTAGCTGTGGTCACTCGATCTGTCTCCATTTTTCACCTATACAAGTACTGGTTTAAGGTACGTTAATTACAATTTATGAAAGCACTAGATGTTGCCCTCCGTTTATTCTGTATTTTTTTAGATTCCCTTTTAATAGCTGTATTCTCTTTCTAAGGATTTTATCTATCCTAGCCAAATTTGATCGAAATCTGCTCTGCCTAGGTATAAAAAGCCAACAGACTATTAAAATGATGGAAAAACAGACAGGTACATTTATTTTAGCATTTATAAATAGCAATAAAGATAGTTCTCTGTTGTGTTTATTTAAAAGTCCAACACGAAAATAAATATAACAATATAGAAATCATTTTTATTAATACCAATTCGCAATAAAACATTTCGTAGCATGTTTGTTTTCTTGTGAACAGTTCGCTTAATTTAGTTGAAATAAGTACTTCGAGATAATAAGATCTACAACACCTTTCAGAGTTTTAGAGATCACGATACTAAATGTAAATAAAGTTCATAAATGTAGAGCATATTATTTTTGATCTTTGTAAGTATTATTAATATCTATACTAATATTACAAAGCTGAAGAGTTTGTTTGTTTGTTTGAACGCGCTAATTTCAGGAACTACTGGTCCGATTTGAAAAATTATATCAGTGTTAGATAGCCCATTTATCGAGGAAGGCTATAGGCTATAAAACATAACGATGTAATTATCAGGAGTAAAGTTAAGCAGTTAACGCGGGCGAAGCTGCGGGCAACAGCTAGTTTAATATAATCGCCAACTTTCACGAAAATATTAAGAAAGGTATAATGAAGGATGGTTGTCATAGTATAGCTCTCCCCACCATGGTTCGAGCCTTTTCGTGACGGTGGGGCTTAGAGGTGTGGAACAACCCCTCTGTGGAGGTGGCGTCGGTCTTTTGGGGGACTGACTGATAGAGGTTCCCTGTTGCTTAACAGATCCGGGACACCTCATCAAAAGCGGCGTTGGTGGCACTCGCTGGGTTTTAGTGGGTAGCGCTGCGTTCACATTACCAACTTTCGGGCGCAGCGAGTCCCACACACCCGCCTGGGGGGTTCCCCTCCTCCACGAGATGTCTAAGACTTAAGAGCATTTCCCGGCGCAAAAGAAAAAAAAGTATAGCTCTAAGGCAATAAGGCCGCCAATAGTACCCATTTACTTTGCTGTATTTAACGTGTAAATAATGTAATGTGTGCAATATAGTTTATTTATTATTATTATTATTATCACGTAGTTTTTTCACCTCCTGCCTTGCACTTCCTCTATGTTTGTTTATTTTTTTTTTGTATAACCAGTCACTACCAACGATATTTCCGAACCGACCTAGGGACCTTCAAGAAAAGAGCATACTCATATTTGAAAGGTAAAGCACCTGCTAATGACGTAGCGGGTGTCTATGGATGTCGCTTATCACTTACCACCAGGTGAAATGACTGTCTAGTTGTCCTCTATTCTATAATCATCATCATCAGCCTCTATTAGTCCACTGCTGAACATAGGTCTCCCTCAATGAACGCCAAGACGACCGATCCCTCGCCACTCGCATCCAACACGGACCAGCCACTGTAGGGAGATCGTCTTCCCACCTGGTTAATGGCCGACCAACACTCCGTCTACCAAAACGTGGCCTCCACTCTAGAACCTTATTGGCGCATCGGCCATCCGTTCTCCTGAGTGTGTGACCAGCCCACTGCCACTTCAACGAGCTTAATCTCCGCGTGATATCGGTTACCTTAGTTCTCTGACGGATGTCTTCGTTCCGAATCCTATCTGTCATAGAAACACCCAGCATAGCACGCTCCATACTCCAACGCACGTTGAGCTACGGCAAACTTTCGGACCAGTCGTAAAATTAGAGGCCACTTTTCGGCCCCGTAGGTCATCACGGGGAGAAGGCATTAGTTGAAAACTTTCGTCTTCAAACTCTGCGGTACAGACGACGTGAGAATATGGCTCTCTTCTATAATAAAGTTAGTTTTGATGTAGTGGATGAGTAAAGGACTATGGCCTACCAAGGTACTATTATCAGGCTGAGCATCATAGCTGCTTAAGCCAACACTTGGGCATGTCCGGCTTTGATACCTCCGCCCTATTTGAAACTGTTGTGAAATCACGAACGCTGTTACAGAATTTAAGGAACACGCCCTTTTTCCTATACTTATATTTTTTATTTTTTTATGCTACATTGATAGGCAAACTGGCCTAAATAAAAAAATGGTGGTACCCAATCAACCGAGAGCGCGGCACATCGCAACCTCCCACCAGCAAATGGTCTATTACTTACCATCTCATGAGCCAACTTCGTTAAAACTGTAAAGGCTGAGACAGACTATTGCTTTTTTATCTTTTTTACAGGATAAAGTAAATATACCTAGCGGAAAGGTATATTAACTTTATGGTATTTCCGCTACCTTATGTAATACATAAAGACAAGCCTTTTTATAACCGCTACTTGTTTTATTTCAAAAACCTAAAAATGTGACATTAAAATTTATTGTAATTTTATGCTAGTCTTGTACAATTAAATAAGTAATGTGTTAATTAAATATTAATGAAACCTCACGCACGGCGCATCGCAAGGCCGATTCGTGACACTATGTTTTTTTTTTACAAAATTTTAAAGCACAAGGACGAGAACGAAAGCGCTTTTAGTTGTCTAAACACGACAGCCGTATAAATGTCTTGAATATCTGCCAAGCAACTTCTACGATATTCGAGCTGAAATTTGATCAATTTAATAGAAATGTATTTGTTTTGTACGAGGTGGATTTTGTGGTTGCATTTATTTTTATTATATACGTAAATTTACTAAGTCATAAGTCCAGGGCTCGTATCTGAGACTCTATCTTAAGACAGTAAAGCATTGATTTCTAATGTTTGCGCGAATGTAACAACTTATACGGATCTTATCGAGTTTTGTAAAGATTTTTACAAGCCCGACGTTTCGGGCTTTACAGCAACCTCATGGTCACGGGAGGACCAGACCAACGTTTTTGTAAAACATCCGAAACACCGCTTGTAAAAAAAAAGCCGCGATAAAATACTTTTTTTTACTTCTTCAGCTTTATGAAGCTGAAGAATTTGTTTGTTTGAATTTAAGTTTACAGGCTTTTGTGAATACGAAATGGATATCTTTAGTAAAATAATAATATCATAAACGTAAAAGTTTGTAAGAATGTATGGATGTGTGGTTGTATATTTGTGATTGACACGCAAAAACTACTGAATGGATTTTAAAGAAACGCAGAAATAAAAAGGACTCCTTAGGTATGTGTTAATTAAATATTAACACGTAAAGAGCCCCGCGGTCTCACCCCCGTACTTCCCATTCCCGTGGGAGTACAGAGATAAATTATATCCTATATGTTATTCTAGTATATAAGCTATGTTATTGTAAAGTTTCATTAAAATCCATTCAGTGGTTTTGGCGTGAAAGAGTAACGAAAGTACATCCAAACATTCTTACAAACTTTCGCGTTTATAATATTAGTAGGATACCACAATGTAAACACCAAACATACTAAAATACATAAAATTAAATAACATTAGACATTCTTATCACTTATGAGATATTTCTTTCAAATGAACAATTTTATGGACATATACTTCGGACTAAACATTTCCCAGTCGATGGCATTACCTACAGGATCATCCTTGAATGGCATCGCAATCAAAGTTTATTAGCCCCATGCTAAACGTCCGCACTCGGCACACGTGAAGGCTATTTAATAACGTCTGGGTGGTAGCGTGGCTCAATGAGTGCGGGGCGGCGCCCTACCTCCGTTAGTCGCGCCTCACGCCCCGGAGGAGCTGCACGTGTCCTCCGCCTCGCCCGCGACTTATGTAACCATCTGCACGGTGAGTCCGCAGCCTCCGAGCCGCCACCCTCGGCCCACCGTCCCCGCCGCGCTAGTTCACGCCGCGTCGCGAACGGCCGCGGAACCGGCCGCCTCCTGACTGATAAACTCACGGAACCCGTTGTCCCTATTGTGCAATCGTCAGCTGAGAGGTGACATAATCGATGCAGTAAGTACCGGTGTTCGATAAGTGATCTGCGGACTCCTGGTTATGTAACTGGAGTGTGCTTGTGATTCGCGCCGACCGAGCGTCCGCTGAAGACGTTGACGCGTTTAATAAGCTCTTATATTTTTCTGTTATCCTGGTAGAGAATCCTTAAAATATAAACATGTATAATGGAGGTTATATAGTCTAGAGTGTAGAGGGAAAACGGTCTTAACAATAGATAATTGGAGGGTGGATCTCAAGGAGGTCATCCAACCGTGTAGCATCGAGAGACCTCCACAATTTTTCCAATAAAATAAATTTTAATAGAGAACATCCGAGAAATCGTTCGAACAATAAATATCTTTTGAAAATAAATGTTGTTGCGTATTTTTTGTGGACTGTTTATAATCAAGATGGTACAAAGATACAACATAATATATTTTAAATGTAAAATTAAAATTTTAAGTGAAAAATAAATATCGTTATAACAAAGTATTCTTTTCGTTATCTTCAATAGTTTTTCTTATGTAGAAAATATTGTATTTCTAGTCTTATAAAGCGAAACTTTAAGTTTGATCTTTAAGAGTGAACGCAATAATAAATTAAATTGCTAGCAAGGATAATATTATCCTTTAAGTTAGCCTCCTTAAAATAGAAAAGCCTGTTCTTTATTATTTATTTATGCACGAAAATAGTAAAACTTCAATTTTGTTGAACGTCACGTTGAGCTTAGAGGCTAAAACCGGGGCTAATAATATATATTATTAGGCTAAATTAATTGATATTACAATATATTTGTAACTAAGAAGACAGGATAAATAAAGCTAGCTTATAATAAAAAAAGTCATTCGATTTGCAGAGGGTTTGAAATACTTTGGGTTCTGCAGTTTTGGCGTTCATCTTTAAATACATTGATAAGACGATTTGATACCGATTTTATCGTCGTAATGAGGTTGTTCTTTAAGGTTTTATATTTTTGAGTTCTTAAAGTAAACGCGAAAATCTAGAGTGTGAATGAGTGAACAATATAATATCTAAAGAACATAGGAAATTTTAAATAGAAATAAGCGTGATAGATATATATTGCTAATAAGTGTGTATTTATTTATGTAAATACACCTAAATAATATAATATATATTAGTTTATCGTTATTATAATATTATATACATAAGTATCAATTTAAGTACATATGTTTAATTGTAATATGATGTAACACTGTACATATTTATTTGTGTTTGAATTATATAGTATACATGTATTTAAATGTATACATATTTTTTTTTATAGTTATTTTCTTTTGTTTTCTTTTCATAACGACCCTATATCTACTTTAAATCCCCTCCACCCTAAGGTTGTCTGGTAGAAATCGCTACCTTAACGATATGGCCGCCTTTTGTGTACAATTATTTTTTGTATTGTATTATTTTTTACCTATTTTATGTACACAATAAAGTAAATTTTGTTTCTTTTCTTTCTTTCTTATTTTCAATTCCTTTCTTCATTAAAAGTCACTTTTTCAGTTTTATAAGTTGGGAAATGTGCAGTGGCCGGTCCGTGTTGGATGCGAGTGGCGAGGGATCGGCCGTCTTGGCGTTCATTGAGGGAGGCGTATGTTGATGATGAAATATTATATAATATGATGGCACATGATGTCGGATGGATTGCACGTAGACACCAAGGTAGCTTCTCTAGCGTGGAATTTGCGCGATTATTTAGTAAATGTCTCATATATACTATAATAATACTAGCTGCCCGCAAAGACTTCATTCTGTCAAAATAAAAAATAAAACCGTTATTAGCTGACCTCTACATGGCAAAAGTAATATTCCTAACAAATTTCAAGTCTCTAGGTCATACAGTTTCAGAGATATCGTGATGAGTCAATCTATAGAACAGCTCCTATATATAGATATCATAGATTATATTGAGACTGTCATAGTGACCCACAGTAAAGTTTTACTTCGAAATACAAGTCCCAAAGGCAAAGTCCATTTACTTTTTTCAATACCTCTATCGCACCCCGTAAAACTTATTCACGAATATAATATAAAAACATTAACATTTAAGAGTAGTTATAAATTATACAGAGTAAAAAAAGTGACAATCTATACTAATATTATAAAGCTGTCTGTTTGTTTGTTTGAACGCGCTAATCTCAGGAACTACTGGTTCGATTTGAAAAATTCTCTCAGTGTTAGATAGCCCATTTGTCGAGGAAGGCTATAGGGTATATAACATCACGCTGTGACTTATAGGAGTTGAGTAACGCGGGCGAAGCTGCAGGCAACACCTAGTTATATATATATATATATATATATATATATATATATATATATATATAATTGTCACTTTTTTTACTTAGAGTAGTTATAAAAGTCTTATTACATACCTATTTCCAAAAAAGGTGTGACATGTGTTACGTTAAAATAAACAATTGACTGTTAAGTTTGTTTTGTAAGAGATAAATATGTCTAGATACATTTCTTTTTACAAAACCTCTTTACAAAGTTGGGATTGGAAAAGTTTACGTAGGCATGAGAAAAACGGATGAAACAAAATTTTACTATTATCCTATGATATGTGAAGTTGTTTCATAGATGGATCGCGCATACAGACTAACTAACAAAATTAAAAAGGTGGATAAATTAGCACATTTAAATAAGTCTTTAGTTAAATAGTAGTTATATTAGAATTTTAACCAAAGAAAGTTAATGGTGAACGATGGTTTAGGCGGTATAAGCCTATGCCCCAAAATGAGAGGTCCTGGTTTGAACCCGAACCCTGTGAATCTCAAAAACTGGTTTAAAAAGCATCTTCTCGTGCATCTTGTCAACTTCATTAGCCCAATGAAAACATTTCGTGGAATCGAAGTGATAATATAGATAACTAGTAGCAACCCGCGGCTATGTTACTTTCTGATAGTGTAGCTTTGAATTGGTGAAAAATATTTAAAATTTCGGTTCAGTGTTTTAAGCGTGACAGCGTAACAAGCAATCTAAAATTCGCATTTACAATAATATTAATTAGGATTATTTTGGTGTCGTCAACGTAACCTTTAGGGTCATCCTAACTTGTTTCAAAGGGTGTAGACAAAACTAGATTTGAGTAACATTAGCAAAGATCTAGAATCTAAAATCCATGTAATGTTCATCGGAATTTTTTATCTGTGAAGTCAAAAGAAGCTTTTTTTTTTTCCGAAGAGCTAGACTTTTCGGCCTGATGGCCTTTAAGCTTAATCGGTACAGTAAGTGAGCAGATGGCTCATTTAAGAAATATTCGAAAGGGGGACGCCCCCCTCCGCGCCCGCGCGAGAGCAGGATTTGGACTAGTCAAATCCGATACGGTCGACGAATCTTTTACGGTTGAATTTAACCTATCATCATGAGGGCCGGCCCTCATCCCTCCCTCTGGAGAGGGAGGCGGGTCATGCGCGGTGCCCAAGCAATCTAGCGGTAGCGTAGTGCTAGCGCTGTTTGCGCGGTCTGGGTTTGTGTCTACTCGTATCGGATTCGGTAAGAAGCTTTAAGACCTTCGTACCTTTAGCTAGAATTAGAAGGCCAGCTAGTTATATGACACATAGAGATCATCAGTTCAATACCCACCAAGGACATTTTGTGTTGTGAAGTTGGTACGGGCATGGATATGGGGGGTCTGGGAATTGAGATTCGAATGAGAAAAAAGTATCTTAAAATCTATTTTTTTAATTTTCTCATCTCATTAACACGTTTTGCTTTTTTAATCACAAGACAAATTTTTATATACAACGGCGAAAGCATTCACATTTCACGTCCGACCCTTATGCTTAATTTGTATGCAGAAAATATTATTCAAATATAGAGTTTCTTAAATTCGCCTGTTATCTGTCTCTTTCTTAAATATATATAATACATCTCTCTTTTATTAAAATATCAATTAGTTTTAAATCTATTTATGTATATTGTTGTTAGTGTATATTTTTTTAATGACACTTTAAGTATATCGTATAGTGGTAAGTTCTCGAAGAACTTGTGTTACGGGTACCAGACAACGGAAATATATTTAATACTCTTATACTATATATATTTAAGGTTTTTATTATATAATACACATATTTAATACACATCCATGACTTAGGAACACAGAAAACTTTTAGTTCGCGGGATTCGAACCCACTCCCTCCGGCTTAACGATGTGTAACGACTTTCGTGTTGATTTCTTAAACTTAATCCTAATAATAAGAGATCCTAATACCGCTGGCGATTGTAATGTTAAGGTTGTTTAAAGTAATCCTTACCGGAATTATCACGTAGTACCTATATGCCTATGTTCAGCAATGGACGGATAGAGGCTGATGATGATGATGATATGGAGACGGCATTGAACGTTATTTACTCCAGAACCAGCATAGATGACTTACGTGCACACAATTACAAGTGACAGTAATCCACGCCTCCGGGCTAGCGCCTAGGGCATGTCGATAGACATTGCAGATGTATCGATAAATGATAACATGGACGAGTACTATTTAAATATTTAAAAAAAAATTAAACAAAAATTAAAACCGACTTCTAAAAAAAAAACTAAAAAGTAATAAAATAATTTCCTTAATTTTTGTGCCTACAATTTATTATCAACTTGTTCTTCTACTAATATACAATCTTTGCATTTACCACGTCATTATTGTTACTTTTGGAGTGTCAGCCAAGGTAGGTAGGGTACATCAACAAATACGACACTGGCTTCAAAAGTAGTATGATTAGACATTAAATAACACACATTAATTGTCAACTAACGGTAAAGTTATCGATTTGGATGCATCCTAAAAGTTCCTATTACTGCAGGCCTATGAAACTTTTCGAATACTAACTATATCTCAGAAATCGTTTTTTTTTTTTTATAGAAGAGGGGGCAAACGGACAGTCGGTTCACCTGATGGTAAGTGAATAGCGACATCCACAGACACCCGCTATACCAGGAGATCAGCAGGTGCGTTTTCTAATGTTTACGTGAATTTCACTCATTATAATGAAACAATTTTTACGGATTTTAGGCTATTGAAATTTAAAAAACATCCTAATTTCAATAGAGAAGATGGCTGGCTCTTACCACCTGCTTGGAATCCTATTATTAAAATCATCAAATCAAAATCCAAGCAAAATATGTCACAGATTAAAGATACAGTTAGTACTTTCTGCGTAGATAGGACTAACCAAAATATTGATGTATCATAGGGTAGTTTCAAATAACTTTGTAATGATAGGACGTATGACAACTCAGTCCTCCCATGACCATGGTTGTTGTAAAGTATCCGAAACGTCGGGTTTGTAAAAATCTTAATAAACCGCGATATAATCCGTAAAAATTGTTTCATTATAATATATCCTAGAAAATTTTTTAAACCAATATATTATATAATATAGGCTTCATTCAGAGTTCTATAGAACTACATACAGTAATTAAGAACTACTGCGATGCACCCATCGATTTGGATGTATTTTTGATAAATTTTAAAATCACGCGTTCTCAAAATTTCAGCTTCATCGGAAATCAGGAATTAGGTCAAATTTAACTCGCAATATTCTACCCGAACAAATCACTTACAATACGTACATACATTGCAAGTTAAATAAATAGAAGCTTTTACAAGCTTCTATTGAGCTTGTAAATAAGAGAAAATTTGAACACGATACTCTCGTATAGGTACTTACTTAAAACAATAACACAAAACTATTATAACGCCATTTATCGATAAATTACGGATTAAGCAGGTGTTCAACTCTAGTAACATGGTTGCCCCACTGATTCAGCGTACGAGTATTTTTTTTTTTTTTTCGGATGGATCTATGCTAATGGCCCGAAGGCCCTAATGCTTCAACGGATTAGTGTGAGCCCATTCGGCTCACTTTTGATTGGGGGGTTGCCCCCCGCCTACCGTGCAGTATGCGACCACACGGCCTCCTGGCGTCGGTTGTGGGTACGAGTAGCGAGCGTAGCTATAGCCGCGCAATACATTGCGCGTTACGCACGTTGTTCCCTAGTATTTACAGGTGAAAGAAAATCACTCCTGGGGTATCTTTTAGGCCTTTTTTTTTCTTTAACGCCGGGAAATGCTCTGAGACATCCCGCGGTGGAGTGGGTCTCCCTAGGCGGGTATGTGGGACTCGCTGCGCCCGAAAGCTGATAAGTGAACGCAGCTCTACCCACTAAAACCCGGCGAGTGCCACTAATGACGCCTTTGGTGAGGTGCCCGGATCTGTTGAGCAAACAGGGCACCTCGACGGCTAGGCCGACCGACGCAACCTCCACAGAGGGGTTTTCCCGCACCACAGAACAACCCCTCCTAACGTCGGGACAGTACAATGGGGTGAGGTTCCCATCCTTGCCCCTTCTCTCTTCTTATAAGGGGGGTTCAATGAGCCCTATCGGCTCGATTCGCTACGCCCTAGGTACTGGGCTCACCCTAGGCTACTGAGCCCCACCTCCACGACAAGGCTTGAACCATGGTGGGGATCTTTTAGGCCCTGTTTCCTATTTCGACATGACAAGATTTGTGACACGGTATTTTACTATTTTTTAAGTCACTACCTCGCCCGCGTCTGTACTACAAATTACGAGTTACGACTGATAGAGCTGCGTTTGTTAAAAATATGAGCCCATGATCATGAGCGCGGTAACACGCTCATGATCATGATTGAAATAAGTTTTTATAAAAGCTCGCTTTAGGTTGAAGCAATCTTGTCAGTGACGCCTTTAATAAACGGTAGAACTGCAGGTACTCGCTCGACGGTGGCTGGTTTCACACGTTCACTGTAACGGAGACGCGGTACCCGAAGCTTGTTGTCACGCAGTACTTGCTTGACATGTTGAAGTTCGGTCTCCAGGTGTTGCTCGTCATGATATACCACAGATTAAAGATACAGTTAGCACCGTCTTCGTAGATAGGACTGACCAAAATATTGATGTATCATAGGGTAGTTTCGAATAACTTTGTAATGATAGGACGTATGACACCTCAGTCCTCCCGTGACCATGGTTGCTGTAAAGTATCCGAAATGTCGGGCTTGTAAAAATCTTAATAAACCGCGATAAAATCCGTAAAATTGTTTCATTATAATGAGTGAAATTCGCGTAAACATTACAAAACAATATTAGAAAGACGTGTTTGATTGATTGTTTGGTCCTTAAATTACGCAGAAACCTCTTTACGGATTTTCAATTTTCATAAAATTTCGCGGGAAGATAGATAATATTATAAGAAAAAATATATTTAAAATAATCATCACCAGGCTGGATACTGGTGTAAACTTTTCCCTACCAATGATAACGCGGACAAAGCTGCGGGTTACAGCTTGTCTTCGATAAATCCTCTTCGTCACATTTTATATGCCTATTAAACTTAATGGCGTCATAGCCATTCTTTTTATAGACGATGTAGTTTATCCTTTAATTCATGGTCTCCTACTGTGCTGTTGCGTTTTATACTGAAACACTGTATTAAAAATCTTTGTGCTCCTCGGAAGCTGATCGCGCGCGTTAAGAGGACGTATTGAAAATTTTGGCGTCAATAATTTCAATTTATTACAGTAATTCCAAAACGAATGAAAATATAACTTGGTCACCTAAATAGTTCATGATAAAAACCTTTTTTTGTTAGTTTTCAGTCCATGATTCGACAGTTACCTGTAACTTTTGTAATAGAGAAAAAAATATCAAACATATCTCTGTTTAAAAAGAGATTCATTCACATATTATGGGACCGCTTTTAGCCTCTTAACTTTCTTCGTAAATGAGTCTATACGTGGGTAACACTGAAAATGTTTAGAACTGGCCAGTTAGAAACATTGAAAATGAAAACTTTTTTTGAATTTCAATTTTAGAACTCTTTGGTAACCTAATGTAGTATATTGCATTCATTTGTCATTTGTTTTTGTGAATTGGCGGCAAATCTAAAACTCTTGTTACACGTGAAAATGAACATAACGCGAGAAAATTTTCGGTCAATGATTTATTATGACTTTCGTTACTCAACAACAAAGCTATGATAGGCTGCGATTAGCATTTTTTAATGAAGCCCCATCTCGTGCGACTATTTACAATTGGTTTAACGAGTTTAAGCGTGGACGTAGCAATCTCAGTGATGATCCGCGTGAGGGACGTCCTTTTACAGCGACTACTGAAGATAACATCAGTGCTGTGCGACGTATGATAGAGGAAGATAAGAGAGTGACCTATCAGCAGATACGGGCAAGCCTAGGCATTGGTATGAGTCAAGTTCAAAAAATATTACACGAATATTTAGGCGTCAGGAAGCTTTGTACCAGATGGATACTTTAACCGACGACCAGAAACGCTTCTGCATGGACTGGTGTCGCCAAATGTTAGATAAGTTCAACGGCGGTAACTCAAATGCTGTATTTGACATCATCACAGGTGATGAAAGCTGGATATATTGCTACGAACCCGAAACCAAAAGACAATCAGCTCAGTGGGTGTTTCCTTTCGAGGATCGGCCAACTAAGGTAAAGAAAAGAAGAAGTCAAGGAAAAAAGATGATTGCCTCATTCTTTGGTCGGAAAGGTCAGTTCGCGACAGTTGTGCTAGAAGATGGAAGGACAGTTACTGCAGACTGGTATGTCAATCGCTGTTTGTCTGTTGTCTTGGAAAAAAATCTACAGCAGCGCCCTCGAAGCAGGATCCTCCTTCACCACGACAATGTTTCAGCGCACTCCGCAAAACGGACTGTTGAATATTTGACTATGGCAGGTGTCGAGATAATGAGTCATCCGCCTTACAGTCCTGACCTGGCGCCCTGCGACTTTCATTTATTCCCAAGAACTAAAGATAAAATTTGAGGTATTCGCTTTACGAGCCCTGAAGATGCGGTGAAAGCGTACGAAAATGCCATAGAACGGACTCCTAAGGAAGAATGGGCCCACTGCTTTTCTCAGTGGTTCCATCGAATGCGACGATGTGTAGAAAGAAACGGAGATTACTTCGAAAAACAATAAAAGTATTGGCAACTTTCTACATTAAGCCGTTTTTCATTTTCTAAACATTTTCAGTGTTACCTAGGTACAATATGTTCTTTAAAATAATAGAAGTAATTTTTCCAATTATCGTTTTTAACGCAATAAAATTACAAAAACCATTTTATCGTTTACTTCCTTTTAGCTTGCGCGCGTATGGAGCTAGGAACAAGTATAATATGGAATTGACATTCGCGTATACCCGAAAGGGACAGGCATATTTTACAGGGATACCACATTCATAATAACAAGTCTACTTATTTTCATGAAACAAGTGAATTAAAAATAATAAAAAACTGGTAAAGGTTGATAGATAAGCATTAGCCCTAACCAAACATTTATTGTAATTTTAGACAGCTGCATTTTTCCGGATTATCGAAAATATTATGTAATGACTAATAACAAACCGCTAAAAACATAAATAATAAAAAAGAAGGCTATATACGTCTTAATATGTATGATCTATAGTACAAAGCCTTTAAGGATATCAATAAACATATTCGAAAATTCCAGTCACCCTTTTTATATAATACCACATTCTTGGGTAATCTGCCTATAACAAAACTGGTATCACCATACCTACATAAACCGACCAAATTAAAAAGTAGTACAAAATGGCGGCATATTTGACAAACTGTTCGCGAGTGAGAATGTTTGTATGGCATTCAAATTTAGTCGATAATTTTTTGTTGGGCACATCCTTGTTGTGCCCAACAAACAAAGAGTGATATTCTGACCAAGACAAAAGAAAGTGTCTATGTCTCTGTCACTCTTGGAGTTTTCGTATGTTGTTATCTCGTTCCAATACGGTATTATTATTAGCTTGTCAAATCTATTGATACTTGATCTTAGGTATGGAGAGCCTGGCCCCGGTCAGGACGCTCAGTCCCCTCTGGCGCGTGTCCGGTATATTATATTAACAATGCGTCGCCTTAAGTAGAGTTACTTAAGGCGACGCAATGTTAAATAGAGTTTATAGAATTTGTATTGGTAATTAATTGATTTTGTATTTTATAGGCCAGGAATGTAAAAATCTTAATAAGCCGATATATTATGTAATTCGCTTGTTTCATCATCATAATTAACTTGTAGTTCGTTTAATTTTTAATTTTTTTTTATTTAGATAGCTCTTTTGAATCAGAAGAAGGATAGACATATTCTCAATAAAATACTATTATTTTACTTTTACAACTATAAGTAGGAATGCATAGAATACATCAAGTTTACTAAGTTTATGGCATTTAGATTTAAAATACAAGTCAAGATCTATAATTATGAATGTACAATTATACTATACTGACATGACGTTATATTAGCGATTTAATGAAAATTATAACCATTTTAATTTGTTGGGCATATGGTGCGTGCGACACGCACGG
Source organism: Helleia helle (assembly GCA_963853865.1). Lineage (NCBI taxonomy): Eukaryota > Metazoa > Arthropoda > Insecta > Lepidoptera > Lycaenidae > Helleia > Helleia helle. The sequence continues at coordinate 12,746,821 of OY971433.1, read as the reverse complement.
TGACAAAAGTGACTCTGTTTTATACATTAGGATTTACACTATTATGTCTGACATCGACGTGGATAATATGAAACTACGTATAACAAAAAGTTTTATAAAAAACGGAATAATAAGATAATAATAATTTTGAAATGGCATTTTTTTTATAAATAATGTCTAATAACTACCCCTAGAACACCTACCAAGCGCGAGTCGGACTCACGCTCGAATGGTTCCGTACCATTATATTCTGTGTTTTGGAGATCTAGCAACTCATTCATGTGTTGTCTATACTGATTATATCGGGTCTTATTATGGTTTTTATATTTCCAAATTTCAATATTTAGAGCGCGTCTACCCTAAAATGAATATAGCATACATTTTTTTTAGGAATAAATTGGTAAATTCGGTAATTATTCTTGGAAACTGTACGTCATATTACGTACTGTAGGGCATATTACGATGGGGTAATTTACGATGTCGACCACAATGTAAAAATTTTAATATCACATAAAATGAATACCTCCTAATTATTTGGGGATTGAAATAGTCTACTTTGATTCTTTTTTTCTTTTATGCCGGGAAATGCTCTGAGGCATCCCGTGGGGGTGTGGGTCTCTCCAGGCGGGTATGTCGGACTCGCTGCACCCAAAAGGTGGTAAGGTGGACGCAGCTCTACACACTAAAACCCGACGAGTGCCGCCAATGCCGCTCTAGTGAGGTGCCCGGATCTAATGAGTAAACAGGTCACCTCGACGGCTAGTCAGTCCCTCAAGGGACCGACAACACCTCCACAGAGGGGTCGACCCGCACAACAGAACAACCTCTCCCAACGTCGGGACAGTGCAATGGGGTGAGGTTCCCATCCTCGCCCCTTGCCCCCCTAGCTCTTTTGTCCTCTCTTCTTTTAAGTAGGTTACAAAGAGCAGCTCACTTGTTCAATTGGCTTTACCCTAGGTGCTGGTCTACCTTAAGCTACTGAGTCCCCCCGCCACGACACGGCTTGAACCTTGGAATTACTAGGATACCATTACATATAAAGTGGAAAAGTTTGTTAGAGTTTTTGTGTCGGATTTGAGGAATACTTTTCACATTCTTTTTTTTCTCATAAGAAGGCAACCGCCAGTCGGAGCCTTACAGTGACCGACGCCCAAAGACATCCGCACAACCAAAAGTTATGCAGATGCGTTGCCCTCTACCAATGGGCCACCGGAAACTCACAAACCGCACGAAACGCGACGTCATAGCTAACATAAATACGAATTTAAGTAACAATATATAAAGCAATAAAAATAAAAGTTTAGATGCATATGTAATTAGATAGGCCTTATAAATAATGCAGGCTCAAAGAACAACGGCAGACAGTTTTATCATCCGCAGACCATACTTTATACTGTCGTAAACAAATACTGTTGCAAGAGCCTGCATATTATAAATTCGCATAAAATGTTTATGACACAGAGATATTTCCTATATTATTACGGGGTTCGAATCGTATCTTTACTATATCTTTGTTTTTGTTAGTAAGATGTAAAGATATATGGTCTACTGCGCTGTAATGTCCGAGAAGGAGGCTGATGAGCGGGTGAGAGAGGAGGCCGCCAACGAGGCCTCCCCTGCAGGCGACGATCGGGGGTGCACAGGAAGCGCTACTTAATACGCCTCCAGTAACGCCACTGTGCTCGTGTCGGGTTTCAGGATGGGAACCTGGGCCCAGTATGGCACGACTTCGCGGGGACTGCTTAGTAGCCCCCCCCCTACAAGTAATCTCGCCTTCGCCGGGGCTTGCCTGTCCCTGAAAAGATCCTGTTGCTTACAGGTCCGGGACATTCAAAAAGCGGCTGAAGGCTCTCGCAGTGGTTTAGTTTACGGGTAGGGTACTCCCAGGTGCGAGCCCCAAATAGAGTCATGATCTATCCGAGATCCTGGCTACATGTGTAAAAAGCATTTTCCTGCGATAACAAAAAAAATGTAATGATATCCTCGGATGAGCCGCCGAAGGAAGATAATTTTGTCATTGAACATTTATAAAAACTCCCAGCACAAGCCTATAAAGATAGGGTTTGTTTTAAAGAACTTTCTTGTTTTAAAAAATCTTCATTATACTTGGAGGTCCACCTCCATCTTCCAGAACCTTATTTACTATTAATTTTTTGGCCCCTGCCTCCTTAATTTCGCAAAAAGTATTACCATTATCGGTACAACAGCCATACCAGGACGTTGACCTTTCCCAAAGCACGCAAGGATCGTACTCTGTGACGTCATTTGGGCCGCTATGTCCACAAAAACTAAGATTCTAAAAATGTAAATGGGCATAGCCTTCGGCTATGTTCCCCTCAAGCAATTTTTTGCAAATTCATTGGTATTTAGCCAAGGTTAATGTTTCGAAATGGCTTCTGCGAAATTATTTCAAGTTATCGTTTCGATAAATGTACCGAGTAAATATTATCGAATTGAATTTTAATATTATATTCTGCACTAAATTAGTATGCACGTTGATTATAATGTGTATGTATGAATTAAATAGAAATAAATGTTGCTATTTTCTTTTTGCTCAAAGGCAAAAAACTGAAATTCATATAGGTAGTTTTTTTACATTGCAATATTATTGCTCAAATAACAATTCTTTCAAACAGCTGACCGGTTCTTTGTTTTTTAGAACACGATTGTCTCAGACTTCGTTAACTAGTAGGTTTCTTGTGTATATTATCTTATGGTGCTGCCACACTACAGTTTAAAAATGTTTACTATCGTTTGTTAACATTTTTAAGCAGCAGTGTGGCAGCACCATTAAAGTAGGCATTACTGATGGAAGGCGATTGGTATGCACGGCTTCTTGTGCGTGGTTTCTATCATTCTACTCTCATCTAACATCTCATCATTCAACTAACATAAAAAAAACAGCTTATCGGTAATGCCAATACTATTAAGTACGCTATTACCTAAAGAAGGTGATTCATCGTGGATGAGTCTGGAGCTAGTTCTCAGTGACCTCGTTCAACGAGTGTTTGATGTATCAGCATTAAAACCTTTTTGGGACACTAAAATGTTTTTCGTCATATTTTCTGTAATATAGATATCAGATCAAAGGCAATAGACGCCATTAGCGTTTTTTAGCTATTAATTATGTAATATCAAATAACAAAATCATACCCCTTACGGACAAATTTACGGACAAAGGCTTATGCTAACTACACCAATAGTTGTCTTTCCAAATATAGTTTTCTGCCGTATGTCCTGTTGGATCCGCTAGTACTAATTTAAAATATAATAAAAAGTTGTTTGAACGCTAATCTCTCAAACTGCCGATCATATTTTTTGGCACTTGATAACTCAATAAAAATATTGAGTAAATTAATTTTAGAGAAAATACTTTTTTATAAAGAATGTCTGATGAAGACCTAATATAAAATCGAAACGTTGCAAGAATTTACATTTGGTTTTTTGTTTGTCCACTTCCCTGAGAACTTCAATAATATATATAAAGGATGGACGCTATTACTAATAATACCTACTTTCTTATTTAGGAGCGGATGAAACAAAAAAACTGATGAACAAAAAATGAAAAGTTGCAAATGCCTTCGTATTACCAAGAATGAGTGAAGTTAATGTCGCTCCAAGTTGTTGTTAAATTCGTATTATGATAATGTGCGGGTTCCCGACATCGTCCCAATTATCCATCATTATAAGTATTTGCAAAGTATTATATTCAAGTATCATTATGCCCTCGTAAACACTCTACAATTTGTTAGTTAAAAACAAGCGATCAAGTAACATGTAGCCTTTTTTTACCGATTACTTAAACAAATCTTTGCTTTAAGAACTTTTTTCAGTTTCAACGGCCATCTCTAGAAAAAAAGATCCTTTGTATAAATGATTGGACGGTAAAACTATTTTAAATGGGATATTTGGGTACCGCGTTTTGCACTTAAATTAAGGGGATGTTTAGACATTATCTACGAAAAGAACAAGGCATTCGTAGTGAAAGTGAAACACATGAGCAAAATATCGTTTAAAAAGTTTTGACAGTGACAATAATCAAAATTAATAAACCAAATTTAATTTAAAAATCTTATTTTTTTAATTTATTAAGAGCTGTATACAAATCCTTTCCCTTACATATCTTGTAGTGATCAATGTTACCCAATATAAATAATTTATACAGTTAGACTTAAATTTTGCATTAGCGATTAGTCATGTTATTAACAAACAGAAATCTTTTTTTAACAAGGCAATTCTATAAAAATATTTGTAAAGCATAATATGTAACGTTGGAAATGTAAAAATAATTTACCCATACCTTTAAATACCACAAACTTAAGTAGCGAAATATACTCATAAAACTGGCAGCACATATTGGCAATAAAATAAAAAAGCTAATTGAATTTTAAACTTAGAACGAACAGAAAATTACTACATATTTTCATTGAAATCCAATTTGCGTGCGAGTTTATTTCATTAGTTTATGATCGAGATTTCATTTCTATTGTAGCATCTATTCAAGTTTTAAATGTATCTATTCACATTTAGATTAACAGTAGAAACATTATACGAGAAAGCTTTTAGCTGCCGATACTTTTCATGTACGTATTTACATAACCGACTCGTAGGATGAATGTTAATCCATATTAAGTTACATTTACAAATTCACAATGCAACGCCTGTAATATATGTACCTATACTAGTTAAAATACAACTTTCGCGGATTTTATCGCGATTTATTAAGTTTATTTTATAGAAGGGGGGCAAACGGACAGTCAGTTCACCTGGTGGGTGATAAACGAAATACCTAGACAGTCGCTACACCGGAGGATTAGCAGGTGCGTTGCCGGCCTTTTAAATATGAGTATGCCTTAGAATAATAACACTACAGAAATCAAGTCCGCGCGCCCATTTTGAAGCACCTTTGATGGAGCCAATAATGGCTCCAAACGCCGGCCCGCTCCGTAGTCTTCAATGTCAAAGTGAGTCGAACGTGTCTCACGAAAAAAAAAAATTATGACGATTTGTTCAGTTAAATAATTGTATCACAATACATCTGAATAACAAAATAAATGTAATAGCATCACTTTTCGCAGGAAAACTTTCAATATGTCGTAGTATCTTATAATTAATTAGGTTTAAATAAAAACAATTTTTTTTCAATGCTCAGTGTTGCCCGATTGTGAAAATATTTTTACTGATTATTTTCTCCCACTGATTAATTTTAAAACAGTTGCTACTGATATTTACGTAGGTACGTGACACGTTCTTTAATTAATGTGTTTGTGTGATTTAACGATATCAAATACAAACAGTGAAACAGTAACAAACATTCATTGAATACGTCCATACATACAAACTTTCGCGTTTATATCACAACAAGTTACAAGTTTAAATAGTAATATGTATAACAACTTTACATTACTACTGTGTTTCATGCCAATAAAAAATAAAAGTGAAAAATATATATTTTACTAATTACTGTTATATTTTCTTTTATTCGTTTCATATAAATAAACATTCTTGTAATATAACAATTATACATAATAATATAGCTAGTGTATACATGGTTATGTAAAGTTGTTATAAATTTATACATAAATAGATATGCCCACACATAGCTATTTATGTATTAAATATGATTGCTATAATAAATTGTTATCAGCGGCCGAATCATATCGAGTTTTCGGGAAAAAATCGCCACCACTGGCAACATTGTGTCGATTTAGTGCTTCATTTTGACAGAGCGCTTGTATGTAGTCTGACCTTCTATAGTTAATTACTCTAAGGAGTATGCTCTTTTCTTGAAGGTCTGTCATGCAGCAGTCAAAGCAGCTGGTTCCGGTTTAATTCCTTTAAATAATTTAACAATTCCTCAGAACACTCCCCGTGGTAGATGCGGTAAAAGATGCAGAGTGATCCGACATCTCTACGCAACGCCAAAGAATTCAATTTCAAAAAATCCAACGCCGCGTCGGGCGGCTTGATTTGCCGTCGACAATTCGAGCCGCCTGGCGTTGAACGCGGTCAAATGATTTTTACATGTCCGTCGTCGGATACTTTACAGCAAACATAGTCACGGAAGCTTGCTGAAAAGTATTCAGCACTTAAATCTTAATAAACCGCAATAAAATTCGTCAGGGTAGCTTTATTATATTGAGTGAAATTCGCGTAAGCATTAGAAAATAAAAAAAGTATTCTAGTTGCTGCTACGGGTTTTGTCAGCTTAGTTTGATTTAGAATCGAATAGGATGACACTGACAGAGTGTTAGTGACATTGATGCATGATTAGCCGATGGGACGTACAAACAGATCACTGACTAGTTTTGGAATTCTACGGCTCACATTTCTTCTCTATCTGGTTATATGCTCGATGGCACGATTTTACTAATATATGGCCTGGCCGGGGGCTTACTTATCCACTTATTTATAATTCGCTTCTGAGACCATCTTTATCAAAATCTCGTGTCCGTTCAACGTATGCGTGGTAAAAAAGTGGGCGCTGGTCACGATTGGAAGATATGCAACACCTAAGTTAACATTATTAGAATTCATAAATCTATACTAATACCAAGGTAACACTGAAAATGTTTAGAAAATTAAAAACGGCTTAATGTAGAAAGTTGCCAATACTTTTATTGTTTTTCGAAGTAATATCCGTTTCTTTCTACACATCGTCGCATTCGATGGAACCACTGAGAAAAGCAGTGGGCCAATTCTTCCTTAGGAGTCTCTTCTATGGCATTTTCGTACGCTTTCACCGCATCTTCAGGGCTCGTAAAGCGAATACCTCGAATTTTATCTTTAGTTCTTGGGAATAAATGAAAGTCGCAGGGCGCCAGGTCAGGACTGTAAGGCGGATGACTCATTATCTCGACACCTGCCATAGTCAAATATTCAACAGTCCGTTTTGCGGAGTGCGCTGAAGCGTTGTCCTGGTAAACGAGGATCCTGCTTCGTGGGCGCTGCTGTCGATTTTTTTCCAAGACAACAGACAAACAGCGATTGACATACCAGTCTGCAGTAACTGTCCTTCCATCTTCTAGTACAACTGTCGCGAAATGACCTTTCCGACCAAAGAATGAGGCAATCATCTTTTTTCCTTGACTTTCTTTACCTTAGTTGGCCGATCCTCGAAAGGAAACATCCACTGAGCTGATTGTCTTTTGGTTTCGGGTTCGTAGCAATATATCCAGCTTTCATCACCTGTGATGATGTCAAATACAGCATTTGAGTTACCGCCGTTGAACTTATCTAACATTTGGCGACACCAGTCCATGCGGAGGCGTTTCTGGTCGTCGGTTAAAGTATGGGGAATCCATCTGGTACAAAGCTTCCTGACGCCTAAATGTTCGTGTAATATTTTTTGAACTTGACTCATACCAATGCCTAGGCTTGCCCGTATCTGCTGATAGGTCACTCTCTTATCTTCCTCTATCATGCGTCGCACAGCACTGATGTTATCTTCAGTAGTCGCTGTTAAAGGACGTCCCTCACGCGGATCATCACTGAGATTGCTACGTCCACGCTTAAACTCGTTAAACCAATTGTAAATAGTGGCACGAGATGGGGCTTCATTAAAAAATACTAATCGCAGCCTATCATAGCTTTGTTGTTGAGTCAGCCCACAACGAAAGTCATAATAAATCACTGACCGAAAATTTTCTCGCGTTATGTTCATTTTCACGTGTAACAAGAGTTTTAGATTTGCCGCCAATTCACAAAAACAAATGACAAATGAATGCAATATACTACATTAGGTTACCAAAGAGTTCTAAAATTGAAATTCAAAAAAAGTTTTCATTTTCAATGTTTCTAACTGGCCAGTTCTAAACATTTTCAGTGTTACCTACGTATTATAAAGCGGAAGAGTTTGTTTGTTTGTTTGTTTGAACGCGCTAATCTCAGGAACTACTGGTCCGATTTGAAAAATTCTTTGAGTGTTAGACAGCCCATTTATCGAGGAAGGCTATATAACAACACGCTGTGACATATAGGAGTTGAGTAACGCGGGCGAAGCTGCAGGCAACAGCTAGTAATAAGATAACGAAAGAATGATAAAATATACCACGTCAAAGCGTCAGACCATTCAATGTTACTGCCAAAGCGCTAAACTATCACATAAAATTTTTAAACAAAAATTAAAACCGACTTCAAAAAAACAACTGAAAAGTAATAAAATAATCGCGTTTCATTAATTTTTGTGCCTACAACTTATAATCAACTTGTTCTTCTACTAATGTACAATCTTTGCATTTACCACGTCATTATTGTTACTTTTGGAGTCGGTATCGTATTTGTTGTTCTACATAATATATGACTTGGCTGACACTGACTCCAAAAGATTCCTTATCATGGGACCATTTGGGAAGTATAACCCTTTCAAACAAAAAAGACTTTTTCAAATCGGTTGGTAAATAACGGCAGTTATGCCCGAACTGGCGTAAAAAATACATACAAAACTCCAAATTGAGAACCTCATTTTTTAGAAGTCGGTTAAAAAGTTAAATTTGAATATAACATTAGCGATCCGTCTTCAATACTCATAATCATGTCCTCAACACTCCCAAGTATTTGCCACAGTTGTCACGACGTGAAAGGCGACAATGTCACGCTGGGAAGTCTTTTGTCATTGCGCTTTTGTATCCGAATGCGTATACATCGTGTGACGTGTTTAGACTTGGCATGATTTATTACAAACCGTCGAACTGCTGAAGTTCGTGCCGATAAATTGTCGAATTGGGTTATTATACGAATGTTTGCTAGCGTGTTACGGATAGCGATGTTTCGGTGCTGTTTGAAAAGCACTTTTAGAATGTTTTATTGTTAACGTCTGCTTGTACAATACACATATATTTTTAACTAGCTGTTGCCCCAAGCTTCGTCAGCGTTAACTTAGATTTACAACCGTACGCGGATTGATGATAATTATTTTTATAACCTAATTTACTCCTTATAACATCAGCTACCATGAAAGTCCCATCAAAATCGGCCCAGTCATTTCTGAGATTAGCCGGAACAAACAGACAGACAGACAGAAGGACAGACAGACCAAATTGTTAAAAAAATATTGGTATATTATGTACCGTGTAAACATCTATTCTATATGCATTCAATAAAAAGCGGTTATTTTAATATTATAAACAGACACTCCAAGTTAATTTATCTGTACTGATTAACTTTATTCAGTGAACGTCAAAACCGATCCCTTGCTATTGACATCTAACTTGAACCGACTAGTGCAAAGAATTAATGATCATTTCATGACGTTGAGATGGTCTAAACTTAAATTTTCCCAAACGTGATTCTCACTACAGAACTGAGCCCATCGCTACGAACCGGCACCACTACCAAGTAAAACATTCTATAAATTGTCACGAGCGGGATCCGAACCTGGATGTTCTCGAAAATATATCGGTAAATGGGCGGGAAATCCCCATTTCTAAAAAAGTATCGCTTAAAGTCACGTGACAGAGGGATGAGCACTTACTACTTTATGCCGTAAGCCGCTTATTGCTTTTTTATCCCCCCATTTACTCTCTAATCCCTCCACGTAGTCCAGTTGTCATTAATTTTGATTTATTTGCCAGGTTACAATATTTGCCCGCCAGAACTTGCGGATAAGATTAACGACTTAGGGACCTTCAAGAAAATGGCATACTCTCAAGGTGTCTATGGTCTATGGATGTCGCTTATCACTTACCACCAGGTGAAACGACTGTCTGTTTGCCCCTCTTCTATAATAAAGTGTGTGCGTACAAAGTACATATGTCAGAAGTAAAACTTATTTGACAAACTAATTTTTAAATCTCGTTTATATTTATACTAATCTAAAACTTTAAATTTCCGAGACTTGCGATGCAACGTTCGCTCTATCTCACTCTCTCTCTTTCGATCTTTCTCACTCGCTTGCTTTCTTACTCTCACTCCAACGCTATGTGCTTCATGCTACGTTCGCCCTTTTTCTCTCTCTCTCTCTCAATCACTCTCTCCCTCTTCTTGGACAAAAAAGTTGCACATTTTCGTGACGTTTCTTCCGTCAAATTTTATCCTCATGCGCGCAAAGTGGTTTCACTTCAAAAAGTCATCTGTCAAGAAGTAAAAACGATGTAGGCCACTTATATTGAGCCAAGAGAATTACGAAGTAGGAAAAATCATACAAGCGCTAATATGACTCGTGCGCTGAAGGTTCCGTAAAGCGTGTTTTTTTAATCTAATATTTCAGATTTTTTATTATAATAAAACAATTTTTACGGATTTTATCGCGGTTTATTAAGATTTTTACAAGCCCGACGTTTCGGATACTTTACAGCAACCATGGTCACGGGAGGACTGAGGTGTCATACGTCCTATCATTACAAAGTTATTCGAAACTACCCTATGATACATCAATATTTTGGTTAGTCAGGCGTATCTCCATTATATAAGATTAAATCATAATTTAATTAGAAATTGCCTACGCACTGTATCTTTAATCTGTGACATATTATGCTTGAATTTTGATTTGTTAATTTTAATAATGGGATCCCAAGCAGGTGGTAAAAGCCAGCCAGCAAATCTTCTCTATTGAAATTAGGATGTTTTTTAATTTCAATAGCCTCACGGATCATCCTTGGTTGGAATCTGTGTTCTTTTGCGAGGACTTGTGGTTTATCAAATCTGATATAATGGCGAGCTTTGTCAAGACTATGTTCACAGATGGCAGACTTAGTGTAGCGACGGTGTTTTAAATCAGCTATATGTTCTTTCAAGCGAGTTTTAATGGATCTTTTAGTGTGACCTATACAAGAGAGACCACAGTCACAATCAAGCTTGTATACTCTTGCATTTTATGCATATTATAATGAGTGAAATTCGCGTAAACATTAGAAAACAATATCAGATTTTTTAATTGACTTATGTTCCGAAACCTAGCTTCTTACTAAACATGATTCTAAATGGGAACACTATAGGTTGTGGTTTGATAAACTGACTGACAGACAGCCAAAAAGACGGACTGATCCTGCGGATCCGTTTTTCATTTTGAGAAAACAGTAGGAGAGAACTAGTAAAATTTAAGAAAATGCATATATACATATCAATGAACCGAACATACATCATGCAAAATATTTGCGAATGGGTTAGACCCAAGATCATTGCATGTTCCAAGACCATTCAACCTGGCCGTCGACAAATGAAACAATACATGATGTAAATTGATGTTATCCATAATGTAACAATTAAGTCTCATCATTTTTCCTGTTATTTTCCTGTCAAGTTTCCTGTAATCTGACATGCAATTTCAAGTAAATGAAGATATTTAATTTGAGTACATAATACTTGTAGTTTTGGTTTTGTATTTGGCATTATATTAATAGCTCTCTTTAATCCACTACTGGATATAAGCCACTCAATTCGAAGACAGGGTAGTGTCATGCTGCTTTGCAGCCGAATTGGGCCGGCACGACTGGAGTGATACCTCTCGCTCACATAATACTGCTTATTTGCTTTTTTTATATAGAAGAGGGGGCAAACGGATAGTCGGTTCACCTGATGGTGATTTTAGATAAAGGTCTAATAAACTCTATATGTCCTGAGTGTGTGACATTATTCTTCGCGTGATATCGGTAACGCTGTTAAACGCTGTAAGTTAACGCTGACGGTTAACTTAGATTTACAACCGTACGCGGATTGATGATAATTATTTTTATAACCTAATTTACTCCTTATAACATCAGCTATCTGCCAGTGAAAGTCCCATCAAAATCGGCCCAGCCATTTCTGAGATTAGCCGGAACAAACAGACAGACAGACAGAAGGACAGACAGACCAAATTGTTAAAAAAATATTGGTATATTATGTACCGTGTAAACATCTATTCTATATGCATTCAATAAAAAGCGGTTATTTTAATATTATAAACAGACACTCCAAGTTAATTTATCTGTACTGATTAACTTTATTCAGTGAACGTCAAAACCGATCCCTTGCTATTGACATCTAACTTGAACCGACTAGTGCAAAGAATTAATGATCATTTCATGACGTTGAGATGGTCTAAACTTAAATTTTCCCAAACGTGATTCTCACTACAGAACTGAGCCCATCGCTACGAACCGGCACCACTACCAAGTAAAACATTCTATAAATTGTCACGAGCGGGATCCGAACCTGGATGTTCTCGAAAATATATCGGTAAATGGGCGGGAAATCCCCATTTCTAAAAAAGTATCGCTTAAAGTCACGTGACAGAGGGATGAGCACTTACTACTTTATGCCGTAAGCCGCTTATTGCTTTTTTATCCCCCCATTTACTCTATAATCCCTCCACGTAGTCCAGTTGTCATTAATTTTGATTTATTTGCCAGGTTACAATATTTGCCCGCCAGAACTTGCGGATAAGATTAACGACTTAGGGACCTTCAAGAAAATGGCATACTCTCAAGGTGTCTATGGTCTATGGATGTCGCTTATCACTTACCACCAGGTGAAACGACTGTCTGTTTGCCCCTCTTCTATAATAAAGTGTGTGCGTACAAAGTACATATGTCAGAAGTAAAACTTATTTGACAAACTAATTTTTAAATCTCGTTTATATTTATACTAATCTAAAACTTTAAATTTCCGAGACTTGCGATGCAACGTTCGCTCTATCTCACTCTCTCTCTTTCGATCTTTCTCACTCGCTTGCTTTCTTACTCTCACTCCAACGCTATGTGCTTTATGCTACGTTCGCCCTTTTTCTCTCTCTCTCTCTCTCAATCACTCTCTCCCTCTTCTTGGACAAAAAAGTTGCACATTTTCGTGACGTTTCTTCCGTCAAATTTTATCCTCATGCGCGCAAAGTGGTTTCACTTCAAAAAGTCATCTGTCAAGAAGTAAAAACGATGTAGGCCACTTATATTGAGCCAAGAGAATTACGAAGTAGGAAAAATCATACAAGCGCTAATATGACTCGTGCGCTGAAGGTTCCGTAAAGCGTGTTTTTTTAATCTAATATTTACGATTTTTTATTATAATAAAACAATTTTTACGGATTTTATCGCGGTTTATTAAGATTTTTACAAGCCCGACGTTTCGGATACTTTACAGCAACCATGGTCACGGGAGGACTGAGGTGTCATACGTCCTATCATTACAAAGTTATTCGAAACTACCCTATGATACATCAATATTTTGGTTAGTCCTATCTACGCAGAAATTGCTAACTGTATCTTTAATCTGTGACATATTATGCTTGAATTTTGATTTGTTAATTTTAATAATGGGATCCCAAGCAGGTGGTAAAAGCCAGCCAGCAAATCTTCTCTATTGAAATTAGGATGTTTTTTAATTTCAATAGCCTCACGGATCATCCTTGGTTGGAATCTGTGTTCTTTTGCGAGGACTTGTGGTTTATCAAATCTGATATAATGGCGAGCTTTGTCAAGACTATGTTCACAGATGGCAGACTTAGTGTAGCGACGGTGTTTTAAATCAGCTATATGTTCTTTCAAGCGAGTTTTAATGGATCTTTTAGTGTGACCTATACAAGAGAGACCACAGTCACAATCAAGCTTGTATACTCTTGCATTTTATGCATATTATAATGAGTGAAATTCGCGTAAACATTAGAAAACAATATCAGATTTTTTAATTGACTTATGTTCCGAAACCTAGCTTCTTACTAAACATGATTCTAAATGGGAACACTATAGGTTGTGGTTTGATAAACTGACTGACAGACAGCCAAAAAGACGGACTGATCCTGCGGATCCGTTTTTTCATTTTGAGAAAACAGTAGGAGAGAACTAGTAAAATTTAAGAAAATGCATATATACATATCAATGAACCGAACATACATCATGCAAAATATTTGCGAATGGGTTAGACCCAAGATCATTGCATGTTCCAAGACCATTCAACCTGGCCGTCGACAAATGAAACAATACATGATGTAAATTGATGTTATCCATAATGTAACAATTAAGTCTCATCATTTTTCCTGTTATTTTCCTGTCAAGTTTCCTGTAATCTGACATGCAATTTCAAGTAAATGAAGATATTTAATTTGAGTACATAATACTTGTAGTTTTGGTATTGTATTTGGCATTATATTAATAGCTCTCTTTAATCCACTACTGGATATAAGCCACTCAATTCGAAGACAGGGTAGTGTCATGCTGCTTTGCAGCCGAATTGGGCCGGCACGACTGGAGTGATACCTCTCGCTCACATAATACTGCTTATTTGCTTTTTTTATATAGAAGAGGGGGCAAACGGATAGTCGGTTCACCTGATGGTGATTTTAGATAAAGGTCTAATAAACTCTATATGTCCTGAGTGTGTGACATTATTCTTCGCGTGATATCGGTAACCTTAGTTCTCTGGCTGATGTCTTCGTTCCGAATCCTATCTGTTAAAGAAACACCCATAGCAAGCTCCATAGCACGTTAAGGTGTTGTTAAGTGTTGGTCGGTCATTAATCATGTGGGAATACAATCTCCGTGCAGTGGCCGGTCCGTGTTGGATTCAAGTGGCAAGGGATCGGCCGGTTGGCTATCATTAAGGGGAGGGATGTTCAGCAGTGGACAGATAGAGGCTAATGATGAAACTCTTTATCAATGGACTTATTTGCTTGAATTTTAAATGCCGTAATATGTCGTTTGGTTTTGTTTCAAATGTTTTATCTTTTAATCCAACTTCATTCCAGGCAAGTTTTATATTTTGACTTTTTGCTTTTTACGTTTATTTTCAGCTTTCTTATTTGATGTTAAACAAGAGATGTACAAAATTAGTATGAACACGTTACACGATACCTTTACACAAGATGTTGTTATAGATTCATTTACAAAAGAGTATCACAGTATTCACAAAAAATGACACATAGTCAATGTCCATTTGTGAGGGGCTCATGAGGGACTTAATGAAAAATGCTGAAGCTAAAAAATAACTAACGAAATAATGATCTAAATATAAACGGATTACTTCTAGGACAGTTTTCTTTTTATAGTTCGACTAGGTGTTGCCTGCAGCTTCGCCCGCGTTACTCAACTCCTATATGTGATGTTATATAGCCTATAGCCTTCCTCGATAAATGGGCTATCTAACACTGAAAGAATTTTTCAAATCGGACCAGTAGTTCCTGAGATTAGCGCGTTCAAACAAACAAACAAACTCTCCAGCTTTATAATATTAGTATAGATAAGGTTTCGCAATGATGAAGAACGTCCTTTGAAGGAGGAAAAAATTAGAGATATAATTAATATAAATTATGTCACCTTGGCGTTCATTAATGAACAATATTCAGCAGTGGACGGATACAGACTGATGATGATATGATCAGAATTTAATAATAATAATATTAATTTAATAATATCAACCCTTATATGTCACACTGCTGGGCACGGGTCTCCTCCTCGAAATCAGGCGAGGAGGGTTTTGGGCCATAGTTCACCGATGCGCTGGCCCAATGCGGGTTGGTGAACTTCACACACCTTCAAAGACTTTTAATCTCATAAGGCATACAGGTTTCCTCCCGTTGTTTCCTTCACCGGTGAGCAAGCGATGGTCTCATGTTCAGGTGCACGTAGAAATTTAGAAAAACCCATTTCTAGACATCACAGGGGGTCAGGATTGAACCCGGACCTCTCGGCTCTCACTCAAGAGGCAGAGCCCACACCCACTAGGCCATCGTCGCTAACACAGAATTTGATACTTTTATAAAATTTTAAGGTAAATAAATAATGAAAAGAATGGGTATGAGCATTTTTATGAATTGTTTTCATCGGTGAAACCTTTTAAAACGCATATCGACCGACTCAATTTTGTAACGACTACGCACAACTCTATCAACTTAAAACGTTTGTGTTCGAATCCATTTGCGAAGACAGCAATTACTGGCGATGGCCTGTACTTACTATTTAAGTATCGCCTGATACAACTGTAGTTGAATTACGACGCAGGTGTGCTGATACATCATGATTTTTTTCTTATAGGTGGATCTTAAGGAGTTAATGCACTAATGTTTCTTCATTTTTATTTTCTTGTAAACTGAGAACACACCATAATTAAGAATAAATATAGAGAATAATATATACTTACACATTATTGTAAGTAATGTAACAAGTTTCATAAAAAATGCGGCCATTTTGAAATGTCATCCTTTTCTAGACTTCTACACTCAAACCATTTGATACCTGTCCTATATCATCAGCATTCGCCATCTTGAAGTGGCAGCCATTTTGAAAATATTACGGCTTAATATTATCGTTTGGTAGAGCTACCAGAAAAAGTAAGAGTAAAAGCAGGCAATATACAAACAGCAAGATATAGTTAGCGAAGTTCAGGAAGAACATTTTAAATTTCTTAAAAACCGACTAACTATTTATTTCATAAGGAAAGAAGATACGCTATAATATTATATATGTATGTTTAACTTCTCTATATTATAATTCCTATATTATAATAATATCAACCCTTATATTATGTCACACTAGAGATCAGGCGAGGAGAGTGTTGCACCATAGTTTGCGCTGCACTAACCCAATGCGGGTTGGTGAACTTCACACACCTTCAAAGACTTTAAATTTCAACAGGTATGCAGGTTTCCTTCCTAACAAGCGATGGTCTGATGTTCATGTGCACGTAGAAATGTATAAAAACCCATTTCAAGGCACTACAGGGTCAGGATCGAACCCGGACCTCTCACCCAAGAGACCGAGCCCATACCCACTAGACCATCGTCGCTTAACGTTTCTATATCTCTACATAATATACTCGTCATCCTTACTAACCTTTGCTTCCAGATAAGGCTCAAAAAGCTGACTTCTTTATATAACACCTCTTTATTATAAAAAATAAACCGCGATAAAAATAGTCCCTAAAAAAGATATAAATAAAACCTTAATTCTCACACGCCACAGATACGTAAAATAAAAAAGTCACAATTGTCGTCTTGTAAAGCGGCCTTTAGGTATTAAAAGGTCATCAACGTATCTAACCCTGCAGCCTGACAACATTGGTGAGATCAATGTCCTGCTCTAGACATGCTAAGGTTAATAGTTGCGTTTTTTGTTGGGCGCTGGTATCACCGCATTAAACATAGTTGTATTTGTGCCCCTTTTAGTTGAGTGTAAAGTTGTTTTTTATTATAGTAATTGTTAAATTGTTAAAGTAAATGTTACGTAAATGTTTTTAGCCTTGAAGTTATGAAAAGTTGTTTTTTTGTCGAATACCCGGATAGAAGCAAGTAGGTAGGGATCGGCGGTATTGGTGTTGATCAAAAAAGGACTTTGTCCTTTACATGCGTAGAGAATAAATTATCATGTTCAATGAACGAAACAGAGAAAAGAATAAAACCCAATAAACAATAAGTACATATTTTGATAATAATATGTTCTACGTTTTATAGTTACGCCAATGTTTAAGTACCTTTTTTTCTTTTGCGCCGCGAAATGCTCTTAGGCACCCCCTCTCTCCAGGCGGGTGTGTGGGACTCGCTGCGCCCGAAAGATGGTGAGGTGGACGCAGCTCTACCCACTAAAACCCGGTGAGTGCTATCAATACCGCCTTTGGTGAGGTGCCTGGATCTGTTAAGCAACAGCCACCTCCACAGAGGGGCTATCCCACACCACAGAACAACCCCTTCCAACGACAGGACAGTGTAATGGGGTGAGGTTCCCATCCTCGCCTGTTGTCCCTCTTTTTATACGAGTGGAACAAAGAGCTCTCTCGGTTCAATTGGCTTCACCCAAGGTGCTGGGTTCACCTTAAGCTACTAAACTCCACCGCCATGACATATTATATTATACATTATTATTATATTATTAAAATTAAAGTATCACTGCAATGTATATTTAACCCATTTAATGTAGATTAAACTACAACAACAACCACAGAAACCAAATTAGACTGTATTGCGCTTATCATATCCAATTTATATTTGACTTAAATTAAGACAGCTCGGAAGCGTAAAGCATAACATTTATCATAAATAGTTTAATATGCAAAATGGGAATACATTCTTGCTGGGAACATAATACCACCGAGATTAATACATCCACACTGTTCTAGTATAGTTTGAAACTGCGGTGCTATTAAAAATTTGGCGCTTATTCAATACAACCTGTATCTGCATTTTTCATTATACAAATCTACAAAACCGCAAATCAAATTGATAGACATATTTATAAGCCGTTCTTTTGGGGATTAAAAGTTTTATGACTAGATATTTTGCATCTGAGGTTGTTTGTGTGGGTCAAAAAAAATTGTAGATTCAATTTCTTATGGTCTTAAAATTTTAGAGGTGTAGGTTGCTAGTAGTAGTATCATAAACTTCATGCTAGTAGTAGTATCATAAAAACATCGAGCATATAACCGGAATAGAGCGGAATTTGTGCTGTGACGCTGCACCGGTTCTGTGCTCTGATTGGCCGACTGATAGCCATTGATGAATGATTGAACGATGGGACGATATTACTGGTTGGTTTCATTGCTATTACGTCAGTGACAAATCATTAGCTTATTTATGGTTCACATTACTACTCTATCTGGTTATATGTTCGAAGCTTACTAAGCAGTAAAACTACGGAATTCTGGGTATTTCGTTTTATAAGAGATTTAAAACGTTTGCTTCTTCATTAATTCGATAACTAAGTGTGCTTGATAATAATTCTTCTGTTTTTAACGCGCTCTTTATTAGCTTCACCTGTTTATTTATAATGAAACGAATACGGAATTTATCGCGGCTTTTTACAAGCTTGACGTTTCGGATACAGCAACCGTGGTCATGCGAGGACCAAAATCCGTAAAAATTGTTTCATTATAATGAATGAAATTCGTGTAAACATTAGAAAAAATCTACGGCAAATTATTTCAATTCTTAATCTCTTATTATGTCAGACCGAGTTGTCGCGTCTATTAGTTACAACATAGATCTTGATGCCAAGCCTTTCCTGACCTTCTTCACGGAATTAGAACGATAGTTTATTTAAGTGGGGTCTTTATGTAAAAACCCATCCCACCAAAAGGTATATCGAGGTCGCCTTTCTTTTTAAACTGGAATTTGCACTAGCATTTATAAAACTATTACAAGAGTGAAGATTTACGGTGGCGCCTCTTTCCCCGCTCATCAATCTTCTACGTGACGTCTCACGGCTGCTTTATATTCCGTGCATTCCTGACGTAATAGACCGCCACGATTAGAACATTCGAGAGAACCTCCATGTGTAATTGCGATTTACTTCGGTGATGTTTTTATAGTCGAAGCTCATTTGTATACATTAAATGATGATGCTTCTGCAGATCTTTGCACTACATCTATTTAGCTAGGAAATACTCTGAGGAATCCCGCGGTCATATAGGACATCCAACAAGGACCGGCCACCGTACGGATATCGTCTTCCCGTGTGATTATGATTGGTTAATATTTATTCTATTTATTATTTATTTATACAAAGGTAAGCAAACAAATATACTTGTATCTAGACAAGTTCGTTTAGACCAGACGGGGAGCTGAAGCTATCAGATTAGGACATTAATTAGGCATCGGATCTCAGCTTCTTGACTCTATTTCCGTTTCAAGTCTACCTCGACATCTATTCATAGTCACCTTCTGAACTTCATGTTTCCTTTAGTACGGAAAATTTTGAATGTCGAATAAGTTTTGTTCTATAAATAAGGTTCTATATGTTTTATTACTTTATTTTAATTTTTCTGAAGGTTCTTATGCATTTAATTAATTTAATAATTTTTAACAGTTTTAAGTCTGAAATAACATAATATGTAATTTTTTTTATAAGTAATATAAAATAATTATTAAATAATACGTTGGGTAGGCTGACCTAGACGTCCCCACCATGGTTCAGGCCTTGTCGTGGCGGTGGGGCTCAGTAGCCTAGGGTGAGCCGCTGCACCTTGGGCGAAGCTAATTGGGCCGAGGGGGCTCTTTATACCCCTCTTATAAGAAGAGGGGGCAAGGGGTGAGGATGGGAACCTCACCCCATTGTACTGTCCCGACGTTGGGCGGGGTTTTTCTGTGGTGCGGGACTACCCCTCTGTGGAGGTGGCGTCGGTCCCTTGCGGGACTTACTAGCCGTCGAGGTGCCCTGTTTGTTTTCTAGATCCGGAGCACCTCACCAAAGGCGGCATTGAAGTCACTCGCCGGGTTTTAGCGGCGTTAAAAAAAAAAAGGCTGACCTTGACGTGTCAACGATCTCCGTGCAGTGGCCAGTCTTAGGCTGTCTTGACATTCATTGAAGGTGGCCTATGTGTGGTAGTTGACAGAAAATGGTTGTTAATGATGATGGTGAACTATATTTATTTCGAAATTTGGAAAAAAAAACTTTCCATACCTAACTTATTGCTCTTTATAAGTTGTTCTTTCACAAGCTAGCGGTATTTTAAAACAGATTAAAAACAATTGCAAAAATTCCTTATTTCTCCGAGAATGTGACTTTGCAAAATACTTTTTGCGGGCCGTTGGCAATGACCGCAATACAATGTGGGGAATGTCGCAGGCACGGCTGGTAGATAACACCGTTATAAAATTCTCGTCCTTATCCGTCAAACCTAAATGCAAACAAATGTCAGTGAAGGTTACATGCATATTACTAGGTGATTGACATCTCGAGTAGGACTACCATGATTTTTGTAAAACCAATACGTGTTTTTTGCAGTTTATTAAGGTTTTTCGTAAAAAGTATGAGAAACGTCGGTCATGTAAAAATCTAAATCCGTAAAAAAAACATTATACTAAGTGCAATTCGCGTAAAGATTGGAAAACAAAATGTGTGTATTTGTGTTTTTTATGTCAGTTGCCAGGTTGAATGATTTAGAAAATTAGACATATTTTTGGTCATAAAATAATAGGTTTCCTTTACCCCGCTAAAATTGATAACACATGCATACTGCTTACTTCATCGCCGATTCTTATATTTTTTTAAAATATTGGAACGTGGTTCCTTATCGCGCGTTACGAAAGGGGGCTAGACGGAAAAAAATAAGATGAAAAGTTGGAACGACACTTTGCTATAGTTGTAAGCCGTGCGGCTTTTTGATCGACTCGTTACTGCGTTGGTAGCTGTTTTTGTTACACTATTGGGGCTACTTAGTAAAAAACCCCAGTTCAAATCCCACCGATCTCAATGGCTTTTTTTTGTTTTTTTTCGATTTTTATCGATAAAAAAATCATAAAAAAATTATACCTAAGATTAAATTATAATTTAATTAGCAATAATCCCGCAAAACACGCAGTCTTTACTGCAATTGTGTGAGTGCACGCATATGCATGCATATAGCACCGCCCTCCTTTCCCACACTGCATATGCGTACACTCGCATGCACCACCACCCCAAATGCACCACAACCACAGTTAAAGACCACCACCACACAATCTAAGCACGTTTCGCCCCAACACCGAGGCATCCTCAGGATGTAGACTCTACGATTAGTAATCGTTAAACGATTGCTAATCGTAGAGGGAAAGGAGGGCGGTGCTATATGCATGCATATGCGTGCACTCACACATTTGCAGTAAAGACTGCGTGTTTTGCGGGATTATTGCTAATTAAATTATAATTTAATCTTATATAATGGATTTCCGCGAAGTAACGCCTGATTTTATTAACCAAAATTATACCTACCTAAAGGAACTTCGTTCCATCCGAGTGTCCCTTGACACCTGACTTTTTTATCGTTCTTTTTACAAGTCCAAATGTAGCACCATCATTATCAACCTCTTCCGTCTACTGTAGTATATTGTAAAGCTTTCGAAACAATATTTTATATAATAGGCCTTTTGTAAAGAACAATAAAACTGTGCAAAGAATACGAAGTGAAATAGACGGATTATTGCGTTCAAAATGGTTTCTCGCTCGGTTTATATAAATACGAAGTGTGAAGCAATTTGTAGAAGTGCAATCGTGGACTCCTTGGAGCGCCGATGATTCAGCGGCGAAGACGAGAGCAAAAATAGACATGACATTGATAACAAATATTGTTAAGAACTTAGAAGGGGTAGGTTTTTTGAAAAGGGAGCGATTTACAACTTTAAATACTGACATTGTTAAGAATAGAAGTCGCTTTTAAGTGGGTAATTGTAATAAATGTTCAAATAAATACTTATGTTAAAAGAAGAGTGAGGTTTAGGTTGCTTATAAAAAGAAAGCTGTAATAATGGTTTCAATGCTGACATTATTAAGATACTATCTTTCTTACTTAATCTTGGCAGTCGTTGCCTTTTTCTACAGCTCTCTATTTCAAGCAATTTCTTTTGTAACCCACTTCCTATTTTTATCATATTCGTGTGTATATAGACATCCGTGTCATCTTCCAAGTTCCAAAAAAAGCAGTAATTGAGAAATACTCGACCTTTTCATATGAATACAGTTTACTTGTTTCTGAAAAAAAAAATGTTCAAATTACAAATCATGTCTGACACATGATTTGTAATTTGAGCAATATTTTTTGCTGCTGATTTACTGCAAAATTAAGCAATCAAAATAATTATTATTAGCAGCATTTACAAGTGTAAGTCTAGCTTTTAGATCACAATTATTTTTGGAAAACCTTAGTAAACCTTTCAATATTGCCATATGTCTATGGTAATAAAATCTTAACTTCGACAAGTGGTAAAGAAAGTCGTACCTTGAGAGATTCGTGCCATCTAACGAAAGCTGAAGATTATTGAAAACGATATGTATTTCATTAATTGTATATAAAATTGTGTTTGTTTCGTAAATTTATGAGTAGCTTTTTGTGTCGCACAGCTTCAAATTTCGATGGAATATAAAGAAGTACCTTCAATAAAGGGATGTCAAATAAGTATAACAGAATTAGCTCTTCAACTTTTAAGTGTTGTAATCTTATGTATAATTCCATTGTCATCCTTTTTTAAGGAATTGATGTGGTACTTATCGTATATAAGCTGCCAGCAATGGTGTTTTTTTAATTGAAAACTTCATTTGGCACGCCGCACTCAGATTTTTGTATGCTGTGAGTGAGGCTGATCCGTCACGCTCGGAGATGAAAGGCTTGATCGTGTGAACTCGGAACCGCCGAGTGTACCCGAGCGAGAAAGATACATTCAGCTGCTCTTCACTGCTGAGTGCTGTGTTGCTGTGTTTCTTTACACGAGAAAAGA
Organism: Helleia helle; assembly: GCA_963853865.1. NCBI lineage: Eukaryota > Metazoa > Arthropoda > Insecta > Lepidoptera > Lycaenidae > Helleia > Helleia helle. The sequence goes on along the minus strand of OY971433.1, from coordinate 12,723,759 downwards.
TACACCATATATAAAGAATCTAAAAATTACAATTGTATTTCACTATACAAGGTTGATAAAAGCGAGAGGCATTAAATTAAACTACCTATACCATGTACCATTTTCAGGCTACACACCAAAAATTGGACTAATAGAATCAATATTTTAGTCACAGGATATTTTTAAAGTTTTAAAGTACATGATAGTACTTTCTACTGATAAATTAAATTTCTAACTTATAGGTTTTCACTTCTATCGGCAGTACCTATGACTTATTGGTTATGGTTGGGTTTTTTTTATATTTCACTTTTACACCAGTATTTAATCTTTTAAAAATAGCACCAGTTTTGAGCAAATTTGACTAAAGATCATCCGAATACGTTAAAAATATATAATATTATAGTCGCATATAATATCAAAAGTTTGTGTAATTTGTGAAGTAGTTTAAATTCAAACGTCAATATTTTTTTACAAATGGATCTTATCTAAAAAGCACAATAAAAATCTAGACACATCACACTTTATCATATTTATAACTGTTATATTATATTTATTTATAACAACTGTAATTAAGAGAGTGATATTTTAGTAAGTCATTTTCTTTATAATCTTCATTAGCTTACTTATGTATTTGTTTGTATCAAATCTTGAAACTTAATTTGCATCTGTTTCTGGAAACGCTTACTTAAAAGGACATAGTTCATTTCATATGGCGGCGTGCCAACGACATGTGCAGTGTTATTAGATATATAGCTAGCATGTTCAGGCTTAGTAAACCTTTTATTTAGCTATGCCATGTTACATTATTCAAATCTTGCAATCTTTTGTGGAAGAGGGCAAATGAACAGTTCTGTAATTATCATTACTTTTAACATTAGTGCAATAGTGATTTGCTAAAAGTGCACCTTGTTCTAGATTTTTAGTCTTCCCCACCATAGTTCAGGTCTTGACGTGGCAGTGGGGCTCAGTAGCCTAGAGTGAGCTCAGCACCTTGGGCGAAGAAAATTCGAAAAAGCCGATGGAGCTGCTCTTTGTACCCAAGACGGGTACAAAGAGCAGCTCCATCGGCTTTCATAAGAAGAGGGGATAAAAGAGCAGAGGGACGAGAGGCAAAGATGGGAACCACACCACATTGTACTGTCCCAACGTTGGGAGGAGTTGTTTTGTGGTGCGGGACAACCCCTCTGTGGAGGAGGCGTCGATCCCTTGAGGGATTGACTAGCCGTCGTGGTGCCCTGTTTGCTCAACAGATCCGGGGCACCTCACCATAGGCGGCATTATTGGCACACGCCGGGTTTTAGTGCGTAGAGCTGCGTCCATCTCACCACCTTTCGGCCGCAGCGAGTCCCACATACCCACCTGGGGAAACTCGCTCCCCCGCGGGATGCCTCAGAGCATTTCCCGGTGTAATAGAAAAAAAAAAGTTTTTGTCTTGGTTCTCTTGATGAGATTTCACCTTTAAGCATATTAACTATCTTATCATCTCTAAATATCTAAAAATAATTGTGATCGCAATTGACGTAAAACAGCTCAGACGCAGCAGATCGCACGATTACAAGTCGTGCGGTTCTGAAAACGCACGGTTCCCGCCGTGTTTGAACAAGGGCTAGAGAACTAGTTACACAAATATCTGAAAGACCTACGATATTTTTATAACTTCTGAAAGTAAATAAATAAAAAAATGGAATTATTATGAATTGATTAATAAAAAATTCATGCTCTTCTTCACTGAAGGTCTCATCGACGTTGATATTTGTTTTAAAATTATTGTAAAATTAGGTTCATGCGGCTGTAGCCGCAAAAATATTGTAATTTCAAATTACTTATAAAATATTTTATTTTTTAAGTAAATGCTATTCATGCATCGATGGGATAATTCTCGATTGTAGTGACAGTAGGCTTTTTTCTCAAACACCCCTTTACTAAATTAGTAAGTATAGATGTTCCAGACATAACGAGATTGCTTTATAACGAGCTATCGTGATGTAAAGTTATAATTACCATTATAAAACGGTTGTAATGGAGTACTTAGGCTTAGTTATAAAGACCCTAATACAGGCTTTTCAGGTATATGCGTGCTAATTATCATAAACTCCCAGCTTAACATTACCTTGTTAATGTAAGCTATTACCATACACAATTCAATTTATACGTATTTTATCGCGGTTTACTCAGATTTTTCATTCCCACCGCGTTGGACTGCATTATAATGTGAAAGGGTTTAATTTTTACTAGCTGTTGCCCGCAGCTCCGCCCGTGCTAAGTCAGATTTAAGCGCAAAAGTTTAAGTTACTTATTACATTTAACCATTTCTCCAAATTTTGTTCAATTCTTTCGAAGACATATTCAGTAATTTGAAATCTAGAAAACTTTTCTTTTTACATGGGGAAATCATAATGATACCACTAAGCCCGGGAAGAATGGTTGATTATGTGGGACCCTCACCCTAACTAAAACCTCATGATGTTCCTCTGTACCGCATCGAGGGGGTCACGGGTACGAAAGACTACCATAACCCCGTCGCCGGATGCACTTGCGAGCACTCCTTAGGGTAGAGTGACATCTCACGCCACCATTCTTCTTCTTAGGCTCCAAGTAACATCTAAGGAGCCGTCCAGCTTGGGACTCTAGTGCTAGCGGCCATCCTCCGATGAAAACCACCCGCGTTCCCCTCAGTGGCAGCGCGCAATCGGACGCACGCTTGCGTACGACCACGACTCTGCCCACGGTCTCCTGCATGAGGAGCGAGTTGTAGAGCAACCTGCTCATGTTTTGCTTCCGGTACGTGTTCATCCAGGGGTGCTCTAGACCGAACACAAGCATGGGAGTCGGGGTAATTTATCAAGAGAATTTCTTCCTCATCTCCTCTGGTCTTTTAAAGTGGTTTCCCTCCTCTTGCGTTAGGAGCGAAGTGCAGCTATATACCTTACTACTGCTCACGTTTAGCTCCCAGTTTGCATTCCTCCAGGTGAGTTTTTAAAGAGGTTTCCGTCCTCTGCCTCCGGCCTCTTGCGTTGGGAGCGAAGTCTCTCCTGCTCAAGTTTCGCTCCCTATGCACATTCCTTCAGGGGTGCAGATCTGATTAGTTTACCAAAGGATTGCACCCCCTTAAGCCCCACCGCGACGAGGCGCGGATCTAATGGTGGAGAAACCTAAAAACCTAAATAAATCCTTATAATAACTGCTAACAGTCAGTATAAGTCCAGTCGAATTTTTTATAATAATAATATAATAATATTTATGGACGCTTTTATACTACGTCAATCTGGTCCCGTGGTAAGTTCTCGAAGAACTTGTGTCACGGGTACCAGACAACGGAAATATATTTAATACTTTCATACTATACTTTATTATATAATGCACGTATTATATAATATATATATACACATCCATTCTTTTCTTTTGAGTACCGGGAAATGCTCTGAGGCATCCCGCCTGGGGAGTGGGTCTCCCCAGGTGGGTATGTGGGACTCGCTGCGCCCGAAAGATGGTAAATGGACGCAGCTCTACCCACTAAAACCAGGCGAGTGACACCAGTGCCGCCTTGGTGAGGTGCCCCGGATCTGTTAAGCTAACAGGGCACCTCGACGGCTAGTCAGCCCCGCAAGGGACCGACGCCACCTCCACAGAGGGGCTGTCCCGCACCACAGAACAACCCCTCCCAACGTCCGGACAGTAATTAGCTTCGCCCAAGGTGCTGGGCTCACCCTAGGCTACTGAGCCCCACCGCCACGACAAGGCTTGAACCATGGTGGGGATTTAATACACATGGGTCATGCCCAGGAACAGAGTTTTTTTTTTTTTTTTTTTTTGTTCCCTGGCGGGATTCGAACCCGTAACCTCCGGCTTGAGCGCAAACGCGCTAACCATTGTGCCACAGAGGTCGTCAAAGTCAGTTGTCTAGTCGTTTTGGAAATTATTATACAAAATATTTATGTAATTATTTTTCACTTTAGGACGTTCAAACATTTTATAGTTGATTTTATTTTGTAACTAGTAAATATTAAACATTATACAACTTTGAGGTGAAATTTTAATAAATGAATAGAAGTAAAAGTATAATAAAGCACCTTGAGGGTATAAATCTTTGAAGGAAGGTATTACTATTTGGTAAGACGAAGTTACTTGAAAATTTTGAGCAATGTCTAAAACTATGAGCTTGTACTTGTCTTTTTGACATAAGGGCGTTTATTTTATCCTAAACTTTAGATAAGTTGGAATAACTTTAGATATTTTACAAGTTTTAAAGAGCAGTGCAATAACCTGAACAATGTAACAACTTGTACGTACTTTACTTAATAAATATCGATTTATTGATTATACTTAAAGGTACCACGTTAAAGTAGCAACGCGTCAGACTATTAATTCTATGCAGTTCCAGTTCGAATCTCGTTAAAATATAAAAATAGTTTCAAACGAAGCTGCATTATATAAATATAGGTATATCCACTGTCCAATTAGTATCTGTAATTTTTTTTGCGAACATAGAACTCTTCAATAACATAAAAAATTATGCCCATAAAATATAAAGTGACAGTGTATCTGTAAAACACTGCAAACTATATCACAGCGAAAACATCTTTAACTGTATTTCTATCAAGTTCAAAAACCCTCAAAGATTTCTATCTCTTTAGGCATGCGGCAGTTTGTAAGAGGTAATGCCATGCTGCTTCGCAGCCGAACTAGGCCGGCATGACCGGGGTGGTACCTCTCGCTCACATAACACCAGCGTCTAGTGACAGCTATGCTGTCGCGTGCGGTTTGAGAGTTTCCGGTGGCCCGTTAGGGGGGACAGGGAAAAGGAGGGCAATGCATCTGCAAAACTTTTAGTTGTGCGGATGTTTGCGAGCGTCGGTAGTCACGATAAGGCTGACTGCTCGGCTGCCTCCTTGTGACATAAAAATGCGGGTTTTCTCAAAATATTTCTTCATCGATGAGCAAGCGTTCACACGTTGGTGTAAAGTACCTATGGTTCAGGTCTTGATGTGGCAATGTGGGTGAGCGGCTGCACCTTGGGCGAAGCTAATTGAGCCGAGGGGGCTCTTTGTACCCCTCTTATAAGAAGAGGGGACAAAAGAGCAGGGGGCAAGGGGCGAGGACGGGAACCTCACCCCATTGTACTGTTCCGACGTTAGAAGGGGTCCATTTACCAGCTTTCGGGCGCAGCGTGTCCCACATACCCGCGTGGAAAGACCCACTCCCCCGCGGGATGCCTCAGAGCATTTCCCGGCGCTAAAGAAAAAAAAATATGGTTGCTGTATCCGAAACGCCGGGCATGTAAAAAACTTAATGAAATTCGTACAATGTTTTAGTCACCGGCCAGGCTCCTACCACTTCTCACTTCCGACCAATCCCAACCCAGTAGATCCTCGCTTAGGTTATGTTATATTATTTTATTCATGTTATATTTTAAGTTATATTATAATTGATAAATTTAAAGGAAATTTACAAAAATCATATTAAAATTACAACAGCAAGCAATATTAATGGCTCTTATAACGGAAGTTCCAGGAGCGTGTAGGTGGGGGCAGGAGGGACAGGACGGGGGTAAAAGGAGGGGGAGCGACATAACGCAGAGCATAAAAGAGTTTTGGTCGTAAACGTTGTGACAAAGTTATAACGGATCCAAAATCCGGACCCAATAAAACGTTTTGAAATGGAAAATATTGTAACTTTTTCGAGTCATACTTATAACTATTGGACCCAACATACGTTGTTCTGTACGAAACATTTTGTAGCGGACCGAATTGTGAATCTATATCATTCTCGAATACAGTCGAACACACAAAAAAATCATCAACTGCTCATAAACGGCTGGAGTTTAGTCACATTCACAGGCGCATAAGAATTATAACATACTAACTGGTGCCCGCGACTTCGGCTGCGCAGGATAAGATTTTTTTTCATAAAAAGTATCCTATGTTACTACTAATACCTTCAAGAATATGTGTACAAAGTTTCATGATGATCGATTAAGTAGTTTTCGCGTGAAAGCGTAGCAAACAAACTTATTTTCACATTTATAATATTAGTTTATTTATTAGGGTATAAAGATGTTTATATGAATGCTTAGACAGTCTTGATCTTTGCCGATGCATCGAAGTTGAAGTAGTAAAGAAGATTTCCCATCCAGTAAATAATACGCCTTTAGAGCAAAGCTTTATGGTGCTTATATATCTTGGCGTTTCATCATATTCATCACTATTGACCTTCTCCTCTCCTTCTCTTCGTCCTTCTCTTTTCGTTCTTCTACCTCCTCCTCCACCTCATTCAATGAATGACAAGACAGTTGATGAATGAGTATGACTCTATTACAGAAAACTATGTCATTAATCTTATTCGTAAAGGACACGTATGTGTATATAGTACATTCTTGATGAAGTACTACCATGAGCACACTCTTCTTCTTTTGTATCATGCGTCTCCAAGCAGCTCGGTCCTGGGTTGTCTCTTTGTTGACTTGGGCTTCTTTAAGGTTCTTCTTTACTTTGGACATCCATGTAATTTGGGGTCTTCCTCGTCTTTATGCGCACGGGCATTCGGCTGTCGAACACCACGCCAGATAGTACTCTCCATTTCATGCCGTATTTATGCGGTGGGTGACATCAGTGTCTATCATGTCTGTCTTGAGCACACTATATGGACGAAATAAACAAAAGTCCGTGTGTTGCCACCATACAGATTAACAGATCTTTCGCTATAAAAGAGAGCTTATCAAAAAGACTAACCTAGCACTTGAAAATTGTAAATGAAATTTTAAAGCCAGTAAAATAAAAGATCAATTCGTATAGCAGTGCACCCCTGGGAGAGATGGAGCCGCTTGTTCTTCGCGTCCCGTGATATAAGAACGTATTACTAACTAAATTTAAACCAGGGCCAGGGGGAATTAGAAACGTCTTGTTTAGTTGCTTGAGTTTCTTATTGTTGTTGACAGCATTTAGCCTAATTGAGGAATTGCTTTAGTCCCGTACGTGTCAATTTAGCCTTCACCTGGGATGTCTTTGTGATTTGATCCGTCTCTGTCGATAAGCATTTTGTATCGATTTAAAACCGGTATATTTAAGAGAAAATAACTATTGCTATGCTAGTATAGCAACGTTAGCATCTGCTGCAGTCTAGAAGTCTTTCATTAGATGGCAAGACTCTATCGCTATTCTTTTCTATCGCACCATCAACTGAAGGTAGTCAAATTTTCTGTTTTTACTAAAATGTTATATTTTCCGGAACTAAAAAGTAAAGTATGAGGTAGTGCCATGTAGTATGAGGTAGTGGCATGCTGCATTGCAGCCGAATTGTGCCAGCTTAACCAGGGTGGTACCTCTCGCTCACATTACACCGGCGTCAAGTGACAGCTATGCTATCGCGTATCGTGCGGTTTATGAGTTTCCGGTGGCCCATTTGGGGTACGGAAAAGGAGGGCAACACATCTGCATAATCTCTGGTTGTGCGGATATGTATGGGCGTCGATAGTCGGCAAAAGGCTTTGCTGCTCGTTTGCCCTCCTACGCTATAAAAAAACCTTTATGGGATATTTTCTTTTTTAGTGTCGCGTGTTCGAGTTTTTGACTAGTCCTGATGATGTAGAAATGGGTCTTATCACTCGCATGCCATATTTTAACTTTTTTTACTCCATAGAAATTATATCCTGATTTTTAATATTTGTCACTCTTATTTACTATCAAAACAATTTCTAAATTTATACAATTTCATTTATTCTAGGTAAAAATAACGTTATACGTATGCCTTATAATTGTTTCGAATGGACTAAATATCGACGGATGGTATCGCGGATGGAATGCTAAGCTCGATAACCCTGAATAGGGACGTGATTTGGGGACATGGGGACATATGGACGTGGGAGTGGGGATATGGGAAAGTAGAGGAGTGGGGACAAATGGGCCACTTGTGTCATATGGGTCATGCGAACGGAATTCGATTTGTAAATATTTTTGAAATTACCGTTGCATCGGCGACATATTTGCTATACTTTTGGCGATCTTAAGTAATCTGAAGGTTTTTTTTCATGCGTGAAACAGTTTTGCTGTGTTTAGAAAAGAATGGCGGGGCTTTTTTTATAATATCTATGGACGCTTTCATACCAGGTCAATCTGGTCCCGTGGTAAGTTTTCGAAGAGTTTGTGTTGCGGGTACCAGACAATATTTAATACTTTTAACTATACCTATATTGAAGATTTTTATTATATAATATACATATTTAATACACATCCATGACTCAGGAACACAGAAAATATTTTTGTTACCTGGCGGGATTCGAACCCTTGAGCGCCAACGCCAACCACTGGGCTTGCAGTGCAGTGTGTTACCATCTTACGTTTGAGGATAGGCAATGCATAAATAAGTGGTCCGGTCTGGCCCCGGATTATTAAGTTCATTGGCGACGCTAACCACTTATCATCAGTTGGCACGTTTACCAATTGCTGATTCAACTATTTTCAAAACGTTTTTTTTATGGCTTAGTTGGTTCATCAAACTAGGTGATTATACCGTGCCAAGGAAATAAAACATGATTCTTGAAGTATAAAGTGGAGTAAACCAGAGCTTGATTCAAACTATGCTAATGCGAGAAATCGTGTAATACCAGATAATTGAAAAATGAAAGTCTATTTTTTGTATGTCGAGACTGTTTCTTGGTTTATTTATTTGTGAAAATTCATTATTATTATTGCTATCACGATCATCACTATCGACTGTTGCAAAAACTTTGGATGAACGGCAAGACGGCTGTCACCATCCCATTTTGTGCAATAAACCTCCTATTCCACTTCAGTACCTCTACCATCAGTTTTTGTTACAAGCGCACATGGCATAATTAGTTGATAACGTAAAAACGCAACACGAATAGAAACCTATACCATACCTTAGTTTTCTATATAGTTTTCTATTCGTGTTGCGTTTTTACGTTAATTACTTATAATATACGTAACGTTACGTTAGTTTTCTATTCGTGTTGCGTTTTTACGTTAACTACTATAGTTATGTCATGTGCGCTTGTAAGAAAAACTCATGGTAGAGGCACAGAACCCAATCCATCAATCTGAAGAGACTGGTGGAACGATCTTACTTCTGGTTTGAATTCCTTGTCTTTACATATCCGGCATTTTTCATTGCTGTAAAGTGTCCGAAACGGGCATGTAACAAAAATGCGATAAACTCTATAAAAATTGTTTCATCATATTGAGTGAAATACTCGTTTAAAGACAAGGATGTCTTTACATATCCGGCATTTTTCATTGCTGTAAAGTGTCCGAAACGAGAATGTAACAAAAAACGCGATAAACTCTATAAAAATTGTTTCATCATATTGAGTGAAATCCTCGTTTAAACATTAGAAAACATAATATGTCTCAGGATAGGCAACACATAGATGAGTTGCCTGGGCTCATTCCAGGTATACTAGTTTATGTTCATGGGCGACGTCGACCACTTACTATCAGGTGGCACGTTTGCCAGCTTGCCTATCGAACTAACATAAAAAAAAACAATAATTTTAATTCAGTTTAAAAAAGACTTGATTATCCGATTATTAAGATACCTAATAATTATTTTAGTTTTTTTTTTATAATTCTTGGGCGAATGAAACTACGGGGAACAGGTAGTAAATTATATAAATAACTAAACTAAGTTCATATTACCTACTCGATTGAACGCAGAGCCTTTTGGTATAGTTTGATATTCCGATCTATTCAGGTCGCCCGTGTTGCGAGTCTCAAACACACACAACTATAATATTTGTATATACTCCTGAAAATTTGTGTTATGTTATGTTATAACAAGAAACTTAAAGGGATAGTGGTTTACGGGGGTGTATAACAGTGCGAAAATAGAGAATTTGTTTTTCTTATAGAAATCGATTCAGTTTTTAAGCTATTTGAGATAATCAGTGAAAAAGCCACTAGGTTGTAAGTGGTTAGTACCCATAAAGTCGGTACCAGTCAAGCCCATTTTTCCCGTTGGGCACTCTGGACAAGTGCCAAGGGCGCCGCAATCCATGGGGTCCCATTACTTATATCAGAATATGATTGATTATTTAAAAAAAATCAAACAATAATTGCTGATTAGAATCCTAGTAGTGCCTTAATTAAAACTATGTTTGCTTTAAAAAAATCGAAAGGCATTCATAATTTGTAATAATCGCGCAACAAATATACAAGAAAAAACGGATTGAAATGTCGTTTCTTTTCGAAGTCGGTTAACAATGTTGCTTTGTGCTTGAATCATCATCAGCCGTTATCCGTCCACTGCTGAACATATGCTTCAAATGAACGCCAAGATCGATCCCTCGCATCCAACACGGACCGGCTACTGCACGGAGATCGACTTCATATACATGCATATGCGGGCGATAATTACAATATGGAAGTAATGACACAGTAACGCATTACAATTATTGATATAATAGCTCATGATGATGATGATGGATTTTGACAAAACCCCCTTTTTTTTCGCCCGGTGATTTTAGGAAATAATTTGAAAAGCCTAAGGATGCCTATGGAGGCCTATGTTTAGCAGTGAACGGATAGAGGCTGATGATGATGGATATAGAAGCCTGAATATTTTAGCAAGTTTTCTTAAATCAAAATTTGTTACGGCATCATGATTTTCGACTAAAGGTGATCGCACATTCATAGCCGATGGCATCTATTGTAAAATAATTATTAGGGCCTTGCTAAAATCTAAACTGTAGCCACGTTTCATGCTTCGTATACTTGTATCGATGTTTTATAGATTAAAATTCTCAAAAAAATTAAAGCGCTTATTTCTATCCATTTTTTTATAATATCTTATTACGACGCATAGTAGGATCAAACCCATTGGTAAAGGAAGAGAATATTACAAAAACGAAAGGAAAATAATTTACTGGCGTTCTTCTGAGGTCGGCAAGTGGAGGGTCCCCGGGGTTAAGGGTAAAGAAACGGTTTATCTCAATTTCCGGCAAAACTACAAGTCCAATGGAATAAAGTTAAAAAGTTATGTTGTAGGTAATGTACAGATCAACAACTATTGTATTCACTTTTTTTCACATAACCTTAAAATTAATGAAAAATTCATATAACCAACATTTTTGTATTTTTTATCTTCATACATAATCACGAAATTTAGTGAAAACGCACCTTTTTATGTCCCAAGCACAATGTGATTTTTTTGATTTAAAATATTTAATTTTTCACCTTATTTGATTAAATATCGAAAAAGAACCCTAATTTTAATCGACAATCCTCACGTTGAAATATCAGATTTTTACAAAGTCGGTGGAATTTCTGTTCGTTCAAATCTCTACTTTCTGATGGTGTAAAACCATAAACATTACTATGGTAAATTTTCTCAGGTAATGCAATAAAAAAGCCTGTAAATTATTTTTCCCTTTAAATCGTTATATTCTCTTCCTTTTCCATTGGGTTCCTATTATTATTTTTTTGGTTTAAAAACCCCCGACCCCGGGTCTACGAGTATTGAACCTTAATATCACTGTAAAAGTTGAACGCTATTCGGCATCATAACTAAATCGTGAGGTCTGTAGCAAAACTATCATGAGGTTCATGTGAAAATTGACCTTTCGCGAAAGTATTCTAAAACTAAAAAATAAGAAAAAACAGTGTGTCGGACATAAGACGTGACGTGAAACTTCTGTGGTAAAATATGCAGGGATAGAGTTTAGGATTAATTGCTATGAATAGGTAACAACTGCACGAATTTAAAATATTCGCAATCAGCTGCAATCTTTGTGAATGGGCGGAGCCGAAAAGGACACGATCGTGTCACTCGCACTTCACTGTGACACCTCATGCCATAGCACAAAATAACTTTAACGTGCCTAAAGAAGTTTCGCTTTCAAAGTGTACAGCAGTGAGTTGTAATTACTATACCAGTATAAATAATTATAGTTCAATGATGCGCAGTGTATAAGTCGTGGGTAGTTCTTAAGAAATTTGCTCTTCAGCAGGGCCGTCTTGGGTTGGCCCATGACTTTAGTTAGACATAGTTACGCTATTTGTCCTTCTTCTATTATCATTCAAAAAATATATAGTTATAACATTATAATATACGTTCATCAGCACCATCATCCGCCTCTATCCGTCCACTGCTGAACATTGGGGTCCTTCAATGACTGATTACTGTACAGCATAGAAATATCAAAGAACGTATTTCAAATATCTGTGCTGTATGGATATCGTATTCCCACCTAGTTAATTGTCGACCAACACTTCGTCTAACTAAACGCGGCCTCCAGTCTTGAACCTTATTGGCCCGTCGGCCATCCGTTAATACGTTTTCTTTATTTATTTTTCCACCCACCCATTTCTAGGCATCACAGGGGTTCAGGATCGACCCGGACCTCTCGACTTTCACTCAAGAGACCGAACCCATACCCAACCATCGTCGCTCAGAATCACAGAACAATATTACCCTTTTTTCTTTTTTTTATGGTAGTTAGATAGGCAAACTAGCAAACGTACCACCTGATGGCAAGTGGTAGACATCGCCCGTGAACATGAACTAGTTTACCTGGAACTAGCCCAGACAAGCCATTCATGTGTTGCCTATCCTGAGACATAAGATGTTAAGTCTCGGTGCCAGTAATTACACTGCCTGGCACTGTCCTTCTCCGAAACACAGCAAAGCTGTTTGACGGGAGAAGCACGATGCTGGTACCCATACAGCCGGGAGCGCGGCACAGTGCATCACTCCCACCAGTGAATACGTTAATTAAAACAAATTATTATATCGAAACCTTTTCACATACAATTGTGAACATAACAACAAGTGCACTAGAAACTAAATTTAAACAAATACACTTGCAATTCAGTTGTGAATAATGAAATTCGAACTGAAAATGATGCATCCTACTAATTGGCAATTTTGTTATCAAACATCGATTCTACAACAACCCTCGATGTTGCTGCGGAGTTTATCTAGCGGATTATTGTACATCGCTTTATTTGTTTTGTACTGTTTTTGCATTTAGTGTGCGATGTACTTAAATTATGTTTCAGTATGGCTAAGTGTTGAAACAATTTGTATTAACATTAAGCTTGTTAACGAAACATTTTTTTACGGATTTTATCGCAATTTATTAATATTTTTAAATGCCTTCAATAAATAAATAGAATAATAACCTTAAAATCGGTAGAAAGTAGAAAGCACATTGGTTCTATAGTAAATCGTAAAAAGTTATTTAATTATAATGAGTGAAATTCGCGTAAACATTACAAAATAATATTTTAGCTATTCTTTTTAGGTAAACGACAAAATAGTTTTTGTTATTTTCTTGCGTTAAAAATGATAATTGGAAAAATTCCTTCTACTATTTTAAAGAACATAGATAGATATATAGATGCCGGTGCCGTTTGCCCTTAAGCTTGAACTAGTCGCCGCGACGGCGCGAACTCTTAACAAAATGGTTGCTATCTCACCTGACATAAGGCGCGAACGATGTGTGCTAGAATGAAATGCACAATGATTCATTCCGAAAATATCCTATTAGCAAAACAGTTATTATAGAAAAAACTATTAAATATATCTTTTTAAAATAAATTTATTTCAACTTTTGAATAACTAAACCATGTCACATATATATATTATTTTTGAGCTTTCGTGCTCTGTATTTGTAGTTTGTATTTTTTTAATGTATAATTTACGATTACGATTTTGGGTACATACATACATAGATAATGACGAGATCAATTTATATTATACTTCGTTTTTCATAGTAAATGTTAAACATTGTAGAATTTAATGACCTGCGTTTGTATGGAAAGATGAGCGACTTGTGTAACCATAAGATGTAAATCTCTTTTTGAAAAGAGGTATGTTTGATATTTTTTTCTCTATTACAAAAGTTATCTAATCAACTATTGAAAAGTATCAAAATAAGGTTTTTGTTATGAACTAGGTTATATTTTCAATCGTTTTGGAATTACTGAAATAAATTAAAATTATTGATGCCAAAATTTCCAATGCGGCCTCTAAGTTATATTAATTATAATTTTACAATTCATAACATTAATAAATAAAACGAATTGATAACAAAATATTTTCTGTATACTAATTTTGCTACTGCATTTTATTTTATTATTAACAAATCACATTATTGACGGAGTAAATAGAGCGAATGAGAATAATGAATATAGAGATGCTATAAAAAAGAGCGATTAATAAAATGCACAAAATAGAATCATAATAAGAGAGCTAACTATCAACCTCGTTCAAATATCAGGGCATTGTGTATGGAGTGCACGCCCAAGGGCGAGATTTTATGTAACATAATGTTCCAAGGTAACCGTTATTCTCAATGACTGAATTTAAAAATCCGTCACTATTTTATTATAATGTCACATTAAAATTCAATCCAAGACAAGACGTCTCTCTTGGTCCAAGATCGAACTGCACTTGACCTAATTTTTGAAAAACTTGGTAATTTAATAATCACTGGATCATGTATCGATATGATCATAATCATCAGCGTATTCATTCACATCTGTATGTTACTTAATATATGGCAACAGGAAGCTGAGTTGATATCACAGACTAAAGTGGTCAATAGTAAGAATATACTTAGTAACGAATTAGAACTCCCAATAATAGTTTTTTTTACAAAAGATGGAACTTGAAAAAAAAGAAAAAAAAAGTAATCGGGCTCGAACCGGGGCTTATGGTTTCACCTCCCCGATTTCCCACCTGAGCTATTATAACAGAAAATGGCGGCGAAACTTCGGATTCTAATGATATTGTAGCAGTTTTTCATTTCCGGAAAACAAATTCTAATTTTCTTTGAAAATACGGAGTGGGTTGTTTTCGCGGAAATTTTTACGACTGCTAATGGACGATACTTGAAATATATATGTCCAATCAGACAGGTTTGACAGCAAATCCCCAACATGGTTCAGGCCTTGACGTGGCGGTGGGGCTCAGTCATCAGTACCCTAGGGTGAGCCCAGCACCTTGGGCGGAGCTAATTGAGCCGAGGAGGCTCTTTGTACCCCATCTTATAAGAAGAGGTGACAAAAGAGCAGGGGAAAGGGGCGAGGCTAGGAACCTCACCTCATTGTACTGTCCGGACGTTGGGAGGGGTTGCTCTTTGGTGCGGGATTACCCCACTGTGTAGGTGGTGTCGGTTCTTTGGGGGGCTGACTAGCCGTCGAGGTGCCCTGTTTGCTTATAAGATCCGGGGCACCTCACCAAAGGCGGCATTGGTGGCACTCGCCGGGTTTTAGTGGGTAGAGCTGCGTTCACTTACCAGCTTTCAGGCGCAGCAAGTCCCACATACCCGCGGGATGCCTCTGAGCATTTCCCGGCGTTAAAAAAAGAAACGCTTGACAGCTAATGCAATGACAGCACTACTCTGAAATCCGGTATCAAGCGGCGACGTTCGTTGACGATGATGGGAGATCCATTAATTTCGTTGACCCAAAAAGTGCTCAACACGGCTAAAGAAGTTTTCACTTTAATAAGAAAAGTGTGCTAGTTGTTAAATAAAGAAAAATATTAGTGAATGTATTTCTATTGTTAGTATAGTCCATAAACATATATTATGTGGGTAACACTGAAAATGTTTAGAACTGGCCAGTTAGAAACATTGAAAATGAAAACTTTTTTTGAATTTCAATTTTAGAACTCTTTGGTAACCTAATGTAGTATATTGCATTCATTTGTCATTTGTTTTTGTGAATTGGCGGCAAATCTAAAACTCTTGTTACACGTGAAAATGAACATAACGCGAGAAAATTTTCGGTCAATGATTTATTATGACTTTCGTTGTGGGCTTACTCAACAACAAAGCTATGATAGGCTGCGATTAGCATTTTTTAATGAAGCCCCATCTCGTGCCACTATTTACAATTGGTTTAACGAGTTTAAGCGTGGACGTAGCAATCTCAGTGATGATCCGCGTGAGGGACGTCCTTTAACAGCGACTACTAAAGATAACATCAGTGCTGTGCGACGCATGATAGAGGAAGATAAGAGCAGATACCTTATCAGCAGATACGGGCAAGCCTAGGCATTGGTATGAGTCAAGTTCAAAAAATATTACACGAACATTTAGGCGTTAGGAAGCTTTGTACCAGATGGATTCCCCATACTTTAACCGACGACCAGAAACGCCTCCGCATGGACTGGTGTCGCCAAATGTTAGATAAGTTCAACGGCGGTAACTCAAATGCTGTATTTGACATCATCACAGGTGAGGAAAGCTGGATATATTGCTACGAACCCGAAACCAAAAGACAATCAGCTCAGTGGGTGTTTCCTTTCGAGGATCGGCCAACTAAGGTTAAGAAAGGAAGAAGTCAAGGGAAAAAGATGATTGCCTCATTCTTTGGTCGGAAAGGTCAGTTCGCGACAGTTGTGCTAGAAGATGGAAGGACAGTTACTGGTATGTCAATCGCTGTTTGTCTGTTGTCTTGGAAAAAATTCGACAGCAGCGCCCTCGAAGCAGGATCCTCCTTCACCACGACAATGCTTCAGCGCACTCCGCAAAACGGACTGTTGAATATTTGACTATGGCAGGTGTCGAGATAATGAGTCATCCGCGTTACAGTCCTGACCTGGCGCCCTGCGACTTTCATTTATTCCCAAGAACTAAAGATAAAATTCGAGGTATTCGCTTTACGAGCCCTGAAGATGCGGTGAAAGCGTACGAAAATGCCATAGAAGAGACTCCTAAGGAAGAATGGGCCCACTGCTTTTCTCAGTGGTTCCATCGAATGCGACGATGTGTAGAAAGAAACAGAGATTACTTCGAAAAACAATAAAAGTATTGGCAACTTTCTACATTAAGCCGTTTTTCATTTTCTAAACATTTTCAGTGTTACCTAGGTATACTTACGTATGACTATACCATAGACTTTTTTTTTTTCGGATGGATCTATGCTAACGGCCCGAAGGCCCTAATGCTACATCGGATTAGTGTGAGCCCATTCGGCTCACTTTTGGCTTATAAAGTGGGGGGTTGCCCACCGCCAACCGTGTAGTCTGCTACCACACGGCCTCCTGGCTTCGGTTGTGAACCATAGACTTAGAATATACTAAGTCTATGGTATAGTCAGTAGTTAGTGACTCAAATGTAAAATTATTAGATCGATTTAAAAGAAGCTTCTTTTAAAAGTTTCCAAGCTTAGACACAAAATACATAATATGTCAAATGAGAATGTTTTTATCTTTATAAAATATTTTTATTGCTGTCTTATCGCTTCTACACAAAGTTTAATTGTCTTAAACAGATTATGAAGTCAAATAAAAGCAACGATCCTTCAAATAAGCCATACAGAGTTTGTTTGTCTTGTCAACGTATCTCTGTGAGGTAATTATGAGAACATTTATGTGGTATTAAATTCTAGATTCTCTTCTTGAATTTCTTAGCTTGTTATAAGTTCCCGACCAAGGCTCAAACCTTGTCGTGGCGGTGGGGCTCAGAAGCCTAAGGTGAGTCCAGCACCTTGGGTGAAGCAAATTGTCGAGGGAGCTGTTCTTTGTACTGTATAGAGCAGGGGGGACAAGGGGCGAGAATGGGAACCTCACCCCAATGCACAGTCCCGACGTTGGGAGGGGTTGATATGTGGTGCGGGACGACCTCTCTGTGCTTTTTTACCGAGCTTTAAAAAACGTTTGAATGATACAAATGGATACTTTATACACACGAAAGCGTTTTTAAAGCGCGGCGCTTTTTTATCGAGCCATGTTGGATTTTCGACTTTGAGCGTTGGACAACAAATTGGATTGAGCATACGGAACTCTGTGTATATGCTATGACCATAGATGTCAGAAACAAACGGTTCTACGTGCACATGGCTATTCACGCTGATTTTTAAGCGTTCATATAAACACATCTATTGGAAACGTTAAAAAAGCGCCAACGTCGGGTTTTAATTATTACACGACGCTTATTAAACACTCCTGCGAACTGAGCCTATAAAGGTAACGGCTGAATAATTATATGAATTCAAGACAGGGAGTTATTTGTTCAGTGTCAGGCTTATGGCTGTGACGAGTATTAAACGTCGATTTCATGAGACGTGGGCGTCTTCGATCGTATTTCGGCTTACCAAGTATAGTTCTTCCACTAACTCAAAATCATTTGTTTCAGATTCACCGCACAACGGTATCGACGCGACGCAAACAATTCACACAAACTCAAACGAAGCGCTTTCACACGACCTATACTTAGTTAGTAACAAATTTCAAGTGCCAAGTGTGAACCGTGCCTAAATCGTGAATGTATTTTTATGTGACTAGTGTGACTTATGCCAGTGCGACGTAACGTGTAGCGGCACGTGTAGTGTGGCGAACCTGTGCGCGGTCAAGATTGACGTGGTGGGGTGTGGGTGGGGGAGGCGCGCGCGCGTGCGACCGTTGCACGCGTTGAGCCGCGCGGCCGGCATGTTGGCGTCGCAGCGTTCGCAGTCGTGCAACGAGGAAGGTGCGTTTTTCGGTGCGCGCTCGCTTCGCCGGCCGCGCGGCAAGGGCAGCGGCAGTCCGCCCTGCTAGGGGTACGCTATGTCGCTGCGCAGCCTACATCGGAGGCTCTCCTCCGCCAATCACACGTGAGTTTATAAATTAAAACTAGTTAATATTTTATATACTTTATAGGTTTTATAATATACTTATTTTAGGGTGATTCTCAAATTACTTAAATTCGGTTGTCATGTGAAAAGTTCCTAAAATTGGTATGTGGTGGTAAAATATTAGACGGTTCTCAAACTCCATATTATGCAATAGAGACGTTGTTTGTGTGTTGCAACTGTTGTAAATGTGATGTGATGAGGATCAGCGATTTCAATGTCCAAGACCCATATACATACGGAGATTATTTAATCGATTTTTTTCCCAAATTTGTGCTCAATATACATAAGTCTTCGATACATGTCTTGACAATCTAGAGGAACACAGGTTAAGTATGCAGCCACACAAGTTTATAGAATACTAGCTGGATGGCCGCGACTTCGTCTGCGCAGGATAAGATTTTAGTTTTTGTTACATAAAAAGTATCCTATGTTACTTCTAATACCTACAAGAATATGTGTACAAAGTTTTATGATGATAGGTTTAGTAGTTTTCGCGTGAAAGCGTAACAAACAAACTTACATTCACATTTGTATTTTTTTTTCGGATGGATATATGCTAATGGCCCGAAGGCTTTGATGCTACATCGGATTAGTGTGAGCCCATTCGGCTCACTTTTGGTTTATAAAATTGGGGGTTACCCCCCGCCAACCGTGCAGTCTGCGACCACACGGCCTCCTGGCGTCGGTTGTGTGCGTTGTGTGTGTAATATTAGTAGGATGCTACATGTACTCTATATTTTTTTACAAATGACCACAATTCTTAAATCAGTTCTAATAAGCATTACCCTATAGGGATTTGGCAAACTTATCCACTAACCAATAACCATAATATACTACTAATTCAAATCACCGATGACGTCACAACATACGAAATTGACATTTAGGCATCACGTGACATTTGGTATCGCTTCACTGAGGCTTCACCCAATTTTGTCAATAATTTTTATCGTGTAGTTTTTTCGATAACATTACCTCGTTATAATATTATTATTATATTCAAATCATTATTAATATTAATATACAAATCACACATGAAGACTAAAATAAGAGCAGTACAGCACGGTTCTGCTCGGGTTTCATCCTGCTTTCTGCCGTCGAGCATCTCCGCTTTGTTCTGAAGAGAGGCACAGGCATAAATTTACCAGTTAATGTCGTAGGATACGCAACCCAGCAGAACAAAGCGGAGATGCTCGACGGCACCGTACGTGCCATCTGCTGGTACGTGGTCAGATTCGCCATGAATATAAAGATGTAGCGCAGACCACTTATGCACGTCTGCCAGTTTTGCCTATCTAACTATGAACTATCATAAAAAACAGGATATATTTTATTCTAGTTCTAGGTATATTTTCCATTTTTATTTCGCGGAGCTCGATGTTTCGACATTATTTACGAATCTCTTGTTCATGAGCTCTTATTATAATAAATAAATACTCCGTTTTAAACAATTTTGTTAATGAAAATAATCATGTTAACTTAAAACAAACAACAAATTATTGATTTTCCGAAGTTGGTGCATTGTAATTTCATAGACACGTCGTTAATGCTCCCGTATCTCCTGCAGAGCTAATGGACATTTGATTAGACACGGTCCTATTCTTCAACAATTCTAACATCTATCCTGCTGGTTTCCTTGCAAAATAAATTAAATAATAATGTAGTAATGGCATTATTGCCATTACTACATTATTTTTACATTACAATCTTATGATTTTACTTAAATATTCCTTGATTGATTATTTTTAATCAAGGATATAAAAAGGGAGGATGAATTAATCTATCAAGGATCGCAAATAGTCGTCATCACTTTAAAAAAACATGCTGATAAGAGGCTTTAAAAGGTGGGTTCACTGAGGAACTGATGGCAAGTGGAACAGCGTCTGGAGTTGAGGATCTAGAGTATCGAGTTCCCAATTCGGTCGCCTAGGTATACACTAATAAATATTATGTTGGTAATTTTTGACTTGTAAATGCTTCGAGACTATCATAAAATAAATAAATCACGTTCTACCTCTATCCGTTTCATCATCATCAGCTTAGGCCTCCCTTGCCTCGCAACTTGCATCCGGCACTGCACGGAGATTGTCTTCCCACCTGGTTAATGGCCGACCAAAACTTCGTTTACCAGCTGTTGTTTGCTGTTTTCGAGGGACATATTGGGGGAATATCCTTTCAACCTGTACTTCATCATCATCATCAGCCCGTTATTGCCCACTGCTGAGCATAGGTCTCCCTTTTTTTCTGCCAATCTCCTTTGTCCCTTGCCTGCCTCATCCATCCTGTACTTGGTACGTAGTTATATGCAATCACGTTGACAATGACCTAGCCAATGCAAGCTTCTATTTGCTTAGCAAATAGGAAATAACCTCTCAAGAGAAAGAAATGTTCTATAGAAGTTTCTTATAAACTGTCGTGTCCGACCATTTTGGCGTTCATCCAGAAAGGCTATAAGGAAGATAAATATTTTGATTTTCAATAAATGAGGTAGAGCATCATCGATGAGAGATAATATAAGATTTGTATAAGTTTAAATTTGGATTATGAATTCTTGGACACAAAATTAAAGCAATTAGTAGAGCTTCTATAATTTTTTTTTCCAAGGAAATATTGAAAAATGATACTCTTAGAATAAAAAAAACCCAACCAATCACAAGGACTACCGATAATAGTGAAAACAAAACAAATAAATTCAAATACCTATAATACAGGCTGTAATAGATTATGACAACCTATACAATTTAAACGGCGCACAAAATGGTTGCATGACATAATTAAGAAGCAACACAATTTGTAAAACAAATATTGCATAATCTTATATAAATAAATCAAACGTTAAAATGCGTTTCCAGCGGCTTGCATGCGTTGTCGCGAGTTCAGAGATTTTATCTCTTCAAAAAATATGCGTACCGCGCTAAAAGAAGCTTACACTTAAAAAATCCTCTGCAAACGACTCAATGTTGTTGTGCAACAAAATTCTCTCCCTCAAAATACAGTCAAGATAACATTAAGCATTAAAACACTTAGTAATTTAAATTTCAGAAACTTTTATTCCAGCTGGTAAATAAATTGAATCAACTTCTACTGCAATTTAATATCCAGGTGAAGTTTAACGAGTCGATTTTATAAGGTTTCTAAGTTTCAAGCAATATAGGTCGGGGCAAAATGTACATGTTTACTGAAAGATGGTGATTACGAAAATGATAAAAACGATGTTTTTTGATCATCGTAGTTTGATGACGGTATAATATACTACATAATAATATTAGAATTGAGGTAAGAGAGTGCCATGCTGCATTGCAGCCGAACTGGGCAGGCACGACCGGGGTGGTACCTCTCGTTCACATGACACCTAGTGACAGCTATGCTGTCGCGTTTCGTGCGGTTTGTAAGTTTCCGGTGGCTCATTTGCGATAGGGAAAATGATGTCATAATAATGACATTTCTGTATGGACGATACTATGTGTTGACGTAAGAAAGATACAGTGGCGACACCACGCTGGGTTTACATATTTCTGGTTAGCTATAAATATTGAGGAAGTCATGTGTAATATCTTGTCCCGTAGTTAAGTAAGTTTATGTGTAATAAACTTAGTTATTATTATTATTATATTATTTATTATTATATTATATTACACATAAACTTGTACATTACTCGTAGCTTCACTTGCGTATTTGTTTGTATCAAGTCTTGAAACTTAATTTGCATCTGTTTCAGGAAACGCTTACTTAAAAGGACAACATATTTCATTTGGTATGGCGGGGCACCAACAACATGTGCGGTATATTAGATATATTCCTACCATATAATGTATTACCATATTAAGTTGTTTGTTAATGTTTTTAAGCATATAATATATTGTAAAATATTGTAGATATTGTACATGTATGTTTATAACAAATATAAAGTATTGCTTTCTAATGTTTACTCATTATAATGTAACATTAGGACGTATACACCTCAGTCCTCCCGAGACTATGGTTGCTGTAAAGTATCCGAAACGTCGGGCTTGTAAAAAGCTTAATTAAACGCGATCCGTAAAAATTGTTTAATTATATTATTAAGTCCTTAATTAAATAAATAAAAATGATGTTCTGCTGAAGTTAAATCTTATTTACTGTGTCACCGGTGAGAGCAGGTTCATTACCAAATTTATATTATTGCTGATGTTAGCTGTAAGTAGCCCAAAAATCTTAAAAAAATATATATTAAGTGTTGGGAAGTTAAATAAGTTGACGAGTTATTTTTAAAATAGGGCTTATGATATATTTGGTGCATTATTATCCACCACCATTGCTAACCTTTGCAAAGCTGCGACGAAGGCAGTGTTATTAAGACTCTTAAGCATCGCGCGGGGGCCCTCCCCAGGCGGGTATGTGGGACTCGCTGCGCCCGAAAGATGGAAAGGTGGACGCAGCTATACTCACAAAAACCCGGCGGTGTTGCCTCGTCGTGCTGGCCCGGTGCGGGAACTATGGTATGGTCCGCACTAGCGACGGTGTGTCTGGAGGCAGGGGGGTGGCTTCCCCATCCTCCTTCTCCACTTAAGGGACCCTGACCACATAAGGGTGTCTTGTAGCTTGGCCCTTACGCACGTGCGGCGGATACCCCGCTTGGCCGCGCACAGGTCCCGCACGATGGTGCGACCGCCTATCGCCGTCACGCTCTTCTGCGAAAAGGGGTGCCAGTGCGCTCCCTTTTCGGCTCAGCCTCCTCCTTCTGCGGCATCACGACCTCGCAGAAGGAGATAATTACCTCCCATGCACTCTGACTGGCGATCATCGCGCGGATGATCGCAGGGAGTGAAAGGTCGACGCCGACCTCAGAGACGAGGTCCGCTCTATCGGACGAAGGGCACTGGTACAATAATATCTAACTACTGATATATTCATTGGCGATGGTAACTACAAATGGTAAGTACCATTGCAAAAGCAGCTTTCTAATGTTAAAAAGATGTTTTTATCATTACTTATTATTATTTACATTTACAACGCTCCTTTGTCTCTATTGTGTAAAACAGTAAATGATCAGTTATTTCTCGTGTAACATTTCATTTTTTAAGATTGTAAGCCGGTTTTAGTTAACCTAACCTGATTCATTTATTAATATTATCTACTATACAGGCTTATTTCTAAAACTTTAAAAATCATTTTTATTTAATATATTATGGTATGTCAAAAGTCGTAGAAGGTTGCTGATGTTATATTTGAACGAGCAAATATAAAATGACTATTCTTGTACCGGGTTCGAACCCTGCCAAGAGCTTGAATATCTATTACGGAGTTATTGATACTGAAAGAGACTATTAGACCGCTACCAGTGTTTTTTTGCAAATTATTCACAGTGCTCTCAAATAGATATCCACAAAAAACCCTACTTCTTGGCGATTGGCCAAGGGCTGGCCTTGAAGATTATTGAGAGGCACTGAATTCCCTAGGAGGGTTTTTAAGGGGCATATTAATTGATATTAATGATAATGATATTTTAATGAGTCAACCTGTTACATTCTCTGATAGTGGACTGGGCGGCAAAAAGAGTGTTCTAATGTTTACGCAAATTTCACTCACTATAATAAAACAAATTATACGGATTTTATCGTGGTTTAGGACTCCCGTGAATGGTTGTTGTAAAGTATCCGAAATATCGGGCTTGTTAAAATCTTAATAACCGCAATAAAATCAGTAAAAGTTGTTTCACGAGGAAAAAAGAGTTGTTAAAGAAATGTATCGCGTCCACACTACACACAATCAGAGATCAACACCGCAGCAACAATAAGTATCCGATCCCCATATACAATACAAATATCATCAGTTATGTAGAGATAACTTATTAATGTGATGTAAGCTTATCTTCTAAAACAGCGTTTACCATTTAGTTTATCGTAACCGGCACTGGGCCACGAAAGAAATACCGGGTCGCATCATTGTCTCCTTATTTTAACCGACTTCAAAAAGGAGGAGGTTATCAATTCGTCGGAATCTTTTTTTTTTTTTTATGTATGTTACCTGATTACTCGAAGATGGCTAGACCGATTTGAAAAATTCTTTTTTTGTTCTAAAGGGTATACTTCCCAAATGGTCCCATGATAAGGAAACCAGGTTCTGATGATGGCATCCCAGAGAAATCGAGGGGAACTTTCGAAAATCGTAGGGGCGACTAGTGTGTTTGATATTTTTTTTATAAAGTGTTTTGAAGGACTTCAATTTAATGAAGGTCTGGAGTCGATCTGATACTGGAGCCGAAAGACAATCGAGGGAACTCCTCAACTATTTACATCAGTAACCTTGTGTTTGGGCTTGATTAATTTGTAATGATGAGAACTTTACACCTAGATGGGTTGTGACTGTCATTAGGGGTCTGATGATGAAGACAAAGGACAGTTAAGGGAACTCCTCAACAGTTTACAGTAGCTACCTTGTGTTTGAACTTAATTAATTTAAATTGATGAGAACTTTGTACCCATATGGGTTATAAGCGCCATTACAGGTGTGATGATGGAGACCATACACAGTCGAGGGGAATCCTCGACGATTTACAGCTTTAATCGGGCTTACTTCATACGGTAAATAATATTATGCCAAAATCATGTAATTTTATTACTTGTCGTCGTTAAATGAACAAAAAACAACTGTGGCTTGGAAGCGCATCATAGTTTTTCAAGGTCATCATAATATCCATTCTATATCTATATATTGGTGATGTTCTATACCTATATATAATGGAATTATTTAACGAATAGCAGCAAATCTGCCGTGATTGCTTTCGATTACATGTATATAAAGTTTTACGCAATTCCATTTCGGTTTTTTCATTTGTTATGTAATGATTTAAACCC
Organism: Helleia helle; assembly: GCA_963853865.1. NCBI lineage: Eukaryota > Metazoa > Arthropoda > Insecta > Lepidoptera > Lycaenidae > Helleia > Helleia helle. Next base: position 12,698,366 of record OY971433.1, on the reverse strand, counting down.
TTTCTATGTTCATCTCATTAATACAGCGCTATCTAATCTGAGCAACGCGTTTAATAGTTCTACCCATATTTCAGACAAATAAAATCAGTTATCGAATTTTGAAATCACTAAAAATTAAGAAATAAAAAAAATTTAAACAAAAATTAAAACCGACTTCAAAATTTAAAAAAAAACTAAAAAGTAATAATAATTTCCTTAATCTTTGTGCCTACAATTTATAATCAACTTGTTCTTCTACTAATATACAATCTTTGCATTTACCACGTCATAATGACGTGGTAAATATTACTTTTGAAGCCGGTGTCGTATTCGTTGATCTACTACCTCCCTACCTACCTTGGCTGAAATACCGGGTCGCATCATTGTCTCCTTATTTTAAACATAGCTTTTAAACATAACTTAGCTTGACTGATGAGACAAGAGTCAAAAATAATCTTCATACTTCTCACTAATGATTATTATACATACTTTTATTTGCAATAAATGTGTTTTTTAACCTAATTCAGGGGGTTAAAAAACTTGAGTGGGTCACAAAGGAGTACGAAAATTACCGGGCCATAGCAGAACAAAGTTTGGGAAACGCTACTGTACAGTACTTTATTTTTTTATTTTGATCAAAATATATTTTTACACCAGATTACTTGTCAGTTGTACTTATTTAAAAATAAATACTAAAATGACTGGAGACTAAAATGATTTAATTTCCTTCATTTTCGTTTGTTTTAGAGTTGTGAAAACAAAACATAATAAGCACTTAAAAATAATATTAAAAAGATAGAAAAAATGGTATTAAAATTCAGCGAATGTTTTTCATAAGATAAATTACCGTTTCTTCCGAGTCTCGTCGCGAACTTTTTACACGAAGATATAAATTTCAAAATGGCGCCTGCGAAGTCACGTAGAGTAAATTAAACGCGTACGAAACGTTTTTTTTTTACCAAATACAGAACAAGAACCTCGAAAATGGTCACGAAAATTATAATCGACTTCAAAAAATAAAATAACTAAAAAGTAATAAAATAATCGCGTTTCTTTAGTTTTTGTGTCTACAACTAATAATCATCTTGTTCTTCTACTGATGCACAATTTTTGCGTTTACCACGTCATTATTGTTACTTTTGGAGTCGGTGTCAGTTATTATCTGCTGGCTTGCAGTTTAGCAAATAACAGCCTTAAATACTTTTAATAGAATCGATAACTTTATCTTAATCGTTTCTTGATAACGAGGAAACCTTTTCCTTACGATGTTTTTCTCTACACGTCGCTTACGTTTTTGCTAAAGGTGTAAACTTTAGTGGGATATGAACCTGTTCCCGCGCAAAATGCTATCATTATCATTATTATTATCTTTTCCGTATGATAAACATTTATCAAATGTTCAAATACGTATCTAATGTTTAACTTTAGAGGTATTTGCCGTGCAATTTATACAATATAACCTTAAACTCCTTCGAGAGGCGAGCTTAGAGTTCCTTGGGTAATGCGGGTGCAATACATCTACTCTTGCGAACGCTTCTACACAAAATGACCTACTTACTGGTTTATTTCGTGAAATAAAATATACGGTAGGAACTTAAACGTTACACGTCTGTAAAGGTTTACATTTTATTTCTAAATCAGAGGGTATTAAGGTGAATTTGAACTATTGTAAATATTATGTATTAGAGAGTAGTCATAACATTCCAGCCAAAATATCGTATTTCGTATCGTCTTTTTAAGAGGTAGTGCCATGCTGCTTTGCCAAATTGGGCCGGCACGACCAGGGTGGTACCTCTCGCTCACATAATACCAGCGTTGTTTGTTCCGGTGGCCCATTCGCATAAACATCCGTACAACTTTTGTGGATGTTTTGTGGATGTCTATGGGCGTCGGTTATAGTCACTATAAGGCTCTGACTGCTCGGTTGCCTCTTTATGACTTAAAAAAATTAGGACGGAAAGGCTCATAATTTTAGACCGGTTCTCTATTTCAAGCCTTTGATGTTTTTTGTGCCATCCCAATTCTACTCTTCCTTGGCATATTAGATCTGTTGAAAAAACGTTCCTAAGTCTTGCTTCTGGACAGACACATGCACACTGTATGTTGTTTTATTGACTTTGTTGAACAATTTCTGCTGTTGAAATATTATGACTAGAATAAATCGAGTTTTTTTTCTGTGTAGGCTCTTATTGATGGTAAAAAGTTCAGTGAGTGCTTTATTATAGTAAAATGGACAACGGGACAAACAGTTACATTTAATACTAGTAAAAGCATGATCACAACGTATCCCAGTAGGGCTAGCCTGCGCTCACGATAACATTTTGTCTTCATCTTTCTCGTATTTCATATAGTTATTACGAGAAAAGGGGTAGACAAAATTTTGTCGTGCGCGCATGCTACAGGGATAAGACAAGCTTTTGTTAGCCTTGCACGACTTTTGAAAACAATTGTTATCACACAACGTAAGTCGAGCATCAAAATTAATATTATCAACTTCTTTTTGTTCATCATCATCGACGACCTCTGTGGCTCAGTGGTGAGCGCGTTGGCGCTTAAGCCGGAGGTTGCGGGTTCGAATCCCGCCAGGGAACAAAAATATTTTCTGTGTTCCTGGGTCATGAATGTGTATTAAATATGTGTTTTATAATAAAAATCTTAAATATATGTATAGTATAAAAGTATTAAATATATTTCCGTTTTCTGGTACCCGTAACACAAGAACTTACCACGGGACCATATTGACGTGGTGTGAAAGCGTCCATAGATATTATTATTATTATATTATCATCATCATCATCATCATCATCATCATCAACCTCTATCCGTCCACTGCTGAACATAGCCCTCAATGAACGCCAAGACGGCCGATTCCTTGCAACTCGCATCCAACACGGACCGGCTTCGTCGGAGATCGTCTTCCCACCTAGTTAATGGCCGACCAATACTTCGTCTTTCTAAACATATTTTGTTCAATATTGATCAATATCAGAGCAACAAACTTTAATTCAGCACCGTTTGTTACACACGGACAACCTTCATAGATCGCCGACGTAGAATCGCCTCATACAACATTGCACACGGCCTGATGGTGCAACGGAGGTACAAGGCGCAAGCGCAGCAGAACGTGCCCATTGACGCAATCGCTGCAACTTGCAGATATCAATAGTTTTAAATAACATTCATTATTAGATCTAGCATCGATCTATTAGGATCTACGAATAAATAATAAGTCTATTTCTTCGTAGATTAGGATAGTATTAGTAGTATTTAATTTTGTAATAAATAATTAATAAATAAGTTCAAATAAATTTGCATTTTTTTGCATCTCTTGGCTGCACATTTCTTAATTCGTTCAGTGTCTGAGCTGCATATAAATAAACATAAATCAACAATCACACCACGTTAACCTCGACCTATGGTGAATTTGTAAGAGCTTGTGTTACGGGTAGAAACGGAAATAAATTAAAGAAATTTAGACAGATATTCATCATACAAATTATGTGCACTTGGTGACATATAAAGTTACTGCATATGAGAGCTAAGCAACCTCATTTAATGGTAAGACTTCCCGCTTCTCGCATCCAACTTGGACCCTCATCCCATACATCTAGTTGAAGGTCAACAACGGGAAAAATATATTTTCGGAAAAATATTCGAATCACTCACACAATAATGAATTGCTGTTTATTTGTATCAAACGGTACATAACGGCCCTTTCAATGGATACATCTACAAATGTAGGGACAAAGGGATCCTAGTTCATTGTTTCGCTTGTACCTTTGGAATGTTTACAAAATGTATATAATTGTAAATATCAGGATTGTCTATTGGGTATATTTTGTAAACTTGAATTATGGTTATTCTGATTTATGAATATTGGGTTAGTAAAAATTAAAATTCTTAACTAAACTCAGCAATGCGCGGCGCTGAACGTTTACCATAATATGGCACATCTGCCAGTTTGCCTATAAGTTTGCCAAACATTTAAAAAAAAACTAAAGAGAGGTGTCAAGGGACACCCGGATGGAACGAAGTTCCTTTCGATTAATTAGTGAAGGAATTGTAATAAAAAACAAAAAAAGGTGTAAGGAAAATAATTATTCGGGTAGGTACCTATAAATGATGATTTTTTTATCGATAAAAATCAGTGCATCTCCCGGCGTAAAATAATAAAAAAAGAACAAAAAAAAGTTACCGAGATCGGTGGGATTTGAACTGGGGTTTTTTACTAAGCAGCCCCAATAGTGTAATAAAAACAGCTACCGACGCAGTGATGTGTCAATCAAAAAGCCGCACGGCTTACAACTATAGCAAAAAGTGTCGTTTTAACTTTTCATCTTATTTTTTTCCGTCTAGCCCCCTTTCATAACGCGCGATAAGGAACTACGTTCCAATTGGTTGTCTGTAAAGTTGGTTTTTTAATAGTTTAACGTGACAACGTCATAACAAAACGCAAGCGTACATTGGGCGTAATGGGGCAATGATCGTTACGGGACAATGAGCGTTACGGGACAATAACGCAAATTTACGAAAATGCAGCCTGCGATCATCGATTTATTAGACGTTGTCACGTCAAGAAAATAACCAAGTTGATTGGCAATCTCACAACAATAAATGTACGTAAAAACTTACATAGAATTCTCCAGTGTCTAAACCGCATACAATTTATACAGAAGCTGGATATGACAAACATAAAAACAAACATCCTGTATAAACAGGTTCAAACTCCATAGCTCCGTAGCGTGTTTCCTACGCAAGTTGTGAACAAACCTTATACATGCTGGATAGATGTTACATTTGCTTGTTCCTTAGTGTCTGGCCTAGTTTATACCGCAAAATGGATTCCAAACCGCGAATGTGTTACCGGAGTCCATGGAACTTATTGCGGAATTAATAAGGGTCAAATTGGAATACGATTAGCATTTAATTGGGTTATTTAGAATTCGTAGAATTATGATTGTAAAGAATTCGTAGATTTTCGGTGTATTTCTTGTAGACTTTTGTTTACCGATATAAATAAAATCAAGTATTTTAATGAGGTGTATAGAATATTTAGTAGTGAGGTTATTTTGGAAGCAAGTGGGATCCTTCATGTTGGTGTTTATTGACGAGGCCTATATTTAGCAATAGACGGGTTACTTTTGATTTATGATGACAATGACATTTTCCCTTCAACAAAAGTAAAAAAATCAGCTAGATACTCTTATAACAATTATTATTATTACTTTTCTTTTTTTATTTTAATAATAATTTTAATTATAATTATTTTGTTACATTATTATTATTTTTGTAACAATATGCCAATGCTATAAAAAACCACAAAAAGCGTATTCTTTTTTTAAATGCAAATTCTTTTGTAATATTTTCACATTTATTTGTTACTGGGTACATAAAATTCTTAAATTATTTATTTTTTAACTCTCAAGATAAATTTGATTTACGGTTGTGACCGGGCTGATTATATAACTGATGGTTCTTGGTGGAAATTCATTTTTTTATAATAATCCTCTCTTTTTTCACTTTTTCCACTTTTATTTTATATATATTACAAATTTAGATTAAATTACACTATACTTATTTCGAGAAAGAGGCCTGACTATACTTATTTCGAGAAACTATGCAATTTTTTTTGACGTGACCACGTCTAATAAATCGATGAACACCAGCTGAATGCACGAAATGTCACTTCAATGTCCCGTAACGCTCATTGTCTCGTTACGCTCATTATCCCGTTACGTTCATTGTACGCTTGCGTTTTGTTATGACGTTGTCACGTTAAACTATCGTCCATAAATCAACTATACAGACAACCAATTTTTTTTCTTAATTTAGTTTTCAAATTCCAGCCATTTTGAAGATAAAAGACAGGGTTAATTTCGCTAATATAAAAAAATACGGATGTTATCCGAAATAATTTCTATCTTAATGAATTTAAAATTATTTTACCCCTTGAAGATATAAATTTGAATCATGAAAAGAGGAAAAAGCATGGATTTCATAATCACTATCACGACTATTTTCCATTCACTGCTGGGCCTCCTTCAATGAACGTAAAGACGGCCGATCCCACTTACACCCAACTAGGAATTGTACGCATCTTCTAATTGAAGTTTTTTTTTTCTTTTACGTCGGGAAATGCTCTGAGGCATTCCGCCTCAGAGCATTTCCCGATGAGCCTCAGAGGAAGGGTATCCAGGTATGTGGGACTCGCTGGGCCCGAAAGATGGTAAAGTGGATGCAGTTCTACCCACTAAAACCCGGGAAGTGCCACCAATGCCGCCTTTGGTGAGGTGCCCCGGATCTATTGATCAACCAAGGCACCTCGACGGCTAGTTAGTCCCTCAAGTGACCACTACCTCTACAAAGGGGTCGACCCGCACCATAGAACAACCCCTTGCAACGTCAGGACAGTACAGTGGGGTGAGGTTCCCATCTTCGCCCCTTGTCCAGCCCTGCTCTTTTGTCCCCTCTTCTTATAAGAGGGGAACAAAGAGCAGCTCCCTCGTTCAATTTGCTTCGCCCAAGGTGCTGGGTTCACCTTAAGCTACTAAGCCCCACCGCTACTACAAGGCTTGAACCTTGGTTGGGGTCTTATCGAAGATCTGCTGACCCTTCTTATCAAGTATAGATTTACTGTGAAATAATATTTTATTGATAACAAATTTCTTCCAGTCCGAGAGCTCATTGTAACTGAATTTTACAAAATAACCGCAAAACCCGTTATTCTTTTTATTTGTTCGGACACAACTTTGGACAGCAAATAGTTTATCGATAGAACTATTTTAGTTCACAGTCTAGTGTCTATTCTAGTACCTATTCTAGCTCAGCTCGGAAAAGGTTACAAGGTTTTCTTCCAAGTGTTCATTCAATCTTTTGTTAAAGATATTTCAGGTATAGGATTTATTAATAAATGCTATAAGTTTAAGGAAAATAAACGGTTATACACTCGTTGAAGTGGCAGTGGGGTGGTCACTCAGGAGAACGGATGCTGGGCAAATAAGGTTCAAGGCCACGTTTAGGTAGACGAAGTGTTAGTCGGCCATTAACCAGGTGGGAAGATGATCTTTGTGCAGTGGTCGGATGCGATTGGCGAGGCGAGGGAGGCCTGTGTTTAGCAATGGGCGGATAGCTGATGATGATGATGAAACGGTTAGATTAAGAACGTGTTTTTTTTAAGATAGACTCTTCCGTTTCTCGAAGCATTTACAAAAATGACCAACTTTATATTTGTTACTAGTAGCCCCGACAGACGTTGTCCTGTACAAAATATTTTTTTTGTGAATCTAAACCATTCTCGAATCCACTTGAACACACACACAAAAAATCATCAATATCGGTCCAGCCGCTTAAGAGGAGTTCAGTGACATACACACGCACAGAAGAATTATATATATAAAGATTGTACAGGCGACGTTAAACAGATATTAGTCCCTAGTTCGCCAGTTTGTCATCTTGCTACAAACTATTACGTTTATAATAAAATAGATTTTTTTCTATTCCTAAATTGTCCTACTAGCTCGTTAGCTTCCTAGTGCCTAGTTATCTAGCATAGTTGTACGCTATGTACACTTGTTGCTGGGATTGGAGAATTGAAACAATAATTTCTTCAGAACTTTTCCTTTATTCCTCTTCTTAGTATTTCTTTACAAGTTTTCACTATTACTGGTAGCCGAATACTGAACTGATTAGTGTTTTTTTTTTTTTTTTTTTTTTTTTTTTTTTTCGAATTGACCTATGCTGTGGTCCAAAGACCTTTACGCTTAATCGGAAGAGTAGGAGAGCTGATGGCTTCTACCTAAAACAGTTAAACGGGAGGGTTACCTCCGCCAGCCGTGGTGTCAATGACATCGCAGCCTCCTGGCATCGGGAAGACACATGCGGCGGGACAGCTCCGCGCCTTCGAACGTTGGGGTGCCACCCCAGGCGGACTACCCCTACCGGGTTGAATCACAAGTGATTGCCCAGCAGAAGGCGCCAGCAATACTGGGGCACACCCCGTCCGCGGCAGCAGTGACGTCCACCGCATGTTATCTTGACTGGAGTCATTGACCTCGAAGAGGGCGGGGACCCCACCAGCCACGCCACCCGGTGGGCGAGGCCATCCGCGCGCGCTGCTGTCACGAGCAGTTTTTGAACTATAGGAATCCGAGACGGTCGACTTTTTGCTGACGGTACAATTACTGTTATCACTAGGGCCGGCCCTAGCGATAACGGCAGTTATCGGGTCGCGCGCGGTCCTCGTTACTGTCGATAGCGTCGGACTATCGGTTATATCGCGATCAGAAGTATTGCAGTCGACTCGCAACGGATTCGAACCTACGCTATCGCGTTCGGTCCGGACCGATGTAGTTGTCGTGTGTGGTGTGTATCGTCGCCAGTTGCCCTGGGACACGAGGCGGTGTATCGGTGTACCTGTACCCGGTTGTTGTTTTCTTAGTGTATTTTGTAGGGCGCGTCGCATGTTTGCGTCATGCATTAACAGCTGTGAAATTTCATCAGCTGGGTCGGTCAAAACATTTTTAGGTAATCTTCGCTTTACAGCGACTGAGCTATCGGGGGTATAGTTTGCCGCGCTCGCGATGAGCGGGTTGGGATGTACTATTGCCTTTTCAAAATAATGTTCTGACATCTGTTTGAAATGGCTCCTGATTGTTTCCAATCTAAAATCGCGATGCAGGTCAATGTTTCTCACATACCACGGGCAACCGGTTGCCATGCGCATGAATCTATTTTGAACTACCTGTAGTGCATAAAGTCGTCTCTGTGACACATGCGCGAATGCGACACAGGAATACGACATTATAGGCCGAATACAGGATTTGTATAGAGTGAGTTTATGCCTGAGGGGCATTTTGCTATTTTTATTTATAAGAAAATATAATTTGGATAAAACGAACTTAGCCTTATTTGATACATTTTTAATATGTGGTCCGAAGGACATTGACCTGTCTAAAGTAACCCCTAGGTACTTGACCTGTTCGACTCTAGGGATTACAGTATCGTTTAATTTTATGGGCGCCATGAATCGACACCGCTTACTGCGTGGACCCTTTATTTTTCTACTAAAATGCATTGATGCGCTTTTCTCGGGATTGATTTCTATCCTCCATTTAGCGAACCAGTCTCCTAGGACGTTGACGGCTCGCTGAAGGGAGTTAGAAGCAACTGACGCTTTAGGGTGTGTTATGTACAGAGCGGTGTCGTCGGCAAAGAGCGCCAGCTTTACCGCGGGGTGCTTAGGTATATCTGATGTGTACAGGTTGTACAGGGTTGGGGAGAGTACTGAGCCCTGAGGGACTCCGGCCCTCAGAGGTCTCCGGGAGGACAAGGTGCCTTCTACTCTGTACCTAAAGTGCCGGTCAGACAGGTAGTCTTTGATGATGATGACCAGTCTGTCCGGTATTCCTAATTTATAGAGTTTGTATACGAGACCTTCGTGCCATATCCGGTCGAAGGCCCTCGCTACGTCAAAGAAGACCGCGCATGTGTCTCGGGAGTTTTTCCTATTTAGACCTCTGAGTATGTCCTCCGTCATGCGGTGGATTTGTCTGGGACAACAATGGTTTTCGCGGAAGGCGAATTGTTCATCTATGAACAGGTTCTTTTCGCTTATAACAGTTTTCAACCGTTTAAGCAGAACCCGTTCATATATTTTTCCTATCGAGCTTAGTAAGCTTATGGGCCGATAGCTTGACGGTTCCGTACCCGGCTTTCCGGGTTTGGGTATACCTATAACCGTGGCTTCTTTCCATATGTCTGGGAATTTGCAACCCTTTAGGAGGGCGTTTATTATATTTACAAGGAGGATAACTAGGGCGAGCGGTAGTATTTTTAATACCCTGTTCGTTACTCCGTCCAGCCCGGGGGCCTTCTTGGAGTGCAGGCACTTAATTATATCCAGGACCTCTTCTACGTCCGCGGGAGGGATCGGATCACCCTCCGGCAGCATAGCGGTCCTCCTCGCAACCTCCCTAGTTACCTCCTCTACATGGGGACCTACTGGGGAGGATGCTACTATCGGGCTCGGCGTACACTGGCTCTCGAAATGATCGGCTAGACATTCGGCTTTGTCTGAGTCCTCTAGTGCAGGCGTGTCGTTTAATCTATTCAACGGGGGCATAGATGCCTCCGATTTATTCCGAATTGATCTCGCGAGTGGCCAGTAGGCCACGTGTGAAGGGTTAATCTCGCTCAGGAGGCGATCCCATCTCTCGGATTTATATTCTATTATTCGGGCTTTGACCTCTCGTTCGAGGTCACGGAGGGAACGACGACACTCTTCCGACGGGTAGCGACCGTATGTACGCCTAGCTGTATTTTTACTCCGTATTAGATCTTTGATGTCCTCCGGGAGCTCCCAGCGGCCCTCGTGGGCCGCTGAGACCTCCCTGGATGACATTTCGACGCTCGCTACCAGATGGTCCGTGAAGTCGATACAGGCTGACACAGCAGCTTGAGGACTATCTATGATATCAGGGATTTTATCGAGGTGACTCGATTGAAGGGATTACTGATTAGTGGAAATTCAGTGCGATATTTATACAAATCTTGCCGTAAAGCATACTATTAGATTGACCAATCAGAGATCACTTTATTTCCCTCTCACTCTAACCTATATCCTATCCTTTCTAACATTGTTTAAACTTTATAAGTTATTTTCTCTTATTTTCTAATTAAATTAACATTGCTAATGCTTATAGGAATCTAAATAGACATTAATTCTAACTAAAAAACATAATTAAAACATTCTAATTAGATATTTAAAAAACACAACATATTGCATCTTTCTCACTCTTACGTAAAACGAAAGTGACAGCAAGCTATGAGGTAAACTCGGTTGGCGTACAACCGAGTTGGGGCGAGTCAATTACATGACACAAAGTTTTCATATTAAACCTATCAAACTATATACTGGCCTATCCTTATCTTAGTAACAATTAGTAGTTAGTATTTACATATTACAATTAGAACAATGACTATGTACATATTATAATTAGTTAGTTACGTGATCGATTGAGTCGTCCTGCACATTCCTCCCGCCGTGTGACTCCGTCGCATCTTCTCCTGGTGCCGGGACGACGTCTTCCTCGATGGGCAGGATCACCAGCTTCCTTACCGGTCGCCGTAGTACTCCTCCCTTGGTCTGGATGTCGACAGTTCTTACGACGTTGTCGGGTCCAGGGAATGTTGCGATTACTTTCCCTCTGAGCCATACGTTGCGCGGTGAGTTGGGATCGACTAGCAGTACGAGATCCCCGATTCGTACCGAAGACCCTCGTCCATGTGGCTCCCGCCGGTTCTGAAGTCCGGGGAGATATTCACGTAACCACCTTTCCCAGAATGTGTCTGCTAACTTCTGTGCGGCTTGCCAGTTGGACTTCGAAATAATGTCCTTTTCTGGGAATCTTGCAAAGGTCGGTAATCTTCCTGGTCCTCCCAACAGGAAGTGGTTGGGAGTTAACGCTTCCAGATCTTCAGGGTCGACCGATACATGTGTGAGAGGTCGACTGTTGACGGTATATTCGGCTTCTGTCAGTAGCGTGGAGAGTACTTCTTCTGTAGGATGGCGTTCGTGGAGGGTTGACGTCAGGCTAGTTTTGACAGACCTGACCATTCTTTCCCATGCCCCGCCCATGAATGGTGCTCCCGGGGGGATGAATCGCCACGATATCTGTCTCTTCGCTGCTTCTTCAGCCGTTGCCTCGTCGATCGCTCGTCGTAGTTCTTTATCTGCCGCTTTCAGGTTCGTCCCGTTGTCTGACCAGATTTCCGTTGGACAGCCTCTTCTAGCCATCATTCTTCTCAACGCCATGACTGCTGAACTGCTGCTGAGCGATCCGGCTATTTCAAGATGTATCGCCCTCGTAGTTAGACATGTGAAGACGGCGACGTATCTCTTCTGATGTGAACGTCCGACGGTGACAGAGAGAGGTCCGAAGTAGTCCACTCCGGTAAATGTGAACGGACGTTGATGGTGAGCTAGTCGACAGGCAGGTAAGTCTCCAGTTCTTGGGAAAGATGGCGTTTGTGTCTTCATTCGACAGTGTAGACATTGTCTTATGATAGTACGAGTTATCGGGCGTATGCGTATAATCCAATATTGTTGACGACACTCGTTGATAGTTGTTTCTACGCCCGCGTGGTGTAGTTTATGATGGATATTCTTAATCCATAATTTCACCGTCGGATGGTTGCCATCTATGACTACAGGACTTCTTAATGCTTCCGGTACTTCCTTGACGGCTGCGATGCGGCTTTTTAACTTGATGAACCCGTTCAGATATTCTATACTTATTTGATGAAGTCTGCTCTCCTTGCTGATGGGTTTCCCTCTTCGAATGTCATGAAGTTCTTGAGTGAATGCTTCTTGTTGAGATGACCGCATTAGAAGTTCTTCGGCTTGTGTAAGAAGTTCCGCAGGTATGGGAATGAATTTTCTTTCTTCTTTCTTTTGTTCTTGTCGTGGTATAATTCCTTTCTTTTTGTTACGTATGTTTTTCCAGATGGGATCCGTTTCGATGTTCTTCGAGTTTCTCTTATAGTGAACGGTTTCTTTCGTGGGCCGGCAGAGTTGAAGAAACTGAAGTACTCTAGCTGTTGTATAACGTAATCTATCCCAGTTGGAGAAGCGGGATACCTCGGGTAAGGCTTCTGCGAGTCTCGGAGTTTCGTCGACTGAGATGTGATGGATTCTTTCTTCTCCGGTTTCTTCTGTAATTGAACAAGATTGTTCTGTTGGCCATGACTCTTCGGGTTCATAGAGAAACTCTGGACCTTTGTACCACCTGTGGTTGGTGTCGAATGACGGTGGTACATTTCTTGTGGCGTCATCGGCGATATTGAGCTTGGTCGGAACCCATCTCCACTCGTTTACTGTAGAGCATTCTTCTATGGCTGCTAGGCGGTGCGCAACGTATGGCTTGTATGAGCGAGACCCTGTCTTGATCCAGGTAAGTACCGTTCTGCTGTCAGTCCAGAACGTCTTCGAATCTGGTTTCCTTTCGTGTTCTTCTATGGTGGCTTCTGCGAGTCTGGCTCCCATTACGGCGGCTTGTAGCTCTAATCTTGGTATTGAGGTGACCTTCAACGGGGATACTCTTGCTTTGGCCATGACGAGTGACACATTGACTTGACCGTTCGGGGCTACTGTTCTCCAGAACAGTGCTGTAGAGTATGCGGATTCGCTTGCGTCGGTGAAGATATGTAGTTGAAGTGACACGGCGTCGCTGTAGCCCAGGTAGCACCTTGGTATAGCCACGTTCGAGAGATTCCTCAGATGGAGTAGCCAGTTCTGCCAATCTTCTGAGAGGTCCTCATCAATCTCGTTATCCCATGATGTTCCGCGTCGCCATACTTCTTGTAGGATTTGTTTGGCCTTGATAGTGACCGGGGAGGCGAAACCGAGTGGGTCGAATAGAGACATGACAACCCTTAAAGCCTCTCTCTTGGTTGGTTTCTTCCCTTGAAACAGTGATGACGGTATTCGAGTCAGGTTGAGATTGAAGGTGAACTCGTCCCTGTCTGGTTTCCAGATGAGTCCCAGTACTCTCTCGACTTTATCTTCTGTCTTGTATAGTTCGATATCTTCTTGACCTTCCGTTTCCCCTATGGCCTCGAGAAGGCTAGGCGAGTTCGACTTCCATTGTTTGAGTTCGAAGTTCGCTTCCTTATGTATGTTCTTGACCTCGGTTGTGATGCGTATAGCTTCTTCTAAGGTTTTGAAGCTATCCAGATAGTCGTCAACGTAATGCTTCTTTACTATGGCTCTTGCGGCTTCTGGATGAGTTTCTTCATATTTCTTTGCGTTCAAATTCTTCACGAAGATCGCCGTTGCCGGTGAACTAGATGCGCCGAAGATGAGTGACGTCATTCGGTATTCATCCGGTGGCTGACTATCTCTTCTATCCTTTCGCCATAAGTACCGCAAGGCATCCCTGTCTTGTTCTCGAAGCTTTACTTGCATAAACATTTCTTTGATGTCCGCAGTCACAGCGACGGTATGTTGTCTGAACCGCATGACGACCCCTGGTAATGATTGTAGTAGATCCGGTCCTTTGAGGAGTTGGTCGTTGAGCGAGACTCCCCTAGTCTTGGCTGCTGCATCATGGACCACTCGGAGCTTATCTGGCTTCAAAGGGTTGACCACTCCGAAGTGTGGTAAGTACCACGTTTTATTCGCTGTCTTTATCTTCGGGGCTGGCTCCGCGTATCCCTTGATGATGAGTGCTTCCATCTGTTCTGTATATTTTTGTTTTAGTCTGGGATCCCGATCGAGTTTCTTTTCGATGTTGTATAGGCGCTTCAACGAGTTTTCATAGTTGTTAGGGAGGTTGATGTCTTCCGTCTTCCATAAGAGTGACGTTTCGTATCTTCCTGTCTTCGTGTGGACTGTATTCTTTTCAAGGACTCGTAACGCTTGCTCTTCTGGATCTGTTGTCGGTTTCTTCGGATTGATGTATAGTGAGTCCATCGCGAAGTACTGCTTCATCATGTCTTCAAGGGTGTCTTCAACATGATCTTCTCTCAGGTGATGAATGTAGTTGATGTTGTTGCTTGAGTCTTTCGTGTGGCTTCCGTGAAGTACCCATCCGAGCGGAGTGAGCGACGCCACCGGTTGTTGTCTGCTTCCTTTCTTGACTCTTGAAGTGAGAAGAAGGTGCCAGTTGTCTTGTCCAACTAGTATTTCGGGCTTCGCATGTGTATATGTGATGAACTCGCTGATGTCTTGAAGGTGTTGACATTCTTCAATCTTTTCTTTTGAAACCCTTTGAGTAGCCACATGAAGATTCTTGACTGTTCTAGCTTGAATTCTTTCTTCATGTTCATTCACTCCCCTTAATGTGATATTGACTCTTCTTGACTTATTTTCGGAGGTCTTCATCTCGTTGATGGCTTCGATGCGGAGCGGGTCGATGGGTCCTCTGGCGCCGATGCGGTGAGCTAGGTTCTCGTCGATGAGTGTCACCGTAGACCCATCGTCTAGTAGAGCGTATGTGTCTGTTGCTCCCGCCGGTCCCGACGCTGTGACTGGGATGATCTTCAAGTAGGACTGTCTTGTGGTTGTAGTCCAGGCAGAGTTGATTGCTTCAGATGACCTGTGGTCCTCTTCTGTCCTTTCATTATTCCTCGAGACATGCAGCATTCGATGATGATAATATTTACAGTTGTCGATACCACATGTTCGTTGTCGACAAGAATGGTTCTTGTTTCTATACCGTAGGCATCTGAAACATAGACGACGGTTTTTTGCGATATCCCATCTTCCCTGAACATCCTCTGCCTTGAACTTCTCGCAGTCCGTTATTGAATGTCCCGTGCCTTCACATATGAAGCATTTGATGGTTGGTTTCTCGGTGACATGGTTCACTCGTTGATGACGTCTCGGTGTGGTGGGCTGCGGCTGTGAACCCACTTGTTCCGGTTGTGCGAAGGGTCCGCACAGCTCCGCTTCTCTTTTCATGAACTTGTCGAACTTCAGTAGTGCCGGCTCTTCTTTAGGTAGTGTGGCAGAGTAGTCGAAGTATCTGTATCGAAGTGTCGGTGTCAGTTTATCTACCATGGCCCTGGCGATTTCCGGGTTGTAGAGATAGTAGACGCAGTTCAATGCTTGTAGTGTAGACACGGCGTTTGTCACCTTAGTCGAGAATATACAGATGTCCCTTGGTGACTCGGAGAGACGTGGTAATGTTCGAAGTGTGTCTATTTCCATCATAGCGATTGATTCTGGTCTTCCGAATCTTGATTCCAGAGTTTTCATAATGTCGGCTGGGTTGGCGTTCGTGATAAGTAGACCATCGACGGCTTCCTTGGCTTTCCCTTTTAGGTTTCTTCGAAGTCTGTTGATATTCTCTGTCTTCGAGTAGAGCTTTTCGGTTTCTTCGTAACCTGCTTTGAAGTGAAGCCATTCTTGATGCGCTCCGTTGAAGACCGGTAGCTCCATAAGTCTTGGGCGCGCTGACTTGACGGCGAGTGTTATGGCTTCAGTCAATTGAGAGAGCTCTGACTGAGGATATTTGGTCGTCTTCTCTTCGACGAGGACTGGTGGCTTCAACTTCTTTTCCTTAATCGCGTTCGGCGGTTCTGGACTTCTTTCTCTTGCCACAGTGACAGGTTCTTCCATTCTTCTGTCTTCTGTGATACTTGGTTGTCTTGGTATCCTTTCTTCTGTGGTGGCAAGTTGATGAGGTTCGTTGCTGATGGCTAATACCGGCGATTCTGACTGACCTTGTAGCCAGGTATTGATTCGTGTGTTGGCTTCTATTTTCGAACACACGGAGACGACGTCATCGTTTTCTTCATCTGAGTCCGCTTCTAATACGGCGAGGCGAGCAGCGGCTAATTCGACTTGCAGGCGCGCTAACTCCTCTTTTGCTTTCGCTATTTTGTAGGCCTTCGTTGACTTGACGGAGGCGGCCCGTTTCCTTTCTTCATGCTTGCCGGCTTCAGGTAGGCAAGCGATAACAGTATTGGCTCTTTGCACTGACGACGGTGCGTCCCGACTGGCAGTAGTCGAGGGGCGCGGGGGGCGAGAGCTTGAGATTCAGTATCCGGTCTACCAGTTGTTTCGTTAACGTTCGGGATCGTGGCCTCGGTACTACCCGACTGAGCGGTGGTCCGATCAGTGGTATCAGTAGTGCCAGTGGTACCGGAGGTGGCAGTATCGCCGGACGTTTGGGTTCGATATGAATCGGTAGTTTCGGAGGTCGTATGTTCAGTTTCTGACGCAGACTGTTGCGCTTCTTTTGACTGGTGTGTTTTGCGAGTGACCGGCATGTTCACTTTCTTGATAAAATCTTCACCGTATCACTTTCTTGAGGAAAAATTCTTCGCACTTTCTTCTCAATTATCCGGCTCGAAGGACCATAAATGTACGCTATGTACACTTGTTGCTGGGATTGGAGAATTGAAACAATAATTTCTTCAGAACTTTTCCTTTATTCCTCTTCTTAGTATTTCTTTACAAGTTTTCACTATTACTGGTAGCCGAATACTGAACTGATTAGTGGAAATTCAGTGCGATATTTATACAAATCTTGCCGTAAAGCATACTATTAGATTGACCAATCAGAGATCACTTTATTTCCCTCTCACTCTAACCTATATCCTATCCTTTCTAACATTGTTTAAACTTTACAAGTTATTTTCTCTTATTTTCTAATTAAATTAACATTGCTAATGCTTATAGGAATCTAAATAGACATTAATTCTAACTAAAAAACATAATTAAAACATTCTAATTAGATATTTAAAAAACACAACATATTGCATCTTTCTCACTCTTACGTAAAACGAAAGTGACAGCAAGCTATGAGGTAAACTCGGTTGGCGTACAACCGAGTTGGGGCGAGTCAATTACATGACACAAAGTTTTCATATTAAACCTATCAAACTATATACTGGCCTATCCTTATCTTAGTAACAATTAGTAGTTAGTATTTACATATTACAATTAGAACAATGACTATGTACATATTATAATTAGTTAGTTACGTGATCGATTGAGTCGTCCTGCACAATAGTCCTTCTCCTTCATTCCTATAAAGAGCTTATAAAACCTCGAGTAGTATGGCCGTGGGTGGGTAAAATGATCCATGAAATTCATCCATCTTGGCAATCGTTTTCCCTGTGTCTGTGTGTTCTGCGTTTGTGTGTGTTAATGTAGCGTGTGTAGTATTTCTAGTGAAAAATCTAGTAATTTCGGAAAAACGGGCAGTATAGAAAGTAGCACTGAGACGCCTTACATCTCATGAATTGCGTAATTATTTGCTTGGACCATTCCCAGCTGAACTTGTTTACAGGCTTCCCAAATTTAGGGGAAAAAGATTTTTTAATTTTTACATAAGTTTTAGATAATTTAGTAATAAATAATATAAAGTATTACTATAAATTTGGGGATTAAATTGTATTTTTGCTACAATAAAGGGTTTTAGAGTTTTTGGGGTATTATATTGGGGCTTTAGGGAGATAAATTTGTAAGAGTTGGCAATACTGCTTGTTTATATGTAGACGACGCTCACCATTTACCATGCGGTGGAAAGCTTGCCAATTGGACCATCCAAGTGAGACAAAATACAGCTGGGCTTCACCTGTTAGCTTTCTTTTTTAGCTTATGCAATTTAAATCTTCTGATATCTCCTATATTTAGGAAGGAAAACTGAAATCCCCCGGGGAAATTTTAACATGGGTGGAGTGAAAATTTTAACATTTTAACATTTTAACATAACAACATTTAACATACACGGAAGTAGCAGCAGTGGGAACGAGTGGGGGGCTCTCCAAGGCTCAAAGGCCAAAACAAATTCTCACTTATAACTCCCATGTTTCTCTCCATATTATTTCCTCTACTAATAAAACTAGGAGTTTCATTCATTCACTTCCAGTCCAGTATTTATTGAGACAGAAAAATCGCCTTATCCAACAAACCGAAATGAGTAACAAAAAATTCAGTACTTGAAAAATTCAGTATAAAATTAGACGTTAAAGAACTACCAATTTTAATAGCACTTGGAGGTTTTTTAACAATTCAAAACCGCTGCGGTACGGGTCTTTCAAACGACATTATTTCTCGGATGGGTACTTGAAAGTATACTGTATTGCGATTCAGTACGGTATATGATTGCGCGCATGGGGACATCATTAAAGTTTTTCGTGTATGTCGTTTAGTATGGATTGGAGGCATTGTTAATACTGGTGCTTGTCTGGCTATAGAGATATTATATTTAATTCTTTTTGGAAATTTCGAATTGGGTTCTGGTTTTACTGAATGTATTATGTCGGTGTTTTCAGCGATCGAACGAAATGGAGATATTTTTCAAGAACATTTTTTTAATGTTATTTGGATAGGCAATCTGGCAAACGTACCACCTGATGTTAAGTGGTCGACGTCGCCCATGAACATAAACTAGTATACCTGAAACGAGCCCAGGCAACTCATTTATGTGTTGCCTATCCTGAGATATAAGATAATATGTGCCAGTAATTACACTGCCTGTCTTGCCCTTCTCTCCGAAACACAGCAAAGCTGTTTCACGGGAGAAACAAGCAAGATGGTGGTACCCATGCAGCCGGGAGCGCGGCACAGCGCTTCCCTCCCTTGCTAATATTGGGCTGAGGTTTCGTGTGAAGATGAACTTAGATCTGGAACAGTCATGGAAAAGAAGGTTAAGAAAATGGGGTTCAAGAAAAAAGCCAAGTAAAATCATAGTTAAGGAATCTAAGAACTACCCAATGGAAGATGCTAAAGGCGTTAACGTACTGTCTGCAGAAAGGGCCTTTCACTCTGTCAGACTTAAGGGACTCATAAGGGAGTCACAAAAAAATATACTTCTAGTAAGCAAAGAGTACGTATAGACCTAAGAAACCTTAAAAAAGGCACAGTCAATTTGAGTTAAACGAATATGAACTGACTATGAATTTATTATTCAAAACGATTAAACGCTGATAATTTAAACTATCTGTGGTTTGCCGTCCACTTGAGGTGTCGGATCTATTGTTTACTTTAGACATTACAAAGGTTTAACATCAACTATTAAATGTTTAGTGTTGTTAAGATTTTTTTGTGATTTTTTAATACTTAAAGCCTCTTTAGTCTTAAAGTCACAAGATTAAAAGGCCAAATAGTTTGAAAATCAATTTCATCTAATTTTAGAATATTTTTTAGCCATATTAGCATTGCGTATCTACCAAGGTATCAATTGTATTCAACGTTTTTCTACTATCCCCTTTATCTTTGGCGACCTCTGTGGCTCAGTAGTAAGCGCGTTGGTGCTCAAGCCGGAGGTTGCGGGTTCGAATCCCGCCAAGGAACAAAAATATTTTCTGTGTTCCTGGGTCATGGATGTATATTAAATATGTGTATTATATAATAAAAATTCTTAAATATATGTATAGTATAAAAAGTATTAAATATATTTCCCTTATCTAGTACCCGTAACAAAAGTTCTTCGAGGACTTACCACGGGACTAGATTGACGTGGTGTGAAAGCATCCATAGATATTATTATTAGTACTATTTTTATCTTTAAATCGTTTTAATAAAACTTTTACATTACTGTATTTGTTACATTAGTATACCGCCGAGCAACACTATGGATCAAGCATTGTCGTGGCGGTGGGGCTAAGTAGCCTAAGGTGAACCAACCACCTTTGGCGAAGATAATTGAACCGTGGGAGCTGCTCTTTGTACCCCTCTTATAAGAAGAGGTGACAAAAGAGCAGGGGAAGGGGGACAAGGGAAGAGAACGGGAATCCATTGCATTGTCCTGACGTTGGGAAGGTTGTTCAGTGGTTGATAACCTCTCTGTGGAGGTGGTGGCAGTCCCGCGGGGGTCTGACTAGCCGTCAAGATGCTCAACAGATCCAGAGCAACTCACCAAAAGTGGCATTGCTGGAACTCGCCGGGTTTAAGTGGGTAGAGCTGCGTCCACCTTACCATCTTTCTCCCCCACGAGTGTTTACCGGCGCAAAAGAATAGAAAAACGTACCATTGAACTTCAATATTTTTCTTTAGAGTGTCACTATCAAGCTGCAGACGTTTGTCGAGTGTCCTTATCTTTATATACATATATAAAAATATATAAAAATCAATGCCACTTTTCGTTGTAATTTTATAACTCAAGAACGGGCTCACCAATCCCAACCAAATGTTAGGCTTTGTTCGGACTATTTAGTAGATGGTTTATGTGAAGTTTGCACAAAATCGGTCGAGCGGTTCTTCATTTATCACATATTTTTTAATTCAATATATTAATGTAGATTTTGCTGTCAAATTGAAACTTTTTCTTTTGGGGTCATATTGAAACTTTTTTCAGTGTTGACAGTACAACATTAAGTTTTAAAATAGCTAGCAATAATAATATATTTTTTTTATTAATTTGATGTTCAATTTTTTTATTTCACTTTATACGTAGCGAAGCACGTACCGGGCCGCTAGTATTTTATAGACAGAATAGTCTATTTCAAATATCTGTAAAAATAATCTTGGTAATCATACAGTTGGTTTCGATTCAGCATGTCAAGTGGGTACAATGTTGTATTATACGGCCGCTGCAGTTGACGTTGACGGGAGCGAAAAACTTCTGCAACTTGTTAGGTTATTGTTAGGTTTTGGACGTTTTCCTCTGTTTGTATGAATACTTTTGGTTTGCCCACATCTAATTTGAATTTTATTAACAATTTTAAAATTTCAAGGCACGCAATTTTATAAAGAGTTCCCGCAATTCTTTTTCCCTCCACGTTGTAATGTATCTCGATCTATATTTATCACCTCCATTATTTAAACGGCCGGCTAGTCGATTGATAAAACTACTGGCCACTTTACGCAGCGTTGCGGGTTCGAATCCCGTTGAGTGCAGATAATTTGTATAAGTAGTGCCATTTAGCAGCCGAATTGGGCCGGCACAACCAGGGTGGCATATCACATAACACCGGCGTCAAGTGACAGACCGCACGAACTCACAGACCTGTCTATGAGTTTCCAGTGGCCCAGGGTTTGCATAAAGAAAAGGAGGGCAACGCATCTGTATAAATTTTGGTTGTTGACTGTTGTTAACTGTATAACTGCACGGTTACCTCCTAATGACATAAAAAAGATGAATATGGATGTTTGCATTGGCTCATGGACATGTATATAAGAATTTATATAAATTTATTTCCGTTCCTAGTATATGTAACACAAGTTCTTACTAACTTACCACGGGGCTATGTTAACGTGGTGTGATTTTTTACTTCTTTATTTATTATCGGCCTGTACGGTTCAGTAGACATGGACAGGAAAAAAACTGTCATAATAAACCCATTTTTTGCATATATGATTACTACTTATATAATTTTCTTAAATTTCCAGTCCCGTAGACGTGACTTCTTACGAGCTAACCACGACCGATGATATGTCGGTAAATATTTATATTCATTCATATTTATTCCCTGCGGTAACAATCTTACAAACGGTTATGCAGGAGGCTTATTTTTCAATTTCTCTCCTACGTATATACGTGATATTTTACTTAACGACCGGTATTCCTGTTTGCCCCTGGGAGCAAATTGGAAATCCCTCCTCGATATGCAGTGTTTATTTCAACTTTGAAACTAGGTCGTTGAATTTTATCTTTGATTTTGAAAATGGAAACTTGTCTGTTTGATTTTTAATACTTTTGATAGAGTAGGATTTTTTATTATAATCAACAGCATAACCAACATCATAATCAACATCATAACCAACATAATAACCAACATCATAATCAAAATCATAATCAACATCATAATCAACATCATAATCATCATCATAGTCAACATCATAATCATCATCATAATCAACATCATAATCATCATCATAATCAACATCATAATCAACATCATAATCATCATCATAATAAACATCATAATCATAATTTGCTGGCTATATGTCTCTTTTAATGAACGACAAAACAGCCTGTAATTACAACAAATATACTAGATAGCTAAACTATACTGTACATAACTCTTATTTTAATTTATGTAAAGCGATATCGGTATTAATTTTTGGTGTTGCAACATCTACACTAATATCATACAGAGAAAATATTTGTATTTTTGTATGTAACGAATAAACTTGAAAACTACTGGACCGATTTCAAAAAGTATTCCTTCATTAAAATGCTACGTTAACACTGAGTGACATAGACTACAAAATAATCATCGTCAATCCGGATACGGTTGTAAATCTAAGTTAACGTCTAACGATTGCACGTCTTGGCGTTCACTGAAGGGGGCTTAAAATGGGCGTAATCATGCCGTCAACGACGATTCCAACGGACATTCTCACATAATATTTTTCTTTTATTAGTATTTCATAGTGGTTGGACAAGTTCCAATTTCACTATAAATCAATATCTGAATCAACATTATTGATATTGTTAATTTTGGGTAGAGTGACGTCATAGTTCGCCTTCAAGGTTATGTGACACGTTGCGCATTGTGGAGGTCGACAAGGGTTCAATTAATATTTATGATTAATACATTCGCTATGTGTATTTCTGATATGGAACCATGTCATAGGATCCAAGCATCGAGCATATTATATAACCGTATAGAGTAGTAATGTGAGCTATATCCAAAATTAGTCAGTGATGTGTCACTGATGTAATAGAAATGCAACCAACCAGTGATTTGTATGTATTTCCCATCGGCCAATCATCCATCAATTGGCCAACAGAGCGCAGAAACAGCGCAGCGTCGCAGCGCAAATTTGGCGGAATTAGTTTTCATACAAAACACATAACATTACCACTCTATTCCGGTTATATGCTCGATGGATCTAAGGATAGCTAGAGTGCAAATCAACTAGGTTTGTTTTAGATGTTGAGCTGAAAATTGATAGAAAATTTTCAGTATGTACAAGAAACTAAAAGAGGCTTAGAATAGTAGACTGAAAATGCACCCCGGTCATGCCGGCCCAAGTGACACTACCTCTTACGACCTTCTTATGACAGCCATCCTGTATGCAATCGAATCTCCGATGGTACTTACCATTAATGGCGGTCAGGGAGTTTGTAAACGTTTTACGTAAGAAATAAGGATGTTAGTACCCGCGCGCGCGCCACAATGCTTCTCCACTTTCATTACTTTAATACTTTTCTAGTTTAGTATAATCATAAAATCATTTATTATAATCGCGATACAATAAACAGACATGATAACAGATTATGCCAGTATATGTATAATATGATTACCTCGACACGCGACAAAAATCATTTAGTTTATTAAAGTAAGAGGATTATAATGTATTATATAATACGAGGTAGTACCTCGTATTATATAATCACATTGTATTAATCAGTGTCGACGCGAAATGGAATGATAAATTAATATTTAAATTTAGGCGGCTCGGTAAAAAAAATACTCTCACACAACACTACTTTAATTGGATTCACAATGACGACATTATCAACAAAGTCCTCTGTCGACAACACACTAGTAGCTAGTAAGAGGTAGTGCCATGCTGCTTTGTAGCTGAATTGGGCTGGCACGACCTGGGTGGACCTCTCGCTCACATAACACCAGCGTCAAGTGACAGCTATGCTGTCGCGTTTCGTGCGGTTTGTGAGTTTTCGGTGGTCCATTGGGGAGGGGGGATAGGGAAAAGGAGGGCAACGCATCTGCATACTCTCTGGTTGTGCGGATGTGTATAGGTGTCGATAGTCGACAAAAGGCTTCGACTGCTCGTTTGCCCTCCTATGCTATAACAAAAAAAAATACACACACACTCCCCGCTACCCGCATCCCACCAGAATTGGCCATGGAGATCGTCGTTCCAACTAACAGATCGGTATCCTCCGTCTTCCCAAACGTATTTCACAGGAATTTGAAATACTCAAAACATACGTCCCAGCTGGCATCGAGTCTCCTCAATGAAGTCACCAAGGATTGTGGGTCATGTATGCCCTAAATATATGTGGGTTCGTGAACTTCAAACTCTTAACAATTTTCAAATCATTAAGCAACGGTGATGCATCCGACTACGATCGGAGGCCGAGTCTCTTACTTATTCTGAGAGGGTACCGGTGGGAGGGAAGCGCTGTGCCGCGCTCCCGGCTGCATGGGTACCACCATCTTGTTACCGGTGGGAGGGAAGCGCTGTGCCGCGCTCCCGGCTGCATGGGTACCACCATCTTGTTACCGGTGGGAGGGAAGCGCTGTGCCGCGCTCCCGGCTGCATGGGTACCACCATCTTGTTACCGGTGGGAGGGAAGCGCTGTGCCGCGCTCCCGGCTGCATGGGTACCACCATCTTGTTACCGGTGGGAGGGAAGCGCTGTGCCGCGCTCCCGGCTGCATGGGTACCACCATCTTGTTACCGGTGGGAGGGAAGCGCTGTGCCGCGCTCCCGGCTGCATGGGTACCACCATCTTGTTACCGGTGGGAGGGAAGCGCTGTGCCGCGCTCCCGGCTGCATGGGTACCACCATCTTGTTACCGGTGGGAGGGAAGCGCTGTGCCGCGCTCCCGGCTGCATGGGTACCACCATCTTGTTACCGGTGGGAGGGAAGCGCTGTGCCGCGCTCCCGGCTGCATGGGTACCACCATCTTGTTACCGGTGGGAGGGAAGCGCTGTGCCGCGCTCCCGGCTGCATGGGTACCACCATCTTGCTTGTTTCTCCGGTGAAACAGCTTTGCTGTGTTTCGGAGAGAAGGGCAAGACAGGCAGTGTAATTACTGGCACATATTATCTTATATCTCAGGATAGGCAACACATAAATGAGTTGCCTGGGCTCGTTCCAGGTATACTAGTTTATGTTCATGGGTGACGTTGACCACTTACCATCAGGTGGTACGTTTGCTAGTTTGCCTATCCAACTAACATAAAAAAAAGAAAAAAGGGTAATATTGTTCTGTGATTCTGAGCGACGATGGTTGGGTATGGGTTCGGTCTCTTGAGTGAAAGCCGAGAGGTCCGGGTCGATCCTGAACCCCTGTGATGCCTAGAAATGGGTTGTTCTAAATGTCTACGTGCACCTAAACATGAGACCATTGCTTGCTTACCGGTGAAGGAAACATCGCTAGGAAACCTGCTTGGCTGATGCGATTAAAAAAAGAAGAAGAAGTGTGAAGTTCACCAACCCGTATTGGACCAGCGCATCGGTGAACTAAGGTCCTCCTCGCTTGATTTCGAGGAGGAGACCCGTGCCTAGCAGTGGGATTTATAAGGGTTGATATTATTATTATATATATTATCTATCTGTTGTCAGAGGCGGGTGAATAAGGCTAGAAGCCCATAGTGGAATAGCCCGGTTGAGTAACACGCCAGGGTATTCAGTGCGTTTGTCTAATTTCTTAAAGTTGATATCATATTCATAGCTTATATTTAGTCCATTAAAGTTTACCTAAGCGAAAAGATAGCCGTACCCCAAAAAAGAAAAAAAACTGTGACGATGTATCTGTTTAATAAAAAATAAAAAAATCTTTTTTTTTCGTTACTATGTATTTAGCCAATAGCGGCATTATGAAGTGTGATTAAAATTCAGGGAACGTTAAAAAAATGAAATTAATATTCCACGATAGCGAAATATGTTTTCTACACAATTCATATTTCGTAATAATACTTCGATGTCAAAGGGAAACTCGCTGAATGAAGATTTTGAATATATTCATTTCGATATAAAAAATCCAAAAAATGTTTTAAGGCTGGCAATTTTTTTTTTACAATACGCATACATATCAGTAAGTGGGAGAAAGTCAGTTCAGAATTGAAGTAAATAATAAATTAGATAGGTACTGTTTGTTTTTTATTAAGTGACCAAAATTATCACATTAACAATCACATTTCTATTATTAACATAATCTTTATATATAATAATCAATGCCACTTTTCGTTGTAATTTTATAACTGAAGAACGAGTTCACCAATCCCAACCAAATGTTTAGGCTTTGTTCGGACTATTCAGTAGATGGTTTATGTGAAGTTTGCACAAAATTGGTCGAGCGGTTCTTCATTTATCACATTTTTTTAATTCAATATATGGCGGATCATTTTGTTAATGGAGATTTTGCTGTCAAATTGAAACTTTTTCAGTTGGGGTCATATTGAAACTTTTTTCAGTGTTGACAGTATAACATTAAGTTTTATAAAAGCATTTTACAAAAAATTTAAACCGACTTCAAAAATACTAAACTAAAAAGTAATAAAATAACAGTTTCTTTAATGTTTGTGCTTACAACATAATATAATCAATTTAATCTTTTACTAATGTACAAACTTTGCGTTTACCACGTCATTATAGTTACTTTTGGAGTCGGTGTCAGCCAAGGTAGGTAGGTAGGTAATGTACAGCAACAAATACGACACCGACTCCAAAAGTAACTATAATGACGTGGTAAACGCAAAGTTTGTACATTAGTAGAAGATTAAATTGATTATATGTTGTAAGCACAAACATTAAAGAAACTGTTATTTTATTACTTTTTAGTTTAGTATTTTTGAAGTCGGTTTTAATTTTTTGTAAAATGCTTTTATTTCTTAATTTTTAGTGATTCCGAAATTCGTTTGAAGCGTTGGCGTTCATTGAAGGAGGCATGTTCAGCAGTGGATGGATAAAGGATGATGATGATGATTACGATGACCGCGACATACTGTGGTGTGCTACCAAAGCATCCTATACAATTGTTACATCGACACGTAATAAAAAAATCATATCATCAAGGTAAACAAAACCAACCAAATAGGCATTATTGGGAATAACTAAAAAACGGCTTGTCAGATCTTAATGAAATTAATATGGGACCAAATTGGAAACACCAGCTTTCAAACAAAAAAATAACCATCGAAATCCATTCACAAACGGCGGAGATATCGTGTCACATACATACAAAAAAAAAAAAAAAAAACATACAGACGAATTGAGAACCTCCTTTTTTTTTGAAGTCGGTTAAAAATAGCTACATAGCAATTAATAATATATTTTTTTGTTTATATAAATTAATTTGATGTTCCAATTTTTTTTTGTTCACTTTATACGTAGCGAAGCACGTACCGGGCCGCTAGTATTATAAATAATAAATATATCCTTACTAATATTATAAATGTGAAAGCGTGGATGTTTATAACGCTTTCACGCGAAAACTACTTAACCGATCAACATGAAACTTTGTACACATATTCTTGGAGGTATTAGAAGTAACATAGGATACTTTTTATGAAAAAATCTAAAATCTTATCCTGCGCAGACGAAGTTGCGGGCACCAGCTAGTCATAATATGTGTCTAATATTAAATTCGAACTGGATACTGTTTTTATAATTAATTATATATAGTTGTATATAATAAAACGAATGATGAATAAAATTAACAATCAAATGATTAGGTTTAATATATTTAAGTAACCTTAATTTAGATATATCGGCGGGAGCACCAGAAATCAAGTTTGTAAGATAAGAAAATATATTGAATTTTGATAAGAAAAACTTAACATATAACATGGGCGCTGAAATATTATGTAACTCTAGTCAATAAGAATTTTGCCTTTTTTATTTTCTTATTGTCAACATCAGAAAATATTACATACATGAACCCAACCCTAAGAAGAACCTTATGCCTTAAACATCACAATATCCAATTAATCAAAAAATTGCACATGCATCGCAAAAGTGTAATTAAAACCATACACCGAAAATATTACACCCCATAATTCAACGGGTTTAAAAAAATGATTTTTGCACGATGCGAAACAATAAAATTGATACCTATAAAATATTCAAACCGAATGACCCAGATGCCAGGGCTGGCGGAGTGCCAAAGTGTGTTATCAACTGCGAAGAGGAATAATAGGGTTTCCAATTTTTTTAATTATCTTGACTTTGATGCTTCGGAGTGCACCGCATTCATTATAGCGGCAATACATCCTTGACATGCTTGCATAAATAATTATTCAGTAATTGGGCTAGTCAGCCTAATTAATGATTCAACTTTTGCTTTAATGAGGTTTTGAATCATTAGAATTGGATTCATTTAGTTGCCTCTCATAGAAAGATCTTATAAGATCATTATCATTATCGTCATCATCTTCTATCCACCCACTATTCTGCTGTGGTCTCATTCAATCAACGTCAAGACGGCAGAACCCTGGTTATGACTAGCAGCTCATGCCCTATTACAACCAGTCTCACAACTTTAAAGATGGGTTACTTTCCATCAAATTTCTTTTATCATAAAAATCATCATGATGATTGAAAATCATCATGGTGATGTGTATGTTATGTAAGTAATATGTACATTGAAGAATTGTGTCAAGAAACTCTAGCAAGGTTTGCTTAGATATGATATATCTAGTTAGTAGCATTATTCAAGCTAATTCACCCATTAGCTTGAATAATGATTTAAAAAAGGGGCTAACAATTCTGACAATATTCATTAGAATTGGAATTCAGTCAAGCTTGCCTCACATTTTTCTCTAATATTTTAATATTTTTTCTGATATGATCACGTTTTTGATATTCGCACATTATATCTTTGGATATTTTCGTCTTTTGAATAAATTTGCTTCATCTAGCGCAAAGAGATTTATTATAGATTAGCAATATTTAAATATTCTTTTTGTTTTTTTATTTTGACCTTTGTTACATCTTTTATAGGATTTATTTGTTCATCATCATCAGCCCCTATCCGTCCACAGCTGAACATAGGCGTCCCTCAATGAACGCCAAGACTACCGATCCCTTGCCACTCGCATCCATCACACCAGCCACAGCGCAGAGATCGTCTTCCCATCTGGTCTCTATTGTACTATTGTAAGAGGTATTGTCATGCTGCTATGCACCCGACTTGGGCTGGCACTACCGGGGTGGTACCGCTCGCTCACATAACACCGGCGTCAAGTGACAGCTATGTTGTCGCGTTTCGTGCGGTTTGTTAGTCTCAGTATACCACGCTCCATAGAACACTGAGCTACGGCAAACTTATGGACCAAGCGTAAATTTAGAGGCCATTTATTTGATCATCTGACCTTAATAACCTTGCTTGTTCTCCAGGAAGGAAAGTATGATGAGAAAACATCCAAGCATGGGCTTGATGATGCAAAAAATATTCCAGAGTTTAAGGTCACCAACCCACATTTATTCAAAGCCTAAATGACCATGGATCCTTTTGTGAACTCATCGAGCAGACTCGATCCCAGCTGGGACGTATGTTTCTAGTATTTGAAATTCCTGTAATCCTCCGGAAAAGAGGAGGATAGGCGACCTGTCAGATGGGACGACGATCTCTAAATTATGGTCAGTCCTAGTTGAATGGGAGGATTAGGGGATCAGCCTTAGCGTGGTAAATCAGTAGTGAACGAAATCAAAATATTGATAATAATGACAATAAAAACAAATATCTACACTTTTATTATTTGATAAGATAATATATAATAAAACTATCACTCATGCACCTTTTATAAAAATGTTGGAAAAAAGTCACGTTTGACGTAGTAATCAGCGTTTCCCTCAACATCGCGAGCTTTCTGCGCCGTTTATTCTCTCTAACCGAGCGCGTCTAATTACTGGGTGTATGGGGCTGCACATTCTTTTCAAGTGCAGGTAGAGTTGCTCTTCTGTGATCACATTTTGAAGAATGCCTATTAGTTCATCATCACTATCTACTCTATGTTATTTATAAGAATAATTTAGTGTTTATTTTTGTTGGATGGGTCAAACGTGCAGATGAGTAAAAATGATCATCACCGCCATGAACATTAACAAATTCAGGCCTTGCCTATTCCGAAAGCCGTTTCCCGGGAGAAACAAGCGGGATAGTGATACAAGCAAACGAAGGCGCGCACATCGCAAACCCCCAACCGTACTCGCATCTTCTACCACGGGGAAGTATTCTGGGGAATTGTTCGGACTAATACCTGCAGCAGAATTCCACCACCGGATATCGCGTAAAAACTCCAAATTTCACCCTCACCATCTCGATGTCCGGAAATGCACAACAACTCGATTTTTATGACATTTCCTGCCTCGCACGACTAATATATGGAATCAGCTGCCACTTACGGTGTTTCCAAACCGATACGACTTAGGGACTTTCAAGAAAGGAGCATAGTCATATCTGAAAGGCCGGCAACGCACCTGCTAATCTTCTGGTGTAGCCGGTGTCTGTGAATGTCGCTTTTCATTTACCTTTAGGTGAACCGACTGTTCGTTTGCAGCCTCTTCAATAAAAAAAAACTCACATACTCGTGTTATTTGGGCAAATAATATTCGTAATTCGTAGTCTATTAAAATAATAAAAGTAGATGACTTCTTTATAAATCTTTTCCAACATCGATGATTTATTTCTTGAACGATACGAATATATTCAAGTAATACTTGAATATATCCGTAATCATTTCGACGAAATACTTGAGACAATCATAATCATGCAGAAATGCATTAATACAGACTGTTTTAGGTTTCATTCCTGTCACCACTTTCAGATTATGCTTTCTTATAATCTTAGAGAACCATTACGATATTACTTTCGCCTCTAATATCTAAGAACTAAGAAAGGACGCGACGGGCAAGACTTCTTCGCAAATTAATATTACTGTAGCTATTGAAGTGGAAATATTAACATTTTATTATTTTTATTTACTGGAGAAATTTTAAGTGCTCTTTATAAAACAGTTTGAGTTTTTATGGACTTGGATTAGACATGGATCGGACTTCTTGTTTGGTTGGTAGGTTGTGGATTTTTTCAAATATATTAAATCGTTCAATATACATTCCTGCTTACAATATAGATATGCCTCTGTGGCTCAGTGGTAAGCGTGTTGGCGCTCGAGCCGGAGGTTGCGGGTTCGAATCCCGCCAGGGAACAAAAATATTTTCTCTGTTCCTGGGTCATGGATGTGTATTAAATATGTGTATTATATAATAAAAATCTTAAATATATTTATAGTATAAAAGTATTAAATATATTTCCGTTGTCTGGTACCCGTATCACAAGTTCTTCAAGAACTTACCACGGGACCAGATTGACGTGGTGTGAAAGCGTCCATAGATATTATTATTATATAGAAAAAAATCTGTAGGCCTTACCAGTGGGAGTCCGGAGGGATGCGCTGTGCCGCGCACTGCCTGTACGGGTACCATCATCTTTCTTGTTTCTCCCGTGAAACAGCTCTGTGTTTCGGTGGGCAAGATAAGACAAAGCAAGACTGGCTATTGGTCCAGTGGTTAGTGATTCTTTTTTTATGTTAGTTGGATAGGCAAACTGTCCATGGGCGACGTCGACCACTTACCATCAGGTAGCACGTCTGCCAGTATGCCGATCCAAGCAACAAAAAAGATATAATAAGTTTGAAGTTGGCCAAGCTGTATTGAGCTGACATTTTAGCGAATTATGGTTTATGCCAACCGACAAACGTCGCTTATGTCGTAAGTTTAGGCGATAATAATGAAATATATATATATATATATATATATATATATATATATATATATATATATATATATATTAATAATGACTAAAATGAGAAGAATTGCTCCAAAAAGAAAAACGATCGAAAATTTAACAATTATTATATTTTGCACTATATAACTTTTTACAAGCCAAACTATTCCGCAAATACTAAGCTCATGTGAAATAAGGTTATGCTCGAACTGCTTACATAAGTACAACCTTCTTTGATCAACCCCTCAACCCTCACAAAGAACCCCCAAACCCTTACACGCGTACTGTTTGACATTACGTTGCCATTTCAAAAGATTTGCAATATGTGAGGCATAAGTTTTTTCCGCCCTGATTATTTTGCAAAAGCCTCCTTTTTCTTTAACGATATCAATTCCAATATTCAAAGTCATCTTTGGCAATGTTTCTGGGACTCTTTCATTCAATTAGCAATCTGCTTATGAAAAACTAGCTGTTGCCTGCAGCTTCGCCCGCGTTACTCAACTCCTATAAGTCACGGGGTGATGTTATATAGCCTATAGCCTTCCTCGATAAATGGGCTATCTAACACTGAAATTTTTGAAATCGGACCAGTAGTTCCTGAGATTAGCGCCTTCAAACAAACTCTTTAGCTTTATGATATTAGTATAGATTAAATTAAATTTTGATGCGTCCTTTGCGCCATTGAAGATGTAGTTTTATGTTGTAATTTTGAGATATACAGGTAAATCTACTTATTCAGATAACATAATATCTTATTGGTGAGACTCAAATCTGTGACTTCAGTAAAACCTAGTAATTAAAACAGCAAAATGAATTAGTCAGTTGTCAAATCGGTCGAGAGCGTTAAAAACGTTCTGCATTTGAAAGAAGCTTAAATATTCAAAATAGTTCTGCATTTGAAATAAGCTTAGATCAAAAGGAAGCTTAGTCAGGCTAATGCTTTTTGCCAGTTACCGTTTTATGTCATGGCTAGTTCAGTCCGTAGTCGGTGAGACGCTGACAGATTTAGTGCCGTCTTAACCGCAGTGTCCACGCAAAACGTTGCAATTTCCAGCTTAAATTCTCTTACCAGTGACTGTCGGAGGAATTCTCAATATTATGTTCAATAACAGTTTTGTACAATGAAATGGATAATTACTGACTTAATTTTTTACATTTTATTATGCAAACGCACGGACGGGACAGAAACAGGACGAGTGGTCAAAGTCACCAATTCTTTCTGATTCTTATTGTCATATTAGTACAGT
The DNA here is from genome assembly GCA_963853865.1 of Helleia helle. NCBI lineage: Eukaryota > Metazoa > Arthropoda > Insecta > Lepidoptera > Lycaenidae > Helleia > Helleia helle. The sequence goes on along the minus strand of OY971433.1, from coordinate 12,665,255 downwards.
TCATTTGACTTTGCTTCAGTTGGGCAACAATCTTTCAACCTGTATAATGGGGTCACCGCAAAACGAAATCGCCAATAAATACCTGTTATATATCTTATTTTTAGGGTTCCGTTCCTAAAAATGACAAAAAGAACCCTTATAGAAACACTCCATTGTCCGTCTATCTGTCTGTGTCTATAAAACCAAAACCTATAGGGTACTTTCCATTGACCTATTTGGTGACCTAGAAGGTAGGTCTCACAAAATATGTAAAGGAATACATCTCAACCTGAATTACATAAAACACGTTTTTCGGAACCCTCAGCGCAAGTATGATTCGCTCTTGTCTGGGTGTTTTAGCTTACTTGACTTGAATTTAGTAGCGTGAATTTAAAATCTGAATTTCGCAGAACCGCTCACATAGTTGTAGCGAAACGCTCATTAACTTCATGTTTGCACTCCTTCACTGCTAGAACTAGGATGAAATTCTGCAATATTTTCATAAAGATACAAATATGCTTTTCATCATCAAACATTATCATCATCATCATCATCCCCACCAGGTTATAGGCCAACCAACACTTGGTGCACTTAAACGTGGCCTCCACTATTGACCCTTATGGCTGTCCGTTCCCCTGAATGTGTGATCAGCACACTGCCACTTCGTTTAATTGGTATTATAAAATTATTTCATATTATTATTTATTTTTAGGTGAAAGGACCGTTTGCCCCCCCTATACATATTTAAATATGTGGTGGCCATATCGCAGATTTGCTCACTTCATGCAATGCTTGAGAATTTCATGTAATGGTCGCATTTCATGATGTGGGCAACTTAATTTGACCAGATAATTAAATCGTCATCATTTCACGATTTTGTCATCCACATTTGACCGAATCGTATAATTAGGGTGTCCATAAAATATTTAATAAAAATCCAGAATACTTTAAGAACTTGTTGATTGGCATTTAAGTCAAGTTTGTTTTACGCCGGGAAATGCTCTGAGGCATCTCGCCTGGGGAGTGGGTCTCCCCAGGTGGGTATGTGGGACTCGCTGCGCCTGAAAGATGGTAAATGGACGCAGCTCTACCCACTAAAACCCGGCGAGTGCCACCAGTGCCGCCTTGGTGAGGTGCCCCGGATCTGTTAAGCTGACAGGGCACCTCGACGGCTAGTCAGTCCCTTGCGGGACTGACGCCACCTCCACAGAGGGGTTATCCCGCACCACAGAACAACCCCTCCCTAAGTCGGGTCAGTACAATGGGGTGAGGTTCCCATCCTCACCCCTTGCCCCCTGCTCTTTTGTCCCCTCTTCTTATTAGAGAAGTACAAAGAGCCCCCTCGGCACAATTAGCTTCGCCCAAGCCCAAGGTGTTGGGCTCACCCTAGGTTACTGAACCCCACCGCCACGTCAAGGCCTGAACCAAGGTGGGGATTTGATTAATTTTGTTCGTCAGTCGGACTTAACCGACTGACGAACAAAATTAATCAAATTTTTGTAATAAAATTAAACATTTTTTTTAAATTAAGCATCAAACACGTCACGTTATACATTTAATTTTAGAAAACCAACAAGCATGGAGAGTTTTATTTAAATAAGTGAATAATTATGATAAAGTCAGGTTAGTAACCTGAGAAATGTGATCCAAACTCCACGGTTTTTTTTACATTATTTTCAGTTTTTGCGTGACTAGCATATAACATTTTTTATATAGAAGAGGGGGCAAACGGACAGTCGGTTCACTTAATGGATAGAGATAGAGGGTGTCAGTGGATGTCGCTATCTAAGTGATACCCTCTACACCAGAAGGTTAGCAGGTATGTTGCCGGCCTTGAGAACAATTTCTTCGTAAACTTTTTTTTTTATTGCTTTCTATCCTATTTCTATCTCATTTAATAACCAATTATTTAATTTTTCACTACGAGAAACAACATCGCCGGTAGCGGCCGCCATCTTCACACATAAACAAAGCGCTTGCAGTGCCTCTACCGGTAATTGATGTAACTACTTTAGGATATGATCAAATAATCATCACCATTTCACGAAGAAGCCGCGCGGTTTCGTTGCCCATATCGAGAAACGATTTCTTATCATTGATCTGCCCAAACCATATCAAGATGTGGCCAATAGACAGTGAAACATTTCATAAAATGCGACCATTTCATGAAATTTTCGTGCATTTCATGAATAGAGCAAATCTACGATATGGCCACGACGTATATAATATTACGTATGAACAAATCAATGAACAATATATCTTATCTTATATCTTTAAATGAGCAATTCTTGTATATATATAATTGGAATCTCGGAATCGGCTCCAACGATTTACATGAAATTTAGTATATAGGGGGGTTTTGGGGGCGATAAATCGATCTAGCTAGGAATCATTTTTAGAAAATGTCATTTTATTAAAAAAAAAAAATAAAAAAAATACCGAGCAAAGCTCGGTCATCCAGGTACTAATATTAAATTATGCAAAGTGGGGTCGTCTCATAATACTTAAATGACCTATAAATATGTATATTTATAATTAACTCAAACAAACGATCTCCATACTTGCGTGGACTACCACAAATCTTTGTAGAAATGGAAACCCAACGAAGTGACAGAAATGGAATAAGAAATTAACCCAAACTGGGTTTCTATATCAACGTCTTGAAACCATACAATATTCAGACTAATGCGCTCAACTTCCTTCATAAAAGTATCAAGAGGTAGTGCCATGCTGTTTTCCAGCAGAATTAGGCTGGCACGACAGGGGTGGTACCTCTCACTGACATAATACCGGCGTCAAGTGACAGCTATGCTGTCGCGTTTCGTGCGGATTGTGAGTTTCCAGAGAAAAAGGGAAAAGGAGGGCAACGAATTTGAATAACTTTTCACGTTCTCGGCTGCATGGGTACCACCATCTTGATTGTTTCTCCCGTGAAACAGCTTTGCTGTGTTTCGGAGAGAAGAGCAAGACAGGCAGTGTAATTACTGGCACCGAGAGTTGCCTGGGCTCGTTCCAGGTAAACTAGCCTATACAACATTGTCTCGCCAATTTACCTATCCAACTAATATAAAAATAAAGTTATCAATAAATTAAAAGTACATAATATTATATCCTATATCTATTTTGAGTATATTTAATGCAAAAAATATGAAGATATTAAATGTTTTAAACAAGAACCCGCCATCAATCACTGTTGTTAAGCAATTTGATTAATCCCAAGCCATTTAAAATGCTCCATAATGCCTCTGTAATTATTATCCCCCTGAGTGTAATTACATAGCTCATTTTGCGATAGAATTGTGAAAATAAAATCTGATTTTTAGTGTTGCCAATTCTGTTTAAATAATCGTCTCTTATCAAAAAAAAAATTTTTTTCTTATACGTCGGGAAATGCTCTGAGGCATCCCGCGGGGTCTCCCCACGCGGGTATATGGGACTCGCTGCGCGCGACAGCTGGTAAGTAGACGCAGCTCTACCCACTAAAACCCGGCGAGTGCCACCAGTGCCGCCTTTGGTGAGGTGCCCCGGATCTAGTAAACAAACAGGGCACCTCGACGGCTAGTCAGTCCCGCAAGGGATCGACGCCACCTCCACAGAGGGGTTGTCCCGCACCACAGAACAACCCCTCCCAACGTCGGGACAGTACAATAGGGTGAGGTTCCCATCCTCGCCCCTTGCCCCCTGCTCTTTTGACCCCTCTTCTTATAATAGGGGTACAAAGAGCCCCCTCGGCTCAATTCGCTTCACCCAAGGTGCTGGGCTCACCCTAGGTTACTGAGCCCCACCGCCACGATAAGGCCTGAACCATGGTGGGGATCAAAAACATCCCATATAAATTGCTAACGTGTTTTTGCAAGAATTCATGATACGAGTGCAAGATAATCTTAACAACTGTATTCATTTTAGTCATGGTTCTTTCATTGCTAAAATAATTTAATACGTCAGTCTCGTGAACAAGACATTCGTATATCGAAATATCGAGAACCGCGAAATAAAAGTGAAAAACATGGTAAATATCGTTTTTAATAATTTTAGTACCCAAGAACTGTTAATTCCTAAATTCAATTGGTAGGAACAACATACAACAAGATTTTTAAATTCACATTTTTATTTATTTATTTTTATATATCCTTTGCCCTATAAATACAAATCACACATAATGTTTTATTACCCGCAGCGAAAATTGCATTTAGACTTCGACAAAGTGCCACTGGTGGGAGGGAAGTGCTGTGCCGCGCTCCCGGCAGCATGGGTACCACCATATTGCTTGTTTCTCCCGTGAAACAGCTTTGCTGTGTTTTGGAGAGAAGGGCAAGACAGGCAGTGTAATTACTGGCACCGAGACTTAACATCTTATGTCTCAGGATAGGCAACACATAGATGAGTTGCCTGGGCTCGTTCCAGGTAAACTAGTTTATGTTCATGGGCGACGTCGACCACTTACCATCAGGTGGCACGTTTGCCAGTTTGCCTATCCAACTAACATAAAAAAACCATCGCTAACTTCCAGTAGTCGGACTTTACGCCTTCATTTTATGAGTATTTTTATGTTCTTCTTCATTTAAATCTTGTAATTGGTAAATTAGTGGGGGGAAGGGTTTAGTGGGGTATGTAGTATATTAAACACAATAATTTATTTTATTAAGCTAGCATTCTTAGTTTCCGAGATTAATAGGTTTCTAACTTATACTGCTATTATATAACTAACCGGATTCATGACCCGAGTGTAAGTGTCTAAGGCGTAATATAATTTCACGATATCTCCTTATAAGTATGCAAAAGATTAAAATGACCATGAATACTGCCTCCGTATGTACGGTACGGCCACTGCACGTGGAAAACTGCTGATGAAGTTAAATTGTCTATTGTAGAAGTAAATCTTAGTGCCAGCATTTAAAGTAAGGGATATTCCTTCTTAATTTGAGATAGTTTTAGTAAGAGTTAGTATCATGCTGCTTTGCAGCCGAGTTGGCCCAGCACAACCGGGGCGATACCTCTCGCTCACATAAAACCGGCGTCTAGTGACAGTTATGTTGTCAAGTTTCTTGCGGTTTGTGAGTTTCCGGTGCTCATTGGGGGAGCAACGCAACTTCATATAGGGAGGGCAACGCATCTGCATAATCTCTGGTTGTGCTGGTGTGTATGGACGTCAATAGTCTCTAAAAGGCTTCGACTGCTCGTTTGCCCTCCTATGTTATAAAAAAAGATTATATATATGCCAATAATGAAGATTAAAATGTTAAAAATGTGTCACAATTTGTGAAAACAATTTTCCGATCGAAAGGCACCGTAAGTAGCATAATGGTAGATAAAGTATCTATTTTAAGTTGCCATTTCAATGGTCGAGTCCTGGCTGCGAGCCAAAAGGGATTCCTCTAAGTTACAACAACTCTTCATTATAAAAGTGCTGACTTGTGAAATGCATATCGATCCACTATCTTACCATCGCATCGCTTCAATTTATGTCATTTTAATGAAATTGCGCATATCATCATCATCATCAGACTTTGTCCGTCCACTGATGGACCTTTTTTTTTCATTAATGCCGGGAAATGCTCTGAGGCATCCCTCGGGGAATTGGGTCTCCCCACGCGGGTATGGGAGACTCGCTGCGCGCGACAGCTGGTAAGTAGACGCAGCTCTATCCACTAAAACCCGGTGAGTGCCACCAATGCCGCCTTTGGTGAGGTGCCCCGGATCTAATGAGCAAACAGGCACCTTGACGGCTAGTCAGTCCCCCCAAGAGACCGACACCACCTCCACAGAGGGGTTGTCCCGCACCACAGAAAAACCCAACGTCGGGACAGTACAATGGGGTGAGATTCCCGTACTCACCCCTTGCCCCCTGCTCTTTTGTCCCCTCTTCTTAAAAGAGAAATATAAAGAGCCCCGTCGGCTGAACTAGCTTCGCCCAAGGTGCTGGGCTCACCCTAGGCAACTGAGCCCCACCGCCACGACAAGACCTGAAACATGGTGGGGTCCACTGTTGGACCTAGGTCTCCTTCAATAAACACCGATTGCGCATATTATGAGATGTTAATTAGTAGATAATGCTGCTAGTATGATTGTAGGTTTGTTTGTGTGCTGGGATACTTAGTAGAAGCGAAACTTTCTCTCCCTCCGCCGCTACTACCGCGCGATATATCGTCTACCACTTCAACACGGCCGTAACGCTTTTTCGTAACGGAATCCTAATATATAGGGATATATAGAAGTTCCACTTCAAAAGCCTAAGATGCGTATGCGTTAAGAAATTGAAAATATGATTATTACGCATAAAATTGAAATAACAATTTTTAGTTCAAAGCCTTGTGCAGCATAACCTAGCCCAAACTTCTTGGCAAAGTGCTTAGTCGGTCAAACTGCAGGTCGGGGTCATGACACCGTTACAGAACAACCTAGAACAATCTAAATCGAATTGACACCCGTCCAATAACTTATTTTCTTATCTATGTGGCTAATTTAGAATAAACATTAATTTTCGTTCAACAACGGTATCTTTTTTATGTCATAAGGAGGCAACGAGCAGTCGGAGCCTTATGGTGACTACCGAGACCCATAGGGATGTCTATGGGTCTCGGCACAACCAAAAGTTATGCATATGTGTTGCCGTCATTTTGCCTATCCCCCCAATGGGCCATCGGAAAATCACAAACCGCATGAAACGCATAGCTGTCACTTGACGCCGGTGTTGCGAGAGGTACCACCTCAATCGTGCCGGACAAACTTGGTTGCAAAGTTGCACGGCACAACCTCTTACTAAAACTATCTCCAATTAAGAAGAAATAATCATTAGTATTAGTAAATGCTGGCACTGAAATTTACTTCTACAATAGACGATTTAACTTCATCAGTAGTTTTGCTTCGTGACCTTACATACGGAGTTCATATTTTTGGCGATCGTGAAAAAAAAATTAATTAATTAATGAATTATTCTTTTATTTTGCACATAAACAAAAGTACATAATGACAGTTACATAATTTTGTTAAATAATTTACAAATTTGTGTACACAAAGGCGGTATATTGCTTGCATAGCAATTTCTTCCAGACAACCTTTGTGGATACGAGAAAGTAAAAAAATACAAATATGGCGGTTAGCACAAAAATTACAAACTTACATAGTAACAAAAACTCATAACATTAAAATAATACACACAGACAATACTAGTATACTATATGCATAATTTTTCATTATTTTTATATACCGGGTGTATTTTGAACGCTTGCAAAAATTTTACCCTAATAATATACTATTTATCTATATATATATAATTATTCTATGCGTGTGTATGTCACTGAACTCCTCCTAAGCGCCTGGACCGATCTTGATGATTTTTTTGTGTGTTTCAAGTGGATTCGAGAATGGTTTGATTCACAAAAAAAATATTTTTTACAGAACAACGTGTGTCGGGACCACTAGTATACTATATAATTCATATAACCATTTATCTCAGAAACGTTCTTTTAAGAAAATTTTAGGACTTATATAGGTATTTTGCAAACCCGCAATGTATGTATACAACTCGAACAGCGAACTCTGTCAGCTGATGCAGTCCGCTGGCCGGCGTGAACCACAAACCAATTACATTGCCGTTTTTTTTTAAACGATTATTTTAAAGCATTATCATCAAATTTCTGTAACATTATGTTTACTAAACCAGATTATACAAAAAAAAGGCAACCAAAAAAAAAAGAAACGCGTTTTTTTTCACTTGTATCATATCAGGCTATGCCAACACTATCATACCTCTTCGTTTTTGCAAGCGTTCCAAATACACCCGATATATACCTACTTACAAGTTAAACAAGTGACAAGGAAAAAAATATGATAATGAAATAAAAAGTTATGTTTCATACATGATTTTAAGATAACATGGTTATTTTCATTACTAAATCGATCTCCGCAAAATAAAAATTTAAAACATGGTAAATATGCCGTTTTAAATAATTTCAATAACGTTATGTTTCATTTAAAAATAAGAAAAAGTCCCTTTCAAATTCACATTCTTGGACATTATTTATTCATGTATTCTGATTGAAAATTTTGTATTATTATAATTGAGTATGATGATACTCTGAAATAGAATAGCTGATGCCTCATACAACAATTATATTATGCAAATTGGCTAATGGAAGCGTAGGATGCTCTAACACCCGCCGCCGATCTGCCGTCAGTATGTTTTACATTCATCAAATCCAATCACATTTCCATTTTATCGAGGTAATGAGTTTTTTACATCTTATCTAAGTGAATGTTATGTATATTTTAAAAATAAATCAATGTTTTGTAGCTTTGAAGTATTCGATACTTAGCATGTATCGGAGCCTCAATAAAATCCGTAAAAGTTGTTTCATTGAGTGAAATTCGCGTACATTAGAAAACAATCATGTTTTTATATTAATTGGTTAAGCAAAAATTTAATTGTAAATAGGCGCCATCGTCCTTGAACCTAAACTAGATCATCTGGAGCCCATGCCATTCCTGCATCCCCATCATCGTTCAGGCCTTGTCGTGGCGGTGGGGCTCAGTGACCTAGGGTGAGTCCAGCACCTTGGAAAAAGCGAATTGAGCCGAGAGGGCTATTTGTACCACTCTTATAAGAAGAGGGGACAAGGGGTAAGGGCGCGAACTTCACCCCAATCCCTCTATGGAGGTGGCGTTGGTCCCTTGAGGGACTGACTAGCAGTCGAGGTGCCCTGTTTGCTCAACAGATCCGGGGCACCTCACCAAAGGCGGCATTGGTGGCACGCTGGGTTTTAGTTGGTAGAGCTGCGTCCACTTACCAGCTTCTAGGCGCAGTGAGTTCCACATACCCGCCTGGGGAGACCCACTCCCCCGCGGGATGCCTCAGAGCATTTCCTGGCGTAAAAGAACAAAAAAAAGGTCATTCCTGCATTGCCTCTCTTATAGACTTAATATGGAAATCCTCTCTCTTTTTTTTTTCTCTGCCTGTTTTGCCTTTTATTTCAGATTTTAAATAATTTTAAATAAGCATTGTGGTTCTAATATAGACAGGCACGGCACAACTCCTCCTGTTTCATTTAAGCTTATTTCTAAAGATGCTACTTACGTCAACGTCTGTAGGATTTTTTATAGAACAGGGGGCAAAGGGACAGTGGGTTCACCTGATGGTAAGTGAGAAGCGGTATCCAGACACCCGCTACACCAGATTATTAGCAGGTGTGTTGCCTTTCAAATATGAGTATGCTCTATTCTTGAAGGTCCCTAAGAATAGAGCATACTCATATTTGGTTCGGAAACACCGTAGATGGCAGCTGATTCCATATAGTCATCGTGAGAGGTAGAGAATGCCGTAAAATACGAGTTGTTGAGGATTCTTCCAAAGATCCGTAAAGCCTCTCTCTCTTCAGCCTTGCTCTTCTCGGAGGAGTAATCGGCAACTCTTCCTTCTCTCGGCCAATTCCTCCACCCCCTGATACGACGTGTCTTCTGCTTGATCTGCTCTAGTTCTCATCGGTCTTTAAAGTACGCATGATAATTATTATTATGTTATTGATTAGTATTGAACAAAAGCTTTTTTTTCGGAATGATCTATTCTAATGGCCCAAAGGCCTAATGCTTCATCGGATTAGTGTGAGCCGATTTGGCTCACTTATACACTTATTAGTGAGGAATTGCCCCACGCCGTAGTCGATGACTACACGGCCTCCTGGCATCGGATTGGACATGAACAAAAGCAACACGAATGATAATTTTAATAGCGTTAGTAATTTGTGTTTTTTTAATGACGTAAGTCTTCTCAAAGTGTACCAATGCTGAATATTTGAAGTGAAAAGTTAAATCAATGAAAGGCATCTTCAAATTGATGAAGCGACCCAGCGGGATGGAGTTAGTGTAATTAATGAAGAGACAATGAGGTCAAGCTTGTTTTCAAGCTGTCTCTATACTGGAAGGTAGGGGTTGTCACAAAAAAATATCGATAAAGTAATTAAAAAGTAGAATTGCATTTAATAGGTCTGCCAAGCTTTTTCGTAGACTTTTTTTGATAGAAGATGGGGCAAACGGACAGTCGGTTCACCTCATGGTAAGTGAAAGCGACATCCACTGACACCCGCTACACCAGAGGGTTAGTGGGTGCGTTGCCGGCCTTTCAAATAGGAGTATGCTCTTTTCTTGAAGGTCCCTAAGTTTAAGAATCAGTCCTCCCGTGACCATGGTTGCTGTAGGGTAGATATCTGGAACGTCGGGCGTGTAACAATCTTAATAAACCGCAATAAAAATCGTAAGCAGTCATTTCTTTATAATAAACAGTGGTAAAGCATTAATAACACAATCATTTTTTACAAAACATGTAGCTTTTAAAAAAAGAAAACGAAAGGACGGGCCTTAGAGTCAGTTAATGTGTGTTTGTTTTCTTTAAAACGAAAATAATATTATGTTCAGAAAGAATTATTTTCGTATATTTTTCCAATGTTTACCCGAATTTTAGTCATTATAATGCAACGACTTTTACCAATTTTATCGCGGTTTTAGCTTCTGATACTTTTTCCTTTACAATATTACTTTACTATTCTACAATTTCCTTGGTAAGAATACTCTTTGTGCTGGCCGTCTACAAATACTCTCCCACTAAGTAAGTTATAGAGACCAGTAAGAAGGGTATCAGCATCACAAGTCACAGTACAGGGTACACATGCAACCGTATGAAGATGTTTCATTGGTGTGGGATCTTAGGCTATTTTTTTCGGATGGATCTATGCTGACGGCCCGAAGGTCCTAATGCTACATCGGATTAGTGTGAGCCCATTTGGCTCACTTTTGGTTTGTAAAAGTGGGGGGTTGCCCCCCGCCAACCGTGTAGTCTGCGACCACACGGCCTCCTGGTGTCGGGTTGGTTATCTTAGGCGCTCACCGTTAAGCGCCGTAACTGCGTCTATTTATGTATTTTAATGAACACAAAAAAAATCTATTAAGATCACCAGAAATTAAAATTCCCTATATTAAGTGGCAAGGGATCGGCCGTCTTGGCGTTCATTGAGGGAGGTCTATGTTCAGCAGTGGACGGATAGAGGCTGATGATGATGAGGATATTAAGTTAGTTAATCTATGTAAGGGAAAATATCACAATATGAAAAATGCATTTAGTAATAAGTTTAACCAAGATGTTAAAAAAATATAACAGAAAACACCATGTATAAACAAGGTACCTTCTAGAGTTATCGATAAAGTCAAACTATAAATCAAGACATAAGAACAACCTTATCAAACGGTAACTACCGTATCTGATATCTCTATTAATAAGTTTGCCAGCCATTCAAAGTAGGTTTTACACAAAGAGATCGCATTGAATTGTAAATACACTCGATATTACCAAGTAAATGAATTGCAAGTTTACAATTGAGTAGCAAACTCAATTCACAAGGAAAATAAATATACGTAGAGTACCTTTATTCATTATCCCTTATACATATTTGCTTATGAAATTGATACTGTTGGCTAACATAATACACCCTTTGTAAATCATTTCACTTTGCAATTAAAATTTTTGGGCCACCAAGACCGCTTTCGGTAAAATGGTTGCTCGAGTCATAAGGTGATGTCATTAGTGCTTCTTATGAATAAGATCTGCGTTCACTTGGTGAAAAGATAAGATAGATATATAGATAATAAGATATAAAGAGATTAGTAGACTATATGCATTAAAATCTACAAAATAATACACTAATATCAATACATATAATATGTATCTATACCTACTCGCAGATTCCGGTTCCGAGTAACGGAGATTATTATTATTACGTTGTAAAGCATTCTTTTTTTTTGAAAGTCAGGCTGAAAGGATATCTGTAAGTAAATACAAAAAAGATACATACAGATGAACATAGAGTTGGTTAACTTCCAAAAAGGACTACTAAAAATAACTTTGTTGTAGGTGTGAAATGCCTATCACTTATAGAGCATAGCATTCGTATAGTTTGATTTAGATTTGCAAGGCCCGGGATATCGGTTGATGCTGATATTCGGATACCTCAGTTACCGACCCTTAAAATCATCATAGGATTTTAGGGATCGATTACGCCTTATACCAAAGCCTTGGGCTATCACCTATTGGTAAACCCCATAGAGGAAAGTGAATAAATAAGGAGGCTTACCGGTCGGTCCCGATTTGTTCCCAGCGGTGCCACCCCTAATCCTACGTAAACATAAGCTCACGTCCTGGCTTTGTGCGTAAATCCTCGCTTTTGAATCCAACGAGCAATTAATCAATTATTTCACTTCACTACACCGCTCTGATTACAGTCGCCATTTTTGTTTATTTACCATCAGTAGACGCGTGTGATTTGTTTACGCGCGCTAATTAAATGGCATGGCAAGTGCTGAATTTAGACAGAGACAGCCGATATCGTTGTCTCTAATTTTATGGAGAAAAGATGTTCGTTTTTTATTATTTCGCACACAATATTCCTGTTTTCGTAGAAAAAAGTAATGAACATTTGAAAATGTTTTTGTACTTTCTTTCACTTCATTTGACAAAACCATAATATAATGTACTCGTATAAGTGTGTAAAATTCAATTTTGCTGGGTCTGGAGGAGTAGAAATGCCCTTGAATCCCTCGCTAGTTTAAACCGGAATATAGGACTCATTTGCATATAACAGAAATAGGCAATCCACTATCGTAGATCCTATGTTTCTGTCCTATCTTTATATTCACAAGAGCACGTGATATTTTATGCCCTTAAACGGTAATAAACCAAATTTTGATACCATTATGGCAGCACAGAAATTATAACTAGTATAATTGATGACCGGTTCTGCAAGCAAATTAATGCACGCCTTGGGTATGCTGATTCGGGACGCGCTGTTTGTACAGCGCTGTATGAACTATTAGCTTAACATATTGATCTGCCCCTTGCAGCTTAGAGCGCACGTCTGTCAATGCAAACATTCTATGCAGAGCACATTTGTGACTGTTCCGCTTGCTTAAATTAGTATTCTCTCTTTATTGCATTAATTTTATCATAAAAACCACATTTAATAATAATAATAATAAATAATAATAAATCATTTATTCTCAGGCACTATATGGCCCATAGATATATACCTTACACACTAACATACATATATTATATTACACAAGGGTAATAAAACCTTAAAATTATGTTAGTAAACTTCCTAGCGCTACGTCTTCGTGCGTTCCGGTGGTACTGTTCCGCGGAAGCGACGGAACACCACATCCTGAGGCCAGAAGTCTTCTCGTAAAACTTCCTGCAGGTAGCAGGTCGGTCCTCGCACCACAAACGCCTTGAAGTTGACGTTGCGGCGCGACTCCAACTCCTGCACCCTCGGACAGTACTGCAACTTCCGGCGCACGTATTCCGCGATGTTCTCCGCCTTTGTGGTGTAATGAAGGCGGGAGATATACACCGGCGTATTCGGCTTGGCGGCACGCACGAGCAGACTGGGCTCCAGTGGGGCTTTGCCGCAGCGATCTGGACGGTTCTGGGATGGCGCCTCTTCCTCTTCACCACCTCAAAACCATCTTCATCCCGACGTGGCAGTGGCGCGGGCAGCGGGGCGGGGCACGGAACGCGCGCGGCACGTGCAAGAGCCGGGCGGGGGGGCGCCGAGGAGGGCGCGGGCGCTGGTGCGGCGCAGCTTGGTGGACGAGCCGCGACCCGACTAGCAGCCGCGTCAGCATAAACGCGTCGAGGTGTCGACACGCTTACACTCGCAGCAACCGCCGGGGCATCGCACTTGATGGCATGCGGTGACGCAACGGAGTCCGCCGATGCAAAACTGCAGACGGAGACATTTTGCGCCCCGCGACGCATGTTCACGTTTGAGGCCTCTTCAGGTGACCTACATACCGACATAGCGTTGCGTAATGATACTACCTCGGCACGCAGATCTTGAATGGTCCTGTCTGAGACCTCTAACTTGGACTGGACTTCTGTTAGGCTCGACTTCAGGAAGATGATGTCCTTAAGGAGCCTGGTGACGTCGACGTGGTCGAACGTGACGGGGGGCAGCTTGTGCAGCTCCTTCGCCACGAAGCTCGGCACGTCGTCCGGGTCGGTCACCTTTAACAAGGTGATGATGTCCTGGACGCTCTTCTCAGTTCCGTCCCTCCGTCTAGACGGCATCTGGTCGAGTTTGCCCAGCACCTCGTACAGCAGTCGCTTGCCGCTGATTATCTCCTCTTCTTTGAAGTTAGACTTACATATTTGTAAGATGCTAACTTCATCCATGGTGTCTATGGCGTTTTGTATAAACGCCAACAGTTCGTTGGCTATGAGTTGCGAACTCATAGCGACGCGAGCGGGCAGCGGCATATAGCCGCGCTAAACATTAATTAAATAACTATACGGTGCACTTTATAAGGCACGTCCGTATTCGATGCGCGATGCGATTTAAGAGGTAAGCGATGGTCTAGATGCGAATCATAAAATTCCGAAACCGGTCAGTGATTTATCACTGATGTATATCGGTCAATCATCCATCTATGCCCATCAGTCGGCCAATCAGAGCGCATAACCGCAGCGTCGTAGCACAAATTTGTCGGAATTAGTTTTCATACAAAACACATAACATTACCGCTCTATTCCGGTTATATGCTCGATGCCTAAACATGATAGCACCGCTCATGTGTGAAGGTAAATATTGTCGAGCAACACGCCTCTGAGCAACGATGGCCTCGTGGGTATGGGCTCGGTCTCTTGAGTGAGAGCCGAGAGGTCCGGGTTCAATCCTGACCCCCACCCCCCTGTGATGCATAGAAATGGGTTTTTCTAAATTTCTACCTGCACCTGACCATTGCTTGCTCACCGGTGAAGGAAACGTCGTGAGGAAACCTGCATGCCAGATGAGATTAAAAGTCTTTGAAGGTGTGTGAAGTTCACCAACCCGCATTGGGCCAGCGCATCGGTGAACTATGACCCAAAAACCCTCCTTGCCAGATTTCGAGGAGGAGACCCGTGCCCAGCAGTGGGACATATAAGGGTTGATATTATTATTATTATATTATAACATGCCTTGTAGGGTAAAATTTATTGAGGGTGTGTGAAGCTCAAAACCCGCATTAGGCTAGTGCATAATATGTAAACTGACGCACTAATACCTCACTTGATTCCGGGGAGGAAACCCGTGACCAGTAGGGGAAAAATAGCACAAATAAGACAAATTCCGGGTAAAAGCGTGCAAATCTGCGGGTAGCTAGTATTAATAAATAATTTTATCGTGCATTAGGGCTGATTATTCCGTTATAAATATTACATACATTGTTTCTGGTCTCAATTTATTTGCACATTAAGCCCAGCGTATGAATAATTTAGTCGCCTCAACTCTTAGACTATGTTCCGGAAGAGGACGGGGTGTGGGGCGCGGGGGGAAGCTAGACTGCACGGTTAGACAATCGTATTCTATTTGCATAGTATATTTTTAGAGTTGTCATTTAAGAAGTTTACCAATAAAGGCTTCTATTTTTGCAGAGAAAAAATGATTTTTTTTTGTTGAATAGGTATAGCAATAATAACAATCATTAGTTAGTGTGGCCTCTATGTGCGTTGTCTTATCAATGACTTGTATTGTAGACATAAAACTTTTCTCTGTATCAACAACGCTCATAATCGGGTGTACATACCTACTAACCTTTCTTTTGAAGGAGCAAATCATATTTTACAAATTTGATCAGTTGAACGTTTTTTGAGATTAGATTATATGAGATTTTGTTAACAGTACTGATCCGTTGCAGGCGATGTCGTGGACATCCAATAAAACCGCTTGTCGAAATTCTCTTTAATTTTTTTTATTCCGAATCGTGGAGTACATTACATGTTTCATACCACGAAAATTAAGCTGATCAGGAAATTGGCTTTGACCATAATATTTTTGTGGAATGAATTAGTTCTGATTCTAATTCTGCTAGATTAAATGACTTATCCATTATTTACCATAATACAAGGGATATATGACAGTATGTAGTCTGTCATGTCTTATCCGAAACACTTACAAAGCTGTTTGAAATTCAGTACGTACGAATCATTCATTATGAACATGCCAGCTCTCGCCGCCCCCGCGCTACCTCACACACTCCGCTGTCGTCGATGCTGCGGCCTTAAGGTCGTTGCACACGAACGGATATTCATGACAATAGAATATTTTAGTATTAGCATAATTTATAACGTACTCACCGTATACTTTGCTCATGATATATTTAGTTTGGTAAAATTATCAAATAAAGGAGTAATTTTCACGTTAAAAGCATCGAAATTATGATATGAACATGTTGCATCTAAATTATGATTTGACAATATTTTAAAACATAATGCAGTTAGGAGTTCACTACCTTAACGGGTATTTTACCTGCTTCTTCGTCACTTTTTGAGGGTCCTGGATCTGTAAGCAATAGGAACACCTCAGCGACAGGCTAGCCCCGATGAAGGCTGGACTAAGCAGTGCAATCCTGACTATTCCTGACCCGACCTGAGCACAGGGTGGCGCCTCTGTTTGTCGCCCGCGGGGAGAGACCTCGTCGGCGGCCTTCTCTCTCACCCACTCGTCGGTCTCCTTCTGGGTTGTTACAGCCTCACAGAAAGACACCATCGCCGTCTTACTATACAAATCCTATCCTATAGTAATCGCATGTTGTCTCTATAGGCTCTCAAAGTGACACACAACAAAATGGCTGATGATAATAAAATAAATGTATTTTTGATATACTTACATGATTGGGATTTGATATAATTTTAGATAGATCACTTCAATTTACGTTTCCATATTTAAATTATTAAAGCTTTCATAATTCATAATATTTTTTCAGTATTGTTACGCTTATTATTTTGAAGAATGATTGAATGTATTGCGATTGATGACTGAAAATTGAGTGAATGTTTTCAGTGTTATTTTATTTTTATTTTGTTTAATCCAAAACATATTCGTTATTTTAGGTACTATAGCGTTTTGTGGCGAAACCGGTAAGTCAATATGTGTTGTCATTTTGGTGAATATTAAAAAAATATAAATACAAATATGTTTTCTTCATATTTTATTCTTCAATCGCTATATTTTCGATTATTGCCCCTGATTCAAAAGCAAATGAAAACATTTCAAATCATTCATTGTTATGTTATATTCTAATAAATTCCTTTCATATAAAACCCAATACCCGTATACCGGGAGAGATGCGCTGTGCCGCGCTCCCATCTAATTGGGTACCACCATCTTGATTTTCCCGTGAAACAGCTTTGCTGTATTTCGGAGAGAAGGCCAAGACAGGCAGTGTAATTACTGGCACCGAGACTTAACATCTTATGTCTCAGGACAGGAACACATAAATGAGTTGCCTTTTTTTTTGTAATCGCAGGGAAATGCTTTTTACGCATGTAGCCAGGATCTCGGGTAGATCCTGACCCTATGTGGGACTCGCACCTGGGAGTGCCCTACCCGTAAACTAAAACCACTGCGAGTGCCTTCAGCCGCTTTCATTTGAGGGTCCCGGATAGGCATTCAACAGGATCACCTCAGCGACAGGCTGGCCCCGGCGAAGGCCAGCCTACTCCTCTTAAGGGGGGACTGCCCGGCTGCTTAGGCAGTCCCTGCGACGTCGTGTCATACTGGGCCCAGGTTCCCATCCTGAACCCGACACGAGCACGGGGGTGTTACTGGAGGCGCATTAAGTAGCGCCTCCTGCGCACCCCCGTTCGTCGCCCACGGGGGGATAAATGACTTGCCTTAGCTAATCAGTTTATCTTGTTTTATGTTCATGGGCGACGCTGACCACATACCATCACGTGGCTCGTCTGCCCGTTTGCCTATCCAACTATCATAATATAAAATAATATTTTAAACTAACATGGATATATTTACTATTAAAATTATTAAAAAAATATATAATATAGTTGTGCCCGCGCGCTTTCCTCTGACGATTCCTGAGAACGCGCATCTCTCATTCTTTCGGCATTTCTCGAATTTCGAGATAAGGAAGACCGTTTTTTAGGTGGCATCGTAGGTGGAATAAAAATAACCTAATAAAATAAATACACAATAAGAAAAATGATATATCTACGGAATAAAAAGAACCTAATAAGATAAAAACACAAAAAGAAAAAATATATACTTACTTAATTGAAATTTATACTTAACTTAACAACTATATATATAAAGAAAAGAAGGAGAAACAAACAAAAACACTAAACAAACTAATTATATTATTATCTAATACCTACTTTAATCTTATATCTGTCGTAAATAATGAGAGATTGAAATGCGCACTATGTAATAAACACTACGATCTACAATGTGCAAATGAAAAGGAATACCTATCGGAAATTATATAATCATGAGTACAAAACAGAAAAATTCTTGGAAATGTCAAGCCTGCAAGTGTAACATGCCAAAGGAAAACAACACAAACACACCAATACGAACATCCTACTTAGAACCCACTGACATGAATGTTACTATGCGTCGCAAGCCAACTATTACCGGGTCTACCACCGATACCTCTAGAAATAATTTATCAATAGATGATATTACTGGTAACACAATAGACACTAGCTTTTCGTTGTGCAGCCAAAAACCTCTTTCGCATGACCCCATTACAATAGACAACCTTAGCCAACTATTGGACACTAAGCTAGAAAATATTAAATCCTTAATACTGCAAGATATCCGTAATACGATCCAAGAGGAATTAAATAGCTCGCTAAAAAAAATACAAAAAGAAATAGAGGTCAAGACCTCAAACATAACGGCAGAACAAACAGAAATTAAAGAAAAAATAAATAATATCGACAAAACAATTGAATACATTGAAGATCAATTAGATAACTTAAGAAACTCCAAAAAAATTGTTCTATATGGTTTAAATGAAACTCACTACGAAACTGAAAAAGATCTCTATGACCGTACGTCTCAGATATTTTATGATATTATGAACATAGATATTAACCTTTATATAGAAGAAATCCAACGTATCGGCAGGCGTGGAAACCAACGACCTTTAATAATCGAATTAATTAGCAAACGTATGACAAGATATATAACCGACAATGCCATAGAGTTCAAGAATACAGGGTTAGCAATTGCGCCCTTCATGAACAAAAAAGCTCTACAAAAACGAAATGAACTTAAACACAACCTCCAAATTGCTAGGAAAAACGGCGATTTTGCTGTAATTAGAAATCACAGGTTATTTGTGAACGGGAAAGAAGTCAACCTTAACAAATCTAAAAGTGTAGTTATCCAAGAACAAGATACTAGTACCAATATTCGAATCGGCATCGGAACCAGCGAGGAAGGAACACCAAGATTGCAACAGTCAAAATCAGATAAGCAAAATAAAATTATTAATAAGTCATTTCGTTAACTGTGACCTCTCAATAATATTTCAAAATATACAGAGTATAGGAAATAAGATTGATTTACTTGAACATTTTTTGTTAGATTCCGATATTGATATGCTATTACTGTCTGAAGTTTGGAAAAACGAACATTATTGTCAGTCAATTATGCCAGCTGGATATAAAATTGCATCTATTTTCTATCGTAAATCTCGAGAAGGCGGAGGAGTCTGTATTATTATAAAAGATAACTTAGAATACATAAACCGAATGGATATTAATAATTTATCAAAAGAATTTATTATAGAATTTAGTGCAATTGAAATCCCAAAAATTAACTGTATATTTATAGGTTTGTATAGAGCTGATCGGAATTTAGACATATTTTATAAACAACTTGATAAATTATTAAATAAATTAAATACAAAAAATTCGCGAAAACATATATTTTTAGGCGGTGATTTTAACATAAATATACATAAAAAAAATAAACAAACTCTGGAACTTCTACACTTTATGAAATCCCATAACCTAGAGCAGCTAATACGCGACCCTACTCGAGTAACAAAAACAACAGCCTCTTGCATTGACTTATTTTTTACAAATTATAAGCACATTGTTAAAGAGTATTCAGTTCAAGATCTTGGTATATCAGATCATAGAGCATTAAAAATAACACTTAACATTAACAACTTGTCAAATAGTCAAAATAAAATATGGTACACAGAAAAGAGAATATTTACCAAAGATAAAATTGAAAGTTTTAAAAATTCTTTAAATGAAATAAAATGGGAAAATATAGTGCAAGAAAGTAAAGACATAAACAAAAACTACGAATCATTTAATACGTTGATAACTGAACACTTAAATAAATACATACCAATACAAAAGATAAAAATAAAAAACCTACCAAAAAAAGGATGGCTTACTGCCGGTCTAAAGAAATCATGTGTGCATAAGCGTAGTCTAAAAATAATGCTAAATAATACAAAAAACGATGTTATAAAAAAATACTACAACATGTATAGTAAAACGTTAAAAACTAGTATTAAAATATCAAAAAAATTAGAGTACACTAGGTTAATGAAAAATTCTGACAATAAAATAAAAACTATGTGGAAAATAATTAACACAAAAACGGGAAAAACAAAAGTTAACAAACATGAAAATATAACTTTAAAAATGAACAATGATATAATTAAATGTCCCTTAACAATATCAAACATATTTAACGATTTTTTCGCAACAGTGGGAGAAACCCAAGATAAAACTAACTTTAACCCGAACAATCTTACCGGCCACCCAGTCATCAACCCACCCTTATGCTCTATGTATTTACGTCCAACCAATCGGAATGAAATATTAAGGATTATAGCATCTATAAAAAATAAACATAGCTACGGCATAGATCATATTCCACCAATATTATTAAAACAATGCGCGGTAGTACTTTCCACGCCATTGACACATTTAATTAATCAAAGTTTTCAAGATGGTCAATTTCCGGATCTGCTAAAGGTTTCACTAGTAAAACCAATACATAAAAAAGGCGATACTTACACCCCCAATAACTACAGACCCATAGCTCTACTGCCCACCTTTTCAAAAATATTTGAGAAAGCTATGTGTAACCGTCTATACTCGTTCTTGGAGAGATTCGGTATTTTGGATGATAGTCAAAACGGATTTAGAAAGTCTAGGTCAACAACACTAGCAGTATATAAGTACATCCAAACGGCTCTTCAATACATAAATGATAAAAAGCACGTCGTAGGGCTACTCCTAGATATGACTAAAGCATACGATAAAGTCCGATACAATATACTTCTCACAAAGTTAAATGGTTGTGGAGTTCGAGGTGCTGCTTACCAATGGTTTAAATCATATCTAACTAATAGGAAACAGATAGTACAGATCGAAAGTTTTGACAATGACAAACAAGAAATTAAGTCCGTGTGTTCCAGAACGAGAAATCTCACATACTCTATCCCTCAAGGTAGTGTACTCGGATGTGTTCTCTTTTTAATATATATAAACGATCTACCGAAGTCGCTGGACACACAATCAACCGTACCAGTACTATTTGCTGATGACGTGTCGATTTTAATAAAATGTCATAATTTAGAAAATTATAACAAATTAATTCAAAACACTCTTACGTCGGTAACACAATGGCTAAAAGACCATAATTTAGAAATAAACTTAAATAAAACTAAAATAATACAATTTAGGACGTACAAAAAAGCCCCACTTGATTTAAACATAACCCATTGCAACATAGTTTTAGAAGAAGTAAAAGAATTTAGTTTACTGGGAATAAATATAGACACACACATTAATTGGAAAACGCACATTGAAAATGTTAAATCTAAATTATCGAAGTTTATATACGCTCTTTTTCAAATTAAACATAGCACAAATACAGAAACAGCTCTATCAGCTTACTATGCATACGCGCACTCATGGCTCAAGTATGGTGTCATGCTGTGGGGAAACAGTGTTAAAGCGAATGAGTTATTTATATTACAAAAGAAGTGTATCAGGATATTGGCTCAAATAGATAACAAGCAAAGTTGTAAGCCACATTTCATTAAATTCAATATATTAACACTACCTTCAATATACATACTTGACATATGCACATTTGTTTATAAAAATATGAATGTATTTATAAAAAAGAAAGATATTCACAATATAAATACCCGGAATAAAGAAAAGCTAGATCTACCAAGGTCAAGAATTAAAATGCTAAGCGAAAGCCCCTTTCATATGGCTATAAAAATCTTTAATAAATTGCCAAGTATTATAAAAAACGAAGAAACGGTTGTAGGATTTAATAAAGAATTAAAAAAACATTTGATTAATAAATGCTATTACTCGACAGCTGAATATTTACAAAACAAAATTGTGTTGTAGGAAATAAAATATATTGGACAATAATACAATAATAAGTTTTATCATAAAAATATTTTGAATTGTTTTATATTTTAATTAATTTTAAATTAAATTGACTACATCTATATAATATTATAATGAAATAATATATTGGATATAAACTAGAAATTATATTAAATAACAAAAATTCTATTTAAAATTATTTGTATATTTAATCATGCATATTTTTTTTGTGTTATATTATACTAATAAACAAGATTGTAAACTTGCCCTCCTGGATATTGCAATGCCTGTAAAAGGCGCTAAGTTATAAGTACTTTTATAATAATTTTTAAACGATTTCATGTACACTTAGTTGCAATAAATATTTTGAATTTGAATTTGAATTTGAATTATCTAAAAACTACGTATCTATGTATTTTTAAAATCTGCAGCGCGCTTATTGCGTCCGTTCGCATTAAGAGTGACAATGTGAGTGAAGTCGGCGTGTGAGCGCCCTCGCCTTTTTTCAAGAAAGTAAAGACATAAACAAAAACTACGAATCATTTAATACGTTGATAACTGAACACTTAAATAAATACATACCAATACAAAAGATAAAAATAAAAAACCTACCAAAAAAAGGATGGCTTACTGCCGGTCTAAAGAAATCATGTGTGCATAAGCGTAGTCTAAAAATAATGCTAAATAATACAAAAAACGATGTTATAAAAAAATACTACAACATGTATAGTAAAACGTTAAAAACTAGTATTAAAATATCAAAAAAATTAGAGTACACTAGGTTAATGAAAAATTCTGACAATAAAATAAAAACTATGTGGAAAATAATTAACACAAAAACGGGAAAAACAAAAGTTAACAAACATGAAAATATAACTTTAAAAATGAACAATGATATAATTAAATGTCCCTTAACAATATCAAACATATTTAACGATTTTTTCGCAACAGTGGGAGAAACCCAAGATAAAACTAACTTTAACCCGAACAATCTTACCGGCCACCCAGTCATCAACCCACCCTTATGCTCTATGTATTTACGTCCAACCAATCGGAATGAAATATTAAGGATTATAGCATCTATAAAAAATAAACATAGCTACGGCATAGATCATATTCCACCAATATTATTAAAACAATGCGCGGTAGTACTTTCCACGCCATTGACACATTTAATTAATCAAAGTTTTCAAGATGGTCAATTTCCGGATCTGCTAAAGGTTTCACTAGTAAAACCAATACATAAAAAAGGCGATACTTACACCCCCAATAACTACAGACCCATAGCTCTACTGCCCACCTTTTCAAAAATATTTGAGAAAGCTATGTGTAACCGTCTATACTCGTTCTTGGAGAGATTCGGTATTTTGGATGATAGTCAAAACGGATTTAGAAAGTCTAGGTCAACAACACTAGCAGTATATAAGTACATCCAAACGGCTCTTCAATACATAAATGATAAAAAGCACGTCGTAGGGCTACTCCTAGATATGACTAAAGCATACGATAAAGTCCGATACAATATACTTCTCACAAAGTTAAATGGTTGTGGAGTTCGAGGTGCTGCTTACCAATGGTTTAAATCATATCTAACTAATAGGAAACAGATAGTACAGATCGAAAGTTTTGACAATGACAAACAAGAAATTAAGTCCGTGTGTTCCAGAACGAGAAATCTCACATACTCTATCCCTCAAGGTAGTGTACTCGGATGTGTTCTCTTTTTAATATATATAAACGATCTACCGAAGTCGCTGGACACACAATCAACCGTACCAGTACTATTTGCTGATGACGTGTCGATTTTAATAAAATGTCATAATTTAGAAAATTATAACAAATTAATTCAAAACACTCTTACGTCGGTAACACAATGGCTAAAAGACCATAATTTAGAAATAAACTTAAATAAAACTAAAATAATACAATTTAGGACGTACAAAAAAGCCCCACTTGATTTAAACATAACCCATTGCAACATAGTTTTAGAAGAAGTAAAAGAATTTAGTTTACTGGGAATAAATATAGACACACACATTAATTGGAAAACGCACATTGAAAATGTTAAATCTAAATTATCGAAGTTTATATACGCTCTTTTTCAAATTAAACATAGCACAAATACAGAAACAGCTCTATCAGCTTACTATGCATACGCGCACTCATGGCTCAAGTATGGTGTCATGCTGTGGGGAAACAGTGTTAAAGCGAATGAGTTATTTATATTACAAAAGAAGTGTATCAGGATATTGGCTCAAATAGATAACAAGCAAAGTTGTAAGCCACATTTCATTAAATTCAATATATTAACACTACCTTCAATATACATACTTGACATATGCACATTTGTTTATAAAAATATGAATGTATTTATAAAAAAGAAAGATATTCACAATATAAATACCCGGAATAAAGAAAAGCTAGATCTACCAAGGTCAAGAATTAAAATGCTAAGCGAAAGCCCCTTTCATATGGCTATAAAAATCTTTAATAAATTGCCAAGTATTATAAAAAACGAAGAAACGGTTGTAGGATTTAATAAAGAATTAAAAAAACATTTGATTAATAAATGCTATTACTCGACAGCTGAATATTTACAAAACAAAATTGTGTTGTAGGAAATAAAATATATTGGACAATAATACAATAATAAGTTTTATCATAAAAATATTTTGAATTGTTTTATATTTTAATTAATTTTAAATTAAATTGACTACATCTATATAATATTATAATGAAATAATATATTGGATATAAACTAGAAATTATATTAAATAACAAAAATTCTATTTAAAATTATTTGTATATTTAATCATGCATATTTTTTTTGTGTTATATTATACTAATAAACAAGATTGTAAACTTGCCCTCCTGGATATTGCAATGCCTGTAAAAGGCGCTAAGTTATAAGTACTTTTATAATAATTTTTAAACGATTTCATGTACACTTAGTTGCAATAAATATTTTGAATTTGAATTTGAATTTGAATTATCTAAAAACTACGTATCTATGTATTTTTAAAATCTGCAGCGCGCTTATTGCGTCCGTTCGCATTAAGAGTGACAATGTGAGTGAAGTCGGCGTGTGAGCGCCCTCGCCTTTTTAATTTTTATAGATGCAGCGGATGGCCGTTTCGCGCGTTAAACAAAACCCTATAGCCGTACCCATACTGGCGCGGCGAGATTTGAAAGTTTTATTTCATCTATATCTTGTGTGTTTATAAACCGATTTCTATAATATTTTTTTTTATAAAATAGATATTAAAGTGTCCTTTTAGAATATGGGAGTTTGATAAAGATATATCTATGTGAAATACAATATATTTATGCATTTAATACAATTTGAAGAAATGCTTACGATTAAACACATTATTGTGGCTAATTTATAAAAGATAAATATATACTATTAAGGACTTTTTTGTAGATCTTTTGAAGACCATCATCTTTGTAATACATACTTTTGGTGTATGATCAACGTATGCGAGGATAACAGCTCGAAAGCGCATTTTCATCCGACTTGCTTCAAATTTATTGTCACTGCTCAGCTCCTATGTGTCTTAGCGTTATGTTATATAGCCTATAACCTGCCCAAGAGTATGGACTACAATCGTACCAAGTTTGGTTAAAATCCCTTCAGTAGTTTTTGACCCATGCGTGCATATACAGACAGACAGACAGACAAAAAATTTACTGATTGCATTTTTGGCATCAGTATCGATCACCATTCATCCTCCAACATTAATTTTGAATATATATTCAATGTACAGAATTGACCTCTCTACAGTTTTATTATAAGTATAGATATAGAATATAGAAGATGTTATTCATTTTTAGGGTTCCGTACCCAAATGGCAAAAACGGAATCCTTATAGATCCCCATCATGGTTCAGGCCTTGGCGTGGCGGTGGGGCTTAGTAGCCTAGGGTGAGCCCAACACCCTGGGCGAAGCTAATTGAGCCGAGGGGGCTCTTTGTATCCCTCTTATAAGAGGGGACAAAAGAGCAGGGGGCAAGGGGTGAGGATGGGAACCTCACCCCATTGTACTGTCCCGACGTTGGGAGGGGTTGTTTTGTGGTGCGGGACAACCCATCTGTGGAGGTGGTATCGGTCCTTTGGGGGACTGACTAGCCGTCGAGGTGCCCTGTTTATTTATTAGATCCGGGGCACCTCACCAAAGGCGGCATTGGTGGCACTCGCCGGGTTTTAGTGGGTAGAGCTGCGTCCACTTACCAGCTTTCGGGCGCAGCGAGTCCCACATACCCGCGCGGGGAGACCCACTCCCCCGCGGGATGCCTCAGAGCATTTCCCGGCGTTAAAGAAAAAGAAACCCTTATAGATTTGTCATGTCAGTCTGTCTGTCCGTCCGTATGTCACAGCCACTTTTTTCCAAAACTATAAGAACTAAACTGTTGAAAATTGGTAAGTAGATGGATTCTGTGAACCGCATTAATATTTTTACAAAAAAGGAAAAAAAAAACCAATAAATTTTGGGGGTCCCCATACTTAGAACTGAAACTCTAAATTTTTTTTTTATCAAATCCATACGTGTATGGATAGGTCTTCAAAAATGATATAAAAGGAGAAAAATATAGAAGGTTTCTAATACCATTTTTTCTAAACTGAATAGTTTGCGCGAGAGACACTTCCAAAGTGGTAAAATGTGTGTCCCCCCCCCCCCCCCCTGTTACTTGAAAAAAAAAGAGAATGGTAAAACAAAAAAAAATATGATGTACATTATTACCATGCAAACTTTCACCGAAAATTGGTTTGAACGAGATCAAGGTAGTAGTTTTTTTTTAATACGTCATATATCGTAAACCCCAATTTACCGTCATGAAATCAACTCAAATATATAAAAAAAACCTTTAATTTCATAAACATAAATCTTATTTTTTGTTAAAATGTATAATGTTGTATATTATGTAATTTAGTACGGAACCCTTGGTGCGCGAGTTGGCCGGTTTTTTCATTTAATTGCAGCTCGATATTGCTTCATTATCTACGAAGGTATTGCCCACAAATAAAACGTGGTAAATACTAAGTTTTAAACAAAAAAAATTGGTTGTCTGGGAAGTTGGTTTACAGACGATAGTTTAACGTGACAACGTCATAACAAAACGCAAGCGTATAATGAGCGTTACGGGACAATCAACGTAACCAGACAATGAGCGTAACGGGAAAATGAGCGTTACTGGACAATAACGCGACATTTCATGAAAATTTTTCGCGTCGCGTCAGACATTCTTATTAAAAAATCATAAAACCCCACTAACTTGTCGTTTATTTATGGTTTTTAATGACTAACCAGACATTGAAAGCAACGATGCCAAACGAATCAAACTAAAAGACTGAAGCACGAACAAAACAAACTAAATACGTTTCGCTCCAACTAGAAATTTTATAAAGCAATATGGCGTTTACAAAAAGAATTAAAACTGAAGTGAAATAGTAAGTAGGTCGAAGCACTCTTCCGTCCGACGTTTACAAAGTTGGTTTGGACAGGTATCAGCTGAACACATATGAAGTCAAACGCTCTGTAATCGTATTATAACATTATGTGAGTTTACAGCCATTTGCATAAATAATCATTAGCTTGTTCATACAGATAAGATTATTCGAAATAACTCGTTAGAATGTCAATAAAGGTTCTTTAGGCAGGGCGGACGAGCCACATAGTAAGTGATTAGCGTCGTGTATATATATATATATCCCTAGGGATACCACGAAATCCCGGTAGATGTGCAATATTCTTATTTACGACGTCTTCTTAATTAACAAATCTAGTGATATGACAAAATACTAATATAAAATCGCATAATAAAAATATTATGTCGCACTAAACTAACGCCCGAATACTCAAACGAATCTCAAATTTAAGACGTACTTAAATTCGTTCCCTCTTTTTTTCTTTGAATCTGACACGTTGTAGCATGAGTTTAAGTGCGTCTTACATTTGAGATTCGTTTGAGTATTCGGGCGTTAATCTAGTAAAATGTCAGAATAGTGTATACTGCCGAATAAAATTGAGCCATGGATCTCTCTCTCGTTTCATAAAAAAATTGTTTTCTTGATTATTTTGGGTTTATTAGTATACCTACTAAGCGATCTAACGTAACGTCGGGACAGTATAGTGGTGTAAGGTTCCCATCCTCGCCCCTTGTCCTTTGCTCTTTTGTCCCCTCTTCTTATAAGAGGGGTACAAAAAGCAGCTGCAAAGGATCAATTTGCTTCACACAAGGTGGTCTGGGTGTTCACCTTAGGTTACTGAGCCCCACCGCCACGACAAGGCTTGAACCTTGGTGGGGAGAAATGAAATATAATTTAATGGTCACATTTTTTTATAAAATTAATATTTTACGGTACCAAATTCCAGGATGATGCTAACCAGGATGGGTTAAAAACAAATCCTGGAATTCGGTAACTCACTAAGGTGATCAAAAGCGTAGAACCAGTCACAAAGTGAATGCAGACGAGATAACAGAAGCTCCGGATGCTGTGTGTTTAGTAAACATTGGCGAGACCCCACTGCGCCTATTCCTCTATTTATTTTCCATTGCAATTCATTCATGCATATATTTATTTATACAATTAAATCTAGAATACTGAATAAAAAGGATTTGAAAAATAAAATATTTTATATTTATTGAGTTCCAGTAAAAAGATTTTGTCTATGATGAAATGAAAAATGAAATTCGAAAATTGTAGTACTGTCGTCCGTTTTAGAATTTAGGAAGGAAGTTTAACTTTAGATCATGCGGTGAATGGAGGATTTATTTAGAACTAGCTGTTGCCCGCAGCTTCGCCCGCGTTTACTTAGATTTACAGCCCTTCGGATTGATGATGATTATTTTTATGGCCAAAGTTACGCCTTATAACGTCAGCTATCTGCCAGTAAAAGCCTCGTCAAAATCGGCTTAGCCGTTTCAGAGATTAACCGGAACAAACAGACGGACAAAAATGGTTTTTCTTAATGTAAGTGCAGTATATTATTTCATAGATTTTAACCGCGACTTCGTCCGCGTATAAGAAGTATTGTTTTAAATCTTATTTTTCAAATAAAGTAGTAGTAGCCATGCTGCTTTGCAACCGAATGAGGCCGGCACAACCGTGGTGGTACCTCTCGCTCACATAACACCGTCAAATGACAGCTATGCTGTCGCGTTTCGTGCGGTTTGTTAGTTTCTGGTGGCCCAATGGGAGGTATAGGGTAAAGGAGGGAAACGCATCTGCATAACTTTTGGCTGTGCCGATGTCTAAATGGGCGTCGGTAGTCACCTCCGGCTCCGACTGCTCGGTTGCCTCCATGTGATATAAAAAAAAATGGTTCCAATTTACAAACTATAATAATTTAAAGAATACTATTTACTTCCACTGTAAGGCCCGATAGTACGTTTTTATTATAGTTTTTTTTATTTAGTAGTATATTTTTATTATATTTAAATAACTTTTACGGATTTTATCGCGGTTTATTAAGATTTTTAAATGCCTGACGTTTCGGATACTTTCCAGAAACCATGTTCATGGGAGGATTGAGGTGTCAGACGTCCTATAGTATTTATTTTGTGTCCTAACGATACAAAATTATTCGTCACCACCCTATGATACATCAATATTTTAATTCAAATTAGTACCAGCAAAAAAACTACGAAAAAGTTATATTTTTTATTCATATATTTTATTATTGTTCCTAGCATTGTTTATAAATAGTACTTTGTCATTTATTGCAATTTTAAATTATTAAATAATTAAATAAAAACATATTGGATATAAATTACAAAGAACCTAAAACTTAAAACCTTAAAAAATATAATATAATAACTTAAGTATATTAATAAAAAGGAGTCCCTTTAGGCAAGGTTCCCCCTTTGAATTGCTAGACTAATTCTTTGTCCAAGGTAGCTGCCAGCTCTTCGGTCTCCTATGATGTCGACTAACCTTTTTGTTATTTCCTTAAAGAGCCTTAAAGCGCTAGGACCCCACGGACCAAGGGTCTCGACACCGAATGGGATAAAATCATATTCGGAGCCAAGACCCCTGTATTTCCATATTTTAGCTTTTTAAGCCGCTTCATTATTATATACATATAAGTATTCCTTTTTTATAATATAATGAATTCTATTAATAAATCATTTTTTGATAAATTCCTAATACATGAATACTTCATTAAAAACGCGTGCAATACAAAAGTGCGATCCTCATAAGGATTCGCATCTTGTAATGGATAGCGTGATCTACATTTTGTGTTAACGCCATCTATTGACACATCTAAAAAACTTCTTGTTACACTAATTATACATCTTATATCTTATTTAGGGTCTCAAACTATCTCCATATCAAATTTCACTCAAATCGGTTTTGTGGTTTAACAAATACACAGTCCCGGCGTTTTAGCTGCACAACTCCCGTTCCCGTGGGATTTTCAGGATAGCAACTATTTTAAGTCCGTTAAGTTCCAAAGTATCTTCATACCAAATCTCACCCAAATCTTTTCCGTGGTTTAGAAGATAGACAGTCCCGGGTTTTTCTCACATAGGTCCCGTTCCCGTGGGATTTTTAGGATAAAAACTATTTTAAATCTTACGTTAAGTTCCAAAGTATCTTCATATCAAATTTCACACAAATCTGTGCCGTGGTTTAGAAGATAAACAGTCCCGGGGTCTTACGCGCATTGTTCCCATTCCCGTGGGATTTTCAGGATAAGATTTATTTTAAGTCCTACGTTAAGTTTCGAAGTACCTTCATATAAAATTTCACCCAAATCTGTTCCGTGGTTTAGAAGATAGTCTGTCTCGGGTTATTACACGCATAGGTCCCGTTCTTGTGGGATTTCCAGGATGAAAACTATTTAATGTCCTATGTTAATTTTCAAAGTATCTTCATATCAAATTTCACCCAAATCTGTTCCGTGGTTCATAAGATAGATAGTCCCGGGGTTTTACCCGCATAAATCCCGTTCCCATAGGATTTCCGGGATAAAAACTATCCTATGTCCTTTCTCGGGTTTCAAGCTATCTTTGTGCCAAATTTCATCCAAATCTGTTCAGCGGTTTAGGCGTGAAGAAGAGACAGACAGACAGACAGACGGACAGACAGAGTTACTTTCGCATTTATAATATTAGTAAGGATAAGGATTCCTGTATTCTAGACAGACCAAGTCCAGTCTTAAAAAGAAGTTTTTGATAATAATTCTTTATAAGTTTTAGTATATCCATTTTGTAAGAGGTCTTGCAGTTTTTCAGCTAAAGCACGACCAGAGTGGTACTTCTCGCTCACATAATACCAAGCATCAAGTCACAGCTAGGCTGTCGAGTTTCGTGCGGTTTGTGAGTTTCCGATGGCCCATTGGGGGGTATAGAAAAAGGAGGGCAAGGCATTTGCATAACTTTTGGTGGTGCGGATGTCTATGGGCGTTGGCAGTCACCATAAGTTTGTTACGTTATCATTTACAATATTTTATTGAATAATTCTATGAAACAACTTTTATAGATTTTATCATGGTTTATTATGCGATAAGATTCATAAAAGTTATTTCATTATAACGAGTTAAACATTAACAAACAACTAGAAAAACAATATACAATATTCTATTATTTCGTCACCAGTGCGCTATAATATAGAATATCCCGACACCTGTCTTAAAATGTATGCTATATCAAATCATTTCATATAAGCCAAATTGAAGGTACAAGCTTATATAATATATAAGTTAGTTCACCGATGACATACCGAATGCCGATACGTTGTATCACCAATGTCAGAAGTAGGAACTGGGCGGGCCAAGTTTCTCACAAATGTCTACTGGCAGTGAATATCAAATAATATTATATTAATTTACTTATATTATATTAATTGAACTTGGTACGTTTGAAGTTACTTATGTAAGAATCTGGTTTGTGGCTAAATTGGTTTTTCCAAATGCTCCCTTGCATATCTGTACTACGCTGTGCATGAATTAATCGTGCCAGAAAAAGGCTCATTTTGAGTTTTATATTGACTCTAAGCTGAACTGTTACTGTTAAGTATTTTTTTAATACAACGATATATCTATATGAGTAGGGCGGACAACTGCTCTTTTGTCCCCACTTCTTATAAGAGGGGTATAAAGAGCAACCCCCTCGATCCAATTAGCTTCGCCCAAGGTGCTGGGCTCACCCTAGGCTACTGAGCCCCACCGCCACAACAAGGCTTGAAACATGGTGGGGTGGGTACTACATTGTACATTAATGAATCTTGGCAGAAAAAAGCTCATTCCGGGTGACTTTATATTGACTCTATGCTGATCTCTTACTGTTGAGTATTTTTTTAAATACAACGATATATTTATATAAGACAGCTATGATCATCGCTCAGATACCTTGCAGTTAATATGCTATCATTCAATTGGATAGATTTTCCAAATGTTCAATTGGAAAGGATTCCTTAGCATTTTCAAAACGTGATATTTAAATCCCTTTCTCTAATAAATAAAATGAGGTTGGCATATTTAGTACATACATCACGAAATGACTACTAGGCGGAAGAAAATAATTACAGCGATAATTATGAGTAAAATTTTTGATTTTTAATAAAAATCCAACGGTAGGGTGAAAGTGTTCGGGACGGTAATGCTATGATGCTACGTGACGCGAGAGAGTGATGCTAGTACTACATGCAGCGATACCCCATCAGGTGGGGACTCTTAATTTTTGAAGTGAAAACTTCTTAAGGCGCGGTACGCATATTTTTAGATGAGATAAAATCTCTGGATTCGCGACACCGTTACCATCGTTATGAGACGCTATTTGACGTTTATATGACGTTTGATTTATTTATATAAGATTATGCAATATTTGTTTACATAACCAATTGTCAAACACACTGAAATGTAAATGTCATGCGGCTATTTTGTGCGCCGTTTAAATTGTATCGGTTGTCATCAACCTTTTACAACCCGTATTATAGGTATTTGAATTTAATTGTTTTGTTTTCACTTCTATCGGCAGTCCCTGTGACTGGTTGGGTTAGTTTTTTTTTAGTCAGGGGCACTTTTAAAAGAACATATCTGACGGACTCCTGCCTGCTGACCTTTTTGAAGTAAAAACTTCTTTTGGCGCACCACACACAGATTGTGGCTGATCCTGTGAGTGAGGCTAATCCGTCACGTTCGGAGGTGAAAAGATCAATCGGTTGAACTCGGTACCGCCGAGTACATGCCTGTGCGAAAGATACAGTCGGCTGCTCTTCACTGCTGAGTGCTGTGACGTGGGTGGTGACAAGAGTTATAATTAATTAATTGTCTGTGAGTTCCATAGAATTATGATGTACAAGATACACAATGACGGCTTGGGGACGTGACAAAAAAGAAATATACATGTGTGAGTGTATATATATTTTTGGGTTATTATGAGGGTTATTATGTCTGGTAACGTCACTTTCACTCACTCAACATGACACCATAGTTGCACATTTAATGTTTTCTATTTTAATCGCACGAATAATAGAAATATTCATAAAATACACCGCGACGTAAAACAGACTGGGACGCTATGACCTCTTATTTACTTGCAAAAACGTGACATATAGGTAGTTCATTCACTGTCTCTTTTTGTCTCTGGTGTTTTGTATTTGATTTGAATTTCTCGCTCCCACGCTTTGTGGATCTTTTGCGTAGAAAAAATTCTAAATCTATGGTGAGTTCTAGTATAAGAATCAAAAAACGACAATGCATTCGGAGAATAGAACTTAGTAAAATACTCTAGAGTCTAGAATATAAATTTGGTGGCAGTGACGGATTTATACATTTTAAGGTGTATGTTGTAAAGATTTTGCGGACATTTTTTTTGTTATGAATATTAACAGTATTTTCCTGGCATGTTACGGAACCCTTAAGGGTCCATGGACAACAGTTTAAGAAAACCTGCTGTGTAGGGCAACCCTGCTTAAAAAATTTAAACCTTTGATTTTAGTAACTCTTTTTTTATATCGCAGGGAAATCCTTTATGGAATCTACCCAAGGAACCTGGGTATGGCTCCTGGGAATGCTCTCTGCCTCTGCCTCTAAAGGCAATAGGACTACCTTAGGGACAGGCTGGCCTCCTCCCTCACCCGCTCGTCGGCCTCCTTCTGGAAGATTACTGCCTCGCAGAAGGAGACCATCGTCGTCAAGGACTCGTCGTCACCAAGTATCGCAGTGATGACGCTCGGCAGAGACAAGTCCCTTCCGATGACTGATGTCAGACCGTGACGCAGCGCCGCCCATCTCGGGCACACCTCGAGGGTATGGTGGGCAGAGTCTACCGACGCGCCACAATGATTTTAGTCACCCAGGCCAGTATAATACGCTATAATATTTTCTAGCATAGTAAAAGTTAGGCATTATTAAAACAAACACTATCAATAAAAAAAAAACTAAGAATACTTTAATATAAAAGTGAGTTAAAAATCTACGTCATATCTTGGTATCAGATATACATACTTTTGCAAACTTGTAAATAAGTTTTATGCAGAGAGTTTTTAATTCTTCACGTATTGTTCCGCGAGTTATCCAAGAATACGACGCACCATATTTTGTCGCTCGTTCAACGCTTTATTTGTCCAAGGACGGAGATATATAAGTTTCAAATTTGTTTTTCATTTGTTTTCACGTATATTAAAATTTATATTGTGTTGGTGCGTATTGCACGAAACACGCTGTCTTCAATAAAAGAGCAGGACAGATAGTTTTTTATTCTTTTCTAATACGCCGGGAAATGCTCTGAGCCATCCCGAGGCGAGGACACCCCAGGCGGGTATGTGGGACTCGCTGCGTCCGAAAGATGGTAAGGTGGATGCAACTCTACCCACTAAAACCTGGTGAGTGCCACCAATACCGTCTTTGGTGAGATGCCCCGGATCTATTGAGCAAACAGGGCACTTCGACGGCTAGTCAGTCCCACAAGGGACAGACTCCACCTTCACGAGGGGTCGCCCCGCAACACAGAACAACCCCTCTTAACGTTGGGACAGTGCAATGGGGTGAGTTTCCCATCCTCGGCCCTTGTCCCTTCCTGATCTTTTGTCCCTTCTTCTTATAAGAGGGGTACAAAGAACAGCTCCCTCGGTTCAATTTGCTTTAGCCAAGGTGCTGGGCTCACCTTAAGGTTGAACTAGTCGATAGCGTGAACTCTAACAAAATTATTGCTATTTCACCTGACATAGTCCGCAAACATGTATGCTAGAGTGAAATGCACAATGATTCATCCCAAAAATGTCCTTTTAGCAAAACAGTTATTATAGAAAAACTCTTTAAGTATATCTTTTTAAAATATTTTATTTTGAACTTTTGAATAACTAAACTATATCTGTACGGGCTTTATTTTTGAGATGTCGTGCTCTGTATACTATTTATTTTCGTCCAAAATTGGGCTAAAATTAGTGTTGAAATACGAAAGTTTAAAGTTGAAATACGATTTTGGGTACATGCATACATAGATAACGACGAGATCAATTTATATTATACTTAGTTTTTAATAGTCAACGTCAGACATTGTAGTACTTACTGTTCTGCGTTTGTATGGAAAGATGAGCGACTTGTGTAACCTTAAAGGATCCGTGCCAACTATTTAAATAAAGAGACATCACATGCTTTGTGTGACATCCGGGACAAATTATCACATTAAATTATATACTTTATTTATGTTATTTGGTAAGGGGTCAACGTCGCCCATCAAGAGCTAAGATGTTAAGGGTCTATAGCAATAATTACACTGCCTTCACAGCCGGTCTAGCATGCGCGCACGACAAAATTTTGTCTACCACTTTTCTCGTATTATATCTGTCTACAGTAGCTAACATGCGTTTTCAATAATAAAGTAATTTAAACTTATATAAATAAAACCGGGTGCCTATTTTTTGTATACCCACGGTATACTACTATAATTATATAATTTCGGTATACGAAGAGTGTTCTCGTGGTAGCACTCTTCGTATTACCCTCACGGTAATAGAGAAAGTACTCGATGTAGACATTATATTGTGTCTCGTCAAGAGATTTAAAGGGCTAGGCCCACCACTCGTTCCCACCGCTACTGAGCCCCACCGCCACGAAAAGGCTTGAACCTTGGTGGGGCAGGAAAGGATAGTAGTCCATTCTACTCTTTATTTCTGGTTTTATAATTTATTTTCTCTTTCTTTGTGTAGAAATGGTGCAAGTTTGTATCGGGTATGTTTGTATCGGTTGACGACATTGATTGGTTATTAAAAAGAGAATAGTCTTATTGACTAACTGACCCCCAAATACTCAAACGAATCTCAAATTTAAGACGTACTTAAACTCGTGATGTCACTCTTTTTTCTTTGAATCTGACACGTCGTAGCATGAGTTTAAGTACGTCTTAAATTTGAGATTCGTTTGAGTATTTGGGAGTAAGTAATTTTTTTAGATATCAGCTTGTTGGACATTGTCAATAAGATTATTTTTTGTTCATTGAATTTCAAAAGACAATGGATAATCATATTGACATTTTGAATTCATGAATAAAAATGTAGACGGCGCATATAAATATCACTTTTCATTTTTCTAAAGGAATATCATGTTTTTCGGCATAAAATTAGCATAAAACATATACGAGTAGCGTGGAGTCTCTACATCTCTTTTACTAAAAAGCGTTTCGATTAGCTGCGAGATAAAAAACCTAATTATGTACCTTTACATTTATTATATAGGATTATTATAAACGTATTATTATTAATAATAATAAAACTATGCGAGTGGTGAAGGAAACACATTTTAAAATATATTATAATAAGTTTTATTTAAAGCTTGAAGCATTTTATCGCGAGTGCCAAAGTTAAACTCAAATGTAATATTCTCGTGAAAAAGTTTATTTTAAAACCCATATTACTTTTTTCTTTCATAATGTAATTCAACGAATAATTAATGTGGAAACGTTTTTTTTGTTCGGTAACTTTTTAAAGAGTACACTAAGAGTTAGTATTTCATGTGGTTAGTTTCTACAAATATAAAATCTACAATTTATATGATTGATAAACCTTCTTACACACTTTCGTACTTTTTTTCTTTTTCTTTTTCATGTTCTTGTTTTTTTCATAATGCACTGTAAATTCCTTAAAGAAGAAACTCATTAATAAACAACATCAACAACAAGATAGAGATGTGAGTCATAAAATTCCGAAAATGGTCAGTGATTAGTCACTGACGTAATAGCAAGTCATCTGTATGGATGTCCCATCTGCCAATCACTCGTTAATGGTCATCAGTCGGCCAATCACAGCGCAGAACCGGTGCAGCGTCGCAGCACAAATTTGGCGGATTTATTTTTCATACAAAACATATAATTGAGAAGATAGACAACATCAATATTTGAGAAAATAGGCCTAAGTAATTTGCATAGGACATCCCTGCTCTGAGCACCTAAGAAAGAGAGAATTAGCCTAAATACTAGAAAAAGACTCAGACATAGAAACAAAATTGACTTTAACTATTCTGTACCACATCTCATTATTACATCCCATTGGAGGTATTTCATTACTATAATAAGAATAATAATAATAATAAAGCCTTTTATTTTCTTAATAATGGTAGTTAATATTTCATTACTATATTCAAATATTTTACAGGTATATCGTAAACAAAATAAACGAATCTAAACAAGTCAGATTTGAAGTAAAAGTCCTCCCTTGACCACGTTTGCTGTATCCGAAACGTCGGTCATATAATCTATATGTATTTTTTTTTATAGAAGAGGGGTCAAACGGACAGTCGGTTCACCTGATGGTAAGTGAATAGCGACATCCACAGACACCCGCTATACCAGGAGATCAGTAGGTGCGTTGCCGGCCTTTTAGATGTGAGTATGCTCTTTTCTTGAAGGTCCCTAAGTCGTATCGGTTCGGAAACACCATAGGTGGCAGCTGATTCCATATATTTGTAGTGCGAGGCAGGAAATGCCGTAAAAATCTAGATGTTGTGGATTTCCGGACATCAAGATGGTGTGGGTGGAATTTGGAATTCTTCCGCGATGTCCGGTGGTGGAATTCTGCCGCAGGTATTAATCCAAACAATTCCTCAGAACACTGCCCGTGGTAGATGCGGTAGAAGATGCAGAGCGATCCGACATCTCTACGCAGCGCCAAGGGATCAAGCCGATTGGAGATCACATTATCATCGACGATTCGAGCCGCCCTGCGTTGTACGCGGTCAAATGGAAGGAGCTGATATTGGGGCGCTCCAGCCCAGAGGTGAGAGCAGTATTCCATGTGAGGCCGGATCTGCGCCTTGTATAATTAAAGGCGGTGTGAAGGCATGAAATACTGCTTCGCCCTATTGAGCACGCCAAGTTTCTTAGAGGCTAGTTTAGCCTTTCCTTCCAAATGACCACGAAACTGCACATCTCTCGATATGTCGACGCCAAGTATCCCAATGCTGGCTGCGGCAGTTAGGGGAGTGCCTTCAAATCGTAGAGGAACGACGAAGGGTGATTTTTTGGCGGTAAACGCGCAAACTTGTGTCTTGTTGGGGTTAAATTGGACCAGGTTAAGTCGTCCCCATTCCGAGACTTTGGTCAACAGAGACTCGATTTCAGACACAAGTTGGTTCCGACACTCATCGACTTGTTCCCGAGAAATATTAGGGCGGCCAGTGTATAAGGCATCTCCAGTGCTGTCATCCGCATAA
Organism: Helleia helle; assembly: GCA_963853865.1. Taxonomy (NCBI): domain Eukaryota; kingdom Metazoa; phylum Arthropoda; class Insecta; order Lepidoptera; family Lycaenidae; genus Helleia; species Helleia helle. Next base: position 12,626,418 of record OY971433.1, on the reverse strand, counting down.
CAATGAATGCCGCTGGTTTGCAGCATATCATTGATATGCAGAAGAAACAGGGTTGGAAATAGTACACAGCCTTGCGGAACACCAGCATTAACAGACTTGAGGTCCGAGCATGTACCGTCGACAACGACCTTGATGCTCCTGTCTGCTAAAAAACTGGTGATCCACTTACATAATTTCTCGGGAAGCCCATATGATGGTAGCTTCGCTAGAAGTGCTTTATGCCACACCCGATCAAAGGCCTTCGCTATGTCCAAACTAACCGCCAGCGCTTCCCCCTTGCTCTCAACTGCCTCCGCCCATCAATGCGTTAGGAATATTAGAAGATCACCAGCTGAACGATTCCGTTGAAAGCCATATTGGCGATCGCTAATCAGCTGGTGCTCCTCCAAATACCGCCGGAGCTGGCAGTTAATTATGGATTCCATAATCTTTGAGAACAAGGAAGTTATGGCTATTGGTCTGTAGTTAGACGGGTCTGAGCGGTCCCCTTTCTTAGGGATCGGGTGTACCAAAGCTGTCTTCCACGAGCATGGGACGACGCCTAATGAGTGCCGAAAAAGACGCGTAAGGACGGGTGCCAACTCAGGAGCACAAGTACGTAGCACTAACGGAGGGATGCCGTCAGGCCCACTCGACTTATGGATGTCCAGCGAAAAAAGCAAAATCTATATGTTTATCTATACCGATGAATAAAATTAGAATGTCTGTTTGTAACATTAATATAACCGCTTTTTATTAAATGCATATAATATTATGTATGTTTACACGGTACATATACCAAAATAACAATTTTTACAATTTTTGTATGTCTGTCTGCTTCGGCTAATCTCTAAAACGGTTGGGCCGATTTTGATAGGACTTTCACTGGAAATAGCTGGTGCTATAAGAAGCAACTAAGGTTATAAAAATAATAATCATCAATCCGGGTACGACTGTAAATCTAAGTTAAAGCGGGGGAAGCTGCGGGCAACAGCTAGTAAAAATAAACCGCGATAAAATCCGTAACAAGTTGTTTCAATATGACAACAAAAAAACATCAAAATAATTCGATGACATTTCTAGTTGACAAAATAAGGTCCGAGAAAAGTATTAACGCCTTCGGCAGTTTCGGTACAAAATGGATGGCTAATCTCAGTCGGGGGTAATGAAGGCGTAAAATTGGCACTCCAGCGGAATGTATATTTTATTGCGATGGCATGTAATATCCGCTAGACCACCTGGCATTTCGGATAACTTGCTGGTAATAAATAACTAGAATTTAATTACGTATATAGGAGTTTGTGCTAGATAAAATATCTTTCCCCACCATGGTTCAGGCCTTGAAATGGCGGTGGGGCTCAGTAGCCTAGGGTGAGTAACCTTGGGCGAAGCTAACTAAGCGGAGGGGGCTCTTTGTACCCCTCTTATAAGAAGAAGGGACAAAAGAGCAGGGGGGACAAGGGGCAAGGATGGGAATCTCACCCCATGGCACTGTCCCCACTTTGGGAGGGGTTTTCTGTGTTGCGGGACAACCCCTCTGTGAAGGTGGCGTCGGTTCCTTGAGGGACTGACTAGCCGTCGAAGTGCCCTGGTTGCTCAACAGATCCGGGGCACCTCACTAAAGGCGGCATTGGTGGCACTCGCCGGGTTTTAGTTGGTAGAGCTGCGTCCCCTTACCAGCTTTCGGGCGCAGCGAGTCCCACATACCCGCGTGGGGAGATGTCTCAGAGCAATTCCCGGCGCTAAAGAAAAAAAAGGTATGATAACGTACTATTGCTTTTAAGAAAATGGTTGTACGGCAACACAAAGCTGCAGACTAAAATGTACCTACTTTGGGTACCACTAATTCCTGCAGACTTTTATTATGGTTTATAATTATCTCAAAAAATATGTTATAGTTTTTATAGTAAGCAAAATAAACTAAAACACTTAAATCCAGTAAGCGAGGCCGGATTTGAGACAAGTAAAAATTCACGGTAGCAGAGGTGCTTAAATTATTGGCCCTATTCCGAGAAAACTCACACGTATTTTACTAGTGTTGTATTTTATTGAGATGTATGTCGATAAACGTGGTACCAGATTATATCATCTCATTTTAATTTTACAGTTTATACGGGTCTCCTCCTCGAAATCAGACAAGGAGGGTTTTGGCTCATAGTTCTGGCAAAATGAGGGTTGGTGGACTTCACACAACTTCAAATACTTTTAATCTCATTAGGCATGCAGGTTTTCTCACGATGTTTCCTTCACCGGTTAGTAAGGGATGTTCAGGTGCACGTAGAAATTTAGAAAAACCCTCTTCTAGGCATCACAGGGAAGGGGTCAGGATCGAACTCGGACCTCTCGGCTCTCGCTCAAGAGGACGAGCCTATATCCACCAGAAGTATACTACCATTTGAAATTTATTATATTCAGAGTGGGGTCTTATTTGTGACGAAATGTTTCTAGGAGGATCACAAAAAGTGTACCGGCCCAAACCGAAAAATAAACATTTCTCAAAGATTGATACATTTTTTGTATTTTTGAAGTTATACTTCTTTTGGATGATATTAAGAAAGTATTTTAAAAATATTATAAATATAGAATTGCCGATAAAAATATTTTTAAACACATCACTAGGTTTAGTTACGAGTTTTCGGTGTCGCTTCTGCAGATTGAATCAATACTGGTCCCCGTTGGAGCTGTATTCTTAGGTCAGGTGTTGAGACTTCTAGACAAACATGGCCGCCTGAATGGATTGTTTGAAAAGGTTTTTTATTGATACAGCTATGTTTACACATCCTTTATAAAAATCTATAGAATTTATCGGATACCATGCGAAAAGCATTCATATTTATAAAATGTCCGAATGCGAAATGTTGAAGCGAAAAGTTTGCATTTCGTGTTTTCCACATATTTGTTTCAATATTATCATAAATAAGAATAATATAATATCTATCTATGGACGCTTTTACACCACGTCAATCTGGTCCCGTGGTAACTTCTCCAAGAACTTGTGTTATGGGTACCAGACGACGGATATATATTTAATACTTATACTAGTATACTATATATAATACGTATATAACTTATAGTATATACTATAAGTTATATACGTATAGTATAAATAATATATGTATAGTATAACTATACAAATTATATTTAAGATTTTTATTATATAATACACATACATGACCCAGGAACACAGAAAACTTTTTTATTCCCGGGCGCGATTCGAACCCGCTATCGCCAAAGCGCCATTGAACCACTGCAGAGGACGTCAAATGATGTGATAATTTATAATTATTAAATATGTTCTGATCTTTCTGTCCAACACTAAGTTATAGACTTCGTCAGAAGCATAATAGTATGGAATTATTTTCAAATATACAAATGTGCAATTAGGTTATTATTTAAATTGAGTTCTCATGTCGAGTTTCTAATAAAATAACTATGTCGTAAAAATTCTTTTTTCAGTTCGTGACGTGACGTGACAATGATGATGATGATTCTTATTTATGTCGAGACTCGAGAGTGGTGATAATTATATTATTGGTGATATACATTTCCAAGATTAAATTATAATTTAATTAGCAATAATCCCGCAAAACACGCAGTCTTTACTGCAAATGTGTGAGTGCACGCATATGCATGCATATAGCACCGCAATCGTTAAGTGATTACTTAACGATTAGCTAATCGTTAAGTGATTACTTAACGATTGCTAATCGTAGAGTCTACATCCTGGGGATGCCTCGGTGTCGGGGCGAGGCGTGCGTGGATTGTGTGGTGGTGGTCTTTTACTGTGGTTGTGGTGCATGTGGGGTGGTGGTGCATGCGAGTGTACGCATATGCAGTGTGGGAAAGGAGGGCGGTGCTATATGCATGCATATGCGTGCACTCACACATTTGCAGTAAAGACTTCGTGTTTTGCGGGATTATTGCTAATTAAATTATAATTTAATCTTATATAATGGATTTTTGCAAAGTAACGCCTGATTCTATTAACTATATACATTTCTCCCCCTCGGCTCAATTCGCTTCGCCCAAGGTGCTGGGCTCACCCTAGGCTACTGAGCCCCACCGCCACAAGGCCTGAACCATGGTGGGGAAGGTGAACTGATGGCTCACCTAAGAATAAAAATCTTATTCATTTACACATAAAATATCCAATTGGATTAAAAGTTTCACCGTATCATATAATATTTATTCTCATTTATTTCTGAATCCATTTTACATGTATTTGAGAGATGAGCTCCTGAAGTGAACCCAACGAGACGCGGAATGCGAATTGTGCAGTGCGTCAAAAAATATCTTCCTCGTAATTAACTCCTATCAGGGCAAATTACCGATGCACTTCTTGAAATGCGTAAGCCGTAAGGCGTTTATAACATTTTGACATTTAAATTATAAAATAAAATTTTGTGAATCATATAGAGCCTACGAGCATAGGTGGTGGGAGAAGGGTCACCAAACTGGGTCCGAAACTTACCATCTTACGTCTCGCCGCGTTAATTTTTTCCAAAAAATGAAAAAAAAATGTGCCCTTAACACTAAAAAAAAGTAGTCATATTCCAACTGAATATGTAACATATAAAATTTCATCAAAATCGGTCAAGCCGTTTCGGAGGAATATAAACACTAAAACTGTGACACTAGAATTTTATAGAATACTAGTGACACTGACAGACGTTGCCCTGTACAAAATATTTTTTTTGTGAATCAAACCATTCTCGAATCCACTTGAACACACACAAAAAAATCATCAAGATCGGTCCAGGCGCTTAGGAGGAGTTCAGTGACATACACACGCACAGAAGAAATATATACACACACCAGCATATTTAGCGGAACATAAAATAAAGGGTTTGATATCAGTATCATATAAGGTTGCTGGCTGGTTTATACGTCATTTAATCGAATTTAAAAAAAAGAAATATTTTCAAATTAAGAAAACAACTGAACATCATATTTTATGCAATTGTTTTAATTTTATTCAAATAAACCTTATATGTTAATATAAATAATAGTTTGATTAAAAATTTCATTGAAATACTGTTTTTTGTTAGTTTTTTTTAAATCGCGTATCTTTTTGGAGTTGAGGACTGAATTATGCCTGACTTAGCCCCAACGGAGATTGCCAGGGCACTCGAAATGCGAAGAAATGGTCAAACCTACAGAGTGATATCCAGAGATCTTCGTCGACCAGTTTCAACGATCCATCGCAGTATCCTACGGTTCAGGGAGACCGGTACTTATGTGAGAAGAGCAGGACAAGGCAGAAAAAGACTCACTTCGAGTAGGGATGATCGTTTCATTCGGCTTCGTGTACGTAGGAACCCCCGTTTGACGGCCGTCCAAGCCCGACATGAGTTAGAAGCAGTGCGGGGTGTAACCGTAAGTGAGCGTACGGTACGAATAAGGTTCGAAGAAGCTGGTTTGGGTTCATTTGTGCCCGCCAAGGCTCCAAGGCTCGAGGTAAATCATCGTAGAAACAGGTTAACTTTTGCTTAGGAACATCGACTTTAGAACGCGGACCAATGGAGTAAGGTATTGTTTAGTGATGAGTGCAGAATTCTCTTAAATCAAATTGACATCAGGCAAAGAATATACAGACGCAAAGGAGAACGATACATTCAGACAAATTTTGAAACTACAGTTGCATACGGTGGTGGATCATTAATGGTTTGGGCGGGCATTTGTTTGGGAGCTCGCACAGACTTGGTAGTGATTGACAGAGGGAGTCTGACTGCAGACCGCTATATCAGAGAAGTTTTAGAAGAAAATGTCGTACCGTTTGCCCCATATATCGGTGACGATTTTGTTTTTATGCAGGATAATACTCGGCCGCATACCGCTCGGGTAACTCAAGCTTATCTTAATTATATGAATATCAATGTTATGGAGTGGCCGGCGAGATCACCGGATATGAACCCAATATAACACGTTTGGGACTTGCTGAAAAGAAAAGTTAAATCCAGAATTCCAGCTCCTGCCAACGTGGGTGAACTGCGAATCGCCGTAGTTGAGGAATGGCGGAGACTATCCCAGGAGCCCATCGATAATATCATTCTGAGTATGCCTAGACGGGTAAAAACTTTAATAAGAGCACGTGGAGGAAATACGCGATATTAATCACCATTTTTCTAATTTAATTAATTGTTATTTAAATATTAGTTTTCGCTTTTCCCGGTTACATGAAAAGTTCAAAAATGTACCATTTTTCACAAATAGCATTTACTCGCAAAATCTGTTCTTAATGTGATCTCATTTTAAGTAAAACAAATGAAACTTTTAATAACAAAAGAAGTGTAGTAAGTAGATTTTAAAATAAAACCATATTTTTTTAATTATGGACCTTTTTTTGTGTTCCGCTAAATATGCCGGTGTGTTTATATAAAGATTAGATAACTTTTTACAGTTTACAGTCCTTTTTTCTTTAACAGCGGGAAATGCTCTGAGGCATCCCGCGGGGGATGAGGCACTCGCCGGGTTTTAGTGGGTAGAGCTGCGTCCACTTACTAGCTTTCGGGCGCAGCGAGTCCCACATACCCGCGTGGGGAGACCCAATCCCCCGCGTGATGCCTCAGAAAAAAAAAGATATATTAACATAGTACAAGAACATTGGTACGGTAACGGTCCAAAAGTTTGGCGTAGCTCAACGTGCTATTGAGCGTCTGAGCGTGTTGTGAGAGGTAACATGCTGCATTGCAACCGAATTGGGCCGGCACTACCGAGGTGATATCTGTCACTTACATACACCATACATCGGCGTTAAGTGATAGCTATTCTGTTGCGTTTCAAGCGGTTTGTGAGTTTCCAGTGGCCCATTGGGGGTATAGGGAAAAGGAGGGCAACGCATCTGCATACCTTTTGGTTGTGCGGATGTCTATGGGCGTCGGTAGTCACCATAAGAGCGTCGGTAGTCTCCGTCTGTTCGGTTGCCTCCTTGTGACATTAAAAAAGCTAATTCTATGTTGGGTGTTTTTTTGGCAGATAGGATTCGAAACGAAGACATCCGCCAGAGAACTAAAATTACCGACATCTGGCGAAGGTTAAGCTCGTTGAAGTGGCAGTGACCTGGTCACACACTCAGGAGAACGGCCAATAAGGTTCAAGAGTGGAGGCGGTGTTCGGGTAGACAAAGTATTGGTAACGGATAAAGGCTACTGATGATGATGATGAAGTACATAAAGTGAAAATTCAATAAATCAATGTTTCACAGATAACCTATCGCTTTATAAAACTTTATCTGTACCGATAACCGGTGTGCTAATAGAAATCTGGACTGGATATATTAGGGCAGATGGAGAGTAAGTAGGTCGACATATAACGAGAGGGAACGACGATCTCCGTCTAACCGGCCCTGAGGCCTTAGACAAAGTAACATTAGAAAAACGATAACGAAGTTCGAAAAGAATAAAATGTATGGGATTGACATAACCCGTCGTCAATTATGTCACTCGTTATCGTTATCGCAAGTTGGTAGACAATGTTAAAATTCGTATCAAAATCATAAACTGTCAATTGGTTATCGAACACTTATGTCAAACTTATGTTATTTTAATATTGATATTGATTCGTTATCCGTGGGCGTGGGCCATGGAGGGCAAAATTTTCACTATTTTTATGAGCGATAGCGTGTATGAGGTCTATTTACATTTTACATAGATATAAATTTTAATATTTGGTCTGACTTGACACTTCTTGTCGAACTTTGTTGACACTTGACAGTTGTTGTCGTTGCACTGTCACGATCTTTGATTGATCATTGGCTAGAAAATTATTATCGTTATCTCAAAGACGATAACGAATTTCGGCTACAAAGCGATGTCACTATGTCTACAGGCCCAGGTTGTATGACAGGGATCGGACGTCTTGGCATTAATTGAATGAGGTCTATCTCCAGCAGTGGACGTATAAAGTATAATATTTGGTCGCTTAGTACTAGGTAAACGGACTGTCGGTTTGCCTCTTCTATAAAAAAAATATAATGTAAAGTCGGTGCCACACGTTCGCATCTACACTATCCGACCGGGTTGGATGGTGTAGATGAAATCAAACAACATCAACCGTACAAATAAATGAGGCTTCCAACAATTAAATTGTTTCCATTTTATACGTCACTTTATTATCTGGTCAATAATGGATATAATACATAGGTCTATTGAAAAATAATCGTTGAAACGTTAATTTTAATATGGTGTAATTTATTCATGCGTCGGCTATAGCGATACGGGTTCTATTTTTGATAATTAGCAGATTTTATGGAAATGAAATTATGTATTATAGAAAATATAAGTTATGCTTTTATCGCTAGGAACAAATATATTTGCATTATTGTTGGACGCTAATATTATTTTATATGTTAACTTTCGGATAACTAGAATCTGCTGTTATTGTAACACTAGGGACTTATTGACGAATGTATCGTAGCGGATGATTTTATAAATGTTTATTTCTTGAGTAACGACCGCCGAGATTTGTGTTCCAAAATGTGGTGGTGGTGGTGGTGGATGTGGTGGTTGTGCAGAAGTAAAAATATAAACTTCCTAATTATTGTTTTTTCGTCAAGATACTTAATTGCAGTGAATATAGTACTCCCCACCATGATTCAGGCCTTGACGTGGCGGTGGGACTCAGTAGCCTAGGGTGAGCCGCTGCACCTTGGGCGAAGCTGATTGAGCCACAGGGGTTCTTTGTACCCCTCTTATAAGAAGAGGGGACAAAAGAGCAGGGGGCAAGGGGCGAGGACGGGAACCTCACCCCATTGTACTGCCCCGACGTTGGGAGGGGTTGTTCTGTGGTGCGGGATTTTAAAAGTCTTTCACCATAATACTACGTTATCATTAAATGACCAATGAATGAATTGACTCATGAGAATAATCATCACCATTATATCATCATCAGCATTATATATCATCATTACCATTATATCATCATCACCATCGTACAGTAAATTTAAGATCACTCTAGCAAAGTTGCGGGCAGCTAGACAATACAGATTTGGCAAATACGTTGAAGTGCTCAAAAAATATTATATCTAAAGGCTTATAATTTATTTAAAACCTCCCACGCAATAACCAAAAGCTTATAATCGCCGAACCAATTTTAATAAAACAAGTCTCTATAACATCCAATTCGGTTTAATAGTTTCAGAACTATAATTCCACAGACACTTAACGCCCGCCTTTTTTTCAGGAGCTAAAAATATAAATGCGAAACTGAAATATTTGGAAAATATTCTGACTGAAGGAGTTTTAAAATAGTTTTTTTTCATATTTAGCGGGTCAATTGTCACATCCACAGAATATTCCCAAACAATGGGGCTTAAAGCGGGCTCTACGTCGGAGTTCGTTGGCTGGGCTCTTTGTATCCAAATGAAAAACGTCACTGTAGAACATGTAATGTGTATTTTTTATATCCAATAAAACTGTTTAAAAGTTACCGTTTACATTTTTAAATATAAAATATTAAAAAAAAAACGCATTATTGCGTAGACCACCTACGTCAAAAATAATACTTTACCTTGATTGATTAACGCCAAGTTACCTACATTGTGTGTTAGGTCAAGTAATAAGTCCCGCAACGCTATGAGTTTTGAATCTTCTATTTAGCTATTTAGTTTTTACTCAAAAGACACACAGAGCGCTCAAACTTAAAACATACCTCTTTTTGCGTCGGGAGTTAAAATTAAAAACATGGTGATTTTAAATAGTTTTTAATAAACATGTTAATTTAAAATCTTATTTGTTATAACGTTTAAATAGCGATGTTTTTAATTCTAAGTTATCGCTGTGACATGGGCTATAGAAATAATGATCAGCAGTCCAAAACACTCATAATAGAATTCATCGCGAAAAAAAATATGAAAAAGAAAATTTTGTAAGAGGTAGTGCCATGCTGCTTGCACCCGAATTATGCCGGCACGACCGGGGTAGTACATCTCGCTCGCATAACTCCAACGTCACGTGACAAGGTATGCTGTCGCATTTCGTGCGGTTTGCTATTGGGGGGATAGGGAAAAGGAGGGCAACGCATCTGCATAATCTTTGGTTGTGCGGATGTCTATGGGCATCGGTAGTCACCAAAGGCTACGACTGCTGGTTTTCCCTCCTGTGCTATAAAAAAATATATTCTCTGTGCAGTGATTAATCCAATTTGGATACGAGTCGGGGTTTGACCGTCTTGGCGTTCATTTAAAGAGTAAAATGTCCAGCAGTTGACCAAAAAACGTTAATAATAATAATAATATAGAAGGAAACGAGGATACTTGACGTAAGCCCGTACCAAGTTTTATAATATAACCGACCTAGAGTAGAGCGTAAAGAGATATATTACACAAATAATAATAATGGTGATATTATTTATTGTTGATCTCGTAGAAAATATATTATGAATTTGGGCTTTGGGTAAAAAAATGTAAAACTACAAAATGGTGAGGCAAAGGTGGTACCTAATATTAATAGTGTGAAAGTTTCACTTGATTTAACATGCCTTAGCTAGAGGATTATAATTTACGACGAGTGCTGGTAAAGCTCTAAAGAAACTAACAAGCTTTTTAGCGTTACACGAAGTTAAAAGCTTTTATAATGTAGAGACAAAAAGTCTCTATTAATATAGAGATCTTTGTTCCTCTTTTTAAGCTTACCATGCGTGAGAATTGTCATAATGACAGATTTTAATATTAAGTGAAGTAAATTGGTTGTAGAAGACAAAATACTTTTTACAAACAGATAAAATATATCGCTTTTTTCTAAATAATTAGCAGGGCAATGAACTGAGAATTGGCAATGATGTATATTATTCAGTATATTTGATCAAACGTATATATTGTATTCTATAATATTATTACTGATAGCGGTTGCGCTGTGCCGCGCTCCCGTCTGCTTGGGTACCGTTTGTTTCCCCAGCGAAACAGCTTTGCTGTGTTTTGGAGAAGGCAGGTCAGACAGTGTAATTACTGGTATAAACTTAATATTTTATGTCTCAGGGTAAGCAACACATGAGTGCCTTTTTTTCTTTTTTTTTTACCTGCCAACTATGATAAAAAAGCCATTGTCATAGTTTATCTAAGTATAGATTGTCTTCAAGACTTGTATATACTGAAATAATAAAAATGTAGGCGAACTCGAAGGGTACACCTATATTACTCATTATCCGTTGCCCACATCTTCGCCGGTGTTACGTAGAAATACAGCCGTTCTCGGACTGATGTTTATAATTTTTATAGCCACTCACAATTGTGGCTTTCTATTGGTAAAATAATTTTCAAAATCGGTTCAGTGGATCCAGAGATTACCCCTACATCCTCACAAGCTATACCTCTTTATAATATTAGTATAGATAATCTTGCTTTTATAAGATTATTATAACTTTAGATGGTCTTTCCAATATTATTTTGTTTATGTCTTGTTGATAATGTGTCCTTTTCGTGCTGTCTCGATAATCCTTGACATAATTTTTTCCATTATTACATGCATTACATTTGGGCTTAAATATTTTGCTTTAAATTATCTTACGAACATTGTCTCGTTTATGTTCTCTTTCGATGATAGCATCGATTTGTAGAAAAAAATCGGTTGTCTGTAAAGTCGGTTTACTGACGATAGTTGAACGTGACAACGTCATAAGAAAATGGAACGCAATCATCGCATACGTCATATTTTTTCGTTATTGCAGCCGGCTCCATCGAAGTATAAAACGTTGTCACGCCAACAACAAGAATACTCATCTGATATTTATTTATTTAGTTTTTTAGGTATTCTTATTTTATTAGTCTCTTTATGTTTTAACAATATCCTTTAAATCTCGTCGTGACTTGTCTAATGATTTGACTGACATTATTGTTTGATTAATCATTAATCTCATTATTGTTTAACATATCTCACTATTAATTGACTAAACCATACTTATCTCATTATAATGAAACAATTTTTACGGATTTTATCGCGGTTTATTAAGATTTTTACAAGCCCGACGTTTCGGATACTTTACAGCAACCATGGTCACGGGAGGACTGAGGTGACAGATGTCCTAATGTTACAAAGTTATTCGAAACTACCCTATGATACATCATTATTTTAATAAGTCCTCTCTACGCAGAAAGTGCTAACTGCATCTTTAATCTGTGGCATATTATGCTTGGTTTTTGATTTAATTATTTTAATAATGGGATCCCAAGCAGGTGGTAAGAGCCAGCCATCTTCTCTATTGAAATTTGGATGTTTTTTAATTTCAATAGCCTCGCGGATCATCCTTGGTTGGAATCGGTGTTCTTTTGCGAGTATCTGTGGTTTATCAAATCTAATATAATGGCGAGCTTTGTCTAGACTATGTTCACAGATTGCAGACTTAGTGTAGCGACGGTGTTTTAAGTCAGCTATATGTTCTTTAACGCGAGTTTTAATTGATCTTTTGGTTTGGCCTATATAAGAGAGGCCACAATCACAATCCGTAAAAATTGTTTCATTATAATGAGTGAAATTCGCGCAAACATTAGAAAACAATACATACTTATCTCATTATTTTTGTAATCATCCCTTAGCATTGTTCCGGTAATCAAGCGGCTTACAAGTTCACCTGATTGCCTCAACGATGAAACCAGATTAGCAATTGTACGCCCAACACGATCCATGTGCGATGTAGGTCACGAGATTCATCTGTTGCCTTACTCATCATTATTTCGTTATAATACTGTTGCAGATTCGTTTACTTATATTGATTATTAATAATTATGCCTAGCCTTTTTTTTCTTTAACGCCGGGAAATGCTCTGATGCATCCCGCGGGGGAATGCGTCTCCCCACGCGGGTATGTGGGACTCGCTGCGCCCGAACGCTGATAAGTGGACGCAGCTCTACCCAATAAAACCCGACGAGTGCCACCAATGCCGCCTTTGGTGAGGTGCCCCGGATCTAATGAGCAAACAAGGCACCTCGACGACTTGTAGGTCCCCCGAAGGACCGACGCCACCTCCACAGAGCGGTTGCCCCGTATCACAAAACAACCCCTCCCAACGTCGGGACAGTACAGGGTGAGCTTCCCATCCTCGACCCTTGCCCCATGCTCTTTTGTCCCCTCTTCTTATAAGAGGGGTACAAAGAGCCCCCTCGGCTCAATTAGCTTCGCCCAAGGTGCTGGGCTCACCCTAGGCTACTGAGCCCCACCGCCACGTCAAGGCCTGAACCATCGTGAGGAATTATTCCTAGCCTATACAGTCTCATTTCTGGGTAAAGGCCTTTTTTTTCTACGCGTCTCTATTGATAGGTAGTCTACATCATATATTTTTACCGGATTAAATCTAATTCTTCTTCTCAATCACGCTCTTGGCAGAGCGGTCGTGGTCATGTCTCGGTCGAGTCTTGTACTACTGCTTCTCTTGTGATGCGACGCCATGTAGGTGTATGCTTGGTGGATCATGAATCTACTTAAGTATTGTATTCTTATTATGAATTTTTTGATGGCATCGTATGGCAAGACGCCAATCGGAATGACGATATCACATGTGTATAGATTTTATTAACCCAACAGATTTGTCCTGCACAAAACATAATGTTGTAGTGGAACGAATTGTGAATCTTAGCCGTTCTCATAATCATCTTGAACATACACAAAAAATCGACAACCAATTGAAACTTCTTAGGATTTTTAACTGACTTCCAAAAAAGAAGGTTCTCAATTCGTCTGTATTTTAAATTTATGAATGCACTTATAGATATTTGAATACCAAGTGACACTGGAGACCCGAATTTACCCTAATGACGGGACGAATATCAAATTTTCGACATGTAGGAGCAGTTGCTATTGTAAAATTTAATTCTCCTGTACAAAATATATTGAACCCTCACACAAAAAAGTTCATCAAGATTGGACCAGGCGCTTAGGAGGAGTTCAGTGACATACACACATACAGAAGAATTATATGTATAAAGATAGACAAATAACAACCAATACTATCACTTTACGGCCAATTACTTTTATTTTTATATTTTTCCATTCACACAACGTTAATCTAGTCCTATGGTGTGGTTCGGGCACATGGAACGGACTATTCATACAATTTATATGTACTTGGCGGAATTCGAACTTACGACCGATCCAATTATACCACTCGACTCCTCCCTCAAATATTTATTCTCCTATTTCGGTCACCCAAAGTGAAAGAGAACGTCCAAGTGAGGAAAGTTGAAATATTAATTTAGAAAGGACACTTTCATAACCTTTTCATTCATAATTTATTCATTTTAATAATGACAAAGAAACTCTCAAAATTTAGGGCTTTCAACACCGGTAGGCAAGAGGTAATAATATCAACCCTCAATGTCCCACTGCTGGGCGCAACCTCCTCGCAATTAGACGAGGGGAGTATTGGGCCACAGTTCACAGATGCGTTGCCCCAATGCAACACGCGTTAGGGCAGCGGGTCAACTTCACACACCTTCATGCAGCACCATGCAGGTTTTCTTACGATATTTTTCTTCACCGCGAGCAAAAGATTTTTTCATGTTCAGCTGCTCATATAAATTTATAAAAACCTATTTAAAGGCATGACAGGGGTCAGGATCGAACCCGGACCTCACACTCAAGAGGCCAAGCCCATACCCTGCCATACCCACTAGACAATCTTAATAGATTTTACGCAACACCTGGATACTGATTGGACTCGTGTTTGGTTCTGACTGCGTTATTGCAGTCATAAATCTCTTAAACTTACATCTCTGCGACTGCCATCGGCCACCATAAATGACGTATCCCGGATCAGTCAGCACAGGGCACCTCGACGACTGGCCGGTCCCTGAGAAGACCTAGCCTATACCACCATCCTGCGTATTTCTTCCGTGAAACAACTTGAAAAGGATACAGGTATACTATTTTTTTTTTTTTCATTTATTTAAGGAATTTTTATACATTTTTTTACATGCCAATTCCATTATAACCTAAATTAACTTATCAAACAAAATCAAGCCTAGACCACTCACGAAACCTTAATGAGGACTGAAAGACAGAAACAGATTTTTTGATGCTGGTGATTAAGGTGTTGACAACAGTTCATGAAACAAACCTACATTATATCTGCTCAAATTGGAATCCCTCATCAAGGCTTCGCGGACTGATTTATAACGAATACATTCAAACAATAGATGATGTACATCCTCCCTATTAAAGACATAATTAACATCATTTAAAGAAGTCCAAATTAGCCATCATTTTTGTGGCCATTTTTTTGGCCAGCATCTCTACGAAAGATTTTAAAAGTCTAACATTAAATAATAGTTGTATATAGATAAATACGCTGTTATCATAACGAAAGTCTATGAAAATGTTTTTCAATCGGCTTAAAATTACAAAGGCGTCATTTAATATTCCTGAAAAATTATCCTCTAATACGGTAAAATATTTAATGAAAAATTGTATGGCAATTTTATACAATAAGCAAGGTAAACTTTAAAGTTACAAATTTTAAAGTTTTTTACATCTATAACCATCATCAACCTCTATCCGTCCACTGCTGAACATAGCCCTCAATGAACGCCAAGACGGCCGATCCCTCGCCACTCGCATCCAACACGGACCTGGGCCTGTAGACAAAGTGACATCGCTTTGTAGCCGAAATTCGTTATCGTCTTTGAGATAACGATAATATATATAATATACTAGCCTATATACCTAGATAATTTTCTAGCCAATGATCAATCAAAGATCGTGACAGTGCAGCGACAACAACTGTCAAGTGTCAACAAAGTTCGACAAGAAGTGTCAAATCGTACCAAAAAATTAAAATTAATTTCTATGTAAATAGACCTCATACACACTATAACTCATAAAAATTGTAAAAATGTTGCCCTCCATGGCCCACGCCCACGAATAACGAATCAATATCAATAATAAAATAACATAAGTTTGACATAAGTGTTCGATAACGAATTGACAGTTTATGATTTTGTTACGAATTTTAACATTGTCTACCAACTTGCGATAACGATAACGAGTGACATAATTGACGACGGCTTATGTCAATCCCATACATTTTATTCTTTTCGAACTTCGTTATCGTTTTTCTAATGTTACTTTGTCTAAGGCCTCTGCACGTATAACGTCTAACCACCTGGTTAATTCACCAACACTTCGTCTACCTAATAATAATCTTTACATATAATACTCTTATCACAATATTAGAGGCTTTTGTGTAGCAGTGGCCGGAATAAGGTTGACAGTGATGATGGTGATGATGATGATGAATGAATGCGATGAAACTTAGTATTAGATCTTATAAACTCATCTATACTAATACTCCCCACCATGGTTCAGGCCTTGACGTGGCGGTGGGGCTCAGGAGCCTAGGGTGAGCCCAGCACCTTGGGCGAATCTAATTAAGCCGAGGGGGCTCTTTGTACCCGTTACGTTGTAAGAAGAGGGGACAAAAGAGCAGGGGGCATTGGTGCCCCATGAACTCAATGATCGCTAGCGCGAAGTACGCGTCGAGACGTGCCTTGCGCTGCTCAACAGACATACAAACGAAGGAATTTTGAACCGCGTTATTACCTGCGATGAAAAATAGATTCTGTTTGATAACCGCAAGCGTTCAGCAAGTTGGTTGGATCCTGGTTCAGCACCTAAAGAATGTCCTAAACGAAAACTTACCCCTAGAAAAGTCTAGCGCCGGTGTGATTCATCACAGCTTCTTACCAAACGGGGTGAGCATTACTGCAGATGTGTACTGTGAAGAACTGAACACAATGATGGAGAAGCTGGCACATCTCCAACCAGCATTGGTCAATCGCTCGTCTCCGCTGCACCTGCACGACAACCTGGTCCCCATGTTGCAAGAACTGGGGTTGGAAGCTCTCCGTCATCCGCCCTACTCACCAGACCTTGCGCCTACAGACTACTACTTTTTCCAGAATTTGGATAACTTCCTGGCGGGAAAAAAATTCAATACCCAAGAGGCAGTACCTACAAAATGCCTTTGAAGAATTTGTAGCCTTGTTTGCCTGCGATTAATACAAATAAAAAATACATGAAAAAAAAATCGTTTAAATTTTTTCATACAAAACGGCAATTTCATAAGTAAAGACCTAATATAAATGTAGCGTAAAAACCTCAGGATTCGGCACCCGTTCCTGGTTTTTCTCCATGTTTAATTAACCGAGATAAAAAATGTTTTATAAATGAGCAGCCCTCTCTAAAAAACAATTTTTCCTCCCAGATTATTCAAACAATATAACTCGTATCGGGAAAATATAAACGGGGCCCCCGTCTCTTGTCAGTAATTTGTCAACCACATCATTGGGCACGGTAATTAAGCCCCGCTTTATGGGTCCACGTCGAGATCGGTACATCGTAAACTAAATTTTTATGTCCCATAATACAAATACAGTGTTGGGGTAATGTATGGACAAATTGGCAAGCTTGTTTGAATTTTATGGGGTTAAACAACAGCATCCATCGAATGGGTGACCTTTTGTGAAGAGCCTTTCTTCGGTGTTCCATTTTGTTATCACAAAAGCTTACTTAAAAGCCGGGACACACGATCTCTCTTATTTTGCAGTAGTTTTTGGACTTTAATCACTTTAGATGAACCGGCTGCTTATATTAAAAGTGACCCACCCCCATATGCTGGGAATGCTATGCAGTCGAATTGGGCCGGCACGACCGGAGTGGTCCTACTCCTACTACTACCTCTCGCTCACATAACACCGACGTAAAGTGACAGCTATGCTTTCGCGTTTCGTGCGGTTAGTGGTGGCCCATTGGGGGGATAGGGAAAAGGAAGGCAACAGATCTGCATAATCTCTGGTTGTGCAGATGTCTATGGGCGTCGATAGTCTAAATCTTCGACTGTTCGTTTGCCCTCCTGTGATATAAAAAAATTATCTAAGAGCTAGACCAACGTGGGGCATCACCCTACTGCTGGGCACGGGTCTCCTCGACATCAGGTGAGGAAAGTGTTGGGAGGAGTTTACCGATGCGCTGCCCCAATGCGTGTTGGTGAACTTCATAAGGTGTATGAAATCATAAACATTAATCTCATCAGGCATGCAGGTTTCCTTCATCGGTGAGCAAGCGATGGTCTCATGTTCAGGTGCACGTAGGAATTTAGAAAAACCTAACCAAATGCACTCGTAAAGATTGAAGCCCCAGACCGGCGGTTCATTGACTCCCTATTTCATGTACTTGTTAAGATTATATAATAATATCTATGGACGCTTTTTCACCACGTCAATCTGGTCCTGTGGTAAGTTCTCGAAAAACATGTGTACCAGACAATGGAAATATATTTTATACTTTTATACTATACATATATTTAAGATTTATGACCCAGGAACACAGAAAAGTTTTTGTTCCCTGGCGGGATTCGATACCGCTACAGAGAGCCACATCGTCCATATATGAAGTCCCCTGAATAGGGCAGAGGGCGTCCACAGAAACTATCTAGTCTCCATGCTGATCGATCTTGCGCTTCTCACTTGATTTCACTCTACTTTCAGAACTTCGTAGTTCATCACTGTAAGTCACTTTGTGAGCATCGAGTATGACAGTTATATTCTCAGATAAATACAAAGCTTAGTACGGGATAAGCTTTTCGATTGGACGCCATATTTTCGCTGTATTTTAAACAAATATTTAAAATCAGCCGGTTGGTAATTTCTTATCTTTAAAATGTCTTTAAAGTAAATACTGTAATCTTTAAAAACGAACTCTTAGCAAAATGTTTTGAACTCTCTCGTAGGGGGCGGAGTATTGGTAAGTTCTCAGATAAGCTTCGAAATCTGTAACGAGTGAAATATAAACAGATATTGTATTAAAAGGGTAGCTCTAACCCGACTGTTTTTGTTAACATATGTTTTACTAGTGGCACCGACCCCCACCATGGTTCAGGCCTTGACGTGGTGGTGGGGCTCAGTAGCCTAGGGCGAGCTCGGCACCTTGGGCGAAGCAAATAGAGCCGAGAGAGCTCTTTGTACCCCTCTTATAAGAAGAGGGGACAAACGAGCAGGGGCAAGGGGTGAGGACGGGAATCTCACTCCAATGTACTGTCCCGATTTGGGTGGAGATGTTTTGTGGTGCGGGAACCTCTCTGTGGAGGTGGCTTCGGGCCCTTGGGGGACTGACTAGCCATCGAGGTGGGCACCTCGATGTGGCAAACGATGTTTGCTCGTTAGATCCGGGGCACCTCACCAAAGCCGGCATTGGAGGCATTCGCCGGGTTTTAGTGGGTAGAGCTGCGTCCACTTACCAGCTTTCGGGCGCCGCGAGTCCCACATACCCACGTGGGGAGACCCACTCCCCGCGGGATTCCTCAGAGCATTTCCCGGCGTTAAAGAAAAAGAAAAGAGTGGCACCGATAGACCGTTCTCCAGCACAAAATATCTATACTAATATAAATGTGAAAGTAAGTTTGTTTGCTACACTTTCACGCGAACACTACTAAACCGATCATCATTAAACTTTGTACACATATTGTCCCCCCCTGCTCTTTTGTCCCCTATTTTTATAAGAGGGGTACAAAGAGTAGCTCCCTCGGTTCAATTTGCTTCGCCCAAATTGCTAGGTTCATCTCAAGCTACTGAGCCCCACCGCCACGACAAGGCTTGAACCTTGGTGGGGAAGGCAGAGTACCTAGTTCATACTTATACTAGGCTAAAGTTAATGATGAAAGTGACAAAATAGAACCCATATAGTATCACTTTGTTGTCCGTCTGTCTGTTAGTCTGTCAAACTAAAACCTGTATTCTCATTGACATAAATATTCATGTTTGGTAAGAAGCTAGCTTATAACAAGAGTATAGGAAAAAATCTGAAAACCGTGATTTTATATAGGTATGTAAAAATATAAATATCACGATATCTATAAGTACAGATAAATAAAATTGGAGTGTATGTGTGTAAAAAAACAGCTTTTTATTGAATGCATATATAGATGTCTATATATGCAGGGTACAATATAACATTTTTTACAATTTTTGTCGGTCTGTCTGTTTGTTCCGGCTAATCTCTGAAACGGCTGGGCCGATTGTGATGGGACTTTCACTGACAGATAGCTGATATTATAAGGAGTAACTTAGACTATAAAAATAATCATCATCAATCCGGGTACGGCTGTAAATCTAAGTTAACGCGGGCAAAGCTGCAGACAACAGCTAGTATTACATAAAAACACGACTTGCGCCTGTGTGTTTTTATCTTTATATTTACATGGGCAACTAATTAGAAGTCTAAATACCACGCGGTGAAACTGGACGTCAAGTATATTACTCATTTCAGTCGTCCCACCTTTTTTCTTTTTTTTTTTTTGTCTGCTGCGGAAATTTGCAGCCCAAACCATAGCTAGGACCGGGGTTGGTTTTAAACCTAGCCTTTTTTTTTTTTTTTTTCGGAGGGATCTATGCTAATGGCCCGAAGGCCCTAATGCTTCATCGGATTAGTGTGAGCTCATTCGGCTCACTTTTGATTTATAAAGTGGGGGGTTGCCCCCCGCCTACCGTGCGGTCAGCGACCACACGGCCTCCTGGCATCGGTTGTGGAAACCTAGCCATGTGTGGGGTTCGCACTTGGGCAGTGTCGTTACCCACTAAAACCGCTGCAAGCACCCTCCGCCGCCTTTTGAGGGTCCCGGATCTTGCAGGCAACACAGGACCCTCGGCGACAGGCTGGCCCCGACTCCTCCTCGAAAGGGGGAACTGCTCGGCCGTTCGTTTTCACGATACTTTTAGCAGTCCCCGAAATTAGTCGTCCCACCTAAGTTATACCTACAATTTTTATTTGAAAAGGCAACAAAAAAAAGGCGCTTTTACTATATTAAATATTTTCATTTGAATACGAATGTTTATTTAAAATTGTGCTCCGTATATTCTATTTTAAAAACCAATTATTAATTTGAACGAAATTGTCATGCAGCGTCAGCTTTATCAGCTTACTTTTATTTGCTTTTCTTCTTTAAATATTCTGCTTATTTACCAGCTTTAGTTAATATTTTGCGATATACAAATGAATAAAATGGAAATGTATGTCTGTACAGCATTTCACTTAATGCAAATGAAAGTAAACTTATATCAAAAAATCAATTTTTATAATTTTTGTGTCTGTTTTTTCCGACTAATCTCTTAAACGGCTGGACCGATTTTGCCGGTACTTTCACGGACAGATAGCTGATCTTATAAGGAGTTACTAAGGCTACTTTAATTTAAGAAAACAATAGGGTTCCACGAAAACAAAATTAAAACCAACTAAAATGGTTGTAAATCTAAGCTGCGCGCAGACGAAGCTGCGGGTAACAGTTGTTTATAATAAATATTCCCCTGTATGAAAAGAGAAACGATGATTATTATTATTTTCAACTAACATGGTTCCCATTACAACTAAAACTATTTTAAGTGTCTTGTCTACAGAAACGTTTACTTCGCCTCCTTAACAAGGCATTTGTAGACAAAAGCGCAATGTCGCGCTTCACGAAACAAAAGTCGAATGCTTAATAATTTGTTTTCAAGTTTTAATTATTATTATTGCCAGGAAATGGTTTTTAAAAAAGAGACCAAGGTTGAGTGAATGATACTGATGATTATGACCACTTCTCAAGTTCTGGAATTGCCCTACTATTTGCGCAACGTGGCTGGCATTTTCGAAATTCTCACGAACGTGATTGGTCAGCGACCACAAGACCCGGTGGGAGATCTGCACTTGTGGTGCCATCTTGATGAATACCGCTGCATATTTTGTATTATACAATAATAATAAACCTTAACCGCTTAAAAACCTGAGTTCAAAATGAACGCGACCAAATCGATCTTTGTGGCTCAATGGTTAGCGCGTTGGCGCTCAAGCCGGAGGTAGCAGGTTCGAATCCCACCAGGGAACAAAAAAATCTTGTGTTCCTGGGTCATGGATGTGTATTATATAATAAAAATCTTAAATATATGTATAGTATAAAAGTATTAAATATATTTCCGTTGTCTAGTACCCGTAACACAAGTTCTTCTAGAACTTACCACGGGGCCAGATTGACGTGGTGCAAAAGCGTCCATAGATATAATTATTAATTGTTTCATGCGTTCGACAACTACGGTGCCTTAAACAGACGCACATAGTGACCAAGCGGTTAAACTAATACCACCTTTTTGGATAGGGGGCTAAAAAACGGCCATTAGCACTTATAAAATAAAGCCAAATGAGAGTTTTTTTATCAACAAAGGCTAAAATAGCCCAATAATAAATTCAAATTTAAGTCCAGAGTATTCATCCACAAGCTTAATTCAAACTTTTCAACTCTTTCAGTGGTTTTTCCTCGTTAAAACCACTGAACCCAACTTTTGGGGACTACTCGCTACTTTATTTAAATTCTCTTTTTATAATTACATAGGGTTACAATGACCATTTCAATTACATGATAAAGTTTTCAACAAAAGATAAATGAAAACCTTACACGTCAAATATTGACATACACATAAGAAAAATAAACTGATATCACAATACAATACTTATATCTTATCTTATCTTATATCTGTATATATATAATTGGAATCTCGTAATCGGCTCCAACGATTTTCATGAAATTAAGTATATATGGGGGTTTCGGGGGCGATAAATCGATCTAGCTAGGAATCATTTTTAGAAAATGTCATTTTATTTAAAAAAAAAAATTGGTTATCCAGGTACTTACTTATAATACATGGAAGCTACAGAAACGAAAAATGATAATAGAACTCAATGACAATAATCAATACTAAATCAGATCTTAACATAGCCCCACCAAGCCTTGTCGTGGCGGTGGGGTTCATTAGTTTTAGGTGAACCCAGCACCTTGGGCGAAGCAAATTGAACTGAGGGAGCTGCTCCTTGTACCGCTCTTATGAGAAGAGGGAACAAAAGAGCTGGGGGGATAGGGGACGGGTTGTTCTGTGGTGTGGGACGACCACTCTGTAGAGGTGGTGTCGGTCCCTTGAGATACTGATTAGCCGTCGAGGTGCCCTGTTTGCTCAATAGATCCGGGGCACATCACCAAAGGCGGCATTGGTGGCACTCGCCGGGTTTTAGTGGGTAGAGCTGCGGCCACCTTCAATCTTTCGTGCGCAGCGAGTCCCACATACCCGCCTGGCGAGTCACTCCTTCCCCAGCGCCTCAGATCATGCCCCAATGCCTCACGAGCATTTCCCGGCGTAAAAGGAAAAAAAATATCTTTACATGATATCGGAATCGGTTTACCGTTGTACTGGCAGGAGCGATGCGCTGTGCCGCGCAAACAAAGAAGTTTTTAAGAATTAAATTTTAGATTCTGTCAATTTGTATTCTAAGTTGAGGGAGAGAATGTTTTTTTTCTAATTGAGATCGAATTTCTATCATTGGGCGACCTCTAGTATTTTATAGATAGTCCTTATAGCAATTTTTACGTCCCCAAAAATCAAGAATACCCTATTAAAAATCTTTGTCATATTTCATATTTTGGTTTGCTTAGAACCGTTTAATAGAAGTTGGTTAGCTTCTTCTCAAAAGCGATTTAGTTCAATTTAGTTTGAGAAACATGATAGAATTATGATTGGTCCTTCTCAGAAACTTCACAGAATTTGGTTGCGGCTTGTGTTCAGAATATCAGTCAATGACGTGCTCCGAATACTTAACGCCCATGTCTACCTGAACTGTTACGTTGAGTCGCTGGAAACGACATTTATATTAAGTGAAGCAAAAACTGTGAAACAACTGTTTGAGAGGATTGCGCAAATGGAAGAATTTGAAATTTGGTACAGTTAAAGATTAAGCGTAGAGAACAGAAAGCTATCATTTTTTACCGACTTAGAAAAAGAAGAGGAAAAGAATCGACTCACAATTACTCCGCCGTTTATGGATGGATTTCGATGATTATTTTTTTGTTTAAAAACTGGTGTTTCCAATTTATTTCCGTATTAATTTGATCAAAGTCTGACCAGCCTTTATTGAGTTATTTTCAATTTTATTGATTTTATAATATTTAAAGTAGGTATATAAAAATGTAAATACCACAATATAATCTATAAATATTCACATATAAATATCGTAATATCTTTATACTTTTATTACGAAATGTATGCAAGGCATTTAAAATCTGTTCTATAATTTATATACAAAACTAAGTTCATATAATATAACGAATAAATCGCACGCGTGATATTTTGTAGTGATTAAAGGCGTCGAGGAAATCAAAAGCAACTGGCTTATGTTGTTATGTTGGTTTTACACGCGATTTCACGCTCCAAGTACATAGATAAAGGTTAACGTTACATGTATTTAGAGTTGTGTATGCGGGGAGATTAAAAGTTTAGAGCGAATGTGAAATTTTAATGTAAAATAACATTAAATCTTATGTAGAGTATGTTTGGGTCTTAGTTGGATAGTTTAACGGGGACATGATGGTAAGTGGGTGAAAGGAGGGATGTGCTGTGCCGCGCTCCCGGCTGCATGGGTACTACCATCCTGCTTGTTTCTCCCGTGAAACAGCTTTGCTGTGTTTCGGAGAGAAGGGCAAGACAAGCAGTGTAATTACTGACACAGAGGCTTAACATATTATGTCTCACGATAAGGCAATACATAAATGAGTTGCCTGGGCTTGTATCAGGTTAACTTGTGTATATTCATGGGCGACGTCGACCACTTACACTCACGCACGTCTGATAGTTTGCCAATCCAACTAACATAAAAAAGTGGTCAGCGTCACCCATTAACAAAAAAGAGTTCACCAGTGACTAGCCCAAGCAACGCATTTTTTTTTCCTTTAACGCCGGGAAATGCTCTGAGGCATCCCGCGGGGGAGTGGGTCTCCCCAGACGGGTATGTGGGACTCGCTGCGCCCGAAAGCTGGTAAGTGGACGCAGCTCTACCCACTGAAACCCGGCGAGTGCCACCAGTGCCGCCTTTGGTGAGGTGACCCGGATCTAATAAACAAACTCTCCACAGAGAGGTTGTTCCGCATCACAGAACACCCCCTCCCAACGTCGGGACAGTACAATGGGGTGAGGTTCCCATCCTCGCCCCTTGCCCCCCTGCTCTTATGCCATGGTGGGGCCAAGCAACGCATCATCTTAGAATCATTTATCAGATATCAGACTGTTTATTCGTTTGCACAGGTTGCTTTGCAACGAATAATTAATCAGTCAACAATAGTAAAAATTTAACTTCTATTTTCACTATCTTTTATCTCCCTCTCATCTTCCGTTCGCCTCGCCCGATCACACTTTTCGTAACGTTCTCGTCACGCATACACCAGCTTACTCCCATTTTTACTTCAATAATCTATAACGGAAGATAAAATAAAATAGAGAAACAATGTGCACAAGCACAGGCTCGAGAGCAGCGGCGTATTGGGGAATGTCGTGTTATGACAGCGTCATGCCGTTTTCCGGCCTTCAAGTCGATTTCACTGCCAGGTGCGCCAATAAATATTTCACATCAATATAGGCGAAATAAGAAACTCCATTTTTAAATTGGTTGAAAGATACTTGAAAGGCCTATCGATAGGTTTATCTGAAGTGACAGTTTGTCTCCGAGTAATCCATCTATTGACACAGTGAATAAGATGCCGGGTTTTATATATCGTGGAGAAATCAATCTTAAAGTTTGTCATCCTTTGATGGTATAGACATCGGCACAAAGGCTCAAAATAGTTCATGTTATACTTGAATATATAATACAAGCAGCGCCCCGCGGCTTGACCTACTTATTTCACATTCCCGTGGGAGTACGGGATAAAATATAGGCTATAATTCTGTTATTCTGATGTATAAATAAATAAATAAAATAAAAAAAGCCTATATTTCTTACAGAACCTAGGTTTACAAAGTTGTGGTATTAGTAACGTAATATACGTAATATTTTTTTAATTAATATGTGCGTTTTTTGTTAGTTATTCTGTAAGAACCCCTCTGCAGGTAAAGGCCTCCTCCAAAGTGAGCTAGTCTTGTCTAGATTTTGCTGAAATCATCCAATTTGGACCCGCTGTGCGTTTTATTTCGTCTTCCCGTCTATTTCGGGGTCTTCCTCTTCTTCTTTTGCCTATTGGCCCTTTCCATTTTGACGTATAAGCTATGTTATTGTAATTTTCATGAAAATCCATTCAGTACAAGAGTAACAAACACCCATACATACAAACTTCCACGTTTATAATATAAGTAGGTTTACTGGGATTTTGGAACGAAGTTCCTTATCGCGCGTTGTGAAAGGGGGCTAGACGGAAAAAATTCTTACGAAAAGTTGTCACGACACTTTTTGCGAGTATATCGCATACGTAGGGTATGTATAGTGTCGCGCGCGCGGCCGCTTCGCGTATTGGCGATCGCAGCGTCATTTGGTTGTTTATATACATACATATTATATGTATATGTTCATATACACACACACATATGTATATGTACAATTTTTTTTCTTTTTTTTATTACAATTCCTTCACTAATTAATCGAAACGAACTTCGTTCCATCCGGGTGTCCCTTGATACCTCTCTTGGTTTTTTTTTATGTCATAAAGAGACAGCCGAGCAGTCGGAGCCTTATGGTGACTACCGACGCGCATAGACATCTGCACAACCAAAATTTATACAGATGTGGCCCTATACCCCTATACCCCCCAATGGGCCACGGGAAACTCACAAACCGCACGAAACGCGAAAGCTTAGCTGTCACTTGACGCCGGTGTTATGTGAGCGAGAGGTATCTCGGTCGTGCCGGCCCAATTCGGCTGCAAAACAGCATGGCACTACCTCTTTAAATAGATATATAATAGCGATGCTGGTATGTTCTTATTTCGAGACCCGTACTCTGTACGATCTTTGACATAAAAGCTCTGGGTTGTATCCTTACTAGGTGAGATGGATTTTTCTAAATTTTCCCGTGCACCAGAACATGAGACCATCGCTTGATGGCGGTGTAGAAAAACATCGTGAGGCAACCTGCGTACCCGATGAGATTAAAATATTTGAAGGTGTGTAGTTTACCACCCCACTTTGAGCCAGAGCAAAGGTAAACTATGGCCCAACACCCTCTTCACCTTATTTCGAAGAGGAGACCCATTTCCAGCAGTAAGACAGATAAATCCTACTAATATTATAAACGTGAAAGTAAGTTTGTTTGTTACGCTTTCACGCGAAAACTACTTAACCGATCATCATGAAACTTTGTACACGTATTCTTGGAGCTATTAGAAGTAACATAGGGTACTTTTTATGAAAAAAAAACTAAAATCTTATCCTGCGCAGACGAAGTCGCGGGCACCAGCTGGTATAAAATAATTCAGAGCATTATTCAATAAAAATATCATTTTGTTATTGAAAAATGATACTACCTACTTAAATTTTACGAGCTTATATAATTTTGTACTTAATTCACATTGTGAATACATTTAATGGTTATATTCACCTGATATGGATATTTTAATTTCATAATAATAAATTTGAAATTGATATCGATATTTGATTTCACTCGCTTAATAATAGTAATTGAGTCTTTCTATTATAATACGGGTTCAATTCCAACCAAGTAAATCGATGTGAGTGTTTGCTTCTATTCTTTGTAAGTAGTAGTTATTATTTTTTTCTTAATTTTGACCTTTACCTAAAGTGGCAACAAATATAGTGCCATATTTTAATCGTTTTATATTAAAACATATTTCACAATTATATTTATAAACTTTTTTTATAAATAGTAAAATATAAACTCGTAATAGATTTATTTACATTTTAAGGGCGTTATTATTAGTGGTTGAGTTTTAGTTTTTTAAATTACTTTTTTATTGAAATAAAATTCCTTGACTTTTATTATAAATATATTATATAAATACTGAAGCGAGTTTTACGAGTCATTGCACAAGCGACGTTTTTAAACGTTCAAATGATTGCGCGATTGCACTCGTTCCAAAATATACGATACGCGCGGGAAATCCGATAAAACCTATCTAGCCTACTTATATTATAAATTTAATGAGGAAGAAATAATGAATGTTTGTTGATTAATCAGATATATAATAATAATAATATCTATGGACGCTTTTACACCACGTCAATCTGGTCCCGTGGTAACTTCTCGAAGAACTTGTGTTACGGTTACCAGACGACGGAAATATATTTAATACTTTTATACTATACATATATATTTCAGATAAACATATAAATATATATTTCATTACCTTATATTATGTTCCACTGCTGAGCACGAGTCTCCTCCTCGAAATCAGGCGAGGAGGATTTTGGGCCATAGTTCACCGCGCTGGCCCAATGCTGGTTGGTGAACTTCACACACCTTCAGAAACTTTTAATCTCGTCGGGCATGCAGATTTCCTCACGGTGTTGCCTTCATCGGTGAGCAAGTGATGATCTCATGTTCAGATGCACGTAGAAATTTTGGAAAACCCATTTCTAAGCATCATAGGGGTCAGGATTGAACCCGGACCTCTCGGTCCAAGAGGCCATCATCGCTATTCTAGTCCTATTTTTGTTTACTTCAATAAACGGATTGAGCTATTTCTAGACTCAGAGCCAGGCTCAGGTAGCTCAAATCTAAATCCAGAAAGTAAATGCGCAAAATGGTTAGGTCTTAGTGCCAGGACCTAGCGTTCTTTTCTTATTTTACACGCTATAAAATAGCTTCACCTGTATGTTTGTATGTTTGTAACCGACTCCTTTAGACTTGATTTTGACTCACTTCTAACGACCAGATTTTGTTCACACTTTGTGGATTTATCGAGGACCGATGACAATACAATAATTTGATAAAATCATTCCAATATCCTGATCAGGATAATCAGGATAGCACATGCTAGGAAGGCGTAAGGTGCGCAAGTTACCTACATCACTTGTGTTGTTTTTAGTCTCTCACACATTTCTAAAGTGATTGTTATTAGTTGAGTACTTTAAATTAATAAAATCTTTAATTAAAAAAATCGACACTAAAAAGTAAAAAAAAAATTATAGTTAAAAAAAAAAAACTAAAAAACACGCATTAATAGCAAACCCAACTAAAAATTTGAAAATAATTTTTAATGGATGAATTAAATGGGTTAACAAAATTACTTATTGTAGAAAAGCGTGAGTTGCTCAATATTCATTATTAAAAATATTTCATCGGTATCTATTTCTTAAAAGTGAAGTTAATATAAAAACTTTGTTACAAGCACCACGCTTTTTTACAGTAATTTTGTTAACCCATTTAATTCTTCCATTAAAAATTATTTTCAAATTTTTTGTTGGGTTTGCTATTAATGCGTGTTTTTTAGTTTTTTAAAACTATTATTTATTTAAAACAAAACTTCAGAAAAGATACACACATAACGATGAACAATCGGTACTCCTGGTGAGAGAGTATCTTTTGTGCTAAGTTGCTTCTTTTTTTTTTTTTCTTTTACGCCGGGAAATGCTCTGAGGCATCCCGCCTGGGGAGTGAACAACCCCTCACAACGTCGGGACAGTACAATGAGGTGAGGTTCCCATCCTCACCCCTTGCCCCCTGCTCTTTTGTCCCCTCTTCTTATAAGAGGGGTACAAAGAGCCCCCTCGGTGCTAAGTTGCTTGTCGTAACTACCATCATCATCAGCCTTTATCCGTCCACTGCTGAACATAGACCTTATGCAATTAACACCAAGACTACCGATCTCTTGCCACTAGCATCCAACATGGACCGATTATTGCACGGAAATCGTCTTCGCACCTGGTATTGGTCGACTTATACTTCGTCTACCTAAACGCTGCCTCCAATCTTGAACCTATCATCACCATCTTTTCATTTCTACCATCATCAATTTTTGATGTCATCCAATAACGAATTAAATAAGTTGAGCGTTCACGACAAAATAACAAAAGCAAAAAGATGTTTCATCTAAAAGTGGAATATTCAATGAAAAATGAGAACTTTACACATGAGCGAGGGTGGGATACCTTTCATCCCTTTCATGTGAGCTTAAACGGAAGGTGGACCAAGTTACGGATAACAGATAAAAGATAAATGGATTGGGAAGATAGTTTTGTTGTACAGATATGGAAGCCATTTTGATTTTTTTTACACTTATACGCAATGACAATATAACAGTTTTAACAAAACAGTACTATGATTTTGGACTATTTGAGTGATTTTTGTATAGAAGTTATTGTAATAATCTAATTTATTCAGGCAAATGGCGCGCGATCAACATCGCCCATGATATTTTGCCAAGTCCAGTTAGTTATATTCTCCTTTAGGAGTCCAGTTAGGAGGCGGAGCGGGAGAGAAGAGCACCCGTAGGAGAATACGACGTCGACAGGCGGTTACGCCGTCGTGCGCGGCCGATCGGGGGATCTGCTGTGCGCGCCTTAGGTCTGAGCTATAAGGCACCCTTGTGTGTTCAGTGTACCTTAAGTGGAGCAGGAGGAGGGGATGCCATCCTCCGTCCCCAGAGCACACCGTTGTGGCCCGGTACGGACGTCCACAGCTCTCGTGCCGGGTCACCCAGACGACGAGGAGTACACTGCTGGGGTTTTGAGGGTAGAGTCTGCGTCTACCTTACCATCTTCTCAGGTGCAGGGTGTCCCACATAACCTCCGCCCCCGCCCCCCGGACCCGGTGGTATACCTAAGCGCATTACCTAGAGAAACCAAAAACAAAAATCTAAAGAGAGGTGTCAAGGGACAGCCGGATGGAACGAAGTTTCTTTCGATTAATTAGTGAAGACCTATTAATAAAACACATTACCAACAATTCAAATTAAGCAAGCAAGTCAAATTAAGTCAACTGTAGGTACGTGGAATGTGTTATAATGAAAACTACTTACATATTAAATTTTTCAAACATGTTTAAATTGTATAATTATTAAAGCATTTATGTAAAATCTGCCAATAGATGGCGTGGTACACATGTATAATTACTTAAAGTTGACATAAAACTGCCAATAATTAATGGCGTGGTACATTTATATGTAATTATTAAGGTTTCCGTGAATTCTCCAATAGATGGCGTTGTTTAGTAATTGCATCACGCTATAGGTGATATGATGTTAATAGATAAGGTTTCAAACTTTTATGATAAACAGTAAAAACACACACACACTATATCAAAAAGTGTCACACGAATTTTTCGTAATAATTTTTTCCATCTTTCCTTTCGCAACGCGCGATAAGAAACTACGTTCCAAAAGATTCTGTTATATATTAATGTCAGATTTTTAAACTTCTCCTTCATGATATAAATACTTATGCCAAATCCAAATCTTTAGGATAATGTTATCATAGCCTGGGCCCAGTATGGAACAATGTCGCGGGGACTGCTTGGTAGCGGCCGACCAGTCCCCCCTTACGAGGAGTAGTCTGTCTTGCCGCGCCCACCTCTCGCAGAGGTGATCCTGTTGCCTGAAAATCCGGGACGCTCAAGAAGCGGCTGAAGGCGCTCACCGGGTTTTAGTTTACGGGTAGGGCACTCCTAGATGCGAGTCGCACATAGGGTCAGGATTTACCCGAGATCCTGGCTACATGCGTAAAAAGCATTTCCCTGCGAAAAGAAAGGGTTATCGTAACGCATTCTAAAAACTTAGACTATATAGATTTTTGTATTTTATAGTTTCTTAAACGACAAACATTTATCTGTCACATATTTGATATTTGCGTTTGTTGGCTTTAAACAACTGTAAAATTCATCTAAAACGTAATAATTTACCTTCCGTCTCATTTTGCCAACAAAGCTTCATAAAGCACTCTCTAACATTTAATATGTGCCTGTTTGGTAACAATTTGTTTTGGGACATCTATTTAGGAATGCTCATTTTCCTCTAATAAACTGTCGTTCATTAGATGCTTACAAAAAGTCTAAACTCTAAACAGCTTATGATTATTGGAAACTTTGTTGATTATCGTTGACTAGCTGATGCTCGCGTCGCCACTCGCCCGTGTTAACTTAGAATCCGACCCTAACCAGGCTGCTGATCATTATTTTCATAACCTACCTAGTGCCCGTGACTTCGTCAACGCAGGATTAGATTTTGGATAATTCACACAGTATCCTTATAAATTATAGCCTAATTTTAGTATTTATTTTGTGGTATTGCGTAGTCTTCGATATTGTTGATCGAAGTACGTAGTTGAGAACAGCTGTACGGAGTTTAGTAAGATAGCGGGCGCATTCCGAACAATTCTATCAGCTGTAAACCCAAGAGAATCCAAATAAGATACGCACGGTATTAAAGCACCAAAACTTTTTTTTTTGGTAGGTATTAATATAGTTGAAAGATTTTTCTAAACTGACAAACATAACCTCTTTATTGAAGTGAAAACTTCTTTTGACGCACCGCAAAAAGATTTTTGTAGGCTGTGAGTGAGGCTGATCAGTCACGCTCGGAAGTGAAAGGCTCGATCGGGTTAATCCGAGACAGCTACGCTGTTTCACGAGACATATAAGCAAGATGGTGGTATCCAAGCAGAAGGGAGAGTGGCAAAAATCATGCAGATAATCTCTCTGAATAAAGCTCTTCTGTTCTTAAAAATATATCTTATAAACTAATTATAAAGTTCTATTCTATAACATAGCAATTGTAAATGCTTAAATCTTAAAATCAGCCACTTATTCCGTATTTTTAAATAATGCAATGCCTTTAAAAGATTTAAAATGCGTCATAATTGGTTGGTTGGCCGAGTCTCCGAGTCTCCGAGTCGACGCGACGGTCTAAAGAATCGCACAAAAGTGGATGGCTCCATTCAATTGCGGAGTTTCGCTTCCATTACGAATTTTCTAGAAAGCCTATTATTTTATAATGTAAGTTTAATAAAACCCACTTAAATTGTGTATAAAATTGAATATGTAAAACCTGTAATACTATGAAATAAAAATCCTACCTAATTGGTACCAAAAATATAATATACATAAATTATGCAAAAGTTTACCATTTACTATACATACAAATCAGACATCCATACTATATATTACATTCCCACGCTAAAAATAAATATTTTTATATTTGATACGTTATAAGATAATATTATAATCCTGAAAAAAATCCTTCTTAATTATATTATATTAACGAGACCCATCATCATCATCATCATCATCAGCCTCTATCCGTCCACTGCTGAACATAGGCCTCCCTCAATGAACACCAAGACGGCCGATTCCTTGCAACTCCCATCCAACACGGACCGGCCCCTGCACGGAGATCGTCTTCCCACCTGGTTAATGGCCGACCAACACTTCGTCTACCCAAACGCGGCCTCCACTCTAGAACCTTATTACCCCATCGGCCATCCGTTCTCCTGAGTGTGTGACCAGCCCATTGCCATTTCAACAAAATTATTATAATTATTATGACGTTACAAATAATAATTATTGTTTTTATTAATTGATGTGTAATTTAACATTAAAATCTTTACTGTTTATAGTTAATAGACCCAATTTAATTATTTATTTCTTGTTTCAGGTAAGCTGTTTCATTTTTTCATCGCCAGATATAAGGTAGATAAAGCAACTGTACAAATTATTCATAATTTGGGGTACTTAGCTAAATTTTATATTTAATTATTTAATTTAAAAGGGTATTTATATCAATACTAGTTGTCCTCATGGTTTGACATTAAATTAAAAAATCCTCCAAAAGAAATTGCACATAACCTTCAATTTATTTCTAATTCAATTTTTATTTCAATAATTCAATAAATAAATTGCACATAACCTTCTATTTATTTCTAATTCAATTTTTATTTCAATAATTCAATGAATAAATTGCACAAAAACTTCTATTTATTTGTAATTCAATTTTTATTTCAATAATTCAATAAATAAATTGCACATAAACTTTTTAAATAGTAGGGCTGTGGTAGGGCTATGAAATTTTACACACAAAATTCTCTCCAAAGAAACAAAAACAATCAAACTGGTACCCGTGCTCCGCGCCTGTCGCATGGGTACTACACCAACATCCTTATTTATTTCATGAAACAGCTTTGCTGTGTTTCAAAGAAGGGCGGGACAGATATAATTATGCACCGAGACTTACCATTTTCCATCTCAAGATGAAATGCCTTGTCTTTTGTCCTGCGGTATCGAGCATATAACCGGAATAGAGCGGTATAGCTTTATGAATTTTATATGAAAACAAATTCCACCAAATTTGTGACGCTGTGCCGGTTCTGTGCTTTGATTGGCCGACTGATAGCCATTGATGGATGATCGGCCGATGGGACATACAAACATGTCACTGGTTGATGGAATTTCTATTACGACAGTGACAAATCACTGACCGGTTTCGGAATTTTATGACTCACATTACTACTCTATCCGGTAATATTCTCGATGTTCCGCGGTGTAAATGTATTTAGGCATGTCGCCAGACCTTTTTTTCTGATGGTTATGTGGGACTCGACATCCACTACCCACTAAAACCCATCGCGGGTTTTGCAGTCGCCTATAGTGAGGTGCCGGATTTATCAGCAACAGGGCACCTCGACGACTGACCGGACTCCTTCACTCAGGGGATAATTCCGGCAAAGATGAAATGCCTGTGGAGGATGTTGACTTACCATCAGGTGGCAGGTCTGTCAGTTGGCTTATAAAACTAACATAAATAAACTATTACCCTCACATAACACTGGCGTTAACAGCTATGCTGTCGCGTTTCGTGCGGTATGTGTGTATGCGGTAGGGAAAAGGAGGGTAGCGCATCTGCATAACTTTTGGTTGTGCGGATGTGTATGGGCTTCGGTAGTCAAAAAAAATTAAACGATTTAAAACGAAATACTTACATCATTTCACTTTCATATATTTCGGCGTTTTCATAGGCATCACTAACTACTATTGTATAAACATCTTAGTCAAGTCAGTTTAGTTTTTGCTGGAAATTTCAATTCAAACCATTCATTATTTATTACAAGCTGGTTCTATTTGATAGTTCCATTGGGAACATAAAGTGAACACTTTAGTTCAACAAATATTCTGAAATGAAAAATCATTTAACTGTAATGTAGAGAGGGTAACTAGTAATCTCCCAGGGGGAGATATTTCCGTTGGTTAAACCGTTATTAGGTAAAGAATTTCGGGATTTTTTTTTCTTCATCATCAGCCGTCCGACCTCTGGCGACTTCACTAAATGTCTTTTACCTATTATAAAAAAAAGATTCCGACGAATTGAGAACCTCATTTTTTAAGTCTGTTAAAAATGTGTATTACTTAACATTTCAATTGCCTCACTAATTACTGTAGGTACTCCTTCAGCATATAATGTTTAACTATGGCATATCGTCAGGCGTCGTGCCATTCACAAAATGGAGCATAAAAAAAAATTATATAGAAGTAAAAACAAAAAAATTAAATTCAAATACAGGCTGCTATAGAGTCATTCGGGGTAAGAGCACGCGGCGGGTAAGAGATCGCAGTGCTTAGATTTCTGCAGGGAATGGAGGGACAGGGGGCACATATATGGCAAAATCAGAGGCGAGCTAATGGCCACATTGAAGCCACGCGTTTGGTTGCCGTGCGGCGTTGTTGTAGAAAAAAAAAAGAAAAAAGTGTGTTTTTCGTTGTTTGACAGGCAGATTTTTATCGTCTTCATGATCATATTATTAACGTGATAAGTAGTTTTTTATTACCACGCTTTTATTACCACGCTTTTATTGGGTTGTATCTATGTATGTAATGGAATCTTTGAACATGATTTTGACCCACTTTTTACGACCAGATTTTGTTCAAACTTTGTAGATTTATCGAGGACCGATGACAATACAATAATTTGATAAAAGTATTCCAATATCCTGATAAGGATAATCAGGATAGCACTTGCTAGGAAGGCGTAAGGCGCGCAAGTTACCTTCATCACTTGTGTTGTTTTTAGTCTCTCACTCATTTCTAAAGTGATTGTTAATAGTTGAGTACTTTAAATTAATAAAATCTTTAATTAAAAAAATCGACACTAAAAAGTAAAAAATAAATTATAGTTTAAGAAAACTAAAAAACACGCTTTAATAGCAAACCCAACAAAAAAATTGAAAATATTTTTTAATAGATGAATTAAATGGGTTAACAAAATTACTTATTCCGCTTTTTTACAAAGCGCTTTTTTAGCACCTCACGCTTTTTTACAAAGCGTGAGGTGCTCAATATTCATTATTTAAAATATTTCATCATTATCTATTTCTAAAAAGTGAAGTTAATATAAAAACTTAGTTACAAGCACCACGCTTTTTTACAATAAGTAATTTTGTTAACCCATTTAATTCATCTATTAAAAAATATTTTAATTTTTTTGTTGGGTTTTCTATTAAAGCGTGTTTTTTAGTTTTTTTTAAACTATAATTTATTACTGTTGTGACTCTATTAATGCACTATCGTTAGCGAGAGATTATTTTAGGTTGTCTCTTAAACACATGTATATACAGGCTAAATAGTCAAAAACTAGTCTTGTGGGGTAAGAGAGCGGGGTCAAAAGAAATTACGCGAACTCTTAACCTTACGTGCATTCTTTTATCCACAATGATATTTATCGTTTATTGTTAAGTCGGTTAAAAATACAAACATAGTCACTATACAAAAAGGTTTCAAAAGGTATCATAATATAGTCGCCATCTGCAGCGCCATCTAGTGGCAATCAAAAGACAGCATAAACGCGTTCATGAAACATGTATTTTGCCAACTTTCATAATGATCAAATAGTAAACATTCATTTGAATATTATGAGTTTAAATTTCATTATTCGAAATGGCTTTCTTATTCCAAATCATCATAGTATGAGTAAATGATAATAGTAAAAGGCTTTCTCATGAAACATACATCCATATGAAAGTACTGTATCGCTTGTGAGACCTAAAAAGTAATAAAACACCAAGTACTTTCGTTTTGATTGTTTAACAAACACGACCTTGCTCTGTTTACTTTACTTTTTAACGCGACTTTCAATTATTTTTAGTAATAAAGTTGGTCTGAACAACACCTAAATGTGGAATTTAACTTTTTCCCTTGGCATATGCCTAGACCAATTTGGCAGCGAGCCAATGGGAGCGACCCGATAACTGAATATGCAAGTGGACATGACTAGTATTAGGGTTGTCACCGCTGAGTTTCGGAAATTAAAATTTTAATTTCTAGTATTAGCATAATACCTAGGTAATTCTAAAATCTTTTTTTCACTTTTCCACTTTTATTTTAAATACGTTACAAATTAAGATAAAATTACACGACCCTATCTAAATTTGTAACGTATTTAAAATAAAAGTGCAAAAGTGAAAAAAAGATTTTAGAATTATTATGAAAATGAATTTCTATCAAGAACCATCAGTACATTGTATCAGTTATATTCTAGTATTAGGATTGTCACCGCCTAGTTTCGGAAATTAAAATTTTAATTGCTGATATAAGGGTTGCCACCGTCGAGTTTCGGAGATTAAAATGCGTTACCATGCGTTATGCGACGGTAGTCTAGTGGGTATGGGCTCGGTCTCTTGACCTGAATACGGTTAGACTGAAGTACGGTGCTGGTAGTCTGACATATGGCAACAGATCAGAAAAATCTGTCTACCTGTTTATTTACTTTCTACCCTTACTACTGTATAACATTCTTAGACAAGATATTGAGACACATTAATCTGGATCAATTTGTTATCGTACAGTTAAACATAATTTTCAACGCAACAATTTCTTTTTAACCGACTTCAAAAAAAAAGGAGGTTATCAATTCGTCTGTATGTTTTTTTTTTTTTTTTTTTGTATGTATGTGACACGATATCTCCGCCGTTTGTGAATGGATTTCGATGGTTATTTTTTTGTTTGAAAGCTGTAGTTTTCAATTTGGTCCCATATTAATTTTATTAAGATCTGACAAGCCGTTTTTTAGTTATTCCCAATAATGTCTATTTGGTTGGTTTTGTTTATCTTGATGATATGATCATTTTATTACGTGTCGATGTAATAATTGTATAGGATGCTTTGGTAGCACACCATAGTATGTCGCGGTCATCGTAATCATCATCATCATCACCATCATCATCATCATCATCATCCTTTATCCATCCACTGCTGAACATGCCTCCTTCAATGAACGCCAAGACGACGAATTTCGGAATCACTAAAAATTAAGAAATAAAAGCATTTTACAAAAAATTAAAACCGACTTCAAAAATACTAAACTAAAAAGTAATAAAATAACAGTTTCTTTAATGTTTGTGCTTACAACATATAATCAACTTAATCTTCTACTAATGTACAAACTTTGCGTTTACCACGTCATTATAGTTACTTTTGGAGTCGGTGTCGTATTTGTTGCTGTACACACTGACACCGACTCCAAAAGTAACTATAATGACGTGGTAAACGCAAAGTTTGTACATTAGTAGAAGATTAAATTGATTATTTGTTGTAAGCACAAACATTAAAGAAACTGTTATTTTATTACTTTTTAGTTTAGTATTTTTGAAGTCGGTTTTAATTTTTTGTAAAATGCTTTTATATGATAAAGTTTCAAAAGGTCATACCTATGTGCTCGCGACACGTTACTCGTTAATGAATCAATTTGAAAACTGAAGAACCTTTTTCATCCGTGACTAAACATCAAAAATTTTGCTAAGCTTTTCTTGACAATATAAAACAGATAAACCGCCTGTTGATTAGAAATGCATATACATTTTTTTCTATTTTGGCTCACTTAGTATTTTTTTTTATGTATACGTCCTTTAACTTCTTAAACCAAACCTAGAGCTAGTTCTCAGAAAGTAGGCGCACTAAAGCTTAATTGAGTCATGCCCATAAATATTTGCCAACGTTGAGTGACTCTGTTTCATTTAAATGGATAGTTGCTGAAGATGAGTCATGAAAAGAAATAAAAAAATACTGCCAATGAAGCTGTTTCAAATAAATAATAATAATATCTATGGACGCTTTTTTACTCCACGTCAATCTGGTCCCGTGGCTTAAGTTCTCGAAGAACTTGTGTTAGCCCACCAGACAACGGTAATATATTTAATAATGTTATACTATACATATATTTAAGACTAGCTGTTGCCCGCAGCTTCGCCCGCGTTAACTTAGATGTAGAGCCGTACACGGATTGATGATGATTATTTATCTATGGACGGGCGTAGGACTTTATTTTATAATATGAAGTGATTAATACCGTATTTTTGTAAATAGCTTTTACATTACCGCTTTATAATTGCCAATTTTTAAAGTATTAAAATGGATATAGGTAGTATGTTATATTTAACTAATATAGAATATTATTCCATCGCGGACTTTTCAGTAGGCATATTTAGGATACACAATTCTACCATACATTGATACAATAATAATTATTATCCTAACTTTCGGAACCGGGGCCGGGCCCGGCTCGTGCGCGAGGCGCGGCATCACGGAGCGCCCGGCTCGCGCGGCTCGGTCGAAATCACGGTGTCGCATTATTTTGATTTTGCTATATCTCCTAAGATATGCATTTCATTTGCATGGTGTAAACGGGAAAAACATACTTCATGAAATGGTCAAGCTAACTAACATATTTAAAATGATAAGGATTAATACCACATTTGTGTAAATAGCTTTCCAACTACCGTTTTATAATTGCCCATTTTTTAAGTATTAAAATGGATATAGTATGTTATTCTTAAGAGATACACATATACCATCGCGGACTTTTTTGTAGATCTTTCTAAGGTGTACAATAATGTCGTAAAAAAAATGTGTTTATTTACGACATCAC
This sequence comes from Helleia helle, assembly GCA_963853865.1. Taxonomy (NCBI): domain Eukaryota; kingdom Metazoa; phylum Arthropoda; class Insecta; order Lepidoptera; family Lycaenidae; genus Helleia; species Helleia helle. The sequence continues at coordinate 12,586,824 of OY971433.1, read as the reverse complement.
ATTAGAAACCTCTAAAATTATCAGTGTTTATCTACTATATTATTATTTATATTATACACATAAACCATCCTCTTGAATCATTCTATCTATTTAAAAAAACCGCATCAAAATCCGTTGTGTAGTTTTAAAGATCTAAGCATACAAAGGGACATAGGGACAGAGAAAGCGACTTTGTTTTATACTATGTAGTGAAGGAAAGAAGGAGAAACAAACAAAAACAATAAACAAACTAATTATATTATTATCTAATACCTACTTTAAACTTATATCTAAAAACTACGTATCTATAAAAATCTGCAGCGCGCTTATTGCGAGAAGAGTCGTTAAGAACCACGTCCATTCGCATTATGAGTGACAATGTAAGTGAAGTCGGCGCGTTTTTTTTTTTTTTTCGAATTGACCTATGCTATGGTCCAAAGACCTTTATGCGAAATCGGAAGAGTAGGAGAGCTGATGGCTTCTACCACTACCTAGTCGGCGCGTGAGCGCCTTCGCCTTTTTATAGATGCAGCCGATGGCCGTTTCTCGCGTTAAACAAAAATCAACCGTATAGCCGTACCCATACTGGCGCGGCGAGATTTGAAAGTTTTATTTCATCTATATCTTGTGTGTTTATAAACCGATTTCTATAATATTTTTTTTTATAAAATAGATATTAAAGTGTACTTTTAGAATATGGGAGTTTGATAAAGATATAGCTATGTGAAATACAATATATTTATGCATTTAATACAATTTGAAGAAATGCTTACGATTAAACACATTATTGTGACTAATTTATAAAAGATAGTGTTCCGTACCTGAACAAATAATTTGCTTAAACTAAAATAGATATATGAGTTATTTCGTATTTTCGTACATCTGCAAGGTAGCATAAATTGGACAATATCGTTTAAGTACATATTATTATTTTTTTTCCTTTGAACTGAGGGGTCGCTTTGCGATATACCGCCATCCGAATGCGATCGTGAATGCGCCCTCTAGTGTGCGCTTATAGTCAGTACAAACTCAACCACTGCCGCGCGCGCATACAAACCGGGAGGCCTCCCGTAACCCGTTTAACTCGATCGAGGATTAACATCATTCATCCTACGCTGGAGATCCGAATCAGTGTGTCCCTATGGTGGTGTTGGATACGAGGGTTGGAACAGTTCGCGTCACCTACAGAGTCTCCGGAGCAGACCACGTTGCCGAGGACAGCGGTGAGTAAAGCGGGTGACCCCGGCCCTATATCTAACAGATAGATATATACTATTGAGGACTTTTTGTAGATCTTTTGATGACCATCATCTTTGTAATACATACTTTTGGTGTATGATCAACGTATGCGAGGATAACAGCTCGAAAGCGCATTTTCATCCGACTTGCTTCAAATTTATCATCACTGCTCAGCTCCTATGTGTCTTAGCGTTATGTTATATAGCCTATAACCTGCCCAGGAGTATGGACTACAATCGTACCAAGTTTGGTTAAAATCCCTTCAGTAGTTTTTGACCCATGCGTGCATATACAGACAGACAGACAGACAAAAAATTTACTGAATGCATTTTTGGCATCAGTATCGATCACCATTCATCCTCCAATATTAATTTTGAATATATATTCAATGTACAGAATTGACCTCTCTACAGTTTTATTAGAAGTATAGATTTTTATTATATAATACACATATTTAATACACATCTATGACCCAGGAACACAGAAAACTTTTTGTTCCCTGGCGGGATTCGAACCCGTAACCTCCGGCTTGAGCGCCAACGCGCTAACCACTGAGCCACAGAGGTCGTCATAATAAATATAAATATCATAAATTTCAATCATAAAATGTATAATTAACACTGATTCACATAAACAATTTAATTATTCTGATATTTCAATTATATTATCTAAACTAATTAACTGAATAGATAAATATTAATGTTCTAAAACTAGTTGGTTTTGATTGAATTATGGAAGTCATTAATAATAATTAAAAGTAGTTTAGCTGATTAGTTTAATACGAAAATTAGTAGGTTTCATGTTTTATGTTCACTGCTAATATTTTAGTCTAATTTGCATTATGGGTTTGGTAGAAATAACTTAACTATATTCGATTCACTAAAAGCAAGCAGAAACAAACGTACCCAGCAGTCAGCACACCCTCGAAGTGTGCCTGGGATGGGTGGCGACCCAGCGATGATGACTTCTGGACAGCAATGGTCTCCTTTTTGAGAGACAATTATGTCCCAGAAGGAGACCGACGAGCGGGTGAGAGAGGAGGCCGCCGACGAGGCCTCCCCCCGCGGGTGACGAACGGGGGTGCGTAGGAGGCGCTACTTCATGCGCCTGCAGTAACGCCCCTGTGCTCGTGTCGGGTTCAGGATAGTAACCTGGGCTCAGTACGACACGACTCAGTAGCGGCTGGGTATTCCCCCCTTATGAGGCCTGGCCTACACCGGGGCCACCCTGTCGCAGACATAATCCCGTTGAATGCAGATCCGGGACCCTCAAAAAGCGGTTCGCAGTGGTTTTAGTTTACGGGTAGGGCACTCCCAGGTGCGAGTCCCACATAGGGTCAGGATCTACCCGAGATCCTGTCTATATGCGTAAAAAGCAAATTTCCCTGCGATAAAAAAGGACCAAACGTACAGAATCGGCCATTTTGTTTTCTGTAAAATTGAGTCAAGCTGTGGGCGAATAGGGAAAGAAGTTGCCTATACAAAAAAAATACAGATAGTTTCGTTCTTTAATCATTCCGTATATTTTTGTAAAGTCCATTACTAAGACGTTGAAACGCAGAATAAAAATGAAATCGTCTAAACTACATTTTCGGCTTTAAAATAAAAGGAAAGTTACAATATAATGGACGGAGGAATAATGCGGCTTTCAAAATGGCGCAGTGTTCAAGAGCTACAAGAAACAGTCTAGGGCTTTTGATAGGACACTTGTAATAGTCTTCTGCCAACAACATCTCAGAGATATCTATCAAGTGTCTCTCAAGGCTGTGGTTTTGTGAAACAAGTCGTTTTTTGAATGAGTTGTGATATAATGAAACAAATTTTACGGATTTTATCGCGGTTTATTAAATTTCTTACATGCCCTGTTTAGGATACTTTACAGCGACGATGGTCAGGGAAGACTGAGATGTATATGTCCTAACGTTACAAAGATATTCGAAATTACGCTATGAAGGTTCAAGAAGTAGTACCATGCTAGTGGGAGGATAGGGGAAAAAAAAAAAAAAAACGCATCTGCATAACTTTTGCTTGTGCGGATGTCTATGTGGTCGACACCCACCATTAGTCACCATAAGGCTCCGACTGCTCTGTTGCCTTTTTATGGCATAAAAAAAAACAATATTGTTTTCTAATGTTTACGCGAATTCCACTCAAAATAAAACAACTTTTATGGATCCTATCGCGGTTTGCCTACTAAGATTATTATATGCCCGACGTTTCGGATACTTTACAATAAGATAATGCTCTATGTAGTTCTAACTAGGCGTTGCAATAGCAAAACCGCTTGGTGCTGTGATAAAATTTTCAGGGCGTAAGTAAGCGTCTGTTCACACTACGTCTTTGTTTGAATATTCCAACATTAGGAGGTGTGAGCAGGTCTTAAGAGCTGTTTTATTTGTTTATGAAAGCACAGTATTCTTGGAGTTTGCAGAATGGTGGAATTCTCTTTGCCCGAATAATTAGTGGTATTAGAGTAATGTTGTGTCTTTAATGTATGTTTTGTGTCCCTATAATGTGTTTAATTATCTTGCTCATAGGCTCTTCTGCAGTTACCCCTACGAGGGTAAAGAAACTATCATTATGGGGTAAGATTGAATTTTAAAATCTAAAAAAAGATAGGTTGTAAAATTTAAAAAAAAAACATAATAAAATTGAAAAAAGTCAGTTTTTCGTATAAGTCAAAATTTGATAAAGTTTGAGGACCATTGATTTAACAAAAACACTGAAGATATTTTTAATTTGAAAGTAGATCATTATATGATTGTAAGGTGTGAGTCTGCGTCTGAGTTACCAGGTTTGACCGTTTTGGTGTTCATAGAAAGAGGCCTAGTCTCTATGTCTAGCTGTGGACGGGAAAGGCCAACATGTGTCTGTGCACCCCATCAAATAGGTTTTCCAAATTATGTATTTGTGTCTCGTTTTATATTTTATTTTATTCCCTGGATTATTAAAAAATGCCAAAAATCTATGAAGATTTGTGATTTTTGATTTAAATAAGAAACGCCGAATTTGATATTTTTGTAAATTTACCCTTTCAAAGTGATAAAATAAAGGATAGAATTGTTCATTCAGATAACGCCCCAGCTGCGTTATATATAATATGCGTATAGCCTGAACTATATTTTTATTCGAAATCGTTCGATTGGATACGGAAATGAAAACTTGCCATGGGTCTTTTATTTATGGTCCAATCATTGCGTAACATTTTGCCTGCCCTACACCCTTGGTCAATAAATATTACAAACATTACATTATTTTAGTTTTGTAGAGCGATCGTAAGTTTAACTAAGGTTAGTTTTACAAATTTTACCAATTTGGAGAGCGGAAAAGAATATTAGCGTTTTTATTTATAGAATAGAATGGCAAACAAGCAGTTGAGGCCTTTAGCGAAGCCTTTTCGAAGCCTTTTCGAACCCTTTAGGGCGTCGATAGTCACCAGACAGACGTTAGAATGAAAGCCGACCCTAACATATTTAGTAGCGGTACTCACCGGGTTTTAGTAGAGCTGCGTTACTTACCAGCTTTTGGCTGCAGCGAGTCCCACATACCCGCCTGGGGAGACTCCCCCTCAGGATGCCTCAGATCATTTGCCGGTTCTGGGTAGGTAAACTCGTGGGCGACGCTATTCAACTATAATAAAAATTATAAGATGAACTAGCAATTACTATATTTTTTTTTAGTTTCTTACATTTAATAAACTACTATATAATGGAAAAGAAATACACAACTTGAAAAGATCCCATAACATATTCAGGTTGTTAATATTTGATCAATAAGCGTAAGGGGTGTTATTAAATCAACCTCTTCGGTGAATAAGTATCGGTGTCAGTCCGCCCGGGGCGGTTCATTTATATACAGGTTGGATTCATAAGACTCGACTCTTTTAAATTTAATCTACATTATTATAAGTGATTTTGCTACAGTTATTAGTGGAAAAATAACATATCCCCAAGTCATAAATAGCTCATAGTTAATATATACATTACTATGTAGATATTAGTTGAGTTAATAATAAAACCCACCATCTAACAACAGTTATTATTACAACTAAGATATTATTATATACAAAACACGAAGTTTTACATAATAGTTAATAATTCATAGTTCATATACGCATATATAATATCAACCCTTATATGTCCCACAGCTGGGCACGGGTCTCCTCCTCGAAATCAGGTGAGGAGGGTTTTGGGCCACAGTTCACCGATGCGCTGGCCCAATGCGGGTTGGTGAACTTCACAAACCTTTAAAGACTTTTAATCTCATCAGGCATGCAGGTTTTCTCACGATGTTTCCGTCACCGGTGACCACCGGTCAGGTGCAGGTATAAATTTAGAAAAACCCATTCCTAGTCATCACAGGGGGGGGGGGGTCAGGGTCGAACCCGGACCTCTCGGCTCTCACTCAAGAGGCCGAGCCCATACCCACTAGGCCGTCGTCGCTCACATATTAATCTTACTATGAGGATATTTGTTCCAACCCATCGCCAGGAGGCCGTGTGGTCGAAGACTACACGGTTGGCAGGGGCAACCCCCCACTTTTACAAACCTTAAGTGAGCCAAATGGGCTCACACAAATCCGATGTAGCATTAGGGCCTTCGGGCCGTTAGCATAGATCCATCCGAAAAAAAAAGGATATTTGTAGACATTAATTTCTCCATGATGCATTGCAGCTGGGCTTCTCCACGCTGGTATCTTTTCTCGGCTTTTGCTAGTCATTGCAATCTTGTACTGACTCCTGCTTCTGCTGCTGCTGCTGTTCCTGCCTTAATTAAAATTCGCATTCCTTCGGTATTCCTCGGGCTCCAAGTCTCATGTTTTTACCGCTGCTGATTCTTTTTTGATATCGCAGGGAAATCCTTTATAGAAGTAGCCAGGATGTTCTCTAATCCACTTGAATACACACAAAAACCTTCTTCAATATCGGTCCTGCCACGCAGAACTCCTTATTATATCAAATCCTTATATAAAGATATGGATTTGATATTGTTCCAACACATTCCCGTGTTAGAATTTAACCCGCGATCCTCAAATGGCATGCTATGATAGTTGCAAGATGTCACTTTATGTTGCCATTAATTTATATAAATGCGCATTTATTCTCTTTGTCATTTAAGTGGCGTTTAACTTGCGCATAATTCAGAGCCGTTCAACAATGTTGTCTCATGCATAACGACACATGCAAATCGCCCATTACATGATATTTAACATGCAATTAAATTATCTACCTATGCTGATCTGTCATGTATTATATGCCATGACCATATGGGATAGTGGTAAGTGTGTCTAGAAATAGGTCGTGAGTTCCAACTCCACAAAGATTAGAAATACGGAATATTTACCATGTTTTAGACTTTTCGCGGTTCGATATTCCGTGGCATTGCCTGCGGATGCCTTGTTCACGAGAACAGTTCTAACGGTCATGGAACAGATTTTTACAAAAAATATTAACATATAATAATATCAACCCTTATTATGTACCACTGCTGGGCACGGGTTTCCTTCTCGAAATCAAGCGAGGAGGGTTTTGGGCGATAGTTTACCGATGCGCTGGCCCAATGCGGGTTGGTGAACTTCACACACCTTTTGACTTTTAAACTCATCAGGCATTTTTCCTCACGATGTTTCCTTCATCGGTGAGCAAGCGATGGTCTCATGTTCAGGTGCACATATAAATTAAGAAACGCTTCTTTCAAGGCATCCCAGTACAAGTAATGATTTTGATTTCAGAAATTTCACTTGATGAAATTAATAAAACGTTAATGGCTTGTTCGGACATGGCATCAACCGCGCGATTTTAAAATCGCTTGGTAACCGCGCGGGTCTTAATTATATGTAGATTATTATTTTGGGCCTGTTCAGGCACGATTACATGTCAAATTTGAATTTAGAATCTTGAATACTCGCCATGTCTGAACGAGGCCTAAATACCGCTCAATGACTATAGAGAAGTTAAGTTAGTTTTCTTTAGAACATATTCGATAACCGTGCTACTGCACTGACGTTTCTGAACTAATGTTAATTACGCTATTAAGTAGAATTGATGCAATTTAAGGTCTAAGTCACACGCTTGCATAATTTAAATTATGTAGAGTTCGATCCTGTAATATGTTAAAAGGTATATGACACTTGATGTATAGGTAATATTATAACTTGTTAAGTATTTTTTTTTATATTATATGAATATATATATATATATATATATATATATATATATTTATATATATATATTACGACCTTTATTTATTTGACGACCTTTGTGGCTAAATGGTTAGCGGGTTGGCGCTCAAGCCGGGAGGTAGCGGGTTCGAATCCCGCCAGGGAAATAAAAGTTTTCCGTGTTCCTGGGTCATGGATGTGTATTAAATATGTGTATTATATTATAAAAAATAAATATATGTATAGTAAAAAAGTATTGAATATATTACCGTTGTTTAGTACCCGTAACACAAGTTCTTCGAGAACTTACCACGTGACCAGATTGACGTGGTATGAAAGCGTCCATAGATATTATTATTATTATTACATTTCTTTCCGTTGTCTGGTACCCGTAACACAAGTTCTTCGAGAACTTACCACGGGACCAGATTGACGTGGTATGAAAGCGTCCATAGATATTATTATTATATTATTATTATTATTACATATATTTCCGTTGTCTGGTACCCGTAACACAAGTTCTTCGAGAACTTACCACGGGACCAGATTGACGTGGTGTAAAAGCGTCTTTATTTTATGGTCGAAATCTTGTATATTATGATTATTAAACAGATGTGTTGACACGCCATGTCTGGTATGTGGAATCTAGTTGCTGTATAGTTGATGTGTATAGGCAAGCTACAACAACAATCTAATATAAGGCTATATAAATATTTAATAGACAGCTACAATACAACAAATAACAGATTTTGATAACGGGAACGGGAATGAGAACGGGAACGGGAACGGGAACAGGAATGAGAACGAGAAACGGAAAAAGGCGGTTTTTTATAATCAATCAAGTTCAATTTTTTTTTCAAATAGCAGTTTTTAAACAGGCTATATAAGAAAAAACTACGAGTAAAACTACATAAACAGCTAGTGTCAAACAACCTCTTTTGATTAGCCTTGTTAGCTTCGATGAGTTCCTTTGAAAGTACAAATGAAGCCGCGGGCTACAGCTACCTTAAAATCGCCTCTGATGTTTAATCTGTTCGAAACTTGACGTACCCTTATACCTTTTTGCCTGATGTTTGTGGAACTCAAGGTGCGCCAAAGTTGATGGGCTCGGTAATCCGGAAATATCTAAAGGAAAGTAAATATATCTTTGAGTATACATAATATATTATAGAGTGAGAGTGTCACGCCGCTTCATTGTGCCGATCGTAAGCAGATGCGTTATATATATTTATCTATAGTAAAGCGCTGTCAGAATGACCCTCCATGCGTAATGCATTAAAAATATCTATATTTGAAATTAAGACATTCATCATCATCATCATCATCAGCTTCTATCCATCCACTCCTGAACATAGGCACCCCTCAATGAACACCAAGACAGAAATGTTATTGCTTCTTTTATTTTGCTTCCGGGAATAATTCTTACAAATTGGCACTTCACATTTCACCATTTTAACATAAAAACAAATATATATCCCTCGCGGACCTAATATGACGCGTGTTGTTTTAACACTGATTGAACGTTTTCAAGACAATGGTCTATGTTCATACCCGTGCTTACAGTTCATACTTGGTGACGCGCGCTCTATATAATATTTATACTCTAAGAAATATATCCTTTGTTTTTCATTCAAGCACCTGCACCTGCTAATCCTTTGGTAGTGGGTGTATATGGATGTTGCTGATCACTTACCACCAGGTGAACCGAATGTCTGTTTAGCTCTTTCTAAAAGAACTTAGGCTCTGGTTTTAGTGAAGTGCTTCTGAACTGCACCAGTAAAGTAAACAATTTCGAGGAAACCTCTGTAAAAACCTAATCAGTCATAGGTACTTCCGATAGAAGTGAAAAGAGAAGGTGACTGTATCTTTCTCGCTCGGGCACACTCGGCGGTCCCGAGTTCATCCGATCGCGCCTTTCACCTTCGACCGTGACGGATTAGGCTCACTCACTATTCAAAAATCCGAAGTAGATTTTAGATACTTGACATAGTGGTACTATTGTTTTCTAATTTTAATATTTACGAAAACAGACTAGGAAATATTTCTTTTTATTAAAAATCATTAATCCCTAGGCTTACTTACGTCGGTTACTGAAGAATAAATCTCAATAAACCATAAATAACAGTTGTATGGTAATTTCAAGTTTATGGACTCCATTTTTTCCCGAATGCCTATATTTCGTCTTTTTAACCGACTTCAAAAAAAAAGGAGGTTCTCAATAATTCGTCTGTATGTTTGTATGTATGTGACACGATATCTCCGCCGTTTGTGAATGGATTTCGATGGTTATTTTTTTGTTTGAAAGCTGGTGTTTCCAATTTGGTCCCATATTAATTTCATTAAGATCTGACAAGCCGTTTTTTAGTTATTCCCAATAATGCCTATTTGGTTGGTTTTGTTTACCTTGATGATATGATAATTTTATTACGTGTCGATGTAACAATTGTATAGGATGCTTTGGTAGCACACCATAGTATGTCGCGGTCATCGTAATCATCATCATCATCACCATCATCATCATCATCATGATCATCATCCTTTATCCATCCACTGCTGAACATGCCCCCTTCAATGAACGCCAAGATAACGAATTTTGGAATCACTAAAAATTAAGAAATAAAAGCATTTTACAAAAAATTTAAACAGACTTCAAAACTACTAAACTAAAAAGTAATAAAATAACAGTTTCTTTAATTTTTGTGCTTACGATATATAATCAACTTAATCTTCTACTAATGTACAAACGTTTTGCGTTTACCACGTCATTATAGTTACTTTTGGAGTCGGTATCGTATTTGTTGCTGTACATTACCTACCTACCTACCTTGGCTGACACCGACTCCAAAAGTAACTATAATGACGTGGTATACGCAAAGTTTGTACATTAGTAGAAGATTAAGTTGATTATATGTTGTAAGCACAAACATTAAAGAAACTGTTATTTTATTACTTTTTAGTTTAGTAGTTTTGAAGTCGGTTTTAATTTTTTGTAAAATGCTTTTTATTTAATAAAATTTTCATACATTTTTTTTAAATTAATGTATGTCAATTTTCACCAGAAATTGTTTGCCATAAATCACATTTACCGTGATTAGAGACTGTCAAGCCTAATTGTAAGTGGTTTCGAATATTTATCTAATTGTATTCCATTTACAAAGCGCGATAAGATGTTGGGGCCTATTTTATTCAGCCCTCCGTGACCCCTGTTTGGCCCACATTCAAACTCGGAGATATTTAATTTGGCCGGTCCTCACAACCGTCGTTGAACCTTCCCAGTGTTGAGTATTTTTCTAACGCAATTTTATTGTGTTGGTGTTGGTTTATATGTGTTAAGAGATTTTAATTTTTTATACAAATTTAACATGAATTGTGAATATTATTATTCGTAGATATTATTATATAAAATTTCTTTCAATTATATTATAAAACCTGACCATACATTTACATATGCTAAGTTTATCGAAAAAGTATGTCTTGGGTATATTTGTTTTGTTAACTTTTTTAAAACGTAAACGTATGTTATTTTCCATTTTCAAACTTTATTTAATTTGAAAATAGAATGACATAAAAATAATAAAAACACATTTTCAGACACTATAAATTGTTTTCATTATCAACAAATTGCTGATAATCAAGCAAAGGAAATACTGCAAAAATTCAATTAAGCGAAATGAACGACGAAAACGACATAAAAATAACATAATTATTATTTACAAGCAGCAAGTCATATTATTATAAGAGGCGTCCATTGGAAGTTTTGGCGTCAATAATTTCAATTTATTTCAAAACGAATGTAAATATAAGTTGCCACCTAATATTTCACGATAAAAACCTTATTTTGTTAGTTTTCAATACATGATTAGGTAATATTTGTAACAGAGAAAAAAATATCAAACATACCTCTTATTAAATAGAGATTCACATCTTATGGGCAAACGGGACCGGTTTAAGCCTCTTAACTTTCTTCGTAGATGAGTCAATACATGTTCTTTAAAATATTAGAAGGAACTTCTCTAATTATCGTTTTCAACTACATAAAATAACAAAAACCGTTTCATCGTATACGTCCCTTAGTTATAAGCTCGCACGCATATGGAAAGTCTCACCCCGCTCAGGACGCCCCTCTAGTGCCCCTCTAGCCCCTCAAGTCCCCTCTAGTGCCTGTCCGGTATTAGAATTATTCTTTAACAATGTGTCGCCTTAAACACAACTCACTAAATACTTAGCTCCAACTAACCCTCAACTCTGTCTTTGACATTTGTAAACAACTAGAAGTTTACATTTATCTTTAAAAGTAAATTTTAGTAATATGTAGGAGAGCCTTAATAGAACGGTAAATTACAACCGGATAGAGTAGTGATGTGAGCCATAAAATTCAGAAACTGGTCAGTGATTTTTCACTGAAGCAATATAAATTCAACCAACCAGTACGTCCCATCAGCCAATCATCCATCAGTCGATTATGTTCGATGGGCCTAATAGACTACTCTTGACTATAACAATTCTTAGTTTATGTATGACATTCTCCCCTTTTTTGGAAGACAAAATAGGTTTGTGAGAGATCCGGTGCCCCCCACACACATGACAGCACAGAATACTCAAAGACTACCCCAGGAGGGTACCGGTCGCGCAAGCACCGGAGAATCCCTCTCTAGGCCTCCGGGCTCAGAACAGGTACTTGAACCCGGAGCCGTCGGCAGAAGTCCCCTACCACTATGACCGTGGATTTCTGTAACATTAGGGGACTTTATACCAATCTTGACGCCGTCCATTACCACCTCCAGACGGCGAAGCCGGCCTTGCTCTTTTTAACCGAGACTCAGATATCCTCTCCGGCTGATACTTCTTATCTCTCTTGTCCGGGGTACAAATTAGAACACTTTTTTGTACCGCGGGCTGGAGTTTGCGCGTACGTCAGAGAGGATGTCTGTTCTCGTCGCCTTGGCAGTCTTGAAGGTAGGGACCTCTCCATCCTCTGGTTGCGCATTGACAGCGACGACCATCCCCGCGTCTATGCCTGCCTATATAGGTCCCATAGCAGTAATGACGAAACCGACCGACTTGTGGAGCACATTCAAATGGCTACAGATCCCATCCGCAGAGATCGTGATTCTTGGTGATTTCAACGCCCATCACAACGAGTGGCTCGGCTCTCGTACAACCGATCATGCGGGAAGATCTGTTTACGAGTTTGCCTCAGCATATGATCTGACACAATTGGTGGTATCACCAACTCGTATCCCACATGTGGAAGATCATACGCCTTCCCTGTTGGACCTTCTGCTGACCTCTCACCCGGACAATTACGTGGTCTCCGGACCGGCTCATCGGACCACTGTCTGATCCGGAGTTCTGTACCTGTCGCAAGCCCATCATGGCCTTGTTTTGCGGGCTGTCGCCGCGTTTGGCACTATAGGTCAGTTGATTGGGATGGGATGCGGTCCTTCTTTGCATCCTACCCATGGGGGCGAATTTGCTTCTCGCGGGATGATCCAGACATCGTTGCCGATTCTGTTGCCGATGTGGTGCTGCAAGCCATGGAGCTTTTCATTCCAAGCTCTGCAGTGCCTATAGGCGGCAAATCCAAGCCCTGGTTTGGTGAAACCTGTAAGATGGCTGCACGCCATAAACGGTTAAGCTACCGAGCCTGGGCCAAAGCATCGATGTCCCAGGATGTAAAGACCAGCGCTTTGAAAAAGGAGTATAACTTTGCCTCCAGGTCCTTCAAAAGAGCTATTGCTGAGGCAAAAGCGGAGTACGTGAACAGAATTGGCGAGAGATTGGTTCGACTTCCTTCGGGAACTCGTGCATTCTGGTCTCTTGCCAAGGCTGTTCAAGGGATTTTTTGTAAGCCATCCCTACCATCTCTGTACATGAGGAATGACTCGTTGGCCCACACCGCGAAGGAGAAGGCCGATCTTCTAGGCACTCTTTTTGCTTCCAACTCGACTTTGGATGATCAGGGAAAAATACCACCGACGATCCCTCGGTGTGATACTTCAATGCTGGAAATAATTTTCCGACAGAGCTCCGTACGCAAAGCACTATTTTCGCTGGACATCCATAAGTCGAGTGGGCCTGACGGCATCCCTCCGTTAGTGCTACGAACTTGTGCTCCTGAGTTGACACCCGTCCTTACGCGTCTTTTCTGGCACTCTTACTCATTAGGCGTCGTCCCATGCTCGTGGAAGACAGCTTTGGTACACCCGATCCCTAAGAAAGGGGACCGCTCAGACCCGTCCAACTACAGACCAATAGCTATAACTACCTTGTTCTCAAAGATTATGGAATCCATAATCAACTGCCAGCTCCGGCGATATTTGGAGGAGCACCAGCTGATTAGCGATCACCAATATGGCTTTCAACGGAATCGCTCAGCTAGTGATCTTCTAATATTCCTAACGCAACGATGGGCGGAGGCAATTGAGAGCAAGGGGGAGGCGCTGGCGGTTAGTTTGGACATAGCGAAGGCCTTTGATCGGGTGTGACATAAAGCACTTCTTGCAAAGCTACCATCTTATGGGCTTCCCGAGAAATTATGTAGGTGGATCACCAGTTTTTTGGCAGACAGGAGCATTAAGGTCGTTGTCGACGGTGCATGCTCGGACCTCAAGTCTGTAAATGCTGGTGTTCCCCAAGGTTGTGTACTACATCCAACCCTGTTTCTTCTGCATATCAATGATATGCTGAAAACCAGCGGCATTCATTGCTATGCGGATGACACCACTGGAGATGCTTTATACACTGGCCGCCCTAATATTTCTCGGGAACAAGTCAATGAGTGTCGGAACAAACTTGTGTCTGAAATCGAGTCTCTGCTGGCCAGAGTCTCGGAATGGGGGCAACTTAACCTAGTCCAATTTAACCCCAACAAGACACAAGTTTGCGCGTTTACCTACCGCTAAAAAATCACCCTTTGTCGTTGCTCTACAATTCGAAGGCACTTCCCTAACCGCCTCAGCCAGCATTGGGATACTTGGCGTCGATATATCTAGAGATGTGCAGTTTCGTGGTCATTTGGAAGGAAAGGCTAAACTAGCCTTGAAGAAACTCGGCGTGCTCAATAGGGCGAAGCAGTATTTCATGCCTTCACACCGCCTTTAATTATACAAGGCGCAGATCCGGCCTCACATGGTATACTGCTCTCACCTCTGGGCTGGAGCGCCCCAGTATCAGCTCCTTCCATTTGTACGCATTTAACGCCGGGCGGCTCGAATCGTCGACGACAATGTTATCTCCAATCGGCTTGATTCTTTGGCGCTGCGTAGAGATGTCGGATCGCTCTGCATCTTCTACCGCATCTACCACGGGGATTGCTCTGAGGAATTGTTCGGACTAATACCTGCAGCAGAATTCCACCACCGGACATCGCGGAAATACTCCAAATTTCACCCACACCATCTCGATGTCCGGAAATCCACAACAACTCGATTTTTACGGCATTTCCTGCCTCGCACGACTAATATATGGAATCAGCTGCCTCCTATGGTGTTTCCGAACCGATACGACTTAGGGACCTTCAAGAAAAGAGCATACTCATACCTGAAAGGCCGGCAACGCACCTGCTAACCCACTGGTATAGCGGGTGTCTGTGGATGTCGCTCTTCACTTACCATCAGGTGAACCGACTATCCGTTTGCCCCCTCTTCTATAAAAAAAAATGCTTTTATACTATACATATATTTAAGATTTTTATTATATAATACACATATTTAATATACATCTATGACCCAGGAACATAGAAAATATTTTTGTTCCCTGGCGGGATTCGAACCCGCAACCTCCAGCTTGAGGGCCAACGCGCTTACCACTGAGCCACAGAGGTCGTAGTGTATTGCGAGTATCAAGGTTTTTGGGTTTCCCAAGGCTAGTTCTAATATTCGTTGCCGCAGTGGGAGTGGTATCTCAATCATACAAAAACAACAACTTAGATACCGTTGAATGTTTCGCTACTTACATTATTCTTATGTAAAGTTGCGTGTTCTTAGCAATGAAAAAAGCTCGCGTGTTGAGGGTTAGCATTTTATGCTTGTAATGGAGTTGTAAACGAGTTTCGGCTCATTTTAGACACATGGGCAAATGTTTGTGAGGAAAAAACACTGTCTTTGTAAAGCTCTAGAGGATAACTCGTGTTGAAGTGCCCTTACACAGACGCTTATGAAAGCTTTATTTCGCCTACTTAGCTACTTGTACACGCGGCACGCTCGCGTGTCCTCATTTCTAATAAATTAATTAACAAACAACTTCTACATTCGTTAAGAACATCGCTGTAAGTATTTACACTAATTTAATATTTCAAAACAAATGTACCAACAAGCTAACCTCATAAAAGAACAACTACTAGCAGATACGGTCTGAGAATGGTGGTTTTTTATAATTGTTTATCCTATTCGTATAATAAAAAAACGTATGTACGTAAATAAACGTAATCGTATTAAAAAATGAAAATATAAATACTAAAATAAATTCTAAAAAAATAGATTAATAAATAAAATAAATAAACTCCTAACAAAAAAAATATTTCACAAAGGAGATTGATCTTAGCATTTTATATTTTACTAGGCCGGCAACGCTCCTGCTAATGACGTAGCGGGTGTCTATGGACGTCGTTATTACTTAGCACCTGGTGAAATGACTGTCCGTTTGCCCTCTCTTCTATGAAAAAACTAGTAGACGAGCCACCTAACAATAACGGGTGCGATGCCTATGAACATGGACCAGTTCACCTAGGAGTCCATGCAATCTATTCATGCATTTCCTATCGTAGATGGAAGATGGTCTCTCTGTACCAGTAGTACACTACCCGGCCTTTTTTTTTCGGAAGGGCTAGACTTTTCGGCCTGATGGCCTTTAAGCTCAATCGGTACAGTAAGTTAACAGATGGCTCACTTAAGAAATATTCGAAAGGGGGACGCCCCCTCCGTGCCCCGCAGGGGGCGCGGTTCATCGCGCGCGCTGCTCGGGAGAGCAGGATTTGGACTAGTCAAATCCGATACGGTTGACGAATCTTTTACGGTTGAATTTAACCTATCATCATGAGGGCCGGCCCTCATAGAGGGAGGCGGGTCATACGCGGTGCCCAAGCAATCTAGCAGTAGCGTAGTGCTACTGCTGTTAGCGCGATCTGGGTTTGTGTCTACTCGTATCGGATTCGAACCTAAGTTTTCGCGATCGGTCCAGGGTCCTTTTCCTCGGTAGTATAGTGGTAAGTAACCCCGCCTGTCACTACCCGGCCTGCCCTTGTCTCCGAAACACAGCAAAGTTTCAAAGTTTCCTTTGCAGACGGGCGCACAAACGGAGAGAAATGTTTTAAAACAGTTTTAAGTTCAACCTAATTACAACCATTACACCTAGTTATAAAGTCCCAAATGTTCAAAATATTATCTAATACATTATTATTATCTAATGCATTATTTTTGCAAGTTTTGAAAGCACACTGCAGCATTGTGAGACGTATTTACATTGGCTGTGTTTAAAGCGAACTAAACAAAGTAAGAGCCCACTTTTTAAGTGAGCTCTTATATACCAAGGCAGATTTTTTGGGCCAACCCGATATCTAGTTGATATTGTTGGCCGAAGGATAACACACAACATAAATAATTGTTGAAAATACATAATATGGTAATAAATTGTCTAAGTGATAAGTTTCGTCAAGGGAAATAGGGAAAAAGTATTTACTTCCCCGAAGAACTGCCGATTACCGAGTCCCTCAACTTTTTCTGGAACTTCACTGATGCGAATTCGAAATATAAGTCAAAAGTTTTCGGAAGAGATTACTGGAGGTGATTTAATTATGGGATTCCATATCTAGGGTCGTACCCCCCTTAGTACCTTTACTAAGGGGTCCTTTATCCAACACACAATACATAATATGTGCGTTGAATCAACTTTTACACGTGATAATTTTATCCTTAGCATATTTCTAATATTAACGCAAAATTGACTTATTTAAAACAGATTTGACATCGCGGGTCGAGTACCTCAAACGTCAGAAATGAGCAGGTGATAAATTTTGTAAAAAGTTAATTTTTTTAGTTTAAAATAGACTGAAGAATGTCCTGTGTCTCCTATAATAACTAAGATCGTACCTAACGGTTACGGTAACGGTTAACTGTTGAAACATTTAGTTAACCGTAAAAGTATTACACGCTGCAGCCATCTACCGGGCTACTTGCAACATATTTAACGCCATCTACCGTCCAGGACGGCGAAGAAGGTTATAGGAAACGCTGTATATGCATTCTATTTCATTCTCTCGCAGGATTAATCCTATTTAGGAATATGTTTATCTCTTTTGGTGTCACTTTTTTGTTTCATCGAATTTCCAAATCACATCGGCACCTGGGAAAAACTTTCACTTCAATAAAATTAAAATTATCTTAAATAAATAAATATAAACATCTCATTTAAACTTGAATTCAAATTATTTTTTTCTTCTTATTAATTTTAGTGTCAGTAAACAATTTATATATTTTTTTTATTTTACAAAAATGGGAAGCGAGCCGCCGTAGCATGGAGCTGCATACAATCCAAAACATCGTGCAAATTGCGAGACAACAATTGCTTAATCGCACATTTGCTTAATGCTCATTAACATGAGACATCATATAACTCATAATCACATACAACTCACTAACATACAATTAAAATTACACATTTCATGCGCATTTAGAAAAATATTATCGCTGTAAAAATGGATGCATATTATTTTGCGGAGAAAGGTGTACGGCGTAGTTCCCTATTGTTGTCGGAAATCGCCCGCTTACGTTTTTAGTGTGTGGTTCGAGACAAAAAGATTGCGCCGCTTTGTTTTTGTGTATATAACATGTATAATATACACAATTATATTTTTATGAACATAGATGTTAATGAATTTAAGATTCTTTAAGATAATATAGGTACTTAACAGGAAGCCTGGCTTAGTAGGATTGATGTCAGACGTTTTTTCATAAAGTAATAACTTCAGTAGGTACCTTCATGTAGCTTACATGTCATAACATGTAGGTACTTTTTTATTATATTTTTGTAATAGCTCTTACAAAAATATAATAAAAAAAGTACCTAGCCATTCTAATTTGCAACCGAATTGGGCTGGCACGACCGGGGTAGTACCTCTCGCTCACATCATACCGGCGTCAAGTAACAGCTATGCTGGCGTGTTTCGTGCGGTTCTTGAGTTTTGAGTTGAGTTTCCCCCGCATTGGGGGGATAGGGGAAAGGAGGGTAACGCATCTGCATAATCTGTGGTTGTGCGGATGTGTATGGGCGTCGATAGTCGCCAAAAGGCTTCTTATCGTCTCGGCGTTCATGAAACGTCATATCTACAAGTAGTCGGAAATATTAGACAATCATTATCATCATCAACCTTTATCCGTCCACTGCTGAACATAGGCCTCCTTCAATGAACGCCAAGACTACCGATCCGTTGCCTCTAATAAAAATATTAGATAATGAAGTTTAATCTTCGTTAGTGTTAATCCGCGATACGTAAATGATAGTTTAGCTAGTGATTCGAGTATATATCAATAAATATATGTAACGCAAAGCTTTTGATCGCTTTAATGTGAAAATGGCCTTGGCCTGGTTGTATCGTGGTGTTGTAACTTAAGTATGGCCTCTAACATAGTGAATAATTAGCGTGAACGAGGAGTTCCGGATTTGATTCCCCAGGGCAGATAAAATGAACATATTTAATAATAATAATATATATGGACGCTTTTACACCATGTCAATCTGTTCCCGTGGTAAGTTCTCGAAGAACTTGTGTTACGGGTACCAGACAACGGAAATATATTTAATACTTTTATACTATACATATGTTTAAGATTTTTATTATAATGGGTGTATTTGGAACGCATGCAAAAACGAAGAGGTATAATAGTGTTGGCATAGCCTGACATGATACAAGTGAAAAAAACGCGTTTCTTTTTTTTTGGTTGCCTTTTTTATTTAATTTTTTTGTATAATCCGGTTTAGTAAACATAATGTTACAGAAATTTGATGATAATGCTTTAAAATAATCGTTTTTTTTAAACGGCAATGTAATTGGCTTATGGTTCACGCCGGCCAGCGGACTGCATCAGCTGACAGAGTTCGCTGTTCGAGTTGTATACATACATTGCGGGTTTGCAAAATACATAAGTCCTAAAATTTTCTTAAAAAAACGTTTCTGAGATAAATGGTTATATGAATTATATAGTATATAAATAGTATATTATTAGGGTTAAATCTTTGCAAGCGTTTCAAATAGACCTGGTATAATATACAAATTTAATACACATTCATGACCCAGGAACACAGAAAACTATAATTATAATAATAGCTATTAACTCCTAAGCGGCTGGAGCTATTTTGATGAAATATTTTGTGTTTGTGTACAAGCGAATTAGAGACACTTAAAATGTTTTCAGCGTCCCAAACCCGACGTCCGTTAGATAATTATAATATCCATTTCTAATATATACCTAATCTAGATTTATAAGAGGTTGTAGTGTTGAACAAGGTCCTCAAATGTGTTGTGATCTAGACTCATATAATAAAGCGGAGTTTATTTGTTTGTACTAATCTCAGGACCGACTGGTCGGGTTTTAGAATATTTTTTGCATTTCATAGCTCATTGGATTGGTCCATACGCTATTTGTCAGTATGTAATATATTACTAGTTGTTGCCTGCAGCTTCACCCGCGTTACTCAACTCCTATAAGTCACAGCGTGATGTTTTATAGCCTATAGCTTTCCTCGATAAATGGGCTGTCTAACGCTGTCTAAAGAATTTCAAATCGGACCGTTAGTTCCTGAGATTAGCGCGTTCAAACAAACAAACAAACTCTTCAGCTTTATAATATTGGTATTAGTAGATTTTTGCCAGTATTTTTAAGTGAAACTTCCTTGCGCGCATGAGTCGACGTCATCGTCACGAAAATGTGAAACGTTCTTTTCCAAGATGAGGGAGAGAGTGATTCAGACCGATTAAGAGAGAGTAAATAGGTGAACGTAGCATGAAGCACATAGCCATGGAGTGAGAGTAGGGAGCAATCGAGTGAGATCGAGAAAGAGAGTGAGATAGAGCGAACGTCGCATCAAGTGTCGGAAAATTAAAGCTTTAGATAAATATAAACGAGATTTTAAAATTTGTTTGCTCAATAAGTTTCACTTCTGACATGTGTACTTTGCATTTTTTGTCAATTTTATGCATGATTTGTTTTATCGGCATATTTCGATAAAAACCTCGGGATTGATTATTTCATAAGGAACGATATAGGCTATCAAAATTATCCTTATCTGGATATGGCTGTTATGTATATGGCCCAAAAGACGAACCAAGCTGCGGGAAAAAACCTAGCAAGTAATTCCGCCGTAAATACATTTTTAATGTTCCGGAGGTACTAATTCCAATCTTATGAACATACAAACATTCTTGGCGGAATTCGAACCCACAATCCTTATTTAAAATGTTTAGCCTAAATAGGCTAACTAGATATTTAGACTAGTTTAGCTAAACTAGCCTAAATGGGTAGTTATCAAATTTTGTTCCTGACTAAACTTACGTGCAATATCTATCTTAAATATGCAGAATTTTTACAGAGCTCATCCCATATATATGAAAAGGTTAAATTGTTCGTGAGTAACTGGCCACTAAGGCGCCCTTCTGTAAGGGACGAGAACATTATATATTTATAGGTAATTTTTATTTACGGTTATTGGATTCGGCAGCAACGCTGACGAGGAAAGATATACGGGAAGTCCTCATAATCCTGTTACTTTTGGTAATTTTTATCATGTTCCTTTTTGCCATATGTTTTAATTTTTATGTTAGACTAGCTGTTGCCTGCAGCTTCGCCCGCGTTACTCAACTCCTATAAGTCACAGCGTGATATTATATAGCCTATAGCTTTCCTCGATAAATGGGCTGTCTAACGCTGAAATATTTTTTCAAATCGGACCATTAGTTCCTGAGATTAGCGCGTTCAAACAAACAAACAAACTCTTCAGCTTTATAATATTAGTAATGAAGAGGGGGCAAAGTGACTTTCGTTTCACCTGGTGATAAGTGATAAGCAACATTCATAGACAACCCTAGAAGATTAGAAAGTGTTTTGCTTAGAGATTTAAAAGATTCACCTTCGTTTTGTTGAATAGGATTTTATTTTCTCTTCGAAATTCCTTATCGACTTATACTTACTACTATAAATTTACTAAAATTGACAAGGTCAAGTGCATAGACATTTTTCTTTATAGATTCAAATCTTAACCGCTCACTTTGAGGCCAAGCAATTAAGACCATTCCTCACACATTTTGAACATAGTACTTATAAATGATTTCCCTATACAGTGCTTGCCTCATTTATAATTCTATTTATCTTTTTCAGCTGCTTAATTCATCTCGAAATGTATGTTGAATAGCCTAACAAAATATACAAAAGCTCAAAAGAAAGTTAATGACTTGTGAATTAAATGACTACTGATCATTGAGATGAGCTTTTGTGTGTGTTGCTGAAGTGAGAAGAGCTTTTGTGGATTCAATTAGACATATACTTGATTAAACTGAATAGCTTTAATTTTTGTTAATCATCAACTTTTATAAGCAAAACTTTTTTAAATTTTTATTTTATTTTGGATTTATTATAAATCTTTTATTAAGTAATAATATATTAATAGTTTCCCATTTTTGTAAAAAACTAAGTAAATAAGGAATAGATATGAAAAAAAAACACGGTGAAACAAAAGCACAATAATCGTTCTCTTTATCTCCAAAGGCGTAAAATAAACATTGCACGTTATAACAAAGAAGGCGCAAGATATTAATAAAGAGTTATTTCTTGTTCCCGTTATTTGCATAAAAGGGATTTCGAGTCAAGTGCCTGTAAGATGACAGAACTTAATGAGTGTGGTCCGCACTACCGAAGTACCGCTGTAATTATACGAATTAAACATTCCCATTAGGTTGTCTATGGATGCCTAGAAAGAATGCCAACGAGATGACAAATTCCGTACATTGGTCGGCTCAAGTTTAATTCAAAATATCTTTATTTCATATGTAACCAACTTTGTAAAATAGTTATGTAATAGAATCAGACGTTACCCTGCGGAAATTCATTATCATCAGCCTCAATCCGTCCACTGCTGAACATAGGTCTCCTAGAACTTAAAGAACGCCAAAACCACCGATCCCTCGATACTCGCATCCAACACGAACCGGCCTGTGTACGGAGATCGTCTTCCCACCTGGTTAATGGCCGACCTGACTGCTAAACATAATATGTATGTATTTAGATATATATAAGTATGTATCTGTTGTTGTCTGGTTATCATAAGAAGACGCTCTGACTAGTTTGAGATCAGATGGCCGTGTGTGAGTTGTCCCAACATATTATTATTATCATACAAATTGTTTGAACTTAACGAGAATCGAACTAGCTACGTGCTTCGTCACCTGACCAATAATCCAGTCGGTTAAATGACTACCGTAAAAGTTTTCCCATCTCCCCTAAAAATACGTTACCAATCCCTACATCCCTACCTTTTTGTTATCTTGTTTAAGCAGACTAAAAACAGAATTCCAGGGATGATAAATTTAACATTGTAAGAATCATCCCGGCTATCTGTTTTCATTATTACGCCTTTGTAACCTTTAATTAAATGAGTCCACTTTTTTCCCAAAAGAAATTTAAAAATTAATCTCAAAACTCTGACCAAGTCGACGCACAAAATATTCAAACCTTCCTGTGAATCTGTGTTTAATTAATCTGTCCAGATTGTGTTTTTGAGTTTTTGTGTTTTATTCATTATTATTGTGAGTTTATGATTTTTTTTAAGGTCGAATGCGCGTAAAATTCAGCATTCAGGCATTCTATCTTTGGCTTTATAAAACAGGAATGGAAATAGAACCAGTCACATGAACAAGGCATTCGTAGACGATATAAAAAAATCAAGCTTCGCGAAACGATAATCAAAAACGCAGTATCAATCAATAGTTATAATAGTCTTGGGTTCGTATTTGTTGAAGTGTAAACTTCTTTTAGCGCGGTACGCATATTTTTAGATGAGATAAAATCTCTGACCTCACGACACCGCACACGTAACGCTGGAGACGCAGTTTGACGTTTATATGACGTGGACTCGCGACACCGCATACGAAACGCTGGAGACGCAGTTTGACGTCTATATGACGTGTACTCACGACACCGCACACGAAACACTGGAGACGTAGTTTGACGTTTATATGACGTGGACTCGCGACACCTCACACGAAACGCTGGAGCTGCAGTTTGACATTTGATTTATTTATATAAGATTATGCAATATTTGTTTTGCAAATTGTGTTGCTTCTAAATTATGTCATGTTGCCATTTTGTGCGCCGTTTAAATTGTATAGGTTGTCATAATCTGTTACAGCCTGAATTATAGGTATTTGAATTTGATTGTTTTGTTTTCACTTCTATCGGCAGTCCCTGTGACTGGTTGGGTTTTTATTTTATAAAATAGTTTTATTTACTAAAAGCTCGTTACTAAAGATTTGTAGTAAAGACTTCCTGGCCTTTTTTTCTTGCATTATATGGTGTAAAAGAAACTAGGATCCGTAGTTCAATTTATCGTTTGTAAAACAGGCTCATATGGGAAAGAAAAACAAAAAACGGATGTGTTCAATCGATTACATAATTTATAGATAGACTTCAAACAAGTGTTGGTATTACCTATCGTATATACAAACAAATCCTTGACCTATTTCTATCACAAATGTAAGAAGAGATAAACTCAAATATTCTATTGCCTCTTAGATTCTCTCATAACCATCTTTCACTTCGAGCATATAATTGGATAGAACAATAAAATTCCGAAACTGTCCAGTGATTTGTCACCGATCGAATAGCAATTTGGCCGAATTTGTTTTCATACAAAACGTAACATTATCGCTCTATTCCGGTTATATGCTGGATGGCTGGACATATGCCTCGTACAATGAACTTAACGATGAAAAAATTGGTTTCATAAAGACAGTATTTGTTTTATGAAACAATGTTTAACTAATGCATTGTACAGTTATGGGAACCCAAAAAACGTCTGAAATCTTTCGATTCATGTAAAGAAAATTTGGTTATATTTTGACATGTTTAAAGTGTTACAAGTTTGCGAGACGATTCGAGAAATGTGCACACTCTGTACACGTGTACAGGGTGTAATTAACCACACCATCAAACGTGCATTGATGGTGTGGTTGTGGTTTTTTATTGGGATGTGTGGTGGTGGTACATGCAAGTGTACACATATACATGCAGTGTGGGAAAGAAGGGGGATATTATCTGCATGCATAGCATCTTCTTTTCCACGCGTGCACTCACGCATTTTCTGTAAAGACTGCGTAATTCGCGGAATTATTGCTAACTAATATAATATTAACTCATAACTCATATTATGGATTTCGGACCAGTCGTAAATTTAGTGGCCACGTTTCGGTCCGAAAGTTTGCCGTAACTCAACGTCCAATGGAGCGAGCTATGATGTGGTGTTTCTTTGACAGATAGGATGCGAAACGAAGACATCCGCCAGAGAACTAAAGTTACCGATATCACACGATTAAGCTCGTTGAAGTGGCAGTGGACTGGTCACACACTAAGGTAAACGAATGGCCGATGCTGCACCGCCACGTCAAGGCCTGAACCATGGTGGGGATGAATGAGTGGCCTGGTTTATTTTCACCCAAACATGTTTATGGTCATGGGTGACACAGACCACTTACCATCGATGACAAGAAAAAATAATGCCGGCAACGTCCAGGTACGTTCTGGTGTCTATGGATGTCACTGATCAATTACCACCTGATGAACTGACTGTCGGATTACCCCCTCTGCTATACAAAAGGGATATCAGACACTTAGCTGTAATTTATGAGGTGGATTATGTCTTCGAGGCAGAAAGTATGATGGTGTTAGTATTATAATATCTAGCGACTGTAATGCGTCAAGGAATTTTATACGAGAAAAACCGGCCAAGTGCTAGTCGGATTCGCGCTCAAAGGGTTCCGTACCATTACATAATATACAACATTAGAACACTTTAACAAAAATTAAGGTTTATGTTTATGCAATTAAATGCTTTTTTTCATATATTTGAGTTGATTGCATCAAAGGTGCGGTTTACTATTTATGACGTATAAAATACGTACGAGATCTTGTTCAAACTAATTTTCGGTGGAAGTTTGCATGGTAATGTATAATATTTTTTTTTTTAGTTTTATCATTCTCTTATTTTAGAAGTTACAGGGGGGGACACACTTTTTTCCACTTTGGAAGTGTCTCTCGCGCAAACTATTCAGTTAAGAATAAAATGGTATTAGAAACGTCAATACCATTTTTGAAGACCTATCCATAGATACACGGATGGGTTTGATGAAAAAAATAAATTTGAGTTTTAGTTCTAAGTATGGGGACCCCCAAAATTTATGGTTTTTTTTTCTACTTTTGTGTTAAAATCTTAATGCGGTTCACAGAATACATCTACTTACCAAGTTTCAACAGTATATAGTTCTTATAGTTTCGAAAGAAAGTGGCTGTGACATACGGACGGACAGACGGACAGACATGACAAATCTATTTTTTTTTGCCATTTGGCTACGGAACCCTAAAAACTAGTATGCATTGACAATTTTCAAATTCACCAAAGATTTTCAGAACGTTTTTATTATTTCATTTCACAGAGCTTGGTATTTTCAATTGTTCAATTTCGTTAATATCTTATTTGAATACAAAATCACTTGTCATTGACTCAAAGTTGTTTCATATTTATTTTCAGCATTTTTTTATTATGACAAAAAATATTTCACTCTATTTAATTAAATATTTTTAAGTTTTTTATTTCATCTTTAACAACTTCTAAGTTTGATAATAGGATGCGATCTTCTGCTCGTGTTGGGTTCAGGTTACTGACTGCTTAGTAGCGGTCGGGCAGTCCACTTTACGAGGAGTAGTCCGGCTTTCGCCGGAGCCAACCTGTTGCTGAGGTGCTCCTGTTGCCTGCAGATCCGGGACGCTCAAAAAGCGGCTGAACTGTGAGCGCCTCACAGGTGTTTTAGAAGGATAATGCATTCCCAATATGTCTAGAGCCTTACCCGAGATTAATCTTGCGAAAGCATTAACCTTCATCATCAAAAAAAAAACGGCTATCGCACAAAAATCATCCTCGAGTTGGAGTCCACCAACCCACCCTTGTCCACAAACTAGAAGTAAATTCAAATCATCGAGCATATAACCGGATAGACTAGTAATGTGCGCCATAAAACTACGAAACTGGTCAGTAATTTTTCACTGATGTAATAGCAATTCAACCAACCAGTGATCTGTATATGTCCAATTAGCCAATCATCCATCAATGGCCATCAGTTTAATAAGAGCGCAGAACTGGAGTAGCGTCGCAGCACAAATATGTCGGAATTTGTTTTTATCATAAAGTTAAATTAACTTTATGGTTTTTTATACAAAAAACATAACTATACACTCTATTTATTTATTTTATTATCGGTTATATGCTCGATGATCCAAACAAACCAAGGTTGACTGTCGCTTGACATATGATATTTTGATCAATTTTACAGTCCACGGGAACATGTTAATGGTTAATTGTGAATGCAAATTGTTGTAAATGTCTCATTTGCAACACAAATGCGAGAAATGTTCTTATATAGTCACTCTAGTTATTATGAAAATCTAGTTCTAATAACTAAGTTCTAAGCTAGTTTATTTTAAACTGGCTGTTGACCGCAGCTTCGCCCGCGTTATCTTACTCAACTTAATTACTGTTAGTCACAACGTGATATTTATAGCCTATAGCCTTCCTCGATAAGTGGGCTATATAACACTGAAATAATTTTTCAAATCCGACCAGTAGTTCCTGTAGATTAAATTAGAATTAGGGCATGTATTGAGGGCAACTAAGCACGCGGTAGAGCACCAGCAAGATGGACTGACTTAATAAAATCTACCACAAAGTAACTATCTGTACTAGTCAGAAAAAATAGGCTACCTTATTATCACTATAAGCTTTTTTTTTCAAGTAAGCAATGGTGAACTTGTTCAATTTAACATTTGTTATAAATTCAGACAGAATTATTACCAATTCAGACAGAAATGTAACCAATTCAAACAAAAAAATTACCAATTCAGACAGAAATGTAACCAATTCAAAAAAAAAAATTACCAATTCAGACAGAAATGTTACCGATGCAGGCAGAAATGTGGTAACATTGCACACATGCAGACAGAATTGTTACCAATTCAGACAGAATTGTTACCAAATCAGACAGAATTGTTACCATTTCTGTCTTATTTGAATTAGTCAGACAGAACTGATACCGTTAGTGACTTTGCACACGTGCCGGTTGCCGGGTAGCCGGCGCTGGGTATCCTGTAGCGAAGTGTATGGCAGCGTTCACACGTACCGGCGCAATTTGCGTTCACACGTCCCGGTTGCCGGCTACCCGAACCGGGACGTGTGAAATTGCACTAACTTGAACAAGGCATTCGTAGACGATGCCGAAATATCGAAGTCCTCGAAAGTCGAAACTAAAGTGAAAAGGGTTGTAAATATCCTGTTTTCAACAGTTGAAATGGTGAAAATAATCTTACATTACATACCGATGGGAGGGAAGCGCTGTGCCGCGGTCCCGGCTGCATGGGTACCACCATCTTGCTTGTTTCTCCCGTGAAACAGCTTCGCTGTGTTTCGGGGAGAAGGGCAAGACAGGCAGTGTAATTACTGGCACCGAGACTTAACATCTTAAGTCTCAGGATAGGCAACACATAGATGAGTTGCCTGGGCTCGTTCCAGGTAAATTAGTTTATGTTCATGGACGACGTCGACCAATTACCATTTGCCTATCCAACTAACATTTAAAAAAAAAACATTGTTTTGAACCCTTATAATAGGCATGTTAAAATTGTTGTATGATTTTAGCAATAGTAAATATATATATATATATTATATATTTGCATATTTACTATATTATTTACTATATATTTACATATTCACTATAGTTCATCTCTTAGTCTAGACATAAAGTAAAATATTAAAAAAGAAAATATTTGAAGAAAAAACTAATTTTGTTGACGCTAGTTTCAATTACAGCGATGTACCAATAAAACCTAAAATAGATGCTTCTAAGAATGATATATTTGAATGCAAAATTGGAATTATATCTATAAAATATACCTCTTTATATTGTAAAAAGGGCATATAAAATTAAACACAATTTCATGGACTAATTGAGTTATTAACTATATATTTTATATATTCAGAGCTACAAATCGTACGGGATGATACAGCTTGGCAAAAAAGAGTATGACGTGGTGACAGGTGGAACTAAATATTTTACTAAATGGAAACCTATGATGTTGACAATACTTGGCCGACAAATACTAGATTTTGAGTAAAGCTTAGTGTTTCCCATTTATTTTTAACGATTTGATTAAATTATCTTACTGATTTTCCATATTATGATGAGACCTAAGCGAAAGTGGCGCCCTCATTTTTTCCATACTCTTTTTGCCAAGCTGTACAATATGGTAGATCATACTTGACTTCTATTTGTTCAGCAGCCATAATTCCTTTTATTAAATTTCGTATATTATCAATTCACTAATAATATACGAAAATAACTAAAATACTAAACGCATGACCAGATTATTTAAGTACCAACACCAGTTGGTGTTGGTACTTAAACAATCTGCTCTGTGGTGGTCTTGGCACCAGCCAAGACTCCCCGAAAAACATAGATTTTTCAATTTTCAAAATGTGATAATGTCTATCTTAAAAATGTTTGCAGTTCTGCGTAGTGGGAGTTGGGACCGACCGTAAAACGGAGTGTCAGTGCAATAAAGCTTTTATTGTAGTAGAATAGTTCAGACAAATTAAAACTGTGAATCGTAAAAAGAACGTGTTAGATTTTTTAAATTAAATACAGAATTTCATTGTTTATTATATTTTATGTAAAAATGTTAATAAAACCCCAGGATCAAGATTGAACCTAAAGCAATTGCAATAATTTTGATTTTTTGACAGACATATTTTAATATTTGATAAACTATAGGTATCAGTTTTTTCACGCTTTTTATTGCCTTCACCTGTTTGTATGTTTGTTTGTAACCAACTTCTTCGGGCGCGATTTTGACCCACTTCAAACGACCAGATTTCCTTCAAACTTTGTAGATTTATAGGGCGCCGATGACAATACAATAATTTAACCCTTAACCAGGCCTCGGACTAATCGTTTACTATTAGTGATTTTTTTATAGATGTATATGAGCAATAACGTTTAGTTTGAAATTTCATCAATTATATATAGAAAACTAGAAAAAAACTTTAAAAAAAACATGTGGGTAAACATCAACCCATTGCCGGTCTAGACATTCACTTTTATATATATGTTTTACATACAAAAAAAATCAAATAAGAATGTCTGTAAATTTGAACGAAACGCTAAGTGCCTTTTTTCAGATAGATCTATGCTAACGGCCCGAAGGCCCTAATGCTACATCGGATTAGTGTGAGCCCATTTGGCTCACTTTTAGTTTATATAAGTGGGGGGTTGGCCGCCGCCAACCGTGCAGTCTGCGACCACACGGCCTGGCGTCGGGTTGGCACGCTAAGTGCCATTTCTTCACCAACACCAGGAGCAAGCACTTCAGGCAAGGCAGGGGATGATGCAGTCAATGGGACACAAGGTGGAGTGTCCTCATCAGGTGACTCTTCATAAGATTGACATACATCGTCGTCTAATTTGTGTAATAACTGTTGATTTGACATACATTGAATTTCGTTCAATCTTTCGTTGAATGATTTTGGGACATAATCTAAATAGAGTCTTCATCTTCATCATTTTCATCGATCTGATGAAAACCCCTCATTTAGCATATTTTCGATCTGATGATCTTTTAATACCTTTAAAACTAAAAATTCAACTAAATTAGTTAAATACTGACAAATCAATGACGACAAAAGTTTACCACTACACAACATTTATATTAAATAAAATAAAACGTAATGTCTTCTTTATTTGTCATATAAAATGACCATGAGCAAACCAAAAATGAAACCCGTGGCAAAAATATAATAGATAGTACAAAATAAAGATTTCAATTCAACGGGCAATGGAAACATAGCTCCCGCAATAATTAGGTCTGGACAGGCTAAGGGCGTATAGTTCCCACATGTTTTATTTTGTTATATTATCATGATATTTTTCAAGTATTTAAGTGTAATAAATTTGATGAAAATTCACTATCTTGGTTTGAGAGTTACTTAAAAAATCGTTTTCTAATTGTTGAGCTGGTTGAGGATGTCGGCACCCCCACTCATTCTAATGCCTGTCCCGTGCACAGAGGGGTGCCACAGGGATAAGTGCTAGGGCCAATAATCTTCTCACTGTACATTGCTTATGTTATACAACAGATACAGCACTGTCGATTTCATATTTACGCCGACGACATCCAATTATATATAACTTTCGGACCAAATGACGCAATCAATGCTATCTATAGACTTAATGAGGACTTAGCGCGTATAACCGAATGGTCAGAAGCTAACGCCTTGGTGCTGAATTCTACTAAGACAAAATACATGGCACTGGGCACTAAAATGCAAATCTTAAAAGCGGTGCATATCATACCTCAAATACGTATTAAGGATGCAATTATAGAGAGAGTCGCTGAGACACGTAATCTAGGACTAGTAATGGATGAAGGCTTGCGGTTTGAGAATCACATTATGAAAACTGTAAGGAGCTGTTTTTATCGATTAAAAGTACTGTATAAAATAAGGAATTTTATAAGCACTGACCTTCGTATTAATTTGTGTGAATCTCTCGTCCTATCTAAATTGAATTACGCGGACGTTGTGATAGGGCCCTGTTTACTAACTCGATCAAAAATCTAGTACAGCGAGTACAAAATGCTTGCGCTCGTTACTGTTTTGACATCCCTCCTCGCGCACACGTAACACCCTACCTCAACAACGCACGGCTGCTCAAGATGGAGCGTCGTAGGCATCTCCACCTCGCCACCCTTTTATTTGGTATTGTCAAACACGAATCTCCACCATACCACTACAGTAAATTACAATGGGCTAGGAATAAACAGCTGAGTCTCTCCACCAGGGGATCCTCTTTTCTACTTCTTATGCAAGTACATCACACAGCTGCGGGGCAGCTTCAGACATGCTGCCACTAAGTGCTGGAATGACCTGCCGCCGCCCACACGTACTCTGAAATCGATTAGCAGTTTTAAAATAAAATATAAAAAATACTTGCTTGAAGAACAAGTACTTAATAATTTTTGAGTTCAGTATATTAAAATAACATGAATGAACAAATATATAAGTGATAGTAATTTAGCTGTAACAACAAAATATAACAACAAGGCACATATTATGTGTCGACATAATTAATAAATTAATAATTCGTATTTCTCCACCTGATCGGTTTCTAAGCTGTACGATGGCGGCGACGCGGCGTTCCTCTAGTCTAGCGCTGGATTCTGGTCGGTATGTGAACTTTGATACCCTCGTATGCCATAGGTATCAGGTATCAATGTTACAGACATTGTAAATAACGACACACAATCTTCACCGTAATAATCTGAAATGAAATTATTTACTTTAAATACCAATTTTAAAAATCCCTAGTGAAAATTTATATAGCAAATGGATAAAAAGTATTGATATGAAATAAACACAATGGCATTATTACTCTTTACTTACTTGTATTTATGTTATTCTTCATTTCTTCACCTACATATACCATTTCATTTCCAATTTAAACTTATTATATTATAGTAAACCCTAAGCACACGCGGTCTCAGTGGTAAGTAGGTAGAAGGTACTGCATGTTCTATTCGTATTTCTTAAGTCTTATCTGTATGGTGTGAAGTTCGCTTGCGTCGCGAGGGACGGCGGACGCAATGGGACTGAGTTGCGTGAGCGCCGTAGGGATGCCATCACAAATCACAATACATGTAGCCACGTAGACCATTTATATTCTTTCGAATTACAAGTTGTCACTGACTTACGTATAAATAATTATTAAGACACTTACTGTTTTCTAATGTTTACGCGAATTTCACTCATTATAATAAAACAATTTTTTACGGATTTTATCGCGGTTTATTAGGTCCTCCCGTGACCATGGTTGCTGTAAAGTATCCGAAACGTCGGGCTTGTAAAAATCTTAATAAACTGCGATAAAATCCGTAAAAAAATGTTTTATTATAATTAAGACACTTGTTATAATAACTCTATTAAATAATATGTACAATGTTGGTTGTCCATCTGTCTCAACAACATTAAATTTAGATTTATTAGGGACCACATAACATCAGGATTGCGGTTTCTTCGGAAACCACAATCACACAACTGAGTTGTTACCTTTTGAGGAATTATATAACACTGTTGTGCATTTCCGGCGCATATATGTATTTTATGTCTAAATTGTCAATTTTATTATTGTAACCATGTTTATTTTTCTTTTCTTTTTATTTTTAACCTAACTACTGTTTTTATATGTGCCGCTTAAGGTTGTATTAGATTAAGTATATTGTGTAACGGTGTATAATATTCCTTAATAAATTTCTATTATTATTATTATTATTAAACTACGCATATATCGCTAGAAAAACTCAAATTCTACAACACGTAAAAAAAACGCACGACTTACCTTTCTTCGCTTCGCCATTAGAAAAAAAATACGCTGCACTTTTCGAAAAAAACAACGTCTTCACAGACGACCGCAGAAAAAATAACCGTAAAAGTGACTTTTACATTCCGTTCCAGTTTTTATGTTGTCTGACCATAGGTAATATTTCTATTTTGACGTTTTTGACAGTTTAAGGTAGATTTCTTTACCAAAGCCTGGTAAAAACCACCAAAAATCTATGTGGTAGACGTCAACCCATAGCCTGGTTAAGGGTTAATAAGGTTTTTCCCGTGGTTGTTCCAATATCCTGATCAGGATAATCAGGATAGCACATGCTAGGAAGGCATAATAATTACTTACATCACTAGTGTGGTTTTTAGTCTCTATCGAGACTTACTAAAAAGTGAAAATAAATTATAGTTAAAAAAAAACTAAATAGAAAACCGAACAAAAAATTTGAAAATAATTTTTAATACAAGAATTAAATGGATTAGCAAAAAAAATATTAGGTACTTATTGTAAAAAAATCGTGAGGTGCTCGATATTCGTGGTTAACTAATAAATAATATAATAATATTATATTAAATATTTCAATGTATTTGTAAAAGTGAAGTTAGTATAAAAACTTAGTTCATATAATATTATATTATATTATAACTAAGCACCACGCTTTTTTGCAATAAGTAATATCATTTTTTTGTAATTCGATTTACAGCTTGGCAAAAAAGAGTATGGAAAAAATGAGGGCGCCACTTTCACTTAGGTCTCATCATAATATGGAAAATCAGTAAGATAATTTAATCAAATCGTTAAAAATAAATGTAAAACACTAAGCTTTACTCAAAATCTAGTATTTGTCGGCCAAGTATTGTCAACATCATAGGTTTTCATTTAGTAAAATATTTAGTTCCACCTGTCACCACGTCATACTCTTTTTTGCCAAGCTGTAACTCTTGTATTGAAAATTGTTTAATATACGCCAATAATACTTTACTCGCCTTTGTAACCGGCAACAATACTGAATCTTCATACCATATACATATCATCATCATCATCATCATCATCAGCCTCTATCTGTCCACTGCTGAAGAAAGCCTCCCTTAATGAACGCCAAGACCATATTATACACATACTATTGCAGTTCGATCAATCTTTCTTTCGTTGATTTCCATTTTTTCGCGTGTAGTTCGCCAATCCGCATCGGGCCTGCACGATTCCTCGGACACAACGGTAACAAAGGCGAGAAAAATGATGGTAAATAGTGACAACGATGGTGATATACATTCTAATCAACAAAACACAAAGTAACACAAAGAACCATTTGAGAATGCCAATTAGAATTCAAAAAATGCCACAAATTGTGCCAAATGATTGACGACATTTTAAAGATCCTTGAGAAATGTCATAGCTCTAAAGCAACTCTTCCGACTCCGACTTTTCCTTCTAATGAATCTTGGAAGAATTCCCCCCAAAAGTTATTTATAACGGTGCGTCCCAATTATACTTTTCTATTCATAATTACGTCAGATTCTTTATCAGAAAAATTGTCTTGCATCTGACAACTTCATTGTTTGCTAACTTGAGCAAACGCTCTGAAGATGATGAAAATAAGAGTTTCAAGGTTCAAATTATTAGTAAAGAGGCATCGTGAGATAAATAATTTATCATATAAAGATAATCAGAGGACTTACAAATTTAGTTATAATCTCTGGCCTGGCCTTTTGGTCTAGGGGTTAATGACCCTGACTGTTCGTGGATTCGATCCCCACCCTGGACAAATGTTTGTGTGATGAGCGTGACAAATGTTTGTTCTGTGTCTGGGTGTAATTTATCTATAATATATAATATAGTATGTATTTAGAAATATATATCAGTTGTCTGGTTACCATAAGAACAGGCTCTGCCTAGTTTGGGATCAGATGGAGGTGTGTGAGTTGTCCCAACATATTATTATTATTATTATCTGGCCAATATGACATTTAAAAACCTAGAATACACAGCCTAATAAACATGGGAGAAATGAAATAGTGTTATGTAATGATATCACTAATTGTAATGAAACAACTTTTTACAGATTTTGTCGCGGTTTATTTAAATTTTTGAAGTGAAACTTCTTTGCGCGCATGAGGGTAAAATTTTTACAGAACAAACGTCACGAAAATTTGCAACGTTTTTGTCTAAGAAGCGGGAGAGAGTGATTGAGACCGATAGAGAGAGAGTGAGAAAGAGCGAACGTAGCATGAAACACTTAGCCAAGGAGTGAGAAAGATCGAGAGAGAGTGAGATAGGGCCAACGTCGCATCGCAAGTCTCGGAAATTTAAAGCTTTAGATAAGTATAAATATAAACGAGATTTAAAAATTAGTTCGCCAAATAAGTTCCACTTCTGACATGTGTAGGTACTTTGTACGCACGCATTTTTTTATATACCCGACGTTACGGATATTTCACAGTAACCATGGTCACGATACGAATGAAATCATTCGTTTCATCCGAAACGTTGGGTTTGTAAAAAACTTCACGAGCCGCGATAGAATCGGTAAGCAATTAATTCCAATAATGGAAGAGTGTAAGTCGATCATATGAAGTGGTTCATCCAGCGAATTTCTGCCAAGTAGTTGTCACATTGAAGTATTCGGCATTTTCCTTTTTATTTACCGGTGGAAGGATTGCTGTGTGCCGCAATCTCTGCTTGGGATGCTGTCCTGAGAGAAGGCCAGCCGGGATATTATGTGTAAAACGATATAAGAAATTGCTTGCATTCTTGGACTGTCTCCCATTTTAAGTGGAAACAGGAAATTTTCCTACTCCTCCTGAATTCTTCTGATTAAATTCGTTGCGGGTCCAAAGGCAGTTTTAACGTGTCCCTTGGGCTCCCTGAAATCGTATCAAAGGGTCATTTAGTGTTTACTGCTGTCGATACCGCCTGGCTATACAGGAGTAGCAGTGGTGGGAACGAGTGGTGGGCCTAGCCCTTTAAATCTCTTAACGAGAGATAATATAATGTCTACATCGAGTACTTTCTCTATTACCGTGAGGGTAATACGAAGAGTGCTACCACGAGAACACTCTTCGTATACCGAAATTATATAATTATAGTAGTATACCGTGGGTATACAAATAATAAGCACCCGGTTTTATTTATATAAGTTTAAATTACTTTATTATTGAAAACGCATGTTAGCTACTGTAGACAGATATAATACGAGAAAAGTGGTAGACAAAATTTTGTCTTGGGCGCATGCTAGACCGGCTGGGAATGCAGTGTAATTATTGCTATAGACCCTTAACATCTTAGCTCTTGATGGGCGACGTTGACCCCTTACCAAATAACATAAATAAAATATATAATTTAATGTGATAATTTATCCTGGATGTCACACAAAGCATGTGATGTCTCTATTATTTAAATAGTTGGCACGGATCCTTTAATAAAGAAAGTCGTAAGGCGCACGTGACGTCACCGATCACATCCTCATAGACCCTTCAATCTTTTATATTCTTTTCATAATGCTTCACAAAATAAAGTGAAATATCTATGGATTTCTAATGTTTACGGGATTTTCACTCATTATAATGAAACAATTTTTACGGATTTTATCGCGGTTTATTGAGATTTTTACAAGCCCGACGTTTCGGATACTTTACAGCAACCATGGGAGTCCTCTCGTGATCTTACCACACGCGATAAAATCCGTAAAAATTGTTTCATTATAATGTCTATGGATTTATAATTTTATATGACGGATCAGGGTTGATAATGATTAAACCACTCCTAAGATATTTTTTATTATTAATACTATTTGAAATTGGATATTTGTCACGCTTTGAATTTTTATTATTCTATATTTCGACATTGTCTATGCATTGGTAACAAGAGCAAAATTTTATTTTGTAAATATCGTAAACATTCTTGTAGTTCTATATCGTCGGGCCCCACCATGGTTCAGGACTTGTCGTGGCGGTGGGGCTCAGTAGCCTAAGGTGAGCCCAGCACCTTAGGCGAAGCAAATTGAGACGAGGGAGCTGCTCTTTGTCTTTTATAAGAAGAGGGGACAAAAGATCAGGGGGACAAGGGGCGAGGATGGGAAACTCACCCCATTGTACTGTCCCGCACCAAAGAACAACCCCTCTGTGGAGGTGGCGTCGGTCCCTTGAGGGACTTACTAGCCGTCTAGGTTTGCTCAACAGATCCGGGGCACCTCACCAAAGGCGGCATTGTTAGCACTCGGCGGGTTTTAGTGGGTAGAGCTGCGTCCACCTTACCACTTTTCGGGCGCAGCGAGTCCCACATACCCGCCTGGGGAGACCCACTCCCCCGCGGGATGCCTCAGAATATTTCCCGGCGTAAAAAAAGGAATCTAGGCGGTAATTAAAGAAACGAAGACATTTTGATTTACACATTATTTGTGAAAATGATGCTGCTCTATTTGTCTGTAAGCCTTATTATAATATAGAAGAGGCTAATCAAATAAAACGATTTCATATCCATAGAGCATTACAAGAATAACAGTAGCATAGACAAATATGTCGACCCACTTATCTGAGACCCACTTTCATAACAGGGTTGCCATGTATGAAAAAGTGTTTACATTGAGAAAAAAATCTATACTAATATTATAAAGCTGAAGAGTTTGTTTGTTTGTTTGAACGCGCTAATCTCAGGAACTACTGGTCCGATTTGAAAAATTCTTTCAGTGTTAGATATCCCATTTATCGAGGAAGGTTATAGGCTATATAACATCACTCTGTGACTTATAGGAGTTGAGTAACGCGGGCGAAGCTGCAGGCAACAGCTAGTAGCTGTATAAGTTAAGTAAAAAGCAATTTGAAGTAGGAATAAGACCATAATATATTGACTCTCTAAGCGGTGCCTAAACTTATTAAAATTTGCAATATTTAGGTAAGTCTCTCTAAGTATATATTGCATTATAATATTGTGAAAACTACACTTAAATATTTTTAATATTTGTAAGACTGCCTACAATTTGGTGTTTTGTGAAGACACAAGGTATGTGTCTTTCGCAAATAATTTTAAAACCGGTGGAAGAGATGCGCTGTGCCGCGCTCCCGGCTACATGAGTACCGCCATCTTGCTTGTTTCTCCCGTGAAACAGTATTTGTGTTTCAGAGAGAAGGGCAAGACAGGCACAGAGACTTAACACCTCATCCCTCAGGATCATTCTATCAGGTGGCGCGTCTACCACTTTGCCTATCCAACTATCATAAAAATACTGGTAAATTTCGTTAATATTACTCAAAGAATTCCACAATTATTTTGAGGTAAGTACGTGTAAATTAGTAAAAAGTTTTTGAAAAATATTATTCAAAGACTTTTGAAATTTTTATTTTCAGTAGATGAGTTTGATGATGATACGTAAGGGAACAGAAGAGTTAATACTTTAAAGATGTATTTTTCAGACTTTTGCTAGTGACAATGTAAGGAGGTGAAGTTTTTGGCAAACTGCCTAACATTCATTGTCTGTCGTTGTGACAGAGCCGCGTTCAGCCGTTAAAGATTATATCACTGCAAGATGATGGACTTGAAACAAGGAATATTTTTTGTCTTGATAAATTGTTACCTTAAAAAATACTATGATTTACATTCAATTTATTATATTTAACAAAGTTTGGTACTTTAGCTAGTTGGCTTTGTATATCTACCCAAGTGATTGTTTTTTTTTTTTTTTTGTAGGGATCTATGCTAATGGCCCGAAGGTCCTAATGCTTCATCGGATTAGTGTGAGCCCATTCGGCTCACTTTTGATTTATAAAGTGGGGGGTTGGACCGCTTACCGTGCAGTCTGCGACCACACGGCCTCCTGGCGTCGGTTGTGTCAAGTGATTGTAGATTAACTCTTTACGATACATGCAATCTCAATAGATCCAGGCACCTCACCAAAGGCGGTGTTGGTGGCACTCGCCGGGTTAGTGGGTAGAGCTGCGTCTACTTTACTATATTTCGGGCGCAGCGAATCCCACATACCCGCCTGGGGAGTTTTCCCTTCCCCAGCGGGATGCCTCAGAGCGTTTCCCGACGTTAAAGAAAAAAATATATATACGGCACTCTCCCCACCAAGGTTCAAGTTTTGTCGAGGTGGTGGGGCTCGGTGAACCCAGCACCTTGGGCGAATCAAATTGAACCGAGGGACCTACTCTTTATACTCATCTTAAAAAAAGAAGAGACAAAATAGCAGGGGGACAATGGGCGAGGATGGGAACCTGATCCCATTGTGCTGTCTCGACGTTGGGGTTGTTCTGTGAGGCAGGACAACCCCTCTGCGGAGTTGGCGTCAGTTCTTTGACTGACTAGCCGTCGAGAGGCCTTGTCTGCTCAATAGATCCATGGCTCCCCATTAAAGGTGGCATTGGTGGCACTGGCCGGGTTTTAGTGGGTAGGACTGCGTCCTTACCACCTTTCGGGCGCAGCGAGTCCCACATACCAACTCTCCCACGGGATGCCTCAGAACATATCCCGGCGTAAAAGAAAAAAAAAGTCACTCTGATCGCCTGATTTCAAGGATAGTGGTTTCCAACATTGATGCTGTAGGGTCAAATCATAATTATCAATTATATTGAAAGGAACTTTACCTTCGAGATCTTTTCAATGGACCCCATTAAAGAAGTCTTAAGTAAATTTCAACAAAAGGGTTCTTAAAGTTTTCCCGTGATGTTTCTTCAATAATAAATAAGATTCCATTTTAAAGAAATTATTTATATCTTAAATTAATTAGTATCGAAACATTGTGTTTTTTTTGTCGTTTAATTGTTCTAGATCTTTCTACATAATTATATTAAAAAGGATTGTGTGGTTTTATGAAACCACGGTAAAAGTGAAATTTTTTTCTACAACTACAATTTTTAACTAAACATTTTTGGAATAATATTCCATTAAGGGTATAAAAATCGCTTTATCAATCTTAATTTTTTACTTGGAAAACTTGGCGGCCGACCGTCACGCGACATGCAACACACAGACGAAAAAGTTTGAGACGATGTAGTAAAAGTTTCACTTTAAAATGGGATGGGACCCAGCAGATGTGAAAAATCAATGTAAATAATTCATAATTATTAAAAATCTATAACATATTTTATATGA
The DNA here is from genome assembly GCA_963853865.1 of Helleia helle. NCBI lineage: Eukaryota > Metazoa > Arthropoda > Insecta > Lepidoptera > Lycaenidae > Helleia > Helleia helle. The sequence continues at coordinate 12,546,675 of OY971433.1, read as the reverse complement.
CATAGATGAGAGTCATGCCATTTTCTGTCACGGCAATTATGTTTTTATTGCCACGCGCCAATATATTATTATATTTTATTTCAATAGCTGGTTTTTTTTTTCACTATCATAGTACACTGGGACCGAGTACGCTAAGATGGCCGCTCGGGAAAAAGTTAAGGTTAATTTTAACTTTAGCTATCCAATGATGTAATTGATTTGACGATGACGATTATAGTTTGAAAGCAGGAACTCCAAACTGTATCCTCCTATTTTTCTATCATTCATTTTTTGACTTGCCCCCCACCACATGAGTAAATAACGTTTATTTACTCATGTGTCCCCACTATGGAAGCAATTTTAAAGACCTATTCACGTCAAAATCCAACACCATTTTATTCCAAACACGACTTTTAGAATAATTCAGGAGCACCAGTGTAAAGTTAATATTCAAATAATCTATTCATAGCTCCATTAGATTATGAATTTTAAAATGTCATTATTGTCAGTGAAAGCGAAAAGCATATAATAAATTCTCCACGCGTCCCATTCATTATTATTTGAGCATACATGCCGGATTATGAATTCAGACCCTGAACTCAGCGCTCCATCTATGTGCTAGTAGCTGAAAGTGAAAATAGAAACAAACTAATCACAATTTTCTACGTCAACGCGCCATCTAGCGCCGAATAGTTGATACTAAATATATTAATGTAGAATTTGATACGTGAATTTATGGTAGATATTTTTATAATATCAAAATGAAATGAAAATGCTATAAAAATACACGTGCGTACAAAAAGTATTATAATAAGAGCACAGGTCAAGGGTGGGTTATCTTTAATCTTGTTTGTCTTCTGTAGCAAATTCGCCTACGTGCTGCTAGGTCAAACGTAGACGTTATTGATTCAATTTAGGCTCTAATTTGTAATAAGCATCATAAGCTTGTTTTTGTTGTTTAGGGCGTAATGGTGATTACCTTTTGAATATTATTTGAAAATATTTTTGTTGTTTAACGATTTTGGTCTGAATTGTTTTGTAACATGAAACAATAGTTTCACTGAGCTACGCCGGTACGCCGCGCCGTACGGTACGCCGGGCAATGTACAGAACATTGGAGTAGCTTTGGAACCGGTAGTATAGTTAATTTGACCTTCAATAAGATATTTTAATGTATAACATTGTTTTTAACTTTACTTTGTAGATGGAGAAAAAATGTGTTAACAAATCTGAAATTAAGAATTAAAAAAATCTAAAATATTTAAAACTCCTAAGAAACAATGCGTTGTCAAAAAGATGAAATTGTAAAATTCCCTTTAATTAGATGCGATAGTTATTTTCACGTATTATATACATAATTATACGTCGTAGAAGCGTATGAAATACAAATTTTTATGAACTGTCAGTATCGTTCCTTTCTGCTTCGCTTTAGCTACTTCCAAAATGCTGTGCAGTTAGTTCTGTTAGTATAAACTAGGTGGCGCTGTTTTAAATACAAATTAATCCTCTTATTTTAGTAAATTTTCATGAACAATAATTTTAACATTTATTATATTTATATTCAATATTATGTAAAACACACAAACACATAGACAAAGAATTATAATTATTCATAAAAGAAATGAACTTAATTTTGCATCATTATATTACTAATTTTGATGTTGTCAAATCTCAGTAAGGATATTTGTAATGTAAAGCACAAAAAATACATTATGTTCAAAAGCTGTAATAGTTCCCGTAATGAATGATACGATCGACAATTATAGGTTAGAACGTAGGACGTCTAGATTGCGAGGGCGGGGGTGGCGGGTGAATGGAAGGCCGCGGGGGGAGCCACTCGCGTCCACCAGGCAGTGTTCACCAGACTCCTGTCCCCTGCGCATGTCCCTGCGCCCGTCCTTTCCCACAAACAAGGCTCCGTTACATAACAAGTCGGGCATAAAACATAGAGTTTAAGGCTTTTCTGTGATATTTTGCACGTCTCTACCGTAGATAAGTTAGTTACGTAAGCCGCCGTCCACTGAGCTTCGCTTGCCACCGCTTTTGTGATATTCGGTTGTGATATAGTTATAGCTTTTGCTGTTATCGTAACGAAGCTGTCCTATACACTTGTTGATCCTCGATCCTATGAGCGCGGGAGTGGTGACTTGTTGATCGTGTGCGCGCTTAGCGCCCGGGAGTGTGGCTCGACACGGCTTTGCCCGGCTGGTGGCCGCGCGCCACGCCATCTGGCGGCTGCGGCGCTCCGGCTCGCAACCCACCCACAGTAATGACCACGAACAAACCAACCATCTGTACGTCTTCTTTCTCTTCTTACCTATCTTGCCTTTCACCGCCTTCGATGTTTTTGCGTATTTTTGCACGATTTTTTTTTATTTTTTTTTATACATAATTTTACTAAGAAATCATCCAAAAAGGCCCTTATGAAAATAGAAATCACATAAAATAACATATTCCCGTAAAGCTTGTAAAAGCGTATCCGGGTACTAGCTGACGGATATAAAAACGCTTTGTATTTTTAATCTAAGCTTTAAAAGAATTAATTGCAAAATTCAATTTTATAAATAGAAGTTATGAAAGAATCTACTTGTTTATAATTTAAAATATGGCTTAAAATTTTCTTTAAGCTTTCCAACTATTTGAGTTGATGTTATATAAAGAGTGAGCATACATGTGATTTTTCACATGTATGTCACGAGGCCAGATTGAGGCCGTAAGCCAATCGATACTCAAATTATTCTACATTCTCTATGTTCTATTCTCTATTCTTCTCATGCTCTTTGCTTCTGTTCGTGGTTCGTCGGATGTCAATAAATGTTTACCTGCGATTGTGTTTTATTTGCGCTTACAACTGATGCTGCATTGATGTATTCATTGTTAATATATAATAATATTTACGGACGCTTTTTACACTTAATGGTATAGGACCGTTAACTGCCTATATAAATTATCATATAAGGTAAACAGTAGTCTTTGTGACAGTTGGATAAGCGAACGAACAGACGAGCCACATGATGGTAAGTGGTCAACGTCGCCCATGAACGTAAACTAGTTTACCTGGAACGGGTCCAGGCAACTCATCTATGTGTTGTCTATCCTGAGACATAAGATGTTAAGTCTCGGTGCCAGTAATTACACTGCCTGCCCTGCCCTTCTCTCCGAAACACAGCAAAGCTGTTTCACGGGAGAAACAAGCAGGGTGAATAGTATATAATAGAACCGCAGATACTATAGCAGAATAGGTACTATTTTTTTATGCCATAAGAATGGGCCACCGGGAACTACATAATATACAGAATAGATAAAAAAAAATAGCTGTTACAACATTATATAATTGAATGTCAGACATTCAAGCCTTGTCGTGGCGGTGGGACTCAGTAAGCTAAGGTGAACCCAGCACCTTGGACGAAGCAAATTAAGCTGCTCTTTGTACCCCTTTATAAGAAGAGGGGACAAAAGAGCAAGGAGGAAGGGGCGAGGACGGGAACCACAACCCATTGCACAGTCCCGACGTTGGGAGGGGTTGTTCTGTAATGCGGGACAGCCCCCATGTGGAGGTGGCGACGGTCCCCTGAGGGACTAACTAGTCGTCGAGGTGCCCTGTTTGCTCATTTAATCTGGGGCACCTCACCAAAGACGCCATTGGTGGCACTCGCCGCATTTTAGTAGGTAGAGCTGCGTCTACCTTACCACCTTTCGGGCGCAGCGAGTCCCACATACCCGCCTGGGGAGTCCCAACTCTCCCTTGGGATTTGTACTATGTAAAGATTAAGATATTATATAATATATAACATTATATACTTTCCACATTTATTAGAATCTACCTAAATGTTCGCATAGCGACTCAATCAATTTTTATAACTATAATATGCTAATCTGGCCTTCTCCTTTTACTAATAAGAGTTCTCATTGTTTAGGCAAAATGACTATTAAAGATTATTATAATATTATAATGATTGTGAATAATAAATTTTAAAAATCAAAAAATCACTTTTCTAATTACATAAACAGGGTGGGGACGCTACTTCTTTGGGGACCTATCGTCCAATATCAATACTACCTGCCTTATCCAAAATTTTTGAACGTGCTCTTAACAACAGACTAGTTAATTATTTAAACAAAAATAATATACTAGCAAACTCACAATTTGGCTTCAGATCAGGCAAATCTACAGCCGATGCTGTTCAGGAACTTACCCAAATAATAACATCCGCTATGGACCGTGGTGACAGGTGTCTATCCATCTTTTTGGATTTGGAAAAAGCATTTGACACTGTATCAGTGCCTGTTTTAGTATCTAAACTTGAAAGCATCGGTGTAAGAGGTAAACAAGCACAACTTTTTTGTAATTATTTGAGTGGAAGGTCGCAAAGTGTTGTAATCGGCCGATACAGGAGTCAGGAACTTCCCCTGGAATATGGCGTCCCACAGGGTAGTATTCTGGGTCCTACGCTCTTTCTCGTTTATATAAACGACCTTTGCCTTCTCCAACTTACTCAAGGTAAAATTATCTCGTACGCCGACGACACAGCCCTTGTGTTTGTAGCTGGTTCCTGGGATGAGGTGTTTTGTGCTGCACAACAAGGATTTGACAAGGTCACTTGTTGGTTGTCGAAAAACTCGTTATCACTGAACACTAAAAAAACGAGTTACATGACCTTCTCGCTAGGATCCCCCAGTCAACCATCCCGAAATATGACCATTACAGCCCATGGTTGCTGTCTGAATAATTCAAATACTTGTTCTTGTCTACCTCTTGATCGCAAAAAAAATCAAAAATATTTAGGTATCATTTTAGATTGTCATCTAAATTTTAAAGAACATATTGCTGATTTAACGTCAAAGCTTCGAAAATTAATCTATGTTTTTAAACACCTGCGAAATGTTGCCCCTCCTCACATTATTAAGCAGGTTTACTTTGCACTCTGCCAGTCGCTCATAACTTACTGTATCTCTTCCTGGGGTGGTGCTCCAAAAACTCTGTTACACGGACTGGAAGTAGCTCAACGAACAATACTTAAAGTTTGCACATTTCGGCCTTTCCTCTACCCTACTAAACTTCTATATGAGCAGTGTAATGTTCTTACAGTTAGGCAACTTTTTATTTTGGAGATGGTCTTACATCAACATACCAAACATCCAGTAAATCCAAATAGCATAAAGGATAAAAGACGGAGAGATATAATATATAAGATTCCAATAGGCCTAAAAACATCTTTCATAAGAAGATTTGTTACCTTCCTAGGTCCATACCTATACAATAAAGTAAATAAGCACGAAAATTTAGTTCAACTTAATTATCAACGCTGCAAAATCCAAACTAAATTATTTCTCCAAAACCTTAGTTATGAAGACACAGAAAAATTACTTTTGGTGATCTCTTAAGTTATGCTCTTTCATACTTTCAAATATGCACAATGGTACACACACACATACGCATACAATCACAAACACACACATACGCATACAATCACAAACACACACACACACACACACACACACACACATTCTCGTGCACACACGTACACGATAAATCACACATTAACCACACACATTCCTTGTCACAATAATAAATTGTATCGCACTTTTGTACAGGGGAGCTCTGTTTAACCTAAAACACAGGGTTTTTACCCTAATTTAGGGAACAGTGGCAAACCATTATGTTATTGTATTAAGACTTATCTAAACTGTTTAAAAAATTGTTCATACTTCTTTTGGTGCTCGAATAAAATATATTATATTATATTATATATTATATTATAATATATTAAACTGTATCATGATTAAATTCGAAAAAATAATATCGATTTTCCCCTATTTATGTAATATTCATAGACCATCAACCTGATTTTTTATACAAACTATTTAAAAAGTAATTTTTGAATTAATTATTAGTCTATAATTATATGTGCACTCAACGAATATGATAATGATGGTTTGACGATACAATATTTTAGGGGCAGCCTTATACAATATCGATTTTTTAATAATGTGAACTTCCTGTCAGAATGTTATGCTATGTTATGCTGCGTTCATACGCTTACGTACATTCAATGAGCACGAACGAGCATGGAAGTGGACTATTCGGATGTTCATCGTCTCGCCTTTGTACGAACAGATGTAGGTTGCTTGTTTTTTTACCCAACTGCGCCAGAAGGAGCGTTATTTCCGTCAAGCTTCCTAGACAATGGTCTGAACGCAACATAATATTATTATATAGTTTAACGCGCTTGTACTCTGTTCGTGCCCGTGCCTGTGCCGTTGGAAGTTAAGTAAGCGAAAGAGTGTAAACGCAGCATTACACTTATTACATGTTTTCAGTATAATAGCCATACAGGCTAGTTCGCTATTAAACTGGTGGGTGTGGTGATTATATACGGGCTGAAATAGACATTATTAATAAAACAACATGTATATATCTATACTAATAATATAAAGCTGAAGAGTTTGTTTATTTGAACGCGCTAATCTCAGGAACTACAGGTCCGATTTGAAAAAATCTTTTAGTGTTAGATAGCACCTTTACCGAGGAAGGCTATAGGCTATATAGCATCACGTTGTGACTTATTTATATGAGTTAAGTTAAGTAAGTTAACGCGGGCGAAGCTTCGGCCAACAGCTAGTTTAATATAACTTAGCATTAAGTATAAATTGGATTTAGCGCTTTGAAAAAAAGCCCAATTAATTTTGGATTGGGCATTCCCCACTTAAGTCTTAGTAGCAACTCCCATGTTATTTGACATAAAAAAGGTGGACAGGTCGTAGCCAGAACCTTATGGCTCTATCTGTACATGTCATGCAAGAACATAACAATGATAAAATTAAAGCTAAAACAAATACTACTAAGTCGTTTCCAAGAGTGATAAAAACGACCCAAACATTATGTAACATAATATTATAACCCAGGGCAGCCCTAATCGCCACATTTGCCAACTGTCAGGTTCAAGGGCGTTATTGATGGCGTCTGGGATGTCATATTAACTGCAGACGGACTATGAATCATGCTGAGGACATTATGAAGTCTTCTGGTCTTTATAATACACCCTTACATTATTCTATGTACGAAGACGGAAATGTACAGTTACCTTTTTATTTGAACACGCTTTTATTAGTTTCACCTTTATGTATCTATTTATCTATCTTTGTAACGGAATCTTTAAAGGTTATTTTGACCCACTGACATCAGATTAAATTGAAACTCTGCACACTCTTCAACGATCTATGACAATACAGTAATTTAATAAGTCTGTTCCGATATTCTGATCAGGGTAATCAGGATAGCACATGCAAGGAAGGCATAAGGCGCGCAAGTTATCTACATCACTTGTGTGGTTTTTAGTGAGGTCGTGTTTTTTTTTGGTTAGTTATTTATTCTTATAAAACCTTTAGGATTAACATTCAAAACATATTTATTAAAAAAAACGATACATTTAATTAAAAAATAAATTATAATTAAAAAAAACTAAAAAAAAGCGCTTTAAAAGCAAACCAAACTAAGAATTATAAAATATTTTTTATTATTTTATTTAATTATAACATAAATGTATACATAACATGATTAGAAGTATAGTTGTCGAAATATAAATACTAATAATAAATATTCTTGTCATAAGCTCAATAGATCATTAAATTTTTGAACAAAGTTATTGTACATGATTAAATGGAAATAAATGATTGTTATGTCATTATTGTTGATTAAATAATGATGTTTCGATTATATCATTATTATAAAATATTTTATCCGCCTTTACAGCGTTTTCTTTAAGGTTTTCTTAGATTTATTGCTGTATACGAATTGATGATGATTCTTTTTATAACCCATGTCTCTTAGTGATAAAGAAGCATTACACGTCTGGTAAAACATTTATTATAGTTTCGAAGATTACCTCCAAACTTATAATCACCTCTTTATGATTACTAAGATATTTGGGATTTATTTTATTGTAATGATAATTTTTTACGGATTTTAGATTTTTTTTAATGTATCATTCTCGATGTTTCTTAGTAAATATAATAATATAACGATGGTGGAACGAAGGCATTATATAGACTGGATATGTAATTTCTCTTTTGGCAATAAACATTTATTTATAGATATTAATATCACATTTTATCGAGAATATGTTGACCTACTTACGAAAGACATGATCATATTATTTGATACTGGATTCGTTTTTATTGCCATGTATATTTTTTTGACGTGACAACGTCTTATAATTCGATGGAGCCGGCTGCACGCACAAAAAAAAACATGACTCATGCGGCGTTACCTCGCTCGGAGGCGTTCCATTTTCTTATGACGTTGTCTCGTTCAACTATCGTCAGTAAACCGACTTTACAGACAATCGATTTTATATTAGTTCTATATTTTAACATAATCTTGGTGCCAGTAATTACTTACTTAGTACTTCTTCTTCTTTTCCTGAAACTCATAAAAGCTGTTTCAAAGAAATAAGCAGAAATAAGGTACATGTTTATATTGTAACTTCGCTCGCGTAGACCCATAGTAGGTATCTAGCAAACGTAGACCCATAGTAGGTATCTAGCAAACGTAGACCCATAGTAGGTATCTAGCAAACGTAGACCCATAGTAGGTATCTAGCAAACGTAGACCCATAGTAGGTATCTAGCAAACGTAGACCCATAGTAGGTATCTAGCAAACGCATAAAATATATAAAATATACATCTAAGGCCTTGTATGATATATAAGCCTTTTTTTTTTGTTCTGCAGCGGAAATTTGCAGCCCAAACCATAGCTAGGACCGGGGTTGGTTTTAAACCTAGCCGTGTGTGGGGTTCGCCCTTGGGCAGTGTCGTTACCCACTAAAACCGCTGCAAGCGCCCTCCGCCGCCTTTTGAGGGTCCCGGATCTTGCAACAACACAGGACCCTCGGCGACAGGCTGGCCCCGGCGAGAGGCCAGACTCCTCCTCGAAAGTGGGGAATGCTCGGCTGTTCGTTTTCACGATACTTTTAGCAGTCCCCGACGACGTCGTGCCTATCTGGACCCAGGTAACCCAACCTCGGCCCGACACGAGCACAGGGGCGTTACTGGAGGCGCATTAAGTAGCGCCTCCAACGCACCCCCCTTCGTCGCCCACGGGGGGAGGCCTCGTCGGCGGCCTCCTCTCTCACCCGCTCGTCGGCCTCCTTCTGGGACATTACTGCCTCGCAGAAGGAGACCATCGCCGTCCAGGACTCGTCGTCACCGAGCATCGCGGCGATGACACTCGGCAGAGTCAAGTCCCCTCCGATGACCGATGTCAGATCATGACGCAGCGCCGCCCATCTCGGGCACACCTCGAGGGTGTGCTGAGCCGAGTCCACCGCCGCGCCACAATCGTGACACACTGTCAACGGCTCCCTGCGGGTCGTCCGGCACAGGTACTCACCAAAGCAACCATGCCCAGTGAGCACCTGTGTCAGACGGAAGGTGAGGGGTTTGCGCTTACGGCGCATCCACCGCTCTAGGACCGGACGCAGGGCAACCGTTAGGCGTTTGCCATACGGCTCCCACGCCAGGTCCTCTCCCCACCTCAGCATTAACGCCTCTTGCCCTAGTCGGCGGACCCGCAGGATCCCGTCCAGCGTCAGGCTCTCGCCGAGAGACCTCCTATCCGAGACATAGGAGTGCACCTCAGCAAGAACTTCCGCCACGAGTTCCCACGGGGGGTCGCCGGCTAGGGCAGTTGCTGCTGCCCACGATATCGTACGATACCCCCGAATCACTCTTACCGCGATGACCCGCTGCGCCGAGCGCAACTGGGCCCTACTCCGTGCGGTAAGGTGACCCGCCCAAATGGGAGCACCGTATGTCGCCATACTCCGGCAGACACCGGAGTATAGCTGCCTGCAGGCGGCGCTGGGTCCTCCGAGGTTCTGGAGGAGTCTGCCCAACGCACTCGCCGCCTTTACGACCCTCGGACCCAACTGTGCGAAGTGTGGACCGAAGGTCCATCCTCCGTCAAGGATGAGCCCCAGATATTAAATATCGGGGCTCATCCTGATCCTCACCCCTCCGATGATATAGAAGCTGACCAGAAATATATAAACCGTGAGTGGTGTCGCCACTGTATCTTCTATACGTCACCACACAGTATAGTTCTTACAGAAATTATTTCCAAAAAATTTCGCAATACGACGAGAGTTTTTATATATTTCTGGTCAGGCAATAGGTACATGAGATTTCTTACCAAAAATATTCTTGTGATTAAAAATTTCAATTGCCTTGCCTTCTTTTTTACTTAACAACTTTATTAGGTTGAATACTTTTTGGTGATGCCAGTTGTCGCCGTTTTACTGTTCATAAATATTTATTGACTGCGTCATTTAAGTCTATTTATATTACAATATTGTACGAGAATTAGGTAACTGATAAAAAAAGAAATCATATAAGTTAATTATAAATACTTAAAATATAAAATACTTAAAAATAAATATTATCAACCCTTCTAATATGTCGTCCTGCTGGGCACGGATCTCCTCCCCGAAATCAGACGAGGAGGGTGTTGGGCCATAGTTCACCGATGCGCTGGCCCAATGCGGGTTGTTGAACTTCACACACCTTCAAAGACATTTAATCTCATCGGGCATGCAGGTTCCCTCACGATGTTTCCTTCACCGGCGAGCAAGCGATGGTCTCATGTTCAGTGCAAGTAGAAAATAAGAAACACCCATTTAATGGCACTACAGGCCGGGTCAGGGTCGAACCCAGGCCTCTTGTCAAGAGACCGAGTCCATACTCACTAGACCATACATATGCCAATTGTAATATTAGATATTTCTTATTATTGAAAGATATCCAGCCTAGTAGTCAAAATTGAAAATCAATTATTTTTATTCAAAATAGTAGAAACAACGTGTGTGTAAGACGCCTTACAAAGATCCCAATATGAGAGGAAAGTGACGTCACACGTCCGTAGCATTACGTAGGCAGGCCTCGTAGCGGCCTCTACGAGACCTGCGTAGGCCGGCTACGTGTCTCCGCTTGGAAAATTAGCAGAGAATTGGAATTGTAAAGGGAAAATGTATTTTATAACACCTAATTTTTCTATACTTTTATTCCGTGACTGACTTATTTGAGCTGTTTGTTACGATTTCTTTTAATGTTAACGCGTATTTCATTATAATAAAACTACATTACGTAAAACTACTACGAAAATTTGTAAAGAATCTACGATAGAGAAAAATATATATAACGTTGCTAACCATAATAAAAATAAATGTATATTATTTGCATAATAACCTCCTCCTTTTTGAAGTCGGTTAAAAAATCACGAAATAATATACAAAAAACATACTAAATATTTTCCAAAACAGAACTCCTTAATTGACAGATTTCAACACTAATTACCACGCACCAAGACCTAAATCACGTACAATCACGTGAACAAGTTCGTTCGTTGACGTTAATACCTCATTTTACCAAAAATAAGCCCAGCGGTCATCGACCGTTTATATTTCAGTAAAAGCTGTTTTACCTCACATTTGTTTCTTCCACGTTCAATAACTAACTAGCTTTATGTACACACGCTATCATCATGATCATTGAATTTCAATCATGAGAACACGTTAGTCATGGTTAATTAATATACTCCATGATTACAATCATGACCATAACCATAATACTAATCATCAACTTTGATCTAATCAATTAACTAAAACGAAATTTTGGGCAAACTAAACCGCGATGAAATCCTTAAAATTTTTCCTTATGAAAAGTTAAGGTATCGTTATATTCATCCCCACCATGGTTCAGGCCTTGTCGTGGCGGTGGGGCTCAGTAACCTAGGATGAGCGGTGCACCTTGGGCGAAGCTAATTTGGCCGAGGGGGCTCTTTGTACCCCTCTTATAAGAAGAGGGGACAGAAGAGCAGGGGCAAGGGGTGAGGATGGGAACCTCACCCCATTCTACTGTCCCGACGTTGGGAGGGGTTGTTCTGTGGTGCGGGACAATCCCTCTGTGGAGGTGGCGTCGGTCCCTTGCGGGACTGACTGGCCGTCGAGGTGCCTTGTTTGTTTACTAGATCCGGGGCACCTCACCAAAGGCGGCATTGGTGGCACTCGCCGGGTTTTAGTGGGTAGAGCTGCATCCATTTACCAGCTGTCGGGCGCAGCGAGTCCCACATACCCGCGTGGGGAGACCCACTCCCCCGCGGGATGCCTCAGAGCATTTCCCGGCGTTAAAGAAAAAAAAAACGTTATATTCATGATTGTAACGTATCATAATGATGTATATAATAATATGTATTAAGACTACAATGGAATGTAAAACGAAATATGAAACAAATTAAATGTAACTCATTATTATAAATTAGTATCCTCAAGTCCAACAATTCGTCTACCTAACCGTGGTCGGCCATTAACCAGGTGGGAAGACGTACTCCGTGCTGTGGTAAAGGATTGGTCATCTTTGTGTTCATTGAAGGACACCTATGTTCTTCTGTGGATGGATAAAGGCTGATGATGATGATGCTCAAGTAAGCAACCCGATCATACGCGGATAAAAGTCAAAATTTATTATAAAGAGTAAAGGTACAATAATTATAACCATAATCATCACTATCACAATCATTATGATTATAATCATGATCACCATTATCGCAATCATCGTGATTATAACCATAATCACCATTATCCATCATTGTGATTATAATCATAATTGAAAAAGCATAGGTAAAGGTGATGTTGATGATAAGCCTTCGCAGACTCGGCGTCGCCCCCGCGTTTCGTATTGACCCATCTATATTTAGAATTTGCACATTTCAGCATTTAGTGTTCATTTTATTGCTGTGCTCTAAAAAGCATTTTAAAGCTAATAAAGATTATACAGCTTATTATTATACAGCTTATAAATCTTAAAAACCTACAAAATGTTTATAAAACAATATCACGCTTATAAAAATGTATGAAGCTTATTATATAATAAATGTGTATATAAATTGGAGCTATGGAAACCTTATTTGGAGTATTATGAAGCTTTTATGATAACCGGTTTTTTTTTCTTTCTTTTACGCCTGGAAATGCTCTGAGGCATCCCGAGATGGTAAATGGACGCAGTTTTTAGTGGCAGCCCCAGACGGATTATATTGGGTTTTATATTAAGTTCATAGGGACTTGAATAATATGTTATTGCCACATCTACGTCTTCGAGAACCAAATAGGTGCGTAGGGAAGTGCTATGAAAACTGATACTCTGTTGTTTAAATGTCGGGGTTTTTAAATTATGTTATCATTTTTCAATTATGTTTTAACCGTCGTGGGTTTTTTTTTCAAAATTTTTAATTTTGCTTTTAATAATAATAATTTACACTGGCATTCTATCTTAATAATATGAATAGTTATCTCCTAAGTTAATTGTTTCCAATGAAAACGATATTTGATATTCAAATTTAAAGATTTTTGATGTGAAAAAAATATATATCGTCTTATAAATTGATGAACACGAACAGCGCGCACGAAAAAGTATCCCGTTCCGCCTGAGCCTGTGAAACGATAGACGTTGGCTTGGAAACCATTATTTATAACAAATGTTGAATACGCGACACCGTGTTTTGTGTTTACTTCTACAATTTCTTTTTCAATTGACTTTTAACAGTCGCGGGTTTTTTCAAAAATTTTGATTTTGCCTTTATAAGTAATTGTGTTCAATTATTACTAACGACATAGCAGATTTATTAGCAGAGTATAGAGATAGATAGGTGATGCTGATGATAGAAGTATTACACCATGTGTTAAGGAACAGAAAGTCTCATCGATTTTGACCCCTTTCGACCTAAGATCAAGTATCAATAGATTTGACAAGCTAATAATAATACCGTATTGGAACGAGATAACAACATACGAAAAATCCAAGAGTGACAGAGACATAGACACTTTCTTTTGTCTTTGTCAGAATATCACCCTTTGTTTGTTGGGCACAACCAGGATGTGCCCAACAAAAAATTATTGACTAAATTTGAATGCCATACAAACATTCTCACTCGCGAACAGTTTGTCAAATATGCCGCCATTTTGTACTACTTTTTAATTTGGTCGGCTTATGTAGGTATGGTGATACCAGTTTTGTTATAGGCAGATTACCCAAGAATGTGGTATTATATAAAAAGGGTGACTGGAATTTTCGAAATAAACACAATAAAAACAAATATGTTTATTGCTACCCTTAAAGGCTATGTACTATAGATCATACATATTAAGACGTATATAGCCTTCTTTTTTATTATTTATGTTTTTAGTGGTTTGTTATTAGTCATTACATAATATTTTCGATAATCCGGAAAAATGCAGCTGTCTAAAATTACAATAAATGTTTGGTTAGGGCTAATGCTTATAGTTATCTATCAACCTTTACCAGTTTTTTATTATTTTTAATTCACTTGTTTCATGAAAATAAGTAGACTTGTTATTATGAATGTGGTATCCCTGTAAAATATGCCTGTCCCTTTCGGGTATACGCGAATGTCAATTCCATATTAACTTGTTCCTAGCTTTTGACAGCCGCAGTTTCGTGTAGAGCCCGCTCAAAGGTCCGCGCCAATTGGCCCGTACCGCACACACGCAAGTTGCGTGCGTGACGCAACGGACTTGATTGATAGAAAGTCGTATAAGTAGTTTAGTAAGAGGTAGTGCCATGCTGCTTTGCAGATGGGCCGACACGATCAGGGTGGTACCTCTTGCTCACATAACATCGGCGTCAAGTGACTGCTATGCTGTCGCGATTCGTGCCGTTTGTGAGTTTTCGGTGGCCCATTGGGGGGATAGGGAAAAGGAGGGCAACGCATCTGCATAACTTTTGCTTGTGCGGATGTCTATGGGCGTCGGTAGTCACCATAAGGCTCCGACTGCTCGGCTACCTCCTTATGACATAAAAACGGATCGCATTTGTGTCACTTTCTTTATAAAGAAACTAAAATCCTTTGCTAAGCGTCCATTTGTCCACAGCGTATGGACGCTTAGCTTAAGACGTGTTTTTCTGCAAATTGATAAATACTTTACTTTTTAATAGTCTCTTACGACAACATTTACGACTGTATCTTGTATATTATAAAAATGAAATATTACTTTAAATATATAATATAATCAATGCCGCCCGAGCAGTGCCTTAGGTCTGTTATGTACAGAATAATATTACTAACTGACCAAACTTCAAAATTATTAAATTATACTTTACAAATTAATCTGAGTATTTCGGTTTTATGATTTCGTCATCCGAGGCCTTCAATGAACGCCGAGACGCCATTTGCATCAAACTGCACTTGTCTATACATAATATAATAATTATAAATAATATTTAATCTGCCGTTTTGCTGTTCTTTAAAAGAGGCCATGTCTAGTGACGAAAGGCCGAAAATGATCATAACGAACTAATTAAATAACTTTTTATGATCTCTGAGGACTATTCTTCGCCGCCATCTTAGTTTTAAATGTATTGCTTGAATAACATTACCGAGGGAGGGTTCCTCTGAGACGTTCTCTCATCTGCATTGTACCACCATCCTGCTTGTTTCCGCCATGAAACAGCTTTGCTGTGTTTCGGAGAGAAGGGCAAGACAGGCAGTGTAATTACTGGCACCGAGACTTAACATCTTGTGTCTTAGGATTAGGAGGGTGTTGCCTACACATGCGCGGCTCGGATAGTCTCAGGTTAATTCGTTTATGTTCATAGGCGACGCTGACCACTTACCATCATATATCTCGTCTGCTCGTTTGCCTATCCAACTATCACAAAAAAATAACATTAAGGTCACCACGAGTGTTAATCTTTCGTATTATTCGTGGTATTTGCCTTGATCCTATATAAATAACTAGCTGTTGCCCGCAGCTTCGTCCGCGTTAACTTACTCAACTTAACTACTGTTTGTTACAGCGTTATATAGCCTATAGCCTTCCTAGATAAATGGGCTATCTAACACTGAAATAATTTTTCAAATCGGATCAGTAGTTCCTGAGATTATCGCGTTAAAACAAACAAACAAACTCTTCAGCTTTATAATATTAGTATAGATTATATTATTTATTTTATATATTTGATTTGATCCTATATGATCATAATTATACTTACAGTTTTGTTATCATACCACTCTTGGGGCAATGACCTTGACCGAGCTATCTGGGGATCAACGAACGCTAACAAATAACAATATGGAGGGCGATCAATCATTCTCCGTCAAACCCTTCGAGTTCTAGTTCTTGGGTGAGAGCTAGATAGATAGACGAAAGATTGACAAAGTAGACAAGGGCATACGAGGTTAGCTAAGTCGATAAGGAATAATGCTAAATTATAATCGAAACTTAAAGGGTAGCTAAAGATAAAGGCTCTCAACAATATGCCATGAAAGAGTTCTGAGCTTCTTCGGCCACATTATGCGTTTTCCAAAGCATGATCTGGAAAGGACGTTCATTTTGGGACAAATGGATGGAAAACGTGCTAGAGGAAGAACACCGATAAGATGGTCCGATGCTGTGAAGACCAAAGTGGGGGGCATTTTGCACCAGGCAGTCCACTTGACTTGTGACCGTGTCCAGTGGAAGATCATATGTGGTCACGATCCTCAGCAGTGAGGGAACGATGAAGAAGAAGAAGAAAGATAAAGGAAATCGGAAAGAGAAAAAGACATGAGTAAAGGAAAGGTTACATCACAAAGGGTTATATAAATATTATATAGAAATTCAACAATTAAAAAAACAACGTTGTTTATTTGTTCCATTGGCTGTGAAAGGCTGTGAATAACAACAAGAATGAAATCCCATAAAAAATATAATACCATCCTAACATGTTGTAATATAGGTATTCGTCAATTCATATTACATAAATGGATATTTGTTTATAGATGCTGTTGCACACTGTTTGATCTATTTCACTCATTATATAACTTATATTTTATGGAGAATTTCCTACTACTCTCCACTAGATGGCCTTGCAAAGATATACTCTAAGGCTTTCAATCTGTGGGTCGCGAAAGTCACCAGTCGGCACTCAGGGAGTCGGCAGCAAATGGTAGGGAGAAATAAATAAGGTTCGGCAAACACAATTACCGTGAAAAGATGGTCTTTTTTTTAAAGTGTATATCAATAGTCTTTCAATAATCCTAACTTTTTGGTTATCTATGGCCCAAGGGGGTCGCCAGAAATTTGAACATGTAAAGGGGTCGAAGTGTTGATCGGCCATTAACCAGGTGGGAAGACGATCTACAGTGGCCGGTCCCTGTTGGATGCGAGTGGCGAGGAATAAGGGATCGATGGTCTTGCGTTCATTAAAGGAGTCCTATGTTCAGCAGTGGACGGATAGATGCTGATGATGATGAAATGGGTCGCCTGTTTAGAAATACTGAAAAACACTGCTCTAAGGAACGCTGCGGGTGTAGTTTACGATATGGACATTATCATTAATCGAGTTATTTTGTTTTTTTTTTATGTTGGATTAGCTGAATATAGACCAGTGTCGATAATTTTTGAAACAGAAAAAAAAATAGTAGGACGAAACCCATTGGAGAAATAGAATATAACATAAATGGAAGGAAAAATAATTTACGGGTGATCTGACTGCGGGAAAGTGGAAGTGGACTTAAGGGTAAAAAAAACGGCAAACTACAAATCCCATGGAAAAAAGTTGAATGGCAAAGTTGTAGGTAATAAAATGATCTACAACCCTTGTATTTACATTTTTTCACATAACCTCAAAATTTATGTGAAAAATTTAAGTTTTTTGTTTTTATTTCCTTTACAAAAAAAAATTTACTCACGTAATTTAGTGAAAACTTATCTTTTTATGTCCCACACATACTATAATTTATTAATTCAAATATTCATTTTTTCACCTTATTTTGACTTAATATCGAAAAGCTGCCTAATTTTCAATCGATCCCGTCCAAATATTATCAGCTATTTTCAAATGATGTGCTTTCTGTTCTTTGGAATGTCTACTTTCCGACGGTGTAAAAAAAGTATACCACTATGTTAAATTTTCTCAGAAAATGCAATAAAACGAGTTCGAATATATATATATATATATATATATATATATATATATATATATATATATATATATATATATATATATATATATATATATATAAAATAAAGCCCAGACAATCTTAGCCCATTCTCCAGATTCATGATTCTATGTCAATGGGAAGTACCCCATAGATTATGGTTTGACAGACTCACAGATAGACGGAAATTTACATTTTTTTTCTTAATTATGATCATTGATCAGTATTACCCGTATCAGCCCACTACTAGATCCTAGAACTCTCCCAACACTTACTTGAACGCAGGTGCTACCACGAGACCTCTCTAACGTGTGCGTTTCAAATGGTAATAGGTAATTAATAACCTACTTTATATCGAATAGCCAAGCCATAAAAAGGAAAATATATCCTTCCTATTATCCATTTACGTCCTCTACCGGTAAAGGGATATGTTTTCCATCTAATTTGATGCCTGTAGGTATCCCTTATTTAATATCGGCTTTCGATAAAGAAGCTCTCCATTTTGTAATATTACCGTATAAATAAGTTACAGGATAATATAACTTCGTTTAATACATGTTTTTATTTAAGTGATAATTTCATTCGCGAATATAAGGAGCACACTAGCGCCTCTATCAAGGTATGTGCATTAGTACTCATACTAGCTGTCTACGTGATACATATATAACAACACAGATGGCGCTTTTTAAATAAATTTATATTATAACGACAAACTTAAAAAAAATGTTTGTGTGTATATAAAATAAAGCTTCAATGATTACGGGCTCGCTCAGCGTGACAATTATGATCAAACTATTCACGTCGCACATTATATAAAATAGAAAATTTCGTTCATATATTGATTGAAATTTCAGAGCCTTAATGAGGTAGCAGCACTCAAATTATTGTGGAGTAGTAAGTCGCTAGTGACAATTATAAATGAATGTATAAATATAATTAGTATTGAAAAACATGATCATATATTTTTTTAATCTAGTAAAGCATCAGCGATTTTAAGCTTTAAGTTTGATATCGTATTTTATTGATGCTTTTTATAACTACCTACATAATATACAGATGTTTTACTGAACAACTATACCACTTTAACCGACTACACAGGACTAAGGTGGTATTTTTTTTTGTTTTGTTGCGGGCACAAATAACACAACCATGGTTCCTGAATACAGAATAAGTTCTAACCACGATGATGAAAGTTCTTAAACTTTCATTTTTTTTCAAGAAACACTAGACGGGAGAACCATCATACAACTAAGACCATGGAGGTCATCCCCACTAACACAAAGACAATTGGGGATCGAACCCGCGTCATAAAGTGGCATATGCCGGATCAAACAGATAAACTTAAAATTATTTTAAGTTTATCATTTCATTATTTTAAGTTTATCATTAGTTTATCCGAGACATTTTAAAATGATATAGTTTTCCAATGTTTACGCGAATTTCGCTCATAATGAAAAAAAAAAACGGATTTTATCGAGGACCTCAGTCCTCCCGTAACTATGGTCGTAAAGTATAAAGTACCCGAAACGTCGGGCGTAAAAATCTCAATAAATCCGTAAAAAATGTTAAATTATAGTTTAAAATCAGATAGCGCATGATGACGTAAGCAAATTGTTTGCAAAAATCGAAATCAATCGACAGAACCTGACCTCGGCACCACCACGCGAGGTCGCGTGTACCAGGCTTTATATAACCTAGGGTTAATACTAAAATGTTTAGCCACCTACCCTAATAGTCAGGCAAATGAATCTGTTTCGGCTATTCTTATGTTATAAGCTACGAATAAATAATAAGTCGTTATAAGTAAGTTATATAATATAACTAACTAGCTGTTGCCTGCAGCTTCGCCCGCGTTACTCTACTCCTATATGTCACAGCGTGATGTTATATGGCCTATAGCCTTCCTCGATAAATGGGCTGTCTAACACTGAAAGAATTTTTCAAATCGGACCAGTAGTTCCTGAGATTAGCGCGTTCAAACAAACAAACAAACTCTTCAGCTTTATAATATTAGTATAGATTATATGGAAACTGAAAAATATTTCCTACTTATGAATTCTCCGGCCTCCACTCTAGAACCTTATTGCCCCATCGGCCATCCGTTATCCTGAGTGTGTGACCAGCCCACTGCCATTTCAACGAGCTTATTCTTTGCGTGATATCGGTGTAAGAGTGGAGGCCACGTTTAGGTCGACGAAGTGTTGGTTGATTATTACTCAGGTGGGAAGACGATCTCCGTGCGGTGGCCGGTCCATGTAGGATGCGAGTGGCGTGGGTTCGGCCGTCTTGGCATTCATTGGGGGAGGCCTTTGTTCAACAGCATACGGATAGAGGCTAATGACGATGATGTAATGAATTCTATTGATTACATTCGTTGCGGATCCCAAGACAGTTTTAAGGTATCCCTCGGGCTGAGTTGGTATCAAAGGCTGGCTAGACAGAAGTTGCAGCCCACTGCTGCTGCAACGAGTGGTAAAAATAAAACACCCTAGGACATAATATTTAGACGTACATTACATAATATACATATATACACACTCGACATCAGCAGTAATTCGAGGATCGCATGTCGAACTTTATTTAAGCTAATGACAGTCTTTGGGATATTTATCTGGACCTATAGATGTAGTAATTAATGGTTTGTAAAGATTTCTTTTCCAAGTCTGATTCTTAGATAAAACTAATAGAGTGTAATATGTCGTTGTTATAAGGCTGCACTAAAAGTATCGGGAATGGAATATTTCCACTGTTCCTGTCATATTCAAATCTTTTTAATTGAAAACTGCTCGGTTTTAAAAATCGAATACCATTTATTTATTTAAAAAAAGATTCTCGGTCTTGTCACAAGGTCTTGTCAAACTTGTTTAGTCGTTGAGAAAATGGAATTGACTCGAGAAAATTCTAGAGCGATGATTTATTATGACTTTCGAAGTGGCTTAACACAAAAACAGTGTGTTGACCGGATGATTTCTGCATTTGGTGATGAAGCCCCATCCAAAACCACAATTTATCGCTGGTTTGCTGAATTTCAACGTGGACGTGTCAAGCTCAGTGATGATCCCCGTCAAGGTCGTCCAAAAACTGCAGTCACCCAAGAAAACGTTGATGCTGTGCGTAAGCTGATTGAGGAAGATCGACATGTGACATACCGCGAAATTCAGGCAACTTTAGACATTGGCATGAGTCAAATACAAATAATCTTGCATGTGTTATTATTCTAAGTCTTGCATGAACAATTAGGTGTAAAAAAGTTGTTTTCCCGATGGATACCGCATTTGCTCTGTGAAGAGCAAAAAGCGGCTCGCGTTACTTGGTGCGTCAGAACTCTCGAAAGATTCCACGCAGGATTCTCAAATGCTGTATACAACATCGTATCAGGTGACGAATCCTGGATATACTGGATATATGGTACGAACCCGAAACAAAAAACCAGTCACGAGTTTGAGTGTTCGAAAATGAGTTAAAGCCAACAAAAATTGTTCGTTGACGGAGTGTTGCAAAAAAAATGGTGGCCACGTTTGTCTCCAAAACCGGCCATGTTGCGACTATTCCTCTTGAGGGACAAAGAACTGTTAATGCAGAATGGTATGCTAGCATTTGTTTGCCACAGATCGTTTCTGAACTCCGTAAAGAGAACTGCAACCGCCGCATCATCCTCCATCACGACAATGCGAGTTCTCACACCGCGCACAGAACAAAAGAGTTTTTAGAGCAAGAAAACATAGAATTATTAGACCATCCGCCGTACAGCCCCGACCTAAGCCCTAATGATTTCTATACTTTCCCTACAATAGAGAATAAATTGCGTGGTCAGAGATTTTCATCGCCTGAAGAAGCTGTGGACGCCTACAAAACGGCCATTTTGGAGACCCCAACTTCCGAATGGAATGGTTGCTACAATGATTGGTTCCATCGTATAGAAAAATGTGTCAAATTTCGCGGAGAATACTTCGAAAAGCAATAAATACATTTTTAAATAGTAATATTGTGTCACTTCCTTGATTCCCGAAATTTTCAGTGCCGCCCTCGTAATTGATTTATTTTCCTATATAATTCAAAAGACTATTAGTCCGTGAATCTGCACACTCATTCTGTACAATTGTCATTACATAATTATTTTCCAATAATTCATTGTATTGCCATAATTAAAATCAAGCAGAAACTGGAAAAAATATTATTTAGAAGAGAAAAGAGTTCTAGAAAATTGACAGATAATAGGACATAAAAACACCCTTAAATTGGTTCATGATGTTGATGATCATGCTGCATTTATATTTAATGAAGAAAGTCCCGACCATGACCTGAAATAAAATACAAGAGCACTTGACCTTATCATTGTTCTACGAAGGAAAACACAGAGGAAATCTGGCGAATTTTCGCTTACATTTTTTAAATAAGTATACTTTAATGTCCCAAGGGCGATTATAATGAAACAATTTTTACGGATTTTATCGCGGTTTATTAAGATTTTTACAAGCCCGACGTTTCGGATACTTTACAGCAACCATGGTCACGGGAGGACTGAGGTGACAGATGTCCTAACGTTACAAAGTTATTCGAACTACCCTATGATACATCATTATTTTGATAAGTCCTCTCTACACAGAAAGTGCTAACTGCATCTTTAATCTGTGGCATAAAATCCGTAAAAATTGTTTCATTATAATGAGTGAAATTCGCGCAAACATTAGTCCCAAGGGCGACTTCTAAAGCCTTGATATCTATAATTGTTTTGCCAGTGGAAGGAATTCTCTTCAGTCGCACTAACCACCATCCTGCTTGTTTCTCCCGTGAAACAGCATTGCTGTGTTTCGTAGACAAGGACAAATAGGCAGTGTAATTACTGACACAGAGACTTCTTGTGTCTCAGGATAGGCAACATATGAATGAGTTGTCTGGGCTAGTTCCAGGTACACTCTTTGTGTGCATGGCGACTATTTACCAACATGTGTGTATTGTGTACAACAAGAGGTGGGAGGGAAGCGCTGTGCCGCGCTCCCGGCTGCATGGGTAGCACCATCTTGCTTATTTCTTCCGTGAAACAGCTTTGCTGTGTTTCGGAGAGAAGGGCAATACAGGCAGTGTAATTACTGGCACCGAGACTTAACATCTTATGTCTCAGGATAGGCAACACATAAATGAGTTGCCTGGGCACGTTCCAGGTAAACTAGTTTATGTACATGGGCGACGTCGACCACTTACCATCAGGTGGCACGTTTGCCAGTTTGCCTATCCAACTAACATAAAAAAAAAAGACTTACCTACCTCCCTGCGACTCAGGACGATGCATGAATGAGTTGCGTGAACTCGTCCCCGTAAACTTTATTTTGTTCATAGGTGATGTTGGCCACAAGCGAGATTCTGTGTCTCGTCACTGGCAAACTTTTTTTTTCTTTAGCGCCTGGAAATGCTCTAAGGCATCCCGCGAGGGAGTGGGTCTTCCCAGGCGGGTATGTGGGACTCGCTGCGCCCGAAAGTTGGTAACCTACCAGCTTTCTCCAGGAAGCAGCTCTATCCACTAAAATCCGGCAAGTGCCACCAATGCCGCCTTTGATGAAGTTCCCCGGATCTGTTGAGCAAACAGGGCATCTCGACAGCTAGTCAGTCATATTGTTTTCTAATGTTTACGATAAACTCCGTAAAAATTGTTTCATTAGAATGAGCTAGTCAGTCCCTCGAGGGATCAAAGGAACCGACGCCAGCTCCACAAAGGAGTTGTTCCGCACAACAGAATAACCCCTCCCAACGTTGGGACAATACAATGGGGTGAGTTTACCATCCACGCCCCTTGTCCTGCTCTTTTGTCCCGTCAAATTATAAGAGGGATTCAAAGAGCAGCTCCCTCGGCTCAATTTGCTTCGCCCGAGGTGCTGGGATTGCCTTAGGTTACTGAGACCCCCACGACAAGCTTGAACCATGGCGGGGTCTGTGGAAAACAATACAATTTAAGTTACAATTTAAGACATTATTTGAAACAAGAAAGATTTAATTATTCATATAGATACGCAGCTACTAGAAGTATCTTGTATCTACTAAACCTCTCTCCAAAAGGCCGTATATTAGAAACGTTACGACGGTTTTCATTATTAACTTTATACAGATAAGACTAGAATATTCCAGAAAAGTAATTTTACGCAAAAATTTTCATCTCTTTCTTTCTACTCTCAAAAGTATCTTGAAAAATAAATTATCATGGTCAGAAATTGCAGTATTGTTGACGTCAGAAGTGATGGCAGATTTGTTATTCAGCGATCTACCTTCTATTCTGACTTCAGTGGCCAAATCTTGGAGAAGCGTAATATGACAACTATACTACAGTTCTTTATTATAAATCAAGAACTGTAGTAAGTATTGTTGTTGTATGATAATTCCTTTCGTGAAAACTTCTTTGAAATGAAAAGTTGACTGTGAAATCTTTAACATTTAACGAGCATAGTTAATTGATAATGGTCACATATGAACATGAATTTACTCAAGCCCGGACAAACCATAAAAATTTCACAAGAAAGTTTATTAAGTACGATATTTTAATGTACGTACAACTCAAGCGCGTTGACAATTATTAGGTGATGGCTTAAAAATAAATACCACTGCTAAAAACTTAATAGCGCTCTCAAATCTCTATACCCCACCATGGTTCAGGCCTTGTCGTGGCCCCCACCATGGTTCAGGCCTTGTCGTGGCGGTGGGGCTCAGTAACCTAGGGTGAGCGGTGCACCTTGGGCGAAGCTAATTGGGCCGAGGGGGCTCATTGTACCCCTCTTATAAGAAGAGGGGACAAAAGATCAAGGGGCAAGGGGCGAGGACGGGAACCTCATCCCATTGTTCTGTCCCGACGTTAGGAGGAGTTGTTCTATGGTGCGGGACAGCCCCTCTGTGGAAGTGGTGTCGGTCCCCTGAGGGACTAACTAGCCGTCGAGGTGCTTTGTTTGCTCAATAGATCCGGGGCACCTCACCAAAGGCGGCATTGGTGGCACTCGCCGGGTTTTAGTGGGTAGAACTGCGTCCACTTACCAGCTTTCGGGTACAGCGAGTCCCACATACCCGCGTAGGGAGACCCACTCCCCTGCGAGATGCCTCAGAGCATTTCCCGGCAAAAAAAGAAGAAAAAAATGAAAAGAAAAAAAAGGCCTCTCAAAAAACGAATCTACGAACTTTTGCAGAACAGTTGAATTCCACTGTTTTATATTCACCACGACTCCAACGGACTTAGGGATCAAAATGAAATATTTTTATTCAATATGAAAGCATAGCTTTCTCCACTGAACATAAAATCTATGGATCGAAATAACAAAATGTATTTAGCTCAATTGAAAATTTTATTTTATGATCTATTATGCCAATGACTTTTAATATAATTCAATGATGTTTTTGTATGTTAGTTGGATAGGCAAACTGGCAAACGTGCCACCTGATGGTAAGTGGTCGACGTCGCCTATGAAAATAAACTAGTTTACCTGGAACGAGCCTAGGCAACTTATTAATTATGTGTTGCCTATCCTGAGACATAAGATGTTAAGTCTCGGTGCCAGTAATTACACTGCCTGTCTTGAACTTCTCTCCGAAACACAGCAAAGATGTTTCACGGGAGAAACAAGCAAGATGGTGGTACCCATGCAGCCGGGAGCGCGGCACAGAGCTTCCCTCCCACCGGTAAGTTTATCATCATCACCAGCCCTGACATAGGCCTCCCACAAAGAACGTCAACAGGACCGATCCCTCGATACTCGCATTCAACACGAACCGGCCAGTGTACGTAGATCGTCTTCCCACCTGGTTAATGGCTGACCAACACTTCGTCTACCTAAACAAGGCCATATCAAGTTTATCATAGTCTTGGGTCTTTAGTTACTTTTCTTATCAAAGAAGTTAAAAAATGACCATCACCCCATTATAAAGAAAACAATATGTCAAAACACACAGGTAAATAGAGTAGGTATAATGTACGATAGGTATATAAATAGAAGTATCATAGCAAAAGTACACCATAATGTTTTTGAGATTTCAGCTTTATTTCAAAATAATAACTCAATTTTTCACTAAATATGTTTATTATAAGGAAAACGGTCATAACTCATAACAGACTTATCTTTTACCTTATTGTTTGAACCACACAATTAAAAGTTTTGATGAAAAAACAAAAAGAAAAAAACCAACATTGGTTTTAAATTTCGTTCTTTTTTCAAATTGAAATATATAAAAAAAGAAAGACCATTTTAAATTTAAATATGGAACTTGAAATTCAAATTTGCTTTAGAATGCCACAGCTAAGTCGCAATGTGGAAATTGGATTAGTACGTCACTGTCCCTAGATGAAGTTTTAAAATTTCATCATAATTGTTGTTACGTAAATATAAAGGAATGGAAAACTAAAATGAAAAAAGAAATTATAGGAGTGTAGGTACAAAAAATTTCCTGAATATTATAACGAAATAACTTTAACAAATTTTATTGCGTTTTATTAGAATTTTTACATGCCAGAAGTTTCGCATACTTTACAACAACCATTGGCAACCATGGTTACGGAAGGATTGAGGTGTCAGACGTGCTAGCGTTACGTTATTCAAAACTTGTTTTTTCTTTAACGCCGGGAAATGCTCTGAGGCATCCTGCGGGGGAGTGGGTCTCCCCACGCGGGTATATGGGACTCGCTGCGTCCGAAAGCTGGTAAGTGGACGCAGTTCTATCCACTAAAACCCGGCAAGTGCCACGAATACCGCCTTTGGTGCTCCGGATCTAATGAGCAAACAGGGCACCTCGACGGCTAGTCAGTCCGTCAGGGGACTGACGCCACCTCCACAGAGGGGTTGTCCAGCACCACAGAACAATCCCTCCCAACGTCGGGACAGTACAATGGGGTGAGGTTCCCGTCCTCCCTCCTTGCCCCCTGCTCTTTTGTCGTCTCTTATAAGAGGGGTACAAAGAGATCCCTCGGCTTAATTAGCCTCGCCCAAGGTGCTGTGGGCTGACCCTAGGCTTCTGAGCCCCACCGCCACGTCAAGGCCTGAACCATGGTGGGGACTTTTTTTATGTTATTTAGATAGGCAAACTGGCAAACGTGCCACCTGATGGTAAGTGGTCGACGTCGCCCATAAACATAAACTATAGTAGGTATACCTGGAACGAGCCCAGGCAACTCATCTATGTGTTGCCTATCCTGAGACATAAGATGTTAAGTCTCGGTGCCAGTAATTACACTGCCTGTCTTGCCCTTCTCTCCGAAACACAGGAAAGCTGTTTCACGGGAGAAACAAGCAAGATGGTGGTACCCATGCAGCCGGGAGCGCGGCACAGCGCTTCCCTCCCACCGGTGACGTTATTCGAAACTATCCTTTGATACATCAATCCTTATTCCTAAAAAAAATATTACTGCATATTGGGTATTTAGTGCAACACATTTTCGATTAGGTCTCTATTTCCATGTGAGATGCTAACTGGCAGACGAATCATACGATAAGACGGTCAATGCCATCCTTAAATGAATTCATCCCGGTACTAACGATTGTTATATCATTATTTTAACATGCGCCTATCCTGAGATGTTACATATCGTATCGTATCAGTGCAATGCAGATCACTGTCTACAATTCATGTTGTGAAAATTATAGTACCCCCTTCCATCGGGAATATAACCGGATAGAGTAGTAATGTGAGCCGTATTCTGAAACTGGTCAGTGATTTGTCACTGACGTAATAGCAATTCAACCAGTGGTGAATCCATCAATCAGAGCGCAGAATCGCCGCAGCGTCGCAGGACAAATTTGACGGAATTTGTTTTCAGACAACTCTATTACGGCTATATGCTCGATGCCCACTTCCAACCATAATAATGAAAAAAATCTTCATTACATTTGAAGGCCGTGTAGAAACAAGACGAAGAAAAATGTTGATGAAGATATATTATGTCGGTAACGTTAAGTAATAACCATGTATTAACCAATGTAAGTAAGTAAGTAGGCTGAAATTCGTTTTACATTCGGTTTAACCGAATTTAGGCAGCTTGGGTCAAACTTCGACATTTAGCTGAAATTCGGTTTAAATAACAGTTAAAAATCATCCAAATGGCGCTGGTGTATATGGATTTCGTAGTTTTTGTAAAAGGTAGTGCCATGCTGCTTTGCAGCCGAATTGGGCTGGCACGAGCGGGCCTCTCGCTTACATAACACCGGCCTAAAGTGACTGCGCACCATTTTCGGTGGCCCATTGGGGGATAGGGAAAAGGAGGGCAACGTTTTGCATAACTTTTAGTTGTGCGGATGTCTATGGGTGTCGGTAGTCACCATAAGGCTCGGTTGCCTTCTTATGACATAAAAAAAATATCTCGTTATTTCAATGTGTTTATCGCATTCACTAATGAGTGGTCCATAATAATATTATAATTATGCATATAAATGGATTTTTCTGCATCGCCAGTGTTGTTGGTGAAATCTAGCAATAACTATTTATGCGCAGTTGGCATCATAAATAATATTCTGTTTATTATAAACAAACGATCACAGGCAAACATTACTGCGTCATGGTTCCAGAATTATACATGGAATTTCCTTTGATATTGCCTTTGACGAATAAAGTTAGTATGAAAAAAAAATCAGTTGAATTGATAACCTCCTCCTTTTTGAAGTCGGCTAATCTATACAGATAAATACAATTGAAGTGTCTGTTAGCAATTTCAAATTAACAGCTTTTCAAAAGTATTTATACGGTATTTACATCAAAAAGTCATTTTTTAATTTTTGTTGTTTGTTCCGGCTAATCTCTGAAATGGATATCACGTAATAAGGAGTAATTTAAGCTATAAAATAATCATCATCAATCCTGATACGGCTCTAAGTGTAAGTTAACGCGGACGAAGCTGCAGGCAACTGGCAGACAGACAAATAAACTATACATATATTACGTTATTATAACACAACACTCCCGTGATCATGGTTGCTAAAAAAAAGTTGTTGCGCAAAAAGTTGTTTCAGTATGACGTGAAATTCGAAAAAACCTTAAAAACATTTTTTATAATAAGTAGAGTAATTATAGAGTTACGTGATTTACAAACATTGATTACAACTATTTTAAAAACATAAACCTAATGCATAAACCGTGAACCATTATTTTATAATAATAAATCTGTAATAGGTGCCTAAGTAAATAATAATTATACTCGCGCGGGGCGTGGCTTGATCTGTAGCGGGTGCGGAGCGCGCAGGGGGCAGGTTCCCTTACTTAATTGCGCCTACAAGAACTTTTATATTATTTTACTTGCTGCTACGGAACCCTTCATGGGCGAGACCGACTCGCTCTTGGCCGCTTTTATGTATTGAGATGTTAGTTTATAATTTACTTGTTTATACAAGACTTACATTTTACGCAAACTTAAATACGAATTCATGTATACACGTGAAATAGAAATGGACTTACATCCAACAAGATATAGCTGTTGATAAAATTACTGCTCTGGAATAGAAGCCACATTTAGGACGCAGTATTGGTTAACCGCAGCGCCTGCGGGATCCCCAGCGAGCTTGATGTCTAACATGTATCTTTATAGTCATGAATTAGAGCAAGAAAAAATGGGCACTTTGGGCAGGTGCTCAGAGCCCCGTGATCCATGGAGCCCACAATTTATATCAGAATATGATTGAGTGATAATTTAAATAAAATCAAACAATGATTGCTGATAAGAGTAACCATTAGTGCAATGAATACTATGTTCACTTCTCTAGTCCAAAATTCTTGACTTTGGCAAATTGGAGCCCCATTATCCTAGCGTCCAGGGCCCCCGATAGGACAAAAAGTGCATAGTCTATAGATACCTCTGCCTAGATGGAATGACTGGAGTAACTGACCTTATATCCTTGGATGTGAGCGGCGAGAAATCAGTTGTCGTGGCGTTCATTGAGATACCTATCTCCAGCAGTGGTGGCAGAAGGTTGATAATTATTACGAGGATGCGCTTTATGCAAAACGTACCTTTCTGGTAAGTTTAGTAAATAAGTTTGCTGTGTTTTGGATACTAAAACAGGCGACATGCTTGTAGAAAGACCTAAAACCTATACCTCAATGTAGAGTTACCTGGATATAGAATAAAACCTGACCACGCATGCTATTCCTATATAGATGAACTCAGTTTAGATATCTGAACTAGTGTTTAGAAAATCACTAACATGCCCTATGCCACTTTGTATTTTACCAACCAAGTAGACATACATTACTCTAAAAAAACGTATCCCTCCGCGTAAAAATAATAAATGAGCAGTTCATTTATTATTTTTACGCCATTCATTCATTTATTATTTTTTATCTAGAAAAAACGTAACATTCTGACGCAATCGGAAAAATAATAATGTTAAACAATTTGATCCCCAAAACTTTTCTAATTTAGTTCTGACGTAGCTCTAGGCTCGTCAGTATGTCATAAATATACAAACGAAATCACCATTTCGTGGTCATCTCATTCCACGTGTTCCATATTTTCCAATTACGTTTTCCAGTCGGGAATTTCCACAAACATGTTTCACGCTGTAATATTTTTTGCCCCACTTTTATGCGGGTTTGGTTACAACAGGTTCAGTAAATAAGGCTTTGTTATGTCTGTGATGTTGAGAGAGGGGTTATCTTGGTCAGTGGCAAAAAATAATCTAATTTTAAAAACCTATTTTTCATGTAGGTATATGTAAAATCTATCCTTATATGTCCCACTGCTGGGCACGGGCAAAACGGGTCTCCTCCTCGAAACAAGGCGAGGAGGGTGTTGGACCATAATTCACCGATGCACTGTCCCAATTTGGGTCGTGAATTTCACACACCTTTAAAGACTTTTAATCTCATTAGATACTCTCTTGACTGGTGAGCAAGCGATGGTCTCATGTTCAGATGCACGTAGAACTTTAGAAAAACCCATTTCTAGGCATCACAGGGGGGTCAGGGTCGAACCCGGACCTCTCGGCTCTCACTCAAGCGGCCGAACCCGTACCCACTAGACCATTGTCGCTCACAACTACATTGATATCTCAGTAATATAATATAATAATATCTATGGACGCTTTTACACCACGTCAATCTGGTCCCGTGGTAAGTTCTCGAAGGACTTGTGTTACGGGTACCAGACAACGGAAATATATTTAATACTTTTATACTATACATATATTTAAGATTTTTATTATATAACTAGCTGTTGCCCGCAGCTTCGCCCGCGTTTATTTAGATTTACAGCCGTTCGGATTAATGATGATTATTTTTATGGCCAACGTTACGCCTTATAACATTAGCTATCTGCCAGTGAAAGCCTCGTCAAAATCGGCTTAACCGTTTTAGAGATCAACCGGAACAAAGAGACAGACAAAATTGATTTTTTTTATGTAAGTACCGTATATTATTTCATAGCTTTTACCCGCGACTTCGTCCGCATGTAAGAAGTATTTTTTTAAAACTTATTTTTCAAATAATATGGTTCCAATTTACCACCTTATATTATAATTTAAAGAATACTATTAACTTCCCGATAATTTCCTTAAAGGCACGATAGTACGTTTTAAAATGTTATTTGAAACTACCCTATCATATGATACATCAATATTTTAATTCAAATTAGTACCTACTACCAAGTACCAGCAAAAAAAACTACGAAAAAGAAATGTTATATTTTAACTTAACAACTATATATATAAAGAAAAGAAGGAGAAACAAACAAAAACACTAAACAAACTAATTATATTATCATCTAATACCTACTTTAAACATTATATATCTAAAAACTACGTATCTATGTATTTTTAAAATCTGCAGCGCGCTTATTGCGAGAGGAGTCGTTAAGAACCACGTCCGTTCGCATTAAGAGTGACAATGTGAGTGAAGTCTGCGCTTTTTTTTTTTTTCGGAGGGATCCCTGCTACGGCCCGAAGGCCATAATGCTACATCGGATTAGTGTGAGCCCATTCGGCTCACTTTTGATTTATAAAGGGGGGGGGGGGGTTGCGTGCATATACAGACAGACAGACAGACAAAAAATTTACTGATTGCATTTTTGGCATCAGTATCGATCACCATTCATCCTCCAATATTAATTTTGAATATATATTCAATGTACAGAATATATGTATATATATATAATATACAGAATATGTGTATATTTAATACACATCCATGACCTAGAAACACAGAAAATATTTTTGTTCCCTGGCGGGATTCGAACCCGCAACCTCCGGCTTGAGCGCCCACGCACTTACCACTGAGCCACAGAGGTCGTCAATAATCTAATATATAAAACGTATTTTTCACGTAAAGTAACAACAAATTAACGGTTTACAAATTTTTTTCTTTACCTATATTGTGAGACCTAGCCTCTTACCAAATTCCATGATTAAATCGGGTGTGCACCCGTTTTTGGTTTGACATACAGACAGACGGACAGACAGACAGACTGACTACAGAGTGCTCCTATAAGGCTTCCGTAGGAACGGAACCCTAAAAACTTATTATCTTCGTTAAGAATTGCAAGTTTAAAAATGCAGTTGACGTCCTGGGACGGATAAGGCTGTGCCTTCATTTTACTTATAGTATAGTAGCTAGCAACGTTTTCGAGAAAGAATTTTAGGTCAGCTGATTTTGTGATATGTCGTCCTTCTTGCACTTTCGTTTAGAGTCTGGGCTATCTGGCTGGCGGTAGCGGTTGCGTTCATTAGTGCGCATCCTACCTGTCCAGGTAATAATCCTGGATTTTAAAAACATTTTAGAAGGCGTAATTTTTAATTTTTTGTTTTTAAATAAGTCTACCTGACATATTTTTTTTATTGCCAGACATTTTTGACAATGCTAACTATGTGCCATACGCGATTTTTATTTTATTTTTTATAAAAAAATCAAAGTATTTTATAATGTCTGTAATTTTAATATTATGTTATTTAAAGATAAGAAAAACTTAAAATAAATTTGCCAGACATTAATTCGATTGTTAAGCCCCATCATTTCGCAGCTGAACTTAAAAATGTGCAATTTAAAGAAGCTTTGGTTAACTTTTTCATTGATCACTGGGGTAGTGAAGACATGTTGCCTTTAATTGGTAATAAAAACATTTACGTAAGTTTCAATAAATGTTATTCATACAAAGTGATAAATAACAAAGTAATTAAAACTATTGAAGAATCTAGGATTATTTTTAATATTTGCCAAATCGATTTTGACGCAGACGTTGTTATACGCTGTTCTGATTCTGATATTTTAATTATACTTCTGGGAAATATGGATCACCTGAAAGCATCTTTGAAAATTTGGATAAATATGGGTGTTGGAAATCATCAGCGTTACATAAACATCAATGAATTACACCGAATTCTTGGTGACTCTTTATGCAAAGCTTTACCATGCTTCCACGCAATAACTGGATGTGATTACACGCCAGCTTTTTTTAGAAAAGGCAAAGTTAAGCCTTTTAAAATATAAGAAAATTCTAAAGAATACCAGTTAGCTTTTGATAATATAATTACGGATGACGAAAAAGTACTTGAAACTACGATTGTAACCCTGGAGAAATTTATTTGTCAAATGTATGGAGTTAAAAATTGTTCCAATGTTAATGATGTTCGATTGCATTTATTGAAGGTTCGTTACGTGACGAAAATTTGGAGAAATGCTCACTCAAAACATCCAACATCTTTATCTCCAATGGCTTTCGGTTGGACCATTAACGGTGACAAATATGATTTTGTCTGGTTTTTGGGAGATCAATTACCATCCTCAGATGCAGATATTATTGTTTAAAGTAAGTGTGAAATGGAATATTTATCAGTAATAACTAAAATGTTTTATAACGAGCAAGAAGAATTACACAGTTTATTTTTTTCTGTTGCAGATGATAGAGTTTTAGAAGATAACGAAAGTTCCCAAGAAGATGATATGAATGACACTGACAAAGACAGCGACGATTATGATGATGATTATGAAGATGCCTCTTTTTTTTGTGACGTCAGTATAGGCTTAAATAACTTGAAAAACTTAATATTAATTATTTATATTTTACATTTAGTAATCAGAACAATTTAAATAAAAAGTGTTGTTTTTTAAATTTTAATCTAATTTTATATTCCTTTTTATGCTTAATTTTTTTTAAAACTTGCTCTGACTAGAACGTTTTTTTTTTTAATTATTTTTTTATTATATGTAC
Organism: Helleia helle; assembly: GCA_963853865.1. Lineage (NCBI taxonomy): Eukaryota > Metazoa > Arthropoda > Insecta > Lepidoptera > Lycaenidae > Helleia > Helleia helle. The sequence continues at coordinate 12,512,553 of OY971433.1, read as the reverse complement.
AGTGACAAGTAATTTACTTTTGTAATGGTTCTCTGTATAATTCTCGACTTGTCTCTCTCTCTCTGTCTCTCTCGGACTACTAGCAGTTTACTGCAATACTTTTCATGACTTTTTCATTTTAATTCAAGACTTAATAATCGAATTAATGTCTGGCAAATTTATTTTAAGTTTTTCTTATCTTTAAATAACATAATATTAAAATTACAGACATTATAAAATACTTTGAAATTTTTATAAAAAAAAAAAACAAAAATCGCGTATGGCACATAGTTAACATTGTCAAAAATGTCTGGCAATAAAAAAAGTATGTCAGGTAGACTTATTTAAAAACAAAAAATTAAAAATGACGCCTTCTAAAATGATTTTATAATCCAGGATTATTACCTGGACAGGTAGGATGCGCACTAATGAACGCAACCGCTACCGCCAGCCAGATAGCCCAGACTCTAACCGAAAGTGCAAGAAGGACGACATATCACAAAATCAGCTGACCTAAAATTCTTACTTTTCAAACGTTGCTAGCTCCCGTATATTAGCAATTACTTTCAGTGTTTTGTTATTTAAAATTAGTAAACTATAAAATACAGTTTATTTTTTAATACACGCATTCAATACCTACTCGGAAAAACAAATTCGTATTATAAAACGGATCATTGTCGATAGCTGTTGCTCGCAGTTTCGTCCGCGTTAACTTAGGTTTACGGCCGTACGCGGATTGATGATGATTATTTTTGTAGCCTAAGTTACTCCATAATTATACATCAGCTATCTGTCAGTGGAAGTCCCGTCAAAATCGGCCCAGCCGTTGTCGAGATTAGCCGGAACAAACATACAGACAGACAGACAGTCAAAAATAGTAAAAAATGCTATTTTGGCATATATACCGTGTGTACATCAATATGAATTTAGTAAAAAGCAGTTATTTTAATATTACAAACAGACACTCCAATTTTATTTATCTGTATAGATGTAAGATGGTTGATCACCTCGTCCCAGCGGCGCTATCTATCTTGTTTAAGCGACTCTAAACGTATTGATTGCGTATATCCGAATACTGTTCGAGTTTTTAGAGATGGAGATCACATTAAAATCGATTTTGTGTTAAGCCTAACCTTTTAACTCCAACGAGAACTAGTTGAAGCACTTTTCCGCCATCTTTGAGATGTTAGTTATTATTTTTATAGAGAATGTCGTAATCATCATTATCATCAGCCTTTATCCGTCCACTGTGGAACATAGGCCTCCTTTAATGAACGCCATAACGACCGATCCCTTGCCTCGCATCCAACACGGATCGGCATGCACGGAGTCTTCTCATCTGGTTAATGGCCGACCAACACTTCATCCACCTAAACGCGGCCTCCACTCTAGAACCTTATTGGCCCGTCGGCCATCCGTTCTCCTGAATGTATGACCAGCCCATTGCCTCTTCAAACGTGGTGGAAATTTACGACTGGTCCGAAAGTTTGCCGTAGCTCAACGTGCTATGGAGCGTGCTATGCTGGGGGTTTCTTTAGGAAATATGATTCGAAACGAAGACATCCGCCAAAGAACTGAAGTTACCGATATAGCTCGAAGAATAGAGAATAGAGAAGAGAAGAATAGATAATTAATCACCTCAAAAACCGTTTTCATTCCACTGCTCGACAAGGTTTCTTTCAATGGTAGCACATGTCCTATACAAATCAACAAGCTATCAAAGCTATCAATTTTCTCAATGATCCAGACATGAACATTTTTATAATCCAAAAATTCCATAGGACATCATTACCTACAATCAAAAAGAAAGAGGTTGTGTCAATCTGCTTTGCAGCCGAATTCGGCCGGCACAACCGGGGTGGTACCTACATCTTTTACATATAACACCGGCAAGTGTCTTTCGTGCGGTTTGCGAGTTTCCGGTTCCCCATTAGGGGGATAATGGAAAAGAGGGCAACGCATCTGCATAATCTCTGGTTGTGCGGATGTGTATGGGCGTCGACAGTCACCAAAAAGCTTCGAATGCTCGTTTGCCCTCCTATGTTATAAAAAAACCATAGGCTTCAAACTTATTACCTTGTACCTCATAACCTACTTTATTTCCCGTCAATGAAAGTTGACCCTAGGACATATAAGAACATACGTCGTAATACTGAGATAGGAATCGTAATCTTGAGATTAGGCTCAAACATAAACAAGAGTTTAAATGGCGTCAGTTTATGATGGCTATAAATGAAAATATTTCTCGCTGTGTAAATATTTTAAATCCTCTACCGGCTCGCAAGCAGTGATTTGAATGGAAATTCTGGAATATTCTCAGCAGCTTATTCAGGCTTAACTAAGACATCCTTAGACTATAGTAGCGTTCATGAAAGAAATAATGCTTTTTTATGTTAGTTGGATAGGCAAACTGGCAAACGTGCCACCAGATGGTAAGTGGTCGACGTCGCCCATGAACATAAACCAGTTTACCTGGACCGAGCCCAGACAACTTATCTATGTGTTGCCTATCCTGAGACATAAGATGTTAAGTCTCGGTGCCAGTAATTACACTGCCTGTCTTGCCCTTCTCTCCGAAACACAGCAAAGCTGTTTCACGGGAGAAACAAGCAAGATGGTGGTACCCGGCACGGCACAGCGCTTCCCTCCCACCGGTCATGTTATATGACAAATTACTTATTGAAAAGCTCTCATAATAATAAAAAAGGCTGTTTAGCTGCTAAGCTGAAATGGGACTGGGCAGGCCACGTCAGCCGAATGCACTCCGACCGCTGGGCAAATATCACCACATTTTGGGTGCCAGAAGATGGACGACGTCACCGAGGCCGGCACCGAAAAAGAACAACTTAGACTCATACCAGGCAATCTGGCCGGCGGTGGCGAAAGATCGCGATATATGGAAGAGCTTGGGGGAGGCCTTTGCCCAGCAGTGGGGCAGCATAGGCTAGTAAAAATAATATTAATATGATTTTAACCGATCCGTGCTGAATGCGAGTGGCGAGTCGGTCGTCTTGGTGTTCATTGGAGGAGGTCTATGTTCAGCAGTGGACGGAGACAAATGATGATTTGGATATGATGATGTTTTTAATTACTTATTTACTAATAGCTGTTCTCTTTAGCTTCATCACGTCAACCCTGGTTTTATGGCATTGGTCTATAATATATAGTCCACATCGTATGTGCCTTTGTCATATGCACCCGTACTGTTGCATACAAATTACAACGCCATTTCTTCCACAAACTAACTTCTTACCAAATTCCATGATTCTAAGTCAATGGAAAGTACTTTGTTGGTTTGTTTGACGGACTGACAGACAGACAAACGGACAACTAAGTCATCCTGATTTCAGTCTTCTTATACAATTAGAGTAAAAAAATATGTTTTTATATGTGTCGCTTAAGGTTGTATTAGATTGAGATGCACTCCTATGTCTCGGATAGGAGGTCTCTTGGCGAGAGCCTTACGCTAGACGGGATCCTTCGGGTTCGCCGACTAGAGAGTTCGAGGACCTGGCACAGCAGCCGTATGGCAAAAACTTGACGGTTGCTCTGCGTCCGGTCCTTGAGCGGTGGATGCGCCGTAAGCGCAAACCCCTCACCTTTCATCTGACACAGGTGTTCACCGGGCATGGTTGCTTTGGTGAGTACCTGCGCCGGACGGCCCGCAGGGAGCCGTTGACAGTGTGTCACGATTGTGGCGCGGCGGTGGACTCAGCCCAGCCCACACACTTGAGGTGTGCCCGAAATAGGCGGCGCTGCGTCACGGTCTGACATCAGTCATCGGAGGGGACTTGTCTCTGCGGAGCGTCATCACTGCGATGCTCGGTGACGACGAGTCCTGGACGGCGATGGTCTCCTTCTGCGAGGCAGTAATGTCACAGAAGGAGGCCGACGAGCGGGTAAGAGAGGAGGCCGCCGACGAGGCCTCCCCCTGCAGGCGACGAACGGGGGTGCGTAGGAGGCGCTACTTAATGCGCCTCCAGTAACGCCTCTGTGTTCGTGTCGGGCTCAGGATGGGAACCTGGGCCTAGTATGATACGACGTCGCGGGGACTGCTTAGTAGCGGCCGGGTAGTCCCCCCTTACGAGGAGTAGTCTGGCCTTCGCCGGGGCTAGCCTGTCGCTGAGGTGATCCTGTCTGTTGCCTGCATATCCGGGACCCTCAAAAAGCGGCTGAAGGCGCTCGCAGTGGTTTTAGTTAGGGTGGGCACTCCCAGGTGCGAGTCCCACATTGGGTCAGGATCTACCCGAAGATCCTGGCTGCATCCATAAGGATTTCCCTGCGAAAAAAAAAAAAAAAAAAAAAAGTTGTATTAGATTAAGTTTAATGTGTAACGGTGTATTAATATTCCTTAATAAATTTCTATTATTATTATTATATTATGTTTTGAAGCCATTTGCCTTCATCATCATCAGCTCCTATCCATCCACTGCTGAACATAGGCCTTTTTTCTTTTACGCCGGGAAATGCTCTGAGCCATTCCCCGAGGGGATTTGCTTCGCCCAAGGTGCTGGGCTCTCCTTAGGCTACTGAGCCCCGCCGCCACGACAAACTTGAACTATGGAGGGGTGCTGAACATAGGCCTCCCTCAATGAACGCCAAGACGACCTATCCCTCGCCACTCGCAACCAACACGGACCGGCCACTTTATGGAGATTGTCTCCCACCTGGTTAATGGCCGACCAACACTTCACCATTTTCCTTACAAACTACAATTAAATAATTTAATTATCATCATCACCTGGCTATCGTTCGATATAGACTTTCTATCAACACATGTTCATGTAACAAATAATGACTTTGCCTATATTACGAATTGCTTATCAAGTATTTCACACATTAAAGAAATGCTTTCACAATACTTGATTACAGTGTACAGATAAGAGGGAAGGTCGAGGCTGCAAGCTGTTTGAGCGATGAGAGCGCTTACCGATAGGATCTCGAACTTACCCTGAGGTCTCGCTGTAGGGGTCACTTTGCTAATTATACATTATCACACTCGTGGTCAAGTAGTGGACTCTTTCTGAGGGTGTCTCTAGTGAAGGCTAGATTATTTTTATGTAAACGGACAAATAAGCCAATGGTAATAAACTATATTTTTTATTCACATATATGATCTTTATAATGATCACTCGTCTTAGCGGCAAAATTTATAATGAGGGTTCGCAACGCGCCCATGCCAGAGAAGATACCCACAAGAAACTCTGCTGGTTTTCTATTTAGTAGGGAGTTGAGCCATAGTTCACCGATGCGTTGGCCCGATGCGGGTTGGTGAACTTCACACACCTTCAAAGACTTTTAATCTCATCAGTCATAGGTTTCCTCACGATGTTTCCTTCACCGGTGAGCAAGCGATGGTTTCATGTTGAGGTGGAAGTAGAAATTTAGAAAAACCTATTTCAATGCATCACAGAGATCAGGATCGAACCCGGACCGTCGAACCAATCTTGAGCTGCAAACATGCATTCATCTTATTTTAACATAGATTTTCAAATTTCAACCCGACGCCAGGATGCCGTGCGGTCGAAGACAAAAACTACACGATTGGCGGGGGGCAACCCCTCACTAATAATAAATCATAAGTGAGCCAAATCTAACCAACGACCCTTTTAGCCGTTAGCATAGATCCTTCCGGAAAAAAAAGTTTTTTTTTTCATTACTAAAATTATTTAAAACGGGATATTCACCATGTTTTTCACTTTTATTTCGCGGAGCTCGATATTTCGAAATTAGTAAAAAATATAATAAATATTCCGTTTTAAATAATATTAGATATTACATCTTGTCTATAATCGCTCTTACCGAACGGGGATCTATTCACTTCTGTGACCATAAAATATTATTTTCAACAATATACAATAAAGTTTATTACCTATTATATTATTTTATTGTACTGTAAAGATAAGACAATAGATATTTAAAAATTCAACTAATGTTCTTCTATTAATGCATAAACTGCCACCGCAAGATTTTTATGTTCATTTTTTATTCGTTCGTTCGACTTAAGGAAAAGAGCATCATCATCATCATCAGCCTCTATCCGTCCACCGCAGAACATAGGCCTCCCTCAAAGAACGCCAAAAGAGCATACCTACTTATATTTAAAAATCCGTATCTATGGACTATGGGGTATGAATGTCGCTTTACGCTTATCACTTACCACGAGGCGTCGAGTATTTTTATGTATGTTGTATGAAAATAAATTCCGCTAAATTTGTGGTCCGACGCTGTGCCGGTTCGGCGCTCTGATTGGCCGACTAATGTCCATTGATGGATGATTGGCCGATGGGATGTACATACTATATACAGATCACTGATTGGTTGAATTGCTATTACGTCAGTGACAAAACAGTGACCAGTTTTGGAAAATTTTAGCTCATTATTACTCTATCCGGTTACATGCTCGATGCGACCAGGCGAACCGACTGTCCGTTTGTCTCTTCCATAAAAAAGTATGTAGACGTCTTGGTGGAAAGACTTTTATGTCAAGCAGTGGACGGAGAAAGAGAAGATAGAAGCTTTATGTAAATCTGTATCAGATCTATGTCCACTTGCTCTCTCTTCTTTATCAAGCCTAATGTAGGTAAATATCCTCAAGTTAGTGACGCAGTGTACAGGACGTCAGATGTTCACGTATGTTGAAAAAAAAAAGTGTGTGTGTACTAGCGTACACTCGTAAGAAGTGAAACTTCTTTATGACGTTATTTTTCAAATCACGCGTGGTAGGGATAAGAAAAAGATGGCGCGTAACGGAAGAATGTGACGCGTAACGAAAAAATGTTACACTAAATTTTTTTCCAACCCCGATAAAAAAGTTTCACTTCAAAAATTGCTGGTCTGTAAGTTGGTTTATGAACGATAGTTTAAAATAAAAAAAAACAAAATTCACTTGCCTGATTTTACAATAATCTACAAAGGTCGGAACCTCCTTTTAAGTATAAAATACATGTGTTAAGAGGCTACGCTTTTCCACATTACAAATTGTAGTTTATATTGAAAATTGTAGTTTGTATATATTTTTTCAATTATCAAATATTTTTAGCAGCTCTCCTACTACAACGGGACAAAAACGCGTTATTACGTGCATGCACCCGGTGTTCATTTGACACGTCTATAATATTGTTTTTGTCACGTCAAAAGCAGAGTTTTCGGGAATGTACCGGTAAAACAAACGAGTTTCATAATAAACAGATAGTAATATCAGTGTGAAATAATACAAACCTTTAAGTAATCAGTATTAATTTTGTATCTTTTACTAACTATTGTTTCGTATATGTTATTATCGTCATATAATAATAATTTTATTTGTTTTCCAGTAATAGGTAATTAAGTCATAAACTAGCTTACATCATACCTGATGTAAAATTCCATTGTATCCCAAAAATATTCCAATCATGTTCCGATGACATTCAATCTATACATCTATACAGGTAAATAAAATTGGAGTGTCTGTTTGTAATATTAAAATAACCACTTTTTACTAAATGCTAATAATATGGATGTATAAAGGGTGCACAATGCATATATATCTACCATTATATTGTATATAGCATTAGTAATAGCATCTTTTACCATTTTTGTCTCTCTGTCTGTCTATCCGTCTGTCCGTCTGTCCATCTGTCTTTCTGTCTGTCTGTCCGTCTGTCCGTCTGTCCGTCTGTCTGTCTGTCTGTCTGTCTGTCTGTCTGTCTGTCTGTCTGTCTGTCTGTCTGTCTGTCTGTCTGTCTGTCTGTCCGTCTGTCTTTCTATCTGTCTGACTATCTGTCTGTGTGTTTGTTTGTTTGTTCCGGCTAATCTATGAAATGCTTGAGCCGATTTTGATGGGACTTTCACTAGCAGATAGCTGATATTATAAGAAGTAACTTAGGCTACAAAAATAATCATCATCAATCCGTATACGGCTGTAAATCTAAGTTAACGCGGGCGATGCTGCGGGCAACAGCTAGTATATGTACTATATAAAACCGAATGTTTCATACTCAGTATTTTTCCTTATTAGCTTTCTTGGCGTATTATAAAGACGTGACTTATCTCACATCAGTTGAATTGATTATCAGTCAATGTCAGGAGAGTGTCGACACTTCTGCCACTTAGTATTTTATAGATTCAAATATATTTCATAGAAAATCTTAAGTGTTTCTTAATTTAATGATTAATTTTATAACTTTATGATAAGTACAGCTTGGAAAAAAAGAGTATGACGTGGTGACAAGTGGAACTAAATATTTTATTAAATGGAAACCTATGATGTTGACAATACTTGGCCGACAAATACTAGATTTTGAGGAACGTTTAGTGTTTCCCATTTATTTTTAACGATTTCATTAATTTCTCTTACTGATTTTCCATATTATGATGAGACCTAAGTGAATGTGGCGCCCTCATTTTTTCCAAATTCTTTCTTGCCAAGCTGTAGATATTAAGAGCGACTGTTTTTCGTTTACAGAGTTTGACATCATTGAAATATTGGTTCGATTTTTCAGTTTAATATTCAATTAGATTTACACGCGAGTAACATGAAAGAAAGAAAATAAAAATAAATAATTTTATAGACAAGCCTAATAGTTTTCCTTTTTTTATTTTGTTACGAAGTACATACAGTACGATTATAATAAATGAAATAAATATAAACCTACTAACAAAATTTATGTGGAAACAATTTCTGAAAAAAAGATATATTATTGTTATATTTAATTTTTAACTCCCGACGCAAAATACTGTTAGTTTGACCGCTCTGTGTGTGTGTCTGTCAATGGCACCGTAGCTCTGAAACTGGTGAAGTTTTATTTTACTTGAAAGCTGTTATTTTAGCGAAATATGTTTCATCAAAATTGGCTCAGCCGTTTCACAGTATAGTATAGAATATAATATAAAAACATCCAAAAAAGCCCTAGAACATTTGTCGGATCTTTACTATGAGATATTGTTTTCTAAAGTTTACGCGAATTTCACTCATTATAATGAAACAATTTTTACGCATTTTATTGCGGTCTATTATGATTTTTACAAGCCTGACGTTTCGAACACTTGCCTTCCATTTACATCCTTATGATTTTTACAAGCCTGACGTTTCGAACACTTGCCTTCCATTTACATCCTTATGATTTTTACAAGCCTGACGTTTCGAACACTTGCCTTACAATTAGTTACTTGAAGGAGGTTCAATTTTGGAGCGAGTAACATCACGGGTAACAACTAGTATTGAAACATTTTATTGAATCACCAGCAGCACCAGCACCAGTAACATAAACTTTTGAAACTACGCTGAGCTCATGTAAAATTTTGACACTAGATGCCATTTGCGACGTCAGCTGTCACCACGAATGGATTTACGAAATTCGTTCCCTAAACAAAATAAAGGGTAAAAATCTTGCATGAAAAGCCGTTTTGAATTTCACGAAAAATATTTGCCTGAAATTGATTTAAAATAAACAAAGATGTTTATTCGTTTTTAGCCTGAAAATTTCGTAAATCTATATTATAGCGGTGGTGGGTCTGCGGGCTTGGCGTTTATCTATAGAGTCCTACAAACGGTGAACGGTTACAAGTATTATTTTAACGTTGAAAATATACTGTAATACCACATAATACATTGTGTAGCATTGGATATATTTCCAGACAACGTAATAATATATACGGGTATAATACATCTTGGTATATACAGGTGGGTTTTTGAGACGGGTCAGTAAGGGCAGGTACCTTAACCGTTATAGTTACAAGAAAACGTTCCTAGGAGACCATCCATAACTTTTTAAGATATTCTGAACTGCATTCACAGATTATTAAAATGTACAGCCAGCGAAAAAAAATGCTAAAATTAAAAAAAAAAAACTTGTTTTATGCCTTATTTGATCCTACTTCGTATTATATATGTAGGGATCAAAAGACTCTATGGGGTCATTTAAGATATGAGTACTAGGAATGTCAGAAATCACTAAAAATATTTTCCAAACATTTTGTACTGAAAAACGATAAATCAACTCGTAATATTCTTTATCCTTTATATTATAATATATAATATTATGCCGATTTCACCGGTGGGAATATTGCACTTAATGCGACATTGGTCCATCACATGATGGTGATATTAACGATTATGTTACTGTTGTTGTTGATGATGCTGATGATGATGATGTTTTTGACAGATGCGAAGATGGTGGAGGCGGCGCGGCGACAGGCGGGGCGGGACGTGCGGCGTCGCTGCGGCTGGCGAACGGGCGCGTCACGGCGCAGTCGGCGGAGCAGCTGCCGCACTCGCCCGCCGACTGCGCGTCGGTGCGCATCTCCATAGACAACACCAACACGTGCTGCACGGACTCGCTCGTCACGGCGCTAGACGACGAGACCTTGCTGCTGGGTAAGTCTCCAGAGATGAATGTCAGTTCTTTTCAGGGTACTGTATGCCGATTTTGTCACGCATGTCTTCCCGAAGGAATTCATGCTTTACCTATATTGAGACACAAGTTGGTAAACCTATATGTATGTACTGTCCGTCTCTGATACACAAAAAAACTCCTTAACCAAAAGAGCAGATGGTACTTCAGAACGGGCGCGCAACACAAGTGCGTTTCGATTTTAAAATAATCACGACTAATAATCGCTACAGCAGTATTTTTAAATCTTTCTAAATACGCAACCTCTATACAAGTTCAAAATTTCTAGCGACCCCCATACACAGCCAAAAGGTTAGAATTATTGAAATACTATAATTATATAATTTTTATATAAACTAGGTTTTTACTGTAATACAGAACCTTGCTTTTCTTTCTTAATTCCTACCCTTTACCGGCGACCTCCCGAGTAATGCTTGGAGACCCCCCTGGGGGTCGCGACCCACAGAATGAAAAACACTGCACTACAGTATGGACAAACAGAAAGTACCATTCTATGTATAATGTAACTAGATACAATAAATTACTAGAATTGACAATAAATAGAATAAAAGCTGCAAAAGTCAATGTTGATGACACACCCATAAATGACTCTATTAACATAGCATATAAACTGGTAGGTTCCCCACCATGGTTCAAGCCCTTGGGTGAAATGGTACCGCTGATGAGGACTGATCGCCCGTCTGGCCTCGCTGGTGTCCCCACCCTTAAATAATAATAATAATAATAATGGTTCAAGCCTAGTCGTGGCGATGGGGCTCAGTAGCCTAAGGTGAACCAAGCACCTTGGGCGAAGCTAATTTAGCCGAGGGAGCTGCTCTTTGTTATAAGAGGAGGGGACAAAAGAGCAGGGGCGAGGACGGGAACCTCACCCCATTTTACTGTCCCGACGTTGGGAGGGGTTGTTCTGTGGTGCGGGACAACCACTCTGTGGAGGTGGCGTCTGTCCCTTGAGGGACTGACTAGCCGTCGAGGTACCCTGTTTGCTCATCAGATCCGGGGCACCTCACCAAAATCGACATTGATGGCACTCGCCGGGTTTTAGTGGGTAGAGCTTCGTCCACCTTACCACCTTTCGGGCACCAGAGGCTACCGCGGCTGAGTGGGGACACCCGCCTGGGGAGTCCCCACTCAGCCGCGGTAGCCTCTGAGCATTTCCCAGCGTAAAAAAACTGAACACACGAGCAAGTACTAGAAGTTACTGGTTACTCTAATGAGCCGAACTTCTAATATCCTTCTCTTAAATTTTCCATATCCTTATTTTTGAAGCTCAAGTTATTCTTTATAATATTATCAGCTATCTGCCTGTGAAAATCGGTCCAGCTGTTTCAAAGATTAGCCAAAACAAACAGACAAAAATTTTAACATAGTTTTTTGAAGTATACGTGTTACGTACACTTTCATTTGCAAGCATACACTTCAATTTTATTTATTTATATGGATGTAATATGTATGTATGTCCGTGTACTGTTGAATCAAACCAAACAACATAGATATTTAGAGGAAGAGATAAGCAGGGTAATATTATAATAACCATACAGAAGCACTGCAATAAATACATTTCTTCACTATTTAAAGTTAAATGGAGTCTGCAAATAGAACTTTATACCTTAGATATAAAATTATTTTGACAAAACAGTTGAACATAATCTATATAGATAAATAAAATTGGAGTGTCTGTTTGTAATATTTTATTAAATGCATATGGATGTATACACGGTACATATACCAAAATAGCCTTTTTTACAACTTTTGTCTGTCAATCTGTCTGTTTATTCCGGCTAATCTCTATAGCTGCTTTGCCGATTTTGATGCGATTTTCACTGGCAGATAGCTGATGTTATAAGGAGTAACTTAGGCTGTCAATCTAAGTTATCGCGGGCTAAGCTGCGGGCAACAGCTAGTTTATTCAAAAAATACATTTGTTATTTCGGTAAGTACAAGGTTTATAATATCTTGATCTTATTTTTCCTCAGTAACTTATCAAGAGTAATCACAAAACACCAAAATGATTAATATTTTCTTACCTTCAGGTCATGGTAGGTCACATCATAAAATCACATGACACGGTCAGTTTCCTGTCCCCGTGAGTCAAATGATACCGGTAATCTCCTGTCCTCATATTTCATATCACTTCTTTTAATAGACACGAGTCATAACGCCACAGGTTTCATGTTCATCATCATCATCAGCCTGTTATTCCCTACTGCTAAGGCCTTCTTTTTTCTGTCAAACTCCTCTGTCTCTTGTCTGTCTCATCTATGTTTAGCCCAACAGCTTTCCCATGTCATCAGTCCATCGGCCATAAGACGTCCTGGTCATCTCCGACCCAGTCAAGGCATATAGCCAGGATCCTCATGTAGCTTCCTGACCCTATGTGGGACCTGCACCCTGGGTGTGCCCTACCCAAACTATAACCACTGCGAGCAAATTCAGCCGATTTTTGAGGGTTTTGTGCAGGCAACAGGATCACAGGGACACTGTTGGGCTGACCTCGAGGGGGCTCTTTGTACACCTCTTATAAGAAGAGGGGAAGAAATAAACAAGATAGTGGTACCCATGTAGCCAGGAGAGCGGCACAACGCATCCCTCCCAGCGGCATAATATATATTTTTTCTACCTTAACATTTAGCGAACGTCAGCTTATTATAACATAGTTTGTAGGTATATGACAGATGGGCTTTAAGCTTTTATAAATGGAAACAGATCGACAGTCTAATTACGACCACTACACAGCTTTAAGCTCTTATAAATGGAAACAGATCGACAGTTTAATTACGACCACTACACAGCTTTAAGCTCTTATAAATGGAAACAGATCGACAGTCTAAACTACCACTACACAGCGGCTCGAATATCTCGTCATGTCCAGCAAAGTCCGGATATAAGCTGGTGTTATAATGAACCTCTTACTAACCCCTCGAGGTTGGATCAGCCTCTATATCATTATATATCATTCCAGAACATGGGCGTGAACGACATTGAACAAATGCTTCTAGTTCACCTTCGTAGTTTGATGAAAATGCTCAAGGCAAATCTCTATAATATGTTGGTATACCTTTCTTTAGACAATCTATATTTTACAAGCATAACCTCATAGGTAGACTACGAAATGGATGCAGCAAATCAGTACCAATATAAGAAATAAGTAATTGGTAGTGACCATGTATATGATCTCCGTGCGGTGGCCGGTCCGTGTTGGATGCCAGTGGCAAGGGATCGGCCGACTTGGCGTTCATTGAAGGAGGCCTATTTTCAGCAGTGGACGGATAGAGGCTGATGATGATGATAATTTGTGCTACACACTATTGGAAGCATGTGACGCCGTTTACCTATGTATACACATCAAAAAAGATAATTGAAATTGTAGACTTTCGGTAGCGTCAAACGGGTGTGCTATGAAGATAATATTGAAGGATATATAATTGGAGTATAACATTAATAAATCTAGATATTATGCATGAATAATGTTCATGGACGACGCTGACCACTTACCATCAGGTGGCGTTTAAAAGGGCAAAGTCCACCACTCGTTCCCACCGCTGCTACTCCTGTACTTTGATACGATCTCAGGTACGTTATCAGTTTTAACGTATCCCAAGGGATATGTTAAAACTGCCTCGGGACCCGCAACGAATTTAATCAAAAGAATTCAGGAGTAGGAAGTATTTCCAGTTATTTCCATGATCAGGTTGGCTATTCAAGTAACGTACAAGCTTCGAATAAGGTTATCATTAAAACAGCGCCTGGTTAAAATAATTCACAATCCCGACTTCAATATTAATCTATTGCTAATTAATGGCGTGTTTTGATTCACCTGAGCCTTCCGAGAAGTTAAGACAGCTTAATGACGAGCTGTCGCAGCTGTGCAGCTTAATATTGCTTCCGATGTCAGTAAATACTAAGGAACTAGGGCATCTTTACAGCCATTTGGGGTATAATAATAATATGGGACAACTCACACACGGCCATCTGATCTCAAACTAGGCAGAGCCTGTTCTTATGGCAACCAGACAACTGATACATACTTATATATTTCTTAATACATACATACATATTATAGATAAATTACACCCAGACACAGAACAAATGATCATGCTGGTCACACAAACATTTGTCCTGGGAGTAATCGAACCCACGGCTTTCTGGTTTAGCTGACTAACAGGCCAATCTTGGCACAACAGGTAAAAAAGCGTGAGGTGCTCGATATTCATTGTTAAAAATATTTCATCGGTATCTATTTTTAAAAAGTGAAGTTAGTATAAAAACTTAGTTACAAGCACCACGCTTTTTTACAATGAGTAATATCATTTATTTATTTTGTTAACCCATTTAATTCTTCTATTAAAAATTATTTTCTAATTTATAGTTCGGTTTGCTATTAAAGCGTGTTTTTTAGTTTTTTTTTTAACTATAATTTATTTTTTACTTTTTGGTGTTGATTTTTTTAATTAAAGATTTTATTAATTTAAAGTCCTCAACTAATGGCAATCACTTTAGAAATGAGTGAGAGACTAAAAACAACACAAGTGATGTAGATAACTTGCGCGCCTTATGCCTTCCTAGCATGTGCTATCCTGATTATCCTGATCAGGATATTGGAATAATTTTATCAAATTATTGTATTGTTTGAACGAAATCTGGCCGTTTAAAGTGGGTCAAAATCGCGCCCAAAGAAGTCAGTTACAAACATACAAACATACATACAGGTGAAGCTAATAAAAAGCGTGTAAAAAAGGGAGGCCTATGCTAAGCAGTGGGCAATAACGGGCTGATGATGATGAATGTATGTAAATCTTTGAAACGCGTTAGTATTTTTATAGCTCTAATAAAAGTTAATATGAAATATTATGTGAATTTTTTTTTTGGGAAAGTAATGTTACTGCGAGATGGAAGTAAAGGGTTACTATATGTGTAATATAGTTCTTTAGTTTTCAGTCACTTCGGGTCCTCTTAACAAGCGTTATACATCTTACTTCTTTTTCTACTACACAATTTCTATAGCTAACGATATGCTTGATACGATATAATATATTGATGCTTAGTACATATGACGAGGCATTTTAAATTATGCTTATGACAGGAACCAAGCACTTTTTATGTTAGTTGGATAGGCAACTTGCTATCAGATGGTAGATAAGTGGTCGACGTCGCCCATGAACGTAAACTAGTTTACCTGGAACTGGCCCCGGCAACTCATTCATGTGTTGCCTATACTGACACAAGATGTTGAGAATCGCAATGGCTGTCCTGCCCTTCTCGCCGAAACACAGCAAAGCTGTTTCGCGGGAGAAACAAGCAAAATGGACACACATACATATGCAGCCAGGAGCCCATTACAGCACCTGCTCTCACCGGTAAAACAAGCACTAGTTTAACTCTTGTATCCCTTCAAAACTTACAAGGTAATGCACTATTCTTGAAAAAAAAAAGCAGTAGTTACCGGTGTGAGGGAAGCGCTGTGCCGCGCTCCCGGCTGCATGGGTACCACCATCTTGCTGTTGACCACTTACCATCAGGTGGCACGTTTGCCAGTTTGCCTATCCAACTAACATAAAAGAAAAAGAAAGAAAAAAAAACAAGCAAGATGGTGGATCCACGCAGCGCTTCCCTTCCAAGTTTTAAAGTAAGTAAGCGTAAAAAAACGTCAATATCAAAATCTATAAATAAATAAATAATCAATAATAAAGGAAGGCCATTCACCTGCTAATGATGTAGATACCAGCTGTCTATGGATGTCGCTTTTCACTTACCAGCAGGTGAAGCAACTGTCAGTTTGCCCCCACTTCTATATAAATAATTCGCCATCGGTAAGTGGTACCACTGTCATACATACCTTGACACATGGCCGTGGTCCTCGTCGTTTGCCAATAGACGTCTACTGGTAGACCCAGTGCTTCCGACAGGCCTAGGTATCAGTAAATAGTAAGACAGAATCTGACTGAAAGTAGGATGGTAGTACCTGTACCGACAGGAACCATCGGAACACTCTAAAGATAACATTAACAATCATTAACTTACTCCGAGAGAAGTAAAAATTAGTGCGATGCGGACCGTCCCACACGGACGAGGGACGAACAAATGTATTAAAGCTTAATATAAAGCCTATACGATACCAACTATAAAGCGCGTTCAGTGCGTCGCGGAACGCCCGCCTTCCGCAGAATTCCGCGCCGTACTGTATAGCGCTGAAATTAAAAGACAATTTAAAGACAATACTTTGTTTATACGGAACCATCAACGCGTCAGTCCCTCGTACTTGGCCGGTTTTTAATGCATGCATCATGGCGATTTATCACTGCATGATCTCAACAAAATAGCCCCCGCAGTAAATAAATATACGTATCATTTTCCTACTACTTAACTTGTTCTTCCCCCAACGATAAGATTGTGTTCTAGGAAAATCTTGAGGTAAATAAGTGAAATCTCTTAAAATTATATTACTAATTAATTTTGTAGGTCGTAACCAATTAACAGATAATAAAATTTCAATCACTTTTTTATTGTGACGGTTGATAAACCTATTATTCTCGGCGAGGAAATTATTAGAAAAATAAAAAAAATCTATATAATAACTATGAAAAAAACATCTAGGATAGATGTTTTTTTTTCATAGATATTCGCCTGGTCCTACTAATATTATAAACTATAAGGTTTGTAAGTTTGTATAAATGTATGTTTGTTACTCTTTCACGCAAAACCTACTGAATGGATTTTACCAAAACTTTACAATATCATAGCTTATACATCAGAATAACATTCTTCTTGATCGTTCCCTCATTACTGAGGAGCGTGACTCTTCTTCGTCTTGTTTGTCGTCTGTCGCCATCATATCGATGAAAAGGACGGAAAATAAAATAATTATCGATATTTAAATTACAAATACTTACCAGTAACAATTAAATATCAGATTGTGTAAACTTATAATAGTTACAATTAAAAATCAATTACTTGTTAAATTAGTTTCTAATCTCTGTTTGCAAACAGTTCTAACGATTACCAATAATAATACGCAGCGTACAAAAAATATATAGCACTAGATGTTGCCCGCAGCTTCGCCCGCGTTAACTTAGATTTACAGCCGTACGTGGATTGATGATGATTATTTTTATAGCCTTAATTAATTCCTATAACATCAGCTATTCGTCAGTGAAAGTCTCATCAAAATCGGCCCAGCCGTTTTAGAGATTAGCCGGAACAAACAGGCAGACAAAAATTGTAAAAAAACAATGCTATTTTTGGTATATGTGTACCGTGTATACATTCATATATATATATATATGCATTTAATAAAAAGCGGTTATTTTAATATTACAAATAGACACTCCCCGCCTTATTCCAAAACAAAGACTAAATATAGTACCGAGTTTAATACCAGCTTTAAACCATGGTCTAATATAAATGTTATTACAAAAACTGGTTTAACGCTAGTACCAGGACTATCTATGGTACTAAAGTTAGACCACCGTGACCCCTAGTTTAACTTCGGTACTAACCTCAAAACTTTAAATTATCAGATGTCTTATGCGTTGAATTTGCGTTTTTTCGTTTTAATTATAATGAAAGGTAATTAAATGAACTCGATGTAGACAAAATTATGGAATTGGACTAACATTTAAAATAATTATTCTGACATCCTTATATAATTTAACATTCTATTTCTGTAATTTTGTTGTATTGTATTTTGTCATTGATATACATACCTATTTTATATCATATGTAATAATTCTAATTAACTCTGATATTTTTCATGTATGTTTGGATTAAATAAACACTAACCTTTTCTTGAGAAGTCCAATTATTATCACCCCTTTTTTCTTTTGTTGATACATTTTACAACATAAGTAATGTTTGTGGCACACAAATTCACAACAAAAAATATTATACTATTCTTATGAACAACATACCGTCTATTTAGAATCAAAGTTACAACAATGGCTGTATTGTAACTATTGGTAACTCGACTTACATTGCAATAACTAAACATTAAACAATAAACATTTCGATGACATTAGAACTACGCGCGCTTTGTATTTCATTCCCTTATACGCTAGCTATATAAACAACTTAATAGCGAAATATTACAATATTTGTGTGTAATAAACAATAATTTAAATCACACTACCTCAAAGTACAAAGTAGTAAAGATTTCAGATATTTTATATAACACAATAAATTTTATTATCAAAATATTGATGTATTTTCCACATTATATTTAATTATAAATTAGCGAGCTTTGCATAAAAAGGAACGGTGTACCGAACTAATCAAATATTGAAAGAACAAAATGAATGATATGTTGCTCAATAATCTGTGGATACAATTAAACCAGGGACGATCTTTGGTACTACCTAGACCTCGGTTGGTCCTCGATTTGTAATAAGAATGAATTTTAGTCCATGGACTAACGTTAATACCGTAACAAACCTGGACTTTTCAGTCTTGGTTTAATCCTGGTACTAGATAAGTTTTTTGTAATAAGGCGGTCCTATTTTATTCATCTGTATAGATTTACAAAACTCGAAGTGTAAAAAGCAAGCGTTTTTTTTAGATCATTTAGAATGCTTTTTAGGGTTCCGTTCCTGAGTCCTTGAGTCTGTATGTCATACCGAAACCTATAGGGTATTTCCCATTAGCATAGAATCATGAAATTTACTAAGAAGCCTCTTATAACAAGAGTGAAGGGAAAAATCAAGGAAAAATCTAAAAAACGTTAAATTCTAGTAATTTTGTAGTATTACATAAAAAACTCGTTTTTCGGAATCTTCATCGCGCGAGTTACTTTCGCTTTTCTATTTTTTGCTAACACCCGACGCAAAAAGTTATAAGAGGGAATATATTTAATACTTTTATACTATACATATATTTAAGATTTTTATTATATAATACACATATTTAATACACATCCATGACCCAGGAACACAGAAAATATTTTTGTTCCCTGGCAGGATTCGAACCCGTAACCTCCGGCTTGTGCGCCAACGCGCTAACCACTAAGCCACAGAGGTCGTCATCCAACCAACATGAGTAGGCATTATATTATAATATATATGTAACGACCTCTGTGACTCAATGGTTAGCACGTCAGCGCTCAGGCCGGAGGTAGCGGGCTCGAATCCCGCCAAGTAACAACAAGTTTTCTGTGTTCCTGGGTCATGGATGTGTATTAAATATCTGTATTATATAATAAAAATCTTTAATATATGTATGGTATAAAAGTATTAAATATACTTCCGTTGTCTGGTACCCGTAACTCAAGTTCTTCGAGAACTTACCACGACATGGTGTAAAAGCACTATTTCTACCTACTAACATTTTAACCGACATCAAAAAGAAATTGGTTATTTTTTGTGCTTTATTGAATGTTTTACTTTTACTGTACAGTGAAAATACTACCAAACTATTAATAGTTTTCAGTGCTTTTTTTCAGTATCCAATACATTTATTTCTGTGACGCTTTCTTACTCTTATTCACTCGGAAAATATGGATTACTTCTAGTTCCTGCCGTATTACTCTTAGCTTACCAACTAAGCCCGACCTCACTAAGGCTTCCGTTCCTGTGGGGTCTTAGTTATAAAAATTATATGAGACACTCTTGTATAGAAATGCAGCTTCGTGTAAATTTCGAGTGAATCCATCGCCAACTTATTTACTTGTACGGGCAGAAATGCGCTAAAATATATTTTAAACTAGCTGTAGCCCGCAGCTTCGCCCGCGTTTACTTTGATTTACAGCCGTACCCGGATTGATGATGATCATTTTTATAGTGTAAGTTACTCCTTATAACATCAGCTATCTGCCAGTGAAAGTCCTATCACAATCGGCCCGGCCGTTACAGAGATTAGCCGGAACAAACAGACAGACAGACAGACAGATAAAAATTGTAAAACATATTATGATGGTAGATGTACCGTGTTTACATCTATATCCATGCAATAAAAATCAGTTATTTTAATATTACAGACATTCTAATTTTATTTAGGTATCTGTATAGATGATAAACTAAATTACGACAATAGGATACTGAAATGGTTATAAGGGTTCGTCGTATACTTATTATTTATTTTATTTTACTCTCGCCTACCAATTTATATATCTAAAAAGGAATAATATAGTTGAAGGCCCATCGTTCATTTTCAAATAAAAGTTTATAAATATTTTAAAAATATAAGATGTACATATTAAATACATTCACAATTCTCTCTTCTGATTCTAAAAAATATAGTTATTATATATATATATATATATATATATATATATATATATATATATATATATATATATATATATGTATATATATAGAATTAAACATAGCAAGATGTACAAGTAGGTACCTACATTATTTTAAAAGTTTATTTACCAGAAAACATTAGAATACTCACAATTTACATAAACATTAGAAAACTAGAGATACCCATTGAGTTATCATGTACTACGCACCTACTTTTAATAATAATATCTAAATATACCGGTCAGAGGGAAGCGCTGTGCCGCGCTCCCGGCTGCATGGGTACCACCATCTTGCTTGTTTCTCCCGTGAAACAGCTTTGCTGTGTTTCGGTGAGAAGGGTAAGACAGGCAGTGTAATTACTGGCACCGAGACTTAACATCTTATGTCTCAGGATAGGCAACACATAAATGAGTTGCCTGGGCTCGTTCCAGGTAAACTAGTTAATGTTCATGGGCAACGTCGACCACTTACCATCTGGTGTTACGTTTGCCAGTTTGCCCATCCAACTAACATAAAAAAAACTACTTTTAACTCACTGGAAATACCATATATTTTTGAAATACCAGAGAAATTAGTAAGATGTTTCAATTTCATACAGCAAATTGTTGTTTTTTGGTTTTTTGCTGGTAAAGTGAGTGATCCCTTCTTTACATTGTATTTTTTATTTGCTAAGTTTAAATAAATATATTAACCACGCGGTAAATTAGTGTCGTGGTAAGCTTTTGAAAACTTCTGATACATTAACGGAGATAATTATTTTAAGAAATCGTCAACGCGTTTTTACATACTGACCGGCTAAGTTGCATTCATAATATCTGCATTTTATGGGAAATTAAACAAATAATTCATAAAATACCACTTCTAAAAAACATAAAAAAAAAAACAAAATAAATATTACCAAACAAAAATGAACGCAATTACACTACGATCACAATGTGATAAATTTCGGTAACAGGAACCGTAAAGCGGTTAACATTGACCATGAATGATCATAAGGTCTAGAAACGAGACGGCGTATGGTCCAACGCTCAACGCTTCCGAGGCAAGTAGCAACGCAGTCTTCCCACGACCGTTGCGTTGATATGTACCGCGACCAAACCCAACGATAAACACTTGTGCCGTGTGTGTTCAGTGAATAAAAAAAAAGAAGAATACAATCTGTGAAAATGACGGGAACAAGATTACGGCTTGACGTTCGTAAAATTATTAAAAGGGTGTAAAGCTTTTGCCCTGTGTTATTTGTATGTAATATCGCTTGCAACTAACGATGAAGTGTTTAAAAGTAATTGTTTATTAATTTTGTAATTACAATCGTGGATTAATTTATTGAATGTCGTTATCGCATTTTTTCCGTTGCGGAAAAATAAAATAAAAAAACAAAAAGAGTAGCTCTAATTTCACGGATGTAAAAAAATCTGGGTTAACTTTTGACATTGTCACTGTAGAAATAAACGAAAGCAATGAGACGAAAAGCGTGCCGCGTGCGTCAAGTTCTTGCGTAAATTTATTATTCCAGAAAACTTATTATTATTATATTATTCTAAGAATAATTATAAATTATTTATTTTCCATGAAATAATTAATGAGGTAATTTGAATTATATTCACCTCATGCTAAATTTATGATTTATTATTGAGGAAACCTACAGCCGGATAATTTTAATATTTTTTCCGCGACTCATACTTGGACTGCAGTTCTCAGGAATTAATACAGGTACTTAAAATTATATATGTATATATACCTACAAATAATTCTTTAATTTGTGCAATTTTCACTATAATAACTACTTTTGACTATAAAATATTAAACTACTTACGTATAAGAAAAAAAAACCGCGATAAAGTATTTTATTATAATTAAAACAAATATTGCTTTTTCCAATCTTACTTTGGCAAAACCTTTTTCCATTTGATTTCAGATTTGCCATGAAATTTACTTCTGAAGATATAGGTAATGTGTGGCATTTTAGGCTTATAAATATATAAATGTTACACGAAGATAAACCATGTCAAATAATAATAGAGACCACAAATAAAAGCAGAAAAACACGCACATAACCGAAATTCACTTACGTAGTATAACGATAAATACAGTCATTTTCCACTAATATGAGATATTTTATACAATATGTATGGACTAAATTACTATACTAGCTGATAAGCATCGTATTGTCAATATGGTCCATGGAGCTAACTCGAGATCGTCCATCACACGATACTATCCTTTATATGTAATACACCTTTATATCTGGAAAAAGTAAGAGTAAGTTTTTGGAGGAATTTAATTCATTATGATGAAGTCTAAAGTATCGAAAACTTCGGAAATATCAAATTTTTATTGACCCTCCAATTACCCGATAAATTCCGTTTGTTATATTAAAATTGGCTTAGCAAAATGATAGTAACGACTATCATCAACTATAATGACCAGTGCTAAAAAAACATGTCAAATTAGCCTTCTACGTTGATCATGGCTAATATTTTTAAGTATCGAATTAGTCTCCTACTTAATCATGACTATTTTTTTTTATATCGAATTAGCTTTCTATGTTGGTCATGGCTTTTTTTAATATCGAATAAGCCTTCTTCGATGATCATGGCTAATTTTCGCCACCTTCAATTGTCATAATCCGCCCGAGAAATATGTATTGGTTACATCCACTTGATTCTTGACATTGCAACGTTATTATTTACTACTATAATCACGTGCTCTTCTAGTGATGTGATACGTAATTTATCGACATTAAAAATATAACGATGGTTAAACTTAATACCGTAGTAGGTATTTTAGTCTAATTCCTTTTATTACATTACTTTAGATATTTTTTTGGATTTCAAAGTTTGCTAAGCATTTCGAAGCTACTAATCATTTCCTAACACTTTAAGCTCATAACTATACATAACTAACTTTTAATATTATTTATTTTACTAACTTTTGACTAGAAGCAAATTATTGTTTTAGGAATTTAAAGTACACTAACCAGAATTGTATCATAAATTAAACGATTTGATTTATTTCACTGTGAATGACAGGTTTATCAATTTAATTCACATTAAGACTAATACCGATTATATATACCGCTATCGAAAGCACAAAGACAATTTTTTAAATCAACTACCGATGCGTTTATGTTTATCAAATAAGACCTGGAGCAGATCAAGCGGATTATTTATTTGTATACAAATTTCAACATTTAATTTTAACACTGATTGTGTGTCAAGCTAAAAATAGGACATACGTTTAAGCTTAATGAGCAAATACAAACAAAATATGAATATTTTCATTTGTAGGTTTAAGCTCCATATTTGCAATTATATTAATAATTGCTCATATAAATATTTCAAAATACTTTAAAATTAATCAGTAGCAGATAGCATCTGCTTTGTACCAGGAGGAGGATAAGTGACTTAATTAATATCACCGACCTGACCGAAACCTGCTAATTAGCATTTCAGTGTAGACAACGCTTAGATGTTTTATTTTGATTTGATTGTCCAATTCGTCCATCCCTTTATCAAAATATTATGTGTAGAATTTCATCTTTGTAACATGACAATCTACACATAATATTTTGATAAAGGGATGGACGAATTGTATAATCAAATCAAAATAAAACATCTAAGCGTTGTCTAAAATTTTTCTTTTTAGTATGTATTTCAGGCTTAGTTATAATAATGACTAGTGTTTTGTTCAAGCTCTCAAAAGTAAATATTATGCTTACTAGGGACACTTACCATTTCTTTGATGTTAATTTTACCAATATTAAAAATATATTGTAATCTGGAGTTGACGGTGTTGGTGTCACAATCAATATAGTAATGTAAGTCTATATTCTCCGTGTAAATTTTTATTGTGAACACTGTTAGTCAACTTAAATAAATTTAAAAAAAAAAAGTAACAATATATTTATACACTTTTTTATAAAAATCGATGTTCCTTCTACATCACTACACGTAAGACGTATTGCACATAGTCTGCTGAGCATTAATTCACGTTTATTAAACAAATTAACAATATGGGTATCGGATACGTACCGCTGTTAATTGTCGCAGGCGGCCCGTGACGCTATCAAATCGCTCTCAACCATCTATCTGATTGCAAAATGAGAAAAAAATGGCATTTGACATATTACTATACTATTTAACTTCGATAAAATACTTTCAATCTTGTGCTTGAAAACTGTCGTGATAAAAAAACTTAAAAAAATGAAGGCGCTTATAATCTTTCGTGGTCACTATTGAAGGCGCTTAAAATCCTTCATCGTCACTGTTGAAAGGGCTTTGAACTTTCGTGGTCACTATTGAAGGCGTTCATAAATTGTGGTTACTATTGAAGGCGCTTATAAATTTTCTTTTTACCATGAAAGGCGCTTTTAAAATTTCGTGATTACTATTGAAGGCGCTTTTAATATTTCGTGGTGATTGTTGAAAGCACGTGGTCACGTTTAAATAGTTTTGATAATCGTGCATGGAACTCTTTGAACCTTTTTTACAATTTACCAATTCAATGTGAAAATTATATAAAACTTAACTTCCCGCTTGCTTTGTTAATTTGGATACTATCTTATAACTGAAATAAAATAGGACATTTATTTCCAATTATAACAATCTGTATAATAGTTTCATCCATTACAAGAAGTCATCACAACAACTACCTACTACTTCTTGTAATTTTAGGTTTTTTTATGTAAAAAAATGCAATATTATGATAACTACAATACGGTGAATGCCACCGCCCACAGGCGCCCACGACTTTCAACACAGTTACACAGACGCCTACGTTTTCTATCTGGGAACTAAAGAAGGGAAATATAAAAGAAAATTAACTAAGGGCTAAGACTTATAAGATTTTCTAGACCCTGGCATGATATGGACAAGGATTTGGGCAAGTTTGTCTTCATTTAAGAGACATAAGAGTTATAGAGTTATAAGAGTACGTGGTATTTTAAATATATGATCGACCGAAATACGGTGCATCCTTGTGCCCATTTGTATATTATATCACAAATTCTAAATACTTCGCGAGTGATAAATTGTCGAGTGGACACGGGAATGCTGTATAATATTAAGACTTTTGTAAAGACATAAATTCCACCCACCGTATGATTTAAGCGTATGAAAAACTGTTAATAAGTTACTTTGGCATTTCTATGAGCATCGCGCGGGGGAGTGGGTCTCCTCACGCGGGTATGTGGGACTCGCTGCGCGCGAAAGCTGGTAAGTGGACGCAGCTCTACACACTAAAACCCGGCGAGTGCCACCAATGCTGCCTTTGGTGAGGTGCCCCAAATCTAATGAGCAAACACAGCACCTCGACGGCTAGTCAGTCCCCCAAGGGGAAGACCCCTCCTCTACGAGGGGTTGTCCCGCACCACAGAACAAGCCCTCCCAACGTCGGTACAGTACAATGGGGTGAGGTTCCCATCCTCGACCCCTGCCCCCTGCTCTTTTGTCCCCTTTTCTTATTAGAAGGGTACAAAGAGCCCCCTCAGCTCAATTAGCTTCGCCCAAGGTGCTGGGCTCACCCTGGGCCAGGCCTTGTCGTGGCGGTGGGGCTCAGTAACCGAGGGTGAGCGGTGCACCTTGGGTGAAGCCAATTGGGCCGACCCTGTGGAGGTGGCGTCGGTCCCTTGCGGGACTGAATAGCCGTCGAGGTGCCCTGTTTGTTTTCTAGATCCGGGGCACCTCACCAAAGGCGGCATTGGTGGCACTCGCCGGGTTTTAGTTGGTAGAGCTGCGTCTATTTACCAGCTGTCGGGCGCAGCGAGTCCCACATACCCGCGCGGGGAGACCCACTCCCCCGCGGGATGCCTCAGAGCATTTCCCGGCCTTAAATAAAAAAAAAAAAAGGATAGCATGATATATGCTTACAGACAGTAGCAACGCAAAAGTGCATACCTACGTTAAAGTAGACTTAGTTTATAGACTTAGGCACGCTATCGTTCTACCACAAGTATACTTATTATAACTATTAGCAGACTTATAATAACTATTAGCAGACTTATAATAATTATTAGCAGACTTATAATAATTATTAGTAGACCTTTTTTTAATTTTAATAATCAGTCCGATTAATTCTCCTAAACTAGAGCGATACAGTGATCGATACATTCTTATTCGTTTACATATGCAATGTCATAGCATGCATGTTGAAGAATAAAAATATCATGTGAATCGAAATGAGAGATCTGTTGAGATGAATGTGGGAAGGCTACATAATGATGACCATTAATTAGCAGACGTTGGAAAAGTTTTTGTTGAGTACAATCGAAATTATTATTTCTCTTATTGAATTTATTTTAGGGTTCCCAGAAATTACTTAGCTAAAATATTACATGAGGCCCATTGATACACTTATTATTATTTAAGGGGTGGGGACACCAGCAAGGCCAGACGGGTGATCAGTCCTCATTAACGGGACCATTTCACCCAAAAATTGATACACTTATATATTATTATTATATTTAAAAAATAGAAGTTAAATTGCAAATAAAATACTTGCAAATTAACATCTATTCAAGAATCTATTATTTTTTACGGCAAAAGGAATCAACCGAGCAGTCGGAGCTTTATGTTGACTACTGACGCTCATAGACATCCGCACAACCAGAGGTTATGCAGATGCCTTCCTTTTCCCTATCCGCCCAATGGGCCACCGGAAATTCACAAGCTGCAAGAAACGCGACAGCATAGCTGTCACTTGACGCAGATGTTATGTGAGTGAGAGGTACTACCCCGGTCGTGCCAGTCTAGTTCTAACTATATTTTGAGACAAAAACTACGGTTGAAATTATAGACATATGGAATTATTTTTAATAATGTTCAAGCACATTAACTTATAGTTGTTCGTGTCGTCATTTAGATATTACAAGTATTATAGATATCATTTCATCGTAGGAAATGAAAAATACACATAATTTTTGCCCTATGGTTTTATTAATTACTCGTAGGATCGTAAGTGACTTTTACATGTATATTTGATGAGGTTTCGGCCGTGTCAGTCCTAATTTTCAGTCTTTATAAAAAAAATAAGGTAAGCACTTTCAACTAAAATATTTAAAAGTTAAGCCCAGAATTGAAAAAAAAACCTGATAAATATGTTATATTATATATATGTTATAATTCCGTACGAATGTACGGAACCATTCTATGATTATAATATACTTTTATTGTTATGGCAGAAACCAACATTTGTTTATTATAACATGTTAATTATATTTTTTTTTTTTCTGCCCGACACTCTACGTCCAGCAGAGGTCGTGTATGGGCCAATATTAATAATGATGTTCGAAATTATAGATTCGTATCTACGACTCGATGATTTGACGCGTTTTGATGACGCGAACAAATAGTAAACATGTTAGAGTAGCTCCTCACTCATGTGTTGCTAACATACTCGAAAACTACTAGGTAGTAGGTAGATCACTCAAATACTTAATAGATTTCGATAATACTAGTGTTTTAATTTATATATTTTACTAGCTGTTGCCTGCAGCTTCGCCCGCGTTACTCAACTCCTATATGTCACAACGTGATGTTATATAGCCTATAGCCTTCCTCAATAAATAAGCTGTCTAACACTGAAAGATTTTTTTAAATCGGACCAATAGTTCCTGAGCGCGTTCAAATAAACAAACAAACTCTTCAGCTTTATAGTATTAGTATAGATGAACGGCTAGTTAGTCTATTGTTTGATGATTATGGGCACTACACGCACAGGTCCTGGGTTCGAATCCCGCCAAGCGTAAATAATTTTCATGATTATGAGATGTCTGTACCGGGTCAAGGGTGTATATATAAAGGTATGAAATTTAGTACGATTCCTAGTAACACAAGTTCATACGAGCGTAGGTACTATAATAATAATAATAACAAAATGAATGGGACCAGGTTATCACTTACAATTTCCAATAATTCATATCCTGCCAAAAATTATAAAAAACCACAATGGCAAATAAGACTAGAAAAAGGAGTGGAAGATATACGAGTAAAAATAGGTAGAGTAACGCAGTACATTAAAGGAGGTAGAAGTAGAAAACTAATTGCACAGGTTGATAAAATTAAAGAGATATACAAAATTCATTGTATACATGAGGAACCAAACACACAAATAGCTCAGATACTAGACACATTAAAACAAAAACTTTCAATACTGACAGGTCGGTTAAAAAGATATAATGCGTGCACACAAAGAAAACAGCAAAACAACCAATTTAATAACAACGAGAAAGAATTCTACAGACACATTAGGAAGGCCACAACTAACACACCACATACTGAGAATAACACACATACTGAAATACCTGATGCTAGTGATTTCCAGAGATTTTGGGCCGGTATTTGGGAACAGCCGATAAATCATAATTTCGAAGCAGAGTGGATAGAGACTGAGAGAAAAAAGTATGATAAAGATCTACCAGAAATGACATTTGAAAAAATTCCTTTAAACATATTTCAGCAGGTAATACGTAAATTGCATAATTGGAAATCACCAGGATCAGATTACATTCACAATTACTGGTACAAAAAATTTACAAACATTCATAGCAATCTGTACAATTATCTAAATAAATTTACTGAAGACCCGAATTCGATCCCTCCGTACATTACATCTGGAACAACATTCATGTTACCCAAAGACTCTTGCGAACTTACAAACCCCACTAAATATAGACCAATTACCTGTTTGCAAACTATTTACAAAATTTTAACTTCTTGTATAACTGAATTAATATATAAGCATGTAAATGATAATAATGTATTAGCTGAACAGCAAAAAGGATGCCGAAAATTTAGTCAAGGTTGTAAAGAACAATTATTAATAGATTCTGTAATTTTAAAACACATAACTAAAACTAAATCTGACCTTTATTCCATGTACATCGACTACAAAAAAGCGTACGATTCCGTCCCTCACTCCTGGTTGTTGCAAATTCTGGAAATTTATAAAATACACCCGAATATTATACATTTGCTGAAAACAACGATGACTCTCTGGAAAACTAAACTTAAATTTAAAACTCCTACTACTTCAATAGAAACCGAACCAATCCAAATTCGACGAGGCATATTTCAGGGAGACGCACTTAGTCCATTGTGGTTTTGTCTAGCTTTGAACCCACTTTCTAATATCCTAAATTCCATAGAAGCAGGATACCGCTTACATTATAATGACACGTACAGACATACTGAGATTATTAACCATTTGTTGTATATGGATGATATCAAAATTTATGCGGACAATGAGTTTGACCTATACAAGTTGATTGAATCGACAGAAAAAATTTCAAATGACATCAAAATGGATCTCGGGGTAGATAAAACTAAAATAAATTCAATAAAGGCGGGAAAAATATATTTACATACTTACACATTACAATCTGGGGAACAGATAGAACCTCTTGACGAAGGACAAACATATAAATATTTAGGCTACCATCAATCGCAACAAATTCAATATAAAGACACTAAATGTAAATTAAAACAAAACTTTCAACATAGACTAAACGCAATAATGAAATCTAAATTATATTTCCGAAATACTATAAAAGCCATAAATACATTTGCTATCCCAATTCTGACCTATTCTTTTGGGATAATTCATTGGAATAAAACAGAACTCATAAGTATACAAAGAAAAATTAACACTACAATGACTAAATACCGTAAACATCATCCACGATCATGCGTACAGAGACTCACGTTGCCAAGAAATGAAGGTGGAAGAGGGATTATTGATATAACAAACCTACATAACAGACAGATCTTAAACTTAAAACAGTATTTCTTAGCTAAATCCGAACTTTCTACACTCCACAAAGCAATAGTTAAAAACGATAATAATTTTACACTTCTCAATCTACAGGACATTCATACCAACAAACTAAAAATAACAGATAATAAAACCAAACTTTCTGAATGGGCTAAAAAAGCTCTCCACGGAAGACATCTACACGACTTATGCCAGACTAATGTCGACAGGGAAGCGTCGAACGCGTGGCTGAGTCGTGGAGATCTCTTCCCGGAGACTGAAGGATTCATGATTGCAATACAAGACAAAACAATAGAAACTAGAAACTACAAGCGATACATTACTAAAACACTCACGACAGACAGCTGCAGAAAATGCCATAGTTGCCCGGAAACCATTCAACACATTACAGGAGCATGTAGAGCAATTGTACAGACCGACTACAAACATCGACATGACCAAGTTGCAAGCATAATCCATCAGAGAATAGCTAAATAACGACACTTTATTACTGACCTAGAACCATATTACAAATATAAACCTCAAAATATACTTGATAACGCAGCTACCAAACTCTATTTCGACCGAACTATACTAACTGACAGAACGACGCACTACAACAGACCAGATATTACACTAGTAGATAAAATAAACAAAACTGCATATCTTATCGACATAGCCGTACCCAATACTCACAATTTACAAACTTCAATAGCTGAGAAATTAACAAAATATATTGAACTTAAAGACGAAATAGCCCGCCTCTGGAACCTGCAAAAGGTAACAATAGTACCAATAGTATTATCTACTACAGGTGTGATCCCAATTCAGTTATTTAAATCCCTTGATACTCTCCAACTACCCCACAACTTAATTTATTTAATGCAAAAGGCGGTAATCTTAAACACTTGTCGTATAGTGAGAAAGTTTATGCAAACAGACGGTGAATTTACAACTCTAGAGACACGACAAACACAATCAAATTCATATATGCATACATCACACATATCACAACCTTATCATACAATACAACATCCTTCTCCTGACACATCTTCCATACATACTCACAATTAAAACATTAAAATTTTAAAGGACTTACCTGGTATGTACTTGGCTTTGGCCCGTACATACTAGTTTGCCGGTGAAAACCGAGAAAATCAAAATCAAAAAAAGTATAATAATAATAATAATAATAAATCTTTATTTCAGAAATTGTTTCCATATAAAATTTTGTTAGTAGATTATCATTCTTTTATTTATTTATTTATTATTTATTTATTCACTATAGCTGACGGGGTGAGACTATATGTATATGAATGTATTTATTATTAGCTAGTTAGAATAAATATGACAGAAGTAGCCCTTAAAAGTAGCTAAAAAAATTGGATGTCTGTAAAGTCGGTTTACGGACGATAGTTTTACGCCATAAAGAAACTTTGATGAAAAATTAATAGACAAAATGAAAAAAAAGGCAGCGCTTGGGCCTGTGTATCGTTTTAGGCTCAGGCGGAACGAGACACTTTTTCGTGCGCGCTGCCGGTGTTCATCAATTTCTAAGACGTTATCACGTCCAAAAAAAAACAAACAAATAAGTAGTGTTTATGTATGGTTATGTACTAACATGAAACATTATAAAATGTAAACGTGTGTTAATGTAGCTAGTAGTTCGGCCAGTACAATATAATATTCCATTTGAAAATTACGTCGTTTTTGGCGTTTCAATTGACGTAATTATGAATTCTTTTTTTTATTCTTTTATGGCAATGAGTATTTACTAAATGTATATATATATATTTGTATGTATATATATAATTGTATGAATTCATTATTCAAACCAAACTTTCGCATATATATTATTCAATAGGCTAAGAAAACAAGGCTATGTCATGTAACAGACTTCATTTATTCAGAACGTATGACATGTCTGGGTGACAGCAGGTAAGTAAACAGACTCGGTTCGCTTGAGCTTTCTATTTTTGATGATTCACTCGGATTACTTTTGTTTGTTTACTTTTTTCTAATCAGAAACTTTAGTGATTCGTAACTGTATGATACCTACTTTACTTTATCACTGTTTTGAAATTAATCTGAATAGAAAGAAAGCGTAGCAAATGATGACACCGAAATCGCCTTTCAGCATATTTATCTTTTTTTTTTTGCTGACGCAGGGAAATGCATTTGCGCATGTATCCAGGTTACCTCTGGTAAGGCCTGAACCTGTGGACTGATACTTGAAATATTTATCTTAACTTCGAGACGTCTAATGTTTGAAAGTCTAGAATTTTCCACAGTGGCTAGGTCTTATTTTCTATCATCATATTATTTTGTGAGCCAAAAATTAAAAAACAAATTCTGAAAATTAATAGCCTATACATAATTGCAAGGTTCTGGAAATTGACTTTAGGTATAATATAATAATAATAATAATATGTTGGGACAACTCATATACGGCCATTTGATCCCAAACTAGGCAGAGCTTGTTCTTATATACCAGACAACTAATACATGCTTATATATTTCTAAACACATATACATTTTAGATGAATTACACCTAGACACAGAACAGAATGATCATGTTCATTGCACAAACATATTTTGTCCTGTTTGGGGATCGAACCCACGACCTTCTGGTTTAGCAGTCAGGGTCACTCACCACTAGACGACCAACGACGGTAGCCATTTTGTCCCGTGTTCCTAGATAACAGATTACCCGTATAAAAAGATTTACATCCAAAGGTGTCAATGGTTTTGGGAATAGGGTAGGCAACACATGATCTTGTAATATAGGTCAAGTGTGTGCAGGACCACTCGGGTGCCAACCACTTTAAACTTTTACTATTAAAACTGCAAACTCATTAAAAAGGGTACCTCATTTATGAGTAGCGTACTTATATTATGTTACGGCCGTCCCGAATTTCGAATGTCAATGGATAACATAGAAATCTAATGTCAAATCTATACTAATATTATAAAGCTGAAGAGTTTGTTTGTTTGTTTGAACGCACTAATCTCAGGAACTACTGGTCCGATTTGAAAAATTCTTTCAGTGTTAGACAGCCCATTTATCGAGGAAGGCTATAGGCTATATAACATTACGCTATGACATATACGAGTTAAGTAACGCGGGCGAAGCTGCAGGCAACAGCTAGTGTGAAAATAAATTTGTTGGTGTTATGGATGTAGGATGATAATATAGAGTTTGTATATAGATAGATCAAAAGCAGTCATATCAGTTAGGCTACTACGCTGAATGTCTTAACAACCGCTGTACGTCATATTTGTGCGAAGTCTACAACTAATACACATGGCTATCATGGCCAAAATCAAATATCAAATCTTATATATGGCAAATTCTCGCTCCCGGCATTATACAAGAAGAAGAAATCATATGTAATCAATCATTTTTAAATAAATGCTAATTGACAAATAAATATTACCTATAGATTTCTTAATTTATAGTATTCATTTGATTAAGTGGGTACTATAAATTTAGTAATCTTTAAGTGATAGCAATATATCATAAAAATCTATACATATAATAAAATTGGAGTGTCTGTTTGTTATATCAAAATAACCGCTTTTTATTGAATGCATATGGATGTATACACGGGACATGTACCAAAATAGCCTTTTTATAATTTTTGTCTGTCTGTCTGTACGTCTGTTTGTTCCGGATAATCTCTGAAACGGCTGGGCCGATTTTGATGGGACTTTCACTGACAGATTGCTGATGTTATAGGGAGTAACATAGGCTATAAAAATAATCATCATCAATCCGCGTATGGCTGTAAATCTAAGTTAACGCGGGCAAAGCTGCGGGCTAGTATAAAATAAAAATACGCTTTAATAGCAAACCGAACTCAAAATTTGAAAATAATTTTTTAAATAAAAATTAAATGGATTAACTAAAATTATAGTTTAAAAAAACTTAAAAACACGCTTTAATAGCAAACCCAACAAAAAAAATGAAAATAATTTTTAATAGATGAATTAAATGGGTTAACAAAATTACTTATTGTAAAAAAGCGTGGTGCTTGTAACTAAGTTTTTATATTAACTTCACTTTTTAGAAATAGATAACGATGAAATATTTTTAATAATGAATATTGAGCACCTCACGCTTTTTTACAATAAGTAATTTTGTTAACCCATTTAATTCATCTATAAAAATTATTTTCATTTTTTTTGTTGGGTTTGCTATTAAAGCGTGCTTTTCAGTTTTTTTTAACTATAATTTATTTTTTACTTTTTAGTGTCGATTTTTTTAATTAAAGATTTTATTAATTTAAAGTACTCAACTATTAACAATCACTTTAGAAATGAGTGAGAGACTAAAAACAACACAAGTGATGTAGGTAACTTGCGCGCCTTACGCCTTCCTAGCATGTGCTATCCTGATTATCCTTATCAGGATATTGGAATAATTTTATCAAATTATTGTATTGTCATCGGTCCTCGATTAATCTACAAAGTTTGAACAAAATCTGGTCGTTAGAAGTGGGTCAAAATCATGTTCAAAGATTCCATTACATACATAGATACAACCCAAGCTAATAAAAGCGTGGTAAAAATGATAATATATTAGGTACAGTTTGGCAAAAAAGAGTATGACGTGGTGACAAGTGGGACTAAAAATTTAATAAATGGAAACCTATGATGTTGACAATACTTGGCCGACAATTATACTAGATTTTGCGTAATGTTTAGTGTTTCACATTTATTTTTAAGGATTTTATTAAATTATCTTACTTATTTCCCATATTATCATGAAACTTAAGTGAGAGTGGCGCCCTCATTTTTTCCATACTCTTTTTTGCGAAGCTGTACTTGCCTATTGTAAAAAAGCGTGGTGCTTGTACTAAGTTTTTATACTAACTTCACTTTTAGAAATAGATACCGATAAAATATTTTTAACAATGAATATCGAGCACATCACGCTTTTTTTACAATAAGTAATTTTTTTT
This sequence comes from Helleia helle, assembly GCA_963853865.1. Taxonomy (NCBI): domain Eukaryota; kingdom Metazoa; phylum Arthropoda; class Insecta; order Lepidoptera; family Lycaenidae; genus Helleia; species Helleia helle. The sequence continues at coordinate 12,477,237 of OY971433.1, read as the reverse complement.
TGTTAATCCATCCAAATCCAATTCTTCTATTACAAATTATTTTTTAATTTTGAGTTCAGTTTGCTATTAAAGCGTGTTTTTTAGGTTTTTTTAAACTATATTTTATTTTTTACTATTTAGTGTCGATTTTTTAAATTAAAATTTTTGTTTATTTAAAGTACTCAACTAATGGCAATCATGAATGAGTGAGAAAAGCACACAAGGGATGTAGGTTGTGCGCCTTATGGCTTCCTTGGATGTGCTATCCTGATGATCCTGTAAAGAATTGGAATAATTTTATTAAATGATTGTATTGTCGTCTGTCCTCGATAAATCTACAAAGTTTGAACAAAATCGGGCGGTTAGAAGTGGGTCAAAATCGCGTCTAAAGAAGTTGATTACATACATACAAATATACAAATATAGAAACATATAGGTGAATCTAATATAAAGCGTGTAAAAAACATTTACTACATGTTTTTTTTAAAATACAATTCTAACTTGGTTTTTTATACCATATAATAAACAGATATTATGTATTTGATAAGACCGGAAATTTGATTCAGTTATCGTTCAGGACACAATAGTTGTAAATGGACATGCTACCATTTTAAACAATAACGGATTTTACAGACTGCATTCAAGGTTATATCATATTAAAAAGTAGGCTTAACTAAGTTAGACTTAACAAAATCTTATTTAAAATAAAATACCAACTTTTTACCGACTTGCAAAATGGAGGAGGTACTATGTTCGTGTATGTATCTTTTTTTTATATCATCGATCAAACGGTATTCCTTATGGATGTCAAATATCTATATATTTCCCTGTGCAGATTACTTGCACATTTTATCACTACAAAACTATAAACTCTATTTAACTGAACGAGACCCTTATCGTCGGATATTAATATGGCAAATAGGCCAACGTTCAGAATCGAGCATTTACAATGCTGCGATAAAAAAGCGAAGTGAACGGATGAAATACATTTCTTTCATAGCCAACCTAGCGGCAGACCAATATTCATTTGATTACATCGTAGCGTAAAGAATGTACCTCGGTTGAGGTGTTTGGTAGATGTTTCATTTCATTGGAGAATACGACTGAAATCGCAATGGCCATGCTGTTCAATTTCTTCAAAAGTTTTTTGTCGTTCTTGTTATTATATATCATGGTTGAGGTAGATAGATAAGAAGTTGCAATCCATTTTAGATAATACCGTACATAACTCAAGGGATCATTAAAGTGGCAGTCGACATTCTGAAGATCTGTTGAGTAACAGGGAACTAGGGCGTAGACTACTGTGCCCCACCGCTACGACAAGGCTTGAACCATGTTGAGGTGCTTGCGTTTACCCTGTCTTGGTCAGTCTTGTCAATGTTGCTATATGGCAATAGTGCTATATTCTTTATTTTTTAAGCAGTTATCTTAAGTGCTTTTTTTAAAGCATGCTTTTTAATAGGCTTATTTTGTTACGGCAAAATCAAGACTCTTGATTCTTGCTTAGCTCATCACTACGCAGGTACATATAATAATATTGAAAAATATGATAAATATATATAAATAGCGCTTTTAATAGAAATTATTATGTCCTTAATTCTACAGTTTGAGTGTATTTCTTGGCAACATGATTGGGCCATGTTAAGCCTACATAATAGTATTTATTACTTAGTAACTTATTTCAAACATCATATTTTATTCCTCGCTATCGACGCACAGACACCGTTTCAAAATTGATATGGAAATGTATTTAGATAAACAATTAGAAACTTTTTCACGTCCGATGTGATAAACTATCTAACTCGTTGTAACATTCTTTGATTGTTGCGTCTACGATAAGAGCTCTTGTTGTCACTGCAGGTTGTCAGGATTTTTATTCTTGGATTTGAGAGACATTACTTTTACATAATTACTACTTCTTTACTACTAGATAGCTGTTGGTCGCAGCTTCACCCGCGTAAGCTTAGATTTACAGCCATATCGTTATCATAAAAAAATAAAAAAAATAAAAATAAGGGGTGGACCGGACCACCCTTAACATTTAGGAGATGAAAAATAGATGTTGATCGATTCTCAGACCTACCCGATATGCACATAAATTTTCATGAGCATCGGTCGAGCCGTTTCGGAGGAGTTTAATTACAAATACCGTGACACGTGAATTTTATATATTAGATATTTTATTTTCATTAGCAGTTTCATCTGTGTGTACCAATGGGAGTCTGGATAAGGAATTTTCACGGCATGGCATCGGATGAAATTCAAACTTTGCATAAGTAGTTATCAAGAAAAATATAAAATCTAGCTCATATAGCTAAAAAAACGTGGTTACAAATTTTCTTTATTTTTTTTAAAGTACGGAATAAGTTAAAATATAAAAAGTAGAATTATGCCCCAACCTTTTCGAATAATTCGATTTTTTTAAACAAACGGTTAACCGCAAAAAAAACTTTGACAATGTAAAGAGTACCTACATATTTACATTTCTGTAAGAAGCTACTTCTATAAATATGTGAATATAATATTTTATGATAAATTATAACATATCTATAAATAAACAATTCATAAATAAAAAAAATACTCTAAAAGATAAAATGATACAAATTATAAGTGAGAAAAAGATTACATTAGTGATTAGACTGAATTGTTTTTCGGGGAAATATTTACTATATAATAGCTTTTAAATTTATTAAAATAAGCATTAAATTTATGTGTGTTTGCGCATAATAATCAAAATAATCACATAATATATCTTGGAAAAAAAATTAACATTGTAGACTTATCTTTGAATATTTTTTTATCGTATACTTATATTACTAGAATTCACTTATTTTTAACTCGAGACCTAAAAACGAAAATCTATAAAGTTAATATCGAATCTCACAAGAATCGGATATTTCAGGTATCGATTTTTTGTTTCACCTTAGTAATTTAGGAAACAAATCAACAAATTCCCTTAATATTCTAAAATAAAAGGGAATTGGTTAATTTGGCATTCAATATTTTTCCTCGAACTTGAAGTTCGGCTGTGAGATATTGTTATAGCGATTGTTAAATGAAGTCATCAGATATACTCTACGGACATAGATAACAACCCTTATGTTATATCCCACTGCTGGGCATGGGTCTCCTCGAAATCAGGCGAGGAGGGGTTGGTTCACCGATGCGCGGGGCCAATGCGGGTTGGTGAACTTCACATACCTTTAAAGACTTTTAATCTCATCAGACATGTAGGTTTGCTCACGATGTTTCCTTCACCGGTGAGCAAGCGATACCATATGACCAATCACTGCGGATACCACTTTCAATGAGCGCCAAGACGGTCCCAACGCCACGATGTGAATTCCCGTTACACTTGGTTTTCGTCCCTAAATATATGGTGAAACGACTGTCCGTTTACCCCATTTTCATCTTCCTTCCTATATTTTACGAACCTTACTAGAATACCTCGTTTTATTTACTAGAGCGGTAATGTTATGTTTTTTTATGAAAACAAATCCGACAAATTAGTGCTGCGACGCTGCGCCAGTTCTGCGCTCTGATTGGTCGACTGATGGCCATTGATGGATGATTGGCCGATGGGACGTATATACAGATCATTGGTTGGTTGAATTGCTATTACTTCAGTGACAAATCACTGACCAACTTCGAAATTGTTTAGGTCATATTACTACTCAATCCGTTTATATACTCGATGAAATTCATCAGCTACATACACTTTATATTATACTCATGTCAACTGCACCGAGGCGTTGATCTGCCTCTTATCTCCCTTATTAAAATGAATTTCCAATGATATCTATCACAAATGCATCGTACCTAATTATATGACGCAGAACGTTCTAGAAATCGAATAGTGATAAATACGCGATTTATATTCAAGTCATCTGTTTCTTATCTCTGCTTTAAAAGCCGGCGAACCTAGTTATTAGTTCTATAACCAACATTTCATATTATTAGTATTTTGCTTACTGATTTTATTGCTGTAACTACTTTTAGGTCACATGTCAAAATTACCTTAACTAATAATCCATATATTATTATACAATGTAACAAATATTGAAAGGGAATAAGCAACTTATATTAATTTTTCTTGACTCATATTGTAGCATAGTATAAATGGCTACAGCCTACAGCCCTTTTTTGGACGGATTATACCATATACTTTTTTTTTTTTTTGGTCTCGCTGGGGAATGCGTTTAGGCATACTACCGGGTCCGGGGGGGGCCGGCGGTTATGTGGGACTCTCTGCGCCCGATAAGATGGTAAGTTGGAAGCAGACTCTACCCACTAAACCCCAGCGGTGTTCTCCTCATCGTCTGGGCGACCCGGCGCGAGAGCTGTGGACATCCGCACCGGCCACAACGTTGTGCCATCCGGCACTCTTCCCTGAATGTGGGGGGAGGGGTGTAGCGTCCCCCCCACCCTTCTCCGCTTAAGACACCCTGAACACATAAGGGCCGGACCTTACGCGCGCGCGGCAGATCCCCCGATCAGCCACGCACAGGTCCCTCGCCGCCGTGCTCTCCTGCGGGAGGAGGCGCCAGTGCGCTCCCTCTCCCGCTCCGCCTCCTCCTTCTGCGACATCACGTCCTCGCAGAAGGAGAGGACCGCCTGCCATGCGCTCTCACTGACGGTCTTCGCTCGGATGACCGCAGGGAGCGACAGGTCCGCGCCAGCCTCAGCGATGAGAGGCGCCCTTGCCTCCGCCCAAGCTGGGCACTCCGCCAGGGTGTGGTCAGCAGTGTCTTCACTGCTGTTGCAGTGATGACACCCTGGCGAGTCCTCCGCTCCTGCCACCTTCCACCAGCCGTGCCCCGTCAGGATCTGCGCAAGGTGGAAGGTGATGATGCCGTGCCGCCGGTCAATCGACTGCTCCAGAATCGGACCGACAGCCGACACGGTGCGGTGTCCCACACTAGGCTCCTCCAGCCTCTCCTTCCACTGATGGAGCACTTTCCTGCGTAGGCAGCTCCGCCAGGACTCCTCTTGTTCGGAGGTCTCCTCCTCCTCCTCCACTTCCTCTCCTCGTCGTCTCCTCCACATCTGCGCCAGGGCCCTTGCGACCAGGTCCCACGACGCTGAGCCCGCCAGTACGCACGCAGCCTCATATGAGGTCGTACGGTACGCACGGACGGCCCTGATGGCCATGACTCTCTGCGGACGTCGCAGCAGAGCCACGTTCTCCGTCTTCAGGGCGCTCGCCCATATCGGCGTGCCGTACAGCCTCATGGACTGCAAGACGCCCGCATATAGACGGCGGCAACCAACGCTTGGTCCACCCACGTTGGGTAGGAGACGTTAGAGCTCGTGCAGTTCCGAGCTGCCTCGGGACGAGGCGCCGGAAATGCTCTCGGAAGTTCCATCGACTGTCGAGGACAAGGCCCAAATACCTCATGGTCGGCTCGACAGCGATAGAAGTTCCCCCTACTACAAGGCGGGATCCGGGTGGAGGGGCTCGCCAGGGTCCATGGAAGCATATAGCTTCACACTTCTCTAGGGCCACTTTGAGCCCAGGACGCCGGATCCTCGCCACCACCTGGGCGACTCCAGCCACCGCCAGAATGCGTGCCTCCGAAAAAGTTTCTCCGCGCGCGGTGATGACGGTGTCGTCGGCGTAACACGTAACACCGACGCCCGGCAAGTTCGCGCCGCGGAGGACCCAATCGTAGCCGATGTTCCACAGGAATGGGCCCAAGACAGAGCCCCGTGGAACACCGCACTCCGCTCTCCTTGACACCCAGCCACTGGCCGTGGGGTACGCGACGCACCTACCAGATAGGTAGTCTCCTACCAGTCTGCGCAGATACGTCGGCACGCCGTGGAACCTCAGCGCCTCCAGGATTGTGTCAAAGGGTAAGGTGTTGAAGGCGTTGGCAACAGAAACCGCCAAAAGCACCTCTCCCCCCTCGACTGCCTCGTCAGCAAGGGCCCTCACCCTGGTCAGAGCGTCCAGGGTGGACCTACCCCGCCGGAAGCCAAACTGGTAGGCACTGAGGTTCGGGCCTGTCTCTTCCAGGTGGTCAACGATACGGGCAGCTGCGATCCGCTCCAGCAGCTTGCCCGCCTCGTCGAGCAGCACGATCGGTCGGTATGCCGACGGTGAGTCGACCGGTTGTCCCTCCTTCCGGATAAGGGTCAGCTTCCCTTTCTTCCACGCCGTGGGAAACTGACCCTGTGCCAGACAAGCACTAAAAAGGTGCTTCACCTGTGTCTGGAGCGGGCCAAGGGCTAGAACCAAGGCCCGCCCGGGAACACCATCCGGACCCGGGGCGGTATTGCGCGCTCTCATGTGCGCTAACGCCGCGTCCAGCTCCGTCTCCGACCTCCGGAGCCTCGTCACCCGGCGGCTCACGGCCTGATGAAGCCATAGGCGGGGGCGCGTGCTCTCCCCGACCGGGGAACAGGGCTGGAACTATCCAGGCCACAAGGTCAGGCTGGAGACTCTATGTCAGATTATTCCATATACTTAGTCTAAGTTTATGTAATGAATAAATCGTCATAATTTGATTAAAATATTTACTATGTTCTATGCTCCTGCCACTTCGGCCATTTTGACTTTAATAGAAATAGGTCCTTACGATGAGTAGTCAAAGTTCCTACAAATCATTTGATATTCTGCCCAAGAATTTTAGTGATACCTAGAATTCGAATGCACTCTCGTCATCAGTTAATGCACTTGTGTGGCGCCGTCCGCAGGGTTAGCAATTCCTCTAAACGACTGAATTGATTTGACTGAAAATTGAAATGGTGATGGCTTATACCTTGGATTAGGACATAAACTATCACCATCATGGTTTAGGCCTTGTCATGGCAGTTGGGCTCAGTAGCCCTGGGTGAGCCCAGCATCTTTGCCGAAGCGAATTGAGCCTAGTGGCCTCTTTGAACCCCTCTTATAAGAAGAGGGGACAAAAGATCACAGCGAGGACGGGAACCTCCCCCATTATACTGTCTCGACGTTGGTAGGAGTTGTTCTGTGGTGCGGGATAGCCCCTCTGTGGAGGTGACGTCGATCTCCTGAGGGACTGACTAGCCGTCGAGGTGCTCTGTTTGCTCAACAGATCCGGGGCACCTTACCAAAGGCAGCATTGGTGGCACTTGCCGGGTTTTAGTGGGTAGAGCTGCGTCCACTTACCAGCTTTCCGTCGCAGCGTGTCCCACATACCCGCCTGGGGAGACCCACTCCCCCGCGGGATGCCTCAGAGCATTTCCCGGTGTTAAAGGACATAGGCTATAAAAATAATCTTAAATCTAAGTTAACGCAGGCGAAGCTGGGGGCTGGTGTCCACAGCTTTAAAGATTTTTTATTATATATTTCTTTACACCCTTACGGAGACGAGAAAGGTATAAGGACGCAGCTTGCGTATGTTTATTTCATGTTCCTAACTCATATAATCGAGTTTCACATCACAATACCGCAAAATTTCACTTCAATAGTAAACAATTTGAACCAAAGATGGATAGAGAGTATATAATATTGTCTACGTCTCAACAATACTGAGATTGTATCCTCACCCCTAGCGTCAGATTTATTACATACAGAGTAAATAAGGTATTCATTTGAACAGCAATTGTGTGTTCAATTACTGGTGCAGTATCTGTGATATTAATACCGGCTGGTCGTATTGCCTGGGTTCCATCATTTTCGAGAAATGTCACATGCAATTGACAATTTGATTAGAAATCAGAGCCTTGGATTTCGATATGATTGAAATGCAAGGTTCTTACTTTTTCAATATGATTGACACACAAGGCCCTTTGTTGGCAATCGTATTTAGATGCACCTGCATCAATTTTTTAATCCGAAGATGGATATAAAACTGATGTAAATTAAAGGACAAAAATTTTCTGCCGGAAAGAGGGATGTGGCGTGCTCCCGGCAGCATGGGGACCACCATTTTATTTCTCTCGTAAAACAGCTTTGCTGTGTTTCGGAGAAAAGGGCGAGACAGACAGTGTAATTACTGGCACCGGGACTATCTCAGGATAGACAACACATAAATGAGTTGCTTTGACTAGTTCCAGGTAAACTAGTTTATGTTCATGGGTTACGTCGACCACTTACCATCAGGTGGCTCGTCTGCCAGTTTGCCTATCCAACTAACATAGAAAATGATGATGTTGATGTAAGAAGTAACAGGTAGTACTATGCTGCTTTGCAGCCGAATTGGGCCGGCACTACCAGGGTGGTACCTCCCGCTCAGATAACACCGGCGTCAAGTGAAAGCCATGCTGTCGCGTTTCGTGCGGTTTGTGAGATTAGTGTGAAAAAAACTTCATTGTAGCATTTACGATGAACCCGACTAAATCGAATCATAGGGTTATAATAAACCATATATAATCATGAAAAACGAAATGTAGCTTACGTGCTGTAAACAATGTGTGTCGGCAACACAAATGTTTATTTGAGAGGCGTTACTTCCTCACAAAATTGTAAATACATTTACTGATTATCTTCAAGTGAATAACTATTGAAAAATTGTTCAACTCCTTAAATTGTTAATTTATAACCATTAGAATCACACCCTATATAATATAAATTATTTTTCCACGCTTTTTATTAGCTTCATCTGTATGTTTCTTAGTGACCGACTGCTTTGGACTTACTTTTGACCCACTTTAAGACACCATATTAAATATAAACTTTACACACTTTTCATGGACCGATGACAATACAGTAATTTAATAAGTTTGTTTTAATTATTCCTTATCCCAGGAAGGCATAAGGCGCAAGTTACTTGTGTGGTGTTAGTCTCTCACTCAATCTTAAAGTATTTGCCATAATTTATAAATTTACACTACAGCTCAACAGCTGCTGTAGTGTAAATTAATAAAAAAAATCGATAAGTACTAAAAAGTAAAAAATAATTTATAAGTACTTAAAAAAATTAAAAAACGCGCTTTAATAGCAAACTGAAGTAAAAATTTGTAAATAAGTTCAATACAAGAAATGGATTAACAAAAAAAAAGTAGTATCATTTTTTTTTTGTTAATCCATTTAATTCTCTTCTTTAATTTATTATTGTAAAACAGCGTGTGGTGCTCAGTAGTTTGTAGGTACTAAGTTTTTTCACTTTTAGAAATAGATACCGAAAATGATGAATACATCATTGATCCAACGTATAGGGAAATTGTGGCATATCTCCTCGCCTGATTTCGAGGAGTGGCTCATGCCCAGCAGTAGGAATACAGAACTTTAAGTGACATATAGCTGATATTATAGGGAGTAACTTAGGCTATAAAAATAATCATCATCAATCCGCGTACGACTGTAAATCTACGTTAACGCGGGCGAAGCTTCGGGCAACAGCTAGATAGTATATATTTCCTATAATAATTGTTTAATATACATTCACGCGAAATCCACAATTCCATAACATCATGTTATTATCATCAAACGCGTGACAGTTAAAAATACTAATTGAACATGCTAATAAGGGAAATAAATAAATAATTAGGAGCTATATATTTATGTTATTATTATATCAGTACTAAATAGATTGTCACGTATCGCCGGTACCACAGAAATAGTAAGGCCGATACAGTCGTCTTCTATTTAAAAAATGGAGTGTCTGTTTGTCTGACGCCGATGTTATGTGAGCGAGAGGTACCACCCCGGTCGTGCCGGCCCAGTTCGGCTGCAATGCTGCATGGCACTACCTCTTACTTCGAAATAAGATTTGTAACGTGGCACCAGATTGACGTGGTGTGAAAGCGTCCAATAGATATTATTATTATTATTATTATTATATTTGACTTGATGCGACTGGAATATCACAAAGAATAAACGTAAAGTTTATGTGTGTATGATATATTATCAGAATAAAAGCCAGAAACATTGTTTTTCTAAACCATGTTTATCTAAATACATCAGAATAAATAAATTATTCAAAATCCTGTAATCTCTTATGAAACAAAGCTAATGTGAAACTAGAATGTTTACTATTTATACAGTTGTTCAAAGGACAAAAAGGGATCGGCCCACATGTGTTGCCTTTAAATATTAATTGACCCTGCAAAAGAAACTGGGATGGAACAGGCAGGGTTCATCCCTCATTAGTAGCATAATCCGAAGACATTTGGTACTTTTGTTATTTCTTAATTTTTATACATGATTATGCCCTTCTTTCCCACTGGGCACTCTGGCCAGGTACACAGTGCCTCGCTATCTATGGGGCCTCACAAATTATATCAGAATATGATTGAGTGATAATTTTAATAAAATCACAAAATGATTGCTGATTTGAATACCTAGTTGTGCCCTAATTACTCGGTTTACTCTTTATTCCAAAATCAGACTTGCATATCTCATAATTTTTGTTTTTACCGGGGTCCCATTATCCTAGTCCCAGGTCCACGTATAGATTAAAGGGTACATGATAACATTACAAATGTTTAGTATGAAGTTATCTATGAGTGTCGCAGTCATGTTTCAATGCATAACGCGCACGCTGAAGATTCTATTACCAACTTCACTAAAAGAGAATTATACTTTTATTGATCAAAGTCCTCCTCCTCATCGAGTCGTGTTCCTCATTGCTGAGGGTCGTGATTACCCCGCCCCTAGAGTACTTTCATCTTATCGGTGTTCCGCCACTTATGCCTATCCTTGGCGTCGTGAATTGCGGCGTGTAATTTGGAGTCCAAAATTGTGCGGATTTGGTCTGACCATCTCAACGGTCCACAACCCCTTGGATGCTTGCCGTCCACCTTGCCAGTAACCGTGAGCTGTTCCAGGTTATGTCCCTCCTTTTATTTATTGATCAAAGTAGTTTGCCTTGGACTTAAGTCTAAGATTCGCTTGAATGAAAACCATTAAAAAGTAAACTCAACTAACATCCGGCGGGAGGGAAGCGTTGTGCCGCGCTCCCAGCTGCATGGGTACCACCATCTTGCTTGTTTCTCCCGTGAAACAGCTTTGCTGTGTTTCGGAGAGAAGGGCAAGACAGACAGTATAATTACTGGCACCGAGACTTAACATCTTGTCTCAGGATAGACAACACATAGATGAGTTGCCTGGGCTCGTTCCAGGTAAACTGGTTTATGTTCATGGGCGACGTCGCCCACGTTTGCCAATTTCCCTATCCAACTAACATAAAAGAAATAATTGTTAATTAAAAATACACATAAAAGCCCATTAAAAGCCTAAATAAGATAGGAACCCTTATCAAGTTTAATTTAAATATTATAACTAACCAAATATCAATTTTATGCTTTTTTGCTATTTTTAAGCTATTGCATAGCTTCTATCTAGCGGGCCTTGTGCGCGGCGACCGAATCAAGAAATTCCGTAACGAAAAAAACCTGACACCCGACGAGCGACGAGCTGCTCCGAAATCGGACGAATAAGTAAGCAGCTGTTTGTGAGAAAGTATATAGGTGACTAACTAGATGACGCTTTACATTTTCACATCGTCTCCGTGTTAAATAAAGTATTAAAAATAGAAATAAGTAATAATTTAATAAATGTACATGTTATAAGTGTTGAACATTAAAGTGACAATAACTAAGTGAAAGTTTTATCCGTGAGATTATTTCACTGCCTGAGAATATATCGTTCAGCTACAATTTTAACCATCGATTTTGAATAAAAACGATTTAAAGATAAGAGATAGTGTTTAAAAGTGAGTGTAAGATCTGTATTTGTGCAAATCAAAGAATTTATTAACTATTTAAAAGCATAAAAGTGGACAAAATGTATTTTAGTACTGAACACTCAGATGAAGTAAAAAAAGGTAGATGACGCACGGCCTTTGCCAATACTGAAGCCACAAAACTAAGCTCCTTCATGTAAATACACGCGCTCACGCACACAGATACACCAAAACTAAGCTCATTTTTGTTAGTATCTTACGAGTCGTCGTGCAGTAAGTTTGCCAAAAAAATACCGTTCTGTTTAATTAAATGGAGTAAAAACAATACAAAAGTGACCAAAGAGTCTAAAGAAATATCGTTTCACACATAAATAAACACAAGACTATATTCTTTTAAGATATTTTAACACTATTTTGAGGTTAATCAACATAAATAATATTATTGCCCCGCAATGACGTATCGGAAGAGTGTTGCCAGAAGTTAGTATTTCTAATAGCCCAATAGTGGGTAAGTCAATTGCAGGCAAAGCCATAGCAAAATAATTAAGTACAGAGGTGACATAATTATTATTTTATTATTTGATCGCTATATGACTGAATCGAAATGACCTCGTATAACCTATGTTGTATTTTTTTTTGGGACTCACGTACCCACAGCAGGACTATGTAATTAATTATTTATAAATTCAAAGATTAACCATTTAATAAATTAAAAAAAAAGTAACAGTGTGGCTTGCAGAGAAATGTTTTTATAATTTAAATGTTTTTTTTAATGGAAAACGACATAATATTATTTTTTTAATTTAAATTGTGTATTGATAAAATGTGACTTTCTAATTACTATTATAATCAATTATTTTGAAACTGTTATTCTCTGACAATGATTTGTATTTATCAAGTTTATTTAATTGTAACTATTTTTTCCTGTTAATTTATATTAATTGTTTATTTATGTAAAGTTTTATTTTCACACACCATGTTATGGTAGAATGTATAGAACTTGTTTTTTTTTTAATACCACCTATGTATTTACTACATTCATGGGAATAAATAAATAAATAAAACAATTGTGTCAATAACATATCTATTGAGACAGTTTATAAAGTGATCCTACACGCCTCCTACATATTCGTAATATTATTGTATTTTATAAAAATATTCACTGTCGCATTCACTTATTACCTATTTTTATTAATATACAATTTTAAGGGATATTTTAAAAAATGGCAACCCTTCATTCACTCACACATACTTAAAAAAGTGGCTTCACTTTCTTGTTCCAAGTGCGCTATCTACCTTTTTTTACTTCATCTGAGACTGAACATAAGAACAAAGAACTATACAAGTATAGAAAAAATTAACGGCTGTTCGTAGTTGTTTTAGTCGTCAACACTATCTACTATAAACCACATAGTTAGTACATCGGTGGACACAGAAGATACAAAGTTCTGGGATAATAACTGGAAATAACAGCTCATAAAGCGCAGATGACGAAAATTAAAAACATCTTATCTATAACATTGAAATTAGAAACACAAAATTTGACATTTGACAAATAGAATATACTATCATAATATACTATCAGTTTGTAAAGCTGACAGATAATTTATTAAGAGCTGGACACGAGACTTTTGCCCGTTAAGTTAGTTTCAGTGTTGCTAGTGCTTGAAAATAATATCAAACATTAATAAATAAATAAAAGTAGTAAAATTTGTGTATAAGTGTTTTAAATATGAATAAACAACTTGTGCATTTATAAATAAAGAAAGTGATATGATTTTGTTGATTATCTTAATATATATATTTCTTGTGTGCGTGTGTATGTCACTGAACTCCTAGACGGCTGGACCGATTTTGATGAAATTTTTTGTGTGAGTTCAAGGGGATTCGAGGATGGTTTAGATACACAAAAAACAAAAAAAATACAGGACAACGTCTGTCGGTGCCACTAGTAATATATAAAATTTGAAATGATTCTTAAATTGAAGTTCGTAAATATAATTCATCATTTACACATAAGAATATTATCTCTTTGTTGATCATTGGCCATTTGCATTAAATCATAGAATTGTTGGTAATCCATTAAATATAAAATATAAAAAAAGAAAGAAAAAAATACTGCATAAATAAAAAATAAATAAATAATTATAATTGTATAAGTTGATTAAAAAATGCTATGCAATAGCTTTACCGCGGCAGTCCCCGAGTGCCACACGTCTTTTTTTAAATTACAGGATAATTCCTCTTGCATGTAGATAAACTAAGTTGTTCTTGCAAATGTAAATTGAGTATATATACCAACTACATTTTGTATATTAAGGAAGATAGTAAGTATGTGTTTAATTAAATAAGTTTCTCACAAGAATTTTTAACCATTTTTCCGACGTGATGTCAGATCTGATATCTAAAAAAAATAAACAAAAGATGTCATGATTTAATTTGTAATCTCGATCGGGTACAGTCGTTATAAAGTAGTATAAAATCACACACTAATCAAACAAATCTCTATGGATATTATCGCTGTTTTTTTGTAACTTTTACATTCCAGACGTTTCTGATACTTTAATACTATGACTATGCTTACTATCGAATTACTTATACGTGACGTCATTATTTCGTTATTATTAATATTTAAATTTGTTTCATTAAAACGACTGAGATCAGCCTAGCTTACCTAATTAGTATAATTAAAAAAAACAAAAATAATAACAATAATAATATAATAAAACCATAATTTTATGACAAAAAAGGAAAAGATCAAGAAAATCTCAAACCAGATGTACATGCTTTTACTCTGATAGTTATTTAAAAGATAACCAGACAAGCGCGTGTCTGACTCGCGCTTTGAGGGTTCCATAAACATTATTATATATACATATTATACTGTATATATATATATATATATATATATATATATTACCTAGCTTCTAAATTTAGAAGGTTATAATTTGATACACAGGCGGACAACGAAGTGATTATAAGGGTTCCGTTTTGTCATTTTTATAATGGAACCTTTTTTCTTTTACGCTGGGAAATGCTCTGAGGCACCCCATGGGGGAGTGGGTCTCCCCAGGCGGGTATGTGGGACTTTTTGCGCCCGAAAAGTGGTAATGTGGACGCAGCTCTACCCACTAAAACCCGGCAAGTGCCACCAATGCCGCCTTTGGTGCACCTCACCTGTTTGCAGACCCCGGGTCTGCAAACAGGGCACCTCGACGCCAAATCAATCCCTCAAGGGACCGACGCCACCTCCACAGAGGGATTGTCCCGCACCTCAGAACAAACCCTCCAAACGTCAGGACAGTACAATGGGGTGAGCTTCCCATCCTCGCCGCTTGCCCCCACACTTTTGTCCCCTCTTCTTATAAGGTACAAAGAGCAGTTCCCTAGGCTCAATTTGCTTCGCCCAAGGTGATTTGTTCAAATTAGGCCACAGAGCCCCACTGCCACGACAAGGATGGATGGAAAGAATGGAAGAAGGAAGTATGGAACCCTAAAAAACACCATAAAGATCAAATACATGTTGTTTCAGCCCAACCTAAATATAGCGTTAACGTAAGCATGTAACGTGGAACGAAACGTATCTGTCATAATTATGAACGTCTGTCAATGTATTTGCAAATCAAATGTCTTGTTGCGAATTATTGTAAGGAAGTGTCAATCATCAGTAGACGAAGTAGACGAACGATGATTGACATCAATCATCATTCGTCTACTTCGTCTACTTTAATGAGACATTACTTTTGTACTAAAAAATTATATACTACTAGCTGTTGCCCGCCTGCGCCCGCGTTAACTTAGATTTACAGCCGTATACGGATTGATGATGATTATTTTTATAGCCTAAGTTACTCCTTTTAACATCAGCTATCTGTCAGTGAAAGTCCCGTCAAAATCGGCCCAGCCGTTTCAGAGATTAGCCGGAACATACAGACAGACAGATAGACAGGCAGACAGACAGACAAATCTTTTTTTAAATGCTATTTCGGTATATGTACCGTGTATACGTCCATATGCATTTAGTAAAAAGTGGTTATTGTAATATTACAAACAGATACTCCAATTTTATTTATTCATATTTATTTATTCAGCAGTGGACGGATAGAGGTTGATGATGATGATGACGATCCTAAACAAATATTACTTATTTTTAGAGACTTGCGTCTTGTTACATCAAGGTAGGAGCTTACCTGGGACCAGCCCAGACAACCCATTCATGTTCATACAATAGGCGACACTGACAACCCATCATCGTCTGCCCGTTTTTTTATGCCATCAGGGGGCAAACGAACAGTCAGAGCCTCACGGCGCCGACGCCCATACACATCCGCACAACCCAGGCCACGCAGATGCGCCACCCTACTTTTCCCTATCCCCCCAATGGGCCACCGGAAACTCACAAACCGCACGAAACGAGACAGCATAGCTGTCACTTGACGCCGGTGTTATGTGAGCGAGAGACCGGGGTGGTACACCCCGGTCGTGCCGGCCTATCTCTTTTATCAATATTTAAATGTTTAATTTGCTACTAGCTGGAAATATCTTTGTTAATACCCGTTTGTTCTATCTAACACCAATAAAACTATCAAACCATTTGAATATTTCAGCTGTAACCGGAACACAGGCGTAACTCACCAAGTCGTTTTGCTCTTGTACGATTTAAAGTCGAAACCGCCCATTAGATAAAGCTAACGTAAACAACCGTTTTTCAGAAGCGTTTTAAGTGAGTATAATTTCTAGAACATAATATCATTAGTAAGAGGTAGTGCCATGCTGCTTTGCAGACGAATTGGGCCGGCTCGTTCACTGCCGCTGTCGCATTTCGTGCGGTTTGTGAGTTTCTGGTGGCCCATTTATTGAGATAGGGAAAAGGAAGGCAACGCATCTGCGTAATCTCGGGTTGTGCATGTGTAGGGCGTCGATAGTCGTCTAAAGTTTTCGACTGCTCGTTTGCCCTCCTATGATATATAAAAAATCATAAGGATATCATTCGTCATCATTATCCTGATCGTCACTAGGAATATTTTTGACAAAAGCGATATTTTTGACCGGTATGGTCAAAAATATCGCCTTTGTCAGCACCATGATCATCTTCATTTATTTCTTTTTGACGTGACAACGTTTTATAATTAGATGGAGCCGGCTGCAAGAACGAAAAAAGATGACGCATGCGGCGTTACCTCGCTGTGAGGCGTTCCATTTTCTTATGACATTGTCACGTTCAACAAACCGACTTTACAGACGACCGATTTTTTCTTCTCTTAGTTGAAGGTCTGTGGGTCTCTTAGGAAGGTATTTTATTTAACCTAAATAAAATACAATGCTCTTTTTTGCATACGAAGAATTATTCCTTACTATCTATATCACCCGTATTGACAATCGTACGAGTATATCGACTGCACAGTCTCATTCTGACATTGGCAAATACTCGCGGGTGCCATTTTACAAGAAGATGAAGAAAATTAAGTAAAAATTATTATACAGAAAATTATTACTACATCACGTAACAAACAAACCAACAAACAACCGAACTTCAAATCGCACAATAAATCGCAGAAACCACGCTGACATGATCATGAATGGTCATGATCATTTATTATCGTATCCAGTGATTACGTAATGTGTCCCGCTCGACCCTTCTCGACAGATAACAACTAAATTACCATCTGACCTTCGGGTGAGTTATCACTAGAAATGCACTTGAGAACAGATAGACATAAGATTACGGACAAGAAGAAACCAGACGACACCACGGCTTACAGTGGATAGATCTGGTTTTTTTTTTTTGGAGAGCGAATGTAACTATTTTTCTAATCCATTAGTAATATGGCATAAGGTTATTTTACGGCTATAGGTATTTTGATTACATTTGAAAATTACAAAATAAAAAGGAAACATTTTAAAAGTTTTTTTTATTTTTTTTTATGGCATAGTAGGGCAATGAGCAGTCGAAGCCGTTTGGCGACTACCGACGCCCAAACACATCCGCACAACCAAAGATTATGCAGATGCGTTGCCCTCCGTTTCCCTAAAAAATGGGCCACCGGAAACTCACAAACCGCACGAAACGCGACAACATAGTTGTCACTTGACGCCGGTGTTATGTGAGCGAGAGGTACCACCCCGGTCGTGCCGGCCCAATTCGGCTGCTAAGCAGCATGGCACTACCTCTTAACAGCAGCATGGCACTAACTCTTAACTAAATTAATTTAAACAAATAATGTTACAATCTTTATTATTATTATAAATTCGAAAGTAAGGCTGTTTGTGGATACATAGTTTAAACATGTAACAAATGTACCTACATAATACCGGTTGCAAACAACGCCACTCATTCCTAATTTCTTCCCTGTTAGGAGTGACCAGCTTGTGCCTCGTCTTAAAAAAAGTATGCAATAGCAGATAATCTTGGCTCTCATTGAGTTGCTGATAGTAAAAGAAAGAATTTTAAAAAAGTTAAGCCACGGTACGCCCAGCAATATGAAATATCCGTGTTAATATTAGAATTCATCATTAATAAAATATATTACAAAAGATTAAAAAGCGTGCGTACAAAGTACACATGTGAAACTTATTTGGCAAACTAATTTTTAAATCTCGTTTATATATTTTATACTTATCTAAAGTTTTAAATTTCCGAGACTTGCGATGCGACGTTCGCTATAATATCTCACTCTCTCTCAATTGGTCTCAATCACTCTCTCCCTCTTCTTGGACAAATACGTTGTACATTTTCGTGACGTCTCATCCGTAAAAATTTTACCCTTATCCGCGCAAAGAAGTTTCACTTCAAAAATATGCATGCAGTACAGGCGCGTAAAAAAGATATTTGCCGCCACGGCATTGGAGTCGATTTTGCCGCCAAATTGCCTAAATAGATGTTCCATAGTCCATATCAAAAAACTAATCGGTCGCTAACACAAGCTAAAATATGTATTTATGTCTGTTATCTAGCCACTAGCATATTCAAAATTACCACGCCACTAGGTTAATGTTATTGTATTGTATATCAAATACATTAATGTCGAATAATTCTTATATAAAACATTAAACAACAATTACAAAATAATTCGAAGATTTTGACAAAGTCAAGCCACAAATAATTATGTTTATGTTAGACTTCTACGCATAACATCGAAACACCTTTTCTAAGCTAAGTTTTTAAAACAATCAACACGCAGAGAACGTGTATTATATAATCATCATCATTATCATCAGCCTCTATCCGTCCACTGTTGATCCTAAAGTAATATACCTACGGAGATAATGATATATACGACAAGGGATCGGCCGTCATTGAGGGAGGCCTATGTTCAGCAGTGGACGGATAAAGGCTGATGGTGATTTAGGTAGTGCCATCTAGGAGGTAGCTACTTTGCAGCCGAACTTAGCCGGCATGACCGGGACGGGACCTCTCGCTCGCATAACACCGGCTAAGCTGTCGCCTTTCGTACGGTTTGTGAGTTTCCGGTGGTCCATTGGGGAGATAGGGAAAAGGAGTGTAATGCATCTGATTTTGTTTGTGCGGATGTGTATGGGCGTCGGTAGTCACCATGAAGCTCCGACTGCTCGGTTGCCTCCTTATGACATAAAAAAACCTTTATATTTATTTATTGCTTTATTTATCAGTTATCCGAAGGTGATGAAGTACATTTAAGAAAAGAGCATACTCATATTTGAGCAGAGCGGCAACGCACCTGCTATGGATCACTTACCACCAGGAGAAACGACCATCCCCACCCCTTTATAAAAAAGTATAAAAACGAAGCATTTAGACGTCATTTCATAGTTAGGTTCCCTTATTTGCTTACTTGATGATAAGCCAAAAAATACACGCCCATATGGCATACACTTCCCTATCGGTTACCCGGCGCGGGCTACCCGGCTACCGGGACGTGTGAAAAGGAAAGAGAAATGTATGGTGAATACATAATTACCGGTGGGTGGGAAGCGCTGTGCCGCGCTCCCGGCTGCATGGGTACCACCATCTTGCTTGTTCCTCCCGTGAAACAGCTTTGCTGTGTTTCGGAGAGAAGGGCAAGACAGGCAGTGTAATTACTGGCACCGAGACTTAACATCTTATGTCTCAGGATAGGCAACACATAAATGAGTTGCCTGGGCTCGTTCCAGGTATACTAGTTTATGTTCATGGGCGACGTCGACCACTTAACGTCAGGTGGTACGTTTGCCAGTTTGCCTATCCAACATAAAAAAAAAAACAAAAACTATAGTAAATGTATACAATATGAACTGTAAGTAATCAGGAGATAACTTTATAGTGATAAAAACATAATACAAGATATATTTTTAATTTTGAACATTCTCATAAGCTACAGCAGGCAGATTGCCAAGTCCTACTGCTGTTATTTCTTCATACAAAATGACCCATTTACTTATATTACTAAAAAGTCATATTTGGATACACCAAACTCTGGGAAAATGTGAAATATTAAAATCCTATTTGATATTGTTATACGAAATGAGAAATTAAAAATTGGGATTAAACCTTGAGAGAATTTTGAGTATATTGTTTTCTAATGTTTGCGCGAATTTCACTCATTATAATGAAACAATTTTTACGGCAAAAAACCAAGCATTATTATATCACAGATTAAAGATGCAGTTAGCACTTTCTGCGTAGAGAGGACTTATTAAAATAATGATGTATCATAGGGTAGTTCGAATAACTTTGTAACGTTAGGACATCTGTCACCTCAGTCCTCCCGTGACCATGGTTGCTGTAAAGTATCCGAAACGTCGGGCTTGTAAAATTTTTAATAAACCGCGATAAAATCCGTAAAAATTGTTTCATTATAATGAATTTTGAGTATTCAAAGATTAAAATAGATAACTGATTTATACTTGTGAGAGGGGTATACTGTGCTGTACCACCATATTGTATTTCACTAAACAACTGTGTTTCGGAGAGAAGGGCAGTTCCGGACGGGCGGACTGTAAATATTTAGGATATGCAAAGTGCACATATGAGTGGCATGTTCGAATTACGAAAAAAAGGAAAAGGATTTTAATAAAACTTTACAATAACATAGCTTATACATATAGGCTATAATTTAACACTACTCCCACGGGAATGGGAAGTATACGCGAGTGAAACCACGGAGCTGTGCTTTAAAATCCTAAAATAACCTTCACAATTCACGTAAATATTTAAGTAGCGCTTAAATTTAAAATAGTCCATTCGTAATAATTAAAAATGCAATACTTTGCATATCAAAGTTACCTGTACAAAGTCAAGAGTACCACAAAAGATATTTCAAATTAAGTTGCATGTTTTACCAGTATTCCCCACGGCGATACTGAAATAGAAACTGCTAATCTGGGTTAGGCTACACGAACTTTTCTGCGTTATTCCAAGGAGATTTCCGTTGGTTGAATAAATATCGAACTTAGTTGGATGACTTTGGAGGGAACCATTTGCAGTATCGAAGAGAATTTAACAACTTCCGAGATGAATTGAAGTACTTTTAAGTGGTAATATGTTTGAAACAAATCTTTAAAGCTATTTATTTCATTGAGCTCGATATTTTGACATTATCAATGATAATATTATGTTCTCGTGAATGTAACTGCATTTGTGCATGACGACCTCTATGGCTCAGTGGTAAGCGCGTTGGCGCTCAAGCCGGAGGTTGCGGGTTCGAATCCCGCCAGGGAAGAAAAATATTTTCTATGTTCCTGGGTCATGGATGTGTTTTAAATATATGTATTATATAATAAAAATATGTATAGTATAAAAGTAATAAATATATTTCCGTTGTCTGGTACCCGTAACACAAGTTCTTCGAGAACTTACCACGGGACCAGATGGACGTGGTGTAATAGCGTCCATAAATATTATTATTATTATTTGTCTGCAAAGAGTCTTTTCGAAGCCTGCACTTTTGTTACAGCATGTCTAGAGACAAACCAGTCCAAAAATCAAATCGTTGTGCTATAGATACATACATATTGCTTTCAAATGTTTCTGCAATTTTTAATTTACGATTTTATCAAACCGAAATGTAATCGGTAAAAGATCGTTACAATATATGTAATAT
This sequence comes from Helleia helle, assembly GCA_963853865.1. Lineage (NCBI taxonomy): Eukaryota > Metazoa > Arthropoda > Insecta > Lepidoptera > Lycaenidae > Helleia > Helleia helle. The sequence continues at coordinate 12,455,606 of OY971433.1, read as the reverse complement.
TGTCCCCATCATGGTTCAGGCCCTGGCGTGGCGGTGGGGCTTAGTAGCCTAGGGTGAGCCCAACACCCTGGGCGAAGCTAATTGAGCCGAGGGGGCTCTTTGTACCCCTCTTATAAGAAGAGGGGTACAAAGTGTGTGGGGGCACCACAAAATAACCCCTCCCAACGTCGGGACAGTACAATGGGGTAAGGTTTCCATCCTCGCCCCTTGTCCCCCTGCTCTTTTGTCCCCTCTTCTTATAAGAGGGGTACAAATGGCAGCTCCCTCGGTTCAATTTGCTTCGCCCAAGATGCTGACTTCACCTTAAGCTACTGAGCCCCACCGCCACGAAGAGTCTTAAGCACCACAAGTGGTTTTTCGATAGTTCGTTACTAGTTTACTGTACCGATAGAGTTTAAAGGCCATCAGACTGAAAAGTATAGCCCTTCCGAAAAATTATTCGATAGTTCGATAGGTGCGCAAATTTGAACAAAATAAAAGATATTAATATACTATTTTGTTTATATATATTATAAAAGGTAGATTAAGCGTTAAAAGTTCTAAGTTACGTATAAGGGCTATGCACATACTATTATTACCATTTCCTAACCCGTATACTTGTTTGCCATCTTATACTATAAACAGAATATAAAATCATGATCATACCGGTGGGAGGGAAGCGCTGTGCCGCGCTCCCGGCTGCACGGGTACCACCATCTTGCTTATTTCTCCCGTGAAACAGCTTTGCTGTGTTTCGGAGAGAAGGGCAAGACAGGCAGTGTAATTACTGGCACCGAGACTTAACATCTTATGTCTCAGGATAGGCAACACATAGATGAGTTGCCTGGGCTCGTTCCAGGTAAACTAGTTTATGTTCATGGGCGATGGGGCTTACAACCAGGTGGTACGTTTGCCAGTTTTCCTATCTAACTAGCATAAAAAAAATTATTTCGTTCTCTTTTAATAGGATTTGAAATTTAGTTCGTAATTTCTAGAAAATTTACTATTCCAGTTTTCCAAGCACTGTTAGCAAATGTATTTTCCGGTGTATATGTGCATGGTTATTTGCTTTTATTGAACTCACGCAATGTTTGCAAAGCAACTTGAGTTTCATCATCATCATCATCAGCCCCTATCCGTCTTGCTGAACATAGCCCTTTTTTTTCTTTTACGCCGGGAAATGCTCTGAGGCATCCAAAACAACCCTTCCCAACGTCGGGACAGTACAATGGGGTGAGGTTCCCATCCTCATCCCTTGCCCCCTGCTCTTTTGTCCCCTCTTCTTATAAGAGGAGTACAAAGAGCCCCTCGGCTCAATTAGCTTCGCCCAAGGTGTTGGGCTCAATCTAGGCTACTGAGCCCCACCGCCACGTCAAGGCCTGAACCATGGTGGGGAACATAGGCCTCTTTTAATGAACGACAAGACGACTGATTCCTTGCCACTCGCATCCAACACGGACCGGCCACTGCACCGAGATCGTCTTCCCACCTGGTTAGCTTAGCAATATGAATTTAGCTAGATTTAAATGCAAATTTAATTCTAGCTCATATAGCTCGTAAAACCAGATGAGTGCACTAGTTCTTTAAAACAAGGTATCAAATATGTACCCACTCAAGTCTGACCTCATCTCGTAGTCCCAGTAATCTCTGAATATTTGATGCCAGTCGGCAGCAATACAAGGAACAACCCCTTAGGTCAGTTAAACACGCAATAGCATCCAATACTTAATTATTTTCTTCGGCTTATACAATATTTGCAATAAACCGATAATACAGAAATGAACAAAAGGTGGCTTTGAAAAAAAATCGGTTGTCTGTAAAGTTGGTTTACTGACGATAGTTGAACGTCATAAGAAAATGGAACGCCTCAGAGCGAGGTAACGCCGCATATATTTTTTATAGCATAAGAGGGCAAACGAGCAGTCAAAGACTTTTAGCGACTATCGACGCTCATACACATCCGCACAACCAAAGATTATGCAGATGCGTTGCCCTCCTTTCCCTATTCCTCCAATGGGCCACCGGAAACTCACAAGCCTCACAAAACGAGACGGCATAGTTGTCACTTGACGCCGGTGTTATGTGAGCGAGAGGTCCCACCCCGGTCGTGCCGGCCCAATTCGGCTGCAAAGCAGAATTGCACTACTTCTTACCAAATACATACATACTAGAATATCCAGCGGCTCTGCTTTCCACAAGATGCAAATGATGATGATATCATCATCATCATCAGCCTTTATCCGTCCACTACTGAACATAGGCCTCCCTCAAGGAACGCCAAGACGACCGATCCCTCGCCACTCGCATCGAACATGAACCGGCGATATAGACTGGATATTACGCGAAGATTAAGCTCGTTGAAGTGGCAGTGGGCTGGACATATACTCAGGAGAACGGATGACCGATGGGGCAATAAGGTTCTAGAGTGGAGCACACGTTTAGGTTGACGAAGTGTTGGTCGGCCACTAATCAGGTGGGAAGACGATCTCCGTACAGTGATGATATAGTGATGATAAATCATAATATTGAAAATATTTATATCATGATTTGATTTGCCATCGAGCATATAACCGAAATAGAGCGGTATCTAATGTTATGTGTTTTGTATAAAAACAAATTCCCACAAATGTGTGCTGCGACGCTGTGCCATTGATGGATGATTGGACGATGGGACGTACACACATGACTGATTGGTTGAATGGCTATTACGTTAGTAACAAATCACTGACAGGTTTCGGAATGGTATGGCTCACATTAGTACTCTATCCGGTTATAGGTATGTATGCTCGATGTCATTTACACATATCTGTGCATTGCTGGACAAAGGCTTCCACTAAGGCACGCAATCGTTTTTTTATTAAATTTAAATAATCAACCTAGTACATACACAATAATTAATCTTTGCCTATCTTTTGAACTATGCCTACTTCTGATTAACCCTAAAAACACTGACTGAAGTCTTAGTCATGGGTGAACTACCTTAATGATTTCTCTATTTTATATTCATACTTAATTCAACTTATTATCAGCAGCTTTTGACGGATTAATTCGTTACTCTAAAGAATTTATAAGGATTTATTTTTCGTTTGATGGATTACACCGTTTTGAAACTTGGTAATATTCTTATGACATTAGCACGATTTAATCGAACTACTTTATATTATCGTGCTAGAAAATACATTAGTATAGACTTAATTTAACATTATAAAAAAGATGGCGTAAATGGTGGGGTTTATTATTTTATATAGAGAAGATTATAATTTATAACCTTATGGAATATGGCTGAAAAAAAACTGGGAATATGCTTCTAAAAAACTATCATCTTAAAGCAATAAAATTATTTCTTCTTCTTCGTCTTTAGCGATCAAACAGATTTCCAAATAGACAAATAGAATTCGAAAACGCACGTACGTTTGTCTAAGCGATGCAAGTGTTTATTATTTCTCAGTACATAAATTCTAAATGTTTATTTCGATTGGATAAGAATTGAGATTCTAGCTTGTATTAATTATTATCAGACTTTTTTTATAGTTCCAGTTCAAAGAGATTATAAGTTTTTATTAGATTTTTTTTCATTGCAGCCGAAACGGAACAGAACTTTGTGGTTGTTTATAAAAAAAATAAAAAAAAGATTATAATGCGAATAGATAATTAGATTTATTTTCTTTTTCATTTTTAACATTGTCTTAATCTTCTCGTCTCATGGTAGATCCTAAGACAGAAGACGACATACGGTGCCATTCATTACAATTCCTATAATGTCCTTCTATTCGAAATACAAAAAAAAAGTGCCAGATGTAAAAAAATAGGAATGAATAAGGTTGTAATACTACTCTAATTTTAGTACTGTATACATGAAACATGAAACAAGCATAATCTATACTAATATATAAAGCTAAAGAGTATGTTTGTTTGAACGCGCTAATCTCAGGAACCACTGGTCCGATTTGAAAAATTATTTTAGTGTTAGATACGCCATTTATCGAGGAAGGTTATAGGTTGTATAAAATCACGCTATGAATAATGGGAGTTAAATTAAGTAAGTTAATGCGGTCGAAGCTGCGTGCAACAGCTAGTATATTATAGGGGTAAAGTTTGTGAGTTTTGTCACATTTTAGGGGGCAAATCCACAGAACTGATTTGGAAAGTTCTTTTACCAATAGAAAGGCACATTATTTGTGAGTGTCATAGGCTATAAAAATTATAGACATCAGTCCGGGTACAGCTGTATGTCTAACGTTAACGCAGGCCAAGCTGCGGGCAACAACTAGTTTTTTTGTGGGTTAGGTACATAGTAAGTTTGTTGGTTTTGCTTTCACGCCTTTATTTCTAAACTTGATCATCATGAAACTTTGCATACATGGTTGTATGTATTACACAACCAGGTTGCATATTTTATCTAGAAGGTTCCATATAGTAAAAAGTGTATTCTATAGTCTATACGTAGGCACAGCGATAATCATAGATTTAGATTTTTTTTCTACACAAAAAGATCCACGAAGTGTGGGAGCGAGAAATTCCAATCAAATACAAACCACCCGAGAGTAAAAGAGACAGTGAATGAAGCACAGATAATTTGCGAGAAATAAGAGGCCATAGCGGCCCAGTCGCGGTGTATTTTATGAATTTTTCTATTATTCGTGCCATAAAAAATGAAAATATTAAATGTGCAATTATGGTGTCATATTCTGTGAGTGGATGTGACCCTCATGTGACGTAATAACCCTCATAATAACCCAAAAAGATACACTACACTCACACATGTATATACACTACACTCACACATATGTATTTTTTTGTCACGTCCACGAGCCGTCATTGTGTATCTATCTTGTATATCCTAAATCTATGGCGATAATTGAAACTTGGGTATTGACATCATAATTTGTGTAAAAATCTTTTAATTTAGCTTGCCATTTTGTTTTTAATTAATGGTTCTTAATTGGCAGACTATCGTGCAAATTGCCAGTGGCTGTTCTCCAATTATATAGTCATCTTGCCAATCAGGCCAAATAGTGGGCGGTTTGACTTCAACACTCACAATTAAACATGTTTATGTACATCAAATTCTAGTTGTATCAATTTCCTTGTTGTTGCGGAAATCATTGGTCCTGTATTTATGTAACTTGTTGATCAAACGGTAAAGCTATTAATATTGTAAATATATTTAGAGGTTAGTACAAAGGCAATTTATATCCGTGTTATCAATTGGCTGAGTGTCATGTTATTTTACACGGATTCCAAATTTTAGGTATGAAAAGCGCTGCACTCGAAAATGCGTAGGTTTTATTGTCAACGATTATATTGACTATTCATAACTTAGGTTATATTAATTCATATTCGTTATTTTAATTATCATTGTAACATTGAAAAGTTTTTGTTTTCGGCGAAAGAAATATTTTTTAGACCCTAATATACAGGGTGACCTGAAATTCTATACATTCCTTTGAAAGACAGAAAGTAGACCTCATTTACAGTAATATTTTTCATGGCATCCCCTATCCGAAAGTTGATATTTACAAAGTTATTGAAATTTCAAAAAAAAATTCTTTATTTTCGACTTTTTGACTTTGACATGACGAATTTTTAAAAATGTTTGTCTTTTTAGTGATTTTTTTAATGTATTTTAACCGTCAATGTGTCAAATAATATTTTTAAGGAATAAATAGGGACAAACTAAGCGAGAATTTTTCATTATGAGACATGAAACAGAATTTTCTTTTAAGAAAAATGCACATTTCTCATAAAAACAGGTGATTTTCTTAAAAAAAATGTATGATACAATGCGTAAAAATCTAAATAACTTCCTTATCTCATTAGCTTTCCAAAAAGGTGCAAATGTCTACATAAAAATATGACGTTGTAGTAAACATAGAAGTAAAATGAAATAATGTCTAAATCGATTTATTTGCGATAAGGTTAAAATAAAAGGAAAAACTTGAATTTAATTACGTTTATTGTGTTTAAAAAACATCAATGTTTAATTAAATTTAATAATAAATATTCTACTTTAGGTCTTGTTCAAAATGTGAAGCTCTGTTTCTGATACAGGCCCGTAGTCTTCTCCGTACCTCTGTTTTGATTATTCTGGTAGTAAGACTAGTTATGATTTCTTCTGCTGCATTTCTTATGCGGCTTCTGAGCTCCTCTACAGTAGTTATGGGTGTAGTATACACCAAAGCCTTCATATGACCCCTAAGATAAAAATCACACGGGGTCAAATCGGGACACCGTGCTGGCCAAGGAATTGGCCCGCCTCGACCTATCCAGCGATGTAGGTAAGTTTGGTCTAGTCTAGTTTGGTATAGTTGCTATTGGCACATCTTCCATTAAACCAGTAATCTCCTCTCTTAGGAAATGTTCGTACATTTCACCATTTAAATTTTGAGGCAAAAAATGAGGTCCAACTAAATTATTATTAATTATACCCATCCAGACATTTAGACTGAATCTGGTTTGATGGGCCCTTTCTTTTTTCATCCTGGGGTTTTCTCCTTTTGGTGCCCAGTAATGTGTGTTGAGAAATTGTTTATCCCGTCACGGTCAAATTTCGATTCATCCGTCCACTTTTTAATTTTAGAATATTCTTGAGAAGAAATTGCGATCCTCCATGTCTGCATTTATCATAAAACGGCAGAATTCCATTCTTCTAACCGGGTCTCCCTCTTCCAACGCTTGGACAGGTGTGTAGTGAAATGGATGTAGACGCGCTGTGTGTACTGTAAACCGCACCTTCCATTGACTCAATCCAAGTCTTCTAGCTGCCGCTCTTGTAGAAATAGAAGGATCATTTTGAAAAAGTGTTAAAATATCTTCTTCTTCTTCTTCTGGAGCATACAAACGAGGTCTGCCTGAATCGCCACGTCTTCTATCAACACGGCCGCTTTCACGAATTCGTCGAAATGCTGTTGAAAACACTCTAACGTTTGGCACTCGTCGATTCAGAAAACGTTCAACGTATGTTCTTCGTGCAGCAGCAGCATTACCATTACAAAATCCGTAACAAAACAAGATGTCAGCGTATTCATCGTACTCAAAAGCAGCCATCGCGATACAAAAAAATCACATGTAGAAAGAAGTAAGGGTGTAGTTTAAAGCAACAATACGTCCGTACACGGCAATAGTTGACTTAAAACTAATATTAGCTACTAAATTTGCTCTCTAAGCCAGTCGGTAACTCATTGACAAAGGGCCGCGACGGAAGTAGCCGAAACATCCCGAAGTTTGAACAAAAGAAACAATTGAAAAAAAGGGTCGCCTTAGGTAGAGTAATTCTTGAGATAACGTACCTGATGATTGTTTTGTCTTTGTTTATTACATGTTCATATTTTTATGTACACATTTGTACCTTTTTTGGAAGCTTATAAGGTAAGAAAGTTATTTAAGGTATTTGTACGCATTATATCATACAACTTTTTAAAGAAAATCACCTGTTTTTAAGAAAAATGTACATTTTTCTTAAAAGAAAATTCTGTTTCATGTCTCATAATGAAAAATTCTCGCTTAGTTTGTCCCTATTTATTCCTTAAAAATATTATTTGACTCATTGACGGTTAAAATACATTAAAAAAATCACTAAAAAGACAAACATTTTTAAAAATACGTCATGTCAAAGTCAAAAAGTCGAAAATAAAGAAAAAATTTTTGAAATTTCAATAACTTTGTAAATATCAACTTTCGGATAGGGGATGCCATGAAAAATATTACTGTAAATGAGGTCTACTTTCTGTCTTTCAAAGGAATGTATCGAATTTCAGGTCACCCTGTATAGATATAAGTCTACTGTGTGTGTCACTGAAATCCTCCTAAACGACTTAACTGATTTTGATGTTTTATTTGTATTTAAGTGGATTCAATAATAGTTTAGATTCACAATTCGGTCCAGTACAATTTGTTTTTTTTTATTATTTTTAATGTCATATGGAGCAACCGAGAAGTCGGAGCCTTATAGTGACTACCGATGCCCATAGACATCCGCACAAACAAAAGTTATGCAAGTTCGTTGCCAACCTTTTATCTATCCACCCAATGGGCTACCGGAAACTCACAAACCGCACGAAACGCGACAGCTATGCAGCTGTCAGTGGACGCCAGTGTTATGTGAGCGAGAGATATCACCCCGGTCGTGCCGACTCAATTCGGCTGTAAAGCAGCATGGCACCTACCTCAAGAGGTAGTGACCTCTTAGTGTTTACTGTTTTATACAGGACATCGTCTGTTAGGTCCGCTAGTAGATATTAGCCTAAATGTAGAATGGTTTATCAACTTGACATTTCCATTAGATGACCTGCTATAGATAATTCGTTACATAACATTGAATAATCATTATTAGCTATAAACATGCATTATGTTGACGGAAATGCGTGCAATCGACGACCTTATGATATATATATAAATAATAACTATTGTAACTTTCTAGAATCTTCGTTTTTTTTCTTTTTGCGGATGGATCTATGCTAACGGCCCGAAGGTCCTAATGCTACATCGGATTAGTGTGAGCCCATTCGGCTCACTTTTGATTTATAAAAATGGGGGGTTGCCCCCCGCCAACCGTGCAGTCTGCGACCACACGGCCTCCTGGCGTCGGTTGTGAGTAGAGTATTCGCCCAGATGGCAAGGTCGATTCAAAATTTGTCGTAAAACTTAAAATATGCCTTACACCTTTAAACATTGTTCAAGTTCGCCAAGATCATATATGTCCTACTGGACTCTTATATGTCTCACTGTTGGACACGGGTCTCCTCCTCGAAATCTGGCGAGGAGGGTGTTAGGCCATAGTTCACCGATGCGCTGTCCCAATGCGGGTTGGTGAACTTCACACCTTCAAAGACGTAAAAAAGCGCGAGGTGCTCGATATTCTTGTTAAAAATATTTCATCGGTATCTATTTTTTAAAAGTGAAGTTAGTATAAAAACTTAGTTACAAGCACCACACTTTTTTACAATAAGTAATATCATTTATTTATTATGTTAACCCATTTAATTCTTCTATTAAAAATTATTTTCAAATTTATAGTTCGGTTTGCTATTAAAGCGTGTTTTTTAGTTTTTTTTTAAACTATAATTTATTTTTTACTTTTTAGTGTCGATTTTTTTAATTAAAGATTTTATTAATTTAAAGTACTCAACTAATGGCAATCACTATAGAAATGAGTGAGAGACTAAAAACAACACTTGTGATGTAGGTAACTTGCGCGCCTTATGCCTTCCTAGCATGTGCTATCCTGATTATCCTGATCAGGATATTGGAATTATTTTATCAAATTATTGTATTGTCATCGGTCCTCGATAAATCTACAAAGTTTGAACGAAATCTGGTCGTTAGAAGTGGGTCAAAATAGCGTCCAAAGAAGTCGGTTACAAACAAACATACAAACATACAAACATACAGGTGAAGCTAATAAAAAGCGTGTAAAAAGAGGGACAACACGAGTTTAAGTACGTCTTAAATTTGAGATTCGTTTGAGTATTCGGGCGTTTATCTCATCAGGCATGTAGGTTTCCTCACAATGTTTTCCTTGAGCGCCGACCATGTTGAATGAGGAGAAATACTCCATTTTATGGGCATCAGTCAGGATCAAACCCAGACCTCTCGCTCAAGAAGCCGAGCCTATACTGACTAGATCATCGTCACTCTTTCAAGTATGTAAGTATGGCCATGATAAAACTCTTTAACTGAACCGTGAAATAGACAAGCAGGCAATTTGTTCAAGTAAAACTGTTTTACTTGTTACTTTTTATAGATGACTAATTATATTATATGAATCGTATTTAAATAAAATGAGCGTTGAGCCTGCTGGTATCGTTGTGAAGTTTTTGGTAGTTGTTTCCAATCCCGCTAGGTGCAGACCTTATGATGGTAACAGATAAATAAAATATGAAAAATATTAAATAATGAGGAATAGAAATTGTGAGGTTACCGCTAGATTCACGTGGTATGATTTTTTTAAAATAGTAAATATACGAGTACCTACATACACTTCTTTTTTTAATATATGTACCTGGAAAATAAAAAATTCACAGCACACATATAGTATGATATACATAACGTAGGTACATACAAATAAATGGATTCGACCCCGCGACCTCAGAGAGCTCCAATCTCATCAATCAAAGATGTCTGCGTATATTTATTCCTCTCCATTCATCTGTGGTCTCTCTCTGACATAATTTTTTTATTTCTATGCTAGTTGGATAGGCAAACAGGTGCCACTTGATGATAAGTGGTCGAAGTCACCCATGAACATAAACTAGTTTACCTAGAACTAGCCCAGGCAACTCATTTCCCCACCATGATTCAGGCCTTGTCGTGGCGGTGGGGCTCAGTACTAGGTTACTGAGGTGAGCCACTGCACCTTGGGCGAAGCGAATTGGGCCGAGGGGGCTCTTATAAGAAGAGGGGACAGAAAAGCAGGGGTGAGGATGGGAACCTCACCCCATTTTACTGTCCCGATTGGGAGGATGTTGGTTCTTTGGTGAGGGACAGCCCCTTTCCCCTATATGGAGGTGGCGTCGGTCCCTTGGGGGACTAACTAGCCGTCGAGGTGCCTTGTTGTTGAACAGATCCGGGGCACCTCATCAAAGGCGGCATTGGTGGCACTCGCTGGGCTTTAGTGGGTAGAGCTGCGTCCACCTTATCATCTTTCGGGTGCTATATTATCCTGCGTAGTTCGAATTCCATATTATTCATGTATCTAACGGTGCTCAGAATGCCTTTGACAATAAGACAAAGATGCTTTAGTCCTATGGGAACTGTACTGTAAAAACCTTAATCGAGATAAAATCCGAAAGAAGTATAAACATTTATTAGATCATGTTAGTTTGAAAGCATCGCGCGTATGCATAGAAAAATCACTTTGCAAGACACGTATAACTTCAGTCCGGTCAAGTTAAATTGCGCGTACTGTGTCAATTTCTAGACATATTCATAGGCATGTTTAAAAAGTCATTACACCTAAATGACTACAATTATTATAATCGACGATAAGCACTAAACATTTATGTACATGGCCGTAGTATCCTGGCCAGTCAAATAGCATTTATTCAATAACGTGATTATTCTAGCGGCCTTGCTCGCTGGACGCGTTTGTATTCCAATTTTGAATTGGATTAAAAAATTATGACACGTTTAAAATTGGAATTCAGCTGAGAATCCAATTTTCTATGTTTTTTTTAATATTCAATTTCCTCGCAACGTGTCTGCGGTATTTCCGAACCGATATGACTTAAAGGTCTTCAATGTATCTATAAGAAGAGAGCATACACAATACAACTCATATAATATAATATGAAAAGCCGCCAGCAATTTTTAAAAAAGATTCTTTCAACACTACATTATGACCATGTTAAAAATCAAATCAAACTAGGTACATAATCTATACTAATATTATAAAGCTGAAGAGTTTGTTTGTTTGTTTGAACGCGCTAATCTCAGGAACAACTGGTCCGATTTGAAAAATTCTTTCAGTATTAGACAGCCCATTTATCGAGGAAGGCTATAGGCTATATAACATCACGCGATGACATAAATTATAGGAGTTGAGTAACGCAAGCTGCAGGCAACAGCTAGTATTAAATAAATTCAATAGAAGTTATTGTACTTCAAAGTTTAAGTACTTTGGTAGGTACTTACTATATTAGTAAATACTGAATAATATGTTAAATAAAAAGTTAAACTGAAATATTATGTAAGTAAATTAAATATTTTCTTATAAACAATCTAATCGTGGTAAAAATGTCACGGGTAAATCCGGACGACGCGTTCAAACAAATTTATTTGTTGCTTTCTAATGTTTGCGCGAATTTCACTAATTATAATGAAACAATTTTTACGGATTTTATCGCGGTTTATTAAGATTTTTACAAGCCCGACGTTCCGGATACTTTACAGCAACCATGGTCACGGGAGGACTCTTAATAAACCGCGATAAAACCCGTAAAAATTGTTTCATTATAAATTTATTTGTATTTATTGGTGACTAGTTCCAAGCTATTTATCTAAGAAAAAAACCATGATATTTTCCCGCCAATTTCACAGCCATCACGAATTACGTTTAAGCACGGTATCCGCCATTTTAGTTAGGTATACAAATCTCAGATATTGTTATCCATATTTCATTGACGACACAACCGAAAATAATTCAATTGTGTTCATGAAAACAAATGGAAATTCTGTTTTAAATCACTACTGGCCACTCGGCCACTGATATCGTATCGTGCAGCCATTAATACAATGGATTTAATATTGATTTTATTGGCTGAAATAAACTTAATTTTATAGAATGCATCTTAGAAGCCAAGAAGTAACATAAGGTTCTGGAGTAGGGCTACGTCCAAAGATCGGTAGACCTGCAACTAGATTATTAGGGTACCATACGATCCCCACCATGGTTCAGCCTTTGACGTGGTGGTGGGTCTCAGTAGCTTAGGGTGAGCCGCTGCACCTTGGGCGAAGCTAATTGGGAGACCCCCTCCCCAGCGGGATGTCTCAGAACATTTCCCGGCGTAAAAGAAAGAAAAAAAAGGTAATGTACCTACCCCATGTGATGCCTGGAAATGGGTTTTTCTTAATTTCTACGTGCATCTGAACATGAGACCATCGCTTGCTCACCGCTGAAGGAAACATCGTGAGGAAACCTGCATGCTTGATTAGATTAAAAGTCTTTAAAGGTGTGTGAAGTTCACCGCATCACATTTCAGCACATCGGTGAACTTATGGCCTAAAACCCTCCTCGCCTGAATTCGAGGAGGAGACCCGTGCCCAGCAGTGGGACATAAAAGGGTTGATATTATATATTATTTTTTTTATCTTAAAAAAATACTAAAATTTAATTCAATTGCATTTCAAAAACTTTCGTTAACCTTATATTGTAAAAATATCAAATACAAGATATAACCACAAAATAAGTATTTATTTTGTGATATAACTAATTAAAAAAAACATAGCAAAATTAAAAATTGCACATGAGAGTTGTTTAGAAGAATTAGGTACTTTCAGAATTTGCGGTACGAGTAGGATCCGATGAAAGATTTTATGTTCTACGTGTTATCGTTTGTACTATGTACCTACTTCACATTATTTTGTTTTTTTTCTATTCACCAAATTCTTTAAAGTATTATAGGTACATAAAAACAAACCACTACTAGCAACTAATAAAAAAAAACTTCAAATGTGTTTATTCGTGATCATAAGGGGATCGCATTCCGAACAACAATAGTTTTGGTCCTTTTAACATATTTCGAGTATCCTTAATTCCTGCGATAGGTGCGTTTGTTTGTGTGTGAACATGTTCTAACCACATTTTTCGCTTTGGGTGTTGTCTGTCCGGGTGGAATTTTATAGTTGAATTTAAATAAAATTTCCTATGAGCTGCCTAGAATGAGTATTTTTTTTTATGTTAGTTGGATAGGCAAACTGGCAAATGTACCTCCTGATGGTAAGTGGTCGACGTCACCCATGAACATAAACCAGTATACCTGGAACGAGCCCAGGCAACTCATTTATGTGTTGCCTATCCTGAGACATAAGATGTTAAGTCTCGGTGCCAGTAATTACACTGCCTGTCTTGCCCTTCTCTCCGAAACACAGCAAAGCTATTTCACGGGAGAAACAAGCAAGATGGTGGTACCCATGCAGCCGGGAGCGCGGCACAGCGCTTGCCTCCCACCGGGAGGGAAGCTCATTGAATAAAAATAATAATATCTATAGACGCTTTTACACCACGGCAATCTGGTCTGGTGGTAAGTTCTCAAAGAACTTATCTTACGGGTACCAGACAACTGAGATATATTTAAGATTTTATACATATTGACATGACCCAGGAACATATAAAACTTTTTGTTCCCTAGCGAGATTCGAACTTGCTACCTCCGGCTTGAGTGCCTGCGCGCTTACCATTGAGCCACTGCAGAGTCGTCAAATATTTTTAATGAATTAGTTCCGGTATTATTTTAATGTACTTATAGATGACTAGCTGTTGGACGCAGATTCGCCCGCGTTAACTCACTTAACTCCTATTAGTCACAGCGTAATGTTATAGGGGCTATCTAACACTGAAAGAATTTTTCAAATCGGACCAGTAGTTCCTGAGATTAGCGCGTTCAAACAAATAAACAAACTCTTCAGCTTTATAATATTAGTATAGATTTGTATTTTCAAGTGTAACCCAGATCAAACACCAATCACAGCCGGTTATCAATTGATTGTAGATTGAATTAAACCAACAATCGGTTTGAAGATGTTGAGAAAATAAAACTATTTCTATTCATATACTCGAATGTAACACATCTTGATGTGTAATAAGAATCCGGTTTACTTTGCGAAAATCCATGCGATATTTTATATAGCCACAACTAAATATTATATGCTTAACACATCATCATCATCAGCCTCTATCCGTCCACTGCTGAACATTGGCCGTCCCTAGTGAATGCCAACACGGCTGATCCCTTGCCACTCGCATCCAACACGGACCGGCCACCGCACGGAGATCGTCTTCCCACCTGGCTGACCAACACTTCGTCAACCACCATAATATATATCCCTAATTTTACTTCCCTCCCCCGACGCGCAGTACCTTAAAATATATACTCTTTAAATAGTATGGATATTAATTTCCACTATAAAACTAAATACCACGTTTTTTAGCTTACTGAACACTCTAAAACATTCTGTTTGTTGACCAAAGTACTAAAGTGATACTAAAAGAAAATAAGGCTTCATAAATGTATCCCCCGCTCAAAACCCGAGACCCTTTCTACGTTATTGTCTTTCAGGGACAGGTTTATTAAAACGAGGTTAAACCAAATTATAGCGGTATTGTAATTAGTTTCTTTTGTTAAAATGTTTCTCGAAATAAACACTGTTTTGATTATATCTTATGATACAAAATAAAAATGGAGTTACATCGATAATTCTTAAAGATAGAAGGTGAAGAAATGGATTTTTTTTTGATGGCATATTTATCACAAGACCATGTTGAATAGGTCTCAGTGTCCCCACCATGGTTCAGGCCTTGACGTGGCGGCGGCCCAGTACCTTGGGGGCTCTTTGCACCCCTCTTGTAAGAAGAGGGGACAAAAGAGCAGGGGGCAAGGGGCGAGGACGGGAACCTCACCCCATAGTACTGTCCCGACGTTGGGAGTGGTTGTTCTGTGGTGCGGGACAACCCCTCTGTGAATGTGGCGTCGGTCCCTTTCCCTCAGAGCATTTCCCGGCGTTAAAGAAAAAAAAAAGTGGTGTAATTAATAATTATTCTAAGATCTCAACCATCATGGAACCCACTTAAGTGCATATTAATATCTAAATTTCATAATAAAATAGGAATACTCATTATTATTTTTTTATGCCATAAGGAGGCAACCGAGCAGTCAGAGCCTTACAGTAACTATCGACGCCTATAACAGACATCCGCACAACCAAAAGGTTTGCAGATGCGTTGCCCTCCTTTTCCCTATATCATCATCTTCGTCGGCATCATCATCATCGTCGTCAACATTATTATCGTCGTCGTCATCAACGTCATCATCATCATCGACATTATCAACATCATCATCATCATCAGCGTCATCATCATCATCAACCTTTACCCATCCACTGCTGAACATGACCTATATTCAATCTAACATTTTATTTTCCCTACATACATACATATAGCGGGTGTATTTGGAACGCTTGCAAAAACGAAGAGGAACTTTTTTTTTTTTACTTTTTTTTTTTAATGTTTGTTGCATAGGCAAACTGGCAAACGTACCACCTGATCGTAAGTGGTCGACGTCGCCCATGAACATAAGCTAGTATACCTGGAACGAGCCCAGGCAACTTATTTATGTGTTGCCTATCCTGAGACATAATATGTTAAGTCTCGGTGCCAGTAATTACACTGCCTGTCTTGCCCTTCTCTCCGAAACACAGCAAAGCTGTTTCACGGGAGAAATAAGCAAGATGGTGGTACCCATGCAGCCGGGAGCGCGGCACAGCGCATCCCTCCCACCGGTACGATAGTGTTGGCATAGCCTGACATGATACAAGTAAAAAAACACCTTTTTTTTTTTTGGTTGCCTTTTTTTTGTATAATCCGGTTTAGTAAACATAATGTTACAGGAATTTGATGATAATGCTTTAAAATAATGGTTTTTTGAGAAAAACAGCAATGTAATTGGTTTATGGTTCACGCCGGCTAGCGGACTGAATCAGGTGATAGCGTTCGCCGCATGCACGTCTTCAGTGCGCCCGCTAGTCGGGCGTCTCGCGGTTAGCATGAGTGCATAGTGTGTATACATACATTGCGGGTTTGCAAAATACACAAGTCCTAAAATTTTCTTTAAAAAACGTTACTGAGATAAATGGTTTTTTTTTCGGATGGATCTATGCTAACGGCCCGAAGGCCGTAATGCTACATCGGATTAGTGTGAGCCCATTCGGCTCACTTTTGATTTATAAAGTGGAGGGTTGCCCCCCGCCTACCGTGCAGTCTGCGACCACACGGCCTCCTGGCGTCGGTTGTGATCCTATAGCCGAGTTATCGCTAGCGCATATGCGAATATTCGTGATGATGATAATATTGAAATGTCAAAATAAGTTGAATGAACTGTTGAAATATCATTATTACTTCTGTCACCTATTTAATTACTATTCATGTATTTATAATAATGTGTTTTTTGGCACTCTTAATGACTCACCATTACGTTTTCTATGGCCTTCTATCGGACACAAAGCTAATTTGCGAAACAAAAGGATTACTAAAAAAATCATAATATATCCATACTCCATAAGAGGTAGTGCTAATTGCCGCTTTGCAGCTGAATTGGGCCTGGGGTCGTGGTGGTGGGACCTACTTCTCGTTCACATAACACTGGCGTTAAGTGGCAGCTATGCTGTCTATAAAAAAATATCCTATTCGATTTTTATTTTTAATATCGATTAACTATAGTAGGTACAATTCGTGATATCAAGAAAGGGGAATACGTATAGATTTCCCACCAAAATACACCAGACAAATATGAGGTCAAAGTAAAATGTTTGGGGCCTCGTAGATTGGATCATGGATGCATGCAGCATGAAGTATGAACCCTTCCATTTCCATCAGGCATCAATCGTTATGTTACTTGCGCGTGGACCGGTCGCGCACGCCTCTTGTCGGCTCTCGCGCGCTCACAACTTAAAAATGACGTTGCAAATACACTAAAAACTGTGACAATGTGCTGTGAGGGATTCAAAAATTATCTGTACCATAAACTAAGAAAGTACACATGTGGATTGATCGAAAGTAAGTGCTATTTAAATGTTATTGTTAATGAAATTAGTTCATCTATTTATAAACGCAATCTTCAAGCATTTGATTTGTAAACTCAGATGTGTTCGGTCGTGTTTAACTTTCGAGGAACTTTCACTGGTACTTAATATTATATTGTACATGACAGTTCTAGCAAACGAGATTTTTGTATTATGTATATTTGATAAACTTATCATAATAAACAACATGTATTGATTCGTTCGAACTTCACTCCACAATTTGAACTTTACATTTAAATTTCATTCATATTTGATTCAAATAAAGAATAAAGTTGACAATTGAAATGACAAATTTAAAATGCCTATTTTTTTTTTGTAAATTTGAGACAGATTTTGATTTTTGAATTGTATCAATTTGATCCACTTTAACATGTTTTTATATTTGAGATTTCTAATGTCTTCTATTGTTTTAATCAAGGTCATATTATAATGAACCAAAGGAACTGAATTTGGCGATTCTGACAGACATATTATACACGCATTTGTATACGCAGTATACAATATACAACATGTGGTACTCCTTATCAAACACTGTTTTACTTACTACTTATTTGTTGCTAGACAATTATAACATTATATTAATAAACGAAATAGGAATGAAAATACCGAAACAAGGCACGAGAAAAAATCATTCTTACGATTCATTCAATATATTAACAATTTATGCCTGTCATCAATTAACATAAAATTTGTATTTTTGAAGTGTAAACTTCTTTTAGCGCGGTACGCATATTTTTAGATGAGATAAAATCTCTGATCTCGCGACACCGTTACCACCGGTTTGAGTTGCTATTTGACGTTTATATGACGTTTGATTTATTTACCTTTAGGTTATGCAATATTTGTTTACATAACCAATCGTCAAACACTGAAATGTCAATGCCATGCGGTCATTTTGTGCGCCGTTTAAATTGTATAGGTTGTCATAATCTGTTACAGCCTGTATAATAGGTATTTGAATTTAATTGGGTTAGTTTTTTTCATATTTTTATTTTGAGTAACCTCTTTTTCTATATCCTTTTTTACGCTACCTAGTACCTACACGTGTACCTCAAATTGAGGTCTGACTTTGCGGTATTATTACTATTTCTGTGGGTCTCAGCATCACAAAAACTGTCACTAAGCTAAACCATGACAATAAATAGTCGCGAGTCATGCGTGCCGTTCTTTTGTCTCGTTCAAAAATATACGTAGCACGCGTATTGTGCTCCATCGTATCTCTATTCTCTAGTAATTATGGATTTCATAGTTCTTTTTTTGCCAATGCTAACCATTTAAAAATGGAACCTGGTTGGAATCTTCTACTTATCTAATAATACCAGAGGCACACAACATAGATAAACAAGGCACAAATTAACGTTTGTCATTTTTCTAGATTCATAAAAGACAAAAAAAACAAATAGGTATAAACGATCTCTGTCTGTGCCTTACGTAGGTATATGAATAATTATGAATATATTAACTTACAAAACTACATTACAATGGATTTATCTGGAAATATTAGCCGGTGAATTTTCTATGAGTTGACTGGATGAGGCGATAAGAAACAGTCATCATCATCATCACCACCACTATCATCATCATCATCATCATCACCACTATCATCATCATCATCATTCAGTGTTTGAAAATGGTAATTAAATATTTATGAACGATCACACCACGTTAACCGAATCCTAATAGGTTTTTAAGCGATTTATATTTAAATACATAATATAGGTAGGTATATATGAATCTACTACAGCCACGTTATTTAGATCTTGTTTACTATTGGCAGGATTCAAACCCGCGACCTCTGTCTGAACATCTGTTAACATACCTTTTGTATCTATTTCATAACAGACGAGGTCACTTAGGCAATGATAAAAGAGATCTTATAACAAATATAAATATTATCAAACCATAATGAATTTCGGTCGAACTTCGACCTCTTCAGAACTTAATGCTAACGAAACATAGATACTTTTGTATTTTATAGGTCAATTAATTTTATTAAGAAGATTTTATATAAAAAATAGATACGTAATACCTTGTGAATTTGGGTGAAATTTGGGGCCCCTTTAGGGCCTTATACAATAATACGTATAACATGTTATAATAATACCGACCCACTGTTCTCACGTACTTGATATAATCCAGTAAACGATTCTATTCTAAGACCGAAGATTGTAAAACTCGATTGATCTTGAGAACTAATCAGGGATGTTACCTTTTCATATTTTTTTTGTTTTGATCAGTGTTTATCTCATATAATTATCGCCGAGTTAAAAATGCAATTTTTATAAGTTTTTATTATATGAGTTAGGTACTTGTACTGACTAAACTCAAAACTTACATACATAAAAAACTTATTTGGCAAACTAATTTTTAAATCTCGTTTATATTTATACTAATCTTAAGCTAAATTTCCGAGTCTTGCGACTCTATCTCACTGTCTCTTGCTCCCTACTCTTACTCCATGGCTATGTGCTTCATGCTACGTTCGCCCTTTCTCACTCTTTCTCTCAATCGGTCTCTATCACTCTCTCCCTCTTAGACAAAAACGTTGCACATTTTGGTGACATTTCATTAGTAAAAAATTACCATCATTCGCGCAAGTTTCACTTGAATTATAAAATATCATTCGTTTATTTAAATAACGCTTTGAAATTAATTACAAACTGCGTGTGCTGCCCAAATATGTGTGTCAATGTTCAGTTTATAAAATTATTAAAAACGAAATTTAAATATCTTCAAAAGTACCTATTGAAAACTTGAAAAGAAAATTACACAAGCGAAACCCTAAACGAATACTACATCTTATATTTAGCGTATGAGGTAGCCCGTTTAAAGACATTGAAATAGTTGTAGTATAAACAATGCTATTCTACGAGATTACTAAACTACCACCGTATAAGACATTTATACTTACTAGCACGGGCAGACTTCGTTCAGTCTCATATTAGATTTTTTATTTACTTTAATAGGCAAACGGCAGGCCACCTGATGGTATGTCAGAGTTGCCCATGAACACAAACGAGTTTACCTGAAAATAGACCAGGTGTTACGATAGTACCTACTACTATCGTGAGACATAAATTGTTAAGTCTCTGTGCCAGTAATTACACTACCCGTCCTTCCCTTCTCTCCGAAACACAGCAATACTGTTTCAAGAAAGAAATAAGCAGGAGGTATACTAACGTAACTCCGTGGTCCCATCATTAACTATCCTGTTTCTCAAGTTGGACCAAACTGCACACGATACAAGAAAGGATTTATTGAGCAGATTTTTAGGAGAGCAGTGTGATTACTGGAATAGAGTCCTATACATTATTAAGAATACGTCTTTTAAGATTCGTGTCACACATATTCAATGTAATTATAATAAAACCTAAAACGGGTTAATATTTTTTTTACGAATAACTTCTTTTTTTTAATAAATTCTAAGCCCGAAGTTAATTATTGTAAATCCAGGGTGTTGTGCGTGATACACGCGTTTAAGCGTGGACTTTAATTTTTTGCCATAAATAGGGGAAGTTTAAAAAATATTTCTTCTTATTTTCGAGGCAAAATATTTCACATTTTTTAAATATTTTTCTAGCAATCTTTTTTCATCTGAAATTTAAATGTTACCGCGATATGTCGTGTATTATATTAAAAAAAACTTTTTCCATATATGTATTTAGATTATAATCAAAACGTTAAACGTTAAAGTTAAAGTTGCATATTTTTGGAAAATACGCTTTTCAGTATTTTATGTACAATCCACATGTTTTTATTACCAAAAAAACTCCTCTGTTCACAGTCCGTAAAAAGTTTTATTACATTGAGTGAAATTCACGAAAACATAAAAAGATGCTGTCATTCATCGTGAAAAAAATTTACATGCGAATAAAAATGGAGGATTTTTTTTTCAATTGAACAAATAAAACGCACCGACCTTGACACAGCGACCAAACATTATCCTTTTGTCTCAATTGGCCGGTAATTGACGGGGACATCTTCAGATCTATTCAAAGACACAATTTACACTTATACCCTAGTCAAATTGCACCTTAACTGACAGGGATAACTTTATTAAAATGAACGCAATGATACATTTGACCGGGCTGGATGTCCCAATTTTCCAACGTTTCAAGATGGCTGGTTTCCGCGTTGAATTTTGAAGTAGTATCATTATTTTTACATTAGTAAGAGGTAGTGTCATGCTGCTCTGCAGCCGAACTGGGCCGGCACGACCGGGGTCGCTCACAAAACACAAATGACAGCTATGCTGTCGCGTTTCGTGCGGTTTGTGAGTTTCCGGTGGGCCCATTGGGGGGGATAGGGAAAAGGAGGGCAACGCATCTGCATAACTTTCAGCTGTGCAGATGTCTATGGACGTCGGTAGTCACAATAAGGCTCCGACTGCTCAGTGCTCGGTTGCCTCCTTATGACTTAAAAAAAAACATATTGTCAACTTTTTTCTCTCCACTGTGGGGCAGATCTTTTCCCTTGATACTCTTAACAACTAGGACCGGCCACTGCACAAGAAGTCGTTACATCTAGCTGGAGGTCCTCCTGAACGTGGGTTCCACCCTAGAACTCTGTTAGCCCACCGACTCTTCTTCGCGGTATGTCTCCGTTACAGCCAGCGTATAGCATTGTTATCGAAATAAATTAAGAATACTACGCTTTGTACGAATCCAAAGGTATCCACAATATTTACTGCCTACCTTAAGTGCCAAAGGAGCAAGCAATAAGCTTCTTACTGATAACAAAAGCTATCTTATCTTATCTTACTGATAACAAAAGCTATAGATGACTAGTTTCAAGTTTAACTTTACTAAAAATAATAAAAATAATAATAATAATATCTATGGACGCTTTCACACCACGTCAATCTGGTCCCGTGGTAAGTTCTCGAGGAACTTGTGTTACGGGTACCAGGCAACGGAAATATATTTAATACTTTTATACTATACATATATTTAAGATTTTTATTATATAATACACATATTTAATACACATCCATGACCCAGGAACACAGAAAATATTTTTGTTCCCTGGCGGGATTCGAACCCGCAACCTCCGGGCTTGAGCGCCAACGCGCTTACCACTGAGCCACAGAGGTCGTCGTGTAAATATAATAAATATATAAATATATAGTAAATATAATAAAATAAAAATAAAATCAAATATGCCATTCATCTGACGGTAATGAATACTAAAATATCAATAGTAGAGCAAAAAAATGATACAATTATTTTCTTATCACAATCGGAAATTAGTATACACAGAAAGTTAATCTTATGCTATAGAACTTTAGGTACAAAATAGTTTAATCCCACACGAGTAGTAAATTCTGAGAACACATGTACGTGATTGTTCCCGGTTATCATTATGCTCTAAATATAGACGACTTCTACAATGATGATGCGGTATGGAATTGTAAGTGATTACATTAGAGTCCTTTTGTTACGAAATAAAACAGACAAAACATGGCCACTACACAAAGCACGGGTAGGAAACATCGTCATGGGAGCACCGATTGTAAAGAAATATGACTTACTAGCAGCGCCCCGCGGTTTCACCCCCGTACTTCCTATTCCCGTGGGAGTACAGGGATAAATTATAGGCTATAGCCTATATGTTATTCGATGTGTAAGCTATATTATTATAAAGTTTAATCATAATCCATTCAGTAGTTTTTGTGTGAAAGAGTGACAAACATACATCCATACATTCTGACATACTATTTTTTTCGGATGGATCTATGCTTACGGCCCGAAGGCCCTAATGCTACATCGGATTAGTGTAAGCCTATTTGGCCCACTTTTGATTTGTAAAAGTGGGGGGTTGCCCCCCGGCAACCGTGCAGTCTGCGACCACACGGCCTCCTGGCGTCGGGTTGGTCTGAAATACTTACGTTTATTAATTTTACTTAAATACATATTTTTTTGTAGACGACCTCCATAAAGTGGCTACTCTGTGTTGGAGGCAAGAGGCGAGAGATCGGTCGTCTTAGCGTTCATTGAGGGACGCCTATGTTAAGCAGTGGACGGATAGGAGCTGATGATGATGATGATATACATAATTATTCTGTGCGTATGTCACTGAACTCTTAAACGGCTGGACCAACTACGATGATTTGTTCAAGCGGATTCAAGAATAGTTTGGATTCCCAAATCAATCAACAACGTCTGTCAGGTCCGATTGTCCATAAAAACGAAGGGGAAAAGAACATAAAAACCATTCTGGTAATTCTATGATATTGCATTAATTTTGTCTAAAACAATCACCCAAAAATACGATAGAGGTATTATCGCATCAACGGAAAACCAGTGCTAGAATTAATGCCAGTAAACGCTAAGTTGTGAAACTATAATGTACCTATAGTATGTTATTATAATTATGTACCTAAGACCATATTGCTATTTGAAAGGCCGGACACCTGCTAACCCTCTAGTCTAGCAGGTGTCAGTGGATGTCGCTTTCACTTACCATCAGGTGAACCGACTGTCCGTTTGCCCCTCTTCTATATTAAAATAACCTAAGTAATTCACAAATGAATCTTTCTTTCTTCCATCAAATACATCCTTCTCACCCATCGAACGTCTCTAAACTATAACTATCAATAATTCAAGGTAATAAAACCTCCTCCAGTGACCTCAATTCAAAGTAAATCTACGAGTGACCCAAACAATAGCCTTACAGAAACCTTTGTAAAAGTCCCTATAATTCAACCTTGTAGGGTATATATTTAGTATATTTTTCCGCATACTTTTTCTACAATATTGAAAAGACGTCCTTATTGGATATAAGCATATGATTTAAGTTGGCTATCACGTGACGCCCGACGTTATTAAATATTAAAATTCATAATAAATAAACAAAATTAGGAATAATAACAGCGTCGTACCCAATGGTCGTACCCAATGGTCGTACCCAATGGTCGTACCGTTTGCCATCACTTCCAAAAAATCAAAACCACTTTTAACCTAGTTAAAGTTATTACTTTAGTTACTACTTACATTCTTTATTCCTTGTATACTTCCTTATGACATATGGCTGATTTACATTTGCTACTTTTTAATACGTTTTTAGCATTCTTTTTAGCACACAAAAAAGTCTGACTGACCGTCAGATTTTTTTTCTTTATCTGTGCTTTTAAAAATGTATTTCATAAAAATGGCGTCGCAATTGAAGTTAATACGGGATTTGACAATTAAATTGTTAACTGAATACCAAAAACATGCCTGCTTGTGGGATTCGTGCAGTGAAACTTAGAAAAACAAAATTCTTAGAGATAATTGCTTGTAAAATAATTAGAGATTCCATATTTTCTACTTGCGATACGAGTGCTTTCGTCGCTTTTTGATACAACTTTGATGAAAATAGCATAATAAATGTACATCGACATTTTAATTAGCATTATTTTAGTTAAGCATGCTAATTAGCATGGAATTTATAGCAAATGTAAACCAGCCATTAGGGACCTTTAAGAAAAGAGCGTACTCATATTTGAATGGCAACGCACCCGCTAATGATGTAGTGGGTGTCTATGGCTGTCGCTTATCACTTACCACCAGGTGAAACTACGGTCCGCTTGCCCACTCATCTATAAAAAAACTATTTTATATGTGTACATGTATTATATGTTGACTTTACAAAGCTGTAAGTGGACCATAAACTTACAGCATTAATATCACTATATGTAGTCGTGTAAATCTTTATCGAAAGAGAACTTTACACGTAAAGATTTTAAACTGGTGGAAAATGTTTCAACTGAATACTTACATGAAATTCTCGTACTGTTGAAATAAGAGATAAACTTTCATATTGATAGTGACAATTTACCGGTGGGAGGAAAGCGCTGTGCCGCGCTCCCGACTGCATGGGTACCACCATCTTGCTTGTTTCTCCCGTGAAACAGCTTTGCTTTGTTTCGGAGAGAAGGGCAAGACAGGCAGTGTAATTACTGGCACAGAGACTTAACATCTTATGTCTCAGGATAGGCAACACATAGATGAGTTGCCTGGGCTCGTTCCAGGTAAACTAGTTTATGTTCATGGGCGACGTCGACCACTTACCATCAGGTGGTACGTTTGCCAGTTTGCCTATCCAACTAACATAAAAAAAGACAATTATGTTAACTGAATCTGATATTTTATATTCTGGAAACTAATACTGCTCTGGTATACAAACGAAATTTAATTAAACAAAAAATATTCGAAATAAAAAATCTACAAATGCGATAACGTCATTCATTAAAGACTAAATAACAAAATGCTTAAATAAACTATGTTACAGCAAAATTTGTGGCCAAATCACATGGTCAAGTTATCGAGCCATCGGTTCTTAGTAAATTAATATAAAACTAATTTGTGTTCGTCCGTGTGTGTTGTGATGTCGTACCTGTCCTGCACGGGGGTTGTTTTTAACAGCTTGTAAATAAAAAACCGTCACCACGGCTTCCAAGGGGAAATATAAACTTAATTCATCCAAAATGCCCAAAGGTAAGTTTGTTAGAATTAAGACTGTAAGTGTAAGGCCGATAATATAGCTTACAGGGTTACCAGGTGTTCAAGAATCAGCTGACACAGCCTTACTACATGATTATCTACATATAAATAAAATTGGAGTGTCTGTTTGTAAAATTAAAATAACCGATTTTTATTAAATGCATATGGATGTATACACGGTATATATTTTACCAAAATAGCCTTTTTTTACATTTTTTGTCTGTCTGTCTATTTACTCCGGCTAATCTCTGAGACGGTTGGGCCGATTTTGATGGGACTTTCACTGGCAGATAGCTAATGTTATAAGGAGTAACCCAGGTTACGGACAGACAACGGATCAGATGGAACTAAAATGAGGTGTAGTGTTTAATCTAAAATCTTGTATAGATAATACGGAACCCTTAGTGCGCGAGTTCAACTCATACTTAGGCGGTTTAACGACAATTTTCTAGTATAACGTCTTTTGGGGTCCTTGTTAAAGCCGTTATTTGGAATTGATGATACTGATGGTGATGACACCTGGTAATCCTGTGCAATATTTAAGGGTTTTTTGATATCGCAGGGAAATCCTTATGGATGCCAGGATCTTCGGGTAGATCCTGACCCAATGTGGGACTCGCACCTGGGACTATTTAAGGGTTGAAAAATGCATGTGATAAAATATATGGGTTTTAATTTCAGGACTCTTGCATGATATAGGAATAGTATTTAGATTACTTGTGTATGTTAGCAGTGGGTGTAATTGCTTATGATAGTGAAAGATCTACAGGAGACAATTACGTTTATTTTATGGATGTAAATGTTGTCTGTATGTGATGTCTTTTGTCCTATGTAATAAACTTAAATTTTAATTTACTATTTCAACGTCTTTTTTTTCTTTAACGCCGGGAACTGCTCTGAGGCATCCCGCGGGGAGTGGGTCTCCCCACGCGGGTATGTGGGACTCGCTGCGCCCGACAGCTGGTAAGTGGACGCAGCTCTATCCACTAAAACCCGGCGAGTGCCACCAATGCCGCCTTTGGTGAGGTGCCCCGGATTTAGTAAACAAACAGGGCACCTCGACGGCTAGTCAGTCCCGCAAGGGACCGACGCCACCACGGAGAGGTTGTCCCGCACCACAGAACAACCCCTCCCAACGTCGGGACAGTACAATGACAGTACAAACCATCCTCACCCCTTGCCCCCTGCTCTTATGTCCTCTCTTCTTATAAGAGGGGTACAAAGAGCCCCCTTGGCCCAATTAGCTTCGCCCAAGGTGCAGCGGCTCACCCTAGGTTACTAAGCCCCACCGCCACGACAAGGCCTGAACCATGATGGGGCTATTTCAACGTCTGGATTAGACATCCTACTACCTAGGTAACACTGAAAATTTTAAGAAAATGAAAAACGGCTTAATGTAGAAAGTTGCCAATACTTTTATTGTTTTTCGAAGTAATCTCCGTTTCTTTCTACACATCGTCGCATTCGATGGAACCACTAAGAAAAGCAGTGGGCCCATTCTTCCTTAGGAGTCTCTTCTATGGCATTTTCGTACTCTTTCACCGCATCTTCAGGGCTCGTAAAGCGAATACCTCGAATTTTATCTTTAGTTTTTGGGAATAAATGAAAGTCGCAGGGCGCCAGGTCAGGACTGTAAGGCGGATGACTCATTATCTCGACACCTGCCATAGTCAAATTTTCAACAGCCCGTTTTGTGGAGTGCGCTGAAGCATTGTCGTGGTGAAGGAGGATCCTGCTTCGAGGGCGCTGCTGTCGAATTTTTTCCAAGACAACAGACAAACAGCGATTGACATACCAGTCTGCAGTAACTGTCCTTCCATCTTATAGCACAACTGTCGCGAACTGACCTTTCCGACCAAAGAATGAGGCAATCAAAAAGATGATGATCCTTGACTTCTTCCTTTCTTTACCTTAGTTGGCCGATCCTCGAAAGGACACACCCACTGAGCTGATTGTCTATTGGTTTCGGGTTCGTAGCAATATATCCAGCTTTCATCACCTGTGATGATGACAAATACAGCATTTGAGTTACCGCCGTTGAACTTATCTAACATTTGGCGACACCAGTCCATGCGGAGGCGTTTCTGGTCGTCGGTTAAGGTATGGGGAATCCATCTGGTACAAAGCTTCCTGACGCCTAAATGTTCGTGTAATATTTTTTGAACTTGACTCATACCAATGCCTAGGCTTGCCCGTATCTGCTGATAGGTCACTCTCTTATCTTCCTCTATTATGCGTCGCACGGCACTGATGTTATCTTCAGTAGTAGCTGTTAAAGGACTCACGCGGATCATCACTGAGATTGCTACGTCTACGCTCGTTAAACCAATTGTAAATAGTGGCACGAGATGGGGCTTCACTAAAAAATGCTAATCGCAGCCTATCATAGCTTTGTTGTTGAGTAAGCCCACAACGAAAGTCATAATAAATCATTGACCGAAAATTTTCTCGCGTTATGTTCATTTTCACGTGTAACAAGAGTTTTAGATTTGCCGCCAATTCACAAAAACAAATGACAAATGAATGCAATATACAACATTAGGTTACCAAAGAGTTCTAAAATTGAAATTCAAAAAAAGTTTTCATTTTCAATGTTTCTAACTGGCCAGTTCTAAACATTTTCAGTGTTACCCACGTAATATTATAAATGTGAAAGTAAGTTTGTTTACTACGATTTCACGCGAAAACTACTTAACCGATCATCATGAAACTTTGTACACAAATTTTTGGAGTTATTAGAAGTAACATAGGATACTTTTTATGAAAAAAAAAAACTAAAATCTTATCCTGCGCAGACGAAGTCGGGGGCACCAGCTAGTCCTTCATATTTAAATAAGAGGTAGACTTTAGTGTAGATACTATAAGATATTTTAATATTATTTTCTAGAAAAAATTTGCTTGCATATACCTATATATACCGGGTGTATTTGGAACGCTTGCAAAAACGAAGAGGTATGATAGTGTTGCCATAGCCAGACATGATACAAGTGAAAAAACGCGTTTCTTTTTTTTTTGGTTGCCTTTTTTATTTTTTATTTTTTGTATAATCCGGTTTAGTAAACATATTGTTTCAGAAATTTGATGATAATGCTTTAAAACAATCGTTTTTTTTTAACGGCAATATAATTGGTTTATGGTTCACGCCGGCCAGCGGACTGCATCAGCTGACAGAGTTCGCTGTTCGAGTTGTATACATACATTGCGGGTTTGCAAAATAAATAAGTCCTAAAATTTTCTTAAAAAAACGTTACTGAGATAAATGGTTTTTGACGTGACAACGTCTTAAATTAGGTTGCGGCTGGGAGTCACTTATGAAAAAGTGTAACGCTCGGTAACGTTACGATGAGTCACCGAAACGATGTCACGTAAAATCTTCGCCCGTAAAACCGACTTTACAGGCAACCATTTTGTTTTTTTTAATATGTTTTTTTATATATTTTTTCTTGGTTATATGAATTATATAGTATAGAAATAGTATATTATTCGGGTTAAATCTTTGCAAGCGTTCAAAATACACCCGGTATATTTAGAATCAAGGAACAATCAACAAACAATAAAACACATTTCTTTGTGAATTAGCAATACAAATACAATGGGTTTTTTTTTTAATTTCCATGTATGTGCACCTGAACATGAGACCATCGCTTGCTCACCGGTGAAGGAAACCTACACCTGATGAGATTAAAAGTCTCTGAAGGTGTGTGAAGTTCACTAACCCGTATTGGGCCAGCGCATGGGTTAACTATGGCCCAAAACCCTCCTCGCCTGATTTCGGGGAGGAGACTCGTGCCCAGCAGTGGGACATATAAGGGTTGATATTATTTATTATTATTATTATGTGTTGTATGTATTTTAGTATATGAGTAGAATCTACAAGTGTATACCTATACAAGTCATAATAATAATTCATGTATTATTTACCCCATTATTAAAGACAATATTGGTTCTTAATATTTATCTATACTTCTATACAGATGAATAAAATTGGAGTGTCTGTTTGTAATATTAAAATAACCGTTTTTTACCAAATGCATATGGATGTATACACGGTACATATACCAAAATAGCCTTTTTTACAATTTCTTACTGCCTGTCTGTTTGTTGCGGCTAATATCTGAGACAGCATGACCGATTTTGACGGGACTTTCACTGGCAGATAGCTGATGTTATAAGGAGTAACTTAGGCTATAAGGCCCAAAACACAGCCAAGCTGTTTCACGGGAGAAACAAGTAAGATGGTGGTACCTATGCAGCGTGGGGCGCGGCACAGCGCATCCTTCCCACTTGTAAATGGTGCACATAGCGGTTTTTTTTATAAACGTATTTTGCCCCATCGGCAATCCGTTCTCCTGAGTGTGTGACCAGCCCACTGCCACATCAACGAGCTTATTGTTTGCGTGATATCAGTAACCTTAGTTCTCTGACGGATGTCTTCGTTTCGGATCTGCCAAAGAAATACCCAGCATTAGCCATTGACCAGGTGGGAAGACGATCTCCGCGCGGTGGCCGGTCCATGTTGGATGCGAGTAGCAAGGGATCGGCCGTCTTGGCGTTCATTGAGGGAGGCCTATGTTCAGCAGTGGACGGATAGAGGCTGATGACGATGATGATGATGATGATGATGATGATTGGATGTATGAGCAAATATATGTATATTTGCTCATACATCCAAACTTATAAACTCTACCTCTTTATAATATAAGTAAATAGTAGTCGAGTCATTCGAGCCATTGATGGTAAGTGATGATCGCCCAGGAACAGAAATTTATCGATCCCAGACCATTGCAGTAGGGCTAGCATGGGTGCACGACAAAATTTTGTCAACCCCTTTTCTCGTATTATCTGTATGAAATAATACGAGATAGACAAAATTTTGTCGTGCGCGCATGCTAGCCCTACTTTATTAATTTTTGAGATGCAGTATAGGTGACCGAATTGGAAATCACCTAATTTATTGATTCAATTATGTATATATATTATAATTAATATTAACAGCCATTATGGTTAAATGGCGTCAAACCTGTTCCTTACATTAATTAATTTGTAACATGGGTATGTATGTCAATATTACAGTAAAATATTCTAATATGCAATTCTTGTGAAATAACTGGACCTAATCATTATTATTAACTATTGCACACATCGCAACTTGACGAGGATAAAATAAAACATTCTAAATAGGATAAACCTTAGATTATTGCATAATAATTAGTAAACTTTATTTAATTCAGTTGAAAATCAGCGTCAGAAGGCATTTTCCTGACACAATGCTGAAGTGGACCATTAGGACCCACACGTGAGACACACACTTTATATTACAAATTTTTGTTTGCAATAATTGTCTTTAATTTTTTTTGTCTTATTTTTAAGTTCGTGCGATCAAAAATGTTTTCTGTGTATCTGTGTGTCTCCTGTTTGTGTCGAATAAATGTTTATTTCCTTCTTTGTTTTTTTCTTTTCTTTCTGATTATTAAAAATAATTTATATTTTCTGCACGCACGGAATCAATTTGAAAGTACTAAAGCCTTGCCAATAAAATGGTACTTTGAAGTCACTGCAGAAATGCGTGTTAATTTTGATGCACTAAAACGAATTGCATAAGCATTTTATTCATTTCTAACTGTTATATTATACACTGTTGACTCCACGTTGACTCATAATCTAGATTTTGGACTCATAAAAACGATTAAGACTTTAAATAAGTTTCGACGTGTTTCCCGCGCTTAAGAAATAATTGTCATCATCATCATCACTTTCTGCCTTTAATTCCTGCTGTACATATTTGATGACCCCTGTAGCTCAATTATTAGCGCGTTGGCGCTCAAGCCGGAGGTAGCGGGTTCGAATGCCGCCAGGGAACAAAAAGTTTTCTGTGTTCTTGGGTCATGGATCTGTATTGAATATAATAAGTACCTAATATAATAAAAATTATAATATATGTATAGTATAAAAGTATTAAATATATTTCCGTTGTCTGGTACCCGTAACACAAATTCTTCGAGAACTTACTACAGGACCAGATTAACGTGGTGTAAAAGCGTCCATCGATATTATTATATATTATCTAAGTAGCAACCAGTAGGCGAATTTAGACTAATATCGAATAACCCTTCAATCGTCAATGTAATGTAATTTATCACATTGTTAGTCCAGTTAATATAAACATTGTTAAGCGCAGTCCTGACAATGGCGGTTTGTTTATAAAACGAGGAAAACTGTTGATAACACCGGAATGCTATTATTCTTTGATTGGACACATTTGATTGTTTCAGCATACCTCGAAATCGAGTATATCAACAATTTACAACAGCCGCTGTTGCTGATAAGAACTATGAAATGACAATAATATACGTTCATATACACTAGCTGTTGCCCGCAGCTTCGCCCGCGTTAACTTTGATTTACAGCTGCACGCGGATTGATGATGATTACTTTTATAGCCTAAGTTACTCCCTATAACATCAGCTATCTTTCAGTGAAAGTCCTGTCAAAATCGGCCCAGCCGTTTCAGAGATTAGCTGGAACAAACAGACAGACAGACAGACGGACAGACAGACAGACAAAAATTGTAAAAAAAATTGGTATATGTATCGTGTATACATCCATATGTTTTTAGTAAAAAGCGGTTATTTTAATATTACAAACAGACACTACAATTTTATTTATTTATCTGTATAGATGTATGGATTGTAAGAACTACTAGTTAGTGCCATGCTGCTTTACAGCCGAATACAGAGGTATTCGGCTGCAAGCGAGAGCGAGCGCAGCGAGGCAGCGAGAGCGCTCACATAACACCTGCGTCAAGTGACAGCTATGCTGTTACGTTTCGTGCGAATTGTGAGTTTCCTGTGGCCCATTGGGGGGATAGGGAAAAGGAGGACAACGCATCTGCATAACTTTTGGTTCTGCGGATGTCTACCCTCAAAAAACAGCTGAAAGCGCTCGCAGTGGTTTTAGTTTGGGTAGTACACTGCTCAAGTGTGAGTCCCACATAGATCCAGGAGCCTTCTCCGAGGTGACTGGATACATGCAAATGCATTTCCCTGCGTCACCAAAAAATGACAACTCATTTATGTGTCGCCTAACCTCAGACATAAGAAGTTAAATCTCGGTGCCAGTAATTACACTGCATGCTCTGCCCCTCTCTCCGAAACACAGCAAAACTGTTTGACTTTGGTTGTATGGATGTCAATGGGCGTCGGTAGTCACCATATGACTTCGACTGCTCGGTTGCCTCCTGACATTAAAAAGAAGTTCATTTATTAATACATTACGCAACTAACATACCCACAAAATACCTTATCTCCACAGTTCAGATGGACATTTTCCTCTTTAATATAAATTATATGTAACACTATTCAAAAGCGGAGGCTTTCAAAAATATTCACTATAATTAAAATAACTTGCCTCAGAAGTTTTTCATCACATTTTCATTTATTGGGGGTTTGTCTTTGTCAGCCATGTTGTAAACACACAAAAGAGCTGAAAGAGGAAGCGATCACTGAATAGACTCCACTTTTGGTTTCTGTTTCATTTGACATAACGTAATTAAGAACACGAACACTTAATTATTTTGAATTCCTTCATTTATTATACTAGCTGTTGCCTGCAGGTTCGCCCGCGTTAACTTACTTAACTCCTGTTAGTCACAGCGTTATTTTATATAGCCTATAGCCTCGATAAATGGGCTATCTAATACTGAAAGAATTTTTCAAATCGAACCAGTAGTTCCTGAGATTAGTGCGTTCAAACAAACAAACTCTTCAGCTTTATTACTGACTGAGAACTGAAAAGATATATCAGAAAATATATCTTCTCAGTTCTACCGCTTTTGAAAGTTTTTTTGCTAAAGATGTTAGGACATGAGACAGGTGAAGGAAAACATCATCAGAAAATCTCCAGACCTGATTTGAATGTGTGAAGTTGACCACCCTAGATGTGGCCAGCACGTTGATGAACCAGGGCCAAGACTATCCTCGCCTAATTTCGAAAAGACCCCAAGTGCTCAGCAGAGGGTCATTTAACCCCACCATGGTTCAGGCCTTAACGTGGCGGTGGGGCTCAGTACCCAAAGGTGTGCCCAGAACCTTGAGCGAAGCTAATTGAGCCGAGGGGGCTCTTTGTAACTCTCTTATAAGAAGAGGGGACAAAAGAGCAGGGGGCAAGGGGCGAGGATGGGAACCTCATCTCATTGTACTTAAATAAATTGTACATAAATAAATATTGTGCCCACAACCAGTTCTTGTGTATTTGTAAAGGAATATATCCAACTTCATACCGACTGTCAAGGTAACGGTAACATTTTAAATTAAAAGTTTTTTACGCCTATTCACATTTAAATTAGTAGTACTTTATATTTAATTAGTCCTACCTAGTAGTATTAGACGTACCTAGTAGTTGGAAATATTCACTAGGTATAAATTTCCGTCATAAGCTTCAGTTCAGAATTGCACCGTAGATCTATATTGATTTATAGCTTGCGATATTGATACATCTCAGATTCATCCATTAACATCTTATTCACCCTACTCGAGCGTGCGTGACCACTATACACCGCGCATACACTTAACCATCTAAAAGTGTTGAGTAGCTGGGACTTATAGGGAGGACTGGGCTGTGTTAGTTGACGCCAGCTATTTATTTTATTATCTTTCATTATTTTCCATTGCCTGTTTCTTCTTATATATAAACAAAATGATGACCCGAGCAAACCTGGCCCGCCAGACAGAAGAACAACTTCGCCTGGCTCTCCAGGAATTAAAAAAATATAAAAAGCAATATGAACTGTTGCTCTCTGAACGGAACGATAACGAACAAGAAATGCTACTAGTATTACAAAAAAATACAGACTTGAAATTTGAATTAAGTAAATTAAGTGAGGATTATAATAAAGTCGCTCACCAAAACCAAGATCTACAAAGCATTGTAGACAGTTTTGACCAATGCCGGCATGAGTATGAAGAGTCACTGAGGAACTCGGCTACATTAAAATGCAGGCTGGAAGAAGCTCAGGACCGTATTACTGAATTAGAAGAGCTTACACGCCAGAAAGAAGTCACAACAACTCAAAACTTATATGATGAACTGATTGGGAGGGAACCGTGCCTAGTAGCTGATATCATCACCCCCATGAACATTACCACTATAGATTTGACTGATGATACGGTGCCTTCCTATTCTTTTCACAGTAAAAATAAATTAAAAAAATATATTAAAATAAAAAAATCCATGAAAAAAACACAGGAACTTCTTTTAAAAAACAAAAGAATTATTAATAAAGTTAGTAAATTATCACAAAATAATATAAAAATAACAAACCAGTATTCCAATTCCTTAATGGAATTGGAAAATGTTAAATGTAACTATGAGGCAGATGTTTGCAGCCTTCAAGCTGAAATCTCTGAACTCCATAGTCAATTACAAATAATATCCAGTAAATATGAAATAGCCCAGAAAGAAATAGCGGGACATATATCAGCTCTGAGTGGTTTGCTGGACATATGCCATTACAATGAGGACAGGGTTGAGTCTTTATTGAGTCGCAACTCTCAATGCATATGTTCAACTGTGAAACGCTCAGTGCAAAGTATAGGTCAAACTTACACGGGTCCAAGCTTGGAGGTGCATGCTGACCCCTTTAACAAATCATTTATAAAAACTGTACCACCAGCCTCTACAAATAAGTTTATTAGTTTATATAGTGATGAGATAGGCCAAGAGGTTGGTGTGTTGTTACACAGGTTGTACGAAGGACAAAAATTGACTAATACTTGTATGCCGGGGGCATCCTTTGATCAAGTTGTAAATAAGATTTTAAATGCCACACATTGTCCAAATACAACCATTGTAATTATAGTTGGGAGAAGGGGAGGTGTGAACGGGAAACAACTTGCTAAATATATAGAAAATCTTTCAGGTTTACCCAATGTTGAGAGGGTATTTCTATTCACATTTCCCTACATTAAATCAGACAAGTTGCCACAGGAGAATAAAATTAGACTAAAATTAAATAGCCTGTTACACTGTGCATGTAACAATAACTGTATTTTACTTAATGAAAATAAAAGTAACATAATAAATATAATTGACATTAACAACATTTTAAATGATAATAATTGTAACAATCTGACATCTGATAGGTATTACCTATCAAAATTTTATAAGCGACAAATAGCAGCCTCGCTATTATATTTTTTATCTTTAAGTCCAGCCAAGTATTTGGCTAATCCGACCACTGTTTTATTTGAACAGTGTGATAATAAAACATACAATTTTACAAATTTGGAATACGTTCCAAATAGTTTAAACTAGAGTATAAGACAATAGAGGAAATCTCTAGCCCATTAATTAGTAATAATAATAATAATATATTAAATAAAAATATTGAACAAATCAATGTAAAGAAATTAAATAAAAAATTGTACTCATTTAACCTGGTGCATCAAAACTTACAAGGAATGTTAGGCAAAGACTTGGAAATTGAATTATTCTTAAAAAACTACAATATAGACATACTGTGTATTACCGAACATTGGTTAAAAAAAAATGAAATTATGTTCAGCTTCAGTGAGCACCAGGTGGCAAGTTCGTTCAGTAGAGAAAAAGCCATAAGAGGTGGCTCACTAATAATTATTAAAAATGAAATAAAATTTAAGGAACGTACGAATATTGTGGGCCTCTCTGCTGAGCGTACTATTGAAATAGCCTGTATAGAGATGGAGCGCCTTATTATTGTAAGTGTATACAGACCTCCAAATGGATTATATGATTCTTTTGAGAAAATCATGGAAGAATTATTAACTAAAATATGTGGGTCTAACAAGCCCATACTAATTTGTGGTGACTTTAATATTAATTTACTAGAAAATAATTCCACCACAGTTAGATTCACATCATTGTTAAAATCATATAATCTGACTAATCTATTTTCAGAACCAACAAGAATTTGTAGTTCTACAGCTACATGTATTGATAATATTTTTAGTAATTTAACTCCTGTCCACAAAGAAATTATCAACAAGTTGAATTCTGATCACTGTGGTCAATTAGCTGAATTCCTTATAAGTTCTAATAGTAAAAATTGTAACAAAAATAATGTGTTTGTTCCTGTGAATGTAAGACGTATTGAGAAATTTAGGAGTAGTATAATGGCAAATATTACATATTTGAAAGATAACAAAAGTCCAGATTTCGCTTTTGGTGAATTGTTTAATTTAATTAATACACATTTTAAAGCCATTTTTACTTCTAAAACAGTCAGTTCCACAAATAAAAAGGGCTTTAATGATTGGGCAACAGCAGGAATCCACAATAGTAGACGTAAATTATATGACCTTTACCAAGAACGCACATACAATCAAAATCAATCATTTAAGCAGTATGTCAAAATATATTCAAAAACATTCAAACAAGTTTGTATCGCGGCCAAATCGCTTTATATTAAGGAAAAAATTAAAAACGCAAAAAATAAAATAAAAACTACTTGGAACATAATAAAGGATGAAACTGGGAGAGTGGGTAGTCGTAGCTCTGAATTTAATTTAAATATTGAAAATAGAATAATTAAGTCTGACGAGGA
The DNA here is from genome assembly GCA_963853865.1 of Helleia helle. Taxonomy (NCBI): domain Eukaryota; kingdom Metazoa; phylum Arthropoda; class Insecta; order Lepidoptera; family Lycaenidae; genus Helleia; species Helleia helle. The sequence goes on along the minus strand of OY971433.1, from coordinate 12,418,274 downwards.
AGTTGCGACAGTATTTGAAAAATACTTTTCTGACATCCCGATTTCGACTACAAAAAATTTAATCTCATGTCCTGCAATTGCCGAATCATTGCTTAAAACCAATGTCAAACAATGTGAAGCTAACTTTAAGTTTAAAGAGATAGGACCCAAAGATATTTTAAATGCATTTAACTTATTAAACAATAAAAATACCCCAGATTTATGGGGAATATCTGTAAAAGTCACTAAGCTCATAGTTGATGTAATTGCACCCCATCTAGCAACAATTTTTAATAAATGTATTGATAGTGGCGTTTTTCCTGACTTAATGAAACATAGTCGAGTCTTGCCTCTTTTTAAATCTGGCAGTACATCAGATGTTACAAATTTTCGACCAATATCAATACTCCCCTCATTTAGTAAAATTTTTGAAAAAATTATGTTAAATCAGTTACTATATTACTTTGAAACCAATATGTTACTGCACAAAAAACAATTCGGATTTAGAAAGGGTCTCTCCACAACAGACGCTGGCGTTAACTTAATTGACTACATTTATGAGGCCTGGGAGGAGTCACGTGATGCTTTGGGAGTTTTCTGCGACTTATCCAAGGCGTTTGATTGTGTACAGCATGAGACCTTGATCAGGAAATTACGCCACTATGGGATAGACGGTACGGCACTGGATCTTTTGAATTCCTATCTTAAAAACAGGACTCAAAAGGTCGAGATAAATGGTAAAAGATCATCCGGGACTAAAATAGAGATGGGGGTCCCACAGGGGTCCATTCTAGGTCCATTTCTTTTTCTAATTTATGTAAACGATTTACCTTACCTAGTTAAAGACAGTCAAGAGGTAGTGTTGTTTGCTGATGATACTTCACTTATTTTTAAAATCAAACGACAAGAAACTAATTATGACGAGGTAAACAACACACTTTTGAGAATGGTACATTGGTTTAGCGTTAATAACTTGCATTTAAATAGTAAAAAAACTAAATGCATAAAATTTTCCTTGCCAAATGTTAAGCAACTGCAAACAAATGTACTCTTAGACAGTGAAAACTTGGAATTGGTGGACTCCACAGTTTTCCTAGGAATAACTCTAGATCTTAAGCTGCAGTGGGGTCCCCACATAGCTAAATTGGCGAATAGACTCAGTTCAGCAGCATATGCAGTGAGAAAAATAAGACAGTTTACTGATGTAGATACAGCGCGAATAGTATATTTTAGCTACTTTCATAGCATTATGTCTTATGGCATACTTTTATGGGGAAATGCAGCCGACATAAACAACATTTTTGTGCTGCAGAAGCGGGCTATTCGTGCAATTTACAAGTTGCCTCCCTATTCATCTTTGAGAGAAAAATTTAAAGAAATAGGAATTCTGACTGTCACCTCTCAATACATCTTAGAAAATTTACTGTATGTCCGTAAAAACATAAATGAATTTTGTAAGAAAAGTGATATTCATAGTAGGAATACACGTAATAGACACAGGTTACATGCACCAATGATTAGACTTTCGAAAGTAAGCAATTCTTTTAAAGGCAACTGTATACGCTTTTACAATAGGATCCCAGAAAACGTTCAAAAGCTCTCCATAAAAAAATTCAAAAAAGTTGTTAAAGAACGTTTGTGTGGTAAAGCATATTATAAAGTAAAAGATTTCATGGAAGATACCACACCCTGGGAATAAGGCGTTCCTCCCGGGCATTTCAAGATAAGATGTTAAAATTGTTATTAATATATATTATTTGAAAAGATTAGTTCCACTGAGTTTGTTTCGCCGGTTCTTCTCAGTGGGCTTACCTTGGAACCGGTGGTAGATTCAATTGACGTTCAAAAAGATACTGTATTAGTACTATTTTGAATAAAAAAAAATTTGATTTTGATTTGATTTTGATTTGTACTGTCCCGACGTTGGGAGGGGTTATTCTGTGGTGATAAAAAATATATGATGTACCTACATTACCATGTAAACTTCCACCGAAAATTGGTTTGAACGAGATCTAGTAAGTAGTTTTTTGACGTGACAACGTCTTACCTATAATTCGATGGAGCTGGCTACAAGAACGAAAAAGCATGATGCGGCGTTACCTCGCTCTGAGGCGTTCCATTTTCTTATGACGTCGTCACGTTCAACTATCGTCAGTAAACCGACTTTACAGACAACCGATTTTTTTATACGTCATAAATCGTAAGCCGCAATTTATCTTTAATTCAATCAACTCAAATATATTTAAAAAAAAACATTTTTTCAAAATAAACCATTTTTTTTGTTAAAGTGTTTTATGTTGTAAATTATGTAATGGTACGGAAACCTTCGTGCGCAAGTCCTACTAGCACTTGGCCGGTTTTTTACTTCAACACAGATTACTAGCGACTGAATCACTACACGTAATCGCGCGCGCTTTTCCTATGTATCTGCTTACATGTGTGCTTGAATAAGCACGTGTGAGCCCGCGTGACTGATTCACGTGGTGTAAAGAACGTTTAGACACTACATCATCATTATGGGGCCGTGTCCGTCCGTTACTAGAGTTTATCAAGACGAGAAGTTTATAGTTACGGAGTGATAGGGGTCATCAAAATGGGGACTTATAGAGATTCATTAGAGCACTTTTAACGGTATATTAATTTCTTCTAATTCTATAATTCCCCAGAACATAATGTAACTTAAACTAACTAACTATCTTAACTTTCCAAGCCTTTATGTGAAACCCATTTTTTTATAACCAATGCTGCCTTTGGTGAGGTGCCCTGGATCTGTTGAGCAAGAAGGCACCTGGACGGCTAGTCAATCCCCCAAGGGACAGACTCCATCTCCACAGAGGGGTTATCCTGCATCACAGCACAACCCCTCCCAACATCGGGACAGTGCAATGTCATGTGGTTCCCGTTCTCGCCCCTTGTCCTCTCCTACAAAGAGCAGCTCTCTCGGTTCAATTGGCTTCGCCCAAGGTGCTGGGTTCACCTTAGGCTACTGAGCCCCACCATGGTTCAAGCCTTGTCGTGTTGAACCATAGTGGGGTTTAAGTAAAACCCTGTGTGACTGTAAAATGTGAATTATGTAAAAAATAATTGTTTTTAAAGGAATTTCTAGAATGTAATAACTTTGTGAAGAAAATTCTGGAATCACGTCGTCATACATTCGCGAATAAATTATAATTGCAACGTCTTAACGTTAATTTGCCATAATGAATATGTGGTGCACGTAGTGACATCATCGCAAATTCACTCACAGTTCACTCAAGGTTGAGAAACGTGTAAAAATATTATATTTTAATACATTTATCCAATTTGTTTTATATGGACTTTGTACACATAAAGAAAACGTTCAGAAAAACAGACTGTTGGTCAAATAGGAGTGTAGAGTGGAGTGTCTCTATCCAACATCACCATCATCAACTTACCCAACTTATTCTGCATTTAAAGGGACCCAAGTTTAAGGTCTAATAATAATAATGATATCCGAAATTCCTACTAATATTATAAACGCGAAAGTTTGTAAGAATGTACGGATAGGTTTGTTACCCTTTCACGCAAAAACTACTGAACGGATATTAATGAAACGTTACAATAACATAGATTTTATATCAGAATAACATATTATATGATATAATTTATCCCTGTACTCCCACGGGAATGGGATGTACGCGGTTGAAACCGTGGGGCGCTGTTAGTATACTATAAATGCGAATGTTAGTTTTTTGTAACAAGGCTTTCACGCCTAAACCACTAAATAGATTTCAAATTTTTTTTCATCAACGGAAAGGCACATAATTAGCGAGTCACTTAGGCTATATTTTATTCCCGTATTCCCACGGGAGCGGGAACTACACGCGTAAAACCGCGGGTGCCTTATATAATTTGTACAATATGCGTTAAAACAAAATACTGTGAATAAGGCTGGCATTGGAATAGAGTACCGGCGTCTATATAGGGCTTTGATGTTCATAAGTCAACCTTTTTAGGACGAGCTGCAGAAGATCGGTCAAGGTAACTAACAACTTTTGATGACAATAGTATAAAAAAACTAATAACAAAGAGGGAATATTGAAAAATCTGCATTTGCTTAATTTTTTATCTTACCAAGAAGTAACATAAAAACTGATTATGAATTCTCTTTTTTTTTAAACAAAAAAGAACATAAAAATATGTATTATGCGTTTCAAATAAGAATAAAAACGTCAATGACCTCTATCTGTCAAATAATACTTGAAAAGTACGGTTTGTACAAAAACTTATTTGCATACTTAATAGTTTTAAATCGAATTTAAATAAAAACGTTAAATAGTCGTAAATTATTAAAAAAAATTGAAGTCATAATTCGTTTTTAAAACCATACAATATCATTTTTTTTATTTCATTGTTGCCGCAAAGGCCCTGGAGCCATGTCAAAATTTTTAAAGAAAATAAGGACGCCGGTCACTATCTTGCTGTTATTAGTGTGCTCCATCGTGAGGACCTGAAGGAAATATAAGTTGGACTCGTGAAATGTACGCTACCATTTTGCAAACACTGAAAAATGAAAGTAAAGTGACCAAGCGAGTTCTTTTGGCTACGGGGATAAATAAAAATACGTTAACACGAATCCGACGCGCACTCGGACAGAAATGCAGACATGAGCGGAATTGAAGAACCAGATTCTGATTGATTTTTTGTCACTTAATCTCTGTAAATAATTTTAATTAAAAGAATATTTTTTGTCCACCCTACCTAACTGGTTTTAATTGACAGCTATGACGTCACAATATGGCGCTAAGTCCGTCCTATTCTCATTTGAAACGCACAGTAATTATCTTGATAGATGATTTAAATCATTCATTTTTTAATTCAATGAATTGAATTTTCAAAATGAATGATTTAAATATTAAATGAGTTAACAAATTCTTTCACCAGAGGCTACGCTATAATATAATCAACAGCAGCTCGGATACAGTTGTAAATGTAAGCTAAACGGGTAAAGTCGCAGTCGAAGAATATAACTATGTGTGAAGTTTGTATATGACAATACTCACAATACCTTAGTAAATTAACTGCTCTGTCAATGACGCCCCATCAACCTCGATACTCCTTATCCTCTGAGGTTGAGCCCAATAGTGACGGAATATGCCGCTCATTGTGTTACCAAGTATTCAAAAAATGAACAAAGAGCTGCATAAGACAATCTTGATAATGGCTTAAAGGCATCGTTTTTTTTACTAAAGCCATCGAGCATAGATATAACCGGAATAGGGCGGTAATGTTATGTTTTGTATGCAAAACAAATTCCGTCAAATTTGTGCTGCGACGCTGCTCTGGTTCCGCGCTCTTATTGGCCGATGACCATTGATGTATGATTGGCAGATGGGATTACATACAGATCAGTGGTTGGTTGAATTGCTGTCACGTCAGTGGCAAATCACTGAACAGTGTCGGAATCTTATGGCTCACATTACTACTCTATCCGGTTATATGACTAAACCCAATAGCAATCCTGACCTAAGATCTGATACCTTAAAAAGTAAGTTGATTAAAAAATATCTCAATAATAGCTTAAAGGCATCAATAATTTGCCATATACGTATGCCATCTGATATGTAAGGCCAGGAAAGAAAAAGCACGTTGGAGTGGCAGTTGGCTGGGGCGCATTTTGGAAAACGGATGGCCGATGGGCCAATAAGGTTCAAGACTGTAGGTCGCGTTTAGGTAGACGAAGTGTTGGTCGGTCATTAACCAGGTGAGAAGACGATCTCCGTACAGTAGCCGTTCCATGTTGGATGCAAGCGGCGAGGGATCGGTCGTCTTGGCGTTCATTGAGGGAGGCCTATGCCAGTAGTGGATGGATAGAGGCTGATGATGATGATGATACTGTCAATATTCAGTGCTGCTGTTAATTCACGTCTATCTCACTGTCATAAGACAGGCCTGTGACTGATCTCACAGTTACTATACGCGCTAATTACCAGTGTTGATTCGAATACCTACGCGCCTAAGGTCACCTAAGCCTTAGGTCTCCTTGACATTTGCGAGAGGTTCATTATTTATATCATTAGACAGTCGAAACAGTTCTTAAATTTCATTTGAATGACATCAGAGATCTAAGATTGTTTGTCTGGGTAACCGATAACCATGTTGCAAAACCAATTAATGTAAATTCATACAAATTATTTTGTTTTAAGGCTGATTGATAAAAGTAAATTCATACAAATTATTTTGTTGTAAGGCTGATTGATAAAAGTGAGACCTCACGCGACCATTGTTGCTGTAAAGTATCCGAAACGTCGGGCTTGTAAAAATCCTAATAAACCGCGATAAAATCCGTAAAAATTGTTTAATTATAATGAATTTTGAACGCAACTCTACCCACTAAAATGCCGCCTTTGGTGAGGTTATCCCCAAGGTTCGGTGATTTAGCTACCAATGTCTGATTGGCGGTCTCCGGTTACTCTGTTGACGCCACTTGAATCAACGAAGTGTTTTTGGGTGATTGTTTAATCGTCTGTTATATCAGCTGTAATGACTGGCCCCGAGATACCGAGATCATACGTAGTGTAACCAGACGTCACGGTTTGAACGGTCCCGTTTTTCGGTAACCAGTCCCGTTATCTAGAATTAAAGCTCCAGAAAGTTTTCCTGTCTAAAATTCGAGTTTTCCCGTCCCGTTTTTTAGAAATCCCATGTATTTTCATTGAGATATGAAAAAAATGCATTTAAAAAAAAGAACATGAAAGTTACGTATTAGTTTAATACTACGTTACGTATCTAAAAAAAAGGTCATAACTATTTGAGAAACAAATTAATGAAATATGTATGTGTCCCGGTTAGAGTTCAAAAATATATGGTCACGTTAATCATACATGATTAAGACGCTCATTCAAAATGTACACGACTGGTGACAGATCCAATTTGAAGTATGACTTTTTAAATTGATCGCATTATGAATATGACGCTAATTTTAAAAGCGCATATCGGGTAGCGATACTTTTGAAATTGAAGTCGTTATTGGTCATTCCTTGGAATTGATGTTGAGTATATGCCATGGGATTAAGCTCTTCTCGAATTACCGAGTACATTTAGTTTCATGTTGATATACATAGACTACCGAGTTCCATTTATAACAAACGCTGGTAAGGTCTCCTTCTCGAAATTAGACGAGGAAAGAAATAAACCACATGTGCGTTACTCAGATGAGGATTGCCGAACTGTACATAGCCTCATTTATTTGACTTATCACATTATAATAATATTATTATAACATGATAAGTGAGCGTCGATGGCCTAGTGGGTATGGACTCGGCCTCTTGAGTGAGAGGCGAGAGGTCCGTGTTCGATCCTGACCCCCCTGTGATGCCTAGAAATGGGTTTTCCTTAATTTCTACGTGCATCTGAACATGAGACCATCGATTCACCGGTGAAGGAAACATCGTGAGGAAACCTGCATGCCTGATAAGATTAAAAGTCTTTGAAAGTGTGTGAAGTTCACCAACCCGTATTGGACCAGTGCATCGGTGAACTATGGCCCAAAACCCTCCTCGCCTGATTTCGAGGAGGAGACCCGTGCCCTGCACTGGGACATAAAAGGGTTGATATTATTATTATATGATAAGTAGTATAACATATGTCGACGTTTTCCTTTACCAGTCTCCATTTATCAATTTGATATAAAAACATTTTATAAAAAATTTAAACCGACTTCAAAAATACTAAACTAAAAAGTAATAAAATAACAGTTTCTTTAATTTTTGTGCTTACAACATATAATCAACTTAATCTTCTACTAATGTACAAACTTTGCGTTTACCACGTCATTATAGTTACTTTTGGAGTCGGTGTCAGCCAAGGTAGGTAGGTAGATAATGTACAGCAACAAATACGACACCGAGAATCACATCAAGAATAATGTTTATAGCCTGAAATGAAAAATAAAAATTCTCGCCTTGTGCAAAACTTCCGAATTACGGACGTAAAAAAACAGTGACACCACGCAGGATTTATATATTACTGGTTAGGTTATACAATTAAATATTTTAAACCAAAGAAGTCACTGAAGACGCGAATAATGTTTTGTGAATTTCATCAAATTAAGGCAAAAAAAATAGAATTCCTTCCTACTTGTTTTTAATGCGTTATATTTATAAATCTTTATATATAAGAATTTTGTGTCACGATGTATGTTCGCGATAAACTCCGTAACTACTGAACCAATTTTTATCAAATTTTCTAAGCATTTGTAATTTGGTCCAACTTGGAAGATAGGGTAGTTTTTATCTCAATTATTGATCTCAATATTTGTTATTGCAAATTAAATGTTTATATTTTGTTACTGTATGCACTATGCAGATGTCAAATTCTCAAGATGATGTTACATCAAAAACTAATTTAGACAGAAAGATGACGTATTAGACCTTCATTATTAATTAAATATACCTTAGCCACTGGAACGCGTGGCCGGGTCTGCTAGTAGACAATAAAAATATTAACATTAAAAAAGATTTTATTATTGTCTCAAACGTTCGAACTTTTCCAATGTGCCATTTGTGATCAATATGAAAAAACATCGACAAAAACATGTCCATGGATGCCCTCTAGAATTCAATAGTCTCTTTGATTTCGAGGTTATGGATGAAATTGCAATGAAGTTATTTTTATATCTAAAAGACGACATCTTTATACTTTAAACTGTATCTGTTATGTTAATGTTATTCATATAGATATCTAGATAGATATAAACACATCTTAATAGCAAATACTATTTCCCCACCATGGTTCAAGCCTTGTCGTGGCGGTGGGGCTCAGTAACCTAGGGTGAGCGGTGCACCTTGGGCGAAGCTAATTGGGCCGAGGGGGCTCTTTGTTCCCCTATTATAAAAAGAGGGGACAACAGAGCAGGGGGAAAGGGGTGAGGACGGGAACCTCACCCCATTGTACTGTCCCGACGTTGGGAGGGGTTGTTCTGTGGTGAGGGACAACCCCTCTGTGGAGGTGGCGTCGGTCCCTTGCGGGACTGACTAGCCGTCGAGGTACCCTGTTTGTTTTCTAGATCCGGGGTACCTCACCAAAGGCGGCATTGGTGGCACTCGCCGGGTTTTAGTGGGTAGAGCTGCGTCCACTTACCAGCTGTCGGGCGCAGCGTGTCCCACATACCCGCGTGGGGAGACCCACTCCCCCGCGGAATGCCTCGTAATTTCCCGGCGTTAAAGAAAAAAAAATACAATTTAAAGTGAAATAAGACATCGAACGGTAATGGTGTGAAGGATTCACTTTGTTTTCTGCATTAAAATTCAAAATGTTGAACCCTTGAAAACTTCAACAAGATCAGTTATGCAAAAGTCATTATCCAGACCTTTTTCTTACTTCAAGGCCAAGTATATAATATCACATTGACCTTCTTCGCTCGTGTATATTAAAAGCGAGTATCTAATTTACAAACGTACCTTGATTAAAGATGACTATTTTTATAGCATATGTCCTAATCCAAGGTATAAGCCGTCACCATTTCAACTTTCAGCCAAATCAGCTCAGCCGTTTTGCCGTGAAAGATTAACAAACATCCAAACATCCAAACTTTTGCCTTTATAATATTAGTAAGGCTAGTAAGTTCAATGACGACGACGAGAAAAATTTAAATAGTGGAAAGAATAATGGTCTAGGTACCAACCTGTGAACCGACCCAATCAATCGCTATAATAAAAAAAATCGACTTCGAAAAATAAAAAAGTAATAAAATAATGGTGTTTCTTAAATTTTTGTGCTTACAACTTATAATAAACGGCTCATTAGATCTAGATGAAATTAATATGGTACAAAATTGGAAAAACCAGCTTTCAAACAACAAAAGAATCATCGGAATCCATGCCTAATCGGCGGAGTAATCATGGGGCAAACACACAAAAAAAACTTACAGACGAATTAAGAACCTCCTCTTTTTTTAAATCGATTGAAAAATCACACAAGTTAATCATGCCTTGGCGAAAGATGGTAAGTTTTAGTGCCAGTAATACACTGCCTGTCCAGTAGATACAACTTTCCGAAACACAGCTGAGCTATGTCGTGGAGCAGGCAGCATATTTAAGTATGACGAATATATCATTTGGAGAGAGGGATGCGCTGTGCCGCGCTCCCAGATGCATGGATACCACCATGTGGTTTGTTTCTCTCGTGCAACAGCTTTGATGTTTTCGGAGAGAAGGGCAAGACAGGCAGTGTACCTAGTTACTGCAGGCACCGAGACTTAACATCTTATGTCTCAGGATAGGCAACATGCCTTTTTTTGTTTTCTTTAAGGCAGGGAATTGTTCTGAGGCATCCTGCGGGGTGTGAGTCGCCCCACGTGGGTATGTGGGACTCGCTGCGCCCGAAAGCTGGTAAGTGGACGCAGCTATACCCACTAAAACCCGGCGAATGCCACCAATGCCGCTTTTGTTGAGGTGCCCCGGATCTAGTAAACAAATAAGGCACCTCGACGGCTAGTCAGTCCTGTAAGGGACCGACGCCACCTCCACAGAGGGGATGTCCCGCACCACAGAACAACCCCTCCCAACGTCGGGACAGTAAAATGGGGTGAGGTTCCCGTCCCCTCTTTTTATAATAGGGGTACAAAGAGCCCCCACGGCTCAATTAGTTTCGCCCAAGGTGCAGCAGCTCTCCCTAGGCTACTGAGCCCCACCGCACTATGGAAAATGGTAGAACAACGGCATATCAAAAATCGTTTTTACTAATGTTTTTATTGACACACTTTTAAAAGTTTATTGAATAGTATAAGAGTGGAACTTTAAAATAACGTAGTAATTTTGCATGATTCTCATTTGAAATATGTTTTTTTTAATTCCGAAAAGTAAGTATGTCAAAGAATGACTGTTTCAGATCTCTTCGCTTAAATCTTTTAAAATTGATTTCTTTCAAAAATTTGTAGGAATAGTTATCTTTATTAACGCAAATATAAAATTGTAGGTTTTATGATAATATTTATATTTAAAAAAAAAACAGTAAGTGAGGGGAAAATAGACAGTTTTTTAACTTCGTCGAGACTTTTGACAGTTGCCGGCGTCTCCCGGTGCTTTAAATTTGATTGTGTTTTTTAGTATAAATATTCAAGAATAACATTTATTAAAATCAGCTGCGGATACGTGCGGTTTCGGAAGTTATCGCTAAAAGTATGATACAAGTCAGGAAACAGAAAACCTCTATCTATGTGGTTTCTAATGTTAAACTATTTAATTGATTAGTTTGCGGTTATTTATTGATAACAGGGCGTTTTATCTTCATTTTGCACATTTCGTGGTATAATTTTAATCAACAAAATGCACACTACCCTTAATTGTTAAATAATATATAGAGTGGTTTTCTTAAATACGTTTGACTGTTAGTGTGCGCGCACGATAACTGCACCAGAGAGCACATAACTGGACAATGGACATAGGTATGTCGCTGATGCCAATTAAAAAAATGTTGCCAGCATAGTTCTTACAGAACCTGTTTCAAATGGTAGTTTTGCAGTCTTTTTTGAAAGAATAACATTATTTTATAATATGTATGTAGTATAAATGTCACAATCCTATTGATATACATAATATAATAATACTACAATAATCTTGTACTAATATGATAAACATATTTACAGCTTGGCAAAAAAGAGTATGACGTGGTGACAAGTGGAACTAAATATTTTACTAAATGGAAACCTATGATGTTGACAATACTTGGCCGACAAATACTAGATTTTGAGTAAAGTTTAGTGTTTCACATTTATTTTTAAGGATTTGATTAAATTATATTACTGATTTTCCGTATTATGATGAGACCTAAGTGAAAGTGGCGCACTCATTTTTTCCAAACTCTTTTTTCCCAAGCTGTACTATTTTTTGCTGTGATTTAACTGATCATATGGTGTTTGCCAATAAGTGGTTGATGAGTTATAACTGTAAAAATATATGTAAAAAATTATAGTTTAAAAAAAACTAAAAAAACACCGGTGGGAGGGAAGCGCTGTGCCGCGCTCCCGGCTACATGGGTACCACCATCTTGCTTGTTCCTCCCGTGAAACAGCTTTGCTGTGTTTCGGAGAGAAGGGCAAGACAGGCAGTGTAATTACTGGCACCGAGACTTAACATCTTATGTCTCAGGATAGGCAACACATAAATTAGTTGCCTGGGCTCGTTCCAGACATACTAGTTTATGTTCATCGGCGACGTCGACCACTTACCATCAGGTGGTACGTTTGCCAGTTTGCCTATACAACTAACTTAAAAAAACACGCTTTAATAGCAAACCGAACTATAAATTTGAAAATAATTTTTAATAGAAGAATTAAATGTTTATAATTAATATTATTACGTGTGCTTAACGCGTTTAAAGATTTATTGAGTTCCCGATATTTCGGCAATGTTTCAATCGCCATGATCACGGGGAGACTGACGTACGGTGCTGGTAGATGGTGACAGATCAGAAAAATCTGTCTACCGTCTTTCTTCTTCGTTTCGGACGACTAGTTTCGGCACACGCACGCAGTTGTTCACCACGACACACTATACTGACAGTGTCTTTTTTGGACTTTGAGCATCTATATCGTGACGGACCTTCACACAAACTAATCACGGGATTCCACATACTCGGTATTCTGAATCCGTCTTCCCTATTGAAATTCGGATATTTTTTAATTTCAATTGCCTCCTTTACTAATCGAGGGAAATGATGAAGTTCGGATGACAAAACCTGTGGCTTATGTAACTCAATCCAGTGATTAGGACCCGCTTCTAGCAGATGTTGAGCTATGGCCTATTTTTGGGGGTCATTCTTTTTATTTTCCCCTTTGAACATCCTGGTGTCTATAAAGTAGACTGTAGTTGCGTAGATGGGTAGAACTATTAAAAGCGTTGCTCAGATTAGATAGCGCTGTATTAATGAGATGAACGTAGAAAGGGTTTAAATCATTACATAACAAATGAAAAAACCGAAATGGAATTGTGTAAAACTTTATATACATGTAATTGAAAGCAATCACGGCAGATTTGCTACTATTAATTAAATAATTCAGTTATATATAGGTATAGAACAGCACCATCACCAATATATAGGTATAGAATGGATATTATGATGACCTTGAAATACTATGATGAGCTTCCAAGGCACAGTTGTTTGTTGTTCATTTAACAACAATAAGTAAAATTAAATTAAATTAAGTAAACAAAATTACATGATTTTGGTATATTGTTTAGCCGTATGAACTAAGCCCAAAGCTGGAAATCGTCGAGGATTCCCCTCGACTGTGTAAGATCTCCATCATCACACCTGTAATGGCGCTTATACCCCATATGGGTGCAAAGTTCTCATCAATATAAATTAATTAAGTCCAAACACAAGGTAGCTACTATAAACTGTTGAGGAGTTCCCTTAACTATCATTTGTCTTCATCGTCAGACCCATAATGACAGTCACAACCCATCTAGGTGTAAAGTTCTCATCATTACAAATTAATCAAGCCCAAACACAAGGTTACTGATGTAAATCGTCGAGGAGTTCCCTCGACTGTCTTTCGGCTCCAGCATCAGATCGACTCTAGACCTTCATTAAATTGTAGTCCTTCAAAACGCTTTATAAAAAAAATATCAAACGCACTAGTCGCCCCTATGATTTTGAAAGTTCCCCTCGATTTCACTGGGATGCCATCATCAGATCCTGGTTTCCTTATCATGGGACCATTTGGGAAGTATACCCTTTAGAACAAAAAAATAATTTTTCAAATCGGTCTAGCCATCTTCGAGTAATCAGGTAACATACATAAAAAAAATATAATTAAAAAAGATTCCAACGAATTGATAACCTCCTCCTTTTTGAAGTCGGTTAAAAATGCAGGTAATTGAAAAAGAATAAAATAATTGAAAAATCCTCGATTTAAAGAATTTATGCAACTAGAGATAATAAACGTAAAAAACGTAAAAAAATGTTCCCATTTCTTTCCAAAACTACTAGTCAAATTTTGATGCGGTTCCATCACTGTTTTAAATTTGAAGAAATATAAGTATAGCACTAAAATATCTCCAAATTATTGACGTTACTATAAAACTACAAATCTAGTCCATTCAATGGCAGCCCCCGACGGATTATATTGGGTTTTATATTAAGTTGATAGGGACTTGAATAATATGTTATTGCCACATCTACGTCTTCGAGAACCAAATAGGTGCGTAGGGAAGTGCTATGAAAACTAATACTCTGTTGTTTAAATGTCGGGGTTTTTTAATTATTTTATCATTTTTCAATTATGTTTTTTTAACCGTCGTGGGTTTTTTTCAAAATTTTTAATTTTGCTTTTTTAAAAGTGAAATTAATATAAAAACTTAGTTACAAGCAAGCTGTTTATTCAAAATAGTACCAATAAAATATATTTTTCAACGTCAATTGAATCTGCCACCGGTTCTAAGTCGAGAAGAACCGGCGGAAACAAACTCAGTCACCTAATCTTTTCAAATATTCTTCACACGAGTCGATACAGAACGATTTCAATTACCATCTCGTACACAATATCTTCAAACAAATTTGTACTCGGAAAGTGTAAAACGATAGGCATTGTATGAAATACACAGGATGTATACTATCAAACAATACACAAAGTGCATTGCTTTCGGCAGTGAATTGAACAAGGTTCAATAGCGTCGAAACTTCTACTGATTCGATGTTATATTTGATGTAGCGTATATACCTGATAGTTTCTAAGAGAAGTGGTCATTGTTAGTCCAATATTTGATGATTATTTATTAGTTTAACTAATAATATCTACCCTTATATGTCCCACTGCTGGGTACGGGTCTCCTAATCGATATCAGGCGAGGAGGGTTTTGCGCGATAGTTCTCTGATGCGCTGGCTCAATGCGGGTTGGTAAACTTCACACACCTTCAAAGACTTTTAATCTCATAAGGATGCAGGTTTCATCACGATGTTTCCTTCACCGGTGAGCAAGCGATGGTCTCATGTTGAGGTGCACGTAGAAATTTAAAAAACCCCATTTCTAGGCATCACAGGGGTCAGGATTGAACCCAGACCTTTCGGCTCTCACTCAAGAGGCCGAGCCCATACTCACTATATACTGCTTTTCGCTTAATATTAATACCGGCAACAACATTTATTTGTATAATATATTTACTTTAAAAATAAATGATTAAAATAAAATATATATTTAAGGGGCTCCCACACAACTGACGTGATTTTAAAGGTAATTAGTGTCTAATATTGTATTTCCAGTTAACAATTATGCGAACGAAAAAATAACAAAAGTTTGCTGTGTTAAACCACAAAACTCTTCCAAAAAACCAAAAATGTTTTCCCGGTTGGGTGAAGGGAAAACATGAAGAAAATCATCGGTCATTTAGAATTCGCTTTTCTGAAATGATTTAATTTGTTTTTTTTTTTTTGTTTAATAACAGTAAACCAAATAACCTACATAAAGATCACAGACCACAGAAAATATTTATATATTGTAGTTGATAATAATAATGTTAATGTAACATTCATGTGTTGCCAATTTTGAGACGTAAAATGGTAAATCACAGCAACGCTGTTTTACGGAAGAAATAAGCACGATGTTGGTACCCATGGTTTTAAATAGCATAAGAGGGCAAACGAGCAGTCGAAGCTTTAGACTACCGACGCCCATACACATCTGCACAAACAGAGATTATGCAGATGTGTTGCCTCCCTTTTCCCCTCCCTCCAATGGGCCACCGGAAACTCACAAACCGCACGAAAATCAACAGCATAGCTGTCACTTGACGCCGGTGTCATGTGGCGTGTGGCACAGCCAATCCCTCCCACCGGTAGACTCTATAGTTGTAAATTACCAGCATATTTTCATGGTGTATTCTTTCCAGGCGACGCCGACATGTCGCTGAAGCAGGGCAGCGGCACCGGCAAAGTCCACTTCGGTGGTTTGGACGATGTGTCCCTGTACGGCACGCCAGTGGAACCCGCACCACCGGCGCCCGACGCCAAGCAAGGCTTCCTGCGGAACCAGCTGCAGGCGCTCTTCCAACCCACCGACAACAAATTAGCAATGAAGCTGTTCGGCTCCAAGAAGGCGCTCATGAAGGAGCGCATCAGGCAGAAAGCGGCAGGCCATTGGGTCATACATCCGTGCAGTAGTTTCAGGTGAGTGTCACATTGTAAATCATTAATGTAGGACGTAGGTAAATAAGGAAGTTAATTATTAAGTAGTAAGTAGTAATGAATTAAGTATTCGAATGGCATTATTGTACAGGGATAAAACTTTATACAGATTAAAAGATATCTGAGATATCTATATTATTTGCAGCCAATGAGGGCCATTTTACCACGTGAAACGGAGTTCAATAAAACTAACTTCGAATTGATCGCGTTCACATATTCGGCTCAATCACAGATGGATTTCATCGGCTACATTTTGATCGCGTTCATTAAAACTAAGTTTACGGCAATATAGAACTTAAACTCGCGATTAATTGAAGCAATCATAACAAAAATTGAATTATTTTTAACTAGATTATAAATTTAACTATGCTATACTATCAAAACCAAACGTTACATAATTAAATTATTGAAAACAAAACAAATACGCTAACTGAAAGATAGTGCATGGAACGGCCAAAATTACGTTCTGAAATTAAACCTCGTTTAATTTCTGAACAAGCTCTAATCGAGATCAGTTTGCGTTGGTAAAATACAATTCGGAGTTTTAAACTCAATTAAGTACCTAAACTGGAAGTCGAAATGTGCCTATCACAACAACAAAAAACTGCGCTCCTATTGAAATTATATAAGGCCAGTATAAGGCTCTAAAGCGAAGGCCGCTTATGAAAACCTTCGTGATAGGATTACAACCTCCGTGCGATGGCAAGTCCAAAGAGACCAGGGAATTGAAAGGCTCTGGCTGAATTGATAATAGTTAAATATAAATTAGATGTTAGTGTACTCAAACAGAAATGACTACGTAACCCCCCTTATTCCCTCCATGTTGGATCATAAAACAATATATCCGTAATGTAAATCATTGGAATCCCAAAGGTACATATTTTATAGAGCCCGTATGTATGACGCCGTAAACGTAGAGATTTCGCACCGCGGCCGTATTTCAGTGCAACATCATGTTTTGTTAAAAAGCACGTACTTCGTTTTATTGAAAAACGCGTAATACGAAAAACTTCAGTCAAAGCTTCGCCTTGAACTCTACGTAAAAAGATCTTGTGAATAAATATATGTACTTTTTTCGAGGTGACAGTAATAGTTGTATAGTAGACAGTAGCTGTTTTTTATAACGCCGGGAAATGCTTTGAGGCACCCCGCGGAGGAATGGGTCTCCCCAGGCGGGTATGTGGGACTCGCTGCGTCCGAAAGATGGTAAGGTGGACGCAGCTCTACCTACTAAAACCCGGCGAGTGCCACCAATGCCGCCTTTGGTGAGGTGCCCCGGATCTGTTGAGCGAACAGGGGTACCCAGTTTGCTAGTCGACATATTTTATCCTTGCTACCTCTGTTAGCTACCACAATCGAGAATTTTCATCGGAATCGGAAAAGAGAATCGGAAGTTGGTGGGCGTCTCATCAAAATGAAGCTCACGGAAAATTAGACCTTGTTCCC
The DNA here is from genome assembly GCA_963853865.1 of Helleia helle. NCBI lineage: Eukaryota > Metazoa > Arthropoda > Insecta > Lepidoptera > Lycaenidae > Helleia > Helleia helle. Next base: position 12,400,702 of record OY971433.1, on the reverse strand, counting down.
ATGACATGCGCCTAACGCGCGTTTAAAGGCGTTCACATGCTAACGCGCGTTAGTAGTATGTTGCAAGCGCGCGATATCAAAACGCGTGTTAAACGCTTGTCATGAGAACCGGGTCTTAGCGTCATAGTAATCAAGTGCAAAAATGGACCCTGTATCCTGGACCACTATCACCGCGATTATCACACATAAAAAAATTATAAACGCGAAAGTTTGTAAGAATGTACGTATGTATGTCTGTTACTCTTTCACACAAAAACTACTGAATGGATTTTAATAAAACTTTACTTTACTGGCTTATGCATATAAGCTATAATTTATCCCTGTACTCCCACGGGAATGAGAGGTACGCGGGTGAAACCGCGAGGCGCTGCCAGTAAAAAATTCAACTTGAAATTGTTTGAAGAAGCACTCGCTTAATTTACATTAATTATGTTAAAAATGTTTGAAACACCAACAGTGGATCGAGGCCTATAAAACTCTTGACCTGCTTCATATAAAAACGTTACTGTGGAACTTCATGCACTTGACTTGCTAACTTTTAAATAAAAACCGGCCAAGTGTGAGTGGGACTGGCGCACGAAGGGTTCCGTACCATTATCTGTAACCTAATTTTGCAGGTTATTAGAATCGAGCAAGAAACTGTAAAAAAACACGTTTATTGTATCGCAGCCCCCCTTGAATATTTGTTTCATTTTATTTTTAGTATTTGTTCATATTATAGCGGCAATAGAAATACACCATCTGTGAAAATTCAACTGTCTAGCTATCACAGTTCATGAGATACAGCCTGGTGAAACAGCTTTGCTGGGTTTTAGAGAGAAAGGCAGGACGGACAGTGTAATTATGTTTAAGGGTGACGCTCACCACTTACCATCAGGTGCCACGTCTGCCAGTTTGTCTATCCAAATAACTTAAACAACACTGATGTAATAATGAACGAAGGAAATGCGACCCAGGTTGTTATGATCCGCTTAAATTAAATCTCGTTAATATTCGCAGGCCCCTCGCCAACTTCATTATTTCACAAAGCGTTCTCCAAACGAGATTCGAGTATTACCATGAACATATTAAATAATTAAATGCTCTTTTCAGTTCGCATTCAAATTGGTCCAGATTCACTAGATTTTATTCTCTTAATGTTTTGTGTAGGCGTTATCTAGGCTATATATTTTAGCAAAATATCATGAAGCTAGGAAATAGGTTAATTAGGAGTATATTTTAAATTTATGCAAGAGCCATGAATATATTATTAAAGTATTTTGATGATATATGAATAAATTAATAGTATAATTAGCTCATTTGAGGTACGAAGACTGCGTTTTAGTCATAATAATAATAATAATAATAAACTTTATTGCACACATACTATTAATTTACACATTAATAAAGATAAAGTAAATAAGTACAATTGGCGGCCTTATCGCTTTATAGCGATTTCTTCCAGGCAACCAGCACAGGAAGGAAATGCATTTTCTAGGTTTATATATGTATATATGTATTGGTTTCATAGATGGACGTTTAGACAGTGTTGCCAGTAGGTAGGTATGACTCATTCACTCTCCCTTATGCGCCCACTTAAAATCTCCTAGATTGAAAAAATATTCCTCTAAATCAAATCTATACTAATATTATAAAACTGAAGAGTTTGTTTGTTTAAACGCGCTAATCCCAGGAACTGCTGGTCTGATTTGAAAAATTCTTTCGGTGTTAAACAGCCCATTTATCAATGAAGGCTATATAACATCACGCTGTGACTAACAGTAGTTAAGTTGAGTTAGCGGGCAACAGCTAGTAAATTATATAAATATCATTGAACTAGCTGTTGCCTGCAGCTTCGCCCGCGTTACTCAACTCCTATATGTCACAGCGTGATGTTATATAGCCTATAGCCTTCCTATAGGCTTCCTATAGATAGATTGTTCAGCGAAGCATGATGGATTTTATATACAATTGTTTAATGACGATCTTTGATGTACCATGCCTCTGCAAATAAATAAATTTTAATTCTTATTCTTAAATTTGATAAAGGGAACCCTTTAAATATTTATTTTATTCAGTTTTAGTATTTTTTTGTTATAGCGGCAACAGAAATACATCATGTGTAAAAATTTCAACTGTCTAGCTATCACGGTTCATGAGATGAGATACAGCCTGGTGACGGACGGATGGACAGTGGAGTCTTAGTGATAGGGTTCCGTTTGGGATGCTTTTGGTACGGAACCCTAAAATAGCTGAATTGTAAATATCAAACATTCTAAATAGTTCTTTATTTGAAATATTGTATGAATAATCATCATCATCAATTATTTGATGACATAATATTATTACATGACTTACCTCGTTCGGGTAATATATAACATGATTTCCTAACTAGAGATTATCGTGTGCCAGCGACTTCCGTACCTCGATCGCGGCTAGATACAGCCAGATCGATACAACCTTGATCCACATCTGGAATATTTGTTGCAATAATACTGCACGCATCGCTTCAATCGGATCGTGGTATTATTGGTATAGTCATAAGGTGTATAAGTGCGTGCCCTGATCGTCTTATGGATCGCACTCAAGTGTCACTTTCTTTAGAAACTACGATGCGTTTCATGCGATGCGTGCGATGCGAACGATTTGCGAATTATTATTATTTCATGATTGTAAAAGTTGTACATACAGTAAATTTGAGAATCCCCACTATTTTGAAGTCATTTAAAAATATACATAATATACTCGTACATGTGATTTTGTTTGCGATAATTATTTTGACGTGACGACGTCTTATAATTCGATGGAGCCGGCTGCACGAACGAAAAAAGGTGACGCATGCGGCGTTACCTCGCTCTGAGGCGTTCCATTTTCTTATGACGTTGTCACGTTCAACTATCGTCAGTAAACCGACTTTACAGACAACCGATTTTTTTTAGTTATTATTTCTACAAAAGTCGAAGCAACAAAGATTCACACTAGAATTGTGCTCAAAGGCCTAACACCGTTTAATAAGAAAACCTTTTACGGGGATGATTAGTGATAGTTATGAGGCTTTTAATGCAGCGTAAATGATACCACAAAACAGAATATCAAATTAGTATGCACCTCAAAAACGACCGTACGAATGGTTTTCATTAAAAACCAATATGGACTTATCAACTGCGGTTTATTGGTGGAACAAAAGCCGGTGCACACTGCAATAGGCATATTGTGTAAAGAAACGTGTACGAGAGAAGAATATATTTTATCCAACCAGTGCAAAATCACTATTTAAGTCACTAAATTTCACCCGGGACTTTCTAAGCAACTCAATCAAAGGTTTTTTTTGGGAAGGGCTAGACTTTTCGGCCTGATGGCCTTTAAGCTGCAATCAAACGTTGTCTGAGTATTAAGACAAGTGTCAGTTCCAGTACGTTCCCTTCTTTCCAAGACATATTATAAAGAAGTAAGCTATCTTCCAGTGAAAGTCCCGTCTGAATCGGTTGAGCCGTTTTAGAGATTAGCCGGAACAAACAGACAGACAGACAGACAAAAATTGTAAAAAAAAATATTTTGGTATGTGTACCATGTATACATCCATATTCATTTAGTAAAAAGTGGTTATTTTACTATTACAAACAGACAATCCAATTTTATTTGTCTGTATAGATGATTATAGTAAAATACATAGCTTACATAAACTAGCTTATTTATAGTTAAGTGGGATATATAAGAGGAGTGGGGGGGAGGACCTAGCGTGGCTGCCGTATGGCAAAAACCTAACGGCTGCTCGGCGTCCAGTCCTTGAGCGGTGGATGCGCCGTAAGCGCAAACCCCTCACCTTCCGTCTGACACAGGTGCTCACTGGGCATGGTTGCTCTGGTGAGTACCTGAGCCGGACGTCCCGCAGAGGGTTGTTGACAGTGTGTCACGATTGTGGCGCGGCGTTGGACTCAGCCCAGCACACCCTCAAGGTGTGCCCAGGCTTAGGATGGGAACCTGGGCCCAGTATGACACGACGTCGCAGGGACTGCTTAATAGCGGCCGGGTAGTCCCCCATTAGAAGGAGTAGTCTGGCCTTCGCCGGGGCCAGCCTGTCGCTGAGGTGATCCTGTTGAATGCCTATCCGGGAACCTCAAAATGCGGCTAAAGGCGCTCGCAGTGGTGGATATATAATAGGAAGTTATGTGATATCTATGTCTAATTATTAATTTTCATCAATTGCAATCACATTTTAACATAGTGTGTTAAAGGCCTTGACGTCTTGAACCATATAGGCCTTATGTTCAGCAGTGGACGGATAGAGGCTGATCATAATAATGATAGTCTTCTTAGCGTTTACGTCATAGAATATATAATCGTACATATACGTTCAGGAAATGTGTTGATCGAATGAAGATAAAACCGGTTAATATGAATGCAAGCGCAAATCTCCGACCACGTCTATAGGACACCGATTACCGCGTCCTATTGTAATCTGCCTGAAACTCGTATCGTACCTGTGAGTGTCGATGGTAATGTTATTACCGACGTGCCGGTTGAGATTTAGCTGTGAATTAACCGGTGAATTGATATAATCGGTTGGCTAGTTTTTAGTGATGTGCTCTGCAGTCTAGCTTCATCTTCTAATCATAAGCGTTGTATTAATCCTATGACATTCATATTGATACCGATTTTAAAATTACTACAAATAATACAACCGCAAAAACCTCCTTCTTTCTTTGAAGTTGGTTAACAAAAATCAATTGAATGTCAAAAAATGTCAATTCATATACTTAAAATAAAGTTTTATTATTATATTAATAATCGTAATATTTTAATAATCGTCCACTAGTCACGTAGGTCTGTAGGACACCGAATGCCGCAACCAATTTTTATTTGTCTAGAACTCGTATCTTACCTGTGAGCATCTACGGTAATGCATTACCGATGTGTCGATTAAGATATGAGAATTGATACTATCGATTGTCTGTTTTTAATTAAGTTCTTTTCATCAGGTTTCCCCATTAATTGATCACTAGCCAACCAAGTCTAAGGGACACCAATTACTGCATCCAATTGAAGTCTTCCTGAAACTCGTATCATGCCTGTGATTGAGCGTCAATGGTAACGCATTATTACCGATGTGCCAATCGAGCTATGGGTATGAATTGACCGGTAAATTGGTATAATCGGTTTGCTAGTTTTAGTGAAGTGCATTCTGGCTTCACTAGTGGTCACTATTGGTACACCCAATTTAACAAATTATACTGCGTCAATGTTTTAAGTTATTTTGTTACAAAATAAGTTGTTACCATGGAAAACCTTATACTTATACAAGTTGTCTGAAGTCTGAGATGAACTGTATGTAGTATGTCTAACCGGTGGGAGGGAAGCGCTGTGCCGCGCTCCCGACTGCATGGGTATCTTGCTTGTTTCTCCCGTGAAACAGCTTTGCTGTGTTTCGGAGAGAAGGGCAAGACAAGCAGTGTAATTACTGGCACCGAGACTTACCATCTTATGTCTCAGGATAGGCAACACATAAATGAATTGCCTGGGGTCGTTCCAGGTATACTAGTTTATGTTCATGAGTGACGTCGACCACTTACCATCGGGTGGTACGTTTGCCAGTTTGCCTATCCAACTAACATAAAAAAAAAAAAAAAAAACATGGCAAGGTAAAGTGACATCGCTTTGTAGCCGAAATTATATCATCTTTGAGATAACGATAATAATTTTCTAGCCAATGATCAATCAAATATCGTGACAGTGCAACGACAACAACTGTCAAGTGTCAACAAAGTTCGACAAGAAGTGTCAAATCGGACCAAAAAATTAAAATGAATATCTATGTAAATAGACCTCATACACACTATAACACAAAATTGTGAAAATGTTGCCCTCCATGGCCCACGCCCACGGATAACGAATCAATATCAATAATAAAATAACATAAGTTTGACATAAGTGTTCGATAACCAATTCACAGTTTATGATTTTGTTACGAATTTTAACATTGTCTACCAACTTGCGATAACGATAACGAGTGACATAATTGACGACGGCTTATGTCAATCCCATACATTTTATTCTTTTCGAACTTCGTTATCGTTTTTTTAATGTTACTTTGTCTAAGGCCTCAGTATCTTGAATGAACTGCTTCCGTGAAACAGCTTAGCTGTGTTGCGAAAAAAAGGGCACTACAGGCAGTGTTACTAGCAACGTGATAAGTAACACGTGAATTGCCTGGTAAAGCTCCTGAACCTATGTGGGGACTCGTACTTGAGAATTCACTACCCCACTAAACCACCTGCGAGTGCCTTCAGTCGCTTTTTAGGGCCTAAGAAGGGAGTGAGGGACTGCCCGGCTCCCACTAAGCAGTCCTTGCGACGGTCTGCCTTATTTATAGGCCAGGTTCCCATCTCGACCCGACACGAGCACAAGAGGCGTTACAGAAGACGCATTAAGTAGCGCCTCCTACGCACCCCTATAATTCGTGGCCCGCGGGAGAAGACCTCGTCGACGGCCTCCTCTCTCACCCGTGGGTACACGTTGCCTGGGCTAATCCTGAATGAACTCGTTTATGTTTATGCGTGCCGATGACCACATACCATCATGTGACTCAATCAACGGGCAGCGTTTGCCTCGCCGACGTGGTTCAGGCCTTGTCGATGCGGTGGGGCCCAGTAGCCTAGGGTGAGCCCAGCACCTTGGGTGAAGCTAATTAAGCCGAGGGGGCTCTTTGTACCCCTCTTATAAGAATAGGGGGCAAAAGAGCATGGGGCAAGGGGTGAGGACGGGAACCTCACCCCATTGTACAGTCCCCATTGAGAGGGGTCTGTGGTGCGGGACAACCCCGCTGTGGAGGTGGCGTCGGTCCCATGACGGACTGACTAGCTGTCGTGGCGCCCTGTTTGCTCAACAGATCCGGGGCACCTCACCAAAGGCGGCATTGGTGGCACTCGCCGGGTTTTAAGAAGTAGAGCTGCGTCCACTTAGCTTTCGGGCGCAGCGAGTCCCACATACCCGCGTGGGGAGACCCACTCCCCGCAGGATGCCGCAGAGCATTTCCCGGCGTTAAAGAAAGAAGAGAAGCGTTTGCCTATCCAATTAACATAAATAAGGAAGCAAAAGATTTACATATCAATAGGAAAATAACATAATGCACTTATAGGTGGGAGGGAAGCGCTGTGCCGCGCTCCCGGCTGCATGGGTACCACCATCTTGCTTGTTTCTCCCGTGAAACAGCATTGCTGTGTTTCGGAGAGAAGGGCAAGACAGGCAGTGCAGCAATTACTGGCACCGAGACTTAACATCTTATGTCTCAGGATAAGCAACACATAAATGGGTTCCTTCTTTACCGTGTCCGGCGACAGCAGAGACGAGAAGAAGACCAGAGGCTATGCAGATGAGTGTCCTTTAGCCTATCCTCCCCCACTCACACACCGCACGAAACCCTACGATTCCACAGTGTCCAAATTCCATGCTCTTATTATTTCAAGTAATGTACAAAAGGATAGTAGAAACAAAATTAAGAATGTCGATACAAATAAGAACTTTTTTATACAATAGATAGTTTATAGGTACATAACTTTACATTACAACATTTTATTTACTTTACACCTAAACATGAAAAATGAATGCGGGTTTGTCGCATGTTCTTTGTATCTTTCCCTGAACGTTCCGTAGAAAAGTGGTTTTAGACATGAAATTATGTCTAAAATTCACAGAAATTTAACTATTATATTCTTGTCATGCATATCTTAATAAATAAATAAACATTATCCAACAATCACACCACGTTAACCTAGCCCCGTGGTAAGTCCGTTATAACTTGTGTTACGTATACTAGGAATGGAAATAAATTTGAGCAATTTATATGATCCGGTGCAGACATGTATTCATCATACAAATTATCTGCACTTGGCGTGATTCGAACCCGCGACCGCTGAGTATAAAGTGTCCAGTAGCCTCACCACTTGACTGTCAACTTAATGTTAGGCAAGGGTATATCCTCCTCGGAAGCTAAGAGGGGGACATATAAGGACATAGTTCGCCTATGCGGTGGCTCGATACGACTTGGAGAATTTCACCCACAAGAACTTATTGGGCATGAAAATACACACGAAAAGACAAGACCGAACCATGACCAACTAGAATAGATGCAACCCAAATATTTAAAACAATATGTTATAAATGTAATCACATGCATAATCAACGTGATTCTGTAATGGGGCGACGAGTTTAATTACCGTTACGTAATCGTGAATGAGTTAAATAACACTAGTATGTACATAACTAATGTTTTATATAAAATTATTTATATATTTCATCATCTTCGTCATCACTATCCTCCGTTATTGCCCATATTATCATAGGTCCAGTGTCTTATTCTATCATAATTGTTGATATTATTAAATAGATAAAAGTAGTAATTAATGAATCTAATTTGATCTCTAGTTTCACAAAATCTACATTTATCTTCTCTCCTCTTAATCCCTTTAGGGTAATATATATAATAGTATTTAATAGCTCCTCCACACGTCAACAGATTTATCGGCAGACGCGTCTGCCGATGTTAGATATATATATAGATTTGCTCGTCTGTCGTAGGTATTTAACGTCGGCAGATGCATCCGCCACAAATCTGGTTGTTCGGATCAAAGACTTCAGCGCGAAAGTTTGGCGTCCGACAGACGTGTGGACGCACGTCGACAGATGGATCGGCAGACGTCGGTGCATGCATTTGGCGATGTCTGCGGGTGCGTCTGTCGACGTGTTGAGGGGCCGATATGATATTATATGCATTTACTATGATACTCAGAGCATTTCCTGGTTTTAAATAAGAAAAAGCTTTCTAACCACTCCATTAATATATTTTTCATTACCAACACGATTTGGATAATTCCATATCCCGAATATTATACGATTTTTCGCATAAGACGCGTTTCTAGTTTAGTCCCTGTGAAATCGTCCACGGGTTTTACTGTATGGTCATGTTATGCAATAATTACAAGCAAAAAATTCAAATTCATTTCTACTCTAGCACCTCTTAAAGAATGACTACTAGGATTTGCCGGCATATTGGAAACAGGTCGACCGTAAGAAATACAATTGCAGTACACGCTGACTGACAAAGCTATTGATTATTCATCGTTGTTGCTTAACGACTCAGAAAACGGATGCTGCGAATGAAATCTGAAAATCAGGTCTGTTATGGACAATGAAAAAGTGAACATACTGAAATTAACTGGGCATTTAAAATGTTATCTCGACGTTATGTTATCTATCGTCAGCCACTTACTGACCGCAGCTGGATATGATTTTCTGCTGAATTAAAGTTTTCGTTATCTATAATATTATGATATCCTAGAATAAATACTGTTACATATTATGTAAATTATGGTATATAATAGTAATAAATAGTATTAAATAATAGTAATAGGTGTGATTTTGATTTTTTTATTTTTTTTTATAATATTGAAGATTTGTTTAATAACAATAATTGGATGAAACGGCTGAATGGTTTTCCTCAGTTACTTATATAAATAAGTAATGACCCGAACTGAAATAAGATATCTCTTATACATAATGGATTATACTTTCAAAATAAATATATTATTATTAAAGACCAATATATTATTAAACACCATAATATGTTATATAATGCGGTTTTTTTATAGAAAAGGGGGCAAACGGATAGTCGTTTCACATGTTGTAAATGATAAGTGACATTCATAGTCACCCGCTACATCATTAGCAGATGCGTTGCCGGCCTTTCAGTTATGAGTATGCTCTTTTCTTGAAGGTCCCCAAGTCGTATCGATTTGGAAATACCGTATAATACCGTAACGATGCGTACAGTGTATTACATAGTCCACAACGCATCGATACCAAAAATAAATAGTTGAAAAAGTAAATTAGCAATCTCTAATTAAAAATAAGCCGATTTAAACAAAGAACGGGCGCCCATGAAAATAGTAATGTAATAAAAACATTTTACAAAAAATTCAAACCGACTTCAAAACTACTAAACTAAAAAGTAATAAAATAACAGTTTCTTTAATTTTTGTGCTTACAACATATAATCAACTTAATCTTCTACTAAAATACAATCTTTGCGTTTACCACGTCATTATAGTTACTTTTGGAGTCGGTGTCAGCCAAGGTAGGTAGGTAGGTAATGTACAGCAACAAATACGACACCGACTCCAAAAGTAACTATAATGACGTGGTCTTCGAAATCTTGGCGTTCATTGAAGGAGGCATGTTCAGCAGTGGATGGATAAAGGATGATGATGATGATGGTGATGGTGATGATGATGATGATTACAATGACCGCGACATACTATGGTGTGCTACCAAAGCATCCTAAACAATTGTTACATCGACACGTAATAAAATTATCATATCATCAAGATAAACAAAACCAACCAAATAGGCATTATTGGGAATAACTAAAAAACGGCTTGTCAGATCTTAATACAATTAATATGGGACCAAATTGGAAACACCAGCTTTCAAACAAAAAAATAACCATCGAAATCCATTCACAAACGGCGGAGATATCGTGTCACATACATACAAAAAAAAAAAAAAAAAAAACACAGACGAATTGAGAACCTCCTTTTTTTTTGAAGTCGGTTAAAAATAAAACAGAGTCTAAAAACAGTTTAACAACCTTGACCTACCTTTATAGCTTAGAGAGTCCTCTGTCCTCTTTATTTTGAAAAGAATAAAAATAGACCAAAAGAAGGAGGACAATCAAAAATGTCATTAATCATTTTGAGTTTTGACAACAGAGGTCGACGTTCGTTTGAAATTTCGGTTTCCAATACATAATAATGTTATGTATTGGAAACGATACAACTTAGGCACCTTCAAGAAAAGAGCATCCTCATATTTGAAAGGTCGGCAACGCACCTAATTTTTTGGTGTAGCGGGTGTATATGGATGTGGTGTCCAGGTGAACCGACTGACCGTTTCACTCCTCTTCTATAAAAAAATTGGAATTGGATTAGTGGATGGCTTAGTGGCCATTTTCTGGTATTGGTGTTACCAGCCTGATACTTTCCACGTGGGCCTCTCTCGGTGAACTAAACGGCCGCTTCTCGCATTCAACTTGGGCCAGGTATTGCGTGAAATCGTTACTCAAAATTTGATCTACTATACTAATTAACACAATGCCTTGAAATTCTTTAATAAAAATGATACAGTATTTATCGTTAAACCTGCTGCTTTTCTTCACAGTCATTTGGCAGATAATTTACAATTGATAGCAATATTAATACTCGTCATTGCAACTGTCCAAAAACATCACAATGGATCTTCTGATTATAATTTCAACACCATCATAAATTATCATTTGATATCAAGATAGTTAATAGAATCAGGCGTTACTTTGCGGAAATCCATTATATAATACAATTTAATATCTTATTTGATATCAAGGTTTGCAAATTTGCAAGATGATGAATGAATGATGTCCTCCTTCTCCAGTCTCGAGAAATCCTTACAATTTTCAGGTTATGTTCCTTAAGAATATGATATTGGTAAAATATGGGGTTTTTTATAGGTTATATGCGTACTTTCTATGGTTAAAATGATCGATAAAACATGGATAAAACATATTCAATTTTAATAGAAACAAGAAAGTAACTTTACATGGTTATATACCTACTTAAAATTTGATCCAAAAAAACTACGCAAATTCACGAGTCGCTAGATTTATGACCTGCAAAAAGTTTTCTTACGTTTCCCTTCAATATGGTTTAAGAAATATTCCAACAGTTGTACCTTTCATTTCTTCTCTCGCACTCAATTTTGTATGAGTTCTTTTGTTCCTTTCACTCGACTTAACCTTGCTGCATCATGGGCGCTCCGGTAAGCGCGATTTAACAATGCGTTGTTTTTACTATGGAAATAAAGCTTTAATATTGTAGTTACTGAGATGCTTTTATTGCGTTCTACCCTCGTAGACAATGAAATATTATAAATGTGAAAGTAAGTTTGTTTGTTACGCTCTCACGCGAAAACTACTTAGCCGATCATCATGAAACTTTGTACACATATTCTTGGAGGTATTAGAAGTAACAAAGGATACTTTTTAGGGTTCCGTGGCAAAAACGGAACCCTTATAGATTCTATTATATTATTTCCGAAACTACAAGATCTATACTGTTGAAACTTGGTAAGTAGATGTATTCCTTGAACCGCATTAAGATTTTTACACAAAAGTAGAAAAGAAACAATAAATTTTGGGGGTCCCCATACTTAGAACTGAAACTCAATTTTTTTTTTCATCAAACTCATACGTGTATCTTTGGATAGGTCTACAAAAATAATATTGAGGTTTCTAATACCATTTTTTTCTAAATGGAATAGTTTGCGCGAGAGACACTTCCAAAGTGGTAAAATGTGTGTAACTAAAATAAGAGAATGATAAAACTAAAAAAATATATGATGTAGGTACATTATGGTAATGTACATCATATTTTTTTTTTAGTTTTATCTAAACTTCCACCGAAAATTTGTTTGAACTAGATCTAGTAATTAGTTTTTTTTAATACGTCATAAATCAATTTACCTTTCATTCAACTCAATTATATAAAAAAACATTTTCAAAATAAACCATATTTTTAGTTAGTGTCTAATGTTGTCAAGTATGTAATGGTACGGAACCCTTCGTGCGCAAGTCCGACTAGCACTTGGCCGGTTTTTTTTATTATAAAAACAAATCTTATCCTGCGCAGACGAAGTCGCGGGCACCAGCTACACAAGTTGCAGTATGGAATAGACATTGATGGATAAGCTACATATCGGTTCTTAAGACGTAGGATTTTTATAATGAAACAACTTTTCATTCATGGTCACGGGAGGACTCAGCCCATTGTTGCTTTAAAGCAGTGTTTTGTAATCTGTGGGTCGCGACCCCCAGGGGACCCTTAGTCCTGCTCGGGGGGTTGCAGCAGAAGGTAGAGAGAAAGAAAGAAGATTCTGCATTACAGTAAAAACACAATTACAATGAAAAGATGGTCTTGTTTATTTAAAAATTGTAGTGTTTCAATAATTCTTTTTGGCGGCCTACCTTACGTCCCAAGTGGGTCGCCAGAAATTTTTAACCGGTAAAGGTTTCGCCTATTTAGAAAGATGAAAAAACATGTAAAACGATAAAATCAAAAAATAGTTGTTTGATTATAATTAATGATATTCGTTACATTAGAAAACAATACTTTGGATTTTCTTTAAATTACAGATGTCGCTTATTATGGTATGTATAAGATAATACTATCCACGAAAATTTATTATCATTATAAGTTACTGTGGGAGGGAAGCGCTGTGCCGCGCTCCCGGCTGCATGGGTACCACCATCTTGCTTGTTTCTCCCGTGAAACAGCTTTGCTGTGTTTCGGAGAGAAGGGCAAGACAGGCAGTGTAATTACTGGCACCGAGACTAAACATCTTATGTCTCAGGATAGGCAACACATAGATGAGTTGCCTGGGCTCATTCCAGGTAAACTAGTTTATGTTCATGGGCGACGTTGACCACTTACCATCAGGTGGCACGTTTGCCAGTTTGCCTATCCAACTAACATAAAAAAAAAAAAAAAAAAAGTTCCTATTCCTCCACTAGTGTATGCAGGCCTCCTGGTCGTCCTTGAAATTTGAACCGAGAGGGTTGCTCTTTGTACCCCTCTTTTAAGAAGACGGGACAAAAGAGTAGGAGGCATGGGGCGAGGATGCGAACCTCACCTCATTGCACTGTCCCGACGTTGGGAGGCGTGTTCTGTGGTGCGAGATAACCCCTCTGTGGAGGTGGCGTCGATCTCCTGAGGGACTGACTAGCCGTTGAGGTGCCCTGTTGCTCAACAGATCCGGGTCACCTCACCAAAGTCGGCATTGGTGGCACTCGCCGGGTTTTAGTGGGTAGAGCTGCGTCCACTTTATCACCTTTCGGACGCAGCGAGTATCACATACCCGCGTGGCGAGTCCCCCTCTTCCGTGTGATGCTTAAGAGCATTTCCCAGCGGAAAAGAAAAAAAAGTAAGTAATATAGTAATAACTAACAGAAGCTGTATATTACTTCGAACCAACAATAAACATATACGAATTACAACAGCAAAGATGAGATCGTAAAATCCAATTCGCTAAATAATTTCATATATGTTTCCTGTCTTAATGGACCAAAAGGAGAAAGTTTTAATGAAATACGCGACTTACTCGGCTTATCATATTAGTTAATTCACTAGATAAATATGACTTGATGTAATGTTATAGCTTAATGTTCTAGAAAATACACTTACAGCATACTATTCAATTTATAAATATTTTCGATTCGAAATTTATTTGTCCATTCGTGAAACGTCGCATTGACGTGCTTATGAACAGTTTTTGGGACGACTTCAATTTTTTATTCGGGTGTCAATAATTTTGGCGTTCATCGAGATAAATCTGTACCTCTACCATGAGTTCGCATATGACATAACTATAGTAACGCAACACGAATCGAAAACCATACCTTAGTTTTTATTCGTGTTGCGTTTTTACGTAACTACTATAGTTATGTCATTTTCGCTTGTAAAAAAAACTCATGGTAGAGGTTCTGGTCTCCATTTCTATCATACATGACATGTTACGGTGGATACGTCACAAGGATATTTGATGTCTATACCGCCGCGTGATCTGGTATCGGTAACTTAAGCTCTTGAGATCAGCACTGTGCTAGGTTCAATAAAAAGAAACTGGACTACCAAGTAAAATAGAGGACGAGTCATGGTAAATTGATCAACGTCACTATGACCATAATCGAGTACTTTCGAGAACAGTTTCTGTTGTCAGACGTGGGGATTTCAAGCATTTTTGAAGTGAAAACTTCTTTTAGCGCGGTACGCATATTTTTAGATAAGATAAAATCTCTGAACTTGGGACACCGTTACGAGACGCGGTGTCGTGAGACGCTTTTTGACGTTTATATGACGTTTGATTTATTTATATAAGATTATGCAATATTTGTTTTGCTAATTATGTTGCTTCTAAATTATTCGAAGGAACTTCGTTCCTACCTGGTGTCTCATGACACGACTTCTTTTTTTATTATTTTAAGTACATAAAAATAACAAATATTTAAGTACACAGTTTTAGTGTCAACTATGATTATAAAGTTATATAGTTTGTTATCTAATTACTGGATTTATTTTTGAAGTGAAAAGTTCATTAGGCGCATTAAACACTTTTTGGGTGAATAAAAATCACGGAATTCGCGTCATCGCCACCCTTTATATTATGCTCGATGTCGCCATCTAACGCTTAGTATTAACCGGCTAAGTTTAGTAATACATAACCAATCGTCAAACACACTTAAATTTCAATGTCATGCGGCCATTTTGTGCGCCGATTAAATTGTATAGGTTGTCATAATCTATTACAGCCTGTATTATAGGTATTTGAATTTAATTGTTTTGTTTGTTTCTATCGGCAGTCCCTGTGACTGGCTGGTTTTTTTTTATATTAGTTGGATAGGCAAACTGGCAGACGTGCCATCTGATTGTAAGTGGTATGCGTCCCCCATGAAAGTAAGTGGTCAGCGTTGCCCATGAAAATTAACATGTTTACCTGAAACTAATCCAGACAACTCATGTATTGCCTATCCTGAGACATGAGTTGTTAATTATCTGTGCCAGTAATGACACTGCCCGTCCTGACCTTCTCTCCTAAACAAATCAAGGCTTTTTGACGGGAGAAACAAGCTAGTTGATGGTATCCAAAAAGACTGAAGCACGGCACAGCACGCCGGGAAACATGCATAAATATATCATGAAAAACACAAATTCACCAGCAAAGACGACCTCTGTGGCTCAGTGGTAAGCGCGTTGGCGTTCAAGCCGGAGGTTGCGGGTTCGAATCCCGCCAGGGAACAAAAATATTTTCTATGTTCCTGGGTCATGGCTGTATATTAAATTTGTGTATCATATAATAAAAATCTTAAATGTATGTATAGTATAAAAGTATTAAGTATATTTCCGTTGTCTGGTACCCGTAACACAAGATCTTCGAGAACTTACCACGGGACCAGATTGACGTGGTGTAAAAGCGTCCATAGATAATAATAATAATAATAAAGCTGCTTCGTGTAAGAAATAAGTAGTTAGTAGAACCATGGCGAAGGAATGTTGGCATACTTCAAAGAACGACAACATTATGATGATGATTGCATCATATATCACAATTACTGTTAATAATTTAGCTCTGATATTAGCTATATATTCTAGAACTAATATACGATTTAATACACTATTGCATTAAGTATTTAGTTCCCCGCTAATGGAATTCAGCAGCGAATTTCACTCGCGAGCTGTCATTTGAACATTGATTAGAAGTTTCTGGATGCTATCTCTATTTAGAGTTGCTCCATCAGATTATTAATTACTGTTATGAGAAATGTGTATTAAATTTACTGTTATATCTAAGACTGGGGCTCGTGTATATATGTATAATACATTGCTTAATGATTTTGTTTAAACTATAAAATAAAAATATTTGTATATAATTATATTATCTGTATTATATTAATACGTGACATACGCTGGGCGACTTTTAGTTAAATAAACTATAAAAACTTACGAATTATAAATCTACCAAAAGAATAGTTTACTGTACTTTTTTAATCTCTTGAAACAAAAATAAAAACAAGATATTCCGATTATTAATATATAAAAATGTTATAATATTTTCATATTTTATCAAAGTTATAATTTCCATTAGCTACAAAAACTTCGAACATGTATAACTTTTTTTTTCTATGGCCGTTTTTACATCACGTCAATTGGGTCCCGCGTGTGTTACTTTTATACTATAGATATATTTATGGTTTTTAATTTTTATAACATAATACACATATTTAATACACATCCATGACCCAGGAACGCGGAAAACTTTTTGTTCCCTAACGGGATTCGAACCCGCTATCCATTGAGCCGCAGAGCTCTAATAATAGCTATAGCTATGGTTTATATAGAACACGTATAAGCCCCACGATGACAAATTGAAAGCTTCATTAATAACGTGTACACGTGTGAATCCAATATCTTAGTACTTTTCATTGCGTATTGATTAAAATTTGATATTGGGGTCGAGATTAAGATCGATATCTGCTCCAATATGCGGTATCACGCAGGAGATTGTTCGTACTAAACCATGAGATGAATTTGATTGTCCATTTTCACGAAACTAAATAATGCAGTGAAATATTTTACAAGGTTTATTAGATGAGCTCTACATTAAAATACGCATAGACGTAGATTTCTCAGTCCAATCTTCCAACATGCTAGGCTCTTATAATGGGATAAAGTGTTTTGTAAGTTGGGATGTAGGTGCAGGGAACTATTTTAGTCTCATTTTTACAAAATCTTATACTATTCGGCGTAGGTCCACCATTCGTTGCCACCGCTGCTACTCCTGTGTAGCCAGGATCGACAGTAACCAAATAAACCTTTGATAAAATCTCAGGGAGGTGAAAACTGCCTTGGGGCCCGCAACAAATTTAATTAAAAGGATTAAGGAGTAGGAATTATTTTTAGTTTCCCTCCTCAATTTTTCACTAGCATAATGCTACATACCCACTAACTTATCTGTTAACTAAGTGGTAGCGACACCGTCGATTAGTGTTGCAAATTGATATAAGTTGCCCAGAGTTGGGTTTATTTCATAAGTGATTTATTCTAATTTCCCATTACATAAACTTTGTTTATAATAAAATACTTACTATCTACAGTCATAAAAATTCTTTAGTTGGCTCACTCAGCACTTCAAATTGATTTAAGTTACCGTTTACCGTTTACCGTTTACCGTTAAAAAAGTAACCATAAATATCGGGTAATTTACAAAAATAAAGTTGACAACACTAACCTGTAGAGGATGACATTATCACTGAATAATATAGCCATATTTTTTTTTTCTTTAACGCCGGGAAATGCTCTGAGGCATCCCGCGGGGGAGTGGGTCTCCCCACGCGGGTATGTGGGACTCGCTGCGCCAGACAGCTGGTAAATGGACGCAGCTCTACCCACTAAAACCCGGCGAGTGCCACCAATGACGCCTTTGGTGAGGTACCCCGGATCTAGAAAACAAACAGGGCACCTCGACGGCTAGTCAGTCCCGCAAGGGACCGACGCCACCTCCACAGAGGGGTTGTCCCGCACCACAGAACAACCCCTCCCAACGTCAGGACAGTACAATGGGGTGAGGTTCCCATCCTCACCCCTTGCCCCCTGCTCTTCTGTCCCCTCTTCTTATAACAGGGGGTACAAAGAGCCCCCTCGGCCCAATTAGCTTCGCCCAAGGTGCACCGCTCACCCTAGGTTACTGAGCCCCACCGACACGACAAGGCCTGAACCATGGTGGGGACTGAATAATATAGCCTAGATTCATAATCATTAGTCCGAATACCGCTGTGAATCTAAGTTAACACCTGCAAAGATGCGCTGTACAGGTAGTATAAAAAGTACTAGCTGTTGCCCACAACTTCGCACGCGTTAACTTAGATTTACACTCGTATCCGTATTTATGATGGTTATTTTTAAGCCAAAATTACTCCTTATAACATCAGCTATCTGCCAGTGAAAACCTCGTCAAAATCGGCCCAGCCGTTTTAGAGATTAGCCGGAACAAATAGACAGACAGACAAAAATGGTAACAAAAGTTATTTTATTATATGCACTTTGTATACGGCCATATGCATTTATTAAAAAGCGGTTATTTTAATATTACAAACACTCCAATTTTATTTATCTGTATAGATGTATAGATTAAAGTGTATAAAGTTTTAGAAAGCGTTTAGAATAAGCTTAAGGTCGTCGACAGAACTTTTGTGGCCGCGTGTGGCCTTATAAACCAGATCTAACGTCTGATTCATTAAAGGAAATGCCGACACCGCTACGTAACACGCGTTCACCTCGTTCATCTTGTTTGTCAATTGTCCGCTAGTCTCTGCGGCGGGTTTGCTTACTTTTTCTTTACTTCCTTATATTGCTGTTTGCGACAGCAAATATCCTACAGGAAGTTTTGCACTTTAATTCATTTTAGCCTTTTTTCTGTTCCGCGGGGAAATGCTCTGTGTGTGTAAAACATGTGGGACTCGCTGTGCCTGAAAATTGGTAAGGTGGACGCAGCTCTACCCACTAAAACCCGGCAAGTTCCACCAATGCCGCCTTTGGTAAGGTGCGCCGGATCTGTTGAGCAACAGGGCACCTCGATGGCTAGTCAGTCCTCCAAGGGACCGACGCCACCTCCTCAGAGGGGTCGTCCCGCACCACAGAACAACCCCTCCCAACGTCGGGACAGTGCAATTGGGTCCCCTTCTACTCTTTGTCCCCTCTTCTTATAAGAGGGGTACAAAGAGCACGGTGCTGTTCACATGGCTTCGCCCAAGGTGCTAGGTTCACCTTAAGCTACTGAGCCCCACCGCCATGACAAAGCTTGAACTATGGGGAATTAATTTTACCCTGAATTACCCATGACCGGAAGACCGTTTTAAGCACATCCCTTACTTCAGTAAACGTTTGTTTTTTTTTTTTTTTTTTTTTTCTTAATAATAATATTAAAAGTGTTTGAAGTTCATTCACACGAATGTGTGGAAATTCACCACATTACATTTGGCCAATAGGTGGCCACCCTCCTCGCGTAATTTCGAGGAGATCTGTGCCCAGCAGTGGGACAGATGAAGGTCGCTTATAATGATAATCTTCTAATGACTAATCCATCGTTAAAATCATGTCCATATGTGGAAAATCCCACTTCAAATTCTTGTGGACTTTATAATTGGGTATATAATATAATATGTTGGGACAACTCACACACGACCATCTGATCCCGAACTAGGCAGATGTTCTTATGTTAACCAGACAACTGACATATACTTAAATATTTCTAAATACATACATATTATAGATAAGTAGTATGTATTTAGAAATATACCCAGACACAGAACAAATGATCAAATTATTTACTTTAACGAGTAAACAACAAAGTGCCCGCCATTTAATTTTACGATATAGTATTTCCAGTGACGTCACTCGGCCTAGGACACGTATAAGATCAAGATAATTCATTAACACTAAACTTACGTCCGTAATAAAGTTCAATGAAATACATTCAAACGACAATAAACGATGAAAATGACGATGATTATTATGTCCCGTCCCGTGAAAATGACGATGATTATTATGTCCCGTCCCGTGAAAATGACGATGATTATTATGTCCCGTCCCGTGAAAATGACGATGCTTATTATGTCCCGTCCCGTGAAAATGACGATGATTATTATGTCCCGTCCCGTGAAAATGACGATGATTATTATGTCCCGTCCCGTGAAAATGACGATGATTATTATGTCCCGTCCCGTGAAAATGACGATGATTATTATGTCCCGTCCCGTGAAAATGACGATGATTATTATGTCCCGTCCCGTGAAAATGACGATGATTATTATGTCCCGTCCCGTGAAAATGACGATGATTATTATGTCCCGTCCCGTGAAAATGACGATGATTATTATGTCCCGTCCCGTGAAAATGACGATGATTATTATGTCCCGTCCCGTGAAAATCGACTCAGCCGTTTTAGAGACGTTTTAGCTGGAACAAACAGCTGTCTGTTTGTTCCGAAGCCGGATCCAACAACAACAGGTTCTTTAAATTTGGCAACATTAGACAAACTCATCTATACTATATAATATTATAAAGCTGAAGAGTTTGTTTGTTTGTTTGAACACGCTAATCTCAGGAACTACTGGTCCAATTTGAAAAATTCTTTCAATGTTAGACAGCTTATTTATCGAGGAAGGCTATAGGCTATATAACATCACGCTGTGACTTATAGGAGTTGAGTAATGCGGGCGAAGCTACAGGGAACAGCTAGTGAGAATATTCTTAGAACGTCACAATTAAATACGTCTCGTAACATAATAATTATGAAAGTTTGGATATTTGTTCTAAATCACGTCAGAACGGCTAAACGAATCGGGGTAAAATTTGGAACACAGATAGATCACTGTTTGGAATCGCATATTATATTTTTGATGGACTCGCAGAAAGATAGGTACTAAGCATTGACTAAATTAACTATTTGGACATTTGTAATCTAAAATTTTACGTGGATGGAGTGTGTATCTGAACGTTACTTAGTTTTATTTTTCTGTTGTATTTTTGTTATTTTGTGTGTATAAAGAATAAGTACCTGGATGACCTTTTTTTTTAATAAAATGACATTTTCTAAAAATGATTCCTAGCTAGATGGATTTATCGCCCCCGAAACCCCCTAAATACTAAATTTCATGAAAATCGTTGGAGCCGATTCCGAGATTCCAATTATATATATATATATATTGAATATATATATAGAATTGATTATATCTTATATCTTTAAATGAGCAATTCTTATATATATATATATATATATATATATATATATATATATATATATATATATATAAGAATTGCTCATTTAAAGATATAAGATATAATCAATTCTATTCTCGAACAAGCATTTTTTACCAAAACAAACACGAATTTTAACAATATAATATGAAACAATGAATTTGAATGTATCAAAAAGGATTTGGTTCAGCTTAATCTGTTTCATCCACTCTGGCGCGGACCTTCCGACTCAATAGCCAATATCGAGAGCGCCAAAATGGAAAATGGAAGCGATCCGAATGAGAAATAAAATATTCATTCTTCATCACACAGATTTGAAAATTCATTATTTGATTTCTATGTATCTATGCGATCGCATATTAAATATTCTATTTTGACTTCGCAAGTCAAAAATTAAATTAAAACAATCATAAAAAACACTATAATTAAAATACAAACAATCATTTGTATATAATGATAATATAGTAAATATATATCATTTCATGAGCTTTGTAGCTCATTATTGTGACATGAAGAATACGGAGCGATGTAAATTTTAAGTTTTATGTATGTATGTATTATAGAAAAAACTCAATACAAACGGGTAATAACCGCTACCCGGACACAAAACCGCAAACGTTTTGCAGATCATTGAGATAAGTGCATTGTCATATTGACAGTGGTGAAAGGGCTTTATATGGGGGAAGTCCCAATTAACTTTTTGTGGTAAAAGATCTTATTCTATAGAAAGCTCTAAAAAGTGCAAATTCGCTGTATTGGTCTACTAATTTGATGAATAGTCCTGAAAGAAATGGGTCGATATTTGTTGCTGAATCACAATATTAAATATATCGAAGTACATTTTGATATTAAAACGATATCAGCATCTCCTGCGCCCTGAAAATAATTGTGCACTAATAAATTCAATAAGTGCTTAATTTCGGTATCGATTATATTCAATAATCCAATCATATTCCAATAATAAGATTTCTATCTCATTCCAAAACTGCTCCAACGAAAGTATCGATATAAAACCTTACTATTGTTAATACTATTGTGTGGTAAGTGCCTGTTTCGAATACCAATTCACAGTTGTTGTATTATTTGACTATTATCGATTTTCTATTAATGTGTTCATTCAGCTCAATTGGAGAAGTGGGTCACTCGCAGGTTTACCGATGGAACTGATGCGCTTTTTATTTTTTGTGGCCACCATCCTGCATTTTTTTGTATTTCATTTATAGTATGGACAAATTTTAATTTCAGAACTAAAATGTTCAATTTTAAAATTCTTAAAAATGATACCGAACCCTTATAGGATCTCTTTGTTGTCCGTATGTCTGTCTGTATGTCAAACCAAAGCCTATAAGGCACTTCCCTTTTACATAGAACCATGAAAGGTGAAATGTCAAAGCCGTTAATTTGTTGGTATATTACATACATAAAAAAGAATATTTACGGAACCCTCAGCGTGCGCCTCGGACTCGCGCTTGTACTCTTTGACTGACTCTTTGAATTTGACTTTGACTCTTTTTGGCTGGAAAGAAATGTTATTTTACCTGCTTATAGCATCTGTACTGATATAAAAAATATACATCCGAAGAGCATGAAGAATTTCACAGAAGTTTATTTACTTAAAAAAACTACATTACTAGTTAGGGTAGTAGGGTATTATTATAGGGTAATCCCCTATATTAATATGTTAAAAAATGTCAAACTTCGCTTTTATGGAAATACGGCGTTGCGATAAAACGAAACCCTGAGTTTCCTTCCTTGTACTAACTACGCCCCCGTTTATATTTAGCTTACATTCTGTTATAAACTAACTTTTATGTTAGTTGGAGAGGCAAATGGGTAGACGAGCATCATGATTGTATGTCAGCGTCGCCTATCACCATAGTTAACCAGAGACAACTCATTCATGAGACATAACATGTTAAGTCACTGTGCCAGTAATTACACTGCCTTTTTTTTCTTTAACGCCGGGAAATGCTCTGAGGCATCCCGCGGGGAGTGGGTCTTCTCAGGCGGGTATGTGCGTCTCGCTGCACCCGAAAGCTGGTAAGTGGACGCAGCTCTACCCACTAAAACCCGGCGAGTGCCACCAATGCCGCCTTTGGTGAGGTGCCCTGGATCTAATGAGCAAACAGGGCACCTCGACGGCTAGTCAGTCCTCCAAGGGACCGACGCTACAACCGACAATAAAAGGGGTACAAACAGCAGCCCCCTCGGTTCACTTGGCTTCACCCAAGGTGCTGGGTACACATAAAGCTACTGAGCTCCACCGCCACGACAAGGCTTGAACCATGGTGGGGAATTCCTTTTACCCTGAATTACCCATGCTTGAGACCGTTTTAAGCTGCTCTTTTGTTCTCTCTTCTTATAAGAGGGGTACAAATAGCCCCCTCGGCTCAATTAGCTTTGCCCAAGGTGATTGGCTTACACTAAGCTACTGAGCCCCACCGCCACGTCAAGGCCTGAACCATGGTGGGGAGTCATTACATTGCCGTTCTTGCCCTTCTCTCCGAAACACAGCAATACTAACAAAATTCTAACAACAAAGAAAATCGTTAATTTCTTTCATAAACATACTATATCATAAGTAAAATTATCCTCCGTGTTTAAACTCACAAATTATCAAAGACACCCCTATTAGATATTAATACATGCATAATCTTTGCAAAGTACTTAATTCGGTGTTCCAGTGGAGTCAACCTTGATGTTTAAACAATGGATCAAATGGGGCAGTACAAAGTGGACAGGCTCAGGTGCCACACTCGAGGCCCCCACTCGCCTCAAGCCCCCTCAAATCGACGCTGTCGTCTAAATTTTTTCCTCTCATTTCGCCCTGAATCTCAAACAATGCACAATTAAATCACTTTTAAGATTAAAGAGACATTTTCGAATTCACAGCGCAAATGTTGAGTACGAATGACAAGATCGTCAATGTCATGAGGAAATTTCATTAAAAAATCACAAGGAAAAGCGTTACATGATTTAATCACAATATTATAATGGTATTAGATAATTTCTAGGAACAAGTATCATATGGAATTGACATTCGCGTATACCCGAAAGGGACAGGCGTATTTTACAGAGATACCACATTCATAATAACAAGTCTACTTATTTTCATGAAACAAGTAAATTAATAATAAAAAATAAAAACTGGTAAAGGTTGATAGATAACTATAAGCATTAGCCCTAACCAAACATTTATTGTAATATTAGACAGCTGCATTTTTCCGGATTATCGAAAATATTATCTAATGACTAATAACTAACCGCTAAAAACATAAATAATAAAAAAGAAGGCTATATACGTCTTAATATGTATGATCTATAGTACATAGCCTTTTAGGATAGCAAGAAACATATTTGTTTTTATTGTGTTTATTTCAAAAATTCCAGTCACCCTTTTTATATAATACCACATTCTTGGGTAATCTGCCTATAACAAAACTGGTATCACCATACCTACATAAACCGACCAAATTAAAAAGTAGTACAAAATGGCGGCATATTTGACAAACTGTTCGCGAGTGAGAATGTTTGTATGGCATTCAAATTTAGTCGATAATTTTTTGTTGGGCACATCATTGTTGTGCCCAACAAACAAAGTGATATTATGACAAAGACAAAAGAAAGTGTCTATGTCTCTGTCACTCTTAGAGTTTTTCGTATGTTGTTATCTCGTTCCAATACGGTATTATTATTAGCTTGTCAAATCTATTGATACTTGATCTTAGGATAATTTAGCTGGAATTTCGAATTTAGAATGGACGACCATTTAAACTATTCTTATTTTTAAACGACTTAAAAAGGAGGAGGTTCTATGTTCGACTGTATATTTCTTTTTTTAGGGGTCCGTCGCCAAATGGCAAAAAACGGAACCCTTATAGATTCGTCATGTCTGTCTGTCTGTCCGTCCGTATGTCACAGCCACTTTCTTCCGTAACTATAAGTGCTATACTGTTGAAACTTAGTAAGTAGATGTATTCTGTGAACCGCATTAAGATTTTGACACAAAAGTAGAAAAAAAAACAATAAATTTTGGGGGTCCCCATACTTAGAACTAAAACTCAAAATTTTTTTTTTCATCAAACCTATCCGTGTGGGGTATATATATGGATAGGTCTTCAAAAATGATATTGAGGTTTCTAATACCATTTTATTCTGAACTGAATAGTTTCGCGAGAGACACTTCCAAAGTGGAAAAATGTGTGTGTCCCCCCCTGTAACTTCTAAAATAAAAGAATGATAAAACTAAAAAAAATATATGATGTACATTACCATGCAAACTTCCACCGAAAATTGGTTTGAACAAGATCTAGTAAGTAGTTTTTTTATACGTCATAAATCGTAAACCGCAATTTTCCTTTCATGCAATCAACTCAAATATATAAAAAAATATTTAATTCCATAAACATAAACCATATTTATTGTTAAAGTGTCTATTATGTTGTATATTATGTAATGGTACGGAACCCATCGTGCGCGAGTCCGACTAGCACTTGGACGGTTTTTAAATGTATGTTTAGTGCCGAGACTTGGACTTTTTTGCCAATAAAATGAGTGAATCAATAATGATTTATGAGAGATTCATCCAATGAGTGAATAGAGAATCATTAATAATAATAATAATAGATATTTATTTGTGACACATAGGTAAAGTGATGGTACAGCTTAAGTATAATTATTCGATCTAATGGTCAGTTTCAAATCCCTTACAGACGTTGGTCGCTGATGGATTTCGTTGACCACACCACCAATTAGTGGCCGTGACTCATCTGCCTATATACCAAGATAAAAGATATCGTACAATAAAAAGTAAGCATAAGTTTATAATTAAGACCGAGTGAAGGAATAACCGAATACTCAGGACAATATCACTCGGACACCAATGTATGTTGATTAGTAAATGAAGACCTCTGTAGCTCAGTGGTAAGCGCGTTGGCGCTCAAGCCGGAGGTTGCGGGTTCGAATCCCGCCAGGGAACAAAAAATATTTTCTGTGTTCCTGGGTCATGGATGTGTATTAAATATGTGTATTATATAATAAAAATCTTAAATATATGTATAGTATAAAAGTATTAAATATATTTCCGTTGTCTGTTACCAGTAACACAAGTTCTTCGAGAACTTACCACGGGACCAGATTGACGTGGTGTAATAGCGTCCATAGATATTATTATTATATAAAAAAATGTTTTATACAACTGAAATCCATAGGCTTAAGTCTCTTAATTTTTGCTGCATTCGGGCACGAATTGACTACTCGATAGCAAGTAAGGATTAAGCCACAGTATGGGTTTACCAAATACGATTTCGCGAATTTCAACTACCCTAAAACATTTTAAATCTTATTTGAGATGTTCCCTCGCTATGTTTTCTTTTGTAGGTTTTTCTGAGTAACTTGAAGACACCTTTTAAAGTGATATTCAACAATGACTTTGAAAAACGACCTCGGTCTATCGAATTTCGTCACAATAGATGTGCGCGCTCAACTTCCGTTGCGCACAAACATTTTGCCCTCTATGCATCAAAAATTATAATAATTTAACTTTAAGAACTTACTTGCTGATGAAAACTTAATTCTATTTTTGCTTATTTATAATAAATATTATTCAACAATCACACCACGTTTACCTAACCACGTGGTACGTTCGTAAGAACTTGTGTTACGGCCTACAGATACTGGTGACGGAAATAAATTGAAGAAATTTAAATAAATACACAATTATATACACGTCCATGACCGATGCAGATATCTATATTCATCATATAAATTATGTGCAATTATCGGGGCTCGAACCCGCGACCGCTGTGCAGTGTCCAGTAGCCTGACCACTCGACCAGGAGGCTATCGCCTATCCCTATGTTACATAAGGTAGGCAAACTTGCAGACAATCCACGTGATGGTGAATTATAGACGTCGCCCAATACATTCACCTGGAAATATACTGTAACAACTTTTATGACGGCTTTACACTCTCGGTTAGGAAAACTCGCTATGTCTCTATCGATCCGAGGTCTCTCGATCCGCCTATAAATTGCGGCTACACTCTCCCCGAGACAGTCCGAAGCAAGGCGATCGCGAGAGTGTGGATGTAGGCGCTCGCCGACTTGGCCTGTCATTGGAACATTTACAGCTAAGGCGTTCCAATAGCTTTCACGTTGATAAGTAACACCACCAGTGTATACCTTACTAAAGTCTTATTATATTTTTATCTTAGTATTTTTTCTTAATAAAGTATTTTTTTTTAAGTGAAAACTTATTTTGGCACACCGGATACAAATTTTTGTAAGTTGTGAGTTAGGCTGATCCGTCACGCTTGGAGGTGAAAGGCTCGATCTCGTCAAATCGGGACCACTGAGTGTGCTTTTCACTGCTGATTGTTGTGTCGCTGTATTTTCACTTCTGTCGGCAGTCCCTATGACAGGTTATTTTTTTTTATTGGTTAGTTATTTTATTCAGCCATTTATTCATATGTAAGATACTGTTGAATGCATGTAGTATGTTAAATGATCCTAATAACATTTCAAACCCACATTACAAAGTAAAGATTATTGAACCGCCATTTTCTTTGACATCGGCCGGTCCGGTACTAGTTTAGTATTCCTCTTGTTATTTACCAAATTTAGTGCTTTGAGTCCTTTGTTTCGTATCTTGACTTTGAGAGGGTATGCATGTATGCGTAATGGATAGAATTATATTTATTATGGGATTTGTATTTGGAAAAACTAATACATGATTCATTTTAAGGCCCTCAACTCCTTTAAATCATATCTGTCTGGTATCCTTACAAATATAATTAAAGGATGAATTTACCTTCACTTCTGAACCTTGAAATTAATAAAGTCAGGTCAGGTGCACTTGGAAATTTCGAAAATAACCATTTTCCATGGATGTTCAGATCAGACTTCGCCTTTAATTGATAACAACTAATTTATCTAAACATCGATCCGCAGTTAGCCCGTTAAGTTATCAGTCAAAGTTTGTTCGGATAACCGTTTAGATAACTGTTTATCTCAAAACATCTTAATAACAGATGATAGCAGACTAATCTAATTTTAATATTCATTCATAAATTAATACCTAATTTTTTGATGTGATAACGTCTAGTAAATCTTTTAACGCACGCACGAATAAGTATCAAGCGCGGTCAAGCGATAGAGAGGCACGATCGGCCTAAGCGTTCGGCTTGTGACTCATTATGACGCCATCATGTAAATAGGTATAAATCTTATGAAGCTCTTATCCAACTGTTAGCGAAGATGGTCTGGTGAGTACAGGCTCGGCCTTTGATGAAACTTGAGGACGATCGGTGCACCCATAAATTAATATAAATAAAAAACAGCCATAAATTAAAATAAATGAAGCTGGGGCAACAGCTGGTATCAAATATTTATAGGATATTACATAGGACTATTTGAAAGTGGACAATTTATATCGTTTTGACTTCGTTCAACTATCAAGATGGCGATGAACGAAAACGAAATAACTTATTCTGTTCTATTCCTTGCGTCTTTGTATTTCATGAGACTAGAATTTCATGAATAAATGAGTTACCGAGTCTGTAGCTTCGAGAAGGTAAATAGCCAGCTTCAAGACCTATAATTGCATCTTATATTACAGTTACGAAACAATCTGCGTTTCTAATAAATAATGTTTCAGTATACGTATTGAAAGTTTATTTTCAACGTTAAAAGATGTAGAGTTTTGAAAATTAATTAAATGTATCCTACTAATATTATAAACGCGAAAAATTGTATGGATCTTTGTCGTTCTTACACGCAAAAACTACTGAATGGACTTTAATGAAACTTTACAAAAACATAGCTTTTACATCAGAATAACATATAGGCTATAATTTATCCCTGTACTCCCACGGGAATGGGAAATACGCGGGTGAAACCTCGGGGCGCTGCTAGTTATAAATATAGATCTTCACGTTTTAATCTATATACCTCTCTAGAATGTACTCCGTTATCATCAGCCTAATTTCTTCCACGTTTTAACGTAGCGGGAGACTGTTAAATGTGACAGCCAATATGTTTGTCATATATTTAATAAGGAAGGAGAGTCGTGGGGACTTACTAGATTAGACGACGACTCCGAGCAGTGGTGATTTTTTTATCATTCATAATTGGCTTGCGTTTGGCCACTGTCTCACCTGATGGAAAGTGACGACGTGGCCGACGGTGGGGCATGCTTGCCTAGAAGGTACTTTTCTTGAATATCCCCAAATTGTAAGTATCTGGAAATACAGATGCTGCCAGCTGGTAAACTTATCTTCATGGGCGACGCTGACCACTTACCATCAGGTGGTACGCCTGCCAGATTGCCTATAACATTAAAACGCCGATAATGATGATGATTTATTTAATCACAATGTCGTGCCTATACACAATGTCCAAGTGAACTATATTGTCAAAGTCGGATTCATGTAAAGTTAGTTGATAGTCATTTAAGGTAATAACAACACATTACACCCATTATGTACCAACACAATGGACAGACCGACAGTCGCTTGAAGCTCATTCATCTTCACCATTTACATACTTGGCTATTACAGTTATTATAAATCCGTTCTACACTATTTGCATTGCGCGCTATTGTGGTAATAGTGTTGTAATGTGACATATTAAAATGGCAAAAGAAATACAAGAAGTCGTTACTAATGTTTATTGTTCATTAGGAAGAGTACGTCACCTAAATATTGGTATAGGGTTGAAATTCCTCACACTGTTGTATATACATTTTTTTAAATAAGGTAATTTTTATATGATGGGTAGGGAATGGGGTAAAAGTAAAGATTTACATTTTTTTGAAGTCACAGCTTTGAAGGAAATGTTGTTGCGCAATTACCTAATCCATTGCCATCTTCATGTATTTAGCGTCATAAAGTACTTTATAATATAAAATCCTACTAATAATAGTGTAAATCCTACTCTCCCGAGTAGCGCGCGCGACGAGCCTACTAATGCAAAAGTTTGAAGGAATTATGTTTGTCACTCTTTCACGCAGAAACTACTGAATGGATTTTAATGTAACTTTACAATAACATAGCTTATACATCAGAATAACATATAGGCAATAAGTTATCTCAGTACTCCTACGGGAATGGGAAATACGCGGGTGAAACCACGGGGCGCTGCTAGTACTTTATACAGTAGCTGCTTGCTATGTCAGACTTGTGCAAGTAGAAATTTCTGGATAAAAAATACAGGAAACATTGATTGACATAGACACAATTATTATATAGAAAAAAAACGGCTTGTCAGATCTTAATAAAATTAATATGGGACCAAATTGGAAACACCAGCTTTCAAACAAAAAAATAACCATCGAAATCCATTCATAAACGGCGGAGATATCGTGTCACATACATACAAAAAAAAACAGACGAATTGAGAACCTCCTTTTTTTTGAAGTCGGTTAAAAATGATTCCACTGCACATAATATGTGAATTATGACATTATGATAAAATGACTAGAAACACATAGTCACCAGCACAGCTATTATATTATGTATTATGTGTGAATGTTATTGTATCATTATGGTGTTCGTACTACGGTTATTAACAATGATGTTTGTACTTCGTATTGTGTGGCCTGCACCAATATAATATTTTTAATGACAATATAGAGAACAAAACATATGTTTTTTATTACATTTAGGAGTGCAATAGTCTGAGGCAGCGATTTCCCTTTTTTGGACGTCAATTATTTAAAATATTATATTGGAAAGCTAGATCCAAGTTTGTGCAGTGTGACCGCACAAACATGTCATCCAAAAAATAAAATCACTTGCCTCAGACTTTTGCACTCAACGCCGCTAAATTTAACATTTCAATTGACAAGGAGATTAGTAGTTGAATCACTTGAAACATCACTTTCTACTATCCTTATAATTTTGAAATATCAAGAACAAAATATAAACCTTTTGTTTTCTAATGTTTGCGCGAATTTCACTCATTGTAATGAAACAATTTTACGGATTTTATCGCGGTTTATTAAGATTTTTACAAGTACGACGTTTCGGATACTTTACAGCAACCATGGTCACGGGAGGACTGAGATGTCATACGTCCTAATGTTACAAAGTTATTCGAAACTACCCTATGATACATCATTATTTTAATAAGTCCCGTCTACGCAGAAAGTGCTAACTGCATCTTTAATCTGTGGCATATTATGCTTGGTTTTTGATTTAATTATTTTAATAATGGGATCCCAAGCAGGTGGTAAGAGTAATAACTTTGTAACGTTAGGACATCTGTCATCTCATTCCTCCCGTGAGCATGGTTGCTGTAAAGTATTCGAAACGGGCTTGTAAAAATCTTAATAAACTGCGATAAAATCCTTAAAATTGTTTCATTATATACCTTTTTTTATAAAATTTACTAGATTGAGCCAACACCAATTTTGTTACCATGTTTTAGCAAATAAAGATTATGATTATATTTGTATTCAGAAATAAGATGAGTTATAGTTAAAATATTTTCTATTATATATCCTCAAAAACTGTTGGATCATAAGTTTTATTATAGTTTTAAATTTTTCTGTTATTTTTCTTTAAACTCCTTGCTGATTTCTTTTGCAAAGTAGCTTCGAAAAAAGATAAGAAAGACGTGGATCATGTGTCTCAGGATAGGCAAAGCAAAAAATATACCGTTTACATAACAAATACGTTAGTAACAAAGATATTTATTTATATTAAAGCCTACGAGTTTTGTTTACTAATGATTTGAATTATTGGATTTGATAGATTCCATTGAAGAAGAATATCGTTTTGAAGGAAAATGTTGGAGCCTGTATAACATCGGGTAGTGGCCAGTATTTATATAAACCAACTAGCTGTTGCCTGCAGCTTCGTCCGCGTTACTCAATTCCTATAGGTCATAGCGTGATGTTAAGAGTTTCGCAATTATAATATTACTAGCTGTTGCACAGCTTCGCCCACGTTAACTTACTCAACTTAACTCCTATTATGTTTTATAGCCTATAGCCTTCCTCGATAAATAGGCTATCTAACACTGAAAGAATTTTTCAAATCGGACCAGTAGTTCCTGAGATTAGCGCGTTCAAACAAACAAACAAACTCTTCAGCTTTATAATATTAGTATAGATATTATAAAACGACACAGATATAGAGGTCATCGATTCATGGACAGTGCTGGCGCTTCCACCGTCTCCAATTAATCTGAAGCGCTCACTGAACATGAGACGAGCACCATGCACTAATTCAAGTCCCGTGGCCCACATTCATAATTAGGCACCGTCACCGGCCGATCTCATGCAGTTAAGGAATTTGGCATACGTTGAAATACAACACGTTGTGTGAATACAAGTGAAAAATTTTGTCAGATTATGAAAAAAGTGTAGTTTATGAAAACCGCACCATGTAACATTATGACAATGGGATATGTGGATTACTAGGAACAAGTATAGTATGGAATTGACATTCGCGTATACCCGAAAGGGACAGCCATATTTTAGAGGGATACCACATTCATAATAACAAGTCTACTTATTTTCTTGAAACAAGTGAATAAAAAATAATAAAAAACTGGTAAAGGTTGATAGATAACTATAAGCATTAGCCCTAACCAAACATTTATTGTAATTTTAGACAGCTGCATTTTTCCGGATTATCGAAAATATTATGTAATGACTAATAACAAACCGCTAAAAACATAAATAATAAAAAAGAAGGCTATATACGTCTTAATATGTATGATCTATATAATAGTACATAGCCTTTAAGAATAGCAATAAACATATTTGTTTTTATTGTGTTTATTTCGAAAATTCCAGTCACCCTTTTTATATAATACCACATTCTTGGGTAATCTGCCTATAACAAAACTGGTATCACCATACCTACATAAACCGACCAAATTAAAAAGTAGTACAAAATGGCGGCATATTTGACAAACTGTTCACGAGTGAGAATGTTTGTATGGCATTCAAATTTAGTCGATAATTTTTTGTTGGGCACATCCTTGTTGTGCCCAACAAACAAAGAGTGATATTCTGACAAAGACAAAAGAAAGTGTCTATGTCTCTGTCACTCTTGGAGTTTTCGTATGTTGTTATCTCGTTCCAATACGGTATTATTATTAGCTTGTCAAATCTATTGATACTTGATCTTAGGTGGATTAGGCCATGGAACATACGTAATATAAACTTACATACCTCACCTATCGCTCACATAATACCGGCGTAAAGTGACATCTACGCTGTCGCGTCCGTGCGGTTTGTGCGTTTATGGTGGCCTATTGGAGGAAAATGAGTAGGAAAAACCGGCTAAGTGCTAGTCGGACTCGCGCACGAAGGGTTCCGTACCATTACATAATATACATACAACATTAGACACTAACAAAAAATATGGTTTACTTTTATGAAATTAAATGTTTTTTTTAGTATATTTGAGTTGATTGAAAGGTAAATTGCGTTTCACGATTTATGACGTATTAAAAAAAACTACTTATTAGTTATTAGATCTCATTCAAACCAATTTTCGGTTGAAGTTTGCATGGTAATGTACATCATATATATTTTTCTTAGTTTTACCATTCTCTTATTTTAGAAGTTACGGTGGGGGGGAGGACACACATTTTAACATTTTTGGATGTGTTTCTCACGCAAACTATTCAGTTTAGAAAAAAATGGAATTAGAAACATCAATATCATTCTTGAAGACCTATCCATAGATACCCCATACGGATGGGTTTGATGAAAAAACTTTTTTTTTTTGAGTTTCAGTTTTTTGGGGGTCCCATACTCTAAGTATGGGACCCCCAAAATTTTTTTTTTCTACTTTTGTGTAAAAATCTTAATGCGGTTCACATAATACATCTATTTGCCAAGTTTCAATAGTATAGTTCTTATAGTTTCGGATAAAAGTGGCTGTAACATACGGGCGGACAGACAGACAGACATGTCGAATCTATAAGAGTTCGTTTTTTTTTCATTTGGCTACGGGACCCTAAAAACGCGTTTTTTTTTTTTTGAAGCACTAAACGCGCTTTGAGATTTTTCTTCTCATAGAGGTTCTCGTAGAGGAAGGCTTTCAATAGTGTGCAGACAAGAGTAGATACTATGGTTGGAGTTCATTGGAAATCTATACTAATATTATAAAGCTGAAGAGTTTGTTTGTTTGTTTGATCGCGCTAATCTCAGGAACTACTGGTCCGATTTAAAAAAATCTTTCAGTGTTAGATAGCCCATTTATCTTGGAAGGCTATAGGCTATATACATCACAATGTGACATATAGGAGTTGAGTAACGCGGGCGAAGCTGCAGGCAACAGCTAGTAGAATATGTAATTACAACGATTTCTTTAAAAAAAGTTACGTAGACTTGTTAATCATTTTGGAAGAATCTGGTATAAGTTTCAAAAAAAGGATTCCTAACCTAAAATATTTATAAAACTTTTACATTACGAAACGGTTCTTCATTATTTTTTTAACATTTTATTATATTAACAACAAAAAAGAAAAAACCGAAGCAACCTATAAAACAACAATCAACCCACAAAAAACTGTTTAATACAAAAAATAGCGCAAAAGAAATTTGATATTTCGAAAAAGCTAAAGCACTAAGTAACCTACTTTTATTGTTTGAGTGGCTTATTGTGGCGGAAGTACGGCGTGCGGAAGGAGGAGAGGGGAGGGCGGAAGTAGAGAATATTTTTAGGAGGCAATTTGTCAACAATTGCAATTCTGCGGCCCTTCTAAAGGTCAGTACCTCCTTGACATTATCATCGGGGTAATGGACACTACTTATAGTATAAAAACAAAACAAGGAGTTTGATCTAACATGATAGACTTTCCTCATATCTTTTCTTCTTTATAGATAGCTGTTATCAATTGTGGTCTGTAATATAAAGGCATTTTGCCACAACAACGTTTTGCCGTCTTTTTTTTTTTTTTATGTTAGCTGAATAGGCAAACTGGCAAATGTACCACCTGATGGTTAGTGGTCGACGTCGCCCATGAACATAAATTGGTTTACCTGGAACGTGCCCAGGCAACTCATCTATGTGTTGCCTATCCTGAGACATAAGATGTGAAGTCTCGGTGCCAGTAATTACACTGCCTGTCTTGCCCTTCTCTCCGAAACACAGCGAAGCTGTTTCACGGGAGAAACAAGCAAGATGGTGGTACCCATGCAGCCGGGAGCGCGGCACAGCGCTTCCCTCCTACCGTCTGCTGGGGATTAAACGTTTAAAGATCTCAAGTCACAATCAGACGATGGTGTTGTGATTTTTATCGACGCTCGAACAACAACAATATCGACACACAACAACAACGACACACAACAACAACGACACAACAAAGGTTAAAGATAAATTAATATGAAAGTAGAAACATTTATAACCAGTAACACTGATCTTACCTTACCATACCAAACATTGCATATATATTTGTCGGAGACCAAATATATTTTGACCGTCTTTGTCTATAGACTAGATCTATTTATTGTCTCATATTGAGTAGACGGGTAATGCTCTTGATAATAAAAACCTACAGAAATAAAGTCATGAGATGTGAACAAGAAACGGAAATGGCGTATGATCAGAGCGATGCCATTCCCGTGAATAGCCACATTGTGGGAGCCATTTGCCAAACTGAACGTAAAAGAAACAAAAATAAAGGGAATTCTTATGTAATGAGATCGTAAAAAACATTCCTAACGCATGTTCCACGAATACGGACTACGTTTTTCATACTTAGATTTGTACGTAGAATGTTAAAATAAGTATATTATAATGAAGAATTCTATAAAATATATAGATTTTATAATTTGTGTGATGAATATACATAGATGCCTACACCAAGTCACCATGATACGTCATGTTTAATGAGATATCTATACAGATAAATAAAATTGGAGTGTCTATTTGTAATATTAAAATAACCGGTTTTCATTGAATGCATATGGATGTATACATGGTACATAATATACCAAACTAGCATTTTTTTAAATTTTTGTCTGTCGTTCTATCTATCTGTTTGTTCCGGCTAATCTCAGAAACGGCTGGACCGATTTTGGCGGACTTGCAATGACAGATAGCTAATGTTATAGGGATTAACTTAGTCTATAAAAATAATCATCATCAACGCGTATACGGCTGTAAATCTAAGTTAACGCGGGCGAAGCTGCGGGCAACGGCTAGTCAAAACATAAAAAAAGCTTGTAGAATTCGCATTCAGACAAGAAATTATTCTTAGACTTGAACAACAAAATGGACGTTTACACAGGACTACAACAGCATGTATGAATATCTCAGCGGGGAGTTCTTTCAGTATTTCGTTTTCACTCCGCAGCCCGGGGGAAGGAGCACAAACAGCGGCCTTGAACTTTTAAGTCCGAACATTCTTTTATTTTAACCTCGCCTAGATTTGTTCGCAAAGTATTTTTTTTTTGAGACAATTGATAGCGATTAATGAAGCTTTTGTTTTAAATAGAGAAAGGTTTAGGCTATAAGACCAATCATATGCGAAGATTAGCCTACTGAATTAAAAGATACTTAACGTGGTGGAAGGAATGTGTTTTATTTGCCAATTTATGAATCCCTTCAAACATTTCGTCGACGCTACGTCTAAGATACTTGAAACTTAAAAAGTGTCTTCGCAAAATATTTGTTGCTGATGCCAAAGCGCTTTGGTGGCATAAGACCAGAACCATGACTTTCTTGGTGGCTTAAGATATATCTGAGAAATGAGGAACGCTGAATTAAATACAGTGACATTTTGTTACTTTGAGTAAATAGAAAAGTATTATATGTTCGGGAAGACGAAGGTTACGTGACTCTTCAACTAGATAGTATGGCGGTTTTCGCGGCGGATGCGAGCGGCGGTGGATTGACCGCCTCGATGTTCTTTGAAAAAGGCCTGAGTTCTGCAGTGGCTGTAAAATGGTGATAATCGTGATTTCAGACTCCATTACAGTACATAGAATAGATGACTCTTTTATGTATATAACTTGTATTTAAAATATCGTGGGCTAAGACAGGCAAGACCTCTAATTACAACCTTTATTCCCCAGATTCCCTTATTTTCCGGCACTCTAGTTAAAAGCTTTATCTCGTGATGTTTCATTAATAGAAATAGTATTATGTTGCGCCATCGTTGTGCCCACTATAGCTCTCAGGAACACTTAATTTATCCGACCGTAGGTGGGGCTATCTGTTTCCCTATTTTTTTCTTTAACGCCGGGAAATGCTCTGAGGCATCCCGCGGGGGGTCTCCCCACGCGGGTATGTGGGACTCGCTGCGCCCGAAAGCTGGTAAGTGGACGCAGCTCTACCCACTAAAACCCGGCGAGTGCCACCAATGCCGCCTTTGGTGAGGTGCCCCGGATCTAATAAACAAACAGGGCACCTCGACGGCTAGTCAGTCCCCCAAGGGACTGACGCCACCTCCACAGAGGGGTGGTCCCGCACCACAGAACAACCCCTCCCAACGTCGGGACAGTACAATGGGGTGAGGTTCCCATCCTCACCCCTTGCCCCCTGCTCTTTTGTCCCCTCTTCTTATAAGAGGGGTACAAAGAGCCCCCTCGGCTCAATTAGCTTCGCCCAGGGTGTTGGGCTCACCCTAGGCTACTAAGCCCCACCGCCACGCTAAGGCCTGAACCATGGTGGGGATCTGTTTCCCTATGGTTTAATCTGGAGTATATAAAATTTACAATTCTAAAATATCGTTTTCCCGCACACATTTCATTATACGGTATATCTTACCTTTTATTTTCATTAATCAACTTCCAGCCCAAACTAACCGTTACTAACGTATAACTTTATTGGTGATATATTATATCACTTCAGCTATATTCTTCTAAGATGTTTGATGTTGACATGGGCAAATATTTTGAACATCCCTTTATCATATACCAAAAATAAAGTATGGGCAGTATAATTATTGCTACCGACAGATCTATCCTTTTGTTCCGTGGCAGGCAACGACTCATGGAGAGGCAGGAACGAGTCCTACGAAGGACTTGACAGAATAAGAAATCTAAATCCCTGTCTATACATTTATTTTCATGACCAATGGTCACTTTCCATGTGAATCGTCCGCCTTTTATACCTCAAGTAACATAAATATCATGAAATGGTAAATCATCTAAATACATGAGTCATCTATGTTCACATTACAATTTATAATTAACAAAATCTATAAGGAAAGATTGAATAAAATACAATGACGGCGTCATATTATTTGCCATCGCGACAATCAATTTAATTTTCCTGCTAAGGCGCACAGAGATGAAACATCAAAAACTATTCACAGCTAGACTATTTTCATTCTACTTCCTGTGCTCATGCCTCATGCTCTCGTGTGTTCGTAAACCGCGGCATTAGTTCCACATCAGACGATTAATGAATAGCATTTATCATAATTCACCTAACTGCATATGCAGGAGTACACGAGAACCTTTTGTTTGTTTGTTTGTCTGTCTATTTTTTTTTATTTATTTATTTAATGATGACATATTAATAGATACAATTTTCCTTATTGTAACGGCGTAACAAAAACCCTCAGGGGTTTGTCCGTACACACTGTTACTACCACGGAGTTTGTTTTCAAAGCATATTATGAATTTATGCAACACTTTTATAATGAAAGTCAATTCTTAGTGTGCAGTCTTGGTAAATTGAATTCTGTAAACCTTATGCAGGAAGTAGGTTAAGATTTGGGAAGTGGGACGTTGGTAGCAGTTTTAGGAAGATACTGGTAATTTGTATTTTTATTTATTTCTAGTTTGCCTATCCAACTAACATAAAAAAAAATTTTAAAAAATTACTCGTATTGATTAGTACACG
The DNA here is from genome assembly GCA_963853865.1 of Helleia helle. Classification (NCBI taxonomy): domain Eukaryota; kingdom Metazoa; phylum Arthropoda; class Insecta; order Lepidoptera; family Lycaenidae; genus Helleia; species Helleia helle. Next base: position 12,361,513 of record OY971433.1, on the reverse strand, counting down.
TTCACCGGTGGGAGGGAATAAGCGCTGTGCCACGCTCCCGGCTGCATGGGTACCACCATCTTGCTTGTTTCTCCCGTGAAACAGCTTCGCTGTTTTTCAGAGAAAAGGGCAAGACAGGCCCTTAATTACTGGCACCGAGACTTAACATCTTATGTCACAGGATAGACAACACATATAGATGAGTTGCCTGGACCCGTTCCAGGTAGTTTATGTTCACGGGCGACGTCGACCACTTACTATCAGGTGATACGTTTGCCAGGTTGCCTATCCAACCAACATAAAAAAAAACGTTGAACCAAAGGCAAAAAAATTTAGTGTAACGTAGTTTTTGAAAACCTTGAAAGCCCTGTTTTTTTTACGCTTGGGAATGCGTTTAGGCATACCACAGGGCCAGGGGGACGAAGGTTATGTGGGATTCTGCGCCCGAAGTGATAGTAAGGTAGACGCAGACTCTACCAACAAAACCCCAGCGGTGTACTCCTCGCCATCTGGCCGGCCCTGAGAAAGGTGTGGACGTCTGCAGGGCCTCGATGGCGTGCTATCCGGCACTGTCCTCTAGAGGCAGTAGGGTGGCGTCCTCCTACTCCGCTGAACACATAAGGGTACCTTATAGCCTGGACCTTACGCGCGCGGCGGATCCTCCGGTCAATTATCTCTCTAGCTCTGGCATTTTCTCTAACAGTTCATACAAAATATTATTATTTCCAATTTTGAAAAATGCCGGATTTTTTCGATAGTGGATTTTTTCTTCAAAATTCACTGTTATTCTATCATTTATTATTAGCGATTTAATAAAATTTTAAATAATGATTAGGTACGCTACGTATGATAACCGTATTGAATTCAAATTTAACCCTTACAACTAAAAGCAATATCCTAGAAAATGCTAGAGTACTTGATGTACTTATCGTCAAAATCCAACATCGTACAATATGCTCTATTTTAAGCTCATATGGCAATTCAAAAGCTTGCTTATTGCAGTCTATCATGCAAGTGTGTTTGTTCAAGGTAAACCGTTGAGTCTTCAGCAAATAACGTGCACTATAATAAAACAATTTTTACGGATTTTATCGCGGTTTATTAAGATTTTTACAAGCCCGACGTTTGTCCTTTTTTTTCAGTCCTCCCGTGACCATGGTTGCTGTAAAGTATCCGAAACGTCGGGCTTGTAAAAATCTTAATAAACCGCGATAAAATCCGTAAAAATTGTTTTATTATAATGAGTGAAATTCGCGTAAACATTAGAAAACAATAAATAACGTGCACATTAGATAAGGCACGCTACGATTTATTTACCTTATTGTATTAATTGTTACATTATTAACTTAGTATTTAATGTCTTACCAGTGCAATGGGGGGGTTGCGCTGTGCCGTGCTCCCGTCTGTACGATCAGGCGTGAAACCTCTTTGCTGTGTTTCGGAAGGAAGGACAGTACATGCAGTGTATAATTACCGCCACCGAGACTTATCGTACCGTAAAATAGTTCAAATATCGTTTAATATATTTTTATGTCATAAATTGGCTTTAATAAGTCATTCCGCATAAAATTTCAAGTTTAATACATTAATGATTAATTTGTAGTTCGCGTGACGATGACGAGCATAAAATCTACGTTATGTTAATATTTCTAATTCTACATTGGTCTTCTATGTGAACAAGTATGCTTCCTGGTTAAATAACGTTTTTTTCACGTGCTTATATTTTTGATTACATTATAACCCATAATGGTCTGACATCGAGGACTTTTGCCGTACACAGGAAGAGTATTTGGTCTAGTGAAGATTGCTTCAGACATTGGAACATAGGCAAAATATATAAGACGTTTCTAGAAAACTCGTGCCTAAAAGTAAGGCCTATAAACGTATATTAAAATATAAATAGTTTCACTCATAATTTAAATACTTCTTGCTTTTTTTCCTCTGAGCTGCTTCATTATGTGGAGATAAAGTGCCACGATAGGTCTGCACATAAACTAAAGAATATATCGTCGCGGCATAGTTACATATTAAATACTTTTTACGACCTTTATTTTCAAACATGAATAAAAGACTAAGCTCTTTTAATTGTTAACTAACGATCCGAGTACATAATGATAAAGAATCTTCGCTTCCTTTTTTACATATACAGAAAACAAATTCTATTTTAAGAACTAAAAATATAAAAACCAGTGCAACTAGCGTGCCGAGAGTTCCTTAAGAAAGTAATTTTTAACCGACTTCAAAAAAAAAAGGAGGTTCTCAATTCGTCTGTATGTTTTTTTTTTTTTTTTTTTTTTTGTATGTATGTGACACGATATCTCCGCCGTTTGTGAATGGATTTCGATGGTTATTTTTTTGTTTGAAAGCTGGTGTTTCCAATTTGGTCCCATATTAATTTTATTAAGATCTGACAAGCCGTTTTTTAGTTATTCCCAATAATGCCTATTTGGTTGGTTTTGTTTACCTTGATGATATGATAATTTTATTACGTGTCAATGTAACAATTGTATAGGATACTTTGGTAGCACACCATAGTATGTCGCGGTCATCGTAATCATCGTCATCATCACCATCATCATCATCATCATCATCATCATCCTTTATCCATCCACTGCTGAACATGCCTCCTTCAATGAACGCCAAGATGACGAATTTCGGAATCACTAAAAATTAAGAAATAAAAACATGTTACAAAAAATTTAAACCGACTTCAAAACACTAAAAAACATTTTACAAAAAATTAAAACCGACTTCAAAAATACTAAACTAAAAAGTAATAAAATAACAGTTTCTTTAATATTTGTGCTTACAGCATATAATCAACTTAATCTTCTACTAATGTACAAACTTTGCGTTTACCACGTCATTATAGTTACTTTTGGAGTCGGTGTCAGCCAAGGTAGGTAGGTAGATAATGTACAGCAACAAATACGACACCGACTCCAAAAGTAACTATAATGACGTGGTAAACGCAAAGTTTGTACATTAGTAGAAGATTAAGTTGATTATATGCTGTAAGCACAAATATTAAAGAAACTGTTATTTTATTACTTTTTAGTTTAGTATTTTTGAAGTCGGTTTTAATTTTTTGTAAAATGTTTTTATTTCTTAATTTTTAGTGATTCCGAAATGCGTCGTCTTGGCGTTCATTGAAGGAGGCATGTTCAGCAGTGGACGGATAAAGGATGATGATGATGATGGTGATGGTGATGATGATGATGATTACGATGATCGCGACATACTATGGTGTGCTACCAAAGCATCCTATACAATTGTTACTTCGACACGTAATAAAATGATCATATCATCAAGATAAACAAAACCAACCAAATATGCATTATTGGAAATAACTAAAAAACGGCTTGTCAGATCTTAATAAAATTAATATGGGACCAAATTGGAAACACCAGCTTTCAAACAAAAAAATAACCATCGAAATCCATTCACAAACGGCGGAGATATCGTGTCACATACATACAAAAAAAAAAAAAAAAAAAAAAAAAAGAACATACAGACGAATTGAGAACCTCCTTTTTTTTTGAAGTCGGTTAAAAAAGTAATAAAATAACAGTTTCTTTAATTTTTGTGCTTACAACATATAATCAACTTAATCTTCTACTAATGTACAAACTTTGCGTTTCCCACGTCATTATAGTTACTTTTGGAGTCGGTGTCGTATTTGTTGCTGTACATTACCTTCCTACCTGCCTTGGCTGACACCGACTCCAAAAGTAACTATAATGACGTGGGAAACGCAAAGTTTGTACATTAGTAGAAGATTAAGTTGATTATATGTTGTAAGCACAAAAATTAAAGAAACTGTTATTTTATTACTTTTTAGTGTTTTGAAGTCGGTTTAAATTTTTTGTAAAATGTTTTTATCTTAATTGTAATATTTGTTAATAATTTGCTAACAACAAATTAACCGTTTTTATACTTTTTTCTTCTTTTTTATTATGAGAACTAGCTTCTTGCCAAATGCCATGATTTTATATGAACGGTACCCTAGCAGTAGCACCCTATTGGTTTCTTTTACACCGGAAAATGCTCTGAGGCATCCTGCGGGGTAGTGGGTCTCCCCAGGTGGGTATGTGGGACTCGCTGCGCCCGAAAGGTGGTAAGTGGACGCAGCTCTACCTACTAAAACCCGGCGAGTGCCACCAATGCCGCCTTTGGTGAGGTGCCCCGGAACTGATGAGCAAACAGGTCACCTCGACTGCTAGTCAGTCCCTCAAGGTACCGACGCCACCTCCACGGAGAGGTTGTCCCGCACCTTCCTCGCCCCTTGTCCCCGTGCTGTTTTGTCCCTTCTTCTTATAAGAGGGGTACAAGGAGCCTCCTCCGTTCAATTTGCTTTACCCAAGGTGCTGGGTTCACCTTAGATTACTGAGCCCCACCGCCACGACAAGGCCTGAACCATGGTGGACAGAAACGGATCCCTAAAAAATCAACTGATATATTTTAATCGCGTGTGGATGCTTAGACATTACTTGATGTATAGTCATGCCATAACATTTAAGGTTATTCATTTCCTAGCGAAATAAATAAATTATGATTCAGTGCTTAGTTTGTAAAAAAGGTATTATTACGTGACATTTATGCGATCTCAAATCGGGCCAATCATAACGTCACTAACCTTCACGAGGTTATATAGTTCATTAGCAACTATTTCAAGTGCTAACAATAAGTTAGCTACTAATCAGACGACTTGGTTTGCATTTGTAAGACAATATCATGCCTCTGTGTGCGATTAAAATTGTTTAGGGCAAAAGTAATACGCATACAATATAGCAAATATATGTACTTTAAACATGTGAACTATGTGGTGATTGAAAACAGTGCGAACACAAAGTCTGTGTAATTATTATTACAATTCGAGTTTTAACAACATTAACAGTTCTCAATAATTAATAGAATAAGGCGTTACTTTGCAGTAAAATATCAGTAATAGGTGAGAGGCTTTACGTATACGTATACCTTTCCCTCACTACATATGCGTACTTGCATACACTACTACACCGAGGCACTCTCAAAATATAGACTACAATATTGTCTGAATGACTTTAAAATATAATATATTCTCTACAATATCAACTGCCTGATTCCACTATTTCATAATTCTGTCTACTGTCAATAACGCACGTAAAAATACTCATCCCACTACTTCTTAATATGATAAACATTGACAAATGCACCAAATGGAAACTAAGAGGTTAAATGGTTAACTATGTTGTTCCAATTCCCAAAAAGCATAAGCTAATAATATATTAAGCAAAGCCTACGGTACCGATACGAATTAGGGACCTTCAAGAAAAGATCTACTCATATTTGAATGCTGCACGCACTATTTATCACTTACCACCAGGTGAAATAACTGCCCGTTTGCCCCTCTTCTATAAAAAAGCAATTGTTCCATGGGTAACCCCACAACTAAATCACTATGACTTTACAGCGTCGATTTATTATAAAATTGTTTTCTATTACTTTAAGATTAATTGCAAAATAAAAATACATTGAGGAAGAAGACAAAAAGAGAAATACTATGATAAGATTTACTGTTTTCTAATGTTAACGCGAATTTCACTCATTATAATGAAAAAAAGAGTATCCGAAACGTCAGGCTTGTAAAAATCTTAATAAACCGCGATAAAATCCGTAAAAATTGTTTCATTATAAAGAAATTTTATTGTTATAATGTTTGAGTTTAAATAAAATAAAGTTTTATGCCCATAGAACTGTTAATCATTTCCAATTTATTTCAAGTGCCTTTGGTAATTTTAATGAAGCCCTTTTTGACGGAATTTATCTTGGTTAAATGATTGTACGTTACTTTAGCAAGTTTAATAGTGATGTGTCGTACTTTTTTTTTAACCGACTTCAACAAAAAGGAGGAGGTTCTCAACTCGGCCGGTATTTTTTTTTTATGTATGTACACCGATTTCTCCGTCAATTCTGGACCGATTTTCAAAATTATTTTTTTGTTTGAAAGGGTATACTTGCCATTTGGTCCCATGATAAGGAAACCAGGATCTGATGATGGCATCCTAGAGAAATCGAGGGAAACTTTCGAAATTTGTAGGAATGACTAGTGTGCTTAATATTTTTTTAAATAAGCATTTTAAAGCACTACAATTTAATGAAGGTCTAGAGTCGATCTGATGCTGGAGCTGGAAGACAGTCGAGGGAATTCCTCGACGATTTACTTCAGTAACCTTGTGTTTGGGCTTGATTAATTTGTATTGATGAGAACTTTACACCTAGATGGGTTGTGACTGTGATTGGGGGTCTGATGATGAAGACGAAGCTCAGTTAAGGGAACTCCTAAATAGTTTAAAGTAGCTACCTTGTGATTGGACTTAATTAATTTATACTGATGAGAACTTTGCACCCTTATGGGTGATACGTGCCATTACCGTTATGATGATGGAGACTATAGACAGTCGAGGGAACTCCTCGACGATTTACAGATTTTTTTGGGCTTACTTCATACGGTTCAATATGCCAAAATGTCTATCTCTGTATGTCTTTCTTTAATGAATCACTAAAAATTAAGAAATAAAAAATTTTAAATAAAAATTATAAGCGACTTCATAAAATAAAGTAACTAAAATGTTATAAAATAATCGCGTGTACAATCTTTGCGTTTACCACGTCATTATTGTTACTAAGTTAAATAGGTACCTACAGCAACAAATACGTCACCATTGTCGTATTTGTTGCTCTAGGTAATGTGTGTCGTATGATAAATATGGTTAGGTAAAGGTAAAAGTTATTAATAGGTATAAGGTTATGACGACCTCTGTGGCTCAGTGGTTAGCGCGTTGGCGCTCAAGCCGGAGGTTGCGGGTTCGAATCCCGCCAGGGAACAAAAAATATTTCTGTGTTCCTGGGTCATGGATGTGTATTAAATATGTGTATTATATAATAAAAATCTTAAATATATGTTTTGTATAAAAGTATTAAATATATTTCCGTTGTCTGGTACCCGTAACACAAGTTCTTCAAGAACTTACCGCGGGACCAGATTGACGTGGTGTAAATGCGTCCATAGATATTATTATATTATTATTATTAGATTTATCTATCAAGCTATCGCTATTCTTGAATAATATTTTCTCTGAAATGCGCAGCTGCATAATAAATCGATAAGCTCATAGCACACGAGTCGTACACGTGCAATGATCCGTCCGGTAATACCAATGATATGATTTACCTTACGTAATAATCATCAACATCATCAGCCTTTATCCGTCCACTGCGGAACATAGGCCTCCTTCAATGACCGCCAAGACGACCGATCCCTTGCCTTGTTTTAAAGTTATTAGTGGCTTTTTTCGCTTATTACATTTTTTATTAATTATTAGAAACTAGATGGTGCCCGCAGCTTCGCCACCGTTGACTTAGATTTACAGCCGTACCCGGATTGATGATGATTATTTTATAACATATGTCAGTCAGTGATAACGTAGCATTTTAACGGTAAAAGAATCTTTACAATCGGTTCGGTAGTTTTTGAGTTATTTCGTAATTAACCAACAAACAAACTTTTCTTTACTGTCTATGATAAAAATATTGATGTCCTGTTCTAGTTCATAACGAAGCCGACAGCAAAAGCCGTTGAGTAGTTGAGATAATATCGACGCACAAACAGACCAACACAAAAAGGCCACTTTAACTTATACTATGTAAAGATACAATGTTTGTTGATTAAATTCAAATTTGATGATTTTTGATGATTATCAACTTTAAGACTGTATCGAGCAAAAATGGCTAGAGAAAGGCTGTCCCGGTTAAATAGATACCAAGTAAAATACTACTATGATAGACATCAAATCTACCTTGTTGCAATGAAAATGAAAGCCTTTTCTATTTATTCCGAACCCAATTTTGCAAATAATGAATAGTTTAACTTTAGTTTAATTGTATATCATACAGATCTAAAGTATGACGAAAATTGAGAAAAGCATGTCCACGTTTCATAAATATTCAACGTATAAGAATAAATAATTGTAAGTTCGGTTCAATCATGAAGTTAGGAAATAAGAGATGCCCCTTTCTTTAAACTTACAGCTGTAAGTGGGTCCGCCATCTTGAGTGCCCTTTTCATAGTAGTATCCTCTGTATTGTTTGTGGTTTTGCTGTCAAATCCCTAGCAATGGTAGCCATGTTAAGTGCCAATTTGAGTTGTAGGTATACACCTTTTTTTCGTAGGTATGCCCAGTCCTTCTATATTATGTCTATGGGTTCAATCGAACTCAGATAATAAAGGACAACAAAATATGATGTTAACACTCAGGGACCTTCAGGGAGAAAAGAGCATACTCATATTTGAAAGGTAACGCACCTGTTAATGATGTAGCAGGTCGCTATGGGTGTCGAGTATCACTTGGCACTAGGTGAAACGACTGTCCGTATGCCCCCGTCTCTATATAAAAAACAATGTTGGTTAAGGATACATTTTTCACGATTAGTATATAGATATAATAAACGTTCACAGCTGATATGACAACACATCTAATGATATAATAATATCTATGGACGCTTTCACACCACGTCAATCTGGTCACGTGGTAAGTTCTCGAAGAACTTGTGTTGCGGGTACCAGACAACGGAAATATATTTAATACTATAGATATATTTAATATTTTTATTATCTAGTACACATATTTAATACACATCCATGACCCAGGAACACAGAAATTTTTTTTGTTCCCTGGCGGGATTCCAACCCGCAACCTCCGGCTTGAACGCCAACGTGCTTACCACTGAGCCACAGAGGTCGTCATAACCTTATACCTATTAATAACCTTTACCTTTACCTAACCATAATTATCACGTCATATTCTTAGTAATCCATTGCCTGATTTTATATAGGTAAGGTAAAACAACAATTAATATAAATATAACTAAATTCTACTACATTCTAGCAAATAAAAAAAAGTATCCAGATCAAATGAGTAATAATCATCAGCCTTTTATTAATTAGTGCAACCGGGAATTGAGGTATTTTCAGTGATTGCCAAAGCAAAGTATTTTGCTTGAAATCGATGTGCATTTCTAATTTAAAATTCTCTTAATTGCCAATTCCAAAGACCATTGCTGTTGCCGTTAGAGCTAGGTTTCCATTTAGCCTATCGACCGATATTGGTTAGGCTTACACGCGAATTCAAAGCCTTTATATCATGTAGACTTTTAAAAAAGTGTGTGTGAGCAATTCATACACGGCAGAAATAATGGCGCGGCTCCACGACGGCGTACGGAGAGGCTACGCACGTTTGTCAAATTTCGCTTTGCAAGAAATGTGATTGTTTCCACTGCAACTCACGGAAACGATACGAATTAATTGAAATTTTCTTGCAATTTACATTTTAACACACATGCGTAAAATCTACGTGCCTTTAAACTTCAGAATAGTAGGTAGTCTACGAAAGAAAGAGATAATTATGGACTCTCCAGAGTATTAGTTTAATTATAAGGTTATTATATTTCATTTGTTAAAGATTTTCATCGATTTAAATAACCATTTAATGACGTCATTAACCATTCAAAAATAGAAAACAAGTTGTTTATTCGATGACGAATTTTTTTATTTTAAATAAATAATGATATGCTGCTGCCATCTACCGGGCTACTTGCAACATATTTAACGTCATCTGCCGTCCAGGACGACGGAGAAGATTATAGGAAAAACTGTATCTACATTCTATCTCATCTCTCGCAGGCTTAAACCTATTTATGAATGTGTCTCTTTTTAATTTATTCGTTTCATTGAATTTTCAAGTCATAACGGTATAAAAAAGTTCGACTTTGAAAATTATGTACTAATTAGCATAACAAACAAGTCGTAGTCAAAATATTTACGTGACCTATAAATACCTGATTTAATAATCACATAAGTACGATTCCATTTTAATTAGCACCATTCACGTCCAAACTACGTTTTACTCCGGTCATCAAGATTTAACTACGCGCGCGGTTCATGCGACATTTACGAATGTTCATAATCAAAGTGGAATCCATTTAATCCAATACCAATAATTCAATTGCAGTAACATTATGTGCGATTTTAGGGCTTAGTGCTTTTAAACTAGCGCTTTAAATTCCATCTTTTAATATCCCATTTCGATAGTTAATAGAACTGGGAGTAACTTTGCGGATTTGCTAATTGTATGCCTGTAATAATATGTATATGTATGTATGTCATAAAAACGCATATGCGTGTACTCACACATTTGCTGTAAAGACTACGTGGTTCTTGGAACTATTGCTAACTAATATAAATGTTTTTACCTATTAAGGTTTTTACCTTACCTCACCTTAAGGTTACCAGTAAAAATCTAATAAATAAATTTAAAAAAATCATTTAATTCAGGTTTCTCCCATGGCAGTAGATACAATTAAATTCAAAAGAAATTAATTACAATATAATTAAATGATACTAACGTAGTTCCAATCACCCAATACACACGATGCTAAATAAAATTATATTAGTCTAATTTAGTTGTGTTAACAAAAGGGAATTTTCTCAAGTAATATGTTCAAGATCATTTAGATTTAATTAAGCGAATGAGATAACCCGACATAATGTTTAATCATAATCAAAGGGGATTCCATTTAATCAAATGTCAATATAATTAAAAAGAAGTGAGAACTCTACACGATTGTCATAATTTGATTAGATTTCTGGACTACTAAACGGGAGTTTGAATGGGGCAGTTTATTTAGCATATTGGTGAGGAGGTACAAGGTATAAATCGACGTCACAAAATGTCATGCTTACAACAACAATTATTATCTTTATATATAAAAATCAATGCCACTTTTCGTTGTAATTTTATAACTCAAGAACGGGCTCACCAATCCCAACCAAATGTTTAGGCTTTGTTCGGATTATTTAGTAAATGGTTTATGTGAAGTTTGCACAAAATCATTCGAGCGGTTCTTCATTTATCACATTTTTTTAATTCAATAAATGGCGGATCATTTTGTTAATGGAGATTTTGATGTCAAATTGAAACTTTTTCTGTTGGGGTCATATTGAAACTTTTTTCAGAGTTGACAGTACAACATTAAGTTTTAAAATAGCTAGCAATTAATAATATATTTTTTTGTTTGAATAAATTAATTTGATGTTCCCATTTTTTTTTATTTCACTTTATACGTAGCGAAGCACGTACCGGGCCGCTAGATTATAATAATAATATTAACTCTTATATGTCCCACGGAAGTGTACGGGTGTCGATAGTCGCCAAAAGGCTTCGACTGCTCGTATGCCCTCATATGATATAAAAAATTGGAATTATATTATGCGGTTGAATTATCCTGGAATAATGTGCTTCATAATTGGGTGTAGGACTTCTGGTTAATTGAGGTTTTAGGGATAAGTCCGATTGTTTTCTTCTTGCGTTGTTGTTGGAGCATGAACTGACTTCAGAGCCCATTCATCATCACAGTACATAGCTATAACTTCTTGGTATACAGCTAAGATATTTTAAGGAACAAACAAAAGTGGTATTGGTTCTATTATAAAAAAGTGTAAAGCTAAACGAGGCCTATGTTCCGTAGTGGACGGATAGGGGCTGATGATCATTATATAAAGCTGTTATTTTTCTACCAGAAAACGTTAATAGCAGGCCGCAGGGTTCAGACCTGCAAAACTTAAAGTTAAAACTGGCTGTCTGGCTAAAGCGTTACCTAGAGTAATTCGGACATATTGCCAGAAAAGGTTGGGACAATCTCGATAAACAGTCACTGGCAAAGTGGAAAGAAAGGCCGCAACTTGATGCGTTAGTCTGATGAGATCCACACCACTCTCAATAGCACCATCTACGATGCTCTCCGGGAAACCGGAGACAGGAAGCTGGCGTAACATCGTGAGAACAAAAGTCACGACCGTCAGACTTGGGGAACACGAGTGAAGGAGGAGTAATAGTGAAGTAGAGAATATTAGTGCATCTTGACCAATGCAGTTTACAAGGCGCGGAGAGTTTATTAGAGTACCGAGATAATCAATGTAACAATGTACCCACAAATATGCCGCCACGATATCATTGATATAACAATGAGAATTTATGTTCGTCTCAACTACAGGCAATTGTATTTTGACTTATTCATTATGTTGTTTATGTACTATTCTGGGCACAGAACTCTCAGGTCTACAGAACTGGGCTTACTGAGCTATGCATGGATACGTCCTACATATTTTTAGCCAAGATTATTAGTTCCACAAAGAACCCCACCATGGTTCAAGCCTTGTCGTGGTGTTGGGGCACAGTAGCCTAAGGTGAACCTAGCACCTCGGGTGAAGCCAATTGAACCGTGGGAGGGGTTGTTCTGTGGTGCGGGACAACCCCTCTGTGGATGGGCAACAGATCCGGGGCACCTCACCAAAGGCGGCATTGGTGGCACTTGCCAGGTTTTAGTGGGTAGAGCTGCGTCCATATTACCATTTTTCGGGCGCAGCGAGTCCCACATACCCGCTTGGAGAGTCCCCCCTCACCCGCGGGATGCCTAAAAGTTCCCAGTGCAAAAAAAAAAGTTCCACAAAGAAGGATAGTGTAAGGAAGTGAGGCTTGTGAGAGGCTCGGGTGCCGAGATGATTCTCTTTATTCAATACAAACATTAACTTAAAAATTAATACATATAAGGGCACTACTCGGCACCCGAGCCATACAGACGCCTCTCATTCCTCACAATAGGATTGGCAGTATATTACTGACATAATATGTAAATACCAATCCAGCGTCTTTATTTTAGGTTATTCACTAATAATATGTAGTCCCAGGGGAATATATAATGAATACTAAGCATCAAATGGCTCGTATGTCGGTATACCTATCTGTAGATACAACTAAAATAAGTATAATGTATAAACCAATACATAATATGTTTTTTTTTTTTTTTAATCAGAAGATAAAAAGGCACTAAAATGACCTTTTGTATGTAATAATTATGAAATACGTCATAAACTAATTACACCGGTGTTATGACGCAGCGACATGGGATGTTTCAAAAGAGACAACGGGAGCGTAATTATTTCTTCCACTTTTAAGTATCTCGTTATTTCGAGGCGGCATGAATAAAGTTCAACACAAAAGCTCCACAGAGAACCTGGTGCCAGAGATAACATAAGCTTAAGGGCTGTCCCTGGGATTACGGTTGGGCCTAATTTCAAAGGTCACCATAAAAAGTCCACTAAACTGTTGCATGTCGAATCCATTTGCAAACGTTATAATAAATAACCTATAGTAAGTATACTGAATATTATATCTTTGCGTGGAATATTTTTACGCATATTTCACTCGTCATAATGAAATATTAATTCGCGCACTTAATAACCTGCGTTGATTCAGTTGTTTCATTAAGCCTTTGGGTATTCTAAGAAAAAATTTGAGTACTTTTCACCAAAGTAAAGTCTTAGTGTTATATATGTATTAATTGAACGGTGGAAAAGATGCAGAAGAGAGCATGCGGATAGGAGAAGGTCAGGACAGGCAGTGCAATTCTAATTATGCTATCGAAAAAAAAATTTTGTTATTAATTAAATAAGTTTAAAGTGGTGTACACAGTGTACACAAGTTTAGCACTTGTCGTTTTTTGCTGCTAAAATCTTAAATATCTTCTGTATTGTATTTTTTATTTGGTAGTAAAAAAAAACTGGCACAAAGATCTGCCATCTTGTAGCTCAGATTATACGTATAGATAGGTAGCCTGGATCTAGGGCAAAGAGGGCTGTTCTTCTCGTATATGTTATAGTAGTCATTAATAGTGTTCTGGTTCCTAAATTCCACGCTAGGAAAAAAAATGTCAGTTTTTTAAGTTGCTGATTTGTGATGGCAGCCCTAGCATTAAGGCACGGCCTCACCGCCGCGCACTCGCTTTGCAAGAAAACGTATGTGACGTCATTGTTACATGCGTGACGTGGTAACTCAATGCTGTCAACGCAATGCACGCTATGCATGCGGTACACTGCTTGTTCCATAAAGCGTATCTCATCGCTACGTATGCTGCGCCGCGTATGGTGTTCGTTTACCTTTTACGATACGATCAACATTAAATAAAATTATATTAGGTAACATTCGAGTGGCAATTTGTTCATAACACCTTTTATCGTTTATTAACTTAATTGTTAAAAAATAAATAATTATTTTATTTTTTACAATATTAATTATATTTGCTTAACATACTGATTAAATATTCTATAATATAAAGCTAGTAATAGATCACCAAATGTCCCTTACATAACACAAATCCAAAGCTGACCGTTTTATTCGACTGTTTTTTCAGCCATACGAACCGTATTTCAGGTGCTTCTAAAATGTTCCAATCTTTTAAATAGTTTCTGTGAATTGTGGACATTTATTCTCGTACTCTACAGCTGTACGTTTTGTTGCAGAATTGTGTCGATAACGAGCCAGGCAGCAAATAGCTGAAACGACTTGCTTTCAATTTTATTCCAAACTAAAATCGTGTATTTATGGCCTGTTACTGTCTTTTAACTGATGTATGGTTTTCATGTAGAAAATGTTTCTGAATTATCACTTTACACCCATTTTTTTTCGACCACCCAACGATTGTATCGGTGTGGAACATGTCTTGTTGATTATTAAACAATACATCCTTTTCACAAGCGTTGATGTGAAGAGTCAGCTGAAGTTTATCGTTATTATATAAACCAAAATGAGTTTCTATTCATAAATAAAATTTGAAATAATAATAATCCTATTATTAAGAGCTGCAAAGAGCTTCTTTTTCCCGTGAAACAGCTTAGCTGTGTTTCGTAGAGAAGGGCAAGACAGGCAGTGCAATTACTGGCTTAAGACTTAACGTCTTATGTCAGGATAGGCAACACATAAATGAGTTCCCGGTAAACTAGTTCATGTTTATGGGCGACGTCGACCACTTATCATCTTATCATCATCGCTTATCACTTACCACCAGGTGAAACGACTGTCCGTTTGCTTCCTTTTCTATAAAAAACATATGTTTGAGGGATATTAATTATGTAAATCCTTACTACGACGGTAATTAATTTTAGCATTCATAACCCGAAACCAGGTGTGGACATTTATATACGTACCTTTACGTTTAGCATTAGGTACCTAATAAACTTTTATGGACGACTTAACCGCCAATATTCTGCTAAACCCAACGTGGCTATTTTAACATGAACGCATAAAAAGAAATGACTTCTTCTAGCATTCTACTGCATATGTGCTATTTTTTTTTTATGTTAGTTGGATAGGCAAACTGGCAAACGTACCACCTGATGTTATGTGGTCGACGTCGCCCATGAACATAAACTAGTAGACCTGGAACGAGCCCAGCCAACTCATTTATGTGTTGCCTATCCTGAGACATAAGATGTTAAGTCTCGGTGCCAGTAATTACACTGCCTGTCTTGCCCTTCTCTCCGAAACACAGCAAAGCTGTTTCGCGGGAGAAAATAAGCAAGATGGTGGTACCCATGCAGCCGGGAGCGCGGCACAGCGCTTCCCTCCCACCGGTATTTGGAGAAATTAATTAGATTTCAATAGGAAAGTCAAATAAAAAATACGAATTGTACTAAGCGTTTTGATTTTCTTTTTACTCTTATTTTCTGTAAAAAATGTTTAAAAGTAAAGGATACATAGATAGATTTTTTTTGCTAACTATTGAAATACACGTAGTATTGTAAAGTTGTATACAATGATTTGCGTTTAATAATGATCTTACGATGCAACGATGGTCTAGCTGGGCGCCTATATATGGGTATAGGCGCCGAGCCCAGAGCTTTTAAGTGAGAGGTCCGGGTTCGATCCTGACCCCTGTCATGCCTTGAAATGGGTTGTTCTAAATTTCTAAGTACATCTGAACATGAGACCATCGCTTGCTCACCGGTGAAGGAAACCTGCATGCCTGATGAGATTAAAAAATCTTTGAAGATGTGTCAAATTCACCAGCCCGTATTGGGCCAGCGCATCGATGAACTACCGCCCAAAAAACCCTCCTCGCCTGATTTCGAGGAAGAGACCCGTTGTGCCCATGCTCAGCAGAGAAACATATAAGGCTTGATGTTATATATTATTATAATATAATGATATCATTATATAATAATGATATATAATAACATATTATAACGCACCTGCTTATGTAGCGGGTGTCTATGGATGTCGCTTATCACTTACCACCAGGTACTGTCGTTTGCCCCCTCTTCTATTAAAAAAAGAAAAAATTAAGCTCATCTAAAAGTAAATAAAGCCGCGGGAAACAGCTAATGTTTAAATATATCTGACCATCTGTTCCTGTCGTTTCAGATTCTACTGGGACCTCTGCATGCTGCTGCTCCTTGTGGCGAACCTCATCATCCTACCAGTGGCCATCTCTTTCTTCAACGATGATTTGAGCACCCGATGGATAGCCTTCAACTGTCTGTCGGATACAATTTTCCTTATAGATATTGTTGTTAATTTTAGAACAGGTGAGCATAAAGACGTAATATAATATATGATATATTAAACAGAACTGTTTTTATGTTACCTAGTTGGATAGGCGAACTAGCAAACGTGCCACCTGATGGTAAGTGGTTGACGTCGCCCATGAACATAAACTAGTTTACCTGGAACGAGCTCAGGCAACTCATCTATGTGTTGCCTATCTTGAGACATAATATCTTAAGTCTCGGTGCCAGTAAATACATTCCCTGTCTTGCCCTTCTCTCCGAAACACAGCAAAGCTGTTTCACGGGAGAAACAAGCAAGATGGTGGTACCCATGCAGCCGGGAGCGCGGCACAGCGCCACCCGATATGTACTGTAATCTAAGGTCATAGATTTATTGGGATACTTAAAGATGAGTCCGTGTTGTGTGCAAGTGCGAGATCGGACGTCTTTGCGTTCATTGAAGGCTGATGATGATGATGAAAGACGCAAATTTATAATTTATAGAATAGATAAAGCAAAACATTTTAGCCGTATAAAATCAGTTATTAATGTATGAACGTTCTCAATTTCAGGAATAATGCAGCAAGACAATGCAGAACAAGTGATATTAGATCCAAAACTAATAGCGAAGCACTATCTGAGGACGTGGTTCTTTCTCGACCTCATCTCTAGTATACCACTAGATTATATATTCTTGATCTTCAATCAGGTAAACGTACGTTGCAATTTGGCCGTGTCATATCTATTTTAATCTGTCTTTTAAGTTGATATTCTGTTTCAGCTTGGGTGTTAATTTTTTTATAGCAGATATTTCATTGATTTTTGTTGTTTGTGTGTCTCCTTTTTTACCCGACCATGAGATTCTACGCGTCGTGTACGGTCTCATATCTCGTATTTTAAAAGGTTTCTGTGAAACCCCGCAAAGGTTTGACTAAAGAGCACTTGATATTAAAGATCTTTTTTTGATACTTTAACAAATTTCTATAAATTGCACCCACTTATAAATAATTCTTTGCAGTGCCCTTTCTTCTTCGCTTAGTAAGCTGTTTTGTCTCTATGTAACTTACAAATCGCAACTCCTTCTATGCGGTTCGGGTCTGAACTAGCACATTTCAGATTTGTGCACTCTATTCTTTAATAATTGTTGCACAAGTTTCCAAAAAAGACACAGGATACAAAAAATTGGACATATGCAATGCATGTCGATATTTTATTACTCCTTCAATCACTGATATTTTAATGGCATGATTTTCGCTTCCTATCTGCAATATTTTATTAGTTTATGTAGCATATTTATCTTTTTCATTATTTTATATTTTATTAAATAGCACACTGTAATGTTCTTATTCAGCTATATATGCAACACGACCAAATTGTTACGTTTATGATATATATTTTATTATATAAGAAATATTTAATGCATTATTTTTTATGAATGAATAAGCTTTAATAGGTTAATATTGTACTATACAGGACAATTTTGGTTCTTCAAGATTGGTTGTTTCGATACTAACAAACTTGGAACTGTGTAAAGTTAATGACGAATCTTTGCTTTAGCACTTTTCTTTGGCTAATTTAATAAATCTATCGAAGTCAGCAAGTATGCATGAGCAAACACTTTTTGTGTATAAAGTATGTTAAGAATTCTCCTTACAGTAGGCGGTATACCGGAGTCATGTTTTTTTACTATTAATATGATAATCTATGTTCGCAGGATTTTAGTGAAAGCTTTCAAATACTGCACGCGGGTCGAGCACTAAGAATACTACGGTTAGCAAAACTCCTTTCTCTGGTACGGTTACTCCGGCTTTCCAGGCTCGTCCGTTATGTCTCGCAATGGGAGGAAGTATATGTAAGCCATCATTTCTTCTTACCATCAACTTCTGCTCATTCAATACTAATTCACTAAAACTGCTCTAACACATTACGCTCACATAAACTAACATCAATTAACACCTAATATATATATATATTGGATCTAATGTATGAATTTGTCTTAATGTTTGATGATTGGCAGCAATTGATCGATCGATTATAATAAAGTGTAATTTTGTGAAATTTAAATTGTTCTAGATTGTAGTAATGGTCCTAAATAAGAAGTATGGTTGGAGTTTGCTATAATCCTGTACTGTACCATTCCCCCCCTTACTGTATGTGAGCCCCACGTCCCGCTCCGCACTTCTCTACTGCTTCTCTGCAAGCTTCTTTCTGCCTGAGCACGCTCTCACTCGTTGACTCTAACTTTTTTCCGTACCCGCGCCGCGCCGCGTTGAACGCATCGCCGACCCAATCCGTCCCACACTCACGAACAAATATTTAGTTTGCCGAACTGTTCTTGTTATGTTGCTGCTTTTTAAAAGCCTTAGAAAGCCTACAGCCGAAGTGTTTTTAACAATACGATACCACGATATTGTCGACAATATTTTAATCCCATTGGCTCCAACATACCAAAACATTTCAAAACACTTGTAACGTTAAACCGTACCGATTCTATTTTAAAAAAATAGTGTCTCTGATCATTTCAAACGTTTCAAGAACATTTGAGCAATGTAAAGTGCACTAATATGGAATGATTAGTCAGTCACCTAGTAGGAGATACTTGTCACAGTAGTAGATTGCGGAGAATACAGTGAGAAGTTGAGTACGGTGAGGGTCGTGGTGGCGACGTCGCAGTGACGGTGTTGTGTGCAGATGAGCCCCGGCCCGCAGCCGAGCGACGAGCCGGGTGACGCCGACGGCGGCTCGCGCGACCTCGCCTCGCAGGTGCCGCATGCGACCGTCCGCGCCCGTCCTAGAGTAGCGTAGGGGCCTAGCCCGCGTCCCGCTCGTCTCGGTGTTAGTGCATCCCGTGAGCCCGCACGCGCCACCGCCCCCGCCCCGCCCCGCACACCCCGCGACGACTTCCGATCGCCGACCCTGTCCGCGCTCGCACCGAGCGCGCCTGGCTCTCTTCCTACTATCTCGTGTTTCTCGCTTGTTTTCTAGATCTTGCAGAATCTTCAAAAAAAGCGCACGGAACGGAGGGGACGTCTCAGCTCCGACGTCGCAAAAAAGAAGGGTGACACCAAAAGCAATCTAATCTTCAAGGTAACCAGGGTCGGCACGAGCCGGCGCGCATGTGCTCGTTCGCCCGCTTAGCATGCAGTCGGCGCCGCCCGGCGACCTTACACCGCAGCGTTCGCTTCGCTTTCCAATCTTTCGTTGGCGTTTCTGATCCGACCCTCGACCCGCCGGCGGCCGCGCGGGCGCGCGGGCAGGCGCCCTGGCGGCGGGCAGCGCACGCGCCGCGGCGGCTCGGGTGCGCGCGCTGCCCGCAGGCCCGCACACGCATGCTCGCTGGACGACTCGTCTCACGCGTTCATACTTTATTCACACTTTACGAACCCATCGGTAGATATCATCGCGATGCTTTACCTCGAGCGTCCTTGTCGCGCGCAGTCCGCACGGCTTCCTTTAGAGGCGATTCCGTCTGACGATGTGATATTAATTTGACTCCTTTTCGCTTCAGTTCCTGAACATGGCGTCGGTGTTTATGCGGATATTCAATCTGATCTGCATGATGTTGTTGATCGGGCATTGGTCTGGATGCCTACAGTTCCTTGTTCCTATGCTCCAGGGATTTCCCCCTAATTCATGGGTAGCGATTAACGAGTTACAGGTAATTCCCAACCGTTCAATCGATTGTTCTAGCTTTATTAGATTGTAGCGTTAGCATAATATGTTAGAATGTTTAATAGATGTAATGTTTGTTCTCCGGAGCCGAATATTTTTGTGTCTGTCGCTATAGTTGATGTTAACAATAAGAAGGTAAATAGTCTCAGAGTAGAATTTATTCATCTACCGATGTTACCAAATCTAATTATATTAATTAGTCGAAACACAACATAGAGTGATCCTTGTCCTGGAATTTCAAGAGTAAGTTAAACACTCACCCAGTGCATCGCAAGTGCGATTGAGAGGTAAATTATGTAGGTATATTTGTGACTCGATTATGTAATGTAGGTACCTAATATATACATTTATACTTTATGTATGGACACTGATAGTGTTATAGAACATACGCGTCTACTTAAAGGTGTTTGATGACAAAGCTAAGAATTTAAGAATTAAAAAAAGCTAAGAAAAAAATTAAGAGGAAGAAATAATATTTTCGTCTTAAAATTAAAAGCATTTAAATATTAAATATATATGTAGTTTATGTGGCATCTCTAAAATAACATTTAAATATTTGTAATTTATTTTTTGATAAATAAATTTAAAAAAATATATATAGCACTTAGCTCTTACTCAGTTCAAAAATCAAGGTCTGCAACAAAAAGCATTTAGGTTCGCGATTATATAAAACGATTAGGCAATATAGCGGTCACGCCAAAAATTAATACTTTTATTACACAAATATTCCAGGAGGCCTTTTGGCTTGAGCAGTATTCTTGGGCACTGTTCAAGGCGATGTCGCACATGCTTTGCATCGGTTATGGGCGGTTTCCACCACAGTCGCTGACGGACATGTGGCTGACGATGCTCTCTATGATATCGGGGGCCACGTGCTACGCCCTCTTCCTCGGGCACGCCACCAACCTCATCCAAAGTCTTGACTCCTCACGTAGGCAATACCGAGAAAAGGTAACATGAGGCTTTTGAATATATTTGACAAGTAACTCATTATAATATACCATGTTTTTATAACGAACTAAAAATAATTCTTTTTTTATATTTTCATGCATTGTCATCCACTTCTAAGCTATGGTCAAAATTTGAAGTATTTAGCACATCGGGAAGTTAGTTAAAAAACAATTACAAAATTTAACTTGGTCCGACAACGCCCAGAGCGAGTTAATAAAAACATGGTATAACAGTGGTTTATGGTTACATTCGTGAACATAATTATTAATTAGACTCCAATTTGATCAAATTTAACCGACATCAATTTAATCAAATTGAACCGACATCAATTTGATCAAATTGAACCGACATCAATTTAATCAAAATGAACCGACATAAATTTCATCAAATTGAAATAGGAAATTCAAAATTCATTTCCATAAACTGCTATCAAAATCAAGTTGTTATGAACACCAATGTTTTATTAACCATTTAAATACATACATAAAATGTTTATCATAAAAACAAGAATCACCGAATAAATACATTATTTAAAGAAATCTATAATCACTAATGAACCAGTCGTTGTTTTTCAGAGACTCGACGTGAGTACACCACGAATGGTTGTTTAATGGACAATATTGTTTCTCGCACTCTCTCTATGTGCACTCCGCTGCTAGACTAACATTAAAGTATTGGGTGTTCATAACGGCTTAAGTACTTTCCAACTAATTTCGAAATAAAACTAACTCAATATTGTTGTGTGATCGTTATTACATATTTTGAAGTGAATGATGTATTTGATTTAATGAGATAAGATAAGAAGGCAATTAATTTAAATAAATCTTGAAATATTTATAATGTCAAAAAATATTTTTTCGTTATTGTTTAAAACATATTATTCGCTTTGAAATTATATAACTTTCTAATCTTTTATAGTTGTATTTAGAAGCCAAGGTGTACACTGAATTAATTTGTATATTTAAAAAATCTGCAGCCACGCGTGAATCAGCACTGGGAAGCTACTACAACATATAATTAGTACTAAAACTACGCACGAGTTAGATTTGATAGCAAATTGTGTGTAATAAAAAGAAAGACGTTGTATATCTACACAAATTCGGGTCATACAATTAAAAATGGGTAAAAAAACTACTTTTTACAAATTTTTATACTCCGAAAAGTTGAAGTTATAAATGTTTTAATGAATTTGTATTGCTATATTCAATTGTCAGCAAAAATTGTTTGACCCAAGTTTGTTTTAATAGTATGTGGCCAGAAAAAACATTTTGTTTCAAAACCAAACAATGTTTTAGGTTAAACAAGTGGAAGAATACATGGCATACCGAAAATTGCCTCGTGAAATGCGCCAACGAATAACAGAATACTTCGAGCATCGATACCAGGGAAAGTTCTTCGACGAGGAATTGATTTTGGGGGAATTGAGCGAGAAGCTTCGAGAAGACGTCATCAATTACAATTGCAGATCCCTCGTGGCGTCGGTGCCCTTCTTCGCGAATGCAGATTCAAATTTTGTTTCTGACGTTGTCACGAAATTACGTTACGAAGTCTTCCAGCCAGGTACAGTCTTTTATTTCATTTTATCATAATTATTATGTTTTTTGGGGTATTCATAAAAATATTTAATACGGGATATTTACCATGTTTTCATTTTTATTTCGCGGAGCTCGATATTTCGACATTTTCTACGAATGTCTTGTTCACGAGACTGAAGTATGCGGGTAGATGTTGACGGCATTAGAGGTGTCCGTTTCGGACTACCTCTTTTCTCGTACGTTTGCTGCGTAAACACTGGTCACCACTAAAGGAAAAAGGGTAAGGGAAGGTAGGGATGAACCCCTATAACTATTGTCACTAGTTTTACGTATACTCGATAACGTTTGCATAACTGGAAGCCGGACCGAACCACTGGATTGAGTTTCATATATGTAGTGGAATATAGTGGAATCCAGTGATTTGGTTATGCAAACCCATATAGAATAATAATATTCAACATTCGCGAACCGATACGGTGAGTTTCGTCTGTCGAACACAGGATCGAGTGTCGAGTGTACGTAAAACTAGTGACAATAGTAGGGGTGAAAGAGACATCGGACAATAGTAGTGGTGACCAAACGTACGAGAAAGGAGGTAGTCGGTCGATACGGACACCTCTAATGCCGTCAACATCTAACCGCATACTTCAGTCTCGTGAACAAGACATTCGTAGAAAATGACGAAATATTGAGCTCCGCGAAATAAAAATGAAAAACATGGTAAATATCCCGTTTTAAATATTTTTTGGGGTGTATACTCCGAATCGATTTTCATATAAAATAAGCCCTATGAATATTATGGGGAGTGAAATCAGACGTTACGCGTTATACACTCGTAGCACTTGTAACTCGTCCGTTACGAGTGCTACGAGAATACTTTTTTGTTCACTTGTTTTTGAAGTGAAAACATCTTTAGGCGCGTTGAGCACTTTTTGGGTGAACAAAAATCATGGAACTCGTGACATCGTCACCGAATTCTTGTAGCAACGGTAGACAATCTGTAGCACTATTAGTTCTTCGTACCGATTCCGTAGCGGAGCGGAGCATACTACCTAGTTTAGTCGCGCTCAAGTCCGCATGCAATCTTATCTCTTATTCTTTATGCACTCCTATTTATTACTAAACATATTTTTGACATAAATTGCAAATATAAAATTTAAACGATCATACCACCAGTCTACGTGTACTCAATAAGCGATCCGAGAGGAAAGTGATATATTGACTCACGTCACGCGGCAGTACAGTGCGTTCGCCGCATGCACGAGGTGAACGAACTCCCACACCGCACGCGTCTTCAGTACGCCCGCTAGTCACGCGTCTCGCGGTTAGCATGAGTGCATAGTGTTTATACATACATTGCGGGTTTGCGTATTTTGCAAACCCAAGTCCTAAAATTTTCTTTAAAAAACGTTTCTGAGATAAATGGTTATATGCATTATATAGTATATAAATAGTATATTATTAGGGTTTAATCTTCGCAAGCGTTCCAAATACACCCGGTATATAAATAACAGGCCAAATTACTTTTTTTTTGTATTAGGTATATCAAAATTTCATAATACTGAAATTCTGAATTTTACTTCTATAAATATGACATTGATTTAATAATGACATTTCTGTGTGTGCCCTTAATTAAATATTTACTGAGACAAAGCATTATAAGAGGGGTACAAAGAGCAGCTCCCTCGGTTCACTTGGCTTCGGCAAAGGTGCTGGGTTCACCATATACTACTGAGCCCCACCGCCACAATAAGGCTTGAAATATGGTGGGGGGACTGAACATAGGCCTCCCTCAATGAACGCCAAGACGACCATACAATCATCCTGCTAATCTTAAGAAATAATTCGATGAAGGTATAACTTCTTAAATTTGAGAAATGTAAAGTGAAAATTATATTTTTAAGTTTTTAGTATCATCATATTTCATGTCTTATAATTATGTTATCTTTCTTTTCAGGTGACATTATCATAAAAGAAGGAACAATTGGAAGTAAAATGTACTTCATTCAAGAAGGAATTGTAGATATAGTTATGGCTAACGGTGAGGTTGCCACCAGCCTCTCCGATGGATCATATTTCGGGGAGATCTGTCTTTTGACCAATGCAAGACGGGTCGCCTCCGTACGTGCTGAAACATATTGCAACCTGTTCTCATTATCGGTAGACCATTTCAACGCCGTGTTAGACCAGTACCCCCTGATGCGACGCACCATGGAGAGCGTGGCTGCAGAGCGTCTCAACAAGATCGGCAAGAATCCCAACCTCGTAGCTCACCGCGAGGACGACACCACCTCCGAAGGGAACACGATTAATGCTGTCGTTAACGCGTTGGCAGCGGAGGCCGAGCACGTCAGTCTGTCGGACGACAGCGTAGCGCGTCTATCAGAACGATCGCTGGGGCTAGCGCTGCAGCCGCTGCAGGCCGCCTCGTGCCGCATGGCAGGCGTGGCCCTTCCAGGGCTGGGCGTGGCAGCCGCGACGCTCCCGCGCCCCAAGTCGGAGCACGACTTCAGCTCGGCGCAGTCGCAGCAACCGCCCCTGTCGAGCGCCGCAGCCGCCTTCCACAAGTCGGACGCCGGCATCGCTCCCTGACGCCGCACCTTATGCTAGGCCCTCGGGCCGACCGATAGCAATACTAGGCTTAGAGCGAGCGCGCGCGTCGCCTCGCTAGTTGTAGCGTAGACACGAGTATTATAGCTGCGACTTCGCCGGGCGCCCACCGTGCCCGCTGAATCTCATTTTGTGATCTTATACTTAATTCTCCTGTGTTATAATTTAGGTTAAATTTTATATCATTGACGCTGTGAGGAATCGAAAGGATACGCGACGTATTCCGATTGTATAGATATACCTGTTATATATTGAAGAATGAAAATATTGAGTCTTTATAGAGATACCTTGCCATTAAAAATATTATATAGACTAGACTGAAATGTAAAGATATCACTATTTTATGCTTTGTTGGCGTACGGTATAGAGCTCTATTGTTGACCTTTCGGAGATTCTAACGCGAAAACGTTTAGATCGTGACGTTCTCGATATGTAACGATAACGAAGCTATTACATAATTATAACATTTGTTAATAATATAAAGTATATACGTACATGTTGGAGCGTAGAAGTGTAGATAAGTCACGCGTTGCGGGTCGAATACCGTCGGGAGGTGATGTGCCATATTAGATCAGTCATGACAGGCGGGCGCAGTGTTTCCACAATGAGGGGAGCTTCCCCTTTTGAGGGGAAAGTAGGGTCCAGATAGGAAGAGAAAGAGGAAATCGAGAGACAATTTCGTGCATTTTTTTAAAATTTGAACTTAAATGACTAAAAATGTCGTCAGAAGAAACTAACTATAGTAAAATTTTTGTCGAGGGGAAATAAGACCTGAGAAGGGGAAATCTCAATTAAGGCGAGGGGAAAGGAAATCTTTAAAGTGGAAACACTGGTCAGGCGTCAATACACACGTAGCCTGCCCCGCGCCCGCAGCGGGTGACTCGGCAGCGCGGTCCGTGCCGCGCCTGCACGAGCCACGCACAACTAACGAACCTCACAATTCCGCAGCACACGGTTGCTTTAACAATTTTTATATTATAAGTAGTCACGTCAACCGATATCGAGCGTACGACCGCTCACAGTTTCTTAAATAGTGGTGAATCAGTAGCGCTTACGTATCGTTTCTTTATGTAAATATTGTAATATTAAAGATTCGCCTTTAGTGTGATTTATTTGATAGAAGTGAGGGCGTTCGTTCGAGCGGTCCAGTCAATTATCGCATAAGCGCAAGAGATTCCAATCTCGATGCACCACACTCGGTATCTTGTTTTGAACGTAGGAGAATAATAACTAATTTATTGTCGATAGTGATCATTTCATAGAAGTAAGTAGGCCAAAGCGGATAACAAATTCGGATGACGTACTTGTGATACGGCAGCGCGGACTGCAGCTCGCCGGCTCGGCGATACTCAGTGCTCGGTACACATACAGACGTAGAGTAGACACACGCATGATATAAATTGCTTATATTTCTTGAATCTAAAACTTTTATTCTATCTTTAGCGAATTTTTCTGCTGACCGTATATGCGATTAGTGATTTTGCAAGCGCTTTCAATTTCTTAATATACTTAGCGACTAGATCAACAATCAACATATCCTACGGTTAGAGATAGAGTAGTCGTTGAGCCGACCGCCGCCGGCGCCGCACCATGGCACGTACCATCGTTGACTTATTTCTTAGTGTCATGACAGTTTGTGACGATGGTTTTGCGAATGTTGACTTTTTAGCCAAAATATAGTTAATGAATGATGAACCAATACGCAGTAGCTTACTTGTAGATGAATGCAGCCTAGTTCAGTTTTGGCGACTAACACCAAGATACTTTTTACTCGTAAGGTATTTATACAATTGATCGTAGCAGGACTCTGTCAATTTATCTACAAAGAGACATTTAATTATTTTTTATCCTCAGAAGCATTTATTTACTGTTACTTTATCAAACATGGCCGCTTTTGTAAATTATATAAATTTTATAGGAGAGATCTATTTTTATTGTGAAGTTGAAATGCTGGTTAAACCTATGAAATCAAGAGTTTTTTTAATGGAACTGTTAATTATTGTATAGTTATATTAAACTGATTTCTGTTGTCTATTTTCACCAAAAGTGCTCATCGCTATCAAAAAAATTAGAGAAAATGCATTAAAGAATGAAGAAAATCGTGAAGTGGTTTTATTCCTTATCCTGATAGTCATGTAAATAAAACGACACATAACGTGACATAACGGTCATAGCACAAAGGACCGTTACAATATGTCGCCTCACATATCGGTCGTGGATACTTTGTATGTAATAATAAAAAAATATAAAAAAACATGTGGATGGAGAGATCAGAGAGTTTTTGAAAACAGGCCATGTCAATAGTACCTACCCGCAACGTTGAACGCATTTAAAAAACCTACAGGTTTTTTAAAATGCTACTTACAGGTTTACAGACGATAGGTTTACGTGATAACGTCTTAATGGGCTACAAGCCGAACGCTTAGGCCTATAGTGCTTCTCTATCACCACGATCTCGCTTGCACGCTCGGCTCTGGCGGGACGTGACCAATGAGTCATGCTTTTTCGTGCATGCAGCCGGCGTTAATCGCTTTATAAAACGTTAATCAATAGCACATCAAAAAGTGGATGAAGTACATATGTGGCAAATCCATTAAACCTGATACACGTAATAATTAAATTCAAAGACAAATATACATTATTAAAGAAAATAGTTTGAACTAATAAATAATAATAATAATAAAACTTTTTTCAGCTACATAGGCTCATAGATAAATACCTTAACCTATACATACACAATTATTAACAATTTTGTTAGTAAATAAAAAGATTAATGAAAATAGTTAATAGAAAAAACCTTCCCCGGTTTTTTATGTCAAAAGGAGGCAACCCAGCAGTTGGAGCCTTATTACTACATCCGCACAACCAAAAATTATGCAGATGCGAAACTCTCAAACCGCACGAAACGCGACAGCGTAGCTATCACTTGCCGTCACTTGACGCCGGTGTTATGTGAGCGAGAGGTACCACCCCGGTCGTGCCGGCCCAATTCGGATGAAATTCAGCATGCCACTACCTCTTACTACTTACAGTAGGAGGTATCATGGCGTGCGTTTGTGTTTTTTTGTTTCTCGTTAATTAATTATAATTTTGTGTGTTGTTCATTCGGAGCGGTTTTCTAGTGTTTGTTGTAAAAACTTATTCTGTATAATATAGTGTGGTTGGCGCTTAGAATGGTTGGCGAATATTTTGCGTGCAATTCATACACGGCAGAAGTGAAACTTCCAAATAGTGGCCTACGAGAGAACGAGCTAAATATAGATAGGACAGTAGAAGTAAAAATCAAAAAATTGTTGTCACACACAAAATGATTTAATTTGTGTGATGATTTAAGTTTACCAAAGATACCAAAATTATAATATGACTAACTTTAAAAAATAAATCGGAGCAAGCAAGGAAGAACATTCTTTCATGTATATTAATATGTTTTATTGACGTGACAACGTCTTATAATTCGATGGAGCCGGCTGCACGATCGAAAAAAGATGACGTATGCGGCGTTACTTCGCTCTGAGGCGTTGAGGCATTCCATTTTCTTATGACGTTGTCACGTTTAACTATCGTCAGTAAACCGACTTTACAGACAACCGATTTTTTTTTTCACGAGTTATGTGCATTAAATTACAGCTTGGCAAAAAAGAGTATGACGTGGTGACAGGTGGAACTAAATATTTTACTAAATGTAAACCTATTATGTTGACAATACTGGGCCGACAAATACTAGATTTAAAGTAAAGCTAAGTGTTTCACATTTATTTTTAACGATTTGATTAAATTATCTTACCTACTGATTTTCCATATTATTTGATGAGACCTAAGTGAAAGTGGCGCCCTCATTTTTTCCATACTCTTTTTTGCCCAGCTGTACGTTATCTTGAAATGGACATAGTCACTTTGATTAACCTTTCTAGCCATTTGTCCATTTGTGTCATAAAAAATATAAGAAAAATCATATATCAATATAGTAAGCTGCAAAAGGCAATAGTTAGCCAAATATAAAAATGAAGTAGAACTCTTGTTTTTTGTCATAATATTATAGTCGTGTCTTAGTGTCTTATGTTAGGTCTTATGAGTTATGACTTATGACTTAAATATAGAGGGGAATGGCGGGAAGCATCGAGGCGCGCGGTTGTGTTTTTTTTGGTTTCCCGTTAATTAATTATTATTTTGTGTTTTGTCCATTCAGAGTGGTTTTCTATAGTGTTGGTTTTAAAACCTTGATCTTTATATATTGTGATTGGTAGGCGAATCTTGTGGAGTACCGTTCTGGAGTGGTTTTCTTAGTAGGGCTGTTCTGTCGGTTTTCAATAGCGTTTGTTTTAAAAACTTAATCTGTGTAATATATAAAGTGATTGTTTTTTTTTTAATAGAAGAGGGGGCAAACGGATAGTCGGTTCACCTGATGGTAAGTGAAGAGCGACATCCACAGACACCCGCTACACCAGTGGATTAGCAGGTGCGTTGCCGGCCTTTCAGGTATGAGTATGCTCTTTTCTTGAAGGTCCCTAAGTCGTATCGGTTCGGAAACACCACAGGAGGCAGCTGATTCCATATATTAGTCGTGCGAGGCAGGAAATTCCGTAAAAATCGAGTTGTTGTGGATTTCCGGACATCGAGATGGTGAGGGTGAAATTTGGAGTTTTTCCGCGATGTCCGGTGGTGGAATTCTGTTGCAGGTATTAGTCCGAACAATTCCTCAGAGCACTCCCCGTGGTAGATCTTTTCAACGAAGTAGCGCCATGCTGCTTTGCAGCTGAATGGGCCGGCGCGTCCGGGGAAGTACTTCGCTCTCCCATAACATCGACGTCAAATGGCGGCTAATGTCGTCGTGTTTCGTTCGGTTTGTGAGAGATCCGGTGCCCCCCCCCCCCCCCACACACACACACACATGACAGCACAGAATACTCAAAGACTTCCCCAGGAGGGTACCGGTCGCGCAAGCACCGGAGAATCCCTCTCTAGGCCTCCGGACTCAGGACAGGTACTTGAACCCGGAGACCTGGGCAGCCCCGCGTATTCTGGGGGGGGCGAATCTGTGCTCAACACAAAAACTGCCCGGGGTAAATGGAGCCGTCGGCAGAAGTCCCCTACCACTATGACCGTGGATTTCTGTAACATTAGGGGACTTCATACCAATCTTGACGCCGTCCATTACCACCTCCAGACGGCGAAACCGGCCTTGCTCTTTTTAACCGAGACTCAGATATCCTCTCCGGCTGATACTTCTTATCTCTCTTGTCCGGGGTACAAATTAGAACACTTTTTTGTACCGCGGGCTGGAGTTTGCGCGTACGTCGGAGAGGATATCTGCTCTCGTCGCCTTGGCAGTCTTGAAGGTAGGGACCTCTCCATCCTCTGGTTGCGCATTGACAGCGACGACCATCCCCGCGTCCATGCCTGCCTATATAGGTCCCATAGCGGTAATGACGAAACCGACCGACTTGTGGAGCACATTCAAATGGCTACAGATTCCGTGCTACAACAGATCCCATCCGCAGAGATCGTGATTCTTGGTGATTTCAACGCCCATCACACCGAGTGGCTCGGCTCTCGTACAACCGATCATGCGGGAAGATCTGTTTACGAGTTTGCCTCAGCATATGATCTGACACAATTGGTGGTATCACCAACTCGTATCCCTGATGTGGAAGATCATACGCCTTCCCTGTTGGACCTTCTGCTGACCACTCACCCGGACAATTACGTGGTCTCCGTGGACGCTCCACTTGGCTCATCGGACCACTGTCTGATCCGGTAGAAGATGCAGAGCGATCCGACATCTCTACGCAGCGCCAAAGAATCAAGCCGATTGGAGATAACATTGTCGTCGACGATTCGAGCCGCCCGGCGTTGAATTCGGTCAAATGGGGCGCTCCAGCCCAGAGGTGAGAGCAGTATTCCATGTGAGGCCGGATCTGCGCCTTGTATAATTGAAGGCGGTGTGAAGGCATGAAATACTGCTTCGCCCTATTGAGCACGCCGAGTTTCTTCGAGGCTAGTTTAGCCTTTCCTTCCAAATGACCACGAAACTGCACATCTCTCGATACATCGACTCCAAGTATCCCAATGCTGGCTGAGGCGGTTAGGGAAGTGCCTTCGAATTGTAGAGGAACGACGAACGGTGATTTTTTAGCGGTAAACGCGCAAACTTGTGTCTTGTTGGGGTTAAATTGGACTAAGTTAAGTCGCCCCCATTCCGAGACTTTGGGCAGCAGAGACTCGATTTCAGACACAAGTTTGTTCCGACACTCATCGACTTGTTCCCGAGAATTGTTAGGGCGGCCAGTGTATAAAGCATCTCCAGTGCTGTCATCCGCATAGCAATGAATGCCGCTGGTTTTCAGCATATCATTGATATGCAGAAGAAACAGGGTTGGAGATAGTACACAACCTTGGGGAACACCAGCATTTACAGACTTGACATGCACCGTCGACAACGACCTTAATGCTCCTGTCTGCCAAAAAACTGGTGATCCACCTACATAATTTCTCGGGAAGCCCATAAGATGGTAGCTTTGCAAGAAGTGCTTTATGCCACACCCGATCAAAGGCCTTCGCTATGTACAAACTAACCGCCAGCGCCTCCCCCTTGCTCTCAATTGCCTCCGCCCATCGTTGCGTTAGGAATATTAGAAGATCACCAGCTGAGCGATTCCGTTGAAAGCCATATTGGCGATCGCTAATCAGCTGGTGCTCCTCCAAATATCGCCGGTGCTGGAAGTTGATTATGGATTCCATAATCTTTGAGAACAAGGTAGTTATAGCTATTGGTCTGTAGTTGGACGGGTCTGAGCGGTCCCCTTTCTTAGGGATCGGGTGTACCAAAGCTGTCTTCCACGAGCATGGGACGACGCCTAATGAGTAAGAGTGCCGGAAAAGACGCGTAAGGACGGGTGTCAACTCAGGAGCACAAGTTCGTAGCACTAACGGAGGGATGCCGTCAGGCCCACTCGACTTATGGATGTCCAGCGAAAAGAGTGCTTTGCGTACGGAGCTCTGTCGGAAAATTATTTCCGGCATTGAAGTATCACACCGAGGGATCGTCGGTGGTATTTTTCCCTGGTCATCCAAAGTCGAGTTGGAAGCAAAAAGAGTGCCTAGAAGATCGGCCTTCTCCTTCGCGGTGTGGGCCAACGAGTCATTCCTCATGTGCAGAGATAGTAGGGATGGCTTACAAAAATTCCCTTGAACAGCCTTGGCAAGAGACCAGAATGCACGAGTCCCCGAAGGGAGTCGAACCAATCTCTAGCCAATTCTGTTCACGTACTCCGCTTTTGCCTCAGCAATAGCTCTTTTGAAGGACCTGGAGGCAAAGTTATACTCCTTCTTCAATGCGCTGGTCTTTTCATCCTGGGACATCAATGCTTTGGCCCAGGCTCGGTAGCTTAACCGTTTATGGCGTGCAGCCATCTTACACGTTTCACCAAACCAGGGCTTGGATTTGCCGCCTATAGGCACTGCAGAGCTTGGAATGAAAAGCTCCATAGCTTGCAGCACTACATCGGCAACAGAATCGGCAACGATGTCTGGATCATCCAGCGAGAAGCAAATTTGCCCCCATGGGTAGGATGCAAAGAAGGACCGCATCCCGTCCCAATCAGCTGACCTATAGTACCAAACGCGGCGGCAGCCAGCAAAACGAGGCCATGATGGGCTTGCGACAGGTACAGAACTCCGGATCAGACAGTGGTCCGATGAGCCAAATGGAGCGTCCACGGAGACCACGTAATTGTCCGGGTGAGAGGTCAGCAGAAGGTCCAACAGGGAAGGCGTATGATCTTCCACATCAGGGATACGAGTTGGTGATACCACCAATTGTGTCAGATCATATGCTGAGGCAAACTCGTAAACAGATCTTCCCGCATGATCGGTTGTACGAGAGCCGAGCCACTCGGTGTGATGGGCGTTGAAATCACCAAGAATCACGATCTCTGCGGATGGGATCTGTTGTAGCACGTAATCTGTAGCCATTTGAATGTGCTCCACAAGTCGGTCGGTTTCGTCATTACCGCTATGGGACCTATATAGGCAGGCATAGACGCGGGGATGGTCGTCGCTGTCAATGCGCAACCAGAGGATGGAGAGGTCCCTACCTTCAAGACTGCCAAGGCGACGAGAGCAGACATCCTCTCTGACGTACGCGCAAACTCCAGCCCGCGGTACAAAAAAGTGTTCTAATTTGTACCTTGGTATGAAGTCCCCTAATGTTACAGAAATCCACGGTCATAGTGGTAGGGGACTTCTGCCGACGGCTCCGTTTACCCCGGGCAGTTTTTGTGTTGAGCACAGATTCGCCCCCCCCCAGAATACGCGGGGCTGCCCAGGTCTCCGGGTTCAAGTACCTGTCCTGAGCCCGGAGGCCTAGAGAGGGATTCTCCGGTGCTTGCGCGACCGGTACCATCCTGAGGTAGTCTTTTGAGTATTCTGTGCTGTCATGTGTGTGGGGGGGGGGGGCACCGGATCTCTCACAAACCGAACGAAACACGACAACATTAGCCGCCATTTGACGTCGATGTTATGTGAGAGCGAAGTACTTCCCCGGACGCGCCGGCCCATTCAGCTGCAAAGCAGCATGGCGCTACTTCGTAAAAAAATTGTGATTTGTTTTGCGAATATTGTGGTGGACTGCCTTGAGTGGATGGAATGGGGAATGATGGGGATGGGGCTAGAGGGGTGAAGCCGCGCTCCTTGGAGTTTCCCGCCATTTCTCCGTATTACAGACCGAATATTGTATGTTGTATGGCTAATAGCCTAATAGCTAATGCCTTTAAATGAAAATAATAAAATTAAATATGACACATGACACATGACATCGACATGTGGACATTTTGGGAAATCAATTTTTTATTTTAAATTTTAATAAACAGTGTCCACGACCACGAGTTTCGTTTAATTATTCAATGATATATAATATTGAAATAAATATTTTCATTGTTATATAAAGAACGGTTGTTTGCCCGTTAAATTGCATATGAAGTAAAATTTATCAATATTAATTAAAGCCCGATATATAACATTCATTTTCAATAATGTCTACTAGAAGAGCTAGAATAAAAGCTGTTACTTCTTTACCACCACGAAGGAAGAACGTTGACAAAAATGGAACCAAGAACGCTAATAACACTGATAACAATGTGGAGAAAATACAACATCAATCAACAGATAAAGATAATGCGGAAACTCAAAATAGTGCAAAATTAATAACAGATGGATCCGGAGATAAAAGTGCAGATGAAACATCCCGTCGCAATGTAGATATCGAGAGTATAAAATCACCAAAATCAAAAGTTACAAACGCGGTTTCAGTAATACGTAGTAATGTGTTCGTTTCTCCTCAAAAAAGGAGCCCAAGGCGCACATTCGCATCCCCTATAGCACCTTCACCTAAAATCACAAAAAACTTTGATGGAAACAAAAGTATCACACAACAGACTATAGGGACACCTATTAATCAGAAAATAAATGACTGTGATGAATTGCAAATTTCGGATAATTTAATTAACAAAGTTCAATATGCAGAAAACACCCACAAGAAGGATGTCGGTAAGGATATTCTTTATTCTATATTTTCATTATCTTTAATTAAATTGAAACATACATTTTCTTTTTTTTTCTTTAACGCCGGGAAATGCTCTGAGGCATCCCGCGGGTCTCCTCACGCGGTATGTGGGACTCGATGCGCCCGAAGGCTGATAAGTGGATGCAGCTCCACCCACTAAAATCCAGTGAGTGCCACCAATGACACCGTTGGTGAGGTGCCCCGGATCTAATGAGCGAACAGGGCGAACCTTGATGGCTAGTCAGTCCCCCAAGGGACCGACACCACCTCCACAGAGGGGTTGTCCCACATCACAGAACAACCCCTCCCAACATTGGGACAGTACAATGGGGTGAGGTCCTGTCCTTGCCCCTTGCCCCCTTCTCTTTTGTCCCCTCTTCTTATTAGAGGGGTACAAAGAGCCCCTTCGGCTCAATTAGCTTCGCACAAGGTGCTAGGCATACATACATTACTTAATATTCAGAGGTAATGTAATATTGATTATTGCTACAAGGTGATGACAGTTAACGGAATGGTATAACAATCATTTGTCATTTATTAGCTGTTGCCTGCAGCTTTGCCTTCGTTACCTAGATTTAAATCCTGATTGATGATAATTATTTCTATAATTTATATCACTCAGTGTAATTACGTAAATTAGTAATTGTAGAGACTATTACTTTACTATGAGAATGTAACTGCCGTCATTGCCGTGACATTTTTTCATGATCAAAACCTTTTCTGGGTCTCAAATTATATCCATACCGAATTTCATCTGGATTGGTTCGGTGGTTTGACTAAACAATAAAACAGTTAATTCAAATCGTGATGTTTTTCGTACTTCTTCTTTGTTGTTACCTCACTGCTGAGGATTGTGACCACATATGATGTGAAAATTGCTCTTTGATCTTCACAGCATCGGACCATCTCACTGGTGTTCTTCCTTTTGCATGTTTTCCTTCCTTTTTTGCTTATAGAATTTTTATACCAGTCTTAACTTCTAAACAAAAAGTCCGATCTGAATAATTTAAAATGGAATTTACATGTAGGTAATCAACATAATTGGTCAAACAATTTAAATGGATAAGGATTAATATCCTGATACCAATTTGACCACTGTTAGATTCAATCCATATTAAACTTAGAAATTTAAACAAAAACTGGTATTGTTGCTTAACCATAATAGTTATGTGTATACCATCATAGACTTTTTGTGGCTAGTCATGAGTACTATTGATATAATAGAATATTATTTCAAAAATCGTTGATGGTTTTCGCAGCACACTTGAAAATTAACTTTAATCAGTAAAATTTTGATACCTTGGATTACATTGTTACAATTTAGATAATTTATGATTGGATCAGTACTTCCGAAGATTACCCCCTACAAACTGAAAAACTTTACCTCCTTATAATATTAGTAATAGATTATAATTATTTGACCAGTGAAGGAAACATTGTGAGGAAACCTGCATGCCTGATGAGATTATATCGTTGACGGTGTGAAAAGTTCACTAATCAGCATTGGGCCAATGCATCGGTGAACTATGGCCCAACACCCTCCTCGAGGAGGAGACCCGTGCCCAGTAGTGGGACATATAACGGCTGCTATTATTATATTAGGTAGAAATTTAGAATTTAAGGCACGAATTTAAGAGCGAGGGGGAGGGGAATCCCTCCAACCCCCACATACCACTGGCAATACAAGGTAATGCACCATTCATGTAAAAAATACAAAAAAGTAATCCCATAGACCTAACCTTAAAACTAGACTGTTCCTTTGCATAATTTCGTTCCGTGACGTCTCCGGCGCTACGGAAGGTGCAGCGTTGCGGAGACGAGTGTGGGAGTCTTCGTTTTATTTCAGCGAGCGGGGGGTGTCATCCCTCCCCGAGCCCGCGGCTTCTGAAAGATACTCTAGGGGAGAAACAAGACTGGAGTCGGGGTAGGCTGATTTCGTTCTGTGACCATTTTTATGCATAACTCAATGTCTGCTGAGCGATGTTCCTTTTTGTGGGTAATAAAACAAATAAAAAAAAATCTTTAAATGATATTCATTATATTTATTGTTTATAAACATAATTTATAACGTAATAATTTTTGAAGGGGTCTGTCTCATATTTCCATTCTCAACAAATATTTACAAATTAAATCAGAGAATTTTTCTCTATTATTATAGTTGTCTTTAATAAAAAATATGTCACTGCGACTCTATTCTTGGTATATGAGTACCATCTGGTGCTATAAAAGGATTTTCAGGATCGCTGTGATTCACTCCCTTGTGAATGAACCCATTAATATCTATGGTAATGCCCTCAGCTACATGCTTTTTAATTAAAGGTATTAAAACATCTGTTGAACAAACGCTATCTGGGCAAATCTCCAAACTCAAACCTTCAATGCGCCAACCTGAAACAATATTTTTGGAGAAATCAAAACATGTTTTGACATTGTTTTTGTTTTGTCAATAATAATTAAAACATACCCTTGTTATATGTTTGCTTCCCTAATTTACTCTCACCTATTTGAACTGTCTTCCCCAGACCACCAATCTTTCCATCAAATGTTTATTTGTCTATTTGTTATATGCCTCTCTCTTTCACAAGAACCTTCCTTAATAGTCATATCATAGCTCCATTTTGTTGCTTATGCATACATAATATAAAAAATACTTGAGGTAGTTCGATTTTGACATTGTGAAACCATGTCCCCTTGCTACGGTTGACTTTTGTTCTGCATCTGCATTCTTGGTTCTACATACTCCTTTGTTACATACAAAAGAGCCTACAGTTTTGTTCGTGGAGTATTTCAAATTCCACATTAATTTTACTTCTGTCGCATATAAATAGTGCTTCGTAGGTAGTTCGCCAGAGCTTGAGGCTATTTACCTCGTAGCAACTCATTGACAATCGTGGATCTTCCGAGACCGACATCTCGCAGCAAGATATCGCAAGTTCAGGGATGCACGCGCTTGTCAAACAAACAGGCAGAAAATCAGTGTCGGGTATACAAAAGCAAGAGTCGTAGAGGCACAATATACAAACAGCAAGCACTGAACACATTCACGCGAGTTTCATGGGTGACCTTGACCACTTACCATCAGGTGGCATGTCTGCCAGTTTGCCTATCTAATTGACATAAAAAACTTGTATTGCGAGTCGTAAGGGAGATACCCCCCTACCAGATCCTCTCGCCCAAACTCTATATATAACGAATATAACTACCGTCGTGGCGGTAGCGCTTAGTAGTCTAAGGTGAACCCAGCACCTTGGGCGAAGCAAACTGAACCGATGTAGCTGCTCTTTGTACCCCTCTTATAAGAAGAGGGGATCCGGGGCGTCTCAATAGATCCGGGGCACCTTACCAAAGGCGGCATTGGTGGGTAGAGCGTCAACTTTACCAAGTTTCGGGCGCTGCGAGTCCCACATACCCGCTTGGGGAGTCCTCCGCTCCCCAGTGGTATGTCTCAGAGCATTTCCCGGTGTCAAAGAAAAAAAAAGTATGTTAGTTGGATAGGCAAGCACACCAAAGCCAAACCGGTAAAAGCAATTAATAAATACCAGTTACAAAATTCTTTAAACAGGTAATTCACCACAAAAATTGGACACAAATGATGAAGCCGTCATGGATGGAATAGTTCCGTTACAGCCAGAAAGTCACATACCAAAACCCATAGACCTATTAAAAAATGACATTATATCAGAAAATGCAGAAGTGCTTTTTGATCCTATTATTCCATTACCCTCACATAGTAAAGTACGACCGAAACTAAGACCGGTGCCAAGACTTGGACCTCATAGAAGGAACAGTATTCAGGTACATGAATTTGAAATTATCTAGAATAGTTTCAGCATTTTTTTAAAGATAATGTTATTGATTTAACTTTAAAATGTTCAATATGAAGACATGTATAAGCATTCTAATATGCTATTTATTTTATGACGCTGCTTTATTAACCTAAGGCTGATACATCGAGCATATAACCGGAATAGAGTGGTAATGTTATGAGTTTTGTATGAAAACAAATTCCGACAAATTTGTGCTGCGACGCTGCGTCGGTTCTACATCCATTGATCAATGATTGGCCGATGGGATTTACATTTGGTTACAAATCACTGACCAGTTTCGGAATTTTATGGCTTACACTACTTATTATATGCTCGATGATATTAGCCAATTTATATTAATGGATTGCTATCTTGCCATAGCTTCTTTTTATTGTGGCAAGAAAAGACTTGATTTTTTATTTAACAAATCAAGAATAGAACTTTCTTTTTAAAATCTTCCAAATTTATTTTAGGGTAGTGCAAGTGAATCTGAAGATGAAAGTCGTAGAGGTGTAGCCAGTGTTGGGCCGAGCACTCCAGGACTACAGCGAGGTCTGGTCAACACTGGACCAAGCACCCCGGCACCACAGCGGCCGAGATATGACTCCCACACTTCAATAAGCACATTGCAATCATTGCCCAATAGGTACAGACATGTTATTAACAATAATCGTTACAGTATTTATTATGTCATTAAATACTTAAAACAAGGTTGTTGTATTGTAACAATAAAAAGTTTGTAATTAAAATTAATCTTAAAATCATACATGGTATTATAATTAGATGACATTCCACTATCAGAAGAAAAGGCTCATTTTTAAGATCCACATACAGCAGTAGATACAGCTATGGTAGGTGAACGATGAATATAATATGTAAATAGTATTGCTCAAAGTTATTTGATATACCCCCAAATACTCAAAGGAAACTCAAATTTAAGACGTACTTAAACTCGTGTTGTCCCTCTTTTTCTCTTTGAATCTGACACGTCGTAGCATGAGTTTAAGTACGTCTTAAATTTGAGATTCGTTTGAGTATTTGGGGGATACAATCCCATTACTTTAATGATCATTAAGGTTATCGAAGAAAATTAAAAGGGAAAGTATGATATAAAGATAAGGTAACCTTACCTATTTTTCTGTTTTCTTTCAGAGTCATAACTCGTAAGCAACGTCTATGATACATATTTTTCTCGTTTTATTTCCAGAGACATAAGTCGCGTCAGAAATGATTCAATTTGCTCTACTACAAGCCAGATCACCATGCAACAGCTCGCCGCCTCACCCATTAAAGAAAAACAAGCTGCCAAGTATGTATTTAACAATTAAATTTACAAAACAAAGGGCAGTTATATGTTTTATAGATACAAAGAGGTTTCTATTATTTGAGGAGTTCATCATGTTTTAATAAACTTAACCTAAAATCGAAGCGCCCTTGATTCAGTTTGGTTTTGAATTTTGATGAATCAAATAATTTTTTTTTTAAATCCATTTTCGTTTTAAATTATTTACATACTAGCTCATGCCCGCAGTTTCGTCCGCGTAGAACACAAACAATTACATACCATATAATTATAATTGATAAACAATATTATATTAATTAAGTCAATCTGTAGGACTCGTCGTCCAGAAGTGAGCCGTCGAATGATGGCTTCAAAACGACGGAGAGAGACGGTGAAGAGGGAAGCTATGACTATGTATGATCTGATCTTCTACAACCCATCGTCTAACCCAATTGTGTGAGTACAATATATTTTAACTTTATTTGTAATCTGTTGTTCTTTCTAACATAAAAATATACATTTTCATATAAACCCCATAAAAATTCCAGATATTATGCTTAAACTAAGATTGATTTCTTATAAAAGAACATCTACATCCGATGATGGTTAATTTTAAAGTCTTTGTAAATCACAAATTGTGATTAGTATCTTCTATTAAATCAGTGTTCCAAGTTTAAAAGATAACAAAAATGCATTTATGCATATGCTATGCAAACTCATAAAATGATTTTATTTTTAGACCTGATGAAGATGAGTTAAAAGCGATCGAAGAAACAGAGAAGGAAATAAAGGAGCAAACTAGTAAAGAGGAAAAGGAAAAGGAGACGTCCGCTCAGGAGACAACCCCAGAGGAGGAGTCGACCCCCGTACCACAGATCAAGCTCGGGCCTAACGGAGAGATCATGCTGGACGAGTCGAGTCTGGTGAGTTGAGGCTTACTTGATGTATATGCTTGTAAATATATTACCAATTAAACCTAATGTAGACCACCCCCTATGCCCACTATGGTTCAAGCCTTGTCGTGGCTGTGGGGCTCAGTAGCTTAGGGTGAGCGCAGCACCTTGAGCGAAGCAACTTGAGCCGAAGGAGCTGCTCTTTCTACCCCTCTTATAAGAAGAGGGGACATGGGGCGTCGATGGGAACCTCACCCCATTATACTATCCCGACGTTGGGAGGGGTTGTTCTGTGGTGCGGGACAACCCCTCGCTGGAGGTGGTGTCGGTCCCTTGAGGGAGTGATTTGTCGTCGAGGTGCCCTGCTTGCTCAACTGATCCGGGGCACCTCACCACAGGCGGCATTGGTTTCACTCCCCGTGTTTAAGTGGGTAGAGCTGCGTCCACCTTTCGGATGCAGCGAGTCCTACATACCCGCCTGGGGAGACCCACTCCCCCGTGGGATGCCTCAGAGCATTTCCCTGCGTTAAAGGAAAGAAAAAAAAGTCAACTCCTTATAAGGAAAATGTCTAGACTCTCTAAAGTAGTCTGGCCTTTCGGTGGGTCAACCTGTCACTGGCGTGCGCCTGTTGTCGGCAGATCCGGGGCCCTCAAAAAGCTGCTAAAGGCGCTTTATGTATACCCAAACTAAAACAAAGTGCGAGTTTTAGTTTGGGTACGTATACACTGCCCAAGTGTGAGTCCCACATAGGTCCAGGAGCCGAGGTAACCTGGATACATACGTAAATGCATTTCCCTGTGTCAACAAAAAAACAGACGTGCCTGATGGTAAGACTTCAGCGACACTCATGAACATGAACTAGTTTACCTCGCCCTCCCCCTATGACAGATTGAAGTCTGTGCGGGCAGCTGGTTATTGATAATTTGGCTTGCCTTTTCTCGACATGTAGTCCTCTCAAGGTTGGTTTGACCTTGGGTATAAAAATTTACATAGTCTAATAATAATCAACGGGAATGCAGGTGATAAAGCGCACCGCTCCCCGGCCGGCCGTGGGCATGACGGCGTGGGGCGGCGGTGGGCGGTACCGGCGAGCGGCCCGCTCCGCCGATTGGTCGGCCGCAGAGACCGTGCGCTTCTACCGGGCGCTGGGTGCGCTCGGCACAGACTTCACGCTCATGGCTCCGCTTTTCCCAGACCGCACACGCAAGGAGCTCAAGATCAAGGTATACACTGGTCGTCTTACACCCTATATTTAATTCATGAAAGAAAATTTAAGTACATAATCAGTAAACGATATAAAAAGAATTAAAAAAATATTCCTAAGACATTCTAATAACTGTGCAATTATTATTTGCGGTCAGTTACATTACTATTTAAATGTTTATGTCATTTTTATTATTTTCTTTAACTTTTTAAATGCTCGATCGGAAAGAATGCAGCTGACACGAACGGCTGCTTAACGACCCCATAGTCACCTAACTTTGGGGTGGGGTTCTTGAATTTAATTTTAATGTTTTGCAATTTCTCGTTTGTTAGCATTTATTTGAAAATTTAGTTTTTGTCAATAATGACAGTAGTATCAATAATTTAAGAAATGACTGGATAACCCGGCACAAGCATCGCTATGCTTAAAAGGTCTCTACAATGTGTTTACCTTACTGTTAAAGATCGGCAACGCACCTGCTAATTCTCTGGTGTAGCGGGTGACTATGGATGTCGCTGACTACTTACCACCAGGTGGTACTGACCGACTATCCGTTCGCCCCCTCTTTTATATGAAATAAAGAAAAAGATTTCATTTCATTTTAACATAAAATATCTCGAATCCACAGTTCAAGAAAGAGGAGAAAGTGAACTGCGCGCAAGTAGATCGCGTGCTGCGGACGGCAGCGGGCTGGGACATGGGACGGCTGCGGGAGGAGTTCCGCGCCGAGCGGGCCCGCGACGCAGCGCGCGCCGCCGCGCCCCGCATACACCTCGCGCAACACCGCACCGCTGAGCGGGCGCGCCTCAACGACGCGCGCAGCGTCCGCGTGCGCACCAGTACGTACACGTTGACCGTTACGGTTACGTAATATGACCAAACGGAGATCAATCTTTTATCCCCTGTATCCATAGACTTATATTCTACCGATAGACACGCCCGTTCATATAAAAATTTGATCTGATACTGACAATAGTTACAACTAAAGTTCGCTGCAGCGCTAACGTTAGTTATTTAGTCTAACCAAACCATAAAAAGATAGAGCCCTAAATCGCTTATTCAGTTTATTTTTCTCACGCATAAAACGTCGCGACATAGTTTTTGTGCCTTATCGGCATTAATTCTCTATTTCGAAATTAGCGGTAAGCATCTGAACAAATATATATTTAAATACTAACGAGATTCCTTGAAACTAGCCCAGATAACTACGAATAAATAATAAGTCAGGAAATGTAACTGCGTTATAAAAATGACCCAACAAAAGTCGTGTCCAAGTAGGCGGGGCTAAAAAGTCGTGTCCAGCGCGTCATCAGTCG
This sequence comes from Helleia helle, assembly GCA_963853865.1. Classification (NCBI taxonomy): domain Eukaryota; kingdom Metazoa; phylum Arthropoda; class Insecta; order Lepidoptera; family Lycaenidae; genus Helleia; species Helleia helle. Next base: position 12,318,285 of record OY971433.1, on the reverse strand, counting down.
GACATTTTTCTTACAAGCGAACACACGTCAAACTTACGCATACGTTTTCGCTTTTTTATTATGAATTGCAGCTACTAATCATCATGCCATCATTTGTAGTGAAGTGGTGCAGGAGCCATACAAAATCAAAACCTCCAGGGATTACTTCTCACTATTAAATAGTAGTAAAATTATATTACATTCAAGTATGTTAATGTAATAAGCAAACCGAGATGGTCAATACTATGCAAAATGAAGTCAGTCAATGTTTGAACCAATGTAGAAGGTATTTAATTTATTCTTCATGAAATGTATTTATACATATATTATAATATAACTAATATGTTTATATTTTTATCATTATTTAAATGTATATCGATATAATTGAGGTATTTTAAAAATGATTGTGCATTTTGCTTGCTTTGTTTTCTTTTAGTATCCCAGCCGATCCAATTCGGCAAAATAAGTAGTTATAGCTGCAATTAAGCTTGAAAGACAAGAGTATCCCGGGGAATAGCCTATAAGGAGGCGATGTGGCTGGCCAAAGTCAGGCTCGACCTCGTGATCAGCCGCATAGAGAGGTTAGGGCTTCGGGTCAGAGTTGAGAAGACCAAAGTCCTTCTCTTCCGCGGGACCGGCCGTAAAGGACACCCTCCGGGAGCTACCCTCCAGATCCGAGGGGGGAGGGTCTGGATGAGCCCCCAGATCAAGGGACGGAGACGGAGGGTGGACCTTCGGCCCACATTTATCAATATTGGGATTGAAGGTTGTGAAGGTGGCAAGTGCTCTGGGCAGACTCCTCCCGAACCTCGAAGGAACCAGCGCCGCCTGCAGGCAGCTATACTCCGGAATATGGCGATGTATGGTGCATCCATTTGGGCGGGTCACCTTACCGCGAGGGATAAGGCCCAGCTGGTACCGTACAGTATCGTGGGTGACAGCCACTGACCTAGCCGGTGACCCCCCGTGGGAATTTGTGGCGGAGGTTCTTGCCGAGACGCATTCATATGTCTCGGTTAGGAGGGCTCCCGGCGAGAACCTTACGTTTTACGAGAGCCTACGGGTTCGCCGACTAGGACAGGAGCGTTAATACGGAGGTGGGGGGAGGACCCGGCACGGCAGTCGTATGACAAAAGCCTAACGGTTGCTTTGCATTCAGTGCTCGAGCGTTGGATGCCCCGTAAGCACAAACCCCCTCACCTTCCGTCTGACACAGGTGCTCACCAGGCATGGTTGCTTTGGTGAGTACCTGTGCCGGACGGCCCACAGGGAGTCAGTAACAGCATGTTACGATTGTGGCGCGTCGGTGGACTCAGCCGAAAGAAATCATTGTAAAATATTAAATAATATTGTTTTATTATTGACTTGGTTCACTTATTGCATGACATCGTCCACGCAGCTATCACTCGACTATCATAGGTGACATTGCAGCATGCGCGCCGACCAATACCTGCATTTATTCAGAAATTAAACAAATCACCAATGACGTCTATTTGTAACCTCGAAAGTGATTGGTATTTTAAATCATACGTCGTTTTGGTTTAAAGTAGGCCCACTTTTTATGTGTCATTTGTTCTGAGTTAGACTTCCTGACTTATTATTTATTCGTAGCCAGATAATAGAATAAAAACATCAATGTATAACGAATATACGCATATAATAACGAATCCGAATACGATACGAGTAGACACAAACCCAGACCACGCAAACAGCGCTAGCACTACGCTACTGATAGATTGCTTGGGCACCCCGCATGACCCGCCTCCCTCTCCAGAGGGAGGGATGGCGGCCCTCATGATGACAGGTTAAATTCAACCGTTAAAGATCTAGTCCAAATCCTGCTCTCCCGAGCAGCGCGCGCGATGATTTACTGTACCGATTGAGCTTAAAGGCCATCAGGCCGAAAAGGCCCTTCCGTAAAAAAAATCTATAGGATTGACGTTCGCTTTGGACAACTCAATCTCATACATTGATGTTTCTATTCTATTCTATTAACGTAAAAGCCACGTGTCTAGACGGGCAGGTAACTCATTCATGTGTAAGTATATTGTATAAAATCATTGAGCATAAAACAAATTTCGCCAATTTTGTGCTACGCCGCTGCGTCGATTCTGCGCTCTGATTGGCGGAATGATAGCTATTGATGGATGATTGGCCGATGGGACGTACACACAGATCTCTGGTTTTTTGACAAGTTGCAGAATTTTATGATTCACATACTACTCTATTGTGTTATATGCTCTATGGGAAAACCTAACTAATTGAGCATGTTGCGACTTAGGATACTGAGCACAGAACGCGCATGCACAATTTATCTGTGCTTAGCAAAATTGTTACTATAAAAACCAACTAACAGATAAATACTATGAACATAAAACAGTTAATATTATGCTAAATGCAAAAAATTATAATTTACTAATAACAATACTCGTTCAATAGGCAGGGCATCAAAAGCTATTGAGAGCACAATGCTGCCAGGTGTGAGTCGACAGATCGAGAAGGGGGTTATCACTGTCGATGACATTGTAGAGAAGGCAACCCAGGGCAAGACGCAGAAGCGAACAGTGACAGTTCCTGTCACACCCACAAGCATGGATTCCAACCTGGCAACACTGAAACTGATCAAAAACGGACAAAAGCTTAGAACCCCTACAAATGACACGGCAATAGCTAGACCCACAGAAGGTGAAAACCCACTACCAAAAGTACCAGCCAACATAGAAACCGGTTCTTTAGTGGTGTTAACTGTAAATGACCCATCCTCCCCCGGGAAGAAAATGCTCCAAACCTACATTGCTCATGGGCCTCATAAGCTGACCCCGGTAGCTCTGCCAGCTACTTTCCTCAACTCTGTGGTGGGGTATATGCAAAAGAATGCCAATAAAAGTTCTTCAACTGCCTCCTCTCCGCTTATGTCTCCCAACAGTGTGACCAGCCAGGATAGTCGGACAAGTGGCTCTGTAAGTGTAACTTAATGTAAGTTATTGCTACGTAATTAGTATTTATTTAATATGCATGAGAAATTCGAGTATAATCCCAATTGTGAAAAAATCTGTATAAAATTATTAAATAGTTTCAAAGAGTTAATCTCCGTAGTTACTTGTTAATACTGTTTTAGCATTAGAAAGTCTTATTCTTGAAGATGTTATGTTCATTCATTTGAAAAAAGGCTTTTTCTATTTTTGGGCAGACTAAACTGGGTATATATGAACTCCATAAAAAAGTCTGAAAGAATGAAGCGGTACAAGTTAACAAAAAACTGAGTTGGTTTGCTTTTGGCATCATATACCACAAGTTTTCTGTTGACTTCAATAAACTGTTGAAGTAAGTTAAACGTAAATTATGAATATTTTTTGTATTTATTTTGTTTACCTTATTAGTCTGTTTATATCCCGTTTTTAATAGCTTTACATGTATAATAAGTATTGTATGTTACAACTTGTAAGACATGGATGTTTGGTGGTTGTTCTTCAAACTATCACGCTCAAAGACAACTCCTTAAATTCTTCACCGAAGGGTATGCATATTACCCGCGAATCAGTAATGCTGTGTTCCGGAAAATAGCAGGAAGGTCTGAGGATAATGCCACACAAAGATGAGCTACTTCGGCCTGACGCTCGCGCGGCTGCCGCGCTTTATAGGTACCGGTTGACGCGCTTAGTTCATACTGGGTTGCCGGACTTTAAAGATACTGGGTTGCCGGACTTTAAAGATACTGGGTTGCCGCGCTTAGTTTATACCGGTTTGCCGCGCTTATTTCATATCGGGTTGCCGCGCTTAGTTCATACCGGTTTGACGCGCTTAGTTCATACTGGGTTGCCGGACTTTAAAGATACTGGATTGCCGCGCTTAGTTCATACCGGTTTGACGCGCTTAGTTCATACTGGGTTGCCGGACTTTAAAGATACTGGATTGCCGCGCTTAGTTCATACCGGTTTGACGCGCTTAGTTCATACTGGGTTGCCGGACTTTAAAGATACTGGATGGCCGCGCTTAGTTCATACCGGGTTACCGCGCTTAGTTTATACCGGGTTCTAAATTTTAAAATATTTAATTTCCTATATAATTGCTCGAATATTACATTGGTTCCAAATTCCCTTCCGCTATATATTATGTATTAATAAGAACGTATTTTATATGCTTAAGAAAAAAAATATAAGTCATCATACCCTGTTAAGATAGTCCCTTGGTAAGCTCGAAAAGATTTGTGTTATGGTTTTAGTTTAGTTTTTTTCCTCTAATATTAGTCCAGTCAAATTAGCGATCAATCTCCCAAAGCAGAGCTAAAGAGCTGTATTTTCGTATTTACCTTTATTTTGGAGTCAACAGCTTTTCGCGATTATGCCCGTTTCTATTGCTCCAATAATGTTTACATGTATTATTAAAATTGTAGGACATAAAATTTCAGACAAACATTTAAAACATTTTTTCATGCGCCCAATCGTCTTTGAGATTGAGACTGTAATGCAAGGTCAATCGTGAATATCTGTGAATAATACCTTGAATTTTTAATATTTTGTATTATTTATCAGTTAGTACATTGTATTTTATACATTTTTAATATATTTATTGAATAATACTAACCTACTTTGTGTATAATTTAAAACTCATTAAAAGAAATACTTCCTGTATAGGTATTTTAATTTATTAAAAATAGATTTTAATTTGAAAAATTACTATACATTTTATCTCTATAATGTGTAAATTTTTAGATATACTAATTATATATTTTAAGGTATATTAATTTAAGTAGAAGTAACATGAGTTAATATTTTAATTTTATCTTTATTCAGCAGGTTACATATCCTACGATTTAAATTGAATTGCAGTGAAAATCTACAAATTATCTTTAAGAATTTATGAACAAAAGTTTATTAATTTTCTTCTTCTTCGTCGTCATAAAAAAGAGATTCAGAAGAACAGAAGGACGTTCGGAAATCTCTTTTTCAATGTCATCATCTTGTTGTCCTGAATCTTTTTTTCCAATCTTTCACGATCTTTGTACTTTCCTCACAGTCACTTTGCAATGACTTAAAGACAGCATTAAGGCACAAAATAGAAATGAACAGAAGACAATCACATGCATGTACTTCTCTTTTCATACCTAGACTCCTTTTCACGAAAAAAGTCCCCCAGAGCGCTGTATTCGCGAGACATAATGTTGCCAGGGTTAGTTACGGAAAATATTATAAGAAAGTCTATTATTCTATCCTATTTGTTAAATTAATAAGCGTAGGCCATGTTTTATAAACTATTTATTATCTATACAGATAAATAAAATTGAAGTGTCTGTTTGTAATATTAAAATAACCGCTTTTACTAATTTTAATTGCATGGGGATGTATATGTCGCAGCCAACTAGTTTAATTAGCCATGTAATTAACAGCCTAGCCATTTTATTAACTGTCGCCAATTAATTAACTTCCTAGATGATATTTAGCCATAGCTTTAAATACAATATTTAATCAAACGGCTGGCTGACGCCTAACCCAGTCATAGAATAGGGTGACTATATGACACATAAATAATAGATTTAGACTATATGACACAGAAATATTTGGCAAAAAATATTTATTTATTTATTACAAATAGTAATAAGAGATCAAATTGTGTAGCTTAATTAGGAAGTTTATGTTAAATATCTCTATATAAAAATACTTAACAAAAATATGTTTTCTTAAAAGCTAGTCGAACTTGAGTTAGTCAAGATAGTCAAAATCACAGCATGCACGTAACTTAATACAAATGTTATTTGTTCACACAAGTTAAACTTCCATGACACTTAGAACCGCATAGAACTTTATTTTTGAAACAAGCGCATCTATTATTGCGGCATTGGTTCACAGCAGGCTTACAAGTACATTTCTGGAAGCCTTGGCCACCGAAAGGTGACTGACTTGATACAGCCTCTCGCAAGGAAATTGGTTTATCGGAAATTTCATCGGCATAGTTTGTATCCGAGTACTGTAATTCTTGTCGTGAAAACCAATTTTTAATAGTACCATACTTAGTCCCGACCTTGTGAACACCGTTTCATATGTCAACAATTTTTCCATTAATTTTTTTCATATCCAAAGGCCCACGATCTATTTTGGGTACATTTACCAAAACACTATTACCTATGTCTAACTTTGGCACTTTTTTAACAGTGGCATCAATCATCTTATCGGCAGCACGTTTGAGCCCTTTGTGTGCTTCCTCTCTTTCTAAATTAATATCCTTTGGATATTAACACAACTTTGGAACCGTAACCTTCTTCACCAATGGTGATTCCGCATATTGCGTGTACAACACTGTTGCAGGAGTCACACTTGTGCGCTCCAGTGGCTTCATTATGGCAAACTGCACAAGTATGGTTTGGCTGTAAGTTTTCAACATTTTGTATCACATCTAAATTAGATTTTTTTTTCAGTTTCGCTGTCTGTTGTTTCTGCTGGGCCTTTTTCTGTTAATATTTCTAATTGCTCCTAGGTTTCTAAACTTAGAAGTTCAGATGGTGGAATATCAGATCCACTTAACCCCGCTTTGGGTTCCCTTCCAAATAAAGCTTTATATGGAGACCTTCCTATAATCCGATGAAATGAAGCATTTTTAAAATATTGCACAAAAAAACACCCCACAGACCAATTGGTGGATTTTTTTTCAGACATCCAAGCACGCAGCATATTCTCGACGTCTTGGTTGCTTCTCTCAATACTTCCCTGAGTTTGAGGATGACGCGGACTCCCATGAACAATTTTACACTCGAGCCAAATTGCAATTAATTCTTTTATTATATTTGCAGTAAACTCACGGCCATTGTCTGATTGTGTATGGTGCCCCGAATATCAAAAAAATCTTCATCAACTCAGAGGCTACTTCGACGGCTCTTTTTGTTTTAAGTGGGCGCAAATTTATGAATTTGGTCGCATTGTCCTGATAATTTAAAAGCCACTTATATTCTCCGTCGGGACAGGACTGGAAATCCATAAGATCGACTTGTCCTCGTAAATTAAAATCACGTGAAACAATTGGTTTTGTCACAATGCCTTTTTTTGGGACATAAAGAAACAAAAAGTTCTACTGCTTTCTTCGGAATATAGTATTTATTTTTAATATCGTAAAGTATTTTGTCACGCCCCCCATGGCCACAGGATTTATGGATATCCATTAAAACATCGAAATACTGTTCCCTAGGCAAAATATAGACCGTGGGGTCACTTACTGTAAGCCTCTTAAAAATCAAGGATTTTTCATTTCCTGTTTCCATAATATCATATTTTTTTAACCAATAATAATCCATGGCAGTTTTATTCTGTCCTCCACTACTCATTGTCACCCGAGCTTTTTGATATCATTGATAACGTCTGTGATTCTTTGCGTTGTCCAAGGCTTGCGATGAGACCCTTGAAAATGGAAAAAGAAATCATACTACTTATTTAGATTTAAGCCATTACTTTGCTATGTATTGACATATAACATTAATTTCAAGAACAAAACTAAAATAATCTACCTTGATGCTGTTCGTCGTTCGTCGTCCAGAAGTTTGGAATAAAACTTTTGCTTGAAATTTATATTACTCGGCCCGGGCTTACACATATCCACTTTATTTTCAATATTACACTCTTCCATCATTTCCATACATTCATTAAACACGATAAAATTAACAGAAAAACTCACAACTTGTTGCTTACAGACGCCATGTTGACAATTATTTGACATTTGACGATCTCAGCGCGGAGTGGTAAAATTTGGAACTAAATTTAAATAAGACGGCTAGGCAACTGATTAAATGTTGTCTATCGAAGTCAGTTGCCTAGGCGTTTAATTAGTAGGCCGAATATCATCTAGGAAGTTAATTAATTGACGACAGTTAATAAAATGGCTAGGCTGTTAATTACATGGCTAATTAAACTAGTTGGCTGCGACATATACACGGTACATGTACCAAAATAGCCTTTTTTAAATTTATTGTCTGTCTGTCTGTTTGTTCCGGCTTCTCTGAAACGGTTGGGCCGATTTTGATGGGACTTTCACTGACAAATAGCTTATGTTATAGGGAGTAACTTAGGCTATAAAATAATCATCATCAATGCGCGTACGGCTGTAAATCTAAGTTAACGCGGGCGAAGCTGCGGGCAACAGCTATTTATTATAAAACTAGCAAGAGATTAACAAAGTAATACACGGTCGCTTGATGTCACGGAATAGAAAGGAAGTTACAGCTATATGCTAGAGGGCGCAACTGGCGCAACAATAAATAGGCGCGAAATTCAAACTTAGAACATTACACTCAACACTCTTCCTGAATTTAAGCCTCATTAAGACATTCAAGTACTAATTAAATTAGACAGTAACTCACAAATTGACAAAGCAACAACTGAGTTATACATATATTATTCTTGAATCAGTAAGAGCGTACATACATACCTATATGTATGTTTTATAATATTTCAAACTTGGACGTTAAATACTATTCCTGAATCAATACAAAATTAATTTACATTCCAAGCTTTGAACTTAAATATTGCAACTTATGTTTAGACAATACTTTAGTAAATATATCTGCTAACTGACAATCACTACTAACAAACTTTAATACAATTATCTTTTGATGATATTTTTCTATAATAAAGTGATATTTAATTTCAATATGTTTACATCTCTTATGGAAATTAAATTTTTTAATGACACTAATAGCACTTTGGTTATCCAAATGAAGACACATAGTCCTGTTTGCACTTGCATGCTGAAATATCAAAAAGTTACTACTTTGTCGAAAGTTGTCTATTTTTTCTGGGGAGAGCCTCTTGATAGACTTAAGTAAGTTTTAGCATTTTATATGATATGCTTTTAACATTTGAATGATCCTTGTTCGCGTTTGATGCAGTTTTCCATATACTTTTAATCCTGGATGTTACGATATCTGCTATCTCCGTAAAAGTCGGCTCTTTTGCTGTTTCTAATTGCAATTTCAGTTGATGTCTCGTCCATTCATAATACTTCATTACATCTTCGTAAGTAGGTAAAACTTTCTCTTTTATCTCACAAGTATCCCCAAAAAGAGGACATTTGAACCCACTTAGAGTTATTTGCATAGTGCTCACGATAATATAAATACGAGGGTGTTTGAAAAAAACGTGCGTGCGACCGATGTGAACTAAAAACCAAAGAACACTAAGAAGTAAGAACAACGCGTAACGCGACAAGTGCTGGTAAATGTCCCCTCCCGCGCTCCCTCACTCCCCTTATTAAAGTTATAAACACAAAGTCTAGCTTTTCCGTTTATTTTATATTGAAAATCTATTTTACCCTTAAATAATTTTTGATAAAAAAATAGTTTGTTTATTCAAATTTCGTAAATATTTATAACTTCTATGTGGGGCCAAAAACATACTTTTTTTTATAAAATCAATGCCGCTGAGGAGGCAGTTACTCTAAACTGAATTGATTAATATTCGCTCCACCCTAGTGTACACCCATTAGAACCAACATGCCAAAGAAAGCCTGCATCTCATCAGCGATATCAACCCAGTTCTTCTGTTCGTTTTGTGCAGCATATAGATTGGTCTGCTCTAAAATTAGAGATAATACATCATCAGAGAAACAATTTCTGAAATATGCAAAAGGACTACTTCAGCTTGGAAAGGTTTGGCTTACTTTAACTTGAATTTCATCAAATTCATCAATAGGTGCATTATGAAGAAACATCATTATCTTTCAATATCAAGAAACTTTCACTGCTGTCCTCGCGGAAGGTATTGGCGTATTCTGTGATCGTAAATTTAAGGCAACTTCATATCTATTCGATTTGGCAAATACTGAATAAGATAACTAACGAATCGTGTGATGTCCAATATATGGCTGGAGCCTTTTTTTTATGCGGGAGCGATTAGCGCCCCCGCTGCTGCCTTTTCCCCCCTTACACCGGTGGTGGAGGGCCCTTTTTTGCTCTACTTTTAATTAATGTGCTTACATAATTTAGCTTGAGGTAGTTATACCTCCGTCCTATCCTATTTGCTGATTTATTTATATCTGTCTTAATATTAATTGGGTAAATAATGTTTTACTCGTCATTCTCTTTATCTTTATTTTTTTCACAATTACAAATCGGATATAAAATTACACTTTACAAGCACTTACATTTAACAAAATTAATAATATAACAATTTTACACTTGCAGTTACCACCAGGGATGTATATTGTTCCCTTTGTCTAATAATTTTAACACACAAATACAATTTAAATTAAACATTAATAAATTTAAAATATCACAGTGGTATACATTTGTCGTACAAAATTATACAATTAAAAACAAACTTTTATCTAACTTATTTTACAATTTATTTATATCTAAATTAAAAGTCAATAATCATTATATGTCAAATTTAAAATCAATAATGTCATAAAGAAATAAAAATATAATATTATATACATAACAATACATAATACATTTCAATGATATTTAAAATGCTGTTAAAACCTTTAAAGAAGAAATAAACCAATATAAACTAATCTAGCTAAGGGATGTACAGGGTCCCTTATCAATTTTAAACTATTATAAAACTTTAATAACTACACTATGGGGGATGTATAGGGTCCCCTACCTATTGCTACCCGCTGTTTGCCCACTGTCCGTATCCATATTTTTATATCTGTCGTTCGCGGCTTTGACCAAATCTACCCCATATTCTATGAAAGGTTTCCTCCCGTCATTCTTTATCATTATATCTCCATCCCCAGCTCGATACCCAGTCTCTGCTCTAACTCCCATCTTTTCCTCGCATAGACTGGGCAATCGAACAGGAGATGGGGAACCGTCTCTTTCACTCCTTGCTGACAGACGCATGAGGGGTCCTCCTTACACTTGAATCTCTCCAAGTAGTCGGAGAACCCTCCATGCCCCGTCAGCAACTGTGTCACGTGTTTATCGATATCAAGTTTCCTTACGGTTTTGTATGCCGCTTTAACATTTGGGAGGAATATTTTGGTTATGGTTTTTCCGCCGGTTTCGCTCCGTCCGTACTCCTCATCCCATATGTCAATCGTTGCCTCACTTATGCAGCGCTTGACATATGAGACGGGGCACAGATCGTAATGCGGGCGCACCCGCGATCCCAAGGCTGCCTCGTTGGCCAACTGGTCCGCTCTCTCATTCCCCGTGTACCCCCTGTGTGCCTTTATCCAAAATAAATCTATTTGCTGATTGTATTTTGAGCATTCTCTCATGATGCTAGCTGTCTTAACGGCCAGGGGGTGGGGGGAATCCAGCGTGACTGCCTGGAGGGCAGACCTGGAGTCGCTGAACACGCCCACCCTTGCCACACCGAGCTTTTTCGCCTCCTCCACCGCCCTAGACAGAGCCAGAAGTTCCAGGGCGGAGGCCATCCACTCGATATCCCTGTCGCCCAGCACCGGGTGGACTAGCCCCCTCTTGGCCTCATACAGGGACGCTACTTCGCGTACCCTGAGGTCAAGAGGTAGCATTCCCGCCAACACCAGTGCTGAGGTCAGGGAGACCGTTCGGTAGGCCTTTATTTTCTTTAAGGCGAAACCCCTCTGGAGTGTGGCAAGCCTCTTCTTTATTCCTAATTTATTCGCGGCCGGCGCCCATGCCGGTGCTGCGTACAAAACTGTGGGCTCTATAACAGCCTTGTATATTATTTCTATAACCTCCGGATGGAGGCCCCACCCAACTCTTGCCGCTCTTGCCAGTTTTTTATAAAAGCCTATCCCCTTCTTACAAACGTTTTCTACGTGCCGATTGAATGTGAGCCCCTTATAGATGGTGAGACCCAGCATCTCAACGGACATACAAATGTCGGTCCCACCCATGTGCAGACGCGGAGTGTCGAAAATAAGCTTTCGGCACACAGCATCGCACAAGTTTTGTGCGGTGCAAACCGAAGCTTATTTTCGACCCCCCACTCAAGCACACGGGCGAGCACGGCATTCGCATGTTCCTCGATCTCCAGTGCCGTCTGACCATCGAACACGAGGACCACATCGTCGACGAGGCCTGCACATGTACTCTCTCCCCTGCCAATCTCCAAAGCAAAGGATCCAGCAAGAGGTTCCACAGGATCGGTCCACATATGGACCCCTGTACGCACCCCTTGCTGGTTCCTCTACTTACCTCCTGGCCGGAATACCTCACGCTCACATTCCTTTCACTCAGATAGCTGCTGATGACCCGTCTCAAGCCCCTCGGAACGCCGACCTCCGCTAACCGCACCTTTATGGCTGGAGCCTTATAAAGGCCAACATTTTTTTTGGAATTTTCCTGAAGCGTGTTTATGCCTGTTTTATCAATATCGAAGATACGATGACTAGGAAAATTATTTGGCAGGATTCAAGTTGGTCAAAAAAGAGTTCGACTTCGGTGGCATTAAAAGCTGTTATTCGGTTAAGTGACGTAGCTTCTGGAGTCTGTAGACCGATAGAAGGATGTCTTGACATAAAAGAATAGAACCAGTCCTTTCCTGCTAACTGGGATTCTTTCTTGAAATTATGTCAATTTGTTAGCTTCAGCAAACGTAAAAAAGCAATCTTTCCTAGTGACATTGATGTTACGTCATAAATAAAAACATTTTACAAAAAATTAAAACCGACTTCAAAAATACTAAACTAAAAAGTAATAAAATAACAGTTTCTTTAATTTTTGTGCTTACAACATATAATCAACTTAATCTTCTACTAATGTACAAACTTTGCGTTTACCACGTCATTATAGTTACTTTTGCAGTCGGTGTCAGCCAAGGTAGGTAGGTAATGTACAGCAACAAATACGACACCGACTCCAAAAGTAACTATAATGACGTGGTAAACGCAAAGTTTGTACATTAGTAGAAGATTAAGTTGATTATATGTTGTAAGCACAAAAATTAAAGAAACTGTTATTTTATTACTTTTTAGTTTAGTATTTTTGAAGTCGGTTTTAATTTTTTGTAAAATGTTTTTATTTCTTAATTTTTAGTGATTCCGAAATTCGTCGTCTTGGCGTTCATTGAAGGAGGCATGTTCAGCAGTGGATGGATAAATGATGATGATGATGATGATGATGGTGATGATGGTGATGATGATGATGATTACGATGACCGCGACATACTATGGTGTGCTACCAAAGCATCCTATACAATTGTTAGTTACATCGACACGTAATAAAATTATCATATCATCAAGATAAACAAAACCAACCAAATAGGCATTATTGGGAATAACTAAAAAACGGCTTGTCAGATCTTAACAAAATTAATATGGGACCAAATTGGAAACACCAGCTTTCAAACAAAAAAATAACCATCGAAATCCATTCACAAACGGCGGAGATATCGTGTCACATACATACAAAAAAAAAAAAAAAAAAAAAAAAAAACATACAGACGAATTGAGAACCTCCTTTTTTTTTGAAGTCGGTTAAAAACAACAATTGATTATGAAACTTATTGACTGGCGTTTTTTTGGTTTCTGAAATACTTCTTTAAATTGAATTGAATTGTTTAAACAACATGTTTTTGGCACTGAGTATTGTATGGCTGCTTTGCCCAAAGTAAGCTGTTTTTTCCTAACATCAGCACAGCACAACAGATCTTCAATGTCATATCTCGATGTGGTTTTTCATTTGTAATGTCGAGGCATCTAAAACATTTTTTAATGTTATGAAATTTTTACAAGATCTATCAATTCATATGGGTAATTAGGAATATTCCCAGTTACCTTCGGGAATATTCATCGTCAGGAATATTCCTGACAGGGTTCCCAAATACCCGAAGTAGACAACTCAAATAAATGGCCGTTACTCGCAATAAAGATAAAGATATTTTATTTGCATTAACATGTGATTATACATTGAGCATGCAAGCTGTTACAATAGTGACCATAGGACAACATGTTATACTAAAGTCAGTGTGCAAATTGATGTCATCGCGTGCCAGATGCCAGTGCAATATACATTATCTTCGATGAACTTAGAGACACAATATGTGCCGTTTTAAGCTCAAAAATATGCTTATTACATTGATTTCTACATACCAGTGGTGGGTCGTTTTTGCCGTATCAATTTCGTTCATACTTCATCCAGGCTGGACTGGCTGCAAATTAACTAGGTTAGTTATCTATTTATATATTTATAATTAGTCCTGTTATACCAAATATGCGCTTGCATGGGTCAGATGTGGCTACGATATTACCATAGTTTTAATTTTTTTTAATAAGTGGGGATATGTAAATTTGTGGTTGCGCCACTATTCCATATTCTGACAGTTCCAGGACCTTTTACCAAATACTGGCAAAATATCGTCATTTAGGTAGGTATCAATTTCTTTGATTGCCTTTGATAAAGGCGTCCTTACAACTTGCTGCCGGTCAACTATTTCTTGCAGCACGCACCATACCGTAAGTCCTGTTTGGGTACTAGTTGACGGTTGTGGGTTGCTCGTACCTGGATTTGCATAAGGCACTTCTTTGGTTATGGCATCTACCAACATATATTGCACGCGTTTACGGATGTTTCGTGCCTCACTTTGTCCGTAAATACTGCAGTTTTATATAGAGGGTCCAGAAATGATGTGCAGACTGAGAAAGTACCACTTCTCTCAATGTTGTTGAATTTTGTTATCAACGCAGTCCACAGTTGGTATATCGTGTTTCTGGAGGCTTCGCACAAATTTTCTGCAAGAAGCTTATCACAGCCAGAGACGAAACACTTTGCCATTACAATGACAGAGCTTGCTGTCATGTATCCTTGACCACTTAACGAATGTGTAGCATCATCAAAAGGTTTTAAAATTTGGCATAGTTCTGCGCAAAAGATCCACTTTTCAATTGTAATATGAGGCAAGTCATGTCGCAATGTTGCCATTGTACCTCTCACGCCGGAATTCCAGCGAGTAGGTACTTCCTGTTTAAGCTTCTTTGGGATGCAGTTGGGGTTGTCTGTACTTTGCGCCTTAAGAAATTACGTTTGCGCTGTGGAACTCGTTTTAAAATAGCGAACATTTTTTTTAAGTTTTTCAACCAATGAGTCTTTTTATGGTATTCTGCATGATTATATTTAGGATGTGGGCGAAGCATCCGTGCTTCCACCGCTTCCACCCCAGGTCACGGATGGCTTTTGAAATGTTTGGCGTATTCGGTATTGCCTGATACAACAAAAATAATTTTATCGGTTAATTCCCATATAGCCGCCACCTTCGCCAGAGCAACCTGGATATTTGGCTTGGATCTCTGATTAACTATGGATCTCTTCAAAGCCGCCACAATATAGCAGGATAGACATTTAATGACACATGGAATATGCATGTCCTCGGTGTGCTTCACCGCTTGCCATAATAGGCCGAAGTCTATTTGCGTATTTTCCGCCTTGCCTGACCGTGCTATCATTTGGGTTTGGTGGCTCACCGTAACAGGTCTTATACCAGGACGACCACCACTTGTTTTGGGTCTCCGTGAGCTCTTGGCTTTTCACGTACCTCTAGCAGACCCAGTTGTCCTTTGTCTATTCAAATTATCTTCGTTAAGCAAAACATTGCTCCTCCCTGATAACGTTGGGAGCTGCTTGAGTTGGTCTCAGGGAGGGATTCTCCAGAGTTACAAGTAGCCTCCTGAGTTTTTGTTGTATTTTTTTTGTTTGCTGCCATTTTTGAAACATTTAATGTTCAGGGCTGTTTTTCCCCTAGGGGGTGGCTACCTGTGTTTCCCAAGCACAGGCGTCACGTTTTCAGAGGGGACTTAATCCCACTTGGTGTGTGATTGCCATGGAAATTGGCTATTGAACCGCTGCCTGTGGATCAGCGTTGTTTCACTTGTTACTGATGTTCGTTATGTACCACCCAGGGACACGTGTAGGTAGGTAGACCTTAGGTAAGATTGTAACTCCTACGGAAGCGAGCAAACATTAATCCCCCCCCCCCCCCTTCCTTACACTTCACTAGGCTTAATGGGACTAGCAGAAAAGTTTTTGAATACTACTGGCGCATTCAAAAAGCATTAATCATTACAATTTACAATGATTGTATTTACAATATTAAATTAATTTTATTCTCATAATCAATTAGAGCTGGATAAATTCGCATTTAGAAATGCAAATTGTTTAAGATAAAGTTTTCCTCATCCTCTGCTCTTTTTCAATGAGGAGGTTTATTCTCTTCCGTTCTTTGTTGTGTTCTTTGTAAGAAATCACCAATTCTTCTTGTCTTCTTCTGCAGCATGATATTTATTGCAGCTTTGATAAGTATTGGTCCTTCTTGGGGACAAAAAAGCTTGGATTGAACTTTGTGGAAATGATTCTCCGGTACTTTATTTCTAAAACTGGGTCTTCCTTGTACTTTTTCAAATAAATCGCATACATTTTTGGAATAGTTAGGTTGCCATCTAATTTTTGATTGTTTTCTTACGAATTACGTTTGGGGGCGACGAGTGGGGTTTTTAAAAATGAAACTTTATTTACGCAGCTGGTATATAGTGTTTCTGGAGGCTTCGCACAAATTTTCTGCAAGAAGCTTATCACAGCCAGAGAAGAGACACTTTGACATTACAATGACAGAGCTTCCTGCCCTTGACCACTTAACGAATGTGTAGCATCATCAAAAGGTTTTAAAATTTGGCATAGTTCTGCGCAAAAGATCCACTTTTCATTTGTAATATGAGGCAGGTCATGTCGCCATGTTGCCATTGAATTGCTGGAATCGTACGTACCTCTCACGTACGATTCCAGCTTGACAAATCTCTTCAGCAGCCGGAATTCTAGCGAGTAGGTACTTCCTGTTTAAGCTTCTTTGGGATGCAGTTGGGGTTGTCTGTACTTTGCGCCTTAAGTAATTACGTTTGCGCTGTGGAACTCGTTTTAAAATAGCGAACATTTAAAAAAAAAAATTTTTAGCGACTCATGGTCAATTTTTTCTTCAGAAACAACGTCTCTGTTAAGTTTGTTTATCATTTATGCCTCCGTTTTTTAAACCATTCGGAATAATAATGGAATTCAGTTCAATCCACACCTCTCCAATAATGCGACTAAATTTATCTTTCGGATTTTTTTTATCTACATTTAATTGTTGTCATTGCACAAGTTTTTCGTCTCATGTATTTTTATTGATTTAAAAACTGACAAATCTAATGATTGCAATAAATGGCTTTGCATGCGATGGGAACATTATAATAGTCAGTCCGCGTTTTTGTGCTTCTTCTAAAATTTTCAAATGGATGTGAGTAGAATGACCGTCAAATGTTAACTCTGGTGGATCTTCGCTTAGATGCGGCAAAACAGTATTGAACATGTACTTTTCAAATACTTTCGAATCTATCCAGCCATTTGTCGTAGCAGTATATAATGTATCTTCGTAACCTAGTTCCGATATCCATTGGTCCCATGTATTTTTTCTCGATTAATAAATAATGGGGGCAATTTATCACCAGTGATTAGTGACGTTATCTTTTCCAGTTGATACGATAGTTCTTGTACTGGCAAATCCACGGGCACCTAAAACTTTTGTTTTATCAAGGTCATTCCCAAAACTTGACTCGTCAAGATTCCCAGCTTCCCTTTTTCGGGTCTTCCTTTTAAATCCCGTTCATTCAAAGATATCAGAAAGAAAGAAAGAAAAATATTTTATTGTTCACACCAAAGATCAAAACATAATCTCACATACATTAATTATTATTGTGAACAATAGAGGTAGCCACAAAAGTACTCATTTTATAAAATGGTCACATGCTCCTGGATATTCGCCGATTGTGGCCTTTTTAGAGACAATAATATGTGTCTATTTTTTTAAGCAGCAAACTAATCATGTTCAGATTGGTTGTTTTTAAATGGCCATTTATACTGGGAAAACCACAGAACTATATCAAGATAGAAGTAAGAGTTCCATAATTTGTATGGGGACCGAGCGTGTAACATTTTGCGTAGGTACGATGACGTCACGAGTGTAATTTAGTGATGTGAAACACATAAGCCGCGCGAAAACTATTCAAAAGCATCGATTCACAGATCGATTATAACATAGCACCGATTTGATCAGTATTGTTCAAATAAACTATTTTATGATAGCGTGCTATGGACGATAAACTATATTTTTATACATTGAGTAGCTATATTATAAACTATAATATTATAACGTGTAATCATTTAATAGCTTGTTTTTTATTATTATTGATAATTAAAATGTTGATTTGATCAGATAATATAGATACGGCGCCGACCGTCCACTGGCGCCCTTATTAGAGGGATTGTAATTTCTAATAAACCAATCAATTTCTTTCAAGTCATCAGTGATAATAGTTGCAGTCCTTCTGATTCAACTTTTGGTCTTTGTCACATAGTGTCATTTTGCTTATTTTTAGCTTAATCATCTAAACGGCAAACCTATCTATATCGTACCTATCAGACTTATTTGTGATTGATGACATAAAAGATGGTTCTTTTGTACGACTCCTGAAGGCAGATATACATATATGCTCAACGTCATCATCAGCTATTGTTGCCTACAGCCATCGATCATATAACCGGAATAGAGCGGTAATGTTATGTGTTTTGGATGAAAACAAATTCCGCCTTTGTGCTGCAACATTGTGCCGGTTCTGCGCTCTGATTGGCCGACTGATGGCCATTGATGGATGATTGGCCGATGGGACGTACATACAGATCACTGATTGAATTGCTATTACGTCAGTGACAAATCACTTAGCAGTTCCGGAATTTTATGGCTCACATTTATCTGCCAATCTCCTCTGTCCCTTACCCGAGTCATCCACGTTTTGCCCACCATCTTTCCCACCCCATGGGTCCATCTCGCCATACTCGTCATCGACTTAGTCTAGGCCACTATTCGGACCACCTGCCGGCTGCCATCACCGCGTCTAGCCACGTGTTCTCAAGTCTTTGCTGACATATCGACGACAATCTGACGACCTCTGTGGCTCAGTGGTAAGCGCGTTGGCGCTCAAGCCCGGAGGTTGCGGGTTCGAATCCCGCCAGGGAACAAAAATATTTTCTGTGTTCCTGGGTCATGGATGTGTATTAAATATGTGTATAATATAATAAAAATCTTAAATATATGTATAGTATTAAATATTCGTCCTTTGTCTGGTACCCGTAACACAAGTTCTTCGTGAACTTACCACGGGATCAGATTGACGTGGTGTAAAAGCGTCCATGTACAAGCGTACAAGTAGCAAGTAGAAGAAATTTTAAACGTGTGTGCACCAAGAAATCACGCACATACTCACACATTTATACCTATATGTACATACCTACTAACACGCTTCCACATGCTACACCAGTGCCGTTGTGGAGGTTTTCTGAACTTAAATTGTGGCTAATTTGTGTTTACGGGTGGACACATTTTTAACTTGTCGCCTATTATTTAATAAAATATAAAATTGTTCTCTTTACTTTTAATTCTCCATGCCTTAGCCCCATAGAGGCCATAGCCCATAGACGACATTGCCCCGGTTGACCATATATTTAAGTTATGTATTGACCAAGTTATACCTACTGGCACACAATTTGAACATTTCTGAATATTACAGACGGACTATACTAGCAGTTAAATGCTATCGCGAATACTTAAAATATACAAAATTTGCTTTTAATAATAATGTTGATTAAATTAACCTATCTTATAAGAAAGTTATGAGTAGGACTGGGAAGACACTGTCGAGTCATAAATACATAATATAATTTATAAATTAACGGCGTATTAAGAATATCTTTACCCAATAGACTGACTATAATATTTTAATTGTTATTTCTAGATCCATCTATAAGGCCGTTTGTCCACCGCATAGACTTACAATATATTAAATAGACCACCTGACAGCCCGAAAATGCGTGACGATTTTTGAAAAGTCAATGTGTGCAGAGCACACGCACCCATTGACACACAGTGATGACTATCGATACTCAATAGTACAGCCCGTTCGATAAATTGTAAACATTGTTGTTTGGGGTAAATTTTCCAATGGTCAGATATGTTATGGTTTTTATAAGGGTACTTAATATACACATTACAAAGTCAACATAATTATTCCTCAGTGATGATGATGATTATGAAGGAGGGTAAACTACATATTCCTCAGGTCAAAGTTATCCGCCGATTGCAAAAGCAGCCCTTAAATTATTTAGATAAAAGGTAAATAAACATTGAAATAAAACAACACATAGTATATTATTTATTCTCAAATTAAATGTCATAATAATCTACACACTCATACTTACCTACTATTTATATAAAATAATGACTTTTATTATGTATGTATTATTTGTTTCAAATGGTTTTAACAAAAGGAAAATAATAAAATTTGGGAACGAATCGATCAATATTCAATGGACGCTTGATCCATGACTTACTTACACAAGATTTACACAACCTAAGTATATGCGCAGTTATTATCTTAATGGTTACTTTAAAATTATACTGTTACAAACGTAAAACAAGTAATTTAATTAAAATTAAAAAAAAAATGGGTAGATGTTACTGTCCTTTAAACAAAATAATCTTATTCAGGTGGTTCCTTACAGTCTCCTTACTCAAATTAAGTAGCTTACATTCGTATTTGAGCCGAATATCGAACAGATGTCTATAAAACTTCATTATTAAGTATCTGTGTCCACTTAAAACTTATTGGTCCATATTGTGGCTCGTCGGAAAAACAACAAAAAACAAGTCGGAAATATCTTCCAATATTAGAAGCGTCGCTTTGCAAATTGTATTGTTGGGATTCCAACCAACACGCCCAGTTAATATCAGCCATTTTCCTCTAATTATAGGATCTTGAGGGAATGTGTAAAACAAAATGATTATGATTCATCGCTAACAAGCAAACAGTCGGAGAGGACATTAGTATGGGAGCGGATTTGACAGCGAGTGCCGGAGATTGGTGGCGCTGCAGTGTCAATTCAAAAACTTGTGTTAGGATTGGCAAGAATATGGACTGGACGGCCGAGGCGTAGGGATGTTTGTATTACGTTATAGACACACCCTACTACTGCCTTTAAAAAGCGAGGTCTTGTTCGTAGAGGGGCGATTTGTATCTGCGACCTCAAGGAGGACGGAAGTCTGGCCAAATCACTATCGGCCATCTTAAGTTTGTTAATTAATGTTGGGCCAACCTTTATATATGTGTGAGGTTCGTGTATGTGTATGCATGTGCAGTGTGGGTAAGGACGGAGGTGCTTTATGCATGCACATGCACACGCACCTACACATTACTTCTGGACCTAAGATTGTTATTGTTTGATCAGAATGTAATAAAATGGTTGTTATTATTATTTAAAACGCATTTCCTTTCCGATATTCCCGTTACATAATATAAACCTTGCTCGAGTCACTCTATATTATATCGAAAGCCGTTTTATTTTTTGTTGTTTTTAGATTAGTTTCAAATTAATGATATTATAAACCAATAAGCATGTCGATAAATTTGAATCAAGCACTAGCGTATATGTATAAAATATTGGTGAAAATTAATCTTCAAATATTGTGTAATTTAAGAACGATTGTATCTTTAATTACGCAAAATATGAAAGTAAATAGGACGATTGACATTATTTTATTTGAAATAGAGAAGTAAAGATAGAATATAGCAAAAAATAAACACATCTTAGCAATTAGGACATGAAGATGAATTACCTGTGAAATGTATAATTTTCACGATTGTTTCTATGATTCACATTATACCGCACCGCATAATATTTTCGTCTTTTTACATGTAATAGTATTTATTGCAAATATATCTGGAACAACGAAATAAATTGGAAATACTGAGAGGCTCTTTTAACGCTTGGTGACTTTGGCTGACCTGTCAAATAAAAGTGGTTACACTTGACATTAGATTGCTCTCTCTTTTCATCTTGTTATAATTCCATAAAGGACTGTCTTCTCTTTCCAACTCTTTATTGGTCTATTATATTATATGTTTATGGTCCACCGCCGTCACCGAGACGACAACGAGATGACGGCGCCGATTTAGCGATACATTAATTTACCGTGGCCGTGTGTCCACCGTCATCCCGTCCGCCGAAATATCGCTTAGTTTGACCTCATATTAGCATAGGTCTAATCTTATTACTTATTATAAGTAATATGGATTACATGTATGAATTAATAAAAACCTAAGTAGGTATATCTTGGTGCTTGGTTTCTTTAATAGTATCTATTTTTTTTAAAGTGCATGTGTACAAAGTACACATGTCAGAAGTGAAACTTATTTGCTATTACTTTAAATTTCCGAGACTTGCGATGCGACGTTCGCTTTACCACGATCTTTCTCACTCGATTGCTCCCTACTCTCATTCCATGGCTATGTGCTTCATGCTACTATAGTAGTGCACATTTTCGTGACGTATCATCTGCAAAAATTTTACCCTCATGCGCGCAAAGAAGTTTCACTTCAAAAACTTTGAAACGCCTATGCGTTCTAACGTACACAAGCAGAAGACGTTGTCGTCAGTTGAACGCGGCCATTCCAGTTTGTTTTATTTCAGCGCACTACCGCGCGAGATTGTCGCGGTGGAAAAACGGACCGCCGTCACGTCAACTTGATCCCGACTAGAAATAATCCCGTTGACGGCGGCGGCGGACAAATGGCCTTAGGGATCTATGTGATGAAGTTCATAATTCAATTACTCAATACTACAATTCTGTAAATAAAATGAGATACGGAAGCTGTAGTGACAAATGGATGTGATTATTGTTTTTTTTTTTAAATAAATTCTTAGTTAAAAAAAGTTTTGAGTTTTATTTATTATCTTGTACTCAAAATATCATTTCTTATGATTTTAAATAAGAAAAGGTATGGCCAGGTACATATTTTGAAGGTGTAAGTGTAGTTTGATGGTGTAAGCTGAAGAATTTATTTGTTTGAACGCGCTAATCTCAGGAACTACTGGTCCGATTTGAAAAATAGTGTTAGATAGCCCATTTATCGAGGAAGGCTATAGGCTATAAAACATAATAGGAGTTGAGTAAGTTAACGTGGGCGAAGCTGTGCAACAGCTAGTAATATTATAATTGCGAAACTCTTATCTGTCTGTCCATCTCTATTGGATATGGTAAATCGAAGTTTACGCTGTCTTCATAAACTAAAAATATAAAGTAAATACTTATCCCCAAAAATTGTTTATTATTGAAAAAAACCAGCTAATTATTATGAATTTATTTTCAGTCCGAATTGTGAATCTAAACCATTTTCGAATCCACTTTAAGACACATAAAATGTAAGAGGTAGTGCCATGCTGCATTGCAGCCGAACTGTTACCTCACAAACTCGCTCACATAATAACCGACGACACACACTCACACAAAAATTAAATACATTAAGATGATAATTGTAAATAAAACACATTCTCTTATAAAATTATATTTAATCTTATGCTAAATTGAATAATTAATTTATACTAATGGGCCTCAATGACATCGTTTGGAAACCATTGCGAGGCCTCAAGTGAATCCCAGAGAGACAACTCGGTATCCAAAAACTCTTGATTCATTTGGTCTACATTGATTGTCTTCTTGTGATCTGAAATATGACAATAAATATTTAGAATATCTGGATTATCTGTTCTGGTGAATTTTTGATATGATTAGGATAAACTTTATTGAACCCCACCAAGGTTTTTTAGTCTTTTAGGCCTTGTCGTGGTGGTGGGGCTCAGTAGCATAAGGTGAACTCAGCACCTTGGGCGAAGCTAATTGAACCGAGGGAGCTGCTCTTTGTACCTTATCTTACTTATAAGAGTATAAGAAGAGGAATGGGGGGGAAACAAAAGAACAGTGGGGAGAATGGGAACTTCACCCCATTGCACTGTCCCGACGTTGGGAGGGGTTGTTCTGTGGTGCGGGACGACCCCTCTGTGGAGGTGGCCGTCGAGGTGCCCTGTTTGCTCAATAGATCCGGGGTACCTCACCAAAGGCGGCTTTGGTGGCAATCGCCGGGTTTCAGTGGGTAGAGCTGCCTCCACCTTACCATTTTTTCGGGCACAGCGAGTCCCACATACCCGCCTGAGGAGTCCGTCCCTCCCCAGCGGGATGCCTCAGAGCATCCCGGCGTAAAATAAAATAAAATAAAACTTTATTGAAGCCTGTTTTAATTTTTCATTAAAACTGGGTAAGCATAAAAAAGCTACGACGATGTACTTAATGAAATTTAAAATTCAAAAAATATTTTATGTAATAACATAATAAGAATTAAAAAAAAACAGAATTGGAAACAAGATAGATTTAAACTTGGAATTTTAAAATTTAAAACAAAAGAAATTGAAGTTTGAAACTCACCCACGAGAGCCAATTCATCACTCTGTGGCTTAGCCACAACTTGTGGTTCAGCTGCAGGTGTGGCAGTCTGCGCCGGAGGTTGTTCTTGCCCATAGTAGCCTGACCATGCAGAATAGTTCTGCCAGTAAGCAGATGGATCGTAATATTGATTAAACTCCTGAAATTGGATTTCTTATGAAATTTAAACCCTTTAATAATATAATTATTGATATGTAATAAGAGCATAAGTTTATCCAATAGATTATCTATTTAAATATTTCACACTTAACTTTGTATTGCAATTTGATTTGTTATGGAACCATTTGAAGAAATGTGTTTAATGTGGTACAGACAGCATAGTATTAGCTTTTATTTTAGACAGATGATTCATCTAATGGTGAGTGATCAACATCACACAACATGATTCGGGAATAGCCCAGAAATTATATTCATGAATTATTTATCCTGAGGCATAAGATGGTAAGCCTGGCCTATCCTGCCCTTGCCTGTAAAAAACAGCACGGCTCTTTCACAAAAGAATAGAAGAGACTTGTGGTACACATGCAGATACTGCATACTTGTTCCGTGACCACATAATAATATATAGTATAGAATAGGTAAGACAAAAGAATTTACATACCGTCCCATTACTATATGAAGGTGTGGACGTTGAGTTAGTTGAAGGTGTTTGGGTATTCAAAGCTCCTTTTGGTTTAGGTACTGCAGTGCAAATTTTAAGAGGTTTAGATCCGAGCCCTGTGTACCCATTCATTGCGTACAGTGCGTTTCTTTGTTCCTCTTCCTTGCCAAATCGTACAAAACCATAACCTTTTGTGTAACCAGAACCATCCAGTATTACTGAAACAATTGGTAATATTTATGTTTATAGACTATAAAATTGTATAATGTATACATATTAAAATTGTATACATATTAAATATATTATATAGTAATTATTTTTGTACAAAAAATTTCATAATATACCTTTAATAATAATTAAATTCAAAAAAAAAAATAGGGTGTCCCAAAACTCAACGATAATCTGGGACTGGATGAATGGCCAAGTTACACCAGTTCCGGGAAAAATAAAATAAAAATTCCGTATCACTCAGTTCAGCGATATTAGACAATTTTGTAAAAAAGTCGACATCCTTGGTCGCATTTTCAAGTCCTGTGATCACCAATGTCACAATTTCGCTGTGATTTTTTTAATTTCGTGATCTTCATTAACGATGCTTTTAATCGCAACTACGAATTAATGCAAAAAACATTGTAACACTGGGCAATCGTCCTTCCGAGTATGACGCGTGCACAATTTTGGAATACGCGATAATCTGGGTGACGCTGCACATTAGGGTATCTCTCTCGATACAATCTAGCTGCGGCAGAGGCATTACAACGGCATTCACCGTAGATAAGATGCATATTTGCATATTGTTGTACTGTGTACAGATCCGGCATGATGTTCACACACTATTTTCACAGCACAAATTCCAGAAAAGCAAAACCAATGTCGTCAGTACGGATGCAGTATCAAGTCCAAAGTAACACAAGCCAAAGTCGTTAGTACGAATGCAGTATTAAGTCCAAAGTAACACAAGTCAAAGTCGTCAGTACGGATGCAGTATCAAGTCCAAAGTAACACAAGCCAAAGTCGTCAGTAAGGATACAGTATCAAGTCCAAAGTAACACAAGCCAAAGTCGTTAGTACGATGGTTATACGAATACGAGAGATGCGTAGTAGACGAAGAAACGATGCGTACTAAATGTTGTGAACGGACGACCCCTCAAGCGTCACTATCCGTCTCGCTCATTCTAAAAGTCGAATATCAATCTGTCTCGCTCTAGAGTGAGACAGACTGTCAGCGTCACTATCTATCTCATTCTATCACTTTTGTTCATTACACACACTCGAGACCCCGATCTATTAATACAAAAAAGTATCAATTATTATTATTTTTGAAATGAGCTCAATTTGAAAAAAAAATAGAAATAAATCTTTTAATGGTAAGAAAAGTGGCTAGTGTTGCACCATTTTTTAATCTTGATTTAATGCATCTTTTGAAATAACTTGCCAAGGGTAGTGTAGTACAATTTTTTTTCAAAATGAAGTATCAAAGTTAACTAACAATATTTTTGTGAACCATGACTCACTAAAACTTATTTTATTAAATTAACAATGTTTTTTGCATTAATTCGTAGTTGCGATTAAAAGCATCGTTAATGAAGATCACGAAATTAAAAAAATCACAGCGAAATTGTGACATTGGTGATCACAGGACTTGAAAATGCGACCAAGGATGTCGAATTTAGACTTTTTTACAAAATTGTCTATTATCGCTGAACTGAGTGATATGGAATTTTTATTTTATTTTTTCCGGAACTGGTGTAACTTGGCCATTCATCCAGTCCCAGATTATCGTTGAGTTTTGGGACACCCTGTATATGAAATTGATGTAAAATTATGTAATGTGTATCTGTTTAAGTGGATTTTCATGGTTCAGGTCTAATTTAACAACCCCACCACGGTTCAAGCCTTGTCGTGGCGTGGGGAGAAGGGGCGAGGATGGGAACCTCACATTGCACTGTCATAATGTTGCGAGAGGTTGTCCTGTGGTGCGGGAAAACCCCTCTGTGGAGGTGGCGTCCGTCCCTTTGGGGATTGACTAGCCGTCGGGGTGCTGTGTGTGCTCAATAGATCAGTGGCACCTCACCAAAGGCGGCATTAGTGGCGCTGCGTATACTTTACCATCTTTCAAGCGCAGCAAGTCCCACATACCCGCCTGGGGAGATCCACAAAATGCCCAAGAGTATTTCCCAGCGCAAAAGAAATATAAGTCTAATTTAACAAAGCTACCGGTGGAAGGAAGAGCTGTGCCGCGATCCCGGGTGCATGGGTACCACCATCTAGCTTGTTTCGCCCGTGAAACAGCTTTGCTGTGTTTCAGAGAAAAGGGCAAGACAGAAATGTAATTACTGGCACCGAGACTTAACAGCTTATGTCTCAGGATAGGCAACACATAAATGAGTTGCCTGGGCTCGTTCCAGGTAAACTGGTTTATGTTCATGGGCGACGTCGACCACTTACCATCAGGTGGTAAGTTTGCAAGGTGGTAACTGGAGTAATATATAAACATCCATAATCCATATGGGTATTTTCGCTTTAAATGGAGCAGGCTGTTTTTTGGCTGTCCCATGGCAACGAACAGATGAAAACAATATTTGGACACATATTTTTTAAGAAAAATCTTATTACACTAAAGGTATGACTATAAATCTATATGAATTTGATTTATATCTCCTGAAATAATATATTTTCAATTTTATTTTAATTAAAAACGATTCAAAAATGTGAAAAATTATGCTGTCCCAACGACAGTTTGCCTCCTTACACTTCATTTTTCAGATGTTTTATTGTACGCGGCTAAAGTAACGGCCATTTACTTTTATTGTCAATAGTTTATTTATACATTTAAACTAAGTATTTTAGTTCAGTTAGTAAACAAATTAATTCAATAAATTAAAAAAAAACCTTGTCCTACGAATTCGCGACTACCGGACATGTCTTCATAGTCACGCGTTTTTTATTACTAAAATACCCATATACGGGCAAAATTTTGTTTTTATGGCAGCCCCAAGTACAAATGTCAAAGTATGAAACGTCATTTTGAAATCTGTGATTAAAGGTATCCAGCAGGTACAGCATATTCTCGTCGCAAAAATTTTGGTTAAGAAAAATCTACTGACGTTAGTAACGTTTTTTTCTTATGAATATTAAGTTTGTCTTTATTTTTTCTTGCGCTGCATATAGCTTAAAGCCTGCTGAAAGCATATACTTAGATTTTGGGGCTTCTTATTATTTTTTTGAGTATTTTAATCTGATATCTGAATTTATCTATAGTCCATTTTTTTAGAACTGTCCAATTTAGTAAACAAACCCTGTTATTACGTATATCACGATTTTTCGGCATTTATCACTCACTTTCACGACATATTAGCTTACGGACATATGTAAAACTCTATTTACTATTTATTACACTGAAAACAAACATCAATTTATCATTTAAACTCTTAAAAACTTAGAAAATACGATTATCGAAAGCACAGATAACTAATATTTTTCAATATGACATTTCATCATCTTTTTTTTATAAGGCCAATAGGGATGTGGTCAATATATTTTTAGAGGTGAAGTGAATAAGCGATTGAACAAAATGAACTATAAAAATAGACAGTGTTCTTTACCTATATTTAAAAATTTCATAAATTAAATTTTGTTAATAAATTATAAAACAATGTTACAGTAATGCGATTTGTTATTAAGTTGTTACATATTGTTTTTTTTTTTATATTGAGCGCAAAAAATGCTTACATAATATTGCAAATGTCAATCTTTTATAATACTAAAGTATTTATTGTAAGGATTTTATTTTTATTATGAATATTTCTGAATATTAATTTCATCCTGAACATTTAACACTATTCCATATATTATAAAAGCACATACCACTGGCATAAGAGTCAACTGAAGTTTACAGAAATATTTTGTGGGACTTTAAAATGATTACTCAATGAGAACTTCATGAAAAATAATTGTATCAGTATTTTTGTTTATCATGTTCGAGACAGGGCGCCGCCCGCGCAAGGACTTTTGATCATAGTAAATACAAATAAGGTGACAATAATACTAGGATTGACTTTTTTTCTAGGCACTGGCTGCTCTATTAAGTAAAATTTTTATTTGTTGTGTTTTTTTATCGATTATTTTACAATTAAGACTCTAAAATGAACAAAAATACCTCTAAGGCCACTTTTCTTTCCTTATCTTACAGAAATTGCGAAAGACTTAAAAGAGGAACTAATTTCTAACAGGTATTTTGTGTTTACGAAATATAAATTTGTAAATTTGTTTTTTATAAAGATGCTCGACTAATATTTTCTTTACATTCTTCTGTTTAAAGAGAAATATTCAATATCTTATCAGTTTTAGTAATAATTCCAGGAACTTAGTATCGTTAAATATTTTAATAATAGTGAATTTTACTTTTGTCTATGGCTCATTAATGTTTTTCATTCCTTTGCTCTTTGTGTCACTTCACTAAACTACACTATGACTCTATTTGTCTGTGGCCGGAAGTACGCCATTTTTGTTTACCATTTTGGACACTTCTAAAAAAATGGACTATACATTATTTGTCACGTCCTGTTAGCAACCGTTACTATAGGACGGACAAAGATGTTACGAAACAGACGTGTAAAGCTTAGTACTCATTTCAACTAAACGGAATTTAAATAAAGGATTCCATAAATTTTTTATTATAATAAATGAATTCATTTTTAAGAGTTTAGGTCATAATTCGACGTAAGAGCAGTTGCATTCGTTAATTTTTGTCTGATAATCAGCTGTTGTAGTGTTAAGGCTGTAGCTTAGTGGGTACTTGTACCTATGTACTTAATCTTTACATAAACAATAATGTACTAATTATTCGTTCCAATATTTTTAGATAATAATAGCGTTAACATCTGCTGAAAGACCCATTAAGCGGTATCTAGATAAAGTAAAAAACAACCCTGGGAAGGCTGAAGAAATTAGATAAAAGCAGTTAGCGCAAATTAAAGCCAACAGAAAGAAGGTATCTGAAATGAATCAAGAGGAGAGATCTCATTAGATCAATAAAAATAAAATAAAATCATTTATTTCGGGATTAACAAATGCCCATAGAGTGTTAGTAACAATAAAACAATATTATAATCAATATTATACTGTACGATTTTAACCTCACAGTGAATCCTATTCTTAATATGTCTGTTGCGTCACGTCATATGTCCATTTAGTGATTGTCTCAAAATATTATTGTTATATTTCTTTATAAATCTGTAAATTATTTAAGCTAAGTATTAATATTTATATGCTATAAATAAAGAAAAATAAACAACAATTAATATTTTATTTCAGTCATAATATTGCTTGATTAATTAAAATATTAATACGAAAAATAAAACTTGCATTTGGACGAAATGTTACGATACTGACCAAATTGGTGTATTTTTATCGAAAATAAATTTATTATGTCCAAGTATTAATATTTAGTTTCATTGATTGGTACAGTGAAAGCTCATTTGGAGTATTTTTATCGTTTTATTTCCAACAGTTGAATTTTTATCGGGGTTTGATTTTTGTTACTAACAAGACATTTTTTTCCTAATCTACTAAGAAAAAATGATTTTAGAGATAAAATATACATATCAGCTCGTTACTTTTATATATAACTCATGAAATATAACTTTTTCAACAATAATACAAAGTTTTTAAGTCCTAAATCAATAATAAATTTTTAAAAGCTGTTTTTATAACCTGCGCCATTTAAAACAAAAATGCTCATGTATATGTTACCCACAGCAGGATATATGGCATGGCATTTTCTCCCTATAGCAGGTGAAATTCAAACATATTTACTTACCTTTAGCAGTCTTAATAGATGAATACTTTGATGCAAACACTCTATATAAAGAATAGTCATCTACATCTGGACTAAGGTCTCCCACCCATACAGAAAACTCTCGTTCCTGTTGCATATTGGCTCGAGCTTCTCTTGATGCTGTATTAAGTCTGAAGCGGACCACAGGAAATGTTCCTGGGATTGGTTTTCCATTAAGTTTGTGCATGGTGTCAATAGCTTCTTCATCATTCTATAATAAAAATTAGATAACTTTATATAAAATGATGAAATTAATTTTTTTTTTTTAATTTAAAATAGTACATACAGAGCATCTTTTGGAACATCAATTGAGTCTACCACCGGTTCCAAGGCAAGCTCCTGAGAAGAACCGGCGAAAAAAACTCACTGAAACTATTTTTTTCAAATACATTATTATAAAGTTTGCCTGGAAGCAATGCTCTATTCTCCAGGTGTGCTATCTCTCATAAAATCTTTTACTTTATCCTTTACCACAAACACTCTTTGATAAATTGTAACTATTGTAAAAGTGTATACAGTTGCCTTTAAAATAATTGCTTACTTTTGTGAGTCTAATCACTGGTACGTCTAGCCTGTCTATTCCATATTTCCCTACTTTCATAATAGATCACTTTTTTCTTGTCACTTTTTTTACAGATTTTTTTTTACAAAATTCACATAAGTTTCACATATCGTGAATTTTCCAAGATGTATTGTGATGTGACAGTCAGAATAACAATTTGTATATACAGTATAATCTCACTAATCCGGCACTATTCAAAACCGGAGTGTGCCGGATTATTGGAATGTTCGGATTACTGGATTATAGTAAAAAATGTCATGGTAATGAATAGTAAGTAATAGTAAGTTTTGAGGTTAGACTGCTAGTCGACGATACAGAGACCAGAGCGCACATGAAGAGGGGCGAGGGGAACTGTGCGGAGGGTGAGGATTATTGGATGTGCCAACCTATCGAAGTACCGGATTAGTGAGATTATACTGTATATACTGTACTTATATAATAGAGAAAATGTTTGTAAGTTCAAGTAAGGAAAGTAAAGAAATATGAGTAATTTTTTAAACTCACATTGGATTAAGATTTTTTTTCCCCATTGTGTTGTGATGTTAATCCCAAGTACATAGCTAGTAGACTAGATTACATAGGCTATAAAAATCATCATCAATTTGGACACAGCTATAATGAGATTTTAAAAAGTTATATACCTGAAAATGTACAAAAGCATAACCAGCTGGATCTCCAGTAAACTTGTTTCTCATAACTTTCACAGTCAATGGTCGCTGTCCCATTCTATGAAATGCAGCCATAATAAAA
The DNA here is from genome assembly GCA_963853865.1 of Helleia helle. Lineage (NCBI taxonomy): Eukaryota > Metazoa > Arthropoda > Insecta > Lepidoptera > Lycaenidae > Helleia > Helleia helle. The sequence continues at coordinate 12,286,285 of OY971433.1, read as the reverse complement.
CTCTCCGTCATATTCGGCTCCAACTGAAACACATTACATCTAGTAAGTAATCCAAATTAGTGTAAATTAAATGAACAATCACTAGGCAAATGTATCTTTAACTATAAAAAAAGTCTCGGACAGACTTCGCACAGGTTATCATTTTACAGTCTATTTTACTCGCTGATAATGTGATTTTCTAAAGGAGAAAAATAAATTCAAATATGTCCAGTATGTAGTTTCGAGAACAAACAAACAATCAAATCTTTCCTTTTTATAATATTAGTATAGATCAGCAAATGATACATTTTTTATTATAACAGCAAGAATAAAAAGTTAATTGTTTTACACACGTACGACTATTATTTTTTTATTACAAATTTCAGGTTTTTACTTACGCTGCCCATCCATAATTGGCACTGCATTGCCATTATTTTATTTCAATAAGATATGTAGTTCCTGTAATTTTAAATACCTAGCCAAATAATAACTGTAGGTTGAAATCTAGTTTAAATACATACTTCTCACAGCCTCACACCACTAACATTTAACCATAAATATGTAGTTATTTAATATTTTTTTGAAATATGAAAACAATATTTAGGTAAGCAATAAGTATGTATATATATATTACATATGTAAAAAATATTCCAGTCGAAAGAGTGGTTCATAGATAATACACTAATATATGGGTAGAGTGGTTATTTAAAAATTCCAGTGAAATCTGAGAAAACTTGGAAAAAAACAAATATGTTTTTTTTTGTTTCTTATGGAACAGGCTAAGACCAGAGGCCATGCTGTAAATTCTGTCGTAATCACGGGGTACAAACTACCTAACATTGACAAGTAGACTTCCCGCAGGAATGGCGGCTGAGAGCAATATTGAAGCGCCTCTATGAAATATTTATGGAACTAAATTCAATTAGTATATTATGTCAAAAATAGCCGCCATATTTTAGTCTTAATATACGTCGTATTACAATAATGTTATATTTGTATTTAGTAAACTTGTTTGTGTTTACTATTTTTGTGTTGAACTTACATGTGAAAGTGATTTCCATATATTTTCGGTCCATATATCACAAAAAACTAAAACTTGAGTTGTTAACCTAATGTCTTAGTAAGCGGTGGGATTTTCTTACACAATATGCCCAATTGTGAGAAAGACTTCGAAAATGGAAATGGCGAGTTTATACCACAAACACAGGAAAGACACGTATTATGAGTTCTGGTTGTCCCACTTTGTTCCTGCAATCAGAAATACCGGGACTCCAGTCTCCAACAAATTCTCTTCTTGTGACTTCTGGTGAGTGAATATGAACTTATTTTCGTTATGAATCTTATATTTTTATATTACGAACCAATAATCGGTTGAGGTGTAGCCTTAGGGGCGCTATGGGCGGTGACTTAGAAAATTTAAGAAAAATTTTGATGTCAATATAACCCCCCAATTTTTTACGCTTATCATACAGTCCCTATATAATCTACTAATAATCCATAAACTTTCCATACATATTAATGTACCCAAAAATATATTTTCATGTTACAGAATCTGTGCCACTCTTTGATCATGTTTAAATTGCAAGAGAATTTATATACTTATGTACTATGATCATTGCAAATTGTTGGATCCTACATGTAATATAATAAATTATCAGCTGGAGAAGGCTGTCACAAACAGATGGAGCAAATGCTTGACCAAGTTGTATCTACAGTTCTTAACTATTTAACTGATCCTGTAAGTATGAATATAATAATATGTAAATATACAATACAATAAAATTAAAGGAAAAATGATGGTTTCATAACTTTTTCAAAAAATTTAATTTATTATGAGAATCATTATAGAATTTACTAACTTTAATAATATATTTATTTTCTGACTGGCAAATTTAAAAAGGAATCCTTATTATTTATTAATATCCAATGTTTGTTAGTAGACGTCTACTAGTAGTGTAATCACTTCCATAACATTGGAAAATCATTTGTAGCATTTGCCTTTTTGCTTCTCTTATGCGTTTAGGGATCTCCGTTCACATAATATATGAAAAATATTTACCTAGTTTTTGTTAGAATTTAATTAAATTGGTATTTATATTTATCTAAATTATATTTGATCTCTTATTTATTAGTTGGTGCAACGAGGCAGAAACTAGTGTTGGAATAAATTGTGAGTACAATTGTTTCAGTTGCCGTTACAGTGTTGAACATTTTGTTAATAATATAACGACCGCCTGATGCTTAAAATATAGAATATCTAATGTTGAGACAGACAAATTAAAGATACTCAGAGGAAAAACCATTTAGTGTGTCAGTCTTATTGGTAAGTTATTAATGGATTTAAGTGAATATTAATAATAATTTATTTTCTCTGTATAGAATGGTACTTTATAAATTTTAAATAAGTTATAGTTAAGTATATGGCCCCCAACGTAAATGTAACTGAGAAATTGATCTGAACTTGAAACCACATTTTCATATGTGAATGCTTCAATACAACGGTTTCTAATTCTACTGAATTTGTATTTAGAAAGTGAATGAGATTCTTTATTTAACATAGTGTAGTCCACTGCACTAGAATAATATTATTAATACAAATATGATATTTTTACATAGAGTCCAGTATCTATGAAAAATTTTCAATAATTTAAAAAAATATTTTTTTTAATACGTTGGGCCATCTCATCCCAAACTAGGCAGAGCCTGTTCTTTTTTTTTTTTTTTTTTTTTTTTTTTTTTTTTTTTTTTTTTTGACGCAGGGGAAATCTTCAAAAGATACCTGGTTCCTATGGGGCTAAGAAACCAGGTTATGTAGGATTCTTACCTACTAAAACCCCTGCGATGGCCTTCATCAGCACAGTACAGAGGCTGCGGGTACTCGAATAGAACAACATCCACTGCCCCTCTCGGTGCTATGCTCCGCTGCGGCGTAAGCTCATCTCTGGCGGGTAATTTGCCTTCCTACCTTCTCACATATGCACCTGACAGCTAGAGTTATTCAAAACTGCCATCCTCCTCTAGGTCGCTTAACACGGTCGCACAGAGTCCCCTCTCTGTACGCCACGACCCATAGAGGGAATACCCTATTTATTGAGCCCCGGGCCCAGGGGCGGGAAGGCCGGGTCTTACGGCAATGCCGCGATTAAGACGCGCACGTCGAGCGGGATCGGTCCTTTCCCGATTCCGCACGGCTGTCTCCTTCTGAACCATAACGGTCTCACAAAAGGAAACTACAGCCTCCCACGCCGAATCCCTATCAAGCATAGCTGAAAGGACTGCCGGTAGGGAGAGATCATGACCAATCTCTTCGACCAAGGTCCGTCGCTCTTCAAGCCACGCAGGACACACTTCAAGTGTATGTTGGGCAGTATCCTGGTCCCGTCCGCAGTGATGGCATGTTGCTGTCGTCTCACGTCCGATCTTACATAGGAAGTCTCGAAAACACCCGTGTCCAGTCAAAACCTGCGTAAGTCTGTAGGTAACTCGTCGCCGCCTTCGCATCCAGGCTTCGAAGACCGGCAGGACTGCTTCGACAACGCGTTTACGTGCATAACGCTCCTCCCGGAGGTATGCTCGCCACGTTGCGAAAGCTCTGTCCCGTTCCTGTATTTTGATTGTATTTGGCAACGCACCCTCGCCTCCTAGACAATATATACGCATACGGTTATAGACCCTGGCATCCATGTCCGCCAAGATATCCAGGGGTGGGAAACGCGCTAAAATGGTCGCTGCTTCGAAGGATATCGTGCGATATCCTCGTACGATCCGTATCGCAATTCGTCGCTGTAGGCTACGCAACTTGGTCCTGGATTGGCGCACACCCGAAAGTCTATGAGACCAAATAGGTGCGCCATAAAGGGCCATCGACCGTACAACCCCCGCATACAGGCGACAAACCTCCTCCTTTGGCCCCCCGAGATTTGGCAGCAGTCTGTGCATAGCACCCACTACCCTGTCGATTCGAGGGACAAGGCGATTAAAATGCTCTTCAAAGCCCCAGCGACTGTCCAGTGTAAGCCCTAAGTACTTCATGAACCGGCTGATTGGAACCTCCGAGTCGCCTATTCGAATATGCAAACTGGGCGGTTCTCTGCTCCTAGGCAATTTATGAAACCATAGAGCCTCGGTCTTATGAGGCGCTATACGTAGGCCCAGTTCGCAGATTTTGTCGACGACGATACCCACCCCAAGTTCGGCGAGCACTTTGGTACTGTGAAAGGTCTCCCCGGAGGCTAGTATCAGCGTGTCATCTGCAAAACAGATGATGTTGACACCATCAGGCAAAGCGACACGTAGAACAGCATCGTATGCAAGATTCCACAGAAGTGGACCAAGGACGGACCCCTGTGGTACCCCGCAATGTATCTCCCTCCGTATGTTTTGACCATTTTGGCCCGTATATAATATATACCTATTATGCAAGTAGTCGCCGACTATCTTCTGCAGGTAAAGGGGGAAGCCATGATGTGCTAGTGCCCCTTTGATCGCGTCCCAGGGCAGCGAGTTAAAGGCGTTGACGATGTCTAAGCTCACCGCTAACGCCACACCACCACGGGTGACGATCTGCTCTGTTAGGGAACGGATATGCATAATAGCGTCAACGGTTGAACGCCCCCGCCGAAAACCGAATTGGCTGTCAGATAAGTCGGGCCCGACATGTGAAAGATGTTCTCTAAGACGAGTGGCAAGAATTCGCTCAAAGAGCTTGCCAGCCTCGTCCAACAGACATATAGGACGGTACGCAGAGGGAGACTCAGCAGGTCTGTTATCCTTCCTCAAAAGGACCAATTTAGCCTCTTTCCAAATCATTGGGAACTTTCCTGTACGAAGACAGCTGTTAAATAATCGTCTCAGTAGGTTCCCTAGAACACCTGACGTCAACGACCAGATCCGACACGGGATTCCATCTGGGCCGGGCGCTGTGTTCCGACATTTTATTGAGATCATCGCTCTATCTAACTCTTGTTTGGTCACTTCCATCTCCTCAGACCAGACTATAGATGGAAGAACGGAGGTACTTGACTGGGTCACTGGGAAAAGTGAGTCGATTACTCTCCGGAGGAGTCCTGGATCTAAAGTTTCCGTTAAGGGAGGCGTCCAAGGGCGCAATTTTCCTAGTACCATACGGTATGGACGCCCCCAAGGATCCCTATCGAGTCCCTCCAACAGCTCACGCCAGGATCGTGACTTTGCACTTGTGATGGCGGCTTGCAGCGCCATCGTAGCCGCTCGATACATCCGGTATGCGTCAGCCGTTTCTTGAGAAGTAGCTCGCCTCCTTCTCCGGGACCTGGTATACTGGCGTCGCGCGCGCAAACAGGAATGGCGTAACTGTGCCAGTTCAGCTGTCCACCAATATTCGGCTTTTCGTTTAGGGTGACCAACTCGAGGCATTGCGGCATCACAAATGAATACCATTTTTTTTCTCAACCAGACTGCATCACTGTCGGGATCTGAATTTTCATTGGCGTTTACCGACCAAGCCGTAACTGTAGCAGCAGCTTCGAGAAGATCTCGATTGAGCAACTTAAGGGACCAACGTTGCGACGAGTCTCTACCCCGCTGGCTGTTGGATCTTTCGGGTCGAGGAATTGACACATTGAAAATAATGTGTCGATGGTCCGATAGTGTAATTAATTCCTCCGCCACGCGCCATCCCGATATCAATGGCAGCAGCTGATGCCCACGTGATATCAATGATAGACTCCCCCTGCCACCGCACGCACGTGCTTACTGACCCTTGGTTTGCAAGTCGGAGGTCCAGCATAGCAGCCCACTCGAGTAGTGTATCTCCTTTCGGACTGTCTCTTGGATTTCCCCAGGCCCTAGCGTGGGCATTAAAGTCGCCTAACACAATTAACGGACGAGGCATGCATCTGTGAATGCAGTGGGCAAGTCCATCTAGGTACTCCTCAAAGTCAGCGAGAGACCTGTTTGGTGAGATATAGCACCCCACCACGACTAGGGAGCCCCACTGTACGGCTACGAAACCCTGCTGTCTTTCGAGCAGGGAACACGGTGGAACGGCATTGCCACCCGTCCAAAATACGCCCACATTTGACCCCTCGTCAGCAAACCATCGAGGGTGGTCCGAGACTATATAAGGCTCCGCCACTACTGCAAGGCCAACTGAATGCTCCGCAATGGTCTGCATAAGTAGATGCTGAGCATTGCGGCAGTGGTTAATGTTGGCCTGGAGAACCTTTATAGCTGCGAAGGTGAGTGTTCCATAGCCTCCGCTGGGCTAGGGCCCATCCTGAGAGCGGGAGCATCAGCACTTAACTGATTTTGTCCCACAAAGGCTTGCTTACGGTTCCGTTTGCCTTTTGGACCACATATTTTTGCGCCAAGCCTGTGATCGGCAGGAAGGCCTAGGTCCGAACAGAGTGGGCATTTAAGCGTGTGCGCAGAACATTGGCTTGCTTTATGGCCAAGCTCACCGCAGGCATAGCACCGGCCACTTCTATCAACCCCATTGGGGCACCTGCGTCCTACGTGACCTTTCTCTAGACATCTAAAGCACTGTAATGGTCTAGTTTCTAGTGCCTCGACCCTCGCAGAACTCCAACCAACGCGTATACGATTCGCAGCCACTAACTTCTTCACTGCAGCCAAGGGACATCGAACCCAAGCCTGTTCTTATAGTAACCAGACAACTGATACATACTTATATATTTCTAAATACATACATATTATAGATAAACTACACGTAGACACAGAACAAATGATCATGCTCATCACATTTCATTTGATCATTTGTCCTGGGTGGGAATTGAAACCACGACCTTCTGGTTAAGCAGTCAGGGTCACTAACCACTAGACCAACAGGCCAGTCATTTCCCCCACCATGATTCAGGCCTTGACGTGGCGGTGGGGCTCAATAGCCTAGGGTGAGCCCAGCACCTTGAGCGAAGCTAATTGAGCAGAGGGGGCTCTTTGTACCCCTCTTATAAGAAGAGGGGACATAAGAGCAAGGGGCGAGGATGGAAACCTCACCCCATTGTACTGTCCTGAGATTAGGAGGGGTTGTTCTGTGGTGCGGGACAACCACTCTGTGGAGGTGGCGACGGACACTTGCGGGACTGACTAGCCGTCGAAGTGCCCTGTTAGCTTAACAAATCCGGGGGAACCTCACCAAGGCGGCACTGGTGGCACTCCCGGGTTTTAGTGGGTAGAGCTGCGTCCACGTACCATCTTTCGGGCGCAGCGAGTCCCACATACCCTCCTGTGGAGACCCACTCCCCAGGCGGGATGCCTGAAAGCGTTTCCCGGCGTTAAAGAAAAAAAAGGGCCAGTTATTTCTATATGTAGATATGTTTTGAATATTCTTTTTTCTGTTTCAGATGGTTGGCAGTTACAAAAAAAAGATCAATAGACTAGTAGGACGAGGAAAGTATAAAGAAGATAAAGAAACATGAAAAATTGGGAAGAAACTAGTTTGTGAAAATTAATTTATTTCATTAAAAATAAATAATAAGTTCCTAAAAAAATAGAGGTTTTTTTTGCCCCGATTCTCTATCCTAAATTAATATAAAATAATCAATATTAAAGAGCAATTTCGGAAAAAAAAAATAACAGGCAGCATGGCCTCTGGTCTTAGCCTGTTCCAAAAGAAGAAGAAGGAACGATAAATAAACTTCAAACTCTATTTTGCCTGTCAGCGGGATGTCTGCGATCGTTGTTGGTGAGTGGTGCGTCTGAATATGTAGTATTCTCTATATAGTTTGTGGTCGTAATGGGGAAGACCACTGTCAAATAGTTCCTATATAATTGTAGAGGGCGCTACATGTTTGCTACAGGGTAGCTGTCTAACTCCATATAAAATTAATAAATTTAGCGATGTTTTACGTTTTTATCATAAATGGGTCGATGTGTGGCTTTTGGGTGTGAAGAAATAGGTTCTCATAAATTCCCTTCTAATTCCACCCTAAGGAAGAAATGGGAAAGAGCACTGAGAAGAGTGAATTTTAAAGCATCTGACTATTCTAGGCTATCTAAGCATTTCAAAGTTACAGATTTTGAATTCACTTCTAAAGAAACTGGTATGTATTATTTCAATAGATAATGAAAAGTTTGAGTAAATATTTTGATACAACCGCAACAAACCTACTACTGTTGCTAACAGCTGGAGGTTGCGGGATTTGAACCCTTGATCTCCGGCTTGAGCGCCAACGTGCTTACTATAGAACCACAGAGATCGTCATTATACTTGTATGTGTTTTAGGTTTTCCACTTCAGCGGAATTTTTTAAAGAAATCTGCACTCTTGAATGATAGATGTGGCTAATGGGATCACCTTCAAACTCAGACACAACAAATCAGAAAAACTATTTATTTGAACATCAACATTTTGAATTTATTTGATTAAATATAATCATTATGACATTTATAGAGAATACAAAAAAAATTATCAGATAACTAGACATGTTACTTCTTCAATTGATTTTAACGGAATTATAAAAGATTACACAATCCATCTTTTATATCTAAAACTGACATTCCAAATTTAAAGTAATTCAAAATATAGTACATACTTAAAAACCAAACAGATCATAGTTGACATCAAAAAAGTATGTTTAATCTGAGATTACCAATCAACAGTACCAACACTGTTTTCTTGGAACATTGCGTCTGGTCGACACACTTCTGCACGAGCTGACCGTTTAAAAAGAAGAAATGGTAAGCGTTGCCTCATACCCAGCACTGTGACAGAAACTGCTGAATCTGTAGTTGACAACACTCTCTTTTCAATTTATTCTTTAGATCTGCAATTCTTCAAGTAAAATACATGTCGAAAAACTTGTCTTAACCAGACAACAGATCGGTTTCGTAAGAAAAAACGCTACAAAAAACACGGAGAACTTTTGACGTTTAACTGAATGTAACAAACAAACAGCGTCCTCTACTGGAAAAGTTTCCAGTGGTCTTCCCAATTAGCTTATTCTGTATGCGTTCATCTGACGTTAATATGGAAAAACAGCGGGGAAACCCCAAAGCGAGCGGCTTCGGCAATCTTCGGCGGTCCCCCATCAATCATATATATATCATTGCCTACTCCACCCACACAGAACAGTCCTCAACAATATTCGTCAACCAAACCACAGCCCACAATGGGGAAGTCGGAAGAAAACACAATGCTAATCGCAGATGTCGCTGCACTCGCTTGACTCAAAGTAAATATCTGTACCTGTCAAACCTCCCTGAATTTGGCACCAAAAAATTATTTATTTTAAATTTTATTTAAACAATCCGATTGTCCGTCGTTTGTCCGTCAATGTCCGATGTAATTGATTATTTATAAACAATTAAACAAATTTTTACTTGCAAGATAGCAATTTCTTTATCAAATCGATTTTTTTTTTCATTTGATCGGTAATTATTTTTTATTGATTGTCCGATCAATATTTTTATGTGTCCGATTGTTTTTCTATTTTTAATTAATTATTTTGTGAAATTAATTTTGAATACGTAATTGTTATTGCGCATGCGCGAAAGTATATGACGTCACAGCAGGGACCGCCATATTTATTATTATTCTTTTTTTTTAATAATAATTTAATAACTTTTTAATTAATTTATTTTTTGCTCGATTGAATCGATTTGATAAAGAAAGTGCTATCTTGCAAGTAAAAATTTGTTTAATTGTTTATAAATCTTATATCTTTAAATGAGCAATTCTTGTATATATATATAATTGGAATCTCGGAATCGGCACCATCGATTTTCATGAAATTTAGTATATAGGGGGTTTCGGGGGCGATAAATCGATCTAGCTAGGAATCATTTTTAGAAAATGTCATTTTATAAAAAAAAAAAAAAAAAATACCGAGCAAAGCTTGGTCATCCGGGTACTAAACAATTATCGGGCAAATAAACAATTACATCGGACATTGACGGACAAACGACGGACAATCGGATTGTTTAAATAAAAGTTTCAAAAAAAATATTTTTTGGTGCCAAATTCAGGGGTCACATTTCGGTTTGTTTATTTCTTTGCATATATTACCAGACTACCGCGTTTTGTGGTAAATTGTGAATAATCATGTACCTATTCAACATGATCTGTGTCTCAGTTGAACAGATTCGAGAAGACTCTTTAAAAGGAAGAAAGGCAGATCACGTAAGTAGGTAACACATTGACTTTTATTTGGCTTTCACATTTTTACATCGAATTTATGAACTTTTTTACCATTATTTATTAATTTTTATTATTTTAGAATTAGTCTCGTTTGATTGTCTTTATTGTGTACAGCAAAACGTATGTTCCTAAATAACAACATGAACATTTTAATATAATTTTTCATGACTACTGGAACATAAACTTTATAAAACTATTCTTTATTTTGATTTCATGATTTCTTCTTTTTTAGTCTCGTTTGATTGTCTTTATTGTGTACAGTAAAACGTATGTTCCTAAATAACAACATGAACATTTTAATATCATTTTTCATGACTACTGGAACATAAACTTTATAAAACTATTCTTTATTTTGATTTCATTTTGCAAGCTCGAATCATTCGACCGTTATTTAAGTTTTGGAATACCCAGCTACATGAAACCGATGATGCTGAAATAAACCTACCATCGCTTGGTATATATAGCAGAACTGTGGCCTCGTTAGGCTCGGATCTCATTCGTAAATTCTTAGAGAAATAATGGTTACCATTATCATTGCACCCAATTGGAGCACAAAAAAGCATTTTTATAATAAAAAAATATATTTCACATTCGATGTAAAATTTGGTATGATATCTGACGTAACTTGATCGTTGTTACATGGACTTAATATACTAACTATTAAGTCCATGCGTTGTTATGAGTACGTAGATTCTCTAGTTTGTGGTTATGAGTCAAGCGATACCAGCGCTACTAGCGGCTAAACTTGGCAGATTTCTTCCCCCTAAATATAGATTACAGAATACAGATTTAAAACAAATAATATAGAAAACCGGTCTGAATGAACAAAATAACAATGAATTAACGGGAAACCAAAAAAATAAATCCCACCGTGGTTCTCCGTTAAACGTAGTGAATTCTCTTGAGTTCTCCGACAAGTACAGTCCGATAGAGAATGAAGTTTATGGGGCGCTAAAATAAACAATAAAATTATCAAAGAGCCATGAACGCTCAGATGAAGTAAAAAAAGGTAGATGACGCACGGCCTTTGCTAATACTGAAGCCACAAAACTAAGCTCCTTCATGTAAATACACGCGCTCACGCACACAGATACACCAAAACTAAGCTCATTTTTGTTAGTATCTTACGAGTCGTCGTGCAGTAAGTTTGCCAAAAAAATACCGTTCTGTGTAATTAAATGGTGTAAAAACAATACAAAAGTGACCAAAGAGTCTAAATAAATATCGTTTCACACATAAATAAACACAAGACTATATTCTTTCAAGATATTTTAACACTATTTTGAGGTTAATCAACATAAATAATATTATTGCCCCAAAATGACGTATCGGAAGAGTGTTGCCAGAAGTTAGTATTTCTAATAGCCCAATAGTGGGTAAGTAAATTGCAGGCAAAGCCATAGCAAAATAATTAAGTACAGAGGTGACATAATTATTATTTTATTATTTGATCGCTATATAACTGAATCGAAATTACCTCGTATAACCTATGTTGTATTTTTTTTGGGACTCACGTACCCACAGCAGGACTATGTATTTAATTATTTATAAATTCAAAGATTTACCATTTAATAAATTTAAAAAAATGTAACAGTGTGGCTTGCAGAGAAATGTTTTTATAATTTAAATGTTTTTTTTAATGGAAAACGACATATTATGTATTTAATTTAAATTGTGTATTGATAAAATGTGACTTTCTAATTACTATTATAATCAATTATTTTGAAACTGTTATTCTATGACAATGATTTTAAGGACATGTTGTGTTTATCAAGTTTATTTAATTGTAACTATTTTTTCCTGTTAATTTATATTAATTGTTTATTTATGTAAAGTTTTATTTTCACACACCATGTTATGGTAGAATGTATAGAACTTGTTTATTTTTTTTTAATATCACCTACAGCTTGACAAAAAAAGAGTATGGAAAAATGAGGGCGCCACTGTCACTTAGGTCTCATCATAATATGGAAAATCAGCAAGATAATTTAATCAAATCGATAAAAATAAATGTGAAACACTAAGCTTTACTCAAAATCTAGTATTTGTCGGCCAAGTATTGTCAACATCATAGGTTTCCATTTAGTAAAATATTTAGTTCCACCTGTCACCACGTCATACTCTATTTATTCCCATGAATGTAGTAAATACATTAATAAATAAAACAATTGTGTCAATAAGATATCTATTGAGACAGTTTATAAAGTGATCCTACACGCCTCCTACATATTCGTAATATTATTGTATTTTATAAAAATATTCACTGTTGCATTCACTTATTACCTATTTTTATTAATATACAATTTTAAGGGATATTTTAAAAAATGGCAACCCTTCATTCACTCACACATACTTAAAAAAGTGGCTTCACTTTCTTGTTCCAAGTGCGCTATCTACCTTTTTTTACTTCATCTGAGCATGAACGTAATATTGTTCTGTGCTAGGTTCTGTGGCCATAAATCATAAATAGCTTAACATTGGAAATGTCAAATGGCTGACTTTTCCAGACGACGTCAACACTTGACGATTTCGTAAATCTTTAGAATTTAGATAAGATAATTTTATAAGTTATGGACAAAGTAAATTTAAGTCTAAAGTAGTTAAATAATATTTAATTATAAACATATTTCAGTATTCTTTAAATTATACAGAAGCATTAATATGTCAAGACTTGATAACATGGATGCTTTGGAAAAGCAATTAGCAGACTTACAAATGACAAAAGAGCAATATTCTCAAGGTAAAATAAAAAAGATACCACCAGCTGTGCCTCCGAAGAAAAAGGCCCAACCACAAGTTCCTCATAGCGCGATAGTGAGTGCTATACGTGAGCCATCTTACTCGTCTAAGATATCCGCTCCACAGAGTGCTTTGCCCATTGAGACACCGCCGCCGCCGCCGCCACCCCCGCCCTCGTACGCCAACGTGTCCAGACTTCCTAGTAACATACATCCTATGCATAAAGACTACGCGAATGTAAGTCAACTGTCTCTTATGGCACATCAACAATCTAAGCCACAACAATCACATTCAAAAACGTATACTATGTATAGTAACGTTCCACACAAAAGCTTCAATGTTCCGCCTCCTCCACCACCCCCACCACAGCATTTATTATCTGAAAAAACATATGACTCCAATCACAATGATGAGTACATGCCTCCTCCTTCTCCAGTCAGCTCTAATTACAGCGAATTGGCTAGAGCCACGGCAAACATAAGTTATAATCATGATAGAGCAACCTTTCCAGTTATATATCAAAATGAATATCCAGAATATGGCGTTTCTCAGGCTTCCACATATGAATCCCTTTATGAACCCATTAATCCCCACCCGCAGACTGGGCAGGCAAACAACAACCCAGTTTATCATAGTAAAGGTATAACTACACCTGGAAAATCACCGTTACCCAAAGAAGAAGAAGTAGATGCTCTTACTGATCTCCTGGTTCAGTCCATTTCTGACAGTCAAGATCTAGATGTATTTGGAACCTGCATCAAATGTGGCCAGAAGGTGATTGGTGAGAGCTCTGGATGTACAGCCATGGGCAATATGTATCATGTTAAATGCTTTTGTTGTCAAAGATGTAATGCAAATTTACAAGGAAAACCATTTTACGCCCTTGAAGGCCAGCCATATTGCGAGGTTGATTATTATGAAACATTGGAGAAGTGTTCTGTATGTGATAAGCCAATTCTAGATAGAATCTTGAGAGCAACAGGAAAACCGTACCATCCTACTTGTTTCACTTGTGTTGCATGTGGTAAAAGCCTTGATGGAATTCCTTTTACCGTTGATGCCATGAATCAAATTCATTGCATTGATGATTTTCATAAAAAGTTTGCTCCTCGATGCTGCGTTTGTGAACTACCAATAATGCCCGAGCAAGGTGAAGAAGAAACAGTGAGAGTTGTAGCTTTAGACCGTAGTTTCCATGTGAGATGTTACCGATGTGAAGATTGCGGTCTTCAGTTGTCCTCTGAATCTGAAGGAAGAGGGTGTTATCCACTTGATGGTCACATACTTTGTAAAGCATGCAATGCTCATCGTATACGCCTTCTTACAAATGTCATGACTACAGATTTATAATTTTTCCTTTCGTCAAACTCTTAATTTGGCAGCTAATCCCTATTTATAAATTAATTTATTATTCTTATTTGTTTCTAAAGAAATACATATTTAAATAATAATATATATTATGTGCCACAGATTAATATACTAGTCTAGGATATGTTTTAGGAAAGTAAATATTTGAATGTGTGTATTTTGGATATGTTATAAAAAGAATCACTATAATACTATTTGTATTTTTTAATCATAAAATGTATATTTTTTTATGACACTTAAATTTTTTATAATGTTAATCATAAGACTGATATGGCATTGTGACGCATTTAAAAATTAACAAGATATGTGATATTGTAAGTTGTATTTATTCATATATAGCATTTGAAATGCATATTTATTTTTCTATTGTTATATATAATGTCTATAATATCCCTAAAGCAGCATTTCTTATACATTTGTTCAGCTGTACATTATTTGCAATAAACAAATTAATAAACTTTATCTTTCATTTATTGACAACTGGATATTAATTTCTTTTTTTTTCAGAATGATCTATGCTAATGGCTTAAAGGCCCTAATGCTTCGTCTGACAATATTTGTGAGCCGATTTGGCTCACTTAAGATTGATTATTAGTGGGGGTTGCCAACCGTGAAGCATATGACCCCACGGCCTCCTGGCATACAGTTGGGGTATTAATGTCACTGTCAACATAAAATGACCAACTGATTCTGATACGTTAAATACTCTCTTAACTCTTAAAACACAATAATGTATGTAAGGAGTAAATTAAAGACTAAGATGCTATAAAAGATTTAATTATAAAAACATTAGATACTAAAAATTACATACTGGCTGTAAACAGTAAAGGCACTTGCATCACAGTTAATGTCCATAAATTTGGAAATGTATAAGTATCTCTAAAATCACAATAACATATTTAATATATGAGCATTGGTAATGTTAATCCATAACAGGACCTACTTTTAAATAACATTAGATAATCACTAATGTACTGAGAACAAGCTCTTTTATGTTAAAAGTACTGTACACCCATATAAGAATTTTGAGCGCTTCAGTATTTTTATTCATATATTTGCTTCTAACAAGGTTCTTGTTGTCACTTGTCTAACTCTTTTCTTGTATCTAAATATGTCTGTATTCTTAGCCAAATCTTTTGGCACATTCATTACACTTTTTCTTATCTATAAAAATATTAAAAAATATATAGAGATTCAATGCTTAAATATCCTAGACAAGTCAAGGTACCATTTTTTTTCTAAATAATACACAAAATAATTTTGGAGTTGCCAATTACTTATTTCATAATTAAACTACTATCTTACATTTCTGGCAGACGACTGATTTTTCTGAGATCCATTTTAATTATTGACTTAAACACACACTGAAGTAATTATCATACTTAAAAAGATTGTAATAATTTTAAAGGAACTAATTTTTGCCATGAAATTATTACACCTTGTATTTCAATTTTGTATTAAATTTTGGTGGGCTAAGAACTTGTTTCATGAACAAAGATCTTTTCTCTTTAATGTTTCTTGGTATTGATGACGGTGTGTATGCTGATGGATATCCAATATCTTTCAACTGGTTTGTCTCTTGCATTACATCTTTTGCTTTGCTATTCAATTTGTTTTTGGTGTTTAAATCAGCAGGGTCACAATCTGATAATCTATTTTCTGTTTGATGATATAGTGTTTCCTTTTCACAATTTATATTAGTTTTTGGTTCAAATCTTTCTCTTAAAATAGAGAATTTTCGTCTCGGTTTTGATCTGATATTTTTCTTTATGTTTGAAATCTTTGATGTTGATGAATTTAATACATTTGTTGGGGATGTTTCTTTTTGGATAAGTGATTGCAGAGAGGGAGTTTTGTGGCTTAAGGATGTTTCTTCAAATGAATTCATAGGTAGGGAATTATCGGAAACTAATTGCCATAAAAAATCAATGTCCTTATTTGATAGATCATGTAAATGTTCGGAATTTTTATTGTTTGCTATATTTTGAACTTTCATTGTCTTTTGTTTTCTTGGAGTAGTCTTGCAGTTTTCTGTATTTATGCTATCAGGAATAACTTTAAAATCTTTACTATTTAAATCTAGTTGTGAATGATAAGACATTTTATTGGTTATGCCATATTCTTTTTCGGGTATCATATCAATTACATGGTTTGTATCCAACTTGCATGTATCTTTCCACAGAACCTTTTTTAAGTTACCCACTGATTTATTGGAATTATGGAACTGCGGAGAATCCCATTGGTTTTCTCTTCTATGATACAAATTTCTAGGTGAGTTTGTAACAGTTGCCTTCCTTATTTCGTCTATAGTTGCCACTAAAGAACATTCCGAATTAAATGTTTTTTTATTTGAAATATCAAGATCTACCAAATCATCAAGTTCTTCTAAAATTGGTTCCAAATGATTTGGATCTTTACTAGTATCAATTATGTAAGGTTTTGCAAAAAAGTTATCTTCACTAGAATGACAAATTACTGTATTTGCATAATCTTCCTGGTTCCTATCATTTCGTACAAACACATTACAATATGTGTGTGACTTTTTTGGAAATGAAGGTGCAGATAGAATTGCATTTTTCAATTCTTGCGATAGACAGCTGCTTATCTCAGAGCTACCAGAGGTAAACGTGTCTCGACTTCTATCTCTGACTACACTGCCATCATGAAGCCAGTTTTCTATATCGCAATAACCATTCCAAGACCGTAAACCCCATGCCTCTCTTGCAATATTCACAGCGCAGATATTTTCATAATCATGTACTGATAACACTTCTGTAGGTGTATCAAGATCCCTTTTACTTTGAAGCAAATGTGTCTTAATGCCATTTTTTATTTTATCTTTCTTTGTATACATTTCTTTGAGAATATCAAGTGCAATTCTTTGAATGTTTTCAATATCGGCATCCTGATTACCAACTTTGATATTTTTTAATGCACTCAGACACAATTTCTGAACTATATTTTCGTTGAATGTGTTTATATCTGAACTATTTATATCACTGAAACTTAAATCTAGATCCATGTCTATGGAATCTGATGATGATTTCTTATTGCTCCCATCAGTGTTGTGACTTACTTCTGAACTATGATCGGATTTTAGAGCTTTAATCATTTGTTTACTTATTAAGTTACAATTTTCTGTATTCAAATTCGTAAATTCATTTCTTAGTTCATCTGATGAACAGAAACCACGGCGCTTTTGTAGGTTCAAATTACTTGACGTTATTTCATCAATAGAACTCTCTATATTGTCTATGGAAGACAGTTTTAAGGTTAACTCTGTAGGAGAGCATATTTTCTTTCTCATGTTTTTTGTATGATTATACATATTGTCCCGTTTTAAATTAATAGATTGTGGTGTGTTATCAACAGTATAAAGTTCTATACTTGACACATCCATGCTAACATTTCCGATTGGTGCAGATGTGAATGTTGGTGAACCAGAGCGAGCAATCCAATGATCTAAGAGGAATTTCTTGTCTGCATTCTCATTTTCTACCTGCACAGCTTGCTGCGTTGATGCATTGTTGATTCTAAAAATAATTATTTTACATTAATTATTTGGTTTCTTTTGGTAAGGTTTTAGTTTTTAGATAATTTGCTTCTAATAAAAGGAGTTTTACCCTTGGATCTCAGCATTTTTTAAACTTTTAAAGGACCTTATGGGATGGATTTCTTTTGATTTACTAGCTAAAGTAGTACAGCTTTGGCTCCCTACTTTATTGTTTAATTCTACATCCTCATGAGTCCTCCAACATATTGGTCCCTTTGAATGGAAAAATCTATAATAAAGTATAGTTGATAGTATACCTGAAATAATAATTTAATAAGAATTAAACTCAGAAATTATGTTATTTTTTCGGATCTATGTTAACGGCCCGAGGGCCCTAATGCTACATCGGATTAGTGTGAGCCCATTCGGCTCACTTTTGGTTTATAAAAGTGGGGGGTTGCCCCCCGCCCACCGCAGTCTTCCACCACACGGCCTCCTGGCGTCGGTTGTCAGAAATTATGTATTTTTTACACAAACATTCTGGGATAAAATAGCAAGTATACAAACAAGTGTTTATTTATTTATAAATAGAACTTACTGATTATATATTTATTAAAATTTTATAAGTACAAGGTCTACAAACTAGACCTGTCATGGATATTTTTATTCCCTTTTATAATACATATGAATTATTAATTTACTTACCTACAACAGTTCCAACAATATCACAGATAGTGGTAGTGATGGACCACGTTTTCTGCATCCTCTCTGGCTCAGATATCAATACATACAAAAATAAACTACCAAAATTTTGTGTAACCATAAGTGTATAAAACATAATCACAAAATATCTCGTGTGACCCTCCTTTAAGTTTATGTAACAGAAACAATATACAAATCCCATCACAGCATTGTAAAATATCTCTTCGAATCTGTTCTGACAAAAAGACGTCTTCTGAGTAATAATCCAAAAGGTCATGGCAAACCAGTGCAAACCTAGAAACAAATTCTTCAATATCATTATATGTATGTCCCAAAGACATCCTCGCCAATATCAGCCTGGGCTTATTTCAGTCCCATGCAACTTGGACCAATACATGGAGGTTGCCCCATCATGTCAGGGGTACACCAACCACTCCACCATGGTTCAGGCCTTGTCGTGGCGGTGGGGCTCAGTAACTTAGGGTGAGCCCAGCACCTTGGGTGAAGCTAATTGGGCCGAGGGGGCTCTTTGTACCCCTCTTATAAGAAGAGGGGACAGAAGAGCAGGGGGCAAGGGGTGAGGATGGGAACCTCACCCCATTGTACTGTCCCAACGTTGGGAGGGGTTGTTCTGTGGTTCGGGACAACCCCTCTGTGGAGGTGGCGCAGGTCCCTTGCGGGACTGACTAGCCGTCCAGGTGCCCTGTTTGTTTTCTGGATCCGGGGCACCTCACCAAAGGCGGCATTGGTGGCACTCGCCGGGATTTTAGTGGGAGCTGAGTCCATTTACCAGCTGTCGGGCGAAGCGAGTCCCACATACCTCGTGCGTGGGGAGACCCACTCCTCCGCAGGATGCCTCAGAGCATTTCCCGGCGTTAAAAAAAAAAAAAAGGGGTACAGGTAGAAGTTTAATGTAATCAGAGCTATTTACATAACATAGTTTATTCAACTTTGCAATTCATCACTCATATGAATAGCATTATATTGGTTAGAGAAATTTTTAATTGTATGAGTCGTTTTGACTACATGATAATATAAGTAGCAGAGCAATAAAAAACTTACCTAAAGGTATTAATGTCCAAACCCCAAATATAATTGTAAAAAGTAATATGCCAGATATTCTTCCAATCAAAACACCGAAGTGCCAGGTCAATCTCAGTAAGAAAGACATCCAGTTGAAATTATCGGAAATAAATGCAGCTATACAATAAATATATGTCACGCAACCCCATATCACAGACGCTATAGATGCCGACAATGCAAAAACTGAAATGTAACAAAATTTGGTATACTATTATAAATAAGTATAATAAGTTTGTATTTAAAAAATACTGTACTTAAAAGTTAGTTGTAAAAACTCTAGTCTAGACGAACCAAAAAATAATAATGGAATTTATAACTGCTCAGAAAACTAAAATTCACATAAAGAGTAAAAAACAAAAATATTTTAATAAACGCAAACATTATGGTATACACTAAGATTTCCAAACTCACAAACATGCTTATATTTTCATCCAATGTGATATCCTTACCTTTTGTATAATAATTATCGTTTAATATTACAATAGAATATATTTGTAATATAATTTGTGGAACAGTTCCAGTGAAAATATATAAAAAATGCAATAATGCTAAGTCATTTCTTTGACTTATTAGCTTTTGTGTTTTGACTGATTCCAAATTTTTACATGAAAACACATCATGCAAGAAAATTATGTACCTGTAAAATTGAAAAAAAAAAATAACTTTTAAATAATGTAATAAATTAAAAATATTAAATTTATATTATTTAAAAAAGAAACTCATTGTTTAATATAATATTTATTAAATAAAGTTATAGTACCTTTCTAATAAACCAACTAAAAATCCGTGTGTTATCCATTGCCTTATATTACTTTTTTGATCATTTACAAACCATCTCATTGAAAATATATTAATTAGAAAATTAGGGGTAAGCATAAAGAGCATTGTAGCCAACGCCCAATATAAGTATCCATTTTTACAGTATTCAGCAAAAACTAAAATATCTGAAACCATAAAAAAATATTTTATTATCAATAAACACCTTTTTTATTTTATTATTTTTTCATTGTTTTATGATTTACCTGTAGTAAAATCAGCAAGTATAGTAACTAGAGATATGAACACACATAGGACATTGAAAATACAGTAGTTTTCGTCCAAATTGCTTCCAGTTCTGGACTCCACAGAAGTTCCAAGTCTACAAGCTTCTGCCATTGTAGGAATATAATATGTACATAAACAATAAACTGTGTTACTTTATTTTGGTGGAAATCCTTAAGTTACATAAATAGAAATCCATGGTGTCTTATGTATTAATGCTTTTAGTCAGCTAACGGAAAAACTTTTAATTTATAAAACAATTATTTTTCTGTATAAAAACAGCGGCGCGGTTATGAATTATGATCAACAACCACAGTCACAGAGTACCAAACAGAGTACTTTGTAACGTATAGACAACAGTAACACAGTCAAAACTCAAAGAGCATGTAAATCATAAATTGTAAAACCAATAATATATTATACTCTTTGATGTAAAATGTAAAGGAGATGCTTCATTTTGGGCCAGCACTATGTACACCACACAGGTAAATACCAAAAATATATCGGAATTTCATAAAAATACTAAAAAAATAATTTTAAGAAGGGTACAAAAATGATTATTTGAAACGTTTTTGAATGTGATAACCCTATTTTTAGGGCGGCCATGACAGTTGTTTTGACGTTTGACATAGTTGAGAGCGTAGACAGAGAATATTATAGACTGCTGCCAACCGTGGCGACATGAGATAGATATATTGAAGTGACGTCTGAAATGGGGGTTGCTATACAAAAACCTTTTGCCTACTTTATAGGCAAAACGCTAAATATAAAAAAACATGACAAGCTAAATAAAACATTACACATATTATTATTATTTTATTGGTATTTTTTTGTTTTGACAAATTATTTTATACTGTGCCCGAATGTTTGAGATTCTTTATTGCGTATTTAATTTAAACTGATACGAGGGCATACTTTTAGCTCCGGTAGACCCTATGATCTTTTATAAAAATGTATATTAGAACTCTAATGTATTAGGACTGGATAGGTAGGTAGGAGTGTCTGTTTGTAATATTAAAATAACAGCTTTTCATTGAATATATATGGATGTGTACACGGTACATATACCAAAATAACCTTTTTTACAATAAAATGTCTGTTAGTTCCGGCTAATCACTGAAACGGCTGGGCAGATTTTGATGGGACTTTCACTGGCAGATAGCTGATGTTATAAGGATTAACGTAGGCTATAAAAATAATCATCGCCAATCCGCGTACGGCTGTAAATCTAAGTTAACGCGGGCGAAGCTGCGGGCAACAGCTAGTAAATAATAAAATAAAGTCGATAAATATGAAACAAAAAAATTGTCATATTAGTATAAACATCTGGACTTTTGACATAAAATTCTCAAAAGTCTTACTATAAAAATAAGAGTACTGGAAAGGAAAGGAGGAAAGGAAGAAAATAAGAGTATAGAAAATTAGTGATAAAAATAATTAAAATGCACATCCATTTAACTGTTTTTATCACTAATTTTCTATATATAAAAATAGTTCAAATAGATGTGATTTATTTACATATTATAGGTTAAAAATTGGCATAAAAAAAATTAAACAAAAACGATATTTATATGAACACGTAATTTTTTTATTTCTTTTACACAGAAACGTAAAAAACGTAAGCATCAGGGTGTATGTAAGTATACCTTCCTTTTTTTTTAAGATATGTTTTGTATCAAAGTGCAAACAGCAAATCTTTGAACACTTCTTTGGAATCCAGTCATTTCGACCAGAGGCTTTAATCCATTTCTTCCGAATGTCAGGATTAACTGAAACTGTGATGTAAGATTAAATTATGAGTAACAATTTATAATTGAGAAATTGGTAACTTAAGGTATTAATAGTAGATACAAATGAATATTTACATTATTTAAACTTTGTTTAATTTGAAATAAAACCTACATTTTTGTAATTAATGCAAATATTCCTTCCCCCTTCCCCTTTTCTTCTTAAATATACTACCTAGCGAGAAGGCAGGTGATGGGATAAATAAAGGAACATCTTTTTATCCCTTCCCACCCTCTGTTCCTCACTTTCCAGGTGTTAACTATTTTCAGGGATAATTTTTCTTTCTCCCCCATTTTTCCTAAAATATGAGTTAGCTGCAAAGGGGAGTTGAGGGAAGAGGGATTGATAGAGAGGGAACTCCATTCCTCTCCTACAACCTCTTTTTTCTTCTGTCTACGGTTGAGAGTTTACGTCGGTTTACAGTGTTTATAATTTATATAATCTTTGGAGTTTGATTGAGAGCTAGGTTGAGAGCGTAGTTTACTCCGTCTACGGTTGAGAGTTTAATTGAAATCAATAAACTATAACTTCCTCTCCCCTTTTTTCCCTTGTCATAAAGATTCATGGATATTTATGTATTCATATTATTTAATATATTGTTAGTAAGTTGTGTATGTCAATAGGGATGTTGACATTTTTCATAAATGTATAAAGATCATTTATAAATATCTGATAGAGGCGTAAATAGTATTAACTTTTGCTTAAATACGTCTAATGCCTATAAAATCTTGCATTTTATAATGCATTTAAAATTTCGCTACAAAACGCTAACACTTGTCACATGACGTCATATGTTGTTAAACATCGTAAAAATGATAAAATGATTCTAGTTGTTTTATAATTGTTGTACGGTGCCTATGTGTGTGTACACTGTCAAAACGCCTGAAAATTAGTATTTACAATATGTATGTATTTATTTGAATTTAATTTTATAATTATACAAGTGTGCAATAGTATGTGACAGTTTATCCCATATATACTCCCATCAAACTCCCCATTTAATACTAATATTGATGTTTGTTCCAGCTCACAAAAATCAAAATTCTAATAATAAATTTAAAATCTCGAAAGATTTTTTTTTACTCTTAGGGCCATATTCCAAAAGTCAGCTCAAGTCATGATACTAGTTTTGAGTAGAGATCATAACTCAATTCGTTACTTGAGCCTCGATTCAACAATCGGCAATCACCTGAGTGTGGCCACATTCTAGAACCGTACTTATGACGCGATTTCTTCTTGAGTTTAGACTTGTATTTAAGATGTGTCAATTTTTTTAATTAGTTTTAACTTATGAATTTTTATAAAGAATACAGATGGTGAATGGTGATCATAGACTTAGAATATACTATATGTTTATGATGGTGATATTGGCATCCATGTTTATTGTTTGTTAGTTTTATTACTTTACTATTGACAAATTATTATGTTGTAATATTATTATTGCCGAAGTTTTAATTTGTAAGAACATTTTCTAAGTTTTTGATAATGTATTGTAAATAATTTATTTGAATTAAATTATTATTGATAATAACATATAGCAAGAGGGTAAAACCTATAATCATTATAAGCATGTAAAAAGAAAAACTAAAAATAAAAATATAGCTGAACGGCGGGAAATATCTTGGCGCGCGGTTGGGTTTTTTGGTTTCCCCTTAATTCATAGTTATTTTGTATTTTGTTAATTCGGAGCGGTTTTCTATAGTGTTTATTTTAAAACTTATTCGGTTTATTAAATATTGTGATTGGTTGGCAAAAATTGTGGAGAACTGTTCCAGAGCGGTTATATATAGTAGGACTGTTCTAGCGGTTTTTTCTAGTGTTTGTTTTAAAAACTTAATATTTAGATGTATAATGTAATTGGTTGGCGAATATTGTGGTGGACTGTTCTGGGTGGAAGGAGTGATAAGTGAAAAATTGTGATAAATTCTCGTCGTTTCTCCGTATTACAGACTAAATATTGTTTTTATTTGGCTAAAAGCTTAGTAGCTAATGCCTTCGTATGAAAAAGAAATTGGAAATATAAAGTTGGGGACGAGCGAGGAATGGCGGGAAGCATCGGGTGCGCGGTTGTATTTCTTTTGGTTTCCCGTTAATTAATTGTTATTTTGTGTTTTGTCCATTCAGAGTGATTTTCTATAGTGTTTGTTTTAAAAACTTGATCTTTATATATTGTGATTGGTTGGCGAATATTGTGGTGGATTGCTCTGGGTGGATGGAATGGGAAATGATAGTTGATTGATGGGGGCTAGAGGGGCGAAGCCGCGCTCTTTGGGGTTTCCCGCATATTTCTCCGTATTACAGACCGAATATTGTATTTTGTATGGCTAATAGCGTAGTAGCTAATGCCTTTAAATGAAAATAATAATAAATAAATTGGGGACGAGCGGGAAACTATAACGCGCGCGGTTGTGTTTTTTCTTGTTTTCAAAAAAAAATATATTTATAGTTCAGAACAGGTGTAAAGTGTATATATTTAGTTATTTAGTTTTAGTTTTATATCTAGTTTGTTTTTCTTCTATTTTTGGTTAGTTCTCTAAACTTTACCTTCTACAATGAACGAGCCTCCGGACCCCGGAGGCGGGAATATTAATATACCATCTTTAATTATTCCGCAACCTAGCAATTACATTACTATAGATTACGATGAATCGAGTATGGAAACAGACCACTCTATAAATAATGTAAGGCCACTTAAAAGATCTCGGCTCCATAAAATCTGCAAACAATGTAATAAGAAGGTTCGGAAAAACGCGGGAAACCAAAAAATTGGTTGCCATTGTTCCGAGTCTGAAAAATCGGAAGAAAATAATAAAGATGCCCCAGTTTTAACAAAACATAGTCAAATCTGATGATGACGTGTCTCCTTAATTCATGTTCAAAAAGTCACAAAAAGTGATAACGATGGAACTATTTTACACCCCATCACATTCGGAGATTTCCTAATAAAAAATAAAATCTATAATATTATTAATGGCAGTTTGAAAAAGATAGGGAGAAATAGAATTTCGGTAGCATTTAATAATTTTAAAGATGCAAACGCATTCTTAGACAATGGCCTGCTTCATGAAAATAGTTATCATGCTTTTATACCATCCTTTAATATTATTAGAATAGGTATCGTTAGAGGTGTTCCAGTAGAATGGTCTCCAGAAGAAATAATTAAAAATGTTTCTACACCAATTGGTTGTGGGAAAGTTGTTAAGGTTAGACGCTTAAATTATAAAACTGTTGTGGAAGGCACTACTGTCTGGAAACCCACCCAATCAGTAGTCATTTATTTTGACGGCAGGGTCCTGCCTAAAAGAATCTTTATATGCTATAATTCACTTCCAGTCGAGCTTTAT
Organism: Helleia helle; assembly: GCA_963853865.1. Taxonomy (NCBI): domain Eukaryota; kingdom Metazoa; phylum Arthropoda; class Insecta; order Lepidoptera; family Lycaenidae; genus Helleia; species Helleia helle. Next base: position 12,260,611 of record OY971433.1, on the reverse strand, counting down.
ATCTTTCCCACAATACAATGTTATAATTGTTGCCGTTATGGGCATACAAAAATGCAGTGTCGATCAAAGCCAAGGTGTGTAAAGTGTGGTCAGGAGCACACTATGGAATCGTGTGATGTCCATGATGAGGAAGATTATTTTTGCTGTCTATGTTCCGGCCACCATATGGCGAATAGTAAAGCATGCCCCGAATTCAATGGACAAAAGTCTATCAAATTACATATGGCTGAAAAATGTATATCTTATGCAGATGCCAACAAAGAGATCCCATCTACATATAAATCATACTCAGAAATTAGTAAAAAAGTAAATGTTAGCCAAACTTCTAAAAAATCATACAAAAAAACAGTTATAACTAGACCTCGGGATCCTGTTAAGCCTAGTATAGGTTATGATAAAATTGCTCACAAAAATATATTAAACGAATTTTCATTTAATGAATTAGAAAATAGTTCAACTCCAATAGATAATATTAACTCAAAAAATGATTTTACCAAAATTTTTGATGTACTCTCACTATTACAGAGTTGTTTACAAAACAACAAAAGTTTACCGTCCATCGTTGCCCCTTTAATACAATGTATAGCAAATATAATTCAAAATGGACAGTTCCCAGATAATAATCCAGTGGAACGCTAGAAGTGTGATTAATAAAAAAAATGATATAATTTATTTGTTAAATAATTATAAACCCTTTTTATTTTCTATTTCTGAAACTTGGCTTAAGCCAAATAATAGTTTTAGATTTAGAAATTATAATACCATCAGAGAAGATAGGTTAGATGGTTTTGGCGGAGTAGCCTTTCTCATTGAGAAAAACTTTCCTTTTAATTTAATTAATATTTCTGTACATAGTCCTGAACTTTCTATTTTAGCTATAAGTGTACATAACATATGTTTTGTGTCTGTATATATCTCTCATATTTCCAATAATATTTTAAATGAAATAAGTAATATTTTTGCATCACTTCCAAAGCCATTAATAATAACAGGAGATTTTAATTGCCAGCATCAATGCTGGGGTAGTTCAGTAAGTACCAGCTATAGTAATAAGCTTTTAGATATTCTTGATGTAAATAATTTGTGTATTATTAATTCTGGAGAGCCTACAAGGCGCACTCTTCCTCTGGAAGGGAAAAGCGTGGTTGACCTAACAATTTGCTCACCACAGTTTGCGTCACAATTAACATGTTCTGTATTAAGTTCAAGTTATGGAAGTGATCATTTTCCTGTAATCACTTCTTGTCCTTTTTACAATGTAAAAGTACCAAAACAGAACATTAGATTGTTTCCTAGATATAATCTCAATAATGTTACATCAGAAACATGGGAGCAATTTAGTAATAAAGTAGATGCAAAACTGTTACAATTATTGTCTAATCAAAATACATTTATTGATGCTCTTGTTTTTACGGATATCTTGATTAAGAGTGCTAATGAAGTCTTCCCAGTGAAAAATGAATCATCTCATATTCCAAGTCCACCTTGGTGGGATAAAGATTGTACTGAAGCTATAAAAAAGAGAAAACAGGCTGAAAAAAATTATAATAACAATATGGGTTTAGAAAACTATTGGACATTAAAAAATATTGTAAACAGTACCAAATTACTTTTTAAACGGAAAAAATGTGATAGCTGGCGAAACTTTTGCTCATCGCTATCCCCTAATACTCCTCCGTCAGATGTATGGAAAAGGATAAAAAGATTCAAGTCAGCTTATAACACTTCCCACTCTGTATCACTTCCCAGTATTACCGCAAATTATTTTCTAGATAAACTTGCTCCTCCAACAGTTAACATTAATGCTAATATAATAGACAACAATAGCACAGTAGACGAACATGATGAATCTTCAGAATTAAATTCCTCCTTTTGCCAAACAGAATTGAAAAATGTATTATCCTATGTCTCAGACTCTGCCCCTGGACCTGATGGTATACAGGCTGATTTTTTGAAGAACGGACATATTCAAGTAGCGTATAGAGCTAAAGATCCTCATTCCAAAAATATATCACAAGTGGGGTCTTAGTTTTTTTCAAAATTATCCTTCACACTTGAATTAAAGTAAACACAGTATTATGAAATAGGTAAGATACGATGCATCAAATACGCCGAACCACAAAATAAAGTGGCCGAACGTTCTACCGCGAGCCACACCTAAGGCCCCGTTCGCACGAGCGTTTTAAAAGTGTCGCGGTAAAACCCGACTTTGGAGTTTGGTATGCTCAATTCGAATTAACGCCAAACACTTAAGGTCGAAAATCCAACAGCACTTGACAAAAATGCGCCTCACTTTAAAAACGCTTTCGTGTGAACAGATACATGGTTATCCATTTGTCCCATTCAAACTCTTTTTTAACGGTCGGTCAAAAAACGCTCGTGCGCACGGGGCCTAAGAAACACGGCGCGCGATGGCCGGTGACCGGTGTCGACTGTCGGCTTTTCACAAAGAAAGGGCATTGCGATACGCGTCATTGTCTGGAGCGTATGTTTTGTTTGTGTCAACCGCGTGTCGCGTATAATACGTAATTACTAATTACGTATTAAATCATGTCGAATGAATTTTCAAATGGAGAATATTGGGAGATGGTAAGAGCTTATGCTTTATCTGGTGACAGTGTACGTGGTGCGATAGACTTGTACCGCGAAAGGTTTCCGAATCGTCGCGTACCTTGTGTCAAATGTGGTGAATGATATGTTGGATGACGTGCCTCTCATCTATCACCGTAACCTCTACTACCAGCAGGACGGTGCTCCCGCGCATTACCAGGTTCGTGTTCGTGAGTATCTCAATTGTCAGTTTGGCGAAAGGTGGATAGGTCGTGGAGGCCCCGTGTCTTGGCCGGCTCGTTCACCTGATTTAACACCCTTAGACTTTTATCTGTGGGGCGAGATCAAACGCCTAGTCTATGTGACAGAGTACGCAGATAGGGAAGAATTAAAACCACGGATAACAACAGCGTTTGAGACTGTGAAAAGTGATCCACTTTACTAGGGGAGGTACTAATTTACTTAGATTAATTTAGTAGTTATGTAGGTTGTGTAAATATCTTATTTTCAATTGTTGTAAATAGTATGATTCCATTTTTTTTATGCGCCAGAAGTACATAGGTACTACAATTTCTTTTATCTAATGTCATGTGAATACATTAAACCCTTGGCTTTCGTTAAGCACGCGCGCACCCAGACACAATGAAAAATCAAATGTGTCTCAAATTCGTAATACAAAGGATTAACGATAAAGATAAATCAATTTAATTAAATTAACTTTAGTACCTAGATAGTTTTGCCTGTCCTAAGCCAGGATCAAAGTATGAAGGAAAAATGAGATCATATTTACTTTACATTACATACATTATTTATTTACCACTTATCATAGTTCATTCGATTATTTTATACCTACCACTACCATCACACCGTCTGTCTAAATTTAGCGCGTAAAATGCACGTGATAATACAATAGGGTGACCATATTCTGAGGCCAACAATGCATTATTTACATTTGTCTATATATTGTTATTTATGTGGTTTTTTTTGGTGAATATAATTTTCTTTGATTGGTAAAACCAAGTTCTATCACGTCCATGATTATGTCCGTTCTTCAAAAAATCAGGCTGTATATTATTATTATTCATTTATTTCTCATCTTAGCGACAATAGTTTGACAATTTACTTAAAAATAATCAACTTTATTTTTCAGTCTGGTAATATACCATTAAAATGGAAATGTCAACTTATTATTCCCATATTAAAACCAAACAAGGATCCTCTACTCCCATCTTCGTATCGCCCTATAGCTCTTTCATCAGTCCTTTTAAAAATAATTGAACACCTAGTTAAAAATCGCCTTGAGTGGTTCGTAGAACATAACTCTCTTCTTTCCTCGTCCCAGTTTGGTTTTCGGCGAAATAAAAGCACATATGACAATATAGGTCTTATAACTACGGACATAAGATTAGCTTTTTCTATAAATAAATTCGTGCTTTCAGCCTTCCTTGATCTGTCGAATGCTTATGATAACGCCATTGTTTCCATACTAAGACAAAAATTATTGAGTCTAAAAATCCCTATAAAAATTATTTCATTTATAATAAATATGCTTACTGATAGGTCAATAATTTTCTATAATAATAACCAAAAATATTTCAGAATACTTGACAAAGGTTTACCACAAGGGTCAGTTTTGAGTCCCTTGTTATACAATTTATATACCTACGATTTAGAATTGGCAATTGACGAGAATGTTAACGTTTTGCAATATGCGGATGATTTACTTTTGTACGTAAAAGGAAATAATGCTGATAATGCATCTGCAAAATTAACAGAATCTCTTTATTATCTTAAGCGATGGTTAGATAATAATGGTCTCGCTTTATCACCATCAAAAAGCTCCATCGTACTTTTTCATCGAATGCGTAGAGCTCCATTAGTTCACGTAATTTATGACAATACTATTATACCACAAAAAAATCAACATAAATTTTTAGGTATTATTTTAGACGAAAAGCTTTCAGGGATTCCTCATTTTGATTTTATTGTTAATAGATGTGAAAAAAATATAATAGATGTCTAGCAGGTGTATGGTGGGGTGCCCATCCTTTTTACTTAAAATTGATATATAATGCTTTAATACGTAGCATATTAGAACATGGCACCTTTTTGCTAGTACCCGAGTGTAAGTCGGGATTTAATGCATTGGACAAAATTCAAAATAAATGCCTTAGGATTATCTGTGGGGCCATGAAATCTAGCCCTATTAATGCTTTACAGGTTGAATGCTGTGACCCGCCTTTGTATTTACGCCGTCAATACTTATCAGACAAATACCTATTTCGCTGTCTTCAACTCACTGATCATCCAATTATTGCAAAGCTTCAACAACTTGCTTACTTTGTTTCTAATAATTCGTATTGGTTTCATAAACCAAACCCGTGTTTAGTTACAAGTTATTTTAAATTTAAATCTCTTTCGGCTCCAGTTCAAAGCTCTTGTAATTTACCTATTTTTTCTTGTTCATACAATGCACTTGTTTCCATTCCTAATGTTGTAAGCTTTGGTATAGAAAAAACAAATTATTTTAAGGCTGATGAAATATTTAAAAGAATAGTTGAAACAAGATTTAGCGGTTATCATTATATTTTTACAGATGCGTCAAAACATTGTACCAATGGTAATGTTGGAATAGGTATTTTTCACTTTCAATATAATATTGTTCAAAAAATCAAACTCCCTCCTGAATGTACAGTATTCTCTGGTGAATGTTTAGGTATTCTAAAAGCTTTAGATTATATCAGGTTAGCTAATCTTAAAAAATCAATAGTTTTCACAGATTCATTAAGTTCTATTCAAGCTCTTAACAAGAATCCTTTTAAAATTAAACAACAGCATCCTAATATATTTAGTATTCGACAATTACTTACAGAGTGCACTGAAAAAGGTCTCTTAATAACGTTTGTTTGGATCCCTAGCCATTGTGGAATAGAAGGGAATGTTAGGGCAGATACCCTGGCCAGAGAAGCTATAATAAGTGGTGATCTTTTTCCATATAAAATTAACAACCCAGATTTACTAACTTTGCCTAAATATTTTATTGATATGTCCTGGCAACTGGCATATGATCATAGTAGTAGGCAAAAAGGAACGTATTATTATCGTCTACAATCTGAAATTTTGGTAAAACCATGGTTTTTTAATATGGGTTTTAATAGAAAAGGTTGCAGTATAATATCAAGACTAAGGCTTGGTCACACTTGTTCTCCACACCATCTGCCTAGATTTAATATTATATCCAGTCCCTCTTGTGTTTGTGGTTACGAAATGGGGCATATCAATCATCTTTTATTTTCCTGTCCACTTTTCAACCGCACCCATTTCCTGGAGTCACTGATTGAATATAAAATTCCTTTTCCCACATCTATAACTTGTTTATTGTATTCTAGAAAATATGACATTTATAAAATAGTATTGGATTATATATTTTTTAATAATATGGAAATTTAATATGACTATTCAATGTTATAGTATATTTTTGTATTTTTATTCTATTTCATCCCGATATATATATATTTTTTCTTCCTTTCCTGTTCTGAATCCTACCATAAATTCCTCTTGACCGTTAATCACATTTTTTTATAATTTTTTCCTGCTCGTCATTGGCAATGCACTAAGTGCAGTCCATTATATAAAAAAAAAATATAAAGTTGACATTCAAAATTCAAAATATTTTTTTAATTACTAACTTACAAATCGATTAAAACTCGTATTTTACTAATTTCTACAATGATTTATGATGCGTTATTAGTTTTATGGGATTGTTCACAGGCATCTGAATTAACACAGGTTGTTCTAATAAAGACCTTCACCTTGTATTATCATAATTACACTTAAATTGAAAAGTATTCAATCAAATGAGAAAGAAAAGATTTTTTGTGTTAAACATTTCCTCTCTTTATTTTTAGACACTACCCGGGACTTATGCTCACGAGGGAGATGCAGATATTTATAATAGAATATATGCTATTGCTAAGAGTCACCACAAAATTCAAAACTTTGTTTTAGGAACTTCCTTTCATTCGAGACAGACTGTATCAGGTATAATACTATGAAACTTTTATTCAGTGGTGTAACAATAGAGTAGAGGGCTTCATAACGATGTATACTATTGTTATAAAGCCCTCTACTGTATGGTTGTTACGCCACTTAACATTAATAATAGAAAAAAAAACTTATTTTTATTTATTTATTTTATATATGTTTTATTTATTTATTATTTATTTTTATATATTATTATATTACAAGGAATAGAATGTAATCAGACTTTGTCATTGCAATATTCGGGCTAAGCAAGAAAATATGTACTATGCTGAGAGCTGAGTAAATTTGAGAGGATTGAAAGTCTTGCACATATTGTTGTATGTATATATATATATATATATATATATATATATACAACATTCTTCCTTATTCGTCTGAATCCATTCATGACTTTGACTTTATTGATGTTATGCCAACTTTTCCTATCTCTGGCCACCAGGAGAGCATTGTAGATGGTGGGATTGAGAGTTCTCAGAGCAACACATCTGGTTGCGGCCACATGCTTCTTTCCTTCCACTTTACTAGTGACATACAAGTTTTTTCAGCAAAAGAGATTATCCCCGTTTTCTTGGCAATGTGTGCGAAGTACTCTAGGATTCACTGTAGGCAGATGGTGGATAGCCTAGTTTCAATTTTCAGTTTAGAAAGTGAAAATAAAACATACATCATCATCATCCGCCCCAATCCATCTACTGCTAAAACATAGGCCTCCCTCAATTAATGTCAAGATGACTGATCGCCACTCATATCCAACATGAACCAGCCAATGCATGGAGATTGTCTTCCCAACTTTCATTATATTATAACCTTAATTTTATTTTCAGCATCTGGTCATAGAACATTTGGACTTTACGGACAAGCACTAAGCGAAGGCATTTCTGAAGTTCTACAAAGTTACAAAAAAACTTTAAAAGATGTGGAGACCCTTGTTCTTGAAAATAAAAATTACACAATAACCTTTGTTTACAGTCATGTAGAAAAGTTTCAAGGGCTATTTAACACATTAAATAGATTAATAAGTACAATAAAAGAAAGGCGACTTAAAGGCTGTCAAATATTAAGCCTTGTTCACCAGCACATATTGAATGGAAATTTCATGGTTCATAACTCAATTAAAAAGTAAGTACTCTATCGCCCGAATACTCAAATGAATCTCAAATTTAAGACATACTTAAATTCGTGTTGTCCCTCTTTTTTTCTTTGAATCTAACACGTCGTAGCATGAGTTTAAGTATGTCTTACATTTGAGATTCGTTTGAGTATTTGGGCGTCACTCAAAGTAATAATAATAATGTAATTATGGAACTTTAGTGGAATAATAATGGAAGCCTCGTCATATATGATACAGATTTTAATGGTGGATGTTAATTTGCACCGAATTATTACCGTAATATAGTAAAATACTTATAATGTAATTGATTGTTATTAATATTTATTTTATTTTAGAAAAAAATAATAAATCTGAGGTTGTGATTAATTTGGCAGGGCCATTTCTAAGCCAACCGTCAGTCCCTATTTTTTAAGATTTCATTGCTTTGTTGTAACATTAGACCATAAAGAATTAATTCAATTATCCTGTTTCCAGAATATTCTCAATTATAAATGCTGTATATTTAAACCAACTCTCCACTTGGTTGTTGTACGGAGAACTCAAGGATCCATATGAAGAATTTTTTATTTATCTCCATAAGAAAAATGATTCTGATACATTTATATCTTCACCTTCTACTGTAAATACTTGTGAAAAGTCTCTGGTTTCTACTGTAAGTAAAATTCATTATCAAAAATATTCAAAAATATAGCTTAAATAAATGTTTCTTTGAATATGAAGTGGCAGTGGACTGGTAATACACTCAGGAGAACCGTTGGCCAATGGGCCAATAAGATTCAAGAGTGAAGGCCGCATAAAGGCTTAGCCGAAATGTTGTTCTGCCATTAATCAGGTGGAAAGATGGTCTCCAGGCTGCGGCCGGTCTGTGTTAGATGCAAGTGGCAAGGGATCAGTCATCTTGGCATTCATTGAGAGAGGCCTATATTGAGCAGTGGACAAATAGGGGCTGATGATGATGATGCATATTTACTATATTGCATTTGTGTAAGATGTTTTTAATGGGGAATTATAAACTTGTCCTTTTTAATATTTTTTGTTCTGTATGATTTGTATATTTTATAAGACATTGAAGGCACTGAATTATGTAATGTAAAACATTTCGGAATCCTCATAAGCACTGACATAACATCATTAGGTTCTAACATCCTGCAGTTATAGAAAATACTGTAATATTAAATAATTAATAAATAATTAATTAATAATTAATTAATAATGGTAATATAATTTATTTTTAGCTACAACATACTCCTCTGGATTGTGGGTATGCGTTAAATCCAAGCATGATTCCATATTTTTTCCCATTGTCTTTGGCACAAGAAATTTTGTTTATTGGCAAAACAGTCATATTATTTGGTTTTGATCCAAAAAAAGTTAAGAAAGGAAGCAACTCATTTGCCATGAACAGATCCTTGTTGACATTACAGAAGATTGATGCAAATACTATGAGGTATAATTAGACTTTTAGTCTACATTAATTATTATTTTTATATCTATAAAATACGTACAATTGAAGTGTCTGTTTGTAATTTCAAATTAACAGCTTTCCACTAAACGCATTTGAAATTGTTAAACTTACATGAAATACCATTTTTTTTAATTTTGTCTGTCTGTTTGATCCAGCTAATATCTGAAACAGCTGGACCGATTTTGACGGGTCTTTCACTGGCAGATAGATGATGCTATACGGAGTACCTTACTTAGGCTTTTTTTTTTTTAACGCCGGGAAATGCTCTGAGGCATCCCGCGGGGGAGTGGGTCTCCCTGCGCGGGTATGTGGGACTCGCTGCGCCCGACAGCTGGTAAATGGACGCAGCTCTACCCACTAAAACCCGGCGAGTGCCACCAATGCCTCCTTTGGTGAGGTGCCCCGGATCTAGAAAACAAACAGGGCACCTCGACGGCTAGTCAGTCCCGCAAGGGACCGACGCCACCTCCACAGAGGGGTTGTCCCGCACCACAGAACAACCGCTCCCAACGTCGGGACAGTACAATGGGTTGAGGTTCCCATCCTCACCCCTTGCCCCCTTGCTCTTCTGTCCCCTCTTCTTATAAGAGGGGTACAAAGAGCCCCCTCGGCCCAATTAGCTTCGCCTAAGGTGCACCGCTCACCCTAGGTTACTGAGCCCTACCGCCACGACAAGGCTTGAACCACTGTGGGGAACTCATGCCTTTCCTGAGAGGTAAGATGGCCAATATTGTTGAAGTCCCTTTATCGTCTCAAGATGGGGGCAGTAACATTGCCTGTCTCGCCCTCTTTTCAATACGACGGAATATATTATCAGGATGGCGGTACCTCTGCAGACAGACCCGCGACACAGCGCATCCCTTCCACACATATTCTTGAAAGAAATCATCACTTAAATGTGATCATTTGGTAATAGGATGTGTTTAAATTGAGACTGAAATATTGTTCTTATCATACAAAGATTCACAATATGGGAGGATAAGGAAGCAGAGTTTCATGACAAATTACAAAATTTAAAGGATCCAGAAGTGTTTGAAGTGTGCGTCCTACGAACTGTTATTAGAGAAATCAAAGAATGTGTTACAAAGGTAATATTTGTAAATAACGAACTTAAAGTATTATTTGAAAACGTAAAGTTTAAAACATGTATACAAAGAAAAAAACTACCTATGCTAAAACCCTTCGAATTGATGGCCCTGCGAAGTACCATGCTAAGACTTGAAACTTTTTACTTGAACATATGTAGATGGGTTTATATCTTGTACATTCCTTAGTAGTCCAATATCTGGACATTACTCTCAGCTGTGATATTTTTGATGATTTATTCAGACACTATACAGAATGATTAGAACGGTACCATTTTTGGTTCTTGCCATTTTAGCAATCTCAAAAAATGTATAAGTAGCTTTCTTTTTACTAATTAATAAAATTAATCATCAACTTATCTTTTATGTGGCTGTTTAATAAAAATATCCGAAATCTCATGATAATGCAACTCCATTATACGAATCAGATATTATTTTTAAAAGAAAAGGCTTAGATTTTTTTTATTGCGATTGTGATATTGTGATTGCAAGTTTCCTATTTCTTTAATTATTATTCGCAAGTATTAAGAATAGATTATTACTAGTAGCGGATTAGATTAGAGATTAGTAGATTATTACGATAATTATTTAACAAAAAACCTAAAAATATTAATTTTATATGAATATTTTTTATTAATATAGCTAGTTTAATCCTTTATGTTGAATTTCTACTATTATTCTTTTACCTATCATATACAGATTTTGCATAAATTAGCTTTTCGTGGGACATGTTTTTTGAGGATAGATGCCTACCTATATGGATAGTTGCCCCACCATGAAGATACCGAGAAGGATAGATGCCCTTTATACCGTGTTAACCGGAATAGAGGGGTAATGTTATGTGTTTTGTATGAAAACAAATTCAGCCAAATTTGTGCTGCGACGCTGCGCTGCGCCGTTCTGCGTTCTGATTAGCCGACTGATGACCATTGATGGATAATTGGACGTACATACAGATCACTGGTTGACTGAATTGCTATTACGTCAGTGACTAATCACTGACAAGTTTCGGAATTTTATGGTACTACTCCATCCGGTTATAATTTTCGTTATCACACAAGTCAGCGAGGTTGTCATTGTCATTTTCACTAAAAGAATTATTTTTTTGTCTTGTTCTTTATTTGTGGTTTCTTTCTTTATTATCTTAAGTCCATTGCTTGTTCCAGTCTTGTTTTTCTTGTGTAACTTAGTTTTAATTGGTTTTTGTGGCATAGTTCTGCTAGAATAATTAAAAATCCCAAATACAAATATAGGTACATATTATACCTATACTTAAAAAATATAACAGGTACTGAAAATGTTTTAAAAATATGTATATTATGTACGTATGGAGGGATAGGTGCCCCTATACCTCGAAAAATCAGGGCAACTATCCTTTTTGATAGGGATAGATGCCCACGTATTTTTTAAATAAATTATATACAAAATCGCATCTATTTACACTTAGACGCAGACTCAATGAACCAATATATTAGCTTAATACGAAATAGCACTAAATTTATTACTAATTAAAAAGTTATACAACGCGAAATAGTAACCTTTAAATCTTTGACGTGTTTGTGAATTTCGCCGCGGATATAATTACACACACGAGCTATGCGTTCTTTTTCGTGGGTTTTGTCCGTGGGTAACTTAGGTACGTGGTGACTGGGGCTCCTGCTTATGCGATTAATTTTTAATTGCGAGTTCGGGAAGTTGGGTTTTCAGGATATGAGGCATCTATCCCGCTGCGGCATCTATCCCGGTTTTACCCTAGCCTTAAAATAAACTGGACTATCATTATAGCACTTATGGACCGTGGCGGTCGAAGAAGCCCAACTGTTGCACGAGTTGCGACTTATGAAGGACTTTTACCTGTTGGGTCGGGGCGAGCTGTTCCTTGAGTTGTTACGTCTCACAGCTCACATGCTGGACAAGCCTACTACTAGGACGTCTACTAGAGGTACTTCTTGCATTGTCTAATGTTTTTGAAGTGAAATTTCTTTGCGCGCATGAGGGTAAAATGTTTACGGATGAAACGTCACGAAAATGTGCAAGGTTTTTGTCCAAGAAGAGGGAGAGAGTGATTGAGACCGATTGAGATAGAGTGGGAAAGGGCGAACGTAGCATGAAGCACATAGCCATGGAGTGAGAGTAGGGAGCTAGCGAGTGAGAAAGATCGAGAGAGAGAGTGAGATAGAGCGAACGTAGCATTGCAGGTCTCGGAAATGTTAAGCTTTAGATTAGAATAAATATAAATAAACAAGATTTGAAAATTACTTTGCCAAATAAGTTTCACTTCTGACATGTGTACTTTGTACGCACGTAGTGCGTGCGTACAAAGTTTGTACGTACGTAAGTGCTTTTTAAAGAAAAGCTGCGTAAAGTGTCCAGTGGCCTAACCACTCGACCAGCTGATCGTCAAAAATGCTCAAAAACGTTAGTAAACATTTTTAAACAGCAGAGTGGAAGCACCATAAACATTAGATGAAAACCACGTACCTATTGTAATCATAAAAACGTAACTTAAATATGTTCCCATAGATTTTTTTCTATGTTTTTTTGAATTGATTCCTTTTTCTAACCTTTAATCAACAAGTCCGAGTTGTTAAGAATAATAATAAAACTTATCTACACAAAAAATGTAAAATGAGTTATACTCAAATACTCAAATGAATCTCAAATTTAAGACGTACTTAAATTCGTGTTGTCCTTCTTTTTCTTTGAATCTGACACGGTGTAGCATGAGTTTAAATACGTCTTAAATTTGAGATTCGTTTGAGTATTTTGTGGGGTAAAGGCACAAACTTTCGTCAATGTTTATGAAAAATCTTTAAGTGCTATCTTAAAAAAAAACGGTTCAGTTTGGGTATGCTGTTTGATAGGTCAAGCTAGTCAGAGATGATGCACACTACAACCCCTTAACTCCCTCTATGTAGATCTAGGTCGTATTAACCTGTAGTACTGTATATTAGAAGATTATATATTTAACAAATAATAATTTCTCTATCTACACTATGCTACAGATATGAACCACGCCTTTCAATTGGCCGCCCGGGCGATATTCCTCAGCAACAACGCCGACATTGAGAAGTTCAGCTTTGAACTGCCATATATGAAGCCGAATGTTTCCGTCAACTCCACCGGCGACGAAGACAGCAGCACTGGTATTATATTTATACTAGCGGACCCTACAGACTTTAGAGTATACCTACATATTATATAGAAAGAGGTAGTGCCATGCTACATTGCAGCCGAACTGGGCCGCACCTCCGGGGTGTTACCTCTTGCTCACATAACACCGGCGTCAAGTGACAGCTATGCTGTTGCGTTTCGTGCGGTTTGTGAGTTTCCGGTGGCCCATTGGGGGGAAAAGGGAAAAGCAGGGCAACGCATCTGAATAAGCTCTGATCGTGCGGATGTGTATGGGCGTCTATACTATACTGCTCGTTTGCCCCTTATAACATAAAAAAAGAGCGCGTGTCACTAAGTATGAACTGTAAGCACAGGTATGAACATAGACCATTGTCTTGGAAACGCTCAATCAGTGTCAAAACAACACGCGTCACATTAGGTCCGCGAGCGATGTATATTTGTTTTTATGTTAAAATTGTGAAATGTGAAGTGCCAAAGTGTAAGAATTATTCCCGGAAGTAAAATAAAATAAGCAATAACATTACTGTCATGGCGTACATTGAGGGGTGCCTATGTTCAGGAGTGGATGGATAGAGGCTGATGGTAATGATGATGATGATGACCCAGGAGTTTAGTGACATACACACGCACAGATAATTATATAGTACACGTTTAAGTAGTAGGTACATTTTTTTATTTTTTATAAGTCGAAACAATGAAAGCGCTCAAAATATATCAATTTTGGCATTACGAAATTACGTTATGATAAAAATATTGATGTATTACTTGATTGATGTGTATACTTAAGAACATCTCCCAGTTCATAACTAAGCCGATAGTGAAAACTGTATCAAAATCTGTTGAGTAGTTTCGAAAATATCGATGCACAAACAAACCAACACAAAAAACGGCTTTAATTTGTACTATGTAAAGATAAGTATTCTCCGTTAGGGGAAATGCGGGGCGAAAGCGGGGTTCGGTTCATCGCTGTCTTGCGCCTAATTGTTTTGAAGGAGTAGTACACTCAAAATTTTATTAGAATCAATGTAGCTGTATAAAAGAAGTTGTGATTATGTTGAGAGTGACAAATAAAACAGAAAAATATGTGAATATACAACGTTAAATTATAATTAAAAAAAAATGGCATATAAGTCAATGTAGGCATTATAAATGCGCATCCAGATTTTTAAAAAATATTTGTGTTTGACGTAGTTATAACTTATAAGCCTTAAAAAATTTGGATATGTAATTGAAGTTATATGGTCACAATAGTAAAATACTACAAATACAAAGAAATAAAGTCAATGACCCCAAAGTAACGTAACACGAGTCCTTGTTCTGCCGCTCAACTCAGATGTATTCTTCACGACTGAATGTTTAAAAATTTAGTGAATAATAACAAAAAACTAACATAAACATTTAAATTAGTAATGTAACTTACAATAAATAATAATTGATCAATTATTAGGATATTTTAGGAGTATTTTTTACTGATTATGTAACTTTTTTTTTTTTGGATAAATGAAAAATAGGGATGTATGTTTTGACGACCTCTGTAGCTCAATGGTTAGCGCGTAGGCGCTCAAGCCGGAGGTAGCGGGTTCGAATCCTGCCAGGGAAAAAAAAGTTTTCTGTGTTTCTGGGTCATGGATGTGTATTAAATATGTGTATTATAAAAATCTCATATAATATATTTCAGTTGTCTGGTACTCGTAACACAAGTTCTTCGAGAACTTACCACGTGACCAGATTGACGTGGTGTAAAAGCGTCCATAGATATTATTATGTTGCAGTTGCAGACGGCTGGTCGAGTATCATATTGAAGTACGACTTCAAGTGGCCGCTGCACCTGATGTTCTCGCCGGAGGTGCTGGCGCGGTACAACGATATGTTCCGCCTGTTGCTAAGGATCAAAAAGACCCAACATGACCTACACGCCCTCTGGAAGACCTACAAGCAATCCAACAGGTATGTTTCATTCATAATATGTAGTTAAATTAGTTTAAAGAAAAAACTTTTTATCGCTGTTCAGTAAGGCTATCCGAGAACTGGATTTACTATCTAGCTCGAAACCGCGTCGAGCGCTTTTGCAGCGAGTGAGAATACATATTTATTTAACTTTTGAAACACCTTTTTATGGATTATATCGGTTTAGTTATTTTTTACATGCCGTTTACAGCAACTATGGACCCGTGATAAAAATCTTTTACATTTTACAATTATACAAATGTCATCATCAACTCGACACTTAGCCTCAAGAAACTATCAACATTCTACATTTACATAGGGCATATTAGGTAATATGTTACCAATTATTGATATTATTACAACTACGCCTGCTTCTAGTTTAATAACATCCTGGCCCATGTTTTCCATTGGTCCCCAATCCAATTGGAATGAGCCCCATAATCCTTTCAAAAGAAACGTTTAATAGCATAAGAGGGCAAACGAGCAGTCAAAGACTTTTAGCGACTATCGACGCTCATACACATCCGCACAACCAGAGATTATGCAGATGCGTTGCCCTCCCTTTTTCCCTATCTAAATGGGCAGAAACTCACAAACCGCACGAAACGCGACAGCATAGCTGTTCGAGTGAGAGGTACCACCCCGGCCGGCCCAATTGGCTGCAAAGCAACATGGCACTACCTCACTTAAGTAATTTGTGATGTATGACCACAAATGAGTTAGACGGCATTGCTAACCTGGTGTAGCGGGTGTCTGTGGATGTCGCTCTTCACTTACCATCAGGTGAACCCGTTTCTTTTATCCGTTTGCCCCCTCTTCTATATAAAAAAAAACATCCAAGATATTTGACTCAATATTTGCAGATCAATGTGCCAGCTCCACAACAAACTCATGTTCCTGATGGACAATCTGCAGCATTACCTCCAAGCGGACGTCTTGGAGACCAACTTCTCCCGTCTCATGGACGCCGTCAACAAAACCAACGACTTTGAGAAACTGAAGCAAGCGCACGCGACGTTCCTCGCGGATATACTGAGTCAGTCCTTCCTGACTGTCACACCGGTAAGTTTTAAAAAGTATAAGGAGGGCAACGCATCTGCATAACTTTTGGTTGTGCGGATGTCTATGGGCGTCGGTTGTCACTATAAGGCTCCAATTGCTTGCTTCCTTTTGCCACAAAATACTTGGGCATACTTAACTAAGGTACAATGTAACTGTTAATTCATATAATAATGCATGTAAATCATAGTATATTAAAGCCTTCTAAATTTATAGCTTTTTTATGTTCGTTGGATAGGCAAACTGGCAGAAGTGCCACGTGATGGTAATTGGTCAGCGTCGCCTATGAACATAAACGGGTTATACCTGACACTAGTATCAGGCTCATAGGCTCATCTGGGGCGAGTAGTTATAAGTTAAAAATAAGTGTAGTTAGTACACTTATTTTTAACTTATAACTACTAACATTGGAGGGATCTTACCCACTCCGGGAGTAGACAAATAAAATAACATGTAATCTAATAAAAAATCAATCAAAAAAAGACACGGACCAAAGAGGACTCGTTGGAGTAGTAAGAAAAAAAAACATGAAAGTCCAGACAACTTAATCATGTGTTACCTATCCTGGGACAGAAGATGTTAAGTGTCAGTAATTACACTGCCTGTCTTGGCCTTCTCTCCGAAACACAGTAAAGCTGTTTCACGGGAGAAACAAGCAAGATGGTGGTACCTGTGCAACCGGGGAGAGCACAGCGCATCCCTCCCACCGGTAAAATCTTTGCATCATTATTAATGATCATGATCATCATTAATCATTAACTGGGTTATATATCATTAAACTTATTTATAAATTACGTCCATTTGATGACATTACCCTACTTTCATGTATATTGTTTGTTCCACTGAGTTTGTTTCGCCGGTTCTTCTCAGTGGGCTTGCCTTGGCCCGGTGGTAGACTCAATTGATGTTCAAAAAGATACTCTGTTGGTACTATTTTGAATAAAAATTTTGATTTTATTCAACTCAAATCATAAGTTGGCTAATTCTTTCCCGTATTCGTCATCGTTTAGGACGATGTTATCGGAACTATTATTCATATCTCGGATTGGGGACGTCCGGTAAAATCTTTGCTTTGAATCATTAACGTTTCATTAAAATCATTTAAAAATAAAAAAATAATTACGAAGTAGCCGGCGCGTCCGGGGAAGTACTTCGCTCTCACATAACATCGACGTCAAATGGCGGCTAATGTCGTCGTGTTTCGTTCGGTTTGTGAGAGATCCGGTGCCCCCCCCCCCCACACACACACACATGACAGCACAGAATACTCAAAGACTACCCCAGGAGGGTACCGATCGCGCAAGCACCGGAGAATCCCTCTCTAGGCCTCCGGGCTCAGGACAGGTACTTGAACCCGGGGACCTGGGCAGCCCCGCGTATTCTGGGGGGGGGGGCGAATCTGTGCTCAACACAAAAACTGCCCGGGGCAAACGGAGCCGTCGGCAGAAGTCCCCTACCACTATGACCGTGAATTTCTGTAACATTAGGGGACTTCATACCAATCTTGACGCCGTCCATTACCACCTACAGACGGCGAAGCCGGCCTTGCTCTTTTTAACCGAGACTCAGATATTCTCTCCGGCTGATACTTTTTATCTCTCTTGTCCGGGGTACAAATTAGAACACTTTTTTGTACCGCGGGCTGGAGTTTGCGCGTACGTCAGAGAGAATGTCTGTTCTCGTCGCCTTGGCAGTCTTGAAGGTAGGGACCTCTCCATCCTCTGGTTGCGCATTGACAGCGACGACCATCCCCGCGTCTATGCCTGCCTATATAGGTCCCATAGCGGTAATGACGAAACCGACCGACTTGTGGAGCACATTCAAATGGCTACAGATTCCGTGCTACAACAGATCCCATCCGCAGAGATCGTGATTCTTGGTGATTTCAACGCCCATAATACCGAGTGGCTCGGCTCTCGTACAACCGATCATGCGGGAAGATCTGTTTACGAGTTTGCCTCAGCATATGATCTGACACAATTGGTGGTATCACCAACTCGTATCCCTGATGTGGAAGATCATACGCCTTCCCTGTTGGACCTTCTGCTGACCTCTCACCCGGACAATTAAGTGGTCTCCGTGGACGCTCCACTTGGCTCATCGGACCACTGTCTGATCCGGAGTTCTGTACCTGTCGCAAGCCCATCATGGCCTCGTTTAGCTGGCTGCCGCCGCGTTTGGCACTATAGGTCAGCTGATTGGGACGGGATGCGGTCCTTCTTTGCATCCTACCCATGGGGGCAAATTTGCTTCTCGCTGGATGATCCAGACATCGTTGCCGATTCTGTTGCCGATGTGGTGCTGCAAGCCATGGAGCTTTTCATTCTAAGCTCTGCAGTGCCTATAGGCGGCAAATCCAAGCCCTGGTTTGGTGAAACCTGTAAGATGGCTGCACGCCATAAACGGTTAAGCTACCGAGCCTGGGCCAAAGCATTGATGTCCCAGGATGAAAAGACCAGCGCATTGAAGAACTTTGCCTCCAGGTCCTTCAAAAGAGCTATTGCTGAGGCAAAATCGGAGTACGTGAACAGAATTGGCGAGAGATTGGTTCGACTTCCTTCGGGGATTCATGCATTCTGGTCTCTTGCCAAGGCTGTTCAAAGGAATTTTTGTAAGCCATCCCTACCATCTCTGCACATGAGGAATGACTCGTTGGCCCACACCGCGAAGGAGAAGGCCGATCTTCTAGGCACTCTTTTTGCTTCCAACTCGACTTTGGATGACCAGGGAAAAATACCACCGACGATCCCTCGGTGTGATACTTCAATGCCGGAAATAATTTTCCGACAGAGCTCCGTACGCAAAGCACTCTTTTCGCTGGACATCCATAAGTCGAGTGGGCCTGACGGCATCCCTCCTTTAGTGCTACGAACTTGTGCTCCTGAGTTAACACCCGTCCTTACGCGTCTTTTCCGGCACTCTTAGGCATCGTCCCATGCTCGTGGAAGACAGCTTTGGTACACCCGATCCCTAAGAAAGGGGACCGCTCAGACCCGTCCAACTACAGACCAATAGCTATAACTACCTTGTTCTCAAAGATTATGGAATCCATAATCAACTGCCAGCTCCGGCGATATTTGGAGGAGCACCAGCTGATTAGCGATCGCCAATATGGCTTTCAACGGAATCGCTCAGCTGGTGATCTTCTATAATTCCTAACGCAACGATGGGCGGAGGCAATTGAGAGCAAGGGGGAGGCGCTGGCAGTTAGTTTGGACATAGCGAAGGCCTTTGATCGGGTGTGGCATAAAGCACTTCTTGCAAATCTACCATCTTATGGGCTTCCCTAGAAATTATGTAGGTGGATCACCAGTTTTTTGGCCGACAGGACCATTAAGGTCGTTGTCGACGGTGCATGCTCGGACCTCAAGTCTGTAAATGCTGGTGTTCCCCAAGGTTGTGTACTATCTCCAACCCTGTTTCTTCTGCATATCAATGATATGCTGAAAACCAGCGGCATTCATTGCTATGCGGATGACAGCACTGGAGATGCTTTATACACTGGCCGCCCTAATATTTCTCGGGAACAAGTCGATGAGTTACGGAACAAACTTGTGTCTGAAATCGAGTCTCTGCTGGCCAGAGTCTCGGAATGGGGGCGACTTAATCTAGTCCAATTTAACCCCAACAAGACACAAGTTTGCGCGTTTACCGCTAAAAAATCACCCTTCGTCGTTCCTCTACAATTCGAAGGCACTTCCCTAAGCGCCTCAGCCAGCATTGGGATACTTGGCGTCGATATATCGAGAGATGTGCAGTTTCGTGGTCATTTGGAAGGAAAGGCTAAACTAGCCTCGAAGAAACTCGGCGTGCTCAATAGGGCGAAGCAGTATTTCATGCCTTCACACCGCCTTCAATTATACAAGGCGCAGATCCGGCCTCACATGGGCTCCTTCCATTTGACCGCATTCAACGCCGGGCGGCTCGAATCGTCGACGACAATGTTATCTCCAATAGGCTTGATTTCTCCACATTTCACCCACACCATCTCGATGTCCGGAAATCCACAACAACTCGATTTTTACGGCATTTCCTGCCTCGCACGACTAATATATGGAATCAGCTGCCTCCTATGGTGTTTCCGAACCGATACGACTTAGGGACCTTCAAGAAAAGAGCATACTCATACCTGAAAGGCCGGCAACGCACCTGCTAATCCACTGGTGTAGCGGGTGTCTGTGGATGTCGCTCTTCACTTACCATCAGGTGAACCGACTATCCGTTTGCCCCCTCTTCTATAAAAAAAAAATTATTAATAATTTGCTTCGCCTTGTGTCGACATGCATTCCTATAAAGTGGTTTATTATACTACGAGCTGTTGCCCGCAGCTTCGACCGCGTTAACTTAGACTAACAGCTGTACCCGGATTGATGATGATTATTTTTATAGCCTAAGTTACTCCTTATAACATCAGCTATCTCAGAGATTAGCCGGAACAAACAGACAGACAGACAAAAATGGTAAAAAAGGTTATTTAGGTATATGTACAGTGTGCATCCATATGCATTTAATAAATAGCGGCTATTTTAATATTACCTACAAACAGACTCTCCAATTTTATTTATCAGTATAGATTTATGTCTTGTATAGTCTGAAGACACGGAGTGTTCCGGCGACACGTTGGATAACATCAATAATCCGGTGTTCTGCAACATCATGGAGCTGCTACAGCTGTGCCACTCCTTCTGCAACATGAGCGAGGCGGTCTGCGACAGGGAGGCTGAGGACTACTACATACGTGGATACTCTGAACGGTACTAAAACCTTCTTATCACATTTAGATCACATCCGTATTTCTATGAAATGGTGCTGCCCATTGTCATTTAATTATGAAAGGCAAGAAGCTAGGTTTCTCAGCAAGTGAAAGAAAAAATCCGAAAGCCATTAATTAGTTGTTATATTCTCTTAAAATTTCCGTTCCTAGTACCCGTAACACAAGTTCTTACGAGCTTATCTTGGGGCTAGGTTTGTGTGTGATTGTTAGGTAATATTTTATTTTTTAAAATAAAACATTCTTTTATATGGAACTCTCAGCGCGCGAGTCGGACTTGTCTGGTATTTTATGTGATAGGGAAACTGGTAGACGTCTCTTATCCGGACTGGTAGGTATCTCTTATCCGGAACTAACTAATACACTACACCGGTGGGAGGGAAGCGCTGTGCCGCGCTCCCGGCTGCATGGGTACCACCATCTTGCTTGTTTCTCCCGACAGCTTTGCTGTGTCTCGGAGAGAAGGGCAAGACAGGCAGTGTAATTATTGGCACCGAGACTTAACATCTTATGTCTCAGGATAGGCAACACATAGATAAGTTGCCTGGGCTCGTTCCAGGTAAACTAATTTATGTTCATGGGCGACGCTGACCACTTACCATCACATCAGGTGGCACGTTTGCCAGTTTGCCTATCCTACTAACATAAAAAAAACCATCTCCCAATACCACCATCTACAAACACCATATCTCAATCCATGCGGCGACTAAGACGCGAGATTGCAGTTCTTCAATCATCACAAAATTTACTAGACAGTCGACGCCACGTCGAGTTTTACACTTTGGACTATTAAAAGTAGAACGCAGTGAAACGTGCGAGAGGGTGCAATAAATTCTTGTTATTAACCGACTTCAACAAAAAGGAGGAGGTTCTCAACTCGGCCGGTATTTTTTTATATGTATGTACACCGATTTCTCCGTCAATTGTGGACCGAGTTTCAAAATTCTTTTTTTTTGTTTGATAGGGTATACTTGCCAAATGGTCCCATGATAAGGAAACCAGGATCTGATGATGGCATCCCAAAGAAATCGAGGGAAACTTTCGAAATTCGTAGGAATAACTAGTGCGCTTAATATTTTTTTAAATAATCATTTTAAAGCACTACAATTTAATGAAGGTTTAGAGTCGATCTGATGCTGGAGCTGGAAGACAGTCGAGGGAACTCCTCGACGATTTACTTCAGTAACCTTGTGTTTGGGCTTGATTAATTTGTATTGATGAGAACTTTACACCTAGATGGGTTGTGACTGTGATTGGAGGTCTGACGATGAAGACGAAGCTCAATTAAGGGAAATCCTAAATAGTTTAAAGTAGCTACCTTGTGATTGGAATTAATTAATTTATACTGATGAAAACTTTGCACCCTTATGGGTGATACGTGCCATTACAGGTCTGATGATATACAGCCATAGACAGTCGAGGAAACTCCTCGACGATTTACAGCTTTTGTTGGGCTAACTTCATACGGTTAAATATGTCTATCCCTGTATGTCTTTCTTTAATAAATGACTAAAAATTAAGAAATAAAAATTTTTAAACAAAGATTATAACCGACATCAAAAAATAAAATAACTAAAAGTAATAAAATAATCGCGTTTCTTTAATTTTTGTTGACACCCACTCCAAAAGTAACAATAATGACGTGGTAAACGCAAAAATTGTGCATTAGTAAGAAGTACAAGATGATTATTAGTTGTAGACACAAAAATTAAAGAAACGCGATTATTTTATTACTTTTAGTTATTTTATTTTTTGAAGTCTGTCGGGGTGCATTGAATGGCGAGTCAGATGTGGTGTCCCACAGGGATCGGTTCTAGGCCCAACGACTGCAATGGGTCCTGCGAGGCCACCTCCTTTCCTTATACGCCCGGGGCTAAGGTTATAAGGAGGCGGCGCGGCTGGCCGAGGTCGAGCCGTGATCAGCCGTATAGAGGTTAGGGCTTCGGGTGAGACCGGCGAAGACTGAAGTCCTTCTCTTCCGCAGGACCCGGCGAAGAAGACGCCCCCGGGAGCTGCCCTCCAGATCGGAGTGGTGAGAGTCAGGATGAGCCCCACATATGGGGGCTCCATATCAAATATCTGGGGCTCATCCTTGACGAAGAGTGGACCTTCGGACCACATTCATGGTCGCGTTCTGACATCGGTCATCGGAGGGGACTTGTCGTTGGGGTGACCGGGAATATTAACGCGAATATTAATGCGATTAAAATAGTAACAGCGACTTTACACCACATTATTGTGAATTAAAGGTAAAAAATGGTCACTTGGTGGTTACGTAACGTTTTACTGGGGGGGGGGGGGGTTTACAGAAAAACGTTACGGCGCGTTACATAGGAGGGTGGAGGGGTAAAAAATGGCCAAAAATTGCGTTACGTAATACTTGAACGCTCCCTAGCTTCTGGAAGTACCCTTGGTTTTGGTTTAACAGACTGACAGACAGACAGATGGACAAAAAACTAATCCTAGGTATATAGGTTCCGTTTTGTCATTTTGGGGAACGGAGCCAAAGCTCAAAATGTCAAAAAAATGTTCCAGATTCAACAGGCTGGTGAAGCAGCTGATGCAGCAGCTGGCGGCGCTGCGTGGGCGACCGGGCGGCGCGGCGTTGGCCCGTCTACTAGTGCGCCTCGACTATAACCGCTGGCTCAGCGCCGAGGCGCGCCTCACGCGCTCCGTCACCAGCCTGCTCCGGTACTGATGAAGACACCTCCAAGTGAACGCCGAAGGATCCCGAGTGACAACTGGCCACTGGCAGACATCTCTTTTTTATTGAAGGGAGGGCAAACAGTCCATTCACCTGGTAAAAACTAAGGAGTGATCACCGACATCTTTAGACACCCGCTACACCAGAGGATTAGCAGGTGCATTGCGTTTCAAATATAAATATGTTCTTTTCTTGAAGGTCCCTAAGTTGTATCGGTTCGGAAATACCGTGGGTGGCAGCTGGTTTGTCATAGGCAGGAAGTGTCTTAAAACTGAACACAGAATATGAGCTTAACAACATCTTAGCATCTAAACCATTTCCTAACTAACTATTAACAGAAATGTTGAATAGTTTATGTTTGTGGCTTTTCCTTTAGTAGCAATAGCAGCAAGGCATCTTCTTCTGACATGAAATGAACGGGCCTGGTCAAAACTAACGACCATAAATGGTGCTAAGTGCTAAAAGTGTTCAGAATTATGTTAGAAGAGTTCATTTGTATAAATTAAATATTTAAGATCCAAGTGATAAAAAGTTTACACATTGTACAAAATCAATTTTGGGGAAGGCAAATAAAATTATGATAAAAACATTTCTTAATTTTCACTTTTAATCACTGACTTCATCATCTATGTTATCCTCTTGTAAAATCATACCACTGTCAGCTGCCGCCAAAACATGTGCCATTTGCTGATCCATAACGGTCTTAACAAGTATACACTTGGTCATGTAACAGGAACATGGCATGGGGTGTTCTACTTCATTGGGATCCAATAACGTCAAACCCAATTTGTATCTGTAACAATTAAACATAAGAATAATAAAGCGCCATTCTAATACTATACCTTTTCTTTTTACAACCTAATCTTTTGCCATAATAAATTAAGAAACTAATCTTTACACAATATTTAAACAATATATTTTTCATTTTAATACTCTTTGTGAATACAAAAGACTGATTATGACTATACCTCAGATTAAGATTAGACTTAATATTTTTATTTCATGTAAAAGTACAACATTCTACCAAATATTTGAATTTTTTATATACTAGACCTGGTAATTAGCCAAACTGATAAAATAATCACCTAATTAATAGTAAGTATAGTGTTATTTGTATTTTTAATAAAAAGTAAATTATAACCATAATAAAGTTTATTATTTAGAAATCCATAAAAAAAAAAAAACTTTGCTGTAACATGGTATTGGAAACTGACCTAACTACTACATAAAGACTATGAAATATATGATTTACCTTCGTGAGCTTTCTTCTGCCTTATTCATGTCAAGTTTGAATGCAATTGGCTCTAGTTCTTCCACTTCTTCTGTCTGAGGTATGTGTATAACCGTCTGTTTCCAATGTGTGCTAGGACTGGCAGGATGTGTGCTCAACACGACAGAATCCTCACTTGTTAACTGTGGGAAGTTGCATTCAAACCAGATGCAGACTCCTTGAAACTTGCCACTTCTGCTTGCACCTTAAATATTGTGGGTAAGTCAGACTTAATAAGAGATGAATATATTAATGATAATATTATCAATTATCAACCCTCATATGACCGACTGCTTGGCACGGGTCTCCACGAAATCAGGTGAGGAATGAATTGGGCCATTCATTGATGCATTGGCCCTAAGTGGGTGAACTTTACACACCTTCAAAAACTTCTAATCTCAATGGGCAGGCAGGTTACCTCACAATGTTTTCATTTGCCAGTATATTGAATAAAAGACATGGTCAACATGAATGTTGAAATAAACTGTAGCTTTGTAATTGCTAGTGCTGCTTAATTATTATTTTTAAAGAAGAATAAAAGATAATATTAATAACAAAGTATACATACCAACAATATATTCCATACTGTAACTGTCAAGATCTGTTAAAGTATCTTCTTTTAGATTTATCCATGCTAAAGCCATTTCTGGCGCTAAGAGGTCATCTGGAGAAATTAGCATTATGTCTGGTTTCGCTTGTTTCATTGCCCTGAGATGTTTTGCAAAGGAACATAATGATATTCCGCTAAAATTTTCCCACTTCTCATTATATGATGGCACACTGTAACATATGTCAGTAATTTCATTTTAACTACTATAAAATTTGTAATTGTTTTGGTAATTATACTTATTGAATTGTTATTATTATTATTTTAAACAATCTATTTTCTTTTATTAAAAAAACTCGCCTACATGGTGCAATATATATGGTAGCACTCTCTGGAAACATTTCACCGTCCTTTTTAAGGAATTTGTCTCTGGCCTCCAGAACTGATGCCAGCATACCCTCGTGTAGCAAATAAAATCCCATCCATTCTGACACTATCACATCAACTTTTGTATCATTAGGTAAAACAACATCCTCTACTTTGCTATGAATCACCTGAAATTTATTTATAAAAATAATAAGTATAATAAGTGTAGTATAAGTACAGACACTGGGCCCTGGGGCAATAAGTACAGTAATATTTTTCAAAAATGTGAAAGGCGTCAATAGTCTGAATCGCGCCTGCTTTATGTATCTATTATTGGTTAATTACCTCAATGATGTCACTGAAGTTATTCTCTTCAACTATCTCTTTTGCTAAGTCTGCGAGTTTACTGGCTTCAACAGCGTAAACTTTCTTTGCACCAGCTTGAGCGCAAAATAATGAAAGAATTCCCGTTCCGCAGCCAACATCCATAACTACTTTATCTTTAAAATAGGCTTGATTTTGTAATATAGCTTTTCTATATGTTTCTGTCCTTGATTCATCTTCAAGCATTAACCTATGAACCTAGAATATTGCGAAACAAAACCTTTACACACATTATAAAAAAAGGTTTAGTCGAAAATAAAGTTGTTTAATAAGTTCCATACTTCTAAATCTTCGTAATCCACAAAATATTCATTTTCTGTATTGCATGTATCCATGTTATTAATTAAATAAAGTTAAAACGGGTTGGTTATTGTTTTCTTAGATAAAACATGTATTTTCTAATATAAACATACAGTTTATACCTTGCTCAAAATCAAATAGAATTGATTAAAATGGAATCAGGAATGTGTAAATTGTGTAATGTCAAATGTGTAAACCAAAGATAATCAACACAGATTATCAAAGTATGTAGCTACCTAATAGTATAGCCTAATAGGGAAGAAAACTGCCGAGTTTAGCCGCTAGTAGCGCTGGTATCGCTTGACTCACAACGTTCAAGTTACGTCAAATAACATACAAAATACATCGAATTTGAAATATATATTTTTAATACAAAAAAATCGGTTGTCTGTATAGTCGGTTTACTGACGATAGTTGAACGTGACAACGTCATAAGAAAATAGAACGCCTCAGAGCGAGGTAACGCCACATGCGTCATGGTTTTCGTTCGTGCAGCAGGCTCCATCAAATTATAAGACGTTGTCACGTTAAAATGCCTCATTGTGCTGCAATTAGGTGCAATAATAATGGTAACCGTTCGTTCCCTAAGAATAGGGATGTTGACAGTATTCATATAAAAAATAATTTTGATGTTAATTGGTAGTTTATATGATAGAATTCTGAAAAAATACAATATTTTACCTTATTTTTATTTGATTAAATTAATATTTTATAAATAAAATGTAACAAAATTTAAAATAGGTCACGTGATAACAAACGGAAATGACGTCACTTGTTCTTATTCAGCGAAAGCAGAAGAATATTGAGGTACTTCTATACACCATTTTCCGTACGCAGTACATAGAGTAAAAACAAATTTTCAGGCGTTTTGGCAGTGTACACACACATAGGCACCGTACAACACTTATAAAACTTAGAAGCCATTTTTTTATTAACGACAACTAGGATCATTTTATCATTTTTACGATGTTTAACAACATATGACGTCACGTGACAAGTGTTAGCGTTTTGGAACGAAAGTTAAAATGCATTTAAAATGCTAGATTTTATAGGCATTTAAGCAAAATGTTATAATATTTACGCCTCCATTAGATATTTATAAATGATTTAAAAACATTTCTGAAAAATGTCAACATCCCTATTTGCGAATGAGATCTGAGCCGAACGAAGCCACAGTTCTGCTACAGGTTGATAGATATCTTGATATCTACTGTCCTACTATCACTTGCGATGGTAGGTCTATTTTAGCATCATCGGCTGTGATATTCCAAAATATAAATTACGGTTGACCGATTGGAGCCTGCAAAAGAAAAACATGGAATAAAATAAGGAAAAGTTTTTGTTCCCACTCGTAATGAAAAATTAAATTAAAATGTTCAAGTTGTTATTAATTAGGAATACACGTTTTGCTGAACATAATAAAGACAATTAAACGAGACTAAATTACGGTAAAAAAGTTCATGAATTCGAGGTAAAAAATGTGAAAACAAAAAAAAAACATTGTGTTACCTGCTGACATCTGCCTTTCTTCCTTTTAAAGAGCCTTCTCAAGTCCCTAAATCAGCTTTCAACTGAGACACGGACCATTTTGAATACATTTTCATTCACAATTTATAACATAACGCGGTAATCTGGTAATATAAGCGAAGAATTAAACAAACTAAAGGTGACAGATATTTACTTTAGGTCAAGCGAGCGCAGTGCCATCTAGCTTTGCGTTTTCTTCCCCATTTATTAAATACAATACTAAAGGAGGACGGCGGGAAGTATTAGGCATGCGGTTGTGTTTTTTTTGTTTCCCGTTAATTAATTGTTAATTTGTTAGGAGCGGTTTTCTATAGAGGACCGTTTTGGCGGTTTTCTATAGTGTTCGTTAAAAAATTAATCTGTTTATATAATGTTCTGGGTGGGTGAAGTCAGAAGGGATAGTTGATTGATGGGGGCTAAAGGGGCTAAGCCGCGCTCCTTGAGGTTTACCGCAGTTTCTCCTTAGTACAGACTAAATATATTAAGTCATTAGCAATGCACTAAATGCAGGACATAAAAAAAATTAGCTCTGTGGCAGTGCAACAGCTTGCAATTCATCTGTCAAAATGTTAGCTCATTGGCTCAAATCACAATTGTCAGTGTAACGCGCTTTAGTAAAGAAACGTTTTTGTGTACTGTAATTTTATCATTGTTTAAATAAATTACTAGATGATGTGGAAAGAATAGGAAATAATATTAAATATTTCAATATAATATGGCTAAGGAAGGCGATATGTCTTTATTCAGTGACGTGTTAGAGCCGTTTCGGCGTGTTATTAACACTGATCTACCTAAGGATAAATTGTCGGCGTCTTCTAAATTAAATTTTTCTGATAGTAACCAATCATTAAAAGAAGGTGCTGATAAATATTAAAAACTTTAAGTTTATTTATGATTTAACTCTACCTCTCATGACAATTTTACTTGTAGGCTTGAGTAACAATACAACTTTAGGAAAAAGAAAGTTGAGCTTGGGTTCTGATGTATTTACTCCAGAAAAGCGAACTAGAACAGATTCCAACGCATCATCACAAGCAGCTCCATCTCCTTGGGAAACGAAGAGATTAAAAGTAGATCTGATTGCTGCAAAGGCTCAGGTTATTACGTTTTATTTTAAAATATGTCACTATTAACTGTAAATATATACAATGAGTTTTTAATCACAGATAACAAAATTAGAAGCTCGGGTGAATCACCAACATACAATACGTAAAGAAATGCAGATTTTGTTTGAAGATGAAAAAGCTTCACTTATTGAACAAAGCAAAAGGGACCAAAGAGCTCTTTCTGAATTGGAAGAAAGGTTGCAGCTAGTTAGACGACGAGAACAAGAACTCAAAGATGAGCATCAAGAGGTTTGTATTTTCTTCGTTAAATCTTGCAGATAGTCCTTAATTCTTATTGTGTCTTAAGAGTTTAGATATAGGGCTCATGTCTGTCTGCTTTTATTTATTTGTTACAAATACTTATTGTAGTCACTAGTCTGCTCATTTTTTTCTTTTTTTTTAAATTTATATCGTGCGATCGGTTTTCAAAACCATTAGCAGATATTTTGTGAGATCATTGGCGTGTGAGGTTCATTCTTCCATCAAAGAATCTTTCTCAATATATTAAATATAATAATAATATCAACCCTTATTTGTCTCATTGCTGGGCACAGGTCTCTTCCTTGAAATCAGGCGAAGTTTTGGGCCACAGTTCATTGATGTGCTGGCTCAATGCGAGTTGGTGAACTTCGCATATCTTTAAAGTTTAAGGACTTAATCTCATCAGGCATACAGGTTTCCTCACAATGTTTCCATCACCAGTGAGCAAGTGATAATCTCATGTTTAGGTGCACATAGGAATTAAAAAAAAAAACCATTTCTAGGCATCACAGGGGTCAGGATCAAACCCGAATAGACCAAGCCCATACCCACTGGACCACAGTCGTTCAATAAAGTGTAGATATTTATATAAAATGAAAAAGAGTAAAAAAAAAAAAACATGCAAAAAGTAATATAAGAAATGTAGAGAATTTAATTTGATTTCGCATGATTTTTTACTAGATTAAAAAAATTATACTTAGTAATATGTACTTCTTTTATTTTTCAGTCAATAAAAGAGTTCAAAGAAAGCAAGGCCAGATGGGATAAAGAGAAAGGCGAACTGCAAAAACAGATAGGTGAATTGAAAGATAAGCTGCTAGAAGCAAATGTCAGCAGTAAGGATCAACTTTCGGAAATGAAAAAAGATATGGACGAGTTGCTTCAGGTAATTATCATTCATTATATTTAAATTATCAATCCTAATATGAGGAGAAAAAAACCAGTCAGAGGGACTGCCGATATAAGTGAAAACAAAGCAATTAAATTCAAGTACCTATAAGACAGGCTGTAATAGATTATGACAACCTATACAATTTAAACGGAGCACAATATGGCCGCATGAAATAATTTAGAAGCAACACAATTTGCAAAACAAATATTGCATAATCTTATATAAATAAATCAAACGTCAAACTGCATCTCCAGCGGCTCGCGTGCGGTGTCGCGAGTCCTCGTCATATAAATGACAAACTGCGTCTCCAGCTGCTTGCGTGCGGTGTCGTGAGTTCACGTCGTATAAAAGTCAAACTGCATCTCCAGTGTTTCGTATGCGGTGTTGCGAGTTCAGAGATTTTATCTCATCTAAATTATGCATACCGCGCTAAAAGGAGTTAACACTTCAATATAGCCTGAAAAAGGCCTGATTTTGAGGAGTAGTAATTGGGTACTAATTACAACAAATAACTAAATTTATTGATTTAAAATTTTATATAGAATTACATTAGTTGTGACTTGTGATGGAGTGGAAAGGTACTTAACAGCGTATCATTGTAGTGACATCCATAAATATAAAGCACTTTACAGATAAAACACATATTTTATTATATTTGGGGTTCTGTACCTCAAAAGGTAAAAAAAGAACCCTTATAAGATCACTCTCTTGTCTGTCTCGTGTGTCACCACCAATTTTCTCAGGAATGGATGGAACTAGCAACTTGAAATTTGTACTAGATACTAAGGTCTATTATATAGTCCCTATTAGGTGTATAAAAATCAACATCCTGAATCAACACGGTGAAAAGATATGGGTAAATTTTGATTTTCACAAAAACTTGTAAGTACTAAAATTTAACTTGATTTTCACTTTTTTATTTTTCGGAATTTTTTACTTTACTTGTGCTGTGAGACCTTGCTTTTAATCCAAATTAACAATTCTAGGTCAACAGGAAGTTGGTTTTGGGTCAAAAATCTATGTGTTAGTTCCCATTGACCTAGAATCACAAATAAAGGAAAAATTGCAAAAAATAAAACATTTCGACCCCGTAGGTTATCAGGGACACACATGACAGGGAGAACACATCAGTCGAAGACTTTCATCTTCAAACTCCGGTATAGATGACGTGACAATATGGCTAAGCTTCCTGAATGCTATCCTTTCCAATTGAATCGTCCTATCGGCTCTCGAAGTTATGTCAACCCAGCTGCAACGTATGCCCAATATAGACATACTGTTGCACGACTTCGACAGTTATACCATCAACAATGTGTTTGTTGAACATGACTTTCATGACTCTGTTAATTTTTTTATATATGATTGCTTTATTTTGTGTAGAAATTTGTTTGAATGCTTATGGAATGTCATGACAATGAAAAACCGTGAAACATCATGAGGTCCTTCTTTCAGATTTTAGTATCTAGTGAGAAATATGAACGGATTTTAATTTTATAAACACCTTTATAATAGGCATTTGAAGGAGCACAACAGGAGGTGGACATTCTAAAGAAGGAAGTGGCAAGACAGACCCAACGTGCTGAACAGTGCACCACCCTTAGAACTCAGCTGGAGAAGCAGACATTTGAACTGCAGCAAATAACAAATAAACTGAAGGACTTGGAGTATGAGAGGGACTCCTACAAAGACTGGCAACAGCAAGCTAAGGTAATGGGAATATTGATACAAATGACAAAAAGTGCTTGGTTACTTAGGGTATTAACTTTAAGTAACCAAGCATTTTTTGTCACCATTCCAGGCCATTTTGACTGTTGTAAAAAGTTTCAGTAAGACTCTGTTGTCCATCTGTCTGTCAGTCTGTCTGTCACCAGGCTGTATCTCATGAACCATGAGTTAAACAGTTGAAATTTGCACAGATTAAGTATTTCCGTTGCTGCTGTAACAAATACCTAACAACAGAATTAAACCAATATTTAAGGGGGCTCCCATACAAAAAATGTGATTTCTTGCCGTTTTTTGCTCGATATTAATAACGGCAACAGGCAGACGCTTGAAATATTCACAGATTATTTAGTTATTTTATTTTATGGATACACCAACAAGAAACATTGTTAAAAGCTAAAATTACACATGTAACAAGTTGATTATATCTAAATGCTGCCTTAATAATAGGTGTAATACAGCTTGCATCTTTTATAAGTGCTTACAATATATTTTAGTTATATATTAACTTAAAAAATAAATTATTAAATTAAAAAAAGTGTCTAATGTTTTATATGCTATAATGGCATGGAAACCCTTCGTTAGTTAGTTATATATTAACTTAAAAAATAAATTATTAAATTTAAAAAAGTTTCTAATGTTTTATATGCTATAATGGTATGGAAACCCTTCGTTAGTTAGTTATATATTAACTTAAAAAATAAATTATTAAATTTAAAAAAGTGTCTAATGTTTTATATGCTATAATGGCATGGAAACCCTTCGTTAGTTAGTTATATATTAACTTAAAAAATAAATTATTAAATTTAAAAAAGTTTCTAATGTTTTATATGCTATAATGGTATAGAAACCCTTCGTTAGTTAGTTATATATTAACTTAAAAAATAAATTATTAAATTTAAAAAAGTGTCTAATGTTTTATATGCTATAATGGCATGGAAACCCTTCGTTAGTTAGTTATATATTAACTTAAAAAATAAATTATTAAATTTAAAAAAGTTTCTAATGTTTTATATGCTATAATGGTATGGAAACCCTTCGTTAGTTAGTTATATATTAACTTAAAAAATAAATTATTAAATTTAAAAAAGTTTCTAATGTTGTATATGCTATAATGGTATGGAAACCCTTCGTTAGTTAGTTATATATTAACTTAAAAAATAAATTATTAAATTTAAAAAAGTTTCTAATGTTGTATATGCTATAATGGTATGGAAACCCTTCGTTAGTTAGTTATATATTAACTTAAAAAATAAATTATTAAATTTAAAAAAGTTTCTAATGTTGTATATGCTATAATGGTATGGAAACCCTTCGTTAGTTAGTTATATATTAACTTAAAAAATAAATTATTAAATTTAAAAAAGTTTCTAATGTTGTATATGCTATAATGGTATGGAAACCCTTCGTTAGTTAGTTATATATTAACTTAAAAAATAAATTATTAAATTTAAAAAAGTTTCTAATGTTGTATATGCTATAATGGTATGGAAACCCTTCGTTAGTTAGTTATATATTAACTTAAAAAATAAATTATTAAATTTAAAAAAGTTTCTAATGTTGTATATGCTATAATGGTATGGAAACCCTTCGTTAGTTAGTTATATATTAACTTAAAAAATAAATTATTAAATTTAAAAAAGTTTCTAATGTTGTATATGCTATAATGGTATGGAAACCCTTCGTTAGTTAGTTATATATTAACTTAAAAAATAAATTATTAAATTTAAAAAAGTTTCTAATGTTGTATATGCTATAATGGTATGGAAACCCTTCGTTAGTTAGTTATATATTAACTTAAAAAATAAATTATTAAATTTAAAAAAGTTTCTAATGTTGTATATGCTATAATGGTATGGAAACCCTTCGTTAGTTAGTTATATATTAACTTAAAAAATAAATTATTAAATTTAAAAAAGTTTCTAATGTTGTATATGCTATAATGGTATGGAAACCCTTCGTTAGTTAGTTATATATTAACTTAAAAAATAAATTATTAAATTTAAAAAAGTTTCTAATGTTGTATATGCTATAATGGTATGGAAACCCTTCGTTAGTTAGTTATATATTAACTTAAAAAATAAATTATTAAATTTAAAAAAGTTTCTAATGTTGTATATGCTATAATGGTATGGAAACCCTTCGTTAGTTAGTTATATATTAACTTAAAAAATAAATTATTAAATTTTAAAAAGTTTCTAATGTTGTATATGCTATAATGGTATGGAAACCCTTCGTTAGTTAGTTATATATTAACTTAAAAAATAAATTATTAAATTTAAAAAAGTTTCTAATGTTGTATATGCTATAATGGTATGGAAACCCTTCGTTAGTTAGTTATATATTAACTTAAAAAATAAATTATTAAATTTAAAAAAGTTTCTAATGTTGTATATGCTATAATGGTATGGAAACCCTTCGTTAGTTAGTTATATATTAACTTAAAAAATAAATTATTAAATTTAAAAAAGTTTCTAATGTTGTATATGCTATAATGGTATGGAAACCCTTCGTTAGTTAGTTATAATATATTAACTTAAAAAATAAATTATTAAATTTAAAAAAGTTTCTAATGTTGTATATGCTATAATGGTATGGAAACCCTTCGTTAGTTAGTTATATATTAACTTAAAAAATAAATTATTAAATTTAAAAAAGTTTCTAATGTTGTATATGCTATAATGGTATGGAAACCCTTCGTTAGTTAGTTATATATTAACTTAAAAAATAAATTATTAAATTTAAAAAAGTTTCTAATGTTGTATATGCTATAATGGTATGGAAACCCTTCATTAGTTAGTTATATATTAACTTAAAAAATAAATTATTAAATTTAAAAAAGTTTCTAATGTTGTATATGCTATAATGGTATGGAAACCCTTCGTTAGTTAGTTATATATTAACTTAAAAAATAAATTATTAAATTTAAAAAAGTTTCTAATGTTGTATATGCTATAATGGTATGGAAACCCTTCGTTGGCGAGTCCGACTCGCATTTGACCGATTTTTA
Organism: Helleia helle; assembly: GCA_963853865.1. Lineage (NCBI taxonomy): Eukaryota > Metazoa > Arthropoda > Insecta > Lepidoptera > Lycaenidae > Helleia > Helleia helle. Next base: position 12,225,355 of record OY971433.1, on the reverse strand, counting down.
TTACAATATTGATTGCACCACAGTCACTGATATATACATTTTTATTTTATTATATACAAAAAATGCTAGTTACTGCTGAAAATGAATGAATGAATATTTTTTTTTTATTAATTACATATTTTTTTACATAAAAACATTTTTTTTCAGACTGCTCAAAAACGTTTATCAAATATGGCAGAGTTAGAGAAAGAGGTAAATCGCCTCCGAGCTTCGGAGAGATCACTTCGTGATGCCATATGCAATAAATTACTACTCGAAGAACAAGTACATGTTCTCACAACTAAGGTTGAGTCGCTGCAACCAGTCCAGCAGGAATTACATGAGGCTAAGGTGGGTACTTTTATGTTGTTTTCGCCATTTTTTTTTAAATTGAGCGTAGGAGGAAAACGAGCAGTCGAAGCCTTTTGGCGACTATCGACGCCCATACACATCCGCACAACCAGATGGGCCACCGGAAACTTACAAATCGCACAAAACGCGACAACATAGCTATCACTGGACGCCGGTATTATGTGAGCGAGAGGTCCACCCCGGTCGTGCCGGACCAATGTCGATTGTTACCGATAATTTTCGTTTTGGTAACAATAATCTAAAGAAAGAAAGTTCCTACTCTTGGATCTTTGAGACCTATATTTATAATTTGAACAGGTACTCTTTTTTTATGTCATCTGGGGCAAACAGCGGTCGGAGCCTTACGGCGCCGACGCCCATACACATCCACACAAACAGAGGCCACGCAGATGCGCCGCCCTCCTTTTCCCTATGTGTTATGTGAGCGAGAGATAACCAGTTCGGCTGCAATGCAGCATGGCACTACTTCCTGCCTATCCAACTATCATAAAAAAATCGATTGTAGGTGAAGATAGCGTCGCTGGAGACGTCAGTGGAGGCATGGGCGAGTGCGGCTCGCGCGCACGGCGTGGACAGCGCGCGGGCGCTGGGGGCTACCCTCGACGCGGCGCTCAGCGGACAGCTCGCCGCCGCTGCGGGCGCGGGGACGGCGCAGTCGCAGCGGGCGCAGCTGGCGGAGGTATACTTATTATAAACTTTCATTTAACTTGCAATCTTCATTCAACCACAACATAAGATAGAAACTTGCAATGTACGTTGGTTTGGGTGGAATCTTGCTACTCGATTTTGAAACAAATATCTTACACTGATTAAGCTGAAATTTTGTATACACGTTTAATTTGGTTGACAACGCATGATTAGCTGTGTGACATCAATGTAAATCCTATATGGCGGAAACCGCAAGATGGCGGACCAGTTATTTTCAATGCACTCCTACAATATGAATATCAAACAAATGGATTTGCTGAGAATAACTCGAAACAAAGTGATGCTACTCTAAATTCAATATGGCGCATCACATTACACACAATATGGCGGACTTACCTATACTCGTGACGACATTTATCTTTATTCCTTTAAACTTTTAAAATTGTTACATGTGTTTTTTGCTTATAGGAAGTAGCCACAATAAAATTTGAACGTGACAAAGCCACAGCAAAGTTGAATGATCTTCAGACTGTCCGCAAGAATCAAGAGAGCCTCATTCACCGGCTACAAAAGCGTCTATTGCTGGTCACAAGAGAGAGAGACAGCTATAGGTATGTTGTTAGAATCTCATTTAAAAACCCTTCCGTTGTCAGTTTCTTAAAGCTAATCAAATCTAGTAAAATGTATTAGGTCTTTACCTATGAAATTGCCGTTTTATATGAGAAAAATTAAACGATTTTTTTTCGTGTTTTTTTTATTTGTATTAATCGAAGTAATCACCCACGCAATCAATGCATCTTTGCCAACACAGTGGAAGTTTATTGATGCCCTTCTTAAAGAAATCAGCTGGACGGGAGGCAACAAATTCTTCAAAGGCATTCTGTACTGCCTCTCGGGTATTGAATTTTTTTCCCACTAAGAAGTTATCCAAATTCTGGAAAAAGTAGTAGTCTGTAGGCGCAAGGTCTGGTGAGTAGGGCGGATGACGGAGAGCTTCCAACCCCAGTTCTTGCAACTTGGAGACCGTCTGCTGTGCAGTAAGAGGTCGTGCAGGAGCAGCGGACACGGGCGATTGACTAATGCTGGTTGGAGATGTGCCAGCTTCTCCATCATTGTGTTCAGTTCTTCACAGTACACATCTGCAGTAATGCTCACCCCGTTTAGTAAGAAGCTGTGATGAATCACACCGGCGCTAGACCACCAAACAGTGACCAACACTTTTCTAGGGGTAAGTTTTCGTTTAGGGCATTGTTTAGGTGCTGAACCAGGATCCAACCAACTTGCTGAGCGCTTGCGGTTATCAAACAGAATCCATTTCTCATCGCAGGTGCGGCTCAAAATTTCTTCATTTGTGTGTCTGTTGAGCAGTGCAAGGCACGTCTCGACGCGTACTTCGCGCTGGCGATCATTGAGTTCGTGGGGCACCCATTTGTCAAGCTATTTTACCTTGCCAATTTGACGCAAATGGACCAATATTGTTTTGACACTAAAGTCGAAAGCTGCTGCTAATTAAGCCGTAGATTGTGTATCATCAGCTTCCACAATCGCCTTTAATTCGTCATTGTCGACCAAAGTCTTCGGACGACCGCGAGGTACATTTTTCAGGTCGAAATTTCCAGAACGGAAGCGAGCAAACCAATAACAGGTGGTGCCGTTGGTTTGTAGTGTTAGCTCCACAGAACTATATCAAGATAGAAGTAAAGAGTTCCGTAATTTGTATGGGGACCGAGCGTGTAACATTTTGCGTAGGTACGATGACGTCACGAGTGTAATTTAGTGATGTGAAAACACATAAGCCGCACGAACACAATTCAAAAGCATCGATTCAAATATCGGTTATAACATGGCACCGATTTTATCAGTAGTATTGTTCAAATAAACTATTTTATGATAGCGTGCTATGGACGATAAACTATATTTTTATACATTGAGTAGCTATATTATAGACTATAATATTATAACGTGTAATCATTTAAAAGCTTGTTTTTTATTATTAATAATTAAAATGTTGATTTGATCAGATAATATAGATACGGCGCCGACCGTCCACTGGCGCCCTTATTAGAGGGATTGTAATTTCTAATAAACCAATCAATTTCTTTAAAGTCATCGGTGATAATAGTTGTAGTCCTTCTGATTCAACTTTTGGTCTTTGTCACATAGTGTCATTTTCCTTATTTTTAGCTTAATCATCTAAACGGCAAACTTTTTTATTTAAGTAATGAATCCAAAAATACGGAATATAAAACTATATCACATAAATCAATAATACGGTAGTTGACAATTTTTGGAAAAGTGTTTTTAAATATTCCTTTAAGAGCCCCTTCTCCCAAAACTATAGGTATTTAACGCACCGAATCGGTTTGCACTTGCGTTGCGCGGGAGATGTTTTTATATGAACTCCGGTGACCTACCACGGCCGGCAAGCACGCCACAGTATACCAATATGCAGTAGATTGACTATGCTCGAATTATTCTTAGATGTGATAAATGATAATTAATAATTATGCATAACAAAATCTTGTTGTTGTTATAGTTATCTAGTTTTGGATTTATAGAAATACTAGCTGGTGCCAGCGACTTCGTCTGCGCAAGATAAGATAGTTTTATTTCTTCACTAATTAATCGAAAGGAACTTCGATCCATCCGGGTGTCCCTTGACACCTCTCTTTAGTTTTTTTATATAAAAAGTATCCTATGTTACTTCTAATACCTCCAAGAATATGTGTACAAAGTTTCATGATGATCGGTTAAGTAGTTTTCGCGTGACACAATGAGCACAATGGTTAGCGTGTTAGCGTTCAAACCGGAGGTTGCGGGTTCGAATCCCGCCAGGGAACAAAAAGTTTTCTGTGTTCCTGGTTCATGGATGTGTATTAAATATATTGTGTATTATAAATAAAAAAATCTTAAATATGTGTATAGTATAAAATATTAAATATATTTCCATTGTCTGGTACTCGTAACACAAGTTCTTCGAGAACTTACCACGGGACTAGATTGACGTGGTGCAAAAAGCATCCTTAGATATTATTATTATTATGGGAGTCGGTAGTCATCTAAGGCTCCGAATGCTCGTTTGTTAGCTAAGGCCTTTTTTTTTTTTGACGTCAAACGTCATCACAGGAGATGGGCCTGCAAAGGAATCTGCTGACAGGGTCATAGGTTGTATGCCTGTTAGCTAAGGCCTAAGCTATAAAAAAAATCAATCATTCTAAGAATGCTTGTAGGAGATTAAAAAATTGTAGACAAACATATTCTTTTATACTATATTAATTGTTTTAATTGTTTTAAAATTCAACAAAATTTAGTTGTCGTATATTTAGGTCCAGGTTCATTTTCATCGACCCATACATCATCGATTAATGTTAGACACGGGTCTCCTCTGAGAAGAGGGTCAAGGCCATAGTCCTCACGACACTGTCCTGTGGGTAGGGGGCTAGGAAATTATTGCAAATCAGAAATATTTTGTGATGAAGGTTCCTCATTTTCTTTATTGTAGGACAATTTGAATTCTTCAAGTGTTAACAATTTCTAGAAGAAGACATCACTACATAGTATAAACTATAAAGCAAAGTCGCTTCCCGCGTCTGACTGTATGTATGCTTACATCTTTAAAACTACACAACGGATTTTGATGCGGTTTTTTTAATAGATAGAATGATTCAAGAGGAAGGTAATAGGTACATGCATAATATAGTAGATAAACACTCATAATTTTAGAAGTTTCTGATGTGATGTCATAAATAAGCACATTTTTTGCACTTACATTGCAAACGCTGGATGAACCCTAACAGATAGATCAAAATAATGTACTACATTATTATACACCTTAGCCGGGCCCGGTTCCGAATTAATTATTATTGTATCAATGTATGGTAGAATTGTGTATCCTAAATATGCATACTGAAAAGTCCGCGATGGCATAATATGTCTACATTAGTTAAATATAACATACTACCTATATCCATTTTAATACTTTAAAAAATTGCCAATTATAAAGCGGTAATATAAAAGCTATTCACAAAAATACGGTATTAATCACTACATATTATTATAAAATAAAGTCCTACGCCCGTCCATAGATAAATAATTATCATCAATGCGTATATGGTTGTATATCTAAGTTAACGCGGGCGAAACTGCGGGCAACAGCTAATTTGTGATAAAACTGTATTAAGATTCTTTTTCCTTATTTTACTTTTTTTATTCGCCATTTCAATTAAATAACTAGGTACTACACAAACTCAAGTATCTTTTTATTTACACTAATTAAAGGTTTTGTATTGCAAACTAATTACAACTAAGAACAACTATTGTTAGTAAGTATTAAGTAGCTATATTATTTACACTGTGTCGTCTTATTTATTTAGACGTAATAATATAAAATGCGCGGTAACAACGTAGTCACGAGCAAAAGCGGCACAGGTCCTACTTCGATGACGCCCGGCTGGGTACTGGAGCGACGTGGTGCGATGCGCGAGAGCCATTTTTATCGTTTTTTATTTTTCAAAAATTTTTGAAGTGACATAATAAAGATCTATCCAATCATTTCCACGTCATCCCCGTTTAGCAATTTAAACGTAAAAGTTTCATTAAAATTGAGTTACCCGAAATCTCATACTACTCAATTTGCTTTTAAAATCGACGTTACTTTAGATTTTTTTTTTTTATCATGTAAAATGTTAAATATTGTATTTTTATCCAAAAAAATCCCTAGATCAAAGATGTATCTATACCCTATTTTTTATTATTATTTTAAAATGACGACTTCTATGAAAACACCTCGATCTAGAAACAACAATTTGGGATAAGGGCCCTTAAGAGAAATATGAATATTTCATTGTAAAAACTAAGTCACAAGGTTTATGTTTTGTATTGCAGACCATGACGTCACGAGCTCTCATTCGCGTTCATTATCACGTGATCAATGGGTCTATTTTCGTAAATTTATTTCTCGAAAATATTAATTAATCTTATATATTTTGGTTAGTACGATTGATATTTTGCAATTCTGTATATTTAATTACCATAATAAATAAAAATCTTCTATTATTTTTGTTACTGTCAACTACCGTATTGGAGAATGAATAGGCCTACAAATAATCACTGTTAGATTGTAGAAAAATTAACTGGTTTATTAAAAAACACAATCCATTTATTTTTGGAGTTATACTTCTTTTAGCGCGTTAGGGAAAAATTATGAGTCACGAAAAACCGACACCCTGAAGTTAGCTATAGTCAACATTATTTTATATAACAATATTCACATAATGACAGTATAGACGTCAAAAGAAGATATAGCTTATAACTACACAATAAGCAAAAAGGTTACGCGTGTACATAAGTACACACACTTTTTTATATAAGGATCATTCGGAAAACTGAAATAAACTTGTAATATAGAAGTAGCCATAACCAGTTAGAAAACAATACATAACCAGTTTCTCAATAATATTTGCTTTGCATTAAAATGCTAAAAATAAAGGTTTATTATTTTTATTTTATATTTTACATACATTACATTATAGCTACATAATAATATAAAATGAAATTATCACTTCCTCTGCTTTCAAAATAGATTTTAATCGAGTAAGAAAATCGCAGTGTAGGTACAGCACTTTTGACAGAAAAAATGAGAAATCGTCTTCAACGTGACCTGACAGTTTTAATAGCATATTTTACATTGCTGGTTTTGAACGCCCACCAAGTCTGGCTCGTTAAATAAAAGCCGCAATGGAAAACTAGCGTTAGACACAGTCGCCCGCTACTGTTTTGATGAAAATAGTAAAATAAATGGCTTTTAAATTAATAACAGATTTTTCAGGACAAATAGTACTTACTGGTGAAAGGAAATACCTCCATTAACAGTTCCAATTTTACTGGTAGTGTTTGAACAATTAATTATTGAACAACGAGTCATTTTGTTTTTAAAACCTTACGTCGCATGCTGACCGCGTTTGGGAGTATACTAAAGTTCGCAGCGAGCAATGGAGTCGTCGAGTCGTCTTTTTGCCAGGCGAGGTACATACACTCTTTACTTCTATCTCGATATATTTCTGTCGTTAGCTCCGTAAATGTCGTTGATGTTGCGTGCCGCTTGTGCCGCGTTGCTGCCACGACAGTAATCATATTCCATAATTACTCGAATTTTTAACGTATCCATGATGACGAAAAAGATTGAAATGCGCTGAAATTGTAACACTAATCAATAAACAAATGTCTACTTTTGGAAAAAGAATTCCATATTTTTAAAATAAAATTAATTTGAAATTAGAATTCTTAGCCAAACAAAAATTATTGTGATTTGAAATGGCCAGTACTGCAGAACGGCAATTTCATAGGTAAAGACCTATTATATTTATTTTTTATATTTAATAGTACCTAGATTTCTCAACGACAATTAAATCTACCAATGGTTTCAAACTCTATTATTATATTCTGTCATAGATTTTAAATTTTGTTATCTAAAAACGGCTCAGGAAGAATACCCCATTCTACTTTATGTTATCCTTTAGATACCTACTTTTTGATCTGATCGATTTAAATGTGGTGACGGCAAAGCCTGTCATAATATCGTGATGCCCCCACTATGACGCCGCTCTCAGCTCCATTGTACGCTCGCACGTATACTATAATTTTTTATCTTTCGTTATAGATTCGATCGATTTTTTCTTAATTTTGAATTATCACATTCCTTTGCGGAAATCTATAATATGATTTATTGAATTATATATTAGTTGCATGCATATAGCTTTCCCACACTGCGTACGAACATACCACAATATAAAACCGCAACCACACAACGCACGTTTCGCCTCGACACCGGGGCAATCGTATAGTGAATAAATGTTAAAAATTTACGAATAAATAATGATTTCAGACAGCAACTGGACAGCTACGAGAAGGAGTTGACAGTGACCCTGAGCGGGGACGCGGGCGCGGGGGGCGCAGCGCTTCTGTCGGCGCGCGTAGAGCAGCTGGAGCGGGCGCTGCAGGGCTACCGGGACCTACTGGCCACGCACGATCACGACACACAGCTCAAGGGTCAGTATTCAGTACTCAACCTTTTTTTATAGAAGAGGGAGCAAACGGACAGTCGGTTCACCTGGTAAGTGACCAGCGACATCCATAGACACCTGCACCAGAGCATTAGCTGGTGCGTTGCCGGTCTTTCAAATATGAGGTAAACCGTTGAGTCAACAAAAACATGTATGAACATTTAAAATTACGATTATCCTAATTGTATTCATTTTGAGATGTGCTGATCTTCGAACGTGTTTCGGAGGGAAGGGCAGGACAGGCAGTGTAATACTGGCACCGAGAATTATCTTACTTTTCAGGATAGAAAATGCATGATTGAGTCGCAGGCTCATTATTTATTCGTAGGTTGCAGGTAAACCTGTTTATATTCATAGGCACGCTGACCACATACCATTAGGTGGAATGTCTGCCTAAAATTCAACTAGAGCACTGGTTCTTAACCTTTTAGTCAAGAGAGACTATTTGTCAAAATGTCTGTATTTCCATGGACCATCCCATGGATAATATACAGCACATAAATGTAATTTATTCGATATCACTTATTTATTAGAATGGCTCAGCAAACAAATTGGGATGGTTCCGGATACCACCTATTAGAAACACTGATCTAGAGGATGTCTACATCAACATTTCTGTACAGCGTTGGAGAGCGCCCGGTCGGATGCGAGCAAGCACCGCGAGGAGGCGGAGGCGGCGCGGCGCGAGGCCGCCAAGCTGCGCGCGCAGAGAGACACGCTGCAGGCGCATCTCGACCGCCTCGCCACCAGCGCGCCAGAGTCTAAAGTAAGAACTAAAAACCTTCAAAGTTTTCGTTTCATTTCGTCATTCGACCAAATTAGACGTATGTTGTAAGACAACTTATATTCATAGTTTGACGAGTAAGTTTACTCTATACGGATATGGAAAAAGAAATACATTGATTGTATTATTACTCTTTATTCGTTTCTAAACATAATTGATATTTTATTATAAAAGTTCCTATATGTTATTTTATCTTTTATTGTATAATATTTACCTTAAATTATCAATGACACATTCTATAAGTAGCAATCTTTGATCTGCGCTGTCTGGCGAATATTAAATATTGCCAGTTTCGTAATATTTAGTTAAAAACTCTACTAAACTAAGTTGGTTTCTCAGATTTGGCTTGATTATTTTTCAATGTTAGCTTCGAGGTAGTTATATTGGCTCACCAGTAACAAAATAGTTAAATTAAGGTTATTCAGGACTAATATACTTAATGCATTATACAAAATACTATAAAGCTATGTATGCTATGTACTACACATAGCATTACAGTTTTATAGTATTTTTAAGCTTTATAGTGTTTTTAAGTCTAAATAAAGGTGTATTTTGCCATGGTAAACATTACAAATGTACAATGTTTTTTGTTCAATCGTTAAAATGAATATATTGTTATCAGTTTTATCTTGTATATACATCACTATTCAATTTGTAAACAAAGATTCGATGGATAAAATTATAATTTTACAGCAACAAACCTAATGCAAACCATTAGCAAAAGCTTTCAATGTCTTCGAAAATGTTATTTCGTAACCAAACACTGCTTAATAACCAACAAAAATGAATAAATTTGGTACTAACCTGATTAAAGTCAATCTCGAATTGTTATTATGTTTTCGTACACTGCACTGTTTTATACAACACGAAGGCATAACAATAGTTTTATGCAAAGCTCTAACACCAAATGAAATCTTCTTTCTATGCGTATTTTTCGAAAATATTTATAAAAACATCATAAGCGAACACCGGCTGCCAGTGCATCCACCACGTAATCACAATTCTCAACAGTGCGGGACCGGCCGCATTTAAGCATATGTCACGACGTGACAGAAGAATGTTATCAAAATTCGAAAAGACAAAATATTATCTATCTCTTATGACTCATTCAATAATTGCAACGTTAGAGCGACACAACATGATATTTCACATATAAATGTCGATTTTATATATATAAATGCATCGACAATGTATTTATAGTAGAATAGGGCTACTCCTTATATAATATATTCCTACCTCTTTGACATCGACATGTTAATGCGACATTATGACGTCATTCTTATTTTTTTATTATATCAAAATTTCATAATGTCATAATTCTGAATTATTAGTTTTTACTACTTCAACGACAGTCCCTATGACTGGTTAGATTTTTTTTTCTTTTTTGAAGAGAGGGCAAACAGGTAGTTGGTTTCGGTTGTAAGTAATCGGTGACGTCCATAGACACTCTCTATATCATTAGCAGATGCGTTGCTCTCTTTCCTTGAAGGTTCCTATGTCGTATCGGTTCGGAAATATCGTTCTTGTGTCGATTGAAGAGGATTTATTGATTTTAAAGATACTTTATTTACTTTAATTTTAGTGTTGGTGAATAATCATTTACTGTCAAATACCAGTTGCTGCAGTACTCAGCTGCAGCAGCCACTAAACCGTCTGCGTGCTGTAACTCGGAGGCCGCAAATAAAAAAAATCAGCAAAGGACAGCCGAACGTGCATGGAATTTAAATGTATCAATTTCTTAAAATTGTAAAAGAAAACTATCTGCTTTGTTGCAGATTCTACACCTCAAGGATAATCCTGCGGCTATAGCTCAGAGACAAATTCAATTAGATTTGGATGCAGCTCAGGAGGAGGTGGGTCTGCTCCTCTGCAATGTCATCATCCTTTCTAATAATGGACACTAAGATAATCTGTTTATTTTTAGATAAAGCAATTGAAAGCTGCCCTGCAGGAAGGTGGACAAAGTTGTCCTGAGGAAATACAAAAGTTGCAACAACAAGTGGAAAAGAGTCGCATCAAAATGCAGAGGTGAGTGTTAACTGTTATGGTACTACCATGCTGCTATATAATGTTTGAAACTGTTTACAAATTTTAGTAAACATTTTATAACAACATTTTATAATTTTCATAAATGATGACCCCAATGTTACGTAACTCCGGGTTCGTGGAACTGCTGTTTGTAAAGTTAAAGAAAAATAATAAAACTGATTTATACAAGTAAGTAATGTAACTCACAACAAATAATAATTGCTCAATCTCAAATATTGTAGGAATTTTTAATTGGCATATATTCCTATTTTTATTAGCTATAGATTACTGATTATGTACTTAAAATTTCTTTGATGAATTAAAGGTTGTATATACAGGCTGGAATTTTGGGACGGGTTAGTAAGGGCAGGTACCTTAACCGTTATAGTTACGGGATAAAGTTCCTAGGAGACCATCCTTAACTTTTCAAGATACTCGGAACTGCATTCACAGATTTTTTAGAAAATGTAAGGTGAGCTAAAAAAATGCTAAAATTCAAAAAAAAAAAAGTATGCCTGTCGATCCTACTTCATATGGGAATCAAAAGACTATGAGACCATGTAAGACCTTTTGATCCCTATACGACATATATTTTAGCATTTTTTCGCTGGCCGTACATCTTCTCAAAAATCTGTAAATGCAGTTCAGAATATCTTAAAAAGTGTTATGGATAGTATCCTAGGAACGTTTTCCTGAAACTATATCAGTTAAGGTACCTGCCCTTACTGACCCGTCTCAAAAATCCATCCTGTATACCTGATTCAAGAGGCGGAGCTTGTACCCACTAGACTAGAGTTTTAGACCATGGTTATTAAATGTAACATAATAGTAATTGACGTATATTTTATTGTTAAATTGTATCTATACACATTATATTTTTGCATTATTATTATTTATCAGGATGTGTCTAATGTTGTACTTGTGTATTTTAAAAGTAACAGTTCTTAAAAGAGATAGTGTATTTAGGCTCTTTTTTATAAATGTACAAATATAATAATAATAGTAATATCAACCCTCATATGTATATCCCACTGTTAGGCATGGGTTTCTTCTTCGAAATCAGAGGAGGAGGGTGTTGGGCCATAGTTCACAGATGCGCTGGCCCGATGCAGACTGGTGAACTTCACACACCTTCAAAGACTTTTAGTCTCATGGGGCACGCAGGTTTCCTCACGATGTTTGCTTCACCGGTGAGCGAGCCATGGCCTTGTCTTCAGGCGCTCGTAGAAGTTTAGAAAAATCCATTTGTAGGCATCACAGACGTCAGGTACCCGGACCTCTAACTCAAGAGGTGGAGCCCACACCCACTATAGTCTAGACTGTCGTCGCTAAATCCTATCAATGTACAAGTTAAAATATATTTATAATATAATCTGTATTTTTCAGAATGAAGGAACAGTTTACATCATCCGCACAAGAATATAGGGATGTCTGTTACATGCTCCTAGGATACAAAATAGATAGAACTGGTCATAAAAACTATAGGTATGTATCATTTGCAATTTTGCTACTGAAACTAATTTCATTAAGGTCCTATCTAAAATATGAATAGCTTTAATTTTAATAAGTTAACTAATCTTTGGATTTTGCCTTATTCAAAGGTTAACACGTCCTAAAAAAATCCCTGAAACTAATGTCCCGACTGAAGTTCACCAGGCACTGGTGCATGGTATCTTTTAATCCAACGAATTTAGTTTTTATAAATTATTTTAAGAGTGTGGCGTTCTTTGTTTTGCTGATGTTGCCATAGAGAAACAAATTATTTTTCTTGTGTGCCTAGTGGTAGGAAGGAATTGTGGGGGAGATATACAAATATCATTTATTAAAAATGTATACAAGCAAATTAAATCTTCTGTATCCGGAGTGTTTGGCAATTAGATATTGATGGGTGTTACACATTGCACTATATAGCTAAGTATTTTACTCGCTACTAAATACAAAATATTATATCCCACAAAGCACTTCAAAAGTAACTTCAAATCCAATTGTTTAAAAAAAAAAATATTGACTTAATATAGATTAATTTAATGCACATCTTACAAATTCAAATTACCTTTATTTAGTAGGTAACAAAAATAAGAAATATTGAAGAAGACTTCACCATATTATTTTAATTTCAGAATATCAAACATGTATGCGGACTCATCTGAGGAGTACCTCACCTTCACTCTATGTGATGATGGCATCGAGATGGTACACACCGAGTACTCGGCCACGCTGACAGACCTGGTAGAGCTACACCTGCACCAGCACCACTCCATACCACTGTTCCTCAGCGCTCTCACCATGGAGCTGTTCACCAGAACTACCATGCAGCAGGATGTGCAAGAGTGTTAAGTGAAAACTCGAAGATCACTTATTGATAGGTTCTATTACGATTGATAGAAAAAGACAGAATGTGTTACTATGACTAAGCCTAATATTGGATATAAAGACATCGATATAAAATGTCCTATGTCAAAGTTTACCAACTTAGGTTGTTCTCTATTATCTTTGTAAATATTTTAATGGTAAATTGACATTAGTATTACACAGTAAATCTATATCTAATAGCCTCTAAAGTCGAATTATCAGTCACTTCCTTGTTGAAGTTGGTATTTTGAACCCTCAACGCAAGTGGCACAGTGTCTCTTCAACGGGTGAACCCATTTAGATGGGGTTTTTCTAGCAGTGGTTTTTAGAAATGTTTTATCCAAAATCTGTTTAGCCATTTCAAATTCAATCAGCTCTTTTTTTATGCGTGGGCCTTTTTAAAGGTATAAACATTCCTATTTCCCCGATGTCAAAAATATAAGCTACTTATTTGTGTAGGTATAAAAATAGTCAATCAGTGACAGAATGTAAAGATTTAAGGGACTCAGTGAAAGTGAACAAAACAATCGGTGTGTGTTAAGAATAATTAATTTAAATGTAATAAATTGCGTTTTGCATTATATCTGTATCTTTTGTTTTATTGTTTATGGTAAGGTTATTTATCTAATGCAAAATATCCAAATTTGGTTATTCGGGTTATGTTGTAGTATTAAACACATTTGGCTAGTGATAATAAAATATCGGTTTTGTTTCTACATTTCATATGTAACGAATATTTTTTTTAAATAGCGGACGCACTAGATTGACTAGTGTTCTGTATTGCAAAAAAAGATAACTCCGCTTATTAATAGCGTTTATCTTAATTTTTATTCAAATAAAAATAAAAGGATTCTCTAGTGAAAGTGGGATGGGGTTAAAGTAAAATATAATATTTCCATTTAAAATATTTATGAAGAAACAAAGACAATATATTATACATCATATCTAATGTTTGCAATGAGTTAACTGCAACAATTTAGTAGTACCTACGATAAATCTGTAGCAGAAATGTTAACAACTAACTACATTTACTACGCGTAAACTTGAATATAATTTTAATAGCAACTCCATTCGCTGTCACTGCTTAGTACTATCTAATAAGGAAACATCTATAGTTACGCGTAAACGAAATAATTGACATTACAAAGTATACATTCAAATGTTATACATAACACTCAATATTATTAAAATAATACAGAGAAGCTTATTTTTATACAGACAAGTGATACGCACTGTAGGTAAACGCATGCATGCACGCAAGTTTGCGTACAGTAACGCCCCCGTACGCAACTCTACATCAAGGAGCTTACAGCTCCAACCTTACATTAACATTAGGGATTTTTTTCATTTACTCTTCTATATGATTATAATAAAAAAAATTACGGATTTTATCGCGGTTTATTAAGATTTTTACAAGCCCGACGTTTCGGATACTTTACAGCAACCATGGTCACGGGAGGACTGAGGTGTCATACGTCCTATCATTACAAAGTTATTCGAAACTACCCTATGATACATCAATATTTTGGTCAGTCCTATCTACGCAGAAAGTGCTAACTGTATCTTTAATCTGTGACATATTATGCTTGGATTTTGATTTGATAATTTTAATAATGGGATCCCAAGCAGGTGGTAAAAGCCAGCCATCTTCTCTATTGAAATTAGGATGTTTTTTAATTTCAATAGCCTCACGGATCATCCTTGGTTGGAATCTATGTTCTTTTGCGAGGACTTGTGGTTTATCAAATCTGATATAATGGCGAGCTTTGTCAAGACTATGTTCACAGATGGCAGACTTAGTGTAGCGACGGTGTTTTAAATCAGCTATATGTTCTCAGCTGTATCTTCTATATGATGTTAATAGTAAAAAACAAAATTGCCTAATGCTACGACACAACATACAATATTAATGACTATAGGTACGACGACTGAAATTTTCTTTTTTAGTTTCGAATTTTAGTCAACTAAATGCTCAAATTCCATCCTACAAGTATGTGCGTATCGTGCTCACAAATATTTATTACGATCTTTTTAGACTCTAGACCTTTTTGAGACAAGTTTTTTTATCAATCCTTGTTACTTTGCAAAATTTATTGAAATTTGAACAATTACATAGTTTTTATTAAAATGGAGGTGCAATCGTTTTCGATCATTAGTCAATACGGATCACTTGCCTGTCGTCAGAAAATGTAATTGTAATACATAAAAGTTTATATAAAACAAAGAAATTACATATAAAGTCTTTGGACATCAAATAGTTTGTAGTAAAATATTTTTAATACATTTTAAATCCTAAAAATACATAATTAAAAATAAACGTTATTATTTTCGTTCTATGATCGATATTAAGGATATGTATAGAATTGTTTAGAGAGATGATATATTATGTTTATAGATCAGAGTAAGAAAAGTATTTACCAAGATTTTTTGGTAAAATTCTGTCTGTCCATGTTTATTGAGTCACTGAGGAGTATGTATATAACAACCACAGAAAATGAATATCTTAGCAGAATTATACCTGAAATAAGATCGATATAGTACATATATTTGTATTTGAGATTCTTTAATGATCGAGTTGATAAAGATTTTGTTTTTTATGTCTTTATGCGTTATACATCCAAAAACATTTACCGCCCCAAGTTTTAGTTCTTCTTCTTCTTTTATTTTTGTCATGTCGGCGTCGCAATTTTCGTTGTGCAACATTCTGCCAGTGTCAAGTATGAGATTAATGAAAATTACGGAGAAACTAAAATTTTGATGCAAACAAACCAATTGTTTGGGTTTTGTTACTGCAGACAAATATATTAAAAACCTCGTCGTGATATCTTAGAAAGTCACTTGTCAGTTTTGTATATTTTCTAGTGGTGTACTATATACATACTATTAATACATCAGTGTGCCCACTATCTCATTACTCAGTGCACTCTTTTTTTATCCCACCAAAGGAGGATGTTCTATGTTTTACTGTATTTATTTATATACGTCAGAATGCGCGTGGTCAGTCAGTAATGCTTTTCACTGTTTTAAATTTTCGTTATTTCATAACTAGTTATAACATAGTTTTTATAAATTATGGACCAAAGTCCGAATATAATCCAAATCATAAAATATTTAAAGCTAAGCAGGACGTCCTTGAACTTAATTTAAAAAAAACCTACATGTATACCATCGCGAACTCACAATCAACATCCGTACAATTAATTATGGAAATATTTTGGAAATAATTTAAAAGTAACAATTACTTTTTATCTACAATCTATAAAGTTACCTAATTTCAGTGTAAAATGTTTCCAAAATAAAAAAAATAAAAATATTTCTAAAAATCTTACACACACATAATACTGAAAAATAGGTATTTTATAACATGACCGAATACAAAAATAATTTCATGATCCTGTTACACACGATTAATTTGAAATATAAAAATAAAACCAAACAAAACAGTAAACATAGATTTCACACCATTTTCTATAACATTATTGCACTAAAATTTTATAACTTAATAATAAATATTGCATAAGCGTTAAAACCACATTTCGTGAAATACATAAAACTATTCAAGTCTTAAAATACCTACTAAAAGTTATTAAAATTTAAAAAAACAAATGTCAGTCCGATGGAAGTGTTACTTCATTAAATATTCTATAAGCATCTTTCATAGTGGCAACTTTAACCTCTGAAAATAAAATTTTCTAGTTTACGAAGTACAGCTTGGCAAAAAAGAGTCTGACGTGGTGACAGGTGGAACTAAATATTTTACTAAATGGAAACCTATGATGTTGACAATACTTGGCCGACAAATACTAGATTTTGAGTAAAGCTTAGTGTTTCACATTTATTTTTAACGATTTGATTAAATTATCTCACTGATTTTCCATATTATGTTGAGACCTAAGTGAAAGTGGCGCCCTCATTTTTTCCATACTCTTTTTTGCCAAGCTGTACTTTAAGTTGTAGAAATAGCGAATTTTGTGCTAACTACACCCCTATAACATTTTGACTAAATATTAAGTACGATTTGGTGCTCAAATTTAATATTGTAGTGTTAATAATTAAATACTATAGAAATACTATCTACAAAGAACAAGAAATGTGCATCAGGTTCGAAGTTCGAAATATTATTTTTTAATTTAGCAACTATGAGCTATGTTTTTAAACTGGCTCCATTCGATTTCGATGCGAGAATCGATTCATCGTTCACATACGATTGAGCTGATTAAAACTTCAATTTAAAAGTAAAGAGATCGAAAAATGACTACCACGTTTAGCGTCCAAATATAAATATAAAATGACACAAAAAATCTAAATTTTAAAGCAAAATAGAAATGAAAATTATCAAATACATTTTTAACATAAATCCGATAAACTAAAATAATTATATTACTGTAACAATTTTGTGATGATTTGAAAATGGCAAATTATAACATGGTAGCCTTTATAACGAGCAGCTGGGTCCAAACTCAGTCTTTTAGTGTTTACTCTTGCAACACTGATCTAGATACAATACAGCGCGTACGCCACAGCATTGACGTGCGAATCTACATGCAGGTTACGTCTACGCAGATTCTATGACTATAGGACTTTAGACGTGTCCTTTTTTCCTTTACTTTTTTCATCAGTCACACTATTGTCCGTTATATTTTTGTTTCCTGCAAAAAAGAAAAGTAAATTACAGTTACATATATGGAATATAATATCGGCGAGAACAATGCGCTTTTTAGGTATATTTCCTATCGGCTACGCGTTGCCTGACTCGAGACGGAAGACTAGACTAGATTCTTCATAAAGGAAATAAGACGAAGGCACCACTCAAAATGGCACCACAGCACATTGCGCAGCCGAACCGATAATGAACAATGGGTAAGTATATTAGTAGATTATAGCAACCTTTGCAAGGTCCAGGGTGCAACGGATCGACGACGGTGCCCGCGTGGCAGGCGGCGCGCTGCAGCCGGCACCACGACGAGTAGGTGCGTGCGTCCGAGCCGCACAGCGGTCGCCGCGCGCCGCCGCCGCATGCGCCACACGACACGCAGCGCGCGCCGCTTGCGCCGCCCGACACGCAGCGCTGACCCGCGCCGCACCGTATCGACGAACACGTCGCGTTACCTGACGTACATGTAGGTACTTATATTTAAAAAATCTGGATTTTTATGCATATAAAAAGCTTAATGTTTTTTTTGGTCTTTCCATAACAAATGATAAACTTGATATTCTTGTAAACTTTTAGTATTTATTCATTCTTCCTTGCAACATATTTGAAAAAACGAGATACAGTTCTTAGTAATAAAATTCTACAATACGTTTAAACATTACAAAAGTTATACTTACTCATACAAGAGCCCTTGTAAGCAAGAGGCAAGGCTCTTCCCCGCTCGCACGCCGCCTTCCTGAGCGCACACGCTCCAGCGTACGTGCGTCCGTCGACGGCGCACACGGGCGCGCCCGCCACGCTACACCCGCCGCATCGCACGCAGTGTGCGCCCAGCTCTGCGTCCAACACGCAACGTTTTTCGCCGCCACAACGAACGCCTTCACAGCTACCAACTGAAAAGAGAATGTGTTTACACTATTATACCTTTTTTTTTCGGCCTGATGCCCTTTGAGTTCAATCGGAACAGAAAGCTTCTTTTAATTTCCATGAAAACTATATATGTTAGAAGTTTACAAAACCATTCATATATAATAAAGTTTGCAAGCCCGACGTTTCGAATACTTTACAGCAACAATGGTCACGGAAGGATTTAATAAACCGCGATAAAATCCGATCATTATAATGAGTGAAATTCCGGTAAACATTAGAAAACAATATTTTTGCTCTTAGTAGCCCAGTTATTGGGAAAGGTTGAGGGTTATTTATTTTGGAGGCGTTTTGTATGTGGGGGAATAATTTCCACGCGCGCTCCGCCCACTTTACCGTTGAGTTCACAGTTTCGATGAGTTAGCTTCATTTACTTCCGTGCGCAAATACGAGACGAAAGACACTGCCGCCGCTAATGAACACAAAGGCGTATGCGGTATAAGCCCCGAAAGTGTTAAAAAATCAGATAAAATAAACTACGCAAGTAAATAACATGATTTTTCCCAATTCGCCAGATAATTAGCATTACTATCGTTTCTGAAATTTTCGAAGTATAAACGCATAGTTCCGGAATTATTAGTAAAAACAAAAACAAAATTGGACACTTCTTTGGAATGTAAATTTATCGGGGAAATTTTATTTTAATTTTTTTAAATTATAGGGATCGGCCGTCTTAGCGTTCATTGAGGGAGGCCTATGTTCAGCAGTGGACGAATGGAGGCTGATGATGATGATATGTCCCACTGCTGGGCACTGGTCTCCTCGAAATCAGGCGAGGAGTGTTTTGGTTCACACACTTTCAAAGACTTTTAATCTCATCGGACATGCAGGTTTCGTCACGATGTTTCCTTCACTGGTGAGCAAACTTCTCGTGTTTAGGTGCACATAGAAAAGAAAAACCCATTTCTGGCATCACATAGTCAGGATCGAACCCAGACCTCTCGGTTCACTTAAGAGGCCGGGCCCATACCCATCGTTCATCGTTGCTCACAATTTTTTTTAATGATATTTCCTTCATCTTATCTTATCGTTGTTAAAAAAATCTATTTTTATTTAAGAAATCAAACAAAAAATCCAACCCAACTGTTTTCAAATCAGGTTGTGATCGGCCCATGTAACATAATAAGTGGAAAACCCGTGCTGCTCGAATATACGGAGTTTTAACCGATTGTATCGTGTTACAGCTAGTCAGTAGTCAGTCTAGACTAGAGCATTATCGAGGAGCACTCGAGCTTAGATTACGTTTCGTTTATCAAGTTCGAAATCAGGCCGTGCCGACTGATGGATGGTTTTGCGTTACAATATTTAAGTGCTTGGGAAATAAGCGGTTATAATGGTCTACTAGTATTTAAACATAAATCTGATCCTATCACCGTCCCTTTCATCGTCTTATTTCAAGGTT
Organism: Helleia helle; assembly: GCA_963853865.1. NCBI lineage: Eukaryota > Metazoa > Arthropoda > Insecta > Lepidoptera > Lycaenidae > Helleia > Helleia helle. The sequence goes on along the minus strand of OY971433.1, from coordinate 12,205,148 downwards.
ACAATTTGTTTTTTGTGATGGAAAATCTATACGTCTATGATCTATCTAGGTATATCATCTATAAATAAAATTGGAGTGTCTGTTTGTAATATTTATGCTTTTTATTGAATGCATATAATATATTATATGTACACGGTACATATACCAAAATAGCATTTTTTTTACAATTTTTGTACGTCCGTCGGTCTGTTTGTTCCGGCTAATCGTACTGAAACGGCTGAGCCGATTTTGACGGGACTTACACTGACAGATAGCTGATGTAATGAGGAGTAGTAACTTAGGTTGTAAAATAATCATCAATCCGCGTACGGCTCTAAATCTAAGTTAACGCGGACGAAGCTGCGGGCAACTGCTAGTATATTATAAGGGCGAAAGTTTGTAAGTTTAGATGTTTGTTGATCTTTCACGGCAATACGGCTGAACTGATTTGGCTGAATGTTGAAATGGTGATGACTTATACCTTGGATTAGGACATAGGCTATACAAATAATCAACATCAATCAGGATACGTTTGTAAATATAAGTTAACGCAGGCGAAGTGTGGGCATCAGATAGTTCGAAATAAATGGAAGGTGTTTTATGTTAGAAAACCAAAAGGGAGAGGATACTCATTGCATATGTTTATCTCCTGATGATAGTGCCTTCAAAGCATTATTGCGCTGAGGAATAAAAGTGTGCAGCCCATTTAAAACTTTAAATAAAGATATTTTTTTTCTTTTACGCCGGGAAATGCTCTGAGGCATTACGCCTGGGGACTGGGTCTCCCCAGGTGGGTATGTGAGACTCGCTGCGCCCGAAAGATGGTAAATGGACGCAGCTCTTACCACTAAAACCCGGCGAGTGCCACCAGTGCCGCCTTGGTGAGGTGACCCGGATCTGTTAAGCTAACAGGGCACCTCGACGGCTAGTCAGTCCCGCAAGGGACCGACGCCACCTCTACAGAGGGGTTGTCCCGCATCACAGAATAACCTCTCCCAACGTCGAGACAGTACAATGGGGTGAAGTCCCCATCCTCACCCCTTGCCCCCTGCTCTTCTGTCCCCTCTTCTTATAAGAGGGGTACAAAGAGCCCCCTCGGCTCAATTGGCTTCGCCCAAGGTTCTGGGCTCACCCTAGGTTACTGAGCCCCACCCAGAGGGGTCCCTCTGTGGAGGTGGCGTCGGTCCCTTGAGGGACTGACTAGCCGTCGGGGTGCCCTGTTTGCTCAAAAGATCCGGGGCACCTCACCAAAATCGGCATTGATGGCACTGGCCAGGTTTTAGTGGGTGGAGCTGCATCCGCCTTACCACCTTTCAGACGCAGCGAGTCCCTCATACCCGCCTGGGGAGACCCACTCCCCCGCGGGATGCCTCAGACCATTTACCATCGTAAAAGAAAAAAGAAGTCGTACAATATTCTAGATGGGTTGACGATATGTGAAGTAAATGAAGTTTACTTCACCGTTTACTAAACAGTACAAATGTCTTCAAGACTTCAAGACTGAAGTGCAAATAGGTGCGTGATTTTATAGATTGGAATGTGTTATCAGTGTTGTTAATGGCATAGCGTAAACTAAGTCCTTAAGATTTATGATAAAAGTATTCTACATCCTGGTTCGAGTTGACTATGTTCAAAAATGTATGCAATTCTTCAGCCGTTTACATGTTTTCGAATAACAAACAAAACCAATAAAATAACATTCATACCTACATGTGTTTAGGATAGCTATGGATTCTCTTTTCGCTGTTTTCCGTGGTGTACGCCAAATACGCCAAAAGATGTTTCACATAAAAAAATGGTAGTCACAGGGGCTGGCGAGTGCCGACAGAAGTGAAAACTTATAACTTAGAATTATGACAATATTGTATTTATAGAAGATATAGAAGTTTTCACTTCAAAAATCTCTAACATAAATAACCCTCATAAACAAAAGCCCTCATTCCTTTTTCCTGACTTACGAAACTCACGAAAAATTTTGTTTGCAAGTCTTGCAAACAAACAAATTCTTCAGCTTTAAATCTATACTAATATATATTAGGTATTACTACTTTTACTAATAAAATATATATTAGTATAGATAATCTGGCATCATATTGGCGTCATGCAAACTATTTCCAATAAAGGGTTCATGAAAATAGATAATTCAAAATTAAAAAAAAAATAGAAAATTTGTAAATAGTATTTGAAAGTTATCTGTTTAATAACACCGCGTTAAAGATAGAGGCCTCAGATCAAGTAAAAAAAGGTAGCGCACTTGGAACAAGAAAGTGAAGCCACTTTTTTAAGTATGTGTGAGTGAATGAAGGGTTACCATTTTTTTAAATATCCCTTAAAATTGCATATTAATAAAAATACCTAAGTGAATGCGACAGTGAATATTTTTATAAAATATAGGTGAATATTTTTTAGGAAACATAGGTGATATTAAAAAAAAACCAAGTTCTATACATTCTACCATAACATGGTGTGTGAAAATAAAACTTTACATAAATAAACAATTAATATAAATTAACAGGAAAAAAAAGTTACAATTAAATAAACTTGATAAATACAACATGTCATTAAAATCATTGTCAGAGAATAACAGTTTCAAAATAATTGATTATAATGGTAATTAGAAAGTCACATATTATCAATAAACAATTTAAATTAAATACATAATATGTCGTTTTCCATTAAAAAAAAAAACATATAAATTATAAAAACATTTATTTGTAAGCCACGCTGTTACATTTTTTTAAATTTATTAAATGGTAAATCTTTAAATTTATAAATAATTAAATAGATAGTCCCGTTGTGGGTGGGTGCGTGAGTCCCAAAAAAATACAACATAGGTTATACGAAGTCATTTCGATTCAGTCATATAGCGATCAAATAATAAAATAATAATTATGTCACCTCTGTACTTAATTATTTTGCTATGGCTTTGCCTGCAATTGACTTACCCACTATTGGGCTATTAGAAATACTAACTTCTGGCAACACTCTCCCGATACGTCATTTCGGGGCAATAATATTATTTATGTTGATTAACCCAATGATATTATAATAAGTACTTATTATAATATCATTGGATTAACCTCAAAATGGTGTTAAAATATCTTAAAAGAATATATGTAGTCTTGTGTTTATTTATGTGTGAAACGATATTTCTTCAGACTCTTTGGTCACTTTTGTATTGTTTTTACACCATAAAATTACACAATTTTTTTGGCAAATTTACTGCACGACGACTCATAAGATACTACTACTCACACATACAAAATTGAGCTTAGTTTTGGTGCATGTGTGTGCGTGAGCGCGTGAATTTACATGAAAGGAGCTGAGTTTTGTGGCTTCAGTATTAGCAAAGGCCGTGCGTCATCTACCTTTTTTTACTTCATCTGAGATAGAGGCAAACAAAATGTGATAATAGTACCTATACATTGTTGTTTGCCGCAATCGCGTGCAAATCTGAGACGTTCTAATTTTAGATTACAGACACCCAAAATATTCCCGATATATTTAGAAAATAGCGGTTTAACATTAGCGCGAGTATAGACTAAAGTACATACATATATGCCAATGTTGGGACCGAAGGTCGTGAAGGTGGCAAGTGCGCTGAGCAGGCTCCTCCCGAACCTCGAAGGACCCAGCGCCGCCTGGAGACAGCTATACTCCGGAGTCTGTCGGAGTATGGCGAGTGGCGACGTACGGTTCACCTATCTAGGTGGGTCATCTTACCGCCAGGAATAAGGTTCGGCTGCGGTCGGCGAAGCGGGTCATTGCGGTAAGAGTGATCCGAGGGTACCGTAAAGTTTCGTGGGCCATAGCTACTGCCCTGGCCGGTGACACCCCGTGGGAGCTCGTGGCGGAGGGTCTTGCCGAGACGCACTCCTATGTCTCGGATAGGAGGTCTCTTGGTGAGAGCCTTACGCTGGACGGGATTCTGCGGGTTCGCCGACTAGGGCAAGAGGGGTTAATGCGGAGGTGGGGGGAGGACATGGCGCGGCAGTCGTATGGCAATAGCCTAACGGCTGCTCTACGCACGGTCCTCGAGCGGTGGATGCGCCGTAAGCGCAAACCCCTCACCTTCCGTCTGACACAGTTGCTCACCGGGCATGGTTGCTTTGGTGAGTACCTGTACCCGACGTCCCGCAGGGAGCCGTTGACAGTGTGTCATGATTGTGGCGCGGCGATGGACTCGGCCCAGCACACCCTCGAGGTGTGCCCGAGATGGGCGGCGCTGCGTCATGATCTGACATCAGTCATCGGAGGGGACTTGTCTCTGCCGAGCATCATCACCGCGATGCTCGGTGACGACGACTTCTGGACAGCGATGGTCTCCTTCTGCGAGGCTGTCAGCGCATCCCTCCCATCAGTAAAATCTTTGCTTTGAATCATTATTAATGATCATGATCATCATTAATCATTAACTGGGTTATATATCATTAAACTTATTTATAAATTACGTCCATTTGATGACATTTCCCTACTTTCATATTTATTCAACTCAAATCATAAGCTGGCTACGCCTTTCCCGTGTTTTGGCCGATGTTATCGAGGGACTATTATTCATAGCTCGGAACGGGGACGTCTGGTCTACTGTTTCCCGATTGTGGAGATAGCCACGTCTGATGAATGATGTATTAACGGACTATCTAGACTTAGCATTCTAGATACAAAGAGAGAAATCGCTTAAATTCATTTTGTTTTTACCCAACAGCGGCAGGAAGACATTCGCTTGTGCCCACGACTTCGTCGGTGCAGGAATAGATTTTGGACAATTCACACAATAACTTTATAAATTATAGCCTATTATTATTTTATTTATTACAGTCTCGTTCGGCCGCGTTTTCGATGCGGACGTATTGCTGACTATTACTTAAATAAAGTAAACGTGTAGCGCGGCGCAAGCCGTCGCTCGTGATTATATTTCGCCATGAGCCAACAACTCGTGGCGAACGAATTGCTGGCGTTCCTGCAGCAGAAGCTGGACGTGATGGACGAGCTGTCCGCTGTTCAGATCTGCTCAACAAACTTCAGCGAAGATGACATCGCCGCTGCCAAGCTGTTGCTGTACAGGTCACTAAACAAGAGTGACCAGATGGTGTCCCGCCGCCGTGACGGGACAAAGAAGAGCGTGCAGGACATCATCACGCTGCTTAAGGAGACCGACCCCGACGACGTGCCGACGTTTGTGGCAAAGGACTTGGGAAAACTACCTCCTGTCACCTTCGACCACGTCGACGTCACGAGCCTCCTGAAGGACATTGTCTTTCTGAAGGCTAGCCTTGTGGACATGCAGAAGAAACTCGATGCATCCCAGAATATTGTTGCTGATTTGCGCAATGAACTCACAGAGTTGCGTAAATCGGTAGCGGTAACTGGGTCACCATCTTATGCATCAAAAGTAAACACGCGTCGTGGAGCGTGCCTCGACTTATCGGGCGTCAGCTTCGCGTCAGCGCTTTTGTCTTCGCCGTCACCGAACATTGAGTCTGCTGAGCGCGCACTGTGCACGCCCCGCGACCCCACTTCCGCCCCTGCAGCTCCTCCTCGTATCGCTGCTCGAAATTCCCGGCCATCGGACCCGCTGCCTGTGTCTGCGACTAATGAAAATGTCGCCAGCAGGACCGCCGTGAGCGGTACAAAATCTACGAAGCCCTTGCCAGAGAAGGCATCGAAGCGGGATGATGATGATGATGGTTTTGTGACGGTGCAAAGGAGGAAGCGCCGTCAGAAGACTAGCAAGAACCGCTGTGGCACGGCTCCCAGAGAGCCCAACAGTATACGTGCTGCAGGACCGAACACCCCGGTGTATATCTCTCGCCTACACTACACCACTGAGGCGAAGGACATCGTGGAGTACGTGCGCCAAAAGACCAAATACACAGCGAGAGTGCAGCTTCTGGAGTCGCGCCGCAACGTCAACTTCAAGGCGTTCGTGGTGCGAGTGCCGACATGTTTTCTGCACCTCGTCATGCAGGAGGACTTCTGGCCACAGGGCGTGGTGTTCCGCCGCTTCCGCGGACAAGTTCCACCGGAACGCGCAATGACTTAAGTGCAAAAGTGAAGTGTTACTAACATAGTTTTAAGTCTTATTTACTAACAATCTTGTTTTATAATTATGTATGTTTAGGTTAAGGTATTTATCTATGGGCCTATGCAGCCCGAAATAAAGGTTTATTATTATTATTATTATTATTATTATTATTATTCATATAGTTTGTTACTTACTAGCAGCGCCCCGCGGTTTCAGCCGTATGCTTCCCATTTCCGTGAGTATAAGTTTCATTAAAATCCATTCAGTAGTTTTTGCGTGAAAGAGCAACAAACATACAATCTTACAAACTTTCGCGTTTATAATATCATAAGTAAGATTATTTCGGAAGAATCAAAGTAAATTTTGAAGTGGATGCAAATATTTATAGAAGTTTCTCTACATTATTTTCTACAGCATGTTGCGCAGATTGATAATGATAATTTATTATCTACTAGCTGTTGCCCGCAGCTTCGCCCGCGTTAACTTAGATGTACAGACTACAGCCGTACACGGATTGATGATGATTATTTATCTATGGACGGGCGTAGGACTTCACTACATAGTATAAAACAAAGTCGCTTTCTCTGTCCCTATGTCCCTTTGTATGCTTAAATCTTTAAAACTACGCAACGGATTTTGATGTGGTATTTTTATTAGATGAGTGATTCGAGAGGAAGGTTTATATGTATAATAACATCGATTAAATAGTGGAGGAATACTGTTATTTTTTAGGTTTCTAATGTGATGTCGTAAATAAACACATTTTTTGCACTTACATTGCAAACGCTGGATGAACACTAACAGATAGATCAAAATTATGTACTACGTTATTACACCTTAGAAAGATCTACAAAAAAGTCCGCGATGGCATATGTGTATCTCTTAAGGATATCCATTTTAATACTTAAAAATGGGCAATTATAAAACGGTAGTTGGAAAGCTATTTACACAAATGTGGTATTAATCCTTATCATTTTAAATATGTTTTTCTTTTTAGCTTGAGCATTTCATGAAGTATGTTTTTCCCGTTTACACCATGCAAATGAAATGCATATCTTAGAAGATATAGCAAAATCAAAATAATGCGACACCGTGATTTCGATCGAGCCGCGCGAGCCGGGCGCTCCGTGATGCCGCGCCTCGCGCCCGAGCCGGGCCGAGCCCCGGTTCCGAAAGTTAGGATAATAATTATTATTGTATCAATGTAATATAGTAGAATTGAGTATCCTAAATATGCCTACTGAAAAGTCCGCGATGGCATAATATGTCTATATTATGTTAAATATAACATACTACCTATATCCATTTTAATACTTTAAAAATTTGCAATCTTAAAGCGGTAATGTAAAAGCTATTTACAAAAATACGGTATTAATAACTTCATATTATAAACACACATTTTTTGCACTTACATTGCAAACGCTGCAATGTAAGTGCAAAAAAATGTGTTTATTTACGACATCACATTAGAAACCTCAAAAATAACAGTATTTCTCCGCTATTTAATGGATGTTATTGTACATATAAACCTTCCTCTCGAATCACTCATCTAATAAAAAAACCACATCAAAATCCGTTGCGTAGTTTTAAAGATTTGAGCATACAAAGGGACAAAGGGACAGAGAAAGCGACTTTGTTTTATACTATGTAGTGAAGTTAAACCGGAAAAAACCGGATCTTTGGCATACATAAATAAAGGAAATAGCCAGTAATTACTTTTCTCCTGAACTCTACATTTATGTTTTTTACTTTCTAGACGCTATTACGTCCGAGACAAAAAGAGAGGAAGTCCTAGCCGGTTCTCATAATTACACATTCCCCGCACAAGTGACATCCTGTGTAGTGTATACTATTGCTATAAACTTTAAACACATAATATTTCCAACAGTTTTCTTGTTCGAGACACGTTCAAAGGGCACTTAGAGTTAATACTGACTTAGCTTGAAGGCTAGACTTTTGTTTTTACTCGTCGAAATTAATCATTATCATCATCTTCTTAGCCATCATTATTCCCATCTATTTGGGGTCGACTTTGAATGTCTTGTCTCTATTCTGGCCTCAGTCCCGTTAATTTTCACGTCTCTCTTAATCCTCATCTACAAAAATGAGCAAGTCATACTATGTCTTGGTCATTTTTGGTGGCTTCTTATCTTTTCCAGCACTGATGCTACTTTAAGGCTTCGTATGTACTCATTTATGATTTTATCCATCCTAGCATCTCATTTCTACCACGTCTCGTCGGTCGCTTTAAGTGACCAGCATTCGCTTCCGTGAAGTAGCACTGGCCTTAATATGAACGTCGACATTAGTGTTAACAGTATTTTTGCTTTAATATTAATGTATGGAATATAATAAATACGCATAAGATGCATTTTAATGAGATGGGTATACTGACAAACGATACTTGGTACTTGATCAAATCGTCTTTTAATATGAGTTTTGAGACTTGAGTAATTACATTATGTACAATACTTTTTTATAATTTTTTATTTTATTATATTAGATTCTAATGTATATGTGATTTTACTTATATGTTTTACAACTTTTTCTATACTCTACTCTCCTCCATTTTTATTTTACCCGCGGGGGAGTGTGGACTCCCCATTCGGGTATGTGGGACTCGCTGCGCCCGAAATAGCGTAAGGTGGACGCAGCTCTATCCACTAAAACGCCATTGGTTAGGTACCCCGGATCTGTTGAGCAACAGGGCACCACGACGGCTAGTTAGTAGTTAGTACCCAAGGGACCAACGCCACCTCCACAGAAGGGTTGTCGCGCACCACAGAACAACCCCTCCCAACGTCAGGACAGTACAATGGGGTGAGGTTCCTATCCTCGCCCCTTGTCCCCCCTGCTCTTTGTACCCCTCTTCTTAAAAGAGGGGTACAAGGAGCAGCTCCCTCGGATCAATTTGCTTTGCCTAATGTGTTAGGTACACGTTAGGCTACTGACGATAAGGCTTGAACCATGGTGGGTCTACTCTCCTCCATACTCTGATTGTAAAAATATGTGTATCTATGTTATTTAAGTTATTTTCTGGACTTAAAGAAATTATATCAATGATTGCCACTAAAACAGTTATCAAAGAATCATATTACGTAAAACTTTTTAATCTGTCTTTAAATAAAAACCGCCGCCGCGGGTTTGACCGCAACAAACTCAAAATTAAAATTTTTATATTAACGGCGAAGGTTCGCAGATGTATCCCAACAATAATTAATTACTTGATATTCCAACAGATGTTTGATCTCTTGATTGTGATCTTCAAACAAAAGAATCGCGGCAACATTGTAACTTAACGTATGGTTATGGCGTTGGCGGGCACCGGGCGCGTGCACTTTTTGCTCTGTTTTAGCAGACGTTGAGTAATGCACACCTTGATCCGTGACCCGTGTCCCTTGGGAACAAAGTGCCTGTATTTTGTCTTGATGTTCGTTGCTTCAGAACGGCTGAACGGTTAGAATTGAAATCAAACAGAGAGCAATGTTAAGTACACTTTACTTTTAAAAAATGTTCTTAACATGTTTTTCTTTTTCGAACTAAATTCCCTCCTTTAAGGTTGAACTAGTCGATGCCGCGAACTCTAACAAAATGATTGCTATCTCACCTGACATAGTGCGCGAACATGCGTGCTAGAATGAAATGCACAATGATTCATTCCGAAAATGTCCTTTTAGCAAAACAGTTATTATAGAAAAACTAATTAGTGTATCTTTTCAAAATAAATTTATTTTATCTTTTGAATAACTTAACTATATCTGTATGGGCTCTATTTTTGAGCTTTCGTGCTCGGTATACTATATGTATATTTACGCCCAAAGTTGGGTTAAAATCAGTGTTGAAATACGAAATTTAGAAGCTTGTATTTTTTAAATGTATAATTTTTTTACGATTTTGGGTACATACACACATAGATAACGACGAGATCAATTTATATTATACTTAGTTTTTGATGGTCAACGTCAAACATTGTAGTAATCACTGTTCTGCGTTTGTATGGAAAGATGAGCGACTTGTGTACCCTTAAACGTTTTAAGGCGCGGGATGCCTAAGAGCATTTACCGGCGCAAAAGAAAAAAAATGTCGGTAATAAAATCTCTATATATCCCGGGATATCTACTGTCCAATCTGTTGTTAGTTGTTAAGTACTAATTATTGTTAACGAAATCTACGTAGATACGCCCAATTATTAATATATATTTAAAATATTTTATTATATAGTTCATAATTAATTAATAAAAGATTAAAATAATGTAATCACACTATAATTTTATAATAAGTCCACGGGAGCTAAGCCGCGTACGATATTCTAGTCTATTTATTAACATAATTTTATTACCTTACAACTTTTAATGATATTATAAATTACAAATCTTTATATATATAAAAATTTCATGTCACGTTGTTCGCGATGAACTTCTCAACTATTGAACAGATTTTAACCAAATTTTGAGCATATCTCTCTGCAGTCTGCAGTTTGTTCCAACTTGAGAGATACGATAGGTTATATCTCAATTTATAATCGATAATATAAATAAATGTAAATGTAAAATATAAATGATAATATATTACAATATATTTTAACGTATATCTTAGTCTGTATCTATTTATTTGTCAGACAGGTCTTTCTTTTTTTCTTTTACGCCGGGAAATGCTCTGAGGCATCCCGCGGGGAGTGGGTCTCCCCAGGCGGGTATGTGGGACTCGCTGCGCCCGAAGGCTGGTAAGTGGACGCAGCTCTACCCACTAAAACTCAGCGAGTGCCACCAATGCCGCCTTTGGCGAGGTGCCCGGATTTTTTGAGCAAACAGTGCACCTCGACGGCTAGTCAGTTCCTCAGGGGACCGACACCACCTCCACATAGGGGTTGTCCCGCACCACAGAACAACCCCTCCCAACGTACAAAGGACAGTACAATGGAGTGAGATTCCCCTTCTCACCCCTTGCTCCCTGCTCTTTTGTCCCCTCTTATAAGAGGGGTACAAAGAGCGCCCTCGGCTCAATTAGCTACGCCCAAGGTGCTGGGCACGCCTTAGGCTACTGAGCCCCACCGCCACGTCACGACCTCACGCCAAGGAACCATGATGGAGAGCAACGCGGGTCTGCTAGTTATAAATATTTTATTTGTCATAAATGTGGTGCGCAATAGTATTCATATATTATGACTAAAAATACTTTAAGTCCTATTTAGTAAGTCGATATGATTTAGTATCTTGTTATGTTATAATCAAAATACCTATTTGCTGCCAAATGTTATGAATTCCAAATTATAAAGCGTTCTATTCTCAGACGGTGACAACAAAAACAAATTCCTCGAGTCTGCCGTAGTGCAGACTCGTACGTAGCGTATAGTAGCCATTGAAACGAGAAAACGGCAAGCTTTATAAGGACCCCGCCAAAACCAGTTCTTAACGATCACGTGTATTGGAGTTGTAAGTATGGAGATAAATCGAAAACCGGAGGCTGGATAGTCCATTCACATACCCCGACGACTATACGTATCGTCCATCACGACTGGCCCGATATCAATAGAGATGTAGCCAGTGTACTCGCTATAGGAGGCTATCCCATCGAGTACTACCATAGATCAGAACTATGATATATATTGACAATGATTGAAAAAATATACGGTGGTAGAGCGAGATATATAGATTTTTCACGCACTCGTTATTGGCCCGGGGTCGAATAAAACCAATATAATTTATTTAAGAAAAATAGGCTTTGACGTGTAAACAATTCGTTCAGAAACGTGATTCCCTACTTATGTTTTAGAGTATTAAGACACGATACAAATTTTGTTCTAGTTTTGTAATATACATGGCCAATCTATGTGTAACTAAGTCTATGTTTATTATGATAGCGGGGGAGTGGTCACCAGACAGGGATTAATACATTTAGAATAAACAAAACAAAAGTGTTGCCAGTACTATAATTACAATGAAGCGCCCCGGGGAATTTGATTATTGGTTACCAATAAAGGTGAATTTGTTATAAATGATATGCAATTGGTCATTGTCAGTGTAAGTTCCGCAATGGCAATTTAAAACCGCGCAGTTTTGTATTTCGAACTGGAGCGCAGATTACATTCGCGCGCAAACGCTATTGTACTTCATTGGGTTGCCAGTTAAAATTTTTGAAAAGTTTTAATGTCGAGGTAACAAAATATGAAATTATTAATTTTGTTGTTAAAAAAAACATTTAAGGTATGAGTTTATATAGAAAGAGTTCTACGATCCGTTTGATGCGATGGGTATGATGCGGTCATGTGGACGCTTTCCTTTCAATATCTTAAGTTTTATAATATTAGTTTAAATTTTACAGCCATATACCTAATTTTAAAGAAATGTCCTAGATATGCTTTCGGACTATAAAACTGAGTGGGTAAAAGAACTGTTATTTTTAGTCTTTTTTATTGGAACTCTGCGTACTGGAAATGTCGTAAGAATCCAATTTATTGTTAGCCATTTGGAAACACTAGTCACTAACTCCGGAAGACTGGCTAACTGTCTAGTTAGCAGCAATAGCAGTAGTCGTAGCAGTCGTAAATGATTTTAAACTTGCTATTATCGATACGATAATAATATTGGATGCTAATTGGTGGAAAGATTTTAAATAAACAACGTTTTACAAACATATTTATATAGGTTTTCGTAGAATCTAGAATCCCTGTTATGGTAAGTTAATAACCTTATAGGGTTCCGTTGGCACCCTTTGCGTACCAAACCCTGTAACTGCGATGTTGTCCTTCCGACAAAATCACAGCGTACTTTTTAACCGTAACAGGTACCAAATACTTAACATTTACTACTTATAACATCAAATAAAATTAAGGTAAGAAAATGAATTTTTTGACGTGTTTTTAATGTAGTTTACAATACTTTTTCAAAAGTATTTTTGTAAATGCGCGAACAGAATCTTTCGTATAACCAACTCGCAAGTGGCCAGTGTTTTTTTTATTTGAAAAATACAGTTGTATTGTATGCGATAAACATAAACTGGTCAGGCTTCAACGCGCGAATAATGAGGTGTAAACTTTGATAGGCTAAAAACTATGTAGATGTATAGTCGGTTGCTAGGCGGGTTATGAAAATGATAGATGCTGCCATGCGGCAAACACGTGGTTACTTTAGTTAATTATTCTTAATTCCCGAAGTGACTTGGTAACAATCGTGAAATCAAAGTGGTTATTGTCACCAAATATTTGATTTTTAAATTATGGAAACTTTTTTTTGCTGATGCTGAGCGTATCTATTTAAAAAAAATATATAAAACCTCCTGGCAATCTTTAAATCCGTTCAGCTATTTACGCGCGAATACCAAATTTTGACATTTATATTTTTTTATTGTTACAATGATTCGTGCAATGATTCGCTTGGGTTTTGCTTATAATAATTTACAGACGCGAATTGGACATTAAGATTAGTATGATTGATACTGATTGGTCGGTTTGAATTTATTGGACGTTAAGATAAGGTTATATGGAAGGGGAAAAGCTTTCTACGACTTACATATTATATTTCCCCGTGATCGCCTTCGCCACGCGTTTTAATGGCGTCGGAAATAAATTACGACCATGGATGCATTTAATTTTTACCGTATGCCCTGATAATAATGCATGTATTATAAATGCGAAAATAACTCTGTCTGTCTTTTTGTTAACGCCTAACTTTCAATGAAATTTGTATAAATACATACAGAAAATTAGTTCATTATCCTGTCACTAGCGAGAATCAAACCCGTTACAGACGAATATCCAGGATAATTATATCCATCCCAGTCGAGACGTAAGTCACGTATATTTAAATGTCTACCGACTTTCAGATATGAGTGTTATTGAACATCAGCGATTGTAATACAATGTTGCGAGTACAAATAGTCCGCAGCGTCGGTGTTGCCAAGTCAATATAATATATTCAGTATTCACAATATTTTTATTTTTGTATTTCATAGAACCGAGAATATGTTGGAGATTTTTTTTTTCACTATATTGTCTGTCCGTTTAAATCTGTCTGTCAGTCTCTTACCATTTACCAATAGGGTACTTCCCATTCTCATCGTCGTTCATGGGCGACGTTGACCACTTACCATCAGGTGGCACGTTTGCCAGTTTGCCTATCCAACTAACATAAAAAAGTGGCCAAAACCTAAACCTCACAACATAAGTAAAGAACTAAATCTAAAAACAGGGAATTCGTTTTTATTTTTCATAGAAAAACCCGTTTTTCGGAACCATCGGTTCGCGAGTCAGACTTGTGCTTGACCAGTTTTTTGATTGCAGAAAGTAGTGATCAATATAGATAACAGTCAAATATAGAAAGTAATTTACTATGCTGAACAGCCATGAGATAGCTGGGATAGGGGTCGACCCGAAAGTCTAAGAGTCTAAGAAAAACTATAATAATAAAGAGAAAAGCCGAATTGATGATGCGAAATTAATGCTATTTTTATTAAAAATCATATTTAATATTACACATCCATGTCTCCAGTACTTCTTGTCCTTGTCCTCATCATACAAAAAGAGGAGATATATAGACAATTCATCTGGGAAATGGTCAATGCCAGCCATCATCAACTTTCCGGAGACCGGAGTAGACAACAGTGATCTTGGAGGTGCGTTACCGGCCTTTCGAATACGAGTATGCACTTGAACGCTTTAATACTATTTTTACGAGTCTAGACGATACACAGTCACTTGACTACATTCACTTTGATACGTACCCAATATGAGCTTATTTGGGCCACAAATGGCATTAGGATAATAAAACCCTTATGACCAAATCAGAAAAAAATATATGTTAAAAGGTAGATATGAATAATGGAGCCCATTGATTGCGATTCGCGGGGCCCTGGGTTTTTGCCCAGGGTGATAATGGAAAAGATAGGTCTGTACATACCTCGGCAAGGTCCAGGGTAATCGAGGGTGAGGTGCTTGGCCGGGCGGCGGCAGGCCCTGCGCCGGAGCCGGCACAACGAGCGGTAGGTCTTCCCATCACTACCACATACCGGGCCGGCGCGGTGGCAGCTGGCGGCGCACACGCAGCGCGCCCGTCCGCCACGGACCACGCACCGCCGCCCCGCCCCACACGACACCCCCGCGCACGACTCTGCCGACGGAAATATAGGTAAGTGGCTTGCTGCAAATAGAAAGTTTTTAAAAAGAAATGTAAGGTTCTTCCGTGACCATGGTTGCTGTAAAGTATCCGAAACGTCGGGCTTGTGAAAATCTTAATTAGCCGTGATAAAAGTTGTTTTATTATAAGGTAAGGTTGGCGTTCATTGAGGGCCCCACCATGGTTCAGGCCTTATCCTGGCGATGGGGCTCAGTAGCTAAGAGTGAACCCAGCACCTTGGGCGAACCGAATTGAGCCGAGAGGGCTCTTTGTACCCCTCTTATAAGAAGAGGGGACAAAAGCGCAGGGGGCAAGGGACGAGGACGGGAACCTCACCCCATTGTGCTGTCCCAACGTTGGGTGGGGTTTTTCTGTGGTGCGGGACAACCCCTCTGTGGAGGTGGCGTCGGTACCTTGGGGGACTGACTAGCCGTCGAGGTGCCCTGTTTGTTTATTAGATCCAGGGCACCTCACCAAAGGCGGCATTGGTGGCACTCGCCGGGTTTTAGCGGGTAGAGCTGCGTTGACTTACCAGCTGTCGGGCGCAACGAGTCCCACATACCCGCGTGGGGAGACCCACTACCCCGCGGGATGCTTCAGGGCATTTCCCGGCGTTAAAGAAAAAAAAATGGCACTACCTCTTGTCATGGACGGAAAAAGGCGAAGGATAATGATGTGATGACGACGATAACACACACCTTTGTGCAGGTTCCCTCACGATGTATCCTTCACCGGTGGCACCCATTTCAAGGCACCACAGAGGTCAGGATCGAACCCGGACCCCCCACTCAACAGGCCGAGCCCATACTCACTAGTGACTAGACCATCGTGCTTACGAAACTTACTATAAAGATATATTTAAATTTCCCGAGGGCCGAGACTAATAAAAACTGCAAATGAAACGTTTGATTAACGCAATAAAAATGTCTTCTCACTATTAACTGCCTTTTGACAAATTAAAACACGGAATGTCTTTTGAAACGGCTATTACTACTTTATATCGTTGTCATAGGATCATAGAAATGTTAAAAACATTTGGAGAAGTCTTTTCTGAAGTCAGTGCCAAAATTTTATATAAAATTAGACTGAATTAGATTAAATTTAGATTACAATTAGCGTAGTCATTTTTAATTATGAATAATATTTAAACAGCAAACACAATCTGAGTGTAAAATTGAGTAAAAAGCCTGGTGATCAGTATTATTTTTTACTAGGTCTCATTGTTACTGCTGAGCCAGGATCGACAGTAACCCCACCATGGTTTAAGCCTTGTCGTAGCGGTTGGGTGCAGTAGCCTAAGGTGAGCCCAGCACCTTGAAAATTGAGCCAAGGGAGCTGCTCTTTGTACCCCTCTTATAAGAACAGGAGACAAAAGACCAGAGGGACAAGGGGCGAGGATGGGAAATTCACCCCATTGTACATAGGCTGCACTAAAAGTATCGGGAATGGAATATTTCCACTGTTCCTGTCATATTAAAATCTTTTTAATTGAAAACTCCTTGATTTTGAAAATCGAATACCATTTATTTATTTAAAAAAAGATTCTCGGTCTTGTCACAAGGTCTGGTCAAACTTGTTTAGTCGTTGAGAAAATGGAATTGACTCGAGAAAATTCTAGAGCGATAATTTATTATGACTTTGGAAGTGGTTTAACACAAAAACAGTGTGTTGACCGGATGATTTCTGCAGATGCTGATGAAGTCCAAAACCACAATTTATCGCTGGTTTGCTGAATTTCAACGTGGACGTGTCAAGCTCAGTGATGATCCCCGTCAAGATCGTCCAAAAACTGCAGTCACCCAAGAAAACGTTGATGCTGTGCGTAAGCTGATTTAGGAAGATCGACATGTGACATACCGCGAAATTCAGGCAACTTTAGACATTGGCATGAGTGAAATACAAATAATCTTGCATGAACAATTAGGTGTAAAAAAGTTGTTTTCCCGATGGATACCGCATTTGCTCTGTGAAGAGCAAAAAGCGGCTCGCGTTACTTGGTGCGTCAGAACTCTTGAAAGATTCCACGCAGGATCCTCAAATGCTGTATACAACATCGTATCAGGTGACGAATCCTGGATATACGCGTACGAACCCGAAACAAAAAACTAGTCACGAGTTTGGGTGTTCAAAAATGAGTTAAAGCCTAAAAAAATTGTTCGTTCACGGAGTGTTGCAAAAAAATGGTGGCCAAGTTTGTCTCCAAAGCCGACCATGTTGCGACTATTCCTCTTGAGGGACAAAGAACGGTGAATGCAGAATGGTATGCTAGCATTTGTTTGCCACAGGTCGTTTCTGAACTCCGTAAAGAGAACTGCAACCACCGCATCATACTCCATTACGACAATGCGAGTTCTCACACCGCGCATAGAACAAAAGAGTTTTTTTTAGAGCAAGAAAACATAGAATTATTAGACCATCCGCCGTACAGCCCCGACCTAAGCCCTAATTATTTCTATACTTTCCCTAAAATAAAGAATAAATTGCGTGGTCAGAGATTTTCATCGCCTGAAGAAGTTGTGGACGCCTACAAAACGGCCATTTTGGAGAGCCCAACTTCCGAATGGAATGGTTGCTTCAATGATTGGTTCCATCGTATGGAAAAATGTGTCAAATTTCGCGGAGAATACTTCCAAAAGCAATAAATACATTTTTAAATAGTAATGTTGTGTCACTTCCTTGATTCCCGAAATTTTCAGTGCCGCCCTCGTACTATCCCGACGTTGGGAGGGGTTGTTCTATGGTGCGGGACTACCTCTCTGTGGGGGTGGTGTTAGTCCCCTGAGAGACTGACTAGCCGTCGAGGTGCCCTATTAGCTCAACAGATCCGGGGCACCTCACCAAAGGCGCCATTGGCACAAAAAAATACCATATAGTGAGCCCGAAGGATACGTTAAAACTGTCTCTTTGATCAGCATTAGTTTAATTATTATTATCTTGATGTTGTGTAGAATGTACAACTTTATTTGGTAAATAATACAGTAAATAAAAAAATTTTAAACATAAATAAAAACCGACTTAAAAAAAAAAAAAAAAAGTAATAAAATAATTTCCGTAATCTTTATGCCTACAATTTATAATCAACTTGTTCTTCTACTAATATACAATCTTTGCATTTACCACGTCATTATGTTTCACAGCTTCATTCTTTGCGATTTAATTTTACATGTTGTAGTAGTATTGCCACGCTACAGTCTTGCACGGATGTTAAAAGATTGGTAGAAATAAAAATAAAAACTGGCAACCCTATACGGCTTCCCTTCCCTAACCAGTCGGTCCTACCCGTTATCTCTCCCTGAGAGGGGATGTGTAATTTCTCGTCATTCTGTATTTCCGTGCTCAAGCCTTCGCACGTCCCTTCTCGAAAACTACATTTAATTTAATTTAGTATTCTTCTCGAATTGCACTACTTTCTACGATGGGAGGAAAACGTAAAAGAGATGATAGTAGCGACAAAATTATAAGAAAGAAGATTCAGGATCTCCAAGCAAGGCTACGAAAAGACGTCGTTTGCGGATTTATACATCATCTGATTCAGAAAGAAGCTGTAAGTAATTTTATATTAAAATATAGACGCGTATTTGCCATACTGGGCTCTTATCGTCTTTATACACTTAATATCTTATAATAGTGACACCACAGTGACACGTAATTGCCATACTGGGCTCTTATTGTCGCTTACCGATGCGTAATTGCTAAACTGTGCTCTTACCGTCAAGAAAAACTATTGCTATTCTAAGATAACAGGCACTTGTTTTATTGTGTGTTGCGTAATTACCATACTGGGTTATTATCTTCACAAAATATTTAACGAGAGCCAAGAAGAAATATTTTAATTTTCTATGTCCATTTCAGACATGGATACTGAAGATGTCGACTATAATTCGGATGGATCATCTGACCAAGACGTTAGATCACGCGTAATATCGCGCACAAGCTCTGAATGCTCCATTCAGACAAACAACCAGCCTATCGCTGATTCACCGCCACGAGATCCTTCACCTGTACTCCCTGCCCCTGTGCATGGGAAAACTGTACTTCCGACACCAGCTCCTGTTCCGTCTACATCATCGGCGTCCGCGATCGCCGTACCGCCATACCGAAACAGATGACGTACCCTTGGAAGGAGATATCCTTACAATACTTGGTGACGCACCCAAGGCAGATGTGCAGTTAGGAAAAAATATACACAAGGATCTTGCTTCCAGGTGGCAAGAGATTTTAGCAAAAGGACTGACTAAGGAAGTAAAAGAAAGCATTTTTAAAGAATATCTTATTCCTGCTAATTGCACCTTACTCGAAGCTCCTATTTTGAATCCTGAGGCTAAGGCCGCTTTGCCCGCTCAACTTGTAAAACGAGATGCTTCAATTATGGCTAAACAAAAGCAACTGGGTGTAGCTATTGCTGCCCTTGCTCAAGTGACAGACATGGTGGTTACGAACGAAATCTGTAGACAAAAACTTTTAAAGCCTATTAGTGATGCAGTACGCTTATTATGTGACACTCATTTCATTGAGTCCAGAACACGACGAAGTTTTGTTGTATCGGCAACAAACTCCACTTTACGGGAGACTTTAGTCGATGCTCCTAGAGACAAGTTTTTATTTGGCGAAAATGTTGCAGATAAGCTTAAAGCTGCTAAGACGATCCAAAGAACAGGAGAATCTCTAAAAAATAACAATAAAAAGTGTTTAACAAAAGTAACTTTTTAAAGACCAACACGAATAAGGAAAACTCCAAACCACTGCATCAGAAATCAGTGGGCAAGATAGATGCAGGGAAGACTCGGCCTACTCCTCGTCACACCAATTACAACACCAACTACAACAACGCTCGCCGCCACCCTGCCTCCGCTGGTCGAGATCGCTCGCCGCCACCGCAGAGGAGGACGCAGTCACACCGGAAATGAATAACGAGGTACGCTACGCTGGTAGATTAAAATTATTTACACATGAGTGGTCTAAAATTACGGACAATCCTGTCATCTTGTCTTGGACTAAAGGTTACACGATACCGTTTGAGTCCACTCCTAAACGAAGTGATAGTCCCAGCGTATACCCAAAATCTCGAGAGGAATCTCTTGACTTTGACAAAGCCATTTCAAAATTAATAAATATTAAAGCTATATCCAGATGTACACATTCTAAAAATGAATTTATATCTAGTGTATTTTTGGTACCAAAACCAAATGGAGAGAAAAGATTTATACTAAATTTAAAATGCTTGAATAAATTCATCAGAACACAACACTTTAAATTGGAGGATTATAGAACTGCCTCAAAATTAATAACTAGTAAATGTTATATGGCGTCAGTTGATCTAAAATATGCTTATTTCTTTATTAATGTCAAAAAATCTCATAGGAAATATCTCCGTTTTCAGTATAACTGTATCCTTTATGAATTTAACTGTCTCCCATTTGGTTTATGTACAGCCCCGTATGTATTCACTAAGATGCTTAAACCTGTCGTGCAATATCTAAGGTCACTTAATTTATTATCGGTTATATTTTTGGATGACATGTGTTGTTTTGGCCAAACATACGAAAATTGCCAACAGAATGTTAATAAAACAATTCAGTTGGTACAATCCCTCGGTTTTATAGTAAATTTTGAAAAAAGCAATCTAATACCTACGCAGCAATGTCAATTTCTAGGTTTTATTTTCGATTCAAAACATATGGTTTTAAGATTACCCGATACTAAAAAAGAAAAAATAAAAAATCAACTGTCAAAATTCATTGAACTTAAAAAATGCAAATTACGCGAATTTGCTAGTCTTGT
The DNA here is from genome assembly GCA_963853865.1 of Helleia helle. NCBI lineage: Eukaryota > Metazoa > Arthropoda > Insecta > Lepidoptera > Lycaenidae > Helleia > Helleia helle. The sequence goes on along the minus strand of OY971433.1, from coordinate 12,184,253 downwards.
TGGCTTATTAGTTTCCGCTTGCCCAGCCATTGAATATTCTTGGTTATATACTAAAATGTTTGAACGTCATAAATACTTATCATTAGATAAAGACCCTAGTTACGAACAGATTATTCAGGTACCTTCAGAAATTAAACAAGATATGTTGTGGTGGATGAATCATATTGACGATAATTCCCCCTTTAAATTTAATAATTACGATCTAGAAATATACTCGGATGCCTCTGGCACTGGGTGGGGAGCTTATTGCGATGGTAAAAAACATTTTGGCTATTGGACACATGACGAAGCTCAGTTACACATTAATGAATTAGAAATTAAAGCCGTTTTTTTCGCTTTAAAGGTTTTTGCTAATCATATTTTTAATCAGAATATATTATTACGCGTAGATAATATGACTGCTGTTTCATGTATTAATAGGATGGGTAATGTACAATACCCACATTTAAATATAATTACTAGGGATCTATGGCAATGGTGTGAAGCGCGACATCTGACTATTTATGCATCGTATATTAACACCAAGGATAACTATAAAGCTGACTTATTATCTCGTAAACAATTTCAAGATACCGAGTGGGAACTGAACTCTTACGCCTTTGACGAAATAATACGCACTTTTGGTCAACCAGAAGTAGATTTATTTGCCAGTCGTAGTAACGCTAAATGTCAAACTTATGTCAGTTGGAAAAACGATCCCGATGCTTGGATAGTTGATGCCTTTACTGTTTCATGGCAAAATTTCTTCTTTTACGCCTTTCCACCATTTGCTGTAATTTTGAAAATGCTTCAAAAAATAATTCATGACAAAGCAGAAGGTATAGTTGTGGTACCTTATTGGCCAATGCAACCTTGGTTTCCGATGTTACAAAAATTAATATGTTCTGAAAGAATTTATTTTGACCCCAACATTAATTTGCTAAAATGTCCTTTCAGATCGCACAAAGCTCATAAGCTCCATCAGACCCTTCGCCTTGTTGCCGTCAAGTTATCCGGGAAGCTTTACTAAGCAAGGGTATATTTGCAGAATCTGTAGAAATAATGATAAAATCATTATCAGACAACACGTACAAACAGTACAATGGTTGCATTAGAGCTTGGCTAGACTACTGTAAGAAAAATGATTGCGATCAATTTAATGCCTCTTCAGCCAGAGCTATACATTTTCTTACTGAAATTTTTAATAAAGGTGTAAAATACGGTACCATCAACTCATACAAGTCTGCTTTGTTACTAATATTGGGACCATCTGTTAATGATGATAATTTAAAAAGATTTATGAAAGGAGTCCGAAATCCAATCCGAAATACGATTTAACATGGGATCCTGGTATTGTCCTTAATTATCTCTCTCAGAAATGGCCTAATGAAGGCCTTAGTTTGGAAACTCTTTCAAAAAAGGCTCTTACACTGTTGGCTTTAGTGACCGCACATCGCGTACAGACATTTTCACTAATAAAGAGAAAAAATATAAATGTTAGTGGAACTCTAATCCTAATAAAAATGGATGATTTGATTAAATCTTCTAAACCAGGTTCTGTTCAGCCGGTTTTAAAATTGCCCTTTTATGATGAAAGGCCTGAAATATGTCCAGCTAGATGTCTTATTGAATATATTAATAAAACAAAAAGCCTATGTCAGAAAAATTGTTACAATTTATTTATCAGTTACAGAAAACCTTTTTCCAAATTATCATCGCAGAGATTAAGCGCCTGGATTAAAAAAGTTCTCCGCGACAGTGGTATTGATACGTCTATCTTCACGGCGCATTCCACTCGACATGCCTCGACATCTACAGCCAACAATTTGGGTGTTAATATTGATGTAATAAGGAGAACAGCTGGTTGGAGTGAATCTTCTATTACGTTTGCTAAGTTTTATAATAAAAAAATTGTTGCATGTGATCACAATCAATTTGCAAGATCTATTCTCTCTAGACAATAAGTTATGATTATGTTATTGTTGTATAAAAAATAAATACAGTTTATTAACATACTTACTGTATTTCATTATCAATACAAGTTATATTTGTCACATTTTACAGTTCTCTGAACATCCTACAACATGTAAAATTAAATCGCAAAGAATGAAGCTTTGAAACATAATTGAAGATCAAACGAACTTACCTAGTGAAGTTCGATCACAATTATGTGAACAGCTTCATTCGACGCGATTTATACATACCCTCCCAAAAAAAAAAAAAAAAATCTATATTATTATTGAGGTTTGCTCAAAAGCTACCTACTACTTGTACCTATTTAACAATTTTCCTTAAAATTGCACACAATTTTTTCGGCCCACCCAATTTTTTAATTTACAAAATGTGAAAATATAAAAACTCTAAAATGACGAGAAATTACACATCCCCTCTCAGGGAGAGATAACGGGTAGGACCGACTGGTTAGGGAAGGGAAGCCGTATAGGGTTGCCAGTTTTTATTTTTATTTCTACCAATCTTTTAACATCCGTGCAAGGCTGTAGCGTGGCAATACTTCTACAACATGTAAAATTAAATCGCGTCGAATGAAGCTGTTCACATAATTGTGATCGAACTTCACTAGGTAAGTTCGTTTGATCTTCAATTATTGTTACTTTTGGAGTCGGTGTCAGGCAAGGTAGGTAGGGAGGTAGGTACATCAACGAATACGACACCGGCTTCAAAAGTAACAATAATTGAAGATCAAACGAACTTACCTAAACAAGTTGATTATAAATTGTAGGCACAAAGATTACGGAAATTATTTTATTACTTTTTAGTTTTTATTTTTATTTTGAAGTCGGTTTTAATTTTTGTTTAAAATTTTTTTATTTCTTAATTTTTAGTGATTGTAAAATTCGATAACTGATTTTATTTGTCTGAAATATGGGTAGAACTATTAAACGCGTTGCTCAGATTAGATAGCGCTGTATTAATGAGATGAACGTAGAAAGGGTTTAAATCATTACATAACAAATGAAAAAACCGAAATGGAATTGTGTAAAACTTTATATACATGTAATTGAAAGCAATCACGGCAGATTTGCTACTATTAATTAAATAATTCAGTTATATATAGGTATAGAACAGCACCATCACCAATATATAGAATGGATATTATGATGACCTTGAAATACTATGATGCGCTTCCAAGGCACAGTTGTTTGTTGTTCATTTATTTTTCATTATCAGCGAGTTCTTAGGGGTCCCATTTGGTGAATAACAACATATTTTCTACTATTTTCCACCAATAGAACTTTCTAGCAAGAAAATTTAAAGGACCAAATTCGTACGAAAACTTTCAAGAAACAATAATTTTGTATTTATTAGAAATAGTATCGGAGTAAACGTAGATTATGGACTTTAAACGATATTCAAATACTGTATACAAATTCTGAAAGCGTACAACGACTGCATATGCACTGCCCTAATTCAGCGCGAGTATAAAACCTCTTTGTTCATGCCCTGAATACATCGGGGATCATCATCTGTCCGATATTGTCAAGCACTGAATTGATTATTGAATATCTAGAGAGAATTTATCATGTAGTTCATTCTAGATTAAATAATAGCACTTGTGTACGTTATACCTTAATGTTTCAACATGTTCTGTGAGTGCACACAGGTTCAGGTTCTGGAAAAGTTTTTTTCAAATACTATAATGACAAATTAAAAGCAACTATTTAAAAAAAAAGAATTTTGAAAATTGGTCCACAATTGACGGAGAATCGGTGTACATACATAAAAAAATATCGATCGAATTGATAACCTCCTCCTTGTTGTTGAAGTCGGTTAAAAATGGTAAAAACTACATATTCCTATGAAACAGTCTGGATTTATAACAACCGTAGGTATTTAGGTAGGTACTTACGATATCATCAGGACATAGAATTACGATATTTGGTAGAATGATTTGAGGAATGTTTGTTTTCGGAATTAGGAATAGTAGGTCATAACCTAATATTTATAAAAAAGTTAGATGATCCTATATAGAAATATTGGAGTTAAAAAAAAACATAAAGACGAATTGAGAACCTCCTCATTTTTTTATGTCGGTTAAAAGAGCCTTCATCCACAAATTGTGTCCATTACTTACCCGGATTACGGACGACCCACCACGACCTGTTATTTAAAAAATTAAAACGGACTTCAAAATTTAAAAAAAACTAAAAAGTAATAAAATAATTTCCTTAATCTTTGTGCCTACAATTTATAATCAACTTGTTCTTCTACTAATATACAATCTTTGCATTTACCACGTCATTATTGTTACTTTTGAAGCCGGTGTCGTATTCGTTGATGTACCTACCTCCCTACCTACCTTGGCTGACACCGACTCCAAAAGTCACAATAATGACGTGGTAAACGCAAAGATTGTATATTAGTAGAAGAACAAGTTGATTATAAATTGTAGGCACAAAGGTTAAGGAAATTATTTTATTACTTTTTAGTTTTTTTTAAATTTTGAAGTCGGTTTTAATTTTTGTTTAAATTTTTTTTTGTTCATTTAACAACGACAAGTAATAAAATTACATGATTTTGGCATAATATTATTTACCGTATGAAGTAAGCCCAATTAAAGCTGTAAATCGTCGAGGATTCCCCTCGACTGTTTATGGTCTCCATCATCACACCTGTAATGGCGCTTATAACCCATATGGGTACAAAGTTCTCATCAATTAAAATTAATTAAGTCCAAACACAAGGTAGCTACTGTAAACTGTTGAGGAGTTCCCTTAACTGTCCTTTGTCTTCATCATCAGACCCCTAATGACAGTCACAACCCATCTAGGTGTAAAGTTATCATCATTACAAATTAATCAAGCCCAAACACAAGGTTACTGATGTAAATAGATGAGGAGTTCCCTCGATTGTCTTTCGGCTCCAGCATCAAATCGATTCCAGACCTTCATTAAATTGAAGTCCTTCAAAACACTTTATAAAAAAAATATCAAACGCACTAGTCGCCCCTACGAATTTCGAAAGTTCCCCTCGATTTCTCTGGGATGCCATCATCAGATCCTGGTTTCCTTATCATGGGACCATTTGGGAAGTATACCCTTTAGAACAAAAAAATAATTATTCAAATCGGTCTAGCCATCTTCGAGTAATCAGGTAACATACATAAAAAAAAAAGATTCCGACGAATTGATAACCTCCTCCTTTTTGAAGTCGGTTAAAAAAATAACAACACTTATAAGTACTGTAACATAATCTTGGAGTTTTAATAGGCTCTTAACACTTACCCGGACAAGCCGTGCACGGAACTCCACCAGATAGCGCTTTGTAGAAGAATATCTCTCCACTGTCTAGGTCCCGGGGGCTCCAGGCGGCGGGGGCGCGCGCTCCGCCGGCGCAGCACTCGGCCCGGCCCACGCGAAGAGCCGCCACGGAGCTGCAGCGACCGCCTCGCTCCATACCAGACCAGCAGATCCCGGCTGCATATGCAACATTCATACACCATTTAAGTACCTTTCGGATTATTCTTTAGGATATTCCTACTGTACCGAAGTATTGTTTACTAATGTTAACGCGAATTTCACGAAATAACTCTTACGGATTTTATCGCGAACTCGGTTCTCCTGTGATCATGGTTGCTGTAAAGTATCCAAAACGTCGGGATTGTAAAAACCGTTTGATCGCGATAAATCCCGTAAAAAGAGTTTCATTAGGGAGTAGCGTTAAAGCCCGACAGGCCAAAGGAAAAAGAACTTAAAGTAATAAAGGCTGAAAGTTTTGATTTTTTGAAGGCGCTATTCTGAAACTACCAGTGGGGCATAATTTTTTTGTCTTGAATTTATATTTAGGAATACATATTCGGAACATCTTGGAATAGAAGATAGGCGACAGACCTTTTTGCCTTCCTTGAATGTTAAGACCCAAAAGAGTAGGTCGTAAGGTCTTTTTTTTAAAGCTTATGAGCCCTCCTGCTCATGGCGACTTTCGAGGCCCGTAGACATCCGCACAACCAAAGATTATGCAGATGCGTTTCCCTCCTTATCCCTATCCCACCAATGGGCCACCGGAAACTCACAATCCGCACGAAACGCGGTGACTGACTGACTCTTGACGCCGGTGTTATGTGAGCCAGAGGTACCACTCCGATCGTGCCGGCCCAATTCGGTTGCAAGGCAGCATGGCACTACCTCTTACAGATCCTCCTAGTGATCGCAACTATGTGTTCACTACACTATTGTTCTTTTAATAATGCTTCCAAATTTTGGTATGAAAAAGGAGAGAAATGAAAACGTGGCTTTCCCACCGGTGAGTGTCCTTAGTCATGGTTAAAAGGCTCTGTTTTGTCATTGTTATTATAATTATTATATTATTATTTTCTAGAATTTCCACAGCATGGCAATATTAATAAAATGTATGTTTAAATTTCAATAAATATAACATAATGTATATTTTAGCGTCGGTTAGAAAGGTGTAAAGTTTTCGGCCAGGTTTCGGCGACTACAAGATTACCGCCAAGTGTTAGTAAACAGCGCTAAATTCACAAAGCCGGTACAAATATACCTCATTTTGTATATACACATGGCATTTTACGTTTTTTGTGTATGCATAAGGGATTTCTGACTTTTTACAAACATTTAGGTAATATACACAGTCAAATTTGTTTGTCTGTTTTGTCACAGCTCTTGGAAAGTGGCCCGTTTTGCTAATAAGACTATTAGGTATGTTGACAAAAATCCTAATTTTGTGCAGATTGAACTACAAGTTGAGCAGTCGCTGTACAGCTCGAAATGTTATTAATCACGTGATTAATCACAGAGCAGATAAATAATCACAAAAAGACCATAGATTAACAATTAGCAGTTCATACTTTTTAGTAGCAACAACGACAACGTTTGCGTTATGCCAAATACAAAACGGGGTAATTTAATTTCACCACACAAATATAGAATAACATATGTAATTAAATAAAGATAAAACACAATTAAAAAGGGTAACACTAAATTAGTGCAATAAAACGAAGAGATAAACGATTGGAGAATTCATTTAAAGCAGGTGTATAGTTGAGAGCATGGTGAGAATCGCCAGCGGTCGCGGACGACAGTGATGCCAATTGCCAATTACAAAATGAACTCCTCAACATACTACGAAAAAAAAAAGAAAACTGTTATATAAAATTAAAATTTTTTTGGTAAAAGATGATTCAATGGTAAAAAGTTGAAGTTCAATTAATAAGCAATTGATTAATTTGAATAAATAATGACTTTAAACATTAATTTAAATTATAAAACAAAGCCCTCTGCCACGTCTGTCTGTCTTTACGCGATAAACTCATAAACTACTGAATGAACTTATATTTTTCTCTATCTTATATTTTTCTCACCAATTTGTACATTTATTCTTGAGGCAGGTTTTTATATAAAATTTGTCTCACTTTTGTGTAAATTGGTTGAAATATAAGGATAATTGTTGTAACAGTCGGAAAAATTCAAGCCGTTTCTACAAAAAAGTCCACGATGGCAAACATCCTTTTCAGGATAGTACTAACACGTATTTTATTTTCTAAAAAAAGTCATTTAGGCAATTGAAAAGCTGAAACAGAGGGATAGAATAGAATAGAATAGAAGAACATTTATTTAGGATACAGTATTGATCCTATTTAATTTAAATACGCTAATTACCTAAAGCACTTCATGCACATTTTTATATTCTCATACCTTTTCGGTTCAATTTAACCATTTATTGATTATAGTATAGGATACGCATATAAAACGACCTTCACCGAGATGTTTATTTGATTAAACGTATTTTATATTGAATTTAATATTGTCCAGGGTATTTTTAATTAATAAATAAAAAAATAATTTTTTTTTAAACATTTCACCGGTTTGATTGTTAGATAAATTTAGCCTATAAAAGATATGTCACATGATAAACATGATTAGTATATTTTTCATAAACGCCATTTTTTTTTCATTACATATTACACCCAAGTGAGCCGGGCAGCTAGTGAAAATATCATACTCATACTAATAAAATGTGAAAGTTAGTTTGTTAGTTACGCTTTCACGCGAAAACTACTGAAACTTTGTACACATATTCTTGGAGGTAACGATACTTTTTATGAAAAAAAAACTAAAAACTTATCCTGCGCAGACGAAGTCGCGGGCACCAGCTAGTATAATATAAAACTACTACCAAAGGTACGAACGTTTGCCGGATAGCGACAAACTTACTACTTTTTTCTGACAGTCGCCGAAGTTACGAAAATTCGCCAGATATCGACAATATAGCTAAAACGGCATTTCGGTGAGTCACCGTGATCGCTAGACGCTCTGCAGACACTATTCAGACCGGCTCGGCCGCATCCTAACATGGTCAGCCGTTAGCACTTAGCCGTGCATTTCATTTTCAAATGTTGTATCGACTCTACACGATACTTGTAAAGTCACTTTTAGCCTGTCAAGTATCAAGAAGTCATTTAAACGTTATTTCCTTAATATGTTACTTGCTTTTTTAAAATACATAATATGAAGTTGCAACTACGCTCTTAACTGTAAATAATTGCTTAAAATTTTAAATTCATATATTATATTTTAATATTAGGTCCTTGGTCATTTTGATGGGTTTTCTACTAATATCGAGGTTGCAAGTTTAAATTCTTTAATCATAAATAATCACGGAACTCAATTATGAGCGTGATGTGTTTGTTTCCAAAGTTAGTTATTATCTTCATATTGTTACCGGACGTATACAGAAATAATATCATGGAAATGTATCGTATCGCGAATGACGTCACACGGTCGAAAGTGGTAACAAGACAATTGCATGCTAATTTCTATAAAGTGACGTAATTTTTTACGACCATCTGATGCCATTGGTCATTATTTAAAAATTTCCATTTATATTCCATTCCATTAGGCACCATTTATAGGTCACAATATATGTTATGTATACTCTAAGGTCACAATATACTGTCGTGAAAATATTGAAAATACATTCAAGTGTCAATATTATATCTTTAGTTAAACATAATGGAGAATTTGAAAAGGGTACATACAATATTTAAAAAAGAAGGGAACGTTAAATAACTTGTGAACTTCACCTTAGGAATAGGGCTTTCCTCCCAGGAATTTCAGGATCCCCACCCTGGTTCAGGCCTTGTCGTGGCGGTGGGGCTCAGTAGCCTAAGGTGAGCCCATCACCTTGGGCGAAGCTAATTGAGCCGAGGGGGCTCTTTGTACCGGTGGGAGGGAAGCGCTGTGCCGCGCTCCCGGTTGCATGGGTACCACCATCTTGCTTGTTTCTCCCGTGAGACAGCTTTGCTGTGTTTCGGAGAGAAGGGCAAGACAGGCAGTGTAATTACTGGCACCGAGACTTAACATCTTATGTCTCAGGATAGGCAACACATAGATGAGTTGCCTGGGCTCGTTCCAGGTAAACTATAGTTTATGTTCATGGGCGATGTCGACCACTTACCATCACGTGGCACCAGTTTGCTTATCCAACTAATATAAAAAAAAGCTTATAAGAAGAGGGGAAAAAAGAGCATGGGCATGGGACGAGGACGGGATCCTCGCCCCATTGTACTCTCCCGACGTTGGGACGGGTTGTTCTGTGGTGCGGGACAATCCCTTTGTGGAGGTGACGTCAGTCCCTTGGGGGACTGGCGAGCCGTCGATGTGCCCTGTTTGCTCATTAAATCCGGGGCACCTCACCAAAGGCGGCATTGGTGGCACTCGACGGGTTTTAGTGGGTAGAGCTGCGTCCACTTCCCAGCTTTTGGGCGCAGTGAGTGAGTCCCACATACCCGCGTGGGGAGACCCACTTCCCCGCGGGATGCCTTAGACTGCCTTAGAGCATTTTCCGGCGTAAAAAAAAAAAAGTTGTATCATATCTTAATTATTCAGTTATAATAATGTGAAATTAAAATGCAAAAAACACTTCTCAAATAAAGACTCAACGACTTGAGAACTAATTTGAATATGCATAATATCATGTCTTTTTTTGTGATATAATATAACCCATTTAAAAAATTTGTTTGAAGGCAAAAATAAATAGTAATCTAAGGATTGCATCAGACAATCATTTAAGTCAAGTAAGACACAAACCCTATCTGGTAATAAGGTATTAAATTGAAGCGGAAAAATGTAAATTATTTTCGTGGCTGTATGGCTCGCGGCCGTTGACTCACATGGCGATGTATTCTTTATAAATAATCATCGCTCGCCGGTTTCGTCAGTTTTGGCGCCACTTTTTAGAATTGTAAGCGGATCTGTCTAGGACCGACGTGTTTAAAATATTTGGACACAAAAAATGATTTAATTTAAACCTTACAGATGAATGCTCATAGTTTTTCTACGTCTATAATTGGTTTCGACTTGGGAATGTTAATTGTGAAATATTTTGAATGGCTGACGCAAAATATTATTACCGCGAAATCCGTGTCCGTTCTCAATTAAAAATATTTATTTAACGGTTTTTTAAAGTGATTATTAAGTTCTAATTAATTTTCGCATTTATAGATTCAATTAAAAGTTATATAGATAATTTAAAAAAGTGAATAGAAAAAATTCTTTTGCTTTAATGAGATTTTATAATTTAATGAAATACTAAATAGTAACTAACAAAAGCTATAAATCATAACACGAATTTAAAAAAAAAATCGGTTGTCTGTAAAGTCGGTTTACTGACGATAGTTCAACGTGACAACGTCATAAGAAAATGGAACGCCTCAGCGAGGTAACGCCGCATGCGTCATATTTTTTCGTTCGTGCAGCCGGCTCCATCGAATTATAAGACGTTGTCACGTCAAAAAAGGATACAGTTAATAGCAAAAAGGCGACATTTTTTAAAATAATAATACGTTTGAATCTTACCACATGTCGAAACGGTAATTACCTGTGGTAATTACCCAATTGTTTGAAGGTAACATTAGCTAGCAAATGTGAAAACCAAACAACACGCGTCATCTAAACGATGCCACTAATAGATTTGTGTCAACTGGATTTGTGGCATCAATGACCCCAAAATAAACCTCTACATGTTTTCATCTCGGAGTGTAAACAAATTGATAACGCGTTTTTCTTGGCACGCTGTTTCAGTATGTGAAATTATGATAGTGCATATGAATGAAAATTAATGGCACAATTATAGCCTGACCAGAAATATATAAACCCTGCGTGGTGTCGCCAATGTATCTTTCTTACGTCAACACATAGTATATAATATTATAGTCCATACGGAAATTAGTTCCGAAATTTTCCGCAATATGGCGAGGGTTTTTATTTTTCTATAAAATTATCATTAGTATAGCCTAACAAGGCTATACTAATGATAATTTTATCTAAATAAGGGTTCAATGTGCGGTCTACATTCACACTTTAATATGACACTTATATATCACAGGAGTGAACTTATATCCCCCGATGGTTCAGGCCTTGACGTGGCGGTGGGGCTCAGTAGCCTAGGGTGAACCCAGCACCTTGGGCGAAGCTAGTTGAGCCGAGGGGGCTCTTTGTGATCCTCTTATAAGAAGAGGGGACAAAAGAGCAGGGGACAAGGGGTGACAGGATAGGAACCTCACCCCATTGTACTGTCCCGACGTTGAGAGGGATGGTTCTGTGGTGCGGGACAAGCCCTCTGTGGAGGTAGCGTCGGTCCCTTGCGGGACTGACTAGCCGTCGAGGTGCCCTGTTTGTTTTCTAGATCCGGGGCACCTCACCAAGGCGGCATTGGTGGCACTCGCCACCAACACCACCACAGAACAACCCCTCCCAACGTCGGGACAGTACAATGGGATGAGGTTCCCAAGCTCAGCCCTTGCCCCCTGCTCTTCTGTCCCCTCTTCTTATAAGAGGGGTACAAAGAGCACCTCGGCCCAATTATCTTCGCCCAAGGTGCACTAGACAACAATAAGCGCAAATATTTCAAATTCAATATAACACATTAATTCTGAAAGTTATAAAAACTCTTTGATTTATTCGGCGAATGTATAATGAATCTGTCGAGGGACTGGTTTTGTCGATGCAATAATTACCAAGTTTGCTCCCGAAAATTTGAAATTGTGATTGTCTGGGAGGCTCCACCTGACCTAGTTTCGGTAAAGGACATTAAAACAGGTCTGGATATTTAGCATAATATGATAAGCTCGCAGTCTAGCCGTTATTGAGTCTGCGGACTCTGAACAACTTTAATATAACGGACCGGACCGTGTTGACTAGCGTTTATCTGAGCTGTGGTTTTATTTAATGGTATTCATTAAACGTAGGTGTGACAGTTTACCCCTTTTAAGCAATGTACTAACTAAAGGCACACACGCCTGATTGTAATCGAAAAGATCCATTAATCAAGTATAAAGATATTATCTACCAACCATTGAAATAATAAGAGAAGAAATCACATTACGCTTGCCTACTCAAATGCTAGTAAGATTATGTATTATGCGAATATTGTTATTAACGTGTACAGATCAGTCTTAGAGTGCCTTGAGAGAGGCCTATCTACAGCTGTCACCATGGTTCAAGCCTTGTCGTGGCGGTGGGGCTCAGTAGCCTAAGGTGAACCCAACACCTTGGGCGAAGCAAATCAATCAAAGCAAAAAAAAGCCTGGGGGGTGAACTCCCCACTTGCAGGATGCCTATGAGCATTTCCCCGCGGAAAAGGGCATATCTACAGCAGTAGATGCGGGTAGATGATAATTACTTAAAATTTTCTTTCATCATCATCAGCCTCTAACCCTCCACTGGTAACATAAGCCTCCCTTAATGAAACTAAGACGAACGATCCCTCGCCACTCGGCCAGCACACAGAGAGCACGTGCATCTTTCGTGGATCTTTGACGGTCGTTACTGGTTGTCAGAAGCCGAAAGTCTGACAACCAGTCTTACTAAGGGGTATCGTAGCACCTAGTTACTGAGTTGTAGAGGTGAGATAAACAGTCGCTACATTTAAAATACTGGTATCCAGCTGCATCCACACTGGAAGCCCACCCCAACATAGTTGGGAAAAGGCTGGCAGAAGAAGAAAAACAATTTACACTAACATTTTTATAATAAAACCTTTTTCAAGTCAGAACAATACAAAATATAACTCTAACGTTAAAAAACAAATCTTTTATGAAAATGAAATTTTATTTAACACTTGACAGAAAAAAACTTAAAAAATGTATTATTTTTAGTCTGCTACATTGTAAGGCCGTTGAAATAAAATTGGCGACTACAAATATTTTATGATGTACATTCAGAATTTCAAAAAAAAGTTATATGACGCATTTTGTATGCTTTACATACATATAATATGATATACTTATTTATTACATAAATCAGTAGTATTCGTCATTGCTGCAGGGTTGTCACAATATCTTTACACTTGCTTTACTACACTTGTAGATAAGGATGAGTGGAAAACGTTACCCGTTAAAAAACAAAAAAAAGTTATATGACGCATTTTGTATGCTTTACATACATATAATATGATATACTTATTTATTACATAAATCAGTAGTATTCGTCATTGCTGCAGGGTTGTCACAATATCTTTACACTTGCTTTACTACACTTGTTTGTTCATAGTATGTGTATGTAGAGTACCAGAAATAAAATGAAAAAAATATTGAAGTATGTATATGGAAATTAAATATAACGAGTTTTATTAAAAACAAATACAAAAAATATACAAATTAGCAACGAAAGTACAGCTAATACCTAACATAATAATTATTATAGATGACCTTTTAATATTGTGCTCAAGATATCAAAATATTTAAAAAGGATTTAAAATCTACAAATGCGAAACTGAAACTTATTTTCGAGTTTTCGGATACATTTTCACGTCGAAATACGTGTGTGTAGAAGAGGCCTTACGCCTACTCTTACGCCTCTTTCGACTCCATGTGTATTGTATTTTATTCCATAATTCGTTTTATATTGTTATTTATTATAAATTCTAATATTTGTAATAAATTATTTTCTTTGATCCTTAAGATCAAATAAAATAACTTATTTTGCACACCTGGCGGGCGTCTCGCGACAGGTAACAAGATGAAGATCGAGATGTTTAAATTCATTGACTAGATTTTTACCGACTTTAAAAAAAGAGGGGGTTCTCAATTCGTTCGAATCTTTTTTATTATTTGAAGTCTCAGTTGGCTCGGCTCTCAGGTTAACTTCTTTATGTTCATAGGCGATGCTGACCGTTTACTATCGTGTGGCTCGTTTGCGCGTTTGCCTATCCATCTATCATAAAAATTATAAGTGTAAGAGCAGCCTAAGCATTTCAGCATTGATATGATATGCCCGTAATGACATAGACGCGCGGGAATTTCTGAGTGAGTGCCAAAAATTCAATAGATCGAACGGAAGTGATATTTTAAATTTTGCATCGAAAATCCGATACTCTATTTTTATGACGGCCGTTCGGATTGTGTCGGAGAATCAAAGTCACAGGAACACGTGTCCATTAATTATAAGTTTTGAAGAAAATACGTTTAAAATGTCATAACCTCGTGTTTATATTTTACTTTTGCCAAAACGTGTATAATTTCGCGAATATTGTTTCTTAGAGTCTAAAGATATATTGAGAATGATTTTCGGTAGAGTGTTTATGTATTTTAGTGGTATTTTAGTAGTAAACTAATATTGCCTGTAAAAATAAAAAGCTTTCACAGTCCGGGCCCAGACCATATCCGTATATTTAGAACATTTATTTATAATATTGTTCATATTGTGATGTGTTCTTTAGTGGAAAACATTATATATTACATAGTTTATTTAAACAATGTAACTTACTTATAAGTTATAATCCAAAATTATTATTATTATTATTATATGTATTTATATACAAATCACAGGATTCGTATTCATCCCCACCACGGTTCAGGCCTTTTCGTGGCGGTGGGGCTCAGTAACCTAGGGTGAGCCGCTGCACCTTGGGCGAAGCGAATTGGGCCTAGGGGGCTCTTTGTACCCCTCTTATAAGAAGAGGGGACAAAAGAGCAGGGGGCAAGGGGTGAGGATGGAACCTAGCCGTCGAGGTGCCCTGTTTGTTCTAGATCCTGGGCACCTCACCAAAGGCGGCATTGGTGGCACTCGCCGGGTTTTAATGGGTAGAGCTGCGTCCACTTACCAGCTGTCGGGCGCAGCGAGTCCCACATACCCGCGGGATGCCTCAGAGCATTTTCCCGGCGTTAAAGAAAAAAAAAGGATTCGTATTCATGGATTCCATATCGTTTAGTCACCACGACGTCAAACCACCTTAATAATCTTTAATGATATTTCTTTATCACGAAGACAACTAACTTTTCTTTAAGCTCAAAAAGTAACAAATGAGATCTGCCAGTAACATCAACAAATATTAAAATGTAATTTGCAATATAATAAGTCTGGCAATATAATTAAAATGTACGTCCAATGTCCATCTCACCGTATTATATCGTCTGAGAGTTCTCAATTCGTGCCGAAATAAGAAATATTTATAGTTACATTTAAAATCGCTATGAAAATTTGAGTAATGGTAGAAATTAAGTTAAGACATTATTCTTTAAAATATATATTATGAGACAAATAAAACGTTTCATATTTTTTGTATAATATTGAGTCCAGTACAATAAACTCAAATACTCAATAACTCACTAGATAAAAATAAGTCTTGTATAGTGCTCTCAATGCAATTCAGAGCACTAATATCAATTTTGTGCATTACAATAATATTAGTTTAATATCGTGTATATTGTAAGCGTATCCGTACAGACATCACTATTAGTTCTAGACGTCGACCGTTTCATTATACCCAGAATACATCGACCAAATACAATGGGACCCATGTGTGTGACAGCTAGTGACGTTCGCTTAAAACATCGATAAGATCGTATGAAATATTTGTTTTCGCGTTTGTGTATCGTTTAAAGGAATTCGTGGGCATCGAATTTCACAGAAACATTTGTATGTGAGTAACAAATCGCGAGACGATTGAATGCAGACGTATCGTGGTTGCGCGCATAATTCAAAGGGGCGATCACCAGCAACCGTTTGGCATGCAGACGGGCGCGTTCATTCCAAAGCAATAAACCCGTTAGCGGCCACGTAATATGCATACTGGACGTATTGTAACTGCCGTATTGATACGTAAATAATAACAAAGTATTTACGGATTCGATGGTTTTTATTTAGATGGCCGAGGTTTTGTATATTTTACACCAACAAGGATTGTAATTATATGCATTTGTTACACAAGTGTTTATTTCAAAATATGATATAAAACATGCAATGACGCAATTGCGTTTTCCAGAAAGAAGAACAACAACAATTGACATTGACATATTAGTTATATGTCAAATTGTATAGGTTTGTGATAGGTTTATCGATAATTATTCGTGCATGAGCCTGCAGGTGTACCGGCTGATGTACCTCTCGTCTCGACGCCAGACCTTTGCAACCGGCCATCTTACGATAAAAACCAAAAAAGATATAAATTCATACTCATAATTATAATTCTAAATTAACAGTGTTGTTACGCTTTTAGGGGTAAACTATTGATCAAATTTAACTTTGGCAAAGGTGCCACTCTAGAACATATAATGTATAGAGAAATGTTAAATACTACTTATTTTGGAGGGATGTTCCTTTTTGTAATTTTGGGGCAGTTGAAACCGCGGAAATCTATTCCAGTATAAATATATGGCGTAGGTAGCTTGTATTGGCCATCTAATCATACAGAACCACATTATAATATGGAAATAATAATTAATTAATAGGACTTTTTTTATTTTTGACTTAATAATAGGATTATTCTCAATATAATTTTTTGACCTAACAGCACACATACTAAACAATAATTATTGTGCTCTATTTTCAACCCATATTCAAATACGTAATGTTTTCTACGTTAATAATAAAATTACCTATCCAACACAAAGGTAAATTCTAAAATAAAAAAAATGGTAATGCATCTTATCAGACCGTTATCCGCTGGAATGTGGACCTAGCTTTAACAAACACTGCTTGGAATTTGTACATATTATGGCATTTTCTCATAATTGCCACTGAGTTGGCAGCAGGAGCTAGTGTACTCAAATTAAATAATTATGTATGGTAACAGTTACACGAGCGATGGTCCAGTGGGTATGGGCCTCGAAGAGATCTAGGTTCTATCCTGAGTGTACCAAAATGGTTTTCTCTAAATTTCTTCGTTCATAAGACACGAGAACGCTTGGTATAGCGACCAGCGTGTACTTCTCGCCGGTGAAGGGAAGGAAAATTTGGTAAGGAAACTTATTTTCCCGATGACATTATAAGTTGCAGATAATGTGAGGTCATCTTATTTCGAGAGGGAGACCCGTGCCCAGCTGAAAATATAGGGTTTATATAATGCAAGGGTTCCTAAAAAAACCTTCCTAAACGTTAAAGATAACGGAACACCAACCATTTTTTATGTCATAAAGAGGCAAACGAGCAGTCGGAGCCTTATGGTCACTACCGACACCCATAGACATCCGCATAACCAAAAGTTACGCAGATGCGTTGTCCTCCTTTTCCTTATCCCCCCAATTGGGCCACTGGAATCTCACAAGCCGCACGAAACGTGACAGCATAGATGTCACTTTACGCCGGTCGTGCCTGCCCAATTCGGCCGCAAAGCAGCATGACACTGTTACCAACCAAAAACCAGTTTATTTATATTATAAGTGAAGTCATTTATGAGTGCAGTGCTTGAAGGTAACAATCGTAAGGGCTTTGACCATTAGACTTTGCTTGTTACTACGCAATCTATTCGTTATTAGCATCAAATATCAGCAGTAGAGCTTCCAAAACGTAACAAAGAGAGTAATTTTCGTGTTTTCTAATGTCTACGCGAATTTCACTCATTATAATAAAACAACTATTTAAAGTCCTCCCGTGACCATGGTTGCTGTAAAGTATCCGAAACGTCGGGTAAAAATCTTAATAAACTGCGATAAAATCCGTAAAAGTGATTTTATTGTTAGCTTTCGTATTTATAACATTTGTTAAGATATATTATATAGTTACTTAGTTTTGGAGTTACGCTAAGAGATAAATTTGTTAAGCTAAGCCTTTCGATATTAGTTCTTTCCATCGAGTCCAAAATATTTCTATATATACATAGTAAATATCGTCTCAAAAACTTTTAATTGTTAATAATTTATTATCTAATCCGATCGATTATTATTAATATATTTAAAGAGTAAAAATGCAGCTGGGTGCTTATTATATAGTGTTCTTATAAATAATAATAATATCAACCCTTATATGTCCCACCACTGGGCACGGATCTCCTCGAAGTCAGGCGAGGAAGGTGCTGGGCCGTTCACCAATGCGCTGGCCCATTGCGGGTTGGTGAACTTCACATACCTTCAAATACCTTTATTTTCATCAAGGCATCGCAGGGGTTAGAATCGAACCCGGACCTTTCACTCAACAGGAGCACATAACCAATAAACCATCGTTTATTTCATTTTCAAAAAATAAATAATTTAAATTTTATTTCAACATAAAAAAATATCAAAGCAGAATTAAGATTTTTTATAACCATGTTACAGAATATCACAGTGCGTAACCGGACGCGTAACGTTTTTATAAAATGTAGTGATATATAACATTTTATAGCTCAAATTGCGTTCGTTCACATACTAGAAAATTCTAGACTAATTACAAATAATCACAGGTAATCCCAGTAAAATATTTATTTGATTCAATCTGACGTTTATCTATTTTTAGTGGAATTATTCAAATGCCGATTAGCACAGAGATATTTATTATGTACCGGCAAATAAGTTGGTCAAGAATTTAGACATGTTTTGCAAATTATAATAGCCCTTTTGAAAGTAGTCTGGTAATTGATAAACGAACTAATAGCGCTAGATAAACTATTGACTTAATATTGTTTTAGACTAAAGTATACTATAAGAGCCCCCATGGTACTGCTGGTCTTTGTACCCCTCTTGTAAAAAGAGGGGACAAAAGAGCAGGGGGACAAGGGGCGAGGATGGGAAGATTATATACAGCTAACTCACAAATATCATAGGCATTGGTGGCACTCGCCGAGTTTTAGCGGGTAGAGCTGCGTCCACTTACCACCTTTCGGGCGCAGCGAGTTTCACATCCTCCGGGGAGACCCGCTCCCTCACGGAATGCCTCAGAGCATTTCGCGGCGTAAAAGAAAAAAAAAGTACCAGGTAGACTCATATATGTTTATGGGCGCTGATCACTTACCATTAGATGGCACGTCTATAAGTTTGCCTATACAACATAAAAAAAGATAAGTAGATGGGACAATCTTCGCGCAGTGACTGTCCAATGATGCGAGTGGCGTGTTTAGCCGTTTTGTTGTTCATAGAAACAGTATTCCCACTGGGACGGACACGAGTTAATAATGAAGCCAATAGTAGTTATTATAACACCAGAGTCAAGTGACAGCTATGCTGTCGCGTTTCGTGCGGTTCGGAGAGGGAAAAGAAGGGGAATGCATCTGCGTAACTTTTGATAGTGTGGATGTCTATGGGCGTCGATACTCGATAGTCACCATAAAGTTCCGACTGCTCGGTTGCCTCCTTATGACAGAAAAAAAGTTATTATTAGTTTGATAGGTAAATGAAAATCAAACAGTGAGTGTCTTATGTTTTCGTCTTGATATATTTGTATTTCTGAATATTTTTTGCGCACAGGTTAGTTTCGACTTGAAGTAAACTAAAATTAACATTATATTTACTTATTTTAAATGTACTGTGTTATGTTTCTCCTTTTTGATTTCTGTCTGACTTTGATAAGTTGCCCTAGTTTTATTAAGTTCGTTTTGTCTGTTCGGCTATTATCGACAATTTCATAAATCGATAGATTTTTTAGCTAATTCAGACCCGACACTAGCTCTCATTTACGGTTATGAACAACCATTGATTTCTAATAGGTTATGTGGCTATAAGCTTTAGTTTTTCGTTGAGTCCTCAACATAACATTAAAACCTTTTTAATAACTAGTAAACTAAAAACATTTATCATATTTTTATTTTATTTTGCATCTTGAAAAGTTTTCTCCCACTAGTGATGTAGCCAACATCGATGGAGCGAAACAAAAGTATGTGATTATACGAGTATATTTAAATTATTTATTCATTATTACACGGATACCCTGAATCGACCTCGGCGTGGAATTAAAATAAATTATCATAATATTGCACATATGAAAGAAGGTGTAGGGCGATGGTCGTTTCTTTGAAATATTTTTTACGTTTTTTTTGTATCTATACTAAATCAAGGATTGTTAATGATTGATAAAAATATTTGATTTAATGATTATTTATATTTATAAATATTATTTAAATATATTATTAGGTAAAATCTTATTAGAGAAAAATTGTAGCTTCAAACAAATTTAAGTTTATGGTTTTAATTGATTTATCTAATAATCATTAGAAACTACAAAAAATTAATTACTTCAAGTAAATAATAATAAGAATTTTTATTGGTTGTTCAACTTTTAATAAATTTAGACGTTTCTCATTTAATTAGATTTTTTTTATTTATGAACTTAAGAAGATGGGTTTTAATCAGCACAAAGGAAATATTTAAATAGTGAAACATCATTGTCAGGGTGCTCTCCGACTATAGGAACACTACAAGAAAGTTTTTACCATATTCGAAATCCAATGTTCAAGAAGTCTCTTACAATATTTGGAATAGATTTTCTTACAGAAACCTTTTTCATGTTGTATAATAGTAAAAAGAACTAAAAAAAGTAAAAACTACTAATATGAGCCGGATCAAAGTTTCTTACATGCTAATTATTATATTCTCTATTTTTTTTTGCAAACGGTACAATTTAAAAAATATATTATTCGTATTATTATTATACTATTGTTTATGCCTAAATGGTTTCATCTCTTTTTAATAGTTGTGTACTATATATATGATTTAAAAGGTTTTATTTTTTTTATTTCATTTCAGAATATAAAATATTTCCTTGCGATTTTATCAAAACTATAAAGCGACTGTGAAAAGTAATAATCATATAGTGACCTTATCGTATTATATTATTCGTAAGGAATAAAGATCTGCATAAATGAATTTTACTTCAACAATTTAAAAATTTCATATGCAAATATAAAAATAATTACTTACTATATAATTGATGACGTACATTTTATATGAAAATATTTTTTACTTGACTTTAAATTAATAATTATAAACTATATTATTAATAATTTTAATATGGTCAGGTATAGTAAGAGGATTTGATAATAGTATAGCTGGGGCGAACCTACGGACGTCACGTTTTTCACACTTCGGCCTAAGTGATAGACAACACATGAAAACATGCTTCTATACACATAATAAAACATATACTATTTAAATGATTAACAAAATGTCTTTTAAATTTTATACGCTCTAAAAGTTACATTATTATTACAACTGTATTATATTTTACATAAAACAAAAAAAAATGAGGATTTCAAAAAATATTTTTTAAACACAAACGTAATTTTCATTTGTGCAAGGTACAGCAATTTCGCTCGAAACGGTAATGCGCGCCTAAAAAGTTTTACTCAACTTTTAAAGTATGCCTTTCGTTCGCTTTCGAAATAACGTTTGAAAACTATATTATAATATTATACTGACTTACCGCTTTGGCGATACGACACAGTGGTTACTCTTATCAATCATAAAAAATACTTTTTTAACAATTTGCCACGACTTGCCCAACGGGAGCCGTCTTACCGGTCGAGCGACTCCGACGAAATCATCACATCTGTCGGACTAATTTTACCCGATTATTACCGAGAAGCTGGACACTGATAATTCGGACCGGGACACGATCACTCGCTTACTGGTGAAAATAATAAAATCGGACGGAGACGTGTTCCTCACCTGCTGCCGGGCGCGCGAGCACGAGCGGCAGCACGAGCAGCGGCAGCAGGGGCAGCCGCATGCTCCCGCTAGCGTCGCATGCCGGCGCGTGCGGCGCTGTACGCTGGTCGCCCGCCGGCGCGACACTGCCAGCGGCGCGCCGGGCCCGCGAGCGCCGCGTGTGCCGGCGCGGCACGTGCGCGAACACCCGCGCGCCACGCGTGCGCGTGCTCGCTGCACCTCGACACGCCGCGCGACGCATCCGACACACTTACCATCGGTGTGGCCTTATCGGGGAGTCGACGCGGACTGAGCGACTAGCGAGCCGCCGCCGCCGCCGCGACCGCCGGCCCGCCGCGCCGGTGAGCAGACGGCAGGCGGCAAGCGGCAGGAGGCAGGCGGTGCAAGTGCAGCGGGAGAGTCGTCGACCGCGGCCGTCGAAGCGCGCCGTCCGCACCTTCCTCGAATACGCGTTGCAGACGACGCGACCACACTATGACTTAAGTAAAAAAAAAAAAACCACGTGTTGATTAAATTCAAAAACTGAAATATATTTTGTATGTGTCTCTTCAGAAGTTATGTATTACTTGTGATTGAACAAACACGTGTTTCAAAGCCGTATCCTGATATTAATATTATTCGCAAAAAAAGTAGGGAATCATAAAAAATGTGAATCATTAATTGAATCCGTAAGCATGGCGGTGGATCAATGAACTTGCGTTGGTAAAGCGTTGAAGTCTTTTCAAGGGCGCTTATTAAAAGGAATACACAAAAAATGGACTTATCACTGTCGAGCCGCGCCGCGCAGGTTTTGGCTCGCGAAAAAAACGTTTTTTATATCTCTTCATCATCATAATTTGGAATGATAACGTTTTATGTGGCTACTGGAAAAACAAATTCGCAAATTATTTTAGTGACCAATTTTTACGGCTGACGATTATAAAAAAATTCAGAGTGGCGGACAACTGGTGATTACCGGTAATAGCTGGACAGTCCGCCTTGATTACAGGTCTCAACACTTGCTCCACACGGCTCGGGGCGCCCGGGGGCCGGGGCCTCGGGGCCGAGCGCCGCCGCTCGAGAGCCCTAAAAACTGAGGGCCCCCGACAGCCCGAGTATTATTATCGTGCTTTTACTGGAATTAAAACTTTTACAGCTTGTGTAGGTGACTGGTGACAGACACACCGACGAATAACATCGCAGATGGCTGACTTTCTAAGAACAGCAATTATAAAATTCCTATGCTATATAAAATTAACTTAAGGAAAGCGATCTAAAGTTTTGAATAATAATAACAAACAGGAATGTTCAATGTAACCTGAATTTGGCACTTTTGAACTTAAAACATGTGAACTCTATAATAGAGTCATGTTAGATACGACTAGAAGAACTAGGTGTACAACATGAAAGTGCAAAGTAAAGATAAAACCTGTTTTTAAAAAAGTAATAAATAAAAAGAAGAAAATAATAAAAAATTAACAAATAAATAAAAATTTACAATTTAAAAAAATCGTGTAGTTTGATATTAAAATTTAAGAAACTAAAAAAACTGTTTTTTCCTGTCCTCCTTATGTAAGCCTTTATATAACATATGTATAAAAATGCAGAATGTAGTACATTTTATTTCTTTACTTAAAAAAACAATACTTTCTAAGAAAAAACTCAAAATACATATCGATAAAGTAGAGTCACTCTACGTTACGTCACTTTGATGTCGGCTGATGTCGGTTGATGTCGAATATGCAAAGTTCGGGGTTGGAGTCCCAAAGACAATTTGTATGATGAAATCTAATGAGGATCATACACAGTTGTATAACCTATAGAAATAAATAAAATTGAAATGTCTGTTTGTAATTTCAAATTACAAGATTTTCACTAAATGCATACAATACATAGAAAATCATTTTATTAAATCCTTGTCTGTCTGTCTGTTTGTTCTGGCTAATCTCTGAAACAGCTGGACCTATTTTGACGTTTACTGTCAGATTGCTAATGTTATATGGGAAAGTATATATTATATACTTTTATACTAGCTGTTGCCCGCAGTTTCACCCGCGTTAACTTAGGTTTACAGCCAGTCGACATGCTAGTGAAACTCCCGTCAAAATGCCAGTCGTATAGAGACTAGCAGGAACAAACAGACATATAGAACGACAGAGAGAGAGAGAAAAAATGTTATTTTGGTATACATATCATGTTCACATCCATATGCATTTAGTTAAAAGTATTTTTTTAAATATTACAAACAGACACTCCAATTGTATTTATCTGTAATAGATAATAGAGAGTAAGAGAAAAGAAAATAGCCGGTAAATCTAAGCTAACTCGGATGAAATTGCGGGCGAAACTTGTTTGAGTAGTTTTTTTTTTCGGATGGATCTATGCTAACGGCCCAAAGGCCCTAATGCTACATCGGATTAGTGTGAGCCCATTTGGCTCACTTTTGGTTTGTAAAAATGGGGGTTGCCCCCCGCCAAACCGTGCAGTCTGCGACCACACGGCCTCCTGGCGTCGGGTTGGGTTTGAGTAGATAATATTTTTACATGCATCGAGACTTTTTTACATTTTCGTGAAAAGGTATATTATTATTATTATTTAAGGGTGGGGACACCAGCGAGGCCAGACGGGCGATCAGTCCTCATCAACGGGACCATTTCTCCCAATTCCCCAGGCTCGCCTCTGGGATTAGATGCGGGGATGGGTTACCAATTGCCCCTCCGGTGTCACCCCCTCAAACCTACGTGTTGATCTACAAAAACTACTTAGCTGACTTATAGTTAGATATGCTAAATCTTCCTTCTTCAGCTCGTCCGCTCCAAACGGCTCCCATCTTGCGTATGCAAATGCTGGGCATTCCGTTATGAAGTGCAGACTGGTTTCTTCTTTCTCTTTGCACTTAGGCATAGAGGGTCCTCTGTTAGCTTCATTATTGACAGGTGTCTGTTGAGTGGGCAGTGTCCCGTCAATATTCCTACAACTGGTCTGATGTTGTTCCTATTTAGTTTAAGCAACTCTTTAGTCTTCTTGCTGTCAAGCATCGAGATGAAGAATTTCGACTGTCTGCAGCTCTTCATGTCATTCCATCTTTGGTTCGTTTCTTTGTTTATTCTCAAGGTTATAACATTTTTTGTTATCCTGTGTGCTATTGGCAGTCCCGGCTCAGGGCCTATGAACGTCTCATCGGCACCTTCTCTCGCCAATCTATCTGCTTCTTTATTGCCCGCATTTCCCTCATGTCCGGGTACCCAGGCAATTTCTAACTCAGTCTGGTTTGCTAGATCTTGCAGGGTGTCTTTGCATTCTTTGACCAGTGCTGAGGTAGTCTCCCTCTTACTGAGGGCCTTCAGTGCCGCTTGACTGTCACTGTATATGACTGCCTTCTCAATCCGATGTGCGCTAATGATGTTTTGTTTAATCATGTTGGCACATTCTCGTATTGCGAATATCTCCGCTTGGAATACGCTGGAGAATCTGCCTAGATTGAACGATGCTTTCATTTCAGTTGGATGGCTAATATATACGCCAGCCCCTGACAGCTTTGTCGATTCCTTCCTGGATCCAGATGGATCACTTTTTTTTTCACACAGACATTTCACAGATGGTCGGCTACACAGATGTGTAGCCGACCATCTGTGAAAAGGTATAGGTAGGTAGGCTATCATGTAAAGAAGATTATATGTATAAGAAAAAAAAAAACATTATTGTTTTTACAGAATAGGGGTATGAATTTATAAACCATGTAATTCTTAAAAGCGTTTAAAACTTGTATTGTTTCTGATAAAATAATTTTAATAAATTGACATTACTTTTACTTGCTATATATTGTTTACTAGCTGTTGCCCGCAGCTTCGCCCGCTTTAACTTACTCAACTTAAGTACTGTTAGTCACAGCGTGATGTTATATAGCCTATAGCCTTCCTCGATAAATGGGCTATCTAAAGCTGAAAGAATTTTTCAAATCGGACCTGAGATTAGCGCGTTCAAACAAACAAACAAACTCTTCAGCTTTATATATTAGTATAGATTACTAGAATAGAGCTAAAAATGAAAATTAAGAAAGTATTCCTGTTCTTGTACTATTAAAAGTGATTAAATGCTGTATAGTTTTATTATAGTTAATTATAAGATATAATCTATAATTGGACTTAATTTTTTTAATTGAAATTAAATGATTTGCTGAGGCGTTCACATTTCAGTGTTGTAAGATTTTACAATATTTTATCATGTGAATGTTATTTATATGAAACAACGAGCAGTTCAAATAAATAAAATAGAAGAAATAATGCCTTTGGTATCAGAAAAATATATATGTATTTTTTTATGGCATAAGGAAGCAAACAAGCAGTCGGAGCCTTATGGTGACTACCGACGCTCATGGCCATCCGTTTATGAAGATACGTTACCCTCCTTTTTCCTATCCCCCCCCCCCCCCCAATAGACCACCGGAAACTTATACAGCACGAAACGCGACAGGTACCACCCCGGTCGTGCCGGCCCAATTCGGCTGCAATGCAGCATGGCACTATCTCTTACAAGAATAAAAAACTGGTTGCAGCTTAAATTAAAAATAAATTGACTCACAATTAAATCCGTTCAAAATCGTTTTTTATGACATCAGGGGGCAAACGAGCAGAGCCTCACGGCGCCGACGCCCATACACATTCGCACAACCAGGGCCACGTAGATTCGCCGCTCTCCTTTTCCCTATCCCCCCCAATGGGCCACCGGAATTTTACAAACCGCACGAAACCCGACAGCATAGCTGTCACTTGACGCCGGTGTTATGTGAGCGAGAGGTACCGCCACGGTCGTGACGGCCCAGTTCGGCTGCAATGCAATAAGGCACCACCTCTTCCCCACCATGGTTCAGGCCTTGTCGTGGCGGTGGGGCTCAGTAACCTAGGGTGAGCGGTGCACCTTGGGCGAAGCTAATTGGGCCGAGGGGGCTCTTTGTACCCCTCTTATAAGAAGAGGGGACAGAAGAGCAGGGGGCAGGGGGTGTGGATGGGAACCTCACCCCATTGTACTGTCCCGGCGATGGGAGGGGTTGTTCTGTGGTGCGGGACAACCCCTCTGTGGAGGTGGCGTCGGTCGGACTAGCCGTCGAAGTGCCCTGTTTGTTTTCTAGATCCGGGGCACCACCTCACCAAAGGCGGCATTGGTGGCACTCGCCGGGTTTTAGTAGGTAGAGCTGCGTCCATTTACCAGCTGTCGCCGCAGCGAGTCCCACATACCCGCGTGGGGAGACCCACTCCCCCGCGGGATGCCTCAGAGCATATCCAGGCGTTAAAGAAAAAAAAAGGCACCACCTCTTACAAAAGCGTACCTATTAACGAGATTTTTATAAGTAAGATCGTAATTGTTTTAGATAATAAAGCTATGTTTAGCAGTGAACACTGTTTACATATTATATTCTAATGTTCACGCGAATTTCACTCATTTTTATCGGTTTATTAAGATATTTACAAGCCCGACGTTTGGGATACTTTAAAGCAACCATGGTCACGGGAGGACTATAAAAAGTTGTTTCATAGTAAGGTAATGAGTGTGCAAGGTTGTTGATGATAATTGTGACCTTCAGACAGCGTGGGTGGAGTCGCCGGCGACACCTAGTTATAAATATCTATTATTCATAGGAAGTCTTAATAAGCTTCCGGATAATATTTGAGTCAATAAAACATCACGTGAATCACACGAGTCCAAAATTATATTGACAACTATAAGTGTTATCCGGCGGGATAAACTTGGTATCCAATTTATCATCTTATTTCATATTGTCAAATTACAAAATGGAACCTTTATAGGATCTCTTTGTTGTCTGTCAGTCTGTCTGTCTGTCTGTCTGTCTGTCTGTCTGTCTGTCTGTCTGTCTGTCTGTCTGTCTGTCTGTCTGTCTGTCTGTCTGTCTGTCTGTCTGTCTGTCTGTCTGTCTGTCAATCAAGACTCTATAAGGTACTTTTCATTGACATAGAATCATGAAATTTAGAAGCTAGGTCTCACAAGTCACAACATAAGTTTTACTTTTAATACTATAATAATAATAAGGGCTAACGAGCAGTTCGAAGCTTTACACTACCGACGTCTATACACATCTGCACTACCAGAGATTATGCAGATGTGTTGCCCACCTTTTCCCTAACCCCCTAACGGGCCACCGGAAACTCACAAACCGCATGAAACGCGACAGCATAGTTGTCACTTGACGCCAGTGACGGCCTAAGTAGGCTGCATAGCAGCATGGCACTACATCTTAAAAGTAAAGGAAAAAATCTGAAAACTGTTAATTCATTGCCATATAATATTAAAAAACTCGTTTTTCGGCGGAACTCTCGGCACGCGAGACAGACTCGCGTATGTCTAGATTTTTATGTTAGGCAATCTGGCAGATGGCTGATGGTAAGTAGTCAGCGTCACCCATGAACATAAAACTAGGCCAGGCAACTCATTCATGTGTTGCCTTTTTGTTTCTGGTCGCCGGGAAATGGTCTGAGGCATCCCGCGGGGAGTGAGTCTCCCCACGCGGGTATGTGGGACTCGCTGCGCCCGAAAGATGGTAAGTGGACGCAGCTCTACCCACTAAAACCCGGCGAGTGCCCAATGCCGCCTTTGTTTAGGTGCCCCGGATCTGTTGAGCGAACAGGGAACCTCGACGGCTAGTCAGTCCCTCAGGGGACCGACGCCATCTTCATAGAGGGGTTGTCCTTCACCACAGAACAACCCCTCCCAACGTCAGGACAGTACAATGGGGTGAGGTTCCCGTCCTCACCCCTTTCTCCTTGCTCTTTCGTCCCCTCTTCTTATAAGAGGGGACGAAAGAGGTGCAAAGAGCCCCCTCGGCTCAATTCGCTTCGCCCAAGGTGCACCGCTCACCCTAGGCTACTGAGCCCCACCGCCACTACAAGGCCTGAACCATGGTGGGGATTCATGTGTTGCCTATCCTGAGACATGTTAAGTCTGGGTGCCAGTAATTACCCTGTCTGTCCTGTCCTCCTCTTCGAAACACAGCAATGCATGGAAGCAACAAGCAGCGTGCTACAGACTGTACAGACATTTTTTTATTATACAGAGAGAAAAACAGAAATGGGTGTGTAAATACAAGTCAAGATCTATAATTCTTTTAATAAAGATATATGTCATTATGTAAGTCTAATGATTATAATAATGATAGCCTTTTTACAGAAGACCCGGCATTATAAATTTTGTATGTTCCTAAAGTTGTTAAAAATATAAATTAACACGGTCAGAGCCGCATGCTCTCAGTTTATAGTAGAACATTTAACCACAAATAGAAGTTCACATTAGTTCTTGTCAATTTAAACTGACTGTCGTGATCGCTTCGTCCTCATATAAAAGTCATTTTTTGTCTAAACAAAAATAGCAACAAAAGAAGCAGAATGCAGACTGCATCAATGACGACTTAATTTATCATCGCATGATGAATGATTCGGCACAATGATGTAATAAATCTTTTAAGTGATGTAATATTTTGTGATATTCGACTAATGAATCGTAAAATGAGGTTTTAATATATAAAACGGTTATTCTTTAGCAATGTTTTCCTCTATGTTTGGAGAATTTCCTTTTTTACCAATGAAGAATGTTAATAGGTATACAAAATCGCTTAAAACGATTGTCTCAGTATTAAAGAATTTACAGATATTTCAAATTCTCGTAAATTTCGCGGCCCATAGCAAGCGCGCGTGAAGAGTGTGACGTCACGACACAGCGCTCGCTACCAAAAAAATTCGAGCTACTAAGAAGGTATAATAGATATAAATATGTATACATTTAAATTAAGGTCTACTAGTTTACATCAAAATAATCTTCACAACAAAAAACTGTACTTTTAGCTTCAAATGAATCCAACCTCTTCATAGCTTTTATCTATTTATTTCGCATTTGAACATCCTTTGGAACGTGAAAAAACAACTTTTCAGGTGTCTTGGAGGTTGTATTTGTACATTTTAGCACAACATATAATTTTCTAACATGTAGATTAGACATTTTTAAACTTTAATAGTAAAGGAATATCAATGTTTTTTCATTATTATTATAAAAAAGGGCGACGCGGCGAAGTTGCGATGTGCTGTGACGTCATGGCATCGGCGCCGGCCTGATAGAATCCCGAATTCTTCAAAAAATTTATTTTGAAATTAAATTACTCGGGAACTACACGACATATCGTAATATTTTTTTCACTCATATTTTTATTTTTAACCTAGTTTATGGAGAGTTAAAAAAATGTGAAAATTCTTCATTCCGTCTGCATAGCTCTTTGCTTGTTATTATTGTCTAGCTTTGTGATTTGTCATGATATAGTATGTTTCGGGAAGGGCTAAGAACTAGTCTCGAGATTGATCCCGGATGAAAATTCTAATGGAGATATTCCATATGAACTTGTCGTAGATATCCCATTAAGTGGAGTCAGTCTATCCGTCTGTTTGAACTATCAATGAAAAAAAGAATAGTTTTATATTTGGAGGCGGCGCCGTCAAGTACTACCGACTGCCAGTTTGCCCGTTCTGATAAAAAGCGAGGTCTCTGTGTCAGTGATTACCCTATCTTCCTTTTTTTATAGAAGAGGGGGCAAACGGACAGTTGGTTCACCTGATGGTAAGTGAAAAGCGACATCCACAGACACCGGCTGTACCAGAGTAACAGCAGATGCGTTGCCGGCCTTTTAGATATGAGTATGCTCTTTTCTTGAAGGTCCCTAAGTCGTATCAGTTCGGAAACACCATAGGTGGCAGCTGATTCGATATATTTGTGGTGTGAGGCAGGAAATGCGGTAAAAATCAAGATTTCCGGACATCAAGATGGTGTAGGTGAAATTTGGAATTTTTACGCGATGTCCGGTGGTGGAATTCTGCTGTAGGTATTAATCCGAACAATTCCTCAGAACACTCCCCGTGGTAGATGCGGTAGAAGATGCAGAGCGATCCGACATCTCTACGCAGCGCCAAATAATCAAGCCGATTGGAGATAACATTGTTATCGACGATTCGAGCCGCCCGGCGTTGGACGAGTTCAAATGGAAGAAGCTGAACAGACAGCAAGAACACAGCATTACTTAGAATAAATAAGCAAGATGGTACCCATACGCGATATTACATCCGTCCTTATGAGTAGTAATAATATCAATTATCATCGAGTATGTATGTAACTGAAATAGAGCGGTAATGTTATGTATTTTGTATAAAAAACTAATACTGACAAATTTGTGCTGCAACGCTGCGCCGGTTCTACGCTCCGATTGGCCGACTGATGGCCATTGATGGATGATTGGCCGATGAGACGTATACAGATCACTGGTTGGTTGAATTGCTATTACGTCAGTGGCAAACCATCGACCAGTTTCGGAATTATATGGCTCACATTCCTATCCTGTCCGGTTATATGCTCGATAAATATTATAGAGGTTTGTGAGTATGGATCGCTTTTGATCCAATTAAAAAAATCTTTCACCACTATACTGTAGGTACGTTGTCACATAAAATTTATCAGTCAGTACAGGCGCGTGGGTCGTCCGCGTCTTACATGTGACAAACAAACAAATATCTCACAGTGTCATCAGTTGACATTCAATCTTTACAGTAATGGTGATTGTGACAAAAGCATTAAGGCGCGGTTCCACCGCAGCGCAGATAGGGACTACACACGTGTTACAATGTCAATTGATGCGTTTCAAACATATTCTTGTAAAGTGAAATTTGACAAACGTGCGTAGCTTTCAATTTCATAAGAGGCAGTGCTATGTTGCTTTTCAGCCGAATTGGGACCGCACGACCGGGGTGGTACCTCTCGCTCACATAACACCGGCG
The DNA here is from genome assembly GCA_963853865.1 of Helleia helle. NCBI lineage: Eukaryota > Metazoa > Arthropoda > Insecta > Lepidoptera > Lycaenidae > Helleia > Helleia helle. Next base: position 12,152,645 of record OY971433.1, on the reverse strand, counting down.
TCAAGTGATACCTATGCTGTCGCGTTTCGTGCGGTTTGTGAGTTTCTGGTGGCCCATTGGGGGGGATGGGGAAAAGGAGGGCAACGCATCTGCATAACTTGTGGTTGTGCGGTTGTCTAAGAGCGTCGGTAGCCACCATAAGGCTCCGACTGCTCGGTTACTTCCTTATGACATTAAAAAAGGCCTCTCCGTGCGTCGCGGTGGAGCCACGCCCTTATTTAAATGAAAATAACTCTGTGTGTTAAACATTTTAAAATAAAATGGCGGCTTTCAAGAGAACTTGTCTCATGAAGAAGGCATTCGTAGACATACCGAAACATTGAGCTCTGCGAAATAAAAGTAAAGAACCATGGTCACGGGAGGACTGAGGTGACAGATGTCCTGATGTTACAAAGTTATTCGAAACTACCCTCGAAACGTCGGGCTTGTAAAAATCTTAATAAACCGCGATAAAATCCGTAAAAAAAATTGTTTCATTATAATGAGTGAAGTTCGCGCAAACATTAGAAAACAAAAGTAAAGAACACTAAATATCCCGTTTAAAACAGTTTTAATTGATCCAAACAGTTTATAACAATAGCGTGCACAGACATCATAAGTGAGATTAGACTTTAAATAGTCTCGTTAGTTAAAATAAAAAAAATAAACGATAGCATACAACCAGGCATTATATTAAAGTGCACGCTACATAAATACACTTTACAAAATAACGTACGACTTACTCAATGTTAATTTACTACTAAACAACAGACAAACAAAAACTAAACATTGTTTAAATAATTCATAAATGGCGCCTGGTGGAATTCGCCAAGCATATCATTATTTTACAAGCACAAACTATTCATTTATGCCTTAATTATAACACGTTAACACATTCAGTTTTTACATATCTATACTAATATTATAAAGCTGATCAGTTTGTTTGTTTGTTTGGTTGAACGCGCAAATCTCAGGAACTAATAAATAAACTAACAAATATGGTATTAATCCTTATCATCATTAATTGATAATATAAAACAAAGTCCTCCTCAGCGTCTCTCTGTCTGTCTGTACTCGATAAACTCAAAAGCCTTTTGGGAGCTTACATTGAAAACGCTGCCTTTCTTCCTTTAGAGATATAACAATCAACAACAATAGCTAGTTACAAAATAGTTCAGATCATTAATGAAGCATATAAAATTTATATACGAAATAAAATTATAAATACTTACTAAATGTACAAAGAAATTTAAAAGAAAAAAATGAACATGAGATCGTTCGCTCACCGGTGAAGGAAACATCGTGAGGAAACCTGCATACACCCGTGTCTTTGAAAGTGTGTGAAGTTCACCAACCCGCTAGCGCATAAGAAAACTATGGCCCAAAACCATCCTCGCCTGATTTCGAGGAGACCCGTGCAGCGGTGGGACATAATATAAGGGTTGAAAAAAAAATATATAGTAAAAATGTATATATTGTAAAATGTAGATTTTTTGTTACCTGCATATGCGCACGGGTGGACCTTGTCTATGCTGAGACCTAAGATAGTATGTCTATATGTCAGTACACCTGTCCTGCCTCCAGTCAGCACGGCAAACCTGTTCCAAGGAACATACAAGCAAGATAGTGGTATTCAAGGAGTTGGATGCGCTGCGTCACGACCAACTTACTGTTACTGGTCGTGGCGCAGCGCATCCCACTCTAATAAATGCTCATGGTCATATATCATATCATTGAAGACACCAACCAATTCATGAAAAGAGCATACTCATTCAAAAGGCTGGCAACAGACCTTAATCCTCTCGTGTAGTGAGTGTCTATGGATATCACTTCTCACTTACGATCAAGTGAACCAACTGTCCGTTTGCCCCCACTTTTATAAAAAAAACTAACCTAACCAGTCACAGGACCTGCTGATAGAAGTGAAAACAAAACAATTAAATTCAAATACCTATAAAACAGGCTGTAAAAGATTATGACAACCTATACAATTAAAACGGCGCACAAAATGACCGCCAGACATTTACATTTCATTGTGTTTGTCGATTGGTTATGTAAACAAATATTGTATAATCTTATATAAATAAATCAAACGTCATATAAACGTCAAATAGCGTCTCATAACGGTGGTAACGGTGTCGCGAATCCAGAGATTTTATCTCGTCTAAAAATATGCGTACGGCGCCTAAAGAAGTTTTTACTTCAAAAACAACGTTTCATTTTATAAGTCCTAATACCTTAAAGTCCATGTGAATATAAACTTAATAATCAAAACGCATTAATTACACATATCTTAAATTTTTCATATCAAACGAGACGTCGCACCTTCAAATCAATTTGGCAATATCTAAATAAAAAACAACTGACGGTTTATTAGCAAACATATTTCTCAAAGTCAGACGCAAAAAGAATACAAATTAAAAGACATGTCTGGGTAAATATCGTTCGACATATTGGCTAGTTCATACGGTCGGCAGATGTTTGAAAAATATTCTCGTTAAACAATATGTTTAAGAGTATTCTCGTCAATTAATTATTATAGAATAATAATTAATAGTAACTTAGTAAATAATAGAAATAGAGATATCTTTTAACTTATAAATTTCGTTTAGTAATTTGTTAATAGTCTATAAATTTTTATATTTAGAAAATTTAAGAATTCCTGATAATGAGTGGTGAAGTGGTCAGGTCACTGGTGGAAACCGTTGACCGCATCGTGCATATAACCGGATAGAGTCGTGATGTAAGCTATAACATTCCGAAACTGCACAGTGATTTGTCACTGACATAATAGCAATTTAACCAACCAGTGATCTGTGTGTACGTCCCATCGGCCAATTATGTATCAATTGCCATCAGTCGGCCAATAGCGCATAATCGACGCAGCGTCGCCGATTTGGCTGCACAAATCTGGCGGAATTTGTTTCCATACAAAACACATAACATTACCACTGTATTCCGGTTATATGCGCGATGGTTGACCGTCACAATCCAGCCAAGGACAGATTTGTAGGATGTTTGTACCGTGTCAAGGATGTCACACATCTTTCATATACATCCACACATACAATTTTTATGTTAGGTCGGAAAACTGGATATTGTGCCACCTTTTTTTTGTCGCAGGGAAATACTTTTTACGTATATAGCCAGGATCTCGGGTAGATCTATGTGGGACTCGCACCTGGGAGTGTCCTACCCGTAAACTAAAACCACTGCGAGCGCCTTCAGGATGACGCGACAGGCTGACCCCGGCGAAGGCCAGACTGCTCTTATGGTGGGACTGCTTAACCGCTACTAAGCAGTCCCCGCGACGTCCTGCCATACTGGGCCTAGGTTCCCATCCTGAAGCTCAACACGAGATATTGTGTGATGGTACTTAGTGTCGCTTACGAACGCAAACAAGAGACTTGTCTGTCCCGTTTATGGATCGTAAGATATAAGATGTTAATTGTTAAGTCTCGGTGTCAGTAATAACACTGCCTGTGCTGCCCTTGTCTCCGAAACACAGCAAAGCTGTTTGACAGGAGAAACAAGCAGGATGGTAGTACCATACAACTCTCTCACCGGCCAACATACGCGTTTGTACAAAATTTTCAAATTCAATTCCGTTATCCAGCAACAAGTTCCTACGAGGTAAAAAACCAAAGCAAGAATTCTCGTTTGTGTGTCCATGAGCCGGTCGATACTAAGGCATGTTTACACCAAAAAGCGGTATTCATTGTAATAATATTTACTAGAGGTCCCGCTGAGGTCGAAAACGAGCGTAATTCATTAAAGTTTGAATATATTTTTGTTATAAAACCTCGTTTGTTTATGTGTACAATAAAAGTACTGGACTGTGTTTTGTCTTTTTTGTACATACAAGGGATAAACTTAATTTAATTTTATAATTAATAATTTAATTTTAATCATAAAAAATATACAATTTAGCATACTGTGCAGTTTGGACTAATTTGAGTGTAATACTTATAGTTTTGATGGCTGGCTGGTCGAGTGGCCAGGACACTGGACCCTTTACGCAGCGGTCGCGAGTTCGAATCTCGCCAAATACAGATAGTATGAATAATATAGACGTCTACACCAGGTCATGGACGTGTATTTGTGTGTATATTTCCGTGTAATGTATATTATAATATATATATAAACTTATTAAATTTATTTCCGTTCCTGTAACACCTTTCGAACTACCAAGCTAGGTGACCGTAGTGTAATTGTTGGGTAATATTTATTTATTTATCTTTTTTTTATAGTTTTGAACCTGATATTATGCGAATCGTAAAATAGTTGAGTAAAATCGTAATATAGGACTGGCTGTTGCCTGCAGCTTCGAACGCGTTACTTAACTCCTATTAGTCACAGCGTGATGTTATATAGCCTCGATAAATAGGCTATCTAACACTGAAAGATTTTTTTAAATCGGACCAGTAGTTCCTGAGATTAGCGCGTTCAAACAAACAAACTCTTCAGCTTTATAGTACGTGGGTAACACTGAAAATGTTTAGAACTGGCCAGTTAGAAACATTGAAAATGAAAACTTTTTTTGAATTTCAATTTTAGAACTCTTTGGTAACCTAATGTAGTATATTGCATTTATTTGTCATTTGTTTTTGTGAATTGGCGGCAAATCTAAAACTCTTGTTACACGTGAAAATGAACATAACGCGAGAAAATTTTCGGTTAATGATTTATTATGACTTTCGTTGTGGGCTTACTCAACAACAAAGTTATAATAGGCTGCGATTAGCATTTTTTAATGAAGCCCCATCTCGTGCCACTATTTACAATTGGTTTAACGAGTTTAAGCGTGGACGTAGCAATCTCAGTGATGATCCGCGTGAGGGACGTCCTTTAACAGCGACCACTGAAGATAATATCAGTGCTGTGCGACGCATGATAGAGGAAGATAAGAGAGTGACCTATCAGCAGATACGGGCAAGCCTAGGCATTGGTATGAGTCAAGTTCAAAAAATATTACACGAATATTTAGGCGTCAGGAAGCTTTGTACCTGATGGATTCCCCATACTTTAACCGACGACCAGAAACGCGGAGGCGTTATGACTGGTGTCGCCAAATGTTATTTGACATCATCACAGGTGATGAAAGCTGGATATATTGCTACGAACCCGAAACCAAAAGACAATCAGCTCAGTGGGTGTTTCCTTTCGAGGATCGGCCAACTAAGGTAAAGAAAGGAAGAAGTCAAGGAAAAAAGATGATTGCCTCATTCTTTGGTCGGAAAGGTCAGTTCCCGACAGTTGTGTTAGAAGATGGAAGGACACTTACTGCAGACTGGTAGGTCAATCGCTGTTTGTCTGTTGTCTTGGAAAAAATTCGACAGCAGCGCCCTCGAAGCAGGATCCTCCTTCACCACGACAATGCTTCAGCGCACTCTGCCAAACGGACTGTTGAATATTTGACTATGGCAGGTGTCGAGATAATGAGTCATCCACCTTACAGTCCTGACCTGGCGCCCTGCGACTTTCATTTATTCCCAAGAACTAAAGAAAAAATTCGAGGTATTCGCTTTACGAGCCCTGAAGATGCGGTGAAAGCGTACGAAAATGCCATAGAAGAGACTCCTAAGGAAGAATGGGCCCACTGCTTTTCTCAGTGGTTCCATCGAATGCGACGATGTGTAGAAAGAAACGGAGATTACTTCGAAAAATAATAAAAGTATTGGCAACTTTTTACATTAAGCCGTTTTTCATTTTCTAAACATTTTCTGTGTTACCTAGGTATTAGTATAGATAAGGTCAAAAGTAGTTATCGCTTTTGATAATTAGAAAATAGCGACCCGGTATGCGGACGGCAGGAATTTGGTCAAATCGGCGACTTTACCCGTTTACCTCGGGTAAGGCTACTTCTAAATATAGTGCGGTGGAAACGATATGCGGTACACTCAGATACATTTATACTAACGTAATAAAGAGTCGTTTTTGGTAAGAGGTAGTGCCACGTTGCTTTGCATCCGTATTGGGCCGGCACGACCGGATTGGTACCTCTCACTCACATAACACCGGCGTCAAGTGACAGTTATACTGTCGCGTTTCGTGCGGTTCACATTGCACATGGATATAAATTAGTGTACCTCCCCACCGTGGTTAAAGCCTTGTCATGGCGGTGGGGCTCAGTAGCCTAAGGTTAACCCAGCACTTTGGGCGAAGCAAATTAAACCGAGGGATTGTACCCCTTTTGTAAGAAGAGGGGACAAAAGAGCAGGGGGCCAAGGGGGCAAGGATGGGAACCTCACCTTATTGCACTGTACCGACGTTGAGAGGGGTTGTTCTGTGGTGCGGGACAACCCCTCTGTGGAGATGGTGTCGGTCTCAGTGCACTGGTGCACTGTTGCTTAACAGATCCGGAGCACCTCACCAAAGGTGGCATATTGGTGGCAATCGCTGGGTTTTAGTGGGTAGAGCTGCGTCCACTTACCAGCTTTCGGGCGCAGCGAGTCCCACATACCCGCCGGGGATACCTCAGAGCATTTCCCGGCGTTAAAGAATAAAAAAGAGCCTAGGCATACATATGCAGGCTGAATATTGTAAAAATCTTAATAAACTGCGATAAAATTGGTAATAAATGTTTCATTATAATATTATATTACATTTATTTTATGTTCATTTACAAGTGTAGTTTATGGGTCGTAGGTTCGTATGCGTCATATTATGATCGCGGCTATAATATTTTGTCATAATAATAAAAAATAGTACTAACAAAGTATCTTTTTTAACGTCCATTGAATCTACCACTGATTCCATGGCGAGCCCACTGATAAGAACCGGCGAAACAAACTCAGTGAAACTAATACTTTCAAATATTATCCTGAAATGCCTGGGAGGAATGACCTATTCCCAAGGTGTCGTATCTTCCACAAAATCTTATACTTTATAATATCCTTTACCACACAAACGATTTTTTATAGATAGGTTTTGAACGTTTACTGGGATCCTATAGTAAAAGCTTATACTTATTTGTTAAAATTGTTTTGTGTAAAAGAATTGTTTACTTTTGTGAGTCTAATCACTGGTAGTAGCATAGTAGGCACTTTAGTTACAAAATTCATTTTTTACCCGCGACGGAACGAAGACTGTATATGCGTTTGGGGTGAGAGGCAGTTTGTGTGTGTAAACCTATTTTGCCGCTTATCTCCAAGACTACTTGTCCGATTTTGATGTGGTTTTCAGAAATGGGTTCGGATTAGATTGGTGTATATTATTAGATATATATTAAGTTGATAACTCACTAGAGGGCACTACAGTAAACGTTTTTTGTACAATCCAATGTTGCCATTTTCTCCAAAACTACTATTTTAATTTTGATACGAATTTCAATGATGGGTTTGGGTTTGATTGGTGCATGTTCTTACATAGGTGTTACAATTACAACCCACCAGGGGACGCTGCAGTAAACATTTGTTTTGATGCGGTTTTAATTCAGTGATGGGTTCTGGTTTGATCGGTGCATGTTCTTGTATTATGTGTTACGATGAAAACTCACCAGGGGGCGCTGAAGTGAATGTTTGTTTGTGGAAAACCAAAACTACTAGGCCGATTTAGATGCGATTTTCGGTGATAGGTTCGGGTTTAATTGTGGTACGTGTTCTTAAACGTGTTACGGTGATGACTCACCAAGGGGCGCTGCAGTAAACATTTATTTGTACAAACTAATGCTGCAATTTTTCTCCAAAACTACTAGTCTGATTTTGATGCGGTTTTCAATTATGGGTTTGGATTTAATTGGTGCATGTTATCAGATAGGTTTTGATGCGGTTTTCATTCAGTGGTGGGTTCTGGTTTGATTGGTGGTATTTCATATATTTTTTATAACGATGAAAATTCACCAGTAGGGCTAGCAATGCGCGCACGTCAAAATTTTGTCTACGCCTTTTCTCGTATTATTTCATATAAGTAATACGAGAAAAGGGGTAGATACAATTTTGTCGTGCGCGTATGCTAGCCCTACAGGGGGCGCTGCAGAAAACATAATATTTTGTTTGTGCAACTACTACTAAGTCCGTTTTGGATATGGTTTCCGGTTATAGATTCGGTTTATATTGTGTTGCATGTTCTTAAAAATGTGTTACGGTGACACCTCACTAGGGGGCGCTGCAGTAAAAATTGTTTTTACAAAACCAAAACTGTTGGTCCGATTTGGATGCGGCTTTTAATAATAGGTTTGTGGTTGATTAGTGAAATTTTTTAAATAGGTGTTACGGTATCAACTCACTAGGTGACGCTGCAGTAATATCTAGTCCGATTTATATGCGGTATTCATTATAGGGTTTGTGGTTGATCAGTAAAGGTTCTTAAACAGATGATACGGTGGTAAATCACTTGAAGGCGCTGCAGTCATTAATATATTTAATTTTAGCTTCTACATATTTAATATTAATTAGTTTTATAGAGCATACTCTATAAAAAGTTTGAAATAAAAAGCAAAATTAAAAATTTTGAAAAAAACCCACGACGGTTAAAACATAATTGAAAAATGATAAAATAATTAAAAAACCCCGACATTTAAACAACAGAGTATCAGTTTTCATAGCACTTCCCTACGCACCTATTTGGTTCTCGAAGACGTAGATGTGGCAATAACATATTATTCAAGTCCCTATGAACATAATATAAAACGCTATATAATCCGTCGGGGGCTGCCATTGAATGGACTAGATTTGTAGTTTTATAGTAACATGAATAATTTGGAGATATTTTATTGCTATACTTATATTTCTTCAAATTTGCTTTTTGTCAAATGTCATACTTGACGTCCTTATATAGACCTATTAAGCAGTGAATATAAAAGGAATTTCTTATATTTATTACTAGAGTGAAGGCCACGTTCGGGAAGACATGTTGTCGGCCGCCTACTAACTAGATAAAAATAGAATATCTATAATAATAATATCTATGGACGCTTTAACACCACGTGAATCTGGTCCCGCGGTAAGTTCTCGAAGAACTTGTGTTACGGGTACCAGACAACGGAAATATATTTTATACTATACATATATTTAAGATTTTTATTATATAATACACATCCATGACCCAGGAACACAGAAAATATTTTTGTTCCCTGGCGGGATTCGAACCCGCTACCTCCGACTTGAGCGCCAATGCGCTAACCATTGAGCCAGAGAGGTCGTCAAACGAACATGACGAGGACAATCTCTGTGGTGGGGGGAGATCGGGTATTCAATTAAAGAAGTGCTCTGAGATATAGGCGGTGGGAGGAAGTGTTGTGCCGCGCTCCCGGCTGCATGGGTACCACCATCTTGCTTGTTCCTTCCGTGAAACAGCTTTGCTGTGTTTCGGAGAGAAGGGCAAGACAGGCAGTGTAATTACTGGCAACGAGACTTAACATCTTATGTCTCAGGATAGACAACACATAGATGAGTTGCCTGGGCTCGTTCCAGGTAACTAGTTTATGTTCATGGGCGACGTCCACCACTTACCATCAGGTGGCACGTTTGCCAGTTTGCCTATCCAACTAACATAAAAAAAATAGATGTTCTATTACCGTGCCCAAACTTTCGTATTCTTTGGATGGATTCGAACTCGCAACCTGTCACTAAACTCTCTGGCAGATTTTGAGTTTACTTTTTTATAAAAATTTACCTTTGTAACGAAATGTCGTACTTGAGTGTACTCGATTCTGTATACGGTTATTTAGCAACTTGAGTCATATTTGAGACATAGAATCGCAGTAGCGGCCTTTGTGTCGAGTTACTGTTATAAAGTTCATTTACTTCATTGTTATAAGCTTATATCATGTTCTTATTCATCATGCCATGAAATTATGGAGCCTAAATATTAAATTTTATAAGAAGAATACAGGAATCTTCTCTCTATGTTTAGTCCTGCTTTTTTCTGGAGAAAAATGCTTTTACATATCGAAAACTCCTGAGTGGTAATGGTAACGGCGGATACTTTAATTTGGGACCGATATAAGGTCCATCAAATATCCGCACAACCATTGAAACCATGTGGAGATAAACGATAATTTCACTGCAATCACTAGCACTAGAGTATTTTTATAATCTTTATTTAATGACCTTGTTCACTGAGTGAACATGACGCTTATAGAGCATTTTGATACGGTCAATTAATCAATCATTTATTTCCATGGAATATGGTTTTTACTTCTTCGTCGGATCATGATCGGATCGGATCTTAGGCTAAATAATAATTTCTATCATATTCTACTCGTACAGAGTGTGTAAATGGTGTGCAAACCTGATGAAAAAAAACCCCGGGAATATGATACTGGATCATAGTTTTTTTTTATTTTGATCTTTATTTATTGACGACCTCTGTGGCTCAGTGGTAAGCGCGTTGGCGCTCAAGCCGGGGGGGTTGCGGGTTCGAATCCCGCCAGGGAACAAAAATATTTTCTGTGTTCCTGGGTCATGGATGTGTATTAAATATGTGTATTATATAATAAAAATCTTAAATATATGTATAGTATAAAAGTATTAAATATATTTCCGTTGCCTGGTACCCGTAACACAAGTTCTTCGAAAACTTACCACGGGACCAGGTTGACGTGGTGTGAAAGCGTCCATAGATATTATTATTATTATTAATTACACCTTTAAAAGGTCGTAAACTAAAAAATGATTATCAAAGTCTTCTCAGACTCAGACTAATCGCCATACAAATTCAATAGACGCACTCCACGTTATTAATTACCTGGACTGTGTGTGGCAGTGCATTACCACACAGGGCCACGTTGCCCAGACGGGGCCCGGTAGACGGGGTACACAAAGCACCAGACGGGGCCCATTGGACAATGCAGACGGCAATTATCATCGTCTAGACAGCGTTGACATAACAATCATCTCTGAACCGGTAATTTCGGTAATTTGTCAAATTTTGGTCACATTATTACTACATTGTTATATAAATTATTGTAAATGACCACTTTTTGCCTACAATGAATATAGTATTTCGTCTAACAACTTGCCTAACCTTGGTCTCTGATTTCTGAAGTTGTGTTGCATAATACCATCTCAACGGTATTTCATAAGGTCACAGGATAGAATCAGAGGCCTTAGACAAAGTAACATTAAAAAAACGATAACGAAGTTCGAAAAGAGTAAAATGTATGGGATTGACATAACCCGTCGTCAATTATGTCACTCGTTATCGTTATCGCAAGTTGGTAGACAATGTTAAAATTCGTATCAAAATCATAAACTGTCAATTGGTTATCGAACACTTATGTCAAACTTATGTTATTTTATTATTGATATTGATTCGTTATAGATGAGTTATAGTGTGTATGAGGTTTATTCACATAGATATTAATTTTAATTTTGTGGTCCGATTTGACACTTATTGTCGAACTTTGTTGACACTTGACAGTTGTTGTCGTTGTACTCTCACGATCTTTGATTGATCGCTTGGGCCTGTAGACAAAGTGACATCGCTTTGTAGCCGAAATTCGTTATCGTCTTTGAGATAACGATAATAATTTTCTAGCCAATGATCAATCAAAGATCGTGACAGTGCAACAAAAAAGTAAAAATCGCTGAAGATATCCCCTGTAATAATAATAATAATAAAACTTTCACCGTACCACTGATAGATGATAATAATGTGTAGTTTATAAGCGAAATTTGCTTTAGTGATTGGGCACCTTATTAGATTCACAGACATTACAATAAAAAACGATTAATTAAAGCAAATTTAAACATTTAAAACAATTTGATTAATAAAACACCCGAATGAGTTTGCCTTTTTTCATCATATTAGTTAATATTATTATTATTAGTATTTTCATGTTATCTAATATTTATGTGGATTTCACTCACTATAATGAAATAATTTGACCAAGATTGGGAAGGATCCGAATTGTCGGAAAGGTAAAAATTATAAACTGCAATAAATATGTTTCGTTAAATAGTTCTTTAGTTTAAAAAACCGGCCAAGTGCTAGTCGGACTTGCGCACGAAGGGTTCCGTACGACCGGGTTAGACACTTTAACAAAAAAATTGGTTTATTTTGAAAAAAATGTTTTTTTTTTTACTTTGAGTTGATTGAATGAAAGGTAAATTGCGGTTTACGATTTATGACGTATAAAAAAAAACTACTTACTAGATCTCGTTCAAACTAATTTTCGGTGGAAGTTTACATGGTAGTGTACATCATATATTTTTTTAGTTTTATCATTCTCTTATTTTAGAAGTTACAGGATACACACACACACACACATTTTACCACTTTGGAAGTGTCTCTCGCGCAAACTATTCAGTTTAGAAAAACTTCAATATCATTTTTGAAGAGCTATCCATAGATACCCCACACGTATGGGTTTGATGAAAAAAAAGTTGAGTTTCAGTTCTAAGTATGGCGACCCCAAAATTTATTGATTTTTTTCTATTTTTGTGTAAAAATCTTAATTCGGTTTACATAATACATCTACCTACTTACCAAGTTTTAACAGTATAGATCTTATAGTTTCGGAAAAAAGTGGCTGTGACATACGGACGGACAGACAGACATGACGAATCTATCCGCTTACCTATGCCATTTGGCTACGGAACCCTAAAAACATAACCAAATAGAAGGCAGCGAAAAATAATAGTAGTATTTAAATTTTATGTGCTCAATAATAACATAGTGTGCTCCGACATGAAATATCCCAAGAGTTATGGCTATTTTAATTGTTGATAAACATCTCGCCTCAATTTATGAATTTATATTTGGTGTGGAGGTGGCTACTGGAATTTTGTTTTTGTACGTTTTAGGATTGGACTGTAGATACGCTTACACAGTTTTTAAATTAATAGGCGTAACAAAGTATTCCTTTAAGCTGCTGGGTATAGTCAGCTGACTGGCGAGATATTGCGAGTTCGAATCCGTTGAAACACAATTTGTGACAATATATTTATATAATTTATTCCCGTTATCCGTAGTATTACGAAGGGACTCGGTTGACGTCGTGTGACTGTTCACAAATGTTTGTTTCAGAATAGCAATTGAGGATACATAATTTTTCTCATCTTTTTTTTTTCTACACCACATCAATCTGGTCCCGTAGTAAGTTCTCGAAGAACTTGTGTTACGGGGACCAGACAACGCAAATGTATTTAATACCATTTAATATTTTTATTACATAATACACATATTTGATACACATCCATGACCCAAGAACACAGAAACCTTTATTGTTCCCTGGCGGGATTCGAACCCGCTACCTCCGGCTTGAGAGATCGTCATTTCGACAAATTACTCGTCTCATATTTTACTATATTTACCCCCAAATACTCAAACGAATCTCAAATTTAAGACGTACTTAAACTCGTGTTGTCCCTCTTTTTTCTTTGAATCTGACACATCGTGTCGTAGCATGAGTTTAAGTACGTCTTAAATTTGAGATTCGTTTGAGTATTTGGGGGTAAGACTATTTATAAAGGCTGGCTTAATCTTATTTATAGGTGTATAGCTTTATAAATAAGGAATAATAAAGACTATTTTTAATTACTGGCAGAGGCTTAACATCTTATGTCTGAGGATAGACAACACATGAATGAGTTTCCTGGGCTCGTTCCAGGTAAACTAGTTTATGTTCATGGGCTACGTTGACCACTTACCATCAGGTGGCACGTCTGCCAGTTTGCCTATCCATCTAACATAAAAAAGATGCACAAAATTGCGAAAAAACAACAGTCCGTTATAAACCTTTGGTAAGAAGTAGTGCTATGCTGCTTTGCAGCCGAATTGGGCCAGCACGACAGAGGTGGTACCTCTCGCTTACATAATACCGGCGTAAAGTGACAGCTATTCTGTTGCGTTTCGTGCGGTTTGTGATTTTCCGGTGGCCTATTGGGGGGGGGGGGGGCCCAACGCATCTCCCACTCCCACATACCCGCGTGGGGAGACTCACTCCCCCGCGGGATGCCTCAGAGCATGACCCCTGTGATATATTGAACTGAGTTTTCCTAAATTTCTACGTGCACCTTAATATGAAAACCATTGCTTGCTCACCGGTGAAGGAAACATCGTAAGGAAACCTGCATGCCTGCTGAGATTAAAATTTTAAGTTCTATGTACTAAGAAGTTCACCAACAGCCCAGCCCCTCCTCTCCTGATTTCAAGAAGGAGACACGTGCCCACCAGTGGGACATATAAGGGTTCATATTATTCCACCACTTTACACAATCTTATTTTATTGTCTCAATGTTTCATGACTTGTTACTTGTTACTTGAGGTCAGGCTGGTTTCCGCAACTCGACGCTTGTGCGCCTATTTTGCGTGCTGTGAGCCGGAAGCACTCCCTACTGCCAGTTAAGCTCCCACAAGAATGCTAGCAGTCTCTTGACATCAGCGCAGATCTCCGGGAGCGTTCTCGGGCATCCGAGATGGGCAGCCCGTAGCGGTGCTACTCCTGTGCACTCCAGTAGTACATGGGCTGCTGTTTCATCCTCCACTATGCAGAGCCTGCGTAGCGGAGGAAGAAACAGCAGCCCAGACTGTCCGTTACACTTATAATGATAAGATGTTTGTTATAATGATCATGTCCTGTTAGGGTGCCTGTTATCAGGCGCAGTTCCGATCGTTTTTGGAGCATTAATTGACGAGAGACGCGTGGGTTGCTTATTGGCATTGATTCCATGACTAACATACTAGTTTCCATCAGTTAATTCCTAAAGACAGCCTGTATGTAAACCTTTAACAGACCATTGAACAAGCTATGCCTCCGGCGAGTCTTGTTGAATATATTTCATAAAACATTCAATTAAGGATAATTAAGTATAATTATATTTTATTACTTGATTACAGCATCCCGGGCATTTATGTTGCTTTACCAGGAAATAGGCCGTTTGTCTACGAGATTGGAATCTTATTTTGTCTCAAGTACATACACAAAAGCATATTAAAACTAGTTTTATCTTTGCACCGGGGAATGCTTTTAGGCATCCCGCGGGGAGGGGGGACTACCCAGGCGGATATGTGGAATTCGCGGAGCCCGAAAGATGGTAAAGTGGACGCAGCTCTACCCACTAAAACCCGGCGAGTGCCACCAATGCCGCCTTTGGTAAGGTGCCCGCATCTGTTGAGCAACAAGCAACCTCGACGGCTGGTCAGTCCCCCAAGGGACCACAGAACAACCCCTCCCAACGTTGGGACAGTACAATAGGGTGAGGTTCCCGTCCTCGCCCCTTGCTCCCTGCTCTTTTGTCCCCTCTTCTTATAAGAGGGGTACAAAGAGCAGCTGTGCTGGGTTCACCTTAGGCTACTGAACTCCACCGCCACGACAAGGCTTGAACCTTGGTGGGGAAGCTTAGTAGTACTAGTCCAGTAGTGGATGGAAACATCGGTTGATGATAAAGTCGATAATGATGATGACAAGTCCATGATTACGCTGATGTATGATGACGTCATCAGATGGGATAATGATCTTATGATAATAATAGGAAGTGATACAAAACCATCGACTTCGGAGATGGAATGGTATGTCATGGCTGCCGACAATCCCCAATCACATGGACTCCACTTCAGAAGCAGGCGACCACCTTTATTCATGTCAAGTTCTTCACGTGCATTGCATGTCTTTTATATTTCAAAATCTAGTGAAATATTTTCTTTTATTTTTCGGGATTTCTTTACTATTAAGGGTAAGTACCCATAGTAGTAAGTACCCTTTATTTAAAATTTAATTTGGCTTATTCTTTGGGGATTTATATTTATTAAAAATTACTAAAAGTATCAACTTCTTTTCGAATAAAATAAATTTTGTCTTTAAACACTTCCGAGTATAAATAAAGAGAGCATGTGTATTGAGCACATTAACAGGGCTATGATATGAGGAATTTTCCATTTGAGACGTTGCTATTTATTTTAACGTATATTTTCCTTATTTTTAGCCGTCTTAGATGATGAGACGAGTGAAAATCATGTTCCAAAAATCACCTTAAACTTACTAGAGCAATAGACCCACTTATATATATTTAGAGAATAGAGCCACTGACCTGGTGGTATAACGAGGAGATCGATCTAGAGGGTGGTATATCGAAGAAAGCCAAAATTGATAACACAGGATAGACGAGCCTGACGCAGAAGTGTGAGGAGATATAACCCCAGATAACGGGAGCAGGGACGGACAAAGAAGACGAGTTGTAAGTTATAATTAAATCAACCTTCACATCCTTTCTTGGTTTGACTTTTTTGCTGACCGTCGCCTTCCATGATTATGAATGTATGCACGCTCTCATGAATGAACCGCCGGTCTCACGCATTGTCTCATATTCCTCGAACAAACATATCGTGGTAACGCATCAAATGACCTTATTTACAAAATTTCACTTCGTTGAAAGCGTTGTTTAGGCTACTCTTATTTAAACAAGCCTGTCAGTGAAAAGGGTTTTAAAACGTATAATATAAAGCTTTGGGAATTAGGATGTAACTGTCAACAATTGTCACCTGTTACATTAGAAACTATCCCAAAATAGGATACTTATGTCATATAACGTCTTCTGTTTTAAAACTAATTAAAACTTTAGCTAACTAGGTTATAATTTACCACCCCACCATGGTTCAGGCTTTGTCGTGGCGGTGGGGGTCAGTCAGGGTGAGCCTAGCACCTTGGGCGAAGCTATTTGAGCCGAGGGGGCTCTTTTTAGCCCTCTTATAAGAAGATGGGACAAAAGTCCCCTGAGGGACCGATTAGCCGTCGAGGTGCCCTGTTTGCTCAACATATCCGGGGCACCTCACCAAAAGCGGCATTCGTGGCACTCGCCGGGTTTCAGTGGGTAGAGCTGCGTCCATCTTACCATCTTTCGGGCGCAGCGAGTCTCAGATACCAGCCTGGGGAGTCCCCACTCCTTCGCGGGATGCCTCAGAGCATTTCCCGGCGTAAAAAAAGTTGTCTGGTTGCCATAAGAACAAGCTCTGCCTAGTTTGAGATTAGATGGCCGTCAGTTGTCCTAACAAATTATTATTATTTAATCGCATTATTTTTAGTTTTTTAACATTTTCGAAGTTAGAATATTTTACAGCAACCAACTCTAGTGTCTAAGGCTGCTGTAATATCCGAACCAAATAAACCGTGATAATTCTGAAAAGTTGTTTTACTAGCTTTTGCGCAAAATCACGGTCACGGGCATTCTGACACTGAAGTCTGCGCCCGTAAAAGTTGTTTCATTTTAAGCGCAGCAATTGCCAATGCGGCATGGATACTGCACGTCATCGATGCACGTTCCGAGTCATCATGACCTCACCGCGTTTTTGTTCGGAACATGACTCCACAGATGCATTATCCCTTCGAAACCTTTTAAAGTTACCAAGGTGTTATTTAAAGTATAAAGGCAGTTACTTATTAATTTTATTAAGTTATCGTTCGATACATGGTCGATGTTTTAGGGCAAGATTCCATTATAACGTATGTTGTCGTTCTTGATGCGATTATCTTGTGTGAAAAAAATGTCATTTCCTTATTATTTGACGACCTCTGCGGCTCAATGGTTAGCGCGCTGGCGCTCAAGACGGAGGTAGCGGGTTTGAATCCCGCCAGGGAACAAAAAAGTTTTTTGTGTTCCTGGGTCATGGATGTGTATTAAATAATGTGTATTATATGTATAATAAAAATCTTAAATATATTATAACAACAAATAATACTGTTATTTGTTGTCTGGTACACGTAACACAAGTTCTTCGAGAACTTACCACGGGACCAGATTGACGTGGTGTAAAAGCGTCCATAGTTATTATTATATTTGGACACATTTGGTTTGTTACAGATTAAATTTTTGCTAAATTTCACTTGTAAGTAAAACTAATGTCACGTTCAAATCTAACGAAAGTCTAGAAAAAAATTGCCATTAAATTAGTATCACAATATTAACTTAGTTTGGTGGTCTTATTAATTTCTATACTAGCTAATGCCCGCAGCTTCGCCCGCGTTAACTTAGATTTACTGACGTACCCGGATTGATGATGATTATTTTTAGCCTAAGTTTCTCCCTATAACAGCAGCTACCTGCCAGTGAAAGTCCCATCATAATCGGCCCAGCCGTTTCAGAGATTAGCCGGAACAAACAGACAGACAGACAAAAATTATAATAAAGGCTATTTTAATAGGTATATTATGTCCCGTCTATATATCCATATGCATTCAATTAAAAAGCGGTTTTTTTGATATTACAAACAGACACTCCAATTTTATTTATCTGTATAGAAGAAGGTTTGAACTTTGAAGCATTAATTTATGGGCAAACTGTATTTGAAGATGATTAAAAAAAAAGAGATCTAATTTCAATCGCTTGGCGACCCCAATATTTTAAAAAAGAAGTCCATTATATTATACATTTGTCATTATGTAGCTGGAATCTACAAATGTACAAATACAAACTACGTCAGAATATCGGTAAAACACACACCTGAATATAATAATAGAATACTATATACAAACAAAATAGTGAGTCAGTTGAATCTGTATCGAATCCGTGCAACGGCGAAATAATTTTAGACGTATTATGCAAACCCTGATGTCATACTTCCTAGGATTTAGGTTTAGCGTGGATCTGGTTATACCTATTAGCGCTGAGAATAGGTTTAGTACGTTACGTGTTTCGTAAATCTATGAAGTTGTGTTTTTGAAGCTTTTACACCACGTCAGTCTGGTCCCGTGGTAAGTTCTCGAAGAACTTGTGTTACGGGTACCAGACAACGGAAATATATTTAATACTTTTATACTATACATACATTTAATATTTTTATTATGTAATACACATATTTAATACACATCCATGACCCAGGAACACAGAAAACTTTTTTGTTCCCTGGCGGAATTCAAACCCGCAACCTCCGGCTTGAGCGCCATTGCGCTAACCATTGAGCCACAGAGGTCATCAAAATGATAGTAAGTAAATATCTGTAAACAGTTATAATATTGAAAATAACTCGTAATTTAAAATCTTATAAATAAAGATACTACAATGCAGACGATGCCGTGGGTAACAGCTAGTCTCATAGTTTTATTAACACTATGGGTAGATATAAATTACAGAAGACTGGTCAACATTAGAAAACAAGACTGGTCAAGTTCCGTCAAATGTTGTTTCCGCCACAATAATCTATACTAATATTATAAAGCTGAAGAGTTTGTTTGTTTGAACGCGCTAATCTCAGGAACTACTAGTCCGATTTGAAAAATTCTTTCAGTGTTAGACAGCTTATTTATCGAGGAAGGCTATAGGCTATAAAACATCACGCTGTGACTTATAGGAGTTGAGTAACGCGGGCGAAGCTGCAGGCAACAGCTAGTACATAATACCTATCTATATATAAATAAAAAGTACCAACATTATCAGGTATAACATACTGTAACTGAAGCCTTAATAGCTTTTTTTAATAGCTTTAACGCCGGGAAATGCTCTAAGGCATCCCGCGAGGGAGTAGGTCTCCCCAGGCGGATATGTAGTACTCGCTGCGCCCGAAATGTGGTAAGGTGGACGCAGCTGTACCCACTAAAACCCGGCGAGTGCCATCAATGCCTCCTTTGGTGAGGTGCCCCGGATCTATTGAGAAAATAAGGCACCTCGGCGGGTAGTCAGTCCCTCATCCTCCCATCCTCACCCTGCTCTTTTGTCCCCTCTTCTTATAAGAGGGGACAAAAGAGCTCGAAACATAAAGAGGTACGAGCTCCGTTTGGCGTAGTTTTATGACTTACTAGCAGTGCTCGCGGTTTTGATCTCTTACTTCCTATATCCGTGGGAGTACGGGGATAAATTTTATTTATTTATTTATTTTATTCTGATGTATAAGCTATAATATTGTAAAGTTTCATTAAAATCCGTTCAGTAGTTTCTGCGTGAAAGATACATACATCCATACAAACTTTCAGCGTTTATAATATTAGTAAGATTTTGATTGCAGACGAGTGATTGTTTCGTCCTTGCTGACCTTACCGAGGCCATCACCAGACAACGTAATGTTTATAAAAACTGCATCGCGAATGACTCATCACTTCTAATATCGACGCATCGCGTACTGTCTGCAAAAATATATATAAGTGTATACAATAATGTAATTTAAACGTAAGGTGATGAAGTTTATATCAAGAGCTTTTTATGATCAATAAGTTAAATGAATCGATAATGTAGGAAATTTTTTATTTCATATTTTGAAGACGCCTTAATAAAATGTTAACATGATCATCTTTGAAGGACCTTCATGAAAATACCACACTCATATTTCAAAGGCCGGCAACGCACCTGCTAATGATGAAGCGGGTGACTGTGGATGTCACACCAGAGGCCTTAGACAAAGTAAAATTAAAAAAACGATAACGAAGTTCGAAAAGAATAAAATGTATTAACTTGCGATAGTAACTTGCGATAACGATAACGAG
Organism: Helleia helle; assembly: GCA_963853865.1. Lineage (NCBI taxonomy): Eukaryota > Metazoa > Arthropoda > Insecta > Lepidoptera > Lycaenidae > Helleia > Helleia helle. The sequence continues at coordinate 12,132,313 of OY971433.1, read as the reverse complement.
TGACATAATTGACGACGGCTTATGTCAATCCCATACATTTTATTCTTTTCGAACTTCGTTATCGTTTTTTTAATGTTACTTTGTCTAAGGCCTCAGATGAACCAACCGTTTGCCCCCTCTTGTATAAAAAAAGTATCGTCATCCTACTCTCCAAACTCTTAAGACTTAAAAATCTATATCCTAAATACAGATTGATTAAACGGGATTCGAACCAGGTAGGTACGATTAACAAAAGCGATTCCGACTCTGAATTTCAAAACTGGTATACGCAATGATTATACCTACATTAGAAGAAGAATAAGTTGATTATAAGTTGTAACGCAATTATTTCATTAGTATTTTTGTTTTTTGAAGTCAGTTTTAATTTTTTATTAAAAATAATAATAGCTAGGTACCTTTTATACTTTATGTGTCAGTTTAGCCTGTGTATTTTATGTACTAGTTTAGCCTGTATACTTTATATGTCAGTTTAGCATGTATACTTTAATATGTCAGTTTAGCCTGTTGTACTTTATGTGTCAGTTTTTATCGCTTCATAGCGAATAATTATTGAATGATGATATTACTAGTTACATACTCAAATAATTCGAATAATTTATTGTCTGTATCGGATTTTACGTTAACTGTAAGATAATAAAATATTCAGTATGTTGTTATAGAAGTTAGGAAAATATAAATATAGGTACTCGTAAAGTTTGTTAGTTTCTGAGTTTGGATATAGAAAGGTAATTTACGATTTTAGAAATAATTTCATTGGTATAATGCTACCTTTTTACTAAGTATATATAGCTGACTCCATCATAGTTCAGACGATCGCGGACTGCTTAGTAGCGCTTGGGCAGTCCTCCCTTGAAAGGAGCAGTCTGGCCCTCGCCGGGGTCAGCCTGTCGCTGAGGTGATTTTAGTTTAGGGTAGGGCACTCCCAGGTGCAAGTCCCACGTAGGGTCAGGATCTGCCCAAAGATCCTTGCTACTACATCCATAAAGGTTTTCACTGCGATATCAAAACAAAAAAAAAAATAGGAAGACGATCTCCGTGCAGTGGCTGATCTGTGTTGGATGCGAGTGGTGAGGGATCGGCCGTTGGACGGATAGCAGCTGATGATAATGATGATGATGTTGGCTATAAAAAAGTCAACATAAGTAAACGCGGTTGAAGAGCCAAACTGCATTACATTAGCAGTGAAAATAAAAAAAACATTTCTAGTATTTCAAGAATATCAACTTTTGTTCCATGATCCTTTCAAATGGAAAGCGTGGAGGATACGAACATATTATAAAGGTATAAATCTAAACTAAGTACATGACGTCTCATCCGATATGGTATGCAAAACTTTCTTTCTAGAAAATACTTTCGAACAAGCCTAGGGATTTCCCTTTCCACTGTTAATGTGGATAATTAAAAATCCAGATTGACCATGATTGCTTGGCTGGTACTTAGATAAATATATAGATATCCATGAGCGATTAGACCTAGGTAACCTAGTATCAAAGGTTTGAGTCTTAGATTACCAGGTTTGAGAAACAAAAAGTTTGTGTAAGTTTTTTATATTAGTTGGATAGGCAAACTGCTCAAATCAGGTGACTGGTAAGACTACCTTCTTATCTTCTTACCTTCTTGTCTTATCAGTCACCTGATTTTCCCACCAGTTACCAGTATCCAGTTTGTTCCAGGGGGGATAGAGAAAAGGAAGGCAACGCTTCTGCATAACTTTAGGTTGTGCGAATTTATATGGTCGTCGGTAGTCACCTTAAAGCTCCGACTGCTTGGTTGCCTCCTTATAATGAAAAAAAACCCCGAAGGTAGTGAAAATTTTATTTTTGTATTTCATAGCCCAATCATAAAAAAAAACTTACAGGCATTTTTTGGATATAAGTTATAATTTTGAATATTGTGCCGAGTGAAATCGAAAAGTTCGTAACTTATAAATTAATTATCATCAATATCCGCCCATTAACTTTAAGTCTCCTACAAAGGCAAAGCCGCGGGAACAGCTATCGTCAAATGTAAGTGGTAAAGAGTTCAAACGATACCCGCGCCCTCATAATGTGCGAATTACCATTTAGATATGGCCGAAAGTATGGCCATAATTAAGATATACACGATTCTTTATTTACGTGGATTAGAATAAGTTGCACAATATTTATTGTGTACTAGCTGATGCCCGCAGCTTCGCCAGCGTTATCTTAGATTTACAGCCGTATACGGATTGATGATGATTATTTTTGGAGCCTAAATTACTCCTTATAACATCAGCTATCTGCCAGTGAGAGTCCCGTCAAAATCGATCAAGCTGTTTTAGAGATTAGACAGACAAAAATTGAAAAAATATTAATTTGGTATGGTATATATGGTGATTACATACATCCATATGCATTTAGTAAAAAGCAATTATTTTAATATTACAAACATACACTCCAATTTTATTTATCTGTATAGATCTTGTACATACAACATAGTCTCCTCGAAATCAAGCGAGGAATTAGAGGAGGTACATAATATGTGAATGTGAGTCGTTTAAAATCTTGTTTAAAGACTTGTCGAATGAAGTTAAGTCAACTTGAAATTTTAACGTTTTCAGGTACCTACAATTTAAATCGAATCAAATATAAAAAAATATCAAATTCAAATTGATAACACTAACTGTTATACCATTCGGCTGGCTCTCTACTGCTTTTATCATAATTATCTAAATTCGTTGTGCTTATTTTTACATATTTTTATAGAGTACTTACATTAATTAATTTGTAATAGAACACGTCTTAGTAATTTAAGCTGTTAATACTGAATGTTGTTAACGCCTGTAATTGGCATGTTCACTAATATAAGACTATGTATGTACTAAGTTACTAAAATTGTATTGTGTTAATTGCTGTTGGTGTTTATTAAATAAATAAATAAATTATCTACCCTTTTCAGTCTTCTGTTAAAGCCTCTAGTAATTAATGCCAGACAGATAGTAAGAGGTAGTGGCCATGCAGCCGAATTGGGCCGGCACGACCGGGGTGGCACCTCCCGCTCATATAACACCAGCGTCAAGTGACAGCTATGCTGACGCGTTTCGTGCGGTTTGTGAGTTTCCGGTGGCCCATTGGGGGGATAGGGAAAAGGAGGGCAACACATCTGCATAATCTCTGGTTGTGCAGATTTGTATGGGCGTCGGTAGTCTAAAGATTCGACTGCTGGTTTGCCCTCCTATGATATTAAAAAACAGCCTATCCCTACTCTCTTCCATCGCATCCCGGAGAGGGGACTCCCCAGGCTCATGTGGGACTCGCTGCGCCCGAAAGATGGTGAGGTCGACGCATTATTATTATTTAAGGGTGGGGACACCAGCAAGGCCAGACGGGTGATCAGTCCTCATTAACGGGACCATTTCACCCAAAAGGTCGACGCAGCTCTACCCACTAAAACCCGGCGAGTGCCACCAATGCCGCCTTGGTGAGTTATCCACGATCTGTTGAACAACAGGGAACTTCGAAGGCTAGTCGGTCCCCCAATGGACCGATGCCACTTCCACAGAGGGGTTGTCCCGCACCACAGAACAACGTCGGGACAGTGCAATGCGGTGAGGTTCCCATCCTCGCCCCTTGTCCTCCTGCAATTTTGTCTTATAATAGAGGGGTACATAGAGCAGCTACATTGGTTAAGTCGGCTTCGCCCAAGATGCTGGGTTCACCTTAGGCTACTGAGCCCCACCACCACGACAAGGCTTTAACCATGGTGGGGTCATCAATTACCCCTAACTAAATCTGCACTGAATCTGCATACAATTGAAAGAACGCCGAAAAAGGTAGCGTCATCTTGATACTCAAAAAAAGTTAGACAATAATCATAACCATTTATTGTATTTTCTCGAAAATTCTCTAAGACGAGGAAAAACCTTTCGAAAAATCATGTGAACTTCTTAGAATATTTTTATTATGAATAATTTGTGGCTTTAAAAGCATCATCACCATCATCCGTCCAATGCAGAACATAGGCCTCCTTCAATGAACGCTAAGACGACCGATGCTACTCGCATCCAACACGGACCGGCCACTGCACGGAGATCGTCTTCCCCCCTGGTTAATGGCCGACCAACACTTCATCTACCTAAACGACTTTTAAAAGCAAACAACTTTATACTTGTTAGCCTGTATATGTCCCCCACCATGGTTCAGGCCTTGTCGTGGCGGTGGGGCTCAGTAGCCTAGGCTGAGCCCAACACCTTGGGCGAAGCTAATTGAGCCGAAGGGGCTCTTTGTACTCCTCTAATAAGAAGAGGGGACAAAAGAGCAGGGGGCAAGGGGTGAGGATGGGAACCTCACTCCATTATACTGTCCCGACGTTGGAAGGGGTGTTCTGTGGTGCGGGACAACCCCCCGTGGAGGTAGCGTCGGTCCCTAGCGGGACTGACTAGCCGTCGAGGTGCCGTGTCAGCTTAACAGATCCGGGGCACCTCACCAAGGCGGCACTGGTGGCACTCGCCGGGTTTTAGTGGGTAGAGCTGCGTTCAATTACCATCTTTCGGGCGCAGCGAGTCCTACATACCCACCTGGGGAGACCCACTCCCCAGGCGGGATGCCTCAGAGCATTTACCGGCGTAAAAGAAAAGAAAAAAGAAGCCTGTATAAGTCCAGTTATATGTATTTATAACTTTAGGTTTGTTCCACATTTAAAATGTGTATAAACGGTAGACATTACTTCTTTTCCTTAATTTCCATTTATATGAAATGAATACCATCAAATACCTTGTAGGAGTAGGTTACCCACCTCATAAATGAGTACCTAAATAACTAAAATGTAGTGCCTTTTATTTCTTCTTCTGGATCGTTTCCTTATTGCTGAGAATCGTGACTCTACTTCGTCTTGTCTGTCAGCTGTCGGTTCTGTCCGTCGTTTGATGTAGTGCCATGCTGCTTCGAAAGAGGTAGTGCCATGCTGCTTAGAAAGAGGTAGTGCCATGCTGCTTAGAAAGAGGTAGTGCCATGCTGCTTAGAAAGAGGTAGTGCCATGCTGCTTAGAAAGAGGTAGTGCCATGCTGCTTAGAAAGAGGTAGTGCCATGCTGCTTAGAAAGAGGTAGTGCCATGCTGCTTAGAAAGAGGTAGTGCCATGCTGCTTAGAAAGAGGTAGTACCATGCTGCTTAGAAAGAGGTAGTGCCATGCTGCTTAGAAAGAGGTAGTAACATGCTGCTTTGCAGCCTAATTGGGCTAACACGACCGGGATGGTACCTCTCGCCTCCCGGTGGCATGCTGTCGCGTTTCGGGTGTGTGAGTTTCCGGTGACCCATTGGGGGATAGGGAAAAGGAGGGCAACGCATCTGTATAATCTCTGGTTGTGTGGATGTGTATGGGCGTCGATAGTCACCAAAAGGCTTCGACTGCTCACTTGCCCTCCTATGATATAAAATAATGTAGTGCAGCGCTGACCGTTAATCCAAATCATTCGGTCATACCTATTCTGACCATCGTGTGGGATTACGGCCATGTCTTTTGCCTCCAATATTCCCCGTCACCATTAGTCTCTCCAGACTGTGTGTACCTCTACGCCCCACATGACCGAAGTATCGCATTTTTTTTTAAATATCTAATGCACGAGAATGAACATTGGAAATATAAGAAGTAGGGCGCTAGTTGCAGGGCAAAAAAGGTTATTTAATCACGTCTAGTCTCCCTTTTAGTTTGACAATGGCTGATCAGCAGATGACGTGTAATATAATGATAGACTATGACGTCCATTGCAACACAGCCTGTGGGCGGCAGCTGAGGTGGCCCGCCCACCACCAGTGCACTTCTAGTGGAAGGTCAGCCACATTTTTAGAGATACGCAATCAAATATCCAAACAGAAAATTGAGAGAACTGTTTTTGAACCACCGATACAAAAGAAGAGTTTTGTAGGTTTGAACGCAATTTCAAGAGATAAGGGGGGGGGAGTCCCTCATATCCCCGGGTGTATCACATATCCCTGCGTCAAAAAAGGCAACTCATATGTTTCCTATCCCGAGACGTAAGATGTCTCTGTGCCAGTAAGTACACTGCCTGTCTTGCCCTTCTCTTCGAAACACAGCAAAGCTGTTTCACGGAAAAAACAGTCAGCTTTTAAGACTTGTCATATTTGTTATAAAACATCAAAAACGACTGTTGCTTTTTAATTCCAGATAATCATAGCAAATAGTGATAGAACGAATAGGAAACTGGTACGAATATAATTATAGTACATCTGGATCTCAAAGATTGTATTTAGTGTAAGTGCAGGAAATGCTGTAAGTTGTATGCATGTTGCTACGACGGAATTGTCTATCTTTAGCAGTTACCAGCGCGTTCTTGTACATTCATCATTATCAACCTCCTTCCGTCCAGTGTTGGACTTGTATCTGCTTTACTTACATTACATTTTCATAATAAATGTGGAATTTTTTGGATGTTTGTTACTTACTACATATTGTATGAAATCCGCTTAGGATTTTTGGGTAAAAATTTGCTTATGCTCATTACGCGGGTAGGTTGCACGTAGGGTACGTTTTACCTGATATTACAATTAACGCGAACGATGTAGGTTGAAGTTAATTGAAAAATACTTTATATTATTCAAGAGTCAATTTCTTTCGCAATCAATTCAGGTCACAAGTCAATTATTAACTCCAAAAATTAAGTATCAACACTTAATCGAAATAGATCTATTTCGGTAATTTTTAATCGTTTTTTTAATAAATTAGAGTAATTAAAACTAAATGGAAACGATTCTGTATAACATATTTTTTCAAAGTAATTCTGGGATTATTAATATAATTTATTAATTCTTAGAATTGTGACTTTCGTTTTTTAATGTTTGTTTCGTAACTTAAGAGCTATAAATAAGTTTTAAACTATAAAAAAATCATGCTTTATTTCAAAGCCAGGATCACCGCTACTATTAAATAGTGTCTCATATTAGTATTAATATTAAAAACAAATCTTATAAATATAAATATTCATATATGTAATACCTAGTATACATGTTTATTTTATTTTGGCATTATAATTACATAAAAAATAAAATAGTAAAGAAATGTTCGATCTTTCTTGTTAGTCTATGTCTACCCCGAAACGTACTTCGCTTAACTGTAAGTAATACTACTTAACTGTAAGTAATACTACTTAACTGTAAGTAATACTACTTAACTGTAAGTAATACTACTTAACTGTAAGTAATACTACTTAACTGTAAGTAATACTACTTTTCATGAATTCTATCGCGATTCTCCAGCGACTATGATTGCTGTAAAGCAGTGTTATTTCAACATGGGGTCGCGAAGCCTTACTCGGAGGGTCACCGGCAAAAGGTAGAGAGAAAGAAAGGCAAGGCATTACAGTAAAAACAAAATTACAGTGAAAAGATAGTCTTATTTTTTTAATAGTATAATAAATAATATTTATATCTTTCAATAATTCTAACGTTTTGGATGTCTTTGACTCCAGGGAGTCCCCAGAAATTTTGAACCCGTAAAGGGGTCGCATAATTGAAAATGGTAACACCTTATTAGATTTTATAAGATCAAATCAGAAAACAATGAATACACTATAAAACCATAATTTTGTATTAATAAACAATAATAACGTATACAATAAATTATTGTTTTTTTGTATATGTATCATAAAATGTACCGTAGTATAATATGTATGGATGCGACGGTTTTTTGTGGCGCGCATCCGTGTCTGCGCTAGTTTTTTCGCGAGTTTTTCTCCGCAACACTGATTGATGACCGACTCTGTCTTGTGTCCGTCTGTGTCTATCTGTGTCTGCCTGTGTCTGTCTGTCTGTGTCTGTCTGTGTTTGTCTGTATTTGTCTATGTCTGTCTATGTTTATCTGTGTTTGTCTGTATTTGTCTATGTCTGTCTGTGTTTGTCTGAGTATGTTTGTGTTCGTCCGTATCTGTCTGCACATTCCTAATCTTGTAAATATCACCGCGTAGCGCGGAAGCCGCGAAACCGGTACCACCCGACTTGAATATGCTAATGTATAATAAAATGCTTTTTAGATAGCGAATTATAAGTGGAATACTTATGCAGTATTTTTTGGTTGAAGAAATAACATTTTATTTTTTATTAAACTTTAATAAAATTACCACAGTACAACCCCTCCCAACGTCGGGACAGTACAATAGAGTGAGGTTCCCGTCCTCGCGCCTTACCCCCTGCTCTTTTGTCCCCTCTTCTTATAAGAGGGGTACAAAGAGCCCCCTCGGCTCAATTAGCTTCGCCCAAGGTACAGCGGCTCACCCTAGGCTACTGAGCCCCACCGCCACACCAAGGCCTGACCATGGTGGGGTACCAGGTAATCTACATTTAATATGTACACACTATAATATCTATGGACTCTTTTTACACAATGTCAATCTGGTCCCGTGGTAAGTTCTCGAAGAACTTGTGTTACGGGTACCCATCGACCATATAACGGATAGAGTAGTAATATGATTCACTGACGTAATAGAATTTCAACCAACCAGTAATTTGTATGTACGTGCCATCGGCCAATCATCTATCAATTGCCATTAGTCGGCCAATCAGAGCGCAGAACCGGCGCAGCGTCGCAGCACAAATTTGTCGGTATTTGTTTTCATACAAAACATAACACCGCTCTATTCCGGTTATATGCTCGATGCGGGTACCAGACTTTTTAACTCTAAAAATGTACACTACTATTATGGTAGGAGTTATTTTTTGAAACACCCAGAGGCTCAATATAATATTTACGTCTGGGTGAGAGAACAAGAACAACTCTTTCTCAACATGTCTGTGTATATTAATTGTGTTAAAAATACCATGTGTATTAGAAAATAATGAAAAAATGCAATTGGAAAGCTATGCTATAAGCTATATTTTTCTAGTATTTATACTCTTACTTTATCCTTTATCTATACAGATAAATAAAATTGAAGTGTCTGTTTGAAATTCAAATAAACTTTTTATTCAAATTCAAATTTTTACTACATGCATATGAAAGTATAAAGGGTATACCTACCTACAACAAATAAGCAATTTAAAAAAAAAATGTCTGCCTGTCTGTTTGTTCCGACTAATCTCTGAAACGGCTGGACCGATTTTGACGGGACGTTCACTGATATATAGCTGGTATTATAGGGCACTCCCTAAGTTATTACTTAGGCTATAAAAATAATCATCATCAATCCGGGTACGGTTGTAAATCTAACGTTAACGTGGGCGAAGCTGCGTGCAACAGCTAGTATTTTATTTATTCATATTATATAGATTTATAAGATGGCTTCACATAACGGACTACACACAGGACCTGTATAGGGCTAGCATGTGCGCACGACAAAATTTTGTCTACCCCTTTTCCTATGTAACATACGAAATAACACGAGAAAAGGCGTAGACAAAATTTTGTCGTGCGCGCATGCTAGCCCTAGTGTATTCACATACATAATTCATTTATAACAATGGGCTACCGGATTGGTAATTGATACCTTTGTACCAGCGGGCTAGACAGGCCGCCTCCGGTATAGACTAGACGGCGAGATCACCGCTCCTGCCCCTGCCGATGGTAAGTGCACGAGGATCAGAACATGCAGGATGTGACAGTTTGATTGCGAGATTGAAGCCTCATTTCCACCTTCAACTCGTAATTTGCGTAAATTACACATTTTTTTACGTTTCACGTTTTATCAACCGTCATTATGCCATTCAGAATATAGGTAAAGTTACAAGAATATCCTATACGCAAGCGGGCGAAGCTGCGGGCAACAGCTAGTTAAATAGTATATTAGAGTTGTTTAATTATGGTAAAATCTTGAATTTATCGTATCGATCAATTTCCATAGCAACAGTCAATGTCAAAATGATATGTAATATTAAATGATTAATGGTTTTTCGATTAGGTAATAAAGACTTCAGTTCCAATCGACTACAAGGCCATGCAGGCGCATCTAGTGGAGCCGTGAGAAGTGATCTAGTATCCAGACTCCAGAGGGCATCTCACATATCCGTCAGGTACAGAAAAGCTGATCGTTTGAGACCTGAGGCCACGCACAAATGGTTCGTATGAAAAATAAGTTCGTTTAATAAACAAGCCATTAAGTATGCAAAAAACTTTGAGAGAATATACAACGTATATTATCATCACCATCATCAGCGTCTATCCAACCACAGCTGAACATAGGCCTCCCTCCCAAAAGACCGATTCCTTGTCACTCGGATTCAACACGGACCGGCCATCGCATTCCCACTTTTTTTTTTTTTTCTTTAACGCCGGGAAATGCTCTGAGGCATCCCGCGTGGGGAGACCCACTCCCCCGCGGGATGCCTCAGAGCATTTCCAGGCGTTATGTGGGACTCGCTGCGCCCGACAGCTGGTAAATGGACGCAGCTCTACCCACTAAAACCCGGCGAGCGCCACCAATGCCGCCTTTGGTGAGGTGCCCCGGATCTAGAAAACAAACAGGGCACCTCGACTGCTAGTCAGTCCCGCAAGGGACCGACGCCACCTCCACAGAGGGGTTGTCCCGCACCACAAAACAACCCCTCCCAACGTCGGGACAGTACAATAAGGTGAGGTTCCCATCCTCACCCCTTGCCCCTGCTCTTCTGTCCCCTCTTCTTATAAGAGGGGTACAAAGAGCCCCCTCGGGCCAATTAGCTTCGTCCAAGGTGCACCGCTCACCCTAGGTTACTGAGCCCCACTGCCACGATAAGGCCTGAACCATGGTGGGGATCACATTCCCATCTGGTTAATGGCTGACCAACACTTCGTCTACATAAACGTGACCTCCACTATATAAAAGGTATATTACTGATATTAATATGTAGATATTATAAGGGGAGATAAATCTTAGTTAGCACTAGCCGCTTCATTTTAAAATATCGATAAAAAGTGGCATTACCTCAAGTCCAAAATGTCAAACTTAATTCTCGAATCAACCTTAATGTATTGTCATGCCGACGTAGAAATCGTGTCTCAAGAGAAAAAAGGTTGAGTACTCTTGTTGACTTGAGAGTTTAATGAATGGGAAAAAACATGGAAGGAACAAATGCGCCTATAATTACTGGCTTGCAACTCAGTGAGCCCAAAAGCCAAGCCGAGTGACGTCGAATCAATGTTCATACAGACAAAAGAGTTAACATCAAGGGCTCTCAATAGTTATAGTTTTTATGGTCTCGAGAGGTTTATTAACATGAATTGAGTCTAGGCACTCGAAGAACATTAGTGCGGTTCGGTAAATGCGAATAAGGAAATGGTTTATAGAAAATGATTGATACTGGAAAGTTCTAGAATACCGTTGAGTAATAAAGGGGATATGGCGTTAGAAAATAGTGTCTTTAAAATTATGTATGTGTATGTGTATTGTTCTTAAATATTAAAATGTATTTAGCAAATCAATATATAGATAAAAACATTTATTGCGAGCCATAAGCAAATTTTGTCTCGTGGCTTTACCGACCAATAAGAGAAATTGATCAAAATTGGCGTAGGAAATGATTGTACAATGATCATCGCGTTAAAAAAAAGCAAATATTTTGGTACAGACTATGGATAAATTTTCAATTACGAGTTTCGTAATAGCAACTACATAAACAAAAAAAAAAAAAAAAAAACGAAAATTAAAATTGTGTGCATTTAACGGCATTTTGCAAATTTTCTTCCAGATCTACTTTTAATTATTTATGAGTTATAATAATTTTTGCATCACTATTTTCAACGTCAAAAATTCCCACTTTAAATTTACTCCAGAACTAGATATCTTTTTTGCAATTTTGTTATTGAATAAACTTTATTTTCAATTTATTTCTATACAAAATTCCCATTGTAGTTGATGTATTTTGCTCGTAAAAAATTTCTCCGCCGTTCAACTGCAGCCAGCGGACACCGCGGCTCGTTACGCCGTCTGCCCCGCGACCTTCACACGCACCTGTTGCCAAGTACTATCGTCTGCAAATTGTTGCACATTTCTGTCCCACTCTCATGTTGCTTTTTCGACATTTTTGCTGTTTCTCGTTAACATTTTATGTTTTCGTTTATTTTTTCTTCTTCTTTTTTTTATATTAGTTGGATAGGCAAACTGGCAAACGTGCCACCTGATGGTAAGTGGTCGAAGTCACCCATTACAATAACCAATGGTTATTGTAATGTATCCGAAATGTCGAGAATGTTAGGATCTTTATAAACCGTCGTAAAATTTAAAAGTCATACAAAGTTTGGCTGGTTAATTATAATGGGTTTTCTCCGTAGCACTCTATTCTAGTTATTACAACTGTAATTAAAAATAACAATAATAAGTTTTAACAAGGTACAGAACCTAATCTGTCCCCAGTGGTTATAGCAATCAAACTTCGGGTCGTTCTTCATCCTATACTTTGATAAATATCCAGAAAGTATAAATACACTGAATAAGAAAATACAGCTAGTTATATAAGAAGAGGCCCGTATCTAGTAGAGGACGGAAAAGGATGATGATGAAGATATAATTTGTAAGAGGTAGTGCCATGCTGCTTTGCAACGGAATTGGGCCGGCACGACCGGGGTGGTACCTCTTTTTTTTTTTCTTTTTTTTTTCGGAAGGGCTAGACTTTTCGGCCTGATGGCCTTTAAGCTCAATCGGTACAGTAAGTGAGCAGATGGCTCACTTAAGAAATATTCGAAAGGGGGACGCCCCCCTCCGCGCCCCGCAGGGGGCGCGGTTCATCGCGCGCGCTGCTCGGGAGAGCATCATTTGGACTAGTCAAATCCGATACGGTCGACGAATCTTTTACGGTTGAATTTAACCTATCATCATGAGGGCCGGCCCTCATCCCTCCCTCTGGAGAGAGAGGCGGGTCATGCGCGGTGCCCAAGCAATCTAGCGGTAGCGTAGTGCTAGCGCTGTTTGCGCGGTCTGGGTTTGTGTCTACTCGTATCGGATTCGAACCTAAGCTTCCGCGATCGATCCGGATCAATGTGGTTTCCATGTGTAGGGTTCGACGTCGCTTACGACCCCGAGGCCCAAGCGGTGTGCAGGTGTACCTAGCACCGTGTGTGTGTCTGTGTATGCTGTGACGTTCGCGTCGCGCTTTTGCGTCGCGCATTAGTAGCTGAGAGATTTCGTCGTTCGTTCGGTGAAAGAGTGCCTTTTCAAAGTGACGTTCTGACGTCATTTTGAAGTGGCCCCTAATGGGTGCAGGTCGATGTTTCTTACATACCACGGGCAACCGGTTGCCATGCGTAAAAAATTATTTTGGACTATTTGTAGTGCATTAAGTCGACTTTGTGGCACATGCGCGAATGCGACACAAGAGTATGACATAATGGGTCGGATACAAGTTTTATACAGGGTAAGCTTATGCCTGAGGGGCATTTAGCTGTTTTTGTTAATTAAGAAATATAAACGGCTCAAGACGAATTTGGCCTTTTTAGTGACTGACTCTATGTGTGGTCTAAATGACATCGACCTGTCAAGGGTGACCCCCAGGTATTTTACCTGATCTACTCTGGGTATTTCTATATTGTTTAACCTTATCGGTTTCATGGTACGATAAGGTCGTCTGTTTGTGACCCTCCTACGTGAGAATTTTATGGAGGCACTTTTTTCTGGGTTTATATTAATCCTCCATTTTGTGAACCATTCACCCAGCTCGGTGACGGCACGCTGGAGGATGGTGGAAGCCCTTGCGGCTGAGGGGTGGGTAATATACAGAGCGGTATCGTCTGCAAAGAGAGCCCGTTTAACCGCCGGGTGTTCGGGGATGTCGGAGGTATACAAGTTGTACAAGGTCGGAGACAGCACGGAGCCCTGTGGGACTCCGGCCCTCAGAGGTCTCCGAGAGGACAGAGTGCCCTCTACTCTATATCTAAAATGCCGACCCGAAAGGTAGTCGCGGATGATGATGACTAATCTGTCCGGTATTCCTAACTTGAATAGTTTGAATATGAGGCCTTCGTGCCAGATTTTATCAAAGGCTTTTGCTACATCGGGTGGTACCTCTCGCTCACATAACACCGGCATCAAGTGAGAGCTATGCTGTCGTTTCGTGCGGTTTGTGAGTTTCCGGCGGCCCATTGGACGTATAGGGAAAAGGAGAGCAACACTATAGCATAATCTCTAGTTGTGCGTATGGGCGTTGATAATCGTCAAAAGGATTCAACTGCTCGTTTGCCCTCCTATCCTATGCTATAAAAAATTATTTTTTATAGTATATTTAAAGCCGGTATCCTTCTTAGGAAATATAACATTCGCTCTCAAATCGACAGAGATTGCGCAGACTCGATACTCGTTTCATTAGTTTCATTTCTAATTCGAAACCTAGACGCAGAGCACGGTGGTAGGGCTGCCACTCCACACATTTTTGACGATAATTTTATAATTTTAAGACATACACAATACACCTTAAATGCCTTATGACATTTGTAACGTGAAAATAAATCCTATTTTAAACCATAGAAGGATACAAAAATATCTTTGCAATTCAAGTTGTTAGTTTATTATTTTCTTTTGTCTTTTTTAACTTATCAAAAATTATTTTTAACTTTTTTCGTGCCTTAGTTATACATTTTATAGGAAGTAGGTAATAGTTATTTTAACAGTCGAGGTACTTTTAATATTAGAACTAATTAATGTATATCTAAGTATTCATGTTGTTCTTTTAATGTATATCTAAGTATTCATGTTGTTCTATTAATGTATATCTAAGTATTCATATTGTTCTATTAATGTATATCTAAGTATTCATGTTGTTCTATTAATGTATATCTAAGTATTCATGTTGTTCTATTAATATATATCTAAGTATTCATGTTGTTCTTTTAATGTATATTTAAGTCTAAGTATTCATGTTGTTTTATTAATGTATATCTAAGTATTCATGTTGTTCTATTAATTATTTTAATTACTAATATAGCAAAGTTGTTTGACACTCTAGGGATCCTAAAAGTTCTCCCACTATTACAATCAAAACGCTTCCATTGATTTTCATTTATTTTAATTAAAAAAATAAACCTGATAAACGCGAAACTGACCCGCGCGCTGAGTTAAAAAAAAAACTTGTTTTTTATGCATCGAGCATATAATCGGATAGAGCCATAAAATTCCGAAACTGGTCAGTGATTTATCACTGACGTAATAGCAATTCAACCAACCAGTGATCTGTATGTACGTCCCATCGGCCAATCATCCATCAATGGCCATTAGCCAATCAGAGCGCAGTACTGGCGCTAAGAACAAATTAACGGTTTTCAGAGTTTTTCCTTTATAAGTAGGTAAATGAGATGTTATGAAACATAGCTTCTCACCTAATTACATGATTCTATGTCAATATTATATAATTCTATATCAATAATAGAAGTACTTTATAGGTTATGGTTTGACAGACAGGCAGGCAGACAGGCAGACAGACAGACAGACAGACAGACAGACAGACAGACAGACAGACAGACAGACAGACAGACAGACAGACAGACAGACAGACAGACCGACAGACAGACCGACAGACCGACAACAAACTGATCCTATACCTATTAGTTCCGTTTACATTTTGAGGTACGGGAGCCTTAAAAATGTATATAAATTTGTAGTAAATTCAATGAAAAATATCATTTAAACTTTGAACTGATCAAGTCCCTACCTGAAACCGAAGGAGTCTAACGCAGGCGACAACAGGGTAATTACTGCAATGTGTGTATTAAACGGTTCGCAGCAGTATCGAGTGAGTGTAAGCGGAGCAGCGGTAAGACAATATGCCTGTGCGACCTTCCACACACTGCGGCTTTATTGTATAAAATTATTTAGAAAATGATTATTTTAAATTCTCGTGGACTCATTGAGTTCTGGGTAGTCAAAATATCAACTATGTAACATTTTTTGTACGAATAAAATTTTAAACTAACGTGATCACTTATTTAAATAAATATTATTCCGGGAGCTTGCAGTCTCCCCGTGATCATGGCGATTGAAACATTGTCGAAATATCTCTCAACCTCAATAAACCTGTAAACGCGGTAAGCACCCGACAATATTTTAATTTAAATTTAAATATGAAATCGAGTACAATACAAATACATATTTAATCAAAAATAATTTGACTAAATTTTTAATTTGGAACTAAAATGCCATTCAACGAAAATACCCCAACAAAGACGCGTGAACCAGCTGGTTAATAATCACGTGTTGAATGAATAATAGATAAGAGTGAAGGTCGCGAGGAGCGAGGAGTGAGGAGTTCCCGGGGGAGTGGCGCGTGCCCTTGACACCTGTTGCAGACGTTCAAGTGCAGACTGTTACATCTCATCGCATCATCACAATCAGCATCACTCATCATCATCTGCTGATGATAACGTTATGCATATAACCATTATCAACCTTTTTATGTCCCTGGACTTCTTTAATGAATGGCAAGACGGCCGATTTCCCACTCGCGTACTACACGCTACTGCCGTCCAGACCGTAATTTCTCAATCTTGTAATATCAATAAAAATGTAATATTCGTTCAAAATCGTAATTTCCGAAAGTTTAAGTAAAAGATAGTACCGAGATACCATGAATTGTGATGCTGGAATCACTTAGCCTTAGTTTTATTGTAGCTACTAGCTTAGTATAGCTTTAATTGAACACTTGAATTTAAAGCTATACTAAGCTAGATGGTATGTCGGTACTATTCGTAGCATGCCTATTTTGAGTCCTCTATCTGAAACACACCAGCAGCGTTGTGGTAAAAGAAATATGCATGCAGGTCTCATATCCAAGGGTATACCTAACTTTTAAAAGCAGACAGCCGTGTCATCCATTCTATAGATATCTAGCAGTGCCCCGCGGTTTCACCCCCGTACTTCCCATTCCCGTGGGAGTAAAGGGATAAATTATAGCCTACATGTTATTCTGATTTATAAGCTATGTTATTGTAAAGTTTCATTAACATCCATTTTGTATTAGTAGTACCAGTAATTTTTGCGTGAAAGAGTAACAAACATACATCCATACATTCTTATAAACTTCCACGTTTAAAATATTAGTAGGATTTTCCAGAGTAGTTACTGCTACCGAAATCATTGGTAAGAAAAAGCTGTACTGTGCCACGATCTTGCTTGTTTCTCCCGTCAAACAGCTTTGCTGTGTTTGTAGAGAAGGGCAAGACATGCAGTGTAATTATTAGCACCGAGACTTAGCATGTTAGACCTCAGCATGAGAGGCAACGAATGAGTTGCCTGGGCTAGTTCCAACTTCCAGATTAACTAATTTATGTTCATGGGCGACGTCGACCACTTACCATCATCTGGCTCGTCTACACTTTGCCTATCCAACTAACATTTAAAACCCAACCAGTCATAGGGACTGCCGATAGAAGTGAAAACAAAACAATTAAATTCAAATATGTACCTATAATACAAGCTGTATAAGATTATGACAACCTATACAATTTAAACGGCGCACAAAATAGCCGCATGATATAATTTAGAACCAACACAATTTGCAAAACAAATATTGCATAATGTTATATAAATAAATCAAACGTCAAACTTCGTCTCCAACGGCTCGCGTGCGGTGTCGCTAGTCCACGTCATAATTATAAATGTCAAACTGCGTCTCCAACGTTTCGTGTGTGGTGTCGCGAGTTTAGAGATTTTATCTCATCTAAATATATGCGTATCGCGCTAAAATAAGTTTACACTTCAAAAATATATGAAAAAACATATTATTTCACATATCAGAGTCACAACAGTAGATACCTACAAACAATTAATAAATTAAACTAATAGCCTATAAAAGATATAAATGGTAATATTAATTAATTATCTTAAAATGCACCGCTCTTTTATATGAGAAACCTAATGGTGTTTTTAAAACATAAATATTGGAGAGACATTTGTAAATCATTAAGAATTATTTGACACTTGTGTTTATTTTTTAATTAATTTTGTAATTAACACTATATCTGACTAAAAATGATGACAACGTTTTTAAATTTCACCGAAAATGTAAACGCACGATTTAGCACTAAATGAAACACTAACGTTATAGTACATAAATTATCCATTTTTTCCCCTTTTACGCTGGGAAATGCTCTGAGGCCTCCCGCTGGGGAGGGGGAAACTCCTCAGGCGGGTATGTGGGACTCGCTGCGCCCGAAAGATGGTAAGATGGACGCAGCTCTATCCACTAATACCCGGCGAGTGCCACCAATGCCGCCTTTGGTGAGCTGGCCCGGATCTATTGAGCAAACAGGGCACCTCGACGGCTAGTCAGTCCCTCAAGGGACCGACACCACCTCTACAGAGGGGTCGTCTTGCACCACAGAACAACACCTACCAACGTCCGGACAATGCATTGGGGTGAGGTTTCCATCCTCGCTCCTTGCCCCCCTCCCCTATTCTTATAAGAGGGGTAGAAAGAGCAGCTCCCTCGGTTCAATTTGCTTCGACCAAGGTGCTGGGTTCACCTTGAGCTACTGAACCCCACCGCCAAGACAAGGCTTGAACCATGGTGGGGAAATTATCCATATTCCATAGGTATATGGATAATACTAAAATTATACAACATATCTACTAAAATTATTATTGCGAAAATTATCCTCTGTGTTAATTTCCTCTCCTGACCAATGATCGAATTCTGATAAGATTTAGATAGGATAGTGGCATTGATTTTTATATATATTTATATATAAAAATCAATGCCACTTTTCGTTGTTAATTTATAACACAAGAACGGGCTCACCAATCCCAACCAAATGTTTAGGCTTTGTTCGGACTATTTAGTAGATGGTTTATGTGAAGTTTGCACAAAATCGGTCGAGCGGTTCTTCATTTATCACATTTTTTAATTCAATAAATTAATGGAGATTTTGCTGTCAAATTGAAACTTTTTCAGTTGGGGTCATATTGAAACTTTTTTCATAGTTGACAGTACAACATTAAGTTTTAAAATAGCTAGCAATTAATAATATATTTTTTTGTTTGAATAAATTAATTTGATGTTCCAATTTTTTTTTTATTTCACTTTATACGTAGAGAAGCACGTACTGGGCCGCTAGTATTATAATTATAAAAAGACATACAAACCATGTACCAACCACATAGGCTACAAAACGTCATCAGTACGCATAATAATAGATAATAATACTCTTCTAATGGTCTACTATGCATTAGTGGAGTCAGTTATTAATTATGGGCTAAGGTCTTACGGATTAACTTTTAAAACCTATATAGAAGAAGTTAAAAAGATACAGCTAAGATTCTTAAAAATAATGGTAGACAAACAACTAAAGACTAAACATAGAGATAACTATAATAAACTTTTTTCGGAATGTGCAATTATACCAGTAAATGAAAAGGTTAAATATTTGATAGCAATGGAAACATATTATAGAGAGGAATTTAAAATAAATAAAATATATAAATACAGCGCTCGATCAATTAAGAAAGGAAAGTTAGAGACAGTAAAAGATAATAACTACTATGGGGAAAGAACTAGAAAATATATTGTACCAAAGATATGTAATGAATATCAAATACTAAGAGAAGAAAAGAAAATAAAGTGTAAATTTAAATTAAAACAAAAGTTGAAAGAAGTGTTTGGATATACTAAAAATGTAAGTAAGTCTTAGGTATGTGTAATAATTATTTTTTTATTGCTTATTGTTATAAATATTGTATATTATATGGATTATCTATGTGGTTAGAGAGAGATACAAAATTTAAATAATACTAGTAATATATGTATGTATGTTACAAGTTTGAGCGGAACGCCTACAAACTGCTTGAACAGTTTGGCGATTAGATGATAAGAAATAAAAGTGTATCTTAAAAGAGAATAAAGTATTAAAAAAAAAAAAAAAATATGGTTATTAATCTTAGTTGAAGCGGATGAAGTGGCAAGCCATAGGTAATTTACCTTAATAGATGTTCGTGACTTAATATTAAAAACTTAAATATATTATGTATAGTATAAGGGTATTAAATATATTTCCGTTGTCTGGTACCTGTAACACAAGTTCTTCGAGAACTCACCACGGGACCAGATTGACTTTTTTATTTTATAGAAGAGGGGGCAACCGGACAGTCGGTTCACCTGATGGTAAGTGATAGCGACATCCACTGACACCCGTTACACCAGATAGATATGAATATGATATTATAACTTAACAATACGTTAATCGTAATATTATATTTGCGAAACTCTATCTGTTACCATTTCACACCTAAACCGCAGACCAGAAGGAACCTTATATTATAATGAAGGGCGTCTGTACAAAGAAAAGATACATAAATTTGACTGGCCTAGTGGTCTAGTGGTCCTGACTGCTAAACCAGAAGGTCGAGGGTTCGATCCCCACCCAGGACAAATGTTTGTGTGATGAACATGATCATTTGTTCCGTGTCTGGGTGTAATTTATCTATAATATGTATGTAGTAAACCGACCGACTAACCGACTAAAAAGTAACTTTAAATGACATGGTGAACGCAAAGTTTGTGCATTAGTACAAAAAAATTGTACATTCTTCCCCACCTTATCATTATCAAATGTTTCCGTCTATTGCTAGATAAAGACATTTTCCAATGAAAGCCTACACGGCTGATTTCCCGCCACGAGCATTCAAAGAGGACCACTGCGGACCACACGACGATCGTCGCGTCGTCCCGTCGAGTTCATAGTCGTTATCTAATAGTAGGGGGTCCACTAAACCTTCTTCTTCTCGAAAATGGTCATGGTCACGACCATTATTACATTTATTGATGATTTTTTAAACTCAAAAAGACAGGCTCTTATTACAGCTTTGCTCAGCGCTTTATGTCTGTGTGGTGTTTTTTTCAGAAGGCGCCTTATAGATAACAAATTAGTTTAATTTTCACTCCTACTCCTGAATTCTTCTGATTAAATTCGTTGCGGGTCCCAAGACATTTGTAACGTATCCGTCGGCCTCTCTGACACCGTATCATAGGGTCATTTGGTTACCGTCGATCCGATCGATGTTTTGGCTACACAGGAGTAGCAGCGGTGGGAACGAGTGGTGGACCTAATCCGCAAAGAAGTTACTTTAGTTAACCCGTCAAAGAAACACCTTAATGTCTACGAATCCAAAACTTGCGCAAAAGTTAATCGTTATTTACATATGCGAATAGCTACGTCAAAATAAAGCTAAGAATGGAGTCGGTATACATTTTATTTACCTTTCGTCTGGGATTAGACAGAGAGAGGTCGTGTCCTAGAGCGCTGGTTAATGTTTTCATATTTAAATTTAGACTTTGTTTAGTCGGCAAACTTATTCCAGACGCAGTAAACTATGTTTTTTCTAAACGTAATCATTTACGTAGAATTCTACGCTACTAGTGATTCACTGTTATTCATAATTGTGGTAAAAACGTCCGGACTTTCGTTGGTTTCGTTATTAAATGTGTTTAAAAGAAAGATCAAAGATTATCCCGAGAGTACCGATTATTGGCATATTATGGAATTTTAGAAAATGTACAGATAGTACGAGGGCGACACTGAAAGTTCTTAGTAAATAAAAACTGAACAAATTAGCAAGTTTTATTATACCTTTTCAAAATAGTGCCTATTCACACCAATACCTACGTCGCATCCTATGGAACCACCGAGACAAACTTTTCCCACTCGTCCTTAGGGTGGGTCTCTTCGACGGCCTTTTGAAACGCAGCCGCTGCTTCCATAAAAAGTTTTCCTTTTATTTTCAGGAATAAATAAAACTCGCAAAGTGGGAAGTCAGGGCATACGGCGGTTACACAGTAATTCCACGCTTGACGTCGCCGAATAGTCAATATTTGGACATTTTCGCATGTCTTGTTTATGCATAGAGCATAAAACCGGATAGAGTAGTAACACAGGTACTGTGAGCCACGAAGTTCCGAAACTGGTCTAATAGCAATTCAACTAACCAGTGATCTGTGTGTTCATCCCATCGGCCAATCATCCATCAATCACCATCAGTCGGCCAATCAAAGCGCAGAACCGGCGCAGCACAAATTTGGCGGAATTTGTTTTGATACAAAACACATAATATTATCCGCTTTATTCCGGTTATATTGTAATGACATATTTAAATAAGCTTTATATTCATTATGTGAAACAATTCATTAACCAGTACAATCTTATGTAGGCTTATGTAGAAAAAAAATAATGACGAAACTGGCAGCATGTATTAGCATTTAACGAGCGAGTTGATTCTGTTAATTACAGGTGAGCGAAGGGTGGCATGGGGTGACGGGGTGACGGGCGGGTGACGCGGGCGGGGTGCGGGCGCGGGGTGCACAGGAAGCTACGCAGACGGCGCACTCGCCGCCGACGCATAGCTAATGCCCCCAATCCACCTGCCGAGGTCGCCCCGACCTTTCACTCTAGAAAAGCGTTTCACTCAAAAATTCATTCTAAGCCGCAGGTAGCCATGAGTTCAGTCGTTAAATTAAGCTTGAATATAATAAATAAGGTATGGAAATTTGATCTATATGCTTTGAAAATGATCAAAAAAGATAAGAGAAAAAATGGCTACTTACTACGCTCTCAGGCTCAGCACTAAAGATGATTTTGAGTACCTCAATCCACAAACCAAGAGAATAAGTTTTATTTTCACAAAGATTAATAATAATAATAATATCTATGGACGATTTCACACCACGTCAATCTGGTCCCGTCTGGTAAGTTCTGGAAGAACTTGTGTTACGGGTACCAGACAACGGAAATATATTTAATACTTTTATACTATACATATATTTAAGATTTTTATTATATAATACACATATTTAATACACAGCCATGACCCAGGAACACAGAAAATATTTTTGTTCCCTGGCGGGATTTGAACCCGCAACCTCCGGCTTGAGCGCCAACGCGCTTACCACTGAGCTACGGAGGTCGTCATTTTTTTATTAAAAGGCGTAATTTTTGTTATTAAAAGGCGTCATTTGATTAAAAGGCGTAAAAAAGCGATCACGTAGGAGACAAAACGTTTGTTCCATAAATGTTATTAATATAATTTTCCTAGCCTAAAATTCTAAATAAATGATGGCAAAACTTGTCAAGCTACCTTAGCACAGTATAATTTTGGTGATTGCCTGTGTAAGTCACACACGTGAAGCGGCGGTTCCACAGCTTGTAACTCTAATAGATATTCATTACTCAAAAGTCTAAACAAAAGCCTACATCGTTGTTCGTGTCAAGAGGCGAAGGCACGATGCGGTTTGGCGAACCGCTGAAGGCTTCATCTTATCGGGCTGACAGGTTTTCGTGCATTTTTCATAACATCTCTTACATAGGTGCGTATTGGTTAGGTTGTTATTGGTATGCCCGGTTCAAAGAGAGTAAGATAATAGAATCAAGCAACATAGAGGACGTGGTTCCGGGAATAGGGCTGGAGCATATAATGTAGTACAGAGAGATCTCTATATAAAGAGAACATTTAACATGGTTGAATTGAAAGAAATTATTGTGAAATACGAATCATATGTGATTATTTCATCATATGTGATTTTTAAAGTGATATTAAACGATTATATTTCAGGTTCAAAGTATTATAATCATCATTATTATCAACCTTTTGCCGTCCACTGCGGGACATAAGAAATTAAGGGTCGGTTGACCTCAATTTTCCCAAATGTGACCTCCACTTCAGAACTCTATTAGCCCAGCTACTCCGTATGTGGCAGGTCCTCTGCCATTTCATCATGCTCATCCTTCGCGTAATTACGGCTATTTTTTGTTTTCTGACGAATGACTTCTTTGCTAATCCGATCCGATAGAAACACCGAGAACCATAACACGCTTTAAACTATATACGTTTTTAATTGCCAAGTCTGGCTTTTACATACGCGGGGCACTTAGAAAGTTTTGAGAAACTAAAAATAAATAATTTTATTAAATTTTATCAAAGTACACTCTACCAGCCTCTATACAAAGTCTATAGCATCTTAACTAGTTTTCGAAACACCTTTTCCAGTCTGCCGCAGACACCTCTTCTGCGGCCTTCTCGAATGCTGTTAGCGCATTTTCCGGCTACGAATACTGGATCCCTTTCAGTAGATTTTTTATTAAAGGGAATAAAAAGAAACACATGGTGCTAGATCGTGACTGTAAGGAGGGTGGCCCGTGACTCTGATCAGTGCGGTGTCCAGAGAGTCCCTAGTTTAGAGCGCTAAGTGCGCAGGCGCGTTATCGAGGTGAAGCAATAGCCCGCGGAGCCCGGTATTCGGTCGCCTGTCGCTCATGGCAGTGAAAACTTTTAGCATGCATTTTGTAGTATACCTCCCATTTGGCGTTAATACAGCTTTGTGTTAACGCTAATATAATTTCCAATATAAATATAATTGATTTCGTAATGGCATCGGCACTAAATACCCCGTCACACTGAAGAAACTAGCGATCTCTGCGCTTCTTGATTGCTACTACCAAACTGACGACTGACATTTTGTTTTGGGATGGTAGTGATAAATCCATGATTGGTCACCTGTCACATTGTTGAAAACGCGCCGTGACAAGCATGCTTCAAAATTGATCATGTCACGTCACCATTCCCACTAATCCAACTACTAATATTATAAACGCGAAGGTTTGTATGGATCTGTTTGTTACTCTTTCACACAAAAACTACTGAATAGATTTTAATGAAGCTTTACATAACTTATAGGCTATTATTAATCCCTTTCAGTAATCATATTTTTTTAATAATCACAATTAGCCAGGGCTTCATACATAAAAACTATTTTCGCAAAACTTTCAGAGTGGCCTGGTTATAATTGTAATCGTCGCATGACCAATATTCGTTTATTCGTCGCGACTACTTAATTACAATATTATACGATTACACATAAGCTCCGTACTTACACGGAAAAGCTTAGGCACGCGATCAAAAAATATGTCATAATTTGCACAATTTTATTGCAATCTTAGACAACAAAAGATGGGGTAGGCAAAAAGGCAGACTAGCCACTAGATGGTCAGTAGTCGACGTCACCCATGGACAAGTCATCCATGAGGCAACCGCAAAGGAGTAGGTGAACAATTTAAACCCTTTTTTAGAGCGTTTAATGCGAAGAAGGATCTTCCGCATTAAACTCTCTAAGAAGGGTTTAAATTTTTCACCAACTCATCCATGGGTTGCGTCAAGATAATTCAGTCTCGTTTCCAGCAAAGGATGTTTTGACCATAATTTCTTCTGAAAGCTTTGCTGTTTCTCTCAAACTATCATGAATATAATTTACGACCAAGACAGTTACGTCACTGGCATACATCGAGCAATATAAGCGGAATAGAGCGGTAATGTTAGGCGTTTTGTATGAAAACTAATTTCGACGCGAGTGACGTTGCGCCGGTTCCACGCTTTGATTGGCCGAATGATGACCATTGACAGATGATTGGCCGATGGGACATACATACAGATCACTGGTTGGTTGAATTCCTATTACGTCAGTGACAAATCACTGAGCAGTTTCGGAATTTTATGGCTCACATTACTATTCTATATTGTTATACAAGGTTGATAAAAGCGAGAGGCATTAAATTAAACCACGTATACTATGTACCATTCTCAGGCTACACACCAAAACTTTGACCAATAGAATCAATAGTTTAGTAACAGGATATTTTTAAAGTTTTAAAGCCGCTCCGGTTTGTTCGACCTGGTGAGACGCAACGTGCTGTGCGACGTTGCCTTTTAGATTCGAAGGACATTTTACAAAGGTTTACAAAGAGTTTTTACGTTTTACTTTGACTATGTACGTATTTAAGTTCTTTGAAAAACTTTTTTTTTATTGCTCTCAAACTATTTTTTTATAGTTTCGGATTAACCGTAAGCATGTGTAGTTTAATTTAATGCCTCTCGCTTTTATCAACCTTGTATGATCGATGCCGGGATATGATGCCTTCCGTGATTTAGAATTCGAGGCGGAACACTAATTCATCAATTTTAGTTTAGGTTGCTGATGTTGATACGTGTGACAATATTTGGCGGCCGCTATCTTGAAACAGATGAATGAGTTTCAACAAATGAGGTGCCATTTAATTTATAATCAGTCCAAAAAGGAATGTGTCGTCGGATTTATTTGGAAGTGTTGAAAGCCGATTGTCGGTTGTCAGCATTATCGTCGTGCGTCGTTTTATATTTTTGATCTTCATTAATATATACCGCAAGAGGATAAACATATGACGCGTGTCCGTCTGCATGGGTATATGCCTGAAGCTTAGCTGTGATTCGGGGGGAACAGGCAGTGTAATGGCACCAAGATATCTTACGGGATAGACAAGGTATAAACGAGTTGTCTGAGTCAACTGCTAGTTCCAACTTTCCAGCTACAGCGTATCATTGGGCTCATCTGCTATTTCGACAGTTCGAGTAACATTTTTTAACATTTCGAATAACACAGATTAGAGATATGACTATGGGTTTTTTAAAGCATAGGAGGGCGAACGAACAGTCGAAGCCGTTTGGCGACTATCGACGCCCATACACATCCGCACAACCCTCTGGTTGTCTCTATTATGCAGATGCGCGTTGCCCTCCTTTTCCCTATCCCCCCAATGGGCCACCGGAAACTCACAAACCGCATGAAACGCGACAGCATAGCTGTCACTTGACGCCGGTGTCGAAATCATGTTATTTTCCATCTATTGTCCCGTCTTTCATTTTTTATAACATGGGATTCTAATGAATTGCTTGCTTTGTATATTTTTCACATGGCTGAAGAAGCACACTAATATTAAAAACACCATCATCATCATCATCAGCTTCTATCCGTCCACTGCTGAACATAGGCCTCCTTCAATGAACGCCTAAAATTAGGCAATCATAGTAGCAATTATTTCTATATAGCACTTAGAGCCCTTTTTACTGCATTGAAAATTATGTTTAACTGTTCGGTAACTAAGTTCAAATTGATTCAGATCAGTGGTACTCAATGTTATATAATAAAAGGTTTAAGGCGAGTCACACCGGGACGGGCGGGGTAGCGGCATCGCGGCTTGTGAAAATGCTAGATAGCATTCAAGTTTTGGGATAAATTTGAATAATATTTTTTTTTTATGTTAGCTGAATAGGCAAACTGGCAAACGTACCACCTGATGGTAAGTGGTCGACGTCGCCCATGAACATAAATTGGTTTACCTGGAACGAGCCCAGGCAACTCATTTATGTGTTGCCTATCCTGAGACATAAGATGTTAAGTCTCGGTGCCAGTAATTACACTACCCGTCTTGCATTTCTCTCCGAAACACAGCAAAGCTTTTGTTTCACGGGAGAAACAAGCAAGATGGTGGTACCCATGCAGCCGGGAGCGCGGCACAGCGCTTCCCTCCCACCGGTGTATGTAAAAAATTATGTGCAAACACACATTACACATTATATTCGTAAATTATTCGTTTTCGTTTTTATTTTAGCATGTTTTCAGGTTTTTATATGATCAAGTAAAACTTACATCTTATCGTGTAACCAATTACCAATTAGCTCCTCCTTTAGACAATATATTTAGGTGTGTCTGATATTTTTAGGAGACCGTTACTTGATAGTAAATATCCCACAAATTTGATTTGGCAAACCATTTTTCCCGTTTCGCCTGCAGTGACTCGCCTTAATATATTTTGACACCTCACTTACCTTTTGATGCAAGCTAAATCCGAGTTTAAGGCGACGTAATATCAAGATATGGTATAATACTTATAATAATATATTATATTATTATAACTATTTTATTACTTTATTATTAGTTTCTATATAATTTACTATGTATGTACATTTCTTGAATAAATTATTATTATTACTGAAACTATGAAAAGTGGACCAGTTGAGTAGGTAATACGAAAATTTACAGTTACACTAGGACTAATAAAATGCATATTTTATAATAAATATATTTAATAGCTAGCAATAAGTATGTTTACATACTATTATAATATTAAAAACAAACTAAAGTACACAGTTATATTCAGTTAATGTTTTTACAATTTTATTACATCAAATACTTGTAACCGACTTATAAAAAAAGATGAAGAGGAGGTTTCAAAATATTCGCCTATATGTTTTTTTTCATATAATAATTTTACTGCATTTTAAAATATACCAATGGCATTTATATCATATAACAGCTAAGAGTAATATTTACAAAAAGTGTGACGCATTTCCTGCAAACTGTAAAACTAGGTTGGCTAAATTAAATCACACATTCCGCAAGGTGTTTAAAATAATCATATCCTTTATAACATTTTTTTTATTTACGACTATTCCAATACTTTAATATACTTCAAGCGCCATAAATACAAACTCATACATTTCTTTTATAAAATTTCAAGTATTTGGACTATTCAGAATCCTCCTCGACTGGTTGCTGGAAGGCCTTAGCGGGAGGCCTCAACATCTTGGTCTTGGAGGCCAGCCTCATGGTAGCTGGGCCGAGGGTCTTGGACACTCTCCCCGCAGCTGGAGTCGGAGTGGCGCCCAGTCCAGTCTTACCTTCATTACTTATTAGAGGTATCTAGGACAAACAAAAGTTAGTTAGTATTTAACAATTTATGTATACGTACGTAGAAAATCATAAAACATTTTCTAAGAAAAGAAAACAAATCTGAATCCGAAATATATAAAATCGGCGCCAAAAATCCGACATTTTATTTTTTAATATTTTTGGTGGCCAAGTGCATTAATTTAAGTGTATATAATAATTTTTACCATTGGTCGCTTATAATAGGCCCTTTTCCTGATTTTGAAAAATAGTACTACCATAATAATATGCAGCTTTTGATTCCATTAATAATAAATTTCACAAAAACATTTACAGAAAAATCAAACTTTTAAATTATATGCGCCAAAACGCTTGCATACGTAATGGCGTCTGCATAAGACGTCACGTTACTAAAGTCCGTAAACAGTACATATTATATACAAGTCAGTATTTTTTGATAATAAAAAATTGTTTGAAAAATGGTTGCCTGTAAAGTCGGTTTTACGGGCGAAGATTTTACGTGACATCGTTTCGGTGACTCATCGTAACGTTACCGAGCGTTACACTTTTTCATAAGTGACTCCCAGCCGCAACCTAATTTAAGACGTTGTCACGTCAAAATTAATTGTAAAGGATATAAGTTGTGTGTGCACTGCCTAAGTGCGAAAGTAATACAAAAAAAAACTCCGCGGAACTTGTGTATATGCGTTCCATTCAGCAAAATAATGCGTAAAAGTGGTCAACTCTCGCACGACGAGATCCAACATATTATATAAGTTCAAAGTTTACAATTTATTTCTGTGAAGATCGCTTCGTTCGATCCAAGATTTTTAACCGACTTCCAAAAAGGAGGAGGTTCTAAATTCCACTGTATTTATGTTTGTTACCTCAAAACTCTCGACTGGGTGAACCGATTTTGATGATTCTTTTTTTATTTAAAAGTTGGTGCTTTCCGTGTGGTCATGATAAGGAAACCAGGATCTGGTTGATCAGGAAGCATTATTTTCGGTGAAGTTAAACAGGTGTTCGGCAATCACTTGAGAATCAGTGAGAGAAAAGAAGAGTGAAAAAACCACACAAGTGATGTAGGTAAGTAGCGCGCCTTATATCTTCCTTGGATGTGCTACCCTGATTATCCTGATCCGGATATTGGAACAAACATTTTTTTTATGTTAGTTGGATAGGCAAACTGGCAAACTGGTAAGTGGTCGACGTCGCCCATGAACATAAACTAGTTTACCTGAAACGAGCCCAGGCAAATTATTTATGTGTTGCCTATCCTGAGACATAAAATGTTAAGTCTCGGTGCCAGTAATTACACTGCCTATCTTGCCCTTCTCTCCGAAACACAGCAAAGCTGTTTCACGGGAGAAACAAGCAAGATGGTGTGAGCAAAAGTACCATCAGGTGGTACGTTTGCCAGTTTGCCTATCCAACTAACATAAAAAAAAAATTAGATACAGGATTGGAGTAGATACATATTTTGTATAAATATCATCATAAAATCAGTTTGCTTTTAAAATCGCGTTAATATTAGCAACTACGAATGGGTTTTGAAAAAATTCGATTGTATTCGCCTTTCGTTTTGGATAATTAATATTTCTAATTTTAATACTGTCTTTAGAAGCCTTATATTACTTGTCTCCTTTGATGGTCGTCAAAGTAATCGTTATAAGATGTTGATCTAAAGCTCGCCATACATACAATTACATACAGTAATGCATCTTGAGTCGTGATTATGATGTGTTTTTAATGATCGTCATTGTCCGGCCACTGAAGACGAAATGTTATCATCACGCTGATTTCAGTTTAAAAGGATATAACTTATTATATGATGATCAGATGCAAGAGTCCTTTGCTTATGGGGAAATAAGTAACATCCTTCAGTTGTCAATTATTATTGTAATATATACTAAATATAAAGCTGAAGAGTTTGTTTGTTTGAACGCTCTAATTTCAGGAACTAATGGTCCGATTTTAACCATTATTTCAGTGTTAGATAGTCCATTTATCGAAGAAGGCTATAGGCTATATAACATCACGCTGCAAGTAATAGAAATTAAGTAAGTTAACGTGGGCGAAGCTGAGGGCAACAGTTAGTTCTATAATAAAGTTATTCTCGTCCAACTCTTTCTCCCAGAGAAAAATCATCAGTGATGATGTGAATGTGCGTACATTTTGGTGAAAATTTGCGTCAGCAGACAAACTAGGTTAAAACTATACCTAGGTAACACTGAAAATGTTTAGAAAATGAAAAACGGCTTAATGTAAAAAGTTGCCAATACTTTTACGTTTTTCGAAGTAATCTCCGTTTCTTTCTACATATCGTCGCATTCGATGGAACCACTGAGAAAAGCAGTGGGCCCATTCTTCCTTAGGAGTCTCTTCTATGGCATTTTCGTACGCTTTCACCGCATCTTCAGGGCTCGTAAAGCGAATACCTCGAATTTTATCTTTAGTTCTTGGGAATAAATGAAAGTCGCAGGGCGCCAGGTCAGGACTGTAAGGCGGATGACTCATTATCTCGACACCTGCCATAGTCAAATATTCAACAGGGCGCTGCTGTCGAATTTTTTCCAAGACAACAGACAAACAGCGATTGACATACCAAAATGCAGTAAATGTCCTTCCATCTTCTAGCACAACTTTTGCGAAATGACCTTTCCGACCAAAGAATGAGGCAATCATCTTTTTTCCTTGACTTCTTCCTTTCTTTACCTTAGTTGGCCGATCCTCGAAAGGAAACACCCACTGAGCTGATTGTCTTTTGGTTTCGGGTTCGTAGCAATATATCCAGCTTTCATCATCTGTGATGATGTCAAATACAGCATTTGAGTTACCGCCGTTGAACTTATCTAACATTTGGCGACACCAGTCATAACGCCTCCGCGTTTCTGGTCGTCGGTTAAAGTATGGGGAATCCATCTGGTACAAAGCTTCCTGACGCCTAAATGTTCGTGTAATATTTTTTGAACTTGACTCATACCAATGCCTAGGCTTGCCCGTATCTGCTGATAGGTCACTCTCTTATCTTCCTCTATCATGCGTCGCACAGCACTGATGTTATCTTCAGTAGTCGCTATTAAAGAACGTCCCTCACGCGGATCATCACTGAGATTGCTACGTCCACGCTTAAACTCGTTAAACCAATTGTAAATAGGGGCACGAGATGGGGCTTCATAAAAAAATGCTAATCACCTATCATAGCTTTGTTGTTGAGTAAGCCCACAACGTTATGTTCATTTTCACGTGTAACAAGAGTTTTAGATTTTCCGCCAATTCACAAAAACAAATGACAAATGAATGCAATATACTACATTAGGTTACCAAAGAGTTCTAAAATTGAAATTCAAAAAAAGTTTTCATTTTCAATGTTTCTAACTGGCCAGTTCTAAACATTTTCAGTGTTACCCACGTACTAGCTTCTTGACTTCGTTGACAGTAACGATTATGCCAATACTAGCAGCGCCCCGCGGTTTTACCCGCGTACTTCCCATTCCCGTGGGAGTACAGGGATAAATTATAGCCTATATGTTATTCTGATGTTATTGTAAAGTGTCATTAAAATCCATTCAATATTTTTCGCGTGAAAGAGTAACAAACATACATCCATATATCCATAAATTCTTACAAACTTTCTTGTTTATAATATTAGTAGGCTTTCTTTGCATGATTAAATTAATATTTTACCGTTGAGTCATCAAATGGTTGAAATTCATAATAATCAGTACCTAAAGCTCAGACATTAAAACATTCGCATTTATAATACTAGGATTCCTAGATTACTTTTCCCCTTTGTTGAAACCTCACCCACATTGCATCGTGGCATTCAAATTTCCAACCTTTACTAGCAGGCTTCAATCAATGCTGCACAAAGAACTGCAGGACATCCCTTTGATGTGCTGAAATCCTATCCTCTTTGAAATAGGCTTTGAACGTCAAACCTATTACACGTTGAAATACTATCCGCCCTCTCCAATCATTCGCCGTCTGGATACGGGCATGGCCATATGATACGGAGAAGTCAATGATCTGATGACTTGGTAAAACGGTTATTTTATGGCATGTAAAAAACTTAATAAACCGGTAAAATACGTAATTTTTTTTTTCATTATAATGAGTGAAATTCGCGTAAACATTAAAAAACAATACGGTTATTTTTTGTTTGGTTCCAACAATATATTTAAACGCCATTCTTGTAGCATTAATGTAAAACTTTTTTATTAACGTTGTGATTGGAAAATTAAATAAAACGAAAAAGCGGCACCAAAAAGAGAACAGCACATTGTATAATAATTTATTTATAATGAAATATAATTAATACGTCATTTGTTTTACAAATTACAGAATTTATCCTATTCTCTCGTAGATCCGTAGCTTCTGGAAAAATTGAAGAAAAAAGCTAATTCTAACAATTTAAATTTTGCATTCCTAGTAGGGTAGGACGGATGGTCACGTCATTATGGTCAGTCCGTGGTCATCACCGGTGGGATGAAAGCGCTGTGCCGCGCTCCCGTCTGCATGGATACCACCATCGCTTGTTACTCCTATCAGCTTAGTTGTGTTTCGGAGAGAAGGGCAAGACAGGCAGTGTAATTACTGGCAACGAGACTTAACATCTTATGTCTCAGGATAGGATGAGTTTTTTTTTCTTTTACGCCGGGAAATGCTCTGAGGCATCGGGCAGGAGGGTATGTGGGACTCGCTGCGCCCGAAAGATGGTAAGTGGACGCAGCTCTACCCACTAAAATCCGGCGAGTGCCACCAGTGCCGCCTTGGTGAGGTGCCCCGGATCTGTTAAGCTAACAGGGCACCTCGACGGCTAGTCAGTCCCACAAGGGACTGATGCCACCTCCACAGAAGGGTTGTCCCGCACCACAGAAGAACCCCTCCCAACGTCGGGACAGTACAATGGGGTGAGGTTCCCATCCTCGCCCCTTGCCCCCTGCACTTTTGACCCCTCTTCTTATAAGAGGGGTACAAAGAGCCCCCTCGGCTCAATTAGCTTCGCCCAACCCACCCCACCCGCCACGACAAGGCCTGAACCATGGTGGGGACATAATGAGTTGCCTGGGCTACTTCCAGGTATACTAGTTTATGTTCATGGGCGAAATTCATTTCATTCATTAAAAAATTTAAGTAGATAGATAGAAATCGCATATTATGTTTATAATTTTATAATTCTAGTCTGTATGTAGTTGTTATCTACTTCGTTCGTATAACGTGGTAAGAACATCGAGTAGTGACGGTGATCAATCTTAAAGTGATTAATGACAAAATTATCAAACAATCGGCCAGACATCCTTTGACCAGTGAACAACCGGAACATGCGAACAACCTGTCCATTAACGAGTTTGTAAATGTACTAACATAGAAATTGGAATTGCGCAATTTGGCGGGATTCATATAAAATTTAATTAGCTGTTGCCCGCATCTTCGCCCGCGATAACTTAGGTTTACAGCCGTACCCGGATTGATGATGATTATTTTTATAGCCTAAGTTACTCCTTATAACATCAACTATCTGTCAGTAAAAGTCGGCCCAGTCGTTTTAGAGTATAGCCGGAACAAACAGACAGACAGACACAAAAATATTAAAAAAATATATTTTGGTATATGGTACATACATGTATTCATCCATTAACATTTAATAAAAAGTGGCTATTTTAATATTACAAACAGACACTCCAATTTTATTCATCTGTATAGACTATAGAGTATAGTTTATCATACTGAAGTATAAAGAAACAGTATGATCAAATCAAATTAAATCATTTTTTTTATTCAAGAACCAGCGAAACGAACTCATTTTTTGGGATCTTCTGAGATCCCATTGTAAAAGTATGCCTTTAAAATTGTCACGGACATAATAGCAATTCATTATTCAACGCAGTGATCTGTTTGTACGTCCCATCATCCAATCATCCATCAACAGCCATTAGTCGGCCAATCAGAGCGCAGAACCACCGGCGCAGCATCGCAGCACGTCGCAATTTGCTTTCATACAAAACACATAACATTAACGCTCTATTCCGGTTATATGCTCGATGGTCTGATCACATACATCCAGCCTGTATCCATTACGTATATGATGTACCGTGATAATAATGATATAATAATTCCTCTGTTGGCCTAATTTGGGTGTGTGAACTGCATATTATATATATAGACTTTTACATGCAAATGCCTTTTTTAACGTTGGGAAATGCCTTTTGCGTACCACCGGGCCTGGAGGCCTGGCGGTTATGTGGGACTCGCAACAACTAAAACCCAACGATGTTCCCCCTTTCTGCCATTGGACAGGGTCATGGGAACGCCAGACATACAACCTATGACCCCGTCAGCGGATGCCTTTGTAGGCCCTTCTCCTGTGATGACTTGTCATCTTCCCCCGCCGAGGGCTCCCAGGAAAATTTTAGGAGCTCTACAGCTCGGACATTTTTGGGAACCCTGCAGCTCAGCACGTGTCCTAGCGATACCTATTTTGTTAAGAGAAAGTGATGTCATCATTATATAGATACGAATGTCTTGTTCAATAATGTCTTATTCACAAGTCTTGTGATTCATAGATAATATTGAAATATCGAGCTCTGCGAAATAAAAGTGAAACACATGGTAATAATCCCGTTTTAAATAATTTTAGTAGTTAGTTCATGTAAAACAACTTTAAAATTTTATGTCAAACTAGCTTTGCCCGTGTTAATTTAGATTTACAGTCATTAATGCTAATAATCATTCTAATATCATTAAGTTTATTTTATTTTTATTTTATCTTTATTAGGAAAACAAACAGTTTTATAATCCCTTAATTTTAGCACAATCTTAACTATTACATAAACCAATTAAGTTTCCACATTTTACAAATAAAAATACAAGAAAAGAGCAGACTGACATGAATTAAATACACAGACAAACATCAGCAAAATACAAATAAAAAGAAAATTGAAAGTTAATGATAAAATAATAAATAAACAATAAAATTAAAAAAAATATATGTATATGCCTGACATCTGATTAAGTATAAATTACATTTTTCCTTAGATTTTCCACAGATTCATAAAAAAATATCAATACAATTAAACAGTTTGTTGTAATTATTGCAAGCTCGCAAAATGAAAGAATTTTGAGCGTACTTAGTTTTAGTAGCAGGTATGTTAAAAGGGTATTGCTTCCTATTTCCCATCCTAGGACATTTAAAATATAAATTACAGTAGAAATGGAGAATCGATACAACCACGAACTATCTTAAACAAATAAATCTGATCCTTGATCTGTCGACGTTTCTCAAGACTAGATTAAGTGACAAAAAAACGGCAAACTATTTAAATATGAGACTTATCATCACTTCTACATCCGCACAAACATCATCAGATAAAGATCAAAATTTTAATAAATCTGAAGTGTTCTTTACCGGGGTACTACAGGATATTTTTACAGTACATTAATGCTCATATTAAGTAAAATATAAAACTTCGTCGAACTGTAAAATTAACCCGCTACCAGAAAGATCAGATTTAGATGATCAGATTACCGTATGCAATTCTTTAAATGTATGCACACAAGACGAGCACTTCTGTATAGCATTGAGAACCGGTAAATGCTAAAAGTAAAGCATGCTGTTTTCTAATACTTACTCATTTCACTCATTAGGTATAACGAAACAATTTTTTAGTCTTCATATGTCTATGATTGCTGTTAAGTAGGTATTCAAAACGACGAAAATCTTAATAATATAATAAAATATCAACTATTATAATATGTCCCACTGCTGTGAACGGGTCTCCTCGAAATCAGACAAAGAGGGGTTTCGGCCATAGTTCACCAATGCCAGCTTGGGTTTACCAAACCCGCATTGGGCCAGCGCCCAATGCGGGTTTGGTAAACTTCACACACCTTCAGACTTTTAATTTCATCAGGCATGCAAGTTTTCCCCACGATGTTTCCTTCACCGGTGAGCGAGGGATAGTCACATATTCAAGTGCATTTAGAAAAACTCATTTCTAGGCATCACAAGGGTCAGGGTCGAACCCGGCTCTCAAGAGGCCGAACCCTTACCCACTAGGCCATCGTCACTAACATCGTCGCTCACGAAAATCTTAATAAACCGCGATAAAATCCGTCAAAAGTTGTTTCATTAAACACTCGGCTTGCAGACATGATAAGTGATCGGACAATGATTCATAGCGAGACATAGACAACATCAATGTATGCTATCATGGAGACGGTATAAAAACCGCCAAGCACTAGAGCATTAAAGGTCGGCGTGTACAGTCCACCACGTATTTTCGTTAACTACTACTGACTACACAATTCGTATTATATTTTTTTGCAATTTACGTTGAGTTTGGCTGGTCGAGTGGTTGAGGTTACACATACTTTACGCAGCGGTCGAGGATTCGAATCCGCCAAGTGCAGATAATTTGTATGAATGTAGATGTCTGCACCGGGTCATGGATGTAACATGTAACATGTATATATGTGTGTATTTGTATATATTTCTTAAATTTATTTGTGTTCTAGTACCTTTAACACAAGTTATTACGAACTTAATAAAAAAGAGTAAAAATGAATTATTCTAAATTCGTTCAAAAACAATTCAACGTATTAACATCATTACATGGCGACCCTGCCAGGATCTAATGATGTTAATACGTTGGATTGTTATTGAGACACGTCTTTACTATTGACAGTCGTATATTGGACTCCTTGGGGGGCGCACATACATATTATGATACATAGCTAATCCTAATGTGGGCTATACATAACCTTCTATGGGTGGAAGGTATCACCACACTACAGTCCAAACACAAGGTAGCTACTGTAAACCGCAGAGGAGTTCCCTCAACTGTCTATGGTCTCCATCATAAGACCTGTAATGATACCTACTTATAACCCATATGGGTGCAAAGTTCTGGTCAACATAAATTAATTGTGTCTAAAAACAAGGTAGCTACTGTAAACTGTTGAGTAGTTCCCTCGACTGTCTATGGTCTTCATCATCAGACCTGTAATGACACTTATAAGTTATAACCCATATGGGTGCAAAGTTCTCGTCAATATAAATGTATTAAGTCCGAACACAAGGTAGCTACTGAAAACTGCTGAGAAGTTCCTTTAACTGTCCTTCGTCTTCATCATCAGACCCCTAATGATAGTCACAATTTATCTAGGTGTAAAGTTCTCATCAATACAAATTAATCAAGCCCAAACACAAGGTTACTGCTGTAAATCGTTGAGGATTTCCCTCGACTGTCTTTCAGCTCCATCATCAGATCAACTCTATACCCTCATGAAATTGTACTGCTTTAAAATACTTAATTAAAAAAATATTAAACGCACTAGTTACTCCTACGATTTTCGAAAGTTCCCCTCGATTTCTCTGGGATGCCATCATCAGATCGGAAGTGCACTCTTTTGAATAAAAAAAGAATTCTGAAAATCTGTCCACAATTGACAGAGAAATCGGTGAACATATATTTAAAAAAAAAACACACGAACATATAACCTCCTCCTTTTCGAAGTCGTTTAAAAAACCGGTGGGGTTTTTACATGTTTTAGTGCGAAGTACAAAGTACATATTAATCTTTATCTTGTGGTTGCCAAACTTTATCCTCCAGATGCATATTAGAATGACACAAAATATTATAAATCCAATAAAAAATGAATTTATTAATGGTTGATTAAGATTAAAATATTTCTGACGTTTCGGATATTCTTATAGCATGTTCATGCA
This sequence comes from Helleia helle, assembly GCA_963853865.1. Taxonomy (NCBI): domain Eukaryota; kingdom Metazoa; phylum Arthropoda; class Insecta; order Lepidoptera; family Lycaenidae; genus Helleia; species Helleia helle. The sequence goes on along the minus strand of OY971433.1, from coordinate 12,094,197 downwards.
TGCAATCATGGTTACGGGAAGACCAGGAACTACCGTTATTATAATAAAATTAAAAATTCGTCGCTCATGACCCGGTGCAGATATTCATCATGCAAATTATCTGCACTTGGCGAGATTCGAACCCGCGACTGCTTCGCGAAGTGTCCAGTAGCTTGGCCACTTGATTAAATGATGATACAGAATAGTTGAAAAAACCTTTATTTAAAATAGGTAATTATGTGTTGGAGTGTACACATAACGACAGCCAGGTCATTAGCGGGGCTCATTGTGAGAGGACGCGGAGGCTAGACGGGAAGTGTGGGTTTCCTGTGCCATACTAGACCCCGCTGATCCTGGTCAAAACAACTCCATGTACGGCATCCACGTTAATATTCGACACGAGTTCACGGTCTTTACGTGGAGCTTAAAATTCCGAGTAGTATCTTATAGATTAGTCTAGCCGCGTTCACTCTATTCGGTAGGAACTATCTTTTTTGCTATTCAATTTAGATTTTCTCAAGCGGAAGATCGGCGCTGACAGCAATGCCAGCAAATGCCGAGCTTGAGACCGGGTTTGCAATGTCCTCACTTGTATCCAAGATTGTTTTATATTTTAAGCTTTTTATTAATTGTGGGCTTTGCAAATAAAAAGTATTATTATTATTATTTTTAATGTTTTCGCGAATTTCACTATAATAAATAAATTTTCATTAAGAAATCCTAGAATTTTTATATTCCTGACACGTTACGAATACTTTCAAGCAAACATGATTACGGGGGACTCTATTTGCCATTTTAAAGATGTTATTAATAACTAGCAGCGCCCCTCGGTTTCACCCCCGTACTTCCCATTCCCGTGGGAGTACAGAGATAAATTATAGCCTATATGTTATTCTGATGTATAAGCTATGTTATAGTAAAGTTTCATTAAAATTCATTCAGTAGTTCAAGTTTATGCGTAAAAGAGTAACACACATACATCCATTCCTTCTTACAAACCTTCGCGTTTATAATATTATTAGGATTCTCCTTAGAGTATCGTTTGAATCTAATCAAGTATTGTCTGTATCGGGTTTTGGGTGAGTTGTTAGGTCTCTTTCTACAAAGACCATGACGTCATTAAAAGACGCCATATCCATTCGACAAATATCTAATAAACAATGAATGAATTGAACTAACCATTGAACTAGAATGAGAAGACAATAGACATAAAGAAACATGACATTGAATGCATAAAGCATACCTTTTTAGTGTAATACTAAAACATCGTAATAACGCCAAAGGGTAGAGACGCTAACACCGTGTCATAATTATAAAACATGGCATAAAATTTTATCACAACCACACAACATATAAATAACAAGTATACACGTTCTCGTAAAAACACAAGTATTTAATGAAGTCAAACATACGTACATATTTATCGAACATTATCTTTATTTATAACTTAAGTTGAGACGGACAAAAAGTTTTAGCATTTAGCGCCTAGGAGAAATGCATGAACTCTTAACTGTATCTTTTACTAGCTGTTTCCCGCAGCTTCGCACGTGTTGCTGCATCCAGATTGATAATTACTATTTTTATAGCTTATGTTCATCAGGGATAATGTAGCATTATAATGGTGAAAGATTTATTTAAATCGTAAAAGGTAGTGCCACCTTGCTTTGCAGCCGAATTGGGTCGGACCGGAGTGGTGACGTCTCGCTCACATAACACCGGCGTCAAGTGAAAACTATGCTGTCGTGTTTTGTGCGGTTTGTGAATTTCCGGTGGCCCATTGGGGGATAGGGAAAAGGAGGGCAACGCATCTGCATAACTTTTGGTTGTGCGGATGTCTATGGGCGTCGATAGTCGCGACTTTTATAGTCTAAAAGGGCAAATTCTAGGCTACTACTAGGATACTCTTAGGCTATAAAAAAAAATCGGTCCAGTAGTTTTCATGTTTATTCATTACATATATACAAGTCTTTTCTCTCTTTGATAATAACAATAAAATAATAATAATAGTATAGAAGAAGTGTAGATGTATCTATATGATAAGACGTAGTTAGAAAGATAAATGTTTCATCTTTATACAGATGGCGAAAAAGGGCACGCTAGTGTAGTACTAGTAGGTACTTCTAGCGGGGTGAGGACGTCCATAGCTCCTTCGCCGAGTCACGCAGACGACGAGAACACCGCTGGGGTTTGGTGGGTAGAGTCTGCTCCCACTTTACCATCTTTTCGGGCGCAGAGTCCCACATAATCCCTGGGCTCCCCTGGGCCCGGTGGTATGCATAAGAGCATTCCCCAGCGGGAACAAAAAAAAAAGGTACTTCTAGCGGCCTATCCTGAGGCATAAGATGTTAAGTCTTGGTGCCAATAATTAAACTTCCTGTCTTTCTGTCCGAAGTACAGCGACGCAGTTTCCCGGAAGAAACAAGCAGAATGGGAGTCAAGTCGTACCCAAGCAGACAGGAGCGCGGCACGGCGCAACCCTCCGAAAAAAATTCCAGAGCCAGAAACATAGCTAGTGTAAGTAAATTCGTTTATAGAAGACGTTAGCCATTCACAATCAGGTAGCCAAAGTAAGGGTCTAAGTTGATGCACTCTTATAACCTATATTGTTTTCTAGCAACGTTTAACAAAAAAAAGAGACAATAATTCCCCCTTTTTAAGAAAATCAATTTAAACAAACAAATGGTCCGTGAACGATGTTAATTACAAATTAATAACCTTTTTTATTTCAATAACTCGTACCTCCCCTCGGTAGATGAACAATTAAATAAACAAAAAGTAAACGCATAGACGTGCTTAATTTTGACGACCAATGTATTTCATGCCTCTAAGCGCCTCATAAGGCCATATATACGAAAGTCAAAAGCTTTATAGAGTTGAATTATGATTCAGACTCGACTAACCCTACAAAAAAATATTTAATAGGATTATTATAATATGATTTCTTTGTTTCGAGTCTGCTGTTTCGAGCACGATGCATAAGAGTAGTGACATAGGACAGTTATTTCGGTACAATAATACAAATGCCGCCTTTGGTGAGGTGCCCCGGATCTGTTAAGCAAACAGGATACCTCGACGGCTAGTTAGTCCCTCAAGAGACCGACGCCACCTCCACAGAGGGCTTGTTCCGCGCTACAGAACAACGCCTCTCAACGTCGGGACAGTACAATGGGGTGAGGTTCCCGTCCTCGCCCCCTTGCCCCCTGCTCTTTTGTCCCCTCTTCTTATAAGAGGGGTACAAAGAACCGCCTCGGCTCTTTAGTTTTGTCCAAGGTGCTGGGCTCACCGTAGGCTACTAAGCCCCACCGCCACGACAAGGCCTGGTCCGCGGTGGGGATCAAACTAAAGCTAATATCATCATAATAGTTATGAAAATCTTATTTTATGGATTTTTCTGAAGTTGCTGTGATTTAAATTGATCCCTAAATGTGTATCTTTATATGTATATACCTATATATAATAGTATCTTGTATACGTGTATGTGACTGAACTGCTCCTAAGCGGTTGGACCAATATGATGAAATTTTGTGTGTTGTAGTGGATTCCAGAATGATTTAGATTAATAGTTTGGTCCTCTACAAAATATTTTGTACACGACGTCTGTCGGGATCGATATTCAATTTCAAAATGCTCAAATTCACGCCGCGGATTTTGTTGTCGAGTTGTAAAAATATTTTGCAGAATATGACTAAAAAAGGTAATAATCGACCCTTGTATGTCTGTGTGTCGGATCTCCTTTAAATCAGGCAAGGAGGTAGTTCATCCAAGAGCTGGCCGACGACGGTCCCACGTGGGGTGGTTAACCTCATGAGGCATGCAGGTTTCCTCACGAAGGTCCCCACCATGGTTCAGGCCTTGACGTGGCGGTGGAGCTCAGTAACCTAGGGTGAGCCTCTGCACCTTGGGCGAAGCTAATTGAGCCGAGGGGGCTCTTTGTACCCCTCTTATAAGAAGAGGGGACAAAAGAGCAGGGAGCAAAGGGGCGAGGATGGGAACCTCACCCCATTGTACTGTCCCGACGTTGGGAGGGGTTGTTCTGTGGTGCGGGACAACCCCTGAGGAGGAGATGGTATCGGTCCCTTGGGGGACTGACTAGCCGTCGAGGTGCCCTGTTTGTTTATTAGATCCGGGGCACCTCACCAAAGGCGGCATTGGTGGCACTTGCCGGGTTTTAGTGGGTAGAGCTGCGTCCACTTACCAGCTCTCGGGCGCAGCGAGTCCCACATACCCGCGTGGGGAGACCCACTCCCCCGCGGGATGCCTCAGAGCATTTCCCGGCGTAAAAGAAAAAAAAAAGAAAAAAAAAAGTTTCCTCACGAAGTTTCCCCGTTGTACAAGCCATGTACACATGCAGGATCGAACCTCTAACTTCGAGGGGAGCCCATACCCACAAAATCTCGTCACCACACTATACTGATATTTGTACCCTGCGGTACATTCACGTATGACGATGCAGTTTAGATAGCCGTCGCCTGCGCTGACGACTGCGATACACGGCGTAGATACCGCCATAATGTTATTTATAAATAAAAACATATTAATGTAATGTTTCATAAATACGATAGACATCTTTTAACGTCCCTTATTAAGAAAACAAGGTTCTGGTTTTGAATGATATTAAGATTAATCTTCACATCTCTACATTTAAGCAGTAAAAGAGTCCATAAAACGAGAATTACTGTGTTTAAAGTGCATAAAACAAAATGCACTCGCATTACAAGGGCATAGTATTTAATATTCATCAGAATCAGTTAGACGCAGGTTGTATACATATAATATTGCCAATTGCTTGATATGGATCCAATTCTCATAAACAAGCCTACCTTTACCGGTGGGAGGGAAGCGCTGTGACGCGCTCCCGGCTGCATGGGTACCACCATCTTGCTTGTTCCTCCCGTGAAACAGCTTTGCTGTGTTTCGGAGAGAAGGGCATGTCAGGCAGTGTAATTACTGGCACCGAGACTTAACATCTTATGTCTCAGGATAGGCAACACACAAATGAGTTGCCTGGGCTCGTTCCAGGTAAACTGGTTTATGTTTATGGGCGACGTCGACCACTTACCATCAGGTGGCACGTTTGCCAGTTTGCCTATCCAATTAACATAAAAAAAATATAGACCTTATATTATAGAATATAGATATTCAACTATGTTATTTATAACGTATTTGCTCATGATTGTTAAATCAAGGCAACAAACGTCACCAATAACAGAAAGGAATTTCTCACATAAATCATCATCATCGTGCTCGCATAAATAAAAATAAAAAATCGGTTGTCTGTAAAGTCGGTTTACTGACAATAGTTAACGTGACAACTTCATAAGAAAATGGAACGCCTCAGAGCGAGGTAGCGCTGCATACGTCATCTTTTTTCGTTCGTGCAGCCGGCTCCATCGAATTATAAGACGTTGTCACGTCAAAAAATATTAGTATACGCCCGACGTTTCGGATACTTTACAGCAACCATGGTTACGGGAGAACTGCCAAATATCTCAATAAAATCTTTAGCCATTACGTAAAATTGTCTAATTGTATTTCACCTCATTTGCATAACGAATAGTTTACAATTTTAGGCTTTACGTCGCCATTATACCCTTCTAGCTCCACTCGACGATACCCAGAACATAATGCCTCCTGATTAATGCTCGAGTCAGACGTCAGCTGTGTATATAAATCAAAATCCGGCCAAGAGCGAGTCGGATAGGCACAGGATAGGACCCCTAAGGGTTTCATAGTAGGTTCCGTATTTTTCCATCATCATCATCAGCCTTTATCCGTCCACTGCTGAACATAGGCCTCCGTCAATGAACGCCAAGATCCCTTGCCACTCACATCCAACACGGACCTTTGCGTAGTATAAATTAAAATCGCTTTTTGTGTTGGTCTGTTTGTGCAACGATATTTTCTCAACTACTCAACAGATTTTGATACGGTTTTCACTCTCGGGTTTGTTATGAACTAGGGTCGATTCCTAAGTGTGATGCATCGGTATTTTTACTATAGAAAGTAGAGAAAAATTTGTTTGTTTGTTACGAATTAACTCAAAAACGAAATAAGGTAGAAGAATTTTAAAATTGGTTAACGTTTTTAAAAATTCTTTTACCGTTACGTTGTCACTGAAAGCCATAGGCTACCAAATAATCATCAATATAATATACTGTATATCTATATGCCATAATATGGTTTATTTCCAAAATATTATCTCAAGAGCCAAGACTCGGGAATATTAATATTTTTATTATTTCTTGTGCTATGACAAGAAATAATAAAATGTTTTATTATTGTACTATGTATTAATATCGCAATAATATTTTGAAGGAGAAAAAATTTCTTCAATAATAATTCGACCATTAACCAACATCTATATTATAACATACATACGTCTGAATTATGTATGTAGACGTATGTATGAATATCGTATTTTTTTATTTTGTTATTGCTTTTGTTTTTAATTTTTGATGTTTTTTCTGCTTTTTTTTTCTTTTACATTATTTTGTACTATGTCCGCTTCAAACTCTCCTCACGCACTGTCTATTTAGGTTAGCTGGTAGATATCTCTTAGAGATAAACACGCCCATGTATCATACGTATCTATTATGCAAGTTGTAATATTTTTTTATGTACATAAAGAATAAATAAAATAAATAAAAATCTAAAACCAATCGGTAGTTTCAGAGGTTAAACAAAGCCTTCAGCTTTATTAGCATGGACTATCTACCAAACAACAATTGCAGAAGATACAGCTGCCAGATGGAAAACCTCAGTAGTGGGGTTCCGTTGGACCTTACGGAACCTCAATCGGCAAGTGACGTGTCACCGCTAGGATTACCAGTAGGCTGCCTACAGTCGTGATTGCACCAGATACGGCGAAGGATAACTAGTGCATATTGTAAACGTTTTGTATAATAGGTTTAAATGACGGACATAAATTATACACCCATACGCATCAAGTACCTATTTGTATATTAGCGGATACGACCCGTTATCGTGTACAAAACATTAAATAGGGAACCGAATTATGAATCTAAACAATTATCGAAAACTCTTGGACTCGCACACAAAACTTCTTCAAAATCGGGCAAGCTGTTTAAGAGTTCAGTGACAAAAGACACACAAATTATTATTTTTTACAAACGGAGGGCAAACGACTGTCGAAGCCTTTTGGCAACTATCGACGCCCATTCACATCCGCGCAACTAGAGGCTATGCAGATGCGTGTCCTCCTTTTCCCTATCCCCCCATAATGGGCCACTGGAAAGTCGGCTCTCACTTCCCCCGGTCGTGCCGGCCCAATTCGGCTGCAAAGCATAATACAACTACCTCTAAAAATTTATATACATACTTGTTACTTGTTACTTGTTCAAGTAACAAGTAAGTACCTCTAAAAATTTATATACATTAAGTTACAGTGTTGCCTTAACTTACAGCTGTATGCGGAGTGATTATGATTATTTTTACATATTATGTCACTCAGGGATAATGTAGCATTCTACTGGTAAAAGTATTGTTCGAATCGAATGACTAGATTCATAGTTAGCCAGCGAGGTAATTATTTATATTTAGAGGTAGTGGATACGAATCCCACAACACAATGTGATCCTTATACATTTTTACATATCTATACAAATAAATAAAATTGGAGTGTCTGTTTGTAATATCAAAATAACCGCTTTTTATTGAATGCATATGGATGTATACACAGTACATATACCAAAATAGCCTTTTTTACAATTTTTGTCTGTCTTTTAAAAATTAGCCGGAACAAACAGACAGACATCTGTTTGTTCCGGCTAATTTTTGAAACGGTTGGGCAGATTTTGATGGGATTTTCACTGGCATATAGCTGATGTTATAGGGAGTAACTTAGGCTATAAAAATAATCATCATCAATCCGCGTACGGCCGTAAATCTAAGTTAACGCGGGCGAAGCTGCGGGCAACAGCTAGTATAAAATAAAATGTCGGCGTCGCCTAAACGAGTCTCTTAAACAGTAACGACCAACCTGACCTGTACCTTTTTGCCGGGATTCGATATGGAGACTGCATTTGGTTTTGCGAGCTATTATAAGAGATTATATAAGTGCATTTGCCTTTAAAAAAAAAACTATTTTATTAAACTAGAAATTGAAAACATTTATTAATACTTTGAAATAGTAAAATGAAATAGAAAAACCGATATAGAACAAACTAGGATAGAGAAAATATTAAGATATAGAAAGACTCCCGACGAGTATCGTGTCTTGGCAGGGACTGGCGTTCTCGCCCTCGATCTGGACTAAGGCTCTGAGACATGGTGATGACTTAGCATATTATTATGGGTTTGCTATAACCCTTACAGTGGGAGGATATAACAGAACGCTCTCATCTCCAAGACTACCATTTAAAAAAAAAAATTGTATGTAAAACTATAGGCTTTCAGAAGATTTATTTTACAATTCTGTGGCGGGTGAAGCCGCGAGGAGGAGCTAGTTTATAACTAAATACCGCCATAAATTACGTGGGCTAAAACCTGTCCATTTTAATAAAGGCTAAGGCTAAAAACGACGGCAATGCATCTGATTGTGGTCCGCACGAGAACCCGCTCCACCGGGGAAATAGCTTTCGACAAATTAATACTTTGCCACCAACTGTGAATTATTTAAAACATAATGCATTAAAAATTGAATTCATCTTATGTTAGTAACATATAATAATATTATTGTCGATTACACTGTTGTTCACCATCAGCACTTTATCCCTTAAGATTCTTTGATTTCCACTCCACTTTTAAACAGATCCATAAAAGAAATATCATGAAGAAATAAAAATTGAAGTCATATCTATACTAATATTATAAAGCTGAAGAGTTTGTTTGTTTGTTTGAACGCGCTAATCTCAGGAACTACTGGTCCGATTTGAAAAATTCTTTCAGTTATTGTTTTCTAATGTTTGCGCGAATTTCACTCATTATAATAAGATTTTTACAAGCCCGAAACGTCGGGCTTGTAAAAATCTTAATAAACCGCGATAAAATCCGTAAAAAAATTGTTTCATTATAAAATTCTTTCAGTGTTAGACAGCCTATCGAGGAAGGCTATAGACTATAGGCGTTGACTTGACGATAGTCGACTAGACATCGAGGTGCCCTGTTGCTCAACAATTCCGGGCACCTCACCAAAGGCACCATTGGTTGCACTCGTCGGGTTTTAGTGGGTAAAGGTGCGTCAACCTTACCATTTTTCGGGCACAACGAGTACCACATACTCGCCTGGGGAGTCCCCTCCCCCGCGGGAGCATTGCATGTCTAAGAGCATTTCCCGGCGCAAAAAGGGATGGTGGTATCCAACAGGTGAGCGAGGTACAGCGCATCTCTTGTACCGTCAAAATGATTATGCAAGAATGTCAACTTGTCTTTCTTCCGTCATCAAACCATCCCTAGACATTGGCAGACAAACACAGCCTGTATTTCAAAACTTATAAAACAGGCCAAGTGAACCCGGCGTCCATACGTGTTGACATTCAGCATGTACGAGGAATACCGCGAGCCAACCCGCAATTACAACAATTATGAATTGACCAACAATTACAAAAGTAGCAGAAATATAAATATACCAATTAAACCAAATTAAAATAGGGCCATGGCTAAGGTGACATACAAACATGTTTTTTATCCAAATATTTCTTTCTTTAGGTTGACCACTTTTTGGCTGAAGAAGTCACGGATCTCGCCTCATCGTCAACGAACGCTGCGTCACCGTTTGATACCGATTGGCAGATTGGTGCTCTCATTGCATTTGCTAAGGTCAAGCCTGTCTGATTGGATGCGTGTGTATTTCAAGCATCGTCCATTGGCATAAAAGTTGCCGCAAAAATAAACCAATTGCAACCCACTCAAAGCATATTAGGCTGTGTTCCTGGGTCATGGATGTGTATTAAATGTGTATAATATAATAAAAATCTTAAATACATGTATAGTATAAAAGTATTACACTCTATTTCCGTTGTCTGGTACCCGTAACACGAGTTCTTCGAGAAATTACCACGAGACCAGATTGACGTGGTGTAAAATCATCCATAGATATTATTCTATAGATATTAATAGTGAACTAATCGTGCATGTAGATATTTCACATCAATTATGTTATTTTATGTGAGATTTCTAAAATCGTATGCATTTAAAATTGATGAAAATAGCATTTCACCATGTACATGTTAGTACTTTCTACGGATGAAGTAAAATTATAAGTCATAATTTTTCACTTCTATCGGCAGTCGTATGACTGGTTTATAATATCAACCCTTATATGTCCCACTGCTGCACGGGTCTCCTTCTCAAAATCAGGCGACGAGGGTTTCGGGCCATAGTTCACCGATGCGCTGGCTCAATGCGGGTTGGTGAACTTCACACACCTTTAGAGACTTCTAATCTCATCAGGCATTCAGGTTCCCTCACGATGTTTCCTTCACCGGTGAGCAAGCGATGGTCTCATGTTAAGGTGCACGTAGAAATGTATGAAAACCCATTCCTAAGCATCACAGGGGGTCAGGATTGAACCCGGACCTCTCGGCTCTCACTCAAGAGGCCGAGCCCACACCCACTAGGCCATCGTCGCTCATGACTTTTACGGTTAGGTTTTATTTATTTCAGATTTTTTGTGTGCGCCAAGTGCTAAAAGCTTCAACAACATAATAAGGCGTTAAAAGCTTAACAACTGTGCAGTTTTTAATACACAAGAACAATAAAATTGTTTCCAAAAGAGCGTTCGTTTTAAATTTGTATATAAAATAAACAACACAAATATTGTATACAACAGAACAACTCTTAACAATCCTACTGTGTACACGTATATACATATATACGACTTCTTATCACACGGCTACTTTTACTGAGACGTCATAAAGGGCGCCTTCAAGTATGTAGCCACCTTTTAATAATATTAACTGACAATCGCACCACGTTAACATAGCCTTTTTGTTGACACTATGGATTGCTTTTACGAGTACCACCGGCCCGGGGGGATCCGGGGGTTATGTCGGACTCTCTACGCCCGAAAGATGGTAAGTTGGACGCAGACTCTATCCACTAAACCCCAGTCGTGTTCTCCTCGTCGTCTGGCTGGCCCAGGTGCAGGAACCGAGGATGTCCGCACCGGGACATTATGGTGTCTGGAGACACTCTCCTCTAGATAAAGGGGGTAGCGTTCCCTCCTCCTACTCCGCTTAAGGCATCCTCAACACTTAAGGTTGCCTTAATGCCCGGACATTACGAGCGCGCGGCGGATCCCCTGATCGGCCGCGCACAGTTCCCTCACGGCGGCGGCAGTGCGACCGCCTGTCGCCACCGCGCTCTCCTGCGGGAAGAGGCTACATCTTCCGCTCCGCCTCCTTCTTCTGCGACATCATGTCCTCGCAGAAGGAGAGGACCACCTGCCATGTGCCCTCACTGACGGTCATCTCTCGGATGACCGCAGGGACGTTAACTTAGCCCTGTGATAAGTTCACAACAGCTTGTGTTACGGAGTACCCGTAATACCTGTTCCTAGTAAGGAACGGGTATAATTTTATAACATTTTATAAAGTATGTAATCTGTTTCTTTTACAGTAACACAGAACCCTTACACGTACATTGTACGTTCCACCCTCTTTCATTAGCGCTTTTAGATGCTTGTTAGGCGCGCTATTGATCATTTCAAACATGGGGTGATCTTTCACTATATTGAATACTAACGCGAATCTGAATCTACATTTTTTTACAATTATAGCCGTGATGATGATGACTATTTAGTAGCCTGTCACATGATAATGTTGAAAGATTGTTTTAATCTGATAAGTAGTTTCAAACAATACCTCCAACACCCATACTCACAATAATATTTATGTAGAGATTTTTTTTCTATGGACGCTTTTTACACCACGTCAATCTTGTTCGGTGATAAGTTCTCGAAAAACTTGTGTTACAGGTACCAGACAACGGAAATACATTTGATACTTTTATACTATACATATATTTAAGTTTTGGTATCATGTAATACACATATTTAATTCACATCCATGAGGAAGACTTGTTCCCTGGCACGATTCGAACGCGGACCTCCGGCTTGAGCGCAAACGCGCTAACCATTGAGCCACAGAGGTCGTCAATTCAATATTCCCGGGCAGATACATATTATTATATTCATATTACATATGTCTATAGTCTGCGCAAGGGATTTGAACTCGCGACCACTTGAAAGACTGCATGTGTACATGGAATACTAATGACTGTCAATTTAAATAAGAAATAAAAAGTATATGAGAGCGATTGAAATTTTATTACAGTAATATAATATGTGTTAATATTGAGATGGCTCGCGTGGCGTCTGCCATTTGCATATGAAATGCATGCATGAGTTTACGAACGCCTCGCCAAACCATGCACCGAATGACCGACATGCAAATACGTCTCGAACGCGACTGTAGTTCAGTTGAGTTCATTTGTTGTTACATATATAAAAATAAATCGGTTGTCTGCAAAAGTCGGTTTACTGACGATAGTTGAACGTCGAACGTCGACAACGTCAAAGAAAATGGAACGCCTCAGAGCGAGGTAACTCCGCATATGTCATCTTTTTTTGTTCTTGCAGCCGGCTCCATCGAATTATAAGACGTTGTCACGTTAATAAATAATAATAAATAAAGATATGAATGAATATAGTTTTGTAGATACCAAACCGATTGGATATAAAGTCCACTTTGAGTCCACCCGTAAGTCTTCTAAAGTAGGAAGTAAAGTAGCAGAAAATTCTACCAAAATTGAATCTATGACATACTACCCATGTACATAGATCTACAAAAATAAAGCGCACATCATACACGACTTACGAGGAATTTTCAGCAAACATTTTAGTAAAATGTTCGTCATTAGCGCCTGCATCCTTTTTTTTTTTTTTTTTTTCGGAGGGATCTATGCTAATGGCCCGGAGGCCCTAATGCTTCATCGGATTAGTGTGAGCCTATTTGGCTCACTTTTGATTTATAAAGTGGGGGGTTGCCCCCCGCCTACCGTGCAGTCTGCGACCACACGGCCTCCTGGCGTCGGTTGTGTTCCTCCATCCTTAATTTCGACATTATTAGGGATATTATCCCTCTGGAGAGGGAGGCGGGTCACGCGCGGTGCCCAAGCAATCTAGCGGTAGTGTAGTGCTACTGCTGTTAGCGCGGTCTAGGTATGTGTGTGGGTGTGTGTAACATGAAAAAGGTCACAAATAGTTCACATTCGATATGAACACGAGTCAAACAATAGTTGGAATCGTAAAGACTCAATTTAAATACACCGAGACTGCTGTTACGAGACATGTTATAGACAAGCGAAACAAAATATAAACTGCAAACTATATGATCATAGAATATGATGCTAATTTTCTATAAACGATTGTTATGTTACATTAAGAGATATATAAAACGCTATTTTGTATGGAAAGTGGTATTTTACCTCGTAAATGGAAAAATATAAATAAGAGCAATATTCGTTATTAAACTTGTCTATGAAATAATTTTACAAATTTATTCCATGTTTTAACTCGGTGCAGATGAATAGACGATTTGTACTTAGGCAAATTTAAGTGGATTTCAAGCTTATTAGAATAATACACAGACAGAATTTAAATGATAAAAGTGTACTAAAACTTATGATAAAAAACTGTATTTACATTCGCCTGGATTGGTCAAGCCTCTGTGAAGGAGTCCTTTTTTTTTTAACTATAAAAAGATGTACGAATATGATGTGGCCGATCCGTGTTGGAAGAGAGTGGCGAAGGATCGGTCGTCTTGGCATTTTTTGAGGGAGGCCTATGTTCAATAGTGGACGGATAAAGGCTGATGATGATGATGATGTTGAAGAATTTGATAATAAAAAAGAAATTACAAACATTGGAGGATTATAAATAACAGTATGTAAGGGTGTGGTATTCCACTAGTCCAATTTCGATGTCCAATATTTGATAAAAAAAATCAATTTGATCAAAGATTTCTTTGTAGTTTGTATAACTTGAGAAAATGGAGGAACGTGGGGCAAGTTTATGCGCTGCTATTATTATTAGATTAATATCAAAAAAGAATAAAACAAAACAAAAAAGCTTTGGGTGAAGCTATGGATGACAGATTCAAAGGCGAAAAGAGAAAAACATTCAAAATTATTTACTTATGGAATTACAAGTGGAGGAGATATATTTATATCAGCGTTTTCTACGTATTATTAAGGATCAACAATTCAATTATATAATAATTAAAGTATCACCGTATATAGAAAGGTAAAATAATTTTTCTTTTACTTTCGGGATGCTTCAAGGATATTTAACCAAATATCGGTGTTGTTTTGATCTAATCATCCATCTTTGATCAGTCACGTTGGACAAAAAAATTTGAGTAATGGAATACCACTTACCATCAGGTGACGCGTTTGCCAGTTTGCCTATTCAACTAACATAAAAAAAAACCACCCTTATATATCTCTTAAAGAGGTTTTTGAGACGCGCTGATCTAAAAAACTACCAGTCGTATTTGAAATATTGTTTTTGGTATTTGACCGTCTAATTATTTACATAGACTACTTAATAATTTTATTTCCATTTTAGAAAAGATTATTTTTTTAATTTTAGATCCTACCCTTCTGTCCGAAACACGAAAAAGTGAAGATTGGTACCCATGCAGAAGCGCATATTTCCAACCGGTGATAGATGCTCAGAGTTAAGAACATAATATAATATACATAGTAATATGTTAATTTTGTTAAGAGGTAGTGCCATGCTGCTTTGCAGCCGAATTGGGCCGGCACGACCGGGGTGGTATCTCTCAATAACATAATACCGGCTAAACTGGCAGCTATTCTGTCGCGTTTCGCGCGGTTTGTGAGTTTCCGGTAGCCCATTGGGGGGATAGGGAAAAGAGGGCAACGCATCTGCATAATCTCTGGTTGTGCGGATGTGTATATTGCATTGTGGGCATTGGGCACCGATAGTTGCCAAGGCTTCGATTGCTCGTTTGCCCTCTTACGCTATAAAAAAAATCTCTTAAAATATAACATTATATTTTATTTGAAGAGAATGAAGATATTACTAGTTATACACAATAGATGTTTAACCACCTTTATACGACATATAACCATTTTAGTAAGTTTTTAGTGAATCTCGATATATACCATATTCAGTGGAACAATGAAAATATTTGTAATAAAACTAAAGTGTGGTCGTCCTTTACACTTTACGAGACAAATAATTTGATTGAAGTCCTTAAAATGACCTTAAAATTTTATGTATTTTATACGTTCCTGTTTCTTTACTTTTGGACGCATTTAAATTTTTTATTTTTACTGAGACGCGGACGGTCACAACCGCTCATGTGTTTTATCATTATCATAGCCAAGTGCTAGTCGTACTCGCGCACGAAGGGTTCCGTACCAACATTAGCCACTATAAAAATCACGTTTGTTGTATCACGTTTGTGAGCCCCCTTAAATATTTATTTTATTTTAATTCTTTATCTTTAAAGTGTAACTTAATTTTCAGTAAATATTCCAAGTTAGTTAAAATCACGATTTTTGTTTGGGAGCCTACTTTAACTATTCATTTTGTTCTATTTTCATTCATTATATATAATTTTATTGTATTGGTTGTTATAGCGGCAACAGAAATACATGAGGTGTGAAAATGTCCACTGTCTAGCTGTCACGGTTCATGAGATACAGCCTGGTGACGGACGGACGGACAGCGGAGGCTTAGTAGTAGGATCCCGTTTGGCACTCTTTGGGTACGGAACCCTAAAATTAACTTTTTAGACCAGGAGTCGATGAAGTTGAAGAAGACTGTGCTACAGTAGACTGGTAGGTATAACATGAAATTGATGGCGATGGAGCATTTCTCTGGCGGGTATCTTCATACCTACATACCTACATACTTGTATAGGATATATTGGACGACACACGGTACTGATTCTAGGGGATTCATGGCGTTTAATGATAGATGCCTATATCCAACAGCAGACGAAAAAAGGGTGATTATGATCTTCATTTGAGACGACCTCCGTGTAATGGCAGGTCCATGTTGGATGCGAGTAGCAAGAGATCGGCCGTCTTGGTGTTCATTGAAGATATTTTATTTGCATTAACATGTGTATACAGTCTGGTGTAATCGAATTGTTATGAGTATATATCATACTACATCTAGTGTGCAAATTATTTAACAGATTCGTGCATTCATTTTGGACGGATAGAGGCTGATGATGATGATGAACAATTCCAAGGAGAAGTCATGCCGGCGGGTTCGAGCTCCGTCAAGGTCATTTTACTACGGGACTAGGTTAACACGAATACAAGCAGGTTTCTTACACTACGAAATACACTATAAAATGTAAAAATGAGCTAACTGTATCAGTGGATGAAGAATGGAACACGGTTGATAAATGCGTTAACTTAGATTTACAGCCGTACCCAGATTGATGAATATTATTTTTATAACCTAAGTTATTCCTTATAACACCGGCTATCTGCCAGTGAAAGTCCCAACATAATCGGCCCAGCCATTTCAGAGAGTAGCCAGAACAAACGGTTTTGGTGTACGTACCGTGTATACATCTATTATACTATACATGCATTCAATAAAAAGCGGTTATTTTAATATTAAAAACTGACTGAAATTTTATTTATCTGTATAGTTATACGACGATCAGCTGTTTTGAAGTTCATTGGTAGAGGTCAGGAGCAGTGATGGTGATTCCGGTGTATGGCTTTATTCATATAATCTTGTTAATTGATCTAAAATTTTTATACCGTCGATAATTGGCTATCGGACGACGCAACTCGAGCAAAGAATGGATTTTTAGGTCGATAAAACAATAAAATTCGACTCAGAGTAAACGTTTGGAAAAAAGATGAAAACGATACAAAAATATTTGTGTAAATTTTATAAGTCCCTCTAAAATTTTATTGGTTTCAAAACGAACATCGAGCGATTCCCAAATGTTTAACTATTAAAATATTCAACATCATCATCATCGTCATCATCCTGTCCCGCCGTTGTTAACGTTAATAAGCCAATTCAACTATATGGGTGTTTCAATCTGTTTATTTTTTCCGCTACCTACTCAAATTTGCTACGCCTTAAATAGAAAAACAATCATTGTTAAATCTGTACCCAAATCGAATACTGCTACTATTATAAAATTGGAGTGTCTGTAATATTAAAATAACCGCTTTTTATTCAATGCATTTGGATGTATTAAATACACGGGATATATTATACCAAAATGGCAGTTTTAACAAAATTTTTTTTCTTTAACGCTGGGAAATGCTGAGGCATCCCGCGGGGGAGTGGGCCTCCCCACGCGGGTATGTAGGACTCGCTGCGTCCGACAGCTGGTAAATGGACGCAGCTCTACCCACTAAAACCCGGCGAGTGCCACCAATGTCCTTTGGTGAGATGCCCCGGATCTAGAAAACAAACAGGGCACCTCGACGGCTAGTCAGTCCCGCAAGGGACCGACGCCACCTCCACAGAGGGGTTGTCCCGCACCACAGAACAACCCCTCCCAACGTCGGGACAGTACAATGGGGTGAGGTTCCCATGCTCACCTCTTGCCCCCTGCTCTTCTGTCTCCTCTTTCTATAAGAGGGGTACAAAGAGCCCCCTCGGCCCAATTAGCTTCGCCCAAGGTGCACCGCTCACCCTAGGTTACTGAGCCCCACCGCCACGACAAGGCCTGAACCATGGTGGGGAACAATTTTTGTCTGTCTGTTTATTTGTTTCGGCTAATCTTGAAACGGCTGGGCCGATTTTGATGGAGCTGTCACTGGGAGAAAGCTGATGTTATAAGGAGTAAGGTTATAAAAATAATCATCATCAATCGGGATACGGCTGTAAATCTAAGTTAACGCGGGCGAAGATAAAGAAGACAGTCAGTCAGGTCTTCTCTTCCCGGTCAGCCGAATTTTTGTACCACTGTGTATGGAGATAAGCCTCTCCCAAAGTTACTACGATCTTCCACTCCTCTCCACCAGTTAATCAATACGTAACCCGTAAATCCATTTGCTTTTGACGACTTCTGTGGCTCAATGGTTAGCATGTTGGCGCTCAAGCCGGAGGTTGCGGGTTCGAATCCCGCCAGGGAACAAAAAAATATTAGTGTTCTTGGGTCATGGATGTTTATTAAATATATGTATTATATAATAAAAAAAATTACTATATGTATAGTATTAAATATATTTCTGTTGTCTGGTAACACAAGTTCTTCAAGAACTTACCACGGGACCAGATTGACGTAGTGTAAAAAGAATCCATAGATATTATAAATTAGCGTAATTAGCTTACTTATTAATAAAACCAGAACAACTAGAGATCAAAATAATTTGGCACGTTTAATCTCACAAACGATATACCTCGGGCATAAATCTGAGCCAATTTCTTATTTCTCAAAGTGTATAATAAATTCAAGTCTGCAACAATGTTGCAGGTTTTAAACCCGGAGATATATCTTATCAGTTTTTGACAGAGTGCAGCCGCCGGCTGAACACACAGTATGTTTGTCATGAAAATTAAACGTATGAATATTTGAAGGCATAAACATCGGGCATGTACGATCGAAAGAGAATCCCATTGGCACATTCTACTTTACGATCCGGCGAAAAGTGTACGCTTCTGTAAACCGTACCGAGAAATTCTATCATCCGATACTGAGATACGAGCGTTGAGAAAACGACAGTGGTGCTATTTGTAAATTGAGACTGCGAATATATAAAAGGTGTGTTTGAAATAATATGAAAAATATGAAAAAATTTCATTTATTGATGAAACTTTTTAAGTATTATTATCTAGAAGTACCGGTGGGAGGGAAGCGCTGTGCCGCGCTCCCGGCTGCATGCAGGGTACCACCATCTTGCTCGTTTCTCCCGTGAAACAGCTTTGCTGTGTTTCGGAGAGAAGGGCAAGACAGGCAGTGTAATTACTGGCACCGAGACTTAACATCTTATGTCTCAGGATAGGTAACACATAGATGAGTTGCCTGGGCTCGTTCCAGGTAAACTAGTTTATGTTCATAGGAGACGTCGACCACTTACCACCACGTGGTACGTTTGCCAGTTTGCCTATCCAACTAAAATTAAAAAAAAGATTTGTTTTTCAATTACGCAACTAAAATTTAGTAGTGAGCACTCTATTGTCTAAATAAATTAATACTACCCGTGCTAAATATCGCATCTTGGAATCCTCAAAAGGCAATCGTTTTATTTCTTACTATTACCTTAACGTGGTGCGATTGTTCACAAATATATATAGAAAAGCGCACAGACAGAGATCGCGCTGTTCACCGCAAATATATAAAACGAGTTTTGTATTCATACGTAAAGTGCGGTCGAAAGCACCTCTGCAGATTGATGTTATTTACTTCAATTTTATTCTCATTTTATACCTCTCTGACCGGTTAAAGCGTTGTTTGAGTAAAAGTAAAAAAGGGTGGATTTTTAAGAGTTGGCATTTTTTAAAAGTTTATTGTCGGACGGGCCAGGGCACCACAGTAAAGTCAGCAAGATTACTTTACATGTGATCATATAGGCATTTAAAGATGGGATGGTTGACCATGCAGCCCGTCTTTAGTCTGACCACAATCTTGCCTATTTCTTGTAACTTGGCTGTGTCCTAAGAACAGAACACGCTAATACTATGATATATACATGGAGCATATAACCGGAATGTGTTTTGTATGAAAACAAGTTTCGCCAAATTTGTGCTACGACGCAGCGCCAGTTCTGCGATCTGATGGGACGTAAGCATAGATCACTCACAGGTTGGTTGAATTGCTATTACGTCAGTGATGAATCACTGACAAGTTTCGGAATGGCTCACATTACCGCTCTATATGGATATAATATATGACTATCATGCGTCTGGTCTCAAATGCGTGCTCTAATCAAATACAATTTAGCTTTTACAAAATTATATAAACCACGTTTTCCAATTCATTTTTTATTATTTCTCATTAATTTCGCACATTTATATAAATTAATATATATATATGACTATATATAAATGCACTAATGACTCGGACAGACATTCTGCCACAAACAAAAATGTATCTCATGTTGGACCAAACTGCAGTGCAATTACAATACAAAGTACGGTTCCGCAGGTTAGACGTACGCGGCCAAACGAACATGTTTATATTAAAAGCATAGTTTACATATGAGATAAAATTAGAGATAAAATCTATGGATTCGCGACACCGTTACCACCGTTATGAGACGCTATTTGACGTTTGATTTATTTATATAAGATTATGCAATATTTGTTTACATAACCAATCATCAAACACACTGAAATGTCAATGTCATGCGGCCATTTTGTACGCCGTTTTACAGCCTATATAGGTAATCGAATTTAATTATTTTGTTCTATCGGCAGTCCCTGTGACTGGCTTGGTTAGGTTTTTATTTATTTATAAAACATTAACACTATTCCCGCACAACACACACACAACAGTTACAAGTTTTATTCTTAAGTAACTTTGAGTCCATCACATATATGAGTTTTTTTTTTCTAATTGGTTGTCAAGTAGTGTTAGTCTTTGATATTAGCTATACTATTCGTGATATTCGGTACGGTTATATTCTAAGGTATTAAGTATTAGTATTAGTACATTGCACGAGAAGGCCCCGCAAACAAAGTGAGGGGCGAAGGGTCCTTCGGTGGATGAGGGCCACTTTGTTTAGAATACACTCGAACACATGTCCAACAGCTAATTATGCGCACTTGTGTCTAGTGGCTTTTGTTTATCGTATAACTTGTGGTACATTTTATCATCAGACAGAATACTATGAATATAAGTTGCCAATTGATATGGTTGGGACCACAGATATTTGTTCTTAATATTTCTATGGTTAGGACACACTCCCGTAAATCAGATTTTCTGTGTTCTGGAGACTTAACACTTAGAATGTTAAGGACTTAAATATTTATGTCTCGTGGGCAACACATGAATGAGTTGCCTGGGCTAGTTCCAGGTTAACTTGTTTATCCCCACCATGGTTCAAGCCTTGTCGTAGCCTAAGGTGAACCCAGCACCTTGGGTGAAGTCAATTGAGCCGATGGAGCTGCTCTTTGTACTCCTCTTATAAGAAGAGGGGACAAAAGAGCAGCGGGGGACAAGGGGCGAGGATGGGAACCTCACCCCATTTCCCTGTCCCGACGTTGGGAGGAGTTATTCTGTGGTGCGGGACAACCCCTCTGTGGAGGTGGCGTCGGTCCCTTCAGAGACTGACTAGCCGTCAAGGTGCCCTGTTTGCTCAACAGGTCCGGGGCACCTCACCAAAGGCGGCATTGTTGGCACTCCCCGGATTTGTAATAATTAAGAACATATTGTCAAATCGGTTTAACGCGAGTGCGTGTGCTTTCTACCCTCCGACACAAATACATATTTATCCAGCATCTGTGTTGAAACAGCACTCAAATCGTTGACAGCACACCGTACAAGGGTCATAAGTGACATCACCGTCTCTCCGCCCACTGCTGCAATAGACTTCAAGACGACCGATCCGCGAACGTTTATATTTCAATAACTAGCCATAACAAATTACGTTTTGATGGATAAGTTACTTGGTTAGAAAGTACTACCTGTCTTTACCCGCTTCATATCTATATCGTTCCTTACGTTGTTTCAACGAGATATACTTATAAAATTATGTATATTGTATAATTTTAATATCTATGTATTTATTATATAATAATATATTATTTGGTTAATTATGTAATATAATATAAATTTTATAGTAATTATACTAAACAATAATATTTAAAAAATGCTCCTACCTCACCTACACCCCTCATCAATGCTTCAAGCCGTCTCGAAGAGACCGCTTCAAGCGGTGAGGCGGAATAGGCGGTCTTTTTTTTTCTTTTACGCCGGGAAATGCTCTGAGGCATCCCGCCTGGGGAGTGAATCTCCCCAGGTGGGTATGTGGGACTCGCTGCGCCCGAAAGATGGTAAATGGACGCAGCTCTACCCACTAAAACCCAGCGAGTGCCACCAGTGCCGCCTTGGTGAGGTGCCCCGGATCTGTTAAGCTAACAGGGCACCTCGACGGCTAGTCAGCCCCGCAAGGGACCGACGCCACCTCCACAGAGGGGCTGTCCCGCACCACAGAACAACTCCTCCCAACGTCGGGACAGTACAATGAGGTGAGGTTCCCATCCTCACCCCTTGCTCCCTGCTCTTTTGTCCCTCTTCTTATAAGAGGGGCACAAAGAGCCCCCTCGGCTCAATTAGCTTCGCCCAAGGTGCTGGGCACACCCTAGGCTACTGAGCCCCACCGCCATGACAAGGCTTGAACCATGGTGGGGGAACAGGCGGTCTATTTTGTACTTAGTTATTGTTAAACATTGTACTGTAATATTTATTGTATTGGTACAAAGTAAAGCATTTAATTATTATTAGTCAAAAAACAGTATAATTTGAAACAATAATAAATAGCAATTAATTTACTTTTTTTCCTTTTTATATAAGAACTCTTTTAGAATTTTCTCAGTAATTATATATGTATTTTTTATAATTATGTTATTATGACTCTAATAAATCAATTAAATACTTTTGGGCGAATATTTATTTTTACCCAGATATAATATTTATTATAGTCAGAAATGAGAAAGTCTGCATTATTTAGTAAAAATTATTTACTAAAGCGTAAGAATGGTCTGTAATAATATGTTAGCTGTCCATATATATGTAGAGTTCACAATTTAAAGCACCTTCGAAGTAAAAACAGACCGCTTATGTAATCAGTTATCACTGAGACCTTTATAGCTCTCGATGAGCAATTTATAAATGTATTTATTTATCCAAGTCACCTCATCACCTGTTGCTACGGCCAACAGCATCAGGATGACAGATATTATTAGCATGGATGTTTGTTGAGATAATAACGTTATCCCAGCCCAATTGAGTCACCTCCTCCAATAATAAGTTATTTTCAAATACTGCTGAACATAGGCCTTTTTTTAACGCAGGGAAACCCTTATGAATGCAGCCAGGATCTTCGGGTAGATCCTGACTCAATGTGGGACTCGCACCGGGGAGTGCCCACCCTAACCAAAACCACTGCGAGCGCCTTCAGCCGCATTTTGAGGGTCCCGGGTCTGTAGGCAACAGGATCACCTCAGCGACCAGCTGGCCCAGGGGAAGGTCAGACTGCTCCTCGTAAGTTGGGACTGCCTGGCCGCTACTAAGCTGTCCCCACGACGTCGTGACATACAGGCCCAGGTTCCCATCCTGAACCCGACACGAACACAGGGGCGTTACTGGAGGCGCATTAAGTAGAGTATGACGTAATTGTAATTATAAGAAAATGTGGAGACACCTATGGATTTACAGTTGTTTTTTCATGCACTAGCTATTCCAAATTAAAACCAAAATAAATTTTCTCCCAAATAAGTAATGCCATCCAAAATAGTCGGATATCGGCTATCAAATGCGTAAACAATTTAAAACTCGGATGTTCCGAAGATTACCGCTTTCAAACAAAGTCTTTAGATTTATATTAGTGTAGATAATATATTTGTTCTTTGAACAAACGGACGAACGTGTGTAACAACTTAGTGTGTGCGTCAAAATAAAAGTGTGTGAACTTAAATGACGTCTGTGTACTACAATTTCTATCTATACTAATATTATAAAGCTGAAGAGTTTGTTTGTTTGTTTGAACGCGCTAATCTCAGGAACTACTGGTCTGATTTGAAAAATTATTTCAGTGTTAGACAGCCCATTTATCGAGGAAGGCTATAGGCTATATAACATCACGCTGTGACATATAGGAGTTGAGAAACGCGGGCGAAGCTGCAGGCAACAGCTAGTTATTTATATTCTTTTAACTTTGTAGGACATGCAATTACACAAACTATAGTATAGATAGCTATATAGGCCTGACATAACATACATTTCTCTGCCAAAGCGCATTGTTGCGGAAGGTTAAGCAGGATAGGAAGTATCCCCACCACGGTCCAAGCCTTGTCATGGCGGTGGGGCTGAGTAGCTTAAGGTGAACCCAGCACCTTGGGTAAAGCAAATTGAACCGAACTCTTTGTACCCCTTTTATAAAAAGAGGGTACAATGGGCGAAGATGGGAACCTCACCGGTCACCCCATTGTACTGACCCGACGTTGGGAGGGGTTGTTCTGTGGTGCGGGTCCCTTGAGGAACTGACTGGCCGCGAGGTGCCCTGTTTACTCAACAGATCCGGGCCACCTCACCAAAGGCGGCATTGGTGGCACTCGCCGGGTTTTAGTGGATAGACCTGCGTCCACCTTACCACCTTTCGGCCGCAGCGACTCCCACATACCTGCTTGGGGAGTCCCCGCTCCCCGGCGGCATAAAAAAAGGTTAGGAAGTATAATAATCTCAGGATAGGCAACGCAAGTACTTCTCGATAATTATAAGGGCTGATCCCGTATGAACATGCTAATTGGCCTATTAACACAAAAACCTCAGCCTTGACAACGTAGGTAAAAATTATGAATTCGCTGCGAGTTTTTTACAATCTCGTCATATGATTTCAATCTCGTACAAACCGCAAGTAAAAAACCCCGCTTGTCTCCGATCAGTTCTAATCTCGGACATAATTTACTTATAACCAGCTCGGACACGTAACATAATGACATACAATACGTTTCTTGCGGCTTTTCCTGATTGGACGATGAATTATTGTGTGTGAAACGTGCCTTCTACAATGTTGCATGGTAGGGCTGGCAAACACACTTCTGTACCTCTACCATGAGTTTTGTTACAAGCGTAAATAATAATAATAATATCTATGGACGCTTTCACACCACTACAATCGGGTTCCGTGGTAAGCTCTCGAAGAACTTGTGTTACGGGTACCAGACAACGGAAATATATTTAATACTTTTATACTATACATACATTTAAGATTTTTATTATATAATACACATCCATGACCCAGGAACACAGAAAATATTTTTGTTCCCTGACGGGAAAAACAACCCGCAACCTCTGGCTTGAGCGCCAACGCGCTTACCACTGAGCCACAGAGGTCGTCAAACTAACGGCCGATTTCAATATTCGATCTTCAATCTGAGATTTCTATTGATCCAGATTTTATCCGATCTCTCGATTGATGTTGAATCTGCATTTCAATAAACCAATCTCTTCTCCAAATCCATCGAAAAAAAGAGATTTGTCAAAAATGTTCGCCCTCCTTAACGTTATGTTTTACGCTTTCGCAGTAAAAATACATCACCGATTATTTATGAGTAAAATTGTGGTAGTTTTCTTAAAGCTAATCTATTTTATGTATAATCACAAGAATAACCAATAATAATAAAAATTGATTTCGAAGTCGCAGAGCAAAAGTACTTTAACTATACTATACCGTCAAGATTATTAGAACATAAAAGTTTTGTTGAAGAGGAACGGAACGTCAGTCAATCCAAAACGTCAGTCAGTTTGAGATTGGTAAAACTAAAATTCTAGTAGTACGAGATCCAGCTGCAAAATTAGTGCACTCGTCGAGTATGTGCTAAAAAAATCCCAATTTTTTTATAAGTAAAATATTTTAAATAATAATAATATAACATCTATGGACGCTTTTACACCACGTCAATCGTTTCCCTAACTTGTAAGTCTTTAAATAACTTGTGTTCTACCAGACAACGGAAATACTTTTAATACTTTTATACTATACACATAATATTTAAGATTTTTATTATATAATACACAGCCATGACCCAGGAACACAGAAAATATTTTTGTTCCCTATGTTCCCTGGCGGGATTCGAACCCGCAACGTCCGGCTTGAGTGCCAACGCGCTTACCACTGAGCCACAGAGGTCGTCATTTTTAATTAATATTTCGGAAAAAAATATTGCCGGCTGTACGACGCTTTAATGCCAATGCGCATGCGTCGAATGTTACTGTTGTCTACTACCGATGCAAACTGTAGTAGGGACAACTTAATAATTAATACGTAATTTAAATTATTTCATCTCAAAATACTAGCGGCCACTCAGTAGATATATATTCTTCTTATCATAAGTATTCGTAAAAATTAGGTTTTTAGCACTTTACTTTTTTTAGTTTTTACTCTATTAGTGTACGAGGGGCGATCAAAAAGTAATGATAATGAGTATAATAAAACAACGATTCTAATTTAAATTTAATTTATTTTTCTACGTAGTCTCCTAACAAGTCGATACATTTAGTCCAACGTTTCTCTAAACCTAAAATACCCTTTAAAAAAAAATCTTTATCAGACCTCTCCCAAAATGCCTCTACAGCAGCCATCACCTCGCTATCATCGTCAAATTTCTTGCCCCTGAGGTGTTCCTTGAGCCGAGGAAACAAATGAAAGTCGCTGGGGGCTAAATCTGGAGAATAGGGCGGGTGTTCGACCAGTTCGAAGCCCACTTCTCGAATGGCAGCCACGATGGCTGAAGCGAACTTCGGCTTTGTGTGCAGGAGCGTTGTCCTGATGAAACAGGACTTTCGCTCGGAGTTTGTCGCGTCTTTTTTCCTTTATGGCTTCTCGCAGTCGTTTTATTTGATCAGCGTAGTAGGAGCCCGTTATAGTAGCTGCCTTTTCCAGGTAATCAACCATTATGATTCCCTCAGCATCCCAGAAAACGGACGCCATAACCTTGCCCGCCGAGCTTGAAACTCTGAACTTCTTCGGCGTCGGTGAGGATGGCCTTTTCCAAGTTATCGATTGTTGTTTGGTCTCAGGATCAAAATGATGAATCCATGTTTTGTCCATTGTCACAAATCGAGACAAAAAATTTTCTTTGTCAGCCTGGAACTTTGCAAGATTGGCTCTTGGAATGTCAACTCGCTTTTGCTTTTGTTCGTCCGTTAACATTCGCGGTACCCAACGAGCGGAGACCTTTTTCATATTCATTTTGCTGGTCAAAATGCTTTGAATGCTGCCATATGAGATCCCTGTGACCTCAGCTAAATGTCTGACGGTTACTCTTCGGTCTGCTAATACGATTTCTTCGACTTTTTTTCACGTTTTCCTCAGTGAGGGACGAGGTTGGGGGTCCCTCGCGATGTTCATCTTCTGTGGACGTTCTACCCAGCTTAAACTCTTTGCACCACCGTGCCACCGTATAATATGGAGGAGCAGAGTCCCCTAATGTCTCTACCAAATCAGCGTGTATCTCTTAGGTAGACATTTTTTTCAAACAGAGGTACTTGATGACGCATCTCAATTCGTGTTTCTCCATTTTCGTGTTGTCGCTCCGACTGCTGGTATTCAAATGAATGTAGCTCCTTTTTTTTTTTCGGATGGATCTATGCTAATGGATTGCTTGATGATAAAATGCTTCAACGGATTAGTGTGAGCCCATTCGGCTCACTTTTGATTGGGGGGTTGCCCCCCGCCTACCGTGCAGTCTGTGACCACACGGCCTCCTGGCGTCGGTTGTGGAATGTAGCTCCTGCAAATGACGTCCTATTTATACAATTTTTTTGCTGGGAAGTCGTGAGGGACTGAGGAAATTAAAAACATTTTTTTTGGATTTTTATCTTCTTTAAAAATACCTGTTTATCATTACTTTTTGATCGCCCCTAGTATAATTCTGCAAATCTGCAGCCGGATCTTAGACTACCGATAGAATTCAAGTTTATTTGTTGTTCAAATAATATTAATAATTATTATATTTTTTAATGTATTATTATAGTTTTTAACAATTTATTTTAACATTTAATTATAATTGATAATAATATTTCCATTTTCACGCCTTTATCAGTTCAATCCAGTATTCAATCCGTCGAAATTGGGGGATCGCAAATAAAGATCAATAACGTTCAAAAATCGATTTGTCAAAATCAGAGATCGGTTATAGAAAACGTATAACTGTCACCTTCATACAAATACTTATCTAAAAATCCGATCCGCCCTCCAAAAGATGGATTGTAAAAAAAGATCGGTATAACGATCCATCGATCGGTTATTGAAATACTAAAAGTAGGAAATGGATTGAAATATCAATCTAAACAATTTAGGGATTGAGATTGAATATAGAAAACGGCCGTAAGTGACATAAATAAAGTAGTTACGTAAAACTCAACACGAATATCTATATCATACTTTAGTTTTCTATTCGTGTTGCGTTTTTACGTTAACTACTTATATACGTATATTGTTTTCTATGTTGTGTGTAAATTTCACTCATTATTATGTATTCTTCACTCACTAAAACTTCGGGCATGCAAATATCGCATAAAATCCGTTAAACAGTTTCAATTGGATTCTTCTGAAACCAATATTAATTGAAGTTTTTTTTAAGACTGGTATAATATTTGTTCAGTTTTTATTTATAGAAAACATACAATACATGAATATTTCTTATACCGGGTTCCGTTACCAAATGTTATTGCAAACTTATTCTACCCGTTTCAACTTAAATTCTGTTCATTGTAAATATAAACTATATTTCTTTTAGTAAACTAAATAAATAGACAATAATTTCTTTCACTCCTCCATCAAGACTCGATAAAGGTTAATACATACAATTTTACAAGCTTGGTTAAATTAATTTAACCAAAGAAAAAAATTAAAAGCTTTCACTTTATGTTTTGTGGATAATGTAATATATTTGTGATTAAATACCTTTGGAATGAAATTGCTGATCGAACATTTTTTTTATGTTAGTTGGATAGGCAAACTGGCAAACGTGCCACCTGATGGTAAGTGGTCAACGTCGCCCATGAACTACTACCTACTAGTTTACCTGGAACGAGCCCAGGCAACTCATCTATGTGTTGCCTATCCTGAGACATAATATGTTTAGTCTCGGTGCCAGTAATTATATGCCTGTCTTGCCCTTCTCTCCGAAACACAGCAAAGCTGTTTCACGGGAGAAACAAGCAAGATGGTGGTACCCATGCAGCCGGGAGCGCGGCACATCGCTTCCCTCCCATCGGTGAACATTATAACCTCATATTTTAACGCGTATTTGTCTCTTGGGCATCCCGCGGGGAAGGGGAATCCCCAGGCGGATATGTAGGAATCGCTGCGAGCGAAAGAGGCTAAGGTGGACGCAGTTCTACCCACTAAAAACCGGCGAGTGCCACCAATGCCGCCTTTGGTGCGGTGCCTTGGATCCGTTGGCGTCAGTCCCTAAGGGGTTGTCCCGCAGCACAGCAATCCCTCCCAACGTCGGGACAGTGCAATGAGGTGAGGTTTCCATCCCGGCCCCTTGTCCCCCATGCTCTTTTGTCCCCTCTTCTTATAAGAGGGGTACAAAGAGCATCTCCCTCGGTTCAATTAGCTTCTCCCAAGGTACTGGGTTCACCCTAGGCTACTGAGCCCCACCGCCACGTCAAGGCTTGAACCATGGTGGGAAGTGGAGGTACTATAGATTCGACATTATAAATATTATTTTTTATTGCCATTGAAGTATGCTAGACGTGAGAAAATGTATAACCTTTATGTTACTTGGATAGGCCATCTGGTAGACGAGCTACCTGATGTAGAGTGGTCAACGTCGCCCATGAACATTTATGTGTTGTATAAGACTTAAGTTATTATTAGTAATTAAACTACCTGTCCTAAATTTCTTTCCGAAACACAGCAAAGTAGTTTCTCGAGATAACTGAAGATACAGAGAGATAAGAAATTATCATTTATATATAAAGGATCTCCTTCAATGAACGCCAAGACGTCCGATTCTTCGCCACACGCATTCAACATGGAACGGCCACTGCACGGAGATCGTCTTCCCACCTGGTCAATGGCCGACCAACACTTCGTCTACCTAAACGTGGCCTCCACTCTTGAACCTTATTGGACCATCGGCCATCTGTTCAGGAGCGGACGGATAAAGGCTGATGATGATATAAAGGACTATAAGGCTACGAGTGACAAAAGAGGGGCCATCTTGGTGTTCAGAAGAGCATTGAACGGAAAAGATTTGATAATAATATATAATAAACGGACACAGATAGGAGGCAGCCCTGTCTCTGAGGGTAATTTATATTTACAGTATGTATCCGTCTGGTAATATATTCTTTTACGACGAACACAATATGTCCGACACTTGGTATCATCGTGGACACATCCATAATTAACTACGAAATTCGGGAAATTGTAGACAAAATGGATAAACTTTTTTTCATGTGTGTGATATTGTAAGAATAGCAAACCGAAATCTAAAGACAAAAATACTAATTCGGGATTTTTATATCCTTTTAAATACGCGACCCCTTTACAGGTTAAAAATTTCTAGCGACCCCCTTGGGCCACATACAGCCAAAATGTTAGAATTCTTACTGTAATTACTGTAATGCAGAACGGTACCTTTCTTTTTTCTCTCTACATTTTGCCAGCCCCCCCCCCCCCCACGCAGTAAATTTGAAAAAAAAAACTGACTAGTTTTTCCCATCAGTTTTATTAGCCAATATTAAGTAAATAAACTATCATATACTTACCATTTTCTTTAACTGGGGATATCAAATGAAAAAACAATTTTAAAAATCCAACTGGTAATTTCGGAGTTTTGCGCATACAAACAAACAAACAAAAGCATTATTATAATAGTAACGACGTGCCTGTCTATCCATTAGTGGACTAACATCGAAAATTCATATCCCGTTAAATTAGGTAATCTTTCAATCTCTCATACTCTAATTTTGTGTGGTCCATTTCCACACATGTAAATTTCGTAAATCCCGTGTCAATAAATAAAATATTTTATTCTTAATAGAAGGAATGTAACTATACTAATATTATAAACGCGAAAGTATGTATGGATGTTTGTTACTCTATCACGCAAAATCTACGGAATGGATGTTAATGAAACTTTACAATAATATAGCTTATACATCAGAATAACATGTAGGCTATAATTTATCCCGGTACTCCCACGGGAATGGGAAGTACGCGGGTGAAACCGCGGGGCCCTGCGAATGTTCGATAATTATAAAATGTAATATAACCTTTTTAACATTACGAGCATAAAATAAAAAAGTGCGTGCGTACAAAGTACACATGTCAGAAGTGAAACTTATTTGGCAAACTAATTTTTAAATCTCGTTTATATAATATTTTATACTAATCTAAAGCTTAAAATTTCCGAGACTTGCGATGCGACGTTCGCTCTATCTCACTTCTGCAACATAATTATATCTATGGACGCTTTTACATCACGTCAATCTGGTCCCGTGGTTAGTTCTCGAAGAACTTGTGTTACGGTTACCAGACAACGGAAATATATTTGATACTTTTATAATATACATATATTTAAGACTGTTATTACATAAATGGGTGTGTACCCATGACCCAGGAACGCAGAAAACTTTTTGTTCCCTGGCAGGATTCGAACCCGCTACCTCCGGCTTCAGCGTTAACGCGCTAACCACTGACCTACAGAGGTGGTCAAGTCGTATTGTCTGCTCCTAGCGAGAAGCTCACGACTTGCAACAGTCCGTCAATTATACAGTTTCAGTTTTCGAAAACCAATTGTTAATTTATCTGTACCAAAGTCTTAAATCGATGTGATATATCGATATCGTTACTCGCGCACTGACAGGCCTGTCCAGTCCACTGACACACGACAAATGACTAAATTGCGGTAAGCTCACGGCTGGGCGGCGAGACATTTTATAAGTGCCTGTATTATGCAACTCGGTTTTCATTCGAATCTATTATATATATAATCGATTTAGAGGTAAATATCATTGTCTTAATTGTCTCGATACCTCGATACCATAGATACTTTTTTAAAAGTATTCTGTAACAACTAGAGCTCAGATAAAAAGATGAATTCAGTGTAGCCCCTTTATTTTAACGTCGGGAAATGCTCTGAGGCATACCGCTGGGGATTTGGGGGGAGTGGGTCTCCCCACGCGGGTATGTGGAACTCGCTGCGCCTGAAAGCTGGTAAGTGGGCGCAGCTCTACCCACTAAAACCCGGCGAGTGACACTTATGCCAACCGCCTTTGGTGAGGTGCCCCGGATCTAATGAGCAAATAGGGCACCTCGACGACTAGTCAGTCCCCCGAGGGACCGACGCCACATCCACAGAAGGATTGTCCCGAACCACAGAACAACGTCGGGACAGTACAATGGGGCGAGGTTCCCGTCCTCGCCCCTTGCCCCCTGCTCTTTTGTCCCCTTTTCTTATAAGAGGGGTACAAAAAGCGATGTAGTTTATTACCACGAGAGCAGCCGATCCAAAAACGAGATTTTGTTCTGAACGAAGATATGTTACGAGCTGTGCGCCCGTCTGTATGGGCGCATGACGGATACAAGGACACTGACTAGCCGTGGAGGTGCCATGTTTACTCAATAGATCCGGGGCACCTCACCAAAGGCGGCATTGGTGGCACTCACCGGGGTTTAGTGGGTAGGGCTGCGTCCACTTACCATCTTTCGGGAGCAGCGTGTCTCACACACCCACCTGGGGAGTCCCTCCCCAGCGGGATGCCTCAGAGCATTTCAATTGACAAAAACTGACACCAGAGATTTCGGGCGACGGGTCGTATGACGTCACAATGTTAAAATAAAACCGACAAGCTTAAACGCTCGCCGCATCACGTATACAACTTTTTCCCCCTCGGAATTACTTACTAGGAACATAGAAAGTATTTTATTGACGTTCCATGTGATTAAACTCCGTAACTTATGAATTTACAATACATTTTTTTCGCAAATACGCCTTGAAAACTCATGTGGTTTGTGTTTTAAAATATATTTTTTTGCTGTGACAAGACCGACATTTAAAAATGTTGGTTTTTTACGGTAAACCGTTGTACAGGTAAGTCCAGGTACTTATATAATGTTATATTGAATAATTATAGTGTGGTAAGATTCCTGCTACGAATACACAGCTCGACAGTAATAATCATATTATAATTCTTAAGCCTTGCACTTATACGATTAGCCTTGTAGAAATATTTAAGGCTTACATAAGACGAAGGAAATATTGTCAACGAAACCAAGACTTGCACTGTCTTGCTTTCTTCAACCTGATGGGTACACCGAAGTTCAAAATAAGTATTACTCTTAACGTTGCAAATGTTTCGGTTCGTAACCGTTTATCTGCCGCGGTCAGAACGTTGGATCGTAAAAGTTAATAAGGCAAGCGTAGAGACTTCAAGAAACCACGCAGGAGAAGACCCAAACTTCTTGAAAAATCCTATGAAAATCGAGTCAGTTTTTTTAAGCGTGAAAAAAGAAATATGAAATATAGATCATGTGTACTTTATCTTTTATAATCGTTTACCATTGAAGAAGACATCGTGAGGAAACCTTCACGCCTGATGAGATTAAAAGTCTTTGAAGGTGTGTCAGTTCACCAACCCGCATTGGGCCATCGCATCAGTGAACTATGGCCCAACACCCTCCTCGCTAGATTTCTAGGAGGAGACTCTTGCTCAACAGTGGTACATATAAGGGTTGACATTATTATATATTATCCAATACCTAACTATTCTAGTCGAGGAACATGTAAAATAAATGAACTCGCATACCAAAATACTAGTCAAAAAAATTTTAAACAAAAATTAAAACCGACTTCAAAATTAAAAAAAACTAAAAAGTAATAAAATAATTTCCTTAATCTTTGTGCCTACAATTTATAATCAACTTGTTCTTCTACTAATATACAATCTTTGCTTTTACCACGTCATTATTATTACTTTTGGAGTCGGTGTCAGCCAAGGTAGGTAGGGAGGTAGGTCAACGAATACGACACCGGCTTCAAAAGTAACAATAATGACGTGGTAAATGCAAAGATTGTATATTAGTAGAAGAACAAGTTGATTATAAATTGTAGGCACAAAGATTAAGGAAATTATTTTATTACTTTTTAGTTTTTTTTAATTTTGAAGTCGGTTTTAATTTTTGTTTAAAAATGTTTTATTTCTTAATTTTTAGTGATTTCAAAATTCGATAACTGATTTCATTTGTCTGAAATATGGGTAGAACTATTAAACGCGTTGCTCAGATTAGATAGCGCTGTATTAATGAGATGAACGTAGAAAGGGTTGAAATCATTACATAACAAATGAAAAAACCGAAATGGAATTGTGTAAAACTTTATATACATGTAATTGAAAGCAATAACGGCAGATTTGCTATAGATATAGAATGGATATTATGATGACCTTGAAAAACTATGATGCACTTCCAAGCCACAGTTGTTTTTTGTTCATTTAACAACGACAAGTAATAAAATTACATGATTTTGGCATAATATTATTTACCGTATGAAATAAGCCCAATTAAAGCTGTAAATCGTCGAGGATTCCCCTCGACTGTGTATGGTCTCCATCATCACACCTGTAATGGCGCTTATAACCCATATGGGTACAAATTTCTCATCAATTTAAATTAATTAAGTCCAAACACAAGGTAGCTACTGTAAACTGTTGAGGAGTTCCCTTAACTGTCCTTTGTCTTCATCATCAGACCCCTAATGACAGTCACAACCCATCTAGGTGTAAAGTTCTCATCATTACAAAATAATCAAGCCCAAACACAAGGTTACTGATGTAAATAGTTGAGGAGTTCCTACGATTGTCTTTCGGCTCCAGCATCAGATCGACTCCAGACCTTCATTAAATTGAAGTCCTTCAAAACACTTTATAAAAAAAATATCAAACGCACTAGTCGCCCCTACGATTTTCGAAAGTTCCCCTCGATTTCTCTGGGATGCCATCATCAGATCCTGGTTTCCTTATCATGGGACCATTTGGGAAGTATACCCTTTAGAAAAAAAAAAAAAAATTTCAAATCGGTCTAGCCATCTTCGAGTAATCAGGTAACATACATTAAAAAAAAAGATTCCGACGAATTGATAACCTCCTTCTTTTTAAAGTCGGTTGGAAACCATAAAAAGCGCAGACACATTAGCTGTCGTAATTTTTTTGGGCACATCGTCAATCAGTGCCCTAACATGTCCTAAATGTCTGGACCCTAATGGCGAATCATCGCCGTAATGTGGAACCGGGAAAAAACATGCAGATTGTTTTAAATGGGCAGGTACGCGCCCGGCTGACCTACAGACGGCGTGTTATTATCGAAAATAAAACTATTGGGGATCGTTAAGTTACTTTTAAAGTTTCTACACATTTTTTTAATCTCTAAAATCAATATATTTAGAATAGAATAGAAGAAAATTTATTTAGGTAAATTGTTACACTGCTATATAGTATAATAATTATTATCTACTTAAGTTTACTAAGATAAAAAAAAAAGATTCCGACGATTTGATAACCTCCTCCTTTTTGAAGTCGGTTAAAAAAGAAAAATAATATGTATATTTAATTATTTACAGGGTTATGCTTCATCATCTCAACCATGGTTCAAGCCTTGTCGTGGCGGTGGGGCTCAGTAGCCTAGGGTGAGCCGCTGCACCTTGGGCGAAGCTAATTGAGCCGAGGGGGCTCTTTGTACCCCTCTTATAAGAGGGGACAAAAGAGCAGGGGGCAAGGGGCGAGGATGGGAACCTCACCCCATTGCACTGTCCCGACGTTGGGAGGGGTTGTTCTGTGGTACGGGACAACCCCTCTGTGGAGGTAGCGTTGGTCCCCTGAGAGACTGACGAGCCGTCGAGGTTCCCTGTTTGCTCAACAGATCCGGGGCACCTCACCAAAGGCGGCATTAGTGGCACTCGCCGGGTTTTAGAGGGTGGAGCTGCGTCCATTTACCAGCTTTCGAGCGAGTCCCACATACCCGCGTGGGAAGACCTACTCCCCCACGTCCATGAACAACGGTATCATCAGAACTAGTAGTTGCGGTAGTTTAGTAAGAAGCAGCGTCATGCTGCTATGCAGCCGAATTGGGCCGGCACGACCGGGGTGGTACCTCTCGCTCACATAATACCGGCGTCAAGTGACATCTATGCTGTCGCGTTTCGTGCGGTTTATGAGTTTGCGGTGGTCCATTGGGGGGATAGGGAAAAGGAGGGCAGCACATCTGCATAATCTCTGGTTGTGCAGATGTGTATGGGCGTCGGTAGTCTAAAGCTTCGATTTCTCTTTTCCCTCCTATGCTATAAAAAAAAGTATCCGAAACGTCGACACAATGTGAACATTGAGTCCAACGTCTGTATATTATCCAATACCGACGCCAACCGTTTTGGTTTTTGAAATATGTTCAGAGAGGGGAATGAAAGAGGTGTGAGCGCGGGCATCTTGATTCTTGGAGACAACGCCGCGCCCGCGCCATACATTGGTCTGTAATTCGTCGCTAGTTGTGGGTCATTTTAATGCACCACCGCCTTTCCTTATTGTTTTCTTGTACGACGTAAATAATAAGCGTATGTATTCAAACCATAATTATGCGTAAGCCTCTCGTGCAAATAACTTATCGTTCATCGTCTTTCGCTAGGCGACTGGGAGCTGGCGAATACTATTCTTTTATTACAGCGTTTGGCTGCAAAGTTGGTATTCAATCCAATGTGTGGTGCAGTAGTTGGGTAAAATATAGACTTTTCAAATTGGAGCCAAGCTTGGATGTAAAGTTGAATCCAATGTGTAGCCGCGTCTGGAGACGTAACATGATCTCAGCGCCAGTAATCACACTGCCCGCCCCTCCATTACCTCCGAAACACGCTAATGTATTTGACAGAAGATATACCTGAGCATGGTGGAGATATCCAAGCAGACGGGCGCATGGAGCAAGCGCCTGTCTCACCGCCTAAGCCCCCTCTTCTAGTCTAATCACTAACATCGTGGTATGTATGGATGTGTGTTACCCTTTGACGCAAAAACTACATAATGGATTTTGATAAAACTTTACAATTATATAGCTTATACATCAGAACAACACGTAAGCTATAATTTGTCCCTGTACGCCCATGGGAATGGGAAGTAAGTAAAACTGCGGGGCGCTGCTGTACATATTGTGCTAATCTCTCAGTAGCGGCCAAGACTAGTCTTATTTGCTCTATAAACCCAATTAATATTCTACTGAACCCAACATTTCAATTTCTAAATTCAAAATCAGATTGTTTTATTTCTGAATTTAAATATATTCTTCACATGAAATAATTAGTCACGTCGAATCATAATGGAGATATAATAATTCATTCTCCTCGATAATATACGACCTGGGACTAATTTCGACAGAGTCCCAGCAAGATATTCATCTCACTCTAATGTATAGTGAATGTGTATAACAGAAAGAGATGGTAAACAAAAGTGACTAATCCAGACTATGAAAACGTTAATTATAGTCATCCTCGCATAAATTCTCTAACTTTTTTGATGACCAAAATTAGCTCGAAAGTAATATTTTAAGTCAGGCATGCAGTATACCATTATATTATTATATTTCGTAATAAAAACATACATAAACGAAAACGACGCCTGTCTTTACGTTCGTCTGATTGTATGCACTTATTGTTGGACTAAAATATATACATTGCTAAATTAACGTTTCCTATGTTTATTCAAATATTACAAGACAATTACAAGAATTTATATTTTTGATGTTAAACCTACTTCTTTTGACGCGTTGGGGATAAATGATGAGAGTATATTTTTACGATGCGCGCGCACACCGTCACGAAAAAAACCGACACCATGAAGTTAGCTATAGAACAAATTTCACATAATGACAGTATAGACGTCAGAAAATATAGTTTTTTAACTACACAATAAGCAAATAGGCTACACTGTAATGAAATTGTACTATGTATTTTCCTTTAAGGAGTATAACTTCTAACGCGTGTACATAAGTACAGGTACACACACACTTTTATATTGGTATTAGATTAGTTACTTCTGTTCCTTTAAATTGAATATCTGTGGAAGTATGAATGAAGTATTTATCTATCCAACATTAATAGAAATGGTTATACAGGCAAGCGCATACTCCTATTTGAAAGACCGGCAACGCTCCTGCTAACCCTTTGGTGTAGCGGGTGTCAGTGGATGTCGCTATCACTTACCATCAGGTGAACCGACTGTCCGTTTGCGCCCTCTTCTATAAAAATAAAAATAAAAAAGCGACGTAATGGTAAATAATATCATCTTAATATGTGCAGAAAGCACATTGATTTAAAAATTTAAGTAAAGTTGTAACACGCTCGCTGAAGATTCCGAAAAACGTGATTATCTATACAGATAAATAAAATTGGAGTGTCTGTTTGTATTTATATTAATATGAATATGAATAGTGATCGGTTTAGTTTAAAACAATATGTCTGTTTGTAATATTATAATAACCGCTTTTTACTAAATGCATATGGCATATTTACAATTTTTGTATCTCTGTCTGTCTGTTTGTTCCATCTAATCTTATTATTATTTAAGGGTGGGGACCCAAGCGAGGCCAGACGGGTGATCAGTCCTCATTAACGGGACCATTTCACCCAAAATCTAATCTTTAAAACGGCTGGGCTGCTTTTGACGGGATTTTCACTGGCAGATAGCTGATGTTATAAGGTGTATCTTAGGGAATAAAAATAATCATCATCAATCCGTATACGGCTATAAATCTAAGTTAACACAAGCGAAGCTGCGGGCTACCAGCTAGTTTATAGTATTATAACAACAAATTACCAAATTTCAGATTAATTCCTTTACATCTTGCAACCTAGCGTCTTACCTTTAATGATTCTATGACAATGGGAAGTACCCTGTAGGTTTTGGTTTAACTGACCGCGTACCGACAGACAGACAGACAGACAGACAGACAGACAGACAGACAGACAGACAGACAGACAGACGGACAACAAAGTGATTTCATCAGGGTTCCAATTTGTCATTCTAAGTCTGCCGCTGTCGATCCTGGCCATACAGGAATAGCAGCGATGGGAACGAGTGGTGGACCTAGACCGATTTTTGTCATTTTAAGTATCTGAACTAGCCAAGTACTCACCGGTTCGGTGTCTCCCTGGTTGTCTTTGCCGAGCCCTTCGCCCTTGGACCAGCCCATTTTCTCCAATAACTTGAAGCCTTTGTTCTCTGACGCTATACACCTGTATAAAATCACGAAGAAACATGAGAGACATGGACAGGTCGTTTGACTATATTACACATTATATATATATACAATAATTTGCCGAATATTGGTAAGCGTCCTGTCCGCATCTTACGCGTCGTACGCATGTTTTGTATAGAAAGATCGCACATCGGCAATACCGACACCGGTGCAACTGCGTGCCAATGACGTCATACGGAATGCCGATCAGTTGAATTTAGCTTAAGACCTATACGGTCACAGTCAAAATCCGAATGAAGTAGCATCAGCAATCCGATTGCTGGTAGTTGCGTTAGCAAATCCGATCGCTGTAGATTCAATATGAAAAAATAATCCGTTTAATGCGAGGCGTGCGATGCGTAAGATGCGGACATGCAGACGCCTGCCATATCGTCATCATCATCATCAGCCGCTATCCGTCCACTGCTTACCATATAAGTGCATTTAATTTAAAATTGTTTACAGTATGTTAAGTGGTCAAGTACCATGTTTGGAGATAGAGAGCTCGGGCAAAATAATTCAGTTCTGCGTTTTAAAGATAAAACTATATCAAGCCACTGGGTTGTGCAAGCCAATAGTACCCCCCACCATGGTTCAGGCCTTGTCGTGGCGGTGGGGCTCAGTAGCCTAGGGTGAGCCCAGCACGTTGGGCGAAGCGAATTGAACCGAGGGGGCTCTTTGTACCCCTCTTATAAGAAGAAGAGACAAAAGGGCAAGGGGCGAGAACCGGAACCTCACCCCATTGTACTGTCCCGACGTTGGGAGGGGATGTTCTGTGGTGCGGGACAACCTTTTTGTGGAGGAGGCGTCGGTCCCTTAGGGGACTGACTGGCCGTCGAGATGCCCTGTTTGCTCATTAGATCTGGGGCACCTCACCAAAGGCGGCATTGGTGGCACTCGCCGGGTTTTAGTGGGTATAGCTGCGTCCACTTACCAGCTTTCGGGCGCAGCGAGTCCCACATACCCGCCTGGGGAGACCCACTCCCCCGCGGGATGCCTCAAAGCACTTCCCAGCGTTAAAGAAAAAAAAGGCCAATAGTACCCAGACGTAAATCTACACAAGACACAGAGGAACGTCCATATATATACTCCAGATCCTATCACGGTTGCCAACAACCAATTTCCACCACACAACAATACAATAGAAGTACTCAACACCGTCTCTCGTATAGGAGGAATCTTGTTTCCGACCGTCGTTCCCGCGATTTAGAAGCTTTACGCTCACGACGCTTATAATAGGAGCTAGTACCCTTAGGATCCTAAAACACTGGCTCGCCCACAATATTCGGATGCAGTTAAAACAAATCACTTGTCAAAAGCTCATAGCTTAACTAAATTGCCGTATACGAAATACAAAAAAAGCGGGTCAAGTTTCGATCCCTGCTCACATAACCATCAAAATTGGAGTGTCTGTTTGTAAGATTAAAATAAACCTCTTTTTGTTAAGCGCATATGATGTATTATACACGGTACATATCCTAAAATGTTTTTTTTATATAATTTGTCTGACTGTTTGTTCCGACTAATCTCTGAAACTGCTGGGCCGATTTTAATGGAACTTTCAGTGGCAGAAAGCTGATACATAGTGGCAGAAGTGAAACATAATCATCATCAATCCGGGTACGGCTGTAAATCTAAGTTAATGCGGGTGAAGCGCGAGTAGGTATATGAAAAACTAGCTACCTACCAAAAAGGCGGCTCATGCTTCGACCCGCTAAGTCTCTATGAACTCTGTGTATTATTTTTCATAATCATAAAGGGCGGGTCAAGTTTGGGTCTAAACTTGACCCGCCCCATGTATCTATGTATGTTCTATATTTGAAAAATGAGGGTCGACTCCTGTATCGTAGGTATGAAATTTTATAGTTGAAAGGCGGGTCTAGTTTCGACCTACTCACGTGTCGATGTCGCTGGCCTGCGTCTTCTCGGCGGAGTGCGAGGAGCCGACCTGCTCGCGGCGGGCGCGCGCGCGGTCGTTGTACTCCGTGTCCATGATGGCGAGCGGCGCGGGCGCGTATAGGTTCCTCAGGCGCGCCAGCTCCAGCTGGTGCTGTCTCTGGACGCTGCATGTGCGCGTGTATGCCACCTTCTTCTCTTTCTCCTCGGCTGGACAAAGACAAAAAAAACTCTCCCATTACAGCAATTTACCGGGGGATGCTCTAGTCTACTTGGGTATCACCATAATGCTTATTGCTTCTGGAAAACAGCTTGGCTGTGTTTCGGAGTGATGGCACAGAGATTGTACATGGGCGACATCGACCACTTACCATCAGGTGGCACGTCTGCCAGTTTGCCCATCCAAGTAACATTCATTCTTATCTATAGGGTACAAATAAATAAAGAAACTGTCTGTTTATAATATTAAAGTAACCACTTTTTAGTATATGCGGATGTACCGTGTATACCTAAATATATTTTTATTTTATTTTTGTCTGTCAGTCTGTCTGTCTGTTTGTTCCTGCTAATCTCTGAAATGACTAGGCGGATTTGGATGGGACTTTCACTGACAGATAGCTGATGTTATAAGGAGTATTATTATTATTATTTAAGGGTGGGGACACCAGCAAGGCCAGACGGGTGATCAGTCCTCATTAACGGGACCATTTCACCCAAAAATATAAGGAGTAACTAAGACTATAAAATAACCATCATCAATCCGGATACGTACAACAACAGCTAGTAGACAATAAATATAGACAATATATTCCCTTACTTTCCATGATGAGGCCGGGCTCGCAGTGTCCGCACGTGTCAGTCCCGGGATGGACGTGACACAGCAACTTCGTCTCGCCCAGCTGTATCACGCTGCCGTGGACAACCTGCAACAAAATACGTATCGTCTATTTCAGGTAGCCAATCTGGCAAACGAGCTCATAATGAGTGGTCTGTATCGCCTAACACCAGGTAAACATAAGTTCACCTCGGACAACCACAGGTAAATCATTTTTTTTTATATAGAAGAGGGGGCAAACAAGCGACTCGGTTCATTTGGTAGTAAGTGATAAGCGACATCCATAGACACCCACTACATCATTAGCAGGTTCGTTGCCGGCCTTTCAAATATGAGTATGCTCTTTTCTTGAAGAACCCTAAGTCGTATCAGTTCGGAAACACCATAGGTGGCAGATGATTCCATATGGTGGTCGTGCGAGGCAGAAAATGGCGTAGAAAACGAGTTCTTCATCCTTACAAGTTGGCTATGAATATAAACCTGGGACTACTCCTTACTTCTCATTCATTGCATTGCCAATTCCGGAACGTAACATCTCAAAACGTCTCGGTGTTATTCGTTACACTGCCCTTCTTTCCAATTCATTCCAAATTGGCCATTATTTCTTAAACAAAGCAAAGGTATTTGACGGAAGAAAAAAACTGGATGATAGTACCCACAAAGACGGGAGAGTAACTAGACTACCGGTAAGTTAATACTTAATAACATAGACACACATTAAATCAAAATTCAAACTAACTCACCTCTAGAGGTTGACTCGTCACTGTACTCTCCGACATTCTAATTCCATTAAGTATCGTGCCGTTCTTCGATCCTACATCCACAGCGAAGTAAGCGTTTCTGTCCATATCGTATCTTATGTCCAAGTGACTCTGAAACATAAAGTTATAATAAGTAAATGCTATAGCTAGAAAATGTTCTAGCTGGTATAGGGGCGCGGCTCCACCGCGGCGCACGGAGAAGCTACGCTCGTTTGTCAAGTTTTGCTTTTTGCAAGGAAATGTGTGTTTGTTTTCACTCCAATCTACGGACACACTGCGCATTTATTTTAACACACGTGCGTAGTCTCTGCTTGCGCCGCGGTGGAGACGCGGAATTTTTCTAAATTTCCTACAAGTTACTTTGCAAACATTGTATGCAACCTGCGTGTCTAATAAGATTTAAAAAATTTGAGAGTGTATGAAATTATCCAATCCACTTTGGATCAGCATGTAAACAAACTATGGTTTATTACCATCTACGCTTATTTTCGAGGAGGACAATTATACCAAGCAATGAAACGTAAACAAAAAATACTTTTAGCAATTTCTTTCACACACCGAGACCGTTTTGAACACAATAAAGTGTACTTTCATTTATTCAATATTGCATGCTAAATACTCACTCTAGAAACATTATGATCTTTGATAACTAAAGCATGTTGTTCCCCTTCCCTTCCGATGGTGCCACCATCTTTGGTGATCAGGTACAAGCTTCCCACTTTCAGTTTGGGCAAGTTTGTTTCGCGGATTATGATACGCATGCACGGAGGGTGATGTTTCGAAACGGTTTCTGAAAGTAAAAAATATGATACACGACATTTTCGACCCTTTACACTCCACTGCTGGCCTCTTACAATCAATGCCAAGATCCCCTCTTATCCAACTAGGAATGATAACAGGAGATCATCGTCCATCCGACCGTCGTTGTTAAAATCCAGTTTCAACTGGATTATAACAACCGCCCGGGCTGGTAGACTGCCCCATCGACTTTCCAGATGATGGTGTTAAGTCTCAAGCCACTTCACATTAAGATATTTGAATAATTAATAAAAAAAAATCTGCAGTCATTAATGTGTGTTAAGGTTACACAAGTCGCTTATCTTTCCATACAAACGCAGAACAGTAATTACTACAATGTTTGACGTTGACCATGAAAAACCAAGTATAATATAAATTGATCTCGTCGTTATCTATGTGTGTATGTACCCAAAATCGTTAAAAAATTATACATTTTAAAAATACAAGCTTCTAAACTTGCGTATTTCAACACTTATTTTAGCCCAACTTTGGGCGTAAATAAATAGTATACCGAGCACGAAAGCTCAAAAATAAAGCCCGTAGAGATATAGTTTAGTTATTCAAAAGATAAAATAATTTTATTTTGAAAAGATACACTAATTAGTTTTTCTATAATAACTGTTTTACTAAAAGGACAATTTCGGAATGAATCATTGTGCATTTCATTCTAGCACACATGTTCGCGCCTTATGTCAGGTGAGATAGCAATCATTTTGTTAGAGTTCACGGCATCGACTAGTTCAACCTTAAATATTACTATTACCCTAAACCCACTAAAATTGGCATCTCAACATAAGCAAACCCTGGAAACTTTATTTAATACTTAATACAGATATATTTTGACACTTAATTTACCATCATCACTTGCAGTTGATGTGCTTATATCCGATTCAACATCTGAAACTTCATTGCCGCTGTCACTACATTCACCATCTTCTAATTCTTCTTTGTCTTCATCTTTATCTTCACAAACTGTGGTTTTGCCATTTGACACATTTTCTTCTTTAGAATCTTTATCTTCTTTACAGGCTGACTCTTCTTTAGATTCCATTTTATTCTTTGCAATTTTTCTTCTTTTCCTCTTTGATTTATTTTCATCCTGTAATAGAACATTGTGTATGTTGGTATTTTGAACTTACTTGTTAACATT
This sequence comes from Helleia helle, assembly GCA_963853865.1. Classification (NCBI taxonomy): domain Eukaryota; kingdom Metazoa; phylum Arthropoda; class Insecta; order Lepidoptera; family Lycaenidae; genus Helleia; species Helleia helle. The sequence continues at coordinate 12,049,844 of OY971433.1, read as the reverse complement.
CTATTTACCTAAGGCGTGTGCGCCTCGAAGTGAAACCTGAGATAAGCTTTCAGTCAGGTTATCAACATCGTCAGGAGTGGTGGTCTGAAAAAAAATGTTTCCTTAATTACTTCCACTTCTATAATACCTGGTTTAGTTTATAATAAATGAATAAAAATAATATTGTATTTTTCTTTATTATCCTTGGTTTGTTCATAAAAACAGACAATTCTCTAGTTCATGTTGAAGTAGATGTGACAAAGTGAGTGGTTCTCAGGCTTTAAAAATTAAAAATGCTGTTTAACCTGCCTGGCTGTGTAAAATCCCATATTATCATGGAGGTCCCTGAATAACAAGTGTCATTTAACAAATTTACGACATACAATGTCATCTTTAACGTATTTGGTGTTCTGGGTACTAGGATAGGAGGCCCCCATTACAAATCACCAAGGACTATTCTATTAAAATCTGATTGGATTGGGCACATGCCCAGAGTGCCCAGGAGAAAAGATGGGCCTACTAAAAAGTGCAAGCATTATATTACACTAGTTTTATAATGGGCCTTTCTATTTACCTTTTTATGCTTCTTTGCTTTTTTAGTTTGTTTTGGAGGCACTGATACTTGTGCAGACTTATCAGGGTAAGAATGGAATACAAATGTCTTGTTCTCATTGGAGTAGTAATAATAGCAACCGGTGTCTGTGTGGTAATATAACCCAAGTTCCTGAAAAACATACAAAAAGAACATTTTAAATTTAGAGAATATCTTTTTGTTTAATATTAAAGGTATTTTTTTTATTCATTTAAGGTTGTTCCACATAGATAGCTCTTATGCCAAACAATATGACAACATCAGTAATTATATAAATCTAAAAATATCCGTAGGGCATAGACACAAAACATGCGGTGGCATGCCGCCTTGCTTTATACAATGCATCAGTATTAATTGGGATTATATTTGTAGTGTTTAAAATATAAATACAAAAACTGGATCAAATGGATCTTATAAGATTTTCATTATAGTCTGACAGTCCACTACCTTTTGAGTTTTATGTAAGATAAAAAAAAATTAAACATTTTATGTTAGTTGGAATATAAAATTCTTTTTATTTGATTTATTATTATTAAATTACCAGTAATACAAAACAAAACTAACCGGACTATAGTAATATCCAGTTTTGTAATCATAATACATTCCCGCTGACTCAACATAAACCATCCCCGACTCTTCAATTACATTTTGTGCTACTTCCTTCACTTGCTCAGCTATACTCTTTTCTCCGTCATCACTGATGATCCACCCCGGTGATGATTGCTTATCAAAGTCTCCTGCTACACTTTTAGATTGTGGAGTTTCTGTTGTATCTATACCTGATTTTATGTCTGTGTTAGCCAATTCCCTTTTTAAATAGATTTCATCTGTTTGTGTGGTTTTTTCAATTGTTTTTACTTCAGTTTTTGTACTCCTGCACTTATTATCTGGTGTAACTTTAGTTTTGCTAAGTGCCTGAAGTATAAAATAGAATAACTTATCAAGTTAAAATTACTATTCATAGCCGTTTAAAATTTTAATTATAATTGTACCTATATTACCGTTTCATAATCATGTTTTAATTTCTTTATTAACCGACTTTTCGTTTTTACACATAGCCTCATTTTTAAAATAAGTCTATATATTTCAGGTCGAAACTTTAAGGACTTGCGAAGATTGCGGAGATTAAATATTTTTTTACGTTTAATGTTCGTTAAAACAGGATAATATTCTTTTGAGGCTTCCATTGCTAACAAGAAAGTTATTTAACTAAAATTATTTGCTTTTTTTACCAGAATAACTATTTACAAAATAATAAAAGTATTTCATCGGCACAATATGAGCTTTGAAATTTGACATCTGACAAGTGTTAGCTGTCAAGTATATCTTTTTTTCTTTCTTTATATTAAAGGCATTAGCTACTAGGCTATTAGCCATACTAAATACAATTATTCGGTCTGTAATACGGAGAAATGGCGGGAAAACCCAACGAGCGCGGCTTCGCCCCTAACCGCGCGCCGCGATACTTCCCGCCATTCTCCTGTCAAGTATATTTTTAATGTTAGGATCTGGATACAAATATTTTGTCCACACAACTTTAAACATCAAGCATATGCTCGATGATTTTGAAAATGTTTCATAGTTTGAATTATTATTATTATCATCATCAGTCCCTATCTGCCAGCAGTGCTGAACATATGCCTCCCTCAAAGAACGTCAAAACGACCGATCCCTCGCCACTCGCATCCAACACCGACTGCCCACTATCATAGTTTAGAGTTTAGACTATGACAGTATATTATAAGTCTATGGTTTAGACCGTAGACTAGGTTAGGTAGTAGGTTAGACCTATTAAAAGTATTAAACAAATGCAGAATTATTAAATGAGTACGGTTACAAGAAAACCCATTTGACGTTGGTGTATTTCGTAAATAGAGTATGCTCTAAATATGTCATCAGCGTATATAGGAAGTGGGAAAGTCTACATCTCGACCAAAACAATTAGGTGCATGCCAAGCGACACCGAAACCGAAGAGTTTCACAGAGTTCGCTGTTCGAGTTGTATACATACATTGCGGGTTTGCAAAATACATAAGTCCTAAAATTTTCTTAAAAAAACGTTTCTGAGATAAATGGTTATATGAATTATATTGTATATAAATAGTATATTATTAGGGTTAAATCTTTGCAAGGGTTTCAAGCTTATCAGCTCTTTGGTTAACATTGGGTTTATTACATAGTAAAACAAAAACAAAATAAATCACTAGACCATTTTATTCCATAAAAAAGACATATATTACATAAATAATGTGCGTTTTAATGAGAAGTGTCTGAACAAAATAGCAGCTGTATTCAAATAAATAAAATTATGACAATGGTCGGTATACGTGGACTTCATTAAGTACAGCTAGTGTTAAATAAAAATTTATCATAATATTATGTAAAACACTTTCAATCACGTTGATTTATAAAATTGTATAACACTAAAAAGATCTATAAATGCAAAATTCTAAATGAGTATATAATAGAAAAAAATACATCCAAAGGAAAAAAGTTGCAGCTCGTTTCGATTATATCCCTATCATTTACATTTGTTAACCTTAACTCTATGGTAATAATAGACAAGTACAAAATGATGTTTTATTCTTAAAAATATTTTTATAGCCTATAACTAGGGTCAGTTAATAACTTACATGCTTACGTGCATGCCGCCTCACTAGATACATGCTCAATAAAGTAACTTTGCCTATAGGAAATGGCGGCACATGCTAATTAAATTTTTGAACGTTACAATGTGCTTCGCCTGTTCTAAATTCGAACAGCGTCTAAATTCCTATCAATCGAAGAGACGGTTAAACTTTACACACTTTCTAGTTGAAGAAACCACCGACCGTGTCCTCAAACGAGCGAAGACATCGATTAATATAGTGCCATTAGTTACACATCCATAACACCGTATATATAACATTTTATACCACTACATTTCACATACACACAATATAGTCTATTTAAATATTTGTGTCTGGAAGATCTATTCTAAAGACTAAATGTTCGGATATGTTATCATTTTACAAGTTTCGAACTGCACTTTTAGCCAATTTATACATTAGTTTGGTCTCCGATATAAGGTGCGTACGTTTTCATCTATTGAATATTAATACGGAAAATTCGTATATATTAGGACATGGCCGTAATTCGAGGCTATCGCAACATCTACTTCAACTAACACACTAAGAATATTCACCGTAAGTCTTCATAGTCCCACAAAATACAATATAAAGTAACTATCTACTTCGCGTCATCTCATACATGAAACGCGCGGTCACAATTCCTTTCGATATGAGGTTCGTTTACTTTATCCTAATTTAGTTTTCGTAATAAATGCATTCGGTTTTTAATTTTTAAAAAATCGTTATATCGCCAGGAAAAAAATCTGTCTCGACTAGGTTCTTACAAAAAATATCTGTAGAAATTATTTGTCGTATGTACGACAAGATGGCGCTCTGGGCGGAGCGATCTTAAGGGGGCACGTATGGAGGAGGTTTCCTGTACGTGGGAGTGGCCTTGGGGCGGGGCGGCGTGCGGGACGCGGCGAAGGGTGGCGGTGGGCGGTAGGGGGCGTCATCGGCGCGGTAGTCTGGCGCTGGCGGCAGTAGCGGGGGTTTTTCCTCACGCATGATGACAGGGCTCTTGTCCGCCGGCTCCGGCTCCGCGCGCTCCTCTAACTCGTCCTGGAATATCACCGGGATACCCTTCGACCGGAACGCCTGCCTCTCTTCCTCGTCGCCGACGCTCATTTTACCTGATCGTATGAATGTAATGCTGTAGTCATTATTATTATTTATCGGTGTTGTGATTAATTATTTGCATGCAGCTGAAAGAGGTTTCATGCATTGTCGCCCATTTCTCTGATGTGTTCTAAATTTTATGTATCTATTTCTCGGGAAATTACTTTAAAATCGATTACAAAATTCCACCCCAACATACAGCCCAAAGTAAGCTATTAAAACATAAGGAAACAGAACCACATCGAAACACTGATAAAACTCTTTCATTTGCGTTGGCTATAAAGATTAAACAATAAATTATATTTTGATGTTATTATGTATGAAAGATGGTAGGTGCATTATAATTATTATAAAATACTATATTTACAAATTTAGTTTTCTATATTTTTCTGATAGTTTGGAGGTATTAAATATATTAAGTAGGTATGCAAAGAAGCTATGTACTTTGCATAAACAGTAGTTTGTGATGTAATTTAATTTAGAAATTTGTGCAAAAACAATTTGAACAATCGTTAATAATGGTTGAAGCGAACAAATAAACTATTTATTCTAGAAACAATGATAAACAACAAAAATGTGCAGCGTGCACATCAAAAAGGAGCGATAGTTCACCTTTTTCTTGTCAAGTATTCGGGTCCTCTATGATTAAAATTTATATTAGTAACGGTAGACGAGGTACTATTTTATTTATAAATAATAAACTACAATAACTAGTAATTCCTGCTAATAACAGCCATTCTATATTATATTACGGGACGGACCAATATTTATAGGGAAAAGAGACATGACATGAATCAATCGATTCCTACAATTTGGTCTAAAAAAAAGTATCTTAAAGGCAAGATATTACTCTCCTAATTAAGTAAGCAACTTGTATACTAGCTGTTGCTCGCGGATTCGCCTGCATTAAATTAAGACAGTTTTTACAGATGCATTAAGTATTAATGCACTATAAAGTCAATGAATCATCATATTTTTTGCATATAAATTCTTTTTAATAGTCTCAAAAATATATTTAATGACATTTTTTCATTCTAGGAACTCATTTAACAACCTAAACATATCTCACTAGTCACTAAGGCCTATTTAAAAATAAAAATAAAACCCACCAGTCCGCCGTCTCCTGTACAGCACACACGCGATGACTCCTGCCACCAGGATCATGCAGACAATCACTATGGCTGGGATCACGAAAGTGAGCAGGTAATCCGAGTACTCCGCCCCCGCCGCCGCCTTATTGGGCGTGGTGTGGGGCGGGGCCACCTTGGGCGTCTTTGTGCTCTGCTCGGCGCACAGCCCCAGCGGTATGAGGCGGATGGACATCACCTTGAGGTCCTTGTCGAACACCTGGTCGACGATCTCGCGCAAGTTGCCGCCCCCCGCCCCCCGGTCGTCCACTATGATCATCTTCCTCAGGTCTTCGATCTCCTTCTTCGGACACCTGTCCATTGGCAGGCTCGTGTTGTACCTGGAATTAATAGCAATAAAGTTTCTCATCTTCGTCATATATAAGTAGAACCTATAGTAACAAAAATTAAGGTAACTGAATCGAGCATATAACCGGAATAGAGCTGTAATGCTGTGTTTTGTATAAAAACAAATTCCGCCAAATTGTTGCTGCGACGCTGCGCCGGTTCTGCGCTCTGATTGGCCGACTGGTGGCCATTGATAGATGATTGGCCGATGGGACGTAGTAGGACGAGGTACACACAGATCACTGGTTGGTTAAATTTCTATTACGTCATTGATACACGTCATAGTTTCGGAATTTTATGGCTCCCATTTTATTGCTCCATGCGGTTATATGTTCGATGGGTAACTGTCATCGTAGCCTGTGCACGTGATCGAGTTTGTTCTAACTAACGCGACGTTCTCCGGTAACCCATCCGGACGTTTTACTCCAAGACACATGGGAGACCTCGGCACCAGTAACTATACATTACATACAGTAAACACACTGCTTAATATCCTTTTCTTTTCGAAACAGTGATGCCTTTTAGCGTAATAGCTTCGTACTAGGGCACTACTCGAGGGGCCCTACTCACTAGATTCACGAGCAGAAGCGGAAAAGATCATATTATACATAGTGCTTTTGTTCGTAGGAATTTTTGTAAAAGCTTACAAATAAAAATAGTTCGGTTGAAACTTAATGAGAAACAATTTCCGTGCAGTGAACGTCCCATAGATGAGAGTGGCGGAGGATCGGTCATCTTGGCGTTATTGAAAGAGGCCTACTAACATTGAACAGAAAATATTGATTGTTGAAGCGTTGAAATATTGTCGATTAGTAGATAAAAATAAATAAACAAATACCGAGGAAAACTTATATAGAAAAGATCAAGGCGAAGGTGCAGGTCGTATCAGGAGGTGAAGGAAGCAGAGAGAAGGAAGGACTGGAAATGAAGAGAGAAGAAGAAAATAGATACAAATAGAACCAACCATATAATGGTAGTGGGGTTATCCGTGATGCTCTGTATCCTGATGTTGTCGGTGTCTTTCTGTCCGAAGAGCGCTGCCAGTTTCTCCACCACCTTCCGCTTGTTGGCAGCGCTGTCCACGAGGCTGGGGGAATCCATTGTCATCTGGAACTCCACCGTGGGACGGATGGTAGGAGCTTTCGCAACCTCCACTATGAGACTGTCGTATGCGCTCTTCTTGCTAGAATCCTCGGCGATCTGGAAATGGAATATTTTTTATGTTAGTTGTATACCTAGGCGAACGGACGTGCCACTTGATGGTAAGTGGTCCGTGTCACCATTCATGTGTTTCCTATCCTGAGACAAGCAGACGGGAGCGCGGCACAGCGCATCCCTTCCATTGGACTATAGTGGAAGTATATGTGTGGTACCAGGTGGCCCCACCATGGTTCAGGCCTTGATGTTCTGGTGGGGCGCAGTAGCCTAGAGTGAGGCCAGCACCTTGGACGAAGCTGATTGAGCCGAGGGGGCTCTTTGTACCCCTCTTATAAGAAGATGGGACAGAAGAGCAGGGGGCAAGGGGCGAGGACGGGAACCTCACCCTATTGTACTGTCCCGACGTTGGGAGGGGTTGTGCTGTGTTGCGGGCCAACCTGACTAGCCGTGGAGGTGCCCCATTTGCTCTACTACTAGATCCGGGGCACCTCACCAAAGGTGGCATTGGTGGCACTCGCCGGGTTTTAGTGGGTAGAGCTGCGTCCACTTATCAATATTCGGGCGCAGCGAGTCCCACATATCCGCCTGGGGAGGCCCGCTCCTCTGCGGGATGCCTCTAAGGCATTTCCCGGCGTAAAAGAAAAAAACGAAATGTGTGCTGAGACACATAGTAAAAGTGAAACTTCAACGGACAACAGTCACGCGACATGCAATAGAGAACAAATTTTGAGGCGATGTAATAAAAGTTTCACATTAAAAAAATATGTTACCAGTTGGTAGTGCGCGCTGCCCTCGTCGGCAGCGGAGGGCAGGCCGTAGAACTCCTGGTTGCGCGCGTCGAACTGCAGCCAGTGCGCGGGCGGCAGCGGCGAGCGGTCACTGAACCGCAGCGACAGCTGCAGGTTGCGCGTGCCACCGTCCTCCGGGTCGAAGAACGTGTCCTGAGATAATTAATTAAGGTTACACAAGTCACTCATCTTTCCATACAAACGCAGAACAGTAACTACTACAATGTTTGACGTTGACAATCAAAAACTAAAGATAATATCAATTAACCTCATCATTATCTATGTCTGTATGCACCCAAAATCTTAAATTATACATTTAAAAAATACAAGCTTCTAAACTTTCACATTTCATCACTGATTTTAGCCCAACTTTGGGCGAAAATTAATAGTATACGGAGCAAGAAAGCTCAAAAATAAAGCCCGTACAGATATAGTTTAGTTATTTAAAAGTTGAAATAGATTTATTTTAAAAAGATACACATAATGGTTTTACTATAATAACTATTTTGCTAAAAGGATTTTTTAGGAATAAATCATTATGCATTTCATTCTAGCACACATATTCGCGCACTATGTCAGGTAAGATAGCATTCATTTAGTTGGAGTTCGTGCCGTCGAATTGTTCAACCTTAATACATATAATATATACATAGGTAAATTTTTTGATGAAAAATATCCGATAATTTGGAACAAAAAATCCGCCATTTTTTCTTTTGTATTTGTTCTATCAATATTGATATACTGTCACACTTCTTCTTCTTTTAAGTACTAGCTTCCTTTAGGATTTGCCAACATCCGAGTGCTTGAATATTATGTTCGGTTAATTAAAAAAATTTACTCTACTAAAGGTGTGGTTTTGTGTGAATACAAATTTTTGCCAAAAACACAAACAAAAGACAAGTTTAGAAATTTAAAATCTGTTGGTCCACCTGTCACACTTAACTTTAACGACAGCTGAAATCCATCAAGTCGTTCAAGCGCGCAAAAGAAATATGACATACTTAAAAAACATGACTCACATAAAAAGTAGAAAATAAATGAGGGCGCTACTGTCGCTTGTAGGCAATACTGTACGTGACGGAAGAAAGGAACTCGACAATTTCGTTATTCTTAAAATTTTGACAGCTGGTCCCCGTAGTTTTAAGCATATAATATAATACGACTTGCAGTTCCGGAGTTTTTTTTATGTCATAAGGAGGCAACTGAACAGTATGGTGAGTACCGACGCCCATAGACATTCGCACAATCAAAAGTTATGCAAATGTTGCCCTCCTTTTCCCTATCCCCCAATGGGCCATCGGAAACTCACTAACCGCACGAAACGCGACTGCATAGCTATCACTTGACGCCGGTGTTGTGTGAGCGAGAGGTATCGTTCCGGTCGTGCCGGCCCAATTCGGCTGCAAAGCATCAAGCATAAGTATAGACACGGTGTACTCACATCGGGCACCTTGTGCACGAGCAGGTGTCCGGCGACGGCGGTGAGATGGTCCACCTGGTTGCGCGTGACGGGCGGGTAGGTGTTGGGAGCGCGCGCGTCAGGCCGCCCGCAGCGCCGCACGCCGCGCGCCGCCACGCCCCGCACGCGCAAACCCGTCATCGCGCGGGACAGCGCCTCCGATGGGACGCCGCTGCCTGGCTCCGTCTCCATTATCTGCAAGGCAATTAACAGCTGATCTAGATACCTATATCGAGTAGATAATAATAATAATTCTCATTATTTATTTCAGATTGCTGATATAGCTGAAAGATATTTGTAACTAAAATTATAGATATTTGATCTGCGGGCTTACTCTTGTCACTCGATCCTATTGAAATTTAGGATTGGGATCGAGAACCTGTCAATCGGTAATCTTGTACGCTACACTAGCGCACGATTTGACTCGATCAAAGTGGAATTTTATGTAACTAATTAAAATTGGCATTTCTCAATCTAGTATGTGCATTTTTCGCATTCTTGACAATATTTTGATGTTGACGTATCGACTTCGAAATCGAATTTGAGATCGAATGACGAATTTACACAGTTTAAAAGGTACATTAAATTTTAACGAATTTTTATTTCCGTGTATTAATTTATATTATAGTTATTATATAATATATAATATTGTCGTGTGTATAGGCACACGACAAAAATTTAACAAAAACTAACATACCTTCATAAGCCTATTAATATCCTCAGTGGGGCAGATAGGATCCTTTGGAAGGGTATCATTGGACCAGACGAACTCGTACTCGTCGCCGCTGGTCGCATTCAGTACCGTCAGGTGTTCCATATCCGTATCCCGGAACAGGTTGACGATCCCCTCCAGCGCGCGGATCTGCCAATCGACCGCGCTGGGGAAGTGGGAGGTGGGCTCCAGCCGCAACACGAACTGGTGGTTGATGGTGCGGGCGCTCTTGTGCTGCTGCACGGTGATGTCGAGCGGTCCGCGCGCCACGAGCCCCTCGCTGTCTTGGGCTTCGACTATGAAGTTCCAGCGAGACACGTGGGATTCCAGCGGCCTGGAATATTTAGTGGATTTTCAAGCGAGTTTAAAGTTCCATCGATACACGAGCACTTTTTGCAATTTTAAACAATTAATCTTTTTGGAATCGTTTTAAAAATAATAGGTATATATACAACTTCTATGTTTCGTGTTCTCTATTTATTTATCTGTACTAATGTTATAATAAATTATAGTTAAAAAAAACTAAAAAACATGCTTTAATTTTTATAAGATTATTAGATTTATTAATAGAAGAATTAAATGGGTTAACAAAATAAATAAATGATATTACTTATTGTAAAAAAGCGTGAGGTGCTCGATATTCATTGTTAAAAATATTTCATCGGTATCGATTTCTAAAAAGTGAAGTTAGTATAAAAACTTAGTTACAAGCACCACGCTGTTGTCCGTTTGCCCCCCTCCCCCCTCTTCTATAAAAATAATAAAACATAATATATAAAACGACCAAGCCACTCACAGTCCGTAGACCTCCCGCTCGGCGGGGTTGAACTGTATCCAGGAGTTGTTGCTGAACGGCACGTTCTCCGCCTCGTACATGCGGAAGGTCAGGTTGCTGCCTTCCTCGGGATCGGAGAACAGGTTCGCCGGGATTATGTATCTGAAATGTCAGAATAACAAAATATATAATACATAATATTAAATAATAGACAAAAGGAGGGCAACGCATCTGCATAACTTTTGGTTGTGGTGAGCGTCGCCCGTGAACATACATTCACTCCGGACTAGCCTTGGAAACTCATTTTTATTTTTATTTTTTTATTTATTTAATTTTGAGGAGGAACAACAGCTAAAGCACTTTCACAGATACACAATTAACATATAAACATAAAGCTAACAATAGTTCCCCACAAATAGATATTTTTTATATTTTGTATTTGTATTTGTGTATTTATTATATTTTGTATCATGTAATCGCGGAACAGCAACACATTAGTTTATACCTTCTCTATAATTTCTAAATATCTATAAAGGCGAAAATATTCAAGTTATAATCATCATTAATCCGGATACGGTTGTAAATCTAAGATAACGCAGGCAGGTGTGCAGCAGCTAGTACTATATACGGACTATAAGCCGTATTCGATTTTCGACAGATGATAAAATTTCATTTTCTAAACTTGAATTTCATTTTGCCAGATACCTACATAAATCGCACCGTCATAAATTACTACGATGATCACACTACTTCTTTGAAGTCACTATTACTATTATTGAAAAAAGTGCGTGCGTACAAAGTACCTACACATGTTAGAAGTGAAACTTATTTGGCAAACTAAATTTTAAATCTCGTTTATATTTATACTAATCTAAAGCTTTAACTTTCCGAGACTTGCGATGCGACGTTCGCTCGATCTCACACTCTCTATCGATCTTTCTCACTCGCTTGCTCCCTACTCTCACTCCATGGTTATGTGCTTCATGCTACGTTCGCTCTTTCTCACTCTCTCTCAATTGGTCTCAATCACTCTACCCTCTTCTTGGGCAAAAAAGTTGCACATTTTCGTGACGTTTCATTCGTAAAAATTGTACCCTCGCGCATGAGGTTCCACTTAAAAAATCCCGTACCTGAAAGCCTTCCCGGCTGTGATGGCCAGTTTCTTCATGTGGTTCTTGAGAACCGGTGGCTGGTTGACGGGCATCGGGAACGTCACGGTCTCCGTCGTCCGCCCCACTATCGTACTCGATCGGTCCGTCGACGTTATTATATCTACGATTCCCTGTAATATCAAAAATTCATCAATCATAAATACTAGATGTATACGTCGAGTATAAACAATAAAATAGTTTGGATATAAACTACAATAATAACTATTTAGAAAAAACTTTATGCGTATAACGTACTGCACGCAAACTTGACCGTAAGGCGTAGCGTAAAGAAACGCTTTGCGTCTCACCTTGCATTTAATGGACTGCAAATAATTCATTAAAACTATTTGATCTCGCCCTTATTCAATTTAAGCAAGCGAAAAAACTAACACTTGTGTGCTGAATATTAATATTACTTAGTAACGATACAAAATAATTATAAAGTATATTGTGTCAAATCATCGAGTTTATAGCCGGAATAGAGCAGTAATGTTATGTGTTTTGTATGAAAACAAAATTCAACAAATATGTGCTGTGACGCTGCGCCGGTTCTGCGGTCTGATGTGCCGACTGATGGTCATTGATGTATGTTTGGCCGATGCAATGCGGCGTATATACAGATCACTGGTTGGTCGAATTGCTATTACGTCAGTGACAAATCACTGACAAGTTTCGGAATTTTATGGCTCAAATTACTACTGTATGTGGTTATATGCTCGATGTATGAAATGTATTTATAGAATACATATATGAAACGTATGTGTTACATAAGACGATGATATTATACTTTTACATATATGTATATATATATACGACAGTAATAGATGTATGTCCTTATACATATACATAAACAGTACAGTTACCAAAATATTTCACTGTAAATTATTATCTTTGAGAGATTCATATAAGGCACAAGGAAAACGTCATCATAGTTAATAGAATCAGGCGTTACTTTGCGGAAATCCATTATATAAGATATTAAATTAATTAGCAATTATCCCGCGAAACACGCAGTCTTTACAGCAAATGTGTGAGTGCACGCATATGCATGCATATAGCACCGCCCTCCTTTCCCACACTGCATATGCGTACACTCGCATGCACCACCACCCCCCACATGCACCACAACCACAGTAAAATACCACCACCAAACAATCTACGCACGCATCATGTAGACTACGATTAGTAATCGTAGAGTCTACATCCTGAGGATGCCTCGGTGTCGGGGCGAAACGTGCGTAGATTGTTTGGTGGTGGTCTTTTACTGTGGTTGTGGTGCATGTGGGGGTGGTGGTGCATGCGAGAAAACGTCATCAGCCTGTTTTAATTTACATATTGAAAATCAAGGCGTCATTTGTACCATTTTCTAAAAAAGACTAGATACACCTAGATCTTCGTTTTGCTAAATGCGGTATCTAAGGCCTTCAGTACTGCGTTATTTGTGTCTGCCACTTGATATAAACTCTAATGTATAAACTGAATAGACAAATAGTCTATTAGACAATAGACATAGATAAATGTTTTTAGTAAATACACATATTAAGAATTCTACTTTGTATTCCCGTGTAACACTACACTACAAGTGCGCACCCAACTACCCAACAGTGCATGTTGTGAGCTTCATAGAAAGTATGTAATAAAAAACATAATAAATACTCTAGAAAAAAATATTAATAAATACAAATTAGTTATTAAATTGGAAGTTATAATAAAATTCATCATCATCACAGCCAGACATAAGACTTTTAGATGAATACAAAAACATTCAACAGTCAACATTTGACAGAATTAATTTTCATTGAATTATGATCAAATACATTTTCAGTTCTTAAATTGTAAGAACTAGTTGGCAATCGAACACAAAAAACGAATCGATCTCTATGGGGATTTTCTCATGTATTTTTTGTATACATATCTGCTAATAAAATCATTTGATAAATATACCTACACCCTCCTACTAAAGAGTAAAACGATGTTATTCGCTCCGTACGAACCAAAATATTTGATTTGAGGATACCGGTATTTTCCGCTGCTGGAAGATCAATCTTATTTAGTTGATAGACCAACCAGAGCGATTTTATTCCCAGAATAAAATTCCAAAACGTTACACAAATGATTTTCAGATTATAATGTTGATTATATGTATATGATGTAGATGTTATTAGTTAGATTCAATACTTACAGTTCAAATCCTTATTTCGCATTCCAAAATAAAAGAAAAACCAAACTCCTACGGACCTGTTTGGTGACTTCCTCTGTAGTTGTCTGTTGTGCTGTTGTTGTTGGAAAAGTGTTCGGCAACGTTACAACAGCCTCTGTTGTTGTTGACGTCGATTGTGTTGTCGGCGCTGGTGTTGTTGTTGTAGTTGTTGTCGTCGTTGTTGTTGATGTGGTTGAACTGGAGGTGGTAGACGCTGAAGTGCTTTCCGGAGGCTCGGTATCAATCGACGTCGGTAACGGAGGTTCGGTCATCGTGGGCAGTTCATTCGACGCTCGGATTATAACAGTTTGCTGAAAGTGTCATGCTTACGCTCACAACGTGATATAACTTTGAAACAACGTTCAAACGATCGTGACATTCGAAAACCATAGACAATATATTAACTTGAACGTTATTACAAAATTAAAAGATTAGTAATGTATTTACAGATTAAATTACAATGTGATTTGAAATGGTAATCAGTCTATATCTACCCCGAGTTAGGAAAAAAACCACTCCCAAACAAGACGGAAATTAGTGTTTGTATTTCTACGATTTGTGAGTTAGATATCAATTGAAGTTTTGCGAATACAGTTGTACGTACAGTTTCAGGTTCTGTGGGGACGTCCGCTGTATCATCGGGGGTGTGATCCAACCTCAAGTCCTCATCGAGTCGTCGAGGGTTGATAGGCAGGGGCTCCCTCGAGAAGTTGACGTTGCTAGCTTCGGACGCCGTCTCGCTGTACGGAGTTATCTTCACTTTGTGTTCCTTTAAAGAGATATAAAGAACTTGAATAACATGTCATTTCAGATAAATTTGAAAGCAATTTATTTAATTTGCCCATAAAAAAATCTACCGTGTACCGTGTCTATTGTAATAAACAAACTTTTTTTGTTTTTTTGGTTGCTGACATAACACTATTCTAAGACTAAAATAACAAATGCATCTAACTAGAACATTCGACGAACAATCCAAAAATATAGCGCACATGTGAACATAGTCTAAGTATCGAGCTGAAAAATCACACAACTACACAAATACGAAAAATATCAAATATGCGGGAACGTCTCTTCGGCATTTTGCTATAAAATCCGCAGCATTTCATACATAACATCAAGTCTCGTGCTTCAAACTGATCTACTGAAATACAGGCTCGGTAAGACAAACACTCGGTTAGACGACGAGGCTTCAAAACGGCATGCAAAAAGTTGGAGTGGGTTACGACAAACCTCTGTCATATACGTATTAGTGGAGGCGGACTCAGTGGTCTCCGTGGGCGTGTATTCTTCTGTGGGGGGTATCGTAGCGGCCGGCGGCGGAGGGGTCGGGTTGGTCGGAGGGGTGTCGGCGGTGGACGCGGGAGGGGGCGGGGGTGGGTCAGTGGAGGGGGGTCGCGGGGGGGTCGTCGCCGGCTGGTCGGTGGGCTCGGTCTGAAACGTGTCGGTGGTGGTGTGTGGCGCGTAGTCGGGCTGGCCGTGGTGGTGGCGGTGTGGGTGCGGGGAGGGGGGTGCTTCCACCTGGCGCCGCGCGTTACACACATGGTTAGTACTGACACCCGTTATGTTACACTAGTTGCACTTTCCTCTGTTTGCAGGCTCTTACGTCCACTCTTTAAGAAATTCTAGTAAACCTTTTGGTACTAATATTTTTGAATAAATCAATATTTGACATATTTTGTATGGAATTAACAGCGCCTCTGTCGCCTGAAAGAGGAACCATAATTCCATACAAAACGCATACGCCATCCAGGTAGCCAAGAACCTCTCAACTACCACGATTTCGTATTATATCTATCATTATCTCAATCATTTCATAATAATTATTAGAGCTTGTATAACAGATAAAAGCGCTACTAAAAGGAGCCAATAAGTAAACTGATTAAATAATTATTAGGATTTTGAATTTGGGTATGTTATTGTAGAACAAAACACTATAAAGCCTTGTCAGCTTTTACCAATTATTGTTATTTTTATTACATTTACAACAGACGATAACAAACGCACTCAAAGCATGAATTGAAAAAAGTATATACACAATCAATTATGTAATCTATAAATTATATAAGAATTTATTATATAAAAAAAAACATTCCTCAATTTGTATATGGGCAACAGGTTTTCTTTAGTTTTTATGTATAAAAAATCTGTATGTAGGTACACACATGTCATAATTTAAAGGATCTAAACTAGCAAATACTTATTTTTTTATTGTTATTGTCAGGTGAATAATGTGAAAATTGGGATTGAAAGTAAAAGTTTCGATAAACTCAAGAGGGGTTTTACAAACGCTGATTAAATAAATCATTCAACATTCCATGCTATGATACGATGTTTTTTCTGTGCTTATAAAGAATTTAAAAAATGATATTCAATTTTAAGTTTGTCAAGATATGAAAAGAAGAAGACCAATGGGACAGATCGACAGCTTCATACTTATTATATCTAGACAGAAAAGTTAACCCAAGATTACGAAAAATATTTTTTTCTCTAATATACTTACATCCATTTATTTGTTTAAATGATATTTTTATTAGGATTTTCTATCTTATTTTTTTCTTTTTTTATTTAATTTGTATGAATTCTTTATAAGCACATATTATAGACAACTGTGACATGTATGAGTGCAAATAATTCATTCCAAACTAATAATTAAATGATTTTTCACCCTGTTTTTATTATAACCAACACAAAATATGTTGAATAAAGCAGTTTATGACTCATAAATTTACATTTATTTTTATCAAATCATAGTATGTTTTATAAATAATATTATGACTATAAGTCATAATAGTATGTTTTATAAATAATATTATGACTTATATATTTATAGCAAAAATGTAGCAAATTGAATACAATTTTTTGTAGTTTTTTTTGTCAAGACTAATAATTTCCATTTATTTTCCCAATATTGTCTTCCAAAAGTATGTAAGGTAAGCCGTTAGGAAGTGACCACAGATAATTTTTTCCTGGTGGTAAGTTTCGATCCTTACAATCGTATTCTTAGACAAGAACGATCTCAACTACTATAAATTTAATTAAATAACTAACAGGTGTTCATTATCACATGCAAACAAATATTTTTGTAGACTTATACAACTGGTGCCTAAGTATATTTTGTCAAAGTTGAGAAAAATAACTTTTTCTAAAGTACTTTTTAGTAAACTGTGGTGGTTCTATTTACAACCAACAACGTAGATAAAAATATACCCATTAATGTGGTTGTTAGGGGTAACTCGTCCCTTTAAATACATGGAAAAAATTCTCCCGTTTAACAAAAGCAAATGTACTATGTACGAGAATTGCCAGAACAAAAAAAGAATGTAAATTTGTTTTGAGCACAATTCTGTCAAACCATTTTCGCGAAGTATTTCACGTAAAAAAAAAAACAAAACGTACTAAGCAGATGAATGACATGAATTATGAAAACTCCCGTCCTGATTTTAATTATATTCTATTAACGTTTTATTTCCGATGATCGAAATATTATTAGCATAATTGAACTTAATTAGCTTATTATAATTGAAAATATCTGGTCGTCTTTTGGCAACACTAAGTGACAAATTTGATTAATAATACGATTTTTGTATTAGAAATGCATTGTACCCATTTTATAACATATATGTAAGTACATTAATTTCTACTAGTCATCAATGACAATTATTGGTCGTCAGATTGAGTCTATCATTGGTCCAAAGCTGTATGTGTGGTCCATTGAAAAGAACGGGCGTAACAAACTCAGTTGGATTTACTTAACACATTTTACAATATGATAGTACCTATGTCATATTTTTTTATCATAATGCGTTTTTTCTGCGTTTTCACATACAAAAAAAAAAGTTTTTTTCTTCCAAATTTTAATAAATAATCTTCGGCAATTTTTTGTGCGATCAAAAAACAAGTCTTCATGATTCATCCGTATTATATTAATATAGATTAGCATAGATAATATAATGTGTTAAGTAACGCACCCCTATTCTCAAGGTGGTATCTTCAAAAACAATTCACGGAACGCCCAGCAGATGTGATACATCCATGTCGACATGAGAAATCAAATAGGATCAAATGAAAAAAAACTCACTCAAGACTTAAAAAAGAAAACGACAGTGTCATGCCGTCACGGCGTTTGGTTCAATTTTATCTAAGGGGGTTGGATGTTTCACATCGAAACAAAAACTTTTCTTAGTAATATTATCCCACTTATGGTATTGGTAAGCACTTACTATGTCTGGGGCTGCCCCCACTTCTACTTGGCTGGGGTAGTCCTCGTCTTCATCGTAATCGTCTTCACCGAAGCCGCTGTAGTCATCGTCGGCGTCGGCGTCACCTTCGTCATCGCCCTTGGAGAGTCCATAGTCGCCTGAGTACGAGTCAATCGGGGTCTGTAATACATTCATCAAATCCTTATATACCTATATTTAATTCAGCAAAAAAAATTATGTTAATAATCAGTAAACGATACTATCACATACAAGTCTCTAATAAAAATAAGAATATAAGGCAATTTTTTTTCCTAAAATATCATAATAATTGTGCAATTATTATTTGTTGTCAGTTACGTTAATTATTTGAAAGTTTATATATTATTTACTTACACATTACAGCTCAGCAGCATCGTGAAGAGCCGAGACTACTCCACAGTTACGTAACTTAGAGGTCATTGACTCTACGTATTTGTAGTATTTAACTATTGTGACCATATAATGTACTTTGTATGAATATTTTCAAAACAAATATTTTAAAAATCTGATTGCGCATTTACGATGCTATATTTTTTATACCTAATTATAATTTAATGTATTTAAAAATCTCATGTCACAGTGCTTGTGGTCTCACTTCTCTAAAAATGTTCGACGGATTTTTATGATATTTTTTTTTTTAATATTTAGTATAGATGAGAATAGGTCGTAAAGTAGGTTTCTTTCATATCGATAGGCGATTAGGGATAATCTATCCAGAAATATTTTTTACAGCAGAACAATGTTTACCGGGTCATCTAGTTATAAAACACTTTTATGGTTTTATTCGGAATTTTTTAACGACCCTCAGGAAATACTAATTATCGTTTTATTCTCACTCTTTATAAATCTTAAATAAGTCGTTGAAGAAATCGCCAATCTTTCGGCCAATCACCTCCTGATACGATACGACCGGTACTTGACCTAGAGCAAGAGACCTAAGTTCTTCTCAGTCTACTTCTTGATCCTTCCTATGAAATTTCTTATATACGGGTCATATCGTATTAGGTGGCCAATCGTATCGTATCGCCTTTTCGGTTCTCTACGGTTTTGATTATACTTCTTTTCTCTTTGACCTTTTGCAAAACTCTATCATTTTACCGGTTAATTATTTTTACCGGTTAGAGAGATGCGTCGTGCCGCGCTCCCGGCTGCATGAGTACCCCCCATCTTGTTTGTTTCTCCCGTCAAACAGCTTTGCTGTGTTTCGGAGAGAAGGGCAAGAAAGTCAGTGTAATTACTGGCACCGAGACTTAACATCTTATGTCTCAGGATAGGCAACTCATAAATGAGTTGCCAGGGCTAGTTCCAGGTAACCCCGTTCATGTTCATGGGCAAGGCCTAGGACTTACCATCAGGTGGCACGTCTGCTAGTTTACATGTCCAAGTGACATAAAAAATCGTTTTATTACGTCACAAAAAATGTTCTGCCTGGTATACTCACATCTCTCTTAGGACGCGGGGCAGGTTTGACGGCCAGCAGCCGCCAGCCCAGCACCGGCAGTCGTATCAGCTGCGGGATGGTGCCGTCCCGGGCCTGCTCTCGCAGACCGCCCACCAGCACCTTGTGGCGGGACCAGAGCTTGTCGCCGCAACCCACCTGCGAGACAAATCATTGTGAAATGTTATTATAAGGCTCCCTGACCACAAATGTTAAGTAGGTCATATGAGAAGTCTGGGTTCACCACATGAAAATATCCACATCGCTTGGTAGTATCGTGAGGAAACCTGTATGCCTGACGACATGAAGTCTTTGAGGGTGTGTGAAGTTCACCACCCCCCGGGGCAGCGCATATGTGAACACACTTCTCGCCTGATTTCGAGGAAGAGATTTGTGCCCAGCAGTGGGATGTATAGAATGGCTTACGTTTAAGTAGATGGCAGTGGTGGCATCGCTTCGTCTCCTCTTGGTGTTACCAGGCCCACTCATCAGCACCGTCTGCTTCTGTGCAGCCTCAGCCTTGTAAGGTTCCATCCAAAACTCGTCCTGAAAGTAAATTCAAACTAATGTTATGAATGCGAAAATAGCCCTATCTGTAACATGATGTTTTATCATCCTAAGCTTATATCACCAGCACTGTGACTCGAACAAGAGACAACTTAAAACTTATCCTGAGCGTCAGACCTAAGTCAATCTGCTTATACATCATTAACATTAGACTTTTTTTAAGCTATTGCATAGCTTTTATCGCGGGCCTTGAGCGCGGCGACCGAATCAAGAAATTCCGTAACGAATAAAACCTAACACCCGACGAGAGACGAGATGCTCCGAAATCGGACGAATAAGTAAGCAGCTGTTTGTGAGAAAGTATATAGGTGACTAACTAGATGACGCTTTACATTTTCACATCGTCTCCGTGTTAAATAAAGTATTAAAAATAGAAATAAGTAATAATTTAATAAGTGTACGTGTTATAAGTGTTGAACATTAAAGTGACAATAACTTAGTGAAAGTTTTATCCCAAAATCTACCAAGACTACTTGTTACTTAAACGTCAATTCTTAAAATTGTTCAATTAATATAATTCTATTTTGTTGTGTCCTCTTCTAACAACTTGATGAGAGTCTAACCGCTAAAAACCAAATATATTCTATCTGAAGGATATCGTTGTACCTACGTAAAACTTTTAATAACGTCGAGTATTCTAGTCACGGAATTAAGGTTTCCGTATTTATTTAGTTTCATTAAATCGGATTAAGTCCGCTAGCAGACTAAGCGCTGGAAATGTCCTTTTTACATTCGTAGGACTAGATAGAAGGGTAATAGATTAATTAATACCGACACTTGATATTAACTAGCTTACCGGGTATTCGTTCCACCTTTTCCATTGGGCACTGTGTGCCCAACCCCGCGATCAATTGGGTCCCGTAATATCTCTCAGACTTTCTAATATACCTTTGTGACTTGTAATGCCCTACTATTCTAGTGCCCAGAGCCCCAAATAGGTTAAAGACGGCATTGCCATCACCACGTCTGCCACTGTCTACTCAGTAGCCACACTTACCCCATCCAACGCCATGAAGTTGGCCAACTCCATCAGCGCCCGTATCCGCTGGCGAGGCGCGATCTTATGGAAGGACCCGTCCACCAGAATCGCCAATATCAGCCTGTTCGCCGTGTGTACGCACGAGCCGTACTTCGACTGTGGCTTGTCTTCAGACTTCTTCACCTGAAAGTTATAAAGTATACATAAATTATCATTTTAGGGTTCAATATATCTATAGAGTACTTTCCATTGACAGAATCATGAATTTTGCTAAAGGTTCACAACATACCTATTAAAGGAGAATATCTGAATAATTGTATTAAATAAAAAGACGGAACCCTCAGCTCGCGCTTGTCTGGGTTTTTGTTAAAACTGAAGGGACTTTTAGGAGTCCCTTGCAGCAGAATCAACAATTTTTTTTGATATTACTTATACTTGACTATTACTAATCGTAGAGTCCTGAGGATGCCTCGGTGTCGGGGCGAAACGAGCATAGATTGTGTGGTGGTGGTCTTTTACCGTGGTGGTGGTGCATGCGAGTGTACGTATATGCAGTGTGGGAAAGGAGGGCGGTGCTATAGGCACGCATATGCATACATTCACTCATTTGATTTAAAGACTGCGTGTTTCGCGGAATAATTGCTAATTAATATATAATTTAATATCTTATATAATGGATTTGCGCAAAGTAACGCCTGATTCTATTAACTTTTTTGACTAATATAATAAGTATTTAAACCTAATAGTTATCATTATTGAAAACTTAAATAACATTTTATAAATATCTTGAATCGCGTGATTATGTATTGCGTGTTCAAGTTGTATTACTATTAATATTGAAATATGTAATATCTGAAGCAGTGGTTCGTATCGACAAAACCCATACTCTATATAGTGTCGTTTGTATTTGTAGCACAACATAGAAAACGATCGACAAGTCCAACTTAAAAAGGTTTAAGCCTCGTGACCTATTCTAGTAGACCGAGTTCTTCTGTAACTACTTCTGTCTATATCACCTATAGACAGAAGTAATTAGAGAAAACCTGTCTCCTAGCATAGGTCATAAAAACAATCCAACGAAAAAACATGACAAACGAGTAAAAGAGACAAAACACTAATAGTTCATTATGGCCAATATTATCTAAGGACCGGTGCCTCATTACTGCCATTGTACAAATTATGGGCAGACGTGAACAAGTTATTTATGTTTATCGCTCCTTCTTATGGTCTATGGTCATAGCTAAATACACACACCTTTATTTGGTGTTCTTAAACCATTAACACAAGATACAACAGTAATAAATAGAAATGAACTAAACATAAGTTATCTTGAAAAACTTAATGAGGCATATAATAATATAAGTGTAAGGGCGTGGCTCTACCGCGACGCACGGAGAGGCTTGTCAAGTTTCGGTTTGCAAGAAAATGTATGTGATTGTTTCCACTGCAACCCACGGACAAGCTACGCAAACGCTACGCATTAATTGACATTTTCTTGTAATAATTGTCATTTTAACACGTGAGTAGCTTCTGCGTGGACACAGGTGGAACTGCACCTTAATTTTGTTTAGTATTCAAAGATTTATGCAATTTCTTACTTCAATTTATATAATCATTAGAATTATACATATTTGAGTTCACAAGCTATATATGGGTTCTTTTTTTTGTAATTCTGGAAGACAAATAAAAGATTTTGCAAAAATCATCATGATCATCATTATTAGCTTATTTACTGCAGAACATAGACACTGTAATTAGATTTTTCATTTTGATTATAATGGAAGGATGAGTATCGGCCATAGACCATTGTGGCGATTCAGACCTACATCAAGCAAAGGACGAAAAAAAATGATGATGACGTCGAACGATATTCACAGACAATTGAAAGTTACAAGCCCAAGTAAATAACAAAGTGAGGACTTACTTCAATAGTGAAAGAGTCGGTGGCGGTCAGTCCGTGTGTGCGGGAGTGTGCCACCACGGTGAAGGTGTGGGAGCCCAGGTCCTGTCTCAGCGGTATACCGCTGATGAGACCGTGCTTCGTGTCCACCGCCAGCCAGTTGGGCATGGGCCGACCGTTCTCATTTCGAACCTGTTATGAAAGAACAATAATATTTATATTATAATTAATATATAAATAATGGTATGAGCACGCACTCACAAAGTAGCCGAGAGCGGCGACATAGTGAGTGAGTGCATCACGGAATAACGCTGTCATACATGTCATTACACTGTCACGGCATTCGAGTCGATTTAATCGAGCGCGTTGTTTCACCCCAAAAAATACCATATTTTTATAACGAACTAAAAAAATCAATTCTTTTCACATTTCCGTGCATTGTCATCCACTTCTGAGCTACAGTCCAAATTTCAAGTCTCCAACTCATTGAGAAGTCACTTTAAAATCAATTACAAGATTCCACTCGGACAAACACGAAAGCGAGTTATTAAATAAAAACAAAATATTTTATTCATCGAGTCGAGTAAACATAGTTGTCACGCCTTATCGAGTTAGCAGTGAGTTACAAATGCATGCAGATAATGTTTGTTAAAAGAGACATGTATTCACCTAGGTAAGTATAAGCATTTAAGTATGTTTACTTGTCTAAGGTAATGGTTATTTCAGGTTTGACTAGATAGGACGACGATCTCCGAGCAGTGCCCATCTGTCGGTCCTGTTGACATCTATTATATTAGAACTTTCATAAATATTAAGACGAAAGTTCAAAGAAAAGCGATGTCATCATCAGCCAGGTTATCTCAAGGGTTAGTAAACAAGTCGCGACGCTATAAGACCATCATAATTATAATTAACCGCTAGTTAACTGTAAGATCTACTAAAACTAACTCAAAGTCTGAATGAATATCGAAGCAGACCAGCGATTCAACCATTCATCAAAAGTCTTCCCATGATAGTATTTAAGCAAGTACTGTATTGTCTGTCACTCTTAAAGTGATGATGATTCACCACCCTCGTCATCATCATCATCATCATCATCACGACCCTAGTCTTAATTAAAACTAAAATAAATTTACTTCTAATCAATATTAGTAGTAACAACAATCTGTTATAGCTCTGCAACTGACGTCAGTATAACTTATGTATTAAGGAACTATTTTGAGAAATTATGATTGTCCCTGAGGCGAATATGAAGATTTGAGCTGGATTTCAATTTGCATTTATGACATTGCTAGCAGTGCTTAGCGGTTTCACCCGCGTATTTCCTATTCCCGTGGTAGTACATGGATAAATTACAGCCTATATTTTATTCTTAGGTTAGGTATACGCTCTAATATTGAAAATTAATTAATTTTAATAATTAATTTTTCAATTTCAATCCATTTAGTAGATTTTGCATGAAAGAGTAACAAACATACATCCATACATTCTTACAAACTTCATTAATATGTTCAATCGACAGTAAGTGGAGCTCGTTAATACACTTTAATAGTCGTGTTAGGTATAGATATAAATTACAACATTACCGAGGTAGTAAGATGCAGTTCGATGAGCGCGCGTAGGTGTTTTTTTTTAAAGTGTGACTGGCACCAAATCTGTTCTAATATGGGCGTATTACCGGTGAAGAACTATTTCAGTATGATTCACCGATGGTATTTCTGCCAGTGTTTCTAATTTGCCTACCTTCCTTAAGCTAATCTATACCTTCTGCAGTTTTAAATGGATTTGAGTAGCGATCATTCATTTTTATTCAAAACACTTATGACATATAAGGTCAGGTATGAGCTAAGGATGATGTTGTGTTTTTAACCGACTTCAAAAAAAAAGGAGGTTCTCAATTCGTCTGTATGTTTTTTTTTTTTTTTTTTTGTATGTATGTGACACGATATCTCCGCCGTTTGTGAATGGATTTCGATGTTATTTTTTTGTTTGAAAGCTGGTGTTTCGAATTTGGTCCCATATTAATTTTATTAAGATCTGACAAGCCGTTTTTTAGTTATTCCCAATAATGCCTATTTGGTTGGTTTTGTTTATCTTGATGATATGATAATTTTATTACGTGTCGATGTAACTAACAATTGTATAGGATGCTTTGGTAGCACACCATAGTATGTCGCGGTCATCGTAATCATCATCATCATCACCATCATCACCATCATCATCATCATCATCATCATTTATCCATCCACTGCTGAACATGCCTCCTTCAATGAACGCCAAGACGACGAATTTCGGAATCACTAAAAATTAAGAAATAAAAACATTTTACAAAAAATTAAAACCGACTTCAAAAATACTAAACTAAAAAGTAATAAAATAACAGTTTCTTTAATTTTTGTGCTTACAACATATAATCAACTTAATCTTCTACTAATGTACAAACTTTGCGTTTACCACGTCATTATAGTTACTTTTGGAGTCGGTGTCGTATTTGTTGCTGTACATTACCTACCTACCTACCTTGGCTGACACCGACTGCAAAAGTAACTATAATGACGTGGTAAACGCAAAGTTTGTACATTAGTAGAAGATTAAGTTGATTATATGTTGTAAGCACAAAAATTAAAGAAACTGTTATTTTATTACTTTTTAGTTTAGTATTTTTGAAGTCGGTTTTAATTTTTTGTAAAATGTTTTTATTGCTATTTATTAAAATAAATACTACCTTATAAGCTATAACTTCTCCAGAAAAAGCTTCTTTAGGAATTTCCATACGGAAGAGGTGCCCTACGTAGGCCGATGTGTCAGGAACACCCCATAACCTCGTTAGGCCATTTTTTGCAATTTCTGAATGATTCGCTGTCAATTCGACCTGTGAACAAGAAACAAAGTACAGGATAACAATAGCATGTGCGACGCGTTGCTTATTTGGGTCAGCCTATAGAATAGCCAACCTCTAGTTACTTGCTGCGCCCGAAAGCTGGTAGGTAAGTGGACGCAGCTCTACCCACTAAAACCCGGCGAGTGCCACCAATGCCACCTTTGGTGAGGTGCCCCGGATCTAATGAGCAAACAGGGCACCTCGACGGCTAATCAGTCTCCCAAAGGACCGACGAAACCTCCACAGAGGGGTTGTCCCGCACCACAGAACAACCCCTCCCAATGTCAGGACAGTACAATGGGGTGAAGTTCTCATCCTCGCCCCTGGTCTTTTGTCCTCTCTTTTTATAAAAGGGTACAAAGAACCCCCTCGGCTCAATTAGCTTCGCCCAAGGTACTGGGCTTACCCTAGGCTACTGACTCTTGCCTTAAATAAAGATTTCCTTTTCTTTAATAATTCTCTCTGGCATTGAAAGATTCGAAGTTGCAAGAAAAGTTTTCATCACTTAGGCTTTCGGAATTCCAGCTGAGTTCGTCCTGCAACCATTTTGCAGCGTCGAAAACCAGGAAAAAAAAATTGGGGGTTTCAAGAACCAACCTGAAATTCTTCGTTGTTGTCGAAGGCGAAGTCGTCGTCGTGTCTGCTCAGCGCCAGCGGGCACAGCAGCAGCACCGCGCACGCCACGTACCCCGCACACCTCATGGACCCCATGCGCCCCATAGACCCCATAGTGTACACGCGACCCCTAAAGTCGCGTCGCTCTCATAAAATCATTCTGATCATCTGTGGACAAAACAAAACTAGCATTATTATTTGAGTAAAGCCAAGTTCAATGAAAGGGGCCCATGCCCTGCCCTGGACGGAAAGAGGTTGTTGATGATGATGATACATCAAACTATAATTATTTTCGATGTCATATCTGTTACCTGCGTTTTCCCCACAATTTAAATGAAAAAGATTTTTCTTTAAAATAAAAAGGCTTCGTTTTATTTGGGTCATTAAACGCAAATACTATTTTGAAATCCATTTAAACAAAGTCTTCACGCTATTATGAGTAAAAGCAACTTTTACTAGTACTGGGCAAAATATAGATGTTATATTTCACCAAAGCGGGTGAGCCATCCTTGTGTTTGTAAATGTACATTATGCACATTGTCTTTGCGTTAGTAAGCTCGGGAGCGTTCAGTTCGCTGATACGCTCCCTTTAGTTACGCACACAAGAACGCACGTCTGTACGCACTGCGCATGACAACTACAAATATAATAATAATAATAATACTTTTTATTTGCAAAGCCCAGAATTAATAAAAAGCTTAAAATATAAAACAAACTTGGATACAAATGAAGACATTGCAAACCCGGTCTTAAGCTCGGCATTTGCTGGCATTGCTGTCAGCGCCGATCTTCCGCTTGAGCCGCTGGGTGACAGCACGGTCGCACTAACGATCCCGAACGAATATGGCCAATGGAAATTTCGTGAAATAAAACAACTATAGTTTATGTCAACTTTAAAAATGTAATATCAATAGCCATACGAAATATAAACTTATAATTAAAAAAAAATTGCAAGTAAAATATATTTTTACGCGAAAAATAAATGTTTGGAACCTCAGTTCCGATTTAGTTACGCAATTTGGCAGCGTAGCTTTCTGGTCGTTTGCGTTACGCTTCATAAAAAGCCTCACAATTCAAAGGGGTATTATACCTATAAGTATATATGCATAAGAGTGTACGTACACGTATAAAACGTAGACGTAGTAACACGTGATATACAAACGGTGAAACGAGACTGAATTAAACGAATTACCGGGAAAGGTATATTAAAGGTTATTCGTGACTTCTTTCCTTGTTACAAATATCTCCATTCATTAATTTATCATCATCAGGCGCTCTCTATATCTTAACGTGAAGACTAAGTCACTCGCATTGCATACACTAAGTGGCAGATCAATCTTAATATCACCTTACTAACGATATGGAACGGTCCCATTATTCAAATGATTTACAAACAGCTATAAATTATTCAGGTAGGTATAGGTCCGTTTTCATACATCACTCGAACACGACGGCATTATAAGTTTTTGACGTGATAACGTCTTATAAATTGATAAACACTGGCAGCGCGCACGAAAAATGTCCCGTTCCGTCTGAGCCTGTCAAAAGATAGACAGGCCCAAGCGATGGCTTGGAAACCATTATTTATTGCAAATGTTACTACGCGACAACGTGTTTTGTGTTTTTTTGTGTTTACTTCTACAATTTAATTAGATATAATTGATTTCCTCCATAATTTTCAGTCTAATTTAATTTTGTTTACTTCAATTAACTATTTTTCTCAAAACACCGGCAAAAAAGGTAATTTTACATCAATGTTTCTTTATGGCGTTATCACGTAAAACTATCGTCCGTAAACAGAATTTACAGACAACCAATTTTTTTTTTAAATATTTGATTCCATATACCTTGCGTCCATTGCCATTTTTAACCGACTTCAAAAAGGAGGAGGTTATCAATTCATCGGAATGTATGTATGTTACCTGATTACTGATTTAAACAAAAATTAAAACCGACTTCAAAATTTAAAAACAACTAAAAAGTAATAAAATAATTTCCTTAATATTTGTGCCTACAATTTATAATCAACTTGTTCTTCTACTAATATACAATCTTTGCATTTACCACGTCATTATTGTTACTTTTGAAGCCGGTTGCCTTTACCTTGGCTGACACCGACTCCAAAAGTAACAATAATGACGTGGTAAATGCAAAGATTGTATATTAGTAGAAGAACAAGTTGATTATAAATTGTAGGCACAAAGATTAAGGAAATTATTTTATTACTTTTTAGTTGTTTTTAAATTTTGAAGTCGGTTTTAATTTTTGTTTAAAATTTTCTTTCACAAATTTTCTTTTGAATCTCATATCAAGTGTACCGAGTGTTAACACAATTCAAACTTAGTAATGGCAACATTAATAACGTTTAGGGGAACATCTTAATAAAGTATAGTTGAAAGAACTCCGGTGTGGCAGCGGAAACGGGCGGTATACTGTTACAAAAGGCGCGTGTCTGCGCATAATGATCGCACACAAATAGAACAAGCTTCCTTCAGCATGCTGTCGCGAAACCAAACAAATTCAAAACTTTTTATATTGTCTTATCCGCGGTAATATAATATAGACTAGAAAGAAAACTTAATTTTTTGTGATAATTGTATAGGGAACGAACTATGTGGAACTCGCTGCGCCCGAAAGCTGGTAAGTGGACGCAGCTCTACCCACTAAAACCCGGCGAGTGCCACCAATGCCGTCTTTGGTGAGGTGCCCCGGATCTAATGAACAAACAGGGCACCTCGACGGCTAGTCAGTCCCCCAAGGGACCGACGCCACCTCCACAGAGGGGTTGTCCCGCACCACAGATAAACCTCTCCCAACGTCGGGACAGTATAATGGGGTAAGGTTCCCATCCTCACCCCTTGCCCCCTGCTCTTTTGTCCCCTCTTCTTATAAGAGGGGTACAAAGAACCCCCTCGGCTCAATTAGCTTCGCCCAAGGCGCTGGGCACACCCAAGGCTACTGAGCCCCACCGCCACGTCAAGGCCTGAACCATGGTGGGGTCTTGGCGTTCCTGGAAAAAGGTTATTTGACGAAATAAAATATACTGACAGTGATACACACGCACCACACAAAGAGGTTTTCTTTGTGTGGTCCTATAAGAGTAAATGAGATTTCGGAAAATAATACATATCATTTTATAAAATAATACATATCATTTTATAAAATAATACATATCATTTTATAAAATAATACATATCATTTTATAAAATAATACATATCATTTTATAAAATAATACATATCATTTTATAAAATAATACATATCATTTTATAAAATAATACATATCATTTTATAAAATCATCAGAATATCGCGCAATTTTATATAAAAAAACGGAACCCACCCATTGAAGATCGGACTTCAATTAAAACGAGTCGAAATTATCAAACAAATTGGATAGGTATTCCAGCGAGCGCCTGTTAGACGAAGGGCGAAACAAAATTCTACTCCAATTACTGTTAAGACGATCCTCGGATTGCAGGTAAAATAAATGACGACTAATAACGTTTTATGTAAATCAAACTGATTGAGACTTAATTATCAAAAAATCACTTTCAACTTATACATTTTATTCGAATTCTTTAAAAGCAGGATTATATTTCAAAATGCAACTTTGATTTCTCTAAATATTGGCTGCGGTTATTAATGGTTTTGTGATTTTTCGAAATTGAGATAACAAAGCAAAAACAGAAACTTTGAAACAGCAGGTAAATTATATTTTTTAATTCATTTGTTATATAATAATGATAATAATAATGTCTATGGACGCTTTCACACCACGTCAATCTGGTCCCGTAAGTTCTCGAAGAATTTGTGTTACGGCTACCAGACAACGGAAATATATTTAATACTTTTATTTATTAATTATACTATACAATTATTTAAGGTTTATATTATATAACACACATATTTAATACACATCCATGAGCCAGGAACACAGAAAATATTTTTGTTCCCTGGCGGGATTCGAACCCGCAGCCTCCGGATTGAGCGCCAACACGCTTACCACTGAGCCACAGAGGTCGAATGTGCACAGGAGTTTTCGAGTGTCCTTATTACTTACTAAGTTGTTTTACTTTCTCATATTTGAAATTTTTACTTTAAAGTAAGCGAAACCGTGAGTCAGACCTATGGCTTACACACGTGCAGTCACAAGCTTAACCTACTTTAAAATAAACTTCGTACATTTTAAAATAAAGTTCTTGGAAACGTTTGAAATTTAACGTGGGTTTATAAATGTTTTGATGATTGTAAGGATTATGAACCTACATTTCCCAGAAGTCTTGCTATTTTTCATAATTAGTCAATACTTCGTAGTACCTTGTATCAGCAAGTTTGTGTGGCGATATAACACATAATTGCTAAATAGACGAAAATAAACCATTAACTAGCTTTAACCTATAACTTTGTACTACGACGACTTTTGTCGTTGTACAAATACATCGGCCGTATAGTTTTAATAAAATTAAAGCCTTTTCCCCCTATGAGAGAGTCCAGCTGTGGACGGAAAAATGTAGATAAAGTGATGATTTTTTTATATCATAAGGAGGCAACTGAGCAGTCTGAGCCTTTAAGTGTCTACAGGACACCATACACATCCGCACAACCAAAAGTTATGCTGATGCGTTACCCTCCTTTTCCCTATGCCCCCAATGAGCCACCAGAAACTCACAAACCGCACGAAATGCGACAGCATAGCTGTCACTTGACGCCGGTGTTATGTGAGCGAGAGGTACCGCCTAGCTGCCAGCATGGCACTGCCTCTTACAACATGAAAGTCTTAGGTCATTTGATACATTTGTACATGTCTATTGATGACAACAGCAGTTCATAATGTATTAACCAGTGTCATATAAAAGTCGGGTCTTTTACTAAATATGCTTATATACCCTAGGTGCTATGTATTCGTCATATACCCTGTAATATGCCTTTAACCTCAGCACTAAATAAAACTCATCCAAAGTAGTGGTGGCAGGAAATTGCCTTCACGGCACGAGGCACGCACCTTTGATGGCGCTGCGATTTTATAAGCTACTTTAAAGGCATAACATGATAAGATAGGACAAAATTTTCGCGTATAATAATATAAATATTATTGAAGTGAAAACTTCTTTAGGCGCGGCACATATTTTTAGATGAGATAAAATCTCCGGATTCGCGACACCGTTACCAGCGTTATGAGACGCTATTTGACGTTTATATGACGTTTGATTTATTTATATAAGATTATGCAATAAAAAAATTATTTACAACCAAACATAACACTGTCATGCGGCCATTTTGTGCGCCGTTTAAATTTTATAGGTTGTCATAATCTTTTACAGCCTGTATTATAGGTATTTAAATTTAATTGTTTTGTTTTCACTTCTATCGGCAGTCCTTGTGACTGGTTGGGTTAGTTTTTATATTATTATTATTAATTGAAGAGATGTGCTTTATGACATCATCTCGCATGGGCACAACCAGCCCGCTTATTTTCCATTGCTTATATTTTTGGATCATTTTTTAAGGATTGGATAGACACAAAAAATACGATTACTCTTATCTTGCTTCTAAGGCAGGCAACGCATGGGCTTGTAAGGAATGATAGTCCCAAATTGACTCAGTTATATTATGTCTCGTTCGATCGGTGTCCCTTTTAGAACTCATATAAAAAGACGCAGATAAGAGAACAACAAGAAAGCTTCCAAATGCCATCAAACTCTTTTCAAGAACTGAAGTGGCGATGGGAATCCTGTCAACGTACGTTTAGCATACAAGCTTTCCACTTTTATTTTGTGCTTGGGTACGAATAAAATAGTTATTACAATTTAGAGCAGATTTTGGAGGTTTTATACGTGTGCTCAAGTCATCGGGCATATTATAACTGGATAGAGTAATAATGTGAGCCATATAATTCCGAAACGTGTCAGTGATTTGTCACTGACGTAAGACCAATTCAACCAACCAGTGTATCAATGGCCATCAGTCAGCCAATCAGAACGCAGAACCTGCGCAGCGTCGCAGCACAAATTTGTCGGAATTAGTTTTCATACAAAACGCATAACATTACCGCTCTATTGCGGTTATATGATCGATGATTCAAGGACATGCTTACTTGTATGGTAAAAATATTTGGAACTAGTTGTCGATCGCGACTTCGCTTATAATTGTTAATTTTTCATTTTTTAATGCTCATTTGTTACAGATACGGGTTCATAATGATTATTTAGATCAAGATAATTATTTGGCAAATTTAACCTAAATCTGATTTGGCGTGAAACTTACTCATAAATAAACTAAAATTTACATGTAAAAACAAGATTATACCTATTGAAAACTTCCCTAAAAAGTAAAAACCGTTAAAAGGGAATAGAAACCGGAAAAAGGATATAATATACAATTCAGTACTTTTTAATTCCATCATTTATAATTTTACTACAGAGGGAGAAAAACAAAATCACATGTAAATTCTTATTTGTAAATTAAAACTTTTTAGTAAATACATCTGCTAAACAATAACCGGTGGGAGGGAAGCGCTGTGCAGCGCTCCCAGCTGCATGGGTACCACCATCTTGCTTATTTCTCCCGTAAAACAGCTTTGCTGTGTTTCGGAGAGAAGGGCAAGACAGGCAGTGTAATTACTGGCACCGATACTTAAAATCTTATGTCTCAGGATAGGCAACACATAGATGAGTTGCCTGGGCTCGTTCCAGGTATACTAGTTTATGTTCATGGGCGACGTCGACCACTTAACATCAGGTGGTACGTTTGCCAGTTTGCCTATCCAATTAACATAAAAAAAATTAAAAAAAAATTATTTCTCAAATAAAACCCATACTAATTGGTTATGTGCCAAAAAGATCCCTATAGCGAAGGGCTAAGACCGTTGACCTTGTGGTTTAGTTGCGACCAGTCTGCGAGACCTACCCTTTGTACATAAGGGAGGGTTAGTACAATGAATCCCCTGGCAAAATTTCAAGTTTACCCACACAGATGTAGCGTAGATTTACCTCTCAGCGGCTTAACAGGCTTAACTTGGCCAAAGTACTTGGCTCGGAAAGCGGAAAAAATAACACATGCCCAATAAAATTCAAGAGCTAATGCTCTTATGCAGATAAACAGATGTATTTTTATAAAAGTATTCTGTGGTCTTACGTCTCTTGAGAATGTCTTAGATCTATCATTTCAATATTATATTCCTACGAATTAAGCAACTGTTGAATCTGATAGAAAGTTCCAGAAGAACCATAAAAGTTCGTCTTGAAAGACGGGAGAAACTGAAACATTCTTTGCAGTGGAAACCTTAAAAAAGTACCTTTGGTGAGGGTGTAGTGTTATGAGGTATAATAAACCGTATTAAGAATCGTCCAATAGCAACATAAGGGTTGAATTAAGACTATCGAGTTGCAAAGGAAATTTGAAACTCCTTCACATTCTCTACATGCTTTAAATAATGCTTCTTACTTTATAATTTCGATGACCAAGACAAAATACCTCAAAATAAGATAAAAGCTTTATGATTATAATTACCAAAAATAGAGCTTATCCTTAACTCAGCTTAACTTATCCGACCCCGGGGCAGAGTCAATAGCAATTGACAAAACAAACTCATTTCCCCCTTTTTATAGCCAAAATATATATAATCACCATTTCACCGGTGGGAGGGAAGCGCTGTGCCGCGCTCCCGGCTGCATGGGTACCACCATCTTGCTTGTTTCATTCGTGAAACAGCTTTGCTGTGTTTCGGAGAGAAGGGCAAGACAGGCAGTGTAATTACTGGCACCGAGACTTAACATCTTATGTCTCAGGATAGGCAACACATAAATGAGTTGCCTGGGCTCATTCCAGGCATACTAGTTTATGTTCAAGGGCGATGTCGACCACTTAACATCAGGTAGTACGTTTGCCAGTTTGCCTATCCAACTAACATTAAAAAAAAAAAAAAAAAATCATCATCGCCAATTTTTTCTAATCATAAAATATACATCTATACTAATATTTTAAAGCAAAAGAGTTTGTTTGTTTGAACGCACTAATCTCAGGAACTACTGGTCCGATTTGAAAATTTCTTTCAGTGTTATAATTATAGCCCATTTATCGAGGAAGGCTATTATAGGCTATATAACATGACGCTATGACTAATAGGAGTTAAGTAAGGAGAGAAGCTGCGCCCAACAGCTAGTAAAATATAATATTTTAATATATATTATTTAACATATATTGTAATATTTTAAAGCAAAGAGTTTGTTTGTTTGAACGCGCTAATGTCAGGAACTACTGGTCCGATTTGAAAAATTCTTTCAGTGTTATATAGCCCATTTATCGAGGAAGGCTATATATAACATCAAGCTGTGACTAACAGTAATTAAGCTGAGTCAGTTAACGCGGGCAAAGCTGCGGGCAACAGCTAGTACTTTATAATAAACATTACAAAAAACTACTACATTAAATTAGCAATTCACAAGCCTGGCCTGGTTTCATAGGAAACAAAAGCAAAATTCAACTTTATTTAAACACAAGTCATCTTTTGACTCTGCGGAGTAAATCTTTTGACGGAGCAGATATTAATATTATGTATAAATCTTTTTCTTCAAAAGCTCTAAGTCGTTATAAATATTTTCTAAATAACTGTAAAATAAAAAAGATCTAAGAACCATTTATATCATAGCATCAATCTAGTATCACTAAATCATTGTGTCATCGATCAATGGTGCTTTTTCAAGTTGATAGCTATTTTGACCTGTACCTATCACATTAAACACACGAATACTTAATATCTTTTGAACAGCTTTATTAGGCCGTGCCCGTCCACCATCTCCATCATCATCATCATCAGCCTCTATCCGTTCACTGCTGAACATAGGCCCCCTTCAATGAACGCCGAGACGGCTAATCTCTTGCCAATCGCATCCAACACTGACCGGCCGGTGTACGGAGATTGTCTTCCAACACTGAACAAAGAAAGAGGATACTTTTGATAAACGCAAAGAAGGACGGAAAATAGCTGACGCTCATTCGTGTTTAAGTGAGTAAAGAAAAAAAATGTTTGTGAAATATATTTTAAAAGTTAATAAATCATCCGCTCCAACGATCAAATTGTCTTTAGATTTTTTGATTGGGTAGCAGTCAGTCAGTCAGCCAGTTTTTTTCCCTCAAAGGATCCAAAGCTTCTAATTAGGTTGATGTAAGCGACGGAGGCCTATGTTCAGCAGTGGACGGATAGAGGCTGATGATGATGATGATGATGATGAAGCGAGGGAGGCCTATGATCAGCAGTGGACGGATAGCGGCTGATGATGATGATGATGATGATGAAGCGAGGGAGGCCTATGATCAGCAGTGGACGGATAGAGGTTGATGATGATGATGAAGCGACCTTACGTAATTGTCACACTATAAACATTGACATGCTTACAGCGAGATAAGCAGATAAGTTAAATTGAATCATTTATAGAGTGACTAATGAACGAAACAAGTATTAGAGACAGGTCAGATTAACCGAGTGAACACCCTTTGAAGATGTATAATTATTTTAATATAATCCCACACGAAATACCATCTAATAATTACGTATCACTCATAAGCCCCCACAGCCCCCTACCCTTAGGAGGATTAAACCTTGCGTCGTCTCGAATTGGTGTCTTGTCGTTTGATAACTGCACCCTTAGCAAATAGAATAGGATCATGTACATTACAACAATACCTATCATTTTACAGAAGGTTGTCGGGAAGAAATTGCTATTCGAATGAAAAAAAGGCTCACAGGGTATTACTTATTTATAATTTGTTCATAATATACTAGTATTATTATTTATTCTGTGCTAATATAATGAATCTGAAGAGTTACTTTGATTCAAAGCGCTTATCTGGTGCACTATTTCGATTTGATAACCACATTATTGCGGTAGGTTTATAAGACTTTTTATAGGGCGTATATAAACGAGGAGGGTGTTGGGTCATTTTTTTTGTTTTTTCTTTAACGCCGGGAAATGCTCTGAGGCATCCGGGGGAGTGGGTCTCCCCTCGCGCGTATGTGGGACTCGCTGCGCCCGACAGTTGGTAAATGGACGCAGCTCTATCCACTAAAACCCGGCGAGTGCCACCAATGCAATTTGGTGAGGTGCCCCGGATATAGAAAACAAACAGGGCACCTCGACGGCTAGTCAGTCCCGCAAGGGACCGACGCCACCTCCACAGAGGGGTTGTCCCGCACCACAGAACAACCCCTCCCAACGTCGGGACAGTACAATGGGGTGAGGTTCCCATCCTCGCCCCTTGCCCTCTGCTCTTTTGCCCCCTCTTCTTATAAGAGGGGTACAAAGAGCCCCCTCGGCCCAATTAGCTTTGCCAAAGGTGCACCACTCATCCTAGGTTACTGAGCCCCACCGCCACGACAAGGCCTGAACCATGGTGGGGTGTTGGGCCATATAGTTCACCGATGCGCTGACCCAATGCGGGTTGGTGAACTTCACATATTTTCAAAGACTTTTAATCTCATCAAGCATACAGGTTTCCTCACGATGGTCTCATGTTCAGGTTCACGTAGAAATTTAGAGAAACCCATTTCAAGATATCACAGGACCATCGTCGCTCCTATGTATACCTAGCAGTTAATATTTCATTCATATAATACACATTTCTTACAACTTCTTGTAATTTAATCTAGCATAAACATAGTGTCATATGTATATTGGGTTTTGAGGCATTTATCAAAACGTGTAATCAACACAAATCGTGTGTAATAGTAGACGATAAAATAACAGACACGTAATAACATGTCAGGTACGTATTTGAACAACATTTCAAATATAACACGCGAATTTGGTTCCGTAGTACGACCGATATAGGGGAGGCAAGGTTTGTATTTGTAATACTGAATAATATAAAATCGCAAATGATTTTGATTTCGACAATATTATATTATTGGTTATATGAATAAGGTAAACATGGCACTAATCTTGGCACGTACCTTCCTAGCCAAGATAGGCTATGCTAGCCATGTGACACCCCATCAACATTTGACTATTTTTATATTTATTTATCGCAAGCTTTTTACCGTAACCGAAATCGGCTTGGAAAACTTCATCGAGCTAAAAATGTGGCCGGATTTAATAATAACAAGTTCAATGACTAAATACATGAAATAAAAGGCTTATATATAAAAAAACCTATTGCTTATTCTACTTTACACTAAGTGTTATTTTATACATGCAGAGGAGGGGGCAAACGGATAGTTGTTTCACCCGGTGGTAAGTGATAAGCGACATCCACTGACAACCGCTAATATCATTAGCAGGTGCGTTGCCGGCCTTTCAAATATGAATATGCTCTATTGAGTCTTTTCTTGAAGGTCCCTAAGTCGTTTTATCTTCATCCTGCTATTAACATCTGAAAAAAGTCTTGTAGTCTGCTCTATAATATTCTTCTTATTATAATAATATAAATATATTTTAAAGGCCGGAGTACTATACCGAGTCTCAGTGAGTCAATCCGAAGGAAGTCATTATATTATGGGAAGTTATTATATAACGATTATACAACGTATAATCAAAAACGTCTTTGTATACAGCACATACTAAGTTTTGTAGCTTACTAATTGTTTGTATATACATAATTATTGTGTGGTTATAATTTATTTTAAATAGATTAGTTACAAAATAAACTCGAATTATAATTTGATAAATCTTAACTATGTTCAACGTAAACCCCGTCCTTTTTTTTCCGTCGGGAAATGCTCTTACGCATCCCGCGGGAAAGGGGGGACTCCCCAGGTGTGAGTGGAGGACGTGGCACCAACGTCGGGAGAGTGCAATGAGGGTGAGGTTCCCATCCTCGCCACTTGTCCCCTCCTACTCTTTTGTCCCCTATTCTTATAAGAGGGGTCCAAAGAGCAGCCCCTTCGGTTCACTTGGCTCCGCCCAAGGTGTTGGGTTCACCTTAGGCTTCTGAGCCCCACCGCCACGACAAGGCTTGAACCATGGTGGGGAATACGTCGTCTTGATTTAATCATTAACATCCTTTTTTTCAGCAATGAACCTATAAATATATAGATGTTACTTGCCGTCAGAATCATCAGTGATATCATGTAAGTATCTACCAAATACATACAGATTAAAACCCATCACTATCATCATCACTTCTTCCCACCCCACATCCCCGGTTTCATTGAATGAACGCTATATTATTTAATAAAATAGTAATTTTTCATACATGATCAAATTCGATTACATAGTTTTTCTTATAATTATTATATAGGTAACTCAATTTGTGTATAATTGACCCTGACTCCGGTGAACTTTAATAGGGTCTAATGTTAATAGGGGGTTTGACCTTACGATAATTTTGAGTTACTTGTGTACCTTCGTGTATTATAAAATTAGGCACTTATAAAAATTATAGACTTAGCGAAACTGTATAACACGCTTATGTTGCGCAATAATGATCAGCCCGCATTAATATAATATTTCTGAACATAAATCATCATTATCATCATCATCAGCCTCTATCCGTCCACTGAACATAAATATGTTACTTATAATAAGAATAACAGTTACAAGTAAAGTAAGGACATTATTTTGTCATGCTTTTGCTACAACGCTCAAAAATACAAAGGTATTGCATACCTACTGCAATTTTAACAGATTTTAGCTGCAATTTTTAGCACTATACATATAGATAGAAATCGATAAACAAGTCGGAGCAAGCAAATACTGTCCTTTTGCTTTTACTATACACTTCTACACAACTTTTTTATACAAGAGAAAGCAAACGGACAGTCGGTTCCCCAAATACTTTTAATACTTTCCACAAATACCAAAAGTATTTGGCGGAACAGTTAACCAGCCCTGTGACACCCGTGCGAAGACGCAGTATAACGCATATAGTTTCACACAGCTCCACAAAGGGATATAAAATACTTTATTGTACATAATATATTTGGACCTTTTTTTCTTGTTATCCCAGGTTAATGACAACAGAGTTAGGTCCAAATTTAAACTCCGTGAATATTTGATCGTTTTAATCCAAATTATGCTATTCTAGCGTCGTTGCAGGATATATTCACCCTCCCCACCATGGTTCAGGCCTTGACGTGGCGGTGGGGCTCAGTAGCCTAGGGTGAGCCCAGCACCTTGGGCGAAGCTAATTGAACTGAGGGGGCTCTTTGTACCCCTCTTATAAGAAGAGGGGACAAAAGAGCAGGGGGCAAGGGGCGAGGATGGGAACCTCACCCCATTGTACTGTTCCGACGTTGGGAGGGGTTGTTCTGTGGTGCGGGACAACCCCTCTAAGGAGGTGGCGTCAGTCCTTTGCAGGACTGACTAGACTGGTACAGGTGCCCTGTTAGCTTAACAGATCCGGGGCACCTCACCAAAGGCGGCACTGGTGGCACTCGCCGGGTTTTAATGAGTAGAGCTGGGTCCACTTACCATCTTTCGGGCGCTGCGAGTCCCATCCGATGCCTCAGAGCATTTCCCAGCGTTAAAGAAAAAAAAGGATATATTCACCCTTCCTTGGATACAAACTGACAACAGGTAAATTGCACTCATACGCATTTTTATATAAAAGGGGGGGAAATCAGACAGTCAGTTCACCTGGTGGTAAGTGATCAGCGACATCCATAGACACCGGCTACTAAAGGATTGGCAGAAAGCAAAATTCATATTCACACGATGTCACATTACCTATATTTATGACTTGCGCATTGTCAACGTGTTCCGTGTTATAGGGAATAAAATCGAAAAAAAAATTGTTTTTATTTCAGAAATCGATTATATTACCCAGTCTGAACTTGCTGTGCAAAAATACGCAGTCTAAGAAAAAATAGCCTATATGATAACTTAAAAAAAAAAAGCATTTCACAGAAACTCCAATCACCTACCTAGAAATCACATGTTTCATACGTTCCCACAAACGTCTCAGTGCACTCACGACGGAGTTATATAGGTCACTTGGAAGTGGAATATAATTTAATAGGGCCCTTAAAAGGCAGGTCCCGGTAGAGCTTTTAAGTATTCTCAAATTTTATCGATGTTAAATAAATATTTGTTGTGAAATTTTGAGTACCCTCAATTTTTATTCGAATGTTCGATTGTGATACACGCTATTAAAATATTTTAACAGCCTTCCCACTTGTATAATTTTTATTAAATATGCCGAATTTTGCTTGTATGTATGTATTTACGATGTAAATATATATATATATATATATATATATATATATATATATTTACATCGTCGTCGTAGATTCGTACCCGCGAACGCTGCGTAAAGTGTCCAGTAGCCTGACCACTCGAGCAGCCGGCAAGTCAACTTCTTTTGTCGATTCTCTACTTCGAAATATCCAAAAATGTGGGCATATGAAAGACAAGCAAAATTCGGCATATTTAATAAAAATTATACAAGTGGGAAGGCTGTTAAAATATTTTAATATATATATATATATATATATATATATAAATTTCTTAAATTTATTTCCGCTCCTAGTGCCCGTAACACAAGTTCTTACGAACTTATCACTATAACAATTTAATATAGTTACATAAAAAATGGGTTACATTTGGAAATTAAAAAAGAAAGCAATTACGTGAAAGCGTGTACAGTTAAAAAATCAACAATTATAAATCCTGAGGTGAATCCTTAATTCGACTAATACTAAAACCTAGCAATCACCATCATTATTATCATGTATGTCTGTGTTCTCATTAAAACGTATATATTATATTCCTCAACACAGCTACGCTCTCGTATTTTGTGCGGTTTTTGAGTACTCGGTGGCTCATTGTGGTGATAGGTTAAAGGAGAGCAACGCATCTGCATAACCTCTGGTTGTGCGGATGTGTATGAGCGTCGATAGTTGTCAAAGGGTTTCGACTGTTCGTTTGCCCTATGCTATAAAGAAATGAAGATTCATGGATGATAGATTCGACAAAATATACAAAAGTTGTATCAATAATGCTTATACAAGACAAGGGCAAGCATAGTTTACGAGGTCTCTTCTAATTGTTATTTATACTCTAGCTGCGGCCATCTTACTAATTAGAACATACGATCAACTTCATCATAGTCGTTTTCTCTTAACTATACTTAATTAAGCTCCATTGATACTCTCTGTCTGTTTCAAGACCAATTAGGGTTCCGTAGCGTTAGGTTAGAAAACGGACTC
This sequence comes from Helleia helle, assembly GCA_963853865.1. NCBI lineage: Eukaryota > Metazoa > Arthropoda > Insecta > Lepidoptera > Lycaenidae > Helleia > Helleia helle. The sequence continues at coordinate 12,008,067 of OY971433.1, read as the reverse complement.
TGTAAAACTCGATGTCAGTAATTACACTGCCCGTCTTACCCTTCATTCCGAAATACAGAGAAGCTGTTTCACGAAAGAAATTGGTAGTATGGAGGTACCCATGCAGGACTGCGCGCTAACGCTACGAATGGCCAATATATACATTGCTATAGCGCGAAATGTGCTTTTGTACGGAAAGGGTAATCTCAAAATCTACAAAGCCGATTTCAAAAATCGTTTCATTGTTTCGATATAAGCTACATTATTCCAGGTACACACGTCCTACGTATATTTCTCAAAATCTCTAGAATTTAATATTTACAAAATGTAGCCGAGTGATAAAAAGTAGGTACTTGTAATGAGCGTTAACAAGGCACACGAAATTAAATGTAAATATATATTTTTGGGAATTAATACGTTAAATTTTATTTTAAAATTTTTAATAATGCCTGCAAAGTTCTATGTTATGTAAAATAAACCCTAGTTCAGACACGGGTGAAACCACGCGGGTTATGAACCGCACGATTTAGTATCGTGCGGTTCCCGCGTGTCTGAACGAGCCCCAAATAAATATATTATATGTACTATAAATATGTACACAAATGACTTTCTGAAACCGCGTCGTTCACAACTAGGGCTAAATTTCTAATAAAACGCATTAAAATACCTACCAAGATCGTTTTATACTTATTAAAAAAAAATCGGCCGTTACGGAACCCTCCAGCGCATTATTTACTTTATCTTAATTTTGTGGCAGCGTCCTGCCCACTGATGCAATAGTGACATTCATTTTATTGTGGCATTGTGAAGATAAAAGAACATAAATCTTATGCCCCATGAAGGTTAAATGACTTGTACCAAATATAAGTGAGATAGGGATGGAATGTCCCCAGTCCCCACCAGGACTAGGATTATTCATGATGAGCATAAAAGTAACTGCTATATTAACTCACTTTTTTGGGGTCACTTTTATATTATTAGTACTGATGGATATTCTACTAATATTAAACACTAAAATTTATATGTGGATTTGTTACTCTTTCTCGCATAAACTACTGAATGGATTTATATGAAACTTTACAATAACTTAGCTTAGGCATCAGAATAACACATATGCCATAATTTATCTCCGTAATCCCACGGGAAGTACGCGGGCGAAACCGCGGGGCGCTTCTAGTAAATTATAAATCATGATTATCATATTCATTACCAGCCTCTTTCCGTCACTAGCTGGTCATCTGATATGGCTTCTTCTAATGAACGCTAGGACGGTCTATCCGTCGCCAATCGCAACCAGCCACGGTACAAAGAAGTTCATCCTATCGTGTTGGAGAATATAACCAAAGGATACATTCTAATTATTAATTAATTAATGAATATAATTCGATGCACACAAAATTATAAAAATGAAACAAAAAAAATGATAATTTTAAAAGTTGAATGCACCTGACCTAAAGGCAGCATAAAGGCGACTAGAAAATATTTTAATAAAATGAAGTATATGGTGAAATTAAAATTTGAAATTAGCTACGAGATGTTTCCAAAGTTCTCGAAATTGTGCTAAAATTAAATAAGGCAGAAATTAAAGGCAATGTAATTGGTGCCAGACAAGTCTTGAAATGTTTATGCGTAGTGTTCGTCTAATATTCAATATTGTTCATCTGATTTAGGTGTTCGACTGATGTAGACGCGTTTTCATAACCATGGAAGACGCAAAACACCAATAATTTTCTGTTTGTGGAAAGAAAGAGTGAAAACATCAGAAATGATTCGTTGCCTGCAAGGAATCTTTGGTGAGTCTGAAGAACCCCCGTCGGACTGGAAATACTGTTTACCGGTAAACAGTAACTTTTGCACACCTTTAATGGTCTTTCATTATTTGACATAATGACGACCTCTGTGGCTCAGTGGTAAGCCGGAGTACCACTCAAGCCGGAGGTTGCGGGTTCGAATCCAGCCAGGGAACAAAAATATTTTCTGTGTTCCTGGGTCATCGATGTGTATCAAATATGTGTATTATATAATAAAAATCTTAAATATATGTATAGTATAACATTATTAAATATATTTCCGTTGTCTGGTACCCGTAGCACAAGTTCTTCGAGAACTTACCACGGGTCCAGATTGACGTGGTGTGAAAGCGTCCATAGATATTATTATTATTATATTATAATAGAAATGTATCCCTTCGGTATGTCACTACAAATCCACGTCCAGCGACAATTATGACCAAATCCATCTAAATGAACGCGATATATAGTCCAGGTCATTAGGAGAGGCCCAGGTGTCTAACGATCTAATGATATATTTCTATGATTGCAGATATATATTATTCGCTAAAAATCGTGGATATTATTTAAGTAAGGATAAGAGTTGCCGTTTTATTGCGAAATGCAATGTTTTCGAGGCAAAAGTGTCCGTAAATAACGTTTTCCTTAGACAATTTTTAAGCAACACTTAAAATGTTTTAGAGGTTATGTCTTCGTAATTGCTTTTTAACTAAGTACATGGACATTTTAAATTCACTAAAATAATCGTTCAACAATTAATTAGTTAATTTACTAACGGTGTTCTGCGCGGTTACACCAGATTTAAAAAAAAAAAACTTTCGTCTTAATAAATAATAAATCTTCGAGAATGATTGGACTTTCAAATGGGAAATGACTTTTTTAAACCGATTGTTAGTTTCATAGATTATTTATTAGTACTATTGGCAATTATAAGGCGGCAATGTATAAGGTATTAATCCTTATCATCATTACCTAATATAAAACAAAGTCCTTCGTCGCCTTTGTCTGTTTGTACGCGATTAACTCAAAAACTCCTAGATAGATTTACATGCTGTTTTCAACATAAGATAGAGTAATTTTTCAGGCAGGTTATAGTATATAATTTACTAAAACAGACTGTATAAATTGGTAAAAAGTTGGATAATTATTGTAAGACTGGAAAAAAAAAATTTTTTTTTGACTCGAATCGACTTTTTTCGACTGCTTGGAAGCTTAAATTGAAATGCCTTATTTTCTTTAGAAGTAATACCAAAAAGTAGAAAAATGATTATCATCGGTCCGGAGTCCGTAAATATAAGTAAACGCAGGCGAAGCTGCGGGCAACAGCTAGTGTTACAATAATATAATAATAATAAATCTATAGATTTTTTGGTGATTAATTAATGTTTTAAAAGGTAATGTAACAAAATCAATTTCATAAACTCCAGTCCCGATGCTGTCGTTAACGTCGGCGAAGCAGCGGGGAACATCTAGTGTTAAATAAGTTATAATTGGTCATTCATCATCATCAGCATCATCAGCCTCTATCTTCCACTGCTGAACATAGGCGTCCTTCAATGAACGCCAGACAGTCGATCCCTTGCCACTTAGAAGTTTATCTAAAGTCTCACCTATACCCGTAACGTGAGCACAACTCACAAGTATCAAGTCATCTATTTTGGTTAACGGAAGTCGCGCCCTGCATCATGCCACAGTTCCCAGTACTCTATAAATATGCATGCAACTTGCACCCTTGTCGCTGGCCATCGACACAAGGCCACCCACGACTTTTGTTCAGCACAAAGGCTTTGTTTCTTATGTGGGGTGCCAAAGCAGGTGACGCAAAAACCCTCCGCCATTAAGGTTGAATTTGCGACGTGATTCGTCACGAATTTGTGCGATTGCCGATGCAGAGAATTGATATAGGCAGTTTTTTCGCAATAATATCTTAATGGACGCCCCGTTTATTATCTGGCAGTGGGTCTGTCACCCGTATCGATACGGATAAATAACGGTTATTAATACTTGGAATTCCAAAAGTTTGGGGTCGCCCCTGTTACTGACGTGGAGTATTTTTCACTCTCTAGTGTGTTTCTTTGTTAGGTTATGTATACCTACAGTAGATGTAGTTTTCGGCTTTGCTCGTGTGGAGTTTTATTTATTTTTTCTTAGACCAGCAAGATAACGCAAGGGAACATAAACGAAGACGTCAGAGAAATTTCTATTGTAATCTGTAATTTTATGTTCATTGAATTTTAGAGGGACGGGCCGGAGGCTTACAGACAGACATATAATAAATCCAAGACAATCATGTATATAAGATAGGTTTTTATAAAAAAAAATTGTTAATCATTTTGAAATTACAAACGTTTTTTATTGAAGAAGGCGCAAACGGACAGTCGTACCCGGTGGTAAGTGATAAACGACATCCATAGACACCTTGCTCTATTTATTTCTATTACGGTCTACCCGTAGATACTAGATGGGTCGACGATATTCGTGATGTAGTCGGTCTTAAGAAGCCTTAACACATTTTTATTAATTAAATAATGTCAATGAATGCGTATAAACTAGTGTGTAGTATCCTGGCCACATGCGTAAAAAGCATTTCCCTGCGAAAAAAAAAGTAATGTAGTAAGTAGCGTAAAGAATTGAACGAGGTGTCATTAGGTCGTCGACGGGCAAATTAGCGGCGAGGACAATTAGATTGTAGCAGCTTTTTTTATGTTAGTTGGATAGGCAAACTAGCAAACATGCCACCTGATGGTAAGTGGTCGACGTCGCCCATGAACATAAACTAGTTTACCTGGAACGAGCCCAACTCATCTATGTGTTGCCTATCCTGAGACATAAGATGTTAAGTCTCGGTGCCAGTAATTACACTGCCTGTCTTGCCCTTCTCTCCGAAACACAGCAAAGCTGTTTCACGGGAGAAACAAGCAAGATGGTGGTACCCATGCAGCCGGGAGCGCGGCACAGCGCTTCCCTCCCACCGGTTATATCATAATGTATTTAAATACCTATATATGTAACCTTTTTGATGCAGAGAAATGCTTTATGCATGTAGACAGGACCAGGGTGGTTCCTGACTCTATACTTACATTTGGGCTGTGTATACCCAAACTAAAACCACTGCGAGCGCTTTCTGCCGTTTTTTGAGGGTCCCGGATTTGTAGGCAACAGGATCACCTCAGCAACAGACTGGCCCCGGCGAAGGCCAAACTACTCATCGTAAGTCAATGCCCGGCCATACATATCTACCCTGATAATATTCCCATTCAATCAAACATATAATTATCATGACTTTCCTTATCAATGAGTTTACAGTTAAGTGTGAAATTTCAACAGTTTTATAAGAATGGTGTTTGTAAGGGAGGTATGTAGGCATCCAAGTATTAAGGCAGTTTATATCGTAGATGCTGATGTCTACCACAAACACACTGGATCTTATGACCATGTATCAACATTAAAAAATAGGTAATACTTATTTCGAAAGTTCTGCTAATATACAAGAGCCCATTTCACAAAATTTACATATAATGTAATATTGTATTATGTAAATATATAATACATATATAATAAACATGTAAGATATATATAATAATATTAGCGCATCGTTCAGTGTAATATATAACAAGATAATTTAGCCACATGCCAAAACACTATTTTTATAACTTAAATCCTATTTCGTGTTTAGGACATCCACTTTTCCCCTTACCTACTTATATTATACAATGTATTTTTAGAGCAATAATATATCAAGTCGGAAGCCCGGCCCTTAGTTTCCAACCGCTGTAAAATATATAAACGTGGATTTATTGTACTCAAAGAGAAACAAACGTGAAACGATTTACAGACAGAACTTCTTTCATCATCATCATCAGCCTTTCCACTGCTATGTCCATTTCTGAACATAGGCCTCCTTCAATGAATGCCAAGACAGCTGATCCTGGTTAAGTGCTGACCGACACTTCGTCTACCTAAACGCGGCCTTCATTCTTTAACCTTCTTGGCCCATCGGCCATCCGTTCTCCTGTGTGACCAGCCAACTGCCACTTCAACGATCTTATTCTTCGCGTGATATCGGTAACTTCAGTTCTCTGACGCACGTCTTCGTTTGAAATCCTATCTGCCAAAGAAACACCCATCATAGCACGCTCCATAGCACGTTGAGCTACGGCAAACTTTCGGACCAGTCGTAAATTTAGAGGCCACGATTAGTGTAGTTCTAATCGACCATAATAGTAAATCTACACAATGACTGTTATTGGCTAGAATTCATTTATTCTAATAATAATAATCGTATAATAAAATCAGACAACCAACGAGGAATATAATTCTTTTAAGTAAATACTTTTCAGTTGGTTCAGCACAAGAATTCTAAATTGAAAAGCATTCAAACGGTTTCTTTGCAATTAGGCTTTGTTTAGTCGTTTAATTAATTCTTATTTGTCTTCTTTTGGTACAGTGCTTTGTTGATTGTGATAAAAACAAAACTATGTACGAATCTTTCGTAATAAATTTGTGCCTGCTAAAACAAGTATTTTAGTTTTTGAAGTGTAAACTTCTTTTAGCGCGGTACGTATATATTTAGATGAAATAAAATCCCTGGACTCACGACACCATTAGGAGGCGCTATTTGGCGTTTATATTACGTTCTCACGCGACACCGTTACGAGACGCTTTTTGACGTTTATATGACGTTTGATTTATTTATATAAGATTATGCAATAATTGTTTACATAACCAATCGTCAAACACACTGTCAATGTCATGCGGCCATTTTGTGCGCCGTTTAAACTGTATAGGTTGTCATAACCTTTTTCAGTCTGTATTATAGGTATTTGAATTTAATTGTTTTGTTTACACTGCTATCGGCAGTCCCTGTGACTGATTGGGTAAGTTTTTTAATTTCAAGTAATTACTTTCACACATAAAACAACTAATAAGGAATGTCGCTAAGGTACTCCTTTTGGCTGCAGATCTCAAACACGGCTGAAGGCGCTCGCAGTGGTTATAGTTTGGTTATAGACAGCCTAAGTGTCAGTCCCACATAGAGTCAGGAGCCTACCCCAATCCTGGCTACATGCATAAAGCATTTCCCTGCGTCAAAAAAAAAAAAACTAATAGGGAAAGCCAGGTACCTAAAGTCTTGTTTGTATTTTTATTTGGAAGCTATATTTTTTCTAATGTTGTTTCATTAAAAGCATTCAAAGTTAGACGTGATAGATGAGTTGTCACAGAAATCATACTGTTTTAACCGTTGGGAGGGGTGCGATGCGTAGAGCTCTTGTCTGCATAAGTACTACCATCCTGCTTATTTATTCCGTGAAACAGCTTTGCTGTAGTTGTTGTTGGAAGTCTCTCGGCGAGAGCCTGACGCTGGACGGGATCCTGCGGGTCCCGACTAGGGCAAGAGGCGTTAATGCTGAGGTGGGGAGAGGACCTGACGTGAGAGCCGTATGGTAAACGCCTAACGGTTGCCCTGCGTCCGGTCCTGGAGCGGTGGAAGCGTCGTAAACGCAAACCCCTGACCTTCCGTCTAACACAGGTGCTCACCGGGCATGGCTGCTTCGGTGAGTACCTGCGCCGGACGGCCCAAAGGGAGCCGGCAACTGTATGTCACGATTGTGGCGCGGCGGTGGACTCGGCCCGGCACACTCTAGAGGTGTGCCCGAGATGGGCGGCGCTGCGTCGCCATCTGACGTCAGTTATCGGAGGGGACTTGTCTTTGCCGAGCATCATCACCGCGATGCTCCGCAATGACGAGTCCTGGACGGCGAAGGTCTGCTTCTGTGAGGCAGTAATGTCCCAGAAGGAGGCCGATGAGCGGGTAAGAGAGGAGACCGCCGACGAGGCCTCCCCCCGCAGGCGACGAACAGGGGTACGTAGCAGGCGCTACTTAATGCGCCTCCAGTAACGCCCCTGTGCTCGCGTCGGGCCGAGGCTGGGGTTAACCTGGGTCCAGATAGGCACGACGTCGTCGGGGACTGCTAAAAGTATCGTGAAAACGAACGGCCTCTCGCCGGGGCCAGCCTATCGCCGAGGGTCCTGTGTTGCCTGCAAGATCCGGGACCCTGAAAAGGCGGCGGAGAGCGCTTGCAGCGGTTTTAGTGGGTAACGACACTGCCCAAGTGCGAACCCCACACAGGGCTAGGTTTAAAACCAACCCCGTTCCTAGCTATGGTTTTGGCTGCAAATTTCCGCTGCAGACAAAAAAAAAAAGGTTTTTCGGTCACAAAATATTTATAGAATTCTTTATTTATTATACATCAAAAATAGTTGCATATGACATATATTTTAAAATTGGCACCCGACGTCAGGCTAGTGGGTCATGACACATCTAAAATCTGGTCCAATGGAGGGATGAGTCAAAGCTAAAACCTAGACAACTGTTGCCAAGGTGTTACCGAGAAATGAGTGTTCGTTATTCAGGGCAGTGCTAAAATACATGGTGCTAGCACCTGCTAGCTAGCAGGTATTGACCTCTATACCTGCTTTTCTTTAATACAGGTCTTTACAAATATAATAATAACCTGTATAATTATATTTGTAAAGATCTTTATAAAAGAAAACAAGTATATGTTGTCATGTAACGAGCTGTCCTTACATGATAACAAAGAACTAATCACATTTAGTCATAAAACATGGATGATAGGACGCAACAATAGACAAAATTTATTTATTATCAGCCTTTATCCTTCTACTGCTAGACGTAGGCCTCTATGAATAAACACCAGATGGCAAATATCCCGCTGCCCGCATCTAACCAGATTTCAATCGCTAGATAAAAAGTTTTTTTACAGAAAATAAAATCCTTTCTTTAGAATAGTATTTTGCCTTTTCAATACATCTATAATAATCTATAATAATATTATAAAGCTGAAGAGTTTGTTTGTTTGAACGTGCTAATCTCAGGAACTACTGGTCCGATTTGAAAAATTATTTCAGTGTTAGATACCCATTTATCGAGGAAGGCTATAGGCTATATAACATTACACTGTGACTAACGGTAGTTAAGTTAAGTAAGTAAGTTGAGGAAGTTAACGCGGGCGAAGCTGCGGGCAACAGCTAGTTAAACATAAAACAACAGTAGTGTCTATTTTTTATTCATTTAGCTTTAGCATAACATTTAAACGTTGAACACAAACGAACAAATACAACAAATTCTTTCGCCTGTAGATGTTTTTATGAAAGAAACATTTGGTCCTAGATTTATATAAATCAGTGTGCAGACGATGAATAGAATCCAATAAATTTTAGAATTACAGCCGCTCCAGTGAAGATATATTGGTAACGCTTTACTTAATCTAGCTTAAACTCTATTGATCTAGACTTTGTGGCATGTTACCGGACAAGAAGGTACTCGAGTTCAGAGCACAGACACAAATGAACAATAATTAACCTAGAATTGACAATACCATTATAACATACGAACGTCAGTGCCTTGTTAACACAGTTTCTTCGAAACAATAGGCAACTACATAGCAGACACGTAGTTAATCCACAAAGAAAGGATATCCTGGATTCCCACGGGAATGGAAAGAAATTAGGGTACATATTTGCGAGCAAGCATCAGTCGGTTTATTTATATTTTAACGCTTCTCTCGCGTGAAGATAAATTAGCTTACCGTGCAGAAATCCTACGTTCAGCAAAAAAACACCCTAATAGTGTTTTAAAGTAACACGGTTATATTCATTGCTAAGACAGTCTTAGCAATGAATATAACCGTGTCTATTTAAAACGGGATATTTACCATGTTTTTCAGTTTTATATCACGGAGGAGTTTCAAGGACAATGTCAAAATATCGAGCTCTGCGAATCTAGGTCTTTTGAAATAATTTGCTTACAAAAACAAGTTTTCTAAAACTCTGCAAAATAAAACTGAAAAACTTAGTAAATATCCCGATTTAAATAGTTAGTGTTTGTGTATTAATTTATCACCTGTATAATTTATGTCTGTGTGTCCATTAAGCCACCTTAAAGTTAAGAATAAATTAAAATTTGTTCCCTCTAGTTTATAACATCTTTAAATCCAAAACTTTATTTTTATATGTTCAGTACAAACTTCGATCAACAAATCGATCGAACTGTACAAACCATACAATTATGTAGAAATTATAGGCCTGAGTTTGTTTCGGTAAGTTAATTACACAAAATCTTTTAGTCACTGTATAAACCTACTCACCTAATGACGACATTATTATTGATGTTAGTTATATTTACCTTCAGTTTCAACAAACAAACTAACGAGCTAAGTAAGCAACTGCTTTCTAGAGGGTCCACATACAGGAGAAATTATGTTGTTCGTAATTACCTTTATTAGAAGGGATAAATAAAATAATTTGTCCTCAAGTTTCTTCACCTAGTTTTTAATCGACTTTAAACTTTATTTAAGTTTATATCACGATACCTAACGTTACTAAAGTGATTTAAAACAATGTTATTGTTATTGTTAATGTGAAAAACATGGTATGGTAACCATGTTTTTCACTTTTATTTCGCGGAGATCGATATTTTGATATTATCTACTTCTATACGTCTTGTTCACGAGATCAGTCTCGTAAAAAAATAGTACCGAGATCCTTCAAAAATAGTACCTAGTACACGAAAGCTCACCTCATTGACCCACATTTTATTTTTAGCTCGGATGTATACTATGAAAAATTTTATAGCTAATATTGTCGTTTTTACGATCTGTTTGTTATTCTTTATAGTTTACAATGTTGTAAATTTTACAGAAATTACAAAATTCACTGACAATAGGACGGAATTTACAAAATTCGATGCATGTGTCATAGGAGAAAACATCTTGACGATAAATAATCCTACGAGTGGACGGATGCGAGATAAAAACAGAGTAAGCGGGTAAAACGAATCCAATTTAGCATGTACAATGAACTCACAGATATTACGCACTGTGACTTGTGAAGTGACGCTCTTAATTTTAGTGCAATATATGGAATTGGCGGAAATAAGGGCAATGGTTCAGGTCTTTACTTTTGAAAAATATAGCTCCAGGATCGAATCTAACGAGATACACGAAAAACAATTAAAACAGTAATTGTTGTGGAAGATATTAGATTTTTTTTTTTCGGAGGGATCTATGCTAATGGCCCGAAGGCCCCAAATGCTTCATCGGATTAGTGTGAGCCCATTCGGCTCACTTTTGATTTATAAAGTGGGGGGTTGCCCCCCGCCTACCGTGCAGTCTGTGACCACACGGCCTCCTGGCGTCGGTTGTGTATTAGAGATATTACAAACATACAAGTTGTATAAGATCATGATCATAAGAGCTTCGTCCTATAATTATTAAGATATCAAATTTTAACAACTGGTTCCCCCTAATCTTGTTTGGAAAAAACTCGTTCCCATCAGAACAAGAGGGAATTAGTCAAGACAAGGCTTCTAAGGGTGATGCTATTCATTTGTAACTACGAATTTCTCCAGGTAAACGTAGAAAATCAAAAAGCATGAACGTAAATTTTTTTACCTCTATTATGTGGCTATTTTTTAAACTTCTGATCAAGTAACAGAAACTCTGGGAAATATAAAAACTCCAACAGAAAATATTTAGAGAACACGAGACAAAAGTATTACGCAATATCTTTCGTAAATATAATTTGATTTGCCCTCGAGAAACGTCAAAAATAATTGACGAAACATAAAAGACGGTAACAAGGAATAAAAGAAAAACAAAAGAAAAATCTCCAATCCATCTCCTATAATAACGTCGGAGCAATTGATCCCGAGGGATATTTACATATTCAAATATACAATTAATATTGAACTAATAATTTATTCATAATGGAACTGGACAATTTATACGATAGTAAGAAAAATAAAATTAGTATCGTCAGTGAGAGACGTTAGATGGTCATGTTGTTATAGGCCCGAAAAGTTCAAGCCTGAAATACGTGGAAAATTGTTTTTTTTTTTTTTTAATTATATATTATACTTTTTGACGTTGTCCTGTACAAAATATTTTTTTTGTGAATCTAAACCATCTTCGAAACCCCTTGAACTCACACAAAAAAAATCATCTAAATCGGTCCAGCCTTCTAGGAGGAGTTCAGTGACATACACACGCACACAAGAAAAAAAATATATATATATATATATATATATATATATAAAGATAATTAATTATAAAATTTATATATTAAATTATATATTATAAAATATAATTATATAATTTTATCAATGTTGTTGGCTTTGTGTCGTAAAGGATATTATAAAATAAAAGAATTTATTGAAGATACCACGCCTTGGAAATAAGGCGTTCTTTACGAGGCTTCTGTTAATCTATTGTAAAATATTACAAGATTTATTGCACAGATGCCCTATGCCAGAGGCCAGAGCTGGTTAGTTGATACCAGTGACTATGGCCTTATATACAGCTGGTTTTTTGGGATTCAAACCTGCCACCCCTAGGACATCAATAAATCTAAGGGCTCTACATTTTTTTTATGTTAGTTGGATAGGCAAACTGGCAAACGTACCACCTGATGATCGACGTCGCCCATGAACATAAACTAGTTTACCTGGAACGAGCCCAGGCAACTTATTTATGTGTTGCCTATCCTGAGACATAAGATGTTAAGTCTCGGTGCCAGTAATTACACTGCCTGTCTTGCCCTTCTCTCCGAAACACAGCAAAGCTGTTTCACGGGAGAAACGAGCAAGATGGTGGTACCCATGCAGCCGGGAGCGCGGCACAGCGCTTCCCTCCCACCAGTAACATTGTATTAAATATAAGTAACGATCTCGTGCAATACGCACATTACATTTTATATAATTCTTATTTCGTGCTACGCATTTTTTGTTAATAGTAAGATAAAACGAATATAGTAGATTATAAATATTTATCACAATTTACAACGAGAGTGTACTTAAAACGCAATCGGAGTTTTAATTGAACACAGACTGATTGATATGAGAAACGTGTAAACTGTATATTAATGATACAAACTGTATACGAGAACACTAGAGACTGATGGACCATACACTATCCTTCCTGCTAGTATAATGAAGTATGTTAGTATGGAATGTTTGTCAAACGAACACATATCATGTATGGAATTTGACGAAATTTTACAATGTAATTAAAAGATAAGACATGACATTTACAGAATAAGCAGGCGATACCGCAGACAACAGATTTATTCTATAACTTTAACATTGCACACAACCATAGCATTTTTTTTTTCTTTTACGCCGGGAAATGCTCTGAGGCATCCCCCAGGCGGTTATGTGGGACTCACTGCGCCCGAAAGGTAAGATTGACGCAGCTCTACCCACTACGACCCGGCGAGTGTCACCAATGCCGCCTTTGATGGGGTGCCCCGGATCTATTGAGTATGCTTGGGTCGTCCCGCACCATATAACAACCCCCACTCCCCAAACGTCGGACCAATGCAATGAGGTGTTCCCCTCCTCGCCCCTTCCCCCTGTTCTTTCGTCCGCTATTCTTATAAGAGGGGTACAAAGAGCAGCTCCCTCGGTTCAATTTGTTTCGCCCAAGGTGCTGGGTTAAGCTACTGAGCCCCACCGCCACAACAAGGCTTGAACCTCAGTGGGGAGCCATAGCATACTTTAACTTCGTTTAATCTCTTGCTGGGAAGTCTGTTGATACTTAATTTTAGGGAGGAGGAAGTGTTTTCTTAAGGATATCACTTAGTGTTTTTAGTAATAAAAATGTCCCACTATTGGTTACGTGGAAGATATAAACGCGGACACTTGACACGCTATAAATTCAACGACGGCAAAACGTATAACTATTTATATTTGTAGCAAATCGTAAAATTTATATGGACGGTTAGCGGCGGCACCATCTCGCAGTTTTATGTTCGAATATCATCATCAGACCGCTATCCGTTGATGGGTATTGACCTTCCCCCAAACTAAACAACAGAGACCTGATACTTCAGTTTTCAGACATATTATAATAAGTCTGTCTCTGAAACTATAGTTTGTGAACACTTTCAATGTAAATATAGTCATTGATAATGAGTAATAACTATCAACAAAAGCCATCAAGGCTCATGTCATTTCTTTCATATCACTCTGACTCACGCGGTCTAAGTGGTTACTTATTAAATTCTTCTTTACAAACCCAAAGAGCTTGACGAATCAAAAAACCATTCGTGATGGTCGGACACAAAACACAACAGATGCTCCTCAATATTTAATGTTCTACAAAAAACAACCTTGTATGAAATGTTTTCGAAATTAAAATGAACCAAAAGCCTCCAAACCTGACCTACATTACTGACTCTTGATGTGTACGGATGCGGAGAAATCACGGCGAAGGTTACATCTGTGATCTGAGGCCATTAAAGATTTTTTGTTGCAATTCAACGTCAGCCACGTTTAATAGACTAGAAGATAGAAGTTTCGTTTTTTTTAATGTTAGTTGGATAGGCAAACTGGCAGACGTTCCACCTGATGGTAAGTGTTCAGCTTTCTCTATCCGTCCACTTGGCCACTGCTGAACAAAGGCCTCTTTCCGCCAAGGCGGCCGATCCCTCACCACTCGCATCCAACACGGACCGGCCACTGCACGGAGTGTTGAGGTAGACAAAGGGACGATCCCATTGTCTACCTCAACGCAGCCTCCACTTATCATGACTAATCCATAACCAACCACTGTTGGATAAAAGGTCTCTAGTGTAAGTACGAATCAAGTTAGCAAGGACACAACGTCATGTCATTAATAATTGTAGTGCTCAAAGTTGTTTGAGTTTACCAAACTTTTGTTTTATGTAGCTAGATAATCATAATACATTTCTGTTATCTAGGGGGTATTTATGTTATAAACTTTCTTGTAGGGAGAGAAAAGTTAGATTTACTCCTATTTATTCGTATACAGACTATATTCATTTTTCAAATATGAACATCGGTCGTCCTAACTCCTAACTGGCATTAGTTGGAAGAGGCTGATAAAGATGAGCGGGTGATAGTCAAGGCCGCCGACGACGGGTGAGTAGGAGGCGCTACTTAATGCGCCTCCAGTAACCCCGGTGTGCTCGTGTCGGGTCAGGACGGGAACCTGGCGTCGCGGTGACTGCTTAGTAGCGGCCGGGAAGTCCTCCCATACTAGGTGTAGCCTTTGCCGGGGCCAGCCTGTCGCTGAAGTGATTCTGTTCCGTTACCTGCAGTTCCGGGACTCTTAAAAAGCGACTGAAGGCGCTTGCAGGTATTTTAGTTCGGGTAGTACACTCACAAGTGCAAGTCCCACATATGGTCCAGGAACCTCACCCGAGGTTACCTGGAGACATGCGAAATGTATTTCCCTGCGTTATAAAAAAAAAAGTGCGATAGAGATGTCACACTTTGTCAAAGTGGCTTGCACTGCGATGAAAAAGAACGTCGCCGAAAACCTGCATGCCTGACCAGATTAAATTAAAAAAGTTTTATAACATGTGTTTAAAATGAAAAAACTTTTTCGCCAACAATTTGGGCCATCGTGGACAAACGCTTTTAGGAGACCTTTGCCCAACAGCGGCATTAATTATGCCCACGTATCGTTGCAATCTATAACTTTACCTGTAACTTTAAAAAGTCAAAAATTGTTATCAGCAGCTTTGTAAATACAAAGGCACTTATTAAATGTCAATGTGAATCTCATCGGTTCCAAATTAAAGCTCACCGAGAAAAAGGAGCAAAGCTCAGTGGAGCGAATCTTTTGATTGTTTCACAACCGATTTTACATTTTGTTGTGCTGTAGGCTTTATTCCCTTTGTGTGGCGTCTGCCACCGGTTTCAAAGCGGAAAGAACTGAAATTCATTGCAGGTAATCTTTTGATTAATTCTCCACCGATTTGTTTTCACTAGCCATACCACCATACCTCCTTAGCAGATGCGGCTGGTACATTTTTTATGGGTACCTATTGACAAAACAAAAGTGCATCTCGTTGTTCAGATTAGCTTTTATTTTGTTTTTATAGAAAATTAAAACCACATGATAAACAAATATCATAATATACTATGACACCAAATACGTTCTTTATGAGTTAAACTTTATTCGCGTATTTAATAGTTTTAGTGAACTGCTATTAGGACTGTTAAGGTGTAGTAGAATGTATGTATAGGGTTATAAATAAATATAAACATTTATTATTATTTTAATTGAACTGTACCAGCGCTCTTCATGAGCCGCCTCTGCTCCTTGGTGTGTATCATCCAAAAAAGAGCCTTCGTATAAAAATCTATACAAGAAGTGGTTCGTATAAGTTTTTTCACATCGTCAGCGTATCCCTTGACCCATAACGTCGTTTATCGGATGCATTCGCAGAAACGCAATTTATTTGTCTCGCTTTGTGTGTGGTGTGTGAATACTAATTTACGACCGTACATTTGCAATTTGCATACAATTCGCGGTCGCAAGAGTCGGTACTTTATGGATATGTAAAATTATAATAAAACGTGATGACCATTAGTCGATACGGTACTCTCGTCGAATATAAACTCTTTTCAATAAACTCCGAGACAGTCGAACTTCTGATGAACTTTTGACTCTAACTTATCATGATCATATATTCATCTACAACTGGACTGTGCTACATAATTGACCCTTAAAATAAAATAACGATCGGACTCAGATCGGATCGTTTTATAAATAGAATAATTAAAAAAAACTATTGTAACAGTTGAATTTTTTACATAACTCGCTTTAGTGATTTTGCCCTTTTGACATCATATAAATGGTAGCCATCTACCTCATTTAAGAAACAGATAAAAATAGCCTTAGAAATTATATCTGGTATTTCGAGAAGAATTTGAGACACTCAAATTGCACGTGAAACATATAAACAGACATACTTATACAATAACTACACAAGTTATGAGCGACCACGTCCGCCCCGTCTAGACAGGGCACTAATCCCGGACCGATGTTTTTCTGCGTCTGGTACAAACACACCACATGAATTCATTGCTTATAATACGGTAAACATTATTGAACAAATAACACGCGAACTTTACCGGTGGGAGTCTCCTCCCGAGCTGTGCCCTCCCGTCTGCTTCGATACCATCATACTACTTGTTCCTCATGTGAAAGAGCTTTGTTGTATTTCGAAGAGAAGGAAAGGACAGGCAGTGTAATTACTGACACCCAGACTTACCATCTTACGTCCCAGGATTGGCAGCATATGAATAAGAGGCCTTTTATTTTTCTTTAACGCCGGGAAATGCTCTGAGGCATCCCGCGGGGGAGTGGGTCTCCCCACGCGGATATGTGGGACTCGCTGCGCCCGAAAGCTGGTAAGTGGACACAGCTCTACCCACTAAAACCCGGCGAGTGCCACCAATGCCGCCTTGGGTGAGGTGCCCCGGGCATAAACTAACAGGGCACCTCGACGACTAGTCAGTCCCCCAAGGGAACGACGCCACCTCCACAGAGGGGTTGTCCCGCACCACAGAACAACCCCTCCCAACGTCGGGACATAACAATGGGGTGAGGTTCCCGTCCTCGCCCCTTGCCCCCCGCTCTTTTGTCCCCTCTTCTTATAAGAGCAGTACAAAGAGCCCCCGCGGCTTAATTAGCTTCGCCTAAGGTGCTGGGCTCACCCTAGGCTACTGAGCCCCACCGCCACGTCAAGGCCTGAACCATGGTGGGGATATGAATAAGAGGCCTGGGCTAGTTCCAGGCAAACTCGTTTATAGTCATGGGTGACTCTGAAAACTTACCATCAGGTGGCACACCTATCAATTTGCCTGTCCAACTAACATAAGAAACAATTCACCCACAATTACCTACATAAATCATCACCATCAAACGTAACTATATAATGTAATTTTTTTATGCGATTCAAAAATTTTCTGAATGATTTTTTTTTGTTTGTACGTGTACACGACCATTATTAAGTTGGCAGAATTTGAACTTTGTCTCATGTGCATCAGCACAATATGTTCTAGTAAAAAAAATTATAAATAAGTATGTCATAAATTTAAAATCAAAATTTATTTTGGTCACAAAACCAAAATCAAAATCAAATTTTTTTATTCAAAATAATATCAGTACAGTATCTTTTTGAACGTCAATTGAATCTACCGCCGGTTCCAAGGCTAGCCCACTGAGAAGAACTAGCGAAACAAACTTAGTGGAACTACAACTTTAACATCTTATCCTGAAATGCCTGTGAGGAACGCCTTATTTTTCACATTTATCTCATTCTCACACACCACCAAAATCTTTAAACATGCGCTGTTTAAAATACCTTTTAGTACATACCATATTATTAATTTTAATCTCAGGAAAATAATAACAAGGATAACGTCGTTATGTTGTAGAGTTGTAACTTGTTGTAGGTAATACGTGTTTTCATTAACTAATGCAAAACAGCGAGGGAGACTGTCGTGTAAATATTTTGAATATAAATGCTAAAGAGAGTATTGGATGCATAAATATCGGATATTGCCCACCTGGTCGGTATACCGGCGGAATATTAATGGGTATTATGTGCCTTTGTTTAATAGCTTTCAATTATAAAACTAAACTGTGGGGCCTGTTTTACATATTATGTTGTTTATTAAGGAAACGATTAGTGTAATTACATTAATTTTAAATGATAAACGACAATAGTATAAAGCTATGGGAGGTCATTTGACTTTTTTAACGTCTTTGCACCATTTTTTCACTTTTATTTCGCGGAGCTCGATATTTCGACATTATCTACGAATCTCTTGTTCACGAGACTGATGAATTGGTGGTTTTTGTAAACATTCGTACATTATGTCAAAATATCGAGCTCTGCGAAATATAAGTGAAAAACACGGTAAATATCCCGTTTTAAATAGTTTTAGTAACGAAAATAGCCGTGTTAATTTAAAGACTTAGCATCATTTATAAATTATACCTACGTAACACTGTCTACGAATCGAACTAGGAGATAAAAACGGACACCAAAAATATTTAAATATCATCATTAGAAGAATTATACAGAGTACCTACAGACCAGTAAAGGTGCCTTCTGCAACATACTCATGGTCTACTCTACCCATTAATAATCGGGACTTATGATTTTAACACACCTATCCAACTTATAAATCTTTGCCAGTAATATAATACAGTTAAATAAACTTAACTCATTTATTTACAAATTACTTTCAAACGACCTGTGGTCGAGAAGTCAGGATACTGGATACTCTACGCAGCGGTCGCGGGTTCTTATCACGTCAAGTGCAGATGATCTGTATAATTAATATGGATGTCTGCACCGGGTGATAGATAATATTATATTTGTATAAATTTCTTAAATTTATTTCCACCACAATTTCTTAAATTTAATTTCCAAATTTTATATATATAATTTCTTAAAATTTAAAGTCAACAATCACTGGCTAATATTTATTATTTTTATTCAGCATAATCAAACATGAGGTTGTAACAGATTCAATATGTACGTCATGTTTTTTTTTCTCCACCATAGTTCAGGCCTTGACATGGCGGTGGGGCTCAGTAGCCTAGGGTGAGCCCAGCACCTAGGGCGAAGCTAATTGAGCCGAGGGGGCTCTTTGTACCGCTCTTATAAGAAGAGGGGCAAAAGAGCAGGGGGCAAGGGGCGAGAATGGAAACCTCACCCCATTGTACTGTCCCGACGTTGGGAGGGGTTGTTCTGTGGTGCGGGACAACTTCTCTGTGGAGGTGGCGTCGGTCCCTCGACGGACCGACTAGCCGTCGGGGTGCCCTGTTTGTTTATTAGATCCGGGGCACCTCACCAAAGGCGGCAGCGGTGGTACTCGCCGGGTTTTAGTGGGTAGAGCTGCGTCCACTTACCAGCTTTCCCGGAGAGCATTTCCCGGCGTTAAAGAAAAAAATATGTACGTCATGTTTAAACAAATATTTTATCAAAATCATCAAACATTATTCTACAAAATTAATCATTGGTCATTAACATAAAGATGTAATCATACTCACTTGTGATTAAAGAAGCCGCGTTGGACGACGCTAAAGGAACTATGACCTGAAACAAACAAGTTCTGTTAAGCTTCTGATTGCACCACTTGAAGTACGTAACGTGACATAAAATCGTGTAGGTCACGCGAAATTACCATCGCGGGAAAGTTAAAGAGTATAATTTCATAAGGACGCCTTAATAACGAGGGACTGTATAAGTTACCTATTTGAGTTCAGAATTTACTTCATTTTCATCGTAAAAATTAGGGCGGTACAATTTGTGGTGTCTGATAAAAGAGCGTGTCATTTTTTTATATTAGTTGGATAGGCAAACTGGCAAACGTACCACCTGATGGTAAGTGGTCGACGTCGCCCATGAACATAAACTAGTTGCCTGGAACGAGCCCAGGCAACTCATCTATGTGTTGCCTATCCTGAGACATAAGATGTTAAGTCTCGGTGCCAGTAATTACACTGCCTGTCTTGCCCTTCTCTCCGAGAAGCTGTTTCACCGGAGAACAACGAATATATGGAATCAGCTGCCACTTACGGTGTTTCCGAACCGTTACGACTTAGGGACCTTCAAGAAAAGAGCATATACTCCTATTTGAAAGGCCGGCAACGCACCTGCTAACCCTCTGGTGTAGCGGGTGTCAGTGGATGTCGCTATCACTTACCATCAGGTGAACCGACTGTCCGTTTGCCCCATCTTCTATAAAAAAGCAAGATCGTGGTACCCATTTTGTCATTTTAGATAAGGTCCCATATTCATGGAAGTGGACGTAGGCGAGTCTGATGATACAATATGTCATTCTTCTGACCGACTAGCCAATTTCAAATCATTATAACAATAATTTGTCAGAATGCAAGTAGGTATAGCTTGGCAATAAAAACATTTTACAAAAAATTAAAACCGACTTCAAAAATACTAAACTAAAAAGTAATAAAATAACAGTTTCTTTAATATTTGTGCTTACAGCATATAATCAACTTAATCTTCTACTAATGTACAAACTTTGCGTTTACCACGTCATTATAGTTACTTTTGGAGTCGGTGTCAGCCAAGGTAGGTAGGTAGATAATGTACAGCAACAAATACGACACCGACTCCAAAAGTAACTATAATGACGTGGTAAACGCAAAGTTTGTACATTAGTAGAAGATTAAGTTGATTATATGCTGTAAGCACAAATATTAAAGAAACTGTTATTTTATTACTTTTTAGTTTAGTATTTTTGAAGTCGGTTTTAATTTTTTGTAAAATGTTTTTATTTCTTAATTTTTAGTGATTCCGAAATGCGTCGTCTTGGCGTTCATTGAAGGAGGCATGTTCAGCAGTGGACGGATAAAGGATGATGATGATGATGGTGATAGTGATGATGATGATGATTACGATGACCGCGACATACTATGGTGTGCTACCAAAGCATCCTATACAATTGTTACTTCGACACGTAATAAAATGATCATATCATCAAGATAAACAAAACCAACCAAATATGCATTATCGGGAATAACTAAAACACGGCTTGTCAGATCTTAATAAAATTAATATGGGACCAAATTGGAAACACCAGCTTTCAAACAAAAAAATAACCATCGAAATCCATTCACAAACGGCGGAGATATCGTGTCACATACATACAAAAAAAAAAAAAAAAAAAAAAAAACATACAGACGAATTGAGAACCTCCTTTTTTTTTGAAGTCGGTTAAAAAAGAGTATGACGTGGTGACAGGTGGAACTAAATATTTTACTAAATGGAAACCTATGATGTTGACAATACTTGGCCGACAAATACTAGATTTTGAGTAAAGCTTAGTGTTTTACAATTATTTTTAACGATTTGATTAAATTTTCTTGCTGATTTTCCATATTATGATGACACCTAAGTGAAAGTGGCGCCCTCATTTTTTCCATACTCTTTTTTGGCAAGCTGTATATATATAATGGATATATTTAACGTAGGTAAATTCGTAGTAACAAATTATGTTATACTAGCTTTTTCATGCAGCGTCACATGCGCGGGATAAAATTTACAAGCTACTTTGTTAGTGCGGTTGTAAAAGCATTTAGCGTTGTAGTACGTTTACAACTAGCTAATATTACCATGACTGGCCTAAAATGTTATTGACTATCTACACAAAATAAATAGCTATCTATCTGCAAAATTTAAATTGATTTTGATTGATTGCCGGTGCATCTCATAACACATACAAACAAAGACAATATTTTACACTACTAGCATAAGTATCTTTTCTTCTTTTATATTTATGTATTGGAAAATCATCTAATTATTCTAATATATAAAATTTTTGTGTCTGTGACAATAATTTTAAATATTAGTACTCCGAAACGGCTTGACCGATATTAATGAAATTTTATATGTATATTTAGTAGGTATGACAATACGTTTATAACTAATCTTTTTTTTTTTGGGACAAAAGTTAATGCGGGCGAAGCTGCGGGCATCAGCTAGTCATATATAAAAGCATTTAACAATTTCATGTCACCGGTAATGTAGTTACGGAATAAAAGCCAGACCGCACAATCTTATTACCAAGCGTAACAGTATCCACTTTCATGATAAAACCAACGCAAAGTGGATAATAGTTAATATGCATTGCAACTAAATACCCGACCTTCGTATCAACTATTTAATATTTTAGCGTGCATAGGCCCTTAAATGTTCCACTGCTGATGATAACAAAGAAATTAATTTGCGAGTTTGGTTGTAGGAGAAAATCTACGAGACTACTTCATCCGATATTAAAAAAAATCTTTCACCAGTATAAACGATACGTTATCACTAAGTGATGTCCTACTAATATTATGAACGCGAATGTTGCAGTATATTTTTGTTACTCTTTCACGCAAAAACTAATGAATGGATGTTAATGAAACTTTACAATTATACATCAGAACAACATATAGGATATAATTTATCCCTGTACTCCCACGGGAATGGGAAGTACGCTGGAGAAACCGCGGGGCGCTGATAGTGTCTTATAAAATATTCATTATTATCAGCCCATTTACAGTCGTGAATCAAATTATACGCTGGCAAAGCTGTGTTCAACAGAATAATAGAAAAGTCTAATAGGTAATAAGATTGAAAACCAAAGACATTTGGTTTTCTAACGTTTACGCGAATTTTACTCATTATAATGAAACAACTTTTACGGATTCTATCGCGGTTTATTAATTTTTACAGGTCCGACGTTTCGGTTACTTTACAGTTTACAACCATGGTTACGGGAGGACTGGACATCCGGTCCTCACCATTGTTCAGGCCTTGACGTGGCGGTGGGGCTCAGTAGCCTAGGGTGAGCTCAGCACCTTGGGCGAAGCCAATTGAGCCGAGGGGGCTCTTTGTACCCCTCCTATAAGAAGGCAAGAGATGAGGATGGGAACCTCACCCCATTGTACTGTCCCGACGTTGGGAGGGGTTGTTCTGTGGTGCGGGAGAACTCCTCTGTGGAGGTCGGACCCTTGCGGGACTGACTAGCCGTCGAGGTTCCCTGTTAAGATTAACAGATCCGGGGCACCTCACCAAGGCGGCACTGGTGGCACTCGCCGGGTTTTAGTGTGTAGAGCTGGGTCCACTTACCATATTTCGGGTGCAGCGAGTCCCACATACCCGATGCCTCAGAGCATTTCCCGGCGTTAAAGGAAAAAAAAAAAAGGAATGGACATCCAATAATGAGAATGAATGTGGGATGTATGTGAAAGTTCCAAAGGGAGATCACCGATCGAGCGAGATGGTATGCTCGGTCAGGTCGAAGCCCACTTGCTATCATACCAGCTGTCGTATAGATAGCGCCGAAAATCTTCGATAGATTTAAGGATTACGGTGCTAAATGGTGCGCCAGTCGCCACAAAAGTAACCTATTAAATGTGATAATTCCCGGCGTTCCAGTTGTAGCTTAACATTGAATTGTAAAAGGCGTACATAGTGGCATCGACATAGTACCCGTCGCTAAAGTACGACTGACCCAATTAAATAGTAAACGAGAGCATCAGTGACAGGCAACAACGACCAATAATGACAGGCCTCGCCCAAACTTCGAAAGGCAACCAAAATTGTACAAAGCAAAATGATTGAGTACACATTTAGCTCAAACACAGCTAAAAGAGCCCTGAATCATTGAATGAAAATGTTAGCCCTATTTCATTTTAGCTATTTAAAAGTTAAAATGAAATAACGTTCTTTGGTCTGTCTTTGTGTTTATTTTTGGGACAGATACAAAAGCAGATTTTGTATCTGCTATCCATTGTATTAATTTTGTTTATCTTATGTATTTTGATACTTAAAATCAGAGTCCTAGAATCGTCATCATCACATTGTATTACGACTACGATAAGCTATGCTAATTTAATTATAAAGCTTTCTTTACATTTTTATATAGAAGAAAGGGCAAACGGACAGTCGTTTCACCCGATGGTAAGTGACAAGCCACATCCATAGACACCCACTACATCATTAGCTGGTGCGTTACCGGCCTTTCAAATATGAGTATGCTCTTTTCTTGAGCATATTGAAAAAAAAGTCACGTTTTTTTTAAAGACGATGACCACTTACATCGCTCATCTCCCTGTTTGCATATTCAATTAATGTAAAAAAAACGATCCTCATTCGATGCCCGGTAGATGTGGTACAGCTTGGCAAAAAAGAGTATGACGTGGTGACAGGTGGAACTAAATATTTTACTAAATGGAAACCTATGCCGCCTTATTACAAAAAACTTATCTAGTACCAGGAATAAACCAAGACTGAAAAGTCCAGGTTTGTTACGGTATTAACGTTAGTCCATGGACTAAAATTCATTCTTATTACAAATCGAGGACCAACCGAGGTCTAGGTAGTACCAAAGATCGTCCCTGGTTTAATTGTATCCACAGATTATTGAGCAACATATCATTCATTTTGTTCGTTCAATATTTGATTAGTTCGGTACACCGTTCCTTTTTATACAAAGCTCGCTAATTTATAATTAAATATAATGTGGAAAATACATCAATATTTTGATAATAAAATTTATTGTGTTATATAAAATATCTTTACTACTTTGTACTTTGAGGTAGTGTGATTTAAATTCTTGTTTATTACACACAAATATTGTAATATTTCGCTGTTAAGTTGTTTATATAGCTAGCGTATAAGGGAATGAAATACAAAGCGCGCGTAGTTCTAATGTCATCGAAATGTTTATTGTTTAATGTTTAGTTATTGCAATGTAAGTCGAGTTACCACATACCAATAGTTACAATACAGCCATTATTGTTCTTTGATTCTAAATAGACGGTATGTTGTTCATAAGAATAGTATAATAGTTTTTTGTTGTGAATTTGTGTGCCACGAACATTACTTATATATACCCGGTATAGAGCTCGCGTCACTAAGTATTAATTGTAAGCACAGGTATAATAATAATAATATCTAATATGGTTCCTGGAAGCAAAATAAAAGAAAGCAATAACATTCAAAGAGGGGTGCCTGTGTTCAGCAGTGTATGGATAGAGGCTGATGGTAATGATGATGATGATGAATGTCCTAATTTCAAATATATATATTTTTTATGTATTACGCGTGGAAAGTCATTCTCACGGCGCTTTACTATAGATAAATATCTATAT
Source organism: Helleia helle (assembly GCA_963853865.1). Lineage (NCBI taxonomy): Eukaryota > Metazoa > Arthropoda > Insecta > Lepidoptera > Lycaenidae > Helleia > Helleia helle. The sequence continues at coordinate 11,982,782 of OY971433.1, read as the reverse complement.
AACGCATCTGCTTACGATCGGCACAATGAAGCGGCGTGACAGTAACACTCTATATATTATGTATACTCTAAGCGTTACGCTCATTGTATGCTTGCGTTTTATTATGACGTTGTCACATTAACCTATCGTCCGTATACCAACTTTACAGACAACCAATTTTTTAGGGTATATTTCAAGGTTTTCGCCTTTAACAATAAAAGACATAACTAAAATCCCACCAGTTGCCCTTCAACTGTCTACATGATTTCTATACATTAAAATACTTACTGTGGCACGTATGACAAATAGTGACATGGCATGACATATTGAGAAATCAATTAACAAAAATCTTTTTTTTTTGAGTTGCAGTTAAGCAGAAAAACTATTATATGAAAGCCTGTTCTGTGAAGTAATTTTTCTTTATTTCCATTTTATGGAGAAATGTACACTTTGAAATTTTGATCTAAACTCTACCGTTTTAAGTTTAAGTTCATATAATAAGTCAGTGGTCAGCGAAGCCCATGGACATTTCTCACTCATACGCATTCTCATCACACATCGCCCAGACTCATTCATGTATTACCTATCCTGAGATATAAGATGTTAAGTCTCGATGCCAGTAATTAAGTGATGTCACTTACCCTGTATAATATGACACATTATGATAGTATAACATTTTTAAACATGGCGTAAGCGAATCAAACAATAACAATATTGTATAATAATAATATGAATAATAGCTTGTGAAGTGGTCAGTGGTCACAATTGGTCACACAGTAGGTAGCACAAGCAAATCCAATCAAGTCTAGTTGTATCCCTCTTATAAGAAGAGGGAGGGATAAAAGTGCAGGGGGGGACAAGGGGCGAGGATGGGAACCTCACCCCATTGCACTGTTCCGACGTTGGGAGGGATTGTTCTGTGGTGAGGGACGACCCCTCTTTGGAGGTGGTGTCGGGCCCTTGAGGGACTGACTAGCCGTCGAGGTGCCCTGTTTGCTCAATAGATCCGGAGCACCTCACCAAAGGCGGCATTGGTGAGACTCGCCGGGTTTTAGTGGGTACAGTTGCGTCCATCTTACCGTCTTTCGGGCGCAGCAAGTCCCACATACCCGCCTTGGGACACCCCCATCCCCAGCGGGATGCGTCAGAGCATTTCCCGGCATAAAAGAAAAAAAAATCCCACCTAGAGCGGATAATTTCTAAGATGAATATCAAAGTCTGCACCGGGTCATGGACACGGATTTACATAAATTTCTTAAATTTATTTCAGTTAGTATGTTGATTGTTGCTAGGTTAACGTAAGTTTTTTGTACACCACGCTTTTATTGTTTTCTAATGTCGACGGTTGAGCGATGCTATAGATCGTTGGATGGATGCGATAGATGGTGGAGGCGATGGTCTAGGGGGTATGGGCTCAGCCTCTTGAGTGAAAAGTCCGGGTTCGATCTTGTCCCCTGTGGTGCCTTGAAATGGTTTTTTTTTCTAAATTCTACGTGCACCTGAACATGAGACCATCGCTTGCTCAATAGTCAATGGTGAAGGAAAGCATTGTGAGGAAACCTGCGTGTCCGACGAGATTAAAAGTCTTTGAAAGTGTGTGAAGTTCACCAACCCGCATTGGGCCAGCGCATCAGTGAACTATGGTCTAACACCCTCCACACCTGATTTCGAGAAGACCCGTACCCAGCAGTGGGACATATAAGGGTTGATATTCTTATATATTTCTAATGTCTACGCCAATTTCATATACAAAGTGAAACCAATTTCACGGATTTTATAGCTGCTTATTAAGATTTTACATACCCGACGTTTTGGATACTTTACAGCAACCATGGTCACGGGAGGAATTTTAGTATTACTATTATTATTACCGGGTCAATTATTCGTAAAATTGATGTTGAGTTTTCCATTTTACGGTATGCGACTTTTTACGTCGATCCGACGTACAAATTACGTACTTGTACCACAACCACATATAAGGTTAAATACACATCCAAAACTTGTTACATGAAAGAGTCGCTCGGGCTCCAAATTTTAAAGTTACGTGGGTAGAACTTTGATGAGAGCGAGGGACGAGCCTGTAGTCGTATTTATTTAAACTAGTATTGATAGAAGCTGACCTACTATTGCTCAGAATCGTAACTATGTATAAGAAATAAAACGATAGTAAACTTATAAATGTAAAATAAATTAGTCTGGTATTTCGCGTCCAGTCCAAACCTGGAGGGAATATTGAACTCATACAAAAAATCTCCATTAGAATAGTATCAGGGGTAGGCATCAAAGACATTCATTCCTAGATAGATCTTTTGTAAATTGTTAGTCTCTACATCCCCACCATGGTTCAAGCCTTGTCGTGGCGGTGGGGCTCAGTAGCCTAGGGTGTGCCCAGCACCTTGGGCAAAGCAAATTGAGCCGAGGGAGGTGCTCTTTGTAGGTACCGCTCTTAAAAGAAGAGGGGACAAAAGAGCACGGACACAAGAGGCGACAACGGGAACCTCACCCCATTGCTCTGTCCCGACGTTGTGGCGTCGGCCCATTGAGGGACTGACTAGCCGTCGAGGTGTCCTGTTTGCTCAATAGATCCGGGGCACCTCACCAAAGGCAGCATTGGTGGCACTCGCCGAGTTTTAGTGGATAGAGCTGCGTTAACCTTACCACCTTTCGGGCGCAGCAAGTCCCACATACCCGCCTGGGGAGACCCACTTTCCAGCGGGAAGCCTCAGAACATTTCCCGGCGTAAAAGAAAAAAAAAGAAAAATAAAAAAAAAGAGTCTCTACATGAGGATGGTAATGAAACAACACCAGTTGTGTGTACATACGTTATAACAGTTAAACATCTGTCTCATAATAGTCGGTAAACAACGTTAAAAAATTCCGACAAATTGACAATTTTTCGACTAAAAATTATCCTCATAATTCCCTATCTCCTTTCCTCTCAATACCATAGATTTAGAATTTCTTTCAACGCAAAAAGATCAACGAAGCGTAGGAGCGAGAAATTTTAATCAGATACAAAACACCCGAGAGAAAAAGAGACAGTAAATGAAGCACCGATATGTAATTATTTTTGCGAGTAAATAAGAGGTCATAGCGTCCCAGTCTGTTTTACGTCGCGGTGTATTTTATGATTTTCTATTATTCGTGCTATAAAAATTGTAAATATTAAATGTGCAACTATGGTGTCATGTTCTGTGAGTGTATGTGACCCTCATGTGACGTAATAACCCTCATAATAACCCAAAAAATATACTACACTCACACATGTATATATATTTTGTCACGTCCCCGAGCCGTCATTGTGTATCTTGTACATTCTTAATCTATGCTCAATACAGACAGTAATAAGAGATTAGCTTAGGTATCCATTAAAAATGTTGATATGCAAAAGAGACCATATAAATTAGCATTGCAAAATCTTAAGTACATATTAAATTAGACGAGGGTTTATTACATTTCCAGGTATTCTAAAACGCTAACTTAACACGCGCTTCACAGCCTAGTTTCCTCTCAACTTTCAAAGTTAAATAGCACGTTTAGCTGCTAATTTAACTTTGTAAGTTCGTAGGAAATTAATATATTTTTGCAAATTTTAACCCCAGCCTGTTAACTATTATTAGTGTTTGAAAGAAACTTTTGATATTCAGTTTAAAATTACAAAAAGTAGTTTCAAAACAAAGTGTTTTTGAGAATGCTTGTTGTCATGTATCATTGTGTTACGACATAAAGTGGTCTCTAAAAATGGGCAAACGAAACCTGTAAATTATACATAATATTTTAAATTACTGGCACAGAGTCTGACCATCCAATTTATCAAGACAGGCAACGCTTTTGACAGTCTAGCAAAGCTAGATCAACGTGTTCACAGGTGATGCTAACCACTCATCATAACACGTCGGCCAGTTTGCCTATCCGACTAACATAAAAGAATCCTAGGGTTGTCCCCGATTTAAAAGATCTCAAACAGCGACATTTTAAAAGGACAGCACTAGCCACTAAACAGTCAAATGTTCCAAATGGAATATTTTGGATGCGGGGGACTGCTCGGCTGTTCGTTTGATTCGATACTTTTAGCAGTCCCCGACGACGTCGTGTCTAGCTGGACCCAGTTAAAACCCCATCCTGGGCCCGACACGAGCACAGGGGCGTTACTGGAGGCGCATTAGGTAGCGCCTCCTACGCACCCCCGTTCGTCGCCCGCGGTGGGAGGCCTCGTCGGCGGCCTCCTCTCTCACCCGCTCATCGGCCTCCTTCTGGGACATTACTGCCTCGCAGAAGGAGACCATCGCCGTCCAGGACTCGTCGTCGCCGAGCATCGCGGGGATGACACTCGGCAGAGACAAGTCCCCTCCGATGACCGATGTCAGATCATGACGCAGCGCCGCCCATCTCGGGCACACCTCGAGGGTGTGCTGGGCCGAGTCCACCGCCACGCCACAATCGTGACACACAGTTACCGGCTCCCTTTGGGCCGTCCTGCACAGATACTCACCGAAGAACATAAAAGAATCCTAGGGTTGTCCCCGATTTAAAAGATCACAAACAGCGACTTTTTAAAGGGACAGCACTAGCAATAAACAGTCAAATGTTCCAAATGGAATATTTTGGATGCGTTTAATTGTATCGGTAATCAATGGCAGCTGTTCTTGGAATTAATTCGAAGGGACCGTTTAAAGATACCAGGCAGGGGTTGGAACACGTGCTGTTGGAGATAACTTTTATTGGCGTTTAATTTTATTGTCAATTATATTAGAAATTTGTGTCACGAAAGCTGGTAGTAGGACTAGCAGGGAATAGAATAGAATAGATAGATATATACACAATGTGTGCTATGTAAGTATGCGCTTCAAATGAGAATAGGACGGACTTAGCGCCATATTGTGACGTCATAGATGTCAATTCAAACCAGTTAAGTAGGGTGGACAAAAAAATATATTTTAATTAAATTTTCATTTACAGAGATTAAGTGAAAAAAAATATCAGAATCTAGCTCTTCAATTCCGCTCATCTCTGCATTTATGTCCCGAGTGCGCGTCGGATACGTGTTAACGTGTTTTTATTTATCCCCGTAGTCAAAAGAACTCGCTTGGTCACTTTACTTGCATTTTACAGTGTTTGCAAAATGGTAGCGCACTTTTCACGAGTCAAACTTATATTTCCTTCAGGTCCTCACGACGGAGCACACTAATAATGGCAAGATGGCCACCGGCGTCCTTATTTTCATTAATAATATTGGCATGGCAAAATGTTATGTATGGTTTTAAAACGAATTATGACTTCAAATTTTTAAATAATTTAGGACTATTTAACGTTTTCATTTAAATTCGATTTAAAAATATTAATTATGCAAATAAGTTTTTGTGCAACGCCGTTCAAGTGATATTTGACAGATAGAGGTCATTGACGTTCCTATTCATATTTGAAACGCATAATACTTTATAATACTGGTGTGTTACCATTGTCAAGAACAACCAAATTTTTTAGTTTTTTAGGGTTACGTTCCTCAAAATGACAAAACGGAACTCTTATCACAAGATAAGTAAACAAAAAATTGGAGTGTCTGTTTGTAATATTAATATAACCGCTTTTTATTGAATGCAATTTTTGTCTGTCTGTCTGTCTGTTTGTTTGTTCCGGCTAATCTCTAAAACGGCTGGACCGATTTGGACGGGACTTTCACTAACAGACAGCTGATGTTATAAGGAGTAACTTAGGCTATAAAAATAATCATTATCAATCCGCATACGGCTGTAAAACTAAGTTAACGCGGGCGAAGCTGCGGGCAACAGCTAGTATTTTTTTTTTTTTATAGAAGAGGGGGCAAACGGATAGTCGGTTCACCTGATGGTAAGTGAAGAGCGACATCCACAGACACCCGCTACACCAGTGGATTAGCAGGTGCGTTGCCGGCCTTTCAGGTATGAGTATGCTCTTTTCTTGAAGGTCCCTAAGTCGTATCGGTTCGGAAACACCATAGGAGGCAGCTGATTCCATATATTAGTCGTGCGAGGCAGGAAATGCCGTAAAAATCGACTTGTTGTGGATTGCCGGACATCGAGATGGTGAGGGTGAAATTTGGAGTTTTTCCGCGATGTCCGGTGGTGGAATTCTGCTGCAGGTATTAGTCCGAACAATTCCTCAGAGCACTCCCCGTGGTAGATGCGGTAGAAGATGCAGAGCGATCCGACATCTCTACGCAGCGCCAAAGAATCAAGCCGATTGGAGATAACATTGTCGTCGACGATTCGAGCCGCCCGGCGTTGAATTCGGTCAAATGGAAGGAGCTGATACTGGGCGCTCCAGACAAGAGGTGAGAGCAGTATTCCATGTGAGGCCGGATCTGCGCCTTGTATAATTGAAGGCATGAAATACTGCTTCGCCCTATTGAGCACGCCGAGTTTCTTCGAGGCTAGTATTACATAAAAACCCTTTTTTCAAAAACACAGGGCTACGATTGACGGATTGACGAATTATACTTGAACTTGTCGCGAGCGCGTTGTGGTTTGAACCTCACAGCCCTGCACGGTATTGAACGCGAGGATATTATGCAGTTATAGCATCAGTGTGACCACGTACGAGACACGGATTGATAAACCGATAAGGAACCAGGGCCACGTTTGGGTAAACAGTGTTGTGTATGAGATAAGTGTATTTGTTGTTGTGAAGTTTTGCTTAGCCGTAGGACGCTCTTATTGTCAGTTTATAAATAACCATTGCGGGAGGCGTATGTTCAACTATTGATAAACGGTAATTTTATTTTTTCTATTTTAATTGGTGGTTAAAAAATATCCTGCCCTTACCTCCGAAACACAGCAAAGCTGTTTCATGGACGAGATAATCAGGAGATAGGTAGGAAATAGTATCCATGCAGAAAAGCCGCACGTCCACGAATAGGGTATTACATACCCCCACCATGGTTCAGGCCTTGAAGTGGCGGTGGGGCTCAGTAGCCTAGGGTGTGCCCAGCACCTTGGGCGAAGCTAATTGGACCAAGGGGGCAAGGTTTGTACCCCTCTTATAAGAAGAGGGGACAAAAGAGCAGGGGCAAGGGGCGAGGACGGGAACCTCACCCCATTGTACTGTCCCGACGTTGGGAGGGGTTGTTCTGTGGTGCGGGACCACCACTCTGTGGAGGTAGCGTCGGTCCCCTGAGGGACTGACTAGCCGTTGAGGTGTCGTATTTGCTCATTAGATACGGGGCACCTCACCACAGGCGGCATTGGTGACACTCGGCGGGTTTTAGTGGGTAGAGCTGCATCCACTTACCACCTTTCGGGCGCAGCGAGTCCCACATGCCCGCCTAGGGAGACCCACTCCCCCGCGGGATGCCTCAAGAGCATTTCCCGACGTTAAAGAAAAAAAAACCATGCAGACTAGCCACCGTCCCTACCACCGAATAGCAATACAGTAAAATGGCTATATAGGTACATAGAGTGCATTACATACAGCGGAAATATTTCGACACTTCGAACCATCGAATAGCAATACAGTAAAATGACTATATAGGTACATAGAGTGCATTACATACAGCGGACATATTTCGAACCTTCGAACCATCGAATAGCAATACAGTAAAATGACTATATAGGTACATAGAGTGCATTACATACAGCGGACATATTTCGACACTTCGAACCATCGAATAGCAATACAGTAAAATGACTATATAGGTACATAGAGTGCATTACATACAGCGGACATATTTCGACACTTCGAACCATCGAATAGCAATACAGTAAAATGGCTATATAGGTACATAGAGTGCATTACATACAGCGGACATATTTCGACACTTCGAACCATCGAATAGCAATACAGTAAAATGACTATATAGGTACATAGAGTGCATTACATACAGCGGACATATTTCGACACTTCGAACCATCGAATAGCAATACAGTAAAATGGCTATATAGGTACATAGAGTGCATTACATACAGCGGACATATTTCGACACTTCGAACCATCGAATAGCAATACAGTAAAATGGCTATATAGGTACATAGAGTGCATTACATACAGCGGACATATTTCGACACTTCGAACCATCGAATAGCAATACAGTAAAATGGCTATATAGGTACATAGAGTGCATTACATACAGCGGACATATTTCGACACTTCGAACCTATGAGTTATGAAGTGTCGAGGCCACATGATGTCATCTGGGCCGGCGATCAATTGGCGGTGGAACGCTAAACCGTGTTACAAAGCTGCTACTGTGTACTTCATTCGTTTGAGCTTTCATCATCATCATCAGCCTCTATCCGTCCGCTGCTGAACATAGTACTCCATTTATATTAGAAAAAAACCCGAGAAGCACTAGGGACTAGACAAGTAATTCAAATAAAGATTGATTTTTACTTTAGTAGATTCTTACAAAAAGGTTTTGTTATTTCGATTATTAGTAGAAAGCGCTTAGTAGATTTGTTTGTAATGCCTGCAATAATTATAAATGTATAAATTATTTTTATAGTAGGTACTTTAAAATTAAAAATATATCTGTTGTTTGTGTAAATATCGAATAAAATATAATACATGTGTATACTCTTCGACTAAAGTATCAAGCTTGTTATTTCCTTTTTTAGTTTGTGGTTATTTTTTCCAGATAGGTTTTTGTTTTTTTTAATAATTATTTTATTATACAATACTACACTTTCGTATTGTATTATACACGTATTGTATAATACAATACTACACTTTCATATTTCAATCGATGTTTAAATAGGACGATTGTATCAACATCAACACGTTTTATTTTTAAGCACACAAATTCGGGACCGAATTTTTAATTAAGTTTCAAGTTAAATCTTATACGTTAACATCGCGCATACTGAATGTATGTCCAGAAGTTCATACGCTCTTAGAATTTAATCAAATATAGCGTCCACAGAGGAAATAGTACAATAACGAAGCGATCGCTGTGTGGCAGTCTTAGGCCGTATGAAAAGATGACTCAAATTGCAATAAAAGTCGAAGAACACGGTGATTGGGATGATGAAGATCATCGACTGGACAGTCATCGTCATCGGTAGAACACGGATAAGTCCCCAATTTGGTTTTATTGTGCCACCTATGGTTTACGCTGTTGAGTATGTTGCTTAAAAGTTATTTGCTACCTAAATCTTATTTTCAACAAGGTATAATAAAAATTAAAAAAAAATCGAGTCGTTAAATAACCAATGAAACTTACTTTTATAAGAGAATATTTATTTCTCAATCTCATTTTTTTCAACACCAAAGTATAACTTAAACGCCCTCACAAAAACACAAGTGAAACTGATTATGTAATTCATCCTTGAAATATGCTCATTTTGAGACATAGCAGATGTTGACACAAACTCGTTTGGGTGTCACGATTATAAAGAACCTAAAAATACTGATACGTAGGTACTAAGCAAACAATTGTCAGTTTTTTGTGTCACAAAAGAGCGTTTCACGTGATGGTGATACATACAAAACAAAAAGATAAATTTATGACTTGGTACGAACGGGGCATCGGTTGTCTTGGTTCGTTCATATATAGAGGCCATGTTTAGGAGTGAAAGGATATAGGCTGATCCGACGATAATGGAGAGTCTATGCTCCCTTTAAACGGTTGGGGGATTTGGGCTGTAGGATAATGGGGCACCGACGAAAACAACTATTTTAAGATCTGGGAGCCTGATTTTTGGACTAGAGAAGAATAAACTTAGTAATAAGGGCAGTACTAGGTATTCAAATCAGATATAAATAATAGGCCCCATGGATTGTGGGGCAGGTGCCCAGAGTGCTCAGTGGGAAAGACAGCCCTGTGGAGAGTATCTATAGAGTTAAATATAGACATAGTTTTTTAAGAAGTTTTTATTAAATAATTGAAGGCAATACTTGAACTAAAATATTCTAGAGTTTGCCTCAAACCGGAATTTGCAAAGCATGTTTTAGCCGAGTACAAGTTTTGAAAATTATCCAACAGTTTTCGGACGTCTGCACATTCGAGTGAAAAACTTGAAAACTTGTTAATCTGAAAAACTGACTAGGTATTATCTTATCTTATATCTTTAAATGAGCAATTCTTGTATACATATATATATATATATATATATATATATATATATATATATATATATATATATATATATATATATATATATATATTTAAATTATAATTGGAATCTCGGAATCGGCTCCATCGATTTTCATGAAATTTAGTATATAGGGGGTTTCGGGGGCGATAAATCGATCTAGCTAAGAATCATTTTTAGAAAATGTCATCCATGCCATCCGGGTACTGTTATTATAATAAGACTAGCTGTTGCCTGCAGCTTCGCCCGCGTTACTCAACTCCTATAAATCACAGCGTGATGTTATATAGCCTATCCTTCCTCGATAAATGGGCTGTCTAACACTGAAAGAATTTTTCAAATTGGACCAGTAGTTCCTGAGATTAGCGCGTTCAAACAAACAAACAAACTCTTCAGCTTTATAATATTAGTATAGATTTTATATTATTTTCCATTAGTATGAAAATGAATATTTTTACCATATCGGAGACAGTACACCTTAATTAAAACATTATAACTTTGAAAATGAATGTCTGTCGTGTTTATCTAGAACGAAGATATATAATAAAATGGACTAAGCAATATCTAAATATAACATAGATATTAATGTAACACGTTTTATTGTATTATCTTTTAGTAAGTCCAGATGACTATGTATGCAAGCGTGCAACATGTGTATGATTTATAAAGTTTTTTACGTTTTGGATACATTACAGCAATCATGGTCACGGGAGTGAAATTCGCGTAAACATTACAAAACAACATAATATGCAAGTTTTAACATACCATCATAATCATTATATTAACCTTTTTACGTTCAACTAGACAGACCATCTTGGCTCATGCATATATATATAACACATTGTTCTAGAATCTAGAATCTGTACTACGAACTTATTGAGATTAAACGTATTTTGACATAAATTATCACGTGACCCGTTCGGGTAAAAACACGGACAGTTCCAATGCAATAAAAACGTGCAGCGAAAGGTAAATCGATAGCCGTATCAAAATTCATTCTTATTACAAATCGAGGACCAACCGAGGTCTAGGTAGTACCAAAGATCGTCCCTGGTTTAATTGTATCCACAGATTATTGAGCAACATATCATTCATTTTGTTCGTTCAATATTTGATTAGTTCGGTACACCGTTCCTTTTTATGCAAAGCTCGCTAATTTATAATTAAATATAATGTGGAAAATACATCAATATTTTGATAATAAAATTTATTGTGTTATATAAAATATCTGAAATCTTTACTACTTTGTACTTTGAGGTAGTGTGATTTAAATTCTTGTTTATTACACACAAATATTGTAATATTTCGCTGTTAAGTTGTTTATATAGCTAGCGTATAAGGGAATGAAATACAAAGCGCGCGTAGTTCTAATGTCATCGAAATGTTTATTGTTTAATGTTTAGTTATTGCAATGTAAGTCGAGTTACCAATAGTTACAATACAGCCATTATTGTTCTTTGATTCTAAATAGACGGTATGTTGTTCATAAGAATAGTATAATATTTTTTTGTTGTGAATTTGTGTGCCACGAACATTACTTATGTTGTAAAATGTATCAACAAAAGAAAAAAGGGATGATAATTGGACTTCTCAAGAAAAGGTTAGTGTTTATTTAATCCAAACATACATGAAAAATATCAGCGTTAATTAGAATTATTACATATGATATAAAATAGGCATGTATATCAATGACAAAATACAATACAACAAAATTACAGAAATAGAATGTTAAATTATATAAGGATGTCAGAATAATTATTTTAAATGTTAGTCCAATTCCATAATTTTGTCTACATCAAGTTCATTTAATTACCTTTCAATACAATTAATACGAAAAAACGCAAATTCAACGCATAAGACATCTGATAATTTAAAGTTTTGAGGTTAGTACCGAAGTTAAACTAGGGGTCACGGTGGTCTAACTTTAGTACCATAGATAGTCCTGGTACTAGCGTTAAACTAGTTTTTGTAATAACATTTATATTAGACCATGGTTTAAAGCTGGTATTAAACTCGGTACTATATTTAGTCTTCGTTTTGGAATAAGGCGGATTGAGATTAAACGTATTTTGACATAAATTATCACGTGACCCGTTCGGGTAAAAACACGGACAGTTCCAATGCAATAAAAACGTGCAGCGAAAGGTAAATCGATAGCCGTATCAAAATATCATTAACATGTTGACCCTATTCCGATCACATGTATCATATTATTGTATTGACACAAAAAATATTTTCATATCATTCTTATGTAACTGTGTTGTATGAGGGGCTGTTCTGTGATGCGGGACAACCCCTCTGTGGTGGTGGCGTCGGTCCCTTGGAGGACTGACTATAGCCGTCAAGGTGCCCTGTTTGCTCATTAGATCCGGGGCACCTCACCAAAGGCGGCATTGGTGGCATTCGCCGGCTTTTTACTGGGTAGAGCTGCGTCCACTTCCTAGTTTTCGGGCGCAGCGAGTCCCACATAACCGCGTGGGGAGACCCACTCCCTGGTGATGCCTCAGAGCATTTCCCGGCGCTAAAGAAAATAAAGGCACACCTATAGTTAGTCATATGTCCAACTGTGGACGGTCACTGGCTGGTAATGACATAATCATAATTTAGCAGATCGGCAATTGGACAAAGAGGTGGTGTCCGATATCAACCTCCTTTTATCATCGTCATCAGGTCGAGACTGACCAATTAGTTCTTCCCTAATGCTCGTTTCAGAGCTGTTAAGCCTTTTATTTTATTCTTTTGTTGTATTTCTGTCATTTTGTGTGCACGGTGTAAGGTGTCAAGTACCTATGTTTTACCTATCTATGTGTATGTACTCATCCAACCTATATAATCATGCGTTATCCTAAAATAAAGACAGTATTATTCGAGCAGCCAGTTGTATCATTTGTCTTCCAAATACGTCCTTACAACGGTAAAGAATATTCATTAATTAACACATCCAAATTTTTGTTAGTTGAAAGTAAATTGACGACTTCTGTGGCTCAATGGTTAGAGCGTTGGCGCTCAAGACGGAGGTAGCGGGTTCGAATCCCGCCAGGGATAACAAAAAATGTGTTCTTGGGTCATGGATGTGTATTAAATATATGTATTATATAATAAAAATCTTAAATACATGTATAGTATAAAAGTATTAAATATTTCCGTTGTCTGGTACCCGTAACACAAGTTCTTCGAGAACTTACCACAGGAGATTGAAGTGGTATAAAAGCGTATATATAGATATTATTACAAAAAAAAAATGGCCAGCATCGCCCATGTTGAGCGGGAGAAATAGCCAGGATGGTGGCATCCATGCAGACGGCAGCACAGCGCATACCCCCCACCGGTAGTCCGTCATAATCTCTTAAGGGCCTCTTATCCCAAATTGTTGTTTCTAGATCGAGGTGTTTTCATAGAAGTCGTCATTTTAAAATAATAATAAAAAATAGGGTATAGATACATCTTTGATCTAGGGATTTTTTTGGATAAAAATACAATATTTAACATTTTACATGATCAAAAAAAAATCTAAAGTAACGTCGATTTTAAAAGCAAATTGAGTAGTATGAGACTTCGGGTAACTCAATTTTAATGAAACTTTTACGTTTAAATTGCTAAACGGGGATGACGTGGAAATTATTGGATAGATCTTTATTATGTCACTTCAAAAATTAAAAAAAAAATAAAAAACGATAAAAATGGCTCTCGCGCATCGCACCACGTCGCGCCAGTACCCAGCCGGGCGTCATCGAAGTAGGACCTGTGCCGCTTTTGCTCGTGACTACGTTCTTACCGCGCATTTTATATTATTACGTCTAAATAAATAAGACGACACAGTGTAAATAATATAGCTACTTAATACTTACTAACAATTGTTGTAATTAGTTTGCAATACAAAACCTTTAATTAGTGTAAATAAATAGATACTTGAGTTTGTGTAGTACCTAGTTATTTAATTGAAATGGCGAATAAAAAAAGTAAAATAAGGAAAAAGAATCTTAATACAGTTTTATCACAAACTAGCTGTTGCCCGCAGCTTCGTCCGCGTTAACTTAGTTATACAACCATATACGCATTGATGATAATTATTTATCTATGGACGGGCGTAGGACTTTATTTTATAATATGTAGTGATTAATACCGTATTTTTGTGAATAGCTTTTACATTACCGCTTTATAATTGGCAATTTTTTAAAGTATTAAAATGGATATAGGTAGTATGTTATATTTAACTAATGTAGACATATTATGCCATCGCGGACTTTTCAGTATGCATATTTAGGATACACAATTCTACCATACATTGATACAATAATAATTAATTCGGAACCGGGCCCGGCTAAGGTGTATAATAATGTAGTACATTATTTTGATCTATCTGTTAGGGTTCATCCAGCGTTTGCAATGTAAGTGCAAAAAATGTGCTTATTTATGACATCACATCAGAAACTTCTAAAATTATGAGTGTTTATCTACTATATTATGCATGTACCTATTACCTTCCTCTTGAATCATTCTATCTATTAAAAAAACCGCATCAAAATCCGTTGTGTAGTTTTAAAGATGTAAGCATACATACAGTCAGACGCGGGAAGCGACTTTGCTTTATAGTTTATACTATGTAGTGATGTCTTCTTCCAGAAATTGTTAACACTTGAAGAATTCAAATTGTCCGACAGTAAAGAAAATGAGGAACCTTCATCACAAAATATTTCTGATTTGCAAACATTTCTTAGCCCCCTACCCACAGCGCAGTGTCGTGAGGACTATGGCCTTGACCCTCTTCTCAGAGGAGACCCGTGTCTAACATTAATCGATGATGTATGGGTCGATGAAAATGAACCTGGACCTAGCATACGACAACTAAATTTTGTTAAATTTTAAAACAATTAAAACAATTAATATAGTATAAAAGAAAATGTTTGTCTACAATTTTTTAATCTCCTACAAGCATTCTTAGAATGATTGATTTTTTTTATAGCTTAGGCCTTAGGGGGACAAACGAGCATTCGGAGCCTTAGATGACTACCGACTCCCATAATAATAATAATATCTAAGGACGCTTTTTGCACCACGTCAATCTGGTCCCGTGGTAAGTTCTCGAAGAACTTGTGTTACGAGCACCAGACAATGGAAATATATTTAATATTTTATACTATACACATATTTAAGATTTTTTATTTATAATACACATATTTAATACACATCCATGAACCAAGAACACAGAAAACTTTTTGTTCCCTGGCGGGATTCGAACCCGCAACCTCCGGCTTGAACGCTAACGCGTTAACCATTGAGCCACAGAGGCCGTCCTCGTAAACATCCACACAAGAGATTATGCAGATGCATTACCCTTTACCCCATCCCCTGCCATGGGACACCGGAAACTGACACACCGCACGAAACGCGACAGCATAGGTATCACTTGACGCCATTATCATGTGAACGAGAGGTTCCCCTATGGTCGGGCCGGCCCAATTCGGACGAATACCTTTTAGACCTATGTAGCTAATTCATCCTTCCTAATCCTTACTAATATTATAAATGTGAAAGCATGGATGTTTGTTACGCTTTCACGCGAAAACTACTTAACCGATCATCATGAAACTTTGTACACATATTCTTGGAGGTATTAGATGTAACATAGGATACTTTTTATTAAAAAAAACTAAAGAGAGGTGTCAAGGGACACCCGGATGGATCGAAGTTCCTTTCGATTAATTAGTGAAGAAATAAAACTATCTTATCCTGCGCAGACGAAGTCGCTGGCACCAGCTAGTATTTCTATAAATCCAAAACTAGATAACTATAACAATAACAAGATTTTGTTATGCATAATTATTAATTATCACATCTAAGAATAATTCGAGCATAGTCAATCTACTGCTTATTCGTATACTGTGGCGTGCTTGCCGGCCGCGGTAGGTCACCGGAGTTCATATAAAGACATCTCCCGCGCAACGCAAGTGCAAACCGATTCGGTGCGTTAAATACCTATAGTTTTGGGAGAAGGGGCCCTTAACGTCAGTCTGCTAAATAGTAACACCCGAACTAACGACCTTTCGACATGTATACATGGACATTATTACAAAACAGAACTACAATCAACACATTTCATATTTAAATTAGAGTACCGATAAATCCTTGAGTAAAATTGCTCCAATTATTGTCTCTATAAAACATTTACAAATTGATTATACGTAAGATTGTAACGGCTGATATTTTGAGGTCATTCCACGCATTACATACATGCACAATAGCAGCTGGTAAGGATTAATAATACTGAGTAAAGGTGCAAAATTTTGGCCGTTAATACATTTATTGCTAAGCCGTATTGAGAGCTGGAATCGCATTTAGTTGTTTTTGTTATTTTTTTTACTTAATATAATATGTATAATAAAAGACGTCAATTACACTATAATTGACGTTTTTTATTGTACATATTTTATTCTTTTAAAGAAACTTAATCTAAAATTGTTGTCCATTTTTTCTCAATTCTTCCACTTCATAATGCTGAGTTAACACGCTTGATCAATAATTATGATATTATTTTTTAAGATACGAGGTAACGAATCTTGAACCGATGATATTCCACCCGGAAAAGACAAATAAATAAGTATTTTTTCATATTCGATTTTTATATAATCACTAGCTGTTGCCCTCAGCTTCGCCCGCGTTAACTTAGATTTACAGGTGTACGCGGATTGATGTAGATTATTTTTATAGCCTAAGTTACTCCCTATAACATCAGCTATCGGCCAGGAAAAGTCTCATCAAAATCGACCCAGCCGTTTCAGAGATTAGCTGGAACAAACAGACGGACAGACGGGCAGACAGACAAAAATTGTAAAAAAAAGTAAATATGCAATTATTAAAAAGCGGTTATTTTAATATTACAAAAATACACTCCAATTTTATTTATCTGTATAGATTAATATACATACACATATTGTTTTTACCGCGATAAAATCCGTAAAAATTGTTTCATTATAATACATACACATATTTATACAAAACTTAAAATTGTATGCTCTATAATCACGCTCAACGACTCTACATTGTCTTGGTAAACATCCCGCGTGCGTCCGTATTCCACATACTTATTACACATGCAGATAGCGATTAGGAAAGTGTTGTGACTCACGAGGGCATTGCCTCCAGATCTCTACGAGTTAATAGATGCAATCGATTTGTCATGCACACGACTCGGTCTCACTGCTCCTTTTGTCAAATAGCTGCACATCAATATAACGCGCATCACTTTCAAACAATTATTTGATTTTTGGCTGATTTTAAAAATGTTGCATTTTTCATTTTTAAGTTATTCGTTTTTTGAATTCACCTTTTCTATACCTATGTTTGTTGGGATAAAATCTTAAATCTCTCTGATTGGCAATAAAGACGAGAATTCACTACATTGAGTAGAACAAATATTTTTAGATCGTCGTAATAATAATTCATATACTGAACATTCCTGGATTAATCAGATATGTATATGCTTGTGTATGTTGGAAACCTTAAACTTGGTAAGGGACTTAGTTGTTTATGTAATTTTTCTGTAATATCCATCTCCGTACATTATCGAGTTGAAACTTGATATAACGATTGATAAAGTTGGCAGTTTGACCTAAAGACCTGGATTTGCAAAAACGATCTCACCAGGAACTTATGCGACCACTATACGTGCTACGTATAGTGGTCGCATAAGTTCCTGGTTAAATATGCATATTCAAAAACGATAAATTTAATTTTATACAAACGTTTCATCGTAATAAATAGTCCTGATTCTAGTAATAGCCAATCCTGATTTCAACCAAAAAGAGCTAATGACAAAAACGTTTTTTAATAAAACCCAGTGCCCGCTGCAACGAAGTGCTTCACCACATTCAGTTGGCATGGTTTCTCTATTAGCAAGTAATCTATGTCCGTCGACAGCTGGACTTTATCGAAGTCTGAACACTGCGCATACAAGTTTTTCAAAGTTGATAAAGTACGAAGCACTTATTACCTCGAATTTTTGCACTCGAAATATTCTTGTTTCACCAACGATAACTTAATTAAATCTGAGCGCTTTCGTTTTTAATAACTTTTATTTTATTGTCAGAAAAGGTATTGTAAATCTAAACTCATTTTATTGCATTACGATTTTTGGGGGAATAAAGTAATAGGCATTGCTTTGTCCTTGCTCATTTCATTGCATTGTTTACTATGGGTACTGTTTAAATATGAAAACACAGAAAGACTGGATTATTGGATTATGATTAATTATGTAAATACATTAAGTAATATAAAACTCGCAAAGATGCTGTAACGATTTTTCAAAAAGGGTTAGATTGTTCTGTGCGAGATTTTCAGATGTAGTTAAAAAGGAGACGGTCCAAAATTGTATGGGACGTTGGTCTACTTTTGTACATGAAATGAGATGAAGGAAAGAAAATATTGAAACAGTTTTGATTTGTTCATATCCATGAATTCATCTCAATTTCAGTGGAAGAATAATTTAATGTTTCCAAGATTTGCAACACTACGTGTTTAAACAATGGCGTATGGCGTACATTATATTATATTTTTTGGCGTTATCTGTCAAATGTAAGGCAATATGCCATCGATAGGCATCTGTCATCATTTGGTTTGTCATTTGTCAGAATTGACATTTAGTAAATAATAATCATCCGTCTGAAGGGCGCCATCTTCATTAAGAATTGCCAACAAGTTAAAAAACTTGAAATATATTTTTATTTTTTGCATGTAAATTAGTTTCTTATACTAATTTATTTTATTTTTAATGAAATGTATGTATTTTTTCTCTATTTATGGTATACTGTACAAGACCAGACCAGAAATGGACCGTCTCCTTTTAACTACTTTTCATATAACTGATAAGTCTATAGGGATGTTTTCAAATTAGAATAGCTAGTAACGGATGCTTTTTCATACTAGTTCATTTTTGAGATGCTGAATCACAGAGAAAATAATTTTATTTTCGACTCCACAATGAATGTTCAAAAACTCTCACCTACTTTATGAGTAGCGTCAATATCATTATAATACAGAAATGCAGAAAAGTAATTCGGTTCATATTTATTATTGTAAAAAAAAATTAAAATTATATCAATGTATGTATGTAATTATATCAAGGTATGTAAGAGCAATAAAAAATCAGCTTTTAGTAATAATAAACACATTAGTTCATCATCATCATCAGCATGTATCCGTCCACTGCTGAACAATGGCTTCCAATGAACGCCATGACAACCGATTCTTTGCCACTCGCATCCAACAGTCAACACGCACCGGTGACTGCACGGAGATGGTCTTCCTACCTAGCTTCCCACGCGACCTCCACTCTTGAACCTTATAGTTCATTAACTAAAATTTTAAGGTAAATTCCTAAACAATATCCTATCTACATTTTTCGTTTATATTGTAATCGACCGAAATTGTCCACAATAACTTTGTTGTACTGAGTTAACATAAACTTATTTTGGTGGTTCATATACATAAAAAATAAATAAACTTACATTTTATCATGATACATAATGATTTTTAGACCGAAGAACTTAGGACTTGCTACTTTTGAACTAAAACAAAAAGGAGTAACTGAAATATCATCCTAATCCTCCTCATAACATTCCTCATCACTTAACTATAATAAGAATTTATCGGCATTAGCGACGTCATTTAAAGCGTTCTCATTAGAAATATATTACCGAGGCCTGCTCGCCACGCCCAATTCGACTCAGGATAAGAGAGGTCATATGTCTTTCCAAAAAGACGTTGATTAATCGACTTCGATAAACAACATCACCGGGATTATAATCACAAGAATTAGTTTAATTTTCACTTAGTATTATATCAGACACAAGAGAATGCGTGTTTGTCTGAGTGTCAATACTTTTCAAATTTGAAATTCATTTTCAACCCGAGCTGATTTTTTTTTTTTCACTTAATCGCCCCGTTAAGTAAGCTAGCGGGTCGGAAAATTAAGAAAATTACAGTACATTTTTCATTCCCGGCTCACAAATACTCAAAATTTCCTTTCCCGTCGTCTATATAGTATGTCGAAGAAGGTAATAAAGGAAGACACGGCGGCAAGTCGTTAGATGCGGAACTACGGCCATTAAACTAAGTGAATCGCCTTGAAAGGACCGTTGTTCTGCGCTAGTTTACCGTAGATTTATTCGTCGAGTTATTAAATATTTAGATTATAAATAACACTGAGATGAATACAGATAGAAAATTCTATGACATATTACTTGAGTATATTTTTGCACAACTGTGTCGGTGTGCAGATTATTCGAATGATTACACAAACGGAATAATGATTCTATCAAGTTATAGAAGGTCGGCTCTGTTCGGTCCAATCCGATGCGGTCTTGGGGTCTGAAAAAATGAACAAGTTCTGCTAGCTTTGCAGATGTCCGCAAAGGTGACGCCCGATCGCTTATCAAGTCACCCACCTGGTCTCCACATAAATATCTTAGGCCGTATATTAATATTAATGATGCGTAAAGCCCAAAAGGTCGTGGTAGCGTTTAAATATTAATCTTGTACTGTGCGATCCTCGTCATATTACTCTTACTTAAATTCCCGTGGTTATGTCTGCGTTGACTTTGCTAGTTTATGGTTCTTCATTATCATCAGCCTCTATCCGTCTACTGCGTAACATAGGCCTCCCTTAATGAGCGCCAAGAAGGCCGATGCCTTGCCACTCACATCCAACACGGACCAGCCGCTGCACGGAGATTGTCTTCCTGGTTAATGGCCGACTAACACTTCGTCTACCTAATCGTGTCCTCCACTCTTGAACCTTATTGACCCACCGGCCATCCGTTCTCCTGAGTGTGTGACCAGCCCATTGCCACTATGATTACTAGATTCTAAATGATCTACATGTCAGCATAAACGAACAGAATAATATCTACTTATCCAAAATTTTTTCACAGTTCAGAATTTAAAATCGTGTCTTCGTCCTTAAATGAACCTTAAGTTCTACCTTTCTATCTATAAACTTAAAATACATATTTTATATTAATTTTAATTCCATCAATCTCCGCACTCTCTGGTATCCATATTATGTGAAAGTGACACACTTGACTGAAGCATTTAAGTTCAAAATCGAGGCCACTAGCGTTTTGGTCATGAAGATCCTCGTAAATGAAATCGAAATGACGCAAGCCGTGATAAGAAATAAAATCATTACCAAAACACCAAATTCACAAAAACCAGTTTCGCCTTTCGCAAGTTATTTTATTTCAGGATACAGAGAACATAGAAGTATACAATATCTATCATTAAAACTATAGTGGCAACGTACGAAACCAATAGGATGAAGGTTTCCCTAAATACCATTGCACTAAGGTTTCAGTTTTGGTGCGTGTAGGTAGCGTTCATTGTAAAATATTCTTTCAATGTTTTTAAACATATTTAAGAAGATGTTAAAGAAAGGATTCTGACAGAAATTGTCTGCTGTTGGTATTGTTGATGCCATGCACTTTGAGACGGAGAAATTTAAAACCTCAATCATTAACAGTCCATTATTATCCAGCATTGAGCAATGAGAATACATAGGTACGCCGAAATTTCGGCTAGTCTAAGTCATTTCCAGCTACTACCATAACGTTTATAATGTTGGCAAATTTTTGTTGTTGTTAACGTTGCTACTAGCTTCCCATGTCTACAAAAACCTGGACACACGTTCCTCGTTAATTTGAATTTATTCGACAACATTTTTAAGGCTTCATTACAAAAGTTTTTGAGTAAAGATCGTCAGTTTATAATTTATTATAAAAAAGTGAGTTTTATGTATCTTGGCAATTCCTCACAGCGGTTTAAAGTTGAAAGAGCCTTTTGTTGTAGGCGACTTAGTCCCACAGCGGCGCTTAAGCCTGCTCGGGCTTACCAACTTGGACTCTGCTACGATAATGTGCTTAGCGTCTTTATTTTAACTTAATGCAATTCACTTGAACAAAACCTATTTTACTCGATTGTTACGTTGAATTACTACAAGTGCTGTGATTGTTTGTTATTGTTTATTATCGTCATTCAACAGAAAACCCCGGACAATAAAACGCTATATAAACCTGTTATAATAGGTTTTCTCTTTCATTTTGCCAACGATTGAAAGAGACAAATGCTATATAAGCCTGCCTGACATAGGTTGACACGTTTTTATTTATACAGGGGCTAAAGACTAAAAGTGACGAACTGGTCTCGAAGAAAGTGGTTCAGATTCTAAATTGACAAAAAAGATTTTAAGTTAGATTATTTACCACCAGCTGTATCATCTGAAAATTATACACACAAGAAAAAATATAAAAAAACACAGAAAAGAAAACCATAACGGAACTTTCTTTTAATATTTTGGGTAGAGAGTCTCAAATATACGAATAAGGTCGCAGTTTCCTTTCTTTACTTTCACAATGGTCTTAATTATGTCAAAGAGTTCAAATACCTATTCATGAATTTTAACTACAAGGTATGGTAATCTTTATTTCCACTTGCTTATTTGTATTAAAAACGAGAAACGAAGAAAGACAATTTTTAATAATACCATCTTACACATCAACAACCATTGACCACTGGTTTTAGTCACTTACGCATTATGGTCCATTGTCTGAGTGGGAAGAACTTGCATCCATATAACTAACAAATAAAAGGGAACCAAAATCATCTGAGAATAAAACATTTGTCCTATAACAATCTAAAATACAACGTATCCGCGTTTTACGTAAGAATACAATACACCCGATGAAACCCTGAGACATAAAATATATTTGCGGAGATCGTACGGTGTATTGTGAATAAACCCAGGGGCCACCTGTTTCGTATAGCAAAATAAATGAGCAGGCGAGCACAATCAATACGGGACGCGTCCTGTACCATCATAATATATCCGAAACCTTTGAGATTCACGAGTTTTGGGAGACTTTTTGCGCGGTTTAGGGTCTGTGAGATAATGGGGTGTACTTTTTGAAATTGGGAAGGGGACGTGGAACCCCTTCGAATATTTCTATAGACTTAGTACGCAGTTCGAATATATTAACAATCATACATGAACAAACTATTCACGTACACTTTTTGAACATAAGTACGGTAAAGTAAACGTTGCCATTGTAATAAATCGCTCCAAAAAGGTCGGAATAAATTGGTATGAATCAAAATACATTTCGTCGCAACAAAATTGTACACGATTCACAGTAAACGAGTTTTTTATTTTGTTTTCGAATTTATTCAAACCTGTACATTACATTTTCGAACAAGATTTTCACAACGTGGCCCAATTCCAGGGAGATTTCTTAAATTTCCAAGGCCCTGTTAAATACGTAGCAACGAGAAATTCTCACAATTTGTATTTCATACAATTCTTTAAATCTTGTTAATGTTATAAAACAATAATTACAGCCGTAATTGAGAAAATCAATTTCACCTGTGAAGCAAAAAATACAAGCTAAGCGAAGCATACACACGCTACAAATGTAAGTATAGTTAATATGTAATTATTAGTTTCAAAATGACATTTTTTATAACATTTTCTCAATAAAGCATGTCTTAGTAATAAGTATAGATATAGGTCCCAGTAATAATTAAAATTATTATATTTTAACTATTTCACCTGCCCCAGATTTTAAACAAAACTTTGCTCCAAACAAATATCCTCATAATTAAGCAATATAAAAAAAGACGTGTGGCACTCGGGGACTGCCGCGGTAAAGCTATTGCATAGCATTTTTTAATCAACTTATGCAATTGTAATTATTTATTTATTTTTTATTTATGCAGTATTTTTTTCTTTCTTTTGTTTTATATTTTATACTTAATGGATTACCAACAATTCTATGATTTAATGCGAATGGCCAATGATCAACAAAGAGATAATATTCTTATGTGTAAATGATGAATTATATTTACGAACTTCAATTTAAGAACCATTTCAAATTTTATTTATTATAATCAACAAAATCATATCACTTTCTTTATTAATGATTAAATGCACAAGTTGTTTATTCATATTTAAAACATTTATACACAAATTTTACTACTTTAATTTATTTATTAATGTTTGATATTATTTTCAAGCACTAGCAACACTGAAACTAACTTAACGGGCAAAAGTCTCGTGTCCAGCTCTTAATAAATTATCTGTCAGCTTTACAAACTGATAGTATATTCTATTTGTCCGTAACCAGGCCATAAAATATTATTAAAAAAAAAAAAAAAAAACTATTTGTCAAATGTCAAATTTTGTGTTGCTTATTTCAATGTTATAGATAAGATGTTTTTAATTTTCGTCATCTGCGCTTTATGAGCTGTTATTTCCAGTTATTATCCCAGAACTTTGTATCTTCTGTGTCCACCGATGTACTAACTATGTGGTTTATAGTAGATAGTGTTGACGACTAAAACAACTACGAACAGCCGTTAATTTTTTCTATACTTGTATAGTTCTTTGTTCTTATGTTCAGTACTAAAATACATTTTTTCCACTTTTATGCTTTTAAATAGTTAATAAATTCTTTGATTTGCACAAATACAGATCTTACACTCACTTTTAAATCGATGGTTAATATTTTAGCTGAACGATATATTCTCAGGCAGTGAAATATTCTCACGGATAAAACTTTCACTTAGTTATTGTCACTTTAATGTTCAACACTTATAACACGTACACTTATTAAATTATTACTTATTTCTATTTTTAACTCTAGAACACTACCCTCAATTTAGTTTGATTAATACTACCGTGGGGTCACAGAGTACCCCATAGATATTTTAGCAAAAAAATAATTACAATTATAATTAATAATCAAAATGTTTTATTTATTATAATTAATATGTCAAAGAGCTTACAAAAAACAGAAATTTTAATAATTTATTTTACTTTTTACGACAAATTTGGCATTTTTTAATAAGTTGGTCTGCACAAATATGACGCCGGCAAGAGGAACACGCGGTCTTCGATTTTCGGTCTTTTGTGCGGGGATAGAAGCAGCAGCGACTAGGTCTGGTATCCTGAAGAACCGGATCAGTGTTAACATTTTCAATTTTCAGGATACCATTTATGGTTTTCCGGATATCCCGGGGCAATCTTGGCCATTTTAATCTTTCTTGCATTTGTGGTGTTATACGGGCATTGCTAAATCCTTTAGAAATTGTCGTCGCTTTTGAATCGGTTTCTTTTCTGGTATAGAGGACATGGTGTACAGGATGCAAGAGCTTACACCCACCGTATTTAGAAGTATTCCTGACCATTTAAATCACTATTGTTCTTTCCTTTACCATACACATCCAAAGGCGAATCTATTACCTTTATTGGAATCCTGCTACTTGATTCTGACTGATCGGAAACCTCTGAATACTCTTCAGCATTATCTTTGTCACTATCATTGTCACAGCCATCACAATCAACAATCAACAATGTCACAATGCTGTGACAAAGGTATCAATAACAGAATGGTAGTTTTGAAAACTAACGCTAGTTTCTTCTAAAAGGCGAAAATCCTGAATTACTCCATCAGGTTCATCGTTTGAAGCATCACCAATGTTCAGCTCGTCATCGTCTACATTCTCTAAGAACACGGCTATTTCATCATCACTCCTGAAAGGTTGATTACATCTCCGAGTGGCCATGACAACTGAATAAAATGATTTACCTAAAATACAAAATAATAAACTTGAATAAGAATCATAAAAATATGTAATATAAACACATTTTGTATTTTTAAATGAGTAAATACAAGTCATAGATACTAAATTAGGTAAATTGTATGTAATAAACTAATAAAACTTACTAGTAAATCAAGTATCATATAACACTCAAATGTGAAAATCCTTTGGGGAATACTACCATGGGGTTCTGCAGTACCCCGGAAGACCCGTACTAGCGACTGTACTTGCGCGACTCAAACACACTACTAACCTAATTAAGCAAGAACTATCTAATAGAGATTAGCTTGAACGGCAAAAGAGTGGTTGCAATATTTTTGGAAATATTGGAACTTAAATATCGTGTGGGGTACTACAGTACCCATGGTAGTGTTTAACCGCCTTATTACAAAAAACTGATCTAGTACCGGGATTAAACCAAGACTAAAAAGTCCAGGTTTGTTACGGTAATAACGTTAGTCCATGGACTAAAATTCATTCTTATTACAAATCGAGGACCAACCGAGGTCTAGCTAGTACCAAAGATCGTCCCTGGTTTAATTGTATCCACAGATTATTGAGCAACATATCATTCATTTTGTTCGTTCAATATTTGATTAGTTCGGTACACCGTTCCTTTTTATGCAAAGCTCGCTAATTTATAATTAAATATAATGTGGAAAATACATCAAAATTTTGATAATATTTATTGTGTTATTTAAAATATTTGAAATCTTTACTACTTTGTACTTTGAGGTGGTGTGATTTAAATTCTTGTTTATTACACACAAATATTGTAATATTTCGCTGTTAAGTTGTTTATATAGCTAGCGTTTATGGGAATGAAATACAAAGCGCGCGTAGTTCTAATGTCATCGAAATGTTTATTGTTTAGTTATTGCAATATAAGTCGGGTTACTACTTACCAATAGTTACAATACAGCCATTATTGTTCTTTGATTCTAAATTATATTATATCTTAGTTACATTCTAAATAGTATAATATTTTTTGTTGTGATGTTTTGTTGTGTGCCACGAACATTACTTATGCTGTAAAATGAATCAACAAAAGAAAAAAAGGGATGATAATTGGACTTCTCAAGAAAAGGTTAGTGTATTTATTTAATCCAAACATACATGAAAAATATCAGAGTTAATTAGAATTATTACATATGATATAAAATAGGTATGTATATCAATGACAAATTACAATACAACAAAATTACAGAAATAGAATGTTAAATTATATAAGGATGTCAGAGTAATTATTTTAAATGTTAGTCCAATTCAACAATGTTGTCTACATCGAGTTCATTTAATTACCTTTCAATACAATTAATACGAAAAAACGCAAATTCAACGCATATGACATCTGATAATTTGAAGTTTTGAGGTTAGTACCGAAGTTAAACTAGGGGTCACGGTGGTCTAACTTTAGTACCATAGATAGTCCTGGTACTAGCGTTAAACTAGTATTTGTAATAACATTTATATTAGTCCATGGTTTAAAGCTGGTATTAAACTCGGTACTATATTTAGTCTTCGTTTTGGAATAAGGCGGTAAGAGTTAATACTTTAATGAACACGGAGACGATGTGAAAATGTAAAGCGCCATCTAGTTAGTCACCTATATACTTTCTCACAAACAGCTGCTTACTTATTCGTCCGATTTCGGAGCAGCTCGTCGCTCGTCGGGTGTTAGGTTTTTTTCGTTACGGAATTTCTGGATTCGGTCCCCACTCTCAAGGCCGGCGATAAAAGCTATGCAATAGCTTAAAAAAATTGACAAGAAGTAATGCTGATTAGGTTCAAATAAACAAAAATCTATGTGTATTTGGTATACAGACTGCGGATTCCAAAAGAACATGGAACCAAAACGGAAATCTGTTTGACGCAAACATTATCAGCAAACATTATAGCAAAATCTCGAATGCATGTCGAAACTAGTTGTGATTTTCTAAATTGGAGTTCGAGTTTAGGGAAGCGTAGAGAAATACACTTAAATAAACAAATACCATTCCAATACCTTATTTGCATGTTCTGGATAAACGTTAAAGCAAATAAAGGAAAAAAGATTTTTCAGTCACTCACACCAATAGGTATAGGTTACTTCGATGTCCCATTTCAGGGGTTATCAAAAGGCTAAATTGAAAAAATATAATCCAGATATGCGAACTTACATAATCATATTCGTCCTTTCCTTTCGTTTTTCTTTAGATTGGCTTTAAAATGTATGGACATGATAGGATTTTTTATGGTTCCGTTCCTAAAAATGACAAAAAGGAACCCTTATAGTATCACTCCGTTGTCCGTTTGTCTGTCCGTCTGTCGGTCTGTCAAACCAAATCCTATATAGTATTCCCCATTGATATGGAAACATGAAATTTGATAAGAAGCTAGGTCTCACAATATTAGGAAAGGGTGAAAATCTGAAAAATGTTATTGAAATTGTATATAAAAAAAAACTCGTTTTACTGAAGGGCGCGAGTCAGACTTTAGCTTGTTTGGGTTTCTTTTATCCTTTAAGGTCACTACTATGTCTATATTTTCATTCGATACAAGATAAACCCCTAATCTTTCCAGTGTCTTGTCTTTTTTGGAATAATTTGATAATACAACTGAAAATACATGATAGCAATGATAGAATTCAAATATCTGATGCGTGCACATTATAATGATATAAATGATCGGTTACACCTAACCACTATAAAGTGAAATTATTGCGTGGCTGTCGTATTACTAAGTAGTTTTTTAGTATAATTTATAGCTTATCAGTAAAAGGCAACATGTTTATTGTTGAACATACGATTGTGAAACGCAATGGACGATGAAAGCATGTAGGTAGGTAGTAGGTATACAGAGAAGATAATTATAATGAAATTTTAGCTTCGATAGTTTTTTTTTTTAATGCAAAAGTGTGCATAAATGCTGAATATTACCATTCTTCTTCTAAAACACTACCAAATTATAGATAAAACTAAGAGAGAAATCAAATCCTTCATTTCAATTAATCTTTGTTAACCATCCATTATTAATTACTTCGTGGAAAACAAACTAAATTACTTGTACAACAAGGCCTACTATAAATCAAGGGGGATCGAGCACAATTTAGTGGATTCATTGTTTGCCTGATTATTATAATAGAAAACACGCTGCTGGCATTGTTCCTACACAAATAATTTAGACTTGTACTAGT
This sequence comes from Helleia helle, assembly GCA_963853865.1. Taxonomy (NCBI): domain Eukaryota; kingdom Metazoa; phylum Arthropoda; class Insecta; order Lepidoptera; family Lycaenidae; genus Helleia; species Helleia helle. Next base: position 11,953,916 of record OY971433.1, on the reverse strand, counting down.
ATTGAATTTAATTTAAAAGCCAAATTTACGAAATCTCTTTTAGTCGTCAAATTTCTTCAAGTGGGCTGTGCAGAGCTAAACACCACAAAATTTCTCCATAATACCACTGGTCTGATATGTGCACACATTCTGCGGTAGACATGGATACCCCAAGATCGGAGATAACTGTCAAGTAATGAATAATATAATATAAGCGACAACGGTCTAGCGAGTATGGGATTGGCCTTTTGAGTGAGAGGTATGAGTTCGATCCTGATCCTAGTAAATGAAAAGCCTTGAAACGGGTTTTTCTAAATTTCTACGTGCACCTGAACATGCGACCGCTTGCTCACCGTTGAAGGAAACATTGTGAGGAAACCTGCATGCCTGATGAGATTGTCTTTGAAGGTGTGTGAAGTTCACCAACCAGCATTGGGCCAGCGCATCGGAGAAATATGGCCCAACAGCCTCCTCGCCTGATTTCGGGGAGGAGACCCGTGACTAATAGTGGGACATAATATTAGGATTGATATTATTATAGAACTTGTAAGTACAGAACTAGTAGGCTCCTAAGCAGTCTCCAAGGAAGTAATTTATACCTCCTATTTTTCCAAAATTATCGCTAAAGGTGGAACAAACTGTACAAAATTTACAAACTTTCATTAACAGCGGCAATAGTACCGAGTAGCACTGAGGAGTTCTTTACGGAAACAAAGAGACACGATTTTTTTAAATTATATAAACTTTTTTATTTTGGCCATGTCGACTCTACATATTTTTAAAGATTATCAATTACAATTCTAGGAATAAATTATTCGCATATTTTTTATCGAGTTATCCATGAACTGATGATCCGTGACCTGGAACTATTTTAAGTACATATATTCGAATTGGTTTCTTTCGAGAGCTAAAAAACAACCAACAAGCAGGATAAATAGATATTGTTGGAGTATAGATAAGAATTTTATATGGCCGACGTTTTGGATTTTTTTTATGTTACTTGGATAGGCAAACTGGTTGACGTGCCACCTGATGGTAAGTGGTCGACGTCGCCCATGAACAAAACAATTTATTAGTTTATGTAAATGTATAATGTAACACTATTTACGAAATCAAATGCTGTACATATTATTGCATACTGTACCTGACATATTATTTTGTTTTATTCTGACAAACCATGAATCGCTCCATCGCTTCGATTTGTATTCCGTACACATGGGGGTACAATAAACTTGGGGATGCCAGCGACTTTGTTCGAAAAGTTTTCCAATTTCCCGTCTTTCACGAGACGATTTCTGGAAATCCTATATTAGTGGATGCTCACGTGCTATATGAATTCATCTGCCAAATTTAAAGTTTCTAGTAGTTTTAGTTTTGGGGGTACGTACCGTGATAAGTGTTCTGAGTTATTATATTCGTAAGTACTACTTTACGCGAAGCAACCTCTTCCGTCTTCGGTTCGTCCGTCAGATGCCATTCGTGTTACTACATATTGGGGAGGGGGGGGGGGACTCCCAATGCGGGTATGTGGAACTCGCTGCGCCCGAAAGATGATAACGTGGACGCATGTCTACCTACCAAAACCCGGCGAATGCCACCAATGCCACAATTCGCGAGGTGCCCCGGATCTATTGAGCAAACAGGGCACCTCGACCGACACCACCTCCACAGAGGGGTCGTCCCGCACCATAGAACAACCCCTCCCGACGTTGGGACAGTGCAATGGGGTGAGGTTCCCATCATTGCCACTTGTCCCCTGTTCTTATAAGAGGGGTAAAAACGGCTGCTCCCTCGGTTCAATTTACTTCGCCCAAGGTGCAGGGTTCACCTTAAGCTACTGAGCCCCACCGAGTCTAGTTATCCCTTGTTAATCGCTGATAATGTGTATATAGGTGAAAGATTTTTTCAAATCGGTCCAGTAGTTTCGGAGCCTATTCAATGCAAACAAACAAAAAACAAATCTTTCTTCTTTATGATATTAGTATGGATACCATAGGATTACAATTTATCTCGGCAGATTGTAAACTGACGAAAAATATTTACAGTCACATAAATCGCATGAGTAGTTTCGAAAATGACCTCGTATAATCCTACTAATCGGCATTATAAACAATTATTTGTGCTTTTTATAAAAATAATAAGAAAGAAGTGTCTGACATAGGTAATTAAAATAACCATCATCAAATGTCAGCAATAAAACATGTACAATTAAACGGACACGCGGACGAAGGAGCGAACTAAAAATACACTCATATAAAAGTTTAACATAAAACAGATGTGATCAGCCAGATCGTTAATGCGCACAATACACACAGCTGTTGTCAACAGATTTATATTTACAATATTAATCATCTTATATATAAAATTACCATGTCACAATGTTAGTTACCGTACTCCTCCGAAACGGCTTTACCGATTTTTACCAAATTTTATATGCGTATTCAGTAGGTCTGAGAATCGGCTACTATCTATTTTTCATACCCCTAAGTGATAAGGGTGGTCAACCCCTCAAATTTTAAAAGTTAACGCAGGCGAAGCTGCGGGCAACAGCTAGTAATATTATAAATGTCGATGGAACTGTTTGCTGTGTTTCGAAAAGAAGGGCACTATAGGTAGAGTCATAATAACTGGCATAGAGCCTTTTTATTTTATGGTGACTACCGACGCTCATACACATCCGCACAACCAGAGGTTATGCCCTCCTTTTCCCTATCCCCCCCAATGGGTCGCCGGTGCTATTTGAGCGAGAGGTACCACCCCGGTCGTGCAGCTGCGGTATGCTGTCGCGTTTCATGCGGTTTGTGAGTTTCCACTGGGCCCATTTGATAGGGAAAATGCGGGCAACGCATCTGTATAACTCCTGGTTGTACGAATGTCTATGAGCGTCGGTAGTCACCATAAGGCTCCGACCGCTCATTTGCTACCTTTTGACATAAAAAAAAATCCTGGGTTAGTCCCAAGTGAGCTGGTTTATATTAATGGGCGACGCTCGCCAGTCACCATCACGGAGCAGGCCTGTCAAGTTGTCTATCCACCATAATAGGAATCGATAACGCCACCTAGTGACTAATTATGACATAGAGGATAAAATAAAACCTTCTTAAAAATAACGTGCTAATTCATAGTTTGTTTTAACAGTGCTTGAGTTGGGCGCTTTCATATCCAAATTGTATCTTATTATAGGTATCTTATTTTGGATATATTTATCATCCATCATTTGCTTGGTTTGAATCATGAACTAATGCGAATAGAATGTGTGTGATATGCCTTTGATTGGATTATTGGAATACCCAGAGGCTAGGCGACAGACAGACGTGTGAATAACAAGCTATTGTTTACCGTTCTATTGGATCTAGCATTGATTCTACAATATAATAGGGTTATAGGATGGAAGCGTTAATGGAAAACTGATTGGATAAGATGATCAATATTAGATTAGTTTTAGCAGTACCTAAACGAGCGCGGGCTGGTGATCAATGTATTTTTTGGCAAACTGGCAGACGTGCCATCTGGTGAGTTTACGTTTACCTTGTGGGAAATAGGTGTGAGCCACAAAGGGAGATCTCCGATCGAGCGAGGTGGTATGCTCGGCCAGGCCGAAGACCACTTGCTATCAATTCAGCTGTTGTATGTACCTATAGCGATTAACGACGAACTGTGGAACTTCGATAGCGTGATTCAGGAATGTGGCGCTGATTAGTCCGCCACAACCTCAGACTAGTAATTACACTACTTGTGCATTTTTTCTTTTGCGTCGGGAAATGTTCTTAGGCATCCTACGGGGGGAGGGGGACTCCCCAAGCGGGTATGTGGGACTTGTTGGGAAATATGGAAAGGTGGGTAGAGATGCGTCTCTACCCACTAAAACCCGGCGAGTGCCACCACTGCGGAATGACATCTTTGGGGAGGTGCTCCGGATCTGTTGAGCAACAGGGCTAGTCAACGGCTAGTCATTCCCCTAAGGAACCGACGCCACCTCCACAGAGGGACTGTCCCGCACCATAGAACAACCCCTCCCAACATCGGTACAGTTCAATGGGGTGAGATTCCCATCCTTCTTTTCTTTTGTCCTCACTTATAAGAGGGGTATAAAGAGCAGCTCCATCAGTTCAATTGGTATTTCCCAAACTGCTGGGTTCACCTTAGGCTACTCCCACTGGCACGACAAAGTTTGAACCTCGGTGGGGACACTACATGTGCTGTCCTTCTTTCCCAAACAAACCAAGCTGTTTCACAGAAGAAATAAGGAACGTGGTACCCATGCAGCATCAGAGCAGAGTGCGCAGCACAAGCGCATGGGGATGGGGATGGTAGGGACAACGATAAACCTTCCACCGGTGTACAAAATAATAAAACTAAAATAATATAGTACGCGTTAAGACTAAAGTTTTTGTAGAGATTTCTAATGATCGAGATTGAAGAGTCAACTTCGACGCGAGGTGTAGGTTTGTTAAACTTTTTAATTACGACTAAAGTAACCTGATAATTCTAGGAACTTTTGCCATTTATATTTCATATTTCTCATTAAGAAGTTGTGAAATGGATTCGGTATCTGGGGAGGCAGGAATTCCATTAAATTGGAGTGAAAGCCTACTCTTTTACTATAAGCTTTGGCAATCATCACTTACGTATAAGAAGGTGATTTTGTTTTACACTTTCATGATAATCATTTTTTTGCCGTCCACTGCATCGGTCTTTTCAGATTTCAGATCAAATAAAATCAAAACGTTGTGTACCTATATAAATTTTTAACTCAAAAATTTTAAACAATTTTGACTCAAATTGCCTGTATGTCCGATAAATACACAAAATGTATTACAGATACAATCGCCGTGCTGGATTAAAACTAACCAATAGTAATAAACAATATACAGGTAACAGCTAGTTCGTTAGAGCGGATGCAATTTAGCAGAACGCATGAAATATTTAAATTAATAACGGACCCGCCATTCCATGGACTGGATTTGAGCAAATATTTTCACGTTATGTACACAGTGTGCAGACTAGGCCTTTTGACAGATTTGCCTGGAAAACGTTGAATAGGGACACTGGCAGGCCGATATCGCCATATACGGGTTCACCGTATTTCTTTCATACCCACCATGGGTCAGGCCTTGACGTGGCGGTAGGGCTCAGTACCCTAGGGTGGGTCCAGCACCTTGGGCGAAGCTAATTGAGCCAAGGGGGCTCTTTGTACCCCTCTTATAGGAAGAGGGGACTGAAGAGCAGGGTGCAATGGGCGAGGGCGGGAACCTCACCCCATTGTACTGTCCCGAAGTTGGGAGGGGTTGTTCTGTGGTGCGGGACCACCCCTCTGTGGAGCTCGCGTCGCTCCCTTGGAGGACTGACTGGCCGTCGAGGTGCCCTGTTTGCTCATTAGATCCGGGGCACCTCACCAAAGGCGGCATTGGTGGCACTCGGGTTTTAGTGGGTAGAGCTGCGTCCACTTAGCAGCTTTCGGGCGCACCGAGTCCCACATACCCGCCTGGCGAGACCCACTCCCCCGCGGGATGCCTCATTAGGCGGCGTAAAGAAAAAAAGGTATTTCTTTCATGCGTTGTCTATGAGTGTGCCACTACACTACTTACTTACATTTAGTTGCTAATCATTTTTACATAATTCAATAACTCTTCCCGGATATGATGATGATCTGTCCGACCGGTTTCGGCCTTGGCAAACACTTAAGACTTCCTAGCCGGGAGTTTGGTGCTGATTCGGATTCAAGTAACGGAAGCGGTCAGGTGCGCAGGATATATTAAGGCGAACAAAAGTACGGCGACACACGGGTGCACATACTGTGTTTGTGCTTCTGGACCCAATGGGACGGAAACCGTTACGACCGGAGAAAGACAGATAGAACAGTATCGCGGTGTGAGAGTTACAAGGGGTCAGTAGGTACTTTCTCACCCTCCTTTAATCGCCTCTCACATACCGACGGGAAGAATTGGGGTTGTGCTATTCTACTCTACCTACACCACACGGCCGGAAGATATAAACACGATGATCGAAACGATATATCGATCGATACTCTCATTGAAGATGAGCTACCGGTGGGAGGGAAGCGCTGTGCCGCGCTCCCGTCTGCATGGGTACCATCAACCTGCTTGTTTCTCCAGCGAAACAGCTTTGGTGTGTTTTAGAGAGAAGGGCAGGACGGACAGTGTAATTACTGGTGGATACAAAGACTTAACATTTTTAACCGACTTCAAAAAGGAGGAGGTTATCAATTCGTCAGAATCTTTTTTCTTTTTTACGTTTCAGGATAGGCAACACATAAATGAGTTGTCAGGGTTAGTTCCAGGTAAACTACTTTACGTTCATGGGCGACGCTGACCACTTACCATCATGTGGCACGTCTGTCTGTTTGCCTATCCAACTATCATAAAAGAAATTTAAAAATCTTATGATACTGATAATTACCTTAACTTTCATAATACTATTATTAGAATATTAGATTATCAGCATTTTATTTTAGGCGTTCAGATTATACAATAAACAATAAAAATGTCTATACGATAGCCTCTCCGGTTTCCCAAGACAGTTCATTCCGTCAGCATTCTCGATATTAACATGTGCTCTGGACCATATATGGTACACCATAAATTACTTCACACTGGCAGTTCAGCAGATTTAGTGTTTGAACACCGTTTAGTATGTAGGGATTTACATGATTTTAACTGTTGATTGTATGGAGGGGATGAAGTAGTCGTAGTTTTAGGTATATTCTTTGATAAGAAGGCTCGGCAATATAAATCCAGATTAAACTCAGCTAGTTTTTAAAGTTAATTGTACCTTACATCTAGGGATTATAAAAAAGTGACAACCTTAGTTTTACTTTTAAGTGTCTTGTTCATAGCTATGGTTTAAAATAGTCTTAATGATAAAAGTTATTTGTTTCTAATACCACAAGTCATTCGCAATCACCACACGACAGAACTGTCTAGAAGTGAAGTCATCTCTTTAACCTCACCGCGTTTCTCGAATCCCGAATAGCATACAGCAATCTATTCGGGATTCGTTACAGAAGTTATCAATGTTCCATTATGGGACAATTTTTATATTAAACTTGATTACTTGTGGATCGGGTGGGAATAGTAGTCGAGTGAAATGCCAATCTTTTCCAGAACGGACAAGGACATAAAATTGAAAAACATATTGTTACAGGGTCATGGATAAGTGTGCACGCTTTAAATAAATATATTAAAATTCCGTTTTTATTTTATTTATCCGTTACCTTACTGTTGTTTTAATAAAGAAAGCATGCCTAAAATAACACATAAAACAAAGTGATATAAGGAAACAATAAAATAAGGAAACATTCACTCGGCAAGTAATTTGTAAGGTTTATGTGATTTCCAAATGGTTGTTTGTTCAAAATTCTTAGACAATAACCAATAACCTCTAAACACAATGGAGGTGTTACCGTATGGTATTTCATAGACAAAGATTTTAGTTGGTTCGAAATGTCTGTCAAATTCATCAGACGGATCCAGTGGCTGTTTGAGTAGATACAAAGAGACTGTATGGACTCTAATCCTTTGCCTTTCCCCATTGGGGATAAATATTTAAAAACAAAGTAGATACAGGGGTTCGGTGACAGCTTTGCTGGTAGCATTCGTTCCGTGTGACAAATTCACTCGGCTTGATCATTGACAGGCAGGCCTTGACGTGGCGGTGGGGCTCAGTAGCTTAGGGTGAGCCCAGCACCTTGGGCGAAGCTAATTGAGGAGGGGGCTCTTTGTACCCCTTTTATAAGAAGAGGGGACAAAAGAGCACGGGGAAAGGGGCGAAGACGAGAACCTCGCCCCAGTGTACTATCCCGGCGTTGGGAGGGGTTGTTCTGTGATGCGAGACAACCCCTCAGTGGAGGTGGTATCGGTCCCTTGGGGACTGACTAGCCGTCGAGGCCCTGTTTGCTCATTAGATCCGGAGCACCTCACCAAAGGCGGCATTGGTGGCACTCGCCGGGTTTTAGTGGGTAGAGCTGCGTCCACTTACCATCTTTCGGGCGCGGCGAGACCCACTCCCCCGTGGGATGCCTCAGTGCATTTCCCGGCGTTAAAGAAGAAAAATCACTCTTAAAACTACTTTAGGATTGTGGGGTATAATACTTGGACGACAACAAAATGATAATAGTAAAAATACAATATAAAATGTACTAATAAATCCGAGCGGCTTGACAATAGCCATTAAATTCTTCTCATAGCGTCATCAAAACAAAGGTTCGCGATAGATGTTGAATATCGATCGTTTGATGCATGATTATGGATTGGCGATTGTGATGTAAAATTGATGCATTACCGCCTAATGACGTTATTTATCTATCTACACCGCTTACGTTAGTCCTCCCACGTTTGTGTAAGAAAAGATTTAATTGTTTGTAATCGATAAACTCTAAAACTACTAAACCAATTGTAATACTTCTCTGATCATTGGGTAACAATATTATCCAGAAGCCTCGAGCATGTGACCGCAATAAAACGGTAATGTTATGTGTTTTGTATGAAAACAAATTCTGGCAAATTTGTGCTGTGACGCTGCGCCGGTTCTGTACTTTTATTGGCCGACTGATGGTCATTGAATGATTGGCCAATGGGACGTACACATAGATCATTGGTTGGTTGAATTGCTATTACGCCAGTGACAAATCACTGATCCGTTTTGGAATTTTATGGCTAACATTACTACTCTATCCGGTTATATGCTCGATGCCCAGAAGCAACCTAGAATCTAGACTAAGTATACCCGGCGAGCAAGGCCGTGTGACACATCTAGTAGAAAACACATTCTCTACTATATCGGAAGCAACTATTCCTGTTCGACTAGTCCGTCCATCTCTCAACGTTTAATTAAATACTTATTATACAAGCAGCAGCTCGTGAGCACTATTTAACAAGATATTCCAATTTCCCGCAGTCCCGTGGAAATTTATGGAAATTCATTTTCCAGATTCCATGTCGCGAATGGTACCTCGCAGTCTTAGCTGAAGCCGTCTGACGTTATGCCACGTTGTATCAGTACTTTAATCACACTGTGAAATGTGTGTGTTCGGATGTTTGCTATAATCTTTGAAACTTTTCGTACGATTGAAAAAAACCTTTTACCAGTGTCAAAGTAAGCGTTAACATGTCCGCATGTATCAAACGTATTGTAGTATAATTTGTATAGAAAGTGACACCTCAATTCGATCCGTACGGTGCGTATCAGTGGACGCACTTGTATGCCATTTTCTTTATGTCATCAGGGGGCAAACGAGCAGACGCCCATACACATCCGCACATACAAAGCCACGCAGATGCGCTGCCCTCCTTTTCCATATCCCCCCCAATGGGCCAAACTCACAAACCGCACGAAACGCGACAGCATAGCTGACACTTGACGCCGGTGTTATGTGAGCGAGAGGTACCTCCCCGGTTGTGCCGGCCCAGTTCGGCTGCAAAGCAACATGGCACTACCTCTTACAAACATACTTTCTATACAAATAATACATCGATCCGTTTGATCCGACGCGGACCCTATTTAATGCTACGGTATTTGAGCAAAATAGCCTTTAAAATAATCATCAGTCGTACGGCTATAAAACCTAAGTTAAGAAGAAACTACAAACCTGTGTATTATAATTTCCTGTCACTTTGTTTGTATGCGATCAACATCTCAACTACTTATTAAGATCATTATTAGCATTGTTTCCCCCAGCATCCTGGAAATAGGTCTGATTCAATGAATTATAGATAACTAGCAGTGCCCCGTGGTTTCTCCCGCATACTTCCCATTCCCGTGGGAGTACAGGGATAAATTATAGCCCATATGTTATTCTGATGTGTAAGCTATATTATTGTAAAATTTCATCCAAATCCATGCAGTAGTTTTTGCGTGAAAGAGTAACAAACATACAGCCATACATTCGTACAAACTTTCGCGTTTATAATATTAATTAATAATTACAGATAACTATGTCTATTGACAGTACATAATTAGTATTGGCATGTCATCGGTAATGAAATGGTAAATGCTAATGAACAAATTAATGCATGTTCCGATACAATATGCTAACGAGCTCATCTTGCTATATCCCAAGTTGTTTCTAAAACGGAAATTATGACTTATCATTATCATCGTGAAAGACGACTATTATATACAATAATAATTATTATTTTATTATTAACAATTTATAATTACTTTATATCATGTTATATATGTAATTTATACTAGTACATAGGTTTCATCCGCGTGGAAATTGAGATTGTAACCTCTTTTACGTGGAAAACGTAACTGAGGTATTGAAAAAGATATTGTGTTAAAATATATTGTACTGTAGAAATGAATATTTTTGACTTGTATTACTATTGAATATTACGTATTTATAATAATTAGGGTAATAACATTTCTAAATTGTACTGCAATCGTTCCCGAGTTTCTAAACAAATAAAATACTTAAAAGAATTTCATACTTAATCTATACAGATAAATAAAATTGAAGTGTCTGTTTCTAATATTAAAATAACAGCTTTTTACTAAATGCATATTGATGTAAACATGGTACATAATAATATGCCAAAATAGCATTTTTTACAATTTTTGTCCGTCTGTCTGTTTGTTCCGGCTAATCTCGGCAACGGCTGGGCCGATTTTGACGGGACTTTCACTGACAGATAGCTGATGTATAAACTTAGGCTACAAAAATAATCATCATCAATCCGCGTACGGCCGTAAACCTAAGTTAACGCGGGCGAAACTGCGGGCAACAGTTAGTTTAGTATAAAGTAGATATACGACGGACGGCTGGTCGAGTGGTACTGGACACTTGACGCAGCGGTGGCGGGTTAGAATCCCGCCAAGTGCAGATAATTTGTATGTATATAGATATGTCTGCACCGGGCCATGAACGTGTATATATGTATTTTATACATTTCTTAAATTTATTTCCGTACCTAGTACCCGTAACACGATCTTACCACGGGGCTAGGTTAATGTGGTGTGATTGTTTAATTATATTTATTTATTTAATATAACTAACAAAATAAGTAGTATAAATGTAACTGGTATACGTGCAGATTCACACATTCACATTTAATTCAGTTATTGTGAATGGCCGAGCATTTTACGTTAACTATAGGGTTGTTTACTTTATTTATAATGACATTAACTATACTTGTTTAATTTATTTATTTACCTTCAGATCATGTATTTGTAACAAACTAAATTTTATTTACTTTACAATACACAATTATTTGCATACAACATATATTTTTGCAAACATTAATTTTTCGTATATTGTGCAAATCATCAAATTGTTCCCATGCCTATTAACTATTTAAATCTTATGCGATTTTCTTTAAAACGTCCCATTTACATGACTTTACTGTACATTGACCCGAGCGGTTAAACAACATATATTTTAATTACAATTGTTAAGTGATTCTTCATTTTTATTTATAAATATTTAAATACATATCCTCATGAACGATGATTAAGTGGCGTCTATACTGCTAAGGCATACATAATATGAAAAATAATAATGTTTTTGAGTTAAATAATAACTTCTTGTTACATCCCTTGTGGTTCAGTAATAGTAATATTGCAGTGGTCTAGTACAAGTAAGTTTTATAATTTCTTTATAGGATACTATTTTAAAGATAGTAAACCGTATCGTAGTTTCACATGATTTCAAAGTAAGTCGGACAAAAATAGGACCCAATAATAACCTATAATATTTTACGTTATGTCACACGAATAAGCACTTTCCTAACTTAAAATCATCTCGGGATTGACTCAAATCACATCCCTCGGCGTTCTCCCCACGAGGGGATCTCAAAAACTTTATTAGGGTTGAAATTTAATATCAATAAGCACATTACTATACCACAAAAACGAAAAAATCTATGAAAAAACCTTAGAAAAAGGCATATCTTACCGTTGTAAACACACAAGCACACACACAACACTGAATGTCACACACAAATCCAAGTTAGCGTGGTAGAGCGTAGAGTCGCCTTACCGGCGCGGGTGTCAGGCGTCGACTGCACTCGACAGTTCGACACACCCTCCCCGCGTGAGCCCTAGAGATCAGCTGAGTATTACTTAGTCAGTAATTAACGAATTAATGATATACTAATTAATTGCCAATGCTTTTATGTAAGCTCTACATACTTGGTGTGCATGCATGCCAGCATTACTATAAAATACACTTACATTATTAGAATATTTTTTTTGCGAGGATTGCACTCATAATGAAACAATTTTGGCGGATTTTATCGAGGACCTCACTTGACTATAGTTGCTGTATACTGTAAGTATATCGTCGAGCAGACCCATACATACTTTATATTATACATACATTACTTTAAAATATACTTGATTTCAAAGTCCACGCGAATTTCACTAATAACTAGCTGTTTCCCGCAGCTTCGCCCGCGTTAACTTAGATTTACAGCCGTATACGGATTGATGATGATTATTTTTATAGCCTAAGTTACTCCCTATAACATCAGCTATCTTCCAGTGAAAGTCCCGTCAAAACCGGCCCAGCCGTTTCCAAGATTAGCCGGAACAAAGAGACGAGACAGACAGACAGACAAAAATTGTAAAAAATGCTATTTTGGTATATGTACCGTGTATACATCAATATGCATTCAATAAAAAGCGGTTATTTTAATGTTACAAACAGACACTCCAATTTTATTTATCTGTATAGATGATGAAACAACTTTTACGGATTTTATCGCGGATACCTCAGTGCTCCCGTGAATGGGAGTGTAACGTAAACTAGAATATTCTTTATCGTGATGTACCTACAATAATAAGGATAAGTAAACAAGGAAGACGATCTCCGTACAGTGGCCGGTCCGGGCTGGATGCGAGTGGCGAGGGATCGGTCGTCTTGGCGTTCTTCGAGGGAGGCCTATATTCAGTAGTGGACGGATAGGGGCTGATGATAATAAGATAAGATATGAACCTCTGGCGCCTTCTGTTCGCGTGCAGGATATTGTATGAGTTCTATAAAATAATGCATTTGACGCATCATCATCATAATGATGATCCCCCTTCATCATTCATCCCCTATCCATCCACTGCTGAACATAGGCCTCCCTCAAAGAACGCCAAGACGACCGATTCTTATAAGTTGACGCATATTCCTATTTTATTCCAATATCTAGTGAGATGCTATTAATTAAACAGTAAGGATTAAGTAATTTTTGCGGCCGCAAAGATTGGAAAATAATATAAATCGGTAAACATCGGGTACATCGTCATATTGAAGTTGGAGGTCAATAAACATATTTTTTGCGATCATGCCATATATGTGAGTAGAGAATAATATTTAGATAATGAATCGGTCAACATGACAGTTTTAAAGGCACTTATTAAAATACCTAATTAGATTTCCCGTTAAATAAATTACCTCAAAACCTCAACAATCTTAAGGGAATTTCCCAGAGGAACCATACATTTTTTGGGATAAAAAGGAGCGTACCAGTTTTACGCTAAACGCAGGTTATTGCCTCAACAAATTACATCAAGATACTTGAAACAGAGTGCATAATGAAAAAGTGTGAAACTAGAAAATTGGTATAATCTTTTACCCCGCAAAAGAAAAACAAGAAAGAAGCCTACATTTTTCAAAATAACTCCTAACATTTGCATCTTAAAAATTTATCCGTAAAACAGTTTTTAAAGTAATATAACAGCAAATTAACAGTTTTCATTTACTTATTTATACTTGTTTTTTACTTAATTTCATGATTGTATGTCAATAGGATGTTTTTTTTGGTGGTAAACGGACAGTCATTTCTCCCGGTGGCAAGTGACACTCCACAGGCTTAAGTTTGACAGACAGACAAACTGACATTGGATATTTGAGGAACAAACCCCTAAAAAACAAATATCTAGATATTAATATTTTTGTCATTAATCGAAAACAAATCCAGTAAAAATTTAACAACAAAAATTCTTACAACGATTGAATACCTAATGATACAGATTTCTTTTTTATCTTTTCGCCTATCATTATGTTTGCTCGTGGTATTCGTGGTATAAGGACATAAAAATGCCACGTTTGTAGGTCACCAGGAAGCGATGTCTCTGAGGTAAGTCGCGTCGGGAATCTTGTATGGATTTCTTTACATTTTTCACGCGACCCACTTCTGTACATTGTTTGACTTATATTATCATCTGCGTTCATTCACGTTAAATCTGCTCTTTTTAATTTTTTAATTCTTGCTTGGTGTGAAAAAAAATCCAAATATTACGATAACAAATAACATTAATTCAAATAATTATTTATCTAACTACTTGTAAATATTTCAAAGATTATTTTTTCATAAAAATTCATCTTTAATAATTAGGGAAACCTAGATCTAACAGTAGTTTATTATCGTTTGCTCTTAATTTTTTAACTAGATATATATATATCTGATACTACGTGTACTAAGGGTTATTCGACTCATTTCTATTTATAGATTGAAATATATAATTATATGCCATAATTATTACAATTAAATGGTAACGAAATTATAACAGCCACACAAACAAGTGCCAACGCATTAAGAGCCACATTTTATCGGAGCGATGTAAAAAGGTACCCACCCTAGTTGTACCATCAATCACTTTTTATAGCAAAAAAAATTATACCCGCTAATGTGCCATGAACGGGAACACAAAGCGTTTTTTATCAGATATTAATCACATAAAAGGTATTAAAATAAAATGTGTCAGATATTCTGGACACCATTTCGACAGACACACTTGGTCAACCTTCATAAGCGCTAACTTGGCAGGATTGCATTGCACATCGCATGATACTGTTTGTGTTTCACATGTTTTTTTATAGCATAGGAGAGCAAACGAGCAGTCCTGTAGTGTTTGTATCTATTTAATAGATACCTATACATTGTCTAATATACATCAGAGGGGGCGATGCCGTCGACCAACCGGGCAGGTTGCTGGCTGGTGCTGGACGCGGTGTGAGTCGGACGTGCGCTCGCGCTTGGATCTGGGTGTAGTAGTGAGCTAGTGCACATTAGTGTGCCCCTACATGAAATAGTGATTATTACAAGTCCGAAGCCTTTTGGCGACTATCGACGCCCACAGACATCCACGGTACATCCAGAGATTATGCAGATGCGTTGCCTTCCTTTTCCCTATCCCCCCAATGGGCCAGTCCTAAGTGATTCATTTGACAAATACGGCTTGTGTAAACGACAGTTCTCATTATTATATTTATTGTAGTAATAATCTATATTACATTTCTATAGGTATACATAGAGTTCTTTTTTTTATTATAGAAGAGGGGGCAAAAGGACCTATCAAAGTATCGGTGCCAGTATTTACCTGCCGTTCTTTCCGAAACAAAAGTTTTTCACTGTTGACCACTTATCAGGTCTGCCAGTTTACCAATTAACATAAAAAGGACATGGACTCTTATGTTTATGTCTAAAACATTTCTGTTGCACTGTTGTACAACAGATTTATTTTTTACCACTCACTTGCGAATAACAAAAAAATCTTACCCACATTAATAATATTAGCAGAATCTTAGCCATTGATAAATTTAATGACTGTGTAGGCGAAACCGCAGGAAACAGACTACCATTCCACCGGTGAGTATATGAACTCATAAAATCACATTATAAAATAATGGATCATGTACTGTGTCTTTACACCAACCGTGTGACCTATTTTATATTGTAAATTATATTGTGCAAAAATAATATTCTGCAAAAAATAACACCATTCCAAACGTTTTCTCATAAATGACAATAACGCTTATTTATTGCTTTTTGTGATGGTTTTTTGTTACGAAAAAATACCTGTGTGAATTTTAACATCTGCATCAGGGTAGCTTCGTAAGACATGTGTTACAAATCTTAAGGATTGAGAGAAAGAGGTAGACCAAGCAGAATCTATATGGAACAGATCAAGGAGAAGGCACAGGTATCAGGAGGTGAAGGAATTAGCAGAGAGAAGGAAGGACTGGTGATTACTCCACCGACAAGAGCAAGGCTCTTGAATGAAGAGACCTTAAGAAACAGAAAAATAATTCTAACAAATTTATGTAATACCCGAGGTAAGTCCGAATTTGCTGTATAATGGCTTCCGTTACACTGAGAACTTAGGAACAAAATTATATAAGATATTCTTTTATAGAAATGCAACGTTGTGAAATTTAAGTCAACTCATTGACAACCATTTTAATATTGTCAACAAACATAAGAAATATGATATACAAAGTAGTGGTCGTATACCTTGTACAAAGTAGTGTTTTAAATATGAAGAATTTCAATAATCTATTACCCACGAACGGACGGTCGAAACTCGAGCCACTTATTTTCGTATACAAAACCACGACCTTACCAAACAGTTGCGTGTCCTTAAGCCTTAAGTATATAAAGTGAAATTTTGTCAACGCGATAACATAACGTTGATGAAAAAATGATTTATTAAGCATTGGCATCTTTAAAGAAATCTCAAAGAGGAAGCGAAGCTGTTTCAGTCACGCGAGCGCGCGCCGTCGGCCGGAGAAATTACTGTGTTAAGTCACCTAACGATAAGATGGTTTTTATTCTGAGAATAAATCAGGCGTCGCATGCGTTACTTGATAGTGATATCATTTGTCATAATGATTCACATTTAAATGGATTAATAAAAATTGCATCGTTTTAATATGTTTTTAGAGTACAAAAAATCATTTCAATAAAATAGAGGATTTTTAATATGAACCTAAATATAATTCCTTGAGTGAACCAAAGCTTTTAACTTTGGTTTACTTTAAGGTTTTGGATGAACTGGAATATATTTTTGGAGATAAAAGGAAATTCAAACCTTTTGTTTCTTAGTCTCCGTGACATCCATTAACCACCTTCTCTAATTTAAATGTCTTATGTTTGGTACACATGCACTTAAGCGAATTAAGACCTAAATCCGTTTCTATCAGTATAAGTGTACAGTATTAGACCGACATTTTATCTTTCAAGCGACAAGTCTGGTCTACACATTCTCTTTAGCTTGTCAGGCTTTATATTGTCCCATCTTGCGGCTATGTTTGCACCGCCTTCAATTTACAATCCCTGTTGCAATCAATTTGTAACTATGACAAATTCAACTGTCATAAGGACATTACCGGTGGGCCGTGGGAGAGTGGGAGGGATGCACTGTGCCGCGCTCTCGTCTGTATGGGTACACCATCCTGCTCATTTCATCCGTGAAACTGTTTTGCTGCTTCGAAGAGGACAGGACAGGCAGTGTAATTACTGGCACCGAGACTTAATATCTTATGTCCCAGGAAAGGCAACAAATGAACGAGCTGCCAGGGCTAGTTTTAGGCAAACAAGGCTGATCACGTCTGCCAGTTTACCAACTAACATAAAAAAGGACATGGACTCTTATGTTTATGTCTAAAACATTTCTGTTGCATAAAGTGCAACATTTTTGCCACTAACTTGCGAAAATCTTACATGAATACTATCAGCAGAATCTTAACCATTGATCAATTTAATGACTGTCTAGACGAAACCGCAGGAAACAGTTAGTTTAGTTAAGTGGGTTTCCATTTTGATCGAGTTTTAACCAGTAGTTTGTGAGTTATCCTTAAATTATTAGTTTAATTTCGACCACATTGATGATTTGACGACGATGGCCTAGTGGGTATGAGCTCGGCCTCTGGAGTGAGATCCAAGAGGTGGTGATCCAAGGTGGATCCTGACACCCCTGTGATGCCTAGAAATGAGTTTTTCTAAATTTCTACGTGAGTCTGAACATGAAACCATCGCTTGCTCACCGGTGAAGAAAACATCGTGAGGAATCCTGCATGTCTGATGAGATTAAAGTCTTTGAAGGTGTGGATGTTCACCAACCCGCATTGAGTCAGCGCATCGGTGAACTATGGTCTAACACCCTCCTCGCCTGATTTCGAGGAGGCTAGTGCTCAGCAGTGAGACATATTATAAGGGTTGATATTATTATTATATTTATTATATAATGTTTTTATCCTAATGCTTGATAGGTATTAATTACGTAGGTACGTAATTTGAAGACTTTTTTTGTTAAAATTAGAATCGTTATCATAACTCGACTTGTCAACACCAGACGGCACATAAGTTATAACATTCTTTGTAATTACAAAAGTAACAGACGAAATTACAGCGAGTCGAGAGTCGAGTTGAGAGCAAGCTTTTCATTATCAACTCGGATATTCAGGTCAGACGCTTGAGCAAACACGCGGCTATTTAGTTGACTAAACGTTATGAGATATTTTAATTTTCACCCACGCTTTTACAACCTCAGAACGACTTCGCTAGTTAATAAGTTTTATTTTATGTTTTCTGGCCTGTTGGTCTAGTGGTTAGTGACCCTGCTAAATCAGAAGGTCGTGTGTTCGATTCCCACCCAGGACAAATGTTTGTGTGATGAGCATGATCACTTGTTCTGTGTCTGGGTGTAGTTTATCTATTAAATGTATGTATTTAGAAATATTAAAGTATTTATCAGTTGTCTGGTTACCATAAGAACAGGCTCTGCCTAGTTCGGGATCGGATGGCCGTGTGTGAGTTTAAAAAAATGTATTTTAATTTGTGTTTTTACTTCATACAAACACCATTGTGTGTTCTTCTTATTCTATATAATTGTAACATTAGGACTTATGTCTAATAATCATTTTTTGAGGGCCGGCTGGTAGACTGGTCAGGCTACTAAGCACTACGCAGCGGTCGCGGGTTCGAATCCCGGCAAGTGCAGATAATTTGCATTATTAATATTTGCCCCGGATCATAGACGTGTTTGTATGTATTTATATACATTTCTTTTTATTTCCGTTCCTAGTACCCGTAACACAAGTTCCTACGAACTTAACATGGAGCCGGTATTGATGGTCAATATTTCTATTTATGTATTGATTTTATTCTAATAAAAGATGTATTTAGCATTTATCCGATTTGTCCGCGACGGGATTATATTTGTCAGGATATACAGCTAGATCGACCTATAACGAGATGGGACGACGATCTCCGTGCAAGGCCGGTACTGGTCATAATGATCATAAAAGTATAGCCACTGGTATAGCCTCATTCGACGAACGTTTAAAACAATCATCACTATCAGCTACTGATGTCCAAATTGTCAATAAGACAGGTATCGTCGATCCCAAAAGTCGGCAACTTACTTCTTTGGCTTACAAATTAACTACCGGCTGTTGCCAGCTTTACCCGCGTTGATTTAGATTTACAGCCGGACAGATTTATATAATCTAAGTCATCAGCGGTAAAAGATTTTTTAAATCGGATAAGTACCTATTTTCGAATACCTTCACCACCATTTTTCTTGTTTCTCCTTTGCTGTGTTTTGGAGAGAAGGGTAAGACAGGCAGTGTAATTACTGGCACCGAGACTTAACATCTTATCTCTCAGGATAGGCAACACATAAATGAGTTGCCTGAGCTCGTTCCAGGTAAACTTATGTTAATGGGCGACGCTGACCGTCAGGTGGCTCGTCTGCCCATTTGTGTCCCACTCTCATAAAATACCTCCAACATCCAGAGTCACATGGTTTTGTTTAGATATTAGTGCATCCGCTTCTTATGTATTGTTATTGTCCTCCATAAATATGTCAATTTATGCATTTACAACAATTCATAGTTGAGTAACGTATCCTTATACAATCGCCTTGTTAGATTACGGTGGGTATGCCTGTGACGTATTTTTACATCCAGCTACTTTGCTGTGTTTCAGCAATTGAGCAGATCAGTCACTTAACACCAGGATCTTTTAAGAAGAGCTAACCCAGGGGAATTTATGGCTGGGGCCAGCCTGTCGCTGAGGTGATCCTATTGCCTTCAGATCCGGAACCCTCAAAAAGCGGCTGTAGGCGCTCGCAGTGGTTTTAGTTTACGGGTAGGACACTCCCAGGTGCGAGTCTCACATAGGGTCAGGATCTACCCGAATTTCCTGACTACATCCATAAAGGATTCCCCTGCGATATAAAAAGCGGTGAATTTATTTTTTGGTAAAATTAACAATTTATGACTTACATTAGCCACTTGGCTTATCCTGGATCACCAATCCGAACTGGCGTAGCCTCTAAAAGGTATACAAAAAGTACATCAATTATTCTTAACAGCGTACAATTAAATAATTAAAACTTTCCATACAAATTACTAATAATTTCCGCTCTATTTGCTACCGAACATCGCGACCTACAAAGTTAAAATTATAATTAAAAACCGTTACATCTCGGACACATGATCTGAACACGGACAAATGCGATATAAAACCTAGGCAACAAAAGAAAAACACTGGTCTAAGCTAGGCTAGGTTCGCAACAGGTCGCAGTTTCTGCGGTCGCCACTGAAATTACATAGCATTGTTTTCTCAATAAGAAATTCGATAGCTTTCGGTCGACCGTATTGCACTGTTATTTACCGTGAAGTTGAATCTTTGCCCGCTATAATTAAGATGGCTCCTATGAAAAATGATATGAGTATGAGGTATTTACCCATCATAATTTATGATTTTTATCGCAGGGAAATCCAGGCCAGGCCAGGATCCAGGATCTTCGGGTAGATCCTGACCCTATGTTGCACTTGCACCTGGGAGTGCCCTACCCTAACTAAAACCACTGTGAGCGCCATCAGTCATTTTTTGAGGATTCCGGATCTGCAGGCAACAAATGGCAGGATTCAAGTCCTTAACCCTAATGTGATCATGTCACATTACCGATGGATACAGATTTTTATAAAGTTTTACTTCAGTCGCGCGTAACACGCACACACTTTAAAAAAAAACATAACTAATTCCAACTCCCAAGCAGTTAAAATGTGTAAATCGGCTAGTACATAGTTTGTCCGTGTGTCAAATCCCTTAATACCCTTACAAGTAAGTAAGTAAGTCACTAACACTATACATAGAACCTCATCGCTCAGGCGCTTCAGGCGTTTGTCAGGGGATAAGCCGAAAGGAACTAGTTAATTACCGGTAAGTAATGAGTATCATAACAAATGGTAATAAAAACATTACTCCGGTAATATTACAAACGTTATGTAATGCATTTTAGTTAATTAAATACACGTAAGTCTATTTAGCTAATGCTAATTTCATAGTGTACATTTATTTTTTATTGACCGCTATCATTATTAGCGCTTATTGTTTTATATTTTTAGTACATGCCTTGGCGTTCATTGAAAGTAAAGTTCAACGAATAGGTAACCCGTTTTTTGGCCATTAGGTCTGGTCTGGTCTGGTCTGGTCACGTGGTAAGTTATTGTCGACCCCTACAGTACCGGAGGACATGCAGAGGCGTAGCTTCCGAGCTTTTGAGGTAAGAATAAACGAAACAGCCCTCTAGACAAGTGGTCTTATATTTATAGAATAGAATAAAAAAACACTAATTTAAGATATTGACGTTCGCTTTCGACAATTTTCGGCAGGACAGCACATACCGTTTTTTTTTCGTCGTCTTACAAAATAATATACCTACTTCGTACTTTGAAGTTCCTTCTTACCTGTAAATAAAAAAATATTCATATTAATTACTCTATAAAAACATTTTTCGCGTCACTTTACATGTCCATGATATACGATATTATATAATATTATGTATCTTTGTTAGCACTATTCGCAGAAACACGTACATAAAGACTACGGTCTTTAATAAACTAGCTGTTGCCTGCAGCTTCGCCCGCGTTAACTTAGATTAGCAGCCGTACCCGGAGTGATGATAATTATTTTTGTAGCCTAAGTTACTCCTTATAACATCAGCTATCTGCCCGTGAAAGTCTCGTCAAAATCGGCCCAGCCATTTCTCATATTAGCCGGAACAAACAGACAGACAGACAAAAATTGTAAAAAAAATGTTATTTTGGTATATGTGCCGTGTTTACATCCATATGCATTTAGTAAAAAGCGGTTATTTTAATATTACAAAAAGACACTCCAATTTTATTTAACCTATAGATAGATTTTATAATCGTAAGACCATTTTTATAATAATAAAATCTAAACAGGAAGCATGAAAGAAATTTTCTAACGACAAATCAATACTCGAGCGAGCCGGGCTTGGCTCGGGACAAGTCTGTGTTACCATTAACCGTCGTTAAAATGATTCAATATTAAATTAACTACAATGGCCCATTATAAAAAAAAGTTTAAAACATTATCACGTATGTTATCTTTTTTAGAGTAGGCCAGCAACGAAACGCTGATTTATAACTTTAAAGCTTTTTATGCAGCACTTCCGCCTGTGTTTATTTTGAAACTTTTGTTGTCGTCCACAGTCATGTAAGCATAACATATTTATATTATGTTAACGCATGGAAAATAACGTGACTTATTCTACTACTCAGTATAAGTAGTTAGAAAAAATGTTTTTAAGTATCATTATCATCATCATCATCATCAGCATCTATCCGTCCACTGCTGAACATAGGCTTCCCTCAATGAACGCCAAGACAGCCGATGGTTGCCACTCGCATCCAACACGGAAGTAAGTAAAGTAGTAGTTTATTTAAGTATATTTACCATAATTCTTTTTTTTTCTTTTAAACTTAATAGTATCTATGGACGCTTACACACCACGTCAATCTGGTCCCGTGGTAAGTTCTGAAAGAACTTGTGTTACGGGTACCAGGCAATATATTTAAGATTTTTATTATATAATACACATATTTAATACACATCCATGAGCCAGGAACACAGAAAATATTTTTGTTCCCTGGCGAGATTTGAACCCGCAACCTCCGGCTTGAGCGCCAACGCGCCTACCACTGAGCTACAGAGGTCGTCTGTAGCTAAACTAATTGAATGTTGTGGTTTTTTATTATTATTTATATAGACAAGTGCAGCGTTGATAATATTTTAAACGATCAGATTTATCAACTAACCTTTACTAAAAATCTCGCTAAGGAAGGAATCAGACACAATCGGCACCTTAATTTTTATTTTGCAAATTTCAACAAAATAAAAAAAGTCCATGAAAAAAATACCTATTATATTATAAAGTTCATACCTTTTTTTTTTATATAAAAGAGGGGGCAATAGGTACCTCTTATTCGTATTTAACAAACGTGTTTGTATAACAAAAATTCATGCACTAAATATTCACGAATCGCGGTCAAATTAAAACCGCTACAGGACCTCTAGTTATTGTAATTATAACGTGCTATTAAACCGCAAAATTTGCCAAGGCGGAAATTTAATAATTGACTTATAATTATCCGGTAATTTGCATACTGATAAATGTGAATAATTGTTACAGGAAAATCCAAATCAATAATAATGTCACTTTACAAATTTGATAATTATTTTAGTTTCAATTTATATTATAAACTGTTGTACGTGTACGAAACCGTCCGCCAGCCCGACTCACATTTAAGGTTTTTATAAACCTACATTCATGAACCTACAATTCCCTTTTTTTAATGTCATAAGGAGGTAACCGAGCAGTCGGAGCCTTATGGTGACTACCGACGCCCATAGACATCCGCACAACCAAACGTTATGCAGATGCGTTACCCTCCTTTTCCCCATCCCCTCCAATGGGCCACCAGAAACTCACAAACCGCACGAAACGCGACAGCATAGCTATCATTTGACGCCGGTGTTATGAGAGCGAGAGGTACCACCCCGGTCGTGCCGGCCCATGCAAAGCAGCATAGCACTACCTTTTACTAGCGTTATGCTATTTGCCGTCACGGCATTTGAGTCGATTTTACACAAGGCACGCCAACGATGTATTACATCAAAAATATTTCATATCATATTCGTCGGCATGTCCGTCTAATTAACAACCAATGTATCGTTATCCCAATTGTATGATATCTAAAGTTGAAAAGCCACAAATTTATCAGGGGTCAATGTCTCCTTCCAGAAATAGCCAGGCTCCTGGCGTTCGTCTCTCCACACGCCTGACTCTTCCCGACGTGTCGTTAACATGTCAACAGTAAACACATTATAACTTTATTAACACAATAACTATTTTGTGGATTATCGGAATTGGAACTGGGGTAACGAGGAAACGCCTATTATTTATGTAATCTAAACACATGTGACGTAGATTGGTTTTTTTCACTAAAATAAAATTGTTCCCATCTGCTGATATTTTCACTATCGTGGTGGAAAAAGTGTATTAATTGTATAGCCTGACCAGAAAACTCTTCTGTGGAGGTGGCGTTGGTCCCTTGAGGAACTGAGTAGCCGTCGAGCCGGTCGAGGTGCCCTGTTTGCTCAACAGATCCGGGGCACCTTACCAAAGACGGCATTGGTGGCACTCAATGCAGGGTTTATATATTTCTGGTCAGACTATAAATAGTGATATGTATTTGTCACTAAATAATTATAGTCTGACCAGAAGTCTAATCTAATTTCATGGACCAAACAAGCGAAGGACTATAAATAACTGTAGAGCTTATCTGCATTACACCTATCTAAATGATCTTTATATAGAATTAACATACATTTTGGTATCTACCAGCTACCTTTAATTGTTATAAATGTTAAATGCACGAAACAAGTCTCTAAATCGGTTGCTCGATTAAATGAAACCGGGATCGTATGAAAATAGTAACACTCTCTCTTTGAGGCCTGTTCCTGATCTGGTCAAAGAATATAATGAAAATTGTTACATCTACGATTTTATCTTATCAGTTTGCCCGTTCTGTGTACTAGGAAGGTGTTCGCCCAACAAAATTCAATCAAACTAAACGTTTCCTGACAAAGAAGACAAGGTCGAATGTTTAGTATCTATTTATACAAAATATTGATAACCTCTGTGGTTCATTGGTTAGTGCATTGGCGCGCAAGCCGGAGGTAGCCGGTTCGAATACCGCCAGGGAACAAAAAGTTTTCTGTGTTCCTGGGTGCTGGATGTATATTAAATATGTGTATTATATCATAAAAATCTTTAATATATTTAAAGTATAAAAGTATTAAATATATTTCCGTTGTCTGGTACCGTAGGTAACACAAGTTCTTCGAGAACTTACGTTACTCTACGTTACTCTATGTGCATACACAATAATTTATCATACAAGTTTCCTTCCTCATCAGGATTCAAGCATTTACCCGTGTCACACACAAAAATCGATTTAATTTCTAACGACATTAGATCGAAACACATTTCCCATATCACACAAAGACGCATCTCGGAGCTATCATTGTGCAGATGAGTCCCACCTCGGTAACAAGCTCTACAATACCGCAGGTTGTTGACCGACTGACCCATATCACAACAAATGGGTAATAGTCGACATCTCGTCAACTCATATTCTCACTGTTGCATTTGTGTTCACTAGCGGTCAACGTAACTTTAGACGTGCGACTCTTGTGTAGAAATACATTGGTATAACGAAAACGGCTCTTATGAACATAGAATTCGTTTTGATTTTGATTCACCTGTTCTCGGTACAAAATATGTGAATCTTGCCTCCTTGATCGTAAACAAATCTGCTCTACACAACCGTACTAGTTTCGCGTGGGTTGTCAAATTGTCGTCTTACATTGAAAGGTATTATATGCTTAAGGCTTTTGTATTTTACACTGGAACCGGGCACGTTAATATGTAATAATATTTTTTTTACTTAATAGCACCAAATAGAAGAAATACATGTGAAGATCCTGCTTTATTTATCACTTCATACATGATTATCAATTTAGTTACATATAATTATAAATTAATAAATTCGGAGTGTCGGTGACGATTATAGAAACAATAGTATGTACCTTAATCATATGTTGACGTCTCAAGTTTCGTCCGACTTGTTTAATAATGCTTGATGGAAGCAGAAGTTAATATCCCACAAAAAAACAGTTTCACTGTAAAATGTCGCGCCAAGTACACGTCTAACTATATACACGTATAGCAAAAATAAACAAATTAAACTAATCTTTACAAAAAATATGAAATAAAAAAACCAAGTACACAAAACCTCTCGGATTAAAAGAAACACTCATTAAAAACTGTGAAAATTGAAAAAACAATTGGTGTAGTATATTTACAAAAAAAAAAGAAAAATTTGCAATCTACAAAAAAATATAAATTTAAAAAAAGTAATCATTGTGATTTTCAATAATTGCAAAAATTTTGTGGCAAATTTTACAATTGATAACAATTTTTTAAACGTACTTGGCGCGCGTCATTGAGTACCCCAAATTTTTTCATGGCTAATCTAGAGCTAGGGTAATATTATTCTGTGATCTGTGTAGTATATTTACAAAAAAAAGAAAAATTTGAAATCTACAAAAAAAATATAAATTAAAAAAAAGTAATCATTGTGATTTTCAATAATTGCAAATTTTTTGTGGCAAATTTTACAATTGAAAACAATTTTTTAAACGTACTTGGCGCGCGTCATTGAGTACCCCAAATTTTTTCATGGCTAATCTAGAGCTAGGGTAATATTATTCTGTGATCTACAGCCAGGAAATTGGAATGGAAAAGGAGTATAAAAACAACAATTGTTGCAACCCTTCTACGCCATGTAGTTGGCCTCACTAATGATTATTTTGATGTCTTCAATCAAATCTATTAGAATTAAAATTCAAGCTCGTACCCATTTCTTTATATATTTCATATTCCTATTACATTTATACTCATATGAATATGACGCTTTCTTGCCTTTTTACCCGCGACGGAACGGAGACTGTATATGCGTTTGGGGTGAGAGGCAGTTTGTGTGTGTAAACCTATTTTGCCGCTTATCTCCAAGACTACTTGTCCGATTTTGATGCGGTTTTCAGAGATGGGTTCGGATTAGATTGGTGCATATTATTAGATAGATATTAAGTTGATAATGCACTAGAGGGCACTGCAGTAAACGTTTTTTGTACAATCCAATGTTGCCATTTTTCTCCAAAACTACTATTTTAATTTTGATACGAATTTCAATGATGGGTTTGGGTTTGATTGGTGCATGTTCTTAGATAGGTGTTACAATTACAACCCACCAGGGGGCGCTGCAGTAAAAAATTGTTTTGATGCGTTTTTAATTCAGTGATGGGTTCTGGTTTGATCGGTGCATGTTCTTGTATTATGTATTACGATGAAAACTCACCAGGGGGCGCTGAAATAAATGTTTGTTTGTGGAAAACCAAAACTACTAGTCCGCTTTAGATGCGATTTTCGGTGATAGGTTTGGGTTTAATTGTGGTACGTGTTCTTAAATGTGTTACGGTGACGACTCACCAGGGGGCGCTGCAGTAAACATTTATTTGTACAAACTAATGCTGCAATTTTTCTACAGTTTACTAGTCTGATTTTGATGCGGTTTTCAATTATGGGTTTGGATTTAATTGGTGCATGTTATCAGATAGGTGTTACAATTACAACCCACCAGGGGGCGCTGCAGTAAATATTTGTTTGGATGCGGTTTTCATTCAGTGGTGGGTTCTGGTTTGATTGGTGGATATTCATATAATATTTATTATGACGATGAAAATTCACCAGTAGGGCGCTAACATGCGCGCACGACAAAATTTTGTCTACGCCTTTTCTCGTATTATTTCATATAAGTAATATGAGAAGAGGGGTAGATTCAATTTTGTCGTGCGCGTATACTAGCCCTACAGGGGGCGCTGCAGAAAACATATTAATATTTTGTTTGTGCAACTACTACTAAGTCCGTTTAGGATGTGGTTTCCGGTTATAGGTTCGGTTGAAATTGTGTTGCATGTACAAAACCAAAACTACTGGTCCGATTTGGATGCGGCTTTTAATAATGGGTTTGTGGTTGATTAGTGAAGATTTTTAAATAGGTGTTACTGTATTAACTTACTAGGTGACGCTGCAGTAATATCTAGTCCGATTTTCATGCGGTATTCATTATAGGGTTTGTGGTTGATCATTAAAGGTTCTTAAAGAGCAGGCAGCCACCGACGGATTATATTGGGGTTTATATTAAGTTCATAGGGACTTGAATAATATGTTATTGCCACATCTACGTCTTCGAAAGCAAAATTAAAAAATTTGAAAAAAACCCACGACGGTTAAAACATAATTGAAAAATGATAAAATAATTAAAAAACCCCGACATTTAAACAGAGTATCAGTTTTCATAGCTCTTCCCTACTCACTATTTTAAACTTCAACATAAATATAAAAAAGCAAAATTACACATAAAAAACCCACGATGGTATAAATTCTGGTAATTGCAAAAGAATAAAATAATTAAAAAATCCTCGATTTAAAGAATTTATGCAACTTGATATAATAAACGTAAAAAAATGTTCCCATTTCTCTCCAAAACTACTAGTCAAATTTTGATGCGGTTTCATCACTGTTTTAAATTTGAAGAAATATAAGTATAGTAATAAAATATCTCCAAATTATTCACGTTTATCCGTCGGGCAGCCCCCGACGGATTATATTGGGTTTTATATTAAGTTCATAGGGACTTGAATAATATGTTATTGCCACATCTACGTCTTCGAGAACCAAATAGATGCGTAGGGAAGGGCTATGAAAACTGATACTCTGTTGTTTAAATGTCGGGGTTTTTTAATTATTTTATCATTTTTCAATTATGTTTTAACCGTCGTGGGGTTTTTCAAAATTTTTAATTTTGCTTTTTTAATTGAATCAAGAAATAAAGAAATGATTTTATTACTAGTAAGGTAAAGTACCCAGTAACTGCTCAGAACCACCTTTCCACTCTTTTTATTTGTATATCTGCATTTTTGAATATAGATATACAAATGCAGAGAGTGGGCAGGTACTGGTTCCTGAGCAGCTACTGGGTACTTTACCTTAGATAATGTTTATTAAATTGTTTTTGAAAATTATAACATTAATGAATGCTTGAGGAACACAAACTTCTCGAACTGATAGTTGACATTAATAATTTATCTTAGTGATATTGTGAAGCCATTTACAATATATCGAAAATGACGCGCGCCAAGTACGTTTAAAAAATTGTTTTCAATTGTAAAATTTGCCACAAAAATTTTGCAATTATTGAAAATCACAATGATTACTTTTTTATAATTTATATTTTTTTGTAGATTGCAAATTTTTCTTTTTTTTGTAAATATACTACACCAATTGTTTTTTCAATTTTCACAGTTTTTAATGAGTGTTTCTTTTATTCCGAGAGGTTTTGTGTACTTGGTTTTTTTATTTCATATTTTTTGTAAAGATTAGTTTATTTTTTTATTTTTGCTATACGTGTATATAGTTAGACGTGTACTTGGCGCCACATTTTACAGTGAAACTGTTTTTTGTGGGATATCTCTTTTTTTTGTAAAGCATATATTAATTAACATAATTACATTTCAAATATTTTAATATTTAAAATATTTATACTTCTTGAGTAATTAATTTCAAATACTTTAAAATTTTAAACTTAAACTTCTTAAGTAATTCATCAAAATTTTTGTTCTTAAATTTTCTCAAATAATTTAATAATAAAAGAGGTTAGTACTATTACAATACTTTTACTTTAAATGACGCTTGTGACTGACCAGTGACCAATGCAACATCGTCATATTTTTTTTAATGTTATTTTGATTTCCAAAATTAACATAGAGCATGCGTTCCTGTTATTCCTCCTGTTTATATGTTTAGAGTGTAAAAGGGAAAGTTAGATACCAGATGGCGCAACATGCAACTTGACCGGCTGTTCAAATCAATAATTAAATTAAAGTAAATTATTATATTTGCTTATTAGTAAATCATGTAATAATAAGCTCATATATGTAATTAAAAAATTTAATATTTTTTGTTCTTGTCCAATATATGATTCATTATTATTTACCCTGAATTTATTAAGTTATAGTTGCACACTGCCATGCCTTCAGAATAAAAAAAAATTCAAAACTTTAGATGTATTACTTTCTTTATTGTTTTCTTAAGAATAATTCAAATCGAACTCCATACGAAGAAAGTCATAAATTTACTTGATACCAATGTACTTATTATTATGTTTATTGTCCTTTAAGGCCTTTAAATATTCTTCTTTCCAGAAGCTAAAAAAATGTAAAACAGTAAGGAAATAACTTCAAATGAAAATAATTAAAATTAAGAAATACTACACACATAATGTCTCGCAATTTTTGTTTACAACCAGCTCTTTTCCGCTTAAAGTTTTTTTTATTGCACGGTCTGTTACAATGGGAAAACAAATTGTATTGACAATAATAAAAGTACGACAAGTCAGAAATTTGAAGTAAAATTACTTACATAATATCATAATCAATACTGAAATTAACTTGTCTGTCTCTATTTGATTATTGGAACAAATATAAGTCATCAACATATAATGCTATAACAATTTTTACATCATTATTCATTTTTGTAAAAACACATGGCTCTATACGACTCCTTTTGAAACCTAACTCACATAAACATTGCTCCACTCTCTAATACCATGATCTAGATGACTGCTTTAAACCATAAATTACTTTGTTTAACAATCTTATTCTTATTTGAATCACAATTAATAACTAGTTGAACCTTATAAATGTCCTCTTTAAGAATGCTGTTTTAACATCTAAATTGACATCATATGAGTGACATCTAAATTTAACTGAACAGATAGTGCGAACAATAATTTCAAAGTAGAAAGTCTGACATATGGTGAGAAAGTCTATTCATAATCAATACCAGGCCTCTGTGTAAATGGGGATTTCCTCGAGCGTCATAGAGACCTATTGGGTAGCAAAGCTTGCATGATAAGAAGAAAAAAATGTTATATAACATATACCTATTCATCGGTGGGGGAAGCGGCTACAGATTTTTTAATATGTAAAAAAATACTGTTGCATGGACATACTCGAGCGCGTCAGATATTGACAGCATCAATGTCCTACGTATTTTTAATAATGTACGTATGTTAATCTGATCGTTTGCATGATGCGGTAGGTCGTACGTAACGGTTGAAAATGAAAAAAATAATAATTTAATCGAGCGTGTCAGATTTTTTAAAGGGGTGTTAAGTGAACCTAAAAAAAGCTCTCATTCAATAATCTGACGATTTTGATGTGACGCAAACTCGCGGCCATTATTATAATATGCAAAAATATATCGCCATTTTGAAATACTCAAGCGCGTCAGATTAAGGTATATATAGTTCATCTTTATGTCCTAGACGTGCTGTATCATAATCTGACAATTATCTAGAGGGGTTCGCCTAATCTGACAAAAAAAAACCGTTTTATTTTTTTTAATCATTGAACTTGATTAATTGAAAAGCTAAATAAAATAAAAAAAAAATAGCATGCAAATAAAAAAGTCTATGTTCTTTTAAGTAGAATACTTGTATTTATAAGAAAATAATTTAGGAACAAAATGCTCAAAAAAAATTCTTTCAGATGTCTGAAAGTCTTTCAGATGTATTGTGATACAATTTAACTGCACAAACCATGATAATGAATTTTCCCAATCTAATCAGGTATTTGGAGCCATTTATGGCTCCAATAAACGTGCTTCAAAATAGGCGCGCGGTCTTAGTTCCTATAGTAAAATTATTCTAAGGTCAAAAAACGTTTTGGTCATATAATAATTTCCAACGGGAAACACGTTGTAAATAATATGCCACGAACGAGTCTCTGTGATCAGCTGTGATGGCGTCATATGATAACAAAAACCAGAGTGGGGACGGAGTGATAGAGAAAGAGTGAGAGAGGAATCGAAACGCAGAGGGAAATATTATAAGCATTACGCAGCTGCATGCATTAAACTTTATCGACGAATTTTTGTTATTTTGACTGGCGGACATCGTCAGATTATATATTTTTCACTATCCTTAAAATATTTCCTTCAAAATAAAAAAAGAATTAGCTGCGCTCGAGAATGTCAAGATGACTTTTTTTTTTACAACTTTGTAGCCCTTCCCTTTCTTTACGTCACTCTCAAATTGTCAGATTAGTGGAATGTACACTTTTTAGCATGTAACTAACTCACCCTACCTTAATCTGACGCGCTCGAGAATTTCTGACGATCAGTTTTTTTTTACTAATCTGATCCTTTATCCTTGACGGGCGGTCTTATGTATGGGGCTCATATATGGTGAAGGTACTCAACTGGGTGCAAGGTAGCCCTCCATATATTAATCTGCCGAGCTCGAGTAAATCCCCAAATCGCCTCTTCGGCTCCCCTACTATCATAATCAATACCAGGCCTCTGTGTAACCTTGTGCCCTTAGCCACTAAACATGCTCTGTAACATAATTATCACTATTTAATTTCCTTTTATATACCCATTTGCACTGTACTAAAGTTTAATCAAAAGGTAATTCACTCACAGGAACCCATGCATCATTTTCTTCAAAAGCTTGCATGCAGCTTTTCCTCTATTGCCTCAATCCACTTGTCTCTTTCTGGGCTCTCCAGAGCTTTATGGACACAGACTGGATCATTAGTAACATTTGGACTCAACGTTGTACATAGATTTGGAAATCTATAACGCTCTGGCAGCTTTTTTATTCACTTAATTTGGGCCCCCCTTTACTAAAAGTAAATGGTACTGGTTCCTCATTTTCTTCTTCAGATTGCTGTCTGTGTATGATATTCCCGTAACTGCTCCATCTTTCATTTTATTCTGGTCATTTATATTCAAATGGCCAATCTCCTATGACACTCTTCACTAATTACTGTTGAAGTAGGAGTAAAAAAACATTGTATATGTTCCATGACCAACTTATAAACACCATCTTCTTGGTTTGCTTCAGCCACCAAACTGTTTTTTCTATTGTAAACATAACAGCATTTCTCCTTTAACCCCACATTGTTTCCATTCTTGATAAGTTGACTAATATTATACCAATATAGAGTATAGCAAAAATTTAATACCAATTTAATTGGTAGGAGATGAAGTCAAGAAACAAACTCCAGCGGCATTTATTATGCGGTTATGTCAAATTTTTAGAGTTTTGACCGAATAAAATCGGTTGAAACTAAATAAAAAAATACATTAAAATCACATTAAAGCACCACAATTACATAGATAGAGATAGTACATCTCACTTTGTTAAATAATTATTTCTCGAAAAATAATTAGACTGTATTGTCATTTTTCTTTCCAATTGGCATTTTCTGTTGGAACTAGACACTAACGTGTCTCCTGATTGTAACAGTACAAAACGTTACTTATATAACTTCTGACTGTAATGACAGACAGACATGTAATTTTCTAATAAAATTCCTTTGACTAAATTGAATAATAATGGGAATACGAAATAAAATGTTTTAGCGACATAGATTTTATTTCCTAACTAGCAACCCACCGCGGTTTCACCCGCGTACTTCCCGTGGGAGTACAGGGATAAATGTATAAGCTTTGTTATTGTAAAGTTTCATAAAAGTTCATTCAGTAGTTTTTAGTCTTATAAACTTTTGCGTTTATAATATTAGTAGGATTAAAGCATGATAACATAAGATTGTGGAATGTTTTAAAAGGATATATATTGTAAAAGTTTGTGCCATGCTCCTTTGAGCCGGCACAACCAGAGTGGTACCTCTCGCTCACATAACGGCGTAAAGTGACAGTTATGCTGTCGCGTTTAGCGCGGTTTGAGAGTGAATTTGCGGTGACCCATTGGGGGATAGAAAAATGAGGGCAGCTCATCTACATAATCTCTGGTTGTGAGGATGTGTATGGGCGTCGATAGACGTCAAAAGGCGTCGAGTGCTCGTTTGCCCTCCTATGCTATAAAGAAAACAATCAATCAATTAAGATAAATGTTTCACATCTGCCAGAGATGTGTAACATCTATCTAAATTGATAACACGAAAATGCATATCAAAAGACGTATTAAAATACGCTCGCGCGACAGACAGCAGAATCCGAGTCGAATTTACTGCCAATAGATGGTTCAGGAAGACTTGCCCTTCTTCAATTAAATGGGACACGACATCCGAGCAGCTACCGGTCCTATAGGGAAACGAGTGGCGGGGTTCGGCTTTGCGTTCATTAAGAGTCCAGACGAAAAAAAAGGTTGAAAATGATTATCGAAATATTTCGACCCGTAAAGAAACAGAAAGCGTGTGTGTGTGTGTGTGTACTTATGTACACGCGTTAGAAGTTGTTCTCCTTAAAAAATACATAGTACAATTTCATTACACTGTAACCTTTTTTCTTTATTGCAAGGGTGCCCAGCCTTTTCGGCAGCCGGGCCAAAATTTTGAAATGCAATTTCATACTGGGCACTTTGAGAAAGTATGTAATGTTATTTTAGTGTTTTTTTTTTTTTTAGTTTAAGGGCCCCTTCTCCCAAAACTATAGGTATTTAACGCACCGAATCGGTTTGCACTTGCGTTGCGCGGGAGATGGCTTTATATGAACTCCGGTGACCTACCACGGCCGGCAAGCACGCCACAGTATACGAATATGCAGTAGACTGACTATGCTCGAATTATTCTTAGATGTGATAATTAATAATTATGCATAACAAAATCTTGTTGTTGTTATAGTTATCTAGTTTTGGATTTATAGAAATACTAGCTGGTGCCAGCGACTTCATCTGCGCAGGATAAGATAGTTTTATTTCTTCACTAATTAATCGAAAGGAACTTCGATCCATCCGGGTGTCCCTTGACACCTCTCTTTTGTTTTTTTTTTAATAAATAATATCCTATGTTACTTCTAATACCTCCAAGAATATGTGTACAAAGTTTCGTGATAATCGGTTAAGTAGTTTTCGCGTGAAAGCGTAACAAACATCCATGCTTTCACATTTATAATATTAGTAAGGATTAGGAAGGATGAATTAGCTACATAGGTCTAAGAGGTAGTGCCATGCTGCTTGCAGCCGAATTGGGCCGGCACGACCGTAGGGGTACCTCTCGTTCACATGATAATGGCGTCAAGTGACACCTATGCTGTCGCGTTTCTTGCGGTGTATGAGTTTCCGGTGTCCCATTGCAGGGGATGGGGTAAAGGAGGGTATGGATCTGCATTATCTCTTGTGTGAATGTTTACGAGGACGACCTCTGTGGCTCAATGGTTAGCGCGTTAGCGTTCAAGCCGGAGGTTGCGGGTTCGAATTCCGCCAGGGAACAAAAAGTTTTTTGTGTTCCTGGTTCATGGTTGTGTATTAAATATGTGTATTCTAAATAAAAAACCTTAAATATGTGTATAGTATAAAATATTAAATATTTGTCTGGTATTCGTAACACAAGTTCTTCGAGAACTTACCACGGGACCAGATTGACGTGGTGCAAAAAGCGTCCTTAGATATTATTATTATTATGGGAGTCGGTAGTCATCTAAGGCTCCGAATGCTCGTTTGTCCCCCTAAGGCCTAAGCTATAAAAAAAAACAATAATTCTAAGAATGTTTGTAGGAGATTAAAAAATTGTAGACAAACATATTTTTTTATACTATATTAATTGTTTTAATTGTTTTAAAATTCAACAAAATTTAGTTGTCATATGCTAGGTCCAGGTTCATTTTCATCGACCCATACATCATCGATTAATGTTAGACACGGGTCTCCTCTGAGAAGAGGGTCAAGGCCATAGTCCTCACGACACTGCCCTGTGGGTAGGGGGCTAGGAAATGATTGCAAATCAGAAATATTTTGTGATGAAGGTTCCTCATTTTCTTTATTGTCGGACAATTTGAATTCTTCAAGTGTTAACAATTCTGGAAGAAGACATCACTACATAGTATAAACTATAAAGCAAAGTCGCTTCCCGCGTCTGACTGTATGTATGCTTACATCTTTAAAACTACACAACGGATTTTGATGCGGTTTTTTTTAATAGATATAACGATTCAAGAGGAAGGTAATAGATACATGCATAATATAGTAGATAAACACTCATAATTTTAGAAGTTTCTGATGTGATGTCATAAATAAGCACATTTTTTGCACTTACATTGCAAACGCTTGATGAACCCTAACAGATGGATCAAAATAATGTACTACATTATTATACACCTTAGCCGGGCCCGGTTCCGAATTAATTATTATTGTATCAATGTATGGTAGAATTGTGTATCCTAAATATACATACTGAAAAGTCCGCGATGGCATAATATGTCTACATTAGTTAAATATAACATACTACCTATATCCATTTTAATACTTAAAAAAATTGCCAATTATAAAGCGGTAATGTAAAAGCTGTTCACAAAAATACGGTATTAATCACTACATATTATAAAATAAAGTCCTACGCCCGTCCATAGATAAATAATTTACATCAATGCGTATATGGTTGTATATCTTAGTTAACTCGGGCGAAGCTGCGGGCAACAGCTAGTTTGTGATAAAACTGTATTAAGATTCTTTTCCTTATTTTACTTTTTTTATTCGCCATTTCAATTAAATAACTAGGTACTACACAAACTCAAGTATCTATTTATTTACACTAATTAAAGGTTTTGTATTGCAAACTAATTACAACTAAGAACAACAATTGTTAGTAAGTATTAAGTAGCTATATTATTTACACTGTGTCGTCTTATTTATTTAGACGTAATAATATGAAATGCGCGGTAACAACGTTGCCACGAGCAAAAGCGGCACAGGTCCTACTTCGATGACGCCCGGCTGGGTACTGGCGCGACGTGGTGCGATGCGCGACAGCCATTTTATCGTTTTTTATTTTTCAAAATTTTTTGAAGTGACATAATAAAGATCTATCCAATCATTTCCACGTCATCCCCGTTTAGCATTTTAAACGTAAAAGTTTCATTAAAATTGAGTTACCCGAAGTCTCATACTACTCAATTTGCTTTTAAAATCGACGTTACTTTAGAATTTTTTTTATCATGTAAAATGTTAAATATTGTATTTTTATCCAAAAAAATCCCTAGATCAAAGATGTACCTATACCCTATTTTTTTATTATTATTTTAAAATGACGACTTCTATGAAAACACCTCGATTTAGAAACAACAATTTGGGATAAGGGGCCCTTAAAACAAATATTCAGCTCTTCGGGCCACAATTTGACAGTCAGCGGTGGCCGCGGGTTGGCCACCCTTGCTTTGTTGTGTAGTTAAAAACTATATCTTCTTCTGACGTCTATACTGTCATTATGTGAAAATTGTTTTATAGCTAACTTCACACTGTCGGTTTTTTTCGTGACGGTGTGCGCGCGCATCGTAAAATTTTACTCTCATCATTTTCCCCTAACACGCCAAAAGAAGTATAACTTCAAAAAATAAGGTCATAAAAAGAAACCAGTGCAGCAATATTTGCCATACAACTGGAGATTGTTGATTACTCAATACCAAAATATGCCAAAAAGGAGACGGTCAAAAATTGTATGGGACGTTGGTCTACTTTTGTACATGTAATGAGATGAAGGAAAGAAAATATTGAAACAGTTTTGATTTGTTCATATCCATGAGTTCATCTCAAATCTCAGAGGTAGAATAATTTAATGTTTCCAAGATTTGCAACACTACCTGTATATAACAATGGCGTATGGCGTATATTCTTTGGCGTTATCTGTCAAACGTAAGGAAATAAGTCATTGTTCGATAGGCATCTGTGATCATTTGGTTTGTCATTTATCAGAAATGACATTTAGTAAATAATAATTATCCGTCTGTAGGGCACCATCTTCATTAAGAATTGCCAACAAGTTAAAAAAGTTGAAATATATTTTTATTTTTGGCTTGTAAATTAGTTTATTAAACTGATTTGTTTTATTTTTAATGAAATCTATGTATTTTTTCTCTATTTATGGTATACTGTACAAGACCAGACCAGAAATGGACCGTCTCCTTTAGTCAACGCTTTATCTCATCTGTCAGGTGTTTCCTGCAAAATTGCGAACACTGATCACAAATTCGACCATGGCACAATTAAGAGGAATATCACGGTTGGTATGGTGCAATGTACAGACAATACATTAGCCTTATCTAGACAGCGTGTCTATATAACTAATACGTCATTGTCGCCACCTTGCGCTGGTTCGATGAAAGTATACCCATTATGCAAATTTTTCTTTTCATTCATATATCAATGAGCTCTTTATGTCGATATAATATATTACACGCACGAGGCATGTAATTAAAACCTATATTCGTCTACAAATAGGTTTTCTAAATAGTAAATGTAAATCAACATACAAATAACATGTCAAGTACTAAGAAATGTGTCTAAACACGATTTTTTTTTGGTGGTTGGTTTATATGGTTGCCCTCCGCCAACCGTGGAATCTTCGACCACACGGCCTCCTGGCTGTTGCACATAATGTAAGTGTCTCTCTAGTGCGGTGTGACTCAAAATGGTCCAGTACCTATAGCAGGAAAATGTTACCTGACGCTGATTTCCAACTAAACCTAGATGACCTAGAATAAATCAGGTCACGGATGCCAACCAAATACTAATATGCCTTCACTTATCCTTTGGATTTTTTAAAAATATTACAACAATTACCTATAATGTAATATTAACGATATGCACCATAACTCTTAACACTAAAATATCATAATTTATACAAACAGTAGACAGTATGTACGATGACAATAAATACGATATTCATGATCTATACTAATATTATAAAGCTGAAGAGTTTGTTTGTTTGAACGCGCTAATCTCAGGAACTACTGGTTCGAATTGAATTGAAAATTGCGTTGGAAAAACCATTTATCGAAGAAGGCTATAATAGGCTATATAACATCACGCTGCGACTAATAGGAGCGAAGAAACAGTGGAAAATGTGTAAAAAACGGGGAAAATTATTCATCTTTGAGGGCTTCCGTTGCGTGCGCTGCGAAAACGGTTCAAGATACACAAAAAATATGTGTGAAATTATTTCTCTTTAAATGATCTAAAAAAATTCCGTGTCAGTATATGTCTTTCTTTTAAGATTGACTCACAAGAAAGTGAAAGTCGGAAAAATTTAAGCTGCTTGGAGCTTACTTTCAAAACGCAGCCTTATTCTCTTGAGAGATATATCAAAAAAAGTTGAAAAATGATCATCATCGTTACGGATACGTCCGTAAATATAAAATAGCGCGGGCGTAGCTGCAGGCAACAGCTAGTCTTTAATATGACAAAACAATATTTTATCTTACACTATAAAAAACGAATTATATCAAAATCAAAAAAAATCCTAATTATATTCATTCATTCCACAAATAAAAAAGTAATTCGCTACCCATATTACTCACACTAAGCTAATAACACAAAATAATAAAAACAAAGCTAAGTCCGTTGTCGAACATATTCGGCTAAAATAAAGCGGAGTTTAAAAAATCGTCAATTGTTTTATTGGTCTCCTGCGAACCAGCTGGGACGAAACACGAGAATCCACATGCGAGGGCCAAAGACCGGCATTGTCCAAACACACACACACACACACACACACACACACAGACAAATCATGTGGATACAAATACAAACACACATACGCAAGCAAATGTATGTGTATATAAATACGCAGTGTGTAGTTATTGTGTTAGTCAAACAAACGCAAGTGACGAAAGTCAAGGGCGCTTTGAAGCTTTGTTTGGTCGCTTTAAGAAATTATTCGATGGAGTGTGCCAAATATATTTTATTCCATGAAAACGGTTGAATGTTATAATGAAATATTTTTACGGATTTTATCGCGGTTTATTAAAATTTTTACATTCCTGATTGGGATACTTTACAGTAACCATGGTCACGGGTGGATTCATTATAATGTGTGAAATTGGCGTAAACATTAGAAAACAATACGGTTGAATGTCATGAAACTTCATGGTCTGAAAAAATAAATGTATTTTTAATAGATTTTGTATTATGAAGGGTTTAACAATAATAATAATCATACCAACCCTTTTTGTTCCACTGCTGGGTACGGGTCTCCTCCTCGAAATCAGCGAGGAGGGTGTTGGCATTCATCCATAGACACTCGCTACATCATTAGCAGGTGCGTCGCCAGCCTTTAAATCGGCCTATCCCATATAATATCTGAAAAGTCTTGATCACATTTTCATAGTGGCTGACATCATTAATTAATTATTCAATTCAACGACTCTCTATCAAACAAAACACTGAACTATCAACTCTACATGTATAACCAAATGCGAGCCAGTAATCCACAACTTTGAACACAAGCCAAACGGTTTCACTAATTCACATAATAGCACATTAAATTATTAAAACCGAGATGCTAACGGACACACAAATAACACTATGTTTTATCTCTCGACATTTTGTTATGAAAACAAAAAACCTTGAATGAGCCATTTGTCATGATTTATAGATTCATATAAAAGTAAAACTAATTTAGACTGCCAAATTAAAATATGGACGACGTTGAAATCTTTGATCGCGTTGGATACAAAAATAAAAACAAATAAGCCAATATACCAAAAAGGTTTATAACTCCTACGAAATTAAACTTAAGAATTACAATAGAGAATTCTTTTTTTTGACCATGTGAAAGTTTGTAAACTTTTTTGGTTGTTCCTGGGCCATATGTAAACGGCTAAACGAAATTGAAAGAACTTTACCATATACCTAGTAGAAATTTTAATTTTTATATTTTATAATAATAAGTTTCTGTACGTTATATTTCTTTCGATAATTGGATTACGTCATACGTAGCACGTGTAGCCGAAGTGGATAAGAAGACGAAGACCAGAAGACAATAGTTTAAAATCCTATGAAACGGTGAATATAGGAACTGGAAAGACTGTTCCGATTGAGCTTAAAGGTCATCAGGCCGAAAAGTCTAGCCCTTTCGGAAAAAAAGGAAAAAAAACTGGAAAGTCCAGTTCCTATAAAACATGCTTTAAAAAGGTCCTAAAACTTATTTCCCGATATATTTTTCAATTGTGAGAAATTGTCGCGTGACTGGTAGAGTTGTGTGGACGAAGTTGGGACACGTCCAGACCGAGGTTCACCGGTGATTGTATGCAAACGAGGCGGACATTTACCTAATCAACCACCGACTGTCCGATCGCGACATTTGTATTCACTTCTTTATATGGTAGGCAGACGATGATGGAATGTCAGCGTTGGCCATTAACATTCAATTTTTGACCCGGGGATATGCGGGACGCCCACGAACGGACGGCTATGAACAATTTTTTAGAGATTTTTGAAGTGTAAACTTCTTTTAGCGCGGTACGCATATTTATAGATGAGATAAAATCTCTGAATTCGCGACACCGCACGCGAGTTGCTGGAGACGCATTTTGACGTTTGATTTATTTATATAAGATTATTAAATATTTGTTTTGCTATTTGTGTTGCTTCTAAATTATGTCATTCGGCCATTTTGTGCGCCGTTTTAATTGTATAGGTTGTCATAATCTATTACAGCCTGTATTATAGGTATTTGAATTTAATTGCTGTTTTCACTTCTATCGGCAGTCCCTGTGACTGGTTGGTTTATTTATTAATTTAGGACATTTTAATAGACGGGAATAGCTAGTATCCAATAAAACAGTAGGGCCATCTGTGAGAAGTCCGACTTCAGACCAATCAGTGCGACCCAAATATGTGCGATACATCTCAATTTATCTATCAACTTGTATTGAGAGATGTATGGGCACGTCTTAATGTTGTTTATGACGGTTTGTGCATTTGTGCAAGCGATAACAATTTCAAGTACATGCGTAGGGAATGAAAATCATATATCACGTCAAAATAGAAATAATCTGTACATTAATACGAGAAGAGATAGTGTCGATTAAGGGCGCGGCTCCACCGCGGCGCACGTAGAGGCTACGCACGTGTGTAAAAATGTCAATTGCAAGAAAATGACAATTAATACGTAGCGTGTCCGTGTATGCAGTGAAAACAATAACATACATTTTCTTGCAAAGCGAAACTTGACAAACTTGCGTAGCCTCCCCTTGCGCCGCGGTGGAGCCGCACCCTAATTTAATGCAGTATGTAGTAGTACTGAAACCTTGATACTAATTTAAAAAAGGATTGACCCTAGAATTGAAAAAAAAAATGAAAATTATTGATTATCTAATAAGAAATATTTAATAGACGCGAACATTTCATAAACGCTTTACTTGTAGACTTGCTCAAATCATGGCTTATCTATTTTCAAATTATCATTGAAACCCGCTTAGCAGTAACACGCGTGACGCGATCGAATTACAAACAATTTACATTTATCATATTTAAAAAACAATATATACTAGGATCCTTATATGTCCCACTGCTGGCCACGGGTCTCCTCCACGAAATCAGGCGTGGAGGGTTTTGGGCCATAGTTCACCGATGCGCTGGCCCAATGCGGGTTGGTGGACTTCACTTCAAAGACTTTTAATCTCATCAGGCATGCAGATCTCTTAACGATGCTTCCTTCACCTTCCTTCCTTCCTTGCTCACCGGAGCAAGCGATGGTCTTATGTTCAGGTGCACGTAGAAATTTAGAAAAACCCATTTCAAGGCATTACCTGGTTCAGAGGCAACCACCAGACCATAGTCGCTTTAGAAAAAAATGTTACAAAGTAACGAATAAAACAAAAAGATGATTGATATCACACGTAATTAAACTATCGCTTTCATATTAATTAATAATAAGTGAAATTTTTAGCATCAGCCAGAAGCCGTTAGCCGTGTCATTGACCCCGGCTCGCGATCAAATGATCAAACGTGGTGATACCACGCACATCGGCCGATTGTAATTGACTAGCTGACGACCAATTGAGAGCAAACAGTTTCATTGAGGACCCAAAGTAAGTTTCATCAATATCATCAGCACCATCATTTTATAATAGTTGGATCAGCGTCGCCCATGAACATAAACTAATTAACTTGGAATTAGCACAATGAAAAAAAAACCTTTAACGGATTTTATCGTAACTTTAGAAAACAAAAAGTGAAAAGAAAAAAAAAAAAAACAAAACACGAAAGTGAGTTGCGGTATCCACGCAACTCACTTTCGTGTTTTGCCCATCTGAGTTCCAAGATTATACGTTTTTTCGCAGGGAAATCCTTATGGATGCAGCCAGGATCTTCGGCTAGATCCTGACCCAATGTGGGACTCGCACCTGGGAGTGCCCACCCTAACTATAACCACTGCGAGCGCCTTCAGCCGCTTTTTGAGGGATATGCAGGCAACAGACAGGATCACCTCAGCGACAGGCTGGCCCCGGCGAAGGCCAGACTACTCCTCGTAGGGGGGGACTGCCCGGCCGCTACTAAGCAGTCCCCACGACGTCGTGCCATACAGACCCAGGTTCCCATCCTGAGCCCGACACGAACACAGGGGCGTTACTGAAGGCGCATTAAATAGCGCCTCCTACGCACCCCCGTTCGTCGCCTGCCTCGTCGGCGGCCTCCTCTCCAAGATTATACGTCTTGGTGTATGATTGAGTAGCAATGTATGTCAGTCAGTCAGTCATATATAAACATTTTGGGATATTTTACAGTAAATTAAGCTTTTGAAGTATGACATTATACCATAGAGAAATATAGTCATTCCATTATACGGTTCTAAACCGTCCAAAGCAGTTACTTCAAATAGTATAAAATATCCTTAGTCTCTATTTGAATGTATTATATAGGCTGGAGAAAATTTTTCATTTCTTTTTTTACTAGGCACTTTATAAATATATATTTTAAGAGAAGCCAGGAGGTAAATTCAGTAAAGTATAAAATTGCGCTGGACCAATATAATATATATGATCTTGGAGGAAATAGGACCAAAGTGCTTGCGGACTCGATGCGAAATAAATATTTCATGAGATAAGAAAAGTTTCGTTATTCAATTATTCATAACGGTTGGTCCATTCTTCTATTAAGTGTATATATTGATATATAGATATACTTCCGTTTTTGCTATAATTTCTCCATTAATTAAAAAAAATGTTAATAATAAAATTCATAATTCGTAAAGATCTAATAAAAAAGATGGGATAAATAAATAAATGACAACATCACGCCGTTTGCTATCACGGCATTCGTGTCGACTTTACTTTCAAGCCGCGTCAAGAGTTGTTTTACATAAAAAATGAATCATTAATAAATTCAGTCTACAACCCATTATAAAAATAATGGATTACGGTTACAGCCGTCTGGTGGTCAATTGACTGATATACAGAGGTCGCCATTTCAGATCCCGTCAATGACAGACAATTTATGAAGTCCATAAAATAAATTTAAGGAATTCACATAGAAATACTTCTCCGACTTCTTTTTTTATAAAATGTTGTTTATACAAAGCCGGATGTCGAAGGTTGAAGGTGGAGAAAAGCCATTGACAGTGATAAGAGTCACAATTTTCAATATTAAGGGATCGACTGAAGAAATAAACAAATTGGAAGCAATCACTTATATTTCTCACGCATACCGGTGGTAGGGAAGCGCTGTGCCGCGCTCCCGGCTGCATGGGTACCACCATCTTGCTTGTTTCTCCCGTGAAACAGCTTTGCTGTGTTTCGGAGAGAAGGGCAAGACAGGCAGTGTAATTACTGGCACCGAGACTTAAC
The DNA here is from genome assembly GCA_963853865.1 of Helleia helle. Taxonomy (NCBI): domain Eukaryota; kingdom Metazoa; phylum Arthropoda; class Insecta; order Lepidoptera; family Lycaenidae; genus Helleia; species Helleia helle. The sequence goes on along the minus strand of OY971433.1, from coordinate 11,909,615 downwards.
ATCTTATGTCTCAGGATAGGCAACACATAGATGAGTTGGGCTCGTTCCAGGTAAACTAGTTTATGTTCATGGGCGAAGACGACCACTTACCATCAGGTGGCACGTTTGCCAGTTTGCTTTTCCAACTAACATAAAAAAATCAACAAATAACTTAGTTTTACAACAAAAATCTTTGTAATTTCTATTTATATCATCATGATCAGCTTCTGTCTGTTCACTGCTGAACATAGGCCTCGTTCAATGAACGCCAAGACAGGGGATCCCACGGACTCGCAATCAACACGGACGGCCACTGCTCGGAGATCGTCTTCCAGCCTTTTTTTATATCGCAGGGAAATCCTTTATGGATGTAACCAGAGGATCTTCGGGTCCTGACCTTATGTGGGACTTGCACCTGGGAGTGTCATACATCGTCTTTGCACCTGGTTAGTGGCCGACCAACACTTCGTCTACCTAAACGCGGCCTCCACTCTTGAACCATTGCCCCATCAGCCATCCGTTCTCCCGAGTGTGTGACCAGCCCACTGCCACTTCAAGGAGCTAATTCTTTGTGTGATATTTAGTTCTCGGCGAATGTGGTGTACGTATATAAAATTTGCAATACAAAACGAAGATGCTAATAATTTATATACACGACTATAATATGAATGGAGTGAAGTTCCTGGGTGCGCCCGCGCATCGCATCAAAGAGCCCAAAATAGCCGCTGACTCAGAGCGCCGTGCGTTGGCAGCGGTGAAAACAAACTCGCTCGGTTTGTAAGCCGAGACCATTGTACTCTCGAAATAGACTGAAACGATTGAGTAACGGATAAATAGGTGAATAAGTTATTGGATAACAAGCTGATCGATAACAAAAAATATCAATATCAACCCATAGATACGGACGGAGATAGCCTTACTATATTGTTGAAGGTAGACTATCAATCTATACTTTATATATTATCTAAAAGCTCTAATTATGTTCTTTTTACCCGCGACGGAACGGAGACTGTATATGCGTTTGGGGTGAGAGGCAGTTTCTGTGTGCAAACCTATTTTGCCGTTTATCTCCAAGACCACAAGTCCGATTTTGATGCGGTTTTCAGAGATGGGTTCGGATTTCATTGGTGCATGTTATTGGATATTACGGAATATACATGGAATAGGTATGACGTTGATAACTCACCAGAGGACACTGCAGCAAACGTTTTTTGTACAATCCAATGTTGCAATTTTTCTCCCAAAACTTTTCATGGGTTTGGGTTTGATTGGTGCATGTTCTTAGATAGGTGTTACGATTGCAACTTACCATGGGGCGCAACAGTAAACATTTGTTTTGATGCGGTTTTTCATTTTTCAATTGAATTTTAACCGTCGTGGGTTTTTTCAAAATTTTTAATTTTGCTTTTTATTATGTTAATGTACCAGGCAAACGAGACATCTGGTGGTAGTAGTTAACTTCGCCTATGGATATATTATATAATTAATAATACTCATTCTTGCGTTGTTTATCTTAAGACTTAAGACGAGGCATATTATTATGTGAATGAAATTTTAGTATGTTATTTTTCATCATAATATATTCTATCGAGTTGGAATCGGAAAACACGATTAGTAAAAATTTCTCCGACAGATTTTCATTCCAAAGAAGTGTCTATTTTGTTTTTTTTTGCTAATTATTTAGGAACTATAAAATAGTTTCATACTTCGAATTTTTCAGAAACGGCAATAATGCTACTTATCTAGCGAATTGGCAAAAATCATGTTATTTACTTGAACAGTTTATTTTATCTGATTATTTAATACTTTCGGGGCTTATGTCGCATACGCCTTTGTGTTCATTAGCGGCGCCACCGGTCACTGTCATTCGACTCTTTTCTGGGCACGGAGCTATCTTATCGAAACTATGTAAAATGGGCGGATCGCGCGAGGACATTATTTTCGTGTACCACGTCTTAAGAAAGCATTTTTTTTATGTTAGTTGGATAGGCAAACTGGCAAACGTACCACCTGATGGTAAGTGGTCGGCGTCACCCATGAACATAAATGAGTATACCTGGATCGAGCCCAGGCAACCCATTTATGTGTTGCCTATCCTGGGACATAAGATGTTAAGTCTCGGTGCCAGTAATCACACTGCCTGTCTTGCCCTTCTCTCCGAAACACAGCAAAGCTGTTTCACGGGAGAAGAAAGCAAGATGGTGGTACTCATGCAGCCGAGAGTGCGGCACAGCGCTTCCCTCCCACCGGCATATGTGCTAGTAATTACACTGTATTGTCGGTCCTTCCTTTCGAAACTCAGCGAAGCTATTTTACTGAAAAAGAAAGTGTGATATGACAGTATGATAGTCCCCACGTAAAATGATTCATTGCAAATGCATTTCTTCCACCGGTAAAATGAGAACTCATCAGTTGTGAGACGGATGAGCTTTGCGTACCCGGCCATCCACAGGAGTATCATGCTCGCTATAAATATTCTTTCGCTTAGCCATGATATGTTCCGATATTGTTAATTTAATTAATCGACCGCTCATCTATCATGGGACGAGAGTTTAGTTCAAATAAAAACAGCCCATTACGTGACTCGTTTGCGGGTATGCCTATCACAACTAATATAAAAACTCGATTTAAAGAGTTTTTGCATTAAGGAGCGTGTTTGTTGAGGAAAGTTATTAGCTTAACATCACGCCATACGTATAAACCAAATTATCGCGGGTGAAAATCACAGGCCTCTACATAATATTTCAACTATAAGTACAAATCGTGACACGAAAGAAAAAGAAAATATTACGATAGCGTTAAATATACTTACATTTTGTAAAGTACCATGCTGCTTTGCAGTCGAATTGGGCCGGCACGGCCGGGGTGGTACCTCTCGCTCACATAACACCGACGTCAAGTGATAACTATGCTGTCGTGTTTCGTGCAGTTTGTGAGTTTCTGACGGCCCATTGGAGGATAGGGAGGGCAACGCATCGTCAAAACTTTAGGTTGTGCGAGTGTCTAATGGGCGTCGGTACTCGGATGTACGTCGGACTGCTCGGTTGCCTCGTCATGACAAAAAAAAACTTATATATACTAACCTCAGTATATAGCGGTCAGAGGCGGCCTACATGTTCGGGGTTTCATTAACGGATAATATTTGTTGTGGTCCGATAGTTGTAGTCGACATTACACGAAAGAAAGAGGAGATTCAGAAACCATCACGCCACTTTAGAAATTACATACGCCGAAAAACTAATGGCTAGAAACTTAGAAGGCTTAATAGCGTACTCCTTTACCCCACCATGGTTCAGGCCTTGACGTGGCGGTGGGGCTCAGTAGCCTAAGATGTGCCCAGCACCTTGGGCGAAGCTAACTGAGCCGAGGGGCCTCTTTGTATCCCTCTTATAAGAAGAGGGGACAAAAGAGCAGGGGGCAAGGGGTGAGGACGGGAACCTCACCCCACTGTACTGTCCCGACGTTGGCAGGTGTTGTTCTGTGGTGCGGGACAACCCCTCTGTGGAGGTGGCGTCGGTCCCCTGAGAGACTGACTAGCGGTCGAGGTGCTCTGTTTGCTCATTAGATCTGGGGCACCTCACCAAAGGCGGCGTTGGTGGCACTCGCCGGGTTTTAGTGAGTAGAGCTGCGTCCACTTACCAGCTTTTCGGGCGCAGCGAGTCCCACATACCCACCGGGGGAGACCCACTCCCCCGCGGGATGCCTCAGAGCATTTCCCGGCGTTAAAGAAAAAAAAGAAAAGAAAAGTGTACTTTTTTAGGGAACACCTTCAACTATATAAGATCCCAAATTGTATACAGTGGCGGCACTAACCGTTTTATAAGGGAATATCAACAGCATCATCTGAATGCATTTAAAACAACTCAAAATTCTGTAATAATTTCTGTCCCTTTCAATGCAGATTCCTGGCGTATGCTATATATAGCTGTGCGTAATGGCCGCTTCAGACTCAAGGATTAGTCACAGCAACGCACTTGGTACAAACGCTGATAAGTCGTGTCAACTTCTCAATCGTCACTGCTCAACTTAACACACACGCACAAGAACACACACATGCATATGGTTTTAACGAAACCAAGAGACTACAAAATCTTTAACACTCGACAATGATAATTGATATAATGAAATAAGGTATAGTTCTACACTGAACGCCAAGCTCAGTAACTATACAGTCAGACCCGTCTATCCAATTCCCAGGGCCCCACGATCCACGGGGCCCTATTATTTCAATCAAAATATGATTGAGTGATAATTTTAAGAAAATCAAATAACGATTGCTGATTAAATACCTATAGCCCTAAATACTATATTTTCTCTTCTCTAGTCCAAAATTCAGGCTCGCAGATCTAAGAACTGTTGTTTTTGTGAAGTTATCATCCTAGTGCGCAGGGCCTCCGATCGGTTAAAAGTCAACGTGTACCCAAAAACCATTTATCATCGTAATAATCACACTTGTTCTCCTTTTCTGTGTTGACTCTCTAGTCTTTTTTTATTTATTTATTTATTCAATTTAATATTTGTTGCACTTACAGCTTAAAACCAACGCGTACAACAAAACAAACAAAAATAATATTATTATATTAAATACACATCGAATACACAAACTAATTACAATACAAAATACGCGAAACAATTTAAACTAATAATAATAGTCACATAAACACATATAAACACATATAAGTACATATAAGTATTTAGAATCGTGTTAAGTAATATACAGCGCATTACTTAACACGATTCTAAATACTTACGACATAGTTTAACAAATTGAGAGTGATTCATTGCAAAAATATCAATACTACTGTCGGAGGTTAACATAGTATTCAATAAGTGAAGCGCTGACTGCGTTGAGGCGCTCCGGGCCGCCTGCGTCCGCACACACTCCACCGCGAATAGCGGCCGGGAGCGCCTCATCACCGTACAGCGCGGAGCGCATATACCACATGCCCCTAATGTTACGGGGTTATCTATTTTACTATTTAGTAAATGGTAGTAGTGAAGCATAAGGGCAAACTTTCGCCTTAGCTCAAGTGTGTCCAAGCCCACCATACCATTTACATAAAGTGAGGGATACAAATACGGATAGTTTATTTAGTTTATATAGTTTCTTTTGTAATAGGTGTTTATCAAGATATATTTTTTTTTATTTCACGTCGATTATTATGAGGATGATAGCCTAGTTAGACTAACTTGGTTTCTAATAAAAAACACCAAAAAGTACGTTCAGTCATTTGTACATGGTTTCCCCGGTGAACAAGCGATGGTCTCATGTTCAGGTGCACTTAGAAATTTATAAAAATCCATTTCTAGGCATCACTAGGGGTCAGGATCGATCCCGGACCTCTCGAGAGGCCGTGCCCATATCCACTAGACCATCGTCGCTCACCATCTTTGTAAACTAATTTTTATTTTAATATAACTATTCTATACGGATTTTATCGCGGTTAATTAAATTTCTAATCTTGGTCAAAGGAAGATAATTTTAACTTGTTATCTACTAATATTATAAAGCTGAAGAGTTTGTTTGTTTGTTTGAGCCCGCTAATCTCAGGAACTACTGGTCCAATTTGAAAAATTCTTTCAGTGTTAGACAGCCCATTTATCGAGGAAGGCTATAAGGCTATATAACATCACGCTGTGGCATATAGGAATTGAGTAACGCGGGCGAAGCTGCAGGCAACAGCTAGTTATCAATAATAATTAAAACCTTATTACATATTAAATAAAACAACATAAACACGAAACAAAAAACGTAAAAAACACATTCCCCGTACTAATTAGGAATAAATCAGACGCGTTTTAAAATCACACAACAAGTTTAGTTGGCACAAGAAGTGATTGCAAATACAGGGGAGATAATAGAAGTGATGCCGTATCGGGCTGGCGACGCCGCGCCATGTACGGGCGATGTTTCTAACGAAGCCAGCCAATGTTTATTTCCTTTTAAAAGAAAAAACGCGGTAACTCGTTCCATTTTACTGGGATGATGAGATTTTAATGGTCACTTGCTGCTATGTTAAATCTGTTTAAATAGTTTATAACGTGGTAAGTAAAAACTTGTGTCTCGTGACATAACCCCGTGGAAACATATATATTTTCATCAAATTACCCGTCCGTCGCGGAATTCAAAGTTCGAACCCACTGCCGCTGCGTGTAGTCCTAAACTCTGACCACTAGACCAGTCGTCACATGATCTAAAAAAGCTTTTAAAGCTTATTATGCGAGGGGCTTATCACTTTTCTTACTGTCGTAAAGGAAAAGATCGTTATCAAATTACCCTTTACTATAAAGCAAGTTTGAAAAGCGCGTGAATACTGATAAACACTTTGTGATCCATGCCTCAGGATTCAAATATTTCCCACGATGGTTCAAGTCATGTCGCGGCGGTGGGGCTCAGTAACCTAAGATGAACCCAGCACCAGCAAATTGAGCCGAGGGAGCTGATCTTTTTTAGGTCTTTGTATTATTCTTATAAGGGACAAAAGAGCAGGAGGGGACAAGGGGCGAGGATGGGAACCTCACCCCGACGTTGGGGGGGGTTATTCTGTGGTCCGGAACGATCCCTCTGTGGAGGTGGTGTCGGTCCCTTGAGGGACTGACTAGCCGTCGAGGTGCCCTGAGTGGGTAGACCTGCGTCCACCTTAATACCCGCCTGGGAAGTCCCTCCCCCCTCTGAGCATTTCCTGGCTTAAAAGAAAAAAAAAGTCAGATGTCGCTTTTAATTATAAAGACATACATAAAACTAGCTGTTGCCGTTTCGTTTGCATTAATAATTTATTTTCCAGCCGTGTTTTTTTCATATATCCACTGAGAAGAAAAGGTGAAAAAGACTCAGTGGGATAACTACGGATAAAAGATTTTTTTGAGTCGTATGAGTAGTACGACCATAGCCAAATTTTTAAACATTACATTTAAACTTTATCTTTATAATATTTATGTACATATATTTTTTTTTTGATAGATGTACAGGCAACTTGACCATGAGCAATCAGATTCGACCAACGTGGACCACCAGTATTCAACTATTGAAAAAAGCATCAAACTGGCGTCTAGTAAAATTAAAGTAGTTAATAACAAAACAAGTAAATTAACTCAGGATACACTAGACCTAATCGAAAACAGGAATTCCTATAAAACTAACATCACAAGTAGTAGCTACAAATCAATAGACAAGGAAGTAAAAAGAAGTATCCGGAAAGACATACGAGCTTACAATAATACTCTTATTAAAATAGCCATTGAACAGAATAAATCTCTGAAAATTGCGAAACAAGGAATAAGCAAACATAAATCTTGGATCTGTAACCTGCGCGATGACAAAGGCGTTAAGCAAAGTAATCGGGAGAAAATAATGAACATCTGTACCAATTTTTACAAAAACCTTTATACTGACCCCTGCCATTCTAACGATTGGTTCCCTCCATACTTCTGTCCGGACACCATCCCTCTCATAACAGACCATGAAGTACATACTGCGCTGTCAAAAATGAAATACAGCAAGAGTCCGGGCGAAGATGGTATCACAACAGAAGCTCTCAGAGTGGGCGAGTCAACTCTAATTACTTACGTTACACATCTTTTCAATAATATACTTAAAACAGGTCGATTCCCTAAACATTTTTGTCACTCCAATATTGTTATTTTGCACAAAAAAGGTGACAGAGCCGATATTAACAATTATAGGCCAATCAGTCTTGTTTCCCACCTCTATAAGACTTTCATCAAAGTGATCGAGGGTCGCATATCATATCAACTAGATCAACAGCAACCACCAGAGCAGGCAGGATTTCGTCACGGGCTATCCACAATCGACCATTTACACGCGCTTAATCAAATAATAGAGAAACACCGTGAGTTTAACCTCCCTCTTTATATCGCTTTCGTAGATTATTCCAAAGCCTTTGACAGTATTTCACATTCATCCATATTTTCTGCCATGATATTACAGAAAATAGACCCCAGATACATTCATCTAATACGCAATATATATAGTAACAGCACCGCTAACATCAAATTGCAGACATTTGGTCCAAATTTCAGAATTGAGAAAGGCGTCAAACAGGGCGACCCGCTATCTCCTAAATTATTCACTTGCACATTGGAGGAAGTATTCCGGAAGCTTGCAGTTGAATGGGAGGAGAAGGGCATAGTGGTCGGCGATAGACGGTTAACAAAACTTCGCTTTGCTGACGACATTGTTCTTTTCTCTGCGTCGGCTATAGAACTACAGAAAATGCTTCAACAACTGAGCACAGCGAGCCTTGAGATAGGACTGCAAATGAACATGTCAAAGACCAAGCTCATGACTAACAGCGTCAAGCGTAGGATTGAAGTTGACGGCGGGAGGATTGAATATGTTCATGAGTACATCTACTTGGGCCAAATAGTATCTTTCCAGGCACGACAAGATAAGGAGGTCGTTAGACGTACCGAAAATGCTTGGAGGAGCTATTGGTCCATGAAGGAATACATGAAAGGTGACCTTCCATTTTTATTAAAACGAGAACTCATGGACATGTGTATCCTTCCGATCCTGACCTACGGCGCACAGTCTTGGTCGTTGACTAATGCTCAAAAGCTTTCGCTCAAGGTTTGCCAACGCGCGATTGAGCGCAGTATTTTAGGGGTCAGATTAACCGACCGCATTAAGAACTCCATCTTGCGCTCCCAAACAAAAGTAGCTGACGTAGCCCTGGCAGCTGCTAGGCTTAAATGGGACTGGGCCGGACACATCTGCCGAATGCCCAATGAGTTCTGGGCCAAGAAAACCACCGACTGGGTCCCATTAAACAGGGCTCGGAGACGTGGCAGACCTCGACGGAGATGGCGGGATGACCTCGACGGATTTCAAAAAGACTGGTGTAGTGCAGCTCATGATAGAGACGCGTGGAAAAGAGAGAGGGAGGCCTTTGCCCAGCAGTGGGAGAGTACAGGCTAGGAAAAAAAAAAGTTGTACAGGCAAACGGGCAGACGAGCCACGTGATGGTAAGTGGTCAGCATCGCCTATTAACATAAACAAGTTAAATTAAGACTAACCGAGAAAATTCATTCATGTGTTTCCTATCCTGAGACACAAGATGTTATGGTTGAACAAGTCAAGGGCGCGAAATCTAACAAAAGTAATGCTATCTCAATTGACATAGTGCGCGAACGTGTGTGTTAGAATGAAATGCACAATGATTCATTCCTAAAATGTCCCTTTAGCAAAACAGTTTTTATAGTAAAACGATTATGTGTATGTTTTTAAAATAAATCTATTTCAACTTGTGAATAACTAAACTATGTCTGTACGGGCTTTATTTTTGAGCTTTCGTGCTCCGTATACTATTCATTTTCACCTAAAGTTGGGTTAAATTCAGTGTTGAAATACGAAAGTTTAGAAGCTTGTATTTTTTAATGTATAATATTATTTTTACGATTTTGGGTACATACAGACATAGATAATGGCGAGATCAATTTGTATTATTTTTAGTTTTTGATGGTCAACGTCAAACATTGTAGTAATTACTGTTCTGCGTTTGTATGGAAAGATGAGCGACTTGTGTAACCTTAAGTAGCTGCGTCTGTAATTACATTGCCTGTCCTGCTCAGAATTTATTCAGGATATTTCGCATATTTTTGTGACACACAAAATGTTACACTCGCCTCACATACGTATATTTGCGGACACAACAATGTAACACGGTAAACATTCACTCGACGGCCGTCTTATCTGAGAGTCATTCAAGACGTATCAATGTCACTCACGTTGCCATAATACACTATTTCAATATACAACATTGTTATCTGCCTGCCATTACAAAATTTATGCATTTGACACAGGCTGTGTAAATATTGTAGGTACAGAACCCATGCCGTACGAGACCGACTAGCACCTGGTCGGTTTTTAAAATTACTGTCCAATTAGGTTCGAAAAGGCTACACTGATTTTTTCGATATCTTGCTGACTGATAGTTTTTCTTTCTAAAAAACTGCCATGCCGTATGGTATGCAGACGTATGTCTCCACTGTTTTAGTTCCACCGGTAATATGATTGTAGGTTCAGGATAAGTATTATGAATCCACACACCAAACCTACTGAACCGTTTTAACGGTCGGATCAAACGGAAGATTAAAAAATGTTGGACCTACTTGCGCGGGCCATTTAAAATAACCGGCGTGCCATATTATGGCCCGCGCATCGAGTAGAGCACCCTTGCCTTAGACCGAAGTTTCGATAGTCGATCAGTCAAATCGTCGAATGACTGTCAAAATCCCAGCGGGCAATTCCAGCGACTACGCTTAGTATTATTTTTATCCAATCGATAAGATTATGCATGGAGTCACTTAAGATGAATCAATTTATAGTGTTGTTTGATATAATTTAATACATATTAATTACGTCATCGTTATAATCCATTAGATTGTGTTAGTGTGTCTGTTCGACAATCGACGCCTACATGAGAAAACGATTTGTTTATGGTGTATGAATGACTTTATTTAAGTTTAGTATATGTATGTTTGACGCCCTACGCTCAGCAGTGGACGGATAGACGCTGATGATAATGATGACGGCAATGATGTGTATGTTTATCTTCACATTAATATGTGAATCTTTATTTGCAACTCAACATTCAACACACAGCCCAAACAACTAAATACAACAGAAGGAAATTATTATTATTATTATTATATTTGTGAACTGCAAAATGTTCTCAAACTTTTATTTATTTTCGTTATCATGTACTCAACTTCACAGTAACTTAATACCGGGTACTTTAGTACTAGTTTCAGGGTATAAATATTCATAGGTATTTATTTGTTACCCGCCGGTTTCAACATTCCCAAAATTAAAAAAAAATATTTACAAAGAGGTAGGTCGGTCAAAAAAAAAATACTCACAACATACAACAGCTTTCACAACTTCAACTAAGCCAGTTTATCTCTTTGCAAAGTTCTTTTGAAATTTGAACCCTGTGAAGCCTCAAATAGGTTTTGCACGATAACCATTTTCATCTCGCTTTTTTTTGTTAGTTAGTATCTCGCATTAACATTACATTATCGTTACTTATAACTCTTAAGACGGTCATTAGACGGAGATCTTTATCATCAAGTCAGCTCCTTTTAAGTTATAATATTGTCCCTACATTCTAGCCCTTAACTAACTAGTAACTACAAATCAATGTTTTAGTCAATCAAATCAAAATCTTTCAAGTATGTTTCGATGTCACTTCTTTTAGGATAAAGATTTTTATTACAACTAAAATATATAATTTTACACACACACACACACACATACATGCCATTGTATTTTGTTTTTTACACTTAAATATCGCTTACATTTGAATATAAATATTAATTGTTACTTGAGAATTTGGTATTTTTATTGTTTCTGTTAATTGCCATATATAAATTACTCTTAAAAATATAATTGTATCTTTGTTATTTTACATTTATATTCTATCGTAACAAATGAGTATAACGAATGACGTCAGCCCATTCCTGTATAGTGCTGAACAAAAGACCGTATATACATGAAGGTGGCTTTAGAACACCCTGATAAATATAAAATAAAGAACCTTGTCTACCTTTGTTTTATCCAACCGAAATATTAAAGCTGAACTTCCTATCCTTCTAAAACCTTTTAACAAATTCTATTCATCTTTTTGTTAACTTTTTTCTTTATTCAAATTTTAGGACAACAGGGAAATTGTAAGACTACAGGGTCACACCCTGTAGTCTTACAATTTCCCTGTTGTCTTAAAATTTGAATAAAGAAAAAAGTGTCTTAATATAAAACTTTTCGAATTATCAATGTCTATGGGAAGTTATTACTAATTATTATATCAAACGAAAATATTAAATACGTTGGGTTTTTACTCTACGAATTTATTAAAGTCGAACTTTGACCAATACGTTTGTCATCTGTATATTTTTATCCAGTTACTCATTCATTCGCAAATACGGTTTCATTATTCATAATCCTTACTAACGTTGTATAGGTACATAAACAAAACAAAATGGAATTCAAAGATAAAAAAAAATCTTACTTGAAATGCATGTTGAAACCCCAATAATAATATAACCCTTCATTTAAAAAAAAACAAAAGAACCTCAGCGTTGAAACAGCTAAAAACCTAATCTTTACTAGCAAATAAAGATGGCTGACAAAAAGGTCCGGTCATTTTAACAATTTGTTTAAGCTATGTCTCGGTTCAACACACACACACACTTTCTGAAAAAGCTTCGACATAAGTGATAACTTCCGGTAATGATTGTGGCTCCATTGTATGAATTATTATTATTTCGGTTGTTTTTTAGCTGTCCTTTTGGGGCCAGTGAAACCATGACGGGTATAAGTACTCCTGGTGAGAGGGTTACCAACGGGTGGGAGGGTTGCGCTATGCCGAACTCCCGGCTGCATCGATACCACCGTCCTGCTTGTTTCTCCCGTGAAACAGCTTTGCTATATTTTGGAGAGAAGGGTACAGAGACTTAACATCTTGTCTCAGGATATCCAACACATGCCTTGTTTTGCCTTTTTTTTTCTTTAACGCCGGGAAATGCTCCGAGGCATCCGGCCTGGGGAGTGGGTCTCCCCAGACTCGCTGCGCCCAAAAGATGGTAGTGGACGCTGCTCTACCCACTAAAACCCGGCGAGTGCAACCAGTGCCGCCTTTGGTGAGGTGCCCCGGATCTGTTAAGCTGACAGGGCACCTCGACGGCTAGTCAGTCCCGCAAGGGACCGACGCCACCTCCACAGAGGGGTTGTCTAGCACCACAGAACAACTCCTTCCAACGTCGGGACAGTACAATGGGGTGAGGTTCCCATCCTCACCCCTTGCCCCCTCTTCTTATAAGAGGAAAGAGCCCCCTCGGCTCAATTAGCTTCGCCCAAGGTGCACCGCTCACCCTAGGCTACTGAGCCCCACCGCCACGACAAGGCCTGAACCATGGTGGGGATGAATGAGTTGCCTGGATATTGTTAGATTAGCTTGTTTATGCTCATGGGCGACGCTGACTACTTACCAGCACGTTGCTCGTCTGCCAGTTTGCCCATATAATACATTTGTATAAAACTTGTCCTTTCCTATCTAAAAAACAAATAGACAGGATATAATGATGCTGCCGCACCTCCAGCAAGAATTGCATTTCTCCCACTGGAAAGGCATTGTTTATCAAAAAAGATAATATTCAGGAACACAATTAAAAACTATCTTTTATCTTCACTTTCAAAGAATGTAATATAATATAAGTTTTCATTTACTGCTTTACTAGAGTTTCTTTTAGAAACTAGGAAAGGAAACTTTAGTAAAGTTTGTTAAAGTTTTTTTAGTAACAACATAGTTTCTGGTTATTAAAAATATTTTAACCTTTATACATATAGCGACAATGTATTTACTTCAAATTGTAGAACCTAGTACCATATTTTAACTATCCTAAAGTCAATAAACTCGTTGAAGTTGCAGTGGGCTGGTCACACACTCAGGAGAACAGATCGCCGATGAGCCAAAGGTTCAAGAGTGGAGGCCAGATTTAGGTAGACGAAGTGTTGGTCGACCATTAACCAGGTGGGAAGACGATCTCCGTACAGTGGCTGGTCCGTGTTGGATGCGAGTGGCGAGGGATCGGTCGTCTTGGCGTTCATTGAGGGAGGCCTATGTTCAGCAGTGGACGGATAGGGGCTGATAATGATGATGATTACCGTTGTTTTTAGCGAGCCTTTTTGATACAACTAAATAAATCATACTATAAAGTAGATTCTAAAATAACCAGTTGGAAAGACGATCTCCGTACAGTAGCCGGTCCGTGTTGTATGCGACTGGCAAGGGATCGGTCGTATTGGTGTTCATTGAAGAAGGCCTAATAATAAAGGCTGATGATGATGATGATGATGATGAATGACAATTGAAGAAAACCTTATACGTGCTGATGGCTGGCTGATTATAAGTTAGGTTAGTAGGTACGGTTTCGATAGGAAATAAAACTAGCCTAAAAAATCCGGGATTATTACTTAGCATAGTTTTACAGAGTTTTACGTCGTTAGCGAGAACTTAAAAGAAAATATAATCCTAACGATATAGCAGTAGCAACATAAAACATATTTGTACTAAAGTTAAAAGGGCAAGCAACAAGCTCGTTGCACGTTCAGAGATAATATAAAATTTTATGCAGTTTTCATGTTATAATAAAAAAGATTAAAGATAATGTCGATTATTATACTGTCAAGTTAATAAATACACGGTTTAATTTAGTTACACGATTAAATACTAACTATACCACAAAATATAAACTCTTTTTTTATCTTTATATTTACATCTACCTATACATCTATACATATACATAAAATTGGAGTATCTGTTTGTAATATTAAAATAACCGCTTTTTACCAAATGCATATGGATGTATACACGGTACATATAAGAAAATAGCATTTTTTACAATTTTTGTCTGTCTGTCTGTTTGTTCCGGCTAATCTCGGAAACGGCTGGGCCTATTTTGACGGGACTTTCACTGACAGATAGCTAATGTTATAGGAAGTAACTTAGGCTATAAAAATAATCATCATCAATCCGTATACGGATTCGGTATACGGTAAATCTAAGTTAACGCGGGCGAAGCTGCGGGCAACAGCTAGTATTATAATATAAGAGGTAGTGCCATGCTGCATTGCAGCCGAACTGGGCCAGCACGACGACGACGTTTCGTGCTGTTTGTGAGTTTTCGGTAGCCCATTGGCCACCTGATGACATAAAAAAATATATTATAAAACTATCAAATGTCAACATGGTTAGTATATTTTTGATAAACGCACATCAATTTTTTTCATTACACATTAGATCCGAGCAAAGCCAGGGGCGGGCAGCTAGTATATCATAATTATGTATTATGTTTAAGGGCCCCTTCTCCCAAAACTATAGGTATTTAACGCACCGAATCGCTTTGCACTTGCGTTGCGCTGGAGATGTCTTTATATGAACTCCGGTGACCTACCACGGCCGGCAAGCATGCCACAGTATACGAATATGCAGTAGATTGACTATGCTCGAATTATTCTTAGATGTGATAATTAATAATTATGCATAACAAAATCTTGTTGTTGTTATAGTTATGTAGTTTTGGATTTATAGAAATACTAGCTGGTGCCAGCGACTTCGTCTGCGCAGGATAAGATAGTTTTATTTCTTCACTAATTAATCGAAAGGAACTTCGATCCATCCGGGTGTCCCTTGACACCTCCCTTTAGTTTTTTTATTTATAAAAATAATCCTATGTTACTTCTAATACCTCCAAGAATATGTGTACAAAGTTTCATCATGATCGGTTAAGTAGTTTTCGCGTGAAAGCGTAACAAACATCCATGCTTTCACATTTATAATATTAGTAAGGATTAGGAAGAACTAGCTACATAGGTCTAAAAGGTAGTGCCATGCTGCTTACAGCCGAATTGGACCGGCACGACCGTAGGGGTACCTCTCGTTCACATGATAATGGCGTCAAGTGACACCTATGCTGTCGCGTTTCTTGCGGTGTATGAGTTTCCGGTGTCCCATTGCAGGGGATGGGGTAAAGGAGGGTAATGCATCTGCATTATCTCTTGTGTGAATGTTTACGAGGACGACCTCTGTGGCTCAATGGTTAGCGCGTTAGCGTTCAAGCCGGAGGTTGCGGGTTCGAATCCCGCCAGGGAACAAAAAGTTTTCTGTGTTCCTGGTTCATGGATGTGTATTAAATATGTGTATTATAAATAAAAAACCTTAAATGTGTGTATAGTATAAAATATTAAATAATATTTCCATTGTCTGGTACTCGTAACACAAGTTCTTCGAGAACTTACCACGGGACCAGATTGACGTGGTGCAAAAAGCGTCCTTAGATATTATTATTATTATGGGAGTCGGTAGTCATCTAAGGCTCCGAATGCTCGTTTGTCCCCCTAAGGCCTAAGCTATAAAAAAATCAATCATTCTAAGAATGCTTGTAGGAGATTAAAAAATTGTAGACAAACATATTCTTTTATACTATATTAATTGTTTTAATTGTTTTAAAATTCAACAAAATTTAGTTGTCGTATGCTAGGTCCAGGTTCATTTTCAGCGACCCATACATCATCGATTAATGTTAGACACGGGTCTCCTCTGAGAAGAGGGTCAAGGCCATAGTCCTCACGACACTGCCCTGTGGGTAGAGGGCTAGGAAATGATTGCAAATCAGAAATATTTTGTGATGAAGGTTCCTCATTTTCTTTATTGTCGGACAATTTGAATTCTTCAAGTGTAAACAATTTCTGGAAGAAGACATCACTACATAGTATAAACTATAAAGCAAAGTCGCTTCCCGCGTCTGACTGTATGTATGCTTACATCTTTAAAACTACACAACGGATTTTGATGCGGTTTTTTTAATAGATAGAATGATTCAAGAGGAAGGTAATAGGTACATGTTTTAATTGTTTTAAAATTCAACAAAATTTAGTTGTCGTATGCTAGGTCCAGGTTCATTTTCAGCGACATATACATCATCGATTAATGTTAGACACGGGTCTCCTCTGAGAAGAGGGTCAAGGCCATAGTCCTCACGACACTGCCCTGTGGGTAGAGGGCTAGGAAATGATTGCAAATCAGAAATATTTTGTGATGAAGGTTCCTCATTTTCTTTATTGTCGGACAATTTGAATTCTTCAAGTGTAAACAATTTCTGGAAGAAGACATCACTACATAGTATAAACTATAAAACAAAGTCGCTTCCCGCGTCTGACTGTATGAATGCTTACATCTTTAAAACTACACAACGGATTTTGATGCGGTTTTTTTAATAGATAGAATGATTCAAGAGGAAGGTAATAGGTACATGCATAATATAGTAGATAAACAATCATAATTTTAGAAGTTTCTGATGTGATGTCATAAATAAGCACATTTTTGCACTTACAACGCTGGATGAACCCTAACAGATAGATCAAAATAATGTACTAAATTATTATACACCTTAGCCGGGCCCGGTTCCGAATTAATTATTATTGTATCAATGTATGGTAGAATTGTGTATCCTAAATATGCATACTGAAAAGTCCGCGATGGCATAATATGTCTACATTAGTTAAATATAACATACTACCTATATCCATTTTAATACTTTAAAAATTGCCAATTATAAAGCGGTAATGTAAAAGCTATTCACAAAAATACGGTATTAATCACTACATATTATAACTAAAATAAAGTCCTACGCCCGTCCATAGATAAATAATTATCATCAATGCGTATATGGTTGTATATCTAAGTTAACGCGGGCGAAGCTGCGGGCAACAGCTAGTTTGTGATAAAACTGTACCTATTAAGATTCTTTTTCCTTATTTTACTTGTTTTATTCGCCATTTCAATTAAATAACTAGGTACTACACAAACTCAAGTATCTATTTATTTACACTAATTAAAGGTTTTGTATTGCAAACTAATTACAACTAAGAACAACAATTGTTAGTAAGTATTAAGTAGCTATATTATTTACACTGTGTCGTCTTATTTATTTAGACGTAATAATATAAAATGCGCGGTAACAACGTAGTCACGAGCAAAAGCGGCACAGGTCCTACTTCGATGACGCCCGGCTGGGTACTGGCGCGACGTGGTGCGATGCGCGAGAGCCATTTTTATCGTTTTTTATTTTTTTTAAATTTTTGAAGTGACATAATAAAGATCTATCCAATCATTTCCACGTCATCCCCGTTTAGCAATTTAAACGTAAAAGTTTCATTAAAATTGAGTTACCCGAAGTCTCATACTACTCAATTTGCTTTTAAAATCGACGTTACTTTAGATATTTTTTTGATCATGTAAAATGTTAAATATCCAAAAAAAATCCCTAGATCAAAGATGTATCTATACCCTATTTTTTTATTATTATTTTAAAATGACGACTTCTATGAAAACACCTCGATCTAGAAACAACAATTTGGGGGAAGGGATTAAGCCTTGAAATGAAATATCTAGGTTATAGGCCGGCCTCTTCGATCTCTGAAAATAATTTTTCATACCATACACCTAACAGTAGACCGATATTGCTTGCTCACCCGTGCAGTTTCCTTTAAATGCTTTTTAAATCGTATTTAAAAAATAAATATAAATAAAAAAAAAAAAAAAAAAAAATCGATTCATCATCATCATTATCAACGTTTTCAGCCCATTGCTCGACATAGGTCTTTTTCAACTATTACCATTTGATAATCTTTACAAAGTCAGATTTTTATCGTGCAAATTGAAATAAACAATAAGCGCCTTATCTATACTAATATTATAAAGCTGAAGAGTTTGTTTGTTTGAACGCGCTAATCTCAGGAACTACTGGTCCGATTTGAAAAATTCTTTTAGTGTTAGACAGCCCATTTATCGAGGAAGGCTATATAACATCGCGCTGTGACTAATAGGAGTTAAGGTAAGTAAGTTCACGCGGGCGAAGTTGCAGGCAACAGCTAGTTATATATAAACCCATTCTTTGGTTCGCAACCACTTGAGTCAAGAAAGGTTTTAGCACCCTTTATGGGGCTGCGAGTACTGTTCTACATCACTCTGGAAGGCGGAGTGAGTACTCCAACCTAATTGCAAGGTATATTAGGTTTTCAAGCGAAAATAAACTTACAGTACAACAATAAAAAACATATTATTTTAAATATTTTATGTAATTATGGCAGATCATTTGGATTTCGTTAATTATAAGATTACAAGGTTATAAGAATGTAAGTAATAAGTATATTTATACATAAATCATATATGAATATTCACCGATTTGTAATAAGCAGAGGGTTGTGCTGTGCCGCGCTCACGTCTGCTTGGGTACCACCATCCTGCCTATTTGTCCCGTCAAACAGCTTTGCTGTGTTTCGGGGGTGTGTTTTTTTTTGACTTTCTTTAACGCCGGGAAATGCTCTGAGGCATCCCGCGGGGGAGTGGGTCTCCCCACGCGGGTATGTGAGACTCGCTGCGCCCGAAAGCTGGTAAGTGGACGCAGCTCTAACCACTAAACCACCTCCACAGAGGGGTTGTCCATAAAACAACCCCTCCCAACGTCGGGACAGTACAATGGGGTGAGGTTCCCATCCTGGCCCCTTGCTCTTTTATCCCCTCTTCTTATAGGAGGCGTACAAAGAGCCCCCTCGGCTCAAGTAGCTTCGCCCAAGGCGCTGGGCTCACCCTAGGCTACTGAGCCCCACCGCCACGACAAGGCCTGAACCATGATGGGGATGTCGCTCGTCTGCCCTATACAACTATCATAAAAAAAATGTAATGTATGAAGTCATAATAACGAGAGAGAACTAGTCCGATTCTCAAATAACACGACTGCACAATCACAATTGTTATCATAATAATTCCACTGCAGGACATAGGCCTCTATAAATAACCGCTAAAACGGCCGATTCGCTGTACATACCTATATTTAAAATCGGTTATTTGATACTTTTCATTGGACACCCATATCGATACACAGGACTTTGTTTTACCGACGTCATACGCATACAAGTATTGAATCCTAAAATGACGATGTAGTACTACTATGTTGGTATTATATGGAAAATGAGGAATTATTATTAAAGTGCGGGTTCAGCTTGTTTATGTAGATCAAAATAAATCTAAAAAAAAACTGGTACCTAAATGGCCGAGCAAATTGCGCGGGTTTTTTTTTTGGTAAATCCAAATTGATTTTTTGGTCTAACCTCAAACCAAACACTTTCTTATTTCGTGTTTTTTTGTTGAAAATATACTAAGATACGAATTACAGCTCCTAATAATATTTTTTGTCACAAAAGAAGGAACTTGAAAAAAAAGGGGAAAAAAATCGGACTGGAGAATCGAACCGGGCTCTTCTGGTTTTGGAATCGATTTCCCATCTGAGCTATTATAAAATAATAATCTATAAAGATAAATAAAATTGGAGTGTCTGTTTGTAATATTAAAATAACTACTTTTTATTGAATGCATATGGATGCATATACGGGACATATACCAAAATAGCTATTTTTTACAATTTTTGTCTGTCTGTCTGTCTGTTTGTTCCGGCTAATCTCTGAAACGGCTGAACCGATTTTGATGGGACTTTCACTGGCAGATAGCTGATATTATAAGGAGTAACTTAGGCTACAAAAATAATCATCATCACTCCGGAAACAGCTGTAAATCTAAGTAAACGCGGGCGAAGCTGCGGGTAACAGCTAATATATAATAAAATAAAACGTAGCACTAGGGAGTTTACTAACATAATTTTAAGGTTGTATACTAACACAAATGGAATATAATATATGTATGTTAGTCTGTAAGGTATTTGAGGATTTATTCTAACAGTAAGCAGTAAAGTAAGTAAAGCAGGTTGTCCTTACTTGAAAACTAGTTTTCCATTGCTTGAAGGCAGTTTTTCATTGCTAAAAATGAAACCTAGCTACATAGAAACCCCTCACATATTAAATTTAAACAGTTCGTGCCGTTTCCGATAATCAGATTTCTATAATATATATACAAGAATTGATCGAAGATTGAATAGTTTACACTAGGTAAAAATAGATACACGCATACGTAAAAATATATCAATGTAATACAAATACACAACGAAAACTTTTGCGTATGTAACAATGTAACTCAAACACTCACCTTATTTCTATGGCTGGATTTCTCGTTATAAAATAATTGACCTGGAACAAAAAGATTTAATAGAAACAAGAACAAACTAACACTGAAATGAGATAGAAATCATAGCACATTACTTATATAGGTCAACTTGAAAAATGACTGACGACGGACGCAGGTGACATGTTTAACACTGGCTTTTTACGCCTTTTGTGTACATATAATAGGCTTTGAGAAAATGTTCTTGTTATAGTTTTTGAAGCATATTCTCCTACTGTTGCTTAAAGTTATCTTTACATTAATGCTATTACATTGTATGGATCAATCTGGCATGCGGTGATATTCCGTGATTATGGATACTTTTAGTTTTATATTATAATTACTGATGTTCTCACATTGTTTAGCGTAAGAGTTATCTCCCCACCATGGTTCAGGGCTTGACGTGGCGGTGGGGCTCAGTAGCCTAGGGTGAGCGTAGCACCTTGGGCGAAGCGAATTGAGCCGAGGGACCTGCTCTTTGTACCCCTCTTATAAGAAGAGGGGATAAAAAAAAACTAAAAAGTAATAATATAATTTCCGTAATCTTTGTGCCTACAATTTATAATCAACTTGTTCTTCTACTAATATACAATCTTTGCATTTACCACGTCATTATTGTTACTTTTGGAGTCGGTGTCAGCCAAGGTAAGTAAGGAGGTAGGTACATCAACGAATACGACAAGGTTACTGATGTAAATCGTCGAGGAGTTCCCTCGACTGTCTTTCGGCTCCAGCATCAGATCGACTCTAGACCTTCATTAAATTGTAGTCCTTCAAAACACTTTATAGAATATATCAAACGCACTAGTCGCCCCTATGATTTTCGAAAGTTCCCCTCGATTTCTCTGGGATTCCATCATCAGATCCTGGTATCCTTATCATGGGACCATTTGGGAAGTATACCCTTTAGAACAAAAAAATATTTTTTCAAATCGGTCTAGCCATCTTCGAGTAATCAGGTAACATACATAAAAAAAAAAAAAAAAAAAAAAAAAAAAACCGACGAATTGATAACCTCCTCCTTTTTGAAGTCGGTTAAAAAGAGCAGGGGGACAAGGGACGAGGATGGGGACTTCACCCCATTGTACTGTCCCGACGTTGGGGGGGGGGGGGTTGTTCTGTGGTGCGGGACAACCCCTTCGTGGAGGCGGCGTCGGTCTCTTGAGGGACTGACTAGCCGTCGAAGTGCCCTGTTTGCTCAACAGATCCGGGGCACCTCACCAATGGCGGCATTGGTGGCACTCGCCGGTTTTTTGTGGGTAGAGTTGCGTCCACCTTACCACATTTCGGGCGCAGCGAGTCCCACAAACCCGCCTGGGGAGATACATAAACTTAATATTTTTAAATCTTCGCAAATGTAAAGAGAAAGTTTCACACCACGCGAATTTGAGAGTTTCTTTCAAAAATAGTCACCCCTGCACCATTTGTAATCATAACTTTACACCTCGGCTACTGAACTCGAAGGTAAGGAAAGCACAATTTGTTTTGCTTATGCGAGTTAGCTTTTTGATTTTACGCTACCGTGATTTTTGTGTAGAGAGACCCCCCGTATTTACTTGAGGGCTATGTTTTATGTTTGCTTTTCACGGAAACTCTGAAACTTTTTTTCATAACGAGTAAGTTTTCTTTATAAAAATCATATTTACCAAGCCCTGCCAGTATATTGCTTTCTGTATTGACAATATGAAATGTGAATTTATTTATTTGTTTAAGGATATTTCACATAGATAACTCAATGCTTTTTTTTTTCTTTTACGCCGGGAAATGCTCTGAGGCATCCCGCCTGGGGAGTGGGTCTCCCCAGGTGGGTATGTGGGACTCGCTGCGCCCGAAAGATGGTAAATGGACGCAGCTCTACCCCCTAAAACCCGGCGAGTGCCACCAGTGCCGCCTTCGTGAGGTGCCCCGGATCTGTTAAGTTAACAGGGCACCTCGATGACTACTCAGCCCCGCAAGGGACCGACGCCACCTCCACAGAGGGGTTGTCCCGCACCACAGAACAACCCCTCCCAACGTCAGGACAGTACAATGGGGTGAGGTTCCCATCCTCACCCCTTGCCCCCCTTCTTATAAGAGGGGTACAAAGAGCCCCCTCGGCTCAATTGACTTTGCCCAAGGTGCTGGGCTCACCCTAGGCTACTGGCCTGAACCATGGCGGGGAAGGTTCCGGCTGCTCGGTTTCCTTATGACATAAAAAAGCCCCGACTACAGCGCTTGTACACTGATTCAAGAAAATATCATGAGGAAGAATTGATAAGATCTTCAATCAATACTTTTAAGGCGTGTGATTGCCGCCGACATGCCACCACACAAACATGACTAATTGCCTTCTCGTCTGTTTCAGATACCTATGCACACTGGAAAGTAGAAGTGCCGCTTCTGTTAATGCTATTATATTTATAACGTTTCTCCCGTGAAACAGCTTTGCTGTGTTTCGGAGAGAAGGGCAAGACAGGCAGTGTAATTACTGGCACCGAGACTTAACATCTTATGTCTCAGGATAGGCAACACATAAATGAGTTGCCTGGGCTCGTTCCAGGTATACTAATTTATGTTCAGGTTAATATAATCAGGTGACACGTTTGCCAGTTTGCCTATTCTACTAACACAAAAAAAAACGGTAATATACTCAAGTAAATGATAAGCGAACATTTTATCTGGAATACAGCTTATTATACAACGGAAATAACGAGCCAACTCGAAACTTCTGTGGCTCCGAGCCCTCGGGGAAATATCGAAAATAACTATTTGTGGTCATTTAATATTCGCAATTGTAACTAGATCGAAGGGTAACTTTGTATAAAATTATAATATCTCATGTTACATTTTTTTTTATTGTGTATAAAGCATTACTTTTCTGATGAGCGTAGTAAGTAACGAGCATACAACCGGTAATTGATTACCTATGAATATTGCCACTCCCGGCGTCGCCGGAACTTTTCAGCCGGGGCAAGTACCCAACTTTACTCCAAATCCCGGTAGACATGAGGTAGGTGTGCGTAGCGCCTCCTCAGTACGTCCGTCCTACATCGACTGAGCGGGACGGACGTGGAATCGTCCTGTGTCCCGCTCCGTGGCCTCCTTCTGTGAGATAACAGGTCCGCAGAAGGTGACCGCCGCTTGCCACACCTCATCGCTCTCGAGCTTGAACGCGTGAACGAGTTACTTTTTTTTTCTTTTACGGCAGGAAATGTTGAGTCATCCCGCTGGGGAGGGGGGACTCCACAGGCGGGTATGTGGAACTCGCTGCGCCTGAAAGATGGTAAGATGGACGCAGCTCTACCTGCTGAAACCGCCGAGTGCCACCAATGCCGTCTTTGTTGAGGTGCCCCGGATCTATTGAGCAAACTGGGCAACCTCGACGGCTAGTCAGTCACTCAAGGGACCGATGCCACCTCCACAGAGGGATTGTCCCGCACCACAGAACAACCCCTCCCAATGTAGGGACAGTACAATGGGGTGAGGTTCCCGTCCTCGCACCTTGCCCCCTCTTCTTATAAGAGAGGTACAAAGAGCCCCTTCGGCTCAATTAGCTTCACCCAAGGTGCTGGGCTCACCCTACGCTACTGAGCCCCACCGCCACGACAAGGCTTGAACCATGGTAGAGTGAAGTGTGAACGCGATAGCTGGGCTTACTGATGAATTTCAGTTCATGGCCGACGTTATCCACTTACAATCACGCGGCTCATCTGCCAATCCAACTAACATAAAAAACATAACTTCCAACCGCCACATTTCACAGATTATCTACAATGATTCACCAAAATCGCAATATACTTAAATTCCTCAAAATCACCTGTTCGTTATTCCGCTGCTCTTATCAACGTAAGTAGGTCAAACGAAGGCTTCCACCTGAACTTTGAACACGCGATGGCCGGCCCGTATCGTTGAAGGGAATCCTTCCCGGTTAAACTACGGCGAACTGACGTAATAAATCTCAAACTTTACCCCGTAGATTAATGTAGATTAATGCTTGGTAAAATATATTTTTATATTAGTTGGATAGGCGTAGACGTCCCACCTGTTGGTAAGTGGTCGACGTCACCCTTGAACATAAACTAGTTTACCTGGAACTAGCCCGGGAAATGCTCTGAGACATCCCACGGGGGATGGGGGACTTCCCAGGCGGGTATGTGGGACTCGCTGCGCCCAAATATGGCATAAGCCTGATTTCATAATATTATTAGTCATACAAGGTATTGGCGCTCACGTAAAGAGCATATCCAGTATTATCCAGCAATGCAACGGTTGATAATGATAATAACAATAAGCTAAATAAAAAAAATCCACCCTCATCAGCCTTTATCTGTCCCCTGCTGAATATAGGCCTCTTTCAACGAACGCCAAGACGACCGATCCCTCGCCACTCGCACGGAGTCTTGCCGCCTGGTTCATACTTCATAGTCGACCAACACTTCGTCTACCTAAACGTGGCCTTCACTCTTGAATCTTATTGGCTCATAGCAGGAATTACCATAGGCTTTTTTATTTGTTCCATATTTTTTTGACATAATTAAAAATCCAGTTCAGGTCAATTTCATCCAAATTCATAAGTAAGATCATCACACCACTGGCGGAAACGGATCAGTGACAAACCCGAAACATGTGTAGTGTGAGCGACCACCTTCGGTCTAGATTTTATAAGTTCGGGGCGGAAAATGAGAGATCTGGGATTCGAGCCAGACTTTTGGAAAAATAGTTTTTCTTCTCGTGATTTTGTCTTACTAACATCGCTCAACATCTAAAAAAATGAAAGTAAATGCACGTATGATTAGAGTATGTCTGGGTGATTATGTTTGGCAACCCACATTAGGGCAACTCTTTTGCCTTATAACCTCCTCGACTAATTTCGGGAAAAATTTGAACGGATAAGCTTTATTTTTTCTTTTGCGCCGGGAAATGCTCTAACGCATCCCGCTTACTCCCCAGGCTTGTATGTGGGACTCCCTGCGCCCGACAGATGGTAAGGTGGACGCAGCTCTACCCACTAAAACCTTTGGTGAGGTGTCCGGATTATTGAGCAAACAGGGCATCTCAACGGCTAGTCAGTCCCTCAAGGGACCGACGCCACCTCACAGAGGGCTCGTCCAGCACAACAGAACGATCCCTCCCAACGTCGGGAAAGTGCAATGGGGTGAGGTTCCCATCCATGCCTCTTGTCCCCTCTGCTCTTTTGTCCCCTTTTCTTATAAGAGGGGTACGAAGAGCAGCCCCCTCGGTTCACATGGCTTCGCCCAAGATGCTGGGTTTGCCTTAAGCTACTGAGCCTAGTGGTGGTTAATATAACGCATAGCGCCATAACGTAGCGCGCTATTCATACTCAACGTATAGCGTACGCTATATAAATTCCTATTTGGCGCTATAACGCGCCTCGCTACATTAGGTATGTAGCGAGGCGGCTAGCGTAGGCCGTAGTTACAACTTTATAACATTCGAACTACGCCAACGTGCTAGATAGTAGACGCTAGACGTTATAATTTATAGTTTATACGTCAGTCAGCATCGAGCGCGCGCTAGCGCTAGATGTGTCGTGCGCTATGCCGGCCGGCTCACGCGAGTTACGTAATTCTAGTCTTGCGACTACACGTTATAATATAGTCTATAAAATAGCGCGCTAGAAAAATATAGTTTATAGTCCATAGCACGTTATCATAAAATAGTTTATTTGCACACCACTAACTGAGCCCCACCGCCATGACAAGGCCTGAACCGTGGTGGGGGAACCTATAAGCTACTTATGGTATGCATGCAGCTTGATGCTCTGTCAAAACATATGTTACGTTCGTTGCAGTCACTCGAGATGTCTGACTCACACAATGCGTGTGGCCTCAATGTTTACTCGAAACATATCTAACTTATAAATCAATGATAAATAAACTTCGGGTATACGTGCTCGTGTAAACAATGAATTTTTAAGTAAACTTCTAAAATATGTTTTGGAAATAATACATTTTAAAGTATAATTACGATTCTTTGATATAAGTATAAACTTACGTGATACGAATAATATTGCCAATACAAAAGAGTCACAACCAGATATACTATAAGATCTGGGTTGTCCTCAAAGCTTTACTGATTGATTGTTAAAATGCTCCAGTGATTATATGCCGCATCCACAAACTAAACTAATCCTCCAACATCGAGAAGTGAGGCAGGAGAATATTATTTCACCGAAACTTCTTTTTTTTCTTTTCGGAATGAGCTATGCTAAGGGCCAAAAGGCTCTAATGCTTCATCGGATTATTGTGAGGCGATTTGGCTCACTTATGGTTTCCCCACCATGGTTCAGACCTTGTCGTGGCGGTGGGGCTCAGTAACCTAGGGTGAGCGGTGCACCTTGGGCGAAGCTAATTGGGCCGAGGGGGCTCTTTGTACCCCTCTTATAAGAAGAGGATGGGAACCTCACCCCATTGTACTGTCCCGTCGTTTTGTTCTGTGGTGCGGGACAAACCCTATGTGGAGGTGGCGTCGGTCTTGCGGACGGTCCTTGCGGGACTGACTAGCCGTCGAGGTGCCCTGTTTGTTTTCTAGATCCCGGGCACCTCACCAAAGGCGGCATTGGTAGCACTCGCCGGGTTTTAGTGGGTAGAGCTGCGTCCATTTACCAGCTGTCGGGCGCAGCGAGTACCACATACCCGCGTGGGGAGACCCACTCCCCCGCGGGATGCCTCAGAGCATTTCCCGGCGTTAAAGAAAAAAAAAGGCTCACTTATGGTTTATTAATTATTAGTGGGGAGTTGCCCCCCGCCAACCGAGAAGTCGACCACACGGCCTCCTGGCGTCGGGTTGGTCTCACCGAAATGCCACTAATAATGCATTCGAGGATGTTTTAAGAGCCCCTAGCTGAACCTTTAATATTTCATATAGGTAAAGTGAGAAATTCTGAACGCCCTGAACAGTCCTCCAGAGGTGTTGCTTTTGGCATAAACTTGATCAAGGCGAAAATGTATCGAAGGTACATAGAAAGGAAAACAAAACGTTTTACAAATAATATTCAGTTTTCTCCTTATTTCGTTTTACTCATACAAAATGCGTCAGATAATACCGCAAACACGTAAACCGCAAACAAATAAATTTGATATTTCATTCGGTCATCACCCAGACCAGCCGTTTTGTTGACTCATGATTATAAATTTCTCTCACCCTAATAAACAGCTATTAACGAAGTAAAAAGAGAGAAAAAATCCAGCATCTGTCCAGCACGTGACGAAAAAGGATTGAAAACTTTTAATAATTCCCCTCATCAGACCACACCAAAATGTATAACTTACCTACTAACATTAAGGTACATAACACAAATGATAACTCTTTTATCAAATTATACCAATTTTATCAATACCATGCCAAAAGGCAAAACCAATGATGGTCCCTAGTTACGTTATCAAAATATCGATATTTTTTTTTGCTTCAAAATAACAATGATCTGCAAATTCATTCATTCATAAATCATCAGTCATTTATCGTGACTAGTCAGTGAGAGGGACAAAACATGTTTAATATAGTTTTTCCGAAACGATTGTAGGTACATAAGGGTTATTTTAGATTGACGAGAAGAGTCTCTCAAACAACACGCAAACCACACGTAATATAAACAATTTA
Source organism: Helleia helle (assembly GCA_963853865.1). Taxonomy (NCBI): domain Eukaryota; kingdom Metazoa; phylum Arthropoda; class Insecta; order Lepidoptera; family Lycaenidae; genus Helleia; species Helleia helle. Next base: position 11,881,404 of record OY971433.1, on the reverse strand, counting down.
TGACAAAAACGGCGTCGTATCAGATGCAACAGACGGATTTAGTTGCTGATTTGACTTCGTTAGTGATATCGAAATACTAGTGTTGTACTGAACATAATATGTATTTTAAAGTATGTGTAATGTTGACAATGAAACAACTTTAAGGATTTTATAGCGGACTATTAGGTTTCTTTTTTTGCCTAACAATCCACACAGAAACCATGGTAATGGTAGGCATGGCATTTCCCGTCGTTAAAGAAAAAAAATATAAATATATAAATGGGAAAATGTATTTAATAAAAGGCAAAGTGATAGCACAAAATAAATACTTATATTTATTATATATTATAAGCACACATACACGTTTTTAAAATAATCATCATCAGCTCCGATACTAAATCTAATTTATCGCGAAGCTGAAATAAACATCGATATCGACTAATAAGCATCGATATAATTTAATACACATCTCCCCATAGACTTTCTCGATATCAAGTACAGTCATTACAGGGAGAATTTTATTTCTCAGCGAAACATGATCTAACAGTCAACATGAACATCTTAAACATCCTGCTTTAGGATTTTTGTCTTATATCAAACACCGGTCATCGGTCATCTTGGCATTCATTGAAAGAGGCCTATTTCCAGCAGTGGACGGAAAAAGGTATATAATGATTATGCTGATCAAATTATCCTATGTAAGTAAATGTATGAAAGCGGTTTGAAAATACATTGTTTTTTGTTATTTTTTGTAACCCAACAATTATTATAATATATATATGATGATACTAGGAGCGCCTCGCGGTTTCGCCTGCGTACTTCCCATTCCCGTGGGAGTACAGGAAAAAATTATAGCATATATGTTATACTGATGTATAAGATGTTGTAAGAGTTCATTAAAATCCATTCAGTAGTTTTTGCGTGAAAGAGCAACAAACATACATCTTACAAACTTTCGCGTTTATAATATTATTAAGATCTGTCCAGTGGCTGCAGACCTCTGCCATCGTTGGATGGGGGTACCCGAGACAGGTCGTCTTTCATTTTCACCATGCATTTCACACATAGTACCTACTTGCCTATCTTTATATATTTCTTGTGTGCGTGTGTATGTCACTGAACTCCTCCTAGACGGCTGGACCGATTTTGATGAAATTTTTTTGTGTGAGTTCAAGGGGATTCGAGGATGGTTTAGATTCACAAAAAAAAATGTTTTGTACAGGACAACGTCTGTCGGTGCCACTAGTATTTTATATAATATAAAATTAATTTTGGGTTAAGCCAAGCAAGACAATACTAGTGATACACGAGACAAAGGTAAAATAATAATAATTTACTTGTACTTTACCGGTGGGAGGTATGCGCTGTGCTGCCGTCTACATGGGTGCCACCGTCCTCCCGCTCAACATGGGCGATGCTGACCATTATTTATATAATAATATCTATGGACGCTTTTACACCACGTCAATTTGGTCCCGTGGTAAGTTTACTAAGAACATGTGTTACGGGTACCAGACAACGGAAATATATATAATACGTTTATACTATACATATATTTAAGATTTTTATTATATAATACACATATTTAATTAACATCCATGACTCAGGAACACAGAACATATTTTTGTTCCCTGGTGGGATTCGAACCCGCAACCTTCGGCTTGAGCGCCAACGCGCTTACCATAGAGCCACAGAGGTCGTAAACAAAAATCGAACTGAGAATAATAAAACAACTTGTATAGCGATCTAATATTATAATAACTATCGACGTTATAAATGCTTACTGAACAAAACCCCTACTTTCCGTAGGGTTTTGCGACCCTTTACCCATAACATTTATAAACTGATATTCATAATAAAGTTCTTATGAAGACTCCTATTATCTCATTAGTATTATTACAACATCTTCCCTTGCTAAACTCTCTCAGCCTTAGTTTGATTTTCGCGTATACAAAATCTCGCTAACTTCATTCAAGAGCCTTGCTCTTGTCGGTGGGGTAATCACTAATCCTTCCTTCTCTCTGCTAATTCCTTCACCTCCTGTTACGACACGACCTGTACCTTCTCCTTCTGCTCCATATAAGTTCTCCTCAATCTACCTCTTTCATTTTCCTCCAATCCTTCCTTCTATGTTATTTCTTAAAAACGGGTCATGTCGTATTATACAAACTCTACAAATAAATTGAAGACCGTTTCAAATCCAAAGGTTATTTTTATACACAGTAAATTGTGATTTACAATATATTAACGTTCACCCGTGTCCATAGTAGGATTTTACGATTTCACAAATGACAGTTAGTTTTATGCCATTTTTACTGCTGGCAGCTCTGGTAAGCCGGCTTAACCAGCTTCGAGTAAAAGCGTAGGTGTCGAGATTAAGTGCCAGTACAAGTTAAACTTGCACTTTGTATCGTTTTCGGTATCAGTAGAATTAGAGGCCATTTCTCTAACGCGACAATGACTATCTCGAAGGGTAGTGTAAAATACTTTAAATATACATATTTACTAATCGCTTATAGTTCATTAGTAAACCTAGACCATACATACATTCAACTATTCAATAAAAAATTATAATACATACAGGCTTTATTTTTAATTAATTCACGTTACCAATTTTGCCGCACTCGAAATTCGATCTCTTGAAAGTTTTATTTTATAGAGTCAAAAATAAAGATATTTACTAAACAAATTCTCAAGATAACGATTGAAATAATATCATATAATATGTATCGATACTCGATATTGTCTAATAATTTGGCATTTTGCACTGACTAGAAATATAAATAACCTCGCCATATTGCGGAAAATTTCGGAACTAATTTCTGTATGGACTATACTATGTGTTACCGTATAAAAGATACAGTGGCGACACCAATGCGGGGTTCATATATTTCTGAAAATAAGGCTATACATGAAAAATGTAAGTCAATTACTTTACTCATTTTCCATAACCAGAATCATCTATTCGTTCTATATTAAACAACGGCTTTCATCTTTTCAATAATTATTCCATAAATTATTGTTACCTACACTAGTTTTAAAACCCGTTACATTATCCAACATAACAAAAAGATTGTTCTGTAATACAAGATAATACGTTATCATAATCGTTGAAGTCGTAACGCCATACCTTTTTCATACAATTTAGATAATCAATAAACTTTATGAATATTTTATATTTTTCTGAATGATAAGTTTTCAAATTGATGAGAGTGTAGCGAATTTCATCATTCGCCAGTATTATCTAAAATACAGTTATAGGTATTTTGGTAATGTATAATTTCTTAGCATATGTGGCAAACTAGCAACCGGGCCACCTTCGTCGCCTATTAACATAAAGACTACCTAGGACCAACAGAGGCCCCACCATGGTTCAGGCCTTGACGTGACGGTGGGGCTCAGTAGCCTAGGGTGAGCCCAACACCTTGGGCGAAGCTAATTGAGCCGAGGGGGCTCTTTGTACCCCTCTTATAAGAAGAGGGGACAAAAGAGCAGTTCAGCCGCTTTTTGAGGGTCCCGGATCTGCAGGCTACAGGATCAGCTCAGCGACTTCATCTCCAGACCTTTTTTTTCCTTAACGCCGTTAAATGCTCTGAGGCATCCCGCGGGGGAGTAGGTCTCCCCATACCCGCGTGGGAGACCTACTCCCCCGCGGGTATGTAAGACTCGCTGTGCCTGAAAGCTGGTAAGTGGACGCAGCTTTACCCACTAAAACCCGGCGTGTGCCACCAATGCCGCCTTTGGTGAGGTGCCCCGGATCTAATGAGCAAACAGGGCACCTCGACGGCAAGTCAGTCCCCCAAGGGACCGACGTCACGTCCACAGAGGGGTTGTCCCGCACCACAGAACAACCCCTCCCAACCTCGGCTCAATTAGCTTCGACCAAGGTGCGGTGCGGCTCACCCTAGGCTACTGAGTACCATATACCACCATATACCCATATACCACCGCCAAGTCAAGACCTGAACCATGCTTAACCATATTATGAATAATAAATATGTAACCAACACGTATCTCGCGCAAAAACATACAAATAGAAAACCGTCTTAGGTAAATCGTATTTTATAAAAATGTACGCGAATGCCAACATAATATTGAAAAATACCTCCGCCAAGGAAACTCTATGGATACTGTCGCAATACGATCCCTGAGCGGATAAAAGGGTTAAATGTGTTTAAACCGAGCTTAGCCGGGGCTTTGTCTGTACAAATATCAATACATGTATCATGTTTATCTTGTACTATTACTATTCGCCAAGGTTTAACTGGCCTTAAAATTAAAGAAAAAAAAACTTGTCTTAAATAAGCTTAAAACCTTCCTCGATAATTGGGTTATCAAATGTAAAAAGATATTGAAAATTAAAAAATTTGCGCATTCAAACAAACAAACTCTTGGACTCTTGGGCGACCTCTGTGGCTCAATGGTTTGAGCGTTGCAAGCCAGAGGTAGCGGGTTCGAATCCCGCCAGGGAACAAAAAGTTTTCTGTGTTAAAAATCTTAAATATACCTAATACATATGTATAGTATAAAATTATTAAATCTATTTCCGTTGTCTGGTACCCGTAACACAAGTTTTCTGTAACTCATCACGGGACCAGATTGAAGTGGTGTCCATAGATATTATTATTAACTCTTAAGTTTTATTTTATTAGTAAGATTTAATACTAGCGCGTGATCGGCAACTGTGAGTACCTATAATTCATTCATTTTAATATTTTTTAAAGTTTATCCATTTTATATGATGTCAAAACGAAGGATCTACACCAAACGTCAGGAATATAAATTCATAAGTGGTTTTATATTGTAGTTCGCGCATAAACTACTTACCTATCCGATTTTGAGGCAGAATTGTTTCGTTCTTATGGCTCGGATAACATTACTTTTACTTTCTTTTAGCTATTACTTATAGTAGTACGAGGGAAAATTCTACCAAATAATTAAAACCTGAACCAATCAGCAAGTTATTAGTTTTATTAAACCTTTTTAAAATAGTGTCTATTTACACCAATACATCGCTGCATTCGATTTAACTAAGAAAAGCCCTTTGCCCACTCGTCCTTAGGGGCCCAGCTAAATGTATATGGAAGATTTTGTGCACTTGACTCATACCGATGCCAAAGAATGTCCGAATCTGCTGATAGTATTTTATCAGTCTCTATCATACGCCGCACCGCCGTAGAAGGCCGTCCGTCACGCAGATCATCGGTAAGATTAGTGCGATCGCGTTTAAACTCACTAAACCAGTTGTAATCAGTGGCACGAGGTGAGGATTCATCATGAAACACCAATCCAAGTCTATCATAACATCGACTTAAATGACATTTAAAGTCATAAAAATCATTGCAAGAAAAATTTCCCGCGTTAAATTCATCCTGACGTGACACGGACAATTTTCAATTTGCCGCTAAATCGTAAAACAAATGACAAATGAATGAACTACATACACAATCATATTGGCAGAGTTCCATGTTCAAAAAACTTTTTTTTTACTTTATCGTTTACAAGTGGCCAGTTCTAAGAATTTTCAGTGTCACCCTGAAATACTTATTAGAATACACTAACCTCTATCACATGCCGTATAAAACGAACATACAACTTATTACTGTATCATAAAATGTCTCTTGTTTCGATATGGATGTAGATTAGAAATTGTCGCAGTAAACCAAACTTGTTCACGGGAGAGATCTGGAGTGGGCGAGACTGTGGGCAGACAGATGCCAAGCGCGAACCGGTCTGAGGACCTGTCTGGTACAAAACGGAACCGACAAGATATGTCTTCATAGATTGTAAATAGACCAATTTCGTGAATATACTTTGATGTAAAGCTAGTTTATATTAACATAAATAACAAAACATGGTTAAAATCATATTTTATAGACGGTTAAACGTTTGTTTCAGCTGTTCTCAGCTGGTATTTTCCTTGATCAAGCTCTGAAGTCTTCGGGCAAGAGGAGCATCGCACCGCCATATTTTATATATTATCTTTATATATAAAAACTATGAGTCACGTTCTTTGTCCGCGATGAACTCCTCAACTAATGAACAGATTTAAAAAAAAATGCACATAGTGTGCAGTTTGATCCAACTCGAGAGATAGGAAAGTATATCACAAGTTTTTATCGCATTTTTTTCATAAATAATAATTTTACTATATTGAATATGTAGGGTGGTGGCTCACCAGTAGTTATGCTATGATGTAGTTATAGTGGTGCTGGGCGATACCAATAAATACAGCATTTCACTTCACAAACTTTATTAAGATCACACAAAAGCAATACACTATAAGGTTACTTTATACAGGTGATGATGGTGATGATAATATATAATATGGTTATTAGACTTAAAGTTGTTGTGTGTGTGTGTGTCATTGTTGTTGTGTGTGTGTGTGTGTGTGTCTGTGTGTGTTTTAGTTTGAATAAACTCCGCCACAAATAGTTTACTACAATATATTTAACGTATATCATAGCCACAGCAACGCGTGGGCGGGTCTGCTAGTATCATAAATGTTATAAATAATTTAAAATTTACAGTTTAGTAGGAATATATAATATATATATTATGTGATCAGGGGGCAAACGAGCAGTCGGAGCCTCACGGCGCCGACGCCCATACACATCCACACAACCAAGGCCACTCACACTCACAAACCGCACGAAACGCGACAGCATAGCTGTCACTTGACGCCGATTTTATGTGAGCGAGAAGTACCACCCCGGTCGTGCCAGCCCAGTTCGGCTGCAATGCAGCATGGCACTACCTCTTACATTTTTTTTATAATCAAACTTTTTGCTATACTATAGCTGTTTATTGTGAATTTTACATCCCCGACGTTTGGGATACTTTACTAAAACCATGAACACAGAAGGATTCCGTCTTGCAAAGTGATACTGTAAAATGTTAAAAATCCCAATAAACCTCGACATAATCCATACCAAGTCGTTTCGATATAAGTGCAATTCGCGTTAACATTAGAATACAATATATTTATTCCTATACTAGCTGTTGCACGCAGCTTAGCCCGCATTAACAACTCGTAACTCAAATGAACTACTATTAGTCACAGCGTGATGTTATTTAGCCTATAGCCTTCCTCGATAAACTGGCTAACTTCTTTTTTTTTTTAGTTGGATAGGCAAACTGACAAACGTGCCACCTGATGGTAAGTGGTCGACGTCGCCCATGAACATAAACTAGTTTACCTGGAACGAGCCCAGGCAACTTATTTAAGTGTTGCCTATCCTGAGACATAAGATGTTAAGTCTCGGTGCCAGTAATTACACTGCCTGTCTTGCCCTTCTCTCCGAAACACAGCAAAGCTGTTTCACGGGAGAAACAAGCAAGATGGTGGTACCCATGCAGCCGGGAGCGCGGCACAGCGCTTCCCTCCCACCGGTAAAACTAACACTGAAATAATTTTTCAAATTGAACCAGTAGTTCCAGAGATTAGCGCGTTCAAACAAACTCTTCAGCTTTATAATATTAGTATAGATTTTCGATGTATGGCGTATGCAATCGCAAACCAATAGTCATCAATTAGTATGAAGGCGTCGTTATCAACTCAACTACGGCGCGCTGCCTAAAATTTCAAAACGGAGTGATGCCAAATGCTCTCCCATTTACGATAAAACTCATAAAACTTCTTTATTAATATTCATCTGTATTGTAGTTCAAAGATTTAAGAGCGTGGGTTCATCGCACTCTACACTTAAAATAATTATGGAGTCGGTCAAGCGCGAGTTGGGCGCGCGACATCAATTTCCGTATCGATTCTCATTAAGATCATAAAAAAATACTTAATTATTGTTTTTATATCATTGTTGTTTTTTCTATGCTAGTAGTTTCTAAGGCTTTGGTCGTAAAAAGCAATATATTTTGAACGCCGCTAAATTATAAAAGGTAGAAACATATACATTACGGTATAATGATGTTCATTTTAGAAGTGAAAACTTCTTTTGGCGCACCACACACAAATTTTTGTAGGCTTTGAGTCAGGCTGATCAGTCACGCTCGGAAGTGAAAGGCTCGATCGGGTGAACTCGGGACTGCCGAGCGAAAAAACATATGTACCTAATACTTTTATATTTTATACTGATAAACTAAAATTCTAAATTATAAATTTTCATTTCTATCGGCAATCTCTATGGACTATGACTGCTTATCAGTCATAGAGACTGTCGCTATACATATTTATGTTTTTAATCATTATTTTCCGCTGTTACCAGAGACTACGTCTATATCGTCTATATACTGATCAGCATTGATCACTGCTGGATATAGGCCCCTTCAATGAACTCCGAGACCTATCAGCCACCTGTCTACGTCGACCTACTATCCCTACTTTTTAAATATACTTACATATTATAAGGTAATGATTTTACAATATAAAGTAATGATAAGTCTCAATTTATTTACTATGCCTTGATATTAATAATTTTCCGTTTCTAAATCTCACGTGACTCTTTCTTAAAAATAAAATTATTAAAAGCGAAAAAAGTGACCGACTTTGAAAATGACATAAGTGAAATTTCAAAATAGAAGAAAAACCAATATCCAGTCTTCTTCGGTACTTACATTGTCCGGTCTCACATTTTGGTGCGGAATCCTAAAACGAGATTGTTCTAGATAACTCAGAAAAAACTATATTAAGATTGTATGTAACAATGAGCGCTATCGAAACATTAATTTACGATTATTATGATACTTTCAACGATTACAATTAAATGAATGAGTTATGCGATTGGCATACATTACATACACACTACTAATTTATACGTTACGAAGTTGTTTTACTTATTTTTAGCAAGTTTTTTCTTTTGTTTGTTTATTTTCAATAAACAAATGATAAAAAATAGTGTGTGTATGTGTGTACTTATGTACACGCGTTAGAAGTTATTCTCCTTAAAGAAAAATACATAGTAAAATTTCATTACACTGTTACCTTTTTGCTTATTGTGTAGTTAAAAACTATATCTTCTTCTGACGTCTATACTGTCATTATGTGAAAATTGTTCTATAGCTAACTTCATGGTGTCGGCTTTTTTTTTCGTGACGGTGTGCGCGCGCATCGTTAAAATTTACTCTCATCATTTTTCCCCAACGCGCCAAAAGAAGTATGACTTCAAAAATGTACTTAATATATTCTCCATATACCTTGGCTGAGTGTCGGATAGAAGGGCTGAATAATTTTTGTTATCTTATTGTGTTTTAAGTATGATATTATAACACATGAATGAGTTGTCGCGGCTATTCTCTGGTTAACTTGTTTATGTTCATGGGCGACGCTGGCCACTTATTATCAGGTGGCACGTCTACCCGTTTACCTATCTATCATAAAAAAAGAAAAACAAACATACATATTAAATATTTGGTTTATTTCAAGGGTTTTCCTAAAAAAATATATCGCGTTGTCACATCGTGAACTAGGGGTCACCTGATAAGTTCATTTCAAAGAATTAATTAATTTTATTATATTAGCTACAAATTACTAATTGTGATAACATATCAGCATTATAATTACAACAGACTTTCCTCAATAATAATATAAGGAAAATATTTATTAAAATTTGATTCCGGTAGTTCTCTAAATACGTGCATAATTTTCGTTTTATTTATTTTTAACATTCCCAGACCCTTTTCTTGTATTAACTATATGAAATAATACGAGAAAAGGCGTAGACGAAATTTTGTCGTGCGAGCTAGCGCCTTACTGGGACACTCGTCGATCATCTTTCATCTTATCGAAGGAGACGACCTTGAGACGTGGTAGCGTTCCTAGCACTGTCTTTCCATTCTAACCCATTCTCAAGACATCCATTACACTAAGTAAACAAACAATAATTCGCCTCCTACGATCACTTAAAGTTCAGAAAATATTACATAAACAATTCAAAAGCAATAAAAAATAATTACACTGTAAAATTATCAGGTTAAAAGCTCCACGTAGCCGCAAAACCTATAAACTATGATTTAGTAAATACTTGAGTGCTTTATTATAAGAACCCTACCGATTTTTAGGGTTCCTTATAGATTCGTCATGTCTGTCTGTCTGTCTGTCCGTCCGTATGTCACAGCCACTTTTTTCCGAAACTATAAGAACTATACTGTTGAAACTTGGTAAGTTTTCTGTGAACCGCATTAAGATTTTGACACAAAAGTAGAAAAAAAAAACAATAAACGCTTCCGTCGAGTATTTTGGGACTGTGTTTTCTCGCACAGCCACTTAACTGTGTGGTTTCCATTTTAGGAACTGTATTACACTGTTGTGCATTTTATTACAGTTATTATTATTATACTATTATTTTTTTACAGTGCTTACATTATTATTAAAATAAAATCATATACTTATATAGCTACATATTTTTTTTGTAGGTGTATATTTTTATGTAGGTATTGTGTTTGTTATTTCTTACTATATAATATGATTGATAAAAATACCAACATAAATGTTACCTAGAACTGAAACTCAAATATTTTTTTTCATCAAACCCATAATTGTGGGTTATCTATCTATCTATGGATAGGTCTTCAAAAATGATATTGAGGTTTCTAGTATATTTTTTTTCTAAACTGAATAGTTTGCGCGAGAGACAAAGTGCAAAAATGTGTGTCCTCCCCCCCCCTCATGTAACTTCTAAAATAAGAGAATGATAGAATTAAAAAAATATATGATGTACATTACTATGCAAACTTCCACCGAAAATTGGTTTGAACGAGATCTAGTTAGTTTTTTTTAATACGTCATAAATCGTAAGCTGCAATTTACCTTTCATTCAATCAACTCAAATATATAAAAAAAAAACATTTAATTACATAAACATAAACCTTAATTTTTGTTAAAGTGTCTAATGTTGTATATTATGTAATGGTACGGAACCCTTCGTGCGCGAGTCCGACTAGCACTTGGACGGTTTTTTATTACAGGCGTTCGCTACTAAAGTAGCTTTAGCTAGTATTAAGTTTATTTATTAAGTGCACATAAACCAAATAATAGCTCATTAATTAATAGGTACCTATATTTTAAAAATCTAGTATCGGTTCCGAAATCTTTTGATTCTCTAACATATATAACAATTTTCTTAAATTAGAAGTTACAGTTTTAATGAATTGCGAAAAAGTAGGATTAATTATATGATGAAAATTTCAAAAATTAAATAATTCCAAATTGTTTATTGTTAGATGCAGTACCTAAGAGATAGTTCTTACAAGTATACACAGTCCTTACATTGACGAGGCATAGACGAATGCCTTGTTCGCTATAATAATAAATAAAACATATACCCAATTTAACCTTTACCTCACCGGTGGGAGGGAAGCGCTGTGCCGCGCTCCCGGCTGCATGGGTACCACCATCTTGCTTGTTTCTCCCGTGAAACAGCTTTGCTGTGTTTCGGAGAGAAGGGCAAGACAGACAGTGCAATTACTGGCACCGAGACTTAACATCTTATGTCTCAGGATAGGCAACACATAAATAAGTTGCCTGGGCTCGTTACAGGTGCACTAGTTTATGTTCATGGGCGACGTCGACCACTTACCATCAGGTGGTACGTTTGCCAGAGCGCAGAACAGCCGCAGCGTCGCAGCACTTCGGCAGAATTTTCATACAAAACACAACATTAACGCTCTTATCCGGTAATATACTCTATGTACCACCATAACACAACTGCGCCCGCGCATCCAAACGGAATGCGTCTTAAAATAACACGCATCTACCATAAAGTATCCAATCGTAACAATATCTAGTGACGCAATATCGCTGGCCTTAATTTGAATGGGCCCGGCCATTCCGAACTAATCACTTTATTAGGCACAATGATTGGCATCAGCGGGGATGGGTTACCATTGTCGTAAACTGGAGCGTATATTGACCCAATTGGGTGAACACTTTAAAATGGGTGGAGATTCGTGGCGTGTTCTTGCATGTTCTGCGGTACTCTGTTTTATACGTTACAATATGATTGACTCGTATTATGTGCAGCATGAACGTTTAGAATTCCGTAGTGTGATGTTAGTTGAACTTGGATATGCAAACTGGCAGACAAAACGATAGTCCCCACCATGATTCAGGCCTTGACGTGGCGGTGGGGCTCAGTAGCCTACAGTACAGTACAATGGGGTGAGGCCCATTGTACTGTCCCGACGTTGGGAAGGGTTATTCAGTGGTGCGGAACAACCCCTCTGTGGAGGTGGCGTCGGTCCCTTGCGGGACTGACTAGCCGTCGAAGTCCCCTGTTAGCTTAACAGATCCGGGGCACCTCGCCAAGGCGGCACTGGTGGCACTCGCCGGGTTTTAGTGGGTAGAGCTGCATCCACTTACTATCTTTCGGACGCAGCGAGTCACACAAAGACAAAACGATAGTAAGTACACCAAATTGCTTTTTTTTTCTTTAACGCCGGGAAATGCTCAGAGACATCCCGCGGGGGAGTGGGTCTCCCCCGGCGGGCAGGTGGGACCGGCTGCGCCCGAAAGCTGGTAAGTAGACGCAGCTCTACCCACAAAAACCCGGCGAGTGCACCAATGCCGCCCTTGGTGAGGTGCCCCGGATCTTATGAATAAACAGGGCACCTCGACGGCCAGTCAGTCCCTCAGGAGACCGACGCCACCTCCACAGAGGGGTTGTCCCGCACCACAGAACAACCCCTCCCAACGTCGCGTCGGGACAGTGCAATGGGGTGATGTTCCCGTCATCGCCCCTTGCCCCCTGTTCTTTTTTCATCTCTTCTTATAATAGGGGTACAAAGAGCCTTCTTGGCTCAATTAGCTGCGCCCAAGGTGCTGTTCCACTCTAGGCTACTGAGCCCCACCGCCACGTCAAGGCCTGAACCATAGTGGAGACACCAAAGTGCTGGCCCAATGCGGGTTGGTTTAGCTTCACACACTTTCAAAGACTTTTAAATTTTACCAGGCATGCAGGTTTCCTCACGATGTTTCCTTTCACCGGTTTCCTGGGACTGGACCAAATAAAATCTAATTCATGGATTGTACATCCTCAGATGTAAAATGTTAAGTCTCGTTGCCAGTAAGAATGCCGTTTAACCGTAAAAAATGGAACCATCATCACCAAAGAAACAGGCAACTGGCCAGCAAAGATAAATAAATAAATATTATCTAACAATCACACCACATTGACCCGCCCCGTGGTAAGTTCGTAGGAACTTGTGTTACGGGTACTAGGAACGAAAATGAATTTATATAAATACATAATATATATACACGATCTGCAAGACTCGTGTGCCATGGCAGACATTCATCATTCAAATTATCTGCACTTGGCGGGATTCGAACCCGTGACTGCTGCGTAAAGTGTCCAGTGGCCTGACCACCAGCTGGCCATCAAAAGATGATGAGCTAATCTGTTAGGAAATTGAGCTCTTTCGAACAAGAGTTTCATATGTTGGATTAGACGGTATAAAGATAGGTTTAAGCTATTTGGGCCAATATCTATTTTACATCCAATATATTTAAGTATTTTCTATTAAACCGGTGGGAGGGATGCGCTGTGCCGCGCTGCCGGCTGCATGGGTACCACCATCTTGCTTGTTTCTCCAATGAAACAGCCTGTTTCCGAGACAAGTCAAGACAGGCAGTGTAATTGCTGGCACCGAGACTTAACACCTTATGCCATGATAGCAACACATAAATGAGTTGCCTGGGCTAGTTCCAGGTAAACTAGTTTATGTTGACTTCGACCAGTCGACCACTTACCTACCATGTGGTGTTAAAAAAAAAATTAGCAGTGGTAAGCACAATACGAATTACTATTGTTCTGTTCTGTCCAACGTATTTGTCAATTTTAACACCCTCATATTTTGCCACCAACGACATGGCGCCTAATACTTTATTAACGTCACATATAAACACGAATAGTAATACCTCATTAATACAAATCAAAAATTCACGTCGAAGACTATTTCCATTCCCGCCGGCTTAGGAAGTGACAAAGATAGAATGCAAACGGTCCATTTCCTTTATAGCTTATACCTGACGTCATCGCCATTACTACGAGTTATATTTTAAATGTATCGATGAACTTCATGTTCGAATTATCGTCGAATATAGTTGGCTTGTGTTGGTTAGGCAAGCTAGTACGTGCCACCTGATGGTAAGTGGTTGACGTCGCTCATGAACATATACTAGTTTACCTGGAACTAGCTCTTGTACATCATTCATGTGTTGCCTATTCTGAGGCCTAACATGTTAAGTCTCGGTGCCAGTAATTACACTGCCTGTCTTGCCTTTCTCTCCGAAACACAAGAAAGCTGTTTCTCGTAAGTAACAAGCAAGATGGTGATGTACCCATGCAGTCGGGAGCGCGGCACTACGCATCTCATCTTTACCATTGCCTAGAGCCTGGTTAGCATTGGGTCCTCCCATTTTTCACAAGTGAGAACTCGGAAGTATGCGCTTTGCCGCGCTTGTCTGCACGGGTACCACTACCCTAATTATTTCGTCCGTCGAAAATTTGCCCTGTCCCTCTCTCCAATATCGGTGTGGTTACTGACACTGAGTCTTACCATTTTACTTCACAGGATAAGCGACACATGGATGAGTTGCCTTTTTTATATGCATTTCGCATGTAGCCAGGCTGCCAGAGTTCCTGACGTTAAAGTTCCCTAAAACCACAACGACACGATTTTACGGCATTTCCTGCCTATATATATGGAACTAGCTGCCACCTACGGTATTTCCGAACCGATACAACTTAGGGACCTTTTTTTAGGGCATAGGAAGGCAAACGAGCAATCGAAGCCGTTTGACGACTATCGACGCCCATACACAACCGCACAACTAGAGATCATGCTGTGTTGCACTCTTTTTCCCTATCTTCCCTAATGGGCCACCGTGAACTCATAAACCACAAGAAACGCGACAGTATAGCTGTCATCAGCCCACCCCGGTCGTGCCGGTCCAATTCGGCTGCAAAGCAGCATGGCACTACCTCTTACCACCTTCAAGAAAAGAGCATACTCATTTTTGAAAGGCCGGTGTCTATGGAAGTCGCATATCACTTACTACCAGCTGAAACGTCTGTTCGTTTGCCCCCTCTTTTATAAAAAAACCCTATGTTGGGACTCGCACTTGGAAAAACTTGTTGATGATGATGATAAAATATGCCACAGCGTATGCGTACACGCATTGCAAATTATATTAGTAGGCGCCACAACACAGGCCTTGTAATGCAACTAGCAACAGTCACAACAGACATGACTCATAGCTAATTACAACTAAGACCGAACAAACATACAGATTGCCACGGACATTCGCAAGATGGATTAATAAGAATCACATTAGTATATATATAAATATTGCATTTTGTGATAATATATAAGCATAAAGGTGTTAAAATATGAATATAGTTTTACATTTACTTATATATAGACATTCAACGTTCATATCATCACGTTTTTCACTCTTATTTCGCGGTACTCGATATTTCCGCTAATGACTTCCCATGCTGAAGGCAAATGTCTAGGATAAATTAGTGCTGGACACAGATATTATTTCTATGTTGCTGGACGTACACTTCGTTCAGAAAATGCCAAGATAGCCTATCGCCCGCCACTCCGGACTATTCAGAGGCTCGAAGGACCACCGAAGCAAATTATCAACTTAATATTTGAAAGCATTTTATCAAGAATCAGTGATCATTACGCACTCAACGGATTTTATTTACATCTCCCTTATCATAGTCTATCAGAAATCAGAATCAGCATCAGCAATATCATTTATCATCCTTAAAGTGTAGTTTGCTATATATTTGTTCAAGTAAACAGAATAAACGGAAGTTCACTTTGTAATGTATCTTCTGTGTACATTAAATGTTACATTTGCCAGTTTGCCTATCCACCTAACATAAAAAAAAAACATCGATATTAATTACCAGGGCCGAATTTGGAGAGAGGTCTGCAGGCAGTAGGGCAAAAAAGCACTAGGCACTAGGCTCCAATATTTGAGTTAAACTAAAAAGTCATTATTTATACTGGAGACCATATTTAGGTAGACAAAGTGTTGGTCGGCCGTTAACCAGGTGGGAAGACAATATCCGTGGCGTGGCTGGTCCGTGTTGGATGCAAGTGGCAAGGGATTGAGCTCCCTCAATTATGTTAAGCAGTGGACGGATAGAGGCTAATGACAATGGTGATAAATCCATTGTTATATGGATGGTTATGATTACAGTATTTTTATTAATTGTACATAATTTCGTTATTATTTGTATTTATTGAAATTGAATACCAAGTAGAAGTAGTATTTTTAGACACACAATACTGTGGATAAGGTTTCATATATGATGCAAATGACTTAATAGGTTAACAGAATCTATAGAGAGAATAACCAGACAAATAAGATCAGTAACAGTCACTCATAATTAATACACACCATCTGTTACATTTGTCCTAATTTAAGCAATAGAACCAATTAATTATAAACTTATTTTTTTTTATCTCTAATTGATGTGATTTTAAACTCGTTTTACAAGCACCGATTAAAGCTTTATATGGCATTTATCACTAATGATTGTAAAATTTTGTCATTCCTATCTAACTTTAACCCAAATTATTGTAGAATATCTTATTTCCTATACATGTTTATTTATAAAACATGCATTTGTTTATTATAAAAGTAGTACCTATCTGCAAGTTTAAGACAGGAAAATATATAAAAAATTGGATGGACATTTAAGGTACATTTTAAAAATAGTTTCTTAAATTATATTTATGTTATCAAAGTTTGAAGTTGGCCATGATCTCTGAATTATATATTTACTTATCAGTGTGTCATAGGTCGCTGCAGGTAGATTTACGATGCACTTAACAGTAGTCTGATAATATCTGATTATACAATTACATTATCTTGATTTGTCAAGAAATCATAGTAAGGTCTATAATTTTTTTAAACATGTGAATGAAATCTTAACTCTAACATCTACATTTCACTTTCGTAGTGGAATTGATAATTTCATTTCAGTCAAATGATGGTGGCGTCCTTAAATATGAAATAAGTACTTTAATGGTATATTATAAAATCCTACAATAGGTATATAAGGTAAATGATGAAGGTAGGCATATAATTTGTTATTTTTATATACCTAATATTGATATTTTATGTATAACTAGCTGTTGCCTGCAGCTTCGCCCGCGTTACTCAACTCACATATATGTCACAGCGTGATGTTATGTAGCCTATAGCCTTCCTCGATAAATGGACTGTCTAACACTGTAAGAATTTTCAAATCGGACCAGTAGGTCCTGAGATTAGCGCGTTCAAAGAAACAAACAAACTCTTCAGCTTTATAATATTAGTATAGATATATATTTCTAATAATTTTACGTAATGATAAACAGAATCGTCTTATCATAAGCTCAATCAGAAATATCTGTTTGATTTGCTTAAATACGAATTAAGATTTAGTTAGGACTAAGTATTTTTAAAACCAATATATTGTGTTACTCAAAATGAATAAGAAATACCAGATTATTAATCTTGGATAGCTCTACGTAGATAAAAGATTAGGAATGCCGTACGCCGTTTGTAAATATTTTAAATCAGATCACGTGAAAAATATATATCATATAAAAAGTCTTTTGAAGGTTTATATGTCATTCATTTATAAATATTGAATACATCCAGTTAAACAAACAAAAACGGTATCAATAAGTACACTACAGTTAAGAGCGGCATTTACAGAGCATGTCACAATTCTAAGTAAATACTAGAATCTTACCTTATTTCTTTCTTGTTAAATATAATAACAATAGATATTATTAACAGAACACAATATGTTTCACTAAAACAACAAATACTATACAGTTTCTCTCAGTCCCGACATCATCGCAATTTTATTGTGAACTTTGAAGTTCTTAGTCCACAGGTTCACAGTTTGAGGTATTGGGCATTGGCTATTGCATTCTGCACGGCTGACGACAATATTGACAATAAGAGATGTCTACTTCTTTTTTTTAATATGGCAGCATTTATATGTATTAATATAATATGTTATCAGTATGGTTATTGTACTACATAACTTCGAGACATAAATAAATTAACTACTGAGTAAAATAAGTCGATATAAGTTGAATTTAGTATTATCAAGTATAATTTTCTTTTATAAATTTATCAAGATTTATTTTTTAAGACGAGCATGATTATTATTAATGAAACGGGAGACGCCCTCTATATTATATAGCAACACTAAAATGTAAATGCCCTAAATTCAATATTGCATAAATTTTATAATGTAATTTAGAAAAGAGACGTTTTTATTATCTTGATATCAATATCCAACATAATAATATCATCGTAATAATACTATTTGAAATATTTGTATGTTATTATTAGATCTCAGATCTTGGTGCACTCTAGTATCGAGTAGCATAACTATTATCTATACTAATAGATTAAATCTTAAAAAGTTTTCTTAAACTAAACATAGATAGCGCAAACTTTTTAATGCTATCTATACTTTTTGTCAGCAGATGGCGTAATAATCATATATTGAAATATCAAATAACTGCAGTAGGAAATAGGTATTAATAATAAAAAAAAACCGTCTTAAAAAAAACAAAAAACTAAAAAGTACCTAATAAAAATTGCGTTTCTTTAATTTTTGTGCCTACAACTTATAATCAACTTATTCTTCTATGTAAATGTACAATTCATTACTCATTATTGTTAGTACTTTGAGTTTTTGTTTTTTTTGAGTTTGAGTTTGAGTTAAAACAGTGTCGTATTTGTTGATGTACATACCTGCGAACCTGCCTTGGTTAATTATCTATATATTTATATTATTCTATCTATATATATATATATATAGTTATATATTTTTTATTTTCGTCATATGACACTCACAAATAATGTGAGCGTATGGCAAAATAACTTTCAAATTCGGTTGAGTGGATCAAGTGGAGATTACCCCCTACAACCGCACGAACACACAAACTTTACCTCTTTATATTATTCGTGCTTATATAAATTAAATACAAACTTTTATTGCACTTGGTTTTTGATTTCACTAACAACTGCCCAGTTGGTGTTTGGTAGATTTGAGTGAAAAGCAATTAATTTCTTTTTAATATTCTTCACCTAAGGACTTCATCTAAGGAGTTTGGATAATACTTTATACTAAGTGTACCCATCAGTAAAAGTCAGAAACGACGAAGTCCTACGGCGCGCCGGACAAGATAAAGACCTAATTTTGACCATCAAAAGGCGAAAAGTAAGCTATCTGGGACATGTTTTAAGAAATGATCGCTACTGACTTCTACAAACTATAATGACGGGAAAAATTGAGGGAAAAAAGAGCACTGGCAGGAGGAGAAAGTCATGGCTCAAATACATTAGGGAATGAACGGGGATAGCCAACGTTGCACAACTTTTCCGATTGGCGGAAAATCGAGGCTTATATACCGAAATGACGGCCAACCTTCATCAGTAGAGAGGCACTGGATGAAGAAGAAGGTGAACCCGGGTAAACCTAAGCTAACTTCATCTCCTAGGCTAGGAGGTGAAATAAACTTACGGGTACGGTTGTTTACTAATATTATATATTATATTACTAAAATTAACCGAGCCTTGGTGTCGGAGGCCCATTCCGGAAGGCAAGCAGAGGAACAGTCCTCAAACAGTACTAGTACAGACTAGTATTATAGTTTTTGAATTTTTAAGTTCTTCAGGCAAGGGCAGGTAAAAGAATCATGTAGTAAAATAATAAAACCTCATGGGCTCATCAAAATTTTATGTTATTATTTTATTTTACGTAAAATATATTAAGGTAAAAATGAACCAGAGCTTACAATAGAGTTGAATGAATAGTCGTGGAGCAGTGGGTTGACCGGCGGCAAGGCGCAATATCCTGCGCAGATCCTGACGGGGCACGATGGTTCGGAAGGTATCTGGTGAAGGTGGCAAGGGCGGTGGACTGGATAGAGTGTTATCACTGCGACAGCAGCAGACCATGGCGGAGTGCCCAGCGACGGAGACAAGGGCCTCAATGCGCAGGTTGGCGCGGAGTGTCGCTCTCCTCTCTTCTCCTCCTTCTGCGACATCACGGTGCAGGAGAGGAAGCGCACTAGCGCCTCTTCTCGCAGGAGAGCACGCGGTGGCGGTGCGGACTTTGTCGGTTCCCGCGCCGGGCCAGCCAGACGTCGAGGAGAACACCGCTGGAGTTTAGTGAATAGAGACTGCGTTCAACTTACATAAATATATCAAGATCAACATGTGTTTCCACAACACATCTATATTAATCTCAGCCAGGAATCGAACCTGCGATTTCGCATGTACTCACTACTATGTCCGTAGCATAAACGTAATTCTCAAATAAGATTTCCATCGATTCAATAATCATATTCACTAGTCATACCATATGGTGTGCATGTTCGCCTAAGCTCGCTAACGAGCTGTCATACTATTCAACACATATCTACAGCTTTCATCTTCCCCATTACTTTTGTTCTATAATGGTGGCTTTAGATTCGAATCTGCGTCCTCAATGATGTGACATGAAGATAACTTTCGAAAGTATGCAGTATGGAAATTAGATCAAAACAATAAACATTAATAATTATGAACCGCAATCTTGAATCTACGGTAGTCGGTATACACTACTTATAAGGTAAGTATAAGGTTATTTTAGGTACATATAAAATCCCCACTATGGTTCAGGCCTTGTCGTGGCGGTGGGGCTCAGTAGCCTAGGGTGAGCCGCTGCACATTGGGCGAAGCGAATTGAGCCGAAGAAAGAGCAGGAGGCAAGGGGCGAGGACGGGAACCTCACGCCATTGTACTGTCCCGACGTTGGAAGGGTTGTTCTTTAGTGCGGGACAACCCCTCTGTGGAGGTGGTGTTGGTCCCTTGGGGACTAACTAGCCATCGAGGTGTCCTGTTTGCTCAACAGATCCGGGGCACCTCACCTAAGGCGGCATTGGTGGCACTCGCCGGGTTTTAGTGGGTAGAGCTGCGTCCACCTTATCACCTTTCGGGCGCAGCGAGTCCGACATACCCGCCTAGGGAGACCCACTCCCCCGTGGGATGCCTCAGAGCATTTCCCAGCGTAAAAAAGGGGAAGTATATTTATTGCATAAACGTCTACTTATCTCGACATCCCTTTAACTCACCGTGTCAAATGACCCTTGTAGGTTTCCAACTGTAAAAAAATATGCATAATCGTAATCGCATCTTCCATTTTAAAAGTGTCCATTTTACAACACAATCAAAACTAATTGCAAAGAAAAATCTGATGCCATCAATTCAAATGTTAGGACAGACTTATTATTCTCATTTTAATCATGAATACTACCTGGTGCCAGTAACTTCGTCTGCGCAGGATAAGATTTTGGACAATTTATACAATATCTTTATAATTTATAGCATATGTGTAATACTCGATATAATAAGTAATTTTAGGGGTCAGATTAACCGACCACATTAAGAACTCCATCTTGCGCTCCCAAACTAAAGTAGCCGACGCAGCCCTGGCAGGTGTTAAGCTTAAACGGGACTAGGACGGATGCCCAACGAGTTCTGGGCCAAGAAAACCACCGACTGGGTCCCATTAAACAGTGTTCGGAGACACGGAGACCTCGACGCTTTTCAAAAAGACTGGTGTAGTGCAGCTCATGATAGAGACGCGTGGAAAAGGCTCTCCCTTTTCCACGCATCTCTAGAGGAAACGTGTCCTCACGCGGAGGCCTTTGCCCAGCAGTGGGACAGTATAGGCTCGGAAAAAAAATGTGTAATACTGATGAAATTATATTACATTCATTGAAATCCATTCAGTAGTTTTTGTATGTCAGAATAACAAACATCCATACATACAAAATTTTATAATATTTGTTGCATTTGCATCAATATTTATTATTTACTTATAATAAAAATTTGTTGTCTGTAAAGTTGCTTTACAGACGATAGTTTACCGTGAAAACGTCATAACAAAACGCAAGCGTACAATGAGCGTATCTGGCCCATAAACATGGCATATTGTAAACTTCTATACAGATAAATAAAATTGGAGTGTATGTTTGTAATTTTTTTTATGTCTTAAGGACGCAACCGAGCAGTCGGAGCCTTATGGTGACTACCGACGCCCATAGACATCCGCACAACCAAAAGTTATGCAAATGTGTTGCCCTCCTTTTCCCTATACCCCCCAATGGGTCACCGGAAACTCACAAACTGCACGAAACGCGACGGCATAGCTGTCACTTGACGCCGGTGTTATGTGAGCGAGAGGTCGTGCCAGCCCAATTCGACTGCAAAGCAGCATGGCACTACTCTTACTATAATATATATATTTTAGTAAGAGTAGTGCTATATGTATAAAAGAGTTGAATTCGATGATATTTAGTGGAACTATTGATTTTCCGTTAACAAATTGTTTGTAGTACATCACGTGGCTTATAAACTGCTAGAAACAAACTTCCAAGACTTCGCAAAATCACGTTGCCGTGCTCTATACAAACTTTTACCTTTGTAAGGTAATTCAAACGAAAGTATTGTGAAAATGTCAAGAACTTTTATGGTATTCAAATAATTGTTTCAATTTTTTTTTGCGTTTGATGTCAACGGCACGTTTATTGCGTTCGTTTCGAGTAACGGTAGCTTTCGTGCTAATTGTCCAGAATTCTGATTAATTTTTAATTAATCAACCTTTGCGTGGGTCTTCGTATTGTACCTTTGTACGGTCAATTAGGTCTTGCAAAAGTATGTTGGTAGTAATTGATTAAACGTGCGATACTTTTATTTAAGACTAGCTGTTGCCCGCAGCTTCACCCGCGTTAAGTTTTATAGCCGTACCCAGATTGATGATGATTATTTTTATAGCCTAAGTTACTCCTTATAACATCTGCTATCTGCCAGTGAAAATCCCAATAAAATCGGCCCAGCCGTTACAGAGATTAGCCGGAACAAACAGACAGACAAAAATTGTAAAAAAATGTTATTTTAGTATATTATGTGCCATGAATATATCCATATGCATTCAATAAAAAGCGGTTATTTTAATATTTCATAGCGCTTATTTTATATTAAGTAGCGTCATGCTGCTTTTCAGCCGAATTGGGTCGTCACGACCGGGGTGGTACCTCTCGCTCACATAATACCGGCATCAAGTGACAGCTACTGTCGCGTTTGGTGCGGTAATTGAGAGTTTCCGGTGGCCCATTGGGGGGTATAGGGAAAAGGAGGGCAACACATCTGCATAACTTTTGGCGTCGGTAGTCACCATAAGGCTCCGACTGTTCGGTTGCGTCCAGATATAAAAAAAAATACAAACATACACTCCAATTTTATTTATCTGTATAGAAGTTTACAATATGCCATGTTTATGGGCACAAAATCAACTAGATATTCGAAACCGGATTAATAGACGTGAATAGCGGCATAGCTTTATTAGAACAACGCTATTCACATGTAAATTGTAAACTACGTGACACCATTTAGCCAGAAAGGCGTGTTAAATCGCGCGTGTCTGAACTAAACGTTTTGACAAGGACCACATTTGCATTTTGTCGTCGGACGCTCATCGAAGCAGAAAACTTACAATTAATATTAAAACATGCGCAATAAAATAAAGCCCAGTCGGAAAGTATACGCGTCACCCGACCAGTGTTTCTGACATGGTTATTATAGCGTTGCAAGATAACAATGACGTATTAACTACTATTTGTTTGTTCGATTTCGTGCTTTACGCTGCGAATACTCGGATGAGTTTTCTTCGAGCGGGTCATCCCGGACTGAAACCGTTTAAGTGTCCTAGGATGAACAGATGCAAATGATGAGAGTATCGGGTTTTGTTGTACAGAATAACATTGGATGTGTTCGGATATTTATATTTTAGTTTGAAGCTCCCCTTTAATTAATGTTTATTTATTACTAAACTAGATATTTTGGGTCGGATACTCATTTAGTGTATATTATATCTATCTATGTCACACTTAGGGTCTTTTAAAACCAGGCAGGGACTTTAGTGGTCTTAGTTGGTCGCTTATAGGTAGGGGTTAATCTCTGGATCCACTGAACCGATTTTGAAAGTTCTTTTACCATTAGAAAGCCACGTTATTGTGAGTGTCATAGGTTAAAAAGATGATTAAAGCAGAGTCAATTATTTGGAACTTTACGGCATTTATTTGCGTGGCTCAATACAAAGATGCAACAGGCCAATGATGTGGTTATAAAAACAATAAACGTCAGTCCGCGCAGTAGCGCAGGCGAAGCTGCGGGCACCAGCTAGTGTATTGTTACAATGGTTGGAAAACTTCAAAGCAAAGATTACCATGTCCACACGTTGAGTATAAAAAAATCATTACTCAAACCATTTAGTCATTCTTTAAGTACCTTTTGTTTTCTAACGTTATAATGTAGAAAAATTGAGCTTCTCGAAATAAAAAACCTCCCTTTTAAATAATATTAGAAATTAAATAAAGTTGTATAGAATCACCTAAAATACTTTTAAATGCATTGCAAAATAGTATAAAAAACAACTAAACTAGGGTTGCAATTTGCAAATGTCCGCTGGGAAACAGAATACGTTTCCCTAGCACTTGGTAGCCCCAAACAATATAACCGTAAGCGTTGACCAGACCTTCCTCCATCCACAGAAGTAATCAAAGCGAGTGCATCATCGTATGTAAATGCGATCCCAGGAGTTACATTTTTAATGTAATTGACAGAAAACGAGATTGTTTTTAGATCGACATTTACTTTTTTTTTTATGTTAGTTGGATAGGCAAACTGGCAATCGTACCACCTGATGGTAAGTGGTCGACGGCGCCCATGAACATAAATTAGTTTACCTGGAATGAGCCCAGGCAACTTATTTATGTGTTGCCTATCCTGAGACATAATATGTTAAGTCTCGGTGCCAGTAATTACACTGCCTGTCTTGCCCTTCTCTCCGAAACAC
The DNA here is from genome assembly GCA_963853865.1 of Helleia helle. NCBI lineage: Eukaryota > Metazoa > Arthropoda > Insecta > Lepidoptera > Lycaenidae > Helleia > Helleia helle. The sequence continues at coordinate 11,856,532 of OY971433.1, read as the reverse complement.
AGCAAAGCTGTTTCACGGAACAAACAAGCAAGATGGTGGTACCCATGCAGCCGGGAGCGCGACGCAGCGCTTCCCTCCCACCGGTAAAAGAGTAAAAAAGTAAAGTAAAAAACATATCCTTTATCCTTCACTTGAGCGACGATGGTATGGTCTCGGCCTCTTGAGTGAGAGCCCAGACGTCCGGGTTCGACCCTGACCCCCTGTGATGCCTAGAAATGGGTTTTTCTAAATTTCTACGTGCACCTGAACATGAGACCATCGCTTGCTTACCGGTGAAGGAAACGTCGTGAGGAAACCTGCATGCCTGATGAGATTAAGTCTTTGAAGGTGTTGGAAGTTTACCAACCCGCATTAGACCAACGCATTGATAAACTATGGCCTAAAACCCTCTTCACCTGGTTTCGAGGAACGTCTGTAAAGCTAGAAAGGTCAAGTCGGCAGAATCACTCGTTTTATATATCAAAATTTAGTGCTCATTTAGTGCTAATTTAGTGCTGATAACAGATATTTGGTGCTTTGATAAGTGGAACAAAAATGAGAACACTGCTAACTTTTAATTAAGCTAGCAGTGTACCATTCGTGACCGCGCTTTGATACAGTTGGGGCGAGAGGCACATGAGCTAGTAATTTAGTGCTAAATTAGTGCTGATTCAGTGCATATAACAGATATTTGGTGCTGTGATAAGTGGACCAAAAATGAGAACACTGCTAACTTTTAATTAAGCTAGCAGTGTACCATTCGTGACCGCGCTATGATACAGTTGAAGCGAGAGGCACATGAGCTAATAATTTAGTGCTCAATTAGTGCTGCCTGTATAAGCAAACAGATTTTTGAAAAATATTTTTTTTTTTTCAAAGCAACTACTGCTAGTATAACGACGCCAGCAGTCTCAAGAGCTAGAAGGAGACTCTAAAACGGAAACTAATGGAATTGAAAGACGTCACTATTAAGTGCTCAATTAGTGCTGCCAGTATAGCAAATGATTTTTGAAAAATATATTTTTTATATATTTTTTTCAAAGCAACTACTGCTAATATAACGACGCCAGCAGTCTTAAGAGCGAGAAACAGACTCTAAAACGGGAACTAATGGAATTGGAAGACATCACCATTAAGTGCTCAATTAGTGCTACCAGTATAGCAAATGATTTTTGAAAAATATATTTTTTATATTTTTTTTCAAAGCAACTACTGCTGGCACAACAACCAACAAAGGCTTAACGAAGTGACTTGGATCTGCTATCACTTATCAATTGGCTCGTTCACCCATTATGGGCATTCAATTGACCAATGATGGCTGATGTTTATTGCGGCGAGTGTTGACGAGCGTGTGTGGTGTCCATTGTATGATCCCATAAATTAACTGGTATGTTTGTGTTACATTATATTGTGTTTGGTATTTTAATAAAACATTTTTTATGAATTTTACTGTAGTTAATTAAGATTTTAGGATGCTTTACAGAAACCATGGTTATGGGAGTTCCGTATCTTAATAAACCGTGATATAATCCGTAAAAGTTGTTTTATTATAATGAGTGATATTCGCGTAGATATTAGAAAAGAACAATAAAATGTTATTGGAATTATAAAGGGACATGTCCTAGGCCAAGTATTTTATTACTAAAATTATTTATAACAGGATATTTGCCATGTTTTTCACTTTTTATTTCGCGGAGCTCGATATTTCGACATTATCTACGAATGTATTGTGAACAAATGTCTCGTAAACAATAAATTTAGTAATGAAAATAACCATGTTAACTTAAAATCAAGTATTTTATGTTTGAAACAATTAAAACATGAGCTATAAATAGCTGAAGGTATATTTTTAAATAGATAAGCGGTCAGTTACCACAAATGGCATCACTTTGACATTGACAAGTCGCCACTAGGTGGCTAGTTCACACAGGAGTGGATAATTAGTCCTCTGAAAAGATTAAATCTCACTTTACAAATGCTATTTTGTAACTTATACGACTGAAAGAATTTTTGTTAGAGGTAGTGACATGCTGCTTTTCAGCTGAACTGGGCCGGCACGACCGGGTTAGTACCTCTCACTCACATAACACCGGCGTCAAGTGACAGCTATGCTGTCGTGTATCGTGCGGTTTGTGAGTTTCCGGTAGTCCATTGAGGGGAATAGGGAAAAGGAGGGCATGCATCAATGCATCTGCATAATCTTTGATTGTGTGGATGTGTACGGGCGTGGATAGTCGCCAAACGTCTTCGACTGCTCGTTTGACTTCCTCTGCTATAAAAAAATTATTATAGTATATAACCATAAATATGCCATATTAATGTTGCAGAGCTTGATATTTACGCATTATCAACAGTGTTGCCATCTCTCAGAAATTGATCTCCCTTAGCCCCAATCATAACCCCAAAATCCCCTAAATCCAATGGCGAAAGTTTTGCTGATCTTTTTTACTCTAGAATTGGGAAGTTTAATAACAGTGGCGGATTTATACTATGCTGACCATTTTTTTAGCAATCTCAGTCTCAGATTTACACATTTTCAAAAATATAAATTATTTGAAGTAATAAAAATCCCTAAAAAATCAAAAATAATAGCCACACCCTAAATAAAATCCAACCCACTTTTTTCCCTTAATTTGAAGAAAAAACCCCCAAAAGTGGCAGCCCTGATTATCGATCTCATAAACAAGACATTCGTTGACATAGATAGTAAATAATTATATCCTATTTTAAATAATTTAAGCGAAAAAACGACAATGGTCTAGTGCAGGGGTGGCGAACCTATAAGCATCAACGTGTCTGCGTAAAAAAATGTTTAACGAAGTCATAGGCCACGTGCCATCAAACAATTTTAACTTCCTTATCATTGGGACAGTAATAATACTTAGTACTATGAACTATCAACTCAAAACTCTTTATTCTCCACAAAAAATAGATTATTGTATAACCACTCTTCTTACGAATGACACATTTTTAACCGACTTCAAAAAGGAGGAGGTTAAAAATGTAGTTAGGAGGACCACTTCCCAAATGGTCCCATGATAAGGAAACCAGGATCTGATCATGGCATCCCAGAGAAATCGAGGGGAACTTTCGAAAATCGTAAGGGCGACTAGAGCGTTTGATATTTTTTTTATAAAGTGTTTTGAAGGACTACAATTTAATGAAGGTCTGGAGTCGATCTGATGCTGGAGCCGAAAGACAATCGAGGGAACTCGTCAACGATTTACATCAGTAACCTTTTGTTTGGGCTTGATTGATTTGTAATGATGAGAACTTTACACCTAGATGAGTTGTGACTGTCATTAAGGGTCTGATGATGAAGACAAAGGACAGTTAAGGGAACTCCTCAACAGTTTACAGTAGCTACCTTGTGTTTGGACTTAATTAATTTAAATTGATGAGAACTTTGTACCCATATGGGTTATAAGCGCCATTACAGGTGTGATGATGGAGACCATACACAGTCGAGGGGAATCCTCGACGATTTACAGCTTTAATTGGGCTTTCTTCATACGGTTAATAATATTATGCCAAAATCATGTAATTTTATTACTTGTGGTTGTTAAATGAACAAAAAACAACTGTGGCTTGGAAGCGCATCATAGTTTTTCAAGGTCATCATAATATCTATTCTATATCTATATATTGGTGATGTTCTATACCTATATATAATGGAATTATTTAACGAATAGCAGCAAATCTGCCGTGATTGCTTTCAATTACATGTATATAAAGTTTTACACAATTCCATTTCGGTTTTTTCATTTGTTATGTAATGAATTAAACCCTTTCTACGGTCATCTCATTAATACAGCGCTATTTAATCTGAGCAACGCGTTTAATAGTTCTACCCATATTTCAGACAAATAAAATCAGTTATCAAATTTTGAAATCACTAAAAATTAAGAAATAAAAAAATTTAAACAAAAATTAAAACCGACTTCAAATTTAATAAAAAAACTAAAAAGTAATAAAATAATTTCCTTAATTTTTGTGCCTACAATTTATAATCAACTTGTTCTTTTACTAATATACAATCTTTGCGTTTACCACGTCATTATTGTTACTTTTGAAGCCGGTGTCCTATTTGTTGATGTACCTACCTCCTAACCTACCTACCTTGGCTGACACCGACTCCAAAAGTAACAATAATGACGTGGTAAACGCAAAGATTGTATATTAGTAAAAGAACAAGTTGATTATAAATTGTAGGCACAAAAATTAAGGAAATTATTTTATTACTTTTTAGTTGTTTTATTAAATTTGAAGTCGGTTTTAATTTTTGTTTAAAAATTTTCTAGTTCCCAAAGTGTGGTAAGTGCGCATCTAATAAATACCCAATATCACACTAATACTTCGTAGGAGCGGCGTGCCCAATATATTGGGTGGAGTGCCATCAAGGGCACGCGTGCCACTGGTTCGCCATCTCTGGTCTAGTGGGTATGGGATCGGCCTCTTGAGAGAGAATTCCGGGTTCGATTCTGTCCCCTGTGGTGCCATGAAATGGGTTTTACTAATTTTTTAGGTGAACCTGAACATCAGGCCATGGCTTGCTCACCGGTGAAAGAAACATCGTGAGGAAACCTGCATGCTCGATGAGATTAAAAATCTTTGATGGTATGTGAAGTTCACCAACCCGCATTGGGCAAGCGATCGATGAACTACCCAACACCCTCCTCGCCTGATTTCGAGGAGGAGACCCGTGCCCAGCAGTGGGACATATTATAAGGGTTAATGTCATTAATTTTATCTTTATATATAAAAATTTCGTGTCACGATGTATGTTCGCGATAAACTCCGAAACTACTGAATCAATTTTTATGAAATTTTGCAAGCATTTGTAATTTGGTCCAACTTGGGAGATAGGGTAGTTTTTATCTCAATTATTGATCTCTCTATATTTGTTATTTCAGATTAAATGTTTATATTTTATTACTGTATGCAGATGTCAAATTCTCAAGATGATGTCAAATCCAAAACTCATTTAGACAGAAAGATGACGTATTAGACCTTCATTATTAATTGACAACCTATGTAACTCAATGGTAAGCGCTTTGACGCTCAAGCCGGAGGTTGCGGGTTCGAATCCCGAATACCTTACACACTTTATATACCTTAGTCACTGCAACGTGTGACTAGTATTTAAGTATAAATAATTTTAGTAACTTAACTTTATTTTTGCTAGTACGATTTATTGGGCCATCGGCCATCTGTTATCACACGATGAGCCAGTCCGTGTTAGATGCGAGTGGCAAGAGATCGGTCGTCTTGGTGTTCATTGAGATGGCCTATGTTCAGCAGTAGATGGATAAAGACTGATTATGATCGTAAATCATGTCACCAATCATTATCATCGTCATCATAACAAAATATAAAAGTTGCCCTGGGCGACACCGAGAGAAACAGCTAGTTCAAAATTTCAATGTTGGTAAGAGATTGGTGTCGGTAATAGTTTTTATCGATGACAGCCGCTGGTCCAATCTGCTAATACGATTGGACCGGCCACATCCTCGGGGAATTCCCCGAGTTTAAGTTATTTTCGAAATTCTCAAGTAAAAGAGAATGTCGCAAGCCGGAACGTGTTCGTGCAAAGTTAGATCTGAAATAAACAAGTTAAAATGGTTGATTTAAATCCCTACATTAACTTGGTACACAGCTGTGTCCGGACTGATCAATATTATAATAGCCATTATCACTCTGAGATAATATAGTACTGGATTCTTGAAATCGGGTGAGTTGTTACAAAGATTCCATCAAAACTCACATTAGCTACCAAATAGCAGATAGGAGGTGAACGTGGTCACAGGAAGACAATCCGTCAGGTGATATTCGTTCGCCTATCCAAGGAACAATAAGGATTAATTTTAAAAAGGTTTTATATTTCTAGTTACTGATGCCTTTTTTTGAAGTGACAACTACTTTAGGCGCGGTACGCATATTTTTAGATGAGATAAAATCTCTGGATTCGCGACACCATTACTACCGGTATGAGACGCTATTTGACGTTTATATGACGTTTGATTTATTTATATAAGATTATGCAATATTTGTTTACATAACCAATCGTTAACACACTGACATGTCAATGTCATGCGGCCATTTTGTGCCTCGTTTAAATTGTATAGGTTGTCTTAATCTATTTCAGCATGTATTATAGGTATTTGAATTTAATTGTTTTGTTTTCACTTCTATCGGCAGTCCCTGTGACTGGTTGTTTTTTTTTATAGAAGAAGGGGCAAATGGACAGTCGGTTCACCTGATGGTAAGTGAAAGCGACATCCACTGACACATCAAAGTTATGTCATAATTACTGCATTAGCGTTATCATGGTTTTTGGTACGCAATCGTCCTTTATACGTAGGGCTCATTAGTACGTCTGAAGTAATCCTAGCTAACTTTGAAAAGGCAGCAGGCACACTTTGTTACATTGAAGTCGTCATGTGAACAAGAGACGCTAAATAAAGCACGAAAGGCTATGACTAACACAATTATTGCGTATAAGTTGACAACACAACCCCCTCGGCCACCTCTGGAGTGAGGGGAAAGTAAGGGGGTGCCCAATTATTTTATTACACCAATGACTTGACGTTTATGATCAGTTACCAAAATATCCTCCTCGTGAACGGGAAAAAATGAATTAAAGTCATTCGACCGCGGAGTTTATGGTTAATTGTGTAGTATATTTGTAGGAGTCCTTTTGGAGTTTTATGATAATTTCACTTATCGCCTCCCGTTTGTATTTTTATTGAAACAGCCCTTTATAAGGGCCTTTAACTATTCATGAATGTATATTTTTATTGAGGACATAATTTGATTTGCAGTACATCTTGAAATGTTATGAATTATGTTTTTTTGATGAAACTGCTTTTTACACGCTTTTTAACCGACTTCGAAAAGGAGGAGGTTATCAATTCGTCGGAATCTTTTTTTTTTTTTTTTTTTTATGTATGTTACCTGATTACTCGAAGATGGTTAGACCGATTTGAAAAATTCTTTTTTTGTTCTAAAGGGTATACTTCCCAAATGGTCCCATGATAAGGAAACCAGGATCTGATGATGACATCCCAGAGAAATCGAGGGGAACTTCCGAAAATCGTAGGGGCGACTAGTGCGTTTGATATTTTTTTTATTAAGTGTTTTGAACGACTACAATTTAATGAAGGTCTGGAGTCGATCTGATGCTGGAGCCGATAGACAATCGAGGGAACTCCTCAACGATTTACATCAGTAACCTTGTGTTTGGGCTTGATTAATTTGTGATGATGAGAACTTTACACCTAGATGGGTTATGACTGTCATTAGGGGTCTGATGATGAAGACAAAGGACAGTTAAGGGAACTCCTCAACAGTTTACAGTAGCTACCTTGTGTTTGGACTTAATTAATTTAAATTGAAGAGAACTTTGTACCCATATGGGTTATAAGCGCCATTACAGGTGTGATGATGCAGACCATACACAGTCGAGGGGAATCCTCGACGATTTACAGATTTTATTGGGCATAGTTCATACGGCTAAATAATATACCAAAATCATGTAATTTTGTTTAATTAATTTAATTTTACTTGTCGTTGTGAAATGAACAAAAAACAACTGTGCCTTTGAAGCGCATCATAGTTTTTCAAGGTCATCATAATATCCATTCTATATCTATATATTGGTGATGTTCTATACCTATATATAATGGAATTATTTAACGAATAGCAGCAAATCTGCCGTGATTGCTTTCGATTACATGTATATAAAGTTTTACGCAATTCCATTTCGGTTTTTTCATTTGTTATGTAATGACTTAAACCCTTTCTACGTTCATCTCATTAATACAGCGCTATCTAATCTGAGCAACGCGTTTAATAGTTCTATCCATATTTCAGACAAATAAAATCAGTTATCGAATTTTGCAATCACTAAAAATTAAGAAATAAAACAAAGATTGTATATTAGTAGAAGAACAAGTTGATTATAAATTGTAGGCACAAAGATTAAGGAAATTATTATTACTTTTTTGTTTTTTTTTTAATTTTGAAGTCGGTTTTAATTTTTGTTTAAAAATTTTTTATTTCTTAATTTTTAGTGATTTCAAAATTCGATAACTGATTTTATTTTTGTCTGAAATATGGGTAGAACTATTAAACGCGTTGCTCAGATTAGATAGCGCTGTATAAATGAGATGAACGTAGAAAGGGAAATCATTACATAACAAATGAAAAAACCGAAATGGAATTGCGTAAAACTTGATATACATGTAATCGAAAGCAATCACGGCAGATTTGCTGCTATTCGTTAAATAATTCCATTATATATAGGTATAGAACATCACCAATATATAGATATAGAATGAATATTATGATGACCTTGAAAAACTATGATGCGCTTCTAAGCCACAGTTGTTTTTTGTTCATTTAACAACGACAAGTAATAAAATTACATGATTTTGGCATAATATTATTTACCGTATGAAGTAAGCCCAATTAAAGCTGTAAATCGTCGAGGATTCCCCTCGACTGTGTATGGTCTCCATCATCACACCTGTAATGGCGCTTATAACCCATATGGGTACAAAGTTCTCATCAATTTAAATTAATTAAGTCCAAACACAAGGTAGCTACTGTAAACTGTTGAGGAGTTCCCTTAACTGTCCTTTGTCTTCATCATCAGACCCCTAATGACAGTCACAAGCCATCTAGGTGTAAAGTTCTCATCATTCAAATTAATCAAGCCCAAACACAAGGTTACTGATGTAAATAGTTGAGGAGTTCCCTCGATTGTCTTTCGGCTCCAGCATCAGATCGACTCCAGACCTTCATAAAATTGAAGTCCTTCAAAACACTTTATAAAAAAAATATCAAACACACTAGTCGCCCCTACGATTTTCGAAAGTTCCCCTCGATTTCTCTGGGATGCCATCATCAGATCCTGGTTTTCTTATCATGGGACCATTTGGGAAGTATACTATTTAGAACAAAAAAAGAATTTTTCAAATCGGTCCAGCCATCTTCGAGTAATCAGGTAACATACATAAAAAAAAAAAAAAACGATTCCGACGAATTGATAACCTCCTCCTTTTTGAAGTCGGTTAAAAATACTTGACATGACTTCACTTGATAATACGGCTATGCACGCGTACTAAGTATTTCATCAACATCAATCTTCTGCCGTCCACTACTTTATGAACCCCACTTGCATTTAAGTAGGTAAGTAAGAGGTAGTGCTATGCTGCTTTGCAGCCAAATTGGGCCGACACGACCGGGATGGTACCTCTCGCTCAAATAACAGCGGCGTCAAGTGACATGCTATGCTGTCGCGTTTCGTGCGGTTTGTGAGATTCCGGTGGCCCATTGGAGGAGATAGGAAAGAGGACGGCAACGCATTTACATAACTTTTGGTTGTCACCATAAGGCTCCGACGGTTGCCTCCTTATGACATAAAAAAATAGAGCCGGCCACTGCACGACAATCGTCAGTCCATCCAGTTACTATGATTTTGAAATTGGTTACATCATCATCATCAGCCTTTATACGTCCACTGCTGAACATAGGCCTCCCTCAATGAACACCAAGACGGCCGATTCCTCGCCACGCATCCGACACGGACCGGTCACTGTAAGAATATCGTCTTCCCATGGTTACATGCGTCGCAACAAAAAAAGGTTTTTCAAATTTGGCGACAGTTTTTGATTACTCCATTTTACAGCTCGTCCAATCTCGGGTTCCGTGCCCACTGCGTGCCTGTAAGGTTTAACACCTTATAAATCTTCACATAAAATATACAATGTTGTCACTATTGTTTCGGCTTTTACAATCTTGCTTTTTCTATAAAATTGTAGCGTTGGTAGAATTGGGTGTTAGTTTGATAAGTGATACATATAAGGTTTCGCCTTTTACAATCTTGCTTCTTCTAAAGTTGTAGCGTTAGAAGAATTGGGGTTTCGAAATTTAAATAGGGTTACAATAAAACTAATTTTATAGTTTTATCATAACGGGAGGTTAGTGAATATTAATTATATTAATTAAATCGATCGCATATAAGGGCAATAGTTTCGTTAGATTCATATATATGTGTGCCAGTAATTACACTGCCTGTCTTTCCCTTCTCTCCAAAATGCAGCAAAGCTGTTTGACGGGAGAAACAAGCAGAATGGCGGTATACATGCAGACGAGAGCGCGGCCCCCAGTAAAAGTTAAAGTGGTAAGTGGTCAACGTTTGCACATGTGAATAAATTAAATCACCCTGGAGTGGTATGTATGGTAGTGGTAATCACATCTGTGTATACTGAATTTAAGCCAGTCCGGTTGGCATACATAAAAGTCAAACGATTCAAAATTTTTCGTCATCATTGTCATTAGTGTCATCATCAATTTTTACCGTCCTCTCTTTCAATGAACGTCAAGACGGCCTATTCCCCACCGTTTGCATCCAAAGTCTTTGGGGGCGTTTTTACCACATTCAGCGCTTGGGCGAACTATGGCCTAATACTGACTAATACCCTTCTGATTTCGAGGACTTGTGCTCAGCAGGAAACGTATATGGATCGCTTATTTTTGTATAGAAGAGGGGATAAACGGACAGTCGGTTTACTGATGGTAAGTGGTAAGAGACATCCGTATATGACGAACATAACTAGCAATTATTAATAATAGCTATTTAATGAGCTTATAAAAAGTATTTGTTGAAACAATAAAAATATTCCCGTAAGCCGGTAATTTCCTGAGCACCAGTTATCCTCTTAGCGATCTTCAGATCAGAGCGAGTTTTCATCTTTAAGCTCCAATTAGCATTATTATCGATATTTTTATATTTAATACTCGAATAATCGAGGAGAAACATCGCTTGAGATGTTTTAATATCTTTGTTTACGCCTTTTCAATTATGTACGGAAAATTAATATTAAAAGATTACATAATAGAAATTCTATACATATATAATTTTATTAGTAGGTAGTAGGATTATGTAGATTTTTTTCATAATTAGTGTTTTATAGAAGAGGGGGAAGTCGTTACACCTGGTGGTAGGTAAGAGGTAGATCCATGCTGCTTTTCAGCCGAATTGGGACGGCATGACCGGGGAGGTACCTACCTGTTGCTTATAATACAGCATAAAGTGACAGCTTACTCATACCATGTTTTTCTTCAACACAATTATCACTTTCCGAGGCAGTTGGCTTCTTGCAGAAATTGCGATATGACACTTAAGTAATTCATACAATTTCGAGCGCCTTCTGTAGGCGGTCTGTCATATCATGCTATCGAACATTTATCGATGTGACTGATCGCCCACAGACGGCACCGTCCGTGGGGTTGGCTACGGCTCTCGGTGGTCTGACACATCCACATGCCATCCAACGCTCCTTTTATTTGTGCCAAAGTTTTTGTCAGTAAATGCTTTTTGTAGCATTTGATACGACACCTAACTCAAAAATGATGAGCATGCTATGACACTAGATCACGTGCTCCATAGTAGCGCTGTTACAAGGTCCGGCTTTTGGCGATTTGTAAGTTAGAGCGAACCAAAGTTAAACGTCGACGGCCGAGCTGTCGTAGCACTCTCCGGCAATATCTATATATATCCTAGCAACGTCGACAGGCGGACTGCCCCGGAAAGTGTTATTAATTTTGACGCGTTAACGTGTTATAAATTGATGAACACTGGCAGCTCGCACGCAAAAGAATCCCGTTCCGCTGTCAAACGTTGGCTTGGAAACCATTATTTATAACAAATGTTAATACGCGACAACGTGTTTTGTGTTTTTGTGTTTATTTCTACAATTTAATAAGATTATTAGTAGGTAATTGATTTCCTCCATAACTTTCAGTCTAATTTCATTTTGTTTTTCTCAAAACAGCGGGGGAAAAAGGTAATTAATATTTATTTTATTTTATTATTATTATTATTATCAATGTTTCTTTATGACGTTATCACCTAAAACTATGTCCCGTAACCCGACATTACAGACAACCAAAATTTTTAAAATAACCAAGACAATCACTACACCGAAGTCAATCTGATATGAAAAGTTCAATATATTCTTGAATAGATCGTTTTAAAGCCTAAATGTCGGTTTTACAGCCAGCCTTTAGATGAAGGTTGGGACCCCTTAACAGTTTTTTTGTGTAGGTGTAAATCTTAAAGCACATTTACGAGTTTCTCTCGGAGTGCCATGTGACGGGAGTCTGCGTTTTCTTCGTGTTAGCATTTTGTTTTTTTTATTAAGCCTAACACTAGAAGTAGACCTTAACTACTGATATATTTTATGTTACTTGGATAGGCAAACTGGCAACCGTGCCACCTGATGCTAAGTGGTCGCCCACGAACATAACCTGGAACTAGACTAGGCAACTTATTTATGTGTAGCATCCTGAGACATAGCAGTTAAGTCTCGGTGCCAGTAACGCCTGTCTTGCCCTTCTCTCCGAAACACAGCAAAGCTGTTTCACGGGAGAAACAAGCAAGATGGTACCCATGCAGCCGGGAGCGGAGCACAGCGCACCATGTAATGTTATATGCTAATTATGAGCATAGTCACATGCTATAGCTATAACTTATTTGTTCCTAGCTTTGCTGTATTGAAACGAAGGACCAAAAAAACAGTGAAATTATTGGCGGCAAGCCCTACTACTACTAACTCTCTACATTTTACCACTTTTTTGGCTTCTATGCCAGATTTTTTTTACGCCATAAAAAGGCAACCAAGCAGTCGGAGCCTTAAACTACCGAAGCCCATAGACACAACAAAAAGTTAAGCAGATGCGTTGCATTCCATTTCCTTATCCCCCGCCCAAAGGACCATCGGAAACTCACAAATCGCACGAAACGCGTCAGCATAGCTGTCACTTGACGCCGGTGTTATGTGAGCGAGAGGTACCCTGTCGTACCGGCCCAATTCGGCTGCAAAGCTGAACTACCTTTTACTTTAATCCAACCATCTAATTTTAAATTTAGATTTATCCAACTATTATAAACAGGATCTATACAGAAACATTTATGATATTTAAAAATACGGCTTAGACCATATCTCCGTATAGCTTGACTAGAGAAACATCACTTTTAAGGGGTCATGAAATTTTTAACGTTCGCGCGGTCAAGATTTAAGGGGCGGTCACGGCATATAGTGCATTCCGTTTTAGTACTTGTTTATTTTGGATTATCCTCGCAGGAATATGAACAGGCAACAATAACTTTAAGAGATTTTCGAGTTAAGATAAATATTAATTGATTCATAAAGAGTATATTATTATATACTGTATATACATTTTTTGCCTCCGCTAGTTTAGAAACTGGCTTCGGCTTCTCCTGGGAAGTGGTGGTCCTCGCCTCAAACTCTCCGCTGATACGCCGGACGGTACGGGTCTGATCGAGCTGTGGTGATCACATCATGATGTTGGGTGTTTTTATAAAAAATCAGCTAAGATACAAATTAAACAGATATCGATAATAGGTAACATTTAAGTTGGTTCTGACGTTTTGAGGTTACAAAGGAACCGTTATGGGAAAGAACACATTTTTTTTGCTTTTACGCCGGGAAATGCTCTGAGGCATCCCGCCTGGGGAGTGGGTCATCCCAGGTGGGTATGTGGGACTCGCTGCGCCGAAAGGTGGCAAATGGACGCAGCTCTACCTACTAAAACCCGGCGATAACCAGTGCCACCTTGGTAAGGTGCACCGGATCTGTTAAGCTAACAGGGCACCTCGACCCGCAAGGGACCGACGTATCCGGACCACAGAACAACCCCTCTCAACGTCGGGACAGTACCATGGGGTGAGGCTCCCACAAGGGGTGAGCCCTTGCCTCCTGCTCTTTTGTCCCCTCTTCTTACAAAAGCCCCCTCGGCTCAATTCGCTTCGCCCAAGGTGCTGAGCTCACCCTAGGCTACTGAGCCCCACCGCCACGTCAAGGCTTGAACCATGGTGGGGATGGGACAGAACCCAAACCCATGGCAGTCTAAGGTACATTATTTTTGTTTTTGTATGCTATATGGTAAACTGAGCAGTGGAAGCCTTTTGGCGACAATCGACGCCCATACACATCCGCACGACCAGAGGTTATATAAATGTGTGGAAAAGGGGGGCACGTTTTCCCTATCCCTCCAAAGGGACATCGGAAACTTACAAATCGCACGAAACACGTCAAAATAGTTGTCAATTGACGCCGGCGTTATTACTTACTAGCTGTTGCCCGCAGCTTCGCCTGCGTCAACTTAGATTTGCAGCCGTACGCGGATTGATGATGATTATTTTTATAGCCTAAGTTACTCCCTATAACATCAGCTATCTTCCAGTGAAACTTCCATAAAAATCGGCCCAGCCGTTTCAGAGATTAGCCGGAACAAACAGACAGACAGACAAAAATTGTAAAAAAAAGGCTATTTTGGTATATGTCGCGTGTAAACATCCATATGCGTTCATTTTTATTTTGATATTACAAACAGACACTCCAATTTTATTTATCTGTGTAGCTATATATATATATATATATATATATATATATATATATATATATATATATCTCCTTATCGATTTCTAATGTTTATGCAAAATCACTTATTATAATGAAACAACTTATAGCGATTTTTAAGATGTTTACATTTTGGTGTATGTATTATGGTATAAAAATTAAAATCCGTATTTTTTTTATAGAAGAGGGGGCAAACGGACAGTAGGTTCACCTGATGGTAAGTGATAGCGACATCCACAGACACCCGCTACACCAGAGGGATAGCAGGTGCGTTGCCGATTCATTGTGTTTCCTTATTTTAAAACAATACCACTCTATACAGCTTATAACAATATACTATACAGCCTATATCAAAATGAACTTAACGATTTCGCAATACATTTATACATATTTTATATCTTTCCATCGATAAATGGGTATCGGAAAAAAATATCAGAACATAAAAATATTGTAAATTGAATTTACGACTGAAGCAATAAAAATAGCTTGTTACTATACAATGCTACGCTAACAATGTGTTTTTTTTGTAAAAATGTCTAAAGCGTTTTTGAAAATTCTGGTGTTTCTGTATTTCTCGTATATAGACGTTAGTGGTAAGTTTTAAGCTATATATGTTTAGAGTTTAGGTAGTCATCGTATTCAACTTCTCTCTATTGCACTCATGGAGAAAGTAAATCTGTACAGATTGGCAAAAAAGAGTATGACGTGGTGACAGGTGGAACTAAATATTTTACTAAATGGAAACCTATGATGTTTACAATACTTGGCCGACAAATACTAGATTTTGAGTAAAGCTTAGTGTTTCACGTTTATTTTTAACGATTTGATTAAATTATCTTGCCGATTTTCCATATTATGATGAGACCTAAGTGTAAGTGGCGCCCTCATATTTTCCATACTCTTTTTTGCCAAGCTGTACAGTGGCTGTACACTTTTTTGTAGGAAAGTTTGGGAATTTATTTCCCCAAATTCCAAACCTAATAATGTACTTGAACTTCCACAAAGATAAAATTTCAACACCTACAAAATTAGTAGATATAGACACAGCTTTTCTTACATAAGGCGACTGTTATTTTTCAGGGGCAGAAACCAGTGAACGAAAACCTAATAATATTTTACCAAACGAGTAAGTTAATAAAATAAAAATACAGTGTATGTCACAGTTGGGCGTGGGTCTTTTAGAAATCAGGTTGTATATAGATCCCCACCACGGTTCAAGCTTTGTCCTGGCGGTGGGGCTCAGTAGACTAGGGTGTGTCCAGCACCTTTAGCAGGGGCCAAGGGGCGAGGATGGGAACCTTACCCCATTGTACTGTCCCAACGTTGGGAAAGGTTGTTCTGTGGTGCGAGACAACCCCTCTGTGGAGGCGGCGTCGGTCCCCTGAGGTGCTGACTAGCCGTCATGGTGACCTGTTTGCTCTTTAGATCCGGGTCACCTCACCAGAGGCGGCATTGGTGGCACTCGCCGGGTTTTAGTGGGCAGAGCTGCGTCCTCTTACCAGCTTTCGGGCGCAGCGAGTCCCACATACCTGCCTGGGGAGACCCACTCCCCAGAGGGATGCCACAGAGCATTTCCCGGTGTTAAAGAAAAAAAAAGGTTGTAGATATATAGATCACGAACACCCTTAAAAATGTCATTATGCATGCAGGTTGATTGATTTCGTGCTCTCGATATTTCATAACAAAGACCCTTTCTCACTGTACACAGGTCAGGCACGAACACATCTCTCACATGTAATTCCGACTCCAAGCCCACTAGATTAGACCGTCAATCCCGCCAAGTGTAAACAATTTATATAATACTAGCGGCCCGGTACGTGCTTCGCTACGTATAAAGTGAAATAAAAAAAATAGGAACATCAAATTAATTTATTCAAACAAAAAACTATATTATTAATTGCTAGCTATTTTAAAACTTATTGTTGTACTGTCAACACTGAAAAAAGTTTCAATATGACCCCAACTGAAAAGTTTCAATTTGAAAAATGATGAACCGCTCGACCGATTTTGTGCAAACTTCACATAAACCATCTACTAAATAGTCCGAACAGTCTTAAGTTATAAAATTACAACGAAAAGTGGCATTGATTTTTATATATAAAGATATACTGAAGTAGTATGCCATTATATGAAAAGAAACAAAACTTATTTAAAATCTTCGATACAAACTAATCTGGCTTATCTCTATAACGTGACGTGCAATAACGTGAAGCAAAAACATTTGTACCCCTTTTTAAGAGGTTTGCGCAAACGAAGGAATTTGAAATTTGGTAGAGTTAAAGATTCAGTGGAGAGGTAGTTGAGAAAGCTATTATTTTTATGTAATATGTATAATAAATACATTAAATTGATTAAATAAAATTTTACACACACTACAATACGTACTCTACGATACGCACACATTCAAAATTGAATAATGACTACAATGTCAAACAATAGATGGCGTATGACGTTTAGTTTTTATTTTACAAATAAGTTTTAAGGCATTAGTTTTTAAGTACTTTCAAATTGTATTTGAAGTTGATTTTTTTTTAATCGACTTTCGATCGTTGCGCGACCTCTAGTAATATATAAATAAGTAATATTGTTTAACATTTCAGGAAAGCAGCGGCAAATGACAGCCCACGGAGGGAGCACCACAATAAGCTTGTTTCCAGATTGTACGTTTTAGCATTGGCACCTCTTTTTTTAAAGCTTAGTAATGGCATAATGACAAATTAATAACTATTTAATAATAATAAAAACAATAATTCTTATTTTGCTGCGTACACCGGTGGGAGGGCTGCGCTGTGACACGCTTTTGTTTGCTTGGGTACCACCATCCTGCTTGTTTCTCCCGTGAAACAGTTTTGCTGTGTTTTGGAGAGAAGGGCAGGACAGGCAGTATAGTTACTGGCACCGGCATTCTGCCCTGTCTCACTGTTCTGGCCTATCCTATCCTGTTCTATAGGAAGAATACTAAAGCCTACAAATACTTCATATGACTCTACATCTGGGTTCTGGATTCGATAATAAGTAAATTTATATATTTTATGCTCATTCCGTGTTTTGTTTTTACAAGAAGAGGGGGACAGTCGTCTCACCTGGTGGTAAGTGATACGCGATTTCCATAGACACCCGCTACATCCATAGTAGGTGCGATGCTGGCCTTATTTATTTTGGATTGCCGAAACAGTGTGTTTTAATTAATATTTTCAAGTTCAGTATGAAATTAAATGCAATTATGTATTTTAGTACAAAGATTGGACTCAACGAGAAGAATGTCAGAGAAGTTAAACATAAAGAAAAAGTTAAACGGCCGAAAGTGAAACAGAATGCCCGAACCAAGTATGTACTTTTATAATTTGTGCAAAATTTTATTGAAAGGACAAATCAATAATCGTAATTTTTTTCCACAATTTCTCTATTAGTTATGCTTTTGTTAAATAATTTATTCAAATTAGAATTTAACATTAAAACCTGGATATTTTTTAAACAAAAAACTTAATTTTTTCCACTCATTGAACCTCTTCTTAGAAGAAAAGATCGCCGTTGGAATGGAAAAAAGTATATTTAAAAAAAATGACAATTTTTTAAACAATGAGAGCAAAATCATTAAAAAATATTTTAATAGTTTGCAATAATAAAAAACCGAAACAATCGGAATATTTGAAAAACTATTTTTTCACGATACACGAAAAGCGAAGAAGAAAAAAGGGGTTTTTTACTAAATTGTTTTTTTACTTTTGCAATTTTTTAGCTAGAATTTAACTTTTTAGACACGATAAACTTTTTAGACAAAATAGGTACGCTTCATACCTCATTGATAATTTTTTTGAGGAAGGCGAACCGGAATTACAAAAATGACACTTGTGCACTAGACTATCAGGCATGTAAGCTTCTAAGTTTTCTTTAACCGGCGAGCAGGCGATGTTCTCATGTTTTTTATGATGATTTTTCTAAATTTTTCACGACTCAAGTGCACATACTACATAGTTTTATTTTTTAGGTTTTATTATTCTTTATTATGTATTATAATAATCCTAAAACTCTTTTTTCACTTTTTCCACTTTTATTTTTATTTTATATATATATTACAAATTTAGATTAAATTACACGACTTTGTCGAAACCGGTCGTGTAATTTAATCTAAATTTGTAATATATATAAAATAAAAGTGGAAAAAGTGAAAAAAGAGTTTTATGATTATTATAAAACATGAATTTCAATCATCAATCAGTTATATCTATCTCTATTATGTAGTTGAGGGATCGGTTGTCTTGGCGTTCTTTGAGGGAGGCCTATGTTCAGCAGTGGAGGGATATAGACTGATGATGTTCTTGATGTAGATCTTATATTACCTGTTGCTCGCAGCTTGTCGCGCGACAATTCAGATTTACCACAGCAACATCTGGACTGATCATTCATTCATTATTATGCTAGTATCTATCATTGTGTCAAAAAATCGGTTGTCTGTAAAGTCGGTTTACTGACGATAGTTGAACGTGACAACGTCATAACAAAATGGGACGCCTAAGATCGAGGTAACGCCGCATACGTCATGTTTTTTCGTTCGTGCAGCCGGCTCCATTGAATTATAAGACGTTGTCACGCCAAAAAACATCTTTTAGGTGTGAAAATGTAACAGATAGCTATACTAAATGTATCATTATTATATATTATAAATATGAATTATTATTTTCAGATCAAGGTATAATTGTAGCTATTCCATGCTACACGACGAGGAGGAGGAGTAAGTTTGTTTCATGAGTACATAGTATTTAAACAAAAAGCTAGAGCACCAACCGACTGACTTTTAAACTCCGATAAATTGAAGTGAAAACGTTTTGACGCATTTGGCTCTCCCTTAAAAACTTCTTGGCCTAATGACCCAAGTGTCATAATTTCATATGAAAGGACCCATAAACAATAAGTACTGCATATATGGTTTGATTTTCTTATGATAAAGCAGAGAAAGATGTTTCATGGAAAAATGGTAGTTACCAAGACGGAAGCGCCGTATAAAGCACATATTCTATTTATAGATATTATTAATTAATTTTTGTATTCAACCTTAATATAGAAGATAAAAGCGACTTCTTAACCTGTAACCTTCTGTAAGCTTCAATTGATACATCTGGAAATAATATGTTCATTCCATTTTGTTTTATTAATACCTTTTTGGACTTTTTATAGCGTAAATGAATTAGGTGTTATAAACCCGTATGCGGAACATCCAGAACTTAATCCTTACGACGTAAGTATGTTGCTACGAGATGATTTCGAATGCTATTGCTAAAACAGTAATCAAAAGTATATTAATTCTTGCAGATAAAAAACAGCCTGCTAAGAATTTTTCGCAAGTTCAACGAAGCCAACGTTACCGCGGAGGTCATAGGACAAACAGTGGAATACAAAGACATAGTGCTTATAAAGGTTACCGACAAGAAAGGCGACTCTGACCTATTTTGGCGGACAGACAATGACAAGTACGAGACTAGTGCAAAGGAGAAGAAAATAATATTTATAGTCCATGGCCTGGTGACGGCGTATGTTCACAATATCCCGTGTCTACATCGAGTGACGGATTTTAGAGAGCTGGTCTCTTTTTATCTAGCCCATTTGCAAGATTTCGATATATTTATAATCCCACTCGCTAATCCGGACGGCTTTGCCAGGCATGTATGTATCATTTGTAGCCTATAAATGGAAAAAAATACTAACAATGACTCCATGTTTTGTTAGTTCGTAGAGACTTATTTTACAGGTGATGAAAACGGAAGCTTATAAACAAAAATAGGTTCGTTCATGACACGGTGTAGATTATACTAATAAGAATCTATCAACAGTGAAAGAAAAAAATAAGGAAACCTGAATATCTGATAAGATTAAGATTGTGAGGGTGCTTAAACTTCACCGACTTATAATGGGCCAGCACAGAAGCCTATTAACTCCTAGATAGTACAATGATGTCCAACATTAAGACTAAGAGGCTTGAGCTAGTAGAGTAGCTACTAGCTAGTATGGCAGGTTATCCTCTCCCTCTGCGAGGACGTGATGTCGCAGTAGAAGTAGGCAGAGTGGGAGATGGAGCACACTGGCGCCTCTTTCCGCAGAAGAGCACGGCGGCGACAGGCGGTCGTACCGCCGTGAGGGACCTGTGCGCACCCTTAGGCATCCTTAGGTGTCCAGTGTGTCTTAAGCAGAGAAGGAGGAGGGGACCCCTCACCTTCCAAGAAGAGTGCCGGATGGCACACCATTGTGACCCGGTGCAGAAGTCCACAGCTCCCTCACCGGGTCACCCAGACGGCGAGAAGAACACCGCTGGGGTTTAGTGGATAGAGTCTGTGTCCACCTTATCATTTTCCCGGGTGCAGAGAGTCCCACATCCCCCCAGGTGGTATGCCTAGAATTATATTGTGCGTATCCAGCGAAACCAAAAAAGAAGTAAGTAGTATATTTAAGCATTATACTTTCAGGACCCACATTGGAATAAAAACGTTTCACCTCAACAAGATTGCGATGGTGTTGCTCTGGATCGTAACTTTGACATAGCCTGGAGGAACCACACGATATCCTCGTGCAGTCCGTTGTACCCCGGACCGAGACCGTTCTCTGAGGCAGAGTCGAAAGCTATCAAGGATGTTCTACACAGATATTCAACCAAGATAACAGCGTATATAAACGTGCATGCCGTCAACAACGATTATGAATTTCAGGTAATAACACATTTTTGTATGATCGGCACGCTAGATCAGCGATCTTATCGTTCATTGACAGAGGTGTATGTCTAGCAGTATGTGGGCACAAAGTGATAATTGATAATTCCATTCGGTGTCGAGAACCTTGGTCCGTGGGGTCTTAGCGCTATAAGGCTTTTTAAGGAAAGAGCAAAAAGGTTAGTCGACATCACAGAAGACCGAAGAGCTGGCAGCTACCTCGGACAAAGAATTAGTCTTGCAATTCAAAGGGAGAACGCTGTCAGTATCTTCAGAACCTTGCCTAAAGGGACTCCTTTTTATTATATATTTTAGTTATTTTATTATATTTTTTAAGGTTTTTAGTGTTAGGTTCTTTGTAATTGAGTGATAATAATGTCATAATGATGATATTGGTAGAAGACTTTAGTAGAAGAGTTTCCGTTCTTTTATTATGATCTAGCTGCCGCATAGATATATTTCACAACATGATGACCACCGATCTTACTTCATCTTGAACATTATGTGGCGGCAATCCTGGCAAATTGATTAAGTTCGAATAATCTGATACATAATTGACGATATCATCTTGAAAGTGACCAAGTTGATATTTATTTTTCCTATTTTTTTTTGACTGATAAATACATTTTTATTACAAGGGCGACACGGTGTTATACCCAAAGGGTTACACCGATGTTCAATCAGACGAAGATAAATACCTGGACCTGAAAGGTGAAATCGACGAGGCCATGAGCAATGCTAGCTTCAAGTTAATATCAGTAAACGTTGACACGATGCACAATTGGTATGGGAAAGTCTCTGGGACAAGTGTTGACTATGCTTCAAAGGTACGTACTCTATGGAACCCAGATACCTGCAGTATATTATCGACACGACATACATGGCACCTTCAATTTAGGAGTTTATGAATGTCGATGATAACTTAGTACCAGGTGAATCGACTGTCCGTTTGGCCCCTCTTTTATAGGTAAAAAGGACAGAATGAACTTTAACGAATATGTATTATGTTTTGGTTTATAGAGCATTCTAATGCCAGCTCTTGCCATTTAACACAAGGCGAATAAAAAACAACCAAACACTTTATCAGATTCTCTATTGCGCCTTCTTTTGCACTGGGAAATGCTTAGGCATCCCGTGGAGGACGGGGCACTCCTCAGGCGGGTATGGGACTCGCTGCGCCCGAAAGATGGTAAGGTGAACACAGCTCTACCCACTGTAACCCGGCGAGTGCCACCAATGCCCCGTTTGGTGAGGTGCCTAGATCTTTTGAGCAACAGACGCCACGTTCACAGAGGGGTTGTCCCGCCCCATAGAACAACTCCTTCCAACATTGGTACAGTGCAATGGGGCGAGGTTCTCATCCTCGCCCCTTGTCTTTTGCTCTTTTGTCCCCTCTTCTTATAAGGGGACACAACCTCTCTTGGAGCATACGGTATTTCTGGATTGATAATATTTATAATTCACAAGCCGAATAATTCGAAAGCCAATTAAGCATTGTTGGTCCATCTATTTCAGGTGTACGGGATACCATTCGCTATGGAGTTTCTAATGCAGTCGTACATAACAGACTTTGAAGTAGCCGACTACGTTGAAACACACAATCACGCATCTTTGGTGCAAATCTGGAAGAGAGTCATCGATACGGTTTTTAAATTTATACGGAAAACCAATAATCCTACTGAAGCTGATTAAATAAAGGAATTTATAAATTTTTGGTACTTTTTTGGAAGGGATAAATAAGTTATATCGAGGCAACGGATAGAGTTAAGCCTGGAACAATATGTGCTGTGTCTTGTGTTAGTCAGATCCAGGCCACTCCCCCTTCCCCCTTACGAGGAGTAGTCTGGCCTTCGCCGGGGCCAGCCTGTCACTGAGGTGATCCTGTCTGTTGCCTGCATATCCGGGACTCTCAAGAAGCGGCTGAAGGTGCTCGCAGTGGTTTTAGTTAGGGTAGGCACTCCCAGGTGCGAGTCCCACATTGGATCAGGATCTACCCGAAGATCCTGGCTGCACCCATAAGGATTTCCCTGCGAAAAAAAAAACAAAGGACACTCCCCGTCAAGAGGCTGAAGACAACTCGCAGTGGTTTTTGTGCGGTATACCGGCACTAGGGGTAGATTGGGGGGTGCCGGGAGTCCCATTAATTCCCAGGGACGACCCTTTCCACTGCGACAGCAAAAAAAAATGGAACAATAAGTGCTAGATGTTAGTGCCGGAAACGTTACTTTTTATAGACTATAGTTAGTTACCAAGGTTGAGTTCTAGCTTTTAAATCATAATCTTCCAAATTCTTTTTTTTTATGTCTAGTCTACATTTGTAAGACCATTCATAGACGATTTTTCGAGTGGATTATATAATAAAGTAAGCTTGTTAGAACGTTGTATTGCGGGTACTAAAACAATATAAATTTAACGTATTTTAGCGAACTACAAACTACATATATATTTATTATAATAGCCTGTTTGGGCTTGCAACCCGGGACAAGTTTATCACTACAGGTCTATCAGTATCAACACTAGGTACTTATATGTCCCACTGTTCGGTACTTCTTCCCGAAATCAGGCGAGGAGGGTTTTGGGCCGTAATTCACCGGTGTGCTGGCCCAATGTGGGTTGGTGAACTTCACACAACTTCAAATACCTTTAAACTCATCAGGCATGCAGGTTTCCTCACGATGTTTCCTTCACCGGTAAGCAAGCAATGGTTTCATGTTCAGGTGCACTTAGAAATTTATAAAAATCCATTTCTAGGCATCACTAGGGGTCAGGATCGATCCCGGACCTCTCGAGAGGTCCCATATCCACTAGACCATCGTCGCTCACCATCTTTGTAAACTAATTTTTATTTTAATATAACTATTCTATACGGATTTTATCGCGGTTAATTAAATTTCTAATCTTGGTCAAAGGAAGATATTTTTTGCTTGTTATTATCAATAATAATTAAAACCTTATTACATATTAAATAAAACAACATAAACACGACCTGGGGCGGGTCAGGATTGAACATCGGACCTCTCGGCTCTCATTCATGAGGCTGAGCCCATACCCACTAGGCCATCGTCGCTCACCGATGACCATAGATATACATTTGTGAATAGAATAATATTATTATATTAAAAATAATAAAAAAGTTGTATTATCATAACAGGATATTCTTTTGTTGATCCTAAATCGTCACTTTCTCTCAACTTGAGTCATGTAAGTCATATTTTTTCGTACATATTATATACAATGCTCGTTACTAATACAATCTTAATTGAGCCAAAACACAATAATCATCAATGTATTCTTTACTACTACAAGTAGTAACATAAACATAAGCGGTCGCACATTTTATGGTGTAGGTAGCTTGGGAATGAAGAAAGTGAACACTTGTCAAGTATGCCTGGTAGTCACATGGCGAAAGGCCACACCTGGTGTTTAGGCCAGGTGTTTCACTTTCTTTTTAACACGTGCCTCTATTGTAGCGCGTGATTCGGTCACGTAGGATACGAAAAAAATATTAACGAAGAATTTAAAGACAAAAAAATATTTTTATGATTAAGTAAATAAATTAATATTGAGATCGGCTTTTTTTATTTTGTTAGTGACAAACTCGTTAGTACTTTCTATGTCCTCTCTATATTTTTTCACAATTCCATAATAATAATAAGTCTTTTTATTTTCCATTCCGTCACCAAACGCCTGTACTTCTTAAAATTAAAGCGCCTCACACTACATATGCATGCAAAATCGTGCAAAAGAAAACATCACTATGATACGGTTTATTCTTACCTCGTGCCTATAGAATAACATTTCGCCTTGACAATCAGGTATAATATAATTAAGCGGTTAAAATTTTACCGGCTGAATTAGTAAGTACCACCATCTTGCTTGTTTCTCCCGTCAAGGATTGTAATTACTGGTATCTTACGTCAGGATAGGCAATACATAAATGATTTGCCAGGGCTAGTTCCAGGTAAACTACAGTGTAGTTAATATACGGTCATGGGCCACTTACCATCAGTTGGCACAATTGGCAGTTTGCCTCAATTAACATAGAAAAATCCAACTTACTGCTTGGTAGTGCGTCTGTCAGTATGACCACCGACTCTTTAACCAAAGTCTAGCTGCGGTAGAGCTGGTCAGGACGCGCCAGTTCGGAGACAATGCATTACGCATACGGTCTTTTGATATGTTAGTTAGATAGGCAAACTAATGTTAAATCAACTTGGTATGTGGTAAACGTAGTTTATGGACATTATACCTATGACTAGCTAAGGCAGATACAAGTAGATGGTAAAACTTGGTGTTATTACCCTGCCTACAGCCCTTCTCTTTGAAACATTACATAGCTGATTGATGGAAGGAATGAGCAGTGTGGCGGTGGACTCGGCCCAGCATACCCTCGAGGTGTGCCCGAGATGGGCGGCGCTGCGTCATGATCTGACATCGGTCATCGGAGGGGACTTGTCTCTGCCGAGTGTCATCACCGCGATGCTCGGTGACGATGAGTCCTGGACGGCGATGGTTTCCTTTTGCTCGTGTCGGGTTCAGGATGGGAACCTGGGCCCAGTATGACACGACGTCACTTTAGTGACGACTTGGTTTTAGTTTACGGGTAGGGCACTCCCAGGTGCGAGTCCCACATAGGATCAGGATCTACCCGAGATCCTGGCGACATGCGTAAAAAGCCTTTCCCTGCGATAACAAAAAAAAAGGAATGAGTAGGATGGTGGTATCCATGCAGACGGCGAGACACTGCGTATCCCTCATACCTCCTCCTATCTCCTCCTCCTAGGTAGGTCCTCCTCCTAGGTAGTTTCTCCTCCTCCTAAACTGTAATAAATACTATGTTACCGGTATATGTTGTGTGAGCGTCGCTGACATAGCGGGGATGTGTCCTCCATTAGTCTTTGTTCTCGTATCAATGAGGCTCCGTTACTTGGGTTCCGTTATCCATATATAAAATCCACTCTCTTTTATGCATCCCCCTTTTTTTTCTTTTGCTCCGGTAAATGCTCTCGGTATACCTTGGAGGAGGGGGAACTCCCGTGGCGGGTATGTGGGACACTCTACGCCCGAATGATGGTAAGACGTGGTGTGGTGATGGTGGACGCAGACAAATCTTGATTTTTATAATAGTTGGACTGAACTGGCAGACGTCCAACCTGATAATAAATGGTCAACCTCGCTAATGAACATAACCAGTTTACCTAGAACTAGTCCAGACAATTCCTGTGACCTATCCGGAGACATAAGATATTAAGTCTCGGTGCCAGTAATTACACTGCCTTGTCTTGCCCTTCTCTCCGAAACACAGCAAAGCTGTTTCACGGGAGAAACAAGCTAGATGGTGGTACCCATGCAGGCGGGTAGCACGGTATGCCGTGTTTACAATAATTTTAATAGTCAATGTCTTTCCTAAAAACGTAATATATTTGCTTGCCAAATAATATCACTACTCGACCATTAGTATAGGCAAGAAGAAGTAACGCTCAGAGTAATGTAAATGATAACGGTAAGGGCGCGGCTCCACCGCGGCGCACGGAGAGGCTACGCACGTATGTCAAGTTGCGCTTTATAAGAAAATATATTATGTAATGTTTCCATTGCAACTCACGGACACGCTACGCATTAATTGGCGACATTTTCTTGCAATTGACATTTTAACACACGTGAGTAGCATTTGCGCGCGCCGCGGTAGAGTCGCGCCTTAATAATGATAATTGATGCATGGATGGCTGTGCAGTGTGATTTTGTGCAGAACCCGAGTCTAGTCTAACATCTCACAAATAGGTTTAGCGTAGGCGGTCCCACGACATCGGTGGCATCTCAGTGACACTTCGGTCCAGGCGCTCGCAACCTTTTAAGGCGGTACCATTTTTATAAAATTAACATAATAATACACAAGATATAGGTTGAATATACCAGTGGGAGGGTTCGGCTTAGCCGGCTGTATGAGTACCATCACCTTGCTTGTTTCTCCCGTGAAACAGCTTTGCTGTAATTCGGAGAGAAAAGCAAGACAGGCAGTGAAATTACTGGCACCGAGACTTAACATCTTATGTCTCAGGATAGGCAACACATAAATGAGTTGCCTGGGCTAGTTCCAGGTAAACTAGTTTATGTTCATAGGCGACGTCGACTATTTACCATCAGGTGGCACGTCTGCCAATTTGCCTACCCAACTAACATAAAAAAAGGTTTTCAGGTAAAATAATGTTAAATTATATTAATATTATAAGACAAATACGTCCAATGCCAAATGTATGGCAAATAGTCAATGATATAATTTGATTATTATACATTATACTACATAATATTATATTTTGACTTTTATTTTGTAGAGCACAATATATCAGCATTACCTACAATGTTTTGTTCACCGTATTGTCCATAATCTTATATGGTATGTACTGGTTGTAGACAATTTATATTCTAAGTGCAAAATCAAATTGGAGATGTAGCCATATTTGACTATCCATAATTTATAACAGATATTATGTCTCCTTATAAATGTAGTGTGAATATGGAATACAAATATTAGGATCTCAATACTTAAAAAAAAAATTGATTATCTTTTTTGCAAATATCCTGAACTGAAATAGTACTAGCGTATAATTATCATCATCATCATCAGCCTTTATCCGCGCCCTGCTGAAGATAGGCCTCTTTCAATGAACGACAAGATGACCGATTCCTTGCCACTCAGTGTTTATTCGTTTCTAATGTTAGCTCGAATTGAATTCAATAATAATTATAAAAGGAATTAGGAAGGGTGTGTAAAATCCTAATAAGCCTCAATAAAATTCGTCAATAGCTGTTTAATATCATCACCGTATTCTAAGTCAAAGGTTGCACACACCAGCCCGGGTCATTGACCCCAGCTTATAATCTGGTCCTCATTGTTTTGTTCAGGTTTCCAGTGATTAATTCATGTATCGGTACTTTACTGTTACATCTTGTGGCATCATCTAGTTGTGGCACCCTCGAGGACTTCTTTTTTTAACACGCATTTATTAGTTTCACCTGTATGTATGTTTGTTTGTATGTATGTAACCGACTCCTTTAGACTTGATTTTGACTCACTTCTAACGACCAGATTTTGTTCACACTTTGTGGATTTATCGAGGACCGATGACAATACAATAATTTTATAAAATTATTCCAATATCCTGATCAGCATAATCAGGATAGCACATGCTAGGAAGGCATAAGGCGCGCAACACATCACTTGTGTTGTTTTTAGTCTCTCACTTATTTCTAAAGTGATTGCCATTAGTTGAGTACTTTAATTTAATAAAATCTTTAATTAAAAAAATCGACACTAAAAAGTAAAAATAAATTATAGTTTAAAAAAAATTAGTTAATAAAACTAAAAAACACGCATTAATAGCAAACCCAACTAAAATTTGAAAATAATTTTTAATGGATGAATTAAATGGGTTAACAAAATTACTTATTGTGAAAAAGCGTAATGCTTGTAATTAAGTTCTTATATTAACTTCACTTTTAAGAAATAGATACCGATGAAATATTTTTAATAATGAATATTGAGCACCTCACGCTTTTTTACAATAAGTAATTTTGTTAACCCATTTAATTCATCCATTAAAAATTAATTTCAAACTTTTAGTTGGGTTTGCTATTAATGCGTGTTTTTTAGTTTCTTTAAACTATTTTTTTTTCTTTTCTTTCATCTTTTTTACGAGTGGGATGCGCTTGTGCCGCGCAATTGTCTGCAAGAATAAGCTACATGCATATGTCTTCGAAAAACACGTTTGCTTCTTTTTAGAAATGAAACGCACTACAGGCAAGTATATTTACTGATACCGAAACATATCTCCTAATGTCTCAGTATGGGCAAGGCTGGCCGGTGAACTTATGTATTTTCATGGGTGACGTTGACTACTCACTATCGTTTCAATTTTTTTCAAATCAGAACTGTAGGTTCAGAGTTTAGTGAGTTGCAACAAACGAACAAGTAAACAATTCGCTGCTCTTACGAGTTGGGAGGGGTTGTTCTGCGGTGCCGGACAACCCCTCTGTGGAGGTTGCGTCGGTCCCTTGAGGGGCTGACTAGCCGTCAAGGTGCTCTTTTTGCTCAATAGATCCGGGGTACCTTACCAAAGGCTTACATTTGTTGCACTCGCTGGGTTTCAGTGGGTAGAGATTGAGTCCACTTACCGTCTTTCGGGCGCAGCGAGTCCTACATAACCGCCGGGGGAGACCCCACTCCCCGCGGGATGTTTAGAGCATTTCCCAGCGTAAAATAAAAAAGGATAGACAGCACTTGCATGAGTTGTGGCTAGTTCCAGGTTCCTATAAGTTAAGTAGCCACTAGAGTCCTTTGTTTTTATGTATTCTAGTCACACACTTATCGTGATTAACGGGCGTATTTCACGTTTAATAACTCAATGAAGTTTCTCTTATACACGTGCACTCGAATTTAATAGAAAGTGAAATTCTATTTTCTTTTTAATTTGTTGTGTTATCGGGCTTACTCAGGGACTAACATATAGCAGAACTGCGTGGTCTGAAACCCGACGAGTGCCACCAATGCCGCCTTTCGTGAGGTGCCCCGGATCTAATGAGCAACAGGACGCCTCTACGGCTAGTAATTCCCCCAAGAGACCGATGCCACCTCCACAGAGGGGTTGTCCCGCACCACAAAACAACCCCTCCCAACGTTGGGACAGTGCAATGGGGGGAGGTTCCCATCCTCGCCCTTGTCCCTCTTCTTATAAGAGGGTTTCAAAGAGCAGTTTCCTCGGTTCAATTGGGTTGGCTCACTTAATGCGCCTCCAGTAACGCCCCTGTGTTCGTGTCGGGCTCAGGATGGGAACCTGGGTCTATGGGTCAGGATGGGGATGGCACGACGTCGTTGGGACTGCTTAGTAGCGGCCGGGCAGTCCCCCATTATGAGGAGTAGTCTGGCCTTCGCCGGGGCCAGCCTGTCGCTGAGGTGATCTTGTCTGTTGCCTGCATATCCGGGACCCTCAAGAAGTGGCTGAAGGCACTCCCAGTGGTTTTAGATAGGGCGGGCACTCCCAGGTGCGAGTCCCACATTGGGTCAGGATCTACCTGAAGATCCTGGCTGCATCCATAAATATTTCCCTGCGAAAAAAAAAGAGGTGGTAGTATAGTATCTTCACCCATGCTGACGGGCGCACGAATTAACCCACCAGTAATACTGTCTGTTTGTAACCCCAAAAAAACTACTTTTCTTCATTGTAAGAGGTAGTTCCATGCTGTTTTACAGCCAAATTGGGCCGGCATGGGATGGTACCTCTCGCTCACATAATTTGTCTAAAACATAAATACCTAATTATTTCAAATAATCATAGCACTCGGGAGCATAATTTAGAATTGGTTAACCACAACCATGGTACCCGCTTGGTGTCCTGAGGCAAATTTGTAGTACCCAGAGTTAAAAACTACTTCGGCGATAGAACATTAAAGAAACGGTTATCATACTTATATAATAGTTTGCCTGAGGACTTACGAATGGAGCCAATTACTTAAAAAATACCTTTTATCGGCCATTTAAATTTTTAAATGATTAATTATAGTCTCATTATTTATTGTAAGTACCTACTTAAGTATTTTATATGTTTATAAGAGACTCGGATCCCGCAGTCAAACTGTGTAAACAGTTTAGCGGGACAATTTGTAACTTTAGAATTAAGTTGAAAGTTTATAAAATAAATTTAAAAAAATATATCGGCGTGAAGTGACAGCTATGCTGTCGCGTTTCGTGCGGTTTGTAAATTACCGGTGACCCGTTGGGGGGATAGGGAAAAGGTATGGGCGTCGATAGTCGCCTCTAATGTACCTTGAAGGAATAATGTATGTGTTATTAAAAACCATTACGAACAAAATGAACCGCGTGTAAATTAAATATAAAATGATCATGACTCGTGACGAATTACGTATATGTTATTTAAAATTAGTAGTTATAGTATTATATATAAATTTAGTATATTTCTGTTTCACTCATCATCATCATTTATTTCCCACTTTTATTATTGGATTTTTTGTATCTCGCTGGATTTCGATATATTTTTTTATGTGATCAGAGGGCAAACGAGCAGTCGGAGCCTCACGGTGCCGGCACCCAGACACATCCACACAACCAAGGGCACGTAGATGCGCCGCCCTCCTTTTCCCAATCCCCCCCCAACGGGCCACCGGAAGCTCACAAACCGCACGAAACGCGACAGCATAGCTGTCACTTGAAACTTGAAATCCAAAAAATAATAGCGTTATACTTTTGTTCCGTAAACATGCTTCTGTGTTTTGGAATGTACCAAGACTCGAAATATAGGTACTTACTGTCACCGAGACTTACCATTTCGCTTCACAGTAGAGGCAGGGCACATAGGCTGAACATAGGCCCTCAATGAACGCCAAGATGACCGATACCTCAACACTCGTATCCCACACGGACCGCCCACTGCACTGAGACCGTCTTCCCACCTGGTCAATAGCCGACCTAAACGCCTTTAATTTGCACAATTTGTTAAGTCTAGACCCCCGGAGTTCTATCGGAAGCATAAATGAGCTTCCAATGTAATAACAGGAGCGTTTAGAAAATGAGCAGTTAAAGTATGTAGTAGTCCCTTAGTACTGAAAAATATTTGAATTTTTAAACTACTTACTTAGTAATCAATACTAAGTCATGGGTTATGAATAATCGAAATAGTTTAAACTTTATATACAATTAAATAAAGTCTTTAAAAACCATATATAAACCATATGAACGTTTACATAGTTAAATCGATTTTTAATTTGAGATGCGCCGGCGCATGTTGATCCGCTCAGTTAGTGGCAGGGCGCGTGAGTGGACGGTCGCGCGTTACTATAATATTGGTTTAACTTTTAAAATAAATTTAAAAAGGTGATAATAGATATAAAATTAAGTGTCAAAATGGTGACTCGGATTTTTGTTTTGTGTAAGTCCGATAAGTTTTTTTTGTATATTTTAAAAATTCTGATTTGTCCTATTTACTCTCCCTTGCTATATTTGATTAGAGACAGAATAACATCAATTTTAAACCATTACCTCAAACCTAAAATTGAATTTTATAAGACTTGAAATAGACTGAGTATCAGTCTATTTTATAATTAAAAAAAAAAACGATTATGTTTGATTTAATTTAAAAAAGTTGTATTCGTCTTAAGTTAAAAATATTTTGCTGAATTGCTTTATATATTTTGCAATTTTTTTTCACATGCGTAGTTCCCATTCCCGCAGGAATACGGGGACAAAGTTATAGTCTCCAACACTCACTGATAATATAATCAGGGAAACAATTTTTAAAATCAGTTTAGTTTTTAAGGCGTGAAAGCGTTACAAACATAAAAAGCATTTATACCTAATTTTAAGGATTAAGAGTTAGTGAAATAATTAAAAATCGTATAAACGTTTTTTATGCTCTATCTCATAGATTATATAGTTTCGGGAACTTAATACCTGTTTTTAGGGAATTTAAACAATAAAATTATTTTGATAAATTAAGTACACAGTATGATGTCCTCATCATCACCTTGCGCAGATCCTGACGGGGCACGGCTGCTTCGGAAGGTATCTGTGGAAGGTGGCAGGGACGGAGGACTCGCCAGGGTGTCATCACTGCGACAGCAGGGAAGACACTGCAGACCACACCCTGGCGGAGTGTCCTGCTTGGATGGATCAAAGGGCGCCCCTCATCGTTGAGGTTGGCGCGGACCTGTCGCTCCCTGCGGTCATCCGAGCGATGACTACCAGTGAGAGCATGTGGCAGGTGGTCCTCTCCTTCTGCGAGGATGTGATGTCGCAGAAGGAGGAGGCAGAGCGGGAGAGGGAGCGCACTGCTGCCCCTACCCGCAGGAGGGCGCGGCGGCGACAGGTGGTCGCACCGCCGTGAGGGACCTGTGCGCGGCCGATCGGGGGATTTGCCGCGCGCGTGTAAGGCCCGAGCTATAAGGCACCCTTATGTGTTCGGGGTGCCTTAAGCGGAGAAGGAGGAGGGGACGCCATCCCCCACCTCCAGAGAAGAGTGCCAGATGGCACACCGTTGTGGCCCGGTGAGGATGTCCACAGCTCCCTCGCCGGGTCACCCAGACGAAGAGGAGAACACCGCTGGGGTTTAGTGGGTAGAGTCTGCGCTCACTTTACCATCTTTTCGGGCGCAGAGAGTCCCACATAACCCCCGGGCTCCCCCGGGCTCCCCCGGGCCCGGTGGTTGCTTAAGAGCATTCCCCAGCGGGAACAAAAAAAAAATGATGTCCTCATCATACCTATTACTTATATTTTTTTTATTGTGTTTATACAATATTATAATTATATGAAAGGAAGTAAAATTTCTATGGTATATTTCTGCCTTATTCCCTAGATTTCAATGGATTTATTTATTTTTGTTTACATTTAATGTAATTTATTTTAAGTAATATAATTTAATGATAGAAGTAGTTTGAGCTGACGTCTGACCTATACTGAATCGCAATTT
This sequence comes from Helleia helle, assembly GCA_963853865.1. NCBI lineage: Eukaryota > Metazoa > Arthropoda > Insecta > Lepidoptera > Lycaenidae > Helleia > Helleia helle. The sequence continues at coordinate 11,822,929 of OY971433.1, read as the reverse complement.
TTCTATTCTCTATTAAAACGTTTAAAAAATTTCTTCTTCATGACCGTCATACCTAGACAATGATATTTCCCGCGCAATGCCTCTGGGCATTGATCAGTTCTGTTCTAGGTTTAAAAAGATCGACATAAGCATGGCACGACTTTACCTAGAACTAGAACAGGCAAATCATTCATTTATTGCCTACCCTGAGACATAAGATGTTAAGTCTCGGTGCCAGTAATTACACTGCCTGTCCTGCTCTTCTCTCCGAAACACAGCAAAACTGTTTCACGGGAAAAACGTACGCAGGATGGTGGTATCCATGCCGACAGGAGCCTCACAAGGGCATACCTCTCACCGGTTGAAAGCTGAAAGATGTTGATAATAATAATGAAGAACTAAGGGGTATGGTGCCGATATGTTAGACAAAGCCATGTAGTATATAACCGGATAAAAATATAGTAATGTAAGCCATAAAACTCCGAAACTGGTCAGTGATTTGTCACAGACGTAATAGCAATTTAACCAACCCCCAAATGTACGTCCCATCGGCCAATCATGCATCAATGGCCATCAGTCGGCCAATCAGAGCGCAGAACCGGCGCAGCGACGCAGCACAAATTTGGCGAAATTTGTTTTCATACAAAACACATAGCATTACCACTCTATTCCGGTTATATGCTCAATGGGCACAGCGCATCACAACCACCGCTAGTTCACTTGATTAAAAGCTTAATATAACCCGTATTCATGATACATTTCTGCGGTCATTTTCATAATGAAATATGATATAATGTTCCATCCAAGTTTAGCGGACATATGAGTTTCCATCAAGTCAGGCATGCACGATGTTCAGGATATATTAAGTTAATAAACTCAGCTGCACGCAGCGAGCAAACATTTTCTATTTCCGTGAATATGAATCTCAATATTGCATCCGCGTAATATTAAGATTGAATTTTCCATGTCAATACATTTTAAATATTATCTCGTTTCTCGTAAACGGTAATTCTGAAACTTTATTGATATTATTATAAGTTAATAAGTTATAGATTATTCGGAAGGGTCAAACTCCAACTACCTGATATGGTAGGAGGGTGCCGTGCTCCTATCTGCTTGGGTACCTACTACCTACCACCATGTTCCTTGTTTCTCCCGTCAATTAGCTCTGTGTTTCGGAGAGAAAGGCAAGACAGGCAGTGCAATTACTGGCACTCAGACTTAACATTTTATGTCTCAGGGTGGGCAACACATGCAAGTGGCGGGAGATTGGTCTTGGTGTTCATTAAGACAGACATGTCCAGCAGACACTGGACAAGAAAAGGTCGATAATAATTATATATAGAACAGGTCATTATATCACCCTTGTGGACCCCTCGTTCTCGAGTATGGTGCGCTGCATGCTTGAGAGCGATGAGGCCTGGCAGGCAGCGGCCGCCTTCTGCGAAGGCGTCACTTCGCAGAAGGAGGCCACTGAGCGGAACAGAGAGGACGACACTACGTCGTCTATCCCGCTCCGTAGATGTAGGACGGGAGTGCGAAGGAGGCGTACCTCCTGCCGCCCGTCTAACGCGACTCTGAGTAAGGTTGGGTACCTGGGTAGAAAAGTTCCGGCGTCGACGGGGGTGCTACAGGTTGTTGGAGTTTCCTCGTACTAGGAGGAAGTTTTTTAGGTCATTATATAACCATTAGTCTTTGGATAGAACAGGAAAAGTTTTTCAGCATAATATTTTATCGCCATATCGTTACAAATATCGGCCATTGATCATAACAGCACGTAATCACTTCCCTACTCTACTTACATAATGACGATACTTTACATACATTACTCAAACACTTCCCGGTACGCTTCCGTTACGTATAATCACTATTTTCATCCTTATTTTTATCACCTCAAGAAAATGAGGAGAAATAAGTATTAAATACAAGTAGCGCCCCGCGGTTTGACACGGACATTTCACATTCCCATGGGAATACAGGGATAAATTATAGCCTGTATGTCATTCTGCTGTATATAAGCTATATTATTATAAAATTTCATTAAAATCCATTTAGTAGGTAATGCGTGAAAGAGTAACAAACATACATCTATATATCTTACAAACTTTCGCATTTATTATATCAGTAGCATCTGAAAATAAGAACAATTAATAATTAAATCTTCATGTGAGTTTGTTCAATGAACATTAAGACTGCTGAATGTATTAAATTCTTTCACTAGTTGAAGACATCATCAAAAAATGGGCTATCTTTCTAGGCTATATTCCAGGCGATATATACAATTAACCTTTTTTTCTCTTTTTTTTAACGCCGGGAAATGCTCTGAGGCATCCCGCGGGGAGTGGGTCTCCCCAGGCGGGTACGTGGGACTCGTTGCGCCCGAAAGCTGCAGGTAAGTGGACGCAGCTCTATCCACTAAAACCCGAGTACCACCAATGCCACCCCTTGTGAGGTGCCTCAGATCTGTTGAACAAACAGTCACCTCGACATTATAATGAAACAATTTTTACGGATTTTATCGCGGTTTATTAAGATAAAATCCGTAAAAATTGTTTCATTATAATGAGTGAAATTCGCGTAAATATAGAAAACAATATGTCACCTCGACGGCTAGTCAGTCCCACAGGAGACCGACGCCACCTCCACAAAGGGGTTGTCGTGCACCACAGAACAACCCCTCCCAACGTCGAGACAGTACCAATAGGGTGAGGTTCCCGTCCTCGCCCCCTTGCCCCCTCTCGGCTCAATTCGCTTCGCCCAAGATGCTGAACTTATCTTAGGCTACTGAGCCCCACCACTACGACAAGGCCTGTACCATGGTGGGGTCATACAATTAACCTAGACAAAACCCTAGAACTAGATGAATACGATTTTCCATAAGAACAACGAAACTACGGCTAGTTGTCTAATAAAGTATATTATATACTATAATAAAGTATATAATATACTTTATTAGTCAAAGTATATATAGATTTCATTAACAGAATCCCTAATATAAAAAGAAATTAAAGAAAATGTTCACATAATTTCCAATCAAATTAAAATAGCATCCAATTTTAGTTCAAAGGATCAATTTGGCGGAATTAGATGCAGTACAAATGTTATAGATAATTAAATACGTCTGATTGGAATATCAAAGTGCTTCTGCTGCAGCTAAATCAAAAAATTCCTTTATTAAATTCAAATTATTGGGGGTCGAAATGACGTCACGAAGTAGTCCAAGGAAGCCGGCGACTCAATTAGGTGAAGCCAGGGAAGTACAATAAATGTCGACACAAATTAAAGAATAGTCGCTCGCCGCTTGTCGCAAACATCTTAAATGATTGCTCTAGGAAACAATTACTTGTCCATTACGGGGGGAGGGGGGAGGGGATTAATGTAATGGATGTGCTCATCATCATCAGCCAACTCAAGTGTCTTAATTATACCTTGCAAGTACTGATACTTTTTGAGGCGTTTTACAAATTGTTCTGTTCATTTCTTTCATCGAGCATATAACTCGTATAGAGCGGTATGTGATGATTGGCCGATGGGAAGTACATACAGAGAAATACAACCAACCAGGTTGAATTGCTTTTACGTCAGTGACAAATCACTGACCAGTTTCGGAGTTGTATGGTTCAATTTACTACTCTATCCGGTTATATACTCGTTGATTTCTATACATCAAAAACTAAACTTGAAAAGGAGGGTGTCACGCGCCGTCTGCATAGGCCACACCATCCTGACTATTTCTTTCTTGAAGCAGCTATGATGTGTTTCGGAAAGAAGGATAGGGCAGGTGGCAGGCAGTGAACTGGTACCGAGACTCATAATCTTACGTCACAGGGCACACGAGAATGAGTTGCCTGGGAATAGGGAATTTCAAGTTGACTAGTGTACCTATTATGTCCATGGGCGACGCTCACCACTTACCATCATATAACCTCGTTTTACGTCTCAGGAATTTCCAGGCTGGTTGTGGATAAACTTGTTTGTGTTAATTAATAATCCTCATCAAATACCTCATCATTATCATCAGCCTCTATCCGTCCACTGCAGAACTCACCTCCCTCAATGACTGCCAAGACGGCGATCCCTTACCACTCACAAAATACTTGGAAGTATTTAAATATTCAACCAGGATTCTTACCCCCAAATACTCAAACGAATATCAAACTTAAGACGTACTTAAACTCGTGTTGTCCCTCTCTTTTCTTTGAATCCGACACGTCGTAGCATGAGTTTAAGTACGTCTTAAATTATTAGTAAAGTATTTGGGGGTTAGACTTGGATTTATTGACATTTAATGTGATGACAGTCAATTTATAATATTGTTATCTTCCAGGCGTCTTGGCTTCATCAAAAGTTGGGTGCGGAGAGATTTCATCAAACAAATATGACGAGTACGTAATCTTTTTACTAAATTATCTTTAAATTTGTTGTATTATGTATATGACATACATGATCATGAACTGCTTTACAGAGGCCGATTTTTGGTACTAAATTTATCAATTTTCAATCAAACATTATATTTTCTAGAATATTTGTAGTTTCATTGAGAGTATACTTTTGTAAAAGTCATTTCTTTTGATTAATGAAAATAGCGTAGGTTAAATTGTAAATTTTAATTTTATCGGAAACTTATATTTAGTTTTCTAATTTTTACGCTAGTAAAAAATCTAAGAACTATTTTAGCCACACATTGGTACTATTGTACCCGACGAACATACAGCAATTGGAAGCCATACAGGCGCTGGGCGAGTCAAACGAGCTGGATATATTGAAGAGCAGTCGAAGTTTCAACGACAGCACAGATATATTGGTTCCGCCGAATAAGATGTTGCTCCTTGAAGAGTTTGCGAGTGCCACGCACTTGAGATACGAGTTGAAGTCGCAGTACGGCAGGTAATATTGTTTGGGTTATTTATTAACTTAGGACATCTGCTTTCAACTTACCGTAGTAATATTATACTGGCAGCGCCCTGCGGTTTCGCCCGCGTAGTTCCCATTCCCAAGAGAGTACCAGGAAAAATTAATACAGGCTATGTGTTATTCTGATAGCTATATTATTGTAAAGTTTTATTAAAATCCATTCAGTAGTTTTTGCGTGAAAGAGTAATAAAGATGCAAACAAACTTCCGCGTTTATAATATTAGTAGGATTTGTCGATGATTCTTGTTTCTTTTTTTTTATAGCGTAGAAGGGTAAACGAGCAGTGGAAGCCATTTTGCGACTATCGACGCCCATACACACACAACCAAAGGTTATGCAGATGTGTTGCTCTCCCTTCCTCTATCCCCCCATTGGGCCACTGGAAACTCTCATACGGCACGAAACGCGAAAACATAGCTGTCACTTTACGCAGGTATTATGTAAGCGAGGGGTACCACCCACTCGGCGAGAGCCTGACGCTGGACGGGATCCTGCGGGTCCGCCGACTAGGGCAAGAGGCGTTAATGCTGTGGTGGGGAGAGGATCTGGCGTGGAAGCCGTATGGCAAACGCCTAACGGTTGCCCTGCGTCCGGTCCTAGAGCGGTGGATGCGTCGTAAACGCAAACCCCTCACCTTCCGTCTAACACAGGTGCTCACCGGGCATGGCTGCTTCGGTGAGTACCTGTGCCGGACGGCCCAGAAGGAGCCGACAACTGTATGTCACGATTGTGGCGCGGCGGTGGACTCGGCCCAACACACTCTAGAGGTGTGCCCGAGATGGGCGGCGCTGCGTCGCGATTTGACGTCAGTTGTCGGAGGGGACTTGTCTTTGCCGAGCATCATCACTGCGATGCTCCGCAATGACGAGTCCTGGACGGCAATGGTCTCCTTCTGTGAGGCAGTAATGTCCCAGAAGGAGGCCGATGAGCGGGTGAGAGAGGAGGCCGCCGACGAGGCCGCTGACGAGGCCTCCTCCCGCAGGCGACGAACAGGGGTGCGTAGGAGGCGCTACTTAATGCGCCTGCAGTAACGCCCCTGTGCTCGTGTCGGGCCGAGGTTGGGGTTAACCTGGGTCCAGATAGGCACGACGTCGTCGGGGACTACTAAAAGTATCGTGAAAACGAACAGCCGAGCAGTCCCCCCTTTCGAGGAGGAGTCTGGCCTCTCGCCGGGGCCAGCCTGTCGCCGAGGGTCCTGTGTTGTTGCAAGATCCGGGACCCTCAAAAGGCGGCGGAGGGCGCTTGCAGCGGTTTTAGTGGGTAACGACACTGCCCAAGTGCGAACCCCACACACGGCTAGGTTTAAAACCAACCCCGGTCCTAGCTATGGTTTGGGCTGCAAATTTCCGCTTCAGAACAAAAAAAAAAAAAAAAAAAAGGGGTAACACCCCGGTCAGGCACTATCGCCTTCAAATTTCTTATCGATATTTGGCAAATGATAAACACGCTGAAGGGACTGCGGGCCGCGGTGGGCTAAATTGGAACCCACATTCGGGAAGATGGAGGGTTCGACCTCAGTTGTTCAGATGCACGGAAAGAGGAATATACATGTTCAGCAGAGGACGGAAAAGACTAATAATCATTATAATAGTCAAAAGTAAAGTCAGGAAAATCAATTATGTTGTCGTTGACTATCTCCTATCATTTGATTCTTCTGCCGAGTTTGCCCATCTCAGTTATACAATTAAAATAATTTATAGATAATTTCAAGCTTAAATGATTTGCTAAATACGTGAGTAATAAAATATGTTTTTTTTTAAATAGAATGTTTGAAAACGTGCAACGGGTACCGAAAAGAAGAAACTACAGATCCTTCAGTTTATATGAATATCACTCGTATAATGCCGTAAGTAGTTTTACTTTTTCTAGTCTTTTAACCATCATCAACTCTTATATATCCCACTGCTTTGCACGGGTCTTCCCCTCGAAACTAGGCGAGGAGGGTGTTGGGCCATAGTTGCGCTGGCACAATGCGGGTTGGTGAACTTCACACACCTTCAAAGACTTTTAATCTCATCAGGCGTGAAGGTTTCCTCACGATATTTCCTCCACCGGTGAGCGAGCGATGGTCTCATGTTTAGGTGCTCGGAGAAATTTTAGAAAAACCTATTTCGGATTTCAGGACACCCGGTCAGGATCGAACGGTCTGGGTTCGATCCTGACATCTTACTCAAAAGGCCGTGCCCGTACCCACTAGACCAGAAATTTTACAAAAACCCATTTCAGATTACTGGGCACCCGGTCAGGATCGAATCCAGACCTCACACTCAAGAGGCCGAGCCCATACCCATCGTTACTCACCGTCACATTGGGGGGGTTTTAATACCCAATAATAATATAAAAAAGCAATAGGCATTATTCTGTACATTAGTTGAAATATATCTCTCTCTATCTCTCTCTCAAAAGAAATCTATGACAGTCTAGGATATCCAATTACATATCCTTATTTGTTACCTAGATACAAGACTATATAGAGTCTTTAGCCAAGCAGCACCCCGAGGTGATGTCGCTGCAGACGCTGGGGTCCAGTTTCCAAGGCAGACGGATGAAGCTGGTCAAGATCTCATCCAATCGCAACGCTCGGAATCCCATCATATTCATAGATGCAGGTAACGTAAGATAGAAATTGGCCACGTGATGGTAAGGTATTCACCGAGCATATAACCAGATAGAGTAGTAATGTGAGTCATAGAATTCCGAAACTGGTCAGTGATTTGTCATTGACGTAATAGCAATTCAACCAACCAGTGATCTGTGTACGTCCCGTCAGCCATCTATCTATCAATGGCCATCATTCGGTCAATCATAACGCAGAACCGGCGCAGCGTCGCAGCACAAATTTGTCGGAATTAGTTTTCATACAAAACACATAACATTACTCCGCTCTCTATTCCGGTTATATATGCTAGATTGTTGTAAACGTTACCAATGTTAAACGAATTCACCTGGAACTAGATGCTTTGACTTTGCTGAGGCCCGAGAAGTGCTATTAATTATGCCTGCCCAGCCTTTCTTCTCACAGCAAAGCAATTTCACGAAAGCAAAAAGCAGATGGTGGAAGGGATGCGTCGTGCTCCACTCTGGTCTGGGTACCACCATCCTCCTTATTTCTCCCGTCAAACAGCTTTGCTGTGTTTCGGAGAGAACGGCAGGGCAGGCAGTGTAATTACTGGCACTGAGACTTAACATTTTCTCAGGATAGGATAGGGTAGTTCCAGGTAAACTTAGGCTTCCCCACCATGGTACAGGCCTTGACGTGGCGGTGGGGCACAGTAGCCTAGGTTGTGCCCAGCACCTTGGGCGAAGCTAATTAAGCCGAGGGGGTTCTTTGTACCCCTCTTATAAGAAGAGGGGACAAAAGAGCAGGGGGCAAGGGGCGAGGAAGTAAACCTCACCCCATTGTACTGTCCCGACGTTGGGAGTGGTTGTTCTTTTGTGCGGGACGACCCCTCTGTGGAGATGGCGTCGGTCCCTTGGGGGACTGACTAGCCGTCGAGGTGCCCTGTTTGTTTATTAGATCCGGTGCACCTCACCAAAGGCGGCATTGGTGGCACTCGCCTGGTTTTAGGGGATAGAGCTGCGTCCATTTACCATCTTTCGGGCGCAGCGAGTCCCACATACCCACCTGGGGAGACCCACTCTCCAGGCGGGATGCTTCAGAGCATTTCCCGGCGTAAAAGAAAAAAAAAAGGCTTAAAAGGTTTGCCTAACTACTTACCGACATAAAAAACGAATGGTGATGCCCATGCGGACGGCGAAAAGTCTTTCTAAATTTGGATTAAAGTGTTATTACGACATGTACACACGGCGCCACTTCAAGCTTTACGTTTCCAGTATAACGTGGCCTTGCTTTGCTTGCTTGATCAGTCGTCGTGTGTATAAACTATTTTCGGAAAATAATGCATTAAATTGTGTCTAAATTCATCTCATCGTTTTGTATACACCGTTATCGTATACTGTTTGATTTGCTTCTCTCAAAGTATTCCAAAATTATCAAAACCAGACTGATATTCTGACGTCAATGGGAGTTCATAATCGTCACCTACATAAAAACCGGGCAGGTGCGCCATGCCATCGGAGTTTATAACACGGTTTTTGCACTTCCATACAAAATCTATACTGTATATAATAAAATTAGAGCGTTTGTTTGTAATATTAAAATAACCGCTTTTTACTAAACGCATCAACATGCGTTTAGTAAAAAGCGATGAGCCGATTTTGACGGGACTTTCACTGATATATCACGTATACTGATAGCTGATGTTATAAGGAATAACTTAGGCTACAAAAATAATTATTATCAATCCAGATACGGCTGTAAATCTAAACTAACGCGGGCGAAGCTGCGGGCAACAGCTAGTTTAATATATTTTAAAACTAGCTGTTGCCCGCAGCTTCACCCGCGTTAACTTAAATTTACAGCCGTATACGGATTGATGATGATTATTTTTATAGCCTAATCATCTGTCAGTGAAAGTCCCGTCAAAATCGGCCCAGCCATTTCCGAGATCAGCCGGAACAAACAGACAGACAAAACAAAAATTGTAAAAAATGCTATTTTGGTATATGTACCGTGTATATATCAATATGCATTTAGTAAAAAGCGGTTATTTTAATATTACAAACAGACGCTGTAAATTTATTATATGTATAGATAAATAGAGATAATAAGAGAATTGAATAGATTTTTTTAATCGACTTTATTTCTATTACTTTATTTTATTTCTATAATATGTTAAAGCTAGTTTTAATTATGGAAAAAAAACACGTGTATGAAGATCCTCTTAAATTTATATAGAGGTTATAATTATATAGTCCTGAGATATGCGTTAACATGAGGGGTTTGTAGGTACCAGGCACGTAAATCAAATCAACATCATTTTTTAATTCAAAATAGTAGTAGTAGTAGTCCAATAAAGTATATTTTTGAACGTCAATTGAATCTACCACCGGTTCCAAGACAAGCCCACTGAGAAGAACCGGCGAAACAAACTCAGTGGAACTAATCTTTTCAAATATTATGTATTCCAAAATAATGTTTACATCTTATCCTGAAATGCCTGGGAGGAACGCCCTATTCCCAAGGTGTAGTATCTTCCATGAAATCTTTTACTTTATAATATCCTTTACCACACATATAACCTCCTTGACCTTTGACCTTCCTCGAAATCAAGCGAGGAGAATATTAAGCATAGCTCTGAGTCTCTTCATGCATTTCTTGGATACCCTAAATATCCTAATCGATCTTAGTCTAAAAATATCCTCCAGGTATTCACGCCCGCGAGTGGGTGGCGCCTGCGATGGCCTTATACCTGGTCCACAGGCTGGTCACTGACCCCGAGGCCCGCCGCAAGGAGCTGATTGGAGTGGACTGGTATATCCTGCCGGTTGTCAACCCCGACGGCTACGAATACACGCGTAGCAGTAAAGCAGTGAGTCAACTAAGCAAATTTTATTTTTTATATTTATTCTCTCACAAAATATTTTTTATGCATTTTTTACGAATAAAATATTGTATTACGCACAAAAAGTGTGTGTGTGTACTTATGATGTTAAAAAAAAAACTTTTTTTACGATAACTATATTAGATATGTTTGGTTGTCATTCGTATATGTAAAAAGACCAATAACAAATGCTTACATGTACAAGGCAAACATACACTTTTATGAGATTAATTTTGTTTATCAATTAAAAACTTAATCTTAACAGAGAATTACTGACGTACCTGCACAATAAACGTACGACAAGTTTGACGTAACTTGTCGTACGTATTGGCATCATCATCATTTTTTTCCGTCCACTACTACAGATCATCTTGCCAAGATGACCGATTTCATTTACTTATACCATCGAACATATAACTGGAATAGAGCGGTAATGCTAGGTGTTTTGTATGAAGATGTCTATGGGCAACGTCGGTAAAAAAAAAAGGTATTTTGTATGAAAACAAATTCCGCCTTTGTGCTGCGACGCTACACCGGTTTTGCGTTCTGATTTGCTGACCGATGGCCAATTATTGTGATACATGTATGACATACATACGGATCACTAATTGGTTAAATTGTTCTCACTTCAGTGACAAATCACTGACAAGTTTCGTAATTTTATGGCTCACATTACTACTCTATCCGGTTTTATGTTCGACCACCTATACTTAGTACATACAATCGCTTCTATCGCTTTAATATTGACACGAGGTATTGTTATAAAAGTATTACCATTTCTTCATTTATAAATTATTCTACCGAAAAATATTAGCTAGATACTATTTTTTGGTAGAACTAGAGAACGAGTCGTATACCTTTTTCAGTGATAGATTGCAACTCCAATTCCAGAACCGTTTATGGAGGAAAACGAGATCCAAGAGTGAAGGATATGAATGCTTCGGCGTCGATGGGAACCGGAACTACGGGTTCAAGTGGGCAGTCAGCGGAGTTTCCAAGGACCCGTGCCACAGAGAGACCTACGCTGGTCCCAAACCATTCTCAGAGGTCGAGACCAAAATGGTCAGAGACGTGATGGTGAAGAACAGCAAACGACTCAAACTATACATCTCCCTCCACTCGTACGGTAATTACCTGGTATACCCTTGGGGGTACACTGGAGACACGTTACCCAATGAATGGAAGAAGCTGGATACTCTGGCGAGGACTGTCTCCAATGCTGTGCAAAGGGCAGGAGGGCAGCCGTTTACCGTGATGAGTGCTGGTAAGTGGTACCCCGCTGCTGGTGGTAGTGACGACTATGCATTCGGAGCGGTGGGGGTACCATACTCCTACACCATGGAGCTAACCAACGGGTACGAGTTCGTATTCCCCGAGCGAAATCTACGAACGGTTCTACCACAATACTATGAAGGGTTCAAAGCCGCGGCGGATCAGATTAGAAAGGAATTCCCGACGTCCTCCTTCAAGAAGTTGAGAGAAGATTCTTCAGATTCAGAGGAATAATCGCATGTACAATAAAATCAAGAAAACCCATATAAAGTGTTTTTTTATTATAAATCAATTTTTTATAGCTGAAATTGTGATTTATCGTAACGACTAAATCATACGTTCATATTTGAATCACACCTACATTTTTTTAAAGTTTACTTACATAGTCATGAAACATTATTTATCTGTTATATTTTTAACAACAGGTTGTTACACCTTTTTATATTATTGAAATTATTCGTGCTTTTAAATTTTGATAATTATTATATATAATTTTAATATGTTGTAGTTTTAGTGACTTACATTCCCGTGTGTTATTCAATATGTGGGTAAGTGTTTTGGTTTTGATTACTTTCAGCATTTTTTTTTATTTTTTCAGCTTTATTTTTTTTATCATTCTAACATCACAAATAATATCGTCTTCTTACTGTGCATCTGTCGAATTTTAAGTACATTTGTAATATTAGTATTTTTTATAGCACAGGAGGGTAAAGGAGCAGTCGTAGCTTTAGACTACCGACGCCCATATAGATCTGCATGACCAGAAATTATGCAGATGAGGTACTTTCCTTTTCTCTATCCCCCCAATGGGCCATTGGAAACACACAAACCGCACGAAACGCGACAGCATAGCTATCACTTGACGCTGATGTTATGTAGAGGTACCACCCCGGTCGTGCCGGTCCAATTCGGTTGCATAGCAGCATGGCACTACCTCTTACAACGTACAATATTCTATGAAGACAAAAAATTAATAGGTACCAACAATATATTAAGGCGTCTGTCATGTAACTATTTCTAAATTAATAAAAATACAATAAATATAATAATTCTGTGTACAAATGTTTTAGTTCTTAGAATTCTTATTTATTAGTATATGTTTATGTTTCTGTAGTTGCAAAGAAACAAGAAAATGTTATGAGAAGATGTTAAATGACCTTCAGACACCCGGTGAGGCGGCTTGTGTTGAGGACGCGTCGTTGGGTACAGCCACTGTAAGTCAACTCTTAGTTTACTGAATTTTATAATGGTTACACGTATTTCACTCATTATAATGACACTACTTTTACGAATCTTATTGCGGTTCATTAGGTTATTTACATGCCCGACCCCACCATGGTTCAAGCCTTGTCGTGGCGGTGGGGCTCAGTGGCCTAGGGTGAGCCCAACACCTTGGGCGAAGCTTTGTAGCCCTCTTATAAGAAGAGGGGACAAAAGAGCAGCGGACGATTGGCCTCAACTGCAACCTCACCGATTGTACTGTCCCGACTTTGGGAGGGGTTGTTCTGTGATGCGGGACATCCACTCTGTGGAGGTGGCGTCGGTCCCTTAAAGGACTGACTAGCCGTCGAGGTGCCCTGTTTGCTCATCAGATCTGGGGCATCTCACCAAAGGCGGCATCGGTGGAACTCGCCGGGGTTTTAGTGGGTAGAGCTATGTCCACTTACCACCTTTCCCACATACCCGCCTGGGGAGACTCACTCCCCCGCGGGGTGCCTCAGAGCATTTCCTGGCGTTAAAGAAAAAAAATACATGCGACGTTTCGGATACTTTACAGTTACTGTCATCGTCCGTCACGACTTCGTGGCAGTGCTTGGAAGGGACCTCTCGCTCTCGAACCTATGGTGCGCTACATACTCGAGAGCGATGAGACCTGGCAGGCGGCGGTCGTTTTCTGCGAAACCGTCATTTCGTAGAAGAAGGCCCCGGAGCGGGACAGAGAGGACGATACCACGTCTGTCCCGCTCCGCCAACGTAGGGTGGGAGTATAGAAGAGGAGTTATATGCACCTCCTGCCTCCCGTGTAACGGGACTCGGGGTAAGGTTGGCAACCTGCCCCAATAGAACAGTTCCGGTGTCGACAGTAGTGATTCAGGTTGTCGGAGTTCCCCCATATTAGAAGGAAGCCCGGTTAGCCCTTTTGAGGGAACTGGCCGGTCGCGGGGGGTGTCCTGTGGTATTTAGATCTAGGATACTCCCCTTCAAGCGGCTGAAGGCGACTCACAGTTGTTTTAGTGCAGTAAACCATTAACTAGCGTAATAGCGGAGGGCGCCGGGAGTTCCCCATATACCCGGGACGACACATCCCCGGGTGAATGTGCAAAGCATTTCCACTGACAGACTGTCATCGTCAAAGATCCATCGATGATCCAACCAAAACCGATCGATATGTGGGGTAGTATGGGTGTGAGCCCCAAAGGGAGATCTCCGACCGAGCGAGATGGTATGCTCGGCCAGGCTGAAGCCCACTTGCTATCAATTCAGCCGTTGTATGTATAGCAACGAGCTGTGGAACTTTGATAGCGCGATTCAGTATTGTGGCGCTGATTGGTCCGCTACAGATAGAACCGCCATAGATACCGAAAAAGCTGTTTCTTTAAAAATGGTGGAAATCAATATAATAGTAATTTCAGAAAGAGAATAAATTGATACGATGATGATGGTGATACGATGAGTTTTTTCTTCGTAAGTTAGAAAATGAGCCATTTATAAATGTCATCATTAACAATATTTAAGACTTGAGAATTGCTTGAGAATAATATAATAAAATTCTATGTGAAATGCTGTAAATTTTAATATATACTTTAGCTCAAACTATTATAATACATTACCTTTTTATAGGCGAAAGAATTAATATAAGACTTTGATAAGCGTAAAAATTATGTAATGGTATGTAGATATAATTAAATTCAGTGATTTCTTGAATCGATTTGAAATTTAATACTTGAACAAAATCAAGTGTGAAATTGACTATGAAACTAACATTAAAAACACAATCGGAAAATAAAACACTTACTTGGTGATTCCAGGTAAAGGTTACACACCTAGGTTGCGTATTTGAATCCTGCCATGTATACACAATTTGTAACATACAAATAAATTTGTAACATTTGAAAAAACATGTGAAGTTACAAAAAAAAAATTACATGATTTGTTTAACATTCTGCTCTTTTGTCGAAATAAAACAACAATTTTCTGCTTTCAATGCATTTTTTCTGGGCTAATCACAGGACTAGGTTAACGTAGTGTGATGTTTTATCAATATATGTGTATATATTAGCTCTATCTATCCGTTTATTTATTGTGGCAATTATAGGAAATTCCTTTCACCAGTTATCAAGTTCCGCTCAGTCAACTTTTTTACTATTTCATCATCATCAACCCTTTATAGTCCACTTCTGGTAGAACAGTGAACGTTCATCATCATCATCAGGTGCCATCTTCATAATGAAGTTCGGAGGTCAGTTGGCAAAATTTTCTGCGATGCCATGCGGCTTCCTTCAGTTGCGTGTAGCTATGTTTGGTCCAGTCTTTAATGTCGTCTAGCCACTTTCTCCTCTGACGGCCTGGGCTTCGCCTCCCTGGGATCTTGCCTTCGAGGATCAACCTAGGAAATTCATAGAGGGATCCTCTCTGCATGTGTCCAAAAAAGGCAACTTTTCGTCTCATGATAGACGACATCAACTCTCTCCTGCGGTTTGTTTTTTTTTAAGTACTCTGACGTTTGAAGTAAAACTGGTCCAAGGAATTTTTAACATTCTACGTAGAGTCCACATTTCAAACGCCAGTATCCGATCCCGTATTTCCTTAAGTAAAACCCATGTTTCACATCCATACAAGAGAGTGGACCAAACATAGCATCTCATGATGCGGTGTCTTTGTATAAAATTAATTTTGGAGTCGCATAGGACTTTGGACATTTTGTAAAAAGCAGCTTTAGCTTGTCCAATTCTACACTTCACCTCTTCCAGGTGACATAAATTGGATGTAAAAGTATGTCCGAGATATTTAACGTGAACGTTAGTGAGCGTTTACTAGCTGATAATAAGGATGCTATGACACATCGAGCATATTAAACCGGATAGATGGTAGGAATGTGAGCCATAAAATTCCGAAACTGATCATTGATTTGTCACTGACGTAATAGCAATTCAACCAACCAGAGATGTTTATGTACGTCCCATCGGCCAATCATCCATCAATGGCCATCAGTCAGCCAATCAGAGCGCAGAACCTGCGCAGCGCCGCAGCACAAATTTGTCGGAATTTGTTTTAATCTCTATTCAGGTCATATATATCCATATATCCAGAATAGGAATCATAGCATCGAATATATACTCGATGCTATGATTCCTATTCTGGACACTAAGATGATGGGGCCCCAATGAAAAGAGCGATTTTGAAATCTGTGCCTCTGAATTATTATTGACTAGAGACGAGTAAACGGTAATTAGGGCACCACCAGATATTCTTATCAGCAATCATTGATTGATTTTCGTAAAATTATCAATCAATCATATTAAGATAGAAATGATGGGCCCCCATGGATAGCGGGGCCCTGGGCACCTCCCCCAAGTGCCCAATGGAAAAGATTTTGATCTTAAAAACCTAAAGAATCATAATATTTTTATCTTATTTGATATCTAGATTTAATTTACCGTTAATTTTATTATTATTTTAGGCGGTAGTGTTTTTGGACGCTCTACGCAAGTACTGTGGAGATCTTATTAACGTAACAAACACACACGAAAGTTATCAACACAGATCTCTGTATGAGGTAAGTATTGATTATAATTGAAACCTCTTCTAATTAGAGTATTAACGTTTAATTATTTTAAGTATAATTTAAAAAAAATATATTTTAAGATCTTTCTTTAATCACGATGTAAAAAAACGACTTACAAAAAAGAAACGCAAATTAGGAATACAGGAAATAAAGTATCAAAGCCTCCTCAACTACTGAACAGATTTTTACCAAAATTTTGCAGACAGTCTGCTGTTTGGTCCAACTTGAGCGATAGGAAATTTTATATCTCAATTTATGATCGCCTTTTTTATTCATATAATAATAATAATTTTACTGTTTACTACAATATATTTTAACGTATATCTTAGCCACAGCAACGGGCCGGGTCTGCTAGTTATCAATATATTAATATATTTTCAGTACATATTTATCTCACAAATTGAATTAATGACCTCTCAAATAGCCTGCCTCTTAACATTAAAAGCAGTCAATCAATTAAAACCTAAATATAATTTTTATAGCTGCGGCCTACAAAATGACTACAAGGATTAATTTGTTGCTGTCTTTCTGTGAAGTCAAAACCTATAGATATTGATATCAATTGTGAATTTGGGAAAGGAGTAAGGACAATAAATGTGTAGGAAAAAATCCGAGAGTAAAATAAAAATTGATTATTAATAAAAATCTATAACTAGAGTTAGTAAAATAAAGAAACTACTCTAATATGTCGTTTGTCGTCACGGCGTTCGAGTCGCTTTTACAGCCCATGCGCGTGAATAAATTTTTCACACATTTTTTTACGATACTGAGAGGAAAATTTTTGGAGTACTTATATAAGGCAAAATAATAGTATTCATTTGGGAAAGTTCCTCAGCGTGCGTCCAGTCCCGTTCCAGTATGGAACTGGTTTTCACTTCCTTTCGACTAACGCCATATTTGCATAATATGTAGGTATGCGTCAGGTCAAGAACTCCATGTCCTACTAATATTGTAAATATACGTCGTTGGATGTATGGATATTCCTCAATTATCGGGCAGCTAATTTTGAAAGAAACATATATCTGTAATAGTACAATGATCGGTTCCTTATCCAGAAAAATGTACAGTTTTTTATGGGATAGTAATTGACTCTTTTTTTCTTCTTTAGGGAATAGTAATCCCATGTATGCGTATTTTACTTATTATAGTTTTTTTTTTTCGTTTTACAGCGGTTTACTAATATTTTTGCATTCCCAGGGTTTCGGATATTTTTTTACAGGACTGTAACACGAGTGGAATGGAAGTCATAATGAAACGCTATAAATTCCGTAAAAAAATTACCGTCGTAATGCCTTTTTTTTTTCTTTTACGCCGGGAAATGCTCTAAGGCATCCCGCCTGGGGAGTGGGTCTTCCCAGGCAGGTATGTGGGACTCGCTGCGCCCGAAAGATGGTAAGTGGACGCAGCTCTACCCACTAAAACCCGGCGAGTGCCACCAGTGCCGCCTTGGTGAGGTGCCCCGGATCTGATAAGCTAACAGGGCACCTCGACGGCTAGTCAGTCCCACAAGGGACCGACGCCACCTCCACAGAAGGGTTGTCCCGCACCACAGAACAACCCCTCCCAACGTCGGGACAGTACAATGGGGTGAGGTTCCCATCCTCGCCCCCTTGCCCCCTGCTCTTTTGTCTCCCCTTCTTATAAGAGGGGTACAAAGAGCCCCCTCAGCTCACTTAGCTTCGCCCAAGGTGCCGACTCACCCTAGGCTACTAAGCCCCACCGCCACGACAAGGCCTGAACCATGGTGGGGACCGTCGTAATGCCTAGTCACTTGCGGTTTGGCACCAAAGAACTGATCATATGTGATCAAAATTGTATCAAAGATTTAGTTCAGAGTAATACATTAAGCATTGTACCCTGATGAAAGTAGGAGCAGTACTCATAAAGAATTTAAAGACGAAATAAAACATATTATATATACATGCATACTTCCCATTCCCGTGGGAATATAGGGATAAATTCTAGCCTGTTTGTTCTGATGTATAAGCTATAGTATTGTAAAGTTTCATTAAAATCCATTCAGTAGTTTTGGAGTGAAAGAGTAACAAACATACATGCATACATTCTTACAACTTTCGAGTTTATAATATTTGTAGGAAGTAATGAGATGAGGGTATATAAGCATATACATGCGTGCATCCATTTACTGTAGAGACATGCCTCGTTATATTATCTAATATGATATATACCATGACCATGATTTCAGGTTGCCCTCAACAGCACGGATTGGGGAAAGACATCGCGTACAGTGATCGTCATAGACGCGGGTCAGGACGCTGGTACGGAAACCGTCCATTTCGCCCTGTATATCATAGAACAGCTGGTGTCATGTGAGGAGAACGAAGACATGCTGCGTAATGCCAGATGGGTGATCCTACCGTCTACCAACCCGGATGGTTACGAATATACGCGTGAGGTAAGCATCTGTAAGAAGTAGTGCCATGTTGCTTTGCAACCGAATCGGGCGACACAATCGGGGTGATACCTCTCGCTCTCATAACACCGGCGTAAAATGACAGCTATGCTGTCGCGTTTCGTGCGCTTTGTGAATTTACGGTTACCCATAGGGGGGGGGGGGGGCAATATAGGGAAGAGGATGCTCGTTGGCCCTCTTATGCTATAAAAATACGCTTTGTTAGCTTATAATATGCACGTGTTAAGTCCACTCATTTTACAGACATAATATGTCACATAAAAAAAAAAAAAAAAAAAAAAAAAACATCCAATCCAGAGTATACATATTAAGGGCGCGCGACACGAAGTATGAACTGTAAGCACAGGTATGAACTGTAAGCACGGGTATGAACTGTAAGCACGGGTACGAACATAGACAAAACCATTGTCTTGGAAACGTTAAATAAGTGTCAAAACAACACGCACTTTTCATCATATTTGTTTTTATGTTAAAATGGTGAAATATAGTGCCAATTTGTAAGAATGATTCCTGGAAGCATAAAAAAGAGAGCAATAACATTTCTGTCTTGGCGTTTATCCACTGCTAAACATAAGCACCCCGCTTATGTTTAGCAGTGGATGGATAGAAGCTGATGGTGATGATGATGACGGAACGTCACTCTCATAGCGCTTTACTATAGATAAATATCTATATAACGCATCTGCTTACGATCGGCACAATAAATTTGAAAAAAAAAATTAATGACAAAAACGATAATAATTGTCAAACGCACAGAATTTATATGTGCTGACCGAACGCAACAAGTATTTCAATATAGTATACTAGCTGTTGCCCGCAGCTTTGCCCGCGTTAACTTTTGTCCGAAAATGAAAAAAAAGTGGCTTGGACCACCCTTAACATTTAGGGGGATGAAAGATGTTGACCGATTTTCAGACCTACCCGATATGCACACAAAATTTCATGAGCATCGGTCGAGCCGTTTCGGAGGAGATCAATAACGTACACCGTGATACGAGAATTTTATATATTAGAGATAGAGATTTACATACACATTTTACGTTTGCATTTTATAAAATTTGTAAGGTCGAACACTTTACAATACTTATTTGTTTGTTTTTTATCTCAATCTAGCAAAGAAATACATAAGCTAGTTTTTCGAACTCCACGCGGTCTTCGGTCCATTTCCTATATGTCATAGGGAAATGAAGATATTATCGAACGAGTCTGAAACGGTTGTCTTTAGTTGTAGCGGGTCAGGCAGTGTAATTACTGGAACAGACCCTACACTAGGATAGTCAACGCATAAGTGACTTATCCGGATTTCTCACAATTAGTAACATAGAAAACGCCATTTTTGAATTTAATCTTTTGACTATCATCATCATCAGCCTCTATCCGTCCACTGCTGAGTATAGACCACCCTCAATGAACGCCAAGACGGCCGATCTCTTGTAACTCTCATCCAACACGGACCGTCCACCGCACGGAGATCGTCTTCCCACCTAGTTAATGGCCTGCCAACACTTCGCCAACCTAAACGTGTCCTCCACTGTCGAACCTTATTGGGACATCGGACATACGTTTTCCTGAGTGTGTGACCACCCCATTGTCACTCATTGCGTGATATCGGTAGCCTTAGTTCTATTATGACTATGTAAAATGGAAATTCTCCACTAGACGGAGCAGCTCTTATAAACGAGTAATCAACTGATATATTTAAAAATGAACTTTACAGGACCGCCAATATTGGAGGAAGAACCGCAGAAAAACTGATTTAGGTATAGGAGTGGACGTCACAAGAAATTTCGAGGATTCCTGGAATGTATGCCAGACTAATGATAACTATTTCTCCCAAGACTACCCTGGACCGAAGACTAAATCAGAAAACGAGACTATATTTATAACGGAGGTATTGAAGAAGTATAAAAAAGACGCCAAGGCCTATATATCGTTCAGGCGTGACGGACACGCATTGCTATATCCTCACGCCAGCATCAACTCTTCCACTACCAAAACGAGGGCGATAAAGGAAGTTGCAGAAGTCATCGCTGCCAAGGCCAACCAAAAAGGAGGAGTACAATGGTTTCAGTGTGACAGCATTTACAACATGAACGGCAGGTCCCACTGCGGCCATAGCGTAGACTACGCGTTCACTAGCTTAGAGATCCCATACGCCTTCGAGATGCAGATGTTTCTCGAGTGGAGTAACACAGTCATGTCCGAATTTCACAGTTTACCCAGAGGATACACGTCCTCTCTCAGAGCCACCTACTTCAACGCAATTAAGGAACTATATAAGCTGATAATAAAAGATAACTAATTGTAATAATAAAATCTGAACTCACTCGAGCCTTTTAAGGTGTACCTAAATGAGATATATAGGTCACTATGTTATACGAAATTAATTTTCATGTTCCTGGTCGATACGCATTCAACTTTTTCAATTAGAGCAAAATGCAGAAACTAAAATTATATTTTAGTATGTATATTGTGTGTACGTAGCAGTCACATTTCATGTACTTAAACGAGGTCACTGTGTTATTGAAACGAAATTTATTTGCATGTTATTCATGTTGGCTACAAAGTACAGAAATTTGTTCAATTAGAACGCAGGAGGTAGCACCTAATATTATATTTATTTAGTATATAATGTATGTTCGTAGGAGTCACTTTTCCACTTTTCGGTAGGATGTTGGTCCTGCGCGGTAGGTGCGAGCCAGCGCGCGTGCGCTAGGGGTGGGGCCCGTGGACGGTCGGCCCGCTACCATTCTGTAGTCGGCTGCGGCGGCAGTAGCTCGTCTTCTCTCGACTCCTCTCAATCCTCGCTTCCCTAGCACTATGCCGCCGCTCGCGTTAAACTTATTTGTTTTCTTTGATTTATCGTTAAAATTTATTTTGAGTGATCTGAATTATTTTGAGTTATTTTCGATATTACGTAAAAATAATTTGACTGTTTTTCGTCATTTTTTGTGATAAACATCGATTGTCCGAAGAATTCTACTAAAGGTAAGTCCACTTTATTATTGGAACCAGCTCAGGAGATGCGAGTTTTTTCCCTTTAGATAAAGTTGAAGCAGCGATGGGCGGAAGGCGGTGCCGTCGGCAACAGGTTGCCAGGCTCTACAGGCGTCAGGAAGTATTTGCCCGCCCGCCTTACTCTGTAATTGTATTTACATTTAATAACTCTCCAAAGGCCGTATTTTGTGTAAATTGCTATCCAGGGACGTATTTTATTAATTGCTGCTAAGTTTACGACAAATTGAAGTAAAATATATTACGTTTACCTACAATTTGAAATGTAAGGATATTTCTTAGTATTAAAATCTGAAAGATTGCTATTAAATAAATTAAGGCGTTTAAAATTTAATATCGATACTCTCTTACATGGGTTTAAATTGTATGTAGTAAAAATTTTAATGATTAGCAATTTGTAATTTACGGAAAAATATTTATCCCTTCGTAAGATTTTAAATAACTCAAATATAGTACAATAAATACTATCAGTTTTATTTTAACGTTATATACATTTTGAGGCTTTTGAAAAGCGTTTCTCATTGAAAAGAATTTGATCCTCAATGAAAAGATTTAGTATTTTTGTACGTTGTGTTATGTTGAAATGAAAAGAAAAATCCTTCATATAATTCAGGTTATTTGTGAATGTTTTTAAAATACTAATAATTTTATTTATTTATGATTCTAAAATATACAACGCAATAGTTTTTATAGCGACGAATATTTGTTCTTGTTGAAATTATGTTTTGCCGTTTTTTTTTTATTTCCTAGTTGCCTAGATTTATTTACGTTACAGTTTTCTTTTAATTATGAACATTAAATAAATATATTGATATATTATTATAATAAAAGTTCGATCGGTTTTATATTCTTGAAAGTAGAGAAACGTACAAAATACCTCTTTACTCTTCATCAACGTCTTGTAACAACATATTTTCGTTCTGATGCGACAGAGCCTTAAGTTAAAAAGTACAAAATTCTGATTTGCTTATTTTTTTTAAGCTACAAGCAAGAAGCAGTTAAAATTTAAACCTAGCAAAAGAAAGATTATTATCGACAATCTTATCGTTAGGTTGTGTCAGGATGATTCCCTTTTTTTAAATAAAAAAAAACATACCTATTGTCTGTAAAGTTGGCTTACAGACGATAATTTTACGTGATAATGTCACGTGTGTAAAAAAATAGCGTTATGACGTTATATGACGCATTATGATGCGTAAAAGCCGAACGCTTAGGCCGATCGTGCCTCTCTATTGCTTGTTCCGTGCTTTAGCTTGCACTCTCGCATCAGCCGGAATGTGACACTTTTTCGTGTATGCAGCCGTTCATCATCAAAAAAAAAATGCAATCATAGAGACTGCCGATAGAAATGAAAACTTGTAACTCAGAATTATTATGATTTTTTTTTAATACAAAAAAGTGAAATTTCTAAATGATGCCATAACGTGCCAGTATTATGCGTGCCATAAATTAAGCGTACTAATGTGACGCGAATCTATAAATTTTTTCACGACCAAAAAGTAGTTAAGCGATTTACAATACTGTTGAAATTGTAAAAACATATATCCTGAAGTTCCTACGAACGAACGGTAGCTTAAGTGTAGCGACATCGGTCTCTGCTTGTTTATCCATATGTGCTACGTAAAATAAGCTTCTAAGATCAGCTTCTAACCGTTATCTCCTACTCACTGATGACTCAGTCTCATAATATCTTGTCAAAATCTCGTGGGCGGCAGCCACTGCCCTAGCTGGTGACCCTCCGTGGGAGCTCGTGGCTTTTTTTCCGAGATTTTTGTAAGAGGTAGTGACATGCTTTGCAGCCGTATGGGGCCTATATATGGGCCTGGGTATAACATCGGCGTCAAGTGGCTGCTATGCTGTCGCGTTTCGTGCGGTTTGTGAGTTCCCGGTGGCCCATTGGGAGGATAGGGAAAAGGAGGGCAACGCATCTGCATAATCTCTGGTTGTGCGGATGTGTATGGGCGTCTGGGGAGTGGGTCTCCCCAGGCGGGTATGTGGGACTCGCTGCGCCCAAAAGATGGTAAGTGAACGCAGCTCTACCCACTAAAACCCGGCGAGTGCCACTAGTGCCGCCTTTGGTGAGGTGCCCCAGATCTGTTAAGCTAACAGGGCACCTCGACGGCTAGTCAGTCCCGCAAGGAACCGACGCCACCTCCACAACACGGGTTGTCCCGCAACACAGAACAACCCCTCCCAACGACAGTACATGTTTTTTGCAAATAAAATGTTATTATTATTATTATTATTACAATGGGGTGAGGTTCCCATCCCCGCCCCTTGCCCCCTGCTCCTTTGTCCCTTCTTCTTATAAGAGCGGTACAAAGAACCTCCTCGGCTCAATTAGCTTCGCCCAAGGTGCTGGGCTCACCCTAGGCTACTGAGCCGCACCGCCATGTCAAGGCCTGAACCATGGTGGGGAAAAGGCTTCGACTGCCCATTTGTCCTCTAATTCTAATAATAAATAATATAAAAAAACCACGTAAGTGGACAAGAGTAAGCAGTCGGAATAACTCTACACGCAAAACCGCGGACCAAGACCAGTCCATATGAAAAGGACAGGTTATCGGACACTCGTAACTTTCATAACTAAAGTTTGAAGTGTTGATAAGGGTATCGATCCGTGCATTAGTCAGTCAGGCCGCGTATCTCGGGTGATAACAGATATGCGGGTGCTCAGGAAAAACACGCGCCCACATACACAATTATAATTCCGACGGGTAGTGGGTACAATCATTGTTAGAGCATAAAAACTTTATACTTTAAACGGCAACGCACTTGCTAATCCTCTGGTGCAGGAGTATATTATAGACGTTGACGACCTCTGTGGCTCAATGGTTAGCGCGTTGGTGCTCAAGCCGGAGGTTGCGGGCTCGAATCCCGCCAGGGAACAAAAAGTTTTCTGTGTTACCTACTGGATCATGGATGAATATTAAATATGTGTATTATATAATAAAAATCTTAATTATATGTATAGTATAAAAGTATTAAATATATTTCCGTTGTCTGGTACCCGTAACTCAAGTTCTTCGAGAACTTACCACGGGACCAGATTGACGTGGTGTAAAAGCGTCCATAGATATTATTATATAGATGTCGCTTATCATTTGAAGAACCGACTGACCGATTGCCCCCTTTTCTTTAAAACTTTTAGCTGAACATGCGTCAAATCCAAATTTTGAGGCTTTCGTTCCGCAAAATGACAAAACCGAACCCTCATAAGATCACTCCGTTGACAAACCATAATCATAGATCCATAAACATAAACATAGAATAAACAAAAACATAAACATAACCATAAACATAGAATCATAAAATTTGGCAAGTTTAGGCATGAGTGAATAAAAAATTGAAAATCATTATAGTCTAAGATCCGGGATATAAAACGACCTTCACCGAGATGTTTATATAATTTTTAGATTTGGCCAGGGCATATTGTTGAAGATCTCGACCAATATGCAATTTTCATTAAAATCAGGTCAGTAGTTTAGGAGTTCATTGCATACAAACAACATCACATCGAATTCTGTCACAGATTACTTCCAAATTAAGTAAAATAGTAAGTGAACCGCGATGAACTTAAATAGCTTTAATACAAATGTAGTAAGGTTACCACCAACTATCACCAATAATATTCGGGGAAATCAATGTCAAAGATTTGTGCTATATTGGTTAGTATTGGTTGAGTATGGAATTTAATTCGGCAAGTTACAATATAGGCGATGTCGACCCCTTTCACTACCCAGCACTTCAAAGGGCTCCCAAGTAGGATATTTAATATTGGATTTGTTGTGATACATCTATTTTTGTGTGCGGTTTATATATAACCTCTGCATTTCGATAAAACTGAAAATTTCATAGTTTTATTTTAGTTGGTTTATTGAGCAAGTTTAGGGCTTCGCAAACATTAAAAGGATTTTACAGTTAATGAAAATAGAATTTCGTATTGACAAGGGTATAGATGCCCTCTGGACAACATACTGAGATATTTTGTTTCAATATATCCGTTGTTTTTTTCGGAAGTCTATAACACACAAGCTAAATGAGGATAGAATTTAAAGCAATTCCTCCTCCATAGAAAGCAACGACCTTGTTTCCACCGCACACCCTTTAACTGAAAGTCTAATTTAAAATAGTATCATAATAAATAAGCTCCGTCATATTTACTACTAGGTATTGCCTGCAGCTTCGCTCGCGTTAACTTAGATTTACAGCCGTACTCGGGATTATGATTATTATTTTTATAGTCTAAGTTACTCCTTATAGCATCAGCTATCTGCCAGTGAAAGTCCCGTAAAAATCGGTCCAGCCATTTCAGAGATTAGCCGGAACAAACAGACAGACAGACAAAAATTGTAAAAAATGTAATTTTGGTACATGTATCGTGTAGAAATCCATATGCATTTCATAAAAACGGTTATTTTAATATAACAAACAGACACTCCAATTTTATTTATCTGTATAGAATAGACAAAATAGCAAAATAGGAATAGAACTTAATACCTACACTGAAGGAAACGAATAACTTGTTTTCCCGTGACTAAAGGCCTCCAACATGGTCCTATCTCTTGGAAAATGAGGGCAGGGATTTATTAGACTCCTAATACACACTCAACACAATAAGCTTGTACTCAATAGGTCCGCCCGTCGCAATCGGCGTAACTGTTGACGTCCCTTTACACTAATAGTTTCTATTGAAAAAAGCTTATTCATTTTAAATGGCGTTTTTATATTAATTTATTAAAATCTATTTTAGAATGCAGCAAATGCCCTTAATTTTGTATCCATTTTTTAACAAACAAGCTGTACCTGGCAAACGTCCTTACTTACCCAAATTTTTTTAGCGTCATCAATTTTTTTACACAAACTTGGTCCTGGCGATAGTCAGCACAATAAAAAACAATAAAATTACCTTATTTGGTGCAGTAGTTCTGAAGCATTTTAATTTGTATATAGATTATGATTTATGATGTTAAATTAAAGCGCCTTTCTAGTAAAGAAAAGATTATAGAAAAAATGTAAGGTTTGCGCTGTGCCGCACGCGTTCGCATGCTACCCTGATTATTTATTTCTTCCGTGAAAGAAAGTTTAATTGCTGACACCGAAACCATTCAGGGTTGTCAAAACAGTTCTTCTTCTTCTTTGGCTATGCCTGGGATAGTCTGGCTAACATCAGTATTCTCTCCTGCCCGTTGTCCGATCCAGCTAACATAGATTTTTATGTGGATCGAACCAGACACACAGACTAAAAACTTAAAACGTATTATTATAAAATATTTTCATACAAAATAATCCTTTAAATAACCCCACTAGTGTGTAATCGCGGTAAAGTTGAACACTCAAACAACAGAGTTCGGCCGAATACGCGCAACGGATATTACGTTTCAAACTCCAAAGTTCCACAAATTGCTCAAATTTATATGAAGTTTATACTATTCTTTGATTATCTTTTAAACTATGTTATTATCGACTTAATGGATGGATCTATAGTTTAGATATCTGGTGTAGTGAGAGATCTAGGTTCGTGTCCTGTGCAAGGCGAATATAATAGGTTTTCCTAAGATTTTTTAATCTTTTTAGGCATTACAAGAGGGTAACTCAGATTTTTCTCTCTAGAGGCTATACTCATATACTCTACGCTTCTTGACTTAAACACCAACTAGTGGCAAAGATCATAATAAATTAGCATTATTTATTTCTAAATTTTAAGTTTTACTTCAATCTTGCGTAAAGATTACACGCACACCCATTTTTAAATAAATATTACATTCCAATAGAGTAAGATAAATATGTTATCAGAAATTCAGATTTTCTGTATAATAATAAAAGTCTTTGGATGCGAGTAGCAAGGGATCGGTCGTCTTGGCGTTCATTGAGGGAGGTCTATGTTCATCAGTGGACGGATAGAGGCTGATGATGATGATGATGATGATGATGATGACAGCTAGCCTGCTTTGGGCCAGGATGCTGAGTCAGGGACGGAGGACTCGCCAGAGTGTCATCACTGCGATAACAGTGAAGACACTGCAGACCACACCCTGGCGGAGTGCCCAGCTTGGACGGAGGCAAGGGCCGTTCTGCCTCATCGCAGAAATTGACGCGGATCTGTCGCTCCTTGCGGTCATCCGAGCGATAACCGTCAGTGAGAGCACATGACAGGTG
This sequence comes from Helleia helle, assembly GCA_963853865.1. Lineage (NCBI taxonomy): Eukaryota > Metazoa > Arthropoda > Insecta > Lepidoptera > Lycaenidae > Helleia > Helleia helle. Next base: position 11,794,926 of record OY971433.1, on the reverse strand, counting down.
GTACTCTCCTTCTGCGAGTACATGATGTCGCAGAAGTTGGAGGCGCAGCGGAAGAGAAAGTGCACGCGTAACTCCCGACCTATAAGACACCTGTAATTATCAGGGTGCCTTAAGCGGAGAAGGTGGAGGGGACTTTACCCCCTCCCCTACTCCAGAGGAGAGTGGCGGGTGACATTTTTCGTGTTTATATAAGGTTTATCTATGAAATAAAATAAATTTAAAAAATTAGTCAACATCAGTATTGTAAATAAATGCGCCGCTGCGGATTACATCAAATACAATCTTTAAGTGTACGTGAAGATGCAACCTAAAATTCTTTGACTCCAAGAAATGATCTATTTTAGGACATATGTATGTCGCTTTTATTTTTATATAAATCGGAAACAACTCGTTATAAATGCTGTTCTATATTGTCAAATTTTAATACTCTTCGTTAAGCCACAAACCCGGGATTCGAGATCAAACTTTTACTGAAACTGAACTCAAACTGCTCCTTTTAGTGTTCATTAAAGTTGATGAAAATCCACCGGTCCAAGTTGTAACGAACACCGGCGGGAAGTTCCGCACACGCTTTTTGAGAAGAATGCCAAAGCTTCAGTAATTTGTGTAAATAATATGTTTAAGTGCTGTTCGTTATGGAACGCTTGTGTGGTAAATGCTTCATACTAATATAAATTATATGCACGCTAATATAATATAAGAGGAAAGATTTGTATGTTTGTAACGAATAAACTCTAATAATGAAAGAGGTAGTGCCATGCTGCATTAGTAAGAGGTAGTGCCATGCTGCTTTGTAGCCGAATAGGGTCGGCACGACCGGGGTTGTACCTTTCTCACATAACACCGGCGTCAAGTGACAGTTATGCTGTTGTGTTTCGTTCGGTTTGTGAGTTTCCGGTAGACGCATCTGCATAACTTTTGGTAGTGCGGAAGTCTATGGGCGTCGGTAAGCACCATAAGGCTTACTGACATAAGAAAAATCTGATTAAAAAAATACATGAGTACCAATACAGATATAAATCTATGTTTAAATGTTGTCACAGCTGCGTGCAACAGCTAGTGATAAAAAAACTTATTTCTTATATGTTATTCGTATTCTCAGGTTAAAACGGTTTTAGTTGAGAATTTGAACAAATTTTCGACTTTTACATGTACGTTACAAATTTACCAATGGAACAAGCATATTTTTTGGATAAGGAAAAGAATATATCGTTACGATCGCATAGACCCTCCTAGACTAGATATATGTATATTTATTTCCCCAAAGAAATTATCTGTCAAATGCATTTTTTTAATCCGACCACTAGTTCCAGATAATACCGGTCGATCAATAAACTAATTTAGTTATTATAAAACGAACCTAATTATAATTTTTATTACAAATAATAAATTATGCTATGTAGGAGCAGTACCACAACTTCGACTCCATCTTAAAGTAACGTATACAATACTGTACTAAGCGACTTAAAGATCTTTGAGCCTTCATGACAGCGATAATCCCAAATAATATTCAAGACCTCCCGTAACTCGAAGCCCGAATGCTTAATTTATATGACGCTCATACTAATATAAATTCTATGTACAGTTATATAAAGTAGAAAGCTAAAAGATTTGTATGTTTGTAACGAATACCTACTCCCCCACACGCAGAGAGAGCCTTCTTTTTACACACACAACAAAATGCTATTTTATAATCTACTTTATAGTATAATTTATATAGTTTTATCAAAAAGGCTCGCTGAAAATAATCGTAATAACCAAGAAAAATCATTAATAACGTTAATTTTATAAAAATAAAAAAAAATCCGAACCTTCGGTCAGTACAACTCACACTTTACCAATTTATTTTCTAGAATTCAACAGAATAATATAATTTCGAGGATGTAAAATCATTTCTGTTTTGGAAACAGAAATGATTTTACATCCCCGAAATTAATTATAAATTATTGTTTATAATTGAATAAAAAATCTTTGTAATTAAAAGGTTAAAATGTTCCATGTAATAGGTATAAAATAAAATCCTAGACCGAGACTCAGGCAACGTTGCTATTCTAAGTGGATTAATGGTGCGGCATTTTAGTTCTGGTTAAGCTTTACATTAAATCTAATAGAAGGCTTACGGGGCTCTGTAAAGCTTTTATAAACAGTTTTCTTATAGCAAGGTACAGGAATCTTTGTACACATTTGTGTCTTAAAATAGGATTGGTTTTAGTAAAGAACCAGCAAAGAGTCATAAAGAGTAAGTCGTATATAGAATACTAGCTGGTGCCCGCGACTTCGTCTGCGCAGGATAAAATTTTAGGTTATTTTTATAAAAAGTATCCTATGTTACTTTTAATACCTCCAAGAATATGTGTACATGTACGTTTCATGATGATCGGTTAAGTAATTTTCGCGTGAAAGCTTTCACATTTATAATATTAGTAGGATTCTTTTTGATATAGACATATATATTATCTATAATATACATTATATTATGAAAAAAATAACCTATAAAATCTAACAGTAAAAATACAGTTTAGGTAGTCATAGTGTTGGCTGGCCATTAACTAGGTGGGAAGACGATCTCCGTGCAGTGGTGGGTCCGTGTTGGATGCAAGTGGCAACTGGCAAGAGATCAGACGTCTTCGCGTTCATTGAAGGAGGCCTATGTTCAGTAGATAGAAGCTGATGACGGTGATGATTATCAAGGATAAAGTGTTTATGTAATCTTTTAATATCCTACAACCAGACAGTGGACAACCATCCAGGGTAGATTTTCTTCTTCCTGAAATCAATTTCAGTCCTATTATTAATAGATAACCAGGGATTGGCCGTCTTGGCGTTCATTGAAGGAGGACTATGTTCAGCATTGGACGGATAGGGGATGATGATGATGATGAACCAGCAATCTATTGTTCGTTGTATATAAGCCTGCCATTCCCACTCCATAGCTTATCCTTCGCCTAAAAACATTAAGATGTACCATATCTATACATCTATACAGATAAATAAAATTGGAGTGTCTGTTTGTAATATTAAAATAACCGCTTTTTACTAAATTCATATTGATGTATACGGTACATATGCCAAAATAGCATTTTTTACAATTTTTGTCTGTCTGTCTGTCTGTCTGTCTGTTTGTTCCGGCTAATCTCTGAAACGGCTGGGCTGATTTTGATTGGACTTTCACTGGCAGATAGCTGATGTTATAAGGAGTAACTTAGGCTATAAAAATAATTATCATCAATCCGCGTAAATCTAAGTTAACGCGGGCGAAGCTGCGGGCAACAGCTAGTTATCAATCAATATTATACACTTAAAAACTCAGTACCTAATACAATTTTCATCTAAAAAGATTCAAAATTTTGCAAAGGCACATTAAATCGCAATATCGTTTAAGAAAACATCAGCATGTATATAAAAGTTAATGAAAATATGCTTGCTTTCAAATAAAAGGGCAGCTGGCAGTTTGTCGGAGTCAGAACCCTATTATGAAGACGTCACCCCACAGCGAGACGGAAAATTATAGTCGTTATATTTTGATCTGTATCCGCTAACAACCATACTAACATAATGATATTTGAATGGATTATTTTGAAAATAAAACAGCTGAACCGTTTAATCTATACATCTATACATACAGATAAATAAAATTGTCTGTTTGTAATATTAAAATAACTGCTTTTTACTAAATGCATAGGGACGTATACACGGTACATATACCAAAATAGTCTTTTTTACAATTTTTGTCTGTCTGTCCGTCTGTCTGTCTGTCTGTTTGTTCCAGCTAATTTCTGAAACGGCTGGGCTGATTTTGATGGGATTTTCACTGGCAGATAGCTTATGTTATAAGGAGTAACTTAGGCTATAAAATAATCATCATCAATCCGCGTACGGCTGTAAATCTAAGTTAACGCGGGCGAAGCTGCGGGCAACAGCTAGTTTTATAATAAATTACTTCAAATAGTTGTCTTGGTAAGGCTGATAATTATTATTATTAATAAGCAGTCCCCTACGGTAGTTAAATGATATATTAATCGGTCTACGACCATCAATTTACGGTCTATTTTTTATTTTGTGTCATACGGAGGCAACCGAGCAGTCGGAGCCTTATGGTGACTACCGATGCCCATAGACAAGGAAAAAGTACTGTAAAGCTAATCCAATCGACTACTAATCTTTATATATAAAAATCAATGCCACTTTTCGTTGTAATTTTATAACTCAAGAACGGGCTCACCAATCCCAACCAAATGTTTAGGCTTTGTTCGGACTATTTAGTAGATGGTTTATGTGAAGTTTGCACAAAATCGGTCGAGCGGTTCTTCATTTATCACATTTTTTTAATTTAATATATGGCGGATCATTTTGTTAATGGAGATTTTGCTGTCAAATTGAAACTTTTTAGTTGGGTCATATTGAAACTTTTTTCAGTGTTGACAGTACAACATTAAGTTTTAAAATAGCTAGCAATTAATAATATATTTTTTTTGTTTGAATAAATTTATTTGATGTTCTAATTTTTTTTTATTTCACTTTATACGTAGCGAAGCACGTACCGGGCCGCTAGTAGTTTATATTTTAAAGTGAAAACACTTACCTAGTACCCAACGACCAATGAATTTTATGATTTAAAAAATGTGAATGAATCTAACTTGGATTACTTTATTTGAATTTAAAAAAAAGCTTATAAAAATTTTAGGTACTAAAACGTTAGAATCGCATATTGATTTTGTTATTATTTTATAAAACATTTTTACTGATGTAGTACGAAGGATATTGTTGTGAATTAGCAATATTGGTATAGAATATTTCTATACGTGATTTGTAAAAAATAAAGTTATGCCTTTTCAAGATATAAAATATATAGACATAAATTACGATACAATACTAATATAACATCGCTTACTCGACGATACCTTTCAATTAATACATCAAGTCTTGTCGAAGTTCGGCTATACAGGGTGTGTTACAAACTCATTAGATAAATGAAAGAGTTCACAAAACATGATGATCGGTCGGCCGCTGTCACCGCGCGCGGGCGTATGATTGATCACCCGGGGTGGGGTACGGGGGTGAAATGGGGAAACGTGGGGAAAAGGGAGGACTCAAGGAATATCGGAACGTGCGTGTCGAATTACCCATTTATTCACTTACGTGGAGTGTTTGTTTGAGCTGTGACATGATACGAGTAATAAGTATTATTATCGAGGCTGTGATTGTCATGATTAACCATCATCATCATCATCATTCGCCATTGATGAGATAAAACACCGTTACCTAGTAAACGCGATGGGCGGTGCTTAAATGGTTTACTGCAGTAAATCTTTGGTTTGCTCATAATTTTAATGTAAAGCACTTTGCTTTATTTAAATTCACGTTTATTATACATTAAATCACAATTATACTTATGATACATGTGTACCCGCCAAACCTCCGACACTAAGCAGGTATTTATCAATGTGGGTGATTACTTACCTGTGAAATGACTGACCATTTATTCCCATTAAAAATACTAAATACACAATTGTGTTTTAGCTATTTTTATGGAAAATCGAACGTAAAACGCTGGAAAAAATGTAAATATATTTTTACATTGTGCAAACACATGAATGCTAATGTTGCCAGTATTTTTACAAAGATACCAAATCTCCCCCGTTCTGTTTGCTCGGGACCGCAAACAACTCTTCCTATTTTATTGACAAGTATTTATTAGGTTGTATAACCCCGAACGTTCTGGAACACTCCAATTTTGAGTATGACATAATAAACCTCTTAATGCAATGAGGATTGTCCGTCGAATATTTTTTTATTCGAGAACAATCCATTTTTTGCCCCGGACTGCCCCTCGTATCTTTAGATGGACCATTGTGTCTCCGTTAAGAATGAAACACGAGCCTCTTCAAAACAGACTCAACAACCTAAAAATCTTTTCCGACATCGGGCACGTAATCATTTTTTGACTAGAAGAGACAATATGAGAACGCAGATATTCCATTTTGTTCAGTTGGAGTACATATTATTAAGAAAACGTTAACGAAAACGATTTAAGAGAGTAAGAGCACAAAATAAATACTAAGAGGTAGTGCCATGTTGCATTGCAGCCGAACTGTGCCGGCACAACCGCGGTGGTACCTCTCGCTCACATAACACCGGCGTCAAGTGACAGCTGTGCTGTCGCGTTTCGTGCGGTTTGTGAGTTTCCGGTGGCCCATTGGGGGGGGGGGGATAGGGAAAAGGAGGGCGGCGCATCTGCGTGGCCTTGGTTGTGCGGATGTGTATGGGCAAAAAATCCGTTCTCAAGTTAGTAAGTCTATCTGATATAAGATTTTCAATTATACTTATCACACCTATATATACATATACATAATATATACCTTGTTCCTGAGACTTATGTCTCAGGCACTTGTAGATATTTTGAATAGTATTCATACAAATATAAAAAAAACTACCCTTACTTACTACTGATATATCTTAAGCCAGAGTAGTGTTTTGTATCACTTTAGGAGTATCTATAATATAATATATTACCTATAGCCTTCCTCGATAAATAGGCTATCTAACACTGATATAATTTTTCAAATCGGACCAGTAGTTCCTGAGATTAGCGCGTTCAAACAAACAAACTCTTCAGCTTTATAATATTAAGTATAGATTATATAGGCACTCAACGAATTTCCAAAACGACTGAAAACATTTGCTACGGAGAACGTTAAAAAATCTAATCATAAAAAATATTCCCGCAAAAGTTGGTTCGTGGTTCTTGAAATTGTGGAGCAGGAAATAGAGTTCGCGCGAGCGAAAAGCAAGCGGAAACCGACGGGCAAATAAACTAGCGACAGACAAACTGCGCCCGGGCGAATACCTGTTGCGGGGCTAGTATGGCAGCGGAAATATTTGAGTGCAACTGTAGAACAATGCAAGATATATAATATGAAATCATTTAAGTCTATTTTAGGTCAAATTCAGCGAATATAGTGTAAGCAGTATAATATAGTGTAAGAAAATACTAAACTAAGGGACAAAATACTAATAAAACTATTTTACAGCTACCATGGTCACTGAAGTGTAAACATGTAAAAAAAAATGTGAAATTCGCGTAAAAAGTACAAAATAATAGTTATGATTATATTTTAGTGAAAAGCTTAAGGATTAGAAGTAAACTTGTAAGAGATAGTGTCATGCTGCTTTGCAACCGAATTGGGCCAGCACGACCGGGGTGGTACCTCTCGCTCACATAACACCGGCGTCGGCGTTACGTGCGGTTTGTGAGTTTCCGGTGGCCCATTAGGAGGGATAGGGAAAAGGAGGGCAATGCATTATCTGTGGTTGTGCGGATGTGTATTATCACCATTCCACGAGACTCACGTCGCGTCACAGATTCTTTAGTGAATAAACTCTACAAGTCGTAAAACGACAATCTGTACTTGCACTTTAAACGAGTTTAAAAGCCGTGAAATAATTCAAAGGAGCACTCGTTAAAATGCAGAAGGAACCGCAGCTTTTATCACGTGACTTCAGTTGCTTTATAGTTTGGGGAGTTGACATAAACATTCTAGCCTTCGCTGACATGGAAAATAGTTTACTGGGTGTCTACGCTTATCTTTACTACTTGGTATCTGATGAATAAAACTTTATGCCATTTTTAGGGGGTCTTTATGGGTTGGAATTAAACCTTAAATGGATAATGAGTTCTGCGATTAAAAGTTTTTAAGATGTTTTGACAATGTGGGATAGCGGAACAAGGAATATATCAAGTTATAGTTTTAACTAGCTGTTGCCCGCAGCTTCGCCCGCGGTCACTTAGTTTTATAGCCGTATACGGATTGATGATGATTATTTTTATAGCCTAAGTTACTCTTTATAACATCAGTTATCTGTCAGTGAAAGATTAGCCGGAACAAACAGACATACAGACAAAAATTAAAAAAAATGCTATTTTGGTATATGTACCGTGTATACATCCATATGCATTAAATAAAAAGCGGTTATTTTTTTAATATTACAAACAGACACTCCAATTTTATTTATCTGTACCTATAGATGTAACTATAGATAAAAATCTGCTGTAACTGTTTGCATTAAATTCATTCGTAAGATTGAGCTATTCGTCTATTTCTTTTTTAACAATATTTTTGGGTTGGACAACAGAGGTCGGTAGTGTACTGGCACTGAAACACTCTTGTGTCACAGGAGGACCAGGATGCCATGAAACATATAACCGGAATAGAGCGGATATTATGTGTTTTGTATGAAAACAAATTCGGTCAAATTTGTGCTGCAATGCTGCGCCGGTTCTGCGCTCTGATTGGCCGACTGATTGCCATTGATGGATGATTGGCCGATGGGATGTACATACAGATTATTTGTTGGTAGAATTTCTTTTACGTCAGTGACAAATCACTGAACAGTTTCGGGATTTTATGGGTCACATCACTACTCTATCCGATTATATGCTCGATGGCAACCCCTAACCATCACACTTGTCAGTTTGCCTCTCAAACTAACAAAACCTCCTAATTGTAAGCCATAAAAGTCCAACTATTAAACAACATAAACATGTAAAGTGTTGGTAACTTTGTTTCGTAGATATAACAATATCAGAGAACAAGTTCGCCGCTTTTGGAAACCCAATAATAACAGTTTGTAAGTGACTTACCGGCGGCTTGCCACCGACTATATCGACTAGACGAGACCAAATAAACGTCTGCTTGCTAGGGATGTTCGATATCATTTCTTATCGATTTAATCGCGGTTTAATAATGTTTTACATGCTCGACATTTCAGAAAATTTGAATGAATGAAATATACTTTATTGCATACATAAACAAGAACACAAACAATCAATTAACACTAACATTTAACATATTTTATGTACACAAAAGGCGGCCTTATTGCTTAATTTGCTTTATTTAATTTCTTTCAGGCAACCTTTGTGTATGTAAAAGAAAACTTACTACATAACAGGGTAGGAGAGAGCAAAACAAACAATGAAATACAATATAGATAAATAACAATAGTAGTATTTATATATAAATTTATATATAAAAAAGTAAATATATACCTACAGTACCAATAAAATATATATAATTAAATATTTATATATATCGCATATACATATACCTACATACTATATAATACATAAACATACTTATTATTTTACATACATATTATAATATATTTATAAATAAATACGTAATATTGCATATTAGATATAATAACTAATTAGCACAGATGGAGTTAACTATATTACCTACACAATGTACAGGAAGAACATTTGTTTCATTATAATAAGAGAAATTTGTGTAAACTTTAGAAAACAGTAGATTAGTCTTTTTAAAATGTATTAAAGATGTAAGAAGTACCGAAGAACCGAATTATGAACTTTTGTCTGGTTTATTGGTTTCTTTTATGAGAATAAAAGAATAAGAATGTATAGAATGAATGAATGAATGAATGTATAATTATTAGGATAGCTTTGTTAAATTATTTGCACGCTTTAAGCAGAATGTGTGAACTATAGGTAATGTATCTAAACACCAATTGTACCATATTCTTGCAAATAAAGATTCATTCATTCATTCATTGACGACGTCTGTGGCTCAGTGGTAAGCGCGTTGGCGCTCAAGCCCGGAGGTTGCGGGTTCGAGTCCCGCCAGGGAACAAAAATATTTTCTGTGTTCCTGGGTCATGGATGTGTATTAAATATGTGTATTATATAATAAAAATCTTAAATATATGTATAGTATAAAAAAAAAGTATTAAATATATTTCCGTTGTCTGGTACCCGTAACACAAGTTCTTCCAGAACTTACCACGGGACTAGATTGACGTGGTGTAAAGCGTCCATAGATATTATTATTATTATTATTATTCATTCATTCATTCATTCATAGCTAATATAGAACGAAAGTTTATAATTAAATTTTCCATTACATCAATTTTGTCGTCAGTTTTTTTATGCTGTCCTCATACAATGATTTGGTGTTGATGCATTGCATTAAAATTGAACGATGAAGCAGTTTTCTTTAATCACGCATATAATGAGGCAGTTATTTTAATTATATCATATATTTTAATCATATTATGAATAATGAACTAGGGGCCTCTTGTGCCTGTAATTCATGAAGGAATTCATGCTCATAATTGCCACGCTGAGCAGGCGGATTGGCAATCGCAGATGATGCTGAATTTGCAAGTGGGAAGACGATCTCCGTGCGGTGGCCGGTCCGTGTTGGATGCGAGTGGCAAGGGATCGGCCGTCTTGGCGTTTATTGAGGCCTATGTTCAGAATTATGAGACATTAAATAATTAGAAGCTAATGATTTGTATATCGATGAATGATTTTTTATAATATCGATAGTTCAATCTCAGTTCATCCCTTATAGGCTTTATCATTATGAACCCACATCTCATACTCGTCAATAAAAAAGTTACGGCCCATTCATTGAACTGTATTGAACATTTCCTTACACTTTTCTCCATAACGGGGTTGCTATTGTTGTTCTGATTGCTTTTATGATTTTTACCTAAACAATATTCTCCCTTTATCTCTTATCCTTTTCAGAGCTAATGATCTGCTCTGAAAGCGAAGTTATTTATACAATGTAAAATGTGTTTAGTTTCTTAAATATAATTTGAATAATCTAATAATCGCTTTTATTTGAAAATTTGAATAATCTTTATTCAAATTTTCAAATAAAAGCGATTTGATAAGATATTTTACAATTTTTGTGTTATTAATTTTAAACTTATTATTTGATGATTTCTATTATATTTATCGAACAAAAAGCCACTGAGTACAAAAATTCTCGCTTTATCAATATGCTGCTATTACGTCAGGTAAAAATCAGCTATACAGGAAAAGAGAGAGAAGCCTTTTTTTTCCTTAACGCCGGGGAATGCTTTGAAGGATCCCGCGGGGGAGTGGGTCTACCCAGGCGGGTATGTGGGACTCACTGCGCCCGAAAGGTGGTAAGGTGGACGCAGCTCTACCCACTAAAACCCGGTGAGTGCCACCAATGCCGCCTTTGGTGAGGTGCCCCGGATCTGTTAAGCAATAGAACCCCTCGATGGCTATTCATCCCTCAAGAGATTGACGCCACCTCCATAGAGGGGTTATCCCGCACTACAGAACCATCCCTCCCAACGTTGGGACAGTTCAATAGAATTGTCCCCCTGCTCTTTATTCCTCTCTTCTTATAAGGGGAGTACAAAGAGCAGCTCCCTCGGCTCTATTTGCTTCGCCCAAGGTGTAGGGTTCACCTTAGGCTACTGAGCCCCACCGCCATGACAAGGTTTGAACCATAGTGGGATTAGAAGTGAGAGGCCTGGGATCTCTACCAATTAGTCTATTAAACGTCAAAACAAAATTCTTTCAAACAAACCTGCGAAGTGTCATAACTCATAACTTTGTGCAACAACTACCGCAAAAAGGAAAATATTGGTGTTATTCCCGCAAGGACGCCGTTTCGCTGTCTGTAGGAAAAGTCAATATGTCGTCGGAGATGAGTTATTTTACCATAATTCTGGGAGCGTGTGGGGGATTCCCGAATAAATAATAAATACGTCGAGCCGTATGAGTGCAGACGGCTGGAGTGCGGCTTATTTTATTCCTTAAGCGAATAACTGTAATAGAAGTTTCGAGACGGATTCGTAAATCATGTGATCGTCGGGAAATATGTCTCTCGTGTGATGGCAAACGTACTTAAAGATCATATGATTGTTGTATTGCCAGATTATAATACAAACATTTAACCATAATAGATATAATATCATTAAAGACAAATTCAAATACATAATATTAATGTTGGAAATATACAGACATTCTTACCCAGTAAAAACCATAAAGAAAAAATAGCTTGTGTCTGAAAACTCACACCTCGTTAACTTAGTCTACTTATTTATGGCTATCTAAACCAACAAGTATTTTTTGTAAACATGTGTTACATTTAATAATACAACATACAATAAAATACAAAAAACGTGTTTAAGCTAGCCAGCATAAGTTAATGAAAGTTATAAAAATATATTATAATATATACATTTATATATTATTTACAAGTTTTTGTCCCAATTTCCTAAGCCCTAAAAAAAACACCTGGCGACAATCAACATATTATGTAGGTATGTAAGTATCACTAATACCGATTTGTACTAAAATAATTCGACTTACACTAATCCTTAGTTAGTATCATGTTAATTGTACTAATAACGTGCACCACATACGATGCATGATCGCGGCACAATAAGTCCTCGCAGATCCTCACTAATGGTCACCGCTTTGAGCTCCCCCGTACACGAGATATGCGGCTAGATACAGCACAAGTTTTGAGTGAATCTAAATATAATGTTTCGTTTGAAGAAAAACCGAATTAAAACTTTGCCAATATAACTTCTGGGAGCGTAACGTGTAAATAATTATATTATTTATTTTTCAAGTGTTTTGGGTCTACTAATTTCCATTAAAACTATCAAAAAATCAGACTACCTTAAAAATATCGAAGTTTATTTTATAAGAGTATATTTTTATTATTAATTCTATCATCACATCATAACTATTTTTGTAAATTGCTGAATAATGTATTATTATGAATTAAATCTGAAATAAAAACGATTTTTTTTTCAATATGACTAAAAAAGCAAGTAGGTATCGTTAAAACTTTATTTAATTAGTAATACATTTTTAAATAATAATAATCTTGGGACAACTCACACACGGCCAACCAGAAAACTGATACATACTTATATATTTCTAAATACATACATATTATAGATAAATTACACCCAGACACAGAATAAATGATCATGTTCATCACTCAAAATTTGTCCTGGGTGGGGATCGAATCCACGACCTTCTGGTTTAGCAATAAGTAGTAACACTAAACCAACATTCGTTTTCTTTTTTACTATTCGAATAACAACTTACAATCAACATTACAGTAGAACAGTAGAACTATAGAGACTTATTTTGAAAGGTACATATTATTTATTAATATAAGTATATGCTGAAATAACAATAACATAATATTATCTAAATATATGTTTATAATATTAGGAAACAATATGAACTACTTATAATATATTATCAATTATGCACCAATCAATCATATAACATTTCAAATGTCAAAAATGTCCTGGACTTTCCAGAGTCCTGGAATGTCCGGAATTGTATGACGCGGGTGACCACCCAGCCGGCAACAATCGCGCCGTAACTGCCCTTTGTCCGCGCACGTGCGTTTTACAGCAGTCTGCGTTTTACACAACCATATATGTAAAGGGTACTCCGTTTTATTCGAAACATTTAGAGTAATGGATGTTTATAGTTACGCTTTCATCTTGATATTTTGCTTTTAATGAGAGTCTGTGCGGGAATAAAATACAAAAGATTACATCGTATAGATTTCAAGACTACGCACAGTATTTAAATTTAGGACCCAAAAATAGAGCTTGTTTCAGCAACAAAATAAAGTATTATTTACTGACTAGAGTGACAAAACATAAAGCTTTAAATAAAAAATCTTATTTTATTCAAAATGTAATTTAATAGGAAGAAAATTGAAGAATTGTTAATATAATCAACATAAATGATATCAATTACAAACGAAAAAAAAAAAAAAAACAATTATCGTAAGCATTTTCATTCCAAAGTCCTAAGAAGAGCAACAAAGATCAGTAATATAATTTATGTGTCAAAATTATAACAAAAAACATTTTTCTGTGCAGCTTAAGTTTGTACGAAAATATTTTGAGCTGACGAAGGGAACGAATTTAAGATTGTCAACAAATTTATTATACGCTCCTGTGAAGTTGACGCCTCTTCCCGGGGGAGCTCGGCTTACAAGTATATTTCTTATATTGGGTCAAAACGGATGTTATTTAAGTTGAAATAATAGAAAACAAGATGATATATAATTACAAGTAGAGAACATAATAAAAGCAATTTGACATTAAAATAATTTAAATCTCAAAAAGGTTAAAACTAAATTTTAAAAGAATACATAAGAATAAAATGTGTGAAACTATCTGTCTTTCTCATCGTCAACAGTGTGTATCGAACACATTGTTGTGATCAATAATCCTAATAAGAGTCACAAAATATATAACAATTATAAAATCCACAAGTATCATATTATAAAATATGTAAAAAAAAGATTCCAACCAATTGAGAACCTCCTCCTTTTTGGAGTCGGTTAAAAATAGTAATATATTACAAATTCGATATACAAATACAAATTTTTAATCGTTCAAAACCTCAGACACCCAAAAAGTTTTTTAAAATAAGTGACCTAAAATACAGCCAATTACTTCCAGGGATTAAAAAAATGGAATACAATATTCGAAATGCACTTTCCATTACACTAATGAACGAATAGTGCCAATATCAGCCCTAGGCGATCTAGTATGATACCCGGTAATTCCTTCTGTGTTCGGTCAGTGGGATAGCAAACACAAATTGAATAGAAATTTCATAACTATTTGAGAGTTTACAAACTGAATTCAATACATTGAAATAAATTGAGAAGGTACCACGTAATGAAGGTTATGTTCAACGAAGTATGAACTGTGACTATTTTGAAATAGTCAAATTAATCGGATAGGCCTATTTTACAATTTTGAACAAAACGCGTTAGATAAGGTAAAAAATAAGACCATTGAAAATAGACATTTGAGAAGCAATATATTTATTATGACTAGGTACATACCAATATTTGTTATAAGCTAAAGTGAGATTATATTTTATATTACATAAGGACATAATGAAGTACAGAGAAACTAAAAACTTTAAAAAATACAATATCCCTTAGAGTCCCTTTAGGCAAGGTTCCGAAGATACTGACAGCGTTCTCCCTTTGAATTGCTAGACTAATTCTTTGTCCGAGGTAGCTGTCCAGCTCTTCGGTCTCCTGTGATGTCGACTAACGTATTTGCTATTTCCCTAAAAAGCCGTATAGCGCTAGGCCCCCACGGACTAAGGGTCTCGACACCGAATGGGACAAATTCATATTCGAAGCCTAGCCTAGCCTATTTTAGTATTGTGCTCCAACGCATCGCATACAGAGGCTACGCATATAAAACTACGCATATAAAACATTTTGTACAAAACATTGTCTTTTTACTTTTTTAATCAGCAAAAAGTCAAGGAAAAAGTAAACAATTAAAGTATAATAAAATAAAACGGTACGTTCAAATACAAAACCATTGAAACTAATTTAAAACGTATTATATAAACCAAGTACACGAATTTCCGTGCTTGGTGTCCACCGCTAATAGGGTATTATGAACTTCTGCTTAGAACTGAAGGGGGAGAACCCTTAAGGGGGAAGGGGGAAGGTATTTGAGGCATCTTGGAAGCAACGGGGGCGAGATTACAGATGGCAAGATAAGCCTTGAATTAGATACAACGAATTTTGTATGATGTAGTAAAGATATGAAGCCACCGTATGGCTTAACTTTGTGAATGAATTATTAGCTTTGCCGCAACGTGTTTTGTTTGACGGAAACATAATATTGAAATTATGTTGTGAATTTCGTGTGTATATAATATCGTCTGTCGTCTATGGATATTTTAGGTTACGGTAACTGAGCTAGTTACCGAGCTGAGTTATATATAAATAATTATCTTACATTTAGTTCTATGAAAAATAATAATAACTTGTCATTAATAAAATAAGAATAATATTAAATATTTTTACCAATGGGAGTGAAACGCATTACCGCTCCCGGCTGCATGGGTACCACCATCTTGCTTGTTTCTCCCGTGAAACAGCTTTGCTGTGTTTCGGAGAGAAGGGCAAGACAGGCAGTGTAATTACTGGCACCGAGACTTAACATCTTAACTCTCAGGATAGGCAACACATAAATGAGTTGCCTGGGCTAGTTCCAGGTAAACTAGTTCATGTTCATGGGCGACGTCGACCACTTACCATCAGGTGGCACGTCTACCCGTTTGCCTATCCAACTAACATTTTAAAAAATTGCTTAGAATAAAGTTTTATAAGCTCTATATCTATATTTTATGTACCTATTATTATAATATACTAGCTGTTGCCCGCAGCTTCGCCCGCGTTAACTTTCAAAATTTGAGGGGTGGACCACCCTTAACAAAAAATAAAATAAAATAGATGTTGACCGATTCTCAGACCTACCCGATATGCACACAAAAATTTCATGATAATCGGTCGAGCCGTTTCGGAGGAGTAACTAACATTGTGACACGAGAATTTCATATATTAGTTTAATTACGTACACCGTGACACGAGAATTTTATATATTAGATTATCTATATACGTTTTGAACGCCGCATTAATTAAGATTGAATTAAAATTCAAAGAATTACAATAAATATTCTGTTAATTCAAACTCTAACTTCAAATATCTTCTTATTAATCATAAAAATGTTTATCGAAATATTAAAATCATCAACATAATATGTTGGGTACCCCTCGCGACTTCCTTAAACAGAATCAATTAAAATCAATGTATGACACGCGATTTATTCAGCTCTTATTTTAATAAAAATATCTAGACCGTGTAGTCATCATTATCATCATTATCAACCATCCTTTCCATCTATTGCTGGATACAGGCCCCTCTCAATAAACACCAAGACGGCCATTCACTCGCTTCCAACTAGAACTGACTATACGGAGATCGTTCCACTTAGTAACTACAAAGAAATAAACTAAACCTTCCCTGTACATTAATTTTTAATTCGCCACAAAGGCAAAAAGCCAGAGACTACAATCCCTAAGGCTTAGATCACTCGGGGAGTCCCCGAACAAAAACCTCCCTCAGGCATTTCTTAAATCTTAATTAAGGTACGGAACCGGCGCACGTACAAGGAATTAAATTAATGGGTTCACATATTGCAATGTCCCCAATTAAGTGCCACTTTTTCTTTAAGGTAAATCTTCTGCCGGGCCAGTCTGCTACCTTATTTATAACATTTAAATTGGATTACATTGAATTTTCGATGTCATCCTGAGGTAAGAAGTCATTGCGCTACAGTTGTTGACTGTGGTTTTATATTGGAGTTTTTAGTAACAATAAAAACTAGTCAATTGAAAAAAGATGGCGATTGGTTACGTTATATGCAGCGTTTTTTTTTTCTTTTTCGCCGGGGAATGCTCTTAGGCATACCGCGGGGGACTCCCCAGGCGGGTATGTGGGACTCGCTGCGCTCAAATATGGTAAGTGAACGCAGCTCTACCGACTAATACCCGGCGAGTGCCCCGGATCTGTTGAGCAACAGGGCACCTCGACGGCTAGTTAGACCTCAAGGGAAAAACGCCACCTCCAAAGAAGGGTTTTCCCACACCACAGAACAACCCCTCCCAACGTCGGGATACTGACCCTGCTCGCCTGCTGCTCTTTTATTCCCTCTTCTTATTAGGCATACAAAGAGCCCTCGGTTCACTTGGCTTCGCCCAAGGATTCACCTTAGGCTACTGAGCCCCACCACGACAAGGCTTGTTGTGAAAGTTATCCTCCCTCAGTTACAGGCTCAATTAATTATATTACTGTAATCTAAATCTAATACAATAAAAATACATATAAATACATTTTTTTTTAATGTTAGTTGGATATGCAAACTGGCAAACGTGCCACCTGATGATAAGTGGTTGACGTCGCCCATGAACATAAACTAGTTTACCTGGAACGAGTTCAGGCAACTCATCTATGTGTTGCCTATCCTGAGACATAAAATGTTAAGTCTCGGAGCCAGTAATTACACTGCCTGTCTTGCCCTTCTCTCCGAAATACAACAAAGCTGTTTCACGGGAGAAACAAGCAAGATTGTGGTACCCATGCAACCGGGAGCGCGGCACAGCGCTTCCCTCCCACCGGTACACAGCGCTTCCCTCCCACCGGTACACAGCGCTTCCCTCCCACCGGTGCACAGCGCTTCCCTCCCACCGGTATATAAACTAACGGCTTGAAATACATACGCAACATACGATCAATTTACTTTTTACGGCTCAAAATCAACAGCCTTACTTCGTCCTCTCCCGAATCTTATAAACTTAAGTAACAATATTAATATACCTTGTCATCGGATCATAACTGGGTATTGAAAAGACTATACACAATATGACATCCGTCGATGGTTATAATATCGTATCGTAAATAGCTTTTCGTGTCACGTTGATTACCTACCTACTTTATAGATAAGAGATCATAATCATCATCACCCCATTTCCATCCCATACCTTTAAGGAAGCTGTCTTTGTTCTTTCCTCACAATATAATATTCTGGTTTGCGAAATATTCAAAACAATTAACAAATAACTCGCGACATGCGACAAAATGACTTTATAACTCGATACACGCAACTTAAACTATTTACCTTGGCGCGAATGCCTGTAGCGTATACATTAAAATGTAGGATAATCTGTGCAGCACGTCTCCGCCGGGGTTGCCATGGTAACGGGCCCTTCGATATAATGACGCCATGAAATATGGCTCGATGTGTGACATAAAAGTGAAGAGAATTTGGCACTTATTTTTTGTGTTCGTAAAAATATTAGAGCTATGTCTTTTTACGTTGAGATATGAGATGGTATTATAATGGTAGATGGTAAGTGTTGGTCGCTCATGAACTTGTTTTAGGGTTTGGTGGTAGGTAATTACACTGCCCATCCTCTTTTTATTGCTGAAACTCGTACACACAAGCTCCTTAGTTCCTGAAACAGCTTGTCAATTTTAGAAACTAAGGAATTATTTTTTTAGAATAGGATATGGAAAGACATTTTATTACTTGTTATTTTTTGCTAGTTAGTTTGACGATCTTCTCGTGGTCAGGAAACTGGACAAAAATAGTAAGAGTTTTGGTTTCTTATCCCGCCAAATGCAGATTTGAGTGATATATATGTAACCTGCACTGGTATATATAATATGATGAATTTATATAAAATTGTTAAAGTTATGAACTTTATTAATAATGTAATTTATTCAATAGAAAATATACATAAATATTATGTTAGTCGTATTATAACATCTAAGTGCGTTCTCTGAGGGAGGCCTTTGTTCAGTGGACGGTAAGGAGCTAATGATGATGATAATAACAAATTTTATTTTGCCATGATTGTGTGAATTTAACACTAAGAGATTATTTGCTAAATTGGTAAATTATTAAAAATGGACTTGAAACTAATTACTTAACTCTATGGTTACCATAGAGTTAAGTAATTAGACCCGGCACGCATCAGACTGTCGCTGACTCCGTTAATACCTTCGTGTCAATTATAAGTTATATTATTAGGAACTAATATGATGAATGTGAAAGTTTGTTTTCGATGTTTGAATGTTTTCTAATGCTTATGCGAAGTTCACGCGTTTAATAAATCATTTTTTACGAATTTTATCCGGGTTTAATAAAATGTTTACATGACCATGGTTGTCCGAAACATCGGGCATGTAAAAATTTTGATAAGCCGCGATGACATCTGATTCCGAATATTAATAATCTGAACATTTTCTTATTCAATTACACAAATACGGGTTAGATACGGAGATATTTTAATAGGGATGTGTTGTGCCTCGCCCCCGGCTGCGTGTACCATCATCTTGCTTGTTTTCCCGTGAAACAGCTTTTCTGAGTTTCGTAGAGAAGGGCAGGACAGGCAGTGTAATTACTGGCACAGAGACATCTTACGTCTCAGGATAGGCAACACATAGATGAGTTGCGCGGGCTAGTTCCAGGTAAATTCGTTATGTTCATGGGCGACGCTGGCCACTTACCATCAGGTGGCACGTCTGCCAGTGTGCCTATCCAAGTCCCAAAAATTATCGTTTATCTTATATTATCGTAGCATTATCGTTGTTAGAAGATTATGAATAAATATTTAGCTTAGACAGAAAACAAAACTAATTCAGCTCCAAGCTTTCATAGGTATTATAAATTTTGTATTTATAATCACAGGAATATATGCTGTTATGTATCCAAAACGTTAGGAATGTATAAATATATCGGTGAAAGCTACCAATGCCGCCTTTGGTGAGGTGCCTCGGATCTGTTAAGCAACAGAGCACCTCGACGGTTAGTCAGTCCCCCAAGGGATCGACGCCACCTCCACGGAGGGGTACCACAGAAAAGCCCCCCCAATGTCCGGACAGTGCAATGGGGTCCCATCCTCGTCCCTTGTCTTCCCCTGCTCTTTTGTCCTCTCATCTTATAAGAGAGGTACAAAGAGCAGCTCCCTCGGTTCAATTGGCTTTGCATAAGGTGCTGGGTTCACCTTAAGCTACTCAGCCCCACCGTCACGACAAAGCTTGAACCATGGTGGGATCAGTTCTTCCTACATTGATACATTCATAGTTTTTTAGGTTTCATGTTTGAAACGTGCCAAAAATTTCCATTCCTCATATCTTCAATTCAATCTCTCGATGGACACCTTCACGTCCACCACTGATGAACCCTTCATCAACAAACAGTTCATTAGATATTCAATAATAATTAAGCACATACGCAACATAATTTTATTAGTCCGGCACATTCCAGAACATTCGGCACATTCCACCCCACACATGTATAGTTTAAATTAAACGCTTAATTAGCAAGATAGCACAATATACTGATACATTAATTAAGGGTCCGTAGAAAACCTTGACGTATATTGCAAGTACAGAAATATGGACAAAAAGGTTTTTTGTAAAATGACAGCGAGAACTGAGATGGGGAATAAGAATTGAAGTTTTTTTTATGTCAAAAGGAGGCAACCGAGCAGTCGAAGCCTTTTGTCGACTATCGACGCCCATACACATCCGGACAACCAGATATTATACATGTGTTTCCCTCCTTTTCCCTATCCCCCCAATGGGCCACCAGAAACTCTTAAGCCGCACGAAACGCGACAGCATAGCTGTCACTTGACGCCGGTGTTATGTGAGCGAAAGGTACCACGCCGGTCGTGCCGGCCTAATTGGGCTGCAAAGCGCCATGGGTTTCTGAACCGTGAGTTTCTGGTGGCCCATGAGGGGGATAGGGAGAAGGAGGGCGGCGCATCTGCGTGGCTTTGGTTGTGCGGATGAGTATGGACGTCGGCGCTGCGGGGCTCCGACTCTCGTTGATGACAAAAAAATACTAATTACTAGATATTAACATTTAGGAAATAGTATATTTTCACACAAATGCTAACTTAAAATTATTTTTAAAAAGTATTTACAATATTCACGTATATTCGTTAGGTCTTTACATGGAAACTTTTTAATATGAAATCCCTGGCTTAAAGTTTTGAAATAGTTTGCGAGGAATTCCTGAGATAATATGAAAAGAATGTGCTTGTTATTGGGAAAACTATATCAGGTTGGAGGATAGCGAGACTACTGAATGTGCTCTCCAAAATAAACCCGTATATTTTTAATGTAAGCACACTAGCTGTTGCCCGCAGCTTCGCCCGCGTTTAATTATATTTACAGCCGCATCTGGATTGATAATGATTATTTTTATAGTCGAAGTTACTCCCTATAACATCAGCTATCTTCCAGTGGAAGTCCCGTCAAAATCGGCCCAGCCGTTTTAGAGATTAGCCGGAACAAACAGACAGACAGACAGATAGACAGACAGACAGACGGACAGACAGATAAAAATTGTAAAAAAAATGCTATTTTGGTATATGTACCGTGTATACATCAATATGCATTTAGTAAAAAGCGGTTATTTTAATACATATTACAAACAGACACTGCAATTTTATTTATCTGTATAGATGTATAGTACCTGGATGACCGAGCTTCGCTCGATTTTTTTTTTTAAATAAAATGACATTTTCTAAAAATGATTCCTAGCTAGATCGATTTATCGCCCCCGAAACCCCCTATATACTATATATAAATTTTCATTATAAAAAATCTGAACAACAATCAACACTAACCACGGCTTTCGTGTTCGTAGAACTTGTATGGATTTGTGGATAGATAGAATGGAAATAAAAAGAAATTTATACAAATTGCAATACCCGGTGCAGACATCATGATACAAAAATATCAGCTCTTGACGGGATTCGAACCCGCCACCGCTGCGTGTAGTCCTGAGTCCTGACTAGACCTCTTTATGAGACTCTCGTCGTCAAATTGTGGTCTATGTTTGGTGTGTCCTATGCCGAGAAAGGAATTCGAATCCGTGACGGATGTTTTCA
Organism: Helleia helle; assembly: GCA_963853865.1. Taxonomy (NCBI): domain Eukaryota; kingdom Metazoa; phylum Arthropoda; class Insecta; order Lepidoptera; family Lycaenidae; genus Helleia; species Helleia helle. The sequence continues at coordinate 11,772,805 of OY971433.1, read as the reverse complement.
CCTGTGGGGATAGCTAAAATATTTTTTCTTAATATGTATTAAGAAATTATTATAAGTAGGTATTTAATGCAAACAATTTAATGTTTTTCATATAACGTAGAAGTTATAATATCTTTTAAACCTTTTGGTATTGTGATTTACAATTAAATTAAAGATGAATTTACAGACAAAAGTTCTTGAAATATTGTTTATTTTATTTTTTGATTGAACAATATCAGTAATCATATTGAAAAAACTATATTTGAATACTTGAACGAGTATATATCTTAGCTATATATTACTATCGTAGATATATATCAGGCGGCCATTACACAATTTATTATGAGGAGCAAGTTAATTTAATTATTTTAAACATCAAATAAATATTCGGCATTCGCCTGCGTCCATAACGAATGGCCGCATTTATACAGGCTCATTACCAGGTGTCAGTGATGATATACGAGGACGAGTACACTCTCAACTTGATAATTATTTATTGATTTTCGTGGAAAAGATTCACATTCGATAAAAAGGTTGGAAACCTCTGAAATAAAAAATGAAAGACTTATTCATTGTGATCTGTGTAATAAAGTAGCAAAGCATATTTTTTATAGTCTTATTTAGATTGTCGAAGATGATCTTTTCTATATATGCTAAAAATATTTTAGTTTGAACAGAAACTCAATATGTACTTAGTATTCGAAGCCCTAGGTTATAACTAGTTCCCACCAAGGTTCTTACCATCTTTCGGGCGCAGCGAGTCCTACATACACGCTTGGGAGTCCTTAAAAATAAACAACACAATATAAAAAAAATATTTTTAATTTATTAAATACTCTTACTAGAATAATATGTAGACAAGAAAAATATAAGGTAAACGCCGACTTGATACAGACTTCATATAGTTCAAAACTATCTTATTTTCCAAGTTGTCCGACCTGCACAGTATGCATAATTTCATCAATATAGATTTAGTAGTTTAGAAGTTTATTTACAGATTTTCAAAAAATATTATTCATATTTAAAGTTTTCTCAAAACACACTACAAGGCATTAAACATGACATACACACAAATAAGTAGAATACAAAATAGTTTAAGCACTATATTAAACGAGATTCCTTTGTTGCAATTAAAAATAACAAAAACACCCGTTTGGAGTGCTTTATAAATGTCACAACCCACCGCCGGAATAAATGATGCGATATTTACTTTTACCGAATTACTAATTGAATTGAGCTGCACGCTTTCGATCAAATTAATTAAACTTTTTAAGGGCCTCTACAGAACACGGTACAAAAACCATTAAACATTTCGGTACATTATGAAACCGTTTGAATATAATATCGGCGACGCTCACACTCAAATCTCAGATATTATTGCTCGTGACAATAAATAAGACGTAAAATTTTTATTTTACAACGGTACACGAAGAAGCTAACGAAATTACATTCAATTACTGGAGTTTTCCAGAATTCCACCCCGGCAATAAAGACCACAGCAATGTGCCGCGTAAATTTTTCGGACATAAAACTCTGTAAAAGTGAACTTAGTGAGATGTAGCGGCAATAAATGTTTATAGAGGTGAGTGTAACCGAGGCATTGTTCTCTGACAATTTAATTTTTCTTAGGTAAAGCAAGCTTTTTCGTGGAGCCCCATTCGCAAAGTAAACGCGAATGAGGCAAATTAAGTGAACAAAATATCTTCAAAATTAGGTCACGAAAAATGGGCTTCGTCTTAAATGAATTAAAAATCGCCCGTATAACATAATTAAAGTGTACATTTTTTTAAACCGTAGAATTTTTTATTTGTTTTCCTTTTGCCAGTGGTAAAGCGTTGGCTTGAAACATTATTGTAATGAAATGAGTGGATTAAAACAATAATGTAACGAATATTTAATAATGTAACTCAAATCACTCTTACGTTAATATTATTATGAGACGTTTACACTAGTACGAAGTATCGTAAGTTCAAATCCTGGTAAAGCACATGTTTATCCGTAACACTATACTCCAGTCAAACTCGATATAGAATGTTTAATGACAAAGTGTCGCTAGGCAACCGTCCGACAGAAGGGGTCTAAAACATTTTATTTAAGTGTTTATTTTAAAAAAAAAGCAAATTTTATAATTATGAATATACATATAACTAAGAAACCAATATTGTAAAATATAACTTTTATTGGCTGCTCAGATAAGTCATAATTCCTTTTATCAAGTTTCGACAGAACTAAACTTAAATTTAAAAGTCAGCTGGTGTGGTTTGTTTACAAACACTACATCGAGTCTGGCTGGAGTACAGACCACTTAACGTTTACGAAAATATTTCTTATTAGATATTATATCACAACTAGTGGCATCACCAGACGTTGTCCTGTACAAAATAATTAAATAAGTTTTTTTTTCGTGAATCTTAACCATCCTCAAATCCACTTGAATACACAAAAAAATCGGTTGTCTGTAAAGTCGGTTTACTGACGATAGTTGAACGTGACTGCGTCATAAGAAAATGGAACGCCTCAGAGCGAGAAAACGCCGCATGCGTCATGTTTTTTCGTTCGTAAAGCCGGCTCCATCGAATTATAAGACGTTGTCACGTCAAAAAATCTTCAAGATCGGTCCAACAGCTTAGTAGGAGTTCAGTGACATACACACATACAGAAGAATTATCGCAAAAAATGTTATTAAATACTAAATTAATGTCAAGCGATACCAGAGCGACACATTATCTTATCGAAGTGACATAATGCGCATTTATTTATCCCCGACTGGCCTCAATTTTCTTACCTTTGACAAAATCCCAGTTTCCCCATTACATCTATCACATTACCCAAAGGACGAACGCGGGAAGAATACAACACATTAACATGCGCTGATTTATTTCACGAGGATTGAATCGTATTAATGAGCGCTAAAGCCTACTTTCGTGTGTTGTGGTGAAAGTCAAGGGATAAAGCAGAAGGGGCCCTCTGCGGTCGTCGGTAGGCTTATAATGAATCGAGGAGACCGCATGTGTTTGCGGCGAATGTTTCCTCGAAAAAGCCCAAGACGAGCGAGCAAATTAGAAAATCTTGTGGAGAATAATTTAAGAGGAGGTCGGGGTTAACTTTGTCTGGCGATCAAAGATCTGAATGCTCTTAAGTCGTTTAATTTGAAGGTGCAGTGATATCGTAAACTTTAGGATTACGCTGGAATTAAAATCATCTTATTAGTCGTACGATTGTTTTGTTTATACAAATCACTTAATTAGGAACTTTAACATCGAGTAAGTTTGTTGTCTTAAACGATGGATAAAATATATAAAAAAATATTCCAAATCTTAAGGAGTGTAAGTATGCTAAGTTAAGAAAATGTTACCTGTTTGAGGCCGCGAAGCAATAGAATAGCCGATAGGCGGTCTACGGGGAAGGTCTATTAGCTGAGGCAACAGGAGCACTGTCAAAAAGTAGCAAAAGGCGCTGGCAGTGGTCTTAGTTTGGGTATGCACTCCCAGGTGCGAGTCCCACATAGGGTCAGGAACCTACACGAAAATCCTGGCTACATCCATAAAGGATTTCCCTGATATTAAAAAAAATAAAGGATAATGTTAGAAAATTCGAACTTCGTATTGATAATAAATAACCAATACATAATATTTCATCGTCTTGATGTTCATTTAAAGAGTTTACTCGTAATATAAAGAAGACTTCGAAACGATTCTGGCATACTCAACTAATCTTATCACAAGGTAGGAGCTGCATAAAACGTTAAACAATAAGCACAAAAGCGTGTCGCTGCAGGCGGTACCCGCGGCTACCTTACGACCCTCATTTCTTTGTCTTAAATAACACCCCTTAACATATTTAATTAAGCCGCTGCTCCACTCGGCGAAATTTGAGCTACGCGTAAATACTTAAACATCCACGTAAATACGTAAACGAGAGCGTGGATTACGAGATTTATATCTGATTAGAAATTTAGTGATTGTGTTATGGCTTACCATCTTTGATTTTAGTTTTAATACTATATGTTTAGTATGGATTTCCGGTACCATGGTTCAAGCCATGTCATGGCGGTGGGGCTCAGTATCCTAAGGTGAACCCAGCACCTTAGGCGAAGCTAATTGAACCGAGGGAGCTGCTCTTTGTAGCCCTCTTATGGGACAAAAGAGCAGGAGGATAAGGGGCGAGGATGGGAACCTCACCCCATTGTACTGTGCCGACGGTGGGAGGGGTTGTTCTGTGGTGCGGGACAACCCCTCTGTGGAGATGGCGTCGGTCCTCACCAAAGGCGGCATCGGTGGCACTCGACGGGTTTTAGTGGGTGGAGCTGCGTCCACTTTACCATATTTCGGGCGCAGAGAGACCCACATAACCGCCTGGGGAGTCCACTCTCCCCCACGGGATGCCTAAGAGCATTTACCGGCGTAAAATAAAAAAAGGGTTTCCAGTAATAATGTTATCTATGTATGTGGGGGTCTACTGAGAACGGAAAAAGTTGATAATATACAAGAATAATAATATACAAGCAAAAATACCGTTTACTAATTACTAACCCAATAAAGGACACAATAGAAGATTTAAAACTAACTTGCAGCGTCCCGCGGTTTCACCCGCATACTTCCCATTCCCGTGGGAGTTCGCAGATAAATTATGTTATCTGCCTATGTATTATTCTGATGTACAAGCTATTTTATTGTAAAATTTCATTAGAATCCATGTCGTAGTTTATGTTTGAAAGCGTAACAAACATCCATACATACAAAATTTCACGTTTATAATATTAGTAGGATGATCTATCGATAAAACAATATGCAAATTGATATTTAACTTATAATAGAAAATTATTTTAACGCTAAAATAATCTTTCAAAGCAAAAAACTCGAATTTCCATCTGGATTCACGAACAACAAATGCTCGAAGAAGCTAACGCAAGATTTGTTTTACATTATGTAAAAACAAATGAACACCGAGTTTTGGGTTTTGTTTTGAGAACACACACTTGTGGGTATATCGCGGTGCCTCAGTATCAGGAAGCTGCATAAACAAGCTGTATCTCAAACAGGGCTTCAACTTTCTTGGAAACTTCGTCCTTTTTTCTTGATTGCTTTCGTGATCGAGAAAAACTTTTTGGATTTTTTCAAGGTTTTTATTTATCAGTTTTTTTCTTTTTGGGTCTTCTGCCTTTTTAAATAGTCTACTTGACGACAGATACATATGTATTTGAACTGGCTACGTTTTATCTGCCAATATTATAAAATTATAGCAAGCTTTTTCTATGGCATAAGGAAGCTAACGAATTACCGACGCCCATAGACATCCACGCAACCAATGGTTATGCAGATACGCTGCCCTCCTTTTTCCTATACCCCCCTAATGGACCACCGGCTACCGGAAACAAGCCACACGAATCCCTAACATATTTCCATTTTGATGAGTTATTTATTTAAATTTTACAGTCTAAAGCCAAAATATATTTCTTAACTGTCTAAATATTTTTTTACTACAAGTTTTTCTTTTAATTTTTTTTTATTATATATTTGTTACCTACATTATCATCCGGTAATGAAATTTGAGAGAGAGGTTTATTCGGTCCAAAATTTTTGATATAAACAAAGAGGGATGACGTTTTTTAAATTACAAAGCCATTATATAAAAAACGTTTTAATAAGAAAATTACCTTTACAATCCGAGGAAATATATCTCAAAAATATGTTTCTTCACTCGAAGCCCCCTGTCCTAGTAAAATATTGACACAAATCCCTAACTTATAAAATTGCGCTTCCGTCCCTGGCCTCGCAATATGGGATTGGGTCATTGATGTGGGCCCCGGGCGGCGCGGGAGTGGGCGCGGGGCCCCGTGTTTGCCTGAGGCCACCTGGCTGTAGTGCCCCACTTGTTTGCTGATCGATAACGTAGGTTCGCCTCTATTAATGCACTCCATATCTTGTTACATTCTGCCCGTGAAATTGGTGGTTGAGGAGGTTATATTATCATTCCGGTTGGATTTCATGGATAGGCAAATAAAAAAGGAAAACATTTTGAAATGTGGTTAAGACTTCGTGCTAAGTTATTGTTGTAAGGATTGAAATCTATTCATTGTAGGTAGGTATTGTAATTAATAATTTTGTAACGAAGTTTTATAACGAAACTATTTATAACGCATTTTACTCTGAGGGATAAAATAATGAGTTATTTCTACAGTTGCAACTGCAATGTGACCAATTTTTTTTATGTTAGTTTGATAAGGAAAGACAGGCAGTGTAATTACTGGCACCGGGACTTAACATCTTATATCAGGATAGGCAACACATAAATGAGTTTACTGGGTTAGTTCCAGGTAAACTAGTTTATGTTCATGGGCGACGTCAACCACGTACCTACTATCTGGTGGCATGTCTGCAAATTTGCCTACATAAAAAGTAAAGTCTCGATACTTCAGGAACTTGGTGTTACAGGCCGTTTGTCTTCCTTCGTTCAAGCTCGTATACACTTTCTTCGGACACGTGTCTCGCCGAAATGAAACCTCCATCGAGCGCCTAATTGCGTGGGTAGAGTCGAGGGCACCCGAGCACACGGCAGGGCACCAATAAGATGGACTGACCTAGGAAAAACCATCACAAAAGAACCTCTATATGTGTGCTAAAAAAAATCAGTATCAAAGGAAGAATGGCGTCGAATTGTAAGGCGGGACACCAACACCGATGCTGCTGAAGTCACGACCACGACCGCTCTGTCAAGAGCTCTGTAACGACAAAGAAGAATCCATAATCCTTTATATTATAAACCAATTTACAAGCGTTCACAACTTTTGGAATATCTGCGAAGCTGCGGTATGATATTATGCAAACTGGTCACATTGTTATTAGGCGATCATAACCTTGTATTATGGTACAAGGTATGAAAGCCTGATAAAATGCGAATTTTAGGTAAAAATCGAAAATTATCATGCTTGTTTCTTCCGTCAAACAGGAAAGAAGCAACAAGACAGGCTGGTACCACAGCCTTATTTAAGTCTCAGATTTTTGCCTAGGTCTGAAATAAGAGCCAGTCTTCAGTAAACTTGTAGATTGTAATGGCATAGGTTAGCCACTTGCTATCAGGTGCCCTATTACCTATCTATACAAACATATATTAACACTATATACATACATATGTTCTATCTATATAATAGTATCGTATTAACGAAAAATCTTCAAAGTCGTGATTCTTTTCTGCCAACCGTACAAACAATATTCGTTTCTAGGACCCTCAGTCACGTTGGGAGTAAGGGTATTTATTTAATAAATTTGCCTTACCTTAGAGTTGGCAAACGAGAATCAAGCTCTTGAGTAAAACTTTGTAAATATCTGCTGCGTTCTTAGACGTAGAATCAAGCCTAGCCCCGCAGGCGACGAACGGGGGTGCGTAGGAGGCGCTACTTAATGTGCCCTCCAGTAATGCCCCTGTGCTCGTGTCGCGCCCAGGATAAGAACCTGGGCCCAGTATGGCACGATGTCGCGGACACTGCTTAGTGGCAGCCGGGCAGTCACCCTTTCAAGGAGTAGTCTGACCTTCGCCAGGGCCAGCCTGTCGCTGAGGTAATCCTATTGCCTGCAGATCCGGGACCCTCAAAAAGCGGCTGAAGGCGCGAAGATCCTGGTTACATGCCTAAATGCATTTTTCCCAGCGTCATCAAAAACAAGACGTAGAATCAAAAGGATAATGATGGAAAGTGAACTTGTGTAACGGAGATGAAAACCTTCTAAGAGGCTTCAATCTAATAAGAAGTGACAAAGGGCAGAAGAATTCACAAGACATTTATTTCACTTCACATCCGTAAAAATTTTAAAATATTCGAAAACTGATTTACGATAGCTAACTTGAATCTACATTATCATCCTCGCCCCTTGTCCCCCTGCCCTAAGAATTGTCCCTTCTTCTAATAATTAAATACAAAGAGCATCTACCTCGGTACCTTAGCTTCGCCCAAGGTGCTGGGTTCACCTTAGGCTACTGAGCCCCACCACTACGTCAAGGCATGAACCATGGTGGAGTACATACGATTTGGATGCAGTTTTTTACTTCAAAGTAGGTTTTGTACGTGGCCAGTTTCAAGGCCTTTTTTGTTATTGCTTTGTTTTTTTTAATATATCCTATGTTGATATATATATATATATATATATATCCTATGTTGTTCCCGATTATTTCGCGGAGCTATTTTGCCAATGCCTTAATGGACTCGGTTTGTATTAATCTTTATATATATAATTCTTCTGTGCGTTCTTCAAGTAGATTCGAGAATGGTTTGATTCACAAAAAAAATATATATATAAATATTTTGTACGTCTGTCGGTGCCACTAGTTTTAATATAAATTTAGATTCCGCTATCAGAAAATCTTGCACCGCGTCTCACCGTCTCACCGCAGACGCTGTGGTGTTTTAATGTCCCTTTTACGCCGTGTACCAGATTGAGTCTCGCCCGACCGGGTCGCTTTGCTCATCAATTCCGGTTAAATAGAACCGTTTGCTTTTATGCCGTAATGACTGGGAACGATCTGAACTTCAGGTGATTTTTTAAACACAGTTACCGTATATAGGTATTATGATATGACTTTAGCGTAATTTCACAGCAGATTCTAAAAGAAGGTCCGTATGCGCCCAGATCGGATCCGATTATAGAACCCCCCCCCATTTTATCTTATAATCATAATAATATCTATGGACGATTTTACACTACGTCAATCTGGTCCAGTGGTAAGTTCTCGAAGAACTTGTGTTACGGTTACCAGACAACGGAAATATATTTAATACTTTTATACTATTTATATATTTAAGATTTTTATTATATAATAAACATATTTAATACACATCAATGACCCAGGAACACAGAAAATTTTTGTTCCCAGGCGGGATCCGGACCGGCTACCTCCCGGCTTGAGCGCCAACGCGCTAACCATTGAGCCACAGTGGTCGTCATCTTATCTAACTAATATTATAAAGGCGAAAGTTTGTAAGTTTAGATGTTTGTTGATCTTTCACGGCACAACGGCAATGACGATTACAATAGTAATGATGATTAACCCTACAAGTGTATGAGTAATGCATATTGCCCTATTCCCCGGACACTCGACCTGTTTACATTTACTGACCCGGGTCAGAATATCACTGGTGAGAATTATTGCCAAACAAATAAACCCCATATTGCTAATGAGTGATTTTGAGTGAGTAATAATCATAATCATACATTAAAAAATTTAACGATTCCTTATATAATATCGACCCTTATATGTCCCACTGCTGGGCACGGGTCTCCTCATCGAAATCAGGTTCATGTAGAAATTTAGAAAAACCCATTTCAAGGTATCACAGGTGTCAGGATCGAACCTGGACTTCTCACTCAAGAGGCCGAGCCCATACCCACTGAACCATTGTCGCTCACAGACTACCAACAAAAAAAATAAAAATATAATATAAATAATATAAAATTATATCCGAATATGATACAAGCACAGTTAGTTTTATGCCTATTACTTTAGTAAAAATATTTCTTTTTAATTTTTAAACTCTAGTATTCGAAATCGATTTATATTTCGAAATTTTTAGAATATTATTGTCATCGCCATTGATAAGTTAATTTCAATAAAATCTGATGTCTTAAAGGGGGTAAAACAGCATTAGAAAATTGCGTAAAATAGATAAAAAGAGAGATACAGTTGAAAGCGAAAAAACGTGTTAAAATTCAATGAAACCCATAAAATGTTAAGCACCAAAGGAATAAACGTTGACAATATTGTGAAACCATGACATAAAGTTAGTCACAAAGTGAGAAGCGAGTTAGCAGCAGACCGCGTCGTCCAAACAACGGAGCACTTCCGCAAACTACTTATATCTTGCCCGAGATAAACTTGCAGCGGCCAGGGTTCAACTTATATTTGTCATCTCACTTTATAACTTATTTTATTGAAATTGGGAAAATATTTCATCTATTTCAGATTGTATGTATTTATAATCTTACTTAATTTAAGCATAAAAGTTTTTTTATTATTCAATTGAGAAGAAACGCTTGAATGGATTTGCATAAAACTTTAAATATAGAAATAACAAAAATCTAGGATATGTAAAATTGTTATTTCGTAATTATTAGGGAAACAACAAGGGATAATTCGGATAATAAATGTTTACGCAGGCGAAGTCGTGTGATTTAACTAGCATTGATATAGTTGAAACTTATGCTGTTTGTTTGACGGTCAGTAATTTTTTGAAGTTTTACTTCTTTTGGCGCGTTAGGAAAAAATGAGTATGTGTGTACATAAGTACACACATACTTTATTATATATTTTATATTCACTACACGATAAGGCCTTAATAATTATAATGAAAGTCTAATGTACATACGACTTAATAACATTAATTATATAAAACCCTATTATTATAATTATAACTTAAATAACCATTTCTTTCAGTAAAAAAACTATCCTAACATAATATAAATGGGTTTTAATAACAAACTAGCCATAGTGCTTCTATTTAACAACAGGCGTTTCTAGAATACATAGAAATTGGAAGGTTCTCGAGTTAATTCTCCATCAAAACCCAGTCATAACCGGCTCCGAGGATAACCCCCGCTCCGGCTTACGGTGATTGATGGAGCTCAGCCAGCTTTTAGTCTCCGTCCAACGCTAAAAGCTGTTTGGAATGCTGTTTCACATCGTCACGAGATTTGCACGGGGCTACGAATACCACTGGATTAGATGTTTTCTTACATTGAATATTTCGTTCCTATTAATTTAAAAATATTTTATTAATAATATTAATTCATATATGTAATGGATATTAATGCTTATTTCTATATCGATTGTCTAAAAGAATTTATAGTATTCTATAGTACATCATATATCAACAGCTTTGCTGTGTTCCGGAGAGAAGGGCAGGATTACTGGCGCAACACAACATCTTACGTCTCAGGATATATATAACGTGAATGAGTTGCCAGGGCTCGTCTCAGGTCTTCTTGTTTATGTTTATGGGCGACGTTGACCATCCAAATATCATAAAAAAAATATCAGTGTCTAGTCTTATTTAGATGCGAGTGGCGAGGAATCCGCCGTCTTTGGCGCTCATTGATGGAGGCCTGTGTCCAGCTGTGGGAATCGAACCCACGACCTTCTGGTTTAGCAGTCAGGGTCACTAACCACAAGACCAACAGGCCAGTCATGAAAATGATGATGATACTATCAGTGAAATAAGCGTAACAAAAAAATAAGCAACGTAAAATATTCACACAACTTAATCCATGAACAACAAAACAATTTAGTCGTTCATTTAATCTCTTACATCTCATAAAGTTGAAACAAACCGCTACAGAACGAAAAGCATCCTCCGTTTAAGTCTTTGATAAACTTTGAATTAGCCTTTTCATGGAGCTTTTTCAAAAACGCTCAAACGCCAATTACATTTGAAAAGGAGGCACCTGTTGACTTTCACTGCGGAGGAAAAAGATTTTATTTGTAGAGCGTCTCTTCTGCGGTGAGATTCGCTAAGTTCCGTTTGAGCTCAACTGTTGCACTTTTGCTCCTCGGAGAATTAAATTCAATTTTCATTTTATATAATAAACTAACGTGTGTTCTCAAGCAATATTTTTATTAAGAGTAAAATATAAGTTTTATATGAACATAATACATATTGCGTGTCATTACTTTTAATTTTATAAATGCAAAAATGTGTTTTGAGCATAAACTATGACAGTATATTATAAGTATATGGTTTTGAGTATGTCTGTTACCTTTGCATGCCTAAACCACTGATAGGTTATTAATATTTATAATACCTATAAGACTATAATATTAAACAGAAAGACATGAGTTTTTAAAAAGCTTTATCAGTTTATATAAATATATGGTTGTAAATCTAAGTGGAGGCTATTTGAACATATTATTCGTTTAATATGGAAATAATTAACATACTGAAAATGGAATATAAGAAGAAAAACACAATTTGTGACGATGGTCTAGTGTGAGCGACGATAGTCTATTGTGAGCGACGATAGTCTAGTGTGAGCGACGATAGACTAGTGTGAGCAACGATAGTCTAGTGTGAGCAACGATAGTCTAGTGTGAGCAACGATAGTCTAGTGTGAGCGATGGTGGTTACGCGCGTTAACTGTCAGTAGTAAGTCCACTAAAAGTTTGTGAGTAGGTTTGTTGCCTGATCACGGCTGAACGGATCTGCATGATATTTTGATCATAAGTAAACTAAGATCTGGCCTTGAACATAAAATACTTTTATCATAAAAATAGTTCCTTGTTGATCAACTCCTACCTTATATTATACTTTACACTACCCTGAATGCCTCGACATCCAATTATATATCGTACCCACGTAGAAAAACCGCGGGAACAGCTAGCAATAAATAGCTGTCAAGACGCCATCTTGGACGCGCCATTTGTAATTAATACGCGAAAGTCAAACAAAAAGTTGTATAAGCCGAAGCGATCGCATACCGCGCACGGACCAATTACCACCATACAAACATTTTAACCTCAAACACTAATGAAATTTCCATACAGCAAGGCGCGCCTTATCGTACATCTGCGGCTTATTGGTGTCCGTCAGTAATTGTATGTGTTCCTGTAAATACTTACGTAATAATTGAGTTTAGACATTCTTCGGGTATAAAGACTTTAAAACTATATTCATAGTTTTATTTTCCTCCTGCCTTTTATGGAATGATAGTGAAATTACTTGTCATTGAAATGTAGAACTTTACTAGATAGACACGTTAAAACAGTATCAATTCTTACACAGAATTTCCATTATGCAGTTAGTTTTAGTTTTTTCGCAATAAGTTTTACTTTAAACTTGCCAAGAGAAAATCTACAGCATCTGTTCTGGTTTCTATGGCGTATGGTTCTCGTAGAAAACTATTAATTGACTATTGAGGTTACATGTTTGAATATTGCCAAGGATAGACGAAAATCAATTTGACTTATTTTACTTTTCCGAGTCTGTACAGAACCTTACAAACTAATTCAAATCAAAGCTTGTGATAAACAATTAGCATTACATTGAACACCCAAAATTGATTCCTTAATGACATTACAAGTAAATTTAAGCGAAGCCGCAAACATACAAGGGGCCACACGCCCCAAACGCTTGTATCGACGTCGTTTGCATCTGAAATCTTTCGCAGGACTATATTAAAGAGGGGAATTGGCTAAAGCTTAATTTATAGAAGTTTTTATGGTTTAATTAACGGAATTCACTTAGTCGTGGGGGGAAGGGGGGAGCGGTTACTTTATTTTATACTAATAGATGTCGCTGCCCGACTATAATTAGCACGCCATTGAAACTTTTAATTGAAAAGGCTTTGTACAGTTTTATAGATCGTTTTAGAGTGGATGAGGACTCGTGTGACGGTGGCTTTATATTCCTTGTTGCGATGTCATTTAATTATTATTTGACTTGCACCCACATCTAAAACTTGAACTTTAGTTTTTTAGCGAGCGAACATTATAATTTCTTTATATTTACTTATTGTTTCATAATTCAAAAGTCCCTCCTTCATATACTTTATAAATAATTATAAACGATATGAAACCGATAAAAACGTAGGATCAACAACATTAATATTTCATTGTTTTCGTTTCGTTGTTCTCAAATTCGGCAAAATTCACCCCAACAACTCCGAAACTGTAAATTGTATCTTTCAATTATTATAACATTTATTCTTTATGGGGTAAACAGACCGCTGTTTATTGGGGTTCATTATTGGAATTAATTTGTTTGTGTTATGGGTTCAGGCGAGTTGGGCGTAACCGCGCGTGGAGAGGCTGTTTTGGTATTAAAATGAGGGTCAGGTGGGATTGTGAGCTGAGGTTATCAGCGATCATTAGCTAATGCCGGGATTAGGATATTCATTGAGGTACGATAACTTTGTAACGATAATTTACTAAAACGAATATTGCGTGAACGATAAGCAAAGAAATAACGCCGTAGAATAATGGTGGACAACATAGTTTTGGAGACCACGTTCGGATAGATGGAGAGTTAATTAACATTATATTAAATACAAATAAAATTAAAAAAAAAATTAAATTTAAAATTAAAAATAAACCGCGATGAAATCCGTAAAAATTGTTATAAAAAAATCCAATGAAAATATATTAAGTAACTGTTTAAAAATAAATAAAATGTTGAAAACTTTCTAGCTGTTTTAGACCGTACTTGTACTCTAAATAGCAACAATAATTATTATACTTTTGTAAACGCAATAAACAGTTAAAGTAAACAAAACTAACCTTTTTGGGTTATTTAAATTTAATGAGTGTTTTATTTCTAAGAACTTTATAAACTTTGATAATTAAATCTTTATTTCTTTGCTTTCAAAAGAGGTTTATTGTTGTTTAGGAGGATCTGTAATAATTGAAATTAATTATTTTTGTGTAATAAATAAGGAAATATACAATCTACTTACCAAATAGCATATTGGACACCAAGTAGAATATACTAATGGAAAAACTAAAGTTATGGATATTTTTATCTCACAGGCATTTCAGGATAACGACATGGAAAATTTGTTATAAAATATTTGAATAAACTTGTTCCACTGAGTTTGTTTCGCCGGTTCTTCTCAGCAGGCTTGACTTGGAACCGGTGGTAGAATCAATTGACGTTCAAAAATCTTTTGAATATTTGAAGTGAAAACTTCTTTAGGCGCGGTAGGCATATTTTTAGAAGAGATAAAATCTCTGGATTCGCGACACCGTTACCACCTGTATGAGACGCTATTTGACGTTTATTTGACGTTTAATTTATTTATATAAGATTATACAATATTTGTTTACTTATGCAAACAAAGTTGACAATCGACAAACCGCTATTTAAATTGTATAGGTTGTCAAGTATTGTACAGCCTAGGTATATGATAGTTATTTGAATTTAATTGTTTTGTTTACACTTCTATCGGCAGTCCCTGTGACTGGTTGGGTTAGCTTATTTTATTATATTTAGATTTTTGATTTTCATCTTGAAAATATGTAGCTATAAATAGTTTTATGGGCTAAGCAGTAAGCATTCCTTAAAATTTGTTGACAGTCTCTAAGACACAGTTACAGAATTTTCATCAGTGTAAATTAAGCTTAAAAAAATACTAATCGAGTTGAGAACCTCCTCCTTTTGTTGAAGTCGGTTAAAAAATATTTATTTCGTCAACTTCAATATGAAATTGACGTACTTTTTATCAATAAGCCTTTATAGCTCTTTTTCATTATAAGCGGCATTATTAACTTCTTTTTTCTTAAAGATAGATATTTTTCAAATTTTAAGGCTACCGTAAATTATAAAGGCGTAAAAGTTGTTCTATTATAATTGTAATAAAGATTTAACAAATCTTCCCAAAATCAAAACGACCAATAGCAATTTTAAATGTTAAATAATATTGCCTTTTATTATTGAAGACAAGCAATTTCCCCAAAACTAACCGAGTACGGAGCAAATTTTAATGAAACTTTAAAAGTCTAATACAAACCACCACAATGGACGATAATTAATTTGCAGTATTGTTATAAAATTAACAAGCTTTATTAAGATCACGGTACAATGGGGTAATTTTTAATTAGGGTTGGCCAAAAACGACTTGAAATCGGCCCAGTTTTACAACCCTAACAAGTGTCCCGATATTATTAACAAAAATTACTTGAGGTAACTTTTGACGTTCATTAATTGCAAATTTGAGGTACTTTTTTTTGGCGACAAGTGCTTGGGGAGGTTTTAAGGAAATTAATTATAAATATACTTATATTATACTCTACCTCTCTCTACTCTACATTTAGGTAGGCGAAGTGTTGGTCGGCCATTAACCAGGTGGAAAGACGATCTCCGTGCGGTGACCGGTCCGTGTTGGATGCGAGTGGCAAGGGATCGGCCATCTTGGCGTTCATTGAGGGAGGCCTATGTTCAGCAGTTGATTGATAGAGGCATAGGATGATGATGATGATATATACTATACACAGTGGTTGAAGAATCAAATTTTGAATCGAGTTTGAGTTCCAATCCGATTTTTCTACTAATGAAAATGTATATAGATTTTCTTTATTATCACTTGTTAATCGTCTCCTTGTTATGTGGTTAAGTAAAACATCGTTTACTAAAATTATAACATTTTTGTAGGTGATAGTACCACTAGGTTTTCAAACGCTTTTCTTTTGTTGTTCCTTTCTTCTCTTTTTTTAAACATGCATATTTTCATTGCCTGTCCGAATACAAAGTCGACGCAAATTCATGTAGACAGACTTAAAAATAAGAAGCTCATAAAATACAATCCGAAACTGAGAAAGACATATTTTAGAATAACCTTTTCATAAATATGGCTTAAATGTACAGCGTGTACAAAAAATCCCGTACAAATCACATATTCAAACAAATGTCAAGTATTCCGCGGCGGAAATACAATTGAATGCAAATCTTCCCAGCCTCGTTTCACAATGAATAACTTTACAATAAAAGTATACAGGCACCCTTTTACACTCGCCGATTTCCACAATTTGTCGCTAAGGGGAAAATAAGTGGGTAGATCGAGTGGATCGTAGTTTAAGCCGTACAAGGGTGCGCAATACAGCCTCGACGTGTTTTTAATAAAAGGCAGATTAGGAAATCGCCTCGCGAAAAGAATGTCATATACGACGGATACGTTTCACACCTTTACGCGTTTCCTAAATCTGTTGTAATTTCGACGCGATCTTGTGGAAAGGGACCATGTGAGCTATTTGTCACCCGGCAACAGGCCGTTAATATTTAAGCGAACAGTCAGACGCTCTGCCTTGCGAATTCTCTGTTAGTGACTCGTCACTCGCTACGCTACACAACAATTGTTGCAATTCTAGAAGACAGATATGACAGAAAACAATTGTTGGTTCATCATCATCAGCCTCTATCGGTCCACTAAAAATAATAATAAATAAAGACTGTGGCACTCGAAGACTGCCGCGGTAAAGCTATTGCATAGCATTTTTTATCAACTTATGCAATTGCCAGTGATGATCTTTCAGTGGACAATTTATAGTATATAACTCCTATGTCGATCGCTCTCCTTTCTATTTAAGTTCCGTGACACACGCAGAAAAAATTGACAACTATTGTACTTATAATATTATGTCAATTCTTTTTCATTATTTACACTTTCTAAATCTAAACTAAGCCATTATCCGAATATTGTGGATATATGTTGTCGATTCGAAACATTTATTTAAATGCGTTCTTTAATTTGAGAGGAGAACTTACCGTATCCCACACCCAAAGACTACTATTGTCCCACACCTATATACTTTCTCACAAACAGCTGCTTACTTATTCGTCCGATTTCGGAGCAGCTCGTCTCTCGTCGGGTGTTAGGTTTTTTTCGTAACGGAATTTCTTGATTCGGTCGCCGCGCTCAAGGCCCGCGATAAAATCTATGCAATAGCTTAGCAACAAAATGAGAAGATTAGAACACTTGAAAAAAATGGGACTACCTAATCGTAATAATAATCTCGAATTACATATAAATTCTATAGAACAAAGGCATCAGGAAATAGATACAAATTGTATGCTAATTTCCTTGAAATTGCTGGGATCCCGAAAATACCTGAAAAAGATGTCAAGAATATGGCAAAAATTGTCGAAAAAATAGTAATCTATAATTATTATTGTTGGTTGCTTATATATTAATAGGTAATGTATCTCATACATGTAAAAAATATAAGTAGTAATATTGTAGGTATCTAATTTGTGATTTCGTAGCAACCAACAAATTGAAATACCGCGAACGACGAAGACGCATTTGTACGTGTATCACAATTTAGAAGTGATTATTGAAAACATGAGAAAAGGGACGGAAAATAAAGCGTTTCCTCATGATCATCAGCCTCTATCCGTCCACTGCTGAACATAGGCCTCCCTCAAAGAACGCTCAGACGACCGATCCTCGTCACTCGTTTAAAATTTACAAAGCGAAGCGTTTACAAATCGTTTATTCTTACCAATTATAATATTATGTTATCTTGTATTTATTACTAATTATTTGTTCCTTTTTCCAAGTCAAATCATTTTTTTTTGAAAGGACATATTGTATCTTGTGCGAAGTTTTAAAACGAACTATTATGGTTTTCCGAGAGTCTATATCGTAGCTAGATAAAACGCAATGCAAATTATAATAATAAATAACTTCATTGCAATCATACATTGCATAATTTACACATTAAACAAAGAACAGTTAATAGGTACTATAGCCGGCCTTATCGCTTTAGACAGCATAGCTGTCACTTTACGCCGGTGTTATGTGAGCGAGAGGTACCACCTCGGTCGTGCCGGCCCAATTCACTAACGCTGCATACGTTTATCATTTGTTATGAAAAAGAAAAACAGTTACAAGTAATTTATATATCTTTTTATATATATTTCTTGTGTGCGTGTGTATGTCACTGAACTCCTCCTAGACGGCTGGACCGATTTTGATGAAATTTTTTGTGTGAGTTCAAGGGGATTCGAGGATTGCATAGATTCACAAAAAAAAATTGTACAGGACAACGTCTTTCGGTGCCACTAGCTATATATAGATATATTACAAAGTAGAAAGATCCAGCCATTTGTAAGGCTAGATATGTTTTATTACAAAGTGAAATAAAACTTACTTTTGTGTGTTTTAAAGAATAACCCAGAAAACATTTTCCCGGTAACACATTATTAAGCTCCTCTAATTGGATAAGTATTCCATTTATAAATTCAGACAATAAAATTTCACAAACGGAGAACACCTGTGTTATTGTTTCCCGAATTCTCACAACCTTTTTATTGTGTCCCATTTTATTCTCATTCCTTGTATTAGAATAACCTCTTGTTTCTATTCGCCCACATTAAGTCCGTAGCCGCAGAGGTACCGTTAACATCGGTGTTTCGATTAACAAAGAGCTTAACCCGGCTCGCACCATTGGAGTCCCTCCGTGCAGACAAATCGCCAACAATAAAACGAGAGCCCTCACAATGCCCATACGCATCGCCCGCTTTTAATTTGCTGACCGTATCGCGTCGCGCTCCGCTAGCTTCGCTAAAAACTCCAGAAAATCCTTTACCGGTTCCATTCTCAAATCGATCGAACAATATTTACAATAAACAAATTTAGATTAAATCTCATCCGATTTGAAGATGATTCTTGAGTAATTAGAAAGCGTCGGCTTGGGCGAGATGTTTTGTTGATAATTCAATAATCCAACCCCGAAGCGGTTCTTTTCAGATCCCTTCCCCTAAACGATTTCGATAATAATCTCATGTAATCAGTCTCGAATCTTCTTGTTTTTTTCGTATCCGTACAGGGATAATACTTCGTGTAAGTCTCAAATTACTTCGATGCAAATAAAGTTAAATTGGCAAAGTTGTACAGGTGACAAGTATTATGATGTTCGGATAAATCGCCTTCCTTAAATTTCGCAAAGAAGTTGTTCGTAGAAAATTAAGCGGCAATTTTATTTACTTTATCTAAAGTTGGACTTTTTTCACGTATATACCAATTTGTTGGGTCTCGACTTAAGTGAAAAATATCGTGGTCGAGGGGGGTCGAGAGGTAGTGTTCCGGTGGGTTGGGGTTCGGGTGGGTTCACAGTATGTGGAAAATAGAACAATTAATTAAATTAGTGCTTAAATGTATGCTCACACCGCGGGCGCGGCGGCCATCGGTGGGCGCTCGCAAGCTTTTATTAAAACAATGTATCTTTAAAATTGTTAACCACTTTACCAAGCACTAAGTATATTAAATTGCATGTTTATAAGTTAATTGCATACGGCTTTATAAAGATCAGTGTAATTTAACTTTATGTTATGTTTTCTTGGAAATGTTTATAATAAGAAACGATCTAAATAGGTGGTAGCAATTCGAGCCGGTAATTATTTATAATTATAGTGAATCTCTAGGTAATTTATTTTATGTTAGTTTATATCATTTATTAAGGACTTGTTTTGGGTTGGCCCTAGTTTTATACTAGGTTCAAAACTTGCTTTCTCTTATTTCGGGGACTCGTCCAAACTTAACATAATAAAGCAGAATTATCATATCCATTCAAACGGGCAAGCTAAACTGCCTCCCTTCTTATTATTAGACAATCGACAAACTTCAGCTATCTAATGCGGTTTATTGGTTATTTGGTAGTTATAAAAAAATATATTTTAAACAATAAAATTAATTACTTTTGTTCCTGAATTTTTATTATTATTTTAAATTAAATTTTTTGAATTTAAATTAAATTTGTTGCGGGTCTCAAAGGAGTATCGTATACCTCGGTCTCCCTGAGATCGTATCAAAGGGGCGTCACTGCTGTCGATCCTGGTAACACAGGAAAAGGAAACGATAAGGTTGGGTACCTGCCTCGGTAGAAAAGTTCTGGAGTCGGCGGGGGTGCTTCAGGTTATCGGAGTTCCCCCATTGTAGGAGGAAACCTGGTTAGCCCTTTTGAGGGAACCGATTGCGGATTGATTCCTAAGTCAGTCAGATCCGGGACAATCCCCTTCAAGCGAAGGCAACTCGCAGTGGTTTTAGTGCGGTATACTGACGCTTGAGTGGAGTGCCGGGAGTCCCACATATCCTGGGGACGCCCCATCCCCGCGGTGAATGCACAAAGCATGTCTACTGAGAACAAAAGGAGTATAAAACGGTGGGCAAGAATATGGTGGGCAGAACCTCGTATCCAGACATAAAACAAACTATCCATACATTCAAATACAAGTAAATATAATTTTAACAAAATATACGGCTAATCCACTTTCGGTGGGCCGCTCCCTCGCCTATTGACCGAGTTGTACGCCACCACAAATTCACACCTTAACCCCGGGGCAATAAACACACATTACCCTAGCACGTGTTAATGGACGTATAGTCCGACTCATTAGTCGATTGCTGTTGGATTAATTAAAGACATTCCTTCATCACTTATTGTTCTAACGTTCTAGAAGTGGTCAGGCTACTGGACACTTTACACAGCGGTCGCAGGTTCGTATCCCGCCAAGTGCAGATTGTATGTTTTTTTCTAAAAAGAGGGGGCAAGGTTACCTGGTGGTAAGTGACAAGCGACATCCATAGACAACCGCTAGTATATAAATTGCCGCCGCGTTGCCGGCCTTTTAAATACCTATGAGCAGGTTTGCTCTTTCCTTGAAGGTCCCTAAGTTTCATTGGG
Organism: Helleia helle; assembly: GCA_963853865.1. Taxonomy (NCBI): domain Eukaryota; kingdom Metazoa; phylum Arthropoda; class Insecta; order Lepidoptera; family Lycaenidae; genus Helleia; species Helleia helle. The sequence continues at coordinate 11,751,670 of OY971433.1, read as the reverse complement.
TTCGCAGAGTTAATGATGTCAAGTAGCCTACGACGAGGTAGACCATCGAGAAAGTCATCTGGTTTAGTTAACGTTCATTACGAACTTTACTACTAATATTATTTAAAACGGGATATTTACCATCTTCACGTTCTATCATCCTGTCCAATTGTATCATTATTATTTTTTACGCGCGGAAATGCTCTGAGGCATCTCGTGGGGGAGTGAGTATCCCCAGGCGGGTATGAGGGACTCGCTGCGCCCGAAAGATGGTATGTTGGACAGACTCTACCCACTACAATCCGGCGAGTGCTACCAATGCCACCACACACCACAGAACAACCCCTCCTAACGTCGGGACAGTACAACGGGGGTGAGGTTCCCACCCTCGTCCCTTGTCCTCCCCTGCTCTTTTGTCTCCTTTTCTTATAAGAGGGGCACAAAGAGCAGCTCCCTCGGCTCAAGGTGCGGGGTTCACCTTAAGATACTGAGCTCCAGCGCCACGACAAAGCTTGAACTATGGTGGACTTGTCTCATAAATGAGATTTTCGTCGATAATGTGAATATATCGAGGTCCACGAAATAAATGTGAAAAAATTGATAAATATCCCGTCTTAAATAATTTTAAAGTTATTTTTACGTGTATAATGTCAGTAGAAGCCGGGGTATGGTCTATGTGTAGAGTCCATCAACTGTATTCGTGTGACAAACACACAGAGTGTCTCATTTACCTGTATAGGCCCGTTCATCGTGCGGCTCTGTGCACGTATTTTTTGGTTTAATCCTATACAGTATGTTTCCATAAGCCCCGCGATCAGCCTGTACCGTCTGCAAAAAACGTAGCCAATTGAAAGTTATTGCACAAACACTGCAACTGGCTGAACGGAGCGAATAATAGCGGGGTATAAATAGATGGAACCTGCCCATTACTTTCGTACAGTACTATAAATGCCTGTATAAAAACCACGTATCCTATAATTTCATAGAGTTTTTTAATATTATACAAGGTTGATAAAAGCGAGAGGCATTAAATTAACCCACATATACTACACATGCTTACGGTTAATCTGAAACTATTAAAAACAGTTTATGAGAGAAATAAAAAACTTTTTCAAAGAACTTAAATACGGGAATATCCAAAGTAAAGCGTGAACATCCTTTGTAAAATGTCCACTGACCTTCGAATCTATAAGGCAGTGCGACGCACAGCACGTTGCGTCTCACCGGGTCGATTAAAGCGGAGTGGCTTTAAAACTTTAAAAATATCCTGTGACTAAATATTGATTCTATTGGTCCAATTTTTGGTGTGTAGCCTGAAAATGGTACATAGTATATGTGGTTTAATTTAATGCCTCTCGCTTTTATCAACCTTGTATACAAAGATCCTATCTATAGTATAATTATATACAAACAATTTGGTTCTATATAAATGTTTCTATAAAAAAGATACAAACGAATTGAAGAACTCCTCTTTTTTTGAAGTCGGCTAAGAACCAAAACATAGGCAAATTATTTACTTGAAATTTTAACACAACGTGGCGTCCTATATGAAATTATTTTATATCTCAAAGTTCCTACGAGAATAGTCCGAGCTGTAACGAATAAGAGCTGTACATAGCGATGAATTAATATGATGGTTTCTTTTTTACATTTCACTAATTGACCGTTAAAAAAATCGATAATTTTTTGCAAATTAATAGGAAATATTCTGTGGAAGGACATAGGCCATCAAAATAATCAAAATCACTCCGGATACAGGTGTAAACCTTAGCTACAACAGGCAAAGTCACACAACATCATTATTTGTTAAGTTGGACTATAATATTGACTATAATATAAAGTACCTGACCAAATAAGGAAGGTATTTGTATGGACCCAATTATTTCCGTATAAACAGATCACTTCATGTGGTGCTGTTGCTCATGTATTTTTATTAGAGGAAACCGACAGTTGTTTGCAGACTAGTTTCTGTCTCTGTGAGGAACGGTCACATCATGGTGTTTAACGATTACTATACAGAATGATAATGAATTAGATAAGTACTTTTTGAAGTATAAACTTCTTTTAGCGCGGTACGCATATTTTTGATTGAGATAAAATCTCTGGACTCGCGACACCGTTACGAGACGCTATTTGACGTTTATATGACGTTTGATTTATTTATATAAGATTATGCAACATTTGTTTACATAACCAATCGTCAAACACACTGAAATGTCAATGTCATGCGGCCATTTTGTGCGCCGTTTAAATTGTATAGGTTGTCATAATCTTTTACAGCCTGTATTATAGGTATTTGAATTTAATTGTTTTGTTTTCACTTCTATCGGCAGTCCCTGTGACGGGTTAGTTTTTATAAACACTTCGACGTGTTTGTTTTTGTGTATAATATAAACAAACTATTTTCGTAGTAAAAATAGGAAAATAGTTAATATATTTATAACAATGTTGATTTTAATAAATATTTTAATAGTAATACATATAGCGAGTGGCGAGGGATTGGTCGTCTTGGCTTTCATTGGGGAAGGCCTATGTTCAGCCGTGGACGGATGGGATCTGATGATGATATATAAAATCTTTCTCAAAGCTGTAGTTTTATACCTTTATATACGTACGCATATTTTAAATATTACCCTCAATTTAAAATATCAAAAACCGTACAAATACCAAGAACGATTTCCATTACGGGCTACTTACAGGAAAAACTCGATGGAAACAAAACAACCTGAGCTCTCAGGACATAAGCCCCCACAACGCACTGTGGGTGCGTTTAACTTTTAACTCCGCTATTTTCCGACTCAATCATCCACTCGAGACGTTTCCGTTGTCTGCTCCATCGGCGGATTGCTATCGACGACTTACAGCCTACTGGAGAGGAAACCATTCATCTTTAATATTGATTGTTTCATTTCTTAAGCGCACATATTTGTAAAATCACTAGCTGTTGCCCACAGCTTCGCCCGCGTTAACTTTTAAAATTTGAGGGGTTGACCACCCTTATCACTTAGGGGTATGAAAAATAGATAGTAGCCGATTCTCAGACCTACTGAATACGCATATAAAATTTGGTAAAAATCGGTAAAGCCGTTTCAGAGGAGTACGGTAACTAACATTGTGACATGGAAATTTTATATATTAGACTAGCTGTTGCCCGCAGCTTCGCCCGCGTTAACTTTTAAAATTTGAGGGGTTGACCACCCTTATCACTTAGGGGTATGAAAAATAGATAGTAGCCAATTCTCAGACCTACTGAATACGCATATAAAATTTGGTAAAAATCGGTAAAGCCGTTTCGGAGCGGAACAAAAGCTATATTAAAAACACATGATGTCCCGATTACTCGACGATCTCGCCGTTCAATATGAATACCTATCGTTGGAATGAATATTAGATTTTACTAAGAACATAAACTGTATAGAGACGTCGTGATATTCGTAAGGCGCGGTTTCGATAACCCTTTTTATTCTTTGACGCTGGGAAATGCTCTGATCCATCCCGCGGGGGAGTGGGTCTCCCCACGCGGGTATGTGGGACTCGCTGCGCCGGAAAGCTGGTAAGTGGACGTAGCTCTACCCACTAAAACCCGACGAGTGCCACCAATGCCGCCTATGGTGAGGTGCCCTGGATCTGTTGAGCAAACAAGGTACCTCGACGGCTAGTCAGTCCCTCAGGGGACCGACGCCACCTCCACAGAGGGGTTGTCCCGCACCACAGAACAACTCTTCCCAAATAGTACAACGCTGCTCTTTTGTCACCTCTTCTTATAAGAGGGGTACAAAGAGCCGCCTCGGCTCAATTCGCTTCGCCCAAAGTGCTGGGCTCACCCTAGGCTACTGAGCCCCACCGCCACGACGAGGCCTGAACGAGCGAAAAAAAAATTTGAAAAATATCCTAAAGTTTTGTCGTTACCTTCGAAACATCTTGTACCTACGAGTCATCAATTCATCTTAACTCGCTTCAATAAAATATTCATGTCATTCAGATGTTTACCGCCGTAAATAGATTAAATCGAATTCAACTCCATATTTAATAATGAACCCTGCTCCGAGGGGCGTCGGGTTTCCCCTATTGATTACCCAAAAAGCGGAAAATAAAATTGTCTACCTCCGGAACGAAACACAACGCGGTCGATAGGCACTCAGATATATTTCAAACTGTAAATCCGATATTCGTCTATTTGATAATTCCAAGCCAAGTTTTGGAGCTCGCTTTATTTATGAAAATGTTCTCTTTGATTTATTTTTAGATTTAAATATCACCATCACTGGTCTAATATTCTCTTTCGTAGCCTCTTTCCAAAAACGTCAAGACTTCGATCTTTTAGTAATTGTAATATTTTCTTAAGTGCATTTAAAAGTAAATATGAAGTTGCAAGTCGTATTCGAAGTTATTAATTTTATCCATAGGTCATAAAACCTCAATTCTTCTAATTAGCAATTCGTTGTTTTTTTATCATCATCATCGAGATCACGGTTCTTCAGCACCTCACAGTCAGTTACTGCCAGCCAGCTTGAGGAGTACTTAGATCTTGAGTGAGTACCTACTGTTGTTCGGCCATCTTGGCGTTCATCGAAAGCGTTGTTCAGTATTGGATATAGGATGATGATGATCATGATGATGATGATGATGATGATGGTGAGGATCTGTTGTTAATTATGAAAAATCTACGCTTTAGTACTATATTCATAATTATTAAAGGTATCGTAATTAAATTAAATCGGTCTTCTGATAAAGTTAAAATTAATAAACGTTTATTATACAATACAAACTCGGTAGATGTTATCAAAATATGGTTGTACCTGAGGCCCTGAATTATTTACTCCGCCATAATGTATTAAAGCGCCCTTTTCGTCCTTCTGAAAGTTCGTAACTGCGTCCCAATCTTTATCAAATAAACCAGTTTAGTAGACCACCACCGCCAAACGAACATTGTTTAATTATGAATTCAAATAAAAACGCAGGAAATAGTTTGTTTGGGAAACGTTCACGTAATGTTCCTAACAGAAACTATATTTTTTTAGGTTCATTTATAGGTTCCAAGCAGTTGTGCACGGGAGTATCTTGCGATATCTTTCGTGCACCTCGGTGATAGACCGCTGCCTACGGTCCGGGTAGTTTTCGAGGGTCTGGAAGGAGGGTCGGCTCTGCCTGCTACCAAAGGCAGGGCGGACCTCGGACTCAGCTTTAGCGGTGCGACCGGTGGCGTTGCTGAGCGAAGCTGGGAAGGCCCAGGAAAGAATAGTCGGCTCCCGGCTCGTTCAGTACCTGGGGAAGGGGACCGGGACTCTTAGTCCCAATTTGTCTTTAAAAAAGTTAGTAATTAATAAAGAAATGACAGCGTCAGGCCGTTCCCCGTCACGGCATCCGAGTCGATTTTACAGCCAAGTCGCGCCAATGATGATCAAAAATAAAAAAGTCAGTAAAAATAAGAATAGTTGTATATGTTGGTATAATTATGAATGTCCCACCACATAAAATTCCCTCGTGTCATATTTTCGGCGCGATCTCGAAAAATATCTAAAATTAGTTTCTCACATGGCGGAGCATGAAGGACCGTTGTGTGTCGTAATATTTTGGTGTTCATAATAATAAGAGGAGGGAGGTCTGGATTTATTCGGTTTTTATTACTTTTTTAGGGGACCCACGGCGTTGTGTGGACCGCTAACAGTATGTTATACCTCTGATATGTCCCCACGTACTTATATCTTTAGAGTGAGAATTCTTTTAATAACTTAGGCTTAAAATTAGTGCACACTTCGCAGATGTTAGAGGTTTTATTGAATTTAAAATAAAAAATTACACTACTCGTTATGGATTTGATTACCATACAAGCATCGTCCCGCAGTTCACCCGCGTACTTCCCATTCTCGTGGGAGTACAGGGATAAATTATAGCCTATATGTTATTCTGATGAATAAGCTAATGTTGTAAAGTTCCATCAAAATCCATTCAGTAGTTTTTGCGTGAAAGGGTAACAAACATACATCCATATATTCTTACAAACTTTTATGTCTATAATAAAAGTAGAAAGTAAATATTATAAATCAATAGTCAATTAAGGACATGGAAAATTATTGTGTCTATTCACAAAATCATTTAAAAAATCTATTAAAAAAAACCGTCTAGATCCCTGAAATTAAAAAAAATGTGTTTCAGGCAGTCAATCATAAAAATAAATCAAGTATTTACTCTCAAAATATTATGAAATTATATCGTTTATAAAAAGTATCATATGTATGAATTCCAAATCAAAAGTTGTGATATTTTTCGGTGTATATATTGACGGGTTTCGTGGAAATAAAAATAATAGGAGGCTTTCACGCTCAATGGGCGGAACGAGTAGCGAGTGTTTACATTTGATAAGACAAAGCTCGGGAAAGCTCCGCAAGAACTGCGAGCTTTTGTTTCGAGCTTTAAGTTTCGAATTGATCGATGATGTGAACATTTTTAAGAATTACGCTTTGAATTAGGAAATAAGATAAAATAAGAAAAAAGGAAAGGAAATTTAAATGAACTAAAATAATTTACTAAAAGCTTTAGATTTTTGCGACTTTCATGAAAATTATAATAGTTGTGTGGCCTGGAATATTAAACTTCTCTTGAGTTCAGTTTAGTTTTAGTCAAGTTTAGTTTGTCAGTTTTTTGTATTTTCTGTATTAAAAATATGAAAAATCTATTGTTTATTAGTTGGTTAATATATAAAATAATAATAATAATATCTACCCGTCCCGTAAGTTCTCGAAGAACTTGTGTTACGGGTACCAGACAACGGAAATATATTTAATAATAATAATAATATCTATGGACGCTTACACACCACGTCAATTTGGTCTCGTGGTAAGTTCTCGAAGAACTTGTGTTACGGGAACCAGACAACGGAAATATATTTAATACTTTTATACTACATTTAAGATTTTTATTATATGATACACATATTTAATACACATCTAAGACCCAGGAACAGAGATCGCTTTTCGGCGATAAAGTCGCCTTTGTGTCTGCATTTATACTTTTAACTTTTAAATTTTTTGTGTTTTATGTTTGTAATTTTGTGTGTGCACAATAAAGTATATTCATTCATTCATTCATTCAGGAACACAGAAAAGTTTTTATTCCCGGGCGGGATTCGAACCCGCTACCTTTGGCCTGAGCGCTAACCTAACCACAGAGGTCCTCAAATCAAACAATTAACATCGTTTTGAAACAGACATAGTTTGAGAACTAAATCTGATAGTTTTTCCGCCATAGGCATTTTTCATCGAGTCATTATTTTGGGAAAATGTATGAATATCATTATGTAATTTACTATTTATAGTTTTTTTAATAATTAACCAGGTTCGAAAGTAAATATTAGATTAGTTATTTGTTTAAATAACGTTCTATTTTGGGAAACGCCTGAGAATTCTGTATTTCATTTAGCTGCACATTTTTATATTTAACAAACCATATTATTATTAAGGACAGCGACCTCGCAAAGGACGTTAAAAAGGTTAAAACCAAAACACAATTTAAAAGGGAATTCTTAAAGAGCGAAGACGCTGCAAAAAAATAATTCGCAGCGTCTCGCCCGAAGCGTTTGTCTTTGCTATTGTGAACTTATTTCACTCACTTTTATGAATTTCACTTGTTTTTATCACCGGTAAATTCAAATAGAAGCTCCCAGCTTAATTCCGCTGCACTCGGAATTTGTGCACAAACAAAACTTTTTATTACGAATCTACAAATCTCTTTGGTCACTTTAGCCACTTTTGTATTCCAAATGTAAAGTTAATCGTAATTAGCGTTAGATTTATTTAAAATTGATTGTTTACGTTATTAGAGAAAACTGATAAAGGCTGATGATGATGATGATGATTAGATAGATCCATCCGTTCAAGCATGTAACTAATCTGATATATGAAAAATTAGCAATTAAGAAGACTTGGTATATGGACCGGAATAACTGATCCCCATATATTAGATGACATTCATACAAAATATAATGTCTCAAGAGGAATTCAAATGAGCAGGTTATTTAGAGACACGTCTTGTTAAGGCACTTGTGATGGTAATACAGTCTGAGCCCTAACGAGCCCTTTATTAGTGCTCTTATTGACGCCGCTAATTGCTCCTCGAATAATTGCTTTGAAATAGAGAACTATTGAATTGAATAGCAAATATCAGTATCAACTTCTTATCGTCTACATCTGGACATAGGCGTTTATCATCGAAAATCAAGATAGCCGATCACGCTATTTGCTAAAATAGCTAGAACGTATTGGTTGTGTTCGAAGTTAATCTTTCGGATATATCAAAAAATAAGGTACCGTTTTAAACAGTAACGTACGAAACTGCAGTATTACAATCTATAATGAAATATAAACTTTTTATTCGATTCAATTCGTTGATCCTGTTGCCTGTAGATCCGGGACCCTAAAATTCGGCTGAAGATGCTCGCAGTGGCTTTAGTTTCGGGTAGATCCTATAATATATAATAGATAAAGGATGCGATATCAAAAGAGGTGAAAAAATTTAAGACATTTTTAACACTAATGTAACTGTAATAGACTTGCTGTCCAGATCTTTAAAAATGTTCATCCTGACCGGGGCTAATTGTTTTGAGTTGCTTAAGTCAAATTCATTTACTCGTGATAACAACGATGCAACGAGACACGAATTGCATGTCAGATGAGTTATATTCAGTACAGAAACAGAAAATAATATAAATTGCACTGACAACTATGAAGCAACAAAACAATAAGGAAAAGGAACATAAGGAAGCTTAAAAATTTATACGCAATGTGAGCGCGCGCTCGGCCGAGAGGAATTCGCCAGCAAACCAAATAACATGGACCGGCAAAAGCGTTGACGAAACGAATGAAAAAGAATACTCTGAGCAGTCTCAAATCCAAACGTAAAGGAGATTACCCTCGCTCCAACTGCTCTCAACTTGTATAAACAAAAAAGCTCAATTTGTCTGCTTTAAAACAACGCGAAATTGCCATAGCAAAGACGGTGGAGGAATATTAAAAACGTTTTTAAAAAACGACAAAGAGCGAGTGCGAGTTATTTGAATTTTTATTGTGACAAGAGTGTAGATCGCTTGTGCGCAAATCGTTCGGAAATACTTCAGATAAGACGGATTCTTGTACGTCGAAAATATTCGTCTGTATCGGCCCGTGCAATTTGGCAGTTTTTACGATTTATTGAGCATGTTACTGACTACTGATAATTGTGATCGAGGATAAGAGATAATATATAAGTACATTATCATAGTTAGAATAAAACTTTTACTATTTTAGCAAATTTAATAGCAGTTTTTTCGATCTCCCGAATTCCCGAAAAAAAATCCGAAATCGACGGTTTATTCACGTGGTTCTACTGACATAAAACTTGTTCAATCTACCTTATATTCTACCAATGATATGTTGTTGCTGAAACGAATCACCTAACTCAGGAAAGATACCCTTTTCAATTGCCAAATATTTTATGAGCAAGATATTTCACTAAAGGTGCTAAGCTAAGTTATTCGACCGAACATGTTAAAGACTGATTAATTTTATATAAAATATTCACTCCCCCCGAATTGGTCAGTTTATAAACACTACGCGAACTTTAATAGTATATAATACGGTATTTTCGTAAGATAAAGCCAAAGCGATACGACCTTAGTACATTTAAATTTGTACAAACCTTTCTTTAACGTTTTTCATCTCTACTTAGTACACAATAAAGTAGGTTTCGTTCATAATCTCTAAATAAAAGATTCTCGCTGTAAAGCGCCGTATTTTTACGCCCCCCTTTGATTACACACAAATTGATATAAATTGAATTTTAAACCTAACCACCTCACCGAATCTAACCGAGAACACAAGACGCTGCGGAAGGGTTATTCGGGTAAGATAAGGTTGGTTATTGCGTTTTCTTGTCTCAATCCTTTTTTTACAATACCATTAAAGTAACTAAATACCATGTATTTCTTTCTTGAATATTTTCCATCATATCTTCGAAACTATTCATTCTATTTAATTTTTTTATAAACATAGTTATATTCACAACAAAAAATATTTAAAATGGGATTACCATGATTTTTAATTTTATTTCGCGGCGCTCGATATTTCGACATTATTTACGAATGTCTTGTCCACGAGACTATCCCATGAATCCTATTATGAATGTAATACAAATCAAATTACGATAACTTGAATGAATTCATATTTATATCCAAACCATACGTGTATTATCTTACTAGCCACTTAATATTTATAAAGGCGAAAGTTTGTAAGTTTGGATATTTGGATGTTTGTTGCTCTTTCACGGCAAAACGACTGAAGCGATTTGCCTGAAAGTTAAAATGGTGATGGCTTATATCTTGGATTAGGTCATAGGCTATAAAAATAATCATCATCATACAGTATACGGTTGTGAATCTAAGTTAACGCTAGTGAAGCTGAGGGCACCACCTTGTATAAAATATTTTTGGTTAATAAAATCCTGTATAAGGCAGTGTAATAGCCGTGATGATTTCTTCGCTCAAGGCGACCGTTTCATAAAAACTTCACCCCCGTCCCCGTCCCCGTTAACTTGTTTAGCTAAATTGCTTGAATTTTATTTAGCACCGTAATATGTCAACGTGAAGGTTGCGTTTTGTTGCTTTATTTATTTAAAATTTTATATTTTCTTGGGCCAAAAATGTGGGAAAGGGAACTTTACTTAAGTTTAAACTATTTTGACTTAATATAAATTTAAGTTGATAGTATTTAAGAAAAACCAAATAGAATAGAGTATATAAGTTCTCTGTATATTTTACGAACTCGTATGAAAACTTACTACCGCCTAGCATTAAAAGGAATAATGCGTATAAACATCAGATTTTATTTAAGTACCCTTTCTTATATGCTTGTTTCTCCCGTGAAACAGCTTTGCTGTGTTTCGGACAGAAGAGTAAGACAGGCAGTGTAATTACTGGCACCGAGACTTAACATCTTATGTCTCAGGATAGGCAACACATAGATGAGTTGCCTGGGCTCGTTCCAGGTAAATTAGTTTATGTTCATGGGCGGCGTCGACCACTTACCATCAGGTGGCAAGTTTGCCAGTTTGCCTATCCAACTAACATAAAAAAAAACATATATTTACAAAAGAAAACAACTCGACGACATATTTATATTCCTTTAATGTTTATTTTTTCAATTCGACTACTTACAATAAAATAAGTATTTATATTTAATATATTTACATCAAACAAGTAAATTTAATGATATAATTTATATAAATATTGTAAAAATACTGTAATAAACACGACTTAAAGCACAGAGGAACAATCTTCTATATAAACTCATTTTTAACCAGAACATATAAAACAGAAAGAAAAACAATCCATAAAAAGCGACAAATCCCCATCATAACTCCCGTAGTGGATCTCGGAGGTTAACCCGACAGATAGGTGTAAATTACTGAGCATAGTTTTAGCGCCGGACCGCCATTCTATTGCATTACTGCGGGAAGCTAGCCTTTATTGCTCAATTTGACTTTATTTAACGCAATTCGTAGTCGGGACAAGGGGGTGGCTCCCACCCCACGACCCCACGAACAGATGAGGTCCCACTCCAATCCACTTAGCACGCAAGCCGGTGGTGATCGCAGTTGCCAAGACTGGCCGCTTTGAAACTCCTTGCACATAATGGAAATTTCTTGGAACACTTTATAGAAATTAACGAAACTGGACACTACGAAATAGTGAATAAATCTTACTAATTCACATTTGAAAATGTTTCTAAATATATTTTTTATACAACAATAGTTACCAAAAAGCTGGACACAGAATTGTCATAGGAAGGGAAATTGAAAAGATTTTGATACTTATATCAAGTAATTAATATAAGTACCAAAATCCATTTACATACATTAACATAAAATAGAGTATATAATTATGTGTTTTACAAATCATTATTTATGCATGTGTATGATTCTTCGGATGTTACCCGAACCTATTACCAGAAACGCTGATAGATTTCACATATATAAAGGATTTAGGTAACTAAATAGATTATCTAGTTTCATACATTAAATTTAGCAAAGTTGGCGAAGATTCCGCCAGTTACCATGGATGTACCACGACAAGACAAGGAACAAATGTATCTTGCTAAAAGCCAGAGCATACTGCATCAAGTTACCTCAAGATTATGCGCACCTGCATTCTAACTTCCTAACTTTGGTACGACTAAATTTAATTACATGTAGATTACATGTTTGACGGTTGTTTTCGTTAATTTGTACTTTATGATAATATTCAAAGTGTTTTCTTATATATTATATATTTCACACGAGTTTTATCTGACTATTGAAATTAATATAAAATTGATGAATATTGAATTACTAAAAATAATGTAATAGAAGCCCTAATTACTTCAGTCTTCAGTGAACATTATTGCTATAGAATCGACAACATTTAAGTAATGTGTTCTTATTAGTATCTATGAAGCTACTCGTACTTTGAAAATAGTTCAATGCTTGAAAATCACTTTTACGATATAAGAAATTCAACATGTGCAATATTATTCGTATTTTGTTACTAAACCATTACAAAATTATTAGTATGAAATGTACCAAGTGTTTATGAGTACCCAGTCTGTTCGGTGCCCGCGGGGAGGGTGTCATTTTCACGGCATATCGCCGCCGCCGTAATTGAATAATGAAATCGTAACGAAATTTGGCGCACGGCTTTTTAAGTCCACGTTCATATAGCCGCACGTAATCGCGTTACTGTGGAAGTTGTGTTGTGACGTCACATTTAACATATATGTACGTACGCTACTACGCTACGTTAGTGTTCTCAGATGCGTTGGCTACCACGCATCTTCCGAGCTAAGATAGGCTATGCTAGCAATGTGACACCCCATCAACGTAATTACTCTTTTATATTAATTTATCAGAAGCTTTTCACCGTGACTGAAATCGGCTTAGAAAGCATCATATGATTACATTGATGTTAGTGGCTTATGTTTGTAATGTTACTAGAGAATCGGTAAATAATAGTGGAAACATATACAGGCGTGTAAATAAAAAAAATAGTAGGTGAATATCAATTTTTTCACACAATTTTTCGGAATTCATTTTTTTTAGGGCTAGACTTTTCGGCCTTATGGCCTTTAAGCTCAATCGGTACAGTAAGTAAGTAGTTGCTCACTTAAGAAATATTCGAAGGGGGTTCGCCTCCCGACGCGTCCCACAGGGGGCTTGGGTCCTCGCGCGCGCTACTCGGGAGAGTAGGATTTAGACTAGTCAAATCAGATACGGTCGATGAATCTTTAACGGATGAACCGAGAACAAACCAGGAATCATTCTTGTACTACGGTAAACGTTTCAAACTAATCATAATTCATATCCACATATAACACTGCGTTATTTTGCTTCACATAATACGACTAAATGATATGCACCAAGACAAATTCAGTAATATATCGAGACAAACAGCGCTGCATACTAAAACGAAATTTCCATTAACTGTCTGTTTACAGCGAAATACTTTTTTCATCAAACGAGATTTATTCCCTCTCAAAAATATGTAAAGTTGGCAGCGAGCACCTCAGATAGGTCGAAAGGGGCGCTAAATTAAAATCATATCTCGGGAGTCGAGTCACGAGAAACATTAACCTCGCAATAAACCGCGCCTTAAGAGCTTCATTCAGAATTAAAATTTGCCGCCTGATCTCGCACTGACGTTCTGACTTCTGATTGATCACCAAGTTAGCCATTTTGGATAATTTCAACGTTTTTCAGCTTAATATTAAATTTTCTTTCGATGACGTTGATATTGAAAGTTAGTGATGTAAATTGTTTGTATTTGATTTAATATTATATAAGATTTGGATGTGATATAATTAAGTTTATTTTGAGCTTTATTTGAAATTATAAGATTTATTGTTATATTAGCTTGTCTAATATTGTTTTCATTTAGTGTGTGCATTTCTCAAACTTTAAAATACAAAATGTGCGCGGGATTTTTTTAGACAAAGTTCCTTATGGGGCGTTGCGGAGGGGTACTCTAGCCGGCAAAAAACGTCCGTAACATTAAATAAAACCGTAAGATTTTTGACGTTATCCTACTCAGAAACAAATCTAATTGAATCTACCATTGAAATACAAATCTTTACATCACTGCGTCGGTAGCTGTGTGTTACAATATTGGGGCTTAGTAACAAAACCTAAGTTCGAATCCCACCGATCTCAGGTGACTTTATTTTTTGCAGGGAAGTGCTCTGATTTTTATTGATAAAACATAATAAAAAATGTATACCCGAATAATTATATTCTTTATACCTCGAATAGAACTTGAAATTATTATTTTTATAACAAGGAACTTCGTTCCTATCGGGTGTCCCACGACACCACGCGTTTTTTTTAAAATATTACTTCAAAAAATAAATTACAATTGTTTACTTGAATACCAGGATAGTATCTGAGCCCCACCATGGTTCAGGCCTTGTCGTGGCGGTGGGGCTCAGTAACCTAGGGTGAGCGGTGCACTTTGGGCGAAGCTAATTGGGCCGAGGGGGCTCCTTGTACCCCTCTTATAAGAAGAGGGGACAGAAGAGCAGGGGGCAAGGGGTGAGGATTAGAACCTCCCCGATTGTACTGTCCCGACGTTGGGAGGGGTTGTTATATGGTGCGGGACAACCCCTCTGTGGAGGTGGCGTCGGTCCCTTGCGGGACTGACTAGCCGTCGAGGTGCCCTGTTTGTTTTCTAGATCCGGGGTACCTCACCAAAGGCGGCATTGGTAGCACTCGCCGGGTTTTAGTGGGTAGAGCTGCGTCCATTTACCAGCTGTCGTGCGCAGCGAGTCCCACATACCCGCGTGGGGAGACCCACTCCCCCGCGGGATGCCTCAGAGCATTTCCCGGCGTTAAAGAAAAAAAAAAAAAAAAAAAAGGATAGTATCTGAGTCTCACTTTTCATTTGTACACAACATACATACGTCAGAATAAAGTTATGCTATTTCTAAATCTTCAGGCTCAAGTTGCATATGAATATTTCTTTCCAGACCTGCCTTTTGGCAGGTTTGATTAAACTATTTTTATTAAAAACGTTATACCCCAACCCAAAAAATTATTTTAGTTTTAAAAATCATTCTTATTGTCTGCCATCATTTGAAATCACTTCACGAAAAGATCATACTCATATTTGAAAGGCCGGCAACGCATTATTAAGGATGTCGCTTATCACTTACCACCAGGTGAATTTTTGATTTACAGCTCTCCGTTCTTCTCTCTTCTACAGAAAAGACTATCTCACCCTTTTCCAAAAAAAAACAATTGTTATTATTAACCATTAAAATTGATATAATTTTACCGTTTATTAAGATAATATAAATGAGGGTTTTCCCAACAAAATATCATTATAACATTGAGAGTCCTTAATGAATGTTGATAGAATCAATCTGGTCATAATGAAATAAGCAAACAATGACCCAATATCGTGATATCGATAGCCGTGTTGGCACAAGAAATTTGCCGTGGCAATATCGGGGGAATCCCTCGGAGGGAATCGCCAATTTTAGGGTAAATCGAGGGAGATAATTATGTTTGAAGTTAGTTATTGAAGAGAGTCAACACGGCCGAGATTAGCCTGTCCAGTCTTTGATAGCTGTTCCCTACGTGTGTCCGGTAATTACATTTCGAATATTTTAATACGAAACCTCTCGAAGTTGAAGATTTAATTCGGCCACCAAAATAGTTTTAGTTGGAATCTATACCGTCACGTTGTTGTTTGTGTGTCTGTTAATAGGTGATTTGGTAACTGTATAAAAGGGGATATTAACTAATTTGGCTTTTATTTCTTGGTGTCTACGAAAGTCTAGTTCACGAGACTTACAATGATTTATTCGAAACAAATCATTATTTTAAATGTTACTATTGCATTATGCAATATTCTTGGATGATTTTGAAGTTTAAGATGAACCTATATTAGCATATATAATATCTAAAATTGGATACAAAAAATCTTCAATGACATGCTCCAACTTAAGCTTATCGATTTTTTACTACTGAAACATGTGAGAGGGTGGCGTCAATATTATGTTCCCGTCCTAAGAGGTGTTTTGACTAAACTGGGTTTATCATTTTTCTTCTAAGGTCCTCTGGCGAATCTATCGAATGTTGGCACTTTTGACTTGACACCCAAATATGAGGCCAGATTTGAGCCACAGACGACCTCTGTAGCTCAATGGTTAAAGCGTTGGCGCTCAAGCCGGAGGTAGCGGGTTCGAATCCCGCCAGGGAACAAAAATATTTTCTGTGTTCCTGGGTCATGGATGTGTATTAAATATTTGTATTATATAATAAAAATCTTAAATATATGTATAGTATCAAAGTATTAAATATATTTCCGTTGTCTGGTAACCGTAACACAAGTTCTTCGTGAACATACCACGGGACCAGATTGACGTGGTGTAAAAGCGTTCCAAATATATTATTATTAGATATTATTTTGTGGTAGGTTTGTTTTGTTTTTGTTTGAGACTTTTTGTCGTCATTCATGAAGCGATTCAACCCAAATCATTACACATGATCGAAAGTTGGAGGTAAAAACGCATTTAAAAACACAGCAAATGTTTATTATTGTCATATATCGGGTGTATTTGGAACGCTTGCGAAAATTAAACCCTAATAATACTATTTATATACTATATAATGCATATAACTCTCAGAAACGTTTTTAAAGAAAATTTTAGGATTTGTGTATTTTGCAAACCCGCAATGTATACACGACGCGCGCGGTGCCGGAGTTCGTTCACCTCGTGCATGCGACGAACGCTATCAGCTGATTCAGTCCACCAATTATATTGCTGTTTTTTTCAAAAAAACATTATTTTAAAGCATTATCATCAAATTCCTGTAACATTATGGTTACGTAACCGGATTATACAAAAAAAAGGCAACCAAAACAAAAAGAAAACGCGTTTTTTTCACTTGTATCATGTCAGGCTTTCTTTTTTTTTTGTTCTGCAGCGGAAATTTGCAGCCCAAACCATAGCTAGGACCGGGGTTGGTTTTAAACGTAGCCGTGTGTCGCACTTGGGCAGTGTCGTTACCCACTAAAACCGCTGCAAGCGCCCTCCGCCGCCTTTTGAGGGTCCCGGATCTTGCAACAACACAGGACCCTCGGCGACAGGCTGGCCCCGGCGAGAGGCCAGACTCCTCCTCGAAAGGGGGGACTGCTCGGCTATTCGTTTTCACGATACTTTTAGCAATTCCCGACGACGTCGTGCCTATCTGGACCCAGGTTAACTCCAACCTCGGCCCGACACGAGCACAGGGGCGTTACTGGAGGCGCATTAAGTAGCGCCTCCTACGCACCCCCCTTCGTCTGTATCATGTCAGGCTATGCCAACACTATCATACCTCTTTGTTTTCGCAAGCGTTCCAAATACACCCGGTATGTAGACGATAGCATATTGATGATCAAAAAGTGTAACTTCTCCATTAAATTAATCATCACCTATATGAAATCCATCAAAATGAATGTAAAGGAACCGTTTCAAATTACATTCCTCAATAGCTAATTATTAACTCCCGAGAAAATCAACACTAGTTGTAATTAACGGATTCGTTTACGCATTTAGCCTGAACCTTTGATACGTAACTCGAGTCTGTTTTCGGCTCCGCGACACACGAAATTTAAATCGACTTTAGTTTGAGTAATGATCCGCCTTGTGACGCTTTGAATGTTGGAAATTAAGCTTATTTGAATTTAAAACAATTATTCCCTTAAGTAAACATTTGGTCGTGCTTACAGTTACAGTGCTTTATTTTAATGTATACATTTTAAGGTTTATGGTGCATTAAACTCGTTACGATTGTTTTAAATAGAGGTAAAAAAGTAGCTATAACTAGCTTTTCCCTATGGCTTCGCCCGCGTCAAGTTCGAAGAATGAGTTAAAAAACAAACAAATAATTAGTGTTTATCCTTATTAATATTATAAATCGTGTGCTAATGTAAAACATCTCTATATACTATATTGAAAGACTTGTTGCCTTCGGCCAGTACATATAAATTCTGTGCGTTTGACAATTATTATCGTTTTTGACATTTCAATTGATGCAATTATGAATTACTACTAATAATAAGGCAAATATAATTCCCGTAGGAACTTTGGATTTCCGGAATAAAATGTAGCCTGTGTGTTATTCTGGTAACAATGCCAAATTTCATCAAAATTATATAATAATAATAATAATTCTTTATTTATTGCACAAAAACACGGTAACATTTAAGATGTACATTAACACACATTCAAGGTTACTGTGCAGTCACAGAATGCAGTATTACATCTTTTATACAGAGGTCCCAAACTAGGCTTCATTCTTCATTCTTCAATTCGATCAGTAGTATTGTCGTGATTGAAGAACAAACATCAGAACTTTCGCATTTTTAATATTAATAAGATTAGTAAGTTAATAATCGTGATCATGTCATAACAAAATACGTCATCAAGAATTTCGTCGTGATTTCCTTGCTCAGCAAGACGCAATCTTGCGTCTTCAAGGCTTAACGTTTTCGCGTTACAATAATTCAGACTCTTCTGAAAGGAGAGTTTTCTTAGACTAATGAAATATTGTCCCCACTAAACATCATCTAATGAAGACGTCCTAACATAATAGCATTTTAATAACCAATATTGAAACAAGTAGCCTTTTAATAACCAATATTGAAACAAGTAGCCTTTTAATAACCAATATTGAAACAAGTAGCCTTTTAATAACCAATATTGAAACAAGTAGCCTTTTAATCTTCGTTCTTGTCAAAGGCCTAGCTGAAGACAAATTAACCTCCAAAACAACAAAATACAAAAGAACAAAAATATTCATAATGTTCATAAAAGCAAAGGACTGAAGACGCAGGTGGCTGGGTCTGGGGGGTGACAGGTAATTAAAATGCTAATGAACCGCGAGACGGCACGACCGATCTGCTGCGCTCGGAAAAACTAAACAGCTCTTTGTGTGTAAAATATTAAATGGAGCTATTAAAGCTCAAAATAAAACTAGCTTTTACGGATTTTATCATGGTTGATTAAGATTTCAATGTTTTCAATAGTTTACAGTCACTATTTTTACGGAAAAATGTGTTAAAGTCCAAAAATATATTTGGTTACATTGAGTTAGTAGTTACCAAATATATTTTGCTTGCAGCATTACAAAAAAATAATTTTAATTTTAATAAACGGTTAGGTACTGAGATAAAAATATGCACCATATTGTCTTTTAAACACAAAAATAAATTTTTCAACTTATAACGGTTAGGTACTGAGATAAAAATATGCACCATATTGTCTTTTAAACACAAAAATAAATTTTTCAACCGTTTCAACCGCGTCAACGTTACATTATGTTAACGCTACGTACTTTCGTATTCAGGATTATAATGATTACTCACAAAGCCTATGTCCTTTTTAGAATACAAACCTCCTACATCATTTATTACTTGCCACATCGAAGTCTGATCAGTGGTTCACTTTTTTTTATAATGTTAGTTGGATAGGCAAACTGGCAAACGTGCCACCTGATGGTAAGTGGTCGACGTCGCCCATGAACATAAACTAGTTTACCTGGAACGAGCCCAGGCAACTTATTTATGTGTTGCCTATCCTGAGACATAAGATGTTAAGTCTCGGTGCCAGTAATTACACTGCCTGTCTTGCCCTTCTCTATCACTCTTTAAATGTCACAGATAGTATTACTTTGCCATTAATATATAGTTTGAACATTTTATATGAAGCATCTCTCCGGACACGGTAATATGTAAGACTAGCTGTTGCCCGCAGCTTCGCCCGCGTTAACTTAGATTTACAGCCGGATTGATGATGATTATTTTTTGTAGCCTAAGTTACTTCTTATAACATCAGCTATCTGCCAGTGAAAGTCCCATCAAAATCAGCCCAACTGTTTTAGAGATAAGCCGGAAATTTTTGAAACAGACGGATACACAAAAATTGTAAAAAAATTATTTTGGTATATGTACCGTGTTAACATCTTGAGTCTTGACCGTTTTTTTTACAAAATGCTTAAAGATGTTACTTTAAGCATTTAGTAAACAGTGGTCATTTCAATATAACAAACAGACACTCCAATTTTATTTATCTGTATAGATTACAAAGATACATCTCGTGCAATTGCATTCTATATGCTCCTTTGTTGTGATTGGCAGTTCGATTATCTGCTGTAGAAGATATATAAAAATTAGTCTGAAATGTCGTAGACTGTACAAGTGCCCCGCGGGGATACGGCCGCTTTAGAAAATTAAAAAGACTGAAACGCGATCCTTCTTAACGCCTGAGAAAAATGATCAACGCAGCGCATACCGAATTTAATTATTAGTGTACTTAGGTTATGCATATGTTTTTTGTATGTTTGTGTATATTTGTGTATTTTTGTGTATGTTTTGTGTATGTTTTGTGTATGTTTGTGTATGTTTGTGTATATTTTGTGTATTTGCTAGTGAATCGGTTGTTTAGATGTTTCAGGGCTCATATTATCCATATACATAATATATTCGTGTGTGTTATCTTCATGTAAGATACCTTGTTTCAAATGATTATATTTTTTTCTATGATGTAATTTAAGTTAATTTTATATTGTGAGTTATTTCACTTATGAGAAATATTATTACTTATAAGTAAAATAACTTTAGATATAAGTATATTATTAAATTTCACGTAAACTTTTAAGGAGGATAACGATATATAAAATGAAATACTTTGTCTGTTTTATAAACGCGTTCAAAAACGTTATAATCACCCAATGCTTCATTCATTTCTATTTTTCTCAATGTATTTCTTTTATTATTTACGCCGGGAAATGCGGCGGCTATCTCTCGGGGGAGTGGGGCCTCCTCAGGCGGGTATGTGGGACTCGCTGAGCCCGAAAGATGATAAGGTGAACGCAGCTCTATCCACTAAAACCCGGCGAGTGCCACCAATACCGCCTTTGGTGATGTGCCCCGGATCTGTTGAGCAACAGGGCACCTCAACGGCTCGTCACTACCCAAGGGACCGACGCTACCTCAATAGAGTGGTTGTCCCGCACCACAGAGCAACCCCTTCCAACGTCGGGACAGAACAATGAGGTGAGGTTCCCATCCTCGCCCCTTGTCCCCCCTGCTCTTTTGTCCCCTTTTCTTATAAGAAGGTACAAAGAGCAGCTCTCTCGGCTCAATTTGCTTCGCCCAAGGTGCTGGTTTCATCTAAGGCTACTGAGCCCCACCACCACGACAAGGCTTGAACCATGGTGGGGTATCTCAATGTACCTATTAATGTTATCGGGAAGTTAATAGTTGTTATATTATCAACATGACGCATTTATAAACTTTTTGACCAGTTAATAAGAAAAACATTTGTTCTAACATATACTCAATGAAAACATTTTGACCGCAAAACGTTCAATACTCCATTTATCGTATTCAAAACCGTGATCGAGTAGATAACGCACTGCGACCAACATTTACGTCTCTATTATTTTTAAGTCCCTCGTTCCCGTTTGAAACTTTCACCTCCCCAGCGGGAAAGTTAATTTCTTTTGGTGTATTCTGAAATTAATTTCGCTTTGTACGCCGCGCCTCAGGACGTATTGTAGGAATGGAAGCTTTTAGTTATGAAGCGTGTAAAAATGGCGGATGACTCTGTACATTTTAATGCTCCCTAACAATTACAGTTTCAAACTTTACGGTAACAGAAAGGTAATTTTATTTCGTTTATTTTTTGTGATTTACGTTCACTTTGTTTGGGTTGAGATTATATTTAAAGCAAAACAGATATTCTATCTATGACTTTATAAATTCTTATTCGCCCTCCACAACCGTATATAAAAAAATGCTGATATTAATAATTTAAACGCAAATGTTCTTTATTCAATTTTCTTTTATTTAAAATTATTACAAACAAAGTTTTAGTAACAAAGATTTTTATCTTTTTTTAAATCTTAAAAAAATAAAAATTATTGTCCTTTTATATATGAGTTAGGAACAAAAATTAAATTCGTTACAGAACCCAAACACAAATTTTTGTTTACTTATTTAATTATTTATAAACGAAATATTACCAAATTATTATTATTTATTTCTAACTAATTCCGGTAAAGGATTCGTCGCCATCTTGTTAAAGTTCAATTTTTTCGTTTTTCTGAAATAACTCGTTAATTTTCTACTTTAGAGCAAAAATGGCAGTATCCAAAGTTGTTGGAAATTTAGTTTCTCACAAGTTTGGTCATTATCATTTTTACGCTAGGATCAATATCGTTGTCTTCCTCCAGCAGGAGATCGCTTATGTT
Source organism: Helleia helle (assembly GCA_963853865.1). Taxonomy (NCBI): domain Eukaryota; kingdom Metazoa; phylum Arthropoda; class Insecta; order Lepidoptera; family Lycaenidae; genus Helleia; species Helleia helle. Next base: position 11,729,389 of record OY971433.1, on the reverse strand, counting down.
TGTTACATTTTCACACGTCTCTCCGCTACAGTGCAGACATAAAACAGAGCACTTGAGGCCCGCTTTACGGCAGCCGCACATCTTTCCGCACTTGGATTTGCATTTGCAGGAAATTAATTTGAGCAAAGACTCCGGTGCTGGGTCAGCGATGGTTGTAATCGATTCCAACCCACGATTTGTTTTCTTCCAACCCCAATCCGTTGCGAGCATCAAGTGCGAGCACCAAAGTTGAAGAAAATAAAATTCCACCTATTACGATTTTTTTGATAAACTTGATAGTATAACTCTGCAAATATTGATCCTAGCGTAAAAATGATAACGACCGAACTTGTGAGAAATTTTATTTCCAAAAACTTTGAATACCACCATTTTTGGTCTAAAGTTGAAAATTAAAAAGTTATTTCAGAAAAACGAATGAACTTTAAAACAAGATGGCGGCGAATCCTCTACCGGGATTAGTAAAAAAATCAAGATTTATACGTCCAACCCCCCCCCCCCCCGACTTTAAGAGAAAAAAACACCCCCCGGATTTTTTTCTATTTCAAGCAAGTTTTATGTCTGCCCTGACTGGACTAATTTAAACGTTTTGAACATTAAGAATTTTATATTTTCTTATAAAGATAATTGTCAGTAAAAAGGTTTTCCGCAACCTTTTTTAATAGTTGATAAAAAGTGTCTCAGTAGCAGACAGTCTTAAAAATAGTATCTTAATCGCAGCTCTACAAAGGCCAGCAAAGTTCAAAGGAAACATTCAAAGGGAGATAAGGAAGGGATAAAACATATCTACTGAGTATTTAATGCTCGACTTTGGGAAAATCATTTTACAAATAAGGTGGCATTTTATTTTATAAAGCTAATCTGTTTCAAAATTAAATTGTCCATTTAAGACCGCGATTTATTTATAAACTTGGATTATGGCAATGTTCGTCTTTAATTTACTTTTATTTTATAAGTAATATATATAATATAATCTTTATATATAAAAATCAATGCCACTTTTCGTTGTAATTTTATAACTCAAGAACGGGATCACCAATCCCAACCAAATGTTTAGGCTTTGTTCAGACTATTTAGTAGATGGTTTATGTGAAGTTTGCACAAAATCGGTCGAGCGGTTCTTCGTTTATCACATTTTTTTAATTCAATAAATGGCGGATCATTTTGTTAATGGAGATTTTGCTGTCAAATTGAAACTTTTTCAGTTGGGGTCATATTGAACTTTTTTCAGTGTTGACAGTACAACATTAAGTTTTAAAATAGCTAGCAAACAATAATATATTTTTTTGTTTGAATAAATTAATTTGATGTTCCTTTTTTTTATTTCACTTTATACGTAGCGAAGCACGTACCGGGCCGCTAGTAAGCTATAATAATTTTGTGCGTATTGTATTCTTTATATTTCATACTCTCTTCTTATTGCGGGCTTTATAAGCGAAGCGTTGAATCTCTTACCAAACTCTCGTTATATATATATAATCGAAAAATAACTTAAATACGATTAACAAATATGAATTTATATCAGACTTCATACGTTGGTGTGCAACTGACAGACTTTTACAAAATATAGTCAATTTTATTATGAAAAATGAATTTATGGAGCTTGAAATTTTGGATTTTCCAAACGTTTTTTAAAATAACAGTTTTATTCGTGTTTACTTCATACATAAATGAATTGTACTTATTTATAATAAATTAATTTATTTTATGTATAATATTAAATCAATTACATATTATGTATATTTAATATAGGTATGTTACAAGTACAATCAAAATCTATCATTTTGACTTTGAAAGTTTCGAACTGATTTATAGTTCGGTAGATTTTAAATAAAAAAATTGCTTGTAATATAAATGTTATTAAACTCTACTGTATTAACCTTAGACTTAAGACACATTACATTTTTGTAGGTTATATGTCACATGTATGTATGTCACTTGCATAAATTCTCCTCAACTTCACACTGTATAAAATCGATAACACGGATATGACACGGCCATTAGACGAAAGTACGACAAGCATTGACACAGCACTAAAACAGGACAGACTTATGTTTAATCTCGACAATCAGCAGTGCGTCTGTTTCGTTCGCAGTAAATCTGCCGGGTCTACCGATTGCCTGTCCTGCCGGGTGAGGCAGGATTACCGCTCCTGCCGGGTGAAGCAGGATTACCGGCCTAGGCCCGGATGTGCCGCCGAGCCGGTTCGTGCCCCAGCAAGCGGCCCCGCGATTAGTCCCACTGCCCTTCTTGATACGACCCGGGTCATGCCCGGATGACAAACAGATAAGTAGATACAAATGTAGTTTTGTTTTAATTGTTCGATTGAAATGGTTTTTTGTTCAAAATTGTATTTTGATATTTTTATACATTTTGATACATATTATTATACTTTTTGATACTATTATTATTTTAATTAATGAACCATCAACATCTAAAGATAATTAAACTTACTAGCTACTGAAAATAATCTTTTTATTTTCGTGACTGAGACCGATTGAGAGAGAGTGAGAAAGGGCGAACGTAGCATGAAGCACATAGCCATGGAGTGAGAGTAGGGAGCAAGCGAGTGAGAAAGATCGAGAGAGAGAGAGAGTGAGATAGAGCGAACGTCGCATCGCAAGTCTCGGAAGTTTAAAGCTTTAGATTAATATAAATATTAACGAGATTTAAAAATTAGTTTGTCAAAAAAGTTTCACTTCTGATATGTGTAATTTGTACTCACGTACTTTTTTATTTAATTAGATTTATAGTTGTAAATGAGATGGAAGTTGAAAACAATTTTTTTTTAAATTACAAAATTGGAGTCTGGGAATATGTACTTTTATAACAAGGTATTTTAATATAACATATATATCCCCACCATGGTTCAGGCCTTGACGTGGCGGTGGGGCTCAGTGGCCTAGGATGAGCCCAGCACCTTGGGCGAAGCTAATTGAGCCAAGGGGGCTCTTTGTACACCTCTTATAAGAAGAGGCGACAAAAGAGCAGGGGGCAAGGGGCGAGGATGGGAACCTCACCCCATTGTACTGTCCCGATGTTGGGAGGGATTGTTCTGTGGTGCGGGACAACCCCTCTGTGGAGGTGGCGTCGGTCCCTTGCGGAACTGACTAGCCGTCGAGGTGCCCTGTTTGTTTACTAGATCCGGGGCAGCTCACCAAAGGCGGCATTGGTGGCACTCGCCAGGTTTTACTGGGTACAGCTGCGTCCATTTACCAGCTGTCGGGCGCAGCGAGTCCCACATACCCGCGTGGGGAGACCCACTCCCCCGCGGGATGCCTCAGAGCATTTCCCGGCGTTAAAGAAAAAAAAAGAGAAAAAAAAACATATATATCAGCCTATCACGCACAAGGATATTCTAATAATTATTATTATATTACAGTTAAAATATACAATATGCGCTCGTTTTAAATTTACATATTCCTAAATGTTTTACATGGTCTGTTGGTAGTATTAAGTAAGCTCATTAATATTGTGAAACTAGTTCAAAACAACTATTTAGTCCTAATACAAAATGCTGCTCTACGAAGTTGCTCGGACGTCGCTGGAGGACCCTGGTACACGAAGATGGAACATTAGGGGTAATTCTTACTTGGAGGTCACGCGTATTCTTGGGGAATTAACACACATTACGAGATGTTATTGCTTGAGAATACACGTAGCTGACAAGGAGAAGTTCATCGGATGAAGACGGAAGATGCAGTCGGAAGACACTTGTGGGACGACGTGGGACATTACCTTTTTAGGTTAAGAAGCACGAGACACTACACTCAAAGATCTTAATTATACTAATGGATTTATAGATATAGAAGTTCGTTTAAAAAAATATGTATAACAACTGTATAAGTGTGGTATAAGTATGAATGTTTGTTTTGTAAAAAAGAATAATATAAAAAGCAGTGTTCAGTTAATCAATGATGACATAAGAAGAAAAACTCTATTTTCTCTATTATGCTGTTATCATCAGGCATGACTGGCCTCAATCATCATCAACCCTTGATATTTTCAGACAATAATAATTTAAACAAAGAATTCCGTTAGAAAACTTATTTTGACGAAATAGCTCATACTTTAATATATAAGGTAGCGGGTTTATCAGAACGGCCATGGATAGGCAAGCTGGCAGATGAGCCACATGATGGTAAGTGGTAAGTGTCGCCCATTTCACGGAATAAATAAGGATGGTGGTAGCATGCAGGCGGGTGCACGACACGGTCAGTCTCTACCACCGTCCTACCTTAGTGCCAATTCAATGAGATGTCTATACCTTTTGGTGTTTATTGAATGATGCCTAGAAGTAGGACAGTGACGATGATAATTATATTTAAAAAAACCGTACAGGTCGTGCTGAGAAGAGGTGCACTTTACTTATTTGTGTTTGTTCTTATATTTTATTTTCGAAGTGAAAACTTATTTAGACGCGTTGAGCACTTTTTGGTATTTTTCACTTCTGTCGGCAGCCTTTGATGATGTAAATTATTAAGATTTGTTTTAACATAGTCCAGAACCTTTTTTCATATTATCTGTGTCAGTCTTTGATCATTTCTCGTGTAAACCATTATTTTATGTACATACATGTTTAAATAATAAGTTTAATTTTCAAGCACATTATTTCCTTTATATTTCTCTTTGTTATCTGTCATTACTTTTTGATAATGGCAATGCATTCAATAAAATAAGTATGTTCGGGTTGTAGAAAGATGTAGAAAATTGTAGAAAGTTGTGTTTTTATAGGAGGGCAACGCATCTGCATAACTTTTGGTTCTGCGGAAGTCTATGGGCGTCGGTAGTCACCATAAGGCTCCGACTGCTCGGTTGCCTCCTTGTGTCATATTTGAAACAGCGCTCGATATTTATTACTTATTTTTCTTTATAATCTGTAAAAACGATTAGCTTTATATCGTGAATACGTTTAAATATATGTATTTTTGTGTTTTTTTTATATTTTTACTTATGGATCTTCTAAAGATGCCTGCTGTATTTTGTGTTCTTTTGTGACATGAAAAATATGAGTATGTGTGTATATACACATATACATCTACATATTGTATATATGTATATGTGTTTCAATATGTTACAGATAGAAATACGACGTCCTATGGCGAGATGGACCGATGACGTGGGAAAGTAGAGGGAAAAATATTGAGGAGGCAAGAGACAGAGAATTGACAGCCTGATGATGATGATGAAAACATTTATCTAGACTAGCTCAGCAGAGTCAGAAGTAAAGAGTTGGATACCACCTCCAGACAATAGTCTCAGGAATGAGAAATTAGAATTAGGTATTTTTTTAATAGCATTTCTATGCTGCGATATGGGCAAGCGAGCAGTCGAAGCGACTATCGACGCTCATACACATCTGCACAACCAGAGATTATGCAGATGCGTTGCTTTTCTCTATCCCCCCAATGGGCCACCGGAAACTCACAAACCGCACGAAACGCGACAGCATAGCTGTCACTTGTCGCCGGTGTTATGTGAGACTGAGTAGGGACCTTGGTTTATAGCGAAGTAGACTCTACCAAGGTAACTACTACCAAGTAGAAGTAGGGCAAATAAAAGATTAATGTAGCAAAGAAACTTCTATGAAGAGTATATTTGTATAACCGTTATTTAATTTTGAAACATAAATATAGACGTTCAAATTAAGATGTTTATATTATCTAAGTAGGATGCGAGTAATGGAGGATCGGCTATCTTCTGCGGGCGACGAACGGGGGTGCGCAGGAGGCCTTCTCACGCGGGCGTAGGAGGCGCTATTTAATGCGCCTCCAGTAACGCCCCGGTGTTCGTGTCGGGTTCAGGATGGGAACCTGGGCCCAGTATGACACGACGTCGCGGGGACTGCCTAAGCAGCCGGGCAGTCCCCCCTTAAGAGGAGTAGTCTGGCCTCAGCCGGGGCCAGCTGTCGCTGAGGTGATCCTGTTGAATGCCTATCCCCTCCATAGACCCTCAAATTAAAGCGGCTGAAGGCGCTCGCAATGGTTTTAGTCTACGGGTAGGGCACTCGCAGGTGCGAGTCCCACATAGGGTCAGGATCTACCCAAGATCCTGGCTACATGCGTAAAAAGCATTTCCCTGCGATAAAAAAGGATCGGCCATCTTAATAATGATGCCTTTGGACTGAATTCAGGAAATTCGCGCGATTTATTCAGCCAGCCGACATTAATACAGTTAAAGCGGCCCGACGCTTCGTGTTTCATTTAGCAATGCTCGACCAACTTTCATGGCATTTGTTTCATCAGGCCGAATTTGATGGTGTCATTATCATCATCATCCCTGCCCCTATCCATCCTCTGCTGAACATAGGCCACCCTCAATGAACGCCAAGACGACGATCCTTCGCCACTCGCATCGAACACGGACCGGCCACTGCACACACTGAACTGATCGTCTTCCCACCTGGTTAATGGTCGACCAACACTTCGTCTCCACTCCTGAACCCTACTGGCCCATCAACCATCCATTCTCCTAAGTGTGTGACCAGCCCATTGCCACTTCAACGAGGCCTATGTTCAGCAGTGGACGGATAGAAGCAGATGATGATGATGATGATATTTCAATAATGTATTACAATACTGTATTACATTTTTATCATTATCGCTCTATACCTGTAAACACATGACTGAAATCACCATCAATATCAGTATTTTGTCCACTAGGTTTTTTCGGTAAACGCCTAAAATAGGATGAATATTTGCATATTATTTTTCACAGGCAAATAATACGAGCATATCAATGAGCAGTACAAAGAAACATGGAAAATTCTTCGTGAATCACCCACCCAATACCATCATCAACGCATGTACTGAGCGCAAAATAAGACGAAATGAAAGTTAATGCAGCATCACAAAACAGGGAAATATCGTTATATTATTAATTAACAATATAATATAGTAATAATACTGAATATCGTCGATGATGTTTTGTTCTTTTCCGCCGGGAAATTCAATTAGGAATCCCGCGGGTGACTCCCCAGGCATGTGGGACTCCCTGCGCCTAAAAGATGGTAAGTGGACGCAGCTCTACCCACTAAAACCCGACGAGTGCCACCAATGCCGCCTTTGGTGGGGTGGCCCGGATCTGTCGAGCAACCTCGACGTCTAGTCGGTCCCCAAAGGGACCAATTACACCTCCACAGAAGGGTTGTCCCGCACCACAGAACAACCCCTCCCAACGTCGGGACGGTGCAATGGGGTGAGGTTTCCATCCTCACCTCAAGGTGCTACACCTTAGGCTGCTGAGCCCCACCGCCAAATCAAGGCTTGAACCTTGATGGGGATAGAGTTGATGATAGGATATTAACGCAAAAATACAATTTTAGTGTGTCCATAGAATAAAAAAACTCAATTTAGTAAACAAAATTAAGTAGTTTTTAGAGTCTAGGTATCGGCCAGTGCACTGCGGTGGTCTAAGAGTTCTGTAGCGTAGGTCACGTTCGGAAGACGATAGTAGACCATCTTCGACTCGATGGAGCGACGATCTTGAAATGGTCAGTCAAGGTTGCATGGGTGGCGTGGAATTTAGCCGTCTTGGCGTTCATTGAGTGAGAGCTTCATCTAGTAGTGGACAGAAAAGATGATAATGATGATTTATATAAAAATTAGTTGGAACATCTTACTTAAATGAACTTTAGTTGCATTGTACGTAATAAAGTTTTTTACCCCCATTTTATATCATTTTGAATGTGCAAGACGTCGATGTTAATAGGCTTATGGAGTCCCCTATTTAGGGGAGCGTTGTGTCCTACAGGCAGCATACACGTATAATTAAAAACTGTGTACAATATTGGTATTTCCATTGAATAAAGTATTATTTAACTTCTACGGATTTAAATCAGTTTATTTTATTTTACATTCTCGACGTTTTGGATTATATATGGTATTTTTTCTAAGAAGAGTAAATATTTGAAAACATACAGATAGAATACAAAGAAAATGACTGGTTTAAGTAATAGTTATATCAAATAGATAAAAGATATTAAATAGTTATTAATTAGTAAGAGATAGTGCCATGCTGCATTGCAGCCGAACTGGGCCGGTACGACCGGGTGGTACCACCTCTCGCTCACATAACACCATCGTCAAGTGACAGCTATGCGGTCGCATTTTGTGCGGTTTGTGAGTATCCGGTGGCCCATTGGGGGGATAGGAAAAAGGAGGGCGGCGCATCTGCGTGGCCTTGGTTGGGCGAATGTGTATGGGCGTCGGCGCCGTAGGGCTCCGACTGCTCGTTTGCTCCCTGATGACATAAAATAGAAGGTTTACAGAAATGTGTAATTTACATTCTGTCATTTTTGTGTGGTTTTTTAGTCTGCAGATGCAACAAATGTTTTACGGAATATTTTTTTAGCACGGCCTAATGGGCAATACAGGCTCTTATAACATGAAGGAGGGTCACAAGACGACGCAGGGGAATTCATGGGCGATGGTGATCAGTTCTACCGGCTTTTATAACCATGTTGTCAACCTTTGTCCGTCCGCCGCTGGACATAAGTCTCATTCAATGAACGCTAAGACCTGTGTTCCGCCACTCGCATCCAACTTGGGTCTGTCACTGCACGGAGATATTCGTGTACCCTCCATCTTCCTAACGTCCACCCCAGACCTCTGCTCATTAATTTTTCCAGTTTTACAATAAAAAATAAAATAAATATAATCGAAGCAAAATCGAGATTCAATCCTAATAGTACATTAGTCTGAAAAACTTTGTATTCGTATTCTTGGGATTGGACAGGATTTACAAATGACCAACGGCATCCAGTCCTTCGTATGATTGATCGGCGGAAGATGGATGGCACTTGGAGATAATTTGTTTTAAATTATATTCAGATAGACCTTGGTGTAAAATCGTCTTTGCTTGTATTTCTGTTAAGGCTTAGAAACTAGATACATTATGATGATCTTGGTAATAATTTTGTTAGTTGGATAGCACGCTGCTGTGCCACCTAGTAATGGGCGATTGTTACTAAAACAATGGAATTATTCGATTGCGCAATATATTAGAATGCATTCAAATAACTACTAATTTTGATTCGACACTCCGTCGATTGTCGCGTTGTTGTGGATTTCCGAAAAGATTTTGTTGTTGTAGAACAGGTCCTTACAGCTTTATTGAGAGGTTACGAGAGACTCTTCCTTCAATAAACGCTGAGTTGGTCAAACCCCCTCCACAGTTGTTCCTCACAATTTATGCTGTGACCACCTGTGATGTGTATCTACCACAATGTAAAGTCACCTAAAAGGCCTTAATTACACTCATAATGTAAAATAAGTGAAACTTCTTTTGGTAACTTTCAACAGTCACAACTTTAGTCTTTATATTTTAATTTTTGATAGGCATAGAGTTATAATACCTTTTTGTTTCCAGGACTGCCAGGATGACTACAGCTGGATGTGCTGAGAGCTGTGAAGCTAAGAAGATAAAAAATATACAATTATAAATAAATACATCTAATTTATTTGTTGTTTCAATATAATCTGAACCCAATCATTAATATAAAGTCATTATCATTAATATAGGATCATCGAGCATATAACCGGATAGAGTAGAAATGTGAGCCATACGATACTGGTCAGTGATTTATCACTGGCGTAATAGCAATTCAACCAACCAGTGATCTGTGTGTATGTCACATCGGCCGATCATCCATGAATGGCTATCAGTCAGCCAATCAGGGCGCAGAACCGGAACAGGGTCGCAGAACAAATTGGTCGGAACCTGTTTTCATACAAAACACTTAAAATTACCGCTCTATTCCGGTTATATGCTCGATGTATAGGATTAAGAAGTGAGGTTTTTACTGAAATTCTCAGAAATTCATTAAGAGAGGCCCATAGTCGTGAAATATATTGTTGATTATCATAATCATAAGACGGTTATAATATAAGTACTTAAAATCTAACTTTAGCATATCATCATAAAGGAATTGATGACAATTTTGTTTTTCTAGTCTATACTGTCCCACTGCTGGGCAAAGGCCTCCCTCTCTCTTTTCCACGCGTCTCTATCATGAGCTGCACTACACCCGTCTTTTTGAAAAGCGTCGAGGTCATCCCGCCATCTCCGTCGAGGTCTGCCGCGTCTCCGAACACTGTTTAATGGGACCCAGTCGGTGGTTTTCTTGGCAAAGAACTCGTTGGGCATGCGGCAGATGTGTCCGGCCCAGTCCCATTTAAGTTTAGCACCTGCCAGGGCTGCGTCGGCTACTTTAGTTTGGGAGCGCAAGATGGAGTTCTTAATGCGGTCTGTTAATCTGACCCCTAAAATACTTCGCTCCATCGCACAATATTTTTTAATTAGTAAAATATTATTATAGGATCAGTCGTCTTGGTGTACTTTGAGGGAGGCCTATGTTTAGCAGTGGACGGATAGAGGCTGATGATGATGATGAAGTAAAATAAAAGAATTTGAGAAAATTTACAAAATCTGGTAAACATTAACTGTATACAGAAAAAATAGCATATTTATAACTGTACAATTTTTTTTGTGAATCTAAACCATCCTCGAATCCCCTTGAACTAACACAAAAAAATTCATCGAAATCGGTCCAGCCGTCTAGGAGGAGTTCAGTGAAATACACACGCACACAAGAAATATATATATAAAGATATCTTACGTTATACTTTTAAGTATATCTCTACATTTTAAATGATGTATGGCCATATACTGTAGTCCACTTTTTTACATGGGTCGATACGTATACTTATATCACGAGCTTGAAGTCGTTTGTCATAGTTAAAGAGATAAAAGGATCTTTACCCTAGTCGCTTCTTTCAATCATCGATACTTCTATAAGAGAGAGAGAGAGAAAGAAAGAAATAGAGAGATACAGAGAGAGAAATAGAGATAGAAAGAGTCAATTAAACAAAATATTGCATGAATGTTTTTAATGAACTAAATCATTGAACAAAATCACTTCTTCCAGCACCGCTCTCCAGTACAACATCAACAAGTCAATCTTAAGCAACAAAATGATAGGAGTAAACTATTACCTAATTATTTACATACCACAACTTACTGTACGGGACTGCGGACTTACAATCATATCACGGTCAAGATGACCCACAGTCGTGAGCACACTTTGATCTATAGAGTTATTATATAAAGGAATATACATCAAGTACTACTTTTTTGTCATAAGGAGGCAACCGAGCAGTCGCAGTATGGTGACTACCGACGCCCATACACATCCGCACAATCAAAGTTATTCAAATGGTCTGCGCTCCTTAACTTACAATGTTATAAATACATTTTTACCATTAAAACTATTTAAAACGAGATAATATGTACAATGTGTCACTAAATTAGGTGAAAAACATGGTAAATATCTCGTTTTCGTCAGTTTTAAACTAAAGATTAAGTAGTGTTAAATTAACAATCTTATGAAATTTCATGTCACCTTAAACTTTAGTAGTAGATGAATAAAATTCCTTGCCTATCATTAGGGCTACAATTGTACCATCTATACTCTATGACATTCATCATTCAAATCATATAAACAAAGAAAATTATTTTAGCGATTTTATTAGAGAAATATCAAACATAAACGAAAACTATAATGAGGTGTCCTAAGAAATATTTTTTGTCTTAAACTGACTTACATAACGAATTCGAATACACAAATTATACCTTAAAATTAAAAAAGAGAAAGAAAGCATATATATTTTGTTTGAAAAACTATTTTTGGACTAGTTGAGAAATAATAACAAAATCTTCAAGTTTAATAGTAATAAAATACAATAGTTTGTACATTTCTCTGTATATTTCGAATAAGTTAAATCAATACAGATAGAAAAAAAAATACCATTTTCAGCATAGCCTATATATTGTAATATCCTTACATTAACATAAAACTGTTAGTACTCTTACTTTAATTAGTTAAATTAAACAAAAAATACATAAACAATAAATATTTCATATTGTTATAAAACAGTTTTTATATCAGAGTGATACTCGAGAGTATTATTCATGTTTTAGTTGTTTTAATCGTGTAGTATAATTATTGTAAGTTATCGCAGTCCCGTATTCGATAGCAAATTGCATCAATTACTGAATCAATAGAATTTTCCATACTATTTCCATCTCATCTAATCCACGGCCCATCTCATACATGCAGAAACGAATTTTACGACCGTCTTACTTTAAGGAATCGGACAAGCTCATCGTGGAAATCAATATAAACCTTAAATTAATGATACTAATCTAGATCGTCAGCCTCGGGAGAAGCTCTGGGAGCTATATTCACGTTGGAGGAGGAGGGGCTGTCACGCTGGTCACTCGACCGTCTGCGGTCCAGCGTGAAACTCTTCACGTTGCTGCGGTAATTGTCGATGGCACGCGGCAACACGCTCGTCCCCGTGTCATAGTTGGCGGTAGACGAACTACTGCTCCTCACGATCTTTATATCGTCGGTCGAGACCCTCCTCCTTATCTCTTCGATTTTCAAATCCTTATCGGTATTAAGGTTCATGTTACGTGCGATATTCTCATGACCGTTGGAGATGGGAGCGTTCCTTTCTGGGGATATTCTGGATGTTACAACGTCACCCGTATGAGTAGTGTTGGTTTGGGCCGTGGATACAGATGGGGAAGTTTGCGTGGTGGACTGGACCGTGTTCTGTACGGTCTGTGTCGTGGACTGCGTGGTGGGGGGAGTGGCCTGGGTGCCAGTCCCTGGGGCGTCGTGGTACGCTGCCTCGCTGCCTAATGCCGCGATGCCAACGAGCCTCATCATTCCACCCATGCCGTGGTGCGACCTTATGAGGAGCTGTTGCAGCTGGGCCTGTTGTAGTATCACGGGTAGCTCGTAGTGGTGGAAAAAGTACAACATGGAGTGCTGCGAACAAAAACATACATAATTGAACAAAGAGATCTATACAATTGAAAGGTATAAGGGTGAGTCCAAACTAGCGTAATTTTTTAAGCTGTGAGTCGCGTAAAATGAGTAGCGGAATTTTCGCTGCATTCGGTTGCATACAAAAATCCTGTTTTTGCCACACGGCGACGCAAACTCACTGCGCGCATTAGTATGAAACCGAATGCAGCGACTCATTTTACGCGACTCACAGCTCAAAAAATTACGCTCGTTTGGCCTCGCCTTAAGACTTCAAAGAAAACCCTTTTAGCAAATTTCTTGTAAAACGAGTTCTTGTAAGAGTTTATTATTATTCGTATACAGTTCTAGATAGTTAGGCAGCACAGATAATATATTGACCATTATTTCTAAAAATTATTCATCCCTCCTTTATTCATTACAATTATTTACTTTGCCTTTTTAGTCGTTTTTTTATAGACGCATTATAACAATTTTATTCAAGTTTTCAAGAAATCAAGTTCCTATACTCGTATAGATTTTGTATTCGCACAACAAAATGCGATAGTAAGTAATAGATAGTAAGTAATTCTTTAAGAAGCAGTATAGTTTTAGTAATAGTAAATATTTATTCTTGACAATGAATTAGAAAAGGTATGGAATACGAACTGTGCTAAAAAAACGGTTCCTCGAAAACTACAATCAAGTGGGCGGGGCCAAAAAAGTACAATCAATTTGTCTCTCAGTCTGCTGCGCGTACTGTGACAGTCTAGACGACCGTTGCGTTGACGAAAAAATCGTTTCCCAGAGACAAAAATGACCTCCTGTGTTGTAAAATGGTGTAAGAGACGAAAAGAAGGAAGTAAAAAGCAAACTGGGATAACTTACGACGGTTAAGTTAATAATTTCGTATTTTATTCACGCTTGAATAACCTCCATATAAATCTTTGTGGTCAGTATTATGCAATCAGCAGGCAGCTGATTTTATAAACTGAAGTGTTATATTATATTTTACATTGAGTACCGAGTTTTAATATTTTTATTACTTATTTATGTTTTGACGTGACAACGTCTTATAATTCGATGGAGCCGCATGCGTGGCTGCACGCACGAAAAAACTTGACTCATGCGGCGTTACCTCGCTCTGAGGAGTTCCATTTTCTTATGACGTTGTCACGTTCAACTATCGTCAGTAAACCGACTTTACAGACAACCGATTTTTTAATCAATTATTTACTTTTAGTTTCCCAAAAAACCAGATTCGGCGTTTACAATGGATTGCAGCAGTCCGCTTAGAAACAAGAGAAGATGACTGGTTACCTACTGATGAATAACGCCAGTAGAGTGTGTTCTATACATTTTGGAGGTTCTTCGCAGTAGGCTTGCATTGGAACCGGTGGTACATTTAATTGACGTTCAAAAAGATACTTTAATGGTAGAACCATTATATTATATATATCGGCGCGACCATAACTATTCTACATTGAAGATTAAAATTGCTGGGAAAATCGTCTTATAATTACGTTATGAATTATTGATTAATTTGTTATAATTATATTGAGAAGGTAGTATGTTTTGTACAATTCAATACTTGTTCTTAAATTTGTACACTTGCATGAGGACTATAAATACGGCCGCACGGAGCGTACTAGATCATTCGTAAGCGAACCGTCGGACTGTACGGATATCCTTGTGTAACGTTGTTACTATTGCTGAAATAAACAAAGTTTATAACAAGAGCTGAAGTTTTGTTCCACGTGAATATGAATGACAATCAAGATAACAATATCCGTGACGTCAGCTCTGCTGACGTCACTCTTTTTAAGAACACTACTCTGATGACAAATCCGTCATCAGAAGTGGGATTGCAAGAGACTTCTGTGCAAGCCACCCCCTCAATGGCTCGTGCACCACCTGATCAACAGGACTCGACCAACATAGAACAGCAGGGGCCCGTGCTGCCTAACAGTATGCAATTGGAAACTTGGCACCCATCAAGACCCCAAACGTACTCACATCATGGAATACAGATGGATGGGATACCACCGCAATTCCTAATGCAAATTATGGAGATGATGCACAAAATGTCGGAGCGCTTAGGTGCTTCTCCCACCGAATCAAAAATAAGGATTAAAGACTTTTATTTGCCATCGTTTGATCCGGATACCCATGTTGGTGTAAGAGAATGGTGCCAACATATAGATCAAGCTATCGAAGCCTACAAACTAAATGATTTCGATGTCCGTATGAAAGTCTGCAGTCTGTTAAAGGGGCGAGCAAGAATGTGGGCAGATGATTGGATGGTAACTACCACGACGTGGGAAGAGTTGCGGAAAAATCTCATCACAACGTTTGATCCCGAGAATAGATATTCTCGAGACATCATTATGTTTAGAGAACATCTTTTTGACTCAACGAAAGACATAGCTGAGTTCTTGTCTCGCGCATGGATCCTGTGGAGAAGAATCACCAAGGATAAGCTAGGAGACGAACACGCTGTAGAAGCAGTGATTGGGTGTTTAAATGACGAACGCTTGCGCATCGAATTATTGAATGTCAGGGCAACTACTGTCCCCGAACTCATTTCTGTTGCAACATCTATACGGAAGAAACGTTCACACCCATTTCTGGACAATACGCAATCAATATCAGCCTGCCGCATCTGTAAGAAAACCAATCACTCCACCAATGATTGCAGATTCAAACCTTCTGATGCCAACAAAAAGGAATCAACTGCAGCTACTACCTGTACCTTTTGCAAGAGGACAGGTCACAGTTATGAAACTTGCTTCAGACGTGAGCGTTCATTGACTTCAAATGTAAACTACGTTGCAAGCAATAAACTGGCTCCCATCGTTATCAAAATAGGCGAGATGATTTTAAAGGCAGTATTCGATAGTGGGGCCGAATGCTCACTCATGAGAGAATCCATCGCAGCATCTTTACCTGGTCGGAGGCTGCCTGCAGTGAACTATTTAAAAGGAATTGGACAGTTCCCTACCTTGGCATTAACAAAACTCATAACAATATGTGTTATAGACACCATTAGTGTTGAGCTGGTATTCTTCATACTACCTGACTATGAAATGTCAACAGACGTTTTAGTGGGCATGAATCTGATTCATGGTACCAATCTAGTGTCATAATCACATCAAATGGATCAAAACTATTTCACAAAACACTCGTCAATCATGTTACTACAAATTCTCCTCTCTTCAACAATTTGGACTGCGACCTAAGTGATGAAGATCAAGTCATGCAATTACGTCAACTTCTTAATAAATATGAACATCTGTTTATCCGTGGATATCCCAAGACTCGAGTCAACACCGGTGAGCTAGAAATTAGATTGAAAAATCCTGATAAATTTGTGGAGAGAAGACCGTATCGTCTCAGCCCAGTAGAACGAGAAAAAGCCCAAACCATTATTCAAGAACTACTGGAACACAATATTATCAGAGAGAGCAAATCCCCTTATTCAAGTCCTATCATCCTGGTGAAGAAAAAGAATGGCGAAGACAGACTTTGTGTGGATTTTCGAGAACTCAAATCGAATACTTTACGTGACCACTATCCACTCCCACTAATTTCTGATCAAATAGACCAGTTAGCAAATGGGCACTTTTTCACCAGCCTTGATATGGCGGCCGGCTTTCACCAGATACCCATTGCTGAAACGTCCATAGAGAAGACTGCCTTCGTGACTCCGGATGGTTTATATGAATACCTTACAATGCCGTTTGGTTTAAGCAACGCCTGTTCTGTATATCAAAGATGCATCAACAGAGCACTCACTGGGTTACTAGAATCGGCTGCATTGGTATATGTCGATGACGTGCTTAGCAAATGCACATATTTCTCTGAGGGTATCTCGCACCTCGAACGGATTCTGATTTCGTTACGGGATGCCGGTTTCTCTATTAACGCTGATAAGTGCAGCTTCTTTAAACGATCCATTGAATACCTTGGAAACATAGTGGCGGATGGACAAGTGCGACCAAGCCCCCGAAAAGTAGAGGCTCTTGTCAAAGCTCCAGTACCCAAGACCATCAAACAAGTTAGACAATTCAATGGACTAGCAGGATACTTCAGTTTAATGGTACCCTTATACGAGCTTACAAAACAAGGTGTTAAATGGACATGGACAGACAAGCATGAAAAAGCACGTAACACAATTATCGAATGCCTAACATCTGCTCCAGCACTTACATTATTTCAAGAAGCAGCGCCCATTCAACTATACACGGATGCAAACAGTCTTGGATTTGGAGCTGTACTAGTGCAGGTGATCAATGGTCTTCAACACGCTATTGCTTTTATGAGTATGCGAACCACAGAGACAGAAAGTCGCTACCACTCATATGAATTAGAGACACTGGCGGTGGTACGTGCTATAAAACATTTCCGGCACTACCTGTATGGTCGCAAATTTACCGTCATAACTGACTGCAATTCCTTGAAAGCATCCAAACACAAGAAAGATCTCCTGCCGAGGATTCATCGTTGGTGGGCATTTCTACAAAATTATAACTTTGACATAGAGTATCGCAAAGGTGAGCGTCTGCAACATGCTGACTTTTTTAGTAGAAACCCAACAGAATTTGCAGTAAATGTAATGACAAGAGATTTAAACTGGCTGAAAATTGAACAGCGAAGAGACGAACAACTGCGATCAATAATGGACAGTCTCAGTGATAATAACCCAGTAGAGAATTATGTCTTAGAAGATAATATTTTAAAGAAGAAAGTTGACGGGGTCGTCAACTTTCTTCTTTAAATTTAAATTATCTTCAGTCAACTTAAAACAGTTGTTCCCAAGTCCTTCCAATGGAGTATTATCAATTCTTTTCATACGGCACTAAAACATCCTGGCTGGGAAAAGACCCTGCAGAAAATCCGAGAAACTTATTGGTTCGATAAGATGAGTTCCACGGTTCGAAGATTTGTAGATAATTGTGTGATATGCCGTACATCCAAAGGGAGATCCGGAGCCATCCAAGTTCAATTACATCCAATACAAAAACCTACTTCTGCCTTCCAGGTTATTCATATGGACATAACAGGGAAGATGGGCACTCCAAATGAGCAACAGTATGTCATAGTCACCATCGACTCCTTTTTGAAGTATGTTTTACTTTACTTCACCACTAATAAAAATCCACATAGCACATTGGCTGCATTGAAACGCACTATAAATTTATTTGGCGCACCAGTCCAAATCATAGTCGATGGTGGAAGGGAGTTCCTTGGTGAATTTAAAGATTACTGTGATCAAGTCGGTATAAACATTCACTCTATAGCGCCAGGAGTCAGCCGAGCAAATGGCCAAGTAAAGAGGGTCGTTGCTACTCTAAAAAACGCGTTAGTGATGATCAAAAATTACGAAACGGAGCAGTGGCATACAGCACTTGAGGAACTTCAATTGGCAATAAATTGTACAGCACATCGTGTCACTGGAGTGGCCCCGCTAACACTGATTACTCGACGGAAACACTGTGTACCTCCTGAACTTCTTAACTTGGTTGATGTTGACAATCAAACCATTAATATTGAAGCACTTGCACAACAGGTGCAGCAGAAAATGTCCCGTTCTGGCGAACAAGACAGGCAACGCTTCAATTCACGCAAGGCCAAAATTCATCATTTCAAAGAGGAGACTACGTATTGATTAAAAATAATCCACGCAACCAAACCTGCCTAGACCTTAAATTTAGTGAACCTTACGAAGTCTGCAGAATAATGGATAATGACAGATATTTGGTGAAAAAGGATATCGGTAGAGGACGACCTCGCAAAGTTGCCCATGATCAGCTGCGTCGGGCCCCCCAACCAGGTGAACAGTTGACCGTATCGGCGGGAAACGAATCACCTAATCATCAAGACCCCGCTGCAGCACCACCCGTACCCATTCAATCGACCTCACGAGATGAATTGCAAATACAATCTAACGACCTGCCCTGTGAAGACAGCTCAGAATAAAAGGTAATAAATTTGACATATTTACAATTCTAAAATAACTACGATAATTTTCATATTTACAAAAACCTTCGAGAAACTCCGAGAAACTCCGAGAACCTTCGATAAACTCCGAGAAACTCAGAGAACCTTCGATAAACTTCGAGACCCTACGAGAATCTTATAAAAACAACTACAACATTCATTATTCCTCAAACACACAACAGATGAGAGTTTGTGTAACAACTAACACGAAGTAACGCAAGTTGCTTACAGATATCCGACTCAGAGAAACTTATTTTTGGTTACAGATAACAAGGATCAACGAAGCCGGTGCAGAGCGCGCACCGCCTGTCAGTATGAAGTATTGAAGATTAAAATTGCTGGGAAAAGCGTCTTATAATTACGTTATGAAATATTGATTAATTTGTTATAATTATATTGAGAAGGTAGTATGTTTTGTACAATTCAATACTTGTTCTTAAATTTGTACACTTGCATGAGGACTATAAATACGGCCGCACGGAGCGTACAAGATCATTCGTAAGCGAACCGTCGGACTTCGGACGTCGGACGGATATCCTTGTGTAACGTTGTTACTATTGCTGAAATAAAGTTTATAACAAGAGCTGAAGTTTTGTTCCACGTGAATATGAGTGACAATCAAGATAACAATATCCGTGACGTCACTCTTTTTAAAAACACTACTCTGATGACAAATCCGTCATATATAATAATATAACCATATATTTTTCAAAAAATATATTATAAATTTCTTACTAAAGAGAAAAATAACTATTTTGACTTGTGATTTTTATTTTATGCCCCATTCCCATTTTTCAAACATTATTGACCTTTTTTATAAAAAAAAAAAACAATGTTACAACTGTCAACTACTCTAAGTAAAATATACGAAATATCGACAGATTCTGTATAGTGGGTAAATAATGACTCACTCTTAATTTGATAAAAATTATTGGTTAAAAACAGTCATTTTAATACAAGTCATATTGAGACAAAAAAAACTAGTTTTCCACATGAATTCATATAATCAATTACTTTATAATAACAGGTATAAATTAAAACTAAAGAGAGGTGTCAAGGGACACCCGGATGGAACGAAGTTCCTTTCGATTAATTAGTGAAGACCTATTAATAAAACACATTACCAACAATTTTAGCAAGTCAAATTAAGTCAACTGTAGGTACGTGGAATGTGTTATAAAAAAAACTACTTACATATCTAATTTTTTAAACATGTTTAAATTGTAAAATTCTTAAAGCATTTATGTAAACCTGCCAATAGATGGCGTGGTACATTTATACGTAATGATTAAACGTTTCCGTGAATTCACCAATAGATGGTGTTGTTTACTAATTGCATCGCGCTATAGGTGACATACTGTTAATAGATAAGGTTTCAAACTATAGCAAAAACATGCAAAAAGCCAATACGCGAAGCGGCCGCGCGCGCGACGATATACATACCTACGTATGCGATATACTCGCAAAGTGTCGTGACAACTTTTCGTAAGAATTTTTTCCGTCTAGCCCCCTTTCACAACGCGCGATAAGGAACTACGTTCCAAAATTAACAAATGACAGATTAATGCATAACATCATCCTTCCACTTTTCAACTGACATTGTCAGTGTACATGTCGCGTAATAGTCCATCACGTTCGCACTCACTTTCTTTAATATTTCAGTTTCATTCTATCACTATCCTCCTAAATTAGATTGCGCCTTATATGGATAGGTGGACGAATTCATGTGCACATATTTAATTTAGCAAAGTATTTTGTATTGCACGTGTGCAAATCGCGTTTTTATTATCAGTTTAATAGTGTGAGTTTGGAACCATATTTTACCGAGCTTTGTGAGAGAGTTATGTTTCCATATCTTTTATAATTCGTTGATTCTTGGGCATAAATACGTCAAAAAGAATGAATTTAATAAATTCAACCAAAATTATAGATTTTAGAGTAGTAGTTATAGAGTATTTGATTTGATTTGACGACCTCTGTGGCTGTGTTTAGCGCGTTGGCGCTCAAGCCAGAGGTAGCAGGTTCGAATCCCGCCAGGGAACAAAAAAATCTGTGTTCCTGGGTCATGAATGTTTATTATATAAAAAATGTTAAATATTTGTTTAGTATAAAAGTATAAAATATATTTCCGTTGTCTGGTACCCGTTACACAAGTTCTTCGAGAACTTACCACGGGACCAGATTGACGTGGTGAAAAAAGCGTATAGATATTATTATTTCAATTTCCAATATTAATAATATCGATTGAACATTTCGGTCATATCTTATTCATATCGATCGTATCAATACCCCATCACATCTTAACACACAAATATTCAAAAGATATTTTTCCGAAGTACCTTTCCACGGTATTCTGAAACAGGACACGTATCGGGGGATTCCCAAAGACAAATAAATGAGTGACTCGTGACAGGGCCGGCCTCTATGCTATTTATTTATTGGCGAGCTCCCGACGGCGACGCAAGTTTTAATTAAGAAACTTGTGACCCCACAACTTGCCCTTCCAATTATATTTCTGAATGTTCCTTTTAATTTTTTAATCTGTAACTCTTAAGCTTTATTGATGGACAGCATTATTTTCAACATCTTGAATTGGAATTTAAAAAAAGAAATGATTTTTACTAAATTTTCTATCATAAAGATCACATTTTAAAGACAGAAGATTGCAGGCGTAAGTTCTGAATCTGGGGGCAAGGTGAAGCCACTTTTTTCGGGAATTCTTCATACGCGGTATATGCATTCAGGCGTTTTGATAGTTGCAATAACACACATAGGCACCAACAACACTTATAAAACTTGAAGCCATTTTTAACAACGAAATCTAGGATCACCATTACAGTTTAACAATGTTTATCAACATATGAACATCACGGGACAAGCATTAGCGTTTTGGAGCAAAATTTAAAATGCATTGTGAAATGCAAGATTTTATATGCATTATACATATATACATTTAAACAAAAGTTATTAATATTTAGATATAGCAATACAGAACATAGCAATATCCCAATTGTACATGCATATTTATTTATTGGAAAACCAACAGCGAATGCATAAAATAAAATAAAATCTTTCTACGGATTTTCTTGTGGTTTTTTTTTACATTTCCGACGATTTTTTTTGATGCTTGTACTGTTTCGATAATCCGTAACACAAGACACAAACATCGATATAACAAACATTCAAATAATATCAAACGCTACATTTTCCAACCCCCACATTCTACGTATCAATTGGCAAAAATAGGTGACCCATACCGAACACGCTCTTAATTAACGTAACCTCCCAAAGCTGTTCGGGGCAAATATAAAAAAGGGATCAAACGTTTAGAGGATGTCTAATGGACAGTACCCTTTGCACCCATTAAACTCGCGCGCCCAGATTTACCTTATATTTGATAGATAAATAAACGTTTTTATCAATTTTTTACATCATTTATATCAGCTTATGTTGGCTTGTCGATAATTGAATCGGTGAACGAAAATGGGATATTTGTTCCTTAATTTTGTTATTGCGTCATGCACCCAAAACATGCCAAAACTCAATTGTGCTTGTAAATATATAATTTTCGTGTGGAATTTAATTTACTATGTTATTGTAATTTAATAAATGAGGACTAAAATTGCGGATCAAAACCACACAAATTTATAAAAGCAGATACTCTAGTATTATTATATTTGTCGCAGGTAAATTGTCAAACCCGTGATATTACAATTTCACCAGTGATATCATCGACGACCTCTGTGGCTCAGTGGTAAGCGCGTTAGCGCTCAAGCCGGAGGTTGCGGATTCGAATCCCGCCAGGGAACAAAAATATTGTCCGTGTTCCTGGGTCATGGATGTGTATTAAATATGTGTGTTATATAATAAAAATCTTAAATACATGTATAGTATAAAAGTATTAACTATATTTCCGTTGTCTAGTACCCGTAACACAAGTTCCTCGAGAACTTACCACGGGACCAAATTGACGTGGTGTGAAAGCGTCCATAGATATTATATTATTATTATTATTATTATCAAATGCAAGTCGCCAATAGACTTAATTTTTTACAATTTAACGGCCTAGTTTTAGTGAGATTATGACCAACAGTGTGTGCTGTAGTTTTCTCTCTGAAATTATTGTTACAATAATGTTTTGTTAATTTCTCTCATTAAATTCAACATTTGGAATTGATTGAAACGTCATACTTATTAATACCAAGTGAAAACAATGTAAGATTGTGGCACGAGAAGATTTTTACAGAGTTACAAAAATTTTACGACGAGCAATTTGATAAAAAAAACGTCAAGAATGGAGTATGAGCAGGATTTCGCACGTAATAAATACATTAGAAGAATACAAATTACTAATCAAGAAAACCAAAAGCCCCAACAGTACCACTATAATATCTATCAACGCATTCATACTACGTCAATCTGGTCCCGTGGTAAGTTCTCGAAGAACTTGTGTTACGGGTACCATACAACGGAAATATATTTAATACTTTTATACTATACATATATTTAAGGTTTATATATATAATACACATATTTAATACCCATCCATGACCCAGGAACACACAAAATATTTTTGTACCCTGGCGGGATTCGAACCCCTCTGGCCTAAGCGCCAAAGCGATTACCACTGAGCCACAGAGGTCGTCAATGCATCGAAATATAATGTTTTGGGACGTGGGAAAAGAAAAATATATTAATTATGAAGTGCAAAACTGTTTCTTCTCTTATAACTTTTCGATCTTCGGTTTTCTATCGTAAACACATACACCACTAGTCACTAGAAATAAATATTCTTTATTCAGTCAAAATGAACGACTCTCCAAACGAGTTGTGGAGAATGTCAAAAGCATTTAAGTCAAAAGCACGGACTAGTGCTGCGCCTCTTTGACACTAGTCAAAGAGGCGCAGCACTAGTCCGTGCTAGTCTCAATAGCACTCAAAAACACGGAAACTTCTCAAAGGAGGGCGAGACCTCTTTGTGATTATAAATTTTAAAGCCGCGAAATTATCTTAAACTCTTCACGGACGGCGTTGATTATGCGAAGACGGTGAAAAATCCCAACGAAAATGAAGTTATTTTGATTTAAAATGCAAAGAAAAAACAACGAGAAGGGCGGACGCCCCGCGGACGACAGACATTTTTCTCGAAGCAAAAAAAATCCCTTTTCATTTAACTAATCCTGACATAGACAAAGAGACTATATTTATGAATTACATTTGTAAATATTATTAAACGTTTTATTATGACCGCGGTAGAGTTGTGGTTTTATATTATGATGTACATTAATGTAATTGTTAACTTAGTGTTAAATTTTACGGAACATTTACCAACGAAACATTAATTATTGTGGTTACGTGACTTTATCTATTAGCTGATTCGGATAAAATAATGGGAATTTATTTGTAATACTGCACGATTTTATTGTAAGTAATAACCAACAATGGATTATCACCACAGTATGGACTGAAAAACTTATGATAACGATGGTGTTAGTAAGACATAACTTAACTTTCTACGTGACAGCCAGATGCGACAGATACAAGTTGATTATATAATATAATTACTATTACTTTACTAACATTATAAATGTGAAAGCGTGGATGTTTGATACGCTTTCACGCGAAAACTACTTAACCAATCATCATGAAACTTTGTACACATATTCTTGGAGGTATTAGAAGTAACATAGGATACTTTTTATGAAAAAAAAAAACTAAAATCTTATCCTGCGCAGACGAAGTCGCGGGCACCAGCTAGTATAATATAAAAGAGAAATAAGAATAATAGTAAATTTTAAACATCTTGCTTTTGTTGCTAATGTTTACGCGAATTTTACTCATAAAACAACTTTTTACTAATTTTATCTCTGTTTTTTAAAGTTAATTGAAACCCTAAGCTTCGGGAATTTATAAATTCGTAGTAGGTAATTTAGAAATTTAAAGTTGAAATTTAAAATCGGAGATAAAAGTCATTCTTTTACTCTTATTATCGTACGCGTATTTACCCCCCATAAAAGTAAGATTGGACTTAATATTATGTGTCGAAGCGGTGAAGGCTGTCACGGTAGCCAGTTTAAAACGAGCGCGTTGTGAGGTTTCCGATATTATGCGTGTCGCGTCGGCTGTGCCGGGGCCCTCCCGCGTCCCCCCCCCCCTCCGCGGGGCGGCTCATGAAATATGATTTTTATTAATAACTTGACGCGCTCGATGATTATAAGATAAGCCCCCACTTTGCATTCCGTAGGCTTTTCTTGTTTTAGACGACGCCGTGATGTGACAGATTGGAGAGATCTCCCCGTTTATGTGATACATCATTTGTCGAACGCCTGGTGTACAGTGGCTTGCACAACAGACGCTTGTTCGAATCTCGCCGTGGAAAAACTTTTAGTAAGGTGGAATTTGTAAGTCACGTGGGAAATTGCGCGATTCCGAAACCAAAAGAGCCCGGTTCGAGTCTTCAGTCCGATTTATTAAAAAATATGAATACTTAGAGTATACATAATATATTTAACATGCAACACAATAGTATTAGGTATAAACTATCATTTTCATTATGTCATTCATCTATTTAAAATTCTTTTAGTTTAGATTTGATGACTATTTATGGTACTATTCAATTTCTATTCTAGTTATCAAGATGGGTAAAACGAATGCGGAAATGTGTAAAAACTATTACAATCGAAAGCAAGCTGCCAAGGAAGCTGAAAATATTCTGCAAGGCTGGTAAGTAAAAAACAAAAAAAAAACAGGAGCAGAACGTCTCCGTGCTTGTAGACTGCAAAAAAAAATGCTTTCACAAGTAAACGAATCATCAGTGACTGAGATTTTATCTAACCCGTCAATTTAAAATTCACGAATAAGAAAATAAATATTTATTTATTTAATTTTTCAAATTTAAACTGAACTTTAGTGACTGGTGTTGTTGTTGTTGAAGTATAACTTCACACGCACGTACATACGTCCTCCTTTTTCACTTTCTTTTCAATTTCCTTCTGTTGTGAGAAAAACTATTATTGGGTGCTTTAATTCGTATCTAGTATATTTTCAGAAAAACACGAATTGAGTGTTTGGTTTGAGGTTAGACCAAGAAATAAATTTGATTTACGGAAAAAGAAAAAACCAAGCAAATGCTCGGTATTCCAAATACTGTAATTTTATTTAATAAACTAGTTTCCAGGTAGTTATAAACTATAGCGAGGTTTCTACGGAACTAACGTAGTGCGATAGTTTCAATATTAGTAATATTATAATGCACACTTTAGCATCGCATAGACACAAAGCATTTAGGCTTTCTGCGTTCCTAGTATTGTAGTGTGATGTATTCACACAGCAGGCGTTCTCGCCGCACTGGCGAAACTCACTTTAACGCAGTACCAGAGAAAGTAGGATTTTTGAACGAGTGACTGGTCTTCTTCATGAACCCTACATCATTAAACTTCATTCAAGAGTACTCAGTATTCGTTGTGCGGTTTGTACTAAATACGCAGTACACATGTCTATACATTAGGCGCTTTTACCGCGTCGGACTCAGCAACTTCGCCGCGTAAACTTGAAACGTTAACGCACAACTGCTCTCCGTCTGAACGATCCCTTAGTCATTATTGAAACGATCTTTGTCTCCAATAGTTGTTTGCCAAAATCTTTATTCTAATACCATTAGTTCTTCCCTATATATGACCCTTTGACATGATCTCAAGGCGCCCGAGGGATATGCTAAGCCTGCCGTGGGACACGCAACGAATTTAATGAAGAGACAGGAGTAATAGGAAGTAGATCAAATGTCGTCTTCATGTGTTAATGTTAAGGCCTCATGAATCTGTATATAAGTCTGTATATAATATACTTTATATAATAAAAAAAATTAACTACACACTTTTTCATTTTTATAGGTAATAAAAATTATTATTATTATATAATATACTTTACAGTTATTTATTCTCCTTTTATGTCATTTTTAGGTAGCTATTGGACTCAGCACCAAAAAATTAAAATTGAAAACAATATTTTATCGAATTTCAAAGTATTACTTTCGCATTATGAACTTTTTTGAACTGATTACTATTTTCAGTACCATGCGACTAAGCCCCTTTTCACACGTTCCGGTTGCCGGGTAGCCGGCACCCGGTATCCGGTAGCAAAATGTAAGCAAATCACGCCGGTACGTGTGAAAGATACCATACACGCCCATACAGTTCGCTACAGGTTACCCGACGCCGGCTACCCGGCAACCGGAACGTGTGAAAAGGGACTAAAGGTAGCATTCGGATTCCGGCAGCCGCGACTCGATGGTCCCAACCCCGGTAGTGTCGCACCGCTTTGTAAGGATTTGTATACGTTTTTGCCTGTGCTATGCGCGAAATGCAGCGCGGCCGAGCCGCTCCGGAGGCAGCATGGCCAAGCCGCTCCCTCAATGACTCACTCACTGATGAAAATGACAAGTTTTCAGTTGAATTAATCCCTAAAAACTCGCCACTTTACTATTCTTGACTTAAACGCATAAAAAAGAACAATTATTTCATCATCTTCTTATTAGTTCTCTGTAAGTCGCATCAGGAGTTGTCGTTTTGTTTAAGTTATCAGACATAGTTCTAATACAAAACAACCGAAGTCTAGTCAAGATTCAGTGTGAACAGTTCACAATGAATCTTGATTAGACGTGGCAGTCGCGGCTTAAGCTGCAGTCGTTGCAATAAGGACGTGGCAGCGCCGCACAGCTACGCCCGTGAGTCGCGGCAGTTTGTGGAGACAATTTGTCGCGGCAGTTTGATGATCCGAATGCTACATAATTTATATTATCTATTTTTATTTATTACCCGCACTGATTTAATTTAATATTACACATTATATACAACGCCTAACAAAGTAATCTACCTACCAAGTACACCCTACAAAGTAAATACTAATATAAAAAAGCTGAAAAGTGTTTTTCAAGACCCTACAAATTTTCGGAACTATCACAGCCGGAAATCCATTTTGCATTTTCATCCAAACTATTGAGGAAGCTTTAATTATTTTAGATAATTTTTTTCAATTATGGGGCAAGATAAACCGTGAAAAACTGCTAAAAGAAAAACACCTAAAAATGTATTTAAAATTAAAAACTCAGAAAAAAAGAACCCCGAAAAAGTTTTGAAAAAAGTGTTTTTCTGTCCAATTAATGGTTGTCAGACCTAGATTCTTTCATGATTCTATGTCAAGGGAAGTACCTCATAGGTTTTGGTTCGACCAACCGACAAACAGACAGACAGACGGACAACAGGTGATCCTATAGGGGTTTAGTTTCGTCATTTTGAGGAACGGAACACCTAAGACTTAAAAAATCACCATACATCTTCCTCATCTTTCCCGAACAGCCTTCCAAATCAATGTCGTACAAACTGTTTGTACCGGGCCGGTATTCCCGGTATTAGCCGGCCGGATATCAGCACCCGGCTACATCCGGCCCGCCTTGGACACATCCTACGGGATATGGATGAGCCGGGCCTAATAGTTTCCTGCTCATAACGATATCCTGTTCTGATATTATCCTTATAATAAACAGCGTTAATATTGTTTCCTTTATGGCGAGTTATTAACTATTTTCGTTTCTTGAGTAGGTGTGTTAGAAATCAGATAAATCTCGGCATTATTATATACTACGGGTGTCCTAATGAGATCATTGTTTATCACTAATTAATACATAATGTAATCGCTGGAGTTTAGGGATGACCGGGAAGGGATTTCCTTTTTTAATATTACGTAGAGGCGGTAACTGGTAAGCGTTATCTAAATTGAACGTTGTCCATGGGCAAAAATACCTTATTATGCTTTACCAAAAGATTAGTTCCACTGAGTTTTGTTTCGTCGGTTCTTCTCGGTGGGCTTGCCTTGGAACCGGTGGTAGATTCAATTGACATTCAAGAAGATATTTTATTGATTCTATTTTTTTTTTACCATGCAACTCTATGCTTTACCTATCCTGATATACGATAGGTATACCAGCCCTTTCCAAACAAAGAAGTCACTTTATATATACATATGTGCAATATTTAAACTACCACTAAGTTCAAGAAGCTTAACTTTATTTTATAAGCCTTCCATAAAGCTCAGACCATTTCAACGAACTAAGCCAATTGAAGACATACATACAATATAAAATCTACACTCCTTCGCTAAATCATTTATAATTCAGTTAGCCGGCACACCGCTTAAACGGATTTACGTATAATAGTGAATCAGCTTTTACCGATTTTATCGCGGTTTATAAAGATTTTTACATGTCCGACGTTACGAATACTTTAAAACCAGTCCTCCCGTGACCATGTTTGCTGTAAAGTATCCGAAACCTCACACATGTATCTTAATAAACCGCGATAAAATACGTAAAAGTTGTTTCATTATAATAATCAAATTTCGCGTAAACATTAGAAAATGATATGGAATTTACGCATGTTTTATTATGTATTAGTGTTATTTAGAAACCACGAGATGTCAACTGTGTGTTTTTCGTTATTAATAACTGGTGCGGCGCAGTGGAAAGCTAATATGGAGGACAGTTTGTCTAACAACATGCGTACCCCGCGGCGGCCGACATCAAAGTGGACCGAGCAAATACCATACCACATGTACAGTATAGAGTATACTCGCCCGTGACACCGGTCAACAATAATATTAATACACCGGGTATAACGTAGGTAATTTATTTGACACACGATTAAGCAAGCTTTATCTTTATCTATAATACACAAATTACGTGTCACGTTGTTTCTCCGCGTAGAACTCATTTTGAGCTTAGTGTGCAGTTAGATCCAACTTCAGAGATAGGATAGTTTATATCTCAATTTACAATCGCATTTTTTATGTTAGTTATGTATATATATGTATATGTTAGATAATGGTCTCAATAACTTTTGCCCTAAAGTGAATATTTTCCTAGATATCGACCAAAAACTTTATTTAAAGATGGCGCATAAAGCTCCACCTGGATCTGTCAGCATTTTTGTGATTTTCAGCAAGTAGCCCTTGACCTTATAAAGAAAAAAATTGGATCGGAACTTTAGTGCGAGGTTGTTCAAGTTAATCGTCTATTTTTACCATACTAGTTATTTTGAAGACTTATTTTTTATATTTAAGGTTACACAAGTCGCTCATCTTTCCATACAAACGTGGAACAGTAATTACTACAATGTTTGACGTTGACCATCAAAAACTAAGGATCATATAAATTGACCTCGTCATTATCTATGTCTGTATGTACCCAAAAAATTATACATTAAAAAAATACAACCTTCTAAACTTTCGTATTTCAACACTCATTTTAGCCCAACTTTGGACGGAAATATATAGTAGACGGAGCACGAAAGCTCAAAAATAAAGCCCGTACAGACATAGTTTAGTTATTCAAAAGTTGAAATAAATTTATTTTAAAAAGCTACACTTAATAGTTTTTCTATAATAACTGTTTTGCTAAAAGGACATTTTCGGAATGAATCATTGTGCATTTCATTCTAGCACACATGTTCGAGCACTATGTCAGGTGAGATGGCAATCATTTTGTTAGAGTTAGCGCCGTCGACTAGTTCAACCTTAACATCTCGTATACAATACCTGTATGAAGAGCCATGATGTGACGAGTGCGAGACTGCTGTACTGGCCGTTGAAGCGGTAGTGGTACGCGTAGAACGAGAAGTGGTACAGGTAGAAGAATCTGTTGACAAACGAGATATAATTTAGTGAAATGATATAACGCTGCCTGTGTTATGATGAGTCCTCCTGCACGTATCCGTCAACGATGCCCTGTTAATTTGTGGTAGTCTGGGCTCTCCTTTCATGAACGCGAGCATGACTCGCAAATTCAAGTTTGGATTTGAGAGTCTGGTAGCAAGGGGCGCAGTAGTCCCACTTGAGACCTAGGAGGACTTAGGACTACATTTCCGGAGCTGGCGTTCAGCGTCAAGATCTACGAGACGGGTGGACTCAAAGTTCTAAAATCCCGTTTTGATAGCAGTCCACCATTCACGCTACTTTATGTACAATTGTACACGCTAGTTCTAATTTAGCTTAAAATAGATATAAATGCACAAATATACATTTAATGTAAATATAACCTTTCCTAGTTCACGTTACGTAAGTTTAATGTCCTTACCGCGGATTTGTGTTGTCGTGAAGCAAATTATTTTAAATGAATAGAATTTCAGCTAGCAAATAAAAATAACAAGGTGGGAAGACGATCTCCGTGCAGTGGCCGATCCGTGTTGGATGCAAGTGGCTAGGGATCGGTTGTCTTGGCGTTCTTTGAAGGAGGCCTATGTTCAGCAGTGGATGGATAGGGCTTGATGATTATGATGATGACGACGACGATGAATAAATATATCACGCCTAAAAGGTATCAGATGATAGCTCAGATATAACTGCATCATTCATCTCTGATTGACATAGCTTTTAAAACCTTACCTTGGTATTAAAAACAAACACAAAATAACGAGATGATAGATATCAGCTAACAAGAAATACAAAGTAAAAAGAATATTAGAACAATAACCATGTATTATGTCTCATAACATGTCAGATGTCGTGTTGTAACAACATCCAACAACCGAGTGATCGACGCATATCATATTACTAATATAATTACATCCAAACTATATCACAACGGGAAAAACAAATATTATATGGTTTATATGTATATAACAAATAAAATATCTCTTTAATATCGTCGATGATACCCTACATAATATATAATACACCTTGTGGATATTTGTTATAGTTAGCTATATTTTACATTATATTGTATAGCAAAATTCTAGAAAAATACCTTTGATTTTTATAACTTTTTTTTTTAATTTTCGTCGTACAAAATACCACATTATAAGTAGCCGCAGCATCGGCCTCTATTTACGATACCTACATAATTATAATGAAACATACAGTCCTCCCGTGACCATGGTTGCTGTAAAGTATCCGAAACGTCGGGCTTGTAAAACTCTAAATAAACCGCGACAAAATCCGTAAAAATTGTTTCATTACAATGAGTGAAATTCGCGTAAACATTAGAAAACAATATACCTACATAATGTAAATACTATCAAGTATCAAATTGTAATATGGGATTCGAACCTAGACTCTAGTAAGATGTAGTGCATTACATCCGGATTGGGCCGGCACGACCAGGGTGGTACCTCTCGCTCACATAACACCGGCGTCATGTGACAGCAATGCTGTCGTGTTTCGTGCGGTTTGTGAGTTTTCGGTGGCTCATTGGGGGGGGGGATAGGGAAAAGGAGGGCGGCGCATCTGCGTGGCCTCGGTTGTGCGGATTTGTATGGGCGTCGGTGGCGTGAGGCTCTGACTGCTCGTTTGCCCCCTGATGACATAAAAAAAAACTTCTCCGATTATTACCTTCACTTTGCCGTAACCTCAAAAGCCGTATATCACAAAAAATACCACGTGAAAACTTTCCCGATTACAAGCAACAAACAAACAACCAAATATTTGCATTGTTTCGAATAATCTGTTGCAGTAGTTGACATTATTATGAAGTATCTGTAGTAGCGCCAACCGTGCCGCACTCGATCCGACCATTAGGTTTGTTGTCTCCTTATTTCGGTGGATAAATTCCCAATATACAGGGACGAGGTCGGGAAAGGGGGCAAAGGGGGAAAACTGAGAAAACGTCACCTCGTTATCTGTAAAGGTTGCAATTTTATTTGAAATCGATATTCAGTGAGACACATATTTCCCGATGATGCCCGTGTAAAGGGATGCTCTTTCTCGAACCTGTGTCGGCTTCCCTTGTTGTAGACGTATGGTTTTAACTTCACGAGTGGCAATTAGACGAGATTTATTCGCTTTATTATACTGTGGTTGAGTGCCAATTATTTGTGGATTATTTTTATTGGAAAAAATATTACAAACGATGTTGTGTTGATAATTTTTCCCATCAACAATGATATATTGTAAATTTTTCCAATATCTGTAGTATATATTATAAAATGCGTTCATACATTCTCGGTAAAACGTTTTATGAGTTTTATTCTTCGATATAACTGAATCGCTATTATTAATATTTGTAGTATTTGATTTTAGACTTTGTTTATATATAAAGTAATAATGTGTATGCAGCCATAACGCATCATGACTTTTTTTATAGCATACGCGCCTTTAGACGACTATCGACGCCAATACACATCCTCACAACCAAAGGTTATGCAGATGCGTTGCTCTCCCTTTACCTATCCCCCCAATGAGCCACCGGAACTTACAAACCACACGAAACGCGACAGCATAGTTGTCACTTGACGCCGGTGTGAGAGAGAGGTACCACCCAGGTCGTGCCGTCCCAATTCGTCTGCGTTGTAATCGATGGTCGAATTTTTCAAATAAAATAACCTCATCCACAAAATCGTTATAAGTGTTAGATGCACATATTTGCTCACATTGGGTAATCACTAGAGAACACATTACATAACTGTAAATTAGAACTAAAACGCTTGTCAATGAACTTTTAGACGGTAGACATATATACATACAACATTACAATCTCTATCCAACAATATTAAATACTCTACTCATATTAACTATACCACAAAACCCTAAATGAAACACATCTGCTGGTAGACGGATCAATTCGAATCTTTAACATCAAAACTTTTTCTATTACCAACCTATTTAAAATAATAAAACGCAATAAATAAAAATCGACCAACTTGTCAGTGGCTGGTTTTAAAAAGCAATTTCACGAACTCTCCGCTCTCGGAATATTTAAAAAGGGCGTCGTGGAGAATAATTCTCTTGTCCGGTGTTAAACGGCTTCCGAGGAGCCTTTGAGGTACATCAAACGATCACGCATTAAACATACATGGAAGAAAGAAACGGTGCTTCCTTAATGTTATTTCACACATAAATATTTTATGGACCCTCCTTTTAATACAAATGCAAATCGAGTTGTAAAAGATGGACGTTAGTATTTAATAATCTTCAATGAAAAAACTAAACGGTTGAAGTGAAAACTATTATGATTGTGATTGTGTTATGTTACATGATGATGATGATGAGCAAACTGGCAGACATCGAGCATATAACTGGAATAGAGCGGTGATGTTATGTGTTTTGTATTGAAGACAAATTCCGACAAATTTGTGCTGTGATGCTGCGCCGATTCAGCGCTCTTATTGGCCGACTGACGGCCCAATGGCCGATGGGACGTACATACGGATCACTGGTTGGTTGAATTGCTATAATGTCAGGAACATATCACTGACCAGTTTCTGAATTTTATCCCTCACATTACTACTCTATCAATGCTGCCTGATAGTAAGTGGTCAGCGTCGCCCATGTACATAAACGAGTCTGGAATTAGCCGATGCAACTTACTCATGTTGCCTATCCTGAGACATGAGATGTTAAATATAAATAAATGACATTATTTTGCACGATACATAATAATAAGAGAAGCAAAGAGTTATTAACTGTGTATTTTGTTTTTTGTGGATATTTCCTTATTTTTGCATCA
Source organism: Helleia helle (assembly GCA_963853865.1). Lineage (NCBI taxonomy): Eukaryota > Metazoa > Arthropoda > Insecta > Lepidoptera > Lycaenidae > Helleia > Helleia helle. Next base: position 11,695,088 of record OY971433.1, on the reverse strand, counting down.
CATATTAATTTACTATAAAGTGATTTCAAATTTGCTTTACATATACACCAAACTTCAGATTTTACACTGCACATTTAATGTGTTAACATAATTCCAGTTTTAAAAATGAACTAGTCCGTATAAAGTATCAAAAGTCGAACGCCCATTTACAATTTCCCTTATTACGTGAAAATTATTCAGAAGCATAGGAGGGGCAACAGAATCTTGTTGAACTAACTCAGTGCGAAAATCACTTTCGTCCCAACCTTTGATCTCTATGCCAAAGGAATGTTATTTAGTAAAAACATGCAAATTCGATAAAGTATAACACAATATTGCGGATCAGATGCTGCGTCTCCGGTGCGAGGGCGTCAGAGGATACTTTGAATATCATTTTATACTACATCGATGCTCAAAAATATTCCACTGCATTTACATCTTGTATATTGAAAAATACCATGTTCATTTCTACAACGCATATCGATGTAGCGAATAAAATAAAAATACTGGTCACAAATAATTCGCTAAGTTCCATTTTTGAATAGAATTAGAAAGTAATAGATCCACCGATAGCGGGGGCGACAACCTCCGTGTAGTGGCCGGTTCTAGTTAGACGTGAGTGGTGAAAGATCAGCCATCTTGGTGTTCATTGAAGGACTATGTCAACAGTGGACGGAAAAGTTTGATGATGATGAAATAACTTTTAAGCGCGTTAGATAAGGTATCCATTATAATATATCAGTCATATGTATCACAATCTAAAACCAATGATTTACGATTTTTTTGACGTGACAACGTCTTATAATTCGATGGAGCCGGCTGCACGAACGAAAGAAGATGACGCATGCGGCGTTACCTCGCCCTGAGGCGTTCCATTTTCTTATGACGTTGTCACGTTCAACTATCGTCAGTAAACCGCCTTTACAGACAAACGATTTTTAATATTAAAAGAAATAATTACGATCAAAGCTGTCCACAAAGTCGAATATATAAAAAGCAAAATTAATTTTTTTAAATAAAAAAACCCACAACGGTCAAAAGATAATTGAAAAAGCATAAAATAATTAAATACCTCCCGATTTAAGGAATTTATGTAACTAGACATAATAAACGTTAAAAGCTTTTATAATTAGTAGATTTGATCACTGCTCGCAGTGTCGCACATATGAACAACAGAGTATCAGTTATCATATCAATTCTCAACGTACCTGTTTGGTTCTCGAAGACGTAGATGTGGCAATAACATTTTATTCAAGTCCCTATGAACTTAATAAAACCCCAATATAATCCGTCGGGGGCTGCCATTGAATGGACTAGATTTGTAGTTTTATAGTAACGTGAATCATTTGGATTTTTTTTCTATACTTATTAATATTTGTGTAAATATAAAATAGTGATGTAAACCGCTTCAAAATCGGAGTAGTAATTTTGAAGATAAATGGTATCATTGGTTTGTATAAACACATGTTTACTGCAACACCCCCTAATGAGTTGTCATCGTAACCCCTACCAAACATGCACCAATCAATCCAAACCCATCGCTGCAAACCGCATCAATAACGGACTAGTAGTTTTGAAAATAAATGGCATAATTTCACACACACGAACTTTCACTCACCCCAAACGCGTAAACCGTCTCCGTACCGGCGCGGTTTAAAAAGCATTTATTTTTGTCATAACAAAAAAAAAATCCAAAATAACTTGTCAACACGCACATAAAGGTATCATAACGTCAATTATTATAATAAAATAAAGTGACAACACTAAGTATATCTACTTAGTGTTGTATAAATGTAATAAGCGAACATATTTCTGCCGCTCGACTTATTTCAACTGAATTTTTCATGACATCTTAACTCTAATGGATCGCTAAAATGAAGTTGTCACCAAATTAGGTTATGCAGTGCCTTTTTAACGTTACAGTACAAATCCATTTACAGTCAAGTGTCCTTTTATAACAATCAACTCGGGTGCTCTCGTACGGATACGAGAGAATTATTAATGTCAAAAAAATACAACACATTATTGTATTATATTTTGTATCAAATATTTACGTACATAAAGTACCCCGTTTAAAGAAATTTGCTTATAAATAAATGAAACGTAGTTTCTGGAAAATGAAGAAATTCTAACCTTTAACAAATCGTGATCACTCTACGATCAACGACTGCCAGCTTAAGGGTTCGTCCGTATTCTCAAAAGTTACTGAATTGAACTTAAGGTTTTTACTTCTATACAAGATTATTTTATATGCCTTTTAGCTCGTAGTGCTCAAGAGAATGAGAAATGAAAAAATACGAAGATAACCCGTTATCTCAACAACGCTAAGAACAAACAAGTTAACCTGAAACTAGCCCAGGCAACTCATGTGTTTCCTAAGACATAAGTTAAGTCTCGGTGCCAGTAATTACACTGCCTGTCCTGCCCTTCCCTTTGAAACACAGCAAAGCTGCTTGACGGGAGAAACAATCAGGATGGTGGTACCCAAGTAGACGGGAGCGCGGCACAAGCGCATCCTTCGGAACAGATCTTATTCTAGAAATCTAGAAAAGGTCTAGAAACATCTAGGCCTAATGTATAATATGTAATGGCGTTATTCACACTATATTTATGTATATAATATGAAATCAAACGCCAAAACAAATGAATCAATGATTAGGAAATGAATGCGAGCGGGGCTCACCGCAGGAATCCGCAGGGCCCGTGCGCACTAACGAAATGAAATTCCGCGGGCATTCCGCGAACCCGTGTCCACCGGCGCGGCGCGGTGCCCATTGTACTCGATGCCGACGGAAAAGTAAATTAAATAGCCCGCGCGAGACATCATTATATCAATAAACCCATCTCTGATGAACGACTCACTTTGTTGAGCGGGTTTCGGCCATTTTTTTCGACAGCTTTTTGTATTTCATCTTTTTTGTATGCTTCTTACAGCACATACAAAACGGGTGAAACGTTTACATCCAGGACTAAGTAAGCGTACAATTTTACGGAACTATTTTTTTTTTGCCAAGTGCACTAATACACACTAGTCGTAGATTTCGTTTTAGTTCTACGGTGATGTAGCAATGCTACGACACCGTAGAGCCGCTGTGAGTTCAAACATATCTGCGTAACTTTTTACCCTTCGCTAATAATTTTCCTTTCTTTTTATCGGGATAGTTGTATAAAAAAAATATAATTTATTCAATAATAAAAAAAACATCCAACAAAAATTTAAAACTCTAAAAGAAAATGAAATAAGCCTTATCGATAAGATATAACCTAATGCTATCGTAGTTTTAATGTTACAAGAGTAAGTTTGTGTCGATGCTAATCGAGGGTGAAACTTACGATCGTCTGACAAACGCGGTCCAGCGCAAACTTGCTCGAATCAAAAGTTGAAAGTTCGGCTCCAAATATACTTGAGCGGAGTTCGAATTAGACACTATGTTAGTCGATTGCCACTTGTAACGAACTACACCAAAAGTCTAATTGTTTGTTACACTGGAATTGCACTGTGATATTTATGTCCTAATTAAATTGTATCAGAAGTAAATAAATTTGAAATAAGTTTATAAATTTAATAAAACGATTAAACGCTGTCTATCTACCAATTATAAAACAACAATTATCGGTCCAAATTTAAAAATGCGAGACGAAAAACGATATTATTTCAATATATATTTTTTACTAAAATGTCTCAAAAACCTTATAGAACTTGGGTGGCAGATTATAACATAACTCGTCAATAATGCATAAAGACTAAAAAAGTTTAATAAAACTGTAAAATTTAATATAAAATCGTCATATAAAATCTGCATCAAAACTTATCATGCATTACAATTGTCTATGAATGCCTTGCGCAAGAGACAATGAAGAAATATCAAGCTCCGTGAAATACAAATGAAAAACAGAAAATATTCCATACAATTTTGTAAAATTAGTATCAATTATAACCATACTAGCTGCCAACCATGGCCGCGACTTCGTCTGCGCAGGATAAGATTTTAGTTTTTTTTTCATAAAAAGTATCCTATGTTACTTCTAATACCTCCAAGAATATGTGTACAAAGTTTCATCATGATCGGTTAAGTAGTGTTCGCGCGAAAGCGTAACAAATATCCACGCTTTCACATTAATAATATTAAGTAAGGATATGATAAAAAAGTAGCAACAAAACAATTAAGACATCAATAACTACCTCCAACGTGAAAGTGTCAAGACAACTCAGTCACATCGATTGATCGTCACAGCCAATTGACTACACACAATTATCACAAACGTTCATATGAATGGAGAAATTAATATCGATAAATTCGCCCGGGGCGAAGCCCTATCGTCGAGGCATGCGCGTGAAAAGCCCGACGCCACTTTGATTGTCGAAAGGAAGCAGAGGCCAAAGATCTGCAAGTCGATACTCCGGTGTATTTAAACTCCAAGTTCTAACCACTGACGGATCGCTCGCCAAACTTGGTTGACGAAAATTTCGATAGTTCGTTGTTTAAAATAACTGCAAATAGAGAATATGGATGTTTTGAATAAATATTTGCCCTTATTTTATCACATTTATGCAGTTGAAAGGATGAGACTAAAATTTTTGCACATATGTATATAGGTTGGGACTAAAAAGAAGCATATTATTTGTGCCTCTTTGCACAGGGCACAAAATATGATCTTTGATTATTTGTTTGATTAGTAAACCCGACTACTTTGACATTATACATGTAAGGTTGTAAATCCCGCATTGGCAGGCTGCTCACAACTATTTTGTATCGTTAGCAGTACCATCTTTATCATAAGGGCACATGGGGTCTGTGCTTAGAGCAAAATCCTCACGAGGGCCCGAATTTTTTTTGTGCTCAGGGGCCCCAGCATGGTCTAAGACGGCCCTGATCGTTAGTCCAATCATATAGACTGACAATTTTCTGTATATTGTACGATTATGTAGAGCGGTCCGTTTCATAAAAACTATGTAATAAAGTTAATTGACGAGCGCCGTAATGAACGCCAATGGCGTCCGCGTTCATATTCGCATTAAAAGTTGAATTTTATAGAACAATATAATATTATGTGCCAGTTTGTAGGTTTGGGCGATTGAATTCACGTGACATCCGTCATGAAAATGAAATACACTTAACATCATCATTATTATCATCAGCATCATTAGCATCATCATCATCATCCCACCATGGTTCAGGCCTTGTCGTGGCGGTGGGGCTCAGTAACCTAGGGTGAGCGGTGCACCTTGGGCGAAGCTAATTGGGCCGAGGGGGCTCTTTGTACCCCTCTTATAAGAAGAGGGGACAGAAGAGCAGGGGGCAAGGGGTGAGGACGGGAACCTCACCCCATTGTACTGTCCCGACGTTGGGAGGGGTTGTTCTGTGGTGCGGGACAACCCCTCTGTGGAGGTGGCGTCGGTCCCTTGCGGGACTGACTAGCCGTCGAGGTGCCCTGTTTGTTTTGTTTTCTAGATCCGGGGCACCTCACCAAAGGCGGCATTGGTGGCACTCGCCGGGTTTTAGTGGGTAGAGCTGCGTCTATTTACCAGCTGTCGGGCGCAGCGAGTCCCACATACCCGCGTGGGGAGACCCACTCCCCCGCGGGATGCCTCAGAGCATTTCCCGGCGTTAAAGAAAAAAAAATCATCATCATCATTATCGTCATCAGCATCATTAACATCATCATTATCAATTAACAATGCACGGATCATTGGTATATACGTTAGCAGTTAAGTATACATTGAAAATGTGTTAAGTGGATATGTAAGATATTTAGTCTTTAATTTAGCAACACGCAACCTTTGTCCATTTTAATATAAAACTCTAAGTGTGAACATTAAACGTTGAGGAAGTGCTGAGTGGCAGCCATTTGTACCTGTCCAGGGGACCGCATTCCGTTGTACCGTCAGAGTTTATTCTTCACGGCAATTTAGTATACAAATATGTATAATAATTTTAATACTTTATCATTATAACGTCTAGAAATCAAGTGAATGTTTTAAGAGACTCTTGATATATTTCGTGTTATCTATTGACATCGTGACAGATTCTTCCCCAGGCCGACAAAAATATAAGCATATATTTTTAACAGGAACATATTCAATGTTCAGAGGTATGTCCCCGTCTACTACAGGGATAGGCATTTTAAAATAAACTCCACAACTGAGAAGATCGTCGGATCGTCCTCCTCTTTGGTTGGAGATCGACGTAACCGCACGTAACGCGACAGCCTAGCTGTCACTTTACGCCGGTATTATGTGAGCGAGAGGTAACCCAGTCCTGCCAGCTAAACTCGGCTGCAAAGCAGCATACAGATACTTTACAGCAACCAACACAGGATTCTGAAGTGTCAAACTAAGTTGTTGAACTAATAAACAGCTATGAAATCAGTAAAATGTTAATTATGTTTAATGTTTTTAATAGTGTGAGTCAAACCATGTCACATATCAATGAGTGATATTTTCGTAAACATTATATAACACATATTATATAAACATCCATCCAGCACCGACATTTATATCAAACAACAACTAGGTAAAAGTACGGATGCTGGGACGGCCCATTAACTTATCTCGTGCACTTGATGGCGCGTCTCCCGCCTCCCGTAGGTGGTCTCGGGAACCAATGGACTGCGAGCAACCTTTCCACTTGGAGCGCTTCTAGTGCATTTTACATTTACTTACATTCTCATAAACGATTTGTATCTCAAGTATAAACTACAAAATTTAGAAGAGTAAATAAAATTGTAGGCGAATGATGTAAAATTCACATTTAGGTACATGAAGTTGGTCGGCCAAGGTGGGAAGACGATCTCCGTGCAGTGGCCGGTCCGTGCTGGATGTGAGTGTCAAGGGATTAGTCGTCTTGGCGTTCATTGAGGGAGGCTTATGGTCAGCAGTGGATGGATAGAGGCTGATGATGATGATGATGATGAAACAAAATTGTGGTTTAATAAGAAGAAGGAAATATATGACTATTCCATTTCATATTTAGCACTACGACAGTTTTATTTAATAATTTAGAAATATGAGGTGAGTTTGATAGCCGTAGACTATTCGCTAAATATCCTGTAGTTTGTCTATAATCGATAGGTTATGTGAAAACTGAACATAATCATGAATATGAACGTCAAGACTGCAGAATTATGTCAAATGGTATTGTTAATAATAACCTGATGTCTTCCCCGGCATGGTTTATGCCTTGACGTGGCGGTGGGTCTCAGTACCCAAGAGTGAGCCCAGCACCTTGGGCGAAGCTAATTGAACCGGGGGGCTCTTTGTACCCCTCTTATAAGAAGAGAGGCGAGGACGGGAACCTCACCCCATTGTACTGTCCCGACATTGGGAGGGGTTGTTCTATGGTGCGGGACAACCCCTCTGAGGTGCTGGTCCCTTGGGGGACTGACTAGCCGTCGAAGTGCCCCGTTTGCTCATTAGATACGGGGCACCTCACCAAAGGCGGCATTGGTGGCACTCACCGGGTTTAAGTGGGTAGAGCTGCGTCCACTTACCACCTTTCGGGCGCAGCGAGTCCCACATACCCGCGGGATCATCACCCTCAGAGCATTTTCCGGCGTTAAAGAAAAAAAACGACCTGCTGTTTTAGTGGTCATAAAAACACAATGTAATTAATATACAAGAAAAATTAATGTACAACCCAAAAAATAACATTCACATATAAAAATACAGTGTTTATTCGTCACAAAAATTGTGTCTGTAGTGTTATTAAATTCCCATCTTTCCCTAATCTCGTCTGCCCGCGGGGTCAACGTCACCCATCGGAAATGGCATTTCCCCGGGCCCGGAGCGGACATCGGATCCTCCCCGTTTCGCCGGCCACTCGAAACAGATATATTTCACTTTCACAAACACTTTTACATTTCATTATCCTTGTAATATAATGGAAAATTAAATGTTTAAAATATGTATGCAATGAATTTATTATGCGATCAGTATTTCGTAATGTCTTTTTATTTACACGGTATTATAATTCGACGACTAAATTAATCATCATCATCGTCATCATCTGCTGCTGGCCCCTTTTAAAGAACGCTGTTTGAAACTCACAATATAATAAGTTAGAATAATGAAAGAAAATGGCAAAGTTTTTTAGTTTATACTTTACCTGAGAGAATATAACCTGAGAGAGTAGTAACTCTCTCAAGTTATATTCTCGATGGTCCGGACAAGTTCGTTTTTTTATGTCATCAAAGGGCAAACGAACAGTCGGAGCCACACAGCGCCGAAGCCCATACACATCCGCACAACCAGAGGCCACGCAGATGCGCCGCCCTCCTTTTCCCTATCCCCCCCAATGGGCCTCCGGAAACTCACAAACCACTTGAAACGGGACAGCATAGCTGTCACTTTATTTGTGTGTTATGTGAGCGAGAGGTACCACCCCAGTCGTGCCAATTCGGCTGCAATGCAGCATGGAGCTAGTTCTTACTACGTTTAGACATTAGGCGGACCTATGAAAATGAAAAATTAAATTTTGTTCCAAAGAAGACAATTTCATAATACATCGAGTGGAGTGAAAACAATACCAAACAAAATATTAATGTTTTTGTGATGTTCAGTAAAATATATTTAAGCTCATTAAAGGGGTATAATGATGTAATTCGAGGTGGGCGGTGTGAGGCGCAAACGAAACATTACTTTTGTTACTCCACCCATTGTCAATATAAATACCTGCTAATTATGAAGATAACGTTACATTGACAGTACCGCGTTACATCAAACCGTGTATAAAATGTCTATCATACATTTTTATTATATTATATATTTTTGACGTGACGTATAATAAAACGATAAACGCCGACTGCATGCACGAAAATGTCTCGTAAACTCATTGTCCCGTTACGCTCATTGTACGTTGTGACGTTGTCCGTTAAATTACATAACCTTTTTTTGACGCGGGGGAACCTAAACCAACTTTACACACAACCAATTTTTTTTTTATAAATTATATTTATCTTATAATACAAACATTTGAAAACATTAAAATTATAATGAAATTATCCTTGTAACGATTTTTTTACACGACGATAAGCAGACGTTAAAAGTAGTTTCAACTAAAATAGTAAGAAAAAAAATCATTCATATTTTAATAAATATTTATAAGTATGACTTTGAAAATTATAAACATATTATATCCATTCGTCATATATTTCGTCTTACAATAGAAGATAGTTTTCCTCTATCACTTTATATTTACATTTTTTTTAATTCCAAAAAAATTCAGACCTACCAAGATTCGTACAAACAAAAAAACGAGGATTAAACATATTCAAACAAAACACATACAGGTGCGCGCATTTCCCACGTTCCGATATTTTTCACTCGATTCTTGCATTGTATGGAAAGTTGAGCTTTAGGCGCCACCTGCCCCGGCTTATGAGTCGCATTATTGTACCACACCACAACTTCTGCTCTCGCTAATTGTGAACCTACTTAGTTCATTTTTCAACTGTAAAGACGCCCGCAGCTCACATTGAGAGAGCAACACGAACAGTGTAAGTATATTATATATTTTGTATAAGAAATTTTTAGTATTTTTAGCAATGTAAGAATATTAAGTAGCTAGGAAGCAATACGAAATATTAATTGATATTTCACAGAAAACAATCTTATTTTTTTAAGGTTTTATACTAACACAAAAAATAATATTATATATATATACACGTACGTCACATACGTCAAACAATACGTTGCATATATATATATATATATATATATATATATATATATATATATATATATATATATATATATATATATATATATATGCAACGTATTGTTTGACGTAAGCAATACGAAATATTAATTGATATTTCACAGAAAACAATCTTATTTTTTTAAGGTTTTATACTAACACAAAAAATAATATTATATATATACGTACGTCACATACGTCAAACAATACGTTGCATATATATATATATATATGTGTGTGTATGTATGTTAGTGTATAAGGTATATATCTATGGGCCATATAGTGCCCGAGAATAAATGATTTATTATTATTATAATCTTAAGAGAAACGTATTGATTATAATACCCCTAAACGACAAAATATACAATAAAATATTATAGGACATATTATCAAACATCCCACCATGGTTCAGGCCTTGACGTGGCGGTGGGGCTCAGTAGCCTAGGGTGAGCCCAGCACCTTGGGCGAAGCTAATTGAGCCGAGGGAGCTCTTTGTACCCCTCTTATAAGAGGGGACAAAAGAGCAGGGAGCAAGGGGTGATGATGGGAACCTCACCCCATTGTACTGTCGCGACGTTGGGAGGGGTTGTTCTGTGGTGCGGGACAGAGGGGTTCTGTGGAGGTGATGTCGGTCCATTGCTGGACTGACTAGCCGTCGAGCTGCCCTGTGAGCTTAACAGATCCGGGGCACTTCACCAAAGGCGGCACTGGTGGCACTCGCCGGGTTTTAGTGGGTAGAGCTGCGTCCACTTACCATCTTTCGGGCGCGTCCCACATACCCGCGTGGGGAGACCCACTCTCCAGCGGGATGCCTCAGAGCATTTCCCGGTACAAAAAAAAGGTATTATCAAACACTACCGCCTAATAAAATCGTAGTATCTACTAGCAAATCTTAACAAAAAAGAAAGTCTTTTCGATATGTATTTTTGACAGCAAGACAGTTGTATAATTTGTCGCTACGAGTATTGTTCATCTCCTTGCGCTTAAGCTGACTAGACACATTCTTATAAATCCGGACTCTACATTTCATAATGTCTACATTATTTAAAACCTAATAAATACGGCAACATTTTCTTTATTATTTTTGCCACAAACCCGCCGACACATATTCCCCTAGGTCTAAAACAACGGCTAGACGGTACACGGCAAGCTCGTACACTGTTATTTCTGGAGAGTGCTAAAATATTTTGATGTCACGCTTGAAAAGCGATTCCATTGTACAAAAATGCTCTCTACCGCGAACAGTTTGAAGGAACAGAAACTTATGGTGTCTAACTTGAGTTTCCTTGGGCATGTGGTTTAGGGGAATATCATTCTTATTTCGCCGGGTGCAGATTCTAAGATGGAACGTCTGCTTGGGACGCAGGTGTGGGGACGCTTGTGGTGTGAATCACGCCGCTTCCTCCGTCGCATATATCTCGGTCGCTCGTCTCGTCCACTCTCTCCTTTTGTACTTCATGCACTCCACTTAAATGCATCTTAGAGAAATTAAAATCATGCTCTTATAACCACTTTGTCTAACCGAAACCGTTGTATTTATACTTTGAAATAAGCTGTAAAAAATCTTGTTTTTGAATGAATTTGTACACGCACATCTTGATCAGATCTCAGATCTCATTGACCTGTTATATCAACTTAAATGATATTTTATACGCATAAGCAGAAGCGGAGCCTTAATCTTTTTTATGTTAGTTGGATGTGCAAACTGACAAACGTGCCACCTGATTGTAAGTGGTCGACGTCGCATACGAAAACAGCCTAGTTTACCTGGAACTAGCCCAGACACATTTGTGTTGCCTATCCTGAGACATAAGATGTTAAGTCTCGGTGACAATAATTACACTGCTTATCTTTCTCTTCTCTCCGAAACACAGCAAAGCTGTTATACAGGAGAAACAAGCAAGATGTACCCATGCAGCCGGGAGCTCGGCATCCCTCCCACCGGAAAAGCCCGGTCGAAGGTAAACCGGTATATGCATAACACATTAGTCAAGAGACTAAATATTACATATGCATTTCATCATCATCATCATCATCAGCCTATATCCGTTCACTGCCTCCATAGGCCTCCTTCGATGAACGCCGGCCGGTTCTCCGACGGATGCAGTCTTTAGGATCCTATCTGCCAAAGAAACAACGTGCTATGGAGCATGCTATGCTGGAAGTTTCTTTGGCATATGGATTTTTACCTCAACTAAATGTAATTTGTTTGAATCAAAGAAAATTAAATCCAAAATTAATAAATATATTTATATTAATAACATTACTTAGCAATAAAAAAATCCAAACCAGCGAATACAAAATAGTTAAAATAAGCTTTCAGTATGTATTCATAAAAATAATTCCCAATTAATAAAAAGGCACGGACGCGTACGTTTCAATATGCATTTTATCGAATGGTATTCCGCGTGCCGTGTTAAGCTTGTTTACGCTGAGTATGACAGCCCATTAAGTCCTCACTGGCACAATGGGTCCGACGTCCAGGTAACTCTATACACGCATAATGACAGTAACCGATACTTATTAGACGTGGACTGTATGATATAATGGATGAAAAGCATTTCAACACGTTATTTTTCCGCTAATAAGAAAATTATTAACGAGAAAGCAAAGGTAAGGTTAGACATTCTGTTGATAATATATTGTTTTAAACTAACGCGATCACTATTTATATTAATATTGTTACGGGTGCTTACCGCGTTTATAAGTCTATTGAGGTCCCCATACCATGAACATGAACATCCTGGTGTCTATAAAGTAGTCTGCAGTTGTGACAGTTCATATATCGGCCAAACAAAAAGCACAATATCATGTCGCATCAAAGAACACATCAAAGCCGTCACAAAGAATGGCCCCCAAAAATCGGCCATAGCGCAACATCTGATAGAAGCGGGTTCTTATCACTGGATTGAGTTACATAAGCCACAGATTTTATCACCCGAGCGTCATCATTTCCCTCGATTAGTAAAGGGGGCAATTGAAATTTAAAAAATATCCGAATTTCAACAGGGAAGACGGATTCAGAATACCGAGAATGTGGAATCCTGTGACTAGTTTGTGTGAAGGTCCGTCACGATATATGCTCAAAGTCCAAAAAAGACACTGTCAGTTTAGTGCGTCGTGGTGAACAAGTGCGTCCGTGTGCCGAAACTAGTCCTTTGAAACGAAGAAGAAAGACGGTAGACAGATTTTCCTTATCTGTCGCCATCTACCAGCACCGTACGTCAATCTCCCCGTGATCATGGCGATTGAAACATTGCTGAAATAATCGGGACCTCAATAAACCTGTACACCCAGTAAGCACCCGTAACAATATTAATATAAATTCTGTTGATAGATGTTTGTAAATCAATAATCCAAAAAATCGTTCATAGCAGATTAAAGAATTTCTGGATATTGAGTCAGGAACAGTAGTAAGATGGCAAAATACTACAAGAACCAAGGAATGAAATACAAATCAGGGTTGAAAAATATCAACGCGAGGCCTTCGCGCATAAGCTTTGATTTATAAAATATTAGAAGACAAAACGTGTTTTTACCGGTGGGTGGGAAGCGCTTTGTCGCGCTCACGGCTGCATGGGTACCACCATCTTGCCTGTTTCTCCCGTGAAACAGCTTTGCTGTGTTTCGAAGAGAAGGGCAAGACAGGCAGTGTAATTACTGGCACCGAGACTTAACATCTTATGTCTCAGGATAGGCAACACATAGATGAGTGGTCTGGGATCGTTCCAGGTAAACTAGTTTATGTTCATGGGCGAAGTCGACTACTTACCATCAGGTGACACGTTTGCCAGTTTGCCTATTCAACTAACTTTAAAAAGTGTGTATGAAGGTAAAATCGAATGGAAGATGTCCACTTGACATCAGATGACCTTAAACGTAGCTTAAAGCTTGAGTAATGCAGTTTTAATACTTCCTTCAAGCGTGTTGCATAAGAAAAGTTTTTTTTTGAAGAGGGGGCAAACGGATAGTCGGGTCACCTGATGGTAAGTGAAAAGCGACATCCACAGATACCCGCTACATTAGCAGGTTTAAATACAATTGACCAAATATAATGCTGCCGGCGACGTATAGAGTATTTATATTGTATAAAAAGATATATCCACCAAGTCTCGGAAGTAACTTTAAACTCGGTAAGCTCTCCAAACATCTCACAAGCACCAAACATATCAGTTACCGTAGCGCACCTCAGTCAACGCACTTTTGCGAACAAATACCAGGGAGAAGGGTGAAGAAAAAACGTACAAACGTGGCCCGAATAAACACAAGAAAAATAACGACATCAAACAATAATTGAAATCATAGCCCGGTCTCGTTGGGGAGGGCTCGGAGGGAAGCCTCACTCGCGCCCGCCTACGCCACGCTTTTTGCAAACTCGACGTTTTCGCCAAACTTTAATTTATTTTGGCTTCATCTTTTCGGTCTCGAAACCCCTTCGCGGCTAATAATTGTAATCTGTTATTAGGAAAAAACGTGATGTTATGAGCACACGCTATTAATTTCGACGAATCAAGCAAAAGGTACGTTGGGGTGCGAGATTGCCTCCATTCTCAATGAAAAAGTGGAGCCCTCCACTGCGATACCATTATTAGCGAGTTAACTCAATTTGCGGCATATTGTTTGACACGAGCTTAATAACAGAGTACGGTGGATCGTCATGACTACCCTTGATCCGCAACTCGCCTCCAAATTACTGCCACATAATGAATATCCCTAAACCACGTCTTACACAAACTACGTAATCGCCGCTCTTTGATGTTCACGTATGACACTGAAGTTTTTTATCGTAAGATTATTTTATTCATCACAACCCTGTTAGTCAGAACTCAGAATATAAGATGAGATGTGATGAAGAAGAACCATCAATGAATTGACTAATAAATAATAAATTTTTGAAATGAAAACTTCTTTAGGCACGGTACGCATATTTTTAGATGAGATAAAATCTCTGGATTAGCGACACCGTTACCACCGATATGAGACGCTATATGACGTTTGATTTATTTATATAAGATTATGCAATATTTGTTTACATAACCAATCGTCAAACACACTGAAATGTCAATGTCATGCGGCCATTTTGTGCGCCGTTTGAATTGTATAGGTTGTCATAATCTCTTGCAGCCTGTATTATAGGTATTTGAATTTAGTAGTTTTGTTTTCACTTCTAGCGGCAGTCCCTCTTTCTTTCTTTTACGCCGGGAAATGCTCTGAGGCATCCCGCCTGGGGAGTGGGTCTTCCCAGGCGGGTATGTGGGACTCGCTGCGCCCGAAAAAGATGGTAAGTGGGCGCAGCTCTACCCACTAAAACCCGGCGAGTGCCACCAGTGCCGCCTTGGTGAGGTGCCCCGGATCTGTTAAGCTAACAGGGCACCTCGACGGCTAGTCAGTCCCACAAGGGACTGACGCCACCTCCACAGAAGGGTTGTCCCGCACCACAGAACAACCCCTCCTAACGTCGGGACAGTACAATGGGGTGAGATTCCCATCCTCGCCCCTTGCCCCCTACTCTTTTGTCCCTCCTCTTATAAGAGGGGTACAAAGAGCCCCCTCGGCTCAATTAGCTTCGCCCAAGGTGCCGACTCACCCTAGGCTACTGAGCCCCACCGCCACGACAAGGCCTGAACCATGGTGGGGACTAGCGGCAGTCCCTGTGACTGGTTGGGTTAGTTCTTTTTATAGCATAGGAGGGCAAAGGAGCAGTCAAAGCCTCTTGGCGAATATCGACGATCATACACATCCGCACAACCAGAGATTATGCAGATGCGTTGTTCTTCTTTTCGCTATCCCCCCCCTCCAATGGGCCACCAAAAACTCTCAAACCGCAAGAAACGCAAAAGCATAGCTGTCACTTAACGCCGGTGTTATGTGAGCGAGAGGTCGTGCCGGCCCAATTCGGCTGCAAAGCAGCATGGCACTGCATCTTACATAAATCACAAAACATTTAAAATTATGAAAATATTTATTTATTGATTTTGATCCATTAATTATTATCATATATTCTTTTATCTATTATTTTTAGTATGCAGTTCGGAAAGACTTCTATTTAATAGATCATAAATACAAAAAAAAAAAAAAAAACTCCACTAAATAATATAATATATTAGGATTAATGTTTTTTGTTCCATCGTCCATTGTCCCGCTGTGATCTGCCAACAAACCGACACACCCTACCGCCCTACCAGATCTTCATCTCCAGCTAATATAATCGAATCTTTATATCGATAACGAATCGATAAGTAACGAACATACTAATACATATTATATACATAACTTTAATTATGACATTGAGGATGATTACGTGCAGGTCGTGTACACTTTTAAAAATTTTAACCGACTTAAAAAAAGACGAGGTTCTCAATTCGTCAGTAAGCCAGCAGGGGATCAGCAATCTTAGCATTCATTGAAAGTTCATTAGCTATCTCTATGGAGGTGGATAATGATGACAAATTGTATTTGGCCCGGTGCAGAGATGTAATCATACCACCCACCGTTTGATCACGTATTTGTGTTTCCATTGCAAAATATCTATACATATTGTCATTCGTCTTAATCGAATCCTCGCAAGATACGTGGATCCAGATTTTTCATATACATTCGAGCAAGCCAGTCCAACGACAGTACAAAACTATCCCAGTAGAATGACTACCCATTGTAATGAGTATAGAGAATCTAGAAATATAACAAAGATACAGGAATGTAAAACAAAATTTAACTCAATTGTCCATACAAATGAAAATCAGCAACACAATACATAGGACAGAATGACAAACAACAGGAGGTGATGGAACAACAACTGTTTTTCACTTGATCCGTATTCAACGGCCGGCTGTCAGTGTGCCAATTTCGTGGCATTCACAACAAATTACGTATTAAAGCGAGTGGAAGCGCAAACAAAACGGGCGCGCCCGTGACAGGAATACGCCGGGACGAACGTTCGCCGCGACCACGCCGACGCCCACGCTTCAGATGCTATACACGTATGGGGCATTTGACCACGATTAAGACACTGTTCACACGTATGGCGTTCTTGACCACTCGACTATGTCACATACACACGTATATACATATTATATAGTTCTTGACCATGTGATTACGATTTAGATGCTGTCATATATACTTGTTGAGAACTAGACCAGTCGACTACGATCCAGATGCTGCCATTTAGACGTATAGTTTTGACCGCACGACCACCTTAGAGATGTTGTGATATACGAGTGGCGTTCTGTGCCCCTCTTATGAGAAGAGGGGACAAAGAGAGCAGGGGGAAAGGGGTGAGGACGGGCACCTCACCTTTTACTGTCCCGACGTTGGGAGAGGTTGTTCTGTGGTGCGGGACAACCCCTCTGTGAAGGTGGCGTCGGTCCCCTCAGGGATTGACTAGCCATCGAGGTGCCCTGTTTGCTCAACAGATCCAGGGCACCTCACCAAAGGCGGAATTGGTGGCACTCGCCGGGTTTTAGTGGGTAGAGCCCCGAAATCTGGTATCGGGCGCAGCGAGTCCCACATACCCGCGTGGGGACACCCACTCCCCCGCAGGATGCCTCAGAGCATTTCCCGGCGTTAAAAAAAAAAATAATTAATATCTGTTAAGTATTTCACACATTTAAGCTTACGTTTGATTTAAATGACTTCAAAAGAGGACGTTCTCAATCCGTCTATATGTGTTTTTTGTATGTTTGTCACACGATAACTCCACCAGTTATGAATGGATTTCGATGGTTCTTTCTTTGTATGAAAGCTGGTGTTTTCAATTTGGGTCCATATTAATTTGGTCAAGATCTGACCGACCGTTTTTGAGTTATTCTCAATGATATTTATTTGGTTGACTTGGTTTGCCTCGATGATGTGCATATTTTATTACTTGTCAATGTATAATAAACAAAAAAACTGCTTTAAAAACGCATGATAATACTTCAAGGTCATCGTAATAGATTTATTCTAATCTCGGAATTTTTTAATAAATGGCAGCAAATCCGCCGTGATTGCTTTCAATTACATGTATAATATTTACACAATTACATGTATAATATTTACACAATTACATGTATAATATTTACACAATTACATGTATAATATTTACACAATTACATGTATAATATTTACACAATTACATGTATAATATTTACACAATTACATGTATAATATTTACACAATTACATGTATAATATATACACAATTACATGTATAATATTTACACAATTACATGTATAATATTTACACAATTACATGTATAATATTTACACAATTACATGTATAATATTTACACAATTCCAATTTGTTTTTTCTTATTGTTTTAGAACCTTTCTTTGTTCGTCTTATTAAAACGGCGCTGTCTAATATGAGCAACGCGTTTAACAGTTCTACCCATCATCATCACCAGCCCCTATCCGTCCACTGCTGAACATGAGCCTTCCTCAATGAACGCCAAGACGACCGATCCCTCGCCACTCGCATCCAACACGGACCAGCCACTGTAGGGAGATCGTCTTCCCATCTGGTTAATGGCCGACCAACACTATATTTGAAACAAATAAAATCAGTTATCCAATTTTGGAATCACTGAAAATTAAGAAAAAAAAAATTGAAAACCATTTTAATATATGTAGACATTTTCACGTATAATAGTATAATCATTATCATCACGTATCTGTTCACTGCTAGACATAAGCCTCTTTTACCGAACGCCAAGAGCGATATTACACAGTCCGATAGCCGATACCCAGCTTCTCTTGAAATACTCTACTCTCTTCTTTTTACTCTTGAACATTATTAAACATTATACTTATTAATATATTCAGCTTGCATGCCCTAAGTGCACAGAGCCCCACCTGCGGCTGCACTAATACAATCTCAATCGATCATTAGCGACTAGACGGAGATTTTATCCCGACTTCGAAGTAATTTATTATCGTTTTATATTTTAGGGAATGTTATCTAGACTATCCTTTATTTAGTACAAAAAATGTTAAGTAATAATAGTATAATGTAATTTTAACATCCGCCATTTCTTTTTCTTGTGCTTATTTATTCATTCAAAAAATCCGAGTCCAAATATTAACGATCATCAGTCCGGGTACGTGTGTAAATATCAATTAACGCGGGCGAAGCTACGGACCACAGCTTGATAATTGATATACAATTTCACAGCAGTTTTGAGCTAGATGGAAATATCGAGGCCAGCCCGGACACGCCTTAGGTTTCGGAGCAGTACTAGCCCTCCTTGAAAAAAAATTTATAAAAAAATCCCAAATTATGTTTCAATTTGCTCTTTTTAAGTACTATAACGTATATTGATTTCTAATGTTATTAATTCCCGATATTTCGGATACTTTGTAGCAAAAATGGTCCCCATTTTTACTACAAAGTAATATTTCCGGTTGATTGTGAAAGCTAAAATAACTTGTGTCAACATGCAGGCAGCAGGCCCGCCGAGCCTTAACTTTGTGCACGTTCAATTAACCTCGTCCAAAATGTGCGCGATTGCGCAAGTTGCGTAGCCTCATATTTTTGAATATCAAGCACATAATGGATATTTTAATAGAACATGTTTTACACATTTAATTACAATAAAGGAGACAACTCCTTTTTTTTATGCCGGGCTCTGAGACATCCCACTCGCTGCGCCCGAAAGATGGTATGGTGGACGCAGCTCTACCCACTAAAACCCGGCGAGCGCTATCAATGCCGCCTTTGGTGGCTCGATGGCTAGTCAGTCCCGTAAGAGACCGACGCCACCTCCACAGAAGGGTTGTCCCGCACCACAGAACAACCCTTGCCAACGTCGGGACAGTGCAATGGGGTGAGGTTCCCATCCTCGCCCCTTGTCCCCTGCTCCCTCGGATTAATTTTCTTCGCCCAAGGTCCTGGTTTCACCTTAGGCTACTGAGACCCACCCCACGACAAGGCTTGAACCAGGAGAAAACTCCTGCCAACACAATAGTTGATAAGTTTACTACACCATTATCATCAGCTTGTATCCGTCCACTGCTAAAGCTTAACTACATAGCTCGCTAATTCTAGAAATATAAAAGAGACTGTCTTTTATTTACAAAAAAAAATAACTTATTTTACAAATAAAATAATAATAAGTTAACTAATAACTTCATAGTATTGTTTTGGTTATGATAGGCTTGGCATGCACAACCGCACAACCAATGGGCCACCTGAATATCACAAAACGCACGAAACGCGACAGCATAGCTGTCATTTGACGCCGGTGTTATGTGAGCGAGAGGTACCACCGGCTTCGTACCGGCCGAATTTGGCAAAGCAGCATGGCCCTTCCTCTTACAAGACAGTTAAATTTTAAGGATAAAAAATTTAAAAAATATTTTATCCTTAAAAGGTTATCTTAATATTAAAATCATATCATATCATTAAAATCATAATATTAAAGGTTATCTCGATCGGCGCCTGGGCAAAGTGCGTTAATATTTTTTGCGATCTCATATTTCATGGTTGTAAGTCATCGTCATCATCGTCGTCATCAGTAAATGTTTTCAAGCACTGATCTCAATGTCTTTAAAGATTGAATTTTCACAAGAGGAATTAAAGACAATGTTTTTGACTGACTGAAAACCTTTCAGTTTCTAACTATAAACAAATAAATGATTTTCTTTTTCTTTTCTAATGTAACGAACTGTTAAAACGGGATAAGACAATCTAAAAGTCTTTTAATTAATACAATGTTATTTTGTTAAAAAATAAATACTTTCCATCATTTCAATACAGCCAATTAAAAACATCTAATCAAGAGCCTTTTGCCTTATTTTTTATTCGGAAAAAGCTTAAAAGATTAACTTTTATACGCTATTATTTTAACATTTCTAGTAGATAAACAAAGTTATTTTTTAAATCACTCCGCATTTGTTGTTCTCGCAAAAAATAAACATCGGCCTCTTCTTTATTTTTCTTGTTATATTTTGACTATTAATCCGGTTTTAAAAGCCTGCGAGTAATTAGCAAAGATTTGTTTTACCTGGAAAATTTTTAAGAAATAAAGATGAAAATAATTGGCATTACTTCAAGATGTTTTTTCGGAGCTAAATAAACAACTCTTTTTTTATGTATTCCTTACACGTGCTGTGGGCGATGATGGCCTAGTGGCTATGGGCTCGGCCTCTTGAGTCAGAGCCGAGAGAGTCAGAGGATCCTGACCTCCCTGTGATTACTAGAAATGGGTTTTTCTAAATTCCTACATGCACCTCAACACGTGGTCTCACAGCTTGCTCACCGGTGAAGCAAACCGTGAAGGCGTGAGGAAACCTGCCCGCCTGATGAGGTTAAAAGTCTCTGAAGGTTGTGAAGTTCGCCAACCCGCGTTTGGCCAGCGCATCGGTGAACTGTAGCCAAACACCCTCCTCGCCTGATTTCGAGGAAGAGACCCGTGCCCAGTAGTGGGATATATAACGGTTGATATTATTATTATTAAATATTACACGTACTGTGTGCTGGGTACGTCACCTGTCCAAATCTAAATACCACTGCTAGATAGCCCAGTTCGCAAGACTTAGTTTAGTGAACACGCATGGTTTATGTACACTCATAGATAATGTTTTCTGGTTTTTAGATTTTCAAGTACGAAATTATACTTTATCGTTATTTTAAGACTAACAACGCAGCCTCTAAAAACATACTAGTCTACTACTGAATTGTGGTTTTTCTTAAACATTTCATTGTCCTTAATTAATCGTGTATTCTAGGTAAAAATAATATGGTACACACACTAACGTTTCCTATGTAACCGATACGCGAACAATGTTTTGCCAACATTTTATTCGATAAATGTACACAATGAGAAAGTTCCGCAGGTACGGAGGTACTTATATAACGGAGATACTTTAGCTGGAAATCGAACAATCTCGAATAATCCGTTTAATTAGCGTAAGCTGAAGCAAAACGATACCCCGGCAGCGAGATACCATTGGCTTCTTGGAAATACGTCACGGGCAGAGTAAACAATATAAAATGTTATTGAACACAGTTTAAAATACAACTTGAAACAATCATTTTGCTATCCGTTAATATTATGTAGTGTACTTACATGGTATGTGTAGTATCTATACTATATATTATACTATATACACTACAACATGTCCCAACTCCCGGCGTTTGTGCCGCGCTTCTCTCTGCATGGGTGCCACCCATCCTTTTTTTTTGTTCCCGCTGGAGAATGCTCTTAAGCATACTAGTGCCACCCATCCTGCTTGTCACTCGTGAAACATCATTACTGTGTTTCAGTGAGAGAAGGGCAGGACGGACAGTGTAATTACTTTCATAATTATTACATTGTAGTGTTTAATTTTTAATAAATTCTGAACAGTAGTAAATATTTAGTCGATGATTATAGCACGAGGTGCGAGTGTCAAAGGATCGGCCGTCTTGGCGTTCATTGAGCCTGTGTTGGCATCCTATGTTCTGCAGTGGACGGATAGAGGCTGATGACGATGATGTGATGTGATGTAAGTGTATATATATGATACAAAAGTTTGTCTTAAAAAGTTTACAATCAATCGATAACTATTATTTTTCTACAGGCCTATGAATTTAATTATCATGCTATTCTATATCGATAGATGTTAAGACCAGTGACCGACTACAACAAGATACATCTAACCGTCTAGTACCTAGATACTTTTTTTTTAAGCCGGGAAATGCAAGAGCCATCTCGTGGGGGACGGGGGGACTCCCCAAGCCGGTATGTGGGAGTCACTGCGCCCGAAAGATGGGTAAGGTGGACGCTGCTCTACCCACTAAAAGCCGACGAGTGCCACCAATGCGCCTTTGGTGAGGTGCCCCGGATCTATTGAGCAACATCAATGAGCAACATCGGGACAGTGAAATGGGGTGAGGATGGGAACCTCCCTTCTACTCCTTTGTCTCCTATTCTTATAAGAGGGGTACAAAGAGCAGCTCCTTCGGTTCTATTTGCTTCACCTAAAGTGCTGGGTTCATCGTAAGCTACTCTGCCCCACCTATGGTGGAGAGTACACACTTCATCCAATCATATGGTATTTAGTCTGAACGTTAAAAAAACGTTAAAAGTTACCATAATTTTATTAATAATCAGACACGGGCGATTCCTAGTAAGAAATATGTTTGAGTGTGTGACTTCTAGGTTTCGAAGGTCGCTTATTACTTATGCATATAATAAAATAAAATTAACTTTGAAATTTTACGTTTGCCTTAATAACGATTAATAATGAAAGGAGAAAGCGTTCATAAATTTGCATTTTGCTAGCACGCCGAGCAACGATCTAATAAAATACTTTCAAAACCAATTAGTTACGTGACATCAAACAATATTAGCATATTTCAGAACGTATTAGCATGTGTAACTCGCAATAGTTGACTTATTGAAAGTGAATATCGAATGGCGACTTAACGAATTGCAGACGACCGTTCTCGTCGACGACAAAGCGCAGACAGCCCGCAGCGAGCGCGACTCGTCGTGAATGCCTAATTACGACGAACAGTAAATAAGTTTTCTATTTGCCCCGGGTCGGGTCTCGTTCGGTAAAACATTAATCATGATTGAGCTAAGTGGCTTAATACGGGCGGGATAATGGCGGGCGATGATCGGCGGGGGGCGGCGCCGCGGCGGCGGCTCCGTGACGCTGTGACGTTGTGACGCACGCGGCACGACACATGTACCGTGTGTATTCATCAAACACATTTGTAATTGATATTAACAACTTGGATAATATTGTTTTCTAATGTTTACGCCAATGTCACTCATTATAATGAAACAGTTTTTTACGGATTTTATACACGCGGTTAAGATTTTCTTGCATGTAAAAACCCATAAATAACACTTCAACGTTTTTTATAAAATTTATTTGAATTAAGAATGTTAAACCATCTTTATATTAAGATTAAATTAAGAAATCAAACACATTTAGGATAAAAAAGTAAATGAGAAAAAAATCTATTAAACTTACATAAAAGGTTTATTATTTTATTCTACGGTAATGATAATAACACATTGCCAACCAGATAATAATAATAATAATAAACGGTTGAGTGAATTTTAGAGTTTTGACTTTAAATATATAAAATGAGAAGTTAAAAAAAACAAATGAAAGTCGAATTTCAACAATAAATAGACATCAAATAATACAGGATATTGCACTCCTCAACTCTGATTGAAAGTAGGGTGACTGCATGGAACTATATGGACTACATGATAACTAAATGGGTGAGTGTTGCTCAATACATAATAATAGTTAAGGTTCGTTTTCTTTAAACTTTTAATCTTTATATATAAAAATCAATGCCACTTTTCGTTGTAATTTTATAACTCAAGAACGGGCTCACCAATTTCAACCAAATGTTTAGGCTTTTTTCGGACTATTTAGTAGATGGTTTATGTGAAGTTTGCACAAAATCGGTCGAGCGGTTCTTCATATATCACATTTTTTAAATTCAATAAATGGCGGATCATTTAGTTAATGGAGATTTTGCTGTCAAATTGAAACTTTTCAGTTGGGGTCATATTGAAACTTTTTTCAGCGTTGACAGTACAACATTAAGTTTTAAAATAGCTAGCAATTAATAATATAGTTTTTTTGTTTGAATAAATTAATTTGATGTTCCAATTTTTTTTATTTCACTTTATACGTGGCGAAGCACGTACCGGGCCGCTAGTAATTTATAAATCAAATTGGCTCTTCCACGTCGACCTACCCGACCTAGAAATCCCACACACCTTTTCACTTCCATCGTTCTAATTATATTTATTATTCGACTATTATTATCATCTTTTGGCTTGGAAAATTTGGATGTTTGTTCATCAATCACGGCAACACTACTGAACAGATTTTGATGAAAATTGGCAGTGTTGTTACTTATGTACCAGAATAACACATATGCTACATTTGAACTTAAAAGATTCAAATCAATTTAAATCATTTTTTTTTATTCAAAATAGTACAAACAGAGTATCTTTTTGAACGTCAATTGAATCTACCACCGGTTCTAAGGCCAGCTCACTGAGAAGAACCGGCGAAACAAACTCAGTGAGATTCAAAGTTCCTACGGGGTTAAAACGCACATAATTTATATGTACTGGTCGAGCGCAACAAGTATTTCAATATAGTATTAGATGCGTTACATTAACACTCGTTTGCATTTTATAATATTAGTAGGCAAGGATAAACACTACATTTTTTTTTCATTCCAGCAAGGAAACACCAGCCAGTATTTCATTTTATTTCAATTAATCACTAACATATCCACACCATCTTTAATCGTTCACTGACAAGTAACCCGTCTGCTTATTAGAAGAACATTGATAGTGATGAATGACGGGGTATCGAGTTCGATAATTACCGAAGAGTGAATCTGTTTTCAAGTGCGTAACTCATAAATAATCGAACTAACTGTTGGACTTCGGTCTGACAACTGTATCATGTATAATAATTTGCGCATTTGTCGAGAGTTAACTGTTTTGCTACTCATGTAACACCAATTTAAAGGGACGGCTACTGCATTTCCACACATAACACTCAGTACACAGTACTCTTCCGCCTTAAGCCAAAAGAATACAAACGAAAGATAAGTCGAGCGATATATTATGTATACAACCCTTTGCCGCAGTCCTGTTCCCGCGGCCCACAGCGATATTGCTAAGAGAATCGAAGGCTTCCTAAATAGACAACACAAACATGGACCAGATCTGGCCCCGGGCCCCGGGACTTCGCGCTGTTATTGTTTGTGCAGCCAAACTAAACCGGAATAAGCCTCCGAGCCGACATGAATATCTTTAAAAGAAAATTTTATATCAAACTTTTAATGTTTGCTCATGGAGCGTGTGTTTAGGGAAGTTTATGTTAAAGGTATAAAAAGATGGTCAATGTGCGTGGTCGCATGTTTAGGGATATTAGTTTAGGGATCTCGAACCTAACTCTAGCCAATTTAGACTGAGATGCCATGATTTTGCCGAATTAGACTTTTTCCATTTTTCCAACAAACAGGCGATTGATTACAATTAATGATTGGGTTGTCATAAGGTTCTCACAAAAAAATCGGTTGTCTTTAAAGTCGGTTTACGGACGAAAAAGTGTATAACGTTTTAAGATAATGTATATTGACGTTTCAACGTCTTATAATTCGATGGAGCCGGCTGCAAGAACGAAAAAACATGACACATGCGGCGTTACCTCGCTCTGAGGCGTTCCATTTTCTTTTGACGTTGTCACGTTCAACTATCGTCAGTAAACCGACTTTACAGACAACCGACTTTTTAGTGTTCACATCAAACGGCAATAATACACTTCACAACTACACCGAGCACTATCTATCTACTATATTAAGAACTAGCAACGCCCCGCGGTTTCACCCGCGTACTTCCCATTCCCGTGGGAGTAAATAAATTATGCCTAAATGTTATTCTGATATAATATGAGCTATGTTATTGTAGATTAATTAAAATCCATTCAGTAGTTTTTGCGTGAGAGAGTAACAAACATATATCCATACATTTTTACAAACTTTCTCGTTTATAGTAGAATGATATCAAATTTATTTTCACTTGTAATGAACGTATTAAACTTAGCATTATAACGTTAATTAATGTATACAAATGAATATAAATGTATATAAATGTATATAAATGAGCCAGTAGTCCAACAACTCGTAGGTACTTGATAAATTTAAACACTTGAACCACTTCAAGTAAAGGGATCTACTCCATTCCAATATTGTGAGCGTTTTTGATACTCTATTCCTTATTAATAATAATCACCGATAAGAATAGGGAAAACAAACAATATTCGTTGTTTTTTTTTATTTTACTGCAGCATGCTAACGTGTATATGACAAGACTACATCAGAGCCTAAAATTGGAATAGAATCGAGTAGTATGAGTCTAAATTAATATTCAGAACGGTATGTTACTTTACCTGTCTTATTTTTTCTTTAACGCCGGGAAATGCTCTGAGACATCCCGCGGGGGAGTGGATCCCCCCACGCGGGTACGTGGGACTCGCTGCGCCCGAAAGCTGGTAAGTGGACGCAGCTCTACCCACTAAAACCCGGCGAGTGCCACGAATGCCGCCTTTGGTGAGGTGCCCCAGATCTGTTGAGCCGACATCACCTCCACAGAGGGGTTGTCCCGCACCCCAGAACAACCGCTCCCAACGTCGGGACAGTACAATGGGATGAAGTTGATGAGGTTACCTGTCTATTCCTAGGCTTACTAAAACATTATATCTCATATCATTATGTATATCGTGAGCAACGAAAGCTATATACTTAGCTCAATTTCAAAAGGACAATATCAAAAATATTGATGAACGTAAAATATTGCATTTGAAAGTACTAGGTGCACATAAACGCAGCGGTGTTGGCGCAGCGGGCGCGGAGAGCTTTTCCTTGTAGCCGTGCATTACGAGCGGGAGTTAACAATCGTCGATACGACACTTAACGGTAACCGATCACACGTGAAATATCGTGCTCATTCACCATTGTCAAATATGAAAATAACTTCGTTATTCCATTCCCGCTTATTGCGTAAACTTTTGCTATTTCGGCAAATCAGTATCATTGTGTGAACCTTAATGTTGTACTTGTGTCTCAACAATTAATAAGTGTTTTATAATACTTGAGTTTGACTGTATTAATCATTTGATAAATATTTGAGCTTTATGTTTGTACACCGAAATTGTTTTTATTATTATTATACTTAATTGTAATTTTTTGTTAAATTATTTGCACGCTTTAAGCAGAATGTGTGAACTATAATGTATTTAAACACCAATTGTACCATATTCTTGCAAATAAAGATTCATTCATTCATTCAAAGCTAAGGGCAGGACACTAATTACTATGATTTAACATCTTGCGTCTCTGAAAGCGTGTTGGGTTACTTGGACCTATAATTATAAGGATTTACGTAAAATTAGTTCACTCATTCGTTCACTGGTCCTCGAAAACGTATCACTTACTATCAGATTGTTCAAACTAAATAATTTAAAACAAAGCTACACATTACCTGTTTAAACATTGCTTACGACACTCTCGATTTCAACGCAATTTGTTTATAAGACCGCATCGATATCAAAAATATATTACGTCACAAGAATGTAAGATTCATGACATATTTTATGAGTTCAGCAAGTTTTCGAACGAAATATAGTCGCAACATAATGTGAAAGTTTGACAGGAAATATGCGAAAAGTGGTCGTATTGTGAGATTTCTTTCCAATTGCGTTTCTTGGGGATTCCTGTGCGGGAACCGTACCGCGATAACAACACGACTGTATCAAAATGTTATTAGTCGTGTTGTTATCGCGGTTATAATGACTATAGCAAAATTCATATATAAATATATTTTATACCCAAAATCCTACATTTTATTTTTATATTTAACGTAATAATTTAATTTTTCCTATGCTTTATTTTTATGCTATATCCTTCCTATATTATATTCCTATGCTATATTTCCGGTTCCGGTCTCACAAACGTAAATATCACTTCTGTGTCACTCTTAAAATAATTATATTTTTTAATAGTGAAAAGTCGTTTAACAACTCATAACCACTATCATTCACAAAAAGAAAGTGATAAAAAGTGGTGGAGATAATAGTTACTGATTATTCTACGGAATTTATTCTACATTAAGCGATCAAAAGCCACAATTGAGAGCCACAAAAAAAAAAGTGAGGTTAGTCCAAAGTGTCACTCTAAGAAAACCAACAACTGTCAACAAGTAACACCTGACAGACAGCTGACAGGACTGTGGCAAAGACAGCAAAGTTGCCAGTAGAAATAATTTCTATTAAAAAACGTTCCGTTTCACTATAAAAAATAAAAAATAAACTACTCACAGGATATTTTGGTAGAAATGGAAGAACAATTCCAACTGTTATTCGACAAAATGAAAATAGAGCTTGCAAACCAAACAACGTCTTTAACGAATTCTATAACTAGTACGATTATGGAAAAAATTGATAAGAAACTGCAGCCTATTATAATAGAAAATAAAAACTTACGAACAAAAATAGAAAACCTAGAAAAGGAGATAGAATTTTTAAAAATAGAAAAGAAAAAGAATAATATTGTCATTTATGGTTTTGAAGAGGGCGAAGAATCTACTGCCCAACTACTAGATAAGATAAAGATGGCGTTTAAGGAGAATTTAGGTATAAATATAGAAGTATGTGAAGTAAACAAATTACACCGCCTTGGAAAAACAATCAGAGGGGATAAACCCAGGCCAATTCTCCTGTCATTCGTAAGCGCTTGGAAAAAAATTGAAATCATGAAAAATAAAAATAAATTAAAGAACCTATACGTAAAAGATGATTTTTCCAAAGAAGTCATGAGAAAAAGAAGAGAGCTACTCCCAAAATTAGAAGAAGAAAGGAAGAATGAAAATATTGCGTATATTAAATACGATAAACTCATCTTAAAAGAAAACACAACAAATGAAGAACGAAAGAGGAAACAGTCTTCGCCACCTCAAACTAACACCCAACCAAGAAAACAAATGGCATGGAAGTCGAAAGACAGCAGGACCAACGCCTTCGACATATTGAGAGCTAGATCAAACTCTTTTTCTGACAATCCTACCAATAACAAACAATAACAACTAATATACGGAAACCGGAAAGACACACTAAAAGAGACAGCGGAAATACTGAAAAACAAAACCCTCCCCCAAGCCGACGGGTCCTCGTGGGGGAAAACGACCTCGACCCTCTAAGAGCAAAAAATAATGAAACCATCAAATCAAACAGAACGATATCGGACATATACATAGCGAACCTAAACGTGCGATCACTACGAACACCTGAAAAGCTGATGGAGTTGGAGCTGGCCATAGACAACATCAAATGGGACATAATCGGAATCAGCGAAATGAGGCGATTTGGGGAAGAAATTGAAGTTCATAATGGCAAATACATTCTACACTATATCGGTGAGACACCTGGCCTATATGGTGTCGGAATCTTAATCAAAAATAGTCTAGCAAATAAAATAGAAGAACTTAAAGGAATCAATGAAAGAATAGCACTCCTCAACATCAAATTACCCTCACATAAAGGTAGAGAAGAAATGTGGACCATAATTCAAGCATATTCACCAACGGAATCAGACAAGAAAGAAGGAAATATAAGAACTGATAAATTTTATAGAGACCTCCAAAAAACAGTACAAGATGCACACAAAAACATTATTGTGATGGGAGACTTCAATGGTCAAATAGGAGTCTGCGCCGAAGGAGAAGAATACATAATTGGGAAACATGGACATGGCCAAAGAAGTAAAAACGGGGAACGATTAGTCAACTTTGCTTTAGAAAACAAACTAAGCATATTAAATAGTTTTTATATGAAGAAGAATTCCAGGAAGTGGACATGGACATCGCCCAATGGAAAGCACAAGAATCAAATCGATTTTATCCTCACCAACAATCGGAAGGCGTTTAATGATGTGAGTATTATAAACCAGCTTAATTTCAACACAGACCACAGAATGATAAGAACATCTTTATCAGGAAAGCAAGCACAAAGAAGGATATATGTTCAAAACAAGATGTATAAAACTGCCCTTGTAAGCACTAGAAATAATGATGAGCTTCTCTATAATATAAATAATGCAATGAACAGAAATAGAATAATTAGTGATAAACCAGTCTACGAACGTTACGACAACTTAGTAAATATACTCAGAACAGAAACCAGAAAAACAAGTAAACAAACTGAAAATATATTATCCTTAGAAACTCAACAATTGCTTAATGAGAGAAAGGAACTTATACACAAAGTAAAAAATAAACAAACACGTCAACAAATATTTGAATTAAGTAAAAAGTTAAATTACCACATAAGCAAAGATAGGAAAATTAAAAGACAGACAACTTTAAAAACTTTTATTGCAAAAACTGGGGGAATCAACAAAGCTTTGAAGAAATTAAACAAAACTAAAATCTGGATGCCAAACATAAAAACCAAACAGGGAAGATCTGCAAGTAAAAGACAAACGATACTCGAAACCGCCACAGATTATTATAGAATATTATATCAAAGACAAACGGCAGCGCCAATAGAAAACCAAAAACAAACAACGATAGAATCAGAACCTATACCAATGATACTACAGGAAGAAACTATAAGAGCAATCAATTCACAGAAACTAGACAAAGCACCTGGTCCAGATCAAATATCTAACGAGATGTTAAAATGCACATTACCAGTGATCGCACCGAGACTAACAGAAATATTCAATGACATCATATCAACTGAACAAATCCCTAACGACTGGAGAAAGTCAACTATAATACTGATACACAAAAAAGGAGATAAAGACGATATGAACAATTACAGACCAATAAGCCTGATGTCAAACATCTACAAAATATTCTCAAAGATAATACTATCACGAATTGCTGTCACGCTCGATGAAAACCAACCCAAAGAACAGGCTGGCTTCCGAAGTAAGTTCTCGACGATAGATCACATTCACGTTGTGAGACAAATACTCCAAAAGTACAAGGAATACAACAAAGTTTACTACATAGGGTTCGTGGACTTTAACAAAGCATTTGATTCCATAGATCACGATAGCATATGGAGGGCCCTAGAATGTCAGGGAGTTGAGACCAAGTATATAAGTATACTCAAAAGCATCTACTCAAAGAGTACGGCCCAAGTCATGCTGGAAAGAACGGGAGAAGAATTTCGTATCGAAAGAGGTGTCAGGCAGGGCGATCCCATTTCACCGAAGCTGTTTACTGCAGTTTTAGAAACTATCTTTAGAAACCTAAAATGGGAAAAATATGGACTCAACATTAACGGGTACAAATCCAACCATCTACGTTTCGCAGACGATATTGTTTTATTTTCTGAGGACCCAGGCAACTTGGAAAACATGCTACAACAATTATCAGATGAAAGCGCCAAGGTAGGCCTAACAATGAACACAATGAAAACGAAAGTAATGACAAACTCAACAAAAAAATACATCAAAATAAACGGTGGACAAATAGAATATGTGGATGAATACATATATTTGGGACATCTAATATCTACAAAAGATACAATGCAAAAAGAAATAGATAGGAGGATAGCAAACAGTTGGAAAAGGTTTTGGTCCCTGAGTGAGATCATGAAGAATAAAGATATGCCTATCAAAGAAAAAAGAAAAGTGTTTAACACATGCATCCTCCCGTGTTTGTCATATGGGTGTCAGACATGGTCTCTAACTGAGCAACAACATAAAAAAATTGAAGTATTCCAAAATGGGATTGAAAGAAGCGTAATTGGAGTTAAAAGAAGGGACAAAGTGAAACTAAGAAATATAAAGGACAACACTAAATTTAAAAATATACTTACCGTCTATAAACGCCTCAAATGGAGATGGACAGGACACATGCTAAGGGAAGAAAAAGAGAAATGGACGCGACTTGTAACGGAATGGTACCCGAGAGAAAGTAAAAGGAGCAAAGGCAGACAACCTAAACGATGGGAAGATGACATAAGAAAGATAGCTGGCCCGGCATGGACACGCACTCCAAGGGACAGATCAAAATGGAAAGTCTTAGAGGAGGCCTTTGTCGAAGGACAAGCTGTATAAGAAAAACCGGTTTTCGATATCATAATTAGTTAACTGTTGAAATTAGTTTAAAAGATTGTTAAATTTACAGCAATAAAGGCTTATTTTATTTTATGCTTTATTTTTAAGCTATTGCATAGCTTTTATCGCGGGCCTTGAGCGTGGGGACCGAATCCAGAAATTCCGTAACGAAAAAACCTAACACCCGACGAGCGACGAGCTGCTCCGAAATCGGACGAATAAGTAAGCAGCTGTTTGTGAGAAAGTATATAGGTGACTAACTATATGACGCTTAACATTTTCACATCGTCTCCGTGTTAAATAAAGTATTAAAAATAGAAATAAGTAATAATTTAATAAGTGTACGTGTTATAAGTGTTGAACATTAAAGTGACAATAACTAAGTGAAAGTTTTATCCGTGAGAATATTTCACTGCCTGAGAATATATCGTTCAGCTAAAATATTTTTTACCGATTTTGAATAAAAACGATATAAAGATAAGAGATAGTGTTTAAAAGTGAGTGTAAGATCTGTATTTGTGCAAATCAAAGAATTTATTAACTATTTAAAAGCATAAAAGTGGACAAAATGTATTTTAGTACTAAACATAAGAACAAAGAACTATACAAGTATAGAAAAAATTAACGGCTGTTCGTAGTTGTTTTAGTCGTCAACACTATCTACTATAAACCACATAGTTAGTACATCGGTGGACACAGAAGATACAAAGTTCTGGGATAATAACTGGAAATAACAGCTCATAAAGCGCAGATGACGAAAATTAAAAACATCTTATCTATAACATTGAAATTAGAAACAGAAAATTTGACATTTGACAAATAGAATATACTATCATAATATAATATCAGTTTGTAAAGCTGACAGATAATTTATTAAGAGCTGGACACAAGACTTTTGCCCGTTAAGTTAGTTTCAGTGTTGCTAGTGCTTGAAAATAATATCAAACATTAATAAATAAATTAAAGTAGTAAAATTTGTGTATAAGTGTTTTAAATATGAATAAACAACTTGTGCATTTATTAATAAAGAAAGTGATATGATTTTGTTGATTATAATAAATAAAATTTGAAATGGTTCTTAAATTGAAGTTTGTAAATATAATTCATCATTTACACATATGAATATTATCTCTTTGTTGATCATTGGCCATTCGCATTAAATCATAGAATTGTTGGTAATCCATTAAATATAAAATATAAAACAAAAGAAAAAAAAAAATACTGCATAAATAAAAAATAAATAAATAATTATAATTGCATAAGTTGATTAAAAAATGCTATGCAATAGCTTTACCGCGGCAGTCCCCGAGTGCCACACGTCTTTTTTTATATACTGTAGTTTCTACAGCAAAAATGAAAAGTGTATTCATTGTGTACATAAACGTGTAGTAATATTAAATAGAGCGTATTTTTTTATAGCATAAGCGGGCAAACGAGCAGTCGAAGCCGTTTGCCAACATTCGACGCCCATATAACATCCGCACAACTAGAGATTATGCAGATGCGTTGTCCTCCTTTTCCCTCCGACTACTCACAAACCGCACGAAACGCGACAACATAGCTGTCACTTGACGCTGGTGTTATGTGAGCGACAGGTACCACCCCGGTCGCACCGGTCCAATTCGTCTGCAAAGCAGCATAGCACTACCTGTTACTATATACTGTATATAATATGATTAACTTAACAGTCAACGTTATTTAGTAGCTCAACATCACACCCTCAGTATTCACTAACAAAAACACCGATAACCTGAAAACGATATAACCACAGTTTATAACTACGATTGTTCTTATTAACAACTACTTCTACTTATATTTCACGTCGAAGCCTGTTAGATAAAACTAAAATTAAGATTGACATAACATGACAATGTTATGACATGACAATCACCAGAATACTAGCAACAAGATAAACTATATTATAGTTGTCTGTACCGCGTACTCTACACCCGAGCTCAGTAATGCATTATCCTCACCTAATAAAATCTTATAAGCATAAAGTATTAAGGTTGAACAAGTGGACGGCGCGAACTCTAACATAATGAATGCTATCTCACCTGACACAGCGAGCTAACATGTGTGCTAGAATGAAATGCACAATGATTCATTCCTAAAATGTCCTTTTAGCAAAACAGTTATTATAGAAAAACTAATAAGTATATCATTGAAAAATAAATTTATTTCAACTTTTTTGAATAACTAAACTATGTGTGTACGGGCTTTATTTTTGATCTTTCGTGATCCGTGTATTATTTTCGCCCAAAGTTGGGCTGAAATCAGTGTTGAAATACGAAAGTTTAGAAGCTTGTATTTTTTTAATGTATATTTTTTTTACGATTTTGGGTGCATACAGACGTAGATAATGATTAGATCAATTTATATTATTTTAGTTTTGGATGGCCAACGTCAAACATTGTAGTAATCACTGTTCTGCGTTTGTATGGAAAGATGAGCGACTTGTGTAACCTTAAGTATTGTATATAAAGAGTTTACCATAGATGTGTCACATCGACTGTAATTGTTTGCTGGAGTTTATTTTACAATAGAAGAAAATTACAACCATGGAAAAATATACTCCAAGTAACGCAAATACTGTGTTGTAATCGCGTCGCTGCCGACTGTACCACACCCGAGCACAGTAATTGGCTGCTGGCGGTACACGCTCCGCTGGCGTAAACATCCTCCTTGCATCGCTCCTAGAATTACACGCCGATAGACATTCTAATCGTAAATAGCTTTTAATGAGACGATCCCTATCATTGCTGCATCTTATTTACTATTTCTTTTTTACTTTTACAGTATTCATGATCAGCAGGTTTTATTAACGACAACCGGCAAGTGGCTCTGTGCGAAAAGGGTATTGGACCTTAGTTCTCCAATGCCTCAATGCAAGTTTTTCAGTGTTGGTTGGGAACTTAGACGAACCAACCAATTATAAATGACAGAAAAGGGTTCACTCGGCAGTAGGTATTTACACTTAAATAAACAAATACATCATTTTATAAGACTTCCTCGTGTTAATTCCTTTACCGTTAATACATAAAGTATTGTAGTGATTTTCCATTCATCATTATCATCATCATCATCATCATCATCATCATCATCATAATCATCATCATCATCATCAGCCTCTATTCATCCACTGCTGAACATAGGCCTCCCTCAATATTGTTGTTTTTGCATTATTTATTGTGAGTTTCTGGTGGCCCATTGGGGGGGATTGGGAAAAGGAGGGCGGCGCATCTGCATGGCCTTGGTTGTGTGGATGTGTATGGGCGTCGGCGCCATGAGGCTCCGACTGCTCGTTTGCCCCTAATCACATTAAAATGACAGATTTTATACAATTTTATAAAAATATATTTAAAACAAGTTGTGTTGTCTATTTCTTATGCTATAAATCAAAGTTTATTTTTAAGTAATTGTTTATTAAAATCAAATTTTATTTGTATTTACTTGGAGACGGGGTTCCCGGGCTATTGGAGACCGGAAACGCGTTAAGTAGATCATTCAAAAATATTGTTTCCGGTTGTGTTTTGGCTTATAAATAATTTGTTGACTTTTTGACGTAACAACGTCTAATAAATCAATGAACGCCGGCTTCAACCCCGAAAATGTCCCGTAACGCTTATTGTCCCGTTACGCTCATTGTACGCTTGTGTTTGTTATGACGTTGTCACATAAAACTATCATCCGTAAGCTAACTTTACAGACAACCATTTTTTTAAAAGGGCAGTCAGTCTTCTTATATCAAAGATACAGCAGGTAGAAAGAAGTCTTGTAGAAGTGTAAAAGGAGTGAAAATAAAAATGTATTAAGTTGACGAGACGAAGTGTACATATATAATAAGTGATTTATAAGAACTGGGTTTAATTTTTATAATAGTATTGTCACTTGGTATTTTTATATACAAGGTTGATAAAAGCGAGAGGCATTAAATTAAACCACATATACTATGTACCATTTTCAGGCTACACACCAAAAATTGGACCAATAGAATCAATATTTAGTTACAGGATATTTTTAAAGTTTTAAAGCCACTCGGCTTTAATCGACCCGGTGAGACGCAACGTGCTGTCGTCGTGCGTCGCACTGCCTTATAGATTCGAAGGTCAGTGGACATTTTACAAAGGATGTTCACGCTTCACTTTGGATATTCCCGTATTTAAGTTCTTTGAAAAAGTTTTTTTTTCTCTCATAAACTGTTTTTAATAGTTTCAGATTAACCGTAAGCATGTGTAGTATATGTGGGTTAATTTAATGCCTCTCGCTTTTATCAACCTTGTATAAGTATATTTAGGATATTCACTAGTGTCTAGAGAGTAAGGAGCGGCCCTTATCAACAGGAACTAGAAACTGGCGGCGCGTGGTAATAAATTATAACAGTAGGTCAACTCGACCTAACAAGCGACTAAGTTGAGCTATAAAAAATATTTATTACGTGCCTCGGGGATTTGACTTTTATTATAGCCCAAAAAAGGTTTTATTTTAAATTAAATATTGTTTATAAAAAATCCATAATATGTCGAACGGCTGAATGTTATGCAATTTGTCTAGTTTTGCTTTGCTATGTTCCAAAAAGAAAAGGGTAGCGAGACCTCGGACCAATTCTTTGTAGTCAAAGAGAAATCGTTTATGATTTGAGCGACGTTGACCACTTTCAATCATGTCACCCATCTCTTTACCTTCTAACTTAAAAAAATACAATTTCACCAATTTCAATTTGACCATGCTAATTTACACAATTACCGGTAAGCGCTGTACCGCGCTCTTTGCTGCATGGGTACCACCATCTTGCTTGTTTCTCCCGTGATACAGCTTTGCTGTGTTTCGGAGAGAAGGGCAAGACAGGCAGTGTAATTACGGGCACCGAGGCTTAACATCTTATGTCTCAGAATATTCAACACATGAATGAGTTGCCTGAGCTAGTCTCAATTTTGCCTATCCAACTATTGCACGAAATAATACGCGAACTCTTGTAAGCGACATTTTATGCATGCAATATAAAATTAAATGAATATTAAAAACGAGATCGTATTATGAAAATGCAATAAATATCACACGGAATGTTTCGGAGTATTATATGTACGTACGTGACGCATGACTCGTACAGTCACCGTCAAAAACATATACTTAAATATTACTTTATTTATTACACATTGCAAAAATATATAATAGCCACTGCCTTTTGTGATGGTAAAAATAATTATTATAAACATTTAAAGGATATTTCATAACATAAAACATAAAAAAAAGTTAGGAATGTATGGATGTTATCGGCGTCGACTGTACGAGTGCACGGCAGATCACACGTTGTATGAAATATGAATATCGCGGGTATCAATGTTACCAGCATTCATGATTGAAAAACTTATAACCCTGCACGCCTTTGTTACAGCTTCCCGTGTGAAGGTGAGTCTATCGACGAATATGCAACTGACTAGTTCGTGCGGTATTTATTACTAAGAGAACTATTTAATACGAACTCCAAAGTGAGATATACGATGTCTATCTCATTTTAAACCACCAAAGTCTGTTTCCAATATAATATTCTAAACTACTCAAAACAAAATAGGGCCCACCATGATTTTTTCACAAAAAGTGTTAGCGTGTTGCTTCAGTCTTATTTATGGGCAAGTTCAAGTGTTTTACCGTTAAACTTACATGTTTATGAGTTCTTATCGATCTTTTGAACAACACTTTTTTTAATTTTTACCCTCAAGTGGCCAGGCAAAACAAATTAAGGAAAAATCACCCAATGCACAATTTCTTATTCAGTTGTATTCCGACATAAGTTACAGGCGCTTTTTGTTTTGTTTCACTGCTTTTTTAATTAAGTTATTAGAGCACATTATAATGCCACGTATTCGGAACCATATGAGCATGGAAAGTGCTTCAAGAGCAGTGGTATTGCTGCAAGAGGGGGAGTCACAGTGAGCAGTAACATTACGACTTGGAGTATTGCGGCGAGCGATCAGAAATGTGTGGGAACGCTATCAGGAGACTGGCAGTGTAGCTAGGAGACCTGGATCAGGCAGAACACGATCCACAACTACTCAAGAGGATCGATACCTGCGTTTGTCTGCCCGTCGAGAGCGCGCCGTCACTGCCCATGCTCTACAAAATCGACTCCGGCAAGCCACTGGTACGCTGGTAAGCGACCAAACGATCCGGAATAGACTGCATGAAGTCGGACAACGATCCAGAATGCGCGTTGTTCGCATTAAACTCACGAGGGCTCATCGTGCAGCTCGTCTTAGATTCGCACGTGAACGTTTGGACTAGACCATGGATAATTGGAGGACTGTACTCTTCACAGATGAAACAAAAGTTAAGTTTTATAGTGATGACAGACGCGTACGAGTGTGGAGAAGAGAAGGCGAACGTTCTACCAACCCTTGCATCCGCGAGACTGATCGGTTTGGAGGGCCCAGTGTTATGGTGTGGGGCGTATCAGCTTAATGGGTAAAACGGAGTTGGTAATTTTAAACGAGGGTACCGTAACTGCTGCCAGCTACGTCGAACGTGTGGTCCGACCTCATATCGTTCCCTTTGCACAACGTGTAGGCAATAATTTTATTCTAATGCAGGATAATGCTCGTGCGCATACGGCTCGCCTTACCCAGAGTACTCTATCTGAAGCCAATATCTCAGTTTTACCATGGCCGGCAATGAGCCCCGACCTCAATCCGATTATGGGACATAATGGGACAACATTATGGGACCAGATGAAAAGAAGCCTAAAAGCAAATTATAGTGAAGTGCATAGTGAACAGGAGCTCATTAACGTTTTGAAAATGTGCTGGGAGCAAATACCCCAGGAAAATGTCACCCATTTAATTGAGAGTGTCCCAAATAGGCTCAGAGAGTGCGTTCGTAACAGAGGAGGACCCACTCGATACTAGAGATACCCCTGTGTAACCAGCCATATTCTTAAAAATAATAAAAATCAAAATTGCCAAAATCATTTTTTATGTAAAATTTTTAATTTTTCATGTTTATGTGTATTTTTAAGAAAATTAAAGTTATTTTCATTATTTTATTGATTTACGCAATTAATAACACTTTACCCTTACTACATCTACCCAAAAATAATACATTTTTTTTTATAGTTTTCATTACCGATGATAAAAACCAAGTGGGCCCTATTTTGTTTTGACTAGTTTATGTTACCATAGAGTAAAAAATATGATCTCGACGAAAAGCGAAAAATAAATATTCACGTTCCTAAAATTTTGATACTAGGGAAGAAAGGACCGAGGTGGGGACCTGGATTGGAGACTTGCACTATCGCGGCCAATTAAAATGGAAGAGATTCATTGGAAGAGGCCTCCAATGATTGACGGATATATGTCACTAGAGATGATCATGATTTAACATATTATATCTACATAGAGCAGTAGACAAAAACGTTTTAATCTTTATCAAGTAAAAGCAATATGAAACGCAAGTTTAACTGGTACAAGTATTAGTATTAAAGTTTTATAACAAGTTCAGTCATGTCATATCACTTCACCGCTGTTGCGAAGACTTTCAAATGTCACCGAGTTGAATACAAGACTCATAAAGTCTTGGATATTAGAACTTGTGCTTATAGAAGAATTAATAAATTAATATAAATTATTATTACGCACTACAAGGTGTACCAAACAATTAATTATTACAATAATACGGTTAAGCACACAAAAAAAATATTGATTTTATTTATACAAAATGACAAGAATCGCCCAATTTGCCATTCATTTTCTTTTAGTTATAAACACGAACTTGCTTGTTTCTCCCGTGAAACAGCTTTGCTGTGTGTCGGAGAGAAGGGCAAGACAGGCAGTGTAATTACTGGCACCGAGACTTAACATCTTATGTCTCAGGATAGGCAACACATTCATGTTCATGGGTGGCGTCGACCACTTACGAGCAGGTGGTACATTTGCCAGTTGCTTTTTACACATAGCCACGGTTTTGAGTAGAATCTGACCCATGTGGGACTCGCGCCTGGGAGTGCTCCTCGTAAGGGGGTACTGCCCGACCGCTACTACGCAGTCCCCGCGACGTCGTGTCATACTGGGCCCAGGTTCCCATCCTGAATCTTACACGAGCACAGGAGCGTTACTGGAGGCGCATTGAGTAGCGCCTCCTAAGTACCCTTGTTCGTCGCCCGCGGGAGGAGGCCTCGTCGGCGGCCTCCTCTCTCATCCGCTCGTCAGCCGTCCTCTGGGACATTACTACATCGCAGAAGGAGACCATCGCCCTCCAGGACTCGTCGTCACGGAGCATCGCGACGATGACGCTCGGGTGAGACAAATGAGACTAGCAGGTTCAATTTGATCCAAGTAGTTCACACACATCTTTATCTCATATAGCCAATGATCGACATTCTTCCATGAAATAGAAGTAAGTAAGTAACTCGCTCTCTTAACATAGTGTTCCCACATCCAAGCCGTTTTCACATCACGAAAAAAAAATCAAAAAAACATCCAAACCGATTTTTTTTCATTCGGAGCAAAGGAAAACACAAATTTAATATTCAATAACTTACATCGCCAGGTATCCGTCAAATTATTTGTAGCTCAATAATAAATAGCATTCGAAAAACGAAACCAAACAAAGTTCGCTCGTGGCGTGGGAGGGGGAGTAGGGGACCGAGGGCGGCGGCGGGAGGGGGCAGAGACTCACAATGCTGATTGAAAGCAAATAATGAAATCATAGGGAATGAAACTTCAGCCACACCCGCAAACACTGAAAAATTGCACCCGCGACCTCTACACCACGTACAGTCGCGTGCTACAATGTATGTAGGTACATTTTCAAAATGTAACCACATCAAAAATGTATAAAAACATTACATAACGTTGGTGCTTAGTTATGTAGATTTAAGAAAAAATATTCTCCAACGCATTGTTGTAGGTGACTGTACATAGTGAATCGAATCTAAGTCATTTGGTTCGAAATTAATAAATTTAAAATTATCAATTTATAAAGTTGCAAATTATATGCTTCTAGCTCAATATTTTATTATATTATAATAATTATTTTTATAACCATAGAATAATAAATATTATTTTCGGGAAAGCAAACATTTGACACCAACGTGGAACGGAAACGGAAGCTTACCCCCAAATACTCAAACGAATCTCAAATGTAAGTCGTACTTAAACTCATGCTACGACGTGTCAGATTCAAAGAAAAAAAGTGGGACAGCACGAGTTTAAGTACGTTTTAAAATTGAGATTCGTTTGAGTATTCGGGCGTTAGTCTGGAAAATATGAAGTCCAACTTAATTAGTGACGGCGACTTATTCTATAGACAATATTAATAAGTACTACTTCGTGACGTCACACAGTTTGTTCAGTCACAATGCGTCGTTGTAGTACCGGATATAATAATTACTTCCGGTATATTTAATATATTTTCTTCTTGGTAATATTTGATATTTTTATATAATTATCAGCGTTTATCAATATATACTCGGCTGCCTTTTTTTCTTTAACGCCGGAAAATGCTCTGAGGCGTCCCGCTGGGGAATTGAGTCTCCCCGCGCGGGTATGTGAGACTCGTTGCGCCCAAAGGTGGTAAATGGACGCAGCTCTACCCACTAAAACCCGACCAGTGTCACCTTACTGCGTCCACCTTACCATCTTTTGTGCGCAGCGAGTCCCACATACCCGCCTGGAGAATCCTCCCTCCCCCGCGGGATTTATAAGAGCATTTCCCGGCGCATAAAAAGAAAGGTGAAAGATTTGATAGATTAGTTGAAAAAGTAAGTGATCCTTAAATGTCTTACTGTTGAGCAAGTCTTCTCCTGGAGAAAAGGCGAGACTTAGGCGAGATGCCTATGGTCTTTTCCCGGCGTAAAAGAAAAAAATGCAACAAACAACACTTAAAATACTTAATAAGATGATATAAATATATTGTTTTTGTAATGTAAAAACATAAAGTACAATATTTTAACTAATATAATACTGCGCTCGTAACACCTACGTAGAATATAGCTGGAAAGTGTAGCATATTTCTACAATGTTGCTACGAGATTTTATATTATATTTTACTGTGGAATGATTTTTAAATACCTTAATACGCTACGCTCGTAGCACCTACGTAGCATATAGCTACAAAAGTGTAGCTATATGCTACGTATATGTAGTCTAGTTTCTTTTTGTTCTTGTGTTGTTGTTGAAGTTTAATGAAATTGATAAAAAAAAAATCTTCAATGATTCGTCAGAAATCAGAAATAATATTTCATTTATCTTTTAACGTCCTCAGAAAAATATGTGTAATCTCCTCTGAGCATTAAAATTAGAAATGAACATCACTAATAAATACATTCTTGTTTTATGTCATTTTTCACATAGTGTCTCTTTAATTAATAAATAATAAAAATAGAGACTTTTGTAAACTACCGGCTAGACTTGTATAACACATCAATAACAAATAGTTTTTTTTAAATATATTTCTATATTAGTGTATATCATAGATAAAATTTAATTGTTAAAGCTGATTAGCAAATATTAAAAAAAAAAGAATAAAAAAAAATTAAAGCAACAAAAAAAATATATGTTTCTTTAATTTTTGTACCTAAAACTTATAATCAACTTATTCTTCTACTAATGTACAATCTTTGCATTTACCACGTCATTATAGAATCTTTGCGTTTACCACGCGAGCCCTTATTGTTACTTTTGAAGTCGGGGTCGTATTTGTTGCTGTACCAACCTTTTTTAACTTTGGAAAATGTCTTATGCATGCCACCTTGTCCACTCTGGTGGTTATGTGATACCCGTCCCCACCATGACCTCATGGCCTCATTTTCCACCTAGAGCTCCCAGGAATATTTTGGGAGCTCTACAGCTCGAGACCCTAGTGCGGATGGTTTTAGGAAACTATATTGTAAATTTTAGTATTAATAAATAAAATGACAAATATTGGAGAAATTTTACCAACAGTTACAAGCAAACACGCTATTTACGCAACATATTTATGTGCCGTTTGCATTCGAAGTTTTTTTATTAGTGGCAGGGCGAAGGGCCGTAAAGAAAGCGGTCAAACACGCGCGGACAAACACAAACAGAGGCGCGGCCGACACACCCGCCCTCGAACAAATGTAATAAGCTCCTCGGTTCTGACCGATTACACTTACATATATCACCCGCTCTGACTTAGTATCTAGTCTGTAGTAGGTACATGCTCTCTGATAAAGTAATTAGTGCGAAGAAAACCTAAATACTTATACATACCGTTTTTCATGACGTTTGTGTGCTACTTTTACCGGTAAAAGGTAGAAGGGATGCGCTGCGCCACGCTCCCGGCTACATCGGTGCTACCAATAATATCACCTAGCAATATAGCAAATGACACATTTTTATTTTGCATCAATTGACGTATAAACGGTAATTTATCGAATGTATTGTATTTCTACTAATGACTGCACGTCATTAGTAATTGAATTAATTACCAAATGGTAATAGTCTAGCTAATCCTATGTCATTGTATCGATTGACTTTACACCAGACGGTTTCGTACTAATAACACTAAGTATCATCATTACGCTTTAACAGATCTCATCATTGTGATCATCGTGATCATCATCATCACCTTCATAATCGTGATCATATGAAGGCATAGCCACAAGTGGTATATGTATAAGTCTTAATATTTGATAAAAATAAGCAACTGAAATCAATCATCGATCCTATTAAAACTAAAAATTTTTTAGGTAAATCTTCTTTAGGCGCGACTAGAGGATAAATCAGATTTTTATGAAGTTTTACTACAATCGCGCGTAAAGAATACACGTACACACTTTTTTTATCGCAGTTACCACTTTATTTGTGACAATAGAGAAGAACATATTGTTTTCTAATGTTTACGCGAATTTCACTCATCACAATAAAACACTTTTTACGGATTTTATGTATC
This sequence comes from Helleia helle, assembly GCA_963853865.1. Lineage (NCBI taxonomy): Eukaryota > Metazoa > Arthropoda > Insecta > Lepidoptera > Lycaenidae > Helleia > Helleia helle. Next base: position 11,650,923 of record OY971433.1, on the reverse strand, counting down.
ATATAGGGTAGTTTCGAATAACTTTGTAATGATAGGACGTATGACACCTCAGTCCTCCCGTGACCATGGTTGCTGTAAAGTATCCGAAACGTCGGGCTTGTAAAAAACTTAATAAACCGCGATAAAATCCGTAAAAAGTGTTTTATTATAATAGAGATGAATTTCAAAAAACTCTATTTTCCTATAAAATGGTTTAGGTACTAAATATAAAACTTATTCGACTCCATTCTACACCATTATATCCTCTACCCGTACAGAAACAACTAGGAAAACGTCTGCGACGTGGATGTATATACTGTATAGTTAGTGTTAAGACTCTTCTTAGTCTTAGCGCGAGCTTTCTTATTCATAGCGCTACCGACAGATTTTATAGCTTGTTTTATAATTTATTGACACGTAGAGACGATGCCATAAACTTTTATTTACATTTTAATGTAGCCACATAATTATAAATTAAAACTAAAATTTTATAACATTATTTTGCAATGTTAACACGGTTGGTCTGAGGACCAATGTGACTATGGTTGTCAAAAAGTATAGGAATCTTCGGAAATGTAAAAATCATAATAAGTGACGATAAAATCCGCAAAAAGTTGTTAGGATACAAAGTTTTTATCATCATCATCCTCTATCCGTCCACTGCTGAACATATTCAACTGGAAACACACAACAATTCGGCTGCAAGGCAGCAATTTATATGTATTATACATAATATATTTATCATACACATTTAATATATTTATAATATACATTTGGTCTTTATAATTAAAGCATAAAGTTAAAGAGTTTCAGATATTTTTACAGGTTATGTTTATACTGTAGAGTGAAAACAGCATTCTGAGAGTTTACGGCTTTAACCATAAACACTATTACATCCATTTATACGTTAAAAGAAATAAAACTACTGATCTAAGTAGAAAACTCTCGAAGGTTCTTAAACCTTGTAGTATTGTTTGATTTCATTCTTATCATGAATTCCGAAGCCGGTGGCAAAAGCCATCGCTTCTATTGCATGTTATTAGTTTTCATAGCTTCACGGACCATCGAGCACGTACTTGTGGTTTATAAAATCTGACACGACGTTGTCCTGTGTCATCCTAAGATAACAGACTTCCCCCCCATGGTTCAGGCTTTGTCGTGGCGGTGGGGCTCAGTAACCTAGGGTGAGCGGTGCGCCTTGGGCGAAGCTAATTGGGCCAAGGGGACTCTTTGTACCCCTCTTATAAGAGGGGACAGAAGAGCAGGGGGCAAGGGGTGAGGATGGGATCCTCACCCCATTGTACTGTCCCGACGTTGGGAGGGGTTGTTCTGTGGTGCGGGATAACCCCTCTGTGGAGGTGGCGTTGGTCCCTTGCGGGACTGACTAGCCGTCGAGGTGCCCTGTTTGTTTTCTAGATCCGGGGCACCTCACCCGTGAGGTGATTGATTGGTGATTGGCATTGGTGGCACTCGCCGGGTTTTAGTGGGTAGAGCTGCGTCCATTTACCAGCTGTCGGGCGCAGCGAGTTCCACATACCCGCGTGGGAAGACCCACTCCCCCGCGGGATGCCTCAGAGCATTTCCCGGCGTTAAAGAAAAAAAAAAAAGATAACAGACTTACTGCGCCTTTACTCCAATGTAGGAAAAGCAATCCTGAACAATACTTCTTCGTAATTCATAAAATGTATGATATACACTGACTTATTGATTTGTAATGTTTACGCGAATTTCACTCATTTAATTAAACAAGTTTTACGTACCTATTTAATCGCGGTTTATTAAGATTTTTACATGATCATGTTCACAGTAGGACTCAAGTCCTCCCGTGACCATGGTTACTGTAAAGTATCCGAAACGACATGCATGTAAAAATCTTAATAATCTGCGATAAAATCCGTTAAAGTTTTTTTATGTCAGTTGGATAGGCAAACTGGCAAAAGTGTTACCTGATGGTAAGTGGTCGACGTTGCCCATGAACATAAACTAGTTTACCTGGAACGAGCCCAGGCAACTCATTTATGTGTTTCCTATCCTGAGACATAAGATGTTAAGTCTCGGTGCCAGTTATTAAACTGCCTTGCCCTTGTCTCCGAAACACAGTAAAGGATGGTGGTACACATGCAGACAGGAATGTGGCACAGCGCAACCCTCCCACCGGTAGAGTTCTTTCATTATAATCCACTGACTTAGCAATATTTCATGGTCCCATTCCGTCCATAATCCAAAAGTGTCATCCGTAATTAGTGATCAGTGTCGTATCCTCATAATCAAGTCGAAGGGCGTTTGTGCCTTAATGAGAATTTAATTGAGGCACCGGCGGTGTCGGTGGTGGTGATCCGTCGACAGATTCGCTTAACTACATCAGGCCGAGCGATTACGGTGCCTAATGTAATTGTTCTGTTCAACAATTTTGAACACCAATGTTCGAAAGTGAGAAGGTTTGAGACTTTTGTCTTGTTGGGTTCAAGAATCTTAAAACGTTTCAGGAGAAAGTTGATCGAACTTAAGAATGATGGCGGATTTGTGTAGCTGATCTGAGTTGGATTTGTGTAGCTGATCTGAGTTGGATTTATGTAGCTGATCTGAGTTGGATTTGTGTAGCTGATCTGAGTTGGATTTGTGTAGCTGATCTGAGTTGGATTCGACTGACCCAGCATCGACCGTCTTGACTTTTATTTCAAAACGTATTTATTGTTGGCAATAGACAATGTAATTATAATTGTTGGTAACATTGTTATTGTTGTCTATGCGTTTTTTAAAATATGTCCTCTCTTCCTTGTTCGCTCTGAGATATTGTAACATGTGGTTGGTCGTTTAATAAAGCAAGTACAGATTAATATTACTTTTTATTTATACATAACTACAGGTTATGGGCCCAGATTCGTAAATAATTTCGAAATATATAAAAAGTAAGAAGAAAACTGCACGTGAAAATTACCGGCACCCGGCATTGTATTTTGACTTTTGAGGTTAAGAAAATTGCAAACGGGCGGGAAGGCGTGATCACGAGCAGGCAGGAAAGTAAAAAGGCGAGAGCAAATATGGACGGAAATCTTAGTATCATCAAGTTAGAGGGGCCGAAAAACTGGAACACCTGGAAGTTTCAAATAACAGTCGTATTAAGAGGTAAAGATTTGTTAGATGTGGTCGAAGGTACATTTAAAAAGACTGAAGAAAATACTCAGGCGTGGCAGACGAAAGATTCGAAGGCTCAAACTATAATAGTCACACGTATTAGTGAAGAAGTTATGATACATATAATAACATGTAGCACGGCTGCGGATATGTGGAACAAGTTGATTGCTGTCTATGAACAAAAAAGTGAAACGAATATACATATTGTACAGCAACGCTTTTTCCAGTTTAAATATGAAGAGGGAATCCAGATGTCTCTTTTCCTATCTAAAATTAAGGAAATGCAGAATCAATTGCGACAATTAGGAGAAGAAATATCAGATAAATTTGTCGTGACTAAAGTGCTAATGTCATTGCCTGATTGTTATAAACATTTTGTCTCAGCCTGGGAGTCGGCACCTGACGAAAAACAAACTTACAACAACTTGGTGGCGAGATTATTAATTGAGGAGGAACGTATGAAGGAGAAAGCTGATGAAATACCGCAAACGTCAGCCTATGTCGCGAAAAATACAGTGAATAAGAAAAGTGTAAAGTGCTATAAATGTAATAGACTTGGACATTATCAGTCAGGGTGTAGAAATAAGTTGAAAGACAGTAATAAGACTGATATGGTGAACAGATCTGGTAATAAAAGGTGTTTTTACTGCAACAAGCTTGGACATCTTAAACATGAGTGTAGATATCGGCTAAATAAAGAGAGTAATGCATTTGTGGTGTCTGGTACAGTTGATAAATTAATTGAACATTATTCGCATTCAAAGTGGGTGGTAGACACAGGTGCGAGTGAACATATGTGCCGTGAAAGACAATTGTTTACATCATTTTCATCTCTTGAAAAGAAGTCTGTAATTGTAGGAAATGGAATGGCAATTAGTGCATTAGGTTGTGGACAGGTGGTAGCGCAGGTATTCAATGGACATGAGTGGATTGATACTACGTTCAAAAACGTTTTGTTTGTACCTGAGCTTAAGGCTAATTTATTATCTGTGAATCGTGTGACATATAAAGGTTATATTATGAAGACTGATGAAAACAAATGTAAATTCTACAAAAAGGAAATGCTTTGTGCAGTTGCAAATCGTCATGGAAACATGTATATCATGGAATTGCGCCTGAAATGTAGTAATGCAAATACAACTCGAGTGAAACTGAACCTAAGTGAGTGGCACGAGAAATTGATGCACCAAAACATAAAACAGGTTAAGAAGGTGCTTGCAAACAATAATATTGAGGCAACTGATGATTTCCTTGGTGATTGTAAAGGATGTAAAAAGGGCAAAGCACATCGCTTGCCTTTTAATATAAGTCAAACGACAACTTCAAGGACATGTGAATTAATTCATGCCGATGTGTGTGGCCCAATGGAGGAGACTTCCATTGGAGGAGCCAAGTACTTTCTTCTTCTCAAAGATGATTTTTCATGTTATAGAACTGTCTATTTTTTGAAAGGGAAGTATGAAGTCAAGACTTATGTTGAGAAGTTTATAAAGATGAGTGAAAATATGACAGGTAATAAAATTATATACTTCCGGAGTGATAATGGTTTAGAATTCGTATTATATATTCGAATAAGGGCATGAAAGAAATGTTTGCCAACTGTGGAATTATACATCAGAAAACAGTCACGTGTATGTGAGAATCCACAGCAGAATGGAAAATCCGAACGTGAAAACAGGACATTGGTTGAAGCAGCTCGATCATTATTGTATGCTAAAGGATTACCAAAGAAATTATGGGCTGAGGCAATAAATACTGCATGCTATGTGATAAATAGAACAGGATTGAGCACTGACAAAATCAAAACGCCATATGAGGCTTGGACAGGCAGAAGATTCAATATACAAGATTTGGAGATATTTGGAACACCAGTATTCATACACACCCCGAATGAGAAGAGAACAAAATGGGACCCTAAAGGTGAAAATGGACTTATAGTGGGGTATGGAGAAGAAACAAAAGGATATAGAATATTTTTTGAGAAAAACAATACCGTTCAAATAAAGAGAGATGTTATATTTTTAAAGAACTCAAAGAAATTAAATCACAACATAATATTGGAAGATGAACAAGAGGAGAGAGAAATGTCAAACCAAAATGTGAATAAAACATTGCCAGAGGAAGACTCAAGTGGTACAAGTTCTGAGGGTTCCGACATAGGTAGTGTGTATGAACCATGTACAAGTGAAGAGTGCAGTGATGATGATGCAATGGCCACGACACAGCCATTGATGAGAGAGCGTAGTCAGCGTATGAGAAAGAAAACTATGTTTTATAGATGCAACAATGCAGTCCTATTAGATGAGGATGAACCGAGAACATATCGGGAAGCTATGAGACATGAAAATGCGTCAGACTGGGAGGAGGCAATCAAGACAGAGCTAAACACATTAGCAGAAAATAGGACATTGGAATACTGTGAGAAACCAAAGGATTGTAAGGTAATTACTAGTAAATGGGTATTTAAAATTAAGAATGTTAATGGGGTAAAACAATTCAAGGCCAGATTAGTAGCTAGAGGCTTTGAGCAAAATGATGATATTGATTATAATGATATTTATGCACCAGTAGCAAAACTAACCACTTTTCGAATCTTTGTATCTGTCGCAACCATGCTAAACTTACCAATCTATCAAATGGATGTCACTGGAGCATTTCTTTATGGAGAAATTAATGATGATGTATACTTGCAATTACCAGAAGGGGCATTTAGTGGAAATAAAAATATAAGTCTTTATATGGCTTAAAAAGGTCTCCTAAACATTGGAATGAAAAGTTTAACTCAATAATGAGTAGGGAAAACTTTATAAAATCTAAAGCTGATTCTTGTCTTTATGTAAAGAACAATGATAAATATAAAATATGTGTGTTATTGTATGTAGATGATATTTTGACTTTTGGAACAGAGGAAAACCGTGTAAATGAGTTTAAATATATGTTGTGTAGAGAATTTAAAATGAAGTTTTTAGGTTTTATATCAGACTTCATTGGTATTAATGTAAAACAAAATTTACAAACCGGTGTAACTGAATTATCACAAAAAGAATATTTACAAAATGTTTTACGCATACATATGGATAATTGTAAGCCCTATTGATCAAAATTTTGTATTTAATCAGAACTGTAATGAAAAGCCAGATAAAGGTATTGAAAACTTATGCAGACAAATTATAGGGTGTCTTATGAATGCAGTGTGTAGTACAAGGCCTGATTTGTCTATATCTGTATCCATTCTAAGTAGGTATCAGAATAAAGCTAATAATATGTTATTGACAGCGTTGAAGAGAATGTTAAGATATATTAAACATACATTAGACTACAAACTTGTTTATAAATGTGATGATAAAAGAAAATTAATTGGATATTGTGATGCCAACTGGGGTGGAGATTTAGTTGATAGGAAATCTACCACTGGGTTTTGTTTCATGTTTCAAAATTGCTTAATTTGCCACTCGCATCCAACCGACCAATCATGTCACAGAGATCGTCTTCCAATCCAAACTTACAAACGTAAAACCAGTCCAAAGGAAACGTACATACAAATCCCAAACACGACACTAACACTTAAATCGCATTAACCGTTTTATATATGCGGCGTGACACACTTGTTGATTTTCAACTTCGTTAGGCGAGCCTTCGTGTCTCCAGCGAAATATTGGGATGCAAATGAGATGGGCGGCGCCGAGGCGTGCGGGCGCCAGACGATCGCCAACTAGGTTCGTCAAGATGGTGTCCGTTCATTTGTTCAAGGAAGTCGCTTTGAATATTCATGGGGCTATTAATTGTGAATTTTAATCATTACATCCTTACTAGATTTTAAATTAGCATGACTATTTTTGCAATTAAAAAAAAAAGTCTACGTATGCCTTAATCACGAAATTAAATGAATGTTTTATATCCTGTTGCCACGAAGACAAGGTATGTGGAAATACAGAAATCTGTGAAATAAAAATGACAAACATGGGAATACAACGGACATTCTACTCAAAAGCTCTAATAATCTAACTTTCTTACTTATAAATACAAAAGTGAGTAGACGATGCTCATCAACTTACCTATTCAGAAATTACATAAAACGAAAATATTCTCAAAAATTATGAATTATAGACACCTATTATGTATATCTATGTATGTGTGGTGTAAGATTGTCGGTGAACCGTAATTAACGCTTGTTAGCAGCCGTCATCGCGCATCCACACGGCTGACTGAGCCCGCGCCGCCGCCCCGCCGGCCTCACAAGTGACACACTGTTATTTCATACTAGTAAATATTAACTAAAACAGCGTCAACAGTAAATAATAAGGCTAAAAGATAAGCTTAGCTACAGCATAAAAGTTTATTATTATATTATACTGCGAGCGTTTGAAATGTGGATTCTTCGATTTTTTTAAAAATATCTTCTTAATTACTTCGAACTATGTCTAATGTCGACCATTGGTCAATACAAAAGTGGCCTTCTTGAGACACTTTCAAAGAGGACCCGTCTTCAAATCTCTACGGACAATCCTTGAGGGCAAGTTATCGGGTAGAAAGCCACCAGGAAGACCATGGCGAAAGTGGTTTGACGACATCAAGGATTGGACTGGACTAAGATACCACCATATGAAGAAAATATCCCATGATCGGATTGAGTACCGAAAACTGACCTCCAACCTTCAATATGATGATGGTGATGATAATGATTATCAACCCGTTTTGCCCCAAGAAAGCCATATACACAACAGGTTTTGTATGTTTTTTTTATGTTAGTTGGATAGGCAAACTGGCAAACGTGCCACCTGATGGTAAGTGGTCAACGTCGCCCATGAACATAAACTAGTTTACCTGGATCGAGCCCAGGCAACTTATTTATGTGTTGCCTATCCTGAGACATAAGATGTTTAGTCTCGGTGCCAGTAATTACACTGCCTGTCTTGCCCTTCTCTCCGAAACACAGCAAAGCTGTTTCACGGGAGAAACAAGCAAGAGAAGCAAGCGCTGTGCCGCGCTCCCGGCTGCATGGGTACCACCACCTATGCAGCCGGGAGCGCGGCACAGCGCTTCCCTCCCACCGGTAAATGTGGACCGTACGTAAGCTTGTTGGGAAGTGATTATAATATTTACTACATTTTTTCTTCTATTGCGCCGGGAAATGCTCTGAGGCACCCCGCGGGAAAGTGGGACTCCTCAGGCGCTGCACCCGAAAGGTAGTAAGATGGACGCAACTAAAACGGGACAGTGCAATGGGGTGAGGTCCCCATCCCCGCCCTTTGTTCCCCTGCTCTTTTGTCCCCTCTTCTTATAAGAGGGGTACAAATAGCAGCTCCGTCTGTTCCATTTGCTTCGTCCAAGGTGCTGGGTTCACCTTAAGCTATTGAGCCCCACCACCACGACAAGCCTTGAACTTGGCAAGGCTTGGTGGGGATTATAGTGACTACCTACTCGAACAGCTGTAATTCAAAGTATGTAAAGAAACAATCGATTTCTTTATATTATACCGTTGATATAAAAATTACCCAAAAAGGGTAACCATAAGTTATTATATTAGTCAAACAATTTGAAAACTAAATAGCATTCACAGCATACGAGTATGTACTTCAGCAACGTATAGAATCGTACATGGGAGGTTGTAATACCACTACGTAGGGCTAGCAGACGGCGTGGTATAAACGAATTACAAGGCCGTTTGAAACAGGTGCAGGACACACAAGCACAGGATGCAGGCATGTCATAAAACAGCAATAACAATAACCGCGTGTCATGTAACAGCAATAACAATAACATGACGTGTTTGCTGCATCGCCAGTGAACATTTTATTGAATTAAGTCGTATGCGCTTTTCTAACGTCCACATGGACTTAAGTTTATTACTTATTATAATATATACTCAGTTTGGACATTATTCACTATAAAACAATACTATTACAGTCAGCGCCAGTTTAATCTTAGCACTCTAACTTCTCTAAAGACGTAACAGACACAAATTCGATTTTATATGAGCATTCACAGTTGTCATATTGCTGTTCAATCTAAAGTGGTCAATATAACTGTGCAACATATTTTCCAATTTTGTGTGAGCTGTTATTGTATTTGTTGGCGAATAATAATAATAATACTTCATCCTCCTCCGCAGTTTCGAAACAAATAAATGACATCTGAGAAACAAATCCACGTGGTCTTTTTTTTTTTTCATACATTCTTTATTTTGATGTGCAATTGGACATGACTCATCATCATCATCATCATCATCAGCCGTTACCCCCGTCCACCGATGAACATAGGCCTCCTTTAATTAACGCCAAGACGACCGATGCCTTGCCACTTGTATCCAACCCGGAACGGTTACTGCACGGACATTATTAATGTGTAGGTATATTTTTGGGTCCTAGTTCCAGTTATGAGTCGGTTGTAAGATGTAGTGCTGCCTTGCGGCCGAATAGTTCCGGACGACCGGGGTGGTACCTCTTGCTCACATAATACCGGCGTCAAGTGACAGCTATGCTGTTACGGTTCGTGCGGTGTGAGCTTCCAGTGGCCAAAAAAAAAAAGTGGGAAAAGGAGGCCAATGCATCTGCATAACTTTTAGTTGTGCGGATGTCTATGGGCGTCGGTAGTCACCATAGCTCTAGGGCTTTAACTGCTCGATTGCCTAATTATGACATTAAAAAAGTTACTTCTCTATTCAACAAAATTTGTTTTAATTAAACAAAATTCAATAACACATGCGACGAAGTTAATACATGAAATTCCCAAATGTTATTACAAAATAAGGTTACATTAATAAGGCCAATATTGGGGCACGTCTTGGAAAACTGACCTCGGCGAGTAAATAAAAGTGTAATCGATGGCGCGAGCATAAATCAGCCTCCCCCGGCTATGACGCCGGAGCCTTCAATTTGGCACATCCTTAAAATGACACACGAGAACGTTCCTAACGACGGAGCGTCACCTCTTAAAACGTCACTAAATATGTCGAGTATTGAATTATCGATATGACACTTTTTTATATTTTCTTTGGGATTCACGATGAAACTCTCGAGACAGAAATAATTTTCATTTACTCTTGAAGCTGACTATGTCGAGCAGCGAACGGAGAAGGGGTGATATGTTATACTTATCAATTTGACTATGATACGATGTAGTATGTGTCTGGAAATAATGAAATCAAACTTGGAAAAAAAATAGGAATATAAGAGGCGCAATTTTCTTTAACCATTTCCTTTTTTGATGACGCAGGTTAATGCTATCACATGACCATACTAAACCACCCGCGAGCGCCATCAGCGGCTTTTTGAGGGTCCCGGATCTGCAGGCAACAGGATCACCTCAGCGACAGGCTGGCCCCGGCGAATGTCAGACTACTCTTCGTAAGAGGGGGACTGCCCGGCCGCCACTAAGCAGTGCCCGCGACGATGTGCCCAAGCTCTTTCCGGCTTTCTTTTTAGGTAATTTATACTTGAAAAAAACATTTAAAATACATCCATATTATATGATCAAATTTCAAGCTTGATAAAGACACCACTCGCAATGCGGAAAATATGAGAGGGGAATAAATGCGTCGAATAAATGAATTATGCTGTTTTTTTTTTGTGGGCGTAGCGTGAAACGTGTAGCACCACGTAGCCTATGCGCTACGTGGTGCTACACGTGTAACATAAAGCGTGTAGCGAGCAGCCTGAAGAGCGTAGCGTGTAGCGTGAAGGGCGTAGAGTGTAACGTAAGTACGTCAATGTGGAAGTAATCAGGGCGTCGCAGTAGACAAAGTGTCGGGCGGGCTTTAATTGGCGGTCGGCTAGATTTATGCGACACCGCCGAGCCGCTAGTCATGCGGCCGATTTCACACACACCGCACCACCGCATGGACCCATCTTTACCCACCGGTGCCGACGGATCTCACCCGGCTTAATAGTTTTATCTATCGAATTTAGGTTTTTACATGTTTCATAGACATCGACTGGTATGTCATAGTATTATTCGCTGACTCAGAAGTTACATAAAATTTGACTTTCATAAAAAATGTCTCATGTGTATCTACTTAGGTATTATATATAACTCTTAAACTCAAAAGTCTTAATGATAAATTGTCATTTCAAAATCGACTTTTTAAGATATCGAAATGGAAAATAATATAAAAACAAGGCTTAGGGAGGCTAGTCCTGTTGACTGTTTTTATTATAAAACATATTACCTTTATTTTTTATCCTCAAAATCAATTTATTTGGACGAAAACGACACCCAAGTATTCTCGTATATATTTTGGCATAAAAAGCTTTTTTTACGCCGGGAAATGCTCTGAGGCATCCCGCTGGGAAGTGGGACTCGCCAGGCGGGTATGTGGGACTCGCTGCGCCCGAAAGGTGGTAAGGTGAACGCAGCTCTACCCACTAAAACCCAGCGAGTGCCACCAATGCCGCCTTTCTTGAGGTGCCCTGAATCTATTGAGCAAACAGGGCACCTCGACGGCTAGTCAGTCCCTCGAGGGACCGACGCCACCTCCACAATGCTGGCGCGAACAACCCCTTCCAACTTCGGGACAGTGCAATAGGGTGAGGTCTCATCCTCGCCCCTTGCTCTATTGTCCCCTCTTCTTATAAGTGGGGTACAAAGAGCACCTCTCTTGGCACAATTCGCTTCGCCCAAGGTGCTGTGCACACCCTAGGCTACTGAGCCCCACCGCCACGACAAGGCTTTAGGCAACCATAGTGGGGTTTGCATAAAAAACCTACTTGTTATCTGTACAGTCTTAGTTTAAAGTCGATAATTTACGTGATAGCGTCATAATTCGTCACAAGCCGATCACCGAGGCCGATCGTGACTATTGCTTGTTCCGCGCTCTCGCTTGCACGCTCGGCTCAAGCGGAACGTGACACTTTTTCGTGCGTGCAGTCGGCGTTCATCGATTTATAAGTCGTTATCACGTCAAGAAGGGCCAATCGTTGGAAGCTTCGTAGGGCAATGTTGACAACTCAATATGAAGAAGCTCATATGCTATTTTGCCTAGTGATACGAAAATAAATATAAAAATATTGTTAAAATGTTTATTATTGCAGCTTCTATTATGTTGGGCTAATGTTATTGCGAACGCAAAGAAGCAAGTTATGTGCTTTTACAGCGAAGTGTATTATTGCAAAGACAGGAATAACGAAGGTAAATTGACAAAGACCAGCATACTTAGGAACGTTCCGATGACAAGGTAATTTTAAATTGTTCTAAAATGTAAGACGCAGAGAACACTGATAGTAATACGAACCGGAATTCGCTACCATACATTTTATGGCAATTGTAATTCTGTTATTAGGCTTTCGTTACGGAGAGGTTCTTGAAAATGAAAACTGGAATTTTTATGTTCAAATTCCTCTTAAAATAATTACGCCGCCCTAAAATATATTTTTAGAAAAATATAGCACTCCGGCCGAGACTAAGTTTCTCCGAGCCTTGTTTTCGCGGGGGTGAGGGGTGCGGCGTGTTGGAGATCGAGGGCGGCGGAGGGGGGGGGCGTTAAACTAACCCCCTGGCAGGGTGAAGCGGTGCCATTTTCAATTTGCTTTATTTGCACTTGTTTTAATAGCGATCTCTCCTTATTGCGCGCGGACGACCATCCAAATTGCTTCGTGCCTGGACGCCTTTTGATTAAGGCACACGCCACGGAACTAGGCGTAAAAACAAAGTGCCCGACTATTTGTACACAAGCCGAAGATGTTGGGGGACATATTGGATCCGATTGGACGGTGGGAAGTTTGTGGGCACGTGACCGAAACAACATTCGTTCCTCCATAAAACACCTTCACTGGGATTGAAGAGTTTTGGATAGTTGTTATGTTCAACATACTCATCGTCATTAGCGATGTAAATTAGTTTACTTACAACATTGTGATCTTATTTCAGGATTATATTTTGTTCATAATTTTCAGGATTAAAAGCTCAATTTTATTAATATTTTCAATTTTAGCTAACTACTTTGTCTGTGGCTAATACAGTGCTACGAGCATCTCGCTGTCCTCTGTTTTAGTACGCGTCGCCGCGGATGACCTGTGCTGACGGCAATTCGGCCGCGCTGGCGAAAGCGTCACTGTTAAACAACACTTAAAGTAGAAGTAGGAGTTAGACGTGTGACCAAGAACCCTCACACTTTAAATCACGACACAGGCTCTGACGATGTTCATATCATCAGAAGGCAAACGAGCAGTCGGAGTCTCACGGCGCCGACGCCCACACACATCCGCTCAACCAGAGGCCTCACAGATGCGCCACGCTCCTTTTCCCTATCCCCCCAATAGGCCACGGGAAACTCACAAACCGCACAATAGCATAGCTGACACTTGACGCCGTTGTTATGTGAGCGAGAGGTACCACCCCGGTCGTGCCAGCCCAGATCGGCTGCGATGCAGCAGGACATGACTCTTACTAAATAAAAAACTACCTCTGACAATTTAACAACTATAAACACCCAAAACGGAACAAATATTCCGTATTAATAATCAACCAAAACATATTCCTCCTATATCCTATATAGTACTTGCAATAAACCTCCATACGGAAACATTCATGTTTGTATCAAAAGCAAATATACAAACACAAACTTAGCGTAACAAATTTCTTGTCCAACAAATAAAACATTCCAACATATTAAATACATGAACAAACATCACATTATATAATCAATGGGCAAACTCAATAAAGCGGTGAATAAATATTAAATCGTAAAAGGAACATCGACATGGGTGTACAAACACGTGACATAACGAGGTGAGTTCAAACAGCCGTATAAGATATGTGCAAATAATGAGTTGTGTTCATAATTCCATGTGCACCATAATTGTGGTCGCGTGTCAATAGAGACAGGTGAGGGACAGGTGAGGAGGTCGCCGTGTCCCGTCCGTTCTGTCGCCATTACAATCGGATTACATTAATTAATGTGTTGGGTGACGGTAAGCGTGTGGGAAACTAGATTGACCGCGAAAGGTACTTCTTTTGTGTGAGGTGTTTATTTCAAGATTCGAATGAATAATGAAATTACTGTTTACAACCATTTCATCATTTGTTTTGTATGCTTAATTATTTTAACGGTGCATGTTAAAAAGTGATTCAAATTGTATACAAAACTTTCGTCTGAATGTATTACGTTTTTTTTTTTTAGAATTTTCGTCACGCAAAAACTGTAGGAATTTGGTAGGTATACATGCTTTTCTAAACTCTCTTTGAAAACTTGAAGCAAGTAAGTTGAAGTGTCGTATTATTTAGTTCATTACAGCAAAACCGCAGTTATAAAAAAGAGTAATTCGCATGAAGATTTGAACTTTAACTTAAGCTTTATCAAACTTTGTACTTAATGTCTTGAGAGTCCTCTATTCCATTTTTGGAATTAATCCCGCAATAACCAAAGTGCTGAAGACCTTGAAACGCATGAACCGATATTGATAAAACATGTCTAAAAACACCACTTGAAAACCTGCTTCCAAATAAAAAAAACACATCCAAATCGGTTCACTAGACCGACAGTGTACATACAAAAGGACACATACCCATATCGGTTCGACTTACAACTCTTTTGCATTGGGCGTTAAAATAACAAGTATCAATAATTGCAACCGCTTTTTTATTTAACCATAAACAGACATTGACTGTCAAAATGTGCAGCCAATTAGCGTCGCCGGCGATAAAGCGTTAGTTTATTGAAAGTAGCCGAGCACGCTTGGGTTGCCATATTAATTAGTAGTATTGATATGGTGGCCGGGAGTGGCCGCGCGGCCGCTGTCATCGTTGAGGGATTGCACGCGGTCTGCGCTTTGTTGTTTCATTTTGTCAATGAAAACGCTATTTAAAATTGGTCTATTTAATTAGTGCCGTTACAATACGACCGTCCGCAATGGGCTCCGCCGCGGACGGGATAATTAGAGATTTTGCTGTTCTGTTTCATTTGATACGGCTTTAGGATGCATAATATTAATACGTCATACGAATCTGTGCTATTTAATGAAGCCCAGCGTAAACATTTTCATTGTTGTGCGGTTGTGTTTGATGTAATTTCGATTGAAATAATGTGGAGTACGTATCAAAATTAATACATGCATTGACAATGTAAAGTCACACATACGATATATAGACTTCTCAAAATGTAAAATTACTTGAACCTGAACCTTGTTTTATAGACTCATCCTTTATTCCATCCATAACCAAATCCTTTATTTAGTATTCGCGTAAAGTATAAAATATTTTGTACAGTTATTCCGCTATTTTGCTTAAATCTATCCCAAGTAATACAGAATTTCTTATCCAGTAGACAGAATACGATTCGAGTAATTGTTTTCAGAACTGTTCAGAAATACTCTCGTTGCAATTTGAATAAGATATATCTAATTGGACTACAGCGAATATTATGTTTAGCACATATTTGATATTATACATTTGCTTATCTTTAATAAACGAAGTATAAGCACATAGTTTATAAAAGTAATAAAATATGTTCCACAAATGTTTATTCAAATAAAAGCTACAAAAATGTCAAAAAAAAAATTAGGATTCAGGTATCAGTTCATTAACACGCAGGTTCACCGTTATGATTTTACCTATCGCTGGTAATACAAATGGCCACCAGTTCTAAGGGTCTATTCAGTGCAATGCGGACCGTCCGCGCGCGGATTAGGGCATGCGTCCGTCGCGTATAAAGTCGTTTAGTTCTTTTTTTTTTCTTTAACGCCGACAAATGCTCTGAGGCATCCCGCGGGGGAGCGAGTCTCCCCACGCGGGTATGTGGGATTCGATGCGCCAGAAAGCTGGTAAGTGGACGCAGCTTTACCCACAAAAACCCGGCGAGTGCCACCAATGCCGCCTTTAGTGAGGTGCCCCGGATCTAATGAACAAACAGGGCACCCCGACGGCTAGTCAGTCCCCCATGGGAACGACGCCACCTCCACAGAGGGTCCCACACCACAGAACAACCCCTCCTAACGTCGGGACAGTACAATGCGGTGAGGTTCCCGTCCTTGCCCTTGCCCCCTGCTCTTTTGTCCCCTCTTCTTAATAAGAGGGGTAAAAAAGCCCCCTCGGCTCAATTCGCTTCGCCCAAGGTTCTTCGGGCTCACCCTTAGGCTACTGAACTTCACCGCCACGTCAAGGCCTGAACCATGGTGGGGAAGTCGTTTAGTTCTACTCGGATCGTATGCGACGCGGACCGTTATATGGCCGGCACTTTCATATTTTAGTCTACAATATCATATAATAATAATAATATCTATGGACGCTTTCACACCACGTCAATCTGGCCCCGTGCTAAGTACCTACTCGAAGAACTTGTGTTACGGGTACCAGACAACGGAAATATATTTAATACTTTATACAATACATATATTTAAGATTTTTATTATATAATACACATATTAAATACACATCCATGACCCAGGAACACAGAAAATATTTTAGTTCCCTGGCGGGATTCGAACCCGCAACCTCCGGCTTGAGCGCCAACGCGCTTACCACTGCGCCACAGAGGTCGTCAAATACATTGACCTATTTAAGTATTTTACCTTGTTACCTATAAAACACGTTTTGACTTAGTTTCCTAATGTTTGCGCGAACTTCACTCATTATAGTGAAACAAATTTTTACAGATTGTATAATGATTTATTAAGATTTTTACATGCCCGCGTTATCCGATACAGCAACCATGATCAAGGGATGACCAAAAAGAGACGTTTTGATTTAATTTAATAATATCCTAAAACTTTTAGAAAATCTGAATGCGTAATGTCACTTACCTCAGCCAATGTCTCTTGGCGATGGCGGTGTGGCAGCAGATGGCGTCGTACTGGTCAGCTATCCACACGATGAGGATGATGTAGAACGCCGTGGTGGTGTCGTTGAAGAACTCCGACATGATCGCCTCCATGCCTGTAACAAGTTGTAACACATTACTGTTTGTACAACTCTCTTCCTCCTTGCTTCGTCTTCAGTGCTGTGGGTAGTGACTTTCCTTCTGTATCACTTTCTCTTTAATAGTTTCTCTCCATCTATTTCTGGTGTGGTCAACGTTGTACAACTTTACAATAGCTTTATTCATCGGTTGGGATACGGTAATGTGACCTTTTACATGGGTACAACCATCCTGCTATCTTCCATGAAACAGCTTTGCTTGTTTCGAAGAGAAGGCCAAGACAGGCAGTGTAATTACTGGTACCGAGACTTAACATACAATATGTTTTTTGTCTCAAGATAGGCAGATCATTTAATAATTTGCCTCACATGGGCAAGTCCCATCTAAACTCCTTTATGTTTATGGAAAATCCTGACCAAGTTAACATCAATTGACTCGTATAAAACCAACAATAACCAAAAAACAACAATAACAATCATTTTTTCAATTAAACCATGTAAATTAGTTACTTTATCAGTGCATACGCATTTGAAATATAATACTAGTTGGTGCCCACAGCTTCGCTTGCGTTAACTAACATTTACAACCGTATCCGGATCGATAAAGATTTTTTATAGCCTATGTCCCTTTTCTTTTACGCCGGGAAATGCTCTGAGGCATCCCGCCTGGGGAGTGGGTCTCCCCAGGTGGTTATGTGGGACTCGCTGCGCCCGAAAGATGGTAAATGGCCGTAGCTCTACCCACTAAAACCCGGCGAGTGTCACCAGTGCCGCCTTGGTGAGGTGCCCCGGATCTGTTAAGCTAACAGGGCACCTCGTCGGCTAGTCAGCACCGTAAGGGACCGACGCCACCTCCACAGGGGGTTTGTCCCGCACCACAGAACACACCTAACGTCGGGACAGTACAATGGGGTGAGGTTCCCATCCTCACTCCTTGCCCCCTGCTCTTTTGTCCCCTCTTCTTATAAGAGGGGTACAAAGAGCCCCCTCGGCTCAATTGGCTTCGCCCAAGGTGCTGGGCTCACCCTAGGCTACTGAGCCCCACCGCCACGACAAGGCTTGAACCTTGGTGGGGATAGCCTATGTCCCTGATCCAAGGTATAAGCCATCACCATTTAACTTTCAGTCAAATCAGTTAAGCCGTTTTGCCGTGAAAGATCAACAAACATCCAAACATACAAACTTTCGCCTCTATTATATTAGTAAGACAAGATATATTTCATAAATTTCCATTGAATAGACATCTTTCTATATTACATTACTTATTTTATTCAAAGCGCAAGTCGGTGGCAATAAGTCACATAGAAGCGAGCGCATACATTAACACAATGCAGCACTGCATAACCGCATTAAATATCGCGGGCCGCATGTGAGAGCTACACCACCGACAGTCGACACCCGGGCGACATCGGGCGACACCCGGGCGCGTCGGGTGACGAACTAATTAGGTGTCGACAATTACCGAGCTAACGACCGAAATCCGAGCTCTCGCCGGGAGCTTATTAACCGCTCAACATGCAGTAGGTCAGTGCCTTAACAGAGCTCCTAGTACGTTAGCTTTCCTCTGCTCCTTTTGTTAAGATATTATACGTCATCATCATCATCAGCCTACGAATAATATTATAACAAATGTGTGTGGTAAAGGCTATTATGAAATAAAAGATTTTATTGAAGATACCACACCTTGGGAATAAGACATTCACTGTTTAGGTTTTGCATGGACATGACGTACCTATTTATATACTATGTATTTTATGTTGATGACAAAAGAGCAACCCTAAAGTTTTTTTTTCTCGTTTTTCTTGGGGGAGTCTGCACACATTTTCTTCTTTTTTTGTTTTTTGACGTATTTCAAGTGTACGAGTGGTTACCTACGAAATAAAGATATTTTGATTTGATTTGATTTGATTGAACATAAGCACATAAATCGACAGACGTATAGTTCAGTACGCTAACAAGTAACCCATCGCATAATAATGAAAATCATGTTTTAAGACGCTGAAATTTAATTATCATAATATTATGTTTAATATAATAAACAAGTAACAAGTTTGGCAGTAATGAAAACATCGTGAGACGTACGCGCCTGATATTGTCTTATACTCTTTTTCGTATCTCACTATGGTCAGGGAACTTAACAATGGTCACTGACCATTGTTAGGTTAAGGCCTGCCACCCGCTTCAGTTTTACAAAATAATGTAATGCATAACATAAGATACGATACGCGGCAATTGAATGAAATTGAAGTCCAGTCGGGCGGGCGAAGAATCTAATTAATAAGCAATGCACCACCGTTCCTACACGGTGTAATTTATGCCAAGTGCAATTTAATTGTTCGGACATAGTTATATGTTAAACGTAGGTCGAGTCATGACGGAGGTACCGTGTTTATTGTATCAGCGTAGTCCTCATCAAAATGTAAATAAGGCGTCGCGGCGCCGGCCGTGTTATATTGAGTTATGCCGTCCCAATTGTCTGAGGGTGTCGTGTTTGTTAGCGGTCATTATACGTATATGGACATTGCGTGGTCAATGGTTACACTTAGACGGATTGTTCAGATTTCGACCCCGTTTTCACAAATAAAAATATTTCTGTTTTATTTTTATATTATATTTAATTTTCTTCGAGCACATATTCGTAGATAATGTCGAAATATCGAGCTCCGCAAAAAAAAAATGTAAATATTTCGTTTTAAATAATTTGTCCAAAAATTAAAAAAGGCACTTCACATTTATTAAAAGAGAAAATAAAACCAGGACATTTACCTGATATAGATATCTCTATATTTTTTTCTAAACTTTATATATAAAAAATATATAAGTTTATGCTATATAAAAAAGTGAAACAAATTTCTGCACGACCCCTAAACATCAGCGATGCTCTGGAGACCATTTAGATTTCATGTTTTTGCCCGTAAAGTCTGCAACCACACCAAAATAGTCATAATATTGAACCTCATCATATTCACATTAACATTTTTGGTAATATGTATCAATAAAATATACGGAATTGGAATATGCACAATAACCCAGTTATCATTTAACAAAACAATATATTTGACACGATTAAAACCGGTATTAATGTGTTTTCCAATAAGTGAGCTGTGCCGCGCGTGCCGCCCGCTCAGCGTCGGCGATCTTCGTCTTCCGTCGGAATTAAAATTAATAGCGGACGGCGTGTCGACGGGCCGACGGTAATTTGTTTACCCGGCTCTCCCGGATTACTCCGTATGCTCCGTTGAATCGGGAACACCCGTGGCTTTAGACCGTACACCTAACACTTCACACATCACATTTTTCAACCGATTGAATCTCAGTTTCAGCTAGCGATATATGAATAGGAACGTTATTTTATATAAGCAACAATAAGAATAAATTAAAAGTGGTCAGTATTTATTTTCCGTAATTAATTATTACTTGTAGTATTATAAGCCTGTATAAAAGCAAGCAAAATTAATTAGGAGTGGTATTATTATAATTTGACGTACAATTGGACCTGGACAGCTGAAAGACGTGGCAGGCAGGGAATTTTACAATTAAAATAATAATAATAAAAGCTAAAAGAATGATTAAAAATTGTTTGAATCTTGTGAAAGGGATATATAATATATATAAATGGATATAATATATAGATAAAGGAATATATTGGTACCACACCTGCGACATAATCCTAATATTTTTAATAATTGTATGTATGTATGTATTATGACTAAATAACAACAATTAAGTTTTGGTCTGTACTTCCTTAAAACGATTTTTTTTTTGATTGCAACATTTTTGTTGAATTGTTTTATTATTTTTTTATACGGGCTAGGCCCACCACTCGTTCCCACCGCTGCTACTCCTACTTTGTTGACTTGTATTACATATTTGACGTGTTCAAAATCAAATGTTACAAATTTTATATCTACCAAATGAATATTTTGATTGTGAATTGAATAACAGGAAACCAGAACGTGGAAATTTGTTTCTACCGAAGACTAAGAGTATTTATTACCATGTTGGTGTTCCGTGTTGGATGAAATGCTAGTGATTTGAGTCAAGCGTTCGGCTTGACTCAAATCACTAGCATTTCAAAAATATAAGTATAGTTTCAAATATCCCTTTTTAAAAATCTCACAATTTAATATATTGTCTCACATAATAAACAGAATATAGATATGCATATGAATCCGGTGTCAATAGCAGGTAAGAACTGCGGGCGGTCCACGGTAACAGATGTCTGCAAGTGATACCTGCAAGTGCTGTCACATCAGCTATGGCCGGGAAATTGGACCCAATATTCCGACATTAATGGTATCCTTAAAGTAATATACAGAGACAAATTACAATTCTATGCTAACAACTTTCGTATAACTGTATTTCATACATTTTTAAGATTAGAATACAATTAATAAAAACCTGAACGAAAGATGAAATAACATAAAGAAATATCGCCATGCCGTTTACCGTCACGGCATTCGAATCAATTTTATTGACATGACGCTCCTTTAGATATTCTACATCAAAAACTTAAAATAAAAAAATAATTAAAATACTACATGAGAAAAAGAAATTACAAAACACAGGACATTAAGTTAAAGTTGGCAACTTAAATATAGATCGCAACCGCAAAGCATGGGGCAAAGTACCTCCGTCCTCCACGGATGTCCCGAGGTGGAGGTACGGAGGTATGTACAAATTGTTGCTCTTCCCGGGGTTTAATCAAGGCACACCCGCCGCGACAGCTCGCT
This sequence comes from Helleia helle, assembly GCA_963853865.1. Lineage (NCBI taxonomy): Eukaryota > Metazoa > Arthropoda > Insecta > Lepidoptera > Lycaenidae > Helleia > Helleia helle. The sequence continues at coordinate 11,629,228 of OY971433.1, read as the reverse complement.
ACCGACTGGCACAAATTGAGAATAATGTACTCTATGACCTTTAGGGTTTGTGAGAGACCTTAAATTAAACCGTGTCTTATTCCGTTTCACTCTTTTTTAATGCAATTAAGTAGACTGCGATTTTGCATAGTTTTGAATGTGAAATTCATGTATATATTACGATTAGATATTTTTTTATTCTTTTGTTTCCTATTAAATATAACAATAGTAACAAGTACACTGTGTACAAGGCTTTCTTATGTCTATAAGATATCTATCTCTACTTATAAAAGATGCAAGCTGTATTACACCTTCTTTATTTTTTTTTATCTTTTTTTTCTTTAACGCCGGGAAATGCTCTGAGACATCACGCGGGGGAGTGGGTCTCCCCACGCGGGTATGTGGGACTCGCTGCACCCGACAGCTGGTAAGTGGACGCAGCTCTACCCACTAAAACCCGGCGAGTGCCACCCATGCCGCATTTGGTGAGATGCCCCGGATCTAGTAAACAAACAGGGCACCTCGACGGCTAGTCAGTCCCGTAAGGGACCGACGCCACCTCCACAGAGGGGTTGTCCCGCACCACAGAACAACCCCTCGCAACGTCGGGACAGTACAATGGGGTGAGGTTCCCATCCTCGCCCCTTGCCCCATTGCTCTTGTGTCCCCTCTTCTTAAAAGAGGGTTATAAAGAGCCACCTCGGCTCAATTAGCTTCGCCCAAGGTGCTGGGCTCACCCTGGGCTACTGAGCCCCACCGCCACGACAAGGCCTGAACCATGGTGGGGAAGCTGTATTACACCTATAATTAAGGCAGCATTTAGATATAATCAACTTGTTACATGTGCAAATTTAGCAACACAAACAACGATCGCAATTTATTAGTTCGTGGACAAGGTAGGTAATGGAAACACGATTAAAAAATTACATCTGAATAAAAAAGAATATCGATAACTACCGACACAAATGCAGCTAATGAATGTAATAATTGATAAATTTATGTAAGAAAATTAAATCTTCATCATCATACTCATCAGCCCCTATCCGTCCACTGCTGAACATAGGCCTCCCACAATAGACATAAATACGAGAATGATGATCATGATACAATGATAAAAAACTAAAGAGAGGTGTCAAGGGACACCCGGATGGAACGAAGTTCCTTTCGATTAATTAGGAATTGTGAAGGAATTGTAATAAAAAAACTACAAAAAGTTGTAAGGAAAATAATTATTCGGGTAGGTATAATTTTTGTATATATATGTATGTATTTTGTATATTTTGTATAATAAATTTTTTTTGTGATTTTTTTATCGATAAAAATCAGAGCATCTCCCGGCGTAAAAAAAAAAAATAAAAAAAAGTCACCGAGATCGGTGGGATTTGAACTGGAGTTTATTACTAAGCGGCCCCAATAGTGTAACAAAAACAGCTACCGACGCAGTGATATGCCAATCAAAAGGCCGCACGGCTTACAACTATAGCAAAAAGTGTCGTTTTAACTTTTCATCTTAATTTTTTCCGTCTAGCCCCCTTTCATAACGCGCGATAAGGAACTACGTTCCAGTAACCAAATCTTTGACTTGTATTTTTTTATGTTAGGTGGATAACAAACTGTCATAAGTGCCACCTGATGGTAAATGGTTGGCCCTTGACCATAAACTAGTTTACCTGGAACTAGACCAGGCAAATTATTTATTTGTTGCCTATCCTGAGACATAAGATGATAAGTCTTGGTGCAGGTAATAACACTGCCTATCCTGTACTTCTCTCCGAAGCACAACAAAGCTGTTTAACGGGAGAAATGAGCAGGATAGTGATACCCATGCAGCCAGGAGCGCGGCACAGAGCATCCCTCCCATGGTACATTACCACGTCCATATTTTGTATGTTATAACCGGCCTAAGATATTTTAAATAAAAGCCGGTCAACACCGTAAAGAACAAGTTTATGCCTGTAAATGTCAATGTTAATTAATGCCTTTCAACAAAATATCCTAATTATGGCATTATCAACTTACAACGTATGGGTCATAAAGTGCTTATGGTGGTGGATGGTGGTATATTGGTGCTAACCATGACAGAAGATTAAAAAGGAGCAGACAAGACGCGCCTCGGTCGTATTGGTCTGCCTGATATGAAACTAAGATTTTCATGTCCGACAGACCAACCATCTCGCATTTGAGGATAGGCAACGCATAAGCGAAACGCCTGACACAAGAAGGGCTACTTTCGAGTCTCAGTTCGCTTATGTCCACTAACATAAAACTAGGTGGGCGAACGCTAAAAGTGTCGACTAATAATCATATCGATTGCTATAACGGGAGCGGCACACGGAATGCCCGCGGCGCTTATGTTTCGGGGCTAAGCCGTGCATCGGAGATCCGTCTTTACGAGCTCGTTAGTGGAGGTAATCGCGACGTTGCAGGAGCCGGATTATGCCTCTGCATTATTAGTGTTTTTATTGATTCACTCGCCTTCCGTCGTAAACTGAGATTATTATTCGCGACGCCCCCGTCCCGCGGGGGGGCGGGGGGAGGGCGACTTGTTTTGTTACTTAATCGCAACGATAACAACGTTTAACGACTAGCTAGGTGACTGGCGAAATTCCACTCGGATGTTTAGTGCTCATTCTATTTTCATTAACCATTTACCCACTTAATGATCCAGATCCTAAGGGAGTGATTCAATGACTCGGTGTGTCCATAAAATTGAAGCTTAGCGTGACCCGACTATTGAAATTGACTCTCGCGCGCGACTAATTAATACCGTGGACTTGTTGCCTTAATGTACTTCATTCAATTAAATTCACAGAACACCTGTTAGTAGGGATCTCAATATGGACGGATAAAAAGCTGGAAACTTCAGTATGAATATTTTATCCACGACTTTACGTTCTTGTCAAGAAGTTATCTCAAAGATATATTTTAGTATCGTAAGAAGCTATAACTTATACTTACATAACACCTTGGTGACTTATGCGTTATTATACGTTTTTAATAAACGCCCTGAAGCAACTTTTAAGTAAATGAAATTTCAAAAGATTTCCAATCGACTATCGATTATATTAATGAAATTATTTTTGATACTACAGATAGTATTTATATAACTAATTTGTAAGAGGTAGTGCCATGCTGCTTTGCAGCTGAATCAGGCCGGAACGACCGGGTGGTACCTCTCGCTCACATAATACCGGCGTCAAGTGACAGCTATGCTGTCGCATTTCGTGCGGTTTGTGGGTTTCCGGTGGCCCATTGGGGGCATAAGGAAAAGGAGGGCAACGCATCTGCATAATCTTTGGTTGTGCAAATGTGTATGGTCGTACATAGTCGCCAAACTGCTTCGACTGCTCGTTTGTTCTCCTATGCTTTTAAAAGAGAATTTCTACTAACTTAGTATTCATGACTCATTTCCACTCCAGACAATTAAACAATATTGTAAAGAAAAGAAACTCGATTTACAAAGCTATTACTACAACGGACCACAAAATGGAACCAAAAAGGAGGCAAAGTAGTTTCATATTTAGTGCCCATTCAGGCTCGTTTATCTCACCACGAGTTCCTGTTCATCTCCGATTTGTGTCGCGCAAGGAGTATGCATAAAGCCTATTGTGTCCCGTCTAAGTCAGATTAGCTCACGACGGTCTCCACAATATAATCTGCCTATTATACGATACCATCTCAAATCGTATTGATATTGTACGGAACATCATTATAAAGCCCATATGAATATTGGTAGGATCTTTTCGGAGTCGGGTTTATTGTGCCACTTGCCACTCGCATAAAATAAATACGTATTCAACAATTAATTCAAAACAGGCTAATGATAGTAAATACTTGTAATTTATACCTGCCATTAAATTATCCACATTTTACAGCAAAAACGGATACCAGCATAACTTTGCTCTCATAAAAAATACTTTTGCACAAAAGGTTGCACACTAAAAACAGATTCTTAAAAAGCAAACAACATTATAAATAGCAGATAATACATGGGTATTAAAATACACCCAATAAAACAATAAAAAACACATATTTATAAACAATAATAAAATTTATTGAAGAACAATAAAGATCAATTTAGAAAAAAGATTTTATGAGCAGATGTTGCGCGGAGGGCCCGCCAGTGGAGTGGCAGGAGAGTCAATCATTATATCTGTTGAGGGAGTTAATTTCGGTAATCCGCTTTGCCTCGCCGGAAACATCGCACAAATTACACGAGTTCGCTTCTGTGAGAAATACTCAGGTTGTTTGTAGGCGTTAGTATTTCTAAGTTATAATATTATAAGTGAGATCTATACAAATAAAAAAAATTGAAGTGTCTGTTTGTAATTTCAAATTAACAGCTTTTTACTAAATGCATATGAAAGTATGTACGATACTTAAATCAAAAAATCAAGTTTAGAATTTTTAGTCTGTCTGTCTGTTTGTTCAGGCTAATCTCTGAAACGGCTGGACCTATTTTGACGGGTCTTTCATTGCCATATAGCTGATATATTAAGGAGTAACTTAGGCTACAAAAATAATCATTATCACTCCGGATACGGATGTTAATTTAAGTTAACGGTGACGAAGATGCGGGCAACAGCTAGTTTTAAATAAGACGTTATTATTAAATACCTTTTTAGGGTTCCGTAGCCAAATGGCAAAAAACGAAACCCTTAATCATGTCTCTCTGTCTGTCTGTTCGTCCGTATGTCACAGCCACTTTTTTCCGAAACTTTAAGAACTATACTGTTGAAACTTGGTAGGTTTATTCTGTGAACCGCATTACGATTTTCACACAAAAATAGAAAAAAACAATATGGCGGGTTATATAATAACAATGGGGGATTCCCCATACTTAGAACTGAAACTCAAAAATCCGTCCACGCCTGCACTAGCGAGGCCTATGCCTCGCTCGATGAACGCCAAGACGGCCGATCCCTCGCCACTCGCATCCAACACGGACCGTCCACTGCACGGAGATCGTCTTCCCACCTGGTTAATGGTCGGCCTCCATTCTTGAACCTAGTTTATTATCATTAAAATATTTCACCCTTATAGATATTTCGAAAAATTCCAATTGAAATCTTATAGTGAAATGGTATTTCTGCTTTTTCAACATAATTTTAGTATCGGAATTTTGTAGCGGAAAATTGTTTAAATTTATAAAAAGGAAGGAACGTCTCTAACAATTTGACTTATTTCTATACATCTTTGAATCCTTATAATCCGTACAGGAGATTCGAAAAATCCGTGTGACCTGTGTTTACATTTTTTATCAAAACTTGTCGGTTGGAAGGATGTATATCTTCCGCATGCCTGTTTGCATGACACTTAGGATCATTTCACCGACACAGATTTTCCGTTCCGAATAGAATTGTAGACGGTAGAAATACTGGCACCGAACTTGATTGTTTATCAGAGCGATCCATCAAGTTCGTTTTTTTTATGTCCGTTATTTTTATTAACTGAGCAGTCGTTTTTTTATGTCAACTGAGCAGTCGGAGCCTTATTCGTATGGGAGCTAGCAACGTTTTCGAGAGAGAACTTCAGGTAGGCCAGTTTTTGGATATGCTCTCTCTCTCAGTCTCCCGGACGTCATACGGGCTATCTGGCTGGCGGTAGTGGTTGCGTTCATCAGTCCTACTTGTACAGGTCCAATATCAATTTTTCAAATCATTTTAGGGAGTTTCTTTCTTTTATTATTATTTTTATTGAACTTTTTATTATATATTTTTTATTAATATTAGGTTTTTAGATACTTAAATAATATCATATAAAAATTTCAGCGATACTGAAATATTTATATTTTTAATTTAAAATTAGCGTCTGGCACAGTTTAAACAACAATAAAAATGTATAGCAAAAATAGATTCATGTTGCAAAAACTTCAATAAAAATAATAATAAAAGAAAGAAACTTCCTAAAATGATTTGAAAAATTGATATTGGACCTGTACAAGTAGAATGCGCACTGATGAACGCAACCACTACCGCCAGCCAGATAGCCCGTATGACGTCCGGGAGACTGAGAGAGATATCATATCTAAAAACTGGCCTACCTGAAATTCTTTTTTTCCCGACGTTGCTAGCTCCCGTACTATATGGTGACTATCGACGCCCATAGATATCCGCACAACCAAAAGTTATGCAGATGCGTTGCCCCCCTTTTCCCTATCCCCCCCCCCCAATGGACCACTGGAAACTCACAAACCGGACGAAACGCTACAACATATTTGTCACGAGACACCGGTGTTATGAGAGCGAGAGGTACCGCCCCGGTCGTGCCGGCCCAATTCGGCTGCAGAGCGACATGGCACTAACCTCTTACAGAGGTATATATACCTCTCACAGAGATAGTATCTATGTTTATTTATGTCACTTAAAATCGAAATCTTTGGTTTTTGATTATTATTTTCGCCAACTATACCTAATTGTAAATTTACTTTAGCAGTAACAGTCTACATTCTATAAAAATATATTGTTATTAAATATTCCAACACAACGAATTTAGGCTATCATTCGACACGATAATTAAAAAATAGATCAGTGTTTCAGGGGTCAGGCTCGCCCTGCGGTCAAACCAACATTTACCGACGGATCGAATTACACCCGCCTCGTGTAATTGATTCACTGTCCTCTGGCACGCCTTTTTGCCACTAGATCGTGAAAAAAAAACTAAAATCCGATAACATCGGATTTTAGTTTTTTTTTTTCATTTTAATTTCACTTTAATTCTATAAAGTTGCACATTTACTCTTGACTCCGTGGAAATGGAATCGCCCCGACCATTTAGTTTAGGTAATAGCGGCAAAATCGATGGGATTATTTCAAATATGCATATAACTATTTATATACAGGGTGTCCGGTTTCCGATGTCCGATGCTTTAAGGGGTTAAAATACAATTAATTTTATCGACAAATCAGAGATCCATGATTTTTTTTTAGCCATCAATAAAAAAATGGCAGCACTAAAAAAAAAATTGTTGGCGAAGCATAGATGCTTGTATTAATTTAACAATATCTACCCAAGTAGAAGACTTTCAAACACAAAAGTGGTCTCAAATGTTAGTTAATAGTGTAGACAATAAATCTAGATAAAAAATATTCTTTTTTAATTTTTCAGTATTAGTAAAAAACATTTTTGAAAAAATAAATTAGACAACAAATTGATGTCTAATTTATTTTTTCAAAAATGTTTTTACCTGTACATTACCTACCTACCTTGGCTGACACCGACTCCAAAAGTAACTATAATGACGTGGTAAACGCAAAGTTTGTACATTAGTAGAAGATTAAGTTGATTATATGTTGTAAGCACAAAAATTAAAGAAACTGTTATTTTATTACTTTTTAGTTTAGTATTTTTGAAGTCGGTTTTAATTTTTTGTAAAATGTTTTTATATTGAATATATCATTATGGGGTGCCATCTTCATATTGAAGTTTGGAGGAGCTTTTGGTACTCCGTCCGATCAAGGGATATTCTCTTGATCTGGTAGTAACTTAATCCGGTCCAATCCTTTATGTCGTCAAACAACTTTAGTCATGGTGTTCCTGGTGGCTTTCTACCCGGTATCTTCCCCTTGAGGATTGTCCGTAGACTTTGGAAGACGGGCTCTCTTTTCAAGTGTCCAAAGTTTGATTTGAAATTGAATACAAGTCAGTGTAAATAATAACTAAACTAGAGTTATACGTGATCTAAATATAAGCACTATAACAGTAAAAAAATACAGTGACTTATTATACTAGGGCAAGGATAGCGAACCAGTGGCACGCCCTCAATGGCACGCGACCCAATATTTTGGACACGCCAACTAGTACTAGGATACCTAGAGATATTAGATGCACTAATTAAATAATCCAGTTACCACACATTAGGCGCTAGAAAATGTGTCATCGGTGGTCAGAGTGACTATATACTATCTTTTTGTACGTGACAACGTCTTATAATTCGATGGAGCCGGCTGCAAGAACGAAAAAACATGACACATGCGGCGTTACCTCGCTCTGAGGCGTTCCATTTTCTTTTGACGTTGTCACGTTCAACTATCATCAGTAAACCGACTTTACAGACAACCGATTTTTTTGTTGGAGAATAAATAGTTTTGAGTTGATAGTATTTAGTATTATTATTGTCCCAATAATCATAAACTTTAAATTATTTAATGGCACGCGGCTACGGATTCGTTAAACATTTTCTAGACATATGGTTCGTCGATGCATAAAGATTCACCATCCATGTACATGGTTCAACACCCCGGTTAAAACTAGCGACTTTTCGTCACTTGCACTCTGGGCCTTTTAGCTCGACTTTAATCTATACCTACAGATAAATAAATTGGAGTGTCTGTTTGTAATATTAAAACATGGTACAAGTCATATACCAAAATAATATTTTTAACACTTTTGTCCGTCTGTTGGTTCCGGCTAATCTCTGAAACGGCTGGGCCGATTTTGATGGGAATTTCACTGGCAGATAGCTAATGTTATAAGGAGTTACTTAGGTTATAAAATAATCATCATCAATCCGGGTACGACTGTAAATCTAAGTTAACGCAGGCGAAGCTGCGGGCAACAGCTAGTTACGTATATAACCAAACATTTTCTACATTTACTCCTCTCACTATCAGACTACACGTTCGGATGATCGCAGAATTCTATGACGTATTCCGATACGTTCCCGCCCGTATCTATTTCCACGTCGGGTGCTGTTCAACTGCACGGAGCGACACCCCACGAATGGACCGTACTCCACCCGTTACATATATCTTGTAGCTAGAGACGTTTAGATATTTTTAGCACATTTTTAAGGATGTTTCCGACGTCCGTATGGGTATTGACAGCAATGACAGCTTTTTTTACAGATGTGCGGAACGACAACACTAGTCACTGACATCGGGCTTCTTTAAGTTAGATGTATAAATTAAGTTTATATTTTTTTATTGTTATTTCAAGAACATAATATTATTATCATTTCGATAACAGGTCAAATTCTATTAACATTATCAATATAATTATGTAGTTGTGACATATAATCGGAAAATCCCTAGTCTTACTTCATGCTCGTCAGGGGGTCCTCACTGCAGCAGCAGTGAAGACGCTGCAGACAACAACCTGGCGGAGTACCCAGCTTGGGCGGAGTACCCAGCTTGGGCGGAGTACCAAGGGCACCCCTCATCGCTGAGGTTGGCGCGAATCTATCGCTCCTTGTGGTCATCCGATCAATGACTGTCAGTGAGAGCACGTGGTAGGTGGTCCTCTCTTTCTGCGAGGACGTGATGTCGCAGAAGGAGGAGGCGGAGAGGGAACGCACTGCTGCCCCTACCCACAGGCTACGGCAGCGACAGGTGGTCGCACCGCCGTGAGCGACCTGTGCGCGACCGATCGGGGGATCTGCCGCACGCGTGTAAGGCCCGAGCTATAAAGCACCCTTTTCTGTTTAGGGTGCCTTAAGCGGAGAAGGTGGAGGGGACGCCACCCCCTGTTTGCAGAGAAGAGTGCCGGATGGCACACCGTTGTGGCACGGTGCGAACGTCCATAGCTCCCTCGTCGGGTCACCCAGAGGACGAGGAGAACACCGCTGGGGTTTAGTGGGTAGAGTCAGCGCCCACTTTACCATCTTTTTGGGCGCAGTCTCACATAGCCCCCGGGCTCCCCCGGACCGAGTAGTATGCATAAGACCATTCCCCAGCGGCAACAAAAAAAAGTCGTACTTCATGGAATAATTAATTGATTTTGCCACCTACAATGAAATTATTTAACGTATCTAAAGTCGATGAATGTATACAAAAACGGTTACTATGCTAATATACAGAAAATCGATATTAATTATACAAGTAATTTTAACTTAAAAAAGGCAATTCGTTAAGAATATATTGCTTCGGTCCTTGGAGGAACGCAGAAATTTCAGATTGGCTTTATAAAAAAATCATAATGTCTGTACGTATTTCGAAATGAAAAACAAGTAGAAGCCACTTGGGAGGTAAGCGCAAGCAATATTGCAGAATTCGATTTAAAACTACGACAAGCTGCCGACCTATCAACGTGCTCTAAAAAAATTCTCAAACAAAATGCCCCGAGGCGAATCTTTATTTATTTGGACGTGTATTAAAATATACGATCGGAAGATTTCAGTGCTATCTCAGTATATGACCAGGTAAGATCAGAGAAGCGGGAGCGGAGTTTGACATTCATTCCCCATCATGGTTCAGGACTTGTCGTGGCGGTGGGGCTCAGTAACCCAGGGTGAGCGGTGCACCTTGGGCGAAGCTAATTGGGCCGAGGGGGCTCTTTGTACCCCTCTTATAAGAAGAGGGGACAGAAGAGCAGGGGGCTAGGGGTGAGGATGGGAACCTCACCCCATTGCACTGTCCCAACGTTGGAAGGGGTTGTTCTGTGGTGAGGGACAACCCCTCCGGCGTCGGTCCCTTGCGGGACTGACTAGCCGTCGAGGTGCCCTGTTTGTTTTCTAGATCCGGGGCACCTCACCAAAGGCGGCATTGGTGGCACTCGCCGGGTTTTAGTTCGCGCAGCGAGTCCCACATACCCGCGTGGGGAGACCCACTCCCCCGCGGGATGCCTCAGAGCATTTCCCGGCATTAAAGAAAAAAAAAGAGAAAAAAAAAAAAAAAAGAGTTTGACATTTATTTAAGGGCATATTGTGTCGTAGAACACGAAGCGCCTAATGTTCTAAAAAACGCGGCTTTCATTCATTATAATCAAACAACTTTACGGATTTTCCTCCCAAGACCATGGCAGCTATAAAGTATCCGAAACGTCGGGCATGTATAAAACTTAATCTTCTTCTTGAGGTGCCTCTCCAGCTAGTGAAGGTTGGTAGTCAGCTCTGCATATTTTTCCTTATCTAACACTTAATAAACCGAAATAAAATCCGTAAAAATTGTTTCAATATTAAAGCGCATTCGTGCGGGATTTTTTATGTTAGTTAGATAGTCAAACCAGCCTCATGATGGTAAGTGGTCAGCGTCGCCACGCACAACAAGTTAACCTGAGGCTAGTTCAGGCAACTGATTTATGTCCCCACCATGGTTCAGGCCTTGACGTGGCGGTGGGGCTCAGTAGCCTAGAGCCAAAAACTACTAAATAAAAACAATAACAAACAAAAAACAATTCGTAAAAGAAAAACACCATCGTAAAAGTATCTCATTGAAGGTCTATTACTATCAGAAAGCTAGCTTTCCAACACCAAAAGGTGTCAAAACAAAAGATACCGCATCCATGAACAACCCAACACCTCCCATGTCGGAGGACACAATCAAAAGTTGTCCGTAGGCCCGCGCACTTCCGCCGGATGTAGCCAGTTTACACAAACTGACTTAATTCATCAATATCCTGCTCACTTTGATGTAAGTCATTGGGCCTCGACACCGTGATACATTTTACGCGACCTTTTACTCGCATCATGTTAAAATACACTTCAAACGTTCAGCAATTACTATAACATTATCATCATTATCATCATCAGTCTCTATCCGTCCACTGCTGAACATAGGCCTCTCTCAATGAACGCCAAGACGGCCGATCCGTTGCCACTCGCATCCAACATGGACCGGCCACCGCACGGAGATCGTCTTCCCACCTGATTAATGGCCGACCAACCCTTCGTCTACCAAAACGTGGCCTCCACTCTTAAACCCTATTGTCCCATCAGCCATCCGTTCTCCTGAGTGTGTGACCAGCCCACTGCCACTACAACTAATTCTTTTCGTGATATCGGTAAACTTAGTTCTACTAAATTAATTAATTAATTACTATAACATGTGGGTACTAATTTATAGTTTAAAAAAGCAATGTTGTTTTTTTCTTGATGTACCTGGTTGGTGGGTAATTCATGGGATAATATGTAAAGTAGGTATCGGTTTTTAATAAGTGTGCAAACTGCAAGTTATTCAATGAATATCAAGTCGACAAATTGGTAAAAATTAGGCTATAAGATTTCACTATATTATTTTCGATATATTTTGATGTAAGTACATAATACAATTTAAGCTAAAAGACGGCTGAAAATCTTAATCGTCCAATCAACTTAATTCTTTCTAGACAACCTCATCAAACAGGCTTTGACAATACAATGCATAGAACTTAACCCAAATGAAGGTATCATTTGGGTTTTCCCAAAGGAATTAAGACCAAAGACAAATATCATATTACATTATTAACAAAAGATTTCTAAGGACAAGCAAAACCATAAATAGACCGGCTTATCACCCGCGGTATCTAAAACTAAATAGAACATACAAAATAACGTGAAAATAGAACTCTTCTAGTAAAAACCGGTGGGAGGGAAGCGCTGTGCCGCGCTCCCGGCTGCATGGGTACCACCATCTTACTTGTTTCTCCCGTGAAACAGCTTGGCTGTGTTTCGGAGAGAAGGGCAAGACAGGCAGTGTAATTACTAGCACCGAGACTTAACATCTTATGTCTCAGGATAGGCAACACATAATTGAGTTGCCTGGGCTCGTTCCAGGTAAACTAGTTTATGTTCATGGGCAACGTCGACCACTTAACATCAGGTGGTACGTTTGCCAGTTTTTGCCTATCCAACTAACATAAAAGAAAAAAAAAAAAAAGTCGTAAAAATTTTGAAAAGATCAGTAATTATAAAATTATGTACAATTAACAAACTGTCAAAACCCAATGAAATTGCGTTCTGTTTTCTGTATGTGTTTCACCTTTAGCCAGAACTCGGCCCAGTGGTTATTAAGAGTCTCTTGCACAAGACACACGTAGATGGCGAATCATCTAACTCAAATGATAATAATCCAGTTTAGTTATAAACACAGACTACTTTTTAGTAAACATTAATTAAAAGTACGTTTGTTAGTGAACGTATGAATGCATCACATCGATATGTTTGAGTTGGCAGCGATCGCGAAACTAATTACACCTCCGGGCAGCCTCTCCTCCCGGCAACTTCAAAATCATCCCTCTTCGAAATTAACTCCGATGCGGTTTGTCCCCGGGACATACTACGTATTATCGGGACTGAAGTGACCATACTAGGAAAAACATATTCGATGATCCTGCACTATTATTACAATAAATTTAATATTAATTAGTTTTATAGAGCATACTCTATAAAAAGTTTGAAATAAAAAGCAAAATTTAAAAATTTGAAAATAAACCCACGACGGTTAAAACATAATTGAAAAATGATTAAATATTTAAAAAACCCCGACATTTAAACAACAGAGTATCAGTTTTCATCTACGAATAAATAATAAGTCAGGAAATGTAACTGTGTTATAAAAATGACCCAACAAAATCGTGTCCAAGTAGGCGGGGCTTAAAAGTCGTGTCCAGCGCGTCATCAGTCGGACATTTTTCTTACAAGAGAACCCACGTCAAACTTACGCATACGTTTTCGTCTTTTCATTATGAATTGCAGCTGCTAATCATCATGCCATCATTTGTAGTGAAGTGGTGCAGGAGCCATACAAAATCAAAACCTCCAGGGATTACTTCTCACTAGTAAATAGTAGTAAAATTATATTACATTCAAGTACGTTAATGTAATAAGCAAACCGAGATGGTCAATACTATGCAAAATGAAGTCAGTCAATATTTGAACCAATGTAGACCTTCTACATTTTATTTATTCTTCATGAAATGTATAATATACCTAATATGTTTATATTTTTATCATTATTTAAATGTATATCGATACAATTGAGGTATTTTAAAAATGATTGTGCATTTTGCTTGCTTTGTTTTCTTTTAGTATCCCAGCCGATCCAATTCGGCAAAATAAGTAGTTAGCTGCAATTAAGCTTGAAAGACAAGGGGAAGAGCCGATAAGGAGCTAGGCGGTGCGGCTGGCCAAAGTCGGGCTCGACCTCGTGATCAGCCGCATAGAGAGGTTAGGGCTTCGGGTCAGAGTTGAGAAGACCAAAGTCCTGCTCTTCCGCGGGACCGGCCGTAAAGGACATCGTCCGGGAGCTACCCTCCAGATCCGAGGGGGGAGGGTCAGGATGAGCCCCCAGATCAAGGGACGGAGACGGAGGGTGGACCTTCGGCCCACATTTGTCAATATTGGGATTGAAGGTTGTGAAGGCGGCAAGTGCGCTGGGCAGACTCCTCCCGAACCTCGAAGGAACCAGCGCCGCCTGCAGGCAGCTATACTCCGGAGTATGGCGATGTATGGTGCATCCATTTGGGCGGGTCACCTTACCGCGAGGGGTAAGGCCCAGCTGGTACCGTACAGTATCGTGGGTGACAGCCACTGACCTAGCCGGTGACCCCCCGTGGGAATTTGTGGCGGAGGTTCTTGCCGAGACGCATTCATATGTCTTGGTTAGGAGGGCTCCCGGCGAGAACCTTACGTTTTACTAGATCCTACGGGTTCGCCGACTAGGACAGGAGCATTAATACGGAGGTGGGGGGAGGACCAGGCACGGCAGTCGTAAGACAAAAGCCTAACGGTTGCTTTGCATTCAGTCCTCGAGCGTTGGATGCGCCATAAGCACAAACCCCGTCACCTTCCGTCTGACACAGGTGCTGACCAGGCATGGTTGCTTTGGTGAATACCTGTGCCGGACGGCCCACAGGGAGTAACAGTATGTTACGATTGTGGCGCGTCGGTGGACTCGGCCGAAAGAAATCATTGTAAAATATTAAATAATATTGTTTTATTATTGACTTGGTTCACTTATTGCATGACATCGTCCACGCAGCTATCACTCGACTGTCATAGGTGACATTACAGCATGCGCGCCGACCAATACCTGCATTTATTCTGAAATTAAACAAATCACCAATCACGTCTATTTGTAACCTCGAAAGTGATTGGTATTTTAAATCATACGTCGTTTTGGTTTGAAGTAGGCCCACTTTTTATGTGTCATTTGTTCTGAGTTAGACTTCCTGACTTATTATTTATTCGTAGGTTTTCATAGCACTTCCCTACGCACCTATTTGGTTCTCGAAGACGTAGATGTGGCAATAACATATTATTCAAGTCCCACTTGAATAATATGTGACTTGAACTGTTACTATGAACTTAATATAAAACCCACTTTCAAATATAATAATATGTTAATAATAATAATTCAGCTAATTCCATGTATTCATCGAATTTTAGAGATAGATTGCATTTCAGATGCAGATAAGGATACCTGAACTTAGAACGTTGAATACTTACCGGATCCCCACCATGGTTCAGACCTTGTCGTGGCGGTGGGGCTCAGTAACCTAGGGTGAGCGGTGCACCTTGGGCGAAGCTAATTGGGCCGAGGGGGCTCTTTGTACCCCTCTTATAAGAAGAGGGGACAGAAGAGCAGGGGGCAAGGGGTGAGGATGGGAACCTCACCCCATTGTACAGCAAAATTAAAAATTTTGAAATAAACCCGCGTCGGTTAAAAGATAATTGGAAAATGATAAAATAATTAAAAACCCCCCGACATTTAAACAACAGAGTATCAGTTTTCATAGCCCTTCCCTACGCACCTATTTGGTTCTCGAAGATGTAGATGTGGCAATAACATATTATTCAAGTCCCTATGAACTTAATATAAAACCCAATATAATCCGTCGGGGGCTGCCATCACTATTTTAAACTTCAACATAAATATAAAAAAGCAAAATTACACATAAAAAAACCCACGATGGTCAAAATGTAGGTAATTGAAAAAGAATAAAATAATTAAAAAATCCTCGATTTAAAGAATTTATACAACAAGAGATAATAAACGGAAAAAAGTAAAAAAATGTTCCCATTTCTCTCCAAAACTACTAGTCAAATTTTGATGCGGTTTCATCACTGTTTTAAATTTGAAGAAATATAAGTATAGCAATAAAATATCTTCAAATTATTCACGTTACTATAAAACTACAAATCTAGTCCATTCAATGGCAGCCCCAGACGGATTATATTGGGGTTTTTATTAAGTTCATAGGGACTTGAATAATATTTTATTGCCACATCTACATCTTCGAGAACCAAACAAGTACGTTGAGAATTGCTATGAAAACTGATACTCTGTTGTTTAAATGTCGGGGGGTTTTTAATTATTTTATCATTTTCCAATTATCTTTTAACCGACGCGGGTTTTTTTCAAAAATTTTAATTTTGCTTTTTATTGTTATTTATATCCCACTTATAGATTATGAGGGCACTTATATCAAGTCAAATATTCTGTCCAACATTAAATATATTTCAACAACAATTATTTTGTTTAACATTAAAAAAATTACCGGTGGAAGGGAAGCGCTGTGCCGCGCTCCCGGCTGCATGGGTACCACCATCTTGCTTGTTTCACCCGTGAAACAGCTTTGCTGTGTTTCGGAGAGAAGGGCAAGACAGGCAGTGTAATTACTGGCACCGAAACTTAACATCTTATGTCTTAGGATAGGCAACACATAGATGAGTTGCCTGGGCTCGTTCCAGGTAAACTAGTTTATGTTCATGGGCGACGTCGACCACATACCATCAGGTGGCACGTTTGCCAGTTTGCCTATCCAACTAACTTAAAAAAAAAATGGACGTCCGCGATTCTGTTGTCTGTAACCTGTATGTATGTATTTTTTTTATCATCTAAAGCAAGTAAACATGCACCGATTTTCTCCATTAATATGAGCGTTTAGTTCACATCCTTTAATTATTATTATTTATAAAAAACTAAGATATGTTAGTCTCATCTTAGTATTATCTCAGTATTATCTTAGTTTTTTATAAATAAAAATAATAATTTATTTAACGTGCATTCATATCAGACTGTTTATTCGTTCCTAAGCAACTGACAGGCTTTTACGAATAATAAACAAAATGAGATTATGAGGCGTGCACTTTGGACTTTCCAAACTCTAACTATATTGGGCTTTACGTCAAAGATGTTGACATTATCACACAATAAATTGCATATTCATATTGCAAATCATTTTATGCAGAGAATGAATTGAAACCCGCGTCCTCTTGTATAATCTAGATAACATTCACCAAAGATCCTATTACCATTATAACTTGGCTAGTAAGTTTCCGTAATACACAACACATTTAATCTGAAACTTGTTTTCATACAGCGGCAGTGCAGGCGGCGGATCATTCCGCTCTTTTCTTTTTTAACTTTCATCGCATCTCATTTGTACCGGGGCCCGGGGCCCGGGGCCCGGGGGAGCGAGTGTTCTATCTAATTAACTTTATCATAAAACGCTGCTTATTGCCTTGTCCGACAGTGTATCTAATCGGGAATACTCACAAATAGATATTAGCGTATAGATTTTCCGCGTATTTTCCTTCGGTATCTTGTTTTACATTTTATACTTTTTATTGAGAATGTGTTTTAAAAACTTATCATACATATTCACGTGAACAAGAAAGTGCTATTTCAGAAACAACTGTAAAGATTCGTGATAGATTTATATTTAGTTAATATTGTGTTTTTGAAGTGAAACTTCTTTGCGCGCATGAGGGTAAAATTTTACGGATGAAACGTCACGAAAATGTGCAACGGTTTTGTCGAAGAAGAGGGAGAGAGTGATTGAGACCGATTGCGAGAGAGTGAGAAAGGGCAAACGTAGCATGAAGCAGATAGCCATGGAGTGAGATAGAGCGAACGTCGCATCGCAAGTCTCGGAAATTTAAAGCTTTAGATTAGTACAAATATAAACGAGATTTAAAAATTAGTTTGCAGAATAAGTTTCAATTCTGACATGAATTGTGTACTTTGTACACACTTCTTTTTTCATTATGACACTATTTAAATATATATATATATATATATATATGTTCTTCTTCTTTGATAAAATTTGATTATTTATGGAAAAAAACCTCTAAATTTTAGTCATTTTATTACTGGGAATAAAAAAACGAAATGTGTGCTGGGACACATAGTAAAAGTGAAACTTCAACGGACAACTTTCACTTTACCCCTACTCCGCGGACGACCGTCACGCGACATGCAATAGATGAACGGATTTTGAGGCAATGTAATAAAAGTTTCACTTTAAAAAAATTTAAACAAAAATTAAAACCGACTTCAAATTAAAAAAAAACAACTAAAAAGTAATAAAATAATTTCCTTATTCGCGGGCGAAGCTGCGTGTAACAGCTAGTATAAAATACTTCTTTAAGCTGTATATAGTGGGAAATATCAAAAAGTCCAAAGTTAACATATAAATAAAAGACAAATCTGGAATTCTAATCTGTGGGAGTATTCCAGTTAAAAATGAAGTTTCCTGTATGCGGGAAAGAATGCACCGACGAAGTTTGAGCGTTCATCTGAGATAAGACCGAACTTCTGGAAGTTTCTATCTGATGTGGATTAATATTAAATGATGTAAGCATAGACCACCATTTTAGATTTTACAAACTTCAGGCGGCTGAGGGAATTGATTGGTTAACTTTATCCACTGTTATATTCGGACAGTGTGTACCTACTGTACAAGTTCAGAACTTTGCATAAGTACAAATACATATATGGGTATAAACGTTTCTTGTATAAAGCCCAATAGTACATAAAATCTTCGAAACATTCGTGTGATTCCATTGTTTATTGGAGTTGTAGAAAAATTTAAAAATATTTTTCTATGTAAAAAAAGTGTGTGCGGATAATATTTAAGCGCGATTGAAGTAAAACTCTAGTCACACCTAAATAAGTTTTTTTAACCTTTTTACTTTGCTATCCACAATTCATCCCTTTATAAAAATTAGAAATTTAGAAGCGACTAAAGGAGTTTTACTTCAATGAAAGAAATTCCGATTGCATAGAATTATGTATTTCATCCATGGTGATTAACGAAAATAATCTTATAACAGTCGAGTCGATCTTCCGAAATTTCACCGAATAATTTTGTCAATGTAATTATGACCCACATCATCAAACAAATGTATCCACGCAGTCAAAATACGCCGTGTGCTCGTGCAAAGCATGCGCAGCGGTGGAGCCGCCTTAAACTAAACTCTACATTTCTAGAACACTCGTTGAAAATAGAATGTATATTATATTTTGTGGATAGATAAATTTCTATGAAAATACTTCAACAATACCCGAGATCTATAAATCAGATTATATAAACAAAACATATCAAGGGAAAATAAAGAAAAATACATAAGAATAATAAATTGAAAGTATCGAGAACAAGTTATTGTTGGGCCGAAGTCGATTGCACTAAGTCCATAAGGAAATAATAAAGGTATCACTGGCACTCCACTGCACTCCAAGTATCGAGTAACGGTATAAGAATCAAACAAACGGAAAGAAGTTCTTAAAAACTTCCGCCCGGTAAGTTGTTGTCTCGAGGAACTTTTATTACAACTCGACTTAGAAAACTTATAAGTGGCTCAGATATATCAATTTACTCATTACGGAGTTGAGCGTTTTATAAAACATTTATAAACTGGAATATCCTTTGTATTCCCGCTAATAATACCGCCTGTTTAGAGTTCATGGATAATGGACATGATTGTTACACAAAGACACAAATCGTGCTTCTGCAACACTTTTGTCCTCCTCATGACTGAAATAAATTAATCGCAGAAGTGTAAAGCTCACAACACGGTGCTGCTTGCGATACTTTATTGTGTGTAAAATAAAAAAAATACAAAAAGCACTATATAAACCGAACTGGTATTGGTTTCAACACTGAGCTAACAAATGGAGCCGCGTCGGGTGCTGCATCACACCAGCCGCGTGTTGACAGAGTGAGCCTATCGATTGGTTATCGGATACCTTCAAACTATATTCTAGTTATCATATTATTGGGATTATTAAAGTTAAGGATTTTTAAATGAATTAAGATACAATTTTTACTTGATATTTTATTCATTACTAGCTATGAATACCCGCTTCGCTGGGTCATTTTTAATTGTATACTTATTTGTTAATGTTAATAATCTATCACTACTTACTTCACAATTTTTTCACATAAAAGACACATTTTTTTTTTTCTTATTAATTTATTGATCTTACTTATTTTTACATTAAAATCTTACGACTAAGTAGACATTAATATCTTTTATCATCTAACATTAACTGATATACTAAACAATATTATTGAAATACATTCTTATATACTACGTTTACAGTTTTGCATTCTGGTGCATAAACAAATAAATTTTCTTTCTGTCCCATGCGTGAAAAAGCTACATAGAGTTGACCATGTGAAAAACAGGATTCTTTTAAATTAACTCCACAAAATCGGAACGTCTGACCTTGCGCCTTATTGATAGTCATACTATAAGCTAATCGTACAGGAAATTGTAACCGTTTAAAACAGAATGGTAAATCATTCGAAATTATTGGAATTCTTGGTATAAAAACCAAGTTTCCTTTTTCTTTGCCAGTGAGAACTTCTGCCTCAATGATGTTGTTTAAAATTTGTTTTACGCATAATCTTATACCATTGCACAATTTTGGCGTATTAAGATTTCGCATTAATATGACTGGTGATCCAATTTTTAGCTTTAATTCATGAGAAGGCATACCAGGTGGGTTTAATGAATTTAAAAATTCCGTTGGAAAGTTTAAACTTTCATCTTGATTCATCATTGTATCTATTGATTTATAGATTTTTTCCTCTCCCGGTATCATTTCCTGTATTTTTTCATTTATTCGTTTTACTGCATCATTTTTTGTAACCAAAATTGGTCGCTCAGACAGCCATGTTTTATTTAAATAATTTTGTTGTATCGATGGATAAATTTTGTCTATAAGGTGTTCTTCGGTGTCTACCACATGACATATCTCTTCAGTTAAAATAATTTTGCCAGACTGTGGATCTAGTGGGTAGGTGCCATTCCCAATTTTCAAAAGATTGTCGGCAAACTCTTGTGCTTTTGGATCTCCAGTAATAAACGCTCGCATATTTTCTGTCAGTGATAGCTTTTCAACATTGTTCCAAAAAAATTATCGCTTTAAACACGCATTTATTTCGTCAGCTGGTGTTTATTTTGGAATAACTGGTAATGTTTGTCTAAAATCCCCTGATAGTAGCAATAAAGCATCTCCCATTAGTTTTGTATTTTTCCGAAGATCCTGTAATGTTCTATCCAGCGCTTCCAGTGATTTTCGATGAGCCATCCCATATTATAAGTTTGCATCTTATTAAAATTTGGCCACGTACAGAAAATTTTGTGATATTACAGACTGGGAATTCTTGTTCAGCTACATTGAATAGCAAATTTAATGCAGAATGTGCCGTTTTTCCACCTTCCATTAATGTCGCGGCAATTCCAGAGGATGGCAATGCTAATGCTATTTCATTTTTCACCCGAATTGTAGCTAGAACCAAATTAATGAGGAAAGTTTTTCCAGTACCTCCGGGTGCATCTAAAATGATTATTCCTCCTGCATTCGTCTCAATACGATTTATTATTGTGTTATATACTATTCGTTGTGTTCGTGTTAATTTTGGTTCATTTTCTTCAATGTAACGTTGCAATTCATCTTTATTATAATTAAGTTCTTTTGTTAATTCAGAATTAGTCACGCTTAATACGTTTCTTTAGGAGATTGCACTCCGAGAGTAACTAAAGTTTGATTACATATTGCGAAACATCGATCTTCTAAAATTATCAAAGCTTCATTATAAATATTATCGTTGAATGTAATATTCATATCTTGATTTTCTCTACGTAGTCTTGCTAGAATATCATCACTCATACTATCACGATATTTCAGCCATAGTCTATTCGGATTTGAAGGATTACACGATGTTAGAATTATAGCAAAGAGTTCTCGCAGTTGATTCGCTGTTGCTGTTTCTGCTACCTCTTTCTTTGCCTGCTCCCATTGATTATCATTTTCTAATAAACCACGACGCTGGCATGCTTCACGATACGTTTCGCAAATGTAACCATCTACTGTTCGAAGATCTTCAAAAGAAGTTGGTCCACGTACTTCATGAAGTAGTAGACGTAAATAGAAACATTCAGCATTCTTTGGATGTACCGTATATACTCGACCAATAGCTTTATCTTTAAAGACACCTTCAAATCCTTCAACCGAAACTCCTTTCTTTCGTCGATTAAATACTTTTCGCGATGAGTCCCATGTGTAATAACTGGGAACATCTCCATAAAGAAGAGTTCTAGCAAACAGATCACTTCGACACAATTCGAAAAATGCAGTTAACGTAGTATTAACAGGTTGGTTTGCAGCTTTTTGTGCTTTTTGATTGGTAAAATTTACCCGTTGCCCATTCTCAAGGTGAACTGCTAAGTGAAAAACAGCTGGATCCCTGTCATGAATCGTAAACCCCAATATACGCCTCATTACTATTTATATATCGTCCCATTTGATAACTTAAAATTTCATCATATCTATTTTCATCAGTAATTTCAAAGACAGCCATATCACTTCCTTTGTTAAAATAGTTACACACATATTTAATAGACTGAACTGAACTGCAATATTCTACATTTATATGTGCATTAAACATTTTCGATAATAACGG
This sequence comes from Helleia helle, assembly GCA_963853865.1. Classification (NCBI taxonomy): domain Eukaryota; kingdom Metazoa; phylum Arthropoda; class Insecta; order Lepidoptera; family Lycaenidae; genus Helleia; species Helleia helle. Next base: position 11,606,857 of record OY971433.1, on the reverse strand, counting down.
ATTATAAGGGACAACCCATCGATTATCAATTTCGATTTCTTCACCCCGTACTCTAATTTTTGCTGTAAATCCTCCTTCACTCGGTGGTCGACGTCGGTATTGCGGATATCCATCATTTCCCGTTTGCGTCTCACTCAAAAATGCACGTAAACGTTATGAATAAGTCAGGACGACCATATTTTCTCACATACGTCATTGCGTCTTGTGCATATTGAAGCATATGCCTACCAGTGAATGTAGAAGGCAAAATTACTAATCGCCCCAAATTTTCAATATCCCCATCATTGGCTACCGCATCTCGTAAATGAATATATTCATCCGTTCGTAATTTATTTTGATTTTGACGAATAAATAACAATCTTTCTGCTTCTATTTTTGCTTGCATATCAACAATAAACTGTAAAAACAATTTCCGACAATTGAGTATATGATTGTATTTATTCACTCTCTCCATTATCCGATATGCATAAAATTTCTTGGAAGAAATTTTTTGTTTGTAGGGCTATTTGTTTGTGGATCAACATGCTGAATATTAAAATGGTAACCGTCTTCACCATGACAAAATATTAGTGGATACTGTAAGGCGTCATACATGTGATGAGTTTCAGCGATGCGTTCCAACTTATTACTTCTTCGTTGTACCACAATATCCCTATAACTACTTTTATTGTCCACCATAACTACGGCTATTTCATTTACTTGAGGTGCATTAAATCGTCTTTCGTGTTCGCCATTGGCTTTTTATCTGCCCGAATTATTATTTTATAATTATCCGAAACCATTTTTTCCATCGCAGTCTTAAATATCTTTATCAACTCATTATTTTCATGTAGAAAGCGCTGTAAATGAAGAATTATATCTCGACGCAATCCTGTAAAATTTGAAAGCTTTTGATCCAGTTCGTCTTCTTCATTTCCTACAAAGTAAACTTGTAAAAACTTCGGAGTATTATTTGGGAGTAACAATAATGATCCAATTCTATGATATACTTGTCCCTGTATTTTAAATACTGGATTAAATCTTTTTTCTTCAATTACTGCAGTTGCTCCAAATGAAGTCATTTGAAAGCATGCATTGTAATTTCTAATTTGTTGTAAGAATTCTTTAGAATTTTGTGTTTCTCCTTTCATATATTCTAGAAATTCCGGTGGCAGTGATTTTAACTCTGCTAATTTAATTTTGCCACTTGAACAGCATATACTTGGCGTTTCTCCTTTGAATTTTTTAGCTTCACAAAATTTGCATACTTCATTCATTCTTCCGATCACTATATTTGAATGTTCAAAATAATTTCTAGTAGGATTATAATGAAACGCCTCTTGTTCAAGACTGTATTTTTCCCGACGTTTTTCACGAACAGAATATACAGTTGTTTCAGAAACTTGAGCCTCCATTTGTTCATTTAGTCGAAGATCACGCATTCTTATTGCATTTTGTATTCTTCTATCATCTGCCTGTTCATATGTCTCTCTTTTTCTTTGCAATCTTTTTCTGATTCGGTCCGTTTCTCTAGAATCATTAAGCTGCTCTTCAGTCTGATTATTTCGACTTTGATGATAATTTTCTCGAAGTAATGTGAGACGTTGTTCTCTTTCGTCTGTAGTTTCATTTCTCCGTGACGTTTTTTGCCTTTTCGATACAATTCGAGAACGTGAGAATACGCATTTACGTTTCGGCATCGTGAGTAATATTTCAATACTTTTTCACCTTTTTCACACTGCACTAAAAAAAAAAACTAAAAAAAAAAAGAAACAGTATTGTGTATTACACTGCACGTTAAAACTTTTAATTCTTCACTTTAAAAAACACTATACACTGTTATTTATGATTATTTAACTTTTAATATTTATTTCGTTATTCTTATAAAAAATCGACTGAAGCACAGGTTTGACATTTCGGCTTATGTCGCAAAAATTATCCCCACTACGGACCAAATTTTCCGGATTGTTCTAAAAATTTCGACTTTTAAGTATCTCAAGAAATTTTAAAAGTTTCTAGAACGATCCAGCATATTTCTAATCTATCAGAAAGTTGAGATAAATTTTGGAGCTTTCTAGATCATTGGATTTTGGATTGGAATTTCTAGAACATTCTATATTGATCAGAAAATTAGCATATAATCTAGATCAATCTAGTAATATATAGAACATTCTTAATCGTTCAAAACCGTGGCATATAAATCATTTCTAAAACATTCTAGAAATTTCTAGGTGATTCTAGAATTTTTTCAAACATTTCAAATATGTTTGATCAATCAGAGCCTTGGAATACATTCCAAAGATATCCAAATTATTCTTGGATGTTCTAGATTATTCGATAAATTTCTAGATCATTCTAAAATTTTCTAATACGTTTTTATTTGATTCGAGTATAGAGACTTACATTTGGAAACTTTACAAGTAATTCTAGAAATCTCTAAATCATTCTAGAATTCTTTAGAAAAATCCAAATCATTTTAGATTAATGATATAGCTGTGAACACCCGCTTCGCTGGGTCATTTTTAATAGTACACTTATTTGTTGATATTAGAATTTTTTGGGATGTTTAAAAAACACTCAGCATATTTTCGATCGATAAGAATGTTAATGTTTAAAAAGTTACTAAAACACTCAGCATATTTTCGATCGATAAGAATGTTAATATACATTTCAAAGCTCTCTAGTTTACTCGGAGTTATTCTAGATCATTCTAGAATTTTCTAGAACATTTTCGATCGATCAGAACATTGGTATACATATTAAAGCTTTCTAGAACATTCTAGAAGTTTCCTGAACAATCCAGACCATTTTAAATCAATAATAGTCACATTTTCAAAGTTAACATCTTTCAACCCCCGTATCTTTTACACCCTTATAATTATCGACTTGCAACCACCATAGTGCACAATGGGAACCTTGTACCTATTGCCACACAAACACTTTTCGTCTGCAATGCGTAGTTTTGGCTGCAAAGTGAAATATAGGGACACACACCTCCAATTTTATATATATAAGAGATAAGAGATAATGAAACAATTTTACGGATTTTATCGCGGTTTGTTGAGTTTTTTACAATTCTTGGTCAATATTTTTCTTACACACCATGCAGTATACAGAACGCCTGAATTGGAAAGAGAGAGTTTTCACATCGACCACAGATAACAAAAACCGCACTTTATAAAAGACAATAGAATAGAATAGAATAGAATAGAATAACATTTATTTTGGTAAAATATTACACTGTTACACACTTAAAGTACTTATAATAATTATTATCTACTTACGTTTACTAAGATAGAAAAGAAAAAGAATATATATATATATTTAATTATTCTAAGGTACATATTATCAATCATATTATATAGTGGACAAAAGTATGAAATTACAAACACAATACCTACATAAAAATATATACCTACAAAATATATATATAAGTATATGATTTTATTTTAATAATAATAACTGTAATAAAATGCACAACAGTGTAATACAGTTCCTAAAATGGAAACCACTCAGTTAAGTGACTGTGCGAGAAAACACAGTCCTGATTTTATGTGGCCCCAAAAAACTCGACGGAAGCGTTGTTGGGACAGTTTAACAGCCAACAAATCACATAAAAACAAAAAATAATAAAAAAAGAAATTTATGTAGCCAACATTTTACTTATAATATTTTCATAATATTATGTTATTAATATATATAAAAACTAAACATTGGTCAGTGCTCACGTAACTCGCACCATTACATTCATCAGCCACTATCATGATTCATGATTGAATCATCGCGTCGGTCGACTTGGACTGCCGCGAACCCGACTTCACACCCTTATGGAATTACGAAACAATTATTGTTAATTGTTATGCAGTCGGATCATAGTACCTATATGGAACGCACGCACCTTGTGCGCAAATTTTTATTTTGACGTAATCTATTAACAATTACAATAATTTTGTTGTTATGACACTGAACTAGGCCTAAGGGTGAATAGTAGCTGAGCTGAGCACAAAATATCATTATTTCCTGTATGAGGAAGTATATTAATTTTATGACTTATCTAATAGATATAATTATATTTTAGATTAGCATGGTGAATATTGTACTTGTAATGTAACCTCACGAACTATGACATACACATATATATATCCGACCGGATTCGGCCATGGCGACCACTCACCATTCCTAGCATATATATATATATATATTATATCAGTATTTAACGCTGGATGGGAGAATCGCCGCCTTGCCGCCATTACACATCTTAGCAACCGAGCAGGTGAGAAAACCTTAATACCTACATAATTTTAATCTTACTAGACATACCTTGATGTTACAGTAACATCGCTGTTATATATTTTTATATACCTAAATAGGCATTATTAAATTCTAAAGAGTAATAAAAATCAATATTTATGAATCAATATTTATAAATAACTATTTAATTGTTGTTCGAGCAGGTAATTTTTATATTTTAATTTAAAATTACTTAGTGATTTCAGAGTTCGTATAGGTGGAGGCAGGTCATTCCAACATTTAGTGGCGGCATGTCGGAAGCTACCACGGAAAGCTGCTGTGTGATGTAGTTGTGTAAGGAGTAGGCCCGCGGATCCCCTGGTAGTAAGACTCAGCTGTTTATCCTTAGCCCATTGCAATTTACTGAAAAGGTACGGTGGACATTCATATTTAATAATACCAAACAAAAGAGTGGCGAGGTGGAGATGCCTACGACGTTCCATCTTGAGCAGGCGTGCGTTATTTAGGTAGGGTGTAACGTGTGCGTGAGGAGCGATGTCGAAACAGTAACGGGCGCATGCATTTTGTACTCGCTGCACTAGGTTTTTTGATCGTGCTAGTAAGCACGGCCCTATCACGGTATCCACATAGTTCAATTTAGAAAGCACGAGAGATTCGCAAAGATTAATACGAAGGTCGGTGCTAATAAACCTTCTTATCTTATAAAGTACTTTTAAACGATAGAAGCAGTTGCTTACTGTTTTTATTATGTGTTTCTCAAATCGCGTACCTTCATCCATTAACAACCCTAAATTGCGTGTCTCAGCAACTCTCTCTATCAGGTCACCCTTGATGTGTATAGGAGGCATGGCATGTACTGTCTTGTTAATTTGCGCTTTAGTTCCCATGAGCATGTACTTTGTCTTACCGGGATTTAGTACTAACGCATTAGCCTCTGACCATTCAGATATACGTGCCAAGTCCTCGTTAAGTTTACAAATAACCTCGGTCATGTTATTTAGACTAAAGGACGTGTATACCTGGATATCATCGGCGTACATGTGATAACGACAGTGCTGTATCTGTTTTATAACATCAGCAGTGTACAGGGAGAATATTAATGGCCCCAACACTGAACCCTGTGGGACCCCTCTCTTTACGTGGTAGGCATTAGAACGAGTCAGAGTACCATCATCATCCACCAGCTCCACAATTTGATGACGATTGTTTAAGTAATTGTCAAACCAAGATACGGAATTATCACTAAATCCATAGTACTTCATTTTAGACAATAACAAGGGTATATTTAATGTATCAAAAGCGCGCGAGTAGTCAAGAAGGACAAGAGCAGTAATTTCTCCCCTATCCCGAGCGCACAGGATGTTGTCCACTACATCTACCAAGGCTGTTGTCGTACTATGACGCTTGCGAAAGCCCGACTGCATGACCGGAAGTATATTGGATGTTTCTATATATGCAGTTAGTTGCTCGCAGACTACCTTTTCCAGTATTTTCGACATACAAGGCAATATGCTTATAGGCCGCAAATCTTTTATTTCAGTCACTATATCTTTTTTAGGTATAGGTTTAAGGATTGCCGTGCGCCATTGCTCTGGAAAGGTGCCACTAACTACTGACCTATTAACAATATCGGTGATTGTACTTAGGCATTCAGAAAACTGCGAGGCCAAAAGCAACATGTCCAGGCTTATACCGTCGATGCCTATCGCATTAGACTGCAGTGACCTAAGTATTTTTAAAACTTCTGTGGAGCTAATGGCACCCAGACAAAAAGTGTTCGATCCGAAGTAATTGGTCTTAAAATAATTAATAGTTGCTGCCGGCACATGGTTACTACCTGGTACATCCAGAAAGTATCTATTTATTTTATAAGCGTCATGTAAGTGTTGTGGCAGTTTTAAACTCCTTCTTTGTTTAATGTTTACATTATCCTCTATGTGCTTCCACAACAATCGCGGATTATTTACGTTAGACGTTACATATTTTTTAAAGTAAGCTGTCTTTTCTCTAGCAATTGCACTTCTTACCTCATGTTTGAGTTCCTTATAGAACGCCACATGCACATCACTCTTGAATTTACGCGCCCGCCTGTGTGCAGCATCCCGCCGTCTCATCATCAACTTAATGTTATGAGTGATCCATGGGTATTGGCGCTCTTTAGTAAACATTGTCTTAATGGGTGCCAGCTTATCAAAAGCCCACAACATACAGGCGCTGAAATCTCGAACCATGTCATTAATATCTCGGTCGAACGTAATGTCGCTCCAGTTAATAGTATTCATTGTGTGTTGTAGCTCATTGGATTCTATATCTTTGATGGGTCTGTAATAAATTTTCCTGCTCTTTAACTTTTCCCGATGAACATTGACCTCGAACGATATTAATGCATGGCTACTGAGATCCGGTATGTGTTCTACCCAAACTCGATCAAGGTTTACGTTGGTACAAACCAAGTCGAGAAGAGTAGCAGCGTCTGATTTAAAATGTGTGGGCAGACTTGTGCACTGCTGCAGATTATGCACACAGAGGAATTCCTGTAATAGTCTAAACTCAGGGCTATCGTCACTGAGAAAATTTATGTTAAAGTCACCGGTTAAATAAATATAGTCGTAGTACGACAACGAGGCAATGGTGTCTGTAAGCGCGTCTAGAAAGACCCTGACAGGTAACCAGGGCGGCCGATAGGCCGTACCAATGTATATAAGTTTACCGTTACTTTTGATAGATAGCCACATCTGTTCGACACTAGGTGTATTCGGATGAGAGTGAATTTGTGTGCAAATGCCTTTTCGTATATAGAAGCCTACCCCTCCCCCACGGGTTCGTATATTCTCGGGTCTCGGTATATGTTGCAGGCGGTATCCAGGCATTCGAGGTGCCCGACCGTCCTCGCCCTGCCTAAGCCAGGTTTCGTTAAGGGCTAATATGTCGAAGTTGTACCTGTCCATGGCTACCAAAAATTCATCATGTTTGGTTCCTAGGGAACCAGGATTTATGAAACCAATTTTCTTTTTTTTTGTGTTAATCATTTTAGTATTTAATAAATGATTTTAAAATATTATCACAACTCACGTAGGGTGTGTTCTGATAAATAAGGACATCGTTTAACATATAAGTATAGGACGTACTGTGAGTTAATAAATAAACGGCCACTACGTAAACCAAGCGCATTACTGTGACAGTAGTGAGTAATGACGCGCCTATGTAAACAGGTAATACAGGTAAGTATGTTCGACGGTTAGCGGACACTAGCTGATTCAACTTCATTATACAAATACTTATATTATGCGTTTGACAAAATATATAGACTAACGGTATCACACTATTGTGCATTATATTTTCCTGGCAATATAGAAATAACAACAAGATATGTTTAATAAAACTTACGATTCTAGTATAAAATAAAATTAAATATGTTAAATTAAAGTCTAAACTAACAACAAAGAACACAATATAGTTCACATAGATAATTATAGTGACAGTCTGAGTGACAGTTATATTTGTCTTTAATAGAACGACGGTCAAACAGAGTCTATGCCAAAAATTCGATTAATGTCAGGTTCTGTTTTTATACGATGCACCGTGGTACCTGCTTCACGCCTTGCGAAAATACGGCCCCCACGCGTCCAGACATATCGCCAGCCGAACCGACGTCCCTCCTCACGGGCCCTGTAGAAAAGCGCACGGTTGGTTCTCGTGAGGTGCTCATTCAAATAGAGACGAGATGGAGGGCCATCTATTATACCGCTGGTATCGGTACCTCTCCGCACACGAGCTGCCTTCAATACTGCATCGCGTACTGACCTTCGAGCCAACCGCACAATGATGGACCGGGGTCGTTTGGTTCCGTCGCCGCCAGCTAACTCACGTTTCAAGCCCCGCCGCTCTGCGCTGACAATGTCACGCGCGTCGACGTCGACTCCGATCTTCTTCGTAATGAGGTCCACCAGATGAACGACATTCTCACCACTATTTTCGGGTATGCCCGTGATCTGTATGTCATTCAACAGGTTTTCCTGTTCCCGGTCGTTGAGGTCTTGTTTCAGCTGCGTTATGACATTAATCACTCCAGGATCCGCTTCATGGTTACATGTCTGTGCGCCGATGCGCTCCTCAACGGCCGCCACTCGCTGCTCGACGGACTCGACGCGCTTATTGAACTCACGCATACTCGAGTTAAGATGCACAAGCTCCTGTCGGAATTCCTGCATTTCCTTACGGATGGAGCTCATCACCTCTCGTAAGAGCCTTATTTCCTGGCCCAAAGACAACGGTGAATCCGCCTCGACGCTCGCGTCCAGAAACATTTCCTCTGGAGCGGCTTCTTCCGTTGGGGCGGGGGATTTATTGACTTTCCCCTTACATCCGCGACAGGACCATTTAGACATACTTTTATGATCGAATCCTGTGGCGCATGCTCGATGGAACGTAGCAAGGCACTTAGTACATTTGGCAATATCAGCGGAACTGAGAAACTTACCACAATGCATACACTTATTAGCCATAGCTATATTAAGTAACGTGTCACTCTTGAACTCGTAATATATAATATGATATTATGCGTATATTCGGTATTAACGTAGTCACGGTACGTTTATTTGCGCCTGCGGGGGTATGCGTATAAACAGCTGATCCCAATTCGACTTGAGTCCGTTGTAATATTTATGTAATAAGCACTGATATTCACAATATTCACAGATTTAATTGTTTATTATAGTTTATTGTACACTTATTAAAATAAATAAAATGTTTCAAAACCTTTTTACGCACTTTTACTATTTATTATAACATTAAATACGAGTTGGCTGTCAACCGCTCCAACACCGAACCGGTTCAATAAACAATGGTGTTACCATATTAATGGTTTCTCTAACAATATTATTAATATACAATATAAAATTTACTATCTGAACAGGGTTTAATAAAACTACCCTTAACCACAAGGGTTAAAAATCGACCCAAAGTAACGCTCTACGCTCTTCCATATCAATATAATATAGCTAATGAGTTTTTTGTTTCAACGAACTCCGGAACTACCAGTCACTTTTTTGCATTTGCTGGTGCAAATCTATTTATTTTAAAGCTTTTTATTAAAATTATGTGAGCGAGAGGTACCACCCCGGTCGTGCCGGCCCAGTTCGGCTGCAATGCAGCATGACACTACTACTTTATAAATATTATAGTCATTTTCATTACATTATCGCACGAGCATAAGATCCTTCGAAAGAACCTTATAAACGGCAGACATATATGTTATTATGTGACCCGTGCTTAAAGATATTATTAATGTGAATTTCTTATTTTCCAAAATAAAATCAACAAATCAATCAATGAGCCCACACTGAATTATATTTAACGTCAATTTCTATCTTGCAGGTAACACAAAAACCACTGAACTGATTTACCAATATCCTGGAGAAAATATCAGAATTTTAATCAAATATCAATTACACAGTCTTCCTTAAAGTGAATTAAAATGGAAATGGACTCGATTTTTTAAACGTAATTAGTTATTACACCCAGGATGATTGTTGGAAATAAATTTATTATACTTTCAACGAGGAAATAGATTCGCTTGTGCCGCGTGCTCGTCAGAATGGGTACCACCATCTCTTTTTTTTTTCTTTTACGTAAGTGGAAGCAGTTCTACCCACTAAAACCCGGCGAGTGCCACCAATGCCGCCTTTGAGGAGATGCCCCGGATCTGTTGAGCAAACAGGGCACCTCGTCGACTAGTTAGTCCCTCGAGGGACCAACGCCAACACCACAGAGGGGTTGTTCCGCACCACAGAATAACCCCTCCCAACGTTGAGACAGTACAATGGGGTGAGGTTCCCATTCCCCCTTGTCCCCCTGCTCTTTTGTCCCCTCTTCTTATAAGAGAGGTACAAAGAGCAGCAACCAGCGCCCGAAGTGCTGGGTTCACCTTAGGCTACTGAGACCCACCGCCACGACAAGGCTTGAACCATGGTGGAGCTGGGGAACCACCAAAACGTCTGTTTCAACATCATGGTTGCCAAAAAGCCATTATGCCGTGATATTAGAGCAGTAAAGACATATTATGGAAGCGAATATTGACATGTTTTTATTACTTTTTAATTAGTTTTATAAAGTTTATTTATGTATGATAGGCATAATAGAACTCAAATTAAAACTTATTTAGATAGTTTGTAAGGAAAGTTGATAGTAAGGTTTTGCATTGTAAATAAGTTTTTTGTAGAGATATTGTTTTAAAATTAATGTCAAAAGGAAAGTCTTGACTCAAAAACAATTTTACGCAAAAATCAACTCAATAGGACTTATAGTTGTTGAGATATTTGCGTAAATGTATAGTGAAAGTTTGTGTTTAAAAATATCAATAGCCGCATATTACTTTACTTTAACAAAAGTGATTTTTGGTAAAGTGTCTAATGTTGTTTATATAATGGTACGGAACCCTTCAGGCGCGAGTCCGACTCGCACTTGGCCGGTTTTTCTGACATGGTGCAGTTTGCACCAGAAACTTGTGCGACCGATACGATTCACAGCCACTGACATACTCCGGACTGCCAACTGCCGTCTACACGGTCGGAGCAAACCAAACGCCCTTTATTCGCCCTTGATAGGTAGAGCAGCTCTCATGATCAATGACGATGGAAAGTCAAGCGCAATTTGGTAGCAAACCACTTCACGGTTGGAAACTAACAAGGTCTCCTCTGTCAGCCGTCGGTTGGAGACCGTGTAGCAGGCATTCAATAAATTGAAATTTGTCCTAACACAAAGTTTTGTTTGTAAAGTAAGTTAGTTTTGTAAAGTGCTAATCCACAAAAATGAAAAAAAGATTTAAAAAAACTAAAGACACACTTGACACCCCGTCAAGGGACACCCGGATGGAACGAAGTTCCTTTCGATTAATTAGTGAAGGAATGGTAATAAAAAACATAAAAAAAGTGTAAGGAAAATAATCATTCGGGTAGGTATGAATTTTTTATGATTTTTTATCGATAAAAATCAGAGCATCTCCCGGCGTAAAATAAAATAAAAAAACTAAAAAAAAGTCACGGTGATCACGAGATCGGTGGGATTTGAACTGGGGTTTTTTACTAAGCAGCCCCAATAGTGTAACAAAAACAGCTACCGACGCAGTAATGTGTCAATCAAAAAGCCGCACGGCTTACAACTATAGCAAAAAGTGTCGTTCCAACTTTTCATCTTAATTTTTTCCGTCTAGCTTTTGTAACCCGTGATAAGGAACTACGTTCCAGTAAAATCATTTCAATTGCGATAGCCCAAATATTAAGGAAGGATGTAGTATGCTTTGACTCTTTTTGAGCTGGTGGAGACGCCTGCAACAGCTAATAATAACTCTCATTCTGCAGGAGCCGCATAAAAAGTAAAAGGTCATTTCAAAATCGAGGAGCCAATCTCGATCTCCAAAGTCGAATGCATTGAAGGAATTTTACAAAAGCCATGACTAGTATAAAAAATCCTAAGCATTGAAATCTTACCTTATACTTAAAATCAACTTCCACAATTGGATCTGGTGACAGTAAATTAAATGATCCGAACTAATTATAGTTTCTGAAGCAGTCGAGTGAAAACTGAAGCAACATCATTTTTCATCGAATGCTAGTTACGAAAGTCAAGACTGGCACCAGTATAAAAATTAATAGGCATTGATACACTTAAAATTCCACCTCCACTATTGGTGGAGGTGATCTGGTGGCAGTAAATTGAATGAGCCGGGCGCAGTGTTTGCGCGCTCATCAATCATCCTCGTGTGGATCGTTTTAATGCGACGTCATCTGAGTCTCGTGGTCGCAGCGTCATGCCACTGCCATCCATCTATTGTTCACGCCAGCGCTGTACCGTAGCCAAATGTTTAGTCACATAATTACCCGGTACTGTTTAAAGGATTACCGAATTATATTAGCATATTCATAAACTAATTTCCCCAAAACTTACATAACTAACTTGGCAAATACAAAACAAAAAAGGATCCATGATCCCCTTTATGTGTACACTGTACATAATGCTTTTTGGGTACCTATATGTAATACTAGCTGTTGCCCGCAGCTTCGCCCGCATTATTTTATATTTACGGACGATGATAATTTTTCTACTTTTTTTGTTATATCTCTAAAGGGAATAAGGCTGCGTTTTGAAAGTAAGCTCCAAGCGGCTTAAATTTGTTTTTTTTTTTTGTACAAGTCCGTGAATACAACCTCAAAACCTTAGTTCCCTTGAAAAGAAATGAAATAATATTAAAGTTATTCATCTCAAAGTTTTCGATCAAATCAGCTCCATACAATATTCCGTACTCAATATTTTATGATTGTATTATCACTGTACACCATCAATATCGGAACGTACCAACTGTGGTGTTTCCTAAAAAGATTTAAGACAGCGTACAATCGCGTCACTTTGTACTGGCAACTGCTATTAATACATTACCTACATAAATTATTGCAGACCAGCCGATAGATGGCACTTGCGACCGGGGATGCTATGGACACCTTCCCAACACTCAAGCCCTCCCAACTATTAATGAAATTGACTTGGCTCTCATAATTGACCATATCAAAAACTTGTTAATCCCATCCCATACGGACGTCTCATTGTTTAAACGGCCAGAGGTGGGAGCACGAATTTTCGTCTATTGTATTTACGGATACGGCAAATTAAATCCCCATTTGTAGAGGCAGAACACCTAAGGGGGGCAGTAATCCACACGGTCCGCCGCCATTGTCGTCCGTACTCCGCTTTTACCAGGCTTAAGAGCCTCACGGTACGAGTCTACAGACATTTTGCAAATTAATAACCAACCTCATCGATACCGTGCGAGTGTCGTCCGTTTTAAAAACGAACAAATGTTATTTTAGAAACAGGATTAAACATCAAAGCGCGTTCCGGGCGGAAATGGGAATACAAATTAAACAGGCGTTATTACCAAACATTTGAAATGGTTGACACGGCAAACATTGATCCCAGTTGCATATAACTGGATTACTCCATTCGCACGGATTAATATAATTTATTCATCACACGCGCGTTTGCAAAATTATGTAACATTAACAGTATTATTTTGGGGAAAAAAAAACGTATCCAAAGCCGCGAGCGTTGTTTGGAAACAAAAATTTACATTTGGTGTTAAATCATATTATGATATTTGTTGCAAGAGAGGCGCACTCCGTTTGATTGGGCATTGTTTGGAACAGTCCGCGTTAATACTGTGCAGTGTGTGCGGTGCGATTCGAATCCAATTTCGGGGCAGGACGTGAGCCTGCCGTCTGCCGCCCGCCTGCCGCTATCGCCTGGCGCCTGCCTCCTGCCGCTGCCCGCGCCATTAGTATTCAGCACGGGCGCGATACGTGCTCGCGGCCAACGTGACGCTATGCCGCTATGTGCGAGCAAACAAAAACACGTGAGCTCCCAATAGACGATGCATCCTTTGCGTCACTGTTGTTGTACTTGTGTGATATCTAAACTGATTTTTTTTACTTTTCATAAGAGACGCTCCAAATGTGATAAATCATAAGTCTGACATCTATATCTACACTATAATATTATAAATGTGAAAATAAGTTTGTTTGTTACGCTTTCACGCGAAAACTACTAAAGCGATCATTATGAAACTTTGTACACATATTCTTAGAGGTATTAGAAGTAACATAGGATACTGTTTATGGAAAAAAACTAAAATCTTATCCTGCGCTGACGAAGTCGCGGGCACCAGCTAGTATTAAAATATTAATACTTGACAAATGTTTGTTAATCAAAGTGCTTAAGTTTTTTCGCTCCGAAAATTCACACATAAATTATTATTCATACTAGCTGCGATTTGCGAAGACTATACATACTGTTGTTAAAACATTCTGTGAATTGTTAGTTACAAAATTGTAAAATATTGAAAACTATTTCACAGGAATTTTTTGAGGGAAATTTTGAAAGAAAATTTCGGTGCAATACCCGATTATCATCTCGTATCGACTCCCTGACTAGATTTGAATGAAAAAATTCGTACGAAGAGAAACGACAGAAAAATTTAATCCAAGCTGGCATAATTGAAATGTCTCCTAGTTGCTGGGACAGTGATGCAGATAATAGAGCTTATTAAATATGCCGAACTTGGCTGCCTCCGGGAACGGATTGAGAGTAATCTCTTTGGTAGACATTTTTCAAAGTTCGCGGATGACGCGCGATACCATCTTCGGAAGAATTGAAATTTTAAAAGATCTTGTCACATTTTTTTATTAAATTCCTATTATTGTAAAACTCATTGTTAAACTTGTAAAAAATATCTATAGTGGATAGACGTGGAAAATATTTACGTTCATACATAAAATACAAAATGACATGGAAGATATTACAAAAAATTATTGTTACAATATGTCTTTGCTCTTTTTTAATATTTCTTTAATTTAGTTTTAATAAATAAAAAGTCGTTTGCTCGCCGGTGAAGCTAACATCGTGCATGCCGCATAAGATTAAAAGTCTTTGGAGGTGTGTGCAGTTCACCAACCCGCATTGGGCCAGCTCATCGGTGAACTATGTCCCAAAACCCCCCTCGCCTTATTTCGAGGAGGAGACCCATGCCCAGTGGGATATATAACGGTTGTTATTATTATACATTATACTTAAAAATTTACATCTCCATTGTATGCGTTCCTCGCGAGAATATTTAGCCGAAGCCGGAAGCAGATTTGTTAAAAAGAATACTGAGAAGCTACAAAAATCTTATAAATCAGTTAAATATAGTCCATCTACTATGTCTGACACAACCGACGCCAGGAGGCCCTGGTCACAGACTGCACGGTAGGCGGGGGCAACCCCCCACTTTATAAATCAAAAGTGAGCCGAATGGGCTCACACTATCCGATGAAGCATTAGGGCCTTCGGGCCATTAGCATAGATCGCTACGAAAAAAAAAAAAACCTATGTCTGATGTTACTTAACACATTAAATCAATGTAACCACCGTTGCTCGAAGAATACAAATGTTAATAAGAATCGTATTTATGAAGAAGAACGAACAAATTACTATGATGACAAATTATGAGGACTCTTTGACTCGTTGACAAGAAACCCTTTGATAATTTGTTATTCTTCACATACACATATGTATGGATTTAAAATTTAAATACCTAACTTCACTACTACCTAACTACATTTATGTATATGCAATTCTTCACACATGTGTTGTGGTCCAACATTATCTGTGAGTCGTCTCCACAGACGATATTAATCAGACGATATGCAATACGAGGGAGGTATAGGTCGGGACAGGGGGCGAGGGGGGGTTTACACATACAACTTCAAGATTAGAATTCGGATGCCACCGTCGTAACAATAATTGAGTCTACCGAACTAGATGTATCATGGATTCAAATTATAGAACTAGACAAATTGATTATTTCGTCTATTTTTTTTCTTGAGGAGGATCACAGATTCGAATCCAGGGGCATAGACGAATTTTGTATTGAAATATATATATATATGCAACGTATTGTTTGAGGTATTCTTTGACGTATGTATGTGCAACGTATTGATAAATTTTCCTCAATCAATACGTTAGGTATATGATATAGTTTGGGACTTTCCTCATAGAATACACATTTCCCCAAACTATGCAAAATCTTAACGAAAACGTCGTCAAACAAGTCGTTGCATATACATATATATATATATATATATATATAATATATATATATATATACCTATATCTAATATACCTATAGGTAGATACCTACATCCTATATTTATTTCATCAAAGAAATTTTAAGTTAATTAAATAGGTATATTAGATATAGGTATATATATATATATATATATATATACCTATATCTAATATAGGTATATTATATTATATATATTATATATATAGGTAGATACCTACATCCTACATTTATTTCATCAAAGAAATAAATGTAGACCAAAATCAGTAAACGATACTGATCATATAATTATATCTAATAACAGATTATAAGTGAATTAAGAATTATTCCGAAAATATCCTAATAATTGTGCATTTTTTTTATATACATATTAGCTGTTGCCTGCAGCTTCGCCCGCGTTAACTTTTGTCCAAAAAATTTAAAAAATGGGGTGAGCCACCCCTAACACTTAGGGGTATAAAAATTAGTTATAAACAAACCTATTTTCATACCTACTGAATATACATATAGGTCAAGCCGTTTCGGAGGAGTATAAACACTAAAACTGTGACACTATAATAAGTAATATAACTAAATCTAATATATTAAATATTAGTTAAAGTTACATTACTTATATGAATGTTTATGTCAGTTTTTACTCTTTATTATTTTTAAACGCTCGATATCAAAGAATACTCTTCGTATCTTTGGGGTCATTGACTCTACGTATTTGTAGTACTTTAGTATTGTGACCATATAATTTTAATTTTTTTTTAAATTTAAAAATACACATTTTTAAAGAATCACAACATTGTCAAAAACCAATATTTTTTAAATCTAATTGAGCATTTATAATGCTTTACATTAACTTAATTTGCCATTAAATTTTCTTTGATAATTTTAAATTAATGGTGTCCGTCATCTTACCTTAAAATAGCCTTTTTTACTATTTTTATCTGTCTGTCTGTTTGTTCCAGCTAATCTCTGAAACGGCTGGGCCGATTTTGATGGGACTTTCACTGGCAGATAGCTGATGTTATAGGGAGTAACTTAGGATATAAAAATAATCATCATCAATCCACGTACGGCTGTAAATCAAAATTAACGCGGGCGAAGCTACGGGCAACAGCTAGTTGGAATATAATATGCTTACGTACCTACTAATTTCTGGTTAGCAAGCCGTTGTTATACTTTGCGTTTACGTTACGAGAAAATTACATTTAAAAAAATGTTTTTGGATAGAATAGGTTATATTTGAAAAAGAAGCCTGGTTTAGGTGTTCTTGTTCAGAAACAAACAAGACTTCAAGTCAATTTTGGGTAAGAAAAAATTTAAATAACCGTATATTAACCGTAAACTGAATCACACTATAGTGTCCAGACTTCTAAGAGAAAACATTACGTTGGTTTGACAGGCCAATAATAATTACTAATTAGGAGTGGGGAAATTGCCAATATAATACAATAATATAACACCCATATTATTTTCTAATATTTACACGAATTTGACTCATCCAGGAGAGGTCAGAGCCTCCTTTTAAGTATGCTCCGAGCATGCGTCCTTCTTACGGATTTTATCGCGATTTATCAAGATTAGTAGTTTTCCGACGATCGGAGGACGCAGTGCTCCCGTGACCATTACATATATTTACTAGCGTGATGAAAATTTTGAGTATCAAGACCGGTAATGGACGAGTCGTACGACGGGTCCTACCGAAATTAGCTAACTACTCTCACGGGGGTTGGACTACCGTGGTTGTCAATTTAACTTAAATTACATCCACTGAAGCGGTTAAACATTTAATATTATATTTTAGGCATAAACCGCACTACATGTCTACTTCCCAAAATCAGGCGGAGATGATGAATAATTTTACGGCATATCCTGCCACGCACGATCACTATTTGGCCACCAGCTGCCACCTACGGTTTTTTCGAACCGATACGACATGGGGTCCCCAAGAAATGTTATATAGCACTCATATTTAAAAAGTCGGCTACGCACCTGCTAATGATATAGCGGTTGTCTATGGATATCGCTTATCACTTACCAGCAGGTGAAACGACTGTCCGTTTGCCCTGTATATGTCTCTCCAATAAAATTGGCTGGCTTAGGATACTCCGTTGGTGTGATAGTTATACTACAATTACACCTAAATTAATAATAAAATCCATAATTTAAAAATCTATAGTAAAATAAAAATAAAAACCGGTGGGAGGGAAGCGGTGTGCCGCGCTCCCGGATGCATGGGTATCACCATCTTGCTTGTTTCGGAGAGAAGGACAAGACAAGCAGTTTAATTACTGGCATCGAGACTTAACATCTTATGTCTCAGGATAGGCAACACATAGATGAGTTGCCTGGGCTCGTTTCAGGTAAACTAGTTTATGTTCATGGGCGACGTCGACCACTTACCATCAGGTGGCACGTTTGCCAGTTTGCCTATCCAAATAACATAAAAAAGGCGTCACGCCGTACGCCGTCACGGCATCAATCAATCAATTTAACACGAAAGCGCGCCGAAAGATGTTTCACATCAAAACCAAAATAAAAAGGCAATTTTAATAAAAGTCAGAGTTTGTTCCTGTTATGTGCCCTACATATGCCGCTCTTAGTAAATTAAATATGATGACAATATATTTCTATTATTAAAAAGTTCTTCGACGGAATGATGGAGTGAATTGGGTTCACAGCGTGAGGTCAGCTCTGGCCTATGACCTCGCCTGATTTCGGGGAGACCCGAAGGTTATATAGCGGCCAAACCTTATTCCCTTTGGAACTGGTAACGCCTAATATATATCAACAACTTTAGTTTTAGTATGGGATGCTCTTAGAACTACGCTGCGAATGTGTTCAGATATCATCCTTTATCTTTTTTTTTTCGCCGGGAAATACTCTGAGGTATCCCGCGGGGGAGTGGGTCTCCCCACACGGGTATGTGGGACTCGCTGCGCCCGAAAGCTGGTAAGAGGACGCAGCTCTACCCAACTCACTAAAGGTACCACCAATGCCGCCTTTGGTGAGGTGCCCCGGATCTAATAAACAAACAGGGCACCTCGACGGCTAGTCAGTCGCCCAAGGGACCGACGCCAACTCCACCGAGGGGTTGTCCAGCACCACAGTACAACCCCTCCCAACGTCGGGACAGTACAATGGGGTGAGGTTACCGTCCTCCTTGCCCTCTGCTCTTTTGCCCCCTCTTCTTATAAGAGCCCCCTCGGCTCAATTAGCTTCGCCCAAGGTGCAGCGGCTCACCCTAGGCTACTGAGTTCCACCGGCACGTCAAGGCCTGAACCATGGTGGGGTTCAGATATCATCCTGTATATTTGTTCAGCAAAACTTTGTCAGTTTCCCGCAAGGGGAAAAGATTTGTCTGCGTCATCACTGATATATCATTTTGTTAACTTCAGCGTACATTAAATGGAGATTTGGTCGGTTAATCCATAAATGGGACTCAGTAATGCGCTGAAACGACTATTTGCATATCTCGCATGCAATTTAAACTATTATAATTCTGTTCCAGAACTGATTAGTACTCCCGATTATGTTAAATATCTATCTCATTGGCGGGATCCGAATCTGGTTGACCCATCGCTAGATTTAATGAGTTCGCTTCACGCCATTCAACTAATAATTAAACGTTATCTATCTTTCATATCCACCATTATAGTAAACAGCATATCTCAAGTATCCGTGTTATTTATAGTATCGCAAGTTCCCGGCCGGCGCGCTGGCGTCTGCGAGGCGCAACAGGCGCCCCCCCCCTTCCCCTCCTTTTACCCGCGCCCCTCGGCCGCCCCGCGCGCAACAGGCGCCGCACCCGACTTACTTGTTGAATCGACCGACCTACTAACGTTTCAATGAAGACGCCCGACACGTGATACTGTCGCCGGTGAAAAATAACAATAGGTGCGCTTCCAATACGAAGCGGACATACGACACGTACTCGTAAGGGGTGAGGAAGCACACATGCGACGTAACATTGTTCTCCGTCTGACGCTGATTTCGTTCTTTATATTATGTTAGTACTCACTTCCCGCCCGCTTATTGCGTCAATACGGAGACCTTTTTTTTTCTCTTTTTCGCCGGGAAATGCTCGGAGGCATTCTGCAGGGGAGTGGGTCTCCCCACATGGGTATGTGGGACTCGCTGCGCCCGAAAGCTGGTAAGTGGACGCAGCTCTACCTATTAAAACCCGGCGAGTGCCAACAATGCCGCCTTTAGTGAGGTGCGTCGGGTCTAATGAGCAAACAGGGAACCTCGACGGCTAGTCAGTCCCCCAAGGGACCGACGCCACCTCCACAGAGGGGTTGTCCCGCACCACAGAACAACCGCTCCCTACGTCGGGACACTACAAGCGGGTTAGGTTCCCGTCCTCGCCCCTTGCCTGCTGCTCTTTTGTCCCCTCTTCTTATAAGAGGGGTACAAAGAGCCCCCTCGGCTCACTTCACTTCGTCCAAGGTGCCGCGCCTCACCCTAGGCTACTGAGCCCCACCGCCATGACAAGGCCTGAACCTTGGTGGGGAAAGCACGGGACCTGACACAATAAGAGCTAGTTCAGTGACATAAGGACGACGTTGTCAAATCATAATCAGGTCGCTCGCCCTCCCCCAGTTCTCTAAGCTTATGTTTGTAGGTGCAAAATACTATAGTAAAAGTTTAAGTGGTAATTAAAATATGACAATTCAGCGGTTTACAGACTCTACTTTTTAGAATTATTCCGCCTACTATTTCAATATCCAATTACAAGTTTCATGAAAATCCTATAATTTCGTCTAATTTAGTAACAATCATACATCCATCTTCCACAGTGTTTGAACACTTGCATTTTTAATAACTAAATGCTGTTATTAAAATGTTTAACTTTATGCCATAATTTACTTCATTACGGGTTTCCGATATGCGTGCGACAAAAACAACAGCTCCCAAAACAACATTTACGAGACGCGTTGTTTAAAATACTATGTTTTTTCTCTGACCCAAAGAGAGACAAATAATAAAGTTGAAAATAAAAGAGAGAGAAAATATACAGGAAACTTAATTTAGCAGCATAAAAGCCATAAAGCAAACAGCATAATATATTTAATGGGAATCGATGAAGTAATCATTAGGTACATTAATAAATATTTTAATGTGACTTGTATTTTTTTTTTTCTAAATAAATTAAAAAAAAAAATATTTTTCGATACTGTTTTTCGACCTTCGACCTGTGGACCTTCGATTTAAGGCAATTCAAAAATACAATCTAATGATCAATTCGTAATGGCTGTGTCAAAACTACTTCAAACGAGACATGCAACATTTTTCATATTTATAGATCGATTATAGATATAGATCGATTTTAACGGTATATATATATATACCTAATATATTCGACCCATAATCGACAAAATTTGAAATCGATTTTTTTTTATAACTAAGCACAAATGCCTTTTTAATGCAACTTATATTAATAAGTGTTTTGAACACTTATTAATATAAGTTGCATTAAAAAGCATAAAGCTCAAAACGTACAACAAATTATTCATTCATACGTAAAGCGTTCGAACGTACAAGTAAGGTATTATGTCGAGTGTAAGTTACAAAGTGAAAACGGAACATATTTGAGGCGTCAAACGGGAACCACAAGAGCTTCTTCGCCGCTCTACCACTTTGCCGCTTTGCCGCTAAGTATGCGACACCTCGTCACCTGCCGTGTTTGTCGCTTTGCCGGAGCGCCAAGTATTCCGTAGTTATTATACCGTAAGTTGCACGAGGTTTCTCGTAAGGTTATTGAGGTGTATCTTGAAATTATGCTCTAGTAAATATCCTCATTAGGTTTTGTGACATAAGACGTATGGAGGAACTTACGACGATCCTGGTGTATTGAATGTGTAGTTCTACACTTAAGTAGGAAAGTTTTTAATTGGTCTAAGCTACTAGACCGGGTTTCAGTATCTATAATTCTCTAGTTTTAGGGACCTTATGGGACCCCGGCTGTCTTATAGAAGACGAAACTATAATATGAACGTGAAAAAAGGTGCGGGTTCGAATACCGCTAATACTGTCGTGTTTGTGCGATATTTGTCTAGACCGGGATCATAAATCTTCATTGATTCATTTAATATAAACCAATTTTAAGATGTTAAAATTAGTTTTTATCATAATACAAGTCCTGTTTTATACGAGGAATTTTGGAACACGCACTGCGTTCGCTTTAGTACAATTAATCTTATAATAATAATAATAATGTCCCACTGCTGGGCACGGGTCTCCTCCTCGAAATCAGGCGAGGAGAGTTTTGGGCCATAGGTCACCGATGCGCTGGCCCAATGCGGGTTGGTGAACTTCACATACCTTCTAATCTCATCAGGTACTTGCTTGACTTTTAATCTCATCAGGTATGCAGGTTTCCTTACGACGTTTTTTTTTTTTTTCTTTTACGCCGGGAAATGCTCTGAGGCATCCCGCGAGGGAGTGGGTCACCCCAGGTGGGTATGTGGGACTCGCTGCGCCCGAAAGATGGGAAATGGACGCAGCTCTACCCACTTAAACCCGGCGAGTGCCACCAGTGCCGCCTTGGTGAGGTGCCCCGGATCTGTGAAGTTGACAGGGCACCTCGACGGCTAGTCAGTCCCGCAAGGGACCGACGCCATCTCCCGTCGGGAGGGGTTGTCCCGCACCTCAGAACAACCCCTCCCGACGTCGGGACAGTACAATAGGGTGAGGTTCCCATCCTCACCCCTTGCCCCCTGCTCTTTTGGCCCCTCTTCTTATAAGAGGAGTACAAAGAGCCCCCTCAATTAGCTTTGCCCAAGGTGTTGGGCTCACCCTAGGCTACTGAGCCCCACCGCCACGTCAAGGCCTGAACCATGGTGGGGACCTTACGACGTTTCCTTCACCGATGAGCAAGCAATTATTCTTAAATATATTCATTCATTTTCTAGTTATTTCTTGGATATAGATATACGAGATCTTTTTAATTTGGCACTTATAGAAGATCCTGGCGGTAAAATTACGAAAGCAGACAATGTAATCGAATACAAGTTTACAAATATTTATTTCTTCAATAATTCAAATATCGAATTCTGTGGCAGTCAAAAATATACTTATATTTTTATATACTTAAAAAGTATACTGGTTTTTTATATACTTAAATGTACTTACCAACTAAGGCCAAGATGACAGTGAGGAGCGGCGCCGCCGGGAACGACACAGTCACATTAAACTCGAGCATTTGCAGGAGGTCCACTGTAACAACGACAAATTATTGTTAAAACATGACCGATAACTTAATATGATGATAATAATAATATCTATGGACGAATAAATGAATAAATAAAAGATTAATTGACGCTTTTTACACCACGTCAATCTGGTCCCGTGGTAAGTTCTCGAAGAACTTGTGTTACGGGTACCAGACAACGGAAATTAATTTAATACACATCCATGACCTAGGAACACAGCTAAGCCGCTACCTCCTGCACCAACGCGCTAACCATTGAGCCACAAAGGTCGTCTTATGACGCATTTTGACGTGAAACATCAATGGTGCGCCTCAGCAGTAAAATTGAATAGAATACCGTGACCGCAAACAGCACGACACTCGTGTCACGCGTTGTAGTTTCTTCATTTTGAATTCTTTTATAATCATTATAGATGTGTCAATATAACGGGCGTGCCGTGACAGATTACTTTTTTTATGTCCTTTAGACTAGATTAAAAAGTTATCCCCACCCTGGTTCAAGCCTTGTCCTTGCCTTGCCTTGAGACCCACTCACCCGCGGGATGCCGCAGAGCATTTCCCGGCGTTAAAGAAAGAAAAGGTTTTGTCGATCCTTTTTCGACGCATGCAAGAAAATATTAATTTTTCGATGGCAATAAAATGAACCAACAAAAAAAACATTCCACATTTATAATCTCAATATGACACAAGTTATAGCGAATATATAATGCACAAATAGCTTTTGAATAAATGAGTAACAAGTGTACTTAAAACATGTGTGACATGGCGAATGTTTTAGTAATAATCTATACAGATAAATAATATTGGAGTGTCTGTTTGTAATATTAAAATAACCGCTTTTTACTAATGCATATGGATGTATAGACGGTACATATACCGAAATAGCCTTTTTTACAGTTTTTGTCTGTATGTCTGTCTGTCTGTTTGTTCCGGCTAATCTCTGAAACAGCTGGGCCTATTCTGATGGGACTTTCACTGGCAGATTGCTGATGTCATAAGGAGTAACTTAGGCTATAAAAATAATCATCATCAACCCGCGTACGGCTGTAAATCTAAGTTAACGCGGGCGAAGCTGCGGGCATCAGCTAGTTTATTATAAAATTTAAATTGTTCTCATATAAGTGACATGTAATGTCTTTTTGAGAAGTAAAGTTCTTTAAACCTGAACAGCTATAACCGGTACGTTAATAGCATTTATGGCACACAGATGCAGTTATAATATGTAGTGCCGCACCTCGGCCCGGCCCTGCCCTGGCCGCGCGCGGTTGGGCCGTAAGCTACGTTTACGGGGCCCCAAGCGCGGCGCAGCGCTAACGCGATCGGGCCACATATGAATTTTTCATGCGCCACAAGGAGTAATGGTGTCGACGGAGACATCGGATCATTCTTTACGAGCCGACAACGGGATACCTTTAAAATATACGCGATATTTAATGCATGAGACGTATCTCTCTACGTTCTATTCGAAAATAATTAGATTAGAAATTTATTTTATATATTAAGTACATAATAATACCGTGCTAGTCTCATTGCCAGTTAAGATAATAGATGATTCGTCTATCAGAAAACTACACTAGTCAACATCGTCATCCACACACAATATATAATATAATATGACATCATGTCATACACAATTGTAATGTTAGTGTGGCATAGTGTGCCATTCACAAACACCCAAAAATCGTACCAAATCAAATAAAAAAAAATCAAAATAGTACCAATAAAAAATATCTTTTTGAACGTCATTTGAATCTACCACCGGTTCCAAGCCAAGCCCACTGAGAAGAACCGGCGAAACAAACTCAGTGGAACTATGCCGGTACAATAGGATTATGACGCGATTCTATGCCGGGTGTATTTGGAACGCTTGCAAAAACGAAGAGGTATGATAGTGTTGGCATAGCCTGACATGATACAAGTGAAAAAAACGCGTTTCCTTATTTTTTTTGGTTGCCTTTTTTATTTTTTATTTTTTGTATAATCCGGTTTAGTAAACATAATGTTATATTTGATGATAATGCTTTAAAATAATGATTTTTTGAAAAAAACAGCAATGTAATTGGTGGACTGAATCAGCTGATAGCGTTCGCCGCATGCACGAGGTGAACGAACTCCCGCACCGCGCGCGTCATCAGTGCGCCCGCTAGTCGCGCGTCTCGCGGTTAGCATGAGTGCATAGTGTGTATACATTTCGGGTTTGCAAAATACACAAGTCCTAAAATTTTCTTGAATGAATGAATGTATGAATCTTTATTTGCAAGAATATGGTACAATTGGTATTTAAATACATTATAGTTCACACATTCTGCTTAAGGCGTCTTTAAAAAACGTTTCTGAGGTAAATGGTTATATGCATTATATAGTATATAAATAGTATATTATTAGGGTTTAATCTTCGCAAGCGTTCCAAATACAACCGGTATAGCCTTCACCAAATTACTGGCTAACGTAGTAAAATACGTACAAAGTGAATTATACTTCAGTGCGCAAAATAAAATAAAATAAACTAGAAAGCAAAAAGCACACACAGAAAAAATCCCATCGCATAAAATCCAAACGAATAAGTGTTAAGAATACAAATTAGCCCCCATTAAGTAACTCCAACGAAACAGGATAAAAACTCAATGGAGTTGAGCTTTGACAGTAACCAGTTTTGGGCATAGAGCTTATACGTAATAAGATAAAGGTTTTATCGTCTTTTCGTTAGCATAGTTGACGTGCGGGCCGGACGGATGTTGTTGGGCGGGATTATCCGCCCCGCATCAAACATAACCGCTCCATCCACTCTGTCCTTTGAGTTCGAAAAACTGAAACGCTTTATATTTAGAGGTGTAACATTTTAATATTACTCACATATTAAGAGTTATATTTATTATTTTAGTGTACTTATATTATGTAAATATAAATGAATCACCGAAATGTATGTACGCACAAAACTTCAGAACCTTGCACCAAATTAGATAATTCTTTTTTGTTTTGGTAGTTATCGTCAGGTTTGTGTTAATAAAATCCGTCGAACAATTTATTATACCACATGTACAGTAAAAATAGAATTTAATCTCACGCTAAATTTCCGATCCAATTTCTTTATTTATTTATAAGGGATATTACAGACTAAATATATTTTAGGCGCGTAACTATAATAATATCTATGGACGCTTTTTACACCACGTCAAACTGGTCCCGTGGTAAGTTCTCGAAGAACTTTTTTATTATATTTAAGACTTTTATATTATAACAGTTAATACACATATTTTAATACACATCCATGACCCAGGAACACAGAAAACTTTATGTTCCCTTACAGGATTCGAACCCACTACCTCCGGCTTGACCGCCAACGCGCTAACCATTGAGCCACAGAGGTCATCTTATAACTGCAGTACTGTTTAGCTTTACATATAACTCGACCTACTATGAAATGTGAGTTCTATCGTTCAATATGTGCCCAAACAATCTAAGCACTGGAGTGTTGACTGTATATTCCACCGTTTTGGGAATTCGAGGGGGCAGATAAGCTAATATATTGTGTAAATTGTAAATTGCATCGTCATCGCTCTTCATTCATCACGCGATATTAATTCGCACGTCGCACCGCCGCGCTCGTTTATTGCGTATTCTCTGCGATTTTCTGCGATTTACTGCTTCCTGGATTCCGTATTATTGTAGAGTATCGGCGCCGAAGGCAGATATTAAAAATTTAAAAATTCCTTACTACTGCTATATGATTCATGTTTTTTTTTTTTTGTATTGTAAACATTAAATTCAAATAACCTTTCTGGTCAGACTATCTACATTTAGAGGGACAATACATGTAAAAACTGTTTTCGCAGAAACTAAAGAATACTATTTTATTTTTGTAACTACAATTATTTTTCATTTTAAGTATTTGGATTTCGTACCTAACTACAGTTTTTATATGTGCCGTGTAAGTGTGTATTAGATTAAGCATGTTTGTCTATAAATATACATATATTAAAAAGTTTATATACTATTAAAAAATCTAGCGTAGGCCAAAACTGAAAATGATTAACTATTTAACAACGTAAAAATCTTTAAAAAAGAAAATTAAACATACGACTGCGTTTGTCAAAAAAAATACTTAAAAATATTAAACAAAACGACTCACGATAAAAGCACATAGATACAAATAATATAGCATATATTTATTATTAAAACAACAAAATATAAAACAGTGGCGTAAGCTTTTAACATTTCGTAGTGGAAATTGTCGAGTGGGGCGGGCAAATCTCCTCAACATAGCAGCACTTAAGACACTCGACGCTTGAACAATAGAGGCAGGTAATTGGTGATAAGCTTCAAACGATTGTTAGCGGCAGGAGACGAGGCGCCGCAGCTCAGCAATTAGGCAGAACGGAAAATGATCTTTATGACAGTAACCGCACTCTATAATATATACAAGAAAATTTGTCAACATAGCCATTTCACTTAATATTCAACATGGGTTAAGAGTCAATCAAATCAAAGTTTTTTCTTTCAGGCATCAAATTTTAAACACTTGAACATGTCAAGAAGGAGTGATAGAAAAAAAGGTATATGTTGTTAAATAGTTTAAAAAATCAGCGTTGGGAGCACGAAGTAAATGATTGACTGGATTTTTTTTAATGTCATAAAGGGGCAAACGAGCTGTCGGTGCTTTATGGTACCGACGCCCTTACACATCCGCACTACCAGAGGCTATGCAGATGCGTTGCCCTCCTTATCCCTATCCACCCCAATGGGCCACCAGAAACTCACAAACCGCACGAAACGCGACAGCATAGCTGTCACTTGACGCCGGCGTTATGTGAGCGAGAGGTACCACCCCGGTCGTGCCGGCCCAGTTTGGCTGCAATGGCACTGCCTCTTACTGATTCTACATCTTTGCGTGATTCAGCTGTTGTCTGGAAACAAGTTGACAACTTTGCACAACTCTGGGTGAACTAGTTTACTGTCATGATCGATGACCACATACTCGTCTGCCGGTTGCCAAGAGAAGAGCATACTCATACTTAAAAGGCCGGCAACCACCTAATGCTCTGGTGTAGCGGGTGTCAGTGGATGTCACTGATCACTTACCATCAGGTGAACCGACTGTCCATTTGCCTCTTATAAAAACTGACGATAGGAAAAATGTACACCGAATGTAGTGTCTCAATTGACACAATTAAGGCGCGTCTCCGCCGCGGCGCACGCAGAGGCTGCGCACGTGTTAAAATGTCAATTGCAACGAAATGTCAATTAATGCGTAGCGTATCTGTGGGTTTCAGTGGAAACAATCGCATACATTTTCTTGCAAGCGAAACTTGACAAACGTGTGTAGCCTCTCCGTGCGCCGCGGTAGAGCCGCGCCTTTAGGCCCCGCTAAATATATGTGAAACAAGCAGGATGGGGACAACCGCCGAAAAATATGTACCTACTTTTGTATTTTAACATTTTTACTGTGAGATACCATAATTATATATTTTATGATAAACTCAATTGAATGTATTTAATCAATGATTAGTAAATTCTACATATTACATTATGACTTTAAATATAACTTATATAAAAGTTTATATTGTTAAATTAGCTTAGTAATAATAGATAATAAAGTAGAAAGACCATACAAGGCAAACATATTTATTGCTAATTAATCAGGAAATCAAATGTAACATATGCTCGTCACCGTTCCCCGCGGCTGCACCGAGATAACTCGATGACCCACATACGTGCTTCACTATCATCACACATTAATATTCCATCGAATTAACGGACATAATCATGTTATCTAATAAATCCGTTCTAATTACCTCTCTGGCGGGAACGCTATTTCCCGAGATCGTGAGTTCGTATCCTGCCTGAATGACGAGTATTTATGAAATTATGATGGTGCTATACTAGCTATATCCTGCGAGTTCACCCGCCCCAGAGTGAATGAAAATTCGCGGAAATAAAAACCCTTTGACCTAAGGAATCGGGCTATAAATTTCGAATGCGATCCGAGTTCAAAATTAGAGCGATCAAACAACAAACTGCTTAGCTCTATTATAGTTATTCCACGAACATGTGTGCTGAAGTCGGACATGTAAAAATCTTAATAAACCGCAATAAACCAATGAAAGTTGTTTCATTACGAGTGAAATTCGCGTAAACATTGAAAAACGATACAAACATGTGTACAAGGGATCAAAGCTAGCGCAAAGATACTAAAAACATGATGTTCTTAAATATCAATCTATTGAGAGTATAGGACCGCGACGTTTTTTAAAGAGGTTTTGTATACGGCCTGATAATGATGAGGATGACGATGAACGTAGAAGTAATGTAATACTAAATAAATTATAATATCAACCCTTATATTATGTTCCACTGCTGGTCACGGCTCTCCTCCTCGAAGTCAGGCGACGAGGGTGTTAGACCGAAGCGCTGGTGAAATGCGGGTTGGTGAACTTCACTCACCTTCAAGGACTTTTGACAACTTTCACTCACGATGTTTCCTTCACCGGTGCACAAACGATGGTCTCATGTTCAGGTGCACGTAGAAATTTAGAAAAACCCATTTAGTGGTATCACAGGTTTCAGAATCGAACCCCGTCGTCTCACTCAAGAGGCCGAGCACATACCCTCTGGACTGGATTAATCATAAATCATATCGTCGGCCACGATATGATTTATGATTAATTAATTAATATACTATATTTTATATAAATAAGCATCATTCATCATACTATGTACTTTTATTACTATTTTTTTCATCATCAAATTGAAACATTTAATAAATTGACTTATCGACAACGGCATAAAGTTATTTTCGATTTTTCATCAATATCTGTAATAATTTGTAAAGATTCATGTTTCAAAGCGAAATAATTACATCGCAAATCGCCTTACGCCGGCAAAAATACACAAATTAGATACTTAAAGAATTTCTCTACCTTCTTATCGGAAATATTATTAGAGAATCATTGAATGGGAATTTTATATATTTTTATTAAATAGCTACATTAAATAAATCTTCTTTTTACAAATTACTTAAATTTCAAGTTAAATTATTTCAATTAGATATTTGTATTAACTATACTTGTAACTAACTGTCGATCGTTGCTTTTACCAAATGAATTCCAAAATGAAGTTTAAAAATTAGGACTACGAAGGCATATCTATACTAATATTATAAAGCTGCAGTTTGATTGTTTGAACGCGTTAATCTAAGAAACTACTGGTCCGATTTTAAAAATTCTTTCAATCTAAGAAAGCCCATTTATCGAGTAAAGGCTATAGGCTATATAGCAAGTAGTTAAGTTGAGTAAGTTAACGCGGGCGAAGCTGCGGGTAACAGCTAGTTTTTATATAAAGGCTCAGTCGAAAAAATTAAATTGAGTCCTTAATACATTAATAAATCCAATATTTATTAATTGGATGGACAATATCAGCTTATTAGAATATTAGCTTAAAGCTTTATGATGTAACGGAATAGATAGATAAATGTACGGAACGAGGCAGTAAATTGTTTAAAACATTATTTGTTTTATTGTTTTCTAATGTTTGCACGAAGTTTACTCATTATAATGAAACAAACTTGACGGATTTTATCGCGGTTTATTAAGATTTTTACAATCCTGACGTTTCGGATACTTTACAGCAACCATGGGAGGACTGAGGTGTCATAAGTCCTAACGAGCATACACACGAGCCATATTAATAAAGTTACCCACCCTTTAAAACCTAGCTTCCCGTCATGTAAATATTTGCGGTGTGCGAGTTGGAAATGCAATTTTCCTAGAAACGGCTGTAAAGGCATAAGAAGCCATGCGAACGATCGACGGCAAATAAGCTGCCATTGGAAATTACCAATCGTCGATAGAGCGAACGAGCCACATAGAGAATCTTAAGAGCACCATTATATCTTAGATCACATCTTCAAATGAAATACTAACATGGGCAATGTGTTCTATTACAAAAAATAATATAGTAGATACATTGTTTTCTAATGTTAACGCTGATTTCACTACTCATAATGAAACTACTTTTACGAATTTTATCGCGGTTCATTAAGTTTTTTACAAGCCCGACGTTTTGGATACTGTACAGCAACCATGGTCAGGGTGATATATCCGTAACGTCAGGTATGTTCTCGTGCACGTAGAAATTTAGGAAAACCTCATTTCAAGGCATCACAGAGCTCAGGATCAAAATGACAAAAAGGACTGATTATGGTAATTCCGATAGAATGATGATTATGAATTGAAGTTAAAATTATATTTCATTTATAAAGACTTTAACCTACACCGCATTAAGATCGGATTAGGTGAGAGTTGAGATGGCCAATAAGAGATTCATAATAATTTTGACTGTATCTTTGATTTAATGATTAAATATGTTATATGAAAGTAAATAATCCTTCCTACGAATCTATCGCCGCCCCAGGATTTTCTAAACAAATTTGGTATGATTATATTAGCAAAAATACAACCCCATTTATGAGGGTAACATGTAAGAGGTAGTGCCATGCTGCTTTGCAGTCGAATTGGGCCGGCACGACAGGGGTGGTACCTCTCACTCACATAACACCGGCGTAAAGTGACAACTATGCTGGCGCGTTTCGTGCGGTTTATAAGTTTCTGGTGGCCCATTGGGGGGGATAGGGAAAAGGAGGGAAACGCAATAATCTGTGGATGTGCGGATGTGTATGGGCGTCGACAGTCGCCAAAAGGCTTCGACTGCCCTCCTATGCTATAAAAAATACTACTACTACTTACTAACTAAAACTTAATTTTTCATTTCAGTAATTTAGATACCTGATTTATTTGATTTGTTAACAAAAAAAACACCCAATGCTTCCCGAATACCTCATAAGCATCCAGAAGAGGATTATGGTACACAACGTGCATAAGACCGCGAGTATGAGCAATACTAATTAACCCAACCCGCACCGAGCTAACTCATTATGAGTGGAATGGGTTCCAGTCAACGTTTTTGTGTAAACCAAATACGCAGAGAGCAAGCCAAAAATAATGCCATAAGATTAACAATCGCTGCTTGAATAAATTAACACGACATATGTATTTCCCCTTGTCATTAAGAATTAATATTAAGGCGACGCATTGTTAAACAATAATTCTAAAGCCTGGCACGCGCAAGAGGGGACTGAGCGTCCTGAGCGGGGCCGAGGCTTGCCATACACGCGCTAGTTTATAACTAAAAGACGTAAACTACAAAATAATTTTCGTTATTTTATTTAGTTAAGAACGATAATTTGAAAAATTCCTTCGACCATTTTAAAGAACATGTATAGACTCATCTACGAAGAAAGTTAAGAGGCTTAAACTGGTCTCGTTTGCCCATAAGATGTGAATCTCTTTTTAAAAAGAGGCGTTTGATATTTTTTTCTCTGTTCCAAAAGTTAACTAATCATGTATTTGGAACTAACAAAATAAGGTTTTTATCATGAACTGGCCCCGTTTGCCCATAAGATGTGAATCTCTTTTTAAAAAGAGGTGTTTGATATTTTTTTCTCTGTTCCAAAAGTACCTAATCATGTATTTGAAACTAACAAAATAAGAATTTTATCATGAACTATATACTATAGGTCACCAACTTATATTTACATTCGTATTCGAATTGCTGAAATAAAGGTTTAAATAATGAGCCCACTAAGAAGACCGAAACAAACTCAGTTGAACAAACGAAACTCAATAGAAGGGAAAGTTGATTATTACCATTTACCATCAATTGTTAATATGCATGAAACTTTAATATGTAAAGAATTGTTAAACATTCAAATAGTCACCTTAACGTACGTTAAGTGCAGCGATATGTATGACATATAAAACAATATGGTATTTCATAACATAATATCAACCCCTTACATGTCCCACTACTGGGCACGGGTCTGCTCCTCGAAATAAGGCGAGGAAGGTGTTGGGCCATAGTTCACCGATGCGCTGGCCCAATGCGGGTTGGTGAACTTCACACACCTTCAAAGACTTTTAATCTCATCGAGCATGCAGATTTCCTCACGACGTTTCCTTCATCGGTAAGCGATGGTTTTATGTTCAGGTACACGTAGAAATTTAGAAAAACCCATTGCTAGGCATCACATTATTGTCCATAAACATAAATTAATTTTATTGTTATTAAAGAATGTGTCAGAAAATGTCAAATTATATATTTAAAAAAACATTGTAGTGAGATATAAAGTATAATAAAAAAAACCCCTGAATGAGGAGTTTATTTTCGGAAGACATCGTCGTATCCCACGCTCTAACTACATCTACCTATATGGTTTCCTTTTCTAATAATTAATTATCGATTATTTTACTTTAAGTAGACTAATTATAAGCGATTGGACTAATTAGAAGCGATTGATACTTCACTTTCCGGTTAACATCAGAAGACATACACATCTTGGTATTTTTTTTCTTTTTTTTATATAGAAGAGGGGGCAAACGGACAGTCGGTTCACCTGATGGTAAGTGAATAGCGACATCCACAGACACCTGCTATACCAGGAGATCAGCAGGTGCGTTGCCGGCCTTTTAGATGTGAGTATGCTCTTCACTTGTTATCTCTCTACCACTATAAGGCAGACCTCATTACCGTATTGGTGGAAGAATTCCGCTGTGCCGCGTTCTCGTCTGCATGAGTACCAACCATCCTGCTTATTTTTTTTTTCGCTTGTTTACCATTGCCGTGTTTCCGTAAGAAGGGCAGGACAGGCAGTGTAATTACTGGCACTGAGACTTAGCATCTTACGTCTCAGGATAGGCAACACATGAATGCGTTACCTGGGCCTAATTGTATATTTTCCTGGGCAACTCTGTCCACAACCAACATACAAAAATTATTGTCTGTTTTTTTTTTATGTTACTTGGATAAGCAAACTGGCAAACGTGCCACCTGATGGTAAGTGGTCGACGTCGCCCATGAACATAAACTAGTTTACCTGGAACGAGCCCAGGCAACTCATCTATATGTTGCCTATCCTGAGACATAAGATGTTAAGTCTCGGTGCCAGTAATTACACTGCCTGTCTTGCCCTTCTCTCCGAAACACAGCAAAGCTGTGTCACGGGAGAAACAAGCAAGATGGTGGTATTCCCTCCCACCGGTAAACATCTTAGCTACTATTGCTGTCCGTAAACATACGCCAATTTTAGCGTTTCTCCCAAACCTAGTCCTAGACTGTCTGGACTGTAGTCCTAAATGTTTTATCATACTTACGAAAGCAGGCGACACTAGCTTTTTAATAATTAAAGAAGATACCGGTAAAAATGCGTATTATATTTTTTGTACCGTTCAGTTAACTACGATATTTAATTATGCTAACAGTTAAGTCGTTTTCCGGTACGGCACCACGGCGAAGTCTGTGCTAGATTTTATCTTTATTTTGTTATCCTTAAATGTTATAAATTGTAGTAAGGCATAAATAAATGAAATAAAATAAAGAAGGGCGCCGTTCTACACCACAATCTTGTTTAATCCATGCAGGTAGCTTTGGTATGTTCCGAAAAGAGCATTTGATGTTGTAGGTGAGTCCTGTTGTTTAACTTGCGTTACGAAACTTAATAAACTCTAACCTTCTAAATTTCATTGACCTTATAGGGATTCGAATTGGCGTCGAATGCTTCGCGTAATCATCGTTCTGTAATCGTTCATAAATATGGCTTTATTTGAGAGACCCTTTAATAAAGGTTAAGATCTTGTTGGTTTTACAAATTGTAAAAAAATATGTAATTTATAACCCACACCTTAAAGCTTTTTGTATATAATTTATAACTCACGCTTTTAATTAATGTAGATGAAAATAAAATACATGTAAAAAATATCCAAAAACTGAGTCAGTACTCTTTATACTGCTTTATACGAAGGTTTTGTACTGTTTTCTCCAACGCCTATGAATATATGTTACGTAACGTACCAAAATCTAGAAACATGGGAGGTTTTTTTTTTTTAATGGGAGATATTTTTGTTACACATAGGGTCGGGATCTCGAGTAGATCCTGACCCTATGTGGGACTTCCACCTGGGAGTGCCCTACCCGTAAACTAAAACCACTGCGAGCGCCTTCAGCCGCTTTTTGTGGGTCCCGGATTTGCTGGCAACAGGATCACCTCAGCGACAGCCTCACCCCGGCAAAGGCCAAACTACTCCTCGTAAGAGGAGCCCGCCGCTACTAAGCAGCCTCGCGACGTCGTGACCGCACGCATCACAATCGTGAGACACTGTCAACGGCTCCCTGTGGGCCGTCCGGCACAGGTACTCACCAAAGCAACAATGCCCGGTGAGCGCCTGTGTCAAACGAAAGATGAGGAGTTTCCATCGTTCGAGGGCCGGACGCTAAGCAGCCTTTAGGTTTTTGGCAAACGGCTGCCGCGCCAAGTCCTCCCCTTACATCCGCATTAATGCCTCTTGCCCTGCGACGAACCCGCAGAATCCCTTCCAGCGTAAGGCTCTCGCCGGGAGACCTATCCGAGACTCCTATGAGTGTGTCTCGGCAAGTACCTTCGTTACGAGTTCTCACGGGACGAAACTATTAGGATTGTAGGGTCTCTGATAGTTAAATATTTTTGGTCACCTAAGAAACGGGGGATCAATGTGCGCGCAGTTTCTAATTTTTCTCCCTGTCGATGGACGCAGTCTACCCAATAAAACCCGGCGAGTGCCACCAATGCCACCTTTGGTGAGGTGCTCCGGAACTAGTAAACAAACAGGGCACCTCGACGGCTAGTCAGTCCCGCAAGGGACCGACGCTACCACCACAGTACAATGGGGTGAGGCTCCCATCCTCGCCCCTTGCCCCCTGCTCTTTTGTCCCCTCTTCTTATAAGAGGGGTACAAAGAGCCCCTTCGGCTCAATTAGCTTCGCCCAAGGTGCTGGGCTCACCCTAGGCTACTGAGCCCCACCGCCACGTCAAGGCCTTTTTTTTTTGTTTTGCAGTGGAAATTTGCACCCCAAACAATAGTTAGGACCGGGGTTGGTTTTAAACCTAGCCGTGTGTGGGGTCCGCACTTGGGCAGTGTCGTTACCCACTAAAACCGC
The DNA here is from genome assembly GCA_963853865.1 of Helleia helle. NCBI lineage: Eukaryota > Metazoa > Arthropoda > Insecta > Lepidoptera > Lycaenidae > Helleia > Helleia helle. The sequence continues at coordinate 11,570,747 of OY971433.1, read as the reverse complement.
TGCAAGCGCCCTCCGCCGCCTTTTGAGGGTCCCGGATCTTGCAACAACACAGGACCCTCGGCGACAGGCTGGCCCCGGCGAGAGGCCAGACTCCTCCTCGAAAGGGGGGACTGCTCGGCCGTTCGTTTTCACGATACTTTTAGCAGTCCCCGACGACGTCGTGCCTATTTGGACCCAGGTTAACCCTAACCTCGGGCCAACACGAGCACAGGGGCGTTACTGGAGGCGCATTAAGTAGCGCCTCCTACGCACCCCTCATCGTCGCCTGCGGGCCGACGCCTCGTTGGCGGCCTCCTCTCTCACCCGCTGTTAGCAATCTGTTTTTATGAAAAAGTCGTATGCGAACTAAATAAAATTTTAAATTATGCCAGTTTGCCTATCCAACTAACATAAAAAAAAATCGTTCAGTTACTGTTAAAATGGCCATACACGCCAATCTCATTGCTTCGTTACAGTAGAAGTTTGAAACGCACCGAGATATTTTGACAGATACACCTTTCGACCAAACTAAAATTCCATATTCCCCTTTGTTCTTCAACAGTACCATAGAATATCAATTTCATTTGCATCAAAACAAGAACCGACAAAACAACTGGCTTGTTGGTCTAGTGGTTAGTGACCCTGACTGCTAAACCAGAAAGTCGTGGGTTCGATTCCCACCCAGGAAAAATGTTTGTGTGATGAGCATGATCATTTGTTCTGTGTCTGGGTGTAGTTTATCTATAATATGTATGTATTTAGAAATATATAGGTAAATACATATCAGTTGTCTGGTTACCATAAAAACAGGCTCTGCCTAGTTCGGGATCAGATGGCCGTGTGTCAGTTGTCCCAACATATTATTATTATTATATTCAATCTATAATCTCATTTCTACATATTTCACAGCAGAACCCTAAGAGAACACGAAGGATTACAAATATATAAAGAATTAAGCAACAAACGCGATATGATTCTCACAAAGCGATAACAGAATTTTCCAGCCTCTACACGGGTATATTTTTCAATAACCTTAGAAGTAGGGATGAGTCGTCATAGAGACGCGCTAGATCCCATTGAAAAGATTTACCCTCATCCGATATTGTGAGTTTGAATAGTTTACTCGATCCTTTAACCTCCCGAGCTGCTTAGATATGAATCACCTTTGAATGATTAAGTTCCGTGTACCTTTGTAAAATACTGGCACAGATCTTATTCATATTTTTAAATATAATTTAAATATAATTTAAATATAATTTAAATATAATTTAAATATAATTTAAATATAATTTCTGAACGTTTAAATAAACCCAACAGATAAATCTTCCCTTTTAATGGTATATTTTCTTGGATTTATTTCGTATATATTTATGTATAACTAGCTGTTGCACGCAGCTTCGCCCGCGTTAACTTACTTAATTTAACTCCTATTAAACAACGCGTGATTTTGTATAACATATAGCCTTCCTCTATAAATGGGCTATCTAACACTGAAATGTTTTTTCAAATCGGACCAGTAGTTCCTGAGATTAGCGCGTTCAAACAAACAAACTCTTCAGCTTTATATATTAGTATAGAAAACAAACGTCTATAATAATATAGTACAAATATTTTCTGCTTTACAAATGCGAATTATATGTTAAATAAATATTGCCTGTACGTTGATAGTCAGTAAGTCTACTCTAAAATCAGATCCTATTTACCGGCTCCTGGAAGATATTGTCCTATGATTTAGCCTTGCTTCGCCGGCTTCGGAAGAAATAGTAAAATTATAGGGTACGTACCTATTTAAAAACAATATACATATAACTAATGTTTTCTTCTCTAATTTCGAGCTAATAATAATTATCATATATTAATATATAATATGATAATTATTAATAATAATTATCGTATATTAATAAACCGAGTGTAATCGTTAAGTGTGCACAGGCGATTATTCCGTAACTATTACAGATATCAAAAAACTTTAAACTGATTTCGAAAGTACTTTACCTAATGAGTAAAACGACAACAATAACTTATTAAAAATAGAACGAGAAATATCCAACAATCTTACATTAAACTCTCCCATACATTTAGTATGAGATAGTAGAAAGGTTTTACTTTCCTTATTTTAAGTGAACCTACTCATCTTACCCTTATAATTTTATAATTATGTATGATATGATATTGATGAATTTCAAGTAGATACATGTGTAGATTTTTATATCTTACCACTTCAAATTAATAATAAACCTTGTTTCAATATCGTATTGATTTAAACTGACTGAAAAGCAACATAGTAAATAAAAACAAAAGAATAATACTCTTTGGTGTTTGTTCTAAATTCAAAATCTTTATCGCGGGTTCTCATTCCCGCCAATTTATTGTGTTTTTTTTTTTTCAATTTGCTTAATAAATGGCTTAATAGCCAATAATAGTGCCTTAGCCTGCCAGATCCCCGGATCTCACGCCTTGTGATTTCTTCCTATGGGGATTTGTCAAAGACTACGTGTACGCTGAGAGAGTTCACAGCCTAGAAGAGGTACAGAATCGTGTACGTCGTGCAATTGCTTTAATTACTCTGCAAATTTTAAGGAAAGTTCATTTAGAAACTGTAAATACTAAATAGAGCTCGTCATTGTATTGCACAACGAGGACGTCACTTCGAACATCTGCTTTCAATACAAAATTTTGTACTTACTAAGAAATAAAATGTATGGGAGAGTTTAATGTATTTTTTTTGGATATTTCTCGTTTTATTTTTAATAAGTTATTATTGTCATTTTACTCATTAGGTAAAGTACTTTCGAAATCAGTTTAAAGTTTTTTGATATCTCTAATAGTTACGGAATAATCGCCTGTGCACACTCAACGATTACACCCGGTATATGATAATTATTATTAGCTCGAAATTTACGTTCTAATGTGCCATCATCATTATTCTTTCTCTATCCGTCCATTGTTGAATATAGGTCTCCCTCAATGAACGCCAAGACGGCCAACGCTGCCTCGCATCCAACACGGACCGGCCACCGCACGGAGATCGTCTTCCCACCTGGTTAATGGCCGACCAACATTTCGTCTACCTAAACCTGGCCTCCACTCTAGAACCTTATTGCCCCATCGGCCATCCGTTCTTCTGAGTGTGTGACCAGCCCACTGCCACTTCAACGAGCTTAATCTTTGTGTGATATCGGTAACCTTAGTTCTCTGGCGGATGTCTTCAGTTCGAATCATATCTGTCAAAGAAACACCCAGCATAGCACGCTCCATAGGACGTTGAGCTACGGCTAATATGCCATAGTACATGGTAATATATTTAAGCCTTTAGGGGTCTATAGCTTACCATGGTGTGCATATATCTGGAGCTCATGATTATACTCATCAGTCCCTCGTATAAAAGTTAAAAAAGCCTTAAGTTTATATCTTATCAAAAAAAATAACAATAAGTTACAACAGTCCCTCGTATAGTATTAATAAATAAAATATATCGTTAGCAAAATAATAAAACTAAAGGAAACGAATAGCGTCACCACATTATTATTTGGAAAAATATAATGAGATATTATCTCATAATATTTGTCGTAACTAACGCTGAAATAAACACGATCCAAGCAACACCGATCGCCAGGATGTAATTAATATAATTCGACCAAGTGCACGTCCGCCTTAACGATAACAACAATATTCCTCACATTTATATTATTACATTGATAAAACAATTATCGTTAGCATCCTCGGAGGAAAGCCGGGCTTAGTCCGACGTTATACAAGTGGGAAAAAAAATTAAATTTTTCATTTCCACAGAAAAAAATAGGATAGGTGCTCGGAGCAATCATCGAATTGAATCTCTAAGCCAAGTGGCTAGGTGGGAGGGGGGAGGAAAACAAATTATCTGTACCCAGCTAATTGTCAGATCAAAGCAGCGCTAGAAAATCCGACCTGCTGTATTTTTTTTCCATGGCGCGGGCGAGAGGTGGGGGGCAAGAGGTGAGAGGCGCGGGGAAGCCCCGGGCGCCACTCGCAATTATTGTTATTACAAAGAGATTGCCGCTGAGCCGGCTCAGAGCTCGAAAAAACTCCACAAAAATTGTACTCACATTATAATTGCTGTATTTTACCCCGCTAACCAATCCGCTGTATCATTCGTGACGGGCTTGGAGCGATCAACAACCCATACGGGGTGGTTAACATAAGGATCTTCATAGTATCCTTATGTTAAGCGCCCCAGTGGGTAGTGCTGCGAACCTTACCATCTTTCGGGCGCAGCGAGTCCCACATACCCGCCAGGGGAATTCCCTCTCCTGCGGGATGCCTAAGAGCATGTCTTTTTTTTGTGTTAGTTGGATAGGCAAACTGGCAAACGTGCCACCATATGGTAAGTGGTCGGTGCCAGTAATTACACTGCCTGTCTTGCCCTTCTCTCCGAAACACAGCAAAGCTGTTTCACGGGAGCAACAAACTAAATGGTGGTACCCATGCAGCCGGGAGCGCGGCACAGCGCTTCCCTCCCACCGGTAGATGTCCCGGCGAGAGAAAAAAGGATCTTCATATAATCAAGTTTATATATTTTTATGTTATAAAACGTAAGCTCAATATAAAAACAAAATTAATGGTTTAATGCATGAGTTTTATTCGAAAAAAAGACAAAGTTTGGGTCCGAAAAAAGTTTTAAATACTTTACCACACAAATACGTGGTCGTCGCGAGACCAACTAGAGGTCACCATCTAGGTCAACTAGAGGACAACGGGAGGTCGCCATCCATATCTCCTTCCAAATAAAATTGTCATCGACATGTTCATTTAATAAATGGCGACCGTCACAAGTACGATCAAATGCCTATGTATGTTCCTTATACGCTCTATAAAAAAATATGATTGATCAAAAAACTTACCAATAAAGACGAATATCTGATGGTGAGCGTAGCGCAGCAACATCGAAATTGACACAGTCTGGAACAAACATAACAATATAGCCATACTTCCAGTGTATAATGGCTTAGTACCTCAAAGAGGTGGTGCCATGCTGCTTTGCAACCGATATCGGACGGCACGATCGGGGTGGTATACCTCTCTCACATAATACCGGCGTAAAGTGACAGCTATTCTGTCGCATTTCGTGCGGTTTGTGAGTTTCCGGTGATCCGTTGGGGGATAGGCAAAAGGAGGGCAACGCATTTGCATAATTTCTGGTTATGCGGATATGTATGGGCGTTGATAGTCGCCAAAAGGCTTCGACTGCTCGTTTGCCGAAAAATATAAGACGTGCCAAATCGAAGCGCCGAGAATACTCGACGTTGTTATAAAAAGAATTTCAAGTTTGAAGGTGTTTCAAATTGATCGTTTATTTTTTTTTTGGTCTGCAGCGAAAATTTGCAGCCCAAACCGTAACTAGGACCGGGGTTGGTTTTAAACCTAGCCGTGTGTGGGGTTCGCACTTGGGCAGTGTCGTTACCCACTAAAACCGCTGCAGGCGCCCTCCGCCGCCTTTTCTCTCTTGCAGGCAACACAGGACCCTCGGCGACAGGCTGGCCCCGGCGAGAGGCCAGACTCCTCGAAAGGGGGGACTGCTCGGTCGTTCGTTTTCACGATACTTTTAGCAGTCCCCGACGACGTCGTGCCTATCTGGACCCAGGTTAACCCCTGCCTCGGCCCGACACGAGCACAGGGGCGTTACTGGAGGCACATTAAGTAGCGCCTCCTACGCACCCCTGTTCGTCGCCTGCGGGGGGAGGCCTCGTCGGCGGCCTCCTCCCTCACTCGCTCATCGGCCTTCTTCTGGAACATTACTGCCTCACGGAAGGAGACCATCGCCGATTTTGGCTGAAAGTTGAAATGGTGACGGCTTATACCTTGGATTAGGACATAGGCTATAAAAATAGTCATCATCAATATGGATACGGTAGTAAATCTAAGTTAACGCAGACGAAGCAGTGGGCATCAGCTAATATATTATAAAAATGTATTTAAAAAAACATTAAATTACAATATGTATATCTTATCTTACATATTTTACCAAAAGCAATCGGGTGAATCTATTGTTTCTGATTTAAAATAACAAAGTTGGAAACCCCTACATTTTCAGTACAAAATAATACCATCATAACTGTAAATATAAAATATATTCCATTCATTTATAGTTTATATACACAGCAATCGCATAAAGAATGTATATTGCAAGCTAAGTAACTGCATAAAGGAACATTTAGTGGGAGCGGTGGGTCGCACTGATACTTAAACGGATTCAATCTGCGCTAAGCGATTCATTAATGAAATCCAATCGGGCCAGCCAAACGACGTGGCGGCAAGATTGATAGGCCGAGGATAACCTGGACCCACCAGCCCCACCATTTGTTTGTTTGTTAGATATTTCCACGTGTGTTTTGTTGAACAAAGATATTTTTTGCACATTTTTTTAATTACCTATGTATAAACTAACAGCGTCAAGCGTAGGATTGAAGTTGACGGTGGGAGGATTGAATATGTTCATGAATACATCTACTTGGGCCAAATAGTATCTTTCCAGGCACGACAAGACAACGAGGTCGTTAGACGTACCGAAAATGCTTGGAGGAGCTATTGGTCCATGAAGGAATACATGAAAGGTGACCTTCCATTTTCATTAAAACGAAAACTTATGGACATGTGTATCCTTCCGATCCTGACCTACGGCGCACAGTCTTGGTCGTTGACTAATGCTCAAAAGCTTTCGCTCAAGGTTTGTCAACGCGCGATGGAGCGCAGTATTTTAGGGGTCAGATTAACCGACCGCATTAAGAACTCCATCTTGCGCTCCCAAACAAAAGTAGCTGACGTAGCCCTGGCAGCTGCTAGGCTTAAATGGGACTGGGCCGGACACATCTGCCGAATGCCCAATGAGTTCTGGGCCAAGAAAACCACCGACTGGGTCCCATTAAACAGGGCTCGGAGACGCGGCAGACCTCGACGGAGATGGCGGGATGACCTCGACGGATTTCAAAAAGACTGGTGTAGTGCAGCTCATGATAGAGACGCGTAGAAAAGAGAGAGGGAGGCCTTTGCCCAGCAGTGGGACAGTACAGGCTAGGAAAAAAAAAAACTATGTTTTAAAAAAAAAAAAAATTTTTTTTTTCCCCCACCATGGTTCAGGCCCTGACGTGGGGTTGGGCGCAGTAGCCTAGGGTAGTAAGGGACGAGGATGGGAACCTCACCCCATTGTACTTTCCCGACGTTGGGTGGGGTTGTTCTGTGGTGCGGGACAACCCCTATGTGGAGGTAGCGTCGGTCCCTTGCGAGGCTGACTAGCCGTCGAGGTGCCCTGTTAGTTTAACAGATACAAAGGTCTGTGTGTCAAAAAACTCACCAAAGGCGGCACTGGTGGCACTCGCCGGGTTTTTGTGGGTAGAGCTGCGTCCACTTACCACCTTTCGGTTGCAGCGAGTCCCACATACCTGCGTGGGAAGACCCACTCCCCCGCGGGATGCCTCAGAGCATTTGTGTGCAAATGTGTTTTACTCCTAAGCTCATTTCTCATTTTTCTTAAGGGGCCTGTATTTTAAACGAGTTTTTTTTACCTACTTCTTTTGACGTATTTCAAGTGTATAAGTAATGATTTGATTTGATTTCTTGTTTTGCTTCTCGATGATGTTAGTGCGATTTTACAACGGTTCCAACAGCATCGAATTTTACAAAAGCATGCTTCAAATAAATATCCTACCTATATTATCTTACTTCCATAATAAGTTACAATCAGTATGTATCAGTTCCGACTGGTAGACCGGAGATTAGCGCGTTCAAACAAACTATTACACATATTGTTTTCTAATGCTAGTACGCGAATTTCACTCATTATAATGAAACAATTTTTTTATATAGCATATAAGGGCAAACGAGCAGTCGAAGCCCATACACATCCGCACAACAAAAGATTATGCAGATGCGTTGCCCTCCTTTTCCCTATCCCTCCCAATGGGTCACCGGAATCTCACAAACCGCACTATCACTTGACGCTGGTGTTAACTGTTATGTGAGCGAGATGTACCACCCCGGTCGTGCCGGCCCAATTCGGCTGCAAAACAGCATGGGAATACCTCTTACAATGTACCTTTTACGGACGTTATCGCGGTTAATTAAGATTTTTACAAGCCCGCCGTTTCGGATAATTTACAGCAACAGGGAAGAACTATAATATATAAAGATCAGTTTGTTGTTTGATAGGTCTAATTTAGAACTCCGTAAAAAGTTGTTTCATTAAACTGTTCAACCGTACATCAGTAGATTTATCGTGTCATTCACGTTATACGGCACCGAGCAACACAGACCAAACAAGACAATCGAGTCTTTTTGTGCATATTCTATTTTCGTCGATACACGGCCGTGCACAAAAAGAGTGTCGGAACATCACCCATTAATTCCCCATCAGTGGGCCGTGCCGTGTTACACCCATCAGATGTGAGATCTTGTAGGAAGAATCGATCGCTTGAAAAGTATCCTACACCGCATGCTTCTAGGCTATCTAGTTAGAATCGATTTATACACTAACTTAGTCTGGACTAGGCTACGACCGATCATAAACATTTACTTATGACTTTTTTTCGTACTTTAATAATATTTTTACATTTCTGACATTTTGGATACATATCGCTATAAAGTATCCAAAACGTGGGGATTATAAAAATATGTATGAAGCGTGATAAAATCCGCGTAATATTAGAAAATAATACAAGGCTCTTAAACACTCTACAGCTTGTACGTCCTCAATCTTTATACTAAAAATCGACCATTTACTTAATGATCTGTGTCTAGACTAGACAAAAAAAATCTTTTAACATAAAACGTTTTACTTAATGATCTGTGTCTGGACTAGACAAAAAAAATCTTTTAACATGAAACGCAGTGTACGTTTTATTGTTATTAGCATTTAATTATATAACTAAATGCATAAATGCAAGTAACGGAGAATCGATTTCGGCGTATTAAAAGAGACCTACGGAGAGCAGTGGACGGAAAATAGTTCATAATGATGATGATGATGAATATATTGTTTTAAACTAACGTGATCACTGTTCATATTAAAATTATTCGGGTGCATGATTCATATTGTTCGGGTGCATGGTCTAAAATTTTACATGTAACATAATCTTGACGTATGGAATTGGTTTTACAGAGGAGAGTGACCATGGCCTAGGCCTAGTGAGTGTGGGCTCGGCCTCTTGAGTGAGAGCCGAGGGGTCCGGGTTCGATCCTGACCCCCCTGCGATGCCTAGAAATGGGTTTTTCTAAATTTCTACGCCCACCAGAACATGAGAACATCGCTTGCTTACCAGTGAAGAAAACGTCGTTAGAAAACCCGATGAGATTAAATCTTTGAAGGTGTGTGAAGTTCACCAACCCGCATTGGGCCAGTGCATCGGTGAATTACGGCCCAAAACCCTCCTTGCCTGATTTCGAGGAGACCAGTTCCCAGCAGTAGGACGTTTAAGGGTTAATATTATTATATTATTGAGTGCATACATGATCACGGGTAGACTGTGTTCCCGTGATCATGGCGATTGAAACATTGCCGAAATATTGGGACCTCAATAAAACTATAATAGCGCTAAGCACCCGAAAAAATATTTATTTAAAGATGATAAACTTACATCAAAACATCCCCCCATCATGGTTCAGGCCTTGACGTGGCGGTGGGGCTCAGTAGCCTAGGGTGAGCCCAGCACCTTGGGCGAAGCTAATTGAGCCGAGGGGGCTCTTTGTACCGCTCTTATAAGAAGAGGGGACAAAAGAGCAGGGGGCAAGGGGGGAAGATGGGAACTTCACCCCATTGTACTGTCCCGCCGTTGGGAGGGGTTGTTCTGTGGTTCGGGACAACCCCTCTGTGGAGGTGGCGTCGGTCCCTTGCGGGACTGACTAGCCGTCGAGGTGCCCTGTCAGCTTAACAGATCCGGGGCACCTCACCAAAGGCGGCACTGGTGGCACTCGCCGGGTTTTAGTGGGTAGAGCTGCGTCCACTTACCATCTTTCGGGCTCAGCGAGTCCCACATACCCGCCTGGAGAGACCCACTCCCCAATTGGGATGTCTCAGAGCATTTCCCGGCGTAAAAGGAAAAAAAAACATCAAAACATCCTCAGGTCATCCATCATCAAAACACACTCTGGACTTTCAAATTAACCTTTTGAATACTTTTAATAACACGAAATTTCAGTAACATGGTAATTTCATTGACCTCAAAGTGATACTACTACTATGTATGAATGGGTTCTCGATAATTCAATTTAATGAACGGCGCTGTTTGATTGTATAATCATTGACCAATGAAGAGTCGCACGATTTGAGACAGGTAATAAGTAATTACAAACATACTAACAAACATACTAACATACTAACAAACATACAGGTGAAGCTAATAAAAACCGTGTAAAAGGGACTTTTTTTATTTAAGAAATCAGTTTATATAATTTGTTTGTATAATGGAAAAGACATCCACGATGTGCATTACAATAAACAATCCCTAAATTTAATTACTTTAATTTACAAATGTTTTTGATTGAATAAATTTAAGTGTTGGATAATTAACTTTGAGTAATTTTATTTTAGATTCTACACGTTCATTTATTTATTTTTAGTAAATACAATTAATATTGCTCAAACAGAACAAAAATGAACTTTCGGGATTTGAACTGGCAACCTGCATGGCAATTATGTCACATTTTCGCATTTATTTTAGTTGTGGCATAGCTCAGCATATTTGTAGTCCCAGTGTTTGGACCCTAGCGGGATTCCACAATTAATTCGGTAGGCTTTGACCGATGAAAAGCGCATGAAACCAGAGACATGCGATGCGAACCGGCTGACAATTGATTAATACAATTTCCGTGCAAGCTGACGTCGAAATATGAGATTAGACCGCTGCAGTCGCGTCGCACGAAATACAAGGGATTTTTGTCGAAAATCTGGGAGGTGACAGGATAAAACAGGACTGTAGCGTGCATAGCGGACGTTTTTTATTGCGCTGCAACACGGTATGTCTAATATCCCCACCATGGTTCAATGGCGAGGATGGGAACCTCACCCCATTATACTGTCCAGACGTTGGGAGGGGTTGTTTAGTGGTGCCGGACAACCCCTCGAGGTGGCGTCGGTCCCTTGAGGGACTGACTAGACACCTCGAGGTGCCTTGATCCGGGGCACCTCACCAAAGGCGGCATTGGTGGCACTCGCGGGGTTTTAGTGGGTAGAGCTGCGTCCACTTTACCACCTTTCGGGCGCAGCGAGTCCCAAAACCCGCCTGGGGAGACCCACTCCCCCGCGGGATGCCTCAGAGCATTTCCCGGCGAAAAAAAAGGCTAATACCTGGCTTATCAAAAATACCGTTTTTAAAATTGCGTTCGGTATGTAATAAACTATACTATTTTCCAGCGCAAATTTCCAGGGGCAGTAGCAAATTTACAAGCCACCAAAATTTCATTTTGTCATCATGTCATCCTCAAAAAGTGATACACCTTTTCATAAACCTTTACAAACGACTTATAAATTTTTCTTCATAAGCATCTAAAACGAACAACGAACTGTTTTAAATGCGAATATTGAAAATATTTTAGATATTCATTTAAACTAGGTTTCTTTTAGCGATACAAAGCCCCAATGAGCATTAATAAACCGAACGATGTTAGTTAAATGCTGATGTAGGTAAAGCGAACCCAATATTGTTAAAACCCCACGCTGTAAGCAACGTTTATAAGAAGTTCTGTTAACATATAAGGCTGTATAGAGGTGGTATTTGGAACCGTAATAAAGTTTGAAAGGGCTGTAAAAGTGCTATAACTGTAACTTGGGGAGAGAGTCCTGATTTTAGTGGCTCGGGACCGCGCCTCACTTTAACTATTAATTGATCTATAACGCCACTGTTATAACTTATGGCATACCACACAGGTTATAACTTCCGCATCATACGCTTTTTATAACTTATATTTAGGCGTATTATACCGGTTATAATTCTTGTAACATCTATAACGGTTCAAATTTAAAATGTATCACACCGATTATAACTTCTCTATCATCTGCTATCATCTATCGCTGATCACCTATCACTGTTATAACTTAAGACATCACAATTATAACTCCTGTATAATCTGTCGCTGTTATAACTTAAGATATATGACGCCGGTTATAATTTCTGCATCATATATACGCTGTTATAACATAAGATGTATCACACCGATTATAACTTCTATGTAATCTATCACTGTTATAACTTAAGATATATGACGCCGGTTATAATTTCTGCATCATATATACGCTGTTATAACATAAGATGTATCACACCGATTATAACTTCTATGTAATCTATCACTGTTATAACTTAAGATTATTACGCCGGTTATAATTTCTGCATCATATATACGCTGTTATAACATAAGATGTATCACACCGATTATAACTTCTATGTAATCTATCACTGTTATAACTTAAGATATATGACGCCGGTTATAATTTCTGCATCATATATACGCTGTTATAACATAAGATGTATCACACCGATTATAACTTCTATGTAATCTATCACTGTTATAACTTAAGATATATGACGCCGGTTATAATTTCTGCATCATATATACGCTGTTATAACATAAGATGTATCACACCAATTATAACTTCTATGTAATCTATCACTGTTATAACTTAAGATATATGACGCCGGTTATAATTTCTGCATCATATATACGCTGTTATAACATAAGATGTATCACACCGATTATAACTTCTATGTAATCTATCACTGTTACAACTTAAGATATATGACGCCGGTTATAATTTCTGCATCATATATACGCTGTTATAACATAAGATGTATCGCACCGGTTATAACTCCTGTATCATATATCACTGTTACAGGTTATGGTGTTATCTGCTCACTCCGGTTCGAACGCCTATATCTTACGTTAATTTTATCACATACTAGCTGTTTCCCGCAGCTTCGCCCGCGTTAACTTAACTACTGTTAGTCGAAGCGTGATGTTATATAGCCTATAGCCTTCCTCGATAAATGGGCTATCAACACTCTGTCTCAGATCACTCACCAGCAGGTGAACCGACTATCAGCCGTTTTCTATATTCAATCTCAATCCCTAAATTTCGGATCGAGATTGATATTTCAATCGATTTCCTACTTTTAGTATTTCAATAACCGATCCATGGATCGTTATACCGATCTTTTTTTTACAATCCATCTTTGGGAGGGCGGATCGGATTTTTAGATAAGTATTTGTATGAAGGTGACAGTTATACGTTTTCTATAACCGATCTCTGGTTTTGACAAATCGATTTTTGAATTTTATTGATCTTTATTTGCGATCTTCCAATTTTGACCGATTATACCTTTGGATTGTACTGATAAGGGCGTGAAAATGGAAATATTATTATCAATTACAATTTAATTTTTGAATAAAATATCATAAATCATAATAAATATAATAATAATACATTAAATTATTAATATTATATATAAACAACAAACTTGAGACTCCATAGGTAGTCTAAGATCCGGCTGCAGAATTAGCGCAGTCATCGAGTATAATATGCTAAAAACTTAATTTTTCAGCATATTTATGATTAGGAGAATATATATCTACTAGGTGGCCGCTAGTATTTTTAGATAAAATATTTTTAATTACGTATTTATAAAGTCATCCCTACTACTGTTTGCATCGGTAGTTGACAACAGTAACGTTCGGCGCATTAAAGCGTAGTACAGCTGAAAACTGCTATCCGTAACATAAAATAACCGTAAATTATTATAATGAAAAGAAAAAAATTAACTTTAACTTTATATAATATAAATAATAAACGTACGTTATGAACGAAAAAATATATCATAATAATACCACCTGGCTGCAACAGCAAATATGATTTTTCAGTCTTGATATAATATATTTCCGTGATGTGGACGATATTTTATTTAAAAACAAGTAAATGAAATTTTTTCCGAAAAATCTATTAAAAATATTTTATTAAAAAATTGGGATTTTAGCATATACTCGATGAGTGCACTAATTTTGCAGTTGGATCTCGTACTACTAGAATTGTTAGTTTTACCAATGTCAAACTGACTGACGTTTTGGATTGACTGACGTTCCATTCCTCTTCAACAAAACTTTTATGTTTTACTAATCTTGACGTTATAGTATAGTTATTAGTATTTTACTCTGCGACTTTGCAGTCAATTTTTATTGTTATTGGTTATTCTTGTGATTATACATATAATAGATTAGCTTTAAGAAAATAATCACAATTTTACTCATTAATAATCGCTTATGTATTTTTACTGCAAAAGCGTAAAACAAAACGTTAAGGAGGGCGAACATTTTTGACGAATCTCTTTTTTTTCAATGGATTTGGAGAAGAGATTGGCTTATTGAAATGCAGATTCAAAATCAATCGAGGGATCGGATAAAATCTGGATCAATAAAAATCTCAGATTCGAGATCGAATATTGAAAACGGCCGTATAAGTTGCGTCCTACAAAAAAATATAGAGATAGGAAATAGAGCCAATTGACGTCAAATCTGTCTTTACACGAACCAGTGCGTCGCAAACGAAGGAACCGATAAAGAATACAATATTGCGACGTTACAGCCAATACAGTGCAGCCCGATTGTTACCGGACGCCCGCAACAATGGCGCTTCCGTCGCTAAATCGAAATACTCAAAAGGTTCTACGTCTAGGAATACCAGACTACTTTATTATATGATTGATTTTTGTACTAAAACCTTTTGTAGTTGTTAAACATAGTATAGTTGGATAGGCAAAACCAGAGGTACAACCTGATATTGAAAGCTTCGACCAAGAATATAAGCAAGTTCACATGGATCTAGCTTAGCCCATTTATGTGTTGCCTCCCCACCATGGTTCAAGCCTTGTCGTGGCGGTGGGGCTCAGTAGCCTAAGGTGAACCCAGCACCTTTTTTTTCTTTAACGCCGGGAAATGCTCTGAGGCATCCCGCGGGGGAGTGGGTCTCCCCTCGCGGATATGTGGGACTCTCTCCACCCAAAAGCTGATAAGTGGACGCAGCTCTACTCACTAAAACCCGGCGAGTGCCACCAATGCCGCCTTTGGTGAGGTGCCCCGGATCTAATAAACTAACAGGGCACCTCGACGGATAGTCAATCCCGAGCTGACGGTGTCGGTCAAAGGGACCGACGCCCCCTCGGCTCAATTAGCTTCGCCTAAGGTGCTGGGCTTACCCTAGGCTACTGAGCCCCACCGCCACGTCAATGCCTAAACCGTGGTGGGGCAGGTGAACCCAGCACCTTGAGCGGAGACAATGGAACCAAGGGAACTGCTTTTTGTACCCCTCTTGTAAGAAGAGGGGACAAAAGAGAACAAGGGGCGAGGATGGGAAACTCACCCTATTGCACTGTCCCGACGTTGGGAGGGGTTGTTCTGTGATGCGGAACAAACCCTCTATACTCATGCAGATAGGAACGCGACACAGCGTTTAAGAGGTATTCGGCTGCAAAGCAGCATGGCAGAATTGGGCCGGCACGACCGGGTACCTCTCACTCACATAACACCGACGTCAAGTGACATCTACGCTGTCGCACTTCGTGCGGTTTGTGAGTTTCCGGTAGGTAAAAGGAGGGCAACGCATCTGCATAACTTTTGGTCGTGCGGATGTCTATAGGCGTCGGTAGTCACCATAAGGCTCAGTACTGCTCGGTTGTCTCCTTATGACATTAAAAAACAGCGCATCCCTCCAATCGGTAAATCGTAATTTAGGTAGAAGTTCGTCTCCCCTACTACAAGTTTAACAAAAACTGAACCATATTAGTTTCCTGACTTTCTATCCAGAACACCCCAAATCTATTTCACGGGAGCTATTAACTGATTAAATACCTTTTATTAGTTCAATTGGATTAGAACTTTCTAATACTTGGACCGGCCAACGAGTACAAACCTTAGTAAAAAATAATAAGTCCACCTAGGCTATGATTATTAGAAAATAATTTCTAGCTTTCCTTTCGTTATGAAAATAGAAAGGACAATGGAATAAACAGCGGAAGGAAAAGGACTGCTGATCATCATGGTGATCGGCGTCACAAGTAGACTTTCGAGCTCCCTCCCTACCCCGTATCAACTATCACCCCAGGCAACTTATATAGGTCATTAACTACACCGCCTGTCCTGCCAGCCAACCCTACATGGCGTGTCGACCACTTACCATCACGTGGCACGTCCGCCGTTTGCCTACCCAACTAACATATAAAAAAGAGAAAAGAATTAAGAATCATACATAAAAATATTACGAAAAAAATTATAAGTGAATATTTTTAAGATACCTATGAAGTTATACGGTGTACTAAACGAACATAATCTTTTTACGCAGCTCTTCCCTCAGACATAATTCTTTTATATATACTTTACTACTTCACGCATCAGACACTTATAACTTATCACTATATAACGTATGTTTGTTGCCCCCTATTTCGAGAATAGTTCAGTGAATTCCTATGAGGCTTACACTTATATATTCTTGCAATTAAGGTCACAGAAATCGCTCATCTTTCCATACAAACGCAGAACAGTAATTACTACAATATTTGACGTTGACCATCAAAAACTAAGGATAATATCAATTCATCTCATTACCTATGTCTGTATGCACCCAAAAAGTACAAGCTTCTAAACCTTCGTATTTTAACACTGATTTTAGCCCAACTTTGGGGGAAGATAAAGTAGTTACATACGGAGAAAGAAAGCTCTAAAATAAAGCCCGTACAAACATAGTTTAAATATTCAAAAGTTGAAATATTTTACTCTTATTAGTCAAATCTACACTTATCAGTTTTTCTTTGATAACTGTTTTGCTGAAAAATCGGCATTAATTAGGAATGAATCATTGTGCATTTCAATCTAGCACATATGTTCACACACTATGTCAGGTGAGATAGCATTCATTGAGTTAGAGTTCGCGCCGTCGACTTGTTCAACCATAAGAGTTTCATCATCATCATCATCAACCTCTATTCGTCACTACTGAACATAGGCCATAGAAGAGAAGAGTGTATTTATATATAATACAAATACTTACTATTTGTTTTCGGGATTATACTAATTGCAAAATAATAAATAAACTTTCCTCTATGAAAGCCCTACTACTCTACCTCTATAATAAATTTTAATGGCCTTTCTCTTCTGTTATATTTTTATATGAAAATAGATTTACTTTAATATTACGTTAGACAGACAAAATGTTGTTTTTTTTTTATTTAGAGTAGAACATACCTAATATAACACACATATCCCAACAATCTTAATAGTTTTAATAATATAACATAATTATTACTATCACAACTCCATCTTACACCGAGTAGCCGAACTCTTTAAGGGTTGCTAATGCTTTGTAACTCTGCTTTGTTAAAAAACAGGTTTGTTCTTGTCGTGGCTATTCGCCGCTAGATGGCACTGCTTAAATTTGCTTTGAGATGTAAAAGCGACATCTATCGAAAATTTTCTTAAACTTGTATGATAAATTTTAGGTTTAGAAATTCTTTAAAATGTAAAACATAACTTTACATGAATTTGTAACATGTTTCAAGATTCCCATTGATCAGTACACAACCATTTTTACCGCGTAACCATATATCCACATACATACATAGCTGCCCGCACAGACTTCGTTCTGTCAAAGGGGGAGGGGGAGGAATTTCTTAAAATCCGTCCTTAGCTGACCTCTACATGGCAAAACTAATATTCCTACCAAATTTAAAATCTCTAGGTCGTATAGTTCCACCATCGTGCTTACTTGTATTGTTAATAAGCTTTTTTATATTTCGGTTTATAAAACAGGCTTTGTAACTGAAACCGGGGGCTACCATTTAGCGTCTCAAGACATGCAATTCATAGATTCGCCATTCCATCCCTCCTCCCGGACGAATTTATATACAATCTAAAGCTTTAAATTTCTGAGACTTGCGATGCGACGTTCGCTCTATCTCACTCTTTCTCTCGATCTCTCTCACTCGCTTGCTCCCTACTCTCACTCCATGGCTATGTGCTTCATGCTACGTTCGCCCTTTCTCACTCTCTCTCTCTCAATCGATCTCAATCCAATTGCACATTTTTGTGAAATTTTACCAAACAAAAAACATGAGGGTATTTTTTTTACCCTAATGCGCGCAAACAAGTTTCACTTCAATAATAACTTAATAAACTATTTTAAATTATACTAAAACTAATATAAGTAATGTTTATACTAAATATTTTAATAACTAATTACTAATACAATACTCACAAATATGAGCATAATGAAGAAAGCGGCGATGTAGGAGCTGCGCGCGGTCAGCATCGACACAAACCGGTAGTGCTCGCCCGTGATGACGTTCCTGACATAATAACCACCTCATTATAATCGAGTCTTACAGACAACACCACGTCATCATCATCATCGAGTCATCAAGACAACACCACGTTATCATAATCGTAGTCATCAAGACAACACCGCGTCATCAAAATCGTGGAGTCATCAAGATAACACCACGTCATCATCAATCAGTCAATTAAAAACTCCCAACACAATAAAACGGCTGAGCCTATTTTGATAAAACATATCTAAAAACCACCGCTTGTAAACCCGCTTTTTAATACGAGCATCAAAATCGGTTCACCCCTTTTAAGAGCTACGATGCGACAGACAGACACACAGCGGTCAAACTTGTAACTAACCTAACCTAACCATGTAATTTTGCCCATAAACCTAGAAACAAGTATAAAATGGAATTGACATTCGCGTATACCTGAAAGGGACAGGCATATTTTTGCAGGGATACCACATTCATGATAACAAGTCCACTTATTTTCTTGAAACAAGTGTATTTAAAATTTAAAAAGAAACTGGTAAAGATTGATAGATAACTATAAATATAAGCCCTACGCAAACATTTATTGTAATTTTAGACAGCTGCATCGTTCCGGATTATCGAAAATATGTAATGACTAATATTAAGCCGCTAAAAAAGAAGGCCAACGTTCCCTTAATATGTATGATCTATAGTATAGCCTTTTAGGTTAGAAATAAACATAGGTTTATTTCGAATATTCTAGTAACCCTTTTATATAATACCATATTCTTGGGTAATCTGCCAATAACCAAACTGTTATCACCAGATTTTATAAACCGACCAAATTAAAAAGTAGTATAAAATGGCGGACATAATATTTGTCAAATTGTTTCGCGAGTGAGAATTTTTATTAGGCATTCAAATTTAGTCCATAATTTTTTGTTGGGCACAACTTTTCTTTTTATCTCCCTATACCTTAACAGCTCGAAACTAGGAAGCTCACCTCAAATATCCCTTATTGTTCTCTTGCTCGGCTAGGCTCTTGATCGAGGCCATGAGCAGGTCATCATAGCCCAGGAACTCATCGAGCACGAACCGGGAGAAGGCGTCACCGAAGCACTGGTCCCGCTGCGGGTCTAACGTGACTATCTTCACGGGAATCTTGAGGCGGAGACGGGCGCTGGGGGACAGACGCAGGAAGCCGTACTCCAGCGAATACTCCAGGATGTAATCCTCGTCTGAAAATTGTATCTTGTTGAGTGGATGGCTTCGATCAAAACATTAGATAACGTTTTACGAAATAAAACAGATCTCAAATTTGGCACCGACTGACTTCCATCCGACTGACCAGCAAATAGTAATTAATAATTTCAAACTAAACTATGACTTGTAGCGCGATTTAGATTGATTGCGAAATAGCGTCTCAATTTCAAGTGTGGTTTCGCTCGGCCGTCTTGTGTTATTGATCGAAGGTGGAGGGCTTGAAGACGAAGGATCGGTCGAATAGAATTCCGTGAAGTTGTCAGTCCTATTCCTGAAACCTGCCAATTCTGCCGGGGCAGGGGATGATTGCATGAATGAATGAATTGATGAATGAACGGATTAATGATAAAATATTCATTCTTTATTTTGCTCAATCGAAAAGCGTTTTGGCGTGGCGCCGTTCATTGTGATACTTATGTACAGAAGCACGGAAATAAGCTGGCGATGTAATGAGGCTTGTGGGGTGATGTGAGAATTAGTAATATTTGAAGATATTATAGGTAATTGCTACAAGCACGGGTCTCGACGAGAGACGTTTAAACTCTAAATTTTATATTTTTCATTCTTATATCCTTAGCGGGACTCAACCCAGTAACCCCTTTTTTTTTTCTTTAACGCCTGGAAATGCTCTGAGGCATCCCGCGGGGGAGTGGGTCTCCCTGGGGACTCGCTGCGCCTGACAGCTGGTAAATGGACGCAGCTCTACCCACTAAAACCCGGCGAGTGCCACCAATGACGCCTTTGGTGAGGTGCCCCGGATCTAGAAAACAAACAGGGCACCTCGACGGCTAGTCAGTCCCGCAAGGGACCGACGCCACCTCCACAGAGGGGTTGTCCCGCACCACAGAACAACCCCTTCCAACGTCGGAACAGTACAATGGGGTGAGGTTCCCATCCTCACCCCTTGCCCCCTGCTCTTCTGTCCCCTCTTCTTATAAGAGGGGTACAAAGAGCCCCCTCGGCCCAATTAGCTTCGCCCAAGGTGCACCGCTCACCCTAGATTACTGAGCCTCACCGCCACGACAAGGCCTGAACCATGGTGGGGATTACCTACCTACCTACCTTGGCTGACACCGACTCCAAAAGTAACTATAATGATGTGGTAAACGCAAAGTCGTTTTAAATTTTTTGTAAAATGTTTTTATTTATTCTTATACCCATAGCGGTACTCGACCCAGCAACCCCCTATGTATTCTGTCATGTTTGAATTTCGGAGTGGTCTTGACAAATGACGCACACTCTGTGGCGTTTCAGAACGTAATGCGGTATTTCCTTCCGCGTAATAAGCTTAATACTTAATACATCCACTTAGTTGACTTCTTTATATACGTTCCGAGAACAAATAACCCCACGTTCACCGCGGGGCTAGTTCAATCTGTTGTTTCATGATCAACCTTTATCCGTCTATTGCTAGATATGTCTCAATCAATGAACGTCAAAACTGACCCCTCGCCACTCGCATCCAACAAAAACCAGCCAGTGTACGGAGATCGTTGTCAATCTTTTATTTTGACTACCTCTGTGGATCAGTGGTTAGTGCGTTGGCGCTCAAGCCGGAGGTAGCGGGTTCGAATCCCGCCAGGGAACAAAAAAAAGTTTTCTGTGTTCCTGGGTCATGGATGTTTATTAAATATGTACCGTAACACAAGTTCTTCGAGAACTTACCACGGGACCAATTTTAGTGATTTTTATGAATGTTCGAGTGGAGCCTATAATGGTAGGTAGTAATAGATTCACAATTATTCAGCCTACTACATTTTTTTATAAAGTACTACATGTGTCGGTTCGTTATTTATATTTACTATCAATTAATTGTTTATTGTTACAAAAATTATTACACACATCTATAGTACAACAACCGATGTGTGTCCGTTATAGTACAACCGTAATGTATGAGCCTCATAAATTAAATACAATACATGCTGCATCACATATTTAAAATCCAAATCGCAAAGTTTAAGTATAAAACATGACGACCTCTGTGGCTCAGTGGTAAGCGCGTTGGCGCTCAAGCCGGAGGTTGCGGGTTCGAATCCCGCCAGGGAACAAAAATATTTTCTGTGTTCCTGGGTCATGGATGTGTATTAAATATGTGTATTATATAAAAAATATCTCAAATATATGTATAGTATAAAAGTATGTAATATATTTCCGTTGCCTGGACCCGTAACACAAGTTCCTCGAGAACTTACCACGGGACCAGATTGACGTGGTGTGAAAGCGTCCAATGATATTATTATTATTATTAAAACAAGTTAAGTTATTCCATCGAGCATTTATAACCGGAATAGAGCGGTAATGTTGTGTTTTGTTCGAATTCCGACAACATACATACAGATCCCTGTTTGGTTGAGTTGCTATTACGTCAGTGACAAATCACAGACCAGTTCCGGAATGTTATGGCTAACATTACTACTCTATCCGGTTATATTCTCGATGAGTTATTCAAACTTACCTTTCGTAGTGTCATTGTACGCCTCTTCCAGAGATTCCTGAAATTAGAATACAATAAATGAATAATAGACTAACGAATATATTTTTGGGGTTTTCGTAATAAATATTGCTTGTATAAATATTCCACTCCTGCAGTATGTCTCTGTCTACGAACCTATGCGTATACGCATTGCAAGTGTTAGTACCTATACTGTTTAAAAACTTATAAGTGTAAAAGCGACGGAAGTGTTTGTAATGCGATATTAGAGGCAGCGAGAGAGGACTCATCTCCCTCCGCACCGGCGAACGTAGGTAGCTTTGAGAAACGCCAGGAAATACTCCGAGGCATCCCGCTGGGGAGTGGGTCTCCCCAGGCGGGTATGTGGGACTCGCAGCGCCCGAGAGCTGGTAAGTGGACGCAGCTCTACCCACTAAAACCCGGCGAGCCACCAATGCCGCCTTTGGTGAGGTGCCCCGGATCTAATGAGCAAACAAGGCACCCCGACTGCTAGCCCCTTGCCCCCTGCTCTTTTGTCCCCTCTTCTTATAAGAGGAGTACAAAGAGCCCCCTCGGCTCAATTAGCTTCACCCAAGGTGCTGGGCACACCATAGGCTACTGAGCCCCACTGCCACATCAAGGCCTGAACCATGATGGGGACATTTTAATCGTCTACCGGACGCGACCGATAATTCATAATACGCACATAATTACTGTCGGGACTCATTATTGTAACATAATTCACATTATACGTATCAAGATCATCAAGTTTATTATTACCGGTGGGAGGGAAGCGCTGTGCCGCGCTCCCGGCTGCATGGGTCCCACCATCTTGCTTGTTTCTCCCGTGAAACAACTTCGCTGTGCTTCGGAGAGAAGGGCAAGACAGGCAGTGTAATTACTGGCACCGAGACTTAACATCTTATGTCTCAGGATAGGCAACACATAAACGAGTTGCCTGGTCTCGTTCCAGGTATACTAGTTTATGTTCATGGGCGACGTCGACCACTTAACATCAGGTGGTATGTTTGCCAGTTTGCCTATCCAACTAACATTAAAAAAAAAATTAAAAATCACCAAGTCTCAGCTATTACAATCTTGTAGTAGTTTTTTATCAAACAATTCAAGTCAGGTTATTGAATCCTGTTGTGAACCTGACTCAGGTCGTTCCGTGTGGGTGTATAAAGACTATTATTACTTGTGTTATCTTACACGTGTAATATTAAACTTGTTTGTGTATTGTCAAGTGGAGTCAAAAATTATAAAGTCCTACATTTTTTTAAGTCATAAAACCTTTTTTTTGTTTTTCAACTTTGATGGATGGGCTTACGTGTCACATGATGGTAAGTGGTCTACGTCGCCCATCTGGAATCAGATCAGGCAGCTCGTTCATGCGTTGCCAATTTTGAGAGTTGAGATTTACGTCTTACTATAGTAAATCCCGGCGCCAGCACTATTGACCCTACTTTCGAAACTCAAGAAAGCTGTTGTTGTTCACGAGTTTTTTTTTCTGGTGTCTTTCTTTTTATATCGCAGAGAAATACTTATGGATACAGCCAGGATCTTCGGGTAGATCCTGGCCCAATGTGGGACTCGCACCTAAGAGTGCCCACTCTTACTAAAACCACTGCGAGCACTTTCAGACGTTTTTTGAGGGTCCCGGATATTCAGGCAGCAGACAGGATCACCTCAGCGGCAGGCTGGCCCCGGCGGGGACTGCCCAGCAGTCCCGACGACGTCGTGCCATACAGACCCAGATTCCAATCCTGAGCCCGACACGAACACAGGGACGTTACTGGAGGCGCTACTTGCATTAAGTAGCGCCTCCTACGCACCCCTGTTCTTGCCCGCGAATATGTTGTTTTTTTTTTCTTTAACGCCGGAAAATGCCCATAGGCATCCCGCCTGGGGAGTGGGTCTCCTCAGGTACCTACCTGTATGTGTACCAGTATGTGGGACTCGCTGCACCCGAAAGATGGTAAATAAACGCAGCTCGGGTAGAGCTGCGTTCTAAAACAACGTGACTAAAACCCGGCGAGTGCCACCAGTGCCGCCTTGGTGAGGTGCCCCGGATCTGTTAAGCTAACAGGGCACCTCGACGGCTAGTCAGTCCCACAAGGGACCGACGCCACCTCCACAGAGGGGTTGTCCCGCACCACAAAACCACCTCTCCCAACGTCGGGACCGTACAATGGGGTGATGTTCCCCTCCTCACCCCTTGCCCCCTGCTCTTTTGTCCCCTCTTCTTATAAGAGGGGCACAAAGAGCCTCCTCGGCTCCGCTTCCGCCAAGGTGCTGGGCTCACCCTAGGCTACTGAGCCCCACCGCTACGTCAAGGCCTGAACCATGATGGGGAATATGGTTGTACCCCTCCCATCGGTAATTAAAAAAATTACTCACATCAATCACAATATCCTCGTCCCGGTCGTCCACGAGGCTCATAATACCCCCCCACACGGTGGGCTCCTCGGGTATGGTCTGGTTCACCCCCTCATACTCCTCGGGTTTGCTCTCCACGAAGTAGCCCGTCTCGATGACCTCCCCGTCGTCGTGGATGCGCGTGATGTTGCCGTAGTCCGTCCCGTCTCGGAGGTACTCTTCTTCCTCCGTGTCCTCGCTGGTAGACGACTCTATGTTTATGAAGCTGAAATAGGAGATAAGAATAAAGTTAGTTTTTTTATCTATGGACGCTTTTACACCACGTCAATCTGGTCCCGTGGTAAGTTCTCGAAGAACTTGTGTTTGGGGTACCAGACAACGGAAATATATTTAATACTTTTATACTATACATATATTTAACATTTTTATTATATAATACACATATTTAATACACATCCATGACCCAGGAACACAATAAACTTTTTGATCCCTGACAGGAGACCTCCGGGTTGAGCGCCAACGCGCTAACCATAGCCACAGAGGTCGTCAAGTTAGTTAAAGTTTTAAATTAAGGGTTCCGTACTTCAAAATGACAAAAACGAACCCCTATAGATCCGTCTGACTGTCAGTCAGTCTGTCAAATAAAACATCCGTACCCTATAGATGTTCTATAAGCTACAGATTTTTCATTTCACGAGAGCGGGTGAGCCATCCTTTTGTAAATGTACATACACATTGTCTTTGTGTGCGTAAGCTCGGGAGTGCTCAGTTCCGCACGCTGATACCACATGAGTAAGTAAACGGACAGAGACAAAGCTTCCATACAACGCGTAAAATTATTTAAGGGTTGTCACAGGTGGATAAAATTAAACGAACAAAACGATTTTTTTTATCGAGTAGTAATCTATGTAAATATTATATCTTTATTACCTACAAAATATTTTTTCTAAATATTTTGTGTTTATATTTTTTATTTGCAATAATCTGTTGTACCTTTTAATACAGTGGTAAATTCTAATGGAAAGCTCAAAGCACTCTCATTGCATATCAGTTTTTATCATAATTATTATATTTTTTTCCGAACAGGAATCGTCTCCTAATTACGTATTCTGTACCTATACTTATTGTATTTTTACTGTAAAGTTTAGCTAAGATTTAAGATTTAATGTCGGGTCAATGTTTCCCTAACTAGACTTTAGGCACATCCATAAAAACTTACTGAACAAAAGTTATAATAATTAGTAGAAATTAAATAAGATACAACTTACCTATTGAAATCTTTGGGATATGTAAAATATGATTTGTTTTATTTGCTCTATTATTGTTCATACACACAGTACAGTATACAATATTGACACTTTTTACTTTTAATTATCAACAATAATTAAAGAACAATGTTATAAAATATGATTCTTTATTATTTGCTCTATTATTGTTCATACACACAGTATAGTATACAATATTGACACTTTTTACTTTTAGTTAACAAAAATTTAAGAACGATGATAATAATTCGATAGCCAAGCGAAAAAATATACAAAGCAACTTATCACGTGCACTCACATCCCCGCGTTCGAACACTCGTCCCTTCCCGTTCGTTCGTTCGTTCCCTAAATCTGATAAAAAAGGGTTAGTCCAGGTGGATTATTCGACGTGCCCGAGATGGGTGGCGCTGCATCATGATCTGACATCGGTCATCGGAGGGGACTTGTCTCTGCCGAGTGTCATCACCGCGATGCTCGGTGACAACGAATCCTGGACGGCTATGGTCTCCTTCTGTGAGGCAGTAATGTCCCAGAAGGAGGCCGACGAGCGGGTGAGAGAGGAGGCCGCCGACGAGGCCTCCCCCCGTGGGCGACGAACGGGGGTGCGTAGGAGGCGCTACTTAATGCGCCTTCAGAAACGCCCCTGTGCTCGTCTCGGGTTCAGGATGGGAACCTAGGCCCAGTATGACACGACGTCGCGGGGACTGCCTAAGCTGCCGGGCAGTCCCCCCTTACGAGGAGTAGTCTGGCCTTCGCCGGAGCCAGCCTGTCGCTGGGATGATCCTGTTGAATGTCTATCCGGGACCCTCAAATTAAAGCGGCTGAAGGCGCTCGCAGTGGTCAGGCCACATAGGGTCAGGATCTACCCGAGATCCTGGCTACATGCGTAAAAAGCATTTCCCTGCGATTTAAAAAAATAGATTTGTTGACAAGCCAAGTCTTGACATTAGACAGCTTAGATTAAACATTGATTTTTCGACACTTTCTTTGACTAAGTTTTTGCTAAGACTTTGCATATATTTTTTAACATCTTCAGGCATATAATATTCTTGACTGAAGGACTCATTCACTAATACTTGACCCAAATATGATAACAAACTATGGCATAGGTCATTCTAGTAAAGATGTCGGTTTTATTTGCTTAATTTTTTACAGCTATTTTCTAAATGAGTTTACACAAGTAAGTAGTTAATAAACTTTAAACATTGTCTATTTACTCTTCAATATACAACTCATTTACACATAAATTAAAATATACCTTGACAATTATTGTATGAAGTTTAGAAATGTTACTTTTTATAGAAGAGGGGGCAAACGAACAGTCGGTTCACCTGATGGTAAGTGAGAAGCGACATCTACAGACACCCGCCACACCAGAGGGTTAGCAGTTGTGTTTCCGGCCTTTCAGATATGAGTATGCTCTTTTCTTGAAGGTCCCTAAGTCGTATCGTTTATGTAAGTTGAAATTTGCAGACAAGTAACTGAATGGTGATGGTCAAGGATCATCATACATTGATACGGTATCAGTCAAGTCATCTCATTTATTACATACATATGGTTCAGGCCTTGTCGTGGCGGTGGGGCTCAGTAGCCTAGAGTGAGCCCAGCACCTTGGACGAAGCGAATTGAGCCGAGGGGGCTCTTTGTACCCCTCCTATAAGAAGGGGAAAAAAGAGCAGGTAGCAAGGGGCGAGGGCAGAAACTTCACCCCATTGTACTGTCCCGATATTGGGAGAGGTTGTTCGGTGGTGCGGGGCAATCCTTCTGTGGAGGGATTGTCCCGCTGATTGACTAGCCGTCGAGGTGCCCTATTTGCTCAACAGATCCGGGCACCTCACCAAAGGCGGTATTAGTGACACTCGCCGGGTTTTGGTAGAGCTGCGTCCACTTACCAGCTTTCGGGTGCAGCAAGTCCCACATACCCGCCTGGAGAGACCCACTCCCCCGCATTTCCCGGCGTTAAAGAAAAAAAGAAATGGTAGCCCAGCTGCCGAAATTCTGAAATGGAATTACACACCGGGCCGCACTACCAAATTTTATGTGGGTAGCCTACATAAAATTTGGCAGTGCAGCAGCCCGGTGTGAAATTCAAACCAACGCACAAAAAAAACATTATTTTTTAAGAAATGTTTGAGAAAGTATGTAATGTAATTTTAATAATGTGATATATTCTTCTTTATTTTATAAAAAAAAATTGATTCAGCTCTGCAGGCCATAATTTGATAATAATAATAATGGTCTTCTTTACGAAAAAAATTCAAAGCATCTTTACAGAAAATAAGCAGGATGTTACAGATGTCCGGTCGGGGAGGGGGGTCCTGTGTTTGTTAGATCCGGGCACTCCCCTTTAATTTGTTGTCCCAGTTGTTTTAGTTTAGATTTACTTAAATCTATGTAATCTATTTATAACATGACACACACATTGCATCATATTCAAAGAAAATACAATCTAAAAAAATGAAGGGGTCAAAAACCTAATGATATGAAAGTTGCGTACAGAGTACTTGTTTAAATATATTAATGAGAATAAAAAAAATATTATTGTGCAATTACACAACGTTTTATAAATAAAATGACAACAGTTACTAATATTTTTATAGTATATGCAAAGTTAAACATTAGAATATGGATAACAGAGATATTTTTATTAATACGAATTTTTGCTTGCTGTTTTGGAAGCAAATGTTAGAGAAACCTATATTGTCAGATTAATTCATTTAGGTCATAAAAAGTTCGCAAATTTGCAATAACATATAGATGAACTAGGATTTTTTCTTTGTCGATTTGAGGTCTAGTCAGTGGGATGTTGAAATAGCACAAGTTAAAAGAACATTTGAACCGGTACCTCTACCATGAGTTTTGTTACAAGCGCACATGACATAACTATAGTAGTTAACGTAAAAACGCAACACAAATAAAAAACTATACCATACTACCTCCACCGTGAGTTACATATTTGATAGATTGAATTTTTGTTACATAGAAATACATTTACAATAGAAAACTAAGGTATGATATAGTTTTCTATTTGTGTTGCATTTTTACATTAACTACTATAGTTATGTCATGTGCGCTTGTAACAAAAACTCAAGGTAGAGGTACAGTATATTAATGATCCTATGTCATAACTCATAAGAGATGTTAATAACACAAAAATATGTAAGTGTGTAGGTAAGGTCTAATAAGACCTAATAAATTCTACACATTATTCCGGATTTCAATCCAATACCTGTTTACTACATAGGTTTATTTTAAATTAATTATGAATGATATGGTATGGCAATAGCCATATCTATATAAATAAATAAAATTGAAGTGTCTGTTTGTAATTTCAAATTTTCACTAAATGCATATGAAAGTATTTGCGGTACTTAAATCAAAACATCAATATTAAAACATTTTTGTCTGTCTGGATGTTAAGGCTTATCTCTGAAATCACTGTGCTGATTTTGATGGGACTTTCACTGACAGATGTGGATGTTATAGAGTAACTCAGGCAATAAAAATAATTATCATCAATCCAGATATGGTTGTAAATCTAAGTTAACACAGATGAAGCTGCAGGCAACAGCTAGCCAAAAGTATAATGAAATAACACAAAGTTTTATATTGCACTAGCAGGACCTGCGGTTTCACTTGTGCACTTTTCAATTCCCATTCGTTAAGCTTAGCTTACACATAAGCTATATTATTGTAAAGTTTCATCGAAATTGATTCAGTAGTTTTTTTGTGAAAGAGTTCCAAACATACATCCATACATTCTTACAAACTTTCGCGTTAATTGAACATGTACCTAATCATTATCAGCCAATGCAATGTCATTCCAGAATAAACAGTATTTATTATATGGTCATTCTTATGAATAGAAATATATTTTAAAACATTTAATGGGATCAATTCTTTTGATATTGTGCGATGGTAACATATATTTAGTATTTACAAGTAGTCAGATACTACTGTGCTTTAATTATGTACACTATACTTTTAAATTTTAATTATACTCAAATTATTAGTTATCAGAAGTTAATGATTTTATACTAGTCACACATTTTGTTTACTGGCAATGCACTAGTTTTTACTAGTGCATTGCAAGTAAACAATGTCACACAAATTTCATATATTAAGATGTTCTTTTATCTGAGTTATATGTACAAATAAACTAATAATATTCAGCATTTTTTAAAATACAAAATGTATACTGTATACAATTAAATTGTGGACCAATTTTGGGGTAATAAGATTAATATAACTATTATTTTTAAATGTAATCACACAATATCAAGTAATTACTGAATTTATTAATTACTTTATCATAAATAATTCTAAATTTTGTTTAAAAAGTATTATAACTTACCCTTCAGTAGCCAACATTCCAAGCATTGAATTTAATTCATCTTTATCCTTTTTTAGCTTCCGTTCCTTAGCATAGCTCTGTTCAATAGTATAATCTTGGCTGGGATTTCGTAATATTTCAACTCTCAATATACCATCTCTAGGCCAAGAATCTTTAACATGATTGAGACATGTTGTTGGTGACCTTGAAAATGCTATATGAATATATGCAAGCACAAAGAATGCTACCAGAGCCTTTAATAACACAAGGAACTCGAAAAACCTCCGCACAGGTCGAGGGAATGTACGAGCATATGCTATTGCGAACTTGAAGAACAATGCGTGAAACAATCTTTCTCTCACATTAAATAAAGGATTCTGGTTGTTATTTCTAGGTCGGTTCATAGCTTGGTTGATTAAGGGCACTCCGGGTAAAAGGTTGTTGTCTGGATTTACACCTGGCGGTAAATTATTTGCTGGTTGCTGTCCTGCTGGAACACTCATCTTTTATATATCCTCGTCCTGTATATTTCTTGTAACTCGTATTTTAGTATTCTTTCTTCAGTTAATCAATTGACATTTTACAGTAATGACCTAAAAAAAATCAATGACATATCAACAGTTATGTTTACACTGCATTTCGATGATGTTTGGAGCAAGGTAATCGCCTTGTTACCAAATATAAAAAATTGGCAACGTTTTGGGGACATGCACTTTTTAAAGACACTGTAAATATTTTTCGAACATAAAAAATTTGACATTGACCCTAGAGTATCTTTGTATATAGTTAATTTACATAGAATACAGGCGCTTGGAAAAACTCATAACAATCCATGTTTGGAATTAGATATATGTATATTTTAAAGTAAATTAATTCATAGATGGTATACAAAAACAATAAAGTAAAAGTAATCAACAACCTACATTACACATAAATGTCAAATAAACTTTCACAATTGGATTATATAATAACCTTGAGTATGTTTTCATTATAGCATTTTGTAAATAATTAACACACATACACACTAGAAGGACTTTACCTTTGAAAATTTTTGATATTTAAAATATGTCACCACTTCTGCCATTTGCCAATAAATCGGATAACTGTCTTCTGTCAACTTCGAATGTCAATAATGTCATCAACTTGCAACTTCTTCTTCTAAAGTCTGAATTACCTACATATATTTTAATTTTGAATAAATACACAAATAAATCTTTATATAAAGTTTTGATAACTATATAAATGTCTTATAAAAATTGAGAAATTAAACAGTATAAGATTCGTTGACAGTATGCAACAAAAATTACCTATAGTGACATCTATAATATTATAGTGACATCTTTAATGTGCCATAAAACATAAAACATACTACATCTTCTTAGAAGTTACAAGTTAATTCTACAGATGGCGCAAATATTCATCTCACAAAAGTGCTCAAACAAATTTAAAAAATGAAATTCTGCCCAACTTGAGAGACAGGATATTTACGATCTGAAAGTTAGCATTATCAGAATAATGTCTGTGTCTCGATATACTAGTAATTAAATAAATTCACAATGTGTACCTAATATAGCCAGAACCTACATGAATTGAGTTGAATATCGAAACTTGTATGGTAACAGTGTAAAGTGATATTAATCGTCGTTTAACAATTTTATTGTTAATGTTCACATTTTGCATAGTTTGCGATGATCTTAATATGTCAATTGTCATAATGCAAATCTTTTTAAGGCATCATATTTTTTTTCATGCTCTGAAGGGATTTTTAAAGGAACATTGTTTCATTTTTACTCAATAGCCAATATCAATTGTAAAAATCAGCGACTACCCGTTTTGTATCTTCTATACTATGAAGGGCCAGGCCCCAATTATAGGCCCTTCTTCCTCTTTGTCTCTTCTAGACAAGTGCCAGAACCAAATGTGCTATCAGATATATTAAAAAAAATACTTTAAAAATAAAATAATCCAAATTTGCCCGCTATGTCCAAAAAGGACCTTTATTAATATTTTCATTTCTAACAAATACCTACTCTTATAAAAATACAATAAGTATAACACAATCATAGCATTCCCGAGACTTATATGAATATTATCTTCAAACAAACGGACAAACGGAGGATTCGTTTTTGCCTCTTAATCCTTACTAATATTATAAATGCGAAAGTAACTCTGTCTGTCTGTCTGTCTCTTCTTCACGCCTAAGCCACTGAACAGATTTGGATGAAATTTGGCAAGAAGATAGTATGGAACTCGAGAAAGGACATAGGATAGTTTTTATCCCGGATATCCCACGGAAACAGAATTTATGCGGGTAAAACCCCGGGACTGTCTATCTTCAGAACCACCGAACAGATTTGGGTGAAATTTGAAACGAAGATACTTTGGAACTCAAGGTAGGACTTAAATTAGTTGTTATCCTGAAAATCCTACGGGAACGGGAACTATGTGGGCAAAACCCCGGGACTGTCTATCTTCTAAACCACTGAACAAATTTGGGTGAAATTTGATATGAAGATACTTTGGAACTTAACGTAGGACTTAAAATAGTTGTTATTCTGAAAATCCCACGGGAACGGGAGTTGTGAAGCGAAAACGCCGGGACTATGTATTTGTTAAACCACTGAACAGATTTGAGTGAAATTTGATATGGAGATAGTTTGAGACCCAAGGCATAAGATGTATAAGTGTAACAAGAAGTTTTTCAGAGGTGTCAATAGATGGCGTTAACAAAATGTAGATCACGCCATCTATTACTAGATGCGGATCCTCATGAGGATCGACTTTTGTATAGCACGCGTTTTTAATGAATACTGTTTCCGTATTTTAGTAATTTATCCAAAATGATTTATTAATAGAATTCATCCTTACTAATATTATAAATGCAAAAGTAACTCTGTCTGTCTGTCTCTTCTTCACGCCTAAATCTCTGAACAGATTTGGATGAAATTTGGCACAAAGATAGTATGGAACCCGTAAATTGCAACCATATTATTTGAAAAATAAGATTTAAAAAATACTTCTTACATGAGGACAAAGTCGCGGGTAAAAGCTATGAAATAATATGCGGTACTTACATTAAATAAATCAATTTTGTCTGTCTGTTTGTTCCGGTTAATCTATAAAACGGCTAAGCCGATTTTGACGAGACTTTCACTGGCAGGTAGCTGATGTTATAAAGCGTAACTTTGGCCATAAAAATAATCATCATCAATCCGGGAACGGCTGTAAATCTAAGTAAACGCGGGCGAAGCTGCGGGCAACAGATAGTACATACTAAAGACACCGATGATTATATTCAGAAAACAAAACATAATTTCAGTAGCAATAATTTTCCGGATCATTTGTCGAAAGCATTGTAACATTCAAAAGCGCAACACGGTTTTAAAATGCGTTCCCCAACAAAAGCCGTCCAAAATCACAAAGAATAATTGTGCCTGATTGATGTCTCAATGTGTCCGTGATTTCAAATTTTTTGCCGCCCCAAAAGGTTTTTTTTTTAAAAAAAAAAGAGAATAAAGTCCGAATGATTTAGGGTCTTTACCTGCTTTTGGAGGTGTTAGGTGAATAATTTTTTTAACGCTCTATGCATATTAGTTTTTGAAAATAAACGTGGTCTATAAATTTTATAGAAATAATTATGTAGTTTTTTAAGTTCCTTCTCTAAAATGTTAGGAACGGTTTTTTTATCATAAACGAACTTTTATGTACATATTTTATATCAATTACTGAGATTTTATATTAATAATACATAAGAATAATTAATAACATAATATTCTCCATAACTAAAATTTAATGTAAGTACCTATATGAAGTTTGTTTTTAATATTTTATTAAAAACAAACTTCGGTGTTACATATTCGTTTGAACAGCAAGATTGTGCATGTATAATATATTTTAGGTACCTACTCATAATATTTAATTTTGTAAACTTCGTCCACTGCCGAACTAGTTGTACTCACTATTTGCCTACTATTTTACTGTTTTAAAACATAATATTTGCTTCTTCTATTGTTTTCTAATGTTTACGCGAATTTCACTCATTATAATAAAACAATTTTTTTACGGTTTATCGCGGTTTATTAAGATTTTTACAACACTACACTAAGTCTGCCATCTGTGAACATAGTCTTGACAAAGCTCGCCATTACCTATATCAGATTTGATAAACCACAAGTCCTCACAAAAGAACACAGATTCCAACCAAGGATGATCCGTGAGGCTATTGAAATTAAAAAACATCCTAATTTCAATAGAGAAGATGGCTGGCTCTTACCACCTGGTTGGGATCCCATTATTAAAATTATCAAATCAAAATCCAAGCATAATATGTCACAGATTAAAGATACAGTTAGCACTTTCTGCGTAGATAGGACTGACCAAAATATTGATGTATCATAGGGTAGTTTCGAATAACTTTGTAATGATAGGACGTATGACACCTCAGTCCTCCCGTGACCATGGTTGCTGTAAAGTATCCGAAACGTCGGGCTTGTAAAAATCTTAATAAACCGCGATAAAATCCGTAAAAAAATTGTTTTATTATAATTTGCTTCTTCTTTTCTGTTTCTACGAATAATCTTTCCTTATTCCTTACTCCTGATACCACCTACTGATAGTAAAACGAATGTCAAATAAGTACTCAAATATGTTATAGACAATCATAGAATATATCTGCGGTTTTAAGTTTTAACCAACTACTTATTAAGATCATTTATAGCTACATATACATCATATGTACTCATCTTATTATACATTATGTAGATACCATCTATATTCGAGTCCCAACAGCAGAAAACTATTTACTAATTAAGTTTAAATAGAAATCTCAGAGCACGACTGGTATGGTAGCTGTACCAGGGCCGGATCTACCTATGGGCTTTTTGGGCTGCAGCCCAGGGCCCCGCGGATACAAGGGGCCCCCATGGAAAATAATAGACGATTGATACCTATTATGAGGTCAAAAATATAATTATTAAAAAAAAACAAATACCCGACTACAAAAATTAACCACTAACTAGTAAGGGGAAAAACAAGCTCTATATCATCTATAATATTGTTAAGAGTTTACAGTGCACCGTCGTTGGTACACCGTGTATTATATTTTATTCGATTCTTCAACTCACCGTCTGTACCGATCTAGAAGACTATTCCATGCGCCCAATATAAGTGCGTCAACTATGGCATGGTATTACTTTTGCTGCGTGACATAAATGCTTTTATATCTCCGACTCTTCTTTCAGTTCTCCGACTTCACACATACAAGTGGCTGCGAGGTACATATGGTACCTACTCACATTACATCCATTGCACGTTTTTCTTAATAAAAAATTAAATATGTGCGTAAGGAACTAGAGCCTCAACTTTACATCGAAGGAGCCGCAGGTTGTCAACCCCTTTTTCTCGCCGGGAGATGTTCTTACTTCTTAGGCATCCCGTGGGGGAGGGGGATTCCCCTGGCGAGAATGTGGGACTCGCTGCGCCCGAAAGATGGTAGGTAAGGTGATGCGTCCACCTTACCTACCATCTTTCGGGCGCTTTACCCACTAAAATCCCAGCGGTGTTCTCTTCGTCGTGCGAGAACTATGGTCTTCCGCACCAGCGATGGTGTGCCTGGAAGCAGTCTCTTCTGGAGCCGCACTCTTCTGCGGGAAGAGACTCCAATGCGCTCCCTCTCCCGCTCCGCCTCCTCCTTCTGCGACATCTCTGCCTCGCAGAACGAGAGGACTGCCTGTAATGCTCTATTTACTAGTGACGGTTATTGCTCGGATGACCGCAGGGAGCGAGGTCAGTGTCGGCTCGTGAGTGCACCTTCCACTCGCGGAGAACACTATTTCTCAGGCACCTCCGCCAGATCTCCTCTCTTTCGGTCTCGTATCATCCCAGACCTCCTCCTTCTCGGCGTCTCCTCTCCTCCTCCGGCAGAAACGAGGTTGCCAACACCTAGTATTATCCTATACCAGGGGTTGGCAAACAATATCGAGTTATCGCCTTAATTATTTATCAGTTCTTCCCATAAATTGTGATTTACCAAAAGACTTACAATGTGATGAGCAAATAAAGGAATTGGAGCACAATAATGCAGAATGTTTGCTTTATAAATTGTTGTTGTAAAATGTTGCATCAGTCATATAATTTAATAAATAAAGTTTTTTTGTCCCATTTTTTCTTATACCGTATACCTACAACACTATAGAAAACAGCAATTAATTGCCTTTTTTGATAAAATGGCAATGATTTGCTTAATTTTGTGGGCCCCTGAATAGTATTATATTAGCCCAGGGCCCCACAAATTCACGATCCGGCCCTGGTAGGTACTAGCACTTAATTTAAAACAATACTATTATATTTCATTTCTTAATCCGTTTTTTGTGTCTTTACAAGATTACCATATTTAGACATTTCCAACACGATATAAACTCGATTTTAATCCAAGAATGTTTTACGTTTTACGACATTATGTAGATAGCGTTTCAATAACAAGAAATAAAGTTAATATACCGGCCGGCTGTCTCATAAATATCACGATGCGAGACTGGGCCGGTAAAAAAATGACGTCTCAATTATCGGCCGAGACTTTATATTACTCTCACGTTCCTTATTTCCTGTTCTAATCTCGACATTAGACAGGCCAAGGACATAAAATCTAGACACTTAACGCGTGCTTCTCAGAAAAACGGCCGAAGGAGTTTCTGAGAAGCCTGCAGATTTATAAGTATGAAATACTAGATGCGATGCTAGTTTGAAATTTATGGAATACAAGGGAAGGATTTCGCTTCGATAAATATGTAGGTACTTGATTAAGTTTAGTAAGAGGTAGTGCCATGCTGCATTGCAGCCGAACTGGGCCGGCGTGATACCTCTCGCTCACATAACAGCGGCGTCAAGTGACAGCTATGCGTTTCGAGCAGCTTGTGAGTTTCCAGTGGTCCATTGGGGGGGATAGGGAAAAGGAGAGCGGCGCATCTGCGTAGCCTTTGGTTGTGCGGATGTGAATGGGCGTCGGCGCCGTGAGTCTCCGACTGCTCGTTAACACAATCCGATGACATAAAAAAAAATCTTCAAATAACTATTTGTCCTTGGTACTTTAGGTCTCAGAATAAATAATAGTACTAAAGTATTTAAGGTTAGTAGTTCCCTAGGTAAGTATTATACCCTATATATATACCCTATATTTTAATTAGCGGACCCATCAGTCGTTCTGTATAAAACATATTGTAGTGGACCAAATTGTGGATCCAAACCATTCTCGGGTTCACTTGAAAACACAAATTTCATCAAAATCGATGCAGACGTTTAAGAGGTCAGTGGCGTACACACGCAGAGAAGACTTACATTATGTATAAAGATTTAGACTATTTAAAACCTTCTTCGCAATGGATTTTAGTTTGCTTTGTATAGAAAGTCATACAAGTGCGTCCACTGATCCGCATCGAACGTATTGCACTCAAGTGTCACTTTTTTTTTAATTCATAGGTAAAGATAAACACCTATAAAGGTTAAGTTAAGCCAGCGAGTGTCCCCACCATGGTTCAGGCCTTGACGTGGCGGTGAGGCTCAGTAGCCTAGGGTGAGCCCAGCACCTTGGGCGAAGCTAATTGAGCCTAAGGGGCTCTTAGTACCCCTTTTATCCCCTATAAGAATAGGGGACAAAAGAGCAGGGGGCAAGGGGTGAGGATGGGAACCTCATCCCATTGTACTGTCCCGACGTTGGGAGGGGTTGTTCTGTGGTGCGGGACAACCCCTCTGTGGAGGTGGCGTCGGTCCCTTGGGGGAGTGACTAGCCATCGAGGTGCCCTGTTTGTTTATTAGATCCGGGGCACCTCACCAAAGGCGGCATTGGTGGCACTCGCCGGGTTTTAATGGGTAGAGCTGCGTCCACTTACCAGCTTTCGGGCGCAGCGAGTCCCACATACCCGCGTGGGCAGACCCACTCCTCCGCGGGATGCCTCAGAGCATTTCCCGGCGTTAAAGAAAAAAAAAGCCAGCGAGTGTCACTTTCTATACAAAGAAACTAAAATACGTTGCGTACCGTGCGTTTGGTACGATGTGGACATTGCCTCTGAGAGAGGCTATTGAGATCGAATTGAGAAATCCCTAATAAATATGTAAAAATTGACAACAAAAAAAGCAAAATTTATGATTATGCTCACGAAACCCTCAGGTATGCTTGTTAGTTAACAACACAAATTATATTATCAAAAACTGCTCTATCATCTCATCTTGTTTCGATAAATAATTTGAAATACCTGCTTCATATCAGTTCGATCTAAAGTGATGAATCATTCTCTTGGATTACCTCCTAGTTTTGTGGCAAAAATGTCAGCTCTTAGTACAAAACTGATTCACATGTCCCGAAATCGTCCTTTCTCAATTATTGCGTTCAAATTTAAAAATAATGTCAATTGGTTATTCTGAAGTACTTCCGGGAAAGAATAGAGAAGAGAGAGACAAAAACGAACAGACGAATAAAGTTTTTATATCACGCTTTTATAATTAAACACTTCTTACATCCATAACTGCAAAATACTATATCGCAAAAAGTTTTCGGCTAAATGCGATTACAGCTTCTAGGAATAGTAGAACTGCGTCCACCTTACCACCTTTCGGGCGCAGCGAGTCCCACATACCCGCGTGGGGAGACCCATTCCCCCGCGGGATGCCTCAGAGCATTTCCCGGCGTTAAATAAAAAAAAATAAGGCTGTTCATATTTTTGGCGCATACACCCAGTTTACAACTTTAGTGTGCTTATCCTTCGCATGGTTTCGACTACTTTTATCCTCAATGCGCATAGCACAACATTTAAATTGGAAATTTATGCCACCTTACATTTCCTACATATTATCCTTTTTATACATTTTTATTATTCTTATTCCTCTTCTATATAAAACAGTCTAAAAAAGATAACTTTTCAAGCGTTGCAAGGGAAAGATAGTATAGTATATTCACGATAGGTGTTGAGTAACATCCGTGTAGTGTGGATCTATCGCCACGATCTTCGCACGGCCGTACAGTGCTATCACGGCTGGTCACGATCACATCTTATAATGGTTTACTATACCCCTAATCTATAGGTATAATATAGTTTGTAGCAATTCACGCAACATCACCTAATAATGAATAGTTTAAATTAACATGGCTATTTTCACTAAATACTAGTCAATAGAACACTCCACGAAGTAAAGATCGAATTAGGATTTCTATGGTATCAACCATGTTTTCATATTTACTATAATAATTAATACTTCGATGACCTCTCTGGCTCAATGATAAGGGCGTTGCCGCTCAAGTTGGAGGTAGCGGGTTCGAATCCCGTCCGGGAACAAATAAGTTTTCTGTGTTCCTGGGTCATGGATGTGTATTGAATATGTGTATTATCCCTATCAGACAGATAATACAACGTATCAGTAGTTTGGACCCCTCATTTTGAATTTATAAAACAATACAAATCTCATTAGTGTCAAGATGTTATCGTCATTCGTCATTGAAACTGAAAAATAACGGATAGTCTCTCTTCGGGGTCGCGTATACCCCTTATCAAGTCATGTAGGCCTAAATACGTCATTTCAAAACGTCCGTCAACAACCTCGGACGTAAAATATAAGATATATTTATTTAAACAAATTAAGTTGCTATTGTAATCTAAGAGATAACATAGATAACGTGACTGTTTGGTTCCGTACTTTGTAAATATTTGCCGAGACGAGTAAACCAAATAACCAACATTACGCTTGTATATGTAAATTGTATATAAACTCAACTTTAAGCCTGTGGTATAACGCTTAAAAACGATTGTAATATTTTTATTATGTTGCACTGTAACTGATTTCCACCTGTGCGTTGGCAGCTACTGTTTTTGATCGTTTGTTTTCTTAGGATCTGCTACAATCTGTTTTCTGTTAGATTTAAAAAAAAAACATTTTGTATGATAATATCATTTAATTGTCCACGTGATGTTAGGCTTTGTAAATAATTCTGAAATATACTTTTTTGCAACCGATTGGTTGAAAAAATAGATGCAGATTGTAGAGTTTGAGTTGTTTTGGAGAAAATTGACCACAATCATAGAGTTATAACGCATCTAAGACCACAATTAACAAAAAAGGTTCCATCACTTTAATAACAAACAATAAAATTATATGTAAAATAATCATATTATAAGTATTATAAAATTATAAAATGAACGCACGAAAGACTATTTTAACGGATTTCTTTCTTCTTTACTGTTTTATTTACTTAAAAACTGGCTGTACTGCCAGCAATATCTAGTTATAAGTTAAATATTATTACAATTAACAATCTAGTTCAATTTTATATATCCTAAATATAATATTATTATCTGAGAGGTATATTGCTTCTAATTATACGTCGATATCAAAAATTGCGTCCATAAAATCCGTGGCGTCCTTAATTGAAGCAGATTCACAAATAAATGAATACATAAAAAAAACCTTTTTTCTTTTTGTGGGCTGAACACATCTGTTTCTGATCCTCTATCCAGCTGCGATATCTTCATTTGGCGGCAAGCAGGTGTCACGTGGGCACATCTTCTATCCCCTTCTTACATTCACTAAGTAATATCTGCATCCTCCTCACCTTTGTGCTCGTCTCAGCACGGCTTAACTTCGTTTCTAAGCCGGGCGTCGTATTTTATTTTTCAACTTGAAGGCTTTATTTCGAGTTCCTGTATGAGGATAAATAAAATATAAGAAAGTAATAAATTTACTCGTTATAAAAGTATCTTATGTATTTTATTTTGAATTCGAATTTCGAATACCTTATTCAAATACAATATTACAAGTTTTGTTGTCTCCTTGTTGTCACTTATTCCGTTTCAAAAACGTAATTTTTCTAAGTGGTGTTTGAATGTATTTAAAAAATATTAAAACAATAGGTCAGAAGTTTACAGAAGTTTATAAAGAATTTTATAAAGGTTCAATACAAACTACATAATATGTATTTGCAATAATACCCGTGGGAGGGAGACGCTTTACTATCTGTCTCTATGGTTTTTACCTACCACCGTCTTGCTTGATTCTCCAAGCTGCCTTTTTGTGTTGTGAGAAAAGAGCAAGGCTAGTAACAAGAAATCCAAGCTTTCATGAGAGACGTACATGATACATCCCTTACACTAATAAAACAACTTTTACCAAATCTAAAGACATTGATTGAGATTTATACATTTATTTTTAAGTATGTAGAGATACCTACCTTGATCAAACATTTCCCACAACTGTAGCTGTAGGTACATGTCATACATCATATCAAACCCATGACGATAACGTGTCCGCGCCAGATTCCATCATGGCGTCTCAATCAATCACAGTCAACAGCCAACTGCCCAGGGCCCAGAACTCGCATGACAGCCGTTTTCATGCCGGACTGAGCACCCGAAAATTAATTTATTACTTACAAATATCCTCAATTATAATCTTAGTTTATTTGTTCCTTATGTCGGTAAATCTGTGAATAATAGAATATAGAATTCAAACACAAGTAGTTGCTGGTAGTATATTATCTATACAAATTAAAATGACGACCTCTGTGCCTCAGTGGTAAGCGCGTTGGCGCCCAAACCGGAGGTTGCGGGTTCGAATCCCGCCAGGGACAAAATATTTTCAGTGTTCCTGAGTCATGGATGTGTATTAAATATGTGTATCATATAATAAAAATCTTAAATATATGTATAGTACAAAAGTATTAAATATATTTCCGTTGTCTGGTACCCGTAACACAAGTTCTTCGAGAACTTACCACGGGACCAGATTGACGTGGTGTGAAAGCGTCCATAGATAGAAATTAGATAAATTAGTCCATAGATAGATAATAAAATTGTTGTGTCTGTTTGTAATTTCGAATTAACAGCTTTTCACTAAATGCATATGAATGAAAACTAAATGCATATTATAATATGCGGTACTTACAACTAAAATCAATTTTTAAAATTTTTGTCTGTCTTTGTCTACTATGTAATCTCATATCTGTTTTATATTTTTAATACGATTAATAGTGCCGTTTAAAAAAACACTTAAAAGGCACTTCTGGACTACCTAGACTAAGTATAATAGAACCACAGAAATCTGAACCAAAGAAGGCAATAATTGCCTTATTATTTAGATTTAAATGGTTTCTGTGAAGAAAACCTCTCTTCTTTTTGTTTATTTCAATGTCTTAGTGCTTATAATTTTTAAACTGGCAGATGAATGATGTTCTTTTTCTTTGTATTATCTGTATTTAATTTGTTTAAAGGAAAATGAGCGTCTGTTTTAAGTTTGAATAAAAAAATCAGCTTACATTGT
Organism: Helleia helle; assembly: GCA_963853865.1. Taxonomy (NCBI): domain Eukaryota; kingdom Metazoa; phylum Arthropoda; class Insecta; order Lepidoptera; family Lycaenidae; genus Helleia; species Helleia helle. The sequence goes on along the minus strand of OY971433.1, from coordinate 11,528,498 downwards.
TACATTCAGTTTATATCCAGCCCTTTGCAAACGCTTTCTGCTTAATAAGTTTTAGTATATAGCATCACGAGTGGCAAGGGACTGGCCGTCTTGGCGTTCATTGAGGGAGGCCTATGTTCCGCAGTGGACGGATAGACGCTGATGATGATGATAATGATAATGATGAATTTCAATTTATGTCATTGAACATTATATTTATACATTTTATATTAAAGTCCTTACATCCAAATTAGTTATTTTCCATATCTAAATGTACGATACTAGATGGAGACTGTCACTATCATAATATATCCTAGATCCCCCAGATCCTATCACGGTTGTTAATAATTGTTTCCCGCTATCACCCGGGGCATCCCGCATTAATACACAGCACATTACACGCACTCAACACCGTCTCCGTTGTAGATGGCGAACACCTCGCTTCCGACCGTTGGTCCCGTGATCGACAGGGAGAAAATTAGAAGCTCTGCGCTCACATTGATGACTCGTCTCTTAGATGACCAAACGGAGGCCCCATAAGGGCCTCCAAACATACTAAAATGAAAAGTTTAAGCCCCGTGGCCTCACCTATAAACAGATGAAGTAAGATAAGACCTCGGTCTACTAGCTTAGGTGCCTTAAAAATCTCCCACCTAAAGTCTCATAATTTTTATAGACATTGACGTCAGTACGCCTTTCCACCCCACCATGGTTCAGGCCTTGTCGTGGCGGTGGGGCTCACTAACCTAGGGTGAGCGGTGCACCTTGGGCGAAGCTAATTGGGCCGAGGGGGCTCTTTGTACCCCTCTTATAAGAAGAGGGGACAGAAGAGCAGGGGGCAAGGGGTGAGGATGGGAACCTCACCCCATTGCACTGTCCTGACGTTGGGAGGGGTTGTTCTGTGGTGCGGGACAACCCCTCTGTGGAGCTGGCGTCGGTCCCTTGCGGGACTGACTAGCCGTCGAGGTGCCCTGTTTGTTTTCTAGATCCGGGGCACCTCACCAAAGGCGGCATTGGTGGCACTCGCCGGGTTTTAGTGGGTAGAGCTGCGTCCATTTACCAGCTTTCGGGAGCAGTGAGTCCCACATACCCGCCGGGGAGACCCACTCCCCCGCGGGATGCCTCAGAACATTTCCCGGCGTTAAAGAAAAAAAAAGCCGTTCCTGCGTCTTTTGATCAAGTTCGGAAGATAATTTCTGAATAACAAGTAAACTGTGAGGAAAATATGTATCGTATAACCTAACCAGAAATGTATAAACCCTGCGTGGTGTCGCCACTGTATCTTTTTTATGTCAACACATAGTATCGTCCATACAGAAATTAGTTCCGAAATTTTCCGCAATATGGCGACGGCTTTTATTTTTTTGGTCAGGCTTATAGTCTATACGTACATTTTATTTCTTTATTAAATAATAAACATGTCACTTGTTAAGAAATGTCTATAGCCCCTTTATAGCCCCAAATTAACTTCAACCTATATCTTTTAGTACATATTGTTAGCATAATATTATAGCTTTATAGTATGGATATAAAATGGAAGATTAGTTGGGCTAAAATGCAGTAATAATGCAGTATTAATGTTGTTATTAATGTTGGCTTATTATTATTGATAGAAATATATGTATGGCGTAATGATTACACGGGTTTTCCTCATGGACCTCCCGTGATCTTGGTTGCTGTAAAGTATACAAAACATCAGGAATATAAAAATATTAATAAACGTTTAAAAACTTAACATCTAGTTTGACTAAAGTCAGGACAGTCGATCTAATTCAACGCAAAATCCATTTAGCGTCAGCGTAAATAATAATAAACCAAACCTTTTGACAATAAGTGGACACAATTATTAAATAAAACTTGATAATAATGATTATATTATTATGTCCATGCATTACGCCCATACTTCGGACTCGGCGACGTACAGTTCAACGCGTCCAGAACGCAAGTCACCAGAACAAATTGATTTGGTTTTATTTTTCTTTGCTTGACTACTTAATACTTAATACTTTGTTTCATCGGTATTTGATTAGTATATTTATATTGAATATATACATATTGAACGTGATGTTCCCCGCGGATTCACTCGCACTAAAATTTAAAAAAAACCGGCCAAGTGCTAGTCGAACTTGCACACGAAGGGTTCCGTACCATTACACAATTTACAACATAAGACTTTAAACATAGACTAAGTATGGGGACCCCCAAAATTTATTCTTTTTTTTTCTACTTTTGTGTCAAAATATTAATGCGGTTCACAGAATACATCCATTTACCAAGTTTCAACAGTATAGTTCTTATAGTTTCGGAAGAAAGTGGCTGTGACATACGGACGGACAGACGGACAGACAGACGGACAGACAGACAGGCAGACAGACAGACAGACAGACATGACGAATCTATAAGGGTTCCGTGTTTGCTATTTGGCTACGGAACTCTAGAAGCGAATGAAAAACGGTAGTTCCGAAGATAAGCGTATTCAAACAAAGTCTTCAGGATGTATTTGATCCTTTTAGTAATTTCTCAGTACTAAATTATAAAGTTTATTTTGAATACAAAAAACAAACAGGGCAAGCTAAAAAAAAATTAATGTTTTTCTTACGTTTTTTAATATGAAATGTGTAAACCATAGTTTAACAGAGGCAGTGTCATGCTGCTTTGCAGCCGAATTGAGCCGGCATGACCGGAATGGTACCTCTCACATAACACCGGCGTCAAGTGACAGCTACATATATGCGATTTATGAGTTTCCGGTGCCCCATTGGGGGGAAAGAGAGGGCAACGCATCTGCATAACTTTCGCTTGTGCGGATGTCTATGGGCGTCGGCAGTCAACGTAAGACTCATACTGCTCGTTTGCCTATTTGTGATATAAAAAAATATAGCTAATCTTAATTTATGCCAAGTATGAGTTTTTAATTTGAACACTATACCTCCAGCAGTGACTGATACCGAGCTAATTTAATGAAATAACTATTTCAAAATACGGCTCCACTCTACTTTATATTACCTCATGTTTAAACTTATTATGGATGCATAGAAAGAATTTAACAAAGCATTCAGTAACGATGTAGAGAAAATTCGGTTCTTATCTGCTGATAAGAATCATATGCTCGTATATTTGATAAGAAAATGTTTAAATGTTTTAATAGGAGCATAAAACGTGTTACTGCTAAATGGAATAGTAGGCAGGTGATTACTTTTAGGGATCCGTAGTCATAGCATTAAACCTCGATACAAAAACCAGTAAAAAGTAAAAAAAAATAGTTAAAATTGTAAAATGACAAAATTTTGAAATTTGAGTAACTAGTGGTAAATAACAATATTAAACGTCTTTTTTTTTCTTTAACGCCGGGAAATGCTCTGATGCATCCCGCGGGGGAGTGGGTCTCCCCACGCGGTGATTGGGACTCGCTACGCCCGAAAGCTGGTAAGTGTGCGTCCACTTACCAGCTTTCGGGCGTAGCGAGCTCCACCCACTAAAACCCGGCGGCCACCAATGCCGCCTTTGGTGAGATGTCCTGGATCTAATAAGCAAACAGGGCACCTTGACGGCTAGTCAGTCCCTCAGGGAACCAACACCACCTCCAAAGAGGGGTTGTCCCGCACCACAGGACAACCCCTCCCAACGTTGGGAGAGTACAATCGGGTGAGGCTCCCGTCCTCGCCCCTTGCCCCCTGTTCTTTTGTCCCCTCTTCTTATAAGAGGGGTACAAAGAGCCCCCTCGGCTCACTTAGCTTCGCCCAAGATGCTGGGTTCACCTTAGGCTACTAAGCCCCACCGCCACGTCAAAGCCTGAACCATGGTGGGGAATAATATTAAACCTTATTACAATATAAGTAGGAATATTTTGTTCAGATTTTGTGTCGGAGTCCGCAAAGTAATTTTTTGCTTTTATAATCTTTTAAAATGTTAATTATCTAATTACTGATTTTCAAGGTACGGAGCACCGTGCTACCGACGCACACTTGGTAATTTTTGTAAAGTAATTTATTGTTTTAGTATTTTAACAAGATTGCTATATTATGTAAAAAAGGCAATGAAATAATCTGTAAAACTAATAAAATACTTGCAATTATCGTCGAGAACGTTAACTTTTTATATAGCGGGTCCTTTCTTTAATATCTTTTATTCTTCATTGTTCCAAATGTTTGGCATGTGGCATAAAATTGGCATTAAAATGTTGTATGTTGCCCAAATATTTATGAAGTTAACGTTACAGTTTAAGAAATTCAACTGTTCAATACAAAAAAGTTTGTAATAAATTGACGAAATGCAAATATATCAAATTGGTATGAATTTTTTTATAGCATAGGAGGGCAAACGAGCTGTCGAATTCTTTTGGCGAATATCGACGCCCATACACATCCACACAACCAGAGATTATGCAAATGCGTTGTCCTTCTTTCCCTATACCCCCCCCCCCCCCCGCGCGCCCCAATGGGCCACCGGAAACTCGCAAACCGCAGGAAACGGTAGCTGTCATTTTACGCCGGTACTATGTGAGCGAGAGGTACCAACCCGGTGGTGCCGGCCAAATTTGGCTGAAAAGCAGCATGGCACTACCTCAAAGGACTGGACTATATCAGAGCAATACTCGATTATTTTATGTAATTCAATTAGTTTTGTTATGAAGCCTGGAAACTATAATATGCTTCTTTATATGATTCCGTGTCATCATGACGTCGTGGTCACCCTTTCTGTATCATATCTTAATGATTGAAACTACCTTGATTACTAAAAATCGTAATAAAATATAGAATTCTCTATTCAAAATAGTACATTACTATATATTATAAGCTCATGGGACACATAAAAAGATTCAAAAACTGCAAAAAATAAATCAATTAATGGCGCGTCGGTAGCGATGTTACTTCAACAGAAACTTACAGAAAAAACTTCGACATCCATAATTCAGGACGGTAAACCGATTACGATTTCACAGCGGCGACCCTCTAATTAGTTTTATTGTGTTTTTGTATCTACTCAATACACGTGGTGATTTCAAATCTATATCCATATTATAAAGCTGAAGAGTTTGTTTGTTTGAACGCGCTAATCTCAGGAACTACTGTACCGATTTGAAAAATTCTTTTAGTGTTAGACAGCCCATTTATCGAGGAAGGCTATATAACATCACGCTGTGACTCATATAGGAGTTGAGTAACGCAGGCGAAGCTGCAGGCAACAGCTAGTTACTTATAAAATTTGTAAATTTAAAAGTTAGTAATTATTTAAAGGCTTTAATCGTACCTCGTTGGAACATTAAAATTCTTGGAACAACTTGAAAAAAAAATTGATTGATTGATATTTGACTGGCCTGTTGGACTAGTAGTAGTAATGTTATAATATGTATTATAACATTTATTATTATATTATTATTTATTCTGTGTCTGGGTGTAGTTTATCTATAATATTATGTATGTATTTAGAAATATATAAGTATATATCAGTTGTCTGGTTACCATAAGAACAGGCTCTGCCTAGTTTGGGATCAGATAGATGGCCGTGTGTGAGTTGTCCCGACATATTATTATTATATTGAAAAATCCGGCATATGTTCAGCAATGGACGGATAGAGGCTGGTGATGATGATGATGATCCAGACTCAACGTGTTAGATATAGCCTTCTTTTGTATATTACTACGATTGCCATCGGTATTCTACCAACTGAAACATTCTCTTGTCGATATCATCAACCAATGTTCCCCACCATGGTTCAGGTCTTGTCGTGGCGGTGGGGCTCAGTAACCCAGGGTGAGCGGTGCATCTTGGGCGAAGCTAATTGGGCCGAGGGGGCTCTTTGTACCCCTCTTATAAGAAGAGGGGACAGAAGAGCAGGGGGCAAGGGGTGAGGATGGGAACCTCACCCCATTGTACTGTCCCGATGTTGGGAGGGGTTGTTCTCTGGTGCGGGACAACCCCTCTGTGGAGGTGGCATCGGTCCTTTGAGGGACTGACTAGCCGTCGAGGTGCCCTGTTTGTTTTCTAGATCCGGGGCACCTCACCAAAGGCGGCATTGGTGGCACTCGCCGGGTTTTAGTGGGTAGAGCTGCGTCCATTTACCAGCTGTCGGGCGCAGCGAGTCCTACATACCCGCGTGGGGAGACCCACTCCCCCGCGGGATGCCTCAGAGCATTTCCCGGCGTTAAATAATAAAAAAATAAATAAAAAAAAATCAACCAATGTTCGTCAACCCCTACTCGTCCTTCAATCCTTAGATGTTTGTATTTTCGATTTATTTACACCCAAAACTGCACCCGTAACTGCAAAAAGCCTTTAAATTCAATTTTTTCATAAACAATGATTTCAAAAGACATTTCTAGGGAAACATTTATTTAACGAGAACTTTTAATGTTTTACAGAATCATAATTAAGTCGTAGTGGCGATGTCTGACTTAATTAGGTGGTCCGTGCCGTTGAACCTGCCCCATGAACGCAGGGACGGGTTTCTATTGAATAGGAATTACTGATAATGTTTTATAGAATATATAGGTATAGAAAGGTGTTGTATTAGCGCTATAATCGTGCTCGTTTAAATTTTTTTTCACATTGAAACTTGGACTATAAATATGTCGCTTATCGGTCTCATAAAAACCTTGTTAAGTAATACTTAGCCATCTCTTAGTTAATCAACGTTCAATGTTCAACATAGATTAAATAAAAACATATATAGAAAGATATTTCTCTACGTCTTATAAATCAGTAAAAGTACCGATGGGAGGGAAGCGCTGTGCCGCGCTCCCGGCTGCATGGGTACCACCATCTTGCTTGTTTCTCCCGTGAAACAGCTTTGCTGTGTTTCGGAGAGAAGGGCAAGACAGGCAGTATAATTACTGGCACCGAGACTTAACATCTTATGTCTCAGGATAGGCAACACATAAATAAGTTGCCTGGGCTCGTTCCAGGTATACTAGTTTATGTTCATGGGCGATGTCGACCACTTACCATCAGGTGGTACGTTTGCCAGTTTGCCTATCCAACTAACATAAAAAAAGTATCTATAAGAAGTATATCATTATTCATTATCATATATTTTTATGCCCTCGTGCCCTCCACAGAAGAGCCACTCACATACAATATTAAATTCATTATTTACAGGAAAGTGTATCATTACTCTGGCGCTTATTCCACCAAACATCCTAATTTTATTTCGTTTCTCCAAGAAAACTACACAATCATAGAGATTGTTATTGATTCGTTTTTAATAATATCAAAAACCGATTACAAACGTATTAAAAAGTGCATGATAAAATTGTATTAGCATCATGGAATGAATGAATGAATATTTTTCACTAGCTGAACTTAATTAGGTGATGTTATATAGCCTATAGCCTTCCTCGGTAAATAGGCTACCTAACATTGAAAGAATTTTTCAAATCGGACCAGTATGAGATAAGCGCGTTTAAACAAACAAACTCATCAGCTTTATTGTATTAGTAGTATTTTATTCTCTTGTTATATTTTTTGTAATAATCTATTACAAAAAATATAACAAGAGAATAAAACAATATTAAAAAGTGCGTGCGAACAAAGTACACAATATGTCAGAAGTGATACTTATTTGGAAAACTAATTTTTAAATCTCGTTTATATTTATACTAATCTAAAGCTTTAAATTTCCGAGACTTGCGATGCGACGTTAGCTCTATCTCACTCTCTCTCTCTCTATCTCTCTCGATCTTTCTCACTCGCTTGCTCCCTACTCTCACTCCATGGCTATGTGCTTCATGTTACGTTCGCCCTTTCTCACTCTCTTTCAATCGGTCTCAATCACTCTTTCCCTCTTCTTGGAGAAAAACGTTGCACATTTTCGTGACGTTTCGTCCGTAAAATGTTTGTTTTTTGTAGGATTTTGTTTTGTTAATATGACACAGTATAATGAGTATTTTTGTAGTATAAAATTAGTAATACGCTTCGTCTGGAGCGTATAAAGTTGCGAGGATTATTTTAAAACTTTTATAGTATATTAAAGGTTTTCACTCACACACTCATACACCTTTTTTATAAAGGTAGGTATTTTAAACTCAAACACGATTTTCACTGATGTATGACTACGAAGCCCTAGAAAATTGTGACAATATCCTGGAATGTAATTTATATTCTTGCATTATAACATCATTAAGGACATGTTTTCTGAACCTTATTATTTCTTCATGTCGGTCATTTAAAAATTTATTTAAGTGTCGATTCTATCGATGTTACCTCATTAAAGCCAGTGATATAAAGAGGCGTGTCGGTAGATAATAATTAAAAGGGCATTTTATTTGTATCAGGTCGGGAGAGGCGTTACAAAAACTGGCGAGTGGAGACTGGAGTTACAACTTCATCCGCTAACGACGCAACCGGTCGGGACAGCCTCAAAAACTTTATTAAACTTTAATGTAATACAAATGACGTGTACAATGTCTACATTGTAAGGTTTGTATTTTCACCATATTTGCACAAATTGTATGTCATAGTAATTGCTAAACTATTTAACTTGAATAAAATTAATCAAAAAAGCGTAAAAAGGTAATGGTAGACTAGTATCATCATTATCTATCTTTCTCCATCCACAGCCGGATATAAGTCTCTATCAATAAATCTCGCACTCGTACCATCATCGTCAAGCTCTATTCGTGTCCCCACCATGGTTCAGGCCTTGACGTGGCGGTGCGGCTTAGTAGCCTAGGGTGAGCCCAGCACCTTGGGCGAAGCTAATTGAGCCGAGGGGGCTCTTTGTACCCCTCTTATAAGAAGAGGGGACAAAAGAGCAAGGCAAGGGGCGAGGATGTGAACCTCACCCCATTGTACTGTCCTGACGTTGGGAGGGGTTGTTCTGTGGTGCGGGACAACCTCTCTGTGGACGTCGGTCCCTTGCGGGACTGACTAGCCGTCGAGGTACCCTGTTTGTTTACTAGATCCGGGGCACCTCACCAAAGGCGGCATTGGTGGCACTCGCCGGGTTTTAGTGGGTAGAGCTGCGTCCACTTACCTTAGCTGTCGGGCGCAGTGAGTCCTTCATACCCGCGTGAGGAGACCCGCTCCCCCGCGGGATGCCTCAGAGCATTTCCCGGCGTTAAAGAAAAAAAAGGCTCTATCCGTCCACTGCTGAACTACGTTCTCCTCCCTCAAAGAACGCCACGACGACCGATCATCCCCTGCGATTGCCAATACTCAGCGTGGCAATTATGACCATACCCATCGACCATATAACCGGATAGAGTAGTAATGTGTACCATTACATTTCGAAAGTTCCATCGGCCAATCATCCGTCAATGGCCATCAGTCGGCCAATCAGAGCGCAGAACCGGCGCAGAGTCGCAGCACAAAATTGGCGGAATTTGTTTTTATACAAAACACATAATATTACCACTCTATTCCGGTTATGTCTCGATGTCTACATCTAACGAAGCTTGCTCATCAGATAAAAACGATCACACCGATTTTCTTTCCATAAAAAAGTATAAACTTTTATGTATATTAAGTGTTAATATTTTTCATTAAATATGTAGCTATCAACCTTAACTGAACATAAATAGAAATTAATAGTCAAATAAGAGTATTTATAATAGAGATTAAACCCGAACCAAACTTTATATCTTGATGCAGCATTAAATTCATATTTAAATATAGTTAGTTGGCTGGCGTGTTTCGAAACCTGTAATGTCTTCATTCGGTTAAGGCGAGTAAGTAGTATGGAAGCGAGCTGTAATCATACCTTTAAAAGGGACTTCTTAATTATATAGTAGGAAATAATTGGTTGTCTAGCTTTTATAGATGTACAAGATGTGGAGTGATGGTAATATTGTTATTTTCTCTTCTTGACTGCATCAAAAGTGTACGTTGATTTCTTTATTATGCTGACGCTTGATTTGGGGTATCTTTTTATAGATTAGGCAATCTCAAGGATACGTTTTTTTAACATGCTTTTATTAGCTTCACCTGTATCTTTTGTAAGAGGTAGTGCCATGCTGATTTGCAGCCGAATTGGGCCAGCACGACCGGGGTGATACCTCTCGCTCACACACTCACATAACACCGGCGTCAAGTGACAGTAATGCTGTCGCATTTCGTGCGGTTTGTGAGTTTCCAGTGGCCCATTGGGGGGAATAGGGCAAAAGGAGGGCAACGCATCTGCATAAATTTATGTTGTGCGGATATCTATGGGCGTCGATAGTCACCATAAGGTTCCGACTGCTCGGTTGCCTCCTTGTTACATAAAAAAAATCTATCTATGTGTTACATAAATACAAAACATACATACAAACTTTAAACGTTATTTTTATCCACTTTAAGACGTCAGATTAAATCGAAACTACAACTTTGTAACTTTCGCGTTTATAATATTAGTAGGAAGTTTGTTCCAATATCGTGATCCGTATAGTCAGGATAGCACTTCCAACTAAAATTGATTTAAAAAAAATAAAAAAATAAAGTACCTATATTATAAAACTAAAAAAAACTTCTTTAAAATATAAAAATAGCAAGCTGAACTAAAAATTACAAAATAATTATTAAACAAATATTAATTAAACAAAAAAATAGATACTGTTGTAAAAAAACGTGGAGTGTTTTTTACTAAATTTTTATACTAATACCTTAAGAAATAGCTAATGAATCTAAGCTTCAAATAGCCTATTATAAAACAAATGATTTAGCGTTTAATAAAATATAGTGTTAGAATAATATAGATAAACACGACCTAATACTGAATACAAAAAACAATGTAGAAAGCCCTTTGTTTCCACGTTTTCTCAGTTTTTTTATAGATGAGGGGACAAACGGACAGTCGGTTCACCTGATGGTAAGTGAAAAGCGACATCCACAGACACCCGCTACATCAGAGAATTAGCAGCGTTGCCGGCCTTTCAGATATGAGTATGATCTTTTCTTGAATGTCCCTAAGTCGTATCGGTTCGGAAAAACCGTAGGTGGCAGCTGATTTCATATATTTGTCGTGCGAGGCAGGAAATGCTGTAAAAATTGAGTTTATTATATGTTTAGTAGTAGGCAGTAGAACAATGTCGATTTGACACGAGAAATTATTTTGCACGACACAAGTTAACCATATTTTATCATTTCTAGAAGCTTCTAAAGATTCTAAACAAAGTAATAAACAATCTATTTAAAAAAAATCAACGAAAGTATTCTAGAATATTTCTCAATCGTTGATGAGATTTAGAATACACTCACATCCGGGATGTTCAGACTGTGGGTGTCGTTGCCGCCCACCACCGCCATTGTGGAAATGAGAGACGATTGTATTGTAATTGCTTAGGTGGGTATGTTTATTTGTAATTTTGTCTTTACTCCTCCATATGAAGTGTAATTAAGAGAGAAAAATAAGAAGAATTTTATTAGACGTATTTCCAACAACTTGGGATACCGCCATTTTTGCTCTAAAGTTGAAAATTAACGAGTTATTTCAGAAAAACGAAAAAATTGAACTTTAAAACAAGATGGCGGCGAATCCTTTACCGGGATTAGTAAAAAAATCGAGATTTATACTTCCACCCCGACGTTTTAAAAAAAAATCGCTCCCCGGAATTTTTTCTATTTACATATTTTGACATATTTTTACGTCCAGTAGGGCTAGCATTCGCGCACGACAAAATTTTGTTTAGGCCTTTTCTCGTATTATTTCATACAGTTACCTAATACGAGAAAAGGGGTAGGCAAAATATTGTCGTGCGCGCATGCTAGCCCTACAGATTTAAACTAATCTAAAATCTCCTAAGTAGGTATAAAAAAAGTATTAATAAAGTATCAAGGATCTGACAAAAAGAACGACTAGCGAACGATGTAACTCTTGCATTGTTGGTCGTGTTATTTTAGCGTCTTTCTGGAATCCTGCCAAGTGGTTCTCTAAGTTCCGGAAAAAGGGCAAAACGTGCTTATTAGTACCAAATTATTTTATATATTTTTAGCAATGAATGAAGTCAACTGAAAGTGTGATAAAAGCTAGTCTCAGGTCGATTCATTTGTGTGACCGAGGTGGTACTAACATATCATGGCACTGAAAATTAAAACACGTGGCATGAAATGTCCAAAAAACTGTCGATAAATTTATAATGAATTTAAAACTTATAAAAATTTTAAGTAAAAATTATAACCGACTTCATAATAAAGTAACTAAAAAGTAATAAAATAATCGCGTTTCTTTAATTTTTGTGTCTACAACTAATAATCATCTTATACTTCTACTAATGTACAATTTTTGCGTTTACCACATCTTTATTGTTACTTTTGGAGTCGGTGTCCGACTCCGAAAGTGACCGACTCCAAAAGTAACAATAAAGATGTGGTAAACGCAAAAATTGTACATTAGTAGAAGTATAAGATGATTATTAGTTGTAGACACAAAAATTAAAGAAACGCGATTATTTTATTACTTTTTAGTTACTTTATTTTGAAGTCGGTTATAATTTTTACTTAAAATTTTTATTTATTCATTTTTAGTCATTCATTAAAGAAAGACAAAAAGAGATAGACATTTTGGCATATTGAACCGTATGAAGTAAGTTCAACTAAAGCTGTAAATCCTCGAGGAGTTCCGTCGACTGTCCATAATTTCATCATCAAATGAAATCATCGCCCATATGGGTGCAAAGTTCTCATCAGTATAAAATAATTAAGTCCAATCACAATGTAGCTATTGTAAACTATTTAGGAGTTCCCTTAACTGCCCTTCGTCTTCAACATCAGACCCCCAATCATAGTCTCAATCCATCTAGGTGTAAAGTTCTCATCAATACAAATTAATCAAGCCCAAATACAAGGTTACTGAAGTAAATCGTCGAGGAGTTCCCCCGACTGTTTTTCAGCTCCAGCATCAGATCAACTCTAGACCTTCATTAAATTGTAGTGCTTTAAAATGCTTAATTAAAAAAGTACTAAACGCGCTAGTTGCTCCTACGATTTTCGAAAGTTCCCCTCGATTTCTCTGAGATACCATCATCAGACCCTGGTTTCCTTATCATGGGACCATTTGGCAAGTATACCCTTTGAAACAAAAAAAAGAATTTTGAAAATCGGTCCACAATTGACGGAGAAATCGGTGTACATACATAAAATAAAATACCGGCCGAGTTGAGAACCTCCTCCTTTTTGTTGAAGTCGGTTAAAAACAGTTGCAATCAGAACTAAACCAAATACACTCATACTCTTCTAATACTGGCACTTCACCGGGCTATTTGTATGGGTATTTATGTTTGTCCAAATCATCGAACAAATAACCGGATAAAGCGATAATGTTAGATTGTGCTGCAACGCTGCGCCGGTTCTGCGCTCTTATTGGCCGGCTGATGGCAATTGATGGATGATTGGTCGATGGGACGTACATACTACATACAGATTAGTGGTTAGTTAAATTGCTATTACGTCAGTGATAAATCACTGATCAGTTTCGGATTTTTATGGCTTACATCACTACTCTATGCGGTTATATGCTCGATGGTCCAAATAAAATAACACCCAATAGCGAACACAAATAGCCATGTGAAGTGCCAGCATGACCTCAAGGTCGAAACGAAAAGGAAAAAGTAGAAAAAGGGAAAAGAAAATAATAATATATACATATAAATAAGTATATAACGGGTCAATTCAACGCGTCCTGGCCTGTGCCCCAACCCAAGCCAGCTCGACGAGTTAATCAGAGGCCTAACGGCTCTCAAACTTTAAATATGTCTTGATTATATTTTTATGAACACCCATAATATTTTTCTTTTAGAGTTACTAGTCTAACCTGAATGACATCTTTTATAGTTGTCTAAAGTCGAATAATTTATTAACCGACAGTGAATAAATATTTTAATTTTTGTGACCCAAATTATAGGGATATAGGGAATTTTTAATAAAATCTTTTGGGGGTTATATTGAAATTTTTACAAGACCTACGTTTCGTATACTTTACCATGATCACGGTAGGACTGAGGTGTCAGACGTCCTTACGCTACAAAGTTATTCGAAACTATCATATGATACATCAATAATTTTACTAGTCCTATCTGCGCAAAAACTACTGTTTTTAATCTGCGACATACACATACATATTATGCTTGGATTTTGATTTAATTATTTTAATAATGGGATCCCAAGCAGGTGGTAAGAGCCAGCTATCTTCTATATTGAAATTAGGATGATTTTTTTTTAAATTTCAATAGCCCCACTGATCATCCTTAGTTGTATCAATATAATAAGTGAAATTCGCGTAATCGCGTAATTAGATCAAGACAAGAAACAAAACAAAATCCAATTATCTTGTTTTGATTACGCGTAATATTAATTGATAATTACAAAAAAACAATAATCTCTTTGGAGTTTATTCAAAATAAATACCATGTTCCTTAATTTAGGTGTAAAAAGTTTGAGGTGCAGTGTGGAATAATGCAAGGTAATGACTCTATCGGCGGCGGTCTCGGAGCGGCTCCCACTTCGCCGACGGCTATCTTTTCTACTCCAACCAACGCGTTTAATACTAACATATACATATTATGCTTCTATTTATGCTTCTCTAAACTACCTAGATTACATAGAACGTAATGTTGTATAGCTATATAATCATCATCATCAACCTTCATCGATTCACAGCTACGCCATTTAGTTGGAGATTACCTGCCCTTCGTCTTGTCGTAAAACTCTATATTAGCTAACAATAAATTAACCGACACGCTATGTCGGTTAATTGTGGTTATTGAGACGGTTATAACGAACTCAAACAATCATTACCATATAAAATGTAAGTAACAATTATGACCGTCCTAATCAAAAAACTCATGTCGTTCTATTTAAACATAAAAAGCTACGTATATATTTCAAACATCCTTAAGTGACACTCCAAAAAAAAAATCCTTACTAATAGTATAATTAATGTGAAAGCGTGGATGTTTGTTACGCTTTCACGCGAAAACTACTTAACCGATCATCATGAAACTTTGTACACATATTCTTGGAGGTATTAGCAGTAACATAGGATATACTTTTTATATAAAAAAACTAAAATCTTATCCTGCGCAGACGAAGTCGCGGACACCAGCTAGTATTTAATAAATAGTAATTTACATTACATAATATACGCTCCAAACAATTGAAACATACTTTTACATTTTATTCATTTGTGTTATAATACTATTATGAAACCGATTCGATCGGTAAGAAATCAAAGTCTTCGTTAATGAAGAGGCTTCGCTGTGTCGGTGCGGGAGTGCGGGGGCGCGGGGTGAGGCGCGCGGGCGGCGCGAGCGTTTGAAGTCGCCGCCGGACGGACGCTTTCATAAAAACCCGATGATTTATTCCACCTTCGACTCAGTTGACGACTCTATTACGTCGAGATGTCTTATGGTCAGACGATCACTCACTTGGCGTCATTATCAGAGTAATTTCGATGTAGATAAGGAAAGCCGCCGATTTATAGTAGTAGGGAGGGTGAAATGACCACCTAATGGACTACGTCGCCCATGACCATGAGTTCAGCTAAGACTAGCCCAGGCTTCATGCACTAGCTAATTGAGCCGAGGGGGTTCCTTGTACTCCTCTTACAAGCAGAAGGGACAAAAGAGCAGGGGCAAGGGGCGAGGACGGGTACAACTCTTCTGTGGAGGTGGCGTCGGTCCCCTGAGGGACTAGCCGTCGAGGTGCCCTGTTTGCTCAACAGATCCGGGGCAACTCACCAAAGGCGGCACTGGTGGCACTCGCCGGGTTTTAGTGGGTAGGGCTGCGTCCACTTTAACCAGCTTTCGGGCGCAGCGTGCAGGCATACCCGCCTGGGGAGACTCACTCCCCCGCGGGATGCCTCAGCGCATTTCCCGGCGTTAAAGAAAAAAAAGGCGTGCTATAATTACTGTTTCTTATTTCCAAAACACAGCAGTCCATGCAGGATAGATGCACATTGCGCATTTCTCGCGCCAAATTATATCTCATAGTCGGTATTTGGTTTCTTAGGTGAACCATCTGCTCACAGGGCTCACCTGCTGTTCCGATTGAGCTTAAAGGCCAATAGACTGAAAAGTCTAGCCCTTTCGAAAAGCTTTTTCTAATCTATTTAATTTAAGGGCTAGCTGGGACCCGCAACTTCGCCCCCATTAACTTAGATTTAAAGCCGTACCCGGATTGATAATGATTATTTTATAACCTATGTCAATCAGTGTTAACGTATCATTCTAACGGTGAAAGAATTGATACTATCGGTTGAGTAGTTTTTGAGTTAACACGTAACGAACAAATAAACAAACTTTTCTCTATTTTGTATGATAAAAATATTGATTTTTTTATAGAGCAAACGAGCAGTCGAAGCC
Source organism: Helleia helle (assembly GCA_963853865.1). Lineage (NCBI taxonomy): Eukaryota > Metazoa > Arthropoda > Insecta > Lepidoptera > Lycaenidae > Helleia > Helleia helle. The sequence goes on along the minus strand of OY971433.1, from coordinate 11,512,245 downwards.
TTTTGGCGACTATCGACGCTCATACACATCCGCACAAGCAGAGATTATGCAGATGCGTTGCCCTCCTTTTCACTATAATGGGCCACAGGAAACTCAAAAATCGCAAGAAACACGACAGCATAGCTGTCACTTGACGCCGGTGTTATCTGAGCGAGAGGTACCACCCCAGTCGTGCCGGCCCAAGACGGCTGCATAGCAGCATGGCACTACCTCTTACAAAATGTATCATACTTAGGTATCAAAATCCGTTGCGTAGTTTAGAAAATATCGATACACAAACAGACCAACACAAAAAGCGACTAATTTGTACTACGTAAAGACGAAGTTATTTTTCTGGAATATAGCTCCATAACATAAATTATAGGTAGGTACATATTATTATGTCACAAGTAAGTAGACAGATCAAATATGTAGTTCAAATATGTTTAATGTTCAAATTCGTTTTATTTAATGCAATAAAACCGCAAAAAATAGTAATCTACAAATGACCTGCATACTAATTACTGAACTATTTTTTTTGACGTGGTGTATAAAAAAAATCTAATATTGAAATTATGAAATACTTCCACAATGGCTCGCTTATCCCTTACAGTGAAATCAGGAAACAAAGTTTTGTGTATATTGTATGATAGACTTACACCTCATTTGAATTGAATTTTGTTTGTTGACAAAGGGATATCTTTGTGTATTTTAGAGGTATTGAGGGAAATAAAGCTTCCGTTTTTATTTACTTAAATACGACTTAAGTGGTACTTACTATACAATAGCAGTTGCAAAAGTCCCGGTATAATTTACCTGTGGGAGGGATATTGTTTCCTAATGTTTACGCGAATTTCACTCATTATAATGAAACAATTTTTACGGATTTTATCGCGGTTTATTAAGTTTTTTACAAAACCGACGTTTCGGATACTTTACAGCAACCATGGTCACGTGAGGACTGAGGTGTCATCCCCATCATGGTTCAGGCCTTGTCGTGGCGGTGGGGCTTAGTAGCCTTAGGTGTGCCCAGCACCTTGGGCGAAGCTAATTGAACCAAGGGGGCTCTTTGTACCCCTCTTATAAGAAGAGGGGACGGAAGAGCAGGGGGCAAGGGGTGAGGGTGGGAACCTCACCCCATTGTACTGTCCCGACGTTGAGAGGGGTTGTTCTGTTGTGCGAGACAACCCCTCTGTGGAGGTGGCGTCGGTCCCTTCGGGGACTGACTAGCCGTCGAGGTGCCCTGTTTGTTTACTAGATCCGGGGCACCTCACCAAAGGCGGCATTGGTGGCACTCGCCGGGTTTTAGTGGGTAGAGCTGCGTCCACTTACCAGCTTAATCGGGCGTAGCGAGTCCCACATACCCGCGTGGGGAGACCCGCTCCCCCGCGGGATACCTCAGAGCATTTCCCGGCGTTAAAAAAAAAAAAAAAAAAAAAGGACTGAGGTGCTAATGTTACAAAGTTATTCGAAACTACCCTATGATACATCAATATTTTGGTTAGTCCTATCTACGCAGAAAGTGCTAACTGTATCTTTAATCTGTGACATATTATGCTTGGATTTTGATTTTATAATTTTAATAATGGGATCCCAAGCAGGTGAAAACGTCGAGTTTGTACAAATCTTAATAAACCGCGATAAAATCCGTAAAAACTGTTTCATTATACTGTGTGAGGGATGTCTAATACCTTTTATGTTCTGTAAGAGGTAGTACCATGCTGCTTTGCAGCCGAATTGCGCCGGCACGACCGGGGTGGTGCCGGCACGACTCGCTAGCTATGCGGTTGCGTTTTATGCGGTTTGTGAGTTTCCGTTGGCCTAATGAGGATAGGGAAAGGGGGGGCAACGCATCTGCATAACTTTTGATTGTGCGGATGTGTATGGGCGTCGGTAGTCACCATAAGGCTCCGACTGCTCTGTTTCCTCCCTATGACATAAAAAAGTATCTGCCACCATCCTGCTTTTTGTCCCGTGAAACAGCTTTGCTGTGTTTTTCTATAAGAAGAGGGGCTAAACGGACAGTCGTTTCACCCGATGGTAAGTGATAAGCGACATCCATAGACACCCGCTAAATCATTAGCAGGTGCGTTGCCAGCCTTTCGTAAGTATGCTTTTTTTTAGAAGGTCCAGAATACGTAAATACGTAGGTGGCAGCTGATTCCATAGGGGTCGTGCGAGGCAACTAATGCCGTAAAAATCGAGTTGTTGTGGATATTCGGACATCAAGGTTGTATAGGTGTAAGTTGGTAGGGGACACAATAGCAGGGGGACAAGTTGCAAAGATGGGAACCCCATTAAACCGTCTCGACGTTGGGAGGGGTTGAACTGTGGTGCTGGACAGCCCTTCTGTGGAGGTGGCGTCGGTCCCTTGAGGAACTGACTAGCCGTCGAGGTGTCCTGTTTGCTCAACAGATCCGGGGCACCTCTCCAAAGGCGGCATTGGCGGCACTCGCCGGGTTTTAATGGGTAGAGCTCCGTCCACCTTACCACCTTTCGGGCGCAGCGAGTCCCATATACCCATCTAGGGAGACCCACTCCCCCGCGGGATGCCTTAGAGCATTTCCCGGCGTAAAAGAAAAAAAGCAACACGTTAATGAGATGCCTGGGTGAGTCCTGGTTGAACTCGTCTACGTTAATTGGTGGCACTGTCCACTTACCAGATGGCTCGTCTGCCAATATCGATCCCACAAGGGTTCCGTTTTGGATTTTGAGGAACGGAACTAAAAACCAGACAAATGCGATTCTTTCCGTAAAAAGTATTTTCATATGTTGTATGATAACAAGTTTACGGATTTTAGATTATTTCTTTTAATTAAGGCGTGGTTACACCGCGGCGTATGCAGAGGATACGCACGTGTGTTAAAATGTCAATTGCAATTGTCAACTAATGCGTAGCGTGTCCGTGGGTTGCAGTGAAAACTATCACATACATTTCTTGCAAAGCGAAACTTGACAAACGTGCGTAAGCCTCTCCGTGCGCCGCGGTGGAGCCGCGCCCTTATGCTGTGTGATCTTGTCAAATTTATTGATGTCATATAGGTTTTTGTTTGATAACCTGACTGCCAGATGAACAGTTCTAAGTGATCCTATTTAAAGCCGGCTTTCCGTAATTCCGAAAAAACCCTTTTGTAATTTAAGAAACTAAAGCCTAAAACGATAAAATGTTATAAAATTGATATTTATTTGAAATCGGATATTTCGTATCTCTTCGCTTTGAAGAATTATGATTACCGATTCTGATTCGCCGGCGCCATGTTGAAAAATATTATACCTCACACGCTTTTGTCACACCCACGATGTAATCGCATCTATAAAATGGGCATTTGCGTTTGAAATTTAAAATAATCATCATCATTATCAGCTTGTATCTAGACATACTAAGACCTCATAAGAGATCTCCAACCTCATATCCAACTCGGACCGGCCGCTTCGAGGATATTGTCATCCCCCTAATGGGGGCAAACGGACTTCTTTGCGAATTTTATTCCTCAAAGAAAACGTGAGAAATATTCGTTGTTTTTGTCCTTTATATTCAAATAAGGTTACGATCTCCTTATTTGTTATAGCAGTCCTTGTCCATAGCTATTATAAAATTATCAAAATATAAGACTTATCAAGCAAAAAAATTACACTCGAAAAACATAATCTTTTTTCTAGGGCACCAGTTTTTGTTAAATTACACAAAAGATTGCGGTTTAGAGTGTAATTATGTGTGAACACAAAACAGGTAGCAAGACGAGCTTTTATCTGGCGATTAGCCTTTGTAATAGAATGTAATCCACAAAATGGCTTCTCTACACTAATCCGGCGTGCGCTTTAATCTTAGTTTATTCAATATTACAAATGTTTTTAATTGTATACTTATATCCAAAGGCTGTTACCGACGGTATCACTCGTCCTTGATAGATAAAGCTTTTCTAGTAATAAATAACCCATATTTAAAACTTCTTCAAAAATTAAAAACAATTTTTAAAATCCAATATAGATAGTTTCAGAGAAGAGCTTGTTCCAACAAACAACCCATTCAGCTTTATACTGTAGGAATACACTTTCTGCGAGGAAACAAGCTTGCTTAATTTTTGCTTGTATTGTCCGTGTTGGATGCGAGTGACAATCGGATCGGTCGTCTTGGCGTTCATTGAAGGAAGCCTATGATCAGCAGTGGACGCATATAGGCTGATGATGATGATGATGATGATGATGATGATGATGACGATTGTTTTAAAAAATGAGTAAAGAGAAAGGCTTATCTAAGAGATTAGATAGGAGAATTTATTTCAAAAAATTTGAGCCAGTATATAAGGAATCTATCTAGAATCTGATATAACAATACTTTTTTTATAGATAGATACTATAAGAGACCTGTGGAAAGCAAGGCTCAAAAGTTTGCATGCTCGTGCTCCTTCCATTAAAGCCGTAAAACCCAGATGATTGGTTACGAAACCCCATGAGCCATACGCCACACACGATGTCCAATGATGGCGTAATGCAACTATTCGGAGGTGTAATTACGAATCATCAGCATTACTGGAGCAGTGGTAACGACCACCCACTGTCGCACGACTTGACTTAATGGACGTTATATCATTATTAGGTAGGCCTGTGTCAGAATTGTCTATTTTAATCGAGCATATAACCAGAATAAAGCGGTAATGTTGTGTTTTGTATCAAAACAAATTCCGCAAAAGTGCTGTGGCGGTGTGCCGGTTCTGCGCTCTGATTGGCCGATTGATGTCGATTGATGGATAATTGGCCGATAGGACGTACATACAGATCACTGGTTGGTTGAATTTCTCAGAAAATCATTGTCAATTCTAGTAAATGTATCAAACATCGTTTTTGCCTAAAAGACATCGAGAAAATATAATATTTCCGTGTCCAGGCTCTTGCATTTGTGCTATTTCATACCTTGCCTTTATTCTTCTTTTCGTTCCACAGCAGAATCCTGCTGAATGCAAAATCAATATGTACTCCATTTTTTTGTCTGAGACTGGTGAGAGAGTCTGAAGCAAATAGTTCTTATGCTCTATAATATATGACATTATTATACCTAGCAGATTAGCCTAGATGCCATTCTACAATAGTAAACGCTAGTAGAACACTAATAAATGTATGGAAATGACATTTTACATCGATAAATCACGTGTTCTTAAATGTCATTTCCATACATTTATTAGTTTTCTACTAGTGTTTACGATTATAGAATGACATCTTGGCTAACCCACCTCGACATAAGTTGCCAGTCGTTAACGTAGGCGTCTCATTCTACGTGCTAAAGTTGATATCTCACTGGAGATATCAATGTTTACTAACGATTTGTATATTATGTATATTATGTATATTGCTTTAGGCTAGGGTTGTCGTCACTTATATACTTATCAAGTGTATACATAAACTGGTTGTCTTTCGCGGTTTCACATGCCCCAAGTTAAAATACCTTTAAAATAATAATTTTTATCTATATCTGTATCAAACGAAGCTAATTTACTTAATTTTTCGCAACTAGATTGTACGACTATCTCCGTGCAGTGTCTCCTTAATAGGATGCGTGTCGAGGGATAGGCCGTCTTGCTATTCAATGATATCCAGCAGTAGACGACATAGTATGATAATGATGATGATGAATATTATGATTTCTAATACAAAGCTGTATTACTAATAGCTGGCGCACGGAGAGGCGCGTGTAGAGCAGTGCTTTACCCGGGGGCGTGGACGTCGTGTAAATGCTCTCCAGCAAGGTGGTCCATCCCAACTTTTGTTATGCTGTTTTCAATTTTTACGCGAATTTCGCTTATTAAGATTCCTGTAATAGTTGCAGTAAAGTATCCGAAACGTCGAGACGGTAAAAAATTGTTTTATAATGATTAAAATTAATTTAAATAAAATTTATAGAAGAACAGCGATTTCGCACTCAGTTCGCTTAGATTTTAAAATACTTTTGACTCTCATCTATAACACGACACACTTGACACAGCACACACACACATGCTAATCCAGGCTTCTATGCAAAAAATTGTCACACAGATGTCTGTATGTACCTCCACTCGAAAGACAACTCTCGACGCAATCGGGTAAAAAAGACACTTTTTAATACACATCAAAATCTTTTCGCACGCCCAAACGGACGCCACCCCTCAGGATATTCCATGCCAAGCACTCTCATGTTGATGACCCTACAGAATAGCTGGCCCACAGCCGTACGTGATTATTTTGGCAAACTACCATGGGAACGGATGTCACTTATCGCTACTGATGTCAGCAATATGATGGGGAAGGGATCGTTCAGATTCCTGTTTCAGATGTGGATTATCTTCTGATCCTTCCAGATAAAAAAACTTGAATTAAAATTGTGACTTTTTGCACGGAACTAATTTATAGTGAGGACCTCACACGAACGTTTCCTCTATTTTTTATCCGAGGCGCAAGAAGGGGAGTTATGAGTTTGACCACTTTTTTAACACGTACAGGTGAACTTATTTGCATGCGGTTTTTTAAAGGTTTTCTAGTGGTGATCCTTCCACATGCTTTATCAAAAAAGTTTCATCCATACGTAAGAGGTAGTGCCATACTGCTTTGCAGCCAAATTGGGCCGGCACCCCGGGGTGGTACCTCTCACTCACATAACACTGGCGTCAAGTGACAGCCATGCTGTCGTGTTTCTTGCGATTTGTGAGTTTCCTGTGGCCCATTATAGTGAAAAGGAGGGCAACGCATCTGCATAATCTCTGGTTGTGCGAATGTGTATGATATGAATATTTATGAATATATTTCATTATTTCCACCAATATAAAACACGCGGTGATTTGTGAATATTTGAGAAGTTACTGTGAATGTAGTTATGAGTTTTCACGAAAACTTTAGAGACAGCTAACTTCATCAGGTCGCTTTTTGACTGTCTGATACTGCTTTTCACCCGAATTGGGCCGGCACGGGTGGTGGTGGTGGCTCGCTCACATAACACCGGCGTCAAGTGACAGCTATGGTGGCACATTTCATTCGGTTTGTGAGTTTCAACAAGAAAAGAAGGGTTTTGTTTGTGCGGATGTCTATGGGCGTCGGTAGTCACCGTAGGGCCCCGACTACTCGGTTGCGTGGCATGGCATAAAATAATAATAAACAAACTAATCCATGAACAAGAATGACGACTAAAATATGTGTAGAAATAGTTTTTAGATAAAAAAAACCTGTCAAAAAACTATCCGATAGCATTTTTTCCTACAGATGGGTGGCGGTTATCCACGTCAAGATCATGTCTATAGATAAAGTTTTTGCTTGCTACTTTAGATTTTAATTTAAAACCTCATGTGAACCCCTATTCTGGGACCAGACTGTCAATAGTTTTCTAGCTAACCTATGTCTCAGCGGCTAATTAAAAAATATCAGAAACAATAGTTGGCATAGTTTGAAATATTGATTTACAAAGGGTTTTACTACACATTTATTAAAGGGATTCGAACCCGCGTTCCGTAAACTTACCCAAGTAACTTACACCGGGTGGGCTATCCAGATGTCATTCTACAATCGTAGACGCTAGTAGAAAACTAATGAAATGTATGGAAATGACATTTTACATCAATAATTGACGACGTGATTTTTCGATGTAAAATGTCATTTCTCTAGCCGTGTTTTCTACTAGCGTTTACGATTGTAGAATGGCATCTTGGCTAACATACCAGGCTTACATCTGCTATGCGATAAACCATGTATATAATAACTATTTATCATCATTTCCTTTTTTTTACGCCGGGAAATGCTCTACCCACTAAAACCCGGCGAGTGCCACCAGTGCCGCCTTGGTGAGGTGCCCCGAATCTGTTAAGCTAACAGGGCACTTCGACGGCTAGTCAGTCTCGCAAGGGACCGACGCCAACTCCACAGAAGGGTTGTCCCGCACCACAGAACAACCCCTCCCAACGTCAGGGCAGTACAATGGGGTGAGGCTCCCATCCTCGCCCCTTGCCCTTCTTTTGTCCCCTCTTCTTATAGGAGGGGTACAAAGAGCTTTAAATTAGCTTCGCCCAAGGTGCTGGGCTCACCCTCGGCTACTGAGCCCCACCGCCACGTCAAGGCCTGAACCATGGTGGGGTTATCATAATCTCCTGACATGACCCAGCCTTAAACCCAATATGATGGCTTTTTTTTTTGATTTCGCTGGGGAATGCGTTTAGGCATACCCCTGGGTCTGGGGGGTCCCGGGGGTTATGTGGGACTCTCTGCGCCCGAGAAGATGGTAAGGTGGACGCAGTCTCTACCCACTAAACCCCAGCGGTGTTCTCCTCGTCGTCTTGGGTGACCCGGTGCGGGAGCTGTGGACGTCCGCATCGGGCCACAACGGAATGCCATCTGGCACACTCCTCTGGAGGCAGGGGGGACGACATCCCCTCCTCCTACTCCGCTTAAGGCACCTGGAACACACAAGGTTGCCTTATAGCCCGGACCTTAAGCGCGCGCGGTGGATCCCCCGATCGACCGCGCACAGGTCCCTCACGGCGGCGCAACTGCTTGTCGCCGCCGTGCTCTCCTGCGGGATGAGGCGCCAGTGCGCTCTCTCTCCCGCTCCGCCTCCTCCTTCTGCGACATCACTACCTCGCAGAAGGAGACGACCGCCTGCCATGCGCTCTCACTGTCAGTCATCGCTCGGATGACCGCAGGGAGCGACAGGTCCGCGCCCACTTCAGTGATAAGTGGCGCCCTTTCCTCTGCCCAAGCTGCGCACTCCGCCAGGGTGTGGTCTGCAGTGTCTTCACTACTGCCACAGTGATGACACCCTGGCGAGTCCTCCGCGCCTGCCACCTTCCACAGATACCTTCCGAAGCAGCCGTGCCCCGTCAGGATCTGCGCAAGGTGGAAGGTGATTATGCCATGCCGCCGGTCAACCTACTGCTCTATGATAGGACCGACGGCCTGCACCGTGCGATGGCCCGCACTCGGCTCCTACAGCCGCTCCTTCCATTTACGGAGCACCCACTTTCTTAGGCGCCTCCGCCAGCTCTCCTCTCTTTCAATCTCGTCATCTTGTGAGACCTCCTCCTCCTCGGCGTCTCCTCTCCTCCTCCGCCAGGACCGCGCCAGGGCACCTGCCACCAGGTTCCATGGTGCAGTGCCCGCCAGTACGCACGCCGCCTCATACGAGGTTGTGCGGTACGCACGGACGGCCCTGACAGCCATGACTCGTTGCGGACGTCGCAACAGGGTCAAGTTCTCTGCTGTCAGAGCGGCCGCCCATATCGGCGCGCCGTACAGTGCCATCGACTGCAAGACGCCCGCATATAGGCGGCGGCAGCCAGCGCTCGGCCCACCCACATTGGGGAGGAGGCGACTCAGCGCCCGCGCGGCTCCAAGCAGCTTCGGAACTAGCCGCCTGAAATGCTCCTTGAAATTCCATCTGCTGTCGAGGATGAGGCCCAAGTACCTCTTATTCGCCTCGACAGAGATGGAAGTTCCTCCCACCATTAAACTGGATCCGGGTGGAGGGGCTCGCCGTGGCCCGTGAAAGCGTATAGCCTCACTCTTCTCCAGGGCCACTTCGAGCCCGAGGCGTCGGATCCTTGCAACAACTTGGGTGACTCCGGCTACCGCACGTATTTGGGCCTCCGAAAAGGTAGCTCCACGCGCGGTCACGATGGTGTCGTCGGCGTAACACGCGACGCCGACACCTGTCAAATTCCCGCCACGGAGGACCCAATCATACCCGATGTTCCACAGGAGCGGGCCCAGTACAGAACCCTGTGGAACACCGCACTCTACTCTCTTCGTCGCCCAGCCGCCGGCCGTCGGGTACACGACGCACCTACCAGAGAGGTAATCCGCAACCAGTCTGCGCAGATACACCGGCACTCCGTGGAATCTCAGCGCCTCCAAGATTGTATCAAAGGGCAGGGTGTTGAAGGCGTTGGTTGTCAATAGACACCGCCAAAAGCACCCCTCCGCCTTCGATCGCCTCGTCAGCGAGAGCCCTCACCCTGGCCAGAGCGTCCAGGGTGGACCTGCCCCGCCGGAAACCAAACTGGTAGGCGCTGAGATTCGGGCCTATTTCATCAAGGTGTTCGACTATACGGGCACCTGCTATCCGCTCCGACCGGTCGCCCGTCTTTCCGGATTAGGATCAGCTTCCCATTCTTCCACGCCGTGGGAAACCTACCTTGCGACAGACATGCGCTCATCAGGCGCTTGGTGTGCGACCGGAGTGGGCCTAGGGCCAGAAACAAGACCCGCCCGGGAACACCATCTGGTCCAGGGGCGGTATTGCGCGCCTTCAACCGCGCCAGCACCATGTCTATCTCTCCCTCTGTCACTTCCGGGATTTCCGCCTCGACGCTCGACGGCCCACTGTCAGGTGGGGCCATCGGTGGAGGCGCATGGTCTCCTCGACCGGGAAACATGTTTCCCGGTAACAAAGTACTGTATTCTGGCCACGAGGTCGGGCTGGAGACTCTCCGTCAGGGGGAGGGGCCCAGGGGCGCATCTTGTTGCGAACCAACCTGTACGGCCTCCCCCACGGATCTCGATCCAGAGTCTCCAGGAACTCGTCACAGGCTGCCTCCTTGGCACGGCCTATAGCCGTCCGCAATTCCCCGGCGGCGGCCCTGTAGATGGAATAGAGCCGCCCCTCCTCCGTTTCATCCCGGCGTCGCCGTCTGCGGCTCCGGGTGTACCGGCGTCTTGCCGCAACGCACTCTCGGCGCAATTCAGCGAGCTCCTCCGACCACCAGTACACCCCTCTGCGTTGCGGGGGCCTCCGGCCAATTCGAGGCATGGCTGCGTCACATACCTGCGTCATATGATGGCTAGCTCATCCTCTCATAATAAAACATATTTACCACTTTGTTCTTCTAAGTGACCTATTACCAGTTCGAAGTGTATTCGGTTGTTATCAATATGAATCAATTTGTTCATCAAATAATCATGAAGTTAAAATTATTTATTGGCACGCGACTATGGTTCGTTAAACTCCTGAGTCCAGCCTCAAAGTGAGAGACCTGGGCCTGTAGACAAAGTGACATCGCTTTGTAGCCGAAATTCGTCATCGTCTTTGAGATAACGATAATAATTTTCTAGCCAATGGTCAAACAAAGATCATGACAGTGCAACGACAACAACTGTCAAGTGTCAACAAAGTTCGACAAGAAGTGTCAAATCTGACCAAAAAAATTAAAATTAATATCTATGTAAATAGACCTCATACACACTATAACTCATAAAAATTTTGAAAATGTTGCCCTCCATGGCCCACGCCCACGGATAACATAAGTTTGACATAAGTGTTCGATAACCAATTGACAGTTTATGATTTTGTTACGAATTTTAACATTGTCTACCAACTTGCGATAACGATAACGAGTGACATAATTGACGACGGCTTATGTCAATCCCATACATTTTATTCTTTTCGAACTTCGTTATCGTTTTTTTGATGTTACTTTGTCTAAGGCCTCTGGGCTCCAGTCTGGCCCGTGCATCTAAAATGGGTTCTTCTGACAATGCTGATATTGTTTGTGAGGAAACTTGCTGAGTAAGATTAAAAATCTTTGAGCACCCTCTGAAGCTTAACTACGTGTGAATAGGTGGTCTAAAGCAGGATGGTCAATACTCGTGCCCAGTAATGGAACATATTAGGGCCGCTTGTAAGCCTGATCATCATCATCATTTGACGACCTCTGTGGCTCAATGGTTAGCCCGTTGGCGCTCAAGCCGGAGGTTGCGGGTTCGAATCTCGCCAGGGAACAAAAAAAAAATTTACCGTGTTCCTGGGTCATATATGTGTATTATATATTAAAAATCTTAAATTTAAGTATAGTATAAAAGTATTAAATATATTTCCGTTGTCTGGTACCCGAAACAGAAGTTCTTCGAGAACTTACCACGGGACCAGATTGACGTGATGTAAAAAGCGTCCATAGATATTATTATTTATAGGTATATTATTATTATTATTATTATCATCATCATCATCATTATTATCATCAGCCTCGATCCATAATAATGATATGTATAAAGTATCAATTAAAGACAATGTATGAAAACAGCAAATTTTATTTTACTTCAAAATAAATACAACTAAACTCCTATAAGGAATCTACAAACAAACGAAACAAATACAACAACCTTAAACTACTTACAAATATGATTTAATAAATAATTAGTCTAAAATACTTTGTACGATAATCTTATTAAAACTAATTTTAATGTATTTACACCTTGTACCAACTAATAATCTCACTTTGGTAAACTGTGGTTACGGCTTTTCTCAATGAAAAATTATATAATCCACTAGAATGTACAACTAAATATAAACACGTTTAAAATACTTCATTTCATAGAGTTAATACACAAAAAGACACTGCAAACTGACAAAGGGAAAGTTAGCATAAGTTACTTAAATAAATATTTTTTATTTACCATACGAAACACAGTTTTACAATAACTACATTTTACTAAATTCATCCACTTTAATAGGCACCAGAACAATTTCATAAATTTACGAGTAAGTTTAATATTCACGAGTGCGTTGAACAAGAAATTCACAGACAATGAGGAAAAATAATAGAAATGCAATAATTATGTCAAAGATAAAAGGATACAACATAAATGTGTACTACGAAGGCACATCTTTCATAAGACATATTAAATTATATCTGATCATTAAATAACAATAGCCATCATAATGAATACGTTTAATACATTGGGATTTTGTTAATGCACATCATCCTTTCTGTAAGCATCAGAAGTATTAAAAGCTATCCTACTAATATTATAAATGTGAAAGTAAGTTTGTTTGTTACACTTTAACGCGAAAACTACTTAACCATCATCATGAAACTTTGTACTAATATTCTTGGAGGTATTGTATTAGAAGTAACATAGATGCAGAGAGTATGATGTTAAACAAAATATTATAAAGCACTACACATAACACAAAAGAGGATGTAGAGAATTTATTAGGCATAATTTGAGAGCTTTGCACATAAGTATTATGATAGGACATTTCTTTACTATGCACAAGGTACTTTGCGATTTTATACGATCGTAATTTTTTCAAATACGATGAGTTATTGTTATAAGATTACATAGTAAAGTGAACGCCTTAAAACATTCATGTCAAAACTCAAAGGACGTTTATAATGCCTTTGCCGGAACTTCGGTTTTTATTCTGATTATTGGAAATAGTATTTTTTTTTATTATTAACGCATTTTGTGTATTATCATATATAACATTCAACATAATAGCCGGAATATATTTTTGAATAATAATCTATGATGGACATTATATTTGGCAGTTAAAAAATCATATTTTTTAAAACTAAGTGATAGTGCTGACTTGAATTCTTGACGATCGTGATCTGCATTATGCATAAATACGATGTTGGCGAAGAAACATCAGTAAACAATTGTTTGTGAGATGCATACAAAAACATGAGTCCGTACAAAAATATGTGGCTGTAAAAAACTTTATGCATTTGGCGGTCATAGTAACAATAAAACTAGCATTCCTTCCTAGATAACGGACGTTGATTGTCTATAAAAATGTTAAATATACAAATAACAAAGTACTGAAATACCTTTTATACGCCAGAAACATTTACTTGTTCATTACAGAATATGTATTATCAATATGCCCTTACAAGAATTCTTTCTATGTTTTTGATATAGTTCCTATCCATTCTGACATTGGGGAAATCCCATCCAATGGCAAAACACAAAGTAGAAAAGCTAAAATCGAACATATGAAATATTATGTTTATCATGAAGTTATGTTTATCGTACCATAGACAAAGATTTACTTTTTCAAATATTTTCGTCTGCTTTAATTTTTAAAACATAATATTTTGATGCTTCTTCGAACAAAATACGATAACAACTGTTTTTTTTAACAAATTTTTAAGCCATTAATTAATAATCTAATTATTTTTGATCACTGAAGAAAACTTCTTTTTATTCCCGTAGCCATGGTTGCCGTGGAATTAATGAAATGAAAGAAATCATCTTAAACCACGATCAAATCCAGTAAAGTTTTATTCCAATGAGTGGCATTAGCTAACGCTAGAAAGCTTTTTTGTTTAAATTAGAGATACATTAGGAAAAACTATTTGCGTATAATTGAAGACAAAAAAAAGAGAAAACATATCATTATCGTATACTCCCGGTGTTTCGTTTCAAATACTCGGGCGGCTCGAATATTTTTTGCCAACGATCATAAGACCTTGCTGAGGGAACCGGTTACGGGCCCAACCTCTTCATTACGGGGCAACTAAGTTTCACGTACTAAGAAACCAAAACTTACAACGTTCACGGACTTTTGATTTTTGTTTAAATCTCTTTTTATTTTCTTTTTTATAACATGGCTTGATAACTACAATAATAAGAATGAAATGTGAATTATGAAAAATGCACTTCGAAAATACCGAGTCATTTTGAGTTTTTTTATTCATTTCCATATAAGTTCTAGAATGTGATACGAATTAGAAAATAGATATTAATTAATTCTTTTATCTATTTTAATTTTAATCGTTCAATTGTTTTACTTGTTATTTTATGATTCATCATTCCATTTTTTAAATACATTTTATATAATAAAACTAAACGTTACGTTTTTTATAATACTCTATCATTCTACAATATACTCTCATAAAAAATCTTAATGGCTTTTTCTTAACCGAAAACAAAGTCAAAAAATGTTTTCAATCTTATAACTATACAAACTATTAATTGGCTAATATAAGAGCAGCCGACGAAATATTAAACGAAGATGATAGATGCACAGTACAGAAATATGTAGTACATTTAATATTAGAGATGCCTGAAATTTGTATCATAGGATTAGTGCTGTACTCATAGGAATCCCTAGCATTCGCTTCTACTCAATGTTGACTTTAATTTGTAATTTTTGTCTATGGCAATAAGTAGTATTATTTATCTATTTCATACAAATTGTCTTTGTATTTTGTCGTTCTGTTTTTCTTTTTTAAAGAAATTGAGTTTGTTGTAGAATAATACAGCTATTTCATTTATGGCTATTTAAATAAGTCATAAATTTATTATAAACTTAAAAATCATCAATCATAAAATTCTAACTGGCGCCAAAAATGTCTGCCGGAATTAGCCTTCACGTCCACTTCCCTCAAGTTTTGTTTCTAATCTATACGTGTGATGAAAATGGACGTGTAAATTTGTTTGTTTGACATGTTATATGTGTCAAATATTAGATCAATCGGCGTGGTGCGACGCAGCATTTGTCACCGGACCACCGCCAACGGCGTATTTATAGCGACGCCCGCTCGCGCCTGTGGGCGGCGAAAGCGCCTACAAAAACCGATTCAGATATCGTACATTTAGAACTTCGACGTCTAATTCAGGTATATATTTCAAGCATTTAGAACTTCGACGTCCACTTCTGCTATATGGTTTAAACATTTAGAACTTCGACGTCTCCTTCACATAATATAGAATTCAAATATTTAGAACTTCGTCGTCTCCTTCACATAATATAGAGTTCAAATATTTAGAACTTCGACGTCTCCTTCACATAATATAGAGTTCAAATATTTAGAACTTCGACGTCTCCTTCACATAATATAGAGTTCAAATATTTAGAACTTCGACGTCTCCTTCACATAATATAGAGTTCAAATATTTGGAACTTTCACGTTTACTGCAAGTATACAGAGTTCAACCATTTAAATTTCGACATTTACTTTAGGAATTGAGATACATTTACAATTTCAGCTTTTAAAGTAGCTCTTTAAGCATTGTGAAATAAACATTAAGAATGAAGTTAGAAGAATTTCAGATATATTTGTATAGGTACCGCAGATATTTAGAAATCTTACAATCATTTAGAATTTACATCTGCTTTTAACACTAGTCTTGCTCTTGCGAATTCTCTTCAATATTTATACAATTTTATACTTAATGTACATATTTACAAATTATTTACTAATAGCTAATTGAGGTTAAAAGTAAGGAGTATCTCATGTAGAATCGACAAATCTGACAATACTTTTGAAGTTCAGACTGTAGTGACACCTAGGTTTGCCTATTGCTTCATTACTTCAAGGATTGCCTTTTGGAAAAGTCTTTCTTACAGTAGAACCATGGTAATTAAATTGTATCGAAATAATCCTTACCCTTACACCTGGGAGATAGGAGGTAGGTCACGAAAACTTAAATACAAGTAAAGACAACACCAGAACGCTACTCGTGTATACGTTGTGAGCTGATGAAGGGACTTCTATATGATGCGGTTTTTTATGTCTCTCTTCGAAGCCTCTCTCACGGCTTTTGGTATGGTTTTTGTGTTTGTGGAAGCATAGCCTGGCGAGGTTGTCCTGCATCCTGGGGCAGTCATATTCCTCGTTGCCATCACACTGGCACGCGGTCAGAGCAGCCGCCTTATCCTGTTTCCTCAGTATCTCAATGGAGTTGAGGCACTTGTTAGAACACTTACGTCCGCGGTACACGGACCGGCAGAGCTGCTTGTAGTAGCGGAGAGCTGTGGCACACTGAGCGTCAGCTGAACAGATCAGCTGGGAGAGGCGACAGGAGGAGGTGGCGTTGGCCGCCCCCTTCAACACCTGAGGACGGCATACTTCTATCCTGTTCTTCGCTTCTATGCAGTATTGATCCTCGCACTGGCACTGGAACCAAATATTCAATATTAATTATATGAAAGACTAGCGTTTTAAAATGGAGGCCGGAATATTAAGGTCGATACATCAAGCGAGATCTCTGATTCAAGTTAGATGCGAATGGCAGAGCTTTAGACGTTCGTTGAATCCTACAGCTGATTTGATTGCAGCAGTAAATTTATACATATATTTTTTGTAAGATATCAGTTAAGAGAAGTGAAAGCAAATTGTTATGGAGTCCAAGAACACCCACTAAGATGAATGAACATTGTGTAAAAAGAGAAAAGATATAAGTTTCTAGTTTAAAGACTGTGGAAGCGTTTAACCGTAAGCAACTGATAAAATCTACCATTGGTGTATTTGCAAGACTAGTATTACATTATAATTAAGTGACTTCTAATAAGGAGGAAGTTCTCAATTCCGATTTTTGTATGTTTTTTAGTTGAGCATTATTGATTATATTTACTATATATCCGCTACACTGAGTAAGTATATACAAATATAATTTCTAGTAACTTACTTTGGATTTTTTTTTTCAAGTTTAAACACTTATTATATTATTTATGAAGAATTTAGGTATCATTTTGGCTGTGGCTGCATTTAAATTATAATCTTTCAAGTTCCATACAGATAGGGACTTGAAATTTACTTAGTGATACGAATAACTTAATTGAGACAACTTTTTTTAAATCCGTTAATTATTTCCTGTGTAATTAAAAAAACATCTACTATCTATGAAACAGTCTTCTCGTATTTAGAAATTAACTTATTTTCTTTTTATGTTTTAGAATGTATAACAGAGAGTCTACGTACACGTGAAAAATACAATTTACTTTTGAATAAAATTAATTAAAGGCACAAATAAATGCCACCGTGTTACGCTATGTTTTTTGTAGCGGGCAACACCTGCACGCGACTGCGGTAGGTCCCGATCAAGACGTCAAACCTCAAGGCCTCCATATATATTACCCACGCCATAATCATACCGTTACGACGACATAATCAAAGATTAGACCGGTTCCTAAGGCAACGTTTCTAAAAACACGAACTAAACCGTACCGCGTATCCGCAATCCAGTATCATTTTTTATATAGATCAGCGGCCATCTTTGATTATTACAATGTTGTAAGTAAAAATATATCTTTAAATATTCTTCTGTGCTGTAAGTCACTGAACGAAACTTATGAACCGAATTAATTTAAACAAAATTATGGACTGAGTTTGATGATTTAAAAAAATGTATGTGTGGATTTGAGAATGGTTTAGAATTTAGATTCACAATTCGGTCTAATATAATATAAACTAAATAAGGTAAATAGGGATATTAATACAAAAAAATATTACAATTTACATCCCAATGTTTAATATATTCGACGATCTCCGCGCAGTAGCCGGTCCGTGTTGGAACTTGGATGCGAGTGGCAAGGTCGTCTTAGCGTTCATTGAGGGTGGCCTATGTTCAGCAGTGGATACATAAAAGCTGATGATGATGGCGTTGATATAATATGTTAATCATACTTTACAACCGGCAGTATAATGTATCTATTTATATTAGGTATTCACAACAGGCGTTTCTTTTACTTGTATTATAAAAAAACATTTTACAAAAAAATTAAAACCGACTTCAAAAATACTAAACTAAAAAGTCAGCCAAGGTAGGTAGGTAATGTACAGCAACAAATACGACACCGACTCCAAAAGTAACTATAATGACGTGGTAAACGCAAAGTTTGTACATTAGTAGAAGATTAAGTTGATTATATGTTGCACAAACATTAAAGAAACTGTTATTTTATTACTTTTTAGTTTAGTATTTTTGAAGTCGGTTTTAATTTTTTGTAAAATGTTTTTATTTCTTAATTTTTAGTGATTCCGAAATTCACGTCTTGGCGTTCATTGAAGGAGGCATGTTCAGCAGTGGATGGATAAAGGATGATGATGATGATGATGATGATGATGATGATGATGGTGATGATGATGATGATTATCGTAATCATCATCATCGCATACATGCTATGACGGCAACATGCTATGGTGTGCTGCCAAAGCATCCTATACAATTGTTACATCGACACGTAATAAAATAATCATATCATCAAGGTAAACAAAACCAACCAAATAGGCATTATTGGGAATAACTAAAAAACGGCTTGTGTCAGATCTTAATAAAATTAATATGGGACCAAATTGGAAACACCAGCTTTCAAACAAAAAAATAACCATCGAAATCCATTCACAAACGGCGGAGATATCGTGTCACATACATACAAAAAAAAAAAAAAAAAAACATACAGACGAATCGAGAACCTCCTTTTTTTTTGAAGTTGGTTAATTAAAGAACATTTATAACCGAACCCTTACTGAGCAAAACCGAACCCAGTCACTTATGCATACACAAGATAATATATCTCGGTCCCTGTAATTGTACCTGTCATCTTCTTCTTCGTCTTTAGCATTAGCTCCCTTGCGGAATTGCCAGTGTCAGAATGAATGCTTCAATGTTCTGTGACTATTTCTTGTACAGTTAAGACATTGGCAATTATGCCATTGTTAAAAAATCGTTCGGCACATGACGCCCGGTAGTAATAGTAGATATTTCTTAAGTAAATTTCAAGTTCCTATCTGTATGGAACTTGAAAGTATATTTAAATGCAGCCACCTAAGATCAAGTATCAATAGATTTGACAAGCTAATAATAATACCGTATTGGAACGAGATAACAACATACGAAAAATCCAAGAGTGACAGAGACATAGACACTTTTTCGTTTGTCTTTGTCAGAATATCACACTTTGTTTGTTGGGCACAACAAGGATGTGCCCAACAAAAAATTATCCACTAAATTTGAATGCCATACAAACATTCTCACTCGTGAACAGTTTGTCAAATATGCCGCCATTTTGTACGACTTTTTAATTTGGTCGGTTTATATAGGTATGGTGATACCAGTTTTGTTATAGGCAGATTACCCAAAAATGTGGTATTAATAAATAAAAAGGGTGACTGGAATTTCCGAAATAAACACAAAAAAACAAATATGTTTATTGCTATCCTAAAAGGCTATGTACTATAGATCATACATATTAAGACGTAAATAGCCTTCTTTTTATTATTTATGCTTTTAGCGGTTTGTTATTAGTCATTACATAATATTTTCGATAATCCGGAAAAATGGAGCTGTCTAAAATTACAACAAATGTTTGGTTAGGGCTAATGCTTATAGTTATCTATCAACCTTTACCAGTTTTTTATTATTTTTAATTCACTTGTTTCATGAAAATAAATAGACTTGTTATTGTGAATGTGGTATCCCTGTAAAATATGACTGTCCCTTTCGGGTATACGCGAATGTCAATTCCTTATTATACTTGTTCCTAGGCAGCCACAGCTAGTGGTAAAAAACATCTGTCATAGATATAATAAGTATTCAACCTTTCTTTCCAAAGTAGGTTACTACAAAGTAATTTTATTACGATTCATAAATAATAAGAATCTAAATAAAAATATAATAATAAAATAGAAATATTACGAGTCGATTTTTTTAATTAAAGATTTTATTAATTTAAAGTACTTAACTAATAACAATCACTTAGAAATAAGTGAAATACTAAAAACAACACAAGTGATGTAGATAACTTGCGCACCTTACGCCTTCATAGCATGTGCTATCCTGATTATGCTGATCAGGATATTGGAATAATTTTATCAAATTATTGTATAGTCATCGGTCCTCGATAAATCCACAAAGTGTGAACAAAATCTGGTCGTTAGAAGTGAGTCAAAATCAAGTCTAAAGGAGTCGGTTACATACATACAAACAAATATACATACAGGTGAAACTAATAAAAGCGTGTTAAAAAGAATAATAATACGCGCGCTCACGCACAAAAGGCAAGGAGAGCGGCGGCGTAGTGCGGGCATCACGACATGACAGCGTCATTCCATTTGCCGTCACGTTACTCGAGGCCAAGACGAAATAGCTGTTTTCCTTGAATGAATGTACGGAACCGTATACAATTTCGTCTGGAACTTGACTGTATTTTAAAATGTGTACAGGTGAATGAATATGTAATTATTCAGGTATATTCATTTATTAAATTTCTTGCATTTGCCGATGTTATCGCCAATAGATACAAGTCTTATTGTAAAGCAGCTGTAATGTGAAATACTTTTGTAAGATCGTAAGGATGTTAAATTTAGATAAAAGTAAAATTAACATATTCGCAGCTGCTATTTGAGGATTGTATAACTAAAGCCAAAATTAGAATGGCCCGATAAGATAGAAAAATATATTTTTAATGTACGAACTTACTAAAGGTTATTACAAATTTTTGTTTGCAATTATTGTTTTAATTTGGTTTTATTTTTAGGTTGTGCAATCAAATATATGATGTCTTTATGTGTGTCTCCTGTTTGTGTCGAATAAATGTTTATTCTTTCTTCTTCTTTCACTGTAATAAAGGATTTTATTGCGACTTGTTAAGGTTTTTAAGTTGCTAAAGTTTCAGATGCTTAGAATAATGGTACAGGGGGATCCCGGCCTTAAATAAACCAGCATAAAATCTATAAAAAGATGTTTTAATACAATCTACACTAATATAATGAATCTGAAGAATTTCAAAGCGCAAATCTCCGGATCTAAAGTTCGAATATAAAATTCTCCTTACATATTATGGGCTTATTAATTATAGATGGTGTTTCAATTTTAAACTTTAGAGCGGATAAAATTGTGATAGTTATTTTATCCAACTTTGCGCCATGCTATTTTGATTTGAGAACAGGCAATCGAATGATGTATAAGAAGTCATCTACGTATTTTATTCTACAACTGGAAGCAATCATACATCTAATTGAAATATGGGTCCGGAAAGTAACGTGTAAGAACAGCGAAACTTTACATACTAAAGTTATGAATCAAAATCAATTTTTTATTCAAAATTGTACCAACAAAGTATCTTTTTCAACGTCAATTGAACCGGCGAAACAAACTTATATTATATTTGTGTTATATTTTCAAAAATCTATAGCAAAATGTACGTGTGTTCTCGCTTCCCAGTGACTCCCGGCGTCTATTTGTAACGTGAGTTATATGTCCGGGACCAGGTAATCGGCGATCGTTCAAACATCCTCTATGAATATGTAGAAAAGGTACACATACCTTTTTTAATCGACTACACTCTAAAGGCAAAAGTTTATGATTTCAGCAACCATATATGTTTGTGTTGACGTATGTTCCTCGGTAGCGTATAATACACTAGTTATGCGATTTTGATAAATATATCTTAATCGATTCCTTATTATGGATTGTGACATAAGACAAAATACGGGTCAGGGTTTTTAAACGTTTTTACTTAGTTCTTTGTACAGAACACACTTACTATTACTGTAAAATACTTATTAAGGAGGTTACTGCCATTTATTAAAAAAATTACAGACCTACAGCAGCCATACCCAAGAGAAATTGAGGCGTTAACGTCCTAATGTTACTAAGCTATTGCTAGTATTCTAGGATTTATCAATAACTTGGAAAGCAAAATGTACTATCACACTAATTGCCAGCAAAATCTTTATGAATTCAGTACATTATCATCCGTTCAGAAGGCCACATCTTGTACTATTTATAGTACACGAACCTTATCTATTGTAAAATATATAAAAAAACGTTGTAACAGACACACGGACATTTAAGGTCGTCAACCGCGACGGGGCGATGGCGTTGCATCGTCTCAAATCTGACGTCTAAATTAGATTTTATTGCTGGGCGTATGCACCACAAACACCAACATAAATAGACCTCCCGCGGTCCCTACACTACGAGGCTCATCAGCATAAATCGTTCATGTTATTCAAAGCCATAGACCTGTTGAACTGGACATTGTCAATTGAGACGGCGCAGTGATGGCCAGTTATTACGCCAATGCAACCTTTGCCACTTATTCGAAGTTCAAACTTTCAAAATACGAATACGAATAAACGCATTCAAAAGATTTATGTAAGGTAATGGCTAGTGTGAAAACTTATACTGATATTCCAGTATTACGTTACAACGCTTATAAAATTCTATACGAATATAAAAACGTATAAGTACCATAAACTAAATATATAAGCTGTATTTATTACAATCGTTTGAAACTGATCATCTATACTAAATATTATTATGTTTTTATGTGATAATCTCAGCAACTGTCAGATTTTATTGGCTTGTTTATTGCAGAAGAAAGAAGAAGAAAAAGAGTTAAGAGAAGAAGGATAACAGATAATACCAACCTATACAATTTAAACGGTGCACAAAATGGCCGCATGACATAATTTAGAAGCAACACAATTTGCAAAGCAAATATTGCATAATCTTTTAAGGTATATTCTAAGTATATACTTTTAAGTGATATAAATAAATCAAACGTCAAACTGCGTCTCCAGCGGCTCGCGTGCGGTGTCGCGAGTCCACGTCATATAAACGTCATATTGCGTCTCCAGCGTTTCGTGTGTGGTGTCGCGAGTTTAGGGAAAGAGAGAGTTCACAGAGAATTCTCACCTAAAAATATGCGTACCGCGCTAAAAGAAGTTTACACTTCAATAATGGCCAATTGAAAAATATAGCTATAGAAAAATCCGTAAAAACTATTTTAATTGTGAGATAAATATAAGAAACTTAATGATTTCTATTCTCATTTGACTTATACTGTGAATTGGGAAACTAAAGTAATACTGCTTGTTCGTTCGTTCTCATTTTATTGCCAGCTCATAAAATTATTATACGGGTCCAAATAATAAAATTCTCAACCACTAAATTAAGAGATAGTTCACATATTGTTTTCTAATGTTTACGCGAATTTCACTGAGATGCAGGAGTATACAAGCTTGATTGTGACTGTGGTCTCTCTTATATAGGCCAAACTAAAAGATCCATTAAAACTCGCGTGAAAGAACATATAGCTGATTTAGAACACCGTCGCTACACTAAGTCTGCCATCTGTGAACATAGTCTTGACAAAGGTCGCCATTATATCAGATTTGATAAACCACAAGTCCTCGCAAAAGAACACAGATTCCAACCAAGGATCATCCGTGAGGCTATTGAAATTAAAAAACATCCTAATTTCAATAGAGAAGATGGCTGGCTTTTACCACCTGCTTGGGATCCGGTTATTAAAATTATCAAATCAAGATCCAAGCATAATATGTCACAGATTAAATATACAGTTAGCACTTTCTGCGTAGATAGGACTGACCAAAATATATATATGTATCATAGGGTAGTTTCGAATAACTTTGTAATGATAGGACGTATGACACTTTAGTCCTCCCGTGACCATGGTTGCTGTAAAGTATCCGAAACGTCGGATACTTTACAGCAACGTCGTCGTCGTCGTCTTGTAAAAATCTTAATAAACCGCGATAAAATCCGTAAAAATTGTTTTATTATAATAAGAGATAGTTATTTTGATGGATTCGTGAAATATGAACAATTGAAAATGTATTTTAAGGCTCTTTGTACCCCTACAGTATTACCAAACCGATACGACTTATGGACCTTCAAGAAAAGAGCATGCCTACTTATTTATGAAAGGCAACGCACCAGCTAATGATGTAGCGGGTGTCTATGGATGTCGCTTATCACTTACCACCAGGTCAAACGACTGTTCGTTTGCCCCTTCTTCTATAAAATAAAAAAATCTATGTCAGAAAAAGTTGTTTTAGGCTATTACGATGTCACATATCACAAGCTTTCTCGAAAGCTTACGATATTATCTATACTAATATTATAAAGCTTAAGAGTTTGTTTGTTTGTTTGAACGCGCTAATCTCAGGAACTACTTACTGGTCCGATTTGAAAAATTCTTTCAGTATTAGATATCCCATTTATCGAGGAAGGCTATATAACATCACGCTATGACTAATAGGAGTTAAGTTAATTAAGTTAACGCGGGCAAAGCTGCGCCCAACAGTTAGTCTATAATAATATTACAAAGCTGAATGAATTGTTTTTTTAGTTGGTGGAGCCTACTCCGGTACCTACTACGGTTTACAAAAAATATTTTTGCACTTGGCAGCCCAATTTAATTGAGGAAGGCTCCATGCAGGCTTTTGATTTTAAAGGAAAGTTCTTTTAAGGCGAGCTTTGGAGCAGAAGCGTTTTGTGAGATTGTATGGATGTAGGTTTTGTTACTCTTTCAGACAAAAATACTGAATGGATTTTAATGAAACTTAAGAATAACATATAGGCTATAATTTATCCCTGTACTACCACGGGAATGGGAAGTACGCGGGTGAAACCGCGCTACGCTGCTAGACTCTTTATGCTTTCTATTATATTATGTATTGATGCATATTATAGATTTATGTCGAAATCGGTTGTCAAGATAAGATGACGATCTCCAAACAGTGCGAAGTCCTAGGTATGCCATATTGGCCGGGTTTAAGGTATGCGTCCACATGTCGGCATCGTACGCATGGCACACAAGTGTCACTTTCTATACGAAGTACCTACGATCCGTTGGATGCGATGCGTGCGATGCCGACATGTGGACGATTACCTTTATGGAATGGACTTTAAATAGTAAATGATCACCACTGGGGGTAAGTAATGATCATGATCATACACAAGTTCGCTGGGACTAGTTTTCGTTGCAGGTAATTACTCCACCTGCCCTTCAGTCCAAAACGCAAAGAAAAGCCGTTTGATGGGGCAAATATGAAATAATGCAGGATGGTGGTACCATGCAGTCGACATCTCTCCTCCCAATGGTTTAGCAGTAGATACTTACATTCATAAGTTCTTTCCCTTCCTCCGTAGTGGTCAACGCTATAAGGGCGTGTCCACACGCTCGGGGACACACGCTGGTGGGGTTGTTGAGCACTTCGCTGCACAGGAACATGTAGTTGTTGAGCGCCGCGCCGCAGCCCGTGCGGTAGGCGCACTTCATCTGCGCCTCGTCGCACGTGGTCGCCCGCACCGCGCCTACCACCATCGCCACTACCGCCGCTAGCACCCACATCACCTGCAAGTTATACCTATTATATTTACGAACCTAATTATATTTACTGGTGGCGCTGTGCCGCCCCTTTACTTAAATACCACCGTCTTGACTATAATATTTTCCGGGAAGTGCTTTGCTTTAAGATAGAGCAATAAAGGCAGTGGCAAAGGCAATTACTGGCACCAAGATTTCTAATGTACTACAACAGGCAACAAAAGACTAAGTTGCCTGGAATAGGCCGAGTGAACTCAGTTATGTTAATAGGCGACGTTAACCACTTATGACTCAACAACACGTCTGCCGACTGCCAGTATGCCCTAAGACTTAATAAATTGTACCTACGACAAACTTGGGTTGGTAAGATCACATCTTTATCCTCTATAATTTGACCTTCACCTTCCTAGTCGAAACTGTCATAAAACTATAATTTATATTTTAGGTTATAATTTCACCATGTTAGATCTCACCAGAGCCCATGTCTTATTTTTTAACCGACTTCAAAAAAAAAGGAGGTTCTCAATTCGTCTGTATGTTTTTTTTTTTTTTTTTTTTTTGTATGTATGTGACACGATATCTCCGCCGTTTGTGAATGGATTTCGATGGTTATTTTTTTGTTTGAAAGCTGGTGTTTCCAATTTGGTCCCATATTAATTTTATTAAGATCTGACAAGCCGTTTTTTAGTTATTCCCAATAATGCCTATTTGGTTGGTTTTGTTTACCTTGATGATATGATTTTTTTATTACGTGTCGATGTAACAATTGTATAGGATGCTTTGGTAGCACACCATAGTATGTCGCGGTCATCGTAATCATCATCATCATCACCATCACCATCATCATCATCATCATCATCATCATCCTTTATCCATCCACTGCTGAATATGCCTCCTTCAATGAACGCCAAGACGACGAATTTCGGAATCACTAAAAATTAAGAAATAAATGCATTTTACAAAAAATTAAAACCGACTTCAAAAATACTAAACTAAAAAGTAATAAAATAACAGTTTCTTTAATGTTTGTGCTTACAATATATAATCAACTTAATCTTCTACTAATGTACAAACTTTGCGTTTACCACGTCATTATAGTTACTTTTGGAGTCGGTGTCGTATTTGTTGCTGTACATTACCTACCTACCTACCTTGGCTGACACCGAAGTTTGTACATTAGTAGAAGATTAAGTTGATTATATATTGTAAGCACAAACATTAAAGAAACTGTTATTTTATTACTTTTTAGTTTAGTATTTTTGAAGTCGGTTTTAATTTTTTGTAAAATGCATTTATCTTGTCAGATATTACAATCATTCACAATTAACAAAATCACCATAAAAAGACTTCCTGGTAATAGCCTACAATTCATAACAAAGAGTCTAATATTGTAGTTTACTACTACACGTTTGCATTGAGTGTGTAGAAATGGCATTTTCCATTGTAATAAAGATTATGAA
The DNA here is from genome assembly GCA_963853865.1 of Helleia helle. Taxonomy (NCBI): domain Eukaryota; kingdom Metazoa; phylum Arthropoda; class Insecta; order Lepidoptera; family Lycaenidae; genus Helleia; species Helleia helle. Next base: position 11,485,203 of record OY971433.1, on the reverse strand, counting down.
TGAGAGAGTCATAAGTATTTACCCAAGGTAAACATTGTTCGTTTTCGTCCGCAAATATTATTTTTAAGTTGTTTCTTTTTATAACATACGGCCACTCAGAAAGTTTTGCCAAAAAAAGTTTTTACGTATGAAGCTAATTATTTAAAAATATTATATAATTATTTACGAGTAAAATACCATCGTTCGAATTTCAAATATCCATCCCAATTTTTTTAAAGCTAAATTGAATTATCGTGTCTTATTGAAAAATGGATCTGCTGCATCAGGAACATTTTTATGCGATGATTTTTTAACCAACTTAAAAAGAGAGGAGGTTCTCAATTCGTCTGTATATTTTTTATGATTTCGAATGTGGCTTTAAACCAGCCGAGTCTTTGGATCGACTTCAAATGTCATTTATGGATGAAAGCCCTTTTAAAGCAATCTTTGGCATAACGAATTTAACCGCGGTCGTCTATCGTTGGGGGATGAAGAAAAATGGTCGTCTTTCGACGGTTGTTACCGAGGAAAATGTACTAGCAGTGAAAAATTATATTAAAAAAATACAGATGTATTATATACGAAGAAATTCAGCCTACATCGCAGATTGGATCAGGAAGCGTTCACAAGATTCTATACGAGCATCTTTGCGTGAGAAGGATAGTTAAGCGCTGGGTACCGCACAAGTCACAACCTAACCGCTCAGAAGCTAGCCCGTGTGGAATGCTGCAGTTAGAATCAGGCATATCTCGGCGCGTTTAGGGCACTGTGACAGAAGACGCATCCTGGATTTATCAATACGATCCCGAAACAAACGTCCGTCGATAGTTTAGCTGTTTCAAAACGAAACAACGCCTACCAAAGCGAAGCGATCGAGAGGCGCAGAATTGCATTACAAAATCAAAGCTGTATTAACGCCAAATGGGGGGTATACTACAAAATGCCTGCTAAAAGTTTTCACTGCCATGAGCGACAGGCGACCTAATACCGGGCTCCGCGGGCTATTGCTTCACCTCGATAACGTGCCCGCGCACTTAGCACTCAAAACTAGGGACGTCCTGGACACCGCACTGATCAGAGTCACGGGACACCCTCCTTACAGTCACGATCTAGCACCATGTGTCTTTTTATTCCCTAATATAAAAAAATCAACTGAAAGGAATCCAGTTTTCGTGAGCTAACAGCATTGGAGAAGACCCTAGAAGAGGTGTCTGCGGCAGATTGGAAAAGGTCGAGAACTGGTTTAGACGCATGAGACTTTGTACAGAGGCAGGTGGAGAGTACTTTGAGAAGATTTAATAAAATTATTTTATCTACTTACGGTATTTTTTTTTAGTTTCTCAAAACTTTCTGAGACTAAAGTAAAATTTTACCGGTGGGAGGGAAGCGCTGTGCCGCACTCCCGGCTGCATGGGTACCACCATCTTGCTTGTTTCTCCCGTGAAACAGCTTTGCTGTGTTTCGGAGAGATGGGCAAGACAGGCAGTGTAATTACTGGCACCGAGACTTAACATCCTATGTCTCAGGATAGGCAACACATAGATGAGTTGCATGGGCTAGTTCCTGGTAAACTAGTTTATGTTCATGGGCGACGTCGACCACTTAACATCAGGTGGTACGTTTGCCAGTTTGCCTATCCAACTAACATAAAAAAATATATTTTAGGTATGTACTGATTCGGATATGTAATTACTTATTGTGTTCTTTCTATTAGTGAAACAGCTTCATGTACCTACATGGGTTACGATGCCATCGACCACAACTAACATCAAGTCACAAGTCTGCCAGTTTGCCAATCCAAGATTCATAAAAGATCTATGGAAACAAAAAATATTACGTAAACACTAATCCTTATATTATGTATAAAGTGTTAGTATTAGAATTACGTATGTATGTTTATCAAATCAATAAACAGGGTTGCACTTGCACGATAAAATACAGTACATATACTTACAGAAGATATGTACAAGAAATATATATTTTAAATAGGCTACATGACACAAAAACTCATTCAATGCCAATAATTAACAGACAGGAAAAAATATCTTAGCAATTTCGCAGCCAACTCAATTTTCTCAGAAGCTATATAAGTTACAAGTAATGACTGTGTGCATTAACCTTTATTTGGTATAAACTATTTAATATATTTTTGTTTTATAGTTACCTATATGACATTGTGAAAAATGTAAGTATAAAAATGTAAACGAACAAGTAATAATTATTAATGTGGCAAATCCTTTTCATGCGTTCATAAAGAAAAAAAAAAATATTAAAAATAACTAAACTGAACAGTAAAGAATGGCTTAATTTTTTAGATATATTTTTCAAATATATTCAAATAAATAATGATTACTATTTTCTTATTCTCTATAAACTAATTTCCTAGCTTATGTCAACCAATTAAAAAATTATTAAACGACTATTTAGAAAAATTCTAGACTCAAAAAACTTAAAAACAGCGAACCACGGGTTAAGTTTTTAAATATTATTATTTATAATTATAATAATTTTTATTAAAATTTCATATACTGCTCTTACGTGACCATCACACAATGTCGCCATGTTTGGCTATTAGGAATAATCCTCGAGTGCTCCGTCAACCTTCTCGGAAGAAGCCCCCGGTCGGTAAACAGCGCTACCAACACGGTTACTGTACAGGGCTGGCAAAAGTGAAAACTTTTATAGCGTTAAGCACTTTCTTATTGTGTAATAGGGCTGACAAAAAAAGCTTAATAGCCTACAGCATTTCCCAATTCGAGAATACATGCAGTGAAAACTATTGACTACTGAAATTGAATGAAACATGTCATTGACAAATTCTCGTGGGAGCCATTATACAAGAAGAAGAAGACTGAACTGTCTTTATTCGGCTAGAGTCACTTTCGTCTCCATATTCACATCCATTACTCTGATCCATTTATTAATGATAATAGTTTCAAAAGTATTTGAAACTTTTTTACACGTTTATATGACAGATAATATCTATAATAATTATAATCTATATCTTTAAATGTATAGCGCCTAAATATATTTACACTTTTACTATTTTTCATTGTGTATTTGACTCTATTAACTTAAAGTTGAAGTATACTAGCATTTGTTTTCCGTATAGATAATTACTGTGGGTTTTTTTTAATACACACACGGCCATGTGATCCCAAACTAGGCAGAGCCTGTTCTTATGGCAACCAGACAACTGATATATAATGATATATGTCTAAAAACATACATATTATAGATAAACTACACCCAGACACAGAACAAATGATCATGCTCATCACACAAACATCTGTCCCGTAGTGGCGGATTTTTAGATTTACCGCCAGTAGGCTACCTATTAAATTTTTGCTACCTCTGAATTTTGATACCTTAGTCAACACCAGGTGGATTTACACTCCCCACCACGATTCAAGCCTTGTCGTGGCGGTGGGGCTCAGTAGCCTAAGGTGAACCCAGCACCTTGGGCGAAGCGAAGTGAACCGAGAGGGCTGCTCTTTGTACCTGTCTTATAAGAAGAGGGGATAAGAGCAGGGAGATAAGGGGCGAGGATGGGAACCTCACACCATTGCACTGTCCCGACGTTGGGAGGGGTTGTTCTGTGGTGCGTGACAACCCCTCTGTGTAGTTGTCATCGGTCTGTTAAGGGACTGACTAGCCGTCGAGGTGCCCTGTTTGCTCAACAGATCCGGGGCACCTCAACAAAGGTGGCATTGGTGGCACTCGCCGGATTTTAATGGGTAGAGCTGCGTCCACCTTACCACCTATCGGGCGTAGCGAGTCCCACAGACCCGCCTGAGGAGTCCCCCTCCCCGGCGGGATGCCTCAGAGTTTTTACCGGCGTAAAAGAAAAAAAGAGGCGGATTTATACATTTTCAAGGTGTAAGGCTGTAATATTTTTCTGACTCTTTTTTTTTTTTTTGAAATTTGCCGCTCTAGGCTTCAACCTACTCAGCCTGTTGGTAAATCCGCCACTGCTGTCCTAGGTGGGGATCATGCCCACGACCTTCTGGTTTAACAGTCAGGGTCACTAACCACTAGACCAACAGGCCAGTTTTAAATTACTACAATTAAATATTATTGCTCAACTAAAGTATCTGTTATCCCTATACCTTACAGACGGGTTTTTGTCCGACTGAGAGTGGGCTAAAGGAAACAAAGTATAAGTTAAGATGTCCTCTCAGTGTTACGTTACAATAACATTTCGTCACGACTCATGGACCATAAGGCCTTTATTACGCACTTAACACTTTTGCCTTAAAAAGAACACAACGTAGGTACTTATACTTTATTAGTATTTACATGATATTTTTTTACGTTCTAATTCAGGCACATAAAATCGTAATATAATATTGACTGTTTACTTTTCATCAACCCTAACATTTATATTTCCACTTTCATCTCATATCTTCTAAAAAGGTTGAGAAAGCTGAATACGTTTAAAATTTTTGTAATTGATGATACTCGTCAAAACATACCAAAACCTTCCGTACCGCAGAACTTGGAAAGCTGATAATACTGCTTTCCAACTTTTGAAGTCATTAGATCAATGTCACTCATTGATAATGTCAAGCGAGTGAAGTGTCATTTGTGTGTGTGTGTGTGTGTGTGTGTGTGTCTGTGTGTGTGTGTGTGTGAATGTGAATGTGAAATATGAAAATTAAGCTTATTACTAAAGTTATTTAAAACGTGTATATTTACCACGTCTTTCACTTTTCTTGTCTACGAATGTCTTATTCATAAGGGTTATTAAGTGTTTAAAAAGAACTCTAAGTTGATTTAACTCTATTTGATTTAAAAGAAACTATTACACATTTAAATGTGTGTCCTTTTACGTGACGCCATTTCTAAAACCTCTCGATAGTACTGTCAATTTATTTGGTGTACGATGATATTCTGTGGTGGAAGTGACATAAAAGTTAATGGATTCCCGTGATTGTTACAAAAACGTCGTGACCGGTGTATACAAGTGTCAACAGTTCAGAGAACGCGTCGTGAGGCACGAATGTGACATAAAAAATCTTCATCTGCTTATTATAACTAACACGGAGGGACAAATTCTATTATACATTCCTTAAAAGCAGAAAAAAGGCATAGAGTTAGAACTTAGAAGTAGTGTGGCATGTTGGAGAAAAAGATGGGAATCAATTTTTATCTTAAATAAAGTCGTCCACAATGGCGCTGGTATCGATTAGGGTTTGGTATGTACTTAGTTGCAGTTTTATTGAATGTGCATGTTACGCATATTTATAAATGTTTGAAAAAGGGTTTTATGGTCTTTTACGTATAAAACCTTATAAATGTCATCAGCAATCCACAAAATATCATCGTAAATTGTAAGTGTCCATTATTTATTCTAAACGTTTAATTTTTGGCAAACAATCCACTTAAGGAAAATGAAATAAAATCTAACATCGTGAATATAGATAGATTTAGAAATAAAATTATAATCATTACCAACATAGTATACCTACGTATACTCAAATATTTATTAGAATTCACGCGAGATGGTCACGTAATACATAAATAAAATTGGAATGCCGTGACACTTCTCCGCTCAAATACGAAACGATTAACATGGAAGTGTGAAAAGCCTTAGTAATTGCTCAACTTAAGTCAACACTACCTATTTATCCTGCTACCTCTGTTACACTTGCTTGCCATAAAACAACAAAAGGATACCTCCTTCTCCTTTTCCAATCCGTATGTATGTTATTATAACTTTCTAAAAAAAATATTCTTGAAAGCTGCTGAATTGTAAGGAATTGGGTTCTTAGCTTAAACAAAATATGTCAAAATTCTTTGCGCACATGAAAGTAAAATTTTACGGATGAAACGTCACGAAAATGTGGAATGTTTTTGTCCAAGAAGAGAGAAAGAGTGATTGATACCGATTGAGAGAGATTGAGTAAGGGCGAACGTAGCATCCTCACCACGGTTCAAGCCTTGTAGTGGCGGTGGGGCTCAGTAGCCTAGGGTGAGCCCAGCACCTTGGGCGAAGCTAATTGAGCCGAGGGGGCTCTTTGTACCCCTCTTATAAGAAGAGGGGACAAAAGAGCAGGGGTCAAGGGGTGAGGATGGGAACCTCACCCCATTGTACTGTCCCGAAGTTGGGAGGGGTTGTTCGGCGGCATTGGTGGCACTCGCCGGGTTTTAGTGGGTAGAGCTGCGTCCATTTACCATCTTTCGGGCGCAGCGAGTCCCACATACCCAACTGGGGAGACCCACTCCCCAGGCGGGATGCCTCAGAGCATTTCCCGGCGTAAAAGAAAAAAAAAAAGAAAAAAAAAGGCGAACGTAGCATGAAGCACATAGCTATGGAGTGAGAGTAGGGAGCAAGCGAGTGAGAAAGTGGGATAGAGCGGACGTCGCACCGCAAGTCTCGGAATAAGTAGATATAAATATAAACGAGATTTAAACATTTGTTTGCCAAATAAGTTTCACTTCTGACGTGTGTACTTTGTATTTTTATTCGGTAGCTCTACAAGTTTTGCATTCATTGATTATTGTGTAAGTTCCATATCCATCCATGCTGGGTCGCAGAAAATAGATACTTAACATATAATATAGGCTTTGCAGCTCTTTTATAATAATAGCTGTAAAATGTGCATTATTTTACAGCTGTTATAATTATAATATTATTAAAAGTAGTTGAACTTTAAAGCAATTTTAAAATAACGATCAAATAATGCCTTTTCGCCTTTTCTTATTTTAAAATTGACATTTGATATGTCAATTCAACCCAACATAACTGCATAGTGTTGAGCAACAGGCCGATGATCGGTTAACGTCACAGATAATATAAACGTAGGGATGTGCGCGGGTCTAATGAGTTGCGCAAACGTGGCGCGCTCCCGGTCTCCTCGTTATAACATGTCGTTAAGCGATAACTGGATGTACAAACATCGTGGAAGGCGTGTTCCGAGACTTAGATGAATAATTATGGTTTCCAATAAATAAAAGTCGGCTAAAAACTTACTTTTTAAATATTGTTTTTACATTAATAATGAAAACTCGCTCTACTTGGGCCCATATCGCCAAGTTAACTTCAAAGAAAGAGTATTCTAAATCAAAATTTGCTGCACTTGGCTTCGTTTGATTTGACTACTTTCTAATACAACAAAATTTTTGATAACGGCACTAAAAATGCAAGTTAAGCTATGGATAACTTCGACTCCTAGACTAGTTTCAAAAAGAATTAATATGTGATATAAATAATTTGTAACTTATAATATTCCTTGTCTTATTTACTTGTCTGCAATATAATAGAAAAATACTTAAATATAATTTAAAAATGTACACCTATACTATTATGATAATAATATTATAAATTGATTGGCTTCAAAACCAGCCCAATTGCGCAATGGCCCAATTTGAAAGACTATTTCATCTATAGAAAGCCACATAGACATGTTTATCCGAACGAAGCCGGGACGCACCGCTAGTAGTAAATAATCAGTTTACACGTATACTCATATCTCGTCGTTCACCTTGGTAATTGTCATACAAATATCGCTCCTAATATTCTCCACTTAATTTCGGCCTTGGACTTAATTGTTTTACAACAAGACTGTTTCATTACAGCTAACTGAAAATAAGTACATTTGGAGCATTTCTGTGTTACAGCGTGACATAGTTTTTGTAATTTTTATGACTATACTATTGCTAATCTATAGTTAATGTTACATTTGCTACTCAGTGACATCACAAATATTGCGGCGTTGTTGATGTTGACGAAAATTTATATCAAAATATTAGGAAGTATTAGTAATTTTTAATCAGGGACGCTAGAAGAAGACAAAAATGCGATCCCTGAGCCCTGGGCCCTGACGCATAAATTCAGACAAAGCCTGATGCATGTACCAGTATACGTCAGGTTTTCTTTAGGCTACTTCTAATATTATCTCGTACCTACTCGTATGTAAATTATTACATACCACGGGTGCTCACGTGAAAAAAAGATGTTGGTTTTTATATTATAAAACAAAGTCTACATAGTCGTCGTGATAAAAATTGCGCTGATAACAACTGCAAGTTCTTAACACGAATTGATAAGACGACCCACATAAATTAACAGAACCGAGTTAAATGATAACGAACCCTCAAAAAGAATAACTTTAAAAACATAAGTTCTATACTAACACTTAAATTACCAATTGCCTTCATCTTGGACTTAAATGATCTTGAATGATGCTGAAAATCAACATTCAAGATCATCCCCTTTCAGCTAACAACTGGTAGATATACTGGAATCAGTGTCTATAGTATGCAGTGGTGCTGGATATTCAAAACCCAAGAGCTCTTCAGGAGATCTCAAGGTTCACTTTCATCGAAAGGCGTCAGACTTTAGCCACTGATGGTGTGACTGTCAAAGCTATAATGATATTAACGCGTTGATGAGCTGACTTCGCCATGTTATTAAGACGAAATTGAGCAACGCGATCTTCGTTTAAATTTTGATGAGCTATTGATTTATAAAAAAAAATAAGAGAGCATCTAGGCTGTAACCATTGAGTTGTCTACGTAAATAACAGTTCAATGACTAAAACAAGGTAATTATTTATTACCTCTTTACTGCTAGGATTAGTAAATAATATTATTGGTAGTCTGCAAATGAACCTCCATTCCGTGACCTAAAAACTTTGTTTATGAACACAAAAATATCAAAAATACATCATTTTCTTAACACAGAACGTTACACATTTAATATCCGACTGCTACAGAAGGAGGGTAATGTTTTTCAGGTGGGTAATTTGTGTACATACATCTACATAGATCTCTATGTTCCCTGGTAGCCTGAACGATTAGCTGGATTCGTCGAACGTATGGGCCCGGGTGTCGTTAGATTTTTCTTGATAGCGCGAGTGACACTAGGTACATTAAAAAAATAAAAAGAAACAAAACTGCAGATTTCGGACACTATATTATGAGGTTTAATTAGTAAATTAATTATAATTATTATTTTGTCTGTCTCGAATAAAATATAATACACGGTGCACTTTATACTCTTCACAATAAATAATAGAGCTTGTTTTCCCTTTTTAGTTTATTTTATACAGTTGTTTTTTTTATATTTTTTTATGCATGTATTTTCCCTGCGTTTTGAATACGCTACATAGAGGTTTTATTAAATTATGTACAACAAAAACATTAACTTGCCCATATCCGTTGTTGATCCACCACATCACTACCACTATATCATAGTTGTGAGAATCAACTATTTATGTAACGAGACCTATATTGTAATTACAAGAAAACAAGCGCTTAAGATAACTTATCTCTGTGATAACGTGTAATGTGGCAAAACTAAATTACATGTACAATCATATGGTTTACGATTCGCGAGCTTCAATGAATGTATTTCATCAATGAATTGATGACCATTCACACATCAAATCATTGAATGATATGATAATGATCTGTTTCTTCGTCGTTTATAAATCTAGAATTTTATTTTTTATCTTGTTTTCTAATTCTTGTATGTCACTCATTATAATGAAACAATTTTCACGGATTTTATCGCGGTTTATTAAGATTTTTACAAGACCGACGTTTGGGATACTTTACAGCAACCATGGTCACGACTGGACTTTTTGACTCATATCAAATTTAAAAAAAAAGCGAGAAGCCTAGAAAATGGTTAATAGTAAAATGTTGGGTTTCTACGTTGTTTCTAAATCTAGAATCTTACTTTTTTATTAACATTTTATAACACTTATTTTAGGCATCTTAGAGCTCTAGCTCTAACCCCCAAATACTCAAACGAATCTCAAATTTAAGACGTACTTACGTAGAGCCTCTAACTTACTGTTTCGTAAAGCGTGTTGAAATTTATTTATAAAATTTATATATAATTGTCTATATTATTATATTTTTATTGTCTATAATATTATATTTTCTAATACAAATGAAAAAGAGTTGCTTACAATCCACTTTTTACACTCATAATTTACTTAGAAAATATGTAAATAAATTTACAAACTAATAATATAAACGCGAAAGTTTGTATGGATGTATGTTTGTCGCTCTTTCACGCAGAAATTACTGACTGGATTTTAATGAAACTTTACAATAGCATAGCTTATACATCAGAACAGCCTGTACTCACATGGTAATGGGAAGTACGCGGGTGAAACCGCAGGGCGCTGCTAGTTTACAAATATAACAAATAAAGTGTGCCAAAAACTAAATTACTTTTCTGTAAGTGATTATAACTGGCTAGTATTCGTTTTTTTTTATGTTACTTGGATAAGCAAACTGGCAAACGTGCCACCTGATGGTAAGTGGTTGACGTCGCCCATGAACATAAACTAGTTTACCTGGAACGAGCCCAGGCAACTCATCTATGTGTTGCCTATCCTGAGACATAAGATGTTAAGTCTCGGTGCCAGTAATTACACTGCCTGTCTTGCCCTTCTCTCCGAAACACAGCAAAGCTGTTTCACGGGAGAAACAAGCAAGATGGTGGTACCCATGAAGCCGGGAGCGCGGCACAGCGCTTCCCTCCCACCGGTAAATTTCGAAGTAATAATTGAAACAGTGCTAATAATAATGTAATGAGGTTATCGTATGTTTGTAAGACTGAGCTAACAACATGTGCCTCGAGGACAAATCACCTATTTGTTCAGTGCGGTTAATCTGTAGCAATAAAAAAAATGTAGCAATCATTGAAGTTTTAATGGGTTTGATACATTGTAAATACGAATACAGTAATTCGAATACTTTACTATTGATAATATAACAGTAACTAAGGAATAACCTAGGTAATAAAAGCGCTTGTCCTTAGTCAGATCCGTGACACTCCCCTTCAAGCGGCTGATATCCCCAGAGATGACCCATCACCGTGTGAATACGCAAAGCATTTCCACTGCGACAAAAAATAGCGCTTGCGACTGATTCAAGTGAACATACACTGCTAATAATAAACCGCACTGAAAGCGGTCCATCCGTTTGAGAGCTACGATGCCACAGACACACACACAACACCCCAATTTTTGGATCGGAGATTACAAACAAACTCAAAATAATCTTAAATAGATAAATATAAAATGTCCAACAGCGGTCGGAAAAGGCTGATGATGATGATGATGATGACTGGTAGAGCCACTCAATGCGGCCATTTTGTATTCGTTCTCGATATTGCCTTTCTAGTAATTATGTAAATAATTTTGTTATAATATACATTTAGCTATAAGTGTCCGTGTTTCTAAGCAACATGAAGAAAAGCTAAGCGTTTTAGGCAAACAGCAGCTTACGTATCTCAAAATGTCAACATGTCAACTAAGTACCCTGTAGGTTCTGACAAGGCTCTGACAAGTTGAGCTTCTAAGCCCTAAACACTAAGGAGATAATGACCAAGTAGAGCTTTACTTCCTGTCATCGAGCATATAACCGGATAGAGTAGTAATGAGAGCCATAAAATTCCGAAACTGGTCAGTGATTTGTCACTGACGTAATAGAAATTCAACCAGTGATATGTGGATTTTGTAAAATCCTATTTGCCATTGACAACCCGATTATTAGGGTTAGTTATAGGTTATATAGAGGGAAGGTACCTTACCTACTTTTTTAATTTTGATGCGGGTAAAACCGCATGAAACTATGAGTAAATTAAGCTAGACTGGTTTATCTTCACTTTATGGATATTGTAATTCCCTTTTGACACGTAACCGGTAACAAACTGTATGGGCGTGTATGGCGTGATTTGGCCGGCAACCGGCCCGTATGAAAAGGCACTAACTGTAACATTCTACGGTTTTTATCACCGTTCAGATTTTTGAAGTCGGTTAATCGGAAATCTTCAAACAATTATAAAGTGTTAAAACAAGATCCTCAAAAGGTAGAGTTAGTCTCGCAGTATAAATAGCACCTATCTTCTCATTTCCGAGTATCCACCGTTGCAAGATGCGAAACGCCACAAGCTTTTTCACGGAACCATTATATTGGACACCACAAATATTTCATACCTATATGCATTCGCATTAAAACCCCATCGTACACGTGAGAACAAGTGCGCTCTAGAATTATCAGCCATCGGGTAACGCCGTATCATGTTCTGTATACTATGCAAGGAATGTATAGTGTTTTTATGTGTATATTATATCATCATCATCAGCCTTATACGTCCACTGTTGAACATATGCCTCCTTTAATGAACGCCAAGACGGTCGATCTCTTGCTACTCGCATCAAACACGGATCGGGTAATACACGAATATCGTCTTTACGCGGCCGGATAACAGGTGATGATGATGGTAAAAATGTAATGAAATTTATTGAATGTTTGTATAATAAATAACAACTCATTAATCCCGTTAAGCTCTCATCTTACTATGATCAAAACAATTCAAATGCGACAACTAACGACCGACTGAGACGCGGCAATATAATTTTCGAAGTCAAATCATTCGCGCGAAGCGCGGGTCTTGAGACCAGGGGGACCGGGTCGTTTCATTCGTTAGTTCGCGATCGACACATACATATTAATCTCATCTCAATCCCTTAAATTTGGCGGAAAATTGGCATTTTAGCAACACCACATTAGACTGTCTGTCTTGTCTTTATTTCCGAAACATAGCAAAGCTGTTCGAAGTGAGGAACAGGCAGTATGGTGGTACCCAAGCAGCCGGGAGCGCGGCACAGCGCCTCCCTCCCACCGGTAAGGTGTTTAAGGTCCCTCCAATAATGTAGCCAAAATATAATGCACTTATTGTTTAAAATACTTCCAAAAAGTGAAGAATGCATTAGGGATGTCAACATTTTAAACTATGACAAACCATCATACCTAAATAAAAAAATAATAATTGGTCACTTAACATGTGATTTGAAACGGTTATTGATCAATTTTTATCTTTTCCTTGACAATTCATATTAATATATAGAATACTCTGATTGATTTTTAGGGTAAAACTATTGAAAGTGCGAAATTATGAAGAATTCTGCAGTGATAACCCTAAAAGTCAGCTGTTGTGGTTTGTTGACTAACACTCTACATCGATTTTAGCTGGAGTATATTTGTATATATTCCAGAAACTCCCAAAGCGAATCTTTCTACGTAGGCAAAAGTAAGTTGCTTATGTCGTAGCGACTCAATCAAGCCCATTTCAGAACACTTAAAGTGTCATCGGCTCTCGCATGCGGGTCTTGGGACGTTCTCATGATTATCAATTTTCAGATGGCTTGAAGACAAATGATGACAATAATATATGCTCCTTTCCACATCGTCCTTAAATTGCCACTTGAAACCGAAGTACTCTCTGTATGAGTATATTATCTATGCGAAGTACAGTGCGCGCGCTTTAACTTGGGGATACTGAAGTTTGTTTTACAGAATTCCAGTGTTTCCACTGTAAAGATTTCCTTTCCCCTCACCTTAATTGAGATTTCCCCTTCTCAGCTCTTATTTCCTCTCAACAGCAGCAATGTTTTAGTTAATTTTTCTATAGACCTTTTTTTAGTTATTTAAGTTCAAAATAAAAAAATGCACGAAATTATTATTTCTCGATTTCCCCTTTCTCTGCCCCTCTGGACCCTACTTTCCCTCAAAAGGGGAAGTTCCCCTCATTGTGGAAACACTGCAGAAGTCTATCAAAGTTAAAACGGGCTTTCAGGTTTTTACGAGCTTAGGAAAAAAACTATCGTGCTAAATTTCACGAAGTTTGGTAATCTGTAAATAGCGTATTCAATTTAAATAACGATGTTTGCTGATATGTAACATAGATTGATAGTTTTAAAACACTAACACTAATCTGAAACGAATGTATTATTTACAAATCACTAATTTGCTAATCCGTTACTTGAGTATTAGATTTAAATCAGTTTGCTAATCTGTAACTTAGGGCTTAGAGTATTATTTACAATCATTAAGTTTGTTATTCTGAATCTTGGTGTTACATTTGTATGACTCGAGCGCGTCGCATGTGGCGTGCAGCTGCCACCGAACACTTTCCGGATTCTCGAGTGTCATATTACAAAGTATTTATCACAAACAAATCTAAGATCTGATTAGCTGTTTAGTGATTTTTATAATCATTAGTACAATATACCACTACCACTAATACCGATACGTATCGGTATACGTATATTTTTGACGTGACAACGTCTTATAATTCGATGGAGCCGGCACAAACGAAAAAAGATGACGTATGCGGCGTTACCTCGCTCTGAGGCGTTCCATTTTCTTATGACGTTGTCATGTTCAACTATCGTCAGTAAACCGACTTTACAGACAACCGAATTTTTAAAAGAGAGTGGTAGATATCGTTACATGTACCACTCTCTTTTAAAAATAGAATGTGGAGGTAACGTCGGTCCCCTGAGGGACTGACTAGCCGTTGAGGTGCCCAGTTTGCTCAAGAGATCCGGGGCACCTCACCAAAGGCAGCATTGGTGGCACTCGCCGGGTTTTAGTGGTTAGAGCTGCGTCCACTTATCAGCTTTCGGGCGCAGTGAGTCCCACATACCCGCCTGGGGAGACCCTCTACCCCGCGGGATGCCTCAGAGCATTTCCCGGTGTTAAAGAGAAAAAAAAAGTAGTTTGGTTCTCTTTTTTAACCGACTTCAAAAAAAAAGGAGGTTCTCAATTCGTCTGTATGTTTTTTTTTTTTGTATGTATGTGACACGATATCTCCGCCGTTTGTGAATGGATTTCGATGGTTATTTTTTTGTTTGAAAGCTGGTGTTTCCAATTTGGTCCCATATTAATTTTATTAAGATCTGACAAGCCGTTTTTTAGTTATTCCCAATAATGCCTATTTGGTTGGTTTTGTTTACCTTGATGATATGATTATTTTTATTACGTGTCGATGGTAACAATAATATAGGATGCTTTGGTAGCACACCATAGTATGTCGCGGTCATAGTAATCATCATCATCATCACCATCACCATCATCATCATCATCCTTTATCCATACACTGCTGAACATGCCTCCTTCAATGAACGCCAAAACGACGAATTTCGGAATCACTAAAAATTAAGAAATAAGACCATTTTACAAAAAATTAAAACCGACTTCAAAAATACTAAACTAAAAAGTAATAAAATAACAGTTTCTTTAATGTTTGTGCTTACAACTTATAATCAACTTAATCTTCTACTAATGTACAAACTTTGCGTTTACCACGTCATTATAGTTACTTTTGGAGTCGGTGTCGTATTTGTTGCTGTACATTACCTACCTACCTACCTTGGCTGACACCGACTCCAAAAGTAACTATAATGACGTGGTAAACGCAAAGTTTGTACATTAGTAGAAGATTAAGTTGATTATAAGTTGTAAGCACAAACTTTGAAGAAACTTTAATTTATTACTTTTTAGTTTAGTATTTTTGAAGTCGGTTTAAATTTTTTGTAAAATGGTTTTATTATAAATCTTCAATTTTCATTCATTTGTTGCAGTATCTATATCTATCTTACACCATATAAGCTATGACCATAAAATAGGAATGCACTATACATTCGCCATTATTTTATGGAACGCGATGTGCTTAAAAATAAAAGCGTGCTTAGTTCCCCCTTAACTGTATCTTAACTTTACTTGCAAATGTGCAAGTCTAAAGAGAATTGTATTTGTAAAAATCACAAACTAAATCACAACCAAGCATTGCAAGAACCAACACAGCAATCACTTATGATTACTGTTTTCATGCGTTGCTTAAACGATCACAAGAATGTATTGTATAAAGCTATTCCTTTTAGAGTTTAGACCAATAGGAAGTGACTTATCTTAGGGCTCATTATGTATTCCAATGCGGTTTCTGAATTCCGTGTAATTCCAGCGATTACCTAACATAGCTTAGTCGAACGCTCGTCGCAAGTCAGTGATGAAATAAAGTGACTTAAATGACTATTAAGCTTTTCGTGGTGAATATTCTAGGCGCTTGTATCTCTTCTGGTGTAGGATTATTAATTATTATTCTATCCTAAAAACAATAGTTTGTTACATGTGTAACAAATCCTTTAATAACTCCATCGTGTGTTAACATATATTTCGTCATTATTTAAAAATAGCAAACCTAATTTGTGGGTAGGTTAAAAATACTTAACGCGAACAGGAAGCCTAGGCGCGTGACTAAAATCAAAACAGCAACTGAATATACGGATCACGTTTAAATTCGGCAATGTCCTATAAATCTTGTAAATACTGGATTACAATTGATTGTATTATTCTGATACTTCTTTTTCTAACTGTGTCTAACTAATAACTGGCTAAGACGCCGTTATTTGATATAGTATGGCTACAGATAAAGTTTGTCTATCCTCAACACCCTTACAAAATACACGTTTATACAAAATATCGAGCACATAAAGAATTCCGAAACTTACGTCAGTGGCTTGTCACTGACGTAATAGTAATTTAACCAACCAGTTATTTGGGCCAATCAGAGCGCAGAACTGGCGCAACAGAAATTTGGCGAAATTTGTTTTCATACAAAACACACCGCTCTATTCGCGTTAGGAATATGCTCGATGATACAAAAAGACAATTTTTTTATTATGAGAAACAACAATGAATTTATAAAATGTATTTTAATCTTATATTATTGTATAAATACACATTAATTATATATTACTTTGTAAAAATCTATAGCAGCCACTCAGCAACATTAATTACTAATTAGATACCAATACTGAAACATAAGCAAACCCAGATTACTGTGAGAAGCTTTGTATACGCTAGTTTTGTAGATGGAACCCGCCGAGTAATATAATACCCTTGGGCAGAGACATGCAAAGTTAATTGAGTAAATAAAGATTACACGTTATGTGCTTCTAAGTTATCGGGTTACGGACCATTGAACGCAAAATCTGTTCGGTATAGAGGAGATGGACGCAAAACAAACATAATATCTATAATCTATGCTACCCTTATGCTACCGTTTCTTTTTTAATTTGTTTTTCGTAATTTATATATTAAAATCGCGTTTAATAATACACCGTTTAATTTAATTAAAAGGTGTATTTATATATTATCTATTATATAATTTAATTTTAAGGATTTGTTTACAGAGCCTGATATGGAATACGGACGCACGCACCATGTAGGTATACCGTCGATCATCGCCTGCCACTGATTTATGACCGCTTGTTGAGGCTTGTTGCGAATAAATCATATTTTAATTCTAGTCTATGCCTGGCATAGAGCATGAAGTTTTTTTAATACTCATGAATACCGTAAATATAGGCTTAAATGTTTTAGAGATGATTAGAATTTGATTTTAATTCTATTCCTGGAGCTAATACTTTGTGGATTTTATGCAAAAGTAATTGAATGAAATCGCACCTTTAATCAAATAACGAATTAACTCAAAATTTGGGTTTTTTGAGTTAACATCATAAAGTGAAATAACTTCGCAAGGAGAATACGTTCAATCCAACAGCCGTCTCGATACGATGAAAATGACGGAGATAAAAGATCGTAATTCTCTTTTTGACAAACGCTCGTTAAAAATGTAATACTAGTAAAGTGAACGAATTTAGTATTGCGCCGGCGTTTGTCAAGCTAAGAGCTAGACAAAATTAGAGAAAAGCGCAATAAATCTAAATAACTCTGTATATTAGTATTAAGATTTGTTTTAATATATATTAATTAGTTCAAAAAGTGTATGGTTGTAGACTTATTTCAGTTTATTATAAAAAGGTGTATTCCTGTGATGGTAAAATTGCGAGTTATTTCAGTTTTACATAAATTTTATTGTGTATCATTGTACCACTATATGAAGTTGTTGCTGTTTTATAATATTATAGTCAAGTTAAATTTTAAGCAATGAGTATTGTTTCAGTATTTTACTATAATTTATCAAAAATGATGTATTTATCTGTTTTATTGCTGTTTTGGATTAATTTTTTTTGTTAAAACTATTATATTATTTGAAATTATTCCGGTATTTTAATAATTTTACTGAATATTTTGTTTACTTATTATATACTTACGCTCTAATTTATGAACCTGAATATTTATTTAAGATATTAAATTATATATTAATTAGCTATAATGCCGCGAAATACGTAGTAGTCTTTACTGCAAATGTGTGAGGGCACGCATATGCAAACATATAGCACCGCCCTCCTTTCCCACACTGCGTATGCTTAGACTCGCACGCACCACCACCCCACATGTACCACAACCACAATTAAAGACGACTACCAAAAATTCTACGCTCGTTTCGCCCCGACACCGAGGCATTCTCAGGATGTAGACTCTACGATTAGTAATAAAGTGATAAACACCAGTCTTATATAAGCTACTTCCCTCACTAAAGAAAACGACTGTCCCGTACAACTAAAAAGCCCGAAAGAAAGTTCTCAATGCATTCGAAAGGAAAGAAAGAGAAGGGAATAAGAGACTTGTCGGCTGTATCAGATCCCACGAACTACAATTCAAGATCGGCTTAGCATTAAACGATGTGATCTTCTAATATTCTTAACACAGCGATGAGTGAAGGTGGTTGAGAGCAAAGCGGAAGCGCTGGCGGTTAGTTTGGACGTAGCGAAGGCCTTTGATCGGGTGTGGCATAATAAGCACTTCAAACAAAGCTACCATCCTATGGGCTTCCCGAGAAATTATGTAAATGGATCACCAGTTTTTTTGCAGACAGGAACATCAATGTTGTTTTCGACGGTGCTTGCTGGGACCTCAAGTCTATTAATGCTGGTGTTCCGCAAGGCTGTGTACTATCTCCCCACCGTGGTTCAGACAGAGCAGGAGGACAAGGGTACCTTGTACCTACTGTCCCGACGTTGGGAGGGGTTATTTTATGGTGCAGGATAACCCCTCTGTGGAGGTGACGTCGGGCCCTTGAGGGTCTGACTAGCCGTCGAGGTGCCCTGTTTGCTCATTAGATCCGGGGCACCTCACCAAAGGCGGCATTGGTGGCACTCGCCGGGTTTAAGTTGCCAGTTGCTAGATCTGCGTCCACCTTTCCACCTTTCGGGCGTAGCGAGTCGCGCATACCCACCTGGGTAGACTCACTCCGAGACCCACACCCAGACTGCGGGGTGCCTCAGATCATATCCCAGCGTAAAAGAAAGAAAAGGCTCCAACCTTGTTTCTTCTGCATATCAATGATATGCTGCAAACTAGCGGTATTCATTGTTATGCATATGATAGCACAGGAGATGTCTTATACACAGGCTGTCATAATATTTCTAGGGAACAAGTCGATGAGTGTCGGAACAAACTTGTCTGAAATCGAATCTCTTTTCCCACCGTCTACAATCATACAAATCGTAGAGATCTATCTCCACTTGGAATACTGCTCTCGCCTCTGGGCTGGAGCGAACCAATATCAGCTCGTCCCATTCGAATCGTCGTTAAAAACGTTCTTTCCGATCGCCTTGAATCCACCCATGATGACTTCCTGACCCATGGATTTCGTTCCATCCACGATGATGAGCCTTCGAACCACGCTCACTTTGCAGCTTGTACCGAATCTACCACGGGGAGTGTTCTGAGTAATTGTTCGGACTAATACCTGCTGCAGAATTCCACCACCGGACATCGCGTAAAATTTTCAAATTTCACCCACACCACCTCGATGTCCGGAAATCCGCAACAACTCGATTTTTACGGCATTTCCTAATCGATGCGACTTAGGAATCTTCTAGAAAAGGACATATTCATGTTTGAAAGGCCGGACGGCAACGCACCTGCTAATCCTCTGGCATAGCGGGTGTCTAAGGATGTTTCTTATAACTTACACCAGGTAAACCGACTGTCCGTTTGCCCCATCTTCTATAAAAAATTGTTATCGAGGCAAGAGGACCCGATCCTGCACTAGGTTATAGAAGGCGAAAAGCAGGTTGAAATGTGGCTATTGGCCTATCTTGTGGGAGGTGGGAGGGAAGCGCTGTGCCGCGCTCCCGGCTGCATGGGTATCACCATCTTGTTTGTTTCTCCCGCGAAACAGCTTTGCTGTGTTTCGGAGAGAAGGGCAAGACAGGCAGTGTAATTACTGGCACCGAGACTTAACATCTTATGTCTCAGGATAGGCAACACATAGATGAGTTACCTGGGCTCGTTCCAGGTAAACTAGTTTATGTTCATGGGCGACGTCGACCACTTACCATCAGGTGGCACGTTTACCAGTTTGCCTATCCAACTACCATAAAAAATATATAATATCTAGAGGATTAATCCTTTCATATTATGCTTAGTTTTATGATTCTATTATCTTTTTTATTATAATATTAAGATCTCAATTTTGTTTGTAGTGATAGTAAATGACTAAGATTGATTAATAAATCTATACTCTCTACAGATAAATAAAATTGGAGTGTCGGTTTAAAATAACTGCTTTTTATTAAATGTATATGGATATTTACACGGTATATAATATTCCAAAATAACATCTTTTACAATTTTTGTCTGTCTGTCAGTTTGTGCCGGCTAATCTCTGAAACACCTGGGCCGATTTTGATGGGACTTTCACTGGCAGATAGCTTATATTATAATGAGTAATTTAGGCTATAAAATTAATCATCATTAATACGGGTACGGCTATAAATCTAAGTTAACGCCACCGAAGCTGCGGGCTTTTTTCATCATAGTAATTATAATATTGATTATTTAAAAAATATATATTTCCCTTCATCTACCTCGTCACTTAAGATTATTTAATATTAATATTATTAAATAAATAAAGAAACATCTTTTTATTTAATAATAAACTTATTTTATTATTATTAAACTAAAATGACACTGAAACATTTACCTAATATTTTTATGAAAACTTGTAATTGAAAATGATAAAAGCATTTTACAAAAAATTAAAACCGACTTCAAAAATACTAAACTAAAAAGTAATAAAATAACAGTTTCTTTAATGTTTGTGCTTACAACATATAATCAACTTAATCTTCTACTAATGTACAAACTTTGCGTTTACCACGTCATTATAGTTACTTTTGGAGTCGGTGTCAGCCAAGGTAGGTAGGTAGGTAATGTACAGCAACAAATACGACACCGACTCCAAAAGTAACTATAATGACGTGGTAAACGCAAAGTTTGTACATTAGTAGAAGATTAAGTTGATTATATGTTGTAAGCACAAACATTAAAGAAACTGTTATTTTATTTAGTTTAGTTTTTTAGTTTAGTATTTTTGAAGTCAGTTTTAATTTTTTGTAAAATGCTTTTATTTCTTAATTTTTAGTGATTCCGAAATTCGTCGTCTTGGCGTTCATTGAAGGAGGCATGTTCAGCAGTGGATGGATAAAGGATGATGATGATGATGATGATGGTGATGATGATGATGATGATTACTATGACCGCGACATACTATGGTGTGCTACCAAAGCATCCTATATTATTGTTACCATCGACACGTAATAAAAATAATCATATCATCAAGGTAAACAAAACCAACCAAATAGGCATTATTGGGAATAACTAAAAAACGGCTTGTCAGATCTTAATAAAATTAATATGGGACCAAATTGGAAACTACAGCTTTCAATCAAAAAAATAACCATCGAAATCCATTCACAAACGGCGGAGATATCGTGTCACATACATACAAAAAAAAAAAAAAAAAAACATACAGACGAATTGAGAACCTCCTTTTTTTTTGAAGTCGGTTAATAAATTGTAATAAATTTTAATATTTCACTAGCTTTCAGCATAACTTTCATGGAAAAAAGAATTATTTGCAATTACTTCGGCCAAATTGAAATTATTTAATTTTATGTTTTGTGGAATAGTGAAATAAGTATGAACTTTTTTTTAAACGTATATTTAAATGACTATCTGTACTTATTATAAACATTTATTTTACGTATTCTAATAATGTATAAATTACTCTTCCTATACTTAGTTTTAGAATTGATCTAACACAGTTATTTATTTTATTACGATTTTTTCAAGTCCACTGTGTAAACATGCAAAACTTTAAATGCGATTTCCCACAAAATTGAAATTTTGAGTTAATTCTTTATTTGATTAAAGGTGCGAAATATTGGATATACAAAAAGAAATGGGAATATTCGTTTTTATGTTAGTTGGATAGGCAAACTGGCAAACGTGCCACCTGATGGTAAGTGTTTGACGTCGCCCATGAACATAAACTAGTATACCTGGAACGAGCCCAGGCAACTTATTTAAGTGTTGCCTATCCTGAGACATAAGATGTTAAGTCTCGGTGCCAGTAATTACACTGCCTGTCTTGCCCTTCTCTCCGAAACACAGCAAAGCTGTTTCATGGTAGAAATAAGCAAGATGGTGGACCCATGCAGCCGGGATATTAGAATTAATAGTGCAGTTAGTTTCTTAATTAATTTTAACATATGAGTTGACGGACGGAAATCAAGACAAAGAATCGATTGAAACTGCGACCTCTGCATGTAAGTACCCAATGAACTAATCACGCCTTCCTTTATTAGATATAAAATAAGCATAGAGATCTTTAAAATCTTTAAAATCGCTTTTTATTGTTTATGTAGGCGAATTAAAAAAGACGCAAAGATAAGCGCGGTTGATAAATTCATGAGCAACATATTTACGTCAAGGAGTTATTAGACCATCTCATTATTTCAGCTCACGTTTGCGTTACATCTAAGGACGGGAATACCGAGGACATCACCGACTCTTTATACCAAATGAACGAGTCCTATGGGAAATCACGAATGCTAACATCATGTATGCAACTGGCTTTTACAGATTCGTCGAGATTGTTGCCTAAAGGTATTAATTACTATAATGTCATTTATACGTGGTATTGTTTTATTGTATTTCCACATAAATCATCCAACTATAGTATGAGTAATATCGTCTTTGATATGAGGAATTTAAAAAAAACAGCGACAAATTATTATTGAGTACCTATCTCCTCTGTTTTGAAGTCTGTTAAAACGTAAGCCGTCAGGGTAAGTACGACTGATTTGAAATAACTATGTTAATAAATTCATAACTTAAAGTCTATGACGAAAAATGGAATAAAATAGAGAAAAGACTGTATTCCGTCACGGCATTCGAGTAGATTTTTTTATATGTTCACTCCCTCACAGTCACAATGACCAACCAACCAACGATTTTTGATAACGTTGTTTAGAAAACAAAATATCTTGCACATGGCGATTCACAATCAGCGTCGCCAGTTGTGATGTCATGAGGAGTAGTAGCTGCTACATATTAGGTATTATTAATTAGTAAATCTAACAAGTCGTTTAGGCCTGGGTTAAAGCATTTATTTATTTAACAATTAAATTTTATTAGTATTATTTAATTTAGGTATAATATTATTAATATAATAAGCTATACATATAATATATAATAAGCTTTTAGCAAAACAAGCGCCACGTGCATTTAAGAAAAGAGGAGATCTAAAAATTACTGCATATGGGTTCGTTCAACTTTTATATGAAATAGAGAACCATCGGTCAAAGTTATCAAACGTCCGAGCGTTTGATAAAGAATAGAGCATTCACCTGATGGTAAGTGAAATGCGACATCCACAGCCACAGCTGCTACACCTGAGAATTCGCAGGTGCGTCGCCGGCTTTCGGGACCTTTCTTTCAGCTATGAGTATGCTCTTTTCTTGAAGGTCCCTAAGTCGTATCGGTTCGGAAATACCGTAATAGCAGCTATAAACTTTGCACGTATGAAAACCATTAGTTTAGTGTAACAACTTTGTGTACAGTCAGAAAAAAGACGCTTCTTTATTGGCAAACAAAATCTGCAAGTTTTATTTGCCAATAATGAACATTGCAATTATGAAGCAAGCTTGCTATTCTTATTTAAAGTTTATCGGTTTCTTTTTTATAAGGTGCCTGCTGTTCAGTAAATAGAGATAGAAATGAGTAAGTATGTACGTGAAACCATATCGAAAATTGTTACTGTTAAAATTGTTTTTTTTTTTATTTTAGGTCTAAGTAGGCAAAAGCAAATATGCATAAAACATAAGTCGCTGAAATGTTATTTAACTTTAATTTAAATAGATGTTCTGTAAATAATTCACGTAGTAATTTTACGAATTTTATAAAGGTGAAAGTTTGTATGTTTGTTCATAGTTTCACGGTAAAACGGCTGAACTGATTTGGCTGAAAGTTGAAATGATGGCTTATACCTTGGGTTAGGACATAGGCTATACAAATAATCATCATCAATCCGGACACGGTTGTAAAGAAGCTGTATTTATATATTTTGCCAAATTTCCTAAGATTTATTTATTTTATGATCGTTTCTAGATTTTTTAAGTTCAATAAATAATTGCGTACGTAATTATCATTTAATTAGAAGTAATAGTTTTAGTATTTAGTAGTGGTTTAGTGATAACACGTTAAATAACTTTAAACTTTCAGATCGTTGTACTTTTCTACGATTTATGTATCGTATAGACAGCTTTAAAATGTACCGTAATGAGTCAGACAATATAAACATTTGCCTATTGAAAAGTAAACGATGTGTAAACTTCAAGTGGTTTTAGTTTTTGACACACATTTTCATAACATAACCCAAAAGAATTACCATGAAACACTTACTTTTGTTTTTATTTGCGGCCAGTCACATTGCGTGTAAAGCGCAAATAAACTTTACGATTACTGTCACTTATCACAAGTATTCAGAAATATCCCATTTTATGTCACTGTGCCGATAATTAAATCGTTTGTAAATAACCGATGTATCGATACGCGTTCAGCGCGGGCGCACGCGCGACTCGGATTGAGCTGTGAGGCTGTGAGCGCAACTTGCAGTGTCCCGCGCAGATGACAGCTCCCGCCCTCCCTCCGCCGACGCGCCGCCTCCCCCGCATCACTCTACAAAGCTCTACAATGCAGGAGCGCACAACTTTGTGAGCTTTCGAGTTTTTTCATTTGTAGTAAGTACAGATTTATTAAAATAATTGTAAAATTGGCGATTAGCCTGTGTGATAACACAATCTAGGAGAGTAGGTAATTCTAAAACCCAAGCAGTTGAGATTCAGTTATTATTTGTCATTTTTATCAATCTTTTTATTATATACCTAACTGATAAAGCCTGATAGAGCTTGATCCATGCCTAATGGTTGTAACCTTTTACCTTCGTTATGGGGAGTGTGGTGCTTTTTATAAAGATACATATTAGAATAAATATGAAAGAGGTAGTGCCATGATACTTTGCAACTGAATTGGGCCGGCACGACTGGGATAGTAACTCTCGCTCACATAGCATCGGCGTCAAGTGACAGCTATACTGTCGCGTGTGGTTTGTTAGTTTCCGGTGGCCCATTGGGGGGATAGGGGCGAGGAGGGCAACGCATCTGCATAATCTCTGGCTATGCGGATGTCTATCATGGACGTCGGTAGTCACCATAAGGCTCCGACTACTCGGTTGCCCCCTTATTATTTTAAAATCCATCTTGGATTGGCTAGCGTATAATTTTAATTAATTATTTATAATTTATTGTATATAATTGAATCATCACAACTTATGATCGATATACAGTATACGTGTTATTGTTTTCTAAAGTTATTGAATTAAAAGTGAGGTAGTTTAATAAAGCGCGATTCAATCTTTAAAAAAATATTTATTACAACGAATGAGATTCACAGAGAGTAATCATATAAAATGTCGTATCTCATAAAAAGCGATAAGTATTGCATTTCAATTCATATTTCAAACTTTTGACTAAAATAATTTCGCCACGTGCCGTCCGCAAGTTGGTCAGCCCTGGCCTGGGCCATGGAATAGAGTTGTTCTGTTTTTATATTTATTTTTATTAGACCGTCAACCGGTCCCTTCGTTGTATTTCCTCGGCCATACAATTTTATTATTAACGAAAAAGTGCCCTATAAAGTGCATTAACGTCACACGAATAAAAATTTAAATTTCGAATATTTTACGTTTACGCTTGAACTTTGAAATTAGAAAGTTCAAAGTTGTGTCTTTGTCATAATGTATTCGTGTTTTATTCAAACGTTTGTGAAATTGAATTTTGAATGTTAGACTTACGGTTTAAGATTTCCAATTTATTACATACATAATAGGTATAATTAATATATAGAATAATACTTTGTCTCTTATTGTGTTCTGCAGTGAGAGGAATTTGCCAGTAATCGCCACGTTGAGTCAATAAAAGATAAGTTAATCACACCATTTTATACTTTGTAGAAGTATTAATAAATAAATAATTTCTTCATGACAGTAGAATATTCTGCCGGTATTCTGGTTACTGTTTCAGTAGCATGATTACCTGCATGTAACATTCATCCTTCATTTTATAGCGTGAAACTTTGCTGTTTCGAAAAGAAGTGCAGTACAGGTAGTGTAATTACTGGCTCACAAACTTAAAGGTTTGGTACTAGGCCCAAGGAACTGATTTTTTTAAATAAGAATTTATGGCCTGGCTACGAGGCCTGAACCGATTGATGATCATTGATCTCGTTTTTTTTAAAATAACCATGAGGTAGGCTCCACTAGTTTGCCACTGCAAGTAACAAGAAAAATGTTAATATTAAAATTCATGATTAATGAAAATGGAATAAAATAAAAAATATGGCTTACACAGTTTAGCGTCACGGCATTCGAATCGATTTTACTGCTAAGGCATGTTAATAGATGTTTCAAATCAAAATACAATTATCCATTGTTTGGACCATTTCTATTTCCTTTTATTTCTAAACTAGAGTTTTTCTATGTATGATTTTAAGTTAACATGGTTATTTTCTTTACTAAAATTATTTAAAACGGGATATTTACCATGATTTTCACTTTTTATTTTGCGGAGTTCGATATTTCGACATTATCTACGAATGTTTTGTTCACGAGACATCCCGTTTTAAATAATTTTTGTAGAGTTCTTCTGTTTTTCAAGATTTTCCATCGAGTTGAGAATTATTTATTCGCTTATACTTACGGTTATGTCGAATGTAAACTTTCTAAAAGCAAGGTCCGAACTCCGAGGTACCTCATGAACAAAACGTATATGTATAAACGTATAAAACTTAAGTCTCATTATTCCACACTGCCGCTGTTGTTCTCTATATTATGATGTACAAAAAAAGGTTCGTTTAAGCCATTGATACACTCTCTTAGATGCACAGCTTCTTACTAGATGCGAAACAACGATACGGAAATAATTTTGTGTACTTTAGATGTAAGCATACATCTATACAGATAAATTAAATTGTAGTGCCTGTTTGTAATTTTAAAATAACCGCTTTTTATTCAATGCATATGGATGTATACACGGTACCATATACCAAAATAGCATTTTTACAATTTTTATCTGTCTGTTTGTTTCGGCTAATCTTTGAAACGGATAGGCCGATTTTGATGGGGCTTTCACTAGCAAAAAGCTGATGTCACAAGTAGTAACCTAGGCTATAAAATAATCATCATCAATCCGAATACGGCTGTAAATCTAAGTTAACGCCGGGAAGCTGCGGGCAATAGCTAGTATTACTTATATATTTTTTTAATATCAAGTATACATTAATATGGCAACATATAACAATAGCTCAGCTCTGAGCTATTGTTATATGTATAGAATTCAACTCCAATTTTTGCCCCAATTTAGTTATAACTGTAAACTACATCAAATGGCCAATGTACTGATTACTAAGAAGTTTGGCAAACAACACTAAAAATATAACGCGCATCTATTATTAAAGTCATGTCAATGGCACACGGCGTTGATTGAGTTGTTACGACGAAAGCCAGATATTGTAGTGATTTCATGCCTCGTACCGGTTTTTAAATAAACGCTACAGCAATTATAATAAAAAACGAAGGATATTATGTATTGAACAAGATTATAATGTATCTATCGATCTCGGAGATTAATGATGGTCTGGATGTAAATTGTAATATTTTTTTTTAACGTAGGAACTAGCTTTTGCCCGCAGCTTCGCACGCGTTAACTTAGATTTACTGAGACACCCAAATTGATGATGATTATTTTTGTAGTCTAAGTTACTCCTTATAATTGATATCTGAGTTATGAATAAATAAATAAAAATATATATATCGGCTATCTGCCAGTGAAAGTCCCATCAAAATCAGCCCAGTCATTAAAGAGTTTAGTCGGAACAAACAGACAGACAGAGAGACAGAGCATTAAAAAAATGCTATTTTGGTATATGTACCGTGCATACATCCATTTGTATAAGACGTATTGATTAAAAAGCGAACTAGAAGCGAAAGCGGTTATTTGAATATTACAAACAGACACTCCAATTTTATTTATCTATCTGTATAGATGATGTTTGTAAATTGTACCTTACACGATGGCCTGCATCCAACTCCTTCTGAGGTTTTTTTAGCTTTACAGTGATCATCAAAAGAATGGGCGTTTTTCCACTCACCGGCACGGCCACGGCAACGGCACGGTGCCGTCGCCGTCGAAGCAAAAATGTATGAAAACATATGGCTCGTTTTTCCACTCACCGACGACGGCACGGCGACGGCAACGGCGCGGCGTTGCTTCCCGACGGCGCCGTTCCGTTGCCGTGTGAGCAAGCCTCCCGGTGCCGGCCCGGTAAAACTGCATGTGTATTGTATATGAATTGTAGCCGTGGGCGTGTGTGAGTGCGCGGGGCGGGTAGAAGTCCGCGGAGCGGGCAGCTGAGAGACTCGTAGTTAATATCATCTATACCGGGTGTATTTGGAACGCCTGCGAAAAGGAAGAGGTATGATAGTGTTGGCATAGCCTGACATGATATGGTTCAGGCCTTGTCGTGGCGGTGGGGCTCAGTAACCTAGGGTGAGCGGTGCACCTTGGGCGAAGCTAATTGGGCCGAGGGGGCTCTTTGTACCCCTCTTATAGGAAGACGGGACAGAATAGCAGGGGGCAAGGGGTGAGGATGGGAACCTCACCCCATTGTACTGTCCCGACGTTGGGAGGGGTTGTTCTGTGGTGCGGGACAACCCCTCTGTGGAGGTGGCGTCGGTCCCTTGCGGGACTGACTAGCCGTCGAGGTGCCCTGTTTGTTTTCTATATCCGGGGCACCTCACCAAAGGCGGCATTGGTGGCACTCGCCGGGTTTTAGTTGGTAGAGCTGCGTCTATTTACCAGCTGTCGGGTGCAGCGAGTCCCACATACCCGCGTGGGGAGACCCACTCCTCCGCGGGATGCCTCAGAGCATTTCCCGGCGTTAAAGAAAAAAAAAAGAAAAAAAAGCCTGACATGATACAAGTGAAAAAGCGTTTTCTTTATTTTATTTTATACGAAAACGTGCGTAATCCGTCACGACAACGGCACAGTGGAAAATCGAAGCCACGGCCGCGGCACCGGTGCCGGGCCGTGACCGTGCCGTTACCGTGCCGATCAGTGGGAAAATGCCTAATATGGCGCCGAGATATCCGTCTCGTAACCAAAAAAACTTGGGCTCATTAAGAACTGGTCACGAGTGACCTTATTTTTATTTATGAGCGCCAATTGATATTCAACACTTAACATCAGGCACGACTTTTTTCTGACTTCCTTAGGCGAGAATAAATTCTACGATTTATAGTAACTTGCATTGCTATTTATACCACAGATTTATACTAGTATTATAAAGAAGAAAGTTTTGTTTGTTTGTTCGTTTGTTTTTTTGCATTGAATAGGCTTCGAAACTACTAGACCAGTTTGAAAAATTATTTCACTTATAGAAAGCCACATTAACAGCGAATGGCAAAAGCCTAACGGTTGCTCTGCATCCGGTCCTCGAGCGGTGGATGCGCCGTAAGCGCAAACCCCTCACCTTTCATCTGACACAGGTGTTGTGGCGCTGTGGTGGACTCGGCCCAGCACACCCTCGAGATGTGCCCAAGATGGGCGGCTCTGCGTCACAGTCTGACATCAGTCATCGGGAGGACTTGTCTATGTCGAGCGTCATCACCGCGATGCTCGGTGACGACGAGTCCTGGGTGGCGATGGTCTTCTTTTGCGAGGCATTAATGTCCCAGAAGGATAGATAGATAGATTTTTTCAGTTTTAATAGTGCATCAATCACTTATTGGCTAACACCACATGATTAATTAAATCACAGCAAAAAATAGTAGATATAACATACTAAATATTGTAGTATTTATATTATATCAATAGATAGTCTATTGATATAATATCTTCTTCTTCTTCTTTTATTTTTGGCAAGTCGGCGTCGCAACTTTCGTTGTGCAACATTCTGCCAGTGTCAAGTATAAAATTAATGAAAATTACGGAGAAAATAAAATTTTGATGCAAGCAAACCAATTGTTTGGGTTTTGTTACCTGCAGACAAATATAACAAAGATTCTAGTAATTATCGGTGAGTTATACATCTAGGGTAGGGTCTAAACAAAATTCTACTCTACATTTGATTTAACTATACGGGTTAATATAATTAATGTTAATTACCTAAATAAATGGTATACAGTCTCAACAGTAGTGAAAATTACAGTTTAATGTTATTAATATTAATGAATTTGGATAGGAGAAATATGAATTCGGGGTTGTTGCAAAAGTGTAGTAGAGAGGAAACATTTGTAGGAAGAGGGATGTTCAATTCAGGGAGAAGGTTGTATAAAGTGAATGTGTTATTAGAACAGGCGAAGAAGATGTGGTCGAGCGACCCATCGTCCAAACCACATTCGCACAGAGAGGAGTCTTTTACTCTTATTTTATTTAGAAAGACTGGGGTACAACAATGGCCTAAACGAATTCTGCTTATAATAGACACAGATGTTTTATTTAATTTCTTGAACTTTGTAAACCATGGTTTTCTTGGGGTGAGAGGTTGAATTGAGGCATAAAATCTTCCTTTTATTTTATTGGTTTTATCCCAGTCGTTCTGCCAAGATTGGTATGCTTGTCTCTGAGGAAGATTGAGGATATCGTAAGTTTGGTATCTATAATGTTTATTGTCCGCCTGATGAAGAGTAGCCTGCTTCGCAAGAGAATCCACCACCTCATTACCTCCGATGCCTGAGTGCCCTGGGATCCAGACTAGGGTAATGTTTAGAATAGAGAGTTCTTAATGTTTAAAATGATATCACTGTTTAATTTATTATAAATAGGATTGATAATAATGGATTCCAGGGCACTTTTTGAGTCAGAAAAAATGACGGCGCTGGATATATTATGGCTCTCTATAAATAGACAAGCCTCCAATATACCCACGCACTCACCAGTAAATACAGATGAATGAGGAGGACACTGAAATTGTAGGACAATTTTCGAATTTTGATAAAATACTGCGACACCTGTTTTCCCTAATCCCGTCAATTTGGATGCATCGGTAAAGAATAAGTGACTATTATTCCATCTAGCAGCTACTTCTGAGATAAAAAGGATGTTACTACGGGGGGATTCTTTGGTGAAACCAAGGTTGAGTATTACATTAGCTGAATATGTTATCACCTCAAATGGGAATTCATGCCAACATAGTTTCGGAAAGGTTTGAATAGGAGAGTCCTGTTCAATGTAGCGCAATTTTTTGAAACTATTGATTAGAAGAGGAAACTGTTTATGATGCCAATAGGGTGAAGTAAGGCAGAGGCTATGGAGACACTCAAGTTTCTTCTTAAGTGGATGATCGGAGCGAGCATTTACACGGAATAAAAAGCGATCAGACAGAAACTGAAAACGGATAAAGAGAGGTGGGTCACCGCATTCTACTTGCAGTGCATTAATGGGGGTAGATCTCATACACCCGAGTACACAACGAAGTGCCCTCGACTGTAAGGTGTCTAATGCCCTGAGTGAGGATTTATTAGATGGTTTGAGGAGGAAAGTGCCATAGTCTATGATACTTCTAACTATGGCATGATATAGTATTTTTTGAGTAAATGGGTGAGAGCCCCAGGAGACTCCAGATAGCGCCTTTATTATGTTTAAGTTTCGTTCCGCTTTCTTTGTTATGTGCTCTATGTGCTTGGTTTCAGATAGTCTAGAATCTAAATTTAAACCTAAAAAATTTACCGATTCACAGACTGGAACAGATAGACCTTCAATTCTTAGACTTACTAGAGGTATATTTTTCTTCCTGCTGAACGTTACTGCGCTACTCTTTGAAGCAGACAACTGAAGGCCCCTCCGTTCCAGCCAGAGTGAGAGTGAGTCGAGGGAAATTTGTAATGATGTTGTAGCATGGGAAATTGAGGGCGAAGGAATGTACAAAACTAGATCATCTGCATATTGTAATATTTGACAGTCAGGGTTAAGCGAAAGATGTAGTGAAGAAGTATAAAGATTGTACAAGATAGGACTGAGTACACATCCCTGTGGGAGGCCTTTCCATACTAGGCGCGTGTCGAGACTCTGACCCGGGACCCGAAGGCTGACCACTCTGCACATTAAAATACTGCATAGTACCCGCACTATCTTTTCTGGTATACTCAGCTGTTGTAACTTGTACCTGAGTACAGAAAGAATCACGTTGTCGTATGCAGCCGCAATGTCGAGGAATGCGGCCACCACTGATTCATTCCTGGAGAAGGCTATTCTGAGATCAGTAACAAAAATGCCTAAACTGTCTGTAGTACATAGTCCCTTTCGAAACCCAAACTGACAGGACGGAAGTAGGTTGTTCTTTTCTACAAACCATTCCAGACGGTTTTTCAAAAGGTGCTCGAATACTTTGGAGAAAGTAGACGAGAGAGCGATGGGGCGGTAACTATCACTTGCCTCAGGTGATTTTCCGTGTTTTAGAATAGGGATTATGATTTGAGTTTTCCATTCTTTAGGGATGTAATTAAACTCAAAAAAGACATTAATTAAATTTAGAAAATATTTTAATACAATTTCGCTGGCCTTTACAAGGAATGAGTAAGGGAAACCGTCAACTCCCGGAGCAGAATCTTTGACACGAGAGAGGACAGATTGGAGTTCAAACATGGTAAAAGGGTTATCTATAGAATTCGTTGATGTTAAAAGGGTATGGTCTTTGTGTGGGAGATCATTGAAATTTGGAACAAATGGAGGAGCTATTTTATCGAAGAAGCTTCCTGCCACAATTTCAGGAATGCAGGGTGAATTTAGATGAGAGAGACCGCGCCTAAATCTATTTATTTGATTCCAAACTATACTGGAGCAGGTGTTTGGTGAGAGAGATGCACAGAATTGACGCCAACGGCAGGTATTTTTCCTTCGGAACAGACGTTTTGTCTTAGCAGCAATTCTTTGGTAGTTTATAAAATTGCTATCAGTCATGTTATGTTTATACGCTCTTTCTGCATTTTTCCTAGTTTTAATCATCTCTGTGCACTCACTATCCCACCAGGGGGGAGATGGTAATTTACCAGTGGTAGAATTTTTTAAAGGGATATTTAGATCGGCCGAATCGGAGATAGCCTTACAGAATTCCCTGTAGCACATATTAAAGTTTTCAGTATTGATTTGTGGAAGTAATCGAACTTTATTTTCCAACATTTTTTTATACATATCCCAGTTGGCACCAGACATCCTATATTTCAGTAGGGGCGGAGGTGGGTGTTGAGGGTAACATCTTAATGGGTAGCAGGTACTAATAGGATAGTGATCACTACCAAATGTACTATCCATAATGTTCCACAGCAAAAGAGTAGCTAAGTCATTTGAACATATTGTCAGATCTACACAACTCTTCCTTTGTCCAGGAGGAGTCATTCTTGTAGGTCGGCCATCATTTAGGATACAGAGACCTAACTCCTCGAGCATATCTCCCAGATCACTGCCAAAGGAGTCATTTGTTTCTGATCCCCACATAACATTATGACTATTGAAGTCTCCTAGGATTAAGAGTGGAGGGGGAAAAGTAAAAAGACACTGCGTAAAAAAGGAAGAATAGAAGGACTTGGGTGGGGAAGGTATATGGAAAGAATACTTATATTTTTTATTTTTATACCAACAATATTTATGTCATTGCCATTGTGAGCAGGGATGGTAAGATAGGTAGATGTAAATTTATTATTAACAAGGATCATTGATCCTCCATGACCATCCAATCGATCATCACGGCATGATGAAAATCCATGAAGATGGTAGCGATGATCTGGTTTCAGCCAAGTTTCTGTAATGCATATAACAGTGGGACTGAGAGTATTTGTGAGGTGAATAATTTCATGTTTCTTGTTCTGGATGCTCCTAGCGTTCCACTGAAGAAACCTGAGTGGGTCCATTGTAACGGTTGAGTATTGAGACGAGTTTTGTTGCTACGTGGTCTGTTATTGTAAAGTCATTTTTACTAATAATATTAACTAATAATGTTAAAAGAAGGTTATTAATATTGGCAGATTCAGCATCTATAGTAGGAGTATTGTTTAATGCACATCCATTTTGTGATTCGGGTATATTAAATTCATTTAAAATATCTTGGTGCGCTTGTTTATCATAGCCCGGTGTTAAAACAGGGCGTTGTTTCCGAGTGACAAAAACAGTTTTTTTATATGAAGTAGAAGGTGATACGGCGGTTTTACGAGATGGGATTATGTTTAGAAGGGAGGGACTAATTGTGGATTTTGAGATATCAGCGTATGATCTATATGATGGGGGGATAGTTTTGGATGCTTCCTCATAAGAAATATTTCTCTCTGCCATTATCAATTTAATATTTGTTTGTCTTATGTATTCAGGGCAACTCTTACTTATAGCAGTGTGTCCTCCTGAACAACTAAGACAAATAGAGTCGTCTAATGGGGTCTGACATCCCTCACCTGCATGATTTTCAGTGCATTTGTAGCATCTTGGTTTTGACCTACATTGATTTTTTGTATGTCCAAATCTACAGCAATTGAAGCACTGGATTGTAGGGTATTTATAAAGTTCCACTTTTAGGGCCATATAAAAGCAGAGAACTCGGGAAGGTAATGTCTGTCCGTCAAAAGTAAGAATCACCGATTGTGTTAGTTGCCACTCCGGAATGCCATTATTAATAACCTTTTTGTTAATCCTACGCACTTTTATAATTTTACCACATCCATGTGGGACTTCCAGATTTTCTACAATGTCTTCTAAGGACCATTCTATGGGAATTTCTCTTACAACACCCATTCGGGTGATATTATAGGTAGGGATAGAGGTAGTGTATCCATTTTGCACAACTACAGGGTGGGACATAAACGAATTGGCATCTTGAGTGTTATGAAAAGTTACAGAGATTCTGTTACGGCCCACTCGTTTTAAGCCATCATTTGCTATACCTGGAAAGCGATTGGACTTTAAGAATTGTCCAAATTTAATGATGTTTAAAGTAGTGTTTGTTGCTGGGTCGCTTTCATTGCGAGACACATGTACCAAATAAGGAGGTTTGTCTAGGTTTGAGTAACGAATCCTGTATTCATTTTGCTTAGCTTGCTTATTTGGTATTGTGTCTTTCACAGAGTCAAGGGAGCGTTTCTTGCCTATCGAATTTTCAACAGCTGTAAAAGATGATAGTGGAGCAGTTAAGACTGGTGAATAAGGAAAGTCTGAGTCATTTATGTCCGGCGGTGGCGGTGGATCGGGAGGGTCGTTTTCCTCCATGATTTACATAGATATATAAAATGAACAATGAAACTTACCAACAAAACCGGGACAACACAAAATATATACTACTAAATCTAAATAACCAAAAACCAAACTGTAAACACAAAAAAATGCCAAAATAAAAACAATGTTTGCTAGGACAAACAAACCCGCTTGACACTTGAAAGCAGAATCCGAACAAGTATCCGATATAATATAAATACTACAATATTGTATTATGTCATATATGTCAGCCAAGGTAAGTAATGAGGTAGGTACATCAACGAATACGACACCGGCTTCAAAAGTAACAATAATGACGTGATAAACGCAAAGATTGTATATTAGTAGAAGAACAAGTTGATTATAAATTGTAGGCACAAAGATTACGGAAATTATTTTATTATTTTTTAGTTTTTTTTTTAATTTTGAAGTCGGTTTTAATTTTTGTTTAAAAAATTTTTATTTCTTAATTTTTAGTGATTGCAAAATTCGATAACTGATTTTATTTGTCTGAAATATGGGTAGAACTATTAAACGCGTTGCTCAGATTTGATAGCGCTGTATTAATGAGATGAATGTAGAAAGGGTTTAAATCATTACATAACAAATGCAAAAACCGAAATGGAATTGTGTAAAACTTTATATACATGTAATTGAAAGCAATCACGGCAGATTTGCTGCTATTCATTAATTCTGCTATATATAGGTATAGAACATCACCATCACCAATATATAGGTATAGAATGGATATTATGATGACCTTGAAATACTATGATGCGCTTCCAAGGCACAGTTGTTTTTTGTTCATATAACAACGACAAGTAAAATTAAATGAATTAAACAAAATTACATGATTTTGGTATATTATTTAGCCGTATGAACTAAGCCCAATAAAAGCTGTAAATCGTCGAGGATTCCCCTCGACTGTGTAAGGTCTCCATCATCACACCTGTAATGGCGCTTATACCCAATATGGGTGCAAAGTTCTCATCAATTTAAATTAATTAAGTCCAAACACAAGGTAGCTACTGTAAACTGTTGAGGAGTTCCCTTAATTGTCATTTGTCTTCATCATCAGACCCTTAATGACAGTCACAACACATCTAAGTGTAAAGTTCTCATCATTACAAATTAATCAAGCCCAAACACAAGGTTACTGATGTAAATCGTCGAAGAGTTCCCTCGACTGTCTCGGCTCCAGCATCAGATCGAGTATCGATCGAGTAGATCGATAGCCATCTTCGAGTAATCAGGTAACATACATAAAAAAAACAAAAAAAAAATAAAAAAAAACCGACGAATTGATAACCTCCTCCTTTTTGAAGTCGGTTAAAAAGATAAAAATTGGAATCAATACTTATTAATTTCAGATGCCATGAGTGTATTAAGAGCTTTGAAAGAAAATGTAATGACGGCATCTACAAATTATTTAATTTATGAAATAAAATTCTTTGTCTACTATCTTGGTAATTTAAAATGTAAAATAGAATTTTCTTGGGTTCCTAGCCACTCAGTAATATTTGGTAATGAACTAGTTGATAAAATGGCAAGATTTTCGCATACTGTAAATAAAACTAATTACCAAGTTCTATTTTCTGATTTACATGTATATTTAAAACAAAATATGTTAAATCGTTGGTTATACAATTTAAATAATACTAGAAAAACCAAAGGAAAATGGCTAGCCTAAATACAAACACATCCATTTACAAAGGCATGGTTTGAGAAATATAAATTGTATAGCCATCGACATTTCATAACAACAATGTGTAGACTAAGGATTGGTCATGGAAGATTTCCAAGCCATCTTTATAGATTAAAGTTATCTGAAAACTCTTTATGTAAATTTTGTAACGCTGAATATTGTGATTTGGATCATTTAATATTTAAATGTCCTAAATTTGCAATTGAAAGATTACTTTTTATCTGTCAAACTCAAGAAAATATCTTGAGTTTGACAAAATTTTTGAGAAAAACCTTGGATTTACCGCAAAATACTAAAGACTTGTTAAAACATACTGAACTTTATTCTTTATTATATGAAATTTTAATGTATATAAATGTAGAAATTTAATTTAGTTTAATTGATGATCTAATTTAAGTTTTGTATAATTGTTTTATTTAATTTTGTTTTCTTTTGAAAAGTATGAAATGTTATTTTGTTTAGCTTAAGATTTAATGCAAATAATTTGTTGTTTTGTCACCTTGAATATTATAACTGCCTCGTGGCTGATAGTTTGTAACTAATGCCTTAAATAAATAAATAAAAATGAGTCATGACATTGACAACCATTTGCCAAATGTAAAATTGACACTTGGCAGTTGGCAGATACTGCCAGATCACAAACTATATAGAGAATACTACGTATGTGCCAGATACAATATGCAGTAAAATTTGGGTAAAATCATTATTTAATTCTAATGTACATTTATTTTTATTAAAGTTGTAGATTGTAATAACTTGTATAATAAATAGTTGTTATTATATAAATATAAACATTTGTGCAGTTTCGTAAACAAAGGTTACAAATAAAGACTAGAAAATTGTTTTCATATTATGTAAATGTAGCTTTTCAAATAATATGGCATCGAACCCTAGAAAAATCTTAAGTAAAGATCTTATCAACAAGCCAACCCCTATGGATGTTTGGTTACAAGGTACAATCGAACAAACTGTTGGAAGTGATATTTTAATCATATCTGATTCTTATGGACGCGTTAAAGTTGTAAAGTGTGAGACTGCGGATGGAATTATAGACAAAAATTCTATTCGAAAAGGTGACTATTACAAGAATTTTATAGTTTTATTTTCGTAAAAATTATTCTTTAATTTGATCTTGACTACGATAGCCAAATATTAAATCTATTTTCACTATAACTTGTTGCATCTTTATAATATTTTTATTTCAGGAACATATTGCTGTATAATAGGTGTGGCCATTAAAACCAAAGGTCTACCTGAAGTTCAAGCCACAAAATTTGTTGATCTAAGTTCACAACCACAAATGAGGCTCGCGTGGGAACACGAAGTCAAGGAAGTAGAACTATTATTACAAGGAAAAATCAGCACACAGATTTAAACACCTTTTGAATAAAAAACATATATTTCTCCCCCACCTTTACAAAATGGAATGAATAATAAAAAAATAAAAACAACATTATATATTATAAAATATCTTAAACCTAAGAAATAAATGTTTATAAATGTCAAAGTAATATACACTTTTAGTAACAATCTATCACAAATTCAATTCCCAAAATTATTGCATCAATATTATAACATTGTACTTAATACAACCCTATACTATATTGCTTTGAATATAACCGTAAGCATCGCAATTCACTTGAA
Organism: Helleia helle; assembly: GCA_963853865.1. NCBI lineage: Eukaryota > Metazoa > Arthropoda > Insecta > Lepidoptera > Lycaenidae > Helleia > Helleia helle. Next base: position 11,446,515 of record OY971433.1, on the reverse strand, counting down.
ACATTCTTACAATTTAGCATCAGACTTCAATAGTGGACCCAACTTTTGTGCTAACATGATGTTTCCGGAAATCTTGAGTTTGCCTTTCAAATATGCTACCTGAGGGCTAAGGGTGCCGGCTGCTATATCCATAAGATCCCCATCTCCAACGGTCATGATTGTATCTGCCTTTCCAGTCTTGGGTTCGCCTTGGTATACAGTTAAGTCTGACTTTAAGTCCAAAGCTGAAAGTTAAATAAAAATTATATGTTGGAATAAGCCAGAGATTGCTGTAGATGTACTTTTTCCAATAAAGAGTATATTGATATTATGACAAAGTTAAGTTTAGAAAGGTTAAAAATGATTTGGAGAAACATGAACATGGTTTTATTATGTTCACCCACTGTGGGATTTGAACACACAATTTCAAATATGGTACATGCTTCTAAACATTAGGCTAGCAACTAAACAGAGCTTAGTGATAAACCACACATTTATATTACTAAGATACTTACTCCATTGCTTAACAATTTTCCCATTTTCTGTGATGTTGTATAAATATACGGCACCAACACTCTTAGCTTTGCCAGGGTTTGCCTTAATGCCATCTTGAATCTTTGCAAACAGTGAATCACTCTTGAAGTTGCTTGCAGATGCAGAGGCACCTTGGCTGGGAGCTGATGATGCTCCGTCTTTGACAATATTCTTCAAATCCATATATGCTCCTAAAATAAATTTAACATTACATTTCATGGGAAAATATGATTTCTAAAACTATAACAGGTGGGATATTTACCATTTTTTTCGCAGAGCTCGATATTTCGGCATTATCTACGATACGAATGTCTTGTTCACGAGACAAGTAAATATCCCGTAAATAGTTTTAATAGTAAAAATAAGTAGTAAAAAAAACTTAAAAAAATGTAATTATTCTGTATATTTGCCGTTCCTGGTTGGATGCGGGTGGCGGGGGTAATAAACATTCATTGAAAGACTTGTTCAGCAGTAGACTGATAAACGGTGATAAATATGATAATGATATTATTATTTAACTGTTCTTCCTTTAATATGATAATGTTTATGTGGAATTCTTTTAATAGAACAGTGAGTTTATGAGTCAATAGAAGTAATAGGTTTCTAGGGACTCTAGTGTTCTATTTTATTTGGAAAATAAGTATATTTACATTAGTTCAGTTTTCTAGACTCGGTCAGATTCATGATTGCACTATTACAGTTTGATATACACTATTAACATGAATTTTACCACTTAATATCATTATACTTTTTTTATACCTTTGTCATATAGAATCATTGTATGTCATAGATAGTCATAATAAGGTATATAAGTTAATTACCTGAAATAGCTACAGCACCAGTTTCCTTGAGTTTAGTCTGGAAGTGCACACGGCTGCCTTCGAGCCACATTTCAGTGACTAGAGTCTGTCCGGGCAGCACAGGTTTTGCAAAACGAGCTTTAATTGCCTTCACGTTGGATGAATTGTTGCCTCCGTATCTACAGGAATTATGGTAATTTTAAACTTAATATATACTTTCAAACAGTATATTATAATGTTTCCAATCGTGAGGAAATGTTATAGCATGACATTAAATTATTAAAACCGACTTCAAAATTAATACAATACTAAAAAGTAATAAAATAACTGTTTCTAGTATAATTTGTAGTACAACTATAAGTTGTAAGCACAAAAATTAAAGAAACACAGTCATTTTATTACTTTTTATTATTGTATTAATTTTGAAGTCTGTTTTAATTTTTTGTTAAAAAATTTTATTTCTTAATTTTTAGTGATTCCAAAATTCGTCGTCTTGGCGTTCAGTGAAGGAGGCCCATGTTCAGCAGTGGATGGATAAAAGTGATGATGATGATGATGATCATGACGATGATGATGATTACGATGACCGTGACATACTATGGTGTGCTGCCAAAGCATCCTATACAATTGTTCCATCAACAAGTTATTACTTGTCGAGAAACGAAAGGAGCACAATATCATCGAGGTAAAGAAAACCAACCAAATTGGCATTATTGGGAATAATTTAAAAACGACTTGTCAGATCTTAATAAAATTAATATGGGACCAAATTGGAAACACCAGCTTTCAAATTATAAAATAATTTTTCAAATCGCTCCAGCCATCTTTGAGTAATAGAGAAACATACGAAAATATTTAAAAAAAAAACGACGAATTGAGAACCTCCTCCTTTTTGAAGTCGGTTAAAAATAACCTAAGCAGATAACTTCACGCTTGTGTGGAGTTTTGACAAAAGTATTACAGGGCTTAAAAATTCAGATCTATATAAACCTGCTCGATTTAGCAGTTAATAGCGTAGTCATGTATTTTGGCCTGGAGTATAAGATAATATCCAATCTCTTAGCAAGCAAAATTGCTCCCTGTCCCCTGTTTACACTAAACTCACTTGGCCAGAACGTGTCTTGCGGCGAACCCAAGAGAGGCCAAGCCGTGGAGAATCGGCTTGGGGTGTCCGCTAGCGGTGGCTACATTAGGATCAATATGAAGAGGGTTCAAGTCACCGGATAATCTGAAATTTGTTTCATTATTAATAATAATTGTTAGTTAGTGTGAAGTATAGGATATTTAACTTTCGAGTTAATTAGAAAGTCAAACTCGTCGGCTAGTCTGAAGATGGGTGGTCATGATTGCTCATAAACATATTAAACAAGTTCTCCTTATTGCTACAAAGCCTACATTGCCTATCTTGGTATACCTACATGAATCATCTATACTTATTATATTTATATTATTATATCTGTTACTTATAGTTTGTATATCTATACTTATAAGACGTTATAGTGCGTATACCTTTGCGTCTAGTGATGTACCTGTATGTCTAGTATTGTAAATCTATGTCCAGTGATGTACCTCTACGTCTAGTGCTGTACCTGTACACCGCGGCCTGGTCGTCGGCGGTACGCTGCTCGACCACTGCGTCGGGCGCGCGCACGGGTGGCGGTAGCACGTCCACGGCGCGCGAGCTGGCCCGCGGCCCGCCAAACCCACCCTGCCCCACCACGAAGATGTGCTGTTGCGTGCGCACCACCAGCTCCTTGTTCTGGTATATCTCGCCTGCGGACACACGATTCATGTGACACTAGATGTTATATAAAAAGAAACACAAGCGCGTGTAGAGTTCCGAAACGTTTTACAACTCAACATAACAATCTCAACATTCTATGTATGTTCACAGGTATGAAGCGGGTCACGCGTGGTACCCGTACCCGTGGTCTGAGTTGGCGTGTATTCATATCGGATTCGAACCTAAGCTTCCGCGATCGATCCGGATCGATGAGGTTGCTGTGTGTAGGGGTCGACGTCGCTTACGACCCCGAGTGTGCAGGTGTACCTAGCACCGCGTGTTGTACTGTGTGTCTTTTGACGACCGCGTCGCGCATTAGTAGCTGAGATATGTATTTCGGCTGTTATTATTCAGCTGGATCGGTTAAGATATTATTTGAATGTAATGCGTGTAAAAGATATAGATTTTTATAGAAATGACTAATACCAGTAAAAGTCATAACCTGTATAGGCCACCGCATAGGTATATGGTCTAATTTCGGGGAGAGCCGGCAGGACCGTTATAAATACTCACTGTTGGTTACGACGACAGCGCCAGCGCCCTTGTCGAGCACGTCCACCGCGTAGTTCCGCACCGTGAACTGGCCGTCCGTGCCAGGCATATCGCCCAGGAACTCGATGTACTGCTCGCCGTGCAAAATCTGGTTACACATAAATGGGATCAGTAATAAGCTGCTTAATGCAAATGGCTCATGAATAAGTGGAATTTTCAAATTAGTTTTTGAATTGAAAACTTCTTTTCGAAAAACGAGGCTTAATCGTCACGCTTGAAGGTGAAAGGCTCGATCGGGTAAACTCGGGACCGTCGAGTGTGCCCGAGCGAGAAAGATACTGTCGCTGCGTAACTTCACAATAATTGAAACATCACTGCTGTTGAAACCATAGACACAATAATATAGGACTTGGCATACCTACGAAAAAAGGTGTATGCCTACAACTCAAATCGGCACTTAACATGGCTACCATTGCTAGGGTTTTGACAGCAAATGAAAAGAGCACTCTAGATGGCGGATCAAGCACCCACTTACAGCTGTAAGTTCAAAGAAAGGAGTATCCTCTTATTTCCTAACTTCATGGTTGAAACCGATTTAAAATTATACCTATACGAAATAAATCCGACCTATAAGTATACCTATTTTGAAGTACAATCGCTTGCGCGACTTGTCGTACAGTGAGCGACGATGGACTGTTGAGATTAAAATTCATTGAAGATGTATGAAGTTCTAATAAAACAATTTTTTACGGATTTTATCGCGGTTTATTAAGATTTTTACAAGCCCGATGTTTCGGATACTTTACAGCAACCATGGTCACGGGAGGACTGAGGTGTCATACGTCCTATTATTACAAAGTTATTCGAAACTACCCTATGATACATCAATATTTTGGTCAGTCCTATCTACGCAGAAAGTGCTAACTGTATCTTTAATCTGTGACATATTATGCTTGGATTTTGATTTGATAATTTTAATAATGGGATCCCAAGCAGGTGGTAGAAGCCAGCCATCTTCTCTATTGAAATTAGGATGTTTTTTAATTTCAATAGCCTCACGGATCATCCTTGGTTGGAATCTGTGTTCTTTTGCGAGGACTTGTGGTTTATCAAATCTGATATAATGGCGAGCTTTGTCAAGACTATGTTCACAGATGGCAGACTTAGTGTAGCGACGGTGTTTTAACGTTACGGTCGTAAAAAATTGTTTTATTATAATGAGTGAAATTCGCGTAAACATTAGAAAACAATATGTATGAAGTTCACCAACCCGTACTGAGCCAGCGGATCGGATCGGATCGCAACTATGACCCAATATAATCCTCGACCGATTTAGAGGCAGCTCAACTTTGGTTGTCCTAAACAGGTCGATGGTGATGACACATAAGTATAAATTTAAGAAGTTAACACCAGCTTAGTTGTCATACTTATACTCACGTTGGTGAAGTCGGCGTGTTTCCCGGGAGGCATCGAGTTGGAAATGACCGGGGACTCGAAAACCAGTCCCGGCAGGATGAAGAACGTGGGCAACGCCGAGAAGTGCTCGTGGCTCTCGTACAGGAACCGAAGGTCTGATGGGTTTACCACCGACGCGCCCACTGCAAGCGGTGTTCATGGTTATTATAAGCGTAAAAATCGTTCCCGTCTGGATACCAATATCCTGCTTATTCCTTGGTGAAACAGCTTTGCTGTGTTTCAGAGAGAAGGGCAAGACAGGTCGAGTAATTACTGGCACCGAGACTTAACATGTTATGTCTTAGGATAGACAATACATCCCCACCATGGTTCAGGCCTTGTCGTGGCGGTGGGGCTCAGTAACCTAGGTGAGCCGCTGCACCTTGGCGAAGCAAATTGGGCCGAGGGGCTCTTTGTACCTATCTTATAAGAAGATGGGACAGAAGAGCAGGGGGCAAGGGGTGAGGATGGGAACCTGTACTGTACTGTACTGTCGCGACGTTGGGAGCGGTTGTTCTGTGGTGAGGGACAACCCCTCTGTGGAGGTGGCGTCGGTCCCTTGCGGGACTGACTAGCCGTCGAGGTGCCCTGTTTGTTTACTAGATCCGGGGCATTTCACCAAAGGCGGCATTGGTGACACTCGCCAGGTTTTAGTGGGTAGAGCTGCGTCCATTTACCAGGGGGAGACCCCCTCCCCCGCGGGATGCCTCAGAGCATTTCCCGGCGTTAAAAGCGGCGTAAAAAAGAAAAAAAAAAAGGATAGACAACACATAATTGTGTTGCCTGGGCTCGTCTCAGGTCAACTTGCTTTTGTTCATGGGCGACGCTGACCACTTACCATCATGTCACTCGCCTGCCAGTTTGCCTATCCAACTATTATAAAAATCACGATGGGACGTATATACAGAGCACTGGTTGGTGGAATTGCTATTACGTCAGTGAAAAATCACTGACCAGTTTCGTAATTGTATGGCTCACATTACTCTATGGTCTTATATGCTGCATGGTAGATGCGGACTAAGATGTTTGTAAGCTTAAAAACATCAATAATAAATCTCACACTTTCAGTGGAAGCCGTGGAGTTTTCTATTTATTATATAACACCACGCAATCCTAGAGTTAAAGCTATTGCCGTAGAAACGGAAACAAATTTACATACAATATCTATGACTTCAAATGTCTGACCCAGGCGGGATTCGAACACGCGAACTCTAGTATCTCTACTCTCATGTACAGAACCAATATGTCAAATCCATAATGATGTTCAAAATAATTATTCGCATATTTATTTAAATTATTGGGCCATATTAAAGTTATTGTGTTATAAATAATCTTATTTTATCGGTCACCATTTTATCATTGCGTTACAATGTAGATAAACAAATAATTTTACAACACATTTAACGCTTTTTTCTAACAAATAAATGATTAAAATCAAATCTGCCATTCAGATTGATGTAGTTACTATGATGTACTTAGTCCACATTTTTGGGTGCTACGCTTTATGAATGCTTGGGTGACAAAGATTCTTATTCACGTACATTTATGATAATATATTGTATAATATTATAGTTATGGGAAAAAGATCTCAATAATAGAATTGTACTAGTCAGATTTAAATATATGGTCCTCCCGTTACTATGGTTGTATCCGAAACGTCAGGCTTGTAAAAATCTTAATAAAACCTCGATAAAATCGGTAAACGTAATTTCATTATAATAAGATTTGAAGAGCTTTTTATTCTTATTTGATAGTCAATCAGCAAAGGTCGCATACTGATTCTACTGTTTGCGTGAATTTCTCTCAAATAATGAAACCTCTTTTTACGGATTTTGTCGCTGTAAACGCATGAAAAAAACCGCCATAAAATCCGTAAAAAATCGTCCCATTATAAAAGGGAAGGTCGTTTATTTTATAAAACTTTTTATTTTAAGACGGGTAATACTGCATTGACAAGCTAGTAGGCTAAAGTTGTCAGTAAAGGCATCGTCACTGTAATGTCAATGTGAGGTCAAGTGCTACGTCCAATTAATGTGAATGCGTATTGCGTACCCACAATTTGAACACAATCTATTGCCCGATATGTAACACGTCAACGATATATTGCAGTGATTTGACTGCGCCATAGAGCATACTAGCTGTTGCCTGCAGCTTCGCCCGCGTTACTCAACTCCTATAAGTGCTGTATACAGCCTTGATTGTTATATAGCCTTCCTCGATAAATGGGCTATCTAATACTGAAAGAATTTTTCAAATCGGACCAGTAGTTCCTGAGATTAGTGCGTTCAAACAAACAAACAAACTCTTCAGCTTTATAATATTAGTAAAGATAACCGGAATAGAGCGGTAATGTTATGCGTTTTATATGAAAACCAATTCCGCCAAAGTGCTGCGGCGCTGCGCCGCGCCGGTACTGCGCTCTGATTGACCGTCTGATGGCCATTGATGGATGACACAGATCACTGGTTGGTCGAATTGCTATTATGTCAGTGACAAATCACTGACCAGTTGCGTAATTTTATGGCTCTCATTAATACTCTATCCGGTTATATGCTCAATGGACTGCGCAGACCTTTTGTGGCATAATTCTGCTTATTGTACACGATTGCTTATATACCATAAAACATAATCAAGTAATTGGTGTTTTATGTGCAGTCTTTTAAGCTGAAATCGAGATTGTTTTGTTATTGTATCGTTTCATCTACGTAGCCTTCTTATTTATATCTAATTCTATGGCTTTATGAGAATTTGGGCACCGGCAAAGACACATTGTACGGCCGGCTTGTCTGTGTGTATACCAATCAGCCCAGGCATATCTTTCCCATTGGGCACTCTGGGTATATGCCTATGGCTCCACGATTCTTGGGGCCCCCGATAGGTTAAAGGGCATAGATACCAATAGCAATTTCTTTCGCTAAATAGTTTTTCTGTGGTTCCAATGTAGAGAGTAGTCCTATCTTGTCTGATACAAAGGAATAAATGTGTTACATGGACCAAGTCCTAAGTCATTTATTACGGTTATTAGACATCGTCGACGAATTCCCACCAGATTTCTAAATCAATATTAATGACAATTTCAAAGATGATGATGATTTTCCAATGCCAAATTATAAATTACTTGTAAAACCTCATTAAAAATACTTCTTAATATACATTATTCAAACATGTTACCAACCTAATTATCCGATATTTAATTAGGTTGTTGACGCCCTTTATCACGCCTTTATCGATAGAATTTTTGCCTGTAAGTCATAATATTTATAAGAAGGCTTCATAACCAATTTAAAATTATATAATGCATGGCCACCATGGTTCAAGCCTTGTCGTGGCGGTGGGGCTCAGTAGCCTAAGGTGAACCCAGTGCTTTGGGCGAAGCCAATTGAATCGAGGGAGCTGCTCTTTGTACCCCTCTTATGGGGGGACAAGGGGTGAGTATGCGAACTTCACCCCATTGTACTTTCCCGACGTTGGGAGGGGTTTTTCTGTGTAACCCCTCTGTGGAGGTTGCGTCGGTCCCCTGAGGGACTGATTAGCCGTCAAGGTGCCCTGTTTGCGCAATAGATCCGGGACCTCACCAAAGGCGGCATTAGTGGCACTTGCCGGGGTTTAGTGGGTAGAGCTGCGTCCACTTTACCACCTTTCGGGCACAGCATTTCCCGGCGTAATAGAGAAAAAAGGTAGGTACATAAAAATGTGTTGATTATTTTAGGGTTCCGTACCCAAAGGGTAAAACAGGACCCTAGTAGTAAGCCTCCGCTATCCGTCCGTCCCTGCTTTTATGTCCCATCTTCTTATAAGATAGGTACAAAGAGCCCCCTCGGCTCAATTCTCTTCGCCCAAGGTGCTAAGCTCACCCTAGGCTACTGAGCACCACCGCCACGATAAGGCCTGAACCATGGTGGGCACATTTTATGTACCTATATACCTAAAGAAATAAAAAAAAAATGTTCTTGTTTTAATTGCTCACGATTATTTTCATGAAGATCATCTGTACTTATAAGCTTAGGTAGTAATTGTTACGATCGTTGTACATAAATTAAATAATATTATTATACTATCATTTAATATGATACAGATAAGATTCCTGTTTATCACCTGGCCCCTTGTACGGTTTACCTTTGCCAAAACGTCTTAATCGTCCTTAATTACCCACATAACAATAAATATCTGCCCCGTGCCCGATTGTCCACCAAACAACAAGTCACCACATTTAAACTATGTTTGTATGTACGTGTTAGTTATGTTAAAAACTCGCAAACTGGCTTGGGCCACTTATATACTACGAAGAATAAAATTTTATTAATACTATGTATAAATATAATTAATTTCAATATATCAAAGTAATTATACACATTGATTTATATTGTTTACGGGAAGTTATAATTGTATTACACAATATGTTTTGTATTGCATACATTGTACTTCGGCCAGCCACGTTCTGTCCTTTTTTTAGTTGCCTTTACTCGCTGAAGTGTCCCGGGTCTGACTACAACAGGACCCCCCGTGACCGGTCGATTCCCTCAAAAGGGCTAACCGGGCTTCATTCTAGAATGGGGGAACTCCGACAACCTGAAGCACCCCCAACGACGCTGGAACTTTTCTACCGGGGCAGGTATCCTATCTTACGCCGACTCCCTTTAGACCGGAGGCAGGAGGGCATAGCGCACCCCCGTTCGTCGCTCGCGGGGGGAGGCCTCATTGGCGGCCTCCTCTTACCCGCTCGTCGGCCTCATTCTGGGACATTACTGGCTTACTGTAAACTTTTTTAGTCCTCCCGTAACCAACGTAAGTTGGGAAGGTCGGATAATTATAAAGTATCCGAAACGTTGGGATTATAAAAATCTTAATTAGTAATATGTAAACTGGTTTATGTTGAAAACGTCAAACACAAAAAAGTAATTTGAATAAAGAACAGTCGATTCCTATATTAAAGTGCAATGTATAATAACTCACCACCGAGGGCGTAGCAGACGAGATCCTTGGAGTTGTATGTGTACGTGCTCCAATACGCCTTGTTCTGGGCATCTAGTTTACTGCGCTCCTCGAAGTCCTGAAATAAAACATGTACCGGTGAAGGAAGAAAGGAAAACAAAGGAAGGAGATTAAGTTCTTAGAATGTGCGAAATTCACCACTCCATATTGGGCCAACGCATCGGTGAACTATGGCCCAAAACATTCCTCGCCTGATTTCGAGGAAGAGACCCGTGCCCAACAGTGGGACATATAAGGGTTGATATTATTAATACATATTATATATCAATTCTTAATTTAACATTTAAATTTTACCAGATTTTAATTAATTCAGTGTCCAAACAGGCTAAAGATTTTTAGAAGTCTATTTTATTACGATATCCTATTCTAGAAAATCCCTATACATATCATTTATGTTACAATATTTTCTTACAGTGGAATGACTAACGCCCGAAGACTCAAACGAATCTCAAATTTAAGACGTACTTAAACTCGTGTTGTCCCTCTTTTTTTCTTTGAATCTGACACGTCGTAGCATGAGTTTAAGTACGTCTTACATTTGAGATTCGTTTGAGCATTCGGGCATAAGCAATAGATACAGCACAAAAAATATGTAAAACCTATTTACTATCACGATTAAGATTAGTTGAGTGCAAAAGCACTGGAATGTTGTTTATTGGTTTATAATGTTTACGAGTTACACGATTGCTGTAATGTATCCGAAACGTCGAGCATATAAAAATCATAAACCGCAATAAAATAAAAGTTCTTCCACTATGTATATTATTGTATTAATATATAGCTAAGGCATACTAGATGACATAAGGAAATACAAAAACCATACTACACAACGGGAATTTCATATACATGAACAGGAAAACAAAACATAGTAATGGAATATAGAAACATAGCCATGTATTGTTTACAATGTTATTAAAATTTTAAAGTAGCACGTTAAATCAAGTATTGAACAGTTCTATGCAATACTTTTGAGAAAAAGTAAACTTATAGCATCTTGTTAGAAAAATTGGGTCTCAGTCTTTAGGGTATCATACTAGCGGTTTGCGAGCGGCTGCGGCGCGAAGCGGACGTGCAACGAACACCGAATTCGTTGCGGACGCGCAACAAGATGGCCACGAATAGCAGCGTGGACGCTATTTTTAACAGACTTTAAAAAGGAGGAGGTTCTCAATTCGTCGGAATTTTTTTTGTACTGCCTCGTATAGTTGCCAGACGTTACATTTTACGTAACTTTTATTCATTTCATGTAACATGTATGTTAAGTTTGACTGTTGTGTGTCTGTGGCGTCGTAGCTAACAAACTAGTGAACCGATTTTGATGCTGTTTATTATATTTAAAAGCGTTCTTGTTATTGCGTTGGGATATAAAAAATATTTTATCATAATAACTTTACAAAATGTTTTCGAGGATACGGGAGTGTCTCTCCAAGTTGTACATTTTAAATCTGTCGTTGGTCTGATCGCCGAGTGTCAGTCGTATGACACTCAGCAGTGTAATTACTGGCACCGAGACTTAACATCTTATGTCTCAGGATAGGCAACACATAGATGAGTTGCATGGGCTCGTTCCAGGTAAACTAGTTCATGTTCATGGGCGACGTCGATCGAAGACCATCAGGTGGTACGTTTGCCAGTTTGCCTATCCAACTAACATAAAAAAAAAATACTTTAATTTACACATGATCGTGAAATATAGCGTATCAAATCACTGTTGCGTGTTTATACACAAGATTACCTACGTCATATCCACCGATATAAGACTAAGTACGTATATATATTTTCGGAGCTTGAATAAACAATAGCTGATTTCACACGGAGTGACCATTATATTATAGCTTTATACGGTTTTTATGGCCTCTGAATAATTTACAGCAACCAAAAAAAACCATTAAAAATCAATACACTATACTAGTACAAATGGACTAAAATGAGCATTAATATCATCAATTATTATAGTACATAAGTAAAAAATGATGATTAATATTAACGTTAACATTATGAAAAAATATTGGAACCACCAGTTTGCCTACCCCATCTCAAGATACAAGATTCATGACCAGTAAGGATAACATGCGCGCACGACAAAATTTTGTCTACACCTTTTCTCATATTATCTCATACTAGCGACCCGCCCAGGCTTCGCACGGGTGCAATGCTGATACTAAATATTTTATAAAATGTCTTTATATACAACGTTCACAGCTACAATAAAAACATGTTTTCTCTAGAGGTTACTCTTGAAATATGTTGTTGAATACGTCCGGAAAAACATAAATGAATTGTAACAAAAGTGATATTCATAGTAGGGATATCCGCAATATACACTAATGTTATATTGCTTAAAATCGCTTCGTAAATAAGCCATTAGTTCTCATAAAGTATCAAAATATTAATTGTGGGCTATCCCTAAGAGATAGACATAGGTACACTACAAAGGATTTTTTGAAGACCTTTTTTAGGTGTACAATACTGTAGTACATTATTTTGATCATTCTTGTCGGATTTAGTCAGCGTTTGCAATGTAAGCGCAAAAAAATGTGTTTAGTTACGACGTCATTACAAACCTCTCAAATTATCAGTGTTTATCTACTTTATTATGCATGTATTACACACATAAACCATCATCTTGAATCTCTCTATCTATTAAAAAAAACTATCTAGCAAAATGTCATATATAGGGACAGACAGACGGGAAGCGACTTTGTTTTTTACTATGTTATTTATTTATATCTTTAAATGAGCAATTCTTGTGTGTATATATATATATATATATATATATATTCCATATATATATATCCAATTATATATATATATATATATATAATCTCGGAATCTCGGAATCGGCTCCAACGATTTTCATGAAATTTAGTATATACGGGGTTTCGGGGACGATAAATCGATCTAGCTAGGAATCATTTTTAGAAAATATCATTTTATTTAAAAAAAAAGGTACTGATAGTTAATACGAGAAAAGGTGTAGACAATTTTTTTTTTGTTTTTTTTTTATATTAGTTGGATAGGCAAACTGGCAAACGTGCCACCTGATGGTAAGTGGTCGACGTCGCCCATAAACATAAACTAGTTTACCTGGAACGAGCCCAGCCAACTCATTTATGTGTTGCCTATCCTGAGACACAAGATGTTAAGTCTCGGTGCCAGTAATTACACTGCCTGTCTTGCCCTTCTCTCCGAAACACAGCAAAGCTGTTTCACGGGAGAAACAAGCAAGATGGTGGTACCCATGCAGCCGGGAGCGCGGCACAGCGCTTCCCTCCCACCGGGTGTCGTGCGCGCATGCTAGCCCTACTGCATCTACATTTATAAACCCAGGACTAGATATATATTTCTAGATCTCCACAATTACCTGCAACTTCTGCACCAGCTCGATGGTGACGTCGGCTATCTTCTCGATGTGTTTCGCGCCCGCCATGTCCGTCGCCTCCGACCATTTCTCCTTCACAGACTCTATCGTCACCGGGTCACTGGGCTTCCCCCTGAGGAAATACCCATTTATAAAAATAAGTTTCCGACGACCCTGTGGCTCAATGGTTAGCGCGTTGGCGCTCAAGCCGGAGGTTGGGGGTCGAATGTATTGAATGAATCGTAAGCTTACCAACGGGCTTGGGTTTAGCGTGATGTGATTGTTAAAAAATTGACATTACTTTTTCTTTATCGAAGGCATCAAGGGTCTGCGCGTCCTTCTTATCTTTCTTGGGACTTATTTTTAGAACAGTAAAAATAGCAAACTTAGCAATTGATACAAAATGACAGTGATGACGATAATTATGATGTTTAGTATTGACATCGAGCATATAACCGGATAGAGTAGTGATGAGCCATAAAATTCCTAAACTGGTCAGTGATTTGTCACTGACGTAATAGCCATTCAACCAACCAGCGATCTGTATGTTCGTCGCACCGGCCAATCATCCATCCAGTCCGCCAATCAGAGCGCAGAACCGGCGCAGCGTCGCATTACTTTGACGGAATTTGTTTTCATACAAAACACAACATTACCGCTCTTTCAGTTATATTATGCTCGATGATTACCGCTTGGTGACGATGATTCATTGATGGTCGCAAACGTTATATTTAAAGTAACGAAATAAGTGAATAAATTACATTGAAATGTTAAAAGTTAATATAATTCGTACATTAAGTAAACTCTGTAAAACATTATTATTGTAATTAAAACATAAATTTATGCAAACATATGCGTACTTATAAATATTTATGTATAAAAATATCTTTAGTTTCAAGTTGAAATGTTCTAAAGTATTTAACCCTATGGGATCTTAAAAAATGTAAGATCCTACCAATAGGTATTACAAACGCGAAAGTTTGTAACAATGTATGGATGTATGTTTGTTACTCTTTAACGCAAAAAGTACTAAATAAATTTTAATTAAACTTTACAATAACATTGCTTATACATCAGAATGACACATAGTCTATAATTCCCTGTACTCCCACGTGAAACGCTGTGAAACCGCGGGGCGTTACTAGTAAAATATATTCCAGCTGTTCTTACCTCAACGGTGCTCCGTTAGACCTGACCAAATGCGCTTTGCTGGCAAAGCCGAGGGTGGAGTCGATGATGGTACCGCTCTCCGAGAACGATTCGTGCACCATGTACGCCTGCGGAGACAATACAAGATAAAGGGGACACGGGACTATGGTTCCTGAGCAGTTGATATGGGGAATAGCCGACAATGTTCATTGATGGCTAATGACAATGTCTAGTGAATGCTAGGAACAACAATATATGGAATTGACATTCGCGTATACCTGAAAGGGACAGGCATATTTTACAGGGATACCAAATTCATAATAACAAGTCTACTTATTTTCTTGAAACAAGTGTATTTAAAATAATAATAAAAAACTGGAAAAGGTTGATAGACAACTATAAGAACTAGCCCTACCCAAACATTTATTGTAATTTTAGACAGCTGCATTTTTCCGGATTATTGAAAATATGTAATGACTAAATAACTAACCGCTAAAAACATAAATAATAAAAAAGAAGGAAAGAACTAGATCATACATATTATTAATAATATGTATGATCTAGTCTATGTAGTACTTAGCCTTTTAGGATAGCAATAAACATATTTGTTATTATTGTGTTTATTTCGAAGATTCCAGTCACCCTATTTATATAATACCACATTCTTGGGTAATCTGCCTATAACAAAACTGGTATCACAATATCTTATAAACCGACCAAATTAAAAAGTAGTACAAAATGGTGGACATATGTGACAAACTGTTCGCGATTGAGAATGTTTGTATGGCATACAAATTTAGTCGATAATTTTTTGTTGGGCACATCCTTGTTGTGCCCAACAAACAAAGTGTGATATTCTGACAAAGACAAAAGAAAGTGTCTATGTCTCTGTCACTGTTGGAGTTTTTCGTATGTTGTTATCTCGTTCTAATCGATATTATTATTAGCTTGTCAAATCTGTTGATACTTGATCTTAGAGTGAATGGTGTGTACATAGACTAGACCTTTTTTTTCGGAAGATCGGAACACAAATTAACAACAAAATAACAAACGGAACAGAAATTAGAAATTGCATCGGTAGTTCAGTGGTAGAATCCTCGCCTGCCAAGACTAGACCAGTGGTCCGCAAAGTGTGTGCGACACACTGGTGTACCGGGGTCATGCTAAATGGGAGCCAGATAAATACAGATGCAAATCACGCGTGCTCACGAGCGAGGCGTTTTGTTTGGTTCATATCTACTAAGTCCACTAGTGTGAAACTGTTGATTGACAAAATAAATATTTACTTAAAAACTGAAAACTAAATTTTCATTTACGGTCTGCCTCCAAATATTTTCGTTTTCCTAGATGTAAGTTTACGAACCACTGGACTAGACTATTGTCTGTGAATTTCTTGTGAAGGAGAAAGTCACATTCTACAACTATATAATATATTATAATCCACCCAAAAATAATTGTAATTTGTAAGTTAAATTGTTCACGGTTGTACGATTCACAATCTTTCGACAGTTTACAATCTCGCGAGATAGATTGTAATCTACCGGTATTTACAATCTCAGTGACATATACATAGAAATGATATAAACATATAGGACAAGATCTCATTGGCAATGCAAGATATATTTCAGTAACAAAAGAACTTGTGGTATTGTCAAATATTGGGGAACATAGCAGATGCCTGTAACATTGGATCTTATGATTCAAAGATGTTCGCTAAATAATGTTTGCACATTACTAATGTAAGCCAGGTAGAAACTTACACCCCACCATGGCGAAGCTAATTGAGCCGAGGGGGTTCTTTGTACCCCTCTTATAAGAGGGGACAAAAGGCAGAAGGCAAGGGACGAGGACGGGAACCTCACCCCATTGTACTGTCCCGACGTTGGGAGGGGTTATTCTGTGGTGCGGGACAGCTCTTCTATGGAGGTGGCGTCGGTCCCCTGAGGGACTGACTAGCCGTCGAGGTGCCCTGTTTGCTCATTAGATCCGGGGCACCTCACCAAAGGCGGCATTGGTGGCACTCGCCGGGTCTTAGTGGGAAGATCTGCGTCCACTTACCAGCTTTCGGGTGCAGCGAGTCCCACAGCGAGACCCACTCCTCGGCGGGATGCCTCAGAGCATTTCCTGGCGTTAAAGAAAAAAAAGGTAGAAACTTTACAACTAAACTTTTAATGAACACTCACAACAACAGGTGCGATAAGATCTGGTTTCATCGCCTGGAACATCTCTGGGGGAAGAATATCCTCTGTGAGACGGGAAGCTGCCGTTGGCACTATAGTGTTCACTTTGATATTGTACTTCGCTCCTTCGATAGCTAGAGTGCTTGCTAATCCAACCAGCCCCATTTTTGCAGCACTAAAATCGTTGACACATTAAGAGTATATCTCGAAAACACTATAGATAATTGTGTGGTGTTCGTTTTTTTAACCAACTTCAAAATGAAGGCGACTCTCAATTTGAGTTATGTTTTTTGTATGTTTGTTCCACGATTACTCCGCCAGTTATGACTGGATTTCGATGATTCTTTTTTTATTTGAAAGCTGATGCTTCCAATGTGGTCCCATTTTTTTTTCAAATGTACAAAATATTGCGTTTCCCATTGAAGTCGATTGATTTTTTAAGTCCATATTAATTTTTTGCTATGCAATAGATTAAGTTGATAAATACAACCATTGTATTTAATATAATTATACAGTTTATCCCGAAACTTAACGTCAAACGAGAACCGGGCGATATACTAGTAACTAGGTTATACCAGTTCTAAGAAAAATAATAAAAAACCCGTGTCACTTATTATGAGGTAATACTATCCTATATCTAGATAGGTTCTGTAGTCACAAATTTGCCGATTTTTCGGTGATTTTTTTTAAATAATTCTAAATAGCAAATGTTTTACATTTACTATTTAGAATTATTAAAAAAAAAATTGTGCCATGCTCCATTGCAGCCGAATTGGGCCGGCATGAGGGCAACACATGCATAATCTCTGGTTCTGGTCTAAAACTTCGAATGCTCGTTTGCCCTCCTATGCTATAAAAAAATATAACCATGCTATTGATTACAGTTACAAATACATTCCTATGTAAGTATATCCATTATTTCTATATTATATATTATATACACAGTAATCAATAGCATTTTTATTTAGGATTACGTTTCAAAAAAAATCACTGCAAAATTGGGAAATTTGTGACTACCGAATCTAAGGTTGTAGTCTCTGGTGTCAATTTTCAAATAAGTTGGCATCATTAATGTTATGTTCCTGGAATCTGGTATATTTCTTTCTTCTTTATGTCTTCTTTATTCTGAATGTGGCAGATATTTTCACTAGTTCAATTTACAGTTTTTAAGCCAGAGACCGAGGGGCCCCATGAACTTGGGGGGCCCCAGAGCACTGCACCGTCTAGCCCTCCGGTAGCTACACCACCTACCTATGACTAAGGTTACACAAGTCGCTCATCTTTCCATACAAACGCAGAACAGTGATTTCTACAATGTTTGACGTTGACCATCAAAAATTATGGACAATATAAATTGATCCTGTTGTTGACAAGATCAATTTTTTTTTTCAAAAAATAAATAAAAAAAAGATATTTTTTTATAGCATAGGAGGGCAAATGAGCATTCGTAGTTTTAGACCAGAACCAGAGATTATGCATGTGTTGCCCTCATGCCGGCCCAATTCGACTGCAATGCAGCATGGCACATTTTTTTTTTAATAATTCTAAATATGACATCTTGGCTAACCTGGAGTGTGACTTCAATAATTATATTATGTTATCAATATTTTAATTTAATTATAGTTGGAGGGCCATAATTGAGATTGACTTTATTTTCGACACTTGATAGGTATTCATTTTCAAACGTAGTCCAGAAGTGTGACTTCAATAATTATATGTTATCAATGTTTTAACTTAAGGTTACACAAGTCGCTCATATTTCCATACAAACGCAGAACAGTAATTACTACAATGTTTGACGTTGACCATGAAAAACTAAGTATAATATAAATTGATCTCGTCGTTATCTATGACTGTATGTACCCAAAATCGTAAAAAAATATAAAGTAAAAAAATACAAGCTTCTAAACTTTCATTTCAACACTGATTTTAGCCAAACTTTGGGCGAAAATAAATAGTACACGGAGTACGAAAACTCAAAAATAAAGCCCGTACAGACATAGTTTAGTTATTCACAAGTTAAAATAAATTTATTTTAAAAAGATATACTTAATAGTTTTTCTATAATAACTGTTTTGCTAAAAGGACATTTTAGGAATGAATCATTGTGCATTTCATTCTAGCACACATGTTCGCGCACTATGCCTGGTGAGATAGCATTCATTTAGTTGAGACTTCGCGCCGTCAACTTGTTCAACCTTAAGACTTCTTACATAATATGTATTTACCTGTAATTTGATTGGCCGAAATTTCCCAAAAGACCAGCATTACTAGAGGTCATTATAATGCGGCCATATTTTTGTTTCTTAAAAGTTTCCCATGCTGCTTGGGTGGTTTTATAAGCACCCTTAAGATGGACTGCATGAACTAAATCCCAATCCTAAAAAAAAAAGAGTGAAACACTGGAAATACATCAATTTGAATGATAACATATACAAAAATATATAGTTATAATAAATAGGTAAAAAGAGATTCTACAAGTGCTATTGTTGATTGACCAAAAAAATGACCCCTTTTTTTAAGTATAAAAAATAAAATAAAAAATAATTTTTTGTAACTAAATTGTAGTAATCACTGATGCTAAATATTAATTAGATTATACATTTATATTACACTATAAATATCCTCAATCTACCTGTTCAGACATTTTCTGGAAACTTCTATCCCGGAGAATTCCGGCATTGTTAATAAGTATATCAACACGGCCATAACTGTCGAGCGCGGTTTTGATGATCTTCTCCCCTTCTATAACTGAGTTGTAATCAGCAACTGCTTCTCCTCCTATAGAAAAAACAACAATGAAACCTTGCAATATATAGATGCAGTGGTCGGTCCTTGGGCTCGTGCCCTAAAGGCGGAGAACGTGGCCCTGTTGCGACGTCCGCAACGGGTCATGGCCGTCAGGGCCGTCCGTGCATACCGTACGACCTCGTATGAGGCTGCGTGCGTACCGCGGGGTACTGCGCCATGGGACCTGCACGCTGGGGCCCTAGCGCGTGAGTGGAGAAGACGACGGGGAGAGGAGGAGGAGGTCTCGGACGAGGAGGAGACTTGGCGGAGCCGCCTGAGTAAGCGGGTGCCAGTGGGGTGAGCGGCTCAGAGAGCCGAGCGCCAACACCACACGGTGTTGACCGTCGGTCCAATCCTGGAGCAGTGGGTTGACCGGCGGCACGGCGCAATATCCTTCCACCTTGCGCAGATCCTGACGGGGCACGGATGCTTCGGAAGGTGTAGGAGATCGGATTTATTCCGAATGTAATACATTTGCAGATGAGGAAATATAATTTGTTTAAAGGAAATATTTTACAATGATGTGACTTATTTTTAAACGTGCCGATCGCAGCGGCGGTCACTGGACGACTCACATAACACTTTTACAAAATAACTTACACTGGTAACACTAATATTAAATAAAGGTTATACCAACATAAAGATTTGCCAACATTACAAATAATATATTGCGTCGCTTACAGAAGGTATCTGTGGAAGGTGGCAGGGGCGGAGGACTCGCTCGGGTGTCAGCGGTGAGGACACCGCTGACCACACCCTGGCGGAGTGCCCTGCTTGGGCAGAGGCAAGGGCCCCCTCATCGCTGAGTTTGGCGCGGACCTGTCACTCCCTGCGGTCATCCGAGCGATGACCGTCAGTGAGAGCACATGACAGGTGGTCCTATCCTTCTGCGAGGATGTGATGTTGCAGAAGGAGCAGGCCGAGCGGGAGAGGGAGCGCACTGGCGCCTCTCCTCGCAGGAGAGCACGGCGGTGCGTCCGCCTGTCGCCGCCATGCTCTCCTGCGAGGAGAGCACTGCGAGGAGAGCACGGCAAGGAGAGCCGATCGAGTGTGCCTTAAGCGGAGAAGGAGGAGGGGATGCCACCCCCTGCCTCCAGAGAAGAGTGCCGTATGGCACATCGTTGTGGCCCGATACGGACGTCCACAGCTCTCGCGCCGGGTCACCCAAACGAAGAAGAGAACACCGCAGGGGTTTAGTGGGTAGAGTCTGCGTCCACCTAACCATCTTCTCGGACGCAGAGAGTCCCACATAGCCGCTTGCCCGACCCCGGACCCGGTGGTATGCCTAAACGCATTCCCCAGCGAAATCAAAAAAAAAAAAAAGTGGTTGGTCCTTGTTGGATGCAAATGGTAGATCAGTCATCTAGTCATTCATGTCACTTGAAGTCAGGCTGGTTTCCGCAACTCGTCGCTTTTTTGCGCTTATTTTGCGTGCTTAGTAGTCATTCATTGAAAAGACCCATTATATGAACACTGTTGGGTATGGGTTTCCTCCTTGAAATCAGACGAGGGACTGTTATTATTATTATTTTATTTTGAGAAAAAAAACCATATTTTCAAAATTAAAAATTGATTGTTAATAATAAATTAGAAAAAAATTTCAATCCCAAGTGCTGTTTGTGAAAACATTTATACTGTTTTCATGTTTTTATAGCAAGAAGATTCTTAGTAATAAACAAATAAATTAAAGAGAATTATTGATAAGCAGTACATTTGTCTTATATCTTATCAAAATATAGTTCAGTGATCCTGCATGACCTTATTTTTAGAAAGCTGTTATAAATTATAATTACATCTTTAGCTTCACAAAGTTAAATAACAGTATATATATATATATATATATATTATATATACTTAAAAAATTTATAGGTTAACTATAATACCAAGCAATAAGCCCACCCATTGTTTTAAATAGTATTTTTTATTGAATAGTTTATATTATAGCCTATTACTGTACGGGCCAACACATACATTTCGCGGCATAAGCAGTTTATGCCACATTACCCATTATTCATTAGTAATTTTTAAAGTCAGTTGTGCACTGACCACCAAAGTCCACGGTGCTATCATTTTATCATCTATTCATAAATAACAGTTTCAATAGATCAAAATTTACTGTAAACTTTTCTATCATTTTATCAACTACTCTTTCTATCAACCAAAGACTAGTATGTCCCAGCCTGTTCAATTATAGTACTTTAATTGGATTTGGTTGTTATTAAATTCTACTTACCCTTAGATTTAATTTCTTTAACGACTGCATCAGCGAAGTTTGACTTGCCGACACCATCGCGGGCGCCACCCAGGTCATTAACTACCACTTTAGCACCACGAGAGGCTAGAAGTAATGCGTACGCCTTCCCTAAGCCACCACCGGCACCGGTGACTATAGCTACACGGCCATCGAATCTCAGCTCAACCATTTTATTTCCTGCAAACAACAGTCCACTCGCTATCACTCGTTAAAAAAGTCGTATTATGTCAAAGTCCACGCAAATTATTACATGCATAATCTCACTTTAAATTACTAGTAAACCCATGACTATAAACTTAAGACGTAACATTTTGGTCAAATTAGTACATAACTGTAAAGAAGTTTTAAGTTTTTGTGTTAAATCCGGTTTTATAGTCTTACACCATGAAAACAACAAACAAATTAAATAAAGTTGAACTTAAAAGAATTGCCCTAATATCTAACTATCTAACCATAAACCAGGACAAATAATAAAAACCAAAAAAAAATAACATTTAAAAACAAAATAAGCGAAGTAGTATTTAAAAATACAAATAATTATTAATAAAATTTACAAATTAGAAATTACCACTATTACACACGTCAGACCACTATTGAAATTATTGAAATTGAATTGTTGCCACTTGCCAAATGCCAATGCCAAATACGTCTGTCAACTGTCAACTGTCAAGTGTCGAGGTCTCTCCATGAAGTTAGGAAATAAGAGGATGTGCCCTTTCATTAAACTTACAGCTGTAAGTGGGTGCCTGATCCGCCATATTGAGTGCCCTTTTCATAGTAGTATTCTCTAAATAGGGTGCGCGCACGATAAGTCTGCGCGCGGCGAATAGAGGAACTAAAATGACAATCTGCCATATTGCTCTAGACAGGTGATACTAGTGGTTAATGTATTTTTTTAAATTAAGGTTACACAAGTCGCTCATTTTTCCTTACAAACGCAGAACAGTAATTACTATAATGTTTGACGTTGACCACGAAAAACTAAGTATAATATAAATTGATCTCGTCGTTATCTATGTGTGTATGTACCCAAAATCGTAAAAAAAAAATACATTTAAAAAATACAAGCTTCTAAACTTTCGTATTTGAACACTGATTTTAGCCCAACTTTGGGCGTAAATAAATAGTATACTGAGCACGAAAGCTCAAAAATAAACCCCGTACAGATATAGTTTAGTTATTCAATAGATAAAATAAATTTATTTTGAAAGATACACTTATTAGTTTTTCTATAATAACTGTTTTACTAAAAGGACATTTTCGGAATTAATCATTGTGCATTTCATTCTAGCACGCATGTTCGCGCCTTATGTCAGGTGAGATAGCAATTATTTTGTTAGAGTTCGCGGCATCGACTAGTTATGGCATGCTATAAGTGTTAAAAAGTGCTGGTAGAGAGATAGTGCTAAAGGTAAAAAGGCTTGTGAACAAGAAAGCTATCATGATGGCTCTGCAATTTCATTCAATCAAGTGCGATCTCGCAAGAGTTGGGTGATACAAATCGTATATAAATACGAAAACTATATAATGGTCCAATATCTAAAAATCGCTTACTAGCTCGTTCGAAATCTATGTATTACGATATCTAGATATTTGCGTATCGAATACTCGCACACGTATCTATATCTATGCAGTATGCGATACGATACGCATTGGTCGCTCGGCCTGCGAGAGCGAGTGAGATACAAACATTACACTACTTACAATTAGAGCCGTACGGCAACATTCGCAAATCGCAATGTTTCACTATTGTGACTCACACAATATCAGATTTTTGAACATGATATTGTTATGGATTGTTATGGAATTTAAATCTTGAATCTTAATGTTATATAAATAAAGCTTAGTTTCAGTAACTCGCACAATATCAGATTTTTTAACAATTTTAATGATATTGTTATGAATATTAAATTTAAGCCTTAATGTAATATGAATAAGGCATATATGCAGTTAAATATCAATAATGGTATTTGACGCGTGTATCGGATCAGATTTATGAATATATAGAATTCAAAATCGAGCGTAAAATATCTAGATATTAAAATACATAGTTTTGAAATCAGATATTGAAAACCAGTATCTGATTCAGATACGATACCCAGAAAAAGCGATACGACCCATGCTTAGATCTCGCGTCACCTACTTAACAGGTTAGTCTCGTGAACACCACAACAAAACTTTGAAAAAAACTAAAATAATGTAACTAATCTAAGTCTATACTTTTATTTTGGAAAACGCTCGTCAAAATTTTCATGTTAGAAATATTATGACAATGTGATGCCAAATCAAACGTAAATTATGTAATGAAATTTTACGGATTGTTTTGATATTTTCAGGCATTTCGGGACGAACTGTTTCTACAATAATTGTGAATGAAGGATCTAAGGCAGCAC
This sequence comes from Helleia helle, assembly GCA_963853865.1. NCBI lineage: Eukaryota > Metazoa > Arthropoda > Insecta > Lepidoptera > Lycaenidae > Helleia > Helleia helle. The sequence goes on along the minus strand of OY971433.1, from coordinate 11,422,353 downwards.
AAGCTTCAACGAAGCCAGGAAAGAAAAGTGCATGCTATTATTATTATTAATATATATTTTACATACTTATGCCATTCTTTATCAAAAATAATAAATGTATTTAATAAAAAGTAATAAATTACATGCTTTTATTTCAATGCTCAATGAGGAAGTATAATAATAATGTATCATTGATTTTTTTGTTTACCAACAACTGATAACACAGATACAACTTATTTTTGACGTGACAACGTCTTATAATTCGATGGAGCCGGCTGCAAGAACGAACGGACGAACAAAAAAACATGACGTATGCGGCGTTACCTCGCTCTGAGGCGTTCCATTTTCTTGTGACGTTGTCACGTTCAACTATCGTCAGTAAACCGATTTTTTGCATAGATTTTTTACAGTTATAGTTATAATAGTGCATCAATCACGTCTTATCATGGCAAACACCACATGATCAGTTAAATCACAGCAAAAAATAGTGACTTCAACAAATTAGTACAAGAATATTGTAATATTATATTATATATTATATCAATAGGATGTATACAGATTGTGACATTTATACTATATGCATATTATAAAATAATGTTATTCTTTCAAAAAAGACTGCAAAACTACAATTTGAAACTGTTTCTGTAAGAACTAAACTGGCAACATTTTTTAAATTGGCAGCAGCGCCATACCTATGTGCAGAGTTAACGTGCGCGCACTCTAGTTTGTGGTTTTGCAGTCAAAACCCTAGCAATGGTAGCCATGTTAAGTGCCGATTTGAGTTGTAGGTATACCTTTTTTTCGTAGGTATGCCTAGTCCTTCTATATTATTATGTCTATGAGGTCTCTCGGACATAGGCTGCGTTCCGATTTAGACTGCGAGAACTGTACAGTGCTCTTACTGGGAGAAATTCGTTCCGTTATAGACTACCGTATACTATCACAGTGCTCTAGGAAACATAATATGACGTCATGAACCGTTGCCATTTTTACACTGCGAGCACTGTACAGTGCTCTTACTAGGAGAAATTTGTTCTGTTTATACTAACAGTATACAGTTGTAGTATGACGTCGCAATATAATATGACGACATACATGGTCGCCATTTTTCTACTGTGAGTACTGGTGGTTTCGAGGGCATGCATGATACGCTCAGTGATTGACCAATTGACTAACTGAATTTGGCGCCTGACGGGGACAAATCAACTTTATGTTTTTTTGTTGCTAATTTGTTTATTTGCCGACTTTCGGTGATTGGCGAGAAAAAAAATTGGTTGTCTATAAAGTGGTTTATCGACGATAGATAAATCAAATAACAACGTCATAACAAAACGCAAGCGTACAATGAGCGTAACGGGACAATGAGTATTACGGGTCATTTTCGTGCATGCAGCAGGCGTTCATTGATTTATAATTTACTAGGCGCAGTCACGTCAAAAATATAGTTTGTTCGATGTTATTTTTTTATTATTAAAATTTGTATCTATAATTGTAATTTTTATTTTAACAACTTTTTACTTTGTTCGCCGCTACTATTTGACATTATTTTTTAATTGATATTCATTCTTATAAAGTGAGAGAGCTACTGTCGCTGCGTAGTGCGTACCATCACCGTAATTGAAACATCACTGCTGAATGCTGACTGATGTGGCAAGTTGCAATTTACCAAAACCTTATAAGAGATTATAATCCAACACTTAAATTATGTTGAAGTACTACCGATAGCGCGATTTAATTACGTTACAGTGACATCTATTCACACAAATAGAAACCTTTTCTAAGACACGCAATAATTAATTTTGTTTTTACTTATTATCGGTTGTATCTACTTATGACTGTTATGTTATGTGAAAATTAATATTCTATTGAAAATTTATATGTCAGACACCTAGAAACTATTTCTTCAGTAGGAGTCCGATAACGAACGGCTTGCGTTCATGTTATGAATGATTCTGACCTTATGAAAGAAACTGTTTTATAATTGGAAATAAAAAACTTGATAAATAAAAATATTAATTTTGATGAAATTATCTGATAAAACAATTAAAATTTTAATATAGGTACCTATCACGGTCACCAACACTAGAATTTGCTTAAAACTGGAATTTTTACCACATAATAATATTAGGTAATTTTGAACCTCTTTTCAACTCTCGATATTTAGGTTCTGTTGCAAACGCCTTAATCACGACGATAATGAAGAAGCAGGTTTTAAAATGAACGTAAATACTTTTGATATACCTACTTACTTATCAAAAGCTTTGTTAGCTTTCGATATGTAATTAAAAACGTGGTAAATATTCCGATTTCAATAGTTATAATAGGTATGAATAACTTTATCGAATAACAATGCATTCCTAACAGGAAGTGACTTTTAAAACTCGCTATCAGTCATTCAGAAAACAGTTGTCTCTACATAATTTTCTGTTCTAGGGATAATATTTTGTCCCATTCTATTTCAAAAGATATGAGCTCTTCATCATCGTCATCAGAGTCATTATCGGAAGCCATTAGCTTTTTTTCCAGTTAGATAATAAATACCTAATTTTTTTTTTAAATAAGTCTCCATCATATTTTTTTTAAATAAGTCCTCATTTCAATAATTTGGTTATTAAGTTATTATACATTAAATAGGGATGTTGACAGTAGTCATATAAAAATATAATTTTGATGTTAATTGGTAGTTTATAACATAGAATTCTGAAAAAATACAAAATTTTCCCTTATTTGACATGATTAAATTAATATTTTATGAATAAAATGAAGCAAAATTTTAAATAGGTCACGTGATAATAAACGGAAATGACGTCACCAGTTCCTATCTAGCGGAAGCGGAAGAACGTTGACGTACTTTAATACACCATTTTCCGTACGCAGTACATATCGTAAAAACTATTTTTCAGGCGGTTTTAACAGTGTAAATACACACATATAGGCACCGTACAACACTTATAAAACTTAGAAGCCATTTTTTATTAACGACAACTAGAATCATTTTATCACTTTTACGATGTACAACATATGACGTCACATGAAAAGTGTTAGCGTTTTGGAACGAAATTTAAAATGCATTATAAAATGCAAGATTAGCATTAGACGTATTTAAGCAAAAGTTGATAGTATTTAGGCCTCGGTTAGATATTTATAAATGATTTAAAAACATTTCTGAAAAATATCAACATCCCTAACAAGTATACATAATTTACTAAATTATACATTAATACAATTTTATATATTTTCATGTAAAAACAACCTCACAAAATATATAGAGTATAATATATTATATTGATAATGCAACCCCAAAAAACGTAGATGATAGTTCACAGTATACTGTACAGCGTTCCGTTTAAGACAGAAACCAGTATAGCTCACTATAAAGGAACGGTTTCTCAGTATACTCCAATGACGTCATACCTTACAGTGGTCTAGTATTGTATCGGAACGCGGCCCTAATAATATAGAAGGCAGTCCTGCGCTGATGCCAATTTAAATTATGTCTATGGTCTGGATGTGGTAACAACACTACCACATCCACACCTATTATGTATTTATTTTAAAAACTTAGTCTGTTTATATTGTGATTGGTTGGCGAATATTGTGGACAATGCTCTGGGTAGGTGGAGCGAGGAATGAATAATGATAGTTGATTGTTGGGCTACTGCCTACTGGAGGGCTGAAGTCGCTCGCCTTGGGGTTTCCCGCCGTTTTTCCATACCATACATACAGGGCCGGATTTAAATTTGTGCCGCCCTGGGGCACTGAAGAAAATGCCGCCCTATGACTTAAATTTTATTTTAATAGTTTTGATATCTTATTTTTTAAGAATTAGAATAACTAATTGATTGCAGGAAATTTATTATGTATTATATAGCATTTATTATACATTATGTTTTATTTATATTTATTCTTTATTTACTCATATATTATATATTATTTATTATATACTATAGTAATATAAAAAAATATTTGTATTTTTCTTAGAATTATAAGTTTTGCACTAAGAACGACCTATATTAGTATTGCATAATTTTTTTCACAGGCAAACTCGCCTAACTTTTTGAATTGCAAACTGGTCGATTAAATCTTCACAATCTAAACGTTGAAGCACATCTGATTCTATGCATAGAATAGTTAAGCTATTGAGTCTATTTGCACCCATTGTAGCAATAACTTAAATTTCCTATATTATAATATACATAATTTTAATGTGATACATAATTGAATTATATTTCTTGAAAGATAAAATGTTTATTTAAAAGAATTAGTTAATTATATATTGTATAGAAAATTTTATCTCACTTTCCAAATTTTGCCACCCTAGAAAATTTGCCGCCCTGGGCACTAGCCCCGACTGCCCCTAGTATAAATCCACCACTGCATACATACGTATTACATACAGACTAAGCTATTATTGAAAAAGTTATGTCTGTGAAAAAGACAAATTTTGTCAAATGTTTTTTGTATATGAATGGACTATTTTATGTTTATGGATGGAATGGACATTATTGTTTATTTTTTAAGTAGAGTTTAAAAAAAAACAATAATGTCCATTGTGAAAATGGTAATTATGATTAACTGTTGGTAACAAAAACTGTAAATCATAAATGATAATCATCATTATATATTAAACAGAAAGTTCGATAGTCAATCACGATTACTTACAATTTACTTTATAAAATGGCTGTTCTTTCTCAAGTCATTTGCCCTTGCCCTTTAGAAAAAAAATCGGTAACTGCTATGAAAAATTTAAATTTTGATTATGTACATACTAGTGATCGAGTTATAAATATTATTATTTTGGTTTAAAACTTAAAGTAGGCACTAAGCAATATTTACATACAAACAAAAAAGAAATATTGGAATTACATTTATAAAAATAATTAAGGATTTACATTGATAAAAGTCTATTTAATACAGTATAACAATGAATGGTAATCAGGTAATCAATGATCCACTAGCAGGTAATTTTTATTAATATTATGATGCCTTATAATTGTCATTGTAACATTCCATTTATTAAACGTTTGTTTTCAGTTATTTATAATGAATCATATTGGCGAATATGTAGAGTATCTCCGATGCATAACTTGCAGTACCACGAACTAAAACTAAAACAATATGGTACTAAAATTCGGCAAGCGTTAGTGAGTTCTGTTGTAGTCGCATCTTCAATAAAATTTACAGTTTCAATAGAAGATTCAGTGCACCTGAAATATTCTGAAAATGATCCAAATAGTTTGACTGTATGTATCGTTTTTATTACGTTCCTTTATTAGATAAGTTTATCAATAAAATAAAAATAAACTTCGATATAACATGTCATGTATGTGTATTAAATTGATCATGTACACTTTCAACTTTGTTACTTGCTACAGATAACAGTATACTCTACCCAAGATAATAATACAGAGAAAATAGTGTATATGGCTATACTTATATCATGGGGTGTGAGTATATCAATGAATAATGTAACACATTTGCCATACATGCTGGAGCGTGGAGAGCTGAAAGTTGGTACTTCAGTCAAAAACACATTACAGATGCTATTCGACTGCAATATTAAACAATACAATTTTACTCAGGTAATATGTGTTCTATTATAAACTTATTAATCATTGAATATAAAAGTAGGATATACAATATAGTGTCGTCGGTATACGGAAGGTCAATTATTATAATATACTTGTGACACTGACAGATGTTGTCCTGCACAAAATATTTTTTTTGTGAATCTAAACCATCCTCGAATCCCCTTGAACTCACACAAAAAATTTCATCAAAATCGGTCCAGCCGTCTAGGAGGAGTTCAGTGACATACACACGCACACAAGAAATATATATATAAAGATATTTTTTTTCATATAATTTAAATGCATCTGTGCTGATTTTGAACTGTTATTATATAGCTCTAGCTAAAAGTAGACACTTATTCAATTTATCTCCCAAATTACATGGTATCTCAATTTTTACGGCATTTCCTGCTTCGCATGACCACTATATGGAATCAGCTGCCATCTACAGTATTTCTGAAATGATACAATTTAGGGACCTTCAGGAAAATAGCATACTCATATTTGAAAGGCCGGCAATCCTCTGGTGTCTGTCTGTAGATATCGCTTATCACTTACTATCAGGTGGACTGACTGTCCGTTCTATACTCCATGCTATAACCCTAATATATAATATGAATGGATATTTACTATATCTATATTATGTATATACTACTACTACTATATCTATATATAATATATCTATTACTATGTAACATGACTGCCAGTCTATTATTTGGTATACATGGTACCAAAAGATCCCATAATGTTAAAGTGTCAGGATAGGCAAATGATGCTGGGTCTTTTCAAGGTAATATACCACACTTATAATACTGTAATTAATAATATTATGCAGTGTAAGCCTTGTGCACATCATATTTTGACTGGCCTGTTGGTCTAGTGTTTAGTGACTGCCTGACTGCTAAACCAGAAGGTTGTGGGTTTGATCCCCACCCAGGACAAATGTTTGTGTGATGATCATGATCATTTGTTCTGTGTCTGGGTGTAGTTTTATCTACAATATGTATGTATTTAGAAATATATATTAAGTATATGTCAGTTGTCTGGTTACCATAAGAACAGGCTCTGTCTAGTTTGGGATGTCCCAACATATTATTTATTTATTTTATTTATTGCTAAGTACTTGGCACATAGTATTTGACTACTAAAAGAGTGTCTATGTGAGACACTGGAAGTTTATAATGAAATGAATTCTAAGCCTTAATATATAATTACTGAAACGAATTAGATTACAAACTGTATGAGGGACGAGGTCTCAATATGTAGTTTACATGTCATGTTGAGGCATGAAAAAATATAATGTTTTTGTGATAATGTTTTGTTCATATGTTAGTTTTATATAAAATCTATTTGCCATCTAAACAAGTAATATTTCATAACATAGCTATACCATAAAAGTTGTCACTTGTTACTTTAATCGTCATCTTTATTTTTCAGTATCAACTGTTGCAATTTGGCTTTAATTTTCTTGAAAATGATACATCAAGAAGTTCTGATCCATTTGTTCTTAACTACAAAACACCGCAAGCAAACTTTAATGATAAAATATCATTGAGTTTTGAAGTTGGAGATGTACTCACAATTTGGAAAAGGTATTTTAAACTGGAGAAAGTAAAAGTAGAGAAAGGAGGGCAATCTGCATAACTTTTAGTTGTGCGGATGTCTATAGGGCATTGATGGTTACCATAAGGCTCCAACTGCTCTGTTGCCTCCTTGTGACATAAAAAAAGATGAGTTCTATCGATAAGTTCACTTTCATTATATATAGACAAATTTTCATGTGGGTTGAGCCCAACATGCAAAACAGCATTTTCATTTCTTCTGATTGCCATAATTACAAGCTGTTTCAACTAGTATGTCACAACCAATTTATATTATGCTAAAATTATTAATTAAATTGTGATTTTTTTACAGAATAAAGGATGAAGACAGTACAGAATTAGAATTAATACATCTGGCATATAGAATCCTGCAAAACCAAGTATATAGTGCTATGACCCTGGATATAACGGTTTTTGATCTATGTGAAGTATTATTATCAAAAGCGGAGGTGAAGAGTGGTGGAATAGTTAAAATGAAAACTCCTGAATTAGTCAATTCAGTTTTTACAGTTTTAAATGAAATTTCATATTCATTACTCTCATTTGAAATGCAAGAAGAAGAAGATTTATGATAGTTTATTTAATTTGTACTAATTATTTAAAAAATATTACATAAAATGAAGTTACTGAAATAACATGTCTGTTCAATTACTGAAGCTCCTCCACCATACATTATTTAACCTTATTATTAACTTTCACTTCAGTCAGTGTGACAAAAATACCTAGCCAATGTTTGTACCCAGCACACCCTCGAGGTGCGCCTGACTTCAGTCATTGGAGGGGACTTGTCTCTGCCGAGCGTCATCATCGCGATGCTCGGTTACGACGAGTACTAGACAGTGGATGGCGATGGTCTCCTTCTGCGAGGCAGTCATGTCCCAGAAGGAGGCCGACGAGCGGGAGTGAGAGGAGGCCTCCGCCCGCGGGCGGCAAATGGGGGTGCGTAGGAGGCGCTACTTAATGCGCCTCCAGTAACGCCCCTGTGTTCGTGTCGGACTCAGGATGGGAACCTGGGTCTGTATGGCACGACGTCGTGGGAACTGCTTAGTAGCGGCCGGGCAGTCCCTCATTACGAAGAGTAGTCTGGTCTTCGCCGGGGCCAGCCTGTCGATGAGGTGATCCCATCTATTGCTTGCATGTCCGGGACCCTCAAAAAGCGGCTGAAGGCACTCGCAGTGGTTTTAGGGTGGGCACTCCCACGTGCGAGTCCTACATTGGGATCTACCCGAAGATCCTGGCTGCACTCATTAAGATTTCCCTGCGATATAAAAAAAAAGCCACAAGCTTTTTCATTGATATTGTTGCAGAGTACACGAAGCATGTGTGTAAATATAGGTTCAATATATTTTGATGATTATTGTATGTTGTATAGAGCGTTTGTCGATAAGAGTTTATTTACATCATTACATGAATCTATACATATAATAAAATTAGAGTGTCATTAAAATAACCGCTTTTTACCAAATGCATATGGATGTATACATGGTACATATACCAAAATAGCATTTTTTACAATTTTTGTCTGTCTGTCTGTTTGTTCCGGCTAATCTCGGAAACGGCTGGGACTATTTTGACGGGACTTTCACTGACAGATAACTAAAGTTCTAAGGAGTAACTTAGGCTATAAAAATAATAATCATCAATGCGTATACGGCTGTAAATTTAAGTTAACGCGGGCGAAGCTGCGGGCAACAGCTAGTAGTAACTAAAGTATTTTTTGAATTAACTGGGTTTTGTTACCCATTCAGTGCCGTGCCAACCCATCCGTGGGTGATCCTTTTTTATTCGCATGAGCTGTTCAGCTATTGTATCCCAAGCTTTTCTCAAATATTATCGGATTATTATAAAATTGTGTGTATTGCTTCATTCTATTATTATTGATTTGTAGCTGAAACAGCCTGCGGATATCAATTTATCTAGGAGTTTGAGAGTCTATTCTGAACTTACATGCCGTAAGCAGAATTCACAAACATTTTGTAAATGTGTTTTATTTGTAAAGAACTAACTGCACCCGTTTAGTTTTACGGGCGTCAGATATACAAGTAAGAGGTAGTGCCATGCTGCTTTGCAGCCGAATTGGACCGGCACGACCGGGGTGGTACCTCTCGCTCACATAACACCGGCGTCAAGTTACAGCTATGCTGTAGCGTTTCGTGCGGTTTGTGAGTTTCCAGTGGCCCATTGGTTGGTATAGGGGAAAGGAGGGCAACGCATCTGCATAACTTCTGATTGAGCTGATGTCTATGGGCGTCGGTAGTCACCATAAGGCTCCGACTGCTCGGTTGTGACATAAAAAATAAATAAAATAGAAGTAACTTTGCCACAACGGACGCGGAAAATGAGACCCATACGTTTTACCACCCCGGTTGTGCCGGCCCAGTTCGGCTGCAATGCAGCATGGCTCTACCTCTTACTAGTTACATTATTTCAACAGAATTGCGCTCGGGCAGCAAGTAAAACGTTAGTTGATTACAGGATGCAACTCTGTGGTCTGTGATGGAACTGAACTTACGTCCGTCCATCTGACGGCCTAAGGCCTCTTGGCCTTACACGTTTTTCGAATTTCGCCGTGTAAATACTGTTGTTAACATACGCTAGGTTTTATTATATCATTGACATACGCTGCGATGCCGTGACGTAGAGCATCAACTAGCTCCCATGATCCATACAACTACCTATATATTATGGGACCTATATATATTATTTAAGTCAGCTAAGTAGTTTTTGTAGATCAACACGTAGGTTTGAGGGGGTGACACCGGAGGGGCAATTGGTAACCCATCCCCGCATCTAATCCCAGAGGCGAGCCTGGGGAATTGGGTGAAATGGTCCCGTTAATGAGGACTGACCACCCGTCTGGCCTTGCTGGTGTCCCCACCCTTAAATACCGGTGGGAGGGAAGCGCTGTGCCGCGCTCCCGGCTGCATGGGTACCACCATCTTGCTTATTTCTCCCGTGAAACCCGTGAATTTTTCGTAGGTATGCCTAGTCCTTCTATATTATTATGTCTATGAGGTCTCTCGGACATAGGCTGCGTTCCGATTTAGACTGCGAGAACTGTACAGTGCTCTTACTGGGAGAAATTCGTTCCGTTATAGACTACCGTATACTATCACAGTGCTCTAGGAAACATAATATGACGTCATGAACCGTTGCCATTTTTACACTGCGAGCACTGTACAGTGCTCTTACTAGGAGAAATTTGTTCTGTTTATACTAACAGTATACAGTTGTAGTATGACGTCGCAATATAATATGACGACATACATGGTCGCCATTTTTCTACTGTGAGTACTGGTGGTTTCGAGGGCATGCATGATACGCTCAGTGATTGACCAATTGACTAACTGAATTTGGCGCCTGACGGGGACAAATCAACTTTATGTTTTTTTGTTGCTAATTTGTTTATTTGCCGACTTTCGGTGATTGGCGAGAAAAAAAATTGGTTGTCTATAAAGTGGTTTATCGACGATAGATAAATCAAATAACAACGTCATAACAAAACGCAAGCGTACAATGAGCGTAACGGGACAATGAGTATTACGGGTCATTTTCGTGCATGCAGCAGGCGTTCATTGATTTATAATTTACTAGGCGCAGTCACGTCAAAAATATAGTTTGTTCGATGTTATTTTTTTATTATTAAAATTTGTATCTATAATTGTAATTTTTATTTTAACAACTTTTTACTTTGTTCGCCGCTACTATTTGACATTATTTTTTAATTGATATTCATTCTTATAAAGTGAGAGAGCTACTGTCGCTGCGTAGTGCGTACCATCACCGTAATTGAAACATCACTGCTGAATGCTGACTGATGTGGCAAGTTGCAATTTACCAAAACCTTATAAGAGATTATAATCCAACACTTAAATTATGTTGAAGTACTACCGATAGCGCGATTTAATTACGTTACAGTGACATCTATTCACACAAATAGAAACCTTTTCTAAGACACGCAATAATTAATTTTGTTTTTACTTATTATCGGTTGTATCTACTTATGACTGTTATGTTATGTGAAAATTAATATTCTATTGAAAATTTATATGTCAGACACCTAGAAACTATTTCTTCAGTAGGAGTCCGATAACGAACGGCTTGCGTTCATGTTATGAATGATTCTGACCTTATGAAAGAAACTGTTTTATAATTGGAAATAAAAAACTTGATAAATAAAAATATTAATTTTGATGAAATTATCTGATAAAACAATTAAAATTTTAATATAGGTACCTATCACGGTCACCAACACTAGAATTTGCTTAAAACTGGAATTTTTACCACATAATAATATTAGGTAATTTTGAACCTCTTTTCAACTCTCGATATTTAGGTTCTGTTGCAAACGCCTTAATCACGACGATAATGAAGAAGCAGGTTTTAAAATGAACGTAAATACTTTTGATATACCTACTTACTTATCAAAAGCTTTGTTAGCTTTCGATATGTAATTAAAAACGTGGTAAATATTCCGATTTCAATAGTTATAATAGGTATGAATAACTTTATCGAATAACAATGCATTCCTAACAGGAAGTGACTTTTAAAACTCGCTATCAGTCATTCAGAAAACAGTTGTCTCTACATAATTTTCTGTTCTAGGGATAATATTTTGTCCCATTCTATTTCAAAAGATATGAGCTCTTCATCATCGTCATCAGAGTCATTATCGGAAGCCATTAGCTTTTTTTCCAGTTAGATAATAAATACCTAATTTTTTTTTTAAATAAGTCTCCATCATATTTTTTTTAAATAAGTCCTCATTTCAATAATTTGGTTATTAAGTTATTATACATTAAATAGGGATGTTGACAGTAGTCATATAAAAATATAATTTTGATGTTAATTGGTAGTTTATAACATAGAATTCTGAAAAAATACAAAATTTTCCCTTATTTGACATGATTAAATTAATATTTTATGAATAAAATGAAGCAAAATTTTAAATAGGTCACGTGATAATAAACGGAAATGACGTCACCAGTTCCTATCTAGCGGAAGCGGAAGAACGTTGACGTACTTTAATACACCATTTTCCGTACGCAGTACATATCGTAAAAACTATTTTTCAGGCGGTTTTAACAGTGTAAATACACACATATAGGCACCGTACAACACTTATAAAACTTAGAAGCCATTTTTTATTAACGACAACTAGAATCATTTTATCACTTTTACGATGTACAACATATGACGTCACATGAAAAGTGTTAGCGTTTTGGAACGAAATTTAAAATGCATTATAAAATGCAAGATTAGCATTAGACGTATTTAAGCAAAAGTTGATAGTATTTAGGCCTCGGTTAGATATTTATAAATGATTTAAAAACATTTCTGAAAAATATCAACATCCCTAACAAGTATACATAATTTACTAAATTATACATTAATACAATTTTATATATTTTCATGTAAAAACAACCTCACAAAATATATAGAGTATAATATATTATATTGATAATGCAACCCCAAAAAACGTAGATGATAGTTCACAGTATACTGTACAGCGTTCCGTTTAAGACAGAAACCAGTATAGCTCACTATAAAGGAACGGTTTCTCAGTATACTCCAATGACGTCATACCTTACAGTGGTCTAGTATTGTATCGGAACGCGGCCCTAATAATATAGAAGGCAGTCCTGCGCTGATGCCAATTTAAATTATGTCTATGGTCTGGATGTGGTAACAACACTACCACATCCACACCTATTATGTATTTATTTTAAAAACTTAGTCTGTTTATATTGTGATTGGTTGGCGAATATTGTGGACAATGCTCTGGGTAGGTGGAGCGAGGAATGAATAATGATAGTTGATTGTTGGGCTACTGCCTACTGGAGGGCTGAAGTCGCTCGCCTTGGGGTTTCCCGCCGTTTTTCCATACCATACATACAGGGCCGGATTTAAATTTGTGCCGCCCTGGGGCACTGAAGAAAATGCCGCCCTATGACTTAAATTTTATTTTAATAGTTTTGATATCTTATTTTTTAAGAATTAGAATAACTAATTGATTGCAGGAAATTTATTATGTATTATATAGCATTTATTATACATTATGTTTTATTTATATTTATTCTTTATTTACTCATATATTATATATTATTTATTATATACTATAGTAATATAAAAAAATATTTGTATTTTTCTTAGAATTATAAGTTTTGCACTAAGAACGACCTATATTAGTATTGCATAATTTTTTTCACAGGCAAACTCGCCTAACTTTTTGAATTGCAAACTGGTCGATTAAATCTTCACAATCTAAACGTTGAAGCACATCTGATTCTATGCATAGAATAGTTAAGCTATTGAGTCTATTTGCACCCATTGTAGCAATAACTTAAATTTCCTATATTATAATATACATAATTTTAATGTGATACATAATTGAATTATATTTCTTGAAAGATAAAATGTTTATTTAAAAGAATTAGTTAATTATATATTGTATAGAAAATTTTATCTCACTTTCCAAATTTTGCCACCCTAGAAAATTTGCCGCCCTGGGCACTAGCCCCGACTGCCCCTAGTATAAATCCACCACTGCATACATACGTATTACATACAGACTAAGCTATTATTGAAAAAGTTATGTCTGTGAAAAAGACAAATTTTGTCAAATGTTTTTTGTATATGAATGGACTATTTTATGTTTATGGATGGAATGGACATTATTGTTTATTTTTTAAGTAGAGTTTAAAAAAAAACAATAATGTCCATTGTGAAAATGGTAATTATGATTAACTGTTGGTAACAAAAACTGTAAATCATAAATGATAATCATCATTATATATTAAACAGAAAGTTCGATAGTCAATCACGATTACTTACAATTTACTTTATAAAATGGCTGTTCTTTCTCAAGTCATTTGCCCTTGCCCTTTAGAAAAAAAATCGGTAACTGCTATGAAAAATTTAAATTTTGATTATGTACATACTAGTGATCGAGTTATAAATATTATTATTTTGGTTTAAAACTTAAAGTAGGCACTAAGCAATATTTACATACAAACAAAAAAGAAATATTGGAATTACATTTATAAAAATAATTAAGGATTTACATTGATAAAAGTCTATTTAATACAGTATAACAATGAATGGTAATCAGGTAATCAATGATCCACTAGCAGGTAATTTTTATTAATATTATGATGCCTTATAATTGTCATTGTAACATTCCATTTATTAAACGTTTGTTTTCAGTTATTTATAATGAATCATATTGGCGAATATGTAGAGTATCTCCGATGCATAACTTGCAGTACCACGAACTAAAACTAAAACAATATGGTACTAAAATTCGGCAAGCGTTAGTGAGTTCTGTTGTAGTCGCATCTTCAATAAAATTTACAGTTTCAATAGAAGATTCAGTGCACCTGAAATATTCTGAAAATGATCCAAATAGTTTGACTGTATGTATCGTTTTTATTACGTTCCTTTATTAGATAAGTTTATCAATAAAATAAAAATAAACTTCGATATAACATGTCATGTATGTGTATTAAATTGATCATGTACACTTTCAACTTTGTTACTTGCTACAGATAACAGTATACTCTACCCAAGATAATAATACAGAGAAAATAGTGTATATGGCTATACTTATATCATGGGGTGTGAGTATATCAATGAATAATGTAACACATTTGCCATACATGCTGGAGCGTGGAGAGCTGAAAGTTGGTACTTCAGTCAAAAACACATTACAGATGCTATTCGACTGCAATATTAAACAATACAATTTTACTCAGGTAATATGTGTTCTATTATAAACTTATTAATCATTGAATATAAAAGTAGGATATACAATATAGTGTCGTCGGTATACGGAAGGTCAATTATTATAATATACTTGTGACACTGACAGATGTTGTCCTGCACAAAATATTTTTTTTGTGAATCTAAACCATCCTCGAATCCCCTTGAACTCACACAAAAAATTTCATCAAAATCGGTCCAGCCGTCTAGGAGGAGTTCAGTGACATACACACGCACACAAGAAATATATATATAAAGATATTTTTTTTCATATAATTTAAATGCATCTGTGCTGATTTTGAACTGTTATTATATAGCTCTAGCTAAAAGTAGACACTTATTCAATTTATCTCCCAAATTACATGGTATCTCAATTTTTACGGCATTTCCTGCTTCGCATGACCACTATATGGAATCAGCTGCCATCTACAGTATTTCTGAAATGATACAATTTAGGGACCTTCAGGAAAATAGCATACTCATATTTGAAAGGCCGGCAATCCTCTGGTGTCTGTCTGTAGATATCGCTTATCACTTACTATCAGGTGGACTGACTGTCCGTTCTATACTCCATGCTATAACCCTAATATATAATATGAATGGATATTTACTATATCTATATTATGTATATACTACTACTACTATATCTATATATAATATATCTATTACTATGTAACATGACTGCCAGTCTATTATTTGGTATACATGGTACCAAAAGATCCCATAATGTTAAAGTGTCAGGATAGGCAAATGATGCTGGGTCTTTTCAAGGTAATATACCACACTTATAATACTGTAATTAATAATATTATGCAGTGTAAGCCTTGTGCACATCATATTTTGACTGGCCTGTTGGTCTAGTGTTTAGTGACCCTGACTGCTAAACCAGAAGGTTGTGGGTTTGATCCCCACCCAGGACAAATGTTTGTGTGATGATCATGATCATTTGTTCTGTGTCTGGGTGTAGTTTTATCTACAATATGTATGTATTTAGAAATATATATTAAGTATATGTCAGTTGTCTGGTTACCATAAGAACAGGCTCTGTCTAGTTTGGGATGTCCCAACATATTATTTATTTATTTTATTTATTGCTAAGTACTTGGCACATAGTATTTGACTACTAAAAGAGTGTCTATGTGAGACACTGGAAGTTTATAATGAAATGAATTCTAAGCCTTAATATATAATTACTGAAACGAATTAGATTACAAACTGTATGAGGGACGAGGTCTCAATATGTAGTTTACATGTCATGTTGAGGCATGAAAAAATATAATGTTTTTGTGATAATGTTTTGTTCATATGTTAGTTTTATATAAAATCTATTTGCCATCTAAACAAGTAATATTTCATAACATAGCTATACCATAAAAGTTGTCACTTGTTACTTTAATCGTCATCTTTATTTTTCAGTATCAACTGTTGCAATTTGGCTTTAATTTTCTTGAAAATGATACATCAAGAAGTTCTGATCCATTTGTTCTTAACTACAAAACACCGCAAGCAAACTTTAATGATAAAATATCATTGAGTTTTGAAGTTGGAGATGTACTCACAATTTGGAAAAGGTATTTTAAACTGGAGAAAGTAAAAGTAGAGAAAGGAGGGCAATCTGCATAACTTTTAGTTGTGCGGATGTCTATAGGGCATTGATGGTTACCATAAGGCTCCAACTGCTCTGTTGCCTCCTTGTGACATAAAAAAAGATGAGTTCTATCGATAAGTTCACTTTCATTATATATAGACAAATTTTCATGTGGGTTGAGCCCAACATGCAAAACAGCATTTTCATTTCTTCTTCTGATTGCCATAATTACAAGCTGTTTCAACTAGTATGTCACAACCAATTTATATTATGCTAAAATTATTAATTAAATTGTGATTTTTTTACAGAATAAAGGATGAAGACAGTACAGAATTAGAATTAATACATCTGGCATATAGAATCCTGCAAAACCAAGTATATAGTGCTATGACCCTGGATATAACGGTTTTTGATCTATGTGAAGTATTATTATCAAAAGCGGAGGTGAAGAGTGGTGGAATAGTTAAAATGAAAACTCCTGAATTAGTCAATTCAGTTTTTACAGTTTTAAATGAAATTTCATATTCATTACTCTCATTTGAAATGCAAGAAGAAGAAGATTTATGATAGTTTATTTAATTTGTACTAATTATTTAAAAAATATTACATAAAATGAAGTTACTGAAATAACATGTCTGTTCAATTACTGAAGCTCCTCCACCATACATTATTTAACCTTATTATTAACTTTCACTTCAGTCAGTGTGACAAAAATACCTAGCCAATGTTTGTACCCAGCACACCCTCGAGGTGCGCCTGACTTCAGTCATTGGAGGGGACTTGTCTCTGCCGAGCGTCATCATCGCGATGCTCGGTTACGACGAGTACTAGACAGTGGATGGCGATGGTCTCCTTCTGCGAGGCAGTCATGTCCCAGAAGGAGGCCGACGAGCGGGAGTGAGAGGAGGCCTCCGCCCGCGGGCGGCAAATGGGGGTGCGTAGGAGGCGCTACTTAATGCGCCTCCAGTAACGCCCCTGTGTTCGTGTCGGACTCAGGATGGGAACCTGGGTCTGTATGGCACGACGTCGTGGGAACTGCTTAGTAGCGGCCGGGCAGTCCCTCATTACGAAGAGTAGTCTGGTCTTCGCCGGGGCCAGCCTGTCGATGAGGTGATCCCATCTATTGCTTGCATGTCCGGGACCCTCAAAAAGCGGCTGAAGGCACTCGCAGTGGTTTTAGGGTGGGCACTCCCACGTGCGAGTCCTACATTGGGATCTACCCGAAGATCCTGGCTGCACTCATTAAGATTTCCCTGCGATATAAAAAAAAAGCCACAAGCTTTTTCATTGATATTGTTGCAGAGTACACGAAGCATGTGTGTAAATATAGGTTCAATATATTTTGATGATTATTGTATGTTGTATAGAGCGTTTGTCGATAAGAGTTTATTTACATCATTACATGAATCTATACATATAATAAAATTAGAGTGTCATTAAAATAACCGCTTTTTACCAAATGCATATGGATGTATACATGGTACATATACCAAAATAGCATTTTTTACAATTTTTGTCTGTCTGTCTGTTTGTTCCGGCTAATCTCGGAAACGGCTGGGACTATTTTGACGGGACTTTCACTGACAGATAACTAAAGTTCTAAGGAGTAACTTAGGCTATAAAAATAATAATCATCAATGCGTATACGGCTGTAAATTTAAGTTAACGCGGGCGAAGCTGCGGGCAACAGCTAGTAGTAACTAAAGTATTTTTTGAATTAACTGGGTTTTGTTACCCATTCAGTGCCGTGCCAACCCATCCGTGGGTGATCCTTTTTTATTCGCATGAGCTGTTCAGCTATTGTATCCCAAGCTTTTCTCAAATATTATCGGATTATTATAAAATTGTGTGTATTGCTTCATTCTATTATTATTGATTTGTAGCTGAAACAGCCTGCGGATATCAATTTATCTAGGAGTTTGAGAGTCTATTCTGAACTTACATGCCGTAAGCAGAATTCACAAACATTTTGTAAATGTGTTTTATTTGTAAAGAACTAACTGCACCCGTTTAGTTTTACGGGCGTCAGATATACAAGTAAGAGGTAGTGCCATGCTGCTTTGCAGCCGAATTGGACCGGCACGACCGGGGTGGTACCTCTCGCTCACATAACACCGGCGTCAAGTTACAGCTATGCTGTAGCGTTTCGTGCGGTTTGTGAGTTTCCAGTGGCCCATTGGTTGGTATAGGGGAAAGGAGGGCAACGCATCTGCATAACTTCTGATTGAGCTGATGTCTATGGGCGTCGGTAGTCACCATAAGGCTCCGACTGCTCGGTTGTGACATAAAAAATAAATAAAATAGAAGTAACTTTGCCACAACGGACGCGGAAAATGAGACCCATACGTTTTACCACCCCGGTTGTGCCGGCCCAGTTCGGCTGCAATGCAGCATGGCTCTACCTCTTACTAGTTACATTATTTCAACAGAATTGCGCTCGGGCAGCAAGTAAAACGTTAGTTGATTACAGGATGCAACTCTGTGGTCTGTGATGGAACTGAACTTACGTCCGTCCATCTGACGGCCTAAGGCCTCTTGGCCTTACACGTTTTTCGAATTTCGCCGTGTAAATACTGTTGTTAACATACGCTAGGTTTTATTATATCATTGACATACGCTGCGATGCCGTGACGTAGAGCATCAACTAGCTCCCATGATCCATACAACTACCTATATATTATGGGACCTATATATATTATTTAAGTCAGCTAAGTAGTTTTTGTAGATCAACACGTAGGTTTGAGGGGGTGACACCGGAGGGGCAATTGGTAACCCATCCCCGCATCTAATCCCAGAGGCGAGCCTGGGGAATTGGGTGAAATGGTCCCGTTAATGAGGACTGACCACCCGTCTGGCCTTGCTGGTGTCCCCACCCTTAAATACCGGTGGGAGGGAAGCGCTGTGCCGCGCTCCCGGCTGCATGGGTACCACCATCTTGCTTATTTCTCCCGTGAAACCCGTGAATTTTTCGTAGGTATGCCTAGTCCTTCTATATTATTATGTCTATGAGGTCTCTCGGACATAGGCTGCGTTCCGATTTAGACTGCGAGAACTGTACAGTGCTCTTACTGGGAGAAATTCGTTCCGTTATAGACTACCGTATACTATCACAGTGCTCTAGGAAACATAATATGACGTCATGAACCGTTGCCATTTTTACACTGCGAGCACTGTACAGTGCTCTTACTAGGAGAAATTTGTTCTGTTTATACTAACAGTATACAGTTGTAGTATGACGTCGCAATATAATATGACGACATACATGGTCGCCATTTTTCTACTGTGAGTACTGGTGGTTTCGAGGGCATGCATGATACGCTCAGTGATTGACCAATTGACTAACTGAATTTGGCGCCTGACGGGGACAAATCAACTTTATGTTTTTTTGTTGCTAATTTGTTTATTTGCCGACTTTCGGTGATTGGCGAGAAAAAAAATTGGTTGTCTATAAAGTGGTTTATCGACGATAGATAAATCAAATAACAACGTCATAACAAAACGCAAGCGTACAATGAGCGTAACGGGACAATGAGTATTACGGGTCATTTTCGTGCATGCAGCAGGCGTTCATTGATTTATAATTTACTAGGCGCAGTCACGTCAAAAATATAGTTTGTTCGATGTTATTTTTTTATTATTAAAATTTGTATCTATAATTGTAATTTTTATTTTAACAACTTTTTACTTTGTTCGCCGCTACTATTTGACATTATTTTTTAATTGATATTCATTCTTATAAAGTGAGAGAGCTACTGTCGCTGCGTAGTGCGTACCATCACCGTAATTGAAACATCACTGCTGAATGCTGACTGATGTGGCAAGTTGCAATTTACCAAAACCTTATAAGAGATTATAATCCAACACTTAAATTATGTTGAAGTACTACCGATAGCGCGATTTAATTACGTTACAGTGACATCTATTCACACAAATAGAAACCTTTTCTAAGACACGCAATAATTAATTTTGTTTTTACTTATTATCGGTTGTATCTACTTATGACTGTTATGTTATGTGAAAATTAATATTCTATTGAAAATTTATATGTCAGACACCTAGAAACTATTTCTTCAGTAGGAGTCCGATAACGAACGGCTTGCGTTCATGTTATGAATGATTCTGACCTTATGAAAGAAACTGTTTTATAATTGGAAATAAAAAACTTGATAAATAAAAATATTAATTTTGATGAAATTATCTGATAAAACAATTAAAATTTTAATATAGGTACCTATCACGGTCACCAACACTAGAATTTGCTTAAAACTGGAATTTTTACCACATAATAATATTAGGTAATTTTGAACCTCTTTTCAACTCTCGATATTTAGGTTCTGTTGCAAACGCCTTAATCACGACGATAATGAAGAAGCAGGTTTTAAAATGAACGTAAATACTTTTGATATACCTACTTACTTATCAAAAGCTTTGTTAGCTTTCGATATGTAATTAAAAACGTGGTAAATATTCCGATTTCAATAGTTATAATAGGTATGAATAACTTTATCGAATAACAATGCATTCCTAACAGGAAGTGACTTTTAAAACTCGCTATCAGTCATTCAGAAAACAGTTGTCTCTACATAATTTTCTGTTCTAGGGATAATATTTTGTCCCATTCTATTTCAAAAGATATGAGCTCTTCATCATCGTCATCAGAGTCATTATCGGAAGCCATTAGCTTTTTTTCCAGTTAGATAATAAATACCTAATTTTTTTTTAAATAAGTCTCCATCATATTTTTTTTAAATAAGTCCTCATTTCAATAATTTGGTTATTAAGTTATTATACATTAAATAGGGATGTTGACAGTAGTCATATAAAAATATAATTTTGATGTTAATTGGTAGTTTATAACATAGAATTCTGAAAAAATACAAAATTTTCCCTTATTTGACATGATTAAATTAATATTTTATGAATAAAATGAAGCAAAATTTTAAATAGGTCACGTGATAATAAACGGAAATGACGTCACCAGTTCCTATCTAGCGGAAGCGGAAGAACGTTGACGTACTTTAATACACCATTTTCCGTACGCAGTACATATCGTAAAAACTATTTTTCAGGCGGTTTTAACAGTGTAAATACACACATATAGGCACCGTACAACACTTATAAAACTTAGAAGCCATTTTTTATTAACGACAACTAGAATCATTTTATCACTTTTACGATGTACAACATATGACGTCACATGAAAAGTGTTAGCGTTTTGGAACGAAATTTAAAATGCATTATAAAATGCAAGATTAGCATTAGACGTATTTAAGCAAAAGTTGATAGTATTTAGGCCTCGGTTAGATATTTATAAATGATTTAAAAACATTTCTGAAAAATATCAACATCCCTAACAAGTATACATAATTTACTAAATTATACATTAATACAATTTTATATATTTTCATGTAAAAACAACCTCACAAAATATATAGAGTATAATATATTATATTGATAATGCAACCCCAAAAAACGTAGATGATAGTTCACAGTATACTGTACAGCGTTCCGTTTAAGACAGAAACCAGTATAGCTCACTATAAAGGAACGGTTTCTCAGTATACTCCAATGACGTCATACCTTACAGTGGTCTAGTATTGTATCGGAACGCGGCCCTAATAATATAGAAGGCAGTCCTGCGCTGATGCCAATTTAAATTATGTCTATGGTCTGGATGTGGTAACAACACTACCACATCCACACCTATTATGTATTTATTTTAAAAACTTAGTCTGTTTATATTGTGATTGGTTGGCGAATATTGTGGACAATGCTCTGGGTAGGTGGAGCGAGGAATGAATAATGATAGTTGATTGTTGGGCTACTGCCTACTGGAGGGCTGAAGTCGCTCGCCTTGGGGTTTCCCGCCGTTTTTCCATACCATACATACAGGGCCGGATTTAAATTTGTGCCGCCCTGGGGCACTGAAGAAAATGCCGCCCTATGACTTAAATTTTATTTTAATAGTTTTGATATCTTATTTTTTAAGAATTAGAATAACTAATTGATTGCAGGAAATTTATTATGTATTATATAGCATTTATTATACATTATGTTTTATTTATATTTATTCTTTATTTACTCATATATTATATATTATTTATTATATACTATAGTAATATAAAAAAATATTTGTATTTTTCTTAGAATTATAAGTTTTGCACTAAGAACGACCTATATTAGTATTGCATAATTTTTTTCACAGGCAAACTCGCCTAACTTTTTGAATTGCAAACTGGTCGATTAAATCTTCACAATCTAAACGTTGAAGCACATCTGATTCTATGCATAGAATAGTTAAGCTATTGAGTCTATTTGCACCCATTGTAGCAATAACTTAAATTTCCTATATTATAATATACATAATTTTAATGTGATACATAATTGAATTATATTTCTTGAAAGATAAAATGTTTATTTAAAAGAATTAGTTAATTATATATTGTATAGAAAATTTTATCTCACTTTCCAAATTTTGCCACCCTAGAAAATTTGCCGCCCTGGGCACTAGCCCCGACTGCCCCTAGTATAAATCCACCACTGCATACATACGTATTACATACAGACTAAGCTATTATTGAAAAAGTTATGTCTGTGAAAAAGACAAATTTTGTCAAATGTTTTTTGTATATGAATGGACTATTTTATGTTTATGGATGGAATGGACATTATTGTTTATTTTTTAAGTAGAGTTTAAAAAAAAACAATAATGTCCATTGTGAAAATGGTAATTATGATTAACTGTTGGTAACAAAAACTGTAAATCATAAATGATAATCATCATTATATATTAAACAGAAAGTTCGATAGTCAATCACGATTACTTACAATTTACTTTATAAAATGGCTGTTCTTTCTCAAGTCATTTGCCCTTGCCCTTTAGAAAAAAAATCGGTAACTGCTATGAAAAATTTAAATTTTGATTATGTACATACTAGTGATCGAGTTATAAATATTATTATTTTGGTTTAAAACTTAAAGTAGGCACTAAGCAATATTTACATACAAACAAAAAAGAAATATTGGAATTACATTTATAAAAATAATTAAGGATTTACATTGATAAAAGTCTATTTAATACAGTATAACAATGAATGGTAATCAGGTAATCAATGATCCACTAGCAGGTAATTTTTATTAATATTATGATGCCTTATAATTGTCATTGTAACATTCCATTTATTAAACGTTTGTTTTCAGTTATTTATAATGAATCATATTGGCGAATATGTAGAGTATCTCCGATGCATAACTTGCAGTACCACGAACTAAAACTAAAACAATATGGTACTAAAATTCGGCAAGCGTTAGTGAGTTCTGTTGTAGTCGCATCTTCAATAAAATTTACAGTTTCAATAGAAGATTCAGTGCACCTGAAATATTCTGAAAATGATCCAAATAGTTTGACTGTATGTATCGTTTTTATTACGTTCCTTTATTAGATAAGTTTATCAATAAAATAAAAATAAACTTCGATATAACATGTCATGTATGTGTATTAAATTGATCATGTACACTTTCAACTTTGTTACTTGCTACAGATAACAGTATACTCTACCCAAGATAATAATACAGAGAAAATAGTGTATATGGCTATACTTATATCATGGGGTGTGAGTATATCAATGAATAATGTAACACATTTGCCATACATGCTGGAGCGTGGAGAGCTGAAAGTTGGTACTTCAGTCAAAAACACATTACAGATGCTATTCGACTGCAATATTAAACAATACAATTTTACTCAGGTAATATGTGTTCTATTATAAACTTATTAATCATTGAATATAAAAGTAGGATATACAATATAGTGTCGTCGGTATACGGAAGGTCAATTATTATAATATACTTGTGACACTGACAGATGTTGTCCTGCACAAAATATTTTTTTTGTGAATCTAAACCATCCTCGAATCCCCTTGAACTCACACAAAAAATTTCATCAAAATCGGTCCAGCCGTCTAGGAGGAGTTCAGTGACATACACACGCACACAAGAAATATATATATAAAGATATTTTTTTTCATATAATTTAAATGCATCTGTGCTGATTTTGAACTGTTATTATATAGCTCTAGCTAAAAGTAGACACTTATTCAATTTATCTCCCAAATTACATGGTATCTCAATTTTTACGGCATTTCCTGCTTCGCATGACCACTATATGGAATCAGCTGCCATCTACAGTATTTCTGAAATGATACAATTTAGGGACCTTCAGGAAAATAGCATACTCATATTTGAAAGGCCGGCAATCCTCTGGTGTCTGTCTGTAGATATCGCTTATCACTTACTATCAGGTGGACTGACTGTCCGTTCTATACTCCATGCTATAACCCTAATATATAATATGAATGGATATTTACTATATCTATATTATGTATATACTACTACTACTATATCTATATATAATATATCTATTACTATGTAACATGACTGCCAGTCTATTATTTGGTATACATGGTACCAAAAGATCCCATAATGTTAAAGTGTCAGGATAGGCAAATGATGCTGGGTCTTTTCAAGGTAATATACCACACTTATAATACTGTAATTAATAATATTATGCAGTGTAAGCCTTGTGCACATCATATTTTGACTGGCCTGTTGGTCTAGTGTTTAGTGACCCTGACTGCTAAACCAGAAGGTTGTGGGTTTGATCCCCACCCAGGACAAATGTTTGTGTGATGATCATGATCATTTGTTCTGTGTCTGGGTGTAGTTTTATCTACAATATGTATGTATTTAGAAATATATATTAAGTATATGTCAGTTGTCTGGTTACCATAAGAACAGGCTCTGTCTAGTTTGGGATGTCCCAACATATTATTTATTTATTTTATTTATTGCTAAGTACTTGGCACATAGTATTTGACTACTAAAAGAGTGTCTATGTGAGACACTGGAAGTTTATAATGAAATGAATTCTAAGCCTTAATATATAATTACTGAAACGAATTAGATTACAAACTGTATGAGGGACGAGGTCTCAATATGTAGTTTACATGTCATGTTGAGGCATGAAAAAATATAATGTTTTTGTGATAATGTTTTGTTCATATGTTAGTTTTATATAAAATCTATTTGCCATCTAAACAAGTAATATTTCATAACATAGCTATACCATAAAAGTTGTCACTTGTTACTTTAATCGTCATCTTTATTTTTCAGTATCAACTGTTGCAATTTGGCTTTAATTTTCTTGAAAATGATACATCAAGAAGTTCTGATCCATTTGTTCTTAACTACAAAACACCGCAAGCAAACTTTAATGATAAAATATCATTGAGTTTTGAAGTTGGAGATGTACTCACAATTTGGAAAAGGTATTTTAAACTGGAGAAAGTAAAAGTAGAGAAAGGAGGGCAATCTGCATAACTTTTAGTTGTGCGGATGTCTATAGGGCATTGATGGTTACCATAAGGCTCCAACTGCTCTGTTGCCTCCTTGTGACATAAAAAAAGATGAGTTCTATCGATAAGTTCACTTTCATTATATATAGACAAATTTTCATGTGGGTTGAGCCCAACATGCAAAACAGCATTTTCATTTCTTCTTCTGATTGCCATAATTACAAGCTGTTTCAACTAGTATGTCACAACCAATTTATATTATGCTAAAATTATTAATTAAATTGTGATTTTTTTACAGAATAAAGGATGAAGACAGTACAGAATTAGAATTAATACATCTGGCATATAGAATCCTGCAAAACCAAGTATATAGTGCTATGACCCTGGATATAACGGTTTTTGATCTATGTGAAGTATTATTATCAAAAGCGGAGGTGAAGAGTGGTGGAATAGTTAAAATGAAAACTCCTGAATTAGTCAATTCAGTTTTTACAGTTTTAAATGAAATTTCATATTCATTACTCTCATTTGAAATGCAAGAAGAAGAAGATTTATGATAGTTTATTTAATTTGTACTAATTATTTAAAAAATATTACATAAAATGAAGTTACTGAAATAACATGTCTGTTCAATTACTGAAGCTCCTCCACCATACATTATTTAACCTTATTATTAACTTTCACTTCAGTCAGTGTGACAAAAATACCTAGCCAATGTTTGTACCCAGCACACCCTCGAGGTGCGCCTGACTTCAGTCATTGGAGGGGACTTGTCTCTGCCGAGCGTCATCATCGCGATGCTCGGTTACGACGAGTACTAGACAGTGGATGGCGATGGTCTCCTTCTGCGAGGCAGTCATGTCCCAGAAGGAGGCCGACGAGCGGGAGTGAGAGGAGGCCTCCGCCCGCGGGCGGCAAATGGGGGTGCGTAGGAGGCGCTACTTAATGCGCCTCCAGTAACGCCCCTGTGTTCGTGTCGGACTCAGGATGGGAACCTGGGTCTGTATGGCACGACGTCGTGGGAACTGCTTAGTAGCGGCCGGGCAGTCCCTCATTACGAAGAGTAGTCTGGTCTTCGCCGGGGCCAGCCTGTCGATGAGGTGATCCCATCTATTGCTTGCATGTCCGGGACCCTCAAAAAGCGGCTGAAGGCACTCGCAGTGGTTTTAGGGTGGGCACTCCCACGTGCGAGTCCTACATTGGGATCTACCCGAAGATCCTGGCTGCACTCATTAAGATTTCCCTGCGATATAAAAAAAAAGCCACAAGCTTTTTCATTGATATTGTTGCAGAGTACACGAAGCATGTGTGTAAATATAGGTTCAATATATTTTGATGATTATTGTATGTTGTATAGAGCGTTTGTCGATAAGAGTTTATTTACATCATTACATGAATCTATACATATAATAAAATTAGAGTGTCATTAAAATAACCGCTTTTTACCAAATGCATATGGATGTATACATGGTACATATACCAAAATAGCATTTTTTACAATTTTTGTCTGTCTGTCTGTTTGTTCCGGCTAATCTCGGAAACGGCTGGGACTATTTTGACGGGACTTTCACTGACAGATAACTAAAGTTCTAAGGAGTAACTTAGGCTATAAAAATAATAATCATCAATGCGTATACGGCTGTAAATTTAAGTTAACGCGGGCGAAGCTGCGGGCAACAGCTAGTAGTAACTAAAGTATTTTTTGAATTAACTGGGTTTTGTTACCCATTCAGTGCCGTGCCAACCCATCCGTGGGTGATCCTTTTTTATTCGCATGAGCTGTTCAGCTATTGTATCCCAAGCTTTTCTCAAATATTATCGGATTATTATAAAATTGTGTGTATTGCTTCATTCTATTATTATTGATTTGTAGCTGAAACAGCCTGCGGATATCAATTTATCTAGGAGTTTGAGAGTCTATTCTGAACTTACATGCCGTAAGCAGAATTCACAAACATTTTGTAAATGTGTTTTATTTGTAAAGAACTAACTGCACCCGTTTAGTTTTACGGGCGTCAGATATACAAGTAAGAGGTAGTGCCATGCTGCTTTGCAGCCGAATTGGACCGGCACGACCGGGGTGGTACCTCTCGCTCACATAACACCGGCGTCAAGTTACAGCTATGCTGTAGCGTTTCGTGCGGTTTGTGAGTTTCCAGTGGCCCATTGGTTGGTATAGGGGAAAGGAGGGCAACGCATCTGCATAACTTCTGATTGAGCTGATGTCTATGGGCGTCGGTAGTCACCATAAGGCTCCGACTGCTCGGTTGTGACATAAAAAATAAATAAAATAGAAGTAACTTTGCCACAACGGACGCGGAAAATGAGACCCATACGTTTTACCACCCCGGTTGTGCCGGCCCAGTTCGGCTGCAATGCAGCATGGCTCTACCTCTTACTAGTTACATTATTTCAACAGAATTGCGCTCGGGCAGCAAGTAAAACGTTAGTTGATTACAGGATGCAACTCTGTGGTCTGTGATGGAACTGAACTTACGTCCGTCCATCTGACGGCCTAAGGCCTCTTGGCCTTACACGTTTTTCGAATTTCGCCGTGTAAATACTGTTGTTAACATACGCTAGGTTTTATTATATCATTGACATACGCTGCGATGCCGTGACGTAGAGCATCAACTAGCTCCCATGATCCATACAACTACCTATATATTATGGGACCTATATATATTATTTAAGTCAGCTAAGTAGTTTTTGTAGATCAACACGTAGGTTTGAGGGGGTGACACCGGAGGGGCAATTGGTAACCCATCCCCGCATCTAATCCCAGAGGCGAGCCTGGGGAATTGGGTGAAATGGTCCCGTTAATGAGGACTGACCACCCGTCTGGCCTTGCTGGTGTCCCCACCCTTAAATACCGGTGGGAGGGAAGCGCTGTGCCGCGCTCCCGGCTGCATGGGTACCACCATCTTGCTTATTTCTCCCGTGAAACAGCTTTACTGTGTTTCGGAGAGAAGGGCAAGACAGGCAGTGTAATTACTGGCACCGAGACTTAACATCTTATGTCTCAGGATAGACAACATATAAATAAGTTGCCTGGGCTCGTTCCAGGTATACTAGTTTATGTTCGTGTACGTTTGCCAGTTTGCCTATCCAACTAAAATAAAAAAAAAACATTAAATAATAATAATATATTATTTATTATACTCTTTGCATCACTACACCCATAGGCAATCTCTACACCTGAGGGCTTACCGGTACGTTGCCAGCCGTTCGTTTTCTGAAAGTCCCTAAGGCTAAGGTACATATTATGATATTAGCAGCGACCCGCGGTTTCACCCGCGTGCTTTCCATTCCCGTGGAGTACAGGGATAAATTATATATGTCATTCTGATGTATACCTAAGCTATGTTATTGTAGTCACCAGTCAGTAGTTTTTGTGTGAAAGAGTAACAAACATACATCTATACATTCTTACAAACTTCCACGTTAATATTAAACGTAGTGATTACATTCTCTTGGGTTAATATATTAGTAGGATAGATAGGTATAAAGTGAATAAAAATACTTGAGTTTTTTTTAACATTTACTTCCGAGTCATGCTTTACAAATGTGTCTGCGTATTACATTGTCTTATAAAATATTTGACTACTTTATTATAATGTGCTAAACTTATAAATTACCCATTTAATCAATTACCTTGCAAGCATAACTGTTTAAAATGTATAAATCCCTTGTATTCACAATGAAGGTAAAATTTTAAGTCAGTTTTTATATTAATACAATAAAACTAATATAAAAATAAAATGTACATCTCACTAGATACACGTGATCAGTAAGGAGCGGGCTGCTCATATATATTAATTTAACAACAAAATATTTTGCACAATGACATACACATCTGGACATTCCTTCGCGGTGAAATTTAGAAAAAGATAGATTTATTATTTGTAAAATGTAATTTTAAATTCTAGTAAAATCCTGTTCCTAATGTCACATACTTCCAATGATGTATGCAAAAGACTATTCAGATGTGTGTAAGTTTTAACTCATAAATAGAGATGCCATTTGGATGTTAATGACTGCTAAACTTGTTTAACATTAATTACATCGTATCTTTATATCATATATTTTGTGACCACATAAACATTGATCACTTACACATTAAAAACAGCAATTAGGTACACTCCATACATATTATTTCAAGTCCACATAGTATGGTTACCCTATTGAACAAGCAAAAGCACAAAAATGCAAATTATAGATAATTTTGTCACGAAAAAATGATAATTTGCACTCTGAAACCTTCAATTTGGTCAAGTTATCTGTCTTTATATGAGATAGTTCAAAGTTCAAACATAATGTAATAAAAGAAAAGTAGAAAAGTAATAAAGTTTGCTGTGACTATTGCCAGGTTATATCTAGATGTTAGATAATAGATGTCAAAAGAAATAGAGAATAATCTTTTAATATCTAAAATTATCTTACTTGCAGGCATTATACAGCATACCTTTAATTATAATGAGATTAGGTTACTTTATATATTTTGTATTTAATAAGGCTTATCAGTGCCAATAGAAATTGGTTCACGATGCAACCCATACTGTAGCGTAAAAATAAAACTATTAGAAGTACATGCAGTTTTATACCGATGTTTGTTGCACACGGCTGTATACCATCTGCAAAAAAATAGTGTAATTCATATGATTTGATTCTCAAAAATAGTGTAGGTCTTCCATCAAACATTTTTTTCTTCAATTATATCACAGAAACAAATACCAAATTTAGCTTCCTTGTATCATGAAATTGCCAAAGAATGATAGATAACAGTCCTGCTGTTGCTGTTTTCAAAATTAGCCAAAAAGCTAGAGTGCATATGTAATTATAATTATTAAATTTTGCTAATCAACCTCTTTAATGTTGGCCAGTGAGGTCAATGGTGGGTAATTAAAAAGGTAGTGATTTTGATTTTGGAAAACTCACCTTATGGAACGGGAAGTAAAAAGTCCCCTCAGCGTGTGCATTGCAGCACCTAACAGCAACCACCGGGCGGTGCGCCCCCCGCGCCCGCTCCTCCCGCCCCGCCCGCTCCTGCGTTCGAGTGCTGGGGTCCGATCTTGATACCATTTGCCTGGGGAAATATTATGATACATATAATAAAATAAAAAATACAGCAGTAATGTTGTTTTGTATGAAAACTAATTCTGTCAAATTTGTGCTGCGATGCTGCGCAGGTACTGCGTTCTGATTGGCAGATGGGACATACATACAGATCACTGGTTGGTTGAATTGCTATTACGTGAGTGACACTTCACCAACCAGTCTCGGAATTTTATGGCTCGCATTACAACGCTATCAAGTTATATGCTCGATGTTGGAACATAACTTTATCATTATTAACAACCAAATAGGTTTACACAGATCCTATTAGGAGAAAGCAAATTGACGATAGATTTAACAATTTAGGCTGCTACATTGTTTATGCCTTATTCACTTTAAAAAAATACAAAAAAATAACCTCATTGTTAATGTCAAAAACTCCCTCCTGAATTTTCTCGTAGATCTCCTTAGCAGTATTGATAAATGCCTCTTCTACATTTGCGGCTGTCTTTGCTGAGGTTTCCATGAATACAAGTCCATGTTCACGGGCGAAGGCCTCCCCTTCTTCTTTTTTCACTTCACGCCTTGATTCCAAATCACTAGAATTATAAATAATATTAAAAGATGATGATGATTATAATAATTATCATTAGTGTTCAAACTAATTAGTGGATTCTCACTCTGAATACACTTTGTTGTCTAAGTAATTGATTATTATGAGTCATAACTCATAATGTGTCATCGAGCATATAAACGGAATTGAACAGTAATGTTATGTTTTTTCTATAAAATTAAATTCTGGCAAATTTGTGCGGCAACGCTTCTGCGCTCTGATTGGCCAGTGGGACGTATGCACAGATCACTGGCTGGTTGTATTGCTATTACATTAACAAATCACTGATCAGTTTTGGATGTTTATGGCTCCTATTACTACTCAGTACTCTATCTGATTATTATGCTCAATGTCATGTGTATACATCATTAGAAGTTTCCTGCTAGTTATAATCACTGCAATATACACCTAGCAATTATATATCTTTTGTGGCAAGGGATTGGATTGGAACAGTGGATGTATCGATTGATATGTATTTAAATTTAATATCAACAAGTTAAACTGTAATTGGCCCTTTTTGCCTTGTGTTTTTTTTTTTATGTTAGTTGGATAGGCAAACTGGCAAACGTGCCACCTGATGGTAAGTAGTCAACGTCGCCCATGAACATAAACTAGTTTACCTGGAACGAGCCCAGGCAACTCATCTATGTGTTGCCTATCCTGAGACATAAGATGTTTAGTCTCGGTGCCAGTAATTACACTGCCTGTCTTGCCCTTCTCTCCGAAACACAGCAAAGCTATTTCACGGGAGAAACAAGCAATGTTGTATGTATATTAAATTGGGTGAAATGGTCCCGTTAATGAGGACTGATCACCCGTCTGGCCTTGCTGGTGTCCCCACCCTTAAATAATGTATATTATCTACACATGTCCAATCTGTAGATAAAAGTTCTGGATGCTATTAGTTAAACATCCTACCCTTATATGTATATTATATGTATACTATTCCAAGACACAGGAAGTGCATGTGTCTAACAAGTAAAGCACAACATGTTATCACTTTTTACTTTGAGTCATCAACTTTAATCATATATAAATGCTCCTTGATTTTTAAGAAAGCTCGATCCTTGGTTATTTACATAAATATAGCAAAAAATTCAACAATTTAAACTAACCTCTTATTTCCGATTAGCATTATAACCATGTTCGAGTTAGAATGTTGACGTGCATCTTCTAGCCAAGTCGTTAAATGGTTAAATGTATCTCGTCTTGTAATGTCATATACTAATAGTGCGCCTGCAGCACCCCTGTAGTATGAACGGGTGATTGATCTGAAATATAGAGTTATTGTTATTTTTATTTCATTACAGATGTAATATGATAGCACTTCATTCACATTATGATGACGATAACAAATATGTAAAAGATAAAATATGCCATACATTATATTGTTAGTACGTAAAAATTAAAACTACCTAGGAATAGTATAAGACATAATATATGGAAAGAGCAAATAAAAATATATACTATGACACTTTAGCATTAATTTTTAAAAAATTTGCTCCTTATTGCTGAATTTCTTTTTTCCAATTAGTCCAATTTTAACCTTTTATTCATATGAAACTTATTTTCAAGCTGGAGAAGCATGTATTTTAACGAAATAATTAATATATACCTAAATGCCTCTTGTCCTGCTGTATCCCAGATCTGCAGTTTGATTTGTTTACCATCTATTGTGATCATGCGGGCCCCGAACTCAACACCAATTGTTAAGTCATGAACAGGTTGAAATCTTTTATCGGTGAACTGAAGTAGCAGGCAAGATTTACCAACACCTGTAAGATACATTTTATATCTAAAATATTTTGTCTTATTTAAATAAAAAAATCTTTCTCAGTGGTTCCATGATCGTCACCAACTTATTTCCTTCTGCTGCAGGACATAGGCCTTTCAATGATGGATTCAAAGAAATATGACAACTGATAAATTTGGTTTTTATTACTTATATTTATTTAAAAGGGATATTGGTAATGTTGGTTCCTTAGTGGATGTCTTTGTTATGAATCATATCTGCCAAAGAAACATGCAGCATAGCACTCCCTAGCATGTTGAGCTACAGCAAAAATGTGATGTTAGATACGAGTGGCAAGTGATTATGCATCTTAAAATTGAGGGATAGGAGGTACAGTAGTGGATGGATAGAGGCTGATGATGATGATGATTTGAAACTCCACAGGATCTTTTGTGTCTTACTCAGAGTTTAGTTAGCCTATCTAATATAAACTTTTCATAAATAGAGATTGACAATGGACCTGAACCTGACTTTGTTTTAATGACTTATCTCAATGATAAGTATCAATATACATATTAAACTACTTTAATTTAAAATAACTAGAACAATTTACTAATAAATAGTTAACTAATAAAAGTAATTGCAACAATAAAAATAATTAAATAGTAAATAAAATAGTAAATATAGCTAACGGATGGAAGAGATATTGGTCACTGAAAGAGATCATGAAATCCACAGATCTGAGTACTGGTATCAAAAGGAAGGTCTTCAATACCTGCATTCTCCCATGTATTACATATGGGTGTGAAACTTGGGCTCTCACAAAACATCACAGAAACATGCTGGAACACTGCCAAAGAGCTATGGAACGAAGTATGATAGGTATTAAGAAACAAGATAAGATATGAAACACTGTCATAAGAAGTAAGACAAAAGTCACAGACATACTCACTAGAATAGATAGTTTGAAGTGGAGATGGACTGGGCACATGATACGTGATAAACAAGAAAAGTGGAGCAATATCATAACTGACTGGTACCCTAGAGATGGGAAAAGGAACAGAGGAAGACAAAGCAAGAGACGGGAAGACGAACTAAAACAGCAGGTTCAAAATGGAGAAGGGTTGCAAGAGACAGAGTACAATGGAAATTGTTAGAGGAGGCACACTAAACTCAGAGATATTTTATAACTTAAAGATAAGAGTCAACCACAAAGTCAAAGAAACAGTTCAGGATAAGATGCTTATTATTATATTATATTATATTATATAGTAAATAAAAACAAAGAAAGTCCTTGACATATTTACATTGTTACAAGAAAAATAATTTGGTTGTAATACCAAAACCTGTAGGATGTGCTCGAAAGTAAAATCAATTTTGCGCGATAAGGATATTGAAAATACGTAGGTCGTAGAAGCGTAGGCGTAGTACAGACAACTAACTCTATTCAGACTAAATAAACTAATCATTGTCAATATTAAACAGATCCTAAGAGCAATTTCAGTGTTGATAGACTTGAGACAATGAAAGTTCACAATTCTGATGATTTTTAAAAACAGAGACACATGAGCTTGAATTTAAGATATCAAAAAATATCAGGAAATAAAATCAATACCTGTGTCGCCTATGATGATGTATTTGAACAAATAAGCGTAAGCCATTGTGCTTATTCTTTTTCTTGATGTTTTATGAAACTTTAATAATGATGTCGAGTATTCAGACGATAGATGATGATATTGAAGACAAAAGACGCAATTTTTGTAATCTTACAGCTGGTATATTACTTTTTGTGTCAATGGAAATTGAAAATTTGGAAAATTGACAGTAGTCACTGGACATAGAGTATAAAGATTTTATATAGGGTTGCGATCACTAATCATAATAATCGGATTTTAGGGGTAAATCTTTCAATTAAAATGTTTTTATTTTAAAACATTATTCCGAAAAAGGAAAAGAATTAAATACAAACTGCACATGTCAGAAGTGCAATTTATTTGGCAAACTAATTTTTAAATCTCGTTTCATCTACAGCTTTAAATTTCCGAGACTTGCGATGTGACGTTCGCTCTATCTCACTCTCTTTCTCGATCTTTCTTACTCACTTGCTCCCTACTCTCACTCCATGGCTATGTGCTTCATGCTACGTTCTCTCTCTCTCAATCGGTCTCAATCACTCTAGACAAAAACGTTGCAGATTTTCGTGACGTTTCATCCGTACAAAAAATACCCTCATGCGTGCAAAGTAGTTTTACTTATATGTTTTTATATTTTTTTTGTAGTTAAGATTAATAATATAAGTGCTGGATTTTAAAAATATTTAAAAAAATGAAAAATATTATAATTACTACGTAAACATCTGCTGCTATTTTATTGTACTAAATTCATAGTAATAACTGATAAACGTTGCGTTTATATCAAACTAGTCGATATTATCGTACACCACTAACTGATTATGAGAATAATATAACTATTAAGTCCAACTATCCGATTAAGTTACAACACTAGTATATTTTCCATTCTCTCAAAGGAAACATTAGTTCTGTTTAGATTTTATGAGACTTTTCTTTGTTATCATTGCCGTTTTCAAAGTGTTTTCTTAGTAAACTTTAATTTTGAAACTTTAGGTAGATAATGTTTTAACAGAAAGCTAGAACTTTCGTCTTTTTGTAATTCACGTATGTACGACTATTTGTAGTATCACAAAATATGTCAGTAACCTTAAATGTATACGATGCCGACACTTTTTAATAGCTAATTTTATAGCTATGGATTCTCTTAAAGATGCTACATTGACTAGGAGTTCTCCCAAACATGATGGAGATAAAGAGAACTCGACGAATTGCCGTAAAACTGCACAAAAAGCTGAGGATGACAGAGACGAAAATGTGTTTACATGTATGTCACATGAATCAAATGATGGCTTGTTATCAGTGAACGGTCCTCCATTAAAAATAAGCGGTACATCAAACAATGACCGAGGCAACCAGTCACACCGTCTAACGAATAATCATTCAACGCAATCCAATAGTGCTAATATATGTGAAATATCCAATAGGAATCAAGAAGTTTGTTATGGTGCTGCCACTAGCAAATGTGATGAAAATAATCGGGAAAAGGTATTAGAAACTAATTTCGATATGCAGACGTGCCAAAGGCATAAAGTGTGCTTAGATTCTGTTGGGAATTCATATAATATAGACACCCCTTCTACCAGTGGCAATTCAAAACCTTGGAGCAATGCATCGGAGTATAGTGGCTTTAAAGAGAATAGAAAAAGACCATCAAGCTTAAAATTAAACAGATCTAATGTAGATGATGATAGTTCAAGTGATACAGGAAATGATGACTATTCTTTAGGTTCTGAAGATGGTTGTATTTATACTTATAAGGGCGGTGAACATTTAGCCGATTTACCGAGTTCTTTTTTTAGTTTAGATATGGGACTACCTTTGGATAAACATCTCCCTGTCCCACCAAATTACCAAGTTCAACAACCAGTACAAAACGCCAGAGAAGGTTCTAGAGCATCAAGCCCAGATATGGACTTTTTAGAAATGGATTTTGATCCCGGACCATCGTGTGAAGTTGACAGTGGGGATGAGTCTACCCCGGACATAGATATGGATGTTGCCATTATGCCAGAAGAAAATGAGCCTGTGATAAGGGGGACTTCCCCAGAATATGTGCCTGTGGTGGTACCCCATGTGGTCCCAACAAGTAACCAGGTGATTGAAACAGAGGCTCAAGACTATAGTGTACCATCTACTAGTAAATGTGAAAACATGGCACAAGGAGATCATCAGACAGTTCCAAGAGAGTGTGAAACATATGGCCCTTATATTACCCATACAAATGCACGGGGAGAACAAATTTTAGTCCGAAGGACCATGACTAACTGGTTGTCTAGTGGCCTTGCTGCAACACATTTATCGAGTGGTGATTTAATATCTCCAAGAGAAGTGTTGAGCTGTAAGTTATATATTTAAATTTCATTATCAAAAGTGTAAAAATGATTTCATTGTATACTTACATACATTTGTAGACATGTTCATATATTCCAAAATACACACTAGTAATTGAAGGTGAAGGTGAAGGAAACATTGCGAGGAAACCTGCATGCCTGATGAGATTAAAAGTCTTCGAAGGTGTGTGAAGTTCACCAACCCGCGTTGGGCCAGCGCATCGGTGAACTATGGCCCAAAACCCTCCTCACCTGATTTTGAGGAGGAGACCCGTGCCCAGCAGTGAGACATATAAGGGTTGATAATATTATATTATATATATTACACTATCAATTTGAGCAATAATGACCTGTTGGGAGCTTGTTGATTTGGAATAAGATTAAAATAACTTTGTTATTTTTTCAATTTTGGAGGGTGGTTTAAAATGGGATATTTACTATTAGTATCCCTTTTATTTGGTTCAAATTGAAAAAGATTATTATAATTGTTGTATTAGAGTAAAAATATTTTTGAAAACAGAACACATTTTCAAGACTGTAAAGTTTTTGCTTACCCTTTTTTATTCTTGAATTTGGTAGTTTACAAGTTACCAAAGTCACCAAATGTAAAATAAGAAATGTGAGGGAAAAGTCACTCAAACTCAAATTTTTAGCAGACTTCTATTTCCAAAACATCTGACATCTGACTGTCAACTGACATGCAGAAATCATGTACCTAGCAATAAAAATTTTGTCCCCAAATTTCATAGTCATCATCAGCCTCTGTACGTCCACTGCTGAATGTAGGCTTCCCTCAATTAACGCTAAGACTGTCAATCGCATTGTTGTCACTCGCATGCAACACGGATCGGTCACTGCATGGTCTTTCCACCTCCTGGCCTAACATGTGCGCACGACAAAATTTTGTCTCCCCTTTTTCTCATATTATCTCTGTGTACAGTAGCTTACATGCGTTTTCAATATTAAGGACAAGATATAGTAAAAACTTAAATAAATAAAACCGGGTGCCTATTTTTTCTGTACCCATAGCGTTTCCCTACTATAATTATATTATTATTTTGGTATGCAAAGGTTCTCTTACTCTTGGTATTACCCTAAGAGTAATCGAGAAAATACTTGATGTAGACATTATCTCTCTCTCTCTAGTTAAGAGATATCTTGTTGTATGCATGCTAGCTCAGCTGGTTAATGGCTGACCAACACTTCGTCTACCTACACACACGGCTCCCACTCTTAAACCTTATACTAACACTCAGGAGAACCAATGGCCAATGGACTACCATAGCTCTTCGCCTCAGCTTATTCGTCTCGTGATATGGCTAACATTATTTCTTCGGTGGATGTCTTTGTTTCGAATCTTATCTGCCAAAGAATCTGCCCATCCCAATTGAAACCTATCATCGGCTTCCCTTTCGAAGTTATATTGATCTAGCTGCAGAATATTCCCAAGACAAGACATATTCTTGCATGACTTTGAGAGTTATGCCCTCCACGTTAACTTGCATACGGAAAACGTATGGCTGGGAGGGTTCATTTAAACACAAGCCTATTCAGCCTGCTGGTAAATCCGCTACTGTTGGTAGGAAACTTATAAATATGTTATTGTAATTTAATTATTTCATTTTAAAGTGTGACATTTTAGATGATGATGATCATGCCAAGGGCGCTCATGCATATCAAATAAATCAAGGGGAGAAGCCAACATTTGATTCTGTAAATTTGTCTTCTACTCTATTCCATACAACAATGGCAAAGAAATTAATGGTTGAGAATAAACTTGACTTGGATAACCAAGATGTATTAACTAATGTAAGTTCATTTTTAAGTATTTTGTAAATTTTATAAAATTTAAGAGCTTGTGTGTCCAACAGTGGAAGGAAATAGGAGATGATGATGATATCATTATGATATTTTTAGGTAATACATTATCTATTCTTTATCTATACTAATATTATAAAGCTGAAGAGTTTGTTTGTTTGTTTGAACGCGCTAATCTCAGGAACTACTGGTCCGATTTTAAAAATTATTTCAGTGTTAGATAGCCCATTTATCGAGGAAGGCCATAGGCTATAAAACATCACGATGTAACTAACAGGAGTGAAGTTAAGCAAGTTAACGCGGGCGAAGCTGCGGGCAACAGCTAGTTCTTAATAAAACTAGCTTCATTGTCTCTTTAGCCAGGTGTGAGGCTTAACCTTTATGTTTATTGAGCTAAATATGATTTTATTTGATGACAATAAGATTTTACTGCAATTAAATATTACTTATACAGTTGGCTCAGTATATCTAAAGTTTTGTTAGCTACTAGTTTATAGGGTTTTGCTCGATCTTACTCTAAAGTTTCAGAAGATTCTTATATTAATTAACTATTTCATAAGAGTTAGTTAAGCATATTTTATTGTATGAAGGATTCAAAACAAGTATGTAATAATTCTATGTTTTACAGCATGAAAGTGAAAGTACAGCTAGTACCTCAAAAGTAACATGTGTAGAACCGCCTCGTTGTATGGTGTGGTCAGAACGAGAGGCGTGTGAGAGGCAAGTCACACAAATAGCCACTTCTGCCTGTGGTGCTACAGCAGTTGTTAATGTTTTTGTAAGTGGAAAATTTTATGAAATATTTTTTATAGCGAAGCTTTTATACGAACGTTTAGAGCCTTCCCTTCGCAGGCACTCTATTCATGCTAAGCGGCAGACGATCTGTCGTTGTTAGATCGTCAGATATTTTTACCGTTCCACGCGGCAATTTTAACGCGCGCCACCTAAATGTGCGAGGCCTTCTTCTCGCTTTCACTCATGTAGTAAACAACAGCATATTTTAAAAATAATATAAATTAATATATATTTAATATAAAATAATGTCCGTATTACATGTTATAATTACACATTATACAGACACTGCCAGCGTGGAAGAAATTTATTAATAAATATATATACTCATGTCAATTGAAAATTAAGTAAGTGCGCGAGGAACAAATCTAGGTCCGTTTGTTTCTATGTCGATTATAATAATAATATTAATAATAATATTTATAATATAAAATATTATTATGATTATTTATTTTTGACCTACGACGGTACGGAGACGGCATATGCGTTTAGGGTGAGAGGATGTTAGTGTGTGCCAACCAATATTGCCATTTATCTCCAAAAGTCATCAATTATGATGCGGTTTCAGGAATGGGTTTGAATTTGATTGCTGCATGATGCTAAGATAGGTGTTACTTTGACAACGCACCAGATCTCTGTTTTTACAGAAATATTTACTGCAGTACTGCCCATACTGCAGTAAATATTTCTGTAAAACCAAAACTACTAGTCCGTTTTGGATGCGGTTTTAAGTTATAACTGACAGGTTCGTGTTTAATTGTGGTGCATGTTCTTAGATATGTGCTACGGTGACAACTCACTATGGGGCGCTGCACTAAACATTTGTTTGGGCAAAACCAAAGCTACTAGTCCGATTTGGATGCGGTTTTCATTAATAAAATAAAATTTTCTAAAGGCTTTATTTTCCCTCGCGTATTTTTTTCATGATTTTTTAACGCTTTATATAAATAGGATAAAGCGTCGCTTCTTTCGGGCGTCCCTAGATTCTCCTATAATGTTGGGCTCGGACAGCCCATATCTTTATATTTTGAATTTTTATTTTGATAATCATTAAAATGTTCAGCTAATTTTATTTACTTACTTCACTGCCACACTAAATCTTGGCCTCTGAATAAATATTAGGTGTTTGATAAAACATAATAAATGCAGTTTAATATTTTACTTGCAGATTGCACTCGGTGTACCTGTTAATGTAGAAAGAATAAACGCTGCTGTTGGTACGAGACAGAGAGCTAACAATGCTCCCTTACCCAGGTACTAATTAATTACACATACACATTACATGTTTACTGCTAAAGATTTCATGTTATGTATTTTTTTATGTCATAAGGTGGCAACCGAGCAGTCGGAGCCTCATAGTGACTACTGACGTCCATACACATCCGCACAACCTGAAGTTATTCAGATGTTTATGTTATCAAATTATGTATTAAATTTCTCTGACTCAAATAAAATTAAATTACCAGTGTACTTATATACATATTATAAAAATAACTAACCGACAACATTATCGAATCAGAATCTGAATCCACATAATCATTCATATTTTTTTGATGTGTAACTTTATAGGTATCTCCTATCACGGACAGTAGCAGGTTGTACCGCTGCAGACCTGGTGACTGGCATACACAAGGCTTCCGATGGTCTGGTAACTGCCAGGTTCTTCCCAACATATCCCGAGAGAGTCATGTCACTATCACATTGGTTAGCGGATTGGATATCACTTGGTAAGAAAAAAAAACTTTTTTATACAAAAAAACACCAACTATTAGGTATACAATTTACGTGAATATTAACAACATGCATTCAAAATATTTCTACACTTGAGGTCCATGAATCCAGGTCACTTAAAGAATTAAGAAACCTTAGCTATTATATAGCTTACTAGCTGTTGCCCGCAGCTTCGCCCGCGTTATATAGGTGTTATATAGCCTATAGCCTTCCTCGATAAATGAGCTATCTAACACTGAAATATTTTTTCAAATCGGACCGGTAGTTCCTGAGATTAGGTCATTCAAAAAAACAAGCTTTTCAGCTTTATAATATTAGTATAGATTAAGCTAGCATTCTTAGCTTTGGAGATTTATAGGTTTCTTTAAGTGACCCGGAGTAATGACCGGAGTATATTCGGAATTTGTTTATAAGAAAATGACGGTGTTCGCAACTGGAGGTTCCAAAAAAAAAATCAATAACGATTTTATTGGTATATAAGATAATTACAATTTAATTTAAGACCACTGGTTTAGATCGAAGTTGGATCTGAGGTGAAGAGACTTAAAACTACATTGACGGCTCCACGGAGTTGGGGCCACCGCGATGATTCAGGAACCCTGCGTTGGTATTTTCATTGTCCGATTTCTGTTCTTTTTATGAATGGTTTCGTAACTTTTACAGAAACTTAGTGAGTTGTACTTTCTACATAGTCCAGGTGGGTTAGCCAAGATGCCATTCTACAATCGTAAATGCGAGTAGAAAACTAGTAAATGTATGGAAATGACATTTTACGTCGATAAATCACGTGGTCTTAAATGTCATTTCCATACATTTATTAGTTTTCTACTCGCATTTACGATTGTAGAATGACATCTTGGCTAACCTGGAGTGTGACTTCAATAATTATATTATGTTATCAATATTTTAATTTACAATAAGAAAAAGTGCCAATGGACACATTCTTACAAGAACTCTATCATTAGCAATTTAGGTTAAATTAAAATTACTTATTAGCTTATACCTAGGCTAGATTGTAATGTTATGAAGTATCTTTATTTAATAGGTATTTCATAAGAAAAAAAAAAATAATTTAATCATAGTTGAAAGGCCATAATTGAGATTGAATTTATTTTCGACACTTGATATTCATTTTCAAACGTAGTCCAGAAGTGTGACTTCAATAATTATATGTTAAGTATCAATGTTTTAACTTAAGGTTACACAAGTCGCTCATATTTCCATACAAACGCAGAACAGTAATTACTACAATGTTTGACGTTGACCATGAAAAACTAAGTATAATAGAAATTGATTTCGTCGTTATCTATGTGTGTATGTACCCAAAATCGTAAAAAAAAAATTACATTTAAAAAATACAAGCTTCTAAACTTTCGTATTTCAACACTGACTTTAGCCTAACTTTGGGCGTAAATAAATAGTTTACCGAGCACGAAAGCTAAAAAATAAAGCCCGTACAGATATAGTTTAGTTATTTAAAAGATAAAATAAATTTATTTTGAAAAGACACACTTATTCGTTTTTCTATAATAACTGTTTTACTAAAAGGACATTTTCGGAATGAATCATTGTGCATTTCATTCTAGCACGCATGTTCGCGCACTATGTCAGGTGAGATAGCAATCATTT
This sequence comes from Helleia helle, assembly GCA_963853865.1. NCBI lineage: Eukaryota > Metazoa > Arthropoda > Insecta > Lepidoptera > Lycaenidae > Helleia > Helleia helle. The sequence continues at coordinate 11,379,170 of OY971433.1, read as the reverse complement.
TGTTAGAGTTCGCGGCATCGACTAGTTCAACCTTAATGATGGTCGGAGAGCCACAATTGTGATTGACTTTACCCGACCGAGGCTTATGATTCGGTGATGTCTATTCGATAAGTTGCATGCGTAACAGCGAATAAGTTCTTTTATGACTTCCAAATATGTACTCAACTTTAGTAGTTAGTTGTTGCCACGGATGAAGTTATATATTTTTTTTGTAATAAAAGGAAGGCAAAGAATCTGCATAATCTCTGGTGGTGCGGATGTGTATGGGCGTCAATAGTGGCTAAAAGGCTTCGACTGCTCGTTTCCCCACCTATGCTATAACAAAAGGTATTACAATAATGTAATTAATACAAGGATTTTTTCTGAATTTTCAGGTGCGGTGCCCATCTTGACGTTGAACCTTCAAGCGGGGTGCACGGTTGATGTGCCAGACGCGTGGCATCACCAGATGGTGTGGGGCGTGTCCCCCGAGGGCGTGCACCTGTCCAACCCGGTGGAGCGCGTGGCGGAGGGCGCGCTGTGGGCACGGCTGGCGGCACCGTCGGTGCTGCTAGTGCGGGCGCGCGACCTGCTGGCGCGGTTCACGCCCGCCACCGACCTGTCCCCGCTCGCGCACGTGCCTGACGCACGGTTCCACACTTACAACGTGCTTGGTACGGTTTATTTTACCGGTTGTCTACATGACATCCTGCTTGTTTCTTCTGTATAAAAATCCCGATTTTCTGGTTCCTGAAATTTTTGAAAAAAATCCGAATCCTGATGCTGGCCCTACCTACTCATATTCGCTCCATGTCCAGGTCAAGTGGTCAACGCGATCCGCGAGTGGCGCTCCACGGGGTGTATGGAGATGGTGACTCGGTCGCATATACGCGCGCCGGCTGCTTACCGCGCGGGTATCACGCTGGCCGCGCTCACCGGGTCGGAGGCGCACCGCCGCCTCGCGCACGCGCCACAACCGCCTCCCCTACCGGCGCACCAGCGGCAGCACCAGCATGGTAACTAGCGTAGTGCAGCTATGACGGGACGGTAACTAGCGTAGTGCAGCAAAAGCAGCATGGTAATTAGCGTAGTGCAGCAATAGCAGCATGATAATTAGCATAGTGCAGCAATTGCAGTAGGATAACTTCTGTAGTGTAGTAATAGCAGCATATAAATATATATTCCTAGCAGTTTTGGATTAAAAAAAATATATATAATAATACTATTCATATTTATATTAATATTGTTACGGGTGCTTAAATATAATAATAAATATTTAAACGAATAAATCTTTAAACGCGGTAAGCACCCGTAACAATATTAATATAAATATGAATAGTGATCGCGTTAGTTTAAAACAATATATCGTCCCCGTAGAGCGAAAAGTCACTAACTAACACTTTTGTCGAAATTGAGTTAGGAATGCCATCAGAACTGCATTTTTTTTCTCTATCTTTCTATCTTATTCCCATAAGAATAGGATTCATAATTAAAAAGATAAAATGTGTTAAAACTTGATAACTGACCACTCTAACATAAACTTATAAAGGAAAAAGTAACTAACTTGCTATATCAATATACGACTTTCATAATGCACTGCAAACTTATATTTGAGTATACCTAAAATACGTTAGTTAATTTTTTCCTAAGACATTGTGATCAATAGTTAGGGCCAAATGAATTTAAAAAGTCACCAAAAGCTTTTAGGTATTTTATGAATTAACAGTTTGCTAAAAATATGAGGGCGAAAAGTAACTAAGTGTCATTAGTGACTTGTATAAAATCTTTGTTCTTTAGTTTGTACATACGGCGTTAACTAGAAGTAATCAAAGTCTTTTGATTAGTTTTTCCATCCAAAAATGATCCCCAAACTTCAGTTTAGGATTTAAATAAAAGCCATTGATGACTTTTACAACAACGTTTACTTGAGAGTTTACGTTTTGCGCGTGAGTTAATGAGTTCTTTACTAATTATCGCCGGTGTTTAGTTTTTTGATGAACAACGCATGCATCGTGCCAAAGTGATAATGGATTTATTATTTAGTAAGGAGAAAGAAGAAAGAAGATGATGCAATGGTAAGTGTCTTGAGTGATGAATTTTTTTATAGTACCTCGGTAAAGCGTTATTGTTAAAGTCGTCGCTGCGCGTATGCGCCAAACGGACAGTTAATAGAAGGTTAGCGACATGCTAGGATAACCCAAGGTAGCTCTTATCAACCTAAGAACAAAAAGGGGTATCCTAGCGTGTTGTTCACTTACTCTTCTCACTACAGTATTTACTTATTAACGGAATTGATTGCACACAAGGCAGCACGTAGGTCCTTTCAAGCGTACACTCTATTCACTTATTTCACTTACGTTATGGGCTACTTTTCCACGAAAGTAAGGGTCTCCAAGCTGTTTTGTGTGTAAGTTGTAAGATTTTATTGTAAAATGTATTTTATAGGTACCAACATTAATCCTGAGATGATCACTTCACAAGAAACGGAATAATGCCAGTGTAACTATTATAATTCGGGTGAAACACCTGTGGGGTCTACCACATATGTTATGGACAATACTTAGGTGTTTCACCCGAATTATAATAGTAACACTGGCATTATTATACAAATAAAAAATATTATACAAATCTAATACTTAACCTAACCTATGGTGATTGTTTCGTATTAACATTGTGTGTTTTTGGGTGCTATTACTAAGCTTCCTCCTAGTTTCATTGTACTTATTACTACTAATTGAATGTACATATGGCTACAGTGTAGGATACTTCACGGTAGTTCAAACCGCGCGAGGCATAAGGAGGCCAATTAAACAAAATTTCATTTTCAGTTTTATGCGAACAAACATCCTAACCAAATTAATCTTTTTTTCATCTGCAACGGTTTGGCAGCTTAAATAGCATCTATTTTTTGATGTTATACGACTCCTGAACTGATAATGCCAATTTAATTTGCAGGAAGCGCTCCTTAAACTAAGCGAACACCTAAAAGCCCATATTATAATATAAGTGGCGTGGAATCATTTGAAAGTTCCTGTCATGATTTTTCCGAGTCCAGCGCATCTTGGTACCTAGATAGCAATGATAATCGTGTTTAAAAAAAAGAAGGACCGTTACGATTATTTCAAGTGATAATAGTGATTATGATGATAATGAATATCCAATATCAACCCATAAAAGAGCTGACAACTCCAACGAGACAGCAGTCTCGTTTTTACTATTACTACAGCACTTGATGACATAACGGCCGCTTCCAGTGACATGGCTATGCCTTGTTGGTTGGTTGTTGGTTGAAAATTAAGAGCCTTAGGTTTGAAAAGAATGCCCCAGGTATTATGAATTTCCGATGACGGCCCATACCTTGAATTTGATGTGTTCGAATCATTGGAAAAAAACTTCCCCAGTAGAGAAAACGGACAAGGAAATATAAAATACAGTCAAATGTGGAAGGAGCGAGGCAAGAACACAAAGCAAAGTTAAAAGATTTTGTTATTCCTAACGCCTATTCCAAGCCGCTTCCAATTTCGGAAGCGAAATAGTCCTTTATTTTCTTTAACGCCGGGAAATGCTCTGAGGCATCCCGCGGGGGAGTGAGTCTCCCCACGCGGGTATGTGGGACTCGCTGTGCCCGAAAGCTAGTAAGTGGACGCAGCTCTACCCACTAAAACCCGGCGAGTGCCACCAATGCCGCCTTTGGTGAGGTGCTCCGGATCTAATAAACAAACAAGCTACCTCGACGGCTAGTCAGTCCCGCAAGGGACCGACGCCACCTCCACAGAGGGGTTGTCCTGCACCACAGAACAACCCTCCCAACGTCGGGACAGTACAATAAGGTGAGGTTCCCATCCTCGCCCCTTGCCCCCTGCTCTTTTGTCCTCTCTTATTATAAGAGGGATGCAAAGAGCCCCCTCGGCTCAATTGGCTTCACCTAGGCTGCTGGGCTCACCCTAGGCTACTGAGCCCCACCGCCACGTCAATGCCTGAACCATGGTGGGGTGGTACGAAGGCCTGCCAACCAACAAAGAAGTAATTGATGGGGTGTTTCAGCCAGACGTAACGGAAGAGTACGAAGAAGTTAAATTTTTTTATATTTTATAATAATTATAAATACCTTTCTGTTTCTTTATATTTTACTTGCGTGTGTTGATTTTATAGTAAACTAGGTATGTTAAAAATTTACAAGTTTGAATGAAATAAAAGATAATGTTACAACATTATCTTTTATTTCATTCAAACTTGATTATTTGGTCAGTAAAATAGGCATTAAAGTTATTATTTACATTAAGTTGTTAAAAAAAAATATTATTTTGATCATGTGAAAAATACTCAACTTCTGTCAATGCACCTAGCAATTATCAAAAAGTACTTAACTTCGTTTCAAGAAATAATTAAGTAACAAGGCTGGTTTCGACTTTACGGGTTAAATCTAACTAACTAGGTTTTTGGCCTATAACTCTTAAACCAATTGAATTATTTTCTTTATTGTGATCATTTCTCATGCCTAAGTAAAATATCTACAACATGGAAGCCTTACATTGAAAGTATCAACAAACGGAAACAAGTTATATTTTTAAAAAAAATTTAAAACTTTAAACCGTCGTATCTCCAAACTAGTGTTAGTTAGTGACTTTTCGCTCTACGGGGACGATATAATAATACTATAATATAAATATACATACAATAAAATTATATATTAGAAGTCCTATTTTTATAAGTATTACAAGTAAATGTTGGTTTTTGTTACAGATGAATTTAGAAGCACATATGAAGAAAATTTAAAGGACAAAGTATAAAATTATTCGAGTCAAAACTATATGTATATATTTTGGTAAATCTTAAGGGAAGGTTAAATGTACCACCGAAATGTAACTCATAGTGTAAGATACTCAAAATTAGAATTGTGATGGTGAAACTGTATACAGAATGGGTGAAACTGTATACAGAATGATAGTTAAAGGAAGTATGTAAGTGATTTATTTATTTATTTTTAGGAATACAAACAGTTAAAATAAACACATTCAATTAAATTTATAAACATAAACCAAAAAAGTATCCACAAATAAATTTATCATAATCAGCTTCCGCTAAAACTATGAGAGAAAAATGCCCCTGTTAGTAAAAAAAAGAAACATATAAAAAATGCATTTGTTATGAAAAAAAAAACAATATTGATTAAAAAGAAAAAAAAATCATCAAAAATAAAAGTAAAATTAAATTGCGCCAAAAACATTAAAAAGAAAAATAAATCTCAGAACTACCAAGAGTTGCTGCAAGTCACCTCTCTAACCTTGCTCTTATAACAATTAAGGGAGTACCTGAACTGGTCAATTGTTTGAAAATGTAAATTATAAGATAAGGTTGCACGTGGAATTAATGTGTTGCCACTATACTTGGTTTTGGTTTTAGGTATATGGTATGACTTCTTTGATCGAGCACTATTTGATGGCAGATATTTTTTATCTATACTATAACATATACAGGAAAATAGTATTTCATTAATTAAAATACCTACACTACTACTACCATACACATGAAATGTTTAAAAAACTAACATGGCTATTTTCACTAATACAACTTTTATTTCTGTGGTTTAAAGAGATTCATGCAACTTACTTTTTGAAAATATTGTACTGATTTTATAAACTATACATTCAAACCCGTTCTGTATACAGCTAGCTGGAAGTGAAGGACATGGCATACTTAATTCACGCATTATTATAGCCAATATGCCCCTTTTTTATTTGGTACACTGATGATTGTTTAAAATTTTATTTTTTAGAGCCAAAACTGACATCTTGACCGCTCAAATTTTTGATTTACTCCTGTATTATAACAGTAATATAGGGTTTGTTTAGCACATATTCTGTGATTGGCTAAATTTTATTAGCCTGAATGTATATAACTTTGTAAGCATATGTATATTTTAGTCTATTGGTGCTTACTAGTCAAAATTATTTAGCACGTACCGTATATAATCTATTTCCATTGGAAGCTGCAACAGTACATTTTGAAAATTTTTATTGTTATTCGTTAGTTGTATTTATTCATTATTTATAGAGATTTATTACGGCCATCTGCGAGTAGTCTTCTATATCCGACCAATATTCAAACTTTGTTAAGCTATATTGTAAAATTGCCACACATATGGCATCAGCACAATGATATTGATACTACTTATTTAAAGTCATAATTTTCTTCCTGCCAGGTGCAGCTGAAAAGTTTATTATTGCTTTTTATAATAAAAAATATAAGGATTCGATATTTGAATATGGATTTGTTAGGCTTAATTATCTGATGATTTTTTTTACATAGTATTAATATTTTGTTATTTCTATGACTTTTACTAATTAGTATCTATGTTGTTGCAAGTATTTATGAAGCCTTAACATCTTTGCCTAGTTTCGTTTTAATTTTAAGAATGTGCGCAGTTAATTTAACATTTTAAAATTACAACTTACCAATGTGAAACCACGTTATCTATAGCATTATATTTTTGGAATATAATATGGATAGTAAAATGTCTTTTATTTTTATCACCGTCTGGAATCATATTTTTCTGTTCCAGAAAAAGAGAAATAAATCCTTTCACAGCTTTTTTTATTCGTTCAAAGGCATTAGCTACTAGGCTATTAGCCATACAAAAGACAATATTTAGTCGGTAATATGGAGAAAAGGCGGGAAATCTCAAGGAGCGCGGCTTTGCCCCTCTAGCCCCCATCAATCAACTATCACTTCCCATTCTATCCACCCAGAACAGTCCACCACAATGTTCCCCAACCAATCACATTATAATATATTAAACAGATTAAGTTTTGAAAACAAACAATTAATTAACGGGAAATCAAAAAAACGCAACCGTGCGCCCCGATACTTCCCGCCGTCCTCCTTTTGTAGCTTTATATGTAGGTCCTAGACCATACACCATGTTGTATACAGATTAGAAGACACGTGATGGCCGATAGGCATAGACATCGCAATTAATGATGATATCCCCTCAATGAGGCAGTGTTATGTAATGTCATAATATATATTTGGATGTATGCACATGTATATAAATCTATGTATGTGTGTGTGGGAGAAAGAGAGAGAAAGAAGAAAATATTGGTGCCAGGATAGAATTTTAATAAAAAATCGACATAACTTTGAAAACCTTTTAATTAAAGAAAATACAAATCTTAAATATTTCAGTCTGAATTCAAATCTGATTAACATTAACAAATTATAGAAAATTACAAGAATATCATTAATATCCTCTCCATATTTTTTTATTGTGGCCACTAGATGAATAAATAATATTAGCCTCCACATGTATACAAATACCTATTATAACATAACCATTTACCCAGTACATACATGTAGGTATATTTATTTTTATTTAGACACGTGCATAATACAAAAATATATTTTCAATTTTGTGCATAACAATAATTTTTCATAGCAGTTTTTCAGGACTAAAATTTATTTTTATTACGAAAACTATTATTTTTGTGATAAAAAATAAAAATAATTAGCAGCATTACAAAAATACTAGTTTTTGTAATTAAAAGGTACCTTTAAGATACACAATATTTAATACAAGATAAAATTATAATGGTATTAACGGATACTTAGATATTTGCCAGTTGTTGCCAGAATACATATCCATAATAAATATAATGAAGTAATCATTTTATAATGAATAATTTTATATCAACGCCAATGACTGCCCTGATACCGATGTCTTTAAAACGGACATTTGTATGGCATAACCAAATTATTTATTTAAAGGACTAAGTAATATTAATTTCTCAAATTAAATTTAGATACAGAAATCACATTTTCCTTTTGTTGATCATATTCAATAGTTTGATAAAAAGATCAGGAGATAGGACGTTCGACGGTAATAGCTGGACACACCGTAAGACCTCTTCGTACCTTTGTTTCTCTTCCTGCCTGTACACTGAGGGCATGTCTAGTTCGTCATAGATCCTCTTGATCCGTTCTATGTGGGCGGGCTCTGAGCTGCCGTAGCACGCTACAAACACCGCGCGCTGCTTGGGGCTGCACCGGCTGAGAGCTGTGACCGCGAGCCAAGAACATTTCCTCTCCTGGATGTCTGTCCCGTCCTTACCCGTCGTCTGCTCCGATCCGTAGCAATCCATAAAGTCGTCCTGATAATGAATAAATAAATATTATGCAACAATCACACCACGTTAACCTAGCCTCGTGGTAAGTTCGTACGAACTTGTGCTACAAGTAATAGGAACGGAAATTAATTTTAGAAATTTATATAAATACAAACATACATAATGTCTATGACCACCGTGTTTACCATATAACCGCAATAGAGCGGTAATGTTATGCGTTTTGTATGAAAACTAATTCCGACAAATTTGTGCTGCGACTCTTCTAGCTCTGATTGGCCGACTGATGGCCATTAATGGATGATAAGTCGATATGACGTACATACAGATCACTGGTTGGCTGTATTGCTATTACGTCAGCGAAAAATAACTGACCACTTTTGGAATTTTATACCTCACATTACTACTCTATCCAGTTATTTAATATATCAAACACACCTCTTTTTAAAAAGAGATTCACATCTTATAAGCAAACGGGACCGGTTTACCGTTTAACCGTAGTTGAGTCTATACTATGTTCTTTAAAATTTTAGAAGGAATTTCTCTAATTATCGTTTCTTACTAAATAAAATAACAAAAACCATTTTGTCGTTAACATCCCTTAGTTATAAGCTAGCGCGCGCATGCAAACCCCACTCAGGACACTCAGCCCCCTCTTGCGCGTCCCCGTTTTAGAATATTTGTTTAACAATGCGTATACAGCCGAAAGTTCTACAAACCTGCATTTGAAACAAGTGTCCGATTTGTAAGCATATCTCCTCGGACTTCTTGTGTATCTCAGGGTCCGATATGTTCGCCAGCAGCAGTCCCAGGCCCACGGGCAGCTTGTACGTGTAGTACGACGTCTTGTACTTGATGATGGAGCTGTACCGCTCCACCGTGAAGAGGCTGTAATCCTTGGAGTTGCGGTGCGCCATCGATATGTCCAAGTGTTGTCCCATTGTAGTGTACAATAGTGACTAGAAGAAATAAAGAATTTATTAGTTATTTATTCATTATTTAAAACATTTTGTAGTGGACCGAATTGTAAACCTATATCATCCTCTAATGAATGCAAAAAAGCATGACTTATTTTCACGTTCCGCCTGAGCCGAGCGTGCAAGCGAGAGCTTGGAACAAGCGATAGACACGATCGGCCTAAGCGTTCGGCGTGTCGCATCACGTTATCACGTAAAATTGACGTCCGTAAACCGACTTTACAGACAACAGGTAGGTTTTTATCGCTTCCAGTGTTACCAATTTGTTACTTGGGCTTGGCCTCTTGAGTGAGAGCCGAGAGGTCCAGGTTCGATCCTGACCTCCCTGTAATTTGTTACCTGCGAAGATATTTTGAGAATAGAATTTATTTATAACTATATGGGACCATCCATAAAACTAATCGATCACATAAGAAATACGGAACTGCGCTCCAGAACTGGCATTGCTGATGTGGGAGAAAAAAACGCCAAGCTGAAGTGGAATTGGGCTGGCCATGTGTGTCGGATGCACACAGACCGATGGGCACGGTTCGTCACGCACTGGGTGCCTCAGGACGGGCAAAGACGAACACTTAAGTCAAACTTATGTTATTTTATTATTGATATTGATTCGTTATCCATGGGCGTGGGTCATGGAGGGCAACATTTTCACTATTTTTATGAGTTATAGTGTGTATCAGGTCTATTTACATAGATATTAATTTTAATATTTGGTCCGATTTGACACTTCTTGTCGAACTTTGTTGACACTTGACAGTTGTTGTCGTTGCACTGTCACGATCTTTGATTGATCATTGGCTAGAAAATTATTATCGTTATCTCAAAGACGATAACGAATGTCGGCTACAAAGCGATGTCACTTTGTCTACAGGCCCTGGTCGGTGTTGGCACAGGACCATCATCCATCCCCACCATGGATCTGAGCCTTGTCGCGGCGGTGGGGCTTAAGCCTGGGGTGTAATCCAGCACCTTGGGCGACCAATCGGACCACGGGCGGCAGTTGGTTTCGACCACTGCCGGCCAAGCCGCTCCCCGGTCCATAGGGCCGGGGGTGGTGGTCGCCATCTTACGTCGAGATGGGGACCGCGAGGAAGAAAACCTCTTTAAAAAATTACCCCAATCCCAAGATAAGCTAGTGCGCGGCGAGGGGATGAATGGCTGGAGGGTCTCCAGTCGTTAGCGCACAATGTTTTTTGAGGAGTCTACGGGTTCCGCTCGACCCTAATGAGCAGACTAAAACATGAACACAGGCAGTTATGAAAATAGTCCCCGGGCGGGTCCCCGAGAGAGGGAATCCCGCACCACGCCGGAATCAGCGGAGGTCTGCCCCACGTACTACGGAAGGGGGGGGGGGGGGCACAACCTGCTTCGAGGGTTCGGTTATACCGGAATCTCGCAACAACGACTTGGCAACCACACTGGACAAAGATGCACGCAATATGGAGACTGACGACCGTAGGAGCGAGGGGGAGGAGTGTCAGAGTATGAAGGACAATTTTAGACGTGAGAAGTCGTCATCGGTGGTAGGGCGGGTGACGCGCCTGTCTATCGCTCGTGCAGGGGTATCGCTGGACGAGCTCCTCGGGACGGAATATATACCGTCCATGTCGGAGTCGGTGGTCTTTGGGAACAAGCGCTTGTTCTCGGAGGTCTCCGGTTCAGACACGGAGGATGTGTCGGAAGGGAGGCCGGGGCGCAAAACTGCTGCCAAGCGCGGAAAAGCGCGCGGGTCGGAGTCCCGGCTCGCCGGAGCTCGCAAGGCGCTTAGGGAGCGAGAGGAGGTAGCCCGTGAGGCCGAATTTGTGGCTGCCCTTGAAAAGAGAGCTTATAAGAAGGCGGCCCCCGAGGCCAAGAATACGGAGATTCCTCCCGGCCCCCTCGACCTAGATGTCGATGCAATGGGGGCCGTGGAGTTAGGGAGCGCAGCCGAGGCAAATCTGGCCGAGATCCTTGGCATTGCTGGAAGGTCCACCAACCTGAAAGGTGGATATGCCAGCAAAATAAGGCGGGCGACCGGGGCCGTTAAAACGGTGCTGGAGGCACTGGTGGCACGCACGGAGGCAGAGGAGACGCGCCGCCTTCGTGCAGATAACGGAAGGTTGCAGCGAGAGGTCGCCAATCTTCGCGAGGAAGTGCGTGCCTACCGGCGCGACTTTGAGGAGGCCAAGACAGAGGCGGCGCAGAATCCAGCCAGCCTGTTGTCCACCGAACAGCTGGGTATCCTTGAGAGCAACATGGCTCGGCTGTTTGGCAATCTGGTGGATGGCCGCCTTGCAGCCTTGGAGGAGCGGTTGCTGCCCCCTCCGGTCGTTCGTCCGTCTTTGGCAGTTGACAGGAAGAGGACGGCCCGTGAAGCTGGAGTAACTGAGGCGCGACCGCCCGTGCCAGCAGCACGGGAGAGGTCACCCGTTCTGGGGGCGACGCCTAGCACGGCGCCGCCGAGCACTGGCGTAGCGCAAAAGAGTCGGAAGGAGTTCCCGGCCCTTCCAGCTCGTCCGTATGCGCGACCAGCTTCTGGCCTTTCTAAGAAGGGTAGGAAAGAAGCCTGGACCAATTTCGGCCCTGCCACTTCGAGGGATGTTAGGGCATCTGAAGTGGTGCCAGTAACGGCGGCAGCGGCACCTGCGCATGTGTCTGCGTCCTCGGCGCCTACCGGGACCTGGTCGGAGGTGACCAAGCGCAAGGCGCCAAAAAAGAAGATGACGGAGAAGATCGAGCCTCCTGTCTCCAGCGGTAAGAGGAAGGGAGCAAAGCTGGTGCTCTATGCGCTGGACTATCGGAGTTTCAGTTCGGGTTCCGGGTCGGTCGGTCGTCTGTCGACGCCCTAGAGCGTCTAAAATCGGTGACGAGTGAAGCGGAACGCCGGGGAGAGGTGGTGGTGGCGGTGTCCTTGGACATCGCCAACGCCTTTAACAGCCTTCCCCACAGCGTAATACGGGAGGCACTGAAATATTTCGGGGTGCCCCCGTATCTTGGTAGGCTGTTTGAGGGCGTATCTTTCGGGTAGAGAAGTGGTGTATGAGGACCGGTCGTGGTCCCTAGTTAGGCGGCGAGTCGGGTGCGGCGTCCCACAAGGGTCGGTTCTGGGCCCAACCCTGTGGGACGTCGGCTACGACTGGGTCCTGCGGAGCGGTCTCCTCGCCGGGATGGATATCATCTGCTATGCAGATGACACTCTAGTCTTATCCCGGGGACGATCATACAAGGAGGCTGCGCGGCTGGCTGAGGTGGGAGTATCCCTCGTTGCCAGCCGCATAGAGCGACTGGGGCTTCGGGTCCGTTTCGATAAGACCGAAGCCCTGCTCTTCCGCGGACCTGGAAAGAAAGGGCCCCCACCGGGAGCACGGCTTCTCATCGGAGGATCGGAGGAGGATGGAGGTCAGGATGAGCCCCACAATGAAGTATCTGGGGCTCACCCTAGACGGGAGGTGGACCTTTGGCCCCCACTTCCAACAACTGGGGCCTAAGGTCATAAGAGTGGCGTCAGCGCTGGGCCGACTCCTTCCTAACATAGGAGGGCCCAGCGAAGCCTGCAGGCGGCTATACTCCGGAGTCTGCCGGAGTATAGCCACGTACGGAACCCCAATCTGGGCGGAGTCCCTTACCGCTAGGAACAAGGCCCTGCTGTGGAGTATGCAGCGGGTCGTAGCGGTAAGGGTGATCAGGGGCTACCGTACGGTCTCCTGGGTGGCAGCCACTGCTCTGGCTGGAGATCCGCCATGGGAGCTCGTGGCGTTGGTGCTTGCCGAGGTGCGCCTCTTCTGTTCACAGAGGAGGTCAATTTTTGGCGAGTCACCGACGTGGGAGGAGCTCTCAAGCACGCGGAAGCTGGGGCAACAGTGGTTGCTGCGAAGGTGGGGGGAAGTCCTGGCGCAGTCGCCGTACGGCCAACGTACGGCCGAGGCACTGCGTCCGGTCCTGACGGCGTGGATGCGCCGCCGGAAGAAACCCCTCACCTTCCGCTTGACGCAGATGCTCACCGGACACGGCTGTTTCGGTGAGTACCTGTGTCGGGTTGCCAGGAGGGAGCCAACACCAGCCTGCCACGAGGGCGGTGCTGTGGAGGACTCGGCCCAGCACACCCTAGAGGTGTGCGATAGATGGGCCGCACAGCGTCACAATCTCGTGGCTGTGCTTGGAGGGGACCTCTCGCTCTCGAGTATGGTGCGCTGCATGCTCGAGAGTGATGAGGCCTGGCAGGCGGCGGTCACCTTCTGCGAAACTGTCATTTCGCAGAAGGAGGCCGCGGAGCGGGACAGAGAGGACGACGCCACATCCGTCCCGCTCCGTCGACGTAGGACGGGAGTGCGGAGGAGGCGCTATGCGCACCTCCTGCCTCCCGTCTAACGAGACTCGGGGTAAGGTTGGGTACCTGCCCCGGTAGAAAAGTTCCGGCGTCGGCGGGGGTGCTCCAGGTTGTCGGAGCTCCCCCATACTAGGAAGAAGACCGGTTAGCCCTTAGAGGGAACCGGCCGGTCGCGGGGTGTGTTCCGTGTTAGAAAGATCCGGGACACTCCCCTTCAAGCGGCTGAAGGCAACTCGCAGTGGTTTTAGTGCGGTATACCGGCGCTGGGGGGGGGGGAGCGCCGGGAGTCCCACATATCCCCGGGGACGCCCCATCCCCGGGTGAATGCGCAAAGCATTTCCACTGCGTCAAAAAAAAAAAAAGGACCATCATCCATATATGGGACCATCCATAGAATACTTCACACATTAAAGGGAGAGGGTCGATGAAGTGTGTTGTGGAACACACACAAGAAAGGGGGGGGGTATCACAAAAGTGACAAGGGTACCCAACAACGACAACCCCCCTAGGTTTAAAAACCCACGAAATCCGTGTGATATGGTAGGCCCCTACAAAACGCTCGTACCTCATTGAACAGATCCACAATCTTCGAGTACAGGGGCACTTGCGAGCTGAACGTCTTGAGGGTCTCGAATATGCAGGCGTGGATGAGTATGGAGTCGTTGATGGCTGTGACGCCGACGTCAGGAAGCGTGTACCAGCAGGGCACCCCGCGGCGCTTCGTCGAGCCGTCCATTATGTCATCCATCACCAAAAAGTACGCGTGCAACTGGAAAGAAAAAATCGGCATCATCAGCGACAGCATAAGAGGTAGTGCCATGCTGCTATGCAACCGAATTGGGCCGGCACGACCGGGGTGGTACCTTTCGTTCACATAATAACACCGGCGTCAAGTGACAGCTATGCTGTCGCGTTTCGTGCGGTTTGTGAGTTTCCGGTGGCCCATTGGGGGGATAGGGAAAAGGCGGGCAACACATCTGCATAATCTCAGGTTGTGCCGATGTGTACGGGCGTCGACAGTCTAAAGCTTTGACTGCTCGTTTGCCCTCCTATTCTATAAACAGGTGAAGCTATTTATTATAAAGCGTGTAAAAAAACCGTATGTCCTTTAGGTTGAAGGCGTTATTTAAAAGCAGATTCTACTGGTGGGAGAAATTTTTGTGTTCAATTTTCGTACAGGCGTCACCACAGGTTTTTTTAATATGTCATACTTCAAGCAGCTAACACGACAGCGTCGACAGGCTGTGTAATTTCTGGTAAGTTATACGGACCTAACCTCTCAGGTCTCAGGATATGTAACGTTCGATTTCAGGATAAGTTGTTAATAAGATAAACCTTAAACACAGATTGGCTCTGTCGCAAATATACATATATGAACATTTGTTTGCGCAATTATTTAATAGAGTCTTTCTTACCAACGAAAGCTGTCCAAGAAAAAAAGCGGGATTTTTAAAAAATCCCCAGCTGGCAACCCTGGCTATACTTTGCTTAAACGGAGTTCATACTATTTATTATTCAAGACATTACCTATGCGATATTTAGATCAATATTTTATTATAGATAATATGATGATCAGTACTTGATATGTACTCATCATCTTATCTATAATAAAATATTGATCTAAACGAAACTAGCTTGGCATTTTTTAACTTAATTTGTACATGGAAGTTTACAGCTCAACTTACCTGGCACAGTCTTATACAGAAACGGTTGAATTCAACAAAAAGTTATTACTATATATTTATTTAATGAAATAGAGACCACTGGTGTGATGAGGATGACACAATAAAATCAAAACAAGACATAGGGGTCCATGAGTCATAGTTGAAATCGGATTCCAAAAATTTTACACCTGATACGACTACTACTAATTGTATCAACTTCATTGCTTCCTTCCCCGCTACTGCTGCTGTCCTCAACATGTATTATTAATGGATCAAGATTGTTTACAGAAATACGGATTTTTTAATTAAGAAATGACAATGTGACAATTTTGACAGTAACAAAATATTGCCATCCTAAAACTTATGAAATAATTCGTGGACAGCTTTCGTTGGCGAGGCTCTACTAGCTATTGCCCGCAGCTTCGCCCGCGTTAACTTACTCAATATAACTATCGTTAGTCAAAGCGTGGTGTTATATAGCCTATAGCCTTTCTCGATAAATGGGCTATCTAACACTGAAATATTTTTTCAAATCGGACCAGTAGTTCCTGAGATTAGCGCGTTCAAACAAACAAATTCTTCAGCTTTATAATATTAGTATAGATTTTTTCTACGATAGCAGGATACAACTGTTCAACGGTGATGTAATATATTTTATTTCGAAATCGTTAATATTCATTTGACAATTTTTTAACATCACGAAGCGTGTCTAACGAAAATCATTAAATAATGAACATTATGTAATTATGAATAAAATAAGAAAGCACAATTTATGTGGTCAGCGCTGTATTTAGGCAAGATTACTGCCCTTTTTTGTTTTAGCATGGGAATGCTTTTTACGCATGTAGCCAGAATCTCGGGTAGATTCTGACCCTTTGGGTGGGACTCAGGTGCTCTTCTACCCGTAAACTAAAACCACAGCGAGCGCCTTCAGCCGTATTTGAGTTTTTGTGTTCCGGATTTGCAGGCAACAGGATCACCTCAGCGACAGCGATTTTTATTAATTATGAATTTTTAATAACATAAATGTCACATCTGCGTGACGGGCGACTTTTATTTTAATAACTTAGATGTTTCACATCTGCATGACGGCGACTTTTATTATTTTTATAACTTAGATGTTTCCCATCTGCGTGACGAGCAACTTTTATTTGAATAACTTAGATGTTTCCCATCTGCGTGACGAGCAACTTTTATTTGAATAACTTAAATGTTTCCCATCTGCGTGACGGGCAACTTTTATATTAATAACTTAGATGTTTCACATCTGCGTGACGAGCAACTTTTATATTAATAACTTAGATGTTTCCCATCTGCGTGACGAGCAACTTTTATTTGAATAACTTAGATGTTTCCCATCTGCGTGACGGGCAACTTTTATATTAATAACTTAGATGTTTCACATCTGCGTGACGGGCGACTTTTATTTTGCGTTTTTATGAAAAATATTGTTCCTTTCTTTGGCCTCCGCTACTTAGTAGAACTTGTATGTATTATGTATATGTGAGTGAGACACGTTCAGGTGTCACAGTTGGTGGTTTCCAAATGAATAAAATATTAATTTAATAACAAAACAGTTTTTTGTTTTACTGATACACGTACATACATATTGTATGCACGTCATACAATTTACATAATTATTGTAATCGTTTTGTTGATCCAAAAAATTAAAACCGACTTCAAAATTAAAAAAAAAACTAAAAAGTAATAAAATAATTTCCGTAATCTTTGTGCCTACAATTTATAATCAACTTGTTCTTCTACTAATATACAATCTTTGCATTTACCACGTCATTATTGTTACTTTTGGAGTCGGTGTCAGCCAAGGTAGGTAGGGTACATCAACGAATACTAATTAAAAAAAAAAGATTCCGACGACTTGATAACCTCCTCCTTTTTGAAGTCGGAAACCTTTATTTTCTTTTGTGACGTAGTTAGCAGTGCAAGTGTTATTTTGCGATGTTTTGTTTTTGCAAGAAGAGATAAGCAAATGCCAAATTGACAGAACTACAGATGGCAGATGGTAAATATTTTTTTTTCATAGAAGTGGGGGCAAACGGACAGTCGTTTCACCTGGTGGTAAGTGACAAGCGACATCCATAGACACCTGCTACATCATTAACAGTTGCGTTGCCTTTCAAATATGAGTATGGTCTTTTCTTGAAGGTCCCTCAGTCGTAAAAGTTCGGAAATACCGTAGGTTCCCTGCATTGTAGTAATACATGTAGAAAGTAATCAATAAAATATGTATTTGGGCCTAGTTCTTCTTAAATGAGGTTACATTCCGTCTACCACCTGTACAGTTTTGGGATAAGAAATGCTAAGATTGAATCATTTAGTCCCAGTTTAATATAGGAGCGAAGCTAAACCCATTACTCATTCGCACCACTCCCATTCCAGTGTAGCCAGGCATCGACAGCGATAAATAAAAAAATATATTCAATACTCTTCATAAAACTATCTTATTGAATGTCATATCAACTCTACTTCCGGATCCCCTCCTTTTCCCTATCCCCCAATGGGCCATCGGAAAAAAAAAAGTGATGTGGCGGACCAATCAGCGCCACAATACTGAATCGCGCTATCAAAGTTCCACAGCTCGTCGCTATACATACAACAGCGGAATTGATAGCAAGTGGGCTTCGGCCTGGCCGAGCATACCATAATTGTTACATATTACAATCAAAATAATAAAATAAAGTTTATGTTAATTATAAAATAAACCTACATACACCCATACCATACCTATATACTTTTTATTATACCCAAATTATTTGAACACTAATTTTCGATTCTACAAGAGAAAATTAGTTTTATGAATTTATCAAATGCCTCATAATTGAGAGTTTGATAGCATCAGTATTTTGGAGGAAAGTTTATTTTTAATTTTGAGGAATTTTGAAAATGAAACCGCATGAAACAACTGACGGAGATGCAAAATTTAAAATGCAAATACAAAATAACTATTTAGTATATGCCTTTTAATAAAAAGAAAACATTTTGTATTTTATTTGATACACTTTTCGAGATGTATACTTTTTAATCATGGGCGTAGCCAGCCATGGGCTCAGGGTGGGGCAGCAGTCTATAATATTAGGTAACTAGCAAACTATACCTGCGGTCTCATACCGGTTATTTTTTTCATACGAAAAGGTTCAGCCTATAGCATCCTGTATCTGCACATATGTATGATTGGAATTATCAAAAACACTTTCTTATTGCTCACCTTTTTTTTTGCAGGGAAATGCTTTTTACGCATGTAGCTAGGATCTCGGGTATATCCTGACCCTTTGTGGGACTCGCACCTGGGAGTGCCCTACCCGTTAACTAAAACCACTGCGAGCGCCTTCAGCCACTTTTTTAAGGGTCCCAGATCTGCATTCAACGACAGCGACAGACGGGCCCCGGCGAAGACCAGACTACTTCTCGTAAGAGGGGACTGCTCGGTCGCTACTAAGTAGTCCCCGCGACGACGTGTGATACTGGGCCTAGGTTCCCATCCAGAACCCGACACGAGCACAAGTTCGATACTGGCAGCGCATTAAGTAGCGCCTCCTACGCATCCCTGTTCATCGCCCGCGGGGGGAGGCCTCGTCAGCGGCCTCCTCTCTCATCCACTCGTTGGCCTCCTTCTGGGAGCCTGGGAGGAATAGCCTCGCAAAAGGAGACCATCGCCGTCCAGGACTCGTCGTCACCGAGCATGGCGGTGATGACACTCGGCAGAGACAAGTTCCTTTCAATGACTGATGTCAGATTGCGACGCAGCACCGCCCATCTCGGGCACACCTCGATGGCGTGGTGGGTCGAATCCACCGCCGCACCACAAACGTGACACACTGTCTCCAGCTCCCTGTGGGCCGTCCGGCACAGGTACTCACCAAAGCAATCATGCCCCGTGAGCACCTGTGTGAGACGGAACGCTCGAGGACCAGACGCAGAGCCCCACCGTGGCTACGCCCATGTTTTTAATTATGTTTAGCCTACATTACTAGTCAAACAAAATTAAATGAACGAATGATGCTTGTTGATTGATGATTTGGCCGCTAGAGGCGCTGCTAGCTTAACGTCTGTTTGTGATCAATGAAAGTTGAAAACAAGGAACATTTTTTTAATTGATATTAGCTCATTTACACACACATACACACACACACACACACACACACACACACACATATATATATATCTCGGTCACGAAGGCCGACGTTGTGGCTGCGGTAGCGACGGCAGGAGACATATATATATGTGTGTGTGTGTGTGTGTGTATATATATATATATATATATTTATATTTATATTTATATAATTATATAAGAAACGTACACATTCAACAAATTGTGATATAAATTATTATTTTATTTTATTGGATAATAAATAACGCCCGCGTTAACTTAGATTTACAGCCATACCCGGATTGATGAAGATTATTTTTATAGCCTAAGTCCTAACTCCATATAACATCAGATATCTGCCAGTGAAAGTCCCATCAAAATAGGCCCAGCCGTTTCAGATATTGGCCGGAACAAACAGTCAGAAAAAAATTGTAAAAAATGTTATTTTGGTATGTGTATCCATAAGTATGATTTAATAAAAAGCGGTTATTTTAATATTACAAACAGACACTCCAATTTTATTTATCATAAAAAGAAAACAAGTTTGACGGGAATCTCATTAAAACAATTGCATTTTCAATTCAAAATTATTACGTACTACGTAGACTTTAAATAGTCAATTAATTTAATTAAATTTGAAAGTCAAATACTTATTTGTATAATTCATACAGGCGATTACATACAAATTACAATACAGAACATAAGTACATACAAATCACACGCGATCCCCTACTGTTAAGAGTGGTTAAGACTTATAATTAATGAATAAAGTTAAAAACTGGAATAATTTTTAACATTGGCAACAATTTTTAATATACAGGTTAATCTTTTTAATTTTACTATTATGACATTTTTTTAGTAACGAGGCTGTGTTTTAGCCACACGTCGGTACCACCATCCAAGACAGGAAGTGTGTAACCCATAGAAATATTAAGGTGTAACCACACTGTGGCTCCGAGATTTCCCAGTGACGTACATCTCTTACAATCAAGTAAACTGTCTACCAATTTGCCTATTCTCCAACATAAAAAACGACAAATCAATATTTTAAGAAAGCTCACCATTTCGACGCACCATCCCAGAATTCGGCTGATTTTCAAATTTTCCTCCGTGAAGTTCTCTCTAGTGGCCAGCGTCTCGTAGGCGAACGTAGTTGTCAGACCTCTGGACAACTTACCACCGATTAAATTGTATTCTAATACCTGCAATAAACAAGAATTGCCTATAATAACTATAATATAATAATTTCATTATTTTACGATGGACGCACTTGTGCCGCGTTTTCGTCTGCATGGGTGGTTTCCTTCGCAAAACAGCTTTCCTGTGTTTCGGAGAGAAGGGCAAGACAGACAGTGTAATTACTGGCACCGAGACTTAACATCTTATGTCTCAGGATAGGCAACACATAAATGAGTTGAGGGGTCGTTCCAGGTATATTAGTTATGTTCATGGGCGACGTCGACCACTTACCATCAGGTGGTACGTTTGCCAGTTTGCCTATCCAAATAACATAAAAACAAACCAAGTTGATAAATTTACATTTCTAATCATAAACTTGATATTCTCTAGTATTTCTAATTATCTGTTCTATATTATATATATATAATTACTCACTTGGAATAGACAAATAGTAGTGCGTCGATATGCTGTAAAATGTTTACAAAAGTTTGTGATTGGATACTACTGATGTGTAGGTACCTAGTCGTCTTTATTTATAATATAGTGTTATAAACCAAAAAAATATAATTAAAATATATGTACAGCTTGGCAAAAAAGAGTATGACGTAGTGACAAGTGGAACTAAATATTTTACTAAATGGAAACCTATGATGTTGACACTACTTGGCCGACAAATACTAGATTTTGAGTACTTATTTTATTTTAGTGTTTTACATTTATTTTTAACGATTTGATTAAATTCTTACTGATTTCCCATACAATGATGAGATCTAAGTAAAAGTGGCCTTCATTTTTTCCAAACCCTTTTTTCGAAGCTAATAAAGCATAAGTTCTTTTTTATTCCAAAAAATAATTTTAATTTAATTTTTAATTTATACATAATAATATATTCACGGCTGTTGGACCTTTTTTAAACGACTTCGAAAAGGAGGAGGTTATATGTTCGTGTGTATTTTTATTTAAAGTTTATTGACATATTGGCATGGCAGTATTCATTAGAATCAGAAAAAGATGAGGTAGTTGAACATGAATACATCATGCAAAGATTTCACACAAGGAACACGTAGAAACTGTGTAGTATCTGGACTATCTGGTCATCATCATTCATTTTATATTTTTGGCTGACAACAGTCATCTGACCATTGGTATCAGCTAAAGTAACAATAATACATATTGTGTATATTTTAAAAAGAAACGTCAGAACACAATTCCTTATTTACAAAATGTGTGATAGAAATTAATTTTACCTTAATACTTTTATAGAAAAAACTATATTTATATGCAGTTTTAATTAGATTCTTTTTCCAAGTACATAAATCTGTTTTAATTATATTAATCTGACTGCTATAAAATTTGTATTTTATTATTTCTTCTCTTTACAGCAAAACAACATAAATAACTAAAAAAAATTTAAACAAAAATTAAAACCGACTTCAAATAAAAAAAAAAAACTAAAAAGTAATAAAATAATTTCCTTAATTTTTGTGCCTACAATTTATAATCAACTTGTTCTTCTACTAATATACAATCTTTGCGTTTACCACGTCATTATTGTTACTTTTGGAGTCGGTGTCAGTCAAGGTAGGTCGGTTAGGAGGTAGGTGCATCAACAAATAGGACACCGGCTTCAAAAGTTTATTCTCATTAACAGCAAGATATTAGTTCTAAATATTTTATAGTATAATGATTTATTTTTATTAATAATCATCATCATATTATATTGTTATATAAATTGTTTTAATTTTTAATGATATTCTATGATAAAACTGTTTTAAATAAACGATCCGTTCAAATATAGTTGTTCTTTTATTATTATTTTTTTTATTTTAATATATTATAAGTATTATTTTTTTAGCACAAGTTACGCTGCTACTTTATTTTTTGAAATTTTGTAATATATAATTAAATTTATATTGTCTATTGATGGTGCATGGTTAGTGATTTTCGCCACCATGGTTCAGGCCTTGTCGTGGCGGTGGGGCTGAGTAACCTAGGGTGAGCCGCAGCACCTTGGGCGAAGCGAATTGGGCCGAGGGGGTTCTTTGTATCCCTCTTATATGAAGAGGGGACAAAAGAGCACGGGGCAAGAGGTGAGGATGGGAACCTCATCCCATTGTACTGTCCCGACGTTGGGAGGGGTTGTTCTGTGGTGCGGGACAACCCCTCTGTGGAGGTGGTGTTGGTCCCTTGCGGGACTGACTAGCCGTCGGGGTGCCCTGTTTGTTTACTAGATCTGGGCACCTCACCAAAGGCGGCATTGGTGGCACTCGCCGGGTTTTAGTGGATAGAGCTGCGTCCAATTAACAGCTGTCGGGCGCAGTGAGTCCCACATACCCGCGTGGGGAGACCCACTCCCCCGCGGTATGCCTCAGAGCAATGGACGCAGCTCTACCCACTAAAACCCCGCGGGTGCCACCAATGGAGCATTTGGTGTGGTGCCCCGGATCTGTTGATCAAACAGGGCACCTCGACGGCTAGTCAGTTCCGCAAGGGACCGACGCCATCTCCACAGAGGGGTTGTCCCGCAACACAGACCAACCCCTCCAAACATCGGGACAGTACAATGGGGTGAGTTTCCCGTCCTGGCCCCTTGCCCCTGCTCTTATGTCGCCTATTCTTATTAGAGGGGTACAAAGAGCCACTTCGGATCAATTCAATACCGGTGGGAGGGAAGCGCTGTGCCGCGCTCCCGGCTGCATGGGTACCACCATCTTGCTTGTTTCTCCCGTGAAACAGCTTTGCTGTGTTTCGGAGAGAAGGGCACGACAGGCCTTGTAATTACTGGCACCGAGACTTAGCATCTTATGTCTCAGGATAGGCAACACATAGATGAGTTGCTTGGGCTTGTTCCAGGTAAACTAGTTTATGTTCATGGGCGACGTCGACCACTTACCATCAGGTGGCACGTTTGCCAGTTTTCCTATCCAACTAACATTTAAAAAAAAAATAGCTGTGATCGCCTTCCCACCCGGTTAATGGTCGACCAACAACGTCTTCGTCTACGTAAAAGCGGCCTCCTTAAATATATATAATAGGAGGCCTAAATCCTATTATATTATATATTCAAGGAGGCCGCGTTATTTATACCTTACGTATACAGAGTGGATTTTATTTTTGAGAAAATGTACGGTCAGCGAAAAAAATGCAAATATACACCTGTTGCGGACAAGAAATCGTCGAACAGGCCATAGATATTAAGATAGTTGTTTTTATATTAGATGTAAGCCATTAGCTCGGTGATTCTTAAAAAGGGAGGATAAAACGTGTCCAGTCCCAATACTTCTTCGTAATAAAACCATAATTAATAGCAACAACGTTTTAAGGTACTTTAACTACCGGTAAAACTATTTACATACAAAAAAATAATATTAAACAAAGTTTAATTTCAAATTTAATCCAAAACGTGCCTCAAACGTCATTATCTCGCATGTCCTACAAGGCTGCGCGTGGATATTTCGTCTGATAAAAAAATCAAAGAATCCTGAACGTCTTATTTTTATATGCCAAATCGTTCTCAAATGATCAAAGTTTCTAATTACCGTACATTATATACATTCGTTCATTTTAATATAGGAAATCAATACACTTAAAGTTTGTCATAAAATACATAAAATACGCCGTGGACCACCTGCCATCCCCTAGTCTAGTCAAGTGTCCTGCCCAACTCCACTTCAATTCCGCGACCCTATCTCCGACGTCTTTGACTTTCGTAAGACGTCGGATCTCGGTATTGCGGATAGGGACGGTCTTGCAATTTTAAAAACTTAATCTGTATATATTTTGATTGGTTGGCAAATGCTGTGGACAACAGTTCTGGGTGGATGAAGTGGGAGCGATGGTTGAGTGATAAGGGACTCGAGGGGCGAAGCCGCGCGCCTTGAGGTTTCCCGCCCTTTTCCCATAATACAGACTAAATATTAACTCGACGTTGGCAATGCACTAATGCGCAGTTCATTAAAATAAATAAATAAAATAAGAAATGAAGCAAATTAATAGTAAATTTAAAAAATAAAAACTCGTTTGAAAACTGGAAGTTTTGAATGCAGGCTTTGATATGAAGTAACAATCCCAGACGTATTGAATGTGTGCGCCTTTTTATTTCCTTGCTTCTGTTTTTCTTTCATATGTGTATGAAATATATATTACTTCTATAGTCTATACCTACTGTACTAGATACTCACTTTCTTCAACCAGTCGGCTACCTCTGGAACCTCCGAGAACTTGGACCGTTTGGTGACTATGTCGCATATGGTCGGGAACACATCCTGAAAAGTTTCCTTGTCCCTCTGCAGCTCTGACATGGAAGCGCTCGCAGACATCCTACAGTGAGGTACCCTGTTGACAAATGACCAAATATGTAAAACCTCTATCTAGCACAAGATTATAAATGGAGATTCACTTGAAATATCGACCTCCACTAAAGATAGGTGAAAAACATGGTCAAAATACAGTTTTGAATAGCTACCACTAGTAACCTTCTCTTGCCTGGGTTATACATTTATATTTTATGAGACAATAATCCGTACCATCAAGCCATAAAAATAATTCCAGCTTAGTACTTATAAACACTTGAAGTATGTATGTATAATCACGGTATTCTCGAGAATCAGATGGATTTAGAAGTAAGGTGTGAGCGACGATGGTCTCGTGGGTATAGGCTCGGCCTCTTGAGTGAGAGGTCCGGGTTCGATCCTGACCCTGTGGTGCCTTGAAATTGGTTTTTCTAAATTTCTATGTGCACCTGAATATGATACTATCGCTTGTTCACGGGTGAAGGAAACATCGCCATCTTTGGCTAAAAATTATAAGTTCCGGGTGAGCTCGTTCATGTTGATTGCCAAATTTAATCACTTACTTAGTTTGATTTTCCAATCTACCATCGACTGACCATCATTTCCGGTGAATCATTTTTACACATACCTACTGTACAATCATATTATTTGGAATCCTCTAATTGACAACATTTCATTTTTTTAACACCCTATATTATATTTTTTACTAAAACTAGATTGAAATTATAGTTTAAAAAAAAACACGTTTTAATAGCAAACCGAACTAAAAATTTGAAAATAATTTTTAATAGAAGGCGGCACTGAAAATTTCGGGAATCAAGGAAGTGACACAAGATTACTATTTAAAAATGTATTTATTGCTTTTCGAAGTATTCTCCGCGAAATATGACACATTTTCCATACGATGGAACCAATCATTGAAGCAACCATTCCATGCGGAAGTTGGGGTCTCCAAAATGGCCGTTTTGTAGGCGTCCACAGCTTCTTCAGGCGATGAAAATCTCTGACTACGCAATTTATTCTTTATTTTAAGGAAAGTATAGAAATCATTAGGGCTTAGGTCGGGGCTTTACGGCGGATGGTCTAATAATTCTATGTTTTCTTGCTCTAAAAACTTTGCTCTTTACAGAGCAAATGCGGTATCCATCGGGAAAACAACTTTTTTACACCTAATTGTTCATGCAAGATTATTTGTATTTGACTCATGCCAATGTCCAAAGTTGCCTGAATTTCGCGGTATGTCACATGTCGATCTTCCTCAATAAGCTTACGCACAGCATCAACGTTTTCTTGGGTGACTGCAGTTTTTGGACGACCTTGACGGGGATCATCACTAAGCTTGACACGTCCACGTTGAAATTCAGCAAACCAGCGATAAATTGTGGTTTTGGATGGGGCTTCATCACCAAATGCAGAAATCATCCGGTCAACACACTGTTTTTGTGTTAAACCACTTCGAAAGTCATAATAAATTTCAATTCCATTTTCTCAACGACTAAACAAGTTTAACAAGACCGAGAATCTTTTTTTAAATAAATAAATGGTATTCGATTTTTAAAACTAAGGAGTTTTCAATTAAAAAGATTTTAAGGGGACTACATTGCTCAATGACCTTGACGACTTGGTCTTTGTGCATGTATTTGTTAATTTAGCCACAGTTTAGCGTCATCTATCAACATGCGTACGTATTAACATCATACACATTGGAAGGAACTGAAGATTATGCAAGACAACAGAGGCGTCGTAGACGTCGTAGTGTTGTCATTGTGTTTACCTATATTTTATTCGCTCTCTGAGAGACAAGAAATTTTGTTCCTTTATTTATACATATAAATCATATAGGTACGAGTTACATACCTACTTTATCTTTATTTATTGACTAGTGCTAGCTTTATTTATTATTTAGTGGTGGTACATGATACTTCCTGAGGGTCTGATGATGATCAGGTAAGTCATTATAGGTTCTCGAAAACGGAAATAGCTAAGATGAACTGGTTTTCAACATTCGCCTATTTAAGGACGGGTGCTACTACATGATACTTCCTGAGGGTCTGATGATGATCAGGTAAGTGATTACAGGTTCTCGAAAACGGAAGTAGCGGTAACGGTAGTAGGATGAACTGGTTTTCGACATTCATCTATTTGAGGACGGGTGCTTCTACATGATATACTTCCTGAGGGTCTGATGATGATCAGGTAAGTGATTATAAGTTCTCGAAAATGGAAATAGCTAGGATGAACTGGTTTTCAACATTCACCTATTTGAGGACGGGTGTTACTACATGATACTTCCTGAGGGTCTGATGATGATCAGGTAAGTGGTTATAGGTGCTCGAAAACTGAAATAGCTAGAATAAACTGGTTTTCAACATTCACCTATTTGAGGACCCGTGCTACTACATGATACTTTCTGAGGTTCTGATGATGATCAGGTAAGTCATTATAGGTTCTCGAAAACGGAAATAGCTAAGATGCACTGGTTTTCAACATTCACCTATTTGAGGACCCGTGCTATTACATGATACTTCCTGAGGGTCTGATGATGATCAGGTAAGTCATTATAGGTTCTCGAAAACAGAAATAGCTAAGATGAACTGGTTTTCAACATTCACCTATTTGAGGACGGGTGCTACTACATGACACTTCCTGAGGGTCTGATGATGATCAGGTAAGTGGTTATAGGTTCTCGAAAACAGAAATAGCTAGTATAAACTGGTTTTCAACATTCACCTATTTGAGGACGCTACTACATGATACTTCCTGAGGGTCTGATGATGATCAGGTAAGCCATTATAGGTTCTCGAAAACGGAAATAGCTAAGATGAACTGGTTTTCAACATTCACCTATTTGAGGACGGGTGCTACTACATGATACTTCCTGAGGGTCTGATGATGATCAGGTAAGTGATTATAAGTTCTCGAAAATGGAAATAGCTAGGATGAACTGGTTTTCAACATTCACCTATTTGAGGACGGGTGCTACAACATGATACTTCCTGAGGGTCTGATGATGATCAGGTAAGTGGTTATAGGTTCTCGAAAACAGAAAAAGCTAGAATAAACTGGTTTTCAACATTCACCTATATGAGGACGCTACTACATGATACTTCCTGAGGGTCTGATGATGATCAGGTAAGTATTATAGGTTCTCGAAAACGGAAATAGCTAGGATGAACTGGTTTTCAAAATTCACCTTTTTGAGGACGGGTGTTACTACATGATACTTTCTGAGGGTCTGATGATGATCAGGTAAGTGGTTATAGGTTCTCGAAAACAGAAATAGCTAGAATAAACTGGTTTTCAACATTCACCTATTTGAGGACGCTACTACATGATACTTCCTGAGGGTCTGATGATGATCAGGTAAGTGGTTATAGGTTCTCGAAAACAGAAATAGCTAGAATAAACTGGTTTTCAACATTCACCTATTTGAGGACGCTACTACATGATACTTCCTGAGGGTCTGATGATGATCAGGTAAGTATTATAGGTTCTCGAAAACGGAAATAGCTAGGATGAACTGGTTTTCAAAATTCACCTTTTTGAGGACGGGTGTTACTACATGATACTTTCTGAGGGTCTGATGATGATCAGGTAAGTGGTTATAGGTGCTCGAAAACTGAAATAGCTAGAATAAACTGGTTTTCAACATTCACCTATTTGAGGACCCGTGCTACTACATGATACTTCCTGAGGGTCTGATGATGATCAGGTAAGTCATTATAGGTTCTCGAAAACGGAAATAGCTAAGATGAACTGGTTTTCAACATTCACCTATTTGAGGACGGGTGCTACTACATGATACTTCCTGAGGGTCGGATGATGATCAGGTAAGTCATTATAGGTTCTCGAAAACAGAAATAGCTAAGATGAACTGGTTTTCAACATTCACCTATTTGAGGACGGGTGCTACAACATGATACTTCCTGAGGGTCTGATGATGATCAGGTAAGTGGTTATAGGTTCTCGAAAACAGAAAAAGCTAGAATAAACTGGTTTTCAACATTCACCTATATGAGGACGCTACTACATGATACTTCCTGAGGGTCTGATGAATATCAGGTAAGTGGTTATAGGTTCTCGAAAACAGAAATAGCTAGAATAAACTGGTTTTCAACATTCACCTATTTGAGGACGCTACTACATGATACTTCCTGAGGGTCTGATGATGATCAGGTAAGTCATTATAGGTTCTCGAAAACGGAAATAGCTAAGATGAACTGGTTTTCAACATTCACCTATTTGAGGACGGGTGCTACTACATGATACTTCCTGAGGGTCTGATGATGATCAGGTAAGTGGTTATAGGTTCTCGAAAACAGAAATAGCTAGAATAAACTGGTTTTCAACATTCACCTATTTGAGGACGCTACTACATGATACTTCCTGAGGGTCTGATGATGATCAGGTAAGTCATTATAGGTTCTCGAAAACGGAAATAGCTAAGATGAACTGGTTTTCAACATTCACCTATTTGAGGACGGGTGCTACTACATGATACTTCTTGAGGGTCTGATGATGATCAGGTAAGTCATTATAGGTTCTCGAAAACGGAAAAAGCTAGGATGAACTGGTTTTCAACATTCACCTATTTGAGGACGGGTGCTAAAATTTAATAAAAAACTAAAATGTAATAAAATAATTTCCGTAATCTTTGTGCCTACAATTTATAATCAATTTGTTCTTCTACTAATATACAATCTTTGCATTTACCACGTCATTATTGTTACTTTTGGAGTCGGTGTCAGCCAAGGTAGGTAGGGAGGTAGGTACATCAACGAATACGACACCGGCTTCAAAAGTAACAATAATGACGTGGTAAATGCAAATATTGTATATTAGTAGAAGAACAAGTTGATTATAAATTGTAGGCACAAAGATTACGGAAATTATTTTATTACATTTTAGTTTTTTTTTAATTTTGAAGTCGGTTTTAATTTTAGTTTAAATTTTTTTTATTTCTTAATTTTTAGTGATTGTAAAATTCGATAACTGATTTTATTTGTCTGAAATATGGGTAGAACTATTAAACGCGTTGCTCAGATTAGATAGCACTGTATTAATGAGATGAACGTAGAAAGGGTTTAAATCATTACATAACAAATGAAAAAACCGAAATGGAATTGTGTAAAACTTTATATACATGTAATTGAAAGCAATCACGGCAGATTTGCTACTATTAATTAAATAATTCAGTTATATATAGGTATAGAACAGCACCATCACCAATATATAGGTATAGAATGGATATTATGATGACCTTGAAATACTATGATGCGCTTCCAAGGCACAGTTGTTTGTTGTTCATTTAACAACAACAAGTAAAATTAAATTAAATTAAGTAATCAAAATTACATGATTTTGGTATATTGTTTAGCCGTATGAACTAAGCCCAATAAAAGCTGTAAATCGTCGAGGATTCCCCACGACTGTGTAAGGTCTCCATCATAACACCTGTAATGGCGCTTATACCCCATATGGGTGCAAAGTTCTCATCAATTTAAATTAATTAATTCCAAACACAAGGTAGCTACTGTGAACTGTTGAGGAGTTCCCTTAACTATCATTTGTCTTCATCGTCAGACCCATAATGACAGTCACAACCCATCTAGGTGTAAAGTTCTCATCATTACAAATTAATCAAGCCCAAACACAAGGTTACTGATGTAAATCGCCGAAGAGTTCCCTCGACTGTCTTTCGGCTCCAGCATCAGATCGACTCTAAACCTTCATTAAATTGTAGTCCTTCAAAACGCTTTATAAAAAAAATATCAAACGCACTAGTCGCCCCTATGATTTTCGAAAGTTCCCCTCGATTTCTCTGGGATGCCATCATCAGATCCTGGTTTTCTTATCATAAGACCATTTGGGAAGTATACCCTTTAGAACAAAAAAATAATTTTTCAAATCGGTCTAGCCATCTTCGAGTAATCAGGTAACATACATTAAAAAAAAAAAAAAAAAAAGATTCCGACGAATTGATAACCTCCTCCTTTTTGAAGTCGGTTAACAAATATACGTGCGTGTAAAAAATCATTTACTCATGTTAAAATAAATTATAGTTAAAAAAAAACTAAAAAACACGCTTTAAAAGCAAACCGAACTAAAAATTTGAAGATATTTTTTAATAGAAGAATTAAATGGGTTAACAAAATAAATAAATAATATTACTTATTGTAAAAAAGCGTGAGGTGCTCGGTATTCATTGTTAAAAATATTTCATCGGTATCTATTTCTAAAAAGTGAAGTTAGTATAAAAAACTAAGTTACAAGCACCATGCATTTTACAATAAGTAATATAATTTATTTATTTTGTTAACCCATTTAATTCTTCTATTAAAAATTATATTCAAATTTTTGGTTCGGTTTGCTATTAAAGCGTGTTTTTTAGTTTTTTTTAAACTATAATTTCAATCTAGTTTTAGTAAAAAATATAATATAGGGTGTTAAAAAAATGAAATGTTGTCAATTAGAGGATTCCAAATAATATGATTGTACAGTAGGTATGTGTAAAAATGATTCACCGGAAATGATGGTCAGTCGATAGCTTCAAGTGTGTAAAGTTTCAATTTAATCTGACGTCTTAAAGTGAGTCAAAATCAAGTCTAAAGGAGTCGGTTACATACATACATACATACATACAGGTGAAGCTAATATAAAGCGTGTAATTAGCTCTTGCTTGCAGCTTCGCCCGCTTTACCTTAGATTGACACTGTATAATTCCCGCTCGATAAACGGCATTTTGAATTATGTTTTATTTAGAAACTAAGCCGATTTAAGTTTTGAAAGAAATATATGTTATTCAACACTCCTTTATATTTCGATTGTTTGATACACGATTACTTATAATTTGCTGCATTAAAAAAATTGCAAACATAGGTCAAAATTGAGATGAAAAAACCATTTAATTTGAGTAATATCAGGTTCTGTACAATAAAACTTATACCATAATAAATCTTGTAGAAAATGTGATTTATAACGGTCGTCATAAATTATATTTTTATAAATTCCTCCCTCCAATTAAATAAATACACTTTTATATTACATAAATACACAAGTTTCAAATGCGAATAGGACGGACTTAGCGCCATATTGTGACGTCATAGCTGTCAATTGAAACCAGTTAGGTAGGGTGGGAAAAAAGTTATCTTTTAATTTAATTTTTCTACAGAGATTAAGTGAAAAAAATCAATCAGAATCTAGCTCTTCGATTCCGCTCATCTCTGCATTAATGTCCGAATGCGCGTCGGATACGTGTTAACGTGTTTTTATTTATCCCCGTGGCCAAATGAATTCGGTTGGTCACTTTACTTGCATTTTGCAGTGTTTGCAAAATGGTAGTGTACATTTCACGAGTCAAACTTATATTTCCTTCGTGTCCTCACGACGGAGTACACTAAATACGGCAAGATGGCGACCGGCGTCCTTATTTTCTTTAATATTTTTTGCATGGCTCCAGGGCCATTGCGGCAACAATGAAATAATAAAAAAATTGTATGGTTTTAAAAACGAAATATGACTTTAATTTTTTAATAATTTACAACTATTTAATGTTTTTTATAAAATTCGATTTGAAACTATTAATTATGGAAATAAGTTTTTTTGTAAACTGCACTTTTCAAGTGATGTTTGACAGATAGAGGTCATTGACGTTCCTATTCTTATTTGAAACGCATAATATTATGTGTTTTCACTCGCTGCCAAAGCGCTCGACGCGGTTTCGAGCTCCATACTAAATTCAGTTCTCGGACAGCCCCGCCTTAATGACGTTTCCATAAATCTGCCGCTATATGGCGTTGTATCGTCAATAACACGCGCGTGTAGTTGCGTAATGTAAAAGGAATGAAAAATTCTTATTAAATTTTAGTTCGCCATCTATTGGTACACTAATTAGTGTACCAATAGATGGCGTTGTGCAGTGAATTATATCGCGTTATTGGTATCGTAATGTTTTTTGTATAAGCACCAAGAATATAATACATACAGGTGAAGCTAATATAAAGCGTGTAAAAACATTTCAACCAAGGAGTATTGGAAGTATTTCTATACTCTATGAATTCACATATTCATTTATTCAGTTTAGTAGACAGAAATATTGTGTAAAGTTTGTTAGATAAGTGATTTTACACAACAATAGAACAATTTTCATATCCTAACATCAGTCTTCAGTTGTTCATATTAACAATGAATTCGGAACAAATAAAACAACAATAACTCCACCGTTCAATAGGCAGCCATATTGGAATTCTTCTTTATTCTATATTTGTTTATGGTTTGAAAGCGTATTGTAACAATTATCGTTAACGTTATGTAGATCAGATGTTAGATGGCTATCTCCATTCATCGTCGTTTTTAGTTTAGGTAATCATATCTAGATTTCCCTAGACCTCTGGGTCTTGACTCTTGACTCATGCGGGAATTGGTATCCTTTCAAGAATGACGTCATATTATGTTAAAATGTAACATGCATTTGCTTTTGTCATTAGTCGCTTTCGGTCGTATGACGTCATTTGGCGATTATGAAAATACGATGTATTTTACCCAGCATTTCAAAGCGATAGGTCTGCCACTTATGTGATCATTATAAACAATATAGATTGTACGCTTATTAAATTGGCAATTATGAGCGAACTCCAGTCATATAAAAAAATTCAAGCTAAACGAACGAACTATTAAAGTTACATATTGTTCTCTTATGTTTACGTGAATTTTGCTGCAATAAAGTACACTACAATAAAATATTGCATTTTATAGCAGTAACAACGATATTTCAATAAAATTCTGCTTATTTCTGTTGTCAACAGCTTTTCTGTTTCGGAAAGGAGGATAGGACAGGCAACGAAGCACAGAACAATCCCTCCCAACGTCGAGACAGTAAAATGGGATGAGGTTCCCATCCTCGCCCCTTATCCCCTTGCTCTTTTGTTCCCTCTTCTGATAAGAGGGGTATAAAGAGAAGCCCCCTCGGCTCAATTTGCTTCGCCCAAGGCACACCCTAGGCTACTGAGTCCCACCGCCACGACAAGGCTTGAACCATGGTGGGGACGACTCTTAGATGCCTAGCTTGTCCTAGGTAAACTTCTATATGTTCATGGGCGACGCTGACCCAGGTGACTCGTCTATCCTATTCAAATAATATGACATTTTAGAAAAATGGAGTTCACTAATTAATTAATAGCTCAGCTGAGCGATTCGTAACGCTTGCTGGGTTTGGTCCATGGATAGGTGACCATCTTTACATACTGAGACTCCTCCGTGTCCCGGAAAGGACGTTAAGTCGTTGGTCCCGGCTGTCATTCGTGGACATCGTATTACCCAGTTACTGGGTTGTGGAGGTCAGATCAGAGGAGGAGAGAGGAGGAGCAGTCGCTCCATTTAAAATACTGGTATCCAGCTGCATCCGGTTAGACTGCAAGTCAACCCCAACATAGTTGGGGACAGGCTGGGCAGAAGAATAAGATGAATGATAAAAGTATAACGAAATGAAAAGCGAAATTTGAGTGCGTATCGTAAGCATACCGTATCGTATACATATTTACGTGATGTGAAAGCATTACAGAGAAGCCTCAAGACAAAATCACTTTCACATTTGAATAATTATGATCAGGATATAATTCATAACTAACAACGACCGTGGAGTTCCTGGCTCGATGCGTGTGGCGGGAGATCGGCCCCTTGAAAGAGAGGTGTCCAGTAGTAAATAGAAATAGGTTCCGTAACAATATATTAATATAGGTACTTAGAAATAGGTTCCGTAACAATATATTAATATAGGTACTTAAATGGCGTCGAACGAAAGTATATAATTATGTTAAATACTAGCACTAGCCCGCGGGTTTACACGAGCTCAAAATATCTATTTAGTTTCATCCTCGGAAGCTGTTAATAAGATTTGTCATGTGGCAGTTATGTTTCATAAATATCTATGAAAAATTTCAAAATAAGTACCCGATAACATTGAAATACTTGAGCCTTGTCGGAAGCCTATTGCAGAAAATTATCGGTAATGCGTGACGCGAACATGGTGTCATACGAAACGGAGCAAACCAATTTGACCAGGTCCTGGGAAGCTGGTGGTTATGTGGGACTCGGATTTGACCTACTAACGACCCCTCACGCCGGGGATATCATCGGCCTTAATTGAGGTGTGTCAACAATATGGCACGAACGAATCGCACTTCGGCAAGATTACGTACATATTTGAACCCAAATGTTATGTGACGTCTACAACTTATTGGTGAAATATACATTCGCAAAGTCTAATATTAATTATTATTTTCATTTAAAGGCATTAGCTACTAGGCTATTAGCCATACAAAATACAATTATTCGGTCTGTAATACGGAGAAATGGCGGGAAACCCCAAGGAGCGCGGCTTCGCCCCTCTAGCCCCCATCAATCAACTATCATTCCCCATTTCATCCACACAAGGCAGTCGAGCACAATATTCGCCAAACAATCACATTATATATTACACAGCTTAAGTTTTTAAAACAAACACTATAGAAAACCACTCCGAACGGACAAAACACAAAATAACAATTAATTAACGGGAAACCAAAAAAACACAACCGCGTGTCCCGATGCTTCCCGCCATTCCTCCGTTTTTTTTTTTTTTTTTTTTTTCAAATGAGTTGATTCGGGTGCTAATGCTGCGTGTACTCTTATGTAACTGCTATTTCTGTGTTGGTTGTGTATTTAAGCTAGGGATATGTTTTGATTATGATTTTGCGAAAATAAGAAATTTTTATTAGTGTCTAATGATGTTATTAGTTAGAGTAATGTGTTTGCTACATTCAGAGTACACGCAGCTATCGCAATTTTTTTTTTCCTTATAGGTAGGTTTTTTTTTAGGAGACGGTGGAATTAAAATGAGTGCTAATGTATGGTAGGCGAGTCCAGCGGGTCCAGTCTAAGATATGGGATTACTGTTGAAATCATGTTGAGAGTAGCAATTATTGACCAGTTTTTAGTTCGAGATCAATATATTTTTGGCGGATAAAACCACAGATATTTGAGATAAAACCATGAAGTTAGGAAATAAGAGGAGATGCCCCTTTCTTTAAACTTACAGCTGTAAGGGAACGTACCCATAGTCGATTTTATTGAGAGAAATCTCGTATTTTTTCAACCTATATTCGAATATAGCGCGCAGTGTTTAGCGCTTTTTAAACTCACAGTTGGTGGCGCTGACGCACATATGCCGAGACGCTCGGAACAATAACTAAAACATGGAAGCCGGGCTAAAATAGCAATTACAGTGCATATCTTTATCTTTTTTTACTTATGGTATTGATAGTGCGCAAATTAAAATTTTTTTTTTCAATTTTTGCCTGTGAAATGATTAAAAATCATAATTATGAATTACTACGTGAAAACTAAAGGGGGAGGGGGGGGGGCTTCTTGGCATATACTACGAGTAGTCACCGAGGGGAGGGAGGGGTCGAAAAAACTAAGAAAATAGGTCACGTAGTATGGGTACGTTCCCTAAGTGGGTGTCTGATCGGTCATCTTGGGTGCCCTTTTCATAGTAGTATTCTCTATATAGTTTGTGGTTTTGCTGTCCCTAGCAATGGTAGCATGGGCGTACCCAGGGGGGAGCAGGGGGCATATATGAGAAGAGGGGACAAGGGGCGAGCATGGGAACCTTACCCCATAGTACTGTCCCGACGTTGGAAGGGGTTGTTCTGTGGAGCGGGACAACCCCTTTGTGGAAGTGGCGTCGGTCCCTTGAGGGACTGACTAGCCGTCGAGGTGCCCTATTTGCTCAACAGATCCGAGGCACCTCACCAAAGGCGGCATTGGTGGCACTCGTCGGGTTTTAGTGGGTCCACCTTACCACCTTTCGGGCGCAGCGAGTACCACATACCAGCCTAGGGAGACCCACGTCACACTCCCCCACAGGATGTCTCAGAGTATTTCCCGGCGTAAAAAAAAATACACTTGAAACACGAAACCATAGGGATTGCTTTTAATAAAAAAAGGGTAGCTTAAAATTGACGTTGGGTTAATGTATTAGGTAATTATTATATTCTTACATATTTCACCTATGGGCGCATATAAATTCGAACTTCGTAGTCCATAGTGTATATTATGTATTTCACAGAGTATCTATGCAATTTTTTTAACACGTGACTGTTGAAATTTATATGTTAAGTATTGTGAAGAATGATTTAATTCAGACTTACGTAACCCTTGTTTCATCATCATCATCATCATCATCAGCCTCTATCCGTCCACTGCTGAACATAGGAACGCCATGGCGTCCTTTATTTGCTGAAATAAAATTATGAACTGCTTAACTACACTACATTTTAGTATATTATACTGTTTTTATTAACTCAGTACCTACTTAAGTAAGCCATCTGCTCATTTAGTGTACCGATTGAGCTTAAAGGCCGAAAAGTCTAGCCCTTCCGAAAAAAAAGTACCTACTTTTTATTAATCACTAGCTGTTGCCTGCAGCTTCGCCCGCGTTACTCAACTCCTTTAAGTCACAGCGTGATGTTTTATAGCCTATAGCCCTCCCCGATAAATAAGCTGTCTAACACTGAAAGAATTTTTCAAATCGGACCAGTAGTTCATGTAGTTCCTCAGATTAGCGCGTTCAAACAAACAAACGAACTCTTCAGCTTTATAATATTAGTATAGATTTCAACTGAATCTTACCGTGTTGCAGTTTTTGAGTTCCCGGTACCTAGATAGTAGATACCTATCGGCAATGTTTCAATCGCCTGAAAGTTTTTCCAAGATAATATCGGGAACTCAAAAAAATAGTACAAACGCAGTAAGACTCCTTTTAAACATATTTTCCTTCCTTTTAAATAAATTGCAGTGTCTGGATGTGAGTTCGGAATTATTACCAGTTTTTATGAGGAATTCCCTCTGTATTTGCCTAATTTGT
Source organism: Helleia helle (assembly GCA_963853865.1). Classification (NCBI taxonomy): domain Eukaryota; kingdom Metazoa; phylum Arthropoda; class Insecta; order Lepidoptera; family Lycaenidae; genus Helleia; species Helleia helle. The sequence continues at coordinate 11,341,641 of OY971433.1, read as the reverse complement.
GTTTTTATCATTTGTGTCTGTCTTATCTGTATAGAATAGGTTACGAGTTCTGACAGATCAAATCGGACAATGTCTCAATCACAGGACTCTATCCTATTTTTATGACGACCTCTGTGGCTCCATGGTAAGCGCGTTGGCGCTCAAGCCGGAGTTAGCGGGTTCGAATCCCGCCGAATATAAATATATGTATTAAATGATAAAAATCGTAAATATATGTATTGTAGTATAAAAGTATTCATTATTAAATATATTTCCGTTGTCTGGTACTTACCCGTAACACAAGTTCTTCGAGAATTTACCATGGGACCAGATTGACGTGGTGTAAAAGCGTCCATAGATATTATTTCTTAGACAGATTTACTAAAATCCTTTCTAGGTAGGTTCCAGCTCAATGAATTTCAATGAAGGGTTTAAGGATTTTTTTTTCTAGTTTGTTACTTTCTATTCCATTCCGTTATCTAGCAGCGCTCAAAACATCTTTAAAAGTATAAATATGAGTGCGAGTTGGTTCGTTTGTTACACTTCCAATTCAGCTGATTGGATTTCGATATTTGGCAAGGACAGATGATGTCATAGACAATAGGAAGGATATAGGCTATCAATATAATATTTATCAATCCAGTTATGGCTGTATTTGTTTCTGGATTATTTTTTATGTGGGTAGGTACCTAATATCATTAGGTTTTAAATGTATTATGCTTGTTTGTTTTATGTTAATAGCTTATAATTTAACTATTGTGTGGAGTACTATGTAGTACTGTTTATGACTGGCCTCTTTGCAGGTAGCAGGAGTTGGGACACAAGTAAAACGCTTGGATGCTAGATACCAACTGTTTATTGTATTAAACTTAAAACTATATCACACATACGTCACACACACAAATACATCTTGCACGCGTCATCATTCGCACACCTATGCAAGATCCCCACAATTGCATTACCTAGTAGTGGTACTACCTACAAAGTTTTTGTTACTTTGTAATTTTGATTTTTTTTTTGTTGTCTTGTCTTGTCTGTAAATTATCTGTATACCGATGTGTGTATGTGAGTCTGAATAAATGTTTATTATTATTATTATTATTTAAATCTAAGGTAACGCGTAATAAAAGTCTCTGCGGGAGATCTACACCTACAGCAAGTATTAAAATACAAAATATAATATGCTTTTTGTTATTCTGTCTCGACACAAACTTACGTATTATGTAAATCTCGTATGAGTTTGCAAATTTTTTAAACATTTTAATGGCTGCACGTAACATTGCACGTACAAACTATAATTAAAAATCAAAATATGTACCTACAAGCTTTCATAATCATAAAACTATTGTTTCCTTCTTTCAATGTTTCTTATGTTATATTGATTTCGTAACTTTATTTTCATTTGGAATCTAATGACAATACCATCAGCTATTCCTAAATCGTATTATGACGCTACCGGTACATACTATACATATTAATACATAAACATTATATGGCCTTCAGAATACCTATGTTAATGTAAATATTTAAGATCCATAAGTTAGCATTTTAAACTGACCTTTAAGGTCCTGTAATATGATTAGATTTCGTCAAATTCTATGTTTCTCCAAATTGTTTAAAATTTTTGGAATCGACAAACAGGGTGAGATCAATGCGAGTTTCACTCATTATTATGAAACAAATTTAATTATTGCTGTAAAGCATCCAAAACGTCGGGCATATAAAAATCTTAATAAATCACAATAAATATTGGTTTCATTATAAAGCGTGAGGTCAATGTTAACTAGCAGAATTACCACCTAATGATAGGTGGATCATAAATAAGTTTACCTTGGTTCATCACACAGCACAAGTTCACCCAACTCTTTCCTACTCACCTCATTCCTGCATCACCTATCCGGAGACAAGAGAAGTCTCAGTTCCAGTCATTACACTGCCTGTCCTAGCCTTCTTTCAGAAAAACATCAGTTGTTACATGGAATACAACTTGATTTGATAGGATAATTGTAATAATTAAATGATGTAAACATCTCTATATTATTATATTTTCTATTTAGAATATTGATGTTGTTATTATTGCTGATAATAAATCTATAATTCAAGGTCTTTATTTCCTTGTAAGCTTTGATTGAAGAATAAAGTGGCTCACCTCAACCTTAAACTTCACTTTATCTGTATTAGTATCTGCAATTTTTTTATTTACTATTATAATAAATTTAATTTAATTATTATTATTATATATATTTTTTTAAATAAAAAAAACATAAGCATAGGAGAACGAACAATATACATCATATTTATTAATTTAAACATCATCTACAAACGACTCAAGACTCCGTATGAGTGGGTAAGTTGTTTAAGACAATTTTTCATAAGAATTAGAAATCTGTGTTTTCTTTATAAGGTATGTTTCTTAATAATATGAGTGTACAGATAATAAATAATATTTAATTTTACTTTTTTAAATCAATAATTCAATATGGCTGCCGGTCTTTATGAAATAATATAAATATACTATGGTTTAAATATTCTTTTAGAATTTCTAATCTTTTAAAATATTAATTTAAATAATAAAATTTAATTTAAATATTCTTTTAAAATATTATTCGGAAATTTTTATTAATCACTTAAACTATTTAAAATGGTACATTTTACCATGTTTTTCACTTTAATTCTGTGGAGTTCAATATTTCGACATTGTCTACAAATATCTCGTGAATAAGACTCAAATAGATTTTAAGATTTAAATATTTTTGTGGTGAAAATAACCATATCAATTTGAAATGTTATTTTTAATATTTCAAATTGATATATTCAATAATTTTAATGAATATAACAGCGACAGCACTGTTTTACTAAAGTTTATAAAATTACTACAGAAGGCTCAAATATAATTCCTAATAGTACCTAAATACATAAAATTATGTAAATTAATATGATGATATTAATAAATATCCACTACTTAAGTACCTTAACTTTCAATGCAAAGGCTAGTTGATATTTTATCTAGCTCAGTGTGTTGTGGGTCATAGAATTGTTTACTGCATTTCATATACATGCAATTCATAGAATTTTTAAAAACATGGTACCAACAAAGATTCATAAATTATACAAATCATTCAATGGATATGTTTATGAGGAATGTAAGAGAGGCAAATGTTAGCACATTACATACACTGCAGGGCAATTGCCCAATAGGTCGACCAGGTTTAAACATTCAGGTTGATTTTAAAAGACAAGAAGAAAATTTTCACTTAAGTGTTGAAAACCAGCCGTCTGAAGATTAATAAAAAATTGGCGTTATTTCAACTTCTTCTTAATTATTAATTCTTAATCAATCTTTAAGCTTACTTAAAACTTAAACACAAAATTATAAAATTATAACTTACCTTCCAGCAATGCCTCTCAGACATAGCCCGCTTTTTCTGGTAAACAGTCTCAAAACCGAAACAGAATTCATTTTAAAAAATATTTAAATTTAAATATATTTTAAATATATTTGCTTACTAAAAGTTTATTACTTTACAGCCTTTTTCATTAAAACTAACACTTATATTCGTTAAAGCAATACCAATATGCCACGAAAGTGTGTAAATACTAATTTAGAAAGTCACTTTTATTCAGATATTTGCTACGATTAAATAACATTCATGACACTAAAATGCGAACGCTTAATGTATAAACTGTAAGTATGCCATCAAACTGTTATAAACACTAGGTACGTTTTACCGAAATCCGAATGAACACAAAAGTAAAAGTTCCACTTTACTGTCCTCTCAGCTGGTATTTGATAGTGGACTATTGACATTTGACATTTGAGAATTTGACAGTGACATTATTGTCAAGACAGCTTTGACATAAAGTTTTTTTTATATGAACTGCACTTCCTCCTCATCCTTGCATCGCGTTCCTAAGTTCTGAAGGTTGTGACTTCCCTTGTATCATTTTCTCTCTTATGATCTTTCTCTAACTGTTTCTGTCTCCAGTGGTGTGGAAGGCGTTGTAATCCGTAGCGTCAAGAACGGTGTGGAACGGTCGGACCAACGTCGTGGGTTGAGTCCATGAGGAATTTTCCCTTTTACTTTTCGTAAGAACCATCAGTTGGTAAATAAAGTTGTCTACTGTTTCTAGGTCCAATGCGCCAATTAGTTCCAATTTCCCAGGTCTGTCTACCATCTTACTTTTCGATCTGTTTGAAAGTCCCATCTAATCGCTGATTCGCTCCATTCGGATTGGGAGTGTACCTAATCATCTCTGACTCATTTGCTGCAAAAACAGTAGTGTCAACAGTGCAGGTTGGTGATTAAGTAATTTGTACTGCACTTAGTGCATTGCCAAGCTAGACATGTAGTTAATTGTAGGCACGCCATAGGCACAGGACATTAGGTATAGCTTGGCAAAAAAGAGTATGGAAAAAATGAGGGCATAATCTCATAATATGGGAAATAAGTAAGATAATAGGGATGGTGAAATTTTTCAGAAATGTTTTTAAATCATTTATAAATATCTAATGGAGGCCTAAAAAATATCAACTTTTGCTTAAATACGTCTAATGCCTATAAAATCTTGCATTTTATAATGCATTTTAAATTTCGTTCCAAAACGCTAACACTTGTCACGTGACGTCATATGTTGTTAAACATCATAAAAGTGATAAAATGATTCTAGTTGTCGTTAATAAAAAATGGCTTCTAAGTTTTATAAGTGTTGTACGGTGCCTATGTGTGTGTACACTGTCAAAACGCCTGAAAAATAGTTTTACAATATGTACTGCGTACGGAAAATGGTGTATAAAAGTACGTCAACATTCTTCCGCTTCCGCTAAATCGGAACTGGTGACGTCATTTCCGTTTATTATCACGTGACCTATTTTAAATTTTGTTACATTTTATTTATAAAATATTAATTTAATCATATAAAAATATGTAAGGGAAAAATATTGTATTTTTTCAGAATTCTATCATATAAACTACCAAATAACATCAAAAATATATTTTTATATGAATACTGTCAACATCCCTATTTAATAAAATCCTTAAAAATAAATGTGTAACACTAAACTTTACTCAAAATCTAGTATTTGTCGGCCAAATATTGTCAACATCATACGTTTCCTTTTAGTAAAATATTTAGTTCCACTTGTCACCACGTCATACTCTTTTTTGCCAAGCTGTAGTCGCGTCTAAATTAATAATTTGTTTGGGGAAGCAAAAGCGATGGTGCCAAATATAGCGGGCGGCATTCATTGCCGTTTTGACTTGTATATCTATAGTCGATACTAACATTATAATGCTGAAGAGTTTGTTTGTTTGTTTGAACGCGCTAATCTCAGGAACTACTGGTCCGATTTGAAAAATTATTTCAGTGTTAGATAGCCCATTTATCGAGAAAGGCTATATAATATAATGCTGTGACTTATAGTAGTCAGGGCCGGACTTAAACATAATGCCGCCCCTGGGCACCGATAAAAATGCCGCCCCAATACTGCAGTTTCACTTAAACTTATAGATTATTACCTTATTTTTCAAAAATAAAATAACTAATTTATTATAATATCTGTGCATATTATATATTGCTTATTGTATATTGGGAAAACATAAAAAAAATGGTCCCAATCTAAATGTTGTCAGTACGTCTGATTTGATTCATAGAATATCTACTAACCCGTCGCCATGAGGCCGTGTGGTCGCAGACTTTACGGTTGGCGGGGGGCAACCCCCCACTTTTACAAACCAAAATTGAGCCAAATGGGCTCACACTAATCCGATGTAGCATTAGGGCCTTTGGGCCGTTAGCATAGATCATTCCGAAAAAAATAGAATATCTAAGCTATTGAGCCTATTTGCACTCATTGTAGAATGTAAGAAGTTTTCAACTCTTTTCAAACATGAAAACGATCATTCTGGCGCTACAGTTTGTTGCAGCTAATATCATAAACCCACGTTTAGAAACTCAGTGTAAAGGTCCTTTATATTATGTAAAAATGAATTTCTTTAATTATCTATTTAATAAAAAAATATTTATTCAAAGAATTAACTAATTATATTGAACAATCTTGATAAGACTGGAAAAAAATCAGTTTCTAAATGTTGCCGCCCTAGAAAACTTGCCGCCCTGGGCACTAGCCCCGACTACCTCTATTGTAAATCCCCCACTGATAGTAGTTGAGTAACGCGTGCGAAGCTGCAGCAATAGCTAGTGCTATATAAATATCTGCTACACTTATACAAGGCGTTGAAGTATACCTACCTACCATATTATATTTACCGGTGCGCTATGCCGCGCTCACAGCTGACTGCATACCACCATCTTGCTTGTTTCTCCTGTCAAACAACTTCGCTGAGTTTCAGAGAGAAGGGTAAGATAGGCAGTGTAATTACTGGCACCAAGACATCTTATGTCTCCGGATAGGCAACAAATAAATGAGTTGCCTGGGCTAGTTCCAGGTAAACTACTTCATATTCATAAGTAACGCCATGAATATGAAGTAGTTTAGTAGACCATTTCCCACCAGGTCGCACGTCTGCCAGTTTGCCTATCCAAGTAACATAAAACAAGCATTGACAAAATTGTAGTTTTTCTTAATACCCCTCAAATCTGGATCGGTCATATCATGTATCCATAGTGTTAATGGATAGCCCATTAGGCATTGGTCGATGGTTGCTCTCCGTCATCGGGAACGCGGTCAGTTCAGAAAAATCTGTATACTCTCTTTCTCACGCAATCACGGTGGAATGTATTATAGAATTCCATTATAAGATATCACCAAAAATCTTCATCAGAACATGACCAAATTAGAATGGATATGATGAGGCTTCGTTTACGTAGATGAATTGTTGGGCGGCCATTAACCAGGCGGGAAGACTCTCTCCGTGCTATGGTCGGTCCGTGTTGTGCCAAGGGATCTGTCAAACGACGACGATCTGTCTGGCGTTCATTGAAAGAGTCCTATGTTCAGACGTATAAAGATGATGATGATTACGATGACCTCGACATTCTACGGTGTGCTACCAAAGCATCCTATACAATTGTTACATCAACAAGTAATAAAATGAGCACATCATCTAGGTAAAGTAAATCAACCAAATAAGAATTATTGAGAATAACTCAAAAACGGCTAGTCAGATTTTGATCAAATTAATATGGGATCAAATTCGAAACACCAGCTTTCAAACAAAAAAGGAACCATCGAAATCCATGCACAATCAGCAGAGTAATCGTGTCACATACCTAAAAAAATACATACAGACGAATTGAGAAACTCATCCTTTTTTTTGAAGTCGGTTAAAAAAACTAAAATTGATTTTTGAAGTTTTTTTATATATTTTAACGATTTTCTTTTTTATAATAATAAAATTAATAATAATTTATCCGAAGATCTAAATACATTGATTTCGAGAAACAAAAATAGCTTACACCTCTACTTCCACACTGGACTACCAATTACACCTTCACACATTTCATTATTCATATAACTTTTATACACACTAATAAAACATCGCATATTGTAATTTTAAAGAGGTGTGAAAATGGTCATATGGGCACAACGAATGAGAATCAATAGGTCTATTACGGATGTCTCCTAATCTAGCTGAATCACTGGTATAAGCATCTTTTAGAATACTTTTTTCGCGGTGCTGTAAATCATACGATTATTTTCACAAATCAAACACTCAATTTTCTCCATTATTTTTGTAAAACCTGTTTACATTGGACGGAGTTTTATGTTACACTGTTTCGCAGTTTATTTTGTGTTAAAATTAAAAAATATCAATCACTATTTCTATTTAAATATGGAAATGTTTCACTTAAATTCTAAATATTAATCCTAAGTTATACACTTCGCCTGAAGATATTTTCGAGAATTTTAAAGAATAAATCATGGGGTAGTCCCCTAGTGACTTGTTGTATTTGTGTCCTAAGTAAATCGTAAGTGGCTTCTTCATATACTGAGTACGTGTGAGGTAGCTGCAGTTCTTCGTACAGAGCCTTAATTTTCTCCGCGTCTTCGGCGTTGGAAGTGCCATAACATTCTTCCATTAATCGTATCTGTGCCAGTGACGCCCTCTGGAGCGCCACGACAGCTAACCAAGTGCATTTCCCATCTTGAATGTCAGTACCTTTCTTGCCTATTACAGCTGGGTCTCCGAAACAATCAAGGAAATCATCCTGAAAAGAAATTGTCAGCGTTACATATTGTTCGTATCTTACATTACATGTATAGAAAGCATTAATGACGACTTTTCAGCAGTCGTTCAGACAGTAGAAGACAGAATACACAGGGGAGATTAAAGCCAGTCAGCTATAGCGGTCTTAAGATTCTGCCAATAGCCATGACTCGAGTTGCCAATAAAGGAAATCGAAAACTTAAGTATCACCAATATTGCGGTTTGATTACAACATGTTGACTACGATGAATAGAATTTCCCCACCATGGTTCAGTCCTTGTCGTGGCGATGGGGCTCAATAGCCTAGGGTGAGCCCAGCACCTTGGGCGAAGCGAATTGAGCCGAGGGGGCTCTTTTTACCCCCCTTATAAGATGAGGGTTCAAAAGAGCAAGGCGAGGACAGGAACCTCACCCCATTGTACTGTCCCAACGTAGGGTGGGGTTTTTCTGTGGTGCGGGACAACCCCTCTGTGGAAGTGGCGTCGGTCCCCTGAGGGACTATCTAGCCGTCGATGCCCTGTTTGCTCAACAGGTCCGGGGCACCTAACCAAAGGCGGCATTGGTGGCACTCGCCGGGTTTGAGTGGGTGGAGTTGCGTCCATTCACCAGCTTTCGGGCGCAGTGAGTCCTACATACCCGCCTGGGGAGACCCACTCCCCCGCGGGTTGCCTCAGAGCATTTCCCGGTGGAAAAGAAAAAAAAGATGAATAGAGTTTGCAAAAGAACAAATAAAGTTTTTGGGTTCGTTTTTTAACCGACTTCAAAAAAAAGGAGGTCCTCAATTCGTCTGTATGTTTTTTTTTAACGTTTAGATCAGACGTATTTTGTGATATAACGTTGGGCCCGATTATTGTAAAGTAACGAATAAATTTGCAAATATTATAATTTTAAATTGAACCTACAAAAAATTCCTATTGTTAAAAAATGACACGCACTAGTCATAATTAAATCGTGTGTACGTTATAAGTTATTCATTCGTATGGCACGAGTAAGTTTTATGTCAAGAGACCTTGGAATGAAGAGTAATGTGTTGCCACTGTTGCTATGAGAACTGCCTATCATCACGTTAGATAAGTTATCTCTATTAAATAAAGACCAGTTTTTCATGACACAGGGGAATGCCTTTCGCATGTATTTAGGGTGGGCTCCTAGATCTATGTGGGATACGCACTTGGATGTGCACCTTAACTAAACCGCCTGCGAGTGGTGGTGTCCTAGAGCGACAGGCTGGCCCGGCGAAGGTACTCGCATAAGGGGGGACTGCCCGCCCGCCACGAAACAAGACCACGCTACTGCTGTAGGTAAGTAGTGTGAATTGTTTGGGATAGTTTCTTATTTTTTTTACCATGAACTATATACTTAATAAGTTAATTATTTGATTTCAATAGCTTTAAAGACATGTAAGAGGAATAACCGCTTGTATTCTGCGTGATACGAAAAAACTGATGTCTGTTTCACTCACGTAACCTAATTATAGATCTGTGTCCGGACTAATGATATTATCTTATATCTTTTGTCTGCTTATAACCTGAACTATTGATAAATTTTATCAAATAATAAAGTCAGTACAATTCTAATCAGACACACACTAGAACGACATGTACTACGGTATTTATCATGCTACTCTGGATTTTCAAATCACTGAACAAGACATTTAACATTATTCGCTTGGTGGGATTAACTGACGTTAGATTTATTAAATTAGAGAAGTCTTATAAAGACTTACTTGAATCTGGTAAAACTCTCCCATTTCCAGCAGTATCGTTTTTGCCTGTCTGTGTGTTTCGGGGTCATCGATTCCAGTCATCAAGAGAGCTAAACTGACAGGCATTTGGAAGGTGTAGTACGATGTCTTGTACTTGGTGATGGCTTCGTATTTCTCCATGGTGAACTGGGAGAGGTCTGGTTTAACGGTTTTGTGCATTAATTTTTCCAAATAATGTCCGGTGGCGCATTTCAGAAGCATCTGTAAATCAAATATCGAATTATATTATTAGACTATCAAAAACGAGATATTTACCATGTATTTCGACATTATCTACGAATGCCTTGTACCGCGTGGCAAAAAAGAATATTACGTAGTGACAAGTGGAACTAAATATTTTACTAAATGGAAACCTATGATGTTGACACTACTTGGGCCGGCAAATACTAGATTTTGAGGAACGTTTAGTGTTTCACATTTATTTTTAACTTTCAGATTTGATGAAATTCTCTTTGATTTTCCATATTATGATGAGACCTTAGTGAGAGTGGCGCCCTCATTTTTCCAAACTCTTTTTGCCAAGCTGTACACTTTGTTATACACGAAATATTGAATGACGTTGTTTAAAGTGAAAATAATCACGTTAATTTAAATTATCTTATGTAAGGTTGTATTCTACGAATGTAATTAACAGTAATTAATGTAATTAATTAATTTAATCATAAAATTAAATACAAAGTAGGTTTGTTATTTCGTAAATTTATATAATTTTCTTGAAGTGAAATTCTTTAGTACTAATGCTAGTGTGAACCAAGTGTGAAGGTTATTAATTTGGCATACCGGCTACCGCATATATTGTGAAATATAATAATCACGTTTATAAAATATTTAATTAAATTATAAATTTCTCAAAGTCACAGTGTAAAAAAAAAAATGACCTCACCAGAAAAATAAAATCCCTCGCCATATTGCGGAAAATTTCGAAACTAATTTATGTTTGGAATATACCGTATTGACGTAAAAAGATGACACTAATGCAGGCTTTATAATTTATTTAAAAGAATACAAAAGTAAAAGCTATGCTAATATTGAAAATGACATAATATTATTATGTGCATTGTCAGAAAGTCAGGTGTTATAAGGTAAGTGTGTCTGTCTGTGGCACTGTAGCTCTCAAACTGGTGATCCACTCCTTTTCTAGCGGTGATTCTTAGGCATGTTTAATCAAAATTGGTTCAGCTGTTTCAAGTTTATTTAGCTCTTTTGTTATTGCGTTTTTTATTGGTAGATATATCCTTTTTGGAGTTCTTACCTCATTAAACATTTCCAGAGCATGTTTATAATACGGTTGGTTCGCGAAGTTACGCTTGAGCACGGAGAATAAGGAAGACAAGATCCAGCTGGCATCGTTGATACCAGTCAGACCGACCTCCGGACGACGGTACCAGCAAGGGACCCCCCGGCGCATCTCACGACTGTCCATTATATCCCTGGTGATCAGCTGATGTGTGTGGAACTGGAAACAGACATACAAAATTAGAATGTTTTAGTGGCCGGTTCTGATACGGGTGTCAGGTGGGATTGGCGGTCTCGGCGTTAGTTATTGTAAGGCCAAGCAGTAGATGGAAAATATTGATAATGATGATGATGATGTTGATGGTGATAATGATGAAAACGATGATGATGATGACGATGACGATAATGATGATAGTACGTATTATTGATATGTTTGCGGTTAAGTTCGAATTTGGCGTTGAGCAATGGCAGAAACTTACATAGTTATACTAATACACATTATTTTGATAATATACTGAATAAAATGGGCCAACCTGATGTGGGGAATACTGCGGTGGGTAAGGTTTAGTGTGTAAGCCCATTCTTTAACGCCGGGAAGTGCTCTGAGACATCCCGCGGGGGAGTGGGTCTCCCCACGGCGGTAAGTGGGACTCGCTACGCCCGACAGCTGGTAAGTGGACGCAGCTGTACCCATTAAAACCCGGGAAGTGCCACTAATGCCGTCTTTGGTGAGGTGCCTCGGATCTGTTGAGCAAACAGGCACCTCGACGGCTAGTTAGTCCCTCAGGGGACCGACGCCACCTCTACAGAAGGGTTGTCCCGCACCACAGACCAACCCCTCCCAACGTCGGGACAGTACAATGGGGTGAGGTTCCCGTCCTCGCCCCTTGCCCCCTGCTCTTTTGTCCCCTCTTCTTATAAGAGGGGTACAAAGAGCCCCCTCGGCTCAATTCGCTTCGCCCAATGTGCAGCGGCTCACGCTAGGCTACTGAGCCCCACCGCCGCGATAAGACCTGGTGGGGTTAGTGTGTAAGGCCACCCATAAAATCGTAGAGGAACGTTATAGGTAGAAATAGACAGTAACAGAATATTACTTTTAACTGACAAGAAAGTAACAGAAAGAAAGTCAGTGATAGCGTCTGATTTAAGAATAGATAAGCAATATACTTGAATCATTGACTTGGCATTCCTTTTTACAACCTAGCAACACATTTCAAATAAGACAGAGAAAGTCAGTTTATTACCGAGCACGGAACTTCGCTAGGAGTGTTCTGTGGCACGGGGCGTATGCATAAATAATTACTATAACGTCTATGCAGTTTTGCAATGGACATACATAAATTATAAACAGGATTGCACTAGCACCATGAGTATGCATAAATGCAATAATAATAAAAGATTTTTTTATATTTTGAAATAATTAAGTTGTTGTTTGGAATGGTAGGACCTTGTTTGAACATAAACAACCTAGTCATATTAATAAGCTATAAATAAAATAGTTGATTTGCCTTTGTTTCTAATTTTCCGCAATAAGAGACGACACGAACATAGCGTCTACAAGATAAAGATCTAATACTATTTACGAAGCAGTCTATTGAATGTTTGTTTGAAACAAACAAGTTTCAAGCGTTCATTTATACTGTGGGCTAGTTCAAGGTTAATTCTATCACGATCTTAAAACATCAATAGCTATGACAAGAGTGATCTTTACTAAGTATCATAGACGAGCCATCTAATACTGAATAGTCAACGTCGCCCATCATCCAGATTCTGCAGTTAATGAGACCAGAAACTGACAGGAGTCGATCGGAATAGTTTCAGTGTTAGAAATACTAACGTTGGTAAGTTTAATGAAAGAAATAAGCAGAACGGTGGTAGCCATGTCCAAGGATGCAACACGCATACAGGTGAATTGAAAAAGGGTTTAATGAATTTTAATGCATCTTAGACTACAGTTAAGTAGGCCTTGGTTTAATCCCCCACCATGGTTCAGGCCTTGTCATGGCAGTGGGGCTCAGTAACCTAGGGTGAGCGGTGCACCTAGGGCGAAGCTAATTGGACCGAGGGGGCTCTTTGTACCCCTTTTATAAGAGGGGAGACCCACTCCCCCGCGGGATGCCTCAGAGTATTTCCCGGCGTTAAAGAAAAGAAAAAAAAGGCCTTGGTTTAATCCACCTGATTTTTCCACCGGCTTTGACGGATTAAGGATATGCCACTCCTAATCCTAGTTAATATGTGTGCGTTTATTAGCATGATTATCAACCTGTATTTGCCCCCTGATGGACGAATGGAGATCGTCGGACCTAATTAGAAAACTTTTGTTTTCGTTCTTTTTTTTTATAGAAGAAGGGGGCAAACGGACAGTCGGTTCGCCTGATGGTAAGCGAAAGCGACATCCACAGACACTTGCTTTACCAGAGGGTTAGCAGGTTCTTTTAAAACTTCTTCTTCTTTCTCTGAAGAGTGTCGAAAATAAAAAAAAGATAAATAGGATGAACTTACCATCTCAACACACCATCCCATTATGTTTGCCAAGTGTATATTCTCTGGCGTCAAATTCTGCGGTTTCTCGAGCATTTTGTAAGCGAGAACGGTTGCCAGACCTCGATTCTTCTTTCCGTTTGGTACATTGTATTGCAACAGCTAAAACAAATTGGATATTGTAAGTAGCCTTGATAATATAATGAAATTCCGTAAACTACTTACTAAAAAGGCAATGATTTAATTTAAAAAAAATCATAATTATGAATAATAATAGGAGTAAGTATGTAGGTACCTAAATTACAATATTTAATACAGATTTAAGTATTTAATTAAAATTATCTTTATTATATATTATTAAAATCTGTTTTAAAAATGGGTGCTGTTTATTAATAAATAATGATGGGCATATTAAGGGCTAATTAAAATCTATTTCTTTATTAACTTAATGATCGATGTTAATAAGTATAGAGCCAAATTAGTGTTGTAATTGTAAGCAGTAAACAATCAACAAATTTTAATACAGAACAATTTCAATGATTATCAACGATAATAAAGTGATAACCATAATGTTTGAATCCCTGCAGAGTACATGATAACAAATAATTTATGACACTAAAAAACTTATTATTAGTATTTATGATTGTGTTTAGGAAACTTGTAACTCAAGGCATTCTTTTGTTTTCTTAACGTATGCAGCATAAATTAACAATAAGGAACAAAAAGATTTTTTCTCATTATCAGCTTATAACTGTTGCCATTCGTTGAATTGATTACGTTGGGTGGCAACATATTATCAACATTATCAAAATACGAGTACGTATGTCATACACGTGATTGCAATTAGAATTATAATTTGAGTGATAATACGTAACGTAGGTACCTAATTTTCGTTACGTTATCTAATTCTTACATCTATTTTACTGTTAGGACTCTTAAACTGATTTTAACATAGACGCCATATGAAGCAAGAATTTATGTATTAACCATACAGCATTTTGATAATATTTTCTGTACTAGACTATTACTATATATATGTATACCTTAATAATAAAATATAGTGTAAAATATAGTGTAACTATCATTGGCTGGAAATAATTACAGTACTCGCAGAATTGGTCAAGTCTCAAATAACACTAGGTAATTGGTATTTAAAAAAATCTGCAAATACGGAAATTCATCGAGTGAACAAGGATGTGTGTCGATATCGTAGCTTTTGATACAATTAGGTCGATGATCGACAATATCGGGTTACAAGGTAAAAAACAAACATTACTTACGGTACAATAATACATTAATTAGTTAAGTACTAATTGGGCGTATAAAGAAATATGGCTTTAAAACGCAATATGAAAAAATATTGATATAAGTCTAATACATTTTTGTTTTAAGGAGAGGTCAGTTTTTTTTCATGTAATCTTTAGTAAATAAAATGTAGTGCCTCATAAATTTTATTTCTTTCATTTCTGAAGTATATATATTGTCTATTAAACACAATTCATTACAATATGCAATATTTTCAGGTATATTTAAGTGTCCCGGGTTCTTTGCTCTCGAGTTTAGTTCAATAGATATGACAACAATTCAAAACGAGATACGAGAGACCAGTTGACGACAGGGTTATAACTTATTTGATGAATAAATTAAATTATCAAGTTGCTGCACATCTGCGTTGTATCCTAGTTATTTATCCTGCAAATACTTTTTAATTTAAAATCATTTACATTTCATCCCCATTAGGTATCATGATAAGGTCTCTTTGCAACATGAACAAGGTTTGTAACATGAAGCACATGTCCATCAATTTAAGATAGCAACCTAATAATAACTATAACAACTTGTTTAAACAAGTACCTACTATACCTACATGTTATCACCTGACTGCTGAGTGCTTGGGTCTCTGTTCACTGTTGCCATAATAAATAGAATAATCATAATATAATGTTAAGTGTTGACAGGAAATACAAGGGAAATACGATACACTTATCTGTTTTCGTAGGATTTTGAAACCAGTTTTTTGAAGCTATAAAATTGTAATATTTATAAATAGTAATTTTAATTGGTTTGGCTATTTCGTTTGTAAAACTTAATATTTGTAAGAGGCTTTTATAATATACATATATATTCACAGCTTTTTCTTTTATAGCACACTAGCTGGTGCTCGCGTCGTCCACGCAGGATTTTGGTCAATTCACACAATATATTTATAAATTATAGCCATATATTCTCATGTATAAGCTACATTATTGTAGATTCATTAAAATCTATTCAGCAGTTTTTGCGTGAAAGAGCATCCATGCATACAAACTTTCGCATTTATAATATTAGTAGGATATTGTCGTTCAGAATTGGAATGGAATAACTTATTTATATTATTGTTCGCTTATGAAATTAGAGAGATAGATTGACTTATATTATTTATCAGAATACCAAGAAAACTCTGTAAATCGTACAGAATACATGATAATAAGCCAACACAGCAAATATGGTCGCGACTTATTTAAAATTTAGATTTTATCATTCCCTCGGAAATCTGAATACCAAACTGGTTTTATTCATGAGTTAAGACGTTTCAAAAATCAGCACGATACGTATTACTTTTTGGATATACCTTTCGAGTTTCGTCGTGTTGACTTATTAAAATTCATGCTCAGACCACATTTACAATGTGTAAAGTTCTATATCATTGTCTACACACTGCATCGAGTATATAACCGGAGTAGAACGGTAATGTTATATTGTGTTTTGTATGAAAACAAATTCCGCCAAATTTGTGCTGCAACGCTGCGCCGGTTGTGCGCTCTGATTAGCTGACTGATGGCCATTTATAGATGATTAGCAGATGGGACGTACATACAGATCACTGGTTGGTTGAATTGATATTACGTCAGTGACAAATCACTAAGCAGTTTCGGAATTTTAGGGCTCAGATTACAGCTCTATCCGGATATATGCTCGATGACACACTGACACAACATAGAACGTACCTTGGCCAACCACTTGCTGGCTTCGGGCACGTCCAGATGCTTGCCAGACTCAGTGAGATCCCGCACGATGTCCGGAAAGCAAGCCATAAACTCCCTGGACTGGTCCTTCGACACGGCCAGTCCTCGGGCAGCCAGAGGCATTTCCTGGGGCGTGAGGGTCGACAGGAATCTAAGGGTAAAAATATTTATGAAGCCAAATTTTATCCTTAGAAGACCTGTAAGATATGTGCGTGTTGTTGCTGTGAACATTTGTGATATTTACTGTCTTAGTCAATAAAAAAATTTGAGTTTACTGTTAGTTAATGCTGTGGTTTTAATATCACAACAAAAACTATTTATAAATAAAAATTACATTTATTATCTTTATTCGCGTTTAATATCATAGCGGATGTGGAGGCCTTGAATTTTCATTCCATAACGAAACACATGTTCATAAAATTGTTAGTGTTATCGATGATATACAGTAAACGGTTAAAATTATCGATTGAAAGAGACACGACGCACGGATTGTGTAATTGTATGTATGGCGTTTAGCACTATTACGCAAAGAACTACATGGAGTTCACTGACCTGTGATATTTCTGCAACTTGAGCAGCTTCTTGGGGAGTGTCGCTTCATCTACTTGGGGCAATTTGGTGTTCGATTGGTCCAGCCTGGGTGCCATAGAATCTGAATTAGTAACACTTGTTGTCTTGCTTATTTGCCGACGTAGTTCGTGTTTGTAAATTTGCATGAATTTCTCCATGCTCCTCTTTGTTGCAAACATGTTTAGTTCTTTGTCGACTTTGTTTTAAGCTTTGAATCTCTTTAATGTGCTTATTATTTATTTAACGTAGACGTTCAAGTACGCGCGTTCTCAACGGGTTGTTGTAACCGACTGATATAATACGCTCGGTGCGACTGATTCTTTGTTGTGTTTTGCTTCTTGCGAGTTCCTGCGGCTTACTCAAAATAAATGCAGAGTTGTACTCGATGTTTACAATCCTACTATCGACATCGATAATGTTATCAGGACAGTACCTACTATGCCCAATATCTTGACTCCTCCAAGCCAATAATACCTAGATAAGTAATTATATAATAACATGATCAAAAAAATATAGTTTTGTAATAATTATCTTGCTGATTTAATTTATATAGAGCTGTTATATTTCATTTCTTTTCTTAACTCTTCTTTTATTTTGAACAATTTCACCCAGAAATTATGTAGTGCAGTAGAGGAGAATACTTACTATAAAAATGACTTTTCTTTAATCATGCATTGCTAATACTTAATCATTATTTTTTTAACTACATAGCCATTGAGGTAAACAGCTATTTGAATGTCTTCAACATCCTTGGAACGGAGATGTCTGGAAAAGACCTCTTAGATACGGTATTTTCTTCATGTATAATATTTTTACAGTACAGAGCTGCTATGGTGTACGAATAAAGATTTTTTCTTGTTGCCACATTAAGTAATAGACACCAGTTGATGATGATAATGATAGTCTACAAGTAGACACAGGCTATTGAAAATAACGATTGTACACATAAAGCGTTCCTGTTAAGGTTATCGATAGTACGAACATACAGCACTGTGATAACAAACCGGCCGGCTCCCCTCTCGTGAACCACGCGGCCGACGTCACGTAGGCACGGGCGTCGGGCGTCGCTCCTCAATACGATCTACTTTCAACTTTATACTGACCCGTACAGATGCTTTAATATTTTCTCTTCTCTTTTCTATACTAATATTATAAAGAGGAAATATTGATTTTGTTTGTTTATTACGATGTAACTCAAAAACTACTCGATCGATTTTAAAAACTCTTTCACCATTCTAATGGTATTTCAACACAAAGACATAAGCTATTAAATATACATCATCACTCCGGATACGGCTGTAAATCTAGAAGCTGTGGGCAACAGCTGTGGTATTATAAATCATTGCTCCCCTAATCAATCATTCATCAATCAACATCATTTTTGTACTTAAGCTTTGCTCTCGAATAAAACTTTTTGTGCATAATGTGTTGTTGGATATTACCTACATTTTATTGAATAAAAAATTACAATAAATAGTTTACATGATAAGTATTATGTTCTTAAGTACATATAATGATTCATAATACCTATGTAGGTTATAGATACAAAATATTTAAACATTGTTTAAGTATACGACAAAATAGATAGATAAAAAGGAATTCAAGAAGACATATAGACATAATAATACATTAATTGCAATTGAATATCGATTTAGAGGCTATTCCAAAGGTCCATTTCAATACCTACATCATGATGAGACGCACATATACATATACATATACATATACATATACATATACATATACATATACATATACATATACATATACATATACATATACATATACATATACATATACATATACATATACATATACATATACATATACATATACATATACATATACATATACATATACATATACATATACATATACATATACATATACATATACATTTTTATGTATAGATTGTTATTACTATGTAAAATTTTGTGTTTGATACGTCCTATTTGTACTTTCAGACGTGTACTGAACATCGAATAAAGCTTTTCTATTCTATTCTATTATATTTTTTGTGTTATTTTGGATTCTATGAACCGTAAGTTGTAAATATTTAATGAAAATTAAATAAAGCATTTCTCATAAACTTTAGCTAAAACATAAAATCTAGAATGTGTAGTACAGCTTAAATACTTTTTATTTTATAGAAGAGGGGGCAAACGGACAGTCGGTTCACCTGTTGGTAAGTGAAAGCGACATCCACAGACACCTGCTACACCAGAGGGTTAGCAGGTGCGTTGCCGGCCTTTCAAATATGAGTATGCTCTTTTCTTGAAGGTCCCTAAGTCGTATCGGTTCCGAAACAACGTAAGTGGCAGTTGATTCCATATATTCGCCGTGCGAGGCAGGAAATGCCGTAAAAATCTAGTTGTTGTGGATTTACGAATATCGAGATGGTGAGGGTGAAATTTGGAGCTTTTATGCGATTTCCGGTGGTGGAATTCTGCTGCAGGTAGGTAGGTGTAGTCCGAACAATTCCTCAGAACACTCCCCGTGGTAGATGCGGTAGAAGATGCAGAGCGATCCGACGCCGATATCTCCGATCCGATATAATATACTCAAACTATTGTCAAAAATGGAAAACAAACTTATTATACTTATATATTGATTGATTTTGTGCTTAAAATAATAGTATAAATTAAATAACATTTAAAGGGTTCAATAAAAATTATGATCTAAGATTCCAGGACATCTTTTGTAATTAAATTAGTGTAAAACAGTCCAATTTGTAACAGTTATAACGTTAATATAATAAAGCTTTAAAAACAATCACCTTATTCGTTACGTATTATTGTTCGCATTTGCACTTAAATATACGAAAAGACTACCTGCTTTAGACTTACCAGAAATGGACTGTGGACTTTGGGTTAACTGATATTATCATGATTCGATGCTTTGTAATTTACGTGCAACAAAAAATAGTTCAATTCATTTTTAGTTACCTATATAAGTAGTACATATTTTGTCTGAATTGTAATAAGTTTATTGTGTGTATTAAATTAATATATTTTGTTTCAATTTACCTAAACAGAGTAATAATATAATAATAATAAACCCATTGGGGGAAAACAATGATTTTGAACACAAATTGGCAGAATTTCCTTATCCTACCCACCACGGTTCAAGCCTTGTTGGGCAGTGGGGCTCAGTAGCCTAAAGTGAACCCAGCAACTTGGGTGAAGCCAAGTGAACCGAGGGACTGTTCTTTGTATCCCTCTTATAAGAAGAGGGAACAAAAGAGTGGGAGGGAACAAGGGGCGAGGATGGGTACCTCACACCATTGCACTGTCCCGACGTTGGTTGGGGGATGTTGGAGAGGAGACACAGAGGAGTTTTTATTCTGTGGTGCGAGACAACTCTCTGGAAGTGGCGTCGGTCCCACCTTGAGGGATTGACTAGCCGTCGAGGTAGGTAGCCTGTTTGCTCAACAGATCCGGGGCACCTCACTAAAGGCAGCATTGGTAGCACTCGCCGGGTTTTAGTGGGTAGAGCTGCGTCCACCTTACTATCTTTCGGGCACATATCGCCTGGGGAGTCCCCCCTCGCCCGTGGGATGACTAAGAGCATTTCCCGGCGGAAAAGAAAAATGTTACTGGTATATAGTTTGATTATTCTTAATTTAGCCTTAAATGACCCAGGCTATTGACACATTTTATGTGTCCTAAATAATAATGTGAATAAGTCCTAAGATTGATCGTGTGGCATACCCAGGGATTAGCAGGTGCGTAGCCGGCATTTCAAAAATGAGTATGCTCTTTTCTTTAAGTTCCCTAAGTCATATCGGTTTGGAAACACCGTAGGTAGCAGCTGATTCAATATAGTGGTCGTGTGAGACAGGAAAAGCCGTAAAAATCGACTTGTTGTGGATTTCCGGATATCGAGGTGGTGTAAATAAAATTTGGGATAATTACGCGATGTCTGGTGTTGGAATTCTGCTTCTGGTATTAGTCCGAATAATTCCTCAAAACACTATATTCTGTGGTATATGCAGTAGAAGATGGAGAGCGATCCGACATCTCTACGCAGCGCCAAAGAATCAAGCCGATCGGAGGCTGGAGAGAACCTTCATATCGACGATTCAAGCCGCCCGGCCTCGGACGCGGTCAAATGGAAGGAGCTGATATTAGGCCTTCCAGCCCAGAGGTGAGAGCAGTATTCCATGTGGAGCCGGATCGGCCTTTGCTTTTCTTCGCTCGCCGCTTTTATCTTGATATTGATACCATTTTGCTTTTCAACGATATCATACGCCGGTCCCTTGCCACCGTCAACGTGCCAAGTCTACTTGAGCCGACTGGTATTGCAAGAGACCGGACGGTATGAGTTTGATTCCATGGAAGATGGGCCGGGTGCTGGTGTGGGATGTAACCTGTTCAGACACGCTGTCCCCTTCCCATCTACATGGAACCAACAACAGAGCTGGTGCGGCTTGTGAAGCGGCTGAAAAAGCTAAAATATGATTTTGTCCCATTCGGTTTCGAGACCCTTGGTCCGTGGGGTCCTAGCGCTTTAAGGCTTTTTAAGGAAATAACAAAAAGGTTAGTCGACATCACATGAGACCGAAGAGCTGGTAGCTGCCAGCTATCCTCATGTGATGTCGGACAAAGAATTAGTCTAGCAATTCAAAGGGGGAACGCTGCTAGTATCTTCGGGACCTTGCCTAAAGGGTTTTTAATAATATACTTAAGTTATTATATTATATTTTTTAAGGTTTTTAGTTTTAGGTTCTTTGTAATTTATATACAATATGTTTTTATTTAATTATTTAATGAATAAATTATATTTTGCTAATTGAACTGACGTAACATAATATTTTTATGGGCTTGTTAGCTTTTCTCTCTATATTTTCCAAAACTTTTTACTTGTGATACGTAAAGATAGTGTAGAAGAAAAAAGTTTTATAATAATTATGAAAGATTTTATTTTGAATTATCATGCCGAAATTTAGGTTAAATTTTAGCTATAACCGCCTAAAAACACATTATGATAAAATAAATAAACAGTTTTACGAAACCATTGGGCAACCTTAAATAAGTTTCGTAAACGGTGGGTGAAAACGATCAGTAGTTTTTCAGATATTGCGTTGTTAGATATAAATAGTCTATTTTTCGTAAGTACCTATTACCTAAGACTGTAGTCTGTAATAGAGAAGACAAAAACTCGCTGATGTTAGAGTAAATTAAAATCTCTTTTTATTTCTGGCCGTGTGGTGCCGGCAGAGTAGAATAGCAAAACCCCATTTCTTGCCGTGGGGGTCGTAAAAGGCGAGGGATTAACCTGGCCCAAAACCATCAGGGTCCTGGAGAAGGAAAACTTCACTTGAAACCCGGAATAGGGTCTCAGTCAGGCATTCGTGGTATAGCCCTCAAATTCGAAAGACTCCTGCAACCGAACTGGCTCCGCACGTATCGACTCGTCGTTCCTGTGGGCCTAGCCATTGAGATCGAAAGGGTGGCGCAGAGCTTAGGCAACTCTGCGTTTTCTTTAAGAGTCTTCTAGGTGACACAGTGTCCCCACCATGGTTCAGGCATTGACGTGGCGGTGGGGCTCAGTAGCCTGAGGTGTGCCCAGCATCTTGGGCGAAGCTAATTGTGCCGAGGGGGCTCTTTATACCCCTCTTATAAGAAGAGGGGAAAAAAGAGCAGAGGGCAAGGGGCGAGGACGGGAACCTCACCCCATTGTACTGTCCTGAGCCCCACCGCCACGTCAAGGCTTGAACCATGGTGGGGCGTCCAAACGGGTCCTGGTGGTATGCGTAAAAATCTTTATCCCGCGAAAACAATAATGGCTACCAACCAATCTGTTTCTTTCTTCAACACAGTTTTCTGCGTTTCGAATAAAGTATTAATTATTGGACAGAATTATGAATCAAAGAATCAAAAACTATCATGTATTTTGTCTTCAACTACTATTTATTACCTAATATATTTGTGTTATTACTACTATTTTAAGTAAAATAAGATGATCGATAGAGGTTGCTAAATTAACCTTCATATATCAATAAGGTTGTCTGGAACCTTAAATAAATGACCTTCAACTTGTGTTGAGTTAATTTAATATTGCGCATTATAATAATTATTAACACAAAAACACGTTTGACCGCCGTGCTTTAAACATGCTTTAAACACTGCCAGACATTTGAATTTTGAGATAACAGAATCCGGTTAACGAAGTTAGTTTTGTTATGTTATGTCATATTGTTAGCAATAAACAACATAAGTCTATAACTACATAAAACATATGTATTTATGTTGTGTGATACGCACATTTTTATTTCTTACTCACTCTCTTACCATCAGGTGGCACGATTGCTAGTTTGCCTATCCAACTAACATAAAAAAGGCTCTTTTCGGGTCATGTACCTTTCACCCTTTCTGTTAATTTGTTAAAAAAAATTATTCCTTATTTAATTAAATAATCACGTTCACAGTGTAAATATAATTTATAGACTATAATCATTTGTTGTGATATGTATCATGCAAGTACCCAGTGACATTATAAAAGATATCATTACCAAGTTCTACATTCCCGGCATATCTATTATATAGGTATTTGACTTTGTAATTCTTTTGACCTTGTCTGCTCTACCCTGCGGTTTTATTCAACTTAATATGTCAATTTGAGATAAATAGCGTGCTCTTATATAATAATAAAGCCCTTTTTTCTCCGAAAATGCTTTGGATCTGTCAGTGTTTTTTTTTCTACAGGTTGTTTTATAGGATGTCTCGCAATTCGGCGTGCCTCTTGGCATAGGCCTCCTCCAGCTCTTTCCACTGAGCTCTGCGACTGCGACTCCTGCGACTCTGGTTCAGTATGGCCCTAAGATTAGGCAGATATCGTCGCTCCATCGTGGCTCCATCTTGTTTTTGTAGCGTGCTCTTACTTTTAAAAATAAACTAGCTATTTCTAGAAAATAAAGTTTTCGCGAGAATAAATAGACTTTGGAGACTATTTTTTTAAATTGAAGAATCATATTATTTGCAAAAATGGAAATGCATGGACTTGACTCACAGAGCTACTGTCGTGTGAACTCGTAAATTAATTGCCGGTGGAAGAGATGCGCTGTGCTGCGCTCCCGGCTGCATAGGTACCACCATCCCGCTCGTAACTGCCGGGAAACAGCTTTGCTATGTTCCCCATCATGGTTCAGGCCTTGGCGTGGCGGTGGGGCTTAGTAGGACAGGGTGAGCCCAACACCCTGGTCGAGGTGCCCTGTTTGTTTATTAGATCCGGGGCACCTCACCAAAGGCGGCATTGGTGGCACTCGCCGGGTTTTACTTACCAGCCTTCGGGCGCAGCGAGTCCCACATACCCGCGTGGGAAGACCCACTCCCCCGCGGGATGCCTCAGAGCATTTCCCGGCGTTAAAGAAAAAAAAAAAGCTTTGCTATGTTTCTTCAGTTGGATAGGCAAACTGGCAGACGTGCCATCTGATGGTAAGTGGTCGAAGTCTTATGAAAATAAATTAGTTTATCTGGAACTAGACCAGTGTCGCCTATCACATAAAATGTTGAGTCTCGGCGCCAGTAATGACACTGCCTGTCTTGCCCTTCTCTCCGAAACACAGCAAATCTGTTAAGCTGTGGAAAAATAATCAAGATGGTGGTACCCATGCAGCCGGGAGCGACACAGCACATCCCTCCCACCGGTAAACGATGGCGTTACCATGAACGTGCATTAGCCGACTTGACCTCCCCACCGAAAGGCCATCTAAGTGTTCATTGAAACACACATGAAGAATAATTAGGTTTTACGCCCGTTTTAGTAGAATACAAAGTAAAAAACTTCCCCACCACGGTTCAAGCCTTGTTGTGGCGGTTTTTTTTTTTTCAGAAGGGCCAGGGCAGGGGAAGACTTTTCGGCCTGATGGCCTTTAAGCTCAATCGGTTCAGTAAGTGAGCAGATGGCTCACTTAAGAAATATTCGAAAGGGGGACGCCCCCTTTCGAATAGGGGGGCACTTTTTTCTGGGTTTATATCAATCCTCTATTTTGCGAACCATTCACCCAGCTCGGTGACGGCACGCTGGAGGATGGTGGAAGCCCTTGCGGCTGAGGGGTGGGTGATATACAGAGCGGTGTCGTCTGCAAAGAGAGCCCGTTTAACCGCCGGGTGTTCAGGGATGTCGGAGGTAATGTGGCGGTGGGATGTGTGTCTCTGTGGAGGTGGCGTCGGTCCCTTGAGGGCCTGACAAGCCGTTGAAGTGCCCTTTTACTCAATAGACCCGGGGCACCTCACCATTGGCGGCATTGGTGGCACTCGCCGGGTTTTAATGGGTAGAGCTGCGTCCACCTTACCATCTTACGAGCGCAGCAAGTCCCACATACCCGCCTGGGGAGTCTCCCCTACCCTATGGGATGCCTAAGAGCATTTCCCGGCAGAAAAGAAAAAAAACCTGAAAACCTTGTTGAGCGTACACACATAAAAAAAAATCATTGCAATGCGATGAATAACTGTAGGTATAACTATGCATACGAAACAATGAAATAAATATGACACTCTCTTTACAATTTACAAACAAGAATATCTTTTGATGACTTTATCTCGACGTCGACGACGATCATATCTATTTAGTTTGAGACACGCTTACATCTATATCTTATACTTTGTTTTTTTTACAAGTCTAAAGACTTAGTATTGTTGATGTGACTGACAATGTTTTTGTTTAGTATGTAGGTCATTGATTATCGAGATTTATCACGTTGCAGTCTACAAACGATAAAATCAATAACACAGAACAAAAATAACCTGCATTTTCTTTTTACTATCCGAAGACAATGCCAATGAAACATGGCGGTCGTTCCATAGATTATAGAAACTCATAATTGGCGGCAAACCTAATATGGGCTGATGATTGTAGTAGGATCAGGTCTTTTTTTTTCTTTAACGCCGGGAAATGCTCTGAAGCATCCCGCGGGGGAGTGGGTCTCCCCACGCGGGTACGTGGGACTCGCTGCGCCCAAAAGCTAGGTTTAAGTTAAGGAAAACAGATACTATTACCACGACTGTGCTATTACTATTATAACAATATTGTTATAACGCCTTTCCATGGGGTTCGACTAGAGAAATCTAAAAGATACGCACAGCTGGCGCTGGTGATTTGAAAAAAAACATGCTGCCTTTAGTGAGGTGCCCCGGATCTGTTGAGCAACAGGATCTGTTGAGAAGCCGCCACAACAAGGCTTGAACCATGGTGCGGTAACGTTTGTGATATAAAAAGAGACTTAACTGGACGTACATAGTCAAAAAACTAATTCAACCTATGTTTTTAAAACCTTGCAAAAATTACGTGTTCCAAAAAATATGTTCCTTGTCCGACCTTCCGATGGTGAGATAAATTTAACACTGCTGCCATTCTATATTGTTTAATTATTTTTGCTAAATCTCTGAACCTTTACACTAATCGTCAAACATCGCCAATGTAATATGTAACAACAGCCAAGGTCATGGCATGGCATAAAACAAAATGTCCGTAATTAATTATTTCGGATGATTACAATCTGTGGTCTGCGTAGCGTACGCCGCCATTTTGAAATGGCGCGCTTCCATCCTTTGTGCTCTGTTTCCGGAAAAGCGCACGGTTTGGGGTCACTGAATTTATAGATATTATTAATTATAATTTAAGTTTTACATTATTATATGCCGGGCACGAACAGATGGTCAGTGGCCAATAAGTTTCTGAAAAAAGACAACGATACCGCCTTTTACTATTGCCTATTTCATATTATGTTGACGATCTTCTTTATAGATTTATATTGGATAAATAGCTGGAGACTTGCTTTTGATTAAATAACCCCAAAAAAAGATTAAGATAGTATACTAAACCAATGAAATTCAAAGCTTTTCGCATTTAGGTATGATCTCTTTGGCGCAGCGGCTGGGAAAGGCCACCCAGGGTTGAAATAAACCTAAGATAAACTGAGTATCCGATTCAAATTCTAATACATTTGAATCTGATACTCAGTTATAACGTCATTTAAATGGTCTTATAAAGGATAATAGGTATCTTACTGCAATGCTGAATAGAACTTATGCATTAGTGATGTACCTTTTACAGACTACGCCAGACAGGACAGATAGTGATGTACTTAATTATAAGGTTTCGTGTTCAGAGCCTATAATGCGGTGATTTCGATTTGGTCACCGGTCAGATCTATGGAGAATCAGCGATGCGTGGCGCTGGTGTGATTCGCTCATACCATGTTCTCCCATTGTCATTCCCCCATATGTGATTTAACTAAATTATGGTGTTTGAATATTCACAATTCAGATTCGTCTGTTCCATAGTGCACGCGTTGATCTGGTGAAGTGGACTTTAGTGCTTGGACCTATACTTCTACTGCTTATTGTGAACAAACGCCTACGCCTTTCCTGAAAGTTCAAGTAAGCTATTTGTTTCAGTGCAAGAAAAGCTTTAAACTTTTTTACTACATATTTCTATTTCAGAAATGTGTAAGTAGTTAATACTATATTAAGTTTGCAAATTTTTTAACCATTAGTAGTAAAAAAACAGTCAAAGTAGAGACGATTACGCATCAAATTTCATAGATATTGAATAACTACTTCGATAACAATTTCAAAGTAGCTATATAATCTAATTTAATGTGAATCATATTTTACGCGTCTTGGCAGTAAAATCCACTCTCATGCCATGACGGCAAACGGCATCGCGCTGAGATTTCCTTGCTTTATTTCATCCTTCGTTATGTTTTTTTTTATTAAATGCGTTTTTTATAGTAAACTATTTGTGTCGGCGCAAGAAAAACTTTAAGCTTTTGTAGTGCCCTTATATGTATTTAGTATATAAGTTAATGTTTATATAAAATAAAGAGAATCATCTCGGCACCCGAGCCTTCCGTACGCCTCCTCCCTATATTACACTTTTTTACTGTTTATATTTCAGAAATGTGTACTGGTGTATAAGTTAAGTTAAGTTATTAAGTTTGCTAATTATTTTAAACAATTTTACAGTCATAGTAGAGACGAAATACTGCATATTTCATAGATATTGAATAACTACTTCGGTAACATTTTTAAATGTCGTTATCGAATCCAATTTTATGTGAATAATATTTTTGCGCGTCTTGGCATTTAGAGTTGATTTTACTGCCAAGGATCACGGCATGGCGATGATTTCTTTGTTTTATTCCATCCTAAATTATGTTTTTTATTAATTACGTTTCTTAATATTAACACAAATTTAATATTAACAATTTTTCAACGGCGCGCCGCGGCGTCCCGTGACAGCCATCATTTAATTGAAAATGCATTGCCGCCGCTAATAATTATATAACTATATACTAGATACTATAATATATACTATAATAACTATACTAGTAATAGTATAAATATTATTATGTACTTTACTTCTTCTATATGATCAACTAGCAAAATATAAACAAGCCGTGTTTATTACTTACAAAACTAATATAGAACATGTTTTGTTCGCATACCTTATGTATAATAATTAATATACTTGTTGAAGCTATAAAAAATTATAAAAGAGAAAATAACATGAATATTTTTCTTTTCAATTTTTTTAATGAAAAATTATACAAAATTACATAAATAAGTGTAATTATGAACAATAATGCATAATATGCATCAAGTCTACGGTTTTATTGGGTAATAGAATAAAAAACCACTTTCTTCAAAAAACATCAAATATTTATTTTAACTTTAAATGTTTTTTCATGACATATCTTTATATCTACATATGTATATAATTCTTCTGTGCGTGTGTATGTCAATGAACACCTCCTAAAAAAGTGTTCGAGAATTGTTTAGATTCACAATTCGTTCCACTAGAATATTTTTTGTACAGGATAAATTTTAAAAAATGTACAGGACAACGTCTGTCGGTGTCACTAGTATACTCTAGTTTTTGACTTTTTTACTTTTTTAATTTTTTTATGTTAGTTGGATAGGCAAACTGGCAAACGTACCACCTGATGGTAAGTGGTCGACGTCGCCCGTGAACATAAACTAGTATACCTGGAACGAGCCCAGGCAACTCATTTAAGTGTTGCCTATCCTGAGACATAAGATGTTAAGTCTCGGTGCCAGTAATTACACTGCCTGTCTTGCCCTTCTCTCCGAAACATAGCAAAGCTGTTTCTCCCGTGAAACAGCAACCACCCATGCAGCCGGGAGCGCGGCACAGCGCTTCCCTCCCACCGGTTGACTTGATCGTTTGCAAAAAAACAATGTTATCTGACTCCTATATTTGCAATACGCAGTACGTGGTGATAATAAATACAATTTCTATTTTTATATTTACATAGTTGTTTTGAGATGTTTATTGGAGATAGAAAGGGAATATAGAATAATTATATAGATTATAGACCTTTCCAGAAATCTACATCACTCGATTATTTAGTTGTGTAGAGATTTAAGGGCCCCTTATCCCAAATTGTTGTTTCTAGATCGAGGTGTTTTCATTTTCTTTCAGGATATAGATACATCTTTGATCTAGGGACTTTTTTGGATAAAAATACAATATGTAACATTTTACATGATCAAAAAAAATTCTAAAGTAACGTCGATTTTAAAAGCATTTTGAGTAGTATGAGACTTCGGGTAACTCAATTTTAATAAAACTTTTACTTTTAAATTGCTAAACGGAGATGACGTGGAAATGATTGGATAGATTTTTATTATATCACTTCAAAAATTTTTGAAAAATAAAAAACGATAAAAATGGCTCTCGCGCGTCGCACCACGTCGCGCCAGTACCCAGCTGGGCGTCATCGAAGTAGGACCTGTGCCGCTTTTACTCGTGACAACGTTGTTACCGCGCATTTCATATTATTACCTCAAAATAAATAAGACGACACAGTGTAAATAATGTAGCTACTTAATACTTACTAACAATTATTGTTGTTCTTAGTTGTAATTAGTTTCTAATACAAAACCTTTAATTAATGTAAATAAATAGATACTTGAGTTTGTGTAGTACCTAGTTATTTAATTGAAATGGCGAATAATAAAAGTAAAATAAGGAAAAAGAATCTTTATACAGTTTTATCATAAACTAGCTGTTGCCCGCAGCTTCGCCCGCGTTAACTTAGATATACAGCCGTATACGGATTGATGATAATTATTTATCTATGGACGGGCGTAGGACCTTATTTTATAATATGTAGTGATAAATACCGTATTTTTGTGAATAGCTTTTACATTACCGCTTTATAATTGGCAATTTTTTAAAGTATTAAAATGGATATAGGTAGTATGTTATATTTAACTAATGTAGACATATTATGCCATCGCAGACTTTTCAATATGCATATTTAGGATACACAATTCTACCATACATTGATACAATAATAATTAATTCGGAACTGGGCCCGGCTAAGGTGTACAATAATGTAGTACATTATTTTGATCTATCTGTTAGGGTTCATCCAGCGTTTGCAATGTAAGTGCAAAAAATGTGTTTATTTTCATAAAAATTTTAGAAGTTTCTGATGTGATGTCATCATCACATCAGAAACTTCTAAAATTATCAGTGTTTATCTACTATATTATGCATGTACCTATTACCTTCCTCTTGAATCATTCTATCTATTAAAAAACCGCATCAAAATCCGTTGTGTAGTTTTAAAGATGTAAGCATACATACAGTTAGACGCGGGAAGCGACTTTGCTTTATAGTTTATACTATGTAGTGATGTCTTCTGCCAGAAATTGTTAACACTTGAAGAATTCAAATTGTCCGACAATAAAGAAAATGAGGAACCTTCATCACAAAATATATCTGATTTGCAATCATTTCCTAGCCCCCTACCCACAGGGCAGTATCGTGAGGAGTATGGCCTTGACCCTCTTCTCAGAGGAGACCCGTGTCTAATATTAATCGATGATGTATGGGTCGATGAAAATGAACCTGGACCTAGCATACGACAACTAAATTTTGTTGAATTTTAAAACAATTAATATAGTATAAAAGAATATGTTTGTCTACAATTTTTTAATCTCCTACAAGCATTCTTAGAATGATTGATTTTTTTATAGCTTAGGCCTTAGGGGGACAAACGAGCATTCGGAGCCTTAGATGACTACCGACTCCCATAATAATAATAATATCTAAGGACGCTTTTTGCACCACGTCAATCTGGTCCCGTGGTAAGTTCTCGAAGAACTTGTCTTACGAGTACCAGACAATGGAAATATATTTAATATTTTATACTATACACATATTTAAGGTATTTTATTTATAATACACATATTTAATACACATCCATGAACCAGGAAGACAGAAAACTTTTTGTTCCCTGGCGGGATTCGAACCCGCAACCTCCGGCTTCAACGCTAAAACGCTAACCATTGAGCCACAGAGGTCTTCCTCGTAAACATCCACACAAGAGATTATGCAGATGCATTACCCTCCTTTACCCCATCCTCTGCCATGGGACACCGGAAACCCACACACCGCAAGAAACGCGACAGCATAGGTGTCACTTGACGCCATTATCATGTGAACGAGAGGTACCCTTCCGGTCGTGCCGGCCCAATTCGGCTGCAAGCAGCATATCACTACCTTTTAGACCTATGTAGCTAATTCATCCTTCCTAATCCTTACTAATATTATAAATGTCAAAGCGTGGATGTTTGTTACGCTTTCATCATGAAACTTTGTACACATTTTCTTGGAGGTATTAGAAGTAACATAGGATACTTTTTATAAAAAAAAAAACTAAAGAGAGGTGTCATGGGACACCCGAATGGATCGAAGTTCCTTTCGATTAATTAGTGAAGAATAAAACTATCTTATCCTGCGCAGACGAAGTCGCTGGCACCAGCTAGTATTTCTATAAATCCAAAACTAGATAACTATAACAATAGCAAGATTTTGTTATGCATAATTATTAATTATCACATCTAAGAATAATTCGAGCATAGTCAATCTACTGCATATTCGTATACTGTGGCGTGCTTGCCGGCCGTGGTAGGTCACCGGAGTTCATATAAAGACATCTCCCGCGCAACGCAAGTGCAAACCGATTCGGTGCGTTAAATACCTACAGTTTTGGGAGAAGGGTTAAGGTTGGGGAAGTTAAAGAACGAGAGAAAAGGAGGAGTTTTCTGTCTTTTACAAAGTTTTTATTCTTCCTTATAAAATAACGTGAGAAGTTTTTTAAGCCTTAATTTAAAATTTAAAAGTAGATCCGGACTAGTGCATAAATCATACCTATGAAGGTTACGTTACGCATTTTGATAATTTGGCAAAATAAACTCCCTGTAAAGTTTTGGTCTACAATGATGAATTCATTAAATACTGCTTTTGAATATATAAGAATGAGAAAATGAAGCATAAGAAAAAGTTATTATAAGAATCTATTTTTTCTTATTATGCTTAAATATTATAAAACCCAATGCTTGATCCTGTCCAAATAAGAATGTTCTGCATGGCAGAATGTTCAGATATTTTGTATAATATCACGCTACCCAATCAACATTCAACAGTAGGTAACAATTCGTATAAATACAGTCTGTCTAAATATTTACAAAGGTGATAATATATTTGGCGCCAATGGGCAACGAATACTTAAAATATTATTAGTCATATTATTTATATTTTATAACAATAGTATCTCAGAAACCAACCTTTATAACTCAATTGTTGAACAAGGTTATTATAAACTTTATTTATTTTAGACTAAAGTATATACTTATTTAAAATTTAGGCAGAAACCGTAAGTAACAGCTCATTGCAGCTCGAACCCCATAAAATAAAATCTGTGTTCTTTTTTTTATTCTCATATTATGTCATAAAACAATTTACTTTAAAGTCAAATAAACTGCGGAATTATTTAATTGTAATTAGTCATAATAATTCTGAGAAATAGAGTGCTTTATATCCCTATTTTTTGCAATATAGACCATTGTGTTATAAAAATGGCGTTGTAATGTTGGATACGAGCCCTTTATGCAGATGCATGTCACATGTGTAATGTGTTGTGTACACATTATGCAATAAATATGCGTAAAGGCTCCACGAGTTTGCTGTGACCGCGTTGGAAACAGTGATTTTGAACACAAATTGGCAGAATTTCATTATCCTACCAACACTACAGTAGCAGTAGGTTTAAATAGCTATCTTTAAAATATAGCGCCAAGCTGCTTTGCAGCCGAATTGGGTCAGCACGACCGGGTTTGTACCTCTCGCTCACATAACACCGGCGACAAGTGATAGCTATGCTGTCGCGTTTCGTGCGGTTTGTGAGTTTCCGGTGGGCCATTTGGGGGATGGGGAAAGTAGGGCAGCGCATCTGCATAACTTTTGGTTGTGCGACTGTCTATGGGCGTCGGTGGTCACCATAAGGCTCCGACTGTTCGGTTGCCTCCTTATGACAAAAAAAATATATTATATCTTATGCCCGCGAATATAAAAATATTCACAAACGTTAAAGAGCATTTAAAACGCTAGGTAAATTTACCATGATTTTTGTATTTTTTTTTCTTTAACACCGGGAAATGCTATGAGGCATCCCGCGGGGGAGTGGGTCTCCCCACGCGGGTATATAGGACTCGCTGCGCCCGACAGCTGGTAAGTGGACGCAGCTCTACCCACTAAAACCCGGCGAGTGCCACCAATGCCGCCTTTGGTGAGGTGCCCCGGATCTAGTAAACAAACAGGGCACCTCGACGGCTAGTCAGTCCCGCAAGGGACCGACGCCTCCTCCACAGAGGGGTTGTCCCGCACCACAGAACAACCCCTCCCAACTTCGGGACAGTACAATGGGGTGAGGTTCCCATCCTCACCCCTTGCCCCCTGCTCTTCTGCCCCCTCTTCTTATAAGAGGGGTACAAAGAGCCCCCTAGGCCCAATTCGCTTCGCCCAAGGTGCAGCGGCTCACCCTAGGTTACTGAGCCCCACCGCCACGACAAGGCCTGAACCATGGTGGGGCATGATTTTTGTATGTCGCGTAGATCGTTTATCGACATTGTCGACGAATGTCTGGAAGAAAATGTTGAAAATATTAGACTTCTTACGTCTCAAACATAGAGACAACAAAATATTTGCACACAGCTTATAACTCGAATGTGAGTGACCTAAGGCTCTTAGATGATAAATGATAATCCACTTATATAATAACATGCTATGTAGTCGAGTTATTCCAACGCGACGCCAGGAGTCCGTGTGGTCGCAGACTACACGGCTGGCGGGGGACAACCCCCCAATAATATAATCTACCTTAAGTGAGCCAAATCGGCTCACAATTGTCAGACGTAGCATTAGGGCCCTTGGGCCGTTAGCATAGATCCCTCCGAAAAAAAGTAGAGTTATTTGACGTTCAATAATCAATATGAAACTCTTATCTGCAATATTGAATAAAAACTTTTTACTTTTTTTACGTCTTGTACTTTTTAGTTTTAAAATGTTTCGGAATGATAGTCGGCCATGACAGTTTTTCAGTCACTCGTTTCAAGTCATTTGCCTTATGATAAATATACAAGAATTAAAAAATAAAGGTTGCTCGTGCCTACGTCACCGCGGCTGCATACATTGTCTTATGTGTATATACTTTCATTCCTTTTTAAATAGTTAAATATCGATTTTAAAATACGAAAGAGGCACGAAGGTATAAAATTATGTTGATGAGTCTGCAAAAATATCCCCTTAATGTATCCCCAATATTACGAATACCAACCATTTTTTTTTTACCATTTACCATTGTTTTTTTATTTATTAATTTAACATAACATTAATAACTTTGTGAGCTAATAGGTCCGGCTTCGATCCTGCCCCCCTCCCCCTGTAATGCCTTAATATGGGCTTTTCCTACTTTCTATGTGCACCTGAACACGAGATCATCGCTTGCTGACCGGTGAAGGAAACATCGTGAGGAAACCTGCATGTCTGATGAGATTAAAAGTCTTTGAAGGTGTGTGAAGTCCACCAACCCGCATTGGGCCAGCGCATCGGTGAACTATGGGCCAACACCCTCCTCGCCTGAATTCGAGGAGGAGACCCGTGCCCAGCAGTATAGGAGTTTTGTAAAAACTTTGCAGTAAGAGAGATGAGCTAGTGCCGCGCACCTATCTTATTTCCATTAAGTTTTGCTTTTTAGGAAAGAAGGCAGAACTGGCAGTGAAATTATTGACGTCTTAGGGCATGCAACACTTTAGTCATTCATTGGCGACACTCACCACTTACCATCAGGTCGTTTGTTTGCCTTATTTTTTTTCTTAGCCTATACTGTTCCACTGCTGGGCTGTCCCTCTCTCTTTTCCACGTGTCTCTATTGTGAGCTGCACTACGCCAGTCTTTTTGAAAAACGTCGAGGGCTGTTTGCCTACCCAACTTAAATTTTCGAAAACAAAAACATTTTCGAAAAGAAGGAGGTTATATGTTCGTGTGTATATATATTTTTAATGTATGTTCACCGATTTCTCCGTCAATTGTGGACCGATTTACAAAATTCTTTTTTTATTCAAAAGAGTGCATTTCCGATGTGGTCCCATGATAAGGAAACCAGGATCTGATGATGGCATCCCGGAGAAATCGAGGGGAACTTTCGAAAATCGTAGGAGTAACTAGTGCGTTTAATATTTTTTTAATTAAGTATTTTAAAGCACTACAATTCCATGAAGGTCTAGAGTTGATCTGATGATGGAGCTGAAAGACAGTCGAGGAAATTCCTCAACGATTTACAGCAGTAACCTTGTGTTTGGGCTTGATTAGTTTGTATTGATGAGAACTTTACACCTAGATAAATTGTGACTATCATTAGGGGTCTGATGTTGAAGACGAAGGACAGTTAAAGGAACTTCTCAGCAGTTTACAGTAGCTAACTTGTGTTTGGACTTAATACATTTATATTGACGAGAACTTTGCACCCATATGGGTTATAAGTGTCATTACAGGTCTAATGATGAAGACCATAGACAGTCGAGGGAACTCCTCAACAGTTTACAGTAGCTACCTTGTGTTTAGACACAATTCATTTATGTTGACCAGAAATTTGCACCCATATGGGTTATAAGTATCTTTACAGACCTGATGGAGACCATAGACAGTTGAGGGAATTCCTCTACGGTTTACAGTAGCTACCTTGTGTTTAGACACAATTCATTTATGTTGACCAGAACTTTGCACTCATATGGGTTATAAGTCTCATTAAAGGTCTGATGATGGAGTATAGACAGAAGTATAGACAGTGGAAATACGTTTAACAGTTATATCCATGTTTCAGATAAATAAAATCGGTTATCGAATTTCGGAATCACTAAAAATGAAGAAATAAAAATTTTTTAAACAAAAATTGAAACGGATTCAAATAGTAAAAAATAAACTAAAAAGTAATAAAATAATTGCGTTTCCTTAATTTTTGTGCCTAGAACTTATGATCAACTTGTTATTTTACTAATTAAAATCTTTGCGTTTACCATGTCATTGTTGTTACTATTGGAGCCGGTGTCAGCAAAGACGGTAGGTAGGTACAGCAACAAATATGATACCGGTGACTGACGACGGTTTTGGTGCTGTACGGTCTATGCTAAGGAAACGCAATTATTTTATTACTTTTTAGTTTATTTTTTACTTTTTGAAGTCGTTTCAATTTTTGTTTATAGGTAAATCAGTAGGAAACGTTGCCCTCACAACCTTAATTAAGGCTGAAAAGTCATTGAAGGCTTGCAAGAGAATGTGACGAAACAAGTTATAAGTTGATTGAAACCAAGTCCCTTGAATTATTCGGCAATGTCATTAAACAAGCATTAAACCTACTTCCTTTGCAACAATTCATCAAATTCAAGTTTATTGGATAGTATGAAAAAAAAAATGACTTCGAAAACCATATCTGGTCTACACGGAGAGACGTATCCTCATTTTAGTATTCAGTTTTTTTAAAAGAGGGCAAACAGACAGTCGGTTCACCTGATGGTAGTAGTGATAAGCGACACAGACACAGAGTTGATTATTTTATTAAGTTAGGGGCAAAAAGCAATAAAATAAAAGTGCGTGCGTACAAAGTACACATGTCAGAAGTGAAACTTATTTGGCAAACAAATTTCTAAATCTCGTTTATATTTATACTAATCTAAAGCATTAAATTTCCGTGACTTGCGATGCGACGTTGGCTTTATCTCACTGTCTCCCTCGATCTTTCTCAATCGTTTGCTCCCTACTCTCACTCCATGGCTATGTGCTTCATGCTACGTTCGCCCTTTCTCACTCTCTCTCAATCGGTCTCAATCACTCTCTCCCTCTTCTTGGACAAAAACGTTGCACATTTTTGTGTCATCATATGCGCAAAGAAGTTTCACTTCAAAAATGTAATCTTTTTGCACGATTTAAATAAAGTTTTTATTATGAAAAAAAAATACTTGTAGCTTTAAAACTCAAAATGTAGATTTAATATGTAGATTTAGACGCATTTGAACATGCGTGTTGAGTCCAAATGCTTAAGAACCGCTAAAAAGTGAGATATTTGAATATTTGTATGTTTTTGTATGGTACTTGTATGTTTTTATTTCGTATCAAATTCGTTTTCCTAAAGTTGTTAATTTAAAGACCTAAATAAAAGCCTTTCCCAGCAACAATCGTAATCTTATCTCACGTAACCTTTTATTTAACTAAAATATTTCACAAATATATCACATGGCCGTATTTTCCTCTAACTAATATGGTCAATATTATTCGAAACCTTAATATTATATGTACACCAATTTAAAGTATTCACGTTTATAAGAGGCGTGTATAAACATTGGTATTACATATTATCATATCACACACCCCTATCCATGACGTTTTGGGTTTACCTGTATTAGTTGTTCGTATTAGATAGTCTAAGAATAGATTCCAAGTAAACTCTTGTTCGTGTGCAATATACGCAATTTTTGTTGGTGTATCATTATCATCATTATCATCATCATCATCATCATCAGCATCATCATAATTATCATTATCATCATTATCAACCTATTTCCATCCACTACTAAACATGGTCTTTTCGATGAAGTTGTCGTATGCGTATGTAATTAAATATGTCACAGAATTCAATTTCGATTCAGCTTTTAAAATGTCATATAAAGTCTTTTGACTTTATATGACATTTTAAGTTCAAAGTGTGGATTATAAATCAAAGATTTTTTAAAATGAATGATTTGCGTTTGCATATTTTTGTATTATTCTCCGGGGTATTGATGTGATTGAAATAGATACCCCGTAATAATGTTAGAAATTATCTGAAATCTCTTAACATGACGTCTTGGATTTCTGTAATATAATTTAATTTCTAAAGTTTGTACGTTTGACAGTTGACTTAGATTAACGGTATACGTATGTATCCATAAATCTGTGATGGTTTACCCGCATTCATCTACTCTTCGTTGAACTTACTCGTACTTATTCGAATTCAAATCGTATTCAAATTCATATATTGTATCTCCTAGGTATACAATGTACTTACTTTAATTATTTTCTTTTCTTTTTTATAATAAATTTAATTTCCTACAAGTTACTGGTGCAAGTTGACATACAAGTAGTTAGTGAGATTGCAGTAGGATATTAATTTTATTTATAATTTTTAATTTAGAAATATCAAAAACTTGATATTTAGCAGGTTTGTATTTTTATTTCGAGAAGCAGTCTCGCATAAAGGTGAGGCTCCACCGCGGAGCACGGAGAGGCTACGCACGTTTGTCTAGTTTCGCTTTGCAAGGAAATGTATGTTTGTTGATTTTTAATGATTGTTTCCACTGCAACCCAGGGACACGCTTTACAATTAATTGACATTTTAACACACGTGCGTAGTCTCTGCGTGCCCCAAGGTAGAGTCGCCCCTTTACATTCGTAGACAATGTTGAAATTTTGAACACCGCGAATAAAATTGAAACGTGTGGTAGATATGCCCTTTTAAATAAATCTCTAATAGTGAAAAATCGGTTGTATGTAAATTCGGTTTACTGGCGCTAGTTGAACTTGACAACGTCATAAGAAAATGGAACGCCTCAGAGCGAGGCAACGCCGCATGCGTCATGTTTTTTTCGTTCTTGCAGCCGGCTCCGTCGAATTATCTTATAATTCGATGGAGCCGGCTGCAAGAACGAAAAAACATGACGCACCGTTGTCACGTCAAAAAGCCATGTTTATTTACTAAACTTTTAATCTACTTCTATCCGCTATAAGTCATGATTCGTAGTGGACATTTCTCTTTTTGGAAGGGTCTATACTTTTGGCCTGTTGGCCTTTAAAATGAATCGTTACTGGAGGAGGGACATTCGTGAACGGTAAAAATCAGATTATGAAGTCAGTACAGATTTGACTTTAAATACAATTTAGAGATTCTTATAAGATATATAACATAGTCATTTTCACATTTAAACAATTTAAAACATTCGTAGACAATGTAGAAATATCGAGCACCGCAAAAAAAAACATGGTAAATATCCCGTTTTAAATAGTTTTAAAACAGAGACGCGTAGTTGGTAATATTATAATACTTGTACTTTTCTATTTAACACATCTTAAATAACGATCACAAGTCAGAGAGGAGATAGATTTTTTTTTTACTTTTTCCGCTTCACACGACAACTATATGAAATCAGCTGCCACTTACGGTGTTTCCGAACCGATACGACTTAGGGACCTTTAAGAAAAGAGCATACTCATATTTGAAAGGCCGACAACGCACCTACTAATGATGTAGCGAGTGTCTATGGATGTCACTTATCCCTTACCACCAGGTCAAAGGACTGTCCGTTTGCCCAATGTTCTATAAAAATGCAATAGAAAATATGTGATATATATTTTTCTGTATAACAATTATGACACTAGGTGTGCCATTTTACTAAGTATTATTCTCCCTGCTCTACCATTATACAGGCAAAGTAATGAACAACAAACCTACAACATAAACCCTTTCCTGTCCCAAAGTATCCATTATTGGCTTAATGTTGAAACCAAAGTCATAAAGAAATGTAGGTCCGGAATACCTTTCCCACACGCACCCATCAGCCAAACCCATGAACCAACAGTTTCACACTATCTCGTTGCGCGCCATTGCTCATGAAAGAGGACCGTTAAGCAAGTTCTGTATGAATGAGCTTCCGTCATCAGTCCAGGAGTATTGAGGAGTTATTGACTTTCCTATTATGTACTGAATCATATATTAGTGAAACTAGTTTTTTATATCTCATTGAAATTGAATCCCATTAAGGTTGGCACTACTTCATCATCAGACCCTTGATGATGAAGACAAATGAGTTATAAGCGCCATTACAGGTGTGATGATGGAGACCTTACACAGTCGAGGGGAATCCTCGAATGACAGTCACAACCCATCTAAGTGTAAAGTTCTCATCATTACAAATTAATCAAGCCCAAACACAAGGTTACTGATGTAAATCGTCGAGGAGTTCCACTGACTGTCTTTCGGCTCCAGCATAAGATCGACTCTAGACCTTCATTAAATTGTAGTCCTTCAAAACACTTAACAAAAAAAATATCAAACGCACTAGTCGCCCCTATGATTTTCGAAAGCTCCTCTCAATTTCTTTGGGATGCCATCATCAGATCCTGGTTTCCTTACCATGGGACCATTTGGGAAGTATACCCTTTAGAACAAAAAAATAATCTTTCGAATCGGTCTAGCCATCTTCGAGTAATCAGGTAACATACATAAAAAAAATAAAAAATAAAAGATTCCGACGAATTGATAACCTCCTCCTTTTTGAAGTCGGTTAAAACGAATGTCGAATAGTAAAATTAATTATATCTATCTTAAACACAGCATCTTTTCTCCACGCATGACAAATAAGCTGAAGACAAGCAACACAAAAGAATCCTCAACCGATAAATTATAATCAATACTAATATTATAAAGCTGAAGAGTTTGTTTGTTTGTTTGAACGCGCTAATCTCAGGAACTACTGGTCCGATTTGAAAAATTCTTTCAGTGTTAGACAGCTTATTTATCGAGGAAGGCTATAAGGCTATAAAACATCACGCTGTGACTTATAGGAGTTGATTAACGCGGGCGAAGCTGCAAGCAACAGCTAGTCCTAAATATAATAAAATGTATGTTGTATGTTTAGGTAGACGAAGTATTGGTCGGTCATCATATCATCATATTTATACTAATCTAAAGCTTTAAATTTCTGAGACTTGCGATGCGACGTTCGCTCTATCTCATTCTATCTCTCGATCTTTCTCACTCGCTTGCTCCCTACTCTCACTCCATGGCTATGTGCTTCATGCTACGTTTTCCCTTTCGCACTCTCTTTCAATCGGTCTCAATCACTCTCTCCCTCTACTTAGACAAAACGTTGCACATTTTCGTGACGTTTCATCCTTAAAAATTTTACCCTCATGCGCGCAAAGAAGTTTCACTTAAAAAAAAAGTACCAAACCTTTGATGTAGTTCATCAGAATCGGTGATTTCACGCGACTGATAACTGTACAAAATTGGAAACCACGTCATTAGTAGCCGGCGAGGACGTCGCTCGGACACAAAGGGCAGGAAGTGTACGTCCGCTTTCCATCGGCACAATTTTTTTGGAAACTCCCAAATTTTCATCGACAGAGCTTTGTCATGTTAATTACAACTGATGTCATGATTTTTGTATTACTCGCGACACTACTTAATGTACGTTGTATGTTTTACCAGAATGTAAAAAGTTTTACTATAAAGGTAGATTCATCATCATCATCATCGTCATCATCATCAGCATCATCATTGTAATCATCATGACCAGCCTTTTTTCATTTCAATGAACGCCAAGACGACCGATTCCGTGACACTTGCATCCAACACGGACCAGCCACTGCCAAAGGTAGATTGCATAATATTAAAAGATCAATAGCATCGGAAACGGCCTCATTGCTCACTGATAAGTGCTTTGTGCGCCACCTTTCTACGCATTTCTGTCGCATTGCTTTCAGGAAAGCGGATAAGTCACGACGAGCGATATTACCTTACCAAATCCCACCAATTTGAGTGTCGGAGTGGGTAACTTTCTGTAAATTGTGTATATTTGGTAGGTTTGAGAATGGGTCGTATATATATTTCATACCGCTAGGACCTAGGTAATACGCGTGTCCCTATCCAGAAATAACATGGCTGAACAATGTTGGTCGGGTCAGCTAGTCATGTATATATGACCCATTGTCAGGCGATTTTTTCAGTGTCACAAATGTTTAATAGCAATATCAATGGAGTAAAAGCTTAAAGCCTAACAGTAAATTGTACATAAAGGTAGTTCGAACAATAAAAATAAAATAATTACCTTTGTTATACACATGTCAATAAGTACAACGGTATATATCACTGAATAAAATCAATTTGTAATGTATCCGACAATTTTACATTGTCGCCATTGAGAAGATAAATGAAAAAAGGTTTTATTTGTATGTGAACTATTGGTTAGCAATACTTCGCGAATTTCATAGTACAAATAATAAACGTATTAAGTTTAGCACACTATCATTATAATAGGTACCTATATAAAATTCTCAACGCTGTAGCCTAACTGCGCCTAAGCGGCTGGACCGATTTTAATATTATTACGGGTGCTGGAGACTGTCAGTCTCCCCGTGATCATGGCGATTGAAACATTGCCGAAATATCGGGACCTCAATAACTCTTTAAACGCGGTAAGCACCCGTAATAATAAACATGAATAGTGATCACGTTAGTTTAAAACAATATATCGACCGATTTTGATAAAATCGTGTGTAAATTTGATTGGGTCCCCAAATGGTTTGAACAATTGGATGCAGTAGACGG
Source organism: Helleia helle (assembly GCA_963853865.1). Lineage (NCBI taxonomy): Eukaryota > Metazoa > Arthropoda > Insecta > Lepidoptera > Lycaenidae > Helleia > Helleia helle. Next base: position 11,298,702 of record OY971433.1, on the reverse strand, counting down.
TCGTGATCGTGTGGTCATGAAAAAACTGTATTGCTGAACCATTTACAAACTTTATTCATTAAAAGTAACGTGACATTTATCCTATTAAAAAAGTATGTCAAAAAAGATTTTTGGAACCCCCAGCATGGGGTTCAGACTTAAAAAACGCGTTTTTTTTAACCCCCAGTTGAGGGTCAGATTCGCACTTGATTGTTTGGGTTTAATAATTAATTATGTTTCGTTCTAATTCCCTTTTCCAACGTTTTCGCAAGGCCATAGTAAATTGTCGATAATGATTAGCCCTAGGTATTGTGTGTACAATGTTAGACATAGCTTGGTGTCCATGTAGCCTTGCTCCCGATTGTCTCACCGCATTCATCACACGCAGCCAACCAAGCGCCGTGCTCGACATGTCACTGGTCACTAAAATAGCCATTTTTTTAAATTCTTAATAGGCATATAATGATGAGCAATTTGTTTTTGAAATAAGTAGCTATTTTGGAAGCAAAATTTGCTCTTTACAAATCGTGCTGGATTGTAAATTTTCAACATACACCGGTGGGAGGGAAGCGCTGTGCCGCGCTCCCGGCTGCATGGGTACCACCATCTTGCTTGTTTCTCCCGGTGGGAGGGAAGCGCTGTGCCGCGCTCCCGGCTGCATGGGTACCACCATCTTACTTGTTTCTCCCGTGAAACAGCTTTGCTGTGTTTCGGAGAGAAGGGCAAGACAGGCAGTGTAATTACTGGCACCGAGACTTAACATCTTATGTCTCAGGATGGGCAACACATAAATGAGTTGCCTGGGGTCATTCCAGGTATACTAGTTTATGTTCATGGGCGACGTCGACCACTTACCATCAGGTGGTATGTTTGCCAGTTTGCCTATCCAACTAAAACTAACATTAAAAAAACATATAAAAACTTCATTGTTCTCGTGACTTTATACAAATTCACTGTAATCAATTGTAATTTCGATATGACATAGGTCATAGAACTTTAAGGCAAAGTACTTGTATCCAGCTTTTTTTATGTCATAAGGAGGCAACCGAGCAGTCGCCTTATGATGACTATATCGACGGCCTTAGACATCCGTACTTAACTAAACTAAAAGTTATACAGTTTCGTTGCCCTCCTTTTCCCAACCCAAATGGGTAACTGGAAGCTCACAAACTGCATGAAACGCGACAGCATAGTTGTCACTTGACGTCGGTGTTATGTGAGTGAAAGTTACCACCGGTCGTGCCCGCCAAATTCGGCTGCCAAGCAGCATGGCACTACCTTTAAATAAATAAATAAAAAATGGTCATAGCCCAAACGTAGAACATTCAAAATTTTGGATAATACTTATATGAATTTAAGACTTCTAGATAATATTATTTATTTGAGATAGAAATAAACAATAGTTTCGTCTTGTGGTTAGAAACGAATTATGGGAAGAACATTTTAGTGCTGAAAAGCCTGCTTCTCTGGTTTATTATTTAAAACTAAATTAGAAACACAATTGTAGAGAGCCGAATAATGCCTCTTAATTCGCCAATGTAGAGTCTAAGGCAATAAATGCGGTAACACGTCAACGATCGTATTCTCCTACTAGACTAATTGCCGCTGGTGTACGTGGACTGTGATGTCAATTCTCACCAAATCAGTAATACCAGGTCATGTTGTCCACAGCCTCGTCCATACCTTATGACAGGTCGGTGACGTAACAGCAGGAAGATGAAGCCGCGGGGAGCGAGCGTCATGCATGCCTTCACAGCGCTCACCATGCTCACTATGGCCAATGGTAAGTACGGATTTATCTGATACTGTCGGTACGGATATATCTGATACTCTAGGTACGGATACATCTGATACTCTCGGTATGTATATATCTGATACTCTCGGCACATATCTGATAGTCTCGGCACGGATATATCTGATACTCTCGGTATCGATATATCTGATACTGTCGCTACGGATATATCTGATACTCTAGGTACGGATACATCTGATACTCTCGGTATGTATATATCTGATACTCTCGGCACATATCTGATAGTCTCGGTACGGATATATCTGATACTCTCGGTATCGATATATCTGATACTGTCGGTACGGATATATCTGATACTCTAGGTACGGATACATCTGATACTCTCGGTATGTATATATCTGATACTCTCGGAGTGCTTGTATGATTGGCTTGCCTTGGCAGTATAATCAACTCCAATACCGCAACGGTAAAAAACATGGCGCTGTCGTTTCTTTTCTTAATCTATCTATTATTGAAATTTATCCGGGCGTTCCGTGATGTGACGTTTTAAATTATTGTTTTCTTTAGCAGAACTGCTCCCGCCAAAATGGGAATAATCATCATCACTATCAATCTTTTTCCTTCCACTTGTAGTCTTGTTTACACAATTTTTATCCTTCTTTGACGATTTAACCATAGACTATATATAGAGTATGTCGTGCAAGGAAAAATAAAGATTATTGTTACTATGTTATAATAATAATATGTTTTATTTTGTACCATAAAATTATTAGTAGGTAACAACATAAACTTAGGATAGAGGGTTATGAACAAAAATGGCGGTCTTACCGCTTTAAGCGGTCTCTACCAAAGAGTATAAAAATTATTATGATTTGATATTTTAAGTTACAATGCGATCTTATTGAGGACAATTAAAAAAGAAAGTCTAAATATAGATCGAGTCTTTTTGATTCAATAAATTTTTTATGGCAAAGTTTTTTCTTGGTTTTGAGTTAATTTTTCATAATTAAGTTTATTATTTAAAAGGCTTACAGCATACTATTTCAAACGCAGTATCCTATATTAGTCAATACTTCTCTAATTTCAGCTCAAACAACATGTAATCAGGGAATGGGTAGAGTGATGTACGAGAGGTTACCAAACCAACAACTGCACGGCTTCGACGATGACGTGGTAAGTAAAACAAATATGATATCACCTTGTTTATATTCGTAGCTGATTCCATTGTTAACATTATATTTTGTATCTTATCATCTAAAGTTCTATAACAATTTTATATTTATAATTTGAAAAATGAAATTCCTTTCGTGATGAGAGCAAATTTCTCTCTTCGTGGAAGGAAACCGCTGTGCCGCGCTCCCAGCTGCATGGGTACCACCATCTAGCTTGTTTCTCCCGTGAAACAGCTTTGCTGTGTTTCGGAGAGAAGGGCAAGACAGGCAGTGTAATTACTGGCACCGAGACAACATCTTATGTCTCAGGATAGGCAACACATAAATGAGTTCTAGGTAAACTAGTTTATGTTCATGGGCGACGTCGACCACTTGCCATCAGGTGGCACGTTTGCCAGTTTGCCTATCCAACTAACATAAAAAAAAGGAATTTATTTTATAATAGATCGTCTATGGTTTTTGCTAAGAAGAGGATCCTCTAATGAAGAATAACCTAATGATATACCTGTTTATATATTAAGCAGGTTCAGTGTGTCAAATAGGAATGTAAAAAGTAAAGTACCTACCCACCAAAGAAGGTTTTAATGCTGACGGGGAATATCATATCATAGCCAAGCTCCTCTTTGTGATATATGCTGAAGAAATATTTGAAGTATTATTCACAAGCACGTCGCTCGTAATATCTTTATTATTTATTTATTTATTCATAGCACTATCTATGTAATACAATTTTTTTGATAAATAGCGCAAAACATAATTCCATATTTTGTCACAGATACGAGAAACAGCTCCACCATTTCGCGTTCTAGAAAAATGTCAAGACCTCTGCCTTCGAGATCGTTCTGGAAACAGTTTGGTCAGGACCTGCAACTCCATTGACTTCCAGCCAGGCGCTCGTATTGCCGCCTTCAGCCCGGAGCCCGAATATGAGGAGTCCACGTGTTATTTGACCAGGGAACAAGCCGCACCTGAAGGGATTGGTTCTCTAATGATTGTGCCTAATAGTGTACATTTCAATGAGATTTGCTTGACTTGTAAGTCCCTTATCTATATATACTAATAAATTAAAGATGTATTGTTGGTTAGTTTCGATTTAGGAGATAGTTCTTTCAGTTCATGATGCTGCTATTCGCTGATTAACGTAGGCTATAAAACTAACAACCATATGCATATAAATGTAAGTGAACGCTAGCGAAAGTGTTTGTTTGAATGCGCCTATCTCCGGAACAAGTCGTGTTTGGAAACTTCTGTTTGTTTTCGACAGTCAAATTATTACGAAAGGCTATTTTTTACAGGAACGAATCGGGCACAGGCGTTAACAGCTAGTTTACAAACACACTGTAGTTATTTCTAGCTCTATGCTCATGGTATATTAAAGTCTTATGACACATGGCCTCTCAAACGATCGCCAGCAAATATAGTAGGTACGTAGAGTTGCACAATTGACCAAATGCTGACCCTTTATTACTAGCGTACCTTATAGGAGTTATTTATAGAATGAGTAAAAATCAGATACTTTACAGCAACCTGGGAAAGGACTGAGCTGTCAGACGTCCTAACGTTACAAATATCGCCATTATATTAGATTTGGTAAACCACAGACTCACGAAAAAAAAGCACCGACTCCAACCAAGGATCCGTGAGGCTATTGAAAAAAAAAACATCCTTTCAATAGAGAAGATGGCTGGCTCTTACCACTTGCTTGGGATCCCGTTATTAAAATAATCCAATCAAAAATCAAGCGTATGCCACAGAGTAAAGACTTAGAGAGGACTAATTAAAATATTGACGTATCATATGGTAGTTTCGTATAAATGTGTAACGTTGTGCTTGTTTCTTCCGTGAAGCAGCCATGTTTGTTTCCGAGAGAAGGGCAGAACAGGCAGTATAATTGTGTAACTGGCACCGAGACTCACCATCTCACGCCTCAGACGTCGTAGGAGTTGCCTCGTTTACGTTCATATACGACCCTGAGCACTTACCATCAGGCACGTTGGCCAGCTTAAATAAAATAAGCGTGAGATGTTCATACTCGTTTTCTTTAAAGCAAATCGACCGGAGAGAGAATGTCCGTCCCGGCGTTACGTCTTCGAGCGGCACGCACGAAAGCGTCTCAAGCTGCCGTCTTCAGACCTCAAGGAAATAATGGTGGCCAACCGCACGGAGTGTGAAGATAAGTGTCTGGGTGAATTCAGCTTCGTCTGCCGTTCTGCCACTTACGATTCCGCACTGAGGACTTGCTCGCTGAGCAGGTTCACCCGGAGAACACACCCCGAACTTCTAGAAGACGACCACAATGCTGATTATCTGGAAAATACTTGTCTTAACGGTGAGATTTTATTCCTAATGGCGTTAGGTTTGTATTACTAATGCGTATTCTTACCTTTATAATTTCTTTGCCTAAAATTAATTGTATAGCCTACGTAATGTAATACGTAATAATTATTTTATACCAGAAAAAGACATGGGTTTTTGTGGGTGGGTATACAAATAAATGTTATTTGTATACCATATTCATTAGGTTATTATAATCATCAGTATTTACTTGGTATTTACATAAAGCATATAACCGGAATAAAGCGGTAATGTTATGTGTTTTATATGAATACAAATTCCGCCAAAGTGCTGCGATGCTGCACCGGTTCTGCACTCTGATTAGCCGACTGATGGCCATTGATGGATGAATGGCCGATGAGACATACATACAAAGCACTGGTTGGTTGAGTTGACGTAATCGTCAGTAACAAATCACTGACCAGTCTCGGAATTGTATGGTTCACATTATCACTCTATCCGGTTATATGCTTGATGGTATTTTAGCACAGATTTTGCGCGCACAAGTAAAACATTGTATATTGCTTCTGGACGACATACTGTCACAAAACGAATATATATCCATGTATTTATAAGTATTTATTATAGTTAGGAAAGAGCATTATCATTTTTAATGACAAATAAAGTTAGTTTTACATAACTATAGTAAGTACAGTAGTAACGCAGTTTATGGCATAATTTTATCATATTACATTTTTATAGCTGAAAGAAGATGCGATGGCTTGGCAGTTTTTATAAAAGAAGAAAACAAGAGATTGGGAGGACCGTTTGAAGCCGATGTCTTCTCTAATATGACACTCGACGAATGTCAGTCTATGTGCGTGCGAGCAGAAAAGTAAGTCTTACCCTACGTCTACCACTACTTACCCACTCTCTGCCTCTCTCTCTCTCTCTCTCTATTGAAGAGCCTTGCTCTTGTCGGTGGAGCAGTCTTCCATACTATAACTTACCCACTAGAAGACCGTTAACTGATCTGTTCAGAAGGGATTGACACGCAACTATTACCATTCTTTTTTTAAGTTAGTAGGATAGGTAAACTGACAGATGTGCCACCTGATGGTATGTGGTCAGCGTCGCCCATGAACATAACCAAGTTTACCTGGAACTAGCCTGGAAGCTACCTATCCTGAGACAAGATGTTAAGTCTCGGTGCCAGTAATTACACTGCCTGTCCTGCCCTTCTCTCCGAAACACAGCAAAGCTGTTTCACTGGTATATTCCAACCTACTAGCCATTGGTTCTTGGGTTTATACACTTCAACATTATTTCCAGGTACTTCTGCCGTTCCATAGAGCACGATGCCATGACCAAGCAATGTGTGTTGTCCGAAGAAGACTCTGTGTCTCAGAAGGACGATGTGACTGTGAGCGCGTCGCCGACACACCACTTCTACGACCTCGTATGCTTAGATAATCGTAAGTACTGTTTATGGGGATGATATTTTACAGCATACACAAATTGGACAAAATATTTTTGTTACAAAAATTATGGAGAACAATTATTATTAATCTCCTTCATTTGCTTATTCCCCTTGAAGAAGAACTCTTGCTTACTTGGAAAATATCCATCGTGAAGATGAACTTTTCAGTCTTCCAGGGATATCTTTTGCTTCATCATCATCATAATCCGTTCACTGCTGAATATAGGCCTCCCTTAAATAACGCCAAGACGACCGATCCTTCGCTAGCAGCATCCAACACGGACTGGCCACTGTACGGAGATCGTTTTCCAACCTGGTTAATGGCCGACCAACACTTCGTTTACCCAAACGTGGTCTCCACTCTTGAACCTTATTGGCCCATCGGCCATCCGTTCTCCTGAGTGTGTGACCAGTCCACTGTCACTTCAACGTGGTTTTTTGCTTATGATATTAAAATTTATTTTAGTTCTTATAATTTTAGTAATATATTTTTTGTCATTTCTAGTATTTTGCCGAATTTCGCACTACACATTATTTTTTTATTACCCAATTTTCTATTCAAGTCAATATAAATTCTTATATTAATAGTCCATCTTAATAAAGAAAAACGCTGTTTTTTTTATTTTAGTTGGCTAGGCAAACTGGCAAACGTATCACCTGATTGTAAGTGGTCGACGTCACCCATGACCATAAACTAGTATACCTGGAAAGACCCCAGGCAACTCATTTATGTGTTGCCTATCCTGAGACATAAAATGTTAAGTCTCGTTGCCAGTAATTACACTGCCTGTCTTGCCCTTCTCTCCGAAACACAGCTAAGCTGTTTCACGGGAGAAACAAGAAATATAGTGGTACCCAAGCAGCCTGGAGCGCGACACAGCGCTTCCCTCACACCGGTAAATGTAAAACGCACTATTAAATCACGTAGTTTGCGAAATAATTGGATACATTAAGCCAAAATAAGGTTTCCTCTCACAATGATCAGTCTCTCATCGGGTGACAGCTCGCGGGACCGAGTACCCGGACAACAGCGTGACGTCACACCTGTTCTCGCCCGGGCGACGACCGGACACGGCCTTCCAGAGGTACCGAAACAGCCGGATCACGGGCGAGTTCCACTCGGAAATCACTGGCCGGTCCCTCAGCGAGTGCCTCGACGAATGCTTGAGACAGACCAGTTTTCAGTGCAGGTACTTTTTAGACAGACCACTTTTTAATGAAGTTAGTTTTAGATAGACTATTTTTCAGTGCGGCTACTTTTAGACAGACCGGTTTTTAATGCAGTTACTTTTAGACAGACTAGTTTACATGCAGGTAATTTTAGACAGACCAGTTTTTAATGCTACCTGCATTATATATATGCATACAAGTTCTATATAGGCCAGTTTTTATTGCAGGTACAGGTTAAAGTTTTTGGGTTCATTGAGTTTTAAATTTTTATGGTATAGATTCATTTGTTTAAATTTTGAGTTGCTTTGCGGAAATCCATCGACTTCCGCTGTCTGGCAATGTAAATCTGTAAATACTTAATTTATATTATGTCATAAATTCAAATATTTTTAGCATAATTTTACGAATACGGAAATCTGTTGAGCGCACTTTTTTATGTTTTTTTTTATGTTAGTTGGATAGGCAAACTGGCAAACGTGCCACCTGATGGTAAGTGATCTACGTCGCCCATGAACATAAACTAGTTTACCTGGAACGAGCCCAGGCAACTTATCTATGTGTTGCCTATCCTAAGACATAAGATGTTAAGTCTCGGTGTCAAATTACACTGCCTGTCTTGCCCTTCTCTCCGAAACACAGCAAAGCTTCACGGGAGAAACAAGCAAGATGGTGGTACCCATGCAGCCGGGGGCGCGGCACAGAGCTTTCCTCCCAATGGTGAAAATACCACTTTACACAATTGTTAATAAATGTATATGCAAAAATAAGAATACACCATAGTACATCTCAGAGTAACATTAAATATTGTTTTTTTATGGGAAGAACAAAAAAAAAGCTTATAAAGAAATAATTTGATTTAATATAATTTAATAATAAAAAACATATTATTAGGAATCGTCGCCTCTCAAATGACATAACAAAGCAAGGCCATTGCAATGCTGGCCCGTGTAGTTATCGAAGGTTCAATGGACGATAACAACTCACACATGACGCGTGTTTAGGTCCGCCGTGTACAGCGATCGTGCCAGAACATGCCGCCTCAGCAGATACAACCAGAAAGATGGCATGAGGCTGTTGTACGACCCAGACTTCGATTATTATGAGAACTTGATGCGTAAGTATATTACGTATAATAGTAGGAAAGTGGGATAAAGTGGGATATTAGGATAAAAGTGGGAGAGAACAGTAATAAGACTTAGAAAGACATATTTTTCGGATGGACCTATGCTGCTGGCCTATTGGCCTTTAAGCTTCATGGAAAGAGTATGTGAGCAGATGGGTTCATCCTAAGAATGTGAGGCGGAGGTTACCTCCGTGGTGTCAATGACCTCGCGGCCTCCTGGCGTCGGGTTGTCTATAGGCATACTACTGAATATAAATGCGAAAGTAACTTTGTCAGTTACCTTTCCTTGTCTAAACTGCCAATTAAAAATTGATAAAACTAGACAATTTGGCATATTATATATTATACAACATTACATAACAAATCCCAGCCTGCTCTTATGTCCCCTTTCTTTTGTTTTTTTTTATGCCGGGAAATGCTCTGAGGCATCCCGCCTGGGGAGTGGGTCTCCCCAGGCGGGTATGTGGGACTCGCTGCGCCCGAAAGCTAGTAAGTGGACGCAGCTCTACCCACTAAAACCCGGCGAGTGCCACCAATGCCGTCTTTGGTGAGGTGCCCCGGATCTAATGAGCAAACAGGGCACCTCGACGGCTAGTCACTCCCTCAGGGGAACGACGCCACCTCCACCTCCCGCACCACAGAACAACCCCTTCCAACGTCGGGACAGTACAATGGGGTGAGGTTCCCATCCTCACCCCTTGCCCTCTGATCTTTTGTCCCCTCTTCTATTAGAGGGGTACAAAGAGCAGCTCCCTCGTTTCAATTCGCTTCGCCCAAGGTGCTGGGTTCCCCACCGCCACGACAAGGCTTGAACCTTGGTGGGTCGCTTTCACTAACCATCAGGTGAACAGACTGTTCGTTTGTATAGCTGATATACTTTTAGATAGAAGAGGGGTTCTATCTAAAAGTATATCTATACTTATATTATAAAGCTGAAGAGTTTGTTTGTTTGTTTGAACGCGCTAATCTCCGGAACTACTGGTCCGATTTGAAAAATTCTTTCAGTGTTAGATAGCCCATATCGAGGAAGGCTATAGGCTATATAATATCACGCTGTGACTTATAGGAGTTGAGTAACGCGGACGAAGCTGCAGGCAACAGCTAGTATTTTATACAACGAAGAAGAACGAAGGATATTTTTTGTTAGTGTACCACTCTATCTTAATTTTTTCTTACAAAGTCTGAGACAATAGCTATTTATTACTTAAATTTGAAAAATTCATAACATATTTATACACTGAAGAGTTTATGGGGAAGTTAGTATAAGGAAGAGGTTTATAAGGTTCTAGTTATAATTATGATTCAAGTGTTATTAATAATACTATGATTTCTAATTATAATAAAAAATATGTATGTGCAAATCGTACGTGTACTATAGTAACGTAACATCAACTTATTTTTCTACTAATGTACAATCTTTGCGTTTGCCATGTCATTATTGTTACTTTCGGAGTCGGTTTCAGCCAAGGTTGGTAGGACAGATACGACACCTACTTCAAAGGCAATTGCGTAGTAAACGTACAGATTGTAGAGAATTAAAAGATTGTAGAGTAAAAAAAGATTCCGATGAATTGAAAACTTCCTCCTTTTTGAAGTCGGTTAAAATTAAATTGTAAGAAAAAATTACAGCAACGCAATTATTTTGTTACATGTTAGGTTTTTATTATTTGAAATCGGTATTCATTTTTTTGTATAAAAAATAATGATAAAGTTCTGAAAAATAAAAATTATGATAAAAGTCGTACTTATGATATAATGGCTCAGAGTTGGAAGACGAAGCCAGGTTAAGGTCAACCACTGCAATATTGGAGGAATGAACACTGCATTGGACACAGTAGAGTAGGTTTGTATGTGACATGGTTAAATAATCAATTATCTCTAAAATATTTTAACCCATTTCAAGACCCGGGTTCGCGCTTTTGATCTCAAATCTTTTAACAGCTTATATTTCTATCAGGTACTAGATGTCCCGACAGACGTAGTCCTGTCTTAATTATGAATATTGAATTCGAATTGGTATAATTAATAAAATAATATTTTTAAAAAGTGTTCATTATTCTAATGCTATACGGCAATTATCTCTAATCTAGCCTATTTTTATTTAAAATTTTATATTGTGATTAAGTATTCTTAAATTTTCTTATTTTCCGCGCAATATTCTAAATATTTTCTTTTATAAGAACCTTCTCCTGATAATAACAAACACAACAAAAAAGAATTAGCCAAATCGGTCCAGCCGTTCACGCGTGACGGCGTGACCAAGGGAAATAGGGATTCATTTTTATACAAGGTTGATAAAAGCGAGGGGCATTAAATTAAACTACATATACTACACATGCTTACGATTAATCCGAAACTATAAAAAAATTGTTTGAGAGCAATAAAAAAAAAATTTTTCAAAGAACTTAAATACGTGAATAGTCAAAATAAAACGTAAAAACTCTTTGTAAACCTTTGTAAAATTTCCTTCGAATCTAAAAGGCAACGTCGCACAGCACGTTGCGTCTCACCGGGTCGAACAAACCGGAGCGCCTTTAAAACTTTAAAAATATCCTGTGACTAAACTATTGATTCTATTGGTCTAAGTTTTGGTGTGTAGCCTGAAAATGGTACATAGTATACGTAGTTTAATATAATGCCTCTCGCTTTTATCAACCTTGTATACCTATATAAATTTACAAAAAAAAACTAATAATTTAAATTCGTCAAATCTCCGAAAGTTGACATTTTAAATTAGAAAATGAGTAAGTTAAATTCAGTTTCTTTAGCATCGATGGCAAAGTTAATAAAGAAATATTTATTTATTTATTATACAAACGAAAAACGTTGTTTTATTAGGTTCGTGTATCTGCCATATAGTTAATATTATATTACGTTTATGGTATCTGCTACGCGTACGTTTAAATCGATAGTCTATATTGTATTGCAATAATAAAAAAAAAACAGATTTGTTATGCATAACCATTCATTATATATAGGAATTATTTATGCATTCGAATTAGGAACCCGTTCTTTTTGCCCACTAAAAATATCTCTGTAACATAATGAAACAGCCTTGGAGTGAATAAGAAATACCGTTAGTTTTTGCTTAAACTAGTTTTTAGTTTGAAGTCACGTTTCGCGACACGCCCAAAGGATCAGATCACTTATATATTGTCATCGGAGTATCTACGCAGTATGTCTGCCTAGGGTTATGCTTGGGCTACACTACAGCTTATAATATATATATATATATATATATATGTATATATATATATATATATATATATATATATATAATTTACTACCTGCCTGATTATAAAGATTTTCCAAGGATTTTACTTAAATGTTTTAGTGTCAACCAATCTTTTATTAGTTTTGAATTCTCCCATTTCTGGGTATACCTACGTATATCAAAAGATTAATACCCGCATCTTTTGATAGATATATGTTTAATTTAATATTAAAATCTGTGTTTAACCGACTTAAAAAAAGGAGGTTCTATGTTCGACTGTATATTTTTTATTATGTTCACCGATTTCTCCGTCAATTGTGGATCGATTTTTAACCGACTTCAAAAAAAAAAGGAGGTTCTCAATTCGTCTGCATGTTTTTTTTATTTTTTTTATTTTTTTTTTTGTATGTATGTGACACGATATCTCCGCCGTTTGTGAATGGATTTCGATGGTTATTTTTTTGTTTGAAAGCTGATGTTTCCAATTTGGTCCCATATTAATTTTATTAAGATCTGACAAGCCGTTTTTTAGTTATTCCCAATAATGCATATTTGGTTGGTTTTGTTTATCTTGATGATATGATCATTTTATTACGTGTCGAAGTAACAATTGTATAGGATGCTTTGGTAGCACACCATAGTATGTCGCGGTCATCGTAATCATCATCATCATCACCATCACCATCATCATCATCATCCTTTATCCATCCATTGCTGAACATGCCTCCTTCAATGAACGCCAAGACGACGCATTTCGGAATCACAAAAAATTAAGAAATAAAAACATTTTACAAAAAATTAAAACCGACTTCAAAAATACTAAACTAAAAAGTAATAAAATAACAGTTTCTTTAATATTTGTGCTTACAGCATATATAATCAACTTAATCTTCTACTAATGTACAAACTTTGCGTTTACCACGTCATTATAGTTACTTTTGGAGTCGGTGTCGTATTTGTTGCTGTACATTATCTACCTTGGCTGACACCGACTCCAAAAGTAACTATAATGACGTGGTAAACGCAAAGTTTGTACATTAGTAGAAGATTAAGTTGATTATATGCTGTAAGCACAAATATTAAAGAAACTGTTATTTTATTACTTTTTAGTTTAGTATTTTTGAAGTCGGTTTTAATTTTTTGTAATTTCTCTTCTCTGATCTATCGAACCAAATTCCTGACAGTCCTATAAGTGTTTATTATTATTGCGGACAGTAACTATGTCACTATAGATTAATCAAATTTTGACAAGATTTGATAAACGTTTAGATATTTTATATACTGCGTTAGGACGCGGACATCTCAACGATTGTGATAGAATGGTGGGCAAACTGCGGTCAACAGCCAGTGCAACATAAGTACGATATTTAATATTGAACAACAATATGTTCAGGGAGCCGATAAGTGAGTTCCCTGTCTATAGGGAAAATACGTTCAATATTTACAGATGTTTTGACAAAGTATATTATTTCAAACTATAGTGTGTATGTAGCACATTGCTCTCCCACTTTATTAATTGAGTAGCTAAAGTTACACGACATTGAACCTAAACTAAGAATAGTTGTGTGCACTTTATAAGGTAATGCGAGAGTATCTATAAACTATCGCAATCGCTCACGTACAAAAATGAATGATATGTTCAGAATAAGTAGATGCATATGTCCTCAATTCAAGGTCAACTAATCATATGCCTATTGTTTCCAAATGTTTTACGCAACCGTACCCGGATACTTTGCAGCAGTGTTTTTTAATCTGTGGGTCGCGACCCCCAGGGGGTCACCGGCAAGAGATAGAAAAAAGAAAGCCAAGGTTCTACATTACAATAAAAACACAATTACAGTGCAAAGATGGCCAAGTTTATTTTATAAGAATAACGAGACTTTCAATAATTCTAATTTGGCTGTATATAGCCCAAGGGGGTTGCCAGGAGTTTTGATCCTGTAAAGGGGTCACGTATTGAAAAACACTGCTTTACAGCAACCACGGTCACGAAAGACACCATGGTTGCTGTAAGGTATCCGGAACGTGAAATTAATTTTATGAAAATCTACATTGAATTCTTAGAACTGCTTACAGTTGAGACGGCAAGTTGGCCGTCTCCTTGTGTCTTCCACGAAACACTTTTGATGGTGGGACAGGCCATATTGTAACTGCTTATCGTGTCCCAGAAGAAATCGTTTACATTATAGATTCGCGGCTTAATTCATATTGTTGTTAGTACTTCCCCCAAATGCCATTGCGCACAAGATTGTTCTAATCGTGTCAAAAGAATCCTTCCTACTAAAGCCGCGTTTCCACAAGGCAACATTTGGCGCGCGACATGTTGCACAACATGTTTAGCGCGGAACATTTTGATGCATTTTTCGAAAAAAAAAGTGTGTGTGTACTAGCGTACACTCGTAAGAAGTGAAACTTCTTTATGACGTTATTTTTCAAATCACGCGTGGTAGGGATAAGAAAAAGATGGCGCGTAACGGAAGAATGTGACGCGTAACGAAAAAATGTTACACTAAATTTTTTTCCAACCCCGATAAATAAGTTTCACTTCAAAAATATAACCACTGCCACTGAAATCAATACTGGTTCTTATGGCGATATTTTATCACAACTGACATAGTATAGTAGATGCGTAGACAGACAACATTGTTAAACAAAAGTATCCGCGCAAACTTTCAACATGTTGGGCAACATGTTGCGCGTTAATTGTTGCCTAGTGGAAACGCGGCTTAATATTATAAACGCGAAAGTTTGTAAGAATGTATTTATGTATGTTTGTTACTCTTTCAAACACTAATGAAACTTTTCAATAACATAGCTTGTTTTATCTTTTTGTGATGTACTTACATCACAAAAACATATAGGCATAGAAATATTTCAAATATCTGTGCTTATATGCTATAATTTATTCCTGTACTGCCACGGGAATGGGAAGTACGCGGGTGAAACCGCGGGACACAGCGACTACAATTATAATATTATGTAAAATGGTTTATCAGATCAACTAGTAAGTGGCGAGAGTGAGGCTGGGGGAACAGCGGGTGGAGGCAAGACTGGATCGTGGGGTTCGAATTCGTCAGGTTCGGTTTTAGACGACGTTACAGTAGATTTCAGTAGAAATTGATTTTGATAAAAAAATGTCGGATGTCACGACTGATGTGAAACATCTATATCTATTAGAATTGATAGTTAGAACTATCGACTAAAGTTGTAATAGCATACAAGAGATAGTATACGCACGCGCGCAAACACAATATTATGCTGTTTGCGGAGTCCATTTTACTCGAAGGCGCGTCAGTAGATGTTTCACATCTATATAAGAATTATGTATTATGTAGTTAGCTGTAGTTTATTTTTAATTATCAAATTAAAGTTCATAAATTTTTACGTCTTCGTAAGCATGACGTCTGGCGAATTTCTTTGTTAATTATATTTATTTATACTTTATTGCTCATAATTTCAAATATTATGTGTAATTTGTATTCTCTAATTAGAATAATAGTATAAGCAAGTATACTTGACTGGTTTAAAATTATTTTAAGGCTCTTTTTTATTCAGTTAGAAGAAAAAAAATTTACGCCACTTTCAGCTGACTTTAAACCAATAAAGTATACTAATTGTATGATTCTAAGATATATCTAATTAATTATTTATCTCTGTGTATTAGTAATGCATGGTTTGCTGGTTCGTTGTATAGAAATATTTCCACTAATGTGTCTTATTGTCCAGGATACAGGATCCATTTTTGCACTTGATTATTATTAACCTAATTTTCCGTGAGTAGGCTCTTCATTTTGATGAGAGGCGCAACAATTCCTGTGTGAAAATTGTCGATTGTGGTCCTTGCTACCTCTGTTAGTTACCACAATCGAGAATTTTCACACAGGAAATTGTTGTGCGTCTCATCAAAATGAAACTACTCACGGAAAATTAGCTTAATAGTAATGAAGTGCAAAAATGGACCCTGTATCCTGGACCATTATTGTAGATTTAGATTTTGAAATATTGCACGTGGTGACTTTAGTAGTTCTTGACCTGTCAGTTTTGAATTCAAACTAAACATATTTTAATTTTTTCAAGGTGGAAGTAGTGGTGGCGATCGGGACAGATATCCACCAGGCGTGGACAGGTATCCCGATGACGACCGGTATTATGACGACGATCGTTACAGCAGCCGACCTGACCGGTATCCCGACGACAGATACCCGGCTGGTCCTGATTCTTACCCGGACAGATATCCGAGTGACCGGTATCCAGCAGACCGATATCCGGATGACAGATACCCCCCTGGTGTGGGTCCAGATAGATTCCCCTCCGATCGTTACCCTCCCCCTGTTGACCGGTATCCGCCGGGCGTTGACCGATATCCCTCCGGCCCTGACCGGTATCCCGGTGGGAGGTATCCAGTCGGAGACCGATACCCACTCGATGGTGGACGGTATCCGATTTACGACCCACCCAACGACATTGGACGGTATCCAGCATCGGATCGATACCCGGTCAGCAGGTATCCCATAGACGTGTATCCGGAGAGATATCCGGACCGGTATCCAGCAGACAGATACCCGGTCTCAGACAGGGACAGGTACCCGGTGCGGCCGTGGTACAACAAGTATCCTGACAGATACGATCAGGACCGGTTCTCTGGGTCCGGTGAAGGAAGCCGGTACCCCTTCAGCCGGTACCCGGTTGGTGTTAACAAGGACCCAATACCTTTGGGCGGTGACAGATACCCAGATTTGTATGATAAATATCCGCCGACCGGATCATCGTACCCGGGTAAGGTTTTACTAATACATGCGTCCTTGATGATCCGTTTAGCTTTATATTAATGAGACTGCTCTGCAGGTTACGGGCGAGGCGGTTATTACAATCCTGAATATCCTACGGGAAGCCGTTATCCTACAACAGACAGGTTCCCGGACAGAGTACGTCCTGGGACTGACAGGTAACAATTTTCTTCTTGTAATCATATCAACGGGTATTAAAGAACTAGTAAAGAACTTTTTTTTATGTTAGTTGGATAGGCAAACTGGCAAACGTGTCACCTGATGGTAAGTGGTCGACGTCGCCCATGAACATAAACTAGTATACCTGGAACGAGCCCAGGCAACTTATTTATGTGTTGCCTATCCTGAGACATAAGATGTTAAGTGTTGGTGCCAGTAATTACACTGCCTGTCTTGCCCTTCTCTCCGAAACACAGGAAAGCTGTTTCACGGGAGAAACAAGCAAGATGGTGGTACCCATGTAGCCGGGAGCGCGGCACAGCGCTTCCCTCCCACCGGTAAAGAACGACTCGAAGGGTTCCGTACCATTATGTATTCAACAAAAAGAAACACGTTTGTTGTATGAGAACTTTAAGTTTTTATTTTAATTTAATTATTTATTTTTAAAGTTAATATTTTGTTGTTTGTTATATAGGAGCCCCCCTTAAATAGTGATTTTATCCTATTTTTAGTATTTGTTGTTACCGGCAATAGAAATACATCTTCTGTGAAAATTGCAATGCCTAACTATCACGGTTCATGAGATACAACCTGATGACAGACGGACGGACAGCGGAGTCTTATTAATAATGTTCCCGTTGTACCCTTTGGGTACGAAACACTAAAAAACTATCTACTCATACCAGTTTTGATAGAAGATTCAGAATTTTCCTGAAAATTCTAATCCTAGCCTATACTTCCTACTAATATTATAAACGTGAAAGTAAGTTTGTTTGTTACGCTTTAACACAAAAACTACTTAACTTCATCATGAAACTCGGTACACATATTCTTGGAGGTATTAGAAATAACATAGGATACTTTTTATGAAAACAAAAATATCCTGCGCAGACGAAGTTGCGAGCACCAGCTAGTATATTATAATTAATATCTACTGTGAGATGTACTTCAGGTTCATATTCAGATCAGGTTAAATTTTCTTTCACCGCTACAATGGCAGCTGTTATCATTGAGTGAGACAAGCAATAATACATGACAGCCAGTCCGGATTAGGCTTTAAATCAATATATAAATAAGTTAATTTAGTAATTACACTGCCTGTCCTGTCCTTCTCTCCGAAACAGCTGTTCCACAGAAGAAACAAGCAAAAGGGCCATGCAGCCCGGAGCGCGGCACAGCGCATCCCTTCCACCGATAAAATTTACTATGAATATATATACCTTTGAGTCTTTCATCTGGTTGAAAAACATAAGTTATAACATGTACAGGTATCCTGTTGAACCCAGACCGACGTTCGGCATAAGGAGACCAGGGGACCGGCCTGGAGGCTACAGAGGCGAGTACGCTCCGTCGGGAATTGACAGACCCATAGGTGAGAATATATTAATGTAGAGCTGAAGTCCGCAACATTATAGTTGAGACTTGAAGGCTGCAGACATGCGAACTATGTATAGAAAAACATTTTTGGACAGGATACTTAAAAGCGTTCTAAGTGTTTATTGTGTATATATTACGTTGTACGTAAAATTAATGGTTTTAAATTTTCTATCTATTCTTTAGACTTGATGATTTTTTTTAAAGTTATGACACATTATAGTTTATTTCACATAACAAGAAACAACACAGATTTTGAATACTTTCATATTTGTAACTATAAATATACGCATCTGTATAATCTCTGGTTGTGCGATTATGTATGGGCGTCGATAGTCACTAAAATGCTTTCACTGCTCGTTTGCCCTTCTATGCTATAAAAAACTTGCCTTAGTAGGTAACTGTTTATAATATTTAATTTGTTGCAGAATTATCCTATTGTAATATTGTTAACAGAAACCAAGAAGTGAAAACAAATAAACAGTAAAAAGTACAAGAACCTTTGTTGAACAAAAAATGTTCAAAAGCTGTGTATTTATAAAGATTAATTTTATAAAACCTGCAATTATGGTATTCTTTGAATTCTTGTTATGAGGAAATGCCATCGATAATTTCTACATGAACATGAAGGTCTGCAGTCGCAATCAATTCCACTTAAATTGAAGTTGCATAAAAGTGTCATAATTTTAGGTGGAGGCTACGGTGGCTATGATACAGATTTGCCCCTGGGTCCTGGCGGTGGTCCCCTTGGTCCAGCAACTGGTCCTGTCAATAGTCCCGTTGGGGGTGTTATCGGTGGTCCTATTGGAGGACCGATCGGTGGTCCGATAGGCGGAAGGCCTCCTGTAGGCCAGAGACCCTGGCAAGGCTCCAGATGCGAGGACGACAGCTTCAGACAGGTCGGCAGGCAGCGGATGCAGAGGCGGTTTGTAAGACGTTTTACAACCGCGCAGTCGCTGGCGCATTGCCAAAGGGAATGTATAGAAGCAAGGGACTTTATTTGCCGGTCGTTTAATTACAGGTATGTACTCAAAATATTTCAATATTTCTACTCACTCTTACAAGTTAGATATGAATTTTTCTAATCTGATAATATTATAAGACCATAGACAAATATAAGAATCCCCTGCAAATAAATACATAAAATCAACATTATGACGTCATTATATCACATATTATGCCGGCTCCACATTAGTGCCGCGAAGCTCCGCGAACAGGATTACAGGTGTGTACGGACGGAAGCGTGACGTCGTAAATAAAATGGAAGGGTAGCAGAGTAACATTTGGGACAACGGATTCTTATTTTGTAGGCACTACAAATAGTTATATTTTGCTTTAACAAATTTAATGCAGCAGCAGCTTCCACGTCCATTTTACGGCAGGTTTCACTCACGAATGCGCGACCCGTAAATGTAGAGTGGCACGAGGTCCACCGCGAATTCACTGCACTAATGTAGAGCCGCAGTTAGTAAATATGTATTTCATTCTAAACAAATTATATAACTTCATCTTACTGTTTAGATGTGTCTTCCATTTATAAATATATGTTTTTCAGCTATCGAAGTATTTCCAAATCACTGATTTGGCAATCTATAGTCTATACTAATGTAATATTGTTTTTAGTATGTGTATATGCTGTATATTATTACTAATAAAGTAAAATATTTTTTATGTTTAAATGCGCTAAATTGCGAACTGCTGGAAAGAGTAGAAAAATACTTTAATTGCTTTTGTTAGTTCAAATACAGATTATGCATAATATATAGGTAGGTACATATTATATATTCTTCCCGGTATATCCTATAGAATAGAATAGAATAGAATAAACTTTATTCAGCGAAACGATACATGGCACTACAGTGTAGATGAACATTACAAATAAATAGGTATAAAGAAAAATATAGAGTTTACATAATAAAATAGGAAAAGAAATAAAGAAAAAATAATAATAATAACAATAATACATAAAATCGGAAATGAATCTATCATCAATATAATCCTATTTCCACAAGCCAAAGTCAAATATAATATTACGGCACAGAAGTAAAATATTTAAATATGGCAATATGACAATAGTAATTTTAACATAATTAAAAATAAAAATAAAAAATCGGCACTTGTGAATACCAAAGACTCACTTTGACAATGGTAAATCCTCGCGGTAGCCATTATAAAAGAAGAAGAAAAACTCTTGTGGAATGTATACATAAGGACTATACTTATAGTACAAAATGCTGTGTGAGTCTGTAATAATCACAAAAAAACCGATATTATGTGAAACTTGCATAGAAAATGATCCATGACATTTAAAAAAACCGAAGAAAAATAACAGTGCTATCATCTGCAATGTAGTGCAATGTGAGGATCACTGAAAGGATGTAACTCGGCATATGTTGGAGGACGCCAACACCGATTTTCAGTTACATCCAGATTGAGAAGGAAGGACGGAGGGAATGCAGAGTCTAGTTAATTAGTTACCAATTAACTACCTAAAACAATAACTAGATTAATAGCCATCAAAGAAAGTTGAAGTAAATAATAAAATAAAAATAAATAAAAGATATATTAATAAATAGATGGTCCTAAATATAAATAAATAAAAGTAAATAGTTGTTAAATTATAGAAGAGTTTATGTTTAATACTACGAGCTGCGTTAGGGATGCAAAGACCGTGTTATACTCATAAGACAATGGCATAGAGGCAGTCGACGTAATTGCACGTCGATTATTGTACCCTTGCAGGGTATATTATTGTTATTTATTAGACTATTATACCTACGTTAAATATACTATGCATATAATGTAAAGATTATAAGTCAAGAGGTACTGGCAGGCAGCATTGGAATAGTTTGCCGTTGCTATGGTGGTGCTATATAGAGTAATGCGTTCGATACCACTGGGCACTGTCTCATAATACGACGGCTGGCTGGTGGAGTGGTCTGGCTACTGCACTGCGCAACGGTCGCGGGTTCGAATCTCGCCAAGTGCAGATAAATTGTATGATAATTATAGACGTCTGCACCGGGTCATGAACGTGTTATACGTACTTCATCATCATCATCATCAGTTACCTTTCCTACTCCTCCTGAATTATTCTGATTAAATTCGTTGCGGGTCCCAAGGCAGTTTTAACGTGTCCCTCGGGTTCCCTGAGATCGTATCAAAGGGTCATTCAGTGGTTACCGCTGTAGATCCTGGCTTTACAGGAGTAGCAGCGGTGGGAACGAGTGGTGGGCCTAGCCTGATCATCATTATCCGTATAGGCGGTGCTAAGAAACCCCGCGCTACGAACCGCTACCACGAACTTGACCTTGCTACGTATATATGTACTTATATAAACTTTTTATTTCCGTCCCTAGTACCGGTAAAAAAGTTTATAAACGTGGTATTGGTTAAAATTAATTATATATTTGACCAGGGACGTGCCATTCGGAGCCGAGCCCCGGGATAATTGCGAGTTGAGTGACCGGGACACGCGGGAGCTGGACGCAGCCAACCCTGCCCACTTCGATAACACGGCCAACGAGTACGACTTCTATGAGAGGGCTCTAGGGCGCATTGCTGATGACTGCTTGGATGGTAATTTGTACTGTTAAGGGTTCTGTTCCTCAAAACGACAAAGCAGGGCTCTTACCACTCGTGTTTGTCTGCCAACCAAAGTCTATAAGGTCACTTCCCATTGACGTAGAATCTCGAAATTTGGGAAGAAGTAGGTCTGTTATCGAAAGAATTGAGAGTAATATTCACAATTTAAATCATGGCTGCCATCGGACCATTACCATACCCACAGACCATACCTATGGATGCCCTGGATTGTCTTCTTCATTTCAAACTTTATTTTAACGAGATATTAGATGCCCTAATGAAATATTTTGTCAGTCAATTTTTTGAAATATTTAAATCATTATTTTTAGCTATGACATGATACTAATTTTTTGCCACTGGTACAATATTTAACCAGTTGAAAATCGGTTTCTTTGTAAGCCTTTTTTTCTTTAACGTCGGGAAACGCTCTGAGGCATCCCGCGGAGGAGTGGGTCTCCCCAGGCGGCTATTTCGGACTCCCCGTGCCCGAAAGCTGGTAGCTGGTAGCTGGTAAGTGGACGCAGCACTACCCACTAAAACCCGGCGAGTGCCACCAATGCCGATGTCACTTTGGTGAGGTGCCCCGGATCTAATGAGCAAACAGGGCACCTCGACGGCTAGTCAGTCCCTCAAGGGACCGACGCCACCTCTACATCCTGCACCACAGAACAATCCCTCCCAACGTCGGGACAGTACAATGGGGTGAGGTTCCCATCCTCGCCCCGTGTCCCTCTGCTCTTTTGTCCCCTCTTCTTATAAGAGGGGTACAAGGAGCAGCTCTCTCGGCTCAATTTGCTTCGCCCAAGGTGCTAGGTTCACCTTAGGCTACTGAGCCTCACCGCCACGAACAATTTTTACTCTTTTTTCATGACATAGGTATAGAAGTGTAAAATATAAATATTTAACATTCTTTTATTTATTTCATTGGCTTTATTGCCACCATCAACAAATGTATCAAATATATATTTGAAAACCTTTTTTAATCTGTTCGCAGTTTCCCAAGTGTGCAATGAAGACGGTATGGAATTCACGCTCCGTCTGCCCGAAGGGTTCTATGGTCGTATGTACACATACGGGTTCTACGACCGGTGCTTCTTCAGAGGGAACGGCGGTGTCAACAACGTGCTCAGGATCACGGGGGCCCACGGCTACCCAGAGTGTGGGACTCAACGGGTAATCTATAAGTACCTACTAATATTACAAACACTTCATGTTTGTGAATTTGGATGTAGAGTAGAGGGTCATCTTCGGAAAAACGCTTCAGATTAAAAAAGTCTGATATAACGACTTAATAAAGATTTTTTTTACTAACGTATTAATCTTAGGAATCACAACCTCTAAACAGACCCCATATTCATTGATTATAATACTGCCTGCTTTCAAATTCAAATACAGATTATTTATTTGCTTAAAAATGCGGTAAGTTTATAAGGTTGCAATGGTTACATAATGATCGCGTATTCTGCTTACAGCGTGCAAATTGATACCTACATTTTCGTGGATCTATTCAGTAATTCTTTTTGTGAAAATATGTTTGTTTAATTAATAATGCATTCCTATTTAATAGACTATTCGTTGTTACCGCTCTGTAATATTTATTATCTGTGTCAACTATTTATATTTATCCATAAAGTTAATATACAAATACATGTATATATCCGAGCTTATCGACTAGACATTTAGGTAAATAGCACACAATATTTACCTATTTATAGACCTATCAATTTTATTATGGATTAGCAAACTAAATATAAACATTTATTTATTTATGAGATTAATATTAGATAAGGGGATTTTGTGTGTCCGCGTAGTGCAGGATCGGCCGTCATGATATTTTTGAAAGAGTCCAAAAGTGGCGCATATGAAATAAAAATATTGCATTTAATTTATTTATTTTTATTGCATTAGTTTGGTAACAAGTCGTCGGAGATCGGCTATGATTTGGGATTTAACAGTAAATGTTAATGTTGTCAGTTTACCGGTGGGAGGGAAGCGCTGTGCCGCGCTCCCGGCTGCATGGGTACCACCATCTTGCTTGTTTCTCCCGTCAAACAGCTTTGCTGTGTTTCGGAGAGAACAAGACAGGCACCGAGAATTAACATCTTATTATTCAGGATAGGCAACACATAAATGAGTTGACTGGGCTCGTTCCAGGTAAACTAGTTTATGTTCATAGGCAACGTCGGCCACTTACCATCAGGTGGCAGGTTTGCCAGTTTGCCTATCCAACCAACTAATATAAAAAAGGCAGTAAATCTAATATACTTGTATACATATTTGTCTATTAAAACTTTTAAATTTATATTCAAATCGTATTTCCTTTCGACCTCCTTTCAGGCCGGTGACACGATGACCAACATAGTTGTGGTACAGTTCAGCGACAACGTGCAGACTTCTAGAGATAAACGGTTTAACTTAACATGCCTGTTCAGAGGCCCAGCTGAAGCGGTGGTCACTTCAAACTACATCGGCGCTGGGTGAGAACTTATGATCTGTAAACCTTTGGCGTCTATTTAAAAAGTTAAAAAAAAAAAAACATTTACCGCCTTATTCCAAAACGAAGACTAAATATAGTACCGAGTTTAATACCAGCTTTAAACCATGGTCTAATATAAATGTTATTACAAAAACTAGTTTTACGCTAGTACCAGGACTATCTATGGTACTAAAGTTAGACCACCGTGACCCCTAGTTGAAATTAGGTACTAACCTCAAAACTTTAAATTATCAGATGTCTTATGCGTTGAATTTGCGTTTTTTCGTATTAATTGTATTGAAAGGTAATTAAATGAACTCGATATAGACAAAATTATTGAATTGGACTAACATTTAAAATAATTATTCTGACATCCTTATATAATTTAACATTCTATTTCTGTAATTTTGTTGTATTGTATTTTGTCATTGATATACATACCTATTTTATATCATATGTAATAATTCTAATTAACTCTGATATTTTTCATGGATGTTTGGATTAAATAAACACTAACCTTTTCTTGAGAAGTCCAATTATCATCCCTTTTTTCTTTTGTTGATACATTTTACAACATAAGTAATGTTCGTGGCACACAAATTCACAACAAAAAATATTATACTATTCTTATGAACAACATACCGTCTATTTAGAATCAAAGAACAATAATGGCTGTATGGTAACTATTGGTAAGTGGTAACTCGACTTACATTGCACTACATTACATAACTAAACATTAAACAATAAACATTTCGATGACATTAGAACTACGCGCGCTTTGTATTTCATTCCCTTATACGCTAGCTATATAAACAACTTAACAGCGAAATATTACAATATTTGTGTGTAATAAACAAGAATTTAAATCACACTACCTCAAAGTACAAAGTAGTAAAGATTTCAGATATTTTATATAACACAATAAATTTTATTATCAAAATATTGATGTATTTTCCACATTATATTTAATTATAAATTAGCGAGCTTTGCATAAAAAGGAACAGTGTACCGAACTAATCAAATATTGAACGAACAAAATGAATGATATGTTGCTCAATAATCTGTGGATACAATTAAACCAGGTACGATCTTTGGTACTACCTAGACCCCGGTTGGTCCTCGATTTGTAATAAGAATGAATTTTAGTCCATGGACTAACCTTAATACCGTAACAAACCTGGACTTTTCAGTCTTGGTTTAATCCCGGTACTAGATAAGTTTTTTGTAATAAGGCGGTTAGGGCGTAATTCTGATCGATCTAAAACGAAACGGTTTATAAAGGTTTATAAATGTGTTTTCATTTTCATTGAAAAGAGAGCCTTAAAATAGTTTTTTCATAGTATTAAATTGTCTAAGGTTCAATACCTTAGTTATCTTGTATTTAAATGTCATTCAGGGATACGAATAGTCAATTTGTTGTGCCATATAGTTACTTAACCAACACATTGATCTAACTTACTGGCGTTAGTTATTCCAAGACACAATTTTTTCGTCTAGTCCTAAGTAATAAGCATTGCTTAAATATTTATGTGATAATAAACAACAATTACAATATAATTAAAATAATAATTAATACAATAATTATGTAAATGAAAACCTAATTAGGATAGGTGGCGAATAAAAAAATAAAAATAAAAAAAACTATTTTACAAAAATTGTCTCTTGAATCTTCTTGAATCCCTAGCTTGAATCTAGACCTAGTCTAAAATTCAAATAACGAATCATAACTTTTTAAATAGACGCTCTCGTTTGAATGCTAGTATTTAACCTTTAACCGTTTTCTTTTTTAAAGGAATGAAAATGTCTGCCGATATTATATATTCTAGTTGTTATGTTTTTAAATTGTGTTCAGGAATCAGGAATGTAGTTGCAAGTCCAGTAAGCTTCCTATTTGTGTGTGTTTGTGTGTAGGTAGGTATATATGTTTTATGTGTGTGTGAAATTTTATATGAATAGATTATTGACATGATATTATTATATAATTTTTTTGTGTTGCATTCGTTTGTATTTAATTTATGTATACATTTAAGTGTGGGTACATGAATGTATTGATTGCTGTTAATACTAACAGCTACTAACAGTACGACTTTGAATGAATTTATTGGCTTTTGATTATGGATTTGTATGTTTGTGTAGAAAAATATGAGTAAGGCCCGTCCCTGTGACATCTCTTGATGTATTTCTCATTATACCGGCTTTATGGGCGTCGGTATCCACATACCATGAGATGGCAGTTAATAACATTTAATGAACGTTTAAGAGTTTCGTAAAAATCAACGTAATCATTCAGATACCTATTTAAATATGTAATAAAAATATTCCTTTCTTTTAAGTCAGTTTAAAATTCATTCGAAGTCATAATTTTTCCAAAAACAACTAACCTTCATATTTAACCATAGTCTCGGCGGTGATCTCATTGACAGATCTGGCAGTCCAATACCGATCGAGTATCTGCCTGAGGAGAGTTCGTTGAACTCGAAGGTCCGTCTTCTGATTCTCTACCAAGGACGACCGACTACCACCATAGCTGTTGGCGACCCTCTCACCTTCAGGCTCGAGGCCCAGGACGGCTACAACTACGCGACGGACATCTTCGCAACTAACGTCATCGCAAGAGATCCATATTCGGGACGCTCCGTTCAGCTTATTGATAGAGTTGGGTATGTATCTCACATTTCTTCATATAAAAAAGGTTACGTGTAAAGTTCCAATGACTTAAAAACAAATAGACATGACATTAAGTAAAAGGAAACAATATATGTAACAAATATTATTATTTATCTTTGTAAATAAAAAAAAATTATATTCAACAATCACACCACGTTAACCTAGCCCCGTGGTAAGTTCGTAATAACTTGTGTTACGGGTACTAGAAACGGATATAAATTT
This sequence comes from Helleia helle, assembly GCA_963853865.1. NCBI lineage: Eukaryota > Metazoa > Arthropoda > Insecta > Lepidoptera > Lycaenidae > Helleia > Helleia helle. Next base: position 11,271,267 of record OY971433.1, on the reverse strand, counting down.
AAGAAATTTATATAAATACAAATAAACACGTCCATGACCCGGTGCACACGTCTATATTCATCATACAAATTCTGCACTTGGCCGGATTCGAACCCGCGACCACTGCGTAGTGTCCAGTTGCCGGGCCACTCGATCTGCGGGCCGTCATCTTCATCTATATAATTCGTCTAAGCGTGTGTATGTCACTGAACAAACGGCTCGACCAAAACTATACTATTATTGTTATTAACATCTCTTCGTATAATAAACGCTAATACAGTCAATCCCCACCAGGGGACCTACCAACGTCATTTTATTTTTACTGTCTCCATTCTCACAGGTGTCCAGTAGATCCTGATGTTTTCCCCGAGCTCGACAAGGGACGTAACGGAGATTCCCTGGAAGCCAGGTTCAATGCGTTCAAAATACCCGAATCCAACTTCTTAGTGTTTGAAGCCACCGTGCGAACTTGCAGAGATGGCTGCCAACCTGTAAGTATTTTTCTATCACCTATGGAAGGGATGTGTTTTGTGCAGCAAGCCTGTCTACCATTATCTTATCTCTTCTGCCAAGCAGCTCTCTCTCGCGCCTTAGTGTGGACCATCGAGCATATAACCGAATAGAGTAGTAATGTGAGCCATAAAGCTCCGAAACTGGTCAGTGATTTGTCACTAACGTAATAGCCATTCAACCAACCAGTGATCTGTATGTACATCATCATCCAATCATCAATGGCCATCAGTCCGCAAATCAGAGCGCAGAACCGGCGCAGCGTCGCAGCACTTTGGCGGAATTTGTTTTTATACAAAACACATAACATTACCACTCTATTCCGGTTAGACACACAGACGAGCCTCTTAACTGGGTTAAGAGGCTCGTATCTCTTAATCTTAATTAACAAACTAACTTAAAAATACAAAAGAAACCTTATTCTTAACCACATTGTATTTATCCACACGTTTGCTATTTGCGTCAGTGCTTGTATAAACAAAGTGATAGATTTTATCACTTGATCACCCTCGGGGTTATCTAATTGTATATATTTACATTCATGTCTATATTTAATAATATAGATACAAATAAACGTGATTATTGAATGATATCATCATTATTTTTCACAATTGTCGCTGGAAACAATAGAGCCTAATGTCCTCCCAGGATTTTCTGATATTCTATAAGAATATGAGAGTATGTAATGAAATCTTTGAATTCGATTTTCTAGTACTTCAAAACGTCGGATTAATCGGATATTTTGCACACTTATCAAGAATCGATGACGATGCAATAATGTAAAAATGTTGTCCCATTATCTCTATCAGAACTTTCAGGATTTGCGATTGATTATTATAGTAAAAACTACGGATCACAATGTAACGAACTAACGACCTTTGAAAACAAAAATCGATAAGAAATAACTAAGAAACAGGTTTTTAAGTTCTTATTTAATCAACCAAAACGAAAAACATGGCTTTCATTCCAGAAAATTCCACTGCATCAGTACCTACGCGCTGAACGCAATGTTCTACGTGGTTCTACGTGTTTAATGAAACCAAGATTTCATATAAAATTACCAATTAAACACGTGGTATCAGTCGCTTTGTTATGCGTTTATTATTGACAACAATAGCCAATTATATATGCAATCAAAATACTGCTTTGACGATAATAATGATAAACAAATTATTGATAACAAACATGTAGGTATAACTTGACATCGCCATGTAGTACGCATGCTACGTGAGTACGTACTACTTATAATAGGAATGGATGCGCACTTATTTTTATCAACTCTATTTGCTAATAACACGAATTTGGCAGCAAACGAAAATTTAGATATTATTCTCAATTTCAGCATGAAAAGGGTCAACCTTAGCAAGATGAAACCCATAGTTCAGGGCTCATGAAATTATAGCCTGGCCATTAAAATAAAAACCCTCGCCATATTGCGGAAAATTTCGGAACTAATTTCTGTATGGACGATACTATGTGTTGACGTAAAAAAGATACAGTGGCGACACCACGCAGGGTTTATATATTTCTGGTCAGGCTATACAAGGAACTCTCCATTTACATATTAGAATAGTCTTTGCGCGAAATTCAATGTGGTACATGACAGAAAGCTAGGTACTACATATTTAGAAATAGCTAGATGCGATAAGGATTATTATTCAGATTCATATGTATGTCTAAAGTAACATACATTTTAAGCTTTCATTCAACGAGGCAACATCAGATGCGATTCGATTTACTTCAAAGCGAACGATATGATTGAGTGTTATTGGTGTCATGAGCGGTATTCCTGCACTAATTGACCCATTTCCTGTATCAATTTAGCTGATCGTTTTGACAGAATTCATTGCACTCTCCTAAATAGTAATAATACCTTTAAAAAAGTAAAAGAAAACTGAAGTGAATACGAGAGAGAATCCCCGTTCACCCTATCATCCAAAGCATAATAGATACCTAATGACTCTAAAATCTCTTAAGTGCATGTTCACAGGTGAAGCAAAGCGGAATATTAAAAATATATCCCTTCCTTCCAGCTTCCTGAAATCATCATTGCCTATCTCTCTCTGAAATCGGAGATTGTTTATTTTGACGTTCAATAAATTTGATTTGCTCATAGTTGCTACAGGAAAAACTACTATCGCTCAGAAAACTATACGCAGCTTCGCCCGCATTCACTTAGATTTACAGCCGTAGACGGATTGATGATGATTATTTTTATAGCCTAAGTTACTCCTTAACACATCAGCTACCTGTCAGTGAAAGTCCTGTCAAAATCGGTCCAGCCGTTTCCAAGATTAGTCGGAACGAAACAAAAATGGTAAAAAATGCTATTTTGTTATATGTACCGTGTATACATCCATATACATTCAATAAAAAGCGGTTATTTTAATATTACAAACAGACACTCTTTACTTAACTTGACAGACTACAATTTTATTTATCTGTATAGATGTATAGATAACTAATACCCAATGTACTTAAGTAATAATAGATTTTAATTTCAGGCCTATTGTCCCAGCCACACTGGAAGATCTGAACCGTCATTCGGCCGTCGACGAAGAGATACAAATTCGACTGTGGTTACACAACACAACGATACATCAGACGAGTCGAAGGAGGAAACTGTCACCAACGAGAGAACCAACCAGAGTGAGGCGTCCGTTTATAAGATCTCTTTCGAAGAGGCCAAGGTGGACAAATACTTGAAGGATGAAGTCGAGTCTCCAAGTCACGTAAGGAAGATGATCGAGGTGAGTGCTACTTTTTGTTATCAGAATTTAGGGGCGGATTTTCAAATAAGGTGCACGAGTTTAGAACATCTCTAAAGAAAAGCCAGAGCCAGATGTAGTTCATATTACAATGGTCTCTTTTCTGTTCAAAACTAATAAAAACTTCAATGAATCAATACTTCAATATTTCCTATACTACAAACCCATTTCTTTGACGACCTCTGTGGCTCAATGGTTAGTGCGTTGGCGCTCAAGCGGGAGGTTGCGGGTTCAATCCCGCCCGGGAACAAAAAGTTTTCTGTGTTCTTGGGTCATGGATGTGTATTAAATATGTGTATTATATATAACTAGCTGTTGCCCGCAGCTTCGCCCGTGTTATTTTATATTTACGGACGTATCCGTACCGATGATGATCATTTTTCTACTTTTTTTGTTTCATCTGTAAAGGGAATAAGGCTGCGTTTTGAAAGTAAGCTCCAAGCGGCTTAAATTTTTCCGACTTTTACTTTCTTGTGAGTTAATTTGAAAAGATAGACATATACGGTCACAAACTCTTCAGTTTTATAATATTAGTATAGATAAAAATCTTAAATATATGTATAGTATAAAAGTATTAAATATATTTTCCTTGTCTGGTACCCGTAACACAAGTTCCTCGAGAACTTACCAAGGGACCAGATTGACGTGGTTTGAAAGCGTCCATAGATATTATTATTATAATATTAATAATGAATTGTCGAAGAAAGGCTCCCTTACATGTATTTGCAGGTATTCGACAATCGCAATGAGTTGATTGAAGAGAATGGCCCCGACTCTTCGCCGGTGGTGGCGGCGGTGGGCGTGTGCGTCTCGCCCTACCACTACCGCGCGCTGCTCGTCGCGCTCTGTGTGCTGCTGTCCTTACTGCTGGCCATGCTAACTGCCGCTCTGTATATATACAAGTGAGTTCTGATATAAAACTAATAGCGGTGTTTAAGACGAGGCACCCGAAAATAATTTCACTTGTTCGCTCCGCCCATTTCACATAGTTTCGATGAGATAGCTTAATTTACTTCCGTGCGTAAATAAGAGACGAAAGACAGTGGCGCCGCTAATGAATACAAAGGCGTATGCGGCATAAGCCCCGACAGTGTTAAAAAATCAGATAAAATAAACTCCGCAAGTAATAAGTACCTAGCATTATATACCTACTACCGTTTCTGAAAATTTCGAAGTAGTATATTTTTTTTTCTACAACGCCGGGAAATGCTCTGAGGCATCCCGCGAGGGAGTGGGTCTCCCCACGCGGGTATGAAGAACTCGCTGCGCCCGACAGCTAGTAAGTGCACGCAGCTATACCCACTAAAACCCGGCGAGTGCCACCAATGCCGCCTTTGGTGAGGTGCCCCGGATCTAGTAAACAAACAGGGCACCTCGACGGCTAGTCAGTCCCGCAAGGGACCGACGCCACCTCCACAAAGGGGTTGTCCCACACCACAGAACAACCCCTCACCCCTTGTCCTCTGCTCTTATGTCCCCTCTTCTTATAAGAGGGGTACAAAGAGGCCCCTTGGCTCAATTAGCTTCGCCCAAGGTGCTGGGCTCACCTTAGGCTAGGAAGGCTTAGGAATAATTAGCAAAAAAAAACTTTAATTTAGTGTCAGAATATTACACGCAAGAGACTGCTAATATTTTTTTGAAAGGCGTAGAGCATTCGCTGGAAAGGATTAAACGCCGTAAGCATCGGCAACACATGGACTTATACGTCCAGATATATATGATCTCGAACGTTCACTTTTAAAGCTAAATGTACCCAGCGATGTATGATAGTATTAAAGATGTCTATATATAACATTGTGACGTCACTTCAGGCGCTACTGGCGGGTGCTCCGCAAGAACATCTCGGCGTCGAGCCCTGTGCCGTCTATGAGGCCGGCGGCTCCGGGGCCTCGCCCCACCAGACCTTCGCTGTTCTCCGCCTCACACCTGCATAAGCCATTCTCTCTTAGGTATGTACTAATTTAATCATTAACTGTTACTCTTGAAGTGAGAAATTCAGAACATGTATTTTATCATTTGGGGTACTTTGTAGTTGTATTTTACCCAGACAACTTTTGGATGGATCTATTATAAAAAATGTTTTTGGTTGACTATAATAAATTAAATTAAATTTCAGTGGTTTGGGAAGAAATTACGGAGACGTAGGCGAAGAGGCAGGTTCGTCTGGACGATTGGCTACTGCGTTTGATGACGGCAGTGAACCAATATACACTGACCCCTCCCTGTTCGAGCGCTCTAGGTCCCTCCGGTCTCTACACTCGATGGACCTGAAACCGGAGCGGCGCGACCATCGGGCTTAACCAAATTACCTTCACATACTTAACATTTTAACAGTGACTGCCTAAATATGCTCATTCTATTCGTTCAAATATCTATTACAATTTAATTTAATTTTCTAACTGAATAACTTTACTTAAGATTACGTTATTTCATATTTGTTGTAAGTCAATACTAATAAAGTATTTTACAGTGGATTTTTGTTTTACTCTAACGTTTATTAGTGTATTTATCGTATCTGAGCCATAAAGTTAATATATCTAGCGGAAAGGTATATTAACTTTATGATCTTAGCCTCGTAACCCTAAGGTGGTTTCGGATTGTGTCAAATGTAGACAGCAACGCACTTGGGATGTCGAACTTTCAAATATTATATAAAGTCGGACAATAGACATCGATTATGTCATTATCATAGGACGGAAGGCAGAAGACAGCTTTAAAATCCTGTAGCAGAGTTCGCGTGACTCGTACATAACATAAGAATCTTTAGAATAGTCAACAGACAAACTGATGTTGTTAAAGCAAACATCAATTTCATACATTGATGTTCCTATTCTATTCTATAAACGTAAAAGCTACTTGTTTAGAGGGCCTGATGACGATGAGTAAAGCCGCATCCGCACTCGCACGATATTCGCGCGCGAAGCATGAGTGTGGATCCGATTCGCATATTCTTCGCGGCTTCTCGGCTCGTTCCCCGAAAATTGTCGGTTTTTTGTCCCGCGACAAAGGGCTCGCAGGCGCGAAGCGCGCGTGAACACGACGAGACTCCACATTCGCGGGTTGCTTAGTCGCTCAGTAGCTATTAGCAAAGTAGTAAAGCACCTGCTGCAGTGGTTTCACTGTCCATACCTACTACTTACAAATAAACTTCAAAATTAGACGTGCATACTCGTCAAGAGCGCGAACATAATATAATATATTTATATTCTTTGGCGCGAACTATACTGTGAAGCCTGGCGCGAACCTGCGAGTATAGACTGTTGGCAATCTTATCCGCGATTCACGCCGCGCTTCGCGCTGCTATTCGCGCCGTGGATCGCGTGCGAGTGCGGATCGGCCTTAAGAATGAAATCCTTTAATTATGATCACTGGCAATTCTTGACAAAGAGCCCGACGAGGGCGAGCTGCGCCACTGCCAGCATACCACTTGAAACAGCTGCAAATAAAGCAAAGCTGTTTTAGTATGTGAAACACAGAACATTTCCCTACTCCATTCGATAACTTCCCCTCCTTAATTTCAACCTTTGCTTTCTATAATCTCAATAATTAAAAAGGTAGGCAACATGCTTCCGACTTTTTAAGTTGTAGTTCCTGTAGTGGTATTTAGCAGGATTTGTAAATGATAATAGGAAATATCTCAAAATTTTATATTAATTGTTTATAGTATTAGAGTAACAGCTGTACAAAAAATAGTCATCATTAACATTCTTTATAATAATTACATTAATATACTCATATGTATGATCAGTGTATCAGTTCAACCCAAATTAGTTGACACTTTGCTTTTTTATAATATGTTGAAACTTACACTTTTGACATAACAAGACAACAGTCTAAATTACTTAACATTATTGCTGCAAAAGATTGACTGTGCATGATAACATGATTTTTTAATGTCATTAGGAGGCAACCGAATAGTCAGAGCCTTATGGTGACTACGGACGCCTATAGACATCCATCCGCACAACCAAAAGTTATGCAGATGCGTTGCCCTCCTTTCCCTATCCCCCCCAATAGGCCACCGGATACTCACAAACCGCATGAAACGCGACAGTTACTTAACACCATTGTTATGTGAGCGAGAGGTACCACCCCGGTAATGCCAGCCCAATTCAGCTGCAAAGCAGCATGGCACTAACCCTTACTCAAAAATGGTAAGGATTGAGCCAGTAATTACATTGCACATCCTGCCATCTATCATCTATTCAAAGCCAGTAAAGCTGTCTGGTAGCAGAAGTAAGCAAGGTAATAATTGGTATCTAAATTAGCAGAGGCAAACATCTTGTATAACTTTAACAAATCCCTTTCTCTCACGCCTCAGTCAAATACTTCTTGCATATTATAAAAGGTATATCTATAGTATAACTTAATATAATAGTATATATAGTAGTCATAATTTTTATATAAATAGTGTACTATAGATGGTAGGGTGCTGGAGTAGGTACACTCATGAGAGGGGAGTCTAAGTATTCCATCTCGCTTGTACTTGAAGTTGGTTCAACTTGGGAATGCATTTTTTGTTGCAGAGTTTCATGCAGTTTATGTACGGACTCATTGTGTTGGGTCCCGGGCTGTAAGGCTTTCATTAGAGTCTGAATTCTAGTTTCTGGCAGTTTATGATGGATGTACCATAACAATTTCAATAGATGTCTAGTAACATTGTCTTTAGAGAGTCCGGCAAAAAAGAATTCATCAAATAATACAGTGCTGAAATCTTCTCCTAAAAACTCATCTGGCAATTGTATTATTAGTGCAACAATTGCATGCAAAAATGGGTCTTCATAAGCTCGTCCTTCTTTGCAGCTGCCTAAAATGCTTAATATTCTCAGCAAAGCTCCACGGTCCCGCAACTTAGCCGCATGTAAAGTATAATACATAGCTAGAACTCCACACACAGCGCTCTCTCTCATGTAGGCTTCGCACGCATCTGGAGGAGGCCCTGAATGTTCAATGGTAGTGATGGCAGACTCCCTCTCATCCGGCGGGAGTTTATTGTGCAATGTCCTCACTTGGTCATCCACCATCAGTGACATTAATGCTGGCAAATATTTAGTAACAACCTGTATATCCAGTTTAGGTTCCTTGAAATCTTGAGAGTCAATCATTTCCCAGGCACTCAGACCTAAAGCTAGCATTCGTAACAGTAAAATCAATATTGTATTATCCCTAGGAAGTCCCTCAGTGTTGATTAAATGCTGTAAAATCTTAATAGCAGATGTTGCTAGAAAGTTGATTGCATATGGATCACAGAGAGTCATGGATAGGTCCCCAAGAACTTGTTCTTGCCCTTTTTTAATAGAGTCTAGGAACCCTTGCAGCTCCCTAGACCTTTTTATGTCTACATTCCTTTCTCTTATACATGCATCTAAGCACCATGTAAACTTGTGGCAGGGATCAACTGATATAATATCATGAACTTCTAGGTCATGAAGAGCCATAAGAAGCTCTGCCCTCAGTGTACAATAATGCACATTCCGAGTTCTAAGGAATAGCGTTCTTAAAAACTGTAGTACCATGTCATATAGTTTAATACTAGTTCCAATCATATGGGCTAGCTTTTGAACCACCGCTCCCTTTCTTCTTACTTTTGGTGAAGGCAAAAAGAATTGATTTCCAATACTTTCATGATCAAATAATATGTTTTCCTTTTCTCTTATATACTGACTTAGTAATGGTGATACTTCATCTCCAAAAAGAGATTGGTTATCTTGCCAGATTTGTCTCTTAACTTCAGTATCTGTGTCATTATACAGGTCTCTATCACGGACTAAAACTTTTAAATATTTGTCATCAATTTCAGGTGTATTTTTTAATATTCCCATAATAACAGGTCGCAATGCTTTCACTTTTACAACTGGAAAACTTTTTGATAATAGCTCCTTTAGTTTCTTTTCCTTTTCTTTTGTACTGTCTTTACCACCCAGTTCATTAATGCGAGTAATAAGTTTTTCTCTAAGTTCTTCTAATACAGATGTGTGGAAGTCTAAGCGACGGACACCATGAAGATCAAGTAGTGGTAACATAGGTCTTAAAGAAGGTAGTAATATACCATTTTCTAGTTGAAATTCTTCTATGGCTTTTAATGGATCTGTACAACTTGTTAGAGCATCTCGAAGAAAAGACTGACCGGGTACACCGACGTCTTCTAAGCCGGTTCCGGGCAACTTACTGGACGAAGCCATTATAATTTGAACTTTTATATTAAAAACTCATAAATTTTTGTCATAAATATTAATGTTACGCGGGAAAGAAATAATGAGAAAAATTAATAACACAAAACATGAGCAATGTTTGACAAATGACAATTGACCAAAGAGTATAAATAGGTAAATTGACGCTAATTTCTTTTTGTTATATTTGTTCCTGTTGGAACCGGCTAAAACCAGAGCCAATGCTGCCAAGTCTGTGTCGTCGAGTTAACAATATTTTGTCTGTGTTTTGGAGAAACGGCGGGAAATCTCAAAGAGCGCGACTTCGCCCTTCTAGCCCGCACAATCAACTATCCCTTCCCATTCTATCCACCCAGAACAGTCCACCATAATATTCGCCAACCAATCACATTATATACATTACACAGATTAAGTTTTTAAAACAAACACTATAGAAAACCACCAGAACAGTCCAAACACTGCCAAACACTGGAATAACACAATAAATATTGTGTTATTCCAGTGTTTGGCTACAATATTAGTATTCGGCATTTGCCAACTCCCAGTCGCGGTAGCAGAGTGAATGACGACACGTATGCCATTTAGGTACAGACGCTTATTATTTACATCGTTCAAGGTAACATAGAAAGAAAAGGCGGTGGTGGGTGATTAAAATGCTTTGTATTTTTCTGCACTCGCCTTTGAACTTGTTTCAAAACCAACACTTCGGTTCGGTGGACATTGCACGGTCATTGAAGGCAATGTTCACTTTGTAGTTTGTATCCAAAAACTTATCTACGTACGGATCTACGCAATGGCGTATTGGCGACAATACGTTATACACGTTGGCTACAGTATATAATATATAAATAAATTAATATTCAAAATAGTACCAACAGAGTATCTTTTTGAACGTCAATTGAGTCTACCACCGGTTCCAAGGCAAGCCCACTGAGAAGAACCGGCGAAACAAACTCAGTGGAACTAATCTTTTCAAATATTTTATAACAAATTTTACATGTTATTATTCTGAAATGCCTGGGAGGAACACGTTATTCCCAAGGTGTGGTATTCTATAAAATCTTTTACGTTATAGTATCCTTTACCACACAAACGCTCTTTAATAACTTTTTTGAAATTTTTTTTGGGAGGTTTTGCACATTTTCTAGGATCCTATTGTAAAAGCGTATACAGTTGCCTTTAAAAGAATTGTATACTTTTGTGAGTCTGATCACTGGTCATCTAGCCTGTGTCTATTCCGTATATCCCTATTATGTATGTCACTTTTTTACAGAAATTACTTATGTTTTTCCGGACATACAGTAAATTTTCTAAGATGTATTGAGACGCGACAGTCAGAATTCCAATTTGTTTAAATTTGTCCCTTAAAGATGTATAGCTTGTAAATCGCACTTCTATATACTACAAATAAACTAAATACCAAATTTAAATGATACAAAACTCAAATTAATATCAGTAATAATTATTATAAGCTTACTTACCGATTTTACGCTATCATTATAATTACATTCAAAGAGGTTTTTACCTAGGATCAATCTTCAAATGGATTTGACAAGCTAATAATAATACCGTATTGGAAAGAGATCACAATATACGAGAAACTCCAAAAGTGACAGAGACGTAGCCACTTTCTTTTGTCTTTGTCAGAATATCACTTTTTTTTTCCTAATAAAATCGACCAAATTTGAATGCCTATTATACCTTAGATCAAGCATTAATAGATTTGACAAGCTAATGTGGCAGACCAATCAGCGCAACAATATTGAATCGCGCTATATGTCCGCCATTTTGAACTACTTTTTAATTTGGTCGGTTTATAAAATATGGTGATGCCAGTTTTGTTATAGGCAGATTTACCCAAGAATATGGTATTATATAAAAGGGTGAATGGAATCTTCGAAATAAACCATTACAAATATGTTTATTTCTATCATAAAAGGCTAAATACTAAAGATCATACATATTAAGAGGATGTTGGCTATCTTTTTTGTCAATTAAGTTTTTAGCGGTTTATTTTTTATTACATTTTTTCGATACTCATGAACAATGCAGCTGTCTTAAATTACAATAAATGTTTGGGTAGGGCTCACGCCTATAGTTATCTATTAATCCTTTCCAGTATTTTTATTTTGAATACACTTGTTTCACGAAAACAGGTGGACTTATTATCATGAATGTGGTATCCCTGCAAAAATATGCCTGTCCCTTTCGGGTATACGCGAATGTCAATTCCATCTGATACTTGTTCCTAGTATTATACATTCTTACCCGCAAAACAATTTGTCAAATGTGTCAGCCATTTTGTACTTTTCAATTTGGTCGGTTTATAAAATCTGGTGATACGAGTTTTGTTATTGGCAAGTTACCCAAGAATGCGGTATTTATATAAGGGTAACTGGAATCTTCGAAAATCTTGCATTTTATAATGCATTTTAAATTTCGTTCCAAAACGCTAACACTTGTCACGTGACGTCATATGTTGTTAAACATCGACAAGTGATAAAATGATTCTAGTTTTCGTTAATATAAAATGGCTTCTAAATTTTATAAGTGTTGTACGGTGCCTATGTGTGAGTACACTGTCAAAACGCCTGAAAAATAGTTTTTACAATATGTACTGCGTACAGAAAATGGTGTATAAAAGTACGTCAACATTCTTCCGCTTCCGCTATATAGGAACTGGTGACGTCATTTTCGTTTATTATCACGTGACCTATTTTAAATTTTGTTACATTTTATTTATAAAATATTAATTTAATCATATAAAAATAAGGGTAATATTGTATTTTTTCAGAATTCTATCATATAAACTACCAATTACCATCAAAATTATATTTTTATATGAATACTGTCAACATCCCTATCAAATTTGCAATTTTTCATATAAAATTCTTACCTACTAAGTATCAAGTTTTCTTTATAGCTCGTATAAATACGACCTAATCTGAGTTCTATTAGATTAAAAATACTAAATTAAACCTTATAAGGCTAATAAGATTGTTATATAAATCCTTACCCTATTCAAAATCTAAAAAAAACAAATAAGAGCTTGCATTTAATTGCTTGAAAAGCAGATTTCATCAAAATTCGTTTCACTCCTCGCTTTTGTAAATATGTTTCTTCAAAATGCTTACTGCATACTCATGAATATTTTTTCGTGATATTCCAGTTTGGACGATCAATTAATCTAAGCCATGCATTTCTAGTATCCAAGTTAGTAGGAAATATGAAAGATACATAAATTATATACTAATGATAATAACAGTAAAAAAACTGATACCTATGGATCAGTAAAGTATCTTAAATAGGTTCACATTCCCAGGTGATTCATATTTATACCTCATATAAGTATTTTAACAACAGTTTTTTTTATGTTAGTTGGATAGGCAAACTTGCAAACGTGCCACCTGATGGTAAGTGATCGACGTCGCCCATGAACATAAACTAGTTTACCTGGATCGAGCCCAGGCAACTCATCTATGTGTTGCCTATCCTGAGACATAAGATGTTTAGTCTCGGTGCCAGTAATTACCCAGCCTGTTTTGCCCTTCCCTCCGAAATACAGCAAAGCTTTTTCACGGGAGAAACAAGCAAGATAGTGGTACCCATGCGGCACAGTGCTTCCCTCCCACCGGTATATAGTAACATATTCGTTTACCGCGTTATAGACACTGAACACTAAATATCGATAGCTTGATACAGCCCTAGTGCAAAACGAAAATTATTTCTTTTACACCAAATATTCGTAAATTCTGCATTATGTGTATTCAATCTTTGTTTCTTACATAGATAAATGTTTATAGAAGAGAATTATCATATTTACTAATTACAATTCGAAGCGTATTAGTAAAAATATACTATGTTTGGAGGTGTCGATTTGGAATAATTTACGTGTGAAATGAACATATTTTGGGGTTATTTCGCTATGTTGTACAGCAAGCAATCACTGAACAAGTCGCCATGTTTATAAGCACTATATCTCAAAAATATGCACGATTTCACGTAATATCACAAAAATTCACAAAGCTAAAATTCTCAGCGTGCCGAAATATGCCGAGAAATGTCAAACAGTTGCAAAAAACTGTTCTGTTACGTCGCAGCATGCATCTCTATTTATCACACAGTGTTGCTTCTAATGACATTTCACTCGCTCAGACTTTTGTTCCTCTATTCCACTGGTTAACTTTATGGTGTTACCGTATAATAGATAAAGTGGTAATTTCATGTTGATGGATATTTAATTACTTCATCAATATTTCAGTTTAGTTCGTTACAGCTTACAACTACTAAAAATGACTGTTTTGTTCACGCGAGTACGTCGAGTGCAGGATCTAATATAATTTAAAAATCTGTACAAAGTTATATCTCCGTCTAAATTGACTGTCAAAAGTAAAAAAAAAGTGACGTCACTTTACTATTGTCAATTTTGGATTTGGAGTGTTGTGGAGTAAACTATAGTGTAAGAAATAAAAATAAAAATTTGCGAATAATATATTGAATTATTGAATATACCGATTTAACAGTTATTACACGTGATAACAGAAATGCTTTATAATTATTATAGCATCAAAAATTGTATATCAATAATAGCTGTAGTGATATAAACATTGGAGTAACCACAAATTTTATTTGCAAACACGAAATTGCTATTAAAAGCAAAATATAACAATGACTGATAAACAGAAAACGTAAATATAAAATGTTTAGAAATTCTTACATTTCTCATTTATTTTTATTAGCGTATCATTAAGTTATTTATATAAACAAATTATTTTTAGGCTTATTTGCGGGGACGTGAATGGCAATTTTAATGCATTATTTAGTAGAGTCGAATCAATAGTCAAGAAATCTGGAAACTTTGACATCCTTTTATGTGCTGGTAATTTTTTTGGCGATGATAATTCACAACTTGATGCATATAGGATGGGTACAAGAAAAGGTTTGTTTGATGCACATGCTACATTAAGTTAAGGTTAACTAAATATCAGTGTATATTCTAAATTCAAATACTTTATAGTTCCAGTAACAACATATGTGTTTGGACCATCAACCAGTACGCATACCCACCATTATTGTCAGGAGGGTAGTGAGATTGTACCCAATGTGATTTATATGGGTAAGTAATTTTGTTGTTATTTTACTGTAACATTGTGTTTAAGATGTCCTATTGAATTGTGATGCTTCTTTGTGATGGTCGTGCATATTTTAATTTAATTCCAACCAATTCTATTGATTTCTGTGAGAGATGATGGCCTAGAGCAGAGAGGACCGGGTTGGATGTGTGATGCCTAGAAATGAGTTTTTCTAAATTTTTATATGTACCTGATCATGATACCATCGCTCCCTCACCGATGAAGAAAAGATCGTGAGGAAACTTGCATGCTTGATGAGATTAAAAGTCCTTGAAGGTGTGTGAAGTTCACCAACCCGCATTGGGCCAGCATCGGTGAACTATGGCCCTTCTTGCCTGATTTCAAAGAGGAGACCCGTGCCCCGCAGTGGAACATATAATGATTAATAATATATTATATTGATTTCTAGTATCAAAGCTCGAAAAATTAAACATAACCACAATACAAAACAAATACAATCCTTAAACATTGATAGCTCGAAAACTATACATTTCCACATAAAAAGCTGTTCGGGTTTGTTTTATGGCTTCTACCCCATACCAATTAAATGCAAAATTGTTATTAAATTCTTGCACCTTGATTCTATATATTTCACGAAACATAATATACAAATAACTATAACTGTGATGCCCATTCAAATTATATTTATACACGATATTATCAAATGTTCTCATGTTAAGTGACTGTCTTTTTGAGAATAAATTATTTAAACCTAACCTAATGTTTATCATAGTTAATAAAGTTAATCCCAGCTAATTTAATATTTTAGAATTTCATGCTTAGTATAATTATATAGTTGGACTCCAGTAGGACATGGACTCATGCCAATATCAATATTATTTTTATGTTTTCTTTTATATTAAATCTTATTATGTATATTTTAGGTAAAAGGGGAATATTCACAACAAGTGCAGATGTAAAAATTGCCTATTTGTCAGGGTTATCCAGGAGAGAGCTAGGTAAAGACATCAATATGTGTACATTTGAGCCGAGCGATTGTAGTGCAGTGAGAGATGCCTGTTTTAGAGGGCAGAGCGAGTACAGGGGAGTAGATATACTCATCACTACACTGTGGCCGGCTGGCATACAACAAGATGAGTGTCAGAAGGTAATTTACATATCCTTTAAATATTATTTATTAACAACAAAATTTAACAAAAACATCTATTTTCTATATTGTTTTCTAATGTTTACGCGAATTTCACTCATTATAATAAAACAATTTTTTTTACGGATTTTATCGCGGTTTATTAAGATTTTTACAAGCCCGACGTTTCGGATACTTTACAGCAACCATGGTCACAGGAGGACTGAGGTGTCATACGTCCTATCATTACAAAGTTATTCGAAACTACCCTATGATACATCAATATTTTGGTCAGTCCTATCTACGCAGAAAGTGCTAACTGTATATTTAATCTGTGACATATTATGCTTGGATTTTGATTTGATAATTTTAATAATGAGATCCCAAGCAGGTGGTAGAAGCCAGCCATCTTGTCTATTGAAATTAGGATGTTTTTTAATTTCAATAGCCTCACGGATCATCCTTGGTTGGAATCTGTGTTCTTTTGCGAGGACTTGTGGTTTGTCAAATCTGATATAATGGCGAGCTTTGTCAAGACTATGTTCACAGATGGCAGACTTAGTGTAGCGACGGTGTTTTAAATCAGCTATATATTCTTTCACGCGAGTTTTAATAGATCTTTTAGTTTGGCCTATATAGGAGAGACTACAGTCACAATCAAGCTTGTATACTCCTGCATCTTGTAAGGGTATATGACACTTGACTCTATCTCATCTATTTTTATATTTGTTATAATATGGCTGATGTTAATGATTACTAAATATTTAATTATTTTTATAATTTAGGTTGATGTTGAAGAGGATAAATTATCAGATCTCATATCATGGTTGTCTATACATATAAAACCAAGATATCACTTTGTGCCATCAGCAGATAAGTTTTATGAACGGCAGCCCTACAGGTATTATTTATGGTGTTGTTTAGTCAAGAATTGATACTACTGGAACTATTTTTAATGTTGATTTCTTTTAAAACATTATAATTATTTACTTAATCTTTTAATCATTGTCTTGTGCAAAAATTGCAAAAAAATTAGTTAATTTATAAAAAATTAAAAATGTACCTAAAATTGTACAAATTATTATATTTATGCAATATATATTTATTCTTTAGAAATCAGGGCATTGATCAAGACTATAAGGAATGTGCTACAAGATTTATAGCATTAGCACCGGTCGGAAATAAGGTGAAAGAGAAATGGATATACGCATGTTCTTTGCAACCAATTTCCAAGATGCGTGTCATGGATCTATTGCAGAGCACAACTGATGAGACAACCTGTCCATACAATCCTGAACTTTTGAAACAGCATCAACCCGGAAAAGTTGTAAAGGTTTGTAGGACTCACTATATAGACTCAACCGGTGGGAGGGAAGCGCTGTGCCACGCTCCCGGCTGCATGGGTACCACCATCTTGCTTATTTCTCCTGTGAAACAGCTTTGCTGTGTTTCGGAGAGAAGGGCAAAACAGGCAGTGTAATTACTGGCACCGAGACTTAACATCTTATGTCTCAGGATAGGCAACACATAGATGAGTTGCCTGGGCTCGTTCCAGGTAACGTAAAGGTAATGCTCATGGGCGACGTCGACCACTTACTATCAGGTGGCACGTTTGCCAGTTTGCCTATCCAACTAACATAAAAAATAAAAAACTAGGACCTACTTATGAGTTAAAACTACTCAGAACACTGAATGCACAAATAAGCCAGCCAAATCAAAATACTAAAATTAGTTTTCGTTCGGCTCATTTGAAACATTTGCTTTGGATAAGTGAGCACAATTTGAGTTAGCGGTCCTGTTCAATAAGATGCATCGAAAATACTTTTACTGAAATTATATATAACCAATGATTGTATATGTTATCTAAAGAGACTGGAATCTCATCAGAATTATTGTGAAGAAAGTTCTTAAGTGTATATAGACAAATATGTATTCTAAGGCTACATACAGGATAATTCGAGGAAGCTATGCCAGAAGCGTTAATACTTAAGGTTTGATGCCAAAAACCTAGTCTGTACTGCACTGGGATTTAATTTACAAATTATAGAGTCTGTAAAAATTAAATGAATAAATAAAAAATATTTTATTTCGGGATTAACAAATACCCATAGAGTGTTACAATATAATCTTAAAAACTATTTTAGCTAAATTAAAATTATGGGAAGGCCTGGTGTCTGACATCATCATCACATTTCAGGTTACTGGAAATGGACAATTCTTCTTCAACATGGATTCAACAGATGATGATCATGGTAAACGAAAAAGGAAAGGCGACAACCCTGAGAGGAAAAGACGAGACATTGATCCCGGTTAGTTTGTTGATGATTGGATGATACTTGTTCTAATTGCATTTTGTATCATGCAATTGCATAATATCCACCATTTATTACACACTGCACTTCAGTTCCTGCGGTTTCATCTGCCCCAATGAACCAGCGCCGATAATTTTTGAAACAGAAAAAAAAATTGTAGTATGAAACCTATATTGGATAAAGGCAGAGAATATAGGAAAAATGAAAGGAAAATAATTTACGGGCGATCTGAGGTCGGGAAAGTGGTAGGGGTTAGGGTGAAAAACAGTTTATCTCGATTTATGAAGTTCTTAGAGTCTGTTTGTAATGTTAAATTAACTGCTTTTTTTATTGAATGCATATGGATATACACATGGTACATATACCAAAATAGCATTTTTTTTACAATTTTTATCGGTCTATCGTTGTTCCGGCTAATCTCTGAAACGGCTGGGCCGATTCTGATGGGACTTTCACTGATATATAGCTGATGTTATAATGAGTAACTTAGGCTACAAAAATAATCATCATCAATCCGAGTATGGCTGTAAACTTGAGTTAACCGGGCGAAGCTGCGGGCAACAGCTGGTATTATAATATATAAATTGATGTAAAAGATCATTTTTATTATTTCTTTTACATAAAGAAACTGTAAATTTATTTAAATTTTATTTTAGAAATAATTGTTATAAATGCTAATTACAGATTCATGTTGGTTCTGTCTGTCTTCACCGTCGGTAGAGAAACACCTGGTGATATGTGTGGGGACCCACTGTTATCTCGCCCTGCCCAAGGGTCCGCTCACACCATATCATGTCCTCATACTGCCTATTGCGCATCACCAGGCAGTTACCAAGGTGTTTCTTTTTTCTTAAAAATAAAACATAGCCTGACCAGAAAAATAAAAGCTCCGCCATATTGCGGATAATTTCGGAACTAATTACTGTATAGACGATACTATGTGTTGACGTAAAAAAGATACAGTGGCGACACCACGCAGAGCTTATATATTTCTGGTCAAGCTATAATTTATATATTATGTATGACTAAATCTTTAAAAATATTTTAAACATTGTATTCATAAATTTTTCATAAATACTTTTTTTTACATTGTATTATTGCAAAAAGACCTTTTGTAATAACTATATTGTTATTACCATTATTTATCATTTAATTACGCTAAAATTGTGTGCTAATAGTATTCAAGATAATCTATATTATTTCAAATTTTAGGATCAATTCCAAGAACTTTCTGCTTTATTATATTCAATGTCTAAGGACAAAATCTATTCTGGTACATTCTTGTTTTCAGGCACCCGATGAAGTTGTAAATGAAATCAAAAAATTCAAAGAGGCACTAAAGAAGTTCTACAAGTCGATGAACAAGCTGGTGGTGTTCTTCGAGAGGAACTACCGCACGTCGCATATGCAGATACAGTGCGTGCCCGTGCCCGCCGCCTGCCAGTCGCAGATCCTGGAGGTGTTTCAGGTGGGTAATAAATTAACTAGCCACTATAGCTTCTCACCGGTGGGAGGGATGCGCTGTGCTCCGCTTCATGGGTACCATCCTCTATGGGAATATGAGCTTAAAGGCCATCAGGCCGAAAAGTCTAGCCGTTTCGAAAAAAAAGGGTACCACCATCTTGCTTGTTTCTCTCGTGAAACAGCTATGCTGTGTTTCGGAGAGAAGGACAAGATAGGCAGTGTAATTACTGGCACCGAGACTTAACATCTTATGTCTCAGGATAAGTAACACATTAGTGAGACAACTTAATTAATTATGATCAAGGAGATTGAATTGTGTTAATGGGACATTCCTGGTGAGAGTTGTTTCACATTATTTTAATAACTATTCAAAGTATTTAATAGTGATAAAATACCTCCATGTTTATATCTGTTCGGAGAATAGGCTATGTCGACCTCCAACGACATGGGACGACGATCTAAATGCCTGGGCTAGTTCCACTTAACTTATTGTGTTCATAGGCGACGCTGACTTAAAATCATGGCTCTATACTATAAACTATAAAAAACTGCGGCATCTGATCAGGTGTGGTGTGTATCCCCAGGATGAGGCGGGCATCAACAGCATCCAGCTGGAGGTGCTGCCGCCGTACGCGGACATCTCGCAGACGGCGCTGCCGGGCGCGCCCTACTTCCTGGCCGAACTGCCCTCCGGCGAGCTGCTCTACACGCGGCCCAGGCAACACTTCCCGCTGCAGTTCGCCAGGTATACATTAGGACGCATCCAATGCTATAACGGAGACGATATATGATCAGTCTCCATTTGATTCTTTTCTTGACATAGGGGAATGCGTTTCAAAGTATCTAGGTTACCCACAACCCTAACTAAACCACCTATAAGCGCCTTAAGCGACAGGCTGGTCTCGGCGAAGGCCAGACTACTCGTCGTAAGGGGGGACTGCCCGGCCGCTACTAAGGAGTTCCCGCGACGTCGTGCCTAACTGGACCCCTCCTGACCAGAAACAAGCACAGAGGCGTCACTGGAGGCGCATTAAAAAGCGCTTCCTACGCACCCCCGTTCACCGCCCGTGAGCTGTGGCCTCGTCGGCAGCATCCTCTCTCACCCGCTTGTCGGCCTCCTTCTGGGACATTACTGCCTCGCAGAAGGAGACCATCGCAGTCCGGGACTCGTCGTCATCGAGCGTCGTGGTGTTGAACCGCACGAAACGCGACCGCATAGCTGTCACTTGACGCCGGTGTTATGTGAGCGAGGTACCCCGGTCGTACCGGCTCAATTCGGCTGCAAAGCAGCATGGCACCATCTCTTACTAGTAGTACTACTTTAGGCTGTGTTTTCGCAACGCAGTCGATTTGTCGTTTCATCGAAAAGACCTCTTGCTTATGGATCTCGTGCTCTTGACACGCTCGTAACACGTTCGTAACACGTTTGCGGGACCTAAGAATTGAGTGGTTTGGCTTAGGTTTTAGTTGAATGTCTGAAGAAGGACTAGGACTCCCGATGAGGAGGAAGTTGACCATTTATTATCAGTTAGTCTATCACCTATTTTAATACCATAAGAGAAAACTAAATTTTTATGTGGAGCCTGTAATTTTTGGAATTAGAAACTGTGTGTCACAAGTTCCTGTATATTTCAAAGATATACTACTCTCAAATATAATGTCGTGCGCCTCTCGGTATACTCACGGTACTTGCGAGGGCTCTTTCCTCAACATGCATTTACTTGACCTCGCAAACTTTATCCAGGGACGTGTTGTCGAGCCCACCGCTGCTGGACTGCGAGGACAAGGCGGACTGGCGCCAGTGCCTACTCGACCGTGACCAGGAGCTGGCGCACGTTGCAGACTTCCGCGCGCGCTTCCGACCGTACGACTTCACCGCCGACGACAGCGACAGCGACTAGGGCGTACACGAGGGGCGTGGCTGCAGGGCCCCGGCATTAAGGTGCCCCCGAGCTTTAGGGAAAGGCTATCCAAAGTAAAAGGCCTCATCTAGACTATAGGCCCGAGAGCTGCAGCGATAGCGTCTGTGCGCTTATAAAACACGACGAACGTGGCCACCGTCGCGTTGAAGATACGGGGCTAAAGTGGGGGCTTTAGGGAAACACGCTAAGCCAGGACTAAAGAGCTCCCCCGGACTATATGCCCCTAGGGCTAAGACCCCCACTTGACTATAGAGCCCCCAGGGCTTAAGGACGAAATTCTTAAAACTAACCCGTTTAAACCATTAGAATGGACATGTTGAAATGGAGCTGCTCTGAACAGCTATGTCACTTTCATGCTTCAAAACTATGTTTGCTATTGGAACAAAAATAGATTAATAAAGCTGCTGTATTTCTTTAATAGGGATGTTGACAGTATTCATATAAAAATATAATTTTGATGTTAATTGGTAGTTTCTATGATAGAATTCTGGAAAAATACAATATTTTCCCTTATTTTTATTTGATTAAATTAATATTTAATAAATAAAATGTAACTAAATTTAAAAAAGGTCACGTGATAATAAACGGAAATGGCGTCACCAGTTCCTATTTAGTGGAAGCGGAAGAATATTGACGTACTTTTATACACCATTTTCCGTACGCAGTACATATTAAAACTAATTTTCAGGCGTTTTGACAGTGTACACACCGTACAACAATTATAAAACTTAGAAGCCATTTTTTATTAACGACAACTAGAATCATTTTATCATTTTTACGATGTTTAACTACATATGACGTCACGTGACAAGTGTTAGCGTTTTGGAACGAAATTTAAAATGCATTATAAAATGCAAGATTTTATAGGCATTAGACGTATTTAAGCAAAAGTTAATAATATTTACGCCTCTATTAGATATTTATAAATGATCTATAAACATTTATGAAAAATGTCAACATCCCTATTAATTATTACTGATCAAATCTTTTTGTCTATGTTATACTCTTATCCTTCTATTACTACATGCCCTCTTAGTATTTAAAAGTCCAGTTTCGAGAAACGGCTTTTGACATATCGAGAGTAGAGCACTACGTCATTGACGCATGAGGCCTGCTGTAGGTTATAAGTGTTATAACTTTGACAGCTCCATGGCATACAAATTACAGTTGAGAAAAAACTTTGTGAAGGAATCTTTATAGCTTAGAAAATTATGTGAGTTTTGATCAAAGATCTTAAAGCTGATCTTAAGTAGGTCTATTTACACCAGTTTTTTACAGCTACATTGAATATGTAATATCGAATGTGTAAATAATAGTTAGTAAGTATTTGTAATTTGATATAGTTTGTTGGAAAATGAACGTAATTTCTTCTTCTTTAAGGTACATATGTATATGTTTATTTCCTTTCGTCCTTTATATGTTTTTACTAATTCTGAATTTTAATATTAACATACATGTTTTACATCTGCGGGTCATACGGCCATTTTGTTTATTTAAACGCTTGAACAAAATTATTTTATTTGGATGATTTTGTCACAATAAAATGAAATAAAAGATGATATCTATTAAATGAATTTTTATTTTCGTTCACATACTGTTTGTAATAACTTGTCTGTTTTATAAAAACATATCTGTAACAACGTGATTAACTAATCCTTACAAGTGTATCCATATATACTTAACGAAATATTAAAAATGATATGGTACATTGACTACATTCGAAATTGTTATGTGTGCATGACTCTGTACATTCATGTTGATATGTAGGTGAATGAGAATTTATTTTTGCCGTGATCATTCATTGAACGCCAAGACGAATTCTTTAGTTGAAATATTTTACTGCTTGTTGATTTTGTTTCTCAAAAGTATTGCTAAAAGTGTATGAACTATGCATGTACATAGGCCGGCCTAGTTACGCATCCTTAAATTTAAAAATAATAATTAAAATGAAGTAAAAGTTCTGAGATTGCAACAGATGGCGCTGTCAGTCTGCAATGTTTTGCGGTTCAAGGTTCATTATATTACTTGCTTTGTGCTGCGGTTTTTAATCCGTCAGCATGGCAAATCCGCCAGCGTGGCAAGGGAAAGTAACGATAGAGATATGTAACAAAATAGATACAGACAGGCCTTGAAGATAAGAAAGGATCATGATCTATCTATTATAGGTGCAACTGCAGTTAATTGAACGTTAAATTTCAAACTCATTCTTTATTTTAAATAAAAAATTGTACACAGATAAATATCGCAAAAATGTTGTTTTATAATAAATATTTATAGACGGAGTATTAAAATGAACGGAGCCATGCACAAACTGCGATGACACTTTATACGTTTGTCGTTTTGTCAAATTTTTCAACTTTGCTCAGTAATAAAATTATACTTTTAATTAAAATCTTTTGAGTGTTAAAATATTCAGAATATGAAATTAAAAGCATAATTTAATTAAGACAAAGTTGGAATATTTGATTGTTTTGATGAGATGAGTTCTTGTCCACAGACAAGAATTCGTTGTTTTTTAAATATGTCGTTGGTTAAACATTATTTAATGATTTTAAGCCACCAAAATAACATTTTTCGACTCATCATACATTTTAATTACAATTACATTATTTAATTGATATACGCCATAAAAAAACTTGTAAGAAGTTTCGATCATTGGATCCGAACAAATTATTGAACTATTAGGTATTTAGCTAACATCCACTAAATGATTAACTTTGATTATCTACTTGGTATTTGTGACTAGATTATATAAAATAGATTTCAATTAAATATAGGGCAGTCTTCGTTGGAATTACGAAAGAGAGTCAACTTAAACGATTGTAAATCACATAAAAACGCACTTAAAACACAAACATGTGTTACCTCATATAAAAATGTCAGACTAAAATTATAGCTACTCGATACAATAATACATATACAGTTAACTTTCTGCCGTATTCACCAAACTATAGGTAAGTGTATTGTCTTGTGTTAATGTTTACTGAGGATTGTATAAATAGCTAACACGATTATTTTACAATATTTAGTTCAATACATATGACTTATACAATAATAAAGCATGAATCATGATACAGACCATCCGATCCGACCATAGTACAGTGCTGCCCTCCTACCCATTCTTAAATCTATGAACGTTTCCATTAACTCGCCTTTATCTAGTTCACACGGAACATTTATGAATATAATTAAACCTATCGTTTACTCGAAAATACATAATATATAATATGTAAAGAGTCGACCATAACGACGTTTATGTAATTAAATAAATACATAAACTATAAAGCTGGTCGGAATTCGACTAGCCTGCACAAGAATTGTGTCTATGGTTAATAAAACATGAGTATTTTAAATTTTAGCTTTACCTTTGTAATTAAATAGCTGTAAGTTGTGCAACTTTAAAATGCTCTATAGTGTACATAATAAGTCGAAACAAATTTATTTAACAATAATTAGAATTTGAGTACTTAGTACACAATTACAATCATGAAATATATTAATGTTATAACATTTTTACAAATTGAGTGAATTGAATTAACATTATAACTTCATTGTACAATTTATGATTTTTTTTATTTTAGTCGTCAAGTGTTTTGATATTAAACAAGAAAAAATCTATATGTATGTACTTGACACGTTTTGGTAATGTGAAAAATATTTAGATATATGATGAAGTGAATATTGATGCGCAAAATTTCATCTTAACATTAGAAATACGTCTTCACTATAGACAAAATTGCTAGATGTCGCTGTGTGAACTCTCTAGAAATGTGCCTGCAGTATACGTTGACCATCGTTATAATGTAGATATCGATAACATTTTCAAACGAAAACAAGATTTTTTATAAACTTTACAACATTTAAACGATACATTATTTATAATGGGATATAATTTTCCAATTACATCCATAACTACTTTAAGACTTTGGTCAATAAGGCATTAAGTTTAAAATATATATTTATTTTAATTATTGTTCTTCTTAAATCTTATATTCGATATTAATAATGCACATTAATTACAAAAATATTTACATAAAGTCATATACTAGGATCGGAAAGTGTAGGGGCGGACTTTCATGTTATTGATATTTTTATTATTTTTTATTTAATGATTTTTATTAAATGTTAATTTAATTATTTGAGATATTCAATAACATAAAAGTTAAAAGACATGCGTTAATACGAAAGCCCTCGAAAATCATCCTTCCCTAGTAAGTAACTCATGAAGCCGATTCAATATCCATGTTTATTTAGAACAATGTCGCTTCCTTGCATCGAATAAATTCTTAAACATCGATTTAGTCACAAGTGTACAAAATAATTCTAGTATGTGGAACTAAGTACAATATTTAGTTTGCAATATCTATCTATCTACAATCATATTATGTACAAGACTAGATTACTTTGGCAACAGTTTTGGGGTCATAATTTTGCAGTTAATCCGAATAATTCAACGAATCTCGTCTTAAAATCGATTTGATTGTTGAAAGTCGATTAAATTGTATACCATTTATTTATTTTGTAGATGTACACGTCTCAATTTCGTTTCAAAATTCTTCGTCATTTAAATGTCGTCGAATTTCATTTTATCTTAAACATACTGGTTATATATTAACATTATATTAGAAAACCATATTCCTGGAATGTAGCATTCATAGAATCGTTGCTTTGTCTAGTTACGTAAAAACGTTAAAATTCTCAATTAAAATTTAAATCTGGAGTATAAATATAAGGATACTATCTCATAAAGGAGCAAAATTTTAAGTGTCCATTTGTACGGTGTAAATAACAGTTCCAAAACCGTCCACAATGGTGCTGGTGTAAGATATGAATGTAAGTAGCTGTCTTAGACGAATTGTATGGACACTTTTTATACACAGAGATGGCAGTCCTTACTTCAAAATACTCCATGTTTCATGCAAATGATGGTCATTGAAGTTAATGTAATCTTTGTATAATATAGGTATTTAAATTTTAAAATATTGTACAATTGTAGGTGGGCAAATTGTATAAATAAAAAAATTGGCAGTGTAAGACTTAATCCTCTATCAGTTTCATTGTCTTTTTTTAAAGAAAAAACAATTTATTCATGTAAATTTGATAAATACCGAAAAAACAAGCATGAAACTTAAATAGAAATAAAAAAGTTTGAATTATTTTTATTAATTAAGTTTTTAAATTCGTACTGTAAACATTTTAGACATAGATAGATACTAATACAAAAGATCCCAACTATTACAAAAATTGCGCTTTGTCTGTATGAATGTTTACACTTTCGTCTCTCAACAGCGTGATGTTTTCTAGTAACTATAGTAGTAATAACTTTAATTCGTTATATACAGAGTAGAGACAAGGAGGACCCACCTCTGTGTATGAAACAGGTACTGGAAACTATTTATTTTCCGTATAAAGCGGAAAACTTATTCAACTTTCGCCTCATATAAGATCCGCCTCCTTATCTCTTCCCTCTTAAATTCTTTAGCGTGAACGACGACGAATCTTCTTCGTCAAATTGTTAAGATTATTTAATAGTAACTAGAACTGTAGAGATTCACTTTCACTGTTAAAATTGTGATTATATTGTTCTATTTCATTTATAAATATATTACACCAAGTAATTTTACTTATTTCTCAGTTACAATTTACTGTATGAATACATTCGAGGACAGAAGAGCTAAGTTCAGAAAATATTCGAAAAATTTCGTATAGCGCAAATTTATCTGACTGGGTTGAATTTAGTTTCACGAAGTGAAGAAATCGTACGAGTCACGCATTTGTGTCTTCACTTATAGCTAACTTTAGTCAAGTCACGTAAAAATGCTCCAATAGCACTCATCGAGCATAAAGCCGGTTGAAGTGGTAATATTAGCCAAAAATGTCTGAAACTGGTCAGTGATTTGTCTCTGACACATTGTCATTCACCCTTAAACAGTACCGCACCGGTTCCGGTGATATGCTCGATGGAGAGACCCAACGCTTAGAGGAAAGTGGTTCTTTCATTGACTTCGATTCTTAGTTTCGATTGCAAAACTGGCATTGAGTTTCTTAACGATCGCTGTTCGAACTGTGGTTCGGCCGATGTGGCTTCGTCCTGCGGCTGCATGAAAATGAAAAAAGTGGGTATACTTACACTGTACATTCAATTCGTAAACACGGGATGAAATACGCAAAAAAATATCATAGCACACACACGATTCTTGCTACGAATAAGTTTGTAAAAATCCAAAGTGGAATAGATGCGCTTTTAAAGGAAACTGATTACTAGAGTACTTAAAAAAGGACTTCAAGTTCTTACTTGGCTGATATATATCATGAAATATCCTGATTAAGTATAGGGGGGTCGTGCTAGAATAATTTAACTTATTAGATCTAGGCTTTTTATTAGTGATAATTTCATAAGTAATAATTTTTTTTTTCTTTGCAAAATTTTTAATTTAAAGGCGCACTCATTCCACTCGGTTTTTACGAGCCGACGCGCGGCAAGAATTCAAAAAAAGAACTGTCATGAGACAGATGCAATCGAACACGAATCGAATCTTCCAGATGCCTCCGTCCACTCATGCATTACCTCGCAGCTCACACGTTAATCTGGAAGGCTTCGCGCGTCAGCTTGTCTCCGCGCTTGCGTCGCTCGCACTCGGTGTCGTCTGAAAACCGCGACGGAGGGTGGATGTGCTCGTTGAACGACGGGTAGTTGGAAATACTGGACCCACAAATATAGTTTGTGTTACATCCAGCTACGAGCCTAATACGAACCTCATTAGAATTATTAATGGCCAATGGGATGCGGGGATGCGGAAGATGTATTCGACATGAATGAGTTAGAATGTTGATGGTTCCAAAAGGTTCGTTTGAATATCTATTATATCTATAACTATGGACTATGGATGTCTTAACACTAAAGTTAAAAGTGCAAATAATGTTTTCAACATTTCGTTTGATTGCGAATGAAATGTTATGATGGAGATAGGATAAAAAGTGCACGAAGAAGTAAGACACGTGTTCAACATTATAGCAGATATTGATCATCTATGATCAACACGATGGAAACATGAAATTAAATTAGTAAAGGCACTATACTACATTTTTTTCAGTTCATGAACACAGCATTCTCAATGCCGAAATATTGAGCTCCGCGTTATAAAAGTGAAGAGTACGACAATATGATCCGTTTTAAACAGTTTTTACTAAACTATACTGTCATAATAAGTTGTTGGCCTTCGCAAGGCCTCACATTGGTGCTACCATAGAGTGATACCTGAATGTGGTTTCGTCGTTGTGGCTGCTGTACCCGCTGGAGGAGCGCACGTGCCGCTTGCCCAGGGCCCCGGCCTTGCCCTTCCGCGACGGGAAGGCCTTCCTCACCACACCACCCACAGAGTTCTCCGAGGACGACGACGACTCCTCCCGCTCTACGCTTGGGTCTGGTGCAATAATAAGAACGTTATTATCTAGCATATTAATAACATATTATGATAATTGCCTGGCAAAAATTTTTTTTCAGCCATTTTTGTGGAGGTCTAATAATTTGGGAATGCTAGTGGCAAAAAATAGGTAAAATAATATTTGCTACAGTTCTATAACCCTAAAATTCGATATTATTAATTCAGTTGAAAGTCAGCGTCAGGAAACATTTTCCTGACACAATGCTGAACTGGACCATTTTGACCCACACGTGAGACACACACTACACACAATACTATTTTTTTTTGCATTGAAAGAAAAAAAAATTGTTGGCTAGACGGAAAAAATTAAGACCAAAAGTTGTAACGACACCTTTTGGCTATAGTTGTAAGCCGTGCGGCGTGCGCGTGTATCTCTGTCTGTCTCTCTCTCTCTCTCTCAAAGAAACTTCGTTCCATCCGGGTGTCCTTTGACCTTCTTTAGTATTTTTTTT
This sequence comes from Helleia helle, assembly GCA_963853865.1. NCBI lineage: Eukaryota > Metazoa > Arthropoda > Insecta > Lepidoptera > Lycaenidae > Helleia > Helleia helle. The sequence continues at coordinate 11,242,026 of OY971433.1, read as the reverse complement.
CTGTGTATCTCTTTATATGTATGTCTCCTGTTTGTGTGATAAATGTTTCTTTCTTTCTTTATATTATACCTCCACCTTTACAATAAAACAAAAGAAAAAGCCCGTCACGGGACGCCAGCCAGATGTTAATATATTATCACCAATGATAATATAATTAGAATTCATGACTAATAAAACTCCATACCGAAAGATGAAATACAATATGTAGGTACTACTGTGTTACAACTTACAAGACAACATAATATACAACTTGGTTTCGACAAGTGAAAGCACTTTTGGTCCTATCAAGTAGAAGAGTTCTTTTCTAAATGCCTTTAAAATTATAGAAAATATTTACCGTTAATAATGACATGCGCAAATGCGTCATGGCGTCTTCGTTCACGGCCTTCGAGTTGATTTTACCGCCAAGTCGCGCCACCGCACGCGTTACGCGGCCATACGCACAGATATGCGGTTTTGTGAGTAAAATGTGGTGAAATCGACGACTTTAAATCGTAGCCATTCCGCGCCTTAAGGCGTCCATAAATGTTTCAATCAAAAATCTGGATTTCAATAATACCTTTAGTCAAAATTTTACTGAGTTCAGGTGACCTTAAAATTCTACATATCTACAAAAAGATAGAGATTGTTTTGGGGTCATAAAATAGGGTCATACAGGCTGTGGGGTGGGCGGGGCGCAGACGCGCGGGCTCGCTGTCAGAGCGCGGCGCGGACGCGTCGTCGCTGGCGTCGTCTTCGTACTCTGTAATGGGCAGGTGCAGCGTTAATATCTTCTTCACCTCCGAGTCCGTCGAGCCCAAGTTGTCCGACTCTGCAAAACAATCGTTCACACACACTGTAACACACACAACAGAAATATTCAAACGACATGTGTCACATGAGGTGTTGTGACTTACAACTATTATGTTGCAAAAAATGAGCTTAGCGATACATTAATGAACATTTCTGCAACAAATATAATGTAAAATAAAACGTGTTAAGATGCAAGTGCGGGAGTAATATATATAATGTAGATGGATTTGTCAAACGCTATGGTCTATGATCATGGATTTAGAAATGGAGTGATATCGAATTCCAAATAGTAAGTACACATAATGGGCAATCGATGGATGTATATAGGACGATACATTATGTGCATGCTTACCTTTATAAATTACAACACCAGTTACGCTTCCCTCAGGTTGCATAAAAGGCGATCATTTTGTCAAATTCAAATATCAATACTTAAACATAATGGGTTAACTTAATTATAGGTGCAGTCTACGTAAATAAAACTAATGTAGCTAACTACTTATAGGTCAGCGTCGGCTGGTCCAATACACGTACCTTGGCTCTCCGAGTGCGGGTCTCGGAGTCTATTTCCTTTTCTACGTACTTTCGTATATTCTGGCTCTTTTCCCTGCCAATAAAAACATTATTAATACCAATATTCAACACACATAATGCAGTATTGTATGAAGACAAATATTTACGTAATAAAATCAATAGAACAATATCGTAAATGTTAATTTTCGCCATTTTTGTTAATTACGTGAACAAAAATCTTAAAATGCAAAAAGAAGGAGGAAATAAATTGCTTGCTACGAAGACAAAAAATTACAATAGTTTTTTAAATGTATAATTGGGAGTTTAAAAGATAATATAATAATTAATTCGCAGTGCTGAAAAGTTGAAAATGATGCAGACAGCAAGTTGGAGCTAACGTTTTTTAAACATTGTACCAGAAAAATAGAAAACGTCATTTAAATTTGAAAATGGTGAAAGTAAAAGTTGTTGCGTTTATTACCTTGTATTTATCGTTTTGCTTCAGATCATGGTAGACAAAGGAGCCGCGGACAGAGTGGTAGGGCCCGCTATAAACGTTCCCGCTGTAGCTACTCTCACTATAGGCGTTGGGCTTCGTCAGCTGAAATGTGGCGTAGGGGCATATGTCTTCGATGTATTCTGGAAAAAAATCAACAAAATTAGTTGCTATACTTGATCTTGATGTATAGATAGTTGATCTGGGATGGTTAAACTCTAAATCAGGGAAGTCAGTAGCTTTAAAAAGAGATTGACGTTTCATGTACGAATCTCTCCTGTACATCTTGTTTACGTCTGTTTTCATCGTGTCAACACTTCGTTTACGTCTCATTTCAGCTTGTCTATGTCTGCCTCCACCTTGTCTACACTTCGTCTACGCTTCATGTACATCTTGTCTACGTCTGTCTACACCTTGTCTACACTTCGTACCTATACATCTCATCTACACCTTGTCTACGTCTATCTACACTTCGTCTACGCCACATGTACATCTTTTCTACTTCTGTCTACACCTTGTCTACACTTCGTCTGCGTCTCATCTACATCTCGTCTACCTCTGTCTACACTTCGTCTACGTGTCATGTACATCTTGCCTACGTCTGTCTACACTTCGTCTACGTTTTATGTACATCTTGTCTACGTCTGTCTACAACTTGTCTACACTTCGTCTACATCTCATCTACATCTTGTCTACGTCTTGCCTAAGTCTTGTCTACATTTTGTATATTTGTTACCGTTGGAGGCATGTTTGTAGTGGTGCTGCGGCGCCGGGTGCTGCGCGCGGGTGGCGAGGTACTGCTGGTCTCTGTTCACTTTGTTCTGCAGCTGCGCCACCGACGGCGACTCGCCTACTCCCGTCTCCGTTTGCACTGTCTCGGTACCGCCTCCTTCTGGAAGAGTACAGACATAGAATAATATGACAGTTGATAGCTTGGTGCATTGAAATACACACAATTATCACTGCTAGGTTAGGAGGAAAATCTGTGGAATAAACGATAGTGCCGCATTCTTCTACATTGGTACCGCCATCTCGTAATATACTTTTATACTATACAGAATATATTTAATTTTTTTTTATTATATAATACACATATTGAATACACATCCATGACCCAGGATCACAGATTTTTTTTGATCCCTGGCGGGATTCGAACCCGCCACCTCCCTCAGGGTCGCCAACACGTTAAACATTGAGCGACAGATGTCGTCCCTGATAAGAGCAAGGTATGTTGTCACAATTCTAAGATGAAAGATACCTTGAGGTTCTTACGAAACTAGCGAGTAAATTATGTAAAAGTTGCTTGTATTTTGTACAAATGTACGTGCGCGTCGTATTGTGTGGCGGGTCACCAACATCGCTCTGTCAAAATCGGGACGAGGTGAGAAATGTGTAGTACGTACTGTTCCTGCGCACGAGCAGCACGATGGCGACGAGCGCGGCTAGCACGAGCAGCGACAGCGCGGCCGGCAGCAGCACGCGCGCGCCGCCCAGCCCGCGCGCCCCGCCCGCCGGCGCCGCGGGGGACACCTCGCCCTCCACCACTGTAATTACGGGTGTTTACAGTGTAACTCGGGTAAACACTCAGATGGAAATGTCACTAAACACCGGAGTGTTTATAAATATGTATATTTTCAAAACCTCATAACTATGTCAAAAACAAATATTTAAAAAAAATGCGCATTTTTAATGACGAATCAGATTAGTGACTGAATATAACATTAAATTTCCTTTCATAATTTTAAATTGTATCTATAATATTATGTGTGTATCAGTTGTCTGGTTACCACAAGAACAGGCTGCGACTAGTTTGGGATCAGATGGCCGTGTGTGATTTGTCCCAACATATTATTATTAATTAACGGTGTATAAGCAGTACTGACGTCCCGTAAGTGAGTGCGTGGTGAAGTTGTAGAGTGCGAGCGCGTGGCCCGCGTTGTTGTGGGCGGTGATGCGCAGCTGGTAGTGCGCGCCCGCCGCTAGCCCGCCCACGCTGAACACGCGCTCCGTAGCCTGCACGCTGTTAGACACTAGCCGCCACTGGAACATGCATGTTACAGTTCAGTCCGGTTCGGTTCGGTTCGGTCGGGTTCGGTTCGATTCGGTACGGTTCGGTCGGATTTTAATCGATTTGGTGAGGTTCAGTTTAGTTTAGTTTTACACATGCTAGAATCTATTCGATTTCATAACATTAGATGTGGCGTGATAGAAAATATATTTGAAATAGAATACGAATATTATGTTAAGAAACAAATCAGGTATTGTGGCAATAAAGGAATTTGGAATAAAGGTAATAGATTTTTTAAACAAGCTATAGGGGGTCACCTTGCAACCAGACTACATACAGACTTAACTACGTATAAATACAAATCCTTAATTGCCATGCCGATTATTAGCGAGTCCGCTATGGGCAAAAATGTAGGTTTTTTTATCCTACATTTTTGCCCATTGTAAGACAAGAAAGTCGCATGGTGTTATAGTTAAAACGTTAGAATAAGGTTGCTTAGGTAGGTATATTTACTTTAGGTTCGTAATAGCATTAAAAATAAAATAAAATACTTTATTTCAGGCCAATGATCCATTATATGATGTTAGTAATACACATTTAAACAATGTGAGTAATAATCAAAATAAACGGTTTTAATTCATATATCTGTTGCACTCACCTCACTCATGTAACCAATGCGCCTTAATAGTACAACACTGCTTAACGCTAATGACCCTGAGAATGCAATTGACGCACCTGACGTAGCTTTAAAAGTTTTAAAGGCAATACCTGTGACTGTCCAACTTCTCGGTACTCGATGACGAAGTAGAGTATCCCGCAGCCGCCGTCGCCCCACGAGTCGAGCCACACTGTCACCGTTGTCGTGTTCAGCGTTATCATTTGAGAGTGCTTCGGCTTCACCGGTACTGGAAACAAAATGAATATTAAGACTCCGTTCATACGTCTAATTTACAAGTGTAAAAGGAAGGTTAATCTTCACATAGATATACAATTTTAAAAAGTATGGTTTGCAAAAAAGTTTTTTGGGAGATCTTTGGAACGGAAACATATTTGTCGACGTTTTGACAGTTGTGGGCTACCTGACACTCCAGATTAGCCAGGATCGACAGCGTAACCAATAAATTACTCTTTGATACGATCTCAGGGAGCCGTGAGGATATGCTTTCACCTTGACACGCTACGTAGATATAATGGTTTTATGAAGGATATAAATGTAGAATTGCATTGAACTTCTAAATGATGAACGAGACCAAGGAGGAACGACAAGGAACCAGAGCGCGATGTCACAGAGTAGGTAGATTAAGCTACTTCCAAATTAAATTTCTAAAAACTATCTTTCTTTATTGGTCTTCTTCAAACTACCCATGCCCTTAATGTACGCGTGCACCATGTTACCGAATAGTTTGGTCTACTCCCGCAAGACAAACTGCACTTATAACAAACCGTTGGTCCATCTCCTAACTACCCATGCCTTTAGTGTACAACATGTCATAGAGTAGTTTGGTCTACTGCCGATGCATCACAGTCAAAATAAAAAAAAAAAATCAAAATCAAACATTTTTATTCAAAATAGTACTAATACAATATCTTTTTGAACGTCAATTGAATCTACCACCGATTCCAAGGTAAGCCCACTGAGAAGAACCGGCGAAACAAACTCAGTGGAACTAATCTTTTCAAATAATATATATTATACTAGTGGCACCGACAGACGTTGTCCTGTACAAAATATGTTTTTTTGTGAATCTAAACCATCCTCGAATCCCCTTGAACTCACATAAAAAATTTCATCAAAATCGGTCCAGCCGCTTAGTAGGAGTTCAGTGACATACACACGCACAGAAGAATTATATATATAAAGATAACAATTTTAACATCTTATCCTGAAATGCCCGGGAGGAACGCCTTATTCCCAGGGTGTGGTATCTTCCATGAAATCTTTTACTTTATAATATCCTTTACCACACTAACGCTCTTTAACAACTTTTTTGAATTTTTTTATGCAGAGCTTTTGAACGTTTTCTGGGATCCTATTGTAAAAGCGTATACAGTTGCCTTTAAAAAAATTGCTTACTTTCGAAAGTCTAATCATTGGTGCATCTAACCTGTGTCTATTACGTGTATTCCTACTATGAATATCACTTTTCTTAGAAAATTCATTTATGTTTTCCGGACATACAGTAAATTTTCTAAGATGTATTGAGAGGCGACAGTCAGAATTCCTATTTCTTTAAAATTTTCTCTCAAAGATGAATAGGGAGGCAACTTGTAAATTGCACGAATAGCCCGCTTCTGCAGCACAAAAATGTTGTTTATGTCGGCCGCATTTCCCCATAAAAGTATGCTATAAGACATAATGCTATGAAAGTAGCTAAAATATTTTAGTGTAGATTAGTTTTCTTCCAAATATTCTTGGTATATGTCCAAACTCACCGGTGCCCTTGGTGTAGGCGTGTACTATGTCACAGGGCAGGCCCGTGCCGATCCGGTTGAAGGCGGTGATGTAGAGCTGATAGCGCGTGCCACACCAAAGGTTGGGCAGCACATGCTCCGACGCGCCCGCCTCCACCTGCAGCTCCTCCCAGTCGCCGTGCTCGCGCTTGTAGTTTATCACGTAGCCTGGAATTGAACAGTAGGTATCTATATTTTAATCACTTAAGAGAGGATAATTAAAATATTTAGGTAAATACTAATTTTTTGACAAATAACCGCCTATATAAGCGCCATTTCTTCTGTCATACACACATTAACAACACTAGATTATATCAGGCTCCGGATACCAGCGGACATAAAATCGTATTTTGTATACTTTTTTATAGAACTAAGGACAGTAAAAAGTATTAAGGCGACGCATTGTTAAACTATAAAAGCGACGGAGCGTCCTGAGCGGGGTGTGGCTTTCCATACGTGCGCGAGCGTATTACTAAAGCACGTCAACGATGAAATGTTTTTTGTTATTTTATTGCGTTAAAATGATAATTGCAGAAATTCCTCCTACAATTTTAAAGAACTTGTATAGACTCATCCACGAAGTAGGTTAAGAGACGTAAACCAGTCCCGATTGTCCATAAGATGTGAATATCTTTTAAAAAAGTGGTATGTCTGATATTTTTTTCTCTGTTACAAAAGTTATCTAATCATGTATTGAAAACTAACAAAATAAGGTTTTTATTATGAACTATTAGGTCAAGTACATTCGTTTTGGAATTACTTTATAAATTGAAATTATTGACGCCAAAATTTCCAATGCGTCCTCTTAAGGAACGAAAAAAAAACACCTTTTAGTGCCTTTTCACACGCCCCGGGTGTCGGCTACCCGGCAACCGTGACGTGTGATAAGGCACTTACAGTATCGTTGGGAACCCTCCGGGGGACACGTATAATATGAATCTGACCTAGGATGGGACTGCCGCCGTCGCCCTGGTCACTCCACTGCAGGTGCAGCGAGTCTGCGTACGAGTCGACCACAGCCAGGACGGGCGGCTGCGGCGGCACCTTTACATGCACGCCGTACGTCACCTCGTCACGCCCGTGCACGTTCTCCACCACGCACGTGTAGTTGCCGCTGTCCGCGTATTGTGTCATACTGTGGATGATTAATACTTGGATAAGATTTTGAGTGGGTTGGAGGGGCTGGGAGGAACGCCCTATTCCCAAGGTGTGGTATCTTCCATAAAATTTTTGACTTTATAAATTCATCACACAAATTATTTGCACTTGGCGGGATTCGAACGCGCGACGGCTACGTAAAGTGGCGATTCTGACTACTCGAACAGTGGCTTCCACAAATCCTTGTTTTCATTTTCAGCTGTAATTCTACTTTTCCAGTATCGAAAAAGTCATGAATTCTGTTAAAATTGTTTAAATGATCTTTATATACTTATATATACTGATAACGGAGGTTTTAATTAAGATATTCGGAAATATAGGATCAAATTCTTCTATACAAAATATTATTAAGACAACCTAGCAAATATATTTCTTCCTAACAATATCCTATTAATATTACAAACGCGAATGTTTGTAAAAATAAAATATGGATGTACGTTTGTTACTCTTTCACGCAAAAACTACTGAATGGATTTTAATGAAACTACGATCTGATCTGATGTATAAACTATGTAAGTTTATACATCAGAATATCATATAGGTTATAATTTATCCATGTACTCTCACGGGAAGTACCGGGGGAGAAACCGCGGGGCGCTGCTAGTCCTACTATCTTACTATATTTTAATTAATATTATAAATGTGAAAGTAAGTTTGTTACGCTTTCACGCGAAAACTACTTAAGGCGGGCCCCTTTCCCGATAAACGGCATTTTGAATTCTGTTTTATTTAGAAATTAAGCCGATTTAAGTTTTGACAAAAATATTTGTTATTTAAACCTCCATTATCATAATATTTCGATTGTTCGATACACGATTACTTATATTTTGCTGCATTAAAAAAATTGCAAAGATAGGTCAAAATTGAGATGAAAAAACCATTTAATTTGAGTAATATCAGATTCTGTACAATAAAACTTATACCATAATAAACATTGTAGAAAATGTCGTCGTTGTCGGTCGTCATAAATTATTTTTTTATAAATCCCTCCCTTCAATTAAATAAATATGTGGTTTCACTCGCTGCCAAAGCGCTCGACGCGGTTGCGAGCTCCATACTAAATTCAGTTCTCGGACAGCCCCGCCTTAACCGATCATCATGAAACTTTGTACATATATTCTTGGAGGTATTAGAAGTAACAAAGGATACTTTTTATGACAAAAAAATTATTCTGCGCAGACGAAGTTGCGGGCACCAGCTAGTATTAAATATAGCGGCGCCCCAGTCCCTTTTGATTTATCTCTTAAGTATTGCTTTACATTTGATAATCAGTATGTAGGTTCGAAGCAGATGATAGGTACAAACGAGTCTTTATTAATTCAACCACAGTACTTCGACGATTGCTGTAATCTTACCTAATAATCAGTGTCCCCTCGCTAGTGACGTTCTTCCTTAAAGTGGACTCCAACAGGGCTCCGTTCATACTCCACGTGGTCGACGGCGTTGGGATGCCCACTTTATTACACGCTAGGGATATGTTTTCCTTCCACGGCGTCACTATGCTTCGACTGAACGAGGTTATCCTTGCTGGCACTGAAATTATATTTGGATAAATAGGTATAATAATATAAAAGTATGGTTTGAATGATTCATTAATTTTAATCACCAGTAGGTATAGGTAGGTAGCTATACATTCACTCGATCGCAAAGACACCAAGAACCCAGAAAACACTTCAGTGCATTGCGGTCTTCTATTAAATTAATGATATATCAAGTCAAAATATAATATGCAATCAACTTAAAAAACTCTATCAAATTTTTATCTAATACTTATTTTCACGGATCATTGAATATAATTTTAAGTAGACACGAAATGTCGACAGTGTGAAAAAAGGTCATGATAGTGTGTCAAAAATGGCACGACAGTGTGTCAAAGATGTCACGATAGTGTGTCAAATTGTCATGCCAATGAGTCAAAAATGTCATGACAGTATGTCAAAAATGTCATAACGGTGTGTCAAAATTGCCATGACAGCTATGAGTCAAAAATGTCATGACAGTGTGACCTAAATATCATGGAAGTGTGACCAAAATGGCATGGCGGTGTGTCCAAAATGTCATGACAGTGTGGAAAAAGCGAAGCAATCATTTCTCTGTATTCTCTTTAGAACTGTCACTCACCGGTATCAGAAGGCAGCACGGTGAGTACCCTGGTGGCGTCTCCTTCCCCCAGCCTGGTGGCCGCGGACACCCAGAACTGGTGGGCGGCGCGGGCGGGCGAGCGCGCGCTCTCGTGGGACAGAGTGCTGGGGGATAGCATGCGCTTGTGGGTGCCCTCCTGGAAAAGGAAACAAATAGGGTACTTAGTAAATTTAGATTTATTAGATGCGAGGATTAGAGAAAGAGACAGAGAGAGAGAGAGAGAGACAGAGAGAGAGAGAGACAGAGAGAGAGAGAGACAGAGACAGGAGAGTTTCCTAAAATCTGTAATTGATGTATGCACAATACAAACACCATACCAGCAACAATAAACAGAAAGTCTCATAGGCAATGCCTAAATATCGTGCCCCGCGAAATAGAAATGTGAAACTAGTAAATGTCACGTTTTAAAATAGTCATACTGTAGCACAAATAACCATGTCAATTTAAAATAATATAGCGCCACTTCTTACTTGAAAGAGCCGAATTCATGCATACTGAAATTCACTTATTTCGCTTCACGGTAAAGATAATAATTATAAACTTGCAAATAAAGAAAGTTTTTACAATTTATTATGAAATATGATTATGTACGCTTACCTCTCTACCGTCCTCAATAACGCTCATATACAGCGTGTACCCAACTAGAACACCATTCGGAGACGCCGGAGGGAGCCACGACACCAAGATCTTGTTCCGAGAGGACACCACAGCTTTGATATCGGCAGGCGCGGAAGGAACTGGAAAACAATACACGCTCCATTGGATGTACTTGTGACTAGTATATAACTAATATCTATATCCTAACTTTTGCTGTATAACTTAATTTCGTTTTCGCATTGTCCAAATGTATATTTATTGTAGCTCGTTATTACAAAATAAATAATATTAACTTCACCTGTATTCATGTAATGGATTATTTAAGTGAGATTTTGATCCACTTCAAGATGTTACGAATAATAAAACAATATTGACAACTTTTTAACCAAAAGAAAAAAACATTGTTTGAAAAAAAAACAATATATTTGATTGCCATGTCTGTTTTGCCCAAAATATCTAGTCTCTTTCACTGTACCGTCTTCCTCGGTGTGGCAGTAGACGGGGGCAGCGCGGACGCCGTCGCCTGCGGCTGTGAAGGCGCATACGGTAACTGAGTAGTTGGTGTATCGCCGCAGGCCGGACAGAGTCGTGTGCAGACCCGATATCTGCTTCGTCACTGCCTCTTCGCTGCCTGAAAATATTGCAATAGAAGATTTGTATTTCACAGATGAATGAGTCATTGCAATCTTGTACTGTCCCGCTCTTGTCAACGTATCGTGAAAAGGCATTAAAAATAAAACCATAGCAATTTTCCCATTAATGAATAATTAAAGAGGCTCGTAGTGAAATAGGAAAAATAAGGAAACTTCACAAACGTGTGTGCGTGTGTTTGTGTGTGTTTGTGTGTGTGTGTGTGTGTGTGTGTGTGTGTGTGTGTGTGTGTGTGTGTGTGCGTGTGTTTGTGTGTGTTTGTGTGTGTGTGTGTGTGTGTGTCTGTGTGTGTGTGTGTGACAGTAAAGTGTCAACTCTACAGTCTACAGTTACCAGACATTGCACCAATTAGAGCTGGGATCTGATTAATACTCACCATACCAATCAGTGACGGGAGCGTAAGTGACCCTGTACCCTTGCAGCACCCCGTTCCTCCCACGGAGGGGCGGCGGCTCCCACGTCACTCGCACCGACTGCGAGCTCAGCGCAGAGCATTGCAGCGAGCCCGGGGGTAGACTCGGTACTGGAATAACGAAACTTTTATGTTTACCCTTGTTTTTTTGTCTCCGGAGCCATCCTTGTGTTTGTAAATGTACGTATTTGTCTTTGTGTGCGTAAGCTCGGGAGCGTTCAGATCCGTACGCTGATACGCTCCCTGTAGTTACGCACACAAGAACGCACGTGTGTCCGCATCACAACTACAAGTATGGACCACGCGCTTTCTATACGTTTGTATATGACAAAGTTGCGATTTTGATCGGATCTATTTCTTACTTTTAACGTTGCCTTAAATGAGTAGGAACATACCGTCCTCCATGGTGGTGGCGGTGGTGGGCGGGGAGGCGGGCCCGGCGCCGCGGCTGTTGTATGCCTGGACGACGACGGCGTACGCGGCGTGTTTCTGTAGCCCGGCGAGCGTGGTCCGAGCTCGCGCCGCGCCTGCGCCCTCAACCGTGCGGACCGTGTAGGACGCGCCGCCCGGACCGCTCGCGCTCAGCACCGTGCTGTTGCTGTTTAACTGGACAATCGCACATTGCATAAATAATGACAGACGGTCAAAGGACACTTTAAGTAGCGGTCGCGAATTCCGCCAAGTGCATAATTTGTATGTAGAATATATGTCTGCATCGGGTCATGGTCGTGTATACATATATCTATACAGAGAAATAAAATTGTATTGTCTGTATGTAATATTAAAATAACCTCTTTTTACTAAATGATTATGGATACAAACATATACTACTTACATAATATTATACTAAACGGTAAATATACTAAAATATTATTTTTTACAATTTTGGTCTGTCTGTCTGTTGGTTCCGGCTAAACTCAAGAACGGCGGGATGATTTTGACGGGACTTTCACTGGCAGATAGCTGATGTTATAAGGAGTAACTTAGGTTGTAAAATTAATCATCATTCATCCGGATACTGCTATAAATCCAAGTTAACGCGGGCGAAGCTGCGGGCAACTGCTAGTAAAGAATAAAATTAGCCACGTACCTCTTGAAACCCCACGTAGTATCCTAAAATATTTCCATTCCAAAGATCCCTTTGCGGTGGGTCCCAGCTGACCGTCAATTCTGTTGAACTCTTCGCCTCTACCCTTACGTCCAAGGGAGGTCCACTCGGTACTGAAAATGAATAGATATTAAAATTCGAGTACCATTTCGGTGTTAAAAAAGAATGTGGTTATTTTTCTCTAACTAGAAATATGAAATTATTATTTCTATTCTTTCAATGTGTTCATTGTTCTTTTAAGGGTTCCATAACCCCAAATGTGAAAATTACTTCTCATATTACCATGGTACCAATTCTCGTATTACCAACGTACGAGGGGCGGCTAAAAAGTTTTGAGCGTTAGGCATAAAAAGTTTGTATATATTTTTTTATTAACTTGACTTCAATACACTTCTTACATACGTCTTAAATTAGGTGCTATCAGAAATGTAAAAATCTTTTTAACCGCCATAAAATCCGAAAAAAGCTGTTTCATTATAATAAAGAGAATTTTTAAGCAATACTCAAACGATTGAGTTCAATTTTTCGCTCATTACCTTCTTCAGTAGTTGTGACTTGTACCAATTGGCTGGGCTCACTCTGGCCGAGCCTGTTCTCGGCGATGATCCTCAGGTGGTAGGAAGTGGCTGGCTGCAGGTTCTGCACGCTGGCTGACGTCACGCTGCCGGGAACTATCACCTTCTGAGGCGTTGTTGGCCAAGGTTCTGTAAAGTCAATTTATTTTCTATTTATCATCATCGTACTCTTTTAGTGTGTGTGCTAGGTACGTTCCTCGAAATCTGGCGAGGGTATTGGAGTTCACATAGGTAGTAAGAGGTAGTGCCATGCAGCATTGCAGCCGAACTGGGCCGGCACGACCGGGGTAGTACCTCTCGCTCACATAACACTGGCGTCAAGTGACAGCTATGCTGTCGCGTTTCGTACGGTTTGTGAGTTTCTGGCGGCCCATTGGGGGGGAAAAGGAAAGGGAGGGCGGCGCATCTGCGTGGCCTTGGTTGTGCGGATATGTATGGGCGTCGGCGCCGTGAGGCTCTGACTGCTCGTTTGCCCCCTGATGACATAAAAAAAAAAGATATGTGCTGGCCCAATGCGGCATGAACTTCACACACCTTCAAAGACTTAATCTCATCAGGCATGCAGGTTTCCTCAAGATATTTTCCTTCAACACGTAAGCGATGCTCTCATATTCAGGTGCACGGGGAAATTAAGAAGAACTTATTTCAGATTCAGGATCGAATCCAAACCTCATAGCCACTTGACATTCGCTCCTCGCGCGACTCGATATTCTATGAAAGCAAATTTTTTTTAAATATAGTACATATACAATGTAAAATATATGTATAGTATAAGCACAGTGTAAATACATGATTTGGTTATACTGTGGTATAAGTATTAAATATATTTCCGTTGTCTGGTTGGTACCCGTAACACAAGTTCTTCGAGAACTCACCACGGGACCAGATTGACGTGGTGTAAAAGCATCCATAGATTATTATAGTAAATTATTATTATTATGTATTAATGTAACTATTGAACATAAAATTAAGTGGACTATCGGTTCTAAAGTGAGCTGGTGATATTTTACAATATATTTCTATTGTGTTTTGTAACAAATAAATAGCTATCACAAAAAAATATGCGCAGGGCATCGCCTACTAAATATATTTATTTATATTATTACATGAGATATTATCTACGGTATCGTGGGCTATTAGTTTTATCTAATTATGTTTGACTAAAACAATTATTTATTCAATTTGTCAAAGTTTTAAACTCTAATTCATCATTCGATAGAATTAATAAAGACTCATAAATTACAATGAAACTTTGCTCAGACAAGTTTGTTCATTTTATTAGTGTAAACGATATTATAGGGGAATAATAATAAATTGTTATAACTACAATGGTCTTTTTACAAAGGTGAGAAGGTTGTTCGTTGCTATGACTAAGGCTAAAATTAATAAAATAAGTGTTTGCACGTAATTTTTACACGTGATTCGAATCTTTATACAAACCTCAGTTAAGCTCTAGTCGCGCCAAAAGAAGTTTTATTTAAAGAGAGAAAGAAAATGTTTACTCGCACCTCTTTCTCTAGCCCCTACAGTAATATACGAAACTGTCACTCTCTCTCTTCCTATTTTCACTATATAATTTATATCTCCCTCTTAACTTCCGTTTGCATCGTCGGTCACACTTTTCGTAACGCTCTCGTCACGCATTCACTAGCTTAATACTCGTTCGTACAGAAGGTTTATTTCAATAATGCAATAAAATAAAGAAACGCGCACACAATCAAAGAGCAGCGGCGTGGCAGGGGCATCACATGACAGTGTCATGCCGTTTTACGTCACGAAACTTGAGTCGATTTTACTGCCAAAACGCGCCAATATGTTTAAGCATCAAAAATTGTATTTTGAAGTTAGTTTTTTTGCATCTTAAGGTTTTACATGATGTAGGTATATGTACCTATAAACTGTGTTTTATTTTTGTTGATAAAAGTGCAACTTCTAAGATTTTTCCACATTTTTTTAAGAGAGCCTGGATTTCAAACGAGTTATTTTTTAATAACACTTTTATTGACTTCTGTTTAGTGACGTGTTTCAAGTGTACAAGTTATTATTATTAATAATAAAATGCTTTATTTTGTCCCAGTACACTAAAACATTAAAGTACAATATTTAACAATAGTTAAGTACAAAAAAGGCTCCAAGCGGTCTCCTCCAGACGACCATTGATGAAGAGATAGAGGGGTAGGTTAGGTTAGTTAGGTTAGGTTAGGTTAGGTTAGGTTAGGTTAGGTTAGGTTAGTTAGTTAGGTTAGGTAATTACCTATGAAATAAAGATATTTCGATTTTAAATATAGGCACAACCATTGAACCCGAAGATGATATTGATCCACAACGACAAAGTCTTTAAAATACGATAAAAAATTAAGTCGGTTTTCTGATCAAGGTTGTACCTGGTGCCTCCTTGTACTGCACGATGTAGTTGATGATGGGGCTGTTGCCGGCGTACGGCTGCGTCCACGAGATCTGGATGGCGCGCGACTGCTGGTCTATGATTCGTATGTTCTTTGGCATTTCTGGAACCTGGAACATACGAGATAATTGATTTATGGGCTGTTTATGGATAGCGGTGGGAATAATTTACAGAAAACTTCGGACTTATTAATAATACTAGCGAGCCCGACAGCCACTGCACTGTCCTAATACTGGCGATTTGTTTATGTATTTCAGGAGAAATACATACATATACAAAAAGTAGGAACAAATCTACAACGTTTTAATGCTGCTTTGCAGCCGAATTGGGCCGGCACGACCGGGGTGGTACCTCTCGTTCACATAATACCGACGTAAAGTTTCGTAGCGTTTCGTGCGGCTTGTGAGTTTTCGATGGCCCATTGGGAGGATAGGAAAAAGGAGGGCAACGCATCTGCATAACTTTTGGTTGTGTGAATGTCTTTGGGCGTCGGTAGTCACCATAACGCTCTGTGCTCGGTCGCCTCCTTATGAATAAAAAATATTATAACATGCAATTCGAAACCTTTGGTTCCTTTGAGGTGGGAAATTGTTTTATTTTGACATAATTTTTATTACAACAAAAGGCAAAAACTTTTTAATAATACATAATATGAAAATTGTCGACTGATCCGTAAATTAGATTTTTCACAAATACCTACGCGTCCTATTGTATTTCCAAACCATCTAAGGACCCACCAAAATATTCACACAGAATTACATCCAATCCAATCTGTTTACTGCATTGCAGCCGAATTGGGCCGGCACGACCGTGGTGGTACCTCTCGCTCACATAACACCGGCGCCAAGTTACAGCTATGCTGTCGCATGCGGTTTGTAAGTTTCCAGTAGCCTATTGGGGGGATAGGGAAAAGGAAGGCGGCGCATCTGCATGGCCTTGGTTGTGTGAATGTGTATGAATGTCGGCGTCGTGAGGCTCCGAGTGCTCGTTTGCCCCCTGATCACATAAAAAAATACAGAAAAAAAAAACGGATAAGTAGGCAAGGGATTGGCCATCTTGGCGTACATTAAAGTAGGCCTTTGTGAAGCAGTGGACGGCTAAAGGCTGATGATGATGATTAAGTAATAAAGCATATATATACCCTACCTCCTGGACCACAAGGTGTATGAGCATCTCATCCTGGCCATAGGCGTTGGAGGCGCGGCAGGTGAGCGCGCCGGTGTCCTGCCGGTAAGTCTGCAAGATGCTCAGCTCAGACACCAGCCCATCGTCCAGTACCTGCTCGCGGATCGTGTACCTGCGATTGTATCCAAGTTATCACACAATATTCCATACGATGTTTCAAATTAAAATACCTTGGAAGTTGGAACAGTTTTACATCAAACGTAAAGGTTCACGAGAACGCAAACTGTAAGCGCGAGTTGTCATCGGTTTTTTGGACATTTTCAGAGAGGATTCCAATAGGAATTTATAAGTTTAAATGTCGAGGGTAAAATACTGGGAACGAGGAGTCCTGAACGTCAACGAAGCACATGGCTAGGTAGGATAGATTTTGACGTGACAACGTCTTATAATTCGATGGAGCCGGCTGCACGCACGAAAAAAGATGACGCATGCGGCGTTACCTCGCTCTGAGGCGTTCCATTTTCCTATGACGTTGTCACGTTCAACTATCGTCAGTAAACCGACTTTACAGACAATCGATTTTGACGTGACAACGTCTTATAATTCGATGGAGCCGGCTGCACGAATTCTAGTTTTTTTTTCTATAAATACCTATTTATTCTTAGGTATATACTTACATGCATATTTAAGCGTTTACTAAAAAAATCCTAATACCTCGATACGATACCCCTACGAACTTCGATGTTACCCTGCCTAAGCCCCACTACCCAAAGGCTATGTGACCTAAATCCCTTAAGTCATAGTAGAAGGTGTGTCACCTTTGGTCGAGATGGTGCGCGATGGTGTGATGGTGAGGACTTCTCCAGCTTACTTCCAGCGGTGCGTCCCCTGACGCTGCACACTGCAGGTGCGCCGCTTCACCAGCTGTCACTTGTACCGTCTTGCTCTTCATTGGGAACCTGGCTGGAGCTGTTAGTAAATAAAAAAGTTAGTTAGTGTTCAATTTCTTAGATTAAATAACATTTTTGGTTGCGCGGGTAAGTGGTTATTAATAAATGTACGTTTGTATTTTTACCCGACTGCGCTAGAAGGAGGAGGAGGTTATGTTTTTCGAGAGTATGTATGTATAATTGTTTGGCACGCTGTGCAGCCAATCGATGGATTTCAGCTTGAGAGGTGTCGTTAGATTAGTACCTATTTATTGTGAGAATAACACTGAGTATATCAAAATAATAATAAAAACAAAATGGCGGATTTTTGGCGCCAAATTCAAATGTATTTTGTTTTTTTATTATTAAATATTCATTAAATATATATTTTTATATTTTTTTGATATTAAATAATGAAAAATAATAACTTGTGGGGATGCGATTTTGAATGTAACAATCGTTTTTTAGAAGAGATTTAGGATTGTATCGGAGCTTTTGGTTAACGTGATGTGATAAATATTGGTGAATTTTTGATATTTCAATCAAACAGTTTTTCATATTTCGGATAGAAAAATAGGACAGGTAGAATAAAAATGCCATCGAAACCTAACTGGCCGCAAGCTTATCCCCTTCTACCGGTATATTATATATACATATTAAAAGAGCAAACCATCGAAGTTTTCCCCTTAATATATCTTTTCGAAAATACCCCAATAAATAACAAAGGATACTTCCCTGAAACGCATTCGTTCAAATGTCAACGAGGTAGTTGGTAGTGATGTATTTGTGGCGACAAAAGCCAATACCGACCGAGCTTATTCTAGTGGAAGACAACTGTCTCGTTTCCAACAGACGTTTTGTCATTGACTTCTCTGCAGACCCTACAAACAAACTTTAGTCTCCTCTATTTGTATAATTTAATATTTTTTTTCGTTATGAATAGTATATGATTATTTTTATTTGGTTCAAAATATATAGACTAAGCATATAATATATTCTAGTGGACGGCAATTGTCTCGTTTGAAACTGACGTATTGTGGCATTGAGTTTTCTGCAGACGCTATAAATGAACTTTAGTCATCTCTAGTAGTTAAGGATACCGATATGAAGAGGACCTTCACCGAGCTGCTTTTTGGATGAAACTTATTTTATATTCAATTTAATATATTAATAAATATATTGCATATGAGTTGCCTAAAAAAATTCAGTCCAGGATTATTATTAATTAATAATTTAAAAAAAATTACAAAATAAATAAATTTATAGACAACCTTATACTACCGTGATCGTAATGGATTAATCTTTATTTTCATTTAATTTTAATTCGTTAACCAGACCGGTGCAAGTCACTAGTATCGATTTCCCTGCTTATACCCGCCTACCCGAGAGTTGTGACGTGAAAAAGAAAGACAACCTAACGTTTGCATATTCTATGGGGTTTATACTTTCGATTGGTATGGAATTTGTCTTTTAACCAATACCTTTAAAAATAAGTTAAAATATATATTTTTTAATTATTAATTAATCATATCCTGGACTGAATTTTTTTAGGCAACCCATATGCAATAATATATTTATTGACATATTAAATTGAATATAAAATATGTTTCATCCAAATAACCAGCTCGGTGAAGGTCGTTTTATATAGGGATCTTAGGCCAAGTTGTATAATTGCTTTATTGATGTGATAGTTTATAAAATCAGGCATTACTTTGCAGAAATCCATAGTATATTAAGATACTTAATTATAAATTTCTTAGCAATAGTTTCGATTACGATAGCAATCATTAAGAACTTAACGATTGCTTACTATAGAATCTATATCCTAAGGATGCCTCGGTGTGGGGGGGGGGGGGCGTGCACCGTCTATAATGTACTCTGTGGTGCGCCGTGTGGTTGGAGTTTTTATTGTGGTGGTGGTGAATTCAAGTGTAGGTACGCGGTGCTATATGTATGTATATTATATTATAACAAATTTATAACTGTATATCTAATAAAATAAATATAATTTATATAATATTATTAATGAAATTTATATAATTAAATGACACGGTAGAGACATCTATATTTATTCATAATAAAATATTAAATTATATAAATATTATAATAAAACAATTTTTTACGGATTTTATCGCGGTTTATTAAGATTTTTACAAGCCCGACGTTTCGGATACTTTACAGCAACCATGGTCACGGGAGGACTGAGGTGTCATACGTCCTATTATTACAAAATTATTCGAAACTACCCTATGATACATCAATATTTTGGTCAGTCCTATCTACGCAGAAAGTGCTAACTGTATCTTTAATCTGTGACATATTATAATAAATAATAAAATCCAAGCATAATATGTCACAATGTTTGACGTTGACCATCCAAAACTTATTGTTTTCTAATGTTTGCGCGAATTTCACTCATTATAATGAAACAATTTTTTACGGATTTTATCGCGGTTTATTAAGATTTTTACAAGCCCGACGTTTCGGATACTTTACAGCAACCATGGTCACGGGAGGACTGAGGTGACAGATGTCCTAATGTTACAAAGTTATTCGAAACTACCCTATGATACATCATTATTTTAATTAGTCCTCTCTACGCAGAAAGTGCTAACTGCATCTTTAATCTGTGGCATATTATGCTTGGTTTTTGATTTAATTATTTTAATAATGGGATCCCAAGCAGGTGGTAAGAGCCAGCCATCTTCTCTATTGAAATTTGGATGTTTTTTAATTTCAATAGCCTCGCGGATCATCCTTGGTTGGAATCGGTGTTCTTTTGCGAGTATCTGTGGTTTATCAAATCTAATATAATGGCGAGCTTTGTCTAGACTATGTTCACAGATTGCAGACTTAGTGTAGCGACGGTGTTTTAAGTCAGCTATATGTTCTTTAACGCGAGTTTTAATTGATCTTTTGGTTTGGCCTATATAAGAGAGGCCACAATCACAATCAAGCTTGTATACTCCTGCATCTTGTAAGGGTATATGACACTTGACAGATGGTAAGAATTGACCTATCTTTTTAGGCGGCTTGAAATAAGTTTTTATAGAAGCTCGCTTTAGGATGAAGCCAATCTTGTCAGTGACGCCTTTCATAAACGGTAGCACAGCAGGTACTCGCTCGACGGTGGCTGGTTTCACACGATCACTGTGACGGAGACGCGGTACCCGAAGCTTGTTGTCACGCAGTACTTGCTTGACATGTTGAAGTTCGGTCTCCAGGTGCTGCTCATCACAGATCCCTTGTGCTCTCTGTAACAAAGATTTACCCACGGTAGCTAACTGTGTTGGATGGTGGTGTGATTCGCCGTTTAAATACCTATCCGTATGGGTATGTTTCCTATACACTGTGTGGCTTAAGGTGTTATTGGGATTACGGATAACTAATACATCTAAGAAAGCTAAAGAATTATTTGCCTCCAATTCCATTGTGAATTGAATTTTAGTATTGATGGAATTGAGATGGTTTAAGAATATGGTTACTTTATCAGATGGCAATATTGTGAAAGTATCATCTACATACCGCTTGTAGAACCTGGGTGTTATTGGTGAGGTATGCAGAGCAGTCTCCTCGAAGTCCTCCATGAATATGTCAAATATACGTCAAATCATTGATTCCTTCTTGTCCAAAGCCACCTAAACTGTATGGGCTGCCAAAAATACACAAGGCTAATGCTCCACTACGTCCAATTGTAAGCCAGATCGACTCACCAACCTACAGACTGGCTAAACATGTTGCCCATGTACTTTCGCCGCTGCGTGGACAAACCAGAGCACATACACGGGATTCATACCACTTTGTTAATGAGATCAAACACCTACATCTCAGCAACAATGAAACTATGGTTAGTTTTGATGTGCAATCACTCTTTACATGCTTACCGGTGGAAGATTGCATTAATATTGTATCAAGAAAGCTAAGAGAGAATGACATGCCAATAGAATATGCTGAACTTCTAAAACATTGCCTGACATCTGGCTACATGTTGTGGAATAACCAGTTCTACCAGCAAGTAGATGGCGTAGCTATGGGCTCACCAGTATCCCCCGTTGTTGCCGACATATTCATGGAGGACTTCGAGGAGACTGCTCTGCATACCTCACCAATAACACCCAGGTTCTACAAGCGGTATGTAGATGATACTTTCACAATATTGCCATCTGATAAAGTAACCATATTCTTAAACCATCTCAATTCCATCAATACTAAAATTCAATTCACAATGGAATTGGAGGCAAATAATTCTTTAGCTTTCTTAGATGTATTAGTTATCCGTAATCCCAATAACACCTTAAGCCACACAGTGTATAGGAAACATACCCATACGGATAGGTATTTAAACGGCGAATCACACCACCATCCAACACAGTTAGCTACCGTGGGTAAATCTTTGTTACAGAGAGCACAAGGGATCTGTGATGAGCAGCACCTGGAGACCGAACTTCAACATGTCAAGCAAGTACTGCGTGACAACAAGCTTCGGGTACCGCGTCTCCGTCACAGTGATCGTGTGAAACCAGCCACCGTCGAGCGAGTACCTGCTGTGCTACCGTTTATGAAAGGCGTCACTGACAAGATTGGCTTCATCCTAAAGCGAGCTTCTATAAAAACTTATTTCAAGCCGCCTAAAAAGATAGGTCAATTCTTACCATCTGTCAAGTGTCATATACCCTTACAAGATGCAGGAGTATACAAGCTTGATTGTGATTGTGGCCTCTCTTATATAGGCCAAACCAAAAGATCAATTAAAACTCGCGTTAAAGAACATATAGCTGACTTAAAACACCGTCGCTACACTAAGTCTGCAATCTGTGAACATAGTCTAGACAAAGCTCGCCATTATATTAGATTTGATAAACCACAGATACTCGCAAAAGAACACCGATTCCAACCAAGGATGATCCGCGAGGCTATTGAAATTAAAAAACATCCAAATTTCAATAGAGAAGATGGCTGGCTCTTACCACCTGCTTGGGATCCCATTATTAAAATAATTAAATCAAAAACCAAGCATAATATGCCACAGATTAAAGATGCAGTTAGCACTTTCTGCGTAGAGAGGACTAATTAAAATAATGATGTATCATAGGGTAGTTTCGAATAACTTTGTAACATTAGGACATCTGTCACCTCAGTCCTCCCGTGACCATGGTTGCTGTAAAGTATCCGAAACGTCGGGCTTGTAAAAATCTTAATAAACCGCGATAAAATCCGTAAAAAATTGTTTCATTATAATGAGTGAAATTCGCGCAAACATTAGAAAACAATATGTGAACCAGTACG
Source organism: Helleia helle (assembly GCA_963853865.1). Taxonomy (NCBI): domain Eukaryota; kingdom Metazoa; phylum Arthropoda; class Insecta; order Lepidoptera; family Lycaenidae; genus Helleia; species Helleia helle. The sequence goes on along the minus strand of OY971433.1, from coordinate 11,219,379 downwards.
GACTGGAAACCGCAAACAAAATTCGCCGCCTGGAAGCTCTTATGACAAAGCGCGCAAGATTTATAACATCATTAAATTTCTTGAAGAGATGCAGAGACCAAGATCTCATCCCTACGTGTGTCAAGATTTCACCAAAAAACGACATCCGAGGGAGCGCAAAAATCTTAAACCAGGCGAGTAAAAAGTTATTACGGACGGTGATTCATCAAAATCGTTCCGATCTAGCAGCTTGTGAAAAAGACATTGGATGCTTGACCGCCGCGTTAAAGATAATTTTAACGACATTTGATTTCGATAATTGCATAGAAACTTTAAATAAGCGCGAAATATCTCAATACAATAAATGCAAAAAACAACAAATTTTAAAATTCGAAAAGTTAAACAGCAAATCAAATGTCAAAAATAACGAAACGAAGACCACAGACAATGACAGCTCACGCGCAGTTGTCAATCTGTCAAAATGTCATTTAGACAATAACACAATAAAAGTTTTGGAAAAGGGATTAAATTTCGCTGTTACACCTCGCAAAATCCCGTTCGAAGAAATAATTTGTAACGTTGAACATTGTCTGTCGATAAATAATATAAAGAAGGAAGATTCGGAGGCCATCAGACAAGATGTATCGTCAGCATTACGACGAAGTTCTGTGCCGAAACTAAATCTTCCTCGCGAACAATACAAAGCGTTAATAAACCTACGCAACAGACGAGAATTAACGGTTCTTCGTGCGGATAAAGGTAATGCAACGGTTGTGATGGACACGTCAGATTACAATGATAAAATTCAACAACTATTATTGGATGAAAGCACTTACACAGATCTCAAAGCCGATCCAACTAACAAGGTCTTGAAAATCACCAGTGACCTTATAAAGAAGCACTCCAGTTCATTGAATCTAGACGTCAAATCATTGATTCCTTCTTGTCCAAAGCCACCTAAACTGTATGGGCTGCCAAAAATACACAAGGCTAATGCTCCACTACGTCCAATTGTAAGCCAGATCGACTCACCAACCTACAGACTGGCTAAACATGTTGCCCATGTACTTTCGCCGCTGCGTGGACAAACCAGAGCACATACACGGGATTCATACCACTTTGTTAATGAGATCAAACACCTACATCTCAGCAACAATGAAACTATGGTTAGTTTTGATGTGCAATCACTCTTTACATGCTTACCGGTGGAAGATTGCATTAATATTGTATCAAGAAAGCTAAGAGAGAATGACATGCCAATAGAATATGCTGAACTTCTAAAACATTGCCTGACATCTGGCTACATGTTGTGGAATAACCAGTTCTACCAGCAAGTAGATGGCGTAGCTATGGGCTCACCAGTATCCCCCGTTGTTGCCGACATATTCATGGAGGACTTCGAGGAGACTGCTCTGCATACCTCACCAATAACACCCAGGTTCTACAAGCGGTATGTAGATGATACTTTCACAATATTGCCATCTGATAAAGTAACCATATTCTTAAACCATCTCAATTCCATCAATACTAAAATTCAATTCACAATGGAATTGGAGGCAAATAATTCTTTAGCTTTCTTAGATGTATTAGTTATCCGTAATCCCAATAACACCTTAAGCCACACAGTGTATAGGAAACATACCCATACGGATAGGTATTTAAACGGCGAATCACACCACCATCCAACACAGTTAGCTACCGTGGGTAAATCTTTGTTACAGAGAGCACAAGGGATCTGTGATGAGCAGCACCTGGAGACCGAACTTCAACATGTCAAGCAAGTACTGCGTGACAACAAGCTTCGGGTACCGCGTCTCCGTCACAGTGATCGTGTGAAACCAGCCACCGTCGAGCGAGTACCTGCTGTGCTACCGTTTATGAAAGGCGTCACTGACAAGATTGGCTTCATCCTAAAGCGAGCTTCTATAAAAACTTATTTCAAGCCGCCTAAAAAGATAGGTCAATTCTTACCATCTGTCAAGTGTCATATACCCTTACAAGATGCAGGAGTATACAAGCTTGATTGTGATTGTGGCCTCTCTTATATAGGCCAAACCAAAAGATCAATTAAAACTCGCGTTAAAGAACATATAGCTGACTTAAAACACCGTCGCTACACTAAGTCTGCAATCTGTGAACATAGTCTAGACAAAGCTCGCCATTATATTAGATTTGATAAACCACAGATACTCGCAAAAGAACACCGATTCCAACCAAGGATGATCCGCGAGGCTATTGAAATTAAAAAACATCCAAATTTCAATAGAGAAGATGGCTGGCTCTTACCACCTGCTTGGGATCCCATTATTAAAATAATTAAATCAAAAACCAAGCATAATATGCCACAGATTAAAGATGCAGTTAGCACTTTCTGCGTAGAGAGGACTAATTAAAATAATGATGTATCATAGGGTAGTTTCGAATAACTTTGTAACATTAGGACATCTGTCACCTCAGTCCTCCCGTGACCATGGTTGCTGTAAAGTATCCGAAACGTCGGGCTTGTAAAAATCTTAATAAACCGCGATAAAATCCGTAAAAAATTGTTTCATTATAATGAGTGAAATTCGCGCAAACATTAGAAAACAATATGTGAACCAGTACGGACTGGAAACCGCAAACAAAATTCGCCGCCTGGAAGCTCTTATGACAAAGCGCGCAAGATTTATAACATCATTAAATTTCTTGAAGAGATGCAGAGACCAAGATCTCATCCCTACGTGTGTCAAGATTTCACCAAAAAACGACATCCGAGGGAGCGCAAAAATCTTAAACCAGGCGAGTAAAAAGTTATTACGGACGGTGATTCATCAAAATCGTTCCGATCTAGCAGCTTGTGAAAAAGACATTGGATGCTTGACCGCCGCGTTAAAGATAATTTTAACGACATTTGATTTCGATAATTGCATAGAAACTTTAAATAAGCGCGAAATATCTCAATACAATAAATGCAAAAAACAACAAATTTTAAAATTCGAAAAGTTAAACAGCAAATCAAATGTCAAAAATAACGAAACGAAGACCACAGACAATGACAGCTCACGCGCAGTTGTCAATCTGTCAAAATGTCATTTAGACAATAACACAATAAAAGTTTTGGAAAAGGGATTAAATTTCGCTGTTACACCTCGCAAAATCCCGTTCGAAGAAATAATTTGTAACGTTGAACATTGTCTGTCGATAAATAATATAAAGAAGGAAGATTCGGAGGCCATCAGACAAGATGTATCGTCAGCATTACGACGAAGTTCTGTGCCGAAACTAAATCTTCCTCGCGAACAATACAAAGCGTTAATAAACCTACGCAACAGACGAGAATTAACGGTTCTTCGTGCGGATAAAGGTAATGCAACGGTTGTGATGGACACGTCAGATTACAATGATAAAATTCAACAACTATTATTGGATGAAAGCACTTACACAGATCTCAAAGCCGATCCAACTAACAAGGTCTTGAAAATCACCAGTGACCTTATAAAGAAGCACTCCAGTTCATTGAATCTAGACGTCAAATCATTGATTCCTTCTTGTCCAAAGCCACCTAAACTGTATGGGCTGCCAAAAATACACAAGGCTAATGCTCCACTACGTCCAATTGTAAGCCAGATCGACTCACCAACCTACAGACTGGCTAAACATGTTGCCCATGTACTTTCGCCGCTGCGTGGACAAACCAGAGCACATACACGGGATTCATACCACTTTGTTAATGAGATCAAACACCTACATCTCAGCAACAATGAAACTATGGTTAGTTTTGATGTGCAATCACTCTTTACATGCTTACCGGTGGAAGATTGCATTAATATTGTATCAAGAAAGCTAAGAGAGAATGACATGCCAATAGAATATGCTGAACTTCTAAAACATTGCCTGACATCTGGCTACATGTTGTGGAATAACCAGTTCTACCAGCAAGTAGATGGCGTAGCTATGGGCTCACCAGTATCCCCCGTTGTTGCCGACATATTCATGGAGGACTTCGAGGAGACTGCTCTGCATACCTCACCAATAACACCCAGGTTCTACAAGCGGTATGTAGATGATACTTTCACAATATTGCCATCTGATAAAGTAACCATATTCTTAAACCATCTCAATTCCATCAATACTAAAATTCAATTCACAATGGAATTGGAGGCAAATAATTCTTTAGCTTTCTTAGATGTATTAGTTATCCGTAATCCCAATAACACCTTAAGCCACACAGTGTATAGGAAACATACCCATACGGATAGGTATTTAAACGGCGAATCACACCACCATCCAACACAGTTAGCTACCGTGGGTAAATCTTTGTTACAGAGAGCACAAGGGATCTGTGATGAGCAGCACCTGGAGACCGAACTTCAACATGTCAAGCAAGTACTGCGTGACAACAAGCTTCGGGTACCGCGTCTCCGTCACAGTGATCGTGTGAAACCAGCCACCGTCGAGCGAGTACCTGCTGTGCTACCGTTTATGAAAGGCGTCACTGACAAGATTGGCTTCATCCTAAAGCGAGCTTCTATAAAAACTTATTTCAAGCCGCCTAAAAAGATAGGTCAATTCTTACCATCTGTCAAGTGTCATATACCCTTACAAGATGCAGGAGTATACAAGCTTGATTGTGATTGTGGCCTCTCTTATATAGGCCAAACCAAAAGATCAATTAAAACTCGCGTTAAAGAACATATAGCTGACTTAAAACACCGTCGCTACACTAAGTCTGCAATCTGTGAACATAGTCTAGACAAAGCTCGCCATTATATTAGATTTGATAAACCACAGATACTCGCAAAAGAACACCGATTCCAACCAAGGATGATCCGCGAGGCTATTGAAATTAAAAAACATCCAAATTTCAATAGAGAAGATGGCTGGCTCTTACCACCTGCTTGGGATCCCATTATTAAAATAATTAAATCAAAAACCAAGCATAATATGCCACAGATTAAAGATGCAGTTAGCACTTTCTGCGTAGAGAGGACTAATTAAAATAATGATGTATCATAGGGTAGTTTCGAATAACTTTGTAACATTAGGACATCTGTCACCTCAGTCCTCCCGTGACCATGGTTGCTGTAAAGTATCCGAAACGTCGGGCTTGTAAAAATCTTAATAAACCGCGATAAAATCCGTAAAAAATTGTTTCATTATAATGAGTGAAATTCGCGCAAACATTAGAAAACAATATGTGAACCAGTACGGACTGGAAACCGCAAACAAAATTCGCCGCCTGGAAGCTCTTATGACAAAGCGCGCAAGATTTATAACATCATTAAATTTCTTGAAGAGATGCAGAGACCAAGATCTCATCCCTACGTGTGTCAAGATTTCACCAAAAAACGACATCCGAGGGAGCGCAAAAATCTTAAACCAGGCGAGTAAAAAGTTATTACGGACGGTGATTCATCAAAATCGTTCCGATCTAGCAGCTTGTGAAAAAGACATTGGATGCTTGACCGCCGCGTTAAAGATAATTTTAACGACATTTGATTTCGATAATTGCATAGAAACTTTAAATAAGCGCGAAATATCTCAATACAATAAATGCAAAAAACAACAAATTTTAAAATTCGAAAAGTTAAACAGCAAATCAAATGTCAAAAATAACGAAACGAAGACCACAGACAATGACAGCTCACGCGCAGTTGTCAATCTGTCAAAATGTCATTTAGACAATAACACAATAAAAGTTTTGACTCTGCTATTAGGTTGAGTGGTGTGTGCAAGTGTTGTAAGTTCTTGCGTTGTTATTTATATAGATTCCTTTCTGTTGTAAAATCTTTGTGTCCCATTGTGTTGTTAAGTGTTTTGTGATTGTTTTTCTGTAAGTATTTCTGTATAGTTTTTACTTGGTTTTTTAAAATGGACGATGAACCGCCCGATCCTGGAGGAGGTTATAATCCTCCGAGTAGTTCCAATGTTCCGACAGTTCCGATTGACTTAATTGGACCTAACAGAAAAAGGCGTCCTGATGAGGATCTTAATCTCCAGGCCAAAAAATCGGTTTCTTCTGCCCTCGAAACACCTTCTATACAACTAACCTACGTTCACCCGGATTATGTTAAGGAAAAAAACAAGTACTCATCAAATGATGTTGCTCCTTTCGTTGTCCACGTATCTAGGCAAGAGTCGGACGCAAATACAGGTTCCGTTCTACGTCCTATTCAATTCGGCCATTTTCTTTTTAAAAATAATATTAAAAATGTTGTAATGGATGGTATCAAAAGAATTGGTCGCAATCGTATTTCGATTGAATTTAAAACAGCTGAGCACGCCAATTCCTTCTTAGACCACTCAGCACTCCCCACTGGTGGATATATAGCTTCGATCCCAGTCTATAGTGTTTCCCGAATGGGAATTATTCGAGAAGTACCCGTGGAATGGTCCATGGAGGAATTGGTTGACAATATTGAAGTTCCTAATGGTATTGGTAAAGTTGTTCGGGCCCGGAGACTGAGCCGGAAGTCGTATAATGAAAATAATACTCCCATCTGGATTCCCACACAATCTGTAGTTTTAACTTTCTCTGGGCAGAGGCTTCCCCCGCGTGTATTTTGTTATTTTACCTCTTTACCGGTTGAAACCTACATTTTGCCAACAATACAATGTAACAGTTGTTGTAGATTTGGTCACGTAAAGGCTCAGTGTAGATCGAAACCGAGGTGCTTTAAATGTTCGCAAATGCACGAGGGTGAAACATGCTCTGTCCAATCCCCTACTTGTCTGTTTTGCTCTGGCTCACACGCAGCAAATGATAATACCTGTCCTGAGCACTCTAGACAGAAAGCTATAAAGCTAGTCATGTCACAAGAAAGCGTTTCGTATCTTGAAGCCTCTGCTAGATTCCCTCAGGTACGGAGATCATTTGCTGACACTGCTAGGAATTCCCCTCCCGTTTCAATCCCTGTTAATACGCGTCCTTCACCTGTTTCTACGTCTTATAGAAAAACCACATTTACCCCACGTCGTCCAATTGCTCCTGCTAGTCCAGGATATGACAGACAAGCTCATCAAAACATAATCCAATCCCCCATTTCATCAACACCTAATGGATGTGCTTTCCCTCAAGAGAATATTTCCCCTAATGATAACTTTTTAGAGCAATTAACTTCTATTCTCATTAATATGATTTCCCGGTTCAGTGACACCGGATTACCGAACAATATTCGTAAAAATTTATCTCAGCTTTCTTTATTATTGCAAAATGCCCCTGAACCTGATCCAGTGGAACTGTCGTAGCATAAGGAATAAAAAACATGATTTAACATATATGTTTAAAAAATATGATCCATCAATTCTTGCCGTCCAGGAGTCCTGGTTAAGGCCTGGTACTACTTTTAGGTTACCCGGCTACGCTTGTCTCCGGGATGACAGAGGTGATGGAAAGGCTGGATCAGCCATTTTAGTTTCTAGAAAATGTACATATTCATTTATCCCGACTCCATCTCATAGTGATAGTCTCAATGTTGTTGTTGTCCGTGTTTTGAATGTTACATTTGTATCTGTATATATTCCTGTCCCCACCTCATCTGTGTTGTCTGAATTTTTTTCTGTTCTGTCCTCATTGACTCCACCTATAGTTGTTCTAGGTGATTTTAATTGTCACCATATGTCATGGGGGTCATATTTTAATGATAGTCTCTCCTTACTGTTAATAGATTTTTTAGATGAACATAACCTTATTGTACTCAATGATGGTTCTCCCACACGAAGGGTTTCCCCTCTCCAGAATCCAAAGAGTGCGGTCGACCTCTCATTAAGCTCATGTAACATCTCAGCCCAATTTTCATGGTCAATTCTCAATGACTCTTTTGGCAGCGACCACTTTCCCATCATAATTTCATTTAGTCAGACCCCTTCGCCTTGTATTATTAATTACCCTTCTAGACAATCATTTAAACTGGCTAATGCAGACTGGTCTCAGTTTGCCATCGTAACTGATCAGAAAGTCCTTGAAATTCCTCCAGTCACTGTCAACAATGTTCACATTCTTTACTCGGATTTTAAAGACATGCTGATAAACAGTGCAAAGGAAACGGTTCCTCTTATAAAAAAAAGCATTTATAGAATTTCTTCCCCTCCATGGTGGGATGCTGAATGCACAATTGCTTGTAGGCGCCGTAAGGTGGCTGAGCGCTTATATTCAGTATCTATGAGCTTAGAAAACTACCTCAGTTACAAACATATCGCAGCCCAGGTAAGAAGGTTACTTGCTGAAAAAAAAAAGAGTTGTTGGCTTAAGTTCTGTGAAAGTTTGTCTCCTTCTTCCCATCCCTCATTGGTTTGGCGTAACATTAAAAGGTTTCGTGGTTCTTTTTCCCCTAACGATAGCCCTCTGACTAATGACATCTCACTTTGGTTGGATTCCTTCTGTCAGAAGTTGGCTCCTCCATCAGTACCATCCTTGGAGGAGGTTCGCGTTTTTTTAAGTTCCCCCCTTTCTCCGCTCACGGAATTTGATCTCCCCTTTTCTCTGGAGGAGTTTCGATTGGTTTTAAATTCATTAAAGGACTCCTCACCTGGTGTTGATGGTATTCCCTATTCCTTTGTGGTAAGAAGTGGACCCAACACACAGAGGATATGTCTAAATTTTTTAAATTCCATTTTTCAATCGGAGATTCCTCCAGAGGAGTGGGGGACTCAGATCATTGTACCGATCTTAAAGCCGGGAAAGCTTGGTAGTGACCCCTCTTCATATCGCCCAATTGCTCTCTCATCAACCCTTGCAAAAATTTTAGAACACCTGATCAAAAATAGGCTTGAGTGGTTTGTAGAGAGCAATGACATTCTTTCCAAGACCCAATTCGGTTTTCGGAAAGGTCGCAGCACAGTAGATAGTCTCAGTATCTTCACTTCTGATATCCGTATTGCCTTTTCAAAAAATGAGTCATTGGTGGGAATGTTCCTTGACGTGTCGTCCGCCTACGATAATGTGCTTCTTCCGGTGCTCAGGCAAAAAATGTTTCATCTGAGTCTTCCTGTGAAGATAGTAAATTACATCTGCAATTATTTGTCATCCCGCTCTATTATAGTTGATTATCAAAATGCCTCCCTCCCCCTAGAAAAGTTTGGAAAGGTCTTCCCCAAGGTTCGGTACTCAGTCCCCTTTTATATAATATCTATACCAATGACCTTGACCTTTCAGTTAATTCATTTTGCAATGTTTTGCAGTATGCGGACGATGTGTCATTGTACATTTCTGGCAAGGATGTCATAGAATGCACTAACCGACTCAATTCTTCTATTTTTTACTTAAATGAGTGGTTGGATAGACATGGTTTATCCATATCTACCGAAAAAAGTAGTGTGGTGGTGTTTTCTAGGGCAAGATCTATCCCTAATGTAATAATAGTTTCAGATAACCAAGTTTTCCCGGTTAGAGATAGTGTGAAATTTTTGGGAGTATACTTTGACTCAAGGATGACTGGCTCTCAACATGTTAATCATGTTCTAAATAAGGCAGAAAGAAATGTTAATATGCTTCGGTCACTTTCTGGAGTGTGGTGGGGCTCCCACCCCTTCACACAGAAGCTCCTTTATAATGCTTTGGTCCGTAGTCACTTTGACTATGGATCTTTTCTACTTGAGCCCTGCAATAAAACATGTTTAAAAATGTTAGATAGGATACAATCCAAAGCACTTCGAATAATTATAGGGGCTATGAAGTCCTCTCCTATCAATGCCATGCAGGTGGAATGTGTCGATCCTCCCCTCCATCTGCGACGTCAGTACCTTGCTGACAGGTTTATTTTTAAGGCTTTGCAGGACTCTCATCATCCACTTATTCATAAACTTAGTGCTCTGTCCCAGCTTACTTCCTCCTCCAATTATTGGGGTCATAAAGATATCCCATGTCTCCTTAAGAGTTTCCTAAAGTTTAAATCTCTGCCATGCCCAGTTGCCCAATTCAGGCTTAACCCCCTTTATGATACCCCTTATTCTTCTGTTGTCTTTTCCCCCAGGATCATTCTTGATTTTCACATTAGTAAAGATTCCATTTCAGCCAACTCTGAATTTAACTCTATTATGAACTGTCAGTTTAAGGACTGGTTGATTATTTATACGGATGCCTCCAAATTGTCTTTGTTGGATTGTGTTGGTGTGGCAGTTTGGATCCCAAAAGTAAATGTCATTTTAAATTATAAATTACCACCCGTAACATCTGTTTTTACAGGTGAAGTTCTAGCTATTCTTGAGGCCCTTAGATTTGTTGAGTCTCATAGTCTTGACAAATCTATTATTATATCTGACTCAAGAAGTGCCCTTCAGGCAATTTTATCCAATCAATTTCGATCTAAATCAAGGTTTTCGTTAATTCTAAAAATTAAACAATTACTCCACAAATTTTATATTAATAATTATCAAGTTGTGCTGGCTTGGGTTCCTAGCCACTGTGGTATATGCGGTAACGAAAATGCTGACCATTATGCTAAGGAGGCGACTAGGTCTGGAGGGCTTAGTCAATTTAAGGTGTATTGCCAGGACCTTATTCCACTAGCAAAAATCCATTTGTCTACAGACTGGAATGACCTGTGGATGCAGTCGAGCAGAACAAAGGGAAGGCATTATGCTGACATACAAAATTTTATACCTATTAAACCTTGGTTTTTTAAATATTATAATGTGAATAAGTCTGTTTGTTCCACAATATGTCGCCTTCGTCTTGGCCACTCTTGCAGCCCTGTCTTTCTAGCCAAAATAAGAATTAGAGATAGTTCTTTGTGTGAGTGTGGACTTGACGAAGGCACTCCCGATCACATTTTTTTTAACTGTACTCGTAATGTATCATCACTCTATGACTCTCTTCCCCCCAACATTCCACGCCCTGTTGATTTTAAATCTGTGTTGTCCTATGTATATACACCATTTGTAGATACTTTATGTTCCTTTATTGTAGCAAATAACATTAGAATGTAGAATAGTGTCATACTAACCAATGTTTGTTTTGTTTTAGGTGGAGCAACAGTTTTTTTTTTTTAATTATTATTATTTTCTTTAATTTTATACTTATACCTCCACAAAAACATCGAAATAGCAGAGTCAGATAAGCCAGCAAAGTCTTAACTGAACATGGGCTTTAGTCACCGAACAATATAACATCCACTCTGACACTGGCAATTCCATTTGGGAGCTAAGGCCAAAAAAGAAGAAGAAGAATAAAAGTTTTGGAAAAGGGATTAAATTTCGCTGTTACACCTCGCAAAATCCCGTTCGAAGAAATAATTTGTAACGTTGAACATTGTCTGTCGATAAATAATATAAAGAAGGAAGATTCGGAGGCCATCAGACAAGATGTATCGTCAGCATTACGACGAAGTTCTGTGCCGAAACTAAATCTTCCTCGCGAACAATACAAAGCGTTAATAAACCTACGCAACAGACGAGAATTAACGGTTCTTCGTGCGGATAAAGGTAATGCAACGGTTGTGATGGACACGTCAGATTACAATGATAAAATTCAACAACTATTATTGGATGAAAGCACTTACACAGATCTCAAAGCCGATCCAACTAACAAGGTCTTGAAAATCACCAGTGACCTTATAAAGAAGCACTCCAGTTCATTGAATCTAGACGTCAAATCATTGATTCCTTCTTGTCCAAAGCCACCTAAACTGTATGGGCTGCCAAAAATACACAAGGCTAATGCTCCACTACGTCCAATTGTAAGCCAGATCGACTCACCAACCTACAGACTGGCTAAACATGTTGCCCATGTACTTTCGCCGCTGCGTGGACAAACCAGAGCACATACACGGGATTCATACCACTTTGTTAATGAGATCAAACACCTACATCTCAGCAACAATGAAACTATGGTTAGTTTTGATGTGCAATCACTCTTTACATGCTTACCGGTGGAAGATTGCATTAATATTGTATCAAGAAAGCTAAGAGAGAATGACATGCCAATAGAATATGCTGAACTTCTAAAACATTGCCTGACATCTGGCTACATGTTGTGGAATAACCAGTTCTACCAGCAAGTAGATGGCGTAGCTATGGGCTCACCAGTATCCCCCGTTGTTGCCGACATATTCATGGAGGACTTCGAGGAGACTGCTCTGCATACCTCACCAATAACACCCAGGTTCTACAAGCGGTATGTAGATGATACTTTCACAATATTGCCATCTGATAAAGTAACCATATTCTTAAACCATCTCAATTCCATCAATACTAAAATTCAATTCACAATGGAATTGGAGGCAAATAATTCTTTAGCTTTCTTAGATGTATTAGTTATCCGTAATCCCAATAACACCTTAAGCCACACAGTGTATAGGAAACATACCCATACGGATAGGTATTTAAACGGCGAATCACACCACCATCCAACACAGTTAGCTACCGTGGGTAAATCTTTGTTACAGAGAGCACAAGGGATCTGTGATGAGCAGCACCTGGAGACCGAACTTCAACATGTCAAGCAAGTACTGCGTGACAACAAGCTTCGGGTACCGCGTCTCCGTCACAGTGATCGTGTGAAACCAGCCACCGTCGAGCGAGTACCTGCTGTGCTACCGTTTATGAAAGGCGTCACTGACAAGATTGGCTTCATCCTAAAGCGAGCTTCTATAAAAACTTATTTCAAGCCGCCTAAAAAGATAGGTCAATTCTTACCATCTGTCAAGTGTCATATACCCTTACAAGATGCAGGAGTATACAAGCTTGATTGTGATTGTGGCCTCTCTTATATAGGCCAAACCAAAAGATCAATTAAAACTCGCGTTAAAGAACATATAGCTGACTTAAAACACCGTCGCTACACTAAGTCTGCAATCTGTGAACATAGTCTAGACAAAGCTCGCCATTATATTAGATTTGATAAACCACAGATACTCGCAAAAGAACACCGATTCCAACCAAGGATGATCCGCGAGGCTATTGAAATTAAAAAACATCCAAATTTCAATAGAGAAGATGGCTGGCTCTTACCACCTGCTTGGGATCCCATTATTAAAATAATTAAATCAAAAACCAAGCATAATATGCCACAGATTAAAGATGCAGTTAGCACTTTCTGCGTAGAGAGGACTAATTAAAATAATGATGTATCATAGGGTAGTTTCGAATAACTTTGTAACATTAGGACATCTGTCACCTCAGTCCTCCCGTGACCATGGTTGCTGTAAAGTATCCGAAACGTCGGGCTTGTAAAAATCTTAATAAACCGCGATAAAATCCGTAAAAAAATTGTTTCATTATAACATCCAAAACTTATTATAATATAAATTGATCTCGTCATTATCTATGTCTGTATACACCCAAAATCGTAAAATAATTACACATTTAAAAAATACAAAAACTTTCGTATTTCAACACTGATTTTAGCTCAACTTTGGGTGAAAATAAATAGCATACGGAGCACGAAAACTCAAAAATAAAGCCCGTACAGACATAGTTTAGTTATTCACAAGTTAAAATAAATTTATTTTAAAAAGATATACTTAATAGTTTTTCTATAATAACTGTTTTGCTAAAAGGACATTTTAGGAATGAATCATTGTGCATTTCATTCTAGCACACATGTTTGCGCACTATGTCAAGTGAGATAGCAATCATTCAGTTGGAGTTCGCACCGTCAACTTGTTCAACATAAATTATTACTCGTCCTATTTTTAATGAGAAGAAGATTTTTTTTCCGTTTACGAGAATTTCACTCGTTATAATGAAACAACTTTTACTTTCAGAAGTAGTGCCATTTTTCTCTCTTTCTTTTTAGTGTCCCTGTGGAATTCACCGCTTTTTGATACGATAAAAAGACGATATCTTTTGCTTTGTTTACAAATAAGACTATTAATATTTTTTTATCTTTCTATTGATGAGACAAAGGGGAATCTGAACGCATAAAGTAAATCTCGAACATTGTCTAATAGGTAAGATGAGATGGGAGAGTCATTTCACGAGCAACTGGAGTATTTGATCAATACGTAAATGAGTATTTCGCAACATTGGGAAAAATAATATTTTTATATAATAAATGATAACCATCATATCAGAAGATCAGAAGAGACAACGGAGATTCTGAACGATTCTGAACTTAATTTACTACGTTTTTTATAATCTAAAAATATAAAAATCTTAGGATTCCTTAAAAAATATTTACTGCTCCTACTAAATTATACGTCATATATAGCTGTACGTTATTTCATAAAGCTACGAAGGGTGGAACAGGTAGTATAATTACGAAGCACCGAGACTTGTTGAGGCTAGTGTCAGGTAAACTAGTTTATGTTCATGGGCGACGGTGACACTAATATTGTGATATTGTGACACATATATTGTCTATGAAACTATCTATGTTCCCTAGACACTGTGCTAATACCATCAGGCGCATGATCAGATATATTTGCTTTTTCTATAATACAAAAAAATTGTTATTCTTCTAAAAATAATATCTCATGAATATTAGTACCTCCTTAAAATTAAATACACTTTGATTAAAAATATATTGTGTGTTTCTTTCAAACCTTATACTTAGTATTTTATTTTTTATTTTAGTTATTCGTAATATAAAAATGTTCTTGTGAAATATTTCAGAGTAGACACAAATAATGAAAGAATAAGTATTCTAGATTCGCCTCTACATTCGTAACGAAGTTTGAACGCCACGAATCAAACTGAATAAATACTGATCTTTATAACGAAATATTTTAATATTATTTAATTTACACCATCGAAAAAGGAATTCTTCATTTTATTTAACGAACGGAATGGAATTTTAAAAATGTTAGATCCCACGCTTGGTGTTGCTATTGAAAGATTGGTTTTATTATGGTATATTATCTATTAGATGTTGCTCGCAGCTTCACCCACAATAACAGCCTTCAACCATAAGGGCACACGGGGTCAATGCTAGGGCCCCCAACTTCAGGGGGCACCGAAGGACCAACAATTTCTCTCGCACAAAAAAACAAAACATTTTTGTCGATTGATGACAATTTAATAGCCTATGTAAGTCAATTATAACAATATCATTATTTGTAGTGTTCACCTTCTGTAATCATGATTGATGTAAAGTCAGTTCCGAAACGCAAGGATATATATTTTTTTTACGTCATAAGGAGGCAACCGAGCAGTCGGAGCCTTATGGTGACTACCGACGCCCATACACATCCACACAACCAAAGGGAATGCAAATGTGTTGCCCTCCTTTTCCCCATCCCGCCAATGGGCACCGGAAACTCACAAACCGCACGAAACGCGACAGCATAGCTATCATTTGACGCCGGTATTAGGTATGTGAGCGAGAGGTACCACCCCGGTCGTGCCGGCCCAATTCAGTTGCAAAGCAACATGGCACTGCCTCTTACTATACATATCCTTTATGACGAAGACTTTTACATTTATTACAGTCTTCGTCATAAAGGAGAAAAATGTCAATAAACCACGATGAAATCTGTGAACGTCTTCCTAAATGCAAGATATATAAGCCTCAAGAGTGAAATACCCAGCTGTGTACCTTTTGATTCTAAACTTATTTTTTTCTAAAATATTTTTAATCTCTTATAGAAGTCTTGTATTTAAGGGTACTCACCGTTGACTTTGAGGAATATGACTTTGCTGAGCCCAGCCCCGATATCGTTACGGGCCTCACACAAGTAGTGACCCTCGCTGTCCTTCGCCACTCGCTCGAAGACCAGCGATCCGTTTTCTAGAACTCTCGAATTGCCTTCAAACATGAAGTCCTTGTATTCGCCTGGAGTGTTCCCTGTATAACAGAACAATATTATTATAATGAAACATAATAACATAATAATGATCCGTAAAAAATGTTTCATTATAATGAGTGAAATTCGCGCAAACATTAGAAAACAATATGAGAACAATATTAGATTCTTCCAGAAGACTTAAGTTACGTTCTTTACGGATTAGGCCCACCACTAGTTCCCACCGCTGCTACTCCTGTGTAGGTAGGATCGACAGGGGTAACCATCAAAATTTGACCCTTTGATACGATCTCAGATAACCCAAGGGATACGTTAAAACTGTTTTGGGACTCGTAACGAATTGAATCAGCGGAATTCAGGAGGAGTAGGAAATATTTTACAATTTCTTTTTTTTTTCTATACGTTAGTCAGATATGTTTGTAGTCCGCATTGCAAAAGGGTTGCTCGAAATCGAACGAGGCTATTAATACCTAGAGGAAATTGCAAATGTTCTCGTACATTCCAACAGTAAACAGCTCAAGATCGAACTGAAAATTGTCGATTTTAAGTCGAGTCACGAATTTCATATACGGTGATATCCAACGAATACTTTTCGAAATTTCACAATATTTTATCCACTCTAAATAGATGAATGTAGATCTACTCTTTCTACAGTTTTATAAACACACGTGTATTCGGATCAACATAAGTATGTACTATGTATAGCGGAACAGATGTTTTTTTTATTAATACGGATGTTATAAGTCTGTCTGTGACATTGCAGCTCTTAAATGAGTGAACTGACATGAATGCGGTTTTTATTTGAAACATGCTTTTAATCATGCTTTTAACAGTAGTTCTTACATGTTTTATCAAAATCAGTTCAACCGTTTCACATTCATCCGCTTTTAGCAATTTTTTTTGACGTGACAACGTCTTATAATTTGATGGAGCCGGCTGCAAGAACGCAAAAATAATAATAATAATAAAAGAAAACATGACGCATGCGGCGTTACCACGCTCTGAGGCGTTCCATTGTCTTATGACGTCACGTTCAACTATCGTCAGTAAACCGACTTTACAGACAACCGATTTTTTTAACCTTAGTTACTCTTATAAATATGTATAATGGAAGGAAACACGCGCGTATCAGAAATGGGTCAAGCCTCACCCACAGCCTTCTTCCATGTGATATTCGGTTTGGGGTACCCGTCGGCTTGGCACTGTAGCGTGACGTCCTGGCCAGCGGCGACCGCAATGTCGTTTGGCTCCAGCCGCCATCTTGGGGGCACTAAAATACGACTATCGTTAGTACAACATAGGCTATAGTTTAAAGCCTAGACAAAAATAATCTCTTCATATTTTATATAACATAATGGTAAGTCAACGGCGCTGTTATGAAAAACCTGGCCAAGTCTACATGGGATGTCGTAATCGATTTTATCAAAATCAAATAAGTATGTTTTATTTCATAAAGTCTTAAATTATTTCAAAATAAGTATTGTTTCTAAATAAGCATTTTTTATTTTATCAAAAATAATCGATACTACGACATAAAACATGATGTTTATTTAAGAACTAGCTGTTGCCCGCAGCTTCGCCCGCGTTAACTTAGATTTATAGCCGTACCCGGATTGATGATGATTATTTTTATAGCCTAAGTTACTCCCTATAACATCAGCTGTCTGCCTATATAGATGCAGATACAAAAGTAATTTCATCCACCTACCCTACTCTAAAGGTTCATCTCTAAAGGTTCTCTAAAAGTTCATCCACCTACCCTACTCTAAAGGTAAAAACAACAAAGAGCCAATCAGCTTACCATTAACAGTGAGCGGTACAGTGAACCGCTCAGATCCCGCGACGTTCGACGCGATGCACGTATAGTTCCCGCTGTGTAGAGACGTGATGTGCTCGATCACGAGTGACGCACTGTACTCATCCATCCTGCGTGTTATGATACCGCTCGGGGCGTAAGGAGACGAGGTCACCGGCTGTCCATTTTTCTCCCATCGGAACGCAATCGGTAAATCCCCTTCCAATATTTGGCAGGAAATAGCCGCCCTCATTCCCTCCCTCAGTAAATTCGTTAAAGGCTGGATAGGCAATATCTTCGGCTGTACTGGAATTTAAAAGCCCGATAAAATGTTAAAGCGGTTCGGTGATTTCATGATTCATTAATATGAAATATTTACCTCAATTACCCTTTGCGAGTTAAACGTTTCATAATTGATGTTTGTATAAAATTTTTGTATGTGCTAACGTTTTTCTCGTGTTGGCAAACAAATTTTTCACTAAAAAATAACTCTGACTTCATCAAATGGGCTTTACTTATTTGAGTGTGTTTGTCTCATAGATTTAGGATTTATAAAAAAAATCTAAATCTATGGTTTGTCTATTTTGCTATGACAGTCGGATAGTAGGGTATATAAGGTATAATAGGGTAGTATTTATGACTAGTTCAAACATAGTCACCGTAGAAATTATAAGAAACCTCAGAATAAAAACTATTTTAGACGAGAAATTCATTTTTGAACCTCTATATCTTTTTGGGATTGTCTATGAACGTGACCAAATTTGTAGATAATATTGAAATATCAGATTTGGTTCCGCGAAAAAGAAATGTAAAAATGCTAATATTCCGTTTTACATAGCTTTAATCTGGGTCTGTACTGGGTCTTTATTGGGTCCAAGCAGAAGATTTGGGTGTGTATAAAACTATGTACTACTACTAAATGATTATATAAAACTATTATAATAGTCGTTATCCACTCAGGATAGCGCGCTTAGATGAAAGACGAATAAACACCGCTTCCTTCTTAAATCGCTTTAAATCTTATTTGAGAAGATTAGAAGCTTTATGAGTATTTTACTGCTTCACACGCACTTTCATGCCTACCTTTTGTTGAGAAATCGTTGTGCTTAATCAGTATTTAATTGTCATTTAATATTTAGTAACAAACGTATATATTTTACACACTTATTAAATGCGCATTGTAAAGTGCGATTAAAGAGAAATGGTATTTTTTTTATTTTTGCCGTAGAGACCGACCAGAAAAATAAAAACCCACGCCATATTGCGGAAAATATCGGAACAAATATCTGTATGGACGATAGTATGTGTTGACGTAAAAAAGATACAGTGGCGACACCACGCAGGGTTTATAAATATTTCTGGTCAGGCTATAAATACAAGTACATACTTTATCAAAATATAAGTGCCGATAAATATCAACCACCTTAATTAAAACTACTTATAAAGTCGTACTTATAAACGACTGAGCACGCAAAACGATTTTCTTACGTTGTAATTAATAATTACATATTTTACCCAATATCTGCACTTCAACGTCACGTCTCGCGGCGTGACGCTGCCTGTTAGATGCTTGACAAGTGTAGGTGCCAGCGTCTTCTCCCCGCTGAGTTTGTTCCACAATCAGAGTTCCATTCGGGAAGACTTTCTGGCGACGATTCAATGGTAGAGTCTGTCCATCTGTTAACAATTAAGATATTAATGCAGGCATTGTAAAAAAATAAGGTATATATATATATATATATATATATATATATATATTATACTTGTTTTTGGAGAGTCTTATGTTCGTATGGATATTGGTCTTATTTAAATAATACAAGCGCTAAGAGGTAATCCCATGCTGCTTTGCAGCCGAATCAGACCGGCACGACCGGGGTGGTACCTCTCGCTCACATAACCCCGGCGTCAATTAATAACAGCTTTGCTGTCGCATTTCGTGCGGTTTGTGTGTTTCCGGTGGCTCATTAGGGGGGATAGGGAAAAGGAGGGTAACGCATTTGCATAACTTTTGGGTGTGCGGATGTCTGTGGGCGTCGGTAGTCACCATAAGGCTACGACTGCAGGGTTGCCTCCTTATGACATAGAAAAAAAAAACAATAATAACTGTTAAGTGTAATATGCACTCGAATGCTCCAATAAACCAAATACTCACCCATTTGGTTTTATTTAATAAGGAATCTAAAATAAAAAAGTTTTGATACCTAACCATGAATATAATTTAACAAACTATTAAAAATCTGCAATTCAATTATTAAAATATACAACAAAAGATACTGGCATTCAGAAAAAAAAAGTAAAAAGTAATCTAATTTTCAATTGTAAGCGCGAAAGTGTCTGGTGACGCGGAATTTGGCGGGAGTTCACAACCGACGCAGAATATATTCGGATTGTTAAAAACAAAGTTTTGTTCAAATGTGATGCGCTTTTCGAATCCTGCTTCAAAAAGTTAATTCCATTTTTAAAGTTTTATTTCCATAGAACGTTTCGGTTTTGTTTGTTTGTTTTTATATTTTTTTCTTTCTTTTTTTCAAATTATTGGCATTATGGTAAAATGTATCAAACATTTTATGATAATGCCAATAATTTGAAAGCCAGATTTTTCATCTGCGTGAAAAAAAAAATAGGACCAAAGACAGTGTTATCAGAACTTTTCAAAATGCATTTGGAGGATAACTACTAAAGTAAATTAATTTTGAACGGTAGTATATTTGCTAATAGTAAGGTAAGTTGAATCTAAATATCTGTCTTGCATTACCTGTGATTTTTTTTATTTTTTTTTATGTTATAAGGAGGCAACTGAGCACTCGGAGCCTTATGGTGACTACCGACGCTCATAGACATCTGCGCAACCAAAAGTTATACCGATGCGTTGCGCTCTTTTTCCCTGTCCTTCCTGATGGGCCACCGCAAACTCACAAACCGCACAAAACGCGACAGCATAACTGTCAATTGACGCTGGTGTTATGTGAGCGAGAGGCACCACTCATGCCGGCCCAATTCGGCTGCAAAGCAGCATGGCACTACCTCTTGGTATCGACGTATCATAGAAACGTCGGACAGTAGCAGTGAGACACAAGCCAAGGCTGACAGAAAGTCTGTTTTATCAGAGGATAAATACAAGACATGGTTTGGTGTGAGAATAATGCGAAGGTGGAACTTGGTGAACGGTGGAAGATTGATGTTATGATGACTGTAGATTGGAAGATATTGTTTGGGAACAGATTCATGGATCATGGTAGTTCTAACTAAAAAAATCCTTTAATATTATTACAAAGCGGCGATGGCCTAGTTAATATTATAATATAATAATAATAATAATAATATCTATGGACGCTTTTACACCACGTCAATTTGGTCCCGTAGTAAGTTCTCAAAGAACTTGTGTTACGGGTACCAGACAACGGAAATATATTTTATACTTTTATACTATACATATATTTAAGATTTTTATCATATAATACACATATTTAATACACATCCCAGACCCAGGAACACAGTAAACTTATTTGTTCCCTGACGGGATTCGAACCGCAACCTCCGGCTTGAGCGCCAACGCGCTAACCATTGAGCCTCAGAGGCCATTATTACAAAAAAGTATGACATTTTTTGTCTCTTTTTTTCATTAAAATCATGGTCTCGCAATAATATATATTCGAAAAAAACAAAGCTATAGCACCACGAGTTTATGTAGTTTTACCTACTACTTTTATTGTGTACCAAAGTTTAAGCATTTTCCGTTTTCAACAATCCTCTTAGACATACTTCGGCACACTTAAAGACCCTACCGCGACCCCCAAATTGTTCCCCGTACACAAAGCCACTGAAGAGCAGTCTTTTGTATTTGTGAATATTAATCTTATTTTATTACTCGTGAATTTGAATAATTAGTTATCTAATATAGGGTTAAGGGATTAACTCACTGCTTATTGAAATTAAAAGAAGTATATAAGTACCTATAATTTGGATGACTCACCTTGCCCAGATAAATCCTGTGAGGTTTTCTTGGCTGGGTTTTTGTGAAAAATAAATTGTAAAATAAAAAAAACTTTATCAACGGATTCGATAAGGAGTAAAGCGATTGTTATTCTGATGATGAAGTAGACTCTTTCCTAAATACTTATCGGATATGGTAGTGTGTAAAGTGGACGGTCAATGGTGGAGAAGAAGCAAAAGAAGCTAAACGAGAATGAGAACTACTTTAACGGACGTAGGACTGTCCCCCGTGACTATGATTTCTGTAAATTATACGAAAATCAAAATATTTTATTTCACATAAGCCTAGATGGGCAATTATAAAACGTTGAAAAAGGTGCATGGTTCATGGTGGTCGTTTACATGGAGAAGAACCAGCAAGAAACTCGAGCAAGTGTAGTTCGCGTAAACATTATAATAATAATATTAAGAGGTAGGTAGTGCTATGCTGCATTGCAATTATTTGCAGCCGAATTGGGCCGACACGACCGGGGCCGCTCACATAAGGCGTCAAGTGACTGCTATGCTGTTGCGTTTCATGAAGTTTGTGAATTTATGGTGGCTCATTTTAGGGAAAAGGAGGGTAACGCATCTGCATAACCTCTGGTATTACTGGATATATCTTGTATATACGGATTTAGACAAAAAAAAAAAACTCAACAAGTCACAGATACTGCCGATAGAAGTGAAAACAAAACAATTACATTCAAATACATATAATACAGGCTGTAATAGATTATGACAACCTATACTATTTAAACGGCGCACAAAATGGCCTCATGATATAATTTAGAAGCAACACAATTTGCAAAACAAATATTGCTCTTATATAAATAAATCAAACGTCAAACTACGTCACCAGCGTCTTGCGTGCGGTGTCGCGAGCCCATGTCATATAAACGTCAAACTGCGTCTCCAGCGTCTCGCGTGCGGTGTCGCGAGTTTAGATTTTATCATCTAAAAATATGCGTACCGCGCTAAAAGAAGTTTACACTTCAATAAAACATTAGTAAATAATACAGTAACTATGAATTGAAGTAGTTGTAGTAATTGCAATCGACCTAACGAACTCGCTTACGTATCAGAAAAGAATAAAGTTGTTTAAACGAGTAATGAAAGTCCTCTATGAAAAGATAGGATCGTTGTTGACAAGGGTCGCGGAAAAGGAAAATTACGAGGGAGTGACCGGGACTTAATTTGATCTTACCCTGTAATACTGTTAAACGAGCTGAGCTTTACGCTCTGATATTTCCACTATATTCCTTTGATCACGGACGTTGTGGCGAAAGTGGGGCGAAACTGCAAAAAAAAATTATTTGGGTCGGACAGTAGTGGGTGAATAATTAATTTGGAGGTTGAGATTTGAAATTTCTTTTGACTATTTTAAAGGAGATTCTAGAGTATCTAATTAGTCGTTCAGAATTGTGTGTTTGCAATAGTTTAGTATCACTACCCAAAAAAAAACCTGACCCGACCAGAAAAAAAATTATCGGCTCATTTAGAAATCAGTTTAAGCGAAGCACATGCCATCCGGGTCAAATCGATTAAACATTGTCGTAAATCTTTCTGAGTCAATGTGTTTCAGGCACAGAATGCGTTATAATTCTATGGTTTCAGGATACAAATGGACCACTACTGCGATTTCAGGTAAAATTTAGGTGTAAACTTTAAGGGGCAGGTTGTCTTAATGACTATTAAGGCGAAACTCCACCACAAAACATACAACAACTCGAAGCACGCATTGGCTATGCACGTAATTGTTAAAATATCAATTGAAAGAAAATGTCAATTAATGTTTGGCGTGCCGTTGGTTGCAGTGGAAACAATCACATACATTTTCTTGCAAAGCGAAACTTGATAAACGTGCGTACCCTTTCCGTGCGTCGCGGTGGAGTCGCGCCCTTATTATATTACGCGACCTTAAACACTAAGAAATCATAATTAAAACATGACTTTTCTTGTATGAATCTAGAATCGTCATGTATCATCAGAAAAAAAATCACCTGGAATGCATTTCGTTAGGAGTCAAATAAGTTTTAGTTGTAAAGGTAAGATAGTGAGGATTGAGAGAGATATAGAAAATAATATTAATGTGGTGAAAGGAGCTGATGATGATGCTAGCTAGTTTAATTCCACAAAATTCTAGAACAGTGTCATAAAGTTTTCATAGAGCGTGTCAACAATATTCCTTGTGACGTCAGCGCTTTAGAAAACTAGCATCACGTTTCTTTGCTTACCCCCGTTTCTAACAACCTGTTGCTACGTAGAAAATTGTTACTCGAAGTACTCCCCTGATAAATTCGATATTCGCATCGTGAAACCGTTACCAACGTTTTTTATTAATGCAATCGAATTTTATAATGGAATTATCAGCATTGTATTTTATCTTTCTAAGGATAATCTTTTTATAAGAAAATGTAACGTTTTTATTATTATTGAGAAATATCAAGTATAATCCTACTAATATTATAAACGCGAAATTTTGTAAGAATGTATGGATGTAAATATGTATTTTAATGAAACTTTACAATAACATAGCTTATATATCAGAATAACATATTATATAGGCTATAATTTATCCCTATACTTCCACGGAAATGGGAAGTACGCGGGCGAAACCGCGGGTCGCTGGTTGTTTATACATTGATAGGGATTGAAGCTATTAATGGAATATACTTAGTAAGATACCCATAATTATTATTATCAACTTAGATTATTATTAAAACAAATTTCTCATGATTGCTAGCTGTAGATTCTACACTGCTGCCTGTTTTATATCTGTTCAACGAAGCCATATTAGACTAGAGTTATCTCGGCAAAAACAGTCTCTACTACATGGAAGATACAATAAGAATAGGGCGTTACTCCCAGGAATTTGAGGATAAGATGTTAAAATTGTTTTATAATATACAAGGTTGATAAAAGCGAGAGGCATTAAATTAAACTACATATACTACACACGCTTACGGTTAATCCGAAACTATAAAAACATTGTTTGAGAGCAATAAAAATAAAGTTTTTCAAAGAACCTAAATACGTGAATAGTCAAAGTAAAACGTAAAAACTCTTTGTAAACCTTTGTAAAATGTCTTTCGAATCTAAAAGGCAACGTCGCACAGCACGTTGCGTCTCATCGGGTCGAACAAACCGGAGCGGCTTTAATTTTTTTTTAAATATCCTGTGACTAAACTATTGATTCTA
Organism: Helleia helle; assembly: GCA_963853865.1. Classification (NCBI taxonomy): domain Eukaryota; kingdom Metazoa; phylum Arthropoda; class Insecta; order Lepidoptera; family Lycaenidae; genus Helleia; species Helleia helle. The sequence goes on along the minus strand of OY971433.1, from coordinate 11,194,770 downwards.
TTGGTCTAAGTTTTGGTGTGTAGCCTGAAAATGGTACATAGTATACGTGGTTTAATTTAATGCCTCTCGCTTTTATCAACCTTGTATATTATTTGAAAAGATTAGTTCCACTGAGTTTGTATCGCCGTATCTTCTCAGTGGGCTTGTCTTGGAACGGTGGTAGATTCAATTGACGTCCAAAAATATACTTTCATCCGTCAAACATTTTGGTTGTGTTCGAGACAGGTCAGGACAGAAAGTGTAATTAATGGCATCGAGATTAGACAGGAAACTCTAGAATATGTATAGGTGCGGTATGTACATCCAGGCGCCATTTAACAAACTATAAAAAAACACGTTTATCTAGGATCAAAATTTTGTATCAGGCACATTCAGTATTATCTTTGTATTATCTGTTTGTGCCTGATAATTATAATACGAGTCACACTAGTTGAAGCATGTGCTTGGTTTGTTGGCAGGTATCCAATGGACGTTAAACATATTACCAACTTAATGTTAGGCTACATGTGGTGCATATTGCATCTTTATTTTCTTTTGCGCCGGCAAATTCTCTTAGGCAACCCGCGGGGTAGTGGGGACTCGCTGCGCCCGAAAGATGGTAAGGTGGACGCAGCTCTACTTCTGTGCAGCTCTATCCACTAAAATCCGCTGAGTGTCACCAATGCCACCTTTGGTGAGGTGCCCCGGATCTGTTGATCAACAGGGCATCTCGAAGGCTAGCGAGTCCCCCAAGGGACTGACGCAACCTCTACAGAAGGAGTTGTCCCGCACTACGCAAACCCCTCCCAACGTCGGGACAGTGCAATCACCCCCGGCGCTTTTGTCTCCTCTTCTTATAAGAGGGTCTCCTCTTCTTATTATATATATACAAAGAGCAGCTCCCACGGTTCAAGTGGCTTCGCCCAAGGTGCTGGGTTCACCTTAGGCCACTAAGCCCCACCGCCACGACAAGGCGGTGAACCATGGTGAGGACTAATATTACAAATCTGACAGTGTATTTGTTTGTCTATCATTTTTATGGTAAGTGGTCAGCGTCGCCCATGAAAATAAGCGAGTTTTTTTTTAATTTATTTTATAAACTTTTAACTTAATTCTAAGTTAAAAATTGTCCCGCAAAACTGTTTACACAGTTTGACTGCGGGATTCGAGTCTCTTTATAAACATTTGAAATACTTAATTACTTACAATAAATAATAACATTATAATTAAACATTTAAAAGTTTAAATGGTCGATAAAAAAAAAATAAAGTCCTTCTTAATTTTTTTTTGAATTGGCTCTATTCGTAAGTCCTCAGACAAACTATTATATAAGTATGGTAACCGTTCCTTAATGTTCTATTGCCGAACTAGTTTTTAACTCTGGGTACTCCAAATTTGCCTGAGGACACCGAGCGGGTGCCATGGCTGTTTATCTGGAACTAGCCCAAGCAACTCATTTTTGTGTTGCCTATTCTTACACATCAGATGTTAAGTCTCGGTGCCAGTAATTACACTGCCTGTCTTGCCCTTCTCTCCGAAACACAGCAAAGTTGTTTCACGGGAGAAACAAGCAAGATGGTGGTACCCATGCAGCCGGGAGTGCAGCATCTACCTATCTACTGTGGGTCACGTCGCCAATAAATAAACATATGCCAACACGAGACTAGTCATTCTATCCTGATACGCAAATGGTCTCGGTGCCGTCACACAACCAACCCGTCCTTCAGCCTAAGTTATTTAGCAGATCAATTTACGTATTTTTTGTGTGGCAGTAGGCGGGTATGTAATATGTAATATGTAGCAGAGGGGGACAAGGTGTGAGGATAGGGTTTTTCTGTAGTGTGGCCTCTACAAAGGTGGAGGTGGCATCGGTCTTTTGGGGGGCTGACTAGCCGTCGAGGTGCCCTGTTGCTCAGCAGATCTAGGGCACCTCACCAAAGGCAGCATTGGTGGCACTCGCCGGGTTTTAGTGGTTAGAGCTGCGTCCACCTTATCATGTTTCAGAATCAGCGAGTCCCACATACCTTCCTGGGGAGCCTCCCCCCTCCCCCCAACGGGATGCCTCAGAGCATTTCTCGACGCTAAAGAAAAAAAGGCGGGTATGTCGCATGAAGTACCGATGGTTCATGAGGCGTAGAAAAGTGGCGACCGTTACTGGAAGTTATGGCATGGGAAGGCCCCTAAAGGTGGACCGAAAATGTAGTGAGGGTCTTGGGAATCTACTGGATACGGTAGCTCTGCAGTGGACATCTATCAGCTGAGATGGCAACGATGACGAGCCTTTTTAAAACAAACCATTAATGTACATAAGGTTCATATTGGCATGAACAATTAAATTATTAGAACTTGGAACTAGTTCAATAATTACTGTCTCATAGTCGTAAAAGAAATAAAAGGTATCTGCAGGAAGCAATGAGTACGTCATTTCGCTAACGAGGACCACGCGGACGGTAAACTCGATCTTTCGAGGGGATTAAATCTCTCTCCCATTAGTAGAGCAGATTAAATGTAACTAGTTCAAAAGTGTACTTTTGTTCAGTTAAAAGTGTCATGTTGTTAGACTGTACTAGTTTTGGTAGAATAATAAAAATGGCAGAGACGTGATACAATAGGTAAGCGTGATTGATAACAAGTAAGTTATGTGATGCGAGAACGAGCGCCAAAGTCATCACATCACGAATTCCAGATAAACCCAGTGCTTACTGCTCTTTTTTTCAGTGCAATTTTATTTAGCACTAGCTGGTGCTCGCGACCTCATCTGCGCAGAATAAGATTTAGTTTTTTTTCGTAAAAAGTAATATTATGTTATTTCTATTACCTCGAAGAATATATGTGTACAAAGTTTCATGATGATCGGTTAAGTAGTTTTCGCGTGAAAGCGTAACAAACAATAAGTTTGTTTGTTACGCTTTCACGCGAAAACTACTTTTATTTCACATTTATAATATTAAGAAAGAAAGAAAGAAAAATTTATTAGTATAGAAGTATATATTAATATCTTTGCATTGTGATGAGTTTTACCGACGGGTGTCTCAACTAAACCTAACCTAACCCGTAAAATTAAAATACACACATGTATTTTAATAAACGCCAAGATGACACTTTTTTTTTCTTTAAAGCCGGGAAATGCTTTAAGGCATCTCGTTGGGAATGGGGGGACTCCCCAGGTTCCAGTCCTCCCAACGCCATGACAGTACAATAGGGTGAGGTTCCCAACCTCACCCCTTGTCACCCTGCTCAATGGTCCCCTCTTCCTATGAGAGGGGTACAAAGGGAACCTCTCTTGGTTCAATTAGCTTCGCCCAAGGTGCTGGGCTCACCGAGGCTAATGAGCCCCACCGCCACGACAAGGCTTGAACCTTGGTGGGGACGCCAAGATGACATATTGCGATTATAGTCAAAAGTATAGTGTAATCAAAAAACATCATCATTACAACATTTATCACCTAATATATAACAAAAAACATACAAACATCCAAATTGAGAACCTCCTTTTTTAGTCGGTCGGTAAGTCGGTAAAAAAAATAACTTTAAACAATTTACCGATTCTAAAATCCATCTGCCCGGTAAAACCATTTTTTCCTTTTACAGTCTTATATCCCGAATACAACGCAGTAACCTCGGGTAAAAGAATTTGCGGATAATTTTATGAAGCAATATAAAATTAAAAAGCTAGTGTCAGACATGGCGGGCGGGAGCAAGGCGGAAAAATTGAATTCCCCCGTAATGTAATATGGACGGAAATCATGTAAATTTATTATCATTAAAGTGTAATTTTCTGGGAAATGCTAAAGTGAAAAATGTTGCGTAAAATACATTCCTTTTACAACGTCTTTATAATTTTCTTGAGGAGAAGTAATGTGTATTAAGTAATAACACAAAAAACGTGTGTCCCTTTTTAACTTAGGTTTAGTGGTTTAATCAATGGTAAAGTTTAAACAAAATATTTTATTATCTATACAGATAAATAAAATTGGAGTGTCTGTTTGTAATATTAAAATAGCCGCTTTTTACTAAATGCATATTATGGATGTAAACACTGTTCAAAACAACATATTTTACAATTTTTGTCTGTCTGTCGGTTTGTTTCGGCTAATCTTTAAAATGGCTGGGCCGATTTTGATGGAACGTTCACTAGCAGATAGCTGATGTTATAAGGAGTAACTTAGGCAATAAAAATAATCATCATCAATCCGGGTACGGCTGTAAATCTAAGTTAACGCGGGCGAAGCTGCGGGAAACAACTATTAATAAATATTTCAACTAGAAGACAAGCCATGTGATGGTAAGTGGTCAATATTCAACAGCTACAAAGAACATGAACATCCCTGATTTTTTTTTCTTTTCCTTCTGGTTACAGCTCGAATGAATAATTAGCTCATAATATTACGTTGTCTATCCTGAGAAAATAAAATATGTTTGTCCTTGGTACCTACTAATAATTATATTTAGCAAAGATTTTTTTGTGAGAAGTTCAAAATATATAAGTAGACTGGTCATACTCAAACAGTGCATAAGACTTTGTAACGTTAAAAACGTTACCTATAAAACTCTATTCTGTAAGGAAAAAATACGTGACCGTCGTCCGTCACCGGTATCGTATTTGTTGCTGTAGGTACCTTTTTTTTCCTTTTACGCCGGGAAATGCTCTGAGGCATCCCGCCTGGGGAGTGGGCCTCCCTAGGTGTGTGACTCGCTGCGCCCGAAAGGTGGTAAATGGACGCAACCCTACCCACTAAAACCCGGCGAGTGCCACCAATGCCGCCTTGGTGAGGTGCCCCGGATCATCAGGTTAAGCCGGGGTTGGTACGTGGATGGGTGACCATGTTTACATGCAGTGGGTTGACCGGCGGCAGGGCGCAATATCCATCTACCTTGCGCAGATCCTTACGGGGCACAGTTGCTTCGGAAGGTATCTGTGGAAGGTGGCAGGGGCGGGAGACTCGCCAGTGTGTCATCACTGTGACAGCAGGACACCGCTGACCACACCCTGGCGGAGTGCCCAGCTTGGGCAGAGGCAAGGGTGCCCCTCATTGCTAAGGTCAGTGCGGACCTGTCGCTACCTGTGGTCATCCGAGCGATGACCGTCAGTGAGAGCACATGGCAGGTGGTCCTCTCCTTCTGCGAGGACGTGATGTCGCAGAAGGAGCAGGCAGAGTGGGAGAGGGAGCGCACTGGCACCTCTTCCAGCAGGAGAGCACGGCGGCGACAGGCGGTCGCACCGCCGCCGTGAGGGACCTGTGCGCGGCCAATCGGGGGATCCGCCGCGTGCGCGTTAGGTCCGAGCTCTATATGGCACTCTTATGTGTTCAGTGTGCCTTAAGCGGAGAAGCAGAGGGGACGTAACCCCCCGCATCCAGAGAAGAGTGCCGGATGCCATACCGTTGTGACCCGGTGCGGATGTCCACAGCTCTAGTGCCGGGTCACCCAGATGACGAGGAGAACACCGCTGGGGTTTAGTGGGTAGAGTCTGCGTCCACCTTACCATCTTCTCGGTCGCAGAGAGTCCCACATAACCCCCAGACATAGTTGGGAAAAAGGCTAGGCAAAAGAAGGAAAATAAATACGTAGTTTCTTTGTGCTTACCTCTTTCCCAAGTTATCGACTCTATGGGGTACCCCGCGACGGGGCACTTGATGTTCAAGTCGCTACCAGCAACTGCGGTGACCTTAGGCATTTCCCTGATGAAGGGCAGGCCGTACACGTTCACCCTGGCTGCGTGGATGGCCTTGCCCGCGGTGTTGCTGGCCACACACGCGTATTCGCCGCCATCTTGTTCTGTCACCCGGCTGATGTTAAGATGACTGACCACGTCGTCTTGTAACGTTACATGCTGGCCGACTACGAACCTGAGGACGTGACAATGATATTAATATTAAATATGGTGGAAATTTCTAGCACTTCTTTATGTGAATGTACGCTTAGATGAAATTAATAATAATAAATTAAAATTTTATGAAACATTTTTACACTAAGACATTAAAATTAAGGATTAGCGTAAATCATTAACAAAAGTCTTCCTAACGATTCATAATTACAAAAAAGATAATAAAAAATCACGATTGGAATTTTATTAAGCCGTAAAATGTCTTAATAAACAAATTAATTACCATTAGCCTAAAAGCATTTACTTACGCGGCATTTCAAAATGGCGGATCCAAGATGGCGATTAAAAATTACCTCGAATTGGTGGGTATGGGGAAGCCGTCTAACAGCCAAGCAAACTGGGGAGGCGGATGACCCATCGCCACACACTTCAGCGACACGCTCGGTCCTGGCTGGAGTGTTTGCTCAGAGAACCAATACACCAACTCCGGTTTCGTCTCTATGGAATACAATTCTATACAATATGATGTGGTATCGAGTCGAATGTTGATAAATAGTTGATAAATCTGTAAACAATTTACGATCAGTCCGTTACTAGTCTCAAGATACAATGGAAACGACAAATATATAGATTGTATTAATATACTAGCTGGTGCTCGCAGCTTCACCCGCGTTTATTTAGATTTCGACGTATCCGAATTGATAATGATTATTTTTAAAGCCTAAGTTACTCCATATCTCAGATGAAGTAAAAAAAGGTAGATAGCGCACTTGGAACAAGAAAGTGAAGCCACTTTTTTAAGTATGTGTGAGTGAATGAAGGGTTGCCATTTTTTTAAAAATCCCTTAAAATTGTATATTAATAAAAATAGGTAATAAGTGAATGCGACAGTGAATATTTTTATAAAATACAATAATATTACGAATATGTAGGAGGCGTGTAGGATCACTTTATAAACTGTCTCAATAGATATCTTATTGACACAATTGTATTATTTATTTATTTATTCCCATGAATGTAGTAAATACATAGGTGATATAAAAAAAAAAACAAGTTCTATACATTCTACCATAACATGGTGTGTGAAAATAAAACATTACATAAATAAACAATTAATATAAATTAACAGGAAAAAATAGTTACAATTAAATAAACTTGATAAATACAACATGTCCTTAAAATCATTGTCAGAGAATAACAGTTTCGAAATAATATTTTATTATAATAGTAATTAGAAAGTCACATTTTATCAATACACAATTTAAATTAAATACATAATATGTCGTTTTCCATTAAAAAAAACATTTAAATTATAAAAACATTTCTCTGCAAGCCACACTGTTACATTTTTTTTAAATTTATTAAATGGTAAATCTTTGAATTTATAAATAATTAAATACATAGTCCTGCTGTGGGTACGTGAGTCCCAAAAAAAATACAACATAGGTTATACGAGGTCATTTCGATTCAGTCATATAGCGATCAAATAATAAAATAATAATTATGTCACCTCTGTACTTAATTATTTTGCTATGGCTTTGCCTGCAATTGACTTACCCACTATTGGGCTATTAGAAATACTAACTTCTGGCAACACTCTTCCGATACGTCATTTCGGGGCAATAATATTATTTATGTTGATTAACCTCAAAATAGTGTTAAAATATCTTAAAAGAATATAGTCTTGTGTTTATTTATGTGTGAAACGATATTTCTTTAGACTCTTTGGTCACTTTTGTATTGTTTTTACTCCATTTAATTACACAGAACGGTATTTTTTTGGCAAACTTACTGCACGACGACTCGTAAGATACTAACAAAAATGAGCTTAGTTTTGGTGTATCTGTGTGCGTGAGGGCGTGTATTTACATGAAGGAGCTTAGTTTTGTGGCTTCAGTATTAGCAAAGGCCGTGCGTCATCTACCTTTTTTTACTTCATCTGAGCTCCATATACATACACTGTTATAACAACAGCTATCTGCAAGTGAAAGTCCCGTCAAAAGCGGCCCAGCCGGTTCAGAGATTAGCTTATTAGAAATTTTAAAAATTGGTTTCTCATGTAAGTAATTTTATTAATATTTCTAATAAATAATTGATAATTAATACGTTGTAACCATAATACCGGTATAAATTATTATATTAATCATATAAATCACCAAAAAAAGAGTGAGCCAGTGGAGAGAGTAATGGAAATGCCAAAATAATTAATACAAAAAAGATACAAGTTTATATAGATTATGTATATAAAATTGATTTTAAAATCAATTTTGTTATTTATCTATTGTCCAGGTAGGTATAAAGGTAACAAATAATATGAAATAAATTGTATTAAAATAAAAAACAAAACACAATGTATCATCATTCATAAACAAAATACAAAAGTTTAAAAATAGAATGTTTAAAGAACAAAGATGCATTTGAAATTCCGTAAGAGACATTTTTGTATTCATAGACAATAGATGCCGTTTAATTTGCGCATAGACTAAGCTGAATAAGTAGTTAGGGTATTATGTATCTGGACGGACGTAAATCCGGCTCGACCGCATTTCGTCACGACTACGAATCTAGGTGATTGTAGATCTTTAACTAAATAGTACAAAGCTCTTCAAATAGGTGGGCTTTATGTGGTCTTTCTTTAATTCTATTACAATGGGTAGGGAGTTTAATTTTCTTTTTCCTTTAGTAAAGCTTTCCTTATTTTTCACGCAGAATGTTATACAGAGCTTACTGTAATTTCTAGTCCATCTCAATTCTGAATAAAAATCCTTGTATGATACTGTAATGTAAGATTAAAATATGCAAATAAGAAATTGTGTACAAGATTCAATATTAATAAGGCAAATGTAAAAACAAATACGGCGGCTTATTTGTTCATCCGCCATCATGAGATAAAACATCTCTCCAGAAAAAAATATAACATCTTGTTTTGTACAAGTGAATTTCAATTCCAATACTGAGTACTTTTTCTGCTTATCACCAATAAAATTATTACAAGAGCCTTATTATATTGATATTTCAGTTTTAGTATCATGGTTTAGTTGTAGACTGGCGCTGGCTGGCAGATGGAATCGCCAATATTCTATAAATAAAGAAGAAACTGTCCAAATCTGTATTTCTAGGAGTCAAGCCTTTCGGATAAGACCTGTTTGATCGAAGGACTTGTCTTCCAGAATTTTTTTTTTGATAATCTGTGTTAGTAGAATAATATTTAAAAACTGTTTTTCGAAGAACTCCACAAAATAAAATACCCAGTGTCATAAAAATAAGGTCTTAAATACCTCGAAGGAATCCACGGACAAATGGAATGTCTAATATGCGGCGACGATTTTATTTTTCTCCGTAAGGAAAATAAGAAAATAAGGCCAAGTTTTTCGCAATTCAAAGGAGGAAAAGATTAGGATGAAGAAATTTTGCTAGGTTTCTAGCAAAAAAAAAAAAACTTCTCAGTCAGGTAATCTTGACTGGGTAGCATATTTGGGTAGTTAAAAATGATGTTTGAATCAAAATGCTCGTAGATTGATAGAAAATGATATCAGACAGATATGTTACATATTAGCTGATGCCCACAGCTTCGTCTGCGTTAACTTAGATTTACAACCGTATCCATATTGATGATGATTATTTTTATAGCCTATGTCCTAATCCAAGGTATAAGCCATCACCATTTCAACTTTCAGCCAAATCAGTTCAGCTGTTTTGCCGTGAAAGATCAACAAACATCCAAACTTACAAACTTTTGCCATTATAATATACGTAAAATTAGCTGGGATCCATCAAATGCAAGGCATAGTGTCACACGATGAAAACTAAATTTTTAAAATCTTTAGCTTCCAACTAACTCCTTTTTCCAACTAACAGCTCTATCAAAATCTGTGGTGTATTCTGGTCCAAACGGACAAAGAGGGTGAAATGCGCTAGATTCTCCTAAGCTGAAACTGAATAGGCACTTCCAGGTATAATTCAATGTTAGGATCGTTGTGGTCGGGGCTAAATGAGTTCGGTTTATAAAAGGTTCACCACTGCATAATTTATGGACCCACTGTCGCACGCAAATGCTTGATAACCCTCTTCAATTACAAGGGTTGCTATTTAAGAACATTTTAGCAATATAAAAATTTATGACAAAATTTCTTTTTTCTATCATTTCGTCATTATTCTCTCACTATCAAGGGCTCCTTAGAAATGCATTCGGAAAATCATATTGAAAAAAAACGCTCATAATATAATGTTTCCCGTTAAAGATAAGTGTTGCTAAATCAATTACCAGATCGGAAATTATGGTGTATGTTCGAAGAGCTATCACTTTTTAACGACACAATAGATGATAATGGATTTATATCCTATAAACCTGAATTCTAATTGAATCGGCACCAATCTAGCAAAAATCCGTCAAAATGTCAAAAAGGTTCGCAGTTAGATTCTGCGTATTAGATTTGACTGTGAAACTCAACTTCTCAGAACTAGCTTTAGTTAAGAAAGGTTACCTAAGTTTCTCTACCATGGTTCAGGCTTGACGTGGCGGTGGGGCCCAGTAGCCTAGGGTGAGCGCAGCACCTTGGGCGAAGCTAATTGAGCCGAGGGGGCTCTTTTACAGGGGCAAGGGGCCAGGATGGGAACCTCACCCCATTGTACTGTCCCGACGTTGGGAGGGGTTGTTCTGTGGTGCGGGACAACCCCTCTGTGGAGGTGGCGTCGGTCTCTTGCGGGACTGACTAGCCGTCGAGGTGCCCTGTTAGCTTAACAGATCCGGGGCACCTCACCAAGGCAGCACTGGTGGCACTCGCCGGGTTTTAGTGGGTAGACCTGCGTCCACTTACCATCTTTCGGGCGCTGCAAGTCCCACATACCCGCCTGGGGAAACCCACTCCCCAGGCGTGATGCCTCAGAGCATTTCCCGGCGTTAAAGAAAAAAAAAGTTACCTAAGTTTACATACGTGTCTGAAATGTCTATTAACCTAATTGCACTTTTTCTCTCGTACTATTAGAATCCTCCCCTAGTATAAAAGAAAAAAAAATAGTAGTATAAAAATACTTAGAATAAAAGTAAACTAAGTATAGTATAAAAATACTTAGAATAAAAGTAAACGATGTAATCCAATGTTGAGTTAGAAAACTAATATCATGATAGCGAAATTAAAATGCAAATGATGTTGACAGTAATATAGTTTTGTATGTGCCGATAGCGCACGTGTGTGCCTTGCGACGACTCTTGAGCCCTGGAGAGCAGCGACACCAAATAGCGGGGAGTGAATTAATACGGAGACAAAGGGCCCTATACGACCCCTTCACGTGCAGCAAAATCCACCTTATTGATGCGAGATAGGATCTTAATTGGAAAATTTGCTGTATTGTACTTGGTGCGACGACTAGATGTGCCTGTGGCAGGCGTGCTTCGTCACTGAGGCTCTTTGTTTGAGCTGAAGAGCTGACTCTAATAGCTTGCAGCGGATCCGCGCTTAAAAAATGGACTTTTAAATATTTTATGATGAAGCAAACGAGTGCGGATAAAAAGTTGGAAAACATACTTAACTAGTTCGATACTCATTAGGGTCGAGCAACAACGGATTTGCTATGTTCGTTGAAACCGAAAGGGGACAATTTTTAATGAACTAAAAATATGACAACTTATTTGGCTTTCAATCTAAACTACTATTATATATGTGTGTGTTACCTGTTTTCATAAAATACAAGCGGGGGATGTAAATTTAAGTAAATATAAGAAAAATACTAGCAACAGCTAGATTTGTAACGAATGTGCAAATTGATTGCAAAAAGCACATCGAAAATACTTTTAAACTCCCAGAAGAAATCGAAGGAAAATAAGATTTCTGAATTCTTCCAATACATGTATTTATATAGTGTAATATTACTACACTATACTTAAATTATACTTAATTTAAAGGTTAGTGAACCCGACCCGACAGTCATTGCCTTGTACAAAAGTTTTTACTATGGGTTGAATTGTGAATTATTTAAATAAATAGACGCAATCAAATGAATGTCAGACTTTTTCTTCGTTGCTAAGCAACTGTGTAGTTTAGTATCCGTGGTCAGTTGCTTAGCAACGAATAAAATGTCTGATATAAATGCACCTTTGTATATACCTAAATAATCAAAATAATTGAGGGCCGAAAAACTAAATGTAAAGTATAAACCATTCTCAAATCCACTTGAACACACACAAATTGGTAAAGCCGCTTAGGAATAATTCAGTGACATACACACTCGCAGAAAAAATATATAACATGTAATGATGATGATAATGATAAGAAAGCTAAAGGATAAAGCGTATGTTTGAAAGCAAAATTCTTTTCTGAGATGGAAAATATAAATCCAAGAAACTCCAAATTGGAGATTCGCTTAGCGAATGCAGTGAAATGTGATTTGGAAGCAGGAGGACTGAATATTAAGAAAATCTTAAAACAATGAATGAATGAATGAATGAATATTCTTTATTATGCACACACATTACTAAAATATAACATAATAACAAAACAAAAAGAAACATGCGGACATAAAGGCGACTTTATCGCTGAAAAGCGATTTCTTCCAAGTAACCTTTGGGTAATGGAAATGTTTTATAAAAATTATAAGGCAGGTGCAACTATATATTTTATGAATGATTTATATCACATAACAAATTTTAATGAATAATGTAAAATACATATGATAATATATACCTGTAATATATACCTACATATATACATAAAAATATACATATACCTACACAAACATACAAAACAATAATAATAATAAATGCACAACATACATAAATCTTAATACATACATATTATGTACTAAAACACATATTTTATATAGAACTTTCTTGATATATTTCAGAGGAAGTTATAAAAATAAACAGACAAATATATAATATCTAGTAATAAATTAAGAGATATTTAGGTAATAACTTTTGACTAAAGATCGCTCCAATATCATACGGTTAATATATATATAACATATGAAAATGAAATACGAGTATAAAAAAAGACCGGGACGTCGGCAGATGTGAAACATCTATATCATATACATCATCATCATCATGACCCTTTATCCGTCCACTGCTGACTATAGGCATCCTTCAATGGCAACACAGAGTCACTGCACGGAGATGTCTTACCACCTGTTTAATGGCCGACCAACACTTCGTCGAACTAAACGCACCGTGATCATGAACCTTATTTTTACTGCAATTATTATTATTGCAATTCATCTATACAGATAAATAAAATTGGAGTGTCTGTTTGTAATATTAAAATAACCGCTTTTTATTAAATGCATATGGATACACGGTACATATACCAAAATAGCATTTTTTACAATTTTTAACCTACCCTATGATACATCAATATTTTGTTAGTCCTATCTACGCAGAAAGTGCTAACTGTATCTTTAATCTGTGACATATTATGCTTGGATTTTGATTTGATAATATTAATAATGGGATTCCAAGCAGGTGGTAAGAGCCAGCCATCTTCTCTATTGAAATTAGGATGTTTTTTTAATTTCAATAGCCTCACGGATCATCCTTGGTTGGAATCTGTGTTCTTTTGCGAGGACTTGTGGTTTATCAAATCTGATATAATGGCGAGCTTTGTCAAGACTATGTTCACAGATGGCAGACTTAGTGTAGAGACGGTGTTTTAAATCAGCCGTGGCCATTTTTGCTGTAAAGTATCCGAAACGTCGGGCTTGTAAAAATCTTAATAAACCGCGATAAAATCCCTAATTTTTTTTTCATTATAATGGAAGATAGCAGATGTTATAAGGAGTAACTTAGGCTATAAAAATAATCATGATCAATCCGCGTACGGCTGTAAATCTACAACAGCTAGTAATTAAAAAAGGGAATAAAATAGTATACGCGCGCACCGAGGCATCAAGATATGACAGCAGCATGCCATTTGACATCACGGCATTCCAGTCCATGTTATTGCGAAGGCGCGCCAAAAATATTTCAGATCAAAACACAATTAAAAATAAAACCATAAACAAAATTGTATTATATGTAACAGTGTTAGCGGTAATCATGCTAACGTTAGCAAAGACGCAACGGCGCGCGAGGTAAGAACCTAATTATTGAGTTAAAAACTTAAGTGTGAAACAAACGCGTAATGACGGTGAAATTAAGCGTGCGGAGGGAGGGCTATAGAGGATTTTCAAATAGATAAGTAAGTAAGCAACATGATACTACTTCTTACTAAGTAAGTAAGAAGTAGTATCATGTTGCTTTGCAGCCGTATTGTGTCGGCACGACAGGAAGATTATGCATACGTGTTGCCTTCCTTTTCCCTATCCCCCCTAATGGGCCACCGGAAACTCACAAACCGAACGAAACGTGACCGCATTGCTGTCACTTGACACCAGTGTTGTGAGTGAGAGGTACCACCCTGGTCGTGCCAAACCGATTCGGCTGCAAAGCAGCATAGAACTACCTCTTACAGATACGATACTATTCAAAATCATCTTTTGCAGACGACGTACACGCAATAATGAAACAAAACAGCATATAACTTTCGTACTAGTACTTTTTGATACGTAAGAGTATTTTTCGGTTTTGTACGCTAAAAATAAATGTTCCACGAGAATAAAAGAATATACCTACCTTTACCTGACGGCGCGTTAACAATGTGGGCATGGAATCTCGGCGCATATTGGAGACCGGGTTCAACAGTTAAATTGTAGAAAAACTATTTGGGCGCAACATTTTATTATCCGATGTATGTAAATGCATATTGTGTATAAAGTACATTTTATATTGTCTTGTGTATGTTATTAAATAAGAATCTAGAGGAATGTGTTAAAGAATCGTAATATATATTAAAACTATTTAAAACGGCATATTTACCATGTTTCTTTATGTGTTGTTAATGGCAGTAAAAGAAATGAATGTGAAAAGCATGGTAAATATCCCTTTTTTAAGTTTATATAGTGAAAAGGAAAAGAAAAGAAAAGTAGTTTATTTTATATCTTGTATTATATAGTTCTAAATTTGGTTCCTAAGTAAGTCCGTTACAACTTCACTGGGTCTGTATCTATAGGCGTTTCCATGATCACGGTACAGACATCTTTTTTTTAAATAACGCTGGGAAATGCATTTCGCATGTACCCAGGCTACCTCGGGTAAGGTTCCTGGAGCGTACTATGTGGGAATCGCATTTGGAAGTGCACTCCCGAAACTAAAACACATGCGAACGCCTTCAGCCGCTTTTTGAGGGTCCCGGATCTGCATGCAGCAGGATCACCTCAGCAACAGGCTGACCTCAGTGAGAGCCAGACTATCCCTCGTAAGTTCGCCTGTTCGGTCCCCAGTAATCGGTCCCTGCGACGTCATACCTAACTGGGTCAGGTTCCCATCCTGACCCCACACGAGCACAGAGGCGCTCGACACAGACATCTATACCTATTCATCATACTGTACTTGTTGCGTTTCAATAATATATTAATTCCAAAATAATTTAAAAAAGTAATGAATTCGTCCAATATATTAATGTTGTTTGAATACGCTATTATCCAAAGCTTGATGTGCGTAATTCTCTGATAGCGTTTCTCAAATTACATTAGGTTTGAGGAATTATTTTTGCATTTGATAATTCTCTTCACTTTTCCCTTGATTTGTAAATAATTGGGGAAATTATAGAGAAATATATGAAAAGTGAATTGATGCGAAAAATGGCTATTAATTTTTAGAGGAAAGTTCATTGTTTAATTTATGACGAGTAAATAGTAGTACAGAAAGTATTCAAATATTAAAAAGTAAAAATTGCTTACCTCTAGTCCCCGTAAAGTTCCAGTCAGTATCATGTGTGTGAGCACTCCTCGCGTTGGGTGTCCGACGAGAACGGTTCGTTGATGATCGGGATTGGTTGTCTGCAGCTGTAGGATAAGTATAGTATTAGACACCCTTGTACATCTCACTAATGAGCCCAGTTTCCTAGATTCTTACTAGCTGGCTCACTTTGCACACCCACAATGACTAATAATTTTACTAAGTGTATTACTAAAGATGTTTCATTTTACCAATATCATTACAACAAATTTCACCTGTAGAAAATGTGTCACGCGTAGGTAATATTGGGGTTAATCTGTTTGTAAATCAACATTTGCGCTGGTTCCATTGTTTCTATTGAAATCTTGAATGAGGACAATGGAAATGTAACAAATGAGGAGGCAAATAAAGAATTCAGTCAGAAAAGAAACGATTCTAAAGCGAGTTCGGGAGACAAGAGACAGGCAAGCATAATATATGATTTAATGTTTAATTATACTTTTATTTTTCGAAAGGGCTAGACTTTTTGGCCTGATGGCCTTTAAACTCAACCGGAACAGGTGATTATATAAATATAACGTTATTTACTGAATTAGTAGTTACCTAAGCATGGGTGTTCTTCATGAGATCACCTTGCAGGTATATTCCGACGTGGTGAACTGCATTGTACTTATATTTAGGTATTTTACTTTACATCTGATTGAAAAATATTGAGATGGTCAAGTACATGAATTATTTCTTAAAACGTCGGACCTGTCTCTGATACCTGAGCAACTGGACCATCGAAGCTCACGTCACTTAAATAGGAAGACATCAAAGTAAAAAGCGTAAAAGATCCCGGCTCTATAGTATCTTATTTGCATATTGCTAATAGCATGGAATATAAAATGTGTAGTTAGGCTATTTTTTGGTTTTGGCTTACCTTCAATGGTATATTCCGCAATACCATATGCTTGATCTCTAGTATTACTAGCGAAACATTGGTATATCCCTTGGTCAATCTGCTGCGTACTTTTGATGTGCAATCTTAATGCATCTTCTGATATCCTGACTTTCTGTGTATTCTTCAAAACCTTTCCATTGTGTATCCAGTATACCACCTCGATAGGGTGTCCCGAAACTTTGCACTCAAAGCCGATGCTAACGTTGAATTTCGTCCGCAATATTTCTGGTTTTATACGGACGGAAATTGGTTCTGCAAATGGAAAATTATGTTTAATATTCTTGTTTTCCTCTGTGAATATTAATAGTGCAGAATATAAATTTATTTAGAGCTTGTATTTATGTGGTTCTGCTATAACTTGCACCGCTGCATAATTAGTTACCGCGAGAAATGTGTTATCCTTTGTGAACCAAACTAAAGGTGCAGAAATTCTAATCCTTCTAGCTTATTGAACAATGCGTTGTTATTACACCGTTAGAAGTTGTTTTATGTTTTTTTTTTTCATTTAAATGATATCTTAAATATCTTTACTGAGGTTTATTTGAAAATTAATATAATTTAATAAAGGATAAAACAGATTTTTGTGTTTAATTTGAAATTTTGTAACTAAATCTTTATATATATATTTCTTGTGTGCGTGTGTATGTCACTGAACTCCTCCTAGACGGCTGGACCGATTTTGATGAAATTTTTTGTGTGAGTTCAAGGGGATTCGAGGATGGTTTGGATTCACAAAAAAAAATATTTTGTACAGGACAACGTCTGTGGGTGCCACTAGTATAATATAATGCTGTAACTGTTCTGTTTAGATAATCACTTAATGTTATTTTTATTATATTAATTTGATTCAATTCAGACCTATGTTCAGCAGTAGACGGATGGAGGCTGATGATGATAAAATTGATTCAATCAGTTACAAACTATTTAATGATGATTGATTTCTAGCAATAAGAAATACAATATAGGGGTGAACTAACGTTTTTCATTTTTGAGCAGAACGCATGAAATCGAGGCTCACATTTTGATCACTGAATGCATGATCATCTAAGTAGCAATGGGTAAGACGAGGCTAAGGAATTTTTAATAAAGATGGAAATACTTTTTCCATGCATATAATTTTTTTATTCAAAAGTTTGTGACAATTTTGTCAAAAGTTTAAGTATGTGAATGGCGATGAAAGCTTGTATGTAAGCTTTGTGTTAAATTTTAGAGTATTAAAGTACCTGTGACGATAATAGAAGCCGAATTTTCCATTAAGTCTAGTACGACATGTCACAAATAGCACTAACATCAACTTCTTTAGGGTTACAGCCAGGTGTGGGTCCTGACTTGTATTGCAAGTCTTCTTTGTTTACACTATTGTTTTGTAAACACTAGTTTATTTTGATGATGCAACGATTAATAATTATAAGATCACTACTAATTAATGAAAAGTAGGTACAAAATATTAAATGTTTGGTATATATAATATAACCTCTACATGAAATTTGGAGCTTTGCATAACTTGGATTTTAATTTGGTATAAAAATATGCTCGGTCATATTTTTCTTAGATCGAATACTTTCTTTCTCCTTCATGTGACGCATTTTTAAATATGCATAAATGTAATCAATTCTAACTAATTTATTATTTCAAGTATTTTTTGTATACATACGATAGGCTGTATCTATCTTACCAGTAACAATAAGTGTGAAGTGTGCAGACTCCCCGCCCGCAGTGTTGTTCAGCCAACATATGAATCTCCCGGCGTCTTCGCGGGACACCCTCTGGATGCTGAGCAGGCCGCCGAGGATGGATGACCGCGGCCATAAAGACGTCTTCTCTATCGCTACCAGCTGCTCGTGGTGTTCACGAAACCACCTATAGGAATTTAGATTAGAAGCAAAAGTAGTAATTTCAATGAAGAACTTGAAGCTGAAATGGTCCTGCGATTTTCCAATTTTTGTATCAGTTAGATACCGCAGCCACTGTTGGCCTATGTTCAGCAGTGTATGGATAGATGCTGATGATGATGATGATGATTATGGATACTGCTTAGTGCTTATTCAACTGAAACAAAAATTGGAAAGTTGGAAAGACAGGGCAGTCCAGCCTGGTGATGGTAGCTGGTCAGTGTCGCCATAAACGAGTTTCCTTAACGATCTCGAAGGTACTCGGTAGACGGCGCGCGGTACAGAGTGGTTTATTTTGTGAATTAATTTATTCTCACCTCAGCTCCGGGCGCAAAGCGTCAACTTTCACCTCGCTACGCTAAACGAAGTTGCCGTTTTTTATGTTAGTTGGATAAGCAAACTGGCAAACATGCCACCTGATGGTAAGTGGTCGACGTCGCCCATGAACATAAACTAGATTACCTGGAACGAGTCCAGGCAACTCATCTATGTATTTTGCCTATCCTGAGACATAGGATGTTAAGTCTCGGTGCCAGTAATTACACTGCCTGTCTTGCTCTTCTCTCCGAAACACAGCAAAGCTGTTTCACGGGAGAAACAAGCAAGATGGTGGTACCCATGCAGCCGGGAGCGCGGCACAGCGGTTCCCTCTTACCTCTCTCAGCTTCGCCTTGGCCTACAATTACATGTGATCTGAGACATTTTTTACTTGACTGCCCAGGTAAGTTATATAAGTAATATACTATTACTATAATATAAACTCCATATTCAGGTATTTTTCACTTTCGATTCTGTACTGACCACGTACTGACATAATATTTATGTCAAATTATCCGCTTTTATACGTAGCCAGGTGGTGCGGTGGCCGGTCCGTTTTGGATGCGAGTGGCAAGGGATCGGCCATCTTGGCGTTCATTGAGGGAGGCCTATGTTCAGCAGTGGACGGATAGAGATCCGCTTTTGTGTCCGGATTTTATTGTTATGCTATTTACTATTAAAATTGTCATTTTATGCGATACAATAACGAGCATTCATTAATTCATAGGCGAAAAAGATTTATGTTTGAATCATTTATTTATTTTGTGCATAACAAAAACTTCAAAATGTTTTAATGAATTATTAAGTGCTATAGGTACTTTACATAAACTTTCTGTATAGCAAATTAGTCTCGCATAAAATTACTGAGTCCGGGGTTCAAGGTATTAATTAATTCTTAAGCCAATTATCAACTAAAATGCAAACAAGTGACTCAGTGTGGTTGAAAATATTTAAAATGTTAAGGATTAAAAAAAAAAAACTGTTGTTTCGCATATTGTGGTTTTTATTTATACTGAATGCTAATAAGTTTTTTTAAATTTATACTTTTGAATACTTTCACTTATTACGACATTGTAGGGACTGAAAAGTTTTGTTGAATGAAAATAATATTCAATTTTTTTTTGTTTTTGGGTTTATTCTACCAACAACAATAACAAAATCTACAACCTTTATTTTATTCTTATAACTTTTATTTTACGTAGAATAAGAATTATTATGTACGGACAAAACTAGTTCCGGAGATAAATTTGGAATAAAAGACATAAAAAGCATACAATGATGCTTTTGTCTGGCACCTTCTGAATCCAGCAATGCCATCTAATGTCCGACGTGGATCTTACAGAATGGCTCTACGCTAAGTTGGCTCCCGTAAAATACTTTTCAAAGAGAACATCTGAATGCAGTTGGCGCAGTTGCCCGATATGAAAGTTATGGCGCGTTTGTAATTTTCAAGCGAACAACTCATAGAAAGATAGAAAGTTTGAGAATCATAGTTGATTAATGGAGATTGTACAAATTGTAGTATTGAGTTAGTTATTAGAGAAGGAAAATTTGGATTATTCTTAATTTTTTACAAAACGTTTAGAGTTTTTGTTAAAATGATTAAATTCTTAAACGGATGGAAGGCTTAATTTAAAATGTATTTGACGGCGACCTTACAATAGCCTACCCTACCGATAACAACAGTAAGGGCCATTAACTTTGACAAAAAATAGCGTTTTAAAATGAGCCACAAATTTCTTTGTGATTCTGATATCACATATATTTATATACAAGGTAAATGAGCGTGTGGTCCGTGAAACGAAAGAGAAAATATATACGGATGAGGACTGTATGATAGAATAAGGTGACGCAAGGAAAGATAGCATATGCTAAGGGGGCATACGTTAATTTCCCTAGTTTGAACCCCCTCAAACGTTAGTGAGGGGCGTCAAACAAACCCTTAATCACAGTAGAGTTATCGAAGCTAGTTACACTCAGCACGGCTCCAGGTTAATGGGTGCTAACAATATATTACTTCTAATTTTATTACCTGCACTGAAATATAAGAAACCTCAAGATCACGCGATTATTATGAATATACCCCGATCCGGTAATTCCCGTGCGACGTGATTCATTTTCAAGGCAAGAAGCCAATTTATCCCGGGGGAGGCAAATGACAATTTTCTTTATTATGTCTGCTCACTTCAATTTTATCCTGGATATTTGAGATTCGCGAAAAAGTAATTTAATTTATCTATTATACTATCTTAATGTCCTATTATATTAGCCATATTCTCACGTCGTCTATACCGCAGAGTTTGAAGACGAAAGTCTTCGACCAATGCGTTCTCCCAGTGATGACCTACGGGGCTGAAGCGTGGCCTCTAAATATAGGACTGGTCCGCAAGTTTGCCGTAGCTCAACGTGCTATGGAGCGTGCTATGCTGGGTGTTTCTTTGACAGATAGGATTCGGAAGGAAGACATCCGTCAGAGAACTAAGGTAACCGATATCACGCAAAGAATCAGCTCGTTGAAGTGGCAGTGGGCTGGTCACACACTCAGAAGAACGGATGGCCGATGGGGCAATAAGGTTCTAGAGTGGAGGCCACGTTTAGGTAGACGAAGTGTTGACCAAGTGGGAAGACGATCTCCGTGCGGTGGCCGGTCCGTGTTGGATGCGAGTGGCAAGGGATCGGCCATCTTGGCGTTCATTGAGGGAGGCCTATGTTCAGCAGTGGACGGATAGAGGCTGATGATGATGATGATGATGATGATGATGAATGTCCTATATATTAAACCAATCCTATCTACGATTTTATGTCGTGGTCAAGTGACTGTTTACTTACGTACGACACGTAGTGTTTCCCGCCAAGTTCGGATAATAATGATAAATATAATTCTGTAACGATTCCGAAACGGGAATCCCTCCCCTCTTATGGTTCAGGCCTTGACTTGGCGGTGGGGATCAGGAGCCTAGGGTGAGCCCAGCACCTTGGGCGAAGCTAATTGAGCCGATGGGGCTATTTGTACCCCTCTTATAAGAAGTGGGGACAAAAGAGCAGGGGCAAGGGGCGAGGTCGGGAACTTCACCCCATTGTACTGTCCCGACGTTGGGAGAGGTTGTTCTGTGCTGCGGGACAAGTCTCTTCTTTGGAGGTGGCGTCGGTCCCCTGAGGGACTGACTAGCCGTTGACGTGCCCTGTTTGCTCATTAGATCCGGGCAGCTCACCAAAGGCGGCATTGGTGCCACCCGCTGGGTTTTAGTGGGTAGAGCTGCATCCACTTACCAGCTTCCGGGCGCAGCGAGTCCCACATACCCGCCTGGGGAGACCCACTCCCCAAGTGGGATGCCTCAGAGCATTTCCCGACGTTAAAGAAAAAAAGGTGGAACGGAAAAATGGGTTTGTCAAACCAAATTTTTGAGATACTTACTATTAAATAACGGTCTCATAAAATATATCTAAAATATTGTCTAAAGGATGTGCTCATTGGTTACATAAAAAATAAAAACCAAATTAATAATTTACTAATAAAATATGTAAGTTTGCACATCATTTTTATATGGCAATATTTAATTTTAAATACTATAGAGAACGTGCTATTTTTTTAAATCTCACCCTATATTTCTTTTATTTAAATTTTATCCGAAACTTGAATGCTATCTAGTGTTTTCACAATACGTTGCGACGCTACCCCGCCAGACCCGGTTACTCACCTCAAACATATAATTACCTCCTTAATTACAATTTTTCTAAATAAATGCATATACGTTTATTAACGTGGTGTGATTGTTCGTAAACATTGATCTCCGGCAACTTGTAGTACGTGACCGTCATATTGACAAAGATGAACATCTTACTAACTTCGGACAAGTAAGTTCCGTTTCCAAATCGAAATAATTATGTTAAGATCCTTTAGTTTTCCGCAAAATAGCTTTGATGTAAAACATCTAGGCGCCTTGGCTTCGAATGCCATGACGGCAAATGAAATGACTCTGTAAATGTCGTGACGCCCACACCACGCTCTCAAATCTTTTTGTAAAGCAAGCGCTTTTAATTTAGTACCATCTTTCGTTATAGATTTTTATGAATTATAAAACTGCAATATTAACATAGTAATATCATCTACATCTGCCCGGTGACATAAGACGTTCCCCTGCGTTTTTTTTAAATATAAAAGATATCTAAAAATGGAGTGATTTCTTTTTAAAAATAGAAAAACTTTACTTTTCACACAAATGTGAAAAGTAAAGTTTAAAAAAGGATATTTTATCTTGCCAGTAACTTATTTTCATTTTCCATGTTTTAACAATAAATTACAATAAAGTAAAAAAGTTTACAAAGGATCTTATGAAGTTCATCTTTTTACAAGACAAACTTTTGCGATATTTTCTTACGTAAGCTGCATAATACATCTTCGTAGGGTTATCGGTAACGAAAAGTTTGGTTTCGACGTTTCGACACTAAATACTTTGGAAAAACATATCGAGACACTTTTGATTCTTTCATATTTTGTTTCTTTGTTTTATTTTGTAAGAAATACTTTCAAAATACTTTCTTTTCCTTGTGTTTTTATTTGATAAAAAGTAAATCCTCAGAAAAGTCAGTGGGACTAACTAGCGGTTTGATCTGGGGCACCTCAACAAAGGCGGCATTGGTGC
The DNA here is from genome assembly GCA_963853865.1 of Helleia helle. Lineage (NCBI taxonomy): Eukaryota > Metazoa > Arthropoda > Insecta > Lepidoptera > Lycaenidae > Helleia > Helleia helle. Next base: position 11,171,399 of record OY971433.1, on the reverse strand, counting down.
CACCCGCCGGGTTTTAGTGGGTAGAACTGCGTCCACTTACCAGCTTTCGGGTGCAGTGAGTCCCACATACCCGGCCGCGTGGGGAGACCCACTCTCACATAGGATGCCTCAGACCATTTCCCGGCGTTAAAGAAAAAAAACTGTTTAAGAGGAGCCATTGAGATGGTGGAGGGAGAGTGAAATGTTACCACCGGTTCGAACCCTAGCCCTATCCTAAGAAGAAACGGCAAGAAACTTAGTGGGCAGCGTCCCTATACTTAACACTTGATGATGGTAAAGTGTTTGCGCGGTGGATGGTGGTCACGCGCACTCAAGTATGTGTTTCTAGGCTCCTCTTATTTTGCCAAAAAAATCATTACGGTGCTAAGATTTACACTTAAAAAACCTGTTTCTGTTAGTTGTTTATATTTGGCAATTGTTCATTGTAAATCTTTTAATTGGTCATTGTAAAAGTTCATAGCCAAAGCCGTTTTAAATAGTGTTGAACAACACCGGCGTCAAGTGACAGCTTTGCTGTCGCGTTTCGTGTGGTTTGTGAGTTTCTAAGGAGGGCTACCACATCTGCATAACTTTTGGTTGTGCGGATGGCTATGGGCGTCGGTAGCCACCAGGTTCCGATTGCTCGGTTGCGTCCTTATGACATAAAAAAAATACTAGCTGACTAGGTTTTACTTATGAATAATTTTTCCATCTAAATTACCTGAATGAAATTATTCCACGCAAATTAAACAACATAATACCAGGATTTAGAAGTGTACCGCGGCTTGCATGTGTAATGGATATTTTTATTTTTTGCTCCCGACGGGCGGACTTATCTCACAATGCTATTTTTAAAGATTTTCCATTCTGCTAGAGTAATTACCTTCCAGGCGAGATAAATTATTTCCTATTCTATACAATTTTAATTTTTTACAGTGATAGTTTATATTCCTTTTAGTATAATGGATTTTTTCTAGTTAATGAATTTATTTTATTATTAATGAAGAAAAATTATGTTTAAATATCAGTTATAATAAATATATATAAAAACTCATTAACATTGTTATATTAAAGTATTAAGTTGTTCACAGATTAAAGATGCAGTTAGCACTTTCTACGTAGAGAGAACTAATTAAAATATTGATGTATCATAGGGTAGTTTCAAATAACTTTGTAACATTAGGACGTATGACATCTCAGTCCTCCCGTGACCATGGCTGCTGTAAAGTATCCGAAACGTTGGGCTTGTAAAAATTTTAATATACCGCGATAAAATCCGTAAAAATTGTTTCATTATAGTGTTGAGAAAACTTAAGTGCGAAATGACAGAAATCAATTTGAAATTGTTTTATGTATACATAAATACATAATACACACCCAGACATTATTTTCATCACACAAAACAGGTGGAATTCTAACCCACGATCACTACAATTACACGCATTACGCACACATTACAATTTTTATACAGCGAAGTATAAGCTGGGCACATCCAATTTTAGATAGAGGTGTGGGCTTAAATCCAATCTGTCACAGCTACATGCGCAGCATCCATGATCTGATCCTACTTAAATTCACACGTTTTGTTTACTTTCGCCCCGATTCAATTTACGCACCGGGGATTTCATCCTCGTCGATTTCTAACGCGTTTTTATTAGATTTACAAGTATAGAGCTTCTGGGCAACAAGTTTTGGACCATATATTGAGCTGGCCGATTCGGATTCGGGATATTATAGTCTTACTGACGATGTCCTGTTCAAAAAATGTTGTAATCGACCGTCATGTAAAAACCATTCTCGAAACACACAACAATATCATCAAAATCTGTCAGCCGCTTAGGAGTTTTTCTTCTTAATGAGCTAGTGATGTTGATGCGATTATATCGATTACGATTATGATTGTTTTTTTCTTTTTCTTCAACGCCGGGAATTGCTCTGAGGCATCCCACGGGGGAGTCGGTCTCCCCAGGCGGGTATGTGGGACTCCCTGCGCCCGAAAGCTGGTAAGTGGAAGCAGTTCTACCCACTAAAACCCGGCGAGTGCCACCAATTTGGTGAGGTGTCCCGGATCTGTTGAGCAAATAGGGCACCTCGACGGCTAGTCAGTAGCTCAGGGGACCGACTGCCGCTGCACATTGGGCTAATTGAGCCGAGGGGGCTCTTTGTACCCCTCTTATTAGAAGAGGACACAAAAGAGCAGGGGCAAGTGGAGGTAGCTCCACAGAGGGGTTGTCTCGCACCACAGAACAACTCCTCCCAACGTCGGGACACTGGGGTGAGGTTCCCGTCGTCACCCCTTGCCCCTGCTCTTTTGTGTCCTCTTCTAATAAGAGGGGTACAAAGAGCCCCCCTCGGCTCAATTAGCCCAATGTGCAGCGGCTTACACTAGGCTACTGAGCCCCACCGCCGCGCCACGACAAGGCCTGAACCATGGTGGAGACGATTATGAATGCTAGGGCATAGGGATTGTTTTTAATACATGTAAAATATTGGATTGGCTTTATGTAGTCTTGATGTAGCTGTATCTATGGCATATATAATATGTATGGCATATATACATAATATGCCAAGGTACAGATGATATAAAATATTTTCCGTACTCGACCAAGTAGCAGCCCTAGAATAAATAAGTAAAAGTTTCCTAGATTCAATAAACACTGGCTGGTACACTTAATGGATCATGAATTTCGGTTATGTCATGTTCGCCGTGCTCATGGAAAACGATCGCTTGTCCTTAGATGGTTTTTATTCTGAATTTTTATACTAGTAGCTTGGGGAGTTATGTGTCCCTGGTACTTTTCTGCATCTCTCTGTTCTCGTAAGATTCGAAAGTAACCTAAAATTATTTCTGATACGGACGGTATTTCCTATCTTCTACGATGTAGTTTAGCCATATTCCGTAAGAAGAACAGGATAATGATAACCAATGGGAGGCATACAATGTGCCGCGCTCCCGGCTGCTTGGATACCACCATCCTGCTTATTTCTCCCGTGAAACAGCTTTGCTGTATTTCGTAGAGAAGGGCAAGACAGGCAGTGTAACAGGCATCGAGACTTAACAGCTTATGTCTCAGGATAGGCAACACTTGAATGAGTTGCCTGGGCTAGTTCCAGGTAAACTAGTTTATGTTCATGGGCGACGTCAAACACTTACCATCAGGTGACAAGTCTGCTTAACGCCTATCCAACTAACATAAAAAAAGATATTATTGACACCTAGATCATCATGCTACTCAAAAAAGGCGACGTAATACACAAGTCTGGCAAAATATGATATGGAACTAGTTTATGATCTGGCCTGACTTGGACTACTCACTCAAGGTGTAGGCGGCTATAGATAAACAAACATAAAGTTACATTTCATAATCATTTAAATAAAATTAAAAAAAAACAGTCACAAGGGGCCAACCATTAGAAGTAAAAATAAAACAATTAAATTCAAATACCTAAAATACAGGCTGAAAAAGATTATGGCAACCTATACAATCTAAACGGCGCACAAAATGGCCGCATGACAATTTTGAAGCAACACAATTTGCAAAACAAATATTGCATAATGTTATAAAAATAAAATCAAACGTCAAACTGCGTCTCCAGCGGCTCGCGTCGCGAGTTCAGAGATTTTATCTCATCTAAAATATGCGTACCGCGCTAAAAGAAATTTACACTTCAAAAATACATATTTCTGGTGAGTATTCTCTAGATCGCTTAATAAATGCCTAGTTAATAAAATATCAAATTAATTTTGGCATTAATGAGCACAGCCCCAATTTAGGATTCCAAAAAACTGGAAAGTGTTTAAATAATCGGTGAAAAAATGAGATAAATAATTAAAACATAAATGCAATAAAATTGTAAATACAAAATCTAATTAAAAATGTTTAACTAAATTGACGCCATACTTGATCAGCACTATTTCAAATTATCGAGGAAATTATTTTAAGTTGCCGGGTACGAGAATACGTAATAGCTGTAGGTAAAACATTTTAGGGAACTCCAGAGAATTTCTACTTTTCGACGTCGATTACACATTGCTTCTCGATATTTGGTAAAAGTTTAAGAAATCGACGAATTCAGGCTAAGTAAATTTGCTTGGCAAAGAATTACTTCGAAGTTTGTCAGCGACAAACTGCTGGTAGCTGCGATCCTTATATGCTGCTGCAAACATGAACTTCTCTGATATCTTCTAACAGTGTCATGCTTGTTTGACATAATATTTACTAATGCAAAGAAAAAAATATTCTAATGATCTTAGATTCGTCTTAGAACACACATTATTTAATTTAACTTTATTAGTAAGAAGACGACTCTACTTTGGCTATCCAATATTGTAATACAATGCAGAAAAGGCAAAAAAAAAATGTTCGCGGGTTCGAATTATGTCAATATAATTATAGTAAAATTTGTATGAGAAATATTATAGATGTGTGCATACTGCATGGACGTGTATATATTGTATAAATATAATATTTGTATTTATTTCCTACATTTATTTCTTGTTCGTGGTTATCTTATAAACCTTATCTTATCTTACCTATATGTGGGCACAGGCCAGGCGTGGGCGGCGCACGGCAGCCGCACGTCCTGCCCCACCTGGACGCGGTGTGTTCTCCCTTCCACCGCTATTCGCGGACGCACCTCCCCCTTCGGCTCGGTCACTATCACGTGACCTGTGGAAAATACACATGTAAATGAAAGGGGTTTTTTTATAGAAGAGGGGGCAAAAGGCCAGTCAGTTAAGTTGGTGGCAAGGTAAATATTTTTAATGAAAAATGAGTCATATTATTTTTCTAGCCTATACAGTCTTACCAGGTAGTTGAAGACTTCCCTCTCCTTTTTTTGACGCGTCTCTTTTGACTGATATACATATACTAATCACCTATAATTATAGTTATAGTTTTGATATTTGATTAATATTTCGTCTTCGCCAAAAGACTTCAACCACTCGTTTGCCCCCTTATGATATGAAAAAAAGCCGAGCATTATTATGCTTTATAAGTTCGAACTATCCTAAAGAGATTATTTTATTTCTTAATTAAATAAAAGAACCCAAATTCTAATAAATATTGATTACTTTTTCATAATAAATCGAATAAATAGATAATGTCGTAAGCGTAGTATGGATTATTGAGAGAAGAAGAAAGAACGTTAAAAAAAGGATACTACATATTTATTTATTATATATTAAACTTATCAAGTTCATATTATAACTAATTAAATGAGTTCAACGTTGAAGCGGGTAAAGTTTATTTTAGTTTCGCATATTATTAGGTGCTACTGAGAAACTGTTTGAGATTATGAGAAACAATATTTGAGTATTCCTGCAGCTGTTGTCCGAGATTTTATATTCACGTTTTATATCTAAATAAATATTTGGATGTATTGAAATCTCGAAAACTATACGGGAACCAATATTTATTTTACGATTTTGTGTTTATTCACCCTACGATTTCTATTTACCTCATTTTTACTTGAGCTTGCTGGAATAAAGCAGCGGCAGCATTTTTTAACACTAGTTTATAAAATTGATCTTATATACCACAATAAATTTATACAGGATGGATTTTTGAGACGCCTCAGTGAGGGCAGGTACCTTAACTGTTATAGTTACAGGAAAACGTCCCTAGATGACCATCCATAATTTTTTACGATAACATTCACAGATTTTTGATAAAATTTACAGCCAGCGAAACAAATGGTAAAATCGAAAAAAAACTTTATGCCTATCGATTCTACTTTGTATGGGGATCAAAAGACTATGGGACCATTTAAGGCATGAGTACTAGAAATGTCAGAAATCGCCAAAAACATTTTCCGTTTGTCTATATCTTTAGGTTATATAATTTGGACATCAACTAAGACATGTAACTAATACTTACCGAAATACGTGCTAGTGTAGGAGAGGCCGGTGGCCCGGTCTCGCACCCGGCAGCGGAAGGCGCTGTACCGGTCGTCGGGGCTGACGGCGCTGATGTAAAGCGACCCGTCGTCTGTACGTGCGTACTTAGAACCTGTCATACAACACATTATACTTTTAATAAGTTTGCCGTCAGACGCTGACGCAGATATGACTCAATAAAATAATTCATAATTATTAAGATTTTTTTATTGTTATTTTTATCTTATTTTATAACGAAAGTTGGAATAAATAAATGATAGCGTTATGCCGTTTGTCGTCACGACATTTGAATTGATTTTGCTGCCAAGGCGCGTTAATAATAATGAATTCTAGCTAACCTGTGCGAAATTTTCGCACAGGTTATCATCATGATAATAAACCTATTTTTCGTCAATAACCTAAACATTAAAATGTTGTTTAAATCATTCATTTTGATGACGAATTAAAGAAGTTAGTTAGAAGTAGAAGAGTAGTTAGAAGAAGAAAAAATGGCAGCGAGAAAGAAATGTCAAAAATTAATACAAAATTTCATCACCAATATTAACCTTCTTCATTGGATAGATCTCTTTCAATGAGCGCACAGCCGATCTCTCGCCACCCCCATTCCAACCAGGAGATGATCTAGAAAGTTCCGAGTGTGACCTCCGCTTGTTAACTTGAGATCATCCCATCGTCCATCAACAACAACAATTATATATTCTAAATTCTCACATGGTTATATTCAGTACTAGCTGTTGCGCGCAGCTTCGCCCGCGTCAACTTAGATTTACAGACGTTTCCGGAGTGATAATGATTATTTTGGTAGCTTAAGTTACACCTTATAACATCAGCTATCTGCCAGTGAAAGTCCCGTCAAAATCGGCCTAGCCGTTTTAGAGATGAGCCGGAACAACAGACAAAAATTGTAAAAAATGCTATTTATTATGTACCGTGTTTACATCCCTATGCATTTAATAAAAAGCGGTTACTTTAATATTACAAACAGACACTCCCATTTTATTTATCTGTAGAGATGTATAGATTAAAACGAAATATTTACGACGTTGTTTCATGGACAGGGCATTCTTCAAGTCGAAATATCGAGCTCCACAAAATCAATATGAAAGAAATTGTGAACATTCCGTATCAATAGCATTCACTAATTGTATGTTTATATACAATAATTTTCTTTATTCCTTACGCTGAACCGACTTTTTCATCTGCTTTCCGAAACTGTTGTGTTGCTTGTAATTCTTGTGTCCTTTTCTCATTATTTCCAAGTCCCTTATACTTAATACCAGTAATGTATGCAAGACAACGCGCTCTTCACTCTTATGCGGCTGAGGACGTCTACGCCTTCGTTACTAATCACTTACCATAGTGTTCTCTTGTATCCATATCATCATCATCATCATCGTCGTCATCATCATCATCACCATCATCATCATCAGTTATCCATCTACTCCTGGACAGTCACTCACATCTAACTTAATCTACCGACTTTTTGTTTCCAAACGTACTCTTTTCTCTCTTAATTATTATCAGTTTTCTTCATATAACATAGACCACTTCTACTAACAACGACAACATCTATATAAATAAATCAAATGGAAGTATCTGTTAGTAATTTCAAATTAACAGCTTTACACTAAATGTAAAGTAAGTAAAGTAAAGGAAGAAAGTATGTATAATAGTTACATCAAACATATTTTTTTTTTTAATTTTGTCAGTCTGTCTGTCTGTCTGTTTGTTCCGGCTAATCTCTAAAACAGCCGGCCCGATTTTGACGAGACTTTCCCTGACAGACAGCTGACATTATAAGGAGTAACTGAGGCTATAAAAAAAAGATTCCGACGAATTGATAACCTCCTCCTTTTTGAAGTCGGTTAAAAAGTAATCATCCTCAATGTAAACGTACGTAATGTAAACGGCTGTAAATCTAAGCTAACGCGAGCGAAGCCGTAGGCGGACAGCTAGTATTATCTAAATATTCTAATTTCAGGAACAGTCTATAACGGAAAGCCTCTTGAATGAACTTGTTCCGACATATTATGGCAGGTCTTTAACCGAAATGTACTGTAACTGACAAGTAATTTACCTCTACAGCCTTGTTTGCTCAGCAATATTTTTATTATTTGATAAATGGGGTAATATGTCTAACATATGAATATTGGGACGCACAAATTTGCTATATTATGACGTCATAGGTAATAAAATATACATAATATCAGAAACCGGTATGGGCGGTATATCTGAATGAAATAAGCAGTTTGGTAGAGGCTTTTTCCGCCGCTAAGTACGTATATGAAAGTTGATTTATTGCTATCTAACCATCTATACAAATAAATAAAATTGGAGTGTCTATTTGTAACATTAAAATAACCGCTTTTTATTAAATGCATATGGATGTATACGCGGTACATATACCAACCCCACCATGGTTCAGGCCTTGACGTGGCGGTGTGGCTCAGTAGCTTAGGGTGAGCCCAGCACCTTGGGCGAAACTAATTGAGCCGAGGGGGCTCTTTGTGTCTCCTCTTATAAGAAGAGGGGACAAAAGAGAAGGGGGCAAGGGGTAAGGATGGTAACCTCACACCATTGTACTGTCCAGACGTTGGGAGGGGTTGTTCTGTGGTTCGGGACAGCCCCTCTGTGAAGGTGGCGTCGGTCCCTTGCGTCTGACTAGCCGTCGAGGTGCCCTGTTAGCTTAACAGATCCGGGGCACTCGCCGGGTCTTAGTGGGTAGAGCTGCGTCCATTTACCACCTTTCGGGCGCAGCGAGTCCCACATACCCATCTGGTGAGACCTGCTCCCCAGGCGGGATGCCTCAAAGCATTTCCCCGCGTAAAAGAAAAAAAAAAAAGAAATATACCAAAATAGCGTTTTTTACAATTTTTGTCTGTCTGTCTGTCTGTCTGCCTGTCTGTTTGTTCCGGCTAATCTTGGAAACGGCTGGGCCGATTTTGACGGGACTTTCACTGGAAGATAGATGATATTATAGGAAGTAACTTAGGCTATAAAAATAATCATCATCAATCCGTCTACGGCTGTAAATCTAAGTTAACGCGGGAAAAGCTGCGGGCAACAGCTAGTCGAGTACGATAACCGGAATAGAGCGGTAATGTTATGTGTTTTGTATAAAAACAAATGCCGTCAAATTTGTGCTGCGATGCTGTCACGGTTCTGCGCTCTGATTGGCCGTCTCATGGCCATTAATGGATGATTGGCAGCCCATCGGCTGATACACAGATCACTGGTTGGTTGAATTACTATTAAGTTAGTGACAATTTACTGACCAGTTTCGAAAATTTATGGCTTACATTACTTCTCTATCCAGTTATATTCTCGATGCTGGTGGGCTAATATAATTACGGAGTAGAGGCCACGGAAGGTAGGTCGGACTCCAACAAAGATGGAACGACGATCTCCGTACAGTGGCCCTATTTGGTTACGAGATGGGCGGAGTCTTGGTGTTAATTGTCGGGGCTTATTCAGCAGTGGACGAAAAAGGTTTAACAACTTACCTAAATAATGTACAATATTGGTGCCATCATCAGCCAACCAATCGGTGCTCTCGACCCGCTCGGCGCAATGCGGCGGCACCAAGCAGCGCAGCACCGCCGCGTTGCCCGCCATCACGTATTCGTCTGACACGTGAACATCCCACGGCATATTCAGCACTGGAAGGTAAAACCAATTGATCATCCAATCAACCAAACGTCACCATCAGGCTTTTAATTGACATTCATGAGTAGATTAAAATATCTTTAACACATGGTTCACTCCTCCACCCAAACCCGCTTATCGTGAGCGCGGCAAACTATTCCCCAGAAAGCTCAGTTCAAATTAGACATAGGTTACCTAAGCATGTTTTAACAGATCCAGCTGACGAAATCTCTCAGCTACTAATGCTCGACGCAAAAGCGCGACGCGAACGTCACAACATATACAGGTACACCTGCACACCGCTTGGGCCTCGGGGTCGTAAGCGACGTCGACCCCCACACATGGAAACCACATCGATCAGCATCGATCGCGGAAGCTTAGGTTCGAATCCGATACGAGTAGACACAAACCCAGACCGCGCAAACAGCGGTAGCCATACGCTACCGCTAGATTGCTTGGGCACCGCGTATGACCCGCCTACCTGTCCAGAGGGAGGGGTGAGGGCCGGCCCTCATGATGATAGGTTAAATGCAACCATAAAAGGTTCGCCTACCGTATCGGATTTGTCTAGTCCAAATCCTGCTCTCCCGAGCAGCGCGCGCGATTAACCGCGCGAGGGAGACGTAGGAGTAGACGTCGAATATTTCTTAAGTGAGCCATCTATTCACTTACTGTACCGATTGAGCTTAAATCCCATCAGGCCGAAAAGTCTAGCCCTTCCGAAAAAAAAAACACATAGAAATTATATATTTGGTGTAAATATAGATCCTTTATCAGAAGTGAGTGAGCGACGGTGGTTTAGTGGGTGTGGGCTCGGTCTCTTGAGTGAGATACGGGTTCGATTCTGATCTTCTGTGATGACTTGAAATGGGTTTTGCTTAATTTCTAGAACCTGAATATGAGACCATCGCTTGCTCACCGGTAAAGAAAACATCGTTAGGAAACCTGCATGCCTGATGAGATTAAGTCTTTGAAGGTGTGTGAAGTATACCAACCCGCATGTATGAATTATAGTCCTACACCCTCCTCGCCTGATTTTGAGGAGGAGACCTGTACTCACTAGTGGGATATATATAAGGGCTGATATTATTATCATTCATATTATTATATCAAAAGTGTTTGCCGGGCCTGCATAAGTATTCATTGTGCCTGACAGAAAAGAAAGAACACTGACACCTCTTGCGATTTAGGATAGGAAAAATGACCCGTTACCTGGGTCTGACAATAAGTACTTGACTCGGTAAACTTTTTTATATTAAGAGGTGTCGTTGATTCCTTACCTTAGTACCTACCTACTTATAGGTATATGTTGGCAAGGCTAAACTATAACTAACATCCTAATAAATATATTTTTTTTATTGTCCATAAAATTTAGTTCTTCGATATATTTTTTTGACTTATTTATATAGAAAAGAGAACAAACGAATAGACGGTTTTAGGTGGTAAGTGATCACAGATATCAATAGACATTTTCAGGTTGCCAACATTAAAATATTGACTATCGTATTCATTTAGTAAGAGATAGTGCCATACTGTTTTGCAGTCGAATTGGGCCGGCACGACCGTGGTGGTACCTCTCGCTCACATAACACCGGCGTCAAGTGACAGCTATGCTGTCGCGTTTCATGCGACTTGGGAGTTTCCGTCGGCCCATCGGGGGGGATAGGGAAAAGGAGGGTAACGCATCTGCATAACTTTTGCAACTGCTCGGTTGCCTTTTTATGACATAAAAAAATTTAAACAAAAATTAAAACCGACTTCAAATTAAAAAAAAAACAACTAAAAAGTAATAAAATAATTTCCTTAATTTTTGTGCCTACAAATAATCAACTTGTTCTTCTACTAATATACAATCTTTGCGTTTACCACGTCATTATTGTTACTTTTGGAGTCGGTTTCAGTCAAGGTAGGTCGGTTAGGAGGTAGGTACATCAACAAATAGGACACCGGCTTCAAAAGTAACAATAATGACGTGGGAAACGCAAAGATTGTATATTAGTAGAAGAACAAGTTGATTATTTGTAGGCACAAAAATTAAGGAAATTATTTTATTACTTTTTAGTTGTTTTTTTTTTAATTTGAAGTCGGTTTTAATTTTTGTTTAAATTTTTTTTATTTCTTCATTTTTAGTGATTTCAAAATTTGATAACTATTTTTATTTGTCTGAAATATGGGAAGAACTATTAAATGCGTTGCTCAGATTAAATAGCGCTGTATTAATGAGATGACCGTAGAAAGGGTTTAATTCATTACATAAATGAAAAAACTGAAATGGAATTGTGTAAAACTTTATATACATGTAATTGAAAGCAATCACGGCAGATTTGCTGCTATTCGTTAAATAATTCCATTATTATAGGTATAGAACATGACCAATATATAGATATAGAATGTATATTATGATGACCTTGAAAAACTATGATGCGCTTCCAAGGCACAGTTGGTTTTTGTTAATTTAACAACGACAAGTAATAAAATTACATGATTTTGGCATAATATTATTTACCGTATGAAGTAAGCCCAATAAAAGCTGTAAATCGTCGAGGATTTCCCTCGACTGTGTGTGGTCTCCATCATCACACCTGTAATGGCGCTTATAACCCATATGGGTATAAAGTTCTCATCAATTTAAATTAATTAAGTCCAAACACAAGGTAGCTACTCTAAACTGTTGAGGAGTTCCTTTAACTGTCCTTTGTCTTCATCATCAGACCCCTAATGACAGTCACAACCCATCTAGGTGTAAAGTTCTCATCATTACAAATTAATCAAGCCCAAACAGATCCTGGTTTCCTTGTCATGGGACCATTTGGGAAGTATACCCTTTAGAACAAAAAAAGATTTTTTAAAAATCGGACTAGCTATCTTCGAGTAATCAGGTAACATACATAAAAAAAAAAACAAAATAAAAAAAGATTCCGACGATTTGATAACCTCCTCCTTTTTGAAGTCGGTTAAAAATATATTTGGTAAGCCTTGTGACCAAAGTTTTTAATATTATTTTAATCGGTCTAGGCCCACCACGCGTTCCCACCGTTGCTACTCCTGTATAACCAGCATTGACAGCAGTGAATGACCCTTTCATACGATCTCAGACAGCCCGAGGGACACGTTAAAATTGCCTTGGGACCCGCAACTAATTTAATCAGAAGGGATCAGGTGGAGTCGGAAATATTTTGTATAAATTAGCACTACCTGCATGTACATGGATGTTCTTGGACAATATCGCGTAGCCGCTGGCCAGCTTGACCCTACACCTGTAGGTGGCGGCGTGGACGTCCCGCCGGTAGCGCTCCGGGGCGAAGGCCGGAAACTCCAGGGACCCGTTGGTCACCCGCCGCAGCCCCGGGACGGACGTCACAGGGGTGTTATCCGCTAACAGCCAGTCGAGCTACAAGAAAAAAGTATTTGAGATATTAAACTATAGTCAGTAGGTAATAATTACACGAATCACCCAGTCTTTAAAGCAAATGTGTGAGTGCACGCATATGCATAATATGATTATTATTATTACAAAAAAATAATAGCTTTCTCAACTCCCTCTACATCTTTTACTGTACCAGATTTAAAAAATTTCCGTTTACGCAATCCTCTTAAAAAGGTGTACAAAGGTTTTTGCTTATATGTAGATTACTTTTTGTTTCAATACACTATCATGATCAGAAACTTCCTATAATGAAACAATTTTACGGATTTTATCGCGGTTTATTAAGTTTTTTACAAGCCCGACGATTCGGATACTTTACAGCAACCATAGACACGGGAGGACTCCTCCCGTGTGTCCTCCTGTGAATAAGTCAAATTCGCGTAAACATTAGAAAACAATACAAAAATTTCCGTTCATTCATTGCCAGCAATGACCTCTGCACTATTATAGACAAATATTCAGTTTAGTTTGTTAAATACTAGCTGTTGACCGCAGCTTTGCCCGCGTTAATTAGATTACTTATTTTCATAGTAATATTTAAATTTTTTATAGTCTATGCTACTCCGTGGACATTGTAGTTTTCGTCACCTATATTCCATAAGCAAGGGTATTTTTCAACATCCGTACAGGGTGATGGCGTGCGTCCCCCAAGACGTCCGCTCTACATCTGAAGGAAATTTCCAATATAGTAATAGGTGTAAATTTTGTACTAGACCCCACGGTCTAGTACAAAATTTATAGAGAGTGCGCCCTATGAATTTCTGATCAGAAAAATTTCTGACGTCCGATCGGTAGCATCCGAGACTCATCAGAAGCGGACGCCACGTCAGAATTCTGATAGTATGCGGGGTCTACAACAAAACATAAGAGCAGAGTGTGTCCGGTGGCTGTCAGAAATTTCTGACGGAAAATATCTTATAATAATAATATGCGGCCGGCCTAATTCAACATAGGCTAAGATCCCGATATAAAACGACCTTCAACGAGATGTTTATTTGATGAAGCGTATTTTATATTTAATTTAATATGTCAATAAATATATTGCATATGGGTTGCCTAACAAATTTTAGTCCAGGGTATTTTTAATTAATAATTTAAAAAAATAATTTTTTTTTAAACATTTCACCGGTTGTATTATTAGATAAATTCTATACCAATCGAAAGTATGAATCCCATAGAATATGCAAACGTTAGGTTGCCTATTCTTTTCCGGTCATAACTATCGGGTAGCCAAGTATAAACAGGTAAATCTATACTGGACCGGAATAATATTTATTACAATTTTAATATTTTGGTGAAATAAATTTTACAATCGGACGAGTGGTTGCAAAGATTGCCTTATACATTCAAACCTACAGACATAATTCCTCTATAATAATTTTTACTTTTGATTGATAATATTTGGTAAAAGTATTATATTAAATATATCATAATATCGTAGTTAATCTACAACTCATGTTAAAATATATTTTGTATTGGGTTGAACTAAAGAAATAAATAAATGCTGTATTTATTTATTTTGTCGACCAACGACCAGACAGTCAATAAGATATTTTTCATAAAGTGTTGTTTATTATGTTTTCCGCAACTGTTTTCTTTACAGCAGTTTTCACTGGGCAAAAATACAGATGGATTTATTTAACGTTAATATACTTTTCGATCAAATACGACATTTACGATATGATGACCTCTGTGGCTCAATAGTTAGCGCGTTGGCACTCAAGCCGGAGGTAGCGGATTCGAATTCCGCTTGGGAACAAAAAAGTTTTTTGTGTTTCTGGGTCATGTATGTGTATAAAATATATAAAAGATCTTACATATATGTATAGTATAAACATAAGTTCTTCGAGAACTTACCACGGGACAAGATTGACATGGTGTAAAAGCGTTCATAGATACTATGACATAATCGTCATATATAATCTACTAGATATTTCCTGCGGTACCACCAGCTCTAAAATAAAAAAATAAAAAACTTTCCTCTAAAATGAATTGGGCTGTCAATTACTACAAGAATTTTTCAAATTCCGCTGGTAGTTTCGAAAATGAGAGCGTGCTCAGTTTTGTGTTATACCATAAATCATCTCACAACGATTTGCTATAATGCTGCTACTATAGTTTAGTTTAGCAAAATCTGGAATGTGTCCTTTTTTATAATAAAATCAATCTTCTTATCAAACATGAAAATGACAGTTGTGCTATGAAAGACGAACAAACACAAATAAAACTTGGCTGTCTTTAATTCTATCTATGAGTAAATCATACAAAATCCAGATGAACAATAGACGAGTAGTAACTTCATAAATCTCTTTTGTTTAATTAATTATTATTACGTTCAATTCTTCATTTCACACATTTATTTATTATTGTTATTATCTTAATTATTATTGTAAATGCTACTGCAATATTATGCCTATTTAATTTAATTAATAATGTTGTAATGCTATTTTGCTTGCCCTAACAATGTAATATACTTAGCATGTGGAAACTTTGCTGGTTTAAGTATAATTATTTGTGAATT
The DNA here is from genome assembly GCA_963853865.1 of Helleia helle. NCBI lineage: Eukaryota > Metazoa > Arthropoda > Insecta > Lepidoptera > Lycaenidae > Helleia > Helleia helle. The sequence continues at coordinate 11,155,928 of OY971433.1, read as the reverse complement.
TTTGATTCTGTATTAATGTACTGTATGTTTCCCTAAAATAAATAAAAATAAATAAATAAATAAATAAATGAAAATACATTTGGGATGTTTATAGAAATTTCTGTTATTTAATTTCCATTGGGTGTGTCTGTAATAGCATGAGGGTAGAAGTGCTCCCTCTTGCGCCTGTTTTATCGTCAACTTCTCCATAAAGTTCCTTCAAGAATTTTCAATGTTTCCTTTTCGGAGAATTCGAGTCGAAATTCACCCATTTCCTTCCTTTAATTATACAAAATTACATGTCTAATATAAATAATATTTTTAATTAAATTTAACACGACTTTGAAAAGCATTTTTATGAGGACTATTTTAGTAAAAAGTATGAGGAAAAAATTACAATTACATTAATTTAAATAGTATATTTTATTTAGTCTTTTCTTTTAAAGCTTAGTAGGGCAAGCGAGCAGTCGAAGCCTTTTGGCGAATATCGACGCCCATAATATACATCCGCATAACCAGAGATTATGCAGATGCGTTGCCCTCCTTTTCCCTATTCCCCCCAATAGGCCACCGGAAACTCACAAACCGCATGAAACGCGATAGCATAGTTGTCATTTGACGCGGGTGTTATGTGTGCGAGAGGGACCACCTCGGTCGTGCCGGCCCAAATCGTCTGCAAAGCAGCATGGCACGATGTAAAGAGCGATTTCTTAGTCATCATAATATTATCTGTGTAATTTGTAACGTTTTGTAATAATATACTAATTATTGCCCGTGACTTCTCGTAGATATGTGAAATAATATTACATTAGGTAAAACTAAACTAGTGCTTGCAGTTGCCGGTCCGTGTTGGATGCGAGTGGCAAGGGATCAGCCGTCTTAGCGTTCATTGAGGGACGTCTACGTACAGCAGTGGACGGAAAACTACGAATAAATAATAAGTCAGGAAGTCTAACTCAGAGTAAATGACATATAAAAAGTGGGCCTACTTCAAACCAAAACGACGTATGATTTAAAATACCAATCACTTTCGAGGTTACAAATAGACGTCATTGGTGATTTGTATAATTTCAGAATAAATGCAGGTATTGGTCGGCGCGCATGCTGCAATGTCACCTATGACAGTCGAGTGATAGCTGCGTGGACGATGTCATGCAATAAGTGAACCAAGTCAATAATAAAACAATATTTTTTTTCCAATGATTTTTTTAGGCCGAGTCCACCGACGCGCCACAATCGTAACATACTGTTACTGGCTCCCTGTGGGCCGTCCGGCACAGGTACTCATTAAAGCCACCATGCCTAGTGAGCACCTGTGTCAGACGGAAGGTGAGGGGGTTTGTGCTTACGCCGCATCCACCGCTCGAGGACTGGATGCAAAGCAGCCGTTAGGCTTTTGTCATACGACTGCCGTGCCGGGTCCTCCCCCCACCTCCGTATTAATGCTCCTGTCCTAGTCGGCGAACCCGTAGATCTCGTACAACTTAAGGTTTTCGCCGGGAGCCCTCCTAACCGAGACATGGCTCCCTGTGGGCCGTCCGGCATAGGTACTCATCAAATCAACCATGCCGAGTGAGCACCTGTGTCAGACGGAAGGCGAGGGGGTTTGTGCTTACGCCGCATCCACCGCTCGAGGACTGGATGCAAAGCAGCCGTTAGGCTTTTGTCATACGACTGCCGTGCCGGGTCCTCCCCCCACCTCCGTATTAATGCTCCTGTCCTAGTCGGTGAACCTGTAGATCTCGTACAACGTAAGGTTCTCGCCGGGAGCCCTCCTAACCAAGACATATGAATGCGTCTCGGCAAGAATCTCCGCCACATATTCCCACGGGGGGTCACCGGCTAGGTCAGTCTGTCACCCACTGTGTGGCTGTCACCCACGATACTGTACGGTACCAGCTGGGCCTTATTCCTCGCGGTAAGGTGACCCGCCTTAATGTATACATCGCCATACTCCGGAGTATAGCTGCCTGCAGGCGGCGCTGGTTCCTTCGAGGTTCGGGAGAAGTCTGCCCCACGCACTTGCTGCCTTCACGACCTTCGATCCCCATATTGACAAATGTGGGTCGAAGGTCCACCCTCCGTCAAGGACGGGCCACAGATAGTTGATCTGGGGGCTCATCCTGACACTCCCCCCTCGGATCTGGAGGGTAGCTACCGGAGGGTGTCCTTTACGGCCGGTCCCGCGGAAGAGAAGGACTTTGGCCTTCTCAACTCTGACCCGAAGTTCTCTATGCGGCTGATCACGAGGTCGAGCCCGACTTTGGCCAGCCATACCGCCGCCTTATTGGCTCTTCCCCGGGATACTCTTGTCTTTCAAGCTTAACTGAGCTAACTACTTATTTTGCCGAATTGGATTGGGTGGGATACTAAAAGAAAACAAAGCAAGCAAAATGCAAAATCATATTTAAAATACCTCAATTATATCGATATACATTTAAATAATGATAAAAATATAAACATATTAGGTATATTATACATTTCATGAAGAATAAATAAAATACTACATTGGTTCAAAAATTGACTGACTTCATTTTGCATAGTATTGACCATCTCGGTTTGCTTATTACATTAACTTATTTGAATATAATATAATTTTACTACTATTTACTAGTGAGAAGTAATGCCTGGAGGTTTTGATTTTGTATGGCTCCTGCACCACTTCACTACAAATGATGGCATGATGATTAGCAGCTGCAATTCATAATAAAAAACGAAAACGTATGCGTAAGTTTGACGTGTGTTCGCTTGTAAGAAAAATGTCTGACTGATGACGCGCTGGACACGACTTTTAAGCCCCGCCTACTTGGACACGACTGACTTATTATTTATTTTTTATTTATTATTTATTCGTAGACGGAAAAAGGTTGATAATGTTAGTGATTTTAGTAAGTATTTGTTCACTGTTTTATTTTTTGTGACACACATAAGTAGGTATCACACTTATCTCATAAGGAAAAATGTACGTGTTAGAAAATAGTATATTGTTCAATTTTATTGCGCCGCGACTAAAGTAATATTTAACACACATACTCAATTTATGAATTTGGTTATACTGTGATTATAATATCAGTAACTATAAAAACCTTTATGCACCAAAGAGAAAGAATAAATGGGTAAATCTCAAATGTTTAAATTGAATAATGCAAAATAAAAACTACACTTAAAGAACTGATAAATGTGAAATATTTAATGAAATTTAAATACTAGATAATGTTTTACAAAAATGTGATTTTAATATTTCTCTCATTTTTTGCAAATTTCTCTTTCATGTAACGGCTGCGGGCAAATGCACATAACAAAGCAAATATGTGAATAGTGTCAATGCACAACATAAAGTGTCTATACTGGTTAAAATATAATTCGTACTGGTTCATATGTTTTTATTTAAAACGCATTTCAAACGTGTTCACAAAATTGAATAGTAAAATAAAATAAAAAATACGGATCTGAGTTTGATACTATTAGAATAGTTTAATAATTTATTACAATGAATTCTAAGCGGTATTTTTAAACCGCGATCCAAAAAATAGGTATTAGTTTGACTACTAACGCCCGAATACTCAAACGAATCTCAAATTTAAGACGTACTTAAACTCGTGTTGTCCCCCTTTTTTTCTTTAAATCTGACATGAGTCGTAGCATGAGTTTAAGTACGTTACATTTGAGATTCGTTTGAGTATTCGGGCGTAAGTGTCAAGCGGTCAAACGGTCAGAGCTACGTACGGTCTGTAACACCGTAGTCCTACTGCTACGTAACGGTTGAACAGATTCGGATTCGGTTTCTTATTTGATAGCAGTTTTTCTAGCGGCGGATCTTAGACATGTTATATAAAAATAAGTTTCAGCCGTTTCAAGGTAAGCAACTATTTTGTTATTGCGTCGGTCTTTTAAAATGTATCTTTTACTGCTATATAAAATTGTTTAATTTCCACAAGCATTTTTTTAAATATCAACCGTTAACCACTTCACTTTAAAGCAGGATTTCTTTGTGTATGTGTCTTTTAAGTCACAACTTCCGACTAGGAGATACGCATAGTTTTAATACTATGACTAGTTTCTTAGGGAAGCCATCTGGTCAAAGCTCTTCTGACTGCGCTTAACGACGAACAGGCCAAAAATCTTTGAAATATATAGTCTAATTAATATAATTTTTATATATAGTCATAGTTTATAAAATATATAATTTATAACAAAAATAGAAATGAGAAAAATATCATCTATACATCTATACAGATAAATAAAATTGGAGTGTCTGTTTGTAATATTAAAAGAACCGCTTTTTAACCGACTTCAACAAAAAGGAGGAGGTTCTCAACTCGGCCGGTATTTTTTTTTAATGTATGTAAACCGATTTCTCCGTCAATTGTGGACCGATTTTCAAAATTCTTTTTTTGTTTGAAAGGGTATACTTGCCATTTGGTCCCATGATAAGGAAACCAGGATCTGATGATGGCATCCTAGAGAAATCGAGGGAAACTTTCGAAATTTGTAGGAATGACTAGTGTGCTTAATATTTTTTTAAATAAGCATTTTAAAGCACTACAATTTAATGAAGGTCTAGAGTCGATCTGATGCTGGAGCTGGAAGACAGTCGAGGGAACTCCTCGACGATTTACTTCAGTAACCTTGTGTTTGGGCTTGATTAATTTGTATTGATGAGAACTTTACACCTAGATGGGTTGTGACTGTGATTGGGGGTCTGATGATGAAGACGAAGCTCAGTTAAGGGAACTCCTAAATAGTTTAAAGTAGCTACCTTGTGATTGGACTTAATTAATTTATACTGATGAGAACTTTGCACCCTTATGGGTGATACGTGCCATTACCGTTATGATGATGGAGACTATAGACAGTCGAGGGAACTCCTCGACGATTTACAGATTTTTTTGGGCTTACTTCATACGGTTCAATATGCCAAAATGTCTATCTCTGTATGCCTTTCTTTAATGAATCACTAAAAATTAATAAATAAAAAATTTTAAATAAAAATTATAACCGACTTCAAAAAATAAAGTAACTAAAATGTTATAAAATAATCGCGTGTACAATCTTTGCGTTTACCACGTCATTATTGTTACTTTTGGAGTCGGTGTCAGCTAAGTTAAATAGGTACCTACAGCAACAAATACGTCACCATTGTCGTATTTGTTGCTCTAGGTGATGACCTTGGCTGACACCGACTCCAAAAGTAACAATAATGACGTGGTAAACGCAAAGATTGTACACGCGATTATTTTATAACATTTTAGTTACTTTATTTTTTGAAGTCGGTTATAATTTTTATGTAAATTTTTTATTAATAAATGCATAGGGATACACGGAACATACACCAAAACAACATTTTTTACTATTTTTGTCTGTCTGTCAGTCTGTTTGTTCCAGCTAATCTCTGAAACGGCTGGACCGATATTGACGGGACTTTCACTGGCAGATAGCTGATGTTATAAGGAGTAACTTAGGCTATAAAATAATCATCATCAGTCCGGGTACGGCTGTAAATCTAAGTTAACGCCGGCGAAGCTGCGGGCAACAGCTAGTTTATAATAAGTTTGTTATCCTTGTCAAAAAATATTTGCGTAAGCCATAACAGGGAAAATTAAATTTATAACTGCCAACCCTTCAACATCTGCTGGGTATTTGTCTATGAAATGCCTAATTGAGCAAAAAATGTTGGAAATGAAATACTCTTCTTAGTAAATAATGTTTTGAACGAAATATTATCTTAATAGTCTTCTTTTATACATCATACTACTGGTTACTTTCCTTCTCGAAATCAAGCGGAATGTCGTTTGAATATTGCATAATATTTTCATGGGAGTGAAAAAAGTTATCGTAAGGGCACCCCGACGGCTAGTCAGTCCCTCAGGGGACCGATCCTCCACAGAGGAGTTGTACCGCACCACAAAATAACCCCTCCCAACGTCGGGACCGTAAAATGGGGTGAGGTTCCCATCCTAGCCCTTTGCCCCTGCTCTTTTATTCGCTCTTCTTATAAGAGGGGGACAAATAGCCACCTTCGGCTCCATTCGCTTCGCCCAAGGCGCCCCACCGCCACGACAAGGGTTGAACTATGGTGGGCAGCTTTCCTACACATTGGTCCAATTTACATCAAAGATAAGTTTTTATGGTCAATGAAGCCCACGGAGTCATTATGACGTTTGGATGCTTTCACTAGTGAACAAGATATTATGTTAAAGTAGCCCATGGACTCGAACCTCCTTTCGAGACGGAGTCCTCCTCAATCTATAAAGTCAATATGCACAAAAAAGTAGCGACGTAAAATAAAATGTGTACCAGCTTTATATTATAATGAGATCATGAACAAAATGCGCGGTTTATCTGTAAAAATAAATAAGGCCCAGTAATTAATAAGAGTGGCGAGTGGACGCATAAATTAGGATATTTAGTCCCGTATAAATTAAAATTAATCGAGCATTCCAGACACGTTTTTGCGAGGACTTAATTAATTTAACGATTTCCTCAGAGGTCGGGTCGGAGGTCGAACGAATCTTTTATTTACATTTAGTATTACTTTATATAACAGCTACCGCATGTTTAGACAATTCACTTTTTTACTCCGAATTTCTATAAAAATGTGTTGTATATAATTTTATTAAAAGCATTTAAGACTATAGTTTACAATGTTTTTTTTTTATATTAAACTAGCATTTTTTATGGCAGGTAGGCAGGCAACTCATTTGTGTGTTGCCTATCCGGAGACATAAGATGTTAAGTCTCGGTGACAGTAATTACACTGCCTGTCTTGTCCTTCTCTCCGAAACACAGCAAAGCTGTTTCACGGAGAAATAAGCAAGATGGTGGTACCCATGCAGCCGGGAGCGGGGCACAGCGCTTCCCTCCCACCGGTACACATTAGCTAGGCTGATTTATTCATTCATTTATTTAACTTTGAGAAGGTACAACAGCTAAAACACATCACAGATACACAATTAACATAGAAACAAAAAGCTAACAATAGTTCCCCACTTATAGAAACATCATCTATACAGATAAATAAAATTGAAGTGCCTGAATTGTTGAGAGTCGGTTTCGTACCTACCTTGGTTGACAACGACTCCAAAAGTAACTATAATGACGTGGTAAACGCAAAATTTGTACATTAGTAGAAGTATAAGTTGACTATAAATTGTAAGCACAAAAATTAAAGAAACATAGTTATTTTATCACTTTTTAGTTTAGTATTTTTGAAGTCGGTTTTAATTTTTTATAAAATGTTTCTATTTTCACTCTAATGAACGTCAAGATGGCCTTGCATCCGACCGCCCACTGCACAAAGATCGTATTCCCGTCTATTTAACGACCCACCGTCCGTTGAAATACATTATATTATTATATCTTATAACTACTGAACAGCCATTTATATTCATACTACTGTCAGAAGGGATTCGCAATTTCAACCTTTTCAAAGTAACTTTGCAACTTACATATGACACCAGCTGTCCAGAGAGGCAAAATATGAAGATATATGGATATATAAGATTAAATTATAATTTAATTAGCAATAATCCCGCAAAACACGCAGTCTTTACTGCAAATGTGTGTGCACGCATATGCATGCATATAGCGAAACGTGCGTAGATTGTGTGGTGATGGTCTTTTACTGTGGTTGTGGTGCATGTGGGGTGGTGGTGCATGCGAGTGTACGCATATGCAGTGTGGGAAAGGAGGGCGGTGCTATATGCACGCAAAGTAACGCCTGATTCTATTAACTATATATGGATATTACTGAATCAATGATTAATCCATTTAATAAATCAAAATAAGATTTTTATAGGTTTAAAATTGACATATTAATAATCAGCACCAGAACATTAACCTTAATTAGCCTAGAGTCTAAGCAAGTCTGAATATTTTAATGTCTATACTCTATCTATATAGATAAATAAAATTGTAGTGTCTGTTTGTAATATTAAAATAACCGCTTTTTATTAAATGGTATTATATATTATACGCAGGTATGTGGGACTCGCTGCGCCCAAAAGGTGGTAAAGTGGACGCTGCTCTACCCACTAAAACCCGGCGAGTGCCACAAATGCCGCCTTTGGTGAGGTGCCCCGAATGTGTTGAGCTAATAGGGCACCTTGACGGCTAGTCAGTCCCACAAGGGATCGACGCCACCTCCACAGAAGGGGTTGTCCCACACCACAGAACAATCCCTCCCAACGTCGGGACAGTACAATGAGGTGAGGTTCCTATCCTCACCCCTTGTCCCCCTGCTCTTTTGTCCCCATAAGAGGGTATAAAGAGCAGCTCCCTCGGCGCAATTTGCTTCGCTCAAGGTGGTGGGTTAACCTTAGGCTACTGAGCCCCACCGCCACGACAAGGCTTGAACCATTGTGGGGTCTACTACTATACTACTGATACGATACTAATCATTTATAAATGGCATTGTATTAGCATTTTATAAAACCACTGAAATCAACTTAGGATCAACAAATACTTATTTTTTATACATATTTTACAGACGGCGAATTCTAACAAAATATCCTGTCATTTTAACAGACGTAAGACAAATATCTCCTGTCATATGCTACATGGTAGCCTTTAGATGAAATCGTTCCAACTAACAAATGCAATTTCTCCGAGTGTGCACTGAAGGAAACACAATATGCCTTGTATGGAGCTCGGCTTTGACAATACCAGCGTCTACATTGAATAATTGGTTCCACGGATTGGTGTGTAGCGCAAGAAAGCGTGTGTGCTCTACAAAATAAAAATTAATGTTAGATTTTAGGTTAACATTGTTGTTTTTATTTCCAAAATTAACTGTTTGAAACGGTATATTTACCATATTTTTGACTTTTATTTTGAGCGAGCGAAAGCGAGTTTTTTTGAAAGGCGAAAACTGAAAAAAGTGTGTGTGTACTGTGTACTTATGTACACGCGTTAGAAGTAATACTCCTCAAAGAAAAATACATAGTACAATTTCATTACACTGTCACCTTTTTGCTTATTGTGTAGTTAAAAACTATATCGTCTTCTGATGTCTATACTGTCATTATGTGAAAATTGTTATATACCTAACTTCGTGGTGTCGGTTTTTTTCGGTTTTGATCGTAAAAATTTACTCTCATCATGTTTCCCCTCGCCAAAAGAAGTATAACTTCAAAAAAACAAAGAAAATTAGTTCTTTGATTAAATGTATGAATATGAATAGAATTCTTTAGTCTTTTTAAATAATTGTAATCTAATATTATCTTACGCATGTTGAGACAGGGACTTTTTGCCTCAGGTTGATTTTGTCTGTTTTTAAATTGTAAGTCAATATATCTTTTACGGGTCAACGATTACGTTAAAAAGAATCCTACAAATTGAATTTAGTGAAAAGACTGTGCAGTAAAATTAATTGTGTAATAGTATAATATATTATTATATAGGTATTATCAATTTCTGATCAAGTTCATAATATATAATTATATGATATCAAAATATAAACTGTCCAAAAAATTGTGAATGAATAGTATAGTAATGAACTTCGATAAAATCAGCAAAGTTGTGTCATAAAATGAGTAAAATTCGAGTAAACATTAGAAAACAATACCTACAAAGCAATTTTTAAGTTGTTACTATAGTTTTTAAATAAATCTACATTCTAAAGGCGTTTTTGAGATTAAAATTGATAGCTTAGAAAAAGGTTTTTGATTTGATATTTTTTTACATCCATTGTTTCTGAAACAAAATCGCGGCGATGAAAATAGTTATTTGAAAAAAAGAAAAAAAGAAAAGAAATTGTTTTTAGAAAGAAAGAAAGAAAAGAAATTGTATGTAATGGTATCGATGGACGCTTTTACACCACGTCAATCTGGTCCCGTGATAAGTTCTCGAAGAATTTGTGTTACGGGTACCAGACAATGGAAATATATTTAATACTTTTATACTACACACATATTTAAGATTTTTATTAAATACATTTATTTAATATATAATTTAATACCCAAGAACACAGATTTTTTTGTTCCCTGATGGGAGTCGAACCCGCTACCTCCGGCTTGAGCGCCATAGAGGCCGTCGTGAAAATCCATTTATAAAGGAAATTTAATCTATTTCGTTACAAATGAAAATAATTTGATAAATGTGAAGATTTTTAGACCTTTTGTTCAATTTGTCATTTCATTTCGGTTACGGGAGACAAAAAGATGATCCCTTTACGAGTTTCGTATTTTCCTAACTCTTTTATTTTCATACGGCATTGTTTGGAGTGTTAGAGTGAAGAAATCTCCGTTATTATACCTATTCCACGAAAGCTATGAAACTTGAAAGAAATATTTTTTAAGGTTTCTTACTTTTTCGGCGGCCATGTTGTGTACAATTAATGGTACTTCGCGTTTAATTAATAAGTCTTCCAGACCAAAGTAAAAACCAGGTAAATATAAAGTAACCATTGATTTATTTTTCATTACTTTATAATTAGGTCCATTTTCTTTTATGTTTCATCGTGGAGTTTGTTTCAATTTTATGGGGGTTGGGTAAGGTTCTAAAACAGCGTTTAACTTGTAACAACTTTTGAATGTAAATTACCTATTGATGTTTTGATAAATTCGTTTAGTAATATATCGTAATATATGGGGTTGCACTTTGTTTTTTTAGGATTATTTAATATTTCATACAAATTCAATCATATTACAACCGTTTGGGCTAACATTTCCCAAGTGTGAGTTGAGTGAGATATGAGCTTTGCTAGTTGATGTCCAATGTGTTGGTTCTCTTTTTTTATTTTATGTTAGTTGGATAGGCAAACTGGCAAACGTACCACCTGATGTTAAGTGGTCGACGCCGCCCATGAACATAAACTAGTATACCTGGAACGTGCCCAGGCAACTCATTTATGTGTTGCCTATCCTGAGACATAAGATGTTAAGTCTCGATGCGAGTAATTACACTGCCTGTCTTGCCCTTCTCTCCGAAACACAGCAAAGCTGTTTCACGGGAGAAACAAGCAAGATGGTGGTACCTATGCAGCCGGGAGCGCGGCACAGCGTTTGCCTCCCACCGGTAATTCTCTCGAACATACCTATTAATATGGTTTTATCAATTCGTTTCGTAGCCATAAACCCTAAGTACGATACCATAGAGCTGTGTAATTGGTGTATTGATTATGTTGACGAGATGAAAGTGAGATATTGAATGTTCGGGTTTTACAATAGTATGTGAAGTGCTTGCGATGCTCAAAGGTATTTGATCAGGCTGGGAGCGGAGATAGTTCACGGCTGTGTATTACGGGGCATAGTATTCATATGCAAATATGGGACATATTTCAATTTTACCAAGGAGTTTTCTGAATAGGATCGCTATGAAGGTAAATATTATTTTTATCAAAATGGAAATTGGATCTTAAATAAAAATCTACTACTCCTTTTTCAGTTCAAATAATATTAAACGTTTTTTTAAGACTAATATAGTAAAAATATATTTTAACACCTATCTTAACAGCCATTTCAGTTTCCCCACCATGGTTCAGGCCTTGAAATTGCGGTGGGGCTCAATAGCCCAGGGTGAGCCGCTACACCTTGGGCGAAGCTAATTGAGCCAAGGGGGCTCTTTGTACTTCTCTTATAAGAATAGGAGACAAAAGAGCAGGGGGAGAGGGGGTCCCTTGGGGGACTGACTAGCCGTTGAGCCGTGGACCCTGTTTGCTTATTAGATCCTGGTACCTCACCAAAGGCGGCATTGGTGGCATTCCGGTGGGAGGGAAGCGCTGTGCCGCGCTCCCGGCTGCATGGGTACCACCATCTTGCTTGTTTCTCTCGTGAAACAGCTTTGCTGTGTTTCGGAGAGAAGGGCAAGACAGGCAGTGTAATTACTCGCACCGAGACTTAACATCTTATGTCTCAGGATAGGCAACACATGGGTGAGTTGCCTGGGCTCGTTCCAGGTAAACTAGTTTATGTTCATGGGCGACATCAACCACTTACCATCAGGTGGCACGTTTGCCAGTTTACCTATCCAACTAACATAAAAAAAAGTTTGGCAAGACTAACATTGTGCATTTCATCTTTGACGAAAGCGCATCCTTTTTCTGAAATAGCACAGCTTTCGCGGAATAAATATCCTAGATACACTAATGTTTTAGATAAAGAACTATAAAATACTTTTTGTCTTTGAACTGCATTTCCATCTTCCACATTGACAATCAATATGGTAGAAGTGTCCAAACAAAATTTGAATCGCATTGTGATATTCAATTTCCTAAAAGCAAAGGCAGCACTTCATTAGTTTACTGTCGACGCGACCGCATTCAGCGATTGTTCGCCTTCGCCTAGTTCGCTTTTAACCTCCTGGGTAATGTGACCCCCTTCGTTTTTGTTTAGCAATTTTTTATCGCGACCTCCCAGCCTGAAAGTGGGGCATCGACCGCTCCAAATATGATGGAGTGTTTTAAAATTTTATATCGGTTTGAAAGGCCGGCAGCGCAACTGCTAATGCTGTAGCGGGTGTCTGTGGATGTCGCTTATCACTTACCACTACGTGAATCGACTGATAGTTTGCCCGCTCTTTTATATAAAAAAGTTAAATAAATTTCGTGGTGTAAGAATGATTGGCCATACACCATACCTTTATGTGCGTCTCGCACATACATCTCACTGGTTGGTTAAATTGCTATTACGTCAGTGACAAATCACTGACCAGTTTCGGAATTTTATGGCTCACATTCCTAATCTATCCGGCTATATACCTATATAAAGTTTTTTTTTTAAGATTAAAATTTTTTTGACGGTATGTTTGCCAAGTCGTTCTGTAACTCGACAAGAAAAGACAATTGGAAAGTGGCAACGTTTAGAAATGGACGGACATACTTTTTTACCTTTGGGTATGGAACCCTCTAAATATAAATAAAAAGAAATGCCTAAAAGAAATAAATAAAAATTTCCAGCATATAATTCTTGGGTTCCGAAACCGTGTACTAAAAGTCTTTATTCCTCGTGGGTAGCTCGTGACTTGAACAAAACTTCACGGAATGGAAAAAGTTATTTGTATTTGACTTCTGAGACTGGTAAGTGAAAGCTTCACTGAATAGACGCTACATTCAGATATGAAGGGTCTGACATGTGACTTGCGTCAATTTTATGTACAAAATGTGCTTCCATTTTAGCGGCGAAACTTTTTAGGGACCCTTAGATCCTAACATTTTTGGACATAAAATTTGCTCATGATACTGAAAGTAAAAAATCTCATTGTAGGCTGGTGTATTGCATTTAGACTAAATATTTTGTAGTTCAAAAGTTGTATTTAACTCTGAATGAATATATATTTTATCGTGATTAAAACTTTACATAATTAGGAACAAGAATCCCAATTCCATCCTAGTCTTTGTTCGTAGAAGCGGACTCATTCGGAATTCCCAGCGTCTTAAGTCACTAATCAGACAGAAATTAATTTGTTCAAAACTTCACCGCGCTGCCTAATAGCGAAATCGACGACTTGCTCCTAGGCTTGTGAGAAATTACATTTTATAACCTAATTACTTTAGAGTTTCTAGAAAATTTACAGTTTTACCAAAAATAATAATTTTTATCTTTATTTTCACAGACCACAGATAATTTAATCAATCACTGGAAACAATTTTTCCTATAAACATAAGTTTATTTCAGCATTATATTATTCTTAAAGGTCTTTTTATAGTTCATAGAATCAAGTTTTATATATAGGGAAAAGTTTTTTATTAAAATATTTTTTGTGAAACGTGTCAAAATATTATTAAATATATTATCATCTTTTATCTATCGCAGGGAAATATTTTGTGAATGTAGGCAGGATCTTCGGGTAGATCCTGACCCTATGTGGGACTCGCACCTGGGAGTGCCCTACCCTAAACTGAAACCACTGCAAACCTTCAGCCGGTTTTTGAGGGTCCCGTATCTGCAGGCAACAGGATCATCTCAGCGACAAATATATTATAATACCTTAACTAAACTTATCTATTATCTCCGTTCACTGAACCCTTTTAGATGGAACTTTTGAAGACTGCTGAAAATTATGTTTTATTGCACGCAGGAGAAATTGAAAAGTTTCCAACTTTGTCTTCAGTATCAGGTGCTAAGAATATTAGAATATACTAGCTATTGCCAGCAGCTTCGCCTGCGTTAGATTTACAGATCGTTTTTATTTACAGTCTCACTCAGTGTTAATAAATAAATATTTTCTACTCCTCTTGAGGCAGTTTCAACGTATCTTTTGAGCTCCCCGAGTTCATCTCAAAGGTTCCTGGGGTACCACCAACTGCCGCTGTCGATCCTGGCAACGCAGGAGTAGCAGTGGTGGTGGTTGGCTTAGTCTCACTCAGTGGGAAGCCACAACGTAGGGGCCCGGTGCGGTAGATACAGTTCCCACTACATAAGGAAGAACACCGCTGGGGTTTTAGTTTGGGTTTAGGTCACACATATCACCAGACTCCCCCGGCCCAGGGATATCATAATTATTTCCCCAGCGTCAAAAAGAGTCTCACTCAGTGGTAACATATAAATGGATATGCCTGAGACTTAGACTCAATTTGGCCCACCTTAAAAATATGGTAGTTATTGACAACAGTCATCTTACATTTTTAACCGACTTCAAAGAGCACCTCCTGCTCAATTCGTCGGTTTTTTTATGTATGTTCCCCGATTACTCGAAGATGGCTGGACCGATTTGAAATTGAAAGCTGGTGTTCTCAATGTGGTCCCATATTAATTTTATTCAGATGTTACAAATCATTTTTTTGTTATTTCCAATAATGTCTATTTGGTTGGTTTTCTTTACCTAGATGATATTATGCTCCTTTTATTACTTGCCGATGTAACAATTGTATAGGATGCTTTGGCAGCACACCATAGTATGTCGCGGTCATCGTAATCATCATCATCATAATCATCGTGATCATCATTATCATCATCATCCTTTATCCGTCCACTGCTGAACATAGGCCTCCTTCAATGAACGTCAAGACGACGAATTTTGGAATCACAAAAAAATTAGAAATAAAGTTTATTACAAAAAATTAAAACCGACTTCAAAAATACAATACTAAAAATTAATAAAATAAGTGTGTTTCTTCTACTAACCACGTCATTATAGTGACTTTTGGAGTCTTATTACTTACTTACTTATTTTATTACTTTTTAGTATTGTATTTTTGGAGTCGGTTTTAATTTTTTGTAAATTTTTTGGAATGTAGTTCCTTATCGCGCGTTGCGAAAGGGGGCTAGACGGATAAAATTAAGACGAAAAGTTGGTATGACACTTTTTGCTATAATTGTAAGCCGTGCGACATTTTGACTGTCACATTACTGCGTTGGTAGCTGTTTTTGTTACACTATTGGGGCTGCTTAGCAAAAACCCCAGTTCAAATCCCACCGATCTCGGTGACTCTTTTTTGTTTTTTTTTAATTATTTTACGCCGGGAGATGCTCTGATTTTTATCGATAAAAACATCCTAAAAATTTATACCTACCCGAATAATTTTTATCCTAAATATTATTATCCTTACACCTCGAATAGAATTTGAAATTAATATTTTTATAATATTTTTTTATTATAATTCCTTCACTAATTAATCGAAAGGAACTTCGTTCCATCCGGGTGTCCATTGACACCTCTCTTTTTTTATCTAATTTTGTATTTCCTGTAAAGGTAGAAATAAGAAAATTACATTTATTATCATCATTTTTTAAATTAATAATTACCTTTATTAATACGTGAAGCAAACCTTTGTACCTTTTTAAGAGGATTGCGCAATCGTATACATACTGCACAAAAGTAGTTTTGTGCATTTGTGTTATGTATTTTTTCATAATAAGCTCAAAAAAATAATAGGCTGTTTATTTTTGTGGAAAGTCATTTGTTTCATTGACGGGTAACATAATATCTAAACTTAGTAAAACTTAGTACTTGTACGTAAGATGATCTTCATGCGGTGGTTTTAGTTGAGCGGCGTCCGTGAAATGGTGAAGGGTCGTCTTCATAATAATGATGATGTTCCCCACCATTGTTCAGGCCTTGTCGTGGGAGTGGGGCTCAGTAGCCTAGGGTGAGCCGCTGCACCTTGAGCGAAACGAATTGAGCCGAGGGGACTCTTTGTATCCCTCTTATAAGAAGAGGGCACAAAAGAGCAGATGAGTAGGGCTGCGTCCACTTATCAGCTTTCGGGCACAGCGAGTCCCACATACCCGCCTGGGGAGACCCACTCCCCCGCGAGATGCCTCAGAGCATTTCCCGGCGTTAAAGAAAAAAAAATGATGATGTTGATGATACTGATGATGATAGTGATATCACGTACCTGATAGGACCCCTTGGTGGAACAACTGAGGGTGGTGCCCGTGTCGTTGGTGAACTCGACGTGGTGGGGCGGGGTCGTGATGGCCAGCGTTCTCCTCGGCTCTGGTGTTGCCCGAACTGCTGTGAGATAATCATAGTTTGTACAATCATGAAATTAAAGTTCGCTTATGAGCACTTACGTTATTTAGTATTTTATTAAAGATGGTCTAATGCTGTGAAGAATAAAGTGGGGGGCAATTTGCACCGGGCAGTCCACTTGACCATGACCATGTCCAGTGGAAGATCATATGTGGTCACGATCCTCAGCAGTGAGGGAACGATGATGAAGAAGAAGGTTTAATAAAAGAGCTTTGTCATATTATGTATAAGGAAGTTACATTGTCAGTACAGGTGGGTTAGCCAAGATGCCATTCTACAATCGTAAACGCTAGTAGAAAACTAATAAATGTATGGAAATTACATTTAAGACCACGTAATTTATCGATCTAAAAGGTCATTTCCATACATTTATTGGTTTTATAATAGCGTTTACGGTTATAGAATGGCATCTTGGCTAACCCACCAAGAGAGTTAAAGGCGATGGCTAAACGACTGCCCTTAACATGTATAGATGTTGCATATTCACTCCTAACATTTAAAAATTCATTCATGAATTATTTCATATACTATATACTTATAGAACTTTCAAGAACTTATTTCATAAATAAAAGTATATCAATTGTTATCCTTATTTTTTCCAAGACAACATGTAGTGCTGCAAGCATTTCCGGACAAAGTAATCGAGATTGACGATTCTTTTCGATAAAACTTAATAATCGAACAAAACAAATTGCTGAAAATATAATAACGAGAACGTAATTACCGAGGTATTACCTAATTAATAGACGACTTTGTCATTACAATCTATAAATACTTTTCAGTCGAATTGTGACTTGATTGAGCAATATAATAAAAAGAAAAAATAGTGTGTGCGTGTGTAATAATGTATACAAGTATAAAGTTGAACTTTTTCATTATATTATTTTAGTTTTAGTTATTATGGCGATACATTCAGGATGGTCATGGCTATTCAGGATGGTCCACGGGTCTACGGCGATGAGCAGTAGTTGTAAAAAATAATGTATACTACATGTGGGATAAAAAAGCAAATGTGATGAGAGTTGTGATTACGCCAAGGCTCGTAGTGACATCGACCATAGTTTTTCTATGAATGCCGCCCCATAAACCATACAAACAGAATGTCGCAATCACGACTGTCAGATTATTCGCTATTTATCCCAATTGTAGCATAAATAAGTATGAATGAATTTCAATAAGTCCATTATACTATCAATTGTTATCATTCAAATATTTCTCCTCAATTTAAAATTGAATATTTTTTTATACTTCGATTATTTAATCGGTTCTGTTATACTCCCGAGTTCAGTCATTCATCTATATGAGCATGCAATAAGCCAAATAAACGTCAACATCTAACGTCATCTGTTTACTGCTGCAAAGAGTATGTAGGTACCTACTCCGTGCACTGATGTTCATTAGTTGCGCAAAATAAATTATTTTTGATTTTTGGTAATAACTAATGACTTTCATTTTGATTTTTGACTAAACCTTTGTGCTCGCTTATCATATTGACCCCTCGCTAGGTTTACTGACATTTTTAAAGCCTTTAAAAATTGATTTATCAACCAGGTGAATCTTAACGCCTTAGTAACAATTCACAGCAAAATCATAAGATTTAAGTTTTACATACTTATTGCATAGGCATTTCTGTTTTTTATTTTTGAGATTGTAATAAAACTAAAAGTTCCTGAAATATTTATGATACGTAAAGCTGATACTAGATTATTTTGCAATATTAAAAGCTAGGTCTTGTCTTTATACATGGTAAGGGCAGACGCTCATACTTTAATTTGGCCATGTCATTTTATTACAATTTAACTGGTAATGATTATAAGTTTTTACATGAAAAGTGCGATAGTAAAAGTAAAGGTAAGAGGTAGTGCCATGCTGCTATGCAGGAGAATTGGGCCGGCACGACCGGGGTGGTACCTCTCGATCAGGTAACACCGGCGTCAAGTGACAGCTATGCTATCGCGTTTCGTGCGTTTGTGAGTTCCCGGTGGCCCGTAGTTGATCGGCCATGAACCAGGTGGAAAGACGATCTAAGAGTGAGTGGCAATGGATCGGTCGTCTTGGTGTTCATTGAGTGAGTCCTTCAGCCGTAGATGGATATAGGCTGATGATGATGATGATGACTGTTCAATGTTCATCATGAAATTTATGTTCACAAGAGCTGGATTACGAAAATTATTTGTAACTTTTAAAATAACTAGCTGTTGCCCGCAGCTTCGCCCGCATTAATTAACTCAACTTAACTACTATTAGTCACAGGTAGATGTTATAGCCTATAGCCTTCCTCGATAAATGGGATATCTAACACTGAAAGAATTTTTCAAATCGGACCAGTATTTCCTGAGACTAGCACGTTCAAACAAACAAACTCTTCAGCTTTATAATGTTAGTATAGATTCATTGTTTTAATGAGATTAGGTTGTGTTAGGCGTTAGTATTTTAACATGATCAATATCACGCCGCGTAATGAACTCATAGGCGAAACGCGAATTACGATAATTAGCGGCTTCAGCGTTATCGGGTAGATTTACAAACATTTATGTTTTACCATAATTTACTAATGTTTAGTTCAACGCTATTGCAAATGTTGCTTTACTTTGCAATGTTGCGTATCTCTGAAATATATATGTGCAACACATCCAAATGTACCTGTAAAAAATCGTTTTTTTTTTTAATATTAGTTGGATAGGCAAACTGGCAAACGTGCCACCTTATGGTAAGTGGTCGACGTCGCCCATGATCATAAACCGGTTTACCTGGAACGAGCCCCGGCAACTCATTTATGTGTTGCCTATCCTGAGACAAGATGTTGAGTCTTGGTGCCAGTAATTACACTGCCTGTCTTGCCCTTCTCTCCGAAACACAGCATAGCTGTTTCGCGGGAGAAACAAGCAAGATGGTGGTACCCATATGCAGCCGGGAGCGCGGCACAGCGCTTCCCTCCCACCGGTCAATCTATAAGAGGCAGTGTCATGCTGCTTTGCAGCCAAATTGGATCGGTACGACCAGGATGGTACCTCTTGCTCACATAAAACCGGCGTCAAGTGACAGCTACGCTGTCGCATTTCATACGGTCTGTGTTTCCGGTGGCCCATTGGTGGGATAGGGAAAAGGAGGGCAACGCATCTGCATAACCTTTGGTTGTGCGGATGTGTATAGGCGTCGGTAGTCACCATAAGGCTCCGACTGCTCGGTTGCCTCCTTATAACATAAAAAAAGCAAAGCATTTATTAACAAACATTTCTCATACGAAAACCAAATAATAGTAATAATGTCTATGGACGCTTTTACACCACGTCAATCTGGTTCCGTGGTAAGTTCTCGAAGAACTTGTGTTACGGGTACCAAACAATGGAAATATATTTAATACTTTTATGTTATACATATATTTAACATTTTTATTATATAATACACTAATTTAATATACATCCATGACCCAGGAACACAGAAAATATATTTGTTCCCTGGCGGGATTCGAACCCGCAACCTCCGGCTTGAGCGCCAACGCGCTTACCACTGAGCTACAGAGGTCGTCGATGAATGATGTATCAAAACACGCGAAGATTACAAAAGACGCAGCTCTACCCACTAAAACCCAGCGAATGCCTAGATCACGGGACCAGATTGATGTGGTTTAAAAAGCGTCCATAGATATTATTATTATAATGAAACAATCTTTTCGGATTTTATCGCAGCTATGCGGTCACCGTACGAGTCCTCTCTTGACCATGGTAGCTGTAAAGTGTCCGAAACATCGGGATTGTAAAAAATAATAAACTGCGATAAAATACATAAGAGTTGTTTTATTATAATGAGTGAAATTCGCGCGAGTAAAATTACATAATCATTCCTTGCTGGACATATCTTTCAATGGATGCAAAGAGAGTCAAACTATTTCAAAATGTAAACATATTTTGCCCAAAATATAATAAGTGCTACATCGGGCGTTTTTATATGTAACAATGAAATCGTTCGACAGCTTAAGTGCTTCGAGCCCAAGGTGTAGAAATAATGTAATAGCTAAGAAAATATCAATGTTTGCGTTCCTCTTAGTGTCAAAATATTTTTACGTAGATATCTAGTAGAGATATGCTTTTCGGCGTCCTTTCATATATTTTATATTCAAAGATATATTTTATAGAAGAGGAAACGAACCGTCGGCCTATACTATAGACAATCACCTTTTTTGATATCGCAGCCAAACATAGTAGACAATCGCTTGACTAGATGGCATGAAGGCTCGATGCTGGCCTTTAACATAGTTTTTAAACCTTGAAAAATAAATAGCATAAATAATATGCGGTTTCTTCTCGGATAGTACACACCTATCCGGTATCCCGCGGGATAGTAAACTGAGTGACTGATAGGCTATATACCGGTTGAGCATCCGGAGAGATCCATTACAATATCATACTATTCTACAAACCACTTATTATATTATTCGTTTTTAATTAAATTGTTGAAATTATTGATTTATATAAACATTCATACTATACAATTTTAAATAACTGAAAACTTAAAAAACAGAAAACTAAAGTTTTCTGTTTTTTTTTCAGTCGATCTTCAATTGAAAAAATCCCTGAATTTATTTTGCTAAACAGCAAAATAAATTGATCTATTCGTGTGTCGAAATAGAAAGAGAAAAAATATAATAATGCTTTTCAATTTTTTTGATAAGTATATTTTTTAGGAGAAAAAAAGCGCCGACGTCGTTCTGGAAGATGGAGGGGTAGGTCTCTAGCTTGGGACGACGATCTCCCTGCAGTAACCGGCACCAGCTAGATTTGAGTGGGATTGGTCCGATCATTGAAAGAGTGGAAAGACAGGACAGTGCTGATAATCATGAGGATGATTATACAACTAGAAATACGGTCGAAGCCTGTTGAAGCGCCTGTTGGTTTAAAATAGCAATAACGCTTCATTTAATTCTTTAATTATCGATTAGCCTTTGATTTATCTCTCATATTTGTCCCTTCGTTCAAGAAAGCTCGTCCATTAAAGACTCCTGCTGACAGCAGCCAGTTATTTTTATTAATCTTTCTAATTAACCCTTCCACAACGGGGTACTTCAGCTATATTGGCTGATCTTGACTTTTCCACAACGCATAAGTAATTACGTTGTCGTTAGTAAGGATGTTGATAATTTTATACTTAGAATTTAGATACAGACAAAAATATATGTAAAAAAACAGAATAGAAACACATACTAATCCATTGTAGGTATTAATCCCTTACAGCTCTTGATGGCCTTGATGCCCCATAACTACGACTACGAAAGTTATTTCTGATTATTACTCCTAAAACATGGATAAGGCATGTTGTTTGTACAAACTAATAAATGTAGTTCGCCTTAGCTCTAACACGCTAAAATGTTTAGATATCTAAAATATTATGCTCAAATTATGCTTATGTAATCAAGTTTATAATTGACGAAAAGTATTGGTAAAATGCTTTTGTCTGAAGATATTTATAAAGGTATTTCAGTGGAAATGTTTCTTTCCCTGAAAAACTTCCTTGTTTTAGAAGAAATGGACGTTTAATAGTTGTTGAATTGGAATCCGAGGATTCCTTTCTGCTTTGGTTTTTTTTGAAAAACTTTCTCTAGCCTTTTAAGATATCATTGCCATAAGTATTTCAGTGAATAATGGAATCCAAAGCAACAAAAACAATGTCCAATAACTTACAAATAAGGTGATAAATAACCAGAGCTGGAGTAAAAAATATAAGCCTTAGTGAATAAGTTGAGGTTGACCGGAGACCCTTTTTTATGTACCGGCAGAAACTTCGCAAAGTCAGCTCTTAAGATAAATCGCTTGTTCCTGAAACTTCATAATAAATATTAAAAACCCTGGTTTATACTTAGGTTGTTTTATTGTAGAATATCCTATTTTTTCTCTTTTGGGCCGGGAAATGCTCTTAGGCATACCACGAGGGGGGGGGGGACTTCCCAAGCGGGTATGTGGGACTCGCTGTGCCCGAAAGATGGTAAGGTGGTGGCGCCCACTAAAACCCGGCGAGTGCCACTAATGCGCTTCAAAAGTCAGGACAGTGCAATAGGGTGAGGTTCACATCCTCGCCCCTTGTCCTCCCTCCACTTTTGTCCAAAGAGCAGCTCCTTCGGTTTAACTGGCTTCGCCCAAGGTGCAAGGTTCACATTAAGCTACTGAGCCCAACCGCCACGACAAGGCTTGAACCATGGTGGGGATTGTAGAGTAGCAGTTGCTTTATAACCAGTTTTGTGTTTACCAAAGGGAGGGTGGGTGCGTTAGTTTTTGAGCTAGAAAATGAGGATGGTATAATATATACCTACCGTTGTATGTACAAGCTATCACCTTTTCTATTAATAGATCATATAAATTCGAGTTTCCCAGATCCGATAGAAGGTGACCGTTGTTGGTGTTGAAGAGTCATATGAGCTACCACCACTCTCGATTTGGATTCGGAATGCAAGGACATCGTTATATCATCCGAGTCAACTATACCTGTCCCTAATGCTATGAGAATTTCAATGCGAAATAAAAATATTGAAATAAAATTCACCCATCATCTTGACAATATGCTTCTATATAATGTGTATAACCATATTTTTTGTTGAAGAGGGGGCAAACAGACAGTCATTTCACCTGGTGGTAAGTGACAAGCGACATCCAAAGACACCCGCCATATCATTAGCAGGTGCGTTGACTTTCAAATACGAGTATGATCTTTTATTGAAGATCCCTAAATCGTATCTGTTCGGAAATATATCAAGGTGGAATTTTTAAGTGCATCTTGCATTTAAACTTGTGCTTAGTTGTTTGGAACAGAAAATCTTTACTTAATACCAACCCATAAGGGTCCCTCTGCTGGGTACGGGTCTCCTCCTCGAAATCAGGCGAGGGTTTTAGATGACCAATGCGCTGGCCCAATGCGGGTTGGTGAACTTCACACACCCTCAAAGACTTTTAATCTCACTGAGCATGCAGGTTTCATCACGATGTTTCCTTCACCGGTCAGCAAGGGATGGTCACATCTTCAGGTGTACGTAGTTTATTGTTATTATTTATTATATTTAGAAAAACACATTTCTTGGCATCACAGGGGGCAGGATCTCTCGACTCTCACTCAAGAGGCCGAGCCCATACCCACTAAGCCATCGTCGCTCTCAATCTCTACTTGTATTTACAAATGATAACAAAGTGATAACATTGAGTAATCTCCATCAGGTGAGCCCGCAAGCCTCAGATTTCGATTTCCGTTCAATCCCACCACAACCGGTCCATCACCGCAACCTACATTACGGAACGGCTTCCAGCTGTCTCCTGGATAATTGTGTTAAAATGAGTTAAGCCACAAATTGTGTACACTATGTGATGGCTAATAGAGAAATGGTTATGTTCAATTATTTAGTTAAGTAGAGGTCGTGGTGGACGGTATAGTGGGTATGGACTCGGCTATGAAAGGACTGGGTTCGATTCTGACCGGTGCATCTATGATAGGTTTTTATTAAGTTCACCGTGACAATATCCCTTTCTCACTGGTGAAGGGAATACCTCGTGCGGAAAGGAAATGAATTCAACCTAAAAAACAAACAAATTGAAAATCGCATTATCTTAATATACAATCATACCAAAGTGTTATTTTTAGCCACACTCACGCTCGACCTTTTTCTGTGGATCAAGCGACCTTAGTTTTTCGAAAAAAAAAAACTTATTTTTAGAATTAATACCTTGTGTTTTTATCCTAGATTTGCAGTTTTATGACATTTAGTGTCCTTAGTTTCAAGATTTCTTACAATTGTCATTGTCTGTGATTCATTGCATGCTGCATTGATTAGATATTCTAGTCAAATTAGATGTAGGTTATAATGATGGTGCATCGTTAATTTTCAATGTTTTTATTATATATTTATAAACGAGCAGTCGAAACTTTTTGGCGACTATCGACGCCCTCAGCGGCGAGAGATTATACAGATGCATTGCCCTCCTTTTCCCTATCCCCCATGGACCACCGGAAACTCATAAACCGCACGAAACGCGACAGCATATTTTTCACTTGACGCTGGTGTTATGTGAGCGAGAGGTACCACCCCGGTCGTGCCGGTCCAATTCCACTGCAATGCAGCATGGCACTACCTCTTACTAATGTAAATGTAGTGGAAATAAACTTCTTCAATTGTAATATTTTTAGATATTATAGTAGACATAAATACGGTTAACAAATTCAAACAATGTTATTCCCATTAATTCAATATAACTGTTGAATTTTAATTTCACTTTAATATGATGGAAACGCAAATAAATAATATTTATATTGAAATGGAAATCTAAATAGTTATGAACCCTTCATAAGACAAATAAAACAAATTTAATTTATAATATCGTTAATATTATTCAATAGCCCTTCCCCGCGGTTTCACTCGCTTTAAACTTGAACAAATATGTAAGGAACTGGTGGTAACTCAAAGCGACAAAATACCAGAGGAATAGAATTTGCGAAATAGCCCTAATATTCTTGGTCCTATACCTGTCTAATACCAAAGGACCCCGCCAATAAGACCGTCAATTTACGCTTAAGGCTCAAACAATGCTGGTCTTTATATAGGTCCGTACGTTTTACTAAAATACTATGCGATATAACTAGCAAACGAGCCACATAAAAAGTAGTCAACTTCACACTTGAACATAAAACAGTTAATTTAAAACAAGTCCTTATTGTGCCAGGTCTACTGCTTACATTATCTATCGTGGGACGAAAATCATACTGGTGTCTACACTACCAACTCAGTTTTACCGAAACATGTCAAAGCAGGTTCGTATAAACGTTAAACAGGCTTATGATATATGCAGACTAGTACGGCAGAAACAGGATTCTAGAACATATTTTGTTAAAAACCTGGCGCGTATTTAATGCACTGCCTATCCTGCCTTGTTTTACTAAAACTTAGCAAAGCAGGCTCGCAGAAACGTAAAACAGCTCATATCAGAAGAGGGGACAAAAGTGTAGGACAAGGGGCGGTGTTTGCTCAATAGATCCGGGGCACCTCACCAAAGTCGGCATTGGTGGCACTCGCCGGGTTTTAGTGGGTAGAGCTCCGTCCACTTACCATCTTTCGGGCGCAGCGAGTCCCACATACCCGCGTGGGGAGTCCACCCTCCCCAGCGAGATGCCTCAGAGCATTTCCCTTCGTTAAATAAAAAAGGATGCATACTTGTGTGGTACAAAGAGCATTCTAGTATTTGTGAAACGTTTACATTTTACATTTCAATATAGCATCATTTTAGTTCAGGTTGAAGCAAACATTAAGTGCCTGATTACATCTAACAACAATCTGCATTAATGCCAACCTTCTGTCTAGTTTATATTCTAGTCTGAGTTAGGAAACTACATTATACGGTGGTTTTGGTTGCACAAACTACATAATTATGTTAAGATCAAATTTATTTTGAATTGAAGTTACAATAGTTGGGTTTTAGTGCAAATGTTTGACGATTTTAGAAGATTTTGATAAATTAATAATAATAATATGGCGGTCCGTGTTGGATGCGAGTGGCAAGGGATCGGCGTCTTGGCGTTCATTGAGTAAGGCCTATATTCAGCAGGATATAGGAACCTCACCCCATTGCACTATCCCGACGTTGGGAGAGGTTATTCTGTGAAGCGGGACGACCTGTGGAGGTAGTGTCGGTCCGTCAAGACTCAAGAGACTGACTAGCCGTTGTAGTGCCCCGTTTGCTCAATAGATCCGGGGCACCCCACCAAAGACGGCATTGTTGGGTTTTGGTGGGTAGAGCTGCGTCCACCATACCATCTTTTGGGCGCAGCGTGTCCCACATACCCGCCTGGGGAGTCCCCCTCCCCAGCGGGATGCCTCAGAGCATTTCCCGGCGTAAAAGAAAAAAAGAACTGAACTAAAAACCTTAATTCCTTAACGATTTTCCTTTGCGACAACTTTTGTAGCGACAAATTATTCTTAATTAATCTATTCATTATTAGCTTAATTCATAAAAGAAGATAAGGCTGTCCTTGAGCGTTTTAAAATGATCAAAAGATTCGTAAAAAGTCTGTTCGGATTTTTGTATGCAAAAATAAGTGTGCCCACAGACTAAACTTATTAATTAAGGAAATTTTGCTTTTGTCTCTCTTGTGTTTAAAATTTATTAACTTTTGTACAATTGTTTGGAATTATAAAGCAACATTTTTTACTCGCTAGTGAAATGGAAAACCTTTTTATATACAGAGTTCCTTTTGTCGTAATGTATAAAATATGACCATGCTCTTTCATGCTGGTTTCTAAAATTTAACATCATCATCATCAGCTCCTATCTGTCCACTGCTGAACATAGGCCTCCTTTAATGTACACCAAGACCAATCCCTCGCCATTCGCATCCAACACGGACTGGCCCACTGCACAACACTCCGTACATAAAGATGAAGCCTTTTTAATGTAACATAGAAGGTCGTTTATAACAGAACAAAGTGTAATCGTCACTTATAGTCCTAATAATATTATAAATGTTTTTTTTTGTTGATCTTACACGGCTAAACGGCTGAACAAATTTGGCTGAAAGTTGATATGGTGATGGCTTAATAGTATTTACCTTGGATTAGAATTAGGCTACATTTTATCCCGAAAAATTCAAAGTTTTTACAGGAATTACATTATGAATTACTACTAATAATAAGTATTAGTAGTCATTCATAATTACGTCACTTGAAATGTCAAAAACGATGTAATTGTCAAACGGACATGCATAAATTATGAAATCGCTGTATGATATAATTAGATGATTTGATTAACAAGCTCATAATCAAAGGTTGGATGATTACATTGCAGCTAATATTGTGTCAACTTTTGTAAATGTATAATCATAGTAGCTGACAACCGCAGCTTCGCCTGCGTGAATGAACGAACACATAACATTTTCATAATGTATATGTGTAGTGCATTACTTTATAAATCTAAGTTACGCCACGTTTATTCATTTCAGTTCCGGCCTGGACGAGGGTTGGACGAGGCCTGAGCGAGGCCTGAGCGAGGCCTGGCTAAGGGCTTGGGCCGTAAGCGCGAGTTCCAATCTGCGAGCTAATTGCTCTCATTCATATCCGCCCGTCGCATTGGGCGGTGTCTCGGATGAGTTTATCAATGTATGATAATATATAGTAACTTCATGCTAACATTTAAATGCAAAATTAACCATATCAGTCTGTTAATTTTTGTGCATTATTTGATGAAATAATAATAATAATATGTTGGGATAACTCACACACGGCCATCTGATCCCAAACTAGGCAGAGCCTGTTCTTATGGTAACCAGACAACTGATATGTACATGTATATGTATATTACATGTATATTTCTAAATACATACATATTTTAATGATAATCATGCTCATCACACAAACAATTGTCCTGGGTGGGAATCGAGCCCATGACCTTCTGGTTTAGCAGTCAGGGTCATTAACCACTAGACCAATTACAGGCCATCCAAAATACCTGATCAGATTTTTAAATACTGAAGAAGTATTTAGAATTCGAAAGAAGGTTATATGCATAAATATTATGAATGTATGCTACCAAGTACTGAAATAAACAGACTTAATTAGAAGTTAGAACATTCACTCCTCAGGAGAACGGATGATGGGCCAATAAGATTCAAAGGTGGAGGCCACGTTTAGATAGACGGATTGTTGGTCGCCCATTAACCAGGTGGGAAGACGATCTCCGTGCGGTGGCCGTTCATTGATGGAGAGGGAGAACTATGTTCAGCAGTGGATGGATAGAGGCTGATGATGATGATGATTTGTAATTTGTTATTCGTTATTCGTTGTTTGTTTTTCTTTATTCTTTATTCGTTACATGTTGTTTGTTACTCGTTATTCGTTGAATAGGGATAAGTTTTTTACCGCACGTTCGTCTGTACGTTTTTTTGTGTTTCTAAAAGGCAAGACAGTGTTACACTAGTAGTATTGATACAGAGGAGTGTGGTAGGTACCAGATTAGTCTTACGATAGGCAATATACCTAGACATTTTTATTGATCACGCAAGGAAATGCATTTCGCATGTATCCCGGGTGGGCTTCAGTCCCACATAGGGTATGTGGGACTCGCATCGGCCTCCTTCTGGAACATTACTGTCTCACAGAAGGAGACCATCGCCGTATGGATAACCTTACTCTTTTTTTTAGTACAAATTTGACTTACAGATCTTCACGAAAATAGCATACGAGGGCGGCACTGAAAATTTCGGGAATCAAGGAAGTGACACAACATTACTATTTAAAAATGTATTTATTGCTTTTCGAAGTATTCTCCGCGAAATATGACACATTTTTCCATACGATGGAACCAATCATTGAAGCAACCATTTCATTCGGAAGTTGGGGTCTCCAAAATGGCCGTTTCGTAGGCGTCCACAGGCGATTCAGGCGATGAAAATCTCTGACCACGCAATTTATTCTTTATTTTAGGGAAAGTATAGAAATCATTAGGGCTTATACGGCTGTACGGCGGATGGTCTAATAATTCTATGTTTTCTTGCTCTAAAAACTCTTTTGTCGTGATGGAGGATGATGCGGCGGTTGCAGTTCTCTTTACGGAGTTCAGAAACGACCTGTGGCAAACAAATGCTAGCATACCATTCTGCATTAACCGTTCTTTGTCCCTCAAGAGGAATAGTCGCAACATGGCCGGTTTTGGAGATAAACGTGGCCACCATTTTTTTTACAACACTCCGTGAACGAACAATTTTTATTGGCTTTAACTCATTTTAGAACACCCAAACTCGTGACTGGTTTTTTGTTTCGGGTTCGTACGCGTATATCCAGGATTCGTCACCTGATACGATGTTGTATACAGCATTTGAGAATCCTGCGTGGAATCTTTCGAGAGTTCTGACGCACCAAGTACCTAGGTAACACTGAAAATGTTTAGAAAATGAAAAACGGCTTAATGTAGAAAGTTGCCAATACTTTTATTGTTTTTCGAAGTAATCTCCGTTTCTTTCTACACATCGTCGCATTCGATGGAACCACTGAGAAAAGCAGTGGGCCCATTCTTCCTTAGGAGTCTATTCAATGGCATTTTCGTACGCTTTCACCGCATCTTCAGGGCTCGTAAAGCGAATACCTCGAATTTTATCTCTAGTTCTTGGGAATAAATGAAAGTCGCAGGGCGCCAGGTCAGGACTGTAAGGCGGATGACTCATTATCTCGACACCTGCCATAGTCAAATATTCCACAGTCCGTTTTGCGGAGTGCGCTGAAGCATTGTCGTGGTGAAGGAGGATCCTGCTTCGAGGGCGCTGCTGTCGAATTTTTTCCAAGACAACAAACAAACAGTGATTGGCATACCAGTCTGCAGTAACTGTCCTTCCATCTTCTAGCACAACTGTCGCGAAATGACCTTTCCGACCAAAGAATGAGGCAATCATCTTTTTTCCTTGACTTCTTCCTTTCTTTGCCTTAGTTGGCCGATCCTCGAAAGGAAACACCCACTGAGCTGATTGTCTTTTGGTTTCGGGTTCGTAGCAATATATCCAGCTTTCATCACCGTTGATGATGTCAAATACAGCATTTGAGTTACCGCCGTTGAACTAATCTAACATTTGGTGACACCAGTCCATGCGGAGGCGTTTCTGGTCGTCGGTTAAAGTATGGGGAATCCATCTGGTACAAAGCTTCCTGACGCCTAAATGTACGTGTAATATTTTTTGAACTTGACTTATACCAATGCCTAGGCTTGCCCGTATCTGCTGATAGGTCACTCTCTTATCTTCCTCTATCATGCGTCGCACAGCACTGATGTTATCTTCAGTAGTCGCTGTTAAAGGACGTCCCTCACGCGGATCATCACTGAGATTGCTACGTCCACGCTTAAACTCGTTAAACCAATTGTAAATAGTGGCACGAGATGGGGCTTCATTAAAAAATGCTAATCGCAGCCTATCATAGCTTTGTTGTTGAGTAAGCCTACAACGAAAGTCATAATAAATCATTGACCGAAAATTTTCTCGCGTTATGTTCATTTTCACGTGTAACAAGAGTTTTAGATTTGCCGCAAATTCACAAAAACAAATGACAAATGAATGCAATACTACATTAGGTTACCAAAGAGTTCTAAAATTGAAATTCACAAAAAGTTTTCATTTTCAATGTTTCTAACTGGCCAGTTCTAAACATTTTCAGTGTTACCCACGTAACGCGAGCCGCTTTTTGCTCTTCACAGAGCAAATGCGATAACGACTAAACAAGTTTGACAAGACCTTGTGACAAGACCGAGAATCTTTTTTTAAATAAATAAATGGTATTCGATTTTTAAAACCAAGGAGTTTTCAATTAAAAAGATTTTAATATGACAGGAACAGGAAATATTCCATTCCCGATACTTTTAGTGCAGCCTATGTACTCATATTTGAAAGGTAAGAAACGCACATGCTAATGATGTAGCGGGTGTCTATGGACTTATCACTTGTGGAACGGAACACAGGTGGAACGACTGTCCATTTACACTTCTATAAAAAAACCTTACTCAACACAACTATGGACTTTAACCATTTAGCTCGTCTACCAGTCATAATATACCTACCCAAAACATTAACATGGTATTGAATTTTTAAAAATATTTTCGCCTGCTATTTCAATGATACAAGACGTGTATTTAATTAGTTTTAACGAAGCACACGCCATCTTGTCAACGTAACGTGCGTGCTCATTAGTACTACAATGCCGGCCGCACAATGCCACGCAGACATAGTCGGGAATATAAACATAGTGTCATTTGATCCGCCGTCTGGAAAAGTTATTATAAATAATTGCTTATTTTGATAATTATTTCTATGGATGGACATACTTTTTGGAACATAGTTCCTTAACGCGCGTTGCGAAAGAGGGATAGACGAAAAAAATTAAGACGAAAAGTTGTAACGACACTTTTTGCTATAGTTGTAAGCCGTGCGGCGTGCGCGTGTTTCTCTATCTGTCTCTCTCTCTCTCTCATACACACACACTTATGTGTGTGTGTGTATGTACTTTTTTTTTGTTTTTTATTACAATTCCTTCACTAATTAATCGAAAGGAACTTCGTTCCATCCGGGTGTCCCTTGACACCTCTCTTTTATTTTAAACGCCGGGAAATGCTCTGAGGCATTTCGCGGGGGAGTGGGTCTCCCCAGGCGGTATGTGGGACTCGCTGCGCCCGAAAGCTGGTAAGTGGACGCAGCTCTACCCACTAAAACCCGGCGAGTGCCACCAATGGCGCCTTTGGTGAGGTGCCCCGGATCTAGTAAACAAACAGGGCACCTCGACGGCTAGTCAGTCCCGCAAGGGACCGACGCCACCTCCACAAAGGGGTTGTCCTGCACCACATAACAACCTCTCCCAACGTCGGGACAGTACAATGGGGTGAGGTTCCCATCTTCGCCCCTTGCCCCCTGCTCTTTTGTCCCCTCTTCTTATAAGAGGCTATAAGGAGGCGGCGCGGCTGGCCGAGGTCGGGATCGACCTCGTGATCGCCGGAGGTTAGGGCTTCGGGTCAGACCTGAGAAGACCGAAGCCCTTCTCTTCCGCGGGACCGGGCGGAAAGGACCCCCACCGGGGGCTGCCCTCCAGGTCGGAGGGGTGAGTGTCAGGATGAGCCCCCATATCAAATATCTGGGGCTCATCCTTGACGGAGGGTGGACCTTCGGCCCACATTTCTCCATGTTGGGACCGAAGGTTGGGAAGGTGGCAAGTGCACTGGGCAGACTCCTCCCGAACCTCGGAGGACCCAGCGCCGCCTGCAGGCAACTATACTCCGGAGTCTGCCGTAGTATGGCGACGTACGGTGCACCCATCTGGGCGGATCACCTTACTGGGAGGAATAAGGCCCGGCTGCGGTCGGCGCAGCGGGTCATCGCGGTAAGAGTGATCCGGGGGTACCGTACGGTTTCGTGGGCAGCAGCCACTGCCCTAGCCGGTGACCCCCCGTGGGAGCTTGTGGCGGAGGTTCTTGCCGAGATGCACTCCTATGTCTCGGATAGGAGGTCTCTTGGCGAGAGCCTTACGCTAGACGGGATCCTTCGGGTTCGCCGACTAGGGCAAGAGGCGTTAATGCGGAGGTGGGGGGAGGACCTGGCACAGCAGTCGTATGGCAAAAACCTGACGGTTGCTCTGCGTCCGGTCCTTGAGCGGTGGATGCGCCGTAAGCGCAAACCCCTCACCTTTCGTCTGACACAGGTGCTCACTGGGCATGGTTGCTTTGGTGAGTACCTGTGCCGGACGCTCCCGCAGGGAGCCGTTGACAGTGTGTCACGATTGTGGCGCGGCGGTGGACTCAGCCCAGCACACACTCGAGGTGTGCCCGAGATGGGCGGCGCTGCGTCACGGTCTGACATCAGTCATCGGAGGGGACTTGTCTCTGCCGAGCGTCATCACTGCGATGCTCGGTGACGACGAGTCCTGGACGGCGATGGTCTCCTTCTGCGAGGCAGTAATGTCCCAGAAGGAGGCCGACAAACGGGTGAGAGAGGAGGCCGCCGACGAGGCCTCCCCCCGCAGGCGACGAACGGGGGTGCGTAGGAGGCGCTACTTAATGCGCCTCCAGTAACGCCACTGTGTTCGTGTCGGGCTCAGGATGGGAACCTGGGCCTAGTATGATACGACGTCGCGGGGACTGCTTAGTAGCGGCCGGGTAGTCTCCCCTTACGAGGAGTAGTCTGGCCTTCGCCGGGGCTAGCCTGTCGCGGAGGTGATCCTGTCTGTTGCCTGCATATCCGGGACCCTCAAAAAGCGGCTGAAGGCGCTCGCAGTGGTTTTAGTTAGGGTGGGCACTCCCAGGTGCCCACCCTAACTCCCACATTTGGTCAGGATCTACCCGAAGATCCTGGCTGCATCCATAAGGATTTCCCTGCGAAAAAAAAAAAAAAAAAGGAGTCTTAGCGTAATGATATCATTACGCTAAGACTCCTTTTTTTACCCTATATTATTGACCCTATAAGCTTTCCTCGATATTACACTTAAGGCTATTACACTTAAATAATTTTTCAAATAGGACAGTACTTTCTGAGATTAGCGCGTTCAAGCAAACCAACAAACTTCAGCTTTATATATTAAGTATAGATATAAAGCGGGCAAAGCTGCGGACAACAGCGTGTATTCGTAAAATTATTGAAGTATGTACATTTTATCAAATAATAACAGTACTGTAATTATTCGGAGTAAATCGTAATAATATACTTAAAAATCTTTATTGCTTCGATGCCGCATCCCTAATGTGCGTAAATTAAATGTAATTTTAAGAACGTATCTCAAAAGTAACACGGATCAAATGAGGAATACGAATGAGTTACGAGGGGGGAGTGGAGGGGGCAGAATCCAATTTCATTACGCGAGTTTCTTCGGGAATATTCTTTTGAATTTCATATGGCATTGTCGATCGGATCTGTGTGCATTTGTGACATCTTAATGTATATCTTAATGATATTTTAGGTATCGATTAGTCAACAAACCAAGGTTCAAGCCTTGTCGTGGCGGTGGGGTCCAGTAGCGTAAGGTGAACCCAGCGCCTTGAGCGAAGCAAATTGAACCGAGAGAGCTGCTCTTTGTACCCCTCTAATAAGAAGAGGGGACAAGGGGCGAGGATGGGAACCTCACCCCATTCCCCTGTCCCGACGTTGGGAGGGGTTGTTTTGTGGTGCGGGAGAACCCCTCTGTGGAGGTGGCGTAGGTCCCTTGTGGGACTGACTAGCCGTCGAGGTGCCCTGTTAACAGATCCGGGGCACCTCACAAAGGCGTCACTAGTGGCGCTCCGGGTTTTAATGGGTACAGCTGCGTCCACTTACCATCTTTCGGGCGCAGCGAGTCCCAGATACCCGGCGGGATTCCTCAGAGCATTTCCCGGCGTTAAGGACAAAAAAATAAGTTTTTATTCGATAATCTTAAATAAATTACATGAAGTTAGTAACGCGAAAACTTAATCCATCGATACTTGTGAAGCCTACACCCATAATTACATGTTTCAAAAGTCCCATTCCGATATGATTTATATAACAAATCTCGTAACAGTAATAACTTTAAGTAGGTAGGAAAACGCATAAATTATCTCGATTGCCAACTTTTATGACATGACTTCGGCAGAACAGATCGATTTTTAAGGATTTATTGGAGTTTTAGTGCAGTTTAACGCGCATATATCAGTCACCAAGATGCATAGAAATCCTTTGATACTAAAAGATGAATTCACACCGCATCTACCCAGGAAGCAGGGAGAGCGGCATAGCGCAACCCTCTCACCGGTAGATGTATGACAATATCTCTAAACATTTCCACCGTCAGCAAATAACGAATAACGAATAACGAACAACGTAAAACGAATAGCGAATAACGAATAACGATTCACGGGAGAAACAAGCAGGATGGTGATACAATGACACTGTTTTGTAACAATAAACGTATTTTGAGAACATACAATATTTTCGCTATATAATTCAGATCATCATTCACATTAGTTATCCCTCGTTATTACTGGTTATACGATAATGATCTTTTTGCATGTGTTGAAGCGGTTTTTTCTCATATAGGAACGGAATTCAGAAATGTTATGGTAAAATGATGTTTCAGCTAGAATACAAGAAAGCTGTTTGGTTAGAAATATACGGAATATCACTATCACGGGTATCTACACAAACTCCGTGTCACTAGATTATCACCATCGGGGAATAAAGTGGTAATGTTATGTATTTTGTATGAATACTTATTCCGCCAAATTTGTGCTGCGACGCTGTGCCGGTTCTGCGCTCTGATTGGCCGACTGATGGCCATTGATGGATCATTGGCCGATGGGACGTACAGATTACGTGATTGCTCGTTGATTATAACTTACATTACTATAAGCTATTTAAATATTTATGACATTAATTGTTTTAAGTCAAAATTATGAACAGGAAGTTGACATTAAATCAAGGTATAGGAATATACTTGTATATTATAATATTCGATACTGTCTATTGTTATGTATATGAGATGCTAATTTCATAATTAATTCCAACTCTCAATGAAATTATTTTACATAATCTACATATTAAAGTCAGTCATTATCATTATCACAATTAATTGTCACTTTATTTATTAATTTTCTAAAACCACAAAAGAAAAATGTTACATGACCACACTTCGATCAATAATACCATAACATTGTTGATCGAAGTGACCATAAGCCGTTTTCTAATCTTGCATAAAATAAGTTTAAAAGTCTAGGCTGATGTATTTATTATTTTTATTTTCAATTTAGTAATGGGTCGGTCACATACATCTTTAAGCTATTACTAGTACTTATAAGATTCGAGAACAGAGGACAAATGTAGGAATATCTAGTGCAATGATGAATTGCTATATTATTTACCATTATGTAGCATTGCAACAATGAAAAATAATTACCCGCCAGAACTAGTGAAGGCTCGAACTTTCGCTCCACCATGGTTCAAGCCTTGTCGTAGCGGTGGTGCTCAGTAACCTAAGGTGAACCCAGAACCTTCGGCGAACCCAATTGAATCAAAGGGGACTGCTGTTTCTGCCCCTCTTATAAGATCAGGGGACAAAAGAGCAAGAGGGACAAGGGGTGAGAATGGGAACCTCACCCGATTGCACTGTCCCGACGTTGGAAGGGGTTGTTCTGTGCTGCAGGACAACCCCTCGGTGGCGGTGGCGTCGGTGCTTTGGGGAACTGACTAGCCGTCTAGGTGCCCTGTTGCTCAACAGATCCGGGGCACCTCACCAAAGGCAGTATTAGTGGCACTTGCCGGATTTTTGTGGGTAGAGCTGCGCCCACCTTACCATCATTTGGACGCAGCGAGATCCACATACCCACTTGGGGAGTCCCCCCTCCCCCGCGGGATGCCCAAGAGCATTTACCGATGAAAAAGAGAAAAAAGCTCAATCATTAGACATAAAAATGCTACGTTACGAAGTTACTGTAAATAGTTGCAGCGTAGTACTGCCATGACAAATACTACTACAGTAGCTATTGTAGCGTAGCACTGCCATGACAAATACTGCTACAGTAGCTATTGTAGCGTAGCACTGCCATAACAAATACTGCTACACTAGCTATTGTAGCGTAGCACTGCCATAACAAATACTGCTACAGTAGCTATTGTAGCGTAGCACTGCCATAACAAATACTGCTACAGTAGCTATTGCAGCGTAGCACTGCCATTACAAAAACTGCTACAGTAGCTATTGCAGCGTAGCACTGCCACAAGATACACTGCTATAGTTGCAGCGTACCACTGCTGTGTTAGCCAATCGGTCTTATTAGTTACACCGTGCACTGGCATGCTGACAATCTCAATAGAGCCATTTCCATTAGGATTCAGAGAAATGAGTGAATTTACTATGTTCACAAACATAATAAATCATTTAAAAAGTGGCGTTTTATTGCTTTATTATTGTACAATATTATACTTTCAATAAAATAATATTGTATTGTTAAATACGCACAAAGCAGTTTCAATAAATAATTATACTCAATTAAATGAGCAATAATATTGCCCTTTGGATACGTTTACAGTATGTTTACATTTGGACATATTAAATAGATATGTTACGGTTACATTAATTGCTATTACTGCAAACGAATTAAATGTACCATATAATTTGATTAGTTACAATTGGCCTTTGTGTAGCGGACATTTCAAAAGCATAATCTTTATATAAATCATATCGGAATGTTATATAATATGTTCATAACTTATTTTGATCTGATTAAGTAATTATTATGATGTTTCACCTAGAACGCTGTTTGGTAATGAATATATGGAATATAAGTGGAGGCCGCGCTTAGGTAGACGAAGTGTTGGTTAGCCATTGACCAGCTGGCCTAGCATGCCCGCAGGACAAAATTTTGTCTACCCTTTTCTCGTATTGTGTCTCGTCTACAGTAGCCAACATGTTAACTTAATATGTAAAAATTTTTGGTCTTGGCTGAATAGGCATGGATCGTTGCTCATTATTTCACTTTTAATGTATTGTATTATCTATGCTCTTTTTGGTCTATGATTTCTTGGTGTTCTTGCTGTGCGGTGTGCAATCATTTGTTACTTTAATTATAACAAATTTAAGTAGAATTTCTCAGTTTTATTCATTAATAAACCTTAACCTTAATTAAGATAAAGTAATTTAAACTTAAATAAATAAAATCGGGTGCCTATTTCTTGTATACCGTGGCGTTTCCCTATTATAATCATATCATTTCAGTAAACGAAGAGTGTTCTCGTAGTAGCACATCGTATTACGTGGTATTACCCTAACAAGTAATCGAGAAAATACTCGATGTAGACATTATCTATCTCTATCTCTAGTCAAGAGATATCTCGTTGTACGCATGCTAGCCCAGCAGGTGAGAAGACGATCTCTTTTCAGTGGACGGTCCGCGTTGGACGCGAGTGGCGAGGGATCGGTCGCCTTGCGTTCATTGAGAGAGGCCTATGTTCAGCAGTGGATGGTTAGAGGATGATGACGATGATGAATGAATTATAATCACATGTTGGTATCGTTAGGATATTTTCGGAATCATTGACCGAATTGGTATGAAAATTCTTTATTTGATTTTTTAAACGTGTTTCATATAGAGGGATGAAATTATTGTAGCGAAGTTTTTATTTAATATATTGAGCAAAGCTGGAAGATAAAGCTAACTTTAATATATTACTTATGTTATTTCCGATTGTGGTCTAAGATATAGGTACAGAATTATAATGATTTCGGTGAGCTAACTTTCTAAACACCCTTTCTTTGGCTTAAAGCAAACTTGCTGGATTTTTCACCTAACATTGGTGGAAAATATATTAAAATATTCGAGTTAATTACCTTCCAGTCTAATGGTTAGAATTCGGACAAAGCAATAAAGTAGCCAAGATATTTGGGAGGATATAAGATGTATGGAGCGCTGGTATTTGGCAGACCCCTGTAATAGGTTCTTGAGATGAACACGCAGACGGAGGAATTTACAAAATGTTACATTACATTGCGCTTGAATTAGAACATCTCCATTTGTAGCAGAGATGTAGGTACATGATGGTGTTAATATTGTTGCATCAAGAAAATTTGGCATACATCGAAAGAGGTCCAATATAGGACGAAATGTATGTTTTTTTTTTTTATATTAAGAATTCTTCGGTCAGATTTTATATACTACTAGCTGTTGCCCGCAGTTTCGACCGCGATCACTTATATTTACGATGGTACTCGGATTGATGATGATTATTTTATACTCCTTATAACATTAGCTATCTGCCTGTGAAAGCCCATCAAAATCGGCCCAGCTGTTTCAGAGATAAGCCGGAACAAACAGACAGAAAAACAACAGACCGACAAAAATGGTAAAAATGTTATTTTGGTATATGTACCTATATACATATATCCATATACTTTTAGTAAAAATCGGTTATTTTAATATTACAAACAGACACTCTAATTTTATGTATCTGTATAGATAATTGGTGAGATCATTCTTATATAATATACTAGTGGCACCGACAGACGTTGTCCTATACAATTTTTGAAGTGAAAGCTTCTTTTAGTGCGGTACGTATATTTAGATGAGATAAAAAGATCTCTGAACTCGCGACACCGTAACGAGACGCTATTTGACGTATAAATCTCTGAACTCGCGACACCGTCACGTAGACGCTATTTGACGTTTATATGACGTTAGATTATGCAATATTTGTTTCGAAAATTGTGTTGCTTCTAAATTATTCGAAGGAACTTATAGGTTCGTTTATAGTATTCGTTTAGGTTAAAGGTATTTTAATTTAATTGTTTTGTTTTCACTTCTATCGGCAGTAACTGTGACTGGATGGGTGTTTTTTTTGTGAATCTAAACCATTCTCGAATCCACTTGAACACACACCAAAAAAAACATCAAGATCGGTCCAGCCGCTAAGAACTCCCTCAGTGACATACAGACGTACAGAAGAATTATATATGTATATAAGAATGAACAATAATATGTCTAATGTTCTGCACGTATGTTCTGATCGAGTTACAAACAAACATTGACATTAAGATTATTAATACTTTTAACATAATTATGAGTATATTAAAAATCATAAAACCTAGAAGTTAATGGGAAAAGACGTTTCGGTGAAATTCTAGATGCTATTGATTTCCGAGCTGCTGAGCTCAGTTGAATGCGTATGCTTATACCATCTTAGCGTTCAGGGAAATTTCAAAAACTAACGTTTTAACAATAATAAAAAGAATATATTTAAAACTAGCTGTTGTCCGCAACTTCGCCCGCGTTAACTTAGACTTACAGCCGTACGTGGATTGATGATGATTATTTTTATAGCCTAAATTATTCCTTATAATTTCAGCTATCTGCCAGTGAAAATCCCGTCAAAATCGGCCCAGCCGTTTCAGAGATTATCCGGAACAAACAGACAGACAGACAGATAAAAATCGTAAAAAATGTTATTTTGTTATATGTACCGATATACATCCATATGCATTCAATAAAAACCGGTTATTTTAATATTACAAACAGACACTCCAATTTTATTTATCTGTATAGATTCTCCATCGCACCCCTATTATAAAGTCATTATAATGACAATAACTTAAAAGTCATTATCCGAAACTTAATACAAACGAACGTGACAAACCCGGGAGAGTGTCATAATTAAACTTCGTACACGTTATGAATAACAAAACAGTATATTTTGCGCATTAAATGTTTTAATGAATATACCTTAGTCATTACGTTATATTCACTTGGAAATTTAGAAAATTTTGTCGCCGCTTAAAGGCTTAATGTTGAATATGTTTTGCTTATTCAAAAACTTTTTAATTTAGGTTTTTTATAGAGTAGATGTCGTTTTACGCATTTGGGTTATAACATTATGCCGAAAGTCTTTATTAAATTTTTTGGATGAATTAAATTAAAAGTAATTTATTTGTTTTCTTGTTTTGAAAAAAAAAATATTAAATGCAGTTTTTTATTATCTACATATTGTCAACTTTGAATATATTGAAATTATTTTTATTTGTGAAAACACTTCAACAAGTAGGTAACAGTTAATTTTACTTAAACACTCACAGATAAACTTTAGTTATTCGATATTGTTGATTAATATGAATTTAATATACCAAAATTAGCTCTTTAATAAAATAGTTTCGTTTTTTATACCATAGGAAGGCAAACGAGCAGTCGAGGCCTCTTGGCGACTATCGACGTCCATACTCATTCGCACAACCAGAGATTATGCAGATGCGTCGCACTTCTTTTCCATATCCCACGATAATAATAATAATATTATCAATCCTTATATGTCCCACTGCTGGGCACGTGTCTCCTCCTCGAAATCGGAGGGTTTTGGGCCATAGTTCACTGATGCGCTGGCCCAATGCGGGTTCGTGAACTTCACACACCTTCAAAGACTTTTAATCTCATCAGGCATGCAGGTTTCCTCACGATGTTTCCATCACCGGTGAGCAAGCGATGGTTTCATGTTCAAGTGCACATAGAAATTTTGAAAAATCCATTTCTAGGCATCACAGTTCAGGATCGAACCCGGACCTCCTGGCTCTCACTCAAGAGGCCGAGCCCGTACCCACTAGGCCATCGTCACTTACCCATCATCCCCCAATAGTCCACCGGAAACTCACAAACCGCACTAAGCGCGATAGCATAGCTGTCACTTGACGCCGGTGTTATGTGAGCGAGAGGTACCACCCCGGTCATGCCAGCCCGATTCGGCTGCAAAGCAGCATTTTACACTACTTAACTGACTTCTAACAAAATTTTTTGGGGTCATCGCTTCGGGGGAAGTCAATTCTCGCCAAGCTGATCTCATTTGGCGAACTATTCAGAAGAAACTCTTTAGAGATTAACCACAATGCAAGTAAATATATACTAAATTGCGATATTATATTAAGAGAGTAGGTTTATTCAGTGAAATTTAATATTATTTGTTCAGTTCATAACTACGTCTCAACTATTAACAATATATTATTGTAACTTCCTAGTGTGTATTTGAATAAAATATTTAGCAGTGAAGTGTTTAAGTACGTATTAAAATTATAAAATGATGCTGGATTTCTCCAGACGAAGTCACGGGTTATTACTAGTCACTTTTCCCATATAAATACCGCGTCTATCTATAGACTAGTATCTCGACGGAGTTTCCATGTTGAAATTAGTCTGACGAGGCTGGAGTCGGCTCTATAATTACCGAGACTTCAAAAATTCAACGAACGAATGTTTCTTATTTCAAAACATTTCTCGTATGAAACTTTGCGAGTCTTGGGACAAACATAATTACGTTAAAAATGTCGTGTATCAACTTTTCAAACCGGTCCAAAGTTGCCTTTTCAATAATAAAAATTACAAGGTTCTTTCAATGGCGTTCATCATCCAGTTTTTTTTTTTTAATTTTACGCCGGGAAATGCTTTGACTTACGCTGCGCTCGAAAGAAGTTAAGGTGGACGCAACAGCCCACTAAAACCCGGTGAATGCCACCAATGCCGCCTTTGGTGAGGTGCCTAGGATCTGTTGAGCAACAGGGCACCTCCACGGCTAGTCAGTCCCGCAAGGAACCGACGCCACCTCCACAGAGGGGTTGTCCCGCACCACAAAACAAGCTTTCCCAACGTCGGGACAGTACAATGGGGTGAGATTTCCATTCTCGCTCCTTGTCCCGCTATTCTTATATCCCTCTTCGTAGGCTACTGAGCCCCACCACCACGATAAGGCTTGAACCGTGGTGGGGTCATCATTCAGCCTATGCTATTTTATATCAGTTTATAAAGGCCACATGACAGATGTTAATATAATGTATCGTCGATATAAACTATTTCATTTTGTTGTATCTTAATATACAAATATATTGGTTCTGTCTGTACATTGACTATTTTTCATTTAATTTTGTGATAAATTTATTTTGCCACTTAATTTTTTCTGCCCTTCTGTTTGTCTGTCTGTTTGCGACATACTATATAAATACGTACCAGTATAATGATAAAGTATCAATGAGTGAAAATTATGATCATCAGTCGGGGTACGACTAAGGTAGCGCGGGCGAAGCTGCAGGCAACAGCTAGTGTATATAAATAAATCTTTTTTTTTTAAAGATGTCATCCATATCTTAGAAAATTAATATTACCATCACAAGCATCATACATAATTTATTTGTATCTCAATGAATGTTAAGGTTTCCCGCATCTCGCATCTACCATGGACCAACTACACGCGGATCTAGCAGACCGAGCTAAAGATAAAAAAAAATATGTTACTTGGATAGGCAAACTGGCAAACGTACCACCTGATGGTAAGTGGTCGACGTCGCCCATGAACATAAACTAGTATACCTGGAACGAGCCCAGGCAACTCATCTATGTGTTGCCTATCCTGAGACATAAGATGTTAAGTCTCGTATAATAAATCATATAATACCGTACTCTAAATTACCGGTATAGATAATAATATTAGCAATGATATAATATAAATAATAATAATATCAACCTGTATGTTGATTACAACTGTAACTGTTGGGTACAAGTCTCCTCCTCGAAATCAGACGAGAAAGATGTTGAGCCATAGTTCACCTATGCGCTAGTCGAATGCGGTGAACTTAACACACCATTAAAGACTTTTGATTTCATCAGGCATGCAGGTTTCCTCACGAGGTTTCCTTCACCGGTAAGCAAGCGATGGTCTCATGTTCAGGAACACGTAGATATTTAGAAAAATCCATTTCAAGGCATCACAGGGGTCAGGGTCGAATCCAATCTCTCACTCAAGAGGCCGGGCTCATACCCACTAGTTCATCGACGCTCGCAATGACATTACAGGATAAACATTTGACTCTTGAAATATAATAAACCATAAAGTGTATATGTACTTAATGCTACTGATACTACTTACATACTTAAGTATTTTAACTTTCCTGTGGCTCTCGTAGCTTGACAACGAGTTTATTAATGAAAGAACAAGCAACAACCCTTCTGGCAATCGTTGAAGCAACGAAGCACAGCAGAGGTAATTGCAAACTTTATTTGCATGTATTTTGTTGAGTCGAATGAGTGCTTTACAAGTAACAGAATGTTATTTTAAAACCAATTTGTTACTTAAAGAGCTTCTAAGATAAATTACTTGTAATTTAGAACAGTATTAAATACACTGTTAAGTTAATTGCCAAACATTTTTATGAAAATTCTAATCATCAATCTTCTTCTCTATAAAGTATTTAAGATCCATTCATTTTTGAGATAAAGTAATAAGCTATACCTCGATTAACCTGTTACTTACTAAAAAGGCGGAGGTTTTTGTACGTCAGAATAATCTATCTATACAGATAAATAAAATTGGAGTCTGTTTGTAATATTTAAATAACCGCTTTTTATTTAATGCATATGGATGTATACACGCTACATATACCAAAATAGCCTTTTAAAAATTTTTGTCTGCCTGTCCGTCTGTCCGTCTATCTGTCTGTTTGTTCCGGCTAATCTCTGAAACGGCTGGTCCGATTTTAACGGGGCTTTCACTGGCAGATAACTGATATTATAAGGAGTAACTTGGGCTATAAAAATAATCATACATATAGCGCGGACGAAGCTGCGGGCCACAGCTAGTTTTATGTATAATCAATGATT
This sequence comes from Helleia helle, assembly GCA_963853865.1. Classification (NCBI taxonomy): domain Eukaryota; kingdom Metazoa; phylum Arthropoda; class Insecta; order Lepidoptera; family Lycaenidae; genus Helleia; species Helleia helle. The sequence goes on along the minus strand of OY971433.1, from coordinate 11,111,928 downwards.
ATAAAAAAGCTGTCTTCTTTGTAGGAACAGATTTAAGAAGCGTGGTTGTAGTAACTCTATATAAATACATATCTTAAAATCGATCATTTAAAAAAGCAGCCATGTTGTGTTAAGGAGGATCATTCATGTAATGTGGTGCCGGTGCCGAGACTTACCATTTATCTCAGGTGAGCCATGCACAGGTCGAAGAGCTAGACCCTAGTGAATTATTTCGCTTATATTCATGGGGGATGTAACAATATACCGTAACATACTCGTTTTGCCCTTTTTTATATTATTCAACAGTCACACAGCACTAACCTAGCCTCGTGGTAAGTTCGAAAGAACTTGTGTTATGGGTACTAGGAACGGAATTAAATTTAAGAAATTTATATAAAATTAAATATATAAACACGGCCATGCCCCGGTGCAGACTTCTATATTCATCATACAAATTATCTGCACCGGGGATGCATTCGAACTGGATGGGATTCGAACCCGCGACCGCTGCGTAAAGTGTCCAGTACCTGACCACTCGACCAGCCGGCCCTCTATTAACTATTTGAAATTTATCATTTGATTATGTATAAATAAATTCGATGAAGTATTTAATCAATGATATTATCTTTATATATATATATATTTCTTGTGTGCGTGTGTATGTCACTGAACTCCTCCTAGACGGCTGGACCGATTTTGATGAAATTTTTTGTGTGAGTTCAAGGGGATTCGAGGATGGTTTAGATTCACAAAAAAAAAATTGTACAGGACAACGTCTGTCGGTGCCACTAGTTTAATTATAAAATTGTTGAAATATTGATTATTGTCCTCAAATTATCATGAACTAATGCCGTCAAAATATGATTGATTATGATATAACATGATATATGATGAAATTAATTTTATTTAATTGAAAAAGTTATACGTTTGAAATACTTGATATGTTTGGTGGATACCATCAATCAACGTGAGCGCATTGTTTATTTTAACAGAACAAAAGCCATGAGCTACTCTGAAATAAAATTGAGATGAATTATAACGTATAGGTACGTACGATTTGGTAAGAGGTAGATGCTGCTTTGCAGCCAAATTGGGCGTAAATTGGGGTACTTCTCGCTCACATAACACCGGCGTCAAGTGACAGCTATGCTGTCGCGTTTCGTGCGGTTTGTGAGTTTCCGGTGGCTGTTCCGAGAACTGAGAGCTGGGGTTGGTCCGAGAGTGGTGTGTTTGCCCTTTAATGATGTGGAGTTATACGAAGTCACTGATGATATTGTTTACGCGAGTTTCTTTCTCTGATTGTTAGTCGTCCCCTGACCACGGTTGCTTTAAAATATCCTAAACGTAGGACGTGTAAAAATCTAATAAACCACAACATAATTGGTGATTTTTTTAAACGCGCTGGGCCCAGCATCACACCACTATTACTATCAGCAGCGGAAAACCTCTGGGGGCCGGAGGGAGACGTTAAAACTGCTTTAGAACTTGCAACGAATCCATTAGATGAGCTCAAGAAGAGTAACAAATTATAATGAAGCCGACGCCAAGAGGCCGTGTGGTCGCAGACTGCACGGTAAGCGGGGGGCAACCCCCCACTTTATAAATCAAAAGTGAGCCGAATGGGCTCACACTAATCCGATGAAGCATTAGGGTGATGATGATGAAAAAGAAGTAGAAATTAAAAAAAATATGTACATATAAATAAGAATAACAAATGTAGCAAAGTAATTCTACAAAGAATGTAAAGAGAGTATTACTAGGTATATACAGTACCCGACCTTTCTATTCCGGAGAATTGCGAGTATATAGACATCTATCGTACGACGTAAGGTCAGATCTAGGGTGTAAGGTTAAAGCGATAATACCTTCGAGTTCTTAAAGGAAGAAAATATATCCTGTCAGTGTAAGGAAAATTACATGTAAATGTTACATTTTTGCTTGCTTTCAATTTGCCTTTTTTGCGAGTTTTTTGGGGTTTGCTTATTATTTATTCTAAGCCTGTGGGTGATCAAGACCGCCTGGATATCTATCCATCCAGAAAAATGAAAGCTAAGGTTTGATAAAAGCGTTGATTTTGCTACTCTGTTTCGGTTCTACTAAGCAAAATATTTTTTTATAATTTGCTTCAAATTTTATCCCGGTTGACTTAGAATTCTAGATTCCCGAATATTCCCATAGTTTTTAGCAACCATCGTCACGGGAGGACTCTATACTCCAGTTCAAAAGTTAGTGAATTTCACGTAAGGAAATGAAAAAATAATTACTCATCAATCGAATTCGAATTCTGAATTTAAAAAAAAATTGAAAAATCTTTATCGCTTCCTGCTGGAAACGAAGCCTACTAAAAATATTAAAAACAAACATTGACTTTTGGTCAATTTCCGGCTGATAGGAGGTTTCAGTTGTTGTTAGTAATTGTTCGTTTTAGCGTTTACTTAGTAAATAACAATGGATGAATGGATCTATCACATGAATTGAGGGATTCAGAAAGAATAGTAAAGGAATTTATGTCCTTTCATTACATATTTATAGGTATGCCTAATTTTACTGTAAGTTCCAAATTTAACAACGCAATTAGCAAGTATTGAGAAGTATTGGTATTTTAAAAATAAACTATAATCTGATCGGCTAAATATTAGTAATCAAATAAACGTACCTTAATTAATCTGACAATTTAAAGAAATATTTTTACTGAAATTGTTTCCTCTGGATAGACAAAGACATGTGCGAAGCGCAGCCTCGCACATGTCTTTGTCCTTCTGTATATTTATATTATAAGAGCAAGATTGGCACTAAGGTGTAAAAAGTAGTGCCATGCTGCTTTGCAGCCGGATTGGACCGGCACGACCGGGATGGTACCTCTCGCTCACATAACACCGGCGTCAAGTGACTGCTATGCTGTCGGGTTTTTTTTTAAATGTTATTTGGATAGGCAAACTGGCAAACGTACCACCTGATGGTAAGTGGTCGACGTCGCCCATGAACATAAACTAGTATACCTGGAACGAGCCCAGGCAACTTATTTATGTGTTGCCTATACTGAGACATAAGATGTTAAGTCTCAGTGCCAGTAATTACACTGCCTGTCTTGCCCTTCTCTCCGAAACACAGCAAAGCTGTTTAACGGGAGAAACAAGCAAGATGGTGGTACGGTACAGCCGGGAGCGCGGCACAGCGCTTCCCTCCCACCGGTTTCGTGCGGTTTGTGAGTTTCCGGTGGCCCATAGGGGAATAGGGAAGAGGAGGACAACGCATCTGCATAATCTCTGTTTGTGCGGATGTGTATGTGCGTCGATAGTCGCAAAAAGGCTTCGACTGTTCATTTGACCTCCTATGCTATTAAAAAAAAACAAATCTTACCTTTCACTATAGACATGCATGAATGAGTTGTCTGGGCTAGTATCAGTAGGCTAGGGTGAGTCGCTGCACCTTGGGTGAAGCTTATTTAGCCGAGGGGGCTCTTTGTATTTTTTATAAGAAGTTTGTTTATAAGAAGAGGGGACAAAAGAGCAGGGGGACAAGGTGTGACGATGGGTACCTTACCCCATTGTACTGTCCCGACGTTGGGAGTGGTTGTTCTGTGGTGCGGGACAACCCCTCTGTGGAGGTAGCCGTCGAGGTGCCCTGTTTGTTTGTTTGTTATTAGATCCGGGGCACCTCACCAAAGGCGTCATTGGTGGCACTCGCCGGGTTTTAGTGGGTAGAGCTGCGCCCACTTACCAGATTTCGGGCGCAGCGAGTCCCACATATCCGCCTGGGGAGACCCACCCCCCGCGGGATGCCTTAGAGTATTTTCCGGCGTTAAAGAAAAAAAAAGGTTTATTGAGATCATGAGCGAATCTGATCTCATACCATCGGATGACACGTTTACCAGCTAATATAAAAAATCTAAACAATCCGACATTTTATAAGAAATATCACCATATAAACATATAGGCTTAAGGCTATACAGAGTTAATTTAAGTCGACGTAATATATATCTAAGTCACGAATGTAAGTTGTAAATAAGTTGGACGCCTGTTGCCTAATGGCTTCTGCACGAGTTTTGTTCAACGTAATTCCGCTAAGTTTATTAAGGTACAGTTAAAAGAAACAGAGGAACGAATAATAGAGCGTAATTATGAAGACAGATGCTACTTTTGGTTTGAGTTTTCTTATAAAGAACGTAAGAAAACATTTATTAAATCTTATAAAGCTTTGATTTTTTTATTGTACGGAACGTTATTAATGATGACAACTGTTTGATTGAAACTGTAAATAAAATAGCAAGTTAGTTCTGTACTCCCCACCATGGTTCAAGCCTTGTCGTTGCGGTGCTCAGTAGCCTAAGGTGAACTCAGTACCTTGGGCGAAGCCATGTAAACCGAGGGGGCTGCTTTTTGTACCCCTTCTGTAAAAAGAGAGGACGAAAGAGTAAGAGGGACAAGGACGAGGATGTTAAATTCATCCCTCCCCCTCCTTCCGCGGGATGCCTAAGAGCATTTTTCGCACCACAGTACAACCCCTCCCAACGTCGGGATAGCGCAATGGGGTCACGATCCATCCGCGCCCTTTGTCCCCCCTGCTCTTTTGTCCCCTCTTATTTATAGAAGCAGCTCCATCGGTTCAATTGGCTTCACCCAAGGTGCTGTGTTCACCTTAGGCAAGTGAGCCCCACCGCCACGAGAAGCCTTGAACCATGGTGGGTAATTCAACCATCCTATGACCATACTGCTGAAGAGAAAACATCGAATGTAAATATCCACAACAAAATCCGTAAAATGTCCTCATAATTATTGAACTAAGTTAATAAAAAGAAAACAGCTTAGCAATAATATTAAGCAATAAAAGCAGTAAGGCCACAAGGGTTTTATTCATGTTTATCCCCAGTCTACAGTTATCGAAAATATTTTATTGATAAGACGAGCCCACGTGCGGGCGAATGTTGAAAACAAGGCCATCGAGGTAACTGTATTGTAATCTGGCTCATTGATTTTCAGAATAGCAATATGTGTGGAATTCCCAATGGCCAAATATATTTCCCTTGTTCTTATATAAACGGTCGCTGATTATATTTGAATATTTCTAAAAAACTGTATTTGGATTGTACGATTCGTTTTTTATTAGCTGTTGTGCGGTTTTAGCCGCTTCAAAATTGTTAAAAAATCTTTCTTCCAAAAATATGATAAGACTATCAATTTTTTTTTCTTTTTTTTCTCTTTACTCGAATATGTATCTGAGTTAAATACCCTTCAAATTACGTTACGTACGTAAATGATAAAGATTATGACTATGTACTCAGTACTCAATAAACATACAAAAACTTAATGTGTCACTAGCAACGCCTCGCGGTTTCACCTGCGTACTTCCCATTCCCGTGGGAGTGTAGGGATAAATTATGGCCTATATGTTATTCTGCTGTGTAAGTTATGTTACCGTAAAGTTTCATTAAAATCCATTCAGTGGTTTTTGCGTGAGTAACAAACATACATCCATAAGTTAATAATCCATAAGTAGGTATCGCGTAAGTTTGTAAGAATGTATGGAACCTGCCAGTATTTGCGTCCAGCTTTTGCAGGACCTCGCCGAGATTTGATTGGTTTTGATTAATATTTTGAGGTAACCAAGTCCTTTTGATACTGCTTCAGAACACATCCCAATATTCAATAGATATAGAAACCAATTCAAGTTTCCTTATCCATTACCAGATTACTTACACTAAAGAAATAGCAGTCAAAGCTTGCTTTATATTTTGGAGAGAGATTTAAAAGATATCATCATCATCATCACAATGTACATAATATTAAAAATAATAGTTTTCTTATTAATAGAAAACGAGTGCCCTTGTTGTATTTAGGAAGGATTACTAAGGACGTCGCTGAGGTGCTCATGTTCCATGCAGATCCGGGACCCTCAAAAAGCGACTGAAGGCGCTCGCGGTGGTTTTAGTTTGGGTATATACAGCCCAAGTGTGAGTCACACATCCTCACCATGGTTCCTAAGGTGAACCCAGTACCTTGGGCGAAGGAAATTGAGCCGGGGGAGCTGCTCTTTGTACCCCTATTATAAGAAGAGAGGACAACAGAGTAGGGGGCAAGGGGCGAGGATGGGAACCTCACCCTATTGTGCTGTCCAAACGTTGGGAGTGGTTGTTTTGTGGTGCGGGGCAGCCCTTCTGTGGCGGTAGCTTCGGTCTCTTACGGGTCTGACTAGCAGTCGAGGTGACCTGTTTGCTCAACAGATCCGGGGCACCTCACCAAAGGCGGCATTGATGGCAAAAGGCGGCATTGATGGCACTCGCCGGGTTTTAGTGCTAGAGCTGCGTCCACTTATCAGGTTTCGGACGCAGCGAGTCCCACATACCCGCCTGGGGAGGCCCACTCCCCCGCGGGTTGCCTCAGAGCATTTCCCGGCGTAAAAGAAAAAAAAAGGGTTAAAATTCGATATTGAATAAAAAATGATTTTAACAAGGCTATATGTCGTCTATCCGAGACTTATTCGCTGGAGCATTTGTAAACGGATTTCCTGACATGCCTCATTTACGTCGTACTGTGCTTGATAGTAATATACTAATAAGTGAAATAGATCATATTCAAATCCGTTATAGCCGGGAAACAATTTTAGCTTTAAATTGAAATTGTATCTGAATAGATTGAATCTGCACTATTTATACATTAAATTAAAGTAGCTCTCGCAAGTATGTAGTATATAGTTTTTCCTGCAAATATTTTATTAACCATATAGATATAACTTCAAAATTGTTAAAGTTTTCACGAGTTTTTATGGTTGTATGTAAGAAGCAATAGTCTTCGTTTTCATTGAATGACGTTTGCAATATATTAGCGAGCGACGGATCCGGGTTGATGATTACAAATATAAAAAGCATCATTGATGCTATTTTGTCAAAACAATCAAACGCTATAGCAACAAAATCCCTAGGAAACGACTATTCGAGCTAAGCGTGGCTGAAGTAAATATTACAAGGTATTATGATATTTTTTATAGAAAATGGGGCAACCAAACAGTCGGTTCACCTGATGGTAAGTGAAAAGTGGTATCCATAGACAGCCGGTAGCCGGAAGCGTTGCGTGCGTTACCGGCCTTTCAAATATGAGTGAAAAATATGGTTTGGGTGAAATTTGGAATTTCTACGCGAAGTTCGGTGGTGGAATTCTGCTGCAGGTATTAGACGCTGCGGTAGAAGATGCAGAGCGATCCGACATAAACAAGAAGAGAATCTTGTATGTAAGTGTAATAAGGAAAGAATATATACAATTAATAGATATAATTATTTCATCGCAGACCATAAACATCTTTATTAACGTCAAACGATCAGCTAGTTGGATTCAACTTGAATCTATGGTTTCATCTCCTTTACTTCATCTAGACACAAACAATAATAAATCCATACCATGTTTATTGAATTTTAATTTGTAGTTACGTCACCAAACGCAGATCCAGTTAGAAATACCACACCGAGTGAAATGGGTCAACAGGCTCTTAAGTAATTGTTCGGAGAAACCGCCACCCCCGTTTGGGAGGATTTCAATATTCAGGAAAAACATCGTGGATTATTTGCTTATTGGGAAAAGAATCAGGTCAAGACACCGCAGTAATATAATTTTTGATAACCAGTAGCATTGGAAAATAATTTGATGTTTTTGATTGACGACATTTCATTTTTTTAACACCTTTAAATTATATTTTAACTGAAACTAGATTGGAAAAAAAGATACCCGTATTTTTTTTTTCACGAGATTCATTCATTTGATATATTTTATTTTAACTTTTGAAGTTCTTCCTATTCTAAATAGACGTAATTACTACGTTTATTTAGAATATTTGGCACTTGCCAAATGACGTCATTTATTCGGCTGAATGGTGCTACGCTTTTGCTTTATGTGAGCCGATAAAAAAGCATATAATATGTCATATATGACATCTATGAAATCAAGTATTTTACATTCATTGATGTATACGGAATGGCGGGAAGCATCGGGGGGCGCGGTTGTGTTTTTCTTGGTTTCCCGTGAATTAATTGTTATTTTGTGTTTTGTCCATTCGGAGTGGTATTCTATAGTGTTTGTTTTAAAAACTTGATCTTTATATAATATTGTGATTGGTTGGCGAATCTTGTGGAGTACCGTTATGGAGTGGTTTTCTTAGTAGGGCTGTTCTGGCGGTTTTCTATAGTGTTTGTTTTAAAAACTTAATCTGTGTAATATATTATGTGATTCTTGGCGAATGTTGTGGACTGCCTTGGGTGGATAAAATGGGGAATGATAGTTAATTGATGGGGGCTAGAGGGGCGAAGCCGCGCACCTTGGGGTTTCCCGCCATTTCTCCGTGTTACAGACCGAATATTGTATTTTGTATGGCTAATAACCTAGTAGCTAATGCCTTTAAATGAAAATAAGAATTGATGTATACTGTTCACTAGGATTAATTTTATTACGATATATCAAATAAATTCAGGTGTCGTTTAGAAGTAGAGCAGAGTAAAGTCGCTGAAGCCGGTCTTAGATAATATTCTATCACAAATAAACAATACGGAGAGAGGTTATGTGAAAGAATGACATACTTGACATTATTGATTATCGTATGATGACATTTCCATTATACTTTTTAAACCATATTATATTTGATCAAAGGTAATCACTCACCTCATTGTGCCTTACAAGTGACCTCATCACACGAGTTTTTTCATTTTATATTTTTTTCTCCAGTATTGAGTAACGAGAAAAATTTAAAATATAAATAACCAATCAGGATTGAAAAATAAAGAAATGGCATTTTTATTTTAGCGGCCTCATTATTTTGAAATGTTGTCAATTGTTTATATAGGACTGAGAAGAACGGGCGAAACAAATATTTGCTTAATATCCAAACTTATAATATATAGCCTGTATATATATACAGGCTATAAATTATATGTGTATCTTTTTTTGTTATAAGTAACGGCGGATCCATAATCATGCTTAGCACTTTGTTTTCAAAACCGATTAAGACTTTATCAGAGTAAGAATCCTTAAATCCGGATATAATTTGAATATGTTGGTCGGGTTGGCTAACTTCACACACCATTAAAGCCTTTTTAACAGCGTTCTGGTTTCCGCACGATGATTTCCTTCCCTGGTGAGTATTCTTAAGTGTTTTTTTTTTAATATGTTGGGACAAGTCACACGTGGCCATCTGATTCTAAACTAGGCAGAACCTGTTCTTATCGTCACCAGACAACTGATATAGACTTATATATTTCTAAATACATACACATTATGGATAAGCAACACCCAGACACAGAACCAATGATCATACTCATCAAACAAACATTTGTCCTGGGTAGGAATTGAACCCACGACCTTCTGGTTTAGCAGTGAGGGTCACTAACCACGAGACCAACAGGCCAGCCTTAACGTAATATTAAATGTAATTTAATTATAGATTTTTAAATAAAATTGCACGAGATCGCTAAAATTGTACATAGTGTTTAATATACACTATATTTTTTTTGTCTTTTTTTTTTTAGTGTTACAACTTTTATTTTGATCTTGGCGGATCCCAGCCTGACCCAAGATCAGGCTGGTATCCGCAACTCGACGCTTGTGCGCCTATTTTGCGTGCTGTTAGCCTGAAACTTTTATTTTACAAACATAACAGCGTTCTGTGATTGTTTTTGCCAAAAACTTTTTATGGAACCCATACAACTATTATGTATTGACGAATTGGCACTATTATTGATAGATGTGTCCATTCTCAAATATATGAGGCAATGTAGCACGTTGGGCCTTCTCCAACGGATCTTGAAGAGGCTGGACTTGCAAGATTTAAACATTTATGTGATCCACTTTTGAATTCATGTATCATTTGTCAAAACCCATCTGCATGCGTTCATGTTGGAGTTAACTATTGTATTTAGACATTTTCAAAGAGACTATATCAAACAGAGACATTTTGAATGTTGGAATTGATTGTGTTTGGATCCTTAGAGGTTTCAAATCAATAATTTATAGAGAAGCTCATTCTTGAATCACGCATCTTTAATATACATTTTCTTACTTTTTACTTACCATATAAAATACAAATGATCAAACTTTATAAATCAAGCTGAAATAGAACAAAAAATTAACTGTTTCTAGATTACGATTAACATCAACATAATCAATCTTCGCCAGACGATCGAAGAATAAGCTCGTTCATCGCTCGTCATACACTTAGGAGAACGGATGGCCGATGGGCCAATAAGTTTCAAGAGCAGAGGCCACGTTAAGGTAGACGGAGTGTTTGTCGCCCGGTTCATGTTGGTTGCGAGTGACAACTGACAAGACTGACACATTTGTAATTAAATTGCTATATTATATATTATGTATATGTAAATATGTTGGGACAACTCACACACGGCCATCTGATCCCAAACTAGGCAGAGCCTGTTCATATGGTAACCAAACAACTGATATATCTTTATATATATAATTCTTCTGTGCGTGTGTATGTCACTGAACTCTTCCTAAGCGGCTGGACCGATCTTTATGATTTTTTTTGTGTGTGTTCAAGTGGATTCGAGAATGGTTTAGATTCACAAAAAAATATATTTTGTACAGGACAACGTCTGTCGAGGCTACTAGTACTTATATATTTCTAAGTACATATATTATATTATAGATAAATTACAGCCAGATACAGAACAAATGATCATGCTCTTCACACAAACATTTTTCCTGGGTGGATATCGAACCCATGACCGTCTGGTTTAGCAGTCAGGGTCACTAACCACTAGATGACTAGACCAACAGGCCAGTCAATATGCTGCTTTCATTCAATGCGACCAACTCCACTTCGTGATCTATTTCAAATTCATCAAGAAACAGATCGTAACTATCTTTACCAGTTAAAAACAGTTATATATATTTGGTTTAAATCACATTGAGACAAGTAATAAGGCGGCCATTAAAGTTAGTGCAATCACGGCGTACTGATGAAAACAATTACAGCTAATTAAGGCCGGCCTAGCAGCGTAATTAGTGTACCTACAAACTGTATAATTTTGTAGAATTGTATATTTAGCTTGCTAATAAGGCTCTTGATTACATAGAAATAGCGAAATGTCTTATTTAGTTGTTTGAATGAAAGTAATTAAAATTTTATATTGTTCTATCTTTAACAAATTGTGAATGATATGTATAATTAATTGTACGACGTGGTAGGCTTGTCACATACGCAGAAGAACCGATAGTTGGTGGGCTATTCGAGTTCTGAATTCAAGGCCACGTTCGGGAAGATGAAGGGTCCTCCGACTTACACCTCGGTGGGACGACGACCTCCGTACAGTGACCGGTCTTGGATGTTGGGGATTCGGCCGCCTTGGAGTTCAGATGCCGGTACCTAGCAGTGGATTGATAAAATCTGATAATGATCAAGGAAATTACCAGGTATTCGCTACCCTACCACGGTTCAAGCCTTTTCATGGCGGTGGGGTTCAGTATCCTAAAGTGAACCCAGCACCTTGGGCGAAGCCAAGTGAACCGAGAGGGCTGCTCTGTGGTGCGGAAAAACCCCTCTGTGGAGATGGCGTCGCTCCCTTGAGGCACTGACTAGCCATCGAGGTGTCTATAATCGATGAACGCATGCTGCATGCAAGAAAATATCCCGTAACGCTCATTGTCCCGTTACGCTCATTGTACGCTTGCGTTTTGTTATGACGTAAACTAACTTTACAGACAACCAATTTTTTTAGTTTGGTTGTATGTAAATGCGTATCTTTGCTATAAATGTTTTCCGTTTAACTTTGTTTTATGCAAATTACTTTTAAATGGAAATACGTTGAACAAACCACGGTAGAGATTCTTGCGGCTTCTTTGTGCCTTTAGCAAAGGAAATAAACATTATCAGTTACAGTCTAACTTTGAAAAATTTTAAACGTTTCGCTTTGGCACTTCGAGTAAGCTTTTTGTTAGCTTTAAACTTACCGATCGATACAGTTTGGATTTTATTTAGTAACATAATATTAAAACGTTATATTATAATACGCTTATAATTTGAGATAAAACTTAGAACAATATAAATATTAAAATTTCGTTTTCAATCACATAAAAAGGAAAAAAAACAATTCACTAAATAAATAATGAGCTTTATATTTGATATTTGATTACTTCTATTCAATTTTCGTTTGAATTCGTACATTTAATATTTATATACAATTTTCACCTCAACTAGAATTTGTTGGGAACATTTACAAAAATACTGAATTATATCAATAGCTTGATGAATACTTTGTATTAATCAATGTATGTTAACTATTTAAAATGAAAAACTGTGTGTTTTGATAAAAGTCGGGATCAGTTTCAATCTGCTGTGTGAATGCGTGGAACACGTGGGACCGCTGGGCGGAGCCGAAAAGTAGCGAGCGAACCCGGCCGTGTCACCTGAACGTTTCACTGTGACTTCATAGTTCCTAATAAACTTTCACTTCAAAAATTAATAAACCCGTAACAACGCATGTGTGTATACACAAATTGGTGAACCTTATGGAGTGGCACGCGTGTCCTGTGTCATCGGTGGAAAGAGTGACTATATAATAATCTTTATTTTGGTAGGTAATAAAGAGTTTTAAGTTAATAGTATTTAGTATTATTACTGTCCCAATAATCATGAAGTTAAAATTATTTGATGGCACGCGACTATGGTTAAGTCGACCTTGAAATAAGAGTTCCGTGTTCAAATCTCATCAGACCTGCAATGAGGTTTCATCCTCGCTTTTAGGAGACGATCCGTTCTCAATATTGGGACATACAAAGGTGGATTATATGAAATAAGATACCCAAAATTTTTTCACAAGCTTGGCCCAGCACTCGTATCCGCTGATACTTCTCTGTAGCAAGGATAGACAGCGGCCACCACCAAATAACGCTTTGATCTGATCTCAAGGAGCTCGAGGGATACGTTGAAACCTTAGAGTATTCATAATATATAGAGTGCTACTGTCACGCCGCTTCATTGTGTCGATCGTAAGCAGATGCGTTATATAGATATTTATCTATAGTAAAGCACTGTGAGAGTGACATTCCATGCGTAATGCATTAAAAAAATATCTATATTTTAAATTAGGACATTCATCATCATCACCATCAGCATCTATCTATCAACTGCTAAACATAAGCACCAATCAATAAACGCCAAGATAGAAATGTTTGTTTTTCAATTATTGCTTTCTTTTATTTTGTTTCCAGGAATCATTCTTACAAATTGGCACTTCATATTTCACCATTTTAACATAAAAACAAATATGATCAAAAGCGCGTGTTGTTTTGACCCTGATTGAACGTTTCCAAGACAATGGTTTTGTCTATGTTCATACCTGTGCTTACAGTTCATACTTAGTGACGCGTGCTCTACATATTATATACTCTAAGATTGAAACTAACTAGATACCCAACAGTGTATTAAAACATGCTGATAGTGATAAACAAATCATCCACATTGCTTAATCACGTTAAATTGATAAAGTATTTCACCAAAAAGCAAATAGAAAAAGTGATAAAGGAAATTTATTAGGCTCAATTTGCTTTTATTGGCTAATTTATCGACGGATGATGGCCTGCCCTTCGATCCCCAGAAATGGGCCCCAAAATCCCCAAATCCCCAAACCCCCAAACCCCTAACGCACGTCCCCTGGCTTGTTGCTCTTAGGTGGCTTTAAACGGCTTTTTATTACATCTCGCTTTACATATAGATAGATTGACAAATTACTATTTTATTTGCTATAAAAACCAGCTGGGCCCTTTGATTAAAATACACTTTGGTTGTAAATTGTATTTCATTCCAATGGCTTTTATGTTATTCTATGGCTTCTCGTGTCTATACAACTGTAAATAATAAGCTCGCGACGTAGGTCTTGTGGGTATGGGCTCGGTCTCTTGAGTGAGAGGTCCGGGTTCGATCCTGATCCCTGTGATGCCTTGAAATGGGGTTTTCTAAATTTCTACGTCCACCTGAACATGATACCATCGCTTGCTCACCAGTGAAGGAAATGCGACGTTTCCTTGAACCCTGCATGCCTGATGAGATTAAGTCTTTGAAGGTGTGTGAAGTTCAAACCGCTTTGGACCAGTGCGGCGCATCGGTGAACTATAGCCCAACACCCTTCTTATCTGATTTCTAGGAGGAGACCAGTGCTTAGCAGTGGGACGTATAAGGGTTGATATTATTAGTATATATAAATATAAGTTAAATTGTGTATACAAAAACGATTAAGTACGAATTCTATTGTGTCTTAGGTTTTCTAGTTTTGATTAGATTTTTCAATTTATAAAATATTGTATACACTTGAAATTAAGAATAATTGCCAGAAAGTTATTTTTTTAGAACTCATTAAAAATCATTCCATCGAGGTTTTAATAATCTTGTTTTTTTTTCTATTTTTAGATATGTACTTTACAGCAATATGGTACATTTATGCTTAATAGTTCTTACTATATTTCTGTACTTCTAATGCTAATATTTTTAATACACCTTTTAGTTTTAATTTTTCTTAGATTTTCTTAATTGTGAGCATTAAAATGCCCTTGTATGGAGACATACGAGATATGTATATTAGAGGAACATATAGAGGAATTCAATAACCGGTGTTGTAGAGAAAATCGCTTAATTGCGCCACGTAGGCGGTACGTTTCTTGCAAATCTTACCTCATTCATACGTCCATATCTATATACATACATGCAAACATACAGACATAAAATAACACAAACCACATACATATAGCCTTTTTTTCTATAACTACTTACTAAAAAACTATACCATCATCGCAATTTTTTACGTTAGCGATAGGAAAATTGAAAAGTAATGGCGAAAAAGCTTTGTCTTCATTTAAAGAGTGTTTTACTCTTTTGTTCGAAGGTGATGTTTCTATCGACTATATCGACAATACTATCCAAAAAAATATATATTATATTTTTTTTGGATAGTAGGTATTTTGCTAGGAATTAAAGTAATTCATGTTATCCTTTCCATTAGTATTTAAGAGAATTCTATGTTGTAAGTGATTATTTTCTCATAAGCTTACGAAGCTTAATGAGCTTCTAACAAAAAGTGTTTATGTTCTCGATACATCCTAGTTCCTAATCATATGAAATGATGTTTTCTGTTCCGCTGTTTACTCGTGATGTTCTTACTTATATCGCATATCACTGAAACTAGTGTCATCTTCATCATCGCCATCATTACCATCATCACCATCATTACCATCATTACCATCATCATCATCACCACCACCATCATCATCATCATCATCTACAGGTCTTAATCAAACGTGATTATTCAATACATTTAGCTGATTCAGATGTTATTGTAGAGCAACACAATGCAGGTTAGACAATGCGCCGTGACAGAGTGATTCATTGACTTCATGCTTTGTGACGTTGAAGCATCGGAAATTGTCATCCATATTGTCTTGTCAACATATCGATCGTATTATAGATAGCTGTTGCCCGCAGCTTCGCCCGCGTTTACTTAGATTTACAGCCTTAAGCGGATCGATGATGATTATTTTTATTGCCTAAATTACTCCTTATAACATCAGCTATCAGCCAGTGAAAGTCCCATCAAAATCGGTCCAGCCGTTTCAGAGATTAGCCGGAAAAAAAATACAGACAGACAGACGGACAGACAGGCAAAAATTGTAAAAAAGGCTATTTTGGTATATGTACCGTGTATATGGATTTAGTAAAAAGCGAACCATTTTAATATTACAAACATACACTCCAATTTTATTTAGGTATCGTTATCGTTAGGTGTCGTGGGCTTTTAAAAAAAATTAATTATGTTTTTTATATTGATGTTGAAATTTAAAATAGTGATGGCAGCCCCCGACTGATTTTATTGGGTTTTTTATTAAGTTCATAGGGAGTTGAATATGTTCTTGCCACATCCACATTTTCAAGGACCAAATACGTAGGAAAGTGCTATGAAAACTGATATGTATCCTGTTGTTCAAATGTCCGACTTTACTTTAAACGGTAAAGAGAAAAGCAGGTTTTTAACCCGCGACGGAACAGAGACTGTATATGCGTTTGGGGTGAGATGCAGTTTGTGTGTGCAAACCTATTTTGCCATTTATCTCTAATTAAGACTACTAGTCCCATTTTGATGCGGTTTTCAGAGATGGGTTCGGATTTGATTGGTGCATATTATTAGATAGGTATTACGTTGATAACTCACCAGAGGGCGCTGCAGTAAACGTTTTTTATCAAAATCGGTTGTACCATATTGGTTATACACTCTTGTTATTGCGATGGGGTATTTTTATATTCTTTAATATTACATAATGAAATAATTGTTAACATGGAAAAAGATGATAACACGAAGGATGCTGTAGGGGCCCAAACGTGCGGTAGATCTCGATGTGATAGAGGAACAAGGGTGTCGGACGATCGTTGGCGCGATAACAATTTGATTTAATGCTGTTATGATAAATTATGTAAAATTTTGGGTAACAAGTTAACTAGACAGTAATTCAGAAAATATTTTATGCAAATAATACAAATTTATATAGTACTGGGTTGTTATAGAATTTTTGTCCTACAGAATTCGAAAATGTATAAACAATTAAAAACATTTAAAAATACACAATTGTATCATTACATATACAATTGTGTATTTTTAAATGTTTTTGTTTATACATTTTTAAATGTTTTTGTATTTTAATTTCCTGCATTGCATGATCTGATTTGCTTTTATATTAAGAAAGTTATTAAAAACATTTTTTTAAAGGAGGTTGTATGTAACTGCTTTTAAGATTGATCATGAAAATTGATATTTTGTCGATGGTTAAAAATAAATAACAAAATAATTTTACTTTATTTTATAACAATAATATATATATTTTTTGACGGTGCAGGTGTCTATGGGCGTCGGTAGTCACCATAAGGCTCTGACTGCTCGGTTGCCTCCTTATGACATAATAAAAATCTTTCACTTGACAATTGCAAAGAACATTTAGAGGTTATTCAGACACGGCGATAACCGTGCGATTTCAGAATAGCTTGGAGACCGCGCAGGTCTTATTTATATGTAGATTTAAGGCTTGTTCAGACACGCGGTATCCAAACTATTACGCTAACTATCTATCGTCGTCACGTCTGAACGAGACCTTGGTATAATAGACTATATTTATTTTTAGTATTTTTCAAGTACTGATAAATTTTCGATAAAATTTGACAAGCATTTGCAGTAGGTATATGAAAATATTGAAAGCACAGTTTACTACTTATAGCTAAAAACAAGCTATTTATAATAAAATTTGTACCAAGGTTAAGGCGCTTTCAATTTGGTAGTGAAGCTTTTGTCGGTATAACGTGGAAGTTCGTAAACTGTGTTTATTGGACTTTACACGCGAAATAGCGAAGTTAATTTACCTTTATTACTGTATCATGAAAAATACATTAGTTTAGATTGAGTTGGCTATTAATGTAATGTATAATTAGACTTAGGTACCAACTGATACCAAATGGGCACTACGATGAAACCTAATCAAGATCAAATATAATAAAAACACTTAACTATTAAAATTGTACTTATACAGTCCACCTTGGTGGAGAAATAGCCAATAAACATATTATGATAAACAGCATAATAT
Source organism: Helleia helle (assembly GCA_963853865.1). Taxonomy (NCBI): domain Eukaryota; kingdom Metazoa; phylum Arthropoda; class Insecta; order Lepidoptera; family Lycaenidae; genus Helleia; species Helleia helle. Next base: position 11,094,343 of record OY971433.1, on the reverse strand, counting down.
CACGAATCAAGTACCTTCATTCGGCAGTATATCAGCATTTATTGCGCGTTTGAGGGACCCAACTTCATAACAAAAATTGAATTGCCGTGCCTAAGACACTTCATGTTATACTAGCAGCACCCCGCGGTTTTACCCGCATACTTCCCATTCCCTTATGAGTATAGGGATAAATTATAGCGTATATGCTATTCAGATGAATAAGCTCATATTATTGTGTGACCTCTGTGGCTGTGGTTAGCGCGTTGGCGCTCAAGCCGGAGGTAGCGGGTTCGAATCCCGGCGGGGGACAAAAAGTTTTCTGTGTTCCTGGGTCATGGATATGTATTCAAAATGTTTTTATTTTTATTATACAATATTAATATTAATTATACAATACGTATAATAAAAATCTTAAATGTATGTATTGTATAGAAGTCTTTTCCAATCGGCTGCAAAGCAGCATGGCACTACCTCCCCACCATGGTTCAGGCCTTGTCGTGGCGGTGGAGCTCAGTAACCTAGGGTGAGCGGTGCACCTTGGGCGAAGCTAATTGGGCCGAGGGGGCTCTTTGTACCCCTCTTATAAGAAGAGGGGACAGAAGAGCAGGGGGCAAGGGGTGAGGATGGGAACCTCACCCCATTGTATTGTCCCGACGTTGGGACGGTTGTTCTGTGGTGCGTGACACCCCTCTGTGAAGGTGGCGTCGGTCCCTTGCGGGACTGACTAGCCGTCGAGGTGCCCTGTTTGTTTTCTAGATCCGGGGCACCTCACCAAAGGCGGCATTGGTAGCTGTCGGGCGCAGCGAGTCCCACATACCCGCGTGGGGAGACCCACTCTCCCGCGGGATGCCTCAGAGCATTTCCCGGCGTAAAAAAAAAAAGCATGGCACTACCTCGTTCTGTAACCTCGTACTGTTTCATTACAATAGCTTTAATTATAATGAAATTTCACACAAAATACAATTCCCTATGACCTTACAGCTTAACTCCTTTCATATCATCTAGAACTTAATAACCTGCCTGATTTTAGATTTTGTAATTAATCACCCAGAGGTATTTCGCTTGAACATATTACCGCGGGATGCCTCAGAGCATTTCCCGGCGTAAAAAAAAAAGCATGGCACTACCTCGTACTGTTTCATTACAATAGCTTTAATTATAATGAAATTTCACACAAAATACAATTCCCTATGACCTTACAGCTTAACTCCTTTCATATCATCTAGAACTTAATAACCTGCCTGATTTTAGATTTTGTAATTAATCACCCAGAGGTATTTCGCTTGAACATATTACACACTTGTATCAACAGACGAAAGTTTGAAATTAGTTTACTCTATTGGGTTCCCAAATACACTAATTAATGTTTATAATACGTGGGTCTATGTGCAGGCAAGTTGAACGTAGACAAGATTTATAGTTATTTGAGAGGTTATAGGATATCATAATGCACCCAATGGTCTCCTCCTCGCTTCTTGTTCCTCAGTGCTGAGGGTCGTGACCTCCCTTCTCTGGAGGGAGAATTTTCTTTCTCTCTTATGATCTTTCTCCATCTGTTTCTGTCTTTGGTGGTGTGGACGGCATTGTAAACCGTGGCGTCAAATGTGGTGCGGATCTGGTCGGACCAACGTATTGGGTTGCGTCCACGAGGACTTTTCCCTTCTACTTTGCCGGTCATGACGAGCTTCTCGAGGTTGTCGCCGTCTTTCCTTGCGATTTGACTGAAGTACTCTAGAATCCTGCTAATCCTAAGTCACACAATGGTTTACTCCTCTTTTTTCTTCTGATTAAAATCGTTGTAAGAAGACCTGCTTAAAAAAAAATTGCCGATCTGTAAAGTTGGTTTACGGACGATAGTTTAACGTGACAACGTCATAACAAAAAGCAAGCGTACAATGAGGGTAACGCTCATTGTACGCTTGCGGCCCAAAAATTGGTGCCAGCTCTCCCACTATAACGGGACAATGACGCGTCATTTCGTGCATGCAGCCGGCGTTCATCGATTTATTAGACGTTTTCACGTCAATAATAAAACGTTTTTTGTTTGCCAATTCAACTACGTATAAAAATTACATGTATAAGAGTTTCTACGTAGTGAAATGAAAATTATAGCATTGTTGTGCGCCATTTTTAATTACGTATCGCCGCCATTGTGAGACCGCCAATATCCTCGAGTCATTGTAACAAGTATCAGAGGGTTCAGCTTTAGTATTGGTTTTGTCTTTTATAACCGCTAGTTTTGAGCGACGGGTTATGCGGTAAATTGAATCCCACAAAAAACAGTTTCACTGTAAAATGTCGCGCCAAGTACACGTCTAACTATAATCACGTATAGCAAAAATAAAAAATAAACTAATCTTTACAAAAAATATGAAATAAAAAACCAAGTACACAAAACCTCTGGGATTAAAAGAAACACTCATTAAAAACTGTGAAAATTGAAAAAACAATTGGTGTAGTATATTTACAAAAAAAAGAAAAATTTGCAATCTACAAAAAAATATAAATTAAAAAAAAGTAATCATTGTGATTTTCAATAATTGCAAAATTTTTGTGGCAAATTTTACAATTGAAAACAATTTTTTAAACGTACTTTCAAGTCACAATTTGACATGGCAAGACAAGTCAGAAATTTGAAGTAAAATTACTTACATAATATCATAATCAATACTGAAATTAACTTGTCTGTCTCTATTTAATTATTGGAACAAATATAAGTCATCAACATATAATGCTATAACAATTTTTACATCATTATTAATTTTTGTAAAAACACATGGCTCTATACGACTCCTTTTGAAACCTAACTCACATAAACATTGCTCCACTCTCTAATACCACGATCTAGATGACTGCTTTAAACCATAAATTACTTTGTTTAACAATCTTATTCTTATTTGAATCACAATTAATAACTAGTTGAACCTTATAAATGTCCTCTTTAAGAAAACCATTTAAGAATGCTGTTTTTACATCTAAATGAGTGACATCTAAATTTAACTGAACAGATAGTGCGGGCAATAATTTCAAAGTAGAATGTCTGACATCTGGTGAGAAAGTCTATTCATAATCAATACCAGGCCTCTGTGTAACCTTGTGCCCTTATCCACTAAACATGCTCTGTAACATAATTATCACTATTTAATTTCCTTTTATATACCCACTTGCACTGTACTAAAGTTTAATCAAAAGGTAATTCACTCACAGGAACCCATACATCATTTTCTTCAAAAGCTTGCATGCAGCTTTTCCTCTATTGCATCAATCCACTTGTCTCTTTCTGGGCTCTCCAGAGCTTCATGGACACAGACTGGATCATTAGTAACATTTGGACTCAATGTTGTACATAGATTTGGAAATCTATAACGCTCTGGCAGCTTTTTTATTCACTTAATTTGGGTCCCCCTTTATTAAAAGTAAATGGTACTGGTTATAATGAAACAATTTTTTTACGGATTTTATCGCGGTTTATTAAGATTTTTACAAGCCCGACGTTTCGGATACTTTACAGCAACCATGGTCACGGACAACGTGACAACAAGCTTCGGGTACCGCGTCTCCGTCACAGTGAACGTGTGAAACCAGCCACCGTCGAGCGAGTACATGCTGTGCTACCGTTTATGAAAGGCGTCACTGACAAGATTGGCTTCATCCTAAAGCGAGCTTCTATAAAAACTTATTTCAAGCCGCCTAAAAAGATAGGTCAATTCTTACCATCTGTCAAGTGTCATATACCCTTACAAGATGCAGGAGTATACAAGCTTGATTGTGATTGTGGCCTCTCTTATATAGGCCAAACCAAAAGATCAATTAAAACTCGCGTTAAAGAACATATAGCTGACTTAAAACACCGTCGCTACACTAAGTCTGCAATCTGTGAACATAGTCTAGACAAAGCTCGCCATTATATTAGATTTGATAAACCACAGATACTCGCAAAAGAACACCGATTCCAACCAAGGATGATCCGCGAGGCTATTGAAATTAAAAAACATCCAAATTTCAATAGAGAAGATGGCTGGCTCTTACCACCTGCTTGGGATCCCATTATTAAAATAATTAAATCAAAAACCAAGCATAATATGCCACAGATTAAAGATGCAGTTAGCACTTTCTGCGTAGAGAGGACTTATTAAAATAATGATGTATCATAGGGTAGTTTCGAATAACTTTGTAACATTAGGACATCTGTCACCTCAGTCCTCCCGTGACCATGGTTGCTGTAAAGTATCCGAAACGTCGGGCTTGTAAAAATCTTAATAAACCGCGATAAAATCCGTAAAAAAATTTGTTTCATTATAATGAGTGAAATTCGCGCAAACATTAGAAAACAATATGGTACTGGTTCCTCATTTTCTTCTTCAGATTGCTGTCTGTGTATGATATTCCCGTAACTGCTCCATCTTTCATTTTATTCTGGTCATTTATATTCAAATGGCCAATCTCCTATGACACTCTTCACTAATTACTGTTGAAGTAGGAGTAAAAAAACATTGTATATGTTCCATGACCAACTTATAAACACCATCTTCTTGGTTTGCTACAGCCACCAAACTGTTTTTTCTATTGTAAACATAACAGCATTTCTCCTTTAACCCCACATTGTTTCCATTCTTGATAAGTTGACTAATATTATACTAATATAGAGTATAGCAAAAATTTAATACCAATTCAATTGGTAGGAGATGAAGTCAAGAAACAAACTCCAGCGGCATTTATTATGCGGTTATGTCTAATTTTTAGAGTTTTGACCGAATAAAATCAGTTGAAACTAAATAAAAAAATACATTAAAATCACATTAAAGCACCACAATTACATAGATAGAGATAGTTTGTTTTGGAGGTTATGTTTACATATGTCTCGAGAATATATACACAGTGCCTCACGCCAAACTACTTGGATGTGTTCTTGGCGCTAGACACTAACTGATATATATATATATATATATATATATATATATATATATATATATATATATATATATGTATATCCAAGCGTTCGCCAGATTTATTAAAAAATACTATCATATGCACCGTGACAACCATTTGAAAAATAAAATGGCTGACAACACAAAATAATATCAACCGTTTTCTAAACCAGTGGACAGTCTCTTTCAATAACAAATAATTGTTTTAAATTATACGTAGACATTGATGACTTCAGTGAACCATTTATTTATGACTCAAGGAGGCAGCAGAGCAGCACAACCAAAGATTATGCAGATGCGTTGCGCTTCTTTTGGTCGTCTGTGTATTAATTCTTATATAGAATAATATACTAATTAACAAGTAGGTGATTATAATAATAATAATAAAATACCACTTCCATATATAATTGGCTCATTTTTACGCTGCACTCCATAATTAATAATCCTCGTTTCAAGCATCCTCGTGATTTAGGGGAGATATGCACCGATCGGCCGATAGGTCACGCCAGCCACTCCCCGTTAATGCTAATCACATTCAGTATAATTCAGACCCTTGAATTTTTAATGACCTCTCCAGAAATCCCTTTAAGAATACCTACGAGGCACTAATTTTATAATAATCTAAGGATATTTTTAAACATGTGTTCCGCATAAGTTGAATTAACGCAAATGTAGAAAAATGTGTAATAAAATATGTCTATGTATCATCATAATCAACCTTTATCCGTCCACTGCTGAACACAGGCCTCCCTCAATGAACGCCAAGACGGCCGATCTCTTGCCACTCGCATCCAACACGGACCAGCCACCGCACGGAGATCGTCTTCCCACATGGCCGACCAACACTCCGTATACCTAAATATACCTTCGTTCGTATATTTAAAAGTCTTTTTTAAGGTTTTTTTTATCTTTGAACATTATTAAGTCTTTATATTTAAAAGTCTTTTGGTATATAATAATATAACACAATAATATCAACCCTTATAATATGCCCCACTGCTGGGCACGGGTCTCATCCTCGAAATCAGGCGAGGTAGTTTTTGGGCCATAGTTCACTGATGCTCTGGCCCAATGCGGGTGGGTAAACTTCACACACTTTCAAAGACTTTTCATCTCATCGGTCATGCAGGTTTCACGATGTTTCCTTCACCGGTGAGCAAGCGATGGTCTCATGTTCAAGTGCACGTAGAAATATTTAAAAAATCAATTTCTGGGCATCACAGGACCTCTCGGCTCTCACTCAAGAGGCCGTGTCCATACCCACTAGGCCATCGTTGCTCACTTTTGGTATAGATAAAAATAATTAGAAGATGGAAACCAAACAACAACAAAAAAACTGAAGATTGTAGTATAAAATGTCATCCAGTCTCCGATAACAACTTTATTTAACTTAGTTCCTAAGATTCTTACAGAAATATTTACATAGAATCATAACCTTGAATTGTACCAAAATATAGCACGTAATATTAAAAAAGGGTAAAGACAATAGATTCGAAACACTTCTGCTACAACAGCCTTAACGTTTCAAAAGAGATTACGGATCTCTAGGGAGGGAAAATTACACGGGGACTGGGGGCTTAAGTGCGTACGCCACGTCGACGTTTTTAAATTTAACTTGATGGAAATTCGACATCAATTGATTGAGATAAAGGGATTTTAAGTTCACGCTCATATTTTTTAATTCTAACACATTGTCTAAAATCCGGTATATGAAATATACACCCCTACTTATTTGATATCAAATGTGTTTTTAGATATGCAAGATAATATTAGTTACATCGCCCCACCACGGTTCAAGCCGTGTCGTGGCGGTGAACCCAGCAGCTTAGGCGAAGTCAAGTGAACCGAGGGGGCTGCTCTTCCTGGACGGCAATGGTTTCCTTCTGCGAGTCAGTAATGTTCCAGAAGGAGGCCGACGAGCGGGTGAGAGATGAGGCCGCCGACGAGGCCTCCCCCCGTGGGCGACGAACGGGGGTGCGCAGGAGGCGCTACTTAATGCGCCTCCAGTAACGCCCCTGTGCTCGTGTCGGGTTCAGGATGGGAACCTGGGCCCAGTATGACACGACGTCGCGGGGACTGCCTAAGCAGCCGGGTAGTCCCCCCCTTAAGAGGAGTAGTCTGGCCTTCGCCGGGGCCAGCCTGTCGCTGAGGTGATCCTGTTGAATGCCTATCCGGGACCCTCATAATGCGGCTGAAGGCGCTCGCAGTGTTTTTGTTTACGGGTAGGGCACTCCCAGGTACGAGTCCCACATAGGGTCAGGATCTACCCGAGATCCTGGCTACATGCGTAAAAAGCATTTCCCTGCGATAAAAGGGGCTGCTCTTTGTACACGAGGACAACGAGGGGGGAGGTGAGGATGGAGACATTACCCCAATGCACTGTCCCGACGTTGGGAACCACCAGAAACTCACAAACCGCACGAAACGCGACAGCATACACTGCCATTTGACGCCGGTGTTATGTGAGCGAGAGGTACCACCCCGGTCGTGCCGACCCAAGTCGGCTGCATAGCAGCATGGCACTACCTTGGCTTTTGAACATTTACCCCTTCATTAAAATTCCTTCATGCAACAAAAACGTTGTTGAATTTTAATCATCTATTTGATAATGCCTTTTTCGATAAAAGTTAAAATTAAGCCAATCACTGTACAGAGATCATCACATCTCCGCGAGGGTAATAATAAAAGGGCTCTGTGGTCACATCTTTTAGTCCTTAAAAAGTATATAATATCTGTAAATATATGGGCAGTGGACGGATACTAGATGATATTTACAAACGAGTATATATAAACACTAGTACATTCTATATAATTTAACACGTCGCCTCCACGATTCTTATTCATGAACGGGTGTGGCTTAGCTCGGATTTTAAACGAGGCATAAGGCTTTAGAGCACAGGTAATGGTTACTTACTGTGCCACTGTAAGTAAGTAATGTATTTTAATAAATTCTATACGCTTCTGCACTTGCATACATTTTCATACGGAAAGGAATGCTAGAATAAATTATAGTTACAAATATGACTGACTGGTTTAAAGGAAATGAGTTCAGCCGTTTTGACTTAGATGTAAAAATAGTCTTTTTGACGTGACAACGTCTTATAATTTGATGCAAGAACGAAAAAACATGACGCATGCGACGTTACCTCGCTTTGAGGCATTCCATTTTCTTATGACGTTGTCACGTTCAACTATCGTCAGTAAACCGACTTTACAGACAACCGATTTTTTTTATTATGATCGAATAGGCGAACGGGCAATCGAGCCATTGGTCAGTGTCGCCCATGAACATGTATCTGAAACTATCCCAGGCAACTCATTCATGTCTTCCCTCCTTTTTTTTCCTTTTGCGCCGGGAAATGCTCTGAGACACCCGCGGCGGAGTAAGTCTCCCCAGACGGGTATGTGCTCGCTGCGCCCGAAAGGTGGTAAGGTGGACGCATCTCTACCCATTAAAACCCGACGAGTGCCACCAACGCCGCCTTAGCTAAGGTGCCCCGGATCTGTTAAGCAAACAGGGCACCTCGACGGCTCGTCAGTCCCTCAAGGGACCGACGCCACTTCCACAGAGAGTCTCTTTCGCACCACAGAACAACCCCTCCCAACCTCAGGACAGTACAATGGGGTCAGGTTCCCATCCTCACCCCTTTTCCCCCTGCTCCTTTGTCCCCTCTTCTTATAAGAGGGGTACAAAAAGCAGCTCCCTCGGTTTAATTTGCATCGCCTATGGTGCTGGGTTCACCTTAGGCTACTGAGCCCTACCGCCACGTCTGGCCTGAACCATGGTGGGGATGTGTTGGCTATCCTGAGACATGAGATGTTAAGTCTCTGTGCCAGTTATTCTCAATAAGTTTTTCGAAATTCTTTAATGTTAGTAATTGGATAGGCAAAGGAAGAAGAACCATTGGTAAGTGGTCAATTTCAGCCATAAATGAATCCAACTGGAACTATTTTAGACAACAAGTGTTGTCTTTCCTAAAACGTAAGATGGTAAGTTCTTGTGCCAGTAGTCATAATAGCTGTTCTTCTTTCCGAAACACAGAAAAGTTGTTTGACGGATGAAGTAATCAGAGGGGTACACTTGCAGACGGGAGCACGGCACAGAGCAACCCTTCCGCTCTCGCCATATCTCGCCGAAGCTAAACCTACAAGGAGCGCCTGATTAGAGTAGAGTCGAGGGCACTCGAGCCACGACCAGTCCAGACCAGTAACCACGACCGCCCTGCCAAGAGTGTCACGACAAGGAAGAATACTTCCCAGCAATAAAGGTGACGAAACGACTCAGGTTTATATTCATGGGCGTCGTCGATCACCTACCATCAGGTGGCACGTTTGCCAGTTTGCCTATCCAACTAACATAAAAAAAACAAAGTGCCCTCACATTCCACAATAATTATTGTGCGAAGATTGAAGAAGAATGGCCGGTAAATTGTAATAGCGGAAAATCGGCCGTCTTGACGTTTATTTGAAGAGGCCGCATCAAAAGCAGGCCAGCTAGCATGATTAGGAAACTCTATATATCAAGCATAATACTTTGCATTATGGAATAGAGCATGAGTTGATACCGCCCGAGTACATATAATATATTTGCAGCGGTAACTCACTTTAAGTTCCTTATTAAACCCACTTTATGACCTAAACGAATTTAAATATATGGTGTAGGCGTTATTTTAGAGCTTGAGAAATGATTTAGGATGACAATGCTTTTCGCTTTATTTACACACTAGAAGCGCCCGCGGTTTTACCCGCGTACTTCCAATACTAGTGGTAGTACGGGGATAAATTATAGCTTATGTGTTATTCTGACTTATTAGGTACTAGCTGTTGCCTGCAGCTTCGCCCGCGTTACTCAACTCCTATAAGTCATAGCGTGATGTTATATAACCTATAGCCTTCCTCGATAAATAAGCTATCTAACACTGAAAGAATTTTTAAATCGGACCAGTAGTTCCTGAGATTAACGCGTTCAAACAAACAAACAAACTCTTCAGCTTTATAATATTAGTATAGATTTTAACTTGTTATTGTACGAGGTACGTTTTAAACTATTATAATTATTGTTAATCTGTTTAATATAACAGTTAGAAGCTTATTATTCGAATATAAATGAATAACATTTAAGGTACATAATAATTTACTTAACATATTTTAATTTAAGTTTTGTGCAAACATTGAACATCTCAAAGTTAATATTAAAACTTTCATATATATATATCTAGGTGATATTCTTAGATATAAACTTTAAGTAGGGTTGTTTTTATTGACTGTTAAGTTTTCTCAACTAATTGTTTGGAATTATTCATCAGGAACAAAGGAATCCAAAATGGCCGCTCCCTCGCAGCCAACCCGATTACATGTTTGTCGTTTTAATTAATTGCAGAGATGAATAATTCTTAATTGTCCATCAAATATATGAGAGTCTGCATCAAATGATTAAAAACGTCATGAAAATCTTGTCGTAATATGACATAATCCACAGTAATTTACTGTACGTTTAAGAGGCAATTGGTCTTAGAAATATAATTAAAACGAAATTATATAGTTTTATCTGACGATCGATAAAAAATAGAATGATTGAAAGAGTTTTGAAGATACATTTTTTTAGGCGTATACTCACGCATTTCACTTCACAGTGAATCTCACTTTCTCCAAATGCGAAAAAATCATCTGTTCTGCGCTTTACCAACTGAGGCCATTGATGGATTATTGGTCTATGGGACGTACATACAGACTACTATATGTACGTCCCATCGGTACGTACTAACGTACAGTAGTACATACACTGTATGTACGTACTAACGTACAGTAGTACATGCACTGGTTGGTTAAATTGCTATTACGCCAGTGACAAATCACTGAACAGTTTCGGATTTTTATGGCTCACATTAGTATCTACTCTATCCGGTTATATGCTCCATGCCTACAGGTAAGTCTCGTAGCGAAGTTAAGTTCATACCACAAATGAACGTCAAATATAAAATCACGTTTTAATACATTTCTGAAACTATCGGATGGGTATTTGTGCTTCGATCGGGAAGGTCATAAATAAATTTAACATAGTTGATCCAGTGACGGAAACTAATGCATTGTGCTTTAGTTATTATTCCGAGGCAAGAACGAAAAAACATGACGCATGCGGCGTTACCTCGCTCCGAGGCGTTCCATTTTCTTACGTTCAACTATCGTCAGTAAAAAGGCTTTACAGACAACCGATTTTTTTGTAAGAAACAATAAATGTCAAAAAAATATTTTATTGTTCTATGATCATCTTAATCCCACTTCAATGAGATATTAATATCAGTGCCAGTAATAGGTAAGAGGTAGCGCCATGCTGCTTTGCAGCCGAACTGGGCCGGCACGACCGAGGTGGTATCTCTCGCTCACATAACACCGGCGTCAAGTGACAGCTATGCTGTCGCATTTCGTGCGGCTTGTGAGTTTCGGGTGGCCCATTGGGGCGGATAGGGAAAAGGAGGGCAACGCATCTGCATACATTTTGGTTGTGAGAATGTCTCTATAGACATTCTCACAACCAAAATTAGTCGTCGTTAAATTTAGCGTCGGTAGTCACCATAAGGCTCCGACTGCTTGGTTGTCTCCTTATGACATGAAAAAACTTCAAAGAAGAAATAACAAACAAGCATTATGAAGATGGCTGGCTTCTACCACCTGCTTGGGATCCCATTATTAAAATTATCAAATCAAAATCCAAGCATAATATGTCACAGATTAAAGATACAGTTAGCACTTTCTGCGTAGATAGGACTGACCAAAATATTGATGTATCATAGGGTAGTTTCGAATAACTTTGTAATGATAGGACGTATGACACCTCAGTCCTCCCGTGACCATGGTTGCTGTAAAGTATCCGAAACGTCGGGCTTGTAAAAATCTTAATAAACCGCGATAAAATCCGTAAAAAAATTGTTTTATTATAAAAAGCATTATGAAGATACATACCTAATATGAAAATAGTCATTACCACTAAGCGAATCCATCCCTGCGACTGCGATATATTATATTTTTTTTTGCAAAAGAATAAATAAATTAATTAAATAATAATATGAAAAAAATTTCGTTAACGTATGACAGATACAGAAAGCCGGTGTGATAATGATGATGAACTCTTATCAGATAACGCACAAAACCTAATTAGCAACGATAATTAATGCCAACGTATCATTATGAACCTAATATACAGGTATATTATGTCGGAAGAGTTGACTCATCATCTCCTTTGCATAATTTAGGGTGAGGGTTGAAATATACTTCTCCGCGTCAAATAAAAAACACTATTCATATACCAAAACAGCCTTTTTTACAATTTTTGTCCGCCTGTTTGTTCCGGCTAATCTTGGGAACGGCTGGGCCGATTTTGACGGGACTTTCACTAACTGATGTGTAAAGGAGTAATTTAGGTAACCTAGTAATGAAATATAATTATTGTAAACTAGCTGTTGCCCGCAGCTTCGCCCGCGTTAACTTAGATTTACAGCCGTATGCGGATTGATGGTGATTATTTTTATAACCTAAGTTACTCTTTATAACAACAGCTACCTTCCAGTAAAGTCTCATCAAAATCGGCCCAGGTGTTTCAGAGATTAGCCGGAACATACAGACAGACTAAAATTGTAAAAAGGCTATTTTTGCATTCAATAAAACGCTGTTATTTTAATTTTACAAACAGACACGCCAATTATATTTATCTGTATAGATATATTGGAATAAATATAATCTTTATATATCTTTATACTAGCTGTTGCCCGCAGCTTCGCCCGCGTTAACTTAGATGTACAGCCGTACACGGATTGATGATGATTATTTATCTATGGACGGGCGTAGGACTTTATTTTATAATATGAAGTGATTAATACCGTATTTTTGTAAATAGCTTTTACATTACCGCTTTAAGATTGCCAATTTTTTAAGTATTAAAATGGATATAGGTAGTATGTTATATTTAACATAATATAGACATATTATGCCATCGCGGACTTTTCAGTAGGCATATATAAGTAGGATACACAATTCTACCATATTACATTGATACAATAATAATTATTATCCTAACTTTCGGAACTGGGGCTCGGCCCAGCTTGGGCGCGAGGCGCGGCATCACGGAGCGCCCGGCTCGCGCGGCTCGGTTGAAATCACGGTGTCGCATTATTTTGATTTTACTATATCTTCTAAGATATGCATTTCATTTGCATGGTGTAAACGGGAAAAACATACTTCATGAAATGCTCAAGCTAATTAACATATTTAAAATGATAAGGATTAATACCACATTTGTGTAAATAGCTTTCCAACTACCGTTTTATAATTGCCCATTTTTTAAGTATTAAAATGGATACAGTATGTTATCCTTAAGAGATACACACATGCCATCGCGGACTTTTTTGTAGATCTTTCTAAGGTGTACAATAATGTAGTACATAATTTTGATCTATCTGTTAGTGTTCATCCAGCGTTTGCAATGTAAGTGCAAAAAATGTGTTTTTTTACGACATCACATTAGAAACCTCAAAAATAACAGTATTTCTCCACTATATAATGGATGTTATTATACATATATCTAATAAAAGTATTTTTAAAGATTTAAGCATGCAAAGGGACATAGGGACATAGGGACAGAGAAAGCGACTTTGTTTTATACTATGTAGTGATATATATATATATATATATATATATATATATATATATATTTCTTGTGTGCGTGTGTATGTCACTGAACTCCCCCTAGACGGCTGGCCCGATTTTGATGAAATTTTTTGTGCGAGTTCAAGGGGATTCGAGAATGTTTTTGATCTACAATTAGGCCCTCTATTATTTTAGCAAATTTATTTAATTATTATTTAAATTAATATACGCCATCACACAAATGTGCATTTATATCAGACTCTTTATTCGTTGTTAAGCAACTGGCCACAGTCACCACTACACATTGCAGTTGCTTAGCAACTCATAAGCAGTCTGCTATAAATGCACATTAATTTTACGTAAGTTTGATTACGTATATTTACTTATATAATTCACAATTAAGCCCACTATAAAATGTTTTGTAAAGGACAACGTCTGTCAGGGCCACTATTATGGTATAAGATATTATTTTTGGTTTGGTAATAGTATATTATTACAACAAATTCTATAATTACTTTTTTTATTAAAGATTCAGATAGTAAAATAGATGATGATGATGAGAGAGTAGAATTAATACTGAACTTATATTTATACAATGTTTGCTGAATGACGTACAAAACGAAGCATCTCTTATTGATTTATAGCGAAATCTCGAAAGTACGCGACCTACATCTTAAATTTGGCATGCATTTTTATTGGATTATAGGTGTTCACTAAGAACCATCTGTTACAAAGTTTACAAATGCTTCAGTGCCAAAAACTAGTTTGGATGTAATATATAATATTTTGAAGACTTTGTGTAATTTTCTTATGTGATATTGCACAAAGTGGTATTAAAATATTTAAAGCTGCTGCCGTTTTAAGCGATATTTTCTAATCGGAAAGTTTGCGGACACGTATAGTTCAACCCTTAAATATTGAGTGTCATGATCGTTTTGCCTTAGATGTAATTGTCTGATAAGTTGACCTAATTCCAAATTACTCGAGATAAGTCAATATAGCCATATTTCGGAATAGTTATGTAATTGTCAAATTACAGCTCCAGCTTACGAGTGACTTGAGTTGGCTTAGATATTTACGATAATTAATGTACATATTATGTTATCATTATGCTACATCTTATCTATCTCAGGAAATTTGACTATGTTATTGGGCGATGCTGGCCATATTATATCCCGTCTGACCGTTTTCCTAGTCAACTAACACAAAATAATATGTCTTTCTAAAGAAAACACTCTTTTTATCAGATGAATGTATTTTACTGATACCATGCTGATACTCTCGTTGGCCAATGTTTGCAAAATAACAATAATTGGGAGTTTTATTTATACCTAAGCTTTGTCAAGGATGTTATAAAATACATGTTTTTTTTATGTTAGTTGGATAGGCAAACTGGCAAACGTACCACCTGATGTTAAGTGGTCGACGTCACCCATGACCATAAACTAGTATACCTGGAAAGAGCCCAGGCAACTCAGTTATGTGTTGCCTATCCTGAGACATAAGATGTTAAGTCTCGGTGCCAGTAATTACACTGCCTGTCTTGCCCTTCTCTCCGAAACACAGCAAAGCTGTTTCACGGGAGAAATAAGCAAGATGGTGGTACCCATGCAGCTTAATTTTAGTTTATTACATGTGCATGTAATAAACTAAAATTAAGATAATGTTATTCTCATACCGGTGGGAGGATTGCTCTGTGCCACGCTCCTGTTTATTTCGGTACCACCATCCTGATTGTTTCCAAATTAATGATGACAGCGTACGATCTTCTTAACATAATATAGCCTATAGTGCTACCACATGCTACATTGTGACATTCCATTGAAATTATCATCACAAATATGTTACAGAGTTATAGATTTTTTTATTTCACGAAAGCGGGTGAGCCATCCTTGTGTTTGTAAATGTGCATGCACATTGTCTTTGTGCGCGTAAGTTCGGGAGCGCTCAGTACGCTGTTATGCTCCCTGTTACGCACACAAGCACGCACGTCTGTACGTATCACAACTCCAAGTATGGCCCACCCGCTTTCGTGAAATAAAACAACTATACATCTCGTCCTCCTTAGTATCCCAAACGAACCAGCTATTTGATGGTAAATTGTCATTTAGTATCCGGCTCGAATACCACTTCAGAGCACATAATAATAAAATAAAATACACTTGAGGAAAAGAATTTATGTAAAAGCAAAATGATTTTATCATAAAAAATACACTGCCGGTTATGGATTTTTACTATTAAGACATTTTCCCAAAGATTATAAACATGGCCGTTAAAAGAAAAGTAAAGTAACAATTTATGGCGCGAAATATTGGCATTATCGGCGGGAAACGAGTCGGAAATGGCTGTGCGCCTTCACCGGAGGACCAATGAGGTAGCTGAAAGATGCTATTTTTGCAGATATTAAAACATTTTTAGAAAATGTACAACAAAATTTGCAAAAACAAAGAAATGTTTTTTTGGTTTTTAATGTTTTTAAGGGTTCACAAA
Organism: Helleia helle; assembly: GCA_963853865.1. NCBI lineage: Eukaryota > Metazoa > Arthropoda > Insecta > Lepidoptera > Lycaenidae > Helleia > Helleia helle. Next base: position 11,078,306 of record OY971433.1, on the reverse strand, counting down.
TGATCACAGGTGTCATTGTTTTGTAAGCTTATAAAATTACCACCCATGGCTAAAAATCACCTAATAATAGTCAAGTGAGCGACGATGATTTAGTGGGAATGGGCTCGACCTCTTGAGTGAGAGGTCCGGGTTCGATCCTGAACCCTGTGATGCCCTGAAACTGGTTTTCCTAAATTTCTACGTGCACCTGAACGAAACAATCACTTTCTCCCCGCAGTGCATGCCTGATGAGATTAAAAGTCTTTGAAGGTAAGTGAAGTTCACCAACCAGCATTGGGCAACTATGGCCTAAAACCCTCCTGCCTGTTTTGTAGGCCCGTGCCCAGCAGTGGGATATGGGTGGGTTGATAATAGTATTATATTATATTACTATAATAATAGTCAAATATCTGATTTTAAGAATGAATTGAGAAAAATCAGTCCAGTAAAAAATTTGAGCTGTCCTGACATAGTTTCGCTTTGAATTTTTGGTCTCAAACAACTTTTTTATGTTAGTTGAATTGGCAAATTGGCTGACGAACCACAAAACACAAACTATTTCAGCGGGGACTACGAGAACTCATACATGCGTTGCCTATCCTTTTTTTTCTTTAACGCCGGGAAATGCTCTGAGGCATCCCGCGGGGGAGTGAGTCTTCCCACGCGGGTATGTGAGTCTCGCTGCGCCCGAAAGGTGGTAAGGGGACGCAGCTCTACCCACTAAAACCTGGCGAGTGCCAATGCCGCCTTTGGTGCCCCGGATCTACACAGACATCAAATAGACAATACTGATACAAAATTCAATAGTAATAAAATCGTATGGTATATTTACATATTTGTGATGTTATATTTACATATTTACGATATAATGTTATGACGTAACCGCTGTTTACCTCATAACTTAATATCGTAAATGTTTATTATACTTCTTTAAATTTATGTTCTTATATGTAAAGTTTTAATGTGTATATAACAGTTATAAATAAGAAACAGGATATTTCAACTATACATTAATATTATAAAGCTAAAGAGTTTGTTTGATTGTTTGAACGCGCTAATCTCAGAAACTACTGGTCCGATTTGAAAAATTCTTTCAGTGTTAGACAGCTTATTTATCGAGGAAGGCTATAGGCTATAAAACATTACGCTATGACTTATATGAGTTGAGTAACGCGGGCGAAGCTGCAGGCAACAGCTAGTTTTTTGATAAAGAAAGAAGCGTGCGTAAAGTTTTACTTCAAATGTTACTTTCATCAACGAAAAAGTTTTGCAATTACATTTACCTCAAATTATTATATATAATATATATATATATATATATATATAATTACAAGTACCTCAAATCAAATCAAAAAAAAATCCAAGGCAAGCCCACTGAGAAGAACCGGCAAAACAAACTCAAACTCAAAGATTAGTTCCAAATCTTTTCAAATAATATGTATTCTATAACAATTTTAACATCATATCCTGAAATGCCTGGGAGGAACGCCTAATTCCCAAGGTGTGGTATCTTCCATGAAATCTTTAACTTTATAATATCCTTTACCACACAAATGCTCTTTAATAACTTTTTTAATGGATAGCTTTTGAACGTTTTCTGGGATCCTATTGTAAAATCGTATACAGTTGCCTTTAAAGAAACGAAGAAGAAAACCTAAGTAAGCAACGCAAGTAACGGGTACTATAATACCCGCACGTAGGACGATCAACAAGTAGCTTCATGGCCTGGCTGCATCAGCGCTTATTGAGTTTCACGCCCCAGTATCTCCGCTCGAATGCCGAATCTATTTGCTTTAAACTAAATGAAACTTTGTACATATTGGCTTATCTGTACTAATATTAAAGTGATGTTTGTAAGTTTGTATGTATGTAGGAGGTCGAATTAAATCGTCTTTCACCTGCAGAGTGCTACACGGTCACCTAGTGACAGGCTGTAAGCATCAGTTTGGCTAAAACTTTCAAATAATTTTTAATAAATTATGGGTTTATATATGTCCCATTGTTGGGCACGGGTCTCCTCCTCGAAAACAGGCGAGGAGGGGTTTTGGGCCATAGTTTACCGATGCGTTCACTCAATGCGAGTTGGTGAACTCCACACACATTCAAAGACTTTTAATCTCATCAGGCATGCAGGTTTCCTCACGATGTTTCCTTCACCGGTGAGAAAGCGATGTCTCATGTTCAGGTGCACATAGAAATTTAGAAAACACATTTCTAGGTATAAAAAGGGGGGGTCAGGGGGGTCAGGATCGAATCCGGACCTCTCGGCTCTCACTCAATAGGCCGAGCCCGTACCCACTCTATAGTAGGCCATCGTCGCTCTTAAATTATGGATTTAAAAAATCAATAAAAACTATAAATTCTTAAAAAATGTGCCGCAGTTTTATATTTATTCACGCCTGCCAAAATGCAATACACTTTTAGAAAACAGCAAAAAAATTAACTTTCCGTACAGCCAGCTAACCAGTCTCAACATAAAGCGAGTCAATCTATAAGAAGAAAATAAATGACTTTAGCTAAAACCTCTCCTCAGGAATCAACGTTCCTCTTAATCCAAAGGTCTAACAGATTCCTAATCCGTAACAAAACTTTTCATCTCAATCGAGTCTTGGTCGTGTTTTAATTAAGGCAAGTACTTTTGAACAATATAAATAAACTGACCAACAAACATTTGTATTGGAAGTTGGTCCAATTTTAACCTTTGCAAAAATTTGTACAAAGACTTGGAAAATTAATATCTGTTAAATTCCCAAATACACAGACGTTGTTTCGGAAGAGAGACTGGAGTATAGACTTAAAACATGTGCAATATAGAAGGTATATATCATCGTCTATATTGTGTTATTCAAACTTTTTGTACATTCATTACTTCCCCCTAGTTTTTTTTTATGTCACAAGGAGGCAACTGAGCAAGTGACTACCGGCGCTCATAGACATCCGCACACCCAAAATTTATGCAGATGCGTTGCCCTCCTTTTCCCTATCCCCCCAAATGGGCCACCGGAAACTCATAAACCGCACGAAACGAGACAGCATAGCTGTCACTTCACGCTGGTGTTATGTGAGCGAGAGGTACCACATGCATAGCACAACCTCTTACAAAAATAACATATTATAACGTAAAAATTATTATGATTATAACATAGGTAGGTGTAACCTGACTCCCACCGCGGGCGACGAACGGGGTGCGTAGGAGGCGCCACCTAATGCGCCTCCAGTAACACCCCTGTGCTCGTGTCGGGTCCAGGATGGGGTTTTAACCTGGATCCTGCTAGACACGACGTCGTCGGGACTGCTCGACTGTGTGTCGAGCAGTCCCGAGGAGGTTTTCGAGGAGGAGTCTGGCCTTTTTGCCGGGGCCAGCCTGTCGCCGAGGGTCCTGCGTTGCCTGCAAATTCCGGGACTCAAAAAATGCGGCTGAGGACGCTTGCAGCGGTTTTAGTGGGTAACGGCTCTCCAAGTGCGAACCCCATACGGCTAGGTTTAAAACTCACCCCGGTCCTAGTTATGGTTTGGTCTGCGAATTTCCGCTGCAGAACAAAAAAAAAAAAAAAAGTGTAACCTGGCTATGTTAATAGTAATATCAGAAGTCAGAAGGTTTACCACAGAACGAAACTACTGTTAACGAAACAATCACTTTAGCTACATACTATAAAACACCTTATAATTTTCACCAATATTTTTTAGTCTAAGAGTGAAACCAAGTATCTTATTAACGAACTAGTGATATAATGTGAGTGACGTGCGTATGGGCTCGGCTTCTTGATTGAGAGATCCGGGTTCGATCCTGCCTTTGATGCCTTGAAATGCGGTTTTCTAAATTTCTACGTGCACCTGAACTTGATCACCGGAGAAGGAAACATCGTGAGGAAACCTGCATGTCTGATGAGTTTAAAAGTCTTTGAAGGTGTGTGAAGTTCACCAAACCGCATCGGTGAAATATGGCATATCACCCACCTCCCCAGATTTTTTTTATAGAAGAGGGGGCAAACGGACAGTCGGTTCACCTGGTGGTAAGTGAAAGCGACATCCACAGACACCCGCTACACCAGAAGGTTAGCAGGTGCGTTCCCTTTTAGCCGGTGACCCCCGTGGGAGCTTGTGGCGGAGGTTCTTGCCGAGATGCACTCCTATGTCTCGGATAGGAGGTCTCTTGGCGAGAGCCTTACGCTAGACGGGATCCTTCGGGGTCACCGACTAGGGCAAGAGGCGTTAATGCGGAGGTGGGGGGAGGACCTGGCGCAGCAGCCGTATGGCAAAAACTTGACGGTTGCTCTGCGTCCGGTCCTTGAGCGGTGGATGCGCCGTAAGCGCAAACCCCTCACCTTTCGTCTGACACAGGTGCTCACCGGGCATGGTTGCTTTGGTGAGTACCTGTGCCGGACGGCCCGCAGGGAGCCGTTGACAGTGTGTCACGATTGTGGCGCGGCGGTGGACTGACGCAGCGCTGCCCGAGATGGGCAGCGCTGCGTCACGGTCTGACATCAGTCATCGGAGGGGACTTGTCTCTGCCGAGCGTCATCACTGCGATGCTCGGTGACGACGAGTCCTGGACGGCGATGGTCTCCTTCTGCGAGGCAGTAATGTCCCAGAAGGAGGCCGACGAGCGGGTGAGAGAGGAGGCCGCCGACGAGGCCTCCCCCCGCAGGCGACGAACGGGGGTGCGTAGGAGGCGCTACTTAATGCGCCTCCAGTAACGCCTCTGTGTTCGTGTCGGGCTCAGGATGGGAACCTGGGCCTAGTATGATACGACGTCGCGGGGACTGCTTAGTAGCGGCCGGGTAGTCCCCCCTTACGAGGAGTAGTCTGGCCTTCGCCGGGGCTAGCCTGTCGCTGAGGTGATCCTGTCTGTTGCCTGCATATCCTGAAGGCGCTCGCAGTGGTTTTAGTTAGGGTGGGCACTCCCAGGTGCGAGTCCCACATTGGGTCAGGATCTACCCGAAGATCCTGGCTGCATCCATAAGGATTTCCCTGCGAAAAAAAAAAAAAAAAAAAAGGTGCGTTCCCTTTCAAATATGAGTATGCTCTTTTCGTGAAGGTCCCTAAGTCGTATCGGTTCGGAAATACCGAGGGTGGCAGCTGGTTCCATATATTAGTCGTGCGAGGCAGAAAATGTCATAAAAATTGAGTTGTTGTGTTCCAAACATCGAGATGGTGGGGGAGAAATTTGGATCTTTTACGCGATATTCGGTAGTGTAATTTTGAGGAGCAATGGGACATGAAGGTTGATATTATTATTATATTATTTAGAGTATAATATCACTCTAAAACTAAAACGAGCCTAAAATATGATTCTAAAAGAATCCTTATACGACCTATAACCTATTTTGCTAGTCATTTATTCATCTATAAAAATTAAAAAAAATTCAATGTTGTACGTCAAAGTAGCTTATTGAACGTCAAATGACTCTACTACCGGTTCCAAAACTAGTCCACTGAGAAGAACCGGCGAAACAAACTCAGTGAAACTAATCTTTTCAACATTATACAATATAGGTACATAATATGATATAATTATACATAGAAGCCATGTAGGAAACGCCTTATTCCCAAGGTGTGGTATCTTCAATAAATTCTTTTATTTTGTAGTATCCTTTACCACACAAACGTTCTTTAACAGTTTTTTAAAATTTATTTATCGATAGGTTTTGAACGTTTTCTGGGATCCTATTGTAGAAGCGTATACATTGACCCATAAAAGAATTACTGACCTTATGTAGCCTAAAATAAAAAGCCTATAAATTCAAGACATCTCTAAATTCCGTAAAACTTTAAAAATAACTTTGTCAAAAGAAATCTTTCCAAAGAAAATATGATATGGGCACTTATAACATTTTCCTCGAAGTTTTCCTCTATAAATCGCAGTAAACTTAGTGTTACGAACTCCGTTCTTAAATTTAAAGAATAATCATGTTTCCAGCACATAAATAAATCCTGAACTCGGAGAGTCGGCGTGCTCGCTTACTCGTTAAAAAACGCCTTTGCCTTCGTAAATGTGAACATCGTTAAAGGTCGGTATAAAGTCGGTATTACGACTATTTTCCTCGCTTTTTCCACAAAAATTGTCTTTTAAGTCACATTTTAGAAACCTTTACAAACTTTTTTGAATTGATTCAATGACGGAGTGGTCAAATGTGAAAACAGCGGTCACGGGTTCGGATCCCGCCAAGATATAATCAGGTCAATTATCAACATTCTTTAAAGTTTAGAGTTTAGAGAATGATAAAAAATATTTTTAATAAATCCTCCAGATTACCAACCGGTTAAGCGATCTCACTCTAAATACTACTTAGAAATACTCTAAATCCTCTTACCATTCCCACATATTATTTTGGGATATACCGACCGATCGCTTACCACTTGCATCCAACACATACCACCGCACTCGTCTTACCACCTGGTTAATGGCCGACCAACACTTCGTCTACCTATAGAATTATACATATTTATTTCGTTTTATTTATCACAAATAAAGGATTTCTATGAAAAGTCTGACCTATTCCTGATTTTAGAACCCGGTCCGGGTCCAAGAAGGATATTTTCTACTGAACGAAAGTTCAGCCGGAATTAAAAATAAATTTTCACATCACATTACACGCTCTAAGGTTGTATAACATTTTGGGGCAAAAGTTCCTCTTATTCTCACTTTCAAGAATAGCTATTCTGACTATATAGTGTGACTTCTTCATGAATATATACTATAGTTTTGTTAAATTTTATCGATATATGCTTAGGGTTCAAGGGTCAAATGAAATAATATTGGTTTCTTAACTATTTATATAATTATTGAAAACATTGTGTCCGGTCCGTGTAGGATGCGAGTGGCAAGCGATCGATCGTCTTGGCGTTCTTTAAAGGAGGCCTATGTTCAGCAGAGGACGGATAGAGCCTAATGATGATAATATATTGTATATATTAATTAAATTAACTACTCTGCGTAATAATAATTTGTTTTGTATGTATTTCCATAGTAAATCGTTATTTAAATGACCTAATGATTTAAATCTATACAAAGCATTTCCCGTCGTACAAGTGGATTTGGCACTAAAGCAGCTTGTAACGATTTCGGGCCCCAAATGCTTTGATCAAAGGACATTTACGGCAGAATGATCCAGAACGATACAATTATTTTACTCCTATCTTAATGGTTTTTGTAACTGTATAAGCGAGTGTTTAATTTTTATTATTAGTCCTTAGTTAAGGTCAATAGTGGCGAGGAATCGGTCGTCTTGGTGTTCATTGAGGGAGGTCTACGTTTTGCCACACCATGGTTTAGGCCTTGACGTGGCGGTGGGGCTAAATAGCCTAGCGTGAGCTTAGCACCTTGGGCGAAGCTAATTGAGCCGAGGGGCCTCTTTGTACCCCACTTATAAGAATAGGGGACAAAAGAGCAGGGGGAAAGGGGCGAGGACGGGAACCTCACCCCATTGTACTGTCCCGACGTTGGGTGGGGTTGTTCTGTGGTGCGGGACAACCACTCTGTGGACAAACCTCCTTTTAGCGTATTAGATCCGGGGCACCTCACCAAACGCGGCATTGGTGGCACTCGCCGGGTTTTACAGGGTAGAGCTGCGTCCACTTGGATAGTAGCAGATGATACTTAAATGTCATTAGATATGTTTAAAGTACCAAATTATATTAATTAAAAATGGTAAAGGTGTAAATAGTACAAACATATTTATTATTTATATTATTTTGCAAATAATGACGAGAAAAATCTAGAGACATGAATTCACGTATAACAAGGGCATGTATTGCAGTTTTCAAAGAGCAATTATTCAGGTTTGAAAGGCCGGCAACGCACCTGCTAATCCTCTGGTGTAGCGGGTGTCTGTGAATATCGCTTCTCACTTACCATCAGGTGAACCGACTATCCGTTTGCCCCCTCTTAAAAAAAAGTGCGTACGTACAAAGTAAACATGTCAGAAGTGAAACTTATTTGGCAAACTAATTTTTAAATCTCGTTTATATATATACTAATCTAAAGCTTTAAATTTCCGAGACTTGTGATGCGACGTTCGCTCTATCTCACTCTCTCTCTCTCGATCTATTTACCGATGGGAGGGAAGCGCTGTGCCGCGCTGCCGGCTGCATGGGAACCACCATCTTGCTTATTTCTCCCGTGAAACAGCTTTGCTGTGTTTCGGAGAGAAGGGCCACGTTTGCCAGTTTGCCTATCCAACTAACATAAAAAAAAAAAAAGATCTTTCTCACTCGCTTGCTCCCTACTCTCACTCCATGGCTATGTGCTTCATGCTACGTTCGCCCTTTTTCGTTCTCTCTCAATCGGTCTCAATAACTCTCTCCATCTTCTTGGACAAAAACGTTGCACATTTTCGTGACGTTTCATCCGTAAAAAATTTACCTCATGCGCGCAAAGAAGTTTCACTTAAAAAACTGATGAATATAGTTATAATATGACAGCTTGTTTATTATAATACTAACGGCCTATCCCGGCTTCGCACGGGTAACATTTTATAAAGCTGTTGTTCGCCGATAATGTGGCTTACTATAGGTGAAAGAATTTTTCAAATTGGTTCAGTGGTTTCGGAGCCTATTCAATGCAAACAAAAAACAAACTAATATTTATTTTTACAATATTAGTGTAGATATCTAGTAAATATAGATACATAGGTCTCTTGCAATGGACACCAAAACGGCCAAGACGCTAGGACCGCCCAACACTGCACCAAGTTTCAAGTCTTGTCGTGACGGTGGGGCTCAGTAGCTTAAGGTGAACCCAGCACCTTGGGCGAAGCCAAGTGAACCGAGGGGGCTGCTCTCTGTACCCTCTTATAAGAAGAGGGGACAAGGGGCGAGGATGGGAACCTCACCCTGTGCCCTGTTTGCTCAATAGATCCGGGACACCTCACCAAGGGCGATATTGATGGCCCTCGTCGGGTTTTAGTGGGTAGAGCTGCGTCCACCTAACCATCTTTCGAGCGCAGCGAGTCCCACAATATTGACATACTAGCCGTTCATCTTCTTGACACAAACATATAAACGCAATATCGAAAGCAATAAAAAAGATGAAACAAAACATTCAACGAAATAAACAACAAAAAAAGTGTGTGTACTAGCGTACACTCGTAAGAAGTGAAACTTCTTTATGACGTTATTTTTCAAATCACGCGTGGTAGGGATAAGAAAAAGATGGCGCGTAACGGAAGAATGTGACGCGTAACGAAAAAATGTTACACTAAATTTTTTTCCAACCCCGATAAATAAGTTTCACTTCAAAAAATTGTGTTGTGTTTGTTGTTGCGTAACCTATTTACCTCTCTCGATACTTTATAAACCGGGGTACCTAATAGGTCAATTACCTGGGCGACACGTGTCGGGGTAAATTGACACTCGAAGTACCCCCAATCACAATAACCTCGCAGCCGTGTCTGGATACCTTGACGCTTTTTGGAACCGTCTTCTGTTGAAACTAAATGTCTTAACTGGGAAGTAAATTACTTCATATTAGATAAATGTGATAGAATTTATGATAAATTAATTGAATTACGAATATACTATAATAAAACTGACGAGTTTTTTTGAACCAGCTGATCTAGCCCTGACAGATTTGAAACATTCTTTTTACGGACTTCTAACAAAGCAGGAGGAGGTTCTCAATTCGGATAATTTCCCCGACTAACCTTTTTTAGACATAACTAACTTTTTTAACTTTTTTAGAACAGCTTTTTTAATTTTTTTAGAACAACTGGATACCAGTATATTAAATGGAGCGACTGCCTATCTGACCTCCACAACCCAGTAACTGGGTGTTACGATACCCCGTGGTAAGACTTGTCAGACTTTCGGGCTCCTGACGACCAGTAACGACCGTCAAAGATACACAAATGACAGCCGGGACCAACGGCTTAACATCCTTTCCGAGGTACGGAGAAGTCTCAGTATGTAAATATGGTCATTATAATGAAACAACTTTTACGGATTTTATCATGGTCCTCCCGTGACCATGGTTGCTGTAAAGTATCCGAAACGTCGGGCTTGTAAAAATCTTAATAAACCGCGATAAAATCCGTAAAAATTGTTTCATTATAATGAGTGAAATTCGCGCAAACATTAGAAAACAATAAAGATGGTCACCCATCCACGGACCAATCCCGGCATGAATAGCTTCTGATGGATCGATCTGTGCGGCTATTTTTACTTAGCCGCGAGCTCTTCGTTCTGTTTTTGTTTTTTATATCCCAATTTTTGAGAAAGGTTTTTCAGTTTTTTTCTCAATATCAAGGCGGGTTGACTTTTGCATCGTTCTATACAATCTAATATATAAAATTTCCATGTCACAATGTTAGTTACCGTACTCCTCCGAAACGGCTTTACCGATTTTTACCAAATTTTATATGCGTATTGAGTAGGTCTGAGAATCGGCTACTAAGTGATAAGGGTGCGGTGGTCAACCTCTCAAATTTTAAAAGTTAACGCGGGCGAAGCTGCGGGAAACAGCTAGTTTATTTATAATATCTACGCTTTCACACCACGTCAATCTGGTCCGATCATAAGTACTCGAAGAACTTGTGTAAGCAAATTTAATTAAAAGGTTTATGTACTTAGTCACATTTCTAAGTACTATAGACATGTTGATTTACATTTACTATTTAGAAAACCTATTTGTACACGAATATAGGCTTTAATGATATGCCTCGAGCGTGTAATATCGATATCAAGAGCTCATAATATATCTATGGATGCTTTTAGACCGCTTCAATCTGGTCCCGTGGTAAGTTCTAGAATAACTTGTGTTACGGGTACCAGACAACGGAAATATATTTAATACTTTTATACTATACATATATTTAAGATTTTTATTGTATAATACACATATTTAATATACATCTATGACACATGCTTACAGAAAACTTGTTGTACGCTGGCGGGATTCGAACCCGCTATCTCCGGCTTGAGCGTCAACGCGCTAACCATTGAGCCACAGAGGTCGTCAAAGAAGTCTCATATTTATGAGAAGAATTGGGTTAACAGCACGTTAACCAGGTCCTACGGTGTGTCCCCACCATGGTTCAGGCCTTGTCGTGGCGGTGGGGCTCAATAACCTAGGGTGAGCCGGTGCACCTTGGGTGAAGCTAATTGGACCAAGGGGGCTCTTTGTACCCCTCTTATTAGAAGAGGGGACATAAGAGCTGGGGGCAAGGGGTGAGGATGGGAACCTCACCCCATTGCATTTTCCCGACGTTGGGAGAGATTGTTCTGTGGTGCGGGACATCCCCTCTGTGGAGGTGGCGTCAGTCCCTTGTAGGACTGACTAGCCATCGAGGTGCCCTGTTTGTTTACTAGATCCGGGGCACCTCACCAAAGGCAGCGTTGGTGGCACTCGCCGGGTTTTAGTGGGTAGAGCTGCGTCCACTTACCAGCTGTCGGGCGCAGCGAGTCCAACATATCCGCGTGAAAAGACCCACTCTCCCGCGGGATGCCTCAGAGCTTTTCCCGGCGTTAACGAAAAAAAAGGTCCTACGGTGTGTACCAGTACCTACATGGTCCTACGGTACGTACTTGTATTACCGATTACCGATTACCGATACCGGTACGCTTGTGTTACCGATTATGGAATAAATATCTATATACAAAATACATGAAAGTTTGGGAGTTATTTTGTTACCCGATCACGTATAAACGGTTGAACGGATTTAAATGAAATTTCATACGTATACATCATAACCAAGACGGATCTTATCAAAACATGACGCAATAGCAATTCAACCAACCAGTGATCTGTATGTCCATCCACATATTGTTATTGGTTGACGATTATTGTGGAGAACTGTTCTGGTTTTCTATTGTAGGACTCTTCTGGTGGTTTTCTATAGTGTTTGTTTTGAAAACTTTATCTGTGTAATATATAATGTGATTGGTTGGCGATATTGTGGTGGACTGTCTTGGTTGGATAGAATGAAAAGTGATAGTTGATTGATGAGGGTTAGAGAATACCTATAATACAGGCTTGTAAAGATTATGACAATCTATACAATTTAAACGGCGCACAAAATGGCCGCTTGTCATAATTTAGAAGCAACACAATTTGCAAAACAAATATTGCATAATCTTATATAAATAAATCAAACGTTAAACTGCGTCTCCAGCCACTCGCGTGCGTCGCGAGTCCACGTCATATAAACGTCAAACTGCGTCTCCAGCGGCTCGCGTGCGGTGTCGCGAGTTCAGAGATGTTATCACATCTAAAAATATGCGTACCGCGCTAAAAGAAGTTTACACTTCAAAAAGGATTACATAATCTATCTATATTGCCATAGAAAGTGCTCGTAATTTAATATGATAACCCAAATTAGAATTTCATTAAATAAGTTATTCTTGCAAAGTTTGAGCTAAGTGCTTTTATAATTAAAGAGAGTTCTAGTTCCACCGTGGGCGGTCTCAGCACGTATTTACTTCACTATCAAGACAACATTTAATATTTCATGATGTAGAAGTTGTCTTATTAATATTTAACTTATCGTTGAATATTTATTTGAATTTTACCATACTACGTTGGGAAGGCGGTCTCCGTGCAGTGGCCGGTCCGTGTTGGATACCAGTGGCAAGGGATCGGCCGTCTTGCGTTCATTGAGAGAGACCTATGTTCTGCAGTGGACGGATAGAGGCTGATGATGATGATACTACCTTTCATCATTATAATCATTATCATTATAAGTGAGGAAAGATCGACCTCAAACTATCACTTACCACCAGGTGAACCATCTTTCTGTTTGACCGCTCTTCTATAGAAAAACTAGATAGGACAATCTCCGTGCTGTGACCGGATCTGGTTTCGTCGTCTTGGCGTTCATAGAAAGAGGCCTAGGTCTAGTGGACGAACAAAAGTTCATATTAATACATAATACGTAATTTGATTCAACTAACAGAAGCAATTAATTGAAAATATACAGTAAAAGGAACGCAGGCGTAATTGAATGATCGTATCCAATAAATTTACATGAAATAATTTCACTGACTTACATAATTAAAGAAAAGCCACGACATTATAATTAAAACAGCTTTATTCTCCGCACCTTACGCTTTGTTTGAACCTAATTATGTAAAGCTTTATCAAAAAGACTAAATAATAATTCTTATTAACATATTTTGATAAAATTTGAATAAACCACTGATATATAAGATGTATAATAGATGTGTATATGTGTCATAACAATTATATTAAATATATAATGCTGTCGCGTTGGTCTATTGGCCTATTGGGGGGATAGGGAAAAAGAGGGCAACGCATCTACATAATCTCTGATTTAGTAAGTCTAATGATTCGACTGCTGGTTTGCCCTTTTTTTCTTTAACGCCGGGAAATGCTCTTAGGCATCCCGCGGGGGAGTGGGTCTCCCCATGTGGGTATGTGGGACTCGCTGCGCCTGAAAGCTGGTAAGTGGACGCAACTCTACCCACTAAAACCCGGCGAGTGCCACCAATGCTGCCTTTGGTGAGGTGCCCCGGATCTAATATACAAACAGGGTACCTCGACGGCTAGTCAGTACCCCAAGGGACCGACGTCACCTCTATAGAGGGGTTGTACCGCACCACAGAACAACCCCTGCAACGTCGGGACAGTACAATGTGGTGAGGTTCCCGTCCTCGCCCCTTACCCCTTACTCTTTTGTCCCCTTTTCTTATAAGAGGGGTACAAAGAGCCCCCTCGGCTCAATTAGCTTAGCCCAAGGTGTAGCAAAATATACTTTTTGCATTTTCTCAACTATTAAGGAAGATTATAGGATATTTTAGAAGATTTGCAATCATAGGGCGAGTGATACCGCGAAAAACAGCTATTCTTTTTATTTCCTTCTCCTCACAATAAGGTATATACCTTATTTCATATTACCTTCCTAAAGCAAATAATTTGTGATATGCTGGTGAAGGTAATAAGTCTGTATTTCATGTCAATAGGTAAGTCTTTTCTCGTAGCGAGTTTCGAGTTTCGAATGGCGAGGGATCGGTCGTCTTGGCGTTCTTTGAGGGAGGCCTATGATCAGCAGTAAACGGATAGAGGTTGATGATGAAGTCTTTTCTCAATAAACAAAGATTAATTGAGTAACAAACTCACTCTCGCATTTTCAATATTCAGGATCATATTCTATATCATCATCATCATCAGTCTCTATCTTGCCATTCGACTCCAACACGGACCAGCCACCGCTCGGAGATCGCCTTCCTCTTAATCGACCAACACTTCGTCTACCTAAAGGTGGCCTCGTCTCTAATTCTATACTAATATTATAAAGCTGAAGAGTTTGTTTGTTTGTTTGAACGCGCTAATCTCAGGAACTACTGGTCCGATTTGAAAAATTCTTTCAGTGTTAGATAGCCCATTTATTGAGGATTATATAACATTTATCTGTGAGTAACTGGAGTGAAGTTAAGCAAGTTAACGCGGGCGAAGCTGCGGGCAACAGATAGTTATTTATATACAGAGGTTATATTGGGCGCATCAATTCCTTTTACATTATGATATTTAAAGCTAAAAAGATAAGTAATGAATTAAAATTCGTTGACCTCTGTGGTAAGCTCGTTGGCGCTCAAGCCGGAGGTTGTGGGTTCGAATCCAGCCAGGGAACAAAAATATTTTCTGTGGTCATGGATGTGTATTAAATATGTGTATTATATTATAATGAAACAAATTTTTTTACGGATTTTATCGCGGTTTATTAAGATTTTTACAAGCCCGACGTTTCGGATACTTTACAGCAACCATGGTCACGGGAGGACTGAGGTGACAGATGTCCTAATGTTACAAAGTTATTCGAAACTACCCTATGATACATCATTATTTTAATAAGTCCTCTCTACGCAGAAAGTGCTAACTACATCTTTAATCTGTGGCATATTATGCTTGGTTTTTGATTTAATTATTTTAATAATGGGATCCCAAGCAGGTGATAAGAGCCAGCCATCTTCTCTATTGAAATTTGGATGTTTTTTTTAATTTCAATAGCCTCGCGGATCATCCTTGGTTGGAATCGGTGTTCTTTTGCGAGTATCTGTGGTTTATCAAATCTAATATAATGGCGAGCTTTGTCTAGACTATGTTCACAGATTGCAGACTTAGTGTAGCGACGGTGTTTTAAGTCAGCTATATGTTCTTTAACGCGAGTTTTAATTGATCTTTTGGTTTGGCCTATATAAGAGAGGCCACAATCACAATCAAGCTTGTATACTCCTGCATCTTGTAAGGGTATATGACACTTGACAGATGGTAAGAATTGACCTATCTTTTTAGGCGGCTTGAAATAAGTTTTTATAGAAGCTCGCTTTAGGATGAAGCCAATCTTGTCAGTGACGCCTTTCATAAACGGTAGCACAGCAGGTACTCGCTCGACGGTGGCTGGTTTCACACGTTCACTGTGACGGAGACGCGGTACCCGAAGCTTGTTGTCACGCAGTACTTGCTTGACATGTTGAAGTTCGGTCTCCAGGTGCTGCTCATCACAGATCCCTTGTGCTCTCTTTAACAAAGATTTACCCACGGTAGCTAACTGTGTTGGATGGTGGTGTGATTCGCCGTTTAAATACCTATCCGTATGGGTATGTTGCCTTTATTTCGTCAAATATTCTTCTTTACGCTGACGACATGAAAATTTTCAAAACAATAAAAACCTATTCTGATTGTGAAAGTCTACAAAAGGATCTTAATAATATTTATAACTACTGCAATTATAACTTACTTTGTCTTAATATAAAAAAATGCTGTGTAATGTCTTTCTCTAGGTCGAATGCTCCAAAACTCTTTAACTATAAATTCTGTAATCAACCATTGAACAGGGTGGTCGTGATGAGAGACTTGGGTGTCTATATTGATTGCAAATTGACTTTTACCCAACATATCAATATTGTTGTAAATAAAGCAACGCGTATGCTGGGTTTTATTTTAAGAGTTGGCAAAGATTTTAAAAATCAGTTTACACACGTGTTATTGTTTAATGCCTTTGTTCGATCAACCTTAGAATATGCGTCTACTATCTGGAACCCTTATCAAAAAAAGTATATTACCGCTGTCGAGTCTGTACTCAAAAAATTTCTTAAGCACATGAATTACAAGTATGCGTCATCAAGCTGCAGGTTACCTTCTTTGACACAACGCCGTTGCGAAAAAGATCTGATCTTTCTGTACAAATTGGTAAGGAATGAAGTTGATTCTCCCTTTTTACATAACCAGATTGGTTTTAGTTGTCCTCGTCTAAGCTCTCGTAATAAGCATCTATCATTGTACATGCCAATAGCAAGAAAAAAATATGTAGATAACTCATTTTTGCACAGGTCATGTTGCCAATTTAACAAGTATTGTAAATCTGACCTTGATTTGTTCTTTGATTCTTTAACTAAATTTAAGTATAATGTAAAACAACTAAATATTCAATGTTGATTACTTACACAATTAATTTCCTTTGGATAGTCACGTTAAATGGTTTAACTTGTTTGTTTTTTTTCATTTATAGTCTATCATTGTACATGCCAAGAGCAAGAAAAAAAAATATAGGTTCATAATTCAATTTTGCACAGGTCATGACGCCAATTTAACAAGTATTGTAAATCTGACTCTGATTTGTTCTTTGATTCTTTAACTAAGATTAAGAATAATGTAAAGCAACTAAATATTCCATTTTGATTACTTATCTAATTTCCTTTGGGTAGTTACTGGTTACGTTACATAGTTTAACTTGTTTGTTTTTTGCGTCTTATTGCCTGCATTCGTGTATGTATAATTTTTGGTGGAAACTTTGCTGGTGTAATGTATTAATCAAGTAAATTTTAAGTTTAATTGTGTTAATATACTGTTTGTTTCTCGAATATATAAATAAAATAAAAAAATTAGGACATCTGTCACCTCAGTCCTCCCGTGACCATGGTTGCTGTAAAGTATCCGAAACGTCGGGCTTGTAAAAATCTTAATAAACCGCGATAAAATCCGTAAAAAAATTTGTTTCATTATAATATAATACACATATTTAATACACATCCATGACCACAGAAAATATTTTTGTTCCCTGGCTGGATTCGAACCCACAACCTCCGGCTTGAGCGCCAACGAGCTTACCACAGAGGTCAACGAATTTTAATTCATTACTTATCTTTTTAGCTTTAAATATCATAATGTAAAAGGAATTGATGCGCCCAATATAACCTCTGTATATAAATAACTATCTGTTGCCCGCAGCTTCGCCCGCGTTAACTTGCTTAACTTCACTCCAGTTACTCACAGATAAATGTTATATAATCCTCAATAAATGGGCTATCTAACACTGAAAGAATTTTTCAAATCGGACCAGTAGTTCCTGAGATTAGCGCGTTCAAACAAACAAACAAACTCTTCAGCTTTATAATATTAGTATAGAATTAGAGACGAGGCCACCTTTAGGTAGACGAAGTGTTGGTCGATTAAGAGGAAGGCGATCTCCGAGCGGTGGCTGGTCCGTGTTGGAGTCGAATGGCAAGATAGAGACTGATGATGATGATGATATAGAATATGATCCTGAATATTGAAAATGCGAGAGTGAGTTTGTTACTCAATTAATCTTTGTTTATTGAGAAAAGACTTCATCATCAACCTCTATCCGTTTACTGCTGATCATAGGCCTCCCTCAAAGAACGCCAAGACGACCGATCCCTCGCCATTCGAAACTCGAAACTCGCTACGAGAAAAGACTTACCTATTGACATGAAATACAGACTTATTACCTTCACCAGCATATCACAAATTATTTGCTTTAGGAAGGTAATATGAAATAAGGTATATACCTTATTGTGAGGAGAAGGAAATAAAAAGAATAGCTGTTTTTCGCGGTATCACTCGCCCTATGATTGCAAATCTTCTAAAATATCCTATAATCTTCCTTAATAGTTGAGAAAATGCAAAAAGTATATTTTGCTACACCTTGGGCTAAGCTAATTGAGCCGAGGGGGCTCTTTGTACCCCTCTTATAAGAAAAGGGGACAAAAGAGTAAGGGGTAAGGGGCGAGGACGGGAACCTCACCACATTGTACTGTCCCGACGTTGCAGGGGTTGTTCTGTGGTGCGGTACAACCCCTCTATAGAGGTGACGTCGGTCCCTTGGGGTACTGACTAGCCGTCGAGGTACCCTGTTTGTATATTAGATCCGGGGCACCTCACCAAAGGCAGCATTGGTGGCACTCGCCGGGTTTTAGTGGGTAGAGTTGCGTCCACTTACCAGCTTTCAGGCGCAGCGAGTCCCACATACCCACATGGGGAGACCCACTCCCCCGCGGGATGCCTAAGAGCATTTCCCGGCGTTAAAGAAAAAAAGGGCAAACCAGCAGTCGAATCATTAGACTTACTAAATCAGAGATTATGTAGATGCGTTGCCCTCTTTTTCCCTATCCCCCCAATAGGCCAATAGACCAACGCGACAGCATTATATATTTAATATAATTGTTATGACACATATACACATCTATTATACATCTTATATATCAGTGGTTTATTCAAATTTTATCAAAATATGTTAATAAGAATTATTATTTAGTCTTTTTGATAAAGCTTTACATAATTAGGTTCAAACAAAGCGTAAGGTGCGGAGAATAAAGCTGTTTTAATTATAATGTCGTGGCTTTTCTTTAATTATGTAAGTCAGTGAAATTATTTCATGTAAATTTATTGGATACGATCATTCAATTACGCCTGCGTTCCTTTTACTGTATATTTTCAATTAATTGCTTCTGTTAGTTGAATCAAATTACGTATTATGTATTAATATGAACTTTTGTTCGTCCACTAGACCTAGGCCTCTTTCTATGAACGCCAAGACGACGAAACCAGATCCGGTCACAGCACGGAGATTGTCCTATCTAGTTTTTCTATAGAAGAGCGGTCAAACAGAAAGATGGTTCACCTGGTGGTAAGTGATAGTTTGAGGTCGATCTTTCCTCACTTATAATGATAATGATTATAATGATGAAAGGTAGTATCATCATCATCAGCCTCTATCCGTCCACTGCAGAACATAGGTCTCTCTCAATGAACGCAAGACGGCCGATCCCTTGCCACTGGTATCCAACACGGACCGGCCACTGCACGGAGACCGCCTTCCCAACGTAGTATGGTAAAATTCAAATAAATATTCAACGATAAGTTAAATATTAATAAGACAACTTCTACATCATGAAATATTAAATGTTGTCTTGATAGTGAAGTAAATACGTGCTGAGACCGCCCACGGTGGAACTAGAACTCTCTTTAATTATAAAAGCACTTAGCTCAAACTTTGCAAGAATAACTTATTTAATGAAATTCTAATTTGGGTTATCATATTAAATTACGAGCACTTTCTATGGCAATATAGATAGATTATGTAATCCTTTTTGAAGTGTAAACTTCTTTTAGCGCGGTACGCATATTTTTAGATGTGATAACATCTCTGAACTCGCGACACCGCACGCGAGCCGCTGGAGACGCAGTTTGACGTTTATATGACGTGGACTCGCGACGCACGCGAGTGGCTGGAGACGCAGTTTAACGTTTGATTTATTTATATAAGATTATGCAATATTTGTTTTGCAAATTGTGTTGCTTCTAAATTATGACAAGCGGCCATTTTGTGCGCCGTTTAAATTGTATAGATTGTCATAATCTTTACAAGCCTGTATTATAGGTATTCTCTAACCCTCATCAATCAACTATCACTTTTCATTCTATCCAACCAAGACAGTCCACCACAATATCGCCAACCAATCACATTATATATTACACAGATAAAGTTTTCAAAACAAACACTATAGAAAACCACCAGAAGAGTCCTACAATAGAAAACCAGAACAGTTCTCCACAATAATCGTCAACCAATAACAATATGTGGATGGACATACAGATCACTGGTTGGTTGAATTGCTATTGCGTCATGTTTTGATAAGATCCGTCTTGGTTATGATGTATACGTATGAAATTTCATTTAAATCCGTTCAACCGTTTATACGTGATCGGGTAACAAAATAACTCCCAAACTTTCATGTATTTTGTATATAGATATTTATTCCATAATCGGTAACACAAGCGTACCGGTATCGGTAATCGGTAATCGGTAATACAAGTACGTACCGTAGGACCATGTAGGTACTGGTACACACCGTAGGACCTTTTTTTTCGTTAACGCCGGGAAAAGCTCTGAGGCATCCCGCGGGAGAGTGGGTCTTTTCACGCGGATATGTTGGACTCGCTGCGCCCGACAGCTGGTAAGTGGACGCAGCTCTACCCACTAAAACCCGGCGAGTGCCACCAACGCTGCCTTTGGTGAGGTGCCCCGGATCTAGTAAACAAACAGGGCACCTCGATGGCTAGTCAGTCCTACAAGGGACTGACGCCACCTCCACAGAGGGGATGTCCCGCACCACAGAACAATCTCTCCCAACGTCGGGAAAATGCAATGGGGTGAGGTTCCCATCCTCACCCCTTGCCCCCAGCTCTTATGTCCCCTCTTCTAATAAGAGGGGTACAAAGAGCCCCCTTGGTCCAATTAGCTTCACCCAAGGTGCACCGGCTCACCCTAGGTTATTGAGCCCCACCGCCACGACAAGGCCTGAACCATGGTGGGGACACACCGTAGGACCTGGTTAACGTGCTGTTAACCCAATTCTTCTCATAAATATGAGACTTCTTTGACGACCTCTGTGGCTCAATGGTTAGCGCGTTGACGCTCAAGCCGGAGATAGCGGGTTCGAATCCCGCCAGCGTACAACAAGTTTTCTGTAAGCATGTGTCATAGATGTATATTAAATATGTGTATTATACAATAAAAATCTTAAATATATGTATAGTATAAAAGTATTAAATATATTTCCGTTGTCTGGTACCCGTAACACAAGTTAATATTAATATATTATATAATATTAAATAAATTAATTGTGTTAATATACTGTTTGTTTCTCGAATATATAAATAAAATAAAAAAATTAGGACATCTGTCACCTCAGTCCTCCCGTGACCATGGTTGCTGTAAAGTATCCGAAACGTCGGGCTTGTAAAAATCTTAATAAACCGCGATAAAATCCGTAAAAAAATTGTTTCATTATAATGAGTGAAATTCGCGCAAACATTAGAAAACAATATGTGTATTATATAATAAAAATCTTAATTATATGTATAGTATAAAAGTATTAAATATATTTCCGTTGTCTGGTACCCGTAACACAAGTTCTTCGAGAACTTACCACGGAACCAGATTGACGTGGTGTGAAAACGTCCATAGATATAAAATAAAAAAAATAAAAAAAATCGCTCGTAAAGATTTTATTCTTGCTCTACCAGAAAAGTGCATAACTAAGCCATGTTGGCATTCATGTAATTACGATGATGATTATTCCTTGAATTTCTTATCACAAACGGGCAGCCGTAATATCTTTCCAGATAACATTTAAGCTACAATTAGCAATAAGATTTACATTAAGTCTCCTTTAGACCCAGTTCAAAGTTCAAATTAAGTGTTATGATTACATATAAATATATTTTATCCCTTCTCGGAATATTATCTTTATGCGCTGTGAATGTAAATGCGGTGGCAGTTCTCCTTCTGGCAGATGTTACGAGCACCTCGTTTATACGTCCTACGTGAAACTGCAACTTCGTGATATTTTTAATCCTAAAGTTTTATACAGTGTGCATTTTAAGTGTGGAAATTTTGGTAAATGGAAGTTATTGGTTGGACTATGTGGACTAGGGAACAGATGCCACTTCATTTGAATTTGCGCTTTTATTAACCTGTATGCATTCAGGATTTTTGGGTGTCCCCATGGTTCAAGCCTTGTTGTGGCGGTAACAGATTCCGTGGTTGTTCTGGTGAGCTCCGAGATGATGTAGGGCTGGTGCGTGGGTCCCGACGTGCACTCGCTTGTGTCGCATCGCAATCCGTTGTCCATACACTGACACTTCTTGCAGCCGTATACCACTACACCTCCAGGCTGAAGATAAATCTCTTTGTAATACCAGTTAAATGATATAGTGTCATGTAAAGCCAAGTAATTCTGCCGAAATTCTGGGATCCAGCTGGCAGGAAAGCCTAGTGTTGGTACACTGGGCTTTGAAATGAGACATCCCCGTTATCGTTAACCTGGTTAGAATGTTTGTGCTTTAGAGATTAATATTGTTAACGTTCGTGGAGAGTAGGTACAAGACAATGAGAGTAGATGGATGGCTAATAATTATCAAGAAGTTTCATTATATAGTACTTATGAGTTATGACATAGTAGAATTATTACTTCACTGAACAAGTTGGTGGTTGCTGGGGCTCAGTAGCCTAAGGTGAACCCACAACCTTGGTCGAAGCCAATTATACCGAACCGACCAAAATAGCAAGTGGGACAAGGGGCGAGAATGGGAGCCTCACCCCGGTGTTGCAGGACAGCCCCTTTGTGGAGATGGCGTCTGTCCTTTGAGGGACTGACTAGCCGTCGAGGTGCTCTGTTGCTCAACAGATCCAGGGCACCTCACCAAACCCAACCCAGTGCCATTTACGGCGTGCAAACGCGTGTTAAAAAAAGAATTTTTGGGCCTCATGTCTATTGTATATATAAAACATTATTTGTTAGCTTTCTGCTGTTTATATATATATTTGCCCCAAAATAAAACATGGAGTATTTCGTTGGTTTGTATTTTCGGCCTTTCCTCGCAGCCTGTATACAATGACTAAGCAGAATTACATTCTGTATACAATTGTTACGACTTCATCGATAAACCAAATTCTATAGGATCAAGATAATTTTCTTGATGTCTATAGAAACTGTCTGTATATTTTTATCCAAAAGCTTCTTTTTCGTGTATTTTGTTAATCCAGATACCATCCGAAATTTTATTAACGTCGCGTATTTTTTTTTTATGTGATCAAGGGGCAAAAGAGCAGTCGGAGCCTCACGGCGCCGACGCCCATACACATCCACACAACCAAGGCCACGCAGATGCGTTACCCTCCTTTTCCCAATCCCCCCCAATGTGCCACCGGAAGCTCACAAACCGCACGAAACGCGACAGCATAGCTGTCACTTGACGTCGGGGTTATGTGAGCGAGAGGTCCATCCCGGTCGTGCCAGCCCAGTCCGGCTGGAATGCAGCATGGCACTACCTCTTACAATCTAATCTTAAAGTCTAATTGGTTGGTTTCAGCTTAATGCAGTTTATTAGTAAAATATGTCATGCAGTGGCTAGTAAATGATAATGGTTTTGATAATTACTCGCTTCGGGTGTCTAAAATTCTCTTAGATATCAGCTAAGATTTAAAAAAAAATGTAACTTAAGCGCCATTCCTTAAAGTCTAGTTCGTTATGGTAATATTATTGTTTTATGATGAGATGGTAAAGAATACCATGTTTTTTTTTTTATAGAAGAGGGGGCAAACCATTGATTGATTTGATATAAAGGAGACGGTCCATTTCTGGTCTGGTCTTGAACAGTATACCATAAATAGAGAAAAAATACATAGATTTCATTAAAAATAAAATAAATTAATATAAGTAACTAATTTACATGCAATAAATAAAAATATATTTCCAGTTTTTTAACTTGTTGGCAATTCTTAATGAAGATGGCGCCCTTCAGACGGATGATTACATAGACTTAATATGTAGACTTAATGCATACCTACGAAAAAAAGGTGTAACCTACAACTCAAATCGGCACTTAACATGGCTACCATTGCTAGGGTTTTGAGAGCAAAACCACAAACTATATGTATAGAGAATACTACTATGAAAAGGGCACTCAAGATGGCGGATCAGGCACTCACTTACAGCTGTAAAAAAAAGGGGCATCTCCTCTTATTTCCTAACTTCATGGATGATT
Organism: Helleia helle; assembly: GCA_963853865.1. NCBI lineage: Eukaryota > Metazoa > Arthropoda > Insecta > Lepidoptera > Lycaenidae > Helleia > Helleia helle. Next base: position 11,054,521 of record OY971433.1, on the reverse strand, counting down.
ATTACTTACTAAATGTCATTTCTGACAAATGAAAAACCAAATGATGACAGATGCATAACGAACAATGACGTAATTCTTTACATTTGACATATTATAACACCAAGGAATATACGCCATAAGTGCTGCAAATCTTGGAAACATTAAATTATTCTACCACTGAAATTGAGATGAACTCATGGATATGAACAAATCAAAACTGTTTCAATATTTTCTTTCCTTCATCTCATTACATGTACAAAAGTAGACCAACGTCCCATACAATTTTGGACCGTCTCCTTTATTACTTTTAGACTCAATGATGCGACTCGACACTTTAGACATGGGAAAAAACACAGACAATAATCACAATTTGATAGAGTCCTTGACGTTGACATATAACAGATATTATAGGATATACAACAATAATGTTATCATTCTCAGTAAGGGATGCGTATGGATACCATCATATTAATAATCTATACTAATCCACGAATAAATAATAAGTCTTCGTAGATACTAATATTATAAAGCTGAAGAGTTTGTTTGGTTGTTTGAACGCGCTAATCTCAGGAACTACTGATCCGATTTGAAAAATTATTTCAGTGATAGACAGCTTATTCATCGAGGAAGGCTATAGGCTATTGAACATAACGCTGTGACTTATAGGAGTTGAGTAACGCGGGCGAAGCTGCAGGCAACAGCTAGTAATATAATAATAGTGTAATAATCTACCTAAATGAATTTTCTTCTATTATATTCTATTCTATTCTATCCTATTCTTTCTATTAATATATTGCTTATATCTTCCGTGAAACAACTCTACTGGCTGCTGGAAGACAGCCAACCCTTGCATGATTTAGGATCAAAATTCCATCCTAATAAAGAAACTTTTTTATTAGGCATTGTTTCAATCGCCACGAGCACGGCACGTCACGGGGAGACTGATGACGATTGAAACATTGCCGAAATATCGGGACCTCAATAAATCTTTAAACGCACCCGTAACAATATTACTATGAACATGAATATTGATCGCGTTAGTTTAAAACTACTTTCACTATAATATAAGCAGAATATACAAGGAATGAGTAGCATACAATGATCTCTTTTCACTTTTTTTACCGGTGGGAGGGAAGCGCTGTGCCGCGCTCCCGGCTGCATGGGTACCACCATCTTGCTTGTTTCTCCCGTGAAACAGCTTTGCTGTGTTTCGGAGAGAAGGACAGGACAGGCAGTGTAATTACTGGCACCGAGACTTAACATCTTATGTCTCAGGATAGACAACACATAAATGAGTTACCTGGGGTCGTTCCAGGTATACTAGTTTATGTTCATGAGCGACGTCGACCATTTACCATCAGGTGGTACGTTTGCCAGTTTACATATCCAACTAACATAAAAAAAATCTCTTTGTTTCAATATCATCTAGACTCTTAAACCTTTAAAATACGGCGAATTAAACATGTACAAGTTAACGAGAAAAAATTACAAAAATAGCATACGGATCTTGGCATCGGATTCTGGCGGGGGTTTGTAAATAAAAAAGTAAACAGAACTTCACCGCAAGTCTGAATAGAGTGAAGTTTTCATTTTATTTTCTGCCAAACTTTCTTAATACTCACAAGCTTTGAACTCGCTAAAGCGAAACTTATAAAAGTGTCGAATACTATGACTTTAAGTTCAGTATTAAGTTGAGGTACAATTGTTTTTATAAAGTTATTGTTTAGAACAGTTATTTAGAAATTGGAATCTATTAGTTTTTCTACTATTGTAACTGACACGAAGCTAGAAATTTAGCATTGTCACAAATGCCTTGTTCACGAAACAATTAGTAATACATATTGAGTATAAAATAAAAAAGTAATGGAAAATATGATGAATATGACTGTCCTGGTGGTCTAGTCACTAGTGGTTAGTGACCCTGACTGTTAAACCAGAAGGTGGGTTTGATTCCCACCCAGGGCAAATGTTTGTGTGATGAACATGATCATTTTTTCTCTGGGTGTAATTTATCTATAATTTGTATGTATCAATGTAAGTAAAAGTATATATCAGTTGGTTACCATAATAACAGGCTCTGTCTAGTTTGGGATCAGATGGCCGTGTGTGAGTTGTCCCAATATTATTATTATTAAATTCCGTATTTCCGAATAGGTATAGTTCTAACAGTGTTTAAGTATTCGGAAGTTTTGTATTGTTAAGCCTTAATCATCATCGGTCCATTTCCGTTCACTCCTGGATATATTTTAATGAATGCAAAGATGACTAATCCCCATTATTTCGTATATTGTAGAATCAATAAAATCTAGCAGCCCCATATTTTTTTAGTCCTATCTAAGAACACTTGAACTAATAAGATGAATCTAACGATATCATAATTAAAGAAATCCATCTAGTGGTTTGGAAGATATGTAGGAATAAAGAATATTACTAACAAAGATAGGCGCGAAAACCTTTCACATTACGTATTCTACAGCGTTAAAATAACTCAATATGGCTCCCGTGTTTATGTGCCTATGAAATACTGGGATTATCATAAATATCACGTTTCCCTTATTCAGATTTTGACAGATGTGCAACATATACAACATGGAGTCTTAAGTGTAGCGGGCTTTGGTATATTTTAAATTAAACGCAATAAAATGGAGCATTCGTATACAAAGTATTGCTGTAATCAGAATATTTTAAGTAGCTAGAGTACTATGTCAGCTGCCTCTAGTCCCGGAACTGTTCTGGGCATGACTGACCGGACTCAACACCTCATTTTTACCACCATTAATAAGTCAATGCAGTCACTAACAATGCTTTTAATATTCATCACATCGTCTACCTCTCTGGCTAATTAATGGTTAGTGCGTTGGCGCTCAAGCCGGAGGTAGCGCGTTCGAATCCCGCCAGGGAAGGCGAAAGGCAAAAAAGTTTTCTGTGTTCCTGGGTCATGGATGTGTAATAATGTAATGTAATGTAATATATATATAGTATAATATTAAGTATATTTCCGTTGTCTGGTTGGTACCCGTAACACAATTTCTTTGAGAACTTACCACGTGGTGTAAAAGCGTCCGATATTGTTATCATCATCACCGTCATTATCAGCCTTTAAATTACAATGAACGTTATGACGGCCTATCTACCAGCATTTCTCGACTAACGCCAAAATTGCCACATAATGTCAAAACACCTCCATTCCCAGAATCTGATGTCGGTATATATGAGAACGCTTGCAATAATATCGTAGCAGTAAATCTTTTTTCTTAAGTAATCTGTCTATCACAGATTCACGTGAAATGTACGTGACGTAGCGTATTTCATATTTCACGTGGTGTTTAGATAATAATATTCGGGAAAATTTCTTGCCAATCATAATTTTACGTTTCGGTTTGTTGCCAAGTTTTTCATAAGAGGGAATTGTGTCGAGATTGAGTATAAAGAACTTCAATCTTTCGTATTTTTAGTAAAATAAATGTTGCTCATAGTTAAATTTAAATGTTATGTATGACTGTTTGTGTGTGTATTGAAATTTAGCAAATATAAAACAAGAAGCCCAAAAAATTACAAAAATATTTAAACAAATTCGTATCCTTTTTTTCTTTTCCGCCGGTAAGTGCTCCCGAATGGTGGTAAGATGGACGCAGCTCTACCCACTAAAACCTGGCGAGTGCCACCAAAGCCGCCTTTGGTGAGGTGCCCCGTGGTGAGGTGACACTACCTCCACATAGAGGTTGTTCCGCACCACAGAACAACCCGTCCCAATGTCGGGACAGTGTAAATGAGGTTCGCTCTTTGTTTCTGCTCTTGTTCCTACTCTTTTGTCCCTTCTTCTTATAAGAGGGGTACAAAGAAAAGCCCTCTTGGTTAACTTGGTGCCACACACAGCCCAAGGAGCTGGGTTCACCTTAGGCTACTGAGCCCCACCGCCACGACAAGGCTTGAACCGTGGTGGGGAATTCGAACCCCTGACCTCTACGCCTAAAGACCGTTATTGTATTAAAATATCGAAATTGTAATTGCTTATTGTTCTTAACAAATGTCTATTTCAATCTCTTTAAGAGCTTTCCTTTTATCTCCGACGCCTTTTTATTTGAACATTTCATGATCTTACCATCCTTGAGTTTATTATGGTTTGTCTTTATCTTTGGTATTAATTAAATATCTAATATGTTAGATTAATCTATACGTATACAATAAAAACACTCCTCGCCTGAATTCGAGGAGGAGATCCGTGCCCAATAGTGGGACATATCAGGGTTGATGATGAATATATAGTAGAGATTATTTTTTTTTTGATTGTTTGTGTCTTATCTCACTTATCTCTGTAACCAGTTGGATCAGAAACGTGTTATTCCAATTCCGAGTGGGAAAAACTGTTTTCCAGAATAGCTAATCGTTTAGATAGTTTCAGCAAAATGGATGGTACATTAATGGGGTGTTGAAAAGGAGATCCTTAAATTACGTATCCCTAAAACTATAAAAAAGAACGATAAAATTAATTTAAGTATAAAGTTGTCCACTTTCAAGTTATGAACCATAAAGTAAAGTTAGGGTCCCAATGCGTTTAAAAACTTCAGCATGACTTGGCAGAGCTTAAATTAAATTAGTGTCGCTAGTTAGGTGACAACGCCACGTTTTATTCGGGATCAAAAATCCGAGGAGATTTTTATAATTATTTGCTACATACTCGGGTTTTTCATCATTTTTTACTTTACTAGCCATTTTCCGAAGTTTCACAAGCTCTACTCAACTTTCCTCCAAATAAAACTATCCTGAATACTTGACCATTAAATACAAAAAGATTTTTTATAATTCGACTTATTCCAGGGAATAGAAAACGAAACAATCAAACGACCTATTAAGATTTACTATATTTGATCATCATCATCAGCCTCTATCCGTCCACTGCTGAACACAGGCCTTTCTCAATGAACACCAAGACGGCCAATCCCTTGCCACTCACTCACATCCAATACGGACTGGTCACCGCATCGATCGTCTATATTTGATATCTTTTTATTTTAGTTAATAAAGGTATACGCGATAGACAGAGAGACAAGCATAAAACGCGTTTTACTCTTACTAATACTTAAATAATGATAACAACATAAATCATTATTTTCTTTAACAATCTAAAAGAGAAAAACGCTTTATGGACATAATAATTATTGTCTATGCTGAAAGCGTACGTGACTACAGCGAGAACTATCGAGCTGGTTTACTAAGCAGTTTCAACTGAAGGATAATTTCATTTGATATCGTATCTGCTTTGATTTATTCTGTTTTGTAGTATTTTATAAATATTTTGATCTAATTTGATTTTGATTAGATGAAACCGCTTTGTGGAAACATAAAGATAGGAAGAAAGAATAGAAGGTGTAATTACCGGCGCTGAGACCTTCATCCTCTCAGGATAGGCAACGCAGGAACTTTGGCTAGTCGCGGGTGGTTTTTTTTTCCAAATGAGTTGATTCGGGTGCTAATGCTGCTTTTACTCTTATGTAACTGCTATTTCTGTGTTAGTTGTGTATTTAAATACACAACCAACACATAAATATGTTTTGATTATGATTTTACGAAAATTTGAATTTATAGTAGTATCTAATGATGATATTAGTTAGAGTAATGTGTTACATTCTGATTACACGCAGCCCTCGCAAATATATATATGGTAATGAAGTTACATACAAAATGTGTTAAAAACAATACAATAGAGAGAGATACAACAACTAGTTTTAAGCAACTTTTTTTTCCTATCCTCATTTTTTTTTCTGTGCTATTATTAACAATTAAAATTTTTCAGTCAGGTCGCGGGTGGGTTTATGGTCAAGAGTGACGTTGACATACCTATAGCATATAAACGGATAGAGTAGACATGTGAGCCATAAAATTCCGATACATGTCAGTGATTTGTCACTGATGTAAAAGCAATTCAACCAATCAGTGATTTGTACGACCCTTCGGCCTATCATCCATCATTCGGCCAATCAGAGCGCAGAACCGGCACAGCATCGCAGCACAAATTTGGCGGAATTTATAGCCATACAAAACACATGACATAACCACTCTATTCCAGTTACATGAGATACATGCTCAATGTCAACTCACCAGGTTGGACGACTGTCAGTTGGTCCATTCAACTAAGCCAAAACAATAAGAATGTCATAGGAGTAGCTGTTGTCCCGTGAAGCTCTGACAATTGAATGATTATTTCTGTAAATTCAGTACAAGTAACAAGCTTCGACGAAGATTTATTATGCCTTGAGATTTTTTTATTTTATTTATTTTATTTATTTATTGTAGGTTTCAAAATTTGTTTGTTACTGTATCGTGCACACTGAACGAGTTTACCTTCATCATCATCATCAACCTCTATCCGTCCACATAGGCCTCCCTCAATAAACGCCAAGACGACCGATCCCTGGGCTATCTTCCCTGGTTAATGGTCGACGAACAAGTTTAAATTATATGTAATTAGACCAGGCAGGGATTTTGATTTTTATACTCTTTATATTACCTTACCTTCAAAACAGTTTTACTGCCACATTTTCTTTTCTTAAACACCGGGAAATGCTCTGAGGCATCGCGGGGGAGTGGGTCTACCCCCGTGGGTATGTGGGACTCGCTGCGCCTGAAAGCCGGTAAGTGGACGCAGCTCTACCCACTAAAACCCGGCGAGTGCCACCAATGCCGCCTTTGGTTAGGTGCCCCGGATGTAAATGTAATGTCAGTCCCCCAAAATGGGGTGAGGTTCCCGTCCTCGCCCCTTGATCTTTTTATAAGAGGTGTACAAAGAACCCCCTCGGCTCAATTAGCTTCGCCCAAAGTGCAGCGGCTCACCCTAGGCTACTGAGCCCCACCGCCACCTCAAGGCCTGAACCCTGGTGGTGGGTGGGTAAAGGTTTAGTTGTTACAACTTTACAAAGAAAAGTTTCGTTTCTACTCGGTTACCAAAATTATATGTTATTAAATACCCATAATGTAGGGACCCCAAAAAATCGTTACATTAAACGATACTGCAGACATTTGCTTTTAGTGTAAGCATAAATATAGGCTAGGTAAGATAGGGCAAGGCTTGGCACGGCTCCAAACCGTAGAGCCTCTCCGGCTTGTAATAAAAAATTAAACAATAAAATGGTGTTATATTTGAATATGATATTTTTTACAAAACTGTACATGTGCTAATTACTTTTTTATGTTAGTTGGATAGGCAAACTGGCAGTGCCACCTGATGGTAAGTGGTAGACGTCGCCCATGAACATAAACTTACCTGGAACTAGCCCAGGTAACTCATTCATATGTTCCTGAGACATAAGATGTTAAATCTCGGTGCCAGTAATTACACTGCCTGTAAACGCGAAGATAAATGTATAATATTATAATAAATTAAATCTATGTGTGAGTCCGTAGGTATGTGTATGTGGGTTCAGTTCAATGGCACCCTAGGTCTCTCGGTGCTCGTGACCGCTAGCGTGCCTTGAATCTCTGAACGTAGTCTTGATAAGTAAAGACTGAGGAGTACATCGGTCAAATATAATAAAAATAATATTAATATCAACCCTTATATGTCCCACTGCTGGGCACGGGTCTCCTCCTCGATATCAGACGAGGAGGGTTTTGGGCCATAGTTCACCGATACACTGGTCCAATGCGTGTTGGTGAACTTCACACACCTTCAGAGACTTTTAATCTCATCAGGCATGCAGGTTTCCTCACGATGTTTCCTTCACCGGTGAGCAAGCGATGTTCTCATGTTCAGGTGGACGTAGAAATTTAGAAAAACCCATTTCTAGGCATCACAGGGGGGGTCAGGATTGAACCCGGACCTCTCGGCTCTCACTCAAGAGGCCGAGCCCATACACACTAGGCCATCGGTAAAAAATCACTAATTATAATTATTGCCTATGGTTTGTATCTCAAATGACAAATTTATTTTGACGTGACAACTTCTTATAATTCGATGGAGCCGGCTGCACGAACGAAAAAAGATGACGCATGCGGCGTTACCTCGCTCTGAGGCGTTCCATTTTCTTATGACGTTGTCCCGTTCAACTATCGTCAGCTAAACCGACTTTACAGACAACCGATTTTTAGTTTGCTTGGAAACCATTATTTATAACAAATGTTAATACGTGACAACGTGTTTTGTGTTTTTGTGTTTATTTCTACAATTTAATTAGATGTAATTGATTTCCTCCATAATTTACAGTCTAATTTCATTTTATTCACTTCAATTAACTGTTATCAAAACAGCGGCAAAAAAGATAATTAATTTTTCATCAATGTTTCTTTATGACGTTATCACGTAAAACTATCGTCCGTGAACCGACTTTACCGACAACGAATATTATTGTTGACAAAAATCAATTCTAACGCTACGACGGCAATCCTCCAGCACTCGCATACATCCAGGACCTGCTTCTGCACGGACATCGTCTTCCGATCTAGCTAGTCTACCCATCTCCCCAAACTTGGCCTCCACTACAGAACTCCATGATCATCATCATCATCAGTGGTAAGCGCGTTGGTGCTCAAGCCGGAGGTCGCGGGTTCGCATCCCGTCAGGGAACAATTTTTTTTCTGTTTTCCTGGGTCATGGATGTGTATTAAATACGGTATTATTTAATACAAATCTTTAATATATGTTTAATACAAAAGTATTAAATATATTGTCGTTGTCTCGTATCCGTAACACAAGTTCTTCGAGAACTTACCACGGGACCAGATTCACGTGGTGTGAAAGCGTCCATAGATATTATTATTATTATTATCAGCCTCTACCTATCTGTCCACATCTGAATATAGGCCTCCTAATAATACATTATATAATAGTCAAAATATGTAGACAATTATAGACGTATAGAATTATAGACAATCTATTGTTCTACCAACAGGAAATTATTTTATATATTACATACCCTATTAAATTTCAAGATTTTTTTTTTTCTTTTTTATATAATTAATGATACGGATATTCCAGATTTATAAATGAATGGAATAAACAAAATCATTAATTCAGTAAGATCTTGAAGGGTATTCGTTAGATTGTCTGATTTAATGAACCCGCACTGTCTATAGTAGGTAAAACGAAGAGTTCGTTTTACACTACAATTTATGTAAAACTGCATTCTATAAGTTTATAAGGATACAAATATTTATGAATATTGAAAATTTTTGCTACTTCATATAGTAGAATGAGACATTTAAAATATATATATACTATTTTTTACATCTTTTCCGATATGTTTTTGTGTCAAATAAATCTAATTCTTTCTTTCTTTCTTAAATAAAACGCCAGTCACTCATTCACATTCACGCGTGTTTGGAATTCCTAAAGTAATCGATTATATTAAATTTTACAAACACATTGTGTTGTGGGCTTGTCATATACGCAGAGGCCTATAAGCCCAATAAGACACCGCGTTGCGTTGGAGGGTCGGGTGACTTCTGCTGATGATGACATGATGATCTTCTGTTGATGATAATGTTTGTGCAAACTTAACTAGGAGTTCGAGAGTCCATAGTTGCGAATGGCAAAAGATTTGTCATTTTAGCATCCATTTTAAGAGGTTGTTTCATCCAGTAGGATTCGCGTTCAGGATGGGAACCTGGGCCCAGTATGACACGACGTCGCGGGGACTGCCTAAACAGCCGGGCAGTCCCCCCTTAAGAGGTATAGTCTGGCCTTCACCGGGGCCAGCCTGTCGCTGAGGTGATCCTGTTGCCTATAGACCCGGGACCCTCAAAATGCGACTGAAGGCGTTCGCAGTGGTTTTAGTTAACGGGTAGGGCACTCCCAGGTACGAGTCCCACATAGGGTCAGGATCTACCCAAGATCCTGGCTACATGCGTAAAAAGCATTCCCCTGCGATAACAAAAAAAAAGTTTGCTTCGTCCAGTTGATGGATGCGATTCCTTGTACACCCAGTGGGCATATTGATAACGTGTCTTTCGATTTAAAACATCTTCCTAATCAAGAGTGACGAGAATAAGTTGACTTTTAAAATAGTATCTAATCATAAGTCCGTATAAGGCTGTAAATATCGCGGGCGAAGCTACGTGCGACAGCAGAAAGAAAACGTATCCCTGATAAATATTTGAGCCGATTTGTAGGCAGGAATATTTTGTATTTTTTTCCATTACAATACAAGTCCTGTGACAGTCGCGTGATGAATGTCCTCATCAGGAATGGATGAGGCATCCGCTTTCATCTTAAAATCATATCAATCATTTTCGCGCTCTCGCAATTTCACCGTTTATTTCGTGCAACATCACGCAATATTTTTTGGATGAATTCCCAGAATACATTAACATAGTTGCCTTATTGTTACCAAAGTTTCGTAGCACCTGCGTTATGGTTTGTACAAAGTTTGGAACTGTCGGGTCTAGTAGGTATTATAGGTATTTGAATTGCTGGCAAGATTTAAATTTATCCAAAAGTAACAATAATGACGTGGAAAACGCAAAGATTGTATAATAGTAGAAGAACAAGTTGATTATAAATTGTAGGCACAAAAAATAAGGAAATTATATTATTACTTTTTAGTTTTTTTTTTAATTTGAAGTTGGTTTTAATTTTTGTTTAAATTTTTTTTTTTGATAAAAATATTGTCCTGACGCTAACCAACACAACAAAAAAAGAATTATCTAAATTCGGTGAAGTGGTTCAGAAGTTATGTGCGTACATACATTTATTTACATTACATACATTTGGGCGACTTTTTTTTATATGTCTTTAATATGTCTTTACTGTTTAATTTATTCCTTTCCCTGACTTCTAGTTAGAAATGTTTCATTTATTGACTAAGACTAAAAACAGTAAAACGGAATTTAGATTGAAATAAATTAGAAAAATGAGATTTGATGCGATCGGTTGACTTGACTGCATAGAAAGAGGATTATTTCTTGTAAAAGCCTGGCAACAGCTGAAAGTAATCGACAGCCAAAAGAAGCGGTAACAAAAATCACCATAAACATTCAAGTTTCGAACCAAACCCACAAAGCGGGTACATCTAAAACCCTCGTTACTTTCAAAATAATAAAATATGTATTCATCGAGGATTTCACTTTTGATATCCGTGTTTCAAAAGAATGGTTGCAATCTGCGTGCGGCACGAAGGTGGTAATTAGAGCCCGGTGCTGCGCTCACCGCACGAGCTCATCAACGTCACGGGCTCAAACACCGACGGCTCCACTATACTCTATGGCAATACATGGCTAGGCTATATGAGCATGCATATATGCAGAACTATCACGTGTTTTATAATTGCACGCATGGTGAGGCATGCATCGTATTTACTTGTCCCTGTACATCTATTGGCGCGCATTAGCAGTGAATGCAGTGGCGCTGTCATGTCGTGACGCCACTACGCCGCCTCTTTCAAATTATTTGTGCGCGCGCGTATGTTTAACTTTTTTTTTTATTACATACTAGCTAGTGCTTGCGACTTCGTCTGTGCAGGATAAGTTTTTAGTTTTTTTTCAAAAAAAGTATCCTATATTACTTCCAATACCTCTAAGAATATGTGTACAAAGTTTCATGATGATCGGTTAAGTAGTTTTTGCGAGAAAGCGTAGCAAACAAACTTACTTTCACATTATAGTGTAGTACAGAATTATATATTTCTTTAATTTTTTTAATATTTATAGACTCTATTTCGAACCATTAAGTATAATAAAAAAATAGAAAATATTAGCAGTCACTGTAGGATTTTGATTGTGAAACTTCTGTGTTCAAATAATGTTTCTAAATGTACAAATCCATATAATATGTCTATGGACCAACGAACGAACGTTTCATCATATTATGATGATCAACCAAAGTTAGTACAAACTTGTGTACTACTTTTTTAAACAAAAACTAAAAGATGAATAGAAGAAATAATTAAAGAAAAACATAATAATATATCTATGGACGCTTTCACACCACGTCAATCTGGTCTCGTGGTAAGTTCTCGAAGAACTTGTATTAGGGACAACGGAAATATATTTAATACTTTTATACTATACATATATGTAAGATTTTTATTAAATAATACACATATTTAATCAAATAAAAACTGGTTATCACGGTGACAGTGTTTAGTTATTCATTACATGCATTTAAAATGTTATCTGGCAATATATTGCATGTTTCAACAACAATGTGAACGTGAAGTTTTAATGTTGCTTCCTGTTTTAATATAATATAATATACGTCATAAATAAATGTCTGTATACGTCAAGTTTTGTAGAACAATAAACGCTTTCATTTATTTTGTTGCTCGCGAATTTTGTTGCCTTTTATATGACTTTAGAACACCTGCTCGACTTATCTGGCTTCTTGATACTGTTTAATATCTCTGTGTCGTGTTTTCTGTGTTTGCTTATTTCAGCGAGCATAATTCTAATGTGCAACAATTACTCTGCTCCGCAAGAACCAAAATTTTATTCTTTCGAGTTGTTTCTAAATATGTATTTATATAATCAATAATAATATTATAATATGTTGGGACAACTCACACACGGTCATCTGATCCCAAACTAGGCAGATGTTCTTATGGTAACCAAATAACTGATATATACTTATAAATATATTTCTAAATACTTAAATATTATAGATAAATTACACCCAGACACAGAACAAATGATCATGCTCAACACACAAACATTTTTCATGGGTGGGAATCGAACCCACGACCTTTTGGTTTTAGCAGTTAGGTTCACTAAACACTAGACCAACAGACCAGTCATCATGTTGTTGTTATATAATGAAAGAGATGTATTTTGAGCAGCACGTGCATCTCCATTCCAACATTCTGATCAATTCTTCTTCCAAGCAGCCTTGCTTCTAAAAGAAGATGGGACATGCAGTATTACTGGCATCAAGACTAACCGAATTAGGCCGGCACGACCGGGTCAGGGGTGGCACCTCACACTCACATAACACCCGCGTCAAGTCACAGCTAAGTTATCGTTTCGTGCGGTTTCTGAGTTTCCGGTGGCCCATGGGGGGGGGGGGGGATAGGGAAAAGAAGGGCCACGCATCTGCATAACTTTTCGGTCGGTAGTCGCCATAAGGCTCCGACTGCTCGGTTGCCTTCTTAAGACATAAAAAAATAACAACATAAATAAATAAAAACACTGTCACAGACTTTTTCATTCATCATATAAAATCCTTAAAATTAATTCAGAATTGATATTATAAACCTGGAGATGATGCCAGGAATGCCTCCTTCCTTGAAATGGGTTTTTTATAAATTTCTACGTGCACCTGAACACGAGACCATAGCTTGCTCACCGGTAAAGGAAACATCGTGAGGAAACCTGCATGGCCGATGAGATTTTGCCTTTGAAGGTGTGTGAAGTTCAACAACCTGCATTGGGCCAGCGCATCGGTGACCCCACCATGGTTCAGGCCTTGACGTGGCGGTGGGGCTCAGTAGCCTAGGGTGAGCCCAACACATTGGGCGAAGCTAATTGAGCCGAGGGGGCTCTTTGTACTCCTCTTATAAGAAGAGGGGACAAAAGAACAGGGGGCAAGGGGTAAGGATGGGAACCTCACCCCATTGTACTGTCCCGACGTTGGGAGGGGTTGTTCTGTGGTGCGGAACAACCCCTCTGTGGAGGTGGCGTCGGTCCCTTGCGGGACTGACTAGCCGTCGAGGTGCCCTGTTAGCTTAACAGATCCGGGGCACCTCACCAAGGCGGTACTGGTGGCACTCGCCGGGTTTTAGTGGGTAGAGCTGCATCCATTTACCATCTCTCGGGCGCAGCGAGTCCCACATACCCACCTGGGGAGACCCACTCCCCAGGCGGGATGCCTCAGAGCATTTCCCGGAGTAAAAAAAAAAAAAAAAGCGCATCGGTGAACTATGGCCCAACACCCTCCTCACCTGATTTCGAGGAGGAGACCCGTGCCCAAACCTAGTTGCAAGTGGTGGGGCATCAGCCATCTAGGCGTTCGTTGAAAGCGGTATATAACAACTAGCGGACGAAAAGAGGTGGAAATAATTATTATAAACAGTAATTAGTTATAAACTCTCCGTGTCTAATGTGTCTTGACCCAATTAAAGCGAATTTTAAACGTACAAATTGAAAGTAACATAATAGTGAATCGTACTAAGAATCCCGTAACTTTTGTTCCTCACTCGACTGTGCCGTTGAGATAACTTTATAAATTAAGTAATTCCGCTGGTTTTCCTCGACTTGTCCGTACTAAAAGTTTTCCTATTAGAGGCAAATTTTTATTTTCCTTCATTTCAAAATTTCCATGAAATTCTCAAGTGAATGTTTTGTGTTACATTGGCTAGATACAATTTGGTTGATTTTAATTCAAATGAAATCTCAAATTTGTAATATTTTTACTAATATCGAGGAATTTTATTTCTATGGGAGGCTAGCAGCGCCCCGCGGTTTCACCCGTGTAATTCCCATTCCCGTGGGAGTACAGGGATAAATTATAGCCTATATGTTAGTTTGATGTATAAGCTATATTATTGTAAAATTTCATCAAAATCAATTCAGTAGTAGCCATTGGTTGGCTTCAAAATATAATCCAACAGTAGGTATGTGTTTCGCTTTTGACTATGGCGGAGCCAAAAGGAAAATTCCGGAGTCTACAATCTAAGTACATAATATATATACATATACGTTTGTTTGTATTATGTATATTCCATCGTAGCCTCTAAACCAGTTATTTGGTTTTGTTAAATAAAGAGTCAATCGATTCGTTATTATGCTCCAATTCACATAGTATCAATTTTGACCGACATCAAAAACATGGGAGGGGTTAGGTTTGGGTTTTTTTATAGAAGAGGGGGCAAGCAGATAGTCGGTTCAACTGACGGTAAGTGAAGAGTAATTAGTTTTCAAACTCTTTACTTGTTATAATTATAAATTAAACAGAATTAAATTCATAATTTTCTAACAACGTCAAATATTTAATTAACTTTAAACATCTCATAATATTTCCAATAAAACGGGTTTCAGTTCGTAAAACTTATACGAGTACAGGCGTCGAGTGTTCAAAGAGCAATTTTCAATTAAAATTTGCCCTGTGTTAGTTTGACAGACGTTTCATTAACCTGGTTCCATTTCGTTAAGGAATCCGTTAAATGTTCATATTAATTATATTCTAATAGACATCTGTGAGCGACGATGGCCTAGTGGGTACGGGCTCGGCCTCTTGAGTGGGAGCCGAGAGGTCCGGGTTCGATCCTGACCCCCCCCCCTGTGATGCCTAGAAATGGGTTTCTCTAAATTTCTACGTGCACCTGAACACGAGACCATCGCTTGCTCACCGGTGAAGGACACATCGTGAGGAAACCTGCATGTCCTATGAGATTAAAAGTCTTTGAAGGTGTGTGAAGTTCACCAACTCGCATTGAGCCAGCCATCGGTGAACGTGACGGTCTAACACCCTCCTCGCCTGATTTCGAGGAGGAGACACGTGCCCAGCAGTAGGACATATAAGAGTTGATATTATTATTATATTATATAGACATCTGTTTTGTATTTATTATTATTTTTGCATCTTTAGTTTCGAATCTAATATCTTTATGTTTATCTTTAACGTTTGTCCGCAGCTTCGTCCGCGTTAACTTGCTTAACTTCACTCTTGTTAGTCACAGTGTGTGTATTCCGAGCCTTCCTCGATAAATGGACTATCTAACACTGAAATATTTTTTCAAATCGGACCAGTAGTTCCTGAGATTAGCGCGTTTAAACAAACAATCTCTTCAGCTTTATATTATTAGTATAGATTGTCACTCATTTTGTTAGTAAAGTTTATATCCTTAAAGAAAGAAAGAAGAAAGAAAGAAAAATATTTTATTGTCCACAACAAAAGATATGTTATTATAAAACATAATCGTTAGTCTGTCTGTTATGGGTATGTTATGATAGGATGTAGGAACAGTTAATATGGGACCCATCTTGAAGTATCAATTTATCACGCAATGCAGTGTGCGCGTCTTTTTTGGTGGTTATCTTTCGACCGAAGTTACGCAGGCGTGGTTTTTTAAGTGTAAACTTCTATTAGCGCGGTACGCATATTTTTAGATGAGATAAAATCTTTGAACTCGCGACACCGCACACAAACGCTGGAGACGCAGTTTGACGTTTATATGACGTGGACTCGCGACACTGCACGCGAGCCGCTGGAGACGCAGTTTGACGTTTGATTTATTTATATAAGATTATGCAATATTTGTTTTGCAAATTGTGTTGCTTCTAACTTATGTCATACGGGTTTTCACTTCTATTGGTACTCCCTGTGCTTGGTTGGTTTTTTTTTTATATTAAGTTGTTAGAAACTAACAAACATGCCACCTGACGGCAAGTGATCAGCGTCGCCCATGAACATAAACAAGTTCCTTTGAGACTAGCCCAGGTAACACATACATACATGCGTTGCCAATTCTAAGACGTAAGATATAGCATCTATCTATATCTACTCTACTATATATCTATGCCTGTAATTACACTTGTCCTGTCCTGTCCCTTCTTTCCGAAACACAGCAGAAGTTACTTTACGGAAGAAATAGGAAGGATGGCGAACCCACACAAACAAAAACACAAAATGACAATTAAGTTACGGGAAACCAAAATAACACAACCGCACGCAATGACACTTCCCGCCGTCCTCCAAGTCGTTTAAATTTTATATTTTCAATTTATTTCAAAATTAATACTCAGTAATAAAATATAGTGCATAACGAATAAGAGATAATAAATAATGCATGCGGACTTTAGTGAGACTTTTGACAACTAGCTGTGCTACGCCGCTACGTAATCGCTACGAAGAACTAATGGTGCTACAGATTGTCTGTTCCATGATTTTTGTTCACCCAAATACCTAGTAGTGTTCAACGCACCTAAAGAAGTTTTCAGTTCAAAACTTCATTTACAATCCCACATTCCACATACACAATAAAATAGAGCAAAAATAAAAACTAAGTAAAATATAAAATATCTTAAAATCCCAAATACCCGCGCGGGGAGACCCACTCCCCCGCGGGATGCCTCAGAGCATTTCCCGGCGTTAAAAAAAATGGATAGCTCATCCAAAGAAGGCATAGGCTGTTGACAACAGCTAGTGTAAAATAAAATTAAAAGTTTTATTAAAAGTACTTACAGAAGGATGGCGTTGTAGGCTTGACCTAAATGTAAGAATTTTCTAAACATTTATTCGTTGGATTTCTTTCAACGCTACGGCTGGGCAACTGTTGCGTTGTGTAATGATTCGTTGAAGTTAAACGGTAAAGTAATGGTAAAGTCAATGTGTCTTAGCTTGTTTAGTACGGTGTACAGTTACGTTATTGCTTGTAAAATATAAAACAGAAATATATTCTTCCCAGCTAGAAATAATTGGTAGTGTTAAGGACAGGACGCAACTCGCCAGGGTGTCATCACTGCAGACCACACCCTGGCGGAGTGTCCAGCTTGGGCGGAGGCACAGGCGTCCCTCATTGTTGAGGTCGGTGCAGTACAGTCGCTCCCTGCGGTCATCCGAGAGCATGGCAGGCGGTTCTCTCCTTCTGCGAGGTAGTGATGCCGCAGAAGGAGGAGGCGGAGCGGGAGAGGAAGCGCACTGGCGCCTCTTCCCGCAGGAGGGCGCGGCGGCGACAGGAGGTCGTACCGCCGTAAGAGGACTTTGCACTGTGGATCGGGGGATCCACCGCGCGTGCGTGAGGTCCGGGTTATAAGGCACCCTTATGTTCAGGGTGCCTTAAGTGGAGTAGGAGGAGGGGACGCCACCACCCTGCCTCCAAAGGAGAGTGCCTCTAGGCACACCGTCGCTGGTGCGGACGACCATAGTTCCCGCATGACGAGGAGAAAACCGCCGGGTTTTAGTGGGTAGAGCTGCGTCCACCTTACCATCTCTCGGGCGCAGCGAGTCCCACATACCCGCCAGGGGAATCCCCCTCCCCAGCGGGATGCCTAAGAGCATCTCCCGGCAAAAAAAAAAGGACAGGACGCAAAGGGTTTGTGTGGGTAATATACAGATGCTGTTTCAAAGTCCGCCACGTCCAGATAATTTATGTGAAAAATATTGTAAGTCTGCACCGGGTTATATATAGGTATGTATATATGTAATTATATGCTCCTTAGATTAATGTATATTGCCTTATAAATTCTAGAGCCTACCATCCCCACCATGTTTCAAGCCTTGTCGTGGCGATGGGGCTCAGTAGCTTAAGGTGAACGCAGCACCTTGGGCGAAGCAACTTGAACCGGGGAAGCTACTCTTTTTACTCCTCTTATTTTCTAGAGGTGACAAAAGAGCAGGAGGGATAAGGGGCGAGGTTGGGAACCTCACCTCATTGCACTGTCCTGACGTTGGGAGGGGTTGTTCTGTGGTGCGGGACGATCCCTTTGTGGAGGTGGTGTCGCTCCCTTGAGGGACTGACTAGCCGTTGATTATTTGCTCAATAGATCCGGGGCATCTCACCAAAGATGGCAATAATGGCACTCGCCGGGTTTTAGTGGGTAGAGCTGCTGCGTCCACCACACCGGGTGCAGCGAGACCCACATATACGCTTGGGGAGGCTCCCTCCCATTTCCCAGCGTAAAAGTAAAAAAAAAAGTATTCATATTTTGATACGAAATTACATTCCATAAAATCGCCATGATACCTAGGTAATATTTTGTTCAGCTATCATTCCTTTCATGTGTCTTCCCTTTACAAGACCTAGACATTGAATATAATTTAAAGGGGAGAGTCCTTTTGATGTGCCAGCTACTCAGCGTCAACGGGAGCTAAACACTTATACACCGATGCACCCCTGGAGGGGTTATATTCTCCTCAAACAATGGATGAAATTCTAAAGCGAAATAATAGCGTCGCAGCTCACGAATCAGGACAATAACTCGCCATTACCCAAATAGCTATTTGTCTAAAAATACAAACTATTGCGAAGGATGCAGTTTTAAAAATTATTCCTTTATTCTGGATTATTTATCAATAGAGTCACGAACTTATAAGATAGGGTAATTTTACAAGTTATTTATTTTAAAATAAAGATATTTTTATAGGGAATGTGAAATTGCGGAAAGCAGTGAGTGACATAATAATATTCATTATTATGTCACTCACAATTATTATAAGATTCAGCAGTACCTTTTGGTCCAGGATCCAAGGTATTACAAGGTAACAAGGGACAAGTGAAACTTATTTAGCAAACTAATTTTTAAATCTCGTTTAAATTTTTTCTAATCTAAAGCTTTAAATTTCCGAGACTTGCGATGTGACATTCGCTCTATCTCACATATCTGCATAACTTTTGGTAGTGCGGATGTCTATGAGTGTCGGTAGTCACCATAAGGCTCCAACTGCTCGGTTGCCTCCCTATGACAATATTAAATTTCATACAGCCCCAATATTACACATTACTAACACTTATGAATTGAACTTGAATCATATTCGAGATGAATATTATACTGTATCACCAAAGAGTTAGGTTATAACTAATTGTATATAATGCATGTTCGAACAAGTTGGCTTCCTTCGGGGCGTGTAGTTGGCAACTCAGTTGACAGCCAGCGAAGTTTGTTTGCAGACTGTTAGTGAATTTTACGGTCGGCCTGTCGATGCAGACGTGATACTTCAAGTATAAGCAATATCAACTTGAAATTCGAACTCGTATCATTGAGCTCACGTTCGGAATTCAAATTGAATGGCTATTGAAACGTCTAACGTGTATTTGTACGTTTTTTGTTGTTATTCAATAAATAAATAAAACTCATATATTTATTGTCGATAAATAGAGTATTCCCTGTCAGATTTAACGCCTTTGCTTAACTTTCTAGTACTTTGACTCATCGATATGGCCTGCAATCATATAGTATATTACCGGTGGGAGGGAAGCGCTGTGCCGCGCTCCCGGCTGCATGGGTACCACCATCTTGCTTGTTTCTCCCGTGAAACAGCTTTGCTGTGTTTCGGAGAGAAGGGCAAGACAGGCAGTGTAATTACTGGCACCGAGACTTAACATCTTATGTCTCAGGATAGGCAACACATAAATGAGTTGCCTGGGCTCGTTCCAGGTTATACTAGTTTATGTTCATGGGCGACGTCGACCACTTACCATCAGGTGGTACGTTTGCCAGTTTGCCTATCCAACTAACATAAAAAAAAGAACAAGGGTTATTGAAAGGTTGCTTTTGACGCGACAACGTCTTATAATTCGATGGAGCCGGCTGCAAGAACGAAAAAACATGACGTATGCGATGACGTATGCGGCGTTACCTCGCTCTGAGGCGTTCCACATTCTTATGACAGACAACCGATTTTTTCTGAAAATAACTGACTTTAAACTAATTCATTGTTCGTACACCTACTTAATTAGGACATATGAGACGATTAGAAGAAAAAAATAGATATCTTTCCCGAACTCTTTCAAAAGGGGACTGTGAAAGAGCACTTAGTTCAAAAGTTCACGTATGCGGGCTGTTGATGATATTCTTAATAAAAAAAAAACAATTTTTTTTTGTTAACTTGAAGCAGCTGTTAAATAAATATATCCAATAGTTGAACATTCATATAATTTAAACAAAACATAGTTTTGTTTTTATCGTGTTTTCCAAAAGGCTTTACGACCTTTGTGAAGCCGTGGACAGGGTTGCATTTAATGTTTTTTGTTTGTTTGCCAGGGTTTTTGAAAAAAACTTCTAGTTGCCCAGGCCAACGCTGTCACAGAGATGTATGTACATCGCATTTGTGTACATAAAATAATTATTTCCAACATCCAAGCCACTTATATTATCCATAACTATTTTTTATTGGTGTAGCGGTTTCAGAGATAAGCGTGAACAAACATCGTGACACGATTTTATACTTCAATATAAAATATTTCTTTTACTTGGATAAGGAAACGGGTAGCCCACGTGATGGTAAGCGGCCAGCGTCACCCCTGAATACAAATAAGTTCGCCCAGACGTACGGTGGTAAGTTTCAGTGCCACTGCCTCTACTGAGCTTCTCTCCGAAACTGCCAAGCTGTTTCACGGAAGAAAGAAGCAGCCTCGTGGTAAATTCGTAAGAACTTGCGTTACGGATACTAGGAACGGAAACGAATTGAAGAAAAATACATAAATTCATACAAACACGTCCATGACCCAGTGCATACATCTATCCTCTCCATGGTTCAAGCCTTGTCGCGGCGGTGGGTCTCAGTAGCCTAAGGTGAGTCCAGCACCTTTAGCGAAGCAAATTGAGCAGCTCTTTTTACCCCTCTTATATGAAGATAAGGGGACAAAAAGAGACAAGGGAACAAAAGAGCAGAGGGACAAGGATGGGAACCTCACCTCATTGTACTGTCTCTCTGCGGGGGTGGTGTCGGTCTCTTGACGGACTGACTAGCCGTCGATGTGCCCTGTTTGCTGAACAGGTCCGGGGAACCTCAGTAAAGGCAGCATTGGTGGCACTCTCAATGTTGTTGTGTAGAGCTGCGTCCTTCGACCTTTCGGGCGCAGCGAATCCTCCTGGGGAGACCCATTTGCCCGCGGGATGCCTCCATTTCCCGGCGTAAAAGAAAAAAGGAGTGCAGACATCTATATTCATCATACAAATTTAATTTAATCTGCACCACGCGGGATTCGAACCCGCGACCGCTGCGTAAAGTGTCCTGTAGCCTGACCACTCGACCAGCCGGCCGTCACTGATAAACAATATCTATCGATATTTAGACCAGATATTCGTAATATTCATATTGTAAGCCAACTCGGGTTAGTATAATTTACATTTAGTCATAATGTCTTAAAATTTACATATTTCACGGATAGGTCGAGTGAAGGCATATGCTAATTTCTTAAACCCTTATGCCGAATGGAGTGTTTGTAATTTTAATACTTTATTCTTATACCGCAAAAGCTTACCTCGAAATTGGGTGAGGAGAGACCGCTTACATGTGGAATAATAATTTACTGAACAAATAAAACACTCTTCTCCACAGAGGGATCTTATACCGCTATTCAATACACCATTACAGATATAAAAAAATCATTACACGATTTGTCTCTCTTTGATGGGATTCGAACTAGTGACCTCCCCGTACAATAGGTTGACTATCCACCAGTCAGCCGTATATATAACGAATTATTATTGAATGCTCTTTCTACGATCAACTTATAGAAATATATATCATTTACAAGAAATAAATATAGAATTCACTTAAATACAGTCTCGAGAACAAGACACTTAGTGCCTTTTCACACGAGCCGGCGCCGGGTATGCGGTAGCGAAGTGTAAGCAAATTACGCCGGTACGTGTGAAAGCTGCCATACACGCCCATACACTTTGCAAAAAGTGTCGTTACAACTTTTGGTCTTAATTTTTTCCGTCTAGTCCCCTTTCGCAACGCGCGATAAGGAACTTCGTTCCAAAAAAACTAGCAGCACCCCGCGATTTCACCCACATACTTTCCATTTCCATAGGAGTACTATATTATTTTGATGTATAAGTTATGTTATTGTTAATTTTAATTAAAATCCATATGGAAGTTTTTGCGTGAAAGAACGAAAAATATCTTAGGTGACCCATCTGCTCATCTACTGGTCCGATTGAGCTTGAAGGCCATCAATCAGGCCGAAAAGTCGGCCCTAAAAAACGAAAAATATATATCCATACAAATTCTTTCGCGTTTATAATAATACATAAAGTAGGATTTTTAAAAGGCTAGTAATTATTGAAACAAAGGTGCTTTTTTTGATTTAGATCCGACATTTAAAGTGGAAGGGCGGACTCAAGACCATGAATCATTGAGCCATGCGGTGAAGAGGTAATTGCGCGGTGACAAATGTCACTTGAGTCCTGTGACGTCGCGAATATAATTGTAACACTTTGATGGGACCTTTAAAATCCACCAAACTCTATACTAATTACATAAAATTATATTATACTTAGATCAAATAATATTTAGATCTAATATTTGGATTTTTCATTTGTACATTGATTTCTTTGCCTATTAAAATTAATTATTAAAAACTTTGAACCTAAAATCTTAATTCTATCTAAATCTAGCAGAATATACATGAATGATACTGCCATGAGCAAAGCGGTCAAATTCGCTGTGTTTTACTTTGCAAATTTTCATAGTAAAAACAAAACTCAACATAAAAACTGCCTACGAGAAATAAAATTTTGGATTAAAAATCTCTATCAATAAAACTCAAATGAAATATAGATAGAATATACGTGTGATTTCTTGTGGGCCACGCACATAAATTGAGTTCGAATCACGCGGTTGAATTTTACAGCTTGAGGTTAGTGATAAATTGGCGACAACGCCGTGTTGAATTTGTTCGGCTAACTCTGGGAAATAGTGGGTTCCAGAGCAAATAGCATGGTCGATGTCGAAGCTAGGTAAGCTTTATATTGGGCTATAATATAGAGTACCGTTTAATGTAAGCAACCCATAAGTTTTTTCCCGTTTTTCTTAAGAGGAGCCTAAATTCTAAACGAGATTTTTATTGACTATTTTATTCTGACTATTTCAAGTGTACATGTTACGTTACCTTTTTTTATGACGCAGGTTAATGCTATCGTATGATCCAGGTTTACATCGGGTATGGCTCCTGGATCTATGTGGGGACTCGCGCTTGGGAATGCACTACCCCACTAAACGACCTGCGAGCACCTTCAGCCGCTTTTTGTGGGTCCCGGATTTGCATGCAACAGGATCACCTCAGCGACAGGCTGACCACGGCGAAAGTAAGACTACTCCTGCTGCGGCCGCCACCAAGCAGTCCCTGCGACGTCGTGCCATACTGAGCCCAGGTTCCCAACCTTAAATTGACACGAGCACAGAGCGTTACTACATCCCCACCATGGTTCAGGCCTTGACGTGGCGGTGGGGCTCAGTAGCCTAGGGTGAGCCCAGCACCTTGGGCGAAGCTAATTGAGCCGAGGGGGCTCTTTGTACCCCTCTTATAAGAAGAGGGGACAAAAGAGCAAGGGGCAAGGGGCGAGGATGGGAACCTCATCCCATTGTAATATCCCAACGTTGGGAGAGGTTGTTCTGTGGTGCGGGACAACCCCTCTATGGAGGTGGCCAATTAACTGAAGAATGCCCAATAGCAAAGAACAAGAGAATATCCTGATTATATTTTTGGGCTATGTATCTAAAAATAGAGAAGTAAATATTTAAGGCTTTGTTTAATTTTTTTTGTTAAATTTTGCTGTGTGGGGGCGGCTTAAGAATACCCCTACCCCAATACCAGCCCAGGGTGACGTAGAAGTCGTCAAAGGGCATTTAGCTCCCCAACATCAAGGATGCTAATACTGCGAATCGATTGCTTGGTGTCAGTCTGTCTCATCGTGACAGTGAGATAGACTTGATCACTAAGCATCGATCGCACCGAGTGATGGCGGCACCATCAATCGAATTGGCGGCAGGCAGCAGTGCCGCCGATGCGAATTCATCATCATCTGCGATTGCCAATCCGCCTGCTCAGCGTGGCAATTATGAGCATGAATCCCTCATGAATTACAGGCACAAGAGAAGGCCCCTAGTTCCCGGCCGTCCCACTATTCCTGGTTACGGTAGCAGCCTAGGTTACGGTGGGACAGGGGGTGCTAAGAATCCCCGGGCTACGGATCGCTACCACCAACTTGACCTGGCTACGTATAACGGACGAACGTTGAGACTCGATGACCACCTGGTTGAACTGGAGGTGGAACTGGGAAGTGTCCGATGGCACGTTTTGGGGTTATGTGAAGTCCGAAGACAAGGAGAGGACACCATAACTCTGCCTTCGGGTCATCTGTTCTACTTCAGGGAAGGCGACACTCCATCCCAAGGCGGCGTGGGTTTTCTCGTCCACAAGTCCCTTGTCAACAACATCGTCGAAGTCTCGAGTGTGTCGAGTAGGGTTGCGTATCTTGTACTCAAACTCACCAAGAGGTACAGCCTCAAGGTGATACAAGTATATGCGCCAACCTCGACACACTCCGACGACGAAGTAGAGGCAACTTACGAGGATGTCTCCAGGGCCTTACACAACACCTCCAAGGCTCACTTCAATGTTGTTATGGGGGACTTCAATGCCAAAGTAGGAGTACGAACAGGTATCGAATCGTGTTTAGGGCCACATGGTGTCGGCAGTCGTAACCACAGGGGGCAAATGCTGGTCAACTTTCTCGAGAAAGAGGGGCTCTTTTTAATGAATTCATATTTTAAAAAGAAGCCCCACAGGAAGTGGACCTGGCAAAGCCCCGATACTTTGACGAGAAACGAGATAGACTTTATTATGACGGACCGAAGGCATGCATTCAGGGATGTCTCTGTGATCAACAGGTTCAAAACCGGAAGTGATCACAGACTAGTAAGAGGATCTATGAATGCAAGCTTTCAGCGAGAGCGAGACCGTCTAATAAAGTCTACACTCCGACCTGACTTCCGGCAAACTGTGGTAGGTTCCAAAAAATTCCAATTGGAATTAAAGAACCGATTCGATAGCCTTAACATATCGGAAACCACAATGGCAGTTGACGAGGCACTGGGTGCCGTGGTGGACTGCATGCGGGTCGTGGGTGAAAGGTTTTGTAGGAGAAAGCGTACTGGCAGGAAATCCAAACTCTCGGATGAGACGCTCGGTCTTATGAGGGAACGCAGAGCACACACAGACGCCACTTCTACAGATGTAAAGCTTCTCTCGAAGCAGATCCGCAAACTAATACGCCGAGACCTTCGCTGCTCAAATACGCAACGGATTACCGAAGCAATTGAGCAGAATAGAGGGTCGAAGGTTTTTGTGGAAAAGCTCGGGAGAAGCCACCTGTCGAAGATTAGGACCGCTACTGGCGCGACCGTTTCTTCTAAGCCTGGGATCTTGTCGGAGATCGAAGATTTCTATAGCAAACTGTACGCGTCCCATGCTCCTCAACCTGATCCCCGAAACAACGATCCGCGTGCTCTCCGGCGAGCTTCCGAACATCAGCCTAGATGAGGTTAGTCTGGCTCTTAAGCAGCTTAAAGGGGGGAGGGCTCCGGGGAGGGACGGAATTACGACTGAACTCCTTAAGGCAGGTGGCGAACCTGTTTTAAGAGAGTTACAAAAGATTTTTAATTTCGTCCTTCAACGGGGCATTTCCCCCAAGGAGTGGCATGGAAGTGAAATCGTTTTGTTTTTTAAGAAGGGTGATAACTCCCTTCTTAAAAATTATAGACCGATATCACTTCTAAGTCATATATACAAGCTGTTCTCGAGAGTCATGACGAACCGCCTCACTAAAAAGCTCGATGGATTCCAGCCACCGGAGCAGGCTGGGTTTCGAAGAGGATTTAGCACCATAGACCACATTCACACTATAAGGCAAGTTGTACAGAAGACCCATGAGTACAACCAGCCACTGTGCCTTGCCTTTGTGGACTATGAGAAAGCTTTTGACTCGGTTGAAACCTGGGCTGTTCTGGAAGCTCTGCAGCGATGTCAGGTCGATTGGCGATACGTCGAAGTGTTGAGAGGATTATACGACGCCGCCTTTATGTCCGTTCTGGTTCCGGGAGGTCAAACAAGACCAATCCAATTGCATCGAGGAGTAAGACAGGGGGATGTCATTTCCCCGAAACTATTCACTAATGCTTTGGAGGACGTCTTTAAGACTTTAAACTGGACAAAATGTGGCATAAACATTAACGGCGAGTATCTCTCACACCTTCGTTTCGCCGACGATATCGTTATTCTGGCCGAGTCGTTGGAGGGCTTGCAGGAGATGCTGCACAGTCTAAATGAATCTTCCCGACGTGTGGGTCTTAGGATGAACTTGGACAAGACGAAAGTCATGTTCAACGAAAACGTTCTCCCTAGGCCGGTTAACGTTGATGGCATAACTCTCGAAGTCGTGCAAGAGTATGTCTATCTTGGGCACACTTTGCAGCTAGGTCGACATAACTTCGAGAGAGAAACCGATAGGAGGATTCAATTGGGATGGGCAGCATTCAGGAAGCTTAGCCATATTCTCACGTCGTCTATACCGCAGAGTTTGAAGACGAAAGTCTTCGACCAATGCGTTCTCCCCGTGATGACCTACGGGGCTGAAGCGTGGCCTCTAAATATAGGACTGGTCCGCAAGTTTGCCGTAGCTCAACGTGCTATGGAGCGTGCTATGCTGGGTGTTTCTTTGACAGATAGGATTCGGAAGGAAGACATCCGTCAGAGAACTAAGGTAACCGATATCACGCAAAGAATCAGCTCGTTGAAGTGGCAGTGGGCTGGTCACACACTCAGAAGAACGGATGGCCGATGGGGCAATAAGGTTCTAGAGTGGAGGCCACGTTTAGGTAGACGAAGTGTTGGTCGGCCATTGACCAGGTGGGAAGACGATCTCCGTGCGGTGGCCGGTCCGTGTTGGATGCGAGTGGCAAGGGATCGGCCATCTTGGCGTTCATTGAGGGAGGCCTATGTTCAGCAGTGGACGGATAGAGGCTGATGATGATGATGATGATGATGATGATTAATTTTTTACAAGAATAGAATGAAATAAGCTCGAACAAATAAGGGTATGTTACAATTAGATGACCTCAAAGAGAAATAATTTATGGATAAATACTGTTTATATCTGTATAAAGCTAAAGAGTTATTATATTAGCGCGAACATCTCTGTAACTACGAGTACTTGCAGAATTTGAGAAGATGTTTTTTTTAAAATAGAATCAAAACTTTCTATTAAAATAATTTAAATTATACTTAACATGTTTATCATTTTATTTCGCTAAGCTCAACATTTCGAAATTGTCAACGAAAGTCTTGCGAACAAGGCATTTCCCAAGATTTAGACACACAACAACAGACAAGACATTTTTGTGGACTTTTTTTCGAATGTTGCTAGACATAAGGCCATAAGGAGCAGATAGCTACACCTAAACAATTTTATAGTGATTTAATTTGTGGCAGTGGGCTGGTCACACACTCAGGAGAACGGATGGCCGATGGCCTAATAAGGTTCAAGAGTGGAGGGCGCGTTTAGGTAGACAAAGTGTTGGTCAACCATTAACCAGGTGGAAGAACGACCTGCGTGCAATGGCCGGTCCGTGTTGTATGCTAATGGCGAAGGATCGGTCGTCTTGGCATTCATTGAGGGTGGCCTATGTTCAACAGTGGATGAATCCCCCTATCCGTAATGATGATGATGAACCAAGTTAATTTAAAATCTTATACAAAACTTGCAATTCAAAAATATATTGATAATAAATAAACGTAACAAGCAGTTTCATTATCAAGATATTTTAATTACAACTACTAACAAAGAACTTGAATGTTATTTGAGTTACGAGCCGGGAACAATAGTAGATAAGACAGCAAGTTTTCTCGTAAACCCTTTACCACACAGTCTGTGGTACAGTTGAGGTACACCGACGGAAGTTTGCTCACCACGTACTAAAAGTTGAACACGATATACACCACGATATCAAAATACTGAGTATTGAAAAAAAATTGGTTGCCTGTAAAGTTGGTTTACGGACGATTGTTTAACGTGACAACGTCATAACAAAACGCAAGCGTACAATGAGCGTACGGGACAATGAACATAACGAGACAATGAGCGTAACTGGATACTGAGCGTAACTGGACTATGTGCGAACGGGACATTTTTGTGCATGAAGCCGGAGTTCATCGATTTATTAGACGTTGTCACGTCAAAACGTATGCAATCACGGTAAAAGTAAACTAGGAGAGAAAAGAATGAGGCGAATACTAGTTATTTCGGAGAAAATTTTTACTAAATATAATACATGAAAAATAATTTCTGTTTTACTCGTCTACTGTATACACACTCTTTGTGAAAAAAAGGGCACCATTTAAAAAATTATTATAAAATATGTACCTACATATTATTTTAACGAACTGTATTAAGAACTTAACTAAAGACATCATGTAGGATATTTTTCATAAATATCTATAATAAAATATTGTATATGCCGATTTATTTGGTAATTATATTATAATTATTATTGCCAGAGCTTATAATATAATATGCCATCAAGAAGAAATAATATAAAAACTTTAATGATCAATCCACGGGTGTGCCTCTTTTTTATTTTTTTTATTGGATATGCAAACTAGCATACGTGCTACCACCAGATGGTAAGTGGTCGACGTCGCCCAAGAACATAACCTAGTTTACCTGGAACTAGCCCAGGCAACTCATTCATGTGTTGCCAATCCTGGGTCATAAGAAGTTAAGTCTCTTGCCTGTCTTTCCCTTCTCTCCAAAACACAGCAAAGCTGTTTTACAGGAGAAACAAGCAAGATGGTGGTACCCATGCAGCTGGAAGATTTATAGATTTCTAGTTGTTGTTATACCGGAGATAGAGATCATTTCTTACATCCAAACTCACAAGCATTACATTAACAATACTACGAGTACACAGAGAGGTAGACCACACAACAGAAGGTTACTGAGATTGTTAATAAAATATTAACACGGATACAAGATTGAAACTCCTAAATTAATAGTAAATAGTTGATGGGTTTTAATTAATGAGATATTTGTTAATTAACTTATTGTTATAGGTTTAATTATTCACAAGAATACGAATACATAAGGTATTGCAAACGATTGCCGTATTAGAATATAAGTAGCATATGCAGGAATTATAAGAAGTAAACATAGCCAAGTGCGAGTGGTCAAGGATCGCCCGTCTTGGCGTTCATTGAGACAGGCCTATGTTTAGCAGTGGATGGATAAAGGCTGATGATGATGATTAAAGATAGCCTGTTATGTTTGACACTCGACAAAATGTACGATAGTAACCATGATCACTAAAAAATCATTCCATATAACAGGTATAAAAAATATTAATAATATCAACCCTTTTATGTCTCCTTGCTGGGCATGGGTCTCCTCCTGGAAATCAGGCGAGGAGGGTGTTGGGCCATAGTTCACCCATGCGCTGGCCCAATACGGGTTGGTGAACTTCACACACCATCAAAGACTTTTAATCTCATCAGGCATGCAGGTTTCCTCACGATGTTTCCTTCACCGGTGAGCAAGCGATGTCTCATGTTCAGGTGCACGTATATATTTAACTTAACGCATTTCTAGACCGAACCCGGACCTCTCGAGGCCGAGCCCATACCCAGAAGGCCATCACCGCTTACATAATATATGATAAAACAGTCATAAAAAATATTTTCCTTGGAATCTTTATAATTTAACACAATAAAATTCTAGAGCATCTGAAAGAAAATCTAAATATTTTTCATATTACAAAGTTTCTGAAAGTGATACTCTACAAACAAAGCATTACATTTTCAAAATTCGTTTGAAGTGAACAAAAAGTTCATAAAAACGATTCAAAGATTCGAGAATAAATAGCAACTTACCTAAGAAACTCAGCAGCAAATATGTACAGAGCTTCATCTTTCCAACTTTCCTGTAAAAGAAAACAAAATTTAATTTCGTTTACTTAGAAAACTTGATTAGGTTTGTACTTTTTCAGTGAGTTGAGAATTTTATTTGACTGAAATATATTTTAATAGGATTGTTTGTCTTTTAATATTTTCAATTGAAAGGCAAGATTTCGGAGAGAAGGGCAAGATAGGCAGTGTAATTACTGGCATCGATACTTAACATCTTATGTCTCAGGATAGGCAACACATAGATGAGTTGCCTGGGCTCGTTCCAGGTAAACTAGTTTATGTTCATGGGTGACGTTGACCACTTACCATCAGGTGGTACGTTTGCTAGTTTGCCTATCCAACTAACATAAAAAAAAAAGAATCCGTCTACTTTTCCTTTAAAGAACGCAAGAACCACCGCCACTCGCATGCTTTCTCAGTCGTTAATTGCTTATATTTTAAACAAAATCAAATTACTTTTCTTTTATATTGCTGTAATAAATCTAGGCGTTGGATTGACAATCTAACCCAACCTGGTAATAGCTACTACCAATAATATATCCATATCTTACTTTATAAAGACGTAAACATCTTTTTAGGAACACCAAAATACCTAATAATTGTGGTATATTGTAAAAATGTGTGTAAAAATTTATAATAATCTTCCCAAGGGTCTCAAAAAATTAGCACACCTCAAATTTAAAATCCATGTATACATTTATGGCTCGTACAAAAATTTTACTATTCCGTGAAACCGCATATCAAATATAAAAATTAATTCAATTTTATTTACCTTGACGAAATTAAAAAAAACATGGAAATATAATTATTATTAATTTAATCTGAATATAACTAAAATTATGACACGATTTATTAAGATAAGATAATTAATTTGTTAAGAGGTAGTGCCATGCTGCTTAGCAGCCGAATTGGGTCGGCACGACCGGGGTGGTACCTCTCGCTCACATAACACCGGCGTCAAGTGACAACTATGCTGTGGCGTTTCTGTGGGGCGTATGTGTGGGGTTAGGGAAAAGGAGGGCAACGCATCTGCATAATCTTTGGCTGTGCGGATGTGTTTGGGCGTCGGTAGTCGCCAAACGGCTTCGACTGCTCATTGCCCTACTATGCCATAAAAAAAAAATAAAAAAAAAGTTTCATTAAAACAAATTAATAATCTGTAAATTATTTATATTTATAATTAATTATTGTTATATAATAATGTAACTATCAATTTCTTTAAATTTTTAATTGTAATAGGTACTCTATAAAAATTTGCTCTTTCAAAAAACGCTATTACGGTTGAACCACCGACATTCTTATCCAATTAATTAATTATATGGTTTTTAACGACTTAGAGACCATCAAAAAAGAGCATACTTAGTCTCATATTTGAAAGTCCAGCAACGTACCTGCTAATGATGTAGTGGGTGTCTATGGAAGTCGCTTATCACTTACCATCAGGTGATATGACAGTCCGTTTGTCCCCTCTTCTATATACTTTTTACGGTAATTATTTTATTGATTCAATATAAATATGAAATTCGCGTTAAAATTAAAAATTACATAATTTTACTTGCTGTGTAAAAGTGAATATATATTGTAGATCTAGCTTTTAACTTAACTTAGATTTACAGCCGTATACGGATTGATGATGATTATTTTTATAGCCTAAGTTACTCCTTATAATATCAGCTATCTGTCAGTGAAAGTCCCGTCAAAATCGGCCCAGCGGTTTCAGATATTAGCCGGAACAAACAAACAGACAGACAAAAATTGTAAAAAATGCTATTTTGGTATTGTATCGTGTGTATACATTCATATGCATTTAGTAAAAAGCGGTTATTTTAATATTACAAACAGACACTCCAATTTTATTTATGTGTATAAATGTATAGATTAGCATTCGTAGCAACAGTTGAAAGTATTCAAAAATACCACAATCTTACTCATTTTGACAAACAATTAGGCTGTTTCTGCTATAAAAAATAGAAAGAGGAAACTATCATTTTCGTTCCTTGCATCTTTTATTTATATTTTGTACAAAAATAGATAATGGAGTCAAAATGGGGTGAATAGGCCACAAAACTTATTCTACGATGTTTACTACCACTTAACTCTTCCGATACTTGCTATCTCAATCTTATTTGTGTATTTTAAAATTAACAATATTCTAAATATCAAACAAAAAAAATCTAACTAAAACATTTAAAAATGCAATTCTACTTCCAACAAACTGCTGATACAAAAGTTCAATCAAATTAAGTTTGTGCTGAAAGACGAGAAAATATAGCGGTATCGAAATAGAGCTAAAAATTTAACGAGTTCCAAAACCCATACGTGCTTCATTCAAATCTCGGAATAAATGTCACGTTCAGAAGTTTTATTAATTCCCGATAAAATAATCCGAAGAAAACAGCAATATTTTTATTTTCGTCAATCATGGAACATATTTTGGAAGATTGATGGTTTGTCAAGATGACATTTCATTTATCTAAATATGGCGTCATTTAGCCTAATCGTGAAATATATTGATCATGCCATTTTGATGTGAAAAATATTTTGCTTTGGCTGTAAAATTAACTTGAATGTCGTGACGGCAAACAGCATGACATTTTCATGTATACACGTGTAATTGTGATTTTATAAACTTCAGCACTCGCGACCTCGTCTGCGCAGGATGATTTTGGACAATTCACATTTATTGTAAAGTTTCACTAAAACTCCTTCAGTAGGTTTTGTATGAAAGAGTAACAAACATACATACATACAAACAAAGTAATACATACAAAGTAATAAGACGTGGTAGGCGCATTGCACTCTAATCCTGTCACTACACGTTGTTACAGGTCGTTACATTTATTCTACATTGTTCTTATGTTGTAAACGTTTGAAATAAGAATATATTATGAGTATAAAAGTTATTTACACATTTCTTTCATTTAAATGGTCAAAATGTTATAATAATATTAATATTATGGTATGGTATAATAATAATATTATGGTCGTAAAAATATGGAGACAAGAAAAAGTCTGTTATTCCCATAGTTCTCTCTACTACCGGCGTTATACCCAACCATCTTCTCCATAGCTTAAAATTAAAAAACCTCGAGGAATCCCTATACCTATACATCAACCTACAAAAAGCTGCTATTTTAAATACTTGCCGAATAGTTAGGAAATGCCTATAAATAGAAGTAAGCACACGAGAAAATTCAACATTCACTTAGCAATAGCCCGTGAAGTAAAAAAACAACCAATAATAAATAAAATCATATGTTATTATAACTTACGCTGAAAATTATTCCTATTGCATGCAATAATTGATAATTTAAGAACGCCAAACAATCTAAAGAATTCAGAAGTTGATGTATAAGGCATATATTTGGCGTCTTAAGTAACTATATATTTTAATGTACCTTTACAATTTTCACCGGAATATAAAACGTTATAACGCCAAAGAGATAGGTATCCTACGCAATAAAGTCATATCACTTCTAGATTGTTCGCTTGCGTTCGAAATCATCTGATCAAAAGTAATTGAACCAATCCCTGTGTTCAGTCACTCGCAATGATATGTTGCACATTCATGTTGTACTTGTAACTTGAGAGGATTTTTTCCGCGCCAAAACCCTTATTCGAATTCTTCAATCAAAAATAAATGACTTATTTGAGCGATATCAACAAAGGCAACAATTGAGAGATACCTAAATTCGACATGGATGGAATTTAAAGAGTTGAATTTCACGAGACGAAGATGGTGAAGAACAAATTTTTTTATTATTTTACGCCGGGAAATGCTCTAAGGCAGGCATAAGGTATATGGGACTCGCTGCGCCCGAAATATGGTAAGTGGACGCAGCTCTACCCACTAAAACACGGCGAGTGCCACTAATGCCGTCTTTGGTGAAATGCTGCGGATCTATTTTACAAACAGGGCACCTCGACGGCTAGTCAGTCCCTCGTGGGACTCCCAACGTCAGAACAGTACAATGGAGTGAGGTTCCCACCCTCACTCCTTGCCGCCCTGATCTTTTGTCCCCTCTTCTTATAAGAGGGATACAAAGAGCAGCTCCCTCGGTTCAATTAACTTCGCCCAAGGTGGTCTGGGTCCACCTTAGGATACTGAGCCCCACTTTTGCAATAAGGCTTGAACCATGGTGGGGGCGAGGAACATCTATGTCAGTGGATGTTAGTTTTAGAAATCATATTTAATAAAAAATAATAACAAAATATGGAATACAATAAAAACTTATTAATATCATAAACACCTAACGTGACCATTTATTTTTGAACTCAAAATAGGACACAGACTTATTCTATTAAATTGTTTTTCAAAAAAAATGATCCTTTTTTAGTAATCAATGATTATTTCTAGAAAAACGAGACAATTTTTCAAACCGGGACAGTCGCGTCAAAAACGGGACGTCTGGTCACGTTACTGCGTAGGTGCTCGTCGAAGGTTCTAGGAACAATACCGAAAATAAAATTCATCACAAAACAGGTTCTACTGAGTAAAACAATTATTTATGACATAAATCGAAGCACTAGATAACGGATATTAAATGAATAAAATATAAATACATTTTTATATTGATAATAATTGTAATAAAAATTTGTAGCCTTCCTAATATTTTTTATGTCATAAAAAGGCAACCGAGCAGTTTGAGTCTTATGGTGACTACCAACGCCCATGCACATCCGCCATACCTCCCCCCCCCCCCATGGGACACCGGAAACTCACAAACCGCACAAAACGCGACAGCATAGCTGTCACTTTACGCCGGTATATGTGAGCGAGAGGTACCACCCCGGTCGTGCCGACCCAATTCGGCTGGCATGGCACTACCTCTTACTAAATGTAGTATGGATATATGTTATAAAGATTTCTTCATCACCACTATGTTGCCGCCCACTGTTGTTTAAAGGCAATGAACGCCGAACTTCTTACCACTACAGAATACGACTTTTACAGCCAGAGAGTCCCAAAAAAACTGACAAGTCTCACTCCCGCGCAGTATGTTCCAAAAAAGGTTATTTTTCATGTAATATGACAACAAATTAAACGGTTTTCATTTTTTCCTTGACTTGTGATGACACCTATCTACTTACCAAACATGATTCTAAGTCAATGGGAAGTACCTACCTTATAAATTTTTGTTTGACAGACTAACAAACAGAAAGACTAACAGACAGACAGACAGACAGAGGGACAACAAAGTGATCATATCAGGGTAAATTTTTGTAATTTTGAGGTTCGGAACCCAAAAAATAATAATAAAACACGATTTCATAAACTATTATGCGGATCAGGAACAGGTGTGGATGGACGAGCTAACTTTATAACGTAATCGGGGACGCAGTTGTGCCGAAAACCTTAACGTCAGGTAAGTAGGTCAGAACGGTAAACATTTTTTTATTTAAACACAAGTTTTTATTTACACAATTTTTATAGAAAACAAGTATTATTTGCACGAAACTGCCAAGAATTAAAAGTTGATGTCGATTTGTGTAAAGCATAATATTCATTTGTTAGTGTTATGCTAAAATTGTCAAAAACACCAAGTATATCAACAATTTTAGTCAATTATTTTTTGTTCGCCAATTTATATGTGAATGAAATAAATTCAATCACCTCCTGTACGAGGTAGTGCCATGCTGCTTTGCAGCCGAATTGGGCCGACTTGAACGGGTTGGTACCTCTCGCTCACATAACACCGGCGTCAAGTGACAGCTATGCTGACGCGTTACGTGCGGTTTGTGAGGTTCCAGTGGCCCATTAGGGGGATTGGGAAAAGGAGGGCAATGCATCTGCATAACTTTTGGTTTTGTGGATGTCTACGGTCGTCGATAGTCATCAAGGCTCCGACTGCTTGGTTGCCTCCTTGTGACATATAAAAACCTCCATCCCAAGTTCACTGCATCAACGATTTCTCAAGCTTTCAACTAGTTAAAGATATCATAAATAAATAAATCTGTATTCCTCTTTTTTATGTTAGTTGGATAGGCAAACTGGCAAACGTGCCACCTGATGGTAAGTGGTCGACGTCGCCCATGAACATAAACTAGTTTACCTGGAACGAGCCCAGGCAACTTATTTATGTGTTGCCTATCCTGAGACATAAGATGTTTAGTCTCGGTGCCAGTAATTACACTGCCTGTCTTGCCCTTCTCTCCGAAACACAGCAAAGCTGTTTCACGGGAGAAACAAGCAAGATGGTGGTACCCATGCAGCCGGAAGCGGGACAGCGCTTCCCTCCTCCTAACTCACATTTTTAGATCGCTATTAAATCTCTGTATATCTACAAACCCATTCAATAACCAATAATTATCTCTCTCACGGTCCCACAAGGGTCACAATGAAACACCAAAAATTATACAACTTTATCCAATTACCTCATCCAAAATCCCTATAATCCCGCCACTAGATAAATATCTCCACCGAATCATATCCAATCATGTCACGTTCTAATAAAAGGCTCAGTTTCGGCCGATATCCATTCCATGGATTTGCGGCTATGCGCTGAAAAAATTCACTAACACAGCCCAGGTGAGCCCAATTAATAGCGAGTCATTTCTCACTCCAGACATGCGGGCATGTGGCCTTATACAGGAGAAATGGAAGCTGTCAATTAAGTTATATGCCATAGTCTGTAGTGGTAGATAGGTTATTGGGTACGCGTACATTTGAATCCCGTCAATGTATACGGTGAATAGTACCGGTGTCATATACAGAAGGCATATGAGAAGTTAATAAGAGAAGGACTTAAGAAAGAAAGAAACATTTATTCGACTCAAACAGGAGACACTCAGAGACATAGAGAGACAGAAAAATATTTTTGATCGCACAAACCTAAAAAAAACAAAAAAAAAAAAACAATTATTGCAAACAATTTGTGATATAAAGTTTGCCTCACGTCAAAATGGTCCAGATCAGCATTGTGTCAGGAAATTGTAGATTTTTATTTTTATGATAGTTGGAGATACGGACAGACAAGCCACTTTATTGTAAGTGGTCAGCGTCACCCATGAACATAAACAAGTTAA
Organism: Helleia helle; assembly: GCA_963853865.1. NCBI lineage: Eukaryota > Metazoa > Arthropoda > Insecta > Lepidoptera > Lycaenidae > Helleia > Helleia helle. The sequence continues at coordinate 11,017,181 of OY971433.1, read as the reverse complement.
CCTGGCCTCCAAAATTATTAATAACGCGTGGTAAATGCATGGATTGTAATATTAGTAGAAGAATAAGTTGATTGTAAGTAGGAGGCACAAATATTGAAGAAGCGCAATTAATTTATTACTTTTAATTTTTATTTTTTGAAGTCAGTTTTATTTTTTTATTTTTATTACTCAATTTTTTGTGAACTTGAGCATCTTGGCATATTGAACCGTATGAAGTGAGCTCAAAAAAAATCTGTAAATCGTTGAGGAATTACCTCGACTGTCTTTCGACTCCAAAATCGGTTTATAAACGTCGAGAACTCATAAAAAATATACGGTCGAATTGAGAAACATCCTTTTTTGAAGTCGGTTAAAAACAGTCCGTCGGCCGTCCTGTGGTTGAAATCAGGGTCTCATACATCAATGTTTCCTAAAGTCACTTCCATTTTAAAATGTATGATGAATAAAATAATAAATCTTTGGCTTTCTTGCGATTTAAAACACGAAGTGCAACGTGTATCATACATATAACAATATTTAAAGCATTTTTACATATCGTTGCTTACCTATTCATTTATATGCAGGACGCATACATAATACAAGAAAATGCATTGCAACTGTAAGAGAATACAGAATAAATCACTCAGATTGCTTCAAACAAAAGATGTTCCTTCTACTTCATAACAGAGATTAATGTTTATACTTCAATGGTTTTCTTGGAGACATTTTTCGAAGTTTTTTTAAAACATAACTAAGTTTGATACACTTACTTTGACATGTCGATACTTCATACGGGTTGTGTGTTCGATTCCCGCCAAGGACAATTTAGTCTGTACCTACTAAACTTGTTTCCATTATTCAGTAGATTACTCTCATCGACCATATAACCGGATAGAGTTATGTGAGCCATAAAATTCCGAAACTGGTCAGTGATTTGTCACTGACGTAATAGCAAATTCAACCAACCAGTAATCTGTATGTACGTCTCATCGGCCAGTCATCCAACAATGGCCATCAGTCGGTCAATCAGAGCACAGAACCGGCGCATCGTTGCAGCAACTATTGGGCGGTATTTGTTTTCATACAAAACATAATATTACTGCTCTATTCCGGTTATATGCTCAATGATTACCCTAAAGTATAGGTATTTTATATTTTTGTCTCTCTGGCATAGTAATAACTTTCCTAACGCTCGGACGGTCGCGGGTTCTAATACAAGGTCAAACTTTTGTATGATTATCATTATTAACCTTCCTTCCACTGCTAGACAGATCTCTTTCAATGTACGGAGAGACGATACACGTAGATACACGTATAAAAAATCCCTTTTCTCGTACCCGTAACACAAGGTTTAACAAGCTTATTATACTAGGTTAACGCATTCAAAATATTTATTTTATACAGTTACATTTTTGTGTATTTTTATAAGTTCACATAAATATAATTGTTATATGTGTATTAGGAACTTGTTACTTATGTATTGTCCGTTCCTTTCCCGCAAAGGTCAAGATTGTAATCCTGTTAGAACCACTATTGATTTTTACTTTCCCTGTACTCTTCAATTAGTTACATACGTCTTATGTAATACATACCTCTAATTTATATTGACATCAGAAATGCATTCGAAATAACGGATAGTAATAAATATATTTTCTTTATACGAATGTTTTATGATAAATCTTTATTTCTGGTTACATCATCAATGTTATTGTACACTGTTGGACGCAGGCCTCTTCGACTGAACGCCAAGAAGGTTAATCCTCCACCACCCGCAACTAGGATCGCATTGCCGGGCACTACGCGGATATCATCGGATTAATACAATATTAGGTTGAAATGTCAAAAACAATAAAATAAAAAGAACCTTTTAAATGAATCTTTAGAAAAGCGTTAAGGTAGACGTCGGCCATTAACCAGGTGGGAAGACGATCTCCGTGCAGTGGCCGGTCCGTGTTAGATGCGAGTAGCAAGGGATCGGCCGTCTTGGCGTTCATTGAGGGCTATATTCAGCAGTGGAGGGATAGGGGCTGATGATGATGAAGGGTAGTATATCATGGTTTTGACATAAGATCGAAGAGAAATACACTTAATTAAAACCTATAAAGAATTTATTCTGAAGTAAGTAGAACTTATACAAAGTAGACAAAATACATGTATTAATAAATACAAAGTGTATTTGTAAATAAAACTGCAAGAGTTTAATTAAAACGACACAGTTGCAACGTTACTCTATTGAAAACAACTTCAGCGGTCATCCTGTTTAAACTTATCAACTTCCAAGTTTACGGCACTTGCTAAGGTAATCGCTATCGCTAAATAGGTAATTAAAATTTCATTTTACACTTATTCGTCATAGAAATAATTCGTTTCAGTTGAATTCAACTGTCTCTTTCTCTATTTTGTTGGTGGAGCAGTCGCCAATTCTTCCTTCTCTCCGCTAACACCTTCACCTATATAGATACGACCTGTAACTTCTCCTTTATCTGTTCCATTTAAGGAGAGGAGGAGAACCTCGCTCTACTTCTTCCTCTCTTTCCCTGAATCCTTCGTTCTATGATATTTTTGGTCTGGTCATGTCGCATCAGGTGACTAATCATATTTAGCTCTTCGGTTCTATATGGCATTAATGATGTTTCTTCTCTCTTTTACCCTGTCCAAGACCTTCAATCCACATTTCGAATGCTTCCAATCTTTTTTTATCTTTTTGTATCATTGTCCACGATTCACTTCCATAAAGTGCAATGCTCCAAATATAAGACCGGATAAATTTTTATCTGATGTTTACTGATATGTTTTTGCTTTTACATTATTAGCTATTGCTATTCTAGTAATTATGTCTTGTGTGCATCGAATTGTGTGAATTCAACTAAAACGAAATAATTTTTTTGAATTTATTATTTTTAAATAGTGAAGGCAACGGCTATAGAAAGAGTAAAAATCCATGCGTGCTCAGAAGGTAATCTCAATGTGCTTAAAAGATATTATACGCATTTGATATAGGTAACCTTATGTTTAAAATATGTACCTAATGGTAAATATGTATGTACATTTATGTTCTGAAGGTCACAACAAGGGTTATACACCAGTAATTCTCTCGGAAGGTTTATTCTTAAAACATATCCACCACACCCACACATCGATGCCCAGAAGGTATACCCAATCGGTCTTCATCTGTGACCAGAAGGCATGCTCTATTTGCATGAAGTATAAACCATTGAGCATACCGTATTAGGGCGGTAATGTGTTTTGTATGAAAACAAATTCCTCCAAAATTGTGACACTGCGCGTTGTGCGCTCTGATTGGCTGACTAATGGCCATTGATTGATGATTGGCCGATGGGACGTACATACAGATCACTGTTTGGTTGAATTTCTATTATATCAGTGACAAATCACTGACCAGTTTCGGAATTGTATGGCTCACATTACTACTCTATCCGGTTATATACTTGATGGTATAAACCTATACTCAGAAACTGTTCCACCCCGTCTGTGAAGGTATACTCAAGGTGTGTGTATGCTATGAAGGTTACAATAGCTATTAAACGATTATATTAAAGGGGACCTCCTCTCATTGCAATAGTATATTAAATACAAGGCATTGGCTTTAGGAACAAGCGTCATATTTCATGTGGCGGGTAATATGCGCTAACGACCGCACGGGTACGATGTCGATTGCCTCATTAATATCCGGATATGAATCCGGTCATGGGCACATCGCGGGCGTTGGCTCCAGCAGCGTCCATCCGATTAATGGCATTGAGATGGGGATTTAGAGTCATAAACTCCGGTATTGGATTTAAATTCGCAAAGTTGAAATGAATATCGTAATAGACAATCGTACAGACGGAGAGACAGTTTAACAGATAGTCTAACAAACGTACAGACATTGGAAGAAATAGTCAGAAACAATCAAAAAGACATTTAGGTAGTCAGTATAGTAGTCAGAATACATCATAAATAGGCTAAGATTTTTTATTTTTTCGTTAGTGAACGATAGTGTAATCCTACTGTTTGGGCGGGTCACCTTACTGCACGGAGTAGGGCCCAGTTGCGCTCGGCGCAGCGGGTCATCGCGGTAAGAGTGATTCGGGGGTATCGTACGATATCGTGGGCAGCAGCAACTGCCCTAGCCGGCGACCCCCCGTGGGAACTCGTGGCGGAAGTTCTTGCTGAGGTGCACTCCTATGTCTCGGATAGGTGGTCTCTCGGCGAGAGCCTGACGCTGGACGGGATCCTGCGGGTCCGCCGACTAGGGCAAGAGGCGTTAATGCTGAGGTGGGGAGAGGACCTAGCGTGGGAGCCGTATGGCAAACGCCTAACGGTTGCCCTGCGTCCGGTCCTAGAGCGGTGGATGCGCCGTAAGCGCAAACCCCTCACCTTCCGTCTGACACAGGTGCTCACTGGGCATGGTTGCTTTGGTGAATACCTGTGCCGGACGGCCCGCAGGGAGCCGTTGACAGTGTGTCACGATTGTGGCGCGGCGGTGGACTCGGCCCAGCACACCCTCGAGGTATGCCCGAGATGGGCGGCGCTGCGTCATGATCTGACATCGGTCATCGGAGGGGACTTGTCTCTGCCGAGTGTCATCCCCGCGATGCTCGGCGACGACGAGTTCTGGACGGCGATGGTCTCCTTCTGCGAGGCAGTAATGTCCCAGAAGGAGGCCGATGAGTGGGTGAGAGAGGAGGCCGCCGACGAGGCCTCCCACCGCGGGCGACGAACGGGGGTGCGTAGGAGGCGCTACCTAATGCGCCTCCAGTAACGCCCCTGTGCTCGTGTCGGGCCCAGGATGGGGTTTTAACCTGGGTCCAGCTAGACACGACGTCGTCGGGGACTGCTAAAAGTATCGAATCAAACGAACAGCCGAGCAGTCCCCCTTTAGAGGAGGAGTCTGGCCTTTTCGCCGGGGCCAGCCTGTCGCCGAGGGTCCTGCGTTGCCTGCATGATCCGGGACTCTCATAAAAGGCGGCTGAGGGCACTTGCAGCAGTTTTAGTGGGTAACGCATCTCCAAGTGCGAACCCCACACACGGCTAGGTTTAAAACTCACCCCGGTCCTAGTTATGGTTTGGTCTGCAAATTTCCGCTGCAGAACAAAAAAAAAAAAAAGAAATCCTACTAATATTATAAACGCAAAAGTTTGTATGTATGGATATTTGTTACTCTTTCAAAAACTACTGAATGGATTTTAATGAAAGTTTACAATAACATAGCTTATACATCAGGTTAACACATAGGCTTTAATTCATCCCCTACTCCCACGGGTGTGGAAAGTATGCGGGTAAAACTGCGGGGCGCTGTTAGTAACTTATATGTATATTTTAAGGCGCTATACAGTGTGACGCGAACAGACCTGTATAGCGCCTTACTATCAGCACGTTTTTCAACTGTTGGATATGAATGATTACCAGCAAACCTACGAATACCAAACTTATAAATATAAGATGTATTTATAATTTTCTCTCGAATTTCTCGAATCTCGAACTCGAATATGTTTTACTTTTTATTCCGCCCGTACTTTTTATCTGATAAGAATTCTAATCTTATTAAAACTCAAAAGACCTATTTCATATTGTCATAATAAAGCTTAATAACTTAATAACCGAGGTAAAATAATAACTTAGGTATCCTAGAAAATGGATGCCGACCTACTTACAGCAAACTCGCAAAGAATTATTATAATACCATTTTATGTTGTGCATAAAGTTTAATGGCTAAAATTAAGACAATTCATCTTTTTATTTATTCTACCATATTTCATAATTTAAGTATGGAAGTTAAAAACGATGTACTCGAGTGGTTACAGTTTCGAGTAATCTGCGTTCGATCCTCACCTATTTGGTGCATAGGTGAGGATTTTGAAGTCAAAACTTCTTTAGGCACGGCACACATATTTTTAGATGAGATAAAATTTCTGGATACGCGACACCGTTACCACCGTTACGAGACGCTATTTGACGTTTAAATAACGTTTGATTTATTTATATAAGATTATGCAATATTTGTTTACATTACCAATCGTCAAACACACTGAAATATCACTGTCATGCGGTCATTTTGTGCGCCGTTTCAATTGTATAGGTTGTCATAATCTATTACCACCTGTATTATAGGTATTTGAATTTAATTGTTTTGTTTTCACTTCTATCGACAGGCAACCAGTCACAGTGGTTGGGTTAGTTTTTTTTCCATATTCGAGGATCGAGCAAGGATCTTGTAAATCTCTTCTTTTTCGCCTGACGAATAGAGGTTCCAATCTAAAGTGCATACAAACATTATGATATGTATCGTATTCAAAATGATCCTTAAAACATAAGAACTTAAGAAACCTTCTCTGAATGGACTCAATTCTGTTTATATGCACTTTATAGGAAGGCGTCCATACATTACAGCCGTAATCGAGAATGCTCCTGACATATGCTGAGTAAAGAGTTTTAATGCAACTTATATTATTAAAAGGTCTACACGTACGCATGATAAATCCGAGCTGCTTGCCCTGCCCTGTTCATAATAGTTTCTATATTCTCAGACATTAACAACTTGGAATCTAATATAATACCCAGGTCCCTGACCGTCTCTACTTCCTTAAGTAATACATTATTTATTTTGTACATAAACTTTATTGGTTTTGACTTCCTAGTAAAGGTAATTTTTAGACATTTGTTAGTGTTGATGTCAATGCGGTTTTTAACATAGTATAGTGCCAGGTTATTTAAATCACTTTGTATAAATTGACAGTCTGTAATAGATTCAATGCTGTAAAATTTTTTTTTATCATCAGCAAACATCAGGTAACGTGTGTGCTTAAAACAATCTGATATATCATAAAGGTATGCAATATAAAACAATGGACCCAATATTGAGCCTTGCGGAACTCCAGATATAGTATTTATATAATCGCTTTTAGCACCACCTATAAACACTGCCTGTTTCCTGTTATTTATGTAAGAACAAATCCATCTGTATAGGTCACCTCTTATACCAAGTGCGTGTAACTTTTTTTGCAGTATGATGTGATCTACACGGTCAAAGGCTTTTTCAAAGTCCGTGTAGATCACATCTACCTGTCTACCTTTACTCATTTCATTTATCATATAATTGATAAATACTGATAAGTTTGTAGTAGTAGAGCGTTTTTTTATAAAACCGTGTTGTTATGGTGGGATGAATTTATAAATAACCGGTGTAATGCGTCTGTGTATTATTTTCTCAAATATTTTACCCATACAATTAAGGATAGATATTGGCCTATAATTAGTTACCTGATTATTAGGCCCGGCTTTGTATATCGGTACAATTAATGCCTCTTTCCAATATGATGTGATCTACACGGTCAAAGGTTTTTCAAAGTCCGTGTAGATCACATCTACCTGTCTACCTTTACTCATTTCATGTATCATATAATTGATAAATACTGATAAGTTTGTAGTAGTAGAGCGTTTTTTTTATAAAACCGTGTTGTTATGGTGGGATGAATTTAAAAATAACCGGTGTAAAATATTTGAGAAAATAATACACAGACGCACTGTGTATTATTTTCTCAAATATTTTACCCATACAATTAAGGATAGATATTGGCCTATAATTAGTTACCTGATTTTTAGGCCCGGCTTTGTATATCGGTACAATTAATGCCTCTTTCCACTTTGCCGGAAACTCACCAAAGCGATTTATTGACATATTATATATAATTGACAGGGGTAATGCTAAGGTATCGGCACATATTTTAAGAAATATTGGCGGTATTCCATCACTGCCCGCGCCTTTATTCTCCTTGAGTGTTTTTAATTCACGTTTAGTTTCGTATGCATTAACTAGTATATTCGAAATAATATCATAATTTGAGCAACTACGCGGCGGGTCGTATTCTTCATATGTGTCTGCAAGAGACTGAAAAACACTTTCAAAATGTTGACTAAAGGCAGCGCACACTTCCTTCTCATTGTTATATTGTTTGCCTTGAAATAAAATACTGTTCGGATAGCCTGCTTTATTTGTTTTTAGGGTTTTAACATAGGACCAAAAACGTGTAGGATCTTTTTGCATGTAAACTTGCATACTTTCTATATATAATAGGTAACATTGTTTTTGTAATTTTTTTTGTCTTGAGCGAAGTAAACAAAATTCAGCAAAGTCTAAAGGGTTTTTTTGCATTTTAATTTTTTTGTGAATTCTTAATTTATCTTTAATGATATGTATAAGAGATTTACTATACCAGCACGGAAAGTTTATTGATGTTTTACCCTTGGTCTTAGGCGTAAAAGAGGAGATTATTTTATTAAGGTGCTGGTAGAATATATCCACTATATCGTTTATGCTATTTCCGGTTAAAACCTCGTTCCAATCGACTTTTGCTAAACAGTCATTTATTTCAGGAAAATTAGATTTGTAAAAATTGTAACGACTTTTAGAGGTTGTTTTTAGAAGTTTAATATTTAGTTCGGTTGTGGTAATTTCTAAGGATGGATGATAAACGTCTTCCGGAACAAGAGAATGTGGAGATCTAAAAACTTCAGCTAGAAAATTGCAAAAAGCTAAATCTAGAGTATTATTTGCTTGATTTTTCGAAAAATTGTACTGTGCGAGACCCGATAGATTACACAAATCCAGAAAATCAGTAGTAGCTGCTTGTAGATCTAGCGGCCCCTTTTTTAATTGTTTGACCCCATGTTGTGACCATTTTATGTGAGGCAAGTTAAAGTCCCCTAGAAGTATAAAGTAATCATTTTGATTATTTACTATGAAGTTTGAGAGTGACGAAGTGAATGCTGTAATGTTTGAAGCTTGGCTTTTGTTCAAGAGGTATGTAGACCACACCAACATGTAAACTGCGTTGATTTCGAGGTATTAAAAAATCTGTTGGTAAAGTGATCCATAGAGATTCAATACCACTACAGGTCCACTCTGTTTTTTCTTGAGCGAGAAAATCTTTTTTACAACAAATCATAACACCACCACCGGTTTTCTTAGCGGATGATTTTAAGTCACGGTCACACCTAAAAACATCATAGCGGTTATCGCTTATTATTTTGATGATAATATCATATCATCAATATTATTGATTATTGATGTAATAAGCTCTACTGCTTCATGACATCCACCAAGAAAGACTGACTGAGCAACAAAGATTCAGAACCCAAAGAGTCACGTTATGTCTACCAAATATAGCCTGGCCAGAAAAATTAAAACCCTCGCCATATTGCGGAAAATTTCGGAACTAATTTCTGTATGGACGATACTATGTGTTGACGTAAGAAAGATACAGTGGCGACACCACACAGGGTTTACATATTTCTGGTCAGGGTATATATATAATATATATACACATATTATATAGGTAGTACTGGTAAAGATTGTATCGATTAAAATATATCGAATGGGCGCAAAACGATTTAAAATTTATATTTCATACTTGTATGACACCTTTGTGTACAAAAATTTAATTTCGCGATTTATATCTTTATATATATAATTCTTCTGTGCGTGTGTATGTCACTGAACTCCTCCTCAGCGGCTGGAACGATCTTGATGATTTTTTTTGTGTGTGTTCAAGTGGATTCGAGAATGGTTTAGATTCACAAAAAAAAATGTACAGGACAACGTCTGTCGGGGCCACTAGTATATTATATTTTTGAGTGAACTTACAAAACGATGCAAGAAGAATTTCGATTTTTTTTTTTACTTTTAACATATTGTAATAATGACGAGCTGTCCGACCGGTTTCGGCCATGGTGACCACTACTCCTTAGTAATGGAAGCGGTCAGGTGCGCAGGATATATTAAGGTGTACAAGAGTGCGGTGAGACACAGGTGCTCATACTCGTACTTCTTCTTCTGGACCCAATGGAACGGAAACCGTTACGAGAGAGAAAGACTCACACAGATGTAACAGTACCGCGGTGAGAGTTACAAGGGGTCGGTACTTTCACTACCCACTGGAAGAATTGGGGAAGTGCTATTCTACTCTACCGGCACCGCACGTCGTGTACATTGTGTTTGTGTGTTCTGTATTATTTTCCTTTTTCGGGATTACAAATACTCCATGTCTTTGTCACCTTTCATAACCGCACACTGAAGAAGTTAAGTTTTAGCATAGTTGATCTTACATAGAGGAGTGCAAAAGCGAGCTAAAATTTATTTATAATACAAAACCTTAATTTTTACCTCCTTATCGTTTTGATCTCAGTGTGTAGTGGTATCTAATTTTTACTCCCACGGACAACTTAATATACACATAATTCCCTTAAAATAATTAAAAGCTATTATTTATATTACTGACTAGCTGTTGCCCGCAGCTTCGTCCGCGTTAACTTAGATTTACAGTACGCAGATTGATGATGATTATTTTTATAGCCCAAGTTACTCCTTAAAACATCATCTATCTGTCAGTGAAAGTCCGGTCTAAATCGGCCCAGCCATTTCAGAGATTAGCCGGAACAAACAGACAGGCAGACAGAGAAAAATTGTAAAAAATGCTATTTTGGAATATGTACCGTGTACACATGCATATGCTTTTAATAAAAAGCGGTTATTTTAATATTACAAACAGACACTCCAATTTTATTTATCTGTATAGATTTGTATAGATAAGAATACTAGAATAAATGACATGACGATTACGTTACTTTACAAATAGCATGCCTGAGATGCGAGAGATCAGCCGTCTTGGCGTTCAATGAAAGGTTAAATGGATACGTGCTGATCATGATGAAGAAAACACATTTTATTTATTCATTTAGTTATTTCAGTACATAATGGAGAAGGCGAAGTGAACTACGGCGCACTCGCGACCGCGTAATTACGTTTATTAGTGGGGTGTGAATAATTATGAAAGTTTTATAAATGGGGAAAACTATGTGGAACTTATATACAATGTCTATCACATATTTATAGAAGTACCCGTGTGTCAAAGTACTTTATTAGTTAAACGAAGAACTAAACAACCCCACCACGGTTCAAACCTTGTCGTGGCGGTGGGGCTCAGTAGTCTAAGGTGAACCCAGCACCTTGGGCGAAGCGAATTGAGCCGAGGGTGCTGCTCTTTGTACCCCTATAAAAAGAGGGGACTAAAGAGCAGGGGGACAAGAGACAACCCCTTTGTGGAGGTGGCGTCGGTCCCTTCGGGACTAACTAACCGTCGAGGTGCCCTGTTTGCTCATTAGATGCGGGGCACCTCACCAAGGGCGGCATTAGCGGCACTTGCTGGTTTTAGTGGGTAGAGCTGCGTCCACCATATCACCTATCGGGCGCAGCAAAACCAAGGCAAGTCCAGGTGACTTGCCTTGGACTCTAAAAAGTGTCCGCCTCGCTCAAGAACATTAACAAGTTCACCTGAGACGCATGTAGATATCGAGTAGATCCTGACTGATGTGGGCCTCGCACCTGGGAGTATACCCGTTAACTAAAACCACTGCGAGCGCCTTCAGCCTTCAGGATCACCTCAGTGATAGGCTGGCCCCGGCGAAGGCCAGACAACTCGTAAGAGGTGTCTGCTCGACCGCTACTAAGCAGTCCCCACGACATCATGCCATACTAGGCCCAGGTTCCCATCCTGAACCCGACACTAGCACAGGGGCGTTACTATAGGCGTATTAAGCGCCTCCTACGCACCCCCGTTCGTCGCCCGCGGAGCACAACTCGAGGGTATACTGGGCCGAGTCCACCGCCGCGCCACAATCGTGACACACTGTCACCGGCTCCCTATGGGCCATATAATATGTAAAGTCTCTGTGCCAGTAATTACACTGCCTATCCTGTCCTTCTCCCTGAAATACAGCAATGCTGTTAAACCAAGAAATAAGCAGGATAGTGGTACCCATGCAGACGAGAGCGCGGTACAAGCGCATCCCTATATCGTCGTATCGTAGATAAAACGTTGATTGTAGTAAACAATAAAAACTTAAAAAACCAACAACAATAGTATAAAAAAAAAGATTCCGACGAATTGATAACCTCCTCCTTTTTGAAGTCGGTTTAAAATTGAAATCACTTTGTTAATATTAGTTTTTAACGAAGACTGACATATCAGTCTACGAAAATCTGTTGATTGTTGAAAGTTAGTAAGAATGTAAGTATGTTTGCTATTATAGTTGCTCTTTCACGAAAAAACTACTCAATGGATTTTAATGAATCTTTACAATACCGTAGCTTATACATTAAAATAACATATAGGCTATAATTTATCCCTGTACTCCCACAGGAATCGGAAGTACGCGGGAAAAACCGCAGGGCGCTGCTAGTAACGTTATAATCACAATTGGTAGCGAAGAGATATACGTAAAGTATGTTTTTTTATGTTAGTTGGATAGGCAAACTGGCAAACGTGCCACCTGATGGTAAGTGGTCAACGTCGCCCATGAACATAAACTAGTTTACCTGGAACGAGCCCAGGCAACTCATCTATGTGTTGCCTATCCTGAGACATAAGATGCTAAGTCTCGGTGCCAGTAATTACACTGCCTGTCGTGCTCTTCTCTCCGAAACACAGCAAAGCTGTTTCACGGGAGAAACAAGCAAGATGGTGGGACCCATGCAGCCGGGAGCGCGGCACAGCGCTTCCCTCCCACCGGTAAATAAATATACATATATAAATAGCATATTTAAATCTCCTGTCTCCTGTTATTAATCAATAAGTCCTCAATCTAACATTCCATGATCCCTAATACTATAAAATTTTATACCTAGTACTATACACTAGCGCAAGCTATTAATTCCACGTCGAATGTTATAAAGAATTTTCACACAGAATGGGCACATTAGAGAAATATCTGGGATTGCGGGTCTACGGTAATATGTTGTGGCGACGTGGTAAGCTCACCGGCTCTTATTAAACGAATTCATCATCTCGAATTGTAAATGGCGCTTGATTAATACTATATTTCATTTTAATATCTCAGCTAGTAAAAATTTAATTTGTATTGTACGTGTAGGTTCTGTTTGTTTTATTTTTATCTCTCTGGTGGACTTGGTTTGCCTTGTAAATCCGGAGTAATTGAATTGAGTTTTTATTGTAGTTTCTGAATTTTACGAATCCTAAAATGAGTATGACATTTTTAAGTACTTTTAGTTTATCTGTGAAATGTGATAACTCTTCTGTTTTAAAAACAAGTGTCTGAAAATGTACTTTCTATAATTATGTAGTTTTTATATTATTTTCACAACTAATACTAATTTTAGAAACAAAATGTTACAAACAATAAAATTTTGTCATATCATCTAAAAGCATTAGAACGTTAAAAAGCGTCTATCATATCGTTTAAAAGATAATATTATGTAAAATGATAAAAAATCAATTTATCTACAATTAAATAATCATCCGACTATTTTATATAATATCATGCTTACAACTATAAAACATACAAGTAAATATGAATCAGTAAAGCACATGTTTAACGTTTCTATTCACAACCGATATAAAACATCCTTACTAATATTATAAATGCGAAAGTAACTCTGTCTGTCTGTCTGTCTCTTCTTCACGCCTAAACCACTGAACAGATTTGGATGAAATAAAGAGAGTTGGCATAAAGATAGTATGGAACCCGAGAAAGGACATAGGATAGCTTTTATCCCGGATATCCCACGGGAACGGGATTTATACGGGTAAAACCCCGGTACTGTCTATCTTCAGAACCACCGAACAGATTTGGGTGAAAAAAAAATATGAAGATACTTTGGCACTCAAGGTAGGACTTAAAATAGTCGTGATCCTGAAAATCCTACGGGAACGGGAACTATGTGGGTAAACCCAAATCTTCTAAGCCACGGAACAGATTTGGGTGAAATTAGATAAAAAGATACTATGGAACTTAACGTAGGGTATAAAATAGTTGTTATCCTGAATATCCCACGGGAACGGTAAACTATGCGGGTAAAACCCCGGAAGTGACTATATAGGGCGGACTTTATATAATAGTGCCATCTATTAATGAACTGGTGAAATAAAATAATTCTTATCCTGAAAATTCCATGAGAACGGGAACTATGTATGCGGGTAAAACCTCAGGACTGTCTTTCTTCTAAACCTGATATGAAGATACTTTGAAACTTAACGTAGGGTATAAAATAGTGGTTATCCTAAAAATGCCACGGGAACGAGAATTATGCGGGTAAACCCCTAAGACTGTCTATCTTCTAAACCACGGAACGGATTTGGGTGAAATTTGATATGAAGATGCTTTAAAACCTGACGTAGGACATTAAATAGTTTTTATCCTGAAAATCCCACGGGAACGGGAACTATGCGGGTAAAACCCCGGGACTCTATCTTCTAAACCACTGAACAGATTTAGGTGAAATTTGATATGAAGATACTTTGGAACTTAACGTAGGACTTAAAATATTTGTTATTCTGAAAATCCCACGGGAACGAGAATTTTGCAGCTAAAACTCCGGGACTATGTATTTGTTAAACAACTGAACCGATTTGAGTGAAATTTGATATGGAGATAGTTTGAGACCCAAGATGATAAGATGTGTATAAGTGTAATAATAAGTTTTTTAGACGTGTCAATAGATGGCGTTAGCACAAAATGTAGATCACGCTATCAATTACAAGATGCGGATCCTTATGAGTATCGCACTTTTGTATAGCACGCGTTTTTAATGAAATACTGTTTCCGTATTTTAGCAATTTATCTAAAATGTATTTATAGAATAATTCATCCTTACTACATAATGTTATAAATGCGAAAGTAACTCTGTCTGTCTGTCTCTTCTTCACGCCTAAACCACTGAAGAGATGAAATTTGGCACAAAGATAGTATGGAACCCGTAAATTGCAACCATATTTCTTACATGCGGACGAAGTCGCGGGTAAAAGCTATGAAATAATATACGGTACTTAAATTTAAAAAATCAATTTTGTCTGTCTGGTTGTTCCGGTTAATCTAAAAAACGGCTAAGCCTATATTGACGAGACTTTGACTGGCAGATAGCAGATACAAGGCGAAAATTTGGCCATAAAAATAAGCATCATCAATCCGAACGGCTGTAAATATAAGTAAACGCGGGCAAAGCTGCGGGCAACAGCTAGTTTACGATAAGTAAACAGCTTATAAAGGATGAATACGAATCCGATTGAAGGCAAGGATATTATCGCTAAAGAATTCCACCCAGACAGCGGGAAAGGAAACAAAAAGATTAGTAGACAAGTCTGGTCGATTAAGTCGTAACATTCACTGGATATAATTTGTGCCCGTATTATTTTAAATTAGCTCCTTAACAACCATTTTGTTATGGAACTTATAATCGTAATTATCATTTTAGGACAAAGACCTCTTTCTATTAGCGCTAAGACGGTCAGTTCCCGAACTACTATGAATATTCAACCGAAATCGTAATCCCCTTTCTGACTATGAAATTTGAAAACATTTTTGAAGTATGAATTAGGAGATTAGGATTTTTTCCTGTCACGAAAATGCGTTACGGCCGCGTGGAGGCGGTAGACGATATTATATCGCTCGGTGAGAGGTAGCAGCGTCGGCGGAGAGAGGGCAAATATAAAAAAAAACAACAACAAAATCTTAAAAAAAAAAGAATTCAATAAAGCTTTGTTTAATAAAACGATATTTTGAAAAAGAATTCCGTTAAAGTTTCACTTCTCTGTGCTTCTACTATGTGTCCCAGTACACACTTCGATTTTTTTACGATGCTTATGCATTATCAGTCGAGATGGAAATTCAAGTAACCCTGACGAAGCCATGAACTAAATGATATTATTATGTTTTTAAAAAAATCTTGTGATTATTAGTCCTTTCAAAACAAGCTTACCGTTATAAAAAAAGTGTAGTAGGGATAATTTGACGTTCAATAAGGATACTCTTGTGAATATTATATATCGAACGAAAAATATACTGTTATAGGTACTTTATATGTACTTTATAGGTACGTTATAGGTACTTTATATTAACATTTATTACAGTTATGTAACCTCTTCATGTACAGTACTAATATTACCAGACGAAAAAAAATTGTGATCTGTTAAAATATTAAAACGCTTATTTAGCCGCGGCGTTGCCACTCTTGAATGATGTAGTTATACAAATTAGATATATATATAAAGTATTCATACTTTTGTACACTCAGCGTCGAAGATCGAACCAAGCACCTTGGACGAAGGTAACTAAACCAAGGTAGCTGCTCTTTGTATCTCTCTTATAAGAAGAGGGGTCAAAAGAGCAGGGGGATAAGGGGCGAGGATGGGAACCTCACCCCATTGTTCTGCCTCGACGTTGTTCTGTGGTGCGGTACAACCCGTCTGTGGAGGTTACGTCGGTCCCTGAGTGACTGACTAGCCGTCACCAAAGGCGGCATTGGTGTCACTCGCCGGGTTTTAGTCGCAGTAGTAGTACTGCGTCCACCTTACGACTTTTCGGGCGCAGCGAGTCCCACATACCCACCTGGGGAGACCCATTCCCCTGCAGGATGCCTCAAAGCATTTCCCGGCGTAAAAGCAAAAAAAGGATAATGATAATAAAAAGTTCGGAAGGTTTATTAGGTCAAGAGGATTCGATATTTTTTACACTTAAAGGATTGTAAGTAAGCAATAGACGTTGCAAGTGTATTGAATGCGATGATATGAAGAAAATACTGTATTCCATTTACAAATACTTTACTTGATAAGTCTACAATATGAAACAATTCCGCAGCACGGATGTCCGATTAACACAATTGAATCTCCTTGTTCGCAATAAAATCCGGCACAGTAACGTCCTTCTCTAAATATACTGGTAGAATACCCCGCAACACCACCATCGGCGTCCTTTTATACTAAACTGACAATAGACAAACCTACAACTACCAATACCCACAAAATCGATAATAATTTAAATAATTCAAACTACTGAAAATCGTGACGCGCAAAATCGATATTAATATAAATACTACTGAAAATCATAACAATACCAAATAAATAAAAACCGTCCAAGTGCTAGTCGGACTCGCTCACAAAGGGTTCCGTACCATTACATAATATACAACAGACACTTTAAAAAATAAGGTTTATGTTTATGGAATTAAATGTTTTTTATATATTTGAGTTGATTGCATGAAAGGTAAATTGCGGTTTACGATTTATGGCATATAAAAAAAACTACTTACTAGATCTTGTTCAAACCAATTTTCGGTGGAAGTTTACATGGTAATGTACATAATATATTTTTTTTAGTTTTATCATTCTCTTATTTTGTAAGTTACAGGGGGGGACACATTTTTCCACTTTGGAAGTGTTTCACGCGCAAACTATTCAGTTTAGAATGAAATGGTATTAGAAACCTCAATATCATTTTGTAAGACATATCCATAGATACCCCACACGGATAGGTTTGATGAAAAAAAAATTGAGTTTTAGTTCTAAGTATGGGGACTCCCAAAATTTATTGTTTTTTTTCTACTTTTGTGTCAAAATCTTAATGCGGTTCACAGAATACATCTACTTACCAAGTTTCAACAGTATAGCTCTTATAATTACGGAAGAAAGTGGCTGTGACATACGGACGGACCGACAGACAGACATGACGAATCTATAAGGGTTCCGTTTTTTGCCATTTGGCTACGGAACCCTAAAAATTTTGCAAATAGTTTGATTAAGCAAATTTTACCTCGTAATCGTACCCATAGATACGAAGTTAGCGTAGGAAAATATAATTTGTACCAAAGTGAAGGCTGCGGGTTCGAATCCCTCCAAGTTGGTACAAACCATTTGTATCATGATATTTGTACATGATCATAGATTTGTATATATATCAAATTATACATTTCCAAAATTTATTAATTATCTTTTACAGTACCTGTAACAGGACTTTCAAAAATACCTTTACCTCGGCTCTGCCTTTTCCATCAATTAATGCTTAAGTACATAAAAACGAGGTCACCAATAATTACTTGAGTCTACCCACGCCTCCGCAAAAGTAATTTGAAAATTCAATAAGGTAGATAATTTCCGCCATGTTGAAATTTTAAACTCAAGCATCAGTTGTGGTTTTTCAGATGAAAGAAAATTCATGATTAAAATGTATAATTTAAAACGTCGCCATATTTAAATTGGAATTACTTTGTTTTATTACTAATACTATTGGATTCTTAAATATATATAAAACTGTTGAAACAAAAGTACATATGACACAATATACAGATACAACAAGGATATTATCTATACTAATATTGTAAAGCTGAAGAAATTGTTTGTTTGTTTGAACGCGCTAATCTCAGGAACTACTGGTCTGGACTTTGAAAAATTCTTTCAGTGTTAGACAGCTTATTTATCGAGGAAGGCTATAGGTTATAAAACATCACGCTGTGGCTTATAGGAGTTGAGTAACGCGGGCGAAGCTGCAGGCAACAGCTAGCATAAATATAAATTTCAAGTTCCATTCGAGATACCTATAAGGAAAATAATTATTCTGTAAAAATCAGAGCATTTCCCGGTGTAAAATAATAAAAACAAAAGAAAGTCACCTGAGATCTGTTGGAATCGAACTTGGGTTTTTTTGCTAAGCAGCCCCAATATAGTATACACAGCTATCGAAGCAGTGATGTGTCAATCAAATATTTGTATTTTAATAGTGTAGGCCATATTATTGTAAGTTTTATGAAAATCCATTCAGTAGTTTTGCGTGAAAGAGTAAGAAACACTCATATAAACTTGCGCACTTATAATATTAGTATGATTATATGCTTTTTCACAAAAGAGCAACTCCTAAGTTTTATCTCGTTTTTCTTAAAGCTCACATCCCAAACGTTTTTTTGCAAAAAAAATATTTGACGTGTTTCAAATGTACAAGTATTATATATGTTATTTACCCCGTCATCTCCGTACAATACGCTTACCGTCCGTTACCGGTAAACCTCCAATCCGTTAGTAAAAAGCTGTCAGTAAGTTGCCTGACAAGATGTTTTTTATAGGAACGGTTTTAGCGTACGCCTCGTATAATAAACTACTATTCGTAACTAAAACGGATCGTTTCTTAAATATAGGAATCAAGCATAAATAAAGATATTTTGATCGATTGACTCACTAGTCCAGGCAACTCCATCTGTTGCACTATTCTGTTTCATCGTTATCACCCTGCCGTGTGAACGTGCAGGCATCTAGTGTGTAATATCTACCCGAGTGTACGCTCAAGTCTAGCACCTAACAAGGTACGTGCCGCCGCATCGCCTCGCTTTATTACTAACATTTTTCAGCTCATATCGAGCGTATATATGTATCGGTGACAATTAAAACCTCTTCGGTATGTTTGTTTTATAAGAAAAAACATTACAATAGAATATCGAGCTCCGCGAAACGAAAATCAAAACTATAATAAATATTATCCAGTTTTAATTATGTACCTTTGACATGAGAGGATGATGGCGTAGATATTGCAAGGGATCGGCCGTTTTTGCGTTTATGAATTCAGTTTAAAAAGGATGGTTGCGGCTGACGATTTTGTGCGGCCAGTAAATTTGCTGAAGACGCACTCTTAACTTCGTTAATGTTATAAAGGATGACATAGTATGGGCTATAAGCCAGAAACAACATAAATCTTAAAAATAAGCCAACATGTTTGAGTTTTGGCGAAATTGATCACTTTCTTTAAACAGTTCGGAAAGTTTCCTTAACTCACTTTAAAGTGAGTTAACTTTAATAAAAATAGACAAGAGCATGTCTAACGTGCGCTGAGGGTTCCGAAAAACTTGTTATTTATGGAGCATATAGAATTGAAAGTTTTTGGTTATACATTGACTCATGTCGTCACTCGTCAGACCTAGCTTCTTACCGGATTTGATTCATTCACAGGCAGACAGACAGATGGACAGCCATATAGACAGATAGACGGACGGACAACGGACTGATCCTATAAGGGATCCGTCATTTTGCGAAACGGAACCCTAAAACCATATGACAGACAATACATAAGTGTGAATAATATTATAAGTTAGTTGTCTTATATGTATCTCGTATAGGTCTATTACTTAGAAGTAAATCATATTATAGGTTTCACTACGATCATATGATCCCAGACCTGTAGAGAAATCAAACGAGACAGGTGTCTGCTACATATTTTATTTCATCTGTGACAACCAGAAACGTCAGACCCTCGTAGCACTGACGTAAATATTTGATTAAATAAAACAGTCCCTTCCACAGCTTTGAATGAAACCACACATTTTCCCTTTTCTGGCTTAGAATACGTTGACCAAGTATGATAATTGTGCTTTATGCTTTTCCCCTTTTTCACGATGGTGAAAATATTTAGTTCAATAAGAATAATATCTAATAATACCCAATTTGTATTTGTTACTGGGTTCGAAAAATTAAATACTCTTTAATGCGTCTGTTTCACATTTAAATAATGTAGAATTTCTATAAAAAATTGTCTACTATTGTACCATTAGCACATATATAAACGTGATTTTTTAAACCACCACTAAATACACAATTTTTGACTTAAACGGTCTTACTTATTAAAATCTCGTTAAGTTATACTTAGCCACATTTTAGCTAATCAACTCAAAAGCTATAAATGATTAGTTTTTGTTTAGTTATAAACATTGATTAGCTGTTATTAATTAAGAAACGAACAGAGAACGATACGTAGATAGTATTATACCCAAAATAATCGACAAGATAGAGAAATTGAACGAACATATTTTTTTTTTGACGACCTCTGTGGCTCAGTGGTAAGCGCGTTGGCGCTCAAGCCGGAGGTTGCGGGTTCAAATCCCGCCAGGGAACATAAATATTTTCTGTGTTCCTGGATGTATATTAAATATGTGTATTATATAATAAAAATCTTAAATATATTATGTATAGTATAAATATAAAAAGTATTAAATATATTTCCGTTGTCTGGTACCCGTAACACAAGTTCTTCGAGAACTTACCACGGGACCAGATTGACGTGGTGTGAAAGCGTCCATAGATATTAATTATTATTATATTATTAAATTTGATGTATATTAATATAATAATTTAAAGAAATGTTAATTATTAATGAAATCTTTTATTGATTATAAAATATATTTCATTAGTTACCAGAGAAGAGGAAAAAGGAAGCCAGGCGGACTGGCTCCGTAACGCGTTACGTAACGAAGCGGTGTACGCTCCTATAAGAAGTTACCACTTAAAAAACTATCGTGTAAAATAAATTGCTTGCGAGCCTTGCTAGCCTAATTATTCAGGAAGATAAAACCTTATAATAATAATAATATCTATGGAGATATTATTATTATTATATTTGTCAATAGTTCGTTTTTTTCCATATATTTAGGACAGTGTTGTGAATTTGTCAAATAACGTTTCTATTATTTTTAAATTTTATCAATAACTATGGAGTTTAGTAACAAACAAACACAGTCGTCAATAGAATAGCTGATTTATGAATCCGTCATTTTGCCTTTTAGCTAGTCTTATAAAACCGTTATAAAACCATGTCATGACAGTGTTTAACTTTGACGGCTATTTAAGCATTACTCAAATACTTCTTAACTCCGTCCAATGTCTGATACTCATAACTATTTTATACAAGCTTACAAAAGGACTAGTGTAACGTATTTCGTTCATCACTTTTACATAAAGTACAACAAAAAAGTTAAGTAAACATACTCAAATAAAGCTATTACGAGAACTCCTAAAACGAACATATGTGATAAATATTTGAGCGTGCAAATTTGAGCCGACTGCTTTTTATATGATATCGTGCCTATTACAGCAGTAATATCGTAATTCAGTCAGTCAGGTGCAGCTGCCGAGAACGACTCCGTGCGATTAACCCATTTGAGGGCCACGAACTGCCGTCCACTATAAGTAGACCCCAACGACATCTAGCCACCCTTGTTCGGGCTTAGGGTGAAAAGAAAATAAGCCAACGCCGGGGTTTTTGCTGCGTGGTTATCGTTTGCGAATAGAATGTTTGTACTGCCAATACTCGAAATATTATTGATATTGCAGTTTTCCACTGGGATATTGAAATTTTACGCTAGTTTATACGAGGACACCGCGAGGAAATGGAAGGAAAGGAATTCGTGTCTATATAGATATAGATTTTTTTAACCGACTTCAAAAAAAAAGGAGGTTCTCAATTCGTCTGTATGTTTTTTTTTTTTTTTTTTTGTATGTATGTGACACGATATCTCCGCCGTTTGTGAATGGATTTCGATGGTTATTTTTTTGTTTGAAAGCTGGTGTTTCCAATTTGGTCCCATATTAATTTTATTAAGATCTGACAAGCCGTTTTTTTAGTTATTCCCAATAATGCCTATTTGGTTGGTTTTGTTTATCTTGATGATATGATAATTTTATTACGTGTCGATGTAACTAACAATTGTATAGGATGCTTTGGTAGCACACCATAGTATGTCGCGGTCATCGTAATCATCATCATCATCACCATCATCACCATCATCATCATCATCATCATCCTTTATCCATCCACTGCTGAACATGCCTCCTTCAATGAACGCCAAGACGACGAATTTCGGAATCACTAAAAATTAAGAAATAAAAACATTTTACAAAAAATTAAAACCGACTTCAAAAATACTAAACTAAAAAGTAATAAAATAACAGTTTCTTTAATTTTTGTGCTTACAACATATAATCAACTTAATCTTCTACTAATGTACAAACTTTGCGTTTACCACGTCATTATAGTTACTTTTGGAGTCGGTGTCGTATTTGTTGCTGTACATTACCTACCTACCTTGGCTGACACCGACTCCAAAAGTAACTATAATGACGTGGTAAACGCAAAGTTTGTACATTAGTAGAAGATTAAGTTGATTATATGTTGTAAGCACAAAAATTAAAGAAACTGTTATTTTATTACTTTTTAGTTTAGTATTTTTGAAGTCGGTTTTAATTTTTTGTAAAATGTTTTTATTTATATTAATTAGTTTATCAAGGTTTTGACATAAGATCGCGTTTGTAAAGACAGGCTGACGATAGACCGATGATGATAATGAAAATGACGTATAAAGATGGCAGCTTTTATATTTTTAGATAGCATTTTAGAATTATTCTTTTTTATTCTTCTCATAAATAATTATTGTAACGGTATAACAAAAAGACATTTTAAGATAGTAAAGATGTTAAGATGGTTGAAGTGGCGGTGGGCTGGTCACACACTCAGGACAGCGGATTGGGGCAATAAGGTTCAAGAGTGGAGGCCGCGTTTAGGTAGACGAAGTGTTGGTCGACCATTGACCAGGTGGGAAGACGATCTCCGTGCGGAGGATGGTCCATGTTGGATGCGAGTAGTATTAAGGGATCGGCCGTCTTGGCGTTCATTGAAAGATGCCTATATTCAGCATTGGACGAATAGAGGCTGATGACGATGATAAAAGATGTTATTGGTCGAATCTGATACATTTGACATAATATATCGAATATTATGAAAGGAAAGGGAAAAAACGAGGCCAAGTACGTGACAACTATGACACGGAAATCTAAGCAGTACGTACGGGTTCCGTAGTCCGTACTAATATGACCAACATATTGGGAATATCGGGAAGAAGTTTTTGACATATTCAAGCCAATTTTTGTGGAGGGTTTTCCAAGATTGGGAAAATTTGAAGTGAAAAAAGAAATTTCGAAGGAATTTTTTTATTTACCTTTTTTTTCGGCACTTTTCGTACTTGAAAAGTTCCATTTCAATTTTAAAAAGTATTTATTTCTTTTAAAATCTCACCAGAGTCTCACCAAATGTTAGCTATTGGCATGCTTTAACGTGTCCGCCTGCTTGGATATGGTCTTTATTTCTTTTGTGAAGCAGTTTTGTTGTGTTCGGGAAGCAGTCACTGACACGTCGTACTCGCGGTTAGGAGGCATTTTAGCATGCACGAGTTAACTCAATTTTACAGGAAAAATTATTTTAAGTTGTCAGATTTGGCCTTGCCTTTGTAGAGAGGAACAGGGTGTTCTCTTGTGTTTAGATATTTTTAGGTATGAACCGTTCCCCACCATGGTTCAGGCCTTGACGTGGCGGTGGGGCTCAGAAGCCTAAAGTGTGCCCAGCACTTTGGGCAAAGCTAATTGAGCCGAGAGGGCTCTTTGTACCCCGTGTGTTCTTATAAGAAGAGGGGACAAAAGAGCAGGGGGCAAGGGATTTGGGCTCGTCGATTTTGCGTGATGCGTTAAAAAGGATTTTTCTTCATTTATATGTGCACCTGAACTTGAGACCCATCGCTTTTTCATCGAAGGAAACATCGTGAGGAAACCTGCATGCCTGATAAGATTAAAAGTCTTTAAAGGTGTGTATTCACCAACCAGCATTGGGCCAGCGCATCGGTGAACTATGGCCCCAACACCTCACCTGATTTCGAGGAGGAGACCTGTGCCCAGCAGTGGGATACGAAAAGGGTTGATATTATTATTGTTATATGAATCTTTCGAGATTATATGAATAATTCGAGATTATTTTGTGTAAAGTCAAAAGCAAAATCTATTATATTTTCGGTACAGAACCCTAAAAACGATTATCGAACATACCACACGAATTCCAGAACGAACACAACTATAAAATATAAGATTATTTAAGCTTTTAGCTTTTATTTAGTGCGGCCTGTTGTCCCGAAATGCAACTTCTCTTTAAACCGTATCTGAAATAACTTTCAAAATTTTGTCCGTATACTCCAAGCAAGCGCAATAAAGATAATTTATTTTAAAGCACACTTAGAGCATTATTCTTTAGTTTACTCGGGAAAAATGAAAATTTGACCCTTGGGTCCAGGACATTATACTTTTTAGACGGTTTTTAATAATTTATATTCGTAAAAAGAGAAAGTTTCTAGCAAGAATATAATTTATTAAATAGTATATGCGGTTTTATTAAGGTAAGTATTAATGTAGATGATATTTTCAGCAGCGTTTTGTACAACCCGCTTGTAAGGAGGAACCGTGCTGCTTATATCATGCCAAGTAACATGTGAAAAAAAAACCAACCAGTCACAGGGACTGCCGATAGAAGAGAAAACAAAACAATAAAATTCAAATACCTATAATACAGGCTGTAACAAATTATGACAACCTATACAATTTAAACTGTGCACAAAATGACCGCATGACATAATTTAGAATTTGCAAAACAAATATTGCATAATCTTATATAAATAAATCAAACGTCAAACTGCGTCTCCAGCGGCTCGCGTGCGGTGTCGTGAGTCCACGTCATATAAACTTCAAATTGCGTTTCCAGAGTCCAGCGTTTCGTGTGTGGTGACGCGAGTTCAGAGATTTTATCTCATCTAAAAATATGCGTACCGCGCTAAAAGAAATTTATACTTCAAAAACGGACTGGCAATATAAGTTTTGGCATCGAGATATTTCTAATTTCTTTCTCCATAATTGCTTAGACCCAGTACAAAGAATCTCAAAAAAGGAATTTTTTGAAATGAATCTATCTTTAAAAACTAATATTTAATCTGTATAAATAAAAATAAAAATAAAAAAATGAGGTAAAAGCCATGAGTTAATGTAATTAAAGTAATTATACGTTTGATACAAAGCCACATACAGTACGGCACATCCCGAAATTTATTACGTATACCCTCGTCACGCGGATCCCTTGATCTATTGTCAAGTATAGTACGACAGTGACCTCGCGACCGTCTTTATAAATTGCTACAAACAATATATGGAAAGAAACTTTATTTGATCATATTGAGTGAGTTTCGACAAAAGTTCGGTTTGACTATCCTATACCTACTATTTCGTTTGTTATTCTAACCCAAAAAAAAAACCCAAATATTACTGAGTTATAGCGGTGCCATGTGGTTTTTGATTTTTTAGTTTTTTTAGTTTTTGAGTTTAGGTCAACAACAATGTTATTTTAAAAAACATATGTCCACTCCGTGGAACCATCTGACACCCGAGATATTTCCGAAGTGATAAGATACCTCAAAACATATTCACATTTGAACGGTATCATACTTAGTGGTGTGCAAATAAACTATTTTATGATAACGTGCTATGGACTATAAACTATATTTTTCTAGCGCGCTATTTTATAGACTATATTATAACGTGCAGTCGCAAGACTAGAATTACGTAACTCGCGTGAGCCGACCGGGATAGCGCACGACACATCTAACGCTAGCGCGCGCTCGAAGCTGACTGACGTATAAACTATAAATTATAACGTCTAGCGTCTACGAATGTTATAAAGTTATAACTACGGCCTACGCTAGCCGCCTCACTACATACCTAATGTAGCGAGGCGCTACGTTATAGCGCCGAATAGGAATTTATATAGCGTACGCTATACGTTGAGTATGAATAGCGCGCTACAATATGGCGCTATGCGTTATATTAACCACCACTAATCATACTTGCAGAGCCTTCAATCGGTATGGATGCCGGTGAGCAATAACTAACTGTCCGTTTGGTGTGTCTTCTGAAGGTTCCGAAAAAAGTGTTCCTCTAAACCAAGTGCAGAAATTTAAGTTCTTAGGACATAGGGTGACCGAGTCGCCCAGGGATGACTTGGATACTGAGTGAGAGCGCAGGGCCTTGTGTGTGAGGTCTAATATTATAGCTAGAAGGTTTGTTCGTTGTACTAAACAAGTAAAAGTTACGCTATGCGTTTTCTAACTCTCTGTAGTCTGTATACGTGCAGTATTTAGATGATTTACACTGAAGCCGCATACGGAGCCCTGCGCACTCAATATAATAACGCTTTGTGCACAACAAAGTGCTGCTGGGGTTGCATCGCTTTTGCAGTACGACGGGGATGCTGGCGGAAGCTGACGTTGACAGTCTGTTGGCTTACGTTCGGATAAAATTATGATAGTAACAAAGCGCACAGCACCCGTGATTCATCGAGTGCGGCGCAGTACGTACGTACGAACATGGTTTTTACATTATATTGTTACTGTTTATATTTTGATTTGACAGACCGACAGACATACGGACGGATAACGAAGTGATCCTGTAAAGATTCCGTTTTGTCATTTTGAGAAATGGAATCCTAAAAGATATAGATAAATCCTATAGATATATCACTATAGGTAGGTTGTAGTAGACTGTTCATGTAGACGTGATACTAATGTGTACGAATAAGCTTGTTCTAAATTTAAAGATATTTTTAACTTGTGGCATTAGTGAGTAAGCAACATAGTTTCCAAATGCCTAGCCACTTTTTACACTATTTGTAGAAATTAATATCCCAACATTTTTTTATAGCACAGGAGGGCAAACGAGCTGTCGAAGCCGTTTGGCGACTACAACGCCTGTAGACATCCGCACAACCAAAATATATGCAGATGCGTTGCCCTCCTTTTCCCTAACCCCGCAATGGGCCACCGGAAACTCACAAACCGCACGAAATTCGACAGAATAGCTGTCACTTGACGTCGATGTTATGTGAACGAGAGGTACCACCCGGGTCGCGCCGGTCCAATTCGGTTCAAGGCTGCAAAGCCGCATACTATCTCTTACAAACCATACATATGTGAAATGAGGGAAACTTTACTCAGTGTTGGCCCTTTCAGGTTTTAGGGCTGTGACAAATGTGTTGTATACAATTCGTTATACCACACATAAGCTGGATATTTACTGTTTTTTTCGTTGGAAGAAAAAGTGTCTTCTCATCTACGGTAGCGTGGTTTAGCTTAGATATTCCAATCTAAAACATCTATTTTTTATATTGTTTTCTAATGTTTACGCGAATTTCACTCATAGTCCTCCCGTGACCGTGGTTGCTGTAAAGTATCCGAAACGTCGGGCTTGTAAAAATCTTAATAAACCGCGATAAAATGCGTTAAAATTGTTTTATTATAATGTATTTTTTAAATAACAGTGTTGACATAATGATAGTTCTTACTCAGTGTGACATTTATGCATAACTAAACCTAAATTGTGTCAAACAAAAGTAATAATCCTTAGCAAGATTATGCTTCGAGCTGATTTATATTTCAAGTGTAAGGTTTTCAGTCCATGTGCCCTGGCATACAGCCACGATATGAAATTCTACCGCACAACTTATAATCTGACACACCAGTCACATAATCTCAGTTTTAATTGAGTTTGCACGAAAGTCTGAAACAAGTGGAGCGGATTTTAAAGTAGATATGATATTTATTTAAATCAAAAAACCTTTATAATACTAACTAGCTGTTGCCTGCAGCTTCGCCTGCGTTACTCAACTCCTATAAGTCACAGCGTGATGTTTTATAGCCTATAGCCTTTCTCGATAAATAAGCTGTCTAACACTGAAATAATTTTTCAAATCGGACCATTAGTTCCTGAGATTAGCGCGTTCAAACAAACAAACAAACTCTTCAGCTTTATAATATTAGTATAGATTTAATACAGGCTGTTTTTTATTGTGATGTTAAAATAACAACTTCTTTTGTCGCAATGCACGTAGATTTTTGTAGGCTGTAAGTGAGTCTGATCCGTCACGCTCGAAGGTGAAAGGCTGGATCGGGTGAACTTGGGACCGCCGAGTATGCCCGAGCGAGAAATATTCACAATCAGCTGGTCTTCATTGCTGAGTGCTGTGTCACTGTGTTTACCTGTATACCTTTAGTGTGTGTATTGCGCCTGTAGTGCGAAAGGGACAAACTAAAATTCTAAGTTATAAGTTTTCACTTCTATCGGCAGTACCTGACTGGTTAGTTTTTTGTTTGTCCATGACTTATTTAAATTATGCAATATGATCAACGTTGTAACTATTCCTAAAAGATCAAGTAATTTGTGTGCCTATTTTAAATTACTAATTTGTTATTCATAGACCCAATATAAAGGTATTTCTCCTGGTATTAGTGAAAACTCGTTGAGCCGAGCTTAAAATGTACCGTAAAATCTTATTCCTTAAGATGCGGCTTACTTTAGACATCTCAAGGTACTAGAATATTATACCTAAGCACTCCTTTCATCTCCGAGATGGATATTACGGCCTTATTTAGCTAAGAGGCTAAGTTTTGCACGTATTTCAAATACACGTGAGAAATACTCAAAGGTGACGTATATTTACATCCACTGATGTGTATTTACTAAATACACGTCATATTAATAAAATAGCAATGTAATGTCATAAGGTATTTTAACCGACTTCAAAAAAAGAGGAGATTCTCAATTCGTCTGTATGTTTTTTTTTTTGTATGTATGAAACAGATTACTCCGCCGTTTGTGAATGGATTTCGATGGTTATTTTTTTGTTTGAAAGCTGGTGCTTCCAATTTGGTCCCATATTAATTTTATTAAGATCTGACAAGCCGTTCTTTAATTATTCCTAATAATTTGTTGTTGTTTTGTTTCTTTTACCTCGACGATATGCTGATGTGCCCATTTTATTACGTACTTGTCGATGTAACAATTGTATAGGATGCTTTGGTAGCACACCATAGTATGTCGCGGTCATCGTAATCATCATCATCATCACCATCATCATCATCATTATCATCATCATCCTTTATCCGTCCACTGCTGAACATGCCTCCTTCAATGAACGTCAAGACGACGAATTTCGGAATCACTAAAAATTAAGAAATAAAAACGTTTAGCAAAAAATTAACACCGACTTCAGAAATACTATAATGACGTGGTAAACGCCAAGTTTGTACATTAGTAGAAGATTAAGTTGATTATAAGTTGTAAGCACAAAAATTAAAGAAACACAGTTATTTTATTACTTTTTAGTTTAGTATTTTTGAAGTCGGTTTTAATTTTTTGCAAAATGTTTTTATTATATTTATTTTTGACGACCTCTGTGGCTCAATGGTTAGCGCGTGACGCTCAAGCCTGAGGTAGCTGGTTTGAATCCTGAATTGAAAAAAAAGTTTTCTGTGGTCCTGGGTCATGGATGTGTATTAAATATGTATTATGTCATGTAATCAAAAAAGAAAATATACATCCAAATTAAAACAGTGGTACCTACGCCTTTATTTTAAAAAGTTAAAAAAATATTATAGTTGCTACAGTAAAATTTCAATAACAAAAATGATATAGTTTTATACTTAGTACTCAAATTATATAATTATATATATATATATATATATATATATATATATATATATATATATATATATATATACTAGCTGTTGCCCGCAGCTTCGCCCGCGTTAACTTTAAAAATGTAAGGGGTTGACCACCCTTATCACTTAGGGATATGAAAAATAGATAGTAGCCGATTCTCAGATCTACTGAATACGCATATAAAATTTGGTAAAAATCGGTAAAGCCGTTTCGGAGGAGTACGGTAACTAACATTGTGACATGGAAATTTTATATATAAGAGATAATTATATATATTCATTCAAAATATTTGAAATGTATATTTAACAGTCCAATTTGTATTTTGCCTATGAAATAGAAAATGTATTTTTCATAGAGTAAGAAACTTTCAGTATATATTGTTTTCCACAAAAGTCTTTGCTCCAAATTTTATATTTTAAAAAAACAATTTTGGTCGTGTAAAAATCGAATTTCAAATATGCGGCGGCGGGTGCATTCATATAGTACAGAGAATTCAGTACTTACTGAACCGAATAATGCGGGCGATGATAGACATCTCCACCACAAGCTAGACTATTGTTTTCTAACTGGTTTACACGCCGCCTAATTTACGTAAATTTTGCATTATTTACTTTTTGCCCGACTACAGCTAAGCTGAAAGGGTAGTAGTTTCAACTGTGTTTATGTAAATATCCATCGTACCTAATACCTGAATCAAATATCGAATTTTGGTTAATCATGTGTCAATAGATAAATTAATAGAGTCCGGATTCAAAATAAAGTGGTTGAGTTTTTTGTAGTCAGGTCATGGTTTATAAACTTTTTACTTGTACTTTTACCTAATATACTAGCTGTTGCCTGCAGCTTCGCCCGCGTTACTCAACTCCTATAAGTCACAGCGTGATGTTATATAGCCAAAAAAGCCAAGTTCGATTCCAACAGATCTCAGGTGACTTTCTTTTTGTTTTTTTTTTACGCCGGGAAATGCTCTGATTTTTACAGATGAAAAAATCACAATAGAAAATGCATACCCGAATAATTACTTTCATTTATTATTTTATTAATAATTGATAGGGCCTTAAATGTGAGTTAAATTACTGTTTAGGGTGAGTGCACGCATATGCATGCAAGTACCACACTCTTTTCCCACGCTACATATGAGTTACACACCGTCCCATACAATGTGGAGTATCCGTATAGTGGTCATGAACGCACGACGATCATAATTAACAAAGCTAGATTTGTGATTTAACATTACTATAAACAATAATAATATTTATGGACGCTTTTTTACACCACGTCAATCTGGTCCCGTGGTAAGTTCTCGAAGAACTTGTGTTACGGGTACCAGACAACGGAAATATATTAAATACTTTTATACTATACATATATTTAAGACTTTTATTATATAATGCATATATATAATATGCATCCATGACCAAGGAACGCAGAAAACTTTTCGTTCCCTGGCTGGTTTCGAACCGGCTGCCTCCGGCTTGAGCGCCAACGCGCTAACCATTGATTGAGCCACAGAGATCGTCGACAGAACCGATTCTTTATTTTATAATCATGGAATTCATTCAAGCATAATGGTTATCGGTTTTTTTTTTTTTTAATTACACCCTCACTAATAAACTGTTATTACGAGGCCGCAAACAATACAAGGTCATTAACCGCACGCTGCACAGCTAACGGGGATAACTAGGAACGTTAAAGAAAATGTTTCTGATAGGAATTTTAGTACTACTATGAAAATGTGAAAGTTGTTTGCTTTCACGTGGCTGATCAGATTGAATAGAGTTTTGTGTACGGGTATACTATGATTTGGACTGGGTTGATACACCAGTTGCCAGTGAGAGCTTACAATCAATTACTTGAATATTTTGTGCTACACTGTTGAATGACTGAAAGCTCAAATTGATATTATATTTGTATGTACGAGTCGTGGCCGGTTCGTGTTGGATGCGAGTGGCAAGGGGCCGCATCTTGGCGCTCATTGAGGGAGGCCTATATTCAGCAGTGGACGGATAAAGGCTGATAAAGATGTAAGTCTATGTCAGCGCTGGAGAAGCCGAAAACAATATCTAATATACCACAAGTAACAACAAGATTATATTTCCCCGAAATCAAGAGAGGAGGGTGTTCTGTATACGCCCAAATCCGTCCAATGCGTGTGGATGAACTAGATAGCTGTCAAAGAGTTTTAATCTTGTCAGAAAAGTATCCTTACGACGTTTCTCATTTTCAAGCGACATTACATAGCAAAGCTGGCAAAAAGGCGACGCATTGTTAAACAATAATTCTAATACCGGACACGCGCCAGAGGGAATTAAGCGTCCTGAGCGGGATGAAGCTCGCCATACGCGCGCGAGCTTATAACTAAAGGACGTAAACGCCATAATGGGTTTTGTTATTTTATTGCTTTAAAAACTATAATTGGAGAATTTTTTTCTTTATTTTAAAGAACATGTATAGACTCATCTTCGAAGAAAGTTATAAGGTTTAAACCGGTCCCGTTTGCCCATAAAATGTTAAGTAATCTTATGGAAAAACGGGTCCGGTTCCCGTTCAATAATCAAACATACCTCTTTTTAAAAAGAGGTATGTTTGATTGTATGAACATACGTCTTTTTAAAAAGAGGTATGTTTGATTTTTTTTCTCTGTTACAAAAGTTACCTAATCTGATCTGATGAAATTGATCGCTAAAATTTCCAATGCGTCCTCTTAATTAGGAAGTCATACATACATACAGCGTTGTCATACATGCATTGGGTGCGATGACGGCCTAGTATATATAGACGGCCATATACCCAATATGGGCTCGGCCTCTTGAGTGAGGGCCGAGAGGTTCGGGTTCGATCATGACCTCCCTGTAATGCCTAGAAATGGGTTTTTCTAAATTTCTACGTCCACCTGAACATGAGACCATCGCTTGCTCACCGGTGAAGGAAACATCGTGAGGAAACCTGCATGCCCGATAAGATTAAAAGTTTTTGAAGCTGTGTGAAGTTCACCAAGCCGCATTGGGCCAGCGCATCGGTGAACTATGGCCCAAAACCCGGAAGAGATCCTTGCCCAGCTGGGGAAATATAAGGATTGATATTATTATATTATTATTAGAAACATACATTTTGAAATATATATTTAACGGTATATTATGAAAACTTGTGTTTTACATAAAATTGTATTATCTTGATATCTAAAGAGCCACAGACCAAAAATAAGGTTGAGTATTAACAAATATTCCACTTTATTTATGAAGGGATACTTGGGGGTACAATTTGAATACGTTTCTTGAAGAAGATATCTTGTCAGACCTTTATTCACATCCAACGGAGCAAACAACAAAATATTTATGATTACACAGTTATATCTTGAAATGGTACAAGTACTCTTGCTCTACATAAAATTTAATTTTATATCTCACTTATTGAAATATCTTTCATGATATTTATTATATCATTGGATTTATCTATAATAATCTATGTTAATCCGTTTACATAAATACCAGCTGGTGCCACAGCTTCACCTGCGTTAACTTAGATTTACAACCGTATCCGGATTGATGATGATTATTTGTATAGCCTATGTTCTAATCCAAGGTATAAGCCATCACCATTTTAACTTTCTGCCATCTGGTCGATTGATCTTTCACAGCATTTCGGGATTCGGGTATAAGTTACAAAATAATGTGGACATAAAAATAAATTATGAAAGGGGGGGGGGGGGGCTAAGAGGAATTCAAATAGTAACAACAATGTTTGTTGAAACTTTGTCTTAACTCTAGCGTTCGGCAACCCTGAATTAAACTTTTATCCTCTCAACCCATACGTAAGAAGATTTTCACGTCACTAAAAAGCTTCAAACTTATAAATAAAAATAAGGATCGCTCTTAATACCTAAAAAAGCATCAAAAAAAATTAAAAATGAACTTCATCATCAATTGATGGTGATGATGATGAAGCTATACACATTAGTATATCTTATAAATGGAACAATCACTAATCATCTATACACCTATGCAGATAAATAAAATTGGAATTTTTAATATAAAAATAACCTCTTTTTATTAAATGCATATGTACACAAGGTACATAATATACCAAAATAACATTTTTACAATTTTTGTGTCTATCTGTTTGTTCCGGCTAATCTCTGAAACGGCTGGGCGATTTTGATGGGACTTTCCCTGGCAGATAGCTGATGTTATAAAGAGTACCTTAGGCTATAAAAGTAATTATCATCAATCCGGGTATTGCTATAAATCCAAGCTAACGCGGGCGAAGCTGCGGGCAACAGCTAGACTACAAAGGCTGCACTAAAAGTATCGGGAATGGAATATTTCCACTGTTCCTGACTCCTGTCATATTAAAATCTTTTTAATTGAAAACTCCTTGGTTTTAAAAATCGAAAACCATTTATTTATTTAAAAAAGATTCTCGGTCTTGTCACAAGGTCTTGTCAAACTTGTTTAGTCGTTGAGAAAAATGGAATTGACTCGAGAAAATTCTAGAGCGATGATTTATTATGACTTTCGAAGTGGTTTAACACAAAAACTGTGTGTTAAAACACACACAACCAAAAAACACACACAAAAAAACCGGATGATTTCTCCATTTGGTGATGAAGCCCCATCCAAAACCACAATTTATCGCTGGTTTGCTGAATTTCAACGTGGACGTGTCAAGCTCAGTGATGATCCCCGTCAAGGTCGTCCAAAAACTGCAGTCACCCAAGAAAACGTTGATGCTATGCGTAAGCTGATTGAGGAAGATTGACATGTGACATACCGCGAAATTCAGGCAACTTTAGACATTGGCATGAATGAGTCAAATACAAATAATCTTGCATGAACAATTAGGTGTGAAAAAAGTTGTTTTTCCGATGGATACCGCATTTGCTCTGTGAAGAGCAAAAAGCGACTCGCGTTACTTGGTGCGTCAGAACTCTCGAAAGATTCCACGCAGGATCCTCAAATGCTGTATACAACATCGTATCAGGTGACGAATCCTGGATATACGCGTACGAACCCGAAACAAAAAACCAGTCACGAGTTTGGGTGTCCGAAAATGAGTTAAAGCCAACAAAAATTGTTCGTTCACGGAATGTTGCAAAAAAAATGGTGGCCACGTTTGTCTCCGAAACCGGCCATGTTGCGACTATTCCTCATTCATTTAGTCAGAGATTTTCATCGCCTAAAGAAGCTGTGGACGCCTACAAAACGGCCATTTTGGAGACCCCAACTTCCGAATGGAATGGTTGCTTCAATGAATTTCGCGGAGAATACTTCGAAAATCAATAAATACATTTTTAAATAGTAATGTTGTGTCACTTCCTTGATTCCCGAAATTTTCAGTGCCGCCCTCGTATGCTTATTCAACAATATATTTACCAATCTAGAGATAGGAGGGAATGCTAAATTCAACTATAATAATTTCCAGAATTATCCAACCCATATCACAATATTTTAGACATAATCACTGTTTTTATAGACCTAATAATTTAAATACTAAATAGACGATAAGCATTTGGCTTCGGCCCAGAACAGCACGATGCTGGACCAATGAATGTATGAGATGGGCATCAAAATAATATACTTAATGATTTAATAGTGGAGTAGCTTAAAGTTCCAAATTTCCAGTGACTATGGAACTACCATCTTCTTCAGTAGCAACCTTCCAATGTGTGAGTGTGGCGCCCTGGCCAAAAAGAGAACAGTTCAACCTTGATCAGGCCAAGCAGGAGACAAAGTTAGGAACCGAACCGACCTTCAAGAAAAGAGCTCTTATTTTCACATCCCGCAACGCATCTCAGATCCTCTGGTGTAGCCAAAGATTTAGAATTTTTTTCTACGCAAAAAGATCCACGAAGCATGGGAGCGAGAAATTCAAATCAAGTACAAACCACTAGAGAGAAAAAGAGAAAAGAATGAAGCACTGTTTTGCGAGTAAATAAGAGGTAATAGTGTCCCAGTCTGGTTTACATCGCCGTGTATTTTGTGAATTTTTCTATTATTCTTGTGGTAAAAATTATAAATATTTGTGGAAATATATAGGTATGAGGCGTAAAGGGAGATCTCCGACCGAGCGAGATGGTATGCTCGGTCAGGCCGAAGCCCACTTGCTATCAATTCAGCCGTTGTATGTATAGCGACGAGCTGTGGAACTTCGATAGCGTGATTCAGGAATGTGGCGCTGATTGGTCCGCCACATCACTCCCCCCCGAAGACCGGAGGTCGAATCTTGAGTCCTCTTGCTTGAGTTGACAGTGCCAGAGAGTCCCAGTGAGTCGGAACTGTGCTGCTGCTGCACGGGCTCCAGTGAGTCGGAGTGATGCCGTGCGGGGCCGATGCTACGTGCTGACCAGGAGAGATGTGCTCTGCTTGTGACCGGTCGTGTAGTGAGAATGCCCATTGAAGCCGATGAGGGTTCGACCAGGGCCGCGGTGCGTTGGGCTGATTGGTCGAGATACCCGAAGAGGCTGAAGCTGGCTGGCGTGGTGCGGAGGGGTGGGGGAGTCATGATAATGAAGTTCAGGAGGAGGCGTGTTCTGTCGGGGGTCACCAATGTGGAAATATATAGGTGTGAGGCGTAAAGGGAGATCTCCGACCAAGCGAGATGGTATGCTCGGTCAGGCCGAAGCCCACTTGCTATCAATTCAGCCGTTGTATGTATAGCGACGAGCTGTGGAACTTCGATAGCGTGATTCAGGAATGTGGCGCTGATTGGTCCGCCACATATTAAATGTGCAACTATGGTGTCATGTTCTGCAAGTGAATGTGACGTTACAAGAGGTAATAACCCGCATAATAGCTCAAAATGATACACTACACTCACACATGTATAAACATTTTTTTGTCACGTTTCCGAGCAGTCGTTGTTTATCTTGTACATCCTAAATCTATGGGGTAGCAGGTGTCTCATCATTCGATGGTAAGTGATCAGTCACATCTATAGACACCCGCTACAACAGAGTATTAGTAGACTTAAGTCCCTCATACCACTTAACTTGGTTATATGCAAAGTATGACTATTCATAGCTAAAATATGGTTGTTGTAATAGTTAATGACCCAATCAACTCTATAACAGATGTTTCAATACAAAATGTAATCCTTTCATGTAAATTGATTCTGATAAGACATGACCCTAGAGATATTGGGCCCTATGCCCTTTAACCTATTGGGGGCCCTGGACACTCGGATAATGGGGCCCCAACGAATACAACAATTTTGAGATCTGAGAGCCTGAATTTCGGACTAGAGAAGAGTTCACCTAGTAACTAGGTTGACTAGGTATTGTTATCAGCAATCTTGGATTAATTTTCTTAAATTATCATTCAATCATATTTTATCATATCATTCAACCACTTTTACAGATTTTATCAGGCTTTCGAATATGTTGTAGATCTTAAACCGCTTACCCTTTGGTTTAGTATCAGAAACGTCAGTCAAATCTTAACAAATCGCAATAAAATCCGTAAAAAGTTATAATCAAGGATCGACGTTCAAAAGTTACTCCAAAACTTTGTACGTAATAACATTTATAGGCTGACCAGACAAATAAATATCCTCGCCATATTGCGGAAAATTTCGGAACTAATTTCTGTATGGACGATACTACGTGTTGTAGTATAAACGATACAGTGGCGACACCACGCACGGTTTATATATTTCTGGTCAGGATATATCACATTTTAACAAGCTTTTATTAGCTTCATTTCAGTTTTAAATATTTATGATATTCTATATGAGACAGGCAAGTGACAGAGGAGAGTGATAAGGGAGCCCTATCCTTAGCAGAAGGCTACAGGCTAATGATGATGATGATTATGATGATGATGATGATGATGATGATGATGATGATGATGATGATGATGATGATGATGATGATGATGATGATGATGATGATGATGATAATGATGATGATGATGATGATAATGACGATGATTCTATGCATTTGTACGTAATATGTATATCAAGAAATTAGTATATGTAACATGAGAGAGCCCATATCTCACTCATGAGCCCAGCCAGCCGTACACAACGCTGCCATTATCTCCAACCTTAAACAACTTCAACTGTAAGGATAATACATTGTGGGCTTGTTTTAATACATGGGATAGGATTTTGCTCCATACTTTTAATTAATAACCTACACCTTTCTATTTGTTTCCACATTTCAATGTTTTCTAGTTCCTTGCTAACATGTTACAACGTCGCAAAATATTTCTTTAGCATACATGTTACAAAGATTTTATTCTACTGCGTTATTAAATTCAGTATATTAAGGTTCTAATATAGCAGGCTAGGGGAAAAGAATGTTTTCTCTACCACTGTATTACACTAATATTTGTACTGCACGATAGAGCAACCGTAAATACAAGCGACACTGAAAATTCTTAGAACTGGCTACTTGTAAACAATGTAATATAAAAATAAGTTTGAATTTTGAAAATGGAACTCAATTATTGGTGCGTTCCACTATTTCATTCATTTGGCATTTGTTTTACGATTTGGCGGCAAATTAAAAAAGGCGTCGAAGAGAGAGACAAGTGGGCAAAGTGCTTTTCTCAGTGGTTCCATCGAATGTAGCGATGTATTGATGTGAATGGATACTATTTTGAAAAGGTTTTATGGAGGATTTATGGAAGACATTTATTAAGAAACATTTGACTAATGTCTCTTATTAAAAGTTTTACCAAAATGCGGTCATATTATTATATTTTATCTGTTTTTATTTTTACTCTTTTTATTGTGTATGTGAAATGTGGAATTGTGAATAAAGTTTTTATCTATCTATCAATGATATAGATGCAAGTTTCAATTTATTATTAAGATCAACTCAAATTGATAATCTTGGATTACGTGCAACTCAATTTGTATCTCAGCTTTCATATTAGTTAACCATGTTATCGTCTACGTCAAACTTAGGACATACCTCCGGAATCTAGATAGTAATTAAGTGAAGGATTTGATCCATGTAATTCCATTAGGGGGGTGAGCCTAGAGCCGCTACAAACAGATTTAGCCCCAGATATTGATTGAAATTGTTTTAAAAAAGACATTCAAATAGGGTTTGGGATAAATATAGCGTTCACGTGAGTCCGATAAACAAAGTTATAATTGCTCTTTTGTCCCCTCTTCTTATAAGAGGAGTACAAAGAGCCCCTCGGCTCACTTCGCATAAGGAGCAGCGGCTCACCCTAAGCTGCTGAGCCCCACCGCCACGACAAGGCCTGAACCTTGGTGGGGCAGCAGGAATAGAACCTGCGACCGCCACGGTGAATGAGTGTCATATTATGTATCGTCGTATTTACTATGAAATCACATACTCTACATTTCGTTACTCTACATACTCTACATTAAAAATAATCAATATCATGTAACAACATTACAATGTAGCGTAAACTCCTTCTCACGTTACCTACTTAATTTTTATATTTCTTTGTGTTTCGCAACAATAGTTCAATTTCTATCCACTGAAAGGATTTTATTATTGGACGATCGGGAATTATTGTATTCTCTTTTCAATAATTGCATTTTCTTTTATTGAAAAGTATCAAAGTGTAAGAAAACCTTCATTATCATGAGTAGTTGAGACAATTTGCGTTTGAATTGATTCATAATAAATTTACCAACTTTAACGTATAACTTATTTTATTTGACATAAATTCTAAAATGCATCTACCTATGAACGGTATAAAGTTTTCTTATACTGTGATTTTAAAGAACATCTTTAGTCCTATTTATGAATATCTCTGTTTCATCGAATTTTAAATCATAACAGAACTAAAGATGTTCTTTAAAATCACAGTATAAGAAAACTTTATACCGTTCAACAACCTGTGTAAAATGTACCAACT
This sequence comes from Helleia helle, assembly GCA_963853865.1. Taxonomy (NCBI): domain Eukaryota; kingdom Metazoa; phylum Arthropoda; class Insecta; order Lepidoptera; family Lycaenidae; genus Helleia; species Helleia helle. The sequence continues at coordinate 10,977,400 of OY971433.1, read as the reverse complement.
TGACTAAAATAATGATCAATATTCTGCTAGGAAGTACAGCTATTTTCATTTGAAGGGGATTTTCTCCTAATCGCTTCATTGAGCTCATATTTACGGTTACGCAATTCAAGCAATATGGCAGCCAAGGAAATTCCGGTCCCTAACGTAGTTCTTGCTTAATTTGACCTACAGTAGGAATAATGTTGTGTAAAATTGCTTATTAATATTAGTGTTTTGCGGAAGATAAAACTAAAGCCCTTACTACAATAAATAATTTTTAGGATTCCGTTCATCCAAATGACAAACAGAACCCTTAAGGGATAACTCCATAGTCCGTCTTTCTTTCTGTCTGTGAGAGAGGGGGCCACCGACGAGGCCTCCCTCCTTGTGCGTAGGAGGCTCTACTTAATGCGCCTCCAGTAACGCCCCTGTGCTCGTGTCGGGATTAAGATGGGAACCAGGACCCAGTATGACACGACGTCGTGGGGACTGCTTAGTAGCGGCCGGGCAGTCCCCCCTTACGAGAAGTAGTCTGGCCTTCGCTGGGGCCAGCCTGTCGCTAAGGTTAATCCCATTGAATATAGATGCGGGACCCTCAAAAAGCGGCTAAAGGCGCTCGCAGTGTATTTAGTTTACAGTTAGGGCACTCCCAGATGCGAGTCCCACATAGGGTCAGGATAGAGATCCTACATGCGTAAAAAGCATTACCCTGCGATGACAAAAAAGGACCATGAGTCCTCCCGTGACCATGGTTCCTGAAATTAATTGTTTCATTATAATGAGTGAAACTTGCGTTAACATTATAAAACAAAATATACAGACAAATTGAGAACCTCCTCTTTTTTTTGAAGTCGGTTAAAAAGCTAATTCAAGAAATGTTTTCACATCTTCAAAAGCTGTTACTAAATCTTCGACATCTCATACACGATTATTATAAATATATTAATATTATAATAACACAATAATAATAAAACGATATCGAATTATTACGCAATAAGCGATTGAACTTATCGTTTTATCGATATAACTTAACTTAATTACACATAATATATCGATAATAACTAGTTACCCCTATAACATATTCAAACAATAGAACATTAATTGTTATTAGGTAAAGCCTTATTAAAGCGATATGACAAAATTTCACACAAAGGCTTACGTTAAATGAACTCAGTGGATGTTAAGGTAAATGCCAGTATTATATTATTCTAATGTGTTCGATGTTCAAAATAACTATGGCGCTATACAGTGTTACACGGACACGGAAAAACGCGCTTTATGCCTATTTATCATTACTGTAGAAAACTTACAACTATTAATACTATTATACTTGTACTATTATACTTGTCTTTTAAAGGCAACTGTATACGCTTTTACAATAGGATCCCAGAAAACGTTCAAAAGCTCTCCATAAAAAAATTCAAAAAAGTTGTTAAAGAGCGTTTGTGTGGTAAAGCATATTATAAAGTAAAAGATTTCATGGAAGATACCACACCATGGGAATAAGGCGTTCCTCCCGGGCATTTCAAGATAAGATGTTAAAATTGTTATGTAATATATATTATTTGAAAAGATTAGTTCCACTGAGTTTGTTTCGCCGGTTCTTCTCAGTGGGCTTACCTTGGAACCGGTGGTAGATTCAATTGACGTTCAAAAAGATACTGTATTAATACTATTTTGAATAAAAAAATTTTGATTTTGATTTTGTAGAAAGCAGCAATAGTATAGGAAGGCCATTTAGAGTTTTCACAAATAAGCTTTTAACTATTGCTTTAATACATTTGACGTAATTTACGAAACATTTACAGCTTGGCAAAAAAGAGTATGACGCGGTGACAGGTGGAACTAAATATTTTACTAAATGGAAACCTATAATGTTGACAATACTTGGCCGACAAATACTAGATTTTGAGTAAAGCTTAGTGTTTCACATTTATTTTTAACAATTTGATTAAATTATCTTGCCGATTTTCCATATTATGATGAGGCCTAAGTGAAAGTGGCGCCCTCATTTTTTCCATACTCTTTTTTGCCAAGCTGTAGCTTTGACGTGACAACGTCTTATAATTCGATGGAGCCGGCTGCACGCAAGAAAAAACATGACGCATGCGGCGTTACCTCGCTGTGAGGCGTTCCATTTTCTTATGACGTTGTCACGTTCAACTATCGTCAGTAAACCGACTTTATTTACTAAAAATATTGAAAACGGGATATTTACCATGTTTTTCACTTTTATTTCGCAGAGCTCGATATTTCGACATTACCTACAAAATATGTCTTGTTCACGATACTGAAGTATGCGGGTAGAAGTTGACAGCATTAGAGGTGTCGTACCGGACTACCCTCCTTTCTCGTACCTTTGCTGCGTTAACACTGGTCTCTACTCTTTTTAGTATATAATATTATGTTCTGTGGGCCACTACGTACGCACGCACGCAAGCCCTTACGCACGTACGTACGTAAATATCCCGTTTTAAATAGTTTTAGTAGAGAAAATCACCATATTAATTTTAAATCTTATTAAGTCTTTATTTTATAAACATTACTAATTAAAGCTCAATCTGTAATACTCGTGGGCGAAACCTTATTTATTTAGAAATAAATAATTCTGTAGTCTATTACCATTTTATTAATTAATTTTGTCATGGTAATTCATAAATATCTTATTTTAGTTAAAACATGCAGATTTCCAGACATCCGTCAGAGAACTAAGGTTACCGATATCACGCAAAGAATAAGCTCGTTGAAGTGGCAGTTGGCTGGTCGCACACTCACAGGAGAACGGATGGCCGATGGACCAATAGGGTTCAAGAGTGGAGGCCACGTTTAGGTAGACGAAGTGTTGGTCGGCCATTAACCAGGTGTGGAGACGATCTCCGTGCGGTGGCCGGTCCGTGTTGGGTGCAAGTGGCAAGGGATTGGACGTCTTGGCGTTCATTGAGGGAGGCCTATGTTCAGCTCCCCACCATCAGGCCTTGTCGTGGCGGTGGGGCTCAGGAGCCTAGGGTGAGCCGCTGCACCTTGGGCGAAGATAATTGAGCCGAGGGGGCTCTTTGTACCCCTCTTATAAGCCCCTCTTATAAGAGGGGACAAGGGGCGAGGACAGGAACCTCACCCCATTGTACTGTCCTGACAACCCCTGTGTGGAGGTGGCGTCGGTCCCCTGAGGCGCTGACTAGCCGTCGAGGTGCCCTATTTGCCTGTATTAGATCCGAGGCACCTCACCAAAGGCGGCATTGGTGGCACTCACCGGGATTTAGTAGCGAGTCCTACTAACCCGCGTCGGGAGACCCACTCCCCTGCTGGATGCCTCAGAGCATTTCCCGGTGTTAAAGAAAAAAAAAGCCTATGTTCAGCAGCGGACGGATAGAGGCTGATGATGATGATGCAGATTTTGCAAGAACAAAGTAAAGGTTAAATAAGAGATAATGAAAGATTAAATTAAATTCAAGTGTTAAAATGTTAAATCATCCATCAATTTTTAAACTTAACTATTAAATTGCAGATATAATTGCTTTAACATTACTATACAATACTTAAAAAAAACGTGTGTGTTTCGAGATTACCTAAAGAACTCATAGCTTTAACTAATCTAAGATAAACGATTTAATATTGATTGTTTAAGACAAGCCTAAGCTTTTTAAATTTAAGTAATAACCTAAGTTATTACTTAAATTTGACGACCTCCGTGGCTCAGTGGTAAGCGCGTTGGCGCTCAAGCCGGAGGTTGCGGGTTCGAATCCCGCCAGGGAACAAAAATATTTTCTGTGTTCCTGGGTCATGGTCATTAATTATTATTATATTATTAAATTTTATGTATATTAATATGATAATTTAAAGAAATGTTAATTATTAATGAAATCTTTTATTGATTATAAAATATATTTCATTAGTTACCAGAGAAGAGGAAAAAGGAAGCCAGGCGGACTGGCTCCGTAACGCGTTACGTAACGAAGCGGTGTACGCTCCTATAAGAAGTTACCACTTAAAAAACTATCGTGTAAAATAAATTGCTTGCGAGCCTTGCTAGCCTAATTATGCAGGAAGATAAAACCTTCCCGTTTTAAAATACAAAAATTATTTAAGCGAGTTCAAACACTAACTCTTCAGTTACCTACCTATAATATGTATAGATATATTAGTATAGATATAATAAATTGTATTAATGGACACGTATAACAATCATCTACAAAGTTGTCGTTATCATTTTCTACAAACACGAGTCACGTTTACATTCATAATATCTATTCGAAATTTTGACATTATTCGGCCTTTATCATGATATATAAGGCTTTAGATATAATATAACAAATGCCTTCAACTGCGTCTTCAGTATTTGATATTAGAAACCAAAAAGTTTTCTAACAAATATGATCCAACCTTAAGAAAGATTGCCTTTGAATTTCAATCTTACATTTAACAAGTAAAGTTTTTGAATTCTTTGCCAAATTTTAATGTAAGGTATAACAGGAATCATACTACTGCGGTTTAATATTTAGCTTATTTTTAGTGCTATTTTACTGTTCAGCAATAAAAAACCTAGACAAACGCTGGTCTGCTCGCACGCTCAGAAAAACTTATTTTGTGTATAATCTAAAAACAAATTAACGGTTTTAGATTTTTTCCATTAATTATGTTATTAGATGAGAGACGGATCCCTAAAACAAATAAAATTAAAGTTGGTGTAATTACACCCACGACAGAACTTTCTTGGCGCATATTTATGTATATGGTATTCTAGTAATCGTGTAGAAGCCCTAATACTGAATTTTTATTTGTCACGCTCTTTTTTGACTTTGAGGAAGGATTTTTTTAAATCACAGCTCTTAATGACAAAGAGTATGGACAGTATGGAGGCAAGGAAAAATGTTATAAAAGCAGGGATAATACAAACTAAAGTGCGCGCATTATATTATGTATAGTTGCTAAAATGCAGAACTAAAAATTGTAATTTTTATAAATTGTTTAAACTTATTCGTAAAAAGATCAACCATATTTTTATTTTAAGCATAGATACACACACACAACTCGTGTATCAGTTTAACAAGTATAGGTACAATGGAAAAATTAATAATAGTTTCACTATTTGTGAATACTGAACCTGAGTTCATACCCTGATTTTGGACGGTACAATGTACATAAGCTTTGTCACGTTCCTTCATCAAAGCGTTTTGCGAGCGGCGGCCATCTTGGAATATGGCCGCCGCGTTGACGCTTACTATTTAAATTCTCTCTTATTCACTATTTTAATGTACATCTAATTTAGCTAAGGTCCATTGTTTCTGTGTAATGAATGACGTCTTTGTATTGTTCAAGTGACACGCTTACAACGGCGGAGTGTTAAATTGTGTGCTATTTTTTCTGCTTTAACAGTGCTTACGATAACAAGGGGTGGTGTTTTAATAATATAGGTAGGTACGTTTTCTAATGTTTGCGCGAATTTCACTCATTATAATGAAACAATTTTTTACGGATTTTATCGAATAACTTTGTTTCGAATAACTTTGTAACATTAGGACATCTGTCACCTCAGTCCTCCCGTGACCATGGTTGCTGTAAAGTATCCGAAACGTCGGGCTTGTAAAAATCTTAATAAACCGCGATAAAATCCGTAAAAAATTGTTTCATTATAATAGGTAGGTACGTGTTAGAAATAAACTTAATACGAATTTTCTTTATTCAAATAAACGCTAATTAAAATACAAAATTTGCTTTACCATCATCATCATCATCAGTCTCTATCCGTGTCCCTACCATAGTTTAGGCTTTGACGTGGCGGTGGGGCTCAGTAGCCCAGCACCTTGGGCGAAGCTAATTGAGCCGAGGGGGCTCTTTGTACCCTTCTTATAAGAGGAGGGGACAAAAGAGCAGGGGGCAAGGGGCGAGGATGAGAACCTCACTCCATTGTACTGTCCCGGCGTTGGGAGGGGTTGTTCTGTGGTGCGGGACAACCCGTCTGTGCAGGTGGGTTGGTCCCGTGCGGGACTGACTAGCCATCGACGTGCACTGTTTGTTTATTAGATCCGGGTCACCTCACCAAAGGCGGCACTGGTGGCACTCGTCGGGTTTTAGTGGGTAGAGCTGCGTCCACTTACCAGCTTTCGGGCGCAGCGAGTCTCACATACCCGCCTGGGGAGACCCACTCCCCCGCGGGATACGTCAGAGCATTTCCCGGCGTTAAAGAAAAAAAAAGTCTCAATCCGTGTACTGCTGAACATAGGCCTCCCTCAATGAGCGCCAAGACGGCCGATCCCTTGCCACTTGCAACACGGACCGGCCACCGCATGGAGATCAAGAAATTTGCTTCGTAAATTTTATACAAAAACATCTATTTAAATGAAATAAATCTATTTATTTTAAATGGTTAATTTCAACGAAGACAACGGTAACTTACATAACAGGATTAATTTTTTTTCAATTTCTACACTATCAGAGAAAACCTTACGATGATAATAATATCAGCATTTTAAATATGATATTTTATATTTGTAAGCAGTATTCCGCGAACCACGTCTATTCAATAAATATGCATATAAAATATGCAATGTATGCGTTACTATACAGGCTACGTGGTTCGTGGTTCCGCAAAGTAATGCCTGTTTCAACTGAATTTTAGACTCGTAATGTAACTGGTAACTGCTAAGTTATCAACCACAAATACGGGCGCCAACCGCAAGTGTTGGCGTTGTGTCGCTCACAGTCATTTCGCGAAACCCGATCCTTGTATATAATAGTTAGTACCCGGATGACCGAGCTTTGCTCGGTTTTTTTTTTTTTTTTTAATAAAATGACATTTTCTAAAAATGATTCCTAGATCGATTTATCGCCCCCGAAACCCCCTATATTAAATTTCATGATAATCGATGGAGCCGATTCCGTGATTCCAATTATATATATATATATATATACAAGAATTGCTCATTTAAAGATAAAAGATAATACTTGTATAACATTCAATTCTTGAACCTTATTGCCCCATCGGCCATCCGTTCTCCTGAGTGTGTGACCAGCCCCACTGGTCTTCAACGAGCTTATTCTTTGCGTGATATCGGTAACCTTAGTTCTCTGGCGGATGTCTTCGTTTCGGATCCTATCTGTCAAAGAAACACCCAGCATAGAACGTCCATAGCACGTTGAGCTACGGCAAACTTACGGACCAGTCGTAAATTTAGAGGCCACGTTTCAACCCCAAGAACATAAATAATAACACATTATCTATCCAAGTCATCAAGAATAAGGAGCATGCAGTGGCAGTGTTACTTTCCGTGAAAATGCGTACAAAAACATGCAAATTAGGATAACAGTCCACACAAAACGAATATGATAGTGAGCGACATTCATTACATCTATATAGATAAATAAAATTGGAATGTCTGTTTGTAATATTAAAATAACCGCTTTTTACTGTACCCGCGGGTGTAAGCACGGTACATATACCAAAATATCATTTTCTACAATATTTTTCTGTCTGTCTGTTTGTTCCGGCTAATCTCTAAAATGGCTGGTCCGATTTTGACGACACTGGCAAATAGCTGATACTATAAGATGTAACTTAGGCTAAAAAATAATCATCATCACTCCGCATACTATAAATCTAAGTTAACGCGGGCGGAGCTGCGGGCAACAGATGGTACTTAACTAAAACGGGGTGATGCGATGACGAGTTGATTTATAATGATATCATCATCGACATACCCTAATACTACCATTGAATGATTTCCCATCACGATTACCCAAGGAGATAATTGATAATTTACCACTCCGCCTGTTTTGACATTGACGTACTACTAGAACGTGACTTGTATTTTCATAAGCAATGAAACGGTAATGGTTGAGCCCAACTATTTGATTTCCAAATCTCACCGTATAATTTGGGAATATATTACCATAAAGAGCTTTTAGATGGAGAATTTAGGTATTTAGGAATCTCCTACGTCAGGTTTTAACATTACAATCGTAAATACATTTTCTCCTTTGAAATAAAATAGCTTCTGACTTGGATGCAAAATTATCTTTGTGTATAAGGAGGGGATAATTTTGGACACGATTAGTTGCAGGACGTTCTTTATTATGGCATTAGGGTGCAAACGAGCAGTCGGAGCCTCACGTTGTGTGGATGTGTATCACGTCGATACACATCCGCACAACCAAGGCCACGCAGATGCGCCGCCCTCCATTTCCCTATCATAGCATAGTTGTCACTTGATGCCGATGTTATGTGAGCGAGAGGTATCACCCCGGTCGTGCCGGCCCAGTTCGGCTGTAATGCCAGGATGCTAAAGTCTTTCAAAGATGCTAGTAATATTATATATGATAATACATACTCACATATATTTATCCATTGTTATCTTAAAAATAAGAGATTCAAGATTCGGATTATTTTTGGATTAAAGATTTGGATTTGAAAAAAATATTTTCGTCATATTGTGCTTTTCATGTTTATCTATGAAGACGTCATAAAAATCGATAGGAAATCATTTATCAAACGGTTCATACATAATCATAATTTTAAAAGGACAAATTTACATACAATAAAACATGCAAAATCTATGGGGAACTGACAAAATCTGGCAGGAACTTACAAAACCTGTGCTGAATTCACAAAAATCTCCAAAGAGATTTTACAAGGCTGTATTTTTTTCAGGTAGCAGCCGGCCAACTGTTTATCTTCCATATTTCACGTCGCCTTTTTCAATTCCTCATATTTTTATGCACATGTAGGTACAATAAATTCTCTACTTTTACTACCCATTTTTCAGTCGTTTACTAAAACTAGATTTCACTGATATTTATTGCTTTTAATATAGTGTTTTATTTATATGTGTAATATTGTTATTTTATATATATTTTTTTCTTTAACGTCGGGAAATGCTCTAAGGCATAACGCGGGGGAGTAGGTCTCCCCAGGCGGGTATGTGGGACTTGCTGCACCCGAAAGCTGGTAAGTGAACGCAGCTCTACCCACTAAAACCCGGCGAGTGCCACCAATTCCGCCTTTGGTGAGGTGCTCCGGATCTAATGAGCAAACAGGGCACCTCGATAGCTAGTCAGCTCCTCAGGGGACCGACACCACCTCCACAGAGGGGTTGTCCCGCACCAGAACAACCCCTGCCAACATCAGGACAGTACAATTTTGACAGCTCGATAGGTAACGTGAGTAAACGCTAACTCTAATTCCATCGAAAAGTTGTCACTTACAATTTCACAGTGAAAGTCTTGTGTATTTTTTATTATAGGTATAAATAGAGTTACAATTGCAAATTAATATTTATTTAAGGTTCTATTTTTGGTTATGTAATGAGTAAAAGAACTGATAATTAAGCTGATAGGTAATTCACTTTCTTGTTTTTGTTAAAAAAATGCAATTTTATTCATCAATTAATGAACATGTACGAGAAATATGCAAAAACGGGACAATTTTGCGTCCCGGAGCTTTCATTCCGAGCAACGGGACAGGCTACCGAAAAAGGGGACAGTTCCATTCAAAACGGGACGTCTCACGTTATACATATACTAATCACAAAACATACACTTTTTTTAATAACCAAATAACTTGACTATTACTTACTACTCCATATAAGTCACCATCAAATCCAATTGGGACGCACTCGACTTTATTTTTTAACAAATTTATTAAAATATCGACAATAATAATAATAATAACCCTTTATTTCGGACCTTATAAAAATGAAAGATAGTAGATACAAGAAATACGAAAATATTTGACTGCCTTAGTCAAATGTAAACAAAAAACATAAACACTTCAATCGAGTATCGAGGACATCAAGCTATTACTACCACAATTTCAAGAGACAGCTGCTTACACTAAGATCTTTATTAGAAACTTCATCCTAAATTCGATAGGATAATATCGCGACGCGTACGTTCTGCCAACATTATGAGAAGTAAGTAACGCGATTCACCGTGAACTAACGCATTTCAAGTGGTAGCTTCGATAATAACTCGCAGTAGCTCGTCAACGATGCTCGATAGGTTTGACGTTACCTCGATTTACGCGATGTTAAAGTTATTCGATCGCATTTATAAAACTCGCACTTAGCACTCTGGCAACAAAAAAAAAGTTAGGCAACAGCTCGTTTCTATATTAATGGCTGACTACATATTAATTACTAGCTGTTGCCTGCAGCTTCGCCCGCGTTACTCAACTCCTATATATCACAGCGTGATGTTATATAGCATATAGCCTTCCTCGATAAATGGGCTATCTAACACTGAAAGAATTTTTCAAATCGGACCAGTAGTTCCTGAGATTAGCGCGTTCAAACAAACAAACTCTTCAGCTTTATAATATTAGTACCTATAGATTTATCGTTACAAGGATCATCGCCTATATCATATCGATCACCTAGTTTTAATTGGTACCATCTGTCATCTGCAGCTTCGCTTGAGTTTATATCTGCAGCGCCATCTAGTAGCAAGTTACAGGAACATAACACAAGAACTTTCTCACTGAAATAGTTATAAACTTATAATATGTTCCAACTATCTTGGTGATCGATTAAAATTAAAAAAAATCATGTATGCAGAGATATTTCAATAGTAAGAGGTAGTGCCATTGCTGCATTTGCCGAATTGGGTCGGCACGACCGCTGTAGTACCGTTCGCTCACCACTGGTGTAAAGTGACAGCTATGCTCGCGTTTAGTGCGGTTTGTGAGTTTTCGGAAGCCGGTGGCCCATTTTAAGGAGGGAAACGCATCTGTATAACTTCTGATTGTGCAGATGTGTATGGACGACGTAGTCACCATAAGGCCCCGACTGCTCGTTTGCCTCCTTACGAGTAAAAAAAAATCAAAACCAATACTTAATAATGAACAAATAAGAAAAAATCCCTTACTTGAAGGCATTGACACTCGTATTATTAACAGGGTACAAAATGGGTAAGTGTGTTTTTTAAACCTGCGAGTGTTCAAATGTGGCTATGAAATTGTATAGGTAAGCGAATTTCTGAAAATTAGATGATGCTTAGAATGCTTTTTGTTAATGTATGTTATCTGATAGGTATAATATACCGCATCCCCACCATGGTTCAGGCCTTGACGTGGCGGTGGGGCTCAGTAGCCTAGGGTGAGCCCAGCACCTTGGGCGAAACTAATTGAGCCGAGGGGGCTCTTTGTACCCCTCTTATTAGAAAAGGGGACAAAAGAGCAGGGGGCAAGGGACGAGGATGGGAACCTCACCCCATTGTACTGTCCCGACGTTGGGAAGGGTTGTTCTGTGGTGCGGTACAACTCTGTGGAGGTGGCGTCGGTCCCTTGCGGGTCTGACTAGCCGTCGAAGTGCCCTGTTTGTTTACTAGATCCGGGGCACCTCACGGAAGGCGGCATTGGTGGCACTCGCCGGGTTTAGTGGGTAAAGCTGCGTCCATTTACCAGCTTTCGGGCGCAGCGAGTCCCAAATACCCGCGTGGGGAGACCCACTCCCCCGCGGGATGCCTCAGAGCATTTCCCGGCGTTAAAGAAAAAAATAATAGGTATAATATACCGCATAGTTATTCATTTGTAATGGACTCTTCAAAAGATACAAATAAAAAATCTTGAAAACAGTCAATTCATGAACTACTATTGAGGCACGTATCGACCAACTAAAGATACTATCAAACTGAGAGCTCGCCGATGAGAATTTCAGGAGTCTGAGTTAAATTAAATTTTAATTAAATAATTCAGCGGCGACGGACTTGATTTCAAACTGACCGATCGATTTTGACCTCTTCCATCATCATCAGGCTCGCTTTGTCCATTCATAATATTTTTTATTACTTGGATATGAAAACTGGGATTCGAGCAATGGTACCACCATTACTTACAAGCCCGACGTTTCGGATACTTTACATCAGCCTTGAGAGGACCATATTATTACACCTCAGTCCTCCCGTGACCATGGTTGCTGTAAAGTATCCGAAACGTCGGGCTTGTAAAAATCATAATAAGCCGCGAAAAAATCCGTAAAAATGATTTCATTATAACTCCTGATAGTTGCTTACTCCTTCCTATACTTGCCATGTATTTAACGTTGCAAATGAATAGAGTTTACCTTTTTTTTTTTTCTTTAACGCCAGGAAATGCTCGGAGGCATCCCGCGGGGGAGTGGGTCTCCCCAAGCGGGTATGTGGGACTCGCTGCGCCCGACAGCTGGTAAATGGACGCAGCTCTACCCACTAAAACCCGGCGAGTGCCACCAATGCCGCCTTTGGTGAGGTGCCCCGGATCTAGAAAACAAACAGGGCACCTCGACGGCTAGTCAGTCCCGCAAGGGACCGACGCCACCTCCACAGAGGGGTTGTGCCGCACCACAGAACAACCCCTCCCAACGTCGGGACAGTTAAATGGGGTGAGGTTCCCATCCTCACCCCTTGCGTCCTGCTCTTAATCTGTCCCCTCTTCTTATAAGAGGGGTACAAAGAGCCCCCTCGGCCCATTAGCTTCGCCCAAGGTGCACCGCTCACCCTAGGTTACTGAGCCCCACCGCCACGACAAGGCCTGAACCATGGTGGGGGAATAGAGTTTACCTAGGACCAGCCCAGACGACTCATTCACCCCACCATGGTTCAAGACTTGTCGTGGCGGTGGGGCTCAGTAGCCTAAGGTGAACCCAGCACCTTGGACAAAGCCAATTGAACCGAGGAGCTGCTCTTTGTAACCTTCTTAAAAGAAAAAGGGAAAAAAGAGCTAGGGGACAAGGGGAACAAGGTGGGAACCTCACCCTATTGCACTGTCCCGACGTTGGGAGGGGTTATTCTGTGGTGCGGGACAACCCCTCTGTGTCTTACCACCTTTCGGGTGCAGCGAGTCCCGCATACCCGCCTGGGAACACCCACTCCCCCACGGAATGCCTCAGAGCATTTCAAGAAAAAAAAAAGACAACTCATTCATCCTATCTTCCATCCCTACCACTGGTAGGCAATGTTAAAGTAAATGAATTTGACATCTCCACTCATATATCTGTCTTAAACACGGTTGACTTTATCAATGCCCTTAGGTGAAGAAAATGAATGCACCGAACGATATAATTTACTTGACAAGTGAAGTGTATTTTAAACAAAGGTGACATCCACCCTCGCATGAACTTACGGTAAGTAAGTAAGCTTACGGTATGTATAAAATGTATTGGTTAATTCTTAGCGACTCATCAAATATTTATAACATTAAAAATAAAACACTTTAAACCTTTTTTTTTTAATGGACTGCACTTAGTGTATTGCCAACGACGAGTTAATATTAGGTCTTTACCTATGAAATTGGCGTTTTGCATGGAAAAATTTAAACGATTTTTTTTCATGTATTTTTTATTTGTATTAATCGAAATTAATCAATGCATCTTTGCCAACGCAATGGCAGTTAATTGATGCCCTTCTTAAAGAAATCAGCTGGACGGGAGGCAACAAATTCTTCAAAGGCATTTTGTACTGCCTCTCGGGTATTGAATTTTTAAGGTAAAGAAGTTATCCAAATTCTGGAAAAAGTAGTAGTCTGTAGGCGTAAGGTCTGGTGAGTAGAGCGGATGACGGAGAGCTTCCAACCCCAGTTCTTGCAACTTGGAGACCGTCTGCTGTGCAGTATGAGGTCGCGCGTTGTCGTGCAGGAGCAGCGGAGACGAGCGATTGACCAATGCTGGTTGGAGATGTTCCAGCTTCTCCATCATTGTGTTCAGTTCTTCACAGTACACATCTGCAGTAATACTCACCCCGTTTGGTAAGAAGCTGTGATGAATCATACCGGCGCTAGACCACCAAACAGTGACCATCACTTTTCTAGGGGTAAGTTTTCGTTTAGGGCATTGTTTAGGTGCTGAACCAGGATCCAACCAATTTGCTGAGCGCTTGCGTTTATCAAACAGAATCCATTTTTCATCGCAGGTAACAATGCGGTTCAAAATTCCTTCATTTGTGTGTCTGTTGAGCAGTGCAAGGCACGTCTCGACGCGTACTTCGCGCTGGCGAAAATTGAGTTCGTTCATTTGTCAAGCTTTTTAACCTTGCCAATTTGACGCAAATGGACCAATATTGTTTTGACGCTAACATCGAAAGCTGCTGCTAATTCAATCGTAGATTGTGTATCATCAGCTTCAAGGATCGCCTTTAATTCGTCATTGTCGACCAAAGTCTTCAGACGACCGCGAGGTTCATTTTTTATGTCAAAATTTCCAGGACGGAAGCGAGCAAACCAATAACAGGTGGTGCGTTGGTTTGTAGTGTTAGCTCCGTAAACATCGTTGATGTTGCGTGCCGCTTGTGCCACGTTGCTGCCACGACGGTACTCATATTCCATAATTACTCGAATTTTTAAAACGTAGCCATGATGACGAAAAAGATTGAAATGCGATGAAAATGTAACACTAATCAATAAACAAATGACTACTTTTGGATAAAGAATTCCTTGTTTTTAAAATAAAATTAATTTGAAATTAGAATTCTTAGCCAAACAAAAATTATTTTGATTTGAAATGGCCAGTACTGCAGAACGGCAATTTCATAGGTAAAGAGCTATTATTTAGTCAGTACTATGGGAAAACGGCGGGAAACCCCAAGGCGCGCGGCATCGCCCTTCCAGTCTCCCATCACTTCCCATTCTGTCCACCCAGAACAGTCCACCACAATATTCGCCAACCAATCACATTATATATTACACAGATAAAATAAAATAAATAAAACCACCAGAACAGTCCTACTATAGAAAACCGCTCCAGAGCAGTTCTCTACAATATTCGCCAACCAATCACAATATAATTTACAGATAAGTTTTTAAAACAAACACTATAGGAAACCGCTCCGAATGAACAAAACACAAAATAACAATTAATTAACAAAAAAAACCAAAAAAACACAACCGCACGCAATGACACTTCCCGCCATTCCTCTTATTATAACATCAACACATCTTCTTTTTCTTCTTCTTTTACTGAAGGATTTGCCAATATCAGAGTAAAGCTGATTTGAAGTTGAGACGGAAAACTTTGCAAAGTGTAAGGCTTTGTGGGAATGCAAGTCGTAAGAGCAAAATCAATACATTATTTATATTCACTATCATTATCCCGTATTTGTTCGCTGCGACACACTACAATTGTTTCAACAAATTTGTACTGAGCCAAGTTAAGACCACCCGGTCTCCCAAAACTTTCGCCACTCACCCAAGTGTTCTACACTGTATATCCATGCGATTCCATCTGCGCTACATTAAAACAAAAAATCCTTCGAAATATATACAACATTCGTTCTTCGTTATACCGGGTGTATTTGGAACGCTTGCGAATACGAAGAGGTATGATAGTGTTGGCGTAGCCTGACATGATACAAGTAAAAAAATTTGATGATAATGCTTTTAAATAATGTTTTTTTGAAAAAAACAGCAATGTAATAAACTTAACTTAAATAAACGGCTAGCGGACTGAATCAGCTGATAGCCTTCGCCGTATCCACGAGGTGAACGAACTCCCGCACCGCACGGGTCTTCAGCGCGATTTATCGCTTTAGTCGTTCATCGTTTTAGTTTTTACTAATACATTGCGGGTTTGCAAAATACACAAAAAGTCCTAAAATTTTCATTAAAAAATGTTTCTGAGATAAATGGTTATATGCATTATGTATTATATAAATAGTATATTATTAAGGTTTAATCTTCGTAAGCGTTCCAAATACTAGTAGTAGTAATAATTGCGTTATCAAATGAGAAAGGAAGATAATGAAACATTTTTTACGGGTTTTAACAAATCTGACTGGTATCTGTTTTGATTATTGTGTCCACACAGACTCTTTAACTCCTCGGCTTTATTAAATTAGTATATTTATTGACGGCCGGAAGGGTCAAGTGGTCAGGCTTCTTGACACATTACGCAGGGGTGCGGGTTCGAATCCCGCCAAATGCAGATAATTTCAACGATGAATATAATATATGTCTGCACCGGGTCACGTGTAGTATGTATTTCATATTTATATACATTTCTTAAATTTATTTCTGTTCTTAGCACCCGTAACGCAAGTTCTTAAGATCTTATCACAGGGTTAGGATAACGTGGTATAATTTTTGAATGTTTTAAAAATTAAAATATATAATAATATTATTACTATAATACTTCAGTTTTTTAAATCATTGATAGGCTTGCGTTTGGCCCTGTCTCACGGGATATTAAGGATGTTTTTCACTTTCATTTACGAAATATCTTTCGGTGTTGGTGTCGGTGGTTTATGGTCAACGTATGCTCAAATGAAAATAGCCATGTTAATTTAAAATGAGATATTCTTGAGATTCGGGGTAACATGCAACGTATCACTCGACGTGACATACGTACAGAGCGTGCAAGCCTGCAACTTGTTGACCTCATTTCACGTGAGCTCCTGTAACCTGTATCCTTGCTTTGAAATTCTGAAAATTAAGTTTTGGGATTATAAAGGCATAAGAATGTATTTTCTATTTAAACGAGTCTCGTGAGCAAGCCATTTGATGACAATGTCGAAATATCTAACTCCGAAATATCATGGTAAATATACCGATTTAGATAGTTTTAATTTTTGATGCAAACGTGATTTTACTAAGATGTAGAATGATTTTTTTTAATGTCATAAGGAGGCAACCGAGCAGTCGGAGCCTTATCGTGACTACCGTGAGTACCGACGCCCATAGACATCCGCACAACCAATAGTTATGCAGATGCGTTGCCCTCCTTTTCCCTATCCCCCCAATGGGTCACCGGAAACTCACAAACCGCAGGAAAAGCTACAGTATAGCTGTCACTTGACGCCGGTGTTATGTGAGCGAGAGGTGTCATCCCGGTCGTGCTGGCCCAATTCGGCTGCAAAGCAGCATTACCTGTTAGTAATATACTAGTAATTATTGTTTAGGTAATATTATAAGCACACTATAATAATATAAAAATATAATATAATAATATCTATAAACCCTTTTACACCACGTTAATCTGTTCCCGTGGTAAGTTCTCGAAGAACTTGTGTTACAGGTACCAGACATCGGAAATATATTAAATACTTTTTTATATTATACATATATTTAAGATTTTTATTATATTATAGGTACACATGTTTAATACACATCCATGACCCAGGAACACAGAAAACTTATTGTTCCCTGGCGGGATTCGAACTCGTTACCTCCAGCTTGAGTGCAAACGGGCTAACCATTGAGCTACAGAGGTCGTCGAAACTGCTTGAAGTTAATAATAATAATAATATCAAACCGTGTATGTCCCACTATTGGGCATTGGGCACTCCTTGAAATCAGGTGAGGAGGGTGCTTGGGCCATAGTTCAAAGATACGCTGGCCCAATGCGGGTTGTTGAACTTCACATACCTTACACACACCACACCTACTTTTAATCTACAGGCATGCAGGTTTCCTCACGATGTTCTGCTTTACCGGCGAACAAGCCGAGCCAAGCCATCCTCGGGTTCAGGTGCATGCAAATTTTAGAAAAACCCATTTCACCACCGGCACTAGTCAGGATCAAAGCCGGACATCTCACTCAAGAGGACGAGCCCATATCCACTAGATCACCAGTCTTTGACTTAATACATAAAATTAATTTCAGCAAATTTAAACTAATTTTGTAAAACCATATCGAGATTTTGCCACTGATTTCGGTACGAGATTTTTTTTTTTGCGCAATTTTATTAATTTCAATTAACTATGCAGCATAACCTTTGTTGCCATTGCCAGTATTTGAACCCGTAACCCAGTAAAGTCACTAACCACTCACAGCCGTTATAATTACACCCTCCGTTTTTAACTACTAAAACTTTAAAGTATTGCTATTCCAACTTTTCCAAAACTCATTTGATACAACGCCAACTTGATTTAGTGGTATTCTATGTAGCTACTACAAGAGATACCCCTCACTTGGTTGATGGTTAAGACTACGCATCCCCACCATGGTTCAGGCCTTGACGTGGCCGTGGGGGTGGAAGAGGGGACAAGGGGCGAGGATGAAAACCTCACCCTATTGCACTTCTGTGGTGCGGGACGACCCCATTGTGGAGGTGGTATCGGTCCCTTGAGGGACTACCTAGTCGTCGAGGTGTCCTATTTGCTCAATAGGTTCTGTACACCTCACCAAAGGCGGCATTAGTGGCACTCGCTGAGTTTTGGTGGGTAGAGCTGCGTCCATCTTACCATCTTTCGGGCGCAGCGAGTCGCACATACCTGCCTGGGGAGTCCCCCCGTCCCCAGCGGGATGTCTCAGAGCGTAAAATAAAAAAAATCCCCAATATCTAATAGTTTGTAATAGCACCACAACGAAGCGTCGAGGGATCGCAGAAAATATATTACCTAAAGAAAATATTTAAAGACGACGCAGAAAACTTTTTTATGCTTGTTTTGTTTATATTCTAAGGTTCTTGGGCGCTGCAGACGAGGGGAAACGCGGTTAAGGACTCTCTTACGTCACGCTATGTATATTAGCTTGTATGCAGGAAACATCCGCGCTTCGCAATCCCTGTGCCTTTATTAAAAATATTTTTTACTTATATATGTATAAAGTTATAAGAACAGAAAATTGTTCAACATTTTAACGCTCCTAATCCTAAAGCATTCAATCCTTAAATCCTAAATCATTCATATTAATTATGTATAAGTATTTTTTTAATTCACGTAACGATATGTGAAATAAAGATATAAAGATATAATCATATAATGTGGCTAGTTGATATATTATGAACCCGCTATTTAATATATAGCAATACCTACAGTTGACTTATGGATGTCATATTGGTGTAATTATCCTCTGGTTCCGTAGTCAGGTGACTGGTACATCACGCAGAGGTCTCGGGTTCCAATACGACCAAGATATTCATGAATTATTATATCTACACCGGGTCATGCATGTAAATATGCATTTATAATATCTTACATTTATTTTAATTCCTACCTGTAAAACCATTTCTTACGTGTTTCGCTTGTTAGTTCAATATCATTTTTGATCCGACTCAAGTAATATCAGAACCTAACTCATATGCTAATCATCTGGTGTAGGTCTATGGATGTCCAGGGGTACGAAGGAGGCGCTACTTAATGCGCCTCCAGTAACGCCCCTGTGCTCGTGTCGGGTTCAGGATCGACATCGCGGGGACTGCCTAGTAGTCCCCCTTATGAGGAGAAGTCTGGATTTTGCCGGGGCCAGCCTGTCACTGAGGTGTTAAATACAGATCCGGGGCCCTCAAAAGCGGCTGAAGGTGCTGGCAGTGGTTTTAATTTACGGGTAGAGCACTCCTAGGTGCGAGTCCCACATAGGGTCAAGATCTACCCGAGATTCTGGCTACATGCGTAAAAATCATTTCCCTGCGATAACAAAAAAAGGTCTTGGGATGTCGCTTATCACTTACCACCAGGTAAAACCACTCTCCATTTGCCCCCTCTTCTATAAGAAATACTCGCTATTTTATCACGGTCTTCGTATATTGTAATATATGGAGATATCTTTCCATCTCCTGTAGAAAACGTTTTGCAGAAATCATACTGCGTTTTCAAATTTCTCGTGCAGACGGATTTTTATATTTATTTAGATGATACTAAATTACATTTTGCGTTAACAGATTTTAAATTTTTTAAATACAATAGCTTCAAACATGTGTATGACCACTCTTGTGAAACATTAATTGATAAATTATAAGCACCACCGCAATTAGTTATGGAATAACTCCTGGTTAGATATAAAATCCTGCTTTTTATATTATCATGAATCAAAGAAAAAAAATAAAAAATCCTGAACGACATATGTTATTTATAATCACTTTATATTAGACTAAAATGTAGAGCTATAAAGTTACAATTTGCAATTTCAATTTAACTATCATACTAATAAAATATATCATTAGAAAAAGTACTTTTTAGGCCTGTATTTTGAGGAATATAATTTAAAAGGGTACTTTTTTAGGCATGTACTTTGAATAATATAATTCGAAATTGTTCTGGGTAAAACTGCGTAGCAAAATTAGTTATAATGTCTAGTATTTAATACATATCTGTAGTAATTAAATTAAATACTATTATTACACATATTTTTTCCTGGGAACATTTTTCGCTATTCACTTGTAAAAAATTCACCGAGCACATGTCGTTTTTCTATTGAGATTTTGAAACAAAGCGTCCGCGACGCAATTGTTCAAATGTACTCAAATAAATGTTTCTATATTACTGCTATACATAACCCCTGGTGCATTTCAATAATTGTAGAGTAGGCAATTGCTATGGAATTATGCCGCCTACTTTTTTTTTTTTGCTAGCCACTGCTGGATAAAGTCTGTTTCAAGAAACGCCAAGATTGCTCGCCACTTTCAACAGGGACCGATTGCACGGAAATCATTGTCATATCTAGTTGGGGGTCAATTCCATCCACACTTAGACCTAAGTAGTGTCCTGCCAGTCTTCGGCATCGAGCATATAATCGGATACAGTAGTAATGTGAACCATAAAATTCCGAAACTGGTCAGTGATTGGTCACTGACGTAATAGTAATTCAACCAACCAGTGATCTGTATGTACGTCCCATCGGCCAATCATCCATCAATGGCGATCTGTCGGTTAATCAGCGCGGAGAACCGGCACAGCGTGGCAGCACAATATTTTTTATACTAAACATACACATAACATTACCACTTTATCCCGGTTTTAATACATAAATATTAACTAACAATCACACCACATTAACATTGTCCTGTAGTTCAATCGTAAGATATTTAGACAACTATATTCATCCTGCACTTGGTAAGATTTGAACCCGCGACCGCTGGGTACAGCGTCCAGTCACAATGTAAATAGCACATAATAATATAGTATTGTGTGTTAATAATAATTCTGCTCTCTCTTTTAAATTTAGGTCTCCAGTCTCCATGAGATGGTTTCCTAGACTAGTATTTTCTGGTCAAGGGTCAATGATGTTGCTATGGCTTTTTTCCTATTTCCCACCATACAGGCCCTATAAATAAATGAAGAATAGATACTAAAAAGCACAGCAATTGATTATAATTTAAAACTATTTTCATTTCGAATATATTTTTTTCTTAAATTTTATAGTTCGATAAAACCAATAATAACAGGGATATTTGGATAAAAAATAAAATGTTTACTTTACGAAATATAAGTAATTATTTATTCTTATTAGTTACATACGTAATTTAGGATTCGCGGTTTATTAAGATTTTGATATTTACGACGGTTCGTGGATCTCGGTGTTGTAGTTATTTAGTACCACGCATAAACACACAAAAAGCAGTCTAAATAATATGATTATAATAAATTATAAATTATTGTTTTCTATTCAGGTGAACTTAAACTCTGAATGCAAAATTTGATTTTCCATGACTCTATATTTAAAAATGACTCAGAAAGGAAGAAGATTGATTGAAGTTGGTTGTTTTTATAATTCACTATTTCCACCAATAACTGAACACAGCTTAATAATAGAGCATTTTCAATAATACTTTTATTAATTACTCGGGTGCTTTATTTGAAAATCACGTGTCAACAGAACTTTTTAATTAAAACCCGTTGATTAATATGCCATTTTTGCCGGTAAACTACGGCTATGAAACTGGGATTATCGCCTACAACTTCAGCGTTTCCACAAACACATGATATTTACGTATAACCTCTTTACTCTATAATACCTCTTTTGTGAGAATACTGACTGGCTGGTTATAAAGGTTATGTCAGAATACGCCCATGTCACTAACCTTTCTCGAAGCACAACACATTCAATCCATCACTTGGAAATACGCGAACAAGTCGATCAATTGTCCGATATATTATAATGATTATCACACGATGCCGGTAGAAGGCGGCATGACGACGTCCGCCGCACACGCCGCCACACTAATCAGTAATCGTTGCCGGGAAGGGAGGCTGCGTCGCTCTCCGTACCCGCCCCGCACCGCGCGCGCCTCACCCCCGCGCGTAGCTTGACGCCCGTAGACGCGCACGTAGGCATCAAATGTATATACAAATACTAATGAACGTGTAGATTTTGTTTTTAATTAAAAATGAACACATTTTATTGTTTTAATAGCCTTAATGGGTCTTCCGTGACCATGTTTGCTTTAAAATATCCGAAACGTCGAGAATCTAAAAATCTTAATAAGCCACGGTAAAGTTCGTGAAAAGTTGTTTCATTATGAGAGTTAAGTTTGCGTAAACATTAGAAAACAATATACTTAAAAATAATTTCAATTTGATGAGCATAGTTTAAGGTTGAAATAGAAAATGGGTTAATAGATAAAGCTCTAGCTTTCATATCAACGTAATATCGAGAATGTCTAGATTACTAAGGCAATTTTTAAAATACACATAAAATTCAGTATTAATATGATCTATAATATTTTGGTTTTTTGTTATTATATGCCCTTTATCATAATATACGATTTGTTATCATAATATACGAAATACGATATACGATTTTTAACTTCATTGTATTTTCAAATTTCAGTTTGATAATTTATAAATATTTTTAAATAAATATAATTTGACTGAAACTTAATAGTCTTATAATTAAGCGCTGATATCAGATGTAATTAGATTACAGCATGATATTGATGTGTATAATCTGAAATGTATGATGTACAGCAGTGGACGGATAAAGGCTGATGATGATGATGATTATAATCTGAAATCAATCCAATCGGTTCCAAATAAGAATATTTATGTTATAAAAGACATACGCGAAACTAAAGTGAAAAATATTATAAATAATACGTTTTAAAGAACTGAATACCACCATGTTACTGAGTTGTCTGGACTAGTTCCAGGTGAACTAGTTTATGTTCATGGGCGATGCTGACTTGCCATCAGGTGGCACGTTTCAGTTTTGCCAGTTTGTCTATACAACTAACATATAAATATAAAAAGTGTGTGTGTACTTATGTACACGCGTTAGAAGTTATACTCCTTAAAGAAAAATACATAGTACAATTTCATTACACTGTCACCTTTTTGCTTATTGTGTAGTTAAAAACTATATCTTCTTCTGACGTCTATACTGTCATTATGTGAAAATTGTTATATAAAATAATTTTGATTATAGCTAACTTTAGGGTGTCGGTTTTTCGTGACGGTGTGAGCGCGCTTCGTAAAAACATACTCTCATCATTTTACCCTAACGCGCCAAAAGAAGTATAACTTCAAAAATTAAATTTAATATCTTACTAATACCAGCTACCAAAATCCCTATGTTAATCTGTACAGCAGTTTTATACCTCACGCCGCATCCGCGAACCACGTGCGTGGCTACTCTGTGTCCGTAGTACGTTGAGCCGAGCTTTAGGGCTGACAAACGCAAAATATTCAAAATTATAAATTATCATTCAGTTATAATATTGATATTATGAATCTGGTGGAAAATGCTGCTTAGGTATAAAAGAAAAGAAAGTGTTATAAAAAAAAGAAATTGAAAAAATTATGAACTGTCAAACACCGAAAACGTTTTTACTAAAGAGATGAGAAATTTGTTATTTTGGTTTATATTATTTAGTACTTTTCACTGTATTATAATATCTATGGACGCTTTCACACCACGTCAATCTGGTCCCGTGGTAAGTTCTCGAAGACCTTGTGACGGGTACCAGACAACGGAAATATATATTTAATACTTTTATACTATACACATATTTAAGATTTTTATTATATATTACACATATTTAATACACATCCATGACCAAGGAACACAGAAAATATTTTTGTTCCCAGGCGGGATTCGAACCCGCTACCTCCGGCTTGAGCGCCAACGCGCTTACCACTAAGCCACAGAGGTCGTCAAAATTTAATAATATTAAAGTTTGTTTTTATATAGAACTACTAGCTGTTGCCCGCAGCTTCGCCCGCGTTAACTTTTAAAATTTGAGGGGTTGACCACCCTTATCACTTAGAGGTATGAAAAATAGATAGTAGCCGATTCTCAGACCTACTGAATACGCATATAAAATTTGGTAAAAATCGGTAAAGCCGTTTCGGAGGAGTACGGTAACTAACATTGTGACATGGAAATTTTATATATTAGATGAAAATATAACATATTATGATAAAATATCCCGTAATGCTTTTCTTCTTTAAGAAAATTCAATTTTACTGCTGTTCTAATTTAAAAAAAAATGGTGTTAAAATATCTACATAAAATCAGTCGATTACCTACTAATATTATTTAAGTATCTTTGCAAATTTAAAAAAGTTCCTATGGATGTATCATTTAAAATATTAATAGGTAAAACCGTGATATAACAAGTTTTAACATCTCAAAATAAATTGAAAATCACGAAAAAAATATCGAACCCACAATGGGACGATGGAAAACCAAGAGAGAGTTCAGACTCTTCGATGTCTGTTACAAGAAATAGAAACGCTTGGTCTAAAACATGAAATAAAATTACATTTTAAATAAATAATCTAAAATTAGCGCAGAATAAAAAGTTTTATGACACAAAGCGGATGAAATTTAAATTTTCATAAGCGCGACCCTGACCACGACGCATGCGCAGAACCGCGAAGTGATCTTAACTCTATCTTTTAAAATGCACTTGCACTTCCATTTCAACACTTCGAACCGATTGGAAAGTATAATTCAATGTTTGGATTTAGAATTAACACAGGTACATGTAGGAATTAACTGTGATATGCAATGCGATAATGTTGAAAGAAAAGCTGGAGGAGGCGAGGTCTTCATCTTCAGTCTCATGATATTTCTACCCCTCCCCGGGTAGGTCTCCTAGTCACACTTGTGAGACCCCCCCCCCTAGTGTGACGTCACATATTTTGAATTTTTTACAAATTGAATATAATTCGTGTAATAGCTGAGACATTGCGATGTTAAAATGTGACGTCACAAAATCTAGGACCCCACCCCATGTTACACAGTGTCACACCTGGTCAACACCGTACGTCCCTCCTAACGTGTGACGTAATTTATGGACAACCTTATACAACACAGGTCACCATGGTTCAGGCCTTGACG
Source organism: Helleia helle (assembly GCA_963853865.1). Classification (NCBI taxonomy): domain Eukaryota; kingdom Metazoa; phylum Arthropoda; class Insecta; order Lepidoptera; family Lycaenidae; genus Helleia; species Helleia helle. Next base: position 10,952,462 of record OY971433.1, on the reverse strand, counting down.
TGGCGGTGGGGCTCAGTAGCCTAGGGTGAGCCCAGCACCTTGGGCGAAGCCAATTGAGCCGAGGGGGCTCTTTTTACCCCTCTTATAAGAAGAGGGGACAAAAGAGCAGGGGGCAAGGGGTGAGGATGGGAACCTCACCCCATTGTACTGTCCCGACGTTGGAAGGGGTTGTTCTGTGGTGCGGGACAACCCCTATGTGGAGGTGGCGTCGGTCCCTTGCGGGACTGACTAGCCGTCGAGGTGCCATGTTAGCTTAACAGATCCGGGGCACCTCACCAAGGCGGCACTGGTGGCACTCGCCGGGTTTTAGTGGGTAGAGCTGCGTCCATTTACCATCTTTCGGGCGCAGCGATTCCCACATAACCACCTGGGGAGACCCACTCCCCAGGCGGGATGCCTCAGAGCATTTCCCGGCGTAAAAGAAAAAAAAAAGGCCCGAGTGGGCTTTTTTATGTTCATGTGTCCCTACATCAGCCGACATAGAGTCATATTATATCAAAAACATTTTTTTGTTTATCGCTGAATAAGCGACATAGATGTTAAACATATTGTCAAGTCCACGTAAAAAATGTTTAATGACTATCATTATTATCGGTGACGACCTCTATATGACGACCTCTGAGGCTCAAGGGTTAGCGCGTTGGTGCTCAAGCCGGAGGTAGCGGGTTCGTATCCCGCCAGGGAACAATAAAGTTTTCTGTGTTCTTGGGTCATGGCTGTATATTAAATATGAGTATTATATAATAAAAATCTTAAATTATTAAAATAATTAAATTATTAAAAAATAAAAAAAATAAAATTATTAAATATATTTCCGTTGTCTGGTACCCGTAGGCCGTAGGTTCTTCGAGAACTTACCACGGGACCAGATTGACGTGGTGTGAAAGCGTCCATAGATATTATTATTATCAGTATCTTTCATCCACTGCTGGCGTATTTCAATGAACGCCAAGACGGCCGATCAGTCGGATCGGCCGGCCGACCTTGTGGCGGACCAATCAGCGCCACCATCCTAAATCACGCTATCGAAGTTCCACAGTTCGGCGCTATATTTATACGACAGCTGAAATTATAACAAGGGTCTGTCTGTCTGTGCCTTACCAAGCATACCATCTCGGTCGTTTGGAGATCTCCCTTTGTCGCTTCCCATATATATATTTCACAACCGCAAGGAGGTCGTTTTCCTATCCAGCAGTTAGTCATTAATAGAGCAGTGCGCTCTATTGATGACTAAAGTTACAACATGTGATGAGTATTGACGCATGGAAGTTCACCAATATATTACATCATTAGCTGACTAGTATCAACACATAGACCAGAGATTCCTAAGCTATGGTCCGTGTATCCCTAAGGGATTATAGAAAGTGGTTTCGTGGTAACGGGAATATAAATTTATTGTAACTATTCATAACAAAGACGTATGTTACGGCTACTCCGGATTCTACGGATAGTTTAGAACTCTTTAGTTGCTTAGAAAATAGATCAATAACTTACTTAAATTCGATAGAAACCTTATTTTTATTCGGTTCTACAGCACGTGTACTTAATTACATTCAGAAGGGGTCTGACTACGTAGTATTCTCTATATAGTTTGTGGTCTGACAGATATTATATTGAATTTTAAAAGTTGTCCATGACTACGAAAAGTTTAAGAAACCCCGCCGAACAAGTATATATATTTATAATTTTTCCGAAATAAAAACTATTTTATCAACGGGATGTTTGGGATAAATAAAGAGTACATTTGGTTTGGTACAAGGCCGTATGAATAAAACCTTCGCCGGGCCGGTCGTTACGGCGGTAATGAAAATCAAGTCAAAATGTGAATCCGAGCCGTAAGCGATAAAATTCTATGCGTTTTTATTTTCCTTATAAAAAGTCCGAACTAGCCCAATACGAAAATAACTGTCCCCAAGATACTTGGCTCAAGTTTTATTTGGATGAAAGTCCATGTAAATGTTATCATCAGAATAGTCCACTACAGGGTTCTTATTTTTGACTTGACAACGTCTAATAAATCTATGAACACCGGCTGCATGCACGAAAATGTCCCATCACGCTCGTCCCGTTACGCTCATTGTACGTTTGCGTTTTGTTATGACGTTGTCGCTTTAAACTATCGTCCGTAAACCAACTTTACAGACAATCATTTTTTTTATAGAAGAGGGGGCCAACGGACAGTCGTTTCGCCTGGTGGTAAGTGATAAGCGACGTCCATAGACACCCGCTACATCATTAGCAGGTGCGTTGCCTTTCAAAAATAAGTGTGCTCTTTTCTTGAAGATTTCTATCTAGAACTCTATATCTCTTGGAACGATCCTGTGGTTTTTTTTTTATGTTAGTTGGATAGGCAAACTGGCAAACGTACCACCTGATGGTAAGTGGTCGACGTCTCCCATGAACATAAACTAGTTTACCAGGAACTAGCCCAGGCAACTCATTTATGTGTTGCCTATCCTGAGACATAAGATGTTAAGTCTCGGTGCCAGTAATTACACTGCCTGTCTTGCCCTTCTCTCCGAAACACAGCAAAGCTATTTCACGGGAGAAACAAGCAAGATGGTGGTACCCATGCAGCCGGGAGCGCGGCACAGCGCTTCCCTCCCACCGGTAAAAGCGCATACCTTGCTTTTTCTTCCGTAAAAAAGTGTTTATTTGAGTAGAGAGTACATACCATACGGCATACAGCATATCGGTTGCCAGTATGCAAGTCCAACCCGACGCCAGGAGGGCGTGTGGTCGCAGACTGCACGGTTGGAGCAACCCCCCACTTTTACAAACCAAAAGTGAGCCAAATGGGCTCACACTAATTCAATGTAGCATTAGGGCCTTCGGGCCGTTAGAATAGATCCATCCGAAAAAAGAAAAAGTATGCCAGTATCTATTAGCATAAAACCTTAGATCACCTGATTCTCGAAGTCCCTATTTTCACTAGCTTATTTGCCTATATGTTCTCTTTTTTGTGGGCAGGCAAGACCAGAACCACTTGATGTGAAGTGTTAACGTCGCCCATGAACCTATAGTTCATTTGAGACTTGCCCGGGTATCTCTTCATTGCATTACATTTCATTCCCTACCCTGAGACAATAAGATGGTAAGTCTCGAAAGAAAGTTTTGGTAAATTAAAAAGCGAGTTTTTTCTGTTAGTCTATACAGATAAATAAAATTGGAGTGTCTGTTTGTAATATTAAAATAACCGGTTTTTGTAAATCTAAGTTAACGCGGGCGAAGCTGCTGGCAACAGCTAGTTCTATAATAAAATAGCAGAGGTGCCGTTTTATGATAAGTTGCCTAGTTGTAGTTGTTCGATGCGTAATATTTACGTATTACGCGATAGCATACACGCTGCGTAAACGCCGCATCAACACGACAAAAACGCTGCGTTCTCGCGACGTCTTTTGAGTCCGCTGCGTCAAAGCCGCGCGTGTGCATACAGTCAACGTTGAGAGGTGGCATTTTGTTGTTAGCAATGTAGTCAATATCTAGAGATGCAAGGTAAGTCTCGGTGCCAGTAATTACACTGTCTGTCCGGTCCTTCTGGGGACATCCATAAATTACGTCACACGAATTTCATGATATTTTTTTCATTGTTTTTCAAATAGCGATAAATTTTATACATTGATTTAGTTTATTAATTTAAGAAGTTACTTAATTTGTTAAGTAAAATTAAAAAGAATATGTTTTTCTTAAAAGTAGATTTATGTATACTCACTCCTGAAATAGTAACTAAGTGGAAACTTTACTGGCTTATGTTCTGATAATTTTGTGTAATATTTTGTAATATTATATTGCTGTATGTTTCCTTAGTAAAATAAATAAATAAATAAATATTTGGACCTCTCTCCCGTCCTTGTCATACATAATCACATTTATGATACCCGCCCCTCCCTTTGCAATTTTTGCATAAATAAATTGATAAATTAAAACACCTCTTCCGAAATTAGTTTTTTTTTGGTTTAAATTGTTTTTAATTTCGTTTTTTTATTAGATCACAGTAGTCTTATGTGACGTCACAAAATCTGGAAGCCCTCCCACCCCTTGTCACATAATGTCACACTTCGTCGACCTCTCCCCCCTAACGTGTGACGTAATTTATGGAAGGCCCCTCTTTCTGAAACACAACAAAGGAATCGGAAGAATTAAACATGATGCGTATGTGCATCAGATGATGATGATGATGTACAGATGCGGTAAAAACGTATCCTTCCCATCGGTAGTTGTATGTTCCTTTTTTTCTATCACTATAATTTTAAAGGTATGTATAACGTTCCTCTCTCTATTTCTCTATCTCCGTTCTTCTTCTCTATCGTCCATTTCTCTATCTCTACAATAATTTATATATTACATGAGATATTCCTCCTGTTATGTTCTCGCTCACATTAAAACTCAAATGAGTTTCACCCTTAAGGGACAGTGTTTCTGAACAACAAAACTAGAACGCATACTAAAATATGTAATTCCATGTTTTGAAACAAACGTCTGAAATCTGAATACAATTTTTAAACGTGATTTAAATTTAGTAAAAGCTGGCCCGTTTTGCATAAATTGTAATTTGGTAAATAATAAATCTGTCATCCTTCTTGGCCTCGTTTCAGGGGTTGATTTATGTCCAATGATAGAAAGTCAGTTTTTCTGCTAAAAAGCCTGTTACAAATAAATAGCCTGTAATTACAAGAAAAGCCAGATTTTTGTCCATACTTATTCTGTATTTGTTTATATAATAAGCCTACAAAAAGATTTCACAACGTTCATCTCAAATGTTTTCTTTAATAACAACTACGAATAAATAATAAGTCAGGAAGTCTAACTCAGAACAAATGACACATAAAAAGTGGGCCTACTTCAAACCAAAACGACGTATGATTTAAAATACCAATCACTTTCCAGGTTACAAATAGACGTCATTGGTGATTTGTTAAATTTCAGAATAAATTCAGGTATTGGTCGGCGCGCATGCTGCAATGTCACCTATGACAGTCGAGTGATAGCTGCGTGGACGATGTCATGCAATAAGTGAACCAAGTCAATAATAAAACAATATTATTTAATATTTTACAATAATTTCTTTCGGCCGAGTCCACCGACGCGCCACAATCGTAACATACTGTTACTGACTCCCTGTGGGCCGTCCGGCACAGGTACTCACCAAAGCAACCATGCCTGGTGAGCACCTGTGTCAGACGGAAGGTGACGGGGTTTGTGCTTATGGCGCATCCAACGCTCGAGGACTGAATGCAAAGCAACCGTTAGGCTTTTGTCATACGACTGCCATGCCTGGTCCTCCCCCCACCTCCGTATTAATGCTCCTGTCCTAGTCGGCGAACCCGTAGGATCTAGTAAAACGTAAGGTTCTCGCCGGGAGCCCTCCTAACCAAGACATATGAATGCGTCTCGGCAAGAACCTCCGCCACAAATTCCCACGGGGGGTCACCGGCTAGATCAGTAGGCTGTCACCCACGATACTGTTCGGTACCAGCTGGGCCTTATCCCTCGCGGTAAAGTGACCCGCCCAAATGGATGCACCATACATCGCCATACTCCGGAGTATAGCTGCCTGCACGCGGCGCTGGTTCCTTCGAGGTTCGGGAGGAGTCTGCCCAGCGCACTTGCCGCCTTCACGACCTTCAATCCCAATATTGACAAATGTGGGCCGAAGGTCCACCCTCCGTCTCCGTCCCTTGATGAGGGTAGTTCCCGGATGGTGTCCTTTACGGCCGGTCCCGCGGAAGAGAAGGACTTTGGTCTTCTCAACTCTGACCCGAAGCCCTAACCTCTCTATGCGGCTGATCACGAGGTCGAGTCCGACTTTGGCCAGCCGCACCGCCTAGCTCCTTATCGGCTCTTCCCCTTGTCTTTCAAGCTTAATTGCAGCTAACTACTTATTTTGCCGCATTGGATCGGCTGGGATACTAAAAGAAAACAAAGCAAGCAAAATGCACAATCATTTTTAAAATACCTCAATTATATCGATATACATTTAAATAATGATAAAAATATAAACATATTAGGTATATTATACATTTCATGAAGAATAAATAAAATACCTTCTACATTGGTTCAAATATTGACTGACTTCATTTTGCTTAGTATTGACCATCTCGGTTTGCTTATTACATTAACGTATTTGAATATAATATAATTTTACTACTATTTACTAGTGAGAAGTAATCCCTGGAGGTTTTGATTTTGTATGGCTCCTGCACCACTTCACTACAAATGATGGCATGATGATTAGCAGCTGCAATTCATAATGAAAAAACGAAAACGTATGCGTAAGTTTGACGTGTGTTCGCTTGTAAGAAAAATGTCCGACTGATGACGCGCTGGACACGACTTTTAAGCCCCGCCTACTTGGACACGACTTTTGTTGGGTCATTTTTATAACGCAGTTACATTTCCTGACTTATTATTTATTCGTAGAATAACAAGTAAAAAGGTTAACAATACCAGAAAGGAATTACTCGAAAATAATTTGTCCAAGTGCGATTGGGATACAAATAAATTTATATTACAATTATACCAAAAAAATTTGGCTGTCTGAAAAGTTGGTTTATGGACCATGGTTAACGTGACAACGTCATAGCAAAATGAGCGTAACGGGACAATGAGCGTTACGGGACAATGAGTCATAGCGTTTATCGATTTATTAGACGTTATCACGTCAAAAAATATATATCTGCTGGATATAGGTCTATTTCAACTAACATTAAGACGGCAGATTGCCGACTCGCGCCCTACTAGGACGGGCCAATGCACGGAGATTGCCGTCCCACGTCTCGGATTACTTTACCGGTGGAAAGAATATGGGTACCATCATCTCGCTTGTTTCTCACAGCTTCGCTGTGTTTCAGAGAGAAGCAGGACAGTCAGTGTAATTACTGGCTTAAGACTTAACATCTTATGTCTCAGGATAGACAACACATGAATAAGTTGCCTGGGCTAGTTCCAGGTAAACTCGTTTACATTCATGGGTGACGTCAACCACTTACCATCAGGTGGCACGTCACCAGTTTGCTTATCCAACTAACATAAAAAAAAACAATCAAAATGATAATACTACAACCTCACATAAACATCGACAGTAGCTGATTCTAGTTACTTTTTATAAGTCGAAAATGATTGATATCGAAAGTACATTACAGCTTATCATTTAAAGTCACCTTAATCATCATCATCATCATCATCATCATCATCATCATCATCATCATCCTCTATCCGTCCACTGCTGAACATAGGCCTCCCCCAATGAACGCCAAGATGGCCGATATTTTATCCTTTTTTAGGAAGAAACCTTCTTAGTATATACTTAGAAGGAATCCCTAAAATTCACACTACAATAAAATCATATACAATTTATGTAAGTAAATAAGTTTCAGAGTTTTATTTATGTATCTTGTACATATTATATATAGCGTGGGCACATACTATATATTCTCCTGAATGCCTCTTAAATTGGAACTCGTGTCGTCTCTAAACAGTAACTTTATCACTTGGAAAATGGAAAACTAACCGCAATGAATATGACTCTCATGAGACACCCGGCACATATGAATAAAACTTAATACACATATATGATAGCGTCGTGCCATTTGCCGTCGCGGCATATAAGTCCATTTTACTGCTAACGTGCCTATAGATATTTCACATCAAAAAGTAGGTGTTGCCCGCAGCTTCGCACGCGTTAACTTATTTAGATCCGCATTGATAATGATTATTTAATATCCTAAGTTACTCTTTATATCATCAGCTATATGCTAGTGAAAACCCCATCAGAATAGTGAAAATCTGTTAAGAAATTACAAACAAACATTGACCCCTAGTTGCATGTGGATACTATTAGCAATAAGTCCTTTTGATGTTTCGAGAGAGTGCCATGCTGCAGCCAGATTGGGCCGGCACGACCGGGGTGGTGCCTCTCGCTCACATAGTACCGGCGTAAAGTGACAGCTATCCCATTCGTGCGATTTGTAAATTTCTGGAGGCCCATTAGGGATAGGGAAAATGAGAGCAACGCGTCTGCATAATCTTTGGTTGTGCGTTGGTACTTGGTAGTCACGGTTTCTACTTCTCGCTTACTCTATTAAGCTATAAAAGAGACAGAGATAAGTAGAGCGGCATGCTTAAGTTATTACTAAAATGATACAGTGTGTATACTATCTGCTATAATATCTGTATATGTGTGGTATAGTCTTCATAGGATTTAGGCTGAAGCCTAAATAGACTTAATAAAACAAGATCAAAAACAAATATTGTCTATAGCCGGCGGGCCCGCTGAAGGGCGCATGAGGTATAATAAAATAAACATGTTTTTCCTCCGACACTATTGATTTGATCGAAGCGGGCTAGTTCATATATAAAATAAATAACTTTCGCATAATTTTATGAATATATTATGTATTTAAGGATTAAGACTAGACCACACATTCATCATTTTTATTGACGTCATCCTACTCGGACACAAATCAAATTGAATCTAACATTGAAATACAAATGTTTGACTTGACACATCATTGTGTCGGGACTGCTTAGCAAAAAAAATCCCAAGTTCGAATCCCACCGATGTCAGGTGACTTTTTAATATTTTTCCTATTTGGTGTCCTTTTTTTTTCTTTAACGCCGGAAAATGTTCTGAGGCATTCCGCGGGGGAGTGGGTCTCCCAAGTGGGTATGTGGGACTCGCTGCGCCCGAAATCTGGTAAGTGGACGCAGCTCTATCCACTAAAACCCGGCGAGTGCCACCAATGCCGCCTTTGGTGAGGTGCCCCGGATCTAATAAATAAACAGGGCGCCTCGACGGCTAGTCAGTCCTGCAAGAGACCGACGCCACCTCCACAGAGGGGTCGTCCCGCACCACAGAACAACCCCTCCCAACGTCGAGACAGTACAATGGGGTGAGGTTCCCATCCTCACCCCTTGCCTCCTGCTCTTTTGTCCCCTCTTCTTATAAGAGGGATACAAAGAGCCCCCTCGGCTCATTTAGCTTCTCCCAAGGTTCTGGGCTCACCCTAGGCTGCTGAGCCCCACCGCCACGTCAAGGCCATAACCATGGTGGGGACCTATTTGGTGTCCTACGACACCACACGGTTTTATTTTTTATTAATATTTTAACTTTTGAATTCTTATACCTACTTACCTAAAAGTGTCGCACCGTGTCGTTTCGTGCCCCTGAAGTACAGTGCTACATAGTGTGGTCTAACCCTTAGAGTTTTGAATTTCTATATATGCATAACATATAGATTCTTATTTGTGTATAAATGAATAAGGTTACATTTTTTCTTCCATTTAATAATAATATCTATGGACGCTTTCACACCACGTCAATCTAGTCCCGTGGTAAGTTCTCCAAGAACTTGTGTTACGGGTGCCAGACAACGGAAATATATTTAATACTTTTATACTACACATATGTTTAAGAATTTTATTATATAATAAACATATTTAATACACATCCATGACTCAGGAACACAGAAAATATTTTTGTTCCCTGGCGAGAATCGAACCCGCAACCTCCGGCTTGAGCGCCAACGCGCTCACCACCGAGCCACAGAGGTCGTCAATTTAATGGTCGGTAAGAGATGAGCTACTGCACCTATATTAGCGTCCTCCTTATTACACTATACATCTATAATAAGCAGAAGGCACACACCACGTTTTGAGAAAGCTGGGTAGGTAGGTACTGGCACCGAAACATAGCTTCTGTCTAAGGTAAGGATAAATGATCCAAATAAAAATAACCCTGGGGTGCCAGCAGGCATGCGACAGAATCAGCAATTTAGCAAGCTGGTTTGCTTATTGCGAATCCCGAGAGTCTATAAATCCTCAGCAAGCAGATATATTTATAGCATGCAGGAACCAGCCCTTCTACTTCGACTAGATATAGGAAGAATGCCATTTCATATCTGAATATTTTACTACTTTATTATTGTCTATTTAAAAATAGTATCAATAGATTAAATACAATTAGTTAATGTTAATTAAAACTGACGATAATATTGTAACCAATTTTCAGTTCAAATAAAATTAAATTTGCTATTCTAGTCAGTTAAAAATGTACTTTTGTTAAAGACTTAATCGCTGTAAAAACTAGGCCTTCCAAATTAATTCAATAAAATGTAAGCTTTAATAGTGTATGTGAGTATATCAAAATTCCAGTTTTAAAAAACGACATCAACAAATGGGGTCCCCCATTCGAGGGGTGTGAAGAGGGGAGCGGAGGCCATTGTTCTACACCAGGTGACAGGTCGGAAGACAGGCCGGACTAAATACTAAAGTAGGGTCGCAAACTCACCGTAAAACTGTCACAGATTTTATGTCACATTTGACGGGTTGTGTTTATAGGAGCTCCGACGTTATGAAGTGAAGATATCAACGGAACATTTTTAAGTATAATGTTTTTTAACAATTAAACTATTATTATAACTAATAGCTATTTTAATTGGAATATTTTTGTACACTTTATTGAAAGATATATCTTTATATATAATTTTCTTAATTCTTTTGTACGCGGGTTTGTCACCTAGCCCTACCTAAACGCCTGAACTGATTTGGATAAAACTTTGTTAGTATATTTTCTTAGTGGGTCCTCGAATAGTTTGAAAATACAACTAGACCCAGCAAATGGTGTGGTGTTTTTTCATGAAAAATTGATTTTCTGCACAATTCTACCTTCATAATAATGATTATTATTTTTTATTAAAAAAATATTACTTAAACATTATTATTATTACATAATATAAAAGTAACAAACAAAATATTATGTTTTCTGCAGCGCCCCCTGTAGGGCTAGCATTCGCGCACGACAAAATTTTGTCTACGCCTTTTCTCGTATTATTTCATATAAGTAATACGAGGTAAGGGGTAGATACAATTTTGTCGTGCGCGAATGCTAGCCCTACAGGGGGCGCTGCAGAAAACATAATATTTTGTTTGTGCAGCTACTACCAAGTCCGTTTTGGATGTGGTTTCCGGTTATAGGTTCGGTTTAAATTGTGTTGCATGTTCTTAAAAATGTGTTACGGTGACACCTCACTAGGGGGCGCTGCAGTTAACATTGTTTTTACAAAACCAAAACTTCTGGTCCGATTTGGATGCGGCTTTTAATAATGGGTTTGTGGTTGATTAGTGAAGATTTTTAAATAGGTGTTACGGTATTAACTCACTAGGTGACGCTGCAGTAATATCTAGTCCGATTTTCATGCGATATTCATTATAGGGTTTGTTGTTGATCAGTAAAGGTTCTTAAATATATACCACCGATACGGTGGTAAATCACTTGAAGGCGCTGCAGTCATTAATATATTTAATTTTAGCTTCTACATATTTAATATTAATTAGTTTTATAGAGCATACTCTATAAAAAGTTTGAAATAAAAAGCAAAATTAAAAATTTTGAAAAAAACCCACGACGGTGAAAACATAATTGAAAAATGATAAAATAATTAAAAAACCCCGACATTTAATATCAGTTTTCATAGCACTTCCCTACGCACCTATTTGGTTCTCGAAGACGTAGATGTGGCAATAATTAAATGTGTATTATTCAAGTCCCTATGAACTTAATATAAAACCCAATATAATCCGTCGGGGGCTGCCATCACTATTTTAAATTTCAACATAAATATAAAAAAGCAAAATTACACATAAAAACCCCACGATGGTTAAAATGCAGGTAATTGAAAAAGAATAAAATAATTAAAAAATCCTCGATTTAAAGAATTTATGCAACTAGAGATAATAAACGTAAAAAAATGTTCCCATTTTTCTCCAAAACTACTAGTCAAATTTTGATGCGGTTTCATCACTGTTTTAAATTTGAAGAAATATAAGTATAGCAATAAAATATCTCTAAATTATTCACGTTACTATAAAACTACAAATCTAGTCCATTCAATGGCAGCCCCCGACGGATTATATTGGGTTTTATATTAAGTTCATAGGGACTTGAATAATATGTTATTGCCACATCTACGTCTTCGAGAACCAAATAGGTACGTAGGGAAGTGCTATGAAAACTGATACTCTGTTGTTTAAATGTCGGGGTTTTTTAATTATTTTATCATTTTTCAATTATGTTTTCACCGTCGTGGGTTTTTTAAAAAATTTTTATTTTGCTTTTTATTTATGAAGTTAAAAATGATAATGACTTATTCTAAACTAGAGTACGCACTCCTTTTGCTATGACTGTAGATTGTAGAGACTATGATAGATGGCTGAAGATCGTGAGCATAGATACTTTGGCCAAAGTAGGCTTACAAAAATACTGATCGTAATATTGATACCCAAGTCATTAGTAACGGTTAGAGGCGTAACTTTGTTAGTAGAGCCTCTGACGAGCTAACATCAATCATTGTGCCTGCGACAGACCCTGAACTTACTTCAGGTCTACGGAACCTTCGAGAATAGTTTATTAAACGCTCTGTAGATCTTGAAACACTTATAATTTGAATGCTATGATCTTTGTCGTGGAGTAACATTACATTACACAAAAAGATTGAATTCAGTTTGATTAACCTTAACACCAACTGTGAACATAGTTGGTGTACGAGGGCGGCACTGAAAATTTCGGAAATCAAGGAAGTGACACAACATTACTACTCGTATTTAAAAATGTATTTATTGCTTTTCGAAGTATTCTCCGCGAAATTTGACACATTTTTCCATACGATGGAATCAATCATTGAAGCAACCATTCCATTCGGAAGTTGGGGTCTCCAAAATGGCCGTTTTGTAGGCGTCCACAGCTTTTTCACGCGATGAAAATCTCTGACCACGCAATTTTATTCTTTATTTTAGGGAAAGTATAGAAATCATTAGGGTTTAGGTCGGGGCTGTACGGCGGATTGTCTAATATTTCTATGTTTTCTTGCTCTAAAAACTCTTTTGTTCTGTGCGCGGTGTGAGAACTCGCATTGTCGTGATGGAGGATGATGCGGCGGTTGCAGTTCTCTTTACGGAGTTCAGAAACGACCTGTGGCAAACAAATGCTAGCATACCATTCTGCATTATCCGTTCCTTGTCCCTCAAGAGGAATAGTTGCAACATGGCCGGTTTTGGAGACAAACGTGGCCACCATTTTTTTTGCAACACTCCGTGAACGAACAATTTTTGTTGGCTTTAACTCATTTTCGAACACCCAAACTCGTGACTGGTTTTTTGTTTCGGGTTCGTACCTGTATATCCAGGTTTCGTCATCTGATACGATGTTGTATACAGCATTTGAGGATCCTGCGTGGAATCTTTCGAGAGTTCTGACGCACCAAGTAACGCGAGCCGCTTTTTGCTCTTCACAGAGCAAATGCGGTATCCATCGGGAAAACAACTTTTCTACATCTAATTGTTCATGCAAGATTATTTGTATTTGACTCATGCCAATGTCTAAAGTTGCATCATCACTGATCATCACTGAGCTTGACACGTCCACGTTGGAATTCAGCAAACCAGCGATAAATTGTGGTTTTGAATGGGGCTTCATCACCAAATGCAGAAATCATCCGGTCAACACACTGTTTTTGTGTTAAACCACTTCGAAAGTCATAATAAATCATCGCTCTAGAATTTTCTCGAGTCAATTCCATTTTCTCAACGACTAAACAAGTTTGACAAGACCTTGTAACAAGACCGAGAATCTTTTTTTAAATAAATAAATGGTATTCGATTTTTAAAACCTCCTTGGTTTTAAAAATCGAATTTTCCATTAAAAAGATTTTAATACGACAGGTAATAATTTAATCCCAGATATATTCCATTCCCGATACTTTTAGTGCAGCCTATGTATCCGAAACGTTGAGAATGTAAAAATCTTAAACGCGATAAAACCTGGCAAAAATTATTTAGGTAATTCATAGTGTCAAGCGGTTGTCCAGAGGTAGAACACTACTGGGGCTACCTGAATCACCCCCATGTATTCTGATCTTTAAATTATGTTCATGGGCGACGCTTACCATCGTGTGGCTCGTCTGCCCGTTAATAATAATATCAACCCTTATATGTCCCACTGCTGGGCACGGTCACCTCCTCGAAATCAGGCGAGGAGGGTTTTGGACCATACTTCAGCAATCGCTGGCCCAATGCGGATTGACGAACTTCCACCCCTTCAAAGACTTTTAATCTCATCGCCTAATCGGGCATGCTGGTTTCCTCACGATGTATCCTGCACAGGCGAGCAAGCGATAGTCTCATGTTCAGGTGTACATAGAAATTTTTGAAAAACCCAGTTCTAGGCGTCATAGGGTCAAGATCGAATCTCTCGGCTCTCACTGAAAAGGCCGAGCCCACACCCACGAGCCCATCGTCACTCACAATTTGTCTATCAACAATCACAAAGTTTATAAACCATCCAAACTATCAACACTAGATTAAATGTCGTATCATACAATATATTAATTTGCCAATATTATTACATTGAAGGAAGCATAATATTATGTTCAGCAGTGGACGATGAAGGCTGATGATGATGATTATGATAATATAACGCAACAAGCATCTACATATTGGTATTTGGTAACCGCTAGAATAACATAGAGACAGTCCCCGCCATGGTTCACTTGACGTGTCGGTGGGACTCAGTAGCCTAGGGTGAGCCGCTGCACCATTAGCTTCCCTCTTACAAGAAGAGGGGACAAAAGAGCAGGGGCAAGGGGCGAGGATGGCAACTTCATCCTATTGTACTGTCCCGATGTCTGTGGTGCGGGACAACCCCTCTGTGGAGGTGGTGTCGGTCCCTTGGGGGACTGACTAGCCGTCGAGGTGCTCTGTTTGCTCTTTAGATCCGGGGCACCTCACCAAAAGGCATTGGTGGCACTCGCCGGGTTTTAGTGGGTAGAGCTAGGTCCACTTACCAGCTTTCGGGCGCAACTAGTCCCACATACACGCGTGGGGAGACCCACTCCCCCGTGGGATGCCTCAGAGCATTTCCCGGCGATAAAGAGGTACCGGTGGGAGGGAAGCGCTGTGCCGCGCTCCCGGCTGCATGGGTACCACCATCTTGCTTGTTTCTCCCGTGAAACAGCTTTGCTGTGTTTCGATGAGACTGTCTGTCTTGCCCTTCTCCAGCATTACTGGCACCAAGACTTAACATTTTATGTCTCAGGATAGGCAACACATAAATGAGTTGCCTGGGCTCGTTCCAGGTAAACTAGTTTATGTTCATAGCAACGTCGACCACTTACCATCAGGTGGCAAGTTTGCCAGTTTGCCTATCCAACTAACATAAAAAGAAAAAAAAACATAGAGACGGTAACGAGCTGATGTTCATAATTTGGTATATGATAATATAATCGTATACATTACAGAAGCAATCCATCAACACTCCAACCCTTGTCCAAAAAGATTAATCCTACAAATGATACAGAATGTTACATTACAAGAAATAGTAATATGTTAAGATAAACACAAAGAAATAAACATACATACAGTGGTATATATTAACAAACGTACACATTATTCTTTTTATTCATATTGTTATGCCGATTGCTGTTAGATTCAGTTTCCCTCGAAATTAGGCGAGGAGGTAAAAATAATAAAAAAATCTACTCAGTATTGTGTGTTTTAAGACATTTCTAGTCATGTTGGTGATTATATTTCTCTATTTACATAAATTATCATGCAGCATTTTTGTGTTTTTTGAAGTGAAACTTCTTTTCGCGCATGAGGGTAATTTTTTTTTCGGATGAAACGTCACGAAAATGTGCAACGTTTTTGTCAAAAAAGAGGGAGAGAGTGATTGAAACCGATTGAGAGATAGTGAGAATGGTGGAACGTGGCATGAAGCACATAGCCATGGAGTGAGAGTAGGGAGCAAGCGAGTGAGAAAGTTCGAGAGAGAAAGTGAGATAGAGCGAACGTCGCATTGCAAGTCTCGGAAATTTAAAGCTTTAGATTAGTATATATAAACGAGATTTAAAAATTAGTTTGCCAAATAAGTTTCACTTTTTTTTTTTTTTGTTTGTCTGTCACTGGCAGCACCAGTCGGATGTGACGCAGTTTACCTGTCTAGACAGGTAACTAACTGTCTAAATACATCAATTAAAGTAATTGATGTATACTTCCGGTGGCGCCAAAAGGATGTGCCATTCCTGAAGATAATATTGATTAATAGAAATTAAAGTTTAACATTAATAAATCTAAATATACTTGATTAATAATTCTTACAATTAATAATGTAGGTATTTACAATAAATATTTGTGATATTATGACGATATTTATAATATAACAACCACTTTATGGAGGTCGGTCACTTGGGAACTGACTAGCCGTCGAGGTGCCTTGTTTGCTCATTAGATCCGGGACACCTCACCAAAGGCAGCATTGGTGGCACTCGTCGGGTTTTAGTGTGTAGAGCTGCGTCCACCTTACCACCTTTCGGGCGCAGCGAGTCCTATATACCCGCCTAGGGAGACCCACTCCCCCGCGGGATGCCTCAGAGCATCTCCCGGCGTTAAAGAAATAAAACCAGCCAAGTGCTAGTCGGACTCGTGCGGGTTCCGTACCATTACATAATATACAACATTAGACACTTTAACAAAAATTAAGGTTTATGTTTATGGAATCAAATGTTTTTTTTATATATTTGAGTTGATTGCATGAAAGGTAAGTAAATTGCGGTTTACGATTTATGACGTATAAAAACTACTTACTAGATCTTGTTCAAACCAATTTTCGGTGGAAGTTTGAATAGTAATGTACATCATATATTTTTTTTAGTTTTATCATTCTCTTATTTTAGAAGTTACAGGGGGTGGACACACATTTTTCCACTTTGGAAGTGTCTCTCGCGCAAACTATTCAGTTTAGAATAAAATGGTATTACAAACCTCAATACCATTTTTGAAGACCTATCCAAAGATATCCCACACGGATGGGTATGATGAAAAAATCAATTTTGAGGTTTAGTACTCAGTATGGGGACCCCCAAAATTTATTGTTCTTTTTCTACTTTTGTGTCAAAATCTTAATGCGGTTCACAGAATACATCCATTTACCAAGTTTCAACAGTATAGCTCCAATAGTTTCGGAAGAAAGTGGCTGTGACATACGGACGGTAAGACAGACAGACATGACGAATCTATAAGGGATCCGTTTTTTGCCATTTGGCTACGGAACCCTAAAAGAGCAACAATAATGATAAGAATTATGATAAACATGTACCGTTTTTGCTTGATCATAATAAACATGGAGCGTCACAAAGTATGTACCTACTGTAAATTCCATGGAGGGTAATTTAAATAAAAATATAAACAGATTTCAGTTTTTCATCACGGAATGAGCAAAAATTTAATATTAAACGGGCACCGATTAACCCAGGAGCGTTGCTGGAACCATGAGGGCGTGGAAAACTCATTTTAGCTGAACTAATAGAAAATGGCCACCAAAAACGGCCAATAAGCCCGCACATGCCAATACCTATACGTAGATAGCGCACATTATTTTGGATTACTCTTAGTAGGTCTTTCTCTTATTCATACCACGGTATGGATTGCTGCTGGTTTACTTTTAATAAAAAAACTAGTTCGATATTTCTTGCCGTGGTGTAAAACGACAAAGTACAAAATAGCCATTCCAGCCAAAATAGTTGCAATTAGCACCAGAGGTGTGAATTGACGACTTCAAAATTGGCCATTGTGCCATTCATATTTTTTTTTATGTTAGTTGCATAGGCAAACTGGCAAACGTACCACCTGATGGTAAGTGGTCTACGTCCAGCGGTGGGTTTACACTAGGGGCAGTCGGGGCAAGTGCCCAGTGCGGCAAATGTTTTAGGGCGGCAAAATTTTGAAAGTGAATTTTTTTTTTGTCTTATCAAGATTCCTCAATATATAATATAATTCTATTAAAATATTGATGTATCATAGGGTAGTTTCGAATAACTTTGTAATGATAGGACGTATGACACCTCAGTCCTCCCGTGACCATGGTTGCTGTAAAGTATCCGAAACGTCGGGCTTGTAAAAATCTTAATAAACCGCGATAAAATCCGTAAAAATTGTTTTATTATAATAATTCTATTAATTTAAAATTTTTTGTTTAACTGATAATTCAAAAAATTCAATTCGTCCATTATTTATGAATTGTAATTTTGGCACTTTAAGTAAAAATTAATAATCAAAATGATTTTAATCAATTTGTTTCCTTGGTGATTTAAAATAATAATCGATTTTTCTATTTTCTGGATTTTTTTTCATATTTTCAAAGTTTCGACCCTTAAGGACATGTCCTTAAATGGATTTTTCAAAATTCGAATTATTTTCGGAGTTACAGTAGATTTAGTGACTGTTGAAATGATATCTGAAGTTCTACGCAACCGATTGCTTTAAAATTTGGTGGGAATCTTCTTTATATATCTCTACATCGCGTCTGCCTTGGAGTTCAAAAAATTGCAATTTGAAGTATTTTTAAAAAATTCGAAAAGGAAAAAAAAATGATATTTAATGTCGACGCCATTTTGTGATTTTTTTTTTGGCTAAGGTCAACGCGATAGCGACATCTTAACTAATTGAGAATTTTAAAATTTATTTGTTTCATATAACTACAAGGGCTGGAATCATGTCAACCAGGGTGCACCGTTTTTTTTTTTTGTAGCCCCCACTTAACCGACCTGTAATTTTTTGAATTTCTCATTTTTTTATTTTTTTTTATATTCTTGAAATGTAGATAAATACACATCATATAAAAAAACGGATAGTAAAAATGGTTTTTCTTTTTTTTTTGTTAGTTTGAAATATGCCTAAAATTTAAGCTTCTAGACCAGAATACCCCCTTAAGTAAAATTCTAGTAATAGGGCGGACTTTTTGCGGTGCCCAGGAGCGGCATTAAGTTTAAATCCGGCCTTGTCTACGTTGCCCATGAACATAAACTAGTTTACCTGGAACGAGCCCAGGCAACTCATTTATGTGTTGTCTATCCTGAGACATAAGATTTTAAGTCTCGGTGCTAGTAATTACACTGTCTGTCTTGCCCTTCTCTCCGAAACACAGCAAAGCTGTTTCACGGGAGAAACAAGAAAGATGAAGAAGAAGAAGAAGAAGAGAACATGCAGCCGGGAGCGCGGCACAGCACGAGGAAGACATAATAGAGAATGCCCTATTGTGTCTTCCTCCAATCATCATATATTTGTATAACTCCCAACCCGACGCCAGAAGGCTGTGCGGTCGCAAACTGCACGGTTGGCGGGGGGCAACCCCCCCACTTTAACAAACCAATAGTGAGCCAAATGGGCTCACACTAATCCGACGAAGCATTACGGCCTTGGGCATAGATCCGAAAAAAAAAGACGTATATACTTACGACTCTGAAACTAAGCGAACGATACTACTAAAACAGCTACTTTATAATCGACTTAGCATGTATGCTTATGTCGATGTTGGGATATCCTACATTCCCATTATAGCTCAGTTCGAAATATCTTTAAAAATCAATACACCAGATGTATTTTCAACCCAGCTTTGTCAGTGGGATCTCTATTTATATTGTACGCAACTTTTCCTCAATAAACTCTTGTATGTACTTTTATCCCGCAAATATTTTTAATACTATAACGAGACCGGACAAGTTAGTTTTGTTAAAAATAAAATAGTGTTCCATTGAGTTATTAGTATATGTAGAGATCAGTTGTCAGGATGATTATCATGTTGATAATGATAATAACGATGATGATTACATTTCCTGTAGAATGGAATAGCTAGTCCCGGATGAACACGCTTATTTATATGGGCGACGTTGACTCTTATCATCAGGCCATCAAGCAATCTTTCTGTCCAAATATTATAATAGTATATTATATGTAAAAAAGCTTGCAGCAGGAAATTGATTAAAACAATTGAAACTTCATTGAATAAAAATCGATTACAAAATATTTCGGCAGAGTAACGCCCGCTACAAAGTATAGATACTGGTAGAATGCATGACAAGGCGGTCTTGTCATGCACACACTTGCACACACACACATTGACGTCCTTTTATACCAAATATAATTATTATAAATATCATCATATTGTAAATAATTATTGTAAATACATTATTAATTATTAGAAATATTAGTCACGTATATTTAGATTTATTAATGTTAAACTTTAACTATTAATCAATATCATCTTCATGAATAGTAGATCCTTTTGGCGCCACCGGAAGTCCATAATTTACATTACTATTGATTCAATAGGTAAACGGCGTCACTTCCGGCTGGTGCTGACATAACATGCCAAAGACAACGACAATTTTACGATTTCCTTATCTCACTCCGTACATTTACCGTTGTAGTAGGTAGCGAAAAAGTGAGTATTGCATATAGATGTAGAGTTGGCTTGCGGCGCAATACGGGAGCAAAGGGCGAGGATACAACAATAGTGCACTTTGCAATTAACCGAGGAATCCTCTCGGAAGATCTATTCGTACATCCACGGGGAGCCAGATAAAATCGCACGAACTTAAATAGTCGCCAATCGTAGACATACATATATTTCTATATATAATTCTTCTGTACGTGTGTATGTCACTGAACTCCTCCTAAGCGGCTAGACCGATTTTGATGAAATTTTTTTGTGTGTTCAAGTGGATTCGAGGATGGTTTAGATTCACAAAAAAAGATCGGTTGTCTGTAAAGTCGGTTTACTGACGATAGTTGAACGTGACAACGTCATAAGAAAATGGAACGCCTCAGAGCGAGGTAACGCCGCATGCGTCATGTTTTTTTGTTCTTGCAGCCGGCTCCATCGAATTATAAGACATTGTCACGTCAAAAAACTAAAAAATGTATATTTAAATATTTTGTACGGGACAGACAACATCTGTCGATGCCACTGGTGTGTTTTTAAGCTAGAACGAGTAACTGGTTTTTTTTCAAGTGTATTTTTATAGGGGGCAAATGGACTGTTGGTTTACATGGTGGTTAGTAATAAACGCCATCTATAGACCACCCCCACTCCAGATGCAGGTGCGTTGCTAGCCTTTCAAATAGGTATTCTCTTTTCTTGAAGGCCCCTCTCTTTCTATACTCGACTCCTTGAATAAAAATAAACCCCTGTCTTTTTTACATGTCTTTTTTTGTCTGCTGTTAAAGAGACAATTATCCACTACACATTAATGTTGTGTGAATGTCTACTGACGCAGCAGCTAAGACCAATTAAATTAATACCTGCAGTTTAGCAATAGGTATATTACCAGAGATATTACCATGTATTTTATCTTACCGTAATGGGAGTTTTAAAGGCGGCTAAGCGCACAGGCCTTTAGTTTAAATTCCGAAACAAAGTATTTTTATAAGAATATATATACAATGTACTTAATTATGTATACAATAAGGGATGTAGTAATAAAACTTTCGGAGCAGTATCTATGATTATGTTATATAATAATAAATATTAAATTAGTATATATAATAATAATTTATATCTATTTATTTTTATTGTTGGGGGACAATTAAAAACAAAATATTACGTATCCAATTACTTCCATCGATGAAAATAATAATCATAGATAATATTAAGTGTTATTACTTAGGTAATTAATATCTATGATTATTACCCACTCCCCCGCGGAATGCCTCAGAGCATTAGCCGGCGTTAGAAAAAAAATCCCTGGACATACTGTATAAGTTTCTTAAATTTAAGTAAGTATATTAACCGTCTTACATAGAGATAAAGTTAGCGTGGTCGTTTATTAAATTATTTACGCGAAAACAGTGATTTAAAAAATGATAGAAAAATGCTACGTTAAAACACTACTTTGAAAATTGAAAATCCTTAATACCATACATGCATACAAAAACATGGGTTTGCTTACAAAAGGTTATTGGCATACCATCAACAAATACTGTTTATCTTCAGTACATACCTCGCAGTGAGGATTCAGGTCTTTGTAACATAAAGCAAATTGGTTCAACGGAATGTGTGCCGAGCGAAGTATAGGGCTAAACTATGTATAGTCTATACTAGGTCTACAATAGCCATAGAAATATTAAGAACAGAGAACAGCAGATAGTAAAGATTTTTTTAATTCATTCCCGTTTTAAGATTCGAAGTCACTTGGTCACTTTTTTATTACGAAACATAGACATGTTAATATTATCATAGTAATGTGACGAAAATAGGATATTTAAAAAAATTAGAAGAATAAAAGCAATGATTAAACAAAAACCCGACTGCAAATTAATTTGGCGCCAAAAATCCGCCATTTTTTTTTATATACTCAGTGTCACTCGCACAGTAAATACGAATCTAACGACACCTCTCAAGCTAAAGTCCATAGGCTGTTCAGTCCCCATAGCGTGCCAACTGCCAAACAATTATACATGGGTAGGTACATACATACTCTCGCAAAACATAACCCTCCTTCTGGCGCAGTCGGGTAAATATATACTTGGGCGCGTCACTTTTACTCTTAAGTATACTTTCATCTTCTTTCTTTTCCTATCTAAAAAATAATATTTTTTCAGACTTCACGCCTCTAAGGTATCACGTAAAGAGAATATAATATAGGAATAAGTAGTATATAATATTATATCGTGTTTAAGTTCATATAATTTATAATATAAAAACCATATTTTAAGCGTTGTGACATCATATAGATTTTAGTAAAAGACGTTTATACTTTTAAGATGATTTTCCGCCATAATTAGAATAATATTTTACAGCAACCATAGACGCCAGAAGTCGTAAAAATATAACAATATATATTTGATAGAAATTAGTATGAATAGAAGTAGGATATGAAAAAATCGCGTAAAAATCAAGATTTGACTGACGGACAGACTACTTGTAGTAAATACTAAAAGGTGGGAGGGAAGCGCTGTGCCGCGCTCCCGGCTGCATGGGTACCACCATCTTGCTTGTTTCTCCCGTGAAATAGCTTTGCTGTGTTTCGAAGAGAAGGGCAAGACAGGCAGTGTAATTACTGGCACCGAGACTTAACATCTTATGTCTCAGGATAGGCAACACATAAATGAGTTGCCTGGGCTAGTTCCTGGTAAACTAGTTTATGTTCATGGGCGACGTCAACCACTTACCATCAGGTGGTACGTTTGCCAGTTTGCTTATCCAAGTAACATAAAAAAAGGTATTAAATTTTGTTCATAATTTTTCACTTTTTCCTTTACGTCCAAAATATCAATATTCCTCCATGTTTTTCCTAGTAACGTATTGAACTGGTTTGCGGTAGTCACCTATGTGAGTCGGCAGTCACCGCCCGAGAGCAGACTAATTAGATGGCTTTTGTAAAAACGCCCTCCAGCAGTTAAATGCCTCTGGCTGTATCGTTACATCGACGTACGCCCCAGACATCTATATAACGCTTATACGTACCTTGAAAGCAAACACTTATTTGTATTACAAAATAAAATCTGTAAGTCTCGATTAAAAGGTTACATATACTTAGAAAAACCCAACGCAATAACATAAGAGCTGATAACCTTAAAACGTCTGAACTGTTTTTGATAAAACATATCTAAAAACTACCGCTACCGTACCTTTAAATATAAAAACCGCATCCAAATCCATTTAACCGTTTCAAAACTACGATTCCATATACAAACATCAGTCAAACTTTAAATAACACACGTTTTGCGCCGAGTGTTAAAAAGTCTAAAATAGTTTGAAGCGTCAATTTACGAAACAACATGTTTAAAATTAATGAAACGAATCTTTTATATACCTATCCATCTCCACTGCCTGCGAGAGACATGCCACAACCAGCCACGGGAAATACTAGTATTTTAATAAAAAATACCTAAGTAAGCTAACTTATCTTAAATATTATAATACACATTAATTCTATTAGATTAGAGATAATATATAGAGACTAGTAATCAAACTTGGGAAATATCTAATAGAAAATATGAGTTACGACTATAACAACAACGACAAACCAATGTAGTCTAACTTTGAAACTACGTATCGTAAAAACGAAGCTAAAATCCTTGGAGTATCTATAGGAGGCCTCAACATCAACAAAGACCCTATATGGTGGAACGAGAATGTAAAACAGGTAGTAAAAGCCAAAAGGGATCTATTTAAACTGTGGCAAAAAACACAACTCGAGGAAGATCGCTCTAAATATAAGAAGCGAAGAAATTGGCGAAATGTGTGGTGGCCCAATCAATTGCGCAATCAAAGGAGAGTCTATACAAAAGAATTGAAGACGCTAAAAATGATGCGGAGGTATTTAAATTAGCTAAACAGCGACACAAATCAACACTGGACATTAAAGTCAATAAATACATCCAAGACGAAAATGGACAGCTCTTTACAGAGAATGCGAGTATCACAAATAGATGGTATCAATACTACCAAGAGCTATTTAATTCCCTAGCCAGACTTTGCCCCCGCTGCATGCCATTTCAGGACCGCTACCTAAAATCGAAATAGCTGAAGTGAAACCGGCAGTATCACAAATGAAAAACCACAAAGCTGCAGGCCCTGACGAAATTCCCGCAGACATCTGGAAAAAATTAGGTGGCACAGGCGTAGATGGTAAGTAAAACTAAATACTTGGAATGCCCGTTTAGTAGTAACACCAACAACTCCAACTCCATTCACATCGAAGGGAATCCACTGCCAAAGGTATCCCTCACAACCGACGCCAGGAGGCCGTGTGGTCGCAGACTGCACGGTAGGCGGGGGGCAACCCCCCACTTTATAAATCAAAAGTGAGCCGAATGGGCTCACACTAATCCGATGAAGCATTAGGGCCTTCGGGCCATAAGCATAGATCCCTCCGAAAAAAAAAAAAAGGTATCCCAATTCAAGTATCTTGGTGCAATGCTGACAGCCGACGAGAACATTGAGGCCGATGTTACGCATAGAATTGGCGTCGGATGGCAGAGGTGGAGGGCCTGGACGGGAGTATTATGTGATACAAGAATGCCGATTAAAACCAAAGGCAAGATCTACAAGACCGCAGTCAGATCAGCCATGACATTATTATTATTATTTAAGGGTGGGGACACCAGCAAGGCCAGACGGATGATCAGCCCTCATTAACGGGACCATTTCACCCAATTCCCCAGGCTCACCTCTGGGATTAGATGCGGGGACGGGTTATCATTTGCCCCTCCGGTGTCACCCCCTCAAACCTACGTGTTGATCTACAAAAACTACTTAGCTGCCTTATGGTTAGATATGCTAAATCTTCCTTCTTCAGCTCGTCCGCTCCAAACAGCTCCCATCTTGCGTATGCATATGCTGGGCATTACGTTATGAAGTGCAGACTGGTCTCTTCTTTCTCTTTGCACTTAGGACATAGAGGGTCCTATGTTAGCTTCATTATTGACAGGTGTCTATTGAGTGGGCAGTGTCCCGTCAATATTCCTACAACTGTTCTAATGTTGTTCCTATTGAGTTTAAGCAACTCTTTAGTCTTCTTGCTGTCAAGCGTCGAGATGAAGAATTTCGACTGTCTGCAGCTCTTCATGTCATTCCATCTCTGGTTTGTTTCTTTGTTTATTCTCAGGGTTATAACATTTTTTGTTATCCTGTGTGCTATTGGCAGTCTCGGCTCAGGGCCTATGAACGTCTCATCGGCACCTTCTCTCGCCAGTCTATCTGCTTCTTCATTGCCCGCATTTCCCTCATGTCCGGGTACCCAGGCAATTTCTAACTCAGTCTGGTTTGCTAGATCTTGCAGGGTGTTTTTGCATTCTTTGACCAGTGCTGAGGTAGTCTCCCTCTTACTGAGGGCCTTCAGTGCCGCTTGACTGTCACTGTATATGACTGCCTACTCAATCCTATGTGCGCTAATGATATTTTGTTTAATCATGTTGGCGCATTCTCGTATTGCGAATATCTCCGCTTGGAATACGCTGGAGAATCTGCCTAGATTAAACGATGCTTTCATTTCAGTTGGATGGCTGATATATACGCCAGCCCCTGACAGCTTTGTCGATTCCTTCCTGGATCCATCTGTGTAGCCGACCATCGTTGTTTTTGGGTGGTCGATGTCAATGTTCCAGTTATCTCTCGAGCCTATGCTTATCCTGTATTTCTTGTCGAAGATTCTCTCCTTCTTTATCAAATCATTGTTTGATAGAGTCATGGATAGATTTTCTTCGTACTGTTTTGCTATCTCGGCGTGACCTTTGTCATAGTGCCCTCCCTTCCATAATTTGTTGCTCTTGAGCTTGAACCATTGTTCAGTCGCTTTCTTCTTGATCGTGAGATCAACTGGGTTGAGGCCGAGTATCATCTCTAGAGCCGCCGTTGGTGTTGTTTTTATGGCGCTCGATATCATGATGCTGGCTAGTCTCTGTACTTTTGTGAATTCTTTCCTGTTCGTTCCTAATTGTGCCTTGTGCCACCACACTAAGGCTCCATGTAGAATTCTTGGTAGTACTATGGCCTTGTAGATCCAATGAACCACATATGGTTTCATGCCCCTGGTTCTACCTACCGCTCTCCTGCATTGCACAAGGGCACATTTGGATTTTGTGCAGATCTCTTTAACGTGGGCTTTGTAGTTCAGATTTCTATCTAGGATTACCCCCAGTCATTTTATTTCATTGACTACCTCTATATTTTCGTTATCGATTCTCAATGGAATCATGCTGTCAATCTTTCTCTTGTTTGTGAATAACACTAGCTTGGTTTTTTCCTGGATTTAGGTTTAGCCCTTTATCCCTGCACCATCGTAGCGCTGTGTCGATTCCTCGCTTTATGATGTCTCTGGTCACGCTCAGTACTTTTCCTGTGACCAGAATTAGACCATCGTCTAAGTACGCCTGTATGTAAATGTGCATGGCGTTTATCTTTGATACTAATTCGTCTATGAGAATGCACCATAGGAGCGGAGACAGGCATCCTCCTTGCGAAAATCCTCTTCTTGCTCGAATGGAGTATGTTGTTCCCGCTAAGTCAGCTTGTATCGAGCGATGTTTTAACATATTAGTTATCCATCCCGTTATCTGTCCAGATATCCCCTTTCTGTTAAGTGCTTCCACGATGGATTGAGGGGTGAGAAGACGGCTTTGACTCTTCTCCAGCTAATGGGGATGTAGTTTGTTACTAAACTACTCCGGTATATGGTGAGGAGGTCATCTTTGATATACCTAAGGGCAACTTGTAGCATCTTGGGAAAGACGCCATCGGGTCCCGCCGCTTTATACGGTAGGAATGATGAAATGCTCCATGTTAATGCTTCTTTGGTGATAATCAGTTCCGCTTCCGCTAAATTCTCACCGGATGTGACAACCATGTCTTCTTCTGAATAGCTTGTGCTATCCGGGAAGTGTATTGCCATCATTTCTGCAAGTATTTCTTTGGGTTCCACTACTAGGGTGTCACCTTTCCTTAGGCTTCCTAATTTACAGATTTTGTCTTTTGCTAGCGTTTTTACCAGCCTGGCCGCTTCTGGTTGTTTTGTAACGTTTAGCAGTATGTACTCCACCCGTTTCTGTCTTCTTTGCGGCTCTGGTACTTAAAATTGTTACGTTCTTCTCTGTATATCCTCCAGCTTTCGTCGTCATCCCTGTTCAAGGCGACTCTAAGTGCCCTTCTGGTCCTTTTCCTTGCTTTGTTCAGGGATTTGTTCCACCAGGGTTAACCCTTCCCAGGTCTTATCTCTTTCTGGGGGTAGGCTTTGAGATAGGCATCGTTAAGAGATTTCTCAAGCCTACATGCTTCTTGCTCTATTTCTTCCTTTTCTCCTAATTATCTTTTACCGGGAATCCAATCTCTCAACGCTAGATCGAACGTATCCCAGTTTGTTTTCCTATTGTTCCTAAATTTTACTACTTCCAGCTGGCAGTCCAGATGGAATGTTATTCTGCGGTGATCTGAGAAAGCATAAGAGGTGTCAACCTTCCAGTCCTTCAACAGATGGGAGGCATCGCTTGACATTAATGTAATATCAAGAACCTCTTTTCTTGTTCTAGTTACAAACGTGGGTGTATTGCCTACATTAATTATTTCTAGGTCAGTGCTAAGAATATATTCAAGTAATAAATCTCCCTTCTTGTTGCAATCCGTGCTTCCCCACACCTTGTGATGGGAGTTGGCATCACAGCCCGCATATTTTATCATTGTCTCTTCTATGAGTTGTCCTGGTGGTTCGTAGTCCGTCTACTCGGGATGTAGACCGACAACAAGACCATTTTCTTTCCATCTGCCATACATAGTGTGCCTAGTACAGCCGTGAGATCTCTGTAACATTCAACTTCCATTAGTCCTAGCGCCCTAGCTCTGTTGCTAACATAGATGCATGTTCTGGGGTCGGACTCACCAACACGATGGTAGATAGTTTCACCGCCCAGACAGCCGATGCCAACAACACGGCCATTAATAGCATATGGCTCTTGTAGCAGGGCGATGCTTATGTTATTTGATAACACAAATCTGCAAAGCTCTGTTATGGCTTCGCGACAATGGTGAAAATTTAACTGAAGTATCTTTATTTTATTTTGTGTTATGTTTGTATGTGTGTGTGCTTGTGTAGTGTTATTGTGTAGAGTCATTGTGTGTGTAAGGGTGTGTGTGCCGCCCGGGACCTAATACTTCGGGCCCCGCTTCTGATCACCGTCAGTCACACTATGGTGAGCTTCTGGTGTCTTCAGCGAGGCGGTCTGCACAGGTCCCAGGTCTGTGTCTGTGATTGCGCTTGGGCCGCTGACGGGAAGGGCTGATCGCAGGAGCTGTGGGGCGCATCTTTTTGCTCCCGAACAGACACAACCGCAATGTTTGCCCTTACCCCCCAGCGACTCCTCTGTGGAGTTCTGTGGGTCTGTCTGTGTGCTTGTGTCCCGTGTGTGCCCGATGTGTGTTCCAGGGCACTCTGTTTGTGACGTCTGGTCCGTCACATTAAACCCGCTACCATGTCCGGCATCGGCCACATCAAGTTTCGCCTGCTGCTTGCTCGTGCGCAGCAATCGGGCCTAAACCTGGGTGGCCTGGTAATTGAGCCAGACATGTCCTGTGTCCTCCTTGAAGATGTCGTTGGGGACCCGCATCACCAGTCTCTCTCCCCAGCAGGGTAGAGATAAGGGTCCACTCCGACATCTTCAATTCGGTCTTATACGCGTTCTGCCCCTGCAGAAATTTGGGTGCTCTTAAGTCCACTTTACCGGGCAGCCAGACTGCTATTCTGCTCCGGTTCAGTGGCTTTACCTTTAGTGGGATCCCATTGTACACGCCAAAATCGCATGTCAAGATCCACTCCCTCGCCTCCATCGTGAGCGGTGTCAAAAGGAAGAAACCTTCCGACACCAGTCCCGACGTCGCAAAAGCAGTGGATCTCCCCATGTCGTCCTGGGTATCCTCCATCTTGGCGAATATGAGGTCCGCCAGCTTATCCCTGATGAGGCCCGCCGCAGCCTCGTCCACCCTAGCGCCATCCTCCCGGTGTACAATGACCGCGAGATCGCTCTGCTCCTTTGCAGAGCAGCGCAGTCCCTCGGTCAGAGCCTCACCTCGGTTTTGTCGCTTGGCCGGGCATTGCTGCGACAGGCCCTCTTCAGGGTCCGTCCCCTGCCTTTTGACTTTCGGCGGCTTGGCTCATCTGCCAAGTGTTCGGGTCTTTGTTGCTACTACTACCTGCACTACTGGAACCTTGGGCCTCATCCTTTTTAGGGGACGGGGTAGGCGACTCCAGCAGTGGTTCCTCTGAATTTTCAATGACGCGTCAAAAGCGTTCGCAAGCTACTCGCTTTCGACACGTCTGCGCGAACTTGGAAGTTCGACGCCTTCCGTTGAAGGGGTTGGGTTTTTTATTGTTGTCGAATTTTTCTCCATTTTATCCCACGAGTAGCAGGGGAACTAAAAGGTCAGCCCGAGCAGAGCCCCGCTTGCTCGGGTAAGGCCACTTACTACTCCAAGATTGCCATCTCATTGGAGAGACACCGTTTGGAACCAAGCATCCCCTTGGCCACGCATCCCTCGGCACGGTCCGTCTTACACCTTGGATTGGGGGAGAGGAAAGGATGGGTGAGGGATCTAGAGGAAGTGGGTGTAGAGGATATTTGTGATGTAGGAGCACGGATGATGGTATAGGGATTCTCCCGCCGTGTTGGAGTGCACTAGCGAGATAGCGTCATTTCATTTAGCTACCCGGATCCCAGGGTAGTTGGTGGTGTGCAATGCCTGTTAGTAGATCCGGATATTACCAGGGTGAACGACGGGGACGTAGAAATGACGCTTGGCGGCCAGACATATCTTGCTCAACATTGCACACTTGAGCATTTATCAGCCGCCCATCACCCCGTAGCCATGTCATACAGGGCCGAGTGCTGGGCCATAAATAAAGCCCACGTACAGAAAATGCACGTAAATGAGATGAAGATGCTAAGATGGGCAGCAGGTGTAACCCGACTCGATAAAGTGCGAAACGAGCACATCACAGGAAGTTTCAAGGTCGCGCCTATAGCAGAAAAACTCACTGAGTGCCGCTTACGGTGGTTTGGTCATGTCATGAGACGCCCCGAACAACATGTCGTTAAACAGGCCTTGGCATTGCCAAATAATAAGAAAAGTAGAGGACGCCCCTTGGCCACCTGGTGGTCCACAGTAGCCAGGGACTTAGAGCTTGCCCAAGCAAGTATTTCGACACCCCAGGACAGACTCCTTGTTCTGGCGCCGCAGAACGAGGAGAGCCGACCCCAAATTATGGGAAATGGCTAGGACAAAGAAGAAGACATTAATTATATTAGGTACTATGCGTTTCAAATAAGAATAGGAGCGTCAATGACCTCTATCTGTCAAATATCACTTGAAAAGTACGGTTTGCACAAAAACTTTTTGCATAATTAATAGTTTTAAATCGAATTTAAATAAAAACGTTAAATAGTCGTAAATTATTATTTAAAAGTTTGAAGTCATAATTGGTTTCTAAAACCATACAATAACATTTTTTTAATTCATTGTTGCCGTAAAGGCCCTGGAGCCATGCCAAAATTATTAAAGAAAATAATATTGCCGTTATTAGTGTGTTCCGTCGTGAGGACCTGTAGGAAATATAAGTTTAACTCGTGAAATGTACGCTACCATTTTGCAAACACTGCTAAATGCAAGTAAAGTGACCAAGCGAGTTCATTTGGGTATGGAGATGGATAAAAATAGATAGATGGGAACACCTATCCGACGCGCATTCAGACAGAAATGCAGAGATTAGCGGAATTGAAGAGCTAGATTCTGTATGATTTTTTTTTTTCACTTAATCTCTGTAATTAAATTTAATTACATTGTAATAGAAAACTTTTTTGCTCACCCTACCTGGTTTGAATTGACAGCTATGACGTCACAATATGGCGCTAAGTCCGTCCTATTCTCATTTGAAACGCATAGTACATTACTTAAAAACATTCCTATAGTACATTATACAACTGTGCTATGAGTATGTAAAATAAAGCAATCAATAAAAATTACCGCGACTTTTCTACATCGCAAAAAAAATGCCGCGACTTTTCGACATGCGAATTTCGAAATGCATCCAATTTACTCCGACACCACAGGCTTGTGTTTTGTTTTTTTCTGTCGATGCCAATTAAGGCCTGAAGTAGGTATCGTTGTAAAAAAGTATAAGATTTTATTTTACATCTTTAGAGTGGGTCTTGTTTGATGTTTCTATGAGCTATTAATTACTATGAAAAGTCATAATCATCATCAAGACGACAGATTCTCCGACACCGACGTTAAGAGGTAGTGCCATGCTGCTTAGCAACCGAATTGGGCCGGCACGACCGGGGTGGTACCTCTCGCTCACATAACACCGGCGTCAAGTGACAGCTATGCTGTCGCGTTTCGTGCGGTTTGTGAGTTTCCGGTGGCCCGTTGGGGGGTTAGGGAAAAGGAGGGCAACGCATCTGCATAATCTTTGGTTGTGCGGATGTGTTTGGGCGTCGGTAGTCGCCAAACGGCTTCGACTGCTCATTGCCCTACTATGCCATAAAAAAAAAAATAAAAAAAAACCCATTGAGCATGTAACCCCAAATGTAACCCAGTTACTTACTTTACTTTTTACTCACAAAATTCCGAAACTGGTCAGTGATTTGTCACTGACGTAATAGAAATTCAACCAACCTGTAATCTGTATGTATGGCCATCGGCTAATCAGAGCGCAGAACCGGCGCAGTGTCGCAGCACAGTTTTTTTCCTACAAAACACATAGGTACCATTACCGCTCGGCACTCTATTCCGGTTATATACTCGGTGCCGATACCAAATGCAACTAGGATCACTGCACGGAGGTTGTCTTTTCATCTAGTAGACGGTCGACCGACCCTCCGTCTTCTCAAACGTGTCCACCTCTCCAAGACTCTATTATCTCTTTTCTCAGTTCTCCGGCGTATGTGACCGGTCCCTTGCACTTCAGCGTGATTATCCTTCTCATGATGTCGGCTACTCACGGCTATGAGGCATTCTCCAACAATTAGACTAATTATTGCTTATTATTTCTATTCCATTCGAAGGATCGAGCTGAAACGTCTTGTTTGATAATTATGCGGCCGCTTGTGTAAGGCCGCTAGGCACCTTTTCAAAATGCGTGTTATAGGTACCATCATCATCATTATCAGTTCGTATACATCACTGCTGTATGCCTCTTTCAACGAATACCAAAACGACAAGCAGGCCCATTTTTTCCATTAGGCACTTTGGGCAATTTGGGCAGGGGCCTAGTGCCCCGCGATCCATGGGGCCCCATTATTTCTATCGGAATATAATTGAGTTATAATTTTAAGAAATTCAAATAGTGTTTGCTGATTAGAATACGATAGTGCACTAATTACTAGGTTTACCCTTCTCTAGCCCAAATCTCATTTTTTTTTGTTTTCGTCGAGGCCCCATTATCCTTGTGCCCAGGGCCTCCAATAGTTTAAAGGGGGCATAAATAACGAGTACCTATGAGATGTTGTTGTGACATATGTTATGAATATAAAAAATCTCAGATCAGATGTAAGAAGCTGCCACCTATGGTGTTTCCGAACCGATACGACTTAGGGACCTTCAAGAAAAGAGCATACTCACATCTAAATGGCCGGCAACGCACCTGCTGATCTCCTGGTATAGCGGGTGTCTGTGGATGTCGCTATTCACTTACCATCAGGTGAACCGACTGTCCGTTTGCCCCCTCTTCTATATAAAAAATAAAGTCGATTCTTTTGAATATTAAGTATACCTAAATTATTATTAAATATCAGGGAAGTCACACGTCTAGCAATAAACAAGTTGTTTGTAAGTATTTAAATGTACTGTGATTTTAGATTTAGTATTTCAATATAAGACCCACAGCGCAACCCTTACACCAATGCACTGGTGTAAGGGTTGCGCTGTGCCGCGCTCGGCGCTCCCGTCTTCTTTGGTACCACCATCCTGCTTGTTTCTCCCGTGAAACTGATTTGCTGTGTTTCGGAGAGAAGGGCAGTGTAATTATTGACACAGAGACTTAACATTTTATATCTCAAGTTAGGCAACACATGAATGAGTCATTGTTTTCTATTTTCTAATATTGTCTTCTAATGTTTACTCGAATTTTCCTGGGCTAATTCCAAGTAAACTTCATGATATTCATAGGAGACGCTGCCCATTTACTATCAGGTAGCACGTCTGCCAGTTTGTCTATCCAACTAACATAAACACACAGACATTTATCCTTCGCTATGTAACTTACATGGCACCTTCAAGTTGGAAGCACTAAATGAAATGCACTTACAGTCCAGCACTTCTGTTTCAATTTACAGGGAGGATAATAACTGCGTTATGGCAGTAAATATCTACCCTGTAAATTGCCTAGCAAGTAAATGCCTGTAAATGTTACGCTGCTGCCCTTCTATTTTATTTGGGACTGCACACGTCCGTTTGTACACGTAGTCAAATGTGGATGTAAACCGTGAACGCAGCGCGAACGAGGATGTAAACCTTTGTCACGGGACAAAATACCGAGTCCGAATGGGGAACAGCAGCGAACGCCCGTGAACCTCGAGAAAATCATGTACATCCACGTCTTTTTGCGGAGCTTCGCGGCACTAATGTGGAGCCGTCATAAGAATGCACATTATTCGATTTAATAATTATGGAGTGAATTACTTATATTGCTTTATGAATACATCTTTTCCTCTATAATTTACATACCTACTATTGTTGATATACCATGACTCACTACTATATATTTATAAATAAGTTTTAGCTGTTTATTAGTAATTTTTTAAAGCCATTTCCAATTGATAGTAAACACTGCTGTTTTAGAAAATGTTGTTAAATTGTTTATAAGAGAATTTTAGTTGTATGATGTCACCAACAAGCGAGTCATTGCCCCACCTTATCTTATTCACCTAAAGCAGAACTAACACTATATAACTAATAGACAGTAAACTGTTATTATAGTTAGGATTAAATGTTATGTTAATTTCTCATTTTAAGTGAATTTTGTAATTCTTTATGAGAATAAATTTCTTTAAACCGAAACTCAATATTGCATCTCAAAATAAGCTAAAGCAAATTTTAAAATCATCTTATTCATACTAACTTAGACATTGTAAGTTACGGAAATGACTGAATAAATACCGGTGATCAAGCGATGGTATCATGTTCAGGTGCACATAGAAATTAAGAACCCATTTCAAGGCATCACAGGGGTCAGGATCGAATCCAAACCTCTCACTCAAGAGGCCGAACCCATACCCATTAAGCCATTGTTGCTCACAGGTTTACATGTTGAATGTTAATAATTGGATACACAAGGAAACAATATACTAATACTAGATTAATCTCTACATGTAATATGAGAAAAGTGGTTAAATTTGTTTTGTATACATTGTTGTCACAGCTTCACAATAACTTTATAGTCCAAAAAAACTAGATATGCGGAGTGAAAGTTTCTACCTATGCAATCTACACGATACAACTATCAAGAATTGTTTAGTCTGATTTGCTCTGGACATTGATTGCCAATGATAATTGTATAGGTACTCTACAAGTAGGATCTAATTTATTTTGAGTACAAAATAAATGAAAACATATTTAAAAACTCTATATTTGGTAAAAAGCTGGAATGCAATACATTAAATGCTTATGTTCGTGATCCAGCAAATAAATTTATATTTAATTACATTATAACATTTTACTGACAGGCAAATAATTATATAATAATTAGTCATATAACAAATACTCTATGTTGTTCATGAAAAAGTAAAATTAAGCTTATAATTAGTAATTTCATAGATTAAATTAATAAGTCACTTATGTCATGGTTCCAAATACTGGGTTATGCCTGCAAATACTGGGCCCAACCTCCATATAGTCCTGCTTACTGTGGCAGACTTGGTAAAACTCAGGCGTGGAACCCAACATGCTCCCACCGAACCACACTGCATATCTCTGCATGTTGTGCGAGACAACTTGGACATCAATCGGTTTAGGGGTTATTCTGCCCTCTGACAACATAGTTGATACCTTCAGCCTTGCGTCAACCGTGCGCTTTATATCTCTTTGTAATCTCCTACCAAAGTCCCTGAACATAGTGGATCCACCCGACAACACGATGTTTCCGTACAATCCTCTCCTTACATCGATAGGACAACTCTGAATAACTTCATCAACCATCTCATTAAGAGGCACTGTAAAGTCTGCATTAGAAAATTCCGGATGGAAAAAGATTTCAGGGCCTAAAAATCTTTCGTATCCAACATCCACAGAGAATGGATTTTTAGTAATGGCATTGATACCTGTATATTTTTTCATCCACTTTGCGGGATCAGAGTCATATTTGCCAAACTCTTTAGCAATATCTGGACAAATGTAGCTATATCTTTCTTTAATTGCTTTGGCTGTTTCTAAGCTTTGCTCAGGAGGTATACCTACTTCCCGTTCACGGAGAAG
The DNA here is from genome assembly GCA_963853865.1 of Helleia helle. Taxonomy (NCBI): domain Eukaryota; kingdom Metazoa; phylum Arthropoda; class Insecta; order Lepidoptera; family Lycaenidae; genus Helleia; species Helleia helle. Next base: position 10,916,677 of record OY971433.1, on the reverse strand, counting down.
AGATTGAATGAATGATGTTATGTTCCTCCCTGCTATTGGAATGTGCTTGATGCAGGAACCAATAACATAACCTTCAGCAACCGGAACAATGTGTGTCACTCCATCACCACTATCAACCACAATACCGGTAAAGGTACGTCCAGCAGTAGTTTTTGATTTCCATGATGCAGCAAGAGCCAGCACAGCTTGTACAGCAATGTACAGTCCGGGTACATTGAATGATTCAAACATAATCTCAGCTAAGTACTCCCGGTTCTCCGGAGTATTTAGGGGGGGTTCAGTGATCAAAAAATGGTGATCCTCAGGCTCTGCGCGAAGATATTTAAATATGCATTGTTCAATATATCTTTCCATCAAGTCCCAATCCTCCACAAGTCCATGACGCACGGGATATTTCACAGCGTATCCCGTGGCATCGAATGCCTCATCACCGATAAAAAAATCCAAATCTTCAACAGCTTTCGTCATGCGTCTAGTGCTCTGATCACCGACTTTAGCAGTTTCTTTAATGGCTATAGCCGAGGGTATAATAAATTGAGGCTCTTTATTCCCGGCAAAGCCCAATTTTGTGTAACCAGTTCCGACATCGATAACACACGCTGGCAAATAGTCGCCCATTTTCACAACGTCTTCTAATATATGTGTTTAATTGAATTTATATTATAAAACTAATATAATTTAATAATATTTAGAGGCCTACAAAATAAGTAAATTAACTATGAAAACACTAAATACTGATAAAAATGACAAACTATTTATTTAATCAGCATTTCGAAAAGCGGAAGATGATTAATCGACGACGTTTGCGTTCCGTCTTACGTTTGGATTGGACTTTGGTATATTATACCAAAGTATATGTATATAGTATATACCTATACGTAAAATTTATTAATATTTTTTAGCAATTACTAAATCAGTTTATACATGCATATTATTGTAATAATATGAAACCAAAAATAATTCATAATAATAATTACATTATGTAAGTTCACTAAAAGTTGCAGCTGAAGAGGCTTATTTACAAAATTGCGTGTTTTCTAATTACAGCACTAACAAATTAAATAAACAAAAGTTAATTCAGACTGTGTTTAAAAATAAATATAAATATGTGTGAAAACACGTTCTTCCACAATTTTTTTTTAACTGAACTTAGCGCACTCTGCTAGTGCACTTGAAAACTTTCACGTTCCAACACAATTCGGCATTGTGCGGCACATAAGTTGCATTATGCTAATATTTAATAAGAAAACATCAACAGTACGGACAATAATTCAGACTCTTTGTTTTATGTTAGTTAGATAGGGAAACTGGCAGACTTGCCAACCTGATGGTAAATGGTCGACGTCGCCCATGAGAATAAACTAGTTTACCTGGAACGAGCCCAGGCAACTCATATATTATTATGTGTTGCCTATCCTGAGACATACGATGTTAAGTCTCAGTGCCAGTACCTAATTAAATTCTCACAGCAAAGCTGTATGACGGGAGAAACAAGCAAGATGGTGGTAACCAGGCACAGCGCTTCCCTCCCACCCTGGCGTCACTATCCATAATAACATTGGAATAGGTATGTATAGGTTTAGGTTTTAAATAGGTTTGTATTGCGTGGGATCGGTCGAACGCCAAGGTTCTTTGAGTTGTGTATGTACTACTATGTTCAGCAGTGGACGGATAGGGGCTGATGATGATGGTGAGTATGTAATCTTTTTTATAATTGAAACATATTTTTACTTTGCTTAAGTTTCTCATTTAAGAATTTATTAGAGTATTTGGCCTTATGTAGACCCAATGCGACCGATGTAGCGTCGTTAACATAGACCTAAATTCCTACCTAAATTCATCGTTTCCTTTTTCAGACATTTCTTCTTGAGCATTGTAATATTCAATTGAGGCGAGAAGTCCTTGCAGCTTAAGCAATCACAATATTTAGGGTAACTTGAGCTCATTATTATTATTATTATTTTCATTTAAAGGCATTAGCTACTACGCTATTAGCCATACAAAATACAATATTCGGTCTGTAATACGGAGAAATGGCGGGAAACCCCAAGGAGCGCGGCTTCGCCCTTCTAGCCCCCATCAATCAACTATCATTCTCCATTCCATCCACCCAAGGCAGTCCACCACAATATTCGCCAACCAATCACAATATATAAAGATCAAGTTTTTAAAACAAACACTATAGAAAACCACTCTGAATGGACAAAACACAAAATAACAATTAATTAACGGGAAACCAAAAAAACACAACCGCGAGCTCATATTTAAGTTATTCCATCACCAACGAGACGTCATCATTTTTTTTTTAATAATATTTTATGGCTTGGTTACGAGACCTTTAAGCCAAGTCAGATTTTTGGGCACAAACTTTTATCCTTTAATGTATCAATTACACTTCACTGATTTTATTTTATTCTATTACATATTTAAATTTTCACTACGGTATTTTTTATGTATTTATATAATGCACTATAACACTTTTTGTTTTTCAGCAAATCACACAAGTGGCGGCGGGAGGTATCACTAAATTCTATTATTTCGCTTGCCATTTGGAAAATGAACATTGGATTTTGACACTTGAAGAAAATGTGGTCAATGTCGGCGATCCCGTTGTTACAGAAAGTACAAATATTATTATTTATTATCTTGAGTCTTGCTAGGTGTGAGGGAGCAGTGTTATGGCCAAATCTTAATCTGTTGATTGTGGTGATGTACTCACGGCTAGCTATATCCAACTCATCATACCAGGGTTTTTTCGGTAAATTCTCTTGAATACTTCCGTACCATTTTCCTTTATGTTTTTGATCCTCTTTCCAGAAATCTAGCCACAATTTTTTTATTGAGATATTAACATTGTAATAATAGTCGGTCATAGGAACATGCACCACATTTTTGACGTCAAGAGCATTGACCCCTTTATATAGACGTCATCATTTGTAAAGGTATAACCATAGACTTAGAATATACTAAATAGACCACCTGACAGCCCGAAAATGAGTGACGATTTTTGAAAAGTCAATGTGTGCAGAGCACACGCACACATTGACACACAGAGATGTATCTTTGACTATCGATACTCAATAATACAGCCCGTTCGAGTAAATTTAAACATTGTTTGGGGTGAATTTTCCAATGGTCAGATATGTTATGGTTTTTATAAGGGTACTTAATTTACACATTACAAAGTCAACATAATTATTCCTTAGTGATGATGATGAAGGAGGGTAAACTACATATTCCTCAGGTCAAAGTTATCCGCCGATTGCAAAAGCAGCCCTTAAATTATTTAGATAAAAGGTAAATAAATATTGAAATAAAACAACACGTAGTATATTATTTATTCTCAAATAAAATATCATAATACTCTTACACACTCATACATACTATTTATATAAAATAATGACTTTTATTATGTATGTATTATTTGTTTCAAATGATTTTAACAAAAGATAAATAATACAATTTAGGAACGAATCGATCAATATTCAATGGACGCTTGATCCATGACTTACTACACAAGATTTACACAACCTAAGTATATGCGCAGTTATTATTTTAACGGTTACTTTAAAATTATACTGTTATAAACGTAAAACAAGTAATTTAATTAAAATTAAAAAATATATGGGTAGATGTTACTGTCCTTTAAACAAAATAATCTTATTCAGGTGGTTCCTTACAGTCTCCTTACTCAAATTAAGTAGCTTACATTCGTATTTGAGCCGAATATCGAACAGATGTCTATAATACTTCATTATTAAGTATCTGTGCCCACTTAAAACTTATTGGTACATATTGTGGCTCGTCAAGCACAAAAACGAGTCGGAAATATCTTCCAATATTAGAAGCGTCGCTTTGCAAATTGTATTGTTGGGATTCCAACCAACACGCCTAGTTAATATCAGCTATTTTCCTCTAATTATAGGATTTTTAGGAAATCTGTAAAACAAAATGATTATGATTCACCGCTAACAAGCAAACAGTTCCACCTTCGCGTGGGTGCAATCAGCAATGTATAATACATAATATGTCGGAGAGGACAATTAGTACGAGAGCGGATTGACTGCAGGTCAATTCAAAAACTTATGTTAGGATTGGCAAGAATATGGGCTAGACAGCAGAGGCGTAGGATGTTTGTATTACGTCATAGACACACCCAGGGGTGGTCAACTTCGACATTATTTGAGACCTATTTGGGGATTGTTCAGTGCTGCAAGCCTATAAATAAAAATGGGTCTTTCATAATAAAAAACTTCAAAATTCTGAAGAGTTACTATTAGTAAAAATATTTAACTATTATTATAAGTTTTAAAACATTAATTGTTGAGCATTTTGTGTTTAAAAAGTAAATAAACTTAAAATAAAATATATATACAGTGAAAATTTTTATATTAATTTTATGCAATGGTAACATTACTACAATCGAAGTTTAGTCTGTGTTGAAGTTTTAACTTGGAATTTTAAAATGGCTGCTTTGTTTGTTTTCATTTAGGTTTTCATAGTTTGAAATATAAATGTAATTACTGTCGTTTTGTTGAATTTTTTTTTGCTTTTGCGATGAGTTGAGCCAGTCATCTCCGTAATCATGTGAAGTGAAAGTGTTATAGGACTTTTAGTGACAAAGACAATAATTACGTGTGATTTTACTAATTAGTGATAATATCAATAAAACTCTTATTATGAAGGAAGCAGTTGGAAATTTTAACGTATAAAAATTGTTAGGGTTGTATATTATTGTTTCTAGAAATAGTAAAAGTTAACTGAGGTGAATAAAAAATTTGCACAAAATTATAATTGTTTTGTTTAATGTGATATCATGAATAATTCGGCTTTTGAATTGATTCAGGGCACTTATAAGCTCTGTTTATGGAAGTGTCGATATCAATTCTGAAGCCAAAATAGGTATAATCTATTTTGAATAAAAAACCATGCTAATCAGGGTTATTTAAAATTGCCGCTCAAACAGTTTCTGTGGGATTAACAGAGATGGCAGCTGTGTCCTGTCCTAAATTTTTTGTATGAAGTTGACCTTCCCGCTAGGGTAATATTGTTCTGTGAACACACCCGACTACTGCCTTTAAAAAGCGAGGTCTTGTTCGTAGAGGAGCGATTTATATCTGCGACCTCAAGGAGGACGGAAGTCTGGCCAAATCACTATCGGCCATGTCAAGTTTGTTAATTAATGTTGGGCCAACCTCTATGTATGTGTGAGGGTCGTGTATGTGTATGATGTGCAGTGTGGGTAAGGACGGAGGTGCTTTAATGCATGCACATGCACACGCAGGGGTGGTCAACTTCGACATTATTTGAGACCTATTTGGGGATTGTTCAGTGCTGCAAGCCTATAAATAAAAATGGGTCAATGTGTTTCAAATTAATGATATTATAAACCAATAAGCATGTCGATAAATTTGAATCAAGAACTAGCGTATATGTATAAAATATTGGTGAAAATTAATCTTCAAATATTGTGTAATTTAAGAAGAATTGTATCTTTAATTACGCAAAATATGAAAGTAAATAGGACGATTGACATTATTTTATTTGAAATAGAGAAGTAAAGATAGAATATAGCAAAAAATAAACACATCTTAGCAATTAGGACATGAAGATGAATTACCTGTGAAATGTATAATTTTCACGATTGTTTCTATGATTAATATTATACCGCACCGCATAGTATCTTCATCTTTTTATATGCAATAGTATTTATTGCAAATATATCTGGAACAACAAAATAAATTGGAAATACTGAGAGGCTCTTTTAACGCTTGGTGACTTTGGCTGACCTGTCAAATAAAAGTGGTTACACTTGACATTAGATTGCTTTCTTTTTTCATCTTGTTATAATTCCATAAAGGACTGTCTTCTCTTTCCAACTCTATTGGTCTATTATATTATATGTTTATGGGTATAACTACTTTTCATATGGAGCACTATAGTCTGACAAGCGAGTCGTGGGACGCGATTTATTTCGAATTCTTCATATGGCCACACTTCTGATTGTCAAACTAAATGTCATCTCACGGGGTACAAACTACCTAACATTGACAAGTAGACTTCCCGCAGGAATGGCGGCTGAGAGCAAAATTGAAGCGCCTCTATGAAATATTTATGGAACTAAATTCAATTAGTATATTATGTCAAAAATAGTCTCCATATTTTAGTCTTAGTATTACGTCGTATTACAAAATTACAATAATGTTATATTTGTATTTAGTAAACTTGTTTGTGTTTACTATTTTTGTGTTGAACTTACATGTGAAAGTGATTTCCATATATTTTCGGTCCATATATCACAAAAGACTAAAAAAAATGGCTGGAAGAAAAATTAATACCCAATTTAAATGAACCTAGTGTGATTATAATGGATAATGCGAGTTATCATGTAACTCAAATTAACAAGCCGCCTACGATGAGCACTTTAAAGGCTGATATTCAGAAGTGGCTCACCGAAAATCACATTTCTTTTGACAATTTTCTTACAAAGGCCGAGCTTTTGTGTCTTGTCAAAGAAAACAAACCAACTCCCTTGTACGAAGCGGAAGAACTTCTAAAGCAGCATGGACATGAGGTCATCAAATTGCCGCCATATCATTGTGATCTCAATGCCATAGAATTAATTTGGAGCTTGGCAAAAAGGAAAGTGGCGAGTATGAATCTAGGCGTGCCAGCTGCCGAAATGGAAAATTTAATAAGGAAATGTTTTGCCAGTGTGACTGCTGATGACTGGAAATCATGCACTGATCATGTGATTAATGTTGAAAATACATACAAAATAAAAGATAAAATAACAGAAGAGGAACTTGAACCATTTCTCATCAATGTTCGTGAAGATGAAAGTGATAGTGATGAATCATATTTTGAAGGCATCGAATTTCTCGAATCAGATTTTGATTATTGTTCAGAATGAATAAATGTTTTTAAGTTTTTGTTGTGCATCTTTATTATCCTTATTTTCGATGGAGTGGAAAAGTTGGTGTTGATTTTAATGTAGTTAATGTTTTCGTTTTGATTATTTTTAAACCAAATTCTTTGAAGATTCCAACCTTATCCAAATAAACAAATAATCAAGTTAAGCAAAAGTATCAAAATTGTTTTTAGACTATATATGCTGGGTTAACACCTAAAAGATTTTTAAGTGTCGTGGCTTGTGCCACGACTCGCTTGTCAGACTCTAGTATACGTAAAGGCATGGTGTATAGAAAGTAGAGAACCATCTCTGTACTATGAAGTGTTCGTCGAAAATTGACAAAACAAGGTGTTGCGCGGTAAAGTATGAAATTTTACAGGTAGAGCTGCAAGTACCAAGTGGAAGAATTTTTAAGCGTGTGTACACCAAAATATTATGCACACACATATTTTTACATACGAACACACTACCACATGCTACGCCAGAGCCATTGTGGATAGTTTTTGAACTATATAATTTGCGGCTGCTGGCTAATTTGCGTTTACAGGTGGGCACTTTTCAACTTGTGGTACAAGATGGTTTTTTTATGTTAGTTGGATAGACAAACTGGCAAACTTGCCACCTGCTGGTAAGTGGTCGACGTCGCCCATGAACATAAACTAGTTTACTCATTTATGTGTTGCCTATCCTGAGACATGAGATGTTAAGTCTCGGTGCCAGTAATTACACTGCCTGTCTTGCCCTTCTCACCGAAACACAGCAAAGCTGTTTTACGGGAGAAACAAGCAAGATGGTGGTAACCATGCAGCCGGGAGCGCGGCACAGCGCTTCCCTCCCACCGGTAGTTCTCCTTCCTTTCTATTTTTCATGCCAAAATTTTAAATTGGCATTTGGTAATGTCAATAGAGGCAGTCAAAAAGGTAATAAATAAGATAAATAAAAGCAAGGAGTAATAATTTTATTGTGACCTGTATCTATTACTTTATTTACACACTATACATAGGAATGTATTCATCTGAAGTTTAATAATCATATTAATTTTCAATATATTATACTCCCGGTTAGATTTAAAGAATAAAAATAAACCAATCACATGCAATCCACATAACAATATTTCAATGGTCACAGCACCAGAAATACCTTTATAAAATAATAGATTTAGTACCAAAATATTGTAATGAACATTCATCCAAATATAGTATATCTACTAATATTTTTTGCATTTTCTTCTGAATAGATTTATCGATTCCCTTCACTATTTTTATGAAATAAATAAGTTCTTAGTATCCCATAGTATTTTGGCTGTAGCACACCAAAATATTATATAATATTAAAAAAACAATATGAATGCCTTGGCTTGGTAGCTTCGTCATAACTATGTTATTAGTTGAAAGCCATTAGTAAGGCTTTGGAGGGTTAGGTGTCTAGAGGGGGGGCTAGACTGCAATATATTAAAAATCCTCATTTTAAAACAATAAATAATTTTTGTTATTGCGTTATATTACAATAATAAGAATATTGTTTAGTTACAAGTTTTATCATTTTTTAGTTAATAATTTGTTATGAAAAAAATAAAAAAATATTTTCTTAGTATGACAAAATCCGTTCAGATAATGTGAGAAATTCCTACTTTACAATATACCTACATAATAAGTTTTTGTTTCATATAATTTACTTATTATTTAAACAAACAAGCAACAATATTACAACATGTGAATTTTGATTATTTTAATTTTTTTAAACAACACAATTTTTATTAGCAAATTATACACAAAAAAATATTCTCATAAATTTAATTACCAAAACGGTTAATTAATTTAAACACAACTTTATTCATCTAAATCCAATAATTAAGTAATAATACTTTAAAAAAATATTTACTTATAAACTATTATATTGATACTAAGTTCGTCTCAAATTTGAATATCAGTATCATAACATCAGACTTAAATAAAATTGATAGTTAAAAATCCTATCTTACAGTACAAAAATCATTGCTGAGATTGTCTCTTGTATATCTTATATCTCTCACCACATTGCATAGTCTGCGTCGTCCATGTCAAAGATGGTAAAGAACCCAAGAATAGTAAGATATACTATCACATTTCCAGCCAGGGTTAAATAGCAGGCACCCGTCTTTATCTGAAAAAGCATAAGGCACAAATATATGTTTGTTATTAAAAATATTTAAAACAGGATATTTACCATGTTTTTCACTTTTATTTCGCAGAGCTTTTATTTTAGTAATGAAAATAACCATGTTAACTTAAAATCGTCTATGAACTTTTTGTTTATGCAAAGTGAAAACTTTCCAAATATAAAACAGTTTCAAACAAAACTAGTGAATTGTTCACATACCCTACAATAGTATTTATTGGTGTCATTCAAATGATTTCTCTCTAGCAGTGGACGGAAATAGGTACTAAATGACGATGATTATGATGATAATGACAAGAAAACCTTACTAAAAATGGCGTGATTTTCACTATTAAGGTTACACAAGTCGCTCATCTTTATCTTCTATTCTCTATCAGTAATTACTACAATGTTTGAAGTTGACCATCAAAAACTAAGTACTTAATAATATAAATTGATCTCTTCATTATCTAGGTCTGTGTGTACCCAAATCGTAAAAAAAATACATTTAATAAATACAAGCTTCTAAACTTTCGTATTTTAACACTGATTTTAGCCCAACTATGGGCGAAAATAAATAGTATAAGGAGCACAAAAGCTCAAAAATAAAGCCCATACAGACATAGTTGAGTTATTCAAAAGTAGAAATAAATTTATTTTAAAATGTTCTGTTTTGTTAGAAGGACATTTTAGCAATGAATCATTGTGCACTTCATTCTAGCACATTTGGGTGAAATGGTCCCGCTGATGAGGACTGATCGCCCGTCTGGCCTTGCTGGTGTCCCCACCCTTAAATAATAATAATGTCAGGTGAGATAGCATTCATTTTGTTGGAGTTCGCACCATGGATTTGTTCACCTTTAAGCCTTAAGGAATATTTATCATGTTTACTTTTGTTTTGTGAATAGGCCGATATTCCGACATAACTTCGATTTTTGATGAATTGAAAGAAAAATTGCCATATTTTAATCGTGAAATATGGTGTCAATAAAAAAATATGTTATTCATTAACTTTTTCCCTTATCCTTAAAAGGTATATTAATGTTTTTGGGGTGGATAATATATTTTACACACAAAAAACGGTGGCAGCTGGAGATTATCAACAGCATCATTAACTATAGATAAATTATACATCTTAAGCTGGTGGTAACACCACTACGCTGGTACGACAAAAAATGGAAGCCAATGATCCTTTTTATGTTTATTTACAATACGCTTATTCATGCTATATACTTAGATAACAATATTTAGATGATAAATGTTTATCTCCACTCAAAATTATCATTCATTGTCGGATCAGGTTGAAGCCTTTTTGTCAATATCAATAATAAAAATATATACAAACCACTAAAGCTCGGGCAAGTACTATAGGCAGTGCAAAGGAGCTGACTAGAATGCCCATAGTAATAAAAATAGCCGTTTCCATACATGGAGAATTAGTGCCTCCAGCTGTGTCAGTATAACGCCGAGCAATCATAGTGGGGATTGGACAGAGAATGTAAAATATAACCACAAAAAATGGCCACCAGTACCTGCAAAAATTAAAATAACTGGTTAAAAAGATATCACACAGTTTATGTACAAATAATTGATATAACAATGAGCCAATCAAATTCTAAACATTATCCTTGCCCATATCAAGATAATTACTTGCAACTATAAATTAATAAAAATTATATCAAATATTATAATTAACTACAAAAATACCCAATTACTGATTTAAGCTTTTTAGAGATACTAATACGATCAACATTTTTTTAATAACTACTACTCTTGTGGTCCGATCTTCTTACATTTATACTAACCCTTAAGTACAACAGCTGTTAAAGCTGTGTATATCATTCCCCCTATGTTTACTATCTTTATAATTTGACTTTTAGGGTTTCTGTATACATAGAAAATGGATGAAAACATATACCATATATAAGAAAATTTATACAATTAAATAATTGTAATGTTATCATCAACACTATCATCGCTCTGTATCTGTCCACAGCTGGACATGGGCCATTAGCCAACCAATCTACTGCTCACATCCGAGGCCCAGACACTGAACTGAAGGAGACTGTTGTACTATTCATATTTCGAAAAAATATTACTTACTTGTATTCAGGTAAGGCACATGCCAAGATAACGAATGTCATCCCAATGGAACCAGCAAAAGCCAATGACACCAATCTGATAAAAAATATTAATGAACTCAATAATATTATTATTTTGCTATTTTTTTAATAATAAAATAATAATCATTTTTAATCTTAGTCATTAGTACAGTAAAATAAAATTGAAGATTTTGAACTGTCTTTGTGGAGAAATGAAAATACATCACACAATGAAGATAACATTGTTTACGTAGCAAAATATTATGTAAACTTACCCTTTTGTTTATCCATTTAATATTAGTCCAAAATGGCATCATGAAACGGAAAGGAAAATCAGAAATTATCGACAAAATGTTTATACATATAATAACAAACTATGAGTCATTATAAAAGGGAAAGGATCAATGATCCCTGAACTGAATTTCATAACTATACCTTTTATTCCAGCCATGTCTGATTATATTCTAACTAGATTATCACGTATTTATTTAATTAATCTTTCCTTTCACTGTGGATAATAATAGAAAATAGAAATTGGAACTTGGAAGCAAAAGTCAAAATCGAGTAAAATAGTAGTGTTGCAACTTGCTCTATGTAATATTTATTATTATTTATTATTTTCATTTAAAGGCATTAGCTACTAGGCTATTAGCCATACAAAATACAATTATTCGGTCTGTAATACGGAGAAATGGCGGGAAACCCCAAGGAGCGCGGCTTCGCCCCTCTAGCCCCCATCAATCAACTATCATTCCCCATTCCATCCACACAAGGTAGTCCACCACAATATTCGCCAAACAATCACATTATATATTACACAGATTAAGTTTTTAAAACAAACACTATAAAAAACCGCCAGAACAGCTCTACTAAGAAAACCACTCCAGAACGGTACTCCATAAGATTCGCCAACCAATCACAATATATAAAGATCAAGTTTTTAAAACAAACACTATAGAAAACCACTCCAAATGGACATAACACAAAATAACAATTAATTAACGGGAAACCAAAAAAATACAACCGCGCGTCCCGATGCTTCCCGCCATTCCTTTTGCTATATGTAATATGTATTTTTTTTTTTATAATATTTTATGGCCTAGCTTGTAATATGTATTAAGACGTAAACACTAAACCGTAAACAGTTGGTATACAGTCATAAATCATAATACTTGTTTGTTTTTAGTTATTACTTATCTAGATAGTTTGTATAGTATAAATAATTTATCTAAATTATTGAAACCTTATCGTTACTCTAACTCAGAAAATATAAATTTGCAAGATTTTGTTAAACAATGTATAAAAGTGGCAAATTTACTAGTGTCCAAAGAGTTCCTTAAATGCATGGAAGATGAAGAAGAATAACCAACAACAGTGATTGGTGGATGGCGGTCTTCAGTCTTCACTCTTCAATAACTATAAACTTCATTGACGAAGATCAACAAGCAGTAACAGAAAACTAACCTATTTTAATATTCTTAAATATTTTTTAACATAAATTGTACACAAACTATTGAAATTAAATACTTTTACTAAACATTGACAATGGATGACGACGCTGAAACATACAAGTTATGGCGTATTCGTAAGACAGTAATGCAGGTTAGCTCAATTTAGTTCTAAATCGTTTCTAAATATCTAAATACAGTGTAAACTCCATGTAACGTCACTCGATTTAACGACAAACTCCCTAAAGCGTAGAAATCACTTGGCTTTGGTTGGTTTAGCTTGTCTTCCATACAATCATACACTTTTTATAGCGTTACACGCACTCTCTATAACGACAACAATTAATAAAAAAGTACCTTTAAAGTTGCCAAAATAAAATAAAAACGCAGCTGTGTAAGTTCTTTTGTCGCTTTACTATCCTAGCACATAATAAACTCGACTGTTGGCCTCATGCGTACCGAACTTCTAAGAAATTCGTTCTTTTGTTTACAAGTTGAGATTGCTTGCAGTAGACTGTTGTTGACCATGACCAATAAGAAGGATTGATGGATTATCAATATGTTATCATATTCTTAGTTGCTCACAAACTTTCAAACTGTGAACATGGCTAGTAAAAGAAAATCACTGTGTATTTCTAATTCTGATTTTTCTTCTCTCCGTTTAACGACAACTCTCTATAACGCCATAAAATGCACAGTCCCTTCAGTGACGTTAAATGGAGTTTACACTGTAGTTATAATAAATATATTCTAATATAGTAAATACATGTGAATTTTCAGTTGTGCCATGATCGCGGGTATCTAGTGACACAAGATGAATTAGATCAAACTCTAGATCAGTTTAAAGGACAGTTTGGTGACAAACCAAGGTACATTTTCCTTTATTTTTTATTAAGAAATAATTGTACATGAACATTTCTATATTAGAGTTAATTTAAGGTTATTGTAGCACTAATGTATAAACTATAGCTGTGCTGCATACAACCCCTTTGGACAGATACTACCATCCTGCTTATTTCAACTGAAACAGACTGGTATTCAATTAGCATCATCTGAGGATGTCATGACTTCTTAACATGAGTCCTTAATACATCTAATTTATACAACTTAGTACTTACCTATATATAATTTTGTTGTCTGTGAAATGTTTATTTCAAATCTGCCATTTTTAAGACTTTTGTCTAAAGATTGCATTTTATGAATGTGTAATGGATTTTGAAAAATAATTGTTTTGACTAATGTCTCCTTGACTTTTTTTTATTTTTTATTTTGTGTCAAAAACAATATGTTAAAAGTATTTATGAACTAACACACTATGACATCTCACATTATGTTGTGGTATGTTCAGAACTCGTTCAGAAACATATTATATAGAATTGTTTATAATATTTAAGAAACAGATTTTTTTGTATTACACAGATAAAATATATGAGATAACAATCTTACTGCAGGTGTATTTCTGAATATTCCCAAGTAAAATTCACATTTATTTCAGCGAGAAGCGTCCAGCTAGAAGTGATCTTATTGTTCTGGTGGCCCATAATGATGATCCCACAGACCAGATGTTTGTCTTCTTTCCAGACGAAGCCAAGATTGGAATTAAAACTATTAAAACATACTGCACAAGAATGCAGGAAGAAAATATACATAGAGCAATTGTTGTTGTTCAAGCAGGTAAAGGTTAAACTAATTCTTAATAACAGCTGCATTGATTGATCCATCAGGTTAAGCTATGTTTGCCGGAGTTGCTCCATAGATGGGTGTTCTTTACACACCGAGACTCTTCCGTGTCTCGAAAACCACATTAAGCAGTTGGTCCTGGCTGTCAACTGTGGATCTTTAACAGTTGTTACGGGTTGTCAGAAGCCCGAAAGCCTGATAACCAGTCTTACCATGGGATATTACCCAGTTGTTGGGTTGTAGGGATCAAATAGGCAGTGGTTCCATTTAAAATACTGGTATCCAGCTGCATCCGGTTAGAAGCCAACCCCAAAATAGTTGGGGAAAGGCTAGGCAGAAGAGAGTTTAATTCTTAAGCAATATTCCTTTTGTTCTTGTCATAATTTTTGTATAAGTTATGGAGTTAGAATATCAATGAAACATACACAAATCTAAAATTAAACTTTTATATATTTCTAACAATTATAATATCAGTGGTCATTACACTAATGACCTTTGATGATGAGTGACCGTTAAATAAAATTATAAATGCCTTATAAATAACAGTGCCAAAATACCAATCCGTAAAATTAAAACCTATAATTGATATCTTATTTTTTATTAACAAGGTCAAAGATAGCCTTGTAATATTATCTAAATATATATATATGTCCTGTGTTTTTCTATTTCCAGGTATGACACCTTCAGCAAAACAATCTTTAGTGGACATGGCTCCGAAGTACATCTTAGAACAATTTTTGGAGTCTGAACTACTTATTAATATTACGGAACATGAACTAGTTCCGGAACATATTGTATTGACAAATGATGAGAAACAAGAGCTGTTGGCAAGATAGTATCCTTTTGAAACTTGGTTATTAATGTTACATAATTATGTTTACCATACAGGGGCCTATTTAATAAACGCGACAATACGACAATTTTGTCACTTTTTGACAAATAAGTCGTAATGTCGCGACAAGACAATTAAGTCCAAATGCGACAGGCAAATACTGACAAAATTGTCATACTTTAAAACTGTTTAATAAAAGCGACAATTGTCAGATTTTACCTGTCGAGTCTCTAAGAAAATATTCTCCGACTTATTTGTTATGACAATTAACAAGTTTGTCACTAATTCCGACATATTTGTCACAACAAAAAATCGAAGCATGCATATGAGACAACATGAGGGTAACTAAAAGGCACCTACAACAATTTAACTTTTGTTTTTGACTTGAACTTGTTGTTTTTTGCTATTTTAAATGGACGCCAAATTAACAATTTTAGCCCTTATTTATGAAAACAGAGAGGTTTTGGTTTCAATTACATTGAAAGTAAAGTTTATTCTTGGTTTAAATATGCGACGTCGTCGTCGTACAGTTTGCACCAAATAATCCATCCATCTTTAATAATCCATCATCTTCAACAACCATCTTCACTACTACTGTTATCCGTCGACGACGTTAACACCATTTTTTTAAATTAATCGTAGTAACTACTAATTTAACTGTCGAATAGCATTGACATTGGATGAAAAGCTGTCGAAAATCTCTGACAAATTGACAAGTATGTCTACCTGCCATGACAATTTAGTGATTAATAAAATAAATTTTACAAGTTTTTCCGGACAAATTGTCACTTGTCGCATATTATTTATTAAATAGAATTATGTCAAATTGTCACGACAAGTCCACATATTTGTAGATTTTCCACCGTGACTTATTTGTCAGTGATAATTTTTATTAAACAAAATATTGTCAAATTGTCGAATTGTCAACTGTCGCCTGTCACCTGTCATTGTCGCGTTTATTAAATAGGCCCCGGTCACAGAGTTTATAAGTTACAATGCAGCAGGTAATATGGCAATCAAAATTTGATTCAATTAGGATGGCTAAGTCCTAGGAACACCAGTTAGTCCAAGTATGCCATTGACTCCTTACATGGTTTTGAATGCCTAATAACAGTAATATACATTTATTTAGAGTATTAACTTTAGAAGTGATTTATTTTTATATTTTATAAGTAGCATTGTTTACAATTAAAACAATAAATTCCTTAAAAAGGAACATAGTAAACTAAAGGAAAACATGTTGATGAGAATTCAGGCGGGTGATCCAGTGGCGCGATATTTTGGATTAAAGCGAGGACAGGTAAATTTACAATTATAAAAGTTTAGTAAATTCTTGCAATCTTACATTGGTGTATAGCGCCATCTAGTTTATAATAATATCATCATTTCAAAAAGCGCCATCTAGGAAGTTATATCCAATCTAGAATGATTGCTTTAACACAAGTAGTATGTCTATAACTAGACTAGATGGCGTATGTAATAAGAATTGAAATTTAG
The DNA here is from genome assembly GCA_963853865.1 of Helleia helle. Classification (NCBI taxonomy): domain Eukaryota; kingdom Metazoa; phylum Arthropoda; class Insecta; order Lepidoptera; family Lycaenidae; genus Helleia; species Helleia helle. The sequence goes on along the minus strand of OY971433.1, from coordinate 10,900,069 downwards.
TTACCAAGTTTTATGAACGTTTTCTTCAATTCATTAAAATTTTATTTTTACAGGTCGTAAAAATCATACGATCTTCAGAAACCGCTGGCAGATACATTTCATATAGATTAGTATGTTAAGTTAGCAATAAATTACATTTTATAACAATCTTTGTTTTATTCTATAATATCTAAGTAGTTCATGAAGATTTTACGTTTGAGACCTTCGAATTAATCTATGAATCTACTGATCCGACTAAAAAAATGTATATCAGTAGGCTATATCATCAGTGAGTGACAAATATGATTTAAAAAAAAATCATCAGTTTTGATAAGCGAATCTGTGAGAGACATTTAGCACCTATAAAGATAAAAATCTCCGTGTGTCTGTCTTTTGTGGACAGTAAAATTGATATTATTGCATCGCTGTTTGGTGTAGACGGAGTATGAATCTGTTGATTTATGTACAGTGCTAGCAAATTGACTTATTGCTTCGTCCATCTTTTTTTTATAGATAGGAGGGAAGACGAGCAGTCTTAAGTATTTTGGCAACTATCGACGCTCTTACTAATCTAAGATCCCATTAGCTTATTGCATTGGAACGGAAGCCTTAGTCCTGTTTTAATAATGGCGAGGGAAACTTTCTAGTTCGGAGGTTTTTTTTTTTTTATTTCACTAGGAGGCAACCGCGCAGTTGGAGCCTTATGGTGACTACCGACGCCCATAGATATCCGCACAGCCAAAAGTTACGTAAATGCGTTGCCCTCCTTTTCCCTATCCCCCCAATATCCTACCGGAAACTAATTAAAACATAAAAATTAAAAACCCCCAACTCAAAAAAACGTACATTTGCAAAACCTTATCTTGAGTTATCAAATTCGATTGAATATTACATTATGTAATTTATATGTATGTAATGTATATGTATGATGTAATATATATGTATCTACTTATATACTTATTATATTTATTATTAAACCGCATCCAAATCCGATCACCCGTTTCAGAGCTACGGTGACATGAACACAGACAGATAGAACGTCAAACTTAAAACACCCCTCTTTTTGCGTCGGGGGTTAATAAAAGAGGTGTTTGATATGTACTCAACATTTTAGATCTTCGCGAACTAATTAGTGAAGTTGCTACGTTTTTGTTATTATCATTAAATCAGTCTGAATAATCCGATACTAATCCATAATTTCCTTTGGGCCCTGATCAATGCCTGCCAATATTTGCCTATGCTTTGCCGGTGCGAACTTTATCCAGCCAGCATTTACATCATCGAGCATATAACCGGATAGAGTTGTAATGTGAGCCATAAAATTCCGAAACTGGTCAGTGATTTGTCACTGACGTAATAGCAATTCAACTAACCGGACGTTCCATCGGTCAATCATCCATCAGTCGGCCAATCAGAGCGCAGAACCGGCGCAGCGTCGCAGCACAAATTTGGCGGCATTTCCGTATTTGTTTTGATACAAAACAACATCACCTACCGCCAGTGGCGGACTTACAGATTTGCCTCCCGGTCGAGGAGGTACATAGGATGTATCATCCCCGAACAAAGCATAAGCACAAAATTGTGCTCGTCATCCTGCCGCTCACACCAGCGGCCAAAAACATCTACAATATTAAAGCCGTCTGTAATATGACTGGCTTTCGTGTCGAGGCTCCACGTAAAAGGGGTATGATAGGGCAATGTCATCGTTGCCAGCTTTACGGCCACTCAGCCCGCAACTGTTCCGCCCACCCCAGGTGCGTTAAGTGCCTGGAAGACCACGGGACACCTGACTGTCCCCGTGACAGGGCCACAGCCACAGAGCCGCCCAGCTGCGTCCTATGTAGGGACAAAGGTCACCCGGCGAATTACCGTGGTTGTCCCAAGGCGCCGAAAACGGCGCGCCGCGTCTCAAAGCCGGCAAAAAAGGCGGCTTCACAAAAAGCCCCCCTCCATCTCAGGGCACCTAGGAATGATAAATTCTTCCCTGCCCCCCTTCCCACGACCAACCCGTGGCTTAAGCCGGCTCCGAAGCCGACTCAAGTCACCGCGTCTCCCACCCAGGTCCCACAGAGCACCCCAGCAGAATACAGTAGGCCAACGGCACCCCCTGCCGGCATCACGATGCCCGCAGCCCCCCGCCCTACCCCCTTTTCCGGCTACGGAGCTGACCTGGCTTTCGTGTCACAGTACCTTAGCGTCATTGACACCAACGAAGTTAGCATCCTAGCAGCGAAGCTGCGAGGTTCCCCCCATGATCGTCTAAAGGCGTTAGTAGACCATGCGGCCTTGATCGACCAGATCAAGTTTTCCACTCCAAGCCCATAAATGGCTACCACCGCCAGAACAAAACCGCGCTCTCTGCGAGTGGTGTCGTTCAATGCGAACGGCATTAGAGCGAACATCGACGAAATTCGTATATTCGTCAAAAAACACGACGTAGACGTCCTCCTTGTGCAGGAAACGTTCTTAAAACCCAGTATTAGTGACCCGCGTATAGTCAATTATAATATTGTTAGGAATGATAGGACGCGATCCCAACTTGGAGGCACCCTCATTTACTACAAGAGGTCCCTCCACTGCATACCTATAGACACGCCGGCCCTAGAATCACTAGAGGCCTCCGTCTGCCAGGTGAGCATGACCGGCCATCAGTCGATCACAATCGCCTCAGTATACCAATCTGGTAATAGGAAACTATTATTTAGCGATTTAAATACGCTATTAGAATTAGGCAACGCTGTCTTGATTGCCGGCGACCTAAATAGTAAACATCATTCATGGGGCTGCAGAGATAACAATAACAATGGAAAGATTCTCTGTAAAGCAGTCGATGATTTAAACAGTATTATTATCGCCCCCTATGAGCCCACGCGTTTCGACTTCGCAAGTAGCGAGAGGAACGTGCGGCCATCTATACTAGACATAGCCATTCTACGAAATATCACCCTTCAGGTACATTCCATAGAAACCATTCAGGAGCTTAACTCAGACCATAGGCCGGTGCTTATACAACTCGGCGACCCGGCAAACAATAGAAATACAGATAAAAAAAGATCATCGACTATAAACTTTTAAACGATAATCTGAAAATCCTTCAATCGAGTCATCTCGATAATATCCCCGACATAATAGACAGTCCTCAAACTGCTATATCAGCATGCTCTGACTTTACCGACCATCTGGTAGCAATGATAGAAAAGTCATCCAGGGAGATCTCACAGGCCCATGACGGCCGATGGGGCTTCCCGGAGGATCTTAAAGACCTAATACGCGCAAAAAATGCAGCAAAGCGTACATACTCTCGCTACCGGACGGACGAGTATCGACGAGCTCTCCGTGACCTCGAACGACAGGTCAAAGCCCGGGTCATAGAAAATAGAGCAGAAAGGTGGGATCGCCTCCTGAGTGAAATTTCACCTTCGCACGTGGCCTACTGGCCACTCGCCCGTTCAATGAAAAAAAGACGGAGGCACCTATGCCTCCGTTAAAAAGATTAAATCGCGCGCCTGCACTAGAGGACGCCGACAAAGCGGAATGTTTAGCCGATACACTCGAGAGTCAGTGCACTCCGAGCCAAATAGTCGCAACTCCCCCCGTAGGCCCCCACGTAGAGGAGGTAACTAGGGAGGTGGCGAGAAGGGCCTCTGCGCCGCTGGAGGGAGATGCAATCCTTCCGACGGACGCAGAAGAGGTCCAAGACATTATAAAATGCCTCCACGCCAAGAAGGCCCCCGGGCCGGACGGGATTTCCAACAAGGTATTAAAAATACTACCGCCCGCCCTAGTTATCCTCCTGGTTAACATTATAAACGCCCTCCTCAAGGGTTGTAGGTTCCCTGATATATGGAAAGAAGCTACGGTCATAGGAATACTGAAGCCCGGAAAACCACGCTCGGAACCGTCTAGCTATAGTCCCATAAGCCTGATAAGCTCGTTAGGAAAAATCTACGAAAGAATTATGCTTAGGCGGTTGAAAACCGTCATTAGCGAAAAGAATCTTTTCATAGATGAGCAATTCGCCTTCCGCGAAAACCACTGCTGCCCGAGGCAAGTCCACCGTATGACGGAGGATATACTCAGAGGTTTCCATAAGAAAAACAAACACGATACGTGCGCTGTATTCTTTGATGTAGCAAAAGCCTTTGATAAAATCTGGCACGAAGGCCTCATATTCAAACTATTCAAGTTAGGAATACCGGACAGATTAGTCATCATCATCCGCGACTACTTTTCAGGCCGGCATTTTAGATATAGAGTAGAGGGCACTCTGTCCTCTCGGAGACCTCTGAGGGCCGGAGTCCCACAAGGCTCCGTGCTGTCTCCGACCTTGTACAACTTGTATACCTCCGACATCCCCGAACACCCGGCGGTTAAACGGGCTCTCTTTGCAGACGATACCGCTCTGTATATCACCCACCCCTCAGCCGCAAGGGCTTCCACCATCCTCCAGCGTGCCGTCAAAATGGAGGATTGATATAAACCCAGAAAAAAGTGCCTCCTAAAAATTCTCACGTAGGAGGGTCACAAACAGACGACCTAATCGTACCATGAAACCGATAAGGTTAAACAATATAAAAATACCCAGAGTAGATCAGGTAAAATACCTGGGGGTCACCCTTGACAGGTCGATGTCATTTAGACCACACATAGAGTCAGTCACCAAAAAGGCCAAATTCGTCTTGAGCCGTTTATATTTCTTAATTAACAAAAACAGCAAAATGCCCCTCAGGCATAAGCTTACCCTGTATAAAACTTGTATCCGACCCATTATGTCATACTCTTGTGTCGCATTCGCGCATGTGCCACAAAGTCGACTTAATGCACTACAAATAGTCCAAAATAAATTTTTACGCATGGCAACCGGTTGCCCGTGGTATGTAAGAAACATCGACCTGCACAGGGACTTCAGATTAGAGTCCGTTAGGGGCCACTTCAAAATGACGTCAGAACGTCACTTTGAAAAGGCACTCCTTCACCCAAACCCGCAGGCTAATTACGTATCTTGAAATTACAAGCAACAGGCAAAAATTGCACAATATCTGCTGTCAAAATCATATTTTGTATTACCTATTAGCAACGCGACAGCAACAAGCTCAAATAATCGACCGCAACGCCATCTGCAAAGCGACAGCGACCGAGGAACTAAAAATGCATTTTTTGGTATGTTTGGCTGACGGTTTGGTATTACGTAAACTATTTAGCAGCCCGCGACAGCAGATTGAAATGTCAAACAGCGATTTTTTAACAACAACTAAAGTAGTGTCTGCAAGCCTGTTGCTATTCGTCTGCTTACTATATAAACTGTTTAAAATACTTGGTTAGTGATCGAAAAAGACTGTTAGAGACATTTTAGGCGTAATATTATCTTGTGTGACTATTATTGAACTTACCCTATTCGATTTTAAGTGGCAGTGTTATTGAAAAAGAAACTATAATAAAGAAACTATAATTTTAAAACAATGGCTCGTGCACTTCTTTTGATGGTTGCATTAGAGGCTGAGGAGATAAGACAGGAGACCAGGAGCACAGCCTCACTGAGACGTCGACTACGTGAGGAAGCCAAAGCATTCAACTTGTCCGACTGGGAATTTCAATCTCTTAACAGACATTCAAAGGATTTTAACTTATGAAATTAAATTGATCTAAGTACTATATAAAAGTCAAGAGTTTTGCGACTTAACAGTAGGATTCCTGCCGGCCTACTCTTGACTGCAATTCCAATCTCACAACAATATGAATTCAATCCGAATATATTGGTACTCTTGAACAAATCGAGTTTACGATTGATTTTGAAATTGGAAGCGATGACCGATGTGATGTGTATAATAAAATATAATACCAAAATAAAATTCAACACAATATGATGTTCTATGTTTTTTTTTAATTAAAATATGTCTCCAATAATGAATTATTATCTTTTATAATGTACCTAGTTCCTTAAATTAAACCTAAACTTATTTTGTAAAGCATTAAACGGCAAATAAATTATACATTCTGGCATAATGTGTATTGCTGTTATAAAAAAATCTTACGTGCAATTTTGAATAGACATCAAATTTCAAAATAGCTCAAAACAAAGTAAACAAAAAAATTAGAAATCATCTTCTTTCTTAATTTACCAGTAATGTTGGTGCCAAGGCTTTCCAAAATAACACCTCAAGTTCTGACAGACCACATACAAATTATTATTGTTATGTATTTTAGTGATTGGTCTTATTGAAAATGAGGTATTTTACTCATAAACAGAGGCTTAATTTGTTTACAGAATACTGTGATTTATTTAAATATTGCTACCTTGGGTTAAAAGATAATAAAAGACTGATTATTTTAGTACTTATTTTTATAATACCGTGATTGTAGGTAAGATTACCATATCAATCAATGACCAAAAATTTAATATACACATGGAAATAAAAACTGTGTTACATTTAAATATTAGAAGCTAAATATTGTGATTTATTTAAATATTGCTACCATAGGTTAAAAGAGAATAAAAGGGTTATTGTTAAGTATTTTAGTTACTTACTTATTTTTATAAATACTGTGATTGTAATATTGATTATATCAATCAATGACCAAAAATATAGAATATAGTTAAAAAAAACAAATAATAGTTTAACAAGAGTTTAATGCAAACATTAAAAACACTTATAGCTATTATAGCAGCCTATTATAGCTCACGCACACTAACTCTGGAAGTTCCTGCCTACTTGTTTCCTGGGTGCTGTCTGTGCTACTAAGTAGGTGGTATGGTATCCTCACTGTCTTTTTGACTCAAGCTTGCTTCATTACAAATGTTGTGTAAAACACAACAAGCATTTATAATTCTAATAACTGTGTCCAGATGATAGAGAAGGACCCTGTGGCCTAGGAGACATTGCCACCTATACTTCAGAACACCCATAGTATGCTTTACTGTATAGTGTCCCACACAATTAAATTTGGTGTAGTGTTCTTCAGGTGAGCCAGCCGGAGCATCCAAATATGTTTCATCACAATAGTTCTTTGGGCATAGCCCGAGTCTCCTAAAACATAATAAATAATTATTGCATTATAATATTCATGTATGAAACAAATGCTCACTTTATTATGATTTTAACTTAGACTTAACAAGTGAATAAACAACTTCCCCAAAATTTAAAAAGGAAAGAACACATTCTAAGATTCCTTTATAATTTTTATGTTATTTGCCAATTTAAAGGTATTATGACTTCTTATACTGTGGTATTACTAAAAGAATATTATATCTATTAATATATATAATTAATTTGTTTAAATTGTAAAATATATTATATCAATATAATACCTATATACAATTTAAAGGTATTTATAAAACAAAAGGCATTATTAAAACTAACTTATACAATTACAGAATCCAAGAGTCAACTTACATTTAAAACATTTCTTAAGTGAAATCCTTTTCTATTACAAAACCTCTCATTTTGGGCTGGACATATGAGAGCCATATGAGTACCAACAATAGCACTTACTATGTCATATGGAAGTTTTCATAAAATCTGAAAGTAATGCAAATATTATTATGTAGCTCAATAAGTCAAATAGATTATTATAATTAGCACTTATTTTATTTATATTAATAGATAGGTATCACATAATATGAAGAACAATGTAGAACCAATCAATAATAAAATAATTTGAGATATATTTTTCAAGTATCCTACATATGCATTGAACTATTATTACTGTAGTAATTACAACTCACTGTACATAGGCCGTAAATAAAGAGAAAAGATGAACTATAGAAGAGGTTAGATTAATTATAGATATTTCTATTGACATACCTTATAACCCGCAGATACTAGATAGTAGATACAAATCCAAATCGCTATGAATAACTTCAAAGCTCCTTGCTGAGGCGATAATATCTCTTAAACTCCTCATCACATTAAATTTCACTGTAATTGTGCGCTATTGTAGCATATTTTCGATCCCAATCCTAAATTTCGATAGGATCGAGTGTCAAGAGTAGGCCGGCAGATCACAGAATAATATTAGCATAGTGTTTATATACTCTTTGAATATTAGTTATTACTTATTAGTTATTACATATGTATGTACCCCATATTTAGTATTTACATTAAAATTGATTAAAATTTAAAAGTATTTGAAGTGTGTTAAGTGTTTGACGTTTTGCAGTTCCATCCATTGCTACCTGGCTGCTGGTGGCGCTAGTAAAAGTGCATTAGCGGCTAGTGAGCAGATAGCAGACGATAAACTTAGATAATACGTTTCTTTTTGCAACCTCTCGACCGGTCGCTGTCGCTCTGCTGTTGCGTTGCTATCGCGTGGCTGTCGCGCTGCGGTTGCTTTGAAATACGTAATTAGGGTGCCGCTCATCGTGAGCGCGGCAAACTATTCCCCAGATAGCTCAGTTCCAATTAGACATAGGTTACCTAAGCATGTTTTAACAGATCCAGCTGACGAAATCTCTCAGCTACTAATGCGCGACGCAAAAGCGCGACGCGAACGTCACAACATATACAGAAGTACAACACACGGTGCTAGGTACACCTGCACACCGCTTGGGCCTCGGGGTCGTAAGCGACGTCGAACCCTACACATGGAAACCACATCGATCCGGATCGATCGCGGAAGCTTAGGTTTGAATCCGATACGAGTAGACACAAACCCAGACCGCGCAAACAGCGCTAGCACTACGCTACCGCTAGATTGCTTGGGCACCGCGCATGACCCGCCTCTCTCTCCAGAGGGAGGGATGAGGGCCGGCCCTCATGATGATAGGTTAAATTCAACCGTAAAAGATTCGTCGACCGTATCGGATTTGACTAGTCCAAATGATGCTCTCCCGAGCAGCGCGCGTGATGAACCGCGCCCCCTGCGAGGCGCGGAGGGGGGCGTCCCCCTTTCGAATATTTCTTAAGTGAGCCATCTGCTCACTTACTGTACCGATTGAGCTTAAAGGCCATCAGGCCGAAAAGTCTAGCCCTTCCGAAAAAAAAAAAAAATAGCCTGTAGGCTATTATTCAATTTATGCCGCCTCTTAATTTTTAACCGACTTCAAATTTTACCGATTACTCGAAGATGGCTGGACCGATTTGAATTTTTTTTTGTTTGAAAGCATATAAAATTAATATGGGACTAAATTGGAAACACCAGTTTCCAATTTAGTCCCATATTAATTTTATTGAGATCTGAAAAGTCGTTTTTTAATTATTCCCAATAATGCCTATTTGGTTAGTTTTCTTTACCTCGATGATATGCTCCTTTTGTTACTTGTCGATGTAACAATTGTATTGGTTGCTTTGGTAGCACACCATAGTATGTCGCGGTCATCGTAATCATCGTCATAATTATCATCGTCATCATCAAAAAAATAACCATCGAAATCCATGCACAAACGGCGGAGTAATCGTGTCACATACATACAAAAAAAAAAAAAAAAACATACAGACGAATTGAGAACCTCCTCTTTTTTTTGAAGTCGGTTATTAATTAAAGAAACACAGTTATTCTTTTAGTACCTATTGTATTTTTAAGTAGGTTTTAATTTTTTTGATAGGTAAAGTTTTAATGACCATTTTTTTGCCGCCTTTGAATTTTCATACATAAAGTTTTGCTTACATTAATTCTCTAGAATTTGGCAGTGGTTTAGTGGATTTCGTACATTTTCAAGCTCATCATATTTGCCGCCCCCAAAAATCTGCCGCCCTAGGCTCTCCAGCCTACTCGGCCTGCTGGTAAATCCGCCACTGCCTACCGCTCTATTCCGGTTATATAAATGCTGGATGATTTACAGTTTCCACCATCGATATCACTCAGATCGATGGGTCCTATGTATAAGGACCAAACTAACAATTTGGCCATTTTGACTTTTTATGGTAAACGCATCTTATCGATATAATTAATCATGTGAACTATTAAAAAATAAAGATTTCTGTAAAGAAACACGATTTATTAGTACGGTATAACGGCGTAAGTGACATGAATTTAAACGTACAAGGTCCAAAGAGTACTTAGAGATTTATACGCGGGCAGTTGGGCCGCGCTTTCGACTTTTGTTTATAGTTTGGACCAATTAGCTGGGCCGCCCACCGAACTGTGATGTGCATAAATCATATAAATTTTTATTACATTGTCTTTTTGTGTTACAATTTAATTTAATAAGTATAAGATGACATTCAATTATCCGGAAGGACATAATTCTTTGGTCTAAGCCGCAACGGATCATACGTTTTATACTGTAAATATGATTTGGATGAAGATGCTATTGACAGTCATCTAAAATCTTACAACAGCCTGTACGAACAAGTTGCCGAAGACAAACTGATATTCCTCTGCAACTATGTTACAATCAGCTGTTACCAATACAATTTTCCAAGAAGAAAGACTTGCTTGATTTATGTCGTGAAAATACTATCCCATCTGTATACCAGTTATTAAGAACATTTTGTAGTAGTGGTGTTAGGCAATGTAATTACTGGCACAGAGACTCAACATCTTGTGTCTCGGGATAGGCATTTATACATTATTTAAATTAAATAATTGTGTTAATTTCAAATTAAGATATTCAGTACTTAGCAGCTCATTTAAAAAAAATGTGTTTTTTTTTCAAAAGAACACCAATACGATTGAAAATGGGTCCATAATATTATGTAGTTTTAAGGCTCAGTCAAGTTTCATTTCGATAAATGAATAAAACAATTGTACTTTTTACACGCTTTATAATAGCTTCACCTTTAGACTTGATTTTGACTCACTTCTAACGACCAGATTTTGTTCAAACTTTTTAGATTTATATAGAATATAGAATAATTTGACAAAACTATTCCAATATCCTGATCAGGATGATCAGGATAGCACATGTTAGGAAGGCGTAAGGCGCGCAAGTTACCTACATCACTTATGTTGTTTTTAGTCTCACTCATTTCTAAAGTGATTGTTATTAGTTGAGTACCTTAAATTAAGAAAATTTTTAATTAAAAAAATCGACACTAAAAAGTAATAAATAAATAATAGTTAAAAAAACTAAAAAAACACGCATTAATAGCAAACCCAACTAAAAATTTGAAAATAATTATTAATGGATGAATTAAATGGGTTAACAAAATTACTTATTGTTAAAAAGCGTGAGGTGCTCAATATTCATTATTAAAAATATTTCATCGGTATATATTTAATATAAAAATTTAGTTACAAGCACCACGCTTTTTTACAATAAGTAATTTTGTTAACCCATTTAATTCATCCATTAAAAATTATTTTCAAATTTTTGGTTGGGTTTGCTATTAATGCGTGTTTTTTAGTTTTTTCTAACTATAATATATTTATTATTTAAATGGTCTAACTGAAAACTCAAGTTAGCCGGTTAGCAAATAAAACGTATAAGAGTCAATGAAAAGACTTATTTAGCTTATTATCTAAATATGTATATTTTATTTTTATTAAGGAATAATCAACTACTTTAATTTTTGATAGATTTTATAAGTAAAAAATAATATAAAGATTTACTTTATGCTACTTAGCATAATACGCGTATTGGACCTTTTTTACAATATGGCACAATGGACCTTTTAGGGTGTTTTTAAACAAAAATATTTTATTAAAAACTAACGTAGAAGGGCCAATGTGACGTAAAAAAAATAAACGATAAATGTATAAATAAAATAGTGTAGTGCAAATGAGGAGGATAGTTGTCTTAGATAACGAGCAAAGTTTCGTAAACTTCGGTTTTATGAATCGACAATTATAGCAAATTTAAACTTTCGAAGCCTCTCCTGTAAAGTTGTAATTTTGCATTTTGGCCCATATACATAGGACCCATCGAGATATTCTTAAAATTTCGAGGTCGATGTATCTTTAATGAATTAATAATACCTATAACCCATAACGATGCTCTGAGATATCTATATGTATCTACACCGTTTTAAGGGCCCCTTATCCCAAATTGTTGTTTCTAGATCGAGGTGTTTTCATAGAAGTCGTCATTTTAAAATAATAATAAAAAAATAGGTTATAGATACATCTTTGATCTAGGGACTTTTTTGGATAAAAATACAATATTTAACATTTTACATGATCAAAAAAAATCTAAAGTAACGTCGATTTTAAAAGCTAATTGAGTAGTATGAGATTTCGGGTAACTCAATTTTAATGAAACTTTTACATTTAAATAGCTAAACGGGGATGACGTGGAAATGATTGGATGGATCTTTATTATGTCACTTCAAAAATTTTTGAAAAATAAAAAAACGATAAAAATGGCTCTCGCGCATCGCACCACGTCGCGCCAGTATCCAGCCGGGCGTCATCGAAGTAGGACCTGTGCCGCTTTTGCTCGTGACTACGTTGTTACCGCACATTTTATATTATTACGTCTAAATAAATAAGACGACACAGTGTAAATAATATAGCTACTTAATACTTACTAACAATTGTTGTTCTTAGTTGTAATTAGTTTGCAATACAAAACCTTTAATTAGTGTAAATAAATAGATACTTGAGTTTGTGTAGTACCTAGTTATTTAATTGAAATGGCGAATAAAAAAAGTAAAATAAGGAAAAAGAATCTTAATACAGTTTTATCACAAACTAGCTGTTGCCCGCAGCTTCGCCCGCGTTAACTTAGATATACAGCCGTATACGGATTGATGATAATTATTTATCTATAGACGGGCGTAGGACTTTATTTTATAATATGTAGTGATTAATACCGTATTTTTGTGAATAGCTTTTACATTACCGCTCTATAATTGGCAATTTTTTAAAGTATTAAAATGGATATAGGTAGTATGTTATATTTAACTAATGTAGACATATTATGCCATCGCGGACTTTTCAGTATGCATATTTAGGATACACAATTCTACCATACATTGATACAATAATAATTAATTCGGAACCGGGCCCGGCTAAGGTGTATAATAATGTAGTACATTATTTTGATCTATCTGTTAGGGTTCATCCAACGTTTGCAATGTAAGTGCAAAAAATGTGCTTATTTATGACATCACATCAGAAACTTCTAAAATTATGAGTGTTTATCTACTATATTATGCATGTACCTATTACCTTCCTCTTGAATCATTCTATCTATTAAAAAAACCGCATCAAAATCCGTTGTGTAGTTTTAAAGATGTAAGCATACATACAGTCAGACGCGGGAAGCGACTTTGCTTTATAGTTTATACTATGTAGTAATGTCTTCTTCCAGAAATTGTTAACACTTGAAGAATTCAAATTGTCCGACAATAAAGAAAATAAGGAACCTTCATCACAAAATATTTCTGATTTGCAATCATTTCCTAGCCCCCTACCCACAGGGCAGTGTCGTGAGGACTATGGCCTTGACCCTCTTCTCAGAGGAGACCCGTGTCTAACATTAATCGATGATGTATGGGTCGATGAAAATGAACCTGGACCTAGCATACGACAACTAAATTTTGTTGAATTTTAAAACAATTAATATAGTATAAAAGAATATGTTTGTCTACAATTTTTTAATCTCCTACAAGCATTCTTAGAATGATTGATTTTTTTTTATAGCTTAGGCCTTAGGGGGACAAACGAGCATTCGGAGTCTTAGATGACTACCGACTCCCATAATAATAATAATATCTAAGGACGCTTTTTGCACCACGTCAATCTGGTCCCGTGGTAAGTTCTCGAAGAACTTGTGTTACGAGTACCAGACAATGGAAATATATTTAATATTTTATACTATACACATATTTAAGGATTTTTATTTATAATACACATATTTAATACACATCCATGAACCAGGAAATAAAAAATAAAAAACACAGAAAACTTTTTGTTCCCTGGCGGGATTCGAACCCGCAACCTCCGGCTTGAACGCTAACGCGCTAACCATTGAGCCACAGAGGTCATCCTCGTAAACATTCACACAAGAGATAATGCAGATGCATTACCCTCCTTTACCCCATCCCCTGCAATGGGACACCGGAAACTCATACACCACAAGAAACGCGACAGCATAGGTGTCACTTGACGCCATTATCATGTGAACGAGAGGTACACCTACGGTCGTGCCGGCCCAATTCGGCTGCAAGCAGCATGGCACTACCTTTTAGACCTATGTAGCTAATTCATCCTTCCTAATCCTTACTAATATTATAAATGTGAAAGCATGGATGTTTGTTACGCTTTCACGCGAAAACTACTTAACCAATCATCATGAAACTTACACGTATTCTTGGAGGTATTAGAAGTAACATAGGATACTTTTTATAAAAAAAAACTAAAGAGAGATGTCAAGGGACACCCGGATGGATCGAAGTTCCTTTCGATTAATTAGTGAAGAAATAAAACTATCTTATCCTGCGCAGACGAAGTCGCTGGCACCAGCTAGTATTTCTATAAATCCAAAACTAGATAACTATAACAACAACAAGATTTTGTTATGCATAATTATTAATTATCACATCTAAGAATAATTCGAGCATAGTCAATCTACTGCATATTCGTATGTCTGTGGCGTGCTTGCCGGCCGTGGTAGGTCACCGGTGTTCATATAAATACATCTCCCGCGCAACGCAAGTGCAAATATAGTTTTGGGAGAATGGGCCCTTAACAACAATCGCCGATACCAAAAACGTAACAGACAAAATACTGGAGGTAACTTTCGTAAACTGAAGTGTAATATGTAACAACTAACAACCATGCAATGTTTCTATCGGCATCACGCGAACCGGCATTGTGTACCTCACTCGCGCATCATACGCGCACGATTCGGATACTGCACCTTTTTAAAATACCAACAAAATTGGCGCCAATAATAATTTTGACATTGACATGTAAGTGTTGTTTTACGGATAGAGGCGATGACAAAAACTATTAGGATCTAATTGGCTTTGTAATTAACCAATACATAATTCGGAATTAAAAACCGTGGTTTAAAGTGTGTGTGTGTGTGTGTGTTAAAAAGTTATACCTAATCTGCAAATAATTGGTAAGTATTTTTTGTACGATAAGAATGCAGATAATTTCTTAGTTACATAATTGTTTTATGTATTGTAAATACTAGTAGGAAATTATTATAATAATTAATTTTACGTAATGATTTTATTAATTGTTCACTGGCATTACTTACTGGGGTTAACAATTTGAAAACAACATTTTTGTGCTGCAGAAGCGGGCTATTCGTGTAATTTACAAGTTGCTCCCTATTCATCTTTGAGAGAAAAATTTAAAGAAATAGGAATTCTGACTGTCGCCTCTCATTACCTACATCTTAGAAAATATACTGTTTGTCCGGAAAAACATAAATGAATTTTGTAAGAAAAGTGATATTCATAGTAGGGATACACGTAATAGACACAGATTAGATATTAAACCAGTGATTAGCCTTTCAAAAGTAAGTAATTCTTTTAAAGGCAACTGTATACGCTTTTACAATAGGATCCCAGAATTCAGAAAACGTTTAAAAGCTATCCATATTAAAATTCAAAAAAGTTGTTAAAGAGCGTTTGTGTGGTAAAGGAGGTATTAAAAAGTAAAAGATTTCATGGAAGATACCACACCCTGGGAACAAGGCGTTCCTCCTAGGCATTTCAGGATAAGATGTTAAAATTGTTATAGAATATATATTATTTGAAAAGATTAGTTCCACTGAGTTTGTTTCGCCGGTTGTTCTCAGTGGGCTTTCCTTGGAACCAGTGGTAGTTTCAATTGACGTTCAAAAAGATACTGTATTAGTACTTTTTTTTTTTTTTTTTGATTTTATTATGCAGAATTGAGTGGATTTAGTAGATAAGATGTATATTATGCAGCCACAATTTCATGCTCAATGACGCTGTGTCTAAATAATAATTGTTGGCTTACCATGGTCCCTGGTTTCATATAGGCAACAAAATTTATCTTTTCGCTAAACCTACTTACAAAATAAGAAAATATTCGAATTGTACTGTAATGACTGCGTGAAATGTTTTCACGCTTATAGTTTTGTGATTTTTTTTGTACGTATAAAATTAGTATTTCCTTTCTTGTCATTTCCAGCTTGGCATGAAGACTATGTGAAACCGGTAGCGATATTTCAAATCAGATATACGACTTAGGGACTTTCCTGTACCCCTCTTATAATAAGAGGGACATAAAAGAGTAGGAGAGACAAGGGGCGAGGATGAGAACCTCACCCCACCACACTGTCCTGATGTTGGGAGTGGTTGTACTGTGGTGCTGGGCAACCCCTCTGTGGAGGTGGCGTCAGTCCCTTGAGGGACTGACTAACCGTCGAAGTGCCCTGTTTGCTCAACAGATCTGGTACACCTCACCAAATGCGGCATTGGTGGCACTCGCCGGGTTTTAGTGGGTAGAGCTGCGTCCGCCTTACCAGCTTTCGAGCGCAGCGAGTCCCACATACCCACCTGGGGAGACCCAATCCCCCGCGGGATAGCTCAAAAGCTTTTCCCGGCGTTAAAGAAAAAAATATCTCGATTATTATATATATAAATATATATATAATAATCGAGCTCAGCGAATCCCACATACCTGCCTGGGATGCCTAAGAGCACTTCCCGGCGGAAAAGAAAAAAAAACTTATTTTCGTAAGGCCGGCAACGCACCTGCAAACGCTCCTGTGTAGTCGGGTGTCTATCGGTGATCACTTATCATCATGTGAACCGTCGGCCCGTTTGCCCTATTCATAATACTAGCTGTTGCCTGCAGCTTCGCCTGCGGTAACTTATATTTACAACCGTATCCTGATTGATGATGATTATTTCTATAGCCCATGCAACTCAGTGATAAGGTAGCATTTTAATGATGAAAGAGCTTTTAGCCTTCCTCAATAAACGGACTATTGAACACAAAAATATTTTTTCAATTCGTACCAGTAGTTCCTGAGATTAGACCATTCAACCAAACAAACATACCGACATATTATTGTTTTCTAATGTTTACGCGAATTTCACGCATTATAATGAAACGTCGCGTTTGTAAAAATCTTAATAAAAAATCCGTAAAAAAATGATTATGTACAAACCGTCAGCTTTATAATACATATTTGGATAGATTTATTGAAAAAGGTCTACATGTAGGCTGTAAGTAGGCTGAAAAAGGCTAATGACGCTAATTGGATGCGAGTAGCAAAGGATCGGCCGTCTTGGCGTTCATTGAGGGAGGCCTATGTTCAGCAGAGGACAGATAGAGGCTGATGATGATGATAATACTATTACTACTATATATACTACAAATTACTAGTTGTAGTACCGGTGGGAGGGAAGCGCTACCGGTGGGAGGGAAGCGCTGTGCCGCGCTCCCGGCTGCATGGGTACCACCATCTTGCTTGTTTCTCCCGTCAAACAGCTTTGCTGTGTTTCGGAGAGAAGGGAGTGTAATTACTGGCACCGAAACTTAACATCTTATGTCTCAGGATAGGCAACACATAAATGAATTGCCTGGTGTCGTTCCAGGTATACTAGTTTATGTTCATGGGCGACGTCGACCACTTACCATCAGGTGGTACGTTTGCCAGTTTGCCTATCCAACTAACATAAAAAAAAATTGTGTATTAGAGAAATCTGTAATTGCAAATTAACATCTTTTAAACATGAAAACATCTAATTTTAAAATGTTTCTGTCTGCCCGTTTGTTCCGGCTAATCTCTGAAACAGCTGGGCCGATTCTGACGCGACTTTCACTAGCAGATAGATGTAAGGAATAACTTAGGCTATAAAAAGAATCATCATCAATCCGGGTACGGCTGTACATCTAATTAAGCGCAGGCAAAGCTGCGGGCAAGAGCTAGTGAAGCTATACAAATAAATAAAATTGAAGCGTCTGTTTGTAATTTGAAATTAACATCTTTTCACTAAATTTATGTGAAAGTGTCTATGTAGGTACCGTATCTACTTACATAAAAAAAACCGTCTGTCTGTTTGCTCCAATTAATCTCTGAAACGGATAATCGGACTTTGACGGAACTTTCACAATCAATTTGGATATATCTGAAAATAGTTAACGCGGACAAAGCTGCGGGCAACAGCTAGCATATCCACTGTCGATCGAAACTCGCGATCAATTTATATATCTATGTGGAATTTAAATTAAACTATTCGAAATTTTAAAATTAATCACCAGCAATTAATTAATGGAAAACTCATGCTTAGCATCATATCAGACCATCACGATTCATGTTAGAAAGTGAAAAAAACGTGATGCCATCGAAATTAGTTTGAATATTTTATTTATAGCGGTACGGTGCCAAACAATTTAGTAGGTTTCCCGCCATTTTAATTTTTAAATGCAAAAGCCATTAATATTGTCATACATCATAATCGTTGATTAATTAAAGTCTTTGATATGAAGATGCGATGTTCGTACTTTAATTTATTTAAATCTATTGTACAATGTTGATCAGGTGTTAAAATTAATTGATATGGAATTTTATTTTGAATGCTTTAAGACGTTTTGAGTTTTTGCATTCCTTTATACGCATTGGCTCATGGCTGTATACCAATTTGTTATTGTTAGGGTATTTTTTATAACTCCTTTTTAATGGTGAATTGGTACCCAATTGTTGTGTGGCAATTGTAAAACTTTTTCATACATACAAATTACACATTATACAGGCAGGAGTTTAATTTTTAAAGAACAATCGCACTACGTCATGTTGATTTTTTTAGCGCGATAACGTTATTACAACAAAAACGTCAAAAAGAACTCGATAGCTTCAAAACGTGGGACACGATAAAAAATCTAGAATCTTTTTATAATAAATTCGTCTAATGCTTCGGCCGCACCTGCGTGTATCGTCCCGAACTAATGCGCGAGCTTGAAGTTTGAACACTAAAAAGTTAGCGCGATAAAAGCTGTGGTCACATTAGCGGCTTCCATATTTTTTTTCATTTCATTTCCGATGTTGATAATGCATTACACTTTTACAGAAATTATGACTCCGGCAGTCTTTCAGTGACTTCTTTTACACACCCACATTTTATAAGCCGGTAACGCATCTCACACCTTCACACTTTTCATGTGATGTTCTTCTTTTGGATATAATCGTATTAAATGACAACATGCAGATCACGGAACAAAAAAATTTACTGTTCTGTCACGCAGATTCTATAAATCAGTATAAATAACAAGACATCACGAGCCAAACTAGAGAACCATAAAACAGAAATGCCATAAATCAATAACTTATGAATTGAGATGTGTCCAACAAATTGACCCTAGACAATTTATTATTTTGTGACTATTATGAGAATACTCATAGCGAAAGAGGGTCCGTTATTTTATATTGAGGCGCTACCACAGAATAAATAATAGTAAAACGAATAAATATGGCTTACCGGGGTAATGTTCTATTGGAATGGAATTATGTGTATATTTATAATAATTTTGTGAAGTTGGATGTAGCAGGTGATATTATCAACTAGTCACCCGAATTAAAAAATATTTCTCACCTGTATTACCTTCTATACTCATTATCCCCACCACGATTCAAGCCTTGTCGTGGCGGTGGGGCTCAGTAGCCACAGGTGAACCCAGCACCTTGGGCGAAGCAAATTGAGCTGAGGGAGCTGCTCTTTGTACCCCTCTTATAAGTAGAGGGGACATAAGAGCAGAGGGACAAGGGCGAGGATAGTCACCTCACCCCATTGTACTGTCCCGATGTTGGGAGTGGTTGTTGACGACCCCTCTGTGGAGGTGGGGTCAGTCCCTTGAAGGACTGACTAGCCGTCGAGGTGCCCTGTTTGCTCATTAGATCCGGGGCACCTCACCAAAGGCGGCATTGGTGGCACTCGCCGGGTTTTAGTGGGTAGAGATGCGTCCACTTACTAGCTTTCCTCCCCAGCGGGATGCCTCAGAGCATTTCCCGCCGTAAAAGAAAAAAAGGTTGGTATGTGTGTGTTACAATTTAAACCATGAGTTTAAATACTTGTTATTTAAAGTAAGAAGTCTTGGTCATATTTATCTCCATCATCGTCGACTCTTAGAATGTCCCACTTCTGGACACGGGTCTCCTCGAAATTAGTCGAGGAGGGTGTTGGACCATAGTGAACATATACGCTGGTCTAAGGCGAACCTTTCATCGTCATCATCATCATCAGCCTCTTTCCGTCCTTTTTTTTGAAATTTGATCGATTGAAATGATCTAAGCTAGTAGACTGAGGTCTGTTCTAACTTCATCTGTCTAATAGGTGAGGCAACGGCCACCGCACGGAGCTTGTCTTCCCACCTGGTCAATGGCCGACCAACACTTCGTCTACCTAAACGTGGCCTCTAGAACCTTATTCCTTCCTGTCGATCACGGGACCAACGGTCGGAAACGAGGTCGTCGCCACCTACGGCGGAGGCGGTGTTGAGTGCGTGTAATGAGTGTACTGTTGTGTGTGTACTGTGTATTAAGGCGGGATGCCCTAGGTTGGAGAGGAAACACCCAGCATAGAACGTCCATAGCACGTTGAGCTACGGCAAACTTACGGTCCAGTCGTAAATTTAGAGGCCACGTTTCAGCCCCGTAGGTCATCACGGGGAGAACGCATTGGTCGAAGACTTTCGTCTTCAAACTCTGCGGTATAGACGACGTGAGAATATGGCTAAGCTTCCTGAATGCTGCCCATCCCAATTGAATCCTCCTATCGGCTTCCCTCTCGAAGTTATGTCGACCTAGCTGCAAAGTTTGCCCAAGATAGACATACTCTTGCACGACTTCGAGAGTTATGCCATCAACGTTAACCGGCCTAGGGAGAACGTGTTCGTTGAACATGACTTTCGTCTTGTTCAAGTTCATCCTAAGGCCCACACGTCGGGAGGATTCATTTAGACTGTGCAGCATCTCCTGCAAGCCCTCCAGCGATTCGGCCAATATAACGATATCGTCGACGAAACGAAGGTGTGAGAGATACTCGCCTTGAAATTCTTATAATCTCATCACACATGTAGGTTTCCCACGTCATTTTTTCCTTCACCGGCGAGTGAACGATGTTCTCCTGTCCGGGTGCACGGGGAAATTTAGAAAACATCATCTCCGTATCCTGGCCATGGCCAGGATGCGGAGATACAAAAATTAAGACGTTAGTCAGCTGATAATATTACATCAATGAGAATTTTAAATGTATTTACCAAATATAATATGTTCCGCACTTTCTAACACTTATATAATTTATTTGTCTATCCGTAAAATTATTAATGACGCGGTATAATACGTTTACCTGTTACGCATGAGTTCATTAAAATTGGTAATATATTTATTTTGACACGCCTTTTATTTGATAACTTATATCAACGATTGCCATACACTCGCATTATGTATGTATACCTATATTTCTTTGGCTTATTTATTTACACATTATCGGCTTTTGCCTGGCCTCCCGCCTCCTGACTCCAAACGCCTAGGCGTTAGAGCCCTAGAGCATCGGATGTTTTATGTAAAATGTGTAGATACATCCACATAACATACCTCAGTTTAACAAATTACTTGTTCCAGATTTGTTACCTCGACTCTCGAGGTTGCAGTATGCACTGGGTATATTATTGTGTAGCGTATTTGATGATGAAGCTAGTTAACAATAATCTCGACATGTTAAAATAGCTCGTACATTGCAAGAGGCCTTCCAATGCAATCCTAGAGCCCATGTTCAACGCAATGCATGAATGAATGACTGAATGTATGATTTAATGAATGTATGAATGCATGCATGTATCCCAAAGGTCAAGGATGTGCCCAACAAAAAATTATCGACTAAATTTGAATGTCATACAAACATTCTCACTCGCAAACAGTTTGTCAAATATGCCGCCATTTTGTACTACTTTTTAATTTGGTCGGCTTATGTAGGTATGGTGATACCAGTTTTGTTATAAGCAGATTACCCAAGAATGTGGTATTATTTAAAAAGGGTGACTGGAATTTTCGAAATAAACACAATAAAAACAAATATGTTTATTGCTATCCTTAAAGCCTATGTACATAAATCATACATATTAAGACGTATATAGCCTTCTTTTTTATTATTTATGTTTTAGCGGTCTGTTATTAGTCATTACATAATATTTTCGATAATCCGGAAAAATGCAGCTGTCTAAAATTGCAATAAATGTTTGGTTAGGGCTAATGCTTATAGTTATCTATCAACCTTTACCAGTTTTTTTTAATTTTTAATTCACTTGTTTCAAGAAAATAAGTAGACTTGTTATTATGAATGTGGTATCCCTGTAAAATATGCCTGTCCGTTTCGGGTACACGCGAATGTCAATTCCATATTATACTTGTTCCTAGCAAAGGTCAGTAGCAGACAGCATACTTGTTAAAGCATAATAGCATGTTACCTCGAGGTAAAATGTATGATTGGTGAACTGCAGACAATACTTTGATTATCGTGATTAAAGATTTCGTATACGATAATTTTATGTTCTTCCAATTAACGTATTTATGACTTTGACTGAATGTATGATTTAATGAATGTATGAATGCATGCATGTATCCCAAAGGTTAAGATCAAGTATCAATAGATTTGACAAGCTAATAATAATACCGTATTGGAACGAGATAATATTTATATTAAATAAAAAAATGGCAAATGGCAGTTCAATGTCTTTCAAGATATTTTCTTATTTTTATATTGAAAATTTTGAGTTTGTATGTCTTTCGATGCTTATTTGAATGCCATACAAACATTCTCACCCGCGAACAGTTTGTCAAATATGCCGCCATTTTGTACTACTTTTTAATTTGGTCGGCTTATGTAGGTATGGTGATACCAGTTTTGTTATAATAATTGACGTAAAACGACTGGACCGATTTTGAGAGGCCTTTTACTGGTAAATAGCTGACAATTGATACTATAGAAGTAACTTAGGCTGCAATAATCTAGATACCGCTCTAAATCTAAGTTAACGCGGGCGAAGCTATGGGCAACAGCTAGTATTCGATATGAGTGCTTTCTATGTGCATTTTTTAATTTACTGATAGTTATGATATTAAATACTAATAGTGAATAATTTCGATATAGCACATACCTACAGACTAAATATTTTTCACATAATCGGAATGAGAAATTTTAATTGATTTAAGTTTTTTTTTTTAAGTCTAATATTTTTTTATAATCCAATTTATTACAACCCACTTTTATACTTTATAGTTCTATGGGCTTTTCTAGAACAGTATTATATCGATAAGTCACCATAACCATCGACAACAACCATCTAGGCAATTCAATATTTGTGTCGTTCAATTATTAGGGCTTTTGGATAACCATAATCTAGTAGCCTGGATGGGTATCAGAGCGGAGCGGGCGTGATGGACCGGAGGCGTGATAGCATTTCATCTCTCGTCTTTACTTTCTACACTCATTATCTGTGGACGAAATGCGCTTGTACATTTTATACACCTTACAAGTACATTAATATCATAAAACGGGATATTTACTGTATTTTTTACATTTCCTTCGTGGAGCTCAATATTTCGACATTATCTACATCTTGTTCACGAGAATGCAGGTTGTAAGATCTTCGATGACGAGTCCTGGACGGCGATGGTTTCGTCCCAGAAGGAGGCCGACGAGCGGGTGAGAGAGGAGGCCGCCGACGAGGCCTCCTCCCGCGGGCGATGAACGGGGGTGCGTAGGAGGTGCTACTTAATGCGCCTTCAATAACGCCCCTGTGTTCGTGTTGAGCTCAGGGCGGGAACCTGGGTCTGTATGGCACGACGTCGTCGGGACTGCTTAGTAGCGGCCGGGCAGTCCCCCATTATGAGGAGTAGTCTGGTTTTCGCCGGGGTCAGCCTGTCGCTGAGGTGATCCTGTCTGTTGCCTGCATATCCGGGACGCTCAAGAAGCGGCTGAAGGCGCTTGCAGTGGTTTTAGTTAGGGTGGGCGCTCCCAGATGCGAATCCCACATTGGGTCTACCCGAAGATCCTGGCTGCATCAATAAGGATTTCCCTGCGAAAAAAAAAGGTTGGAAGATCTTGTTCGAATTATTTACATAGAAAAATAAATCTGAAAAACACGGTAAATCCCGTTTTCAATAGTTTAAGAAATGAAAATAGGTAACCATGTGTGAAATTGTAAATCGTGAAAAATATCAATAAATATCAATAAGTATTTTTGGATTTAAAATAGTTTCTTTGTAATGAGTGAAGTTCAATAGCAATATATTGTGATATAGCCTCTAGCGATTCATAGAAACGCGGAATCTAAATATTTCTATTCATCATAAAAATCGATACGATACCGTTAAGAGAGAAAAACAAATAATGAAGAAACGTATCTATATGTAGGTTTTGATGGTAGTTAGATAGGTAAACGGGATGGTGACTATTTTTTTTTCATTAACGCCGGGAAAAGCTTTGAGGCATCCCGCGGGGGATTGGGTCTCCCCAGGTGGGTATGTGGGACTCGCTAAGCTCGAAAGCTGGTAAGTGGACTCAGCTCTACCCAATAAAATCCGGCGAGTGCCACCAATGCCACCTTTGGTGAGGTGCCCTGGATGTGTTGAGTAAACAGGGCACCTCGACGGCTAGTCAGTCCCTCAAGGGACCGACGCCACCTCCACAGAGAGGTTGTCCCGCACCACAGAACAACCCCTCCCAACGTTGGGACAGTATAAAGGGGTGAGGTTCCCATCCTCGCCCCTTGTCCCCCTGCTCTTTTGTCCCCTCTTCTTATACGAGGGGTACAAAGAGCCCCCTCGGCTCAATTTGCTTCGCCCAAGGTGCTGGGCTCACCTTAGGCTACTGAGTCCCACCGCCACGACAAGGCTTGAATAACCTCGGTGGGGGAGAGGGAACTCTTGAACTTAACAAGTAACATCCTGAATGACTTTGGTTTGCACTTATTATCTAACCGATGGTTTCCTTCACGAGCGAGTAAGAGAAGTTGATATGGTCAAGAAAAATTTAGTACAGGCATTATTCAAAGGTTATGCGCGAACCCACACCTCTCCCTTCGACTCACAATTTAAGTCCAACAACTTGACTACAGAGATGTATTAAGAGAGAGATGATAGACGTCGCCGAAGAACACAACCTAGTTTACCTTTTTTTTTTTTTTTTTTTCTCGCAGGGAAATGCTTTTTACGCATGTAGCCAGGATCTCGGGTAGATCCTGACTCTATGTGGGACTCGCACCTGGGAGTACCCTACCCGTAAACTAAAACCACTGCGAGCGCCTTCAGCCGCTTTAATTTGAGGGTCCCGGATAGCCATTCAACAGGATCACCTCAGCGACAGGCTGGCCCCGGCGAAGGCCAGACAAATCCTCTTCAGGGGGGACTGCCCGGCTGCTTAGGCAGTCCCCGCGACGTCGTGTCATACTGGGCCCAGGTTCCCATCCTGAACCCGACACGAACACAGGGGCGTTACTGGAGGCGCATTAGGTAGCGCCTCCTGCGCACACCCGTTCGTCGCCCACGGGGGGAGGCCTCGTCGGCGGCCTCCTCTCTCACCCGCTCATCGGCCTCCTTCTGGGACATTACTGCCTCACAGAAGGAGACCATCGCCGTCCAGGACTCGTCATCACCGAGCATCGCGGTAGTGACACTCAGCAGAGACAAGTCCCCTCCGATGACCGATGTCAGATCATGACGCAGCGCCGCCCATCTCGGGCACACCTCGAGGGTGTGCTGGGCCGAGTCCACCGCCGCGCCACAATCGTGACACACTGTCAACGGCTCCCTGTGGGCCGTCCGGCACAGGTACTCACCAAAGCAACCATGCCCAGTGAGGACCTGTGTCAGACGGAAGGTGAGGGTTTTGCGCTTACGACGCATCCACCGCTCAAGGACCGGACGCAGAGCAACCGTTAGGCTTTTGCTATACGGCTGTCGCGCCAGGCCCTCCCCCCACCTTCGCATTAACGCCTCTTGCCCTAGTCGGCGAATCCGAAGGATCCCGTCCAACGTAAGGCTCTCACCAAGAGACCTCCTATCCGAGACATAGGAGTGCGTCTCGGCAAGAACCTCCGCCACGAGTTCCCACGGGGGTCACCGGCTAGGGCAGTGGGTGCCGCCCACGATACTGTACGGTACCCCCGGATCACTCTTACCGCGATGACCCGCTGCGCCGAGCGCAGCTGGGCCTTATTCCTCGCGGTAAGGTGATCCGCCCAGATGGGTGCACCGTAGGTTGCCATACTCCGGCAGACTCCAGAGTATAGCTGCCTACAGGCGGCACTGGGTCCTCCGAGGTTCGGGAGGAGTCTGTACCTAGTTTACCTGGAACTAGCCCAGGCAACTCATTTATGTGTTGTCTATCCTAAGACATAAGATGTTAAGTCTCGGTGCCAACTTTGACCTTCTCTCCGAAACACAGCCGAAGTTTCACGGGAGAAACGAGCAGGATGGTGGTACCCATGCAGCCGGGAGCGCGGCACAGCGCATCCCTCCCACCGGTAAAATCATAAATTTGCAAAGATCATGTTGCAAAAACGGCAACTTTGGATTTATTCGTTAGAATAATTTATATAAGCATTACCTCAATCAAACGTAGATTAATGATCGTATAGATGAATGCAGGCACCGCCTGTGGCCTGGATTTATGGCCTGGCATGAATCATCACCTCGATATATATTTCATGATTATACTCAACTCATTAAAGTCGTATTAGCGGCCTCACTTGGGTTTGCCTTGCAGTGAGAGTAACTTGTAAGCGGAATGTCTGACGTTGCTAGGGCAACATTAGCATTTTCCCCCTGGCCCGGTGGTAGATTTTCCCAAGAAAAAAAGGCAACATTGGCACGATTATTAAAGATACCACCCAAGTGAATAAACCTCGAGAATAAGCCGTCCGACTTTATATAAAAAGTCAAAGTTGCCGTTTTTTTTTTCGTTTTTTCGAGAACATTTTAGAAGTAATTCATACAAGTAATTTTAATGCTGTTAATTTTAAACTTTTCTTCACATGACGTGCTTACCAATAAATCTAAAGAAGTTTAACAAAAAATAAAAACATTTTACAAAAAATTTAAACCGACTTCAAATATACTAAACTAAAAAGTAATAAAATAACTGTTTCTTTAATTTTTGTGCTTACAACTTATAATCAACTTAATATTCTACTAATGTACAAACTTTGCGTTTACCACGTCATTATAGTTACTTTTGGAGTTGGTGTCAGCCAAGGTAGGTAGGTAGGGTACGGCAACAAAATATACGACACCGACTCCAAAAGTAACTATAATGACGTGGTAAACGCAAAGTTTGTATATTAGTAGAATATTAAGTTGATTATAAGTTGTAAGCACAAAAATTAAAGAAACAGTTATTTTATTACTTTTTAGTTTAGTATTTTTGAAGTCGGTTTAAATTTTTTGTATAATGTTTTTATTTCTTAATTTTTAGTGATTCCGAAATTCGTCGTCTTGACGTTCATTGAAGGAGGCATGTTCAGCAGTGGACGGATAAAGGATGATGATGATGATGATGATGGTGATGATGATGATGATTACGATGACCGCGACATACTATGGTGTGCTACCAAAGCATCCTATTTATTTGTTACATCGACATGTAATAAAATTTTCATATCATCAAGGTAAACAAAACCAACCAAATAGGCATTATTGGGAATAACTAAAAAATGGCTTGTCAGATCTGAATAAAATTAATATGTGACTAAATTGGAAACACCAGCTTTCAAACAAAAAAATAACCATCGAAATCCATGCACAAACGGCGGAGTAATCGTGTCACATACAAAAAAAAGAAAACATACAGACCAATTGAGAACCTCCTCTTTTTTTTGAAGTCGGTTAAAAAGTGAGTGCGTACAAAGTACATAATGTGAGAAGTGAAACTTATAATTTCCGAGACTTGCTCAATCGATCTCAATCACTCTCTCCCTCTTCTTGGACAAAAACATTGCACATTTTCGTGACGTTTCATCCGTAAAAATTTAACCCTCATGCGCGCAAAGAAGTTTCACTTCAAAAAACAACATGAAACCCTATATTGAATGTGTCAAAAAATCGAAGGTGTTTGCGGAATAGTATTCTTTATATCCATATGTGATATGGAAGAACCCTTAAATTTCGGCCGTCATGAAGTCATTCATTGTCTATGAGTCGGGAATGATAATTCATCAGTTTTTGCACTTTTTATTAAACTCGGAGCACGCGAGTCGGTTCACACGACATAGTCATTTGTATGTACGTAATACAATACTTTTACCACAAGCGGAAATTGATATTTTTCTTTCGAGGATTCTTGATTCGGTAATCACATATTTGTATCACTAAATACCCTTTCTACTTCCAACACAAAAAAGTAATTTAATCTTTAGGTACAATTGAATGTCATCAATGGTTGTTAGGTTTTTTATGGGGAGACGTGTAGTTAGGGTAGTTAGTACACTGCCCCAACACTGCCCTGTGAGTCACCCATAGGTCCATGAGCTTTACCCGAGGTAACTGGATACATGCGTAAATACATTTCCCTGCGTCAACAAAAAAAGACAACTCATTCATGCGTTGCTCATCTTGATACCTAAGACGGCTAGTTTCGCTGTCCGATTACACTGCCTCTCCTACCGTTCTATCTGAAACAGAGATGTCATTTCACGGGAGAAACAAGCAGGATGTCAGTACTCAAACAGTAGCGCGGCACAGCGCAAACCTCCCACCGCTTTCTCTGAAGTTGCTGCAACATAGCATAATCCTTATTTCTTAACCAACCCCGTCAGCAGTTTGATACCGTAATGGAAAATTTGGAGCAAGAACTTCAATAGCATTGGCCAGATTTAAATCCACGCTCTGCTTTAGTCAAATGACTATTACCTATAGCCGGCTAAATCCACGAATTTTGCGTTAGTCACAAACAGACACGTTGCAGTTGGTTGGAATATAAAAATCACAGCTATAATAAAAGTATTCTTGTTATGGCGATACATCGAAATAAATACAAACCTAGTATGATTGAACGTGACTCCACGACCTACATTCAAGTTTTGATATAATTGGTAATAATTGATCTAAATTTCATTTAATTGCTGTTGCGTTTAATGCCACATAATTTATTTTTACACTCACTACAGCTGACGTATTGCAAACATTACATACTTGCTACAAAGTTATTTTATGAAATTAAACATTGCAATATGTAATTAATATCCGAATCATATAAATCAATTAATTAAACTATTATAGTCCCATTTCATACTAAATTGCGTTATGGTCATAATTTAACGAGTTTCAAGTGTACTTTATTTGAGTGAGTGTGTAGATCCTAAACGGCTGGGCTGATTATTTGAAGTGGATTCGTCGTTCGAGAGGACGACGTCAGTCGGGTCCGCGAGCACGTACCTATATGATAGTTGGCAATCGAGGCTTTATGGTTGATCAAATTTATTGATGAACAAAAAACAATTCAATCAAGACTATTCACCATTTTACCACTCATCCAAGCATTGTCTGAGCGAATTCCATCAAATGTGGGTTGTGAACAACATGCCTATGATATGGCGAGAGTACCTCAGTAAACGAAACGTAATGCAATTATGTGGTGAAATGATTAGGAAAATTTACGAAGAAGGTTGCGCTGTGCCGCGCTCGACCTTCCCGTCTTTTTTGGTACCATCATCCTCCTTGTTTCTCCCGAGAAACAGCTTTGCTGTGTTTCGGAGAGAAGGGCAAGACAGGCAGTGTAATTACTGACACCGAGACTTAACATCTTATGTCTCAGGATAGGCAACACATAGATGAGTTGCCTGGGCTCGTTCCAGGTAAACTAGTTCATGTTCATGGGCGACCTCGACCACTTACCATCGGGTGGCACGTCTGTCATCTATCCAAGTAACAAAAAATCCAATGTAATGGTATTTTATTATGTTCAATCCAAATATGCAACAGCTATTTGAATATTGATTTATTCTATGCATGGATATGCACACATTTGCTCTATAGAGTCTACACTACAGTGTTTTCAGAATGGTGCAAATATTTTATATATCACTGTGGGTTTACTTTGACGAACCAGGTATTAAATAAATTCTATTAAAAACGTCTGATTAGGTTTTTTTTATAGAAAAGGGGGGCAAACGGACAGTCGGTTCACCTGATGGTAAGTGATAGCGACATCCACTGACACCCGCTACATCATTAGCAGGTGCGTTGCCGGCCTTTTAAATAGGGATGCTCTTTTATTGAAGGTTTCGCCAAGTTGGCATCTTTCTCAATTAGTCTGACAACGGTATCATTGTCAAAGTTAAATTAACTTATCATACTCATGAATGTTATGTTAATAATTCTTTGCTCATCTTCTACTTTAAATCATTTTCTCCATATTAACGACTTAGGGACCTTCAAGAAAAGAACATACTCATATTTGAAAGGCCGGCAACACACCTGCTGATGTGTAGCGGGTATCTATGGATGTTGCTTATCACTTACCATCAGGTGAAACGACTGTCCGTTTACCTCCTCTCTTATAAAAAAAGAATTAAAATACTGCCAACGTTGCATGCATGGCTCTGCACGCTATCAGGGAAAAGTTTTACCGTTAGCATGGGTGTGGTAGGTACCATTTTTTTTTCTTTAACGCCGGGAAATGCCCTGAGGCATCCCGCCTGGGGAGACCCCCGAAACATGGTAAGTGGACGCAGCTCTATCCACTAAAACCCGGCGAGTGCCACCAATGCCGCCTTTGGTGAGGTGCCCGGGATCAAAAAACTAACAGGGCACCTCGACGGCTAGTCAGTCCCGCAAGGGACCGACGCCACCTCCACAGAACAACTCCTCCCAACGTCGGGACAGTACAATGGGGTGAAGTTCCCATCCTCACCCCTTGCCCCCTGCTCTTTTATCCCCTTTTCTTATAAGAGGGGACAAAAGAGCAGGCTACTGAGCCCCACCGCCCCGTCAAGGCCTGAACCATGGTGGGGTGTGGTAGGTACCCTGCTTATTTCTATCATAAACTTTGTTGTGTTAAAAGAAGGACAGAGCAGGCAGTGTAATTACTGGCACCAAGACTTATGTCTCAGGATGGGCAACACTCATATGTTGCCACCTTACCGACATAAAAAGAGAAAGTTATGCTTTACTGATTCAATTACGCCTCACCGCGGTAACCTCGCCAAATCGCGTTTTAATGATCTCTTTTTACATCACGATGTAATCTTATGACAAGTTAAAACTATTGTTTTGAAGTGGTTTTTATGGGTTCTACAATATGTTACTGCGTGTGCATAAGAATGTCTTATATCTAGAAGACTATTTGACTAAATGGTTGCAATTAACTTTATACGGATTTTGTTACGTGGATGGTCACACACCGGACAGTCTTTTTTTTTTCTTTTGTTAACACGGGAAACGCCTTTACGCGTCGTCAACGGCCCTGGATGGGGCCGTCCCTGTGGGGCTCGCGGCACATTTCTCAGCCGAATACCCACTAAAATCCAGCGAGTGCCAGCAATGCCGCCTTTGGTGAGGTGCCTTCTTCGATAGAGTAGTAATTTGAAGCCTAAAATTCCGAAACTGGTCAGTGATCAATCACTGACGTAATAGCAATTCCACCAATCAATATAGTAGTAGTATGTATGTCCTATCGGTGTCCATCAGTGGGCTAATCAGAGCGCAGAACCGGCGCAGCGTCGCAGCACTAAGCCGGAATTTGTTTTGATACAAAACACATAACATTACCGCTCTGTTCCGGTTATATCTCGATAGAATAACACAACAAACAGACACGCCTTAATATACACCTTTGTTGGACGATAAAAAGGCCTTCATAGGTTAATTAATACCATTATTAATGAAAAAGTAGAACGAAAAAAAATATCTCACAAATTTTAGTTCATCTGTCATTTTATTTCGTTAATACCGTATCGTATGAGATCATTTGACGCTAAGTAGATATTTAATACCATATAAGATTTTAAGTTAACATTGCTATTTTCATTACTAAAATTATTTGAAACGGGATATTTAGTATGTTTTCACTTTTATTTTGCAGATATATGTAATGTCGAAATATCGAGATTTCGACATTATCTACGAATCATTTATCTTGACCAAGACATTCGTATATAAAGGTATATAAGGGTAATACAAAGGAAAATACCACCCGGAAGTAGGCGTACTTCTTGGCATCTCCGGACATGGTTCAACCTCAGTACAAGATCACTGTTCCGAGCGGTCTCTAAAGTAAAAATGGTAGCTGACCTCCGGTAGGAGATGGCACCCCAAAGAAATAGAAGAATAATTAATTATAGAATATTTATAAATTATTTTGACGAGAGGACTATAGCTTGATGGAAGAATACATCCAAAATATCGCTCACGTAAATTCTTTTCGTGATAAAATCCGTAAAAGTATTTTTATTACAGAGTCAAATAATAAATAGAAAAAATACTAGAATAACTTATTACGAAGATAAATATAATCTGGGTTCTTCTATGTGCCAAACTTTCATGCAGAAACGTTCGTTTACGTGTGATCGAGTAACAAACTAACAAAGCGAACTTTCACATAATAATAAATAATAATAATAATATCTAAGGACGCTTTCACACCACACCAATCTGGTCCCGTGGTAAGTTCTCGAAGAACTTGTGTTACGGGTACCAGACAACGGATATATATTTAATACTTTTATACTATACATATATTTGAGATTTTTATTTTAAAATACACATATTTAATACACATCCATGACCCAGGAACACAGAAAATATTTTTGTTCCCTGGCGGGATTCGAACCCGCAACCTCCGGCTTGAGCGCCAACGCGCTTACCACTGACCCACATAGATCCACATACATGTGGATATGTGGATCTATGTCTATATATCTATGATAAAACCATTCAGTCCACACTGGCAAAAATGGATATTATAATTTTTATGGCCGATTGTAAATTGTACTTTGGTATTAAATGATACATTTATGTCATGAAACATCAAGATTTGTGACTGGCGAAATCGTAGAGCGTAGAGATGTGTTGATAATGGTTTGACATAGTCCAGATTATAATAATTGGCTGTCTTGGAAAACTTTTTATTATTTGCATCGTTTTTTAGGGTTCCGTTTCTCCCCCACCATGGTTCAAGCCTTGTCGTGGCGGGGGGCTCTGTAGCCTAAGGTGAACCCAGCACCTTGGGTGAAGCAAATTGAGCCGAGGGAACTGCTCTTTGTATCCTTCTTATAAGAAGGGGGCTACAAAAGAGCAGGGGATGAGGAGCGAGGATGGGAACCTAACCCTATTGTACTGTTGGAAGAGCTTGTTCTGTGGTGCGGGACAACCCCTCTGTCCCTTGAGGGACTGACTAGCCGTCGAGGTGCCCTATTTGCTCAACAGATCCATAGCATCTCACCAAAAGCGGTATTGGTGGCACTCGCCGGGTGTTAGTGGGTAGAACTGCGTCCACCTTACCACGTTTCGGGCGCAGCGAGTCGCACATACCCGCCTGGGTAGAGCCACTCCCCCGCGGGATGTCTCAGAGCATTTCCCGGCGTAAAAAAAGGAAGTTCCATTCCTCAAATCGACGGATCACATAAAACGGAGTCACACACATACACTGTATAGCGCCTTTTTTATTGGCGCAGGGAAATGCTTTATGCACATGCATAAAGCATTTCCCTGCGCAAATAAAGCTACATAGCTAGGTCCTAGCTACATAGCTAGGACCTGGGTTAGGCTCCTGATCCTATGTATGACTACCACTTATGCTGTGTATACCCAAACTAAAACCACTGCGAGCGCCTCCAGCATCTTTTTGAGGATTCCGGATCTAAGGAGCACCTCAGCGACAGCCTGGCCCCGCCTAAGGACTGCTCCACGTACACTGTATAGCGCCTAACTTAACACAACCTCGAAAATGACGAGGAAAATTGGAAATCATTTGCAGCAGTCAGAATCGAACCTGCACCACTTCGAGATTTGAATCAGTTACAATACCGATTAAGCCTCCAAGTCATCGTAGACTTACGCTTCAGTAGAAACGTAACAGCTAATTATTATGAAGTAACAGCAGTAAGAGTTGTTTACAAATAAATAATGCTACGCAATAACTTGCTACTAGTTTTTTCTTATTTCTCCTTCGATGATCTAACGATTTCGCCTAGTTAAGTTTAAATAGATCTAGAAAGTTCTCTTTTATGTTTGAATTCAAAAACTAGAAACTTCGAAGCCTAAAATTCCAAAACTGGTCAGTGACAAATCAGTGACGTAATAGCAATCCAACTAACCAGTGATCAGCCATCAGTCAACCAATCAGAGCACAGAACCGGCGCAGCGTCGTGGCACAAATTTGTCGGAATTTGTATTCATATATACATAACAATACCACTCTATTCCGGTTATATGCTCGATGCTTCAAGCATAGGATTGCAGTCAAGGGAAAAAACTAAGTTTTTGCTGCCTCGCTGCTTGACTGGGCATAAGTGGGAATGGAAAATGTAATGCAATTAAAATAATAATCGCTTACTTCTCAAATCTCCTGCGATATTGGATATTACGGTAAAATAAAACTATGTTATTTCTCGCTTTTCTGTCTATCCCAGCCTCCAAAGAAGATGGTTGCTTGTGTATTAAAGAAAAACAATGTTTCTATGAATATATTGTATATCCCACATTAAGATTTTATTAATTTAACTGATAATATTTTTATAATTCTTTACTTAGATTATTGTTATAAATAGCTATTTTAGAAAACTTTTAACGTATTTATAACATTGAATGCATTATTTGCATATTGCTAAACCGACAAACATAAAAATGTATGCAATAGAAACAAACACCGGAATATTATGAGGCCAGTTCTTTACACATTCAGTTTTCTTTTTTATTATATTAACAGCTATATTAGTACTGCCACTTATTGGACCCTTACCAAAGAAGCAAATCATTGCAGTTGACAAAATTTCTGTCTTATCCAGGACCATATTATTTTAAGGTATAGAATTGCTTTTTTTTTCGGATGGATCTATGCTAACGGCCCGAAGGCCCTAATGATACATCGGATTAGTGTGAGCCCATTTGGCTCACTTTTGGTTTATAAAAGTGGAGGGTTGCCGCCAACCGTACAGTCTGTGACCACACGGCCTCCTGGCGTCGGGTTGGAATATATAGAATAGCACAGTAATAATAAAAGAAGTGTTATTTTATGAAGAATAAATGAATGGTTCAGTGGGTTTTAGAATTTCAATAACGAAAATAGAAACCAACTTATGTCGTAATAATTAAAATTCCTATGCTTTAAGCAGGTTCGGGCTATTTATTGTAAAAACAGATTTGAAAAAGAAATAAAGAATTATTATTATTATTTCTTTTGTATAGTGATAATTAGTGTGAACAGTTAGATAATAACAAAGTTAATAAAATGATATATTAAAGTGCACCACGGTAAACACACAATTTAAAACACAGGTAGTTTGTTATTATGTTTGGTATATAATCTCTCTACTTCTCGTGAAGTGGTTAATTGACGGGCGTCCGTAAAATGTTAATAATTGTTGGACATCAATCGCCAGGTACGAACGGGTAAGCAGCGGGGTATGATGAAGTGTATTTGTAATTGGGATGGGCAAACTGGCAGACGTGCCACTATGGTTGGTCAGCGTCGACCATGAACATAATTGTGCAGGACGACGCAATCGATCACGTAACTAACTAATTATAATATGTACATAGTCATTGTTCTAATAGTAAAATGTTAATAATGACTTAACGAATATAATTATTACTAAGATAAGGATAGGCCATTATATAGTTGATAGGTTTAGTAAGAAAACTTTGTGTCATGTAATTGACTCGCCCCAACTCGGTTGTACGCCAACCGAGTTTACCTTATAGCTTGCTATCACTTTCGTTTTACGTAAGAGTAAGAAAGATGCAATATGTTGTGTTTTTTAAATGTCTAATTAGAATGTTTTAATTATGTTTTAGTTGTAATTAATGTTTATTTAGATTCCTATAAGCATTAGACATGTTAATTCAATTAGATAATAAGAGAAAATTAGTTGTAAAGTTTAAACAATGTTAGAAAGGATAGGATATAGGTTAGAGTGAGAGGCAAATAAGGTGATTTCTGTTTGGTCAATCTAATAATATGCCTTACGGCAAGATTTGTATCAATATCGTCTCCCCACGCGGGTATGTGGGATTCGCTGCGCCCGAAAGCTTTAAGTGGACGCAGCTCTACCCACTAAAACCCGACGAGTGCCATCAACGCCGTCTTTTTTTAGGTGCCCCGGATCTAATGAGCAAACAGGGCACCTCGACGGCTAGTCAGTCCCTTAGGGGACCGACGACACCTCCACAGAAGGGTTGTCCCGCACCACAGAACAACGTCGGAACAGTACAATGGGGTGAGGTTCCCGTACTCGCCCCTTGTCCCCTCTTCTTATAAGAGCCTCCTCGGCTCAATTCACTCCGCCCAAGGTGCTTGGCTCACCCTAGGTTACTGAGCCACACCGCCATGAAAAGGCCTGAACCATGGTGGAAAACCAAGAAATTGCTATGCAAGCAATAAGATCGACTGTGACCGCCCATAAAGAATAACTCATTCATCGATTGATTCATTCAATCATTTATTTATTCGTTCGTTCGTTCATTCTTCTTGACTTATAATAATATTTGAATCAGGAAATCGGTTTAATATTTTTAATGAGCTTTCAAAGGATGAACAATTCCAAGACTAACTCTTATGTCTTTTAAATAAAAGGAAATCGTGATTTGAAAAGAAAAGTAAA
Source organism: Helleia helle (assembly GCA_963853865.1). Taxonomy (NCBI): domain Eukaryota; kingdom Metazoa; phylum Arthropoda; class Insecta; order Lepidoptera; family Lycaenidae; genus Helleia; species Helleia helle. The sequence continues at coordinate 10,863,463 of OY971433.1, read as the reverse complement.
GCTTTTGGCTGAATTATTTTCTTTAATCCCTTATATATGCTTTTACGGCATTTCCTGCCTCGCACGACAAGAAGGAACCAAATGCCACCTACGGTATTTCCGAACCGATACAACTTAGGGACCTTCAAGAAAAGAGTATACTCATATCTGAAAGGCAGGCAACGATGTAGCGGTTGTCTATGGATGTCGCCTATCACTTACCAGGTGAACTGACTGTCCGTTTGCCCCCTCTTCTATAAGAAAGTTTGAGTTTGAACATAATATTATCAATGAGTGATGATGATGATGGTGATGTTAGAACACATAAACTATCGTAGTAATTACAAGTGAAAGTAAAACTTTGGTTTTGATTGACTAATTTGCGAACTTATTTCGATTCAGACATGCCTGACCTTTGGGTCTGAGCTGCAGAAATAGATCCGTATATAATCTGTCTTAATTGATAAAAAATACCAGACTTAATTATTAGGGCTTTTCTAAATTATGGAGTCGGGACAATCAGAAATTATTAAGAATTATTTAGAGTTCCTGACTTTATAAGGGACCATAATACTATGTATCTAGAATTATTGAAGTTTTGTTTGCGAAGTAGAAGTTTGGGAGTCTAACATAAAAATTGCTGCCCGAAGGAATAGATGGTTATAGAAGAAAAATTAAAAAGTGATCACTTTTAACTGTAAGCAACTGCAGGCTATTGAAATTAAAAAAAAACATCCTAATTTTAAAAGAGAAGATGGCTGGCTCTTACCACCTGCTTGGGATCCCATAGTTAATATTTACACAGATTAAAGATACAGTTATTCTGCGTAGATAGAACTAACCAAAAATATTGATATATCATACCGTGAGTACCTGTGCCGGACGGCCCGCAGGGAGCCGTTGACAGTGTGTCACGGTTGTGGCGCGGCGGTGGACTCGGCCCAGCACACTCTTGAGGTGTGCCCGAGATGGGTGGCGCTGCGTCATGATCTGACATCGGTCATAGGAGGGGACTTGTCTCTGCCGAGTGTCACTACCGCGATGCTCGGTGATGACGAGTCCTGGACGGCGATGGTTTCCTTCTGCGAGGCAGTAATGTCCCAGAAGGAGGCCGACGAGCGGGTGAGAGAGGAGGCCGCCGACGTGGCCTCCCCCCGTGGGCGACGAACGGAGGTGCGCAGGAGGCGCTACTTAATGCGCCTCCAGTAACGCCCCTGTGCTCGTGTCGGGTTCAGGATGGGAACCTGGGCCCAGTATGACACGACGTCACGGGGACTGCCTAAGCAGCCGGGCAGTCCCCCCTTAAGAGAAGTAGTCTGGCCTTCGCCGGGGCCAGCCTGTCGCTGAGGTGATCCTGTTGAATGCCTATCCGCGGGAACCCTCAAATGAAAGCGGCTGAAGGCACTCGCAGTAGTTTTAGTTCACGGGTAGGGCACTCCCAGGTGCGAGTCCCACATAGGGTCAGGATCTACCCGAGATCCTGGCTACATGCGTAAAAAGAATTTCCCTGCTATAACAAAAAAAAAAAAGGTTGTTGTAAAGTATCCGAAACGTCGGGCTTGTAAAATCTTAATAAACCGCGATAAAATCCATAAAAATTGTTTCATTGTAATGAGTGAAATTCGCGTTAACATTAGAAAACAATATGTAAGCAACAGTTCAAAAACCGTCCACAATGGCGCTAGATTAAGGGTTTGGTATTAACTATTAAGTAGCAGCTTTATTATTTTTCTTCGGAAGGATCTATGCTAATGGCCCAAAGGCCCTAATGCTACATCGGATTAGAGTGAGCCGATTTGGCTCACTTATGGTTTGTTAAAGTGGGGGTTTGCCCCCCGCCAACCGTGAAGTCTGCGACCCCACGGCCTCCTGGCGTCGGGTTGGGGTTAGCAGCTTTGTAAGAATCGAGTGGGAACCGGTGCCGCGCTCCAGGCTGCATGGGTACCACCATCTTGCTTGTTTCTCCCATGAAACAGCTTTGCTGTGTTTCGGAGAGAAGGGCAAGACAGGCAGTGTAATTACTGGCACCAAGACTTAACATCTTATGTCTCAGGATAGGCAACACATAGATGAGTTGCCTGGGCTCGTTCCAGGTAAACTAGTTTATGTTCATGGGCGACGTCGACCACTTACCATCAGGTGGCACGTTTGCCAGTTTGCCTATCCAACTAACATAAAAAATGAATCGAATGTGTTTATAAAAACTGTAATGGTATTTTAAAAATTGACCCCGTACGAGTAACTGTGTCGCCACGTTTATTTAACGCCTTTCAACGAACAAGTTGTCATACACAGAGATGGTACTTCTTACTTCTGTACCCCATGGTTTATAACATGTATGGTGCTTACACCAGCATCATCCTATATTTACTTAAAGCTACAAAAACACACATACAAGTGACAACTATTCACTTGTCCTTTTTTCTTGTGAATATTCCTATAAAAAGTCGCGATCAAAATTAAAATAGCCTGTAGTGTTTTTTTTTTCTAGATAATAGGTGAAACGCCTTATTAATTAAAATAACGTCGGCCATTAACCAGGTGGGAAGACGATCTCCGTGCGGTGGCCGGTCCATGTTGGATACGAGAAGCAAGGGATCGGCCGTCTTGGAGTTCATTAAGGGAGGCCTATGTTCATCAGTGGACGGATAGATGCTGATGATTATGATGATATGTATCTCGTTTTCAACGACTACCTCAAGGATAGTCAATAGGTAGTGATATATCATAAGTCATAATCTAGTGACATGACAGCTACAGATGATCATCACCTTTCACTGATGATTTCGCGCCGTCATTATAAACGTAATGAATACATAATAGATAGTGTATAGGAGAGATTCGTATCCATATACCTGCATAAACTTAAGAAAAAAATGTCTTATGACAATTATTATGAGAAAAAATGGCGGATTTATTGAAAATCATGTTCAAATACATTTTCGTTAACTACTTTAATTAGTTTAAAAGCAACTTGAGGATAGTTTTAGGTTCAAAATATCTAAAAAAAAAATTAATTTTTTGTGCCATGACCAAACATCCAAGAAAGAAAAGTGCATCCAATATAGAAGAAAGGAAAAAGACTGAAAATGGCTATTTTGCAGGCGGATAAACCATATGGTTTTCCTACATTCGCATTTATACGTGGAACCCTAATCGATGTTTTCGACTATCTCTTAAAGCGTATAAAAAGCCTGTGATTTATGGGAACTTGTCAACGTAAACTAATGACCTTATGATATCAAAGTAATCTCCATAGGCCATGTTCGCCTGCGCCATGTCCCATACATAAAAACTATATAAAAATCATTAATTCACAGCTTCTTTAACGACCGACATACATTTACTACATAATTACTGGTTTTAAAATACAAGATGCAAGTATTAAATGTTCAAGTTTGTAAGAATTTATAAAATTCTTGTAGCATATTTATAATTTATTTTATTCATGTTATTTATTATAGCCTATCCAAAAAATAAAAACCCTCGATATATCTCGGAAAGTTCCGGAACTAATTTCTGATGGGCGACACCAATGCAGGGTTTTACATTTCTCCCCACCATGGTTCAGGCCTTGACGTGGCGGTGGGGCTCAGTAGGTTAGGTGTGCCCAGCACCTTAGGCGAAGCTAATTGAGCCGAGGGGGCTCTTGGTACCCCTCTTTTAAGAAGAGGGGACAAAAGAGCAGGGGACAAAGGGCAAGAACGGGAACATCACCCCATAGTACTATCCCGACGTTGGGAGAGTTTGTTCTGTGGTGCGGGACAACCCCTGTGTGGAGGTGGCATCGGTCCTCTGAGGGACTACCTAGCCGTCGAGGTTTGTTTGCTCATTAGATCCGGGGCACCTCTCCAAAGGCGACATTGGTGGCACTCGCCGGGTTTTAGTGGGTAGAGCTGCGTCCACTTACCAGCTGTCGGGCGCAGCGAGTCCCACATACCCGCCGGGGAATACGCATTCCCCCGCGGGATGCCTCAGAGCATTTCCCGGCGTTAAAGGGAAAAAATAAAGGGTTTACATTTCTGGTCAGGCTATAAATTGAAATTATAAGCACCATCATCAGCAACTGCTGTAGGCCTTATAGCTTTTCTGCTGTAGGTCTCTTTCAGTGAACGCCAAGACGGCGATCCCCGTCACTCGCATTCGATACGACCAGCCACTATACGGAGATCTTCGTTTTTTTATGTTAGTTGGATAGGCAAACTGGCAAACGTACCACCTGATGTTAATTGGTCGACGTCGCCCATGAACATATACTAGTATACCTGGAACGAGCCCAGGCAACTCATTTATGTGTTGCCTAACCAGAGACATAAGATATTAAGTCTCGGTGCCAGTAATTACACTGCCTGTCTTGCCCTTCTCTCCGAAACACAGCAAAGCTGTTTCACGGGAGAAACAAGCAAGATGGTGGTACCCATGCAGCCGGGAGCGCAGCACAGCGCTTCCCTCCCACCGGTAAAATCGTCTCGTTATAGTTGGTAGTTGACCTACCCCGAACAAATGGTCACGTATTTAAAATTACTTTAATTAACTAGAATTATTACTTCAAGTAACAAGAATTTGAAAGTAGATTGAATATAATTAGAATACTTTTCTTGTATTGACAAGGAAGAGCAAACTCATACTAAATACTAAAATGTGTCTTGAAGGTACAAATATTATGTTACTACTAGCTGGTGCCCGCGTCTTCGTCTGCGCAGGATAAGATTTTAGTTTTTTTTTCATAAAAAGTATCCTATGTGACGTCTAATACCTCCAAGAATATGTGTACAAAGTTTCATGATGATCGGTCAAGTAATTTTCGCGTGAAAGCGTAACAAACAAACTTACTTTCACATTTGTAATACACTAGCTGTCGTCTGCAGCTTCGCCCGCGTTACTCAACTCCTATAAGTCACAGCGTGATGTTATGTAGCCTACAGCCTTCCTCAATAAATGGGCTGTCTAACACTAAAATAATTTTTCAAATCGGACCAGTAGTTCCTGAGATTAGCGCGTTCAAACAAACAAACAAACTCTCCAGCTTTTATAATATTAGTATAGATATTAGCAGGATAAGAGATAGCCGTTTTAAGATATTGGCCCTCAACTTTCAGTAGCCAGACCACTATACCATTCAAACTTCGAATAAGCACACATTTTTCTGTATAATACTGATAAAACACTGTAGTCAATTAAATTAAATTGAAGCATTTATTTACAATTATGTATTCATATAATAATTAATTTGAATTAATCATTTTTAATTAAAATATTCTAACCACATGGTGGTTTTATATAAGCGTATTTTATGTTAACTATAGTTGAAATCCGTCCTGTCCTTCTTTCCGAAACACAAAAAAGCTGTTTGACGAAAGAAATAAACAGGGTTGTGATATCCAAAGAGGAGGAAGCACTGTACCTACATGGTATCTCTCCCATCGGTTCCATGATTTACTTACTGCTAAGGCCCAAAATCGGTCGCTTTGGCGTTCTTTGAAGGAGGCCTATGTTCAGCAGTGGACGGCTAGGGGCTGATGATGATGATGATGAAGGGACAAAATTTTCTCAAAACCAGCAAAGATATGACTGCCTTTTCTTTAAAGAACATAATACAGATATTCGTGATAGATGTAAACAGGATGAAATTATGCCCTCACCATGGTTCAGGCCTTATCGTGGCGGTGGGGCTCAGTAGCTTAGGGTGAGCCACTGCACCTAGGGCGAAGCCAATTGAGCCGAGGGGCCTCTTTGTACCCCTCTTTTAAGAAGAGGGGACAAAAGCGCAGGGGGCAAGGGCTGAGGATGGGAACCTCATCCCATTGTACTATCCCGATGTTGGGAGGGGTTGTTTTGTGGTGCGGGACAACCCCTCTGTGGAGGTGGCGTAGACCCTTGAGGACTGACTAGACCTCGAGATGCCCTGTTTGCTGTTAAAGAAAAAAAAATGGATGTAATTATGCCCCCACCATGGTTCAAGCCTTGTCGTGGCGGTGGGGCTCAGTACCCTAAGATGAAAAAATGAAAAAAAACAAAAAGTCGGTCCCTCTGAGGACTGATTAGCCGACGAGATGCCCTGTGGTTCAGATCCGGGGCTCCTTACCAAAGGCGGCATTGGTGGCACTCGCCGGGTGTTTGTGGGCAGAGCTGCGTCCACCTTACCATCTTTCGGGCGCAGCGAGTCCCACATACCCGCCGGGGGAATCCCCTCTCCCTCGCGGGATGCCTCAGTACATTTTCAGGCGTAAATGAAAAAAAATGAAATGATGCCGTCAGGTATAAAGACTGCAAGCTCCACCAGTTTTTAAGCATTCATTAAACGTTATAATTAGAACACCATGTATAAGTGACAGTGCAAATTTTTATGTATAAATTATGTTACGTATTATATAAACGAAAATATTATGTAAGATCATGAAGTTAATTTGTTATATTATGATAGTAAATATGTTTGAGTTCCATCAAGCCAAACAAAACTGGTCATAAATTTCGTAATTATTAGTTTTTAATGTCCGTAATGAGTGTTTACCGACTCGAGTCCAAACTGTGATAGGTGTGAGTTCAATGACCTCAAATTTGATGAGGAAAAAATACAATTTTCCGAGGAAAATCATAACAGATATTCCTACGAACAAAACCCCAAATAAGGTCTCTTTGTGGAGCTTTGGATATTTTGGTTCTTGGAATCATGTTCAACGGTGGAGTTAAGAAGGAGACGAACTACATCCGATTCTTTCTGTTCTTCGATGCATCATAATTTACTAGTAGACGTCGAATTCAATAGACAATTCCAACCCAGTCCCCAGAACATCTCGCTTGAATCTATGTTTTTATGATTAGTTGAATAGACAAACGGACAGACAAACGGTGACGATCTGATGGTAAGTGATCGTAGTCTATGACCATATACCCGTTCACCTACAACTGGCCCATATTAATCAGACCATAAGATAGTCAATCTGAGTAAGAGGTAGTGCTATGATGTATTGCAGCCGAACTGGGCCGGCACGACCAGGGTGGTACCTCTCGCTCACATAACAGCGACGTCAAGTGACAGCTATGCTGTCGCATTTCGAGCAGTTTGTGAGTCTCTGGTGGCCCATTGGGGGGGATAGGGAAAAGGAGGGAGGGAGGGAGGAGCAACGCATCTGCATTAACGATTGTGCGGACGTGTATAGGCGTCGGTACCATAAGGTTCCGACTGCTCGTTTGCGCCCTTATGACATTAAGAAAAAAGGGCGATGTAAGGTGTAATTACCCTACCTGACTTGCCCTTTTCCCTTAACACAGCAGCAACGGACGAAACAAGCAAGATGGTGGTACCCATCGAGAATGGAGCGCGCTGTTCTAATGAAGAAATAAGTAGAAAAGAGAAAAACCTTAACCTGTTTTAACCAATGTGTTTTGTTAATAATTTGTAGATTATCTAAAGGAAAACTTCTGTATAATCACAACCTTTCTCTCCATGAATATTTATAACATAATATTATTATGATCACCATAACTCACCTGGAAAATGATTCAATCGAAATTTGTCACAATTTCTAAAGGTCGTTTGTTAATAATAATAATTTTATTTATTTCAAATACAGAATAAGCTTACACAGAGGTATGGATCCACATGTATGTTTTTATACTTACTAGAAATATGAAAACATACTTGTGGCAGATGGTCCCAGTGGTCCACACGGTTCAAGCCATGGCGGTGGGACTCAGTAGCCTAAGGTGAACCTAGCACCGTGGGCGAAGCCAGGTGCACCGATAGAGGCTGATCTTTGTACCCATCTTATGAGAAGAGGGGACAAAAGAGCAGGGGGGACAAGGGGTGAAGATGGGCACTGTCTCGACGTTGGGAGGGGTTATTCTGCGGTGCGCGTCGACCCCTCTGTGGAGGTGGTGTGAGGGACTGACTAGCCGTCTAGGTGCCCTGTGGTGGGTAGAGCTGCGTCCACGTACCAGCTTTCCCAGCTTCAGGAGAAAAAAAAATTGTGTTGGGTAAAAAACGCTTTTCGTTTTTTATCTTATATGCATTACATTAGGCTTTACCTGACCAGAAAATAAAAACCCTTGCTCTAAAGTGGAAAATTTCGGAACTAACTGTACTTATCTGTGTTTACCGCATAAAGTATACAGTGGCGACACCCATGCGGGGTTTATATATTTCTGGTTAGGCTATAGAAACTTTAATGGCCAAGAAGCCCAACTCTCTCTATGACTGGTTGTGATTCTGTAATCGCTCGTAAATGATGCGAAAATGACTTTAGTTGGAGAAGATTCATAATTGTTGCAGAACTTGTTTGAAGATATGTTCAGATATGGTTCAGATGTTAGGCCTTTAGCCTTACTCATAGTAGCTATAGGCTAGGTAACAATTTGAGTATAATTATGTGATTAAAAAAATATATACTTCTCTACGTTGGATGTTTCTAGTATACTGCTACGTAATGCTTATGGGGTATATGTGATGTTTTAGTTCCGTTTAATTGAGGATAAATACATTTTCAGCTATCTTTTGTAATAAAATAAAAAATATGTCCCACTGTTGGGCACTGGTCTCCTCCTCGAAATCAGGTGAGGAGAGTGTTGTTCACGCACCTTCAAAGACTTTTAATGTCATTATTCATGAAGGTTTCCTCACGATGTTTTCCTTCATCGGTGAGCAAGCGATGGCCTTATGTTCAGGTGCACGTAGAAATTTAGAAAAGCCAATTAAATGGTACCGGTCAGAATCGAACCCGGACCTCACACTTCGTCGTACCGTCGTATCGTCGCACATTTCTTATAGGTATTTTAATGCGTGAGAGAATGAGGAAATATAAGTCTCACAAAAACTCACAGCCAGCCATAGGGCAGAGATTGAACATCGCCAAAATGAGTTCATCCGAGACATATCTTAGTTCGAGAATTATAGCCAGTAATAAGTCGTTATGTGCTCTATTTTTTACAATAACATGCAAAGAAAGGCAAATTTGCCTGTGAGAAAACGACAAGGAAGTAACAACGATGCTCAATCATCGGAAATTGTTTCGAGTCAAAACATCGGAGAATGCAAATTCATTTCCTAGACTTTGCTAAATGTTAACATGGAAATGAAAATGGAGAAGTAACTGCTTTGTTTAGTAAATGATAGTTGCTGTTAAATATACGAAATGTCGGACATGTTTAAACATATTAAAATCAATCCTATAGTATGTCCCAGTGCTGAGCACGGGTCTCCTCCTCGAAAGCAGGCGAGGAGGGTTTTGGGCCCTAGTTCACCGATGCGCTGGACCAATGCGGGTTGGTGAATTTCACACATATTTTAAGACTTTTAATCTCATCAGGCATGCAGATTTCCTCACGATGTTTCCTTGACTTCCTTGGTGAGCAAGATGGTCTTATGTTCAGGTGCACGTAGAAATTTAGAAAAACCCATTTTTAGGGTCACAGGGTGGTCAGGATAGGACCCAAACCTCTTAATCAAGGCCGAGCTCGTACCTACTAAACTATCGACGCTCACTTAATTAGTATACTTATCAATTAATTATTAAATAATAAATTAATAAACCCCCTAAAATCCGAACAAGTTGTTTCATTGTAAGTAACACAAACATTGGAGAATGTTTTAACTAGTTTGATTAAGTTAGCATTCAAGTAGGTAAGAGAAGGAATGGTTAAACATTTTTTACTCTCGAACTTGTAAATTTTAGGTTAATTGAAAATAGTCGTTAATAAAAAAAATATACGAAAGGCGTATTAACAAAAACAATAAAATATTGATGTTCAAGGTTAAGTATAAAAATAATAATAAAATCGCTAAGAACCATATTTAAGGTAGAGATAAATATTTAATCGATTCAACATTGCGAAATTAACATCTACAAGAAACCTGCCACCTTAAAAACCATCTGGGATAAAAGCTTATTGATAAAATGTGTAAAGTTTTTATTAGCATACCTTGATGGTATTTAGTCAACTAAATTTAACAGTTCAACTGATTAAAAACATGCTTTGAATGAAAATGTCTGGTAAGTCATGTGACGTCATGCTAAATCCAATATGGCGGACTCGAGAACATGCTCAAATCAAATATTAAAATATAGTGTTGTATTGCACTACCATGATACAAGCGTCAAATGAAATAGGTAGCCTGCCCTGTTGCCTTGCTCTCAGTTATGGTGGCCGATGGCTTTCGCGGGGTCGATAATTAGGGGTTTTTGAGAATCGTTTACTGAGAAGAACAAGTTAAAAATTCTTCTATTTTTATAGAAAATCTATCAACGTTTCTTCATAATTTATATCATTTTTTACCCAAGTAAGAGGTTTTTTTCAGTAAATTTCTGAATGTACGAAAAATGATATACTTACTATAATTTTACTACAGAACCCTAAAAACTATTAAGGCCAATGAATATTACGTAATGCAATTTGTTTTATTGTCAATGTGCTTAAATTTTATTATCTTATCTCGGTTAGTAAGGTGTCTTTGTGAGAAAAAATGCATACTCTCGCATTTTAAAACGCAGTAAGCAGTTTACATGAAAAGCAGATGTCTCAGATGTTATTATCGACTTTGGGGGAAAAGTGACCTTGATGCTGGGGCTCGTGGTATTTAAATTTTAAAATTATTATTTCTATTTAAGACATAATTGGAAAAAAGAAAAGATTCCTGTACTCTACCATACTCTACCATACTATATGTATATACCGCATTTCTTCCTTTATGAAGTATGATTTTTACTATAACGGATATCCTAATAGATATTTAAAAGGATCTATAAAATAATTTAAAAAAAATTACGTGCGTACAAAGCATAGACTTAGAATATGTACAAAGTAGGTACACATGTCAGAAGTGAAAATTATTTGGCAAACTCATTTTTAAATCTTGTTTATATTAATCTAAAGCTAAGCTAAAGACGTTCACTCTATCTCACTCTCTCTCTCTCGATCTTTCTCACTCGCTTGCTAACTACTCTCACTCCATGGCTATGTGTTACATGCTACGTTCGCTCTTTTCTCGCTCTCTCTCAATCCTCCCCTTCCCTCCCACTCCCTCTTCATGGACAAAAACGATGCACATTTTCGTGACGTTTCATCCGTAAAAAAAATTACCCTCATGCGCTTATTTTTTAAGTTTCACTTCAAAAATCCATCTCTTGGAACGCTCACCGCAGACGAAACGAGAAAAATGGTTTGCCAAATCAAATTTTTGAGATATCTACTACTAGCTGTTGCCTGCAGCTTCGCCCGCGTTACTCAACTCCTATAAGTCACAGCGTGATGTTATATAGCCTTTCTCGATAAATGGGCTATCTAACACTGAAATAATTTTTCAAATCGGACCAGTAGTTCCTGAGATTAGCACGTTCAAACAAACAAACAAACTCTTCAGCTTTATAATATTAGTATAGATTAAATACGGGCTCACAAATTTTAGAGACATATTCTAAGGGATGTGCTAATTGGTTACAGGATACGATGAACTTTACTTGATCATAAAAATCCTGAGAACATGTTAAAATAAAAACTAAAACTATTAATTTACTAATAAAATACGTAAGTTTGCACATCATTTTTATATGGAAATACTAGTGGCACCGACAGACGTTGTCCTGTACAAAATATTTTTTTTGTGAATCTAAACCATCCTCGAATCCCCTTGAACTCATACAAAAAAAAATCATCAAAATCGGTCCAGCCGTCTGGAGGAGTTCAGTGACATACACACGCACACAAGAAATATATATATAATATAAAGATTTAATTTTCAATACTTCAGACAACCTGCTATTTTTTCTTAATCTCAAGTCCTATATTTTTATTATTCTTTATCCCAAAACTTGAATGCTATCATCTAGTTATTCTAGCGTTTACACAAAACGCCGCGACGCTCGCTACCCCGCCGGTGCGCGTAGTAATACCACGTCATAACTCATACTGCATAAAACGTTTAAATTTATTTTTGAAGATTTTGTAACTTGTAAGTGTAGTGCCAGCTGCAAAGCGATTGGGCTGGCACGACCGGGGTGGTATGATAATAGTAGGCATCCCGCGGAGGAGTGGGTCTCCCCAGTCGGGTATGTGGGACTCGCTGCGCCCGAAAGCTGGTAAGTGGACGCAGCTCTACCCACTAAAACCCAGCGAGTGCGGCCAATGCCGCCTTTGGTGGGTGCCTCGGATCGATTGAGCAAACAGGGCACCTCGATAGCTAGTCAGTCCCTCAGGGGGCCGACGTCACCTCCACAGAGGGGTTATCTCGCACCACAGAACAACATTGGGACAGTATAATGGGGTAAAGTCCCCGTCCTCGCCCCTTGCTCTTTTGTGCCATCTACTTATAAGAGGGGTACAAAGTGCCCCCTCAGCTCACCCTAGGCTACTGAGTCCCATCGCCACGACAAGGCAAGGACAGGTGTAAGGGTTTCCCCACCATGGTTCAGCCATGGTGGGGAAACCCTTACACCTGTCCGACTCGCAATTGATATTAATATCGTGCAAGCACCAGCAAATAATAATTATTATAATATAGTTTTAACAGGTTCGACTTCACTTTCTAGTAAGGGCAATCGACATTTTCTTGTCCCGCTGACTTCTAATGACCACTTGATGATGATACGTAGTTAATGGACTTCACTCACAGTTATACAATATGAATTCGAGTTTAATCTATACTAATAAACCTGACTTTGAATACGCTAATCGATTTGTTCGAAGTTCGAAACACATGATTCGTACTTTTGTTAAGAGATAATTAATAGTTTCGTACGATTCGGAATCAAAAATTCTTGTCTCAGAAATAGGGCTTTAAAATGTAAATAAAACTGTACCTGGGTAGATCAACTTTTTTCTGTCAGCACGTGTCCTTAGGATATTAATACCTCAAATCAAATGATCTATGAAGATCTAGTAGTTTTACTCATAATTTTGTTTATTCAGATACTTAATCAATATTTTCACGTCACATATACCCAAAAATTACACTTTCACAGGAACGAAAAAAATCGTGACCCAGTGGACAATTTGGTGTTGTCATACAAAACTTTGCTGTCCCTCAAGCGTTATGGGGTGTGATTTTTAACCATAGTTTGAAAAATTTGATTGAAGATACTAAACTTTAATGGAAATTATTTACTAAAATATTTCTTTATTGGCGATCTTTATCTAGGAGTACACAAATTTAATTAACGGAATAAATATCCAAGTTACAATTTTTGTCCCCACGATAAACGAAATTTGCACGTCTACTGGGTCACACATATAGATTGCTCCTAAGTGCGAGAAAGACGGGTAATCAAGAACTTTACCAATACGTAAAGAATCTGAATATCGTATGATCGCGTCCGCCACTAATGTGATGTTCACGCGGCTCGGCCATTTCGTTCGTGACTCTGGAAGACGCTGCGTGTGTTTATTATATGTCTGCTGGCTCACGTCAAATTTTAACTAAACTTAAGTGTTTTTTATTATAAATCGCACTATATTAGTTAGAACTAAGATCTTAATTTCCCATTAAATGAATGTTTTGTTGTTTTTTGACCAGTTTTTCAACAAATTATTGAAAGAATGATGTAATTTCTCAGGGGTCACGGTCCACTGGGTCACTAAAATCGTGACCCAAAAGAAAAATTTTGTGACTCAAGAGAAATTTCTATCTTTCGTAGCAAATTAAACAAACTAAACCGATATTTCTGTAATACACTTCTTTGCATATGGTCATTTTAATCAATATCGGCAAAAACAAAACTTTTACCTCGCTTCTACTGCATTATTTGACCACGGGTTTAAAGGAATGACCTGGTCATACTTCGAAGCTAGTCATGGCAAGGGGCTAGCAGATGGTATTGAGGTTATCTGAAAAGAACTGCGGATGACTTAGTAGCTAGAGATGAAGGGATTTCCTGTGCAGATAAATTTTATACAGTGATGAAGAACTTGAGCAAAATAAAGGTTCATTTAATTTTGTCCAAAAAATAAAAGACTTTTTCTAAATAAATACCAAAATCCAGCCGCTACCTGGCACGAAAGATGTCCACAAAATATTTAGTACCAGTCGAGGAGAACTTAAACACAGACACATGAGCTGTTTCTGTAGCAGAGAGGCTTTTGCGATTGTCTGTCGCTAAAAAAATATATCCCCCTCCCGCTTGTGGCTGAAAGAGACCCAGCAGAGCAAGACACAAATATTTATAACTTTAATACAAGTGCAGAGAATGCCAGAAACCATGAAAATGTGCATGAGCTGATAGGAAACTGAAGATAATTTTGGGAAGTGTGTTGGGAAGTCCGAAACTCGATCCTTCTCCTCGATCGATTATCCTGTAAGTTCCGATGAAGTTTACCATTGAGTAACTACAAAGTCTCTAGGCAGATGTCTCCGCTAAAGAAATATGGGATTATTGGACGTAAGCAAGCCTAGTAACAAACGCTGGTAGCAAAATATTTATAAAACACCTGAAACATCTGACGAGTATGATGGTATGATTGAAGGTATTATACGCTATTAGAATTTCATTGTGATGAATGAGACTATAAAAGATCATTTGAGACTGGTTGTTATCGTTAAGATTTTGATGTTTATTGACGTTATTTTATTTTACTTTAGGTAAATACTGACCATTGTATGCTCAGTTACCATCTCAAAGTCTCTCGAGTCACAATGTTTGTCTCCTGGGTGACATGATTGTCCCCATATTCCATGACTGTTATATCTTTCGTTTAATCGTTTAAAAAAAAGCTTATTTTAATTTTAGACTAATTTAAAAGATTTAACGGAAATATAGTCCATATTATTATTTTCTTTTGCATAAGCTTGAACAAAATATTATCATGAAAATTGGTTCTGGTTTGTTACATTGTGACCCAGGAGACACAATGAGCGTCCGTATTTTTAGAAAAATACTTATTAGTTAATTTACTTTTTGTTGTAATTAATCCACAAGCTGTTTTTAAGAATTTAAATACAAAACATTTCCTATTTGGTGTTGTTTCATAGAAATTCGTATATGTTACCCAAGAGACGTTTTAAGTAGCGAGTTCTCAGTTTTTGTTTAAAAACAATTGCTAAATTCACAAAAGTGCGATGCTCGTTATAAATTCATAAACCTCAATTATTTATTTACCAGTATCAAGACTCGAAAGTTATTAAAATAAAATATTTTAATTTTATCAAAAAAGTTGATTCGATACAGAAAATAGTTGATTCACCCACCTACAGATGAGCGCGCTTAAACAACATCCTATTTTATTAATTAGTATATTATATTTAAATAATATCAAACCTTAAACGTCCCTCTGCTGGGCACGGGTACCCTCCTCGAAATCTGGCGAGGAAGTTTTTGGGCCATAGTTCAGTGAGGCGCTGGCCCAATGCGAATTGTTGAACTTCATACACCTTCAAGACTTTTAGCCCTAGTTCAGACACGGCGGGAACAACGCGGTTCCAAAACCGCACGACTTGTATTCGTGCTGGTACCGCGTCTCTGAACGACCCCTAAATAAATATCTACATATAAATAGACCCGCGCGGTTTCCACGCGATTCTGAAACCGTGCGGTTCCCGACATGTCTGAACTAGGGCTTAATCTCATCCGGCATGCAGGTTCCCTAAGGTAAGTTAATAATAATAATATCTATGGACGCTTTCACACCACGTCAATCTGGCCCCGTGCTAAGTACTCGAAGAACTTGTGTTACGGGTACCAGACAACGGAAATATATTTATTACTTTTATACTATACATTTATTTAAGATTTTTATTATATAATACACATATTTAATACACATCCATGACCCAGAAACACAGAAAATATTTTTGATCCCTGGCGGGATTCGAACCCGCAACCTCCGGCTTGAGCGCCAACGCGCTGACCACTGAGCCACAGAGGTCGTCAAGTTAAAGCGATGGTCTCGTGTTCAGATACACGTAGAAATTTATAAAACCCATTTCAAGGCACCACAGGGGTCAGGATCGAACCCGGAACTCTCATCAAGAGGCCTAGGTCATACCTACTACCTAAATCACAGAAATATCTTGTTATAGTTCTGTGACCTAAACCTAATCTAAATCGTCGCTCCCTTCATTAATATCCTTATTAATTAATAAAAAATCAATAGGTATAAAATATTGCGAACAAAGTAATGAATATACGAGTAAAAGGTTGTTGACCTGGCTTTTTTCAGACAGCTGTATTTTATTAAACCAAGACGCAGAAGCGTGGGTGTGATTAACTTTTTCTGTAATTATCTAGTATTAAATCAATTAGTACTCCACTATCCTCACCGTGGTTCAGGCCTTGTCGTGGAGGTGGGACTCAGTAGCCTAGGATGAGCCCAGCACCTTGGGCCAAGCGGATTGAGCTGAGGTGGCTCTTTGTACCCCTCTTATAAGAATAGGGGACAAAAGAGCAGGGGACAAGGGGCGAGGACGGGAACCTCACCCCATTCTACTGTCCCGATGTTGGGAGGGGTTGTTCTGTGGTGCGGAGCAACCAGCGGAGCGAGCCGTCGAGGTGCCCTGTTTGCTCAACAGATCAGGGGCACCTCACTAAACGCGGCATTGGT
The DNA here is from genome assembly GCA_963853865.1 of Helleia helle. Taxonomy (NCBI): domain Eukaryota; kingdom Metazoa; phylum Arthropoda; class Insecta; order Lepidoptera; family Lycaenidae; genus Helleia; species Helleia helle. The sequence goes on along the minus strand of OY971433.1, from coordinate 10,846,960 downwards.
GGCAGTCTCCGGGTTTTAGTGGGTAGTAGAGCTGCGTCCACTTACCAGCTTTTTTAGGGCGCAGCGAGTCCCACATACCCCGCGGGATGCCTGGATTTCCTGGTATTAAAGAAAAAAAAGACACTTATGGGGAAATCCCAAGTATCTACCACTCTCTGAGGCGTCGTGTATAGTATTTTTTACATTATGCAGATTATATTGACTTATAATATTTTCAAATGACTGTCTGCACGCTGCGTAAACGATATATTATACATGGAATGAATATTAGTATTATATTATCATAAAATGCCAATAACTTAGTCAAATTTGATTTTTGTGACATGAATTTTTGTATAGGCACGGTGGGACTACGATTTAGCTCACCTTATCAACACTTAGCCTTGGCCCGCGTCTCGCCTGTGTAACTCAAATTTACAACCGTATTCGGACTGATGATGATAATTTTTAAGCTTTATGGCCTATTCAGTGATATCATTAGGTATACCAGTGATACAATTTTTTTTATTGGATAAGTAATTTCAAAGATTTTTCTTATAGCATTGAAGGGCAAACGAGCAGTCAAAGCCTTGTGGCGACTATAATCGACGCTCATACACATCCGCACGGTTGTGCGATTATACAGGCTGATTGTCCTCCTTTTCCCTATCCCCCAATGGGCCGCCGCAAACTCACAAACCGCACAAAACGAGACAGCATAGCTGTCACTTGACGCCGGTGTTATGTGAACGGTACCACCCCGGTTGTGTCAGCCCGATTCGGATCTTCTTTATTACATTCAAGCTAAAGTTAAATAATACATATCTAACATGTGATACTTAAAATATATTTGTGACGAATACGTAATTTTGCATATTTTTTTTAATTAGCATTTTTAGTTCAAACTATTACGATTTGACATACTTATTATTGTCATGCAAAATATACTAGCCGTAGGATGTTACGACATTATATGAACACGAACAGATATACATAATGACATTCATCTAATATTTGCAATCATAAGAACTTATCTGACTACAAACTAACTGGATTTAAGCAAAGCAACTGAGGCAGCTATCAAAGCTTGATACGTTAAGCCTTGAAAATGGCTCTTCCTCACATGGGTGTAGCTACCGCTACATGAGATGATATGGGGCCCCTAGGCCGAAGGGGCCCCGAAATGTGACTAAATTTAAAAATCAAAATCAGGGCCTTATGATAATTTTTCATAGGGGGACTGACTAGGTTAAATCCGCCACTTCCTCACCGTAAGGATCTGATGACAAGAAAAACTGGATATAATAGTGATACGTTAAACTCTCGTTTTAAGATATCTAATGCTTATTTTTAGTTTAGGAAAATTATTGAAATATTTTATTGAAAAATATCTAAGCAGCACAAAAATATTGTTGTGTACGTCATACATGTCAAATAATTTTTGTGGTAAACTGTAGAAGTAGATATCTGACGGCATCTAGTGGCGTATTACAGTAAATAAATACTTCCATAACAATCATCAAAAAATTTGCAGCAGCTCCTCCTCGAAATGGTTGTTGCCAAGCGCGGAGGCCACACCACCACCACTGGACCACAGGTTGGCCCAGTGGGAAGTGCTACTTCACACATGCTTAAATACTTTTTTACCATAAATTAAGGATGCTGGTTCCCTCCTGATATTTTCTTTACCGTTGATCAAATGATGTTGTCATGTTTACGCACGGGATCGAACCCAGACTTTCCATAGGCTATACCCAGATCCTCGTCGCTTGCTAAATACTCCCATAAAACTTTCATAAATCATTATAAAAGTTGGCAATATCATGGCATCTAATGGAGTCATAGTTCTCATATCATTTGTAAAAAATATTTTTACTCTACACTTTAGAAAGCGTCATGGAGGATTATTAGTCTCGCTAATGTTAAAATGCAAATACTATTAGAGTCTAGATCTGAGAGTTAAACAAACTTTCGACGATTAACATTTAACCTCAAACTTGAACCTGTTTTTGTTTACCCCGCTTGTGAAATAACAGTTTGATATGTATTTTATTGTATGTGAAATACTTGTATAGACATTGGGGCCCACTTATCCTAGGGCATAGCGTGGGATAATGTCGCAGTAATCAGTCACCCAAATGATTATTGGTTTCCGATCGTAAGGTACTAGGACATCGCTGGTGGTATGATTAACTTGGCCCCACGAGGCAAAATCCGCTGCTATTTTATGTTATTTCAAGTTAAGTTTGTTAGTACTAGTCTGTTGCACTAGCTACTAAATAAAAAAACAGACTTTTTAAATTCTATTCTAAATTTTAAAAGTCTGTTCTTTTGTTTTTTTATTAGTGAGTCTAATATAGGTAATGTGCAATGCTCTGCAATTGTCTATGTTGGGCTTATTATATTAAACACTTTAACTTTTAAATATTTTATTCCAATGCACACTAGGAAGTTACAAAAATATAATGTTAACACTTTAAGACGCAGATATGAAGTGAACCAGTATAATGAAATTACACTGAATATATACCCTTCTCAAATAGTCATAATCACAACTATATTATTAAGGAGCTAATTTTTGTATATTAAATTCATATAAACCAACACGCCCCCTCAAAAATTAATCCTTACTTATAACAATACAATTTATATCAGTCTCATCTTCCTAGTGCTTACCCTGGGAGTAAAATTACATTTACAATGGCCCAACATTTGTTGCCCAGGATCAGGAAAACCAGGGAAAACCTGACCAGACCATAAATCATTTAAATAAATTCGACAGTAATTCAAATTTAACAATATAAATTTACAGATTATTCTAAACCCATTTTAGGTCTCAAATATTGAAAAGATACAGCTGGAAGTGGCTTCGTTAGAGTATCTGCAAGCTGCTGACCTGTGGGAATATAATTTAGTTTAATTATATTTCTTTCTACTTGCTCTCTTGAAAAATGATACTTTATATCAATATGTTTTGATCTTTTATGATTACTTTGATTACTGGCGATACAAATACACCCATTATTATCCTCGTAAATTGGTATAGGTTTTTCGATACAAAAATTAATACTGTTTGCTAGAGACTTAAGCCACAATGCCTCTTTAACAGCTTCATATAAAGCCATATATTCAGCTTCAGTAGAAGAAGCTGCTACCGATGTCTGCCTCTTTGTATTCCAGGTAATCGTACATTGATCAAATAACATAAACAAGTATCCTGTAGTGCTTTTTCTATCACTACTATCACTGCCACCCCAGTCAGAATCGACTTAACCACTTAGTACATCATCATAGATACAACATCTTCGGTATGTCAATTTTAAATTAGTTGTGCCCTTTAAATACCTTAATACCCGTTTTAGACACTTCCACAATTCCTGATTATTTTTATTGGTATATCTACTTAATATATTTACACTTGCACTTAAATCAGGACGAGTACATACCATAAGGTACATTAAATTCCCTATTAGATTTCTACATGGGGCATTACATATGACATCTGAATTTAATGCTTCATAATTAAGTTTAGTTTCTAATGGAGTACTTATAGGCTTACAATCCTGCATACCATATTTGTTTAATATTGATTTTATGTAAGAACTTTGATCTAAAGTTATTTTATCATTTTCCCTAGTGACTTTAATACCAAGGAATAATTTGATTTCTTGTGAATCTGTCATTTGAAATTTTGTCATTAAATATTTTTTTTACTTCATTCATTATATTACTATCACCACAAGCTATTACTAAATCATCAACATACAATACTAAATAAACGTTTTTATTTATATTCCCATTGTCTAAAATATATATACATCTATCTACTAGCGAATTTTGGAAACCCTTTTCTTTAATAAATTGTTCAAAAACTTGAAACCAGCACCTAGCCGCTTGCTTAAGACCGTATAAAGCTTTATTTAATTTACATACGTAATTATCTTTACTTTGTATACCTTCAGGTACTTTCATATATATTTCCTCACTTAGTTCACCATTTAAAAATGCCGTTTTTACGTCTAAATGGTGAATTAATAAATTAAACTGATTAGCAAAAGCAACAATAAAAGGAAAACTAGCGATTCTGGCAACCGGGGCAAATGTTTCATTAATCGCAAAGATATTGTTGACTAAAACCCCTAGCCACTAATCTAGCTTTACATCTTAAAGGTTTTCCAAATTCATCATTTTTAATATTAAAAATCCATTTGCAATCTACAATATTTTTACCTATTGGCTTAGGAACTAAAGTCCAAGTATTATTCATTAACAGTGAGTTTAATTCATCCTTGATAGCATTTTCCCATAAAATTTTATCATCACGAGATTTTATTTCATTATACGAATTAGGTATATTACATCCTACATACATTAGATAATCATTTTCAATTTTATCATAACGGATAGGGCGCTTATTTTTTAATCTATCACTCCTAAGTTCCTGTGTGTTATCTGTGTTTTCATTTTGATTGTTACTTAATTGTGAAGTTACATCTTTAATATTAATTTTGCGAATTTTTGTGGGACTGTTATATATTTCATCAGATTTATTAGAATCTGATTCAGAGCTACTAGGCTCCTGAGACTTTAATAACACTGATTTAGATACATCAGTTTCGTTACAGGAATATTCTTTACTATCCCTTTCAAGCCTTATAACTGGCCTGGTTTGCATAAAATTTGTCTCATCAATAATAACACCCCTTACTGTAACATATTTTTCGCATTCTACATTCCACACTTTGTAACCATTTGGTTCATAGGCTACCAGTATTCCTTTCCAAGATTTGTCATCAAATTTATATGTACCGGTTTTGTTATGGACATAAACGGTAGAACCAAATACTTTTAAATATTTTATTGTAGGTTTCCTATTATGCCATAACTCAAATGGTGTACGAGATTCTTTTAAAGCCCTTGTTGATGTAATATTAATTAAATATACAGCAGTTAACACCGCGTCACCCCAAAAAACTTTTTCTAATTTCGCACCATTTAAAATACTACGAGCCTTTTCAGTAATAGTCGTAACCATTCGTTCTGAAACACCATTCTGCTGTGGCGTTCGTGGTACAGTATTTCGGTAGATAAATATTCTCTACCGTTATCACTATAAAGATTAACTAATTTAGAATTAAATTTTACTTCACTTTTTGTAACAAAATCTTTAAAAACCTAAAACACATCCGATTTATATGTTATTAGGTACGTTACGCAGTAGTGGGTGAATTGATCTACAAACAGTACAAAATATTTTTTGTTGTCGAGGGTAGAAGGAGTGATAGGTCCACAAACATCTGTATGAACAATGAACAATGGCCGATTAACATAATTTTTATTTTTAGTTTTATTAAATGGTAACCGTGACTGTTTCCCACTAATACAAGCCTCACATAAAGTATCATTAGGAAATACAGATTCTATTTGTATTAAGTCATCGACCATTTTATGACTTTTTAATTTTAAAAACTTATTTTTACTAATATGACCTAAGCGCCGATGCCATAAATCATAATTATGATTATTATTATTTAATTTTGAAATTAATTGACATGTTTTAGGTATTAAGAATTCTATAACTATTAAATTATTTACACTCCTACCTCGTATTATGGTTTTACCATCCTTAAGTATTTGTACGCCATCTTTACAAAAAATCACCGTCATTCCAGCTCGCTGCATCTTTGGAACGGATAATAAATTGTACGGCACCTCACGACAGAAGAGCACATCTTCCAAAACTCCTTGGACATCCATGTCGCTTATTACATTGATATTTCCTCGTTTGGTAGCTGAAATAAATTCATTGTGCTTAGCAACAGACAATTTGATCGGAACCTGTAAATTTATAGAATTATAAAAATATTAACTTATTTTCTTGTGTACTTTGTCCCAAGAATTGACATCCCATCATAAATGCAAAACCTTTTGCAATCCGGTTATTTTTCTCCCAGTCCTGGCAAGGTGTAATAGGTGGTTCTTCATCAACCACATTTAAGACGTCCATTTCATTAAGTAGTGCGCGTATTCTAAATTTCCAAATACTATACTTTTCACCATTAAATAGTGCTATATTCCTTTTTGATTTTAAATTTTCCATTCTTAATAATAAAAAATTAAATGAAGGTAGATACGAAAAAAAAATGATATGATCTTATGATCTTATGATATTAAAGCCTCTGGGCCCATAACCTGTTGGGCTTATTATATTGAAACACTTTAACTTTTAAATATTTTATTCCAATGCACACTAGGAAGTTACAAAAATATAATGTTAACACTTTAAGACGCAGATATGAAGTGAACCAGTATAATGAAATTACACTGAATATATACCCTTCTCAAATAGTCATAATCACAACTATATTATTAAGGAGCTAATTTTTGTATATTAAATTCATATAAACCAACAGTCTACTAATAAGTTAAGGCGCAGCTCCACCGCGACGAACGCAGAGACTACGCACGTGTGTTAAAATTAAAATGTCAATTGCAAGAAAATGTCAACGTGGCGTGCGTAGCGTGTCCGTGGATTGTAAAGCAATGGAAAGAATCACATAAGTACATTTTATTGCAAAGCGAAACTTGACAAACGATAACAGGACCTCTACCATGAGTTTTGTTACAAGCGTAAATGACATAACTATAGTAGTTACGTAAAACGCAACACGAATAGAAAACTAAGGTATGATATAGTTTTCTATTCGTGTTGCGTTATTTTAAGTATTTCTGTAGCCTGTTTATTACCTGGTTTCTTTTTTTCATAATAAATTACTAAATAACTGGCTAATAATAAGATACAATATGGCCGCTATGTAAGAAAAAAGTTACAATGAGAAATATAAGACGAAATTAAAATATTTCCATATAAAGACCATAAAAGAAATGTATTTACATTAACAATACGTACATTAGAGAATCAAGAATAATATAAAGCAGGAAACGTGATGTAGGTATTTGAATTATGCAAAAATGGCGGCAAAAACGATCACGGCTATTAATGTGTACGGTGGTGCGTGGCGGGAAATTACACACTGGTTTTGATTGTCTCAGCTTAGGGTCACCGGACCAGGAACATTATGCTGTTTTTTGTCGTTTGCTGCCAGGTTTAGTGTATTGTGGGTTTATCAATCGATAATTTTATGACTAGGGCTCTGGATTTATCGCTATTATGGATCTATGATCTAGGAAATCGAAAAGCGCTATCTCTTGGCAGATTGTGCGGAATACAACTTTTAACTTGACAACGTCTAATAAATCGATGAACGCCGGCTGCAAGCACGAAATGACGCGTCATTGTCCCGTTATAGTAGGAGAGCTGGCATCAATTTTTGGGCCGTAAGCGTACAAGGAGCGTTACGCTCATTATACTACGCTTGCGTTTTATTCGTATTATCACGTTAAAGTTTAAACTATCGTCCGTAAATCAACTTTATAGACAGGCTATTTTTTTTTGTTTGGATTAGAATTTTGATGCTTTAAATTTGATTTACTTGCGAATTATATGATATTGCTTGCGTTATTATATTATACATTGTTAAGAATGTGGTATAGATATACGGAACCCTAAAACAATAGTTATCTGTGATGGATTGGATAAAGGCAGATAGATAATTACTAAAAAAATAATATTATTTATTATCTGTAACTCACCCATGACCCGTGTGTCACAAAACTTGATTGATGTTGTAAAGTTTGAGAGCGCGAAATTATTTTACAAAACCTATTCGTGATGTAATTACGTGTTATATTGAAAGCGATTGAATGAAATTTTTAATGTGGCTTTGCATAGCCAAAATGTAAAGTTAGAAGTGGTCAAGAACTATCATAATCGAGTAATACCAGTATTTTTCCCTTTTTTTAAGCTGATCTCATCAATAAAGGTTCATCCTTACATGAAACGAATTATTATGAACTTGGTGCCATAACAACAAACGATGAAGAAATACGCTGAATGTTTTTTTTTCTTTAGTAATTAAGACGGACGCGTGGAAGATTACACCTCTATCCCACTTTTCCTATAAACTTCTGCTATCACTTCTATTTTAGTATAGAATCATACAGTAAAGGTCATAAAAATGAACGCAATTGTAAGAGGTAGTGCCATGCTGCATTGCAGTCGAACTGGGGCGGCACGATCGGGGTGGTACCTCTCGGTGCGGTTTGTGAATTTCCGGTGGTTTATTGGGTGGATAGGGAAAAGGAGGGCAACGCATCTGCATTACCTACCTCTGGGTGTGAGGATGTGTGTGGACGTCGGTACCATAAGGCTCCGACTGCTCGTTTGCAACCTTATCACATAAAAAAAACTTAATAAAACAACCATCCATACAAATAAACTTGTCAACATGTAGGTACCTACCTATCAATAGTTTTTTCTTGTAAAAATATCTCTTACCATTAGAGAACGTTGAAAGCCGTTTCGATCTGATCGATGACAATGATGACGTGACTCATTTATCACAAATAATTAATGATTGAGTGAACCAAAACCGTACATTACCGGCAACGAGCGGTCATAACTGACGTAACGTAGAAACGCCTGAACTTGTTGTTCTCGGGCCCCTTCTCCCAAAACTATAGGTATTTAACGCACCGAATCGGTTTGCACTTGCGTTGCGCGGGAGATGTCTTTATATGAACTCCGGTGACCTACCACGGCCGGCAAGCACGCCACAGTATACGAATATGCAGTAGATTGACTATGCTCGAATTATTCTTAGATGTGATAATTAATAATTATGCATAACAAAATCTTGTTATTGTTATAGTTATCTAGTTTTGGATTTATAGAAATACTAGCTGGTGCCAGCGACTTCGTCTGCGCAGGATAAGATAGTTTTATTTCTTCACTAATTAATCGAAAGGAACTTCTATCCATCCGGGTGTCCCTTGACACCTCTCTTTAGTTTTTTTAAATAAAAAGTATCCTATGTTACTTCTAATACCTCCAAGAATATGTGTACAAAGTTTCATGATGATCGGTTAAGTAGTTTTCGCGTGAAAGCGTAACAAACATCCATGCTTTCACATTTATAATATTAGTAAGGATGAATTAGCTACATAGGTCTAAAAGGTAGTGCCATACTGTTTCCAGCCGAATTGGGCCGGCACGACCGTAGGGGTACCTCTCGTTCACATGATAATGGCGTCAAGTGACACCTATGCTGTCGCGTTTCTTGCGGTGTATGAGTTTCCGGTGTCCCATGGCACGGGATGGGGTAAAGGAGGGTAATGCATCTGCATTATCTCTTGTGTGGATGTTTACGAGGACGACCTATGTGGCTCAATGGTTAGCGCGTTAGCATTCAAGCCGGAGGTTGCGGGTTCGAATCCCGCCAGGGAACAAAAAGTTTTCTGTGTTCCTGGTTCATGGATGTGTATTAAATATGTGTATTACAAATAAAAAATCTTAAATATGTGTATAGTATAAAATATTAAATATATTTCCATTGTCTGGTACTCGTAACACAAGTTCTTCGAGAACTTACCACGGGACCAGATTGACGTGGTGCAAAAAGCGTCCTTAGATATTATTATTATTATGGGAGTCGGTAGTCATCTAAGGCTCCGAATGCTCGTTTGTCCCCCTAAGGCCTAAGCTATAAAAAAAAAACAATCATTCAAAGAATGCTTGTAGGAGATTAAAAAAATGTAGACAAACATATTCTTTTATACTATATCTATTATGTGTTTTAATTGTTTTAAAATTCAACAAAATTTAGTTGTCGTATGCTAGGTCCAGGTTCATTTCCATCGACCCATACATCATAGATTAATGTTAGACACGGGTCTCCTCTGAGAAGAGGGTCAAGGATGGAGTCCTCACGACACTGCCTGTGGGTAGGGGGCTAGGAAATGATTGCAAATGAGAAATATTTTGTGATGAAGGTTCCTCATTTTCTTTATTGTCGGACAATTTGAATTCTTCAAGTGTTAACAATTTCTGGCAGAAGACATTACTGCATAGTATAAACTATAAAGCAAAGTCGCTTCCCGCGTCTGACTGTATGTATGCTTACATTTTTAAAACTACACAACGGATTTTGATGCGGTTTTTTTAATAGATAGAATGATTCAAGAGGAAGGTAATAGGTACATGCATAATATAGTAGATAAACACTGATAATTTTAGAAGTTTCTGATGTGATGTCATAAATAAACACATTTTTTGCACTTACATTGCAAACGCTGGATGAACCCTAACAGATTGATCAAAATAATGTACTACATTATTATACACCTTAGCCGCGCCCGGTTCCGAATTAATTATTATTGTATCAATGTATGGTAGAATTGTGTATCCTAAATATGCATACTGAAAAGTCTGCGATGGCATAATATGTCTACATTAGTTAAATATAACATACTACCTATATCCATTTTAATACTTTAAAAAATTGCCAATTATAGAGCGGTAATGTAAAAGCTATTCACAAAAATACGGTATTAATCACTACATATTATAAAATAAAGTCCTACGCCCGTCCATAGATAAATAATTATCATCAATGCGTATATGGCTGTATATCTAAGTTAACGCGGGCGAAGCTGCGGGCAACAGCTAGTTTGTGATAAAACTGTATTAAGATTCTTTTTCCTTATTTTACTTTTTTTATTCGCCATTTTAATTAAATAACTAGGTACTACACAAACTCAAGTATCTATTTATTTACACTAATTAAAGGTTTTGTATTACAAACTAATTACAACTAAGAACAACAATTGTTAGTAAGTATTAAGTAGCTATATTATTTACACTGTGTCGTCTTATTTATTTAGAGGTAACAATATGAAATGTGCGGTAACAACGTTGTCACGAGCAAAAGCGGCGCAAGTCGTACATCGATGACGCCCGGCTGATACTGACTAGAGGTGTTCGCAACGGCTATAAATTAAAAATACGTTATAACGATACGCTACTTTTAAAACGCCTATTATTTTTTACGTTATAAATATATTATATAAATAAATAATAAATTAAGATATTTTTTTATTACTTATTAATTATTAACAAAACAATTTTAAATACTCAATAAACATACTACACAATACAAAACTAACTATAATTACATAATACTAAACCAAAATTAATACAATATATTTAAAACACTACGTATTACGTAAGGAAACTCGCGAAAGTGATGAACGTCATACAGGAACAAACGCCCTGAGCGTACTGAATACTGATTATTTATCAAATATATTTTATAACTAAACGAACCGATATAACGGTCAGCGTTATATCGGTTCGTTATATCGCTGCTCGTTAGATTATATGTATATTATTTCGTTTGGTTATATCGTTTGACGCTACTCGTTGACGATATAGGGTCATTTCGCCTTTTTGCGTCCACTTAGTGGAGTTGTCAAGTTTGAAGGAGAAAATAAAAATGTTTCAGCACTAGTTTTGAATGAAAAATCAGTTTAATGTAATAATTGTATAGTCTTTTTACGTTTAACTCAAAGTGTTGGTCAAAACATCTGGTTATTTTCTGTAAAAATTGAAAAAGACCAGAATTAGGCGATTTACCCAGTTTGCGTCCACAAAATCCAAATTGCGTCCACCCTTGGACCAATTCGCGTCCACCGATTTAAAAAAACGAATGTAGGAGAGATTTTTATGAATAATTGTAAAGAAAGATTGGATTTTAACTATTTCTTTATTCAAGAATATAGAAATACCACCTTTGGACATATCAAGAAGCCATTAAATTACTTTTTTCACCATTTATTCCCAACGCTGGCTCCGGTCCCAGCTTCTTTGCTCTATCTGGTCCGCGTATATTTATTTTGTCCTATATAGTAGTCTTGGGAATGCCATACTCATTGCATATTTTGTCTTTTGGATTTGTTCTTGTCACGAATATCATTTAACCCTTTTTTAAATTTTCTTCTGCATATGTTTTTTTTTTTTTAATTATTTGTAGTCTCCAAGTGACTCGTCTTAAACGAAAAAAAATATTAAAAATGCAGCACATTTAAATTTTATTATTAATCGTAATAAGATCTTTACTACTATTATGATATTTACATTATTATTTGTATTACATTAAAAGATGGACGCAATTTGCTGCATAGTATCCACTATAGGAATAGTTTGCGTTCAACTTCCAAGTGTAATTATCGACAACTGTATCTTTTGTACAATCATAATAATGTGGACGCAAATTGGCCACTACAATATGTATAATAATAACGTTAAAATAAACACAAACCCAATATTTCTTTCATATTTCGTCACATAAAAATAAACAACCAACTAGAACATAGATAGACTAGTTCGCGTTCATTGCGGACGCAAAGTGGGATATTTATAAATTTGGTGTAGTAATTCGCGTCCACCATATTTTAACCGTTAACAATTAAAAAATCAAACAAATTCATGATTATTTTTATTTCTTGTTTTATTATTAAGGTCTAAGAATAGCTATGTATCTAAATTTCAGATGAAACAATAAAAAACTTACCGTGAAACGCGCTGCTGCTCCTTTTTTAACTAATATTTCATACTTCCGCTCTCTTTTTTTACACAACAGATACTAATAAAATTTTTTATTAGGAAAAATTGCACATAGGGAAACTTTGCCTATGTGTGTGTGCTTCTTATATATTGGAGTATTGGCAGAAATGACTTTTAGTTTTATTTTTGTGTAAATATACTTATTTTCAAGCTTTTTTCAAAGGATACCCGTCAAATGGACGCTAACTGGACAATGGACGCGAACAGGCGAAATAACCCTATTACGTTTGGTTATATCGATTGACGCTGCTCGTTAGATTATATATTTCATTTGGTTATATCGTTGGACATTGCTCGTTGGATTATTTACAATAGAGTAAAATTTGGGTCTGTTTACATTTGAGTTATAAAGTAATAAAAATATTCTTTCAATATAACTAACGCTTGCCTGGTAAAATAAAAAACGGCTAATATGATTATTTGTAAATATTAGTTTTTTTTTATCCGCTATCTAATATAACGAACACCTCTAGTACTGACTACTGGTAACTGGCGCGACGTGGTGCGATGCGCGAGAGCCATTTTTATCGTTTTTTATTTTTCAAAAATTTTTGAAGTGACATAATAAAGATCTATCCAATCATTTCCACGTCATCTCTGTTTAGCAATTTAAACGTAAAAGTTTCATTAAAATTGAGTTACCCGAGGTCTCATACTACTCAAAATGCTTTTAAAATCGACGTTACTTTAGATTTTTTTTTTATCATGTAAAATGTTAAATATTGTATTTTTATCCAAAAAAATCCCTAGATCAAAGATGTATCTATACCCTTTTTTTTCATTATTATTTTAAAATGACGACTTCTATGAAAACACCTCGATCTAGAAACAACAATTTGGGATAAGGGGCTGGGTATGTTATCATCATCATAATTATCAGCGTTTTTGGGAGCTCCTCTTTGTACCCCCCTTATAAGAAGAGCGGACAAAAGAGCAGATTTTTTAGGTTGTTCTATGGTGCAGGACAATCCCTTTGTGGAGGTGGCGTCGGTCTCTTGAGGGACTGACTAGCCGTCGAGGTGTTTGCTTATTAGATCCGGGGCACCTCACCAAAGGCGGCATTGGTGGCACTCGCTGGGTTTTAGTGGGTAGAACTGCGTCCACCTTACCACCTTTCGGGCGCAGCGAGTCGCACATACCCGCCTGGGGAGTCCCCCCTCCTCTACGGGATGCCTAAGAGCATTTCCCGGCGCGAAAGAAAAAAAAGGCTCCATTATAGTCTTACAAACTTTCGGTTTGAGTGACCCACTGCCACGATTTATTGCAAAAAATAATAAGGTACCACTTCATATATGCCTGATTTAAATTTAATAATCGTTGGAGAAACATAAATGTCAACGGCGAGATTTTTTATGTTTCTTTTTCTATGATAGTCCTTTTTTCTCTGATTAATTTATATTTATCTATCGAACATAATTTATTATTTATATTGATTCTCCAATTTGAGCCGGTTAAAAATTAATACAAACTAACAGATATTTTGTCGGAAAATGTGTTTTAATAATTCATAATAACAGTGTCCGGTCGATAGATTTATAATTAAAGGTTAGTAGAAGATTTATAAAAAAAGAAAGCCTGATTCTCGCCACGCCTGTAACTTTAAATTCGCTATGAATAAATCAAAGGTCGTTTCGATTTGCAAATACTAAATCACGAAAACATTTTAGAGTTCCGTAAACATTTTTGAAGTGTAAACTTCTTTTAGCGCGGTACGCATATTTTATATGAGATAAAATCTCTGAATCCGCGTCACCGCACACGAAACTCTGGAGACGCAGTTTGACGTTTATATGACGTGGACTCGCGACACTACACGCGAGCCGCTGGAGACGAAGTTTGACGTTTGATTTATTTATTTATGATTATGCAATATTTGTTTTGCAAATTGTGTTGCTTCTAAATTATGTCATGCGGCCATTTTGTGCGCCGTTTAAATTGTTATAGGTTGTCATAACCTTTTACAGCCTGTATTATAGGTATTTGAATTTAATTGTTTCGTTTTCAATTCTATCGGCAGTCCCTGTTTTTGGTTTTTTTTTCGTAGCCGTTACTGTCCCACTGCTGGGCAAAGGCCTCCCTCTCTCTCTTCCACACGTCTCTATCGCAGCTCACGATAGAGACGCCATAAACATATCGATAGAAAACTATTTTATTTTAAGAATTAAATAATAAAATAATAATATATATCCTTATATGTCCCACTGTTGGGCACGGGTCTCCTCCTCGAAATCAGGCGAGGAGGGTTTTGGGTCATAGTTCACCGATGCGCTGGCCCAATGAGGGTTGATGAACTTCACACACCTTCAAAGAATTTTAATCTCATCAGGCATGCAGGTTTCATCACAATGTCCCCTTCACTTGTGAGCTAGTGATGTTTTCATGTTCAGGTGCACGGAGAAATTTTGAAAAACCCATTTCAGCGCACCCGGTCAGGATAGAACCCGCCCCACCACGATTCAAGCCTTGTCGTGGCGGCGGTGCTCAGTAGCCTAAGGTGAATACAGCACCTTGGGCGAAGCCAAGTGAACCGAGGGGGCTGCTCTTCTAGGGAGGGGTCGTTCTGTGGTACGGGACAAGCCCTCTGTGGAGGTGAGGCGTCGATCCCTTAAGGTCCCTACGGAATCTATAGAAATAATCTAAACTAGAAATTTCCTATATTTTTTTTATTAGTTCGATAAACCAACTGGCTGACTGATGATGGCGAGTGGTCAACGTCACACATGACTCTAGGTCGCCAATTTCAGTGACAACAATAATTGATATTATTTAAGAAACACAGCAAAGCGGTGTCAACAAATCGCCCATTATTTGAAAGTTAATATTTTAATTTACTTCAAATATTATAACCCTAAGGAACCCTATAATGCGCATCGAATTCCACTCGGTTGTATTAGCGCAGCCTGTATAAGACTAACGAACGTATATCACGAAATATCTAAGTTTTGCAGTTTTTTGCTGTTTTAATAATGTGGCGCATATTTTAGCACATGGCATTTGTAACATTAAAATAGTTTTTGCAAATGAAAATTAATGACATGAAATTTATTTAATTTCTTCAATGACACACACTCTTAAAACTGCCGAAAAAAAATGTGGAATAAGATTCCTGGAATATTATAAAAATTGATTTTGATGGGCACTTCGCAGTTAATTTGTATGAAGTACTAGCCGTGCCCGCGACTTCGTCCGCGTGGAATAGTTATTTTGGGCTTCATATTTATTCTTGCAAGCAACCTCCTCAGCTTTATAAATTATAGCTGTTTGTGTGACTTCGTCCGCGTCAATTTCTGTTATTATTTTAGACGATTTTGTTTTTAAGTTTTAAAAAATATATATTTTAAAGAACTTCTGCGTAAATTATATTTTTTGTTTTGGCGTAAATAGATCCCCACGTTTTTAAATGTTCGCCCCTGTGATTTATTAATTGTAACGGTGAAAGATAGCTTAAGGGGAAATTGAATTCTTTTAAATTTAAAAGGTAAATAATAATAATAATATCTATGGACGCTTTTACACCACGTCAATCTGGTCCCGTGGTAAGTTCTTGAAGAACTTGTGTTACGGGTACCAGACAACGGAAATATATTTAATATTTTTATACTATACATATATTTAAGATTTTTATTATATGATACAGATATTTAATACACATCCATGACCCAGGAACACAGAAAATAATTTTGTTCCCTGGCGGGATTCGAACCCGCACCTCCGGCTTGAGCGCCAACGCGCTTACCACTGAGCCACAGAGGTCGTCAAAAAATCATCCGGAATCATTGGGATGCGAGGTATAAGCACTGTTTGACCATCTGCTGGACCAGTCAGAACTATTGCAATGATCACGTTATTGCGATAATTAAAAGGTCATTAGATCATTTAAAAAGAAATAATTCTTTCACACATATTTTTGTGTATCTTGAACCGTTTCCGCAGCGCACGCAACAGAAGCCCTCAAAGATGAATAATTTTCCCCGTTTTTTACACATTTTCCACTGTTTCTTCACTCCTATTAGTCGCAGCGTGATGATATATAACCTAAAGCCTTCCTCGATAAATGGTCTATCCAACACAAAAAGAATTTTTAAATTCGAACCAGTAGTTCCTTAGATTAGCGCGTTCAAACAAACAAATAAACAAACTCTTCAGCTTTATAATCTTTATATATATTTCTTGTGTGCGTGTGTATGTCACTGAACTCCTCCTAGACGGCTGGACCGATTTTGATGAATTTTTTTGTGCGAGTTCAAGGGGATTCGGGGATGGTTTAGATTCACAAGAAAAACAAAAATTGTACAGGACAACGTCTGTCGGTGCCACTAGTATTAGTATAGATTTGTATGAATATATTATCTGCACCGGGTCGTCGGATGAGTATTTATGTATGTATTTATATATTTTATATTTATTTTCGTTCCTAGTACCCGTAAAACAAGTTCTTACGAACTCACCACAGGGCTAGGTTAACGTGGTGTGATTGTTGATTAATATTTATTTATTTATTCATACCTATATTTATCACGTCATCTTATCATTTTACCGGTGGAAGAGATGCGTTGTGCCGCGCTCCCAACTGCATGGGTACCACCATCTTGCTTGTTTCTCCCGTGAAACAGCTTTGCTGTGTTTCGGAGAGAAGGGCAAGACAGGCAGTGTACTGGCACCGAGACTTAACATCTTATGTCTCAGGATAGGATCGGATGAACACATGAATGAGTTAGTGGAACTAGTCCATTCCAGGCAAACTAGTTTATGTTCATGGACGACTTCGGTCACTTACCATCAGGTGGCACGTCTGTCTGTTTGCCTATCGAAATAACATAAAAAATCTCTTTAAATATGCCAAGAGTGAGAAAGGCGGTAAGCTAAAGTGTTTCTAGTTTTATATGACATCACTTACATATAACTTTCATTCCCTAAACGCAATCGTCCTATTGCTAATAATTTGTAAAAATGGGTCCATCATTCTGCTTGTCTTGCGTCAAACAGCTTCTCTGTGTATCGGGAAGGACAGGACAAGCAGAGTAATTCCGGACTTAGGAAGGGACCAGAGACAGGCCCGTCTTTCCCATTGGGCACTCTGGGAAGGTGCCCAGGACCCCGCGATCCAGGGCCCCATTATTTCTATTAGAATATGAATGAGTGATAATTTTAATAAAATCAATCAATTATTGCTGATTAGATACCTTTTTTCTTTTTTTTTCTTTTACGCCGGGAAATGCTCTAAGGCATCCCGCCTGGGGAGTGGGTCTCCCCAGGTGGGTATGTGGGACTTTGGGTATTCGCTGCGCCCGAAGATGGTAAATGGACGCAGCTCTACCCACTAAAACCCGGCGAGTGCCACCAGTGCCGCCTTGGTGAGGTGCCTCGGATCTGTTAAGCTGACAGGGCACCTCGACGGCTAGTCAGTCCCGCAAGGGACCGACGCCACCTCACAGAGGCGTTGCCCCGCACCACATAACAACGCCTCCCAACGTCGGGACAGTACAATGGGGTGAGGTTCCCATCCTCACCCCTTGCCCCCTGCTCTTTTGTCCCCTCTTCTTATAAGAGGAGTACAAACAGCCCCCTCGGCTCAATTCGTTTCGCCCAAGGTGTTGGGCTCACCATAGGCTACTGAGCCCCACCGCCACGTCAAGGCCTGTACCATGGTGGGGCTGATTAGATACCTAGTTGTGCCCTAATTACTATGACCAGGGACTTAGGTACCATGTTACGTCTCAAGATAGGCAACACATTAATGCATTGTTTATATTTACGACGCTGAACACTTACCATTCGGTGGCACCACTAGCACATCTGGTTTGCCTTTCCAACTTATAGAAAGAAAAAAAATTAAAACGTGTCTATACATCTATGACAACCGTAGATTTTTTCTCTCTAAGGTATAATTATGTGAAAATCTCTTAGTTATGTTTGAACTTATATGGGTATTTTTATTATATTTATAAGAGCTCAATAATTATAGATTGGCTATTTATAATAACTGCATCAAATTGTTTGGGCTGAGAAAGGTATGAAAAGGAAAGTGAGAATAGATACGGTCAAGTGTGAGTTTTAGTTTTTTTCCTTGTGTTCAGTATATGTATAAAGTGTATCTATTTTAAATGCGAAATTAACTTTGTTTTATTTTCCTCCTATAATGATGGTCGCATTTTGATTATAATTATTTATGCAATGGTTGCGTTGGCTGTCAAGACGGAGGTAGCAGGTTCGAATCCCGCCAGGGAACAAAAAGTTTTCTGTGTTCCTGGGTCATGGATGTGTATTAAACATGTGTAATATATAATAAAAATATTAAATATATGTATAGCATAAAAGTATTAAATATATTTCCGTTGTCTGGTACCCGTAACACAAGTTCTTCGAGAACTTACCAGATTGACGTAGTGCAAAAGTGACCATAGATGAAAAATACAATTACTTCATAAGGAGTCCTTCTTAGAAAATAATAGAGTATTACATAATCAGTCTGGATACAGCACTAGATCTTAGTTTACGCGGGCGAATCTACGAGCAACACATTATTTTATTTTTATCCGTAGACGGATGAGGTGGGGCGTAATTTCGTACTTATTTCTCGATTTTAAACCTCAAAGCAATAATGTAGCAAACGCCTTTGCGTACCAAGAGAAACCTAAATACATATAAAACAATTAATAATATCTTTGCATAATTTCATTCAATTAGTAATGATTTTTGAAATTTATTCTATACTAATAATGTAAGGCTGAAGAGTTTGTTTGTTTGAACGCGCTAATCTCAGGAACTACTGGTCCGATTTGAAAAATTCTTACAGTGTTAGATAGCCCATTTATCGAGGAAGGCTATAGGCTAGGTATATAACATCACGTATAGTGAAGTTAGTAAGTTAACGCGGGCGAAGCTGAGGACAACAGCTAGTAATTTATAAGTGGTATTTTGATTACTCATATTATTCATGGTTTTATATATTTACCATTCTTTTCACTCTTATTTCGCAGAGCTCGATATTTCGACATTATCTACGAATGTCTTGTTCTAGCATTACATTACTCATATTACTTTTATATTATAAAGAGATTTACTATTATAAAGATAAAGGATGACGATGATTTCTATTAAATTAAAGCTTGTTGTTAGTTATATATTAGTGGAGGGGAGTAGAGGTAGTAATATGTTGGTTATATAAGATCATAGATTCACAGAACACAATAAATACTTTTTACCTTGTTTTACAAAATATTATTTTTCTTACCAATTTCCCGCAAAGCAATGATCACGTGCGCTTGATGACTTGATGACAACACCGCGGCCGCAGTTCCTGTAATATTCTATTTCCATTTACTATCAAGAGAGCTGTTACTAACGGAATTCTGACCTAATGGCTATTGGCTATAGACAGGCTCTTAGCATTCAAAACTATATTTTTCCAAAGCACGAGAATCCTGAAAAAAAAAGACTGGCAGTCATAGCGACTGGCGATAGAAGTGAAAATTTTTAACTTAGAATGATGACATTATGATTTTTGAAGTGAATACTTATTTTGGCGCGGTAGGTACCTACGCATATTTTTAGATGAGATAAAATCTCTGGACTTGCGACACCGTTACAAGACGCTATTTGACGTTTACATGACGTTTGATTTATTTATATAAGACTATGCAATATTTGTTTTACAAATTGTGTTGCTTCTAAATTATTCGAAGGAACTTATAGGTGAACCTAATCGTATGTTTAGGTTATAGGTATTTCAATTTGATTGTTTTGTTTTCACTTTGTCACATTGAAAGCGTTCGGTGACGACGTGACAAGGTCGCGAGTTTGATTTTTGTTCAAAGAATTTTTCACTTAAAAAACAAAACTCGGGTTTGGATTAAAGATTCCGGCCGATTATTGGATACCACTTCGTAAGAACTACAAAAATGCACTGAAAAAACATTCATATCACACAAGTTGTGATATGAAGTAACTGGCAACATTGCTTTTGGTAACCAGACCACTTCAAAATTACACTAAAAAGTTGGCCAAATAATAATGTCGTCCAATAACATGAATACCTGACCTTCGCATCGTAAACCATAGCCCCATGCTGTTAATGCTAGTCAACGGATCTAAATCGGCTGAATGGCGTCTCACACCTGTGCCGAGTATTTTATTTTATTAGCTATATGGCAATACTTATTATAAAAGATATTTATAAACTCCTATTTATAAACTCCGCGTTCGAACACAATTCTTCTTAGTTAAAGTTTTAGATAATTAAGTGCGGCGGAGATCATTTTACAACTTTCTAAATTAGGACAATGTATGCACTTGTTGACTATGGAAAAATCTAAGATTTTAGTAAAAATTGTTCTATAATTTTTTTTTTTTTAATAAATTACGGAATAATACTAGACACAATGGCATTTTTTCATTAATAGATAATAATAATAAATATAATATCAACCCTTATATGTCCCACTGCTGGGCACGGGTCTCCTCCTCGAAATCAGGCGAGGAGGGTTTTGGGCCATAGTTCACCGATGCGCTGGCCCAATGCGGGTTGGTGAACTTCACACACCTTCAAAGACTTTAATTTTATCAGGTATGCAGGTTTCCTCACGATGTTTCCTTCACCGGTGAGCAATCGATGGTCAGGTGCAGGTAGGAATTTATAAAAACTTATTTCTAGGCATCAAAGAGGGGGGGGGGGGGGTCAGGATGGAACCCGGACCTCTCGGCTCTTACTCAAGAAGAGGCCGAGCTCATACCCACTAGGGCCTAGGCCAACGTCGCTCACAGGCCATCGTCGCTCACTCGTTAATTAGAATAAATATTAACCAACAATCACACCACGTTAACCTAGTCCCTTGCAAAATTCGTAATAACTTGTGTTACTAACTAAGTACGGGAATAACTTATAGAAATGTATATAAATACGAATATACCCGGCCATGACCCGGTGCAGACATGTATGTATATTCATCATACAAATTATCTGCACTTGGCGGGATTTGAACCCGCGACCGCTGCGTAAAGTATCCAGCCGAATGAATCAACCGGCCGTCTGATCGACTTGTCAGGCAACTCGATCAGACGGCCGGTTAATTCATTCGAGACCACCGCAAATCGCAATATTAATGATTTGCAAAAAAATATTTTACGGCCTACATATCTAAGCTTCACCGGCCTTATATCTTCATTTAAGCACCAAATTTCGTTTTTTCAATTTTCAAATTTAATTCTTTCGATAATCATGTGAAAGGTCAATCATGTAAATTTAATTATAAGTATTTATAAGCAATCCTCAAATTGTAAAACTTTATTTCACATATAAATTAATAATTATTATTACATACAACAAATATATGACACACTAATATATTTTATATTATGTTGTATAGTAACAAATCATAGAATATTTTAATTATTCTAATAATCTCCACTTTCTTCGCCCTTATTTGAATTAGAAAATAAATCGAATTTGCTAGCGCAGCCCTATTAACGAATTCAAATTTCGAAGTGGAATGTCTGGCTTATGGTTTTATGGTCGCACTAAGCGTTGATTATTCGAAAAAGTAGAAGGTCGAATATGGCCTAATAATCAAAAAGATTAACATTAACCTTCTTTTATTTAATTTAACTTGTGGTTTGTTCCGGAACCGATCGCGCATCGTCGATTCCGGACCATAGATATGATATTCTTTACCAAGTACACCCGTGTCGGAGCGAAACACGCGCGCTTTTTACGATAGTTTCGATTTGTGATAGTGACGTGCTGTTTTTATTATGTTCTATAAGTGACTATGAAAACCATGTACATTATGCCAATGTGATCTTATAATAATAACTTTTTATGCAGGTATTTATTTTATTTTGGTTTGTTATCGTGCATGATGTAAACATTTTTTGAAGTGATTTTTTTTGTGGGATGCTATGTAAACTCTATATAATAGGTGTAAATATATTGTCATTATATTATGGTTAGCTAGTGGATAAAATTAGGATAGCATTTAGGATCTAGGGATGATAAAAATAAATTCAACATTTTCACAAATGATCTTGATTCGTGTTCCGCTGATGTGTTCTTGTTGTTATTAAACTTAATACAAAATGTTTGTATTATGTATATATATTCATTATCATAATAATCATAATGTTGCTAATAAAAAAAACATTTTTTTTTAAGAAATATTTACATATTTTTTAAGAATTTAAAGAATTTGTAAATGAGTTGATTTAAGTGTTTTCTGTTAGGTATTGTAAATTATTTTACACATCGATAACAGGTTCGAATATTGAAATTCTAAAAAAAAATATCGATATTATTTCGCAGAGAACACTAAAATAAAAAATTCCAACTTATACCATTGTTTTGTACAAGCTCGTAGAAAGATACTATGATAGTTCACAGGTTCACATCCCCTCGGATATTACTTATATAATATGCTCCTTATGTGTATCATTTAGATAAAATTTATATAAAATAACATTATAAAATTTATTTTTATTTTCTTGTATGTGTGATAGAAGTTCTTGTAAAACAACGATGGCTAAAGTCCTACCTAGGTTAACGTGGTTCGATTTTCATTAAACAATCGCATTAGATATTCAAAACTAACTGTAAAGCTTTTAGAGACTTCATAAATCGCACTATTAAAATAAATGAGTAGCTTTATTTAAGAATCTTTTTAAAAAGAGTGACTTGTTTTATTTAAAAGTGGCCATTACAAAGTTTCAAAATATAAGAGTAGTAATCATTTAATATCGTAACATCCATGTTATATGTGTGGTTTGCACTTTTAAGGTATGGTGGATAAAGAAGCGCTATATAAATATTAATGATTTTAAACCACAGGTGTTTTTGATTGTATATTCTATAGATATGGTTTAATACCAACGCAAAGCCATTATTAAACGGTTGAATAACTTCGATTCGAATAAACTTTGATAAGAAAGTTTAAATAATCAGATATGGTTGGAACTCCATATGTTAATTATAGATCAAGTTTTGTAACAACTTTTCTTTCTAATTTAAATTTACAATTAATTGTTTTTCGCCCACACGTGGAAATGCTTAAGGGCCTTTACACGTTATCAACATTATTTTTGACTTGTGCGGTGGGTAGACGCATAGGTCTGGAGTTTGATTCTCGGTAATTGCAGACTTCCCCACCATGGTTCAAGCCTTGTCGAGGCGGTGGGGCTCAGTAGCCTAGGGTGAGCCCAGCACCTTGGGCGAAGCAAATTGAGCCGAGGGAGCTGTTCTTTGTACCCCTCTTATAAAAAGAGGGAACAAGGGGCAAAGATGGGAACCTCACCCCATTGTACTATACCGACGTTGGGAGGGGTTGTTCTGTAGTGCGGGACAACCACCACAGGGGGTATAGAGGTGGCGTCGGTCTGGTGAGAGACTGAGTAGCCAAGCTGTAAAATTACAAGATCACCTGGTATTGCATTCATCAATTCAGGTCATTTTATTATTTGTATAAAACATCGCTGTATATTAGGGTGAAATGACCAACTACCTACCTATATTTTAAGTTAGAAATCGAAAACTATATATTATATACTACATATTAATATACAAACGTGTGTCCGTTTATTTGTCTATAAATATGTGCTGTTCTGTTTCCGCATTGGTTTTTCGCAATCTCGATATTAATATTATATAATAGAATTCGAATCTCTTGAATGGCGAGTGTGCAGGAACTAAGCGGTGATAAAATCATTTGTGTCAAACCTAATGATAATGATGGCAAAATCATCGATAATTCTTGTAATAATTATCTTCATACCAAACTGACGATATGGGTTCCTGATTACCGTGAACAAATCACGGAAAATCAGATACTAAAAGATTGTTAATCTGTGCAAGAAAACGAGCATATAACCAGAATAGAGCGGTATTTTTTTGTATGAAAACAAATTCCGCCAAATTTGTGCTGCAACGCTGCACCGGTTCTGCGTTCTGATTAGCCGAGTGATGGTCATTTATGAACTATTGGCCGATGGGACGTACATGCTGATCACTGGTTGGTTGAATTGCTATTACGTCAGTGACAAATCACAGATCAGTTTCGGAATTATGATTAATGAGGACGGGGTGTTTAAAACATTACGATAAGGCTGGTTATGCAATATATATTGTAATATTTTTTTTATGATACCTAAATTTATAAATACCTAAAAAATAGCACCATCATCATCATCAGCTTCTATCCGTCCACTCTGAACCTACGCCTTTTTAAATGAACGCCAAGACGGCCGATGCCTTGTCACTCGCATAAAAATACTAAGCAATTAAATTCATTTACATAACTTTCCAAGTCTGTAGGTATTTTACCATCTAATATGACGATTATTCGTTATTCCATGATTTAAAAACATAAAAGCATACATACTTCTACATGTCGTTTTTCGCCGTTATTTGACCACTGCGCCAACCTACGTCAAATGTGTTGATACCTTTACGCTATAAAGCATCCCATGTAATCAATATGAATCGTTTTACGATAATTTTAATGCTCGTTGCGGGTCCAACTTTAACTGGTTCCAAACTATTAGCTAAAAGCATTTTAATTTATTTGATTTATTCTCTAAGGGGCCATCCATAAAGTACGTTACACGTTAATGGGGAGGGAGGGTATCACCGAAGTGTGACATCGTGTGACAAGGGGCATGGGGGGGTCAATAGTTTTGTGACGTCACATGTTAAAATTTAAAATACTAAAACGCAAAGTTTGGATGTGAATTGAAAATTTTAAAAATTTACGAACTTGATCTATATTTATTAATAATTTAGCAATTCTCTGTTTAATGAATGATGACGATGCTTTATGGTTGGATGAGAATGATGTCGACACTAAGGATGTTCCTGACGTTCAAATTCAGAACGAAAATGAAGTGCCTGATTTACCAGTAATAGCTGATATAAAAGGGTGGATCCAAAGTCCATGGACACTCGATAATTAAGTTTTTGAAGTGAAACCTTTTTTATCGGTGTTGGAAAAAAATTTAGTGTAACATTTTTTCGTTACGCGTCACATTCTTCCGTTACGCGCCATCTTTTTCTCATCCCTACCACGCGTGATTTGAAAAATAACGTCATAAAGAAGTTTAACTTCTTACGAGTGTACGCTAGTACACACACACTTTTTATTTATTTATCTTTAATTAATATGATTGATCGTTTATTATTTTCTAACTAGTCGTTTGTTTTTTCGGTTTTACGAAATGTTGGACTTTATGTTGATTTTATTAGATTATTATTTAATAAAAATAAGTAAAAAATGAAAATAGCTGTTTTCTCTCGATTATTTTAAAATATATACATAAATTAAAAAAATGTGTGACGTCACATCAGGAGGGGGGGGGGTGTTATAAAAATGTGACAACCTGTGACAAGGACGGGGGGAGGGGTTCAAAAGTCCTAAAATTCGTGTGACGTACTTTATGGATGGCCCCTAATTAATATAATATTTTTCCACCTATCAGCACCTTTCTGGTGTTTTATAATTTTAAGTGGTAAAATGAATAGTTTATAATCTGAACAACTTGAATTGATTTGCGGCGGCTGGTCGGTCAGGCTACTGGACACTTGGCGGTCGTGGGTTCGAATCCCGCCAGGTGCATATAATTTGTATGGTGAGTTTGTCGGTGCTGGGTCATGGACTTGTATGTATGTATTTATATAAATTTCTTAAATTTATTTCCGTTTCTGTTGTGTTCCGTACCCGTAACACAAGTTCTTACGAACTTACAACGGGGCTAGGTTAACGTGGTGTGACTGTTAAATAATATTTATTTATTATTATAGATGATGATGATGATATTGCAAAAACCTCTTGAGTAGGTATCTCACTTTACTTAAAAAAACCGATAAAATATCGGATTATTAATTATTATGATCGTATCTTTATCATATTTTTCGATTCATCCTTTTGAAACGATTACATACAAATATAGATTTTTCTAAAATCTCAATCTTTTGGTCGAATATCAACCATTAAAATGTTTTCTTTTATTCATATCGTACTTTCTAGTAATTTAATTATAAGGGTATGCTAATGTTTATGTAAAGGTTGATGCGAGATTTTGATGCGAGTTTAACGTGAGTTTTACTACTCGAAAGTGATGTTACACGAGATACATAACCTATGCCCTTCTACAACTGAAAGTTTTAAGGTATTTATTAAGCATAAATCGATGAAGTAATAAAATTATATAGCCCTTTTAACCGGTAAAGCACACGAGCTACTTGATAGTAAGTGATAACTACATGTTAAAAAACTCGGATGACTAGCCAATTTTGAAATACAACATAGCGGGTCTCGGTGTACATCAGCCATCGAGAATATAACCGGATATAGTAGTAATCTGAGCCATAAAATTCCGAAACTGATCAGTGATTTGTCACTGACGTAATAGCAATTAAACCAATCAGTGATCCGTATGTACGTCCCATCGGCTAATCGTTCATAAAGGCCATCAGTCGGCCAATTAGAGCGCAGAACCGGCCCAGGCAGCGTCGCAGCACTTTGGCGGAATTTGTTTTCATATAAAACACATAACATTACCGCTCTATTCCGGTTATATAACCGGAATAGAGAGCTCGATGATATCAGCTAATCAATAAGCTACTGCAGGTATGCGGGTTCCTTCTTTTATAGCATATGATGGTTGAAAAATTTGAAAGACATGTTAGTAATACATTTTTTTTAATTTTTTTTGTGGACAAATGCATTGCAATTTTTGCAAATTTTTTTAACACACGACACGACATCCATAACACCGTTAGAAGCATTCATCATATTGGCGGAATACGAACACACTATTCATCAGGAAAAAACAGTCTCACAGTCAAAATAGATATTAATAATACTATAATATATAAACCTCCGTTGGATATTTGGTTTTAAAGTAGAAGCTTAGAGTAGAAGAGATTTTAGTGATGGTTTTTTTTTATGTTAGTTGGATAGGCAAACTGGCAAACGTGCCACCTGATGGTAAGTGGTCAACGTCCCATGAACATAAACTAGTTTACCTGGAACGAGCCCAGGCAACTCATCTATGTGTTGCCTATCCTGAGACATAAGATGTTAAGTCTCGGAGCCAGTAATTACACTGCCTGTCTTGCCCTTCTCTCCGAAACACAGCAAGGCTGTTTCACGGGAGAAACAAGCAAGATGGTGGTACCCATGCAGCCGGGAGCGCGGCACAGCGCTTCCCTCCCACCACATGGCCCTATCATTTAATAATGTATATACCTCGACACAAATACAGATATCGCTTTCAAAGAATTTCACGAACTTTTGGTATTTATTTTTAATTTGTGCTTTTCTTTTAGAAGATTTAAAATAACGCAAAAAAACTTTAAATAACAAATGGCTTACTAAAGGGATTTTAAAAAAAACTGTGTAGTAAAAAGAAAAATGCCTACTACAATATGTCGATTTTGATTTATAACAAGCTACCTACCTGATAACATTAAAAAATTACCATTTCCCTTATTTAAGAAAAGCTTGTTCTACTGCTTGATAAATCATGACATTAGTGAGTACTTACATGGAATCATTGGAATCTAAACTTTATTGACATGTCATTTAAACTTTTTTTTTGGATAAGATTTTTTTCGGATAAATTTACGGTTATTACTTTAATTATCTGTTATGTATTTTAATTTTATAGATAATATTATATTGGCTTAAAATGCACCATTTGCATACATCTGTATGAGTAAAGTATGATAAAACTAATTATATGTATAGCCTAAGATTCTTGTACAAACCATATTTCATGCAAATAAATGATGATTATAATATATTGGAACAAACTTAGTATAGCCTGACCAGAAAAAATAAAAACCCCTGGTATGACATAATATGATCGCCATATTGCGGAAAATTTAGGAACTAATTTCTGTGCGGACTGTACTATGTGTTGACGTAAAAAAGATACAGCACTGGCGATACCAATGCAGGTTTTATATATTTCTGGTCAGGCTATAAATTATTGTAATGTCATTCCTTACTCGACTCCAGGTCCTTATGTTCAAAGTTTCCGTTACAGTAGCAAATACGTCTGATTTTTTTTTTTATTTTTTTTTATGTTAGTTGGATAGGCAAACTGGCAAACGTGCCACCTGATGGTAAGTGGTCAACGTCCCATGAACATAAACTAGTTTACCTGGAACGAGCCCAGGCAACTCATCTATGTGTTGCCTATCCTGAGACATAAGATGTTTAGTCTCGGTGCCAGTAATTACACTGCCTGTCTTGCCCTTCTCTCCGAAACACAGCAAAGCTGTTTCACGGGAGAAACAAGCAAGATGGTGGTACCCATGTAGCCGGGAGCGCGGCACAGCGCTTCCCTCCCACCGGTATCTAATAAAAGCGTGTTAAAAAGCAAGCCACTAATACACACGTTACACGATTGTCAATTCCGCTTGTCTAACAAATCTCTTCTATTGGCCTCTTTGACAAAGCACCATAAAGAACCCCTAATGTTGTCGCTACTTTACACTAATGGTACATCAATGAAGATATAATAATCAATAATAACAGAGACCTTTGGATGGCCTTTTAACGCCTACGGCCTGATACATTGTTACCTGAGGCGGTATTAAGTTGTTATGTCAAAACTCTATTATTTATGGTATCCATTCAATGACAAATGGACGATCATTAGCGGGAAAAAATATTTGATCATATTGTATCTTTTGTCTCTTTAAACGTTTTGATTGTTTAATCTTCTATATCTTTTCTCACTAGGCTTTATTAATAAAAAAAGTTTTTGGTAGTTGAAAAATGACGACGTAGACGAGCTACCGACTTCCTAAGTATACATTCCTTAATTATAATAAACACAGTAATAAATAAAAAAAGCTTGTACCTAAGTCCTGTCTCACCTACATTGTTATTTATTCATTAATTGTTGCCTGGAAGTGACCGCTACCGCTTTTTTTGTACTTAGCTATTATAGTTAAATATTTTTAAAATGACACTTTTATTACATCGTCTCAGACTTTTTCGTCTGTGTGTTGCATGTCGCGTGACGGTCGGCCGCTAAGTTTTCCAAGTATAAAATAAAGCGATTTATATACCCTTAATGGAATATTATTCCAAAAATTTTTTGTTAAATGTCTATAATGTGAAAAAAAGTTTTTATTGTATTGGTACAGAATAAAGCATTTTATTATTAGTATTATTAATGGAGGCCGCATTTAAGTAGACGAAGTGCTGGTCGACTATTAATCAGGTGGGAATGACGATGTCCGTGAAGTGGCTGGTCCGTTTTGGATGCGAATGGCGAGGGATCGGTCGTCTAGGCGTTCATTGAGGCCATGTTCAGTGATGGACGGATAAAGGCTGATGGAGATGATTATAATACGGATTTCCTGCTTATATTTATCGTGTTAGATCCGGATATCTTGTCTATGTTTTGCCTTTGGAAGATGGAAGATTTCTGTGCCAATAATACTGCCTGCCTTATTTCTAGAACACAGAAAGAAATAAGCAGGATCCATATAAAAGGATACGCCGCACAAAGCCATATCAAAAGAATTCCGATAGTGAAAAGTAGCTTTAGATAAGTATATCTGGTTGTTTGCGTGCCAAGACTTTAAAAGGGGTCATGAACCTAGTAAACTGGAACTCAATGGGTACATTATAAATAGCATCAAAAGTTAGAAATATTTTTACCAAATATTTATTAACAATCACATCGTAACCTGACTAGGTTAAATGATAAAAACTTGTGTTACAGGTATCGGATAACGGGTATAAATTAGTTTGCTTTTTATTTAAATTTTACATTTATTAAATACAATAAACAGTTTGTATCTTATTTTATAGTTAGTTAACTACTTGTAATTTCTAACACCATAATAAAGTAACACTATAGAGATAGACATTGATGTACTAACATCGAACATATAACCATATAGGGTTGTAATGAGAGCAATAAAATTCCGAAACTGGTCAGTGATTTGTCACTGACGTAATATAAATTCAACCAACCAGTGATCTGTATATATGTTTCATCGGCCAATCATCCACTGGCCATCAGTCGGGAAATCAAAACGCAGAACCGGCGCAGCGTCGCAGCACAAATTTGGCGGAATTTATTCTCATACAAACACATAACATTATCGCTCTATTCCGGTTATATGGAGGCTCGGTTCAGTGACAGAGAGATATGCCTAATGCCTATAAATAGGGATGTTACGGAAGTTGATATAGCGGAACCGAAGTCGGTGTTGGAGTTTTTAAATTTGAGTTTTTGGAACCGGAGGCGGAGTTAATATTAAATTGGTTTTCATAAAGTGATGGCTTTTTTTTAGTAAACAATGAATTAGAATAATTAACAAAAGACAACGGGATAGGTTACCGAAAAACAGGACGTCTGGTCACGTTAGTAATTCTGAACGTGACAAGTATTTTATTGGAACGCGCTGCCTCTTTCGCCCTCCGATTAGAACCTCCGATTTTTAAGTATCGGGACCGAAGTTGGAATTGGAGGTCATAATTATCAATCGGAAGTTTCTTTCCTTTCGGGATCGGATTTGAAGTTCCGTAACATACCTATATCAGAGATTTGTTGATTATGTCGATAAAATACCTCAATATCGACAATAATCCATCCCCTACTGGACGTGGGTCTTTTCAAATGGTCGCCAAGACCGATCCCTGCCACTGCCATCGAGGACCAATTCCATGAGATCGTCGTCCCATCAATAAGGAGATGTCGACCGATCTTCAGTTCTTACTTATTTAACCTACTTATTTAAGTGAACACAAAACTCTATGTTCATCAAAGTAAGTGCGTTCATTTTGTCGCTGAAGTGATCCTGTTGCCTGCAGAGCCGGGACCCTCAAAAAGCGGCTGAAAGCGCTCGCAGTGGTTTTAGTTTACGATTGGGCACTCCCAGTTGCGAGTGTGGGAATCTCGGGACAGGTTCTACTCGAGAACGTGGTTACATGCGTAAAAAGCATTACCCTGCGATCCCCACCATGGTTCAGCCTTGTCGTGGCGGTGGGGCTTAGTAACCTAGGGTGAGCGGTGCACCTTGGGCGAAGCTAATTGGGCCGAGGGGGCTCTTTGTACCCCTCTTATAAGAAGAGGGGACAGAAGAGCAGGGGGCAAGGGGTGAGGATGGGAACCTCACCCTATTTTACTGTCCCGACGTTGGGAGGGGTTGTTCTGTGGTGCGGGACAACTCCTCTGTGGAGGTGGCGTCGGGCCCTTGTGGGCCCTGATTAGCCGTCGAGGTGCCCTGTTTGTTTTCTAGATCCGGGGCACCTCACCAAAGGCGGCATTGGTGGCACTCGCCGGGTTTTAGTGGGTAGAGCTGCGTCCATCTATCAGCTGTCGGGCGCAGCGAGTCCCACATACCCGCGCGGGGAGACCCACTCCCCCGCGGGATGCCTCAGAGCATTTCCCGGCGTTAAAGAAAAAAAAAAAACCCTGCGATAACAAAGGAAAAGTGAGTTCATTTTAATTGTCTTCTTATATACCATAACATTTATTACTTAACATCTTTTGCGAAACATTTTTATAACTATTATTTTTGAATTTCATTGACATCCTTACGTTTTTATGTAATAGTACTAATTAATAAATTGTATTATTCAAGTTTGTTAAATATTTATATATGTTAATATTGTGACGAAGATTTTTATTAAATTCGCGACTTTTTGCATAATATGGAACTAGATTAACCAATGCTCTACTAAGAGCATATTAAACTAGTTGTGTTCTTATAATTTATTGAAATATATTATAATTATAGCTTATGGTGTTTCTGTATTAAAAAAGGCTACATCATATATGTTAGATAATGTTGGCGATTAGCGTTTTTGCATCTTCAACGCGTTTTGGCGATTCAGATAAAGACAGGACAGGGCAAGGATAGTGTTTGTCTTATTTTATTAATATACATCTATTATATTAATCTCCACCTAGTATATAAGTGCCCACGACTTCTGCTCGTCTGCTCAGGATTATTATTTGTATGTTTATATTAGTTTCATTAAAATCCATTCAAAAAATTTTGTGTGAAAGATAACAAACATTCATACAAACTTTGGCCTTTACAATATTAGTAGGAATCATAAAAGGTAGCAGGTGTAATGAAAATCCCTAAATCCACCATTAGTACTAGCTGTTGGCCGCAGTTTCCGACGGCTGATAAACATTATTTTGATAGCCTTTTGCTATAATCTAACACTAAATTATATCAACATTTGAACAATAGATATGTCGTAATAGCGTAACAAACAAACATATTTTTTATAATTCTTTCAAAAAACCATTGTATCTCAGATCGCTCTTATATAGAGTGTTTGACAAGACCCTAATTAAATGTATTGTTTTTCTTGAATATTAAATATTAACTATATGATTTTTATAATTTATCAAAATAATTCTCTAAAAAATAAAGTCGGATTTTTTTGGAGACCTCCATCAGCGAGTGTAAAAAACTATAGAGATGATAAAAAAACATAAAAAAATTCGTCAGGTCAACGACTTTTACGTTTTTTCGCATTTTTATAATAAAACTGTTCCTATTATCCGGACAATAAATAGGGACCTTCTCGTTTTTATTAACCTAAGGCCTTCAGATCTTCAAATCTGGCTTTATTACAGAATGCCAATAAATTCAACCTGTCTCCAATAGTTTCTTTAAAAAAAAACATAATTTACTGTTATTCGCATTAGCAAATCTGTATAATATTATATAAGCAATTGTATATGAATATTTTATATTCTCAGATTTTGGATACGACACTAGGTTAATCTCATTCAAATCTAGGCATTAATTTATTTAAAAATATGAGTTGACCTCATGCTTTTGAGATCACTGGCATATATTCTGTTCTTCATCATGCGGCTTTTCATCTGTACCTCACAAGTAAACTGAATCGGCATTACTTGGGGACCTTCAAGAAAAGAGGCAACTGCTAATCCTTTATTGTAGCGGGTGTCTATGGACGTGGCTGATCAATTACTATCAGCCTCAGGTGAACTGACTGTCAGTTTGTCTTCTATATCTTTTTCGATAGTTAAATAGTGGCTAGGTAACTAAATAATAGTGGCTGTTTCGGGTTAGAATCCCACCGGAAACAGACATTTTATATTATTAACTAGCTATTACCCGCAGCTTCGCCTGCGTTAGCTTAGAATTACAACCGTATCTGGATTGATGATGATTATTTTATAGCTTAAGTTACTCCTTATAACATCAACTATATGCCAGTGAAAGTCCCGTCAAAATCGGCCCAACCGTTTTAGAGATTATCCGGAACAAACAGACAGACAGATAAAAAGAAAAAAAATGTAAAAAATATATTTTGGTAGGTACCATGTACCTAATACCTATACATCCATATGAATTTAGTAAAACGCGGTTATTTTAATATTACAAACAGACACTCCAATTTTATTTATCTGTATAGATGTATGAAGATGTACAGATAACAATTAGTCATGGACACATAGTTTTATTTC
Source organism: Helleia helle (assembly GCA_963853865.1). NCBI lineage: Eukaryota > Metazoa > Arthropoda > Insecta > Lepidoptera > Lycaenidae > Helleia > Helleia helle. The sequence goes on along the minus strand of OY971433.1, from coordinate 10,812,987 downwards.
CGTTATATATTAATAAAAATAGTATGGCTTGATGCCCAAAGTTACACTGCCTGCCGGTTCACGCTTCATTCCGAAACGCCGCAAATCTGATTTATAGATATTAACAGGAGGTGCAATACGTAGTATTCTCTATATAGTTTGTGAGGAGGTGTATCCTTTGAGGTGAGAAATATATAGGTGTAGGTAATAATAATATAGGCTTAATATATCATCGGCCATTAACCAGGTGGGAAGACGATCTCCGTGCGGTGGCCGGTCCGTGTTGGATGCGAGTGGCGAGGGATCGGCCGTCTTGACGTTCATTGAGATAATCCTGATGATGATGAATATATCATCTTCACCATGCTTCAGGCCTTGTCTTGGCGGTGGGGCTTAGTAGCCTAGAATGAGCCCAGCACCTTGGGCGAAATTGAGCCGAGGGGGCTCTTAGTACCCTTCTTATAAGAAGAGGGGACAAAAGAGCAGGGGCACAAGGGGCGAGGATGGGAACCTCACCCCATTGTACTGTCCCGACGTTGGGAGGGGTTGTTCTGTAGTGCGGAACGACCCCTCTGTGGAGGTGGGGTCGGTGCCTTAAGGGACTGACTAGCTATCGCTCACCTGTTTGCTCACAGCACATCCGGGGCACCTCACCAAAGGCGGAATTGGTGGCACTCGCCGGGTTTTAATGGGTAGACCTGCGTCTACTTTACCACCTTTCGGTCGCAGCGAGTCCCACATACCCGTCTGGGGAGACCCACTTCCTGGCGGGATGCCTCAGAGCATTTCCCGAAAAAAAAAAGGTTTATTATAATATCATTGTGTGTATTCATTTCGGGCGTGCGACACAGCGCATCCTTCCAACGCGCGTCCCTACCACTGCGCGGTGACATTTTTAACTTATATTTTTCACTTATGAATTGTTCTTTTCCTCTGATTCATTTGCCCCTACAAGAAAACATATCTATTACACGATACAACACCTTGATTATTGTTACGACTTACATAACGGTATGAGAGTGTACGATCATCTGGAATACATCTTTTTGTTGTATTGTTAGTTACAGTATTTTCCTTAATAAAACCATGAAATTTATTACACTTCTTGTTACACTAATACCGCAGCAAGGAAATAATCAACTTGTTATTGCTGGTTTCTATTCCAACGTTATATTTCAATAATTATGCCTGATTCGGAGAACAAATAGAAACCTAAGGATTGAAGCACGCCTCACTTGCTTTGTACTTATTTTATCGGGAGAAATTGACTTGGAATGTTTTTTTATAACAAAATCATCATCGAAGATTTTCTATTTTCAATTTCCTAAGTATTGAGTCTGAATAAGGTCAGAATATAAGTAAATAAATTGCCTTAGAGGATAAAAATGTACCTAATTTTTCAACTTAAAAAAATATATAATTCACATAGTATATATTTTTTTAGTAGATCAAACAAAAAATAGTACCTGCTTTAAATTTTTCGATCGCTTTTATAGCTAGAATTATGAAACATTATAGATATAGATATATGTTCTAAGTAGATTATAAGTCTATCTGTAACATGGAATTTTTCCTATTATGTTTTTTATACCTATAATAAACTATTACTTTATCCTTAGGTACTTATCTTACATTATCCTATTTTGTTACACTTTGTGTGATAATAGGTAAAGTCCTAGAATAAAAAACGCAAATCCTGTTATTTGAGGAGTATACTTACGAAATGAAGACGATTTTATAGAATTTGTACATAAACAATAAAACGTTCCTTATCTATGTCCGACATTTTAATATCTCCAGTAGTTTATTAACAGGATAAAATTCAAAGCTAATTATGACGAAACAACGAATGTTCTCGCGTCATAATAAAAGTATCCGAAACGTCGGGCTTGTAAAAATCTTGATAAACTGGGATAAAATCCATAAAATTAATTTTTACAAAGATTTACATTTGCGTAAGCATTAGAAAACAATTTAAGTAGTTTTTGGACTTTCGATATGTTAAAGACCTGAAAAAGTCTTTGGAAAAAGTCTGTGGGTATAGGTGTGAGCCCCAAAGGGAGATCTCCGACCGAGCGAGATGGTATGCTCGGTCAGGCCGAAGCCCCCTTGTTATTATTTTAGCCGTGGGGACTTCGATAGCGCGATATAGGACTGTCGCGCTGATTGGTCCGCCACAAGTCCTTTGAGGTGAGAATTGGAAAAGCCTTTTGAAATATGGTCTTCTTCTTCTTTTATTAATGGCATACGCCTTTTGCGACATTCTGCCAGAACTAATATAGTCAATAATATAAATTTTATGGATAACTAGCTGTTGCCCGCAGCTTCGCCCGCGTTAACTTTTAAAATTTGAGGGGTTGACCACCCTTATCACTTAGGGGTATGAAAAATAGATAGTAGCCGATTCTCAGACCTACTGAATACGCATATAAAATTTGGTAAATATCGGTAAAGCCGTTTCGGAGGAGTACGGTAACTAACATTGTGACATGGAAATTTTATATATTAGAGAAGATAAAAAAAGAATATCATAGATTTAGAATAAACTAATGTCATAGCTAATGTCATACAGTATATTATATGTTTGTGGTTAATATTAATAAATGTCAAATCGATTTATCGAAATGCTCTATGTCATCTCTCACTAACATATCGTTAAAATACTTTTTAATAAAATGTATGTGCTCAAAGCTTTTAGTAACCATGATTTTGATGTATATTCTGTGATGCTTATATTAATTCTTAATACATTCAATTATATATATTTGAATTATAAATAGCTGTCGTGAAGTCTAGAACTTAAATTCTATTTATTATGTAGCCAGATAATATTTGAGAGGTCATTGGTTCAAACGTTATATTTCACGTAAATACGTGCAGGATGATGACATGTTTTTTTTTTTTCCAAATGAGTTGATTCGGGTGCTAATGCTGCGTGTACTCTTATATAACTGCTATTTCTGTGTTGGTTGTGTATTTAGTGATATGCTGCATTCCAGCTGTACACTAATTACACGTACCTACAGCTAATTACACGTACTATGAGAAGGGTATTATTGACGGACATTGCTAATTTTGCTATTAAAAATATTTAACCCTTGATCAACAATAACAACCATTTAACGCTTTAAATATTATATGAATAGGATATTACAATGATTTTCATATTATTTTCGCGAATATTCGTACTCAAGGCATTCGTATAATATAATGTTTAAAATCACCTAAATATCGTTCTCTCCGAAATGTAAATAAAAACATGGTATATTAATGGACTAGACAGTTTGTTTAAGGAAAGAATTTTTTATCATTGAAATCGTAGTATTGTGTTTAAAATATCATAAGACTATTGTTTTATTCGTCTAGCCAAATGATTATTTAATACAAAAAATATATTACCATAATAAAGAAATGTATGACGCATTTTTCTGCTGACTCTACAATCTAAGTGAGCTTATCGGCCAGTGTCACGTACCATATTACGTCACGCCACCCTACGTATCGTGATCGATATACGTGATTGACTCTGATCACGTGTCCCTAAACGTTTTATATAATTAGAGAACTTTTAAAGATTATATCGCGGTTTTATTAAGAAAACGGTAAGACTTTAGGTTGGCAAACTAGCCGAAACTTAATAAACGACGGTTAAATCTGTAAAAGTTGTGTCATTATACATATAATGAGTGAAAGCCTTACCTACTAGTGGGATGCTTTTTTATACCATAGGAGGACAAACGAGCAGTCGAAGCCTTTTGGCGACTATCGACGCCCATACACATCCGCACAACCAGAGATTACGCAGATACATATGGATAAGGAGGGGGCCTTATCCCTATCGCCAATGGGCCAACGGAAACTCACAAAGCGCACGAAATACGCAGGATTAAACATAATATATCAGAAATTAATATAATTAATAATAACTAAAATAGGTTCTTGGGCGATGCTGATACTTAACGTCAGGCATCTCGGACAGTTTGCCTATCTATACTAATATTATAAAGCTGAAGAGTTTGTTTGTTTGAACGCGCTAATCTCAGGAACTACTGGTCTGTTTTGAAAAATTATTTCAGTGTTAGATAGGCGATATATCGAGGAAGGCTATAGGCTATATAATATCACTATTATATAGCCTATATTACTCAACTTAACTTAGGCTATAGAGCCTAAGTTAAGTTGAGTAAGTTAACGCGGGCGAAGCTGCGGGCAACAGCTAGTAAAAATATGCACGGATCACTACGTACGAAAATGCGACTCACGCTTGATTCACTCTCAGTTTCCAATGCCTATAATTAATTTCTGCAGTTTGGTGTTCAAGTCTTCTAGGTTAATAAAATCGATACTTAATAACTCAACTTCATTTTAAACATTATACTTTCCCATTAAGTAAGTATTGTGTTGACGATACTAAACTATAAATCGCAGATCTTCGATTCTGGTTTAACAGCTGGATTGTCTATTATGGTTTTCATTTTCAATTAATCTATTAGATACATTTTTATATAACATTATGATAATTATTAATTAGCATATGCATATAAAGCACGGCCTTCCAATAATTATAAATATATAGCTTGGCAAAAAAGAGTATCACGTGGTGACAGGTGGAACTAAATATTTTACTAAATGGAAACCTATGATGTTAACAATACTTGGCCGACAAATACTAGATTTTAAGTAAAGCTTAGTGTTTCACATTTATTTTTAACGATTTGATTAAATTATCTTACTGATTTTCCATATTGTGATGAGACCTAAGTGAAAGTGGCGCCCTCATTTTTTCCATACTCTTTTTTTAGCTGTAATTTATCTATTGTCGTTTGATATATTATGTACTAGCAGCTAGAGAAATGGATGTATTTATTTATATCAGTTGCCCGCAGCTTCTCCTGCGTTAACTTTAGTTTTTAAGCCATGATTATTTTTATAGCCTAAGCCTTATAAGATCAGCTATCTGCCAGTGAATGCCCCGTCAAAATCAGTCCAGCCGTTTCAGAGATTAGCCGGAACAAACAAACAGACAGACAGAAATTGTAAATATGTAATGTTTTTTTGGTATGTACCGTGTTTACATATGCAATTAGTAAATAGTTGTTATTTCAATATTACAAACAGACACTCCATTTTTATTTACCCGTATAGATTCACCAGAGACTTTGTCGGCTATTTGGTTCTATACCTATATTTATATAGGTATGTGTCTATATTTTAACAACGTTTCTAACACCGCGAGGAGTGGTTTATCTTTATATATATATTTCTTGTGTGCGTGTGTATGTCACTGAACTCCTCCTAGACGGCTGGACCGATTTTGATGAAATTTTTTGTGTGAGTTCAAGGAAATTCGAGGATGGTTTAGATTCCCAAAAAAAAAATGTACAGGACAACGTCTGTCGGTGCCACTAGTAACTTTATATTTCCGACTACGTTTCCGATTGTTTAATTATGAATCAATCACAATCGAGAATGCTAGTTATAACTTGGAATATCACACGCACATCACACCTCGTATAACTACTTTGTTAGGTGTCATGTTTTCATCTGTATATCTACTATCTAATTTACACATGATGTCTACTAATAGGTATATTATTATTTACTAGTAGTCAGTCGGGGCAGACATAAAACTAGCCTGAAATAGAAAAAAAACAGGGGGGCGATTTTTTTTAACGTCGGGGGTGGGGGGGGGTGGTTGGACGTATAAATCTCGATTTTCTAACTAATCCCGGCAGAGGATTCGCTGCCATCTTGTTTTAAAGTTAATTTTTTTCGTTTTTCTGAAATAACTCGTTAATTTTCAACTTTAGAGCAAAAATGGTGGTATCCAAAGTTGTTGGAAATTAAATTTCTCACAAGTTTGGTCATTATCATTTTTACGCTAGGATCAATATTTGCAGAGCTATACTATCAAGTTATATTATCAAAAAAATCGTAATGGGTGGAATTTTATTTTCTTCAACTTTGGTTTTCGCACTTGATGCTCGCAACGGATTGGGGTTGTAAGGAAAAAAATCGTGGGTTGGAATCGATTACAACCATCGCTGACCCAGCACCGGAGTCTTTGCTCAAATTAATTTCCTGCAAATGCAAATCCAAGTGCGGATTTTTTTTTATTTAAATGTCTGCCCCGACTGGACTATACGAGCCTAGGCTATGTATAGAGAAATAGCTATCTAAATGTCAGTGCTATATGATAATGTCAAAATCAAAAAATCAAAAAATCAAAATCAATGTAAAAATAAAGTAAATTATTAACCACTTCATCACCATCACTATCGTCATCATTTGTATTAATCTTTTGCCGTCCTCAGGATATAAGGTGTATAAGCGTCTTCCACAGAAATATATCTCGATATATTTTTGTGGCGTCTTCGAAGATTTTTTTTTATATCGCAGGAAAATCCTTTATGGATGTAGCCTCGACCTTCGGGTAGATCCTAACCCTATATAGGACTTACACCTGGGAGTGCCCTTCCCTAAACTAAAACCACTGCGAGCGCCTTCAGCCGTTTTTGAGGGTCCCGAACCGCAGGCAGCAGGATCACCTCAGCCGAGGTAATCTTCTATGCCAACGTGCTCCAGGAGCTATCATCATAATTATCTTAGCCTTTATCAATCCACTGCTAGACCCTCTTTAGATAGACCCCATAGATAGGCCTCGTTCAATGAATGCCAAGATGGCCGGTCCCTCGCCACCCGCATTCCGTAAACGATCACGGTACATATACCAAAATAACATTTTTTACAATTTTTGTCTGTCTGTCTGTTTGTTCCGGCTAATCTCTGAAACGGGTGAGCCGATTTTGATGCGATTTTCACTTACAGATAGCTGATGTTATAAGAAGTAACTTAGGCTATAAAATATTCGCTGTAAATCTAAGTTAACGCAGGAGAAGCTGCGATTAACAGATATAAATACCTACATAATTATCAAATTATGTACCATTTATCAAATTTTATAGCATCGAGAAACGATGGTTACCTACACATCGATATATCAACAGAAGCGATGGTGGCACAGCACTTAACATGTTATATAAGCTGAAATACTTACTACTTCTTACTGGTGGGAGGGATGCGTTGTGCCGTGCTTCCGTCTGCAGGGGTACCACCATCCTGCTTCTTTCGCCCGTGAAACAGTTTGTGAATCGGAGAGTACGGCAGGATAGGCTCTTTAATACTGGCTCGGAAACTTAACATCTTATGTCTCAGAATATGCTAGGTTCTCGTTTATGTTCATGGGCGACTTTGACCACTTACCAACAGGTGGCACGTCTGCCAATATGTCTATCCAACTAACGTAAAATATTACTTGAGCTCATAAATAAAAAGTATCATAAAATGAATATTAGTTTCTTAACATCCTGCCCTCTGTTCCGCGCCACCAGCGAAATAGGTCCAATTTGCATGCTAAGTAGATGTTTCTCAGATCATTGCCGATAGGATTTATAGTTGCATGGAAAGTCTATATATCAAGGAGTTTCAAAACTGACTGTTGTTAGCCACTTCTGTTACGGTATAGTATCCATTTTTTGTCCACTGCTATTGATCTATTCCAAAGAAAGTTAAGGCGGCCTATCCCATAAATCGGCTTTTCTTTTTTTTTTTCTTTAACGCCGGGAAATTGGGTCTCCCCCGCGGGTATGTGGGACTCGCTGCGCCCGAAAGATGGTAAGGTGAACGCAGCTCTACCCACTAAAACCCGGAAAGCGCCACCAATGCCGGCTTTGTTGAGGTGCCCCGGATTCAGTTCAGCAACAGAGCACCTCGGTTAGTCAGTCCCCGAAAGGTACCGACGCCATCTCCACAGAGGGGTTGTCCCGCACCCCAGATCAACTCCTCCCAACGTCGGGACTGTGCAATGGGGTGAGGTTCCCATCCTAGCCCCTTGTTCTTGACTCATCACTCTTTACATACCAAAGACATTAATTAAGAGAAGATATATTATAATATAACGTGATGCAAATGATTTCTATGTTTATGGTAGCCATAGACAATATTGTGTCGTGTAGGCGATGAATGTTTTACCGTGTCATGAATATTTATGGTATATTAAAATTCGAAGGGATTTCACCCGGAAAATAAATCATTTTTACCATATTTAACGACTCATTATAAGGACTAGAGGTTTTTTTTAAATATTCGACGACATTCTAAGCTATTTTGACAGGTCGTCAGTTTATTTGCCCGTATTTTGTTGCGCGGGAAAAATGCATTCGAGCATACTCTCAGCCCTAGTGAGTCCTGATGGGTGATAAAGAACATGGGCTACATCAAAAAAGTTACAAACACCTTTAGCCGCCTGTAGTCAGGGGGGGGGGGGCTGGTTACTATAGGGCCTCCCTTCTGGGCACGTAATTTAAGCTTACACCCTAGCAACTACTTATAAAGCTATCTATTTTAAGGCGTATTCTTCTTCTAATATATAAAATTTCCATGTCACAATGTTAGTTACCGTACTCCTCCGAAACGGCTTTACCGATGTTTACCAAATTTTATATACGTATTCAGTAGGTCTGAGAATCGGCTACTATCTATTTTTCATACCCATTAGTGATAAGGGTGGTCAACCCCTTAAATTTTAAAAGTTAACGCGGGCGAAGCTGCGGGCAACAGCTAGTATATATATATAATTTATATTGCTTCATCATCATCATCAGCTTCTATCCGTCCACTGCTGAACATAGGCCTCCCTCAATGAACGCCAAGATGGCAGATCCCTTGCCACTCGCATCCAACATGGACTGCCCACCGCACGGAGATCGTATTTCCACCCGGTTAATGGCCGACCGACACTTCGTCGCTTATATTGCTTATTACTTATAAATTATAATTTTAAAAACTTATTATTAATTTATATTTCCAATATATCTTATGTGTACATCGTGCTAAGGTGCAATAAATAAAAGACAGAAAAGATAATAAATCAATTGGCCACCATTACTTTCAACATCAGATAATAACGATAAACCAGTTTGGATATAAATCCAAATATAATATTATTATTACTTCATTTAACTATTTCTACAGTTGAAGAGATGACAGTCATAATTTTAGTCACTAGAAAGTAGCTTAATTTGTCATAATGGTATGACATACGAAGTCCGCCATGCAATATTTGCGAATCATTAAAAATTTGCAAGCTTTTCACCGATTAGCCGATGTCACACCGTATATCATGTTTGGTTCGTCGAAAGTTGTTTACATGCCTGTTCAAATTTTAACTCCGTTATTTAATAGTCCGTATATTGGTGCGATATTTTAATACTTGACATTTATCTTGTGTCGTAAAAAACTTTGTTACTGTGAACGGGCTTGCAATAAATACGTATATTTTAATGAATCACGAACCATCAATATATTAAAATATCGGTTTAGTGATTAGTGAATTTTTCAAAGCTGAAATATTATTTCAACTTGGTATCAAGACAAAACCTCTTATAAGCAATAAACTTATTAGAGAACGAAGTTTAAAGTTTTAGGAGAAGTAGTATTTTTGAGAACATTACAGTCAGTACTTTGTACAACAAGAAAATTATAATATAAAAATAATATCAACCCTTATAATGTAATCGTACGTGTAGGTATTCGAAGCGAATAATATTACCATATTATTCGCTGGGGGCGGCGATATGTCCCACTGCTGGGCACGGGTCTCCTCGAAATCAGGCGAGAAGGGTTTTGGACCATAGTTCGCCGATGCGCTGGCCCAATGCGGGTTGGTGAACTACACACACCTTCAAAGACTTAATCTCATCAGGCATGCAGGTTTCCTCACGATGTTTCCTTCACCGGTGAGCAAGCGATGGTCAGGTGCAGGTAGAAATTTAGAAAAACCCATTTCTAGGCATCACAGGGGGAGGGGTCAAGATCGAACCCGGACCTCTCGCCTCTCACTCAAGAGGCCGAGCCCGTACCCACTACACTAGGCCATCGTTTGTTACCAAAAATTAAGAAGTAGAGCCGTACCTAGGTATTGATATGTTTAATTGGTAAAATGATAGATAGTATGAGATGCAACATAGCAAACTAGAATCTTATTTAACTTGAATACATATTGCGTCATCCAGAAATAGCTCTAAATTTGAGTGATCTCATAACTTATAATAACAGACGTGTCTACGTAATACAGGTGTAATGAGTGATTTTATAAGCCCGTAATAAGAGCATCCACTATTACCTACATAGCGGGAGTGAAGTAATAGTTTCATGGCAAAACTGGTACATATACAGTAATTATACTGGTTCATGTATATATTTATATGGTACGTATAAAAGCGGTAATGGAATTTAAAATTTGTTGACTGATGAAGTCAGATCTCCTAGATCATGGATGTGTATTCAGCAATTAGTATATCAATTTATACCCGTTTCTGAAAACATTTCGAGCAAAAGGGTTATCCCAAATTTAATAAGCAATAATCTTTTAATCAGAAAATTTATAGAACTAATAATGTCCAAACGAAAAAAACAAAATATTTTATCACTGCTGTATCGTTCTCTTAATATATAATAATAATGAGCTCACTTATATACATGATTATGAGTATAGTTGAATAACAATTTTTACATAAATTATAAATATGAAATGCACATTAATTAGTCGAAACAATAAAACAAGCCCATTAGCATTAGTGGCGGTGTATGTTTATTACACGTCACGTGGTTGTGGCGGTGTATGTTTATTACACGTCACGTGGTTGTGGCGGTGTATGTTTATTACACGTCACGTGGTTGTGGCGGTGTATGTTTATTACACGTCACGTGGTTGTGGCGGTGTATGTTTATTACACGTCACGTGGTTGTGACGCTGACGGTGGACGTCACGTCAACTCGAACCGAGAAAAATAATATATTAATTCGTATGTAATTCGCTATAAAGTTTATCATAGTCAAAAAGTATGAAAACTGAATCACAAATTCCACGCGCTCGATGGGGCACCGTAATCTATACATCTATACAGAAAAATAAAAATAGAGTGTCTGTTTGTAATAAACGCTTTTTATTAAATGCATATGGATGGTATACATGGTACAAATACCAAAATAACATTTTTTACAATTTTTGTCAGTTTACTCATTATGTGAGATGCTTCTTACCTTTCATGATTCCATGTCAATAGAACCTATGGAGTGATCCTATAAGGGTATTCTTTTGTCAAGTTGAGAAACAGAACCCTAAAAATAAGTAAGTAATTTTCTACACATACCTAGTAAGTAGTGTCTTTCCTTAACTAATGGTTAAATTTTGATATCGTTGTGTCCTATTCGAAACAAAGTCATCCGCCAGATAACTAAGGTTACCGATATTACGCAAAGAATAAGCTCGTTGAAGTGGTAGTAGGCTGGTCACACACTCAGGAGAACGGATGGTCGATGGGGCAATAAGGTTCTAGAGTGGAGACCGCGTTTGGGTAGACGAAGTGTTGGGCGGCCATTAACCAGGTGGGAAGACGATTTCCGTGCGGTGGCCGGTCCGTATTGGATGCGAGTGGCAAGGGATCGGATGTCTTCGTTCTTTGAGGGAGGCCTGTGTTCAGCAGTGGACGGATAGAGGCTGATGATGATGATGATTATGATGTCCTACTAAAATATAATCTATCTCCAGCCATTTGGTAACTCATCATATCTAATAAACCAGATCAACAGTTACATTCATAGAAATATTGATCATTTTTGCCTTCGTTAATAGAGCGGTGGCCATAAATTATTTTTTATGTAAATATCAAATGATACGGTACGTAAATATGATAGGCCTATCCGGAACGAATTACTAATAAAATAAAATGGGATTTACCATCAGCACCTGACAATAACATAACGTTTGTCTTTGAAATATGTTTCTTAAATTCTTTAATCTCTGCTTTATGTTCTGCTCCATTTATAAGGTTTAAACTGTAAAATTAAGGAATTGAAAACGATTCACTCTAAAACTACAGAGCCGATTTTAATATTTTCTCTATCAAGAAACTGAAAGATACATTATCCAGAAGAAATACAGCCTACAGGCTTTATTTTATGTGAAAAATCTATACAGATAAATAAAAATGGAATATCTGTTAGTAATATTAAAATAACCGCTTTTTACCAAATGCATAGGGTGCATCCCTATGCATTTGGTACACGGTACATATACCAAAATAGCAAATTTTACAAATTTTGTCTGTCGGTTTGTTCCGGCTAATCTCTGAAATGGCGTGGCCGATTTTGATGGGACTTTCACTGGAAGATAGCTGATGTTATAAGGCGAAACTTAGGCTATAAAAATAATCATCATCAATCCGGGTACGGCTGTAAATCTAAATGAACGCGGGCGAAGTTGTAGGCAATAGCTAGTCAACAATATAACATGAAAACTAAATTTTGGTTAAAAAATGTTAATAAAAACCTTCGAAATATGTAAATAGGCATGTAGAAAGTGTTTTCGATATAAAACTTTCGATCAATCAATTATTGACTCCGTCAAATTTTTTCAAAATTACTTACGTGATGTAGGTAATATTGTTGAGATTTTAATAATAATTTAATTGTATAAATGCTCAAATAGTTTTGAATGTTAGCTCGATTACTTTCGCCGTAGTTTGCTTTTCATTTAATTCGTGATAAAACCTAGAAAGTTTGTGATATATCTATCATGTTATTAATAATCTTTACTAATATTATAAAGCTGAAGAGTTTGTTTGAACGCGCTAATCTCAGGAACTACAGGTCCGATTTGAAAAATTTTTTTTTTTAGTGTTAGATAGCCCATTTATCGAGAAAGGCTATACTATAACATTACGCTGTGACTAACAATAGTTAAGTTGAGTTAGTTAACGCGAGCGAAGCTGCGGGCAACAGCTAGCCTTTAATATTTTCGATGCTATTATTATTATTATTTTATGTCATAAGGAGACAACCGAGAAATTTGAGGCTAATGGTGACTACCAACGCCTATAGACATCACAACCAAAAGTTATGCAGTTGCGTTGCTCTCCTTTTCCCTATACGCGAGCTATGCTGTAACGCACTGAACACGGAATCACGTAGGCCAGGATAAGCCTCGTAAGTCGTAGGAATTTGCCCAAGATTGCTGGACAACATGGCAATCAATGGAAATAAATCATGTATAGTTTTAATAACGTGAGAGAAATCTGATGAACCTCGGTTATAATTTATTTTCTTAATGGACTCATCTGCGTGAACATTATTATTACAACTTTCGTATTACTTTTCCGTGTTATTAATTGTGACGTTTAAATATCGATTTATAACGATACACCCAGATTCATGTGCCTTTTCTCCAAGTTTGCGGAGGTAGGAAAACCGGCTATCTAATCTGTAGTAATATTAAAAACCGACTTCAAATAAAAAAAAAAAACTAAAAAGCAATAAAATAATTTCCTTAATTTTTGTGGCTACAATTTATAATCAACTTGTTCTTCTACTAATATACAATCTTTGCGTTTACCACGTCATTATTGTTACTTTTGGAGTCGGTGTCAGCCAAGGTAGGTAGGTTAGGAGGTAGGTACATCAGCAATTAAGACACCGGCTTCAAAAGTAACAATAATGACGTGGTAAACGCAAAGATTGTATATTCATAGAAGAACAAGTTGATTATAAATTGTAGGCACAAAAATTAAGTAAATTATTTTATTACTTTTTAGTTTTTTTTTTTAATTTGAAGTCGGTTTTAATTTTTGATTTTTTTTTTAATTTCTTAATTTTTAGTGATTTCAAAATTTGATAACTGATTTTATTTGTCTGAAATATGGGTAGAACTACAGAAATCTAAATATTGTCTTATTATTTAGATTTCTGTGGGTAGAACTATTAAACGCGTTGCTCAGATTAAATAGCGCTGTATTAATGAGATGAACGTAGAAAGGGTTTAATTCATTATATAACAAATGAAAAAACCGAAATGGAATTGTGTAAAACTTTATATACATGTAATTGAAAGCAATCACGGCAGATTTGCTGCTATTCGTTAAATAATTCCATTACATATAGGTATAGAACATCACCAATATATCGATATAGAATGGATATTATGATGACCTTGAAAAACTATGATGCGTTTCCAAGGCACAGTTGTTCATTTAACAACGACAAGTAATAAAATTACATGATTTTAGCATAATATTATTTACCGTATGAAGTAAGCCCAATTAAAGCTGTAAATCGTCGAGGATTCCCCTCGACTGTGTATGGTCTCCATCATCACACCTGTAATGGCGCTTATAACCCTACAAAAATAAAAATATAGGTACAAAGTTCTCTTCAATTTAAATTAATTAAGTCCAAACACAAGGTAGCTACTGTAGACTGTTGAGGAGTTCCCTTAACTGTCCTTTGTCTTCATCATCAGACCCCTAATGACAGTCATAACCCATCTAGGTGTAAAGTTCTCATCATCACAAATTAATCAAGCCTAAACACAAGGTTACTGATGTAAATTGTTGAGGAGTTACCTCGATTGTCTGTCGGCTCCAGCATCAGATCGACTCCAGACCTTCATTAAATTCTTCAAAACACTTAATAAAAAAAATATCAAACGCACTAGTCGCCCCTACGATTTTCGAAAGTTCCCCTCGATTTCTCTGGGATGCCATCATCAGATCCTGGTTTCCTTATCATGGGACCATTTGGGAAGTATACCCTTTAGAACAAAAAAAGAATTTTTCAAATCGGTCTTGAAGTCGGTTAAAAATGAATTATTATGAATAAAAGTCGAGTTTTTTTCGATTGTGCAATTTTTCGGAATTGCCTGTTAAATTTAAAAAAATATAATGGTTATTAAGATGTTATTAATTATAGCAGCAATTTTTAAGAGTAGATGAAACGACGAGGAATATTTATTTCCTGTTGAGATGAAAATCCATTACCTTCGGGAACTCCCGGATTTTGTATTTGACTTGATTGATTGATGACTTGATTTGAGACTTTTTTGACTTAGAGATGGAAACCTTTTTATTCGATAATTCAATTGCCCTTGTCGTTTTCTCTCGGAATGTAATTCCTTCTTCAATCTCTAAAAGGATGAAGGGAAAATAATAAAACATCAATAAAATTAACAATATACACTCTTACACTACTTATCATCAAATGAATTTTATGCTTATTTGAAATACCTGATAGTAAGTGGTCTTATATGCAGGGCCGGATTTAAATTTGTGCCGCCCTGGGGCACTGAAGAAAATTCCGCCCTATGACTTAAATTTTATAATAATAATAATTATAATAATAACTTTATTTGTGAAACATGCCGCACTACACATAAATATTTCTATCATAATATTATATGATTTAAACATAGGTAAACAAGTCAAACAATACATTTAAAAAAAACACATCTTACAAAAATACCTACTAATAATAACAACCCAAAAATAAAATCAGTTAAAACTAGAAAAAAAACATTAAAAGAAAGAGCAAGTTTTGGGCAGCGACGCGTCTCACAAAAAAGTAAATCCTCGGCTTCAGTTAGGGTTATAGTATGTACAAGTACATATTCTAACCCCAACACCGATTTTCAGGACCACCATTAACAATTTTTTATTCATTTATTTTGGCGGTAGCGGAAGGCATCGATGATTAATAAGGATAAAAAAATAAAATTAAAAATACATGTAATTAAAACACTTAGTTAGGTACTATTTTAACATATCATGTGGCATTGCATACCCATTAAAATTTATATACCTACAAATATGTACAACACACACATACATATGTACATGCACATATTATAATTTAAAAAAGAATAGAACAACTTATAAACAATAACCACAACATAAGCTAATAGAAGAACATTGAAAACGGACGTGGCTGAGAATATCAAGCATAAAAAAATAATACAATAATAATGAAAAGAATGCACACAGGTTTCTTACGCAACGTTACGAACACATACACACACTCGTTAGTTTAGATCATAGAAGTTGCTTTTGTGCCATTAACAAATAGTCTTTATAACGGCGCTTAAAATTCTGCTGTATACAAATGTCACGAAGCGGAGGCGGGAGATTGTTCCAGCATTTCGTTGCGGCATATTTAAAACTACCCCGAAATGCTGCCGTTCGATGAATAGGCGTGCACAGTGTATAGTTTTTAAATCTAGTGTTGTGTGAGGTGTTGATATCCCTTGCCCAGTCCAGTTTGCAAGTGAGATAGACGGGCACTCCATGCTTCACAATGCCAAAGAGCAATGTGGCGAAGTGCAATTTCATTCGACTTTCCATTTTTAATATAGACCCATGATTTAAGTAAGGAGTGACGTGATCTCGCCGCGGTATATCGAAACAATAGCGTGCACAGGCATTCTGTACACGCTGTATGGATTTTTTTGTTCGCTCAAGCAGCCTTGGTCCTATCACAGAATCAACATAATTGAACTTGGAGAGTACTAAGGTTTCGCATAGTCGGATACGCGTTTCTTCATTTAGTGAACTCCTTAAGCGATATAAAACCTTTAATCGATAAAAGCAACTACGTATTATTACCGACACGTGTTTCTCAAATCTCAAGTTTTCATCCAAAATGAGACCCAGGTTACGTGCTTCTGATATACCTTCTATTCTGCTACCATTTACATTGATAACTGGATCTCTCATCTTTATGAATTGTACATGCTGACGAGTACCAAGAATAATATATTTAGTTTTGGCTGCATTTAAGACCAACGCATTCGATTTAGACCAGTTAAAAATACGGCTGAGGTCTTCATTAATTCTACTGACTGCGTGGTCTAAAACTTGGGGTTTGAAGGACAAATATATTTGAATGTCATCTGCATACATGTGATATCTGCAATTTTGTATGCACTTAGTGACATCGGCTGAATAGATGTTAAATAATATTGGCCCCAGTATAGAGCCTTGGGGTACACCTCTTTTTATTTGACTACGCCGCGACTAAATTTTATTTTAATAGTTTTGATATCTTATTTTTTAAGAATTAGAATAACTAATTGATTGCAGGAAATGTATTATGTATTATATAGCATTTATTATACATTATATTTTATTTATATTTATTCTTTATTTACTCATATATTATTTATTATATACTATAGTAATATAAAAAAATATTTGTATTTTTCTTAGAATTATAAGTTTTGCACTAAGAACGACTTATATTAGTATTGCATAATTTTTTTCACAGGCAAACTCGCCTAACTTTTTGAATTGCAAATTGGTCGATTAAATCTTCACAATCTAAACGTTGAAGCACATCTGATTCTATGCATAGAATAGTTAAGCTATTGAGTCTATTTGCACCCATTGTAGCAATAACTTAAATTTCCTATATTATAATATACAAAATTTTAATGTGATACATAATACTTGAATTATGTTTCTTGAAAGATAAAATGTTTATTTAAAAGAATTAGTTAATTATATATTGTATAGAAAATTTTATCTCACTTTCCAAATTTTGCCGCCCTAGAAAATTTGCCGCCCTGGGCACTAGCCCCGACTGCCCCTAGTATAAATCCACCACTGCTTATATGACTATAAACAAGTCTATCCAGTTCTGACCATTCTTGTAGGCCTATTTAGGTGCTAAATAAATAAACAAATTTCAACTTAATTTCTATTTAAAAAGCTTTGTAGAAAACTCATTAGCTCCTATGTACTACACAAGATGGCTGCCCATGACCTACCTGTTTTGCAAAATAAACTATTTTAGAAATAAACAAACAGGATGGCTATTTTCCTGCCTGTATTTTAATACGATGTATGAAGAGCATTGAAGCTACTGTTCTCTTAAAAATGTGGGTGCTTTGCGTTTATCTCATTAGCTTCGGAGGCAGACAATATACTGCTTGTTGGGTTTCGGGTTATCAGATTAGTTGACAGTTTTACTGTTCCTAAAATTTATCTCATGATTCTGATCATGTGGAGATTTGTATATCGAAATGTGTGGGTGAAAATAAAACAAGTTTTCTTTAACTAAATAACTAGATAGAAGAACTAGACGAAAATAACGAGATGGTTGTAAAAACCAATTAGATTTAGAATCTTGCCAAAAATATCTACAACTATAATGCACTGTTATTTAGTTTTTGTTAAATTTTCATTTGGTTATCAAACAGCAATTATTTAAACTAGGTTCAATTATTTCTCATTTGAAGCAGAAGCTTAAGATAAATAAATCTAGTTGCCTTTTTTTTTCGTTCGTCTGAAGTTGTTATAGCATTTGTATATATTTTTTTTATTTAAGTAGGTACCATTATCTGACATCCTTAAATAAGTTACATCGGCGAGATCACAGTTCGAATATACAAACTTATCGTGATAAATGTTCGTTTGTAAAGTGTACTGTAGAATTAAAAACGTATTTAAAGAAATGTCATATTTTCATGTATATCTAACATGGCGACGTATTTTCAAACAATAATTCCTATACGTTACAATGTACTCTGTGAATAATAATTCTAATACCGGACACGCGCCAGAGTGTGCGCCAGAGGCGACTGAGCGTCCTGACTCCTGAGCGAAGCCAGGCTCTCCATACGCGCGCGGACTTATATAAATAACTCTAGGACGTAAACGACAAAATGGTTTTTGATATTTTATTGCGTTAGAAACGATAATTGGAGAAATTCTTACTATTATTTTAAAGAACATGCATAATCATCTACGAAGAAAGTTAAGAGGCTTAAACAGGGCTCGTTTGCCCATAACATGTAAATCTCTTTTTAAAAATGTAATTGTTTAATATCTTTTTCTGTTACAAAAGTTACCTAATCATGTATTGAAAACTAAAAAATATGGTTTTTATCATGAACTATTAGATCACCAACTTATATTTTCATTCGTTTTGGAATAATTGAAATAAATTTAAATTAGTGACGCCAAAATTTCAATGCGTGTAAACAGATACCAAGGTAACAAAATATGTATATAAAATTGAATATAAAATCCATCCCGCAACATCATTAGATAATTTAACATCCAAGTAGTAACCAACTTGGTATGTTTGCTTTGTAAGATACAAGTCGGTAACTTCATAAGTCATAAATTATAGATGATCGTAAACAAACGAGTTTTTGACCGAATGATATTAGAACGTTTATGTTTTTGATATAGAAATAGACATTAATTAAAAAACGATTTATTGCATTTCAATGTTATTTGACTTTCATTTCTTTCCGAGTGGAAGTCTTTGAAGAATCATTAATTTAGCTTTAGGTTAAAGTGTCGATTTCTTCGCTGAGTAAGATTGTATTAATCTATTTTAAGTGCTTATATAATTAACTACCTCTATCTTCGATAAGGTATGACATTTATGTGCAGTTTCATGTCCTCGAATTCGACTAAAAATATATATTTTTTTGTCACTGCCGTTTGTTGTGTTATGAAAATCATTTGGAAGATAGGAGTAGATACAGGATGCATAAGTCTTTTATAACTTACAAAGTTGATATAACCGCATGATCAGTATATGTAAACTACGGCCTAATAGGTATGTTTTCGCTAAATTTTAAGGAGAGCCGTGTCTCTACGTGTCGTGTTTCAATATACATACCTATTACATAATATAATATGGTATAACTATAAGGTATATCTTTACATTTCTGATTCGATTTCTTACCATTATAATATAATTATTAATAAGGTCAAATGTTTGTACGGCGGTTGGCCAGTCGTTATTTTATTAATACATAATTAATTAAGACACAAAATACTCCTTAACTATGCTCCTTAACTTAACAACTTTACCTTTTTGTTTCAGATTGGATAAAGAAATCGCTGAAGGGCGATGAAAGAACTTAATGCATACTGAAACTACAATGTTTTGAAATTATAAAATAAAAAGAATTGAAAACTTAGTTAATAATTAAAATAAAATACAAATGATAGTAATACTTGTTTAAAATGAAAATATTATCATTTCCTAAAATAAAGAGAAGAAAATTATATTGTTCAAATTTTCTAAACCCTGAAAGAGACATCTGGCAAAAGTATTGAAAATGATTAACATTGCTAGTTTCTTACGTAGTTATACATACAAAGTGAAGATGGCGCTGATAATAATGTTGTTACTCATTGCTGGTACAACTGCTTTAAAGCCTCACCGTGAGATGGCGCTAATGAACGTTACCCGATTTGCAACTGGAGATTTGTTCTCTTTAGTTGGTGAGTTATGCATTATAATTCCATAAACAATTTAAATTACACTAAACATGGATTTTGAAATATTATGAAATAAACTTTTTCTAGGTACGGACTGTGGCTTAACAAGATGTATGGAAGTCTCCCACGGGACTGCGCTAGCTGCGTTAGGTGGCACCACCTGTGTGTGTCAGTGTGGCCGGGATACCCCTTCATTTCGGGAGGACCAACGAAATTGTGTCAATAATATTGTTGGTAAGTTTTTTGTCATACATCTTTAACAGGTTGAACGATTCATAAAAACGGACATTAGGTTAGCTATTGTGTATATACTACGGCGACAATAAAAAAATTTAGAACTGGCCACTTGTAAAAGATACAATAAAAAATAAGTTGGTAATATATTGTACATATGCTTTTCTAATTTCATTCATTTGTCATTTGTTTTACGATTTGGCGGGAAATAGAAATTGTCTCTGTCACGTCAGCATGAATTTTTTTATGTCTTTCGATGCTAGAAAGTTATTTCGATTGGCCTTTCACAATGAAGCCCCATCTTATGCGACTGTAAACAACTGGTTTAGCGCACTAATCTCATCAATGATATTATCCGTGACGGACGGCCCACTACGGCGACGACTGAAGATAGCATCAGAGTAATTGTGCGGCGTATGATAGAGACTGACAAATAGCAACGTATTAGCAGATTCGGATAAGGTTAGGCATCGATCAAGTGCACAAAATCATCCATGAATATTTTGAGATCAGGAAGATTTGTGTCCGGTATTTGGACAGAGGCCCAAAAACTCCGTTGCGACGACTGGTGCCGTGGAATGGTTAGTAGATTTAACGGAGGTGACTCAAATGCTATGTTCGACACACTTACGGGCGATAAAAGCTGGATTTACTGTGGTGAACCGGAAACTAAAAAATAGTCTGCTGAGTGGGTGTTTCCTCCAGAGAAATTTGTCAAGAGATAGCGCCATGCTGCTTTGTAGCCGAATTGGGCCGGCACAACCAGGGTGGCCTCCAACCGGCACCTCTCGCTCAAAACACCGTCGTAAAGTGACAGCTATGCTGTCGTATTTCGTGCGGCTTGTGAGTTTCCGGTGGCCCATTGGGGGGATAGGGAAAAGGAGGGCAACGCATTTGCATAACTATTGTTTGTGCGAATGTCTATGAGCTTCGGTAGTCACCATAAGGCTCCAACAGCTCGGTTGCCTCTTTGTGACATAAAAAAAAAGAATATGCCAACAAAATAGAAACGCGAAGGCAACTTCTCCACGATAAAGTCTCGTCACACACCGCCAAGCAAAACATTCAACTACCTAGTTGGCGACGTGAGGAATTTATAAGAAATACTTTCAGGTCGAAGTGATTCCTAAAGATGAGTGGGATTGAGGGTTTATGGTCCATGGTTCCATCGAATGCAGCGATGTACCTACTGATGTGAATGGACACTATTTTAAAAAGATATAATAAAGCTAATAACTTGATAATTAGTTCAGTTTTTGATTTTCTAAGAACTTTCAGTGTCTGTTCAAAGAGAACTTCAAAAATTTCTGGTGATTCGCTGAGCATATCATTAACTAGATACTGAAAAGTCTTTAATCTGATAATATGTCTGATATTATATGATTCTCATAACATCACACACTATGTTTTTCCTGCTAGTGTTTTTATTGAATGCGTTTGACGATTCTATTGTATGGAGTATGGTATGACGTCTCATTCCTTGTCTCGTAAAGGTCCGTATTCTTCGCATCATTACAATTAAAACAGTAATTAATTATTTACCTTTGAAGTTTTAAGTATCAATGTATGCAAATGAAGAAATCGATAAATATTCTCAATAATCGTTCTATGGTATAGATTCGACCAAGACCAGTATATATACGCATGAATTAGTAGACGTCTTAGAAAGTGGAAACTGTTCAATAATACATGAGGTCGCTATGACAATGAGGGTCATGGATTTTCAACTGGAATAATTATGTGCTGTAGCCAGATACATCACAGAATAGTTAATGGGTACTACGCAGTTGATGTGCTGCATACAATAGATAATACATTCTGCAACATTGCTTAGGGTCAAACGTGGATAGGGCTTTCTGGGAGCCCAGAAAAACAGGAGCAAAAAAAAACAGGAGAAGGGCCTGTAAAGGCATTCGCTCATAGGTCGCGGAGGTCATAGGTTGTATGCCTGACGTTCCTATGACCCTATCCAATAGCAGAGAGGAGACACATCATTGGGTTTTGGTGAGTGCGAGCCCCACATAACCAAAAGTGGTGTGCAAAAGGTAACGTAAAGAAAAAGGGTAAAGCGTGAAACGGTAGGGGAAAAAACGTTCGTATCTTTTTGTGTTTAAAGCATCAATTACTAGTATAAACACAATTATCTCGAGCAAAATTGATCACTAGCGTTAAAAAACATCTCGTGGGATCATGGGGATGTTCGTTAATTAGATAGGCAAGGACAAAAACACCCTGAAAGGTTTCATACCTGCAGCAGAATTCCACCAACGGACATCACGTACAAATTACAAATTTGACCCACACCTCGATGTCCGGAAATCCACAACAACTCATGCGGTATTTCTTGCCACTTCACCCACACCGCCTCGATGTCTGGAAATCCACAACACCCCGATTTTTACGGCATTTTCTATACCTCGCACGAACACTTTAAGGAATCAGCTGCCATCTACGGTGTTTCCGAACCGAGAAGACTTAGGGACCTTCAACAAAAGAGCATACTCATATTTGAAAGGCCGGCAACACACCTGCTAATCCTCTGGTGTAGCAGGCGTCTGTGGATATCGCTCCTCACTTACCATCAGGTGAATCGACTATCCATTTGCCCCCTCTTCTATAAAAAAATATATTTATAGTTTAAGAGTAATTTGAAGTAGGGAACCAAATGGTAATCCCATATTTTTAGCCAGTTAATCTGATTTTGGTGTTTATAAAAATGTCAAGGATTGGTCTATGTTTAATATATTATCTATCGTATTGCAAGTAATTCAAGCCCTAAATACGGTCAGGTACAATTATAGCAGCATCTGTACTATGTATGCGCATTACGATCTTGAACTTTGTGTTAACAGAAGATAATTTCATAAGGGCATACCTTTGTGAACGCAAATGAATGTGATGCATTCTATGTTAACAAGTAGGATATAGGTATATCTTCATTCAGATTTAACATACGTTTGAATGTCATATAATGTGAAGGATAAGTATGAAGTGGTATTGAGCCGGCAGGATGTGTTAATGGATGTAGTAGGGTAAGGTGGACGCAGCTCTACCCACTAAAAACCGGCGAGTGCCACCAATACCGCCTTTGCCCGGTTGAGGTGCCCCGGATCGACGGCTAGTCAGTCCTCCAAGGGACCGACGCCACCTCCACAGAGGGGTTGTCCCACAGAACAATCCCTCCTAACGTCGGGACGGTACAATGGGGTGAGGTTTCCATCCTCTTTTGTCCCCTCTTCTTATAATGTTCCGTCGTAGCGCCTAAATCGCTTATCAGTGTCAGCCGAGTTATTATCGCCCGCGTGATATAGGGTTAGGTTTTTGATAGTCGGATTTTTAAGCTTTTTAAGTCAAGGTCATGTACGACTGATGTATTTCATTATTTCCAGAATGCCCGATGGCTACCTTCGGTCGTGGATCAGCGAAGCCGCAGATCCCGTTCGTGTTCCTCCCGCTGAAGGGACAAATCATCTATCCGTCTAAAGAAATCATTTTCACTGGTAAGTCATTAGTGAGCGACGTAGAAATAGCCGGTATGGGCTCTGTCTCGAAGTCAAGGTTGAATCCAGACCGGGTGCTGTTTCTAAATTTCCCGTGTGCATGAAAACATCTCTCCGTTGAAGGAAAAAAAAGGTTGTTAAGAGGTAGTGTCATTCTGCTTTGCTGCCGAATTGGGCTTGCACGACCGGGGTGGTAGGTACCTCCCGCTCATATAAAACCGGCGTCAAGTGACAGCTATGCTATCGCGTTTCGTATGCTTTGTGAGTTTCCGGTGGCCCATAGGGGGGGGGGGGGGGGGATAGTGAAAAGAAGGGCAACGCATCTGCATAATCTTTGGTTAAATTTGGGCGTAAATAGTCGCCAAAAGGCTTCGACTGTTCGTTTGTCCTCAGAAGCTAAAAAAAAACTCTGTGAATATTCTTTACTTAGTTGTCAGTATTATTATCACTTTTTTTTCCTTTCCTTCCTGAAAGGTCTCCTGCCTCTTTCAATGAACTGCCAATTTGACTTGCTTTAAATCGCCTACTTTAATAAAAATAGTAACACACTCATATGCAATCAATTAACAATTTCCATATGTGATGTGAATATACAAAATACTTATATTTGATTCATTCATCTTCTATTTTATTCTAGACGTGGAAGACGCTATCTGCGCCGTGACTAGCGCCCAGTACCTGTCTACTTCTGGATGGGTGACCCTCAGAGACCTCGTGGACAACGACGTACCCTTCGGGCTGTATAGAGACGAAGGCAGTACTTATCTACAGGTATTATACCATACTAGCTATTTCCCGCGGATTCGTTCGCATCAAATTTTTTAAAATACCTACTCCCTTCAGAATAAGCTTAACCTTCCTCAATGAATCTATCAAATGCTACAAGTTCAAATAATCACATAAACACAGCTTCAAATTTATTCTATATATATATTATACTTATTATTTAAAAGCTAAGCCTACCTTTTTATCTTTTATGTGAGACCATTATTTTTTAGCATTTTAATAACCTTTTTTATCCGGCCGGTTCTTCTCAGTGGACTAGTTTTGGAACCGGTAGTAGAGTCATTTGACGTTCAATAAGCTACTTTGATGTACAACATGGAATAAAAATGTTTTTATTTATTTTTTATTTATTATCGTAATAACGTCTTATAAATCGATAAACGCTGGCCGCGTACAAAAGTGTCACGATCCGTCTGAGCCGAGTGAGCACGCCAAAAGCGCGGAACCAGCGTTAGAGAGGCACGATCGGCCTAAGCGTTCAGCTTGTGACCGTCCGTAAACCGGCTTTACAGACAACAGTTAGGTTTTTAAGTCCCACCTGATCCGGTATCTGTCTGTAACAAAATCTTGCAAGTTAAAGAGAGGCTCTTTAACTTGTAAGATTATATATTTTATTTTATTTTAATTTACCGTGTATCGGTGATGTCAATAATAAATACTTATAATCTTCGTAACTACGGGATTTGGTAAACTCGCATTATATATACATAATATTATGTATATATAATATTTAGTCTTAAGCGAAATATCTACACGCGCGGTACGTTTGTTCGAAATCGCGAAATTCTATCTGAAATACTTACGTGGGTTGAAAAAATAGTTGACAAAATATTATTAAGAGTTAAGACTCTTTGAAACACCTTTGTGCATCATCAACAACACTTTCATGCTAGACATAATATCGATTGATATTTGATAGTATTTTGATAGATAACGCGAAAGTTTGTAAAAATTTATGGATGTATGTTTGTTACTCTTTAACGCAAAAACTACTGAATGGATTTTTTAATAATAATATCTATGGACGCTTTAACACCACGTCAATCTGGTCCCGTGGTAATGTCTCGAAGAACTTGTGTTACGGGTACCAGACAAATATTTAATACTTTAAAACTATACATATATTTAAGATTTTTATTATATTATCACATATTTAATACACATCCATGACCCAGGAACACAGAAATCTTTTTGTTCCCTAGCTGGATTCGAACTATCTCCGGCTTGAGCGCAAACACGCTAACCATTAAGCCACGGAGGTCTTCATGTTTTGTGTTAAAGTTTAATGAAACGTTATAATAACATAGCTTATTCATCATAATTTATAGGCCATAATTTATCTTCGTACTCTCACGGGAATAGAAGTACGCGTGTGAAACCGCGGAGCGCTGCTAGTTGAAAAAAAAAATACTTTTTAATGAAATAGCGCAGCACCCATTTAAAGTATACTCAGAAAAAGCTATTTTCAGATTGGGCTGACAGTTCTTTAAATAAGCGCGTAACATATTTAAATAAACTCTTTTTCCATTTTCCATGGATATATCGGATACGCCCGCGGGATTCGAACCCTCGCTATAATACCATAACCACTACATCGTTTGTAATTTCTTTGTAATTACAAGATCATAGTGAAAGTATTTCTGGCACTGCTTGGCATTCCTAAACATACCTCTTTTTTTGTCTGAAGCCTTCTCTTATTCATTACAATAAGTGAAAACTGTTTACGTGCATTAGATATCTTAGGTCTGCTTGTCTTGAACTTAACTATAATAATACTGGAGACCTAGAACTAGAGACTCGCGCGAGCGGGTCCAAATCTATCCTGTCTCTCAAGTTCGTGCAGTGCGCAAAAAATAATGCGTTCAGTAGTTAGGGAGTTCAAGTAGAGTCAAAAAACGTGGCACGAAATTATATATAAAGATTACTTTTGGGAGTTATGACGTATGAGGGTCTATGAAAGTGGTCACGGATATAATATATTTTTCTATTTTGTGAGCGATAACGTAGCATTTAGTAAAGATCAAAGTTTTTCAATCTATGGGTCGGGATCCCCAGAGGTTCGCCAAGCATTACTCGGGGCAACAGGTAGAGGTAAGTTTCTAGTTTAAAGGTTAAGTAAAAACCTTGTTTATTTAAAAAAAAACTTTTATGGCATACGGAGGCAAGCTGAGCATCCGAAGACTCAACTGCTCGGCTGCCTCCTATTACCGACGCTCCTAGACATTTGCACAACCAAAAGTTATGCAAATCCCCATACTCCCAATGGGCCACCGGAAACTCACGAACCGCACAAAGCGCGTGCTTTTTGTGAGTTCACGAAACGGCGTGACAAGTGACAGCACTTAATGTCATAATATTATCTAATATATAAAATTTCCATGTCACAATGTTAGTTACCGTACTCCTCCGAAACGGCTTTACCGATTTTTACCAAATTTTATATGCGTATTCAGTAGGTCTGAGAATTGGCTACTATCTATTTTTCATACCCCTAAGTGATAAGGGTGGTCAACCCCTCAAATTTTAAAAGTTAACGCGGGCGAAGCTGCGGGCATCAGCTAGTAATATTATAAGGCTGTGTTTGTTCCAAGGGGGTCACCAGAAATTTTGAACATGTAAAGTGGTCGCGTATTTACAAAGATTGAAAAACACTGGTATAGGCTATACAAATAAGGATCATGTATTCGGGTATGTCTGTGCATAAACGTAAATCGTTACCGAATCCCCACCATGGTTCAGGCCTTGACATGGCGGTGGGGCTCAGTAACCTAGGGTGAGCCGCTGCACCTTGGGAGAAGCGATTCGAGCCGAGGGGGCTCTTTGTACCCCTCTTATAAGAAGAGGGGACCAAAGACGTTGGGAGGAGTTGTTCTGTGGTGCGGGACAACCCCTCTGTGGAGGTAGCGTTGGACTCCCCCGAGGGATGCCTCAGAGCATTTAACGGCGTTAAAGTAAAAAAAAAAACTGTTACCGAAGCTGAGGGGCACCGCTAGTATCTTCTCTGTCTCCCTCTCAGTCGCCCATCAGTCTGAACAGAGTCCTCACAATCTACGCAATTCCTAAGATAATTCAATACTGATAAAGTAAGATAAGACTGGAAGCGTCAAAGGAGCAATTTGTTAAAGTGTCCAAACTTTTAGCATAATGATTTACAACTTTGATTGTATCAAAAGATTAACACAGCGATATGAGTAAGAAATTTTGTTACACATGTGCAGTATTTTGTAAATTTATTTTAGATTGAAATATAAAATATTGTTTATCTTTGTATCGCGGCCATTGCGGGAATCGTGAATTTTCGTAAAATTGTTATAGGTAAGAATAAATATTATAATCATCATAATTAAACTAAACGATTAACAACGCCATCTAGTACTCGATATGCGAAACTTTATAAGTCCATATAAAATCAATCTTCGGTAATAATAAACTATCAAAATACTCCAAAAAAACTCACGCTAGTGATACGAGGTCGCGCTGTGATCTTGATTCATAAATCATAATAGAATAGAAGAAATTTTATTTAGGTAGATTATTACACTGTACACACTTTAAATAACAATTATTATCATTCTAACATTTAATTATTCTAAGGTAAAAGATAATAAATATAATACAGTATAATATATAGGACCTTGGTGCTGTGATGATCTTTATATTTATTTCTACTTTCTCACTTGCACAGTGGCGAGGCTCCACGACTCTGCACTCCAGGTTGGAAGGTCGTTTGGTGGCGGTGCACGTTCTCTGCTCAGCCTCCAAGCCGGCCTATATAGGCACCTCCTGTGCAGCCTTCAGGATTGCTGGCTCTTCGAGAAACGGTGAGTTTCAGTCAACATATCAATCTGACTAAGTCAATAAAAGTCTTAAAGTCTCATTAGTCCTACTATGTTTTGAGAAGAGAATAGACAACCTTCTATCTTATGATAAAAATAAGAATGTGAAAATCACGTAGTCATCACTGTTTTTTTTTTGTTGCGGAATGCGTGGCCGTGGGGGCCCAGGGGTTAAGTGGGACTCTCTGCGCCCGAGAAGATGGTACGGTGGACGCAGACTCTACCCTCTACCCCCCCCCCCCCTCTAACCCCAATGGTGTACTCCTCGTCGTCTGGCCGGTGTCTGTGGACGTCCACCGGGCCTTGACGGCGTGCCATCTAGCACTCTGGATGCAGGAGGGTGTCGTCCCCTCTTCCATCTGTCCTTAAGGCACCCTCAGCACATAAGGGTGCCTTATAGTTCGAACAACACGCGCGCGTGACGGATTCCCCGATCGGCCGCGCATAGGCCCATCACGGCGTTTAGAAGGAGAGTACCATGCGCTCTCACTGACTGTCATCGCTCGGATGACCGCAGGTAGCGACAGGTTCGCGCCAACCTCAGCTAGTCATAACTGTAACATTCTGTGTAATGAAAGAAAGGCCAAGGCACTAAATCCCCTTTTTTCCAATCAGTCCTAGTTTTTTGCCTTTTAATAATACATACATATTGACATCAGACACGCTTCTCTTACGATGATATTTGATCAAGGCACAAACTTGATGGCTTTATATCTTTAATGTCCAAAATTGTTGCAATGAAATGTAATTTTTCAACAGATGTCAGATCAATACCATTCAATGCTGGTGAGACGGTGACCACGGAGCCGTCGACCCACAACCAGGGCCTCAGCGTGCTGGAGTCTTTAGCCATCGGGGTCTGTGTCCTCATGCTCGTGTTCGTGTACGCTGCAGGAATCATATTCTATGTGCACTACAAACAGAAGCAGAAACGCAAGTTTAAGGATCCTGAATCTAATCTGTCCAATACCATGTCTACTGACAATGACTCCATGCTGGATTCTAGAATGAATATGGGCAGTATGGTAAGGATTATATTAATATGCATTTAATACGAAGTATGAGATTTAAATAATTACTTCAGAATAAGCGCTTTAAAAACCTATTCTGATCAAAAATATCAGCAAATAAATCTATTTCTTAAGTTTGAATTCATGGAATTACTTCTAGGTACAAAATGAATTTCTTTACAAAATGCTTTCTATTTACTTCTAGAAATGTTTTGTGGACTTCGCTAATTTAATCATTAGAACAATATTATGTAAAAATACTGTGTAATATGGTTAAAATAATAAATCATATAACTTTCAGAGAGTCAAAAACAATCCCTTATTAAATATGGACGGAATGCGGAATGACTATATCAACGATGCTGGACTGTCAGATGTTAGCGAACAAACTGAAGATACGTTAGAGTCATCGCCGAAAAATTCACATAAGGTAAATTCACATAAGGTTAATTTCTAAAGAAGAGTTAAGCTAATTTTAATGAGGCTAGTAAAGAAGAAATAAAGCCTAAATAAAGGTGAAATATTTGTCATCCATTGACTAGTGGTCGATCACATTGTATTAGGTTTTGTACGGTGCAGTGATGTTATTCTCAAACTTCATAAAAATGATGTCGTTAGGGGACTAAAAAGCGTTTATTGAGCGAGACCTATGTTTCTTTCTTTTAATATTGTCCTGATGACTCAAGTAATTGTGGTTTATTTAAATTAAATTTTAATAAATATAAAGAAATTCCCATTTAGTTTCAGGATAGAAATTCGAACATCGTTTCTGCAATGGTACATTCTAGACGCAAGAGACCAGAAAAAATCCGCAGCACTTTAACACCAGAACGGCTTTCAGAACGCTTACAAAGGCGTTCTGCTTCCCCTGAAATAGAAAAAGCACCGCATTCGGATTTATCGATCTTAGATTGCAGTTTAGATATAAAAGCAATTGAAAATTTACCTCCGGTACCGAATGGAGAGCCCAGAAGGAAATTATATTTCAATCCAGTATTCTTTGAAATTGAGCACCTAAAGGTTAGTAGTTTCAAAATTTTAATTACTTATGTCATAAAATATAATATTTAAAATCAATTGATTATTTAAAAACTCATACATTTGTATTTCAGAATCCACCTCCAGCGGCCATTGAATTTTTACTAAAACTACGAGAAGTAATGTTAATTGCTAAGGAAAAAATGACCGCAAAGAGGTTTGTCCCAGTTTTATCTAATATCCCAGAAGAAGAACTGTACCATTCTATTGATCTTGGTTGGGATATGTCATGTGCAAAACATGGTAGAAGGTTTAGTGTTATAAGCCTGAAACGAGAAAATAGTCGACGAGCTGTACATTGTGGAGGCTGTCCGGGTTGTGATAGCAGTGTGCGCTCTCAAAAGGCTGTAGGTTTATCAAGATCGAATTCATGCAAAACATGCGTTAGCGACGAATATAAGCAGAAAATTGTTCAAAAATGGCTGGACGACGTACCGCAACTAAACGGTAAAAAATCTGTAAAATCAGTCGCTAAAGTAAGCGGCACGCCGCGGGTAATAGAACCTAAAGGTAAAGAAGAATTAAGTCCCGAAATGGTGGAACAAAGCGTAAGGGATGATACCTTACGCGTAGCAGAATCTGTAGTTCAAGAATATTCTAACGAAACAAGGACAAAAGAAGCTGATAATATAGACGTGAAACCCGTAACATTGGATATTAAAACATCAAAAACAAACGGAGAAAATACGACAGCTCCAAATATTACAAATAATATTAAAGAAAAGAAACCATCAAACCACGCCACTAGACGGATAGTAAGAAAGAGACTTCCTCCACCACCTCCACCACCAAATGATAACTTAGTAGCCAACACGAATGATGCAGAAGCTGAAGCAATATCTTTGGAAGTAAAACAAAAAATGGGGGCTGTTATTGAAGAATTGAACAAGTGTAAACGTGTTGAGTCGGAAGAATTTTATGTCAATAACAATATCACTACTTCTCTTACTACTCCCAAACTAATTATATCCGTGGCTGCACCCGACTCAAACTATTTCAGCGATGATAACGTTATATTAAATAACCGTAATAAATATGTGACATATGAGAATGCTGAAAACTTCGATAGTTTGGAAAGAAGTCAGTTAAAAACCAGAAGATATTCTTTGGGTTATTCGCCTATGCTATATGAAAAAGAAGACATTGATCATATTTCCAATGTTAAAATCTCCCGTGATCGTTTGACACGTAGCTGGCGTGATATAAAAGGTTTTCCAAATGTTGATCACATTCATTCATCAAATCAATCTTTATCAACAAAACCTAATGAAAGTTTTTATTATGAAAATGATTTTTATGTAAATTATAATGAGCCTTTATACAATAACGTAGAAACACCAGGCCCTTTGACTATAAAAGTAACTGGCTCTCCCGTAAATAATAAGTCAAGGGATAATGAAGATTTCGATCCGGATACACTTGACAGAAAACCAAAAAGATGTTCTGACGATTGTAAAAAGAAGAGGTCAGTAGAAAAGATTATGCTAAAATCAGGTGGCAGTTTTAAATGCAAAGCTCCAACAAGTGAAAATAAGGAAAGAAATAGTCCACCTGAAGCAGCATTTACACGAAAAATAGGCAGTTTAAGGCAAATTTATGAAGAAAAACACAAGTCACAAGATACAGAGTTTCGACTATTTTACGAAAGAAGAGCTAGTGTCCCAAATGTTTATAATCCTGCTAATTACTTCCAAAAACTGGACCAATGTCGTAAGACTGAAGACCCGAAACCGCCTTTACCTCCCAAAACTAAAAGAAATGGAGAACTTCCAATAAAAAATAACTCAGCACGAGCTAGTCCAAATAACGATCGGGGAAGATCTTCAGAAGAGAGAGACAGGTTCCCGTCATATTCACGAAGTGACAATCTCTGCACTCGGCGCTCAGGTCGTCGGTCAAATCGAACAAGACCAAGGAGAATTGACATAAAACGATTGTGTAGAACAGAGGATTCTGGCTATTTAAGCACCGATTCAAACGAGTCTAAACGTAAGATGAGGTATATGCTTCAAGTGAGACCTAAATTAATTACCCCAGAACCCATTCAAAAACCAATACAAGTTAAGTTACCAGTCCTACATATAGAATCAGATACGGATGATTTCGAGTCACTATGCGACGGCAGAAGTGAATCGGGAGGAGAAAGTATTGAAACGGATTCAGTTTTCTTTGGTAATTTCGATGATTCCAAGAAATTATTAGAGGAGTTAAGAATCGAGGAATACGCTTCCGACAGTAAACTAAATCGAATGCATGACGAATTAATGTCTAGTAGAGATATCATTCTAAGCGGCGACAGTGACTCCGAACATAGAAGTGTTATATCAATAATCGCTGGTAGGGATGGTAGAGCGTCTTCTGCCTCTATCACCAATTTAGACGACTCGCCATATGTCCAATCTGTTGAGTGTTAAATATATACCAAAAACTAACCCCAAAATATTTCAGTACATAATGTTCGTAGGATTAAAAGTGTTATTCCTTTATTTTAGTGCCACTTACCTCAAAGAGATTAGAAAGTAATCATAGTATTTAGAATCAAATGAATATTAGTCTTTATTATGTGGGTGCAAGGATTTGTATGCAGGAACATTCGATTTTTTTATTATTATTTTGTTATTATAACTTAGCAATATTGTTTAAGTTAAGAAAAGTCTATGGAGATTATTAAAGTTATTTGAGTATAAAGACCATTTGACCAATGCCTATATTCTGTAATGCTCAATTCAATTTTATAATAATATCTATATCTTTATGTTTAAGCTTGTTTATTCTGTTATTTGTTGTTTGTTTTATTAGCACATATAAGTTAAATTAATTAGACATACTAAAAATAATATGCTAACCTTATTTTTTTTAATAAAACACTTTTAATATATTTTCAATAGTCAATAAGTAAAATATGAAAAGAGGCTTTAATAAATTCGTTTATATGATGATATGAACATTGCTCAATACATAGCTAGTATTTCTGTACATTTAAATCTAGACAAGTCTTCTTCCCACCTTTGTTATATAAAAATGCCATTTATATAAGTAATTCCTTAAGTTAGTATATAGAATGTATTGTAATAAAAGTACATGCAAAGTAAGTTTGTAAATATAGAAGATTCGGCCGGTTGTGCAATTAAGGACGAGAGCTGGGCTAAAATAGTTTGTAGGATATTAATTAGGAATAATGGTTTGTGTTTATGATAGTCATGAAAGGATTTTTAAATTGTTTTGGTAATTTAGTTGATTTTGTTCGAATTTAATTAAGATTAAGATCGGCTGTTTTGTTATCGTACATATTTCTTTTTCTTTATTTAGGAGACAGAAGTCAGAATACATTTAGAATTAAAGAAATATAATCTACTATTATAAATAGGTACCTACAGCAACAAATACGTCACCATTGTCGTATTTGTTGCTCTAGGTACCTACCTATCTACCTTGGCTGACACCGACTCCAAAAGTAACAATAATGACGTGGTAAACGCAAAGATTGTACACGCGATTATTTTATAACATTTTAGTTACTTTATTTTTTGAAGTCGGTTATAATTTTTATTTAAAAATTTTTATTTCTTAATTTTTAGTGATTCATTAAAGAAAGGCATACAGAGATAGACATTTTGGCATATTGAACCGTATGAAGTAAGCCCAAAAAAATCTGTAAATCGTCGAGGAGTTCCCTCGACTGTCTATAGTCTCCATCATCATAACGGTAATGGCACGTATCACCCATAAGGGTGCAAAGTTCTCATCAGTATAAATTAATTAAGTCCAATCACAAGGTAGCTACTTTAAACTATTTAGGAGTTCCCTTAACTGAGTTTCGTCTTCATCATCAGACCCCCAATCACAGTCACAACCCATCTAGGTGTCAATCAAGTCCAAACACAAGGTTACTGAAGTAAATCGTCGAGGAGTTCCCTCGACTGTCTTCCAGCTCCAGCATCAGATCGACTCTAGACCTTCATTAAATTGTAGTGCTTTAAAATGCTTATTAAAAAAAATATTAAGCACACTCGTCATTCCTACAAATTTCGAAAGTTTCCCTCAATTTCTCTAGGATTCTATCATCAGATCTTGGTTTCCTTATCATGGGACCAAATGGCAAGTATACCCTTTCAAACAAAAAAAGAATTTCGAAAATCGGTCCACAATTGACGGAGAAATCGGTTTACATACATAAAAAAAAAACCGGCCGAGTTGAGAACCTCCTCCTTTTTGTTGAAGTCGGTTAAAAATTATATACATTCTGGAATTTTATTTAGTATAGTTGTTGTGTGGAAAGTCAGTCAATTTATAATTGTTATTCGATGATAGTCATTTAAGTAATATATTTTTCTCTATGAGAGATAGTTGTTCTTAGAAAAAAATAAGTGTATCTAAGTGTTGTAGGCTTTATTGGAGTCAAAAGTTTTGAACTCTATTGTTATTATTGGAGTATTATAAATTTTCTTATATTAGGTATGTACAATGGAAGCGTAGTGTATTACAGACATTATGTATATATCTAACAATTCACATCTAATGCGCGTTTGTACCTGCAATCATTTAAAAATATTCGGTTTTAAATTTAAATCCATTGATTATTATTTGACTTGTTAGATTTATTAACTGTTAGATACCTAATCTTTTTTAACCCCCAATGCATTAACGGTACATACAATATGTGACCGCTGAGACAAATATCTGTGCCACTTCCAGCTCTTAAACATCAACCAATTTGGATGCGGGTTATTCATTTGAAAGCAGATTTTCTAGCGGTGGTTCTTAGACAAGTTTAGTTAGGGCCGATTTCACCAATGTCGTATAAATCTTATTCCCGGAATAAGTTGTTAATCACTCGCGAGTAAGCCCATTTTACGTTTCACCAACATTTAACCTAGGGATAAAATCTCTATACTAGAGTAAAACCTTATACCGCCGATTTCGGCCGAGTAAGCTGCTATTCCGAGATTAGTACTATCTTTGATTATATATAATAACGTATATATAATCAAAGAGTACTATTTAATGTTATGGTATATTATTAATTATTATTATTCTCTCAATTATTGTCACATTATAATTAATTAAATATGTCAAATTATAATTGAAATAGATTTAAAATTAAATTTTATTAATAATAAAAAATATTAATCAGCATCGATACTTAAGTACATGCCATTATTTATAAATACATATCAGTTAGCTATTTCACTTTTTTGTTATTATAAATTGTGGTATAATAATTTTGCTTCATTGATACTCTATCCGGTCTTTTATTTTCATTTGTAATTGTTTACAATCAACGATTTGTATAGAACAATATTATAGATTTGTATACACCGAATAAAAAAGTTCAAAAGTTTCAAAAAACAACAAAACCAAACCATATTAAAAAGCGCGCACGGGATCACTGTCAAGTGTCAATTCAACTGTGGAGTTAACGTATTATCCGAACAAATAAAAGAATACTCAACGCTATTGCGCAAGTATACGTCAAACTGTCTATTTTACTCGGGCGCATAACGCATTCATCAATTCTTTCGGTCAACGTCACAGAGTAACTATGCGAGAATAAGATATCTATAGAATAACGTGGTGAAACGAAATTGAAGTTAATCCTCGAATAAATCGACAGAGTAAAGTTATACTGGGATAGCTACTCTAGTGTAAATTCAATGTTGGTGAAATCGGCCCTCAGTGTTTTATCATTATCGGTTTAGTCGTTTCAACGTCATCTTGTGTTATTGCGTAGTGTTTTTTTTTTAATCTAATCCTTCTAGTTACAAAGATACCAAATGTTTCTCTAAATTAAAATAGAACTGACAAAATTTAACGTGTCTTAAATCTTAAATTAAGTATTTATTGCAGTAATTATACTCCGTTTGTATGGAAGGAATCTTGGAAAGAGGGAAGGATACAGATTATTATAGATAATATTATACAAATAAGTTGACTATCAATTCTAAATATCTCTGTACGTAGTGGTTTTGCTGATCACAAACTTTTATATTTGTGGATGTGGTGTTATGTATTCACATAATATTAAATAAACCTTAGTGAAATAAACAATGTATGCAGAAAATGTTTTTGTACATTATAATGAATAGTTTTTAGGAATGATGTGTTGAAGAATACAATATATATTTTAATTATTTGTTGTTTTATTTTTTAACTTTCTTTAGTAAATGTGAGAATATTTATTAACTTTACTTATTTAGATGCTACGAATAAATAATAAGTCAGGAAATCTAACTCAGAACAAATGACACATAAAAAGTGGGCCTACTTCAAACCAAAACGACGTATGATTTAAAATACCAATCACTTTCGAGGTTACAAATAGACGTCATTGGTGATTTGTTTAATTTCAGAATAAATGCAGGTATTGGTCGGCGCGCATGCTGCAATGTCACCTATGACAGTCGAGTGATAGCTGCGTAGCCGATGTCATGCAATAAGTGAACCAAGTTGTTACACTAGCCTAGCCCACGTCACCGGTGTGCCCTCAACTTTACTTCATACATCGATAATAAAGTCCCTATAATATTTTAATATTAGAAACCCAGGTGTGCCCACAGCCTTATTTCGCTGTATCGTACACGGTGCAACATTTCGACATCATTTCGGGTGAAATATTGGAGTTAGCAGAATTCGACCACCTCAGCTCTGGCCCCGACCGTGGAAACCATTCTTTTACTCAACATCAGTAGGGAATCACTCTTTTTAGTTTGTATAATTTTAATTAATATAATTTAAATTGTAATATTTTAATTAATAAAAAGTGTTAAGTAAATTGCCTTTTTTTTGGCATCTGCGGCTGCAACAATCGTAACTGGCGCAGTCGGTAGGATAGTACTCGCGGGCCGGTTCGCGAGATTCGGGATTAACAATCATCACGCCGCGTGCCACCCGTGTGGTTTTCGAACTACGATCGAGTACTAGACGAAGAATCTACAGAAGTTGCAGCCAAAGAGGGAATCAAGAAATAGATCCGGCTAAGAAAAATGCGCATGTAAGTACCTTGAATCTTTCAAGTTCCTTACCAAAACTTATCCTATAATTTTCTTATTATATTTAAGTACTTACTCCATAAAAATTATATTGCATAATTTTATGTGTGAATTTTAGCTGTGTAATTTTATATAATTAAATTGTATGTTAATTAATAGATTTCAAAATTTTTCATCCGCGAGAAATTAGGAATACTAGGTTAGGTAATATTAGATTAAATTCAAATAGAAATAATTTATTTGACGAAAACAGGGATTTTTCTGAAAATATGGCGCAATACGAATTAGATGCGATTTATAAGTCATTGAGGATGTTACCCGAATTTGATGGGAACCCTCACGTTTTGACTCGATTTATAAATCTTTGTGATCAGATAGTTTTAACGCACATAGGTACTGATCCGGGACACCAATTAGGGAATTTAGCGTTAATTAACGGCATTTTGAATAAAATTACGGGTCCCGCTGCTAGGTTAATAAATGCCAGTGGCATACCAGAAAATTGGCAGGGCATAAAAAATGCACTCATAAATAACTTCGCTGATCACCGGGATGAGACAGCACTTTATAGTGACCTTTCGATGCAGACCCAAGGTTCCAGCACACCACAAGAATTTTATGAGAGGTGTCAGAATCTTTTTAGCACGATTATGACATACATATCGTTACATGAAACTGTCCTTACAACTGTTATAGCTAAGCGAACGCTATATCAAAAGCTAACACTACAAGCTTATTTGCGAGGCCTAAAAGACCCCCTAGGTTATAGAATTAGATGCATGCGACCGGAGTCAATGGAAAAGGCTCTAGAGTATGTACAGGAGGAGTTAAATACTTTATACATGCAACAAAGAAATGATAGTGGACATTTAAGTAAAAAGGAAATTTCTAATCAGAATAATCATCATCATCTACCACTTAACAATTTTGTACCTAAGCCATTCAATTTTCCGATTAAACCATATAATTTAAACATGCCCGGTCCATCACGACCATTTAATAACTATAGTTCGCAAGGTTGGAAACCAAATGTACCACCCCATATGCAGCAACAACGTGGTCCCACGCGCACCCAACAAATTATGCGCGCCATGCCTCCGAACTATAGCCCACAAAATAACATGTTTAAATTAAATAGGCCTTACCAGCATTCTAATAATTTTAATAACCAGCCACGTCCAATGAGCGGCGTTAGCCATTTCATGCCAAAAGTATTACCACCAACCCTTAGTGGGCATGACTGGCGTAAATCAGGTAACCCACCACCGACAAATTATTTAAAAGCACGAGAGATGAATTACAATGAACTTGACTATGACAGTAACGAGTTATACGACTTTGATTATAACGACTATTTAAATTATGAGCAAAACTGTTTCATGTACGAACAAGCCGACTACTCACCTTATGACAATTGTGAACCCTGTACAGAATCAGTATCCTTAGAGGAAATTGATCCGCAAACTGATGACGTAAATTTTCAGAAAGACCCGAAATCACAAAAGCCAAGATAGAAGTCAACTTTCATATTCAAAGACAGTTAGGTTATATCCAAATATCCAATCCACCCCTTAAATTTCTGATAGATACGGGCGCTAATCAGTCTTTCATTAGCC
The DNA here is from genome assembly GCA_963853865.1 of Helleia helle. NCBI lineage: Eukaryota > Metazoa > Arthropoda > Insecta > Lepidoptera > Lycaenidae > Helleia > Helleia helle. The sequence continues at coordinate 10,773,870 of OY971433.1, read as the reverse complement.
CCGAGGCTGTACAAAAATATTTTAGCCATATGCCATTAAACTACGACCCTTTTGAGGTTACAAACGTACATGCTACTAGCAAAAACGACTACTCTATTACCTTACCCTGCTTTCCGGAATTATGTGAAAAAGGTGACATGACTTTATTCATTTACAAATTTCACAACTACTTTGACGGATTATTAGGATTTGACTTATTAGACACTTACGGATCGAATATTGACCTTAGAAATAAAAATTTAATTACTCGCAATGCTAAAATACCTATTCATATGTATGACTCACGTAACGCGAATTTATATGAAGAAATTATTCCGGCTAACTCATCAAAATTAGTTAGACTTCCAATTAATGCTTTAAATGGCGATGTTTTAATTGAAAATCAGGTTATTTGTAATTGTCATATTTCTGAATGTTTTACTAAAGTAATTAATAATCGTGGATGGGTCGAAATATCCAATCCCACGTGTAACGATATTATATTCTCCATGGATAGACCAGTACAAGCAGAACTATTTAATATTGAAAGCGACCATTTTGAAAATTTATCTGAGCGCACGAAAGAAGTAATTTCTCGTTTAAGAACCCAGCATTTAAATCCGGAAGAACGTGCTAACCTAATTAATTTATGTGCTAATTATGCCGACATATTCTACCTCGAAGGTGAACCATTAACATTCACCAACAAGATAAAACACAAAATTAGAACTACAGATGAAATTCCGGTACACACAAAAACTTATAGATATCCCTATGTCCATCGGCAAGAGGTAAGAGAACAAATTCAGAAAATGCTCGAACAAAATATAATTAGGCCTTCTGATTCAGCTTGGAGCTCGCCAATCTGGGTAGTACCTAAGAAGGCGGATGCCTCAGGTAAAGTTAAGTGGCGTTTGGTCGTAGATTTCAGGAAAGTTAATGAGAAAACCATAGATGATAAATACCCCATACCAAATATAACTGACGTACTAGACAAACTTGGGAAATGTCAATACTTCACAACTCTCGATTTAGCTAGTGGCTTTTATCAAGTGGAAATGGACCCCCAGGATATTCATAAAACTGCTTTTAATGTAGAGAACGGGCATTACGAATTTTTGCGTATGCCTATGGGCTTAAAGAACTCACCTTCAACTTTTCAGCGTGTAATGGACAATGTTCTAAGAGACCTACAGAACCAAGTTTGCCTCGTATATTTGGACGACATTATAGTTTTTAGCACCTCCCTTCAGGAGCATATAGTAAATTTAGAAAAAGTTTTCAAAAAATTACGTGAATCGAATTTCAAAATCCAAATGGATAAATCAGAATTTCTAAAACTTGAAACCGAATTTTTAGGTCATGTAATAAGTAACGAGGGTGTTAAACCTAACCCTAATAAAATTCACGCTATTCAAAATTACCCGTTGCCAAAAACTACAACTCAAATTAAGCGATTCCTTGGATTACTCGGGTATTACAGAAAATTCATCCCCGATTTTGCACGTATTACAAAACCGCTAACTCAATGTCTGAAAAAAGGTTCAAAAATTAATTTAGATAAAAAATATACGGATTGCTTTGTACATTGTAAAACTCTTTTGACGAACGATCCGATTTTGCAGTATCCAGATTTTTCAAAAGAATTTATACTCACAACAGACGCGTCCAATGTTGCCATAGGCGCAATTTTGTCTCAAGGAACAATAGGTTCCGATAAACCAATAGCCTATGCCTCAAGAACCCTTAACTCAAGTGAATGTAATTATAGTACGATAGAAAAAGAGTTGCTTGCAATAGTTTGGGCCACAAAATACTTCCGACCATATCTCTTTGGTAGAAAATTTAAAATTATCACAGATCATAAGCCCTTACAGTGGGTTATGAACCTAAAAGAACCCAGCTCGCGTCTTACGAGATGGCGTCTTAAGCTTTCTGAATACGATTTCACCGTTATCTATAAACAAGGAAAAAGTAATACTAATGCCGATGCTCTTTCTAGAATCGAACTCCATAATGATGAAACTAATTCCATAGCTGTAAACGTATCAGAAAGTTCTCACAATACATTAGATGACTCTAGAACAATAACAGCAAGCGAATCCTCTTCAAGGACTGCTACTGCACATACGAGCGATGAAGAACCTATATTAAGTATCCCTATCTCAGAAGATCCATTAAATAAATTTACTAGGCAGATCGTTTTTACCGTTGTCGGTGATATTAAAGGCCGCCCCGTCATCACAAAACCATTTGAAAACCATACGCGAACATCGATACAATTATCAGAATCTAATATAGAGGAAGACGTTATTAATTCTGTAAAAGAGTACGTGAACCCAAAAATTAAAACCGGCTTGTTAGTATATCCATGTGATGCAATGTACAAAATTATTCCTATAATACAGAGAACTTTTAAAAATTCATCCATGTTCTTAACATTTACTAAACGTGAAGTTGAAAATGTACGTGAATATCTTAAGCAGCAGGATATAATTAATAAATACCACGAGGGTAAAACGAACCACCGAGGTATTAACGAAACCTATTTGGCATTATCAAATAGATACTTTTGGCCAAAAATGAAAGAAAGTATTGCAAAAGTTATAAATTTATGTATCGTATGCGGACAAGCTAAATATGACCGTAATCCTATAAGACAGCAGTTTAGATTAGTCCCTTCCGCCTCCAAACCGTTAGAATTAGTACATGTCGACTTACTAACAATTCAGAATGAAAAATTTCTTACCATTATAGATGCATTCTCTAAATATGCTCAAGCGTACCATCTGCGCGATTCAACCGCTATCAGCGTTTTACAAGGATTGCTTAGCTTTTGTACTCACCATGGTATACCGATGAAAATAGTCAGTGATAATGGTACCGAATTCACAAACCAGCTACTTGCAGAATTCCTAAAATTACATAAAATAGAACACCATAGAGTAGCGCCTCACGCACCTAACGAGAACGGGATAGTCGAACGTTTTCACTCCACTATACTCGAGCATCTTCGAATTCTTAAGTTAAGTCAGAAATCGGAATCAATAGTTAATTTAATGATGTATGCAATTTTAGCCTATAATAGTAGTATTCATAGTTTAACTAAGTGTAAGCCTATTGAAGTAATAACTGGACATTTTGACCCTCGAGACTCTTTTGACATAGATGTTTCCACTCAATTACTACAGCAATATATGGTCAATCATAAAGAAAAAATGACTTTAGCATATAAAACTATACAAGATTTATCTGACGAGTCACGTGAAAATATAATTAGAAACCGAAATAGAGAAAGAGAACCAGAAATTAATTACCTACCTGAACAGACAGTTTTTATCCAAAATCCGTGTGCATCCCGACAAAAACTAGCCCCACGATACTCTCATGACGTAGTTATGACTGATTTACCTATACATATATACACAAAGAAAAAACGAAACCCTATTGCCAAAAATAGACTCAAGAGAGTCCCTAAATCAGCGCAATTGTTACAGGATACTGCTGATCCTCTTTCTTCTCCTGAGCGTCGCCCAACCACAAGACATAATACTTGAAAGTCTAAATGACGGACCTGGAATTTTGCCTTTCAAACTAGGACCCACTAGAATAATATCCCATTACCATACCTTTTTACATAAAATTAGCCTTAATGATTTGGAAGATCGAATTAAGTCTATCGATATTCAGTTAGATACCATTAGCCCAGAATTAAACAATAAAACGAGATCTCTCCTCGAACCGCATATTACATACCTTAGAAATAAGCTTACTGGTGTTTTAGATCAATTAGAGACATTTGTGTCGAACCGTGCTAAAAGAGGTCTTATAAATGGTCTTGGTTCAGTGATCAAAAGTGTCACTGGAAATTTAGATTACACCGACGCTATTCATTATAACGAAGTAATTAAAAATCTACAGGAAAATGAAAATAATTTAGTTATGGAATTAAATAGTCACATAAGCTTATCTAAAAATTGGACTATTCAATATTCTAAAATCATAGATACTATCATAAGAAATCAGGATAAAATGACGACTATAATGAATAAAATTAGTCAAAGCGATGCGGAACATGATTCGGATTTGATGAAATACGCTCATCTTGCCCAAATACTATTAATATTGAGCGATAATGTTGATTATATTTCGCAGGAAATAATTAAGTTACAGAATAATTTAGCTTTTATTAAATCCTCCACTTTACATCATTCGGCTATAGATCAAGCCACCGTACGCTCTATTATAAGTAAGCTGTCATCACTATACGGCAGCGAGCGTATACTTAATTTAGACATAAGAGAATATTATAACATAATTAAAGTAGGATCATTTTATATAAGTAATGAGATAGTTTTAGTTTTTAAATTCCCAATAGTTGTATCTTACATTTATAATTTATATAAGTTATCTATAGTTCCCAATAAATACCATGAGGTCCTATCTCCCACCTTTCCATTCCTAGCTATCCACGAGAAAGAATTCAGGTATATAGAGGCTGAATGCCCGAAGGCCAGCAAGTGGCATTTATGTATAGAAAAGCCGAACCCTCTAATTACATAACTGCATACAGCAACTTATAACAACGCAGGAGCGCAGCCCCTTATGTAAACCTATGACTGTAACTTTGAACCATGCAGCATATGAAGAATTGGATGAAAAGCATTACACAGTCAGTTTTCCTGAATCGACAAAGGTTCACTTGTTCTGCGAACGACACTCCTATGAAACTCTTCACGGCAGCTATCTTGTCATAATTCCTAGACAGTGTTATATGGAGACACCACAGTTCACTATTTCCAATTCCAAGGATCGGATAAAAGGACAGGCGCTTAAATTATTGAATATGCCTAACTATACTATAGTCGATAAAAGCTTACAGCCTACACTTACCCTTAACTCAGTAAGCCTGAAAAACCTTCAAGAAATTAATACTAGAATCTCCATGCAGCAACCTATAAAGTTAAAAACTGAAGAACACTATGGTATCTATCACACTACGATACCTATGTATGTAACAATACTATTAAGTGCATGCGCCCTTCTAAGCGTGTACTATTGGAAGCGCCGTACCAGACCACTAGTAAAGACTATTAAAAAAAATTAAGATAAGTTTGAAATGCAAGCCGTGGATCCTAATCATCCTCCAGCTCAGTTTACGACATCAGTCTTCAACAGTCGCTGTTCTACGGGTGGAGGTGTTACACTAGCCTAGCCCACGTCACCGGTGTGCCCTCAACTTTACTTCATACATCGATAATAAAGTCCCTATAATATTTTAATATTAGAAACCCAGGTGTGCCCACAGCCTTATTTCGCTGTATCGTACACGGTGCAACATTTCGACATCATTTCGGGTGAAATATTGGAGTTAGCAGAATTCGACCACCTCAGCTCTGGCCCCGACCGTGGAAACCATTCTTTTACTCAACATCAGTAGGGAATCACTCTTTTTAGTTTGTATAATTTTAATTAATATAATTTAAATTGTAATATTTTAATTAATAAAAAGTGTTAAGTAAATTGCCTTTTTTTTGGCATCTGCGGCTGCAACAATCGTAACTAAGTCAATAATAAAACAATATTATTTATTGTTTTCTAATGTTTGCGCGAATTTCACTCATTATAATGAAACAAAAAAAAAACCGCGATAAAATCCGTAAAATTGTTTCAATATACTTAAATTTAATAAAAAAAATTACAATGATTTCTTTAGGCCGAGTCCACCGACGCGCCACAATCGTAACATACTGTTACTGGCTCTCTGTGGGCCGTCCGGCACAGGTACTCATCAAAGCAACGATGCCTAGTGAGCACCTGTGCTGGCAGCACCACGCTGGGAGCCTTCCTAACCGAGACATATGAATACATCTCGGCAAGAACCTCCGCCACAAATTCCCACGGGGGGTCACCGGCTAGGTCAGTCTGTCCCCCCACTGTGTGGCTGTCACCCACGATACTGTACCATCAGCTGGGACTTATTCCTCGCGGTAAGGTGACCCGCCCAAATGGATGCACCATACATCGCCATACTCCGGAGTATAGCTGCCTGCAGGAGGCGCTGGTTCCTTCGAGGTTTGGGAGATGTCTGCCCAGCGCACTTGCTGCCTTCACGACCTTAGATCCCAATATTGACAAATGTGGGTCGAAGGTCCACCCTCCGTTAGGAGGGTGGACCTTGTGGATCTTCGACTGGAGGGCCAAACCAAAAAAAAAATTAAAAAAAAAGATTCCGACGAATTGATAACCCTCAACCTTTGGAGGTTATCAATTCGTCAGAATCTTTTTTTTTATGTATGTTACCTGATTACTCGAAGATGGCTATACCGATTTGAAAAATTCTTTTTTTGTTCTAAAGGGTATACTTCCCAAATGGTCCCATGATAAGGAAACCAGGATCTGATGATGGCATCCCAGAGAAATCGAGGATAACTTTCGAAAATCGTAGGGGCGACTAGTGCGTTTGATACTTTTTTTATAAAGTGTTTTGAAGGACTACAATTAAATGAAAGTCTAGAGTCGATCTGATGCTGGAGCCGAAAGACAGTCGAGGGAACTCCTTAACGATTTACATCAGTAACCTTGTGTTTGGGTTTGATTAATTTGTAATGATGAGAACTTTACACCTAGATGGGTTTTGACTGTCATTAAGGGTCTGATGATGAAGACAAATGACAGTTAAGGGAACTCCTCAACAGTTTACAGTAGCTACCTTGTGTTTGGACTTAATTAATTTAAATTGATGAGAACTTTGCACCCATATGGGTTATAAGCGCCATTACAGGTGTAATGATGGAGACCTTACAGAGTCGAGGGGAATCCTCGACGATTTACAGCTTTTATTGGGCTATTATTATTATTTAAGGGTGGGGACACCAGCAAGGCCAGACGGGCGATCAGTCCTCATCAGCGGGACCATTTCACCCAAAATTTATTTTATTGGGCTAAGTTCATACGGCAAAATAATATGCCAAAATCATTTAATTTTATTTAATTAATTTTATTTAATTTAACTTGTGGTTGTTAAATGGACAAAAAACAACTGTGTCTTGGAAGCGCATCATAGTATTTCAAGGTCATCATAATATCCATTCTATACCTATATATTGGTGATGGTGATGTTCTATATTTATATATAACGGAATTATTTAATGAATAGCAGCAAATCTGCCGAGATTGCTTTCAATTAAATGTATATAAAGTTTTACACAATTCCATTTCGGTTTTTTCATTTGTTATGTAATGATTTACACCTTTTCTACGTTCATCTCATTAATTCAGCACTATCTAATCTGAGCAACGCGTTTAATAGTTCTATCCATATTTCAGACAAATAAAATCAATTATCGAATTTTGCAATCACTAAAAATTATAAATAAAAAAAATTTAAACAAAAATTAAAACCGACTTTAAAAAAAAAATCTAAAAAGTAATAAAATAATTTCCTTAATCTTTGTGCCTACAATTTATAATCAAAGATTGTATATTAGTAGAAGAACAAGTTGATTATAAATTGTAGGCACAAAGATTAAGGAAATTATTTTATTACATACTTTTTAGATTTTTTTTTTAATTTTAACACAGTTACATTTCCTGACTTATTATTTATTCATAATTTAGATGTTCATATTTAAAACACGAAAATTATTTAAAATTGACCGTCTGCTAATATTGTGACAAGATTCTAAAATAATTATATAAGATTTTAAAATAATTATAACGAGTTAAAATTTAACTGGCCCATGAGGGGATCGAACCCGCGACCTTCGCGTTATTAGCACGACGCTCTAACCAACTGAGCTAATGGGCCGATAATCACACTGTTGAAATAAAAATATATATCATTAATATTACTGATCTTTATTATAAAAGATCAATATTTTAATGAAATGCACCAATTATGAAAATATTTTATTATAAATAGCTATTAATCATGCCCTTGTAAATATATCACGCATTTCATAAGTTTCAAAGTTTTAAAATAGATGGCAGCAGCTGCACTTTAAATTCATATCCTATTAGACTAGATTTTATTCATACACGTCTTATGAGAATTTAGAGATCCGTGCCATAAAAAATAATATAGATACTTAAGTATATGATATCTATATTAATTTTAATAATAATAAACTGGCAAAAGACACTTCAAAAACATGAAATGGTCGTTTTTTTCATAGCCATTGTTACTATCTCATTTTGCTCCAAATATCTTTGATTCTATTTACGGTTCTACCTGCTTCTTCCAGAAATTTCCCAAGAGTAAGTGTCTTGTCAGCTCTGGGTGGCGTTGAGGAGTGAGGACTGTCCCCGCGGCCCGCCGCGTACAGTCTAATCTCGGTGCCCAGCTATTTAGTTGGGAGATGGCGACGTTACATTGCCGCAAGATGGCGTGCGCACTTAAAATGACAGGATTGGGTAACTTGTTTTATAATCGTAATCGTCATCCCAATAATCACAATTTTTATAACGGACATAATATAGTGTTTGTTATAAAGTTTCGACGTTGGGAGGGGAGGTTCTGTGGTGCGGGCCAACCCCTCTGTGGAGGTGGTGTCGGTCCCTTGAGGAACTGACTAGCCGTCGAGGTGCCCTATTTACTCAACAGATCCGGGGCACCTCACTAAAGGTGGCATTGGTGGCACTCGGCGGGTTTTAGTGGGTAGAGCTGCGTCCACCTCACCAACTTTCGGGCGCGTGAGTCCCACATACCCGCCTAGGGAGACCTAGACTAGATCAAGATCCCCCCCCGCGGGATGCCTCAGTGCATTACCCGACGTAAAAAACGGATGAAGTTGCGGGCAGCAGCTAATTAAAGAAAATTAACTTTGTTACACATTCGTGAACGGTAGCCGTGTTGAAACCATCGGCTTTACCCATTGACTAAATAACCAATGCTCTCTGGCTTTACCATAATCAATAGCCCGAACATACCTACATTTAAAATACAAAGTAAGCATATTTAAGTAGATACATCACATAGAAGTACCCTCTAGGCTCGATATTGCAGTAATTTCCTGCGTTTAAGTATACGACGCTCTTAAATAACTCGGTCATATTTGTAGTTAAAAATAGACCTATAAAGTATACTCAGAAACGGACCAGTAGGGTATGTTTTAAACGACTAATTATAATTTCCAACGGTTTTGTGTCTGCAAGTGGTCCCTGTTCAATACAATTGCAGCTTCTGTATTTTGAATTTTGTGAAAGGAACAGTGCACGCCATTTCATTTAACGATAGAGTTTTAAGCAGCATTATAGCATATTTTAGAGTTTTAAGATGAATTTGCAACATGATTCATAGCAATCATAGCTAACTTCAATTCGGCCAAATTACCTTGGGCGTATATTTTATCATTCTTTTAAATATTATTAAGTATTTTATGTTACAAATACCAAATTTTAAGTAATAATAGTAAAATTACAATAGATTTTATGTTCTTGTAAGTTTCAGACTTACAAGACATACAAACACATTTTTTTTTAGACAAACCAATTAGAGCAAAGAACTTACATTTTGTCTATCCGATTCACAAATTATCCATGATAATAGGTATGGTTAAAATTTACATTAGATAATATATGATCTTTGAGTCTTATAGGTATCCTCCAACCATGGAGTAAAGAAGTAATAAGTACCATCTCTGTGTTTGAAAAGTGTCCTTCGAAAGGCGTCAAATAAGGGTGGCGCCACAATAGACAAAGGGTCAATTTTATAAATTTGAACATTCACTCCATTCTTCTAAAACTGCTACTTCATACCCAATCCATAAATTACCCAGCACATTCGTGGACTACTGTTCAACCGTTATTTTTAGCTGCAATACAAGCTGGACTATTTTAAATTATTACTACGTACATTTTTTATAGAAGAGGGGGCAAACGGACAGTCGGTTCACCTGATGGTAAGTGATAGCGACATCCACTGACACTTTTTGTGCGAGGCAGGAAATGCCGTAAAAATCGAGTTGTTGTGGATTTACGAACATCAAGATGGTGAGGGTGAAATTTGGAGCTTTTCCGCGATGTCCGCGGTGGTGGAATTCTGCTGCAGGTAGGTAGGTGTAGTCCGAACAATTCCTCAGAACACTCCCCGTGGTAGATGCGGTAGAAGATGCAGAGCGCTCCGACATCTCTACGCAGCGCCAAAGAATCAAGCCGATTGGATATAACCGTGCTATCGACGATTAGAGCCGCTCGGCGTTGAACGCGGTTGAAGGAGCTGATATTGGGGCGCTCCAGCCCATAGGTGAGAGCAGTATTCCATGTGAGGTCGGATCTGCGTCTTGTATAATTGAAGGCGGTGTGAAAGCATGAAATACTACTTCGCCTTACTTGCCTTCCAAATGTACTACTCTTTCTACTAATGGTAGGTTACTACTTCATGTCCTCAACTGCGGTGCCCAAGTGAAAGAGATGGTGCTCCTTCTATACTCTATGCCTCCGACTGCGGCGGAGTGAAACATGTTTGTTCATGACTTGTTACATATCTGTTACATTTGCTAGACACAAGTTACGGTATAGACTATTGTCTGTGGTACTACAATAAGGTGAGGCACGTTATCCACACGTCATAAACTATCCTCACAGCTTTCTGTCAGTTGCGTAATTTTTACAATATATTTGAAAAGCATTTACTTGTCGTGTACGAATAGAATCTGTAAAAAAAACTAACCCAACCAGTCACAGGGACTGCTGATAGAAGTGAAAACAAAACAATTAAATTCAAATATGTACCTATAATACAGGCTGGAAAAGATTATGACAATCTATACAATTTAAACGGCGCACAAAATAGCCGCATGAGATTGACATTTCAGTGTGTTTGACGATTGGTTATGTAAACAAATATTGCATATTATCTCATCTAAAAAAATATGCGGACCGCGCATAAAGAAGTGTTCATTTCAAAAAGATTCCTTCGAATTGATAACCTCCTCCTTTTTGGAAGTCGGTTAAAAACAAATCTATTTTAAAGTTTTATCGTCATCATCTTTCCTATATCCATCTATGTACATATTAATTATATACTAAGGGGAACTACTCGCATTTTTTATAGATCGGGGCGAACGGACAGTCGGTTCACCTAGTGGTAAGTGATCCGCGTGGTCCATAGACACCCGCTACACCGGTGGACTAGCCGGTTCTCTGATGAGGAACCGCCATCCTACTAGTTGGAAGGTTTTTAGTACCTATTACGAGACGTAATGGATATTGACGGTATTAAGATCAATATTATAATGAATGAAATAAATCAATGATCTACCGAAATCCAAAAAAAAAATTAGATTTTTTAAATGTATTTTATCGTTTTTTGTCAGAATATTTTATGGATGGACACAAGCTGATGATTATTATAAATTGTATATCCATAAATATTATTGAGTATTTTCAATTTCATTAAGTTATGCAGTATGTCGAGTATCTATCAAATACTTATTACAAGTATTGTTTCATAATAAAATTTAAAATTACCTATACTTACTTACTTGAATTGTGTGACTATTATTTCATAACATATTTCGTAATTATATTATAAATTTTTTTTATTAAAATCCAAAAATAGCTTACTAAAATTTAATACCACTATTTCAGCACTGCTATGCACTGGTAGCGTGGCCGAGCGGTCTAAGGCGCTGGTTTAAGGCACCAGTCTCTTCGGAGGCGTGGGTTCGAATCCCACCGCTGCCAATGTCTTTTTTTAATATTTTTTATGTTTATCTTTATATATATATTTCTTGTGTGCGTGTGTATGTCACTGAACTCCTCCCAGACGGCTGGACCGATTTTGATGAAATTTTTTGTATGAGTTCAAGGGGATTCGAGGATGGTTTAGATTCACAAAAAAAAAAATATTTTGTACAGGACAACGTCTGTCGGTGCCACTAGTATATTATATTATTTTTAGAGGCCTATGTTCAGCATTGGACAAATAAGGCTACTGTTGATGATGATAATGATGTATTTTTTTCTGAGTCTGGCACGAGTTTATGAATATCGCTTTATGAATGTTGAACATACCTTCGAGCTCCGTATCAACTGTCAATAGCGAGCCGGCTATGGTAAGGCTACTAGACACTTTACGTTGCGGTCACAGGTTCAAATCCCGCAAAGAGCAGAATATTATCTGCAATGACTACTGAATTCGTATGATGAAATCTGCACCGCGTAATTTCCACTTGAGAAAGATCGGGGCGAAGGCGGGGTGCGGGCGGTCGCTGTCATGGGCCTAATTGTTTCGGTGAACTATTATTATGTATGTGTATGTATGTATAAATTTATAAATTTATTTTTATATAATAATTTAATTAATATAATATTTAAAAAATATATATATAAATTTATTTATTTTAGCATTATAGTGTTAGGCCTAGGTCTTAAATATTTAAACGGTCAAATTTTTTTTCTAAATGAATTGTTTCAGGTGCTAATGCCGCGTGTACTCTTACGTAACTGCTAATTGCTTTTTCTATATTAGTTGGTTATTTATTTAAGCTAGGGATGTGTTGTGATTATGATTATGAGACACTACTTCACTAGTCGCACGCGGGCGGTCTCCGTGCGGCAAAAGTCGGATGCTATCCAACTTTGGGGCTTGCGGCTTAAGTCACAAGACTTACGATCTAGTTGAATTGCCATTTAGACGGTCGATTTTCGCCGCGGCTTTAGTCACCCGAGTAAACCGCACATTATGCCGCGGCCACACATTGGTCTTATTTGCCACTATGTAACGTATTGTCGCCAGTACGCCAATCTGTGGATCAGGCTTTGGACACAATGTGAACATTGCGTCCAGTGACCGTCCAATGTCCATTTAAAAAAAAAAACATAGGTGAAGGGAATGAAAGGGGAGTGCGCGCGGGCATCTTGGACACAATGCCGCGCACGCGCCACACATTGGTATGTCATTAGTCGCGAGTTGCGGGTCATTTTAATTATCCACCACCGCCTTTTCTTTCTTTGTTTTCTTGCCTCCAATAATATCTACTTGGCTTGACTGGCACCGACTTAAATTGATGAGTGGGTAGCTTTATTTTTCGCTTTTTAGTCCCTATTTGTGGTTTTGTAGTCGGTTTAATTAAAAATATAATATACAATATACAAACTACAAAACAAGTTTTAATTTAAAAATATATTTTATTTTTATTTTATTTTTTCTCAATTTTTAACGAACTGAACATTTTGGAATTCTGAAACGTATGAAGTAAGTCATGTAAATCGATGATGAATTCCCTCGACTTTCTATGGTCTCCATCATTCATTATATGGGTGCAAAGTTCTCATCAATATAAATTAATCAAGTCCAAACACAAGGTTACTGCTGTAAATCGTTGAGGAGTTCCCTCGACTGTCTATGGTCTTCGTCATCAGACCTGTAATGACACTTATAACCCATATGGGTGCAAAGTTCTCATCAATATAAATAAATTAACTCCAAACGCAAGGTAGCTACTGTAAACTGCTAAGGAGTTCCCTTAACTGTCCACTGTCTTCATCATCAGACTCCTAATGATAGTCACAATTCATCTAGGTGTAAAAGTTCTCACCAATACAAATTAATCAAGCCAAAACACGAGATTACTGCTGTAAATCGTTGAGGAGTTCCCTCGACTGTCTATGGTCTTCATTATCAGACCTGTTATGACACTTATCACCCATATGGGTTCAAAGTTCTCATCAATATAAATAAATTAACTCCAAACACAAGGTAGCTACTGTAAACTGCTGAGGAGTTCCCTTAACTGTCCTTCGTCTTCATCATCAGACCCCTAATGATAGTCACACTTAATCTAGGTGTAAAGTTCTCATCAATACAAATTAATCAAGCCTAAACACAAGGTTACTGCTGTAAATCGTTAAGGAGTTCCCTCGACTGTCTATGGTCTTCATCATCAGACCTGTAACAGTTTTGCTGTGTTTCGGAGTGAAGGGCAAGACAGGCAGTGTAATTACTGGCACCGAGACTTAACATCTTATGTCTCAGGATAGGCAACACATAAATAAGTTGCCTGTAAAGTAAAGTAGATACCATAGTAATATTAAGAACAGTCTTAACAGTCTTATTTTAAACTAGCTGTTGTCGGCAGCTTCGCCCGCGTTAACTTTGATTTACAGCCGTACACGGATTGACGATGATTGTTTTTATAACCTAAGTTACTCCTTATAACATCAGCTATCTGCCAGTGAAAGTCCCATCAAAATCGGCTCAGCTGTTTCCGAGATTAGCCGGAACAAACAGACAGACAGACAAAAATTGTAAAAAAGGCTATTTTGGTGTACGTACCGTATATACATCCATATCCATTTTTACTAAGTAGTAAAAAGCGGTTATTTTCATCTATAATAATATTATAAAGCTGAAGAGTTTGTTTGTTTGTTTGAACGCGCTAATCTCAGGAACTACAGGTCCGATTTGAAAAATTCTTTCAGAGGTAGATAGCTCATTTATCGAGGAAGGCTATAAGCTATATAACATCACGCTGTGACTTATAGGAGTTGAGTAACGCGGGCGAAGCTGCAGGCAACAGCTAGTATTACATACAGACACTCCAATTTTATTTATCTGTATAGATATCTGTGGTAGATACTATACAGAGAGGTCAGAAGATAAAAAAATAATATATTAGCAACACATTCGTTTAATATTATTATATCATTACAAGTTTTTATTATTCTCGAATCAGGTGTTATATGTTTGACACAACAAAAGGCGCGAAATAAAATGGACATAGACATCAATCACGAATTAAGTTTTTTTATTAGTGTATTCAAAGACTACACAATGAATCGTCTAATCTATACAGATGAATAAAATTGTTGGAGTGTCTGTTTGTAATATTAAAATAGCCGCTTTTTACTTAATGCATATGAATGTAAATACGGTACAAGATAACATATTTTACAATTTTTGTCTGTCTGTCGCTTTGTTTCGGCTAACCTTTAAAACGGCTGGGCTAATTTTGACAGGACTTTCACTGGCAGATAGCTGATTTTATGAGTTAACTTAGGCTACAAAAATAATCATCATCACTCCGGATACAGCTGTAAATCTAAGTTAACGCGGGCGAAGCTGCGGGAAATAGTAGTTACTAATACATTATATTATAATAATACCTAAAAGAAATTATAATCCGATTCCGATTCATCGATTAAGTTAATTGAACTGACGGGTATCAATCGTTTTGAATTGGTGGATAATTTTCAATTCTAAATTGGTAAGTAGGTATTACTGTAAAATTGATAATATATTATAATCAGGTAAATATCAGATGTCACGGGATACGGGAGCTTATTAATCAGTGGGTGCCTAATTTTCAACATCGTAGATACCTTGGTCCTCTAACAAGTTTATTTACTGATGGGAAGGATACGCTGTGCCGTGCCGGGTTGGCGTCCATGAGTACCACTACCCTGCCTATTTATTGCGTCAAAAACATAGCAAAGATCTTTGTGGGAAGGCCAGGGCGATCAGAAAAATTACTGACACTGAGACTTACCATCTTACATCTTAGGATAGGCAACGTATTTGCCCCAGTAGGACACGACGTCGCGCGGACTGTGACAGTCCCTCTTACGAGGAGTAGTCTGATCTTCGCCGGGGCCTGCCTGTCGCTGAGGTAATCCGGAGTACTGCCCGCTACTAAGCAGTCACCGCGTTGTCGTGTCATACTGGGCCCAGATTCCCATCCTGAACCCGACACGAGCAATGACGACAAGGGAGTTGCTGGAGGCGCATTAAGTAGCGCCTCCTGCGCGTGGTGATGACGCCCGGCAGAGACAAGTCTCCTCCGATGACTGATGTCAGATCGCAACGCAGCACCGCCCATCTCGGGCACGTCTCGAGGGTGTGCTGGGCCGAGTCCACGGCCGCGCCACAATCGTGTCACACTGTCACCGGCTCCCTGTGGGCCGTCCGGCATAGGTACTACTACTCACCAAAGCAACGATGCCCAGTGAGCACCTGCGTGAGACGGAAGGTGAGAGGCTTGCGCTTACGGCGCATCCACCGCTCGAGTACCGGACGCAGAGCAGCCGTTAGGTTTTTGCCACACGGCTGCCGCACCAGGTCCTCGCTCCTCCTCCTACGCAGCGCCTCCTGCCCTAGTCGGCGAACTCGCAGGATTCCATCCAACGTAAGGCTCTCGCCGAGAGACCTCCTATACGAGATATAAGAGTGCATCTCGGCAAGAACCGCCGCCATGAGTTCCCACAGGACACAGGGGGTCGCATGGACTGCAGTACTGACCTTTATATTTCATGTCTAGACTATCACATATGCCTATTGTCTTGAGACAAGTAAACAGTAAATACCATGTTCGACTTGTTAGCCTTATTCTGGAATTTGGCATAACTGTTCACTGAAACGAATAAGCGTGTATCTATCCTTATTCCTTGTAGACGTAAGCGCTATTGCATAAAGAACCCAAAGACAATATGTTGATCCCGTTTCCACGAAAACATTCATCTCATATTCATTGAAAAAAATATTGTATCATCAAATTATTTCTTATGACCCATATAACATCATCATCATCATCATCAGCCCCTATCCGTTCACTGCTGAACATAGGCCTCCCTCAAAGAACGCCAAGATGACCGATCCCTCGCCACTCGCATCCAACACGGCCCGGCCACATAATATTATGTATTATCTAATTATTCATTCACCTTGCTACATCACAAAACTGTCTACAAAATCTAACAATGTTTTCAGACAATTAGTCTTCAGCGCCATTTTTTTATAAATCATCATAAAACTGATTACTGAATAAAAGTATTTACGATAGAAAATAATAGAAAACCATTCGAACTGCATAACACTAAAATCTTTTTACTTTCTAAATATTATATAGATTTTGTGTATCTTTACGGTACCCTCGTGGTCATTAAACTTTTTAATTACCTCATTCATGTAAGTACACTGAATGGTAGTGGATAGAGGCTACATCCCCGTGCGATACCGATGGGTTCGTTCGACAGATGCCGCACCGTCACTTTACGTACACGCGCGGAACCGGCGAGTCATTCCGATGTTACTCGATTCGCACAATCGAATCGATATAAACAACATAATCTGTGGCAGCGCTTACAGTTCTATTTTCAAACTTTCATAATTTTACAGTGATGCATGTGAAAATTGTTGTGAACATTGAGATCATATGAAATTGATATTATGTTTGATTTTTTTATATTTTACACATTATGAAGAGTTACGGTAAGTTTTTTTTACCTTATTCGTATTTCAAATAAAATATTTTTAATAAGTACTGAAATTGTAATTCAAAATAAACTTCATAATAATATAGAGTTAGATGAGTGCTTTTCTGTAAGATTAAATCATAAATTTAATTATAAAAAAATTACACTGTCTTTTAATATAACGAGACAATATCCTACTTAAATTAAAATGTTTAATTTTAAATTAAAGACACGTATAGTGGTGTATGAGTTGGTATAACTTCACATGGCCTCACGGCTCACATAAACAATAGAGCAAAAACAAACAATGGGGGGAAAATGTGAGAGCATTGATTGACACTAGCTTTTCTATTTCCTTATTTACTTTTATTATTATTTAATAATGTCAACGTTATGGAAATTACCTATTTCGTACATATTCAGTTACGTATAAAATGTATGTACCTACCTACGAATCTGTCTCGGAAATATCATAATCGTCTCGTGACTATCCACAGACGATACAAAATGAACTATGAGACAGCCAGACAAGACAGTCGCAATTAATAATATATTGGATTTTCTTGTCTTCTCATTTCATTTAGTTAGAAATGAACGGTGAAATGTATAATGAATTGAAATCAAAAACTCGTAATTTGAGTAAAGTGTAATTTTTAGCATATTATATACAAAATTTTATCTCGGAAAACGTTTTATAACCTAAGATGTTAAGTCTTGTGAGCGTGGTCTTCTAAATCTCTCCTGGTGTTGAGTAGGTAGGGTCATTGTGGTTTAGACAGTATTTCAGCATTAACCTTGGGTTTCTTGAGATCATATCAGTCATTTGTGGTTCTCGCTATTGCTCCTGGGTGTTGGAATTGTGATGGGTTTTTCGACCACGTAGAGAAAATTTCTGTTTTATAGTGTAATAGTTCACCAAAATATTTTATATGAAAACCTTTGTTTTAAGTACTTAATACATAAATAAATTGACTCCATAATACTCGAAACTTTTATTAATTACTACCAAAACTAAAAACTTTGGCCAAGATATTTACAATCTTGGCATAACATAGAACTCTATTTACGCAATTAGGTATATTATTAAAAAAAACAATATGTCAATGCCACGCATAACAATAAAGATTTATCTTGTGAGAAGATATGAGAATTCGGACAGCGCAAAGGCGACTGTTACCCAATCCAACATAATATAATTACTATCCATTATGTATCTAGTTCATTGAGGGAGGCCTATGTTCAGCAGTGGATGGATAAAGGCTGATGATTATGAAGATGTATCTGATCTAAAAACGTAATAATAATTTACTAATAGTAACAAACATTAAACAATTACGGATTCTAATAAAGCATTTAAGAAGCAATTTTTTGAGTAAAAAAAACTTTAAAAAAAACTATTTTTTAAGTATCTACGTAACTAAAATTTAACTTATAGTAATAGGCGTGGAGAAATCACGGATTCTAATGGAGCATTTAAAAAGCAATTAATTGGCATATGGTTTAATTAAAAACCAATTTTTCTACGTTAACTTCCTTGTATGAGAGCAAGTATTAAATTCGCGTATTTCACTTATATCTATTGAAACTTGAATTCGTTACGATTACATGTATTTATTTGTACCATATTATAATGAATAGGTATTTAATATATGTATAGCAAAAATTTTGAATAAAAAATCTAATTTTTATTTACATTTCGGACGTAAATATAGACTTGATTTTCTAAATATAACTATTATTTACATAAATAATATAAAAACTTTTACATTTAATTTATACATTTCCTTTTTTATTTTTTATTATTTGTATATATTTTTAGTTTAGAATCATTAGGTATACTTATTTAAATTCTGCTTAGTATGCTCCTACAAGCGGGGGTCGCGGGTTCAGATCTCGTCAAGGGCAAACATTAGTTTAATGTATATAAATGTCTGTCGGTATTATATAATATAGATGTTTCTATATATATAAAATAATTTCGTGACTATTTCTTTATTATTTTTAAAAATGATTGAAACGAGAAAAGATTTGAGCTAATGTGTTGTGATATTTTTTGTACTAAATGCTTAGAGTAACCCGACTTTATTAAACACTAAAAGTATAAGATAAAAATAAGGCGGTTTACCCGAACAGTTACATAATAGTTATAAATAATAACTTGACCAGAACAATAAAAATTAAAAACCCTCGCCATATTGCGGAAAATTTCGGAACTGATTTTTGTATGGACGTAAAAAAGATCAGTGGACACACCATGCAGAGTATATATTTCTGGATAGGCTATAGTTATACTTGAAGTTTTAAATATTAAATGCAATGAATTCAAAATTCGCGTCAAAATTCTAAATCACCCGAGGTAGGTAGTCAAATATATATTTATATACAATTTGAACATAGACTTTCCGGTTTTTTACGACTGTTAATAATAAACTATTAAAAATATTTGAGTTTGATCTGGTTTGATTCCCATCGTGGCTGATTATTAATATTATATTAATTCATTGACGATCTTTGTGGCTCAGTGGTAAGCGCATTGGCGCTCAAGCCGGAGGTTGCGGGTTCGAATCCCGCCAGGGAACAAAAATATTTTCTGTGTTCCTGGGTCATGGATGTGTATTAAATATACATTATTATTATTATTATTTACGTGAACAACTGCGATTATTGAGACATCGTCGTGCTAGAGCTCAGCAACCAAAGGTAAGTCGTCCCATTAACGTATTACCAGGATAAAAATTAAAAAGCATCCTTCCGTAGTTTGGTATATAATCTATCTGTGCTATTTTGTGCGAATCCATTCAGTCGTATTAACTTTCATGTTAAAATAAGTGCGTTTGCTGCAAAAGGAATTAGTACATACAATATATTAGGGGATTTGCGGACCTTCAAGAAAAGAGCATACTCACATTTGAAAGGCAACGCACCTGCTAATGATGTAGCGGGTGTCTCTGACGCTTATCACTTACCACCAGGTGAAAAGACTGTACGTTTACCCCCTCTTCTATAAAAAATATGAGAGCTACAATTAATATAATCTATACTAATATTATAAAGCTAAAGAGTTTGTTTGTTTGAACGCGCTAATCTCAGGAACTACTAGTCCGATTTGAAAAATTC
The DNA here is from genome assembly GCA_963853865.1 of Helleia helle. Lineage (NCBI taxonomy): Eukaryota > Metazoa > Arthropoda > Insecta > Lepidoptera > Lycaenidae > Helleia > Helleia helle. The sequence continues at coordinate 10,753,578 of OY971433.1, read as the reverse complement.
TTTCAGTGTTAGATAGCCCATTTATCGAGGAAGGCTATAGGTTATAATTATAACATCACGCTATGACTAACAGTGATTAAGTTGAGTAAGTTAACGCGGGCAAAGCTGCGGGCAACAGCTAGTATTTAATAATTCTAAAACACGTACATCAGGATGTGCATTTCTATAAAAATTGTACTGTGATTATAGTAAAGAAACATTTTTAGCTATCGTTAGATTCTGTTCATCAGTATAACGAGTCTTATCTTTATGGCACAGAGTTCATAATCATCGCGCTGGTGGCGTGAGCGATCGCTTCCGACATTGTTCCGGTGGGTTCCCACAAGCTCTCGATAATAAGAGATAATTGACGCTCTACCAATAACAATATACATAATAAGTGATTGTGTGGGTACAATGCATCAAGATGTATCGATTTTTCTCATACAGAAAACTGCATTTAAACCTTGATGAATGGGTATCGCTCAATGAATCGTACACTGGTAACCCAACCAGGTGGTAGGTACCAGTAATGCACTTGTAATATTAAAATTTAAATTAACTAGAAAAGGCGATAGTCACGATAGAAACATATGTAACAAGCATAATCTTGATTTACGCCACAAAATTCTTACATTCTTTTAAATTAAAATTTTTGTAAAATATTTTTAAAAGTTCCACTAAGTGTTTTGCTTTGAAATCCGTAATGGATTCGATTTGACATCCAAAAATATAAGTACTTTGTTGAGTTTGTGTGTATTTACTATTCTTTTTTACTTTTATAGGAAAAAAAGTAAACTACTGCTACTACCAATAGTTTCTAAGTAAAAAAAAAACAGTTTCCTTAGTAGGACTTTACAATATTTTAATTTTTCATGCAAACGGTTTATTTCAGTTCACATGTTATATATTTATGTATTACAATCTAACACTTTAGCCGATACTTGATGTCAGGCTAGTATCCGCAACTCGACGCTTGTGCGCCTATTTTGCGTGCTGTGAGCCTGAAGCAATCCCTAGTGCCAGTTAAGCTCCTTTTTTTGTTTTTTTCTCGGGAAATGCTCTGAGGCATCCCGCGGGGGAGTGGGTCTCCCCACGCGGGTATGTGGGACTCGCTGCGCCCGACAGCTGGTAAATGGACGCAGCTCTACCCACTAAAACCCGGCGAGTGCCACCAATGCCGCCTTTGGTGAGGTGCTCCGGATCTAGAAAACAAACAGGGCACCTCGACGGCTAGTCAGTCCCGCAAGGGACCGACGCCACCTCCACAGAGGGGTTGTCCCGCACCACAGAACAACCCCTTCCAACGTCGGGACAGTACAATGGGGTGAGGTTTCCATCCTCACCCCTTGCCTACTGCTCTTCTGTCCCCTCTTCTTATAAGAAGGGTACAAAGAGCCCCCTCGGCCCAATTAGCTTTGCCCAAGGTGCACCGCTCACCCTAGGTTACTGAGCCCCACCGCCACGACAAGGCCTGAACCATGGTGGGGGCCAGTTAAGCTCCTGCAAGAATGCTAGCAGTCTCTTGACATCAGCGCAGATCTCCGGGAGCGTTCTCGGGCATCCGAGATGGGCAGCTCGTACCGGTGCTATTTCCGTGCACTCCAGTAGTACATTGGCCGCTGTTTCTTCCTTCGCTACGCAGGCTCTGCATAGCGGACTGTCCGTAACACCTATAGTGAAAAGATGTTTGTTATAATGACCATGTCCTGTTAGGGTGCCTGTTAACAAGTGCAGTTCCGATCGTTTTAGGAGCATTAATTGACGAGAGACGCGTGGGTTGCCTATTGGCATCGATTCCCTTGCTTGTCTACAATCGTCTCTGCTCGTACAGAGTTCTTTGTGTTGTGTGTTTGTGTATGTTCTAAACTCGATTTCGATTCACTTTAGCCGATAAAATAAAGCTTTTAAAAAAGTCGACAATTTAAATTATGTATGAAAATTTTATAGCAGCTATTGGTATTGTAATTTTTAACACTAGATATTATCTACAGCTTGGCTAAACTACTAATTTATGTAATTATCATATGTTGAATAAAACATAACACTTTCTGAATCTTTAGAAGCATTTTAAAATATATCACCAAAATTGGTCCAATATTTTCTAGTTAAACATTTCAGAATTAATTTATAGTTTCAGCAAAGATAGTAAATATTCATTTACATATACTAATTAAGAGGAAAGATTTGATTGTTTGTATGTTTGCATTAAATAGGCTCTGAAACTACTGGACTGATTTGAAAAATCCTTTCCTTTATTGAAAGTCACATTATCAGCGAGTAACATACCTAAGTTATGAATTGTTTACCCGTAAGAAGACGGGGCGGACCGCTAGTTTTAAATATATATGTCGCAGGGAAATGAGGATATCAGAGATTTCACGAAATCCCGGCAGATGTTGAATATTCTTATTTACGACGTCTTCTTACTAAACAAATCTAGTGATATAACAATATATATACATCTATACAGATAAATAAAATTGGAGTGTCTGTTTGTAATATTAAAATAACCGCTTTTTATTAAATGCTATGGATGCGCATACACGGTTCATATACCAAAATAACCTTTTTTTACAATTTTTGTCTGTCTCTCTGTTTGTTCCGGCTAATCTCTGAAACGGTTAGGCCGATTTTGACGGGACTTTCACTGATAGACATGTGATGTTATAAGGAGTAACTTAGGCTATAGAAATATTCATCATCAATCCGTATACGGCTGCAAAACTACCTTAGCGCGGATGAAGCTGCGGGCAACAGCTAATACTAATATAAAATCAGTGATATGTCGTTTCACTAAACTCAGTCTAGTGAAATGACATTTCATATGTATGTATATGTGGTATCGCTAGGGATTTCGTGAAATCTCTGATATCCTTATTTCCCTGCGACATTTATTATACGTCTCGTGTTTGTTTGTCCGCGATTAACTTAAAGTAGGTACATAACCGATCTTGATAATATTTTGCATATTGTGTATATTTTTTTATTTTAGTTGGATTAGAAAAGAGCTATCTAGATGTTTTATTTCACGAAAACGAGTGAGCCTTCCTTGTGTTTGTAAACGTGCATGCACATTGTATTTGAGTGCGTAAGCTCGGGAGTGTTCAGTTCAGTATGCTGATACGCTCCCTCAAAAAGCGGCTGAAGGCGCTCGCAGTGGTTTTAGTTTACGGGTAGGGCACTCACTCCCAGGTGCGAGTCCCACATAGGGTCAGGATCTACCCCAGATGCGTACAAAGCATTTTCCGACATGCGTACAAAGCGACAAAAAAATACATAGATAGTAGCGCCGTTGTCTCTGGCAGGAGATCCAGGACTCGAGTATGTGGTATTACTCACATAATAGGTAGGTATACCTCTTTTTTTTTTTTTTTTTTTTTTTTTTCGCAGGGAAATCCTTATGGATGCAGCCAGGACCTTCGGGTAAATCCTGACCCAATGTGGGACTCGCACCTGGGAGTGCCCACCCTAACTAAAACCACTGCGAGCGCCTTCAGCCGCTTTTTGAGGGTCCCGGATATGCAGGCAACGGACAGGATCACCTCAGCGACAGGCTGGCCCCGGCGAAGGCCAGACTACTCCTCGTAGGGGGGGACTGCCCGGCCGCTACTAAGCAGTCCCCACGACGTCGTGTCATACAGACCCAGGTTCCCATCCTGGGCCCGACACGAACACAGGGGCGTTACTGGAGGCGCCTTAAATAGCGCCTCCTACGCACCCCCGTTCGTCGCCTGCGGGAGGAGGCCTCGTCGGCGGCCTCCTCTCTCACCCGCTCGTCAGCCTCCTTCTGGGACATTACTGCCTCGCAGAAGGAGACCATCGCCGTCCAGGATAGGTATACCTCTACGAAAAACATAAGTTACATTATTTGTGAATTGTTATCATACATAAAAATATCATAATGGCGTACCGTCCAATTTAATAATTACGTGTGAAATATAAAATAACAGTGGTTTTTATCTCTGTTCTGCACTAAATGTGAACCATAAAGATCGTTCTTGCCGAAGATTTTGTGGTTACGCCAATTAAAAGCTTATTTTTAAATTGCAGAAATTGTTCAAATTGATCAATTGTTATGTAATTAGGTAAACTCGTTTATGAAACTATTTTAAGAGGAACAATGCGTGGTAGCTGACTGATTAGCTTTTATGATTTATTTCAAACGTTTCGCCTATTCAATAGTAGATGGCGCTGTTACTCATATAAAATGATATATGTATTATGATATCTGATTATATGAACGATATAATATGATTTGACTGACCTTTTGGTCTAGTGGTTAGTGACCCTGACTGCAAAACTAGAAGGTCGGGTTCGATCCCCACCCAGGACAAATGTTTATGTGATGATCATTTGTTCTGTGTCTGGATGTTATTCATCTGTCATATTAAGTATGTATTTAGAAATATATAAGTATGTGTCAGTTGTCTGGTTCTCATATTACAGGCTCTGCCTAGTTTGGAATCAGATGGCCGTGTGTGAGTTATAAAAAAAAGAAAAAAAAATCTTTTAGATTAACTCCATCAGAAAAAAATGGTCAGACAAATCTTAGACATTTGTAAATGAGGTACCCCACCATGGTTCAGGCCTTTACGTGGCGGTGGGGCTCAGTATCCTAGGGTGAGCCCAGCACCTTGGGCGAAGCTAATTGAGCCGAGGGGGCTCTTTGTACCCCTCTTATAAGAAAAGGGGACAAAAGAGCAGAGGGCAAGGGGCGAGGACGGGAACCTCACCCCATTGTACTGCCCCGACGTTGGGAAGGGTTGTTCTGTGGTGCGGGACAACGGCCTCTCTGTGGAGGTGGCGTCGGTCGCTTGGGAGACTGACTAGCCGTCGAGGTGCCCTGTTTCTTTATTAGATCCGGGGCATCACGAAAGGCGGCATTGGTGGCACTTGCCGGGTTTTAGTGGGTAGAGCTGCGTCCACTTATCAGCTTTCGGGCGCAGCGAGTCCTACATACCCACGTGGGGTATGACGTGGACGTTGGGAGGGGTTGTTCTGTGGTGCGGGACAACGGCCCCTCTGTGGAGGTGGCGTCGGTCGCTTGGGAGACTGACTAGCCGTCGAGGTGGCCTGTTTCTTTATTAGATCCGGGGCACCTCACGAAAGGCGGCATTGGTGGCACTTGCCGGGTTTTAGTGGGTAGAGCTGCGTCCACTTATCAGCTTTCGGGCGCAGCGAGTCCTACGTACCCACGTGGGGAGACCCACTCCCCGCGGGATGGCTCAGAGCATTTCCCGGCGCTAATGAAAAAAAATGTAAATGAGGTAAACTTACTAAAAGATGAGTTGTCTCAAAACGGTAAGAGAAAGCTGTGGACAAACAGTGTTCTATACCTACAATCTTTGTAAAATTAACACTATTTCATTTCATCACAAGTAAAGTAAGTTTAAACACTATGATCCCTCTATTTTAAAGCCGGTACCTGTAGCGTATCAGCCGAGCCAATATAATAACGTAAAGACAATATATAACAAATCGATTGATCCCTCATTCATCATTCGCATGAGAGGTTTACACTACGATGGAACATAGGTAATACTCATAAATCGCTAAAATTAAATTCTCAGGGCCATTGGCTCACCTACAGTACCGAAGCAGCTTAAAGGTCAAAAAGCCGAAGGAACAGCCAGAAGCCTCATTTAAAATAAATGCTAAAATCATAACCCTTCCTTTGCATTTGCGGGTAAAAATTATGGATATTGGCGTATATAAACAACCCTAAGCCAGACATATCCGACATTGTATCCGATATTGTATCCCTCCTGTACCGATATCAATAGAAATACATCATATCGTTACTCGCAGGATTCGAATCTACGATCTCGCATAAGCAACCGCTTAACCACTTAAATCTAGTATTCTATTTGATAACGCGGTGCCGCCTCAGTGGAAGGCGGTGCTAAGGTGGCCAATGTGGTCAGCATAACGGTCGATCCCCACCATTGTCCACTTACCTCCGCTACCGTAATGCGAACCATCATTATTATTATTTGTACAAATCATTAGTTCAATGTACTTGCGATTTAGATAAACATGACTATTTGTGGAAATGATCGAAGTTAAATTATTGAAGTTATACTTCTTTTGGCTCGTTAGGAAAAAATTATGAGAGTAAATTTTTACGATGCGCGCACACACCGTCACGAAAACCCGACACCCTGAAGTTAGCTAAAGTCAACATTATTTTAGACAATAATGTTCACATAATGACAGTATAGAAGAAGATAGGCTACATATAGTTTTTAACTACACAATAAGCAAAAAGGTTACAGTGTAATGAAATTGTACTATGTATTTTTCTTAATGAAGTATTATAACTTCTAACGGGTGTATATAAGTACCCACACACTTTTTTTTTGGGGTTTCCGGTTTATGTTAGGAAAACTGGTAGACGTGTTACCTGATGGTAAGTGGATAGTGTCGTCCATAATTTTATACGAGTTAACATAGGATTAGTCTGGCAAAGTATTCTTACGTTGCCTATCCTAAGTCAAGTCTCCTGCCCATTATAAGGCTGTTTTACGGAAGACATCAGACGGTGGTACTCATGAGGCGAGCGCATAGTCACCCAGCGTACCTAATGTAAAATTACATAATGTTTTCTAATATGTACGCGAATTTCACTCATTATAATGAAATAACTTACTGATTTTATCCTCCCCCATGGAGTAACGTCGGGCATGTACATATGATTTACAGAAACTGTACAAAAGCCTTATGTAGGACAAAATTAAACGGAATTATAATGAACGTGAAAAACATCTCAGTCCGTAGCGTGTTTAAATGGCCGTGACGTAGACGTGAAATTATCATAAAAATTAAAACGTGCGCACGCGCCGTTACTACAACTTATGGTCAATTCGGTAACGGAACTAAAGAATAACGGATGTGTGATTTCATGTAGATCATGCGATCGATTAAACTTTACTGTAAAATGCATTCAATTAAATATTTTATTATGTAATCGTAAAAAAGTATTATTTTAAGTTGTATCGATGTTCTTAGGTATAATATTTTCTATTGGGTCAGTTTTAAAAATGTCTTTCATCCTTGTGTTTAAAGTGTTTGAAATTTGTTACCTTCGTAATAAGGTTGGTTTTATCTTTAAAAGCCCTTGTAATATTTCTATTTCATCTCATTGTTATATGTGTGAGTCGTCATAAAACGGCAAATAGAAGAACTTTCTTTTGGAGCTTAAAAGACAACCCAAAGACAAAAGTTCCAAAAGATAGGAGAACTTTATTTTGGAGCTTAAAAGACAACCCAAAGACAAAAGTTCCAAAAGATAGGAGAACTTTCTTTTGGAACTTAAAAGATAACTTAAAGACAAAAGTAATATAAGGTGAACGGAGATCTCCGGCTAACTGCAAATTACTAGCCGTTGCTGTCGACGAAAACGTTATGCTCTAACATAGAATTTTTTTACGTAATCTATACCTACAGAATACAGATAAAAAATTGGACTGTCTGTTTGTTTGTATTAAAATAACCGCTTTTTGTTGAATGCATATCGATGTATACACGGTGCATATACCAAAATAGCATTTTTTACAATTTTTGTCCGTCTGTTTGTCTGTCTGTCTGTTTCGGCTAATCTCTGAAACGGTTGATGGAACTTTCACTGGCAGATAACTGATGTTATAAGGAGTAACTTAGGCTATAAAAATAGTCATCATCAATCCGGATACGGCTGTAAATCTAAGTTAACGCGGGCGTAGTTGTGGGCAACAACTAGTCTCTAAAATGTCCACAGATAAAACAAACAAACATACCGTATATAATAACTGTATAATTCTAAAGATTGAGTGAGTGGTATTTTTCATAATCTTCAAATATTAAATCGTTTTGAAAATTATGAAAAATTTCATATCACAGTTTCGCTGGAATGAAGATATGCATATAATTAATAATTATCGCAATTTAGTGTTATATTAAAATGTTAATTAGTGTATGGACATATTATCGCAGTCATCAATGTTTTTATCGTGGACTAATTAAAAGACCACCCTGTATGTAACCAGTATTCGCCAACATTTTGATTTCACAAATCAAAAATTTATGTTATAACAATTAGAATAAAAAAAATTAAACAATTTTCGGTAATGTGCGGGTAATTAACTTATTTATTGCCCATTTTCGTGTTTTATAACTTAAATTACTGTTACAATGTTTGTAAGAAGTCAAAAAATATTGTTTATAATCTGAGTTTTCAATAGAAAAATGAAATATAAAAAAACAAAGAGCTTAAAGTTTAAGCTGATATGATTGTATTTTTTGTCATTTACGCCGGGAAATGCTCTTAGACATCCTGCTGGGGAGAGACTCCCCAGGATGACAGATGTGGGATGCTGCACCCAAAGGTGGTAAGGTGGACGCAGCTCTACGTACTATTATCCGGTGAATGCCAGGTCAATGCCGCCTTTAGTGAGGTGCCCCGGATCTGTTGAGCAACAAGGCACCTCGACGGCTAGTCAGTCCCCCAAGGGACTTATGTTTCTACTCGTCTCGTATACTTGGAGGTTTAGTCCCGATACACACACAAGCGCCGCCGGTGGTAGCAGCTAGTATTGCTATAATTTTGCTTATAATCTATACTAATATTATAAAGCTTTACCGGTAGGAGGGAAGCGCTGTGCCGCGATCTCGGCTGCATGGGTAATAGGCATGCATGGGCTGCCACCATCTTGCTTGTTTCTCCCGTGAAACAGCTTTGCTGTGTTTCGGAGAGAAGGGCAAGACAGGCAGTGTAATTACTGGCACCGAGACTAAACATCTTATGTCTCAGGATAGGCAACACATAAATGAGTTGCCTGGGCTCGTTCCAGGTATACTAGTCGACCACTTACCATCAGGTGGTACGTTTGCCAGTTTGCCTATCCAACTAACATAAAAAATAACATAAAAAAAAGCTGAAGAGTTTGTTTGTTTGTTTGAACGCGCTAATCTAACTACTGGTCCGATTTGAAAAATTCTTTCAGTGTTAGATAGCCCATTTACCGAGGAAGGATATAGGCTATAAAACATCACGCTGTCACTTATAGGAGTTGAGTAACGCGGGCGAAGCTGCAGGCAACACCTAGTTTGGTATATGCGTGTTTGCCAAGGTGGAAGATAATGTTTTGATTACATAACTATTGTAAATATTTCATTACATAACTTTCTAACTTTGTCTCAAAATAATTATTTAAATGGACAAGCATGAATTACATAATGAATTCTCGAAATGCCAACTCTGTGTGGTTTTAACAATTAAGAGAAATATTATTAACAGGGCCGACGGCCGGCCATTGGAATAGTGATGATGATGATGACGTATTTAACCCCCGACGTAAAAACAGGTGTGTTACGACTTTGACCGCTAAGTGTCTGTATGTGGCACCGTAGCTCTGGAACGTACATTGGACGCGGTTTCTTTTTAAATTTCAAAGCAGATTTTTTAGCGATAGTTGTTCGGTATGTTTTATTAAAATCAGTTCTGCCGTTTCAAGGTCAGCTCTTTTGGGGTTGTTTTTTGTATAACCTTTTAATATATTATGGAGTATAACAAACTGTAGATAGTCAATTATTTGGGGTTCGCTAAGACCCAAAAAACGGACAAGTGCGACGTTGACACGCGCACAAAGGGTTCTGTACCTTGGGACTATATTATATACTTCGTTCTCAAAGATGTCTATTTTTGTTATTATTTCTAATAGCACTTATATTGATAATAGAGTCTGTTACTATTATATACGTAAGCCCTGTGACAGAGGGACAAACCGACACAGCCTTGGTTGTTGTTGGACCTTTAAACAATGTCTTTTCAATATCCTTAATGCGAGAGCACGACTGTTTACTTGGCAGGCTCCATAAATGCTAATAGTGTATGTTTAACGCACCAGCGATGTGCGATCACGTCTAAAGCAGACTTTATTTCCCCATAACTCCCTCACAGGAAACTGACCATTCCGAGGATTCATTTAAACAAACGCGAAAACCGAAACAAAGTTTGACGTTAAGTGCAGTTTTATGTAGTCGTTAACAGTACTAAAAGAAAATTGAAAACTATTTTATATATTAAAACTAGCAGACCTGGCCACCCGTTGCTGTGGCTAAGATATTTATACGTTACAATATACTGTAGTAAACTATTCATACAGTAAAATTATAATGTATGAATAAAAAATTGCGATTATAAATTAAGATACTAACTATCCTATCTCTCAAGTTGGATCAAACTGCACACTAAGTGCTAAATTTGGTTAAAATTGGTTCAGAAGTTAAGGAGTTCATCGCGGACAAACACGCGTAATTTTTATACATAAATATATTATGTATGTACAAATACTCCATTAATTTGATTTGTAATAGATATTTTGTTTAGAGTTACTTAGTTTATTACTTATTACTTTTTTGGAAAAAAAGTATGTAAGGTCATTTAAATTGTTTAAGGAACTTATATTTGCCAGAAACCCCACATATACGACATTTTATTTTTAAAGTTATTATAAACGCCAAAAATGTATCTCCACAAAAATGTCGTCTTTTTAGTAGGTACTAAAGTAAGATTGGCGTTGAACTAAGCATGATTATGGTATGGGTAACCGAAGCCAAAGCTATGGCTTTTTCTAAAAAAATTATTAAAAACGCTTTATATGATTATAGAACAGATCATGCAGAACACAATTTCTTATTAGGTATAGTTTGATTTTTTTTTTTTTTTTTTTGGTCTGCAGCGGAAATTTGCAGCCCAAACCATAACTAGGACCGGGGTTGGTTTTAAACCTAGCCGTGTGTGGGGTTCGCACTTGGGCAGTGTCGTTACCCACTAAAACCGCTGCAAGCGCCCTCCGCCGCCTTTTTGAGGGTCCCGGATCTTGCAGGCAACACAGGACCCTCGGTGACAGGCTGACCCCGGCGAGAGGCCAGACTCCTCCTCGAAAGGGGGGACTGCTCGGCCGTTCGTTTTCACGATACTTTTAACAGTCCCCGACGACGTCGTGCCTATCTGGACCCAGGTTAACCCCAGCCTCGGCCCGACACGAGCACAGGGGCGTTACTGGAGGCGCATTAAGTAGCGCCTCCTACGCACCCCTGTTCGTCGTCTGCGGTGGGAGGCCTCGTCGGCGGCCTCCTCTCTCACCCGCTCATCGGCCTCCTTCTGGGACATTACTGCCTCACAGAAGGAGACCATCGCCGTCCAGGACTCATCATTGCGGAGCATCGCGGTGATGATGCTCGGCAAAGACAAGTCCCCTCCGATAACTGACGTCAGATCGTGACGCAGCGCCGCCCATCTCGGGCACACCTCTAGAGTGTGCTGGGCCGAGTCCACCGCCGCGCCACAATCGTGACATACAGTTGCCGGCTTCCTTTGGGCCGTCCGGCACAGGTACTCACCGAAGCAGCCATGCCCGGTGAGCACCTGTGTCAGACGGATGGTGAGGGGTTTGCGTTTACGACGCATCCACCGCTCTAGGACGTTAGGGCAACCGTTAGGCGTTTGCCATACGGCTCCCACGCCAGGTTCTCTCCCCACCTCAGCATTAACGCCTCTTGCCCTAGTCGGCGGACCCGCAGGATCCCGTCCAGCGTCAGGCTCTCGCCGAGAGACCTCCTATCCGAGACATAGGAGTGCACCTCAGCAAGAACTTCCGCCACAAGTTCCCACGGGGGGTCGCCGGCTAGGGCAGTTGCTGCTGCCCACGATATTGTACGATACCCCCGAATCACTCTTACCGCGATGACCCGCTGCGCCGAGCGCAACTGGGCCCTACTCCGCGCGGTAAGGTGACCCGCCCAAATGGGAGCAACGTATGTCGCCATACGGTGCACACCGGCAGACACCGGAGTATAGCTGCCTGCAGGCGGCGCTGGGTCCTCCGAGGTTCGGGAGGAGTCTGCCCAACGCACTCGCCGCCTTTACGACCTTCGGTCCCAACTGTGCGAAGTGTGGGCCGAAAGTCCATCCTCCATCAAGGATGAGCCCCAGATATTTAATATGGGGGCTCATCCTGATCCTCACTCCACCGATCTGGAGGGCAGCCCCCGGAGGGGGTCCTTTCCGCCCGGTCCCGCGAAAGAGAAGAGCTTCGGTCTTAGATGGTCTGACCCGAAGCCCTAACCTCTCTATGCGGCTGATCACGAGGTCGAGCCCGATCTCGGCCAGCCGCGCCGCCTCCTTGTAGTCTCGTCCCCGGGCGTAGACGAGGGTGTCATCCGCGTAGCAGATGACACCCATCCCGGGAAGGAGACGGCCTCGCAGGACCCAGTCATACCCGATGTCCCACAGGATCGGACCATGAACCGATCCCTGCGGGACACCGCAGCCGACTTGCCACCACTCTACGGACCCACATCGGTTCTCGCAGGCTACCCTCACAGTTTGATACTAGTTGTTCCTCTTTACAAACTATCCTCTAAAATAAATAGCGTATACGTTCTTCAATAATCTATAAAAATTTTCTCTTTATTAAAGGGACTTTTATCCTACATAGCTATGCCAGTCCTATTGATCTGTAAAGTTAATATGCTTTTAAGCATGAAAAAACTCTTTAGTTTTTATATTTTAGATAATAGAGAGAATAGAATAAGCCGTTTAGTCAAATTTAAAACTATCACGGAGCATTGTACTGATTTACTCCTCTATAATTCGTATCACGAGCTAACCGATTAGATAACGAGTATTTTCCAATACGTTGGTATGCGCTCGGTGATCTGAAACCGCACATATTGATCTCATAAGATTTACTAAACAGATAGGCGATGTGATGTCATCATTGTTTTTTTCCACTTTTCGTACAAGTTAATTTTACATGTTGATATTAAAAACATTTCATCATTATCAGCTTTTTTTCGTCCATTGCTCAACATACAATTAAAAATATTTATAAAAAAATCATTATGCAATATATTTAATTCTAGTAGTAAGATTAACATCAGTTGATCTCTACAAATTTCTTTTTGTTTGATAGAACTTAGAATATTCGCTTCAGAAACAAATTTTATATAGAAACTACTGTTAACTGCCTGTCAATGTACCTGAAGATAGGAACGGCAGGGCCGATGACATGATAGAGCAGGACAATGAGTGCAACTTCGTTTCCAATCCTTCAATCTCAAAGTTTTGTGACACACAACACCGAGCATTACGGTGGTGACGCTCGGTTGAGACAATTCCCTTCGATGACTGATGTCAGATTGATGCCAGATCGCGACTCAGCGCCACCCATCTAGAGCACATCTCGCCGATGGTGCCGTGCTGGGCCGAGTCCACCGCCGCCGGCAGCGCCACAATCGTGACATACTGGGAATATTTCCGTATAAAATATATGGACCACTCATCGTCAAGTGCCTCATCTGCCGCTATGATTACTATTATTATTAGTCAGAAACCACAACAAAGAATACGTACAGAACACGAAAAAGGCTAAGCAAATATGGAAACAAATACATAATAACTCTTAGACAATATAATTAAGTTTTGAACTTAGTTTCAACAGGTTTATTGCGTCATTAAGTTTGTGAACAAGTGCCAGGTGCGATTGTATCTGTGTAACAATGATCTCGGCAATATGTTCGCAGGTATTATAAATATGTCACGTGAATTTTATGCAACACGTCCTTTCATGCCAACAATTTATTATACAATAACAACAATTTATTATACAATAACGATTTTTCTACTTGATTTATGACTTCTTCTAAATTTATATAATACTAGTGGCACCGACAGACGTTGTCCTGTACAAAATATTTTTTTGTGAATCTAAACTATCCTCGAATCCCCTTGAACTCACAGAAAAAATTTCATCAAAATCGGTCCAGCCGTCTAGGAGGAGTTCAGTGACATAAACACGCACACAAGAAATATATATATAAAGATATAAAAAAAATATACCTATATAATGGTTTTTTGATCTACTTTATTATACTACTATATATATATATATATATATATGGATATACTACATTTCCAATCTTTTTTTTTTCTTTTCGGAATTATCTATGCTAACGGCCCAAAGGCCCTAATGCTACATCGGATTAGTGTGAGCCCATTTGGCTCACTTTTGGTTTGTTAAAGTGGGGGGTTTCCCCCCGCCAACCGTGTAGTCTGCGACAGCACGGCCTCCTGGCTTCGGGTTGGAAGATTTCCAATCAGATGTTTTTATGATGAGTCCTATTCTAGTTTCTACTGTGCTTTCGTTTTAATTGACTCAATAGTTATGTAGCAAACGCTTTGCTATAGTGTGTTCATAATGAATGTTATAATTTAAGACATTCAAAATAATAATGAATACTAATCCAGTGACTCAATTATTTAAGAATGAAAGATTTATGTAAGTAACTACAATATGTTGTATGGAGTCTAAGAACATTTTTGTGAATGACTGTGAATGACTTTATGTATTGAATTTTATGTAAATTGTAACTCTATATATAAATCTATATATAGTATAACGAAATGCAAAAAGGTCCTCGCACAGACAACATTAGCTCAAACCTTCGAACCGGCCAGGCGAGTCGGACTCGAGGGTTCCGTACTATATAATATATGTACCACATTAGACACTTTAACAATAAAAACATTTTACAAAAAATTAAAAGCGACTTCAAACATACTAAACTAAAAAGTAATAAAATAACAGTTTCTTTAATGTTTGTGCTTACAACATATAATCAACTTAATCTTCTACTAATGTACAAAGTTTGCGTTTACCACGTCATTATAGTTTCTTTTGGAGCTGTAGGTGTCAGCCTAGGTAGGTCGGTAGCGACTCCAAAAGTAACTATAATGACGTGGTAAACGCAAATTAATTTGATTATAAGTTGTAAGCACAAAAATTCAAAAAAACATTTTTTTTGTTTAAATTTTTTGTAAAATGGTTTTATTTCTTAATTTTTAGTGATTCCGAAATTCGTCGTCTTGGCGTTCATTGAAGGAGGCCGATTTTCAGTAGTGGACGGATAAAGGACGACGATGATGATGATGATGATAACGATGACCGCGACATATTATGGTGTGCTACCAAAGCATCCTATACAATTGTTACATCGACAAGTAATAAAATGACCATATCATCGAGGTAAAAGAAACCAACCAAATAGGCATTATTGGGAATAACTAAAAAACGACTTGTCAGATCTTAATAAAATTAATATGGGACCAAATCGGAAGCACCAGCTTTCAAAAAAAAAAAACCATCAAAATCCAATTCACAATCGGCGGAGTAATCGTGTCACATACATACAAAAAAAAACATACAGACGAATTGAGAACCTCCTCTTTTTTTGAAGTCTGTTAAAAAATCACGTTTGTTGTATGGGAGCCCCTCTTAAATATTTATTTTATTTTAATTATTTACTTTTATGTTTATATATTACTAAATATTCTGTGAATATTACAAGCGTCTACCTGTTGTCACAAAAAACGGCACGTTACGTTTGTTGTATCGAAGAAAAATATAGGTATTATTCTGTTTAAATATATCAGCTGTGAAAATTTCAACTGTCTAGCTATCACGGTTCTGGGTTCATGAGATACTACCTGGTGACAGACGGACGGACAGCGGAGTCTTAGCAATACCCTTAGGGTATCCCCTTTGGGTACGGAACCCTGAAAATGGCCACCATCACAACTCTCTCACGTTCGTCAGCTCCGATTCGTAATTTTCCTACATAAACAACTTGACCACTAAAAAGTTTGAGAAGATGAGCCAAATGAGGCAGTTAGCGGTAGCCATTAAAGTTTCAGCGATACCTCGTCAAAGTAAAGTTTGCGGTTGGGGATAAATAGAAATGTGTGCTTCGCGGGGTACTTTAGCATCAGGGTATCTTAGGTCACAATAATATGGTCAACTAACGCTTGACTAGGCTAGGTTACTTGCTTAATTTTTTAAGCGACTTCAAAAAAGGAGGAGGTTCTATGTGCGTATATTTTTTTAATGCATGTTCACCGATTTCTTCGTAAATTGTGGACCGATTTGCAAAATTCTTTTTGACGTGACAACGATTATACTTATAATTCGATGGCTCCGGCTGCAAGATCGAAAAAACATGACGTATGCGGCGTTACCTCGCTCTGAGGCGTTCCATTTTCTTATGACGTTGTCACATTTAACTATCGTCAGTAAACCGACTTTACAGACAACCGATTTTTTTATTTATGAACTTATTTCCAGCTTCATATAAGAGTAAATTAGAAATAATCGAGTATAGCTAGCAGCGCCCGGCGGTTTCACCGCGTACTTCCTTGTCCCGTGTGTGTACAGGGATAAATTATAGCCTATCTGTTAGTCTGATGTATATATTATTGTAAAGTTTCATCAAAATCCATTCAGTAGTTTTTGTGTGAAAGAGTAACAAACATACATCCTTACATTCTTACAAACTTTCGCGTTTACAATATTAGTAGGATATATTAAATTGTTTTCATGCTGCTGAATATAATATGCTGCAAGTAATAATAAATAAGTAACTGTATCAATTGGTCTGTCTGTGGATCGACATTATTGACGAAAGAAGTTGTCTATAGTTTATAAGTAAGTTAACTGTTTGTAAGTTTGAATATAGAAATAAGGTAACGCGAGCAAAGCCGAGTAGATAACATGTATGTATATTTTCTTTGATTTTGTAGTATAGTTTCCAACTTAGCCTATCGTAAGGACATAATATATACAATCATAAAACCTCATTACAACGCGACGGGCATACTTATTACCTAATTTTATACTTGGACCACCACCAGCTGTGGTTTCTAGAATTTGCTAAACCATGGGAACGGGACGATTAGATATTCCGTACCAGAAAGTATTTTAGTAATATTATAGTTGTAAGTACAAGATGGCGGATTGCAATATTAATGTCCAGTTATTCTTAAACAGATACAATTTCCACTCATAGGAGAGATCTACTTTGTGCCGCGTATTCGTCCACGGTTGTTCATTGTAGGTTGGCCATTAACAAGGTGGGAAGACCATCTCCATGCCTCTCCGTGTTGGATGCGAGTGGCATGGATGAGCCGTTTTAGCGTTCATTGAGGGAGGCCTATGTTCAGCAGTGGACGGTTAGATGCTTATGATGATGATGATTCGTCGACGTACACGGATATAAGCCGTCCTGTCTACGTAGTCCGTAAAGCAGTTTTGCTGTTTTAAAAAACTATGCAAGACTAGTTGTTGCCCGCCGCTTCGCCCGAGTTAACGTAGATTTATATTATATAGCTGTATCTGGTTTGATGATATTATATGATAATTATTTTGTAGTGTGTACCTAGGTAACACTGAAAATGTTTAGAAAATGAAAAACGGCTTAATGTAGAAAGTTGCCAATACTTTTATTGTTTTTCGAAGTAATCTCCGTTTCTTTCTACACATCGTCGCATTCGATGGAACCACTGAGAAAAGCAGTGGGCCCATTCTTCCTTAGGAGTCTCTTCTATGGCATTTTCGTACGCTTTCACCGCATCTTCAGGGCTCGTAAAGCGAATACCTCGAATTTTATCTTTAGTTCTTGGGAATAAATGAAAGTCGCAGGGCGCCAGGTCAGGACTGTATGGCGGATGACTCATTATCTTGACACCTGCCATAGTCAAATATTCAACAGTCCGTTTTCCGGAGTGCGCTGAAGCATTGTCGTGGTGAAGGAGGATCCTGCTTCGAGGGCGCTGCTGTCGAATTTTTTCCAAGACAACAGACAAATAGCGATTGACATACCAGTTTGCAGTAACTGTCCTTCCATCTTCTAGCACAACTGTCGCGAACTGACCTTTCCGACCAAAGAATGAGGCAATCATCTTTTTTCCTTGACTTCTTCCTTTCTTTACCTTAGTTGGCCGATCATCGAAAGGAAACACCCACTGAGCTATATGTCCAGCTTTCATCACCTGTGATGATGTCAAATACAGCATTTGAGTTACCGCCGTTGAACTTATCTAACATTTGGCGACACCAGTCCATGCGGAGGCGTTTCTGGTCGTCGGTTAAAGTATGGGGAATCCATCTGGTACAAAGCTTCCTGACGCCTAAATGTTCGTGTAATATTTTTTGAACTCGACTCATACCAATGCCTAGGCTTGCCCGTATCTGCTGATAGGTCACTCTCTTATCTTCCTCTATCATGCGTCGCACAGCACTGATGTTATCTTCAGTAGTCGCTGTTAAGGGACGTCCCTCACGCGTATCATCACTGAGATTGCTACGTCCACGCTTAAACTCGTTAAACCAATTGTAAATAGTGGCACGAGATGGGGCTTCATTAAAAAATGCTAATCGCAGCCTATCATAGGTTTGTTGTTGAGTAAGCCCACAACGAAAGTCATAATAAATCATTGACAAATGAATGCAATATACTACATTAGGTTACCAAAGAGTTCTAAAATTGAAATTCAAAAAAGTTTTCATTTTCAATGTTTCTAACTGGCCAGTTCTAAACATTTTCAGTGTTACCCACGTATGTATGTATGTATCATTATACTGGTGAGAGATTTTTTATATTCTATGAGTAGATTTGGAGATTACCTTGCCAAATCAAACTTTCAAACATAACTTCTTATAATATAATTAAAACTAAGCCTCGAAAACAACAGATGTGTGAATTACCTGGGCGTGGTATAGGATACGGCATCGAGCATATAACCTTATAAAGTAGTAATGTGAGCCATACAATTCCGAAACTCGTCAGTGATTTGTCACTGACGTAATAACAATTCAACCAACCAGAGATCTGTATGTATGTCCCATCTGTATGTCCCATCGGCCAATCATCCATCAATGGCCATCAGTCGGCCACATAACATTACCCCTCTATTCCGGTTATCTTTCAATCTTTTACATATTAGGTATATATCCTAATGTAAGGCACCGGTCTCTCCCTGAGAACCGGAGAAGAGAAGAATATTGACCCTTATCTCCTATGGCTACAGTTGACTTATGAGTTAGCCTAATGGGTAATGAACTGATGATGATGAAGTCCTCCCAGACGACCTCTACGGCGACACCCTGTTATTAATTTCATAGCATCTTTTAATTTCATGGCATGCAGGTTTACGCGCGATGGTTTCCTTCACCTGGTAGGTAGGATATAAGTTTGTACCTGAATTTACTATATTTAAGCTGTTCAGTAACCGTTAATACTGTATTTTTAACTACCTAGACAATAAAATAGAACAACTTATACATTTTATTCACCCCTGTAATACACTTAGATATCCGTAATATGCAAATAAAAAGCGGTCAAGTGCAAGTCGTACTCGTACGTTGAGGGTTCTATTTACATTTAAAGAAAGTACAAATATAAATATGCACTTAAATAATCTTGCACAAGTTGCTGTAAGAGTTGTGACTGACTTAATCCTAATATTAAAAAAAAAACATTTTTTTCCTGTAGGTATATCTACTATGTGACGTTACATCTAACTAAATTTCATATTTGTAAGTAATTAAGAAGTACCCCGTTGGTGTTGTTTTACCTAAATCATAACAAAGCAGAAAAACAGAAACAACTAACTGCTGTTACTTAAACAGATTAGGCACATAGAAAAAATAAAAAAAAACGTTTAGACAACGAAGAGATCCTATAATAATAATAATAATATGTAGAGACAACTCACATTGGTAACCAGACAATTCTGATACATACTTATATATTTCTAACAAAATATGATCATGTTCATCACACAAACATGTCCTGGGTGGGGATCGAAGCCACGATAGGTTTAGCAGGGGTCACTAACCACAAGACCAACTGGCCAGTCAATATAAGGGTCTGCTTTTTCAAATGCAGAACTCTAAAAAGCACGCTATGGCCAACGAACTTGAAATATTAATATTCATCAAAGTTACATCACTAATAAAAAAAAATCAGGAAGAAGCAAGCTAGACAGCTTGCTGGATTTTGAAACGCATCAGTGGTGGTCATCCTACCATATCGCACTTATATCAAACGTTCGCCTTTATTGCTATGATCACAAGACTCTAACATATCTTCTATTCGCCCTCGAAGATTGCTCTTCAAGTGAATGCTTGCTTGATATGAGTAAATACTTGTATTAAGAGTAAATGTATATACGCTGTGTTTTTAAGTTGACTTAGTTTGTTTTGTTTAAGAGCCAAACCAATGTAAATTATTATTATAGGATGGCTTGGTTTGGTTAGACCAATTTAGTTGTATCCTATTATTGCGGGGATTGTGTGACATTCAGTTTTTAACCGACTTCAACAAAAAGGAGGAGATTATCAATTCGATCGGTATTTTTTTATGTATGTACACCGATTTCTCCGTCAATTGTGGACCGATTTTCAAAATTCAATCAAAAAAAAGTTAAAGAAGAAAGGTAGATAGGTACAGAAACAAATACGACAACGGTGACGCACGACGGTGACGTATTTGTTGCTGTACCTAACGTGTTTAACTTACCTGACTGACTTAACAATTTTTTACTTACTGAATTGTTACTAAGAATTGATTAGTAGAACGTCATCATAAATTTAATGTTGTTTTATATGTTATAGTTTTTACAGAAATGAATTTATTTAGAAGCCTCTGAGACTTCACCAACTTGCTTTCTCTTATAAAATGATACTGTTTCACTAGACATTAAATAATTAAATATTTATATTTTGTATTTTTATTCAAAAATGTTTTTTTATAATATAGAAAAAAAGAACTGATGATATGAGATTAAAATAAAAAAATATTTCAAGATACATTTTTTTTTCAGATAAACGGCGCAGATGGATTTTGACATGATTTTCTTATAAGGTAATTAAATGTTTATTTTTATCTTTTTATACATACCTTAATACATTTAGAAAATATGTACATATTATTGAGGTTTGAGCGGATGATAATTTCTTGCACTTCTACTTTTACTTTAGTTCGGTTTGGAGGCCGAACAAAGTATCGATCGATGTTCACATCCTATCTCACTAATTATTTGATATTGTTTCAAACATCTATTGGCACGCCTTGGCTGTAAAGTACCGGCCAAGTGTGAGTAGGACTCGCCCACGTAGGGTTACGTACCATTATCTGTAACCTAATCGGTTAAATCGAAAACCTCTTTTATTGTATGGGATTATTTATTTTATTATAATTAATTATATTTAAAGAGAACATAAAACTAAATATTCTGTGAATAGTTTAAGCGTCTACCTGTCGCCCTTATTAGTATCGAGCAAGAAACAGTAACAGTAAAAAAATCACGTTTGTTGTATGGGAGCCCCCCTTGAATATTTGTTTTATTTTATTTTTAGTATTTGTTCTTATAGCGGCAATAGAAATACATCATCTGTGAAAATTTCAACTGTCTAGCTATCACCGTTCTTGAGATTCAGCCTGGTGACAGACGGACGGACGGACGGACAGACAGCGAAGTCTTAGTAATAGGGTCCCGTTTTTACCCTTTGGGAACGGAACCCTAAAAAGGCTGTAAAAGCTCCGATTTTTTATTCCGTAGAATTCCGACATTAATAAGTGTTGCTCCTGAAAAAGCTCTCCACCGAAAAAGGAAGAACTTTGACCATTTGAGGGCAGTAAAAAATAAAATGATAGATATTTTTTATGATTTATATAGAAAAAGATAAATTGAAATATTTTCTTACTCAAGTGAACTAATACAAAATTAAGAAATATTTCAATATCACGAACAACCAAATTAGTTTTAATTACTGTATTTTATTATTTGGCTGGCATCACTTAAGAATTAATTCAGGTTTATTATCTGTTAGATAGCTGTCAGAATACTACGGAATAAAAATCTGAGTTTAGAATGCCATGTTGGAAAACGGCAAGCTTTTATGTCATTATTAGCATTAGCAAGTAATTTATTTGTTAAAAAAATAATAAAAGCCATGTTTTTTGATTCATTGCTAGACCGGAACTGATCAGAATGATTAAAAAGCCTTTTAAAACAATCTAGAATCTTTTAGTTTATATAAATTTCAAAATATCTTAATAACGTAATAAAACAAAATCTTTATTGACGTTAAATGAATCTATTACCAGATTGTTGAAGGCTGACATACAACCGGTCCGAACGTCGTTACCGTGGTCCCAATTGAACAAATGATACATGGATTTTATCACTGATCGTATCCAATAATAAATTTTCCTACGTAATATATAGCTTTCGTATTAAACTGAATGGTACTGACATGTGGGTAGATGATAAAAGATCCCCCGCTGAATCCATTTTGTTTTATTCATTTGTGTAAACAAAATGGCGTAAAAATGTAGGTGCAGATAGTTGAATTGAATGTTATCCACGATGAGATAGGTCAATAAATGATCCCCACCATGCTTCAAGCCTTGTCGTGGCGGTGGGGCTCAGTAGCCTAAGGTGAACCCAGCACCTTGGGCGAAGCAAATTGAGCCGAGGGAGCTGCCCTTTGTACCCCTCTTATATGTATAGGGGACAAAAGACAGGAGGACAAGGGGCGAGAATGGGAACCTCAACCCATTGTACTGTCCCGACGTTGGGAGCGGTTCTTCTGTGGTGGCACCTCAACAGAGGGGACAACCCCTCTGTTTAGGTGAAGTCGGTGCCTTGCGGGACTGACTAGCCGTCGAGGTGCTCTGTTAGCTTAACTGTCTCTGGCACCTCACCAAAAGTTTTGGTGGGTAGAGCCACAGTAGAGCTGCGTCCACCTTACCACCTTTCGGGCGCAGCGAGTCAAAAAGGTCAATAAATGACTAATTAGTCACAAACATTAAAAACAATGATGGTATAGTTTATACAGACGCGGGTTTCGAAGTAAGAGACTACAAATCTGACCAGTGTAAAGTAAAGATGGTTTACTCTAAACATTACCGTTTTTTTTTTTTTTTTTCGGAGGGATCTATGCTAATGGCCCGACCACACGGCCTCCTGGCGTCGGTTGTGAACATTACCGTGCGTCTATCAATTTCGCAAGTTGTGAAGAGTCTTCATACGGAAACCTGACGTCAACTGTTTTGGAGAAAAACCCTAGTGTCCTTTATGATGATCACTTATTCCTATGCCAAGAGACTTGACAATACTTTAAAGAACCAAGAGGCCACCAACAAAGAAAATCTGTTTGGTGGAACCAATTTTAATAACGCTGCTTTTACACTCTAAATCCACAGCCTCAATCCATCATATACCAGCAACGTAAAATGTATTTTTATTCTTATACCAAATGGTCTATTTATACCATCGATTCGACATAAAGGTGTCCACAAAGCTATACTTATCTGCTACCGTGTTATTGAACTGCTGTAATACGTTACATTTTAAACCTGTTACGTGATTGATATGTTAGTACGAAATGGAGCAGTTTCCTTGAAAATAATGTATACTTATAGAAAATTTATGAATAAATCAATCTGGATTTTCTACATTTATTTTAAATCGGTTAAAAAAGGCCTAGGTGCAATTTTAACGTTTTTCATGCATACAAGGCCGACAATAAGTAGTCCTAATTTATATTATAAATGTGAATGTATGTTTGTTCTTTTATCGTCGCAACTATAATTTATCGATGTAGTTTTATATTTAAAGGATTGAGAAACTAGTATTTTTTAAATATTTTAAGCAACCCAGCAGTCGGAACCTTATGGTGACTACAGACGCCCGTACACATCCTTACAACCAAATGTTATACAGGTGCGTTGCCCTCCTTTTCCCTATCCCCCCAAAGGGCCACAGGAAACACACAAACGGCACGAAACGCGACAGCATAGCTGTCACTTGACGCCGGTGTTATTTGAACATTTTAGAGTTTTCTGGGAATCAGCAAACTCAGTGCTAATATTTTACTATTACAGACTATTATTATATATTTCAAGTTCTGGAGTTCTGTAATGCGTAGTACTTAATATCTTAGTAGTAAACCTTTGACCTTTGTTTCCACCTTAGAGGTTTACACCGATATTAAACGTAATTCAATTCGAATTCCACGTGACTGATTTTAGGCTCTCCTTATTTCGAGGAAAAAGCCGTGCCCACGATGTTTTGAGTTACTGTTTGTTGTTACTCAAAAAATAAATGCACTTATCGTAGACACTGCTAGTATTATGGACCATGGCTTACACATTGGATCAAGACTTAGGCTATAAAAATAATTATCGTCATTCCGGATACGGTTGAAAATCTAAGTTAAGGCAGGCGAAGCCGTGGGCACTAGCTAGTAATATTATAAATGTGAAAGTTAGTAAGTTTGTATGTTCATTGGTCTTTCATGGCAAAACAGCTGACCCGATTTGGCTGAAAGTTTAAATGGTAAGGGCTTATACCTTGGATTTGAAAATAGGCTACATTTTATCCCAAAAAAAATCAAATTTCCTACGGGAATTACATTTGAATTATTATTAGTAGTAAGTAATTCATAATTACGTCAATTGAAATGTCAAAAACGACGTAATTGTCAAACACACAATTTTTATACAATTTATATGTAGGTAGGTACTGGCCGAACGCAAGAAGTCTTCTAAAATAGTAGATAGAGATGCACGTTCTATATAATATACATTTTATAATATAAGTAAGATTAAACACTACTTGTTTGTTTTTTATTCCAATAAAGCAAGGAAATACATAAGCTTCTTTTTCAAACTCCACGCGAAGCTGCGGACATCAGCTAGTTATCAGTAAATTTCACATCACATATAGCTATGAGAACATTCTTGAAATTCTTTACAGAAATTAAAATATACTCTAAAAGTGCAACTTGGAATTTCGATCATTAAAACTTCTTCACGTGTGCTTTTGTAACTTTAATTATAACGCTAGAATTTGACGACCTCTATGGCTCAACGGTTAGCGCGTTGGCGCTCAAGCCGGAAGTTGCGGGTTCGAATCCCGCCAGGGAACAAAAAGTTTTCTGTGTTCCTGGGACATGGATGGATATTATATTTATATTATTATTGTTACGGATGCTTACCGCGTTGTTACACTTGTCTCCCCGTGATCATGGCGATTGAAACATTGCCGAAATATTGGGACCAAAATAAACGCGGTAAGCACCCGTAATAATACTAATAATCATATAAATATTGATCGCGTTAGTTTAAAACAATATAATATGTGTTTTTTTTATAGAAGAGGGGGCAAACGGACAGTCGGTTCACCTGATGGTAAGTGAATAGCGACATCCACAGACACCCGCTATACCAGGAGATCAGCAGGTGCGTTGCCGGCCTTTTAGATGTGAGTATGCTCTTTTCTTGAAGGTCCCTAAGTCGTATCGGTTCGGAAACACCATAGGTGGCAGCTGATTCCATATATTTGTAGTGCGAGGCAGGAAGTGCCGTAAATATCTAGATGTTGTGGATTTCCGGACATCAAGATGGTGTGGGTGAAATTTGGAATTCTTCCGCGACGTCCGGTGGTGGAATTCTGCCGCAGGTATTAATCCGAACCACGGGGAGTGTTCCTCAGAACACTCCCCGTGGTAGATGCGGTAGAAGATGCAGAGCGATCCGACATCTCTACGCAGCGCCAAGGGATCAAGCCGATTGGAGATCACATTATCATCGACGATTCGAGCCGCCCGGCATTGGACGCGGTCAAATGGAAGGAGCTGATATTGGGGCGCTCCAGCCCAGAGGTGAGAGGCCGGATCTGCGCCTTGTATAATTGAAGGCGGTGTGAAGGCATGAAATACTGCTTCGCCCTATTGAGCACGCCAAGTTTCTTAGAGGCTAGTTTAGCCTTTCCTTCCAAATGACCACGAAACTGCACATCTCTCGATATGTCGACGCCAAGTATCCCAATGCTGGCTGCGGCAGTTAGGGGAGTGCCTTCAAATCGTAGAGGAACGACGAAGGGTGATTTTTTGGCGGTAAACGCGCAAACTTGTGTCTTGTTGGGGTTAAATTGGACCAGGTTAAGTCGTCCCCATTCCGAGACTTTGGTCAACAGAGACTCGATTTCAGACACAAGTTTGTTCCGACACTCATCGACTTGTTCCCGAGAAATATTAGAGCGGCCAGTGTATAAGGCATATCCAGTGCTGTCATCCGCATAACAATGAATGCCGCTGGTTTGCAGCATATCATTGATATGCAGAAGAAACAGGGTTGGAGATAGTACACAGCCTTGCGGAACACCAGCATTAACAGACTTGAGGTCCGAGCATGTACCGTCGACAACGACCTTGATGCTCCTGTCTGCTAAAAAACTGGTGATCCACTTACATAATATCTCGGGAAGCCCATATGATGGTAGCTTCGCTAGAAGTGCTTTATGCCACACCCGATCAAAGGCCTTCACTATGTCCAAACTACCCGCCAGCGCCTCCCCCTTGCTCTCAACTGCCTCCGCCCATCGATGCGTTAGGAATATTAGAAGATCACCAGCTGAACGATTCCGTTGAAAGCCGCCCAAATACCGCCGGAGCTGGCAGTTAATTATGGATTCCATAATCCATAATTAAATGCAATGCAGTGTATTACATATAATATGTATAATAAAATAAAAATCTTAAATGTATGTATAGTATAAAAGTATTAAATATATTTCCGTTCTCTGGTACCCGTAATACAAGTTCTTCGAGAACTTATCACGGGATCAGATTGATGTGGTGTAAAAGCGTCCATAGATATTATTAAACAAAAAGAATTTTCTGATCAATAAACAGTAAAGCGCTTTACAGAAAGAGTTGCGAGTGGTTGCGGTAAAACAACTACACTATTTTATAATCATTATAATATTATGAGTAACAATTATTTGTAGAGAGACCAAAATTAAAAAAAAGAAAGAAAAATGTACGTTTCATATTTTTTTTTTTCGGAGGGATCTATGCTAATGGCCCGAAGGCCCTAATGCTTCATCGGATTAGTGTGAGCCCATTCGGCTCACTTTTGATTTAAAAAGTGGGGGATTGCCCCCCGCTTACCATGCAGTCTGCGACCACACGGCCTCCTGGCGTCGGTTGTGGTTGTGATTGTGACGTTGATGACGTTTCATAACAAGTGATAACAATAAGCTATCAATAAACACACCACAGTCCACTTGCCTAATAAAAAGCCGAATAAGAACAAAGTTGTAAAGTCTAACCTTAAAAAACTTATAACTACAAAACAAGTCTAATAAGTTGTAAAATAGAGCCAGTAGTTGTAAAATAAAACCCGCCATTACTTTTATATTGCAACTAAAACACTAAAATCATAACACTACAAAGAAATACCTCAAGATGTTATCGCGGTGTATCCGACCGCAAATACGTTGGCCATGCGCACGCGACCGTTGTCATAATCCAGCGGCTTCTAAACTTTAGTCTTCTAGTTACGGATCTCTTTATTTGGGGTTATTTGGGAATGGCACATTTGACACATACACTTACTTGCCGCCTAGACTTTGGAGTTTAATTTATTAAGACCTTCACGTCATTAATTGTCTATAGATACTAAATCATTAGTTGCTACCTCATAAAATTGTACTATATAAAATCATTGTGATTCGTACATTCTCTAAGAAAATGCGCTTTGCACTTTGTACTACGAACTTACCAGCATACGCTGCGTACCTACCTATACACAATAGGTAAGCATTATTAAAAAAAGGCAGTCTAAATACTAACACAGAAATTGCTTATAAGAATTATCATCAAATAATCTGGAAACCATTCCGCGGAACCAACTTTAAGTATAACAACACTAAGTAGGATTGACATTTACATGATACAGTAGAGTAGTAGAGTGTCGGCGCGAGCCATTACAATTACTGCGGTGTGTATGAGTCCAGTTTTTTATGGACAGGACATAATAATGTCAAGATTGTTCATAATCTGTTCTAGCCACACGATCTACAATTTATCTTATTTTGAGATTTTTCACCAAAACAATTTTGTGTTTTAAGCTTGGTTTAACACGGTTTTTACAAAAATGAAGAGAAAATGTCAGACATATAAACGTTCCATTCAAAAAGTAGTGCGTTTTATTCACGTACTACAAAAGGCTACATTCTTTTACGTGTTATGTTAGTAGATACCCACAAACCTACAAACATAATAAAACATGAAATGTTTTATAAAAATAAATAATAAAACGTACACAATGCAGTCGTTTTATTAGCTTTTTATATAGAGACAGTGAATATGTGTTGGAGACAATTTTGTAAACTCTATGTAATTATTTATACAAAATGTATGTCATAAAAAATAAAAAGGCAACTGATCATATAAGATCATCATCAGCCCCTATCCATCCACTGCTGAACATTTGCCTCTTCAATGAACGCCAAGACGAACGATCCCTTGCTATTCGCATCCAACCAACACTTCAACACGGCAACTGCACGGAGATCGTCTTTCCGCCTTCTTAATGGCCGACCAACATTTCGTCTACCCGAACGCGGCGTCCACTCTTGAACCCTATTGGCCCACCGGCCATCCGTTCTCCTGAGTGTGTGACCAGCCCACTGCTCTTCAACGAGCTTATTCTTCGCGTGATATCGGTAACTTTAGTTCTCTGTCTTCGTTTCGAATCCTATCTGCCAAAGAAACACCCAGCATAGCACGCTCTATTGTTGCATGGTGAGCTACTGCAAACTCATACGGCTAATTCATATATTCATAGTAACAATCCTAATGACAGGTAATTTATCCCATTATTAGTAAAAGTGGGGACGTAGGCGCGTCAGTGGCATGCAGTTTTTATCCACCTGGGCACAATCAGTGACCAGATGCGCTTGTACAAAGGAAATAACCACGTACCTATATCATTACCTTGTTCATAACAGCATAGGTTTGAACGATAGCGGAATCCACCTCATCAACATTCTTATGAATCTCATATACAACGATGATTTGCAAATCTATTGACACTAAAAAAGGGGTTACAAGGTTGGTATATTGTTAACCAATAAATCGATAATGATTCTTAGATTATGATGGTACTTGAGTCATATACATCGGTGATTACCGATTTTTAATTATGTAGACCAGAGCATTAATGAGAAATAAATTTGGATATATTATACTTGGTTTTATTTTATGTAGACTGGAAGCATTCAAATGATCAGTGATCATTAAGGTTCATCTAGTGGACATCCTTGGGTCACTAATGCCTTAAAAATATGAGTAACATACTTCTGACCTCTTAGAATCTAAATTAAAACGGAACTTCTATAGGTGTATAAGTAAGAACTTGATTTATTCGGAACTAAGTGGTGACCACGGCTAATTAATAATTTGATGATTATTTTTTATCGCCTATGTCCTAATCCAAGGTAAGCCATTACCATTTCAAATTTCAGCCAAATCAGTTCAGCCGTTTTGCCGTAAATGATCAACAAACGTCCAAACATCCAAACTTACAAAGTTTCGCCTTTATAATAAGTCAGATAATATGTAAAATGTAGAAATCATTATTGCTGCATGTTATTTCACTGTTTCACTCAATCTTCTATACGAATACCGGGTAATGGGCGATATGTCTATATTATTATAGGGTATAATTTCCAAATGTTTATCATCATCATCATCATCAGCCTCTATCCGTCAACTGCTGAACATAGGCCTCCTTTAATGAACGCCAAGACGGCCGATTCCTGTTTAAATGCTTATATAGGTACCTAATTGTGGAGTTTCAAAGGTAATTTGCTGTTATAACGCGTTTTGCATAACTATTTTGCTGAAGATAGTTTTTGCGCGGTTTCCATTAACTATCATATTGGATTCCGCTAGTGTTCATTGATTAATGGGATTTTCTTGCCTGTCCTGTGTCCGCACCAGCCATTATTTAATGCTCTTCTAATAAGGCGGGTACGGGCAATTTGCCTTTGAAATCTATTTAAACTTGACGGTGGTTGTATCTTTGAAATGTATATTAACATGTGGTAGGTAAATGATCTCAGTAAATTAATTTTATAAAAACAAATCTATTTTTTTCATCTTCATTTACCGGTGGGAGGGTAGCGCTGTGCCTCGCTCCCGGCTGCATGGGTACCACCATCTTGCTTGTTTCTCCCGTGAAACAGCTTTGCTGTGTTTCGGAGAGAAGGGCAAGACAGGCAGTGTAATTAATGGCACCGAGACTTAACATCTTATGTCTCAGGATAGGCAACATATAGATGAGTTGCCTGGGCTCGTTCCATGTAAACTAGTTGTATGTTCATGGGCGACGTTGACCACTTACCATCAGGTGGCACGTTTGCCAGTTTGCTTATCCAAGTAACATAAAAAAAAAACTATTGGCATACAAAAGTTCTAAGTCCTTTAGGACTCTTTCTCGTAGATTATAAAAAGAAAACATTTTGCCTGATCAGTTGAACAAGGGTTCGTATTTAAAGTCAACATAAACTGTTACCTGGACTTTTTATAATTATAATTCTCAACCATGTATTTAAAAAAATCTGCAAAAACTAGCAGGAGCTTTATTCTACAGTCAACGTCTTTTTGTTATATGTTATGGTTAACTATGACTGTCTGCCTTTTATGAAAGTGAACTAAAACTTAAGGGACTTCTCGGTCCCTAAATTAATTTTGAGATAATTTTCCACAAAAATTTAAAAACAAGAAAAAATAGCTTCTGCAACTCCTGTATAACCCAGATTATACAGGAGTTGCAAGGAATAGTGTGGGTCAAGCTTTAAATTAACCTCCTTTTAAAAACAAATATGCATACAATCAGTAAATGATGTCAAACTTACTTGCTCATTACAATGTGTGTCATGTCCAAAAATATTTTCATTTCTTACCACAACAATGCGGAATCTTATCCACACAATTACAAACATATTTTTGACATCTCCAAACTCTAAACCGAGCCAATGTCAGGTCACCGAACTTTCATTCTATATTCTTTTCGTCTCACTAACCCAAAATAAAAGTCCATTTTGACTCTGAATCAGAGGTCAGATCTAAGATTGAAATGTAATTAAAGAAAGGATGGCCTTTTTCACAACCATACTTGGCAAACAATGATCATCAAAATCTTTGGAACAAAAGTGTGCGTTGCGGCAAAAATATTATTGTGATGGGAATAAAAGACGGCAAAATATTCAAACGGTGAACGGTTCCTATAAAACGAAGAGATATCATCAGCATTGCATATATATCTATATATGCAATGCTGTTGCCATGTATTAATGTGCATTCATATTTTTATCCATATTTTACTATGAGCAAGTTTTAATTTTATTTATGGATGCTGTTTATCATTTTCACAGATCTTCTGTTGTTCTCAATTATATAAAAAACAGACAAACATCTTCGAAATGTAGTCGGTTTTTAATTAAATGAAAAATGCGTTCGACTGTTGGTCTAATTTGATAACGTGTTCATCATCATCGTGTTCACATTAATATTATTTTTATTTTAGCTAAGATAGAAAACTGGCAGATAAAGTAGGTTATTTGTTGTAATTTTGTACGAGTAAATAAGAAGAGACGTGTTCATTTTAGTTTGTTTATATTGGAAAATTACAATAAATCGTTATCAGCACGATTATTTTCTTGACCTTTGACTCAACAGAGGAGGTATCAATCTTTGTCCTCATAGCAGTCTCCAGTTTTGTTGAACTTTCCTTTGACACTTCGTTAAGTAATGCCAGTCAGGTTTGCCCAGTATCATAAAAGAGTTCATCTGGGTCTAACCCTTTTATTACAATTTGCTTCAAAGAATCTAGGTCTTGGAGTCAGTAATTATCGTATTACCATTACCATACGTGTACACTGGATCAACAAATGCTTACAAACGGGCGCTCGCCACAAACCATCTAAGCTGAAGGATGGTATCGGTAAATGGGGTGTTCATTTACCTTATTTAAAAATTAATCTAAAATAATAATTCATAAAGAAAAATCAATTTAAGACAACCGTTAAATCACGTATTGAGAAAGCATTAGAAAACTTTAAAAACCAAAGTCATGGTCCAGCTGAGTTCATAGAAAGCCGTTGACAATTTGTAACTGCGAACGCTATTAGGTAATGTGGCATCCGGCATGCAAACGGCAATTTGCCCGGCAATTTGCCAGGCTCGCGTCATCTGGCTCGTGTGGCAGGTAATCACGTGTGACAGAAATCCGATCACATCAAGCAATATAATTTCCGCATTTTTGCGACATCGACCACTGTCCTCAATTGAATACTAGACAACAGAAATTATCATATTGTTTTTTATCATATGTATAGAAAACATTTAAGTTTAATTTTAGATTTACTAAAACTATCCTTATATTATGTACTACGTACGCACTCGGTATTAAGTCAGTGCTAAAAACTATAGAATGAAAAAATAATTTTAAACATAATATTTTTGTTAGTAAAAAAAGAACAAGGTATAATTGTCATTTGGACATCTTTATGGAAATGGCTCTTTCGGAATCCCATATTTTGAGATTGAATCTTGGAAGACAATACGGTCTCTTTTGGTCTAAGTTTACAGTTTGACTTAGAAGGTTCTGGGTTATCCAATCTTCAGTGCTTAGGCATACTGTTATTTTTTCATATTATAAATACTTGTTCCATACTTCTTTTAATTTATAAAACAACGGACTTTATATCAATCATGAACAGAACATCACTCAAAAGTAGCCTGTTCATGTTATCCATAATCTAACAGAAAAAAAACCTTAATTGTTTTTATGCTAAAGCTCTATGAATTAAGTTTTTTTTAATTGAGTTAAAGAAAATAAAAATACTTTTTAGAATCAACTAAAGTTTTGAACATTGAGCTATTGAATTAAACCAACAACTACCTTCTAAAAAAAATTGTAATCAGAAATGGTTTATATGTTAAGTTTCAATAAAAAAACTATGGTCATATTCAATTTAAGTCTTGTGTAGATTTATATTATGCAACAATCGCGCTTTTTTCTAAACTGAATAAAATTACTATCAATTTATATGAATATGAGTTCTCATCGTCACACTGCATTAACTATATTACATAAGTGCCTTATATAAAAATGCAAATATTGTTAACGATTGTTTTGTTATTAATAAAACTTGAAATGAATAAATATATAAACAACGAAACTTAAGTAAAAATATTTTTTGTTGTTTTGTCTGTTTTTTTTTACGATAAACTTTAAAAATAACAATTATGTAATGATCAAGTTAAATTTATTTTATATGCTGAAAGCATTATATTTCTTAGGTCGATGCAAAAGTTCGTGTCCTCATATAGTAAACAATTGTGTAATTTTTTTAACTAATCTTAAATTAAAGCGTATTCGGTATTAAAGTTTGAAGGTCAATACTTTTTATGTAATTATTTTTGTAAGGAGAATTGTGAATGTTTTTATTGTGGAAAAAAATAAGCACAGTGCGGTTATTATGGCGACACGGATACTTTAGAAGGATCTGTACCTCTACCATGAGTTTTGTTACAAGCGTAAATGACATAACTATAGTAGTTACGTAAAACGCAACACGAATAGAAATCGATCATATTAAGATATGATCGAGATTAGAAATTTGATTTGAGCTGATCTGAAAAGAGTTCTTTACAATATTTCACGTGACTGTTTGGAAACACATTTAAAATAATAAAATAAAAGGATGTGACATTTTGTACTGTAGAGCACATGTCCCTCGGAGAAGATGAAGTACCTAATTTAAGAAATATTTAACAATTTAATAAATTTAATAATGTAAATCAATTTAAAATATATATAAAAATGAGCGAGATGGAGTAAGTTCTCTACAACTTAAGATTCCGGAATCATGTGGATCGATATAATAATAACGTAACAACATATTGTTATCATAACTTAACTAAATTAATGTGAAAATAATTTAAAAAATTACTATTGATATATAATGTAATATAACAGATTGATATATATGTAAAGATTGCCTGAAGAAGGTCCAATATAGGACTGAAACGTTGCAAGAATTTACAATTTGGTATTTTGTTTGGCACCTTAAGTCCACTTCCCTGATAACTACTGCACCAATAATTCTAACTTTTTGGATGTTTTTGACTCAAGGAGGTCGTCAGAAATTTTGAATCTGTGAAGGAGTCGCATATTTAGAAATATTAAAAAACATTGCTTCAGTTGGTTTGACTACATTGAATATTTTGTTGCTTTCATTTTTTACTATCATTACATTGGTATATTATAGTAATCATATCTAAGAAAATTATTGTATTACTCTATAGGTACTATAATATTATATTAATATTTATGTTTTCGACATGGTCAGCCCCTTTCCATCTCATTTATTTATTATTATTTAAATTTATTGCCGTCCGCTTAGTAACTCAATGTTTGATGCTTTAAACTTAAACAAGTGCTTTCTAAATATTCGTAGGTCTTTACTGAATATAGTTATTTTACTGTATTACCCTACGTGGACTCAGAAAAAGCAGACAGCTAACTAAAACAACTAATGCTCCATTGTTCGGAAGATGCTGTACCTTGATCACCACATCCACGGAAACCGTTAGACGCATTATGATCAATACTTTATCGTTCCTGATCTATTGTAAAGCTACCTTCCCTGGCTAAAAACTATCCTACATACAGTTTCATTACAATCGACTATCGAGTATATGAAGACATAAAATTGGTACTTAAATTGACATTTAAACTGGCTTAAAGCAATTTCAATGTGTGCTTTGAAAGAGCTTTTTATATTGATTGTATAGTTCCTTACTGAAGCATAAGTCTTTGGAAACGATTTCCTTTATCGTGTATTAATTTGAACCAATTTGATGACTTCGGTCGGTTTTGAAGATTCTTTGTTATTGAAATCGACTTAGAAGAGCAGGAACTGTAGTTACATGGTAATTACTGACCGTCGACTTGTTGTTATCTTACGTCTCCGGATAAGCAACACGTGAATGAGTTGCCTGGGCTAGTTCCAGGTAAACTGGGTTATGTTCACGGGTGACGCTGACCACTTACCATCTTAAGGCTTGCGAGTTTGTGTGTGTGTGTGTGTGTGTGTGCGTCAACTAACATAAAAATAGATGCAAACTTATACACGAGCGACGATGGCCTAGTGGCTACCTATGGGCTTGGCCTCTTGATTGAGAGCCGAGAGGTCTGGGTTCGATCCTGACCCACCCCGCGTCCCTGTGATGCCTAGAAATGGGTTTTTCTAAATTTCTACGTGCACCTGAACGTGAGACCATCGATTGCTCACCGGTGAAGGAAACACCGTGAAGAAACCTGCGTGACCTATGAGATTAAAAGTCTTTGAAGGTGTGTGAAATTCACCAACCCGCATTGGGCCAGCGCATCGGTGAACTATGGCCCAAAAACCCTCGAGACCCGTGTCCAGCAGTGCAACATATAAGGGTTGATAATTGATATTATTATATTATATTATTATATTAAACTGGCATCTAAGATACAGGCCAGGCCTAGTTTAGATGCTAGAAGACTAGATTCCTAAATAAACAGTCAGGTAACACTTGTTTGTAACTTACGTAATATTGTGTACTTATGATAATAAATAATAATAATAATAAATAATAATAATAAAATAAAAAAAAACTTATACAGAATATGTAGGTAGAAAAAATGTGTATAAAGCTTTACCTATGTTCATTATCCTATATTCCCACGAAACTAGTTGCATCGCTGCATCATGGATTCTAATTAAGTGTCTAATGAGTCCGTATTAATATTTCATGTCTACCTGGAGAAAGGGTTAGTGTTCGCTATCAGAGCTTTATTAATGTGAGTAATGTTTATGAGACCATTAAAAATACACTTTTTAGATATTCGTTAGAACTTACAACTGCTGTTGTGGTTTATTAAGGTTTTCACAGTTTCGATTTTTCTGATACTTTTTATTGGTATTCCAATTGTCAAAAAGATTAATTTTATTTACGCAGAATGAAATCCGCAAATAACACTTTTACAGTAACATAGGCATAATTTATTTAGACAGTACCAAACTAAATTAAAAAAAGATTTGCGAATTCACGCGTTTTTATTAAGAAATCACGTTAGTCATAGTTAACTTATTCCGACTAAGTAAAGTTGTACTCTACAATCTATAATATAATAAATTATAGTTAAAAAAAACTAAAAAACACGCTTTAATAGAAAACCCAACTAAAAATTTGAAAATAATTTTTAATAGATGAATTAAATGGGTTAACAAAATTACTTATTGTAAAAAAGCGTGGTGCTTGTAACTAAGTTTCTTTTTTAGAAATAGATACCGATGAAATATTTTTAATAATGAATATTGAGCACCTCACGCTTTTTTACAATAAGTAATTTTGTTAACCCATTTAATTCAATTATTAAAAAATATTTTCAAATTTTTTGTTGGGTTTTCTATTAAAGCGTGTTTTTTAGTTTTTTTTAACTAAGTATAATTTATTTTTTACTTTTTAGTGTCGATTTTTTTTAAGATTTTATAAATTTAAAGTACTCTACTAATAACAATCACTTTAGAAATGAGTGAGAGACTAAAAAAACACAAGTGATGTAGGTAACTTGCGCGCCTTACGCCTTCCTAGCATGTGCTATCCTGATTATCCTGATCAGGATATTGGAATAATTTTATCAAATTATTGTATTGTCATCGGTCCTCAATAAATCTACAAAGTTTGAACAAAATCTGGTCGTTAGAAGTGGGTCAAAATCATGTTCAAAGATTCCATTACATACATAGATACATAGATACAACCCAAGCTAATAAAAGCGTGTTAAAAATGAATCGCTGAATGTGTTGCTAAGTCGAGCGGCTCGAATCGTCGATAGCAAGGTTATCTACAATCGACTTGATTCTTTGGCGCTGCGTAGAGATGTCGGAGCGCTCTGCATCTTCTACCGCATCTACCACGGGGAGTGTTCTGAGGAATTGTTCGGACTAATACCTGCAGCAGAATTCCACCACCGGACATCGCGGAAAAGCTCCAAATTTCACCCTCACCATCTCGATGTTCGTAAATCCACAACAACTGGATTTTTACGGCATTTCCTGCCTCGCACAACAAATATATGGAATCAGCTGGTGTAGCGGGTGTCAGTGGATGTCGCTATCACTTACCATCAGGTGAACCGACTGTCCGTTTGCCCCCTCTTCTATAAAAAAGCGCAAATCTCGAGAGCAGCTGAACCGATTTCGCTAATTCTTTTTTATAATATTCCTTGAAGTACGAGGATGGTAGGATGTCGACCTCTGTGGCTCAGTGGTAAGCGCGTTGGCGCTCAAGCCGGAGGATCGAATCCTGCCAGGGAACAAAAAGTTTTCTGTGTTCCTGGGTCGTGGATGTGTATTAAATATGTGTATTATATAATAAAAATCTTAAATATATGTATAGCATAAAAGTATTAAATATATTTCCGTTGTACTCTGGTAGCACATGTTAACGGCTCGCCGGAGGAATGTCTGATTAAAACAATTGGTTCTTCTCCATTACAATATATTTGGGCAGAGTAACGCCCTTCACAAATTATACTAGTAGAATACTCCTAATTGCGCTATTGGCGCCTTTTTATACTACATTGATGTAGTCAATAGAAGGACTATTTATGAATTACAATTATTATAAATATCGTCATAACATTTCTTCTTTCGGAGTTCTTTCGGAGAGAAAAATTAAAAAAATTGCCTACAAAAGATTCGATACTTAAAAGTCAATTTGAACTTTAATACCCATATCATAAAGTTGAAGTGTTAGTGGAGGGGTTGCGGGAAGGCAAAAGCAAAGAACGGATGTTATTTTTTTTAATTTCTCCAGAGCGAAGTGTGTGCGGGCAGCTAGTTACTAATAAAATAAAATATATGTTCATTTTATATTTAGTTTAACTTTCTTTTTTTATGTTATTTGGATAGGCAAACTGGCAAACGTGCGTGATGGTTAGTGGTCAACGTCTCCCATGAACAAAATCCAGTTTACCAGGAACGAGCCCAGGCAACTCATTTATGTGTTGCCTATCCTGAAACATAATCTCGGTGCCAGTAATTACACTGCCTGTCTTGCCCTTCAAGCAAGATGGTGGTACCCTTTCCATTTCCATACCCTTTCTTGTACTTCCTTGTAAATGTTTTGTTCCGTTCTTATCAAATATTTTAGCGACACGAAAAATACAGATACATTGAAAAAAATGCATATACTTAATCTATATACTTACTCTAATCTATAATTACACAGCGAATAATTTTTCATCAAGATTACAAAGACACGTAATAAAGACGTCCATATAGAATATATTAATATTTAATTTCATATATTTAGTATACTTTCTAGTAATAAAATATAACGACAGTGCATTATAATAAGTTTTTAAGCATAATATTATATAAATACAATTTTTTATCACAATTCTTTTTAGCGTGAAATTGCATTTTAGGTCATCTAAATAGGGAGAGGATTACTAGTTTCCAGAAGTTATTTAGTTGGTCTATAGAAGAAGATGATGTCCAACAGCAGAGGCTGATAAGGGATTATCTATAAATTACGTCACAGGAATTTCAAGATATTTCGACCCCTGCCCGTCCTTGTCACAGTTGGTCACATTTGTGAGACTCCCCCATTTTTACTATGCCCCTAATGATGACAGTAGAATAGTTGTAGCCTTAGATATTGGTAGTAGATAAGACAGAGTAGTTTGCAAGCTTCTATTAAAAACCAGTTTGGAGCGACCTGTGAATATGATGTTGATACGTTTAATGGATATTTATACAATGATGTTTGACCCAACTTGAGAGATGAAATAGTTTTGTGCACTATTGTCATGTCTTGTTTTATTTATGTCAAAAGGAGGCAAACGAGCAGTCGGAGCCTTACGGTGACTACCAACACATCCGCACAACCAGAGGATTTGCAGATGCGTTGCCCTACCCACCATGGTTCAGGCCTTGTCGTGGCGGTGGGGCTAATAATATATATAATAAAATACCTAGGGTGAGCCGCTGCATCTTGGGCGAAGCTAATTGAGCCAAGGGGGCTCTTTGCACCCCTCTTATAAGAAGAGGGGACATAAGAGCAAGGGGGCAAGGGGTGAGGATGGGAACCTCATCCCATTGTACTGTCCCGACGTTGGGAGGGGTTGTTCTATGGTGCGGGACATCCCCTCTGTGGAGGTGGCGTCGATCTCTTGCAGGACTGACTAGCCGTCGAGGTGCCCTGTTTGTTTACTAGATCCGGGGCACCTCACCAAAGGCGGCATTGGTGGCACTCGCCGGGTTTTAGTGGGTAGAGCTGCGTCCACTTACCAGCAGACGGGCGCAGCGAGTCCCACATACCCACGTGGGCACACCCAGTCCCCCGCGGGATGCCTCAGAGCATTTCCCGGCGTTAAAGAAAAAAAAAAAGATGCGTTGCCATTCTTTTCCCTATCCCGCCCAAAGGGCCACTGGAAACTCACAAATCATACCCCGAAAAACTGGTATACTATGTGTTCATTGAGGGAGGCCTATGTTCAGCAGTGGACGGAAAGAGGCTGATGATGATGATGTGTAAATTAACATTTGTCAAGCACGTACTAATTGGTTAATTTATCACAAGTTAATTAACGGCACGCTCTTCTTCCATTAACACCGGAGGAATTCCTCACCAATTATATTATAATTACGCAATAAATAATATAAACACGTGCGTTTTATGGCAAATTATACGAAATATATTTTAATTTAACTTTTACCTTCTGTTATCGATGTTTGTAAATGCAAATAGATTATATTTTTAATAATATGACATGGTCAAACAACATCCTCGGCCTAGGCGTCGATGCTAAAACCTACCGAGTAGTAAGTTTAGGACTATATAAGTGTAAAAACCTGGGCTGGAGTCCCACAGGGCTCCGTGCTGTATCCGACCTTGTACAACTTGTATACCTCCGACATCCCCGAACACCCGGCGGTTAAACGGGCTCTCTTTGCAGACGACACCGCTCTGTATATCACCCACCCCTCAGCCGCAAGGGCTTCTACCATCCTCCAGCGTGCCGTTACCGAGCTGGGGGAATGGTTCGCAAAATGGAGGATTGATATGAACCCAGAAAAAAGTGCCTCCATAAAATTCTCACGTAGGAGGGTCACAAACAGACGACCTTATCGTACCATGAAACCGATAAGGTAAACAATATAGAAATACCCATAGTAGATCAGGTAAAATACCTGGGGATCACCCTAGATAGGTCGATGTCATTTAGACCACACATAGAGACAGTCACCAAAAAGGCCAAATTCGTCTTGAGCCGTTTATATTTAACAAAAACAGCAAATTGTCCCTCAGGCATAAGCTAAGCCTGTATAAAACTTGGATACAAGTAAGTACCCATTATGTCATACTCTTGTGTCGCATTCGCGCATGTGCCACAAAGTCGACTTAATGCACTACAAATAGTCCAAAATATTTTTTTACGCATGGCAACCGGTTGCCCGTGGTATGTAAGAAACATCGACCTGCACAGGGACTTCAGATTAGAGTCCGTTAGGGGCCACTTCAAAATGACGTCAGAACGTCACTTTGAAAAGGCACTCCTCCACCCAAACCCGCTCATCGTGAGCGCGGCAAACTATGCCCCAGATAGCTCAGTTCCAATTAGACATAGGTTACCTAAGCATGTTATAACAGATCCAGCTGACGAAATCTCTCAGCTACTAATGCGCGACGCAAAAGCGCGACGCGAACGTCACAACATATACAGAAGTACAACACACGGTGCTAGGTACACCTGCACACCGCTTGGGCCTCGGGTTCGTAAGCGACGTCGAACCCTACACATGGAAACCACATTGATCCGGATCGATCGCGGAAGCTTAGGTTTGAATCCGATACGAGTAGACACAAACCCAGACCGCGCAAACAGCGCTAGCACTACGCTACCGCTAGATTGCTTGGGCTTGGGAGGGATGAGGGCCGGCCCTCATGATGAGGGTTAAATTCAACCGTCAAAGATTCGTCGACCGTATTGGATTTGACTAGACCAAATCCTGCTCTCCCAAACAGCGCGCGCGATGAACCGCGCCCCCTGCTGGGAGCGGAGGGGGGCGTCCCCCTTTCGAATATTTCTTAAGTGAGCCATCTGCTCATTTACTGTACCGATTGAGCTTAAAGGCCATCAGGCCGAAAAGTCTAGCCCTTCCAAAAAAAAAGTGTAAAAACCTTATTAAAATTATAAACACGAAAGTTTGTAAGAATGTATGGATATGTTTGTTACTCTTTTACGCAAAAACTAGGTACTGAATAGATCCCCACCAAGGTTCAAGCCTTGTCGTGGCGGTGGGGCTTAGTAGCCCAAGGTGTGCCCAGCAACTGAGGGGCCTCTTTGTACCCCTCTTATAAGAAGATGGGACAAAAGAGCAGGGGGCAAGGGACGAGGACGGGAATACCCCATTGTACTGTTCCGACGAAGCGAGGGGTTGTTCTGTGGTGCGGGATAACCCCTCTGCGGAGGTGGCGTCGGTCCCCTGAAGGGCTGACTAGCCGTCGAGGTGCCCTGTCTGAAGAAATAAGCAGAATTACCGGTAAAAATAAATTCTTTGGCGTTGTGCTTGTAACAGATGAGAGAGGTGTATACCACACATTCGCTCACATTACTCTTGTCCTTGTCTAACCAACACAATGCTGTTGAGGCTGGAATCAATAACAGACATTCCTTGTCTTTTTATGACTTTATTTTGATCAAATTTCCTTAATTTGCGTAATGTGAAAAATCTTAAATAAAAAAAACCTGTTTCATTTTGTCACTATTGTGTATATTTTTCCAGTTCAGAAGGAATAAGTGCGTCCGGTCTACATAGATGCTTAATCTATTTTTATCTTCTCTAGGTTAATGGCCAGGACAGGTGTCTCATCATCATCAGCCTTTATCTATCCACTGCTGAATATAGGCCGCCTTCAATGAACTCCAAGACGACCTTTGCCACTCACATCCAACATTAACCGGCCACTGCACGGAGATCGTTATCCCACCTGGTTAATGGCCGACCAACACTTCGTCTACCTAAAAGCGGGATCCACTATTGAACCTTATTGGCCCATCGGCCATCCGTTCTGGGTGTATCCGTCCACAAGTAGTATTTAAGATAGTTTTATGTTATTCATCTTCTAAGTTTTTTTTTTTGTGTGTTCAGTTTTACCACCTAACTTAAACATAAAAATGTGATTGTGAAGTCAAATTGTCAATATTTCCATTTACCACGGAACTTACACGGAGTAGATTGGAAAATTTAAAAAATAACAAACAAATCACCTGACATAATATGTAACGTTTTACTTTGCTAATTGATATTTACGCAACTAACAAGCAACAAAATTATTTATTATAATTGTGTCCATATAATTATTAAACTTGTTTTGGCTAAACGGCTCGTTTAAATTATATAACTTAGATTATCGTTAATGGTGAGTTTGTTACCAGTGGTGATTCGTTAAAAGTTCGAGTTCGTTTGAGGTCAAGTAATTTTGACAATTACGCTTTACATATGCCTATTAATGTTATTTTAATACGTCCTCATACTATAATAGATAGATACGAAAATACTGACACGCGCACAGATGTTTTTCGACGTCTCGACAAAACGTTTTCGCTGTGATTACTGTGACTGTGTATAGTCCGAGAGCTAACCAGTAATGACACAATAGGCATTAGGTATTATAAATTACTTATAAAAATCATTTTAATTCTGATTTGTAAGTTAGAACATTATACCAAACTTGATGGGATATGATGAAAGAGAAGACATTACTAGATATTTTTTTATTTTTTAACATTGGTGTTTAAAAATACTACCATTTTTACTGAATAATAATAATCAAATAGCGAGAAAAAAGGCGTTTCATAATAAGTATTTGTAATCAAATTTAAACATTTTATATTCAAAAACTAGAATATTCCGAATTGTAATAAATAGAAAATATTATACACTATTTGATATTCATGTACCACTAATTTAAATATTATTTCTATAAATGGAATCTTCTCTCAGTCAATGCACTTGGCTTTAAATTGAAGACTGTTTGGATAGTGAATACCAAGTGAATACAACTCTTAAACAGATGCGACCGTCGTATTCAATCATAAAAAGCACTCGATGAACTATTTAGTACTTTTTGTTGTGCTCCTAATGCTTGAGCGAATTCTAAAGAAACATTAGACTATACAGAATCGATGCTTTACCGTACATGTAATAATTGACCAGTTAACGGATGGTTTTTATGGTTTACATCCTTAACGGCATTTATATCAAAATCTTCAC
This sequence comes from Helleia helle, assembly GCA_963853865.1. Lineage (NCBI taxonomy): Eukaryota > Metazoa > Arthropoda > Insecta > Lepidoptera > Lycaenidae > Helleia > Helleia helle. Next base: position 10,710,527 of record OY971433.1, on the reverse strand, counting down.
TAATTATAATAAAAATTTGGATAAATTTCAATCATCATCATGAACATAATAATCATTATCATCGTCTGCTTGTTAGCATACTTCCACAAAAAAACTTTGGATTACCAAAAATGTAATTTACTAGAGATTCTGGCGCTGTCGACTAGATGGATATGAAAGCTTAATAGAATTGTCGAGGTTAAAAGTCACATTAGTATTAAATATTAATTCATTCATAACCTTTATATCGGAATGCGGGTTGTCTAATGCGTTTATTAAGAGGTGAAGTATGCGCAATACTTTGACTGCAGGTTCTACCATGTAACCTATATTAATTTATCGGATTGATCTACCAACAAACGGTATAATTTATTTTCAGGATCCCAGGGATTATCTTTTCCCATTACATTGTTATTGTCATCATCGCCAGCTAGATCCTAAAAAGAGGTTTATATTGGACTAGAAACCAAGTTATGAGTACCTGTGATCATTAGGTACCTAATGATCACGTAATATGCAAACAACGCGCTTAAAGAAACTAAGGGTGTCTGCCAAGGGTCAAAAGGAACTGCGCTTCATTTTCTACCTTTGGTGGTTCACCTTCAGTCACGAGATACGGAAACAAGATTGTTGCCTCATGTTGTGGTGTTGATGGTTAAAAGTATACAATCAACAGTGCAGAGTCGCACAATTGGAATAACTTATAAAACTCCTAAATCCAAGCGCATCATCACACGATGTAACCACTTACATGGCGTGTACCTTATTATTTTTGTCTCATAAACCGTAGGGCTGTAAGCCATTGGAGACGTCACGTCTCATCGGGATGATGCGCGTGCGCAATAAACGATTATCCCACATACAGAATGCAATATGCGCCGTACTAATGACCGCACGTAACCAAACTCGACGGCGCGGCGCAACGGATTTATCATTAAAACGATCGATTTAATGTAAGATTACCTATGGATTTGCGTAATAGAACAATAATGTTGAATAGATATTGAAATTTTACTGTATGTATAAATGGATATTCGGAATTGATGCCGTGGGATTGCAAGGTTACCTATTTAGAATACACCATTTACCTGCGGGTGGTCAGGGTACACAGAGGTCTAAGAATGTTATCTAGTAGTGAACTTGATGCGACTGAGCAGAACCTCTCTACCGGTGGGAGGGAAACGCTGTGCCGCCCTCTCGGCTGCATGGGTACCAACCATCTAGTTGTTTCTTCCGTGAAATAGCGTTGCTGTGTTTCGGAGAGAAGGACAAGACAGGCAGTGTTATTATTGGCACCGAGACTTAACATCTTATGTCTCAGGATAGGCAACACATAGATGAGTTGCCTGGGCTCGTTCCGGGTGGACTGGTTTATCTTCATGGGCGACGTCGACCACTTACCATCAGGTGGCACGTTTGCCAGTTTGCCTATCCAACTAACATAATATATATATATATATATATATATATATATATATATATATATATATTATATTTATTGGTTTTATCATGTTTGCGTCTTAATTTCATCAATCCTCTTTCACTATAACATTTTTTTTATATGTTAGAATTGTCTAAATCCTATATTAATTTAGATAATATTTCAAGCTACCGTGACCATTGTTTTAGATCTTCATTATGATGCCTTGTAAACCGGTATCTCGTAAATTAAACGATAAAGTCCACATGATGTAATCATATTTCTCCTAACTGGCTTGTTAGAAGAAATGTTATCTAAATAGAGTAGATGATACCATATTTCTATGATCATAGCGTTTGACCATTTTATTTGAAGTGGTGCAGCATAATTACTGGCACCAAGACACTCTTACTTCATGAAAGACTCTTCTCGGTTTGGCACAATAAGATATTGATGGTCTCGCGTATACTTATTTTCGCACACTTTAACCATTGAATGGCTTCACTTATGATGGTGTTTGACTGTCAAAACAATGTCAGCGAGCATATACAACGTAGACAGAGTAAAACTATAGACTGCTGGATAATGCTCACTCCCACATAAAAGAGATGTGCTTATTACAATAATTAAGGGAAAACAAGCACAAGACTATACTATTGGCATCTCTCAGTGCGTGCTGATTTTTTTAAGGTCAGCAACATATCTTGCTACACAAATTTTGACATTTGTAATTTGTTTACAACACGTTTACAACCTGTAGTCAGTCGTGAAGTGTTGTGTTAGTATTTTTTTAATGTAATTAACGAATATGTTGGTAATTTAAAAAAAAAAGGTGAATAAAAACATATTCTGGAATACCCTAACAATGGTTTGGTACAGTATAATTAATTGTAAAAGTGGTAGTGACCGGAAAATTCCAACATTGACTTTTCACTCGTAAGTTCATATTTTATTTCATATTGTGGTTAATTATAGTTGAATAACGATATAATAATATGTTATCAGTATTTATGTATACATACTTTTATTGGGTTATAATTCATAAGTTAAATTGAAAAAAAAGATAATAATATTGCTTTTGTGACGTCTATAATTTTAACATTGCTAGTACCTACTATGTTTTCCCTTTTCCCAGTAATGTGTGTTATTAATATTTTGATTGAATTTATCTCCAAAAGCTATCCTTAAATTAAAAGTTAGATACCGATATATTTTAATTTAAATCATAATAGTTATAAGGAACTTTTGGTGGAATTTTTTAAATAAGAAAAATATTACTCATAGAAATTTAAATAAGGTTCATTTTTCATACAATATTCTGAGTTCGTAACGAAATATAATTGCTTCATTTTAAATTTTCTAGAATAGTTTTCAATTAATTTTAAATAAGTTTAAATATTTTCAAAATAGAGAAATATTCAAATTTTTCATATTTCAGCTTGGAGGTACTGATGAGAGAAATGAACCCATGGCATATATGAACACCTACTTCTATACCATTCACAAAAACAATGAAAGAGCAACCAATACCTGTGAAATTTGATGCAGTAACTGTGCCCTGTTTACGTTCCTCTGTCTACATTCTTTGTCATTACTTAATTATCATACAATAATATGGTTGCTATGCAAGAACTAATTTAATTAATATTTCTTTATTTCAAAGAAACAAGCTTTTTTTACTCTTATTTTCCTCCTTTCTTTTCCAGTATTCTTATTTTTCTAATAAGACTTTTGAGAAATTTATAAACATGTTTTTTTAAACATTCCACACAATAATATGTGTAATGTAAAACATTACACAAGCTAAAAAGCTTGTCATGTTTTTTATACATATATTTACTATTTAGGGTTTGTCTTAAAGTAGGCAAAATGATTTTGTATGGCAACAACCATTTTAGACGTCACTTCAATATATCCATCTCATGTCGCCACGGCTAGCAGCAGTCTATAGGATTCTCTGTCTACGATATAATAACTAGAATAGAGCGGTAATAATATGTGTTTTGTATGAAATTCCGCCAAATTTGTGATGCGAGGCTGCACCGGTTCTGCGCTCTGATGATGCCCATTGATGATTGGCTGATGGAACGTACATGCAGATCACTAGTTGGTTAAATTGCTATTACGTCAGTGACAAACCACTGATCAGTTTCGGAATTTAATGGCTCACATTACTTCTCTATCCGGTTATATGCTCGATGACGATTTCCCTGCTTATTTTGTCCAGTAGATATCTCATATCTACTCTACCTACATTATGTTGGCATATTTTGCAACTCCTATATTATATAGTTAATAAAAGTTATACGAATCTCATTGTAGATCCGGACCGTTCCAAATATCACGTAAACGACTACAAAGAACGGGTCACGGGTCACTCGTAAGTGTCCGGAATTCTACGCTCATTGTCCACAAAACACGTTTGACAAACCGACACATAGCGTAAATGATATTAAAACTAGCGCTGTCTGGTCTAAACGCTTGATTATCACAAGAGTATTGTCCGCTGCTGGTACTCGGAAATGTTCAACAGTCAACTACAAGACACGACAAACAAGTTGCTTAATGATATGACGTTTATAAGCGGAAAAGATATACCTACGTACTGAATTAGTCATACTTTTTTTTGATATCGCAGGGAAATCCTTTATGGATGTAGTCAGGATCTTCGGGTAGATGGGACTCGCACCTGGGAGTGCCCTACCCTGAATTAGCCATACTGATTTTTGGGCGAAATGTATTTAATTTTTTGAAGTGAAAACTTTTTTTGGCGCACCGCACAAAGATTTTTGTAGGGTAAACATGAGGCCGAGCCGTCACGCTCGGAGGTGAAAGACTCGATCGGGTGAACTCGGGTCGACTTGGGACTGCTGCTGATGATGTATGTATTTTCAAGGATTCCCTCGTGGCTACTAATTTATTATTAGCTATTATACAGAAATTTTCAAATTACTAGATATACAAAATACTGCACTGAGACCACGATGAACCCAATATCCCACATCCCCTTCTCCCCTCTAACACCGATCCCCAGGCCACTGAAGACCAGGCTATTTTACTGCAAGAAGAATCACCATAACAAATATATTTTATGGAACTCATTACCACGTGTCTGAGTGCTCGAATTTTGGCGAGGATATCAAAGTAAGCCATATTCAACTATAAAGATATCGTTTTAATTTTATCGATGTGTATACAATTTTATCGACTGTAAAATACGTATAAGATTTTATTGGGCTGTTTAAATGTTTTAAATTAAAAATAATATAGTACGGTGATATGTTTGTATGGATGTGCGTATGTGAGACAAAGGTCTATTTTGTTATAATCCCGGGTCACAGAGTGGGAGGGATCTGGGTGCAATTCTGACCGTGCACATATGATAATTTAAGTTTTAATTTTTTTCATATAAATTCTAACAATCTAAGATAACATCGCTTGCTTAGATACAGAAATGGCGATAGGGAGAGGTGTATGAACGTCAACAAAGTCATAAATATCTAGCCTTACATCCTGACTCATTTCTAAGATGGGAATCGTCCTCAACATACATATTCGAAAAGATAGGGTGAGACGACTTTGAACTAGATAGGACAGCGACGATCTTTGTGACCTGTTCTGATTGATTGCGGGTGATAAGGGATTGGTCACTTTGACATTCATTACTACGTCCAGCAGGACGAAAATAGGCTGATAATGATGATGCCGTAGCTCAACGTGCTATGGAGCGTGCTATGCTGGGTTTCTTTGACAGATAGGATTCGGAACGAAGATATCTGCCAGAAAACTAAAGTTACCGATATCCCGCAAAGAGTAAGCTCGTTGAAGAGCAGTGGGCTGGTCACACACTCAGGAGAACGGATGGTCGATGGGCCAATAGGGTTCAAGATTGGAGGCCACGCTTAGGTCGGCCATTAACCAGGTGGGAAGATGATCTCCGTGCGGTGGCCGGTCTTGGCGTTTATTGAGGGAGGCCTATGTTCAGCAGTGGACGGATGGAGGCTGATGATGATGAATGATGATTATGATGATGATACATACATAATATAAAGTAAGCAGAATGGTGAGTGATAGTTGTACAGTGGTGCCGGCAGCTAGCGGTAATAGCATGGAGTTTAGCTTGCCAACAAACAGATCGCTGTCATAGATCATACGGGAACACTTAGAATGATGTATTCTAAGCTCTGTCAGCTAATCGTATGTCCTATCAATATTGTTAATGTGAAAGTAAGACTCATGTTATTCGATTAAGCACAAGCAATTGAAATTTTGCAGGCGTATAGATCATGAATTGGATAAAATACCTTTATCCCGGTATTATACTTTTCCTAATAATTCTTAATCTTATTTTTATTGTTGATGGCAATGTAAGAAATACATGTTCGATTTAAGGTCTTCATTAAGGTGGACTAAGCCACTCCATGATTCAAGCCTTGTCGTAGCGGTGGGGCTGAGTAGCCTAATGTGAACCTAGCATCTCGGCCGAAGCCAATTGAACCGAGGCAGCTGTACCCCTAATAATAAGAGGGGGGACAAGGGGCGAGGATGGGAACTATAGCCCATTGCACTGTCCCGATGTTGGGACGTGTTCAGTGGTGCGGGACAACCCCTCTGTTCAGCAACAGGGCACCTTACCAAAGGCGGCATTGGTGGCACTCGGCGGGTTTTAGTGGGTAGAGCTGCGTCCACCTTAACATCTTTCGGGCGCAGCGAGTTACACATACCCGCCTGGTAATACCCCCTCCCCCGCGGAATGCCTAAGAGCACGGCGCAAAAGAAAAAAAAAGGTAGACGAAGCCACGGATAATAGATAGTACAAAATAAATAAGAAATTAATAAAAATAATGGAGAGGTCGGAGAGGAGACGTCTAGAAGTTAGTAGTACTACTAAATAATAGTGTATTTTTCGTTGCTGAATTTTTGTCTAGTACAAATTCAAATAATTCCATTACAAGTTTTTTAAACTTGATAACTTATACGTTATATCACTTTCATATACCACGGCACTAAAAAATGAAAATACATTAACAATTACCCAGAAGTAGGTATACCACCCACTTCGCGAGAAATTATATTATACCAAATTAATAAAAGCAACATAAAGATTAACATTTCACTCAAATCAAATGTTTGTACGGCGTCATTATCGTGTTCAAAGATTTTTTATTTACTTACGTGTAGTAAAAATAACATTAAAGTGTGCTACAAAAATCTTACGCAGGCACATACGCTATTTTTATAATAATAGTTCTTAGAGTTCCGTGGTATCATCGTAACCTTATTTAATTCTTTAACGTAGTTAAAGTTTTAGCACAGTTCAATAATTTGGTTTTGATCAATATCTTATAGTGTGACTGTTTAGTGTTTACTCGCCTAGAAAGGAAAAAAATAAAACCAATAATTCGCTTTTAAATTTCCTTCGGTTTATCATAATGATATACTGTAATTTGTATAATGTAATTTTGTGTAATGTAGAGTAGTAAAAGGCACACTACGGTCTCCATTAGGTTAATTGAACAATCATAGGACGAAAACCTCTATAAAAAATCACCTGGAGGAATGCGTACCGGGAGCAAAACGTAAGCAGGAGGTTCTACACCTCGCTCCCAAGGCAGGAACCCGGGGCAAAGGAAGAAAACCTCTTATAATATTATCCCAAATCCCATGCTTGTGGTTGCGTGGCGAACGGATTGGGTTGTTTGGTCTAGCGCACTCTTAGAGGAATGCAAACCGGGAGCGAAATGTGAGCAGGAGGCTCTACACCTCGCTCCCAAGGCAGGAGACCGCAGGCGGCGTCGTGGTCGTGCGCAAACTTGCGTCCAACTGCGCGCTGCCACTGGGGGGACCGCGGGCGGTTTGCATCGGGGGATGGCCGCTCTCTCTAGGGTCCCAAACTAGACGGCTCCTAGATGTTCCATGGAGCCTAAGGCCGCAGACGGGCTTATATGAGTCTTTCGTACACACGAACCCGTTGACGCGGTACAGAGGAACATCATGGGGTTTTAGTTAGGGTGAGAGTCTCACATAACCAACCAGGCTCCCCCTGGCTCGGTGGTATCATTATGATTTCCCCATGTAAAAAATAATAATTGAATAAACTCTAACAAAATTATGCCATAAAAAAGGCAAAACAGGCACTATTATTACTGGTACCGTATAAGATAGTAGGTACTGCCTATTTGCCTATCCAAGTAACAAAAAATGTGGCTGAAATAGCAAATATTGAGAAGCGGAACCAAGCGTTTTAATGGTATGTTCACGTTATGATCTCGGCGGGGTTTATCGACGTTTATTTTAACAGACACGTTATGTTTTGAAAACTTTGTCGCACTCGTAAAATAAACGATGACATGGATATACAGATTCGGATAGCCCATAAAATGTCTGCCGCGCATTTTGAAACTGTTAATTAGGTACTAAACATTAATAGGTTTTCGGATGACGGGATCTTCCACTTCATTATGGATTATTGCTGCCTTCGGACAATATAATTACCTCCTCATTATAAATTCACATACGATTAAAGGTGTGCAGATGAAAATTTCTGAACATTTGCCATAAATTAGCCAAAAAATCCAATCTACATTGCACATGGAATACTGACCGGCTTGTCCAAGTTGAATTGAGTGGATTATTTGGTGTTTATAGAAAGGAAATAAAACAAAAAAACTATTGATAAAGTATTAATGATAATGAAAATAAACTGTGAAGAAAATACAATCTGCATAAAACAAGAAATTCTCAAATATAAAATTTGAAATTAAAACATAATTAGTTAACAATAAAAATAAATTCTTAGCATTAATTGGAATTAAATCGAAATCAGTAACATTAAAATAAATAAAATTAATAAAGAACAATCGATAACAATTCCGATAAGAAAATATGCCCATTTAAACTGTAGAATTTGTAAAATTCGCAATCTTTGTAATGTGTATCTTTAATTGCATAAATAAATTAAGACAAACATAAAAATTTGGCGATCTTTTTTGAGGAAAATATTAAAAATATATTATTTCATAAAATCGGAATCAGTTTAATGGAGGTTATATGTGCTATGTTTATGAGTGCTTGTCGGTCAACTGTTGCCAACTGTTCAGGCAATCAGTGTAAAGGTAGCTACCGACGGTCAGCGTTATTTTGAACATGTTACGATATGGTCGGGTCGAGAAATAAATTTTAAAATAACCCAAAGTATTTATATTATCAGAATTATTATAAGTTAGGCATTAAATTATTTTTTTGTCTATTTGTTATATTTGATTATTGTATATTGATAAAACGTTTATGAACTGTTTTATCAATTACAAAATATTTATTCTATTATTATTAGTAGTTAGTATTAGTAGTTTAAAAAATAAATAATAATAATAGCATATCTTTTTTGTATTCAAAGCTTATAATAATAAATATTATATAGTTATGTTGTTTAAATAAGATGATTAATTATAATATATTTACATCTATTTAACTTGAAAAAATAGTCAACTACAACAATGACAAAATCTTAACAAATCGCTAGTACAATGATAAATTAAAATTCCATAGCAATGTAATTTAATAACACACACCAATTGATGACATATTTTAGAACTTCTGTAAAAAGCATGGGCCTCTTTTTTCAATGAACGTCAAGACAAAGATCGATCAACTTGGACCGGCCACTTTATGCCATCTTTATCCAACCCAGTCCTACTAGTCCGCCTATCTTGAAGAGGCATGTCCTATGTCCTATGTCTTTTGTCGTATGCCCTATGTCTTTGTCCTATGACCTATGTATGATGTATATGTCCAGTTGTGAACGGATAAAGGCCGATAATGATGATGATGGTAAAAAACAAAAGGAATGAAAAACATAATTTATGATATTAACATTTTGCATACCGTCAGGAGTCGCCTTAACAAAGTTGTCGCATGCTTTTATAACCTCAATAATTTTCGATAGCCATAACATTTTTACCAACACTTATCGATTTTAAGTAACAACTAACTTTAAGCCTCTAAACGGTTTCTGGGCTTGGAGACGTAATTACTTCATCACCGGCCATCTTGAGGGTCACTAAGTGTAACGGGTAACTGTGTCATTAAAACGGTTGCATGTAGCAGTTGGAAGCGGGTTCAAATTCATACCTTAAACTCAGATCTACGGTTTTTTTTATACCGGGTGTAATCGTTAAGTGTGCACAGGCGATTATTCCGTAACTATTACAGATATCAAAAAACTTCAAACTGATTTCGAAAGTACTTTACCTAATGAGTAAAATGACAATAATAAATTATTAAAAATAAAACGAGAAATATCCAAAAAATTTACATTAAACTCTCCCATACAACGTGTAGGTACGCTGAGAGAGTTCACAGCCTAGAAGAGTTACAGAATCGTGTACGTCGTGCAATTGCTTTAATTACTCCGCAAATTTTAAGGAAAGTTCATTTAGAAACTGTAAATACTAAATAGAGCTCGTCATTGTACTGCACAACGATGACGTCACTTCGAACATCTTCTATGAATACAAAATTTTGTACTTACTAAGAAATGTATGGAAGAGTTTAATGTATTTTTTTTTTTGGATATTTCTCATTTTATTTTTAATAATTTATTATTGTCATTTTACTCATTAGCTAAAGTACTTTCGAAATCAGTTTAAAGTTTTTTGATATCTGTAATAGTTATCGGAATAATCGCCTGTGCACACTTAACGATTACACCCGGTATACACTAGCCCGTGTTAACCCGCTGCAATAGTCAATTGGCTCGGCCTCTTGAATAACAGGTTCGACGCTGACCGCGTGCACCTAAAATTTTTCTAAATTTCCTCCTTCATCTGAACAGGACAAGATCGCTTGCTCGTCGTTAAATTAAAACATCAGGAAAACTTTCCTGGAAGGAAACGGCCAGCAAAAGGCCCTCTCCAATTGGGCCAACATCCTCGTCGCCTTATTTGTAGAAGAAGGCCCGTGCCTAGCAGTGGGACATAAAGGGTCGATGATAAGGCTAATCCTTCAGACTTGGATTCGACGTTATGCGAGATGATAGAGTGCCAGTCCCGATTTTTACCGAAAAGCGAAACTGTTGTTACCATAAGAATGGCAGGAATTTGTGCGTGCGAAAAATACATTGCGTCAATATTAAAAAATTCACCCACACCACCTCGATGTCCGGAAATCCACAACAGCTCAATTTTTACGGTATTTCCTGCCTCGCACGACCAGAAGGAACCACATGCCATCTACGGTATTTCCGAACCGATACGACTTAGGGACCTTCAAGAAAAGAGCATACTCCCATTTGAAAGGCAACGCACCTGCTAATCCTCTGGTGTAGGTGTATGTGGTGCCGCTGATCATTTAACACTAGGTGAAGTAACTGTCCGTTTGATTCCTCTTTAATAAAAAACACATAGGTACTTTTTCTAATTAGGAAATGTGTATTTAGTATGACAAGTTTCGGTAACTAGTCGTTTGTCGAAACGGTGCGAGTTTCTGTATCAGATGCGAATTGGACCATTACGTATTACACATTATCGACACCTCCAGTGATAGAATTGCAGTGCTAAGTGCATCGATGTGTTACAAAACATAGACAAACATTACTATTGTAACAATCCCACGGTCAGTGAACAATGTAATGTGCTATAATCTATGAGGTTTTGTGTATTAAATTTAATTTTTATCGTTGACAAAATTTATTTCATTTATTCCAATCATAGACGTGGTAAATATCCCGTTCCTTTATGGGAAATAAGTAATCTCGTAAGAGTAGCAATGTGAGCCATAAAATTCCGAAACTGGCCAGTGATTAGTCACTGACGTAAAAGCAATTCAACCAACCAGTGAGCGGAATGTACGTCCCAACGGCCAATCATCCATTAATGACCATCAGTCGGCCAATCAGAGGGCAGAACTGGAGCATTGTCGTCTCAGAACTTTGGCGGAATTTCTTTTCATACATTTCATAACATTACCGCTCTATTCCAGTTATATGCTCGATGTCTCTAACCTTGTAAAAATGAACTATACGAGTAACTAATATACTTATTGCATTTCATCTATCTAGACATTTCGGAAAAAAAAGATATGATTTTTTTACGTTTAAATGCTCCATATTATTCAGAAAGGCTATTAGATCTATTTCAGGGAAAAGCTTTTTGTTGAACTTTAGGGCAAGTAAAGCCGCGGAAAACAGTTATAATATCTACAACTAAATATCTAATGTTTTCAGTGATGTATTATATATATAATGGAATATATTATCACAAAGGGAATTAATCTGTCGACATAATATTCTTGTATTTAACATCAACGGTAATAGGAGACGTCGCACTCACGTATACGCGAAGATGCCTGGGAATCTCGTCCGCAGCCAGCACCCAGCTGACAATCGACGTGCCCCCCTTCATACGTCACGACGTTCACACGAACACAATACGTACGAAAATTATTTACTGTTATTGTATAGACTATAGAGTATAGACCGTAGACAGTAGTATTGATGATTTGTAATCATCATGTCAATTAAAGTTTCGAAGTTGATAGGATGGTAGGTAAGTTGTGCTGGGTTCTGCAAAATTTCACAAAAAATCGTCTTGGCGTTCATGTAAACCTGTCCAGCAGTGGACGGATGATGATGGCCTAGAGAATTGTAAGTTCTCTAGGCCATAGGTATTAACCAGAACTGGGTAACTCATTTGTGTTGTAAGACAAATAATAATTGCACTGACTAGCCTGATTTTGTATTCATAACACAGCAAGCTAAGTATTTGATATTATGTATGTGTATATGTGTGTTCTATATGTGTATTAAATATATGTATTATATAATAAAAATCTTAAATATATGTATAGTATAAAAGTATTAAATATATTTCCGTTGTCTGGTACCCGGAACACAAGTTCTTCGAGAACTTACCACGGGACCAGATTGACGTGGTGTGAAAGCGTCCATAGATATTATATTATTATTATTATTATTATATTATTATAATATATTCTAGAAAATGAGTATGTTCTAGAACCATAAATAGTCATATAATCAGTCATATAATGTAGTACGTTTTTAGGGTTCCGTACCCAAAGGGTAAAACGGAAACCTCTTACTAAGACTCCGCAGTCCGTGCGTCTATCCGAAACGTGATAGACAGTTAAAACTTTCACAAATGATGTATTTATGTATAAATATAAAACAATAAATACTGAAAACTGAATAAAAACTATATTTACGGGGGGATACAACAAACGTATTTTTTTGCCGGTCTTTGCTCGATATTACGGGAACAGGTAGACGCTTATAATATTACAGAATATTTAGTTATAAGTATATTAACTTTTAAAATAAATAATTAAATAAAAATAAAATATATATTTAAAATAAAATATTAATTAAACCTTACGACCACAAATGTAACTTTTTGTCATAGTTTCTAATGTTGTACATATATGTAATGGTACGAAACCCTTCGTGCGTGAGTCCGACTCGCGCTTGGCCGGTTTTTATTTGTTAAACAACACATTTTTATGTATCAGTGTTACTTTAATGTCTAAGAATAGTCTAAGTATCAATATTATATAACAGAAGTACAATAATAATAATTATTTTCGAAATAAAAGCTGTGACATTTTTCATATCTGTCAATACACTTGCATAACCAAATACCATCACAATTAACCTACAGGATACAAATATTTCTAAATAATGCGAAATGTTGACGTGTTTAGATTTTTGTCTAAAACACTTTGTCTAAAACATTGTGCATATGTTTTTTCTTAGGCCTATGCACTTGGCCTTTCGGCCTTTTAAGCTACATCGGTATCCTATAAAACATAATTTTATAACTTTATTATTGTGCTAAAATTAAAATATGATATGCTAATGTTTTAGAGAAGCCCAATTATTAGTTTGTCGTAAGTTTAATTACTTACTAGTTGTTGCCGGCGGCTCCACTCACTATTTCAGACACATTGGGAAATAGCGCTTTTTCTTAACGTCAAGTCACCTGGATTTTTGTTTTGTTTTTTTTTAATGTTTTTTTTTAAATGTTAGTTGGATAGGCAAACTGGCAAACGTGCCACCTGATGGTAAGTGGTCGATGTCGCCCATGAACATAAACTAATTTACCTGGAACGAGCCCAGGCAACTCATCTATGTGTTGCCTATCCTGAGACATAAGATGTTAAGTCTCGGTGCCAGTAATTACACTGCCTGTCTTGCCCTTCTCTCCGAAACACAGCAAAGCTGTTTCACGGGAGAAACAAGCAAGACGGTGGTACCCATGCAGCCGGGAGCGCGGCACAGCGCTTCTCTCCCACCGGTATTACCGGTTTGTCTTATTTAGTTAATTAAATATAGCCTTTAAGGTTACACAAGTCGCTCATCTTTCCATACAAACGCAGAACAGTAATTACTACAATGTTTGACGTTGACCACGAAAAACTTAGTATATAAAACTTAAAAAAGCGCGTACTAAATCTTCTATTTAACAGAAAATTTAAAGTTTTTTACATTGTGAAAATTACAAATTGACGAATAACACGTACAATAGAAGCATATATTATACAGTAGTTATACAATACGCATCAGGTTCACACCAGGGAATCAATAATCCCGAACACATCATTGATTAGACGTTAGGATTGATTGATGGCGTGGGCTCATTGCACAGGTGCTAGGGCTTTGTGCACGCGGAACCAAAGCAACCATGACTTCTAACTACTTAGAAAATAACTTTTTGCATCTCATAACTTTGTCCAAGAGAAAAGCTTTAAGCTGCAAATAGCTATCCATTGGTTTATTTCTTACTTGAAATACAATGAATATTTATTTCTACCAAAGTTTAAAGTTTAAAATATTTTAATTCTGCACTCACAGGGTCTCTGGCATCAATCGTATTTGAGCACAAATTGCCCGATGTTCAAGGTTATAATAATAATAATATGTTGGGACAACTCACACACGGCCATCTGATCCCAAACCCCAGACAGAGCCTGTTCTTATGGTAACCAGACAACTGATATGTACTTCCATATTTCTAAACACATACATTTTATAGATAATTTACACCCAGACACAGAACAAATGATCATGCTCATCACACAAACGCTTGTCCTGGGTGGGAATCGAACCTACGACCTTCTGGTTTAGCAGCCAGGGTCACTAACCACTAGACGCATCGTAAAAATTTACTCTCATCTTTTTTCCCTAACACGCCAAAAGAAGTATTACTTCAAAAAGAAAATAAAACCATTTGCAAACGTCATTTGATCTATGAATTAATCAATCAAAACTTATATCGATGTCAGATTCGTGCTTTTATCTAAAATTTATGTCGTATCACGCAATTACATTTCATTTAGCTATCCATAACGGTGTATTGAGACTTCGATCACAAGATTCCATGTCTCACTTCTTTCACACCCGCGTGTTAAAATGACACTTCGTTATAAATGTATCTAAGTGTTTGAATACGTAGTTACTCCGTTTTTTGGTCCGATCATCGACCGGACTACTTCAATCGATATATTTTTTTATAAGAAGAGGGGACAAACGGACAGTCGGTTCACCTGATGGTAAGTGAGAAGCGACATCCATAGACACCCGCTACATCATTAGCAGGTGCGTTGACTTTCAAATATTAGTATGCTCTTTTCTTGAAGGTCCTTAAGTCGTATCGGTTCGGAAACACCGTAGATGGCAGCTAATTCCATGTAGTCATCGAATTTTAGAGATAGATTGCATTGTAGATGCAGATAAGGATACCTGAACTTAGAACGTTGAATACTTACCGGATCCCCACCATGGTTCAGACCTTGTCGTGGCGGTGGGGCTCAGTAACCTAGGGTGAGCGGTGCACCTTGGGCGAAGCTAATTGGGCCGAGGGGGCTCTTTGTACCCCTCTTATAAGAAGAGGGGGCAGAAGAGCAGGGGGCAAGGGGTGAGGATGGGAACCTCACCCCATTGTACTGTCCCGACGTTGGGAGGGGTTGTTCTGTGGTGCGGGACAACCCCTCTGTGGAGGTGGCGTCGGTCCCTTGCGGGACTGACTAGCCGTCGAGGTGCCCTGTTTGTTTTCTAGATCCGGGGCACCTCACCAAAGGCGGCATTGGTGGCACTCGCCGGGTTTTAGTGGGTAGAGCTGCGTCCATTTACCAGCTGTCGGGCGTAGCGAGTCCCATATACCCGCGTGGGGAGACCCACTCCCCCGCGGGATGCCTCAGAGCATTTCCCGGCGTTAAAGAAAAAAAAATACTTACCGGATCAATAGTTGCCCACACGTAGGAATCGCAGTGAGATTACTTCTTCGATTGATTTTTTTGCAAACCTTTGTTAATTTATAAATAAATGTTTGTTTTTTTTTAAGCTTTAATAGTCACTTTAAGACATATTCCAACCCAACGCCAGGAGGCCGTGTGGTCGCAGACTGCACGGTAGGCGGGGGGCAACCCCCCTATTTTACAAACCAAAAGTGAGCCAAATTAGCTCACTTTCACTTCTCTAATCCGATGTAGCATTAGGGCCTTCGGGCCGTTAGCATAGATCCAACCTTAAAAACAATTTAAAAAAAAATATGACATTATTCTCGGGCGTATTATTAATCAAGACATTTGCTTTCGCAACAAATAATAAAAAAATAAAACACGTTTATTTAGAAAAACGGTATTTTTAAGCAGAGAAATTCAATTATGAGATGTATAATGTTTCGAAAACTGCTCTGTAAATATGCAATGAAGAGTTCTAAGAAAATAATGCTAAAGGAGAAAGCTGGTTTTTAAAACAGCAACCTCAAATTGTAAATGTAATAAATTTATCCTATTTTAAGGTTTTATTGCTGTTACCATTTTTTTTGATCCATAATATGACAACGTTACACGGGTATATTCATAAATACTGTCCATCTGCTACTGATACTGATAATACTGTGGCGTATTATAAAATAAAATACTATTGAGAGTGGGCTCTAATCCCGCATCCACATGAAAAGTCATCGAGCATGTAACCGGATAGAATAGTAATGTGAGCCATAAAATTCCGAAAACGGTCAGTGATTTGTCACTGGCGTAATAGTAATTCAACCAACCAGTGATGTACGTTCCATCGGCCAATCATTCTTCAATGGCTATCAGTCGGTCAATCAGGTCGCAGAACCGGCGCAGAGTTGCAGCACAAATTTGGTGAAATTAGTTTTCATACAAAACACATAACATTTACGCTCTATTCCGGTTATATGCTGGATGTGCAAAGTGAACAGACGATTTTATTTAGTAATTCTGAATTGTAAGCGTGCGTCAATTATCGTAAAAAATCTAATCTTTCTTTAACGACAAAGACATACATAAGTCATCTATACAGATAAATAAAATTATAATAATTGTTATAATAATAATATCTATGGACGCTTTGTATAATATGGATGTATACACGGTCCGGTTTGTACCGTGTATACATACCGTGTAAACCGGTACGGTTTGTAAGAGGTAATGCCATGCTGCTTTGCAGCCTAATTGGGCCGGCACGACCGGGGTGGTACCTCTCGCTCACATAAAACCGGCATCGAGTGACAGCTACGCTGTCGCGTTTCGTCCGGTTTCTGAGCTTCCGGTGGCCCATTGGGGGGGATAGGGGAAAGGAGGGCAACGCATCTGCATAACCTCTGGTTGTGCAGATGTCTATGAGCGTCGGTAATCACCATGGTTCCGACTGCTAGGTTGTCTCCTATGACATAAAAAAAACATATCCCAAAATAGCATTTTTTACAATTTTTGTCTGTCTGTCTGTTTGTTACGGCCAAACTCTGAAACGGCTGGGCCGATTTTGACGGGACTTTCACTGACATATAATTGATGTTATAAGGATTAACTTAGGCTATAAAAATAATCATCATCAATCTGCATACAGCTGTAAATCTTAGTTAACGAGGGCGTGGCTGCGGGCAACAGCTAGTTTATAAATAAATACAATTGTATTTTACATGTAAGTACAACACTTCATTTTATGTTTGATCCACATTAGGTAGAAGAATTTTCACTTAAAAAAGTATGACGAAATCAGAAAACTCGAGAAACACCGTACAGTTTTGAAGTAATTTTAAGAGCTCTTGAAAATAAACGACTTCCAGAAAAATATGAAGTTCGAGAAAGCAACAGTAACTTACGTTTTGTGCTTAGTAATTTGAACGGATAAAAAAAGTTTATAAGCACTTTTAAGTATTCTCTACCGTTTTGGACCTAGTTGCACATTTGGGCCAGTAACCAGCTGCTTGTAAATTTCTAATACAACTTTGACCTTAGTCACTATTCAATGTGTAATTTCTACGGTTTTTAATACAGTAATCAGCAATAGAAGAAATCTGTTAGTAAGACCCCTATTGACCCCATCCTCAATGCGTATGTATTATCTTCATTGAATGTTACTGCCTCCAGCCTCTCAATGAACGCTCAGACGGTCGATATATTATTATATCTATACATCTATACACATAAATAAAATTGGAGTGTCTGTTTGTAATATTAAAATAACCGCGTTTTAATGATACGGTACATAAACCTAAATAATGTTTTTTACAATTTTTTTCTGTCTGTCTGTCTGTTTGTTCCAGCTAATCTCTGAAACGGCTTGGCCTATTTTGACGGGACTTTCACTGGCAGTTAGATGGTGTTATAAGGAGTAACTTAGGATATAAAAATAATCATCATCCCCGGGCGAAGCGAAGGAATAGCTAATTAACAATAAACCCATAAAAACAATCTAGTATATTCAGGATAAAAAATAATTTAAATGTGACCAATAATATAAGATTAGTATTTGCTTTACTCGGGTAAATATAGTCCATACCTACAATAAGCCCTTTGAAAATTACCATGAATTGAACAAATATTGTTCTTTACACGCGAGTTGGACGATTTACTTCCACAAACACGGTCGAGGACATCATTAGCTACGGTCGAAGGTACGTATTAAAGACCCCGTTTAATTGTGTATAACGATCTTCCGTCTTCGGAAACTGGGATTTCTAAATATTCTATATTCTTTGTTATGCAATAAAAAAACGAGTGAAAGTAGAATGCGCGGTATAGCTCTGTCTCGTGATAGGTTTACCAATTGTATATTTTTGTTACATAGCTGTTGCCCGCAGCTTCGCCCGCTTTAACTTAGATTTACGGCCGTATACGGATTGATGATAATTATTTTTATAGCCTAAGTTACTCCCTATAATATCAGCAATCTGTCAGAAAGTTCCGTCAAAATCGGTCCAGCCGTTTCAGAGATTAGCCGGAACAAGCAGACAAACAGACCGACAAAAATTTAAAAATTGCTTTTATTTGTGTAGGTAGGTACCGTTTATACTTTCATATGTATTTAATAACAAGATGTTAATTTGAAATAACAAACAGACACTTCAATTTTATGTATCTGTTTAAATGTATAATAATAATTATTGTTCATTTTGTATTTAAGTTTATGAAGTACTATTATATCCAACACGAATCATTATCATGACAAAAATTACGTCAACTACAGGTAATAAAATCCGTTAACGATTTTCTTTAATTTCTTCCATACTGCAAATTTTATTGCGTTCAGAAAACGCGATTATAGCTAGGATAAGAAATTCTATTTCAAATTTTGTATGGCCATAGTATAGAGTATATCTGAATTATTTAAGATATATATCTAAAATAATTCAGGTAGAAAAATCATTTTTTGTGCGTTACATAAGTCTTTAGAAGAATTCGAGGCTGTGCTCAGAAATCTTCTGTTTATGAGTTACTACTAACTTAAAGATGATTTTTGTGCCACGTGTGTTTGTCTGCATGTACGTCAATCCTGTTTTATATCAGAAGGAGCAGGTTTGCTATATTCTGAAAGAAATCGCAAGACAGGTAATCACTAGGACAGAGATTAATCTTCTCTCTTCTTTACTCTGCCTTGCGTGTCAGGATAGGCAATACTCATGCATTGCCTGCTCTAGTATTGGCAGTTTTTACTAGCAACAAGGCTATTTTTCTCTCAACGCTACTCTTTCTTGCATTTCAGGATAGTCAACGCATGAATGGGAACCTTTTTTACATTCAAGAGTTGACTCACAGTAGGCATGTTCTGCTTCAGTCGCCGCTATTAGCCATCGATCATTTAACTAGAATAGAGCTATGAAAACCAATTCCTAAAGATTTGTGCTGCGACGCTGCGCAGGTTCTGCACTCTGATTGGCTGACTGATGGTGATTGATGGTTAATTGGCACATGGGGCGTACATACATATTACTATTGGTTAAAATGATTTTATGTCAGTGACAAATCACTGACCATTTTCGGTATTTTATGGCTCACATTGCTACTCTATCCGGTTATAACCTCAATGCTATTGGCCTATGTTATGAGCAAAACATGTTCGTTATGAGCAAAATCGTAAAATGTATGGAATGTAAGCAGGACAGGTAAGGAGTAGAGACTCCATCTTGCGGTAGAGAGAAGATTAGTAATGATCTTTGATCAGTTCATCTCGAATGAACTCGTTTACATCCAAAAATTGACCTCACAGTTCTGTTCCTGCTCGCCGATACTCTATTGGTCCATGGGCCGTTATAAGTAAAGCAGTAAAACGTATAGGTGGCTATTACACACGACACCTAATTATGTGGCTCGGGGCTACCGGAAACTATCCTGCACTAGAAGCCTACTATCATAAAACTTCATATGTACCAAGAAGTGTACATTATAAGAATAATAAGCTGCGGTTAACTAGTTGGACCGGGTTCTAGCTGCTAGTGCAAGTCCTATTTTTAATTGTTTGAAAATTGTTAGCCTCAGACGTGTTATGAGTTCTAGAAATTATAGGATAACATATATAATTTGTACTTTTTTATTTCCACTTAAATGGAGGAAATAAAATGGCAAGGGTAATTTTTTTCTGTTTTATATACCTATATATACTTTTTATAGCATAGGAAGGCAAACGAGCAGTCGAAGCCTTTTTGCGACGATCGACGCCCACACGCATCCGCACACCCAGAGATTATGCAGATGCGTTGCCCTTCTTTTCCCTATCCCCCCCAATGGGCCATTGGAAACTCACAAACCGCACGAAACGCGACAGCATAGCTACCACTTGACGCCGGTGTTATATTAGCGAGAGGTACCACCCCGGTAGTGCCGGCCCAATTCAGATGCAAAGCAGCATGGCACTACCTCCTACTAAATCAGTCGAGTAATACATTAATATCGTGTATAACTGTATTTATACAAGTACGATCACACTACTGGAATAAAAAACTGAAATAAAAATGTTGCGTACTACTATCACTAACCACGGATTTTGAGTTTGGAAGATCTGAGGGTGAGGATTCATGATTTAGGAAAATTTAATGTAAGGAATAATCTATAATAATCATAATCTCTAGTTGTGCGGATGTGTATGGACGTCGATAGTCGCCAAAAGGCTTCAACTGCTCGTTTAGCCTATGCTATAAAAATGTAATTTAACTTTCGCATTTCCAATCGTATCGTTTGTGTAGTTAAAACAGTTAAAGTATATTTGCTTACTTCGGAGAGTGTTATTGAACGGTAGCAATGCATCAATTACCATCCCTCATATCTGATGTGCGCTGGTCTGACAAGCGCGCTTCAATGCCAGGGCTGGAACAAGCTTTTATTTAACTTACTATGTAGGTATAATTATTACGTCTTTTCAAGAGTTGCGATATTTGTATTTCTCAGCTGAAGTTTTCATACTTGTCAGAGAAATGCGTTTTATATATCTGGGGATTTACCTTTTTTATCTGTTACGATAAGTCGTTTTACGAGTTTTATATATAATAACTACGTTTTTATAATAACATTATATTTATCCTTACTTAATATTATAAATGTGAAAGCGTGGTTGTTTGTTACGCTTTCACGCGAAAACCACTTAACCGATCATCATGAAACTTTGTACATATATTCTTGGAGGTATTAGAAGTAACATAGGATACTTTTTATTAAAAAAAACTAAAATCTTATCTTGCGCAGACGAAGTCGCGGGCACCAGCTAGTAGTATATAATATAACGAAGCAAGCAATGAATGGTCTAAGTAATAATTTATTAAGGAGTTTATAATATTCACTCTAAATTATGATAAATATATTAAATATAAAATCTAGGAGCTATAGATTTTTGCTATCAAACTTAGTGTGTACCATCCCTTGATGGTAGGCTCACGAATACTAACATTAGTTTACTTATGCTCCACATTACTTCCTTCAGAAATTGAAACGCACAGACGGAAAACATGTTATTTATAATAGAACTAGCACGGTATGTGAACTTGGCGTATACACAAATAGTATTATTTTGTATTTTTATTTGAATAATAATAATCATTTATTAAATATTTTCATATAGTAAATGGACGCTTTTACACCACGTCAATCTGGTCCCGTGGTAAGTTCTCGAAGAACTTGGGCCCAGGGAGTCCCACATACCCGCGTGGCGAGACCCACTCCCCAGGCGGGATGCCTCAGAGCATTTCCCGGCGTAAAAAAAAAGCTCACATAACCGTCAGGTATTACTCAGTTCCTAGTGGCATGAAATGCATTTTCCTCGCGCAGTAATAAGAGCAGGAGGTATCAGGAATTAGACCTCAGGACGCTATACACGCGTTCGAAGCACTGGTCCTAGCAAAACTTGCCCGGCTAAATTTGTAGCCAACCTCACCCTCAAAATTTGTAGCCAACCTCACCCTCAAAATCGTCTGTGGGTTTGTATAACCCAAGAAGCAAAACAAATCACGATTGTTTCTTTACTACCAAGACCTTTTACCGTTGAGCCAATATATTAAGTACCTTCACACGTGTTCCACCAGGTTCCACCACAACAATATATGACATGCACCAAGCCTGCTAACAATAGACGATCTTAAGGTAAACGTTTGAATGATCTAGAAGGCAAGAGGTTTCTTATTAACCATTGTTATTCACAATAGATTTGTTATTAGGTAGTTTGTTCAAGTAAATTAAAAACTACGGGAACGCCAGGCTATGAGGCTTTTGTGTTCATTGTGGACAAATAATCTGGCTGGTGAGCGACGATTGCCTAGGGGGTATGGGCTCGGCCTCTTGAGTGAGAGCCGAGAGGTCCGAGTTCGATCCTGACCCCCCCCCCTGTGACTCCTAGAAATGGGTTTTTCTAAATGTCTACGTGCACCTGAAGATAAGACCATCGCTTGCTCATCGGTGAAGGAAACATCGTGAGGAAACCCGCATGACTAATGAGAGATAAAATTAAAATAAACGCTTTTTACTAAATGGATATGGATGTATACACGGTACATAATATACCAAAATAGCATTTTTTACAATTTTTGTCTGTCTGTCTGTTTGTTCCGGCTAATCTCTGAAACGGCTGGGCCGATTATGACGGGGCTTTCACTGACAGATAGCCGATGTTATAAGGATATAACTTATGCATACGGCTGTAAATATAAGTTAACGCGGGCGAAGCTGCGGGCAACAGCTAGTAATTAATAAAAAATATAACGTGTGACAGCGCCATTTTTGCTGTAACGGCATAGCACGCCAATAGACATCACAAATATAAATTGCACTTGGCTCCGAAGTCCGAACCAGCGGCCTCTGCGTATAGTTCAGTCATCGGGCCCCCACACATGTCGCCGACGTTTTTGTATTAACAATTCCACAACTATTATAATGCTGCATAAAGTAATTAAGTTTGATTGTGTATTTAACGGTGTATTATCAATTAACATCAATCCTTTCAATTCCCTTGACAAGATTATGGAGTGGATTTTATGTTCGCCATAAAACGGGTAGATGTTTCAGTCATATTCCCAATATTGCTTGTTTGTGGTCATGGTTTGTCATCTCCGGGTTTGTTTCTACGAAAAAAAAAAACAAAAGGGACGAACGTCTCGATCGCATAGCTTGTTTTAAGCGATCACTGATACCCATATCCCCAATAACAAGTTGTTTGCAAAGGAATAAATTTAAACCGACAATTATAAAACTATTCCAAGTAAAATACAGAATCCTTTTTTTTCTTGTGAACTGCTCTAAGGCATCCCGCGGGGGAGAGGGGATTCCCCAGGCGGATATGTGGGACCCGCTGCTCCAGAAAGATGGTAAAGAGGACGCAGTTCTACCCACGACAACCCGGCGAGTGCCACCAATGCCGCCTTTGGTAAGATGTCTCGAATCTCTTGAACAATACCTCCAAGTAAACTCAATCTCGACGGCTAGTCAGTCCCCCAAGGGATCAACGCCACCTCCACAGAGGGGTTGTCCCGCACCACAGAAGAACCCCTCCCAAAGTCGGGACAGTGCAATGAGGTAAAGTTCCCATCCTCGTCCCTTGTCCCCTCCTACTCTTTTATCCCTTCTTCTTGTAAGAGGAGTACAAAGAGCAGCCCCCTCGGTTCACTTAGCTTCGCCCAAGGTGCAGGGTTCACCTTAGGCTACTGAGCTCCACCGCCACGACAAGACTTGAACCATGGTGGGGAATATACAGAATCCTAAAGCATCAAACCACAATAAGTGTTTCAGGTAGCGAGAAAAGAGCGAAGAAAGAGAATGAGCGGAATGCTCTATTAGAATTATTTAGATTTGTGTATTAAAAAAATACAAGGAGTTACTCCTTGCTTTTGCCGGAGTATGGCAAATGGAATGGAATTATCGATGTCCTTTACTCACTATAATTTTTTGACTGACAGCAAAACTTTTAAAGCCCACACGTTAGTCATCGGTGTGGGGTCTGTAATTACACCGTTCATCGTCACTTCAATAATATCTTAAGCCGCGTTCCAGATTTTACTGTGTTTGTTCGGCGAGCAAACACTACCAAAAGCTTGTCGGACGCGGAAACAGATTTACTAAGAGCAAACAACTCACACGCGTGCCAGGCAATAGGTATCATTGGTTTGGTGCCAGGTGTACTGTTATTACTTGCAATTAACGTTTCTATCTGTCGCATTTTATGTATTTCACCTTATTGTTTTATATTTATCAAACAAATCTCATTGGATTTGCTTTGGTAATAGTAGAGGAGGATTTTTAACCAACTTCAAAAAGGGAGGAGAACTTCAAAATAAATATGTTACGTTTATCTATTTCTGTGGGCATTTAAATTCATATAAGTATACTTATATAATAAGGCTATGAGTATGTTTATTTGTTCGAATGCACAAATCTCTGGAAACTAACTTGTGTAAGAGAGCAAGCGGATTGGGCCGGCACGACCGGGGTGGACCTATTGCTCACATAACACCGACGTCAAGTGACAGCTATGCTGTCGAGTTTCGTCCGTTTCCGGTGTTTCCGGTGGCCCACTGGGGGGATAATGAAAAGGAGGGCCTTACATCTGGATGTGTATGGGCGTCGATAATCGACAAACGGCTTCGATAGCTCGTTTGCCCTCTTATGCTATACAAAAAAAAAAACTAGCGTCGTAGTTGACAAAATATTTTTGCAGTTGACAGCCTAATTGAAAAATGTTATTCTATGTTCTAGACTATTTATTTTAAAAAGTTTCTCTTGTTTAATTTTAGGGTGAGTCAATTAATAAAATAATTACGGACACAGCGGAACAAAATCGGAATAAATGTGAAGGTCTAAACTGATTTCACTATCGCTATTATCCTATTCTTATTCTACGATATGTTACGATTATTATTAATATATGATTATAAGCTTTCTACCGCTGATTATAGACCTAAGGTATTTTCTAGAAACAACGGGTTTTTGTAGAAACAGTATCACATGGACGCTAGATGTCAGTTATGATTAGTAGGCCAGTAGAAATAGAATTTGGACTCGCACTAAATTTCCGATCCATTTTTTATAAGGTTTAGGGTCATTTAATGAGCATAAAATCACAAAATGCTAGCAGATCCAGGTGGAGCTTCCAGAACCATCTTAAAAAAAGGATTTGGCCGATATCTCAAAAACTGAAATTTAGGGCAAAAGTTATTGAGACCATTATTGTAGAGAATAAGCTTTTATTTTCTGTTAACTTTTTTGAAAAACTTGTAGTTTACGATTTATGGCCTCAATTTTTTTATCCGCCGATAACTTTTAAAATAATGGATATACAATAAAATTCATTTATCCATTTTTAAATATCACTTTATTCTCTACAACTTTTTTGTTTAAAACTTTTTTCTAATACTTTTTTAATAGGTCGTTTAATCATAGCCCTAGGTTAGTAGGTAAGTCAAGACGACGACGCTGGCACCTACCGAATTTGTCCACACCACTTCAGATATTACATAGGTAATATAACACCCTAGGTAGAAGTACAGTTATACATAAAAATTATAACTTATAATATTTTATACTATTATGTATAAATGTAAACGACGACCTCTGTGGCTCAGTGGTAAGCGCGTTGACACTCAAACCGGAGGTTGCGGGTTCGAATCCCGCCAGGGAACAAAAATATTTTCTGTGTTCCTGGGTCATGGATGTGTATTAAATATGTGTATTATATAATAAAAATCTTAAATATATGTATAGTATAAAAGTATTAAAATATATTTCCGTTGTCTGGTACCCGTAACACAAGTTCTTCGAGAACTTA
This sequence comes from Helleia helle, assembly GCA_963853865.1. Taxonomy (NCBI): domain Eukaryota; kingdom Metazoa; phylum Arthropoda; class Insecta; order Lepidoptera; family Lycaenidae; genus Helleia; species Helleia helle. The sequence continues at coordinate 10,684,566 of OY971433.1, read as the reverse complement.
CCACGGGACCAGATTGACGTGGTGTGAAAGCGTCCATAAATATTATTTATTATTATATTTATAAATAACCATCTATATCCAAATCTAGTTGTAGGGCCGTAAGAAAATCTCTTGGCGAGGTCTGATGCAGCGATTTTTTGTTTCTACACCAGATGACATGAGAACTATATTATGATCTCTCGATCTTATCACTTCCCACTTTTGAAAATCAGGCAAAGAGGGTATTAGAGCATAGATCAAAATCCAAGGGTAAATGATCTACAGGCCATAGAGAATCGGCACATTTTCTATATTCCCAGTTATCGAGTAATAATGTGAACTAAGTGAAATCTAACATGGAACAATGAAGAATTTTTGCAGCGCGCTTTCACTCCCTGTACTGTAATTACATTATCTAGTCGCAGATCTACATAACATTCAAGTGTCATGCCTATCATTTTATTGTCTTCGGAATCAAATTATACTTCGTCCGATGGGCGGGTTACGTTTAGACTTGTATAACATTTGGTGTACCGACACAGAAATTAGCGGGAAGCGACAAAATATTCTATTTCTGTTTTTTGTGTTAATCAAATTAAAGATACTTATATTAGGATCATTTTTTTTTCTTTAACACCGGGAAATGCTCGAGGCATCCCGCGGGGAAGTGGGATCTCTCCACGCGAGTATGTGGGACTCGGTGCGCCCGAAAGCTGGTAAGTGGACGCAGCTCTACCCACTAAAACTCGACCAGTGCCACCAATGCCGTCTTTGGTGAGGATCTAATGAGCAAACAGGGCACCTCGACGGCCAGTCCTATCGTCGGGACAAAGAGCCCCCTCGGCTCAATTAGCTTCACCCAAGGTGCCGGGCTCACCCTAGGCTACTGAGTCCCACCGCCACGTCAAGGCCTGGACCATGGTGGGGAATAGGATCAATATTATGCTAATACTAACGATGGGCTAATTTCAGTTTAGTAAGCTAGTAAAAGTGTATGTTACGGGCCCTAGATAATAATATAATATCTATGGACGCTTTCACACCACGTCAATCTGGTCCCGTGGTCAATCTGGTCACTGAGCCACAGAGGTAGTCAAACAGATAAAGGATATGAATTGGAGATATTGCAGTTGTTACCACAATTCAAACACGTGACCTGCTTACACCGATTATTAAATACTAGTAGCGCCCCGCGGTGTCACCCGCGTACTTCCCATTCCCGTGAAAGTACAGAAATAAATTATAGCCTATTTGTTATTCTGGTGTATAAGCTATATTATTGTATTGTAAAATTTTAAAAAAAAGTTTCCTTAAAATCCATTCAGTAGTTTTTGCGCGAAAGAGCGACCAACATTGACGTCCTCTGTGGCTCAATGGTAAGCGCGTTGGCGCTCAAGCCGGAGGTTGTGGGTTAGAATCCCGCCAGGGAACAAATATATTTTCTGTGTTCCTGGATCGTGGATGTGTATTAAATATGTGTATTATATAATAAAAATCTTAAATATATGTATAGTATAAAAGTATTAAATATATTTCCGTTGTTTGGCACCCGTAACACAAGTTCTTCGAGAACTTACCACGGGACCAGATTGACGTGGTGTAAAAGCGTCCATAGGATATTACATTCATCCATACATGCATACACTCTTACAAACTTTCGCGTTTATAATATTAGTAGGACTGTACCTCCCCATGGCGGGACATATACTATATTATGGTCTCGCTCAGTGAATGCAAAGGCGAATGTTAGCTAAAATAATATTTTTGTTAAAACATTTATCACCTAAAATGTTTGTTTGTTACAGTGAAGTAGTGTAGAGATGCAGCGCCCATGCGAGGCGGTGTGCGCTGGAGATGGCGGGTAGGATGGCCGTGCTGCTGTTGCTGGTGACTGCCACCGTCGCTGCTACCGCCACTACCCTCGGCGACCTGTCCCGCCGGGAGACGGGAGACGTCTTCACGTTATACGGTATATCACATTCTCATTGTCATCAATTCATCCCACTCATGGGCACTGATCTCCTCCACGGTGTTGAAGTTATAGAGGGGAGGCCGTAGGCTGGCATAATGCGGGGTGTTGAGAATGAATGGCAAAATTTCACCAGGCAGGTTTCCTGACGATATTTTCCTTCACGTGTCATGTAATATGTTGGGATCGGCCCAGACCTCTCACTTTAAGGCCTAGCCAATACTCCATACTGTTTGTTAAATTGTTTTTACACACATGCTTAAACTTGCTTGGTGTAAAAGGATACAATTAATAATGCCCAATTTTATACATATTAGGTATATGGACTAACTATTTACAGCCGTATCCGGAATGATGATGATTATTTTTGTTTGTGATTAGCTATCTGGCAGTGAAAGCCCCGTCAAAGTCGGACCAGCCGTTCTAAAGATTAGCCAGAACACACAGACCGACAGACAAAAATTTAAAAAATGTTATTTTCGAACAGTCCTATTTTATTTATCTGTTTAGATTAGCCAGTTCCAACATTTCTATCCAATCTTCTTCTTTAAAACTTCTGTTTGAAGGGCTGTGACTAACAGCTGCTGATGATGATAATAAAGGGACCGTCAAGAAAAGAGCATATTCATATTTGAAAGGTCGTATTTATAAAAATATTTCTGATGATAACCAAAGGAATTTCTAAAAATTAAGTATATTCTGTTGAATATACTGTCTGTCTGATACTAGTCTATCAAGCAATAAAGTACATAAACTTTATTGCTCGATAGACTAGTATCAGACACCAACTTACTATAGTCTTGAAGGCTATGTTTAATAATAAAACTCATACTTACAGGTGAACAGTGCGGCCCGTCACAATGTGCGGAACACGGCGCGGGCACCGTAGGCAATGTGGGCCCCGCTGACAGCCCCCGCTGCTCCTGCGTGTGCCCCCAGAGGGCCCCGCTCTTCAGGGAGGATCGGGAGCTCTGCGTTGATGATTTGCCAGGTAAATACTGACTGACTCGAGATAAAATCTCGAAATTAGAATGTTGATATTTAAACTGAATTTATGAGTAATTGGAGCATGATCTAAGTGAATTTACTTTCAAAACACTGCTGATGCCATCTCAATCAACAAGCCAATTTTTTTGTATGTTTTTCTTTTTTTCCTCTTTAAAGAATATCACCAGTAATCTAGTAAAATTTAGTTTGTAGATTTTTTTACCAGAATATATGAATGAACGCATGACTCACACCTATTTTAAGCTTTTTCGACATAATATGGTAGATAATTTGCAGATTACGAAAATAACGGCACCATGTTTTTCAATTCGAAAAATATTGTTTTCGTATATTAATTGTAATAAGAACGGTACTTAAATAGGCGTGTAACAAAAAATAATAAAATGTTTTATATGCTTAACAAATTTATTATATAAATGTGCAGAAGAATAATCTAGCTACTACTCTCAATCTCTCTACAAAGGATTTTTTTCAGAATTTAAATCAATTATTCCAGAATGTTCTTTAGCCTCGTTCGGGAGTGGCAGCAGTGTGCAGCGGATTCCATTCGTATATCTACCGTTGAAAGGCCAAATTATACATCCATCTAGAGATATCGTTTTTCCAAGTAAGTATTAAAAACTTTTCAACAAAACAAAGTAGAGTTTAGTTTTTTTTATATTTAACGGCAATAGACACGTAGAGCCTCTCACTTCTGGACTTAGTCTTTGGTATCCTCCGATGAGTTTTGTGCATAGACATAATATAGAAGGACTGGGCATACCTAAGAACAAAAGGTGTATACCTACAACTCAAATTGGCACTTAACATGGCTACCATTGCTAGGGTTTTGACAGCAAAACCACAAACAATATAGAGGATACTACTATGAAAAGGGCACTCAAGATGGCGGATCAAGCACTCACTTACAGCTGTCAGTATAAAGAAAGAGGCAATTACTCTTATTTCCTAACTTCATGGTTTTGTGTGTCAACTTTATCGGTAGCACCTACTTATTTCACCACTAAATGCCATTGCTGAGTTTGATGAATGCTTTTTATTTGGGAACGAGACTTCTTGCGTCTTAACATAAGATAAGGCAGTGGTTTATGATGAACCATTATCCTCATGAGGTTCGTCTGCCCACAATAAAAAAAGATGAATCCTAAAGCCCCGTCCACACGCTTGGAAAACCTCAACAAACCCTCACAAATTCAAACGTGCGGATAGAGCGTTTGTCTTGACTTGCATAGGTTTGCAAGGGCTTCTAGCCGATCCGGCAATGTGTCGGTATTTTATGCACAAATCAAAGGGAATTTGCTACAAGTGCTTGCGATGGTGAACAGATTTACGCACGTTTAACGTTGTGCTGTGAAAAGTAAGTGATTGGCCAAATGAAGACATCCTATATATACTTCCTGCAGTGTTACCAACGATAACCATCTGACTCTCCTTGGTAACACTCAAATACATATTTGGGATTGAAATTTAAAAATTAATTATTAATAATTTGATATTAAATAATATTATATTCAGTAATGAGTAGGTAATAATAAACCGTGGACGGATAGAGGTTGATGCTGATGATGATATTATATTTATTAAATTAATTATTTAAAAAAAAAATTTCGCTGGTTATCTTGTACCTAAGTATTTATTTATAATAAAAATCGGTTGTCTGTAAAGTCGGTTTACAACGTCATAAGAAAATGGAACGCCTCAAAGCGAGGTAACGCCGCATGCGTCATGTTTTTTCGTTCGTGCAGCCGGCTCCATCGAATTATAAGACGTTGTCACGTCAAAATAACTTAAGTAAAACATTAGGGCCGATACAACAACTTCGATACCGTCTTGATTGCCTTTACAACAAACAAAGCACTCGCAAGCGTCTTGACGGCGACGTTTGGTTTGGATGCCTAAATCATGCCAAACGTTTGTAGAGGTTTGGAGTTTGCGGCAAGCGTTAAGCGTACGGACGCGGTCTAATGTGAATATTATATTGTTCTAGATGTCAAAACTCCCATATGCGCTGTGTCAGGTGCACAGTTCCTAACTCGAAAAGGATTCCTAGACCTTCGGAACACGCTGGATGCTGACGTCCCTTTCACTCTATTCAGAGATGAGGGGCGAACATTCTTACAAGTAAGTTATTTAGTTCCTTGTTTTTTCTATATATACTGTATTTAGGCACCTTATCATATGAAAGTAGTCAGAGAAGTAATTACCGTAGATGTAAAAAAAGTCAGTTCAGGGCTATCAAATTTAATTAGAGCCCGCTTGGGTACGTAGTGTTTGGTAACAGGTCTTAAAAACTCAACAAAGTGAGTGTCAATAATTTTCAAAATTACCAAGTTTTATAATAGCAGGGCTATTCGTTTTCGCTATTCCCCACCATGGTTCAGGCCTTGACGTGGCGGCAGGGCACAGTAGCCTAGTGTGAGCCCAGCACCTTGGGCGACGCTAATTGTGCCAAGGGGGCTCTTTGTACCCCTCTTATAAGAAGAGGGGCAAGGGGCGAGGACGGGAACCTCATCTCATTGTACTGTCCCGACGTTGGGAGGGGTTGTTCTGTGGTGTGGGACGACTCCTATGTGGAGGTGGTGTTTAAGGGACTGACTAGCCGTCGAGGTGCCGTTTGCTAATTAGATCCGGGGCACCAAAGGCGGCATTGGTGGCACTCGCCGGGTTTTAGTGGGTAGAGCTGCGTTCACTTACCAGCTTTCGGGCGCAGCGAGTACATACCCGCCTGGGGAGACCCACTCCCCTGCGGGATGCCTCAGAGCATTTCCCGACGTTAAAGAAAAAGAAAAGGTAACTCATCTATGTGTTGCCTATCCTGAGACATAAGATGTTAAGTCTCGGTGCCAGTAATTACACTGCCTGTCCTGCCTTTCTCTCTAAAACAAGCAACAATATAGCTGGCGAACCCAGCAGGATGGTGGTACCCAGGCAGACAGCAACGCAGCACAACTCAACCCTCCCACCGGTAAATCATCAGGTATAATGATATACTTCCAGTGGACCGGCGAGGACGAGGTGCGTGCTCGCATGACCGGGCGGGTGATGGTGGTGCGGCTGCTGTGTAGAGATGTATCCGCCATGCCGTCCTCGCCTCTCGACCTGCGCGGGGTGTTCACACCCTGCGTCGCCTTCAGGGTGCAGGGCGCGCCGCCGAGGTACACCAACAGTGAGTACCACCATTCATTGAACTGGGGATTTTAAGAACTGTCCGCAGGATAGTTGAGAGCTATTTCAAGATTTGAGAAAAGGGAAAACTCTTCCATTATCAGTTATAAGATCGCTTTCAACATAATAGCAACGGATGAACTCAGCATAATAAAAAAAATATCTTTAACTGGTTAGGTTAAACTAAATAGAATAATAAGTCACAAATTACTTAATCTTATTATGAATTTATATTTACTTCATCGTAAAGGCTACATAAGTAAAATTGCTTGGTAGTTTTGCAGTGACGATTCTGCATTGAGAATTACTTTAGGGTTATCTAATAAATGGATTTTTATTTTGCAGATATAACAGAGGTGCTATTCACTCCTAACGCACAGACATCCGACGGCGGCTCCTCCGGTCTGTCAGTCGCAGAGTACGTGGCTATCGGGATCAGTTCTCTCCTCCTAGGTCTTATTTACGTTGCATCCGTATTTCTATACTTGCACATTAAAAAACGACGAAAGGCTACCATCGATGCCAATAACACAAGGGTTTTGAAAAATTTTAAGAACGATGGTTCTCCAATAACTGAGAGAGATATAATACGGATAAGCAACGAACGAGTCACCATGCCCAGCGTGATGGGGCAAGATGATGGGGTTGTGAAGAAGAATCCTCTATTAAATGTGGGACGACACTTCTATGATAAAAATGTCTCGAACGATATGTCCGATTGTGAGGATCATGGAGATAGCTTGCGCAGCGATGGAAACGTTTTTAAGGTTTGTTTCAATTTTATAGTACCTAGTAAAGTCCGTTCATCGGGTAGCAAAAGAATAACCATGTTAAAAAAACTGACGATATTCTTGTTCCTAAGAATATTGAAGGAATTCCATATCAAAGACCTATTTTATTTTTATTGATTTACAGAACTCAACCATTTCCGCAATCATACACCAACGCGCTGATCAAATCAGACAAATAGAAAACCACGAATACAACCATCGAGAAGAACAAAACATCGAACGACTTCCCGACGAGCACGTGTCTATAGTAGAAACAATAGACGAGCGGGAAATCGCAAGACCTGTTGGAACCACGAGGAGAAAACTATATTTTAATCCAGCCTACTTCGAACCACACCTAATGGCAGTAAGTATCTATCAATGTTTAATAACTTATAGGAGAAAAAATCTAAATACTCATAAAGAAGTAATATTTTGAACCCTTAATAAAATTATATTATTTAATATTCACATAAAACATTCGTAAGAAGATATAGTGTTTAAAGAAAAATAATTGAGTTTTTAACCGTTGTAGGACCCACCAGCTGCCGCATTAGAATTTTTATCAAAAATCAGAGAAGTAATAGCAATCGCTAAACAGAAAATGGCAGCTAAAAGATTTCAACCAGTATTAAATGAAATACCCGAAGAAGAAACGTATCCATCGTATGAAAATAGTTTAGAATACTATCATAGAATAGGAAGCCAACGCAGTGGATCTATCGTCAGTCTTAAAAGAGAAAACAGTAGAAAGAAATCTATTAATTGTTTGGGTTGTCCTGGATGTCAATCCAATAACAATAACGATATTCAAACTGTAGTTCCATTTAATCACGTAGCATGTATAAACTGTCGACATTCTAAAGGCGAACTACAGAATAACATACGAAAATGGTTAGAAAATATTCCAAACGACAAACAGCCATTATCATTCAACGAGAATATGAACACAAATAACCAAAACACATTAGCTACCTCACTTCTTTCTTTGCCTCTCGCTATAAACAATTACAATACGAATCAAGATAGTGATAATTACAATTCCATCCACGACTTCATTATACCAAAAAGACCTCGATCAGTAAATTCGGAACCTATTAAGAATTACAATATACCTCTACCAGATTTCAATTTAACCAAAACACCAACTAGCTTCAATCGATGTCAAACAGTATCAAGGATGAATGATATAAAACCAAACTATGATTGCAGAGGCGGTAGTTTAAGATACAACACCGAAACGAATAAACTACTAATGAGAACTTTAATGAAAAATAAAAACACATTACCAGATATGGTCAATGAAGCTGTAGAATTAGATAAATTTTCTAAAACATCATATAATTTAAGTAGTTCCGATGATGAACGGTTATACAAAGATAATGTGGTTAATGATTACGAGACTGATAGTTTGGAGCGAACGTCTAAAAAAGACAAAGGTATGGCGAGCGATGTTACTGAAATCCCCTCGTCACAAGCGAGCCCAAGCTTAAGTACCGCACTACCTTTGGAAGAAGAGTTGACGATAAGGAATGATATATATAAAGTAAATTGCAGCAGCAATAGCAATACTCCTTCTCCGGATCGTAATATATGCATAGATCAAGATCATTATGAAATTGTAGGATTAACAAAACCTATAAATCAAAACGATCCAAACGATACTTACAATACGATTAAGAAAAATACTGATTATAATTTAGTGAGCGAAGTATATGTAAATAACAATTACAACTTTGGTAGTGCTCCCACATCACCTAGTGGTTCAGAATGTTCTATGGGAAGCAGAAAATTTATTGCACTGGATAACATTCAACAAACACCAGGATCTTTAACGATAGAGGTTAAAGATCCACCAGAAAATTATATAAAAATTCACGAGTCCGATGGATTCGAACCCGATACGCTAGATCGTAAAAGTTCCAAACAAAAAGACACATTACAGTGTATTCAACTGAAACGAATAGAGGCTTTAAAAAACGAGGAATCAGAACACACGCCAAAACAAGGCATTCAATTGAAAAGCAGTGGCACATTTTCTGTAAATAGCTTTAAAGGTGATACGCTGAATAGGTTTAATAGCCTAAGAAATGACCAAAACATGAACAATCAGCGTACGTTATCCCACGTCTACAGTGGATCTAAATCTCTCGACAACGTAACAGATGATGGATGGGAGGAAACCTTAGATTGGGCATCCGAAGAGGGTCGCATATTGACATTAGAATTAAGACATTCTAAAAGACAACGCCAATGTACGCCACCAACGATCAAACAAATAAAAAGCTTACCTCGTCCGGATGTACTGCCGCCATTACCACCTACCGAAATAGGTACAATATATGAAAAACCTATTAATCCACCAAGAAGAGTTGATAATAGTGCAGCGTTTGAACATAATTGCAATGGCGTAACTACAATGAGCCCTACTCCCAAGACGAGACAGATTGTTGTTGAATCTCAAGACAACTTACACTCCCTTACGATGTCTCCGTATAGTTCTTTGCAAGCTTTCTCGATGCCTTCTTCGCAAGTCTTTTCTGGGCCATCGTCACGTTCGGAATATGAAGAAGTTAATGTAATTAACAATAATACTAATGAAGGAAAATACCAAACAGACGAATACTGTAGTTCTAATGAAAAAGTTTCGGATAATGTATTTACAAACAATAGAATAAATACCAATACGTTTGTCAAAGGCTTCAAAATTGATAGTGGCACGAGAACTAAATTAAGACGAAAAAAGGGTTTCAACATTGACGATTCCGGTTACCTCAGTAGCGATTCGACGAGTTCCAAGCAAGTTAACCCTAAAACTTTCCAGAAAAAAATAGTTGTAGCTAAAGTGATAAGTTGTAGTGAAAGTGACGATACTGAAAACGAAGCGAGAAGTGAATCTGGTGCTGAAAGTGTAGAGACACACTCTGTGTATTTTGACAATAATTACAAAGACAAAAAACACAATGATAACTTTAATTCGCGCGTTAGAAGTGTAAGGGACAAAAAAAGTGTTAAGAATTGAATTCTATTAAGACTGATTAAAACGTTAAATTTGTTATTTGGTGCAATACTTTTAGGTGCATTATTATAGTGTTGTATATATTAAATTTATATATTAAAGATATGCGTATATGCGTAACTTGAATGTATCAAATAGGGTAGGTAATATTTAATTAGTTTTACTAAAAAAATGTTATAATATATAGATGAAAATAATATAAACATTTTACTAGCAACAATAAAACCAATTAGGAAATGTTAGAATAAGATAGTTTTTGTGTAGCATTAATTATTTTGATTTCAAATGACTGCAGTCTAACAAGTAGGTATCTATTCTAAAAATGTATAAAATATTATAGATATTATAGATGTTATTTTTGACTTAAGCAACACTGTTTTGAAATTCGAACATATTATAATGTTTACATGAATCGTAATAGTATAATATATTTTACACATAATATAATAGTAGTTAAAATATTGATTAGTGGTCCAATTATATGGTGCCAAATCATTTAGATAAATAGTTTAAGTAGTGACATATGGCCGGTCGTGCAATGCAATAATAGACTTAATTAGCCTTACAACTAGATATACTTTTGATAGAGTGGAGACTGGAGAGGACGTTACGACATTAAATTGAACGTAGTAACTACGCGCGTCTCAACTTGGCCGAACTGAATCAGTTAAAATGGCGTCGCAAACGTCAAAATCATTTTGTACTGATCAGTACATCTACCATGAGTTTTGTTACAAGTGTAATTTATGACCTAACTATAGTAGTTACGTAAAACGCAACACGAATAGAAAACTGAGATATGATATAGTTTTCTATTCGTGTTGCATTTTACGTAACTACTATAGTTATGTCATTTACGCTTGTCACAAAACTCATGGTAGAGGTACTGAAGGGGCTGACGTGTATACTCGAAAGAGAAAGTAACTTCGATCGGAATAAGCAAAATTGTGTGTATGGCCTGACCAGAAAAATAAAAACCCTCGCCATATTGCGGAAAATTTCGGAACTAATTTCTCTATGGACTGTATTATGTGTTGACGTAAAAAAGATACAGTAGCGACACTAATGCAGGGTCTATGTATTTCTGGTCAAGCTATACTATACATCATGAAATTTCTAATCGTTATAGGTATAATATTTCAATTAAATATCCCTAATATCTTAGTCATATTTACCATGTCTTTCATTCGTTGTCAATGTCGAAATATCAAGCTCCGTGAAAGTGAAAAATATTCTAAGCGGTCCCGTTTAAAACAGTTTTAACGATATTCTTTGCTTTAATTTAGACGTTGGATTATTTATATTTTTCAAATATTGCTACAGATTTATAGCAATCTGCATTACTGGTGATATTATAATGTCGTATCGTCCACCGTTATAACTATTATAGTTTAAAAACAGAATTTATTATTATTCATAATTTTGTACATGTAAATACGATTGGAGTCAGGCGGCATGAATAAGCTTCCTAGTACCTGACTTAAGTGCTCCAGAGAGGTGAAATAACCTCTCTGTGTTCTTAGAGCACTAATAGTAAAATAACATGTTGGGAATAAGCAATACGTAGATTAAATATATTATATTAGTCATAAAACATATAATTTAGTAATTTCACTTAATTTTCGAAAACCTTCTAATAGATTAATAGTTAAACTTTGAATGGTTTGAATTTTTGACGTGAAACATTTGTTGGCCTTCGTAGTAAAATCGCCATGACGTTATCATGCTGTTCCGCGGCATACTCATTTTCCGTAATATATTATATTTATGAATTCTAATATTATTATAGATATTTTAGATCCGGGCAAACTTCTTTAGTACCATTGTTGAAAATTCGATGAAACGAAAGGATATTACAGCAAAAATAAAAAAAATAAACATATTCATAAATATGATTTTTTTAGAGAGAATCAGATTTAATTCAAGTATATATTGTTTTCTATAAACTTGTTTGTCCTCCTGGACGATAGATGGCGTTAAATATATTTAAAGGAGAAAAAGCAGCAGCGTTTTACAAATTATTTCGAACGGCCGCATTGACAGATGATATGAAGGTTAATTATAGCGTTCATTTTTATAGTCTGACCAGGAAAATAAAAACCCTCGCCATTTTGCGGGAAATTTCGGAACTAATTCCTTTATGGACTATAATATTATAATATGTTACCGTAAAGATACAGTGGCGACACCAGCAGGGTTTATATATATCTGGTCAGTCTAATAAAAGATTTTAATCTACAGAACCGTTCAATAACCTCTTGTGTGGCCATTAAAAATAAATAACAAGAAAATATAATTTTATTTTCTCAACGTTTTTGATGGCCAGAGTACATAACACATTTTTAATAATACAGATAATCATAATCTAATAGTTATCATAATACCTGATTATCTTTTTACCTTATTCTCTTGTAGGCTACTATTCTAGTTTCACTGCTCTGTAAATTGCACACAAACACGTTATTTTCTATAAATTACATTTATGTATGGTTGATAATTATCAGCCTGTGATCATTCATTGTGATAGGCCTAGGGCATTTATATACTTCTTCAATAAAACTTTGGAATATAGTAAATACGATCAATGAAATTGATTATTCTCAACATCACAGGGTGTTACTGGTTGTGGGTAGATTAATATTTATAAAGCTGATATATGGTGCTAAATGTCAGGAAAATCGGGTATTGAATATAGATTTTATTTATTATTAAATGTTTTTGTATATGGATATTATAGATTTAAGGGTAAATTTAATATTTATAATTAAATTATTATTGTATAAAATAATATAATGAATTAAAAGTAATTGCTCAAAATATGTTAGTAGTGGATATTTTCCTATCGTAAAAAGAAGTTTCATATTTTATATGCATCCTTTACAACCGGTATTTTGAATATTGAATGTAAAAAATAACATGAATAAAAATATAACAAATCAAAAGCGTTTATTTGTATACTTATTGTTCAAAATTAATATAGTTATTTGATTCCATGAACAAGGCATTCGTAGACTGCCGAAATATCGAGCTTCACGAAATAAATGAGAAAATCATGGTAAATAAGGCGTTTTAAACAGCCTTTTATACTTAAATTACATATCACAGATAGTTTTTCATCACCAAAGACATCTTTTATTCATCTATGACCATAGAATCAATTGACTTGTTAACACTAGCATTCTTTTGGAGTCCACTTATACCTTGTTCTGTGCTATCCAAAATTTTTTGTCGAAACTCCAAGAATTTCCTAACACCTTGTGCTGTTATATCTATTTCTATTCCAATTTTACTATGAACCATTGGATCTTTAGTCTCATTCATTTTTATCAGACATTCATCCAAATATTCCTTCAACATTAGTGTTTGGTTCATTAGTGATTCTCCGAGCAGTTCTATGTTTATAGTTCTGAGTATATCTTGCATTTCAACTTCTTCGTTATCTTCTGATGTATATTGAAGCGATGACATTTTCATTTCTGTGGTCAACACGATGATTCTATATGGAACAGCATCATAAATATAGTGGATCAGTGCTAGGACTTGTGATGGTGATCTGAAATAAACAAAAGGCATTTTGGTGAAACTGTTAAAAAGTACTTAACAAACTAGGTATGTAGTTATTACAATATAGAATATAGATCATACAAAGCATTGTAGTGTCGTGACACCTTCCACCCATATTAGGTAAGTTTAGACCATAAAGTTAATATACCTAGCGGAATAAAGGAACAAAAGGCTTAGCGAGTGAGATGTCACTAGCAGCAACACTGTGTGATAAAAAGAGATGCGTGCTGCGACGTAACAGAACCGTTTTTTGCAACTGTTTGACATTTCTCGGCATATTTCGGCACGCTGAGAATTTTAGCTTTGTGAATTTTTTGAGAAATAGTCCTTCAGAAACATGGTGAATTCTTCCGTAATTGACTGCTGTATAACACAGCGAAATAACCCCGAAAAATGTTCATTTGTGAAATGTATAAAATTATTCCAAATCGACACCTCCAAACATAGTATTTATTTTTACTAGTACGCCTTTTATAGTAATTAGTAAATATGATAATACTCTTCTATAAACATTTGACTATGTAAGAAACAAAGATTGAATACACATAATGCAGAATTTACGAAAATTTTGTGTAAAAGAAATAATCTTCGTTTTACACTAGGGCTGTATCAAGTTATCGATATTTCGTGTTCAGTGTCTATAACGCGGTAAACGAATATGTATTACTGTTGTTAAAATACTTATATGAGGTAGAGATATGAATCACCTGGGAATGTGAACCTATTTAAGATACTTGACTGATCCATCGATATCAGTTTTTGACTGTTATTTTCATTAGTATAAAATTTATGTATCTTTCAGATTTCCTACTAACTTGGATACTAGAAATGCATGGCTTAGATTAATTGATCGTCTAAACTGGAATATCACGAAAACTTATTCATGTGTATGCAGTAAGCATTTTGAAGAAACATATTTACAGAAGCGAGAAGCGAAACGAATTTGGATGAAATCTGCTTTTCAAGCAATTAAATGCAAGCTCTTTGTTTTTTTTATTAGATTTTGAATAGAATGAGGATTTATAACATTCTTATTAGCCTTGTAAGGTTTAATTTAGTATTATTAATCTAATAGTACTCAGATTAGGATTAAATTTTTATGACTATTACAACTTTATATTAAGAATTTCGCATTAATAGTAACGCTCCGCCAAATCGCACCCCATTTTATAAGCAACTCTCCTCTCCTCACCCTGGTCGCTCCTCGTATCCGCTTATTGAATTCCAAACCTCACCACTTCTTCCGTTACATATTATTCAGATCGATATTATAGTATCACATCGGATAGAGTAGTAATGTGAGCCATAAAATTTCGAAACTGGTCAGTGATTTGTCACAGACGTAATAGCAATTCTACCAACCAGTGATCTGTATTTACGTCATATCGGCCAATCGTCAATGGTCATCAGTCGGCCAATTAGAGCTCAGAAACGGTGCAGCGTCGCAGCACAAATTTGGAGGAATTTATTTTCATACATAACACATAACATTACCACTCTATTCTGGTTACATGCTCGATGAAGCGACATGATATACATCACTACACGCACTCATAAGAAATTTTGACGCACACAAATGTAATTCCATTTCGGTTTCGTTTGACAGCTCGTGTCTGTTGCTCTATTCCGCTAGGTATATTAACTTTATGGTTTAGACTAAGTATGTTACTTAGTCTAAACTTACCTAATGTTAACCTAACAATGTTGGTTACTTACGTCATATTTAAAATATACCCAATTAGCTTGTGGTATTTAATATATTATAAATGTCAGTACATTTATAATATATTATATATACATACAAACATACTATTTTCATCATATAAATTGTCTGCACTTGTTGGGTTGGAACACAAAAGTTGTATATAGTATGAAGTCTAGTTACCTGACCACTTAACCAGCCAGCTAGCACATTGGAAGTTTCAGAAATATAGTGTTGGTACACTTATATTTTTCTTATGTCATAAGGAGGCAACCAAGCAGTTCGAGCCTTATGGTGACTACAAAGGCCCATAGACAAACAAAAGTTATGCAGACGTGTTGCCCTCCTTTTCCCTAGCCACCCCAATGGGCCAACGAAAACTCACAAACTGTCACTGATGCCGATGTTTTGTGAGCGAGAGGTACCACCCCAGTTGTGCCGGCCCAAACCCGCTGCAAAGCAGCATGACACTACCTCTATTACTATACTATACTATAATATTTATGCAACTTACCTTGTATATACTTCAATATGAATATCATGATTTTGAACATTGGTAAAAACCACTATCACTCCATGCAGTATGTGGTAAGGAGACAAATTATGTATGGCAACATTGTCCGTACAAGATAGCAATTCCATTTTCAAATGTGTACAAAATATTTCATATGGTGTTATCACTTCTGATGGTTTGTCCGTTATGTGCTTTAGATTCAGACTTTTGTTTTCACCAGAGGACAGAACACAAAGTATGACTTTTTTCTTGTCTGAAATATAAGTATTTTTGTCGTAGAAGTAGTTTTTTTAGTAGTAGGTAGTTAATATATTTAATCATGTCAGTCATCATTTATGAATTAAATCAATGTCTATGATTAAAGACAATGAAATTATGGACCTATGTGTTAAGTTTGAATCAACAACTTTACCAACCACCAAGATAACCCATTCTTCAGTAAAATACATTTTGCATACAGAAATTATAATACATTGTCTGAGATATCCCTAATAGAATACCAATTTTACAGAAAACTAGTCTACGATAATTTGTTTTCTATGAAAACTTACTTGACTTAATTTCTGTTTTATAAAGTTTTATAACTGCTACCAAAAAAATCACAATTGAGACATTTCAAAATTAAATTTTAGCATGGAATGGTGAAACTTTAATAAAACAAAATATAACTTACCATCTAAATTGCTAGATAAAACATCAAAACTCTCTCCCATAATATCATTAGCAGATATCAAAACTGTTTTAAATGGCAACAATAAGGATTGTCCTTCTTTGCTGTAAGAAAGAACTACTTCAACTTGTATTCTAGAATTCACAAAATACTGCAATTCTTTTAAATCAACGACAGCAACAACAGATGCTGCACTATGGGGTTCAATATTTCTACTGTCCTTTTCTTGCCAATATGGTGACTCCACAATTTCTGTATACAATTTTGTTCCATATGTAATTGATTGTTTTGAAGTGTGTAAAAGAACAGCAACATCTTCTAAAGGCCTGCAATAAAAATATATTTATAGGATAAAAAAAATTAAAAAATTTGTACCTACTTAGTTACCATTTTTTTTAATATTTCTTATTTACTCGTAAGAGGTAGTGCCATGCTTCTTTGCAGCCGAATTGGGTTGGCAGGAGCAAGAGGTACCACCCCAGGTACCTCTTGCTCACATAACACCGGTGTCAAGTGACAACCGCACGTTTCGTGCGGTTTGTGGGTTTCCAGTGGCCTTTGGTGGGATAGGGGTTGGATGTGTATGGGCGTCGATAGTCGCTAGTCGCCAAACGGCTTTGACTGCTTGTTTGTCTATGAGAGAATATAGGATGGGTTTCCCATTACCATACCAAACTCTAAAGATGAATTTTATAATTGATTGATCATGTATGCATTACCATTAATTGATATAAAAATATACATAGGTATATCTTACACATGGTTCTTGTTGACAACATTCGAAATTATCAGAATCTTTTTGTTGCACAATTTTACTTCTGGGCTCATTATTTCTATTTGTGCTAGCTTTTTGACCTGAAAAAGTTATATGTATCATTACTAGAAGACAACTTATTGAAATATCAATAAAACATACTTACTGAGACATGAAAGAGAGAATAAAGTTACCAAGACGATGACAAACTGAACAATATAATTCATATTTTGTTTGTTCTTGCTTGTTTCCCCTGTGAAACAGCTTTGCTGTGTTTCGGAGAGAAGGGCAAGACAGGCAGTGCAATTACTGGCACCGAGGCTTAACATCTTATGTCTCAGGATAGGCAACACATAAATGAGGGCTTGTTCCAGGTATACTAGTTTATGTTCATGGGCGACGTCGACCACTTACCATCAGGTGGTACGTTTGCCAGTTTGCCTATCCAACTAACATAAAAAAATAAGTTCTTTTTACATCTTATTTCACACCTACATTGAAAACATTTTTTTTAAATATAGGATATCAATAAGAAATAATTTTCTATTAGAAATACGTATATTGTACTTAACAGCTACATAGAGGTGTACACATTTGTACACCTCCAATGCAATTAGGGTATCTGATTAAGGTTTTCATTATACATGTAAAAAATATGTGATGCACTTCAAAATATATATATAGATAGAGGAGTGACATTTGTCTTGGTGTTAGTTTAATGAAGCCCATATTTAGCAGTCTCTTCCAGATCAAGATAAATATGAATCACCTTGTTTTGTGTACAAGTATTCTCCATGATTTTCTCGACTGCTAGAATAAACCAAGAATATAGTTGAATGCAAAAAATAAATATTTTCAGTGATAAATTCTTGTACACATACAAGAATAGGGCTTTGAGCGGCATATGGCATACCTATCATGTTTAATGTCATTTTGTAGTGTGGAGACTGTATATATACTTTGGTCCAAATTTACACTCAACCTATCCTGTTGAAAACACAAGCTTCTGACATAGGTAGTTAATGTTTCAAGATGTGGCACTACTGTAGGACAAAATTCGTCTGGCTACTAATTATTAACACAATATAATTGACTAGTATTATCATTACCTCTTTCACATCAACTTCAGCTACGGAATCATCAGGCATTGTCTTTTGATACATATGAAATATAGCCTGTTGTCTCAAATCATGCAACTCCTTGTATTTACTTTCATTAAACTTCACACAATATTGAGCTTCAGATAATTTTCGTTTTAATTGTACCACCAGTGGCAAAATATCACATGACCTATTCATTACATTTGAAACAAATGCTTTCTCTTGTAAAGTCTCAAAATTTTCATCCAGTATAAGTGGCACGGCATCATCTTTTTTAAAGATTTTTAGACCGGCTTGACCTTTACATTCTGAATCTTCTATTGTGTAATTAGCAACGTTGTTTATTTCATGAACTAATGCCATGTCATGTTCGTTCCTGGATAAAATGATTATTTTATCTTCTGCCACTATCATGTAAAATAAATCACATCTGCTGTTTCTGAGAAGTTTTATTTCTCTTATATTGATGATATTTTGTAGCAAATATGTTGCTCCGACATCTCTTTTAAAAAATTCTCTTACTTCTCCTCTTTGTGTACATACAATCACATCTATAGATTTTGTATCACGAGGATGATTGTCGTAGAATACAAAGCATGTAATATCATTTACTATAGACTGAGGAACTCTTATGAGAAGTTCTTTGCGTATTATACTTGGAAGTAGATTCATTATTAAAATCTCAGATGAAGTAGGTACCTACTTAATAAAACTTATTTACAAACAGACAAATGTATTATAATATTATAGATTTATACACCATAGAACTAAAGTTTTATTGAAGTAAAGTCTAATGTCATTCAACATACGAAAGGTTAATAAAACGTAGTATTTAAAAACTCTTTGACACTTGACAGTAAACAAACACAAATGATGACAAATAACAAAACTGTAAACAGTAAACCACAGTAAACTATGGTAGTGTATATTCCAATTTCTAATGCCGCATTTACACATTCGCGCGAACCGCGAGGCGAATCACGAGGCGAACTACAAACTGACTGTTTACACATTCGTGTTCGTCATTCGCCTGCGGGTTCGTGCGTTAGTGCCGCGTTCACACATTCGCGCGAACCACGAGGCGAATGACGAACACGAAAGTGTAAACAGTCAGTTCGTAGTTCGCCTCGTGATTCACCTCGTGATTCGTGAGTTCGCGTTGGGAGCGGTTTTTCGGCCGCGATCAAAGGGCACGAATGGCGAACACGAACTTACTGTTTACACATTCGCCTGCCTTCAGTGAACAGCTAGCGCCCGACCCAACAGGACGTATAGACAAAATGGAATAGATGGAAGTTTAAGTTTAGTTTAACTAAATATCGTTTTATCAACAATCCATCAATCACTAACAAACGTTTTTACGTATATTAAGACAATTTTTTTAAATAATTTGATTAACAAAAATATATTTATGATGGTATATAATACTTCTTTTAGAGATCAACAAAGAGTTGAAAAATTATCATCATCAGTCCATATAAGTCTGTAAATCTAAGATAATAAGTGTACTTATAGTTTTAAATAATATAAAAAGTATACTATTATTATTACATAGTATAAAACAAAGTCGCTTCCCGTCTGTCTGTCCCTATATTATATGCTTAGTTCTTTAAAACTACGCAACAGATTTTCATGCAGTTTTTTTATAGATAGAGTGATTCAAGAGGAAGGTTTATAATAATATATATATACATGCATAATATAGTAGGTACATAAACACTGATAATTTTAGAGGTTTCTAATGTGATGTTGTAAATAAACACAATTTTTGAGCTAACTAGTTGTATACATATAAAGACATTCTGTAGTATTTTTAGTATCAGCATTGCACCCGTGCAACACATCTGAATAATCTCTGGTTGTGCAGATGTGTATGGGCGTCGGTAGTCTAAAGCTTCGACTGCTCGTTTGCCTTCCTATGCTATAAAATATATATATATACTAATAAGGTGGGGAAACTAGTACAGTATACTAGTTTCCCCACCATGGTTCAGGCCTTGACGTGGCGGTGGGGCTTGTACCCCTCTTATAAGAGGTGACAAAAGAGCAAGGGGCGAGGACGGGATCCTCACCCCATTGTACTGTCCCGACATTAGGATGGGTTGTTCTGTAGTGCAGGATAACCCCTCTGTGGAGATGGCGTTGGTCCCTTCCGCGACTGACTATAGCCGTCGAGGTGCCCTGTTTGCTCATTAGATCCGGGGCACCTCACCAAAGGTGGCATTGGTGGCACTCGCCGGGTTTTAGTGGGTAGAGCTGCGTCCACTAATACCTCACAGGCGCAGCGAGTTCCACACACAGAACAATATTACCCTAGTGGGAAGGTCAACTCTATACAAAAAAATTTAGGACAGGACACAGCTGCCATCTCTGTTAGTCCCACAGAATATACCTATTTTGACTTCAGAATTGATATCGACACTACCAAAAACAGATCATATAAGTGCCGTGAATCAATTCAAAAACTAAATTATTAATGATATCACATTAAATAAAACAATTATAATTTTGTGCTAATTTTTTATTCACCTCAGTTAACATTTACTATTTCTATAAACAATATACAATCCTAACAATTGTTATACGTTAATATTTCCAACTGCTTCCTTCATAATAATATTATATAATATACGTTTTATTGATAATAACATTAATTAGTAAAATCACACATAATTACGTGTGATTTACGTTTGTCTTTGTCACTAAAAGTCCTATAACACTTTCACTTCATATGATTACGGAGATGACTGGCTCAACTCAACGCAAAAGCAGAAAAACTTCAACAAAACGTCAGTAATTACATATATAATTCAAACTATGAAAACCTAAATGAAAACAAACAAAGCAGACATTTTATATTTCCAAGTTAAAACTTCAACACAGAGTACACAGACTAAACTTCAATTGTAGTAATGTTACCATTGCATAAAATTAATATAAAAAATTTCACTATATATATTTTATTTTAAGTTTATTTACTTTTTAAACACAAAATGCTCGACAATTAATGTTTTAAAACTTATAATAATAGTTAAATATTTTACTAATAATAACTCTTCAGCTTTGTGAAGTTTTTTATTATGAAGACCCATTTTTATTTATAGGCTTGCAGCAGCTGAACAATCTCCAAATAGGTCTCAAATAATGTCCAAGTTGACCACCCCTGGTTCCACATATCCGCCTGGGAAGACCCACTCCCCAGCGGGATGTCTCAGAACATTTCCCAGCGTTCAAAAAAAGGCAATCCCAATATTTAATCAAAAGAACGAATTTCTTAGAACTCTCCTGCAGTCCGTTGAGGAAATTACGGGCTAGACAATAAAGCAACAAAAAATACACGTTTTTACTCATTTTGGTATTTATACCTAACATTTTAATGGCGTAGTGTAGTCGTTATTGTGAGTGGGTGCGACACTACAAGCTATATCATTGTACCTATGGAAAACAAACTAAACTGCTAAACCAAAGAGGTAG
Organism: Helleia helle; assembly: GCA_963853865.1. Taxonomy (NCBI): domain Eukaryota; kingdom Metazoa; phylum Arthropoda; class Insecta; order Lepidoptera; family Lycaenidae; genus Helleia; species Helleia helle. The sequence continues at coordinate 10,662,878 of OY971433.1, read as the reverse complement.
GAATATATAAACCAACCAAAGTTGAATGATATCGACACTTAGGTAGTTTGTCGTTAAATCAAGTGACCTTTTCTATGACGTTCCATGGAGTTTACATGTAGTTACAATGTAAACTCCATCTAACGTCATAGTAGATGAAAACTAAATTTCAAAATCCTTTCGTTTCAATTAAATCATTACTGGTGCGTGAGCGAAGTCACGGGCACAGCTAGTCAGTAAATATTTTTTTCAGTTCGTATACGTCCGTAAATCTAAGCAAACGCGGGCGAAGCCACGGGCAAATTTATCAGCTTATAGTATAAAATAATATAATATAAGTCTTGTCGTTAATTGAGGTAGGCCTATGTTCAGCAATGGACGGATAGAGGCTGATGATAATGATGAATATCTACACTACACAATACACAGGTAACGTAGTGACTAGACAGTAGACACTAGTGTTTATAATTTATATACTCTTTAGTCTTTGAGAATGATTCACCTCGCGAATGTGTGAACAGTAAGTAGTTCCGAGTTCGCGACGGCATTCGTATACGAATGTTTCCGCGAACGTTTCCGCGAATGAGGAGGCGAATGGCGAACACGAATGTGTAAACGCGGTGTAAGTCTATGCAGTAAACATTATTTTTATTTAGATTACAGATTATAATTAACACGGAACTGTAAAAGTCACAGATATTCTTAATATTTCGTGATATTTCAATGGTAAAAACTAAAAACCTTAGGTAAAAGCAGTGCGGAGTAGTCGCGGCTCCAGGCAGGTTTCAGCAAGCGTCTCACAGTCACAATGGAGAAGATAACTATTTTTTTATTTTATTTGCCACAAAATTATATAAAAAATTACGAGGTTAACTGTTTTTTATATTATTTTTCTATCTTTAAAACCACAGTTTAAAACTGATCGAGTTATAAAAATGCAAACTTATCATTTTCTGGCTCAGCCGCAGACCAAGCGCGTGCGCAACTTTGGGATGTGAAGCTGGAAGCATTTACCCACAAACTATATAGAGAATACTACGTAGTACGTATTCATTTACCCAAATCGAGCGCGGGACTACTTTATTTTAAATAAGAATCGATTAAAACAACATGAGTCCATTTATTAAATATTGTGTTGTGCCTCAATGTAAAAGTACGGTCACAAAAACACCCGAAAAATTGTTTTTTTACGTTCCTAAGGATCCGAAAATCAGAAAAAAATGGACAATTGCCATGAGAAGAGCTGATCCATTAGGACCAAAAACCGTAGGATATTGTTGTGAGGATCATTTCGATGTAAGTAGGTATTCAAATACTTGCCATGTGATATACTACTACAATACTAACTAGTAACTTAGTAAGTAGTAACTATAGTCAATTTTTTTAGAAGTGTCAAAAATGGTAAACAAATATGGCGTACTTCCGGCCACAGACAAATAGAGTCATAGTGTAGTTTAGTGAAGTGACACAAAGAGCAAAGGCATGAACAACATTAATAAGCCATAGACAAAAGTAAAATTCATCATTATTAAAATATTTAACGATACCATGTTGCCGGAATTATTAAAAAAAGACTGATAATATATTGAATATTTCTGTTAAAAAAGAAGAATGTGAAGAAAATATTAGTCGAGCATCTTTATGAAAAACAAATCTATATTTCGTAAATACAAAATACCTGTTAGATATTAGTTCCTCTTTTAAGTCTTTCGCAATTTCTGTAAGATAAGGAAAGAAAAAAGGCCCTAGAAGTATTTTTGTTCATTTTAGAGTCTTAATTGTAAAATAATCGATAAAAAGACGTCTCAAATAAAAATTTAACATAATAGAGCAGCCAGTGCCTAGAAAAAAAGTCGATCCTAGTATTATTGTCACCTTATTTGTATTTACTATGATCAAAAATCCTTGCGCGGGCGGCGCCTTGTCTCGAACAAGTAAACAGAAAGACTGATACAATTATTTTTCATGAAGTTCTCATTGAGTAATCCTAACTCTCATTTTAGAGTCCCACAAAATATTTCTGTAAACTTCAGTTGAGTTTTATGACAGTGCTATGTGCTTTTATATTATATGGGATAGTGTTAAATGGTCAGGATGAAATTGATATTCCGAAATATTGATCATAAAAATAAAATCCTTACAATAAATACTTTAGTATTATAAAAGATTGACATTTGCAATATTATGTAAGCATTTTTTGCGCTCAATATAAAAAAAAAAAACAATATGTAACAACTTAATAACAAACGCATTACGGTAACATTGTTTTATAATCTATTAACAAATTGTAATTTATGAAATTTTAAAATGTAGGTAAAGAAAGAACACTGTCTATTTTTATAGTTCATTTTGTTCAAAATCAAAATCAAATTTTTTTTATTCAAAATAGTACTAATACAGTATCTTTTTGAACGTCAATTGAATCTACCACCGGTTCCAAGGTAAGCCCACTGAGAAGAACCGGCGAAACAAACTCAGTGGAACTAATCTTTTCAAATAATATAATATATTAATAACAATTTTAACATCTTATCTTGAAATGCCCGGGAGGAACGCCTTATTCCCAGGGTGCGGTATCTTCCATGAAATCTTTTACTTTATAATATGCTTTACCACACAAACGTTCTTTAACAACTTTTTTGAATTTTTTTATGGAGAGCTTTTGAACGTGTTCTGGGATCCTATTGTAAAAGCGTATACAGTTGCCTTTAAAAGAATTGCTTACATTCGAAAGTCTAATCATTGGTGCATGTAATCTGTGTCTATTACGTGTATTCCTACTATGAATATCACTTTTCTTACAAAATTCATTTATGTTTTTACGGACATACAGTAAATTTTCTAAGATGTATTGAGAGGTGACAGTCAGAATTCCTATTTCTTTAAATTTTTCTCTCAAAGATGAATAGGGAGGCAACTTGTAAATTGCACGAATAGCCCGCTTCTGCAGCACAAAAATGTTGTTTATGTCGGCTGCATTTCCCCATAAAAGTATGCCATAAGACATAATGCTATGAAAGTAGCTAAAATATACTAATCGCGCTGTATCTACATCAGTAAACTGTCTTATTTTTCTCACTGCATATGCTGCTGAACTGAGTCTATTCGCCAATTTAGCTATGTGGGGACCCCACTGCAGCTTAAGATCTAGAGTTATTCCTAGGAAAACTGTGGAGTCCACCAATTCCAAGTTGTCACTGTCTAAGAGTACATTTGTTTGCAGTTGCTTAACATTTGGCAAGGAAAATTTTATGCATTTCGTTTTTTTACTATTTAAATGCAAGTTATTAACGCTAAACCAATGTACCATTCTCGAAAGTGTGTTGTTTACCTCGTCATAATTAGTTTCTTGTCGTTTGATTTAAAAAATAAGTGAAGTATCATCAGCAAACAACACTACCTCTTGACTATCTTTAACTAGGTAAGGTAAATCGTTTACATAAATTAGAAAAAGAAATGGACCTAGAATGGACCCCTGTGGGACCCCCATCTCAATTTTAGTCCCGGATGATCTTTTACCATTTATCTCGACCTTTTGAGTCCTGTTTTTAAGATAGGAATTCAAAAGATCCAGTGCCGTACCGTCTATCCCATAGTGGCGTAATTTCCTGATCAAGGTCTCATGCTGTACACAATCAAACGCCTTGGATAAGTCGCAGAAAACTCCCAAAACATCACGTGACTCCTCCCAGGCCTCATAAATGTTGTCAATTAAGTTAACGCCAGCGTCTGTTATTTGTTGTGTTGTTCAATCGCTTATTCACTTCACCTCTAAAAATATATTGACCACATCCCTAATCCCTATTGCCCTTATAAAAAAAAGATGATGAAATGTCATATTGAAAAATATTAATTATCTGTGCTTACTGCCTTCGATAATCGTATTTTCTCAGTTTTTAAGTGTTTAAATGCTAAATTGATATTTGTTTTCAGTGAAATAAATAGTAAATGGAGTTTTACAAATGTCCGTAAGCTAATATGTCGTGAAAGTGAGTGATAAATGCCAACAAATCGTGAAATACGTATTGACAGGGTTTTATTTACTAAATTGGACACTTCTAAAAAAATGGAATTTAAGTATTATACTCGGTCACGGTCAAGCTAACTGCAATCTGCGTACCCGGCCGTTTGACATTCCATCTTATATAGTGTGCAAAAAATATCCTTATTAATTATTATATTTTATTTTATTACAATACTTCTATTAAATATATAGTTTATTAATTTTTTTCATTAAAAGCAATGTTTTTTGTGAGCATTTGCATTTTACTTTTGAGTAATGAACTTATACCTGTGTTACCTTCTCAGATTGCGTTGAGTTGAATGCTCCACGCTTTATCAATGACTAGCTGTTGCCCGCAGCTTCGCTCGCGTTTACTTGCTTAACTTCACTTCTGTTAGTCACAGATAGATATTATATAGCCTTCCTCGATAAATGGGCTATATAACACTGAAAGAATTTTTTAAATCGGCAAATTCTCCTTTAAGCATTTTGGGAAATTTTTCGTATCCATTTCATAGTGATAATAACCAGTGTTGCTTTTGCGCTTATATAAAAGTTCAGCTTCAGGTATAAAAACATTTTCTCCACTGGCGTACATACAGTGAAGAACTAGCTGGTGCCCACGACTTCGTCTGCCTAGGATTAGAACTTTATAATCAGGGCCGGATCGTGAATTTAAGGGGCCCTGGGCTAATACTATTCAAGGGCCCACAAAATTAAGCAAATCATTGCCATTTTATCAAAAAAGGCAATTAATTGCTGTTTTATATATTATGTATATTTCTATATGATGTAGGTATACAATATAAGAAAAAAATAGGACAAAAAAAACTATATGTATTAAATATGTTTGATGCAACATTATTGGAAGCGTAATTAATTAATTATTATTGTTCACAATAATAATTAATGTATGTGAGATTATGTTTTGATCTTTAGTGTGAACAATAAAATATTTTTCTTTCTTTCTTTCTTTCTTAATTGAGACGTTGTACCATATTCTTACTTCCTTACTAATATTATAAATGCGAAAGTAACTCTGTCTGTCTGTCTGTCTCTTCTTCACGCCTAAACTACTGAAAACATTTGGATGAAATTTGGCACAAAGATAGTTTGAAACCCGAGAAAGGACATAGAATAGTTTTTATCCCGGATATCCCACGGGAACGGGATCTACAAGGGTAAAACCCTGGGACTGTCTATCTCCTAAACCACGAAACAGATTTGGGTGAAATTTGATATGAAAATACTTTGAAACTTAACGTAGGGTATAAAAAAGTTGTTATCCTGAAAATCCCACGGGAATGGGAACTATGCGGGTAAAACCCCGGGACTGTCTATCTTCTAAACCACGGAAAGATTTGGATGAAATTTGATATCAAGTTACTTTGAAACTTAACGTAGGATTTAAAATAGTTCTTATCCTGAAAATCCCATAGGAACGGGGAATATGCGGGTTAAATCCCGGGACTGTCTATCTTCTAAACCACGGCACAGATTTGGGTGAAATATGATATGAAGATACTTTGGAACCAAACGTAGGCCTTAAAATAGTTTTATACTGAAAATCCCGCGGGAACAGGAGCTATACGGGTAAAACCCCGGGACTCTTCTAAACCACGTGACGGATTTAGGTGAAATTTGATATGAACATGCTTTAAAACCGAACGTAGGACATAAAATAGTTGTTATTCTGAAAATCCCACGGGAACGGGAACTATGTGGGTAAAAACCCCGGGACTGTCAGCTATCTTAGAAACCACGGACCAGATTTGGGTGAAATTTGATATGAAGATACTTTGGGACTTAACGTAGGACATAAAAGTTCTTATCCTGAAAATCCTACGGGAACGAGAGTTGTGCAGCTAAAACGTCGGGACTGTGTATTTATTGAACCACTGAACCGATTTGAGTAAAATTTGATATGGAGATAGTTTGAAACCCAAGACAAGATATAATATGTATAAGTGTAACAAGAAGTTTTTTAGATTTGTCAATAGATGGCGTTGACAAAAATGTAGATCACGCTATCTATTACAAGATGCGAATCCTTATGAGGATCGGACCTTTGTATTGCACGCGTTTTTAATAAATACTGTTTCCATATATTAGTAATTTATCCAAAATTATTTATTAATAGAATTCATGATATTATAAAAAAGGAATACCTACTTATAGTATACAATAATAAAATGTATGAATAAAAAATATAACATTTCTTTTTCGTAGTTTTTTTTGCTGGTAGTAGGTACTAATTTGAATTAAAATATTGATGAATCATAGGGTAGTTTCGAATAACATTGTAGCGTTAGGACGTCTGACACCTCAATCCTCCCATGACATGGTTGCTGTAAAGTATCCGAAACGTCGGGCATGTAAAAAATCTTAATAAACGGAGATAAAATCCGTAAAAGTTATTTAAATATAATAAAAATGTACTTCTAAATTAAATAAATAAATATATATAAAAATGTACTATCGGGCCTAACAGTAGCAGTTAATAGTATTCTTTAAATTATAATAGTTTGTAAATTGGAACCATATTATTTGCAAAATAAGGTTAGAAAAAACTTCTTACATGCGGACAAAGTCGCGGGTAAAAGCTATGAAATAATATACGGTATTTACATAAAAAAACAGTTTTTGTCCGTCTGTTTGTTCCGGCTTATCTCTGAAACGGCTTAGCCGATTTTGACGAGGCTTTCACTGGCAGGTAGCTGATGTTATAAGGCGTAACTTTGGCCATAAAAAAAACATCATCAAATCCGTATCCGGCTGTAAATCTAAGTAAACGTGGGCGAAGCTGCGGGCAACAGCTAAGTATTTATACAGTAACCTTTCTGCAATTTTGTGCTCCAAAAACCCTTTATTTGCTCATTATATTATAAGTCTTTTGGTAAATCACAATTTATGAGAAGAACTGATAAAGAATTAAGTCGATAACTCGACATTGTTTGCCGACCTCTGGTATGGGACAATACCAGAGGTGTTGGTAACCTCGTTTTTGCCGGAGGAGGAGAGGAGACGCCGAAGAGGAGGAGGCCTCGGATGATACGAGGCCGAAAGAGAGGAGAGCTGGCGGAGGCGCCTGAGAAATAGTGTTCTCCGCGAGTGGAATTAGCAGCTGGTGGATTGCCCAGCTTAGGTGGAGGCACGGGCGCACTCACGGGCCGACATGGACCTATCACACACACGTGTATGTGTTTATATTATAAAAGTTGAAACCTTATCGAATAACATCAAGTCACTAATAGCGCGATGCAATTACTAAACAACGCCATCTATTGGCAAATTCACGAACACGTTTAATAATTACATCTAAATGTACCACGCCATCTATTGGCAGTTTTATGTAAACTTTGGTTTAAGAATTATACAATTTAAACATGTTTGAAAAATTAGATATGTATTATGCGTTTCAAATGAGAATAGGAATGTCAATAACCTCTATCTGTCTTATACCTAGCACTTGCAAAGTACGGTTTGCACAAAAACTTATTTGCATAATTAATAGTTTTAAATCGAATTTAAATAAAAACGTTAAGTAGTCGTCAATTGTTTAAAAAATTGAAGTCATAATTCGTTTTTAAAACCATACAATAACATTTTGCTATTTTATTGTTGCCGCAAAGGCTCTAGAGCCATGTCAAAATTATTAATGAAAATAAGGACGCTGGTGGCTATCTTGCCGTTATTAGTGTGTTCCGTCGTGAGGATCTCAAGGAAATATAAGTTTAACTCGTGAAATGTACGCTACCATTTTGCAAACACTGCAAAATGCAAGTAAAGTGACCCAGAGAGTTCATTTTGGTACGGGAATAAATAAAAACACGTTAACACGTATCCGACGTGCACTCGGACATAAATGCAGAGATGAGCGGAATTGAAGAGCTAGATTGTGATTTTTTTTTTTTTTGTCACTTAATATCTGTAAATAAATTAAATTAAAAGAAAACTTTGCCCACCATACCTAACTCGTTTGAATTGACAGCTATGACGTCACAATATGGCGCAAAGTCCGTCCTATTCTCATTTGAAACGCACAGTAAGTAGTTTTCATTATATCACATTCCACTTACCTACATTTGACTTAATTTGACTTGCAAAAATTGTCGGTAATGTGTTTTATTAATAGGTTTTTTTTTTTAAACCTTTTTTTTTAAGACGAAAAGTTGTAACGACACTTTTTGCTATAGTTGTAAGCCGTGCGGCGTACGCGTGTTTCTCTGTCTGTCTCTCTCTCTCTCACACACACACAAGCCCGACGTTTCGGATACTTGACAGCAACCATGGTCACGGTATGACTGAGGTGACATATGTCCTAATCGTAGACAGAGAATACTAGTATATCATAGTATTCTCTGTCTACGGTCCTAATGCTACAAAGTTATTCGAAACTACCATGAAGTTAGGAAATAGGAGGAGATGCCCCTTTCTTTAAACTTACAGCTATAATAAGTGGGTGCCTGATCCGCCATCTTGAGTGCCCTTTTCATTATTATCTATATTGTTTGTGATTTTGCTGTCAAAACCCTAGCAATGGTAGCCATGTTAAGTGCCGATTTGAGCTAAGATCAAGTATCAATAGATTTGACAAGCTAATAATAATACCGTATTTGAACGAGATAACAACATACGAAAAATCCAAGAGTGACAGAGACATATACACTTTCTTTTGTCTTTGTCAGAATATCACCCTTTGTTTGTTGGGCACAACAAAGATGTGCCCAACAAAAAATTATCGACTAAATTTGAATGCCATACAAACATTCTCACCCGCGAACAGTTTGTCAAATATGCCGCCATTTTGTACTACTTTTTAATTTGGTCGGCTTATGTAGGTATGGTGATACCAGTTTTGTTATAAGCAGATTACCCAAGAATGTGGTATTATTTGAAAAGGGTGACTGCAATTTTCGAAATAAACACAATAAAAACAAATATGTTTATTGCTATCCTTAAATGCTATGTACTATAGATCATACATATTAAGACGTATATAGCCTTCTTTTTTATTATTTATGTTTTTAGCGGTTTGTTAGTCATTACATAATATTTTCGATAATCCGGAAAAATGCAGCTGTCTAAAATTACAATAAATGTTTGGTTAGGGCTAATGCTTATAGTTATCTATCAACCTTTACCAGTTTTTTGTTATTTTTAATTCACTTGTTTCAAGAAAATAAGTAGACTTGTTATTATGAATGTGGTATCCCTGTAAAATATGCCTGTCCCTTTCGGGTATACGCGAATGTCAATTCCATATTATACTTGTTCCTAGGATTTGAGTTGTAGGTTACACCTTTTTTTCGTAGGTATGCCCAGTCCTTCTATATTATGTCTATGGAAACTACCATAATATGATACATTAATATTTTACTAAGTCCTCTCTACGCAGAAAGTGCTAACTGCATCTTTAATCTATGGTATATTTATACTTGGTTTTTGATTTCTTTTTTTCGTTTTATTTATCTTTTTTTGTTTTAGGTGGAAAATGACATGGACAACTATGTGAAGCATAAGTTAGTTGGAGGACCACTCAAACTTAAGAAAGATGTCATGCCTCATAAGTTTGACTGTCAAAACCGTTTAGTTGAAAAGCGTGAACGCTCTGATAAAGCAAAACTTAAAACTGCCAAACTTAAAACTGCAAAACTTAAAACTGCACAATTTAAAACTGCAAATTATGAAACTACGTCGTTTGAAAATATTGCGTCCACTTCACATAATGTTGAACAGTTATATATTGTGCACCCCATTACTGTACGTTTGAACAATCAAAACATCGACATTGACCCTTTAGGTGATACGACTGGAAACACAGCAACATATACAAATATTACAAAGAAGAAACACAAAAATATTCAAGTAAATATAACAAATAAAGTTAGCCATAAAGGTACAAAGACTGAGAGTAAATATTTTAATTTGCCACCTAAGCATAAAAAAACAAAAAACGCTACAAAAAAAGAATTTACAAAACTCACTGTTTAATTTCAAATACTTTTTTTTATTATTAAATGAAATACATTATAAACTTAATTTATTGGTTTATTTCTGTGTATCAGTTGGTTCACATTTTTTATTTATCGAAAACACACTCCTTCTGAAATTTAACTACTAATTTTGATTAAAAGTTCCAGTTATTAGTGTTTTTATATTATTATGTAACTTCGTAGACGTCCACATTTTTTGATACCTCAAAGTCAGTATGGGCAATACAGAAAAACCTTTTTATGTTCATCTTTTTCTGTACATTAGTTTTGTGCATGGGCCTGATGCACAAAACTAATGTAATAAATCTGTAACAATCAAGTTTTTTGTATCTTTTTTTCAATCACTGTCATCACTATTATAAAGGTAACAATAAACGTCATCGCATACACCAGACCGATCCAAATCCGCGAAAAATCGGACGACGGAAACGAATCTAGTGCATAAGCCACCATACAAATTGTTCTTTGACTACATTTGAATCTTTTTTGACGGACTCGGTGACGTTATATAATAATTTTGTATATAATATAATATAGCCTGAACAGAAAAATAAAAACCCTCGCCATATTGCGGAAAATTTTGTAACTAATTTCTGTATGGACTATACTATGTGTTGACCTAAAAAAGATACAGTGGCGACACCACGCAGGGTTTATATTATATTTCTGGTCAGGCTATAGGTACATTAACGATAGTAGGTACTTCACTCCAGCGCCCCTAGCGGTAATTGTGTGAATTATAGGGTACATTACGTAACGCAAATTGTGACAACTAGTAATCTAAGGATACAGTCATAGAATATAGAAGTAAAGCGAACCACCTCTGTGTATGAAAAAGTATTCATAAAAAGCGGGTAGTTTTAAATTCAATTCGTACAAAAACTGCTACTTCATACGTTACCCTTATATATACAGGGTGTCCCGTAAGTAGTGGACCAACGGGGTGTGGGTGATAGGGGGAACTATTATCTACCAAAACCACTAAAAAATATTGTTCTAGGTCTTATAGCTTTGAAGTTATGATTTTTTTTAATAAATAGGTGAAATTATCGTCCTATGTACAAACATTTTATAATTTTACGAAATCTATCACTTATTTTTTTGTTATTTTTATTCTAGGCGGTTAATAATACATAGGTCTTTCTAATTAGGTATTGTATATTTAGGCTATGTCGTATTTAGGTGTAATTACCATAAGCATGAAAATTAAAAAATAAAACTAGTGCAATTTTTACATTTCAAGATGCTCTATGTGGTGTTTGAGCTAAGCTGGTGTAAAAAAAAATGTATTATAGCCTATATATATTATATATACTATATATTATAGTATATATAGTGAAACTTTATTTTAAAAACATCTACATGTCATACCAATTACAAAAAAGTATAACACTGTGGTTTAAAGTATTTAAAAAATGTTAAATTAGCTTACGGATTTTAAATCTAAGAAATCGTCATGTAGACAATGTGCAAAATAAGTCTCGGAATCACATAAATTCCGAGAAATATTTTGCAAGTGCACTCAGGAATTCTTTTGTATTTTTCCCGGCCAATCATAGACGATACTCGAACCCCCTCTCCTTTCCTATTACTTACGACTCACTTACAGCTTGTAACTACATACGTGTTTCTCTCGATCCCACTACGATTATTACTCCTTATTGAAGTGCGCTTGAATTGGACCTCGGTTTTGCTTGTGATTTGGTATTGTTGAAGTTGGAAAAATGCCTAATACTTACACTCCCTGCGAATACGCAGAAATGTTTTTTATTTACGGGCTCTGTGACGGGAATGCTCGGCAAGCTGCACGTACATATCGTGAGCGCTATCCAAATCGAGATCGCTATCCCGATCACCGCATTTTTCTTCGGGTCAATAATGCCTACTTAGAAGGTCGTATTCCTGGAGTTGGAAACCGTGAAGGAAGGTCTAGAACAGTGGATGAACGTCAAATACTGGCAGAAGTAGAAGAGGATCCTTCGACTAACACTCGTCGTATTTCTAGACGCACTGGTGTAGCTAGAAGTACGGTACACCGCATATTGAAACGGAACAACTTACACCCGTATCATGTACAACGAGTTCAAGCGCTGTTACCTGCTGATTATCAGCGACGAATAAATTTCTGCCGAGAGATGTTGCGTCGATGCCGTCAAGACCGAAACTTTTTTAATTCCATATTATGGAGTGATGAATCATGTTTTAAAAGGATGGGAGTGTTTAACATACACAATCTTCATCATTGGAGTGTCGTGAATCCTCGAATAGTGAGAGAGGATCGATTTCAGCACCAATTTGGAGTGAATTTGTGGGCAGGAATATTAGATGTCAGAATTATCGGTCCTTTTGAATTACCGCCGAGACTTAACGGCGCTGGTTATCTCCAATTTTTGAGACGTGATCTCGGTAATTTGTTAGCAGACGTGCCACAAGAAGTACGCGAGAGAATGTGGTTGCAGCACGACGGTGCACCAGCCCACTATTCACGGCAAGTGACAGAATTTTTGAACGTGACGTACCCAAATCGATGGATAGTACGCGGAGGTACAATATCATGGCCGCCACGATCTCCCGACCTGAATCCTTTGGATTATTTTTTATGGGGTTACTTCAAAGAAGCAGTTTATGAAACGAATATTTCTGATGAAAGACAGTTACGACAAAAATTAAATCATGTTGCTGAATCGATAAAAAATAATGAACGGGCTCGACGAAGTTTACAAAGAAACTTTATACGAAGATGTTGGTTATGCATAAGAGCTAGAGGAAAGCATTTCGAGCACTTAATGTAAGAAAAAAAATGTGTAATAAAAGCTTTTCCATAATTAGCAATGTATTTTTATTTTCTTGCAAAAATGTCCTTTGGTTTTGATAGTAATTAGGAAGAATACTTATTTGAAACCAGTTACTTTTTTGTAATTGGTATGACATGTAGATGTTTTTAAAATAAAGTTTCACTATATATACTATAATATATATAGGCTATAATACATTTTTTTTACACCAGCTTAGCTCAAACACCACATAGAGCATCTTGAAATGTAAAAATTGCACTAGTTTTATTTTTTAATTTTCATGCTTATGATAATTACACCTAAATACGTTTGTTAATTTTTATTAGAAAGACCTATGTATTATTAACCGCCTAGAATAAAAATAAAAAAAAAAATAAGTGATAGATTTCGTAAAATTATAAAATGTTTCTACATAGGACGATAATTTCACCTATTTATTTAAAAAAATCAAAACTTCAAAGCTATAAGACCTAGAACAATAATTTTTAGTGGTTTTGGTAGATAATAGTTCCCCCTATCACCCACACCCCGTTGGTCCACTACTTACGGTACACCCTGTATATACCCTTCATTCTACATTAGCACCATTGTGATTTTGGAACTGTAACTTAAGTACTCTTCACTTTTTCGTAATGTTAACGTAAACTATGGCAACTCGTTTTAAAGTTTACCCGATTCAAATGAAATATCCACCATTTTGAATCGTAAATATAATCGTGACTCGCGAGATAATATGCTTTGCTTTTTAATATATTATTCACTGATATTCAATTATTCTCATTTATTGTTACAGTTTCAATTGTTAACTGAGTATATGGCATAAGTATGCCAATCGAGGATCTCTAACTGATTCGCTATGTCATTGGCCTACTTTCTTCTATAGAAATTGTAAAGTTAATGTATAATTAATGCATTTTGTAAAAACATCATCATCACCATCCTCTATCCATCCACTGATGAACATAGGCCTCCCTCTATGAACGCCAAGACGGCCAACCCCTTGCCAATTGTCAAAACATGCATCCATTTGTCAAAACCATGTATAGTCGCATTTGTAAAAATAATGCTACTAAATCACGAATGTTATATTTATGATTGGTGTATCAAGTAGCAAGCTAGCAGTAAACGGTGACAGGATGCCATCGAGCATAAAACCGGATAGAGTAGTAATGTAAGCCACAAAATTCCGTAACTGGTCAGTGATTTGTTACTGACGTAATAGAAATTCAACCAACCAGTGATCTGTATACGTACGTCCCATCTGCCAATCCTTCAATGGCCATCAGTCGGCCAATCAGAGCACAGAACGAGCGCAGCGTCGCAGCACAAATTTGGCAAATTTTATTTTCATACAAAACACATAACATTACCGCTCTATTCCGGTTATATGCTCTATGCAGGATGGCAACGTTAAATAATTAATAATTGACATAATTAGATAACATAGGTTAGTTAGTGATGATATTTATGATAGTACCTGAGGTATCAGACAGTCTTTTATTACTTTGCTTTCTTGATTGTGTCGACATCTGTTTTACATTTCGTTATAAGATCTGTACAGTATATACATATTTTCAGAAGGACCAATCAATATGAGGGTGACATAGGAGCTTTACCGCAAAATCACACCACTTACATATTGTTGCTGCTTATATCTGTTTTTTTTTCTTTTACGCCGGGAAATGCTCTGAGGCATCCCGCCTGGGGAGTGGGTCTCCCCAGGTGGGTATGTGGGACTCGCTGCGCCCGAAAGATGGTAAATGGACGCATCTCTACCTACTAAAACCCGGCGAGTGCCACCAGTGCCGCCTCGGTGAGGTGCCCCGGATCTGTTAAGCTGACAGGGCACCTCGACGGCTAGTCAGTCCCGCAACGGACCGACGCCACCTCCACAGAGGGATTGTCCCGCACCACAGAACAACCCCTCTCAACGTCGGGACAGTACAATGGGGTGAGGTTCCCATCCTCATCCCCTTGCCCCCTGTTCTTTTGTCCCCTCGTCTTATAAGAGGAGTACGAAGAGCCCCCTCGGCTCAATTAGCTTCGCCCAAGGTGTATGGCTCACCCTAGGCTACTGAGCCCCACTGCCACGTCAAGGCCTGGACCATGGTGGGGCTGCTTATATCTTGCGTGGTCTACAAGAATGGAATTTATTTCTTGGAACGAGTCAGTTTGCCTATCCAACTAACATAAAAAACGGTGGCTATTTTCTAATGCCATCGTTTCGGATACTTTACAAGAGCCATGGTCATGGGAGGAGGAAACGTCAGGCATGTAAAAAACTTAACAAACGGCAATATAAATAATTGATCGGTCGTCTTGGCGTTCATTGAAGGAGATCTACGTTCAGCGGATGGATAAAGGATGACGATGATTGTTGAGGACAAGAAAAGACTTGGAAGTTGTAGATCAAAACACATCGAGCCGAAATAATATATTTATTCCGCCCGTGCATACAATTTACAAAGACAAGAAAGACAAGTTGAGTCCGGGGTGTTGGTCGGGCAATTAGAAGTTAGACATCGCTATTCGCTCCCCGTCCATCCCTCCCGGGTACCACGATGACGTCATCTGGTGATGCAGGCTGGTGGGGCGGTCCGAAGATTGAATTGAAAGTGCCTGGCAGAATAAAATAGCAAATAATGCTCAGAGCGCGTTTTAATTTGTGCCAGGCTTTAACAATAATGATGATATATAATTTACGGTAGCTCTGTTTAAATTGAATGAATAGTCCAATAGTCTATAGTGTATGATAGCCTTTATTATCAACGATGTAAGGCAGTATAATCAGCTATTCATTACCGGGCCATCAGCTCCGATAAAAGAATCATTCGACCGTGATCCATTACGGCCTGAATAAACCCGTCATTTCCGTAATGCGATCATACTTAAATCATGAGACCCAATTATGGCGGCCAATAACGATCTATGGATCCGCAATTCCTAAACAAAGTCCTAGATTATTTTTCCAGAAGCAGTTCATTTACATGGCTTTCTTGACGCAGAGAATGATAGATGAAAAACTGGTCCCCACTATGGTTTAAGCTTTTGTACCCCTCTTATAAGAAGAGAGGACAAAAGAGTAGGGGAGGGACAAAAGGGCGAGGATGGAAACCTCACTACGTTGCACTGTTCCGACGTTAGGAGGGGTTGTTCTGTGGTGCGGGACAAACCCTATGTGGCGGTGGCGTCGGTCCCGTAGGACCTATTGACTAGCCCCCCACCATGGTACAGGCCTTCACGTGGCGGTGGGGCTCGGTAGCCTAGGGTCAGTCCAGCACCTTGGGCGAAGCTAATTGAGCAGAGGGGGCTCTTTGTACCCCACTTAAAAGTGGGAGCAAAGAGCAGGGGGCAAGGGGCGAGGATGGGAACCTCGCCCCATTATACTGTCCCGACGCGGGGGAGTGGGTCTCCCCACGCGGGTATGCTGCTCGCTGCGCCCGACAGCTGGTAAATGGACGCAGCTCTAGCCACTAAAATCCGGCGAGTGCCACCAATGCCGCCTTTGGTGAGCGGCACCTCGACGGCTAGTCAGTCCCTCAGTTGACCGACGCCACCTCCACAGAGGGGTTGTCCCGCACCAAAGAACAACCCCTCCCAACGTCGGGACAGTACCACAATGGGGTGAAGTTCCCGTACTCACCCCTTGCCCCCTGCTCTTTTGTCCCCTCTTCTTATAAGAGGGGTACAAATAGCAGTGGGATTTATTTTTAAGGGTTTATAGTTTCGTCTTGTGCTTGTAATTCATTGACGGGAGATGCTGCCACGCTAAGTTGGCGGAATAACATCAGCTTTATACTCCCATCCCATAAAAATCGGCCCAGCCGTTTCAGAGATTAGCCGGAACAAACAGACAGACAGACAAAAATGGTAAAAAAGCCTATTTTGGTATATGTTCCGTGTATACGTCCATATGATTTCAATAAAAATTGGTTATTTTGATATGTACAAACAGACACTTCAATTTTATTTATCTGTCTAGATATAGATGTATAGTAGATAATAAAATTGCAGTTTTTTGTGTCCCTTGACCTTGCGGCTCGCGTCTGGTTTGGTTTCAATTTTAAACCGTTCAAGTGAATAATGACCTAACCGCTGACTTCCTCGTTAATATCATAAAATGTATAATTTTAAAATAGACTGGGTGACTAATGAGGACGCTGCAATGTATTTTTATTTATTTTATACCATACTTTGACCTCCGCAAGAGAACTAAAGCTACCGCGCTCGTTAACGCTCGTTGACGTGGCAGTGGGCTGGTCACACACTCGGGAGAACGGATGGACGATGGAGCAATAAGGTTCGAGAGTGGAGGCCGCGTTTAGGTAGGCGAAGTGTTGTTCGGCCATTGACCAGGTGGGAAGACGATCAGTCCGTGATGGATGCGTGTGGTGAGGGATCGGCCGTCTTGGCGTTCATTGAGGGAGATGATGTTATCTGGTCGATCGATGTTGTAAAAAAGGAGGGGTTGTCCCGCACCACAGAATAACCCCTCCGAACGACGGGACAGTACAATAGGGTGAGTTTCCCGTCCTCGCCTCTTGCCTCCTGCTATGTTGTCCCCTTATAAGAGGGGTACAAAGAGCAGTTCCCTCGGCTCAATTCGCTTCTCCCAAGATGCTAAGCCCCACCGCCACGATAAGGCATGAACCATGGTGGGGATTTCCACGGAATCCCACCTGTTAGGTAATATATTTTTAACAAAATTAATATTTTCTTAAAAACTATTACTTACAAACAATAAAAAATATTGCTCTATTAATTAATTAAAACCTGCAATTAGCGTAATCACATTAATCAATGTTAATTAGCCGTCCCACAAGTCTCACTATAACCTACATATGGGGTAATAGCAGCCGTGAGATGAGAAATTATCTACCTACTTATACTCATTGTTTATCAACTACCAGGACAAATACATAATTAAATCGTGTTTCTGATCTCAGGTTAGGTAGATAACAAAGAGTTTACCACAGTGAGAGGGTTGCACTGTGCCGCGCCCCCGGCTGCATGGGTACCACCTTGCTTGTTTCTCCCGTGAAACAGCTTTGCTGTGTTTCGGTGGTTTCGGAGAGAAGGACAGAATGAGCAGTGCGATTAATGGGACAGAGACAGCAGTTCCACATAAAGTAGTTTATTAAAAAAAAAAAAAATGTCATAAGGAGGGAACCGAGCAGTCGGAGCCTTATGGTGCACAACTAAAAGTTTGCAGATGCGTTGCCCAGCATAAGCGAAAAGCGACAGCATAACTGTCACTTGATTCCGGTGTTATGGCAGCGAGAGGTACCGCCCCGGTCGTGCCCGCACAATTCGGCTGTAAAGCAGCATGGCACCTCTTAATTCATATTTTGACAAATTTTATATTGGTTAGGAAATGTGCATTACCTAACCTAAGAAAAAATACCACAGGTCATTAATTACCTGTAGGTGTGTGATTATTTTTTAGATTAATTAATCAATATAGAAATTTAGTTAAACAACAATTTTGTGAAATGAAAAATACTTTATTTTATACTCTCTAGTCACCTCTCGCACTTGACCTCGTTACTGGTGTTTTGCAATTTTGATCCGACATCGAAAATGTTGACACGTAAATAATAAGAACACGATCGTACGATGTATAACACGTGTTAAAATATTCTTAATTTGCATTTACTCTACCACTACCTACTAGGGCATACTAGCTGTTGCTCGCAGTTTCGCCCGCAATAACTTACTTTTACAATCGTATCCGTGCCGAAGATTATCTTTATATATATATATATATTTCTTGTGTGCGTGTGTATGTCACTGAACTCCTCCTAGACGGCTGGACCGATTTTGATAATTTTTTTTGTGTGAGTTCAAGGGGATTCTAGGATGGTTTAGATTCACAAATTAAACAAAAATTGAAACCGACTTCAAAAAGTAAAAAATAAAATAAAAAGTAATAAAATCAACTCAATCAACTTGTTATTTTACTAATTACAATCTTTGCGTTTACCATGTCATTATAAGTTCTAGGCACAAAAATTAAGGAAACGCAATTATTTTATAACTTTTTAGTTTATTTATACATAATTATATAAGAGGCAGCCATCTTCTCTATTGAAATTTGGATGTTTTTTAATTTCAATAGCCTCGCGGATCATCCTTGGTTGGAATCGGTGTTCTTTTGCGAGTATCTGTGGTTTATCAAATCTAATATAATGGCGAGCTTTGTCTAGACTATGTTCACAGATTGCAGACTTAGTGTAGCGACGGTGTTTTAAGTCAGCTATATGTTCTTTAACGCGAGTTTTAATTGATCTTTTGGTTTGGCCTATACTAAAAGATCAAAGATAGCGTTACACATAGGTCTAGCTATAACGAGGTAGTGGACGGCTTAGCAAAGGAAGCAGTCTCCGATGGTGCTTCAAAGACATAGTTGCCTTTTTGTCGCAGTGGAAATGCTTTGCGCTTTCATTCCCTGGGGATGGGACTCTCGGCGCTTCCCGCTAACCCAACGCCGGTATATCGCACTAAAACCACTGCGAGGTGCCTTCAGTCGCTTGAAGTAGTGTGTCCCGGTGACTAACACAGGACACCCCACGCCAAGGAAGAATGAGTTGCCTCAGATAATCCCAGGCTAACTCATTCAAGTTCACATTTACCACTTACCATCAGGCTCGTCTGTCAGTTTATTTATTTTTGAAGTGAAACTTCTTTGCGCGTGAAGGTAAAATTTATACGGATGAAACGTCACGAAAATGTGCAACGTTTTAACGTCACGAAAAAGAGAGTGATTGAGACCGATTGAGAGAGAGTGAGAAAGGGCGAATGTAGCATGAAGCATATAGCCATGGAGTGAGAGTAGGGAGCAAGCGAGTGAGAAAGATTGAGAGAGAGAGAGTGAGATAGATAGAGCGAACTTCGCATCGCAAGTCACGTAAATTTAAAGATTTAGATTAGTATAAATATTATACACAAGATTTAAAAATTAGTTTGTCATATAAGTTTCACTTCTGACTGTGTAGGTACTTTGTACGCACGCACTTTTTTATATAAGAGGGGGCAAACAAACAGTCGGTTCACCTGGTGGTAAGTGATATGCGACATCCATAGACACCCGCTACGTCATTAGCTGGTGCGTTGACTTTCTAATATGAGTATGCCCTTTTCTTGAAGGTCCCTAAGTCGTATCAGTTCAGAAATACCGTAGATGGCAGCTGGTTCGTATTGTGTTCGTGAGTAGGAAATGCTGTGAAAATCGAGCATCATATTAAATACGAGAATTTATAACGATACCTACTCGATAGCTATATCGAGTAGGTATCGTTATAAATAATAATAATAATATCAATTCCCTTATATTATGTCCCACTGCTAGGCACGGGTCTCCTCCTCGAAATCAGGCGAGGAGGGTTTATAAATAAGATAACAAATTTCATGGACAAATTTCTATCTATAACTATTCTTATCATGGATGTTATCTGACTTCTACTATTGTTATATCTTATCACACCCTAAAATTAAGGCCCCACATATCGATAACATACACATTTTGGTCATATCTGATTAGAGGCGATAAAAAAAAAAAAAAAAAAAATTAAAACCGACTTCAAATTAAAAAAAAAAACTAAAAATTAATAAAATAATTTCCTTAATTTTTGTGCCTACAATTTATAATCAACTTGTTCTTCTACTAATATACAATCTTTGCATTTACCACGTCATTATTGTTACTTTTGGAGTCGTTTTTTACTTTTTAGGTTTTTTTTTAATTTGAAGTCGGTTTTAATTTTTGTTTAAAAAATTTTTATTTCTTAATTTTTAGCGATTTCAAAATTTGATAACTGATTTTATTTGTCTGAAATATGGGTAGAACTATTAAACGCGTTGCTCAGATTAAATAGCGCTGTATTAATGAAATGAACGTAGAAAGGGTTTAATTCATTACATAACAAATGAATAAACCGAAATGGAATTGTGTAAAACTTTATATAGGTACATGTAATTGAAAGCAATCACGGCAGATTTGCTGCTATTCGTTAAATAATTCCATTATATATAGGTATAGAACATCACCAATATATCGATATAGAATGGATATTATGATGACCTTGAAAAACTATGATGCGCTTCCAAGGCACAGTTGTTTTTTGTTCATTTAACAACGACAAGTAATAAAATTACATGATTTTAGCATAATATTATTTACCGTATGAAGTAAGCCCAATAAAAGCTGTAAATCGTCGAGGATTCCCCTCGACTGTGTATGGTCTCCATCATCACACCTGTAATGGCGCTTATAACCCATATGGGTACAAAGTTCTCTTCAATTTAAATTAATTAAGTCCAAACACAAGGTAGCTACTGTAAACTGTTGAGGAGTTCCCTTAACTGTCCTTTGTCTTCATCATCAGACCCCTAATGACAGTCATAACCCATCTAGGTGTAAAGTTCTCATCATCACAAATTAATCAAGCCCAAAAACAAGGTTACTGATGTAAATCGTTGAGGAGTTCCCTCGATTGTCTTTCGGCTCCAGCATCAGATCGACTCCAGGCCTTCATTAAATTGTAGTCCTTTAAAAAATATATCAAACGCACTAGTCGCCCCTATGATTTTCGAAAGTACCCCTCGATTTCTCTGGGATGCCATGTATCTGGGATGTATGTTACCTGTTATCATCAGATCCTGAAACCAGGATCTGATGATAACAGGTAACATACATTAAAAAAAAAAAAAAAGATTCCGACGAATTGATAACCTCCTCCTTTTTGAATTCGGTTAAAAAATAAATATTTTGTACAGGACAACGTCTGTCGGTGCCACTAGTTATCTATTATTTTAAAGCAGAAGAGTTTGTTTGTTTGTTTGAACGCGCTAATCTCAGGAACTACTGGTCCGATTTGAAAAATTCTTTCAGTGTTAAACAGCCCATTTATCGAGTAAGGCTATAGGCTATATAACATCACGCTTTGATTAACAGTAATTAAGTTGAGTAAGTTAAAGCGGGCGAAGCTGCGAGCAACAGCTAGTTTACTTATATAGTGATAAGGAAACATTAAACTGATGAAAGATTAAAAAAATGGATAATTACTTTAAAACTTCCTGCATCCATACTTACAAACATTACCACTTTCACCATCATCATCAGCCTATATCCGTACGCTGCTGAACATAGGCTTCTCTCAATGAACACCAAGACGGCCGATCCCTTACCATTCGCACCCAACACGGACTGGCCTCCGCACGGAGATAGTGTTCCCACCTGGTTAATTATGTTTTTACCAATGCGTCCTCCCCGTGATGACCTACGGGGCTGAAACGTGGCCTCTGGTATTTACAACTGGTGGTAATTTTGCTATAGCTCAATATACCTATATTATATATATGGGCGCGTAGGTACTATGCTGGGTGTTTTTTGACTTGAAAAACTTGTTTAGGAGAAAATCCCCTACTGTACTAATTTTAATGAAATTTAGCCGTTTGGTCCTTAAGAGATAGTTTTAGTGCCTAGTAGGTAATATGTGCGATGATGTTTGTTTACACACTGCAGGTTTGGTTGATTTAGGTTAAGCCTCGATTTTCTTGATTCATGATTAATTTCCCGAACACTTGACCTGGTCAAAATCAAAGGCCTTGACGGCTGCTCAGTAGTGAAGTGTGTAACCCATAAGTGAACCCGGAAGTTTTTCATGACACTGTACGAGGTTTACTTTGTCAGATGGTACAAACCTTAGATCTACACAACACCTACATCTACATACGCTGCACTAAAAGTATCGGGAATAGAATATTTCCACTGTTCCTGTCATATTAAAATCTTTTTAATTGAAAACTCCTTGGTTTTAAAAATCGAATACCATTTATTTATTTAAAAAAAGATTCTCGGTCTCGTCACAAGGTCTTGTCAAACTTGTTTAGTCGTTGAGAAAATGGAATTGACTCGAGAAAATTCTAGAGCGATGATTTATTATGACTTTCGAAGTGGTTTAACACAAAAACAGTGTGTTGACCGGATGATTTCTGCATTTGGTGATGAAGCCCCATCCAAAACCACAATTTATCGCTGGTTTGCTGAATTTCAACGTGGACGTGTCAAGCTCAGTGATGATCCCCGTCAAGGTCGTCCAAAAACTGCAGTCACCCAAGAAAACGTTGATGCTGTGCGTAAGCTGATTGAGGAAGATCGACATGTGACATACCCCGAAATTCAGTCAACTTTAGACATTGGCATGAGTCAAATACAAAATATAATCTTGCATGAACAATTAGGTGTAAAAAAGTTGTTTTCCCGATGGATACCGCATTTGCTCTGTGAAGAGCAAAAAGCGGCTCGCGTTACTTGGTGCGTCAGAACTCTCGAAAGATTCCACGCAGGATCCTCAAACGCTGTATACAACATCGTATCAGGTGACGAATCCTGGATATACGCGTACGAACCCGAAACAAAAAACCAGTCACGAGTTTGGGTGTTCGAAATGAGTTAAAGCCAACAAAAATTGTTCGTTCACGGAGTGTTGCAAAAAAAAATGGTGGCCACGTTTGTCTCCAAAACCGGCCATGTTGCGACTATTCCTCTTGAGGGACAAAGAACGGTTAATGCAGAATGGTATGCTAGCATTTGTTTGCCACAGGTCGTTTCTGAACTCCGTAAAGAGAACTGCAACCGCCGCATCATCCTCCATCACGACAATGCGAGTTCTCACACCGCGCACAGAACAAAAGAGTTTTTAGAGCAAGAAAACATAGAATTATTAGACCATCCGCCGTATAGCCCTAATGATTGCTATATTTTCCCTAAAATAAAGAATAAATTGCGTGGTCAGAGATTTTCATCGCCTGAAGAGCTGTGGACGCCTACAAAACGGCCATTTTGGAGACCCCAACTTCCGAATGGAATGGTTGCTTCAATGATTGGTTGCATCGTATGGAACATGTGTCAAATTTCGCGGAGAATACTTCGAAAAGCAATAAATACATTTTTAAATAGTAATGTTGTGTCACTTCCTTGATTCCCGAAATTTTCAGTGCCGCCCTCGTATTAATAATAATACAGGTATTCCTGTACATTCTCATGTAATGTTTAGGTACAAAGTACAATCAGAATATCGTCTAAATATAATATAACCGCGTGTTTATGTTACGAATAATTTGTTGTTACATACATTGTGTACGTAGGTTTATTTTTATACTCTCGACCTATTAAAGGAAGTGACGACCTTCTTTCTGTTGTACACTCCTATATACACACGCCGGGAAAATTAGAGGTACATAGGTAAAAAGGTCCATATCTTGAATTCAAGTGCTCGACCAACTTGAATGTGATACCACCAGATGTGTTATTCTTTTTTTTTTATAAAAGAGTGGGCAAACGGACTGTCGGTTCACCTGATGGTAAGGGAAAGCGATGTTCACAGACACCCGCTACACACGAGGATTAGCAGGTGCGTTGCCGGCCTTTCAGATATGAGTATGCTCTTTTGTTGAAGGTCCCTAAGTCATAATTCTATTCTATAGTTTCCGTTTGAGCATGTGTGGGACATCATTGGAAGAAGGGTACGAGCTAAAACTCCAGGGTAAGAGCCAGAAGAGGTAATACACGCAACGCAAAGTTTGTACGCAAACTTTGCGTTTACCACGTCATTATTTACTTTTGGAGTCAGTGTCAGCCAAGGTAGGTAGGTAGGTAGGGTACAGCAACAAATACGACACCAAATCCAAAAGTAACTATAATGACGTGGTAAACGCAAAGTTTGTACATTAGTAGAATATTAAGTTGATTATAAGTTGTAAGCACAAACATTAAAGAAACTGTTATTCTATTACTTTTTAGTTTAGTATTTTTGAAGTCGGTTCTAATTTTTTGTATAATGTTTTTATTTATATTCAACATTTGTATTCAAAAATATTGAAAATTTTGTTATGTTCCTCTAATTTTGCCGGCGTGTGTAGAAGGAAACGAATTGGAACAATATGTTATTATATTTATTTATGTCTGGATCAGTGCATATAAACTCTTGAGGACCAATTTCTCTTGCCCGTCACTCGTCAGTTTGAGCTCCTGCTTATTCGAAAGTTTGACTGTGTTTTAAAATAAAGAGCCGGATTGGCATCAAGATTTACCGTATTTACGAGGCATCATGTGCTTGACACAATCCTGACTAGCGCTCCTTGCGATCTTCACAGTATATCTTGAATATCTTGGAACTTCTAAACTGGCTTGCCATGTTGTGGTTGCCATATTGCTTTTTCAATTCCATTTTTACACCAAAATGACGTCAGCGACGAAAGTAATACGCCATTTTCATCTTCAAGCTTGGGATGCATTTCCTTTAAAACACCTTTTTAGGTGGCAAATCGTAGCGAGTCTTAGGTACTAATTCTAGCTTTGTTAACACCGGTGGGAGGGAAGAGCTGTCCCGCTCTTCCGGCTGCATGGGTACCACCATCTTGCTTTTTTCTCCCGTGAAACAGCTTTGCTGTGTTTCGGAGAGAAGGGCAAGACAGGCAGTGTACTGGCACCGAGACTTAACATCTTATGTCTCAGGATAGGCAACACATAGATGAGTTGCCTGAGCTCGTTCCAGGTAAACTGGTTTATGTTCATGGGCGACGTCGACCACTTACCATCAGGTGATACGTTTGCCGGTTTGCCTATCCAAGTAACATAAAAAAAACTTAAAAAAAACACGGGGAAGCGCCTTTACGCGCCGGCCGTCAACGGCCTTGCGTGGGGTCCGATGGTGTGGGACTCGCGGCACATAATATCTGTACCGAATATCCACTATCACCCCGCGAGTGCCCCCAATGCCGCCTTTGGTGAGGTGCACTGGATCTGTTGAGCAACAGGGTACCTCGACGGCTAGTCAATCCCCTTTATTTTCTTAAACGCCGGGAAATGCTTTGAGGCAAAAAAAAACTATCTAAGTGCGCAGCTCCACCGTGGCGCACGGGGAGGCTATAGGCACGTATGTCAAGATTCGCTTTGCAAGAAAATGTATGTGATTGTATTTACTGCCATCCACAGACACGCTACGCATTAATTGATATTTTCTTGCAATTGACATTTGAACACGAATGCGCCTCTGCATGCGCCGCGGTGGAGCCGCGCCTTAATAGTATAAGATTATTATAATAAATTAAGTAAGCCTTGATATTTGTGTAGACAACGTTTCATTTAGTATGTAATCATTATCAACATCAACCCAGCCATTTACTTTAATATAATGACTGTCATTGCAATTGCATTAAACTAGATCATAGACCCACGTCTGTTAGCCCGCAAATAGGCACACTCGTAGAGCTCGAAATAGATTTGAATTCCTTATGGCGCACTTCCTCCGGTGGGCTCGACAATTGTCACCCATGCAGTAGGTATATTGTGGATGGAGTGTCCTCTATACGAGTAAATAAAATGACATTGATAAACTCCGTTTAAAGTAAACACAATTCTTTTAAATTAATGCCAAAATTTAAATCGTTTATACGATTCTTATCATTATAAAGAACAGTTCAATGATATTTACGTGAATTACACTCATTATAATGAAACTCATGAGAAAATCAGAAAGATAACATTATGATTCAGCAACCATAGAGGACAATTCTCCTGTAGCCATGTAAATTATCCAAAATGTCGGGAACATGAAAATCTTAATGCACCTCTTTTTACGTTCTAAAATAATATTTCTGGAAGTGTCTCCGAACACGAACCTATATTTATTCTTGGTGTGATGGTTCGTGAATTTACATATATGAACATATATGAACATATTTATTTTTAATCATCACCGGGAAGTGAAGGTCGTCCTGTAACGTTATGGACGATGACTTGGAAGGCTGGTGGGCAAAACATGGATGAGACAGGCCACACAGAGGAGATTGGCAGAAAAAAGGGAGTCCTAAAGCAGTGGGCAATAACGGGCTGAAGATGATGATGATTTTTAATCAAAATGGGTGGACTAACTTAGTTCTGGTGTGAAGGCCATGTTCGGGAAGACCGACTTGAAGGAATTTTGACCTTTAACTAATTGGACGATCACCTTGCAGTGGCCGGTTCTGGTTAGATGCGAGTGGATCAGCCGTCTTGGCGTTCATTGAATTATGTCCAGAAGTGATGAGAAGGTTGAACATGATGATGAACAATAATTGTGGGTCATTAAAAGTCCTTTAAGTTTTATCAGACCATCAGACCAGTGCATCTTTAACAATGCATTGCACATAATAACCGTGTCACAAGAAGTGATGAGACGCCTCTCGCCAGCGGCTGGTGCACGGTGACGTAAGTACCACCAGCATATTGGTGTTATGTAACGTTATATAATATTAATAGTGTCGTCGTTTTATTGATGAACCAAACCGGTTTTGGTTCCAAGACCATACAGTAGGTAGCAAAGCAGTGAACAACAAAAATCGCTTTGTGCAATGGGTTTGGATATGCAAAGTAACAAATGTTATGGAAACTATCAACGATTGAAGACAATAATAATGATAATAATAATAATAATATCTATGGACGCTTTCACACCACGTCAATCTGGTCCCGTGGTAAGTTCTCGAAGAACTTGTGTTACGGGTACCAGACAACGGAAATATATTTAATACTTTTATACTATACACATATTTAAGGTTTTTATTATATAATACACATCCATGACCCAGGAACACAGAAAATATTTTTGTTCCCTGGCGGGATTCGAATCCGCAACCTCCGGCTTGAGCGCCAACGCGCTTACCACTGAGCCACAGAGGTCGTCTAAAGTCGAAGATGAAATAAGGAATAAGTAAATTAAAGATATGAAATAAGAAAGGTCAGTAATAGTATAAATATGAAGTGAGAAAGGTTACCATTGAAGAAAACGCAAGCAACAAACACAAGTATAATTTTACTTGCTAAAGTTTATTTTAATAAAATTGGACTGCGTTTTTAATCTAAAAAATCACTTTTTTACCCTGGTGATAAATGACATCCGTTTCCGATGACTTTCCATCAAACGTTCGTTTATCTCCGCGACGATAATATTAAATTGTTTGTACAAAGGACTTGATAAAATGAATGACGTATAATCAATCAATGTTAATAAAATGTTGAAACAAAACTTTACAGTTTTGATTAAAAAATGCTGTTGAGGAAAATGAGTTTCTTGCGAAGACAAACGGCAACGTTATTAATGATGAAAATTTTACAAATATAAATATTAAATATACCTATCCACAAACATGAGTGATTATAGAGATAATATACATTTTTTCCTACAGGCAGTGCATTACTATCATTTTACATATACCAGATTTTTTCTTTATTTAAGGGTTTTATCGTAAAGCGATCATGACACCCGAGTTCGTAAACATACAAAATTTACACAATATAAATTCAACAAAGTACAAAGCAACCAAAAAAAATCAATCAAATTTACAAACGCTTGGTTAACAAAATTCTGTACAGTTCCCTGGCCAAATCGGATAGAGGATCTGTCAGAGTACTGTTACAGACTCCCACGTCCACCACCCTACGAGGTCTTAAGGCCTCGGTACAGACACATTCCATCAAAACATGATATACATCATCAACCACGTTGGATCTCGGGCAATTTGGAGTTGCACATTTACCCAATTTATTTGAAGGAATGTGTCCGGAACGAAACCTCAATGCTGCAGACAATTCCGTTTATTATCAAACCAAAGCGATTTAGGTGGATGCGACTGTACCATATTCCCTTTAATTTCGAAACCTCATCAAAATACTCCTCCTTCCACATATCATAGCATTGTTTTTTTATTACACTAATAAAGTCACTAATACTGGATACCTCAAGTACGAAAGTAAAAAAGTAGGAAAAACGATTATCCTGCAATGGATACCGTTACACATAGGTCTAGCTAACGAGGTAGTGGACGGCTTAGCAAAGGCAGCAGTCTCCGATGGTCCTCCAAATACATAGTTGCCAGGTGCCTTCAGTTGCTTGAAGTAGTGTATCCCGGTGACTAACACAGGACACCCCCCGCACCAAAGAAGAATGAGTTGCCTCAGATAATCCCAGGTTAACTCATTGAAGTTCACTTTAACCACTTACCATCAGGCTCGTCTGTCAGTTTATTTATCTTTGCGCGTGAGGGTAAAATTTATACGGATGAAACGTCACGAAAATGTGCAACGTTTTTGTACAAGAAGAGGGAGAGAGTGATTGAGACCGATTGAGAGAGAGTGAGAAAAGGCGAATGTAGCATGAAGCACATAGCCATGGAGTAAGAGTAGGGAGCAAGCGAGTGAGAAAGATCGAGAAAGAGAGAGAGTGAGATAGAGCGAGCTTCGCATCGCAAGTCACGGAAATTTAAAGATTTAGATTAGTATAAATATTATAAACGAAATTTAAAAATTAGTTTGTCATATAAGTTTCACTTCTGACTGTGTAGGTACTTTGTACGCACGCACATTTTTATATAAGAGGGGGCAAACAAATTAGGTTCACCTGGTGGTAAGTGATAAGCGACATCCATAGACACTCGCTACATCATCAGCAGGTTCGTTGTCGGCCTTTCTAATATGAGTATGCCCTTTTTTGAAGGTCCCTAAGTCGTATCAGTTCAGAAATACCGTAGATGGCAGCTGGTTCGTATTGTGTTCGTGAGTAGGAAATGCTGTGAAAATCGAGCATCATATTAAATACGAGTAGCTATCGAGTAGGTATCGTATTAATAATAATAATAATAATAATCCTCAAAATCAGGCGAGGTGGGTTTATAAATAACATAACAAATTTCATGGACGAATTTCTATGTATAACTATTCTTATCATGGATGTTATCTGACTTCTAATATTGATATCTCTTATCACACCCTAAAATTAAGGTCCCACATATCGATAACAGACACATTTTGGTCATATCTGATAAGAGGCGATAAAATGATGACCAAAAATAATATTAGAAGCAAAGCTACACTCAGCAATGTTTTGTTATCTACAATATGGGATAAATTATACACCACGGTTCAAGCCTTGTCGTGGCGGTAGGGCTCTGTAGCCTAAAGTGAACTCAGCACCTTGGGCGAAGCCAAGTGAACCCCACTTATAATAAGAGGAGTCAAAAGAATAGAGGGCACAAGGGGCGAGGATGGGAACCTCGGTCCATCGCACTGTCCCGAAGTTGGGAGGGGCTGTTCTGTGATATAGGGCAACCCCTCTATGGAGGTGGCGTTGGTCCCTTGGGGAATGACTAGTCATCGAGGTGCCCTATTGCTCAACAGATCCGGGGCACCTCACCAAAGGTGGCGTTGGTGGCACTCGGCGGGTTTTAGTGGGTAGAGCTGCGTCCACTTAACATCTTTCGGGCGCAGCGAGTCCCACATACCCGCCTGGAGTCCCCCCCCTCCCCGCGGGATGCCTAAGGGCAGCCAAAGAGGGAATATTTTAGGGAGGTAATCTTTGAATGTCACCCGATTTGAAAAAGTCTTTCACTAATATAATACTACGTCACCATTTAGTGACAGGCTATGTCATCATCAGGCGGAACACTGTAAACTAATTTAACAAATTTTAGGTAAAAATATACCAACTATAATAATAAATATTATATTACAACTATAATAATAAATATTATATTACAACTATAATAATAAATATTATATTACAACTATAATAATAAATATTATATTTGCAATCAGTGACAAAATATATAAGTCAGATATCTTGACCACCTTATAGTAATTATTGTTATGAGATTATACTAATATATTAAAGACTTAATAATGTACAAAGAAACTAAAAACCTTAAAAAAATAACTAAAGTAGGTATATCATTAAAAAGGAGTCCCTTTAGGCAAGGTTAGCTAGTTAGGTTAGATACTGGTAATTGTTATTACTTACCTAATAATGAAACAAGTTTTACGTCGAAATATTAATTTTGAAATATTTTTTTTAAATAAAAATTATTTGAACAAATATTTTTTATTTAAAATAATGTATTTAGTAGGATTTTCGTCTTAACTTTAATAACCGTAACTTATTTCCATTTATCTAATGATATAATATTATAATACAATTGATTCGTTTCTAAACTCGAACGAATGAATAAACCGCGTCTAACTCCGTAAAAAGAGGTTTTATAATGAGTAAAATTCGAAAAAATATAATTTTACATAATGTTAATACATTAACTATTGTTAATTTACAGCTTGGCAAAAAAGAGTATGACGTGGTGACAGGTGGAACTAAATATTTTGCTAAATGGAAACCTATAATGTTGACAATACTTGGCCGACAAATACTAGATTTTGAGTAAAGCTTAGTGTTTTACATTTATTTTTAACGATTTGATTAAATTATCTTACTGATTTTGCATATTATGATGAGACCTAAGTGAAAGTGGCGCCCTCATTTTTTCCATACTCTTTTTTGCCAAGCTGTACTTTGACACACATTTGGGTGAAAATCATATCCAAAATATTGTTGCGTTAAATGATTCGTGATTATTTTCAAAATATTTAAAAAATTTTTTAATTATTTAGATCGCTAAATATACGCTAGTTGCGTTAGTAGAAGTTTATCAACTATCAAGGCAAGTGGAAACGTTGATTTCTATAGATATACAATTAGTTTAAAAATGACTATGAAACACTTATTTATTTATTTATTTTATTTTGTTTATTAAGAAAACCAACTTACTACCTAACCTTTTTTAAATCGCAGGGAAATCTGTTATGGATGTATCATGTAGCCAGGATTTTGATGTGACAAAATCTTATAATTCGATGGAGCCGGCTGCATGGACGAAAAAACATTACGTATGCGGCGTTACCTCGCTGTGAGCCGTTCAATTTTCTTATGACGTTGTCACGTTCAACTATTATCAGTAAACCGACTTTACAGACAACCGATTTTTGGGAGGATCGTGGCCCTATGTGGGACTTGCGCCTACCAGACTAAAACCAGTGCGAGCGCCTTCAGCCGATTATTGACGGTCCCAGATCTGCAGGCAACAGGAGGTGCAATGACAGGCTAGCCCCGGCGAAGGCCAGACTACTCCTCGTAAGGGGGGACTGCCCGACTGCTAATAAGCAGTCTCGACATCAGAACCCGACACGAGCACAGGGGCGTTACAGGGGAGCCCATTAAATAGCGCTCCTCCTATGCGCCCCTGTTCGTTGACGCGGGGGGAGGCCTCGAAGGCAGCCTCCACTCTCACCGACCCGTCGGTCTCCTTCTGGGACATTACTGCTTCTAAGAAGGAGACCACCTAATACGTAATCTTACTCAATGAAGACGATGAAAATGTAATATGTCTCCAGACCAACAACAAATCGATTAACACCTCATTTATGAATAGACTTTAATGTGGAATGTATAATATGTAAGTATAAACGTACATAGACTGCTAAAATTATAAGTTAATAAACTTATCAAATATCTCTGATAATAGTAAATATATTATTTACCTTCTTATTTCTTCTTAGAAACAGTTTAGTTGTGTTTCGAAAAGTAGAGCACAGACCTACCTAATTACTGGCTCAGAAACTAAACATCTTATGTCTCAGGATAGGCAACACATAGATGAGTTGCCTTCGCTCGTTCCAGGTAAACTATGTTATGTTTATGGGCGACGTCGACCACTTGCCATTACACGTCAGTTTGCCCATCCAACTTACATGTATAAACACAAAATATATAAGTGATTGGGATCTTTCATGTACTTAGCTTTGTGAGCTCTGAATTACTTTAAGTCTTTATGTGCACGACTGTACATTTTAAAGCGCTCGCTATCTCTATTGAAGTGCAGCTATTTTGCAGAGCGCTATAGTACAGATAAGACGAGAGGACATTTTATGTAATCTCAATCCAATCGATTTGGGGCTTTTCCAACTATATCGAATATGTAAATCTTTATAGTGTCATATATGATATGATAACCTTGTGCTAGAACAGATATTCTGTATTATTCTGAAAAATTTAAGTGCTATGGTGGCATCTTCGCCCACTTAAACTAAGAATTACAGTAATATCCGGATTGACTAAGTTTTTATATCCTATGTCACTCAATAACCTTTTATATTCAAATTTTAATTTTAATTTTAAATTTTTATATTTATAATTAATACAAACAAACATTTTTATAATATTTTATATTAATTAGGTAGCGTGCGGTTTTACTCGCGTATCTCCCATATCCGTGGGAGAACAGGGATGGATAAATTATAGCCTATATGTTATTCATTAAAAATCAATTCACTAGTTTTAACGTGAAAGTGTAACAAACATCCAATCAAATTTTCGGGTTATAATATTAGTAGGAGAGACCAACACGATATCCACATTGGAATTATAATGGGGTGCTATATATAGCTCAAGCATATATATGTACAGGGGTATAAGCGTGCTGGGTACGAGACTCTTCTCTAAACAAGGCGAGTAGGGTATTAGGCCATAATATGCAATGGCCAATGAGGGGTAAACTTCACACACCCAATGCCTTATGTAGCTTGCCTTCTATACCCTGGGCACTGGTATAGTGGCAAATGAAACAAATAACCTCTCTGTTAAAAAGGTTGAAAGGAATGACGGGCCCCATTTATAGCGGGGCCCTGGGCACATGCCCATAGTGCCCAATGAAAAATCTGGTCTGTTCACACCCTTTTGATTTCTTCACGAAGATTCGCGAATCTTATTATTATTATTATTAAGATTCATTATCTTTATTATAATCATGCAACCATTGATAGATATATCTCAAAGTACTTATAGATAGATGGGTTTTCTTAAGTTCTCTGCACTCATATTCACCTGTGTAGCGAACACAGGTGAATATGAGTGCAGAGAACTTAAGAAAACCCATCTATCTATAAGTACTTTGAGATATATCTATCAATGGTTGCATGATTATAATAAAGATAATGAATCTTAATTGTCCAATAAATATTAATGTATAAATAGACAATCAATATGATACAGTCGCAAAACAAAAACATTAACGGCAGTTCCAAAGGTGATCGCACATCATCGTACCTAAAGGAGCACTACCACATACTACTATAATTGATAGTAGCATTCTAACAAAAGCTATTGTAAATAATTTGATGTAAATATTGTGTGTACATACAGAATATTAAACCGATTAAAAATTAGATATTTACCATGTTTTTTATTTTTGTCGCGGAGCTCGATATTTCGATATTACATAGGAATGCCTTGTTCACAATGCTGTATTGTTTGTGAAATATTGAGCTCAAAAAAATAGAATTAAAAAATGCGAAATATACCGTTTTAAATAGTTTAATTAATCAAGTTTGTTCAATATGTATGTTTAATAATGTATATACCATCATATACGTCATAATATTATGCCAGTAAAATGCTGAATGTAAAGTCACTGTGAGGGCGTGATGGGCGTACATCGACATTGGGTTGTCTATAGCCGACGAGAAACATGGTCTTTATAGCCAGTGCTCTTAAGCCTTAAGAAAGGGGTTTTTGAAAAAATAATCACGTAAAGAGATTACTAGATGGTTCTTTATGTGAACGTAACAAGGTAAGAAAATGATAACGAGGAACCATTATTGCTTAAATCAGACTAATCAAATAATAATATATGGTTTTGTAATATGAGTCAATATGAGTACATAGTTCATAGATACATACCAACTCTGTAACTGTAGATCTGAGCAATTTTTTAGAGCATAGGAAGGCAAGCGAGCTCACGAAGCCTTTTCGCGATTATCGACAGATGTGTTGCGCGTGACAGCGTAGCTGTCACTTGACGGCGTTATTATGTGAGCCAGGAGGAGACCCCGGTAGTAGGGCCTGATTAGGCTGCAAAGACCTCCTACCAAAAATTACATAATAATTTTAAGATGATAGTCTATAACTCGATTATAGTGTGTGTTACTCATTATATTATTTCTATCTAACGCTTTCAGGTAAAAAAATAAACAAGGAACTGTGTTGTTATTACGAAACATTCTTACAGACTGGATATTCTAATTATATCTATTAGTATAAACAGGTTAATAAGTAATCGTTAGTAATAGGAAAATAAAGGTTATTTTCTTAATCGAGTCAAGGTGAATATAAAATTTAATTTGAAGATTTTTGTTAGAGGTAGTGCTGCATGTTGCTTTGCAGCCGAATTGGGCCGGCACGACCGCGGTGATACCTCTCGCTCACATAATACCGCCGTCATGTGACAGCTATGCTGTCACGTTCCGTGCGATTTGGGTGTTTTCGGTGTCCTTGAGATTTCTCTGTATTGATTTCAACTTTTAAGACACTCAACAGTCCACACAGAAAATAAAAAAAGGTTTCCAAAATAGGTACCGAACGAGTCTGTTTTCGATTCAAGTTTATGAAATCTACTGCATAAAATATATAAGTAAGTAGGTATATGAAAGCTCTATCAAAGTTTTTGAGTAAAATCTTTCGAATTTATAGTATCCATGATATGATATTATGTGAACTACTCAACGGACTCAATGTATATTTAAATCTTCCATATTACCAGGAACATCACGACCATGGTTACCACCTACCTTACAGCCTAGAATTGATGTGGGAACAAGGTTATTATGAGTCACACATGTCAAATATTAGAGTCAGTCAGTCATAATCTATTTTTTTTTCACTTGTCCATTGCACCCCGTTGGGTGTCACCCAACGGGGTATTCTGCCAAAAATAAATCTGCACTGCAGTATCGGTGTGCAGCTTGCGGTTCTGGGTCCATTCATAGCGGAGGTCGATAATGAAAATACCTCAGTACCGGCGCGCCTGTCTCCGAGCGCGGATGTCTGCCGAGAGTCTACGTCGAGACCAAACATCGGAGCTTTATAAACAAATACGGTTAATGAATTAAATATATTTCGTAAATAAATGTGGCACGTGTCGAGTGTTATATTTGATTCTTGGTTCGGGTTGGAGTTGATTTGGAGGTTTGGTTCTCAATGACAACGCATGAATGAATATCCATTCATTGTAAGTTCAAAAACAAAACAATTTATATATAGTTAATAATGCTTTAATAATATTTAATAATAATAATACAGTTTACTATTAAATTGATCTAAACTAAGCGAAATATATATATATATATATATATATATATTTAAAATGCAAATATTGCTATTTTGAAAACGATCAATATGAATGAAATAGAATTCTTAAGAAATAGAACGGGTTTTTAATTAAAAATATTTAAATGCTTTATTAAAAGGTTAATTTTAACGTAATATATAATTTAGGCATTTATTTTTTTGTCCCTCATAACAGCTCTACATGCCGGCCTGCCTAAAAATTATGTAAACGTAAATTATTCATTTTTATAAGTATATATTTTTTATGTTTTTAATGTAATTTTTTTGTATCTATATATTCTTATGTTTTTATAGATAATTATAACAAATATAAACGCTTATTTTTCACACTAGTTAAATAGTGATTTTTAAAGTACATAGGTAGTAACAAAATATTTATAAGTATACCTAGTGTTTAGTAAATTATTATTTTAGTTAATTGCGTAGATGACGGATGTAAATTTACGCTAGTTTTCAAGTAAGTAAATTATTATGCTTAGGTACCTATGTAAGGTAATTTATTCACTTGAGCTTTAAGAAGCGTTTTCAAGGTTATATTAGAGCAATCTGTGACTGATTTTATTTAAATATTTATAATTACTAGTTGTTGCCCGCAGCTTCGCCCGCGTTAACTTTGAATTACAGCCGTATACGGATTGATGATAATTATTTTATAGCCTAAGTTATTCCTTATAACATCAGCTATCTGCCAGTGAAAGTCCCATCAATATCGGTTCCGCTGTTTCAGAAAGCCAGAATAAACGGACATACAGACAAAATTTTGTAAAAAAAATATTTTGGTATCTGTACCGTACATTCTATATGCATTTAGTAAAAAGCTGTTATTTTAATATTACAAACAGACACTCCAATTTTATTTATGTGTATATATTATTGTATATGAACCTTAAATATGAACACATGTGTATGTAAGTCAAAGTAAGACTTCTCTCAGCTCAACAACAAACACCATCCTGTTTATACCTACTCATTTAATGTGTGTTGACGTGCTTGTCACACTAATTTGCTCATAATTGTCACGCTGAGCAAGATGTATCGCACCGATGTAGTTGCTGCTTGTCACCGGGGCATAAAATATATTCTGATAACACTGGGTTAACACATATAACAGTCATAAGTGGAAAAGTTCCTTCCACATCTTTGGTTCAAACTTCTAAAATAAAGTACACAGTATGTAGCCTGTTTCGGAGTTAGGGTTGTTATTTACGTTTAAATTATCGTCACTATCAATCATATTGCTTTCTCCTGGATGTAGGGCTCGTTCGACGAATGCCAAGATGGCAGATCTCGTCCCTCACACTCAATTATGACCTATATCATCATCATCATCAGCCTCTATCCGTCCTGCTGAACATAGGCCTTTTTTTTTTCTATAACGCCGGGAAATGCGGGGCAGTGGGTCTCCCCACGCGGGTATGTGGGAGTCGCTGCGCCCGACAGCAGCTGTTAAGTGGACGCAGCTCCACCCACTAAAACCCGGCGAGTGCCACCAATGCTGCCTTTGGTGAGGTGCCCCGGATCTAGTAAACAAACAGGGCACCTCGACGGCTAGTCAGTCCCGCAAGGGATTGACGCCACCTCCACAGAGGGGTTGTTCTGTGGTGCGGGACAGTACAATGGGGTGAGGTTCCCATCCTCGCCCCTTGCCCCCTGCTCTTTTGTCCCCTCTTCTTATAAAAGGGGTACAAAGAGCCCCATTGACTCAATTCGCTTCACCCAAGGTGCAGCGGCTCACCCTAGGTTACTGAGCCCCACCGCCACGACAAGGCTTGAACCTTGGTGGGGTGCTGAACATAGGCCTCCCTCAATGAACGCCAAGACGGCCGATCCCTCGCCACGCATCCAACACGGACCGGCCACTGCACGGAGATCGTCTTCCCACCTGGTTAATGGCCGACCAACACTTCGTCTACCTAAACGTACCTACTAACGTCTAACTGATTCAAATACATCATCCTTTGCGATTGCCAATCCGCCTGCTCAGCGTGGTAATTACGAGCATTTCATGATGACCTATACCTATACATCTATACAGATAAATAAAATTGGAGTGTCTGTTTGTAATATTAAAATAACCGCTTTTTAATAAATGCATATGGATGTATACACGGTACATATACCAAAACAGCCTTTTTTACAATTTTTGTCTGTCTGTCTATCTGTCTGTCTGTCTGTTTGTTCCGGCAAATCTCTTTAACGGCTGGGCCGATTTTGACGGGACTTTCACTGGCAAATAGCTGATGTATAAGGAGTAACTTAGGCTACAAAAATAATCATCATCACTACGGGTACGGCTGTAAATCTAAGTTAACGCGGGCGAAGCTGCGGGCAACAGCTAGTAATAAATATTAATCTAGAGTAGGTACATTTCCCTACTCGATCCTTGTAACAAAACCCACCAAGGGACGTCTAGAAAGGACAAGCGTATAATATTATATCAATTTATTTCAATAATCCATCTCGGATTAGGTTTAATGGATGTGACATTCGGACATAAAGGTTCGGTTTCGCTGTTTCTTAGCTGGGACTATTATGTAGGTATTCTGTATTGTTGACCATACCTTACACGTAAGTATCCTACTAATATTAAAACGTGAAAATTTGTAAGAATGTATGGATGTACGTTTGTTACTCTTTCACGAAAAAACTACTGAATGGATTTTAATGAAACTTTATAATAACATAGCTTATACATTTGAATAACGTATATATTATACCGGTGGGAGGGAAGCGCTGTGCCGCGCTCCCGGCTGCATGGGTACCACCATCTTGCTTGTTTCTCCCGTGAAACAGCTTTGCTGTGTTTCGGAGAGAAGGGCAAGACAGGCAATGTAATTAGTGGCACCGAGACTTAACTTCTTATGTCTCAGGATAGGCAACACATAGTTGCCTGGGCTCGTTCCAGGTAAACTAGTTTATGTTCATGGGCGACGTCGACCACTTACCATCAGGTGGTACGTTTGCCAGTTTGCCTATCCAATTAACATAAAAAATATATTCCTGTACTCCCACTGGTATGAGAAGTACGCGGAACCGCGGGGCGCTGCTAGTTGAATATATTTCTACCATTCCCATCACTAGTATACATATGATAATAATAAAAGCTTTATTTACTCACAACCGACGCCAGGAGGCCGGTGTGGTCGCAGACTGCACGGTAGGCGGGGGGCAACCCCCCACTTTATAAATCAAAAGTGAGCCGAATGCTCACACGAATCCGATGAAGCATTAGGGCCTTCGGGCCATTAGCATAGATCCCTCCGAAAAAAAAAAAATTTACTTCCTTAGAAAATTGTATGCTAAGTTTGGGATGAATATAGTCTTACCTACTATACAATTTCAATTACAAAAAACATTTTTATTTTCAAGGTTCTTCAAAAACACCAAAACAGCCTTGTCATATACCTTCATGTCCACGATTCTATACAAGTTAATTTCCACTTTTCCATTTCGATCCGTTTCTTCCTCTTCAGGGACGGTTGATTTTTTTATGTTACTCGTTAATGTAAATTGGCTGTTGACCAGCCTCCTAATGGTAGGTGGTCGACGTCACTCTGTAGTATGCACCAGGCAACTCCTCCAGGCTGTAATTACCGTGGCAATAGTGGCAGATTTACGCAGTTTATTAAAAGTTTAGTCAGCGATAAAATGTTTGGTAGTGCGATATCGACTTTTGATATCACTCGTCAAGCCAGCTTGCCTATATGTATCTTATAATATAAAACCATCGAGCATATAACCGGATAGAGTAGTAATAGCGAGCATGAAATTCTGAAACTGGTCATTGATTTGTCATTGACGTAATGACCGGTGGGAGGGAAGCGCTGTGCCGCGCTCCCGGCTGCATGGGTACCACCATCTTGCTTGTTTCTCCCGTGAAACAGCTTTGCTGTGTTTCGGAGAGAAGGGCAAGACAGGCAGTGTAATTACTGGCACCGAGACTTAACATCAGCTCATGTCTCAGGATAGGCAACACATAAATAAGTTGCCTGGGCTCGTTCCAGGTACACTAGTTTATGGTCAGGGGCGACGTCGACCACTTACCGGTGGTTCGCCAGCTCAGTTGAATATCCAACTAACATAAAAAAAAAAAAAAAAAAAAAAAACAATTCAACCAACCACTGATGTGTATGTACATCCCATCGGCCAATCATCTATAAATGGCTATTAGTCAGCCAATTAGAGCGCAGAACCGGCGTAGCGTCGCAGCATTACCGCTCTACTCCGGTTATATGCTCGATGTTGTATAAAACTGACCGCCGTCTAGCAACTGAATCGGATTGTTTGTTAATAGTCATCACATCTAGCGCCTTAGTCATTGAGAATGTTTATTTACCTTTTTTTTTTTTTTTTTTCTTTTACGCCGGGAAATGCTCTGAGGCATCCCGCCTGGGCAGTGGGTCTCCCCACGCGGGTATGTGGGAGTCGCTGCGCCCGACAGCAGCTGTTAAGTGGACGCAGCTCCACCCACTAAAACCCGGCAAGTGCCACCAATGCCGCCTTGGTGAGGTGCCCCGGATCTTTTAAGCTAACAGGGCACCTCGACGGCTAGTCAGTCCCGCAAGGGACCGACGCCACCTCCACAGAGGGTTTGCTCCGCACCACAGAACAACCCCTCCCAACGTCGGGACAGTACAATGGGGTGAGGTTCCCATCCTCACCCCTTGCCCCCTGCTCTTTTGTCCCCTCTTCTTATAAGAGGGGTACAAAGAGCCCCCTCGGCTCAATTAGCTTCGCCTAAGGTGCTGGGCTCACCCTAGGCTACTAAGCCCCACCGCCACGACAAGGCTTGAACCGTGGTGGGGATGTTTATTTACCTCGATTATCAACGACTTATGACATCTCTTATTGAATGGCAAATGCCGAAGGTATACAGCGTTATAATGTCAGGAGATTACAATTTACATAGCAGTTTATAGCTAAAAACTCTATGGATTCGTGTATGGAAAGGCCCTTATTTCAAGTTTTAAAATGAAACTGGTTATTTTTCATAAAGAATCATTTTTTTTGGTTAGCTGGCTGTTTGTGATGTTGCTAGCAGCATTTGTACATTTAAATTGGTTGAGTCTTACATTGAGTGCTCATAGTTCCATCCTGACCTGTTAGATTACCAAATTTTTTTATGTTAGTTATATAGACAAACTGACAGAGACGGCATCTGATGGTAAATGGTGAACGTCGCCCATTAACAAGGGCACCAGGGATCACAGGCAACTTGTCTATGGGTGACAACGGGGGTGCGTAGGAAGCGCTACTTACTGCGCCTCCTCTAACGCCCTGTGTTCGTGTCGGGCTCAGGATGGGAACCTGGGTCTGTATGGCACGACGTCGTATGGACTGCTTTGTAGCGGCCGGGCAGTCCCCCCTTACGAGGAGTAGTCTGGCCTTCGCCGGGGCCAGCCTGTCGCTGAGGTAACCCTGTCCGTTGCCTGCATATCAGGGACCCTCACGAAGCGGCTGAAGGCGCTCGCAGTGGTTTTAGTTAGGGTGGGCACTCCCGGAGTGGAGTGCCCACAAGGATGTAAATCTCGTCGGTAAAAATATATTAGAAGGTTTAAATTTTTCGAGTGCAATTTGCTTCTACAATATCACATGCTCTGAGTAATGGATAGCAACAAAGACTTACTATGTAATTAATAAGAAATATCTCATTTAAAGTACCAGAAGGATATAAACCATGCTTGTTAACCGTGTCATGATTAATGATGATAATTTGTCAAACAAATTAACAGATAACCTCCCTGGGATAAAAATAATCTTTAAAGGCGTTAAAATATGAGGACAACACAGCCCGGTTTATACCATCTCTCTCAGATAAGACATATTTTGTAATAAAAAGAATAAGATTCTGATGATTGTAGAATTCTGAAGATTGATGATCTTCTAGAATTACGGTCATCATGCCAACAAACTATTTAGAACATACAAGTTTAATTAAATTAATGGAAAAGTTCAAATACACGATGAAATGACTCCGCTTGAGTTCAAAACGCAACATGATTCCGTTTAAGTTCAAAACACGAAATTACTCCGATTGAGTTCAAATCACAACATGATTCCGTTTAAGTTCAAAACATGAAATTACTCCGATTGAGTTCAAAACACGAAATTACCATTTGAGTTCAAAATTAATTCGATTAAGTTCAATTAGTTTGACGTACAATCGACGGTATAGTTCGTGGTATAGTGAATCTGCGAATAATCACCATGTCGCGTGACCGAAGCAGTTTTAACATTTCTTCGTCCATTGTGGAAATTCAAATGAGACACCGGCAAAACGCTTTCAAATAACACATGATTGCTCTAACCATTTCTGCGAAGGTTTTGTTGTTAGCGATGGATTACTCGCCTATGTAGTTAAGGCTAAAGTATTCTTTTAGCTATAAGAAATCATTTAGCCTTAGAAAGAATTAAATATTTCCGACTCCTCCTGAACTATTTTCATGAAATTCGTTGTGGGAGGTAGTTTCGACGTGTCCCTCAGGCTAGCTGATATCGCATCAAAGGGTTATTTGGTTACCGTTATCGATCCTGACTATACAGGAGCTGTGGGAACGAGTGGTGTGCCTCATGAAGTTTGATGCCAAGACGGTATTTTATATGAGAATTCTGATGACTAAGAGTCCACAGCAGTGTCACCACACTACACTCTACCTACTAAGCCCCAGCGATGTTCTCTTCGTCATCTGGGGGACCCGGCGAGGGAGCTATGGACCACCAGTCATTAATGAATCTGAAATTATTTCTACATAGTAAAATTGTTTTATTTTTCTTCTTTTTGTGTTAGTAGGATAGACAACCTAGCAGACGTGACACCTGATCCTGAGTGGTCAGTGTCGCTTACGAACATAAGGTGTACCTGGAACTAGCTCAGGCAACAACATTCATGTGTTGCTTATCCTAAGACATAAGATGTAAAGTCTCGGTGCCAGTAATTATACTGCCTGTCTTGCCCTTCTCTTCGAAACACAAAATCTGTTTCACGGGAGAAACCAGCAGGATGGTGGTACCCAAGCAGACGGGAGTGGCACAGCTCGTCCCTCCTACCGGTAGTTTATCTAATAAATAAAATACTAAATGCACGTGGTCATGCACTGTGCACAACGCATGACGTTAGCTAGTAATTAGTATGAGGTTCATCTATCACTCTGTCTCCTAGATCATCGTAAAGCTAATTAGGCTAACCGCTAATACATTAGTATGTATTAGCGGTTATGTTTGTTAGTACAAACACCTGTCACTTCGAGAGAGGCCTGCGAGCTGATACATGTAAATTAATTACGCGATATGATGTAGTTCCGGTGTCCGTAAGAATTAGTGAGAAGGTAGAATTCACCAATATAGTGAACAAATAAGTTATAGTAATAGTCCCCACTATGGTTCAAGCCTTGTCGTGGCGGTGGCGCTCAGTAGCTTAAGGAGAGCCCAGCACCTTGGGCAAAGCTAATTGGGCTGAGGCGGCTGCTCTTTGTACTCTTATAAGAAGAGGGGACAAAAGAGCAATGGGGGCAAGGGGTGAGGATGGAAACCTTACCCCATTGTCATCACTGTCCCGACGTTGGGGAGTTGTTCTGTGGTGCGGGACGACCCCTCTGTGAAGGTGGTGTCGGTCCGTTAAGGGACTAACTAGCCGTCGAGGTGCCCTGTTTGCTCAATAGATCCGGGGCACCTCACCAAATACGGCATTGGTGGCACTCGCCGGGTTATAGTGGGTAGAACTGCGTCCTTACCATCTTTCGGACGCAGCGAGGCCCACATACGCCTGGGGAGACACACTCCCCCCGGGATGCCTCATAGCATTTCCCGGCGTTAAAGAAAAAAAAAATGTTTTAGCAATAGTAACATGTAAACTATTACAAGTCAATGTGTAAGTACCTTTATAGTTTGTTTTATATTTATTCATTTTTTGGTCTTTCTGACACCATTAAAAAATGAAAAAATAATGTGTGATATTGTCTGTGATAGATTTTTTCTACTTCAATTATTCATTCAAATATGCTCTTGCGAATGTAGTCTGCGTTTTCAATTCTTGAGATACAAATTAAATGTGTATTTTTAATACAATTTTCGCCCTATTTCAGACACGGCTGGAAACGCGCGGTTTCAGAACCGCACAACTTATAATCGTGCGGCTCCTGCCTGACTGAAGGAGCCTTAAATAAATTTCCATATTGTATAAATATGACCCTCGCGGTTTCCACGCAATTCTGAAACCACGCGGTTCCCGCCGTGTCTGAACCAGGGCTAAATGCCAGATGATCCATTTTTTTTCAAGAGTAACCCAACCCAATTTACACAGGGAAATTGAATTTAACGTTTCCAGTATTTCTAAATTTCGTACCGAAAGTAAATGTATCTTCATCAGTTATATATAATATTTTAGATACCTTATTTTAATACGTTTTTGCCCGTGAAATGGATTGCACAGAAATCGATTTATAATCGAATACGGTTTCAGATCGAATCGAATAATCAAAGTTATTCAGCCGTTCGATAAAGTAGAGGCGCAACAAATAAATAAAAATTCTATTGAATATTATAAAACAAACGTCTATTAAATTACCGGGATACAGAGTATCATACCTAATAAAGATGAAAGAAAGAAAGATGGAAAATAATATATAAATAAAGAATGCACAAGCTTACATTTTTGTAAAAAGAATCACACGTCATCACAAATAAAAGTATCTACATTGACTCTACTTTCTACATCATAATTAGTAATGATTCCAAAATTCTATAAGTAGGTACGTGCTAAAAATATTTAAAACGGGATTTACCTTTTTGTCAGTTTTATTTATCGTAGGTATATTCGTGTTAGCACTGATACTGCCATAATAGTTTATAAATGCTATACATGAGCTAAAATAAACTATTAACAAAATAGAGCAAACCACAATGCACTAATTCCTCCAAACAATCTAGTACAAAATAAAAATAAAATCTTTCTCCAAAATACAATATTTTC
The DNA here is from genome assembly GCA_963853865.1 of Helleia helle. Lineage (NCBI taxonomy): Eukaryota > Metazoa > Arthropoda > Insecta > Lepidoptera > Lycaenidae > Helleia > Helleia helle. The sequence goes on along the minus strand of OY971433.1, from coordinate 10,618,092 downwards.
CCTTATTTAACCTATCTCCTAAGCCTTTCTCGGTAATAGCGCGGTTTATTTTTCGGAAGGGGTAGACTTTTCGGAGACTCTCAAAACGCGGTCGTTGACTCTCGTTGAAGTTACATTGACACAACCGACGCCAGGAGGCCGTGTGGTCGCTGACCGCATGGTAGGCGGGGGGCAACCCCCCACTTTTTAAATCAAAAGTGAGCCGAATGGGCTCACACTAATCCGATGAAGCATTAGGGCCTTCGGGCCATTAGCATAGATCCCTCCGAAAAAATAAAGTAAAAAAGTTACATTGATAGTTATTTAACAATAGGAAAAATTTAAGATTTCAAGTTAGCATATAAAAATTTAATGTTAACATATTCCAACCCGACGCCAGGAGGCCGTGTGGTCGCAGACTGCACGGTTGGCGGCAACCCTCCACTTTTATAAACCAAAAGTGAGCCAAATGGGCTCACACTAATCCGATGTAGCATTAGGGCCTTCGGACCCTTAGCATAGATCCATCCAAAAAAAAGTTAACATATTTATACATAGTTATATTATCTAGTACATACTAACATTGTTTAAAACGGTGAATAAGAGATTCGTAGATAATGTCGAAATATCGAGCTCCGCAAAATAAAAAGTGAAATCATGGTAAATATACCGTTTTAAATAATTTTAGTAAAAAAATTGTTATACAATTTGTAATACTTTATAAGAACGATGCAAACCCATTTGTTATATTAATCTTGGCAATATTGACGATTACTTCATAAATACAAGCTGGCAAATAATATATTACGATTAACGACAACTAAACACTAAGATCAAGTATCAATAGATTTGACAAGCTAATAATAATACCGTATTGGAACGAGATAACAACATACGAAAAACTCCAAGAGTGACAGAGACATAGACACTTTCTTTTGTCTTTGTCAGAATATCACTCTTCGTTTTTGTTGGTCGATAATTTTTTTTACGACTAAATTTGAATGCCATACAAACATTCTTACTCGCGAACAGTTTGTCAAATATGTCCGCCATTTTGTACTACTTTTTAATTTGGTCGGTTTATAAAAATATGGTGATACCAATTTTTTTATAGACAGATTACCCAAGAATGTGGTATTATAATTATATAAAGGGTGACTGGAATCTTCGAAATAAACACAATAAAAACAACTATGTTTATACTTTATTGCTATCCTAAAAGGCTAAGTACTATAGATCGTACATAATAAGAGGACGTTTATAGCCTTCTTTTTTATTATTTATGTTTTTAGCGGTTTGTTTCGATAATCCGGAAAAATGCAGCTGTCTAAAATTACAAAAAATGTTTGGGTAGGGCTAATGCTTGTAGTTATCTATTAACCTTTTCCAGTTTTATTATTTTAAATACACTTGTTTCAAGAAAATAAGTAGACTTGTCAATGTGATTATGAATGTGATATCGCTGTAAAATATGTCTATCCCTTTCGGGTATACGCGAATGTCAATTCCATATGATACTTGTTCCTAGACTAAACATAGTAGAATAATATATTATGTAAATAGAAAAAAAACGGGACGTGGAATTTAAATGAGACACATATTGAGGAGTTCGTAAAATTATAAAAATATTTTTGTTAACAATTAAGATATTATGTAAGGTATATAGGTTTAGGTCTTAAAACATTTAGCACACTTATGTTATCATATAGGTTATTATTTGAATTGCCACTGTTTTATAAATAGAGAAAGATGAACTTACATTTTTTTATGTTATAAGGAGGCAAACGAGCAGTCGGAGCCTTATGGTGACTGTCGACGCCCATACATATCCACAAAACCAATAGTTATGTAGATGCGTTGCTCTCCTTTCCCCTATCCCTCCAATGGGCCACGGGCCTAACAAACCACACAAAACGCGACAGCATAGCTGTCCCTTGACGCCGGTGACTTATGTGAACGAGAGGTACCACCCCGGTCGTACCGGCCCAATTCGGCTGCAAAGCAGCATGGCACTTCCTCTTATAAGCAGCACAACATACAAGTCTTGACTATACATTATACAATGGACCTGACAAACGTTTTTTACTTTACATGCTAAATAAATCTACAAAAAATTACGAGAAATTGTTTTTACTTTTTTCATATCTTAAAAAATGGCTGAGATATTTACAATTAAAGTGCGTATTTTCGGCCGAAGTTTTTTTAAAACGCGGACTCACTAGTCGATGACGTCACACCCCCGCTCATTCGACAGTCGCACTCTCGTACGCGCGACTTTGCACATTAAAAATCGAAATTATAAAGTTATCTGTGGTATATAGTTATATGGTATATATGTGGTTCTTGGAATTAGACAAAACATTTGTGTCTTTGCTTATGCAGCAATTACAACCTACATATTATAAATAGTGAGTTATTCTGTAGACATTATCTTTGTTTGATTTTTTAAGGATGTTTGGCCTAAAGCTAACTCTGAAATGGAATTCCAATTCCATAAGGATACGTTTTGGGACCATCTTTAGAATCTTTATTATTATAATAATTTATAATATATTTGATACACAAATAATATATTATTACAATGATACTGAATGCTAATAAATGTTATAAAATTGAAAACAAGGAAAAGAGAAAATATTACGAACGCATGAAATTTTATAATTAGACTCAAATCAGTCAAACGCGTGTACAAATATTTAAAACACGAACGGAGAAGAATGGTGTGACGCGAATAAACGACTAAAAAAATATTGGCGCGAAATGTCCAAACATTCCATAATTAAATTTGAAATTAGGAACTTGATAAGCGAATAAAAAGCGTAAAGATTTTGACAAATGTTTCACTATTCCAAATGTTCGAAAATTTGAAATTGGGACATAATAGGCGAATAAAAAGCGTAAAGATGTACGCTGAATCATCTTGAGCCGAGGTCAACCAGTTACCTCAAGAGCTTTATACTTTTTAGCGTATTCTAAAATTGTATTGTTCAATGTCACCCACTATTCAAATTCTATACTTGATGCTTTTAAAAGAGCTTTGTGGAGCTTTTCACGGATAACAAGATTCTTTTGTTATGTAAAGTAATGTTCTCTTTTGTTGTGTAACATGTTATGATGATTTAATTAAAAAACAATGAAACAATCAAAGAATCATTAAAAAGTCATAAGTATGTTAATGGTAACCTTATCAAAAGTCCATTTTCCTGCTAATGAAAACGACATCAATGGAAAACTACAGATCATCTTTGAGGTCGAATACTTAAGGATTAAGCAAGGATCTTTTAGAATTTAGTGTTAAGAAAAATTCAAAAGCAAAGATGCGTTGTAAAACTAAGAAATTTCGTTTGAAGTTAGTATAATATTTTCATGGAAGTGGAAAACCCTTAGAGTATGCATAATATATAGAGCGCGCGTGACTAAGTATGAACTGTAAGCACAGGTATGTACATAGACAAAACCATTGTCTTCGGAACGTTCAATTAGGGTCAAAACAACAAGCGCTTTTCATTATATTTGTTTTTATGTTCAAATGGTGAAATACTTAGTGCCAATTTGTAAGAATGATTCCTGGAAACAAAATACAAGAAAGCAATAACATTTCTGTCTTGGCGTTTATTGAGGGGCGCTTATGTTTAGCAGTGGATGGATAGAGGCTGATGGTGAAGATGATGATTATGAATGTCGTATTATATTATAATATATCTATATTATAATATAGTTTTTTTTTAATGCATTACACATGGAACGTCACTCGCACAGCGTTTTACTATAGATAAATATCTATATACTTAACGCATCTGCTTACGGTCGGCATAATAAAGCGGCGTGACAGTAGCACTCTATATATTATGTATACTCTAAGAGAAAAACATAGTCTAGCTTTGAATTAATATGAACGTGTGATGATAATAAGTAATTCGTTATTATTTGACAATGATTTCCATGACGATTGTCATTATTTCTACTGACGAACTCCGAGTTAGAATCGTTCGAAGTCATAAACATTGCGTTTTTATTATTGATATAGATAGAATTTTGGGAATTTTGAATGCGAGTCGCAAGGGATCGGTCGTCTTAGCGTTCATTGAAGGAGTCCTATGTTCAGCAGTGGACGGATAGAGATGATGATGATGATGATGATGAGATAGATTTTTCTGTTGATGTCGTAACAAAAGAATAAATATTTACGATCAATCACATCACGTTAGCAGTAAAAACATGCGTGTTACGTTAAGAAAATTATAAGTAAACCAACTCAACTAAATGACCGCTGAAGACATTTAATCTAGAAGTCTCGTTGCTGGCTTGGAAACCGCGTGTAGTTTATTAAATACAATACTAACGTTATAATGGATTTTTACTCAAATGCGTCTAAAGGAAGGGAAGGGCGATGATTTAAGCTGTCTACGAATTTACTTATGTATCTTAAGGCGGGCCTTTCCCGATAAACGACATTTTGAATTCTGTTTTATTTAGAAACTAAGCCGATTTAAGTTTTAAAAATATATATGTTATTTAACACTCCTTCATCATAATATTTCGATCGTTTGATACACGATTCCTTATATTTTGCTGCATAAAAAAAATGCAAAGATAATCGAGATAATCGAGATGAAAAACCCATTTTATTTAAGTAATATCAGGTTCTATACAATAAAACTTATACCATAATAAACCTTGTAGAAAATGTCGTCGTTGTCGGTCGTCATAAATTATTTTTTTATAAATCCCTCCCTTCAATTAAATAAATATGTGGTTTCACTCGCTGCCAAAGCGCTCGACGCGGTTTCGAGCTCCATACTAAATTCATTTCTCGGACAGCCACGCCTTAAGCACTTCAGCGCAGCAGTAAGCGCTTAAACCACTTGTCCGACTTTGAAAAAAATATGATGATATTAGTTGATTCGTTACCATGATCCGTGTTACATAATATGCAATATTTCAACCAACTTCACGATAAGGGTGTTACATTTTCATAGTCGGGTTTCAAACTCTATTTATTCATTACATTTTTTATTATATTTTTTTCTCTGTCTTAATTTAAGAATCTTAATCTTGTCGGTGGAGTATTCGCCAATCCTTACTTATCAATTCCTTAACCTCCTGATACGATACGACCTGTACCTTCTCCTATATATTTTTTTAATTCTGATCCTAGGGACAAACCCCTCTATTGTTTATTGAGTTACGTTAAATTAACCATGAAATCTGTTCCATTCGCTTGTTAACAATCTGAGCTAATGTACATTCATACACAACGGTGCTTTACTGTTAATTTCCTCGTTATTACGGTGACCAAGAAAACGATATGTCCTTGTGGTTAGAAGAACAGTTTTGGTATCTGATCTGTATTTCATATCTATACAGTATTTAGTTCATTATCATCATCATCATTATCATCAGCCTCTATCGGATAGAGGCTCCCTCAATGAACGCCAAGATGGCCGATCCCTTGCCACTCGCATTCACATAATATTTAGTAATATTTTCATAATTTCGGAAGACTTTTTTATAATATCCACTTCCCATAACGCCAGGACCGATCTCCTGGATCTTGGACCCAGCTAAAACAGCTACCAGGTCAACTACATTTGACCCCTCTTCTATAATTTTACGCAATAACGTCATAATGCGTCACAAGCCAAACGCTTAGGCCGATCGAGCCTGACTATCGCTTGTTGAAAATGAGTCATGCTTTTTCGTGCGAGCAGCCGGCGTTCATCGATTTATAAAACGGTATCACGTCCAAAAAAGCTAGGACCCCTGTACGGATATCGTTTCATCTTGTTGGAGGTCGATCGTCCTATCTTCCAGATCGAGGCCTCCTCTGGAAATTCTCTAGTCCACCGGCTATCAGTTCTGTTTGAACGAGGCCTATGTCCAGCAGGCGACGGGACAAGGTTGATGATGATGATGATGATCAGAAAATATTCATCCTTATTCCTTACGAAGTTTCCAATGATTTTAATGATGAAACTTTTTGCGGATTTTATTAACATTCACTGAATAAAATCCCCAAATCTACTAACTATATTTTAATCTACTATTAAGGTGAATGACATAATTTATTTGTAACTTAGATTTACATCTGCAACCAGATTGATGATGATTATTTTTTTGCCTCAGTTACTCCTTATAAAATCAGCTATCAGCTATCTGCCAGTAAAAGTCCCATCAAAAACACACAGGCAGACAGATAGACAGACAAAAATATATATGTACAGTGCTATACATCCATATGCATTGAATAAAAAGCGGTTATTTTAATACCGGTTACAAAAATACACTCTAATTTAATTCATCTGTATAGATTTTATTATAACAAGTATAAAGTAGCCAAGACACTTAATTGTTTTGTAAATTGTAACGAACGTTAATTAGCGGAAACAGTACCATAATGAGATTTCTTTTTTGATCATCTGACTTTATATTTGTAAGTTCCGTTACCATTTATTTATTCATTCATTCATTCATTCTTTCATTCATTTATTATTTCATTATTAATTCATGAACATTTCCGTTCATTTTATTTCGTCTGTGCTGAACCTTTTCTAGAAAGCATCTTTCAATGACCAATGCAAGCCAAGACGATTGACCCTTCATCGAATTAAACTACACGGAGATTGTCATCTAGTTGAAGGTTTGAAGCCTTAATTTTTGCTTATAATTTGTGATAAAGACCGAATATATAATATTCTTTAATGGCATTCGCGAACAGAGTTTCTCGACCTGCCCAATCCCACCAAACTAACAAAGACTAAAATACTTAAATGATATCCAGGTAAAAAGGAGCTGTCTAAATAACGCGTTATTGCACGCCTCATTTATGTGAAGCGTGACGTGACGTTTGACGAGAGTGCTCTACTCTCGTCAAATAAAGCAGTTTTCTCGAAACTGAAATTGGTTTTTTGTTATATATATTGCACATATCTATAGGAGCTGTTTAATAGATTGACTCATCACTATATCTCTAGAACTATAAGACCTAGAGACTTGAAATTTGGTAGGAATATTACTATTGCCATGTAGAGGTCAGCTAACCATGTAGAGGTCAGCTAAGAACGGATTTTTTTTGACAGAACGATGTCTGTGCTGGAAGCTAGTAAGTTTATATGAAAGCACGTATATCAAGTCAAATACACCCGGCACATAAATATAATTTAATAACAATTATTTTGTTTAACATTGTAAATAACAACATTAAAAATAATCTTTAGTGGACGTCCGTGTTTCTGTATCTGTAACAGGGAAATTGGTCGAAACTACTAAAGTAACACAGCGCGGACTTTCTCAATTAATATGAGCGTGCAATTCACTTCAATTCATAAATTATTTTAATTGTTTTTATTATTTACTAGCTGTTGTCCGCAGCTTCGCCCGCGTTAACTTAGATTGACAGCCGTACTCGAATTAATGATGATTATTTTTGTAGCCTAAGCTACTTCTTATAACATCAGCTATCTGCACGTCAAAGTATCATCAAAATCAACCGAGCCATTTCAGAGATTAGCCGGAAAAAACAGACAGACAGACAAAAATTGTAAAAAATGCTATTTTGATATATGTGTACCGTTTATATATACATATATAGGCACATTCAATTAAAAGTGGATATTTTAATATTACAAACAGACACTCCAATTTTATTTATCTGTATAGATATACATAAAAACTAAGATACAACTGTCAAATGTGCATTAATCAGATTGTTTTTTCGTTGTTAAGCAACTGACATGCTTTAATACTCCATTTTATTGTGGAAAATGAGATGGTGAGGCGTGCACTTTTGGATTTTCCTAACTTTTTTAAAATCTACTGCCGAAGGGTAAACGTCTGCGTATATTATGAATTACGTCTCAGTGACCTGTAACTAGTAAGAGTCTAATAAATAAATAAATAAATAAATCCCTTGCTTGCATATTTTTTTTATAAATCAGCTTATTATTAGCCGTAATGCAAATAGTATCATTAGTAGTGTCTAAATTTGAAAGGATGCCAATGGTTTCAATTGCACCCTGTAGATGAAATAGATGTTAGAATCTGTTTTGTAGTTCATCGACTTATACAACATCTTAGATCAATCCCCAATAGATTATTACTTCAAGATGAATAAAAAAGCATATTTATGAGAAGGAACCGGTATCAATAAATACGAATTTTGGCACTGAATAATTTAGCATTAAAAAGCAGCTAAGATGAGTTGGATTTGTGCTAGTTGAATGGTTCCGTATTTTTGAGTGTTATGTTCTTAATTAAATAATTGTGTTTCTCCCTGACATCTCTCTTTCATACTCAGACCGGAAAATCGTGACGGTTCGTACTTTAACCTTTATTATTTATTATTTTACTTCAGTTCATCAAATAAAATGATGGCAAAGACACTTCGAGGCCATAGTATAAGAAATTAAATGGGTATAATAACTTATTATAAAGTTATTGCATACAGTTTGATTTGATAATATTTTTTTTAGTTAGCTAAAATCTTATTAGATATAATGTATGGTTAAGTACATAAGTTAATATACAGCCAGCGAGCAAAACGACGGGTAGTAAGAATTAATAATAAAGTAGGTAAGTAAAGAGAGACTAACAACATGACACACGCAATTTGATATTTAAGCGTGTAAATAATGTTCTAGAATATCACTTAACGAGGTATTTATTGCCTCCGAGTACGTGGAAAAAAACAAAATCCGTAACGTCTTTGTATATTATATACTACGAGTAATCTATAATATAAAAATGAATCGCTGAATGTGTTGCTTAGCGCAAATCTCGAGAGCAGCTGAACCGATTTCGCTAATTTTTTTTTAATAATATTCCTTAAAGTACGAGAATGGTTTTTACGGAGAGAAAATAAAAAAAAATGCCTTAAAAAGTCTAAAAACTTTTCTATACTCCCATACAAAAGATTCGTAATAATACTTAAAAGTCAATTGAAACTTTAATACCATACCATAAAGTTGAAGTAGAGGAGGGGTTCCGGAAGGCAAAAGCTAAGAACGGATTTTTTTTTTATTTTTTTTTTGACAGAACGAAGTCTGTGCGGGCAGCTAGTATTAAATAAAGTGGCTCAATGGTTAGCGCATCGGCGCTCAAGCCGGAGGTAGCGGGTTCGAATCCCTCCAGGGACCAAAAAGTTTTCTGTGTTCCTGGGTTATGGATGTGTATTATATAATAAAAATCTTACCAAATCAACCACCAAGACAAAAAATTACCAAACTTTTTGACCCTATAGAAGTAACCACTCAAAATTTAATTAAAGAATGGCAATCCCGATGGGATAATACAACTAAAGGGCGTCACCTTTATAACTTCTTTCCATCTGTATTCGATCGTTTATCAAAGGATCGGTTAGAGGTTGACCACTGTGTCGCTCAGTTCCTTACCGGCCACGGAAACTTTAGAAGTAAACTATTTGGCTTTAATCTCGTACCGTCTCCCTTATGCGGCTGTTCGACGGAAGGCAGTGAACAGGAACATACCGCACATCACATTCTTTGGGAGTGCAGTCTTTGGCAAAATGAACGAACATTAATGCTCGACAACATCCGTAGCAAATCGGGAGTAACTTATTACAGCGATCTCGTGGACGACGTGAAAAACTTCCGTGCATTCAAGCGATTTTGCCACAATTATTACTGGAAAAATAACATATCCCCAAGTCATACATAAATAGCTCATAGTTAATATACACTAGTATATTACTTCACTATGTAGATATTAGTTGACTTAAAAATACAAACCAACTTTCAAACAACAACTATTATTTCAACCATGATAATCACTAAGTTATACATAATAACTCATAGTTGATATACATGTATATTAATCATACTATGCAGATATTTGTAGACATAAAAGTTTCTCCGTGGTGCATTGCAGCTGGGCTCCCCCTGGCTGCTGTCTTTTCTGGACTTTTGTTAGTCATTGCATTCTTGTACTGTCTTTAACCGGGGAGGGAAACTGGAAATTTTTCCTACTCCTCCTGAATACTTCTGATTAAATTCGTTGCGGGTCCCAAGGCAGTTTTAACGTATACCTCGGGCTCCCTGAGATCGTATCAAAGGGTAATTTAGTGGTTACCGCTGTAGATCCTGGCTATACAGGAGTAGCAGCGGTGAAAACGAGTGGTGGGCCTAGCCCGTAAAAAAAATCTTAAATATACGTATAGTATACTATAAAAGTATTAAATATTTCCATTGTCTGGTACCCGTAACATAAGTTCTTCGAGAGCTTACCACGGGACCAGATTGACGTGGTGTGAAAGCGTCCATAGATATTGTTATTATTATAAAAGATCTTTTTATATAGGTCTTTTAAAAATATACTTTCATTCATAGTACATGTGTACGTTCATCACAGAAAGAATTGCCCTTACACTCATCTGAGACCTTTCGAATGTACGTCTAACTTATTACTCTAGAATCTAGATGGCTTACAAATACGAATACAAAATATTAGAAAAAAAATCAAAACTCATTATTTTCAGAATATGCGTGACGTTAATTAGCCATATAATTATTTCATAAATACCTTATTTTATTATTCTGCTAAAAGATTCTTAAGGAAAAGATACACTGCCTTGTCTCACGACAGGATGAACCTTGGTATAATTTCATTAAAAAATCCTTATAACTCTAGACAACAAGTCTCCTACTATCATATTATCTATTTCTCTTGTCGATATATCATCCAGTTGTCATAGTCTAAATGAACTCACTCTACAAATATTCGCAAAACTTGGGATACGTCCAAAAATATGTTCACATTCTTTCCCCATTGTACAAGTCGTTAAGTATTTTATTATTGACAGTAATTACATATCATTTTTATCGTTTTACGTCATTTTACTATTGCATTTTACTTAACATTTACCGGTGGGAGGGAAGCGCTGTGCCGCGCTCCCGGCTGCATGGGTACCACCATCTTGCTTGTTTCTCCCGTGAAACAGCTTTGCTGTGTTTGCGAGAGAAGGGCAAGACAGCCAGTGTAATTACTGGCACCGAGACTTAACATCTTATGTCTCAGGATAGGCAACACATAGATGAGTTGCCTGGGCTCGTTCCAGGTAAACTAGTTTATGTTCATGGGCGACGTCGACCACTTACCATCAGGTGGCACGTTTGCTAGTTTGCCTATCCAACTAATATTAAAAAAAAACATGAAACTTTTCTTTTTTAGAATCTAACATACATGTGAACATGGCGATTATATTATTATGTAATATGTAATTATTATTAATAATAATGTCAATAGCATTTTACTCTCGCATTTTACTTTACTTTTTTAGATATGTATATTATCCATAGTATATTATATAGTATGTTTATTCTTCTTTTATAAAAAAAAATACATTTACTCTATATTTTTCTGCGTATTTGTCTGCCTATGACCTTTACGAATAAATAAATGATCGGATTTCAATACAATTTAGTATAGAGATAGATTATGTCCTCAGCAAGGATATTCTATAATCATCATGAGTCCGAGTATCTCTGCAAATATAATATATAAAGTTTGGTCCCCTACTATGAATTTGTAATCGAAATTAGTCACAAAACTTTGTCGCTTTGTGAGCGATTAAATTATGTCGTGGACCGAAATTAGACTGTACCACTTCTACATGGCATGGTACAACATATTGCATATAAAGACACGCACAAAGCCATAAATCCGTCTCTAAAAAAAAACCAAATTGTTGCTTAATCGGTAAAAAAAGATTAAGACCGCAATTTCTTACATATAAATTGATAAAGGTTAACAATTGATATTATATTATGATGGTGATACTGATGACATGAGGTATCCCAAGAGAATGTAATCACTACGTTTAGAGACTAATCAAATCTTTTTTTTTTCATGCACTGCACTTAGTGCATTGCCAATGACGAACGGGGGTTAGGGACTGATCAAATCACATTAGTTTTTTCTCATCAGCTGCATTTTCTCGAAATGCATCTCTTTTGTCATAATTTGACAATGGAACCCTAAAACAAGTTTGATGACAGGCAAACTTTTATAGCGAATTATAGATTAATACAGTTTTAAATCAGACCTGTTTCCTACAAATATTTGACTTGTAAATTAAAACGGCTCTATAAAAGATAAAAGAATTATACGTTTTAATTTTTCGACATTTTTAGGGAACTTTTTACTAAAAAGTAACCGACTAACTTGTTACTTTTTGAATTTTTAATCACTATTACAATGTAACGTGCGATTACATCTGGGATTTTTTAAAAGGAAATTTTTGGTTTCTTTTTTCAAAAAACTTTCGCGGTACCAAACTTTGCCTGAGGCAGTCTTAAGGCCTCAGTTTGATATTCGAACTGGTTTTTATTCGGAATTTAAAAAACCCATCGCTGGTCGTTGGTTTACGTCCCGTGCAAAATTGATTACAAAAATTCCATACAAAACATGTTTACTTCCATTCCAGAAATATGGCGAGACCTTAGAGTATACATATTACATAGAGCGCGCGACTCTTAATATGAACTGAGGTATGAACATAGACTATTGTCTTGGAAACGTTCAGTGTCAAAACAACACGCGCCACATTAGATCCGCGAGCGATGTATATTTATTTTTATGATAGAATGGTGATAATATGTGAAGTGCCTATTTGTAAGAATTATTCCCGCAAGCAAAATAAAAGAAGCAATAACATTTCTGTGTTGGCGTGCATTGAGGGGTGCCTGTGTTCAGCAGTAAATGGATAGAAGCTAATGATGATGATGATGATGAATGACCTAATTTCAAATATCGATACTTTTTAATGCATGACGCATGGAAGGTCACTCTCACAGCGCTTTCCTACCATCTTCTCGGACAAGAGTCCCACATAACCCCCCGAACCGGTGCTATGCTTAAACCTCCCCAACGAAATACAATTACAAAGGTCGCAAATTCAAATACCGCTCGTATCATCATATCATTTGTATGAAAAATATTTGTCTGTAGACTGGATACCTGCAGTTAGGGAGTGAAGTTGATCAAATATTTATCTAATATCACTAAATATTTCAACAAAATAAGTAATAAATTTTAATAATGAATATTTAGCACCTCACGCTTTTTTACAATAAGTAATTTTGTTAACCCATTTAATTCATCCATTAAAAATTATTTTCAAATTTTTAGTTTTGTTTGCTATTAATGCGTGTTTTTTAGTTTTTTTTAACTATAATTTATTTTTTACTTTTTAGTGTCGATTTTTTTATTAAAAATTTTGTTATAATATCTAAAACATGTGAATTATAAAACTGTGTTACGGCGAGATTCGCTATCACGACCTTTATCTTATCTATATGTTTTATCTCGTGATGAGTTGATCCACTTTTTTGAGATAAAATTTAAGTCTATCAATTTTAATCTTCTGTAAAATCTCTTACAGTCAAAGAGACCAAAGTCTAGTTTATAATAATAATAATATCAACCCTTATATGTCCCATTGCTGGGCATGGGTCTCCTCCTCGTTTTTTTGGCCATAGTTCACCGATGCGCTGGCCCAATGCGGGTTGGTGAACTTCACACACCTTCAAAGACTTTTAATCTCATCAGGTATGCAGGTTTCCTCACGATGTTTTCCTTCACCGGTTTAGGGTAACTTAAGGGTAAGAACTAAGAAGTAATAACTTGACCAATTTGACCGTTTTAATAATAATATGAATAAATGAAACTTTTGCCTTTCTCCGACATAAAAACCACTTTCTGTCTACCTGCCTTGTAACCATTTTATAAACTAGCAGCCCGCACAGACTTCGTTCTGTCAAAGGGCCTCCCCCTTTCTGGGAGGGATTTCTTGAAATCCGTTTTTAGCTGACCTCTACATAGTAAAAGTAATATTCCTACCAAATTTCAAGTCTCTAGGTCTAGAGATATAGTGCTAAGTGAGCCATTTGCACACTTACTGTACCGATTGAGCTTAAAAGCCATCAGACCGAAAAAAAAAGAGATATAGTTCCAGAGATATCGGGATGAGTCAATCTATCTATAGAACAGCTTCTATTATATATTAAGATTTATTAAAAAAAATGCTAATATTGTCGCTGCAAAATCATGGAAAATTTTACAAAAGTAGGTTGCCCGGTGTGAAGGGAAATGCGGAGTCAATTATGAATATTATCGTAATTACCGCGGTTACCACTCCTAAGTCTTCGCTCGTTACGAGTACATTACGATATGGTAATGGTAAAAAACTGTCATTACCGGCAAAAATGGTAATCGCTGGGAATTTGACATATGGAAAAGTTTTATGGGTGTGTATCCAATCTTATCGGAGTCATATTTTTGAATTGTGGTTTGGAATTGGATAATTGGCTGCAATAATTGTTTGGCGTTTATATTTTATGAGATAGTTGTTTAACATATCATTATGAAAAATGGTTTTAAAAAAAAACTCCGTTTAATATTTGTTTATAACATTTTTTTTCATACTTGTTATTTAATTTTTTAAAAGGTCTGAACTATCTGGACTGTATTTTTTTGTTTTGTTTCTAAAATGACATAATACCGTGAACTTTGGCATTTAAAAAAAAATATCCATAAACTCATTCGAAACGGTAAAATCGATACGGAAATGAATAACATCTAGATCAATATAATTTTGAAGATGGAACACGCAAAATATCAACAGTATCGACAAGTCACGTTTTTGTTTGTGGTTTAATGGCGTATTAGCACGCATGCTAATGAAATAAAACGGTAAAATATGATCATAGCGTACCGCGGAAATGGGGCTACGTTGAAAGTAATGTGTCTATTGTTAGCAATAGACTATAGAGTACCATAGACCATGTAACAAAATTAGGTATAAAATCCACAATTTATAGGCTAGAATTGTTTATATAATGTGTATAAAGATGAGAAACATGTTTTAAATTCAAATTGTCGTAGCGGAAGAGGGGCTGCATAGCCCATTAAAGTTTACATTATTTCCACATTTGACATAAGACAATATACACAGTTTTACTTTAAACCGACACTCTATTTTTCTTTTCCAGTTTATTTCACTACCGTGAACGCGTATAGGATTAGCACAGTTCTTTTTAAACATTGACAATGATTTTTTGAAGTGAAAACTTAACACCTAAGTGTTAGTTTTCACTTCAAAGTAACTTACCTACACTTAAAAGTACGCATATTTTAGATGTGATAAAATCTCTGGATTCGCGACACCGTTACCACCGTTATGAGAGGCTATTTGACGTTTATATGACGTTTGATTTATTTATATAAGATTATACAATAATTGTTTACATAACCAATCAACAAACACACTGCGAATGTCAATGTCATGCGGCCATTTTGTGCGCCGTTTAAATTGTATAGGTTGTCATAATTTATTACAGCCTGTATTATAGGTGTGTATAGGTTTGAATTTAATTGTTTTGTTTTCACTTTTATCGGCAGTCCCTGTGACTGGTTGGGTTAGTTTTTTTTTAATTTTGTAAGTGGCCAAAATTCGACACAACAGAGAACTGCTTCTAACTTTTTTCATTTCGGTCTAAATGTAGGCTTTAGTTGGAGGGGAGCGCGTGAGGTGAGATATCTCACCTACTGTACCGATGAAGCTTAAACGCTACCTAGCCAAAAGGCCAACGATGGGAGGGTTGTGCTTCCTGTTTGTTTCTTCCATGAAACAGTTTTGCTGCGTTTGGGAGAGAGGGCTGCCCTTATCTACCAAACTCAGCAAAGCTGTCGTCAATGTCAATTGACTATACAATGTAATTAATTACTGGCACAGAGATTTAACATCTTACTTAAATATGTCTCAGGATTGGCAACACATGAATGAGCTGCTTGGGCTAGTCTCAGATTGAAGTGTTGTTCATGGGTGACGCTAAACACTTGCCATCATGTGGCTCGTCTGCCCGTTTTCCTATCGAAATATCACAAAAAGGCCCTTGCATAAAGGCGATTTTTCAGGCACGGAACCCTGGTGTCAGCCTTTTGACATTACCACATCCATATTCATGTTAGTTAATTATTATGACCCAATTATGAGTCATAAACTCTGTGGCAATTTGACACTTTATTGTACTCTGTATTAGTTAATTTTTATTGTAGGTATTAGCGATGGTAAATAAGGCACGTCCATAAGTTTTTATATCCACGGTAAATGTATTAAGTGACGTTAAACGTTGAATCAGGTGGGTTAGCCAAGATGCCATTCTACAATCGTAAACGCTACTAGAAATTAGTAGAAAACTAATAAATGTATGGAAATGATATTTAAGACCACGTGATTTATTGATGTAAAATGTCATTTCCATAAATTTATTAATTTTCTGCTAGCGTTTACGATTGTAGAATGACATCTTGGCTAACCTATAGTCTAGTCGACAAGTTGAAAATGGTACAAAATACTGCTCTAAAAATTATGTGCGATAGCTCATTGGATCCGGAATGTGCTAAAAGCGTGTATTAGCATTTAGCACATAAAAAAATGCAAAATTTATAAACAATTGAAGATGAAAAAAATGGCATTTCGTTTTCTGCCAATATTTCATAAATTATTAATATTTAAGAAAAAAAAAAAGATTCTAAAAGAGGATGAAATTTCCAATAAAAAACTCCTTACTCCCGGAACTCTATCTCCATTATTTATAATTTTAATTTAACGCTGAAAATAGGTCTGCGCACGACATTTTTAGGTTGCACGCGTGGCGTCAAAAGCGAGTACGGCACATTAATTAATTTATTTAAGGTATTGAATATTATTTTTTTTATTTGAAAAAATTATGGTGTGTTCTGAAAATTTCATCATTTTCATTGGAAATTTCATCCTCTTTTAGAATCTTTTTTTTTTTTCTTAAATATTAATAATTTATGAAATATTGGCAGAAAACGAAATGCCATTTTTTCCATCTTCAATTGTTTATAAATTTTGCAATTTTTTATGTGCTAATACACGCTTTTAGCACATTTTTCTAGGCTTCATTCCGGATCCAATGAGCTATCGCACATAATTTTTAGAGCAGTATCTCTATTTTAGACCATTTTCAACTTGTTGACTAGACTACTACCTGGATGTGAGCGTCGGCGGTCTAGCTAGTAGGTATTAACTCGTAGGTATTAAAGGTGTGTGAAGTTCGCCATATGCGGGTATGGCCAGCGCATCGGTGAACTGTGGTCGAACACCCTCCTCGCCTCATTTCGAGGAGGAGACCCGTGCCCAGCAGTGGGACATAATATAAGGGTTGATATATATATTATTATCTATTATTATATGACATTGCATGCGAGTGGCGGATCAAATGCAGGGGGAGCCTTAAGAAAATCAAAGAAAACTTAACGTAACGATTATAGTAACAATCATTTTTATGCCTCTATTTTGACATTCCATTAACAACTGATAACAATTTTATTAGATAATCGATATAAATATAAAGATTGTAAGATAAGGTTGATGTTTTATCTTTATTGAAATAATATAAATTACGTATATGTATATTATACTACCGTATTTGCCTTACAGAGAAGGACATTGGACTATACAATTTTGAGAAATAAATAGAAACTATTGATCGTTCTCAAAAATATTTATCGCTTAAACATTTCAATAATTTATTAGACAAAAAGTTTTTTTTTTTAAATGTAACATTTTTTTTTATTGTTCCAGTGAACTTCGTGTGTATAAAACAAGTGAATAGTGCTAGAATGTAACCTAAAACCAAAGTGTCATAAGTGATGTTAGTGAAGTAAAGATGGGAAGGAGAAACGTCAGTATGATGAGGTTGGGGAGGTGTGTAGCGTTCCTGGTGGCCGCAGCCTTCCTCTTGCCGTTCACCATCCTCCTCATGGTGGTGGACCAGCAGTACAACTTCACATATAACAGCAAACGAGTTTTCTATCAAGAGGTATTTTTTTTTGTCTTTTTTTACCTAGCAGTAGGGATTCCAGGTGCAGCTGCACTTAATAACTTCTTACTTAATATATACGTAATAATTATTACTCTAATTATAATTTTTATGAAGTCAAAAATTGGACTTTGTAAAAAAAAACTCATTTGTATAACATTTATTTTTTATGGACTGAGGTTACCGCTAAGGATAAATAATATGTAATCTATAATTGACACCCGTATGGCAAACTTACATTGTATTATTTTTACACCATGGATAAAAAAATGCTTCCATTGTTTTTTTTTTCAACATATAAGCGTGTGTTTTGATGGCCAATTCTGATAATATTATTTACCTACTTAAACGCAATTTAATAAGCGTTGTCTTTCAGATTTAAAAAATAATATTTTTAATAACATGAAAATAAATGAATTAGAAACACTATTACTTGATTTTAATACAAATAAAAGTAATATTTTAATTTATCCACACAATTTAGAAAAACATTGCTCGATATTTTTCTTATATAAATAAGCTTTTATACCTACATATTACATAAAACAAGATGTCCTCGGATATATTTTTTAAATGAATCTTAGATTAGGCATGTAGAATAACACAGAAATGTATTTATGTTATTAAGTTAGTAAAAATAGTTTTATTATCAATTTAGAATCGCATCTAGATTATATTTATTAATTATTTTTTACAGAGTGACTTCTATAAAATAAACGGGACATATTATGCGCCCGCATATACGGGGACCACACAGTCGTTAATAAGGACACAGGTAAACAATAAAAAAATATTGAATGTCATGTGACACGTAACCGAAGCTAACACTTGCACAAACGCTTAATAAAAAAAAAGTAACAAAGGTCTAATGACGACTCTGCACGAAATTCCCGCCTAAATTGTATTGTCTGTGAAAATTGTGACGTTTATATTATATCGATTTAGCAATGCTTAGAGATGGGATCTGCGAAATCGATTTATCTGTAAGTCGCGTAAGTGAACTGTTTTAAATTTTAAAATAATACTCTTTTAAATTATATATTTTGTTGTTCATAGTGCTGAAAATTAAAAAAAATAGAACATCCTCTGACGGACATTTTGCTTTCGGGATTCGTTTTGCCAATGCATGCAGGGTTGTTAAAATGTGTGGGTGATTGTTAACTTACTGTAACATATTATTTTAAGGGATTGTGTTTAAGAATTGTGTATGTACTTTAACGTGTTAATATAAGACAATCATCGGAAAAGAAGTTGTTAATTATTTAATGTAGTAAAAATTTACTATTATATGTACATATCCTCAACCGATGGGAGGGATGCGCTATGCCGCGCTCCCGTCTGCATGGGTACCACCATCTTGCTTGTTTCTCCCGTGAAACAGCTTTGCTGTGTTTCGGAGAGAAGGGCAGGACAGGCAGTGTGATTACTGGCTCAGAGACTTAACATCTTATGTCTCAGGATAGGCAACGCAAAAATAAATTGCCTGGGCTAGTTCCAGGCAAACTAGGTTATGTTCATGGGCGACGTGGTTCACTTACCATTAGGTGGAACGTCTGCTAGTTTGCCTATCCAACTAACAAAAACTAAACAACTAAAAATAATCAAGAACAGTCTCCTTAGACAGAGGCCTCTTTCTGTGAAGGCCTTTGACTGGTACGGAGATCATTGTCTTTTTTTATGTCATAAGGAGGCAACCTAGCAGTCGGAGCCATGGTGACTACCGACACTCATAGACATCTGCACAACCTGAGGTTATGTGGATGCTTTGCCCTCCTTTCCCCTATTCCCCCAATGGGCCACCGAAAACTTACAAACCATACAAAACGCGACAACATAGCTGTCACTTGACGCGATCCAGTTGGAGTTTGATTTTATTCTCTCTACTTTGATGTCTCTCCACTTGAACTTTTAAATGTACGTCAAAACGTCGGTCCTTTAGGTAATCGTCAACTCTTTTAATCATTCGTTTCTTCCTGAACGAATCTTTTCACTAGGATATCAATTAATCTTCTCGTTGTCGTAAGATAAACAAACGTTATTGGTAACATAAACAAACATACATAGGGTCACACACAAACATGATACGAGAAACCTGTCCGAAGCCGGTATGTTACATGAACATTTTAGTAAGCCGAAAGACGACATTGCATAATGTGTCAAATATTTATGTCTGTCCGTCTTCACCTAACACCAAGTTATTGCTGACGCAACTGTGTGCTTAACCTTAAAGGTTGCATACAAGAGTGGGTTTTACTAGCTCTGTACTCATGTACTCCTAGTACCTGCGTAATCAAAACAACAAAATGTTGTCCGTACGTCACAAAAAACAAAATTAATTAATTAATTTACAGTCAAAATTTTGTTGTTTCAATGCGTATGTGGTTCATTCATTATTCGTCATTTCATCATAACTATCATCATCACGCTTATCATCGTTGACCCTTGGCTCATACCCAGTGCAGAGCACGGTTCTCCTCCTCGAAATTAGGCGAGGAGGGTGTTGGGCCATAGTTCATCTATGCGCTGGCTCAACTGCATGAGGTGAGGTTCCCATCTTTGCCCCTTGTCCCTCTCTACTCTTTTGTCCCCTCTTCTTATAACGGTACAAAGAGCATCCCTCTTGGTTCAATTGGCTGCAAATATTTAATGTTCGTACATTATATAAGGTCGTATGTCCTCAATCGGGATAAATTCGTACTTTCTAGTTCCAATTGAATTCAATTCATGACAACCCACCGCACTGCAATTAAAATACATGAGTTTAGAATTCAATCGGAACATACCAATGGAATGAAACTTTGATTTCACCAGTAACCGGTGAAGGAAAGCATCGCGAGGAAACCTGGATATCCGAAGAGACTAGGTCTTTGAGTATGAAGTTTCGGCGGATTTCGACTAGCTGTAGATCCGTGCATGTTGAGACATAAAGAGTTACTTATGCTAAGTCTGACCAAACACATCGAGCATTAACCAGATAGACTAATAATGTGAGCTATAAAATTCCGAAACTGGTCAGTGATTTGTCACTGACGTAATAGCTATTTAACCAACCAGTGATCTGTGTGTAAGTCCCATCGGCCAATCAACCCTCAATGGCCATCAGTCGACCAATAAAGAGCGCAGAACCGAAGCAGCGTCGCAGCACTAATTTGGCGGAATTTGGTTTAATTCAATATTACCGCTCTATTCCGGTGCTTGATGGACCAACATCATCAAATACTCCAACTCTGGATAAGCTCTCGCCAAAAAGCTACAAACAAGCTTTCATTTAAGTTGTGTGTACATTAATAGATTTTTTTCTATATGCATGGGTATTCTAAGTAGCCAACTAGGAATTATGGTGATGATACTTAGTAGGTTCCTAGTCAGCTTGTACTCTGCTAGAAACTGACCTCTTTCAATGAACGCAACGAACGAAAATGAAAAAATGTTTTTCATTAAAGTGTGTATATGTATAATACGAGTAACACAAATCCTATGCACTTATCACAAGACTTACATTGTTGTCATGTGTAGATTGCCATAAAAAAAGTTTTTTGCAAAATGACTTTTTTCTAATACTCCGGTTTTTGTAATAAGCTAGTGAAAGCAGAAAACAAAAAAAAACTATATATGTTTACGCTCTAAATTTTACAAAATATAATATATGCACTGCCAATTAAAGAAATTTTTTTAAGCACTTTTACATTATATATTTTTTGTTTATTATTTACCTGTAATAGGTCATCTTTACTTTCCTTGGAAGGAGCCTGTATCCAGCAGTAAATTGAGATGATGATGATGATGATTAGAATTATTATCAGAGCTAAGATTATTTTAATTTAGTCTAAAATCTCTTAGGCTCTCCCTCTTCATTTTAGATTGCCTTGCTCTTGTCGGTGGGGTAATCGCCGATCCTTTCTTCTCCCTACCGATTCCTTCACCTACCGATACGATGCAAATAGTGATATTACAAATTCATCTAAAGTTATGTTTTACACATTAAAGACAGTATTTGTAAACCTAAAATAATATTTTAAGAGTCTAATTATTTGTCTTAAATTGAAGAAAATTAATTTAAAATGCGTCATTTATCACCCATTATCACGTGACTGCGAACGCCATTATAGCGCGATGACGTCACTGACCAGTGCACAAACTGTCATAGCTGTACAGAGCGCGAGTATGTTTAATGGTTTGTGACGTAATCATGGTCACATGACAGCTAGTAACATTTTAGCGGCAATTCTAAAAACTATTTTTATTTATAAATTGGACATATTTCTTCATAAAAATATTTTTTTCGTGTTTATATATGGTATATCTATCAAATAAAATCAATAAAAAAAAATAGTCAACACCCTATTGTAGGTTCTCCTTCATTTGTTATAAAGAGTGTGTATGACGGTATCAGTTTTCTTTAAACCACGTTTCAGGGATAGTGTTACTAGAATATACACAAAATAATATTTAAATATTATTAAAAGCAAAAAAGTTTATAAACATCATTTATAATTTATCATACGTCACTGACAAATGTCACTACGTCGTAAAGCCTAGTACGCACTATGCTAGTATTTTAGTATTTCTCCTCCTCGGTCTACCTCTTCCTCTCTTTCCCTCAATCCTCCCTTCTATGATCTATATTTCTTAAGAACGGTTCTCAGGCTACATCCGATGAAATAGCGAGAAATACATAAGTGTGTCTTAGTGCTGTAGAAGGACAATATCAGTGGTAAAACAGTCTGATTATTATGGATACAGATCACTGAATGAAGTTGATGTTCAATTCCTCATACATCGGTTAGCTAATACGCTTTGGCATGATGAAGAAAATTTTTGATGAACATTGGATCTTTAAAGAAAAAACAATCTAGGGCATAACGCGTTCGCCCCCAATGTTTTATTCGCTTGGCGACCTCTGTGGGTCAATGGCTAGCGCGTTGGCGCTGCTGGAGGTAGCTTGTTTGAATCCCGTGAGGGAACAAAAAGTTATCTGTGTTCCTTTTTTTTTCTTTAACGGCGGGAAATGCTCTGAGTCATCCCGCGGGGGAGTGAACCCCTCCCAACGTCGGGACAGTACAGTGGGGTGAGGTTCCCTTCCTTGCCCCTTCCCCCCGGCTCATTTGTCTCCTCTTCTTATAAGAGGGGTACAAAGAGCCCCCTCGGCTTCGCCCAAGGTGCAGCGGCTCACCCTGGGCTACTGAGCCCCACCACTACGTCAAGGCCTGAACCATGGTGGGGTTATCTGTGTTCCTGGGTCATAGATGTGCATAATTTATGTTTATTATAAAATAAAAATCTTAAATATATGTATAGTATAAAAGTATTAAATATATTATTTCCGTTGTCTGGGGCCCGTAACACAAGTTGTCCGAGAACTTACCACGGGACCAGATTGACGTAGTGTGAAAGTGTCCATAGATATTATTATTATTATTAAAGATAATTGGAAAATACCGCAATAACATTTTCCTTTTCAAATCATTCTTTACAATAAGTAGAAATATTGTTGAAGTGAATTGATAAGGGGAATACGTTATCTATATCCTTATTATTTAGCTTTTATTTATTGATGGACTATAGATAATCATACTGCCATTTTTATCTATAACTAACTAGCTGTTGCCCGCAGCTTGGCCCGCGTTAACTTTTAAAATTTGAGGGGTTGACCACCCTTATCACTTAGGGGTATGAAAAATAGATAGTAGCCGATTCTCAGACCTACTGAATACGCATATAAAATTTGGTAAAAATCGGTAAAGCCGTTTCGGAGGAGTACGGTAACTAACATTGTGACATGGAAATTTTATATATTAGATTAGATAATAAATAAACTATATCGGACGCATAGGTACATTATATTACACATTAAATAGGTTAAATTGGCGGCCTTAATGCTGTAGAGCGATTTCTTCCAAACAACACAGGATTGCACTGTCTAGAGCAGTGGTTCTCACCTTTAGCCCATGAGGGACCATTTTACCAATATTTGCCTTGCCGGGGACCACCCAGTTGGTTTATTGGTAAATTATACATAGTCTTGCCCTAAATATTGTTACATAGAAAAAATGTTTTCTTTTTTTAAATTGTATAAAATTATTACAGTGTGTTAGTTTAATCCATTTGGGCGCCTCACCTTACCTCGAGGTATAAGGCTCAGCAGCTGCGCTTGGCGCAGCGGGTCATCGCGGTAAGGGATCACCCTTACCGGTATTCCGGATTCGGGGGTACCGTACGGCATAGTGGGCGGCAGCCACCACCCTAGCCTTTTTTTTGTTATCGCAGGGAAATGCTTTTTACGCATGTGTATCCAGGATCTCGGGTAAATCCTGACCCGTCGTCGACAGTCGCACCTGAGAGTGACCTACCCGTAAACTAAAACCACTGCGAGCGCCTTCAGCCACATTTTGAGGATCCCGGGTATGTAGGCAACAGGATCACCTCAGCGACAGGCTGGCCCCGACGAAGGCCAGACTACTCCTCTTAAGACTATACTTAAGACTAATTGTGACACACTGTCAACGGCTCCCTGCGGGCCATAGCAACCATGCCCGGTGAGCACCTGTTTCAGACGGAAGGTGAGGGGTTTGCACTTACGGCGCATCCACCGCCCAAGGACCGGATGCAGAGCAACCATCAGGTTTTTTCTATACGGTTGCCACACCAGGTCCTCCCCCCACCTCCACATTAACACCTCTTGCCCTAGTCGGCGAACCCGCAGGGTCCCGTCCAGCGTAAGGCACTCACCGAGTGACCTCCTATCCGAGACATAGGAGTGCGTCTCGGCAAGAACCTCCGCCACGAGCTACCACGGGGGGTCACCGGCCAGGGTAGTGGCTGTCACCCACGATACCGTACGGTACCCCCGGATCACTCTTACCGCGATGGCCCTATTCCTCGCAGTCAGGTGACCCGCCCAGATGGGTGCACCGTACGTCACCATACTCTGGCAGACTCCGGAGAATACCTGCCTGCAGGCGGCGCTGGGTCCTCCGAGGTTCGGGAGGCGTCTGCCCAGTGCACTCGCCGCCTTCACGACCTTCGGTCCCAACATTGAGAAATGTGCACCGAAGGTCCACCCTCCGTCAAGAATGAGCCAGATATTTGATATGGGGGCTCATCCTGACCCTCACCCCTCCGACCTGGAGGATCAGCCCCTTGTGGGGGTCCTTTCCGCCAAGTCCCACAGAAGAGAAGGACTTCGGTCTTCTCAGGTCTGATCCGAAGCCCTAACCTCTCTATGCGTCTGATCACGAGGTCAATCCCGACCTCGGCTAGCCGCGCCGCCTCCTTATAGCATCGTCCCCAGGCATATACGTGGGTGTCATCCGCGTAGCATATGACACCCATCCCGGGGAGGAGGTGGCCTCGCAGGACCTAGTCGTAGCCGATGTCTCACAGGATCGGACCAAGAACCGATCCCTGAAACACCGCACCCGACTCGCCACCACTCTACGGACCCACACCGGTTTTCGCAGGCTACCCTTCTCTCGGAGAGGTACGCCTCCAACAGCCTCCTTAGATACGGGGGAACTCCGAAGAAATTCAGTGCACACTGTAAAGTGTGAAGTATCACACTGTGAGGGAGGCTGTTGAAGGCGTTCGAGATGTCTAAGGACACCGCGACCACCACCTCTCGTCTGTGTTCCGCCTCACCCGTCACCGCCCGAAGGCGTTTATGGGCGTCGACGGTCGACCGGTGTGCTCGGGAACCAAATTGGGACTCTGAGAGTCCCGGTCCTGGGCCCTCCTCCAGGTGCTGAGTGAGCTGGGAGGCCACTATTATCTCCAAAGCCTTTCCAGCTTCGCTCAGCAGCATCAACGGTCGCACCGCCGAAGCCGAGTCCGGGGTCCGCCCTACTTTTGGTAGCAGGCAGAGCCGACCCTCCTTCCAAAACCGCAGGCAGCGGTCGAACAGCTCCCGAAGGCTATCGCCGAGGTACATGAGAGAGATCGCGAGGACCCTCCCGTGCACCTGGACCCGGCGCCCTCTTCTTACCCTGGAGGCGGGACAGAACCGCCTCCGTGACAGGTGGTGGAACACCCTCCTCGCTTTTCCCCGTTCCCTGACGAACCTCACCAGTAGGTCCGACTGGACCGTTTCGTTGATTGGGGCCGACTATATAAATGAGCGCGCAAGAAGGTCCGCGCCCATTTATACGGTCAGCCTTAGGGGTCTCCTTTGAAACCCTCCACCAGCTCCAGCCAGGGCACCTCCTTAGCTCGGCAAATGTACCAGTAGAGCGCCCGCCGCGGGGGTGGACGTCTTGTGGGCTGCATGGCCGCTCTGCAGACCGCGGTTAACGCGTCGCAGAGCCAGTCAGCCACCTCATCCACCCCTAGCTCCGACAGAGCTACTGCCCTAGCCTACTGCCTAGCCAGCCTGACCTCCCGTGGGGACTCGTGGCGGAGGTTCTTGCCGAAACGCACTCCTATGTCTTGAATAGGAGGTCTCTTGGTAAAAGCCTTACGTTGGACGGGATCCTGCGGGTTCGCCGGCTTGGGAAAGAGATTCATTGAACAATATAAAAATGACAGATTCCAAATTCAAATGTAATACTTATTTTACTAACTACTACATTTACTAATTAATGCGAATGAATGAAGGGTTGTTTGATAAACGATGCTTGTTTTTAAAAATCAAAAGCGTCGACAGATGGCTTCGCGGACCACCTGGAATGTCTCCAGGGACCACGAGTGGTCCGCGGACCACCGGTTAAGAACCACTGGTCTAGAGATTTCTTGCGTGTGCACGATCAAAGTTTAAGCAAACACAAGAAAAAATGGAAGAAAGAGACGGTTAAAACAATATACTACTAATATATAAAACAATACTTGCTCCACTGGCTCAACAACCCTTTTATATCATCGAGAAAATATCACACACGCCAACATCTAACCAGGACGTCTCGGGAATCGTCCCTTCTAGCTGAAGCTGTCTCTTTCCGAACGTGGCCTCAACCTCCAGAACTCTATAAACCAATGACCATCATTCTTCGACATGTGACTAGTCCTGCCACTTTAGCCTTTTTTTTCTTTAACGCTGGGAAATGCTCTGAGGCATTCCGCGGGGGAGTGGGTCTCCCCACGGTGGTATGTGGGACTCGCTGCGCCCGAAATGTGGTAAGGTGGACGCAGCTCTACCCACTAAAACCCGGCGAATGCCGCCAATGCCGCCTTTGGTGAGGTGCTCCGGATCTATTGAGCAAACAGGGCACATCGACGGCTAGTCAGTCCCTCAAGGGAACGACCCTATCTCCACAGAGGGGTCGTCCCGCACCACAGAACAACCCCTCCCAACGTTGGAACAGTGCAATAGGGTGAGCTCCCTTGTCCTCCTGCTCTTTGTCCCCTCTTCTTATAAGAGCAGCTCCCTCGTTTCAATTGGCTTTGCCTAAGGTGCTGGGTTCACCTTAATCTACTGAGCCCCACCGCCACGACAGGGCTTGTACCTTGGTTTATCAACAGGCTGTATATTTAAACGTCAATGCCATAAAAACCTCTCCTACCCGAAATAAATTTAAAAAGCGGTCTCTGTTTTGGTGCATTACTAGTCTATTATCTGACGAATCGGAGTAAGTAATTGTTGTAATTTCAACTTTTACAATTATTATCATAATACGCTCCGTCTGACCATTGATCAAATGATTTCGTATAAATATTTTAAAACAGGAATCGTATCTTACTAATATTGCTTAATATATTAATATTATAAACGCGAATGTGTATGTATGGATGTTTGTTACTTTTTCGTACATAAACTACTAAATGGATTTTAATGAAGCTTTACAATAATATACATAGTAATATTTCAGAACAACACGCAACACAATTTTTAAACATATTGTGAGAATTGTCCATATCTAATCATGCGCAGACAAAGTCGCGAGCACCGGCTAGTATGTAATAAAGAGTTTGTTTTTGTTGGAAAGAAAAACTACATTTAAAAAAATATTTTTAAATTATAGCCATCCCAATTCTTCAGGAAGTTTAGAAGCAATTATTTTACGTCTTTTTCGGTTTAGTTAAAACTTCGGGGGGCATCTAGTATATTATAAAATTAGTAGTATATTACAGCATAATTCGTTATCCTTTTGAGGAAATCGGCTGATTGCGGAGGGTGTCCTGTGTTAGTCGGATCCGGCGGCTGAAGGCAACTCGCAGTGGTTTTAGTGCGGTATACCAGCGCTGGGGTAGCGGGGAGCGCCGGGAGTCACACATATTCCCGGAGACGACCCATGACCGATGAATGCGCAAAGAATTTCCACTGTTATGTCTCGTATAATATCTAGATTAATTTGTTTACACGTTAAATAATATTAGTATATGCCATTTTTATAGAACTAGTCAGTAATTGTAGAAAAGTTCGTTCGAATATTTTGTCATGTATATTGAATCGCCCGTTCTACCGAAGAAAGATGGCCTAAACGAGTTACAAAATGGACAGGCCCAGGAGGCAAAAGACAAAAGGGCAGACCAAAATCTCGTTGGATAGCAATATACTCCAACTGGCAGGAAGAGACTGGATGAAAACAGCTAACGACAGAAAAAAATGGGGGCAACTGGAGGAGGCCTATACCCGAACGGGGCCATGACATATTATATATCGATCAGAAATACCTTTTTGCTAAACATACTATACATATATATAATATTGTGTTAAATGTCATGGAATTAATAAAGGCTTATTATTATTATTATTATATTGAATTGGCTAGCTAGATAAAATTAAGAATTGCTTTTGGCGATAGGTAGCGTTAGAGAGCACCCCGCCACTACAGATGTAGTGTCGGGGTTTTAATTATTTTCTATGACCTAACAGAACCTAATTTTTTCTTCTTTAATGCCGGGAAATGCTCTGAGGCTACGCCCGAAAGCTTGTAAGTGGACGCAGCTCTACCCACTAATACCCGGTGAGTGCCAGCAATGCCGCCTTTGGGGAGGTGCCCCGGATCTAATGAGCAAATAGGGCGACTCGACCGCTATCAGTCCTCCAAGGAACTGACGCCACCTCCACAGAGGGGTTGTCCCGCACCACAGAACAACCCCTCCCAACGTCGGGACAGTACAATGGGGTGCGGTTCCCGACCTCGCCCCTTTCCCGCTGCTCTTTTTGTCCCCTCTTCTTATAAGAGGGGTACAAAGAGCCCGTTCCGCTCAATAAGCTTCGCCCAAGGTGCTGGGCTCACCCTAGGCTACTGAGCCCCACCGCCACGACAAGGCCTGAACCATGGTGGGTAAACAGAACCCGATGAGGTCTGACGGTCATCTAACGTCCAATCGCAATAATTTTATTGGCAAACTTCATCATCATCATCATCAGCCTCTATCCGTCCATTGGCAAACTTATAAATAACTAGCTGTTGCCCGCAGCTTCGCCCGCGTTAACTTAGGTTTACGGCCGTACGCAGATTGATGATGATTATTTTTGTAGCCTAAGTTACTCCTTAATACATCAGCTATCTGTCAGTGAAAGTCCCGTCAAAATCGGCCCAGCCGTAGCCGAGATTAGCCGGTACAAACAGACAAAAATTGTAAAAAATGCTATTTTGGTATTTAATATATAATAATATTATGTACCGTGTGTACATCAATATGCATTTAGTAAAAAGCGGTTATTTTAATATTACAAACAGACACTCCAATTTTATTTATCTGTATAGATTAAATATTAAAAAATAAAAGCACGTGCTCAAACAGATCGGAAAGTGATTGTACAGAACAGAACCTATTAACTACAATACGTATTCACGTCCTGACCCCAGGTCAGCGAGTAGCGGTGCTTGTTAGCAACAAAAAGAACAACGGTATACTGGAAGAGAGAGCTTGCATTTCAATGAAACTCACAAAAAGTTACATTAAATATAACGCCTCATCATTTTATTGGCAATTTGGATTGAAACTGTAATTTTATTAAAGTGGAACGAATTTTAAAATGATTAAAAGGTCAACACACGAATAATTTTCATCATCATCATCCGACCGTTATCGCCCATTGCGGTAGGCCTCCCTTTTTTGCCAATATCCTCTGTCCCTAGTTTGTCTCATGGTCTCATGCATATCTTCAGCATCAAATAAGAGTCGCGCAAAGGGCCATACAAAGGATCGTATGAATATCAAAGATGTTAGAGATAGGGTAGCGGAATTGCAATGGAGTTGGGAAGGACACTTGGCTAAAAGTGGTGATGGTACTGCGGTAACCGAATGGTAGCGTAGACTGGGTCAGAGAAATCCAGGACGTCCTATGCCAATGGGGAAAAAATATTTTAATTCAATTTTAAAGACATTTTATTTGTAAAAATTGTACAATACAATTTAACTGCGCACTAAATTTCCGATCCTTTTTTTTTCTTTATAAGGTTAAGGGTCACTTACTGAGTATAAAATCACAAAAATGCTGACAGATCCAGGTGAAGCTTCAAGCGCCATCTTGAAATCCTCAGGCGCGCCAGGGGAATTCCCCTCCCCAGCGGGATACGTAAGAACATCTACCGTCGAGAAGAAAAAGGCTCTACATTACATAATATATGTAAAAAGTTACACAACATTACCGGTGGGAGGGAAGCGCTGTGCCGCGCTCCCGGCTGCATGGGTACCACCATCTTGCTTGTTTCTCCCGTGAAACAGCTTTGCTGTGTTTCGGAGAGAAGGGCAAGACAGGCAGTGTAATTACTGGCACCGAGACTTAACATCTTATGTCTCAGGATAGACAACACATAAATGAGTTGCCTGGGCTCGTTCCAGGTAAACTAGTTTATGTTCATGGGCAACGTCGACCACTTACCATCAGGTGGTACGTTTGCCAGTTTGCCTATCCAACTAACATAAAAAAAAACAAGTAATAGCGAATTTTATCTATATCGCTCTACTGGTGAAATATCGTTTTTTTTAATCAGTCAAGATTTGGTTTTTCGCACACGGATATTGAAGTAATTCTTTATCATATCGTTTCCTGGGATTGCGGACGGAAATTTAAAAATTGATTACGATTTTGGTATTGAAATTTTTTACAAAGATAAGGCAGACTCGTCGTAAGCAAGTATACGTGTTATAGTTGCGCTGCCTTAAAAATACTCATGTTTTTTTTAATGTACAGCTTTTTACCACTGCCAAAAACAGTAAAAAACTTTTTTTGATTGTTAGAAATGTTGATTTAAAGCAAATATTACTAAGCACAATAAAAACAAAGTTAAAGTTGGCGGGAAAATGTATAAATATTGGCTGCACATGCTAAATGTGTCGTATGAGATAAACTGTTAAATTCTAGGAATGAGATAGACCTGAAATAGCTGCCATTTTCTGATAATTTCATTAGGTAACCGGGAATCGTCCAAGAGGTACAAATTTCTCCACCATGGTTCAAGCCGTGTTTGTCGTGCAGTGGGGCTCAGTAGCCTAGGGTGAGCCTGGCACTTTGGGCAAAGCGAATTGAGCCGAGGGGGTTTTTGTACCCTCTTATAAGAAGAGGGGACAAAAGAGCAGGAGACAAGGGGCGAGGGCGGGAACCTTACCCGTTTTACTGTCCCGACGTTGAGAGGCGTTGTTCTGTGGTGCGCGACAACCCCTCTGTGGAGGTGGCGTCGTTTCCCTGAGAGACTGACTAGCCCTCGAGGTGCCCTGTTTGCTCAACAGATCCGAGACACCTCCCCAGGGGCGGCATTGGTGTCACTCGCCGGGTTTTAGTGGGTAGAGCTGCGTCCACTTACCAGCTTTCGGGCGCAGCGAGTCCCACACACCCGCCTGGGAAGACGCATTCCCCCGCAGGACGCCTCAGAGCATTTCCCGACGTTAAAGAAAAAAAAAGAGAAAAGTTTTCCATGATTTTTAATCATGACCTTCAACGAAATCTCCATTGCTGGACGACGTACATGCGGGTGTAATGTGTTTATCCAGCACATACATAACGCTCGCTTAAATACATACCATAACTTTGTTTGTAAATATCTGTTATTTTTGTTCGTATTCGTTTCCCGCCTTTTTAAGTTATAATATTAGTTTGTGTTTCTAAATCAATGATATTGTACATTGTGAATCAATTCCGCATATTATGAACATCACGAACACAAACGAAACTGTCTGAACTAATACAACCACAGCTGTTTTATCGCATCAGATCTATCGAACATGTTATGCGGTTTATTTTACACGATACGACATTTTTAAATGCAAGCTTTAAAATTTAGTTTCTACGAAAACTAATAAAAATAATATATGAGTACGGTATTATTAAGTTAAGTTAAAACAGATATCAATCGAGATCTCATTCTACATGTCGTTTTTTACATTATTTCAAAAAATTAATCAATTCTACATAATATTCTGTATAGAAAGAGGTAGTGCCATGCAGCTTTAAAAAAGGTAGTGCCATTAGACATGCCAGTAGACCAGGGTGGTACCTCTCGCTCACATAGCACCGGCGCCAAGTGACAGCTACGCTGTCGCGTTTCGTGCGGTTTGTGAGTTTCCGGTGGCTCATTGCGGGGGATAGGAGAAAGAAGGGCAACGCATCTGCATAACCTCTGGTTGTGCAGATGTTTATGAGCGTCGGTAGTCACCATGGCTCCGACTGCTAGGTTGCCTCTTATGTCATAAAACAAAATCTACAGTCATGGTCCTGTGATATTCTGCTCTAAGGCCAATTTATTGATATGTTATCGTTAAAACATAAAGCCAGAAATAAATCCGTGAATAAATTTTTAAGATCCTATCCTATTTATACGTATTAAAGGTGTAATGTTTACGCATTTGGTATTTGAAGTTAAGTATTTATTGCACACTAAGTACACCAATTTCTTTTTATATTTTTTTAACGTATTTTTTTAAATTTCGATTCATTTCAGGTACCTGGTTATTTCTTCAGGATTTCATATTTTTTTTGCAAAGAATCAGAATCATTTTTATTTTAAATAAATGATGAATGTGTACTTGGCGCGATGATTTACAGTGAAACTGTTTTTTGATGGATTCTATATTCTATTACTATATGTTTTTACCGATGGTGGGAAGGATATATAAAATGTCGGTGTCGTGTCGTGGTCGTTTAGACTAAGTAAGACTATTTGTTGCGGTACCGTAGAATTCGTGCAGTGCGTGACAACATGTACGACACAATACTGTTCGATTGGTACTAGTTATTTACACTAATGTTGGACTGATGAGGTTTTAATTATACCTATTAATAGTCGATAAGGCTGATAACAAAACGTTTTTAATTAAAAACAGGTAACTTCCAAAATGGAAGCCAAAAAATCAAATTTTTCCTCTTTATGTTTTGTCACAAACATTCAAAGTTGGCTTTGGAGTAAAAATATCAATAAAAATAATAATCAATTACATGTTAACTTTAATTACCTACATCAGAGTTGATAAAATAAGATATATATTTTTATAAATAATTCCAATATGAGATCATTTTTTATAATTTGGCATATTATTTACGCATAATATATACATGAATGCATGTTATACATGATATTACATTGTTTTATTATCTGTTAGCACTTCATACAAATGTGAGAACCTGGCAGATGATCGCACGCAACAGGCACTTCATGACTATCTCGATGACCTTCAGAGTCTCGTCCGAACAAACAACCGAAATAAGATTACACAGAATAATATACAATATTTTATAAGTACAAAGATTTTATAACTGTCTTATAAATTTGTAATTTGTGTGATGATAAAATTACCGGTGGAAGGGATGCGATTGTGTTGCGCTCCCGTCTGCATGGATACCATATTCCTTTTCTTTTGTTACCACGGCTTTACGCGTCGACAACGACCCTGGGTGGGGTCCAATGGTGTGTGTCATTCGCGGCACATATCCGTGCCGAATACCCACTAAAACCCCCGAGTGCCACCTCGTGCCGAAGTACCGAGTGCCAAAGAAAGATATTGCACGTTCCCCGCGTAAATGTGGTGTTTTAAGTTTTTAGACAGTCGATTTTGTCAGCGCAGTACCTACATTATGAATAAGATAGGACCCAATATTAATCCTTGAGGTACCCCCTCTTAAAAGTCTTAATCTAGAAGCTAAAGTACTGCCAAATTGCCACATCTCTATTCCTCTACATAAATCGTAAAGTCCCAAAAATATTTGTACTACAACGAGCAATGTAGACATAACCGAAAACCTCACAAATGCACATTGATAAGGCTTATCAGGTAACTCAAGGATCATTGCAATTAGTTTCGAAATTTTTCATGTTTGAGACATTCAAATATTTGTGCCATAATTACACAAGTATTGGCTTACTAAAACATTTCGTACTAATATTAAGTTATTTAGTGTATAAGATGCGATATGAAGACCTATCAAGCTTAAAAATTTTTTCTGTTTGAGACAGTCAAATATTTGTGTAAGCCATACTTACACAAGTATATTATATGCTTAGTAAAACATTGCGTACTAATATTAAGTTATTTGCTTACTGTATTAAATGCGATATGAAGGCCTTTCAGCTTTAAGCTTTTTATTTGAAAAAAAAGCACGCTATGTCAACTGTTGAGACAAAATATTTAAATTAAATATCTGAAAGTAATAAAATCGTACTTTTGTTTTTGAAAAATCTAATTATAATAAAAAAAGTACAATCGTTTATTTATTTGGTCGTGAACAACTTTGGTAAGTAATTCCAACTTCGTTAGTGTCGACGAAAAAACTGATCGGTGACAAAAATACATTTAAATGAATACCATGGGCAGAGTTGCCAATTTATGGGGGATTCCCCAAATTGTAGGAAATATTTAGGTTGGGAAATTAGTTGGGGATTGGCGTTCTCTTGATATCTCCTCCATATATGAGGAATTTATTATATTATTACTTCTTTATCAAATACAATAATCAATATTTTGGTGTATCATTTTTATAATCGTGGATAGAAAATAAAAACGCTTTTACTGATTAGTGATTATCCATAATATTGTGTTTTAAATTCTGTGGTGCTTGTGGGAAATTTGCAGTGTTTTTGGGGAAACCAGTAACCGCTATGGGTAACACTGATCGTATACGTGAATTATGGAGAAGAGTATTCGAGGACGTGAGGCGATGTTGTGTTTTTGTAGTTGTATTAACAGTAAACGGCCACTTCGGCATTGGATATTGTAAGTTATTGGTATATACATTTTAGTCATCCCTTTGGCGACTCGTGCTTTCCAGTTTCATTATCATTCTGAGACCTGGTAGTACTCTTATTTCTACGGAATTTCCTATCTCGTACTGGTGGTGCGAGGCAGGCTACTAGGCAGCTGGTTCCAAGCTGCCATCTACGCTATTTCCGAACCAATACGACTTAGGGGCCTTCAAGAAAAGAGCATACTCATATTTGAAAGGCTGGCAACGCACCTATTGATGATGTAGCGGGTGTCTATGGATGTCGCTTATCACTTACCACCAGGTGAAACGACTATCCATTTGCCCCCTCTTCTATATAAAAAAACTCTGAAATATAGCCGCTTCATGGAAGAAATAAGAATGATCCCAACTCTTAAGGTCGAGTTTGTTGTCTGAGGTATGTGTAGATTTAAACCTACTAAAAACCCACCCACCTCCGCGTGAATGAAGCACCCTGGAATATTCAGGTGACTTGATCATTGCCTCCCATAGTGTTCCCACTTCCACCATGTGATTCGAGGTCCAGTTTATGCCTTTATATTCTGTATTAAAGACCTCTACGCTGTTGGTACTATTGCTGGGGAACTGGTGCTCTACCCGTCCACCTGCAGCCTTCTTCTATCATACTTCTGTATTAGAGATTATTTCGTATTAAGCTTCTCTCATTCTTGGGCCTTTACACAAATCGGTTGTCTGTAAAGTCGGTTTACTGATGATAGTTTAACGTAACAACCTCATAAGAAAATGGAACGCCTCAGAGCGAGGTAACGCCGCATACTTCATCGCATACGTCATGTTTTTTCGTTCTTGCAGCCGGCTCCATTGAATTATAAGACGTTGTCACGTCAAAAAACTAAAGCGATTGACGTCTGACAGGCAGGAATTTTAGTCGTCATAAGTGTTAATATCCTAGGAACAAGTATCATATGGAATTGACATTCGCGTATACCCGAAAGGGACAGTCATATTTTACAGGGATACCACATTCATAATAACAAGTCTACTTATTTTCTTGAAACAAGTGTATTTAAAATAATAAAAAAACTGGAAAAGGTTGATAGATAACTATAAGCCTTAACCCCACCCAAACATTTATTGTAATTTTAGACAGCTGCATTTTTCCGGGTTATCGAAAATATGTAATGACTATATAATAACAAACCGCTAAAAACATAAATAATAAAAAAGAAGGCTATAAACGTCCTCTTATTATGTACGATCTATAGTACTTAGCCTTTTAGGATAGCAATAAAGTATAAACATATTTGTTTTTATTGTGTTTTTCATATTTCGAAGATTCCAGTCACCCTTTATAAATAATACCACATTCTTGGGTAATCTGCCTATAACAAAACTGGTATCACCATATCTTATAAACCGACCAAACTAAAAAGTAAAATGGCGGACATATTTGACAAAATGTTTGCGAGTGAAAATGTTTGTATGGTATTCAAATTTAGTCGATATTTTTTTGAGTGATGAAAGAGTGATATTCTGACAAAGACAAAAGAAAGTGTCTATTTCTCTGTCACTCTTGGAGGTTTTCGTATGTTGTTGTCTCGTTCCAAAACGGTATTATTATTAGCTTGTCAAATCATACTTGATCTTAGTTAATATCAATTAATTCCATAGTTATTGCATTAAGTTGGTACAGTTGTATAGAGAATATATTACTTGAAAACCATTTGAAAGACAAAGACATTTTGAATATGTAATTCCAATGAAGTATTCATTTATTATATTGATTTTATACAAAGTTATAATAGAAGGCACATTGAACAATTTAATTAGTATAACACTGCTGCAACGTGAATCCCAGTTATCTAGGAGGGTGAAACCTTCCGTTTGCAAAACAGGCAAACAATGCCTAGCCTTGACCCAAAAGTTCTGCCTCCCGCCATATTGGAACAGACTAAAATCACAGCAAGAAACGACTAGCGGTAAAATTATCTATGACTCAGAATTACACTTAAAAACTTCTTTTTAAAACCACAGAACAGTTAGAAAAGTATGAACTACAGAAACAATAATTACTGGCAACAAAAAAAGTATCCATTCACAAATATGCGGCAACGGAGTACTTACAAATTAATTGCTTAAAGAAAAATATGCGTATATATTTTACATATTTTATGTGAGATTATAAAACCTTATTTTTATTGTAATTATTGTAGAACCTTTCAGAAATATACCTAATGCTTGTTTAAAAATTGTGTTACAGAACAGAGAATAAAACAATATTTTCAAATATTGACATCCTTCATTGTAATAAAACTACATTCTTTTTTATGTTAGTTGGATAGGAAAACTGGCAAACATACCACCTGATGGTAAGTGGTCGACGTCGCCCATGAACATAAGTTAGAACTAGTTTACCTGCAACTTATAGCCTTTTTTTTTTTCTTTAACGCCGTCCGTAACGGGGTCTCCCACGCGGGTATGTGGGACTCGCTGCGCCCGACAGCTGGTAAATGGACGCAGCTCTACCCACTAAAACCCGGCGAGTGCCACCAATGCCCCCTTTGGTGAGGTGCCCCGGATCTAGAACAAACAGGGCACCTCGACGGCTAGTCAGTCCAGCAAGGGACCGACGCCACCTCCACAGAGGGGTTGTCCCGCACTACAGAACAACCCCTCCCAACGTCGGGACAGTACATTAGGGGTGAGGTTCCCATCCTCACCCCTTGCCCCCTGCTCTTCCGTCCCCTCTTCTTATAAGAGGGGTACAAAGAGCCCCCTCGGCCCAATTAGCTTCGCCCAAGGTGCACCGCTCACCCTAGTTTACTGAGCCCCACCGTCACGACAAGGCCTGAACCATGGTGGGGTGCAAATTATAGCCTAACGGTGAGGATTCTATTGATATTTATTAAGATTTTTACATTCCCGTAGTTGTAGAGTATCCGAAAAAACTCTAGAAAAACGTTTAATTTCAACCTACGTGTAATTTTATAACAACGATAGCCAAAGGTAATTATTATAATAGTTTAAATCACTACACGAATACGACAATATGACTTATCTAAAAAATACATATATTTTTATAGATTTATATTTCGGGTGATTTTATTATACTTTTGAGGGATTTCGTTTAGTGAATTACAAGAAGGTAGTTTTATTCAAGGATATACGTTGGATGAGCATGTCTAGATCTATAATGATAAAGATCTAAGAGACATGAAAGATTAGTTTATTATGATATGAAATATCAAACATGAAATACAAGGAAATAAATAATATTTTATAGACGGGCCTGGCAACATTGGCAGACTGATTCAGTATATTTAGTGTTTCATGTACAGATATAAAACATTCATTAGTTTTTTTGGCCCTCATATTATATCGTAGACAGAGATAGGATTCTCAGTCTACGTATTATATATTATACATTTCATAATAATGATAGATGTCATTATTTATGACAATAATATATTATTTAAATAATTGATGAAACTAGAGCCAAAGTACATTCGAGTAAATGCTGTTGAGTATTTTATGTGTATGAATAAATTTCTCATTTATATTTTTATTTGTACGTCATCAGCCTATGTTTGGCCTAGTCCTTTAAAATATGATATAGGCAATCCACATTAAAAGATATAAGTTCTAACTAAGCTAATTTCATTCTTCCTGACGGTGGTCTGCACTGTGAAAATGATGTCAATTCAAAATTAGAAAACAATATTATGTCATTTCCATTCCAAGTAGAAAAAGGCCAATTTCAATGGCCTTTAACATAGAGCAATGCCCGTACTATAAGGTCAATAATTTAAAACAAGTTTAAGTACTTTTATTCAAAATATATTTTTTTTACCTCAAAATTCAATAATATGTGACAAAGCCTCTTTTATCAAATAAAGATTTAAAAATTCAAAAAGGTTAATTTAATCTAAAGCGAATATAAAAAAATTATATATTGATTTTTGAAAATTTGACATTCTAGAACGGAACTCTAGAAAATGTTTAAAATCAACAAACATAAAACTTTTATTTCCTTGCATTAATATAAAGACTGTA
This sequence comes from Helleia helle, assembly GCA_963853865.1. Classification (NCBI taxonomy): domain Eukaryota; kingdom Metazoa; phylum Arthropoda; class Insecta; order Lepidoptera; family Lycaenidae; genus Helleia; species Helleia helle. The sequence continues at coordinate 10,579,137 of OY971433.1, read as the reverse complement.
AAACGTCATCGCTTTCACTGGGTGCCAACCGGAATACAGGAGCGCGAATTTAAATACTCTTTCGTTTCAAAAAGTAAAAATATATTTAGTTTCATCACACTCATAACCATTACCAATTTCAATGCACCTCAAGGGCCTAACATGGCTTGATTAAAGATACGAATTACGTAAAAACAATGTTAGTTTTGCTTATGTTAAGAAATTTTAAAATTTTAGAAAAAAAAAAAATTTTTCAATGTGATTTCCAAATTTTATAGTCTTAGTAGGTTTAATTGAATATTAACTTTTTATGGGAAATTATCACTCGCTAATGTAGTCATTATTGATTCTTGCCAAGCACGGCCTGTGATAGGTCGCTTATAGTTGTGTGACGTCATTTCCAATGTTGTTACGATGCGATTAACTACTTTTGAGACATTTGTAGTGGATGGTTTTATGATAATGAGGAATCTAGTTGAACAAAATGCACATGCAATCATTAATTTAAGTGGAGTGGGAAAACATGAATGACATAAAAATCAAACCGACAATTCTATTTTATGTAGAGAAATTGTTGTACTACGATCAAGATGCACTAGATTTGTAGTGGGATCCCATTGTTAGACTAAATTACACACTGACCGAGCATAACAATGGTAGGAAATATGTTTTACAATAGAAATTACAATCTCGTTTCGCAATATTGGTTGATATGCCTGTAGGAGAAAGGATGTCTGGTGAAATGGTCCAGTTATTAGTGCATCATGACTTGATCACTAAAATCGCAGGTACGAATCCCCCTAAGTGCAGCATACAAGCTAGTTCTCAGTTTTCACTTACAAGGAGCTTACACCCAGCCTCTCTAAGCAAGTGACTTCCTCGAATATAGAAAAGAATAGAACACACACTAACATCAATGTATGAGATTGACCTTCGCTTTCATCGAATTCCAACCCGATGCCAGGAGGCCGTGTGGTCCCCCACCATGGATCAGGCCTTGTCGTGGCGGTGGGGCTCAGTAACCTAAGGTGAGCGGTGCACCTTGGACGAAGCTAATTGGGCCGAGGGGGCTCTTTGTACCCCTCTTATAAGAAGAGGGGACAGAAGAGCAGGGGGCAAGGGGTGAGGATGGGAACCTCACCCCATTGTACTGTCCCGACGTTGGGAGGGGTTGTTCTGTGGTGCGGGACAACCCCTCTGTGGAAGTGGCGTCGGTCCCTTGCGGGACTGACTAGTCGTCGAGGTGCCCTGTTTGTTTTCTAGATCCGGGGCACCTCACCAAAGGCGGCATTGGTGGCACTCGCCGGGTTTTAGTGGGTAGAGCTGCGTCCATTTGCCAGCTGTCGGGCGCAGCGAGTCCCACATACCCGCGTGGGGAGACCCACTCCCCCGCGGGATGCCTCAGAGCATTTCCCGGCGTAAAAAAAAAGAAAAAAAAAAAAAAAAAAAAAGGAGGCCGTGTGGTCGATGACTTCACAGTTGGCGGGAGTGAATCCCCCACTAATAATAAACCATAAGTGAGCCAAATCAGCTCACAATAATCCGATAAAGTATTAGAGCCTTTTGGCCGTCAGCATAGCTCATTCCGAAAAAACAAAAGAAAAGCTTCAACAATGTTGTTAAAAGCGAACGTCAATCTCATACTTACCTATATTCAATTATTTAAACATAAAAACTTAAATCTAACCTAACTTTTAAATATCTTCCTTATCGTTAGTCAGCACATGACAATACAGATTAAAAAACAGATTCAACAACAAACAACAGGCAACAAAAAAAAAAATTTACTTTTATATAATATAATTATTCGTTTTACGCTTCGGGGACTGGACAAGGTCACCTTAAGACTGGACAAGGAAACCTTGTCTATGGTGTGATCATGAATCATAATGAAGTTGGATATCATTTCTATTATCCTTGATTACTATTTCCTATTTATCTTCTATATGAGATATTAAGATTCTGCCATCGTTAAGGCTATTTAAGGTAAGCGTCCACATGTCCCCATCATATTTGTATAGAAAATGACACTTAAATGCGAACCGTACGCGCGTACGGTGCGGATCAGTGGATGCACTTGTATGATTTTCTATACAAAATCCGTTGTGTGCCGTGCGTGCGACGCTTCCGGCGCGGGCCAATGGACGTGTACCTTAATGTGCTTGGTTGTATTCTAGTTGGTAAACTGGCAGATGAGCCACCTGAGACTAGCCCAGGCAACTCGTGACTTGTCTATCCTACGGTAATTCTCCTATCCTGCCCCTCTCACCGAAACATAGCAAAGCTGTTTCAAAGGAGCATGGCACATGTAGACGTGAGCGTGGCATATCGGAACCCTCCTATCGTCATAAATACATAATATATATTTTACCACAAGTGTCATAAATACATATTATAATATATTTTACAACAAAGTGTCATAAATACATATTATATATTTTACCACAAGTGTCATAAATACTTATTATAGTTTTTCAATTGCGTAGATCAGAATCCTTCCACTTTTAATATCTTGAAAGTGTCGATGTCTATTCCTTGCGAAATTCTAAAAGCCTTGAAATGTCAAAGGGTTTCTCGGATTCAATATTTCTTTGATGAAGGTTTTTCCACTCCCTGAAGTAAAGGTAGATATTTTTATTAAATTTTTCGCTCAAATTCCAGTATTTTCGCTTTATGAGATTCTCAGGATACAAGTAATCATCTTTTCTCTTATCAATTTTGTTAATAATTTAGTATATATCCTGGCTAATATTGTTGGTGAAAATTATATTACCATATTAAAGCAGCGACGATGGCCTAGGCCCTAGTGGGTATGGGCTCGGCTCCTGTGACACAAAAAAAGGAGTTTTTCTAAGTTTCTACGTGCACCTGAACATGAGACCATCGCTTGCTCACCGGTGAAGGAAACATTGTGAGGAAACCTGCATACCTGATGGGATTAAAAGTCTTTGAAGGTGTGTGAAGTTCACCAACCTGCATTGGGCCAGCGCATCGGTGAACTATGTGTGGGTCCAACACCCTCCTCGCTTAATTTCGAGGAGGAGACCCGTGCCCAGGACTATAAATATATAAGTATTATGTAGGATTATGCTGACGGTCGTTGTTGAGGAATAGCCATTCTATTGTTCTTCTACCGTCATCGTAGTTTACTGGTGGGAGAACTTAAAGTATTTCTTAAATTTGTTTAGATACTAACTGTTGCCCGTGCCCGTGTTAGGTTATTTAGATTTAAAACGTATACGTGTTGATGATGATTATTTTAACAGCCTACGTCACAGTGTTAACGTAGCTTTATATTTTTTCAGTTCAGGCAATTCAGGCAGTTTCTGAGATGACCTTTTATATCCAAACTCACAAACATTGCCCATTTATAATTATTATAGACAAAATATTTTCAAAAAATAATTAAAAGAGATCAGAATTGGTTATGAACCAAATCAATCAACGAATGAAATGAAAAAATATTATTCATGTTGTTCTGATATAAACGCTTAAATAATAAAGAAAAAAATAAACAATTTAAAAACGATTAACATTACCACTCCTACCTACCTACCAACCCATTCCGTCCACTGCTGGACTATTTAACATCCTATTCTACTAAGACCGGTTATCGTCTAGAATCTAACTAGTTGGAGGCAACTAAGAAATCATCAATATCATCATCATCATCATCAGCAGACTTTATCCATCCACTGCTGAACAATCCTTTAATGCACGCCAAGACGCCGAAAAAATACTAAGCTATAAAAAAGGCGGTAAGCAATTTTTATAGTTGTCCTATGTTTACGCGAATTTCACTCATTATAATGAAACAACTTTTACGGATTTTATCGCGGTTTAGTTTTTTACAAGCCCGACGTTTGGGATACTTTACAGAAACCATGGTCACGGGGCTTGTGAAAATCTTCATCTATACATCTTCTATATTATATATAATTATAAGGAGTAAACTTAGTCATCATCAATCCGTATACGGCTGTAAATCTAAGTTAACGCGGGCGAAGCTGCGGGCAACAGCTAGTATATTATAATAAAATCCATAAAAATTGTTTCATTGTTATCTAAATATTCAACCTGGTTTGTTATAAAACAAAAGCAATGACATAGGCACGTGCAATGCCGTGTACAGCCCGGACTCCGGAGCGCCTTCCGTTCCGATGCGCTCCGACCGCTGCATTTCCGATGAGGAAGCTGCCACACAGTCAACGTTATACGTTTATTCAAATATTGAATATTGGACATTGTACTTTCGAGTACATATACTAATAGAACGTAGTAGATACTGTTATTAGTGTTATTTATTATGTGTTAATAGTGGATTATATCCATATTATGTACATTGTTCTTGTTCTTCTTTTTTTGCTTGTTATTAATTATTTTAATAATAATCAACCTTTAGCTGGGCACGGGTCACCTTCTCGAAGTCAGGCGAGGAAGGATTTAGGCCTTAGTCCACCGATGCGCTGGCCCAATGCGGGTTGGTGAACTTCACACACCTTCTTTCAAACACTTTTAATCTCATCAGGCATGCAGGTTTCCTCACGATGTTTCTTTCACCGGTGAGCAAGCGATGGTCTCATGTTCAGTTTCAGGTAGAAATTAAGAAAATTTCTATTCATCACAGGGGTCAAGATCAAACCCGGACCTCTCTGCTCTTACTCAAGAGGCCGAGCCCGTACCCACTAGGCCATCGTCGCTCACGTTATTCTTGTTTCTTTAGTTTTTTTTTTTTTATGTTTCTTGGATAGGCAAACTGGCAAACGTACCACCTGGTGGTAAGTGGTCGACGTCGCCCATAAATATAAACTAGTTTACCTGGAACGAGCCCAGGCAACTCATCTATGTGTTGCCTATCCTGAGACATAAGATGTTAAGTCTCGGTGGCAGTAATTACACTGCCTGTCTTGCCCTTCCCTCCGAAACACAGCAAAGCTGTTTCACGGGAGAAAAAAGATGGTGGTACCCATGCAGCCGGGAGCGCGGCACAGCGCTTCCCTCCCACCGATAAATTTTTGTTTTGTAATGTGTTAGTGGAAACTTTGCTGGTTTATGCTCAAATAATGTATCTTACTTATAAGTAAAACTTATAATTCCGTCGAACCGTTTGTTTCTTAAATAAATAAAATTTAGTTGGTTTTAAACGCGTTACACCAGACGGACTTCAAAAATACTTTTTCATTTGATCGTTCAATTATTGAAATATTGCATACTAGCCCCGGACTCAGCTTCGCATGGAAAGCATTTATTAAATTAATTATTATCTATCGCCATAAATCCATTCTCTTAAATCTATCGATTGAACAACCTCTAAAATAAATAACCTACCGTACGTAACGTAGAGTTCATATTTAGCTACTTTTTGTAAACATACATCATAATGTAAAAAATATTATATTGGTTAAATTTATTTAAAAGAAATTCACCTACTTTTTAGCATTCAATAGTAAAAATCATTTCAGAGACCACATTAGTTAACAACTTTGATTGAAACGATCGTAAAAATTAACAACTATAAAAGTTAATGTTTACATATTGTATTTTACATTAATATGATAATAAATTAGAATGTAAAAAAAAACAAAGTATTTCGGTTGAGATGGACGTCCGAGCCATATAAGCTATTTTTATATAGAAACTAGCTGTTGCCCGCAGCTTCGCCCGCGTGAATTTAGATTTACAGCCGTATACGGATTGATAATGATTATTTTTATAGCCTAAGTTACTAATTAAAACATCAGCTATCTGTCAGTGAAAGTCGGCCCCGCCGTTTCCGAGATTAGCCGGAACAAACAGACAGGCAGACAGACAGACAGACAAAAATATATATGTACAGTGCTATACATCCATATGCAATTTGTAAAAAATGATATTTTGGTATATGTACCGTGTATACATCTATATGCATTTAGTAAAAGGTAGTTATTTTAATATTACAAACAGACACTCCAATTTTATTTATATGTATAGATGTAATCTTACATCTATACAAATAAATAAGATTAAGCGAAACAACTGTTGGTAAGAGATTTATGTCACTCAAACTTACACCGTCGCTTATCTGGTGGGTTAGCCAAAATGCCATTCTACAATCGTAAACGCTAAACGTAAAAAAACACGTATAGAAAAGAAAGAAGAAGCGAGTAGAAAAAGTCACGTGGTCTTAAATGTAGTTTCCTTACCATTATTAGTTTTCTACTAGCTTTCACGATTCTAGAATGGCATCTTGGCTAACCCACTTGAGATGTTAGGTGAAAAGTTTTGCGACAACGAAGCTGTTTGACTAAAGATATAAGGATGGTTGGTACCTAACTAACATGCGTGCATAGCGCATCCCTTCCACGGGTAATCTGCTATCACGAGCTACCTGCAGTAATTGCCCGCGACATCTGTTTGATTTATCATCGAGATTACCCCTTATAACATCAGCTATTTGTCAGTGAAAGTCCCGTCAAAATCGGTCCAACCGTTTCAAAGATTAGCAGGAACAGACAGACGAACGACAGACAGGGGAAAATTATAAAAAATGTTATTTTGGTTTACGTACTATGTATACATCCATATGCATTTGGTTCTACCATAGGTGACCAACTTCGCTCTCCAACCAGGTCAAAAAATCTTACGCCTGACCCTTATTATGTCACTTCTCTAGAAATCAACTGATAGTATACATATCTTTAGTTATATGCTATCATAAGCTAATTACTTAAGGTTCTTCAAAAAATAAAACTTGACACTTAAACTGCTTGAGCTGTCAGACCCAGACCAACATAATATGATCCCATTATATATACATAGTTCATTCTTTGAACTTTGGGCTTGGCCGTTCTCAGTAGCTGGCTATACTAACTTCGGTGCGGTTATCATCATCATCATCAGCCTCCATCCGTCCACTGTTGAACATACGCTCGTGGTATATATTTTAAAATAATAGAATTTATAACAAAAACAACAAGTTGAAAACAAACATACATATAACTTGGCCACCAGGCATGCCAAGGGTTAATGAGTGTTGCGACTTGCGGGTGTAGGTTTGCTTGCTCAAATTCTTTAAGAGTGTGCAATCATTTTACGTATACATTATAGATATATAGGTGTGTAGGTTTTTGGTTCTCGTAATAATTAAACGAAACTACTGGCAAGTAAGAGGTAGTACCATGCTGCTATGCAGCCGAATGGGGCCGGCACGACCAGGGTGGGACCTCTCGCTCACTTAACACTGGCGTCAAGCGACAGCTAAGCTGTCGCGTTTCGTGCGGTTTGTGGATTTCCGGTGGCCCATTGGGGAGATAGGGAAAAGGAGGGCAACACATCTGCATAACCTCTGGTTGCGCAAATGTGTATGGTCGTCGGTAGTCTAAAGCTTCGACTGCTCATTTACCCTCCTAATTGTTGTTATAAAAAACACGATATTTCTCTCAACTGTATCGTTTTGGCGATGAATCATCAAAAATATGATTTCTAAACAACGAAATGAAAATCAAAAAAGTATGTCGGGAGAAACAAATTATTTATGTTCACAGACAGATATAGATCACCAAACCACTAAACACATAAAATAATAACGACTCACAAATGGGTTTACCACAAACACTTAACGGCCATCGGTTGAAAAAACGGTCACGATTCCATTTTTAGTCTGCGCAAAAAAATGAACGGTACAACTTATCCGAATTTTAAATAGACACCGCTTTAAATATATTTGCAGGAACGAAGAAATGAATATATTATTTAAGAATAAAACAATTTATTGCGCACAATGTGAGATATATATATATATATATGTGTACAAAAATAGGAATAAAAGAAGATTCATTCATATTTAGACAAATCCGGTAGGGTAAGGTAAGGTTATTGTCCTACACCTACAGTGATACCATAAAAAAATCTTTGTCAGTATCAACCGTTACCAAGCTTTTTCCATCCATGGCCGGGCCTATTTAAATGAACGCCGATCCCACCACTCTGCACACAACCGACGCCAGGAGGCCGTGTGGTCGCAGACTGCACGGTAGGCGGGGGGCAACCCCCAATCAAAAGTGAGCCGAATGGGCTCACACTAATCCGATGAAGCATTAGGGCCTTCGGGCCATTAGCATAGATCCATCCGAAAAAAAAAAAAAAAAAAAAAAACACCACTCTGCAACTACGACCGGCCACTGCACGGAGATGCCATCTGGTGGAGGGGATTCCCTCCTTATTCTCAAAAGAATACTGTTTACAAACGTAGCGTCTTAATGAGTCGCGAGTCGAATACCAAGCCATACGAAAGCCATCTTGATATCTGCAATGCAGATATCAAGATGGCTTAGATTGTTAACATCTAGAATGATCTCATGATATATGAATGAACTAAAAAGTTTAATTAAAAAAACTCTCCATAGCTTGGTTCTTCCGTAAATATGGCTACTGAAAAGTATACGAAACAACGAGAATATGTTACTAGCGGACCCGACAGACATTATCCTATACATTTTGGAAACCAAAAAATTTGTGGTGAACTGTATTGTGAATTGAAACCATTCTCGAATCCACGTGAACACACAAAAAGCTACATCAAAATCGATACCGCAGTTTAGAAGGAGTTCAGTGACATACACACACAAAACAGTTGTATCAGTGGAAACTTGTAATTATCCGTCTTAGTTTAACTATGAAATATAATATGTACTCTAACTACCTAAACGTAAGTTTTCCTACAATTGTAAAATAAAATAAAATAAAATAAAGAAGAATTGTATATTAAGATTAAATTGCAACAAAATCTATAGTAGTAATTTCAGATAGCAAATGTCGTTGACTGCGTGACATCGACGTTTTTTATCGTCAAATGATTTAAAAAATTCGTTGATATCGATCGATTTGACCTTTGCTGAAGTGGGGCAATGATAAGGAGGAAACAATAACGGTCGGAAAAGGCTTCCTTTATTTAGTACTCCATATTACACATACCTAGAGGGTTGATATGAGTATGAACACTGTCTGTCTGTGACACCGTAATTCGTAGCTCTTAAACTAGTGAACCATTTTTTTATGGTAGTTGGATAGGCAAACTGGCAAACGTGCCACCTGATGGTAAGCGGCCGACGTCGCCCATGAACATAAACTAGTTTACCTGGAACGAGCCCAGGCAACTCATCTATGTGTTGCCTATCCTGAGACATAAGATGTTAAGTCTCGGTGCCAGTAATTACACTGCCTGTCTTGCCCTTCTCTCGCAAACACAGCAAAGCTGTTTCACGGGAGAAACAAGCAAGATGGTGGTACCCATGCAGCCCGGAGCGCGGCACAGCGCTTCCCTCCCACCGGTAAACCAATTTGGATGTTTGTTTAAAAAGCATAGTACAAAGAAGACATGATAATTATTGTCATTGGTAAATAACAATATAGGTACACTAGGTAGTCCCACCATGGTTCAAGCTTTGTCATAGCGGTGAGGCTCAGTAGCCTAGGGCCTAGGGTGAGCCCAGTATATTGCGAAGCAAATTGAGCCGAGGGAGCTGCTCTTTGTACCCCTTTTATAAGAAGAGGGGACAAGCGAGCAGGGGGACAAGGAGCGAGGATGGGAACCTCACCCCATTGTAGTGTACCGACGTAGGGAGGGGTTTTATGTGATGTGGGACAACCCCTTTGTGGAGGTGACTTGAGGAACTGACTAGCCGTCGAGGTGCCCTGTTTGCTCATTAGATCCGGGGCACCTCAACAAAGGCAGTATTGGCGGCACTCGCCGGATTTTTGTGGGTAGAGTTGCATCCACCACCTTTCGGGCGCAACGAGTCCCACATACCCGCGTGGCTCAACAAAGGCAGCATTGGCGGCACTCGCCGGGTTTTAGTGGGTAGAGTCCACCTTACCTATCTTACCTTTAGGGCGCAGCGAGTCCCACATATCCGCCTGGGGAGACCCACTCCCCCGCGGGATGCCTCAGTAGCGAACCTGCCCCCCGCTCCATATAAAAAAAACTACTTACTAGATCTCGTTCAAACCAATTTTCGGTGAAAGTTTGCATGGTAATGTACATCATCCCCACCAAGGTTCAAGCCTTGTCGTGGCGGTGGGGCTCAGTAACCTAGGGTGAGCCGCTGCACCTTGGGTGAAGCGAATTGGGCCGAGGGGGCTCTTTGTACCCCTCCTCTTATAAGAAGAGGGCACAAAAGAGCAGGGGGCAAGGGGCGATAATGGGAACCTCACCCCATTGTACTGTCCCGACGTTGGAGGGGTTGTTCTGTGGAGCGGGACAACTCCTCTGTGGAGGTGGCGCTGGTCCCTTGCGGGACTGACTAGCCGTCGAGGTACCCTGTTTGTTTACTAGATCCGGGGCACCTCACCAAAGGCGGCATTGGTGGCACTCGCCGGGTTTTAGTGGGTACAGCTGCGTCCACTTACCAGCTGTCGGGCGCAGCGAGTCCCACATACCCGCGTGGGGAGACCCACTCCCCCGCGGGATGCCTCAAAGCATTTCCGGCGTTAAAGAAAAAAAAAAAGGTAATGTACATCATATATTTTTTTAGTTTTATCATTCTCTTATTTTAGCAGTTACACACATTTTACCACTTTGGAAGTGTCTCTCGCGCAAACTATTCAGTTTAGAAAAAAATGATATTAGAAACCTGAATATCACTTTTAAAGACCTATCTATAAATACCCATAATATTTTTTTTAGTTTAAGTTCTAAGAATGGGGAAACCCCAAAATTTATTGGTTTTTTTTTCTATTTTTTTGTTTGAAAATCTTAATGCGGTTTACAGAATACATCTACTTATTAAGTTTCAACAATATAGTTCTTATAGTTTCGGAAAAAAGTGGCTGTAACATACGGACAGACAGACAGATATGACGAATCCATAAGGGTTCCGTTTTTAGCCATTTGGCAACGGAACCCTAATTAAACGTACGTAACTTATTTCAAAAATTTCTGACGAAAAAAATGTACTATTAAAAAAACAATGTTCTACATCTATACTAATATTATAAAGCTGAAGAATTTGTTTGTTTTTTTGAACGCGCTAATCTCAGGAACTACTGGTCCGATTTGAAAAATTCTTTCAGTGTTAGAAAGCTTATTAATCGAGAAAGGCTATAGGCTATATAACATCACGCTGTGACTTATAGGACTTGAGTAACGCGGGCGTAGCTGCATGCAACAGCTAGTTATAATATAAAAAACAAATAAAAAACTGCTAGTGTGTCAAGCACGTGCTAATATAAAACGTCTACCACCATTTTTGTAAGTTTCCGATGGAAAAACTAGTTCTAGACACCAATGCCAAGTGTAGGTCGTATTTGTTAAGAAAATCTCACATACCTACCACCGGCTTTGGTAGAATTAGAAAATGGATCGCATTCCTTGCTGTTATTTATTACTTTATTCATGTCCTCAAGTTTCCTTCTGATTATATTTTTAATATAAAATGTTAAATTAAAAAGTGACAAGACCAAAGGGTAATCGATAGTATTGCATGTTGTATTTTGTTGTATATTATGATTATGTATGTTTACGCGACTTTCATTCATTATACTGAACCAGATTAAATACATTATAGAAACACGCTTTTACTGTTTTTTCCCGCGTTATTGAGTTTTTCATATGACATTTCGGATACTTTACAGCAACGGGTCATATGAGGCGTAGTCTGATGAAGACAGCGGCGACCAGATTGGACGTGGCCAATGCTCTTATGCAGCACTGGACTCGTGTAAATTTGGTCAAAGACACCAGACCTTCCAATAATTTTAATTTAGGTAACTTACTGAAATAGTTTTTAAGATTATTTTGTTACTAACACTCTACGGGTATTTGTTAATCCCGAAATAAATGTTTTTTTTTTAAATTTGGAAAGAGACACATTAGGAATAGATTCGTGCAGTCCATCCAGTGTCCCAATTAATTTACCAAACTTATACGGGCCTTAAACCTTGAGGAATACGCACCAGTAAGGTACGCCCAAAGTTTGCTTCTTACAAGTCGCTCCCTACAATTTGTATCTTTCCTCTTTTATAGGCCGTGTTCATTGATCCTGCTTTTTTCATCACGGCTCTATCACCGAAAGTTGTTGAAGCAATAATATTTCTGCTTGAAAAAAAACTGCCCAGTGCAACCGATTTCTTTAAAACTATATTTCAAAATGCTTTTGAAGCCTTTGAGTCTTAACAGGATATATTTTACTTCATCATCAGCCTCTATCCGTCCACAGCTGAACATATATCCCTCAATGAACGCCAAGACGTCGTTATCGTACTTATAATAATAATAATAATACAATACAATACAAAGACCAGACATAATTTTTATGGATAAAGCAAACAAAACCACTTATCTCATAGACATTGCAGTCCCCAATACACATAACTTACAGAAAACAATAGCTGAAAAAATAAATAAATACGCAGAACTAAAAGAAGAAATTACACAAATCTGGAAACAAGAATAAAAACATTTTACAAAAAATTAAAACCGACTTCAAAAATACTAAACTAAAAAGTAATAAAATAACAGTTTCTTTAACATTTGTGCTTACAACATAATATAATCAACTTAATATTCTACTAATGTTAACTTTGCGTTTACCACGTCATTATAGTTACTATTGGAGTCGGTGTGGTATTTGTTGCTGTATATTACCTACCTACCTACCTTGGCTGACACCGACTATAATGACGTGGTAAACGCAAAGTTAACATTAGTAGAATATTAAGTTGATTATATTATGTTGTAAGCACAAATGTTAAAGAAACTGTTATTTTATTACTTTTAGTTTAGTATTTTTGAAGTCGGTTTTAATTTTTTGTAAAATGTTTTTATTTCTTAATTTTTAGTGATTCCGAAATTCGTCGTCTTGGCGTTCATTGAAGGAGGCATGTTCAGCAGTGGACGGATAAAGGATGATGATGATGATGATGATGGTGATGGTGATGGTGATGATGATGATGATTACGATGACCGCGACATACTATGGTGTGCTACCAAAGCATCCTATATAATTGTAACATCGACATGTAATAAAATGATCATATCATCAAGATAAACAAAACCAACCAAATAGACATTATTGAGAATAACTAAAAAACGGCTTGTCAGATCTTAATAAAATTTATATGGGACCAAATTGGAAGCACCAGCTTTCAAACAAAAAAATAACCATCGAAATCCATTCACAAACGGCGGAGATATCGTGTCACATACATACAAAAAAAAGAAAAAAAAAAAAAAAAACATACAGACGAATTGAGAACCTCCTCTTTTTTTTGAAGTCGGTTAAAAAGTATATGTCGTGCCCATTGTCATTTCCTCCACCGGTGTCATTCCTAAACACCTAAAACATAGCCTTAAACTCTGAGACCTGAAAGAATCCAACTACATTACCCTACAAAAAGTATATTTTTATTATATAATACACATCCTTACTAATATTATAAATGCGAAAGTAACTCTGTCTGTCTGTCTGTCTGTCTGTCTCTTCTTCACGCCTAAACCGCTGAACAGATTTAGATGAAATTTGGCACAAAGATAGCTTGAAAACCGAGAAAGGACATAGGATAGTTTTTATCTCGGAAATCCTACGGGAACGGGATTTATAAGGGTAAAACCCCGGGACTATCTATCTTCTGAACCACGGAACAGATTTGGGTGAAATTTGATATGAAGATACTTTGAAAATTAACATAGGACATTAAGTAGTTTTTATCCTGAAAATCCCACGGGAACGGGACCTATGCGGGTAATACCCCGAGACTGTCTATCTTCTAAGCCGCGGCACAGATTTGTGTGAAATTTGATATGAAGATACTTTGGAACTTAACGTAGGATTTAAAATAGTTTTTATCCTAAAAATCCCACGGGAACGGGACATATGCGGGTAAAACCCGAGACTCTCTATCTTCTAAACCACGGAACAGATTTGGGTGAAATTTAATATGAAGGTACTTCGAAACTTAAAGTAGGACTTAAAATAAATCTTATCCTGAAAATCCCACGGGAATGGGAACTATGCACGTAAGACCCCTGGACTGTCTATCTTCTAAGCCACGGCACAGATTTGTGTGAAATTTGATATGAAGATACTTTGGAACTTAACGTAGGATTTAAAATAGTTTTTATCCTAAAAATCCCACGGGAACGGGACATATGCGGGTAAAACCCGAGACTCTCTATCTTCTAAACCACGGAACAGATTTGGGTGAGATTTGGTATGAAGATACTTTGGAACTTAACGTAGGACTTAAAATAGTTGCTATCCTGAAAATCCCACGGGAACGGGAGTTGTGCAGCTAAAACGCCGGAATTGTGTATTTGTTAAACCACTAAACCGATTTGAGTGAAATTTGATATGGAGATAGTTTGAGACCCTAGGTAAGATATAAGATGTATAATTAGTGTAACAAGAAGTTTTTTAGATGTGTCAATAGATGGCGTTAACACAAAATGTAGATCACGCTATCCATTACAAGATGCGAATCCTTACGAGGATCGCACTTTTGTATTGCACGCGTTTTTAATGAAGTATTCATATATTAGTAATTTATCAAAAAATGATTTATTAATAGAATTCATTATATTATAAAAAAAGGAATAATTATATATAATAATGGAGCGGCTGAAAAAGCTAAAATATGCAAATACAGGGGTCTAGGCTCCGAATATGATTTTGTCCCATTCGGTGTCGAGACCCTTGGTCCGTGGGGTCCTAGCGCTTTAAGGCTCTTTAAGGAAATAACAAAGAGGTTAGTCGACATCACAGGAGACCGAAGAGCTGGCAGCTACCTCGGACAAAGAATTAGTCTAGCAATTCAAAGGTGAAAACCTTCGGAACCTTGCCTAAAGGGACTCCTTTTTATTAATATACTTAAGTTATTATATTATATTTTTTAAGGTTTTTAGTTTTAGTTTCTTTGTAATTTATATCCAATATGTTTTTATTTAATTATTTAATAATTTAAAGTTGCAATAAATGACAAAGTACTATTTATAAACAATGCTAGGAACAATAATAAAATATATGAATAAAAAATATAACTTTTTCGTAGCTTTTTTGCTGGTAGTAGGTACTAATTTGAATTAAAATATTGATGTCATCGGGTAGTTACGAATAATTTTGTATCGTCAGGACACAAAATAAATACTATAGGACGTCTGACACCTCAATCCTCCCATGAACTGTCTGCTGGAAAGTATCCGAAACGTCGGGCATTTAAAAATCTTAATAAACCGCGATAAAATCCGTAAAATGTACTACTAAATTAAATAAATATATTTTATAAAAACGTACTATCGGGCCTTACAGTGGAAGTAAATAGTATTCTTTAAATTATTATAGTTTGTAAATTGGAACCATTTTTTTTTATGTCACATGGAGGCAACCGAGCAGTCGGAGCCGGAGGTGACTACCGACGCCCATAGACATCGGCACAGCTAAAAGTTATGCAGATGCGTTGCCCTCCTTTTTCCTATACCTCCCAATGGGCCACCAGAAACTCACAAACCGCAAGAAACGCGACAGCATAGCTGTCACTTGACGCCGGTATTATGTGAGCGAGAGGTACCACCACGGTCGTGCCGGCCCAATTCGGTTACAAAGCAGCATGGCTACTACTACTTTATTTGAAAAATAAGATTTAAAACAATACTTCTTATACGCGGACGAAGTTGCGGTTAAAATCTATAAAATAATATACTGCGCTTACATTAAGAAAAACCATTTTTGTCCGTCTGTTTGTTCCGGTTAATCTCTGAAACGGCTAAGCCGATTTTGACGAGGCTTTTACTGGCAGATAGCTGACGTTATAAGGCGTAACTTTGGCCATTAAAATAATCATCATCAATCCGAACGGCTGTAAATCTAAGTAAACGCGGGCGAAGCTGCGGGCAACAGCTAGTAATATACATCCATGACCCAGGAACACAGAAAATATTTTTGTTCCCTGGCGGGATTCGAACCCGCAACCTCCGGCTTGAGCACCAACGCGCTTACCACTGAGCTACAGAGATCGTCGAGGTCACTTATATACATAGAAATCATAATAACCATTATACATTCATTTTAAACCGCGGAAAATTAACAACTAGATTCCATATGACCTTAGATTCAAACCCGGTACCCTAAGTAGCGTAAACGAGAGGATAAACAGTGAAAGCTCATACATGTCGAGCTTTCTACTAGAATGACTAGACAAACACGAGGCGACGCGCTGTCTTCGTGCTTTGAATTATAATAAGTTTAAACAATAACACATTGTTTATGTAGCCATACGTTTTAGTTTAATTTTACATTGTTAAACTATGAACGTAATTTAATTATACATACCTACAGGTTAGTTTTGAGACTTTACCGTTAGGAGGTCTTTTTTTTTTCTTTAATACCTGGATATGCTCTGAGGCATCCCACGGGGAGTGGGTCTCTCCAGGCGGGTATGTGGGACTCACTGCGCCCGAGAGGTGGTAAGTGGCACCCACGTACGCAGCTCCACCCACTAAAGCCCGGCGAGTGCCATCAATGCCGCCTTTGGTGAGGTGCCCCGGATCTAATGAGCAAACAGGGCACCTCGACGGCTAGTCAGTCCCTCAGGGGACCGACGCTACCTCCACAGAGGGATTTTCCCGCAACACATACCTACCGAAGATAAGGAGCATGAACAGGAAAATGTAATAAAATAACGAGAATACAAAACTTGAATTTGGTGGACGCCAAATACTTCCAGGAAAAACGTCTCAGCTTGACGGATACGCGAGAAATATATTCTCATATTTTTATTTATTATATTGTTAGTGATAAATATATCTATAATAATTATATAATAATTATTTACCATGCTTTTCACTATTTCGAGGACGTTGATATTTCGACAATCGTTTTGCCGACATTCGACATTTCTTGAAATAACTTTAGAAATTAAAATTAAAATAAAATTAGAAATTAAGTAACCGTGTTAAATGAAAATCTTAAATTACCTATATTCTAAAATATATATATATATATATATATATATATATATATAATATATATTTCGGGATTGTCTTCGAATGCAGTGTTCACGAGTCCTTATATTTCAAATCTTATATTAGAAGGAAAGAAAGAAGGAAACATTTATTCGACACAAGCGCAATATAAGAGACACACATAAAAATATGTATATTATGTTATAAGTACAGGGATTATATAGATATGTTTTATAAGACAAATTTGTTTGTTAACATAATATCTAAACGACTTTACTGATTTTTATTTAATAAAACTTTTCTTCCAATTAAACTACTTTACACTTTTTACCTCGGTAATAGGTCACAAACAACCTTTTAACTTTTATTGTCAAGCAGTATTCTATTATTTGGTTGTTTATCCGCTATTACTCGTGGCACTTATTATTATATTACTCCTAAATAATAAATAATATTTTATTAATATTATTTAGTTTTTAAAATATAATACGATTCCTAAATAACACAAAGTTACTTCTATAGACGACATCGCAATATAGAGTGAGTAAGCTTCACGTGAGTCAGCGATGTCGAGCCTAATAATTTCGCGATACTTTAAGTTCCTACGTCTATCACCCACTTAACCTGAGAATTACGATGCGCGAACTTCCCTCACCACGCCAAAAACGTACCAAGTTACGTGCCTCGAGTTATACTAAGAACCATGCTGACGTACAAGCCCAAATATTAAATCTACGCAAGCGAAGTTGCAAACAACTAACATCCTTAAAACAGTTTGTACTTTTGTAGGTCATTCCTTTTCACACACATAGGCAAATTATGCGGCAAAATAGTCGGAAACACTGCATTATACTGTTAAATATTCAATGATGTTGCGGCTGAAGTAACAAAGCATTAGAAATTATAAGACCAAAAACATACATTACGGTGGAAAGGGTATATACTGGGTCATTCATGGTTTCATATCCCATCTGGATGATAAGTCTCAGCACCCACCATCGATCAATATAACCGAAATAGAGCGGTAATGTTAGCCTTTTGAATGAAAAGAAATTCCGCCAAATTTGTGCTGCGATGCTGTGCCAGTTTTGCTCTCTGATTGGCCGACTGATGGCCATTAATGGATGATTGGGCGATGGGACATACATACAGATCACTGGTTGGTTGAATTGCTTTAACGTCAGTGACAAATCATTGACCAGTTTCGGAATTTTATGGCTCACGTCTTGTTATATGTTCTATGACACACACTTACTATAACCATGATATTATGTGTGATGACATAGCAGTAATAAAGTACTAAAAGTACTGCTATGTCATCACAAATGTCACCAGAAAGTGAGTTTGTGACGCTTAAAATAATTGTGGGTAATATTGATCGATCAATTATTGCATTTATAATCTCATTATTTTAATCGATTGTCGGATTGTTGAGTTAGTCCATGTTATATTATTATTTAAACCTAAATCACAGAACTAGGTCACATTTTTTCTTTGACTATGTACCAATTGTAATTTCTGGCGGGAAAAGTCAAGAATCCAATATGGCGGCCGCGTGATTACTAATTAGTCATTTATTTACATGGCCTCATAACGGACCCATATAGGTTTTTAGTTGTAGGTGTGGAAAATTGATACGTGCTTACATTGCGTGACTGAACTAATTATATTTCCCGCCATTTATTATTAAACTATAGTTCTGGGAATATTTTAAGTTGTATTGAATTGCATATCAATTTTCATTATAAAAATTTCATTTAGAGGAGCGGCTTCCAACCTCCCAAAGGTCTGATGACGTGGGTTCGTCATAATATATAAATGCTAGGCTCGTCCTGCACTTGGAGCGGTCCATTGGGGCTGGCAAAACAATATAACGTGTGACGAATGTCATATTATGAGGCAAAAGGTCAAAGGATTATTTTTCCTTTGAACATCCTGGTGTTCATAAAGTAGACTGTAGTTGTGGCAGTTCATATATCGGCCAAACAAAAAGGACAATATCATGTCGCATCAAAGAGCACATCAAAGCCGTCACAAAGAATGAATGAATCGGCCATAGCTCAACATCTGATAGAAACCGGTGGGAGGGAGGCGCTGTGCCGCGCTCCCGGCTGCATGGGTACCACCATCTTGCTGGTTCCTCTCGTGAAACAGCTTTGCTGTGTTTCGGAGAGAAGGGCAAGACAGGCGGTGTAATTACTGGCACCGAGACTTATCATCTTATATCTCAGGATAGGCAACACATAAATAAGTTGCCTGGGCTCGTTCCAGGTATACTAGTATATGTTCATGGGCGACGTCGACCACTTACCATCAGGTGGTACGTTTGCCAGTTTGCCTATCCAACTAACATAAAAAAAGCGGGACCTAAATCCTAATCACTGGATTGAGTTTTTTGATGAGATTGAGCCACAGGTTTTGTCGTCCGAACGTCATCATTTCCCGCTATTAGTAAAGGGGGCAATTGAAATAAAAAAATATCCGAATATCAATAGGGAAGACGGATTCACAATACCGAGTATGTGGAATCCCGTGATTAGTTTGTGTGAAGGTCCGTCACGATATAGATGCTCAAAGTCCAATAAAGACACTGTCAGTATAGTGTGTCGAGGTGAACAAGTGTGTCTGAAGCTGAAGAAACAAGCAAGAGGGTGGTACCCATGCAGCCGAGAGCGCGGCACAGCTCTTCCCTCCCACCGGTAATGAGGTAGGTAGTTCTGAATGTATATATCGTGGACATATTGTAGATTTGTTCAATTCATGAAATGCTCGAGAATTTCATTTCATCTATTGGTCGCATCAGGATGTGGTTTGGGCAGATCAATGATAAGAAATAAGAAATCGTTTTTCGATGTGGCCAACTAAACGCGCGGCTTTTTCGTTCAATGGTAAAGATTATTTGATCATATCGTAGAGTAGTTACTTCTTTTTTTTATTCCATCGTAGTTACATATTAATCACCGGTAGAAGCGAAGAATTATCTAGTCAAATTAAGTGGCCCACATCATGAACTGCGACCATTTCATTTTCAAGCATTTCATGAAGTGAGCAACTCTACGATATGGCCACGACATCGTATCAACAGTCTGAACGAAGCTGTTAATCCGTTTAATACACACGAATCAAAGCAACATAACATGAAATCTTCATCGTGTTATAAAAAGATGAGTAACATCGCAATCATGTCGTCATCAGCGAAAAAACTAGCGCCCGAGGTGCTGAGGAATTTCACACATGTAGTTCGTCCGGACGGCTCATAAATAAACAAAATAGGGTCACGTGTGATGGTGCCTTAATGACCCTCTAACACGCCACGTACTGGTGTTGTACCATGTAGATTTTTCATCTTCCATTTTCGTGAGTGATATTGGCCACTAAACATCGGTTCGTCTGCCAGTTTGCCTATTTCAAATATTACAAAACATACCCTTATAGCGCCTTGCAAAGAGCTTCTTTTAACCTCTAAGTGTTTTTAAATATTTAGCAAAACACATGTTAAGAGGTACTAGAGGTAGTGCCATGCTGTATTGCAGCCAAACTGGGCCGGTACGACCCATGGTACATGGATAACCGGGGTGGAGAGACACCACCGGCGTCAATTGACAGCTATGCTGTCGCGTTTTGAGCGGTTTGTGAGTTTCCGGTGGCCCTTTGGAAAGCAATGGATGTGTATGGGCGTCGGTATCATAAGGCTCTGACAACTCGTTTGCCCCCTTATGACATAAAAAAATATATAAATGTTACGTCTTAAATCGTAATTAAGATTAAGTTTGTACAAGCAATTGCTTATCGCGATTATAACACCATTAAACGGGTGTAACAAATTATCGAACAAAAAGTCGTTTAGACCCAGCGGTAACTAACTACATGGCGAAGACGTATATTAATGGTTTATAAATGATGTTTGAATATTATATACGCAATAGATGTAAAAATGTGCAAGTCAGTTAATTTTATGTCCGTTCTTTTTGTGATAAAATAAACAACAAATGTTTAATAATAATGTTTTTAAATAATTAATAATATATAAAATAATAGTATTCACATTTTATTATTATTTTCTACGTGATATGAGGGTCTTGTACTCCCTTTATGGTCAGACATCGATCAATATGTATGTATTACAGATTTAGAAGTACATATATTTGGGTAAAGAAATAACATAAATATAGTAAATAGTAGTATATAAATATAGTACATACTACTTTTTTTTTTTTGGTTGCGCTGGGGAATGCGTTTAGGCATAACACCGGGTCCGGGGGGGGGGCCGGTGGTTATGTGGGACTCTCTGCGCCCGAGAAGATGGTAAGGTGGACGCAGACTCTACCCACTAAACCCCAGCGGTGTTCTCCTCGTCGTCTGGGTGGCCCGGCGAGGGAGCTGTGGACGTCCGCACCGGGTCACAACGATGTGCCATGCGGCACTCTTCTCTGGAGGCGGGGGTGGCGTCCCCCCCTCCTTCTTAAGGCACACTGAACACATAAGAGTGCCTTATAGCCCGGACCTTACGCGCGCGCGGCAGATCCCCCGATCAGCCGCGCACAGGTCCCTCACGGCGGTGCGACCACCTGTCGCCGCCGCGCTCTCCTGCGGGAAGAGGCGCCAGTGCGCTCCCTCTTCCGCTCCGCCTCCTCCTTCTGCGACATCACGACCTCACAGAAGGAGAGGAGATAGGTACTACTAGCCTAAGTTTGAAGTTAATCTTGAAACGTGCCAAATTTTTTTTAACTAAAATGTTTCGTATGTTTGGAAATGTTACTAAAATGTATATTGTATTTTTGTTGATTTCAATTAATAATGTTACGAGTAAACGTTAAATATGCAATAAGTTTAACCGTATTTTATTATTAATATTATATACGGTTGTAAATCTATGTCTACACAGGTGAAGCCGCGGGTAACATCCTATATTAAAGTTAAAATTTGAATATTTAAGTCTTTCACCAACTAATAATTGTCAATTTAGCTTAAAGCAAAAAAAAATTTCGGATGGATCTATGCTAACGGCCCGAAGGCCCTAATGCTACATCGGATTAGCGTGAGCCCATTCGGCTCACTTTTGGTTTATAAAAGTGGGGGGTTGCCCCCCGCCAGCCGGTCAGTCTGCGACCACACGGCCTCCTGGCGTCGGTTGTGAGCTTAAAGCTTCACGAACTATAATATACTAAAAAAGGCCACACGTACTACTTATAATAAAAAAAGATATTTTTGTTACAGTATATTTTCGAGAACGGCACCCAAGGCGAAGGTCTCCTAACCCGGGAGAAGTTCCTGGAGGTGGGGGCCCGGATGGACGCGAGGAGGGAGTACCTGAGGAACGAGTGCTCCAAGCTCGGCCTCGACGACTACTCCCACAAGGCCTCCGCCTGGGAGTACCTCATCAATAGGCAGTATCACGTCATATGGTGAGCCTCTAAATAGTTTTCTATTATCTGGACTATGCCTACCACTCGCATTATCGTCAACATACATATCTATACAGATAAATAAAATTGGAGTGTCTGTTTGTAATAAAATAACCGCTTTTTACTAAATGGATATATACCAAACGGTACACGGTACATATAACAAAATAGTATTTTTTTACAATTTTTGTTTGCCAGTCTGACTGTCTGTCTGTTCAGGCTAATCTCTGCAACGGCTGTAACTTAGGCTATAAAAATAATCATCATCCATCCGTATATGGCTGTAAATCTAAGTTAACGCGGGCGAAGCTGTGGGCAACAGCTAGTATACCATATGTCCACATAGTCATAAGCCTCAACCTGTCGTAAAATAAATTTAACGAATCATAAAATTTCGCCCACAATCGTCAGGTAAAGCCGAGTGAACGGCAAAAGTAAGCAAGTAAAAGTTATCGATAATGGTAGTGCTGTCTATATGGACAAGTGTCATCGTTAGCACTCGATATAAGCCATCGAGCATATAACCGGAATAGAGCGGTAATGTTGTGTTTTGTATGAAAACTAATGCCGACAAAGTGCTGCGACGCCGATTCTGCACTCTTATTGGCCGACTGATGGCCATTGATGGATGATTGGCCGATGGGACGTACATACAGATCACTGGTTGGTTAAATTGATCATCAGTGACAAATCACTGTCAAGTTTCGGAGTTTTATGGCTCACATCCGGTTATATGCTCGAAGATATAATCTATCGAGTATCATAATATCGAGCTCATTGTCCATAACCGAGGCTTTTAGCCTAAAACGTACATTTTTCTCATTTTCAAACGATGCCAATGTTGGAGTTGTCAAACGGTGTCTTCAATGTATCTGGGTCACAAACAAAGCCTTCCATGACAAAAGTTCCGTTCTTGATGTAAAAACTTTTCGCTCTTTTGTTTCCAACTTGTCAGCTTCAGGTCTAAGATTTCTAATCACTCAGCCATCTTTGTTCAGTGGTAAAGATACAGTTTTGATACAGTAAACTTTATAAAATACTGTCTGAAATTATATTTATAGGAGGGAGGAATGCGCTGTACCGGCTGCATGGGTACCACCATCTTACTTGTTTCTTCCGTCAAACAGCTGTGCTGTGTTTCGGAGAGAAGGACAAGACAAGATCTTATACTTTGTACTGTGCCCGCTTTAGACTCTCTTCACGCACTCTTTATGGTTTGCTGGTAGAGATCTCTCATAGAGACAAGCACACCCATGTATCATACGTATCTATTATATAAGTTGTAATATTTTTTATGTACATAAAGGATAAATAAATAAATAAGCAACACATAAATAAGTTGCCTGGGCATGTTCATGGGCGATGTCGACCATGAAGGGGCACGTTTGCCAGTTTGCCTATCAACTAACATAAAAAAAAACAAAATATTCTGACAGAAGCCATAACCGGCCATTAGCAGAGTGGATAGTTCGAAAATATTTAATGACCGTTTGGCTGGCCACTTACCTTCAAGCGAGCATCAGGAGAGTTGCCATTATGACGTCATTGAAAGATATCATATTCTATATGTACAGATAATCGATGGCGGCATGAAGCCTGTCCAAGCTAGAATATTATAAAAATAATCGCTACAAATCACGTAACTACCAAGTGGTGTGATTATGGGCAACGCGAATGTCATATAAAGTAACTGTATTTAACAGTGCGTTTATATTAAACTGAACGTTTAGTAGAAAATGTTATTAAAACCACCTCGATCCAGATAAATCATTACAAACTGCTGACGTGGTCTGTGAATTTATGGACTTCTATCCAGTGTAGTAAGAGCTATAAGTGATATTATATGTTGCTATTCATTGTTACACGGACTACCTTATTTTATCTTATAGGAATGGCATTTTTTCTTGGCGCGGCACTTCGATTTCTTGGGGTCTTTAGTGCCATAACTTTACTTTTCTTAGAATACATTAAAGTAACAGAAAATTACCATATCCTGCCAAAATACCCTATCCCCAGACACCGGTCAATATATTATGGCATATTAATGGCAATTTATCAATCATTTTGTACATCTCGGAGCATTTAATATTATTATTATTATTATAAATTATTATCAATAGCTGTATCTCTAGGATTTTGAATTAGATATATTTCATTTCTAAGTTGTACATGAAGCAGACAGACAATAAATATTTATTACCGCCGATCGCTAACTCTGTTTTGGCATATTAAGGCAACAACGATCAAAACTTGATTCCAATAACATTAAAATTCAAGTCCCGTCCCGTATACTATGGTTACTGTGCGTAATTGTTATTGAAGGCAAGCCAATCAGCAACCGTTTTTAGGGTTCCGTACCCAAAGGGTAAATCGGGAATCCTATTATTAAGGCTCCACTGTCCGTCCGTCTGTCGCCAGGCTGTTTCTCATGAACCGTGATAGTTAGACAGTTGAAATATTCAGAGATGATGTATTTATGATGCCGCTATAATAACAAATACTAAAAACAGAATAAAATTTATATTTAAGGGGGCTCTCATTGGTACAACAATTTTTTTTAGAAAATAATAATAATATCTATGGATGCTTTTACACCACGTCAATCTAGTCCTGTGTCAAGTTCTCGAAGAACTTGTGTTACGGGTACCAGACAACGGAAATATATTTAATACTTTTATACTATACATTTATTTAAGATTTTTATTATATAATACACATATTTAATACCCATCCATGACCCAGGAACACAGAAAACATTTTTGTTCCCTGGCGGAATTCGAACCCGCAACCCGGCTTAAACGCCAACGCGCTTACCACGAGAAGAAGAAGAGAATTATGTAAACTTGGAAAATAAATAATTACATTAAAATAAAATAAATATTTAAGGGCTCCCATACAACCAACGTGATATTTTTTTGCTGAAGACGTCT
Source organism: Helleia helle (assembly GCA_963853865.1). Classification (NCBI taxonomy): domain Eukaryota; kingdom Metazoa; phylum Arthropoda; class Insecta; order Lepidoptera; family Lycaenidae; genus Helleia; species Helleia helle. The sequence continues at coordinate 10,553,890 of OY971433.1, read as the reverse complement.
CATATCTATACTAATATTATAAAGCTGAAGAGTTTGTTTGTTTGTTTGAACGCGCTAATCTCAGGAACTACTGGTCCGATTTGAAAAATTCTTTCAGTGTTAGACAGCCCATTTATCGAGGAAGGCTATAGGCTACCAAACATCACGCTGTGACTCATAGGAGTGGAGTAACGCGGGCGAAGCTGCAGGCAACAGCTAGTTGTATATATAATATACAACTATATAATATAATACGGAACCCTTCGTGCGCGAGTCCGACTTGCACTCGGCCTGTTTTTTATTTTATTTAGTGAAATTGTGATAAATCAAATACAAAATGTACCTTGAATTGACTGAATGGAGTTTATTGCAACTAAAATACTTTCATATTAATATATCTTTTAAAATGGAAATAATCGATAAGTGTTAGTATGTAGATACTGTGTTAGATATAATAATAATAATATGACCCTTATATGTCCCACTGCTGGGCACGGGTCTCCTCCTCGAAATGAGGCGAGGAGGGTTTTTGACCATAGTTCACCGATGCACTGGCCCAATGCTGGTGAACTTCACACACCTTCAAAGACTTTTAATTTCATTAGGCATGCAGGTTTCCTCACGATGACAAATGTTAGTGTAATTTAATTATACACTTACAATTCCTTGCTACATAATACATATACATAACATAATATCATCGATCGTCAGTGTCCCAGGCAGAGATATTTGATTATCAATGATCGAGCATAAAACCGGATAGAGTAGTAATGTAAGCCATAAAATTGCGAAATTGGTCAGTGATTGGTCACTGACGTAATAGCAACTCAACCAACCAGTGATCTGTATGTATGTCCCCTCGGCCAAACATCCATCAATGGCCAACAGTCGGCCAATCAGAGCGCAGGATCGTCGCAGCACAAATTTGGCGGAATTTGTTTTCGTACAAAACACAACATTACCGCTCTATTGCGGTTATATGCTCGATGTCATCAATAATGCAAAATAAACTTGTCCAGGATCGAATTGTGTGTTATGTATATTATTCAACTCAGATTAAAAGAAAAGAAAAGGAAACTATAAAAACAGAATACAAAAGTACTTTGCGAACTCCATGTTGCACTTTAAGGCTGGGGTACCTTCTATCCAATGTTTTCTCCTTTCCAACAGGTGCAATATCTTTAAAGCGGCGTCAACGTCCTGGATGTACAACTTCAACTTGATGGCCAACTATTCGGCAGCGTTCCTGGACAAGACCAAGGAGGTTCCCCTCCAGTTGGCCAGGAAGAAGTATGCCAGACCTACTGTGGAAATGATAAGGAAGGCCCAGGGAGATTCCATAACGTTTCTTATCGTGAGACATCCTCTGGAGAGGCTGGCGTCGGCGTACAACGACAAAATAGTTCATGCATGGCCCAAGTCCTTTCATGACAAGATGGGTCAGAGGATCATTAGAAAATATCGAAAGGTATCATTTTATTTTATCGTTTTTTGTATGCAAGTTACCTGAAATAAGTTAGTTTGTCTTTAGTATCAGTGATATAGCTATCGAACATATATAACCGGATAGAGTAGTGATGTGAGCTATTAAATTCTGAAACTGGTCAGTGATTTGTCACTGACGTAATAGCAATTCAACCATCCAGTGATATGTATGTACGTCCCATCGGCCGATCATCTATCAATGGCCATCAGTCGGCCAATCAGAGCGCAGAACAAGTTCAGCGTCGCAGCACTTTGGCGGAATTTGTTTTCATACAAAACGCATAACATTACCGCTCTATTTCGGTTATATACACGATGTAATAGGTATAGTTTAGTTAGTAAGTTCCGCCGGCCAAATGCATCGTCGGTAGGATCTGTCAGTGATGTAGGTCTTGGCTTTCTATCAACGTCGGGATATAAGATTTAATATTATCTATGAAAAATTAAATTGAATTCCTTTATTTTAACCTAAGAAATTAGGATTTATTTACTTAAATGTATATAATATGCTAAATGATAAAATCCTATGAATTCATAACCTGTTCTTTGTCCTTGACACTTCGAACTGGTGGCCGAAGATAAATGCCTTCACTTCACTGTATAACCGAAAGCGGTTATTAATTTTATAATATACATTATTAGATTTAACCTGTGGCTGTGCTCACATTTTTACTCCTATAATCCTGTAACTACGTTTTATAATTTTCTATCTTGGTTCAAATCCGTTTCTTCGGCATGATAAGTAATATACAGATACCAAACATACAGAGTTCTGTATTAATAATTTTAAAATCTATACTAATATTATAAAGCTGAAGAGTTTGTTTGTTTCTTTGAACGCGCTAATCTCAGGAACTACAGGTCCGATTTGAAAAATTCTTTCAGTGTTAGACAGCTTATTTATCGAGGAAGGCTATAGGCTATAAAACATCACGCTGTGACTTATAGGAGTTGAGTAACGCGGGCGAAGCTGCAGGCAACAGCTAGTATTTGATAAGATTACTTTTAACTGGCTAGGCACAAAACTAGTTCCCGCTGCTAGGAGTAGCTAGGATCGACAGCGGTAACCACTAAATGACTGAGTCTCAGGGAGCGACGTACATTAAAACTGTCTTGGGACCCGCAACGAATTTTATCAGAAAAGGGAGCGGTAAATATATTTTAGATGAGATTATGAGCCCTATTCCGAAATGATCATAGTTCATAATACGTAACACAAACGAATACTTGTATGTACTGGTGGAAGAGGTGTTAATTTCCCTTTATTATATTTATTACTGAGGACCCAGACGCAACCACATCATCATTATCATCAGCTTCTTATACTCACTGGATATAATTTTAATAGACACCAATACCTACGGTCGAAGCGCTATCAGAAATTGTGAGTCCCTAAATGATTTTGCATAGAGCGATCAATGTTCCCAATTATGATCGCTAAAACTGGGTCAAGTTCGAGTTGTTAATAACGGTTATTAATTATATATCTTCGATGTGCACTAACGTATTATCTAGGCTCATTACATTGATTGATTGTCCAACACCATGCTGTCATCTCGCCGTATCAGTAACCATTCATCTTAGAGGCATATTTTTAGCTTAACACTTTTTTAGACTGATTTACCAGATTTACAACGGTGTCCGGATTAAATATGATTATTTTTATAACCTATGTTACTGTGTTAACGAAGCAATTTAATGGTGAAGAAATTTTCGAAATAGGTCCTGTAGTTTTTGAGTTTATGTGTAACTAACATACAAAAATACAAGTCCTTCCTCTTTATAATATTAGTGTAGATGTACCTAATGTATTATGTAGGTGATTTTTTCAATCTACGATACGACTTTGTTGATATTATACATATGTACTTATATTAATGTACTTACGTACATCAATATATAAGCCCCCACAGTTGGGTATTAATATTATTGATCAAGTTTTCACATTTTTAAAATGTGAATTTTATAAATATTCATTATATATTGCTTTATTCACCACATACTGTGTACATTAAATAAATGCGGAACTTGCTATGAAGTCGAACCGCAAAATTTTAAGTTTATAATAATAACACAAAATAAATACTATTTATTTTATATTATATTTATTTTATATTATAATAGTATTTATTTTGTGATAATAAGGCTCATTAACATACATAAGAAACAATAAAGGACTTAAAGCATTCCCTGGGGAACGCCGAAACGTGAGTGGGATCAGATACACATAGTCATTTTTACTATATTGTAGATTATTAAATTATAGATTGTTTTGTACCTACTCTTTTGTATTTCGTCAATTAAAAATAATTACTTTATGGAGTCCTTTCGTATTAGGAAAAAGTTATGTTTTATAATTGTCATGATACTTATAATACATAAAAAAGTAGTTTTTACGCGTTAATCATGGAAACGACCTGTCCAATTTGAAAACAAAAATTTGCACTCAAAGCTTTTAGAGGAAAATTTTGTTTATCAATTTTGGCCGTGAAACCGCGGGAATACCTATTTAGGTACTAAATAAATAAATAAAAAACTGACTTCAAAAATAAAAGACTAAAAAGTTATAAAATATTTTTTTCTTTAATTTTTGTGCCTACAACTTATTATCAACTTGTTTTTCTACTAATGTACCTACAAACTTTTCGTTTACCACGTCAAGCTACTTTTAGAGTCGGTGTCGTACTTGTTGATATACCTACCTAAGTGGGTAGGTTACCTTGGCATGAAAATATTATTTGTGATTCGGGGAGGCTCGATGAAACAAAGGTTGGGAAACCCTGCTTTCGAGATTAACGCACTATTTTCTTCAGTCCTCAAACAAGTTTTTTTTTAGTCCTCCACCAAGCCCGCCCTGACGGAGAGGTATCCGGTGTTCGAGGAGTTCGTGGCCTACGTCCTGGACGAGGCGCGGGCCAAGCGCTCACTTGACATGCACTGGACGCCCTACACCGGCTTCTGCACTCCCTGCAAGTTCAACTTCGACGTTATATTGAAGTTTGAAACGCTCGACGTAAGTTTTTTTTTTCAAATTTAACGTTTTATTTTTATCATCATCATCATCATCATCATCATCGTAAGCATACCCATAATACTCGGATGGGTCTTCTCGAAATCAGGCGAGGGTTTGGTCATAGTTTGTCCAAACTCCAAGCTAATGCTGGTCAACTTCACATACCCATATAAAAAACGCAAAGAAATAAAAATCATCATTCATGGATATTTAATCAAACAATGGTGCGGACCAATGGTCTGCAGAAAAAAAAACTTCACAAAACCTCAGAGACTTATAATCTGATTAGGCATGCAGGATTTCGATATTTTCAACCCAGACCTCCCACTTTTGAGGCAAAGTCCCATTAGAGACTAGACCATTGTGCGAACAAATATTTTTGTACCAAATCTCATACTGAAAGACATAATAGCGCGGATATGGAGTACCTAATACCTACCTATATGGGTTTTTATGTCCTATGTATGTGTATTTGTGTATATGAAGTTAGAAAATATATTTTAATTATCAAGAGTAAAGAAAATCTATGACGGACATTTTATTAAAATGATTAATTTTAAAACGATAAATTAGATGTTATATTACATTACGTTGAGTACAATCTAAGCAACAATAGATGGACAAGGGTTGATGATTATGGTGACAAATCAACATAGATATGAGGTCATGTCAGTACAAGATCGATTTGCATAAAGGAAAGGTTATTTCGTACATTCGTTGTCATTAGAACTTGAAGTTACCGAGGTGCTGTTTGTGATTATATGATCAATATTTCTTAGTTATGAAGTAGCAACTAAAATTCACTTGAAAAATATAGATAGTAAATTTAAATAAAAGAATTTAAAAGTAATTTCTATAATTAATGTATAATAGAATTGGGGTACTTTGAATTTCTATAGCATAAGTAAATCTTATATTACCGTTAGGAGAAATGCGCTGTGCCGCGCTCCCGGCTGCATGGGTACCACCATCTTGCTTGTTTCTCCCGTGAAACAGCTCCGCTGTGTTTCGGTGAGAAGGGCAAGACAGGCAGTGTAATTACTGGCACCGAGACTTAACATCTTATGTCTCAGGATAGGCAACACATAAATGAGTCGCCTGGGCTAGTTCCAGGTAAACTAGTTTATGTTCATGGGCGACGTCGACCACTTACCGGTGGTTCGTCGGCTCGGTAGAATTTCCAAGTAACATTAAAAACCGCGCACTTTCTTGAAATCAGACAGAATAGTAAACTTCGTACACCCTCAAAGATTCCCACAATATTTGTTTCCAGGAGGATCAAAGGTTCCTGATCCAGATGGGTCGCCTGCAGGACATCATCAAGCCGGAGTGGCGGAACAGCGGCAAAGGCACCAACACGCTTCACAACATTAACCATCTGTACTCGAGGCTCAAGAAGTCTCAACTGGACGGCCTATACAAGTTATACAGGTTGGTGTTGTGGTGTAGCTTGGGCGGGTATTGTAATATGCCAGGTTGCCAGAAGGGTGCCCCACCATGGTTCAGGCCTTGACGTGGCGGGCTCAGTAACCTAGGGTGAGCCCAGCACTTTGGGCGAAGCTAATTGAGCCGCGGGGGCTCTTTGTACCCATCTTATAAAAACAGGGGACATGACAACCTCACTGTCCCGACGTTGGGAGAGGTTGTTCTGTGGTGCGGGACAACCCCTCTGTGGAGGTGGCGTCGGTCCCTTGGGGGCCTGACCAGTCGTTGAGGTGCCCTGATTGCTCATTTAGATCCGGGGCACCTCACCAAAGGCGCCATTAGTGGCACTCGCCGGGTTTTAGTGGGTAGAGCTGCGTCCACTTACCATCTTTCGGGCGCAGCGAGTCCCACATACCCGCGTGGGGAGACCCACTCCCCCGCGGCATGCCTCGAGAGCATTTCCCGGCGCGGCGTTAAAGAAAAAAAAGAAAGATTGCCAGGAAGGTGATGTAGGTATTTCATTTTACGTTTAGTACAGGGCTATTAACGGCTGATAAGTCGATAGCGTTCCTAGTACGGTAGAATAAGCATATGGGAACCACATTTTCTAATTCTTTCTGATAAAGGGCAGAAATATATATATGCACTTGCAAAAGGTGTAGCCGACTATAGTTGTTATATTTCACGAAAGTGGGTGGACCATACGTAGTTGTGATGCGTACAGACGTGCGTTCTTGTGAGCGTAACTACAGGGAGCGTATCAGCATCATGAACTGAGCGCTCCCGAGCTTACGGACGCAAAGATATTTTTTTATAGCGAGGGCAAGCGATCAGTCGAAGCCTTTTGGCGACTATTCACGCCCATACACATCCGCACAACCAGAAATTATGCGGATGCGTTGCCCTCCTTTACTTTAAAAACTAATCATACGTTACAAAGAGCTACTCAAAGAGTTTAGGTGACATGTTACCAGCTTCTAATGTTAAAAACGCGAAAGTTTGTGAGAATGTATGGATGAATGTTTGTTACTCAACTAAAATAAATAAATAAAAACTGTTTCACGAAAAAACTACTGAATAGATTTTAATGAAACTTTACAATAACATAGCTTATACATCAGAATAACATATAGGCATAATAATTTATCCCTGTACTCCCACGGGAATAATGGGAAGTACGCAGGTGACAACGCGGGGCGCTGCTAGTATTTAATATTGTTTCTCTTTACAGATACGACTTTCAACTCTTCAATTATTCCGTTGACAGTTATTATGAAATCGTTCAACCAGACGACGTTAATGGATGAACATGTATCTTCGCAAGTTTGTGTCACATCCATCTGCTTGGGGAGAAACAACTATAAAAGACTGATTGCTAGGAAATTATTACGACTGTACCGGCTCCATTAAATCACGCTTAAATATAGAACAATCGAGGTAAATGGGAATGGAACATCGAAGTGACCAGTACAAAGAAAAAAGGCGCCATTTTTTACGTTCGTTAAATATGAAAAATCGATTCGACAAAATGGTGTGTTTTGTAAACGTGGCCTTACATTAATTATGCTTTTTAGAAATATTTTTTTTGTCTTCTTGTTTATTTTTCTAGGAGTAGAACTGTTATTTTTTTTTAAATAAACAGAGCAATTGTACAAATTAGTTACAACTATATATTTATTTGTAAGAATCATAGATAATATTAATGTATTTTTAAGATTACATACTTTTTTCATCGTTCTCACATACAGCGTTGTCTTTGAACAAGAACAAGTCAAGAAACACTAGTCATATTTCAACTCTTAGGTATTCTAGAACCCTTTTGTCTTGTCTTGATAATAAATAAGAATAATTTATTATGGTTATGATGAACGTTTAAAAGATTTAAAATAGAGCATCTTTGCTAAATCAATTTAAATTTTGTTTTATTCTTGGGAATTTGGATAGACGTTTACAGAAGAAAGGCGCTTTTTTTCCAATAGGAATATTTGATTGTATTCGAATTTTGGTAAACAAGCGTTGTTGATTCTTTTAATTTAATTTATATATACTTCTCTCGTCGGTTCCATTGATAGAGTCAGATTTTTTTTATAATAAAATAATATTTTGGTGTATTATGATTCGATAAAAATATAATAGGTATACGCCGTAGCTCATTATTGTTACCTACTTATTCAATAAAAATAAAAAATATCGATACCTACGCATATTAGGACTTTTATATCGATGTGGTATAGGTAAATTACTGTAGTAAATTATAATCAACATACCTGCGTTATTTTTTGATAAGTCTCGATCTAATTTGAAAGTTTCTACGATAATTAGATACTTTTGATGTGAAACATCTATAGCCGCACGTAAAACCGATTTCTGGCGTGGCGACGCATGCCGTGGCGACGCGTCGCCACGCTATACGATATTACATATTATATGCATATTACTTTTACAAAATAATGTCGATGTTTCACATCTGCCAGGCGTCCCGTGACGGCTCATTTGGTTTTTTTGTTCTTACGGACACTAATAAAAATTCTTTCATTCATTCAACATTCTTTGGATTATGCGTTTTAAATAAGAATAGATCTATTCAGTCAATGACCTCCCTTCTCTCAAATATCACTTGAAAAGTACGGTTTGCAAAAAAATATTTGCATAATTAATAGTTTTAAACCGAATTAAAAAAAAACGTTAAATAGTCGTAAATTATTTTAAAAATTGAAGTCATAATTCGTTTTTAAAATCATAAAATAACATTTTTTTTATTTTATTGTTGCCGCAAAGGCCCTGGAGCCATTCCAAAATTATTAAAGAAAATAAGAACGACATCGACTCTAATAACACCATCTTGCCGTTATTAGAGTGCTCCATCGTGAGGACCTGAAGGAAATATAAGTTTGACTCGTGAAATGTACGCTACCATTTTGCAAACACTTGCAAAATGCAAGTAAAGTGACCAAGCGAGTTTATTTTGCTACGGGGATAATTAATAAATACACGTTAACACGTATCCTACGCGCTCACGGACAGAAATGCAGAGACGAGCGAAATTGAAGAGCTAGATTCTGATTGTTTTTTTTTCATTTAATCTCTGTAAATAAAGGAGACGGTCCATTTGTGGTCTGGTCTTGTACAGTATACCATAAATAGAGAAAAAATACATAGATTTCATTAAAAATAAAATAAATTAGTTTAAGAAACTAATTTACAAGCAAAAAATGAAAATATTTTTTAACTTGTTGGCAATTCATAATGAAGATGGCGCCCTTCAGACGGATATATTATTACTTACTAAATGTAATTTCTGTTAAATCACCGTCACAAATGACAAACCAGATGATGACAGATCATGAAGTTAGGAAATAAGTGACAGATGCATATCTTTTTTTTTAATGTTAGTTGGATAGACAAACTGGCAAACGTGCCACCTGATGGTAAGTGGTCGACGTCGCCCATGAACATAAACTAGTTTACCTGGAACGAGCCCAGGCAACTCATTTATGTGTTGCCTATCCTGAGACATAAGATGTTAAGTCTCGGTGCCAGTAATTACACTGCCTGTCTTGCCCTTCTCTCCGAAACACAGCAAAGCTGTTTGACGGGAGAAACAAGCAAGATGGTGGTACCCATGCACAGCGCTTCCCTCCCACCGGTGTATCGAATAATGTCCTTACATATCACAGATATACACGTAGTGTTGCAAATCTTAGTAACATGAAATTATTCTACCGCTGAAATTGAGATGAATTCATGCATATGAACAAATCAAAACTGTTTCAATATTTTCTTTCCTTCATCTCATTACATGTACAAAAGTAGACCAACATCTCATACAATTTTGGACCGTCTCCTTTATTTGAAAGAAAACTTTTTTGCCCACCCTACCTAACTGGTTTGAATTGACAGCTATGACGTCAGAATATGGCGCTAAGTCCTTCCTATTCTCATTTGAAACGCATAGTACAGCCAGCATCTACGTAATACTTATTATAATATTTTGTAGGTACCCTTTTTGTCCCCATAATGAGAACGACATAACTAATTTATTTACATATTTAGATTATTGTTATTTTTTTATAACTGGTGCACCTTCTAAAATCTGAGTGTTGACTGTTGAGTAAAAAGTACAATATTATTAGTTTAACGAGTTACCTTTTTTTAAATGTGTGTTACCTACTAAATGTAAGTTGTACCTACTGTTGTAATTGATACATTTATTTTAAACTTTTTGTTAATTACTATAATAATATAAAGTAATTTACAAAATTATTTGTAGTATAAATGTCAAGAAAAAAATATTATATCCTAATTACGTATCTAATTATTTATAAAAATTGTACATCATATTTAAATGCGTTCTCAGAGGTACCTTTAAAATGTATAGGAAATTTCTGTACCCTGACTACGTAAATAGGTAATAGGTATTATTAAATAAGCTCATAGTTTAGGTATATACTTACTTATTGTTTTCTAATGTTTGCGCGAATTTCACTCATTATAATGAAACAATTTTTACGGATTTTATCGCGGTTTATTAAGATTTTTACAAGCCCGACGTTTCGGATACTTTACAGCAACCATGGTCCTCCCGTGACCATGGTTGCTGTAAAGTATCCGAAACGTCGGGCTTGTAAAAATCTTAATAAACCGCGATAAAATCCGTAAAAATTGTTTCATTATAATATATACTTACTTATTGTAAAATAATGGCTAGTGCTTCCGTAGATTTAGATAAAAAATCGTTCATATTTAAAAGGACGGCAAGTGGCAACACCTGCTAATCCTCTGATGTAAAGGATGTCTATCGATATCGCTATCACTTACCACTATGTGAGCCGACTGTCCGTTTGCCCCCTCATCTATAAAAAAATCAGACAATTGAAAACAGAAACAAAATTTTACCTTATGCATATGCATAAGTAATATTACTCACTTACAACTCTAACAAACGCAAGAAATGAGTAAGAATTAAGAACCTTCTATTTGCGTTAAACCAGAAACAAGACCGTAAATTTCACACGCTATTAACTTTACATTTTCATGTTATATTTTAATTATTTTCGTTAAATAGGTCTATAACCTTGTGGGTATTTAAACGGATTCTATTCTATAAAGCTATTTATATGTTGTTACTATAGGTAATATGATAGAAGTTGTTTGTTGTTAATTATCCATAGATATAGATATAGTAAAACATTCTATATATGGTTATATCCTAAGATCAAGTATCAATAGATTTGACAAGCTAATAATAATACCGTATTGGAACGAGATAACAACATACAAAAAACTCCAAGAGTGACAGAGACATAGACACTTTCTTTTGTCTTTGTCAGAATATAACTCTTTGTCTGTTGGGCACAACAATGATGTGCCCAACAAAAAATTATCGACTAAATTTGAATGCCATACAAACATTCTCACTCGCGAACAGTTTGTCAAATATGCCGCCATTTTGTACTACTTTTTAATTTGGTCGGTTTATGTAGGTATGGTGATACCAGTTTTGTTATAGGCAGATTACCCAGGAATGTGGTATTATATGAAAAATGAAAATGAAAAATATTTTATTTTGTAACAAGATTTGCTTACATACTAGTTGCAAGGGCCCCTGTACTAGGTTGGTGACCTGTGTTACTGGGTGCCCCGCTCATCCGCCACGATATACTTATTTTAAACAGAGCAAAGCAAAGTTTACTAAAAACAATAGAAAAAGAAAACAAAAAAAAAAAAAAAAAAGAAATATAATAGATAAAAATAAAGAAATCTTAATAAAATTTGTTGGTGAATTTAACAGTGCAGTATGTATGGTGTGTGTGTGTGTGTGTGTGTGCGTGTGAGTGTGTGTGTGCGTGTATGTGTGTGTGTGAATGTGTGTATTTGTGTAAATATCTATAAAAGTATGTTATTTGAATATTAATTCCTCGGTTTCTTCATAGTGTAGATCAATCAATAAATTAGTGATGCATTCCTTAAGCTGAAATCTTGTCATAGGGTATATGTTATGTCTACTGTTAAATTTATTATAAAGGTAAGATGCCTGGAATAAATATTGTTTTTGCTTAAATTTGGTTTTACATTTTGGAATGGAACAGATGTTGGCATTTCTTCGTTTTATTTTTGAGTCCGAATAAGTCAGTGTTCTATGCATTTTGAGAATGCAATTTAAAATGTAAATCTGGCGAGTAGTTAATAGTTTATAAGAGTTATGTAAATCAAAGGTGGAATGGCGTGATCTTTTACTGAACATAACCTTTAATAGTGACCTCTGAGTTCTTTCAAGCAAAATTAATTGTGTCTTTGCAGCACCTCCCCATACGGGTATGCAGTAGCTTAGGACTGATTGCGCCAGTGCCTTATAAATTTTTATTAACAATTCTTGTTTAGCGACATGCCTCAGTATATTATATAAAAAGGGTGACTGGAATTTTAGAAATAAACACAATAAAAACAAATATGTTAATTGCTATCCTAAAAGGCTATGTGCTATAATAGATCATACATATTAAGACGTATATGTTTTAGCGGTTTGTTATTAGTCATTACATAATATTTTCGATAATCCGGAAAAATGCAGCTGTCTAAAATTACAATAAATGTTTGGTTAGGGCTAATGCTTATCTATCAACCTTTACCAGTTTTTTTATTATTTTTAATTCACTTGTTTCAAGAAAATAAGTAGACTTGTTATTATGAATGTGGTATCCCTGTAAAATATACCTGTCCCTTTCGGGTATACGCGAATGTCAATTCCATATGATACTTGTTCCTAAGTTATATCCGTCGGGGAATTTATTCTACATTCAAATTATAAAAAAGCAATAACTTTATTCAAGAGTATTAGTTGGTGATTCTTTAACTTTAGTTGTTTAGTTGAGTAATTATTGTATTATAGTGAAATGCTACGTAATAGTGAGACTACAAAAACAGACATATTATTATGGACAGGGAGACGAAGCTATTTAATATTTACGTATGTAAAAAACCTTTAGAATTATCAGAGTTTGATACCGGAAAATTGGCAACGAAAAACTTTAGAATTATTTCCTGCCGTGAGCATTTCCTGTCTTGTTATAAGTGGGAACGGATCAAGAACGATAATCAATAATGATTTTGCCGTTATGACGAAACAAAATGATTTATAATCTATAAATTTCAATTGGATTACGCCAACTTAATTATATTATCTTTAGGTAGCTAAATTTATGATAGGTAATGATATATGACGATTAATAAAAATTATAATCCATATCCGCGATTTAGCTAAATTCGAATGTTTTGATATCGAATGCGTGTGCCTTTTATAAGTAACGAAAAATTTAAAAAAAAAATTAAGAAAAAATATATTTGCTAGGTAAATTGCTTGGCACTCGGTAGGAATTAGGGTTCATGTTTACAAAACGATTCGTGGCGGACTGGGGAGCCCCACAGCCGAGCGCCGGCGCTGCCCGCGCGGGCGCGGCGTCCGTAGGGAGTGAACGAAAGTCGATAAGACCGTAGTGCGGTGCTACTCGATACATTTGGTTCATAACACGAATCATGATCTTAAAAATAATATCCCTTAAATAAAATATTTTACTAAGTTAAGTGATAAATGTGTAAAATGTTTGTTATAGAGGTCGATTTGTAATTATGTCTATCTAATTAATATTTTAATTTACTCTGTAAATATCTGGAATTATTGTCGAAATTATATGAGTGAATCAAAATTTCCTGTATACCACAAGACATTATTCCAATTATTCGAAACATAATTGCTATGCCTAATGAACTACATAATTAAATACCTACATATTTTTAAACGTGTTCAATTTAAGCATTTACTTCATGTCTATACAATACAGATAATAAAATAATTACACGTGACAAAAGAATTATTCTGCTAATATGTTTGACAAATGACAGCTTTCATTCTAAGTAAGTAACATAGACATAATCGCTAGGTATATTAACTTTATGCATAATATAGGACTGGGCATACCTACGAAAAAAGGTGTAACCTACTACTACTACTAAAGGTGTAACTCAAATCGGCACTTAACATGGCTACCATTGCTAGGGTTTTGACAGCAAAACCACAAACTATATAGAGAATACTAGAATGAAAATGAAAAGGGCACTCAAGATGGCGGATCAGGCACTCACTTAGCTGTAAGTTTAAAGAAAATCTAAAATCTCCTCTTATTTCCTAACTTCATGGTAAGTAATTATAATCGTTTAACGTCATGTAAGAACTCATACGCACTAGGCGGTTACCCGCCTTGCGTCAAGTGACAGCTATGCTGTCGCGTTTCGTGCGGTTTGTGAGTTTCCGGTGGCCCATTGGGGGTAGGGTAAAGGAGGGAAATGCGGATGTGTAATGGGCATCGATAGTCGCCAAAATTTAATAGTGCGGTGCGGTTACTCGCAAATCGCTGCGGTCGCTCTGCGGGCTGTTTTCAAAGACCGCATACTGAATCGCCCAGTGCGTATAACAATTACTGCGCAACTCGCAAGGCGGGTAACTGCCTTGTGCGTATGGGCTCTCAGCTGACTTTAAAACATATTTGAATTTCAAAGTCGAAAGTTTAAAATAAATATGATACTGGTCTTACTAAAAAGTAGCCCCCTACTTTTAATAACGAGAATAATCGTAATGCCAAAATTTTATCTGTTATGAATAAAACTTATAATTTATAACTATGTATTAAGTTTTCTTATTTATTGTAAGTAATTTGTTTTTGCAATAATTGTTTGTAAATGTTGTAATGTTTGTACATAGCGTAGTTTTAAGACAGTCAAAAAAAACTGACCTCTGTCACTTAGTATGTAATAATTTGAAATATGACTTATTATGACCGATTTATATGAAACAAATCAATATAGCACAAATAATAATAAAAATAGTTGTAGGTAGGACACATTTGGGAGATTCTGACGTAACGCAAATAAAGAAACCACAGTTGTTCAGTTTAGACCAACGCCGGAATCCCCCAAAATTGCTGCGTCTTTGTAAATATGTACTTAGAAAAATTTCAATCTTGTAAAATTAACTCAATGCAAGACCAAATTAATGTTAATTCGCTTGTAGATTGTATACATGTTATGTAGTTATAGGGAAGAGATAGACCAAACGAATGGCCTACGTGTGCAACTGTAATGGTGCTATAGTCCGGTTTGATCTCATATCAGTGGTCATATCACGTCACGTGACATGTGAAGTGGGTATGCAATTTTACTGTCATGGAGTATACAAGTCGAGAAGCGTTAAATAAGGGTGGCGCCACAGTAGCAAGTGGTGGGTTTTAAATTTCGTCTTAAATTAAAAATATTTCATACACCCTTAATATATAACCCTAGCGCCACTGTGGACGGTTTCTGAACTGGCATTTACAGGTAAAAAATAAAAATGGACAAATTTTTTCACATGACACGGTACCTACTCCTTTCTGTTCTTGTTTCTCTATGGTTACTATTACTCTTCAATGGATGGCTCTGCGTATCCGTAACGCCATCTATTGCGACGCGAATGAACTATGTAAGTTTCCAGATATTCCTCCAAGATCACCGAGTAATATCTGATGTTATAGATTGCGAAATAATTAAATCGGTTGTGTTTAATAATGTTAAAAAAGTTTTATTCTTAGTACTTATAGCGAAATAAATACAAATTCAAATATGAAAATATGTTTTTGTTTTTATACCCTAACAATAGAGACAGATTTTTCTATAGTTATCACGTATATTATATGGAAAAAAAACATGTGTGCAATTCACACGTGGACGTGGTTGAAGTGAAACCTTCAAAAATCACGAACATATTCTCTTTTTTTTACTGTCGCTTTTTCGTTTCATCGACTTTCAAATCACAACGATGCTAAAGAAGTTTTCACTTCAAAACTTTTGGGTGCATGGAATAAAATAATACTTTAAATATTATAACTGTTTTATTTTACTAGTACTTTTTTATGTAGTTTGTATCAAATGCATAGGAAATTGAGGCAAATATTCCCGCTTCTCTGGTACTTTGGTTTTGTTTCTGTAATAGATACAATAAAAATTAAAGGATACAAGTCAAAAAATTATATGCTTTTGAAAATTTTTTAACAGTGGGAGGGATGTGCTGGCCGCACTCCCGTCTGCATGGGTACCATCCCGCTTGTTTCTCTGTGTCTCGGAGAGAAGGGCAGGACGGACAGTGTAATTACAGGCACATAGACTCACTTTATTTACATATAAGGGCAGACAACACGTGAATGACTTGGCTGTGGAAGCCACACTCAGACACGATTTAATGATGACTTAAACTGTCCTTAGTAAAGATTTCAAAAAGTTGTCACTCAGAGTCAGTTGATGATTCGTTAGTGGGCCTTTCTTACATATATATGCATAAAGAGGTTTTTTATGTATTTTATAGTAAATTTTATTGATATAAATATCCTTTTTGACGGGCAGCAACACCAACTCATTTACGATATTCTATCGAGAAAGTCACCCTTACACTGTCACTTAAATCTGAACTTATTACACTTAAAACTTATTAACTAACGAACATTTAAATTATATCTCTGGGATGTGACTATAATTAAGGGATTTAATGTGAATTACTTAAGTACAGATTAGGTCTAATTTAATGAATCTTTCTGAGCGCGGCCGTAAGTCTCAGATTAAATGTAACTCGGCTGCCCACCTGCCTATTCAACTACCTAACATAAAAAAAATACATAAAATAGCGATAGGCTGGTCCCGGCGAAGGCCAGTCTACTCCTCGTAAGGGGGGACTGCCCGACCGCTACTAAGCAGCCCCCGCGACGTCGTGCCATACTGGGGTCAGGTTCCCATCCTGAAGCCTGACAGGGGCGTTACTGGAGGCGCATTAAGTAGCGCCTCCTACGAACCCCCGTTCGTCACCCGCGGGAGGAGGCCTCGTCGGCGACCTCCTCTCTTACCCGCTTGTCGGCCTCCTTCTGGGACATTACTGCCTCGCAGAAGGAAACCATCGCGTCCAGGACTCATCGTCACCGAGCATCGCGATGATGACGCTCGGAAGAGACAAGTCCCCTTCGATGACTGATGTCAGATCATGACGCAGCGCCGCCCATCTCGGGAACACCTCGAGGATGTGCTGGGCCGAGTCCACCACCGCGCCACAGAGCAACCGTTAGGCTTTTGCCATACGGCTGCCGCTCCAGGTCCTCCCCCCACCTCCGCATTAACGCCTCTTGCCCCAGTCGGCGAACTCACAAGATCCCGTCCAGCGTAAGATTCTCACCGAGAGAACTCCTATCCGAGACATAGGAGCGAATCTCGGTAAGAACCTCCGCCACAAGCTCCCACGGGGGGTCACCGGCCAGGGCAGTGGCTGCCGCCCACAATACCGTACGGTATCCCCGGATCACTCTTACTGTGATGACCCGGTGCGCCGAGCGCAGCAGGGCCTTATTCCTCGCGGTAAGGTGACCCGCTCAAATCTTCGTACGTCGCCATACATGGCACTAAATATGATGTAATGTGGGCTAAGCAGACAATAGATAGTAATAAGAAAACTTACTCTGTATCTCTTTTTCTTCTCTTTGGTACAACTTGTATATCAACGGGGTCGGTGGTGATAATCACGGGTCTGACTGACCCAAAGAAGTCTGTGATGGGCACTTTATTTGGGTCCCGCTTGAAGAGATCCCGTCGTACGCCCACCGTTGACAAACACGCACTTTTAGGACACACCGCTAGCTAGAATATAACAATAAATTAATAAGTATGGATTGCCTTACAAAATAACCTGCCTTACCAGGCCAGAACATATAGAAAATATTTAATGGAAAACAATTTATATAATATATTAAGAGTGACGGTGGTCTAGTGGTTATGGGCTCAGTCTCTTGAGTGAGAGGTCTGGGTTCGATCTTGACCCCTACAATGCCTTAAAATAGGCTTTTCTTAATTTCTATGTGCACCTGAACATGAGACCATCGTTTGCTCATCGGTGAAAGGAACATTGTGAGAAAAACTGCATGCCTGATGAGATTACAAGTCTTTGAAAGTGTGTGAAGTTCATCAACCCGCATTGGGCCAGCACATCGGTGAACTATGGCCCAAAACCCTCCTCGCCTCATTTCGAGGAGGAGACCCGTGCCCAGCAGTGGGATATAAAATGCAAATATGTACTACTTAAATTACTTTCAACAACAAATAATTTATAAGCTATTAATAAAATCCTGTCTATATTATTGTATAAACATTAAATATAGTTTATTGTATGGAAGACTTACAAATTCTGTCATTGTTCTCTTGCTGTTAGGATGAACATTTTCTAGAAATTCCAGGACATAATATGTGTATCTGTCTATGATGTATACTCCGATTGCTGAATCCACATGGTGCTGAAAATGAAAGGTTTGACTTTTTTAACATATAATATTGTGAAGCTGACATAATTCATTACCAAATGAAGAGATCCTATCACTGTTTTATCAGGAAAATAAATATTCTCAGGAAATTATTAAAATCATAGCAGTATATTCTGAATTAGATACAAACTTTACTTATATATTTTTTATATGTTAATTGAATAGATAAACTGGCAGACGAGTGTTGCCTATCCTGAGACAAGAGATGTTAAGCCTCGGTGCCAGTAATTAACCTGCCTGTTTTGGCCTTCTCTGTGAAACAAAGCAAAGCTGTTTGATGGGAGAAACAAGCCACCGGTAAATACTATCATGCTCCCTTAAATATTTTATAATGATTTTCACACTATTTTAAACTTCATTCCATACAGCAAATTATGACATTTAATTAGTAAGATCGCAACCACCATTTATAAATCCCACCAGTCAGCTTCATTTGAAATATTTTTATAAATATCTCAACTGCCGTCTTTGCAGCAAGTTTATTATTACCTACCGAAAGTGAATCTTCTCCAACCAAGCTGCTAGCTGTTGCAAGAATATTTGGAGAGTAGAACTTTTCGTACATAGAAGACGCTTGACATGTATCTATTATGAAAAATATTTCATTATATCTGAAATGAAATAATAACTGTTATTTAATTACAATAATTGTACTTAATTCAAAAATATTCATTTAACATAAAGAAACAAAACATGCATATTGGATAGGAATACATCTAGAACAATATTATAAAGACGTAAAGTTTGTGAGGTTGATTTGGAAGTTCTTTTACCAATAGAAGACACATTATTACAACTGTATTTTTATGTTAACACAGGCGAAGCTGCATGCAACAGCTAGTTAATATATAAGTACCTATATTTTAGTTGTATATAATATACAGCCTGATTTTTTGAAGAACGGACATAATCATGGACGTGATAGAACTTGGTTTTACCAATCAAAGAAAATTATATTCACCAAAAAAAACCACATAAATAACAAAATATAGACAAATGTAAATAATGCATTGTTGGCCTCAGAATATGGTCACCCTATTGTATTATCACGTGCATTTTACGCGCTAAATTTAGACAGACGGTGTGATGGTAGTGGTGTAGGTATAAAATAATCGAATGAACTATGATAAGTGGTAAATAAATAATGTATGTAATGTAAAGTAAATATGATCTCATTTTTCCTTCATACTTTGATCCTGGCTTAGGACAGACAAATCTACCTAGGTACCTACTAAAGTAATGATACAAGTTAATTTAATTAAATTGATTTATCTTTATCGTTAATCCTTTGTATTACGAATTTGAGACACATTTGATTTTTCATTGTGTCTGGGTGCGCGCGTGCTTAACGAAAGCCAAGGGTTTAATGTATTCACATGACGTTAGATAAAAGAAATTGTAGTACCTATGTACTTCTGGCGCATAAAAAAAATGGAATCATACTATTTACAACAATTGAAAATAAGATATTTACACAACCTACATAACTACTAAATTAATCTAAGTAAATTAGTACCTCCCCTAGTAAAGTGGATCACTTTTCACAGTCTCAAACGCTGTTGTTATCCGTGGTTTTAATTCTTCCCTATCTGCGTACTCTGTCACATAGACTAGGCGTTTGATCTCGCCCCACAGATAAAAGTCTAAGGGTGTTAAATCAGGCGAACGAGCCGGCCAAGACACGGGGCCTCCACGACCTATCCACCTCTCGCCAAACTGACAATTGAGATACTCACGAACACGAACCTGGTAATGCGCGGGAGCACCGTCCTGCTGGTAGTAGAGGTTACGGTGATAGATGAGAGGCACGTCATCCAACATATCATTCACCACATTTGACACAAGGTACGCGACGATTCGGAAACCTTTCGCGGTACAAGTCTATCGCACCACGTACACTGTCACCAGATAAAGCATAAGCTCTTACCATCTTCCAATATTCTCCATTTGAAAATTCATTCGACATGATTTAATATGTAATTAGTAATTACGTATTATACGCGACACGCGGTTGACACAAACAAAACATACGCTCCAGACAATGACGCGTATCGCACTGCCCTTTCTTTGTGAAAAGCCGACGGTCGACACCGGTCACCGGCCATCGCGCGCCGTATTTCTTAGGCCCCGTGCGCACGAGCGTTTTTTGACCGACCGTTAAAAAAGAGTTTGAATGGGACAAATGGATAACCATGTATCTGTTCACACGAAAGCGTTTTTAAAGTGAGGCGCATTTTTGTCAAGTGCTGTGGGATTTTCGACCTTAAGTGTTTGGCGTTAATTCGAATTGAGCATACCAAACTCCAAAGTCGGGTTTTACCGCGACACTTTTAAAACGCTCGTGCGAACGGGGCCTTAGGTATGGCTCGCGGTAGAACGTTCGGCCACTTTATTTTGTGGTTCGGCGTATTTGATGCATCGTATCTTACCTATTTCATAATACTGTGTTTACTTTAATTCAAGTGTGAAGGATAATTTTGAAAAAAAATAAGACCCCACTTGTGATATATTTTTGGAATGAGGATCTTTAGCTCTATACGCTACTTGAATATGTCCGTTCTTCAAAAAATCAGCCTGTATAATGTAACTATAATTATATAACACACTGTTATATTTATTTATTAGCCATTAATTTCATGAATTGTATTTATCTGTAACTATGACTTTTTGAAAAAAAAAGACAATTTTGAATAAAAGTTAAGGTTGAGTGATCAATGTGTTACAACACATTTACCAATTTTAAGATAGTAAGAGGAATCACCTTCGTTTTTGCCACATCTGTTCTAAGGCATCCGCTAGCTCTTGGCTGGTTATCTCTTCGGAATCTTGAAATTTTAAGAATCCATCACCGCCATGCCCTGTTAAGTATATTAATATGTTGCTGCCTTCATCCGTCAACAGCCTCTTGGACCTAGGTGTATCCGGGGGCACTCTACCAGTAAGCAACCTCACAAAATTCTCAACTGAAACCTATTTCAACAATAAAAATAAAATGATACATAAATTGCTTTTTTATAGAATTGGGAAATAACGGAGTACAGACAGTCACTTTACTATCTAGACAACCAGAATGAGGAAAAGACAGAGATTGGTTTTAGTTTTTGTAAGGAAAGTATCTAGATAGTAAAAGATTGATAAATAGGCAGCAAACCAAAAGTGACTATTTTTTTTGCTAGATTTGTTATCCTTTCATGCTTAAACTGATCCGATTCATAAAATGTAGCAAAAAGACAGATTATATTATAAGAACAGGTATCTATATAATCATTATAAATATGTAAATCATATAATGCAGGTGAAATTAAGGACAACAATTAGTAGTTTATGGTTACTTTTAACATTCTTTTATTCATTGTTCATTATCGAGACCTTTGTCCTTAACAGTTAAAGGCAATATAATACAGTTGAGTATAGTTTGCCCAGCAGGATTATATATTATTAATATTAAATATAAAATAAATGATAATTTTTTTATGTTAATATACAGTCGACTCTTGTTAATTCGAAACTCAAAGGACTCTTAAAATATCACGAATTATCGAGTGTTTGAAATATCAAATAGTTCGAAATTTTTGATCAATTATTATTTAGTAACTTCTATTCTTTAACAATGACACACATCCATATTCATAAAGTTAATTAATAATTAAAGAACTCTGCTACATTGGTTTGCTTCAAAGCACATTGCTCGCGGCTCCATAACTTTTTTAAGAGAAAAAGTGCCTGAAAAGCTTTGTGAAAAAGGTATTGAATTAGGCTCTGCCAAAAATTAATCTTTAAACAACCAACGAAAGAGTAACAGTAAGTAGTAACTTACTACTTTAAGTTTAAACTTGTCTCAAAATGTACTTTTTATTATATATTGTACAACGCTGAACTTGCAGAGAGAAAGAGATAGAAATATTGCATTTCTGTCTCTTTCTCTCTGCAATTTTGAATTTTGAATTATCACGTGTTTGACGCCGCGAATTAACGCGTCGTTTTGTTACGTAGCAATGATTTTTTTGTTCGAATTACCAAATGTATAAAAATGTATTGATTTAGTTTGAAATATAAAGAGATTTTCTAGGGAACTCGTGATAGCTTTGAATTATGGAGAGGTTCGAAATATCGCAGGTTTGAATGAACGAGAGTCTGAAAGAGAGAGAATGAAAAATATGCAAATATGATTCTGAAGTGGATACATACTATAAGAGGTACAACACTACAGAATAATGATTACTTTATAAGAAAAATAAAGCACTTACCTCATAGCCTCTATAGTCCACTTCTACATCATCACCATAAACATTAATTTGTTCATGAGCATTGTTAAATATAGTGGCTGGTCGAGGATTCCTGGGGTTGCAGGCCATATCATCAGATATCATCAGTATTATCTGACTGTCGGGTATACCCAGCCGTTTCACACTGCGATATATTGATAGCACGTTGGCCACATGCCGGTAGTTGAACCAAAATCTTGAAGTGTCCACTAACACTGCCCAATTGTTAGTATGATTCGATTTTTGAAAATTCTCAGGTATCTTGAAAAAAAAAGTTCGGTTGAAAAGTCGATATGATAAGCACAAGTAATTTTTTAAAATAGCTGAATTTACCTCAAAACCTTCACAATAATATAAAGTGCTCAGGATAAATAATATACATTTTTTCATTGGTATAGACATGTTGAAGACTACTAATATCGCTAGATAAAGCGATATACTCTAGAATTAGGTAGTTGCAAAGTAAAAGAACATAATATACATGGATATAATAAGGAGTTTTATGACACTCTTTAAAGTTTATTAAATTGAATAAATTGTTATTTGTATGTAATAGTAAAGTCAAATGTCAGATATGACTTAAGTCTAAAGTCAACGTGACGGCTCTGTACTCTGACCAGTGACCACAGAACATTTAATATACTTTTTTTCGTTCCATTGAAAGAAGCTAAGACCTTAGACCAGAGACCATGCTGCCTTATTTAACGTAATCAATGTGTGTTTTCCAATAACACCACTCACGTGCATTATGCGGCATAGAAGGTGGATGTTCCAATTATAGCATAGCTTCACACAATCGATTAAAAAAAATTAAAGCACAAGTGCTTCAAAAAATGATTGTGTAAAAACTAAACTAAAACTTTTTGGAAATAATAAAAAATTAGGAGGATGGCGGGAAGTGTCATTGCGTGCGGTTGTGGTTTTTGGTTTCCCGTTAATCAGTTGTTACTTTGTGTTTTGTTCATTCGGAGCGCTTTTCTAGTGTTTTTTTTTAAATCTAATCTGTATAATATAATAATCTGTATAATATAAATAATAACAAAAATTGTGGGGAACTGTTCAGTACATCTACCATGAGTTTTGTGACAAGCGTAAATAACGTAACTATAGTAGTTACGTAAAACGTAACACGAATAAAAAACTAAGTTATGGTATAGTTTTCTATTCGTGTTGTGTTTTTACGTAACTGCTATAGTTACTTTATTTACGCTTGTCACAAAACTCATGGTAGAGCTACTGGACCGGTTTTCTATAGTAATACTGTTCTAGCAATTTTCTATAAGGTTTTTTTTTTTAATAATCTGTATAATATATAATGTGATAGGTTGGCGAATATTGTGGTGGATTGAATGAGAATTAGTGATAGTTGATTGATGTGGGCGAAGCCACGCTCCTTGGTGTTTCCCGCCGTTACTCCAAATTGTAACACGACAGGCTTGGCAGCATGGCTTCTGGTCTTAGCCGGTTCCAACAGGAACAAATGTACAAAAAAACAATAAATGTCATGTCTTTAAAAAAAAAAAAAAAAGTGTCTAAAAATGAAAATTGAAATGCCACAATTACAACGTAAACATAGAATTTCTGTAATTTAGGTATATTTGACTGAAATCATGAGTATTCGTAATCCTAATACTTTAATGAGTGTGCCAGATGAACAATTTGATTATTTGTTCAAAATTGTGCTCATAGGTGATTGCGGTACTGGTAAAACATGCATTGTACAACGTTTGAAATCGGGTAATTTTATTGAAAGGCACGGAAATACCATAGGCGTAGACTTTTCTATGAAAACATTAATAGTGGATGGAAAGAAAGTCAAGGTAACTAAATAAATCTATATGTGTAATGAAATTATCAATAGCTGGTATCTAGTAAAACATGAATTAAACTTAGTTACAGATTTGGGATACCGCAGGCCAAGAACGGTTTCGAACTATAACGCAGAGTTACTATCGGTCTGCTAACGGAGTTATCATAGGTGAGCATAATTAATTCACTTTCTTAAGTTAAAAAAAAAAAAATATTATGCATTTACATCATTAAAATATAATTATTTGGCATGACTATGATTAAATGACACCACTTTTTTTAATCATTACTGTATTGTTACAAAATTTTCTTAACCGATGAAGAAACTGGAAAACAATGCATAATATAATATTGTTTCATTAATTTTCAGACTACAAAGTACATAATATGATATTGATTTTTTCTTCTGATAATTATAATATGATTAAGGAAGTCATACAAATAAGCTTCAACAAAATAAAAATAGCCTGTCTATAATACCATTTCCTTTGATCTCTTAAGTGAATAAAATATGATTTTGCAATTTGAAAAGTACAATTATAGCAGTAACCTAAATTAGAATTCTTTAATCCATTACATCATAAACTTATATTATTTCAAGTTATTGAAATATGTACTCAATATAAATTTACATTTCAAAATGGGTACCTATATTTTATTAGTTCTATCCTTTACAATGTCGGTTTTACAACCGAGCAGTCGGCGCTTAATATGGTGACTACCAACGCCCATAGACATCCGCACAATCAAAGGTTATGCAGATGTGTTGCCCTCCCTTTCTCCCCAATGGGTCAACGGAAACTTATAAACCACATGAAATGTGATACCATAGCTGTTACTTGAGGCTGGTGTTATGTGAGCGAGGGGCACTACCCCGGTTGAGCTGGCCCAATTCGGCTGCAAAGCAGCATGGCACTACCTCTTTAAGAAATTTATATTTACTCATACCTACATTTGCACATTTCTCCCTTGAAGAATGTGTACATATTCTCAAAATAAACATAAACAATGCATCTGAGTAATAATTGTTTATCTTTTTATCTCATACATTTATACAAATTGTCATGCTATTTTTTCAATAATAAGTACCGCACACTAGCAGTGAAGGAAAACATTGTGAGGGAATTTGAAGGCCTGATGAAATTAAACATCTTTAAGAGTATGTTATACACCACTCCCGTATTGATACTTACTCAATACTGGCTCGATATAGGTGAACTATGGCCTAACACCCTCCTTGCCTGATTTTGTGATATAGATTGATAATGATGATGATGATGATAATGATGATTTTTAATAATTCAATGATAATGACATTGTTTTAGAAGTATGTAATGATGATGATTATGATAATTCAATGTTAATGACATTGAAGAAGTATGTAATATTTAGGTAAAAAAATAATGTCAAAATAGTAATTATAAAGTTGTTAACCAAATGAATTCAAATTGTGGGAGGATATAATGATACACTCTAAATAGATCTATCCAAGCATTAGTCATGTTAAATGAATCATCAAAAGTTCTTGTCGTTATCAACATCAACAATACAAAAAATTGAAATTAACACATCATTATGTATTTTACAGTATATGACATTACGAAACGGTCAACGTTCTTATCTCTACAAAAATGGATAGAAGAAGTAAGACGGTACACATCATCAAATGTGATAGTGTCCTTGATTGGTAACAAATGTGATTTAATAGACCAGAGAGAGGTTGAGACGGATGAGCCTAAATCATTTTGTCGGTACGTCCCAGAAATTATGTTTGTGATGGAAACTTCAGCCAAAGATAACACAAATGTTGAGGATACATTTAGAAGCTTAGCAACAGAGTTAAAGGTAAGTTAAATTCAGTAATGACATTAATTAAAAGATTATTTTATAATTGTGTGCTGAATAGAATTAGATGTTTCATTGAAAGCAGTAATCTTATAACTTTATGTATTTGATAGCTGTTTCCTGCAGCTTCGCCCGTGTTAACTTAGATAGAAATTTATTTATTTCTATGGATAAACACGCACATACTTACAGATGTAGATGTTAGGTTGTAGTTTAGATTTTTAAAATTTTCGTTTTAGAAGTTAATGTTCCACACTACACGCCACTATGAACAGATGGTTACACTAGAAATTAGATTTCTGTAAATGTCATTGGAAGAAACATACTTTGAAAGAGCCAGGAATCATGTTATATATTTCACTGTTCATATGTACTAATTATTTGACCAGTTTAGCTTCAATTTGCCTTAAAAAAAAACCTTTATTTGCAGAGACAGCATGACAATAGCGAAGGCCCACCAGCGGAGTCAGATTCAGTGGTGCTCGGAGACAGTCACACAGTGAACAGATGCCAGCCATGCCGTTCATCTTAGGTAAAATTAGTCTATCATGTCTTACTTTTCATTCTTTCAACCAAATATTTTGCCATATATGGCTATGATGTATATAATATTGTCACAAATTGCCTACCTATTATAATATATTTTAAGGGTGCTGTTCTTTACACATTTGTGATTGAGTGAATCTCTAATGTAGTGTAATAAATGTAAAAGGAACGCTGGATGTTATGCTATATGAGTTTGAACTTCATCCATCAAATTAACTAATTATTGCCTTGCTAATGTTAGTGTTCTTTTTACAAATGTAATGTCACAAACATATTGTGGCACTGTAACTTTGGCACTGTAATTGATGGCAAAAAGTTCTTATTTAAGAATAGAGAAATGTATTTATTATTAGATGGCGACAATACTTTTTAGTATACTTAGATGTTTTTTTTTCGTCATTAAAAAAATGTTTACTTATTGTACCAGTGTTGATAGAGATTGAACATTAATTTATACTTTCCATTTTTTTCATTTTAAGTTAGAGTTGTGCAGAGTGTAGATAAACATGAAAAACATAGGAGTAAAATCTCTACTAAAAGTGAAGAACAAAATAGAAATAAATAAAAATACGAAATTTTTCGTCACAAATAAAATGCATGCATTTTTCACTTAAAATATAAAAAAATAGTTTTTTTTTCATTATCCTAATGTGTATGTGCAGAATATGTAAATAAATAGTATAAATATTTAAACTTAAGTTTAATTTGACGCATAGCTGTATCTATTATAATTTGATTATAATTATAAGTAATGAGAAAAATATTAATTAAAATACAAGAACAATTAACACTACCTCTTTTTTTATAATTCTTTACGTAGCCAAGTATGTAGGATTTGGAAAAAAATATTTAACATCTTTGTACTGACACTAATACGTAAATAGCAACACTAAATATTTTTGTTGGCGAATTATTTATAATTCGTGTGTGTTGGGCCATAGTTCACGATGCGCTGGTCCAATGTGGGTTGGTGAACTTCACACTCATTCAAAGCCTTTTAGAATTTTATCAGGCATGCAGGTTTCCTCACGATGTTTTCCTTTGAGTCATAAATGAAGCAATAATTTAAATGGCCAGTGTTTTTATTTTTTCACACCACACACACACACTTATAGTTCTTCACAGACTTATAGTTCTAAAGAGACCAGTTAGGTACATTTTTTTTTCACTGGGAAATGCTCTGAGGCATCCCGCCTGGGGAGTGGATCTCCCCAGGTGGGTATGTGGGACTCGCTGCACCCGAAAGATGGTAAATGGACGCAGCTCTACCCACTAAAACCCGGTGAGTACTACCAGTGCCGCCTTGGTGAGGTGCCCCGGATTTGTGAAGCTAACAGGGCACCTCGACGGCTAGTCAGTCCCGCAAGGGACCGACGCCACCTCTACAGAGGGGCTGTCCCGCACCACAGAACAACCCCTCCCAACGTCGGGACAGTACAATGGGGTTAGGTTCCCATCCTCACCCCTTGCCACCTGCTCTTTTGTCCCCTCTTCTCATAAGAGGGGTACAAAGAGCCCCCTCGGCTCAATTAGCTTCGCCCAAGGTGCCGGGCTCACCCTGGGCTACTAAGCCCCACCGCCACGTCAAGGCCTGAACCATGGTGGGGAGGTACATAATATTCTACTAATTAAATGAAAAGTCGAAAATATAATCTATACAAGGTAACTATCATTATTATTAAAATGTCTAAAATCTAAATGTGGGAGAAAAAACAAGCTTATACGATCACTAATAAAGAACGAAAGAGAGAGAGCACGTTTTTGAAATTAAATGTCAAAGTTTTTCATCATTTACTTCTATTATTTTCATTTAAAGGCATTAGCTACTAGGCTATTAGCCATACAAAATACAATATTCGGTCTGTAATACGGAGAAATGGCGGGAAACCCCCAAGGAGCGCGGCTTCGCCCCTCTAGCCCCCATCAATCAACTATCATTCCACATTCCATCCACTCAAGGCAGTCCACCAAAATATTCGCCAAACAATCACATTATATATTACTCAGATTCAGTTTTTAAAACAAACACTAAAGAAAACCGCCAGAACAGCCCTACTAAGAAAACTACTCCAGAACGGTACTCCACAAGATTCGCCAACCAATCACAATATTATATATAAAGATCAAGTTTTTAAAATAAACACTATAGAAAACCACTCTGAATGGACAAAACACAAAATAACAATTAATTAACGGGAAACCAAAAAAACACAACCGCGCGCCCCGATGCTTCCCGCCATTTCGTTTTTCATCACCTTCACGTATTAAGGTTAGAGGTAAGGAATACCATCTCTTTCTATCAAAGGGTCCGTCGAAAAGTCTTAAAAAAAGATGGGTGATAGCGCTATAGTAGCACGCGGTGGTGGGTTTTAAATGATTTATGACGGATTTTATCGCGGTTTATTAAGATTTTTACAAGCCCGACGTTTCGGATACTTTACAGCAACCATGGTCACGGGAGGACTGAGGTACGGGAGGTGTAAAGTATCCGAAACGTCGGGCTTGCGTCGCGTAAACATTAGAAAACATATTAACCACTTTTATTTTATAAGAAACTAATTTATTTTCTATATAAAATTGTCCACATACTCATAAGATATATTTTTTGTCTTCACTATTCTATTGCAAAATTATTATTAATTTGTAAATATAATTTAACGTTTACTTTTTGTAGAGAATCAGTTTCAGTAATTATAGATATTTTTAAGTAATCTCTAATAGAGACTGATTTTTGCCATATATTTTAATCGTCAAAAATCTTCGATCAACAATAGCCACTAGATATCGGGTCGGCGCAAAAAATCCGTCTCGGTAAATAAGAGCTCACTTGGGCTCTTATTTCCTTTAGTTCGCTTTAAACACAGCCAATGTAAACATGTCTCACAATGACGCAGTGTGCTTTCAAAACTTGCAAAATAGTGCCCAATATAAACAAAATGTAGCTGTTTATAAGTATATATTCACGTGGACAGTTCTTAGCTTTGATTTTGTACGTGACACGGTATCTAGTTGCTATTGTTGAGCGAAGTAAAAAAATCTACGATTATTTTTAATATAAAACAATCGGTGCACAGGTATATATATTAGGTATATACCTATGTATGTATGTAATACCTATAGCCTAGCCATAACTCTACATATGAAATACAATAGATTTAGTAACCTGTATGTTTTTAAGGTGCTTATGTTCTAAGTAATACGTGTTTACGAAAACAAAATATGTCAGCAAAGCATGGAATACACATTATATCCGCGAATTAATACTTTACTAGCGATTTTATCTTCCAAGATAATTCCTCCGCTGTGGAGTACCTTCGAACTTGTTTATTATACGTAGGTATACTCTTATTTATGAGTCATAATTATTGTCAAGTTTCGTTCGAAATCGTTTTGTAATCGCCTAACTTAAATCCGTCCAGGTTACTTGGTTCGATGCCGGAATCTATTCCAGAATTGCCAGTTTATTTCAAGTAAATTTGGCATTTAGTTTTACTTTTTTTGCCAGGTTTTTTATATTTTTTTTATATTGTACGCATATCTCATGTTGAACGTGATGGTGTTATAAAAAATAACATTTTTTTCGTCAAATTGTGTTTTTTTTTCGATTACCCTCATCAATTTAATTTGGAAAGCATTATCTGCATACGAAATTTAATCTCAATCTTTAAAAATTATATTGATTTAAAAATCTACTAAAATTGAAAATGTGTATTCCAGCCTTAGTATTTTGGTGCGTATACAATATAATACTGTAGCCTAATAATAGTTGGATCAATTCTATGAAAATGCAATGTCAAGTAACGTGAATTGTTTTTTTATTTTATTTATTAAGATCTGGATACAAGTCCGTTGCCCAACGTGAATTGTATTTTGTAAGTGTTGCCAGGACTTGGGGATTCATTTTATGATACCCCAAGTTACTAGTTAACTAAATTGATTCTAATGAAGTGTTTTCCTTAAAACTTGTTACAAATCTACTGCTTAAATTAATTTCAAAACCATTATTTTCACGACCATGTGTATAGATACAAAATAATATTATTGTATTTATTTTTAATAGTCTCTGTTACATGTAGTAAGAGAATCTCGAAGATTATATTGACGAAATTAAAAACAAGGTTTTTCTTGTGATATTCTGTATTTTATTTTGATTTAAGTTATACGTAAATAAAATGTATTTCATATTTGTTTTCAATAAATATGGTTCTGTTAACATATGTATCATTTACCCTCTAGAAGAAATTTACACTATGATTCTTGGTATCGCTGACAATAACGTCGAGTTGTTTCGTCACATGGATGCCAGATATCCAGCCGAACTTGCCAGGTTCTGTGCCCAATCTTCCGAAAACCCGGACCAGTTGTCCATTTGGCTTGAATACTTGCACTCGGCAATTGCCAGAATCACCAACGAGGATGAATCCCATGGGATCAACAGCTAGGACTTCTGGCTGCCTGAATTGTCCCTTTCTGTTCCCCAAAGACCCGAATTCTGCGACTTTATTCTTGTCTTGCTTGTTGTATACTTTAACGCGACGGTTTCCGCTGTCCAGGATGATGACGCGGTCATTGGTGACAGCTACGGAAGTAGGGGCGTTCAGCTCAGTACAAAGTACTTGTTTTGTTTCCCAAACGCTGGCCGTTTGTGACGCCTGTTGCCTCATCGCTACTCCAAACTGATCAACATATTTCCCATCTGGTTGAATAACCTGCATATAGAAAATAAATAATGTTTCTTTTTTTTATGTCATTCAGGCAACCGAGCAGTCGGAACATTATGGTAACTACCGACGCCCATAGACATCCGCACAACCAAAAGACGTGCAGATGCGTTGCCCTCCTTTTCCCTATCCCCCCAATGGGCCACCGGAAACTCACAAACCGCACGAAACGTCATTTGTCGGTTTTATATGAGTGAGTGGTACTACCCCGGCCGTGCCGTCCTAATTCGGCTGCAAAACAGCATGGCACTAGCTCTTACAAATTGTTTCTTTTCGATGTAAAACTAATATTTAGGCGCAGCTATGCCTCGAATGTGGCGAAGATAGCATGACGTTGTCATGTCGTGATGCCCGCACTACGCCGCCGCTTTGGAATCCTTTTGTGCATGCGCTTGTACAATTTTTTATCATCATTTAATATTAACATAGATGTTCCACATCTACCGAGCGTTCCGATGACCAACATTTTTTTTATTGTCACCATCTCCAAAAGGTCGCATATGCCTATATAACTGATAAACAGCGATTGTGGCTACAGTTGAAACAAAGTTGATTAACAAGTTGCCATTAATACAATTTTAATACTTCGTCTACCTAAACTCTGATATTCACTCAGTATTAAATCAATCTTCTCAGGTTTAGGTCAAACGAGTGTTTGTCACAAACATTAGTCACATTTTGAAGAAAATCAAATAAATTGGTTTACAAAACCTGAACTCTGTCGTTTCCAGTATCAACCACGTAGATGAGGTGTTGAGCGTTGTCCGTTGCGATTCCTTCTGGGGACCGGAACATGCCCACGCGGCTGCCTTTCTGTCCAATGGATCGGATGAACTCCCCTTCTTTGGAGAACACATGTATGCAGTGCTTCCATTTATCTGCAATGATAATATACTTTTATCATTCTTATATGAAATATCTACATATTTAATGTTGTTGTGTACATAGGCTGCACTAAAAGTATCGGGAATGGAATATTTCCACTGTTCCTGTCATATTAAAATCTCTTTAATTGAAAACTCCTTGGTTTTAAAAATCGAATACCATTTATTTATTTAAAAAAAGATTCTCGGTCTTGTCACAAAGTCTAGTCAAACTTGTTTAGTCGTTGAGAAAATGGAATTGACTCGAGAAAATTCTAGAGCGATGATTTATTATGATTTTCGAAGTGGTTTAACACAAAAACAGTGTGTTGACCGGATGATTTAGAAGCATTTGGTGATGAAGCCCCATCCAAAACCACAATTTATCGCTGGTTTGCTGAATTTCAACGTGGACGTGTCAAGCTCAGTGATGATCCCCGTCAAGGTCGTCCAAAAACGTTGATGCTGTGCGTAAGCTGATTGAGGAAGATCGACATGTGACATACCGCGAAATTCAGGCAACTTTAGACATAGGCATAAGTCAAATACAAATAATCTTGCATGAACAATTAGGTGTAAAAAAGTTGTTTTCCCGATGGATACCGCATTTGCTCTGTGAAGAGCAAAAAGCGGCTCGCGTTACTTGGTGCGTCAGAACTCTCGAAAGATTCCACGCAGGATCTTCAAATGCTGTATACAACATCGTATCAGATGACGAATCCTGGATATACGCGTACGAACCCGAAACAAAAAACCAGTCACGAGTTTGGGTGTTCGAAAATGAGTTAAAGCCAACAAAAATTGTTCGTTCACGGAGTGTTGCAAAAAAAATGGTGGCCACGTTTGTCTCCAAAACCGGTCATGTTGCGACTATTCCTCTTGAGGGACAAAGAACGGTTAATGCAGAATGGTATGCTAGCATTTGTTTGTCACAGGTCGTTTCTGAACTCCGTAAAGAGAACTGCAACCGCCGCATCATCCTCCATCACGACTATGCGAGTTCTCACACCGCGCACAGAACAAAAGAGTTTTTAGAGCAAGAAAACATAGAATTATTAGACCATCCGCCGTACAGCCCCGACCTAAGCCCTAATGATTTCTATACTTTTCCTTGATTCCCGAAATTTTCAATGCCGCCCTCGTATCTAATATAATGTTTTCATACAAAACAAATAATATTAACGTTATTTGTTCTGTATTCTATTCCGGTGATATGATCGATAACTTCTACTAGTATAAAAGCGTAAAGATTTTCAATAAAATATATTATTAAGACGAGGCATTCGAATTTTTGGCAGTGTAGGTACCTTTCGATATTCTGTGCAAAGTAAGTTAACTACGTGAATGAAGTTTTAGTATGTTATTTTTCATCATATTATATTCTAACGAATAGGGATAAGAAATGACGATTACTAAAAATTACCCCGATAGATTTTCATTCCAAAGCCATTTATTTTTTTGCAAATTATTCCGTAACTATTTGTTCATACTTCGAAATTTTTAGAACCGATAGTTATGACTTGGGTATCTAAAGAATTGAGAAAATCTTGTTATTTACTTGCGTAGTTTATTTTATCTCATTTATTTCATACTTTCGGGGCTTATAGCGCATACGCAGGTGTTCATTTGCAGCGCCACTGTATTTATGTCTCTTTTGCGCACTAATGAGGGAATTATTTTCGGGTGCCTCGTCTTAAGCTATAGAAATATATTTTACCTGTGACATAAATCTCTCCCAGATTTTTCATGAACGCAACGTTGACGGGACATAGCATGTCATCGCAAGACAAGCGAGTGACAATTTTGGCCTGGGACCGCTCCACCACGATGACGCTGTGACTGTCCATCCCGCAGATGTAGAGGTGGTTGTTCCAGGGACTCACTCCCACTCCTCCCGGCCTTGAGGTCTTACGCCATACATAGTGAGGAACGAAATTGCGGGACCTGAAAAGTAGTTGATTCAGTTGATATGAAAGATAGTGTCGTTCTGATCGCGATCAGCTTATGAAGGCGACAAAAACCAAGATCTATTTCTGGATTAATATCCAGAAATAGATCTGGAATACATGGATGTAGCTAAGTCATAATATATATACGGCTGATATATATATCAGCCGTATATATCAGCCATCCAACTGAAATGAAAGCATCGTTTAATCTAGGCAGATTCTCCAGCGTATTCTAAGCGGAGATATTCGCAATACAAGGATGCGCCAATATGATTAAACAAAACATCATTAGCGCACATAGGATTGAGAAGGCAGTCATATACAGTGACAGTCAAGCGGCACTGAAGGCCCTCAGTAAGAGGGAGACTACCTCAGCACTGGTCAAAGAATGCAAAAACGCTTGACAGCAAGAAGACTAAAGAGTTGCTTAAACTTAATAGGAACAACATCAGAACAGTTGTAGGAATATTGACGGGACACTGCCCACTCAACAGACACCTGTCAATAATGAAGCTAACAGAGGACCCTCTATGTACTAAGTGCAAAGAGAAAGAAGAGACCAGTCTGCACTTCATAACGGAATGCCCAGCATATGCATACGCAAGATGGGAGCTGTTTGGAGCGGACGAGCTGAAGAAGGAAGATTTAGCATATCTAACTATAAGTCAGCTAAGTAGTTTTTGTAGATCAACAAGTAGGTTTGAGGGGGTGATACCGGAGGGGTAAATGATAACCCGTCCCCGCATCTAATCCCAGAGGCGAGCCTGGGGAATTGGGTGAAATGGTCCCGTTAATGAGGACTGATCATCCGTCTGGCCTCGCTGGTGTCCCCACCCTTAAATAATAATAATAAGTCATAAAATTCTAGATCTTTCCACACAATATATTTGGAAGAAACTTTAATTTACTTCGCTTCAGCGTGCAAAAAAAGCGAAAATACAAATAAGTAAAACAAAGCTACGAATAGGATAGTGTGCTCCAAAACATCAAAACTTGTAGAGCCAATGTGTTGAGCAATGTTTCGGTATATTGGAGAAGATTGTTTATATGAAAAAGTAAATGCATGGATTGTAAGAGGCCCCTACCCCTGTACCCTAAATTGGCCAATGCACTAGCAAAAGCAGTATTGCTGTTGCTAAACGCCTCAAATGGGTAGAATGGATATTCTTTTCCAATATAACACTCTGATAGTCTCATATCGATCCTTTATATTATTTCTATGTTTGGTGAATGTAGCTTCTTAATATTATTATTAAGAGGCTTATTTTTAAAAAGGTAGTGCCCGACCGGGGTAAATCTCGCTCACATAATACCGGCGTAAAGTGACAGCTACGCTGTCGCGTTTCGTGCGGTTTGTGAATTACCGGTGGTTCATTGTGAAGATAGGGAAAAGGAGGGCAACGCATCTGCATAATTTCTGGTTGTGCGGATGTGTATGGGCATCGATAGCTACAACTGCTCGTTTGCCCTCTTATGCTATAAAAAACTGACTTACCTGTAGTGTAGAATAAGGCTACCTTCACTTTCCATTGGGTCATATTCTTTAGCTGCCTCAGGTAAAGGTTCATCTGATTCAGCGTCACAAGGAGTGGAACTGTCAGACTCGATGCGAAAGTTTTCTTTATCGAACACTATACTCCCTGCGTCCCATTTGGATATTTCTGATAATAGTTGTATTGTATTTTGGTGCAAATTCATGAATATTGATACCTAGGAAATATCATCGCTATTAAGAAGTGTAAGAAATGGCAGATGTACTGATGCCACGTGATGGTAAGACATGGTCGTCGACGTCGCCCATAAACATGAACTAGCTAGCTATCCTGAGACATAAGATTTTAAGTCTCGGTGCCAGTAATTACACTGCCTGTCGTGCCCTTCTCTCCAAAACACAGCAAAATTGTTTCACGGGAGAAACAAGCAAGATGGTGGTACCCGTACATGATGGCAGAAGTATTTTGCTTGTGTATTTCTTTTGGTGCTATGTAATTTTAGGTTGAAATATGTCTATTATTTTTTTATTTTTGAGACGCCTTGTAACATTTCTTCAAAATTCAAAAATTCAAAATCACTTTATTGCCTGATTTACAATAATCTAGCTAAAAGTTCGAAACCTCCTTTTAAGTATAAAATACCTGTGTTAGGAGGCTACGTTCTTCCACATTACAAAGTTTAAATTGCAAATTGTAGTTAAACAGTTTTCTTCGAATAAATAATTAATAAGTACCTTTTCATCATCCGAAGATTCTTTACTTTGTGCCATGGCTTTATTAGCTACGTCCCTGGCTTCATTCAAAGATGCCTGTAAAGCTAATGCTGAAAA
This sequence comes from Helleia helle, assembly GCA_963853865.1. Classification (NCBI taxonomy): domain Eukaryota; kingdom Metazoa; phylum Arthropoda; class Insecta; order Lepidoptera; family Lycaenidae; genus Helleia; species Helleia helle. Next base: position 10,517,287 of record OY971433.1, on the reverse strand, counting down.
GTCTCCAGATTTTTGTATCTGTGCTGCTTCTGTTAATAAAGCCATCTTCGTCGCTAAAATTGAATTTATCTTTTCCTCCGCTGTATCATTTATTTGTTCATTTATACGTTCACATCGATCCTGTTATTAAGTATTCGTATTATTATTATATTTTTCTAAAAAAAACAATAGTCTCAAGGAACTTAAAATAAGAAGTTAAAGGTTTAAAGAAAAAAAAAACAATTTGAAATTAGTAAAAAATAAAACCTTAAAATGTTCAATTTTATGTTCAAGGCGATTAGCTGCCGAGTCCAATTGTTTTATTATAGAACCAATTTGTGTGCGCATATCCTCCAAATGATTAGACCAGCAAATTTGGCAAAACCTCTGAAAAAGATTTGAAATAAAAAAATATTAGCAAATTCAAGGCCGCTTCTCATAAGCATAATAAACCACTGTAAGAAACGTCACAGAAGATGAAGTAAAAAAAAAAAAAAAAGTTTTTTCTCTAGAAAAAAGCATGTGAATATACTGAGCCATTTCTATATTAGATTCTTTATCACACCTTACCTCCTTTTTTTTGGATGGATCTATGCTAACGGCCCGAAGGCCCTAATGCTACATCGGATTAGTGTGAGCCCATTTGGCTCACTTTTGGTTGGTAAAAGTGGGGGGTTGACCCCGCCAACCGTGCAGTCTGCGACCACACGGCCTCCTGGCGTCGGGTTGGACCTTACCTCCTATTGCATAAATGTTAACAACTTCTTTTATTTCATGAAGTCTACTTACCAACTTACAATGTTCACAGTGGGTAACGTCAGCAGTATCACACATGGTCTTACAGTGCGTACACCGTATACCACCAGCAAATAAGTCCACACTCTGCATGCCCGTACTGGTGGGCGTCACCGGTGGGGTTTCTGGTTTGGTCGGTGTACCACTACTTATGCCAACCATCTGTAATAGTGTATCTATGTACAGGTTCGAGGGTAGCTCTTCCAAAAAATGTGGACCGAGCACCTGTATCTTGGTACGGCATAGCGGGCATTCTATCACTGGTAAATCTGAAAGTTTTAAAACATATTATAATCTATACTATCCTTAGTTATAATCCTACTTAGTAATATTATAATGTATAGATGTATGTTTGTTACTCTTTCACACTATAACTACTGAATGGATTTTAATGAATCTTTACACTAACATAGGTTATACATCAGAATATCATATCGGAAATAATTTATGCCTGTGCACGGGAATGGGAAGTACGCGGGTGAAACCGCAAGGCGCTGCTTGTTTTTATAATAATGTGAGCTACCATGATTTTAAAATAGGCATCAATTGGCACACAATTTAACTTGATATTAAGTGATAATATAAACGAACATGGCATGATAGCCAAAAATATTCTTGATTTGTTTTATGAATAGTTCCTGATTGTGTAGTCTTGGGAAAGACGGTATAAAGAATTTCAATCTTTTGACGTAAAACATTAAAATATTATAGTTAAAATACTGTCGTGGAGAGTAAATTATTGTGCTTATTGAAAACTATGTAGGTACAGCAGTAGACAGATTTTGTGTTAGTGACGATTATGCATTGCCAAACATACTACTTAAATCTTATCCCATATTAGAAAAATCTCATAGTTATCATATTCCCTCGGACCAGTCTTTACTTTATAAACACCATCGAGCATATAACCGGATAGAGTAGTAATGTGCGGCATAAAATTCTGAAACTGGTCAGTGATTTGTCACTGACGTAATAGCAATTCAACATCCATCAATGGCCATCAGTGAACCAATCAGAGCGCAGAACCGGCGCAGCGTCGCAGCATTTTATAGTAGTAGCATACAAAACGCATTTCATTACCGCTCTATTCCGTTTATATGCTCGATGTTAAACACTTACCAGCGACATATATTTGTAGACATGCAAAGCAAAAGGTATGTTGACAGGGCAACATTTTAGGGTTCTGAAGGACTTCCAGGCACAACGCACATTGTACCAAATCTTTGATGCCTCCAGCGGACAATCTGTAAATTATATTCAATTGTCATTTGAATACGAACCAAAACATTTCGTACAGAATTTTTGAACGAAATCTGTCCTTGACTTTCCAATATAAAACTTTGTACGTGTGCTTTTTAAAAATATGCATGGCTTAACACTATTTTTACCGTTTTTGAACTAATGTACATATTACACTGGTAGCTACATTGGAAACTATTCTTATGCACTAATATCATAACTTTACGAGCAATTGCGTCTTACTTCCGTGGCTTAGACTCAGGAACGGAAAAATTCACAGATCTGGATGCTTGAACTTGCTTAAAGATGGGTTGAGGGCTTGGAGTACTCAGACCATTCTCATCATCTCGTTGACTGTTCCAGCGTTTCAGTGTGAAAAAGGGTTTTTTCTTCTTTTCAGCCATTATTAACGCGAGTGTCCCGTTGAGTATTTTAAAATAATGTCATAATAACAATATAATCGGTAATTTTGATTTGGTTGTTGATTACGCAGATTTGATAAGATACGTGTCGATAGCGTTATCTGATTACAATTGATACTAGTGTGAATACAATTTATGGCATACAATCATATCCTTATTGTAGTCGGAATGAGGGTGATATAAGATAGTATAATAAAAGATAAAGAGATGGTTTTCACTTTTTCATTTAAATTCGGAACCCTTAAAGATTCACAACTGGAGATTACGTGGCCCTACCTACGTGCATACGATATTAAGATTTGAAGGCTTGCCTCCTTATAGGATGATCGGGGAAAAGCTATATCATTCATTAGGCGCAATTCGGCTGCAAAGCAACATAGCACTACCTCTTACTATATTATTACCTATTTCATCTGAACGTCCATTCCATGTTTTGAAGAGCTAATAAGAATATGCTAAAATTAATATTAGAGAGTGTTATAGTTTTTAAAAAATTAATTACACAAACAATATCTAATACCAGCTGACAGCCCGCGGTGAGAAGGGACTATGAGGGACAGCCCTGCGGCCGCCGACCGGTTGGCTGACCCAAATACCGCTGAAAGGACGAAGTAATGAAAGACCTACGCGCCCTGGGCGCCGTAAATTGGGAGGAGATCGCACAAAACATGGTGCGGTGGCGCCTCTCGTATCTCTCGTATCGGAGGCCATGGATCCACTTCGGGTCGTTGAGCCAGCGGAGTAAGTAAGTAATGGTATATCGCATTCATATCGCGTTATATAAATCTTCACATAGTATAAATTAAAGTCGCTTTTTGTGTTGGTTGGTCTGTTTGTGCATCTACATTTTTCCTAACCACTCGCCGGATTTTGATACGGTTTTCACTTTCGGATTCGTTATGAACTAGAGCAGGTTCATAAGTAGGTAGATATTATACATTTTATTATAGAAAGTAGAGAAAAGTTTGTTTGTTTGTTCTCACTACGTTAACACTTGTTCTTTTTTTTCTTTTACGCCGGGAAATGCTCTGAGGCATCCCGCCTGGGGAGTGGGTCTCCCCAGGCGGGTATGTAGGACTCGCTGCGCCCGAAAGATGGTAAGTGGACGCAGCTCTACCCACTAAAACCTGACGAGTGCCACCAGTGCCGCCTTAGTGAGGTACCCCGGATCTGTTAAGCTAACAGGGCACCTCGACGGCTAGTCAGTCCCGCAAGAATAACCCCTCCCAACGTCGGGACAGTACAATGGGATGAGGTTCCCATCCTCACCCCTTGTCCCCCTGCTCTTTTGTCTTATAAGAGGGGTACAAAGAGCAGCTCCCTCGGCTCAATTTGCTTTACCCAATGTTCTGGGCTTAGGCTACTGAGCCCAAACGCCACGACAAGGCGCCTTGGGGGGGAAGTGACAGGTATACAATAATTATCATCAATCTGGATACGGATTTAATCTAAGTTATCGCGGGCGAAGATGCGGGCACTAGCTAGTACATAATATACAATATTTATAATCACTTTTTGCACGCGCCTTAAAGTAGACAAAACTGTGATTTTATTCAAATTCAACGAATAATCACCTCAAAATGAGGACTTTAAACTCATTAACACTAAAATCTAATATTTATATTTTGGTCGCCTTAGTGGTGAGACTGAGGCTATACCGAAATATAGTGGGTTCAAAATCTCCAAGCTATTTGATAAGTGCCGATATTACAAATGTGTAATATTATCTATACTTATATAATACGGCTGAAGATGTTTTGATTGTACGCACTAATGTCCGAAAGTAACAGTGACATTTTAAAAAGTCTCCTTGCATTTAGGTAATACGTCAATTATTAAGGAAGGCTATTTATTTTAGAGTACCTAATGTTTTATTTCCAATTTCGGAGCGGGTGAAACCGCAACAAATACCTAGATACCTACCTAGATATTTTATACCTTAGATTTATTTCCGTAGCATTCGACGCAGGATCTTACAAAACCAGTTCGGGTATCAACATCGGCTTTTATAATATTGATGTATGCATTGAGTGCAGCCCAGCTCGCACTTGACTTTATTGAATATATTAATAAAATGAATAAATTCAATAAATCCCTAAAATATAAGTATTACGCTTTCACAAACGATGTAGGCCTGTGGGTGACATCTTCGCTTTTTATATTTTAAAGAGCTTAAGGATCCTCCGAATAAAACTTCGAACAAGTGACGTTAATGGTTTTTATTTTAAACTAAATGAACGGTAAACGATAATGTGGTCAGAGGGTCAACATAATTCGACAGGTTGACAGCTCCTGACATCGGATTTACTGATGCACTTTGTAGCGGGATGTTTGTATAACCATGCTTATTTCTTGGCGTATTTCGGAGAGCAGGATGGTATAACTAGTGTGATTACTGGCACCGAGACTCGTCATCATCGAGCATAGAACCGGAATAGAGCGGTAATGTTATGTTTTGTATGAAAACAAATTTCGACAAATTTGTGCTGTGACGCTACGCTAGTTCCGCGCTCTGATTGGCCGACTAATGGCCATTGATGGATGATTGGCCTATGGGACGTACATACAAATCACTCTTTGGTTGGTTGGATTGCTATTACGTCAGTGATAAGTCACTGACCAGTTTCGGAATTGTATGACTCACATTACTCTATCCGTGCTCTATGCTCGTCTTACGTCGTAGAATAGGCAACGTATGAATGACATGCGTCTTTCATAGATGTCTGAATTAGTTTATGTTAATGGGTGACGTTTACCACATACCATCAGGTGGGACGTCTGATAGTTTTCCTATCCAACTAACACAAACACGCTACTGTTATTACGATATTTGATTTATTCCTAGAAGTCATGATGCGTATACCGTTATAGTAGTGGCAAATAATAATAATAATAATAATAACTATGGACGCTTTCACACCACGTCAATCTGGTCCCGTGGTAAGTTCTCGAGGAACTTGTGTTACGGGTACCAGGCAACGGAAATATATTTAATACTTTTATACTATACATATATTTAAGATTTTTATTATATAATACACATCCATGACCCAGGAACACAGAAAATATTTTTGTTCCCTGGCAGGATTCAAACCCGCAACCTCCGGGCTTGAGCGCCAACGCGCTTACCACTGAGCCACAGAGGAGCAAAGAGATCTAATTTTCCCTCAACACTTATGAATGAATAAATGAATGAATCGCTTACGCTAGGAGACATTCGGAAGTTTTTCAAAATTGTCCAGATGTAGGCAACTTCGGTGATATTTGACTCCATATTTTCTATTCACGTGTGGAAAAAGCAGTACCGTTGATGCGTAGGCAACTCATTAACGCCTGAGTTTGCCAGTTTGCTATTTAATCTATAATTTAAATATTAAAGCTTGTGAGTGTGGATGTAGGCGGTAATTTCAGAACTACTCGTCCGATCAAAAGTGGTAACCAGTCATAGGGACTGCCGATAAAAGTGAAAACAAAATTAATTATATTATTGCGTTTCTTAGAAAAGGTTTCTATTTGTGTCAATAGATGTCACTTAACGTCACTAAATCGCACAATCGGTTTTACTTCAAAATAATAATATAAAGGCCGGATTTTATATAAGTAGTATACAATAATTGTGAATCGGTTGCAACTCCAACAGTGCCTCTACCATTAGTTTTTGTTACAAGCCCAAATGACATAACTATAGTAGTTACGTAAAAACGCAATACGAATAGAAAACTAAGGTATGGTATAGTTTTCGATGCGTGTTGTGCTACTATAGTTATGTCATGTGCGAACTCATGGTAGAGGTACAGCAGGGATGTTTCAATTGTTGTAAAGTTACGGCCTCGGGCACACTCGGTGGTACCGAGTTTACCCGATCGAGCCTTTCACCTCCGAGCGTGACGGCTCAGCCTCATTAATACCCTACAAAAATCTGTGTGTGCTGCACCAAAATAAGTTTTCACTTCAAAAATCTTACATTAGTATTACAATGTAATCACGGTGTGACTTGAGAAATAATTATAATCTTCTGTTTACCACGGGCAAAGATACCACGAGCGATAGTAAAATTATTTTAACGCACCTAAAATTGATCTGACGATCGGTCGACAAATAAGTTTATAATAGAACGACCCTACACGTCCCAGTTATGTGGGTCTCCTCGATATCGAGTGAGAAGAGAGGGTTATAGGTCACGTATGCTGGTTTAATGCGGGTTATCGAACTTACAATGCCTGGTATAAGGGCGCGACTCCACCACGGAGCAAGGAGAGGCTACGCATGTTTGTCAAGATAAGCATTGCAAGAAAATGTATGCGATTTTTCCCACTGAAACACACACTACGCTTTAATTAACATTATCTTGCCATTGACATTTTAACAAATGTGCGTAGCCTTTACGTGCACTTCGGTGGAGCCACGCCTTAACTTGCACGATCACGTATCTATTATTTTTATATTTTTATGGCATATGGAGACAAACAAGTAGTCAAGCCTTATGGTGACTACCGACGCCCATGTACATCCGCACGATCAGAGCTAATGCAGATGCGTTGCACTCCTTTTCCCTCCCCCCCATTCCCCAATGGGCCACTGGGATCTCACAAACCGCATGAAACACGACAGCATAGCTGTCACTTTACGCCGGTGTTATGTGAGCGAGAGACTATCGGAGTGTTATATTGGAAAAGAATATCCATTGGGTAGAAACCCAATTAGAGGTGTTTAGCAACAGGAATACTGCTTTTGCTAGTGCATTGGCCAATTTAGACTATAATGTTTTTTTTTTACTTTAACACCGGGAAATGCTCTGAGGCATCCCGCAGGGGAGTGGGTCTTCCCAGGCGGGTATGTGGGACTCGGTGGGCCCGAAAGCTGGTAAGTGGACGCAGCTCTACCCACTAAAACCCGGGGAGTGCCACCAATGTCGCCTGGTAAGGTGCACCGGATCTGTTGAGCAAACAGGGCACCACGACGGCTAGTCAGTCCCTCAGGGGGCCAGGGGCCCCTTGCCCCCAGCTCTTTTGTCCCTTCTTCTTAATAAAGAGGTACAAAGAGCCCCCTCGGCTCAATTCGCTTCGCCTAGCTGTCTAGGTTTTCGCTAGGCTACAGCTGAGCGCCACCGCCACGACAAGACCTGAACCATGGTGGGGAGAGTAGAATGTCCTGCAGAACTGTAAGAGTTTATATTTCTAAGTGTCTAATGCCCTCAACTGAGGGAGGAACTTACCGGTGGGAGGGAAGCGCTGTGCCGCGCTCCCGGCTGCATGGGTACCACCATCTTGTTTGTTTCTCCCGTGAAACAGCTTTGCTGTGTTTCGGAGAGAAGGGCAAGACAGGCAGTGTAATTACTGGCACCGAGACTTAACATCTTATGTCTCAGGAAAAAAAAAGCTCGTGGCTTAGTAAAAACAGCAACAATCAATCCATCAGAAGCTACTCTTGCCGGGGTTGGTCCGTGGATGGGTGACCATCTATACATACTGAGACTCCTCCGTGCCTCGGAAAGGACGTTAAGCCGTTGGTCCCGGCTGTCATTTGTGGATCTTTGACAGTCGTTACTGGTCGTCACACGCCCGAAAGCCTGACAACCAATCTTAACAACCCAGCTACTTACTGAGTTTTAGAGGTCAGAGTCTAAAAAACTTATGCCCTTAAATAGCTGATTAATATTTCTCGATAGTCGATAATTGTACCTACTATAACTTGCAAAAACATTTTAGCTTTATTGATAGACATTTAATGAGGTCGAATTTCGACCCCTGGATGACCAGATAATATAATACGTTCAAGGTACTATAATATCAAGATATTATAATATCGAGGTGTCGAGTCAAATAAGTTATAGAAATGGCATATATTTAGCGCCAGGTATAGATAGCAAAAGTATTTGCGTATTCTCTGTGCAGATGTAAGTGCTTATTAGAATCGCATAAACGACTTCGCGAGGCGGTTTAATGCGGCAATAACGACGGTCATAATGGTTTTCATATTAAAGCCATATGTTTGTTAATTTAGTATTTTTAGGGTACAATCCAAAAGGGACCTCTGTGGGTGGGTGTGACCTCCAATTACCTACCTTTAGCAGTTATTGTCAAAATATGCAAATCATAATAATGGTTTACTAAGTTTTTTATTTTAATATATTTTTGGTGGAAAAGAGATAGGGAGGCTTTTAGTAACTTCGCTGTATGTTTTATCACTGTGTCCGATGATAGGTATGTTTCTAGACAAATATTTATAATATATATATATATATAATAATATCAACCCTTATATGTCCCACTGCTGGGCACGGGTCTCCACCTCGAAATCAGGCGAGGAGGGTTTTGGGCCATAGTTCACCGATGCGCTAGCCCAATGCGGGTTGGTGAACTTCACACGCCTTCGAAGACTTTTAATCTCATCAGCCATGCAGGTTTCCTCACGAGGTTTCCTTCACCGGTGAGCAAGCGATGGTCAGGTGCAGGTAGAAATTTAGAAAAACCCATTTCTAGGCATCACAGGGGGAGGGGTCAAGATCGAACCCGGACCTCTCGGCTCTCACTCAAGAGGCCGAGCCCACACCCACTAGGCCAGAGATGGCGAACCAGTGGCACGGGTACCTTTAATGACACGCGATCTAGTATTTTCGGGACGCCATGTCTCTGTGAAGTACACATTGGGCGCTAGAAAATGTGTCATGGTGGGAAAAGTGACTATATTAGAATAATCTATTTTTTATGATAATGAAGTCAAAATCATTTGATAGCACGCGGTTATCGCTTCGTTAAACATTTTCTAGGCAAATGGCACGTTGATGCATAAAGGTTCGCCACTCCTGCACTAGGCCATCGTCGCTCAAATATTCATTAGTATTTATTTTGTGTATTTATGGAGTATTTATTAAAGTATCATTAAGTTACCTTCATCTTCTTCTTTCTTCTCTTCTACTCTTTCTTTTCTTTCTACTAGTCCATTTGTATTTGTACCGGCTACTGCACAGAAAAAACATCCAGAAGGCATGACTTGATAAGTATTCACTAAGAAAGTCGACACTGAATGAACTACATGTCGTTAATAAAGACAGCTGTACACTGTACACTTAATTATAAGCTACAGCCTTCAATACTTAACACGTAGGTATAATATATTCTTAACATATACTGATGGCTCTTACCCGCAGTGTGTTGTATGGTCTGGACTTACAATTGTTGTTTATATGACTTACGCTTAATTTATAAAAATAATTAATTGCTGTATTTTATCACAGGAATTAAACCGTTTAAGATATTCTCAATAAGTATGGAATTTCCATACATATTTGTTTCTCTTATTATCGTAAGGTCTCGCAACCATGAGTCATGCATTAGATCGACACCCAATATCAAGTATACATATTAATTTGAACGAGACTCGCCCTTAAAGTTGATTGATGCCTTTTGAAAATGCAGAGACGAAATATTGTTATAAAGACTTCGATTCATACGAGGGAAGAACAAAAAGTAGTAGAACATTTTTTTTTATGGACGCTTTTACACCACGCCAATCTAGTGCTGTTGTAAGTTCTCGAAGAACTTGTGTTACGGGTACCAGACAACGGATATAATATATTTACATAATACTTTTATATTATAGGTACACATATTTAAGATTTCTATTATATAATACATATATTTAATACACATCCATGACCCAGGAACACGGAAAACTTTTTTGTTCCCTGGCGGGATTCGAACCCGCTACCTCCGGCTTGAGCGCCAACGCGCTAACCATTGAGCCACAGAGGTCGTCAAATATTAAACAGTTACCTTCTATTTCTCGTCTTCGTGATTAAAGCAATGATATGCCATTGCAAAAATACTTAAGATTGGCGAAGTAATCTGGCCGTTTGATCAAAACTTGATCCGTGCGGGGAATATGTATGACCGGACTTTCCTCGCGAATTCGTACTTCAATGGCACTATTAAAATGTTAAACACGTTGTAAAACCAGGAATGTTAATAGGGACATGGATTCAATAAGTTTGGAATAGGGTTGTCAAGGATTGTAACCGACTTCAAAAAAGAGAAGGTTGTCAATTCGTCGGAATCTTTTTTTTGACTATTATTTCTGATATTCCCTGCAAACTTTTTTTTATGCCGGGAAATGCTCTGAGGCATCCCGCAGCGGAGTGGGGACTCTCCAGTGAGTCTCGCTGCGCCCGAAAGGTGATCAGCTCTACCCACTAAAACCCGGCGAGTGCCATCAATGCCGTCTTTTGTGAGGTGCCACGGATCTGTTGAGCGAACAGGGCACCTTGACGGCTAGTCAGTCCTTCAAGGGACCGACGCCACCTCCAGAGAACAACCCCTCCCCACGTCGGAACAGTACAATGTGCTGAGTGTGAATGTGTGTCTTTTGTCCCCTCTTCTTATAAGAGGGGTACAAAGAGCAGCTCTCTTGGCTCAATTAGCTTCACCCAAGGTGCTGGGTTCACCTTAGGAACCTCACCGCCACGACACAGCTTGAACCACGGTGAGGCCCTGCAAACTTGGGTTGTTTAATACCCATAAATTATATAAACTAATTATATTATAATAACATCATACCTTTAGAAAAATAAGTATAATGTATAACTTAAACTATTTACAATTGTTATGTCCACCTATCTTCATCTAATCTAAGCTAAATTCCAATATTATCTTCCTTCCCTACTCCTCCTCCTAATCGAAAACCTTTACAGTTCCCCAACGTTCTTCATTTTAGAAATTTCTAAAGTAAAAATGAACAGCGGGAGTGGAAAGCAAGTTTTGTTTTGAGTACTATATTATAATGGAATAATTTGAGGCTACAGAGATGATATGAATACATACTATAGGTAATACATATATTAATTTATCTCTCTAGACAGAGTTCGAAATACAAAACTATTGTTTGTTGCTGACCAAAGAGAAATAGAGATATAAAACAACACCGTTGACTACCCATAAACAATTTGAAGCTCATTTTCTTTAAACTTCTTGTCATAAATACTTATTAATCGAAACCTCCTTGTTATATTACACTGTAAACACGGTAGCCCCGTTTTTGAACGTTCATCCGAGAACAAGTTTTAAAACAATGCCTCATTATTCAGGTTCTTGTCACAAATTATATTATTTTACCTCTCATAATGAACGCATAAACGCTCTGACGGAAAATTGTATTCGTTATGTTCAAACTAATAATATAAATGCGAAAGCAACTCTGTTAGCTTTTCACAGCTAAACCGCTGATGTCGATAAAATTTGGCAACTCCTGTTGCCCGTATACGACTAATTAGAATTGTCTCACTGCGCATACTGTAATTTTTGACGGAGAAGTATTTTGATCTTAATGTAGTATTTTTTTAAAGTGAAACTGCTTTGCGCGCATGAGGGTTTTTTTTTACGGATACAACGTCACGAAAATGTGCAACGTATTTGTCCAAGAAGAGGGAGAGAGTTATTGAGACCGATTGAGAGAGAGTGAGAAAGGGCGAGCGTAGCATGAAGCACATAGCCATGGAGTGAGAGTAGGGAGCAAGCGAGTGAGAAAGATCGAGAGAGAGAGTGAGATAAAGCGAAGGTCGCATCGCAAGTCTCGGAAATTTAAAGCTTTAGATTAGTATTAATATAAACGAGATTTAAAAATTATTTTGCCAAATAAGTTTCACTTCTGAGATGTGTACTTTATACGTACGCAGTTTTATTTTATTTTATATGAAATTTTGATTACGAAAATCCCTACGAAATATATATAATTTTGACTCGTTCAAAAGCGCTTGTATGTAGGTAGGTACATAAGATTTAACTATTACACGAAGTTTAGCGCGAACTTCTTGGTTGTTATAATGAAACAATTTTTTACGGATTTTATCGCGGTTTATTAAGATCTTTACAAGCCCGACGTTTCGGATACTTTACAGCAACCATGGTCACGGAAGGACTGAGGTGTCATACGTCCTATCATTACAAAGTTATTCGAAACTACCCGATACATCAATATTTTGGTCAGTCCTATCTACGCAGAAAGTGCTAACTGTATCTTTAATCTGTGACATATTATGCTTGGATTTTGATTTGATAATTTTAATAATGGGATCCCAAGCATTCTTGGTTGTTCTTAAAATGCATTTTTCTGTTTAAAAAAATAGCTGAAATATGTGCAGTTTCACCCTGGACTGTGTGGACATGGCTAATTACCACAAAATACATAATGTATCGTGTTTACCTTAAGTGCGCGTGCATTTGTACTTGAATCGCAAAGAAATCAAATGAAAGCGATGAATACGGCGCATGCAGTTTATCAATAAGGTTTTAAAAAACTGGCAAGGATAAGCTTGGGTTACTTTGGCTGCGTTTCGGTTTATTGATTGTTTGGACCATAGAAATATTAAGAACAGATCTGTGGTTTGGACTGTTGAATTTTACTCGAGATGTACTTTGATGACTTATAATATAAGGCCTAAATGAGTCCCCTACATCAGCGGTAGTTCACAATTTAATAATAATAATAATATCTATGGACGCTTTTACACCACGTCAATCTGGTCCCGTGGTAAGTTCTCGAAGAACTTGTGTTACGGGTACCGACAACGGAAATATTTTTAATACTAATAATATATGTATATATTTAAGATTTTTATTATATAATACACATATTTAATACTAATGACCCAGGAACACAGAAAATATTTTTGTTCCCTGGCGGGATTCGAACCCGCAACCTCCGGCTTGAGCTTAACATTGAGCCACAGAGGTCGTCTAATTTATTTCATGGTATAGACTATAGATATATATTATATCTTCAACCGCAATCACGTGTTTACTTTTATTATTACACTAATATCATAAACGCGAGTTTGTAAGAACGTGTGGATGTATGTTTGTTACCCTTTCACGCAAAAACTACTGTATGGATTTTAATGAAACTTTAAAATAATATAGCTTACACATCAGAATAACATATAGGCTATAATTTATACATGTACTCCCACGGGAATGGGAAGTACGCGGGTGAAACCGCGAGGCGCTGCTAGTCATTTATAAAGAGGCAAATGGATAGTCGGTTCACCTCGTGGTAAGTGATAAGCGACATCCATAGACACCCGCAACATCATTAGCGTTGTCGGCCTTTCAAATATGAGCATGCTCTTTTCTTGAAGGTTCCAAGTCGTATCGGTTCGAAAATACCGCAGATGGCAGCTGGTTCCACTGGGTAGTAGTACAACAAAACTTTTGACTATATCGAGGATCATAATATTGGCTATACTTTAATATAGCCAATATTATGATTCTCGCCAGCCAATATTATATAATGAACAAGGTTATTTTAGTATTATGGTACGTGACTCCCCCCATCACAACGGAGACACTATGGTAGAGATAGGAGTTCTCAAATACTTTGGCCACGTTATACGAATACAAAATGTCATAGAACAACTCGTTGTTCAAGGGCAAGACAGACCGGATAAAAGCTGCGATACAAACCACCATACCGCAATGTTCCCGTAACGCTGTGAACGCAACAAGTGGAGGGACATTGCAGGAGCTGCACTGTCCACGTCATCATCGTGAAACCATCACCACTCTGTTAAGAGTGCACTACTAAGGAGGAGTAGAGATAAACAAACGTGAAACGGGTTACATTATGTTCCAGGTTCTTTTATTTAAAAAAACTGTTCCAGGTTCTTTTATGTAAAGTATTTGATACTTTATTCAGGAAAATAAGATAGCTCGATGATTGACGTTTATGAAGACAGGGCAAGATTAAATATCTGGAGAAATAAATAAGATTTTTGGCGTTAATTTAAATCTAATTTAACATTGAATAAACAGACGCTGATAGTGATGTTCGCAAATTACTGATATACATTAGAATCAATCAATACAACATTTCGCTTTCAATGTACCGCTTTAACAGTGCTTGGGAATGCTCACAGAATATATAATTGACACAATGCAGAATAACGTTTTAAATAACTAATTTGTATTACCGATCATTATATAAGTGGAGTATAAAATGCTACAGAACTAGTATTTACGAAAGTTGAATGTACTGTTTTTAATGTTTGTTTTTTTTTTGTAGTGTTTCGTTCACTAGTTTTTGAGATTTTGAAACAAAAGGAGGACACAGAAGACAGAGGTTTTATGCGATGAAAATAACCAAATAAACTACATAATATTAAATTTGACCACGGAAACATATTATATCCAAGACTCATAAAGGTTTTAGGTTAGTGCAGCGGACTTTGTATTTTTTATGAAACTTCATCATTGAAATTCTTTAAATTATTATTAAATTACACAAATAATAATATAATAATATATATGGACGCTTTTTACACTACGTCAATCTTGTCTCGTGGTAAGACCTCGATGAACTTGTGTGACGGGTACCATACAACAATACTTAATAGTTTTATACTAAAAATATATTGAAGATTTTTATTATATTATAATACACATATTTAATACCCATCCATGAGCCAGGAACACAGAAAACGTTTTGTTACCTGGCGGGATTCGCACCCGCTACCTACGGCTTGAGTGTCAACGCGCTAACCATTGAGTCACAGAGGTCGTCTAATATAATTTATTTGTTTAAATATTTTACAAGCTGAACCCAGTAAACGTTGTCCTGACCTTACCCAAAAATGTAATAGCATCGTCATCATTTTTTATACAAACCTTGTACTGACGATAACCAACACAATTAAAAAAAACAAATATTTGGTGCACTGGTTTTAATAAAAAATTAAAACAGTTTTTAATTTTTATACAACCATTAAACATATCCTAAAGAATACATGCATACACTTACAATTCATATATAACAATAATCCTTCTGGGATATCTAGGTTAAATTGCCCATGGGATGAAATGGAAATCCGACTGGTTTGTCCACATCCCTAAGCGAAGCAGGAAAAGAACTGCTAACCCAGTGGCCAACTGCGACGCGCCATTCCATACCGGTATCGCCTGCCCGACGCACTCATAATGAGCGACCATTAAGCCCGACCCCGTACAATGTTGGGCCACCTGTCACCCAGGGGTGCTCCATGCCATTGTTTCATAAAGAGGAAAGCGGGTGACGCAGCGTGCATCCAAATTAGTGAAGAGAGTTTTGGCGGCTAGCGAATACCAACTCGACGTCAGTACGAAACGAACGCGGACAAGGGTTGGCGGCAAAAAAATATTTGTAATGAGAAGTGTCGAAAGTCTTGCTTTTTGGCAACGATACAATTGGAAGTGGGACTGGTAATACATTTAAGTGTAAGACACTGTGATTGTTGTGATTAAGGACTTGTGATAATCGGCGTAACTGAATGTGAGTATTAATTTATTTTCGATTATTACTTCGTTATCTGACAGTTATGGTGTATAAAATATAGGTCCGCTGCAGTCTAGAATCTAGATTACGAGATACAATCTCATAATTATAAATTGGCGCCCTATATTTAAATTACATGAACACAGATTAAATATTGCGTGATTTTTTTTTAATACAAAAATTACTTTAATATTTTTATAATAACATAAATGGTTTTCAATGAAACAATTTTAATTTGATATAAAATTAGCGAATTGAAACTTCTTGTTAGATACTTCCTACTTCGATTGTTGATCGAAGATTAAGTACATATTATTTATTATTTTATTATATTTGATGTTACAAATTATATTTTACATGAATTAATATTATACTCTATTTACAATTATTTTATAACAATTATAAAAAAGTATTTTGTCCGAACCTTTTTTTATATACAAGAAGATCATATTGATGTTTGACATTTCATTATACGTACATAAAATAATAATAGTTCTGAGAACTGGTTCTGGAAGTACCTGGGAAAAAAAAATAGAGCTTCGACATGATGGGATAGCAATCGTAGGCAGTTTCATTGAGATGCTAGAAAACGAATGTTCTAGAATCTAGACGACTGTGGAAAATCTTATACAATACTTGAAGAGATTAGTTCCACTTAGTTTGTTTCGCCGGTTCTTCTCAGTGGGCCAACCGGTAGTAGATTTAACGTTCAAGAAGACTTGTTGGTAATATTTTGGATTAAAAAAAGTGATGTTAATTTTAGATCAAAGTTGTACGTATCAGAAGATCAGATAGATATATATTATGTATTTGTATAGATATCGAGGAATGTCTTACGGGACATGGGACAGAAGTGGGCTGAATAGGTGTGTCGGGTTTTTGTTCCAGCCTACTTTTATAAACGGGTTTATATAATTACCTTCCTGATAAACTTCGTTCGCAATCGCAACTATCAGCTATACTTTACTAATTGCCTACGCGACTTAGATTGACACCCGTATCCAGAGATATGTATGTATGTAGCCTGTGATAACCTAAATCGGTGACTTATGTAATTTCGAAAATAACACTACACCCAAACTCATAAACATAAGTTCATTATATCGATATCGGCCGTCTTGGCGTTCATTAAAAAGACCATGTTCAGCGGTGGACGGATAGAGGCTGTTGATGAATGAAAATGAAAATGTATGGGATACCATATATATACCATATGTTTTTGTGTAAAATTTGTCATAGAAAATTAGTTCCGCTGAGTTTGTTTTGCTGGTTTTTCTCAGTGATCTCGCCTTGGAATCGGTGGTACATTCAATTGAGGTTTAAAAAGATACTTTTTTGATACTATTTTGAAAGAAAATTTTGAATTTATAGCACGTAGAGCACATGATGTTGTCTTGTTATTCTGTTTATATTTCTTGATTCGTTTATAGTTTTACTAAATATTAAGTCTGGACGAGTGGCTATTGGTCAGGCTACCAGACGCTTTACGCAGCGGTCGCGGGTTCGAATCCAGCTAAGTGCAGATAAATTGTAAGATGAATATAGATATCTGCACCTGGTCATGTACGTGTGTTTATGTATTTATATAAATTTCTTAAATATATTTTTGATTCTAGGATCTGTAATACAAATTCTTTCGAATTTATTAGGTGAGATTACGATCTCTTTAATAGATCTTAAAAATAGAAAACGCAGTTTTATCTACGCAGCTTAGATAAAATAATAAAAATGATAAAAATAAAGTATGACCCTTTTTTTATTTAAAGGCTTTATTCATAATTGGATGTTGCAGGGTTATTATCTATTAGTAGTTTTTCCTCACGAGGCAAGGCATGGGCAAAATCAAAATCAATTTTTTTTTATTCAAAATAATACCAATACAGTATCTTTTTGAACGTCAATTGAATCTACCACCGGTTCCAAGGCTAGACCACTGAGAAGAACCGGCGAAACAAACTCAGTGGAACTAATCTTTTAAAACAACTTTTTAAAAAAGCTACCCGAGTGCATATTGACCACAATTGCCATTAGGTTCGTGTAGGATTTTTTCTAATATAAGAATGTATTAGTCACTTTTCAGTGCAATCACTAGTCTTATCTATGATATACCAAAATTCTTAGAGGTATGTCAATTAGCAACCATATTCGTACACTTAGCGTTATCACCTAAATATTTTAACCTACCCCTAATCAGTTTTATCTTTTAACTTTGACTCCTTAAGGATTTGCCAATGTCGGAATGTCGTACAAGAATGATTCATAAAATTAAATACATTTTTTACTTGTACTCATCGAGCATACCTATAACATACTAGCTGTTGCCTGCAGCTTCGCCCGCGTTATCTTAGATTTACAGCCGTATACGGATTGATGATGATTATTTTTATAGCCTAAGTTACTCCTTATAACAACATCTATCTGTCAGTCCCGTCAAAATCGGCCCAGCCATTTCAGAGATTAGCCGGAACAAACAGACAGACATACAAAAATGGTAAAAAATGCTATTTTGGTATGTGTACCGTGTATGTACATATTCATAATATGCATTTAGTAAAAGGCAGTTATTTTAATATTACAAAAAGACACTCCAATTTTATTTATCTGTATAGATGTATAGATAACGCGTTAGGTATGTGTTTTGTATGGAAACAAATTCCGCCAAATTAGTGCTGTGTCGCTGATGCCGACTGATGGCCATTGATGGTTGCTTGGCCGATATGACGACATACAGATCACTCGTTGGTTGAATTGATATTGCATCAGTGACAAATTACTGACCAGTTTTAAAGTAAGTCAACTTAAAAACGGTATATAGACCGTACCTTCTAAATAATTATTAACCTCTCCATTATATTTTATGGAGAGTTAATAATTATTTCACCAAAATATTGTTTATATATCCCGTGAATATAATATTACGTTCTCTCTGATTGCATCCCGCACCCGCGTAGGACGGGGTACTCCTCGGGTGGGTATGTGGGACTCGCTGCGCCCGAAAGATGGCCCACCTTGGACGCAATTCTACCCACTAAAACCCGACAAGTGCCACCAATGACGCCTTTAGTAAGGTGCCCCATATCTGTTGAGCAACAGGGCACCTCGCCGGCTTCTCAGTCCCTCAAGGAACCGATGCCACATCCACAGAGTGGTTGTCCCGCACCACAGAACAACCCCTCCCAACGTCGGGACAGTCTAATGGGGTGAGGTTCCTATCCTTGCCTCTTGCCCCATCCTACTTTTTGTCCCCTTTTCTTATAAGAGGGGTACAAAGAGCAGCCCCCTCGGTTCACTTGGCTTCGCCCAAGGTGCTGGGTTCACCTTAATCTACTGAGCCCCACCGCCACGACAAGGCTTGAACCGTGGTGGGGTCGCTGAGGCAATCCTGTTACCTGCAGATCCGGGAAACTCAAAAAGCGGCTGAAGGCGCTCGCAGTGGTTTTATTATAGGGTAGGGCACTCCCAGGCCCTAGTCTTACATAGAGTCAGGATCTACCTGAAGATCCTGTGATATAAAAAAAAGTAAAAAGCTTTCAGTCCAATAGTAAATTTAAGTTACCGCGGACGAAGCCGAGGGCAACAGTTTGTATGTACATACTAAGTATTATAAATTATAATATGTGGAAGGACACACTAACATTACATCGATGGATGACTGATGATGGTCTTCCAGTGTTCATATTTTGCATCGAGCAAACCTCATTATGGTTAATCTATACTAATATTATAAAGCTGAAGAGTTTGTTTGTGTGTTTGTTTGAACGCGCTAATCTCAGGAACTACTGGTCCGATTTGAAAAATTCTTTCAGTGTTAGATAGCTCGTTTATCGAGGAAGGCTATATAACATCACGCTGTGACTTATAGGAGTTGAGTAACGCGGGCGAAGCTGCAGGCAACAGCTAGTAGTAGATACTAGCTGTTGCCCGTAGCTACGCCCGCGTTAACTTAGATTTAGAGCCGCACCCATGATTATTGACGTGACAACGTCTTATAATTCGATGGAGCCGGCTGCCCGAATGAAAAAAGATGACGTATGCGGCGTTACCTCGCTCTGAGGCGTTCCATTTTATAATGACGTTGTCACGTTCAACTATCGTCAGTAAATCGACCTTACAGACAACCGATTCTTTAAAGTCTAAGTTACTCCTTATAACATCAGCTATCTACCAGTGAAAGTCCCATGAAAATCGTCCCCAACGTTTCAGAGATTAGCCGGAACAAACAGGCAGACAGACAAAAATTTAAAAAAGGTTATTTTGGTATATGTACCGTGTATACATCCATATGCATTTAATAAAAACCGGTTAATTTAATATTATAAACAGACACTCCAATTTTATTTATCTGTAGTATTTATGTCGCAATTTTTACATGCATTCCGCTAGTCGAGTCGTGTCAAGTTTTATGTATCTACAGTTTCAGAAAAAAATCCTGTGTTAAGTTATATCTTATTCGAAGAGTCTACGTGCAATTTTAAATGTAAGAAACACTTTGTTGAATTGATGCCGGCAACGCATCTGGAAACCCTGTGGTGTAGCGGGCGTCTATGAATATAGGTGATTAAACACACCGCCAGGTGAAGCAACTGTTACTTACTCCCCTCTGTGTATAAAAAAAGGCCAACCTTTAGTAGAAAAGATTATCACGTTTGTTATATAGGAACCCTCCTAAAATATTTATTTTATTTTAATTATTTATTTGTAAAGCTAATATATGTATGTATAACAAAATATTCTGTGAATAGATCATTTTTTTTTTCTTTAACGCCGGGAAATGCTCTGAGGCATCCCGCTGGGGAGTGGGTCTCCCCACCGAAGTATGTGGGACTCACTGCGCCCGAAAGCTGGTAAGTGGACGCAACACTAACCCGGCGAGTGTCATCAATGCCGCCTTTGGTGAGGTGCCCCGGATCTAATGAGCAAACAGGGAACCTCGACGGCTAGTCAGTTCCCCAAGGGATCGACGCCACCTCCACAGAGGGGCCGTTTCGCACCACAGAACAACCCCATTGTACTGTCCCAACGTCGGGACAGTACAATATGGGTGAGATTCCCGTTCTTGCCCCTTGCCTACTTTTTGTCCCCTCTTCTTATGAGAGGGGTACAAAGAGCCCCCTCGGCTCAATTCGCTTCGCCCAAGGTGCACTCACCCTAGGCTACTGAGGCCATGGTGGGGTAGCGTCTATCTCTCACCGATATTAATATGGAGCAAAAACGGCAATAAATTTCGTTAGTTGTATAACAGAAATACATCATCTGTGAATATTTCAACTAACTATCACGGTTCATGAGATACGACTTGGTGACAGACGGACGGACAGCGGAGTCTTAGTAGTAGGGTTCCCGTTTTACCCTTTGGATATGGAACCCTAAAAAGAATTCAAACTTTGGAAAATTTGAAGTTCACGGGTGAATGTTCTGACAGCAGCCAGTAATGTCTCCAATAACAGTATATAAGTGAATTTTACATTGTATTGTGTAAACAATAACACCCCATTGACCTGGTCCCGTAGAATTCTCGTAATACGGATAACAGAGAAATAAATATCTACACACGTACACGATCTCAATATTCATGTATATACAAAAGTATACATAACCTTGTCGGGAATCGAACTTACTACACGCGTGATGTGAACTTTCAGTAACATTCGCTTATGTGTTCACTGAAAGAGGCCTATATTTAAGGGCGGATGGAAATGAGCTCACTACCGATTTGTTAATTAATTTATTTTATGCAATACCAACGCATTAATTAATTTCACTTTGTGATCAACTTGAATTATATTTTGGAAGTTTCAACGTGTATGCTGTAAAGATTTTGATGATCCTCAAATTTGCCGCCTCGCAAATACTGGTCATCCCTAAATTTGCCGCCCCCAGTAATCTGCTGCCATCATGCCTACTCAGCCTGCTGGTAAATCCGCCACTAACTCTAATCATAGGGGCAAACGAGCATTCGACGCTTAATGGCGACTATCGAGGCCCATACACAACCAGAGATCATGCAGATGTGTTGCCCTCCTTTTCCCTATCCCCCCAATGGGCCACTGGAAACTCACTAACCGCACTTGACGCCGGTGTTATGTGAACGAGAGGTACCACCCCGGTCATGCCGGCCCAATTCAGCTGCAAACCTCTTACTCATTGACAGATGTCCAGCTGTGGCCAGAAAATATAGTAAAGAAGATACATTCTCATTCGATATTATCTTAGAAAAGACATTTAACTTAACCCTGATAGGAGAATGTATTTCTTGTTAATAAATTCGCAGAAATATGTAAATTTCGATGTAAATTAATCTTACATTTAAAAATATGCAAAATAAGCTTTATAGTGTTATGATAAAATGTGCTCGTCAGGGAATTTTTGGATTTATTTCGCCGTGAATGTGTGAAAGTGGGCTGTTAGTACTTTCGTTTTTCTTACAAACAAGAAAGCCTAAGTGTTATTATTTGGACTATATTTAATTTGTCGAGTTCGAATCGAGTTGACAGAACTCGATTCCGATTTGTGTGTCGTTAGAGTTCATCATTTCTCTTATCTCATATTTTGTGCTATCATGTCAAGCATTAAAAGTTTTTGTGAAGTATTATTACTATTAAACATTTAGGTATAGTATATATTTAGGAAAAAGACGAAAAATTAAAAGATCATGCATTATGAACAGGACTTATCTATTATATATATAAGAAAGAAGAGTTTGTTTGTTTGAGCGCGCTAATCTCTAGAACTTCGAGTTGGATTAGAATGCTATTATTGATAGCCTAATGTTGTTGAAAGTTATTTACTAAACAGTATATAGGTACTACAGTCACTGAAATCCTACTAAACACCTGGGCCGACTTTAAAAAAAAATGTGTGTGATCAAATGGAATCGCGAATGGTTTAGAATTTAGAATAACAATTTGGTCCACTAAAAATGTTTTGTACAACAACATTTGTCAAATCCATTAGTTTATAATAAAACTAGCTGTTGCCCGCAGCTTCGCCCGCGTTAACTTAGATTTACGGCTGTATCTGGAGTGTTAGTGCTAAGTTATTCTTTATAACATCAGCTAAATCTGCAAGTGAAAGTCCCGTCAAAATCGGCCCAGCCGTTTTAGAGATTATTCGGAACAAACAGACAGACAAAAATTGTAAAAAATGGTTTTTTGATATATTGCATTATATGCATTCAGTAAAAAGCGATTATTATAATATTACAGACACTCCAATTTTATAAAATCGCCTACCCTTAAGGCCTCGCGATCGTAGAAAACCTTTTCAGCCATCATACCATAGGTAGAAGTTATTCCAAGAAGAAATAGGACAGTCCCTTAAGGCTGTTCTCTCCAATTAATATTCTTAGCCACAAGGTCACATCGAGGCTATGATGAGGAGAGAGGTATATCATTAGTATGGTAATGTAGCAGGACTACGCAGTTAGACTTTACTTTATCTACTAATCAAATACCTTTCCAGGTGACACAGTATTTCCTACGTGTTATTTTAAGTAGCCTCGCTACTTAAAACTAAACTGTGTTAGTCAATATTTGTCATTGATATCCACTATATAAAAATGGTGTATATCGATATAACGATTCATTATATTTTTATTGGAAAAGACCTCCACCACCATCCACCTTTTTATAGATACACTATTTTGTAAAGACTACGTACCACAAGGAGTGTGAATAAGTTTCAATAATTAAAAATGATACAGTTTGTCCACTAAAACAATTAGGCGCATGACAGCGACCGCCAGAATACCGCCTTCGCTCCGCACATCCCGTAGACAGAGAATACTATAGACTGCTGGATAATTCTTACTCCTTCCCACATAAAAGAGATGTGCTTATTACAATAATTAAGGGAAAACAAGGACAAAACTATACTATTGGCATCTCTCAGTGCGTGCTGATTTTTTCAAGGTCAAACAACATATGTTGCTACACAAATTTTGACATTTGTAATTTGTTTACAACGTCTAGTGAGTTGTGAAGTGCTATTTTAGTATTTTCTAATGTAATTAAAAGAATTCATTGGTAATTAAAAATACAGAAGGTAATAAAAACATTCTGGAATACTTTAACAGTTCGGTGCAGTGTTAAAAGTGGTAAAAGTGATAGTGACCGGAAAATTTCAAAATTGACTTTTTACTCTTAAGTTCGTATTTTATTTCATATTGTGGTTAATAGTGGTTGAATAACGATATGTGTGATCAGTCTTTATGTATTTAAACTTTCATTGGTTTATAATTCATAAGTTAAATTGAAAAAAAAGGTAATAATTAATATTGATTTTGTAACGTCTTTAATGTTAAAATTGCTAGTATTATGTTTTCCCTTTTCCCAGTAATGTATGTTATTAATATTTTGAATTGTGTTGTTTGATTGAATTTATCTGCAAAAGCTATCCTTAAATTAAAAGTGAGATATTTTTATTTAAATCGTAATAATTTTAAAGAACTTTTGGAGGTTTTTTTAAATAAGAAAAATATTATAGAAATATAAATTAGGTTTATTTTTTATACAATATTCTTACTTGCTTAACTTAATATATAAATGATTATAATAGTATTGAGATAATGATTGCGTCATTTTAAATTTTCTAGAATAGGTTAAGGATTCAATTTAATTAAGTTTAAATATTTTTTAGGAAAAAGGGGGGAGGAAGAAAAATTATCCCTGAAAATAGTTAACACCTGGAAAGTGAGGAATAGAGGGTGGGAAGGGATAAAAAGATGTTCCTTTATTTATCCCATCACCTGCCTTCTCGCTAGGGAGTATATTTAAGAAGAAAAGGGGAAGGGGGAAGGAATATTTGCATTAATTACAAAAATGCAGGTTTTATTTCAAATTAAACAAAGTTTAAATAATGTATATATTCATTTGTATCTACTATTAATACCTTAAGTTACCAATTTCTCAATTATAAATTGTTACTCATAATTTAATCTTACATCACAGTTTCATGTGATTTTAATTAATTTAATTATTTTTATCACTAATTTTCTATACTCTTATTTTCTTCCTTTCCTCCTTTCCTTTCCAGTACTCTTATTTTTATAGTAAGACTTTTGAGAATTTTATGTCAAGTCTAGATGTTTATGCTAATATGAGAATTTTTCTTGTTTCATATTTATCGACTTTATTTTATTATTTACTAGCTGTTGCCCGCAGCTTCGCCCGCGTTAACTTAGATTTACAGCCGTACGCGGATTGGTGATGATTATTTTTATAGCCTACGTTACTCCTTATAACATCAGCTATCTGCCAATGAAAGTCCCATCAAAATCTGCCCAGCCGTTTCAGAGATTAGCCGGAACAAACAGACAGACAAATATTGTAAAAAAGGCTATTTTGGTATATGTACCGTGTACACATCCATATGTATTCAATGAAAAGCTGTTATTTTAATATTACAAACAGACACTCCAATTTTATTTTTCTGTATAGATGTATAGATACCTATCCAGTTCTAATACATAAGAGTTCTAATATACATTTTTAAAAAAGATCATAGGGTCTACCGGAGCTAAAAGTATGCCCTCGTATCAGTTTAAATTAAATACGCAATAAAGAATCTCAAACATTCGGGCACAGTATAAAATAATTTGTCAAAACAAAAAAAAATACCAATAAAAACATAATAATATGTGTAATGTTTTAGCTTGTCATGTTTTTTATATATTTAGCGTTTTGCCTTAAAGTAGGCAAAATGTTTTGTATAGCAACCCCCATTTCAGACGTCACTTCAATATATCTATCTCATGTCGCGGCTCACGGCTGGCAGCAGTCTATAGTATTCTCTGTCTACGGCGCATCCCCGCGCTTGGGGAAGCTAGTATATTTTTTTATTCAAATTAGTAACTAAGCTATTAGCCATACAAAATACAATATTTAGTCTGTAGTATGGAGAAACGGCGGGAAATCGCAAGGAGCGTGGCTTCGCCCCTGTAGTCCCCATCAATCAACTATCACTTCCCACCAATAACAATTAATTAACGGAAAACCAAAAAAAAAAAACACTACCGCACGCCCCGATATCTCCCGCCGTTCCCGAAGCTAGTATATTATCGACTATTGGTTGTTTTAAAATTAATCCCCAATAGGGAAGGCAAAGGACTCTCATACAGCCTTATTATCGACTTGATGTAGTTGGTAGTTTCGTTGTTGCATTCGACAATTTATTTTTAACATTTTACTAAATACGATATGTAGCTTTTGTATAATGCCATCCTTTGACGAATAAAATCGATGGATTAGTCAAAGATTACTAAGCTCATACAATCTTTTCTTATTCATAATATTACTGATAGAATAAAGGATGTTTTCAGTGTCAGTACTTGATTAACAGATAGGTGTGAGGGCTGTTCTTGTATGTTTAGATGAAAACATCCCATATAATGATATACAATCATTGCAATGATAGAGAAATTAGCATTTACTTGCGTATTTTCTACTTGGAAAAAGAAGCGTACGAGGTAAAACCTAAACAACATTTATTAACTTTCTAGATGTATATCCTTGAAGTGTATTTAAATATACAGTAATTATACAACTAGACAGCATAATTAAATAAATATTTATGAATAAAATATAACCCCGCGGTAAGCTCTGAAATGTATCCAAACAACTGTCCTGATATAAAAAACCATTGAATTATTCATCATACAAATAATTTACTATGTGTATTATTCATCATACAAATAAGTTACCCTTAGGAATATTCTCTCTACTCTACGTGACTCTACGTGCAGTATAGTCACATAACCACTACTGGATCGCTAATCTAAAGAAGGACTTTATATGCTGGACGGCGATGGTCTCCTTCTGTGAGGCAGTAATGTCCCAGAAGGAGGCCGACGAGCGGGTGAGAGAGGAGCCTGCCAACGAGGCGCCGCGGGCGACGAACGGGCATGCGTAGGAGGCGCTACTTAAGCGCCTGCAGTAACGCTCCTGTGCTAGTGTCGGGTTTCAGGATGGTAACCTGGGCCCAATATGACATGATGTCGCAGGGACTGCTTAGTGGCGGCCGGGCAGTCCCCCTTACGATGAGTAGGCGGGCCTTTCACCGGGGCCAGCCTGTCGCTGAGGTGCCCCTGTTGCCTGCAGATCCGGACCCTCAAAAAGCGGCTGAAGGCGCTCGCAGTGGTTATAGTTTGGGAATACACGTATAACGTCCTTTTTTGTTATTTTTAGCCAGGCTCCTGACCCTATGTGGAACGCGCACAGACTACGTGCGTCCCACATAGGGTCCGGAGGAGTTATACGTGCATACATCTTTCGCTTCATCATTATGCTCACCGATAGCAAGTGCTTATAAGCTAATCGTTTTTCATGTCTCTAAACCTGACCGACTTACCAATCCACATCTGTCTTATTTGGTATCGTTAATTATTGTCATAATAGGATGACGGTTCGTGTGGTCAGATATCCGTCATGGCGTTTTCAAAGAACTAGCTCCACTCCATAATAATTCTACAAATATTTTTCCACTTTTGATTTAGTGAATAAAGATTTGGTAGGATCAATAAATTATAGCTCCACTGCAGCAGCCTAAAAAAAGGACGTAAAAATGTTGAAATGATCATGACGAATTGTCTATTGATTATCTTACTTTATTTTGTTAATAATCATTACGCTATACAATACAAGTTTATATAAACTTGTTTTGAAATTAAATAAAATCGCTTCGTTCACCTGCTAACCGCAATGTAATATCACAAGTGTGAAATACCTCGATTTGTTGTGCTGTGAACAATACTGATGTAAAACAGTCATGTACTTGTATTGCCTCAGTTACGGACCAGTTTGTGTGGAACTGTAAATATTAACCAAATATTATAAATAAATATTACCAACAATCGCATTGGGAGAATAGGGAAAAGGAGTGCAACGAATCTGCATATGAGTAGGTATTATGGGCGTCGATAGTCGGCAAAAGGCTTCGACTTTTTTTTTTTTTTTTTTTAATATTAGTTGGATAGGCAAACTGGCAAACGTACCACCTGATGTTAAGTGGTCGACGTCGCCCATGAACATAAACTACCTGGAACGAGCCCAGGCAACTCATTAATGTGTTGCCTATCCTGAGACATAAGATGTTAAGTCTCGGTGCTAGTAATTACACTGCCTGTTTTGCCCTTCTCTCCGAAACACAGCAAAGCTGTTTCACGGGAGAAACAAGCAAGATGGTGGTACCCATGCAGCCGGGAGCGCGGCACAGCGCTTCCCTCCCACCGGTTATACGGGAGAAACAAGCAAGATGGTGGTACCCATGCAGCCGGGAGCGCGGCACAGCGCTTCCCTCCCACCGGTTATACGGGAGAAACAAGCAAGATGGTGGTACCCATGCAGCCGGGAGCGCGGCACAGCGCTTCCCTCCCACCGGTTATACGGGAGAAACAAGCAAGATGGTGGTACCCATGCAGCCGGGAGCGCGGCACAGCGCTTCCCTCCCACCGGTTATACGGGAGAAACAAGCAAGATGGTGGTACCCATGCAGCCGGGAGCGCGGCACAGCGCTTCCCTCCCACCGGTTATACGGGAGAAACAAGCAAGATGGTGGTACCCATGCAGCCGGGAGCGCGGCACAGCGCTTCCCTCCCACCGGTTATACGGGAGAAACAAGCAAGATGGTGGTACCCATGCAGCCGGGAGCGCGGCACAGCGCTTCCCTCCCACCGGTTATACGGGAGAAACAAGCAAGATGGTGGTACCCATGCAGCCGGGAGCGCGGCACAGCGCTTCCCTCCCACCGGTTATACGGGAGAAACAAGCAAGATGGTGGTACCCATGCAGCCGGGAGCGCGGCACAGCGCTTCCCTCCCACCGGTTATACGGGAGAAACAAGCAAGATGGTGGTACCCATGCAGCCGGGAGCGCGGCACAGCGCTTCCCTCCCACCGGTTATACGGGAGAAACAAGCAAGATGGTGGTACCCATGCAGCCGGGAGCGCGGCACAGCGCTTCCCTCACACCGGTTATACGGGAGAAACAAGCAAGATGGTGGTACCCATGCAGCCGGGAGCGCGGCACAGCGCTTCCCTCCCACCGGTTATACGGGAGAAACAAGCAAGATGGTGGTACCCATGCAGCCGGGAGCGCGGCACAGCGCTTCCCTCCCACCGGTTATACGGGAGAAACAAGCAAGATGGTGGTACCCATGCAGCCGGGAGCGCGGCACAGCGCTTCCCTCCCACCGGTTATACGGGAGAAACAAGCAAGATGGTGGTACCCATGCAGCCGGGAGCGCGGCACAGCGCTTCCCTCCCACCGGTAAACGGTCGACTGCTCGTTTGCCCTCCTATGCTATAGAAAAACCCAAAAATGTTTAGCGTCATCATATTTTATACAAACCTTGTCCTGACGATAAACAACACAACAAAAAAAGAATATGCGAAAAGTTATGTGCGTACAAACATTTGGGCGATTCATTTTTATATAAATATATATATATATATATATACAGTCATCAGTATGTATTTAATTTCCACAGAATTTGTTTCAAACGTTCTTCTCTGTGCTAGCTTTGAAACCAGTAGTAGATTTTGACGTTCAAGATACAGTGTGTGTATAGACCATAGACTTAGAATATACATAATATGTTTATGGTATAGACTGACCAGAAAAATATAAAAACCTCGCCATATTGCGGAAAATTTCGGAAAATTTGTTGACATAAAAAAGATACAGTGGCGACACCACGCAGGGGTTATATATTTCTGGTCAGGCTTTGCAATGTTGATTTAAAAACGTTTTTGATTCATCATCTCAAACAACAAAAAAATCACACCCGTTTTAAGCGGGATTCAAACCCACAACCAACGTGCCATTGCCATACTACTAACCACTCCAGTCACTTTGAAAGCAAACAGATCTCAAATATACAAAAAGAGTACAACATGTAGTGAGAGAAAGTCACCACTGCACAGCATACAAATTATTTTCGAAATAATCGATACATCGATTCCAAAGATAGGCGTCTATTGGTATGGCATATACATGAAAAGTTATGTCGGGTGCATATCAAATAGCTTCACGATCGACAGTAAAGTGCTTAAATATTGCGCTAGTTATAAAATTAAGCGTTTATCAAACAAAATATCGTACATAAAAATTTATTACTAAATTTTTTTTATGTTAGTTGGATAGGCAAACTAGCAAACGTGCCACCTGATGGTAAGTGATCGACGTCGCCCATGAACATAAACTAGTTTACTTGGAACGAGCCCAGGCAACTCATTTATGTGTTGCCTATCCTGAGACATAAGATGTTAAGTCTCTGTGCCAGTAATTACACTGCCTGTCTTGCCCTTCTCTCCGAAACACAGCAAAGCTGTTTAACGGGAGAAACAAACAAGATGGTGGTACCCATGCAGCCGGGAGCGCGGCACAGCGCATCCCTCCCACCGGTAGAAACAAGCAAGATGGTGGTACCCATGCAGCCTACTACATATTTAAATAACTAAAAACCAACTCTTATCACTTTATCAGTTTCACTTAGATACATCAAAAGCATCCTATTTACCTATGTACTGTTATTTTTACTGGCCCAGCCAATTGGTGCGTAGTGATTAGTGTCCTCTTTGCCTAATTACGGGGTAATCTCGAGGGAGATTCGCGCCTAGATGTGGGAGTTATAAAGGTTGATGTGATGATTGATAGCATAACTATGTTTATGCTGCAGGACATCATAAAAAATACTTTCATAATTTTAAATCTATCAACAGCTAAAATTCGATTACAAATATTTTGTGGCATAAAGATGAGAAGCGTGTAAAAGATAATATGAGAACACCTCATATTTAGACATTTTTTTTTTCTTTTTTTTTCCAAATGAGTTGATTCGGGTGCTAATGCAGCGTGTACTCTTATGTAACTGCTATTTCTGTGTTGGTTGTGTATTTAAGCTAGGGATATGTTTTGATTATGGTATTTTGCGAAAATTAGAAATTTTTAGTAGTGTCTAATTATGTTATTAGTTAGAGTAATGTGTTTGTTACATTCAGAGTACACGCAGCCCTCGCAATTTTTTTTTCCTTATAGGTAGGTTTTTTTTTGTTTAGGATACGGATTTAAAATATTAGGTCTCTCGTGAGAAGCAAGATCAGTCATTTAAAGAAATAGATTGTAAATGACAGCCATCGAGTATAAAACCGGAATATAGCGGTAATGTTGTGTTGTGTATTGAAAACAAATTCCGACAATTTTGTGTGCGACGCTGCGCCGGTTCTGCGCACTGATTGGCCGACTGATGGCCATAGGTGGATAATTGGTTGATGGGACGTACCTGCAGATCACTGGTTGGTTGAGTTGCTATTACGTCAGTGATAAATCACTGACTAGTTACGGAATTTTATGGCTCACATAACTACTCTATCAGGTTATATGCATCGAGCATGGCAGCACTTCTATTGGTAAGTCGTTCATAAAATAAGGCCGTAGGTACAAGCTTGCATGGACAGCTAAATATATGTATAAACTATAAATGATGTTTGTAGAACTAAATTTGCTAAACTAATTAATAAAGTATATATAAAAAAATGTGACCTGATAAAAATTAAGCTAAGCAATACTGCCCTTCATACTGACTGGCCTGTTGGTCTAGTGGTTAGTGACCCTGACTGCTAAACCAGAAGGTCATGGGTTCGATACCCACCCAGAAAAAATGTTTGTGTGAAGAGCATGATCATTTGTTCTGTGTCTGGCTGTAATTTATCTATAATATAATATATGTACTTAGAAATATATAAGTATATATCAGTTGTTTGGTTACCATAAGAACAGGCTCTGCGTAGTTTGGGATCAGATGGCCGTGTGTGAGTTGTCCCAACATATTATTATTATTTATATGACTGACCTTTAAATTGTCTGTTTTGTTAGAAAAATTGCTGGATTGTGGTGGAGACGCAAAAACGGCTTTTCTCTCATGTGTATAATTATAATGGATAATTACTGCCAAAGTACATAACAACATTAATACATACATATGTACATACATATCATTTGTATTACATACTTACATGCATACATTTACTTATAATTATAACAAAGTGTAAACATAATATTCGCCATTTATAAATATTTTTTCGCAAGAGCTTTACTAACAACAAGAGTGACTCTTGACATTAGTGTACTCTTGTGGACTACCTAGTAAGTGCTCATCTAATTTCACTTGCTGTAGTACAGGTTCGGCGCGTGCTAGTATTTTGCCCGTGGGTACGCATGAGGCCGGCTACTGGCTTCACGCGTACCCTTCGTCAAATACAGGAACTTTTCTTGAGCCTGACACGCTCCGGATCGCAACCTGTCTACGGCTTGGGGTTCAGTCTGCGCTGCCCATAAATTTCCCTGTGACAGTGATGTCGACAAGCTAGGACATCACGGACTGTCACGCCAAAAAAGTGCAGGCCGCTTCTCGAGACATGCCGCACTTAACGACACCATACGCCGGTCCCTTGCCACAGTCAACGTGCCAAGTCTACTTCAGCCGACTGGTATTACAAGAGACGATAGCAAGAGACCGGACGGTATGAGTTTGATTCCATGGAAGATGGGCCGGGTGCTGGTATGGAATGCAACCTGTTCAGATACGCTGGTCCCTTCCCATGTACATGGAACCAACAACAGAGCTGGTACGGCTTGTGACAAATACAGGGGTCTAGGCTCCGAATATGATTTTGTCCCATTCGGTGTCGAGACCCTTGGTCCGTGGGGTCCTAGCGCTTTAAGGCTATTTAAGGAAATAACAAAGAGGTTAGTCGACATCACAGGAGACCGAAGAGCTGGCAGCTACCTCGGACAAAGAACTATTCAAAGGAGAAACGCTGCCTCGGAACCTTTTTTACGCAGCTCTACCCACTAAAACCCGGCGAGTGCCACCAATGCCGCCTTTGGTGAGGTGCCCCGGATCTAGAAAACAAACAGGGCACCTCGACGGCTAGTCAGTCCCGCAAGGGACCGACGCCACCTCCACAGAGGGGTTGTCCCGCACCACAAAAAAACCCCTCCCATCGTCCGGACAGTACAATGGGGTGAGGTTCCCATTCTCACCCCTTGACCCCTGCTCTTCTGTCCCCTCTTCTTATAAGAGGGGTACAAAGAGCCCCCTCGGCCCAATTAGCTTCGCCCAAGGTGCACCGCTCACCCTAGGTTACTGAGCCCCACCGCCACGACAAGGCCTGAACCATGGTGGGGAGTATCTTCGGAACCTTGCCTCTAGGCCAGTTAAAAAAAAGGTATTCTTTAGGAACTCCTTTTTTTTAGATTTTTTAGTTTTTGGTTCTTTGTACTTTATTAAATCTTTATCTTCTTTAATATATATTTCTTGTGTGCGTGTATATGTCACTGAACTCCTCCTAGACGGCTGGACCGATTTTGATGAATTTTTTTGTGTGAGTTCAAGGGGATTCGAGGATAGTTTAGATTCACAAAAATAAATGTACAGGGCAACGTCTGTCGGTGCCACTAGTATTAGTATAATTTCACTTTAGCTTATTTACTTATATTTAAATATGTATGTACTATGTAATATGAGTTTTAGGAACCCACAGAGGTATAGGATCAGTAAAATAAACGTGTAGCATTTTTTTTTCGGAATGAGCTATGCTAACGGCCAAAAGGCCCTAATGCTTCATCGGATTATTGTGAGCCGATTTGGCTCACTTATGGTTTATTATTAGTGGGGGTTTGCCCCCCGCCAACCGTGAAGTCTACGATTCTACGGCCCCCTGTCGTCGGATTGGAAGGATTTCTTTACTCTGAGTGTATAGTCCAATCAAAAAGTGTCTTTTAGGTGAAAACTTTTTCTCAGTTACCTAAAAATGAGGTGACATTCGATTCGGAATGCCATGAAATTATTTGAAAAAAATATATATATATATAAAAAAAAAAATAACATGCACTCGTAAATATACGTACAAAAGTTATAAACAATGTGAAGTGTGAATGTGAATATAACGCATGTAATGTGAATATAAGAAATGTGAACATTTTTGTTAATTTTTCCGACGGGAATCGTTTCTTAAGCCTTTGAAAAATAGCTACATGAAAGGGAACAAAAACTATCTACATGCGATTCCGAATCGAACGACACCGCAACCATATTTGTAGGAGATGAAGTTTTGGCCTAAAAGGTCTAGTCAGACTTATGTTCCTTTGATCTTTATTTCTTACTAGCTGGTGCCCGCAGCTTCGTCCGCGTTAACTTTCCTCTCGTCCGATTTACATGGCCTATGTCACTCTAATGGCAAAAGGATTTTTGAAATCGGTCGAGTAGTTTTTCGAGTTTATTCGTTACATGACATTCCAAAATTAAATCTTTCTTTCATATAATATTAGTGTAGATTAGATAGAGTAACAAATTCTGATTTTTTTTCTTTAACGCCGGGAAACTCAGTCAGACTTAGACTACTTGTCTGGTTTTAAGGCATATGAGTTCTATCATCATTGAAAATAAAATACAGCCGCTATTCAGTAAATTGTTTAAATATACGTTTGAACGTGCTAATTTCAGAACCATTCGTCATTACAGGTCAGGCAGTATAATTACCATTCGCATGCGTTTATCTTATGCCTGAATACTAAACAAAGTAAAATCTGAATTGAAACCTTACCATGACAGAAGGGCAGGTATATTTTTTAAACGACTTCAAAAAGGAGGAGGTTATATGTTCGTGTATATATATATATATATTTTAATGTATGTTCACCGATTTCTCCGTCAATTGTGGACCGATTTTCAAAATCCTTATTTTATTCGAAAGAGTGCACTTTTGAGGTAGTCCCATGACAAGGAAACCAAGATCTGATGATGGCATCCCAGAGAAATCGAGGGGAATCTTCGAAAATCGTAGGAGCGACTAGTGTGTTTAATATCTTTTTTATTAAGTATTTTAGAGGACACAGCTCTAGCCACTAAAACCCGGCGAGTGCCATCAATGCCGCCTTTGGTGAGGTGCCCCGGATCTAATGAGCAAACAGGGCACTTCGACGGCTAGTCAGTCCTCCAAGAGACCGACGCCACCTCCACAGAGAAGTTGTCCCACACCACAGAACAAACTCTCCCAACGTCGGGACAGTACAATGGGGTGAGGTTTCCGTTCCCCTCTTCTTATAAGAGGGGTACAAGAGCCCCCTCGGCTCAATTCGCTTCGCCCAAGGTGCAGCGGCTCACCCTATGAAAGTGAGCCCCACCGCCACGACAAGGCCTGAAACATGGTGGGGATGTACATACTACCTACCTTGGCTGACACCGTCTCCAAAAGTAAATATAATGACGCGGTAAACGCAATGATTGTACATTAGTAGAAGTACAAGATGATTATTATTAGTTGTAGACACAAAAATTAAAGAAACGGGATTATTTTATTACTTTTTAGTTTTTTATTGCAGTCGGTTTTAATTTTGTTCAATATCTTTTATGAATATTTAAAACGAACACAATTTTTCCAAGGACAACATTGTGAACCTATTAAAAATTTACGACAGAATTTTAATATTCAATAAACTCTCTAAATATGTAAAAGGAGGACATACGACATACGTGTTTTGAGATTGACACCCACCTACTTTTCCGCGTTTTCTTGAATGAATAATGTACGAAATACATTTAGCAATGGAGGCTTGTATTGTTTTTGTACAACAATACCCCAACTAGAGTTTCTAGGGAAACTGCACAGTTAGGACATTATTATTGAAATGTTTACAACTTCTGATTATTTGTTGGCACGTTTAACAAAGGTGTAGCATTCCTGTTAGTTCCGCGAGGCAATTATGCAACATTATGTTTGCACATCACCTACTTAACAATTCAAAATATCCGGTGATTACATTGTTTAATAATAAACCTTCTTGTTAACATACATTAAAATATATGAGCAGATATTCAATAAGGTTTAGCTTTGGCAACTATTGTTGTTAAAGCTATCGATGTTATTCAAATATTTCCCACCTTTATAGCTGAAGAGGTTTGTTCAAATGCGCTCTCTGGAACTTGGAAGTACCAGTCGAATATTAAGTATTCTTATTTCCATCTGGTTATACATTTTAAAGGAAACTTTTATTAATAAAGTGCTATATAGTACATATTCATTTTATGTAAAAAGGTTGAAACCGAATACGAGACAAATTTCGGTACGATTCATCAATTGGATAAGGTCCTTTTTATTATTCTTATTGGCAACTTACTTTACTATGGTTATTGGCTTTTTTTCGGAGTGATCTATGCTAATGGCCCAAATGCTTCGTCGGATTAGTGTGAGCCCATTTGGCTCACTATTGGTTTGTTAAAGTGGGGGTTGCCCCCCGCCAACCGTGCAGTCTGCGATCACACGGCCTCCTGGCGTCGGGTTCGAGGTTATTGGCAACCCTGTTTAAGATGTAAGGACGAATAACAGTGCCGTCCTTACCATAAGGGCACACGGAGCCCGTGCCTAGGACCTCCAACTTCAGAGGACCCCGAAGGACCGACAATTTCTCTCACACTTCTCAAAACATTTTTGTCGAGCACATTACACTTTTTATAGTCTTTTCGATATAAAATGATTCCTACCCGACTGAAGTGAATGAAGCCTGACTGAAAGTTGACTTTGAAAATATCAGAAAATATAATAGAAGATTTTACTCGACAGAAATCCCGAATCAAAGCATTAATTATCGTAATCGTAACCAAAAAAATAGCAGATGGCTACGGCCTAGATTTTTGTCTTAATGTTAAAATGAATAATTAAAATTTTTAATATTTTTCAAATTCTTATCGTGGTAAATTTAAGTAGTTTTTATGGTGTTCTTAACCATGACATTTAGATTCCAAAGTTTTGGTATTAAGTATAGCGAAAATATTTTTCTTATAATAATTGAAGATCAAACGAACTTACCTAGTGAAGTTCGATCACAATTATGTGAACAGCTTCATTCTTTGCGATTTAATTTTACATGTTGTAGTAGTATTGCCACGCTACAGCCTTGCACGGATGTTAAAAGATTGGTAGAAATAAAAATAAAAACTGGCAACCCTATACGGCTTCCCTTCCCTAACCAGTCGGTCCTACCCGTTATCTCTCCCTGAGAGGGGATGTGTAATTTCTCGTCATTTTGTTTAAAGTTTTTATATTTTCACATTTTATAAATTAAAAAATTGGGTGGGCCGAAAAAATTGTGTGCAATTTTAAGGAAAATTGTTAAATAGGTACAAGTAGTAGGTAGCTTTTGAGCAAACCTCAATAATAATATAGATTTTTTTTTTTTTTTGGAGGGTATGTATAAATCGCGTCGAATGAACTGTTCACATAATTGTGATCGAACTTCACTAGGTAAGTTCGTTTGATCTTCAATTATGTTTCACAGCTTCATTCTTTGCGATTTAATTTTACATGTTGTAGGATGTTCAGAGAACTGTAAAATGTGACAAATATAACTTGTATTGATAATGAAATACAGTAAGTATGTTAATAAACTGTATTTATTTTTTATACAACAATAACATAATCATAACTTATTGTCTAGAGAGAATAGATCTTGCAAATTGATTGTGATCACATGCAACAATTTCTTTATTATAAAACTTAGCAAACGTAATAGAAGATTCACTCCAACCAGCTGTTCTCCTAATTACATCAATATTAACACCCAAATTGTTGGCTGTAGATGTCGAGGCATGTCGAGTGGAATGCGCCGTGAAGATAGACGTATCAATACCACTGTCGCGGAGAACTTCTTTAATCCAGGCGCTTAATCTCTGCGATGATAATTTGGAAAAAGGTTTTCTGTAACTGATAAATAAATTGTAACAATTTTTCTGACATAGGCTTTTTGTTTTATTAATATATTCAATAAGACATCTAGCTGGACATATTTCAGGCCTTTCATCATAAAAGGGCAATTTTAAAACCGGCTGAACAGAACCTGGTTTAGAAGATTTAATCAAATCATCCATTTTTATTAGGATTAGAGTTCCACTAACATTTATATTTTTTCTCTTTATTAGTGAAAATGTCTGTACGCGATGTGCGGTCACTAAAGCCAACAGTGTAAGAGCCTTTTTTGAAAGAGTTTCCAAACTAAGGCCTTCATTAGGCCATTTCTGAGAGAGATAATTAAGGACAATACCAGGATCCCATGTTAAATCGTATTTCGGATTG
This sequence comes from Helleia helle, assembly GCA_963853865.1. Taxonomy (NCBI): domain Eukaryota; kingdom Metazoa; phylum Arthropoda; class Insecta; order Lepidoptera; family Lycaenidae; genus Helleia; species Helleia helle. The sequence goes on along the minus strand of OY971433.1, from coordinate 10,479,427 downwards.
GTTGGCCTCATTCGAAAAACTCCTTTCATAAATCTTTTTAAATTATCATCATTAACAGATGGTCCCAATATTAGTAACAAAGCAGACTTGTATGAGTTGATGGTACCGTATTTTACACCTTTATTAAAAATTTCAGTAAGAAAATGTATAGCTCTGGCTGAAGAGGCATTAAATTGATCGCAATCATTTTTCTTACAGTAGTCTAGCCAAGCTCTAATGCAACCATTGTACTGTTTGTACGTGTTATCTGATAATGATTTTATCATTATTTCTACAGATTCTGCAAATATACCCTTGCTTAGTAAAGCTTCCCGGATAACTTGACGGCAACAAGGCGAAGGGTCTGATGGAGCTTGTGAGCTTTGTGCGATCTGAAAGGACATTTTAGCAAATTAATGTTGGGGTCAAAATAAATTCTTTCAGAACATATTAATTTTTGTAACATCGGAAACCAAGGTTTCATTGGCCAATGAGGTACCACAACTATACCTTCTGCTTTGTCATGAATTATTTTTTGAAGCATTTTCAAAATTACAGCAAATGGTGGAAAGGCGTAAAAGAAGAAATTTTGCCATGAAACAGTAAAGGCATCAACTATCCAAGCATCGGGATCGTTTTTCCAACTGACATAAGTTTGACATTTAGCGTTACTACGACTGGCAAATAAATCTACTTCTGGTTGACCAAAAGTGCGTATTATTTCGTCAAAGGCGTAAGAGTTCAGTTCCCACTCGGTATCTTGAAATTGTTTACGAGATAATAAGTCAGCTTTATAGTTATCCTTGGTGTTAATATACGATGCATAAATAGTCAGATGTCGCGCTTCACACCATTGCCATAGATCCCTAGTAATTATATTTAAATGTGGGTATTGTACACTACCCATCCTATTAATACATGAAACAGCAGTCATATTATCTACGCGTAATAATATATTCTGATTAAAAATATGATTAGCAAAAACCTTTAAAGCGAAAAAAACGGCTTTAATTTCTAATTCATTAATGTGTAACTGAGCTTCGTCATGTGTCCAATAGCCAAAATGTTTTTTACCATCGCAATAAGCTCCCCACCCAGTGCCAGAGGCATCCGAGTATATTTCTAGATCGTAATTATTAAATTTAAAGGGGGAATTATCGTCAATATGATTCATCCACCACAACATATCTTGTTTAATTTCTGAAGGTACCTGAATAATCTGTTCGTAACTAGGGTCTTTATCTAATGATAAGTATTATGACGTTCAAACATTTTAGTATATAACCAAGAATATTCAATGGCTGGGCAAGCGGAAACTAATAAGCCAACAAGACTAGCAAATTCGCGTAATTTGCATTTTTTAAGTTCAATGAATTTTGACAGTTGATTTTTTATTTTTTCTTTTTTAATATCGGGTAATCTTAAAACCATATGTTTTGAATCGAAAATAAAACCTAGAAATTGACATTGCTGCGTAGGTATTAGATTGCTTTTTTTCAAAATTTACTATAAAACCGAGGGATTGTACCAACTGAATTGTTTTATTAACATTCTGTTGGCAATTTTCGTATGTTTGGCCAAAACAACACATGTCATCCAAAAATATAACCGATAAATTAAGTGACCTTAGATATTGCACGACAGGTTTAAGCATCTTAGTGAATACATACGGGGCTGTACATAAACCAAATGGGAGACAGTTAAATTCATAAAGGATACCGTTATACTGAAAACGGAGATACTTCCTATGAGATTTTTTGACATTAATAAAGAAATAAGCATCTTTTAGATCAACTGACGCCATATAACATTTACTAGTTATTAATTTTGAGGCAGTTCTATAATCTTCCAATTTAAAGACCAGCGCATTAAAAAAGGAGTATAACTTTGCCTCCAGGTCCTTCAAAAGAGTTTTCCTCCCATCGTAGAAAGTAGTGCAATTCGAGAAGAATACTAAATTAAATTAAATGTAGTTTTCGAGAAGGGACGTGCGAAGGCTTGAGCACGGAAATACAGAATGACGAGAAATTACACATCCCCTCTCAGGGAAAGATAACGGGTAGGACCGACTGGTTAGGGAAGGGAAGCCGTATAGGGTTGCCAGTTTTTATTTTTATTTCTACCAATCTTTTAACATCTTAGGCTGTAGGCAGGCAAGGCTGTAGCGTGGCAATACTACTACAACATGTAAAATTAAATCGCAAAGAATGAAGCTGTGAAACATAATAGTTATTTTGAAATAAAGGCAAAAAACGACGATGGACCTACTAGGCTCAACCTCTTAAGAGAGAGCCGAGAGGTCCAGCTTCGATCCAGGGGGCTGTGTGATACCTGAAATGGGTTTTTCTAAATTTCTACGTGCACCTGAACATGATACCATCGCTTGCTCACCGGTGAAGGAAACATCGTGAGGAAACCTGCATGCCTGACGAGATTAAGAAGAGAGAAGTCTTTGAAGGTGTGTGAAGTTCACCAACCCGCATTGGGCCAGCGCATCGGTGACCTATGGCCCAAAACCCTCGCCTGATTTCGAGGAGGAGACCCGTGCCCAGCAGTGGGACATATAAGGGTGGATATATATATATATATATATATATATATTACTAGCTGTTGCCCGCAGCTTCGCCCGCGTTTACTTAGATTTACAGCCGTATGCGGATTGATGATGATTATTTTTATAGCCTATGTTACTCCTTATAACAACAGCTATCTACTAGTGAAAGTCCCGTCAAAATCGGCCCAGTCGTTTCTGAGATTAGTCGAAACAAACAGACAGACAGACAGACAAAAATTAAAAAAGGCTATTTTGGTATATGCACCGTGTATACATCCATATGCATTTAATAAAAAGCGGCTAATTTAATATTACAAACAGAAACTCCAATTTTATTTATCTGTATAGATATAGATGTGTAGATTATAAATATACTGTTTTAAATAGTATAGTACCTAATTGTTTAAATAACCAAGTGCCAAAGCCCCAAAATCTTGTATGCCCAAGGGCCTCTGCAGTTAAAGACGGCCTTGAGGACGATGTCACTGTTTGTGGCATCAATTGCAGAGATTTTATCTCTTGTTTTATACAGCTGGTGTATGATGTCATTTACATGATAGGTACTCATATTATTAAGAAAATATAGCATTTTTTACCATTTTTGCCTGTCTGTCTGTTTGTTCAGGCCAATCTCTGAAACGGCTGGGCCGATTGTGATGGAACTTTCACTGGCAGAAAGCTGATGTAAGGATATATGGAGTAACTTAGTGTTTTCCAATGTTTACGCGAATTTCACTCATTACGTTTCGTATACTTTACAGCCACCATGGTCACGGGAGACGGAAAACGTCGGGCTTGTAAAAATCTTAATAAACCGCGATAAAATCCGTAAAAATTGTTTCATTATAATGAGTAACTTAGGCTATAAAAATAATCGTCATCAATCCGGGTACGGCTGTAAACCTAAGTTGAATGCGGGCAGTGGGAACCACTAGTGTGTAAATATAATCGAGTAACAACAGAATCTTTTTGGACTTATTTGGACCTATCTCCAATTCCAACAGTACTAATGATTCCGGTAAAGATAAAGTTAAGGTTTCCCTGATCATCAGCTCTTTAGGAAACGGTGTTGAGTAGGCGATAGTAATCCTGTAGATAAGTGTTTCATAATAGTCAGACTTGAGAGACGGTTGTGACCATAATCTAGATTCTAGGTGGTCTATCAGACTAATTAAAAAATAATGGATAGAACGAGATCCTAAGACAATGAGAATTCAAAAAGCGATAATCATTAACATCTCAACATAAATCTTTTATCGAATATGACATCGCATCGAATAATATGACAGTACTCGATTAAGAATCGATGTTATAGGCCAATAACCCCGCGATATTGGTGGTGATTTACAACCGATTGTCACATCAAACCGGTCTGCCTGACCTAAACCTGAACTAGAATATTATGCGGGTACATCTTACAATCGACACACATAAAAGTTGGCCACCTCAACAGGTTTGATCCTTGCGAACATTCTTTAGGACTAGAGATTTAAAAAGCCTGTGAAAGTAAACAGCCTTAATCAAGTGAAAGTTATTGCAAAAGGGAAATATTTTATTGCTTTACAATGATTTGAACTCGAACAAGTAATGCACATTTTATTAATTGCAGGTTTTTAAATCGTTGTGCTGGTTTATTTTGTAAATCCTTCTAAATTCTTGTGCGCATGGTATAATAATTTCATAAAAAATTGGTGGTATGTTTTCAACAGAGGAATCGTTGTTTTTGGCAACTATTTTTATGGTAAAGTATGCTTTTTCTTCTACAGATTCTAGGGGATTTTCAGTATGAATGCAAGTTGAAACATTAAATATGACACTAGAGTTTGCAGAAACAAATGTATCTTTGGGTGTTACATCAAGCAGCTTTTTCATTTTCTTTGTAGTTTTAATTAGTATATGAAATGGAAGCGCGTTATGGCAATTACGTATTACAAATTTATCTTTAAGATAACCATGAATTGCAATTGAGTGGGACATATCTAAAATAATTGGATCTATTTGTAAAGGATGACTTCGTATTTCAGCAAATATTTTAACCTCTTTTGTCATAACCAGTTGTTCAGTATCTGTATCATAAAATTCTAAATTGTACATAGATTGATAAAATCCTGGATGATCAGCTTTGCTAAAATATATAAAAAGAAACCTTTGTGAGCGTGGTGCAAGACGTAAAAATGTTGGCTTTAAAATAAATGTGTCAAGTGCTTGTTCAATAGCAGATTCTAAAACGAATGAAACGACATTGAAATTTGTGTCAATCTTTTCAACTTTATGGTCATCATTGCTATCGGTTGAATTTTCTTCTATCAATTTACTGTCATTATCTAATTCATTGTCCTTATCAGTACCATATTTTTCACCACAAACGTCAAAATAGATTTTTCTCAAATGCAAATTATAACAGAAATCGTCTTCGACGCAAATTTTTAATGCACTTTTCGGAGGGTTACGTTTTAGGTGCCATAAATAAACTGGAGGTATGAAAACACTTTCGGTAACCAATATGCATCGCTTTTCAAGAAAATCTGAAACGATGGGAATATACAGTGTTTCATATGTTGTTTCATTGACACAAGAAACTTTGAAATTAAGTCTCGATAAAATATTGTCTACATTTCGTTTTAATTTAACAGATAATTTAAAAACTGCGGACAAGCCAGGGTATATTTTCACTGGGGTCTTCGGTTGACATTCAATATATTGGAAATAAATGGAATCTGAAATGTTTTTGAATTGAACACGCATACATTTTGAAATTATATTAAGTAATTGAATCTTAAAAACTTGGAGGTTTGTATTATTTTTTGTAATTACCACTTTTTCTGGATTGTGTTTTAGGTGATCAATATAAATATTATCTTCTTTTCTTTGAGTAGCATTTTCATATTTTGTGACTAAGTTTTCGTTACTTGGATGTGTACCACAACTCAATTGAGAGCAATCCCCTAAAGGAGACATAAGTTTACTTTTCTTAGCATAGCCTTCTATTGGGTGATTAAACGAAGTACTTAATTTTGCGTTAATTTCACAGTCTTTTGTATAAGATAATTCGGTTGAATTTTTTTCTTTAACATCAATCTCTGTATTAGGATGTGATCCTGTTTTTATATCACCATCAGCTATTTCATAATTAATATTTTCTTTTAAGTCTATTTCGTCAGCGCCTCGTTTACGTTTTTGATCTTCGTTCTTTCCATTCCTATTTTTCCCCCACAAGTGAGCTGTCCTAGCATACTTTTCAGTAAGTTCAAATGGCGACGGTCTTGTACTTTGAATGTAAAGTTTTTTAATTATATTATATTCGCGAAGCGCTGCATCGTGGATCCTATTTTCATAATATATTTTAACCGTATGCAGGCTTTGTATAATTTCCTTTAACTTCGGCAAAGTTTTGAAATCTTTTAATTTTGATTCCAGTTCTTCTATCAATTGTGAAATTTCATTTTCACTGCTTTTCACATTAACGATTCTTAAATGTTTGCATTGTGACACATTCATTGTATAGTTAATTTTATTTACAAATTAGAAACAATTATAAGTAAACATTGACAAAACCATTGTCATCAAGGCAATGTCTTGTACTTTTAATTGTAAAGTCTAAGGAGTATTTATGTGTTTAGGTTTTGCATGGACATGATGTATGTACCTATGTATAAACTATGCGTTTTATTTTGATGACAAAATAGCAACCCCTAAGTTTTTTTATCGTTTTCTTGGGGGAGTCTGCATTCCAAACGAGTTTTTTTTACTACACCTTTTTATTGACTTCTTTTTTTGGCGTATTTCAAGTGTACAAGTGGTTACCTACGAAATATAAATAATTTGATTTGTTATAAAACTTTCGTTAGACAATATAGTTTTTATTGAAACTGTTTTATTCCATAAAATTTTATATTTTTTTGTTACCAGTAAATTAGAAACAAGCACATCTATTGAAATGTATATTTCTTTTACAGATCGGCAATGGAGAGGTTGCCGCGTGTGATATTAAGCATAGCCTTCGCTGCTCTCTTACCGATTGCTTCGCTGAGCAAACAGGATGAGGTTGCCAAAGAAGATATTCCACATTCACGGCAGAAAAGGATACTGTGGATAACGAACGATGGTCGATTGGCATTGCCACCTGGGACCTCGATGGCCATAACACCATCGATATCAATGCCATTTGTGAGGCATCCACCGAATGGGTTCCTCTCGAATGTAACCGTTAGTTTTCCGTTTACAAGTAAGTTTCGTTTATACTAATTTATCTGCTGGCGATTTTTAACCTAAACTGTATGTGTTACACAATTTAAGAGGAAATCAGTGGACTAAACCGCGGTAAAATGTAGACTTCGACTAAATATAGAAACAGAGGCCTTAGACAAAGTAACATTAGAAAAACGATAACGAAGTTCGAAAGAATAAAATGTTTGGGATTGACATAAGCCGTTGTCAATTATGTCACTCGTTATCGTTATCGCAAGTTGGTAGACAATGTTAAAATTCGTAACAAAATTATTATAAACTGTCAATTGGTTATCGAACACTTATGTCAAACTTATGTTATTTTATTATTGATATTGATTCGTTATCCGTGGGCGTGAGCCATGGAGGGCAACATTTTCACAATTTTTATGAGTTATAGTGTGTATGAGGTCTATTTACATAGAAATTAATTTTAATTTTTTGGTCCGATTTGACACTTCTTGTCGAACTTTGTTGACACTTGACAGTTGTTGTCGTTGCACTGTCACGATCTTTGATTGATCATTGGCTAGAAAATTATTATCGTTATCTCAAAGACGATAACGTATTTCGGCTACAAAGCGATGTCACTTTGTCTACAGGCCCTGTTTCTTTTTCGTTTCGGAATCATTACCGTTATGAATTTTGAACAGAATGGTTCTTTTTACTGAGGCAACAATGAATCTTATCTACGTATCATAATCATATAAACGTGAAAGTTTGTATGTTTGGATGTTTGTTGATCTTTCACGGCAAAACGGCTGAACTGATTTGGCTGAAAGTTGAAATGGTGATGGCTTATACCTTGGATTAGGACATATGCTATAAAAATAATCACCATCAATCCGGACACGGTTGTAAATCTAAGTTAACGCAGGAGAAGCTGTGGGCATCAGCTAGTACATATCTAAATACAAATTGGTGTTTATAAGCCCACCTTTAAATACTATATACTTTTACAGGTACGATAATGTATCAACTGGAATTCAAAAGTCAGTATTATGACCAAGTAGACCAAGAATGTAGCATTAACTAGCCTTTATTAATATCGAAGTTATTAAAATACGGTTTTTAAATTAAAAAATATTAACTTTAACAGTATTTTGTGCGACATGTATACTTGACAATTTTTAACTTTTGTAGACATAAAACCTTTGTAGACGTAAATATCTAAATTAATTTAAGTAATTATAGTTAATTTAACATGTTGAAATCGTCATTGCTATTTAGATATAAGTACCTAGTTTTAGATGGTAATAATTAATAGTTATAAGTTAATAACAATGACACCTTTAAATTAAGATAAAAAAATATTTACAGTTTCGTATAATTACCAAGCCACACTTTTTTCTATTGCGCCGGGAAATGCTCTTAGGCATGTATGACTCGCTGCACCCGAAAGATGGTAAGGTAGATGCAGCTCTACCCACTAAAATCCGGCGAGTGCCACTAATGCCGCCTTTGGTGGGGTGCCCCGGATATGTTGAGCAAAACAGGGCACCTCGACGGCTAGTCTCCCGCACCGTAGAACAACCCCTCCCAAGTCGGGACAGTGCAATGGGGTGGAGTTCCCATCCTCGTCCCTTTTCCCCCCTGCTCTTTTATGCTTCTTCTTATAAGAGGGGTATAAAGAGAAGCTCCCTCGGTCCAATTGTCGTCGCTCAAGGTGCTAGGTCACCTCAGACTACTGAGCCCCACCGCCACGACAAGGCTTGAACTATGGTGGGGTACCAAGTACTTATAATATACAATCATGGCTCATCGAAAAAGTTTCGTAAAACTTACAATTTGGGTTTTTGTCTCTCTTATTTTAAATCGATATCTTCTGATTGAAATCGATGGAAATCAAATCAAATTCGCTAAGCTAAAACAAAATCACAGAAAATTATCTGATACGTAGCTGATAAGAATATGCATATCACGATACGTCTTACCCTTAAAAATATCCCTTAATTGTACACCATAAGTTGAATTACAGATTTTTATCACATTATTATAAAACTTGACGGGAAGTTCTAAACATTATGTATAATATTTTGAGTTAAATTAAGTTTCTTAATCTTGGGGTGGGGTGGTCGTCCATAGTTCCTGCTTGACGAGGAGAACACCGCCGGGTTTTAGTGGGTAGAGCTACGTCCACCTTACCATCTTTCGGGCGCAGCGAATCCTGCCTAAGAGCATGTCTCGACGAGAAAAATAAATAAAACAAGTTTCTTAATCTTCGGTTGTGCGCTAAACTTCGCTCTTTCTAGATCCTAATTATCATTTTAACCTTTCAGTTGACTTCGACAAGTTAGGTTTGACAGACAACGAGAATCCGTACGGCGATTTGCCGCCAATATTCGGTCGGTCCATGGGACGGGCGGCCGCGTCGATGGTAGCGGATTATGTTGGCCAATATCTCGACACCAGGCGGGGGAAACGGTCCATAACCGTTCCGCCGGAGACAGAGAAGATGGTCTTGGATAAATTCCATGGAGGCGAAAGGTAATTAATAAAATGTTTACTAAATATTTATATAATACTAGTGGCACCGACAGACGTTGTCCTGTACAATTTTTTTTTTTTGTGAATCTAAACCATCCTCGAATCCACTTGAACACACACAAAAAAAATCATCAAGATCGGTCCAGCCGCATGGGAGGAGTTCCGTGACATACACACGCACAGAAGAATTATATATATTAAGATTTTGCTCTAATTTTTATTTGCTTTACGTTGTCTTCCTTCTTATTGTATCGATTTCTGGAGATTGGCTAGTTAACACAACAAACATTTAAGTTTTTGAAGTGAAACTTCCAAAAAAAAAATACCCTCATGCGCGCATGAGGGTATTTTTTTTACAGAAGAGGGAGATAGTGATTGAGACTAATTGAGAGAGAATGAGAAAGGGCGAATATAGCATGAAACACATAGCCATGGAGTGAGGGTAGGGAGCAAGCGAGTGAGAAAGATCGAGAGAGAGAGTGAGATAGAGCGAACGTAGCATCGCAAATTCTCGGAAATTTAAAGCTTTAGATTAGTATAAGTATAAACGAGAATTAAAAATTAGTTTGCCAAATAAGTTTCACTTCTGACATATTGTGTACTTTGTACGCACGCAGTTTTATTTTATTACAGAAAAAAACCGGCCAAGTGCTAGTCGGACTCGCGCACAAAGTGTTCCGTATCATTACATAATATACAACATTTGACACTTTAACAAAAATTAAGGTTTATGTTTATGGAATTAAATTTGTTTTTATATATTTGAGTTGATTGCATGAAAGGTAAATTGCGGTTTACGATTTATGACGTATAAAAAAAACTACTTACTAGTTCTTGTTCAAACCAATTTCCGGTGGAAGTTTGCATGGTAATGTACATTATATTTTTTTTTTTATAGTTTTGTCATTCTCTTATTTTAGAAGTTACAGGGGGGGGGACACATTTTTCCACTTTGGAAGTGTCTCTCGCGCAAACTATTCAGTTTAAAATAAAATGGTATTAGAAACCTCAATATCATTTTTGAAGACCTATCCATAGGATACCCCACACGGATGGGTTTGATGAAAAAAATTTTTTTGAGTTTTAGTTCTAAGTATGGGGACCCCCAAAATTTATTAATTTATTTCTACTTTTGTGTCAAAATCTTAATGCGGTTCACAGAATACATTTACTTACCAAGTTTCAACAGTATAGCTCTTATAGTTTCGGAAGAAAGTGGCTGTGACATACGGACGGACAGACAGACAGACAGACAGACATGACGAATCTATAAGGGTTCCATTTTTTGCCATTTGGCTACGGAACCCTAAAAACGTACGTGCAAAGTGAGCAGAATCGCTTAAAATAGTGTACCTAATAATTAGTGCTTATTTATTGCTAATTTGGTGCCAAAAAATTAAATTTAGTGCTCATGAGAGCATGTTAATATAGGCGTTTGAGAGAATACTAAGCTTGTTATCAAGCTAGCAGTGTTCTAATTTTTCGCCAATCTTTGAGTATAGATATAAATTTCAGTTATGGCACTAAATTAACACTAAATCAGCACTACTTATTACGTTTTTGAATACACTGCTAGCTTAATTATAAGCCAGCTGTATTATAATTTTTCGCCAAATTATCACAGCACTTAATTTATTTTTTGTCACAAATTAACACTAAATAAGCGCTTATTATTGCGCTTTTTACCGATTCTGCTCACTTTGCCATTTCACGTACGTCGTGAAGATGATGGTATGAACATAATATCATATTGTTCTGTATTCTTCAACCTGTTTGACATTTACCGTACATTGTAATTCAGCAACCTTACGCTTCTTATAAATCAGTTTTACTTACGATAAACTAGTACATCCACATATTAGAGAGTGGTCAGCGTCACCCAAGAACACAAGTGAACCTGAAACTATCTTAGGCAAATTATTCACGTGTTGCCTATCCTGAGACGTAAAAAGGTAAGCCTCGATGCCAGTAATAACACTGCCTGTCCTGCCTTTCTCTCCATAACACATCAAAGTTTACGGAAGGAACAAGCAGACGGGAGCCCGGCGCAGTGCTTGAAGTAATATAATATATATAATATAATAATATCAACCCTTATATGTCCCACTGCTGGGCACGAGTCTCCTCCTCGAAATCAAGCGAGGACGGTTTTTGGGGCATAGTTCACCGATGCGCTGGCCCAATGCGGGTTTGTGAACTTCACCCATCTTCAAAGACTTTTAATCTCATCAGGCATGCAGGTTTCCTCACGATGTTTCCTTCACCGGTGAGCAAGCGCTGGTCAGGCGCAGGTAGAAATTTAGAAAAACCCATTTCTAGCCATCACAAGGGGGGGTCAGGATCAAACCCCGGACCTCTCGGTTCTCACTCAACAGACCGAGCCCATACCCACTAGGCCATCGTCGCTCACTTGAAGTAATGGATGAAAAAAAAACTTTTATTAAAAAACATGAGCAGCAATGGCCTAGTGGGTATGGGCTCGGTATCTAGAGGTCCGGGCTCGATTCTGATCCCTGCGGTGCCTTGAAATGTGTTTTCTTAAATTTCTAAGTGCACCTTGATATGTTCAAGGTGCACTTAGAAATTTAAGAAGACCATCGCTTGCACACCAGTCCTGATGAAACCTGCATGCCTGATGAGATTAAGTCTTTGAAGGTGTGTGAAGTTCACCAACCCGCATTAGGCCAGCGTAACTAAGTTTGAGAATGAGACCAATAAGGGTTGATATTATTTATATTATATAATAAAAATGTACGAATAAAAAAGTGAAAAGGCAGTAATGACCACACGTGCCGTTTATATCCCACCAGGATAATACGGACGACCTCACTTTCACTGACATCCTAAAACGTGATAAGTATTCCATTCACAAACATAAGTCGCCATACTCGTAGGAAATGTATGTCTCGACGTTTTGGTATTGTAACTTGAATTAAAAACACGCATGACATAATAACATCGATTGAGCAATAATTCGTTTCTTATTAATGCCAATGTAATAAAGCTCAAAAAAGTTGTAACTAGTTTGTTCAAGAATTAGAAATGCGTTTTTATATGCGTCTGTGAAGGTATTGTCGCCTACAACAGTAATAATGATCAAAGTATTTGAAGCAAAGATAAAAATTAACCTAAAAGGACTTCACTCTACTACTTACTTCAGTAAAAGGTAGTGCCATTCTGCATTGCAGCCGAACTGGGCCGGCACGACCGGCGTGGTAGGTACTTCTCGTTCACATAACACCGGCGTCAAGTGACAGCTATGCTATCGCGTTTCGTGCGGTTGTGAGTTTCCGGTGGCCCATTGGGGGGATAGGAAAAAGGAGGGCGGCGCATCTGCGTAGCCTTGGTTGTGTGGATGTGTATGGGCGTCGGCGCCGTGAGGCTCCGACTTCTCGTTTGCCCCCTGATGACATAAAAAAACCCTAAAATCTACGGACTCCAATGATTTTGTGATTTGGTCTAACAATGATCATTTATTTTATTTGATTGTTTAATTTTTAAGAGCCATAATGTACGGCATTGCTGAGGACCTGCTGGCTAACTTCGGAGTCTCCGGCAAGGAATGTCTGTTGCGAGCGATCTGTGAAACACACGCGCATCCACTCACCAACTTTGGTTTCATTGGAGAAGTTATGAAGCTTTTCTTTAGGTAAGTCAACTTAACAGTTTTCATAATTGCAAAAAATGTTACTATATAGTAACATTTTTTGTATATACTGTATATTGTATAAATAAGCTACATATGTAGCTTATTTTATCCTATTATTCAACTACTGTGTTTTTTTTTATTTTTGAAGTGAAACTTCTTTGCCCTCAAAATAATGCCCTAAAAATTTTACCCTCATGCGTGGGTAAATTTTTTACGGATGAAACGTCACGAAAATTGCAACGTTTTTATCCAAGAAGAGGGAGACAGTGATTGAGACCGATTAAGTGAGAGTGAGCAAGGGTGAACGTAGCATGAAGCACATAGCCAAGGAGTGAGAGTAGCTGGAGCAAGTGAGAAAGATCGAGAGAGAGATTTAAAAATTAGTTTGCGAAATAAGTTTCACTTCTGACATGTGTACTTTGTACGCACGCACTTTTAAAAAAAAGATACAATCATAAATCATAAGGTTGCTGCAATGTACCTAATACTTATTTGGAACGTTACGTAAAAATAATTTTGAAAAATTATAAAATCCGTGAAACGTTTTATTACAAAGAACAGCATTTATCTTTTCAATGCAATTGCACGGTTGATGTGGTTAAAGTTTACTATAGGATAGTAAAAACGTACTATAGTAAATTTAAAACTTTTGGTTCATTTCGCAGCCCAAGTAAGTCTCCATACGCTGATCTTCTCGAAGAGTACGTGGAAGCTCAACGTGCCGGGGAGTCGGGTGGTGAATGCTGGCCTTATTACAGGCTCTGTCCCAAAAGCTTCTTCCAGCCTTCAAATAAATATTCGTAAGTAAAACATATATTAGAACTCAAAAAAGATATTCATCTCTCAAACGCAGAGCTCACAAGAGCACATGCTTACCATAGGTTTGCCTATATCGGTAGCTCCCGCTACCGCTCCCAGCTGCATGGGACCACCATCTGAAACTCGTGCACGTTTAGTACGTGACTCGCTGCACCCGAAAGATGGTAAGGTGGACGCAGCTCTACCCACTAAAACCCGACGAGTGCCACCAATGCCGCCTTTGGTGGGGTGCCCCGGATATGTTGAGCAAAACAGGGCACCTCGACGGCTAGTCAGTCCCTCAAGGGACCGACGCCACCTCCACAGAGGGATCATCCCAACGTCGGGACAGTGCAATAGGGTGAGAGGGAGAGAGAGCAGGGGGGCCCTCGGTTCAATTTGCTTCGCCCAAGGTGCTGGGTTCATCTTAAGCTACTGGGCCCCATCGCCACGACAAGGGTTGAACAATGGTGGGGATGAATAAGTTTCAGGTTAACTAGTTTTATGTTCATGGGTGACGTCGACCACTTACCATCAGGTGACACTTCTGCCAGTTTCCCTATCCGGCTAAGACAACAAATGCATACACTGTTGGCACGGGTCTACTCCTCGAAACCAGGCGAGGAATGTATTATGGTCATAATTTCGTTATGTGATCGCTCAAAGAATTTTAATCTTCTTCTTCTTGTATTTATGGCAGACACAATTTTAAGCTTGTCAGATATGCAGGTTTCCTCTAGGTTTCCTTACGTCGTTTTGTCGTGACGAAATGTCACGGAAAATTATAAAACTAATTTTTCACATAGCAAAGGTCTTGAACCCACATGAACTAGCTACTAGACCATCGTCACAACATTATTAAATTTATCTTTCATTCTCGATGTTGTAGGAATCCAAATAAAACATTGGCTGACAATATTCATGTCTTTAAACCATTTATTAATAGTCTCAAAATAATTAAACGCACTGTACCATCGTAAAAATGTCGCATCTCCACGAATAAAAACAATATGTCACCTCAACATACATAAAGCGGTGAACCTGACACACATGTCGGTAAAAGTGTGTTAATGTACGCAAAATTACTATATTCGACAACATGGTGACATGGGCACACCGATCGTAACAATATGTCAAGTGGTTCATAAATATTAAACACATTTATCCATTCATTAATTGTATTTGAATTTTTATTATAAAAAAACCCCGAAAAGCGCGTGTCTGACTTACACGCTGAGAGTTTTGAAAAACGTGCTTTTTTAACGATAAAATTAAGAACAACTAAAAATTAACGCATATCAGTTTTTTTCTCTAAATTATGTTGTGAGACCTTCTTACAAAATTTCATAATTCTATGTCAATAGAAATATCCTATAGATTTTGGTTTGACAGACCGACAGACTGACAACGTTCCGTTTTGTTATTTGACAAATGGAACCCTAATAAAAACGATATTAAAAAATTTGATTGCTTTGATACGCGAATATAACTGAAAGGTTTTAATTGTGATTTCTTTTACTCGTGTTTTGAATTTGTATTATTGTGAGTAAAATATAATGTATAAAATATAGGATGCTCCATAAATTAAAATAATCATGTCATCTGTGTCCATTTGAGTTAAGAATTACACATGACGACAATTATTTTAATGTTTTCCTGCAGGGCATATGATTTAAACAGCTATGCCCATAATGCGATTCCCCTAAACGAGTATTTCTTATTTCTTTTATCTTAAAAAGAAGTACATATAAGAATTGAATCATATCATAAGCGACTTACATTTAGTAAGACGTGGATCGTGCTTATTTTGTTCGCCTTAGATGTGAGCTAGTCCCAAGTAAAGTCCCTTATTTCCATGCCTAATAATATTGACCATTATCATCGGGCTGGACTGGTAAGTAACCATGTTATGGTACCAGTACGAGAAGTGATGATGAACAAATTCCGACAAATTTGTGCTGCGACGCTGCGCCGGTTCTGCACTCTGATTGGCCGACTCAAGGATAGATGATTTTGGTCGATGGACGTCAATCAGATTGCTGGTTAGTTGAATTGCTATTACGTCAGTGACAAATCACTGACTAGGTTCGGAAATTTATGGCTCACAGTAAGAGGTACTGACATGCTGCATTGCAGCCGAACTGGGCCGGCACGACCGGGGTACCTGTGTGTGGTACCTCTCGCTCACATAACACCGGCGTCAAGTGACAACTATGCTGTCGCGTTTCGTGCGATTTGTGAGTTTCCGGTTCATTTTGGATAAGGAAAAGGAGGGCAGCGCATCTGCGTGGACTTGGTTGTGCGGATGTGTATGGGCGTCGACGCCGTGAGGCTCCTACTGCTCGTTTGCCCCCTGATTACATTAAAAAAAACATTACTCTATCCGATTATATGCGCGATGGACTAGCACGACTTACACTCTGTGAAGAAAATTCGAAAAAATCCATAATAATATATCAGTTGAGTTATTCATAAAAAATCTCTGTTTCTTTTAAGTGGCAAGAAAACAGGAGTAAAGCAATTACCCTCAAAAGCACGTGCTCCCGATCCGGTAAGACGGGTAAAGCCTGTTCGGTGGACGCGCACTACATTCGCCATAAAACCGCTTCCACCTCATTTGAACGATTATTTTAATTATATTCCTCGCATTAATATTATACAAATGATTAAGTGACTAATAACTAACGATTAATTAAACAAATATAATATACCTAATGAGTTAAAGAATGAATCAAAATTCTTTTTGGACTGATTAAAATCTAGGTTTTATGTATAGTCAAGATGCGAATTCGAACTGAAGAGTATGATTTTTACCTGCCATATATGGGCAATTTTTTATTTCGTTGTCAGTATGGTTTTTGCCATGTCCCACTAGGTTTATATGATATTTTAGTAACATAAGGATGCTTTTGCGGTGAAAAGGTTTTCTATTTATAAATAGACTTTATTACCTCTAAGAACTTGTATAAATTACAGGTTAAATGTATTATTGTTAATAAAAAAATATTTATTATGATTACGAAATCCTTAAATTTCCTATGTCCCAGTATGAAATATCCATAATTAATGTATCATATCTCCTTGTTTTTTTATTAAAGTATTGCAATATTTATATTGTAAAAATCAGAAAACTTTATTTTAATTCGGTTTTAATGGTTCACTTTCCTTTTGATTCAATTATAAATTAAAATCTGAATTTTAAATTCATGGACACAATACATGACACTGTGGAAATTCCTACTGAGTTACGTAACATTTTTGCTCACTCTTCCGAAATTTCTACCAAACGGTCGTATTTTTTTCATGTAGAAACACTCAAATTACTGTCAGATTTGTTAGCCATTTTTAAAAAAATATCGCCAGTGTAAATTAACGGTCTTACAAGTGGACGTGTTGCAAAAGTTACGTTTTTTGTTCCACTGAAAGACGGAGTTTTCTAAGGTATTTTGATTGATTTTACGTTTGGATTAAAGACAATTGATTACTAATTATGTTTATTTTAAAGATTCCTCTAAATTAGTTAAATAGCAATGATAAATAAATACTTATTTAATATTTTTGTATACTCAAGTGAAAACGTTACGTTCCACTGAGAAATTTCGTCACTCAGTGGAACAAATTGTAACTCAGTGTAAAGCTAAACGCGCGTTATATGAACATAGAATTAACATGGAGTATTTTCGATGAGTCTTTTTTATAAAATTATTTAAAAATTATTATACAGAGTTACCGAAAAGGTTTGTTTCATAACAGATATGGGTAGTTAGTATATCAATATTAAATGAGGTAAAAATACTCATGTAATGAAACTCATAAACTTAAATATTTCCCCATGATTTTTCGCTGTCTTTCATTGGCTATTCGCCATCGATCGATATTTTGTATGAGCCAATTTTTTAACTTATTTAGTTTTAGTAGTTTAGTTTTAGTTCCATGGAGAAAGTTCAGTTTCTTGAGTATATAGTATTATATATTCCCGTTATATTCAGTATTGATTCACTTTTTCGTTGCACCCTCTATATTTACTTTTTATTTTGTTGTAGACATAATATAATAGCTACCTACCCAAATGGCTTTAACACCAGCCGAGCGAATGAAGAGATATAGAGAAAGGTTAAAACTGGATCCAGAAAAATTGAAAAATGTAAAAAAAAAACACGCGGAGTATGTAAGATCTAAAAGTAAGAAACTGAATGAGCTAACGGAGAAAGAAAAAGAAAAGCAACGAAAAATTTGGAGAGACCAGAAACGAAAGCAGAAACAAAAGAAAAAACAGCATCAAGAAGAGAAAGCTACGCCTAAGAAACCAGCACCGAAAAACCGTAACAAATTGCTCAGAAATTATAAGACGCTCACAAAAAAAATCCAAAAAATGACGACATTAGTGCAAACCTACAGAAAAAGACTATATCGTCTAAAAATAGTCACAAAAAAGCAAGTGAAGAAGCTCGAAGAAGATAAACTGAAATTGGAAGCAAGACAGGAGATACTAGAATTGACACTGAAAAAGTCTTATGAAGAATGCAGTACATTAAAAGAAAAACAAACCTTTAAAAAAGTAGTTCTAAATGAGAGTATCCAGAAAACAGTAAAAAAGACCTATGTATCAAAGCTACTAGGACTGAAGGGAAGAATCAGAATTAAACAGATAATTACAACAGAAAACAAAATACAAAAAGTAATTGAAAATTTTTATGTTAGAGACGACGTAAGCAGAATAACTGCTGGAAAGAAGCAAAGTCGTACATTTAGAAAAAGAAAAGAACAAATACGATATCTTACCGACACAGTCTATAATTTGTTTAAAATGTATCGCGAAGAGGGGGGAAAATACAGCCTCTCAACTTTTTATAAATATAAGCCATTTTACGTACTCTCCCCTTCCATTCAAAACAGGGAAACATGTCTCTGTATCAAGCATGACAATATTCAGTTGCTGTTTTGTGCCATGAAGAAATTCAGAATCTTGAAGAATTACGACTCAGTTCTGGAACTTATGAAAACCCTATGCTGTGACGTATATTCCAAAAATTGCATGTATGAAGAATGCACTGAATGCAAAGATAAGAAAGTATGTTATATGTCGCTGGAAGAAAGGAAGAAAGATCAAGTAGAGTGGGGTGCAATTATTATTTTTCTTTAGTGTAGGTACAATAATACTCGGTGCGTTCACAGATTTTTTTAACTTTTTTATTTTTATCTTTCTAACAATAACAATCTTTATTGTTAATTTTAAAGTTTAAACAATATTTCTAATAGATTAATTTTTGTAATCTAAGTGGACACAGCCTTATTGTTTTGTTACGTTCCACTGAGAAATTGTCCTCTATTTTCTGTTAAAAAATATTTTGTGTTTTCTAAATGTGTGTGTGCAATGACTTTGCTATTGTTGTTTAAATTAAGATGTTTATTTAGATTTAATTTATAATATTTGAGGCTAAAACTATAGTAACTAGAAATAGTTTAATATGAATCTAGAAGGTATGGTTATATCACTATTGTAACTCAGAGGAAATACTGTTACGAATACTCAATTATCTTTTTAATCTTGCTTGATTTTCTGTAAATTCTTGAAAAAAATACCTTAGCACCTTTTGAATAAAGTATAAAATGTCTATCCATTGTATTTCATTTAGAAGTTACAGTCTAATATATTTCGTAACTCAGTGGAACAATGTTTTCCGATTGGCATCGAAAAAATTCAATAATTCCATATTTTATGGGTAATTGCTATTTATTTTTATTTCTTTAGTTAACTTACATATTAGTACATAATACACAATTATTATATATTAAAAAAATATCTTCTTTTTTAAAACGTACTTTTTCTATAATGAGACAACGAAAAAAAAAATTGCCCATATAGGAAATTACTATTATTTAAAAAAATACGAGTTTTAGTGACCGGTCCGTGTTGGATGCGACCGGTCCCTCGGTCGTCTTGGCGTTCATTGAAGGAGGCCTATGTTCAGCAGTGGATGGATAAAGGCTATATTCTAGTAAGGCTGGTGAGGAGACGATCTCCGTGCAGTGACGGGTCCGTGATGGATGCCAGTGGTAATCGGTCGCATTGTTCAGCAGTGGACGAATAAAGGCTGATGATGATGATGAAGGCGGGTACCCTGTTACTCCCTTCGGTGCCCTTAGTTTCTTGGCAGGCCACGCACTTACATGCATAAATATTTTTTGACTACGCTAAATTGATATTTTTTTACAGTAAAGACGCAGAAAGTCTGCACAGGCGGCAAGAACACGAAGACAATGAAAATAATATACAGGACAATATCGTAGATGTTAAGGCTATGTAGATAAAGGCAAACACACACTACAAAACTAAATCTATCCCACAACTTAATCGTTTATTTTATCAAAAGAACCTTAAGTATTAATCCTTTATTTTTACTAAAAAATATATTTCTCGGCTCCAATTAAAAGTAATGTCTCTGTTGAGTGTGTGTTCTGTGTAGGATAAAATGTTGTTAACGAATTATGAAAAATTCCAAATGTAGAAGTAGTAGACAACCAAAGGTCTTCGAGCATTTAGTCTTTAAACGTAGATCAGTAAAATTCGTTTGGGATTAACAATTCAATTCTTTTGCCAACGTGAAGATTTAAAAAATAGCGTTTTCGCCATTAAATGTGTGTTAATCTAAAAATGAATTTTGCTATAATATAGTGCCATTGAATGGTGGGAAGTCGTTGAAACTATTTACTGAAACGACTCGCTATTCTAAAACTAAAAATACGAAGATATAGAGAATACTCTCTTATGTATCATATATTATATTAATATTTTTTTCATAAATTATAATTACTTACATTAGTTCTTATGAAATATCTGTGTATAAAATTATAGATAATTAATAGATTTAAGTAGGCAATTATTTGTCGCATTAGTATTTATAAAGCAAGCGAAACTGTATGAACATTTAAAAATTGACTGATTGAAATTAAATAGTTCATAGGAACGTTTATATTTATACAAGGTTGATAAAAGCGAGAGGCATTAAATTAAACTACATAAACTACACATGCTTACGGTTAATCCGAAACTATAAAAAAATTGTTTGAGAGCAATTTAAAAAAGTTTTCCAAGGAACTTAAATACGTGAATAGTCAAAGTAAAACGTAAAAACTCTTTGTAAATCTTTGTAAAATGTCCTTCGAATCTAAAAGGCAACGTCGCACAGCACGTTGTGTCTCACCGGGTCGAACAAACCGGAGCGGCTTTAAAACTTTAAAAATATCCTGTGACTAAACTATTGATTCTATTGGTCTAAGTTTTGGTGTGTAGCCTGAAAATTGTACATAGTATACGTGGTTTAATTTAATGCCTCTCGCTTTTATCAACCGTGTATGCGTAGGAGGTTTCCCAAAATATTACTTTTGTTGTTTTCTATAAACAATACCTAAAGAGAAAAATACGATTTTTTATGTATGATATTTGTTATTGTGATGTCAATAGAGTAAAATTTAATGTCCTCTAGAAGTCTTTTTGCCTCTTTTTACTGCTTAATCTTGGTGATTTTCTGAATTCATAGTACTTTTCGGATAACTTGTAACAACTGGGGAGTAACACCATAGCTAAATTGATCAATGTCCTTATTAATTGTGTAAATCAAAAATATGCATTGAAAACAAAGAAATTCAACAACAACAAAAATAAAATCGTACCTGATTATCATTCTATATGTACGAGGCTGCAAAGGTATCTATCTACCTAGGGACTCTCCAGTTTAGTGCATTTATCACATAGGGAGATTCTATTTTTCAGGATAATTAAAAAAACAAATGTTGTAAAGATAAAAAACTTTAGCTAAAGTTTGAATAAAGAAAATGTATAAATTTGAAAATTGTATTATAATTATTATTAGCGAATGTAGTGATTTAGCGATAAGCGATATAATAGATTTACTATATTATAGTCATTGTTTAATTATTTTACTTTAAAACATTATGGAAAGTCCTAAATAGAAGAAAACGTAAAAATTACTTCTAGGAAATAAATATGTATAATATTATGTAATAAATTGTTTTATTTATACCAATACCAACATTGATTTTTAAGAGTAATAATAAAAAAAAACTTACTTAAAACAGTTTACCCAATTTTCTTTTAATTCATCGTTTTTAGAAACAACAAAATACTAGATAAAAGAACGTTACAAGTATTTCGTTCTAGAAACATCTATAAGCTGGCGATGTAAACGTCTTAAACGAGATCATACTTATTTACTAGACAGACAAGAAATATATCCAAACTCATCCCTATGCGCGGGCAGATGTAAAAGCGGTGGGGGTATAAAATTTTAGGTTACGCCGTCTAACACTTTCTATTTATAGACTAAAACACGGCTATGGTTAAGGTAAGACCTAGATTATTTATCAAAACTTTAATATAAGAATTTCACGTGAAATCCATTTTAGGCCCACTATGTAGCAGTTGCTGTAGTTATGCTAAATGCAATGTTTGAAGCAGCCACAATTAGCAAAAGAAGCTACTCGGACCGGTCTATAAGAGGGTACGTTACGGAGGTATGTATTTATATTAAACTTGTTTATTATTGACCTTAAAACCTATTTAGTGAAATACAAAAATAAACATTTACTTTCGTTTTAAATTTCGCTAATAAATATTCCAAATATGAATTGAATCGCACTAATTTCACTGTGATAAAACGGTTTATTAATTCCAGAGAACTTGTTGGTGGAATGAAGTTTGTAAGGAGGAGTTTCAAACGTTATTCAGATGCAAGTGCCCTTCTTGGTCCTACTGCCGAAGTCCCGGCAGGTATTACAACGCAGTATGTTCCATGACAGAAACTGGATACATTTGGGATCAGCCTAATTCTCAGTGGCGAGGACAATGATAAAAACTTTACTGTAATATACTTAGTCTTCTCCGAGCACTGTAAATTTAATTCGAAATGTCAGACAGCCACGAAAACTCCCGTATGTGCCCTAAAGATTGTGTGAGACTGAATAGAAAAATGCATCCTCTATTTTCGTAATTAGCATAGACTTTTCAGTTGTCCCGAGTGATTTGATTTTGTAAATTTCTTTAATGTTATACACGTAATAAAGTATTATTTAATACATTGCGTTTTTTATTTTCACTGACCTTGGGATGTGAAAATAGTTGATGAAAACCGAACACTGAAAAGCGCATGCGTAAAAACGAACCAGCAATCGATACGGATTCAGTATTTAACATAAATTTCCGACGGCATATCATAACAAATATTTTTCAAAATGTGGCATGTTATGATATTTTGTTTGATATTTTCTGGAATAAACTGTGAACCAGAAACAGTGAGAGACAATTTCGACTACTTCAGTTACGGGAATGAGGAAAGTTTGTTGAAAAATCTCGACCTCCATATGGTAAGTGATAATTTATTTTCCATTTTTAGTGGGATTATTGTAATTGACTTTTTAATTTTTATTTTAGCCAAAAGATGAAATTGTGTTAAGGCCCCAAGAAGTCAAGGACTGGCCACAACAGTCATTAAATGTGGGTCAAATAACTGCAGTTTCAATCAACTCTTTGGGACAACCTGTAATTTTCCACCGAGCCGAAAGAGTGTGGGACGAAAGGTATTCTGTAATTTATTTTGACATCAATTGCGTTTTGGTACTAATTCATCGGTTTTTTCAGTTTTTGTACCTTACCTGGAATTAGCAGTTATTTAAAATAACTTGAGATAATCTGTAAAATTATTACCCGAAGAAGAATTTTAATATGGCGCTTAATAGCTTACTTCATTATATAATATGAAAACTCCTTATAGATACTCTTTGAATTAGGAGGCGTCGAAATGTTCTTAACTGGTTCTCATATTTCCACTTTAATTATAAAAGAAGAGAATAAGCTAGAAGCTAAACTGGGAAAGCTTATAATACCTGCTTATAATAAGGATAACTAAACACCGTCCTAAGGCACCCATTGTTCGGGGAAAAATTATAAAACGCGAGCTTAGAATGGAATTACTGGCCGAGGAATCCTAGAAACATCGAGCATATTATGAAATAGAGCGGTTATGGTGTTTTATATGAAAACAAATTACTGCGCCGCCGGTACTGCGCTCTGATTGGCCGTCTGATGGCCATTGATGCATGATTGACCGATGTTACGTAAATATAGATCACTGGATGAGAGTTGCTATTACGTCAGTGACAAATTACTGACCAGTTTCGGAATTTTATAGCTCACATTACTACTCTATCCGGTTATATGATCGATGCCTAGAACTTATATTACTATTTAGAATCGTAGTCCACTAGATTACTAGGCAAACGTACCTCCCATACCTAATGGCAGACTATTTTCTTAAGACTAGCCAAAATTGTTATAAATCCATGCATAAACAATTCTAGAATGTCCTTTGGGCTTCATCATCGAATACCCTAATTATTCATATATTACTTTCTTCCATATTCCAGTACCTTCAACGAGTCCAATGTTTACCAAAATCTGGACAAAGGGCCTATCATTGAGGATACCATCTTGGTGCTGGACCCCCATACGGGCTCCGTGCTGCACAGCTGGGGCGCCTACGCATTCTACATGCCCCACGGGCTGACCATCGATCATCACGACAACGTCTGGGTCACTGATGTGGCTAAGCACCAAGTATTTAAGGTAAGAAAACAGAAACAAAATATGGTCTTATACTCTGCCATTTTTAATTGGCACTGATCCCTTTAAAATTGTTAAAAATTTAATCTTTCGTGGTAAGTAGTTAAGTGGGGATTCTACCGATTAGTTTCTTATGAAATAAACTTTTTAATTTAATTTTCTTCCAATATGTTATCTTTTATTTTTATGTATGTAGCTTTATAAAGCTTTTATTTACAACCAAAATTCAAGCAATACATTTTAGTAAAATTAAAACGTATCTTTTCATAAAATTCCCGGAAATCATAATCCTACTGTTTTTTTTATGTTAGTTGGATAGGCAAACTGGCAAACGTACCACTAGATGGTAAGTGGTCGACGTCGCCCATGAACATAAACTAGTATACCTGGAACGAGCCCAGGCAACTTGTTTATGTGTTGCCTATCCTGAGACATAAGATGTTAAGTCTCGGTGCCAGTAATTACACTGCCTGTCTTGCCCTTCTCTCCGAAACACAGCAAAGCTGTTTAACGGGAGAAACAAACAAGATGGTGGTACCCATGCAGCCGGGAGCGCGGCACAGCCCTTCCCTCCGACCGGTAATAATACTAATAATATAAATTTCACATTTATATTATTAGTATTATTAGTAAGTTTGTTTGCTACGCTTTCAAGCGAAAACTACTTAACCGATCATCATGAAACTTTGTACACATATATTTGGAGGTATTAGAAGTAACATAGCATACTTTTTATATTATTTATATAAAATATTATATTTTTTTGGATTAAGCATATTATAGATTTATATAAAACTAAAATCTTATCCTGAGCAGACGAGTCGCGGGCACCAGCTAGTATACTATAATTTAATAGATGTAACGTTAGCTACCCTTTACTTTTCTATATAAAATCCTCATTTTTATCGACCCAGATGCCTATAAAACTTTTCGATCAACAACGAACAAACTGCCCTTGTATAATTTCCATTACAGTACACACCGAACAACCACAAATACCCAAGTTTGACGATCGGTGAGGCGTTCACCGCTGGTTTCCCGTACCGACGTCGCGTCTTACTCTGCATGCCTACATCAGTAGCTGTTGCCAGCACTGGGGAGATCTTCGTGGCCGATGGCTACTGCAACAACCAGATCCTCAAGTTCAACGCGGCTGGCACCCTGCTCTTGACCATACCAATCTTTTCTGACACATTAACCCTCAATCTACCTCACAGTGTCACACTTTTGGAGCAATTGGATAGAGTTTGTGTCGCCGATAGAGAAAATATGAGAATCGTGTGCCCGAAGGCTGGATTGAAGAGTTATGTCAAAATGTTGGAGCCAGCCACTGTGATCGAGGATCCTACCCTGGGTCGTGTATTTGCCGTCGCCTCTCACGGTGACATGATATACGCTGTGAACGGCCCCACGTCTCAGAACATCGCGGTGCGAGGATTCACTGTGAACGCTGTCACAGGAAACATATTGGATACTTGGGAACCAACCACCGTAAGTATGATTTATATCTTGTATTTGGGCCGATATTCGCAATTCTGCTCATTTCTTCCGTGAATTGGCTTTTCTGCGTGGCGGAAAAAAGGGCAGGACAGGGATTATCTATTGGGAACGAGACTTACCGATTTACGTCTTAGAAATGGCAACGCATAAATGAGTTGCCTTTTTTCTTTTTTGCTATCGCAGTGGAAATGTTTTGCGCATTCACCCGGGGATGGGTCGTCCCCGGGGATATGTGGGACTCCCCCCCCTCCCCATTTACCCCCGGCGCCGGTATACCGCACTAAAACCACTGCGAGTTGCCTTCAGCCGCTTGAAGGGAAGTGTCCCGGATCTCAAAAGGGCCAACCGTGCTTCCTCCTAATATGGGGGAACTCCAACAACCTGAAGTACCGCCGCCGTCGCCTGAACTTTTTACCGGGGCAGGTAAGGTACCTGGTTGGGTCAACCTTATACCGAGTCTTGTTAGGCAGGATGGACGTAGCACCGTCCTCTCTAACCCGCTCCGCGGCCTACTTCTGCGAAATAACCGTTTCTCAGTAGCTGACCGGCGCCTGCATAAATGAATTACCGGGGAAAGTCCTGCGTGAACTTATTTATGTTCATGGACCACGTTGACCACTTACCATCACGTTTGCTAGTTTCTTTATCCAACTAACATTACAAAGAGGTTTAAGGCCAACGAGGAAAGACAATGGACTGATGACATTCTATCTTCGACTCTATCCGCCTTACCAATTACTCAGAAGCCATGTTTTTTGTTCCAGGGTTTCACGAATCCACACTCCTTAGCAGTCACAAGAAATGGATCTCATCTTTACGTGACAGAAATTGGACCAAACAAAATATGGAAGTTCGAACTAACCGATGTTTATGATAAATAGAAATACGTAGCAAAACACGTAGGCTATAATTGTAAAGTAATATCGCTTTGATACAGCTTTCAGTAATAAACAGCCAATAAATAATAACAGAATATCAACATCTACTTGGATGTGTAGGTAGGTAAGTAGGTATCTATTTACCGGATGGAAAATGACAAAAGACAACGACAAAACTTAAACCGAATATATAATTTCTTAAAAATGTAAACACAAATACTCGATACTCGTGTGTCTAACATTAAACAAACAATCGTAAATGACGTACAAAATAAATAAAACTTTCGAGTGTATGTACCAGTACCTTTACCTTATACGAAAGATTATTTCTGGCAACTCAATATATAAACCATAAAGGCTGCAGTACACGTTCAACTTTGGCCAAAAGTTGACACAAAACGGCCCAGTACACGTTGGCCAAACGCGCTTGACCAACATGTAGATACTGCAGCCTTGAAGCATAGATTATACAGCTTGGCAAAAAAGAGTATGGAAAAAATGAGGGCGCCACTTTCACTTAGGTCTCATCATAATATGGAAAATCAGTAAGATAATTTAATCAAATCGTTAAAAATAAATGTGAAAGACTAAGCTTTACTCAAAATCTAGCATTTGTTGGCCAAGTATTGTCAACATCATAGGTTTCCATTTAGTAAAATATTTAGTTCCACCTGTCACCACGTCATACTCTTTTTTTTTTTCAAGCTGTATCTTCTAAGTTCTAAAGATGACAATGTATATTGTCTTTTTATTATTTCTTTTTTTTTTTGCTTCGCTCAAAAATAGCCTTTTGCTTTATTACAAGACATGCTTCACATTTCCATTCCATTCATTTATAAGTTATGTCATACGTAGGTATACTAGTGAGGTAAGATTACTTTGGAGATTGCTTTTAATATTAATTAATTAATTCACAAACAGCCGCATCAAATCCTTTCCAAATATTACATAAAACAAAAACATGGCTCCGAGTGCTTTAAAACTATTAAATATTCGAAGTAATTTAAAATGTTAACTTGCGAGAATTTTATCCACCTGAAAAGCATCATACTTTAAAAGGAGACCTATGATCTAACTAGGGATTTATCACCGTTGTAAAAAACTACTGAGCGTAGTTACGTGTAATCAAATTCAATCTAAGGTCTATAAGCCTAAAATTTCTATATGTGATATTTTATTAAAGAACGGAAATATGTTAAGAATGAAATTCTTAGTCATTTTAAGAAAATGAAATTTTGAAAATCGATTTTAGATTATCGACTATTATACAGGGTGCAATTGAAATCATGGACATCCTTTCAAATTTAGACACTACCTACTAATGATACTAGTTGCATTACGGCTAATAATAAGCTGATTTATAAAAAAAAATGCAAGCAAGGGATTTATTTATTTATTTACAATCTATTTATTTCTAATAGATAGGTATCCATCACATACGAGGGGCGATCAAAAAGTAATGATAATGAGTATAATAAAACAACGATTCTAATTTAAATTTAATTTATCTTTCTACGTAGTCTCCTAACAAGTCGATACATTTAGTCCAACGTTTCTCTAAACCTAAAATACCCTTTAAAAAAAAACTTTATCAGAGCTCTCCCAAAATGCCTCTACAGCAGCCATCACCTCGCTATCATCGTCAAATTTCTTGCCCCTGAGGTGTTCCTTGAGCCGAGGAAACAAATGAAAGTCGCTGGGGGCTAAATCTGGAGAATAGGGCGGGTGTTCGACTAGTTCGAAGCCCACTTCTCGAATGGCAGCCATCGCAACTTCGGCTTTGTGTGCAGGAGCGTTGTCCTGATGAAACAGGACTTTCGCTCGGAGTTTGCCGCGCCTTTTTTCCTTTATGGCTTCTCGCAGTCGTCTTATTTGATCAGCGTAGTAGGAGCCCGTTATAGTAGCTTCCTTTTCCAGGTAATCAACCATTATGATTCCCTCAGCATCCCAGAAAACGGACGCCATAACCTTGCCCGCCGAGCTTGAAACTCTGAACTTCTTCGGCGTCGGTGAGGATGGCCTTTTCCAAGTCATCGATTGTTGTTTGGTCTCAGGATCAAAATGATGAATCCATGTTTCGTCTCTCTTCGGTCTGCTAATACGATTTCTTCGACTTTTTTCACGTTTTCCTCAGTGAGGGACGAGGTTGGGTGTCCCTCGCGATGTTCATCTTCTGTGGACGTGCTTAAACTCTTTGCACCACCGTGCCACCGTAGAATATGGAGGAGCAGAGTCCCCTAATGTCTCCACCAAATCAGCGTGTATCTCTTTGGTAGACATTTTTTTCAAACAGAGGTACTTGATGACACATCTCACTTCGTGTTTCTCCATTATCGTGTTGTCGCTCCGACTGCTGGTATTCAAATGAATGTAGCTCCTGCAAATGACGTCCTTTTTATACATTTTTTTAGCTGGGAAGTCGTGAGGGACTGAGGAAGTGAAAACATTTTTTTTGGATTTTTATCTTCTTTAAAAATACCTGTTTATCATTACTTTTTGATCGCCCCTAGTACATAATTGACGCGAGGTCTACGTATTCTACACGGCGCGGGCGGCATTTTCGTAAACCAAACTGCGCCCAACCGAACTTGATACTTTTTATGACAGGATTTAATCATAAGGGTTTTCAATAACATGCTTTAATTTTATTTTTAGTATTCGTAACATTAGTAGTTACATGGGCAGTGTCTAAATTTAAAAGGATGCTCATGATTTCAATTGCACTCTGTATACTTTATTAGTAAATGTATAAGTTGTCTAATGTCTCCTAACTATAAACGGACATTGAAAAAATAATTATATATTGGAATGCTAATATGAGAAGTTGTTAAATAAAAAATGGCAATCATTATCTATTTAAAATGTATATTAAATTGTTCAAATAAACATTATACCAAGCAGCATAATTATTATTATTCAGGAATAATCCTGTTTCTCTATCAAAACATACATTTAGATACAATGAAACAGATTATTTAAATTAGCATACATAAAAAAATAAAAAATAAATTATTAAATAGTGTAATAATATTCAGGGACAATCACGCACACAACACTTTTAATAATTTATTTTTAACTTAATACTATAAGCTTGTAGCATTAGACAGATTTACAATTTTCATTTTATATTGCACATTTAAACAAAATATTTTTATACATTCCAATAAAATTGGCAAAATTATTTGATGAACGAAAAAAAAGGACCAACGTTGGATTGTGCAACCATTGTTTATATTTGTAGAGAGCATTGTGAAAATTCAAATATAGATAAACATTTAGATTGACTAGTGTTTTATTACATTTTAACATTTATAACAAAATTATCCCATACTATAGAAAGAAAGCATTTATTTACTTTTATGTAGACACAGGCATATTACAATAGATCGACGTTGCAATAATAGTCTTTATTAAAGTATGGAATAAAACGTACCTATTACCATCATAAAAAATATTATAATAGCATTAAAAAAGTAATAACAATAGGGTTGTTGACACATATTGTTACAAATTCATGTAGTTATGTTTATTAAAGACAGTATTAAAAAATCTAAAATAACATTTTAAGAGTCTATTTATTTGTTTTAAATTAAAGAAAACTTATTTATAATGCCTTATTTGTCACCCATTGTAACGTGACTACGAACGCCATTATAGCGCGATGACGTCACTGACCAGTGAACAAACTGTCATAGCTGTACATGGCTGTACGAAGCGCAAGTATGTTCAATGGTTTGTGACGTAATGATGGTCATATGCCAGCTTGGAGCGTTTTAGCGGGAATTTTTAAAACTATTTTTATTTACGTCTTTTGTTATTAAAATTTGGCATATTTCTTCATAAAAATTAGTCGACGTCCCTATTATGATAAAAATGTCACACACATTTGCATATTTGTTTTTATTCTTTTGCTCACAATTTAACACAACATTAATAATAGATAAGTTTAAACTTATGATTTCTTTCTTGAAGATTTTGTGGGTTACTCCGTCTATTAAAATAAGTAAACCAGAATAATAGTTATGTACATACAAATTATACATTAAAATGAATAGGTACATATATAAATAATATTATAATTTAAAGGATATTGTGATTATCTCTCCTTAAAATACATTCTGGTGTATAGTTTGATATGTAGTTTGAATTTCTTATATGTCACAAAACTACAGGCTCCAAAATACAGCTATACTTTAATTCATTTGCAGAACGGTAACAGACACATGTGGTATAGAAAAACAAGTTAAATAAAATAAAATATATTAAACTAACAATTTCTTAAAACAAAACAACAAATCACAATAAAGTAGACATTTATAATAGCTAACTAAAGTTCCCTATTCAAAGTTCCAATACTTATTAAATACATTTAGGCATACAGAATCAATTGTCGTTTGCCATAGTCAAAAAAGTCATAAAAAAGGTTGCTCGGAATGGCTAAATAACAAACATCGTACATATATTTTATGCCTCAAATTTTCTCTTCTTCATAACTTTCATAAAGAGCACCATATCTGAAAATATTACCACAAAAATGACTCTTTGTTTAATTTTTTTTTAATTTATAGATGAGCTGTGCCGCTTTCCCAGCTGCATGGGTACCGCCATCTTGCTTGTTTCTCCCGTCAAACTGCTTTTCTGTTTCGCAGAGAGAGCAAGACAGGCAGTGTAATTACTGGCACAGAGACTTAACATCTTTCGTCTCAGGATAAGCAACACATAAATGTTCATGGGCGACTTTGACAACTTACCTACCTGGTGGCACAGCTGCCAGTTTGCCTATCCAACTAACATAAAAAAAGATAAGTACCACCATCTCAATGCAAATCAAGAATTAAGAAAGAGAAAATTATATTATAATTATCTAAAATATTTAAACTAATGTCAAGTGATGCCTTCTATTATCTCTTTAGTCACTAGTCAACTAGCATTTGAATTAGGATTTGAAAGTAAACTTACTTATAAATATGACCATGACAACAGCAAGCATCAGCCAAAGCCAGCATTTCCAGGCACTTCGGCTATGTTCTTGAAGCCTTTCTGATTCTACTTTTAAAGACAATACATTGCGATCTGTCAGTTCGGATGACTTCTTCAATGCCTGTAAAAAAAGCATAGATATTTAAACTATAGTATTATCTAATATAGTATATTTATCACATTTATTGTAAAACATAAGTTTTGTCTGTATTGCAGCTCTCAATACTATTTATTTAAAGTTGTATTTTTTTTATATGATACACATATTTTATGCTCATACATGACCCAGGAACATAGAAAATTTTGTTACCATACAACTTTTACTCTTTCAGTCAGTAAATCTGTTTACAGAATGTTGCAACATTTTCTAGCCCGAAATGCCTGTTATAAACTGGGCTGGAGAATTGCAACCCAGTCTAATCTGTTAAAAATTTTGCCAAGTTCTTAATACTGAGTATTATATTTGCTAGTGCAAATATTATTTTGTAATGTTTACACAAATCTCACTCATTATAATGAATCAATTTTCCTCCCGTGACCATGGTTGCTGTAATAAAATCGAGATAAAATCCGTAAACATTGTTGCATTTGCTAGTGCAATTTTATTATAATATATATTTACTTACATCCGTGTCTCCTTTGATAATGGTACTGGCAATTTGGGATTGTTCTTTCAAGCTCTTTGTGAGCATGACCATATTCTCGGCTACTTTCTCCTGCATGTTCTGGTGGTATTTCAATAAGGAGTCAATGTCCTCTTGACTGGTGCTATTGCTAGTGAAGTTTGGTGCTTTTATAATGTTACGTTGTCGGAGTGCATCATCACTATCCTCTGAAATTTGAAAGGAGCATGATATGCCTGGCTAAAGTCTTTACTTTGTTTTAGTATGCTTTACTGGATCACAATACTGATAAAATATAATCAAGTGAGACAAAACAGATAACAATCAACCCACTATGGACTAATAAAGATGCAAAAAGAGATCCATGATGAGCATATCAATGCTCGATGGTCCATCATGGATGGATGGATGGTCCATCGAGCATATTATATATTATAACAGTAATAGAGTGGTAATGTTATGTTTTGTATGAAAACAAATTCCGCCAATTTGTGCTTAAACGGTTCTGCGCTCGGATCGGCCGACTGATGGACTTGCGGCTGTGTGATGGACATACTCACAGATCACTGGTTGGGCGAATTTGTATTACATCAGTGACAAATCACTGATCAATTTTGGATTTATATGGCTCACAATTCTACTCTATCTGGTTATAAACTTGATGTGGGCAACTTACCTAATCCAAACAATTCAGATCTAAGTTCTACGCCATATTTGGCAACAGTTTTCTGGTGTATCTCCTGAGCTGATCCATCACCAGAAGTAGCAGCACCATGAGACAGCAACTGTACTGCCTCTAACTGAAAGAAGAATAAAGGACTTTAATTATTTCCTTTCACAAAACGAAGTATTTTATACATACCTTTTATGCAAATTAATTTTTTTGGCCGAGGAATGATTGGCTAACTACTAGGGATGGGCCGACATTAGTTTTTTTTTCAAAATTTATTTCGTTTAAAGACCTTAAATTGTATGAAATAAAAAGTAAATTAAATTAGTTCATCTTGATTAATTACGAAATTAGACATAACAAAAATTAAATATACACCACAAACATCTTGATCACAATTTGTACATGTTGAATTAACTAATCAGGTTTTTGATTCACAAACTAAACATTCAGGAACATTACTTATTTCTTTAATCATTGTAGGGTGTTTTCAACAACAACGCGACAGCATAGCTGTCACTTGACACTGGTGTTATGCGAGAAAGAGGTACCGACGCGGTTATGCCGGCCCAATTCGGTTGCAAGGCAGCATGACTCTTATGCATTAGTAATACTGTTATCAGCCTATTTTCATCCACTGCTGGCTCTTTCAATTAATGTCAAGACAGCCAATTTGGCATCCATTTGATCAACCACTGCACAGATATTGTCTTTCCAATATATTATATATACAGCAGAACCTTGTTAAGTCGAACCTCGATAAGTCGAAAACCTCCATAACTCGAAAAAACGTTTGGTTCCCTTCCCTTTAAACACTAAAACCTCTATTACTCGAAATCTGAACCCTCTATAAGTCGAAATAATCAATGAGTCCCTCCAAGCCATTTTGGTACATATTTTCCCTCTATAACTCGAATAATTAAATTTTACCTTTGAATCTCGAACAAAGCAATGTTTTATTTTACAACCTCTACAACTCGATTATTTGAGATTTATTACCTCTATAGTTCGAACAAAACTAAGTTACCGACTTTAAGAATTTGCCGACAGTGTAAGTACACAATTGTTTTTTTAAGAAAACAATTAAGGAGTATATGAATAGAATTACCATGAATTTATCACACACATTAACACGTGTTTGCTTGCTTGGCGTCAGGTGTTTAATTTTATTATTTTTTATTTTATTTGAACTTTAGCAAAGCAAGTCATTTGTTGTCGAGTGAAATATTGTCAGAAGTAATTTAGTTCTACTGCAATACACATCAATTTGTACAAGATTTTACAAATTAAATTATTGAAACATGAGTGCTGTGAAACGTAAACGTAATGAATCTTAACCTCTTAAGTCGAATCAAAATCCGCCTAAGTCGAAATCCTCCATAACTCGAAAACTCTATAACTCGAGTTTTGTGGCGTCTCCCTTGATATTCAACTTATAGAGGTTCTACTGTATATATATTATATAATATTGTAAATTAAACTTTAAAGAATATGCATAATGTAATCAGTGGTTTATTTATTCAGGATTTATCTGCATACTCATATAACTTACTTTAAACTGCATAAAAAAATATATGTACATTAATTTTAGTTAATGTTACTAAATTTTGCATACAATTTCTATATTAATGTTAAAAAATATATAAGTAGGTACATTACCTTTTCAATAGGACTATTTAGCGTAGCAGTTTGTATTAAACCTTTCAAAAAAGCTGCTCTCTTGGTATACTCAGCCAACACTTCTTTTCCAGGTTTACTAAAAATAAAAAAATATTTTTTACGAATGCTTTATTAGTATTATATTGTTTTAAACTAACGCGATCACTATTCATATTTATATTAATATTATTACGGGTGCTTACCATACTAAACGCGGTAAGCACCCGTAATAATATTAACATAAATATGCTTTAGTATTCTTTGAACCAAATAAGATAAGACTGTACTCACTCAGGACCCGTTTTTAGTTCAGTGATCATTTCATTAAGCGATTTTACATATTGTTTCAATCTGTGATTGACGTCTAGCGATTCTTGTTTTGCCATCAATTCACATTTTAGAAGTAGCTGCCGCACGTTCATTTCTAGTCTTGATCTTTTGGAAACTGTTTGAGTACTCATTCTTTCTGTATTAATTGCCATAATGCTTACATATAATTTTTTATACTCTTTGTAACTAACAGCTGAGTTTTGCTTTCTTGCTGCTTGTTAATTGTTAAAAATGTGTGATTTTACGCATACACTAATAGACTTTCATTATTCACTTAAAGTCCCTTCATTTTTTCACGAATATTTCAATACATTTACAATTATTTTAGATTATTAAACATAACAACAACTACTGTTCCGTGCATTCAACACTGACAGTTGACTTATGAGTTGTCATGTGTCAATGTCATTTTTTATTAATATTTTCATTTAAAGGCATTAGCTACTAGGCTATTAGCCATACAAAATACAATAGGGATGTTGACATTTTTCATAAATGTTTATAGATCATTTATTTAAATCTAATAGAGGCCTAAATATTATTACCTTTTACTTAAATACGTCTGCCTATAAAGTCTTACATATTATAATGCATTTTAAATTTCGCTCCAAAACGCTAACACTTGCCACGTGACGTCATATGTTGTTAAACATCGTAAAAATGATAAAATGATTCTAGTTGTCGTTAATAAAAAATGGCTTTTAAGTTTTACAAATTGTTGTACGGTGCCTATGTGTGTGTACACTGTCAAAACGCCTGAAAATTATTTTTTACAATATGTACTGCGTACGGAAAATGGTGTATAAAAGTACGTCAATATTCTTCCGCTTCCGCTAAATAGGAACAGGTCGCGTCATTTCCGTTTATTATCACGTGACCTATTTTAAATTTTGTTATATTTTATTTATTAAATATTAATTTAATCAAATAAAAATAAAGGAAAATAATTTATTTTTTCAGAATACTATCATAGAAACTACCAATTAACATCAAAATTATATTTTTATATGAATACTGTCAACATCCATATTATTCGGTCTGTAATACGGAGAAATGGCGGGAAACCCCAAGGAGCGCTGCTTCGCCCCTCTAGCCCACATCAATCAACTATCATTCCCCATTCCATCCACACAAGGCAGCCCACCACAATATTCGCCAAACAATCACATTATATATTACATAGATTAAGTTTTTAAAACATACACTATAGAAAACCACCAGAACAGCCCTACTAAGAAAATCACTACAGAACGGTACTCCATAAGATTCGCGAACCAATCACAATATATAAAGATCAAGTTTTTAAAACAAACACTATAGAAAACCACTCTGAATGGACAAAACACAAAATAACAATTAATTAACGGGAAACCAAAAAAAAAAAACAACCGCGCGTACCGATGCTTCCCGCCATTCCTGTCAATGTCTATTTGGTTTTTCTGTTTTTTTTGTTCCTGTTGGAATCGACTAAGACCAGAAGCCATGCTAACAAATCGTTATCGTGTTAACAATATTTTGTTTGTGCAGCGCAGCGTTTGAGTTCTCCACAATATTCGCCAACCAATCACACATACAGTATACAGATGACTTTTTAAAACAAACACTATAGGAAACCACTTCTAATGAACAAAACACAAAATAATAATTAATTAACGGGAAACGAAAAACCACTACCGCACGCAATGACAGTTCCCGCTATCCTCTGTTTTTCTGTTAATCCGTTCGGAATACGCGTCTGTGAACAAATAAAAATTATTAAGTAGAGTAAAATAGCACAGAATTTAAAATTTAAGAAGCTTGATTATGATCATCATTGAAAGGATGCTTAATGTTATGTGAACTACACTTGGTGGTTTATCCAATTATTTTCATGAAACAGATTCTGGCTAGGTAATTAAAATGATTTAGACTAATTAAAATAATGGTATAAAACTGTTTTGTGACCGTATCGTAAATAATAATAATATTAGAGGTCAGGATAGAACCCAGAACTCTCACCCGAGCCCATGCCCACTAGACCATCGTTGCTCGACACGGTATCGTAAAGCACAGCACAAATAGTGAGAGTAAGATTATTTCGATTGTTCATGAAAAAATATTCATTTACCTAAATACAGAAATATAGGTTTCCAGTATTATACATCATTTACTAGTGGATTTACTAACAGGCTAGGCCTACAAACTGGGTCGAAGATTTTTGGGGATGATATTGTTATTTTTGCTACGTATTATTTAAAAAAAGAGCAGGAAAATCTTTACAGTATACACTTTGAAAGTCATAATCAAATATTGAAAATTTAAAAAAAGTAAGCAAAACTTTACGTCATAAGCCTTGAAAATGTGTAAGTCTGTGAATAGATTCTGTTGTTCTTGCATCAGGGAGTGGCCCTCCATGTGAAGCCGTACGGTCCCTACGGTAGGATCGATCAGTCGCCGAGGTTGATTGCAGGTGATATATTTGGGGTACCTCATTGATAGAGTAAGATAGAGTAAGAGACTAGTCAGATTTTTGAGTCAAGTATCTATCTATCTATATCAGGGGTACAATCTTTAGGTCCTGGTTATACGCGTAAACGAATTATTTTCGTGCAAAAACTCAGCAGTAGCATGCATGAGGCTAGGACAAATCTAACATAATAGTAAGAGGTAATACCTTGCTGCTATGCAGCCGAATTGTGCCGGCAAGACCGGGGTAGAACCTCTCGCTCACATGATACTGGCGTAAAGTAACAGCTATGCGGTCGCGTTCCGTGTGGTTTATGAGTTTTCGGTGGCACATGGGTGAGGATGGGATAAACGAGGGCACGCATCTGCATAACCACTTGTGCGGCTCTGAGTGCTCATTTACCATGGTATAAAAAAAAGATGTTAGAAAAATCAAATATAAATATTACGAAATATTTTTTATTTATGTGCCAAAAAGAATACTTATAAAATATAAAACTTATGATTTTTGGGACTGCTTCTTAGCAGCCTCTGCTTCTGCTTCACTCTTTTCATAAGTTGTAATAAGCTTCTCCACTTCAGCACTGGTTAAAACTCTGATTATGGTCTTGTTGTCTTTTCTTGTAAGTGTTGCCATCTCAACTAAAATATAGCACATTTTAAAAGTTAAAAACATCAATTATTAATAAAAAAAGTGTGCACACATGTAAAAAGATTGTAGTAAAAATCATAATAATTAACACTAAACTGAATGTCAGAAAATGTATAAATAAACTAATTCACTTTAAGATTTTCAAAAAGTATTACTGTGCAATATTGAAGTATTTAAAACCATTTTTTTAAACCTTTGAATTTTTATTTACTATGCTATTTACAATTTATCCGTTTGAAAAAAAAACGAAATAAGTAATCCTAATTTATTATGATCTTTGCCACTAGTTGGTGTATAAATCAAAAAGCGTGGAGTATAATATGTTTTACTCACTACCAATCATGGAGTATAGAAAGTAAGGAGAACCATCCCTGTGATCATGTGTAAGACGAAAAGCTACAAATTAAGGTGAGCCGCGACAAATTACAGGTGGAGCCACTGTAGCAAGTAGAAGTATTTTTAAATGACAAGAAATTACACACACACATATTTTAATATATAAACATTTCTTTCACTTGCTACACCAGCACCATTGTGGATGGTTTTTTAAACGGTTGTTTGCAGCTAATTTGCGTTCACAGGTGGACAATTTCTCAACTTGTCTCATATACTAGACAGTCGTCCTTACTTCTATACACCACGCGAACAATGCAAGTTACTATTTTTTAGTATAGAAAACTTTACTCTGTCAGAAAAAAAATCTGAATTGTTAAAAGGTTTTTTCAACAATACAATAATTATGGTTATTTTATTTATTTTTATTTTAACATATTAAAATAAAAATAAATTAGGATAGGTCTTAGGGTTGAGACAGTAAAGAATATAATTACTAGCTTTAAGTCATTTATAGTTCACAAAACCATACTGAGACTTAAATTCTATGAAAAATATATAAAAAAATATTACTATGTAGTTAATTTAATATTAAGTATTAGTTTTAACAAAAAAATAACATACCTTTCTCTGGTGTAAGTTTTGTCATGTCTAAAGTTTTGCTGAGAACTTTAATAGCTAACGCCTGAGCTTCAGCTAATGTTGTTTCATTTTCTTTATACTCTTGCTTAAGACTAGACACGGCAGCCTAAAATAAAATTATACAATTGATTATAAGCATCTAAAAATTAATGTTATCTCAGTTGAACTTATTTTAAATTAGTCAGCATATGAAAAAATTATAGATGACATTATTGTGATCAATATTGACAAAATTTGTAAGAGGTAGTGCCATGCTGCTATGCAGCCGACTTGGGCCAGAACGACCGGGGTGGTACCTCTCACTCACATAGGACTGGCGGTTTGTGAGTTTCCGGTGGTCCATAGCACCTTGCACTAAGCCAAGTGAACTGAGGGGGCTGCTCTTTGTATCCCTCTTATAAGAAGAGGGAACAAAAGAGTAGGAGGGGACAAGGGGCCAAGGTGGGAACCTGACCCGATTACACTGTTTCGACGTTGGGAGAAGTTGTTCTGTGGTGCAGAACGACCCCTCTGTGGAGGTGGCGTCGGTCTCTTGAGGGACTGACTAGCCGTCGAAGTGCCCTGTTTGCTCAACAAGAGGGGCACCTCGCCAAAGGCGGTATTGGTGGCAGTTGCTGGGTTTTAGTGGGTAGAGCTGCGTCTACCTTACCACCTTTCAGGCGCAGCGAGTCCTGCGGGGGAGTCCTCCCTCCCCTGCCTAAGATTATTTCCTGCGGAAAAGAAAAAACAAGAGGGCAACTTATCTATCCTGAGACATACATGTTAATCTATATTATGCTAGTAATTAAACTGCTTGTCCTGCCATTCTCTCTAAAACAGCCAAATTCTAACACAAGAAAAACAAGCAGGATAGTGGTACCCAAGTAAATGGCAGCTTGACACAGCACAACTCTCCCACCGGTAATTGGCATCTTTGATGGTAAGTAGACTATCAAGCCTGTTCTTCTGTCTTTAAATTTTGTGTTATAACACAGCAAAAGTATATTTTGTTGAAATATATGCTAGATTTTATACATATGCACAACATGTTTAATATGTAAAGTTAAATTTTCTTACCGCACTATTGTTTCCAATGCAGGTGGCCTTCCATCCACCATAGTTTCCACTAGGGTCTGATTGGTACAGTTGATAACCGTAATGTTTATCCCAACCCATGTATAAGATTGAAACACCAAATGGTCTTTTACCTGTCATAAAAAAGTATAATAAAAATAATAACATAATATCGAGATTAATATTTTAAAATGACTCAAGTTAATATGTAACATAAATTAACATCACAAGATTTGTGAACAGCGGTGGCCAAACTTTTTTGAGCACAAGTAGACCTGCAAGGTCTACTTGTGCTCAAAAAATATTTCTTGCAGTCGAATGAAAGGTAGAATTTAGAAGAGAGAAATACACACAATAATACTACTACCATGTTACGACCAACCGAAGCATGTGATTATAGATAATAATTAATGTTCTTGGCACCATTAGGTGGTTCATTTTAAAATAGTGCATTATTTTTTAATATTTTTCTGTTCAGTTTATTTGACTCTCGCAGGCTACCAAAATTGCCTTCGCTGTCGACTTCTTGACCATCACTGTTATAGAAGGATATATTGTGAAATAAAATAAATAAACTATATTACAGATACTTGATCTATCCAGTTAATAAGATAAAAAACAATTAATAAAACCACTTATTTGGGTGTTTTTTGGTGAAAACAATATTTATCCCATTATAAAAGACTCACCTGTAACTTATTACACTTAAAAATAAGAACTTAAAGAGTAAGAGCATACCTCCATATTGTGTGTAAGCTTGTTTGACATCACAAAGCCATGACACTAACTGTTCACAAGGTATAGATTCTCCATACTGCAGTAGATACCTTTGGGCAATCAGCCGTAGCTCATTTGTAAGGACATTAGCATCGGAAGTTATACCAGCGACTGAGCAAACCATGTCATCATTCAATTTGTAAATCTTCTCCGAGAAGAAAACTTCATCAAGGAGCTTGTTCGTGTTTCGTCTCTCAGCGGCAAGTAGGATTCCATCTGTAGCAAGGATCCCCAAAGATGTACCAGCATGACTGATCGCTTCCATGGCATATTCCACTTGGTATAATCGCCCTAGTATGAATTAGAAATAGGTGTAATAATTAGGATAAAATTAATATATTATTTTGTATTTACAAAAAAAATATTTTAATTTATTTTCTTACCTTCAGGCGAAAATATTGTTGTACGTGTATCATATCGCCGAGCCTGTTAGAAAAAATAAAATGTTGTTTTAATGAATGACTAGCAAGATGCCACTAACCTGTGTAATATAACAATAAGCGTTTTAATTTTGATTTTGAAGTAATAAGGATAGGCACCTTACCATTTTTAAATTTTATTGGTATCTTTTAAAACAATTAAATAGTTGAAATTGATTTTGTTGAAATAGATTTACAAATTACAAGCTAAGTTAAGCTTTGCCGGGATGACAATTGACAATATGACAGTCCTGTGACAGTTGTAATACAATGACAAGAATTTTTTGAGTTAATGCTGCGTTCGGATAATAGCAAAATGTACTTAGAATATATTTAAAAATAAGTTATTACAAGTAACTTATTGTAAGTATTTTTTCCAATTACAACACTGACACGCTAAGATCAAGTATCAATAGATTTGACAAGCTAATAATAATACCGTATTGGAACGAAGCTTAATGCAGCTAAATACAGCTTGGCAAAAAAGAGTATGACGTGGTGACAGATGGAACTAAATATTTTACTAAATGGAAACCTATGATGTTGACAATACTTGACCGACAAATACTAGATTTTGAGTAAAGCTTAGTGTTTCACATTTATTTTTAACGATTTGATTAAATTATCTTACTTATTTTCCATATTATGATGAGACCTAAGTGAAAGTGGTGCCCTCATTTTTTCCATACTCTTTTTTGCCAAGCTGTAAACACTTTCTTTTGTCTTTGTCAGAATATCACTCTTCGCTTGTTGGGTACAACAATGATGTGCCCAATAAAAAATGTCGACTAAATTTAAATGCCATACAAACATTCTCACTCGCGAACAGTTTGTCAAATATGTCCGCCATTTTGTACTACTTTTTAATTTGGTCGGTTTATAAATATGGTGATACCAGTTTTATTATAGGCATATTGCCCAAGAATGTAATAATAAATATAAAAAGGGTGACTGGAATCTTCGAAATAAGCACAATAAAAACAAATATGTTTATTACTATCCTAAAAGGCTAAGTACTATAAATCATACATATTAAGAGGATGTTTATAGCCTTCTTTTTTATTATTTATGTTTTTACCGGTTCGTTATTAGTCATTACAAATTGTACATATTTTCGATAATCCGGAAAAATGCAGCTGTCTAAAATTACAATAAATATTTGGGTAGGGCGTACCGGTAGGGCTAATGCTTATAGTTATCTATCAACCTTTTCCAGTTTTTTTATTATTTTAAATACACTTGTTTCATGAAAATAAGTAGACTTGTTATTATGAATGTGGTATCCCTGTAAACCATTCCATATTATACTTGTTCCTAGGTCTCAATTATTCTCTCCCTCTTCTTGGACAAAAACTTTGCATATTTTCGTGACGTTTCATCCGTAAAAATTTACTTTCATGCGCGCAGAGGTTTCACTTCAAAATATAGGCCTAAATATCATAATACTTCCACGCTAATATCACTTTACTTAAGAGACAAAGAGAATCAATACCTTACTTGAAAACAAAACATATCAAACAACCTTTTACACTTAAATTGCGTGAGTGTGAAAATATATACAAAACACAAAGTAAATTAGGTACAAGTATTTCGTCATCATTTACTTCACATGAGTGGATCACGTCATTTACGATGATGCCGCGATAAAACATTGTTTTTGAACTTTGGTAATGCTGAAGAATGTATTATTTTATGGATGGAATAAAAAATCTGTATATTTTAGTACTTTATTACTTTATTTTATAACAAAAACATTCATACACGTATTAGGTCACTTAATTCTACTTAATATTATTATACTAATAATAACAATACAAGTATACATTACAAAACGCATACAACTGACAGTATAATATTTTACCGAGTACCGTGGACTGGAAGAGTTACGGAAGCATTTTGTTGTAGTAAGGTTATTTTGTATCAAGACATGGAATTAGAACCGTAATATCAAATAGACCTAAATACACCCATACTTAATTAATTATTATACGTA
The DNA here is from genome assembly GCA_963853865.1 of Helleia helle. Taxonomy (NCBI): domain Eukaryota; kingdom Metazoa; phylum Arthropoda; class Insecta; order Lepidoptera; family Lycaenidae; genus Helleia; species Helleia helle. Next base: position 10,436,140 of record OY971433.1, on the reverse strand, counting down.
ACATATTAACATTTCCAAGGTTACGCATAAGAATTTTATACCCGTGTGCACTTACATAAAATATGAAACAATTCTGGCATACAACTTTAAGCAGTATATAATATTATTATTACTGCTTAAAGTTGTATGCCAGAATTGTTGTATGTAATACATAGGTAAAAATAAAATGATTATGAATGAACAATTAACATTTACAAAATGACAGGGCCACATAATGATATTATAAGTAGATGCACAAATCAAGCAAAAAAAAAACTGTTCCGAACACGGTCCGAACAGATCTTCAACCATTGCAACACACACTCATCAAACTTTGTTTCACTACATTGATAAATTATGTAAAAGGAATGGCTTTATTAAAAAACATAAGTGATAAGAGTAAAAAAGACAGCTAGTGTTTGTTATACCTCTAACTGCGTTCGACTCGTATCGGCTTACGTTCGGCACGCGATATTATGACGTCATATTTATTTTATTAGAGTCTAGAGATATTATAAATTGTAAATAAAATGCTTTAAAACTTCATGATGCCTTATCTGTGGTATATAAATCCACTAATGTACTAAGCATTTACGCATAACACAAGATGGCATTTTAATGCTGTATGTCAAATTGTAAGAAATTCAAGCAATAACAAACGCGTGCATATTATAGTCTTCGTGTCAAGAGAGCGACTACGACCTAAGGGGCCATTTGCCTTCATTTATATATCTCTTTTATACATAATATAATACCAATGTGGCCCCATTGAAAGAATGGTTATTATTAAATGGTGGATTAAGCCTTAAATTCTTAGAGTTAAACATGAGTTAAACAGTTTTTATCTCAGCTTATTTTACCTGTTAATAATAACTATTGAGAACGAGGCAAACTTACTGAGTAATTGTTTTTCGTATCAGAGACGATCTACAAATAAAAGTGAGCGTGGCAATTACATGTCACTGATAATTTATTATCTGTTGTATGACATTATTAAGTGTCAAGTAAGCACAACCATCTTGTTTAAGGAGGGGGCGAGTTGAAAGTGTCCACGTGAATTAGCTGTAATTTGGCAGAGTCAGATAAGTGAGCAAAGTCTTAACTGAACATGGGCACGTGGGAACATTAGTCAACGAACAATATAACATCCACTCTGACACTGGCAATTCCATTTGGGAGCTAAGGCCAAAAATAAGAAGAAGCGTCCACAATGGCGCTGGCGTAGCAAGTCTATAGCAAGTGGATGGATTGTTATGTCTGAATTTGGCACCAAAAAATATTTTTTTTAACTTTTATTTAAACAATCCGATTGTCCGTCGTTTGTCCCTCGATGTCCGATGTAATTGTTTATTTGTCCGATAATTGTTTATTTATAAACAATTAAACAAATTTTTACTTGGAAGATAGCACTTTCTTTATTAAATCGACTTTTTTTTCCATTTGATCGGTAATTATTTTTTATTGATTGTCCGATCAATATTTTTATTTGTCCGATTGTTTTTCTATTTTGAATTATTTTTTTTGTGAAATTAATTTTGAATAAATTTTTTAAACTTTTATTTAAACTATCCGATTGTCCGTCGTTTGTCCGTCAATGTCCGATGTAATTGTTTATTTGTTCGATAATTGTTTATTTATAAACAATTAAACAAATTTTTACTTGGAAGTTGGAAGATAGCACTTTCTTTATCAAATCGATTTTTTTTTTCATTTGATCGGTAATTATTTTTTATTGATTGTCCGATCAATATTTTTATTTGTCCGATTGTTTTTCTATTTTTAATTAATTTTTTTGTGAAATTAATTTCGAATAAATTTTTTAAACTTTTATTTAAACAATCCGATTGTCCGTCGTTTGTCCGTCAATGTCCGATGTATATAAATAATAATATAGCTTGTGCATACATGGTTAAGTAAAGTTGTTATAAATTAATACAGAGAGAATACACTAATGTACGGCAGGCTCCTGCAGTTATCACTTGCGACTTATAAGCTTTTTCTTTTATTATTCACTTTTACTTTCTTTTCACTCATGCTCACTTTCTCTCTTTTTTTCTATTTAATTGTTATTCTCTATTATTTGTTTAATTTTTTTATTCAACAATAACTTCATAGCGTCTATCGATTACTGTGTCATTAAAAAAAAATTAAATTCAAGTGAAAAGATAACAATCATCTCAGTACTTCCAGACCAGATTTCAATGACACAAAAATAATAATAGTTTATGATAATAATAAAATAATTAATAATCACTAGGAATAATTAATACAAAAAAATATGAAACTTGGAGTTTCTATTGACCTGTGCGTAAGTTAGTATGCAAAACTATTTGAAACTAAAAGTAATAATAACAACGACAACAACGATAATAATAAAAAAAAATTAAAAAAAAATAACAGTAATAATAATAATAATCAGATAGAACGCTTCCCACAATAGATATAAATAAATATGGCGGTCCCAGCTGTGACATCATATACTTTCGCGCATGCGCAATAACAATTACGTATTCAAAATTAATTTCACAAAAAAATTAATTAAAAATAGAAAAACAATCGGACAAACAAAAATATTGATCGGACAATGAAAAAAAATAATTACCGATCAAATGAAAAAAAAAATCGATTTGATAAAGAAAGTGCTATCTTCCAAGTAAAAATTTGTTTAATTGTTTATAAATAAACAATTATCGGACAAATAAACAAATACCGGACATTGACGGAAAACGACGGACAATCGGATTGTTTAAAAAAAAGTTTAAAAAATTTATTTTTTGGTGCCAAATTCAGACAAGTGATTGTTATGTGGGTGTTTAAAAATCCTTCCTCTTGCTAACTGTGGCGCCACCTGTAATTTATCGCGGCAAGACCCTAATTTGTCACTTTTCGACGCACACTTTACATACACAGAGATGGTTCTCCTTACTTTCTATACTGTGTCAAATGAACATAATCGTTATCGATCATCAGACATCATAGGTTCGTGTCTACCAATGAACGTAATCTTCGACCTTCGTAGCTGTATACTCTAGGATGTCTTTCATTTGAATAGACTTTCTTATGTATGTATTTGACTTGGACAGCTGTAAAACCCTTGATTGAGGAAACTAATTTATATGATAAATAAACATAGATTTAAACATTCGTCCTAATTAGCTTAACTTAACGTAAAAACGACAAAAAATAATCTTACCTAATTAGCTTAACTTGCGTAAAAACGACAAAAAATTATCTTACCTAGGTATAAGGTATTATACCTTACCTTCTATTTTATAAGAAAGAATTATATCAAAATATAAATCTTAAAGCAATGTCGGAAATAATGGGGATTATCTGGATTTGACTACATTAATTTAATAGTAAAAAATCCTTCAACTTTTTACAAAACAAAATTTCAAAGTTTTCTGTGTTAGTGGCACAGATAACCTAACTATTTTAATTAAATTGAAAGCTGTTAAAATTGTATGGTGATATAAAGATGTGATAAAATAGACGATTGCATGAAATAATATAAAATTAATACTATTTTTTCATGATTTATCTGATTGCAGTGGCCGGTACACGTTTCCAAGGTATTTTTGTTGTCCTTGTACAATGTCAGTTTCTAGATTATGCTTACAAACCAACAGTTTAATTGAAAATAGACAAGTAGCTTTTGAGTAAGCAAGTACATTATGTAAATGCGCAGCAGCCTTCGTCTCAAGCATATTCCATACAAAGCACATAGCCTATTAGTAAATTTGCTACTGCGTGGTAAACATAAAAAAAATCCTCATTTTATATAATTTTACATTACGCATTGCTATCCCCATCATTAGAGCCAGGTATATGAAGTAGTCACAATGACTTACGCGTGGTAGACACCAAGTCTACGATAGGCTGGACCACCACATACACCAGGATGAAGACGACAAAGCTAATGAGCGCCGTCGCCAGGTCATCCTGGGATGCCCTGAAGTAGTCCATGTTGAAACCTAGCGTCATGGTCACAAGACCCATCGATATAGCAAACATACCGACGGCCATGTGGAATATCTTCACGGGATTGCTCCTAACCATGAGGCGAACCTTGGATGAGAACAACGCTAATATACCAGAGATGAAACTCAGGAGAGTGAAGCACAACGCGATCACACCTGGAACAATAGTTTGATTTAAAATGTATGTTCTCTTAATAATATTCAACATCAGCCTTTTTTGCATCCATAGCTAGATATAACCTCCTCCAATGTACTAATCCTTCATCGACAAGACGGGGGATTCCCCGTGACCCGCGTTTAACTCGGCCCGGCCATTGCACGGAACATAGAATTTCAAATCATTCTATGATTTGATTATTTCTGGGGCTGTTTGATTGTTACTGGAGTTGTTTGATTGTTACTGGAGCTGTTTGATTGTTACTGGAGCTGTTTGATTGTTACTGGAGCTGTTTGATTGTTACTATAGCTGTTTGATTGTTACTGGAGCTGTTTGATTGTTATTAGAGCTGTTTGATTATTTCCGGAGAGTTAATATGATGATAATAAACGATGATTTTATAGACAACTTTTTTTAAATTGCTAAGTACCTAGTCGACATTTTATACATCAATGTATTCCGGACAGTCGGAGAGGTAGCTGAATAATTGCCTTTAGTCTACGACGATAGGTCATAGGCATCGGCGTCAGTAATTTTTCTACCTGACCTGCCCTTCTAAGCAGTAAATATTTAAGCTTGCAAACCCATACACGTTCCTATTGGTATAAGAAAAAAGCCTTTGATATGAGAAGTTCGTGATCGTGATTTTACAAACGGTTTCATGAGTAAAAACAAGAAAAGAAATTATTCTTGAAGTGTAAATATTTGTTTTGTGACGTTAAGGGCCTTCAGATAAGGTCGAATAGCGGGTAAATCCCCTAATGTTTTATTGCAAAACCACAATTTTCTGTTTTTTAACTGTTAGTTATCAAACTTGTTGAAATTGGGTGAGAGATAGGTTTATCGCCTTGTCAAGATACGTTACGTTCAGATAACAATGATAGCATTACCGCAGATGCCATGTGCTGTGTTAATCTCCATGTTCACTTCTGCTAATCCCAGGAAGGTGCCGGCAATCACGAACAGGGCGCCGATCAGCTGGAGACAGCCATGGACAATCCTCTTGCTGTCCTTACTCAATTGGAAGGACCAGGCGTTGTGTCTATGCAGCGTCAAAACAGATTCCACCAAGAAGAATTGATACTGAAATGGAAATTGTTAGTTTGGTTAACTTAGCCTGAAGGTCTTAATCATTTTATTATATACTAGCAGCATAATATGTTTCTTGTTATAACATGGTCGACTGATCTTAGAAAAAAATGCTATTTTTAAAGGAAAAATTATAAATCAGTGGTCACGATAAAATGGGCTACCGAATACTTCTTCAACTAATTTCAGAGTCTAGAAATCTACTACTATGTAGACGATGAGAATTTAATCACTTTTGATAAAAGTCACTCACACCAAAAGTTTTTGTAAGACTTCAAGGGAAAAAAGATGATTTTATGTTTTTTAAATACTAGCTGCCCGCACAGACTTCGTTCTGTCAAAGGGGGAGGGGGAGGGTGAGGATTTTTTAAAATATATTAGTCAATCTATAGAACAGCTCCTATATATATTAAATATTATTTAGTATCGTGTTTTACAAATCTTTTTCTTTTGTGTAAATTTGAGTAACTTAAACTAAAAAGTGGCAATAAATGAATAATTTATTTAACAATCTTGAAAGTAAGATTTTAAAACTAGGTAAGTGTTATTTTAATATTTAAAATTCTAAAGTATGTAAAGAAATCGGTTGTCTGTAAAGTCGGTTTACTGACGATAGTTGAACGTGACAACGTCATAAGAAAATGGAACGCCTCAGAGTGAGGAAACGCCGCATAAGGACAGTTCAATGGTCATAATTTACAGTGTTATGAATGAATATACAGTAGAACCTCTATAAGTCGAACATCAAGGGAGACGCCAAAAAATTCGAGTTATAGAGTTTTCGACTAGGTTAGAGCTAGAGTTAGGTAGAGGTAAAATAAAATATGAAAATTCAAATTGCCGAGGTCACACACATCACACATTAAATCAACATCATTTCAAACCATCCTTAAATAAAAAAATATGGCATTAAAAAGTCAGTATTTTTTTTTGCTTTAGATAATTCGGTTGTTCTATAATATATTTAAGTTGCATCGTCCCTACTCATAAACACCGTCTCGGTGTCTATAAATCCAAGAAGTATAGCAAAGCAAGATGCGGGTAAATAGAAACTATTTTCCACGTCAATAAATACTATGAGAACCTCCTCCTTTTGTTGAAGTCGGTTGAAAATGATCATGAAATACATACACCAGTTCCAGCGAACACGATGTGCAACTGTAGATTGGTGATGGAGCCGTCGGGTTGGGAGGTGAGCGCGAAATGCCACAAGCAGAACACCACTATAACGATTTGCATATGATGGAGCAGGTTCACTAGCTGGCATATCGCTCTCCATGCCGAGCTCCAGGATGAGCTGTACATCTCTCCACTCTCCTCATCGTAGGCGGCCGGCGCCCTCGTCACCTCAGCTTGGTAGGGCACATGCTCTCGCACTTCGAACATCTCTATCTTCTCCACGGACTGGTGGCTAGTACTCGGCCTGTCCATTTTAAAAGGTACACACAGGGCTTCCAACACCCAGTCTACGGATGTACTAACAGGAATTTTGAGTGTCGATAAGCGATGCTGCGATCATGATATCAATACGTTTTGATAATCTTGCGTAATGTATGATTGTGAAAATAAGATATTTACTAGATATGAATATCTCACTGTCATCTAGGTATGTGTCATGACATGAGTGGTATAGTTATTGGACACGTTAGTCGGTTATCTTTTAGACTGGAGTTTCCGAAATATAGATTTACTAGTTTTTAGTTGGACATTATTTTATAATGTTTCTTGATTATGACTTGTTCTTATTTAAATTCGTTGCGGGTTTTAAGGCAGTTTTAGCGTATCCTTCAGGCTCCCTGAGATCGTAACAAAGGGTCATTAATTTTCTTAACACTGTCGATCCTGGCTTTACAGGAGTGGTGGGTCTGGTCCTAGCTACCAGTTAGCAATTCATTTAAAAATCATTACATTTGTGTACAAATATTTATTTCATGAAATAAATATTTTTTAATCTTTATTGGAGAACTCGTACCAACAAAACCTATAGTATTAACATATAGGGACGCTGTCCACTGAGTTTCTTGCCGGTTCTTCTCAGGAAAGGGCTAGGGTTTGAACCGGTGGTAACATCGTCTCTCCCTCTTCCACCCTAGCGGCTCCTCTTAAGCTAATCAATCAATCATCATCAACTAACCTCCTAACGAACTCCAATTTTGCGGAGCAACAGAAGTAACAATAAATCATCATCAAAACCAGTCTAACAATGGTGCGGACCAATGGTCTGCAGAGTATTAAAAAAAAAAAAAAACCTATAGTATTACGAATATAGTATTCCAATCCACAACCGACGCCAGGAGGCCGTGTGGTCGCAGACTGCACGGTAGGCGGGGGGGCAACCCCCCACTTTATAAATCAAAAGTGAGCCGAATGGGCTCACACTAATCCGATGAAGCATTAGGGCCTTCGGGCCATTAGCATAGATCCCTCCGAAAAAAAACCCAATTATTATTTGTATAGTATATTCCCCGTGTACTGTACAGAAATCGATCTATAATATTAATTTTTGTGCCTTAAAATATCATTTTTGAAGAACAATAATTAGCAAATAGTATGCCATGGTGAGCTTCATGCTTCATGACATGCTATTTGTGTGACATGAAAGTTATAAAACAAATTATAAAATAGAGACATCTAGTACGTTGTACACTAATCTTTGTTTAATCTACTAACCGCTTGATGGCGCTAAATAATTATATATGGCTATTTGTCGTTAGATGTCGCTATTATCCTGAAGTCGACCTATTGCATGGTACGGCACTCTTCTCCGGAGGCGGGCGGTGGCATCCCCTACTCCTTCTCCGGTTAAGGCACAGCGACTGTAAATCTAAGTTAACGCGTGCGAAGCTGCGGGCAACAGATAATATTAAATACTAGCTGTTGCCCGCAGCTTCGCCCGCGTTAACTTAGATTTACAGGTAACCGTACGCGGTTTGATGATGATTATTTTTATTGCCTAAGTTACTCCTTGATACTTGAGGTCAGGCTGGTATCCGCAACTCGACGCTTGTGTGCCTATTTTGTTACTCCTTATAACATCAGCTATCTGGCAGTGAAAGTCCCATCAAAATCGGCCCAGCCGTTTTAGAGATTAACCGGAACAGACAGACAGACAGACAGACGGACAGACTGACTAAAATTGTAAAAAATGCTATTTTGGTATATGTCCCGTGTATACATCCATATTATTCCATATAATACATTCAATAAAAACGGTTAGGTATTCTAATATTAGGTACAAACAGAGACTCCAATTTAATTTATCTGTATAGATGTATATAATATGTACATATAATACCAATGTAAACATTGTTATTTCATTTTGATATTTAATTCATTTATCCATTATCTATGTTTCTGTATTCTTTATTTACTAACTAAAAATACTACATTGTGAACTATTCCTTATTAAATATCCTTTCGTTATAATTAATAAAATTTAATTAATAAATCGATTCCAACGTGCTAATAGTCTATAATTACTATAAATTATACATCGATTAATTATTAAAACAAAAGGTGTAGTCAAAAAACGTTCAAAGGACCGTCCCTATTAATAAAGGGGGTAATGAACACCTGGGGCCCGGGCGGGTCCCATTTGTCACCGATTGATAACGGGGGCCCACTTGTCATGAAATATTAGGATACGTAATTGTTATGCCCCTAATGACTTGACGAGCTCATTATGTGCCTTTTTATATTATTTCGTGGATTTTATGAGGTTGTATGATAGGAATTGAGGCTTTTGGGGATTCGTCCTTGAATGTGAGAAGTTTATTGGGTTCCTCAAAATTCCTTTACTACATCGGGTTGGTCGAAATTAGGCGATCTTATAAGGCTATATATAGTATGTATTTGGTACTGAAGACAAGCGTAAAGCCACGTATACCATACTGTTGTAAATAAGAATTTAGAATAACAAACATCCAATCCATTCAGAGGACTATAACATCACAAAGGTCAAAATTTCAGGCTTTTGATCATAATATTATAGGCAAATAGCCTGGTTTCCACATAACAATATTTATATCGGTAATTACGATATACGATTCAAGATTACATATACATGTCCATACAGATATTTATTTTATATCCAAGAAAATTAAGTAATATACAGTAAAAGTTCCTATTCTCATTTTAAAATAACTACCGGTATTATAGGGTTTTACTCTGGCCGAGACGATTATAAATCGATTGTCGGCGCCGCCGTATCATGTATCGATTACACTCGATTATTGATTCTGATTTATATCTATACAGACCACGTCACGTCCAACCGTTTTGTTGTGTCTAATAATAATAAGAGAGAAACTCTTATTAGTTTGTGTAAAATGTATTATCATCTTAGGCTATAATTTTATCGCTGTAAGTGTACAAAAAGGTAATTGCATTCTATGGCTATCAAAAATGACGTCATACAATCAAAAGCGACCAATCAGAGACTGGCAAAGTTAAAAAAAACTCAGAGAAGAAGAAATTGCGTACAGCTTGGCAAAAAAGAGTATGACGTGGTGACAAGTGGAACTAAATATTTTACTAAATGGAAACCTATGATGTTGACAATAATTGGCCGACAAATACTTAATTTTGAGTAAAGATTAGTGTTTCACATTTATTTTTGACGATTTGATTAAATTCTCTAACTGATTTTCCATATTACGATGAGACCTAAGTTAAAGTGGCGCCCTCATTTTTTCCATACTCTTTTTTGCGAGGCATTACCAATTTTGGTATCCTTTCTTGCCATACGTATCTGATAAAGATTGACAGATTGTGAATGTGGGTTGGCATTTGGAAGTCTTTGCTTTGTGGAATATACGCCAACTGCCACAATCTGAATTTTTTAATTCAGATTGTGGCAGAGAAATTCCTTCCATTTCCTATTATTCCACTTCCTCATCCCCGGGCAATTCACGGGATGCCTCAGGTCGTTACCATGGTTATTATAAAGTGATAGACGCCATGGCATTCGATTATTATCACTAGCCTGCACATGGGATACCTAGCTCTAGTGCATTTACGTAATGACCGATTTTGTTATTATTATGTATATTATGTTACCGGAAAATTATGTAATCCGTCATTGTATACAATTCCTAGGGAATATGTACAGCAATCTAGTTCTATAAATTTCCAAAATAGCGATCGGAAATATATTACATTCAGGATGTCAATAAGTTCAGCGGGTGTGTGGGGCATGGGATATTGCATCCGCAGACCAGTGCAGGTTCATTAAATAAAGTCGTACAAAATAATCAAAGTGATATGAACAATCTATAATATAAACAATATACCGAAAAACGATGAAGATGAGTGCAAAAATATCTTCCTGTATCTATCAGCACTTCTGTACGAATTTATATACCAGAGGTTGATAGAGGCCCCCACCATGGTTCAGGCCTTGACGTGGCGGTGGGGCTCAGTAGCCTAGGGTGAGCCTAACACCTTGGGCGAAGCTAATTGAGCCGTGGGGGCTCTTTGTACTCTTCTTATAAGAAGAGGGGACAAAAGAGCAGGGGCAAGGGCTGAGGATGGGAACCTCACCCCATTGTACTGTCCCGACGTTGGGAGGGGTTGTTCTGTGGTGCGGGACAACCTCTCTGTGGAGACAGATCCGCGGCACCTCACCAAGTCGGCACTGGTGGCACTCGCCGGGTTTTAGTGGGTAGAGCTGCGTCCATTTACCATCTTTCGGGCGCAGCGAGTCCCACATACCCACCTGGGGAGACCCACTCCCCAGGCGGAATGCCTTCTGAGGCATCCATATTTTTTTTCTCTTTTATGCCGGGAATTGCTCTGGCAATTCCCGGCATAAAAGAAAAAAAAATAGGTGATAGAGGCCGCGGTGACGCGAGTAATATTATAGGCATAGTACTGACTAAAACTGATGACAAGCTTTATCAAAGGCAAAATAGCTACATCGTTTACCGATTGACAAGTTTCGCTCGATAATTTAAATCGATATTAATAAGCATTTTCCTGACTATTACCATTAGTTCCGCGTATTCTTTGTATTATTATTCTATTAGTAAATTACATATTAAAAACCGGCGCCGGTGAGTCAGTATTATTAATAATACGTTTGTACCCAGTAGTTAATATCTTAATAATAAATAAATAGAGATTACGCGGGTAATAATATAGTGGTGGTCTGAAATTGTACCCGCGATGTGTGGTCCCGTCACCGGCTAGGGATGGGAATGTCGATAAATCCTGGGGGATAGACCTGTCGCTGCAGGGTTTGTTGGATGGAATTTAAATTGGGTCCTGATTGTTGGAAGATCACACATGCTTGTTGAGAACTCGAAGTTCTATTCTTGTTAGTGATATGTTAGAAAAAAAGTTTTAAGAGGTGACCAGTATAATGTGTAAGTTAACTTTATTAGTTGTTGTCAAAGAATTGCCTTCTAAAATTGTATATTATATTATTGATTGTAATTGTAAATAGAAAAAAAATGGTGGTCTGTAAAGTCGTACGGCCGAAAGTTTAACGTGACAACGTCATAACAAAACATTAATGAAATGATTGCATACTTTTATGAATAAAATTGAATCATATCAAGCGTACAATGAGCGTAACGGGACAATGAGTTATCCTTTTTCGTGCATGCAGCCGGCGTTCATCGATTTATTAGTAGTTGTCACATCGAACACACAACCGACGCCAGGAGGCCGTGTGGTCGCAGACTGCACGGTAGGCGGGGGGCAACCCCCACTTTATAAATCAAAAGTGAGCCGAATGGGCTCACACTAATCCGTTGAAGCATTAGGGCCTTCGGGCCATTAGCATAGATCCCTCCGAAAAAAAAACACATCGAACAATAGATAGTAAAAGTATAGGAAAGGTGAGTTGCGTTTGGACTGATATAACCATCTAGATTAAATTGAATTATACAAATTTTTGTATCGAACATAAAATCCAGTGAAATATTTCACCAGTCATGATTACCAATAATTATTTTTATTTTTTCTTATTCTACCCAAATATATACTAAGTTTTACAGAACACGTGTACTGTAAAACTTAGTATAATTTAATGTACACGTGTACATTAAATTAATGTATAATAATTAATAAGCAAGATGGCTGCCTCGTCCAGAATTTTCTTTATGGTATTAATACATCCCTCCTTATTACTTTATGATTTATTATAGATAGCTGAACTAGTTGACAGATGATGCTCCAACAAATCCCGCCGTTCCCTAGGGAACATGTTCAGTGCTTATAAATTTGTTACGGACAGATGATGTGATGCTTTTTATCTTCCGTGTATTCGATGTAATTGTAGTGCAATTGTTCGATACTTAATGTTCAATCAGAAAAAAGCCCACACATGTTGATGTTAAATATGGTCATAGTTTTCGGCCTTTTGCTGATATACCTATTCAATTAATAAAAAAATATATGAAAGTATATAAATTTTAGATTGCCATACTCTTTAATATTGAATAAAAATTTAACTATAGGCCATAGGTACAACGGGTGTATCACAGCCATTGTCCCCTCGAAAATAGGCGAGGAGGGTATTTAACCAACCTTGGTCTAATACGGCCAACCCGACGCCAGGAGGCCGTGCGGTCGCAGACTACACGGTTGGCGGGGGACAACGCCTAATAATAATCAACCTTAAGTGAGCCAAACCGGCTCACAATTGTCAGACGAAGCATTAGGGCCATTGGGCCGTTAGCATAGATCCCTCCGATAAAAAGGTCTAATACGGGTTGGAGAATTTCACGTGATGTCAGAACTAAACCTGCTATTCATGCATGTTTCCGCACTATGTTTTCCTTCAAAGCTGACGAAGCGAACTTGATGAGTCAAGTGGACGGGAAAATTGTATAATATCTCATGGTGTATGGTCAGGATCGAACTTTGACCTCCTGGTTCAAGACTGGTTTCCACTTAGCTGTTCTCTATATTATAAAGTATGATTATTAAATTGGATCTAAGAGTACTGTGGTCATGAAGTATAGATGTAAGGAGTAATTATGTCGTATCGGAGAAAAAATTAAAAGTTTTGATTTGTAGCTCTAAATAACTGTTCGAAAGCCGTCCACAATGGCGCTGTTGTAAATAATGGTTTTAGTATGAAGTGGCAGTTTTTGAAGAATTAAATATGTATGTATGTATAAGTGTGTTCACTAAGAAATAGGCACACATACATTTCAAAATTAACTCTCTACAATATAGAGCCATTTTATTTAACACTTCTCAACGGACACTTTTTAAGCACAAATATTTTACTCCTTACATTAATAGATGACTATGGTAATAAAAAACAAGATGGCGAGTCTTTATTCGGTAAATATTAATCCCGAATGAAAGAGTGTATCGTGTAAAGGTTAGACATTGCCATGACACATGAGTATGACAAACATGTCAATCAGCCGGCTATTCCCGCCACGTGTCGGCCCCGTGTCACTACGCGGAAGTCAACGGAATAGCCATAATCATAGCCATTTAATCCACCGCCTTTGGTAATATGGAAAAGCAGTCACGCTGTGAACTGGCCAAGAACATACGACTTTTACTGTGTATTTGATTTTGTATTTTTTTATCTACAAATAAAATCTATCTTACAATATCACGCGGTTAAAGGCACAAGTTTTTTCGAATAAAAATCAGTTTACCTTTTTGATAAATAGAATGTATTCCTATAAATCCCTCAGACTAAAAAGTGTAAATCTAGGAGTATAACTAAATAAGAAATCTTTAAAATACCATAACAGCCATACATACATCGGTGAAATAATTCTTAACACCTAATTCACACCGAAATAATCAAGTACATTATTATTGATTAGGCGTGAACAGTACTTTATAGATTTATAACATAATATGACCCACTGTACCTGTTATTTTTACAATATATTGACTAACGACTATATAGTTATTTATGATCGATAATAGTCGGTATATCACTTAACGGCGGCATCCTGTAATTGGATAAATTCTCCAATTTACGACTATTTTCAAGTGAAAGTCGCCTTAAGTGTTAAGTAATAAAAAGAAGTTGCGCCTGTCAAGCGCTAGAGGCGCTTTTTAATTCCATTTTCAAATGCAAACATGATTACGAGTTGAAATAATTTGCACTGACCACTATAATATTATGTATCTATTTTAATTATTACGGGTTTAATCTTATAAACGACGACTGCCGACAGGATTAAGATTAAACATTAATTCTTGAAATTAGACAAGGGTCAATATTTAAATAAAAAAAAATATCGATGAACCATATTGAAAATAAAAGAGAATGAATAATAAAAACACCAGTTTTATTACCTGTATTTTTATACAATTGCAACTTCAGATTTCTTATAAACTCCTTCTCAGGTACTTATACAATATGATTCTAATTGTCGGTTCTTCTCGCCCGTGAAAGCAGTCCTTCCTTGGCCATTATATAATCAACATTACCAAAATTCGGTAAAAGTTTTGTCTAAAATATAGCAGCAATATTTGCGGTCAAGTGTACCGGGCGGTGCGATGGGCGCACGATCCCGTAGCATTGTTTGCTCCGGCTGTAGTCCCATGTGCACGAAAACAGGTTACACATGTAAAGATGTGGACACACTATATATTAAGGAATTTAATTTTAAAAAAGTCTTCCCGTGACCATGATTCCTGTAAAGATTCCGAATTATCGGGCATGTAAAAATCTTAATAAATGTCAATAAAATTCGTTAAAGTTTATTCATTATAATTAAAAAAAAAACATTAAGTATATAACTACTTTTTTGCAATATTATGTTGTAAACATTACTTATGGATATGCCTGAATAGGGTATAAAATAATCCTCCAGAGTAAGAAGAGGGCGCCGGCTCCAGACGGGGTGCATGGGAGGGTCCTCGCAATCTCTCTCGCGTACCTCGGCGATAGCCTACGGGAGCTGTTCGACCGTTGCCTGCGGTCCGGACAGTTCCCGAGGGCCTGGAAGGAGGGTCGGCTCTGCCTGATACCAAAGGCAGGGCGGACCCCGGACTCGCCTTCGGCGGTGCGACCGGTGGTGTTGCTGAGCGAAGCTGGGAAGGCCTTGGAGAAAATTGTGGCCTCCCGGCTCGTTCAGCACCTGGAGGAGGGCCCGGGGCCGGGACTCTCAGAGTCCCAATTTGGGTTCCGGGCACGCCGGTCAACCGTCGATGCCCTCAAACGCCTTCGGGCGGTGACGGTTGAGTCGGAACACAGAGGGGAGGTGGTGGTCGCGGTGTCCTTGGACATCGCGAACGCCTTCAACAGCCTCCCTCACAGTGTGATACGGGAGGCACTGAATTTCTTCGGAGTGCCCCCGTATCTAAGGAGGCTGTTGGAGGCGTACCTCTCCGAGAGGAGGGTAGCCTGCGAGAACCGGTGTGGGTCCGTAGAGTGGTGGCGAGTCGGGTGCGGTGTTCCACAGGGGTCGGTTCTTGGTCCGATCCTGAGGGACATCGGCTACGACTGGGTCTTGCGAGGCCACCTCCTCCCCGGGATGGGTGTCATATGCTACGCCGATGACACCCTCGTGTATGCCCGGGGACGAGGCTATAAGGAGGCGGCGCGGCTGGCCGAGGTTGGGATCGACCTCGTGATCAGCCGCATAGAGAGGTTAGGGCTTCGGGTCAGACCTGAGAAGACCGAAGCCCTTCTCTTCCGCGGGACCGGGCGGAAAGGACCCCCACCGGGGGCTGCCCTCCAGGTCGGAGGGGTGAGGGTCAGGATGAGCCCCCATATCAAATATCTGGGGCTCATCCTTGACGGAGGGTGGACCTTCGGCCCACATTTCTCCATGTTGGGACCGAAGGTCGCGAAGGCGGCAAGTGCACTGGGCAGACTCCTCCCGAACCTCGGAGGACCCAGCGCCGCCTGCAGGCAGCTATACTCCGGAGTCTGCCGGCGTAGTATGGCGACGTACGGTGCACCCATCTGGGCGGATCACCTTACCGGGAGGAATAAGGCCCGGCTGCGATCGGCGCAGCGGGTCATCGCGGTAAGAGTGATCCGGGGGTACCGTACGGTTTCGTGGGCAGCAGCCACTGCCCTAGCCGGTGACCCCCCGTGGGAGCTCGTGGCGGAGGTTCTTGCCGAGATGCACTCCTATGTCTCGGATAGGAGGTGTCTGGGTGAGAGCCTTACGCTGGACGGGATCCTGCGGGTTCGCCGACTAGGGCAAGAGGCGTTAATGCGGAGGTGGGGGGAGGACCTGGCGCGGCAGCCGTATGGCAAAAACCTGACGGTTGCTCTGCGTCCGGTCCTTGAGCGGTGGATGCGCCGTAAGCGCAAACCCCTCACCTTCCGTCTGACACAGGTGCTCACCGGGCATGGTTGCTTTGGTGAGTACCTGTGCCGGACGGCCCGCAGGGAGCCGTTGAAAGTGTGTCACGATTGTGGCGCGGCGGTGGACTCGGCCCAGCACACACTCGAGGTGTGCCCGAGATGGGCGGAGCTGCGTCACAGTCTGACATCAGTCATCGGAGGGGACTTGTCTCTGCCGAGCGTCACCACTGCGATGCTCGGTGACGACGAGTCCTGGACGGCGATGGTCTCCTTCTGCGAGGCAGTAATGTCCCAGAAGGAGGCTGACGAGCGGGTGAGAGAGGAGGCCGCCGACGAGGCCTCCTCCCGCAGGCGACGAACGGGGGTGCGTAGGAGGCGCTATTTAATGCGCCTCCAGTAACGCCCCTGTGTTCGTGTCGGGCCCAGGATGGGAACCTGGGTCTGTATGGCACGACGTCGTGGGGACTGCTTAGTAGCGGCCAGGCAGTCCCCCCCTACGAGGAGTAGTCTGGCCTTCGCCGGGGCCAGCCTGTCGCTGAGGTGATCCTGTCCGTTGCCTGCATATCCGGGACCCTCAAAAAGCGGCTGAAGGCACTCGCAGTGGTTTTAGTTAGGGTGGGCACTCCCAGGTGCGAGTCCCACATTGGGTCAGGATTTACCCGAAGGTCCTGGCTGCATCCATAAGGATTTCCCTGCGGAAAAAAAAAAAAAAAAAAAAAAAAAAAGGTCATAAAATAATATTGGCGTTCATTCATGTTACAGATTACAACACAAAATATTATTATACGAACATTCACATGTTAGATGCGAATGTTAACGTTTTGTTTATTCTGCGGAAATAAGCATGAATGGCAATTATTTGGCAATTATTAACAACCAGTTAAAAAAATATTTATCAGGCTGCGCCCGCTTACATTTATGGCTTTAGAATAATTATCGTAGCTAAAACGTCTCTATGAAAATCCTTAACGCATATTTTATTAAGAAAAGGGGGAAATAAACCTTTGTGTTATATATCGTATCTTCAAAGCCTTAATCAAGTATTTTTCATTAACCTTTTACCTTTAAAAAACTATTGAAAAGATGATATTATTTAATATTAAGAGGTTTGCGGGTAACGGTCGCAATCATATTACCTACATGCGGATTTATATCTGTGCATGAGTGTACCGACGGTAACGTAGGTATAGGTATACCATACCCAGTGTCGCGGACGGGTACAGGTGGCCGCATAATTAATTATGTGTCAATAAAAAGAGTTAGTCGATCATTGACCAGGTGGGAAGATGATCTCCGTGCAGTGGCCGGTCCGAGTTGCATGCGAGTGGCGAGGGGTCGGTTGTCTTGGCGTTCATTGAGGGGGGCCTGTGATCAGCAGTGGATGGATCAGCTGATGATGATAATATTGAAAAAGAGTAGGTAACGAGTTTTTGGTCTATGGCCTATGCTAATTGTATTAAAATTCGTGTTATATGAAAGTCTAAATTTAAAATTTAACCAAAGCATCGATATCATATTACTGATCTCAAAAAAAATGCAGCTTCCTATGTACAGGTAACAATATAATTATCTGCAATTTACGAAAAAATGGCGCATGCTATTGGCGGCTTATTTGCGAATCGCGAAAAAAAGTGGATCTTAAGAAAAAAGTATAACAAAAACGGCGCATAATAATTAAATAAAACGCAAAAGATTAAAAATAATGCTGGTTCCTGCCACGTCACATTCTTTTTTATTTAAAAATCATATCTAAACAGGTGGGGTCGCGGGTACTTGTGACCATAAAACTAGAATAGCGATAAAATTAGTATCAGCGGGGCCCGATGAGCCCTATGTGGTGGGGCAGGAAGCGAACCTGACACCGTTGGAGTGCGCGTTGCCAGTTCGCGACGTTGGATTGCATTACATACATGTTACTACATATTATAAGCTTTACACACTTTTTTATGTTATTAAGTCACCTTGTTACCAGCTCTTGTAAGTCAACGTCCATATCAACGTCACACGGGCCATATTCCTGGGATGATAGATGGATCCTAAGAGGAATTCCGGTGATAGTAATCATACCGATGTTCCGTAAACTAGTGCAAGGCAGGCAGCCTTGCACTAGTTTTCGGAACATATCAAAAATACTTAGAGCAAGAAATAAAGGTGAAAAAAGGTATGAAAAGGGCGGAAAAACAACAACATGGTTTGCAGGTAATATGCATGAAAACCAATATAATAATATTATGTCAGGCTAAACACGGTCTGTCCTCTGTGCTTGATACAAATTCAGATTAACTTGCTTAAATTCACCACTTAATTTGATAAAAATACAGCATGTTTACAAATTTAAAGAGATAGGCAATTATATCTTCGTAGATTCTTGAAATATCGATGGGTCCTACGTATATGGGCCAAAATGCAAAATTACAACTTTACAGGAGAGGCTTCCAAAGTTTAAATTTGCTATAATTGTCGATTGATAAAACCGAAGTTTACGAAACTTTGCTCGTTATCTAAGACAACTATCCTCCTCATTTGCACTACACTATTTTATTTATACATTTATCGGTTATTTTTTTACGTCACATTGGCCCTTCTACGTTAGTTTTTGTTAAAAATATTTTTGTTTAAAACACCCTAAAAGGTCCAATGTGCCATATTGGCCATTATACGCGTATTATGCTAAGTAGCTATATTATAGCTATAGTATTATTTTTTACTTATAAAAAATTAAAGTAGTTGATTATTCCTTAATTAAAATAAAATATATTTAGATAATAAGCTAAATAAGTCACATTGACGTTTTACTATTTGCTAACCGGCTAACTTGAGTTTTCAGTTAGACCATTTAAATAATAAATAAATTATAGTTAAAAAAACTAAAAAACACGCATTAATAGCAAACCCAACAAAAAATTTGAAAATAATTTTTAATGGATGAATTAAATGGGTTAACAAAATTACTTATTGTAAAAAAGCGTGGTGCTAGTAACTAAGTTTTTATATTAAATAGATACCGATGAAATATTTTTAATAATGAATATTGAGCACCTCACGCATATATATATATATATATATATATATATATATATATATATATAATAATAATAAAATTACTTATTGTAAAAAAGCGTGGTGCTAGTAACTAAGTTTTTATATTAAATAGATACCGATGAAATATTTTTAATAATGAATATTGAGCACCTCACGCATATATATATATATATATATATATATCATTTTAGAAATGAGTGAGAGACTAAAAACAACACAAGTGATGTAGGTAACTTGCGCGCCTTACGCCTTCCTAGCATGTGCTATCCTGATTATCCTGATCAGGATATTGGAATAATTTTATCAAATTATTGTATTGTCATCGGTCCTCGATAAATCTACAAAGTTTGAACAAAATCTGGTCGTTAGAAGTGAGTCAAAATCAAGTCTAAAGGAGTCGTTTACAAACATACAGGTGAAGCTATTATAAAGCGTGTAAAAAGTACAATAATTGTTTTATTCATTTATCGAAATGAAACTTGACTGGGTCTTAAAACTACATAATATTATGGACCCATTTTCAATCGTATTGGTGTTCTTTTGAAAAAAAACCACATTTTTTTTAAATGAGCTGCTAAGTACTGAATATCTTAATTTGAAATTAACACAATTATTTAATTTTAAATAATGTATAAATGCCTATCCCGAGACAAAAGATGTTAAGTCTCTGTGCCACATGTCAATGACAATAAAACGTCAAAATGCGCGCAGTAGTAACTAAAACTTTGTTCTATTAAATTCTATAACATATTGGACATACCTTGATTAGAGTGACAGCTTTTTTGTGCGTTTTTTGGACTATTACAAAGAGGAGAAGAAGAACTATTAAAATTAAAAGTATGTTTAAACATGAGTCAGAGGTGAAAGAAAGAGTTTTTATTGATGTTATATTTTATTTCTTACTTATATCGTGTTATATTTTGCTTATCTAATACAGAGCTACCGCATAGTAGGAGCGTAATCGAACGTTCACGGCGTGGTCGTATGAGTCGGTGTGTCGGTGAGTTGTGTGAGTCAGTGAGTTGTGTGAGTCGGTGAGTCGTGTGAGTCGGTGAGTGATCAGTGAGAACCGGCCCGTGGCCCGCGCGGTGCCGGTGCCATCCACACGATGTTACAATCATCTGCTCACATTATTCGGATCTTTATAGAGCTGTTTATTTGCTCTAAATCTGTATTCATGTTTTACTTAATGGTTTTTTAATTATTAATATAATATATTAATTATACTTTCATGAGTGTATAAAGCATATTCATTATATATGTATATATATATATATATAATATTATAAGCTTTTTCCTTGTGTAAACAAGATAGCGTGATAAAGATAGACTTCATCGTTATCATCATCAGCCTTTATCTTCAGGCGGCCGATCCATCACCACTCGCATTCAACACGGACCGGTCACTGCTCTGTTTGCTCTGCTCGTAAAAGTTTCTTCAAATTCGACTTAGGCGTTTCAGAGATTAGGTGGAACAAACATATATAAACAAATAAAAAAAATTAGACAGATAAAAATTCTAAAAAAATAATTTGATGTCAGTACATACAGTATATACTTTCAGGTGCATTTAATGAAAAACTGTTAATTTGAAATTGCAAACAGACACTTTAATAATTTTATTAATTTGTATAGATACAAACCCATGCCCCATTACCGTGTCCAGTGGAAGATCATATGTGGTCACGATCCTCAGCAGTGAGGGAATGATGAAGAAGAAGAAAAAGAATCCAGTCATCATAATTCAGTTTCTCTTATAATCTTTATAATATTTTAAATTTAGATATCTATTATTTTTATTGTTTAAATTCTGATTTTATCATTCGTATTTATAATGTTTTATAAAACATACTGAAAACATTTCTTGGCGGAATAAAAAAACAGCTCTATATGATATGCGGGACAAGAGCGATTACACCGTTCCTGCCAAGCGATGAACGTTGGACACGCTGTAAAGTTTAATTTATTTACATATAGATACGGTGCCCGAGTGATTCCGGGACGAAGATTCAATTGAACTGTTACGACCCCGCGCGCATCGATATGATGCAACGTAAAGTTATGGGCTCTAGAATAGATATTACAATTTTCTGTATACACCAAATAAAGGCATAGAGGTTTTTAGACGTGACCTTGTACCTTACAACCTGACTTTATACCTTTGACGTGATAATGTCTTATGAATCGCGCACGCACGAAAAAGCATGACTCATTGTTCCAATTGAGCCGAGCGTGCAAGCGAGAGCGCGGAACAGCGCGATAGAGAGGCACAGTCGGCCTAAGCGTGTTCGGCTTGTGACTCATTATGACCTTAGCACGTAAAATTATCGTCCATAAACCTACTTTAACAGTTTTTCTGATTGCCGTTTTGCTATGAGCATATTTCACATCTCGACTTTGTTTGCGACCTGCTTCCCTTTTAGCATGCTTGAACGAATTACATCATCTTCAAGCCTTTTGTGGTGGTGGGGCTCAGTAGCCTAAGGTGAACCCAGCACCTTGGGCGAAGCAAATGGAGCCTAGGGAGCTGCTCTTTGTACCCCTCTTAAAGAAGAGGGACAAAAGAGCAGGAGGACAAGTGGCGAGGATGGGAACCTAGCCCCATTGTACTGTCCCGACGTTGGGAGGAGTTGTTCTGTGGTGCGGGATAATCTCTCTGTGGAGGTGGCGTTAGTCCCTTGAGGGACTGACTAGCCGTCGAAGTGCCCTGTTTGCTCAACAGATGCGGGGCACCCCACAAATCGCCGGGTTTTAGTGGGTAGAGCTGCGTCCACCTTACCACCTTTCGGCTGCAGTGAGTCCCACATACCCGTCTGAATAGACCCCCGCGGGATGCCTCAGAGCATTTCCCGGCGTAAAAAAGGATGCTTGAGCGAATCTGCGTTTAGGTTATGTTTCTTTCTATTCGATTTTTTTTTTAAATATTCTTTTGATAATTCACCTGGCCGGCGAGCTGTCTGATTGATAACAATGTTACCAATTAATAAAAATGAGCTCCACAAGCTCATCCATTTACCTTTATCATGCCACAAACTCCATATTAACTATTCGGGAGGTAAAAAAGGCAAAAAGCGCAATTATTGCCCCTCTTTTAAAAAACGCAACAGAGCTAGTTTGTGGAAGAAATAAACGAGGCATAACCTCTTGACTGCAAGACCCAAACAGTCAAACGCGCGACACATAACGCATGGACTTTTTCGCAATAAAAAAACAACCTAATAAAGCAAATGCTTTTGAAGAAACTTATAATAC
Organism: Helleia helle; assembly: GCA_963853865.1. Classification (NCBI taxonomy): domain Eukaryota; kingdom Metazoa; phylum Arthropoda; class Insecta; order Lepidoptera; family Lycaenidae; genus Helleia; species Helleia helle. The sequence goes on along the minus strand of OY971433.1, from coordinate 10,413,390 downwards.
GACGATGTACAGTCGCACGCATAAATATTAGACTCTATGATTTAAAGGATTACTTTAAAATTGAACACAAGCTTAATATGACTTTTTTTCATTTTATTTGATACCAGGTAGTAAAACATACAACAATCTATTGCAATTAATTAATAATAAAATTTACTAAAATAAATCGATAATTAATATGTATCGGTAAGTGAAAACTTTCACATCCTTATCATGATCGTTTGCCCAATGCTGGGCCTTTCAACGAATGACTCTCGGTACGATCCAACACGGATCTTATTGCGTAATTATTATATGATTAGAGAAATCCATTAAATCCATTGATAAAAATTAAGTAAATGAGTAGGAAATTAGTCATTCGTTAGTCGTAAAGTTTTTATAGTGCGTTTCGAAAGTCTATTTTATGTCGGAGATTTAAAACGCGTAGGTTCCAAATATTTAATCAATAATTAAAAAAAGCTACTCCTATCTTTGTTTTATTTTAAGAACCATTTCCGAGTGGTATTTTAAAAGCATTTTTGTTTGATATATTTTTTATAGTTTTGATTACACATTTTATCTGTATACATAGTTATTGTTTTGTTAAGTAATAGCTTGGGTATAAAATGGTAATATTTAATTTGTATTAAATATTATTAAATAAATTTAAATCATTTACTTAACTAAATTGGTTTTACAGAATCCAATAAAAATATCCTAAAATGGGTGTTTTAACAATTTCTTTTATTTAGTCAGTAGTTTTATTAGTTTTTGTAACGAGTTTTAAGACTTTCAAATTTGGTTATTAGGTTTTAATATAATTTATATAAATGTAAAGTAATGTTTACTATTCATGCATACGACCAAGCTTCTAATGTGAAACAAGAAAATCGTTAAGAAGAATCGAACACTCAAAAATTAATAATATGCCAGAACCATCCTTTATTTCTTTTCGCGGGGAAAATGCTTTTGATGCATATTACCAGTATCCGAGTAGAAACTGGTGGGTATGTGGGACTCGGCTTAAGACTCGGCTGCGTCGTGCAGTCAGAAACCACTACCCACTAACGACCCCCGGGTCCCGCTCTTCCTTCTGTGCATATATTCGTAGAAAGAGGCTATTGAATGCTAGAATCATCCGGTGTAAACTAAAAATACTTAAAAACTTACGAATTTGAATATGAAATTATAATATGAATTTCAATAATGATAAAATGAAATAAAAAACAAATATAACATTAATTATAAAATTAAATTCTGATGATTCGAAGCGACGATGGCCTAGTGGGTATAGGCTCGGCTTCTTGAGTGAGAGCCGAGAAGTTCGATCATGACCCCCCTGTGGTGACTAGAAACGGGTTTTTCTAAACTACGTGCACCTGAACATGAGACCATCGCTTGCTCACCGGTGAAGGAAACATCGTGAGGGAACCTGATGAGATTAAAAGTCTTTGAAAGTGTGTGAAGTTCACCTACCCGCATTGGGCTAGCGCATTGGTGAACTATGACCTAACACACTCCTTGCCTGATTTCGAGGAGGAGGAATAAGGGTTGATATTATTATTTTAATTATTATATACATTCTTTTTAAACTTACATTACAATGTTTTTATACCTGCGACTGTATTTAAGCGCAGTCCAATTTTCGTATTCCGTCATGCCCCCAGTACTGTAATAAGCACTTGCCCGATACCACTTATCATGTCCTACCATCTGGTTTAATCAATGGTTTCTTTAAATGCTTTTCTAAATATTCCTTATCCATGTTTTTTTTTTAAGAAGACGATATTTAAAATGCTTACTTTTTAATTCCCGACGCAAAAATAGGGGTGTTATAAATTTGACCGCTCTGTGTGTGTCAGTCTGTGGCACTGTAGCTCTGAAACGGGTAAACCGATTTGGATGCGGTTGTTTTAGCGATATTAGAGTGTAGCGATGTTTATTTATCTTTAGTAAATAAATTTTGCCACACATAATGTAATGTAACAAATGTTCATGCAAAATTTTCTAAACTAGGTTTAGAAAAAGCTAGGCTTAATTTTCTTAATAATAATAAGTATTGAATAGTGACTTTAGGCCATAATAGTGATAACAAGATTAAAATATTTTTACTTACTAGCTTAAACACGCGACAACGTTCGCCCTTACTTTAACATTTATCAAAAAGTATGTATTGTGTTATCTAGATTCTAGGTAATAAGCTTTTCGTATGCACATTTTTGAGAAGCAAACATCCAAATTTACAAACTTTCATTTAGGATTTTAGGAAGAAATACGTTTAAAGGCCCACAGTCTTAAGAGATGATGATGATAATTAACTGCAATGTAGTATATGTACGTAAGTAATAGTGGGGCCAGATCTCGTACGTCTAGCTAAGCAATGTGTGAATAAATTCCAAACGTGAGTTTTCGCTTAGCGAATACCCGTAGAGCTTTCCGAAGCTTTCCTAACGAGAGCTTTTTACATATGATTGAATCTGTTAGCCTACTGATGTTTTTTGCTAATTATTGCGGGAGATGTAAAGGAGAGTCATTAGTGTGATCGGTCGGGAAAAGAAGGTGAAAGTGGATTAAACTATCAATAGAATATATAGTTAACATCATCACTAAGGTTCAAGCCTTATCGTATCGGTGGGGCTCCGTAGCTTAAGATTGAATCGAGGGAGCTGCTCTTTGTACTCCTATTATAATAGGGGGCAAAATAGCAAGGGGACAAGGGGCGAGGATGGGAACCTCACCCCATTGCACTATTACGACGTTGAGAGGGGTTGTTATGTGGTGACAACCCCTCTGACAACCCCTCTTGGGGGACTGTTTAGCCATCGAGGTGCCCTGTTCCTTAACAGATTCCGGAACAGGCACTCTCCAGGTTTTAGTGGGTAGAGCGTCTACCTTACCATCTTACGGATGCAGCGAGTCCTCCCCTGCTGGATGCCTAAGAGGATTTTCCAGCCAAAAAGAAAATAAATTTTAAAAAATCTGTGTTATTCATTATTTTAAAATTGTTTGCATACGTGCTATGGTCGTGGAATTTACAGATAATTCATAAGTTTATCGTTTTCCAGGAAATTCCTGTTTAAATAAAAGGCATCAATATAATATACAACTGTAACGAAATGATTTGATTTATTATTTCGAATTAAAAGGCAAGCCCGAGAAAAACGAAAATAATGTCGAAAAGTTTTATATTTTACGACAATACTTTGTCCGATAAAATTTATGTTTTTGTTTACTGCTAAAGTTCCGTTATTGCTTGTCAAGATTGCTGGTGCCAATAAGTAAATCAAATGTATAGGCAATATTTTACGAATGTATTTTGTATACAGCCCTATATTGTCTTTTAATCTATACTAATAATATAAAGAGTTTGTTTGTTTGAACGCGCTAATCTCAGTAACTACTGGTCCGATTTGAAAAATTCTTTCAGTATTAGATTGCCCATTTATCGAGGAAGGCTGTAGGCTGTGACTAATAGGAGTTAAGTTAAGTAAGTTAACGCGGGGGAAGCTGCGGATAACAGCGAGTATATACTAAAACAAACGTTAAATTGATAAACCGTGACATTCTTATATTGATTGTCAGAAAAGTTCATATACGTGTTCACTAGCCTTTGCCTGTGGCTTCGCCTGTGTGGAGTTTGAAAAAGTAGCTTATGTATTTCCTTGCTGTAATGAGATAAAACATACAAATAAGTAGTTAGTACTAATATTATTTAAAAAAAAACACAGTTCTTTACACCACGGAACAAATAAACAAGACTTAAGAAAGAGAAATGTAGTAAATACAATATAGCTTTATATTTTCAACCGACTTCAATAAAAAGGAAGAGGTTATAAAATTATTACATATTGCTAGTGGATTACATATTTTTTGTATTTGCAAATGTATTAAATACGCATTCAACGCTATACATATATTTATTTTTCCTTTCACTGTGGTTTTCAAAATAATTCATGGACATGATTAAAATAGTTTAATGGTTCGTATAATTCACCAAATAAAGAACATTCAATGGTCCATGATCACATAATGGTCGTGTTATGGTCACATGATGATCACGTACCAAATTCATCAATTTCCGTGTTCGAAGGTGTAATTTGGTGAATTTAATCAGAGATACAATGGGGGTTATTGAAGCTTGTACATAAAAGTAATTATGTTAATGTGAATCTGATTTAGATGTTGATCGGGACAGTTTTGATCGTATTCTTCTTGGTCATAACATTCTTGGCAGAGCGGTCGTGGTCATCTTCAGCAGCATCGTTGTTGGTGACCCGCTTGACAAAACGACGCCATTTTTCCCTCGCAGTTTATAATCTCTCTGTTTAGAGTTCTTCTATGGAATTTTAGATATGAAGTTGAAAAGGTTTTTACCAGTGGGAGGGATGCGCTGTGCAGTGCCCTATGCTGGTTGCATGGGTACCAACATCTGGTTTTAATCTCCCGTGAAATTGCTTTGCTGTGTTTCGGAGAGAAGGGCAAGACAGGCAGTGTAATGACTGGCTCAGAGACTTAACATCTTATATCTCAGGATAGACAACACATGAATGAGTTGCCTGAGCTCGTTCCAGGTAAACGACTTTATATTCATGGACGACGTCGACCACTTACCATCAGGTAGCACGTCTGTCAGTTTGCACATTCAACGATTATGGAAAAAAACCAAGTCCTTATCATTTTCTGTGGCTCCGAATTTTCGGGGTGGAGTCTGAAACGTTCTTCAAATGAGGTATGAATCATGTTAACCCTATGAACACTGCGTTGCGTATTCTGGACAGGTTTTGCTTTTGGCTTGACCCTTTAATACGATCTCAGTGAGCAAGGGATACGTTAAAATTGCCTTGAAACAAGCAACGATTTAATCAGAAGGGTTAAGGAGGAGTTGGAAATATTTCCATTTGCGTTCCACTATGCGTTGCTTAACATTAGGCACAAGATGAGGGCTTAATACCAGTAGTGCCTTTTCCGGTACAGAAAGGTTTTGAACATACGGATGCGTCGCGTCGTTTCTATCGATAAAAATGATTTATGATTTTGCTAATGATTTTTATGTAAAACATTTATTCGCGCGCCGCGGGACGCTGTCATGTCATGATGATCTGACTACGCCACCGCTCTCGTATGTTATCCCATCTTTTGTTATAAATAGTTATTAATTATGGATACTAATATTAAATACTGGATGTTTTACATCTGCTCGGGGCGTCCCATGTCGCAATTTAAAGAAAACACCCAACCAGTCCTAGGGGCTGCCGATAGAAGTGAAAACAAAACAATTAAACGAATACCTATAAGTTCCTTCGAATAATTTAGAAGCAACACAATTTGCAAAACAAATAACTGCATAATCTTATATAAATAAATCAAACGTCATATAAACGTCAAATCGCGTCGCAAGTCCAGAGATTTTATCTCATCTAAAAATATGCGTGCCGCGCCAAAAGAAGTTTTCACTTAAAAAAATCAAAAATTATGTTCGTTATTTTCATTACCTCAACCTTAAACTTGAATTCATTTTGCTCTGTTAAAAATCTCGTGGAAATACTTTGACAATCCGACTGACATACATTCTAGTGTCATAACGATTGTAAATGGCTGCCCAGCGTCCGATCTCAATGACGTGAGAAAAACATTGGCACGACGTATTTATCAGTGAATCGATTTATATAAGATCGTTTATAAACCAATTAAGAACATTAATAGCTTTAGACTGATGCGACCAGTGTTTAAACGGGAGCTTTTAGTGTATAGAGGCAATGAGAATGCAAGTTATGTTGAATGTGTGTTTATGTTTTAGGATACGTATCTTATTAAAGAATAGCTGTTGCCCGCAATTTAGCCCGCGTTAATTTAGATTTACAGCCTTTACAGTATTTACAGATTTACAGATTTTATTTTATAAGATAAGTTACTCCTTATAATATCAGCTAGATAGCTGACAGTGAAAGTCCCGTCGCCCCAGTCGTTTTAGAGATTAGCCGGAACAAACAGACAGAAATTGTAAAAAAATATATTTGGTATGCATTCATTAAAAAGCGGTTATTTTAATATTACAAATAGACACTCCAATTTTATTTATCTGTAGAGATATTCAGTCCAGCAGTACAGGGAGTGGTAGATGATAGTGATTCGCAAGTTACAAATTAAGTGTATAAGAAATCAAAAAGAAGATAGTAGGTAATACTATCTTCTTTTTGAATGTTATAAAGACTGTTATAAAGAAACCATTCTTTTTTTTCATGCCTTAATTAGCTTCACCTGTAGATATCTATGTAGTGGAATCTTTAAACGTTATTTTGACCCACTTTAAGACGTCAGAATAAATTGAAATTGTGCACACTTTTCAAGGACTGATGACAAAACAAAAAATTTTTAATCGGAGCGTGTGCTAGTGATGGCACAGCTGAACGCAAATTAGTAACATAATTCGTATAGTCTCATTCTAAAGTGATTGTCATAAGTTGAGTAGTGTCAGTACAGCGCCGCACCCATTAACCGAGTGTTAAAATAATTAAAAAAAAGAAAAGCGACAAAAAAAATGTATCTAAATAGTCATTCAGAAACAATTTAGCTACTATATTCGAAAATCTCCAACAACTAAAAGAAAAAATATGTTTACTTTGAATTCATTCATCAATGTTACATTTCGTCTCCGTCTATACACAAGGCACAGTAAGATTCGAGTCTACAGCTTCGATATACTTGTCACTTTAATGAGATTACCGCTCCGTAAGCTTATTGTACGTCCTTACGGTATTATCAATAAAGTCTTTCAAGTTCTAAAGAAAGTACTATATTTTTGCGTGCTGGTTCTGTAGATTTAATTAAGTAAAATTACCGCTTTGACAATTGCAAACACAAACCATACCTATGCATTCTAAAAATACAAAATGTATCTTTTGTTTTATATCTCTGTGGTACCTGATGGTAAGTGATAAGCAACCACACGTACACCAGAGGATTAGCAGGTGCGTTGCCGGTCTTTCAATATGAGTATGCTCTTTTCTAGAAGGTCTCTAAGTCGTACCTGTTTGTAAATGCCGTAGATGGCAGCTGGTTTCATATAGTGGTATTGCGAGGTAGTAAATGCCGTAAAAATCAAGTTATTGTGGATTTACGGACATCAAGATGGTGTGGGTGAAATTTTTAATTTTTACGCGATGTCCTGTGGTGGAATGCTGCTATTGCAGGTATATGCAGGTATCATCAGAACACTCCCCGTGGTAGATGGGTAGAAGATGCAGTGATCACCTCTACACACCGCCAAAGAATCAAGCCGATAGGAGAGAGCCTTGTTATCGACGATTCCAGCCGCCCGGTTGAACGCGGTCAAATGGAAGGAACTATCATTGAAACTGTTCAAAATGCTATACTAGCACATGTTATGTATTGTCTGCCGCAATACTGAGCTCCGCAAAATGTAAAAAAAAACTTGGCAAATATTTCGTTTAAAACAGTTTGATAATATAATAGTTATATAATATTATAGTCATGATAGTTCACGTGTGTTGCCATTTCCGGTATCCCTTACAATGTTTTTCTATGGAGGTTGTGGGTGTATCTTTGCAGACCTATAATAATAAAATAAAAGAGGCCATAGTATTTTTATTAGCAACTATACAAAAATTAAACTTGCGAAGCTATTTTCGATCATAAGATCTCGTACTAAGATATTGTTCATTGGATATGTAATCTTTGATCATATTACTATTATAAATATATTATGTCTGCATACCATCAAAATCAGCAAATAGAAAAAAGAAAGAAAGTAGGAACATTTATTCGTTATTATGTCGAATTTCGTCACAAACAGGACACACAGAGACATAAAGAGATACACAGTAAAACATTTTTGATCGCACAAACCTACAATAAGACATAAAAAAAGAATTAAAGACAATTATTGTAATAATATAGTGTGTGCCCCACGTGTGGGTCAAAATGGTCCAGTTCAGTATCGTATCAGGAAAATGCGGGGGAGTGGGTCTCCCCACGCGGGTATGTGGGACTCGCTGCGCCCGACAGCTGGTAAATGGACGCAGCTCTACCCACTAAAACCCGGCGAGTGCCAGCAATGCCGCCTTTGGTGAGGTGCCCCGGATTTAATAAACAAACAGGGCACCTCGACGGCTAGTCAGTCCCCAAGGGACCGATGCCACCTCCACAGAGGGATTGTCCCGCACCACAGAACAACCCCTCCCAACGTCGGGACAGTACAATGGGGTGAGGTTCCCATCCTCACCCCTTGTCCCCTGCTCTTTTGTCCCCTCTTCTTATAAGAGGAGTACAAAGAGCCCCCTCGGCTCAATTAGCTTCGCCCAGGGTGTTGGGCTCACCCTAGGTTACTAAGCCCCACCGCCACGCAAAGGCCTGAACCATGATGGTGACGGATGATGATATTATATTAATCAGGTGTAACGTTTTAATATTTCATAGAGGACTCCTAAAATCTAAAGCAAGCTCTCCATTCCTGACAAGTGAGCGCAGTAAAGCCCATATCGGTGTGATGGGTAAGATGTTTATTTAGTTAATATAAATAACTTAACTATTTGTAACTATTAAGCTTTGGCCGTCATCGTCATCATTACTGACCCGCGGAAATCCTTCGATGGACTGTGGAATAAAATAATAATAATATCAGCCCTTATATGTCCCACTGCTGAGCACAGGCTCCTCGAAATCAGGCGAGGAGAGTGGGCCAAAGTTCACCGATGCGCTGGCCCGATGCGGGTTAGTGAACTTCACACACCTTCAAAGACTTTTAATCTCATAGGTCACGCAGGTTTCCTCACGATGTTTCCTTCACCGGTGAGCAAGCGATGGTCTCATGTTCAGGCACAGAAATTTAGAGAAACCCATTTCAAGGCATCACAGGGGCCAGGATCAAACCCGGACCTCTCACTTGAGGCGATATACCCGCTAGACTATCGTTGCTCACATATATAATATCAAATTATATCATACTAATATAATACTAAACTCCCGGTGGGAGGGAAGCGCTGTGCCGCGCTCCCGGCTGCATGGGTACCACCATCTTGCTTGTTTCTCCCGTGAAACAGCTTTGCTGCGTTTCGGAGAGAAGGGCAAGACAGGCAGTGTATTTACTGGCACCGAGACTTAACATCTTATGTCTCAGGATAGGCAACATAATATAGATGAGTTGCCTGGGCTCGTTCCAGGTAAACTAGTTTATGTTCATGGGCGACGTTGACCACTTACCACCAGGTGACACGTTTGCCAGTTTGTCTATCCAACTAACATAAAAAAAACTAAGCCTTTTCCTCTGGTAATCTCGACGGAACTTATGTTAGGGACACAATAGATTTTTATGTTTTGGGATTAGACCAGGGATGATAAGGATAATAGGTCCTTTATCCAGAAAGATACACGACACGCTAGATTTCTAAGCTATCTCCTTTGTAGGCAACTGTAATCACTTACCATCATAATCCGCATGTTCGTTTGCCACGTATTGCCATCATTATTATTGTCTGCTTTTTTTTCCTTTTACGCCGGGAAATGCTCTGAGGCATCCCGCCTGGGGAGTGGGTCTTCCCAGGCGGGTATGTGGGACTCGCTGCGCCCGAAAGATGGTAAGTGGACGCAGCTCTACCCAATAAAACCCGGCGAGTGCCACCAGTGCCGCCTTGGTGAGGTGCCCCGGATCTGTTAAGCTAACAGGGCACCTCGACGGCTAGTCAGTCCCACAAGGGACCGACGCCACCTCCATAGAAGGGTTGTCCCGCACCACAGAACAACCCCTCCCAACGTTGGGACAGTACAATGGGGTGAGGTTCCCATCCTCGCCCCTTGCCCCCTGCTCTTTTGTCCCCTCTTCTTATAAGAGGAGTACAAAGAGCCCACTCGGCTCAATTAGCTTTGCCCAAGGTGCCGACTCGCCCTAGGCTACTGAGCCCCACCGCCACGACAAGGCCTGAACCATGGTGGGGATTATTATTGTCTGCTAGGGCGATCCTAGCAGACAATATATCTAGACTTAGTGTTCATGGATGCCCTAACTGCTATAGTAATATTCCATTAGTTGTTCATCGCTGTGTGTGGGGTGTCATTGACTCTGTGAAATCACGGAGTGTCCAATAGTTGATCGTCGCCTGTTGACCTCCTCACCCCATCAAGTAGCGTTTGTCTACGTATGACCACTCCAGTCGTACTGATTGCCCTTGAGTTCAATAAAAACGCTCTAATTCGTAGGTGTTGGTTGTAAATTATATACTGTCAATGGTTGCATATCACCTCCATGATTATCCATTTTGGTTTTAAATATGGCCAGTAATATGTTCTGCTAAAATGTATATACTACTTGGCGTTCATGGAAGGTGGCCTATGTTCAGCAGTGAACGAATAAAGGCTGATGATGATGATGAAAATGTATATTATTGCGAACTATCTATACTAACACTAGCGGAGCCGACAAACGTTGTGACATTTTATATTGGAAGGAATTCTGAATCTAAACCATTCTAGAAGTACCTTAAACACACGCAAAAAAAACGTCAAAATCGGTCCAGCCACTTAGGAGTTCAGTAACATAGAAGAACTTACATATTATAAAGATTATAAATAGGTAGTTTGTAAGTTTTGAGTAGGAGGTAGTCTCGGAAACTACTTATTCGAAATATAAATCAATTAACAGTATATTTCTACTTTATTATTAAGTGATATAAACTATAAAAACAATAATCGATAGTTCAGTTGCGGCTCAAGGCAAGTAGGTACTCCGCGAGGTGAAGGATCGGCTGGAGGAGCTGAGTGGGGGTCATCGCACACTGTCGGTCGAATGTCCAATCCTGGAGCAGTAGGTTGAGCAGCGGCACGGGATAATCACTTTCCATTTTGTGCAGATACGGATGGGGCACGGCTGCTTCGGAAGGTATCTGTGGAAGACGGCAGGGGCGGAGGGCGCTGCTTGTCACCCAAGTGGTAGCGGACCCATCGCTCCCTCCGGTCACCCGAGCGATGACCGTCAGTGAGAGCGCATGCCAGGCGGTCCTCTTCTTCTGCGAGGTAGTGATGTTGCAGAAGGAGGAGGCGGTACCTCTTAGTAGGTAGAGCTGTGTCCACCTTATCATCTTTCGGGCGCAGCGAGTCCCACATACCCGCCCGGAGAATCCCCCCTCCCCCACGGAATGCCTTAGAGCATTTTCCATCGTAAAATTAAAAAAAGGTCTCTTTCGATGAATGCCATGAAGACCGAAAAGTGAGTAGGGTAAGTTTTATTTAGCGACCTTTACTTGTGGTCTCACTTTTACCTAAACCGCCGAGAAAGGAACCGCGTCAGTAGCTTTAGGCATTTGCAGCTGATATGCGGTTTCTATGGCCCTATAGACTGTGTGCTCTATAGACCTGGCACGTTTTTGTGAAAAATACTTTAAAAAAATCTTGAGTTATATGAATCTTACCACCCAATAAAAATCATAATTAGGTATGTATTTACATTTACATATTTTTGTAAGAATGTGTGAGGAAGAAAGTCTATTAGTAAGAAACCAAGTCAGTTCTTTTGATATTTAATTCAATTTAGCGCGTAAAGCTCTGGGTTTTAGCAAATCTCAATGCAGTTCCCTTAGCCGATACTATAATAATAATATCTATGGACGCTTTTCACACCGACGTGATGTGAAAAGCGTCCATAGATATTATTATCTGGTCCCGTGGTAAGTTCTTGAAGAACTTGTGTTACGGGTACCAGACAACGGAAATATATTTAATACTTTTATACTATACATATATTTAAGATTTTAATGATATTATAATACATGACGGCGCATCAATGATCAATGTTTAGAGGGTGCTAAAAAACCCTTTCTTCACCCAGACGCAACTCCGGACTCTTTTGTGCGTGGCCGGCGAACGAAGAATTATTCGTTTCTATGGCATCGCGGAAAACAAGACGTGTTCGGTGGAGAGTCGTTATTTAGTAATTTCTTACATTATGTTTTAATTTTAATAATGCTTACGATCTTAACGAAATAATAATTGTAACAGATACATCTGGAATACGTTGTTTGAATTCTCTTCGCCCGCCTACCCACGATCGCTCGGCAGCCGCAGATGGACCCTCAAAGCTATGATAATGGCCATGTGCCGTTATATACATAATTAAAACACATCCATGACCCAGGAACACAGAAAACTTTTTTGTTCTCTGGCGGGATTCGAATCCGTTCCCTCCGGCGAGAGCACCAACGCGCTAACCATTGAACCACAGAGGTCGTCGATACTGTAGACGATACTGCACTGTAAAGACATAGTGCAGTATCGTCTACCGTAAACAGTAAGTGGGTTACTTTATACCCGGGTCTAGTCTTTTATCCCATCCACAACATACCTTTTTACCTGTAAAAAATCAGAGCCGCTTAATATATTTGATAAAACCCTGGTCAAATTTTAGTACCTCTAAAAATTCTTTAAACGTACATTAAGATAATAGCATTATATTTTTGTTGCTAAGGTTTTATGACTAAGGCGGCAGCCAATCAAGATATCTAGATCTATAATAATGTGACAAAGGTGAAGACTTTGCTTGTTTGTTAGAACGCGCTACCTTTAGCAACTACGAGTCAGATTTGAAAATCTCTTCAATATAGTCTATAATGGGGAATATAGTATGAAACCACGAGATTTGTTAGATTTATATAAGAGATACGTCATGTCGCATTATTCTTAGGTCTACATTGTATACGTCAATCACCTTTAATGCCCTCTTCACCTTCGATACGGAAGTACTTATGTATGTTAAGCAGTTCTACTTCTACAATAGCCTGATATTGTCCAGTATAAGCTACTCTACTCAAGAGTATACTTATGAAAGAGTTTTAATGGGAGGTAAATCATTAAGAGAGGCCTATTTCCAGGGGAATAAGGTTGAAAATGATGATGCTTGATTTACTATCATCATCAGCCTCCTGAGCACAGGCCTTCCTTTTTTCTATCAATCTCCTTTGTCCCTTACTTGTCCCATCATCATCATCATCATCGACAGTAAATCGGGTTAGTCTCCCTCCAGCTAGATACGATGTTGACTGATGGGGATCGGTTGTCAAGTCTTTCTTAGAAAAAAATCAAGTCTGACAAACGATCAGTTGTCTTCTCAGAACTTCAGTTGTTAATCCGTCCTGAAAATGTGAATTTCAGCTGTTCTCCGGTCTTATGGCTAGTTTTTATTAAACAAGCTTTTTTATAGTAGTTGGAACTGACAAACGTGCCAACTGATAGTAAGTGGTCGACGTCGCCCATGAACATAAACTAGTTTACCTGGAACTAGCTCAGGCAACTCATTCATGTGTTGCCTATCCTGAGACATAAGATGTTAAGTCTCGGTGCCAGTCTTGCCTTTCTCCGAAACAAAGCTGTTTCACGGGAGAAACAAGCAATGGTGTTATATAATGGTGGGTTATAATAAATTAAAAAGGCGATATTTTATATTCACAACCATACAATAGAAAATTTTAAAGGAAACCAGCAATCTGTACTAAACAATTTCATAACTTCTAACAATATCATAAATGCGAAAGTCGCTTCGTCAATATAATAATAATATGTTGGGACAACTCACACATGGCCATCCGATCCTAAACTAGGCAGAGCCTGTACCAGACAACTGATACAAACTTATAACATATTTCTAAATACATACATAATATAGATAAATTACACCCAGACACAGAAAAAATTATCATGTTGATCACACAAACATTTATCCTGGGTGGGGATCGAACGACCACGACCTTCTGGTCAGGATCATTAACCACGAGACCAACAGGCCAGTGAGTATGTATATCCATTATCTTTTCAATTCATCTTAGCAAGCATGTGTGAAGTGGGTGGCAGAAAAAGGTGCCTTTGTCACGCTCCCGTTTGCACGTGTACCACCATCTTGCTTGTTTCTCCCGTGAAACAACTTTGCTGTGTTTCGGAGAGAAGGGCAAGACAGGCAGTGTAATTACTGGCACCGAGACTTAACATCTTTTGTCTCAGGTCTCAGGATAAGCAACAAGTGACTAAGTTTCCTCGGATAATTTTAGGTTAACTTCATTAAGTTCATGGGCGACGTTGACCGTCATGTAGCTAGTCAGCATGTTTGCCTATCAAACTAACGTAAAAATATACTAAACATCATTTCATATCAAAACAATTAGCAGCTTTAGTAGATTTAGTAAGTCAATACAAGCGATGTCGCGGGCAACACCCAGTATGTGTGTTCAAACATAGGTCGAATTAGTAACATGGGCGCCAGTTAGGGTTCAATTATCATGGCCATGTAAGGCCCAGGGCACTTACCTCTGACCCGATATCGCTGACCCATTTCAAACTCGAGCTTTCGTTTTATCTCATTATGAATTTCAATTTGCTTTACCTCTTAAGGCCAATACCTCTTAATTATCTGCTAGATAGTCTCTGTGGGTTTAGATACTTCTATATCTGCAGGAACTTGACAGAAATGTTCAATATATGTGTTTTACTTTGGTTTTACTGTATTCTAGAATTAAGGGCAGAGCTATTGTTATCGAATATGGAAGGTAATGACATCGAGACAGGCAATAAACTACATTACCATCTAAAATTAAATATACCTAATGTTATTTTCACATATAAAACTAAACCACCAATTGCTGAATAAATAATTATCATTGTGTAGATAAAAAATCGTTTCCCGCCGTAGATAGAATAAACTATAGATATGTATCGGCGTATATGTACAGTAAGAGATAGCGATAGTCTAGCTAATTTTACAAAATAAACTTCAATTGTGTACTGATATTCGAGGATAAACTTTGCATAAAAACACTTACAAATTTTTATTACTCATACTGATATCATTACAAATATTATTATTATATTTACATTCAGAGCGTTTTTAACACGCTTTTATATTAGCTTGGGTTGTATCTATGTATGTAATGGAATCTTTGAACATGATTTGACCCACTTCTAACGACCAGATTTTGTTCAAACTTTGTAGATTTATCGAGGACCGATGACAATACAATAATTTGATAAAATTATTCCAATATCCTGATCAGGATAATCAGGATAGCACATGCTAGGAAGGCCTAAGGCGCGCAAGTTACCTACATCACTTGTCTTTTTTTTAGTCTCTCACTCATTTCTAAAGTGATTGTTATTAGTAGAGTACTTTAAATTTATAAAATCTTTAAAAAAAAATCGACACTAAAAAGTAAAAAATAAATTATAGTTAAAAAAGACTAAAAAACACGCTTTAATAGAAAACCCAACTAAAAATTTGAAAATAATTTTTAATAGATGAATTAAATGGGTTAACAAAATTACTTATTGTAAAAAAGCGTAAGGTGCTCAATATTCATTATTAAAAATATTTCATCGGTATCTATTTCTAAAAAGTGAAGTTAATATAAAAACTTAGTTACAAGCACCACGCTTTTTTACAATAAGTAATTTTGTTAACCCATTTAATTCATCTATTAAAAAATATTTTCAAATTTTTTGTTGGGTTTTCTATTAAAGCGTGTTTTTTAGTTTTTTTTAACTATAATTTATTTATAACCTGAAACACAGCAGCGTCCCATTTTTTAACCGACTTCAACAAAAAGGAGGAGGTTCTCAACTCGGCCGGTATTTTTTTTTAATGTATGTACACCGATTTCTCCGTCAATTGCAGACCGATTTTCAAAATTCTTTTTTTGTTTGAAAGGGTATACTTGCCAAATGATCCCATGATAAGGAAACCAGGGTCTGATGATGGCATCCCAGAGAAATCGAGGGAAACTTTCGAAATTCGTAGGAACGACTAGTGCGCTTAATATTTTTTTAAATAAGCATTTTAAAGCATTACAATTTAATGAAGGTCTAGAGTCGATCTGATGATAGAGCTGGAAGACAGTCGAGGGAACTCCTCGACGTTTTACTTCAGTAACCTTGTGTTTGGGCTTGATTAATTTGTATTGATGAGAACTTTGAACCTAGATGGGTTGTAACTGTGATTGGGGGTCTGATGATGAAGACGAAGCTCAGTTAAGGCAACTCCTAAATAGTTTAAAGTAGGTACCTACCTTGTGATTGGACTTAATTAATTTATACTGATGAGAACTTTGCACCCTTATGGGTGATACGTGCCATTACAGGTCTGATGATGGAGACCATAGACAGTCGAGAGAACTCCTCGACGATTTACAGCTTTTGTTGGGCTAACTTTATACGGTTAAATATGCCAAAATGTCTATCTCTGTATGTCTTTCTTTAATGAATTACTAAAAATTAAGAAATAATAAATTTTAAACAAAAATTATAACCGACTTCAAAAAATAAAATAACTAAAAAGTATTAAAATAACCGCGTTTCTTTAATTTTTGTGTCTAGAACTAATAATCATCTTGTACCTCTACTAATGTACAATTTTTGCGTGTACCACGTCATTATTGTTACTTTTGGAGTCGGTGTCAGTCAAGGTACTAGGTACCTTACAGCAACAAATACGATACCGGTGACGGACGACGGTGACGTATTTGTTGCTGTACCTATTTAACTTAGCTGACACCGACTCCAAAAGTAACTATAATGACGTGGTACACGCAAAAATTGAACATTAGTAGAGGTACAAGATGATTATTAGTTCTAGACACAAAAATTAAAGAAACGCGGTTATTTTAATACTTTTTAGTTATTTTATTTTTTGAAGTCGGTTATAATTTTTGTTTAAATTTTTTTTTGTATTGTGAATTGCGCATTGTGCAAATTGAGATTTAAAATAGTGTACTATGTCTCACGGAAATATATTTAATCATATAATACACATATTTAATACACATCAATGACCCAGGAACACAGAAAATATTTTTGTTCCCTGGCGGGATTGGAACCCGCAACCTCCGACTTGAACGCCAACGCGCTTATCACTGAGCCACAGAGGTCGTCAAATAATAATTGTTATTCTAGCGCCTCATCTGTTCATACTCTGTCTACGTTTCCCGCGCTATAACTCCTTCACGGAGTATAAATATATTTGTAATGTCAATGTTGCCTGATTAAAACAGGATTTCTCAATTCGAAAAATTGCTTTCCTTTTTTGAAGTGGCACTCCTGTCGTTCGTTACCACAAGTACGGACTTGACATTATGAAGCATAAAGATAAGGGCCGTGAACTTTCTCTTTAATAATGTCTATTTAAATCTCTGATCGGTTCATTAGTTCCGCTTAATTTGTACAATGGCGGTCGTGGAAACATTTATGGTAGTCATAACACAAGCGAAGGTAGCATTTTGATAATGCCATCTATCGTCGAGATAAAGAAAGAATGGAGCTCCTTCAATAAAATTCCTTTTGATTTGAAGATTGAATTGTTATTTTGAAATACAAATAACATTGTAGGATTTGGAATTTAGCTATTGTTATGTTGGTATCATCAGCATCATGTTTACTCATCAGCTTTAATGATGCCTTGACAAATCTTAGGTCCGCGTCCATTGGCCCGCGATGGAGGCACGTCACGCAATGGATTTTATTTTGCTTTGTATAGAAAGTCATACAAGTGATACACTGATCCGCATTGTACGAATCGCATACATTCTGTACAAAGAAACTAAAATCCGAATCGTGTCGTGTGTACGTGTGCGTACGATGCGTACATGTGAACGCTTACCTTATTTCACTTTTTTGTGTGGTTTTCACGGAATATTAGTTACTATATTGGGTGTACTTATTTGCTGGAACTGAGAAATGAATTAGAGATTTCAGAGTAAGGTTGATAATAAAACCTAAATTTAACCTGCACATTTTAATACACATTTCCATTATCTTTTAAGTAAAATGATTATAGTATTAAAGAGATTATAAATATCCGAGTGTCTTTTCAGCATCTTTTGTGACTTTTGCCTACTTGTTCAAATAGCAATGTTACTATTTCAAAAAATCATTTTAGACAGAGAGTCAGAGCATAGAAGAACTATTATCATCATCAGCCCCTATCCATCCACTGAAGAATATAGGCCTCCCTCAATGAAGGTCAAGACGGCCGATCCCTCGCCACTCGCCTCCAACACGGATCGGCCACTGCATCGAGATCGTCTTCATACCTGTTTAATGGTCGCCTAACACTTCATCTACCCAAACGCGGATTCCACTCTTGAACCTTATTGCCAAATCGGCCATCCGTTCTCCTGAGGGTGTGGTCAGCCTACTGCTACTTCAACGAGCTTATTCTTCGCGTGATATTGGTAAGTTTAGATCTCTGGCGGATGTCTTCGTTTCGAATCCTATCTGCCAAAGAAACACCCAGCATAGCAGTTGAAGAACTATATCAGGCGACAAATAACAAAATCCGGGACCCTAAAAAAGCGGCCGAAGGCGCTAGTAGTGGTTATAGTTAGGGTGGGCACTCCCAGGTGCGAGACCTATATTGGGTCAGGATCTACCCGAAGATCCGGGCTGCATCCATAAGGATTTCCCTGCGATATCAAAAAAGCGACAAATAACAACCTAGTGTGGTAAAACATTAATATCGTAACTTTTATTGACATTTGTAACACTTCTAGATAACGCTAGAAACATTCACGAGAATTAAAGATGAAGTCGAACGAATCGAGAAACACACACTTGATAAATAAGACCATTAGTATGTGGAATTTCTATTTACGTCCTACAACAATATACCGACAGTAATGTTTATCGAAATCGTTTTAAAGGAAATAGACCACCTATGAAGAACTTAATGCAAATTAGATTGATTTCGTGAATCGTAAAGTCTTAATGTCGTTCATTAAGACTAGTATTTAGATTAATGTGTACATTTAATATTAATTACAATTAACGTATACGCCAACAATAATGTTGGCAATTTCTCAAAGCAACGCTACTAAAATAACTTTCAAAACCAGTTATAACTATTGTAAATTATCTTTGCAATTCCTCAAAGTAACGCGATCAGAATATTATAATTGCATACAACAATAATTATTGTAAGTAATGTACATGTACATACAACAATACAACAAATTTTACAAAGAATTATAATTTTCTAAAGTTTGAGAAATGCACTAAGACGCGAGCCTCATCTGGTTGGGTCCATCCCGATTACTTCTTACGTCAAACAGATTTGCTGTGTTGTGGAAATAGACAGTTACTGACATCGAGATTTAACATCTTATGACATACGATAGAAGATAGATGCAAGAATGAGATGCCTGGGCTAAGAGTGGTTATGTTTATGGGTGACGCTGATCTCTTACCATGACGTGGCACGTCTTTTTATGTTACTTGGATAGGAATACTGGCAGACGTAAGGTGGTAAGGAGTCGACGTCACCAATGAACATAAACAAATTTACCTGGAACTAGACCCGGCAATTAATTATCCTGAGACATAAGATGTCAAGTCTCGGTGCCAGTAATTACACTGCTTATCTTGTCCTTCTGTCCTAAACACAGCAGCACGGGAGAAACAAGCAGGATGGTGGTACTCAGGCAGACAGGAGCGCGGCACAGCGCAACCCTCCGGTAAACAATTCTCCCATGTCTGCCTGTTAGCTTTAATCCAACTAATACAAATACTAATAGTAAGAAGTAGTGCCAGCTGCTTTGCAGCCGAATTGGGCCGGCACGACCGGGGTGGTACCTCTCGTTCACATAACACCGGCGTCAAGTGACAGCTATGTTGTCGTGCGGTTTGTGAGTTTCCGGTGGCCCATTGGGGAGGATAGGGAAAAGGGCAATAATAATAATAATATCAACCCTTATATGCCCCACTGCTGGGCACGGGTCTCCTCCTCGAAATCAGGCGAGGAGTGTGTTAGGCCATCATAGCTCACCAATGCGCTGGCCCAATGCGGGCTTGTGAACTTCACACACCTTCAAAGACTTTTAATCTCATCGGGCATGCAGGTTTCCTCACGATGTTTCCTTCACCGGTGAGCAAGCGATGGTCTCATGTTCAGATGCACGTAGTTTAGAAGACCCCATTTCTAGGCATCACAGGGGGTCAGGATCGAAACTCTCGGCTCTCACTCAAGAGGCCGAGCCCATACCCACTAAGACTAAGCCATCGTAATTTCTGGTTGTGCAGATGTTTATGGACATCGAATGTCGCCAAAAGGCTGCTCGTTTGCCCTCCTGTGCTATAAAAAAATATGAAAAATATATATTTGTGAATGTTTCTCGACAGGAATGCCTATTATTCGATCGCTAATCATTCTCTAATAGCGTTCGATTGCTACAGACGTTTATTGCGGGGCTCACAATTGAATGAAGAATGCCATTTTTACGCTCATACATTGATTTGCGATAACTTTTAATGGCCACTATTAACTGACGCTTGTTTGTAAATTAATGTTTGATTAATGACAAAATATATGACTTGACATTTGTGTATTATAAGTATATTATAATTACAGCTGCCTCAAACTTTTTTTGGTTTTGCAAGTCAAATATTGTAAGGTCCCAATTTGATATTTTTGAGTGTTCAACTTTAATAATAATAATAATTTAATTTCAGGCCACATAGTCAAAACTTTGTTAGTAACAATATTCTTATAATCTATAGGTTAGTAGTAAGATAATATACTGTATTGTATGTATCTAATATAAATATAGATACATACAATACATAAAATGAATTCAATTTTTCTCTTCAATAAAGAAAAAAGAAATTAATTAAAAAGAAAATAAAAACAACCATTAAAATGAAAATTTCTAATGCGTCAAAATTTTTAACATTAGATTTCATGATTCTTTAAAAATATAAATTATGTATTATTGACTTAGTTGTTTTGTTGATTGTTCAACAAACATTTCGGAATTAAATATTTTTTTATGGCTAGGAGCAGTCGAAGCTTTAGATCGACCGAGATTATGCAGATGCGTTGCCCTCCTTTTCCCTATACCCCCAATGGGCCACCGGAAACTCACAAACCGCACGAAAAGCGACAGCATATCTGTCACTTGACGCAGGTGCTATGTGAGCGAGAGGTACCATCCCGGTCGTGCCGGCCTAATTCGGAGGCAATACTATAAATAATAATAAAATAACTAGTATTGTCATATTTCCAAATTGATAGTTACACAATATTGCTGTTCTTTATAATTGTCTATTTCTATAAGTTTCTATAATTATCTATAATTAAAACGTGAAATGCATGACGGATAAAATCCCATACAACCTGTACGTATCCTATACGTATTATATGGTTTTTTGGAAAGTATGAATCATTGAAAGTGAACTGACAATTTTGTAATGCTATGGTACTATCTATGTTCACACGAGCCATGGGAGAGCGTCCAGTCGGGTACACGCGAGATACCTATGCACCCGTACACAGAGCCTTCGGGAGTTTACGCGAACGCGTTTAGTTTTATGGTGAGTTTAATTTTTTGTGCGCTTTTTACGAAGATTCGTTGTGTTTGGAGTTGTGATTTTTTATATTATGTAAAAATGTGACATGACGTGATTTCTGATTAATATTTTTCAATTTATGAAATTAAAAAAAAAAATACAACAAAATGTATTTTGTGAAGTATTTTTTAAGTTTAATGATTATCCATAATAAACAAACATTCAGTCTTAACTATTTAGTATGTATATATAAATAAAGTTATTTATGTTTTTAGAGCACTTCCGTGCTCTCGTGAGAACGTCGGACACCTTTTGATAGCCGCCTATTACTCTCCTGTGTGATAACAGTGATAAGGTATCCAGTTCAGCACAGTGACACAGTGCGAGTGGCGTAATACTTTTGTAATATGCACTTTTGTAGGGTGGCCATATTTTCCGTAAAAGCTAGATAAATGTTTATAAAGATAAAGTATGCAATGTAAGTCGAGTAATAAAAATTGAATTGTGTAAAATTTGTTATAATCTAAAACTTGTACTTATTACCATTTCTTGTAAAATTGTGTTTAATTCGCATTTAATTTTAATATTATATTTCATACAATACCAATTTAAACCAGTCAAAGTCATTAGAAAATAATATATAGTATACAATATTTTAATTTTATACTTATTACTACGGGCTATTCCACTTTTTTAAAATCTTGTTTTAAAATATTTAAAAAAAGTCAATGAAAAAAAAAATGCTTACTGATATAGTGTAACAATAAAAAATGACGTGTTACAGTAGTTGAAATATTAAATAAATTGTATTTAAGTCACAAATCGATTTAAAGTAAAATATAGAGATCCTCAAAATAATTGTCACCCTAGCAACGCATAATATTTACGTTAACAGGAGATAATGTCAGAGGCACGAAGAATGAATCGTTTAGTTGACACACCGCCACAATACCCAACGAAATAAGTACTTATGCGTTGAGTTATGAGCAACTGTTAACTAAGTTAACATACATAAGGGTTTAAACTTTAAGGTGACATCATCATCACTGCTATCACTTTACCATACACTGCCGGATATCTTTTTTACCGTTGAATGAAGGCTGCCATTGAAGGAAGACGGAGCCAACTGGTACCGGTTACTTTATAGTTAACAAAAAAATCCCTAAAACAATTTTGCTGTGTCTTGTCCAAATTTAGTTTACTCGATATTTTTATTACGCCAAACTGGAAATTTATATTAGTTGAGACGTAGACCTAACATCTCAGACATTATGAAAGGCTCAGGTAAATAGAGTTTAATTTTAAGAGAACCAGAATGTAGATACAAGCGAATTAGCACTCTGCTAAGTAAATAACTTTGCCAATAATGCCACCAGCCTGATTTCTTCAACTAATCTGTTGTAATAAAAAGTCTACCTTACCGATAATATAATCGATACTAAAACTTTGTGACAACACTAATTTTACAGCACCTCACTTAAAATGTAGAATATTCTTTCTCTGTGGAATTTCTTCAATAAAGTCACGTTGTACTAAATTTACTTTTGTCGTTTTTAATTATTTCTCCTCATAATCGGTATATTCAGTTGTAAACTTAATCATAGGGATTGTATTAAAATAATATTTAGTAACATATACGGTTCAAGAGTGGAGGCCACGTTTGGGTAGACGAAGTGTTGGTCGGCCATTAACCAGGAGGGAAGACGATCTTCGTGCGGTGTCGGACAGGCCTGGATACGAGTGGTAAGGGATCGGCCGTCTTGGCGTTCATTGAGCGAGGCCTATGTTCGTCAGTGGATGGATAGAAGCTGATGATGATGATTTTTTTTATGCTAGTTGGATAGGCAAACTGGCAAACGTACCACCTGATGGTAAGTGGTCGACTAGTATACCTGTAACGAGCCCAGGCAACTCATTTATGTGTTACCTATCCTGAGACATAAGATGTTAAGTCTCGGTGCCAGTAATTACACTGCCTGTCTTGCCCTTCTCTCCGAAACACAGCAAAGCTGTTTCACGGGAGAAACAAGCAAGATGGTAACAATACATACAAAATCACGTGGACTTACACCTCCGACCATGTATCTTCTATAAATAAAACGTTCAGAACGTTCCTTGATAAAAGATTGAAAGATTGCCGCTCATATCGGTACATCAAACGTTACAATACGTGTCCGATGTTTGTTCTATATTTTTACGTTCAGTTGGCAGCTGACTCGCTAACTTTGGCATGGTACTAACACCGAGGTGTTGCCTTCCGTTAAACAGCTGAGCAATCGAGTGAGTCAAACCGTTCCTTTACTGGAGTTTGTTTAGCCGGTTCCTTTCAGTGGGCTTGTCTCATTTATTTTGAGTAAAAAAAAAATTATTTGATTTGATTAGAGAATTTCTTTCTGTAAGATTACGATCAATGTTACGAATTGCTGTAAAGAGGTAGTGCCATGCTGCTTAGCAGCCGGATTGGGCCGGCACGACCGGGATGGTACCTCTCGCTCACATAACACCGGCGTCAAGTGACAGCTATGCTGTCGCGTTTCGTGCGGTTTGTGAGTTTCCGGTGGCCCATTGGGGGGGTTAGGGAAAAGGAGGGCAACGCATCTGCATAATCTTTGGTTGTGCGGATGTGTTTGGGCGTCGGTAGTCGCCAAACGGCTTCGACTGCTCATTGCCCTTCTATGCCATAAAAAAAAAAAAAAAAAACTATAATTAAATTATCAATTATTTACATCGGAGCAATACCTGTAAAGAAAAATACTGTATTTATACCTAAATTAGATAGCATAAGAGATCATGATATAGTTAATAGGATATTAAATATTTTTGATGCTTGTGTTTGTGTAGGTTAAGTAAGGTTTTCCACTGTCAAGTTCCATGACTGTAGCTCCTATTACATATTATGTTAAAACAATTAAGTTTAATGTAAGTTGCATGAGATCGGAAAAATGTTCACACTGTAGGAAAACTGTGTTGTGATAATTAGTCTTTTAATTATATCCAAGCTTTTATTCTTATCCCAATAGATAAAAATTCAAATTTAAATTTAATGGTGCTTTTGATTATTATAAGGAATAAAGATAATTTAATTTCCACCAGGAATATAATGTTCGATCAAAGTAGAAGTCTTGCCTTACGCGTATCTTCATTACTTGCCTTATACAGAGATAGCGAACGGGTTGAAGATAGCCACGTAATAACTCCAGATTAACGCCTGATAATGTTGTACATGTCCTTAGACCCTTTGGCAAATTAACTTTGATAATATTTTGACTTTTTATTTTTAAATCATACTGTATAAATAGTATTTAATATTAAACGTAAAATAAAAATGATTGTAGCTCAATGTGAATAGCAATTGTCGTTATTTTATAATAGCATAAAAATGGTAATAGTGGTCACCCTAGTAGATCAGTTAAATTTATTACTTAAAACAGTTAGATTAAAGTTTAATCCTTTAAGCTATTCATTCATCAATCAATAGACTTAACCACTAAAGATAGTTTTCTATTTACCATTACATGATTATAAAATTTGCAATAAAATTTCATGAAGAATAACTTACCAAACCCAAAAAATACCAAAAGATACACAAATGACAAGTCGTCTAAAATCCATTCAATCAGGTTAAGTCACATTATTCCGTTAAATAAACTTCCTTGCTTGTTTTATAAGATATCCTATACTTAAGTTTAAGTAA
The DNA here is from genome assembly GCA_963853865.1 of Helleia helle. Lineage (NCBI taxonomy): Eukaryota > Metazoa > Arthropoda > Insecta > Lepidoptera > Lycaenidae > Helleia > Helleia helle. The sequence goes on along the minus strand of OY971433.1, from coordinate 10,388,396 downwards.
TAAGTGTCAGTTATGACAAAGTTAAGATTAAAAAGTAAGGTAAGATGCGTTGAAACATTCTTAAGTGTTGCGACGTATGTATATGTGTGTGCTTATGTGATTTCCTTTTCTTTAGAATTTTCACATTGAATAATGTTTTTAAAGAATAACTTTTTTTTTTTTTATTTGTTTCAGATCAAGGAATTCCAATTTCAAGTAAATTATGCTGAATAGTAAACAATGTTAGTGAACGAACAATATTAGTTTATGTGACATTAAATGTACATTTTAAAATGACTAGTGTATATATTAAATTAATGTGGAGAAAATAATGTAAACATGGCGAGACGAAAAATTTGTGTTTTGAGGAAAAACTATTTATGGTAAGTTTAAGATTTTTGTAACTATTTAATTTCAGCGGCTAGTATTTTTGCACCATGTTTGAGAGCATTGTTTACGTCGTCAAAAAATACCGTTTGCAGTTGTTTAATTTTATATATTTTAGAGGTATCATCAGCAATCAATACTATTTTATGTTTGTCCTCCATAAGTGAAGGTAGATCATTTCCCCACCATGGTACAGGCCTTGACGTGGCGGTTGGGCTCAGTAGCCTAAGGTGAGCCGCTGCACCTTGGGTGAAGCCAATTGAGCCGAGGGGGCTCTTTGTACCCCTCTTATAAGATGAGGGGACAAAAGAGCAGGAGGCAAGGGGCGAGGATGGGAACCTCACCCCATTGTACTGTCCCGACGCTGGGATAGTTCTCGACGTTCTGTGGTGCGGGACAACGCCTCGGTGGAGGTGGCGTCGGTCCCTTGGGGGACTAACTAGCCGTCGAGATGCCCTGTTTGTTTATTAGATCCGGGGCACCTCACCAAAGGCGGCATTGGTGGCACTCGCCGGGTTTTAGTGGGTAGAGCTGCGTCCACTTACCAGCTTTCGGGCCCAGCGAGTCCCAAATACCCGTGTGGGGAGACCCTCTCCCCCGCGGGACGCCTCAGAGCATTTCCCGGCGTTAAAGAAAAAAAAAGGTAGATCATTTATAATTTATATAAACAAGAAAGGAAAATGGACAAAGAACGGATCCTTCAGATACCCCAATTTTTATTTTGGTACACGAAGACCATCTTGGTACCTTGGCTTTACCTTACCATATCTTATTATTCGACCAGATACCAACAAACTATAGAGACGTTAGGAATCTTTGAGTCGTGGTCGGTCCTAGATAGATAATGCCATAATATTGACGGTTATAATCAGACATCATTGCATGGATTTTATCGAGGTTTTTTTTTACATTTTTACATGCCCGACTCAGTTCTCCCGTGACCAAGGTCCCTGTATTGTATTCCAATGGTCGAGCATGTAAAAATCTTAATAAACCGCGACAAAATAAATAAAATTAAAAATAAATATTATTCAACAATCACACCACGCTAGTACTAAGTTTGTAAGAGCTTGTGTTACGGGTACTAGAAATAGAAATAAAAAGAAATTTGTATAAAATCATAATATCTCGGCGCAGACATCTATATTCATCATACAAATTATATGCACCTGGCGGGATTCGAACCCGCGACGCGTAAAGTGTCCAGCCTGACCACTCGTAAAATGCGTAAGAAGTTGTTTCTTTACGAGTGAAATTCGTGTAAAATTTAAAAACGTTAAATGATGGTAATAAATAAAAAAATCTTCAAGGATTATAAAAACATCTACAATTTGTTTATTGTATTTATTCCATGCCTGTTCATATTTCGAAGCACGTGCTAGGCTGTGAATGGGGCGTATAATTTTTATTTACTTTTGCTCTCGAAGGACTCTCGATAGTTTACCGTTCGGTTCGGGGATAAACAAGACAGCGGTTATTGTAGCCGTGTTTACTATATCCACACCTTGTACAAACTTTCGTGGGATTTTATTCTAAGTGTCGTTTTTTTTCGTCATTTATGACTTGCGTTGTGACGTGGATTTTATTCTATGTATAGATTCGATTCTTCCGTTATTTTTGACGCCGTACATTTATTGAATGCAGTACTTCTACCATGAGTTTTGTTACAAGCGTAAATGACATAACTATAGTAGTTACGTAAAACGCAACACGAATAGAAAACTATATCATACCTTAGTTTTCTATTCGTGATGCGTTTTTACGTTAACGTTAGGTTACGTATATAAGAAGTACAGGTACAGGTATAGTATTAACGTACGGTCACGGGTTCGAAGCCAAGGAGTAGACAACTTATGTTATGAATATAGACTTAACAAACCTTGAGGCTTATATTTTGGATATTTATAGTTTTTTTTTTTTAAATCTTTATTGACGTCTATTGCGGTCAGATATTGAAGGCCGGTGGAGTGTTTACATAGGAGGGTCCAACGAAGCCTGCAGGTGGACGTACGGACCCGATTTGGGTGGACTCCTTCACCGCTAAGAACAAGGCCCTCCTGCAGAGTATGCAGCGGGTCATAGCAGCGAGGGAGGTCAAGGACTACCCTACAATTTTGGGAGGAAGCCACTGCCCTGGCTAGAAGATTCACTGTGGAAACTCGTGTAGTTGGTGCTCGTTGAGGTGAGCCTCTTTTGTTCATCATTTCATTCATTCAGAGGAGGTCACTCTTCGGCGGGTCACCGACGTGGGAGGAGCTCTCACGTGTCTGGAGGTTGGGGCAACAGGAGCCGTTGCATAGTTGGAGGTAATCCTGGCACAGTCGGCGTACGGCTAACGTACGTCCGAGACACTGCGTCCGGTCCGCCGGAAGAAACACCTTACTTTCCGCCTGATAAAGGTGCTCACTGAACATGGCTGTTTCGGTACGTATCTGTGTCGGGTATAGAGCCGACGCCAGACTGCCACGAGTGCGGTGCTGTGGAGGACTCGCACCAGCACACCCCAGAGGTGTCCAATAGATGGGCTGCACAGCGTCACGATCTCGTGGCAGTGCTTGGATGGGGTCACTCGCTCTCGAGTGTGGTGTGCTCTGTGCTCGAGAACGATGAGTCCTGGCAGGCCTTCTGCGAACCCATCATTATAGAAGGTGACCGTGGAGCGGGACAGAGAGAACGACATTACTTCCATCCCGCTGCGTCGGCGTTGGACCGATGAGGAGGATGATGATGATTCAGGAGGCGCTATGCGCACCTTCTGCCTCCCGTCTAACGGGACTCAGGGTAAGGTTGGGTACCTGCCCTGGTAGAAAAGTTCCGGCGTCGGCGTGGGTGCTTCAGGTGGTCGAAGTTCCCCTAACTAGGAGGAAGTGCCCTCTTGAGCCGGTCACAGGTAGTGTCCTGTGTTAGTCAGATCCGGGACACTCCCCTTCAAGCGGCTGGAGGCTACTCACAGTGGCTTAATAGTGCGGTATTCCGGCGCTGGGAAGGGGGCAGTGTTCGGAGTCCACATATCCCCTGGGACGATCCATCCCTGGGTGAATGCGCAAAGCATTTCCACTGCGACAACAAAACAAGGTCGGTGGAGTGTTGACTACGTAGCAGAGGTTACGAATTCGAAACTTTGTTAGATAAATTTAAATATCTGTACACTGTATCTGTACATGATTAATATAGAACAAGATGGGTTCGGGTGATAACTATTTAAAAAAAAAAAAAAAGCCTATTTAAAAATGGAATAATTGTCCAAGATGTGAATTAGGCCAAAACGGTAATAAAGATATCATTAATGTATTTTTATAACAGCAAGCTCGATTAGCACTTAATAAACCACTTAAGACGCTGATGCTGGCGGGAGCAGCGCTGTCCGAAACATCTCGTTAAAAACTTCACATCTAATGGAGTTGTCAGATTGTGCAACAAACTGCGTCGCGTAGGGTTGGCACTTGACACAAATGAACAAACACCTTCTTTTTTCTCTCTAACGCCGGGAAATGCTCTGAGGCATCCCGCGGGGGAGTGGGTCTTCCCAGGCGGGGACTCGCTCGCCCGAAGGGTGATAAGGTGGACGCAGCTCTACCCACTAAAATCCGGCGAGTGCCACCAATACCACCTTTGATGAGGTGCCCCGGATCTAATGAGCAAACAGGGCACCTCGACGGCTAGTCAGTCCCTCAAGGGACCGACGCCACCTCCACTGAGGGGTTGTCCCGCACCACAGAACAACCCCTCCCAACGTCGGGCTAGTACAATGGGGTGAGGTTCCCGTCCTCACCCCATGCCCCCTGATCTTTTGTCCCCTCTTCTTGTTAAAGGGGTACAAAGAGCCGCCTCTGCTCAATTAGCTTCACCCAAGGTGCTGGGCTCACCATAGGCTACTGAGCTCCACCGCCACTTCAAGGCCTGAACCATGGTGGGGTAATGATAGCTGACCTCCGGTAGGAGATGGCGCCCCAAGAAGAAGAATAGTAAATAGTGATACTAATGATTCGACCATGTACCGCTCAATATACATCTCTCCTCGAAATCGAGGAGGAGGGCATTGGGCATATCCTCATGATGTTTCATTTCAATGCTTTCCATACGTATTCAATTAAACGAAGTTAAGATACATATGAAAATTTAAAAAAAATGGCTGCGAGTCGAATATACGCTTAGCGGGATTTATTTAAGTGTAGATTTATTTCGCTAGATCCTTATACCGTAGATCACACCTGTTTTCCTCTTGTGGCCATATCTAAGGTACGTGCCACACTTAACTCGTACGTGCAATCGGTTAATCTGTTACGTTTTCTAACTAACTAATGTATATAACTTATACTTGTAAGTTACTTCGAAGCTTAATAGAGTCAGGGTTTTGCAGGATTAAGAGCGTTGCAATTTCGTTAATATTATGATAGTTGTGGTAAAGATAGGACCTGCTCTAGGGCAGGCAGGGCCGGCCGGATTTCTAGGTATCATAGGGTGAGGATCGAACCCGGATCTCTCATTCAAGAGGCCGAGCCCATACCCACTAGACCATCATCGCTCATAACTGTCGGAACTGTTATACGAAACAAAAAAAAGTGCGTACGTACAAAGTACACTGTATGTCAGAAGGGAAACTTATTTGGCAAACTAATTTTTAAATCTCGTTTATATTTATACTAATCTAGAGCTTTAAATTTCCGAGACTTGCGATGCCACGTTCGATCTATCTCACTCTCTCTCTCGATCTTTCTCACTCGCTACTCTCACGTCATTTGCTACGTTCGCCCTTTTTACTCTCTCTCAATCGGTCTCAACCACTCTCTCACTATTCTTGAAAAAAAAAAACGTTGCACATTTTCATGACGTTTCATCCGTAAAAAAATTAACCTCATGCGCGCAAAGAAGTTTCACATCAAAAAGTCAGGAAGTTGTACACATCCATACGACCGCGCAGCAAGCGCATTCCTTCTATACCAAAAGTACATAAAAACTTTCTATTTAATACGAATTTCAATATGAATCTTATCTATAGGAACTAAATTTTATGTGGAATAAGTAAGGTCGTTAGTATTGTGCAGCATGTTAGAGGGCAACTGTGAGGTCTTTTGACCGTCCATTGTTGAAAATGACTTTCTCGACAAACGCAAACTGACCTTCGGCCTCGAATCAAATTTGAACCTGAAGATCGAAACAGCTCACTAATATTGTATTTTAAAAAAAAGAATACATATTTTATTAATCTGTAGAAAGGTCATTTCTTTTTCATTCCAAGGGAAAAAGATTTCGCAAGGGATCTTCTACAGATGGACTCTGGTATCTTGGATAGGATTTTTGTTATTAAAATTTAAATGACCTCCAAATATTATGACAAGGTGTGGGCATCATCTTTCAAAAACATAATCGAGTTTATCATGGTGACCACGATATCACCAATTGGATTTAAAATTTGATGATAAATATATCCGAATATACAGACAAACTTACCAGTCTAGGTGTATGATAAAATGTGATATTATAAGCGACTGAGCGATGATCTAGTGGGTCCCCACCATGGTTCAGGCCCTGTCGTGGCGGTAGGGCTCAGTAGCTTAAGGTGAGCCCAGAACCTTATGCGAAGCGAATTGAGCCGAGGGGGCTCTTTGTACCCCTCTTATAAGAAGAGGGGACAAAAGAGCAGGGAGCAAAGGGCGAGGACGGGAACCTGAACCCATTTGACGTGATACATCCATGCCTTGAGATTAAATATCTTTGTGGTGTGTGAAGTTCACCAACCCGCATTGGGCCAGCGCATCAGTAAACTATGGGCCTAACACCCTCCTCGCCTGATTTCGAGAAAGAGAGCTGTGCCCAACAGTGGGACGTATAAGGGTCGATACGGACCACTACGGACATACATCCGTAGTATGGTCCTATCCACTAGCAAATAATCATCATCATTTACGTTTTTCGGATGGTCTAAATGACTCCTACTTTTTGTAAACCAATTAAGAATTATTGACCTTCCAATTAAGAAGACCCTAATTAAATTCAGTGTATATTTTTGCGAATGGGGTTCATTTGACGTTAAGCACTTGTGTGTTCGTGAGAGAAATAAATTACACACAATGGACGGACGGAAAAACAGCTAACGGATAGGTCGAGCACGACAGGCTCCACGTACTACAGTCTACAGCTGAACGGATAATTTGTATCACGTTTTGCGTGGGCTCGCTTTTTCAATGGAATAAGAAAATCTTTATACTGGCGGTCTGGTGTACAGCGGTCGCCGGTTCGAATCCTGGCTAGAGCACGGGACATGGTTGTTGTGTGATCTCAAATTTGGCTTACAACATTGTGCTAAAACAATAATGGCTGGACTTTTAATGATTTTGACCATAAGCCTATCTGCCATCTATACAGATAAATAAAATTAGTGTCTATTTGTAACATTCAAATAATCTTTTTTAAATTTAATGCATACCTATGGATGTAAGTTATACCAAAATATTTTTTTTTACAATTTTTGTCTGTCAGTCTGTTTGTTCAGGCTAGTCTCTGAAACGGCTGGGCCGATTTTGATGGAAATTTCATTGGCAGATAGCTGATGTTATAAAGAGTATTATTATTATTATTTATGGGTGGGGACACCAGCAGGGCCAGACGGGTGATCAGTCCTCATTTACGGGACCATTTCACCCAATTCCCAGGGTTCGCCTCTGGGATCAGATGCGGGGACGGGTTATCATTTGCCCCTCCGGTGTCACCCCATCAAACCTACGTGTTGATCTACAAAAACTACTTAGCTGCCTTATAGTTAGATATGCTAAATCTTCCTTCTTCAGCTCGTCCGCTCCAAACAGCTCCCATCTTGCGTATGCATATGCTGGGCATTCCGTTATGAAGTGCAGACTGGTCTCTTCTTTCTCCTTGCACTTAGGACATAGAGGGTCCTCTGTTAGCTTCATTATTGACAGGTGTCTGTTGAGTGGGCAGTGTCCCGTCAATATTCCTACAACTGTTCTAATGTTGCTCCTATTGAGTTTAAGCAACTCTTTAGTCTTCTTGCTGTCAAGCGTCGAGATGAAGAGTTTCGACTGTCTGCAGCTCTTCGTGTCATTCCATCACTGGTTTGTTTCTTTGTTTATATTCAGGGTTATAACATTTTTTGTTATCCTGTGTGCTATTGGCAGTCTCGGCTCAGGGCCTATGAACGTCTCATCGGCAACTTCTCTCGCCAGTCTATCTGCTTCTTCATTGCCCGCATTTCCCTCATGTCCGGGTACCCAGGCAATTTCTAACTCAGTCTGGTCTGCTAGATCTTGCAGGGTGGTTTTGCATTCTTTGACCAGTGCTGAGGTAGTCTCCCTCTTACTGAGGGCCTTCAGTGCCGCTTGACTGTCACTGTATATGACTGCCTTCTCAATCCTATGGGCGCGAATGATATTTTGTTTAATCATGTTGGCGCATTCTCGTATTGCGAATATCTCCGCTTGGAATACGCTGGAAAATCTGCCTAGATTAAACGATGCTTTCATTTCAGTTGGATGGCTGATATATACGCCAGCCCCTGATAGCTTTGTAGATTCCTTCCTGGATCCATCTGTGTAGCCGACCATCGTTGTTTTTGGGTGGTCGATGTTAATGTTCCAGTTATCTCTCGAGCCTATGCTTATCCTGTATTTCTTGTCGAAGATTCTCTCCTTCTTTATCAAATCATTGTTTGATAAAATCATGGATAGATTTTCTTCGTACTGTTTTGCTATCTCGGCGTGGCCTTTGTCATTTCATGCCCCAGGTTCTACCTACCGCTCTCCTGCATTGCACAAGGGCACATTTGGATTTTGTGCAGATCTCTTTAACGTGGGCTGATGTTATAAAGAGTAACTTAGGCTACAAAAATAATCATCATGACTCTAAATACACCTCTTTATTTCTTTTTTTTACGGACCGATCGCGAAAGCTTAGGTTCGAATCCGATACGAGTAGACATAAACCCAGACCGCTCTAACAGCAGTAGCATTACGCTACCGCTATATTACTTTGGCACCGCGCATGACCCGCCTCCCTCTCCAGAGGGATGGATGAGGCCCTTATGATGATAGGTTAAATTCAACCGTAAAAGATTCGTCGACCGTATCGGATTTGACTAGTCCAAATCCTGCTCTGCCAAGCAGCGCGAGTAATGAACCGCGCCGCCCGCGGGGCGCGGAAGGGGGCGTCCCCATTTCGAATATTTCTTAAGTGAGCCATCTGTTCACTTACTGTACCGATTGAGCTTAAAGGCCATCAGGCCGAAAAGTCTAGCCCTTCCGAAAAAAAGCTCTTTCTTTAAGATACGAGTACCTACATACTTGTTTGAGTTATTTCATCTGAGACAGTCTTATTAACACTCGCAAGATAAATAACGGTATATTTATTTCAGGATCGCTGTCACAATGCAATTTATAACGTTCACGACGAGAGCTGAAGTTACTACAGTTCTTCCACAGGTAAATAAATTTTATTAATATAATAGAACTTCTTAGCATTTGTATTCGTTGAAAAAAAAACTTATATGAATAACATTTGAAATTTTATATACTGGGCCCTTTATTATTGCTCCATGACTAGGCCGATGGGTATTTTAATGAAATAATTTGTTTCCAGCATGTTATTTTTAAATATTATAGAGTTGGGAATAATATAATATTATTATCTGTGGCTTAGTATTTGTGGACAGTATTTTTTATATAAAGTCCTCGTTTAAAATTATTAGAATTGTTTTTAGAATAGGACCATGGATGTCTTATGTCTTAAAAAATAATAAAATTAAAAAATTAATGCGGTTCACACTATTACGGGCAGTAGGCCCACCACTCGTTCCCGGTGCTACTCCTGTGCAGCCAGGTCCGACAGCGGTCACCGCCAAGAAAAGAGCATACTCCCATTTGAAAGGCAACGCTGCTAACCCTCTGGTGTAGCGGGTGTCAGTGGGTGTCGCTATGACTTACCATCAGGTGAACCGACTGTCCGTTTGCCCCCTCTTCTATAAAAAAAAGAAACCAAATGATCCTTTGATACGATTTCGAATGACCCTTTGATACGATGCGTTAAAACTGCCTTGGGACGCGTAACGGATATAATCAAAAAGATTCAGGAGGAGCAAAAATGTGATTAAAATATCATCATCCACATCATCGTCGTCCTTTATCCGTCTACTGCTGAACACAGGCCTCCCTCAATGAACGCCAAGACCGATCCCTTGCCACTCGCATCCAACACGGACTGGAAATAGTTATATTTTCTCCAATTTTCATGTCACACATTCCAGGTCTCCGCAGAGCCTGAAGGATATGCCTGGAGCTCGTGGAGCAGTTGGAGCCCATGTTCCCGGTCTTGTGGGGGAGGTGTCTCGGTACAGGAGAGACATTGCTTACCGCGGTAAGAAATATTATATGTGTTAAAGGATTTTAAACTTTTTGGTATAAACAAGTTTTTTATAGAAGAAGGGGCAAAGTGGGCAGTTAGTTAGCCTAATCAGGATCTCAGGAGATCAGGGACATCCATAGCCATCTATACCAGAGGTTTCGCACGGGCGTTGCCGATATAGTTCTCGACGCTACCTCGAAAATAAATCGTACCTTGATAATAATATAATAATTCCCTATGTTTAAAGTAAATTATTATAATTTTAACGTGATCCATGTCAACGCTCAAAGCATACCTGCCCATTACCCAGACTTATTGACTTTATTCGAATCTGAAAATATTCATGCAATCTTAATATCTGAATCCTTGCTTAAGCCTTGCATTCCTTCAACTAATTACTCACTTCCTGGATATCATCTAATCCGCAATGACCGTATTGGTAGAGGGGGAGGAGGGGTTGCGATATATCTTAAAGCTCATATACCATTCAAATTACTCAATGCTTCTCCCCAGCCACCTCCAGCTAACTCGGCCGAACATCTTCTTCTAGAAATCAGTCTTTCACATTCTAAAATACTTTTAGGTGTTTTTTACTCGCCTTCACTTCTTAACGACTATTTTTCCTCATTTGAAACTATTTTAGAATCCTTCACTCCATTATACGACAATACCATTATAATGGGTGATTTCAACACTTGCTTGTTAAAAAATGATACTAGATCAAATAAACTAATTTCAATCCTAGATGCGTTAAACCTACATATCCTTCCACTTCAAGCTACTCACTCAATTCCCGGATGTACGCCTTCACTTCTTGACCTAATAATTGTTTCTTCTCCTAATCTTGTTTTCAAACATGGTCAGTCCTCCGACCACTCTCTATCATATCATGATCTGCTATACTTGTCGTACATGGTGCGACCACCAAAGATAAAGCATAAAGTTTTGATGCAGCGCAACTTTGTGGGAATGGACATTGATCTCTTACGTTATGATGCTACGAATACGGATTGGTCAACTATTTACAATAGTAACAATGTTGATGATAAGGTGCGTTTGTTTACTGACACTATAGTGTCTTTATACAACAAACATGCACCTATTAGACCAATAAAAATTAAACATCTTCCTGCTCCATGGTTAACAGATGAGATAAAGTTAATGATACATAGAAAAAATGCTGCCAAATCAAAATTAAAAATAGACAATTGTCCTAGAAATGTGGAAAAATATAAGTTACTTCGTAATCGCTGCAATACACTGTGTAGAGATGCACAAAGACGCCATATCCATAAATCTGTCGAGAACGGCGACCCCAAAAAAGTTTGGAAATTTCTTAATACATTGGGAATTGGTAAATCTCGTGATAACTCTTTCAAAGAAGATGTTGACGTCGAGCTACTTAATAAACATTTTTCGTCTTCATTTGTTGCATTTGATAGCTTCAATAAAAACAACACTATACAATTTCTTTCGTCCTTACCAATCCCTAATTATCAACCGTTCTGTTTTGATCAATTTTCTGTTTGTGATGTTAAAAAGACCGTTATGTCCATATCGTCTAATGCCATTGGTAGTGACTGTGTGAGTCGCAAGATGGTTATACCTATTCTTGATATAATTGCACCCATCCTAACCCACATTTTTAATTTTTCTCTTTCGTCCGGTGTTTTTCCTAAAATATGGAAAGAATCCTTTATTTGTCCTCTTCCAAAAAAACCTAAGCCATCCAATTTTGGAGACTATCGCCCTATCTCAATATTACCTTTATTCTCTAAAGTTTTAGAGCGATTAGTTTATGCACAACTTAATCAGTTCCTTGAAAATAATAATCTCCTGAACCCTTTCCAGTCCGGCTTTCGTTCTGGCCACAGCACTGTCACAGCATTAACTAAGATAACCGATGATATTAGATCAGCTATGGACAATAAGAAACTCACCATACTTACACTCCTTGACTTCAGTAATGCTTTTAACTCCGTCGATTTTGACGTATTGCTCTGCTTGCTCCGGTCTATTAACATATCTCCAGCAGAAATTGACTGGTTTCGTAGTTACCTACAAGGACGCCGACAGCGTATTAAGATCGATGATCAACTTTCATCCTGGTGTAGCACGTCTGCTGGCGTTCCTCAAGGCGGTGTGCTTTCTCCTCTTCTCTTTGCTATATTTATAAATTCTATAACCGATGGATTATCTTCTCTCTATCACATGTATGCAGACGATCTCCAAATCTACGCTCACTCTAATTATGAGGATATAACGCATACAATCGCTAAAGTAAACATTGATCTTGATCGTATTTCATGTTGGGCAAAGAACTACGGTATCATGCTTAATCCTAATAAGACACAAGCGATCATAATTGGAAGTCAAAGTTATATATCTAGGCTAAAAAACTGTAATATACCTTCCATTAGGGTAGATAATGTTGACATTCCATTTAGCTCTAGTGTCAAAAATCTTGGAATATATATGGACTCTACTTTATCCTGGACGAATCATATAAAAGAAATAAGTAGGAAACATTTCGCGGCACTTGCGTCACTCAGGAGACTCTCAAACTTCTTGCCTATTCCAACAAAGATTGCCCTTGCACACACCATACTTCTTCCCATTATGGATTATGCGAATGTAAGCTTTACTAATCTCACTGAAGATCAGTTGAATAAACTGGAGCGCTTACAGAATTCATGCATTAAATTTATTTTTGGACTGCGTAAATTCGACCATGTATCGCAATTCAGATCTAATATAAAATGGCTTCCTTTCCGGTCTCGTTTCAACTCCCTTGTTCTTCATTTCCTTTTTAATGTCTTGTTTCATCCTAAATATCCTGGCTACCTTAAGGAGAAGTTTTCTTTCTCTACGGAAGGTGAAAATATCCGTACCGTAAGAAAATACCTTTTAAAAATACCAACACAAAAAAGTAAATTCTATAGCAACTCCTTTAATGCTTTGAGTGTTAGACTATGGAACTCGTTACCGGTTGATATAAGAGAGGCTAAAAATTTCAATAGTTTCAAATATCTAGTCAAAAAACATTATTTAGAAGCATAAAACCTAATTAGTGTTCTACTTCTTCTTTTTTTTTTTTTTTTTCTGTTTCTTCTTCTTCTTATTCTCGTTATACTAACTAGGTAGTTAATATCGATTTGTTATTATTGGCTTAATTTTTATCTATTATTGTTTGTGTTAGAATATTAGTATATATTTTCTGTGTTGATTTAATTTTAGTTCGTGCACACAGGAGAAAATCCTAAAAAATGCATTTCCTGCCTGTGCTGGTTGCCTGGAAGAAATCGCTCTAAAGCGATAAGGCCGCCAATTGTGCTTATTTACTTTTTCTTTAATTATTGTGTAAATGAATATGTATGTGTGCAATAAAGTTTATTATTATTATTAAATTCCATTGAATAACTCAGCGTTACGCCGTGATGTCGATAAAAGTAAAAAAATGATACAACTTTGCAATTTTTTTAAGCAAAATTCGCATCCTTTTATAATCCTTTTATATCGCAATCGTGTATCCTTTTCACATGACACTAGAACAAAGAGTTTAAAACATATACCAATATGCTACATTCTTATTCCACATTTGAGTATGTGTGACACAAGTGTAGAAATAGAAAAACCACATTTCTTCAATATATCACCTAAAAAACTTCTTTAACTTAATTTATTTCTATAATTTCTTAAATATGGATAGTAATTAGGATATAAGTACTGTTTTTAAATGTTATTTACACATTAGCTGTGCGCGCAGCTTCGCCCGCGCTAACTTAGATTTACAGCCGTATCCTGATTCATGATGATTATTTTCATAGCCTAGGTTACTTCTTATAACATCAGTTATGTGACAGTGAAAGTCCCATTAAAATCGGCCCCGCCGTTTCAGAGATTAGCCGGAATAAACAGACAGACAGACAAAATTTAAAAAAAAATCCCATTATGTATTCAATAAAAAGCGGTTATTTTAATATTACAAATAGACACTCCAATTTTTTTTATCTGTATAGATGTATCTAGACAAGAAAACATACAGTCGTACTAAAACGGCTTCTTAAATTGGATTTCGTACCTACTTGTTATTTACCTACATAACTACATACATTAATTTTTAACACTTAATCAAACATCTTTTACGAATTTTATCGTGGTGCATACATGATAATAATACTTGCTCAACTTGGCCGTGCCCCCAGATCTGGACATTGTCAACGATTCGGATGATTACAGCTAGAAACAATATTATAAATATGAATCGTACACAAATCTGATAGATTAAGGTACAGATAAAAGTGTGAAACTCTCTTTACCTTAATCACGGTTTTATAACAAAACAAGTTTATGTTGAACTAGCTATCCATTTTCTACGGATAAAAACAAAAATTGTGAACAGGGCCCATTTACATGTCCATTACGGTAAGGCTAAGCTGCACTTAAGAAAATAACCATTTAGGAACAACTTGATATCGGAAACACCATTTCAGTGTTAACCTGAACTAGTACAGGTTCGAATTTACGATTACTCAAGCAATCTTGTAAAATAAATGTTTATATTATGTTTACTTAAAGATAACAAAGAAACTAAAACTAAAAAACCTTAAAAAATATAATATAATAACTTAATTATATTAATAAAAAGGAGTCCCTTTAGGCAAGGTCCCGAAGATACTGGCAGCGTTCCCCCTTTGAATTGCTAGACTAATTCTTTGTCCGAGGTAGCTGCCAGCTCTTCGGTCTCCTGTGATGTCGACTAACCTTTAACCTTTTGTTTTTTAGTTTTAGTTTCTTTGTAATCTTTAAATGATAACAAGTGATATAATAAATGAATTTTATTATGTTTATTGTAATAAAAAAGTATGGATTTGGTGTGGTACTGTCAATTGCTAGTATTTAATTTTGTTGAACGGTAGCAGGTAAAGTCACGGGTTTTAGTAACCCCACCATGGTTCGGGCCTTGACGTGGCGGTGGAGCTTAGTAACCTTGGGCAAAGCTAATTGAGCCGAGGGGGCTCTTTGTGTTCTTATAAGAAGGGGGGACAAAAGAGCAAGGGGCGAGGACGGGAACATCACCCCATTGTACTGTCCCGTCGTTGGGAGGGGTTGTTGTCTGTGGTGCGGGACTACTCCTCTGTGTAGGTGGCGTCGGTACCTAGGGGGACTGACTAGCCGTCGAGGTGCCCTATTTACTCATTAGATCCGGGGTATCTCACCAAAGGCGGCATTGGCGGCACTCGCCGGGTTTTAGTGGGTAGAGCTGCGACCACCTTACTACCTTTCGGGCACAGCGAGACTCCGCCTGGGGAGACCCACTCCCCAGCGGGATGCCTCAGAGCATTTGCCGGCGTTAAAGAAAAAAAAGGGGTTTTAGAAAGCTTAAAACATTATGTGTAAAACCGAAATATTGACCATATCTGTAGGGGTATTTGTTTCGCGGAGATTGATATTTTGGTATAAGTCTAAGAAATGCCATGTCCACGAGACTCAATATTTTAGTGATGTAGGCATATACATATTTTTGTCACGAGAAAATGATAAGTATCTTTATGGGAGAAATAACCAGATTCCATTTCAATACATGCACAACTAAAAATGATACTTAAAACGTAAGTTTTAATATAAATTTCACTTTGCTCTTATTTTCCCTTTTTACCATAACCTGTACTTAAATTCGCTAAGTGTGGCGCGGGTCGTGGGTCAACTAGCGTGGCTTGATGTCGGGAAGGTAATGGGATTCCCGCTAGCTGATTACCGTTTGAGGATGATTGACACGCATCACCACGCATCACCACAATGATGCAATTACCATCAATATTGTTAAACATTTTATATTAAAAAGGTTCCGTGAAAAAGGTTATAATACAACTTTTTATCATACGACTTGATGGTTTTAAGGTTCCGAGAAATAATAAAAGTGGATATGGCACTTTTAGGGGATACGGCTTTGAAGTATAACTTCAGGGAATACGTCAGTTTGTTTTATTCAATTTACTCCAAAATTATAAATGTTGTTTTTTGTAAGTTCATTACTTACAAAGCTTACCTACTGAAATGTGTGTGTAAAACTTTAACTTGAAAGTATAAAAAATTAAGATATAATTAATGTTTATAATGGTTGACTAGGTTAACGAAGTGTCCCCACACAAAATAAATTTTGTATTTATTTTGTAGTCCCCACCATGGTTCAAGCCTTGTCGTGGCGGTGGGGCTCAATAGCCTAAGGTGAACCCAGCACCTTGGGCGAAGAAAATTGAACCGAGGGGGCTGCTCTTTGTACCCCTCTTCTTATAAGAGGGGACAAAAGAGCAGAGGGGGAGGGCTCATTGCACTGTCCAGACGTTTTTGTTCTGTGGTGCGGGACAACCCCTCTGTAGAGGTGCCGTCAGTCCCTTGGAGTAGTGACTAACCGTCGAGGTGCCCTGTTGCTCAACAATTCCAAGCACCTCACTAAAGGCGGTATTGGTGGCACTCACCGGGTTTTAGTGGGTAGAGCTACATCTAATATCTTTCAGGCGCAGCGAGTTCCACAGTCAAATAGTCAATCAAACTACCAATGAACTACATATCATTCACAAGCTTATCCTGTATCTTTTTTTTAACCGACTTCAAAAAGGAGGAGGTGAACAATTCGTCGGAATCTTTTTTTTTTTCTTTTTTTAAACATGAGTTTCAGTACCTGGAAATAAGTTCTTCCTATTAGTTCTGCATTCAATATTGAGATTAAGATAATTTAGTGCTAAGTATTCGGTTGCACGGTTAGCAATATATTTCCCTCGGTACGGGCGGTCATTTATATTGTAATGTGGACAATCTTGCTGCGCCATGGCTACAAGTGGAATATGAACCTGCTACTTTATTGATGTGCCTGTCTTACTAATGTGCTTATCGGTTATATTGTTACTTGTTTATCTCCTTCAGCAATTATACATCAGGTAATTGCTGTCTATTGCGCTTTTTATAATTGGATTTCCAACCTGAAAGTAGGGGAGAGTGGTCAGCGTCATGAACATCAACGGGCTCATCTTTACCACTTTTACCGATGGTATCACCATCCTGCTAATTTCTCATGTTTTATTTTTATTTATTTTTTTATTTTTAATTTTACTACCAAATAAGAAAAAACAATACAGAAGACATTTAAGATTTTAGCAGCAAAAAACCACATAGGGTTTAAACAAGTGCTAAACTTTAGTGTGCACCATGTGAAACAGCTTTGCTGTGTTTCGGAGAGAAGGGAAAGACAGGCAGTGTAATTACTGGCACCGAGACTTAACATCTTGTGTCTCAGGATAGGGCAACACATGAATTGCCTGGGCTAGTTCCAGGATAACTTTTATGTTCATGGGTCACACTGACCACTTACCAACATGTGCCTCATCTGCCCGTTTGTCTATCCAACTAACATAAAAATACTTATTAGGCAACCTAATTTTTAAATCTGGTTTTTATTTATACTAATCTAAAGCTTTAAATTTCCGAGGCTTGCGATGCGACTTTCTATCTCACTCTCTCTCAATCGGTCTCAATAACTCTCTCCCTCTTCTTGGACGTTGCACATTTTCGTGACGTTTCATCCGTAAAAATTTTACCCTCATGCGCGCAAAGAAGTTTCATTTCAAACACCTGGGACTAGAGTAGTGTTTCGGTACCACTGCCAGGGCTGCCTGCCCTGCCTTCAGGAATATATAGTAAAGTTGATGGAAGAAATAAACAAGATGGCGGTACACATGACCAGCACGGCACATCAAATCTCTCGCCGTTATATGCTTCAAATCATCATCATCATCAGCCCCTATCCGTCCACTGCTCAAAATAGGTCTCCCTCAATGAACGCTAGGACGATCGATCCCTCGCCACTCGCATCCAATACGGACCGGCCACTGCATGGAGACCAGGTGGGAACCTGGTTATTGCCCGAACAAATCTTCGTCCATCCTGAATGTGAACTTTGAACCTTATTACTTGAAAATTGTCTCATTTAATGAACACTAAGACTGCAGCTCCACTTTATGTACCCTTACTACATGTAGATCGTCCATCCCATGAGGTGGACACACATCTTACCGGACGCGGTTTCCAGGTTCTTCAACGTTGTGCTCATTGCCACTTCAGCGTGGCAAGCCACTTTCCATATGCCTGGAGGATTTGATACGAATGGTCAAAAATACACAGCTGTAAGAGGGAGTGCCATGCTGCTTTGCAGCCAAATTAGACCAGCACGACCGGGGGGATTTTTTGCTTACATGATACTGGCGTAAAGTGACAGCTATACTGTCACGTTTCGTGCGCCTTGTGAGCTTCCAGTGGCCCATTGGAGGAGATAAGAGAGGTGGGAGACGCATCTGCATAATCTCTGGTTGTGTGGGTGTTTATGGGCGTCGGTAGTCCAAGAGGGTTGGATTGCTCGTTTGCCTCCTATGTTAAAAAACACATCCAAAGTAATAGAGACGCGACACTATGACTATACGAATATTCGGCAAAAAGATATAACTCATGTAATGTGAAGCTACCTTTGGCTGTTTGCAAACTTAAATCACTGTCTGGAAACGGATTAAATGGAGGAAGGTAACAAAGTAATCATTAGCTATCTCCGGATACGACTGTTAAACTACGATCAGGGGGAGCCGCGGGCAAAACTAGCACATATTATACAGCCTGTTTCATTTATTTTTAAACCACAATAAATTATCCCAGCTCATACCAATTAAAGTTAATCCCTATTCAAAATAACAGTATTCAGTTACAAAGTAAGGTCCGTTCTGAGCCATAGATAATTACACGAATGTAGATATGGACCCAGGATCGATTCTATGGCTTGTAAGATAAGTAGGTAATCAAAATACAGTCACTCTTCATTAGAGGAGCCAGCTTTGATAAGATAGCGAGATTCGTTGTGATAGGTACTGATGGAAGATTGTACACTACCTCATGCCGCGGCTTTACCGTAGTAGTAAAGGTACATTCATAAAGATGGAGAATGCTTGACAACTTTTATCGTACCGATTAGCAAAGGTGTGGAAATTGAATAGGCAAAATTTCAAATAAACATCTGATTTGTTCATAGCGGAGTTCAAATAAGTCTTTGCTTAAATAAATAAATAAGTGTTTTTTTTGTATATTTTAAAATAATAATAGTAATAATAATAATATAATATCTATGGACGCTTTCACACCACGTCAATCTGGTTCCGTGGTAAGTTCTCGAAGAACTTGTGTTACGGGTACCAGGACAACGGAAATATATTTAATACTTTTTATACTATACATATATTTAAGATTTTTATTATATAATACACATATTTAATACACAACCATGACCCAGGAACACAGAAAATATTTTTTGTTCCCTGGCGGGATTCGAAACCGCAACCTCCGGCTTGAGCGCCAACGCGCTTACCACTGAGCCACAGAGGTCGTCAAAATATCTACTATGTTTTTCATATGCACCTTTTTTTCGGATGGATCTATGCTAACGGCCCGAAGGCCCATCGGATTAGTGTGAGCCCATTTGGCTCACTATTGGTTGTAAGAGTGGGGGGTTACCCCCCGCCAACCGTGTGGTCTGCGACCGCAAGGCCTCCTGGCGTCGGGTTAGCATAAGCACCTTTAAAATTCAACTGACTTTGAATTTGGAAGACACATTTTTTTTAACAGTGCAGTTCCTCAAAGCTCGCCATTATATCAGATTTGATAAACCACAAGTCCTCGCAAAAGAACACCGATTCCAACCAAGGATGATCCGTGAGGCTATTGAAATTAAAAAACATCCTAATTTCAATAGAGAAGATGGCTGGCTCTTACCACCTGCTTGGGATCCCATTATTAATATTATCAAATCAAAATCCAAGCATAATATGTCACAGATTAAAGATACAGTTAGCACTTTCTGCGTAGATAGGACTAACCAAAATATTGATGTATCATAGGGTAGTTTCGAATAACTTGTAACATTAGGACGTATGACACCTCAGTCCTCCCGTGACCATGGTTGCTGTAAAGTATCCGAAACGTCGGGCTTGTAAAAATCTTAATAAACCGCGATAAAATCCGTAAAAAAGTGTTTCATTATAATGAGTGCAGTTCCTCCACTCATAGTCTCTAATAAATAATAACGCCATTAAAACTGTAAGCTTTGTTTTTTAGTTTAGTTCGTTATGTCGGTCTCTTAAAATCAGTAATATTTTAAATGTCATAATTATATCACAATAATAATCAAAAGGGACGCCGCAAATTGACATATTAATCATTATAATCATGACGAGTATCTCGCGTCATTACGATAAATTATTTAGATCGGCCGCGGGATTCCAGCATCAAATACGTTTCCCGAGTATCCTGCTGATAGTGCTGTAACAGGCTCGACAAATTGGCCGCGCCGTCATTTGTCATAGTCTCGCGACAGGACGCACTTCGCTGGCGGGGTAATAAAACTGAACGCTAGTGATGGCCTCTCGGATATGAAGTGAGTGTATGCGGGAACATTGTTTATTATAATTTCTTTTCTTATAGGTATACAGCCTTTGGATTTTCGATGTAACAAGTTGAAACAAAAGATATCACAGGTTTGAAGTACTGGGCCTGACGAATGATGCCAAACTCCTCGAAAGAACATATAATATAAAATATAACCCAACCTTATTATTTTTTCAAACAAAAATAAATATTAGTATAGAATTTGTGAAGCTTTTTTTAAAATAGAGATATTTAAGTTTATAACAAAGTTAAATTAGGTTAAATACTAAAAACCGATTAATCGGTAGATACGATAATACCCATCACTAGATGAAATATGATGATACTGGTGTTTAGATTTGAATCACAATGCAGTGGCGGTTGGAAATATTGTCAATATCTAGTTATCGTATTCGATACCAATTTGTTAGATGACATCTATGATCACCATTTTGTAATGATAAATTTACCCCACATGAAAATATTTCTAGTATGTATTTCTATACCTTTGATACCATTATACTAATAAATTACCATTATTCGAAAGATGTTTCAACGCCTGTTATGCTTTAATAAGTTATGACATAATATGCAATAAATATTATTATAAGGTCTTCTATCTTTCTTCAATTTAAATAGTCCTAATCATTTTTTTTTCATCGAATTAAATCATAAATACTACGATGCTTCATAATGCTTATCTTATCTTAGACAATTTGCGAAAAAAAATTGTACTCGTTAAAAAACAAAAATTTTTCAAAATAGAAATGCCTCTTAAGGTTTATCAAGCTAGTGATTTCACGATAATATTCTGATTCAGTATATTTATATTATATTCAAATGTTCACGCTTTCATACATTATAATCAAATAAATTTTGTGATTTTTATCACAGTTTTTAGATGCCTCACGTTTCGGATAATTTACAGCAGCCATGGTAAAGAGAAACGGGCATAAAAAGTCGTTAAAATCCGTAGATGTTGTTTTATTATAACATACTATTTTAAAACTCCTTCAAGTAGCCGCTTGGTTGAGTAGTTAAAAAAAATCGCATCCATCAAAGGAGAATAAAGTCGTTCAGAATGTATATTCTTGGTCATGATACATTACGTTCGGAATTTTAAAATTATTAGGTTATTAATAATTTGAAATTAGATTACGACTCTGTAACTTACGCGCCCTTTCCCGCCCAGTTGTTTTTTAATTGTTCCATGATTTACGGCCATGTTGGTACAATTGCGAAGATTTATAGTGTTGTACCCACATCGTACGTGGGCTACTAATAAGATTTAATAATGATAATTGTTAGTATTGCGAGTGTAATAAATATTTACGTTATAGCACTTGTTACAATCATATAATTTTTATCATCATTTTTTATTTTAATAATTCGTATTGAAATACAGTAAATACATTACTGTTTTTCTGATTTCATTACTAAATATAATATTAATACTGTAATTATTGTTTATTCAATAAGTACTTTATTACGCTGGCCCCATGCACGAGTAGGTTATAGCTTCACACTATCAAAGACTTGCAATTTTATTAGGCATGGTTTCTGTAAAATGTTTTGATTTACCAGTGAGCAAGCGATGTTGACAAATTCTAAACACAGAATTACGAAATTTTCCATAGAAACAATTTACCATTGAAGTGCTATGCAATGTATTATGGTACTCATGTAAATAAGGTTTTGTCTCTTGATTTATTGAAATACAAATTACCGATTTATTTTCCGGTAAAGAGTTACATCACTATATTGCCTGTTCGTTTAGGTCGGTTATTGATTAAATGTACCTTTTATTTAATTTTTATGTTATCTGGACAGGCGAATATGTAAATGGTCAGCGTCACCCACAAATATTAAGACGCAAGATGCTGATTCTCGGAGCCAGGAACTACACTGCCTGTCCTGCCCTTTTATTTGAACACAGGAAAGTGATTCGCTAACGAAATTAACAGGTTGGGGGTACCGAACCAGACAGGTGTGCGGCAGAGCGCATCCCCCCACTATTACAATAGCCTTTCTTTGTATCATTAAATTATAAAAATGATGAGCATGGCATAAAATAAACTATCTGTATTGTAAGAAGTAGTGCCATGCTGCTTTGCAGCCGAATTGGGCCGGCACGACCGGGGATGGTACCTCTCGCTCACATAACACCGGCGTTAAGTGACAGCTATGCTGTCGCGTTTCGTGCGGTTTGTGACTTTCCGTTGGCCCATTGGGGGGATAGGGAAAAGGAGGGCAACGCATTTGCATAACTTTTGGCTGTGCGGATGTCTATGGGCGCCGCTAGTATACTGCTCGGTTGTCTCCTTATGAAATAAAAAATCACAATTAATCCATTGTATAACGGTCAGTTTTGTTACAGGATAGGTAACCTGGTTGCTAATGGTACGTCTCCCGGTTCCGTTCGGGTTACAAGACAGTCGCAGGAGTGTTTGGGTGTCGCCAAGAGATACCATGAATGTAATATGGAAGTAAGTAATTTAATATAAATATAAAATGATTGTTTAAAATATAACTAAAAAAAATCGGTTGTCAGTAAAGTCGGTTTACTGACGATACTTGAACGTGACAACGTCATAAGAAAATGGAACGCCTCAGAGCGAGGTAACGCCGCATGCGTCATGTTTTTTTCGTTCGTGCAGCCGGCTCCATCAAATTATAAGACGTTGTCACGTCAAAAAAAAATTTTATATACTCTTATAGTGTAAAAATATAATCAAAATATTTATTCTGCGGGTTTAAATTTGACGAAAGTTGTTTATGGTAAATTATAATATTAGTATTGAATCAAAATATTTCCAAAACAATGTTTAATATATTTCTACTATATAAAAGGTATACGGAACCATTGAGCATATAACCGAATGGAGTAGTAATGTGACCCCTAAAATTCCGAAACTGATCAGTGATTCGTCACTGACGGTAAAGCAATAATTCAAACAATAAGTGATCTTTATGTTCGTCCCATCGGCCAATCATCCATCAATGGCCACCAGTCGGCCAATCAGAGCACAGAACCGGCGCAGCGTCGCAGCACGAATTTGGCGGAATTTTTAAACATACTAAACACTTAACATTACTGCTCTATTCCGGTTATATGCTCGAAGCGTAGAACATTTTAGGGTGTAATGATACGAGTTCATCATCATCATCATAATCAGCCTCTATCCGTCCACTGCTGAACATAGGCCTCCCTCAATGAACGCCAAGACGGCCGATCCCTTGCCACTCGCATCCAACACGGATACAAGTTAATAATATTAAAATATACAAGTAAGAGAATACTCTTTGCATGGTTGTGTAAAAATTCGAAATAAGAAATGCCGTTTCATGTAACCCGACATGTTATCATGATTATTTATAATGAAAATTAAAATTCTCTTATTAGTGACCGAATTTCGACATTCAAAAAGCCACGAACCTAAATATTTGAAGAGCGAATCACCTAAGTGCCGGTCGTAAAAATATTTCGTTTTGATATGATTTTAATGTCCTGTGTAAATTTATGGAATACAAGACTAATGGAATAATAATTCCTTTGGGTGTCAAAAATATAAAAATGTATTTGAAGGCTCATTTACCAAGACCAAAAAATATACGAAAGAAGTTAAAAATTCAAATAATGATACGTAAAAAAGGTACAATGATGCACTCTTTGTAACTCTCTAACTCCAGTAAAAGGTTGATGACAACCCAAGAAAACCGATTTAGAATCATTTACTCATTCCCAGTTTGGAAATAATGTCTTAAAAGTTTTCACTTGAAAGTTAAATAATACTGGCAATGTTGATAAAAAAAATCGAACATATTTGAATTTGGAATTAGCATGAAAGCGGGAAACAATATATTTAGGAATGGCGGGAAGCATCGGGACGCGCGGTTGTGTTTTTTTGGTTTCCCGTTAATTAATTGTTATTTTGTGTTTTGTCCATTCAGAGTAGTTTTCTATAGTGTTTGTTTTAAAAACTTGATCTTCATATATTGTGATTGGTTGGCGAATCTTATGGAGTACCGTTCTGGAGTGGTTTTCGTAGTAGGGCTGTTCTGGCGGTTTTCTATAGTGTTTGTTTTAAAAACTTAATCTGTGTAATATATAATGTGATTGTTTGGCGAATATTGTGGTGGAATGCCTTGTGTGGATGGAATGGGGAATGATAGTTGATTGATGGGGGCTAGAGGGGCGGAGCCGCGCTCCTTGGGGTTTCCCGCCATTTCTCCGTATTACAGACCGAATAATTGTATTTTGTATGGCTAATATCCTAGTAGCTAATGCCTTTAAATGAAAATAATAATATATTACAATATATTTATATTTTGTCGTTTTGTAAACATGTTTTGTTAAACGTAAAATTTGATAAATTAATTAAATGTTAATCATATAAATTTTTTCCACAGCCATGTATTGTTGGAGAGGCTGACATGCGCTCTGAGCAGTGCTCTTCATATGACAGAAGACCATTCAGAGGCAGGTTTTACACGTGGGTACCGTACGTTGATGGTAAGTGTCTCTCTTGTATCTCTACATATTTTTAATCACTTCGATATTAATTATGGAAAAATGTGGCCAGTAATCATAATTAAAAGCGAACATACCTCTTTTTCTTCGTATTAGTAAAAGTAAAAAGTAATGACTTCTGAGGTCTTCATCTAGTACCAAATATAAGTTTTGTTTATTTTGTTGATTAAGAAATAAAAAAATGCGTGCGTACAAAGTACACGTGTCAGGACTCAGGAGTGAAACTTATTTGGAAAACTATTTTTTAAATCTCGTTTATATTTATATTAACCTAAAGCTTTAAATTTCCGAGACTTGCGATGCGACGTTCGCTCTATCTCACTCTCTCTCTCTCGATCTTTCTCACCCGCTTGGTCCCTACTCTTACTCTATGGCTACGTGCTTCATGCTACGTCCAAGGCGGACGTAGCATGAATTTTTCTAATTCTCACTCTTTCTCAATCGGTCTCAATCACTCTCTCCCTCTTCTTGGACAAAAGCGTTGCACGTTTCGTGACGTTTCATTTCAATTTTACCATGCGCACAAAGAAATTTCACTGCAAAAATACATCTTTGTTCAGTCATTTTTGTGACACTTACGCCCGAATACTCAAACGAATCTCAAATGTAGGACGTACTTAAACTCATGCTACGACGTGTCAGATTGAAAGAAAAAAGAGGGACAACACGAGTTTGTACGTCGTAACGAGAGAAGTACGTCTTAAATTTGAGATTCGTTTGAGTATTCGGGCGTAACACATTTAAATCTAACTAAATGGTAAAATATATATTATAAAAAAAAATCTGTAGGTAACTTTGAGGAATAAAGTACACGCAATTTATCTAGACCGTTTTATATTATAGTTTGAACGAGTTTTAAACACGTGTAACAGGCACTTTTAATGCAGAAAGTCTAAAATCACCAAAAGCGACGTTTACGACGTCACTATAGCATAGAGCCTAATTTCAGTCCGGCCAAGCTAAAACGCGCGTACTATAAGATGCCTAAAATGGATTACTAATAGTATTTCTAGTCTTTCGATTCATTTTAATGGCCTAATCTCTGTTAAGATTTGTTTCTTCAGTCATTATCTGTTCATGATTCACTGCGGTTACTCAATCGAACAAAAAAATCAACGCTCAAGAGCTAGTCGTTCTATTACCCTTGACGTTTCGATAAGAGAGAAAGTAATCTTGAACGTCTCAATTTTATCACATTCTCCTCATAAAATATCGATTTTTATTTCAATGGCCTTTGTACGGGTAATTATTTCTTCCTATTACTTTAATTATATCTCACCTCGTAATAGACTTCACATAATTGGGACCCAATTATTATCACTCTTTTTAATGCCCTAAATGTGTTTTATTAGGGCTCAGCCTGTTAAAATACCAGTTTTAATGACCTTAAATTAGAATTACAAGTAGCATCACCATTCACTGGCGTCTAACATTCCCAAACTCCTCAACATGTCAAGAGTATTTCATGTCAAGACATTTTTATGTCCACAATAGGCTCTCTAACCCAACTTTCACCTATCCTTTATCTTATCTGACATCTGAGCATAATATCCTTTCTGGACGTAGGGCTCTTTCATGTATCCAAAATAAAATTCTGAAGCTTACTCTATTCGGATCCAACATTTTACTTGACCAAAAAGTCTGGATGACGGATAAAGGCCCGTGTGAATAGTGCTAACCATAGAAATCTATATAATAGTTATTCTATGGTGCTAACTAAAGCTAATAGGGGACCAAGTTATAGGCAGTGAAGTATTTTCTGCCAAACACCAATTTTGAAAGCAAATAAAAGGCAAACAATACGTCCTAAACAAAGGCCGACAATAGGAGCCATTTATCATATTTTGCCGCGAACTCCAACAAAATGATTGCTATCTCACACGACATAGTGCGCGAACATGTGTGCTAGAATGAAATGCACAATAATTCATTCCTAAAATGTCCTTTTAGCAAAACAGTTATTATAGAAAAACTATTAATTGTATCTTTTAAAAATAAATTTATTTCAACTTTTGAATAACTAAACTATATCTGTACGGGCCTTATTTTTAAACTTTCGTGCTCCGTGTACTATTTATTTTCGCCCAAAGTTGGGCTATTTTATCAGTGTTAAAATACGAAAGTTTAGAAGCTTGTATTTTTTAAATGTATATTTTTTTACGATTTTGGGTACGTATCAAATAGATAACGACGAGATCAATTTATATTATACTTAGTTTTTCATGGTCAACGTCAAACATTGTAGTAATCACTGTTCTGCGTTTGTATGGAAAGATGAGCGACTTGTGTAACCTTAAGTCACCAGATCATGATTGAGTTGGTCAAACCCCATGCAAGTACTCAGCAGATGGTTGATTTTCATGATAGATGTAAAAAATACCTAAGCTGTAGAGCTTCGAATGGTAATTTTTGTCTATCTATCTAACCTGTAATACGTAGCTAGTCATATTCGTTTCCCACAGGCGATTCACCGTGCATGCTGAACTGCCGGCCACTCGGTCAACATTTCTACGCCTCCCTGTCGCTGGTAGCTGATGGGACTCCGTGTACCAAGCCAGGACACAGAGCTATATGTGTCCAGGGCACGTGTCAGGTACGTTCGATCCCACTTCGAGTTCCTCACTCTCACCAGCACATTTCTCTATAGTCCAGGAGACTGTAGATTATATCTCATCATGTTATATACGGAGATTATTAAAAAAAAAACTATTATAGGCTACATCAATATAAATAAAAATGAATCTCCGAAATATCTTCAGAACCACTACACCAAATTAGATCATTCTTTTTTTGTAGTATTGGTTATCGTCAGGATAAGAATTTTATTAAAAAAATAATGATTTTTATTATTTCTATTATTATCACATTTACTTACATTTTTGGGTGAGGCTGCCCTCACCCAAAAATGTAAGGTGAAATTTTGGGTGAGGGCAGGACAGCATTTTCCGGGTTAAGGTTGTAGACACTTGTAGCAAATGATACTCAGAATGATGTCAATTTGTCAAATTCCTGTTTATCGTAAGAATAAATATAGTACATTTAAAAATAGAATTTAACCTCGTACAAAATTTCATACTCATTTTTTATTATAGGTTAAGGGTCACTTACTGAGTATAAAATAACAAAATGCTGACAGATCCAGGTGGAGCTTCAGAATACATCTAAAAATGGATGGGTGCATTTCATTGATTAATCCAATATTTAAAGTTATCGGCGAGATAATCGGTTCATAAATCGATACAGATAATAAAATAGGAGTGATTGTTTGTAATATTATAATAACCGTTTTCTACTAAATGCGTATGGATGTATACCTGGTACATATACCAAAACAGCATTTTTTACAATTTTTATCTGTCTGTCTGTTTGTTCCGGTTAATCTCTGAAACAGCTGGGCCGATATTACTACTTTTACTGTTTTTACTGGCATATAGCTGATGTTATAAGGAGTAACTTAGGCTATAAAAATAATCATCACCAATCCGCGTACGACTGTAAATCTAAGTTAACGCGGGCGAAGCTGCGGGCAACAGCTAGTGGAACATAAATCGTATATGGTAAGTTTTACGAAAAAGTTTACAGAAAATAAAAGCCATCGTCTCTGCAATGAAGGTCTCAATAACTTTTGCCCTAAAGTGCATATTTTCCTCGATATCGGTCAAAAACTTTTTTTCAAAATGGCGCTTGAAGCTCAAAATAGATCTGTCTGAATATTGTGAATTTATGCTCATTAAATGACCCTATTATACCTTATGAAAAATTGGATCGGAAATTTAGTGTGAGGTTGTCGTTGTTGTTGTTGGTAGTAATTAGCTACCAGTGGACCGTCAGACCCTTTTTTAGAAATCTATACCTGATAGAAGAGACTCATACAAATAGTAAACGATGAAAGTGAACAGTTTTATTAGATACTTGTTTAAATTTCTACACAAGAGCCTGTCACGTAATTGATCTCTATAAGATAGAGTTATCTTTTCGGAATAACATACTGCATGTCATCATCATCATCATCAGCCTCTATCCGTCCACTGCTGAACATAGGCCTCCCTCAATGAACGCCAAGATGGCCGATCCCCTGCCACTCGCATCCAACACGGACCGGCCACCGCATACTACTACTAAATACATGTACTAAATGAGAAATAAGCTATTATTATTATCATGTAGAAATCATTCAAAATAACCATGGTTAGTTGTTATAGTGTTTTTCTTATGTTAAACAGACTAACTTGCAGACGTGACACTTGGTGGTAAACGTTGTCCAGGGACATAAGTTCGCCTGAGGGTAACCCTTGCTACTCATTTATATGTTGTCTATCTTTAAACGTGAGATGCTGTCTCAGTGCCTGTGTCTACACTGCCTATACGAAACACACATCAATGCTGTTTCACCAAAAATAAATAAAAACAGGATAATTTCATTAGGGCGACGCAGGATCGGGCGTTGTGGAGATCCTTGGGTGAGGCCTACTTCCAGCAGTGGACTTGTGAAAAAAATATAGTGACGGGTGCTACGCACAACGCTCCTAAAGACCCACATGTTATTTTTGGCAACCGATACGAGTAGACACAAACCCAGATCGCGCTAACAGCGGTAGCACTACGCTACCGCTAGATTGCTTGGGCACTGCGCGTGGCCCGGCCGGCCCTCATGATGATAGGTTAAATTCAACCGTAAAAGATTCGTCAACCGTATCTGATTTGACTAGTCCAAATCCTGCTCTCCCGAGCAGCGCGCGCGATGAACCGCGCCCCCTGCGGGGCGCGGAGGGGGGCGTCCCCCTTTCTAATATTTCTTAAGTGAGCCATCTGTTCACTTACTGTACCGATTGAGCTTAAAGGCCATCAGGCCGAAAAGTCCTAGCCTAAAGCAAAAGCCTAAGCCTAGCACTTCCGAAAAAAAAAAAAAAATTGGCAAAAAATATAGATCTAGGCCAGATTCGGAAAGTCGTAAAGTCATCTCCTAGAAGATGATCTTTATGAGAGAGACCATGCCCAGCGAAGGATGCTAGTTGATGATAATAAGTGATATATCGGTCGTTGCAATAAGCCTCAGTTGACTGTATTTAACCCTACGCTATAACAGTTCCTCTGAATCCGCTAAGTAATTTACTACTTCGGCCCTATTTTATTGATTAGGATATAAGCGTGCATTGATTTGGTGGACCTGTATAGAAATCAATAATGTGTATGTGGCAGCGACGAATAAATTCTAGGCACATATTCCTAACTAGCTGTTGCACGCAGCTTAACTTACTTAATTTGACTCCTATGAGTCACAGAGTGATGTTATATAGCTTATAGCCTTCCTCTATAATGGGATATCTAACACTGAAAGAATTTTTCAAATCGAACCAGTAGTTCCCGAGATTAGCGTGTTCAAACAAACAAACTCTTCCGCTTTATATTGTTAGTATAGCTGAGCAAATTTTAGGCACAGACTTATCATCAGGATACTGTCCTTTGTCCACCTTACCTTACTTTGCTTCTGAAAATTCATTTTATATTTTGCATAAAACATTTACTGGCGCGCAAATAGACTTGAATGGAGTGACGAAAAATGGCATATCGCTGTCATTTCTCTATTTTATTCCATCTTTTGTTAAAGATGTTTGTTAATAATTATTATAAGTTTCATATTAATATAAATGATTCACATCTCTCGGGTGTCCCGTGACGGTGATTAAATTGTCTGCAATTCCGATGAAACGGATTCGAACCTGTGCTTGTATATACAATTACCATTACACCCACTCGTAAAAACTATAACTATACCACATCCCAAAAAACCAAGGCACACCAAGGCCTCATCCGTGCGTATTCAACTTCTTTTGTATTGTTTAAGAAAATTAATGAATACCGGAAACAGCCTCTATTGTTCTGTTTTAATTAATCTCGGCGGCTCCGATTATGTAATTATCATGTTCGTATTGACACAGATTGACTTATCTGTGGTAGGGTTGGCAAATACTTTAGAATTCATTTTGATATTTTTTTTTTACACTTTAGGCAAAGAGATTGTATTTAGAGATAAGGTCTATTTTAATTATATATTTTAAGTATATTTGGTGATTATATTTCGCATAAAACTCAGTAGTATTAGAAAATCCGCTGGTTTGTAGTATTTTTTGAAGTCATATCTTCTTTAGCCGCGTTGAGCACTTTTTGTTAGAGGAAAATATTATAGGTTCGCGACAGCAACATGCTAATGTGATATTATGAAATTTGAAATTTTTTGTATTAAAATTTGAAATTGAATAATTTATTAATGTGATAAGTTTTTACTTTTAAACGAGCTTATATCCCTAAAATAATTAAAAAAATATATTTTAGAGGAAATTTTTCTTTAATAAATTTGGGACAGGTAAAACTGTGGGAAATAGCTAGTACTTTAATAGCTGAGAAAATTGTCTTTATCCATTTGAATAATAATTCTGCGGCATTATTCATTTGTTCTGCAAATCTATCATTATTACAATTGCGTTTATTTGCTTTGTCCATTACAAAGTTAATTATATCAAATATCTTTGTGAATCGCCGAAAATAATTTCAAACAACACATTGGCGCTGACAACTTGATGTATTGCTAATATTAAATCATCGTTAACAAAACATAAACATGTATTGAGTCACAGTTGGACATCTGCTGTTACTGCTGCACTAAAACTGAGGTCTAAGGCCCGCAACACGTGGACGACTTTTGTATACCGTTTAGGTGCTACATGTTATAATTTCTGTAAAATATCTTTGCTGCGTTTCGGATAGAAGGGTAGGAAAGGCAGCGTAATTGTCACCGAGACTTGCTATCTTACATCTCAGGATTTTTGCGCCGGGAAATGCTCTTATTGTGCAGTGAGTCCCACATGCCCCAGGTGGGTATGTCGGCCCTACCAAGGTTCAAGCCTTGTGGTGGCGGTGGGGCTTAGTAGCCTAAAGTGAACCCAGCACCTTGGGCGAAGCAAATTGAGCCGAGGGGGCAGCTCTTTGTACCCCTTTTTAGAAGAGGGGACAAAAGGGCAGGGGGGACAAGGGGCGAGGATGGGAACCTCACACCATTGCACTGGCCCAACGTTGGGAGGTGTTGTTCTGTGGTACGGGACGACCCCTCTTTGAAAGTGGTGTCGGTCCCTTGAGGGACTGACTAGTCGAGGTGCCTTGTTTGCTTAATAGATCCGGGGTACCTCACCAAAGGCGACATTCTCTGCGCCCTCACTCACTGTGCCCGAAAGTTGGTAAGGTGAATTCAGCTCTACCGACTAAAACCCGGCGGTCTTCTCCTCGTCTCCGTTCGGAGCGGGAACTATCATCGTCCGCACCTGTGACGGTGTGCCTAGAGGCACTCTTCTCTGGAGGCAGGGGGGTGACGTCCGCTACTCCTACTCCGCTTAAGGCACCCTGAACACATTACTGTGCCTTATATTATTTGTGCCAAATTAGAATGGATATTACGATGACTTCTAAATACTATGATGCGTTTCCAAAGCAAATTCAAATTCAAATTCAAAATTCTTTATTGTTAGATGTAGTACATACAATAGATAGATGTTACAAGTATAAACAGTCCTTACATCTTACCATAACTATGGTGTACAATAATTTTTAACATTATGATGTAAATATTTTTTGTCAATTCAAAGCTAATATAATAAAAAATTCAATGTTATGCAATTGGTTAATAATAATGATTGTCAAATTATAAGCATACATTCTAAGAAAGACGAAGTCAAATTAAAATTTAAAAATATAATAACAAATATGTCAATCGGCTACTATAATATAATAATGAATGTCAAGAGAGGTCTATAGTAATTTTGTCCGTTAAGAAATCAACAACACTATAATAAGCTTTTTCACATAGCATCCTATACAGTTGATTTTTTTCATTTTACATCGACAAGACGTAATATATTAGCACATTATCGATATAAACTAAGACAACCAAATGAGCATTATTGAGTATTCTTAAAAACGGCTGATCAGATAGAACCAAATTGGAAACACCATCTTTCAAACAAAAATGAATCATCGAAATCCATTCACAATCGGCGGAGAGATCGTCGGTCGGTTAAAATAAATAATCAAAGTACACGCCCGCGCACTAAGTTCTCAAGAGCGGTGGCGTAGTATTATCATCACGACATAATAACGTCATGTTCTTTGTAGTCACGCCATGCGAGTCGATTTAACTGTCAAAGCGTAAGTAATACAGCAAGGGTAAATAGGTATATTAAATCGAAGTGTGACTTTAAAAACATAACCTATCTAACTAAAACGGGATATTTACCATGTTTTCTTCATATTAACTTCACCTATATGTATGTTTGTTTGTTTCGCGTAGCTCTATATTTCGACTTGTGTCGTGAAAACGTGAACAAAACAATTTTGCCAACATTCCGTTTTAATTGTGAAAGTAATATAATATCTTTATAACTAACTAGCTGTTGCCTGCAGCTTCGCCCGCGGTACTCAACTCCTATATGTCACAGCGTGATGTTATATAGCCTTTCTAGATAAATGGGCTGTCTAACACTGAAAGAATTTTTCAAATCGGACCAGTAGTTCCTGAAATTAGTGCGTTCAAATAAACGAACAAACTCTTCAGCTTAATAATATTAGTAAAGATTTTCAAATGATTATTGAACCGGCAAAATATACTCATTACTCTGTAGGGTGTTTTGTCTATTTGTTGCAAAATGTTAGGTTTCTGTTTCTGTAACGGTATCGTGTGAAGCGCCATTGAGACAATCGCGATTAATTTACTGCGGTCGAGGTGTGTCACAGCTCACATGTAATCAGACACTTGTTTTTCATTTTTTGATATTTATTTTAGATCAATCCGTTTATATCTCCTGTATATGTACTATTATAGAACTGAACAGCTTTTTTGTTCGAACACGCTAATCTCTAGAACTATCAGTCGGTTATAGATTTTCTGTAAAATATTTTTCTTTATTTTTATTTTAGGGCGGGTGAAACCGCGCAATAATAAGATTTTGACTAAGCTAAAGTCTATCAAATTACAAAAAAAATATTATTAAAAATATATTATTTAATAAAAAAAATGACAACATTTATTTTTTACATAAAT
Organism: Helleia helle; assembly: GCA_963853865.1. Taxonomy (NCBI): domain Eukaryota; kingdom Metazoa; phylum Arthropoda; class Insecta; order Lepidoptera; family Lycaenidae; genus Helleia; species Helleia helle. The sequence continues at coordinate 10,354,599 of OY971433.1, read as the reverse complement.
TTATGATGCAACATTTTTTTTGTAAATAAACATAAGTTAGTTCAAGAGCAAACTTTTGTTGAGATTTTACTTTTGATTTATAAATATATTATGTAGGAACTTTTTTTAATGTTTTGATGACGAAAGAGCAACCCCTAAGTTTTTTCTCGTTTTTCTTGGGGGACTCTACATTTGCATCTTTTTTGACGTATTTCAAGTGTACAAGTTGTTATCGACGAAATAAAGATATTTTGATTTGATTATTTTTAAGATGAGGAAAATTTGTATTACTTATAAGTGATCTCTGTACCACTGAAGTGACTTGTGTATGTACACAACTTGAGCTTCAGAAAAATAAGGTTGGGGACATCTTATTTTTCTGAAGCTTTTTTTTTATTTTGGATGTATCTATGCTAACGGCCCGAAGGCCCTAATGCTACATCGGATTAGTGTGAGCCCATTCGGCTCACTTTTGGTTTATAAAAGTGGGGGGTTGCCGTGCAGTCTGCGACCACACGGCCTCCTGTTTTCTGAAGCTGACTCGCCCGCCAGTTTGCCTTCACCAAAAATCGCACGTGTGTTTTCAACTTTACAGTTTCGTTCTATAAAACAGTCAATCACTGCAACACTGCAAACCAAGGCCAAGCCGGTCATAATCGTAAATTATTTAAAGTATTGTCATTGATGGTTACAGTGTAATGTCTGTAATGTCTGTTTATTGGTGCGCATTATTACATGTATCTAGCGCGCACTAAATGGTGCGAGACCTATTTACGGTCCTAGCAATATAGGTAATTAATATTGCAGTGAAAACTTTATATTTTAAAATTAGATAGAGCCACTAAAGGTCAACGTAATATTAATTAGAGATTTAGCTGTTAAAGCTGGGCGTTAAGGCCTTAGGGGGATAGGGAAAAGGAGGGCAACGTATCTGCATAACTATTGGTCTTTATTTATTGCGGATGTCTATGGGCGTCGGTAGTCACCGGCTCCGACTGCTCGGTTGCCTGATTATGACATAAGAAAGGAATCTAAAACGGCCGAGAAAGCAATACCGGGCCCCCGATAGGACATAAATAAGATGAAATACTAGTAATTGTCACATATATACACGCCCACGACCCGGTGCAGACATATTCATCTCACTACCGGTTGAAGGGTTGTGCTGTGCCCCGCTTCCTTGGGTACCACCATCCTGCTTGTTTCTCCCGTGAAACAACTTTGCTGTGTTCCAGAGAGAAGGGCAGGACAGACAGGATTAATTACTGATATATCTTCTGTCTCAGTCATACACGTGTTGCCTACACATGAATGACTTGCCTGGGCTAGTTTTACCGGTGGGAGGGAAGCGCTGTGCCGCGCTCCCGGCTGCATGGGTACCACCATCTTGCTTGTTTCTCCCGTGAAACAGCTTTGCTGTGTTTCGGAGAGAAGGGCAAGACAGGCAGTGTAATTACTGGCACCGAGACTTAACATCTTATGTCTCAGGATAGGCAACACATAGATGAGTTGCCTGGGCTCGTTCCAGGTAAACTAGTTTATGTTCATGGGCGACGTTGACCACTTACCATCAGGTGGAACGTTTGCCAGTTTGCTTATCCAAGTAACATAAAAAAAAAAAAAAAAATAGTCTCCGGTTAACTTATTAATGTTCACGAGCGACGCTGACCATTGTGTAGCTCGTCTGCTGGTTTGCTTTCAGAAAAAATACAAATTATTTGTAAATGGCAGGATTCGAACTCGCGACCGCCGCGTTTAGTGTTCCGTGCCTGGTAGCGTTCAGTAGCCTGGCCACTCGACCAGCTCAACCTTATGTGCAATATGGATATTAAATAAAATACACTTTAACTCAATGGGTACCAATAATATGTATTATATATAATAAATAAACCCTATAATTACGCCTCATTCGATAATAAATTCCTCGCATACCCTCTAAGTCTTATGTCTGATACTGCATTACTATCGTATGTAATAATATCTATGGATAATAATATCTATGAACGCTTTTACACCACGTCAATCTGGTCCCGTGGTAAGTTATCGAAGAAATTGTGTTACGGGTACCAGACAACGGAAATATATTTAATACTTTTATACTATACATATATTTAAGATTTTTTTATATAATACACATATTTAATGCATATCCATGATCCAGGAACACAGAATACTTTTGTTCCCTGGCAGGATTCGAACCCGCTACCTCCGGCTACCAACGCGCTAACCATTGAGCCACAGAGGTCTTCAAAATGTAAAACTGCACACGTATTTTTTATATACCTGATCGTAGTTTTTTTTAAACTTACTATTTCTAATTTCAACGCGTTATCCTAAAAGAGGCATTAGTTAAAACTTCTATCACTAATACTGATTAAGCATTCTGTCAGACTATATTTAATTCAAGATTTATCTTGCGACCAGAGTTGATACGTCTTCGAACCCCGAGGGGAAAAATGCTTTTACTTTGGGGTCTGCGTGATGGAACAAATAATCTGAAAAATAAATAGATTTATCGAGGATTTAGGTTTAAGCTTATAATCCAGAAGAGAGAAAAAAGTTAGGCGTATACTTAAGCTTTTAATGATTATTATCATAATACCAGGTTTATCAACGTTCAGAGTAAAAACCCTTTAATTGGCAATAAATATAATTCAAGCTTTAAACGAGCTCTTTTAGTATATATCCGATACAGCGTAAACGATTTATAGAGTACTAGCAGCGCCCCGCAGTTTCACCCGCGTACTTCCCATTCCCGTGGGAGTATAGGGATAAATTAAAGTCTATATGTTAGTCTGATATATACCTAAACTATGTTATTGTAAAGTTTCATTAAAATCCATTCAGTAAATTGCGTGAAAGAGTAACAAACATTCATCCTTCTTACAAACTTTCACGATTAAAATATTAGCAGGATAATAAAATCACTCAACTCGAATTTAAAATATAATGTGCGTTACAGATAACAATCAAACTATAATTAAAAGTTTTCATTGCATCGGTATCCACTACTTATCCAGTTTTGTAAAAATCGAACAATCTCGAAGGTAATTTTAAAGTTCTAAACGAATTTCGAAGGATGTTATCTTATAACCTTAACACTACATTCATAATATTGAAGCTACAAAGTATAGATGTAAGATTGTACCTACACACAACCAGAGACAAGATGTGAAAAAAGGTTGTATTTTTAAATTTATTATAGTGCGTAAGAAACGGATGCCATTCTTCAAACTTATCTACGATTTATCATGCACGGCGTCTAATGGTCTATTTCTTTCTCTTTCTCGGCTCCTATGATCCTTTTTTATATCATAACGAGGCAACCTAGCAGCCGGAGCCTTATGGTGACTACCGACGCCCATAGAAAAGTTATGCAGATGCGTTGCCCTCCTTTTCCCTATCTCCCCAAATGGCCACAGGAAACTCACAAGCTGCACGAAGCGCGACAGTATATCTGTCACTTTACGCCGGTATTATGTGAGTGAGAAGTACGACCCCAGTCGTGCCGGCTCAATTCGGCTGCAAAGCAGTATGGCACTACCTCTTACAAACCTCCTTCTAAAATCAGGCGATCAGGTCCTTATTTGTTGGCCTCATTAATAAAGCAGACGTCGTCCTACCATATCTGGTCCATATTACCCACAGTCAGGCAAAATTTCATCATTAATAGTACAAATGAAAAACAATTTATCCATGGGATGCGCTGTGCCGCGCTCCCGGTTGCATGGGTACCACCATCTTGCTAGTTTCTCCCGTGAAATAGCTTTGCTGTGTTTCGGAGAGAAGGGCAAGACAGGCAGTGTAATTACTGGCACCGAGACTTAACATCTTATGTCTCAGGATAGACAACACATAAATTACTTGCCTTATTTTTCTTTAACGCCGCAGGCATCCCGCGGGGGAATGGGTCTCCCTCTTTTGAGTTGGACTCGCTGCGCCCGAAAGCTGGTAAGTGAACGCATCTCTACCCACTAAAACCCGGCGAGTGCCACCAATGCCCAACAACAACCCCTCCCAACGTCGGGACAGTACAATGGGGTGAGGTTCCCGTCCTCGCCCCTTGCCCCCTGCTCTTTTGTCCCCTCTTCTTATGGGCTTGTCTAGGATAACTTATTGTTGCCTATCCGACGAACATAAGAAAACAATATATTATTGGATAAAAACAGGCAGCCTTACTGAAGTCGAGACCAATCGTATTTGTGTCAAGGTAACGTTTGATGAAACACCCGCGCCTGTAACTAGAAGGATCTTGCTCTGACGCACTACATCTTAATAGGCGACATTACTATGTGTCGGTTCATCTGTCAATCTATTTCTACGAATTGTAACAAAAGGACATGTCGGGAAGCCATTATCGAATATTCGGACACAAATCGTACTGATGCACATTATTTAACACGACACACTTGGGAGGATTGCCCTATGCCGCGCTCCCGTCTGCTTGGGCACCACCATCCTGCTTATTTCTCCCGCGAAACAGCTTTGCTGTGTTTGGGAATAAGGCAGGACAGGCAGTGTAATTAATGGCAAAATCAGGTGACATGTTTGCCCGTTTGCCTATACAACTACCATAAAAGAATTTGTAATTAATTAACCTTATTCATTTTAATAAATGTTTTTGAGCCCATAAAATTTTGCCCTTTTTTTATTTTTTTTGTTTATCGTTATACCAGCTATAGCACACTATGAAAACTTAAGTATATCTATCTACCTGTGATGATTCGAAAGATGACAGACAGAATGGATAGATTGTGCCAGTGATAAGGCCGGAAAGCGGCAAACATTGGGCCATGTTCCAAAAAAATTAAGTATTTTTTTCTCAAGTCAATTCGCTTAAGTAGACGAAGTGTTGGTCGGCCATTAACCAGGAGCGAAGACGATCTCCGTACAGTAGCCAGTCCGTGCTGGATGCGAGTGGCAAGATCGTCGTCGGTCGTCTTGGCGTTTATTGAGGGAGGGCCATGTTTAACAGTGGATGGATAAAGGCTGCTGCTACTGATGACGATGATGATGAAGTCAATTCCAAGTCTGGAAGGAACTCACGCATTTCAGTTTTTAGGAGTCGTCAACCATCCTACCACACCTCGTAAGAAGATTATGTTACAAAACGGATGTAATTTTTCAATCTTATCTCACATTTGTCATGCGATGCATGGCTTCTAATGTTGTATGGAATAATAAATTAATTCGTAATACTTTTGCAACATCTTATCAATCCTCTCGCGTCTGACAGGAGGGACGCGGGTTTGAATCTTGATTAATGTTTCCGTGTGAAGGACAACAAGGCATCGACGAAAGAAACATAGTTTAATGGATGATTTCTGATAGGTAATGGGTTCGATTGGAGTTATTTTGACGACCTCTGTGGCTCAATGGTTAGCGCGTTGGCGCTCAAGCCGGAGGTTGCGGGTTCGAATCCCGCTCGGGAACAAAAAGTTTTCTGTGTTCTTGGGTCATGGATGTGTATTAAATATGTGTATTATATAATAAAAATCTTAAATATATGTATTGTATAAAAGTATTAAATATATTACCGTTGTCTGGTACCCGTAACACAAGTTCTTCAAGAACTTACCACGGGACCAGATTGACGTGGTGTAAAAAGCGTCCAAAAATAACGGAATGACAATGTCCGTCTATATATAATGTTCATTTACGGAGCCTTTAAATTAGCGTCTGGGAAATAATGGACTGATATCGTTTTTTATATATCTAGTCTATATTTAATATAACTAGTAAACGAAGACAGAAAGTGATTTACCAGTTTTTTTGTTATAATATACTATTAAGTACTTACCAAGAGAACAAATTACAAGTTTTATAAGTATTAATATGCCTATACATATAAATAAATATTATTGTTAGAGTTCCTAGCACTCGGCTCGTATATGAAAACTTTGTTTTTATAAATCACAGATTTAACCTAGTCTCTTAATAAGTTCGTAAGAATTTTATATTCCAACTAGTGAAACCGACAGGACGTTGTCCTGAACAAAATATTTTTTTTTGTTAATCTAAAACAATTTTCGAATCCACTTGAACACACACAAACAAAATCATTAAGATCGGTCCAGGTGCTTAGAAGGAGTTCAGTGATATACACACATACAGAAGAATAATTATATATATAAAGACATAGAGCATATTTGAATTGAAACCCCTTACGTAAGTCCCTTCACCACATCACCGGTTAGCTTTATCAACGTGCCAAAGTAACTTAGTAGCTTACCACATCAACGGCTGTCGGCATAGGGCATTGTAGTGACCTAAGTTATTGAATATTGTGGATATCCTGGCATAAACGCTGTGGCGCCTTTGATCATGCCGTATTCGGCGTGAAATATAGTGTTTATTGACAAAGCTGCCACTTTATACTTGTTTATGTAAGGTCATATGTTAATTGCGGTAAGACTACTTAGGTGGCGATTGTAAGGAATCAATTGGTTTGCGATAACTTTATTGATACTTCAATAACTTCAATCATAATAATGAATCCAAGATGTGGATAAGTGGAATGGGCTCACACTAATCCGATGAAGCATTAGGGCCTTCGGGCCATTAGCATAGATCCCTCCGAAAAAAAAAAAGAAAAAAAAAAGACGTGGATAAGTTTATATATTTATTTAGAATTTGCTTTTTAAAAATATCTTTGTATGTCAATAATATTAATATCTAATATTTCTTCTGTAAGTCACTATGATACCTATCATAGTGACATACAGAAGAAATAAAATAATAATATCTATGGCCGCTTTTACACCACGTAAATCTGGTCCCGTGGTAAGTTCTCGAAGAACTTGTGTTACGGGTACTAGACAATGGAAATATTTAATACTATACATATATTTAAGATTTTTGACGTGACAACGTCTTATAATTCGATGGAACCGGCTGCACGAACGAAAAAACATGACGCATGCGGCGTTACCTCGCTCTGAGGCGTTCCATTTTCTTATGACGTTTCACGTTCAACTATCGTCAGTAAACCGACTTTACAGACAACCGATTTTATTATATAATACACATATTTTATACATATTCATGACCCAGGAACACAGAAAACTTTTTGTTCTCTGGCGGGATTCGAGGTTTGAGCGTCAGCACGAAGCTGCGGGCATCCTACGAGGATGCCCGCAGCTCGTGTGGGTCAATGGTTTACGCACTGACGCTCAAACCTTTGCCTTCGTTACCGTAAAAATACAGCCGTACCCGGGCTGATGTTTATTATTTTTATAGCCTATGATACTCACAAATAATGTGGCTTTTTATTGGTAAAGGAACTTTCAAAATCGGTTCACTGGATCCAGAGATTACCTCCTAAAAGAACCTCACAAACTTCACCGCTTTATAATATATAGATACTAAATCAGCTGATATACTAAATAAGGTTACAGAGAAATTTTAAAATCACATTAATGCTGTAACTTTTTATCACGAAAAATGTAATAGCTATCGTTGATTAGTACTTCTTTACCTAGATGTGGACAAATAGAGGCCGCTTACAGTGATTGGAGACTTGTCTGGACTAGGTCAAATGGTCGAAGGGCCAGTGGGGTTATCGAAATGAGGAAGTGTTAGGGAGGCGGTATTAATAGCCCACCTTCAAGACAGGATAACGACCTTTGTCCCGATTTAGCACTAATCATTGACGTGATAAATGATGTGATGATAATATTTTTGAAGTGTAAACTTCTTTTAGCGCAATACGCATATTTTTAGATGAGATAAAATCTCTGAACTCGCGTCACCGCACACGAAACGCTGGAGACGCAGTTTGACGTATATATGACGTGGACTCGCGACACCGCACGCGAGCCGCTGGAGACACAGTTTGACGTTTCATTTATTTATATAAGATTATGCAATATTTGTTTTGCAAATTGTGTTGCTTCTAAAGTATGTCATGCGGCCATTTAAATTACGCCGTTTAAATTGTATAGGTTGTCATAATCTCTTACAGCCTGTATTATAGGTATTTGAATTTGTTTTTTTTTTCACTTCTATCGGCGGTCCCTATGAATGGTTGTTTTTTTTAAATAATTTAGTATGAGGTAGTGCCATTCTGCTTTGCAGCCAAATTGGGCCGGCACGACAAGTGACAGCTATGATATCGCGGTTCATGCGGTTTGTGAGTTCCGGTGGACCATTGTTGGGATAGGAAAATGTCTATGGGCATCGGAAGTCAAGGCTCCGATTGGTTGTTTGCCTCCTTATGCTATAAAGAAACAATACTTTACCGGTGGGAGGGAAGCGCTGTGCCGCGCTCCCGGCTGCATGGGTACCACCATCTTGCTTGTTTCTCCCGTGAAACAGCTTCGCTGTGTTTCGGCGAGAAGGGCAAGACAGGCAGTGTAATTACTGGCACCGAAACTTAACATCTTATGTCTCAGGATAGGCAGGATAGATAAGTTGCCTCGGCTCGTTCCAGGTAAACTAATTTATGTTCATGGGCGACGTCGACCACCTTCAGGTGGCACGTTTGCCAGTTTGCCTATCCTACTAATATAAAAAAAAAAAAAAACTTTTCGCGCGTGTGTTTTTATATACCTACTTAGTGTCTTATTACGACTTAAAATATTGTGATCATTTCTGTTGCGTTGCAATTTCGCGTACTTCATTATTTATTATGGTTATAGTTTCAATTATGTCAGGAACTTGTATTCAATCACCATGGTTCAGGCCATGACGTGGCGGTGGGGCTCATTAGCCTAGGGTGAGCCCAGCACCGTGGGCGAAGCTGATTGAGACGAGGGGGCTCTTTGTACCCCTCTTATAAGAAGAGGGGACAAAAGAGCAGGGGGCAAGGGGCGAGGACGGGAACCGCACCCCATTGTACTGTCCCGACGTTGGGAGGAGTTGTTCTGTGGTGCGGGACAACCCGTCTGTGGAGGTGGCGTCGTTCCCCTGAGGGGCTGACTAGCCATCGAGGTGCCCTGTTTGCTCATTAGATCCGGGGCACCTCACCAAAGGCGGCATTGGTGGCACTCGTCGGGTTTTAGTGGGTAGAGCTGCGTCCACTTACCAGCTTTCGGGCGCAGCGAGTCCCACATACGGGATACCTCAGAGCATTTCCCGTGGCTAAAGAAAAAAAAAGTGTCGCGAATGCCCAAGATACATTATGATTAATTACTTTTATATTACTAGTAGTAATTAAAGCCAAGCGCCAGTAATCTATGTCATATACCATTTATTAATGTCCCTTATAATTTGATATGCGATCAGCTTATTAGCTAAATACTGTAATAGTAGATCTAATGGCCAGATTTATATTAGGACTTGTACGGAATTATTTTCAAAATAGGGTTTATTCATGTATTATTATTATATAGTTACAGAAATGGTTATGAAGACAAAAAAATATTTTTATTATCATCCACACATCGAATTTGAGGAGGAATAAAAATTGTTGGCAGATCTGGCATTTCAGGATAACAAAATGTGTTTTTTTCATAGAATATTAGAAAATAATAGTTCCACTGAGTTTATTTCGCCGGTTCTTCTCAGTGGGCCTGCCTTGGAACCGGTGGTAGATTCAATTGACGTTCAAAAAGATACTCTGTTTGTACTATTTTGAATATATTTTTTTCTTTGATTTGATTTGTTGATTCTACACCGTAACTACAACGTAACTTAACTTAACGTAACGTAAACGTAACGTAACGTAGTGTAACGTATTATAGTTGTGTATTAATACGGTTATCAAAATGAGGTATTAAAGGTATGAAAGATAGACAAAATGCTTCTCGACTAATCTGAGCTGACCCTAATACTGTAACCGGCGCCGTCCTATCCTGGATCTAGCCGCTAATCGCTAGCGCCTGGAGCATAATCTACTTTGGTGTATAATTTATATAATAATCATTCGACTATGATCAATTATTCAAGGTTCAAACGTGACCCGCGTGATACAAAAGTACTTTTGAATTCATAAATGTAGCCTATACTATTGTTTTACTACCTAAACAATCTAGGACTCAAACTAGACTCCATAACTTATAATATTTTATTGTTAATCGTCTACCGGTGGTAGGGATGTGCTTTGCCGCGCTCTCGGCTGCATGGGTAACACTATCTTGCTTGTTTCTCCCGTGAAACAGCTTTGTTATATTACAGAGAGAAGGGCAGGATATGCAGTGTAATTACTGGCACCGAGACTTAACATCTTATGTCTCAGGATAGGCAACACATAAATGAGTTGCCTGGGCTCGAACCAGGTAAACTAGTTTCGGTTTATTGGCGACGTCGACCACTTACCATCAGCCCTGCAACTTTTGCAAATTTTTATTTAACAAATATTCATACTAAACGGTATTTTCGAATCGATACGATTTTTTGCCGACATTAAAGGAAAGAGCATTTATTATACAAGGGCTTTGCACACTAATGACTAATTAATACACTAATTCATTAAGAAAGAGGACAATCGTAATTCTCCTCTCGTGTATGTTAAATTGGACGCAACCCAATTGAAACTGTTTTATTCACCTGACGTGTGTGATGAATACAGATGTAATAGAAAAAGAAAGCTTTCAGTAGATACAGCATATAGGTTGATCAGGTTAGGTACAGGTTGATCACTATCCCCTCCCCCTGCTGTTTGCACGGGCACCACCTTGCTTATTTCTTCCGTGAATCAGCTTAGATGTGTTTCAGAACAGCCAGTATTACAGGCACCGAGACTGTCTTACGTCTCAGGATAGTCAACGGCGGAAATGCTTTGCGCATTCACTCGGGGATGGGTCGTCCCCGGCGATAAGTGGGACTCCCAGCGCTCCCCGCTCGCGCCGATATACCGTACTAAAACCACTGCAAGTTGCCTTAAGTTGTTTTAAGTGGAGTGTCCGGGATTTGACTAACACAGGATACCCCCGCGACCGGCGGGTTCCCACAAAAGGGCTCAATCAAAAATCAAAATCAAAATCAATTTTTTTTACTCAAATAGTACTAATACAGTATCTTTTTGAACGTCAATTGAATCTACCACCGGTTCCAAGGTAAGCCCACTGAGAAGAAGCCCACGGCGAAACAAACTTAGTGGAACTAATCTTTTCAAATAATATATATTAATAACAATTTTAACATCTTATCTTGAAATGCCCGGGAGGAACGCCTTATTCCCAGGGTGTGGTATCTTCCATGAAATCTTTTACTTTATAATATGCTTTACCACACAAACGTTCTTTAACAACTTTTTTGAATTTTTTTATGGAGAGCTTTTGAACGTTTTCTGGGATCCTATTGTAAAAGCGTATACGGTTGCCTTTAAAAGAATTGCTTACTTTCGAAAGTCTAATCATTGGTGCATGTAACCTGTGTCTATTACGTGTATTCCTACTATGAATATCACTTTTCTTACAAAATTCATTTATGTTTTTCCGGACATACAGTAAATTTTCTAAGATGTATTGAGGAGGTGACAGTCAGAATTCCTATTTCTTTAATTTTTTCTCTCAAAGATGAATAGGGAGGCAACTTGTAAATTGCACGAATAGCCCGCTTCTGCATCACAAAAATGTTGTTTATGTTGGCCGCATTTCCCCATAAAAGTATGCCATAAGACATAATGCTATTAAAGTAGCTAAAATATACTATTCGCGCTGTATCTACATCAGTAAACTGTCTTATTTTTCTTACTGCATATGCTGCTGAACTGAGTCTATTCGCCAATTTAGCTATGTGGGGACCCCACTGCAGCTTAAGATCTAAAGTTATTCCTAGAAAAACTGTGGAGTCCACCAATTCCAAGTTTTCACTGTCTAAGAGTACATTTTTTTGCAGTTGCTTAACATTTGACAAGGAAAATTTTATGCATTTAGTTTTTTTACTATTTAAAAGCAAGTTATTAACGCTAAACCAATGTACCATTCTCGAAAGTGTGTTGTTTACCTCGTCATAATTAGTTTCTTGTCGTTTGATTTTAAAAATAAGTGAAGTATCATCAGCAAACAACACTACCTCTTGACTATCTTTAACTAGGTAAGGTAAATCGTTTACATAAACTAGAAAAAGAAATGGACCTAGAATGGACCCCTGTGGGATCCCCATCTCTATTTTAGTCCCGGATGATCTTTTACCATTTATCTCGACCTTTTGAGTCCTGTTTTTAAGATAGGAATTCAAAAGATCCAGTGCCGTACCGTCTATCCCATAGTGGCGTAATTTCCTGATCAAGGTCTCATGCTGTACACAATCAAACGCCTTGGATAAGTCACAGAAAACTCCCAAAGCATCACGTGACTCCTCCCAGGCCTCATAAATGTGGTCAATTAAGTTGACGCCAGCGTCTGTTGTGGAGAGACCCTTTCTAAATCCGAATTGTTTTTTGTGCAGTAACATATTGGTTTCAAAGTAATATAGTAACTGATTTAACATAATTTTTTCAAAAATTTTACTAAATGAGGGGAGTATTGATATTGGTCGAAAATTTGTAACATCTGATGTACTGCCAGATTTAAAAAGAGGCAAGACTCGACTATGTTTCATTAAGTCAGGAAAAACGCCACTATCAATACATTTATTAAAAATTGTTGCTATATGGGGTGCAATTACATCAACTATGAGCTTAGTGACTTTTACAGATATTCCCCATAAATCTGGGGTATTTTTATTGTTTAATAAGTTAAATGCATTTAAAATATCTTTGGGTCCTATCTCTTTAAACTTAAAGTTAGCTTCACATTGTTTGACATTGGTTTTGAGCAATGATTCGGCAATTGCAGGACATGAGATTAAATTTTTTGTAGTCGAAATCGGGATGTCAGAAAAGTATTTTTCAAATACTGTCGCAACTTCCTCGTCAGACTTAATTATTCTATTTTCAATATTTAAATTAAATTCAGAGCTACGACTACCGACTCTCCCAGTTTCATCCTTTATTATGTTCCAAGTAGTATTCAGCTAATTGACCACAGTGATCAGAATTCAACTTGTTGATAATTTCTTTGTGGACAGGAGTTAAATTACTAAAAATATTATCAATACATGTAGTACATATGTACATAGCGGGAGCGCTCTGGTGCCCCTTCCCGTAGGAGAGCGCGGCGGCGACAGGCGGTCGAACTGCCGTAAGGGACCTGTGTGCGGCTGATCGGGGATCCGCCGCACGCGCGTAAGGTCTGGGCTATAAGGCACCCTTTGTGTTCAGGGTGCTTTAAGCGGAGAAAGTAGAGGGAAAGCCACCCCTTAGCTCCAGAGGAGAGTGCCAATGGGCACAGCGTCCGGGCCCGGTGCGGAAGGCACAGTTCCCGTTCTGGGCTCGTCTGAACGATGAGGAGGAACACCGCTGGGGTTTTAGTTTGGGTTAAAGTCCTACATAACCACCGGGTTCCCCCGGGCCCGGGGTATCATGATGATTTCCCAGCGTCAAAAAAAAAAAAAAAGTAACGCTGACCATATTCCGCCCTTCTATCTTCCGTAACGCTCTCGTCAGGTATTTACCAGCTTACTCACTAAGCGCATTGCAGCATTGACAACGAACTCATGCATGCAAAAATAACTGTGATCAGTTCAAATTAATTGCACATGACATCAGTGTTATAAAATAATATTATTAAAGTGTTTTATTATGAATGTTAGCGAATAATTTGTCTGAACGTTTTCCGGCGTGACGGTCACTTTTGCGCGTGATATCATCATTGGTCGTCATAACATGTCGTTCATCTTTGTTTAAATACAATGTAAAACTTTATGAAAAATCACACTTAAGACTCGTAAGCTAGTTAGATCTTGTATTGTTGTTATATTGTTTGTATATACACATATTACCATGACCTCGTTGCTTGTATGAATAATCTTGCCTTGTAAGGATTTATTTAAACATGAATCGGGTGTCGCGTTCGGGGGGTGGTAGGACCCGTGATGCGATCAGGTAGGGGTTCGAAATAAGATGCTGTAAGGGTACCTTATTTTAAAGCCGAAAGTTTTCTTCAGCTGACCCACGTTTCGACAGCGTATTTGTACGGTAGGGAAGGACACTGGCCTGACTGGTGACTCCTGGTGAAGATGGCTGGACACGGGGAGATCTCCACCGGTATTCAATGCCCGTAATTCAGCCGGTAATTCAGCCGGTCAGCTGTTGTGTTCTTCTTAGATTTAGATAGGTAGCCAAATTTAGTAAATTCCCAGCGGAATTTAAGCCGTGTTTTATTTATCGAGGATTAGCCTCCGTGGCCGAAGGCCATCGGCGGCGATGTCCCACAGACTCCCGTTGACAAGCCCGGCAGTCAAAAAAACCACAGAACCTCACCACATCCGATCCATCGTTCAAAAATCAACACGTTTTACAGTTAAATGTCAAACTGACGTCAATAGGTCGATAAACAGTCAATCGTTAACGTCAGTTAAGGATAGATGGCGCTTATTTATTGGTAGTGTTAAGTTTAAAACTTATTTATCTTTATATTATTTAATTATCAGCTTAAATTTAGGTAATGTGCAAGCGCAACGTTACACGAGGAAAAATTGGAAGAAGTCTTCCTTCTAAGACCCTGGCACAAATACTAAAGATATATTATCATTTCCTGCTCCTCTTAAAGTTCGCGCAAAAGGGCAAACTTTTAGACTTCCACATTTATAAAAATCTTTGCACTCACTGTTCCACAAAATCACTATACCTACTTAGGAGTCAGACCTACACTTCATAATCATCAGCCTCTATCCGTCCACTGCTGAACATGGCCTTCCTCAGACAATATCACAATATATTCAAACACTTATGGTGTTACAAATACATATAGATTATACAGATAAAACCTCTTCTGGACCACACGGCTGTATGTGATGTATGCAATGCCCCATTCGAAGATGGATAAGCGCCTAAAAGATTTGACGTAATTGAGAACGTACGCATCTCTTCCATTATCAACTTGCATTAGAGATTAATGAATAAAACATGTCTGTTTTATAAATATATAAATTTCAATATTTTTAGAATAAATGGTTTTGTGGGCAGATAAAACAAACCTTTTTACAATCGTAAATATGTGTGTCAATGATTATGAATCAACAATTTTAGTGTACATAAATATAGATGGATTCCGTGTTTAAAATCGGAGCGATTTGAAAACAGAATACCATCATGCGTTCAGTAATTTGTTAGATGGAGATGCTCAACCTTTAACAGGTTGATGATATATGTGCAGCTTCAAGGTTGGGGTCATCCGAAATGTTTAGCTGTGGATCACCAAGATTTAATGTTGATGACAATCTCAATCATTGTAATAGGACAGGATATTTACAATTATGATGACATTTGTTGTTAGGTCCAGTGTAGTAGGGGACGCAAAAATGTTGATAAATGATAATTCTTTTTTTTTGGTCATAAAATAAAGGTATGCGAATTTAAGTATACATGCATTAAAATATTTTTATTTCTCGTATATACACAAATATACATAGGTATATTGTTTTAATTTAAAACATGTTTTTGAAATCTTTACAAACACCGGTCTTTGATTGGAATTGTTACATTTTAAAACAATTAGACTAAATAGTGTTTGATTATCGCTAATGTACATTACGACCAATCGACTTTTAGACTTATATATTTTAATCCAATGACAACTTTAACATCATATTATAATATTAACAAAAATAATTTTATTTAAGAACTTATATATTTGTGTTTTAATCTAAAGACTTTTTTTACTCTGATGATTTTAAATTTGAATTTTTAATGCAATTTAAAAACTAGTTTCATACCCCTGCATAGTAAAGATGTCGGACATTATGTTGTACTTAGTAATATTTAACATTGGTTTATTTATTGCAGAGTGAGTAGTGCCAACTCTTAATTCCTTATACTAATCTTTCATCCATTATTAATGTGGTTTATTTATTGTGTTGGTTTAACGCAAAGTCCTAACGAAAGAGGCGTTTCGCTTTTAGTTTCTATGTCTCGTTAGTGCCTACGCTTCTCCTTTACGTATCCTGTGGAAGTCCACAGCTCCCGCGTCGGGCCGACCAGATGACGAAGAGAACACAGACGAAGAGCAGTAGTTTAGTGGGTAGAGTCTGCGTCCACCTTACCATCTTCTCGGGCGCAGAGAGTCCCACATAACGACCGACCGCAACAGTTGGGAAAAGGCTAGGCAGAAGAAGATGACATAGCTACAGTAAAGACATCTCTGACTCTCACTTTTTCGAAATTCATTCCCTAATTTATCAAAGAGGTAATAAAGGGTATAGGAGTTCGAATATAGTCGAAACTATACATCTGATTAAAGAAAATCTTTCACCAGTATAACCGGTGGGAGGGAAGCGCTTACCGGTGGGAGGGAAGCGCTGTGCCGCGCTCCCGGCTGCATGGGTACCACCGTCTTGCTTGTTTCTCCCGTCAAACAGCGTTGCTGTGTTTCGGAGAGAAGGGCAAGACAGGCAGTGTAATTACTGGCACCGAGACTTAACATCTTATGTCTCAGGATAGGCAACACATAAATGAGTTGCCTGGGCTCGTTCCAGGTAAACTAGTTTATGTTCATGGGCGACGTCGACCACTTACCATCAGGTAGCACGTTTGCCAGTTTGCCTACCCAACTAACATAAAAAAACGCTACGTTATCACCCAGTGACGTATAATAATAATAATTATCAGACCGGGTACGTGTAAATGTCAACACGGGCGACAGCAAGTTTCGAATATTAGACGAGTGACATATTATGAATTTCAACTGACCAAAATAGCACACTACGTCTCACGTTGTGGTATACTTTGATCGACTTTTTTCATTTGTTATGATTGTAAGAGTGTATGTACCATACATGAGAATATTTTTTTAATAATGAAATTTACACATATTAATGATTCGATATGATTAAGATAAATTTGTGAAAAAAATAATTATAACAATTTGATATTGCTACAATAGAAAGAACAAAACTGATTTATTTTTGTAATCAATACGAAAGTATTTTAACCGACTTCTAAAAAAGGAGGAGGTGCTCAATTCGGAAGTTTGTATGTTTTTATCGAACTGTTTCTTATAATTTATTTGTTTTATAAAAACGTGTTTTTATTTAATTTATACACATTGTGGAGGTTCTCCAGCTCAGCTAACGTATCACATCGTTAATCCCCTAACGGTTCCTGTTTATACGGCTACCGAAGACATTGATTACGAACAAGCTCATTGAATCCGTCGGTGGGTTGTCCATTACAGATTTTATCAAGGTCCGGTCGAGTGAGCCCGATGTCATTTATAAATGTAAAGATGCAATAAGATTGGTTCACCCAGTGTGCAGTGGTCTGAAGATTTTCCACGTTTGAAAGCTTGGCGCATAGTCAGTAGTGCACGCTCGCTCCGCGACATCGACGCGCATAGCACGGAAAAGTCGCGACCGAATTTGTGACCGCAAGTGTAAATAATTTAAATAAAGAATAAAAAAGTTTCAAACGGAAATGTGTTCTAGAATACCGCGTAAATTAGACGAGCCGTTTTAAAAAAATGTTATCGCTGGCAATTATATCGGTGTAGTGATGTAACCGTCAACGACAATCCGATGTTAATTTGATCACTGTCGAACATCGATTTGATGAACGGCCATTCTTGAGGCACTTTTTTGTCCGTTAAGCTTTAGCATTAGCGTTAGGGTTGTCGATATAATATAGATATTGAAAAAAATTTTAACTCATTTAGTAATTAGACTCAGCGTTTCGATTAGGTTGAAAATAAATTTGACACGTAATTATTTAGAGTAAATATTATGTTCTCATATCGATGTTAAAGTTTTTTATGATGATCTAAATAAATATATTTTATTTAGATTTAAAATATTTAAATAGTAGTGTTTTATATTATTTTTGCGTAAGTTTTTGTTTTTATCTAATTTATTTTATATATGATTTAACTGTGCTGATTATAATATTTTTTGATACGATAAAGACGTACCGTACACGTAAAAAGTTGATTTAGTTATGTGGTAAGCTCGTAAGATCTTTTTGCAGATATCAGGCAGGGTAATTTATTTAAATATATATACATATATACAATTTATATTCGCAATAGACATTTATATGATTCTCTAAAAAGTCTGCCCTTCACGGAAATAAAATCCGCAATACGTGTGTTAATGGCAAGTCCCATATTATAATATATACACAGGATTATAATATAACAACCAAAGCTTGTGATGTAATATTATAATCCTAATAATATTATAAATTCGAAAATTTTAAGTTTAAACGGCTAAACCAATTTAGCTGAAAGTTGAAATGGGATTGGAACCTATGTTAGGTTACATTTTATCCCGAAAAATTCCAAGTTCCTAGGGGAATTACATTTGCCTTATTATTAGTTCCTAATAATTAATTCATAATTTGAAATGTAATACATGAAGTAGGTAGGTAATTGTCAAACGCACAAAATTTATATAACGATTGACTGTTTATCGACCTATTGACGTCGTGTTTCTAATTTGCTCAAAATCGCTAAAATTACTTCCTTATAATAATAAAAATATATATCGTATTTACATTCAAAGATTACAAAGAAACTAAAACTAAAAAACCTTAAAAAATATAATATAATAACTTAATTATATTAATAAAAAGGAGTCCCTTTAGGCAAGGTCCCGAAGATACTGGCAGCGTTCCCCCTTTGAATTGCTAGACTAATTCTTTGTCCGAGGTAGCTGCTAGCGATTTTGAGCAAATTAGAAATTTATATAATAAATAGAGATGTACAATATCAGACGTTTGCATTTTATAATATTAGTAAGGATAAACACTACTTTTGTTTGTTTTTTTGTCTCATTCTGGCAAGGAAATACAATATGCTACTTTTTTAAACTCGGGCTTAGCTGCAAGCATCAGCTAGTTCTTATATTATTAATATGATGACCTCTGTGGCTCAATGGTTAGCGCGCTGGCGCTCAAGCCGGAGGTAGCGGGTTCAAAAAACCGCCAGGAAACAAAAAAGTTTTCTGTATTCCTATGTCATTTCATACATATATTATATTATTATTATATTATAATTCCAAATATCTTAGATATAGTTTTTAGACTTAGTAATTTAAATTTTTTGTAAAAAGTAATTAAAATTCAGGCTAAATTTGTGAATAATTTATTATTATACAAAATGACTACATAATATAATAAATATTGACTGAATTATTACATCCATTTTGAATTCCTCATTTTGCCATGGAACTAAAAATAAGTTAATATGGAAGTGACATGAGGGGGCGTCCATTAATTACGCGAGGTTTTTTTTTTTGGGGGGGGGGAGGGGGTCGAGCAGAATCTTACCCAAACTCACTTGTAGGAGAGGGGGGGGGGTCTCAACAAATATCACGTAAATTTTTTTTCGCTAGAAACAGTATGTAATTACAAGAAAATAGGGTCAAATTATGGTAAAACATATTTCTTGATTATAATTCTCTCCACGGATAGTGCACTGATTTAGAATAAGTGTTCTTTAATAATTTTAATAGTAAATTATATTGTTCAACTATATCACTATGATTTTAGATTACAGTCAGCGAACTTAAGACTCGTACGTCTTTATTAACTTCATTAAAGAAAAAATAAATTGTCTTTTGTATAATAGGTCCACAACATTTACATTAAAATACGCGTTTAGAAATATCTCACGAGATTCGAACGGAGGGGAGGGGGTCGAGTCAAATCTCACAATATCTCACCAATGGGAGAGGGGGGGGGGGTCGAAAAATCGTCAAATTCACCTCACGACCTCACGTAATTTATGGATGTCCCCTGACGGGATCGAATTCAGCAATTCCTCTTATATTGATCACTTTTGACCGCGTTATTTTTATATAGGATTTGTTTAAGTAACTAATATAATACTTTTCGAGTCCTCCAACACAAACAGATTATAAAGTTCCTTAAACTTTCGTCACTTCAATAGGAGAATATTAGATGTGCTGACTAAATAATTCAGACTAATCTAGAAACTGCTATCGGTACGTAAGTCTCCATATCTTCAATTTACAAGACTTTATAGCCAATTTACATGTCTCTGATAATATTAATCTGGCATGTCGTAAGGTATCCGTCGGGAGAACGAAACCAGGATAATTATGATATGATTTCCAACAAACAGGTATGGAAATGGCGACCTAATAATTTTACTTTCGGTGGCACAATAACAGTAAGTTTGATAATAGAGTGCATTCTAGAATCTCTTATATCAATATAATCGAAACTTCTCGCAAAACATTATGTCGGAACTATTTTTGTGTTTTTGCTATTATTTAGTAATTACTAGCAGACCCGGCCACGCGTTGCTATGACAAAGATATACGTAAAATTATTGTTTATTAATAAAATTGTGATTATAAATTGAGACATAAACTATCCTATCTCTGAACTGTGTGCAAAATTTGGTTAAAATCGGTTCAGTAGTTGAGGAGTTCATCGCGGACAATGTGCGGACAAACAACGTGACATGTAATTTTTTCAAGAGTATACAACACATTAAAAATTTCAAGGGCTAAGTGTTAATCAATATAATATTATGTATAAGCAGTTGAAAAATATTCAATCGCATACGAAGTATGTTTAGGAATATTAAATTCTCCAATTTAATTTTATCACAATTTTTAAATGTTATTAGGTGCTAAAAATATAAAAAAATCGGGGTTTTTTTAGATATCAGTCTTTTCGCTTGCATTCATAATTATTGGTCAAAGGGTCATAATACAAAGGTTTTTTTATAGCATGGGAGGGCAAACGAGCAGTCGAAGCTTTAGACTACCGACGCCCATAGACATCCGCACAGCCAAAAGTTATGCAAATGCGTTGACCTCCTTTTCCCTATCCCCCCAATGGGCCACCGGAAACTCACAAACCGCACGAAACTTGACGTCGGTGTTATGTGAGCGAGAGGTACCACCCCGGTCGTAGTAGTATGGCACTGCCTCTTACTCTTTTAATATATTTGTAGGTAAGTTTTAAGATTTGCAATAGGAAGGCTTAAAAGCAAAAAAAAAAAGAGTTATCAATGTTCTTTTTAATTTTATTCTTTTCGTTGCTTAAGCCACCTTTGGATTAAGTCTATTTGTATTGGTTTTATATATGATATAGCTTCTGTTGATAATTTCAATAAATAATGAAAAACTGCTCAAAACAGGATGTTTCCCGTTTTTTTTCACTTTTCGATCTACTACGATCATCTTGTGAAATAAACCAGGTTAGGTTCAAATCTAACAAAAATATGTTTGTAAAACTATAAGGGCAGTGAACAGAGTAATTTCTCTCTATCTGCTTCCTTATATCAAAGCGGTAACGTGATACCGTTTTAACTGTTTCCATTAACTAGTTCGTTCATCATTTACTTACTTTAACTAAACTACTATTTATTTATATTTATCTACTCCATTTCCATGTATAGCTGATATAGTGTGTATAGATACAATGTCTGCATTTTCATGCTGAGATTTGTTCCAAAATCTTTGTTTATTTGTACTAATGGCGGGTTTAAAAAGGAAATATATTTTAGAATAGTGTTTAAATGCCAAGTTAATACTTCATATATAAGATATCAGTTCGTTTCTTCGACCCATCGCGTGACGGGTTTGAATCCTTCAACACGTTGCTACTGTACATTTCTTTAAATTATCTTGTTCTATCATTATTTTCAATCACTTTTTTTTTCTTTAACTCCGGGAAATGCACTGAGGCATCTCACGGGGAAGTGGGCCTCTCCGGGCGGGTATGTGGGACTCGCTGCGCCCGAAAGCTGGTAAGTGGACGCAGCTCTACCCACTAAAACCCGGCGAGTGCCACCAATGACGTCTTTGGTGAGGTGTCCCGGATCTAATGAGCAAACAGGGCACCTCGATGGCTAGTCAGTCCCAGTGAGGTTCCCGACCTCACCCCTCGCCCCCTGCTCTTGCGTCCCTTCTTCTTATAAGAGGGTTACAGAGAGCACCCTTGGCTCAATTAGCTTCGCCCAAGGTGACAACATAAATGTTGCCTAAACTATAGTTTTAATACCTAAATAATCCTGCAAAAGTCAAAGTCAAGGCCTGAACCATGGTGGGGCATTATTTTCAATCACTTTTCTAATAACGGATAATAAATGTTTTCTACTTGAATTGGCGTAACGTGGTGAACTTAAAGTTTACAAAAGTCAATTCGATGTTTAGATTTATTTATTTTTTTATGTCAAAAGGGGGCAAATGAGCAGTCGGAGCCTTATGGTGACTACCGACGCCCATACACATCCGAACAACCAGAGGTTATGCAGATGCGTTGCCCACCTAGGTAAAAACCTTTCCCCCACCATGGTTCAGGCCTTGTCGTGGCGGTGGGGCTCAGTAACCTAGGGTGAGCGGTGCACCTTGGGCGAAGCTAATTGGGCCGAGGGGGCTCTTTGTACCCCTCTTATAAGAAGAGGGGACAGAAGAGCAGGGGGCAAGGGGTGAGGATGGGAACCTCACCCCATTGTACTGTCCCGACGTTGGGAGGGGTTGTTCTGTGGTGCGGGACAACCCCTCTGTGGAGGTGGCGTCGGTCCCTTGCGGGACTGACTAGCCGTCGAGGTGCCCTGTTTGTTTTCTAGATCCGGGGCACCTCACCAAAGGCGGCATTGGTGGCACTCGCCGGGTTTTAGTGGGTAGAGCTGCGTCCATTTACCAGCTGTCGGGCGCAGCGAGTCCCACATACCCGCGTGGGAGACCCACTCCCCCGCGGGATGCCTCAGAGCATTTCCCGGCGAAAAAAAAAAAAAAAAAAAAATAGGTAAACACCTTTCCCCCCCCAATGGGCCACCGGAAACTCACAAACTGCTGTCACTTTACGCCGTTATCATTAGAGCGAGAAATACCACTCCGGTTATGCTGGGCCAATTCGGCTGCAATGCAGCATGACCTCTTACTATTTTAGAGGTTATCAGAACAAAATGACAGAATTTAAATTTAATTAACATGAAATGATTTGTCTTTGGACTATACATAAAATATGAATCCACGTTTCGTATTCATAACCTTCAAACACGCAAGCTATAAGTTTGACTAAGTTGTAACGGCTTATAGGGTTGTCAACTAAATATTGATCAGCTGACTGTTATTGAAGTTAGTTTATTAGACTATTTTTCACCTATAAATGGTTAGAAGGATGCCGGTTGTAAGGCGTGTTCGTCTGCATAGTACCACCATCTTGCTTCTTATTGAGTAGCGTAGTTGTTCCGGAAAGAAAGACAAGATAGGCAGACACCTAACATCTTGTCTTAGAACAATCGTCATGGATGAGATCTCTGGACACAATAAAGGAAGAGCCTTGAGTACACTCGTTTATTTTGGTTGATTACTAACCATACATACAAATTTCTCATAAAACCTGAATCTTAAATCTAAAGTTTTATTCACCGTAGCTTGTTTAAGCAAAATTACAGGTGACAGGTAACAGTTATACGTGTTTATAAACCTCATTGTAAGTGAATTCTTGTGTTTAGAAATCCGGTGGCAGAGGTTTGTAGACTTTCGCCTTTATACGGTACTTTTAGGAAGAACACTGGCAACTCAGCTAGGACGTAGGTATGTTTTTGTTCATTATAGGGCTTAAAATCTACGATTTTTAATGGTTATATAGAAAAAATATTTGTATTGATGTCCATTTCAGTAAGTTACTTTTTTTCTCTTATTTTTTTTTCGTCATAAAAATCTGATGATAATATGTTCGATATAATATGTTCCAACGTCCCCTATGAATACAGCTTTCTCACAGTAGGTAATCAGGATTGTCAATGAAGTTATTGTTTTTATTACATCAGATGACTTGTCACCTAAAGATGATAGGACTCAGCTTCATCAAATAAATTCTGTTCTACCCTTCTATGCTTTTGCACATTTCTATATGAAAAAATACGCGAGATGATGACGACAGCCGTATATTTTGTTTTTTATTTGAATGCGACAGAAGTACGGTTATCTTTAAATATATAATGATTCTATGCATGTGTGTGTTACTAAGCTCCTCCTAAGGCTAGATCAATTTTGATGAATTTTTTCTTGCCTTCAAATGGATTCGATTCGCTTTAGATTGAAGCACAGGATAACGACCGTTAGTATTATACAAAAAGATCGATCAATTATTTCCAAAGACAAACAGTAGTTTGTTTGTATATCAATTGCGGGTAGCCCAGTTAACACAATTGCTGTCATGGGCGATGACTGAAGAAGACGTACGCAGCCTGTAATTACGTGTTCTGAGCGACTGTGACGAATTCTACAATAAAAAATTGTCTGTCATTCATGGCGCGACACATTAGGTATAGCGTATACTACAATAACTTGGTTTTGTATATAAAATAATTTAGATAATTATTTAAAACCATATTACCATGTTTTTCACTTTTATTTCGCGGAGCTCGATATTTTGACATTATCTACGAATGTCTTGTTCACGTGACACGTTATAAATAATTTTAGTAGTCCAGTTTTGAATAATTTTAGTAATGAACACTAACTTAAAATCCTATAGTGTAGTAAATTTTTCCGCGAACTCTACATAATAATAAATTTAGATTTTATTTTTAAATTATAATGAGTCAAAAATAATTGTTTATGTGATAGCATAGAAATTAGAAAGAGTTTAAAGAAATTAATGTATTTGTGTAAAAGGAATCTGTTTGGCGATTTTTTATCCGCGATTATGATGTTACGTATGTACTTTATCTGTAGAGATAGAAACATAATAAAAAGTGATTTTAGGAC
Organism: Helleia helle; assembly: GCA_963853865.1. Lineage (NCBI taxonomy): Eukaryota > Metazoa > Arthropoda > Insecta > Lepidoptera > Lycaenidae > Helleia > Helleia helle. Next base: position 10,329,942 of record OY971433.1, on the reverse strand, counting down.
GACGATAGCAAAAATAATCGAATAATATATATAAAATGTTAATGTAGTAATTTTAAATATATTTTACTTTATTACCCGATACTAAATGTTTATTTGTAATAAAAATATTTAGACATTATTTTGTGTTATACAGAAATCGCAATTTTCCGCCAATGCCGGAAAACTTGTGTTTTTTATGTTATCATGACCTTGAATTGATGTTTTAAGGGTAAGAAAAATATTTAATTATTTATCTCTTAATATTTGCACTGTTTTTTTTTGCCACATATTACTTATATGACTTTAGTATACGCCGTGCCTAAGTGTCTAAGTGTCAATTTTTCGACAAGACTATTAAAAGCGCGACGCGTCGTAAACACTTCACAACAGGCGATCCACAAATTGAGGTTATTATTAGGTTGATTAATCTGTTAGGTCGGTTACCTACTCGTCACTATAGGGCTATAGGGCTGTACATTTCATGATCAATAGCTTTAACGGATTTGATTGCGATTTATTAAGAGTTTTACATCCCGACGTTTTGGATACTTTACAATTTACATCAACTATAGTCAAAAATCAAAATATAAAATCCGTTAAAAGTTGTTTCGTTATGAGTGAAATTCGCGTAAACGTTAGAAAACAATTTGTAAAATATATCAATTTGACATGCACAATTTAAATAAGGGCGCGGCTCCATCACGGCACACGGTGAGGCTACGAACATTTATCGAGTTTCACTCTGTAAGAAAATGTATGTGTATGAAATGATTTTTTCCACTGCAACCCACGGACACGCTACGTATTAATTAATTGACTTTTTCTTGCAAGTGACATTTAAACGCACGTGCGTAGCCTCTGCGTACGCCGCGGTGCAGCCGCGTCTTTAATGCTGCTGACAACGAGCTAATTCTTTTATATTCTTTTTCATTATCATCGTCACCATTATATCCACTGATGCCCCTTTCAATTAACATCAAGTCAGACGAGACGATTCCTTGTCATCCGCTTCTATTCTATACACAGATTCTATACTCATATGAAAGAATAGCAAAGTTAACATATTGTTTGTAACTCGTCGCGGAGTTAAGAAAGTTATTATCTTTATATATATTATATATTTCTTGTGTGCGTGTGTTTATCACTGAACTCCTCCTAGACGGCGGTACGATTTTGATGAAACTTTTTGTGTGAGTTCAAGGGGATTCGAGGATGGTTCAGATTCATAAAAAAAAATCTGTACAGGACAACGTCTGTCGGTGCCACTAGTATAATATAATATAGTGGTGATTAGTTGTCATCGCTACATTGTCAACAACTGTTTTAATTCTTCCAATATCTTTTCAATTGAATTCGTTGCGAAAGTCAATATTTCCAGGAACCTCACTCGTCTGATTGAACGCCGACGTTGATTTATATTATACCGGTGTCAAATGTAGAGAAGTCTATTGGTCTATGATTGGTAGGAATGAACATATTGTAGTGCCTGCTGACGGTATGACTGAATGCAAACGTAATAATCACTTGACGTGATAATGTCTCTATAAATCGATTAACGCCGGCTGCACTCACAAAAAAGCATGCTAACATTCCGCCCGAGCGCAGCACAAGCCGTCCCGAGCCGAGCACGATCGGCCTAAGCGTTTGGTTTGTGACACATTATGATGTTATCACGTAAAATAATCATCGTTGGTAAACTGACTTTACAGACAACAGGCTTTTATCGTCTAATTTATATTTATTAAAAATATAATTAAAAAAATTGTCATTAAAATAAATCTAAATTTATAAATCCGTTTTAGAGGAGCTTCAAACATAGCAAAAACTACGTAAAGTACATTTTCCAGTGCTCTTTTCATCTATTCAAGACTTCAGAACTCTATTTTTTTTTAAAATAAATATTTATAAATAATCACAGTAAGCCCCAACTCAAGCTCATAAGAACTTTTTTAGATACTAAAGAAATAATTTAAAGCTATTTATATGTATGTACATCCATAACCCGGTAAAGACATGTAACATTCATAATACGAATCTCGCTCATAGGCTTCCACTAAGTGTATCCGCTTTGTCGGAAGTCGAACTTTCGATCTCTACGTGTAGTACCTAACAGTTATTTGACTATACCTCACCGTGATATCATCATATCACTCCCCACCATGGTTCAAGCCTTGTAGTGGCGGTGGGGCTCAGTAGCCTAAGGTGTGCCCAGCACCTTTGGTGAAGCAAGTTGAGCCGAGGGAGCTGCTCTTTGCACCCTGATGATTTTTTTATGAGAAGAAGGGACAAAAGAGCAGAGGGGCGAGAATGGGAACCTCACCCAATTGTACTGTCACGACGTTGTTGTTCAGTGGTGCGGGACAACACCTCTGTGGAAGTGGCGTAGGTCTCTTGAGGGACTGACTAGCCGTTATGGTGCCCTCTTTGCTCCTTTGATCCAGAGCACCTCACCAAATATGGCATTGGTGGCACTCGCCGGGTTTTAGTGTGTAGAGCTGCGTCCACCTTACCACCTTTCGGGCGTAGAGAGTCCCACATACCCGCCTGGGGACACCCACTCCCCCGCGGGATGCCTCAGAGCATTTCTCGGCGTTGAAATAAAAAAACAATTCACTAGAATATCGGTGATCGATGTTATCAATTTTATCATTAACGTCAACCCTAATGTTTTTCTAAAGGGGACATATGCCTATTTCAGTGTGTCATCGCTTGATCTGCGTAAGACTCGAGTGTCATCGGAGTCTTCAGATTTCACACATAAATATCGGTTAATAGAACATGTGCGCGGAACACATGTTATAAACTTATGCCAACCTGATAAAACTGAGATCACATTTTTTCATTCCTTCCTTGGTGATATTATAATACATGTACCTATTACCAATTACTATAGGTATTTGAGCGTTTTTTACTGTATGAACATAAATATTTTATTGAAAAATAACTTTTACCTGTAAATAAGGACGAATTAGACTTAGATATACCTGCAATGATGTTAGCGTGTTACCATGAAAATAATAGTAGATTTAAACACAACTCCATAGGAACGTACACTTAAATATACAAAATAAATCGGTTGTCTGTAAAGTCGGTTTGCTGACGATAGTTAAACGTGACAACGTCATAAGAAAATGGAACGCCTCAGAGCGAGGTAACGCCGCATGCGTCATGTTTTTTCGTGCGTGCAGCCGGCTCCATCGAATTATAACCGGTAATGTTTTGTGTTTTGTATGAAAACAAATATCGCCTTGAAAGAAAACAAAATTTGTGACACGACCGCCGCGCCGGTTCTGCGCACTGATTGGCCGATGGAACGTACGTACAGATCACTAGTTTTTTGAATTGCTATTACGTCAGTGACAAATCACTGAGTAGTTTTGGATTTTTATAGCACACATACCTACCTACTTTATATGCTCGATGGCAGGAACTGACAAAAAGCCAATATAATCTCAATAGTATAGTATGTATATGTTGAAGGATAGGCGATATACATTTACGTTAACCCTCACCATACAGTAAATTTCAACAAAGATAATGTTCCCGTATAGAAAACATTATTTATGACCCGTTTAAACTGTACGTCGATAAATCTTTTGATAATAAATATCTAACTTGTAACATATCATCACTTACCCCTGTTAAATCGCTATAAATAATAAAAAAAAGTGCTATGGATTTATAGAATAATCACATATGTCGAATCGATATTCGACATCCAACTATATATACATGGGTGATGATCTCCTTGTAACATTTAGTCTAAGTTGAATCGAATGGGTTATTAGCCGTCTTGGCGTTCATTTAAATAACTATATTTCTAGCAGAAGACGCACTTTTTACACGCTTTATATAATAGCTTCACCTGTATGTTTGTATGTTTGTAACCGACTCCTTTAGACTTGATTTTGACTCACTTCTAACGACCAGACTTTGTTCAAACTTTGTAGATTTATCGAGGACCGATGACAATACAATAATTTGATAAAATTATTCCAATATCCTGATCAGGATAATCAGGATAGCACATGTTAGGAAGGCGTAAGGCGCGCAAGTTACCTACATCACTTATGTTGTTTTTAGTCTCACTAATTTCTAAAGTGATTGTTATTAGTAGAGTACTTTAAATTAATAAAACCTTTAATTTAAAAATCGTCACTAAAAAGTAAAAAATAAATTATAATGATGATGAATGGATGATTTACCACGTCATTATTGTTACTTTTGAAGCCGGTGTCGTATTCGTTGATGTACCTACCTCCCTACCTACCTTGGCTGACACCGACTCCAAAAGTAACAATAATGACGTGGTAAATGCAAAGATTGTATATTAGTAGAAGAACAAGTTGATTATAAATTGTAGGCACAAATATTACGGAAATTATATTAATCCTTTTTTTTTTTTTAATTTTGAAGTCGGTTTTAATTTTTGTTTAATTTTTTTTTTATATTATGCCTCGTTACATCGAACATAATCACCGGAATAGAGGGGTAATGAATTTTGTATGAAAGCGGTTATTTATGCTCGATGCCTCGTTAATAATAGAAATTAATCATAATAATAACAATTGTACATTTTAAGTCTTGTAAATAAATAATTTTATATTTATTTTAATATCTAACTTTACTTGTTACGTTCATGTTATTTTTTATTGAATACAATATACTTACCTATAAAAAGCACAGATAACATAGATTAAAAAACTTATGTTACGTCTTTTTCAAATTGGGAACGTAGGTACCTGAGAATATGTACTTGTATCTTAAATAAATAAAAAATAATCGAACTATTACTAACTTAATTTATATCACGAATATTAATACTTTACATAGAATTTCACATTACTTTAATCAAATTTGGGACTTTTTTGAATGGTAACACTGGTACCATTAACGGTAAGGGCAAAGGACTTGTATCCAGTTCTTAATAAATAAATAAAAAACTATAATTGATATAATGGGGCACAGGGCACGTGGCGTTAGGGTTACTACAAGTTGATGTACGGTTATTATTTACCGTGGCACCGGAGGAAATTGGTCAGACATATTTTTATTAATAATATAAAAAAGATGGCCGCCTTTATAAATGGAAGATATATTGTGGTACAATAATTGGATCTCTTTTGTGTAGGCTTCAACATTATTTAATGTTCAAGTGTGTTGGTACTTATATTATATACTAATTTTGTAGTTTTCATGCTATTTTTCTTACTTTGAAATAGGGTTATAATACAAATTTATTTATTTAATAATATGATCATTAAAATATCAAATACATATTGTCATGGTATAAAATCTAATAAATATAGAATAATAGTCTTTTAGAGTAGGGACAATTCACACACGGCCATAGCTGATCCCAAACCAGGCAGAGCCTGTTCTTATGGTAACCAGACAACTGATACATACTTATATCCTTCTAAATACATATGTATGTATTTTATCTATATCGTCTATATCTATATTGTAATTTATATATAATATGTCATAGATGAATTACATCCGGACACAGAACAATTAAGGTTATGTTAATCACATAAACATTTGTCTTGGGTGGGAATCAAACCCACGACCTTCTGATTCAGCGGTCAGGGTCACTAACCACTATGCCAACAGGCCAATCATATAATTAATTTTAAAAACAGCGTTTGGATATCGATAAACAGCGTGATTATCTTTTAGAATTTCATCTTGCAGAGCTTTTATTCGTGACATTCAGTCTATTGAACGTCCATCAGTTTTAAATAACAATGAGACTAATGATGATCCTGTTCGTAACTACATTAATAATCCACAATGTTATATAACGTTTTATTCTTAATAATTATACCTAACATTATACTAAATGTATCATAAAATAAATTCTTATCTAAGACCCCAAACTTAAAAGGTTTATTTAAATAAGAAGGTAAATAATATATCTTCATGCGTAAATAACCTTTCTATAAATAACTAAGTCAAGTAGGAGAATAAATTTACTAGAGCCACCACTCTACCAGTACTTACGTTAAGAGGTAAACATTAAGTTAGGTAAAAATATTGCTTTTACGAGACATATTCATAAATTCCTTCTTACATACTTTATACAGAATTTATTCCTAAGTGATTTACTTGACTCTTATTTATTTATTGTGTCGTATGTCTCATTAATTTATGAAAAAATGTATAAACTTCTTTATTTACGCCACGTGTTGTAGGTGTGCTTAAACAGTTCATATTTAAATCCAATACAAAGAAAATGTATATCAATATAAATAACAAATTCAAAAAAAAAAAATTAAACAAAAATTATAACCGATTTCAAAAAAAAAAAAGTAATAAAATGATCGCGTTTCTTTAATTTTTGTGTCTACAACTAATAATCATCTTGTATTTCTACTAATGTACAAACTTTGCATTTGGCCCTTTCAAACAAAAAAAGAATTTTGAAAATCGGCCCACAATTGACGGAGAAATCGGTGTATATGCATTAAAAAATGCCGATCGAATTGAGAACCTCCTTCTTTTTGTTTAAGTCGGTTAAAAAAGAATACCATTTCTAAATACAAAAGTTTTTTCTTTGTCAAGTGCAGACGGTAGTGTCATTTAGTGGTTGTCAATGAAAACGGGCTCCTAATATTTTCAACCTTTATGCAAGTTTTTCTCAATATGATCGAACAACATTTTATGGATTTTATTTCCGTTTATTGAGATTATTAAACATCCTTTTCGGATATTTTACAGCAGTGGTTCCTAACATCTTCCTGACCAGATACCACTTTAAATACAGAGCTATTTTCAGGGACCACATATTTAAGCGTCCAAATAAAAATAAACGTTAATCAAAACATTCAACGTAAGTAATCATAAAATTTTTAAAGTAATCTAACTAATATTAGCTAACAGTGATATAATTGAAAACATATAATTTTTAATGATGAGATCTATACGAGTTTTGACCTTGCATCTATTTTATTCATTAGCAAATGGGGTTAAAACCGGCACAGCCTTTTGGTTGAATTTCAAAATATTTCGCCGACCATAATTTCGATCTTGTGCACCAGTGATGTTCCGCGGACCACTGGTTGGGAACCACTGCTTTACAGCAACCATGGTGGAAGGACCGACCTCTCCAAAGCCTCATGTTGTTTCTATAAATGTAGTTATAACCGATTCATATTTAATATTACTTATATGATTGTATGAATTATCTAGCAATTCTATCGTGTTCATGTTTCATATAACTGTTAGTCGTGACATAATATGATGTTCGCATTAGGTATAAACACAAGATAAATATTTCCGCCGCGGCAGTAATCAATCCGAATGTATTAACGACGGACTTTTACAACTTCATCCTTTAGCTCGAGCATTAACTTAGCGCAAATGTGATACTTAATATCTCAATGCCGATGGACTTTTATACGATTGAAATGAGAAATTTCAATCATTTATAGGAGAATCTCTAGCATTCCTAATTAAAATTTCAGATGTCATTTTTGTTAAACAACTCCATTTTTTTACTTTTAATGAATATTATTTTTAAGTCAATATCATCACTTATTTCTTAAAAAAAAGAAACAACTGTAATATATAAACAAATAAACATGAATCTGTAACTGCTTTTTTGGTACAATTTATTGAGGTGCTTTATTTACGTTTTAATGTATTTAGCTTATGTAGTTGCCTGATTACCAAACAAAATATAATGGTAATGAGTTTTAAGCTAATTGAGCTAACTACTCATTGAACTTCTTGTTCTAACCTTTTTTCCGAAGCTCAAAGCTACTTGGAGCAATAATAGTAGAGACTAATGGGTAATATGTTATTTAGTTATTAACTCCGAGAACCACACAGTCTGTAAATCTGTGTGAGTGCACGCATATGTACACATATAGCATGTCCCTCCTTTCCCACACTGCACATATTAAGAGGTAGTGACATGCTGCTTTGCAGCCGAATTGGGCCGGCACCGAGAGTACCTCTCGTTCACATAACACAGGCGTCAAGTGACAGCTATGCTTGTGTGGCTTGTGAGTTTCCGGTGTTCTATTGGGTGTAGGGGGGGAGGGGGATAGAGAAAAGGAGGGCAACGCTTTTGCTTAATCTGGGGATGTGTATGGGCGCCGATAGTCGCCACAAGGCTTCGACTGCTTGTTTAGGTACCCTCCTATGCTATAAAAAAATATAGTCTATAGGAGGTTGTGTAGCGTTGTCATGTCTCATTTTCCAAGTGCTCTATAATCATTTGTTTCCTAAACATTATAATCCATTTGCCCACTGCATATTCTAGTTTCAATGAATAGCATCACAGCTGTTGAAAACTTGGCGTGTGGCCATCGGTTTACGTTCTAAGAAGCATTTAAAGTATGCGTTCAGTAGACTGCATTAAACAATCTGTTATGGCCGTAACGTCAAAACATCAAGTAAATAAATTGATCTATCTTAAAATTTCCGTCACGGGCAGTGCTATTTTTGTATATAAGAAATGTTGGTTCCCCTGGACTTGGGGGACGATCTTGTAAAGAGCGCGTCTGGCGTTAGACTGGTGTAGTGATTAGGTGACTGTACTTACACTATGCGGTCTTCTATGGGTTCGAATCTTGCCAGAATATTGGTATAGAGATTAATAATAATATCTATGGACACTTTTTACACCACTTCAATCTGGTCCCGTGGTAAGTTCACCAAGACCTTGTGTTACGGGTTGTGGGTACCAGACGATGGAAATATATTTAATACTTTTATACTATAATATATTTAAGATTTTTATTATATAATACACATCCATGACCCAGGAACACAGAAAAGTTTTTGTTCCCTGGTGGGATTCGAACCTGCTACCTCCGGCTTGAGCACCAACGCGATAACCATTGAGCCATAGAGCGCACGCACATGCTTAACGCGATATTTAGTGTTAAATCTTTCCCTTTTATTTCACGAGCTCATTGTTCAAGAGTCTGACTTATTTTCGTAATAAAAAAACAAGAAATGTATCAGCTACTGGGAGTAGTATAACAGGTTGCGTATGAAATAAAAAGGCACAGACAATCGATGTAACACTTTGAATCGTTAGTACATACTAAATTACCTTACATTATACATAGCAATTGAAAGTTTTCTCATATGGCCAATTTAATTACACGAGCTGTCACGCCAGCGAGGGTGGCGCTAGTGTGCAGTCGAATTATTAATTAAGTTTAGAGAGACCCAATTTGAAAACTCATTGCGAATTCCAATTCAATTTCCGTTAGGTTTTACTGATTTGTAGGGGTTAATATATATTACTCTTTGCACACAAAATATTACTGATAAAATTCTAAATAATCACAACAATTTGCGAAGTTCATTTTTTATATTAATCAATATTCAATAGAGAAGTAATAAGAAACGTAAAGACAATGACTGGTCTGTTGGTGTGGTTAGTGACACTGACTGCTAAACCAGAAGGTCGTGGGTACGATCCCCACTCAGGACAAATGTTTGTGTGATGAGCATGGTCATTTGTTCTGGGTTTGGGTGTAATTTATGTATAAATTGTATAAATTTAGAAATTTGTAAGTATGTGTCAGTTGTCTGGTTACCATAAGAACAGGCTATGTCTAGTTTGGGATCAGATGGTCTTGTGTGAGTTGTCCCAACATAATAATATTATTATCATTGACGTGACAACGTCTTATAATTCGATGGAGCCGGCTGCACGAACGAAAAAACATGACGTATGCGGCGTGACCTCGCTCTGAGGTGTTCCATTTTCTTATGACGTTGTTACGTTCAACTATCGTCAGTAAACCGACTTTACAGACAACCGATTTTTATTATTTCAATATTAAAGTACTATATTTTTTGTATCACCAGAGACATAACATCTTATGTTTCAGTATAGGCAATACATAAATATTATGCCTCTGGGCTAGTTCTGGGTAAACTAGGTTATGTTCATGGTCGTCATCGTCACTTACCATCAGGTAGCACGACTGCCAGTTTGCCTACCTATCCAACTAACTTAAAAAAATCATTATAATAAAATATATATCTTTAATTTCTTATCTCATTATAAATATCAAAAGTATTTTATGATAGTCTGAATATAATGAGGCACTAAAAATATGAGATTCATTTTTTTAATAACGATAGCATTAAAACTGCAATTTTGATGCGTTAATTCAGAACATCTGGTATTTTTATGCGTTTTAGTTGACCTAGAATTTAATTAGGTGATAAACGATGGAATAGTGTTCAAAATGCAGGCTTTGATGTCTTAGTGATAAAGTATAAAAAATATATTAACTGTAAATAATTTTATTAAGGACAAGATATTATATGTAGCTATTTTAAATGATATAAAATAAACTCAAAATGTTTTGGCCAATTCGAGAACACGTTATAATATTTTAAAAAATCTAACAAAAACGAACATAAACTTAGAGATTTATGTAATTTATACAAATAATCCATCATCAATAAAAACACCTTCTAAATAATACTTATCTAATTCAAAATTTAGTATTCAAAATAGTACAAACAAAGTAGCTTTTCGACGCCATTGAATCTATCACCGGTTGCAATACGAGCTTACTAAGAAGAACCGGCGAAACAAAATCAACTATCATCATCATCATCAGCCTTTATCCATTCACTGCTGAACATAGGCAATAATGAACGCCAAGACGACTGATCCCTCGCCACTCGCATCCAACACGGACCGGCCACCGCACGGAGATAATCCGATCCCCTAAATGAATTAGGCATAAGAAAGTCAAGTATACCGAACAATTATTTTTATGTATAAAATATTATTGAAAGATTGTATTTCACAATAATTGTTATAAGGATTTAGAAACACCTTTATATGAACTTACAACACAACAGCATAATCGTATCATTGCTTTGTTCCTTTCAAACACAATCAGATTTGGCCTAAGCCAGATATATTAAGTAACATTTAACAACAAAACACAATATTACATAATATACCCAGCTTCCTTACGATAATCATGAAATATGTAATTATTAAATACCGCATGCAAATCAATGTGAATAACGGGAAATTAATGTAAATCCTTGGCAAATGAACATTTAATGCAATACTCGGTATAAAGATATCAATAGGATTTAGCCAGATCAAAGACGCACTTGGCAGCCGTTATGATTCACTGTAACAATAAAGAGAATTCGTTCTAGTAGGGTTTAACCACGATTGTCTATTGTGTGCACCTAAATTCAACATGAAAATTATAATAATGTAATTAATTTTTTTATAAAATCTCTTACGTCGGTATAATAAAACAGCATTTTACGAATTCTATAGTTTCGGATAGGACAGCAATCAACAGTCATTTCGTGACCGTGATTGCTGTAAAATATAAAAGGTTATAATGAGGGAAATTTGAGCAATTTCATTGTTTGATAAATTGTGCTTGTTATTAAGGCGAGTCACCGCAGGCGAACGGGAAAAACAGTTTGCCAAATCAAATTTTTAAGATAATGTCTGTTAGATAACGATCTCACAAAAAATTTTGGAAACGCCTAAGGATATTGTCTAAAGGATTTGTTAATTGGTTAATGATAAGATGTACTTTACTCGATCATAAAAAATCTTGAAAACATGTTAAACTAAAAACTAAAACGAATAATTAACTAATAAAATATGTCATATAATTTTTACATGAAAATATATAATTTTCTATACTACAGAGAACGTGCAATTTTTTTTTAAATTTCAATTCCTATATTTCTTTTATTTAAATTAATCCCAAAACTTGAATGCTCTAGCGTTTTCACAAGACTCCGTGACGCCCGCTACACCGCCAGTCCCGGTGACTCGCCTTAAATTAAGTGTCTATAATATGTATACTATCATTACAAAGAGAGTAATATTATATTTTGTAAGTTTAAATTTAGGGTAATTTTCAAAACTGGCCATCCAATTTAAAACATTATTCTACCAGTATCGTTGAGAATATTCAGAGTGCAAAAATTAATTAATAAATAACAAAAGGAAATTATATAAAAATAATATAAATTATCCGCTCTAATCGGTATTAGAATCAGTCGCGTGGCCAGGCGCCCGTATGTGTCGTTACCCTAGAACTATTCTCGCCGTGGCGCGTAATAGTTTGGCTGATCGCAGATTAACCTTCGCGCCATTAATCTGACTTATACAAATTGATGTTACATTCGTGTAGAGCATTATTCCCGTGTAAACATGCCGTGTAAGATCTGTGTACCAATTTTTGTCATGTTCATACTAATATCGATACTAATATCAAACCGCTGAATCTGTATCAGTATTATGAGAGAACACAAATAATATTTTAATAACCCCTTATACGACTCATAAAAGAACATGTTACACGGCCAAAAATTTGGTGACAGATAGATATTATGAAATTGTAAATTTTTATCTCATTTTGTAAATCGTTAACGTAATTTGTTTTAACAGCTGAACAGATTTACTTGTAATTTAGCACTCGTATAGATGACTCGGATGACTTATGTGCTAAAACATCGCATATATCAAGAACCACACACTCTAAATATGAGCACAGAAGTAAAAACAAATCCACTCAAGCAAAGCAGCGAAAAAAATATAATACTTTAATTACTGGTATGATATGTTAAGCTCGGTACATGATTGAGTTATTCGCGCGTTAATAAGGCATGACTGACAGACATTTGTACAAGTGTAATTATATGAAAGATGGCGACATGGGGATGTGTTTATTATATTAGTAGATATTAGGAGAGTCGGAGGGCAAAAGGACAGATGAGTCACTGGATTGTGTGAGGACAAGGTAGTTGTGATCATGAAGCCCGAAGGTTTTAGGCAAACAGGCGAGTCCTGAGTGTAAACTGTAAGCCTCTGTGATGTGACAACACACAGCCATTGACGTGCAGAGGTTAGATAGACAGAGCAGCATGAGAGCCTGGCTTGCGTCTAAGACTGCTCCCAGATATTATGTAAAAATTTCAATATCATCTGTTATCAGATGATATTGAAATTTTTACGATATTTGTTAGTATTTCTCACAAGATGGTTGCTATTCGAACAAATCATAACTTTGACGACCTCTGTGGCTCAATGGTTAGCGCGTTGGTGCTCAAGCCGGAGGTAGCGAGTTCGAATGCCGCCACAAAAAGTTTTCTGTGTTCCTGGGTCATGGATATGTATTAAATATGTGTTAAGTATATATTTAGTAAAAAAATATTAAATATATTTCCGTTGTCTGGTACCCGTAACACAAGTTCTTCGAAAACTTACCACGGGACTAGATTGACGTAGTGTAAAAGCGTCCATAGATATTAATAACTACATAATATGACGATAAGTCTAAGTTGCGTTATCAAGTTTTTATTTCAAAACCAGAACAAAAATAAATAAAAAAAAGTACCGATAAGAAATTTGTTACAAAAACACTAAATATTTCCATAAAGATAGTATACAATTGTTTTGAACTAAGCGCATAAAACTATAACATAAAAAGCTCGTATAAAATAGAAGCTAATGAAAAACCGGCAAAGTGAAGTGTGAGGCGATCATGGTCATTGACGCTTTCCTATGACTTAATTAATTTATTTATTTAGCTCATCTTCAGATAATCTTAATGATTTTAAATTATTGTTACTTATGATATCTGCGATAATAGGGCTATTATTGCAGATATCATAAGTAATACAGCATTACCATACAGCTACTTCGAGTCCAAAAGAACGCAATCAATTCAACAAAGTTATTTTCAAACTAAAATTTACATAACACTTTTTAAAAGAAATGGTTTGATGAAGATTTATTTATTTTTAGCAGCGGTAGGTAATATTTTAGTATAGGTAAAAAGTTGGCTTGAAATATACTGAAGATATCACCTAAACCCCTTAATTGCTATGATGGTTACACATCTCCCATAAATAGGCAATGTGAAACGTTTCATCCCAGTGCTTAGAAGTGAACGTCAAGATGTCCTGCAGGATCTATCTGTACGTCGGTCTCCTGTGTCTGGTAAGTGTCTTATCAAAGATATTAGAATTGATTACCTTAGCCTTAATTCATTTAATATAGCTATGAATATTCTTCTCAAGAGGTGCCTTGTATACTGTCATATAATTAAAACGTTAAAAATCGTTTACATACTTAAATAAATAAATGAAACGTCAAACTGTGTCTCCAGCGGCTCGCGTGCGGTGTCGCGAGTCCACGTCATATAAACGTCAAACTGTGTCTCCAGCGGCTCGAGTGCGGTGTCGCGAGTCCACGTCATATAAACGTCGAACTGCGTCTCCAGCGTTTCGTGTGCGGTGTCGCGAGTTCAGAGATTTTATCTCATCTAAAATATGCGCACCGCGCTAAAATAAGTTTACACTTCAAAAAACATCGAAACAAGTCCAGCCGTTTAGAAGCTCAGTCTTAACTCACATACAAGCACACAAAAGATTTATAATATATCTGTATATAATATTATAAAGATAAGGTTAATGTTATACAAGTGTATAAGTAGGTTCTTAATCTGCATATCTATATATCAAAATACGTAGGTATAAAAGCTTAAACTTTCGCATAGCATGTTTCAGTACTTACAAATAAGAATAAGTAGTCATAGTTTAATAGACATCAATCTTTCAATAAAGCCTGTCGATGACTGACTTTAGTGTCAAGTAGACATAAGTTTAAATATGGTACCCAGTGAAACAGACATTACAGCGACACGCAAAACTTTATTAATCCTATTTAACTCATGAAACCATAAATAATTCACGTGAAATGATTCTTTTTGATCCTACATAATTAAAATTGAACCCGAATTGATTTACACAAAAGAAGTAACCAATTAATTGAAAAATCTTAATTTATTTCCCATATTATCAGATCTTTTATCAACTCGTAAAGCGCCGCGCCTCGATCCATGTAATGTGAATAAAGATTTAAACAAATTAGCCGCAGTTAGCTTGACCGGCCAAGAATCGTTAACTCAAACGTAATCCTAATTAATAGATGATTAGAAGACATTTTCAATTACCTCTTGTATTGATTTATTACCTACACATTACTAAGTATCGCTTGATTAATAGTATTCTATTCAAATCAGATTATCATAATTGATGTTTTTCAATTTTACGCTCTTTATTTTATTCAATGTCCAGGAAAGTATTTTAAGAATTTGTAGATAAAGAAATTTCGTACTAAATGACGTATTTTGTTAAATTCACACGAGTTTTATCAAAGATCAATCGTTTTGAAATTATGATTAATTAGATTGTTAATTTTTGTGTAACTTGTAATTATTTCAGATGTTTCTTAAAATTTTACAATTATTAATTATAAATATAGGGTACTGCTAATTTAGAAATTATAGCAACATTTAATTGGAATATAAATTAGTATCGACAATTGGTTTTATACTATTTTTTATATAAATTTAGTACGCTCCCCTCCAATGAAGGCTTAAAAAGATGTATGTGTAAAAACATATGATTTTTTAGTTACAAGTGTAACAACACTGTAACAACATACCTATAAAAAAATGGGCAAACCAAGATCAGCATATTACTTATTTATTTCAGTTTTACAATAGTTCTCTGTACTTACAGCTAAAGCAAGACGTACAAAAAACGAGTTTAAAAATTACAAACAGAATTATTTACATATAGATAATTATTAATGATACAAATTATGTTTTGGATTTTTTTTCAAAGTATTTTGAACCTGACTTGATAAAGTGAGTCATATTCGTTGCGAACATGTTAACTGTGGTATCTGAAGCTAACAATTTGTTTAATGTGTCGAGTGCCGAGTGCGTCGGTGCGCTCCCGGCAGCCCGAGTTCGCACCACGTCCATCGCGAACAGCGGTCGAGAGCGCCACAACACACTGCGGCTCGGTGTCCAGAATCAACAGTTGCCCAATGCTACCGGATTGACAATTTTATTATTCAATAATAAATAATAATGCAGCACGAGTATACACTTGCGTCGCACCTCCAAAGTGTCTAACTCCACCATGCCATTAACAAACAAGGAAGGGTACAGATAGGGATAATCCATACAATTTAAGTTAAAGTAATCGGGCAAATTTACGCTGCACTCGTTCTAATATTAGTGTGTACTTGTTTTCGTACGGATTACATATAAAGGCAATTCTAAAATACTAAACACATATGCAAAGTACAAAATCATATTAGACGTTTTGTTTTTAAACCTAGACGTTTGCCTTATGATAAATCCAAGAGATTTGTAAGCTTTTTGGCAAGAGGCTTTTAGTGTTCATTGAAATGGCAGAATCTTCTATACACATTATAGAAGATTCTGCAGAATATCAATGAAAATATAATTTGCTTCTCTTACGAGTATAGGCGTAGGATAGGCAATTGTAAGATAAATATGGAATAAGTCATTTCTGACAGAAACGTGAGGATTTCACAACTACAGCCCAAGAATATTTTTGTCACAGAAACAAATCTTCAGCTTATCAGCTTAGTAAGGCTTTATACAACGCTCATGTACATATAAAAATGAAATCAAATATTACATATTGCCTGTTTTGCCTTGGCCTTGGCTGAGTTCCAGCTAAAATAAAAAAGCTGCTAATCTTAAATCTTACGTAAATCAACGAATCGCTCGTATGTCTAAAAGTTAATGCTGTACTTAGCAAAACCTTGATGCTATGATAAATAAATAGCAAAAATAATACAAATAATACATAACGTTTTAATACAAGTAAGTGCATTATATGGAAGTACAGGTACTAACAGATACCGTCACCTATCATATCGTAAAATGAAAGAAATATCACTCAAGCTGTAATATATCCGTAAAAGGCATTTTATCGTTAAAATGAGCCTATATTCGAATATGAGGTAGGTATTTAAATTTGCATAATGCGTCTCGACGTAGACAAGTTATCCGAACACTTATACATGATAGTAGTATTGGGATGCTTTGGAAGTCAAGGGTATGTTGAGTAAATGTATTTATTTAGTATTGAATTTTTCTGTATTGAAGTAAATGTTTGTTTCTCTCATTATACTTAATTTTATAAAGTAAATAAATTATAAACGAAACAAATGAACGCTTAAATGTCGATATTTAATTTTAGTTGCATAAAGATTTTTTTATAGAAGAGGGGACAAATGGACCGTTTCATCTGGTGGTAAGTGTGTAATATCATTAGCAGGTGCATTGCCGGCCTTTCAAATATGAGCAGGTATGCTCTTTTCCTGAAGTTCCCTAAGTCGTATCGGTTCGGAAATACCGTAGGTGCAAGATGGTTCATATAATATATTTTAAGTTTTTTAACATGGTTATTTTCAATTCTAAAACTATTTAAAACGGGATATTTACCATATTTTTCACTTTTATTTGGCGGAGTTCGATATTTCGACATTACATAGGTAGTCCCAATTTGGCTGCAAAGCAGCATGGCACTACCTCTTACTGCTCTTACTACTTACTTTGTTTGAAAATGATGAACTAAGTTTCTATTTTATTAAGTTATTGAAATAAATGCCACATATATGTATATAACATTAATTTAGAAAGCTTGTACGAGGCACTTCGGGGAACTAATTTAATGTCCGAAATCAGGGTCCCATTGAACGTGCTCCACATATAATAAACACAATAATTCAAAGCGTACACAAAAATAAGCCTTTATACAGAAGCCCAGAATGTTACCTAATTTGTAATATTAGAGTGCGTCTGATTATGGGGCGACGCACAGACGCCATGACAACCGACACAATAGTTCATCACCGGAATAGGCTAACCATTGTTCGTAACGAAATCTTAACAACAATGTAACATTACTTGCGAAACTATGAACTTATGGGACCTATAAACATGTTTGGTCAATTACTTTGGCTGTTTCAATGTCATTGCTGGCGTGTTAGTCATTCTAGATCTTTCGAGTTCAAGATAAATCATCGTCATCATCATGATCATCATTATCATCATTTTTCATCCACTGCTTGGACTTTATTTGCTTTAGTATAACAGCCAAATTTAATGAACGCCAAGAAGGCCGTTTTGCCACTCACACCCGCATAGGAATTAGCCACAGCTTTTTCATTAGACTCAAATGTCATTTTAAGACTCAAATGTCATTTTATTTTATTTTTGAATATTTCAACTTGGTTTACATAATATATTAGGTGGCATATATAGAGGTCAAAATTTATTTCACAAATTGCTTCTCTCACGTTGTTTTCCTACACGATTTATTTATTGACATAATCAATGGTTTAATATATATCTCACTAGGATAGGTATATTGTAGTTGAAGTTTAGTTCTCAATTAATGGATACTTTGAATTAATATTCCGTAATGTTTGTCATATTTATAGAGGAGATAGAATAAGTGACAGGCCCTAGTGATAAGTAGAGCTTCGCCCAAGGCCATGGACGTGATAAGGAAATTCACGATCCACTCTGACGACCCGTGTCAAATTCCTTCAGGGCATAGTTTTCGAAATGACGTTGAAATGATAGCTTTTATATAATAGAGACAATATTTGTATTTTGCAAATTTTCGAAATATGAAATTTTTACGCCTGTAAATGACATAATATATTTTTAGAATACCACCACGCTAATTCTATTCTTTTATTTTTTTAGTTTCAATGGTAAATATCTTACAAATACATTATTATATAAATTTTGTGTCTCCACTGGTGAAATAGCGATATTAAAAATGTCAGGATGTTAGTAAAACTCATATGAGTCCTACGCACAAAAGTGATACATGCTGACAATGAGTTATGACGGTAGGCTGTCTGTGTTCAGCAATGAGTTAAACAGTGTTGACGAATTGACGATGGCAGTGATGTCTGCTAGTGATGGGACGCATTACTGAGCTTGGCAGTGGAATGATATGGTATGACGATGTTAATAGATATGAGAGGTTAATGGGTCATGAGTACGTGTTCAGCAGTGGCGTGATACATGTTATCGATGTTAAAGACAGTGTTGTGACAGGTGGTGGGCCGCGAGGCAGTGCTGGGCGGACACGAGGCGCGCTGCGGCCGGCGGCTGGTGTCGGGCCTGTTCGCGCGGCCGCGCCTGCCGCTGGGCTACTCCTACGTCACCACCGTGCCCCGCGGCGCCTGCCGCCTCAACGTCTCCGAGATCGTGGCCAGCGATAATTATATCGGTGAGGAAGTAAATAAGTAATGATATTTGTTATACTATACGTGCGAAATATGGTAAGACTATTCGATTACGTGTTTCAGAGGGTTGGCTCTAATATAATCTTTAAAGTGAAACTTTTATTACATCGCCTCAATTTTTTTCGTTCTCTATTGCATGTCGCGTGACGGTCGGCCGCGGAGTAGGGGTAAAGTGAAAGTTGTCCGTTGAAGTTTCACTTTTACTATGTGTCCTTTATATTAGAAATAACTTTTTACAGCTAATACGTGGTCACGGAAGGACCTGTTCTCATTTAATCAGCCAGTGACCAATATGTGGGATTCTGTGGGACTCTCACTGCAATAAAACCCCAAGGTGTTCGTGCTAGTCTGGCTGGGGAAGAGCGATTGTTCCGCGCCGAACTCTTATAATACTACCTAGTTGCACCCAGCTAAAACTATAAGACATTCCATATAACGGAAGGCAGACCTTACCTTCCTTACCATCATTATAAAGTAGCATAGTACAAAATTCGATTTGAAAAAAAAAATGGTAAGGATACTTTGTACGTGTATGTTGGCTTTGATGATAAAACATAATTAATGTATCAATCAATGAAGTGTAAAATTTATTATATCATTGAGAAAATCAGAAATGACAGTTTGACATGTCATTTAGCGCTAATAGTCCTTTGATGTCAAATGACCGAGTGTTACTCATACTGATCGATTGGTGTTTGGTGCCGACAATAATAGTACGTAAATATGATAAAGACACCCACGACTTAACACGACTCTATATAATTACAAATAGTAATCTGCGGTTTGCTGTGTGTTAGTAATACAAAATAATACATCACTGACTCAGACAGTAATTAATTATGGTTCTATAGTATACATTAGAGGTGGTGTTCCTGAGAGGTAACGTGTTCAAAACTCACACGTTAATACAATGTGAATATGTTGAAGATATTTGAAAAAATAGTTGTTTTGTTGATAGATCATTACTTATATTGATTACAATAATTTATTTTAAATAACAAATTCACAATCCAGGAAAATTAAATGAATAGCTAAAATGTTATACATAAAAGCTCGCAACGCAATAACATCAACTGATAATCTTAAAAGGATTGAACCCACTTCCCTCGCTACTCGCGTCCAACACGGATCGGCCACTGTACGGACATCGCCTTCCCACCTGGTTAATGGCCGACCAACACTTCATCTACGTAAATGTGGCCTCCACTCTTGAATATAATGGACCATACATTAGCAGTCAAATTTATAACGTTCCTCTTTTTGCGTCGGGGTTTAGAAAAATGTTTTATTGAAAACATTTTGGTAAGTTTTCATATTTATTTAGCATTTTTTCTTTTTCTCTAAAAATCCTAGATAGGACATGTTTTATTTAAGAATATGAGGGTGCTTCGTTATTTCAAGCGTAGCCGCGAGCAATCCTAGCCATTCTATTTTCTTGACGTTTAATATACATAATAATATTATGTCTGTTGTCCATGTCATCTCGGAAAAAACTCAATTGGAAAGTTCATCGTTCTATCCATCCATCATATTATTCTCGTTTTTTCGGCCACTGCTTAACCAACTCTTTGACTGAACGTCAAGACGGTTGATGCCCTGCCATTAAGATAACCACTGCACGGAAATCTTCGTTCCATGTTGTTGGTGAACCCTGCGTCTCCGTAAACAAAAAAAGTCCTAGAAACTAAGTCTAAACGATCTCGACTTCTGAATTTGCGGTTGTTCAGGGACGTCTATAATCACTTACCATTGAAACCGCAAGCACGTTTCGCTAAATAACCCTTATTTGCCGTTGTCGGGTAAAAAAGCTGTAGGTACAATATCTGTACTGTAGGTACAGTATCAATATTTTAAAAATATCGAACACATGACCGGAATAGAACCGGATGTTACGTTTTGTATGAAAACAAATTCTGCCAAATTTGTGCTGCGACGCTGCGCCGGTTCTGCACTTTAAATGGCTGACTGATCACCATTGATGAATGATTGGCCAATGAGACGTACATACAGATTACTGGCTGGTTGAATTGCTATTACGTCAGTGACAAATCACTGACCAGTTTTGGGATTTTACGGCTGACATTACTACTATATTCGGTTATATTCTCGATGTTTTAAAACTATTTAAAATATGATATTAACCATGTTTTTCTCTTTTATTTCTTGTAGCTTGATATTGTATGTATTCAAGAGACCGAAAGACCGAAAAAAGCGAAAAAACATAGTAAAATAGTTTTAACAATAAAAATAACCATGTAAATGTTCTACCCGGTAGGGGTACCACCTGGGGTTCCATCCACCCGACGTAGACGTGGCCCAGTCCCGCCACAGAAACTACCCCGACGCCAAGAGGCCGTGGGGTCGCAGACTTCGCGGTTGGCGGGGGCAACCCCCCACTTTAACAAACCATAAGTGAGCCAAATCGGCTCACACTAATCCGATGTAGCATTAGGGTCTTTGGGCCGGCATAGATCATTCCGGAAAAAAAATATGTAAATGTTATTATCATTGTTATTTCTGTAGCATTGAAGATAAGCAATGGGTCTTACATCATGAACGGCGAGTTCGCTGTGAGCGCGCCCGGTACATACGAGGCGGCGGGGGCCAGGTTCCTGTACACCAGAACCGAAGGACAGGACGTGGTGTTCGCGCATGGACCTCTCCTCTATCCCATAGACATCATGGTAAGTCTCTATACCAGTCATTTTGGCTCTGCCCCTAAAAATACTGTTTCACGGAAGAAATATTATGCAGGATGGTGTATCCACGCAGGTGAGAGTGCGGCACCTATGCCTCCTCTGAGACGTATGGCATATCTCAGTGCCAGTTATTACAGCATGTGCTACCCTTCTCTCCGAAACACCAGCTGTTTCACAGAACAAATAAGCTGGATGACGGGACCTATGCAGACGTGAGCACAGCTTCCCTCCGCTGATAAATGTTTTACACTTAGAGTATACATAATATATAGAACGCGCGTCACTAAGTATGAACTGTAAGCACAGGTTTGAACATAGACAAACCCATTGTCTCGGAAACGTTCAATTAGGGTCAAAACAACATGCGCTTTTCATTATATTTGTTTTTATGTTAAAATGGTGAAATACTAAGTGCCAATTTGTAAGAATGATTCCTGGAAGCAAAATAAAAGAAAGCAATAACATTTCTGTCTTGGCGTCTATTGAGGGGCGCTTATGCTTAGCAGTGGATGGATAGAGGCTGATGGTGGTGATAATGATGATGATGAATGTCCTAATTTAAAATATAGATATTTTTTAATGGAACGTCACTCTCACAGCGCTTTACTAATTCGTTGTTTACTATAGATAAATATGTATATAACGCATCTGCTTACGATCGGCACAATGAAGCGGCGTGACAGTAGAACTCTATATACATAATATTATGTATACTCTAAGGTTTTACAGCTTAGGATTGGCGCATCACTTATTCAGACTTTATTGCCATGTAGCGCGACGACAATAATTAGCAGTCTCAGATGAAGTAAAAAAAGGTAGATAGCGCACTTGGAACAAGAAAGTGAAGCCACTTTTTTAAGTATGTGTGAGTGAATGAAGGGTTGCCATTTTTTAAAATATCCCTTAAAATTGTATATTAATAAAAATAGGTAATAAGTGAATGCGACAGTGAATATTTTTATAAAATACAATAATATTACGAATATGTAGGAGGCGTGTAGGATCACTTTATAAACTGTCTCTATAGATATGTTATTGACACAATTGTTTTATTTATTTATTTATTCCCATGAATGTAGTAAATACATAGGTGATATTAAAAAAAACAAGTTCTATACATTCTACCATAACATGGTGTGTGAAAATAAAACTTTACATAAATAAACAATTAGTATAAATTAACAGGAAAAAATAGTTACAATTAAATAAACTTGATAAATACAACATGTCCTTAAAATCATTGTCAGAGAATAACAGTTTCAAAATAATTGATTATAATAGTAATTAGAAAGTCACATTTTATCAATACACCATTTAAATTAAATACATAATATGTCGTTTTCCATTAAAAAAAAACATTTAAATTATAAAAACATTTCCCTGCAAGCCACACTGTTACATTTTTTTAAATTTATTAAATGGTAAATCTTTGAATTTATAAATAATTAAATACATAGTCCTGCTGTGGGTACGTGAGTCCCAAAAAAAAATACAACATAGGTTATACGAGGTCATTTCGATTCAGTCATATAGCGATCAAATAATAAAATAATAATTATGTCACCTCTGTACTTAATTATTTTGCTATGGCTTTGCCTGCAATTGACTTACCCACTATTGGGCTATTAGAAATACTAACTTCTGGCAACACTCTTCCGATACGTCATTTCGGGGCAACAATATTATTTATGTTGATTAACCTCAAAATAGTGTTAAAATATCTTAAAAGAATATAGTCTTGTGTTTATTTATGTGTGAAACGATATTTCTTTAGACTCTTTGGTCACTTTTGTATTGTTTTTACTCCATTTAATTACACAGAACGGTATTTTTTTGGCAAACTTACTGCACGACGACTCGTAAGATACTAACAAAAATGAGCTTAGTTTTGGTGTATCTGTGTGCGTGAGCGCGTGTATTTACATGAAGGAGCTTAGTTTTGTGGCTTCAGTATTAGCAAAGGCCGTGCGTCATCTACCTTTTTTTACTTCATCTGAGTTAGCAGTATAAAAGTACTAAATTATATATTATGTTTGTTAGCAATATTCTGCGAACCACAATATTATAATCACTATGCACGCACAAAGCTTTGTGCATGCATATGCGTGCACTCTCACATTTTCTACATAGAATGCGTAGTTCGCGGAATACTGCTAACAAATTTATAATAATATCATGGACTTCCGCAAAGTAGCGCCTAATACCAATAGGTAACATCACTAACTTTGGCACATAGTGATGTGCCAAAGTTAAACTACTAAACAAAATTAAACTCGTGGGGAGTTTAATTTTGGTTTAATCATGGTCCAAGCCTTGTCACGGCGGTGGGGCTCAGTAGCCTAAGGTGAACCCAGCACTTTGGGCGAAGCTAAGTGAACCGAGGGAGCTGCTCTTTGTATCCCTCTTATAAGAGACATTTCCCGGCGTAAAAGAAAAAAAAAGTTGTCATTAAACGAAACGTGTGGCGGATGATCATCGGAGATAAGTCATTTTGTAGCTTAGAGTCAGCTACAGTTTAAAACGTCTAAAAATCTTAATGAGTGCTAGATAATTATTGTATGTGTTGGACTACTAAGATTCGCTTTAATGCCGCAAGCTGCTTAAGCTAACAACTTTGAATTGATCAAAATGGCCTGAGGCAAAGTTACACACTGCGTAGTTAAATATTATTTCCCAGTAAAACGATTTACGTTACATATTTCCGAAAGAATTTATTAAAGAACAGAAAAACAAATTGTTTTTTTCACATCCGTGGATTCTGATACAAATTACCCTTTTTCCATTTCCCTTTGTTTTGTTTTTTCCGTCAAAATTTCTTTATTAGCGCAATTTTTTTTAGATTCTATACACCCAGCCGGGTCCGAGTATTAAGTATGAGTTTTTCACCGAGTCTTTGATTGGTGAGATGAATGACGAATCGACATCCGTACCGGAGGTGACGTCGAAACACATCCGACGACATCACGATAGACATCCCAGTTTCGACAGCCTGATGAAAGATGGGAATAAGAACCGTATCGAAGACACGGGACCGAGGAAGTTCGTGTGGAAGATACTGTCTTATAGTCAGTGTTCTAGGAGTTGTGGAGGGGGCATTCAGGTAAGTCTTTAGTCTATGTTATATAATTTTTGGTAGACAACTGCTATTCTGCCATTAATTTGCAAGCTGTAGCCGGGATTTGAAATGGAGAAAAAGCTCATGGCAAACCCGGCTGAGCCTAATATAAATAGACCAGGTTTTAACCACATTACATCAATCAGTCAGTTCTCGACAGATCACAGAACATATTTACCCTCGACAGATGGACTTATCTTATTTACATTGTCGCTAGAAAACAAAAAAAGTTTTTTCACTTATATAGAAATTATTATGATATTTTATAGATTTATATTCGAATTCAAACAAAACATAATATACCGCGATATTTTTTTTTCGAAGGGGCAATTTTTTTTCGGCCTAATGGCCTTTGAGCTCAATCGAAACAGATAAACGGCGATAAAACCTGTAAAAATTATTTCATTATAACGACTGAAGTTCGGAGTAAACTTTAGAAAACAATAAACAAAAAAAAAACAAAAATTATTTATTTTGAAGACAGTTATAAAACAACTCTTTGCAGATAGGTAAATATCGGTGCGTGGACTCGAGTATAAATGGAGACAGAGAAGTGTCATCGGCCCACTGTGTCGGGTCTCCTCCCACGTCGAGACGGAGGCGCTGCGGCAACATCCAGTGCCCGCCGCGCTGGAGGGCTGCCGCGTGGTCCGCCTGCCCCCAGTGCGGGCCGGCCACCAGGACCAGGATCGTGGGCTGCGTGCAGGACCACATGAGGGGCATCACCAAAGTGAGTTTGGGATTATGTATTTGGGGATCATATCGATCGTGGCGGTGGGGCTCAATAGCCTAAGATGAACCCATCACCTTGGGCGAAGCAAATTGAGCCAAGGGAGCTGCTTTCTGTAACCCTCTTATAAGAAGAGGGGACAAAAGAACATGGGGACAAAGGGTGAGGATGGGAACCTCACCCAATTACCTCACCTATATCTAATAAAAATAAGAATACAAGCAATAAAATCCTAAAATATAGTGATAATCACAGAACTATATCAAGATAGAAGTAAAGAGTTCCGTAATTTGTATGGGGACCGAGCGTGTAACATTTTGCGTAGGTACGATGACGTCACGATTGTAATTTAGTGATGTGAAACACGCCGCGAATTATAAGCCGCGCGAAAACAATTCAAAAGCATCGATTCACAGATCGATTATAACATGACACCGATTTTATCAGTAGTATTGTTCAAATAAACTATTTTATGATAGCGTGCTATGGACGATAAACTATATTTTTATACATTGAGTAGCTATATTATAGACTATAATATTATAACGTGTAATCATTTAATAGCTTGTTTTTATTATTATTGATAATTAAAATGTTGATTTGATTAGATAATATAGATAGGGCGCCGACCGTCCACTGGCGCTATAAGGGCGCTATAAAGAGGGATTGTAATTTCTCATAAACCAATCAATTTCTTTAATGTCATCAGTGATAATAGTTGTAGTCCTTCTGATTCAACTTTTGGTCGTTGTCACATAGTGTCATTTTGCTTATTTTTAGCTTAATCATCTAAACGGCAAACGGTGGCCACTTTTTTATTTAAGTAATGAATCCAAAAATACGGATTATAAAACTATATCACATAAATCAATAATTGGAGAATGAATACGCCTACAAATATCACTGGTGGATTGTAGAAAAATTAACTGGTTTATTAAAAAACACAATCCATTTTTTTTTTGGAGTTATACTTCTTTTAGCGCGTTAGGGAAAAATGATGAGTCACGAAAAACCAACACCCTGAAGTTAGCTATAGTCAACATTATTTTATATAAAACAATATTCACATAATGACAGTATAGACGTCAAAAGAAGATATAGTTTTTAACTACACAATAAGCAAAAAGGTTACAGTGTAATGAAATTGTAGGTACTTTGTATTTTTCTTTAAGGAGTATTACTTCTAACGCGTGTACATAGTGTGTGTACTATGTACACGCTTTTTTATATAAGGATCATTCGGAAAACTGAAATAAACTTGTAATATAGAAATAGCCATAACTAGTTAGAAAACAATACATAACCAGTTTCTCAATAATATTTGCTTTGCATAAAAAAATAAAAAGCTAAAAATAAAGGTTTATTATGTTTATTTTATATTTTACATACATTACATTATAGCTACATAATAATATAAAATGAAATTATCATTTCCTCTCCTTTCAAAATAGATTTTAATCGAGTAAAAAAATTGCAGTGTAGGTACAGCACTTTTGACAGAAAAAATGAGAAATCGCCTTCAACGTGACTTGGCAGTTTTAATAGCCTATTTTACATCGCTGGTTTTGAGCGCCCGCCAAGTCTGGCTCGTCAAATAAAAGCCGCAATGGAAAACTAGCGTTGGACACAATCGCCCGCTACTGTTTTAATGAAAATAGTAAAATAAATGGTTTTTTAAATTAATAACAGATTTTTTAGGACAAATAGTACTTACTGGTGAAAGCAAATACCTCCATTAACAGCTCCAATTTTACTGGTAGTGTTTGAACAATTAATTATTGAACAACGAGTCATTTTCTTTTTAAAACCTTACGTCGCATGCTGACCGCGGTCGGGAGTATACTAAAGTTCGTGGCGAGCAATGGAGCCGTCGAGTCTTCTTTTTGCCACACTCTTTACTTCTATCTCGATATATTTCTGTGGTGATAATTGTGCACTGTAACTTTATTATGCGTACATTGCATAATGCCATACAATTAAAAAAATTTGGTATTAAAAAAATGGCGACTATATAAATCATGACTCTGCTTCTATTATAACTTAAAGAAGGTAGTCTATATGACGTATATATTTCAGATAAGCGACCAAAAGTGTCCAGCACCCAAGCCGGCTACCAGCGAGCCCTGCAACATCCCGGACTGCCCGGAGCTGAGAGCGGCAGGTCGGCCCCAGACGGACACCTTTCGCGCCGGGCCTGTGGTCACCGTCGCCCTCAACTCCACAGACCTGGACGTGGGGCCCGAGTACAGTCTCAGTGCGGGCGGGTGGCAGTTCACGGAGTGGTCGGAGGTAGGTTAAAATAACACCTTTTATTTGGGTCAATAATAATAATAACTTTGACACAGTGACGTAAATCAATATGACACTATCTCGTAGATCTCCGTCTGTAGATTTTTAATATTTATGACTTTTAATAATAATGTTTTACGAGCGTCCCGTGAAGGTCATAATATGACTAATATCTATAATAAAATTTATATTATGTATTTTTATTCATCATTATCATCATCATCATCATTTTTATTATAAATAAATAATTACTAATCTATACTAATATTATAAAGCTGAAGAGTTTGTTTGTTTGTTTGAACGCGCTAATCTCAGGAACTACTGGTCCGATTTGAAAAATTCTTTCAGTGTTAGACAGCTTATTTATCGAGGAAGGCACGCGGGCGAAGCTGCAGGGAACAGCTAGTTATAAATATATTTGAGCAATTCTTAATTTAAACTTAACATTCAACTTGGAATAAGTCTTCTGTCAATTTGCCTTTGTTTTTATTTATATCTATAACAAGCAGCGCCCCGCGGTTTCATCCGCGCACTCCCATTCCCGTGGGAGTACAGGGATAAATTATAGCCTAGGCATATGTCTTAGCTATATGTTATTCTGATGTGTTGAAGCTATGCTAATCCATTCAGTAGTTTGTGCGTTAAAGAGTAACAAACATACATCATTCTTACAAACTTTCGGGTTTATAATATTAGTAGGACTAGAAGGATTATGTTAGACATAATATTATTTTCCGATATAGATTTTCAAATCTTCAATTTTAATTAGATAGATCGTTATGATATTGTATGATTTTATGTTATACTTTTATCGACTTATTATAATTTCTCATAAGTTTAGGTTTTTGCGTATAGCTTGACTTGTTCGTGACTCACTAATTACGCCCTATCCCTGTTCCATACAGTGTGTGGGCTGGTGTGTAGGGGGCGGGGTCCAGTCTCGCGCTGTGCGCTGCGCCGACCCCTCGGGCTGCGGCCCCCACGGCCCAGACTCGACCCGCAACTGTACCCCGAGGGTCAAGTGCGAACCGCACGAGGGACACTGGTTCACGGGTTTGTGTTTTCTTTGTATTATAATCAAAAGCATATATGCAAAAAGAATTCTGGACTTGATCTTTGAAATTGTGTTTTTTGAAAAAAAAAATGTCTGACATTGCCTGTTAGAATTATTTATTGTCTTTGATTCAGACCTCTCTGTTTCTGAACCCAAACTGAGTTTTAATCAAACTCATGGTTATGTTAAAATTAAAATTTATAATAGTTTTAAAAGTGAATCAATTTAAGTTGTTTCGTTTTCAAAACAGGAGCTAAGTACATTTTTATTTTTGATTAACAATTACGCCACTTTAACTAGCCTGTGGTAAACTGGTAAGAATGTGTATATTAGGAACGTACATCTAATTTATAAAATGTATATAAATACATAGTCAATAGAAACATGCCCGGGGCTGACATATACACGATGGATTTTTGAGACGGGTCAGTAAGGGCCTAACCAACCGTGCCTTAACCGTTATAGTTACAGGAAAACGTTCCTTTTTTTGTTATCGCAGGGAAATGCTTTTTACGCATGTAGCCAGGATCCCGTAGATCCTGGCCCTATGTGGGACTCGCACCTGGGAGTGCCCTACCTGTAAACTAAAACCACTGCCAGCGCCTTCAGCCGCATTTTGAGGGTTCCTTGTCTGTAGGCAACAGGATCACATCAGCGACAGGCTGGCCCCGGTGAAGGCTATACTACTCCTATTAAGGGGGGACTACCCGGCCGTTACTAAGCAGTCCCCGCGATGTCGTGTCATACTGAGCCCAGGTTCCCATCCTGAACCCGATAAGAGCACAAGGTCGTTACTGGAGGCGCATTAAGTAGCGCCTCCTACGCACCGCCGTTTGTCGCCCATGGGGGGAGGCCTCGTCAGCGGCCTCCTCTCTCACCCACTCGTCGGCCTCCTTCTGGGACATTACTGCCTCGTAGAAGAAGAAGGAGACCATCGTCGTCGAACAGGAAAACGTTCCTAGGAGACCATCCATAACTTTTTGAGATATTCTGAACTGCATTTACAGATTTTTGAGAAAATGTACGGTTGGCGAAAAAAATGCTAAAATAAAAAATAAAAAAAACATTTTTTATGCCTATCGATCAGACTTCGTATGAGGATCAAAATACTCTATGGGACCATTTAAGATATGAGTACTAGAAATGTTAGAAAATTGCCAAAACTAATAACGTTTTCCTGTAACTATAAGTGTTAAGGTACCTGCCCTAACTGACCCGTTTCAAAAATCAATTCTGCATAATATCGTCATATATGCACTTGAAGCGATTCTAACCCGCGACTGTTGTGTGTAGTGTTTGTCATATTAGACCAGGTAGCCGTAATTAATCCAACATGGGACTTGAACCGTAAAAATGAATCGCACGGGCGTCGGTACCATAAGGCTCCGACTGCTCGTATGCCATTATTATGCCATATTATGACATACAAAAAACTTTGCCTTCACGTAAGTATATTTCAGGTGACTGGTCCCCTTGCACGTCGACGTGTAACGGGCTACAAGTGCGCGGCGTGTTATGTGTGGGGGACACCGGGCGACACCTGCGGGACGCCGCGTGCAGCGCGCCGCGCCCGCAGCACGAGCGGGCCTGCGGGGGCGACTGTACACCCACCTGGTACACCAGCGACTGGGGACAGGTAGGATGAATAGTAATACTAATACCAGTGATAATAATAAATAATCTTTATTCAGTATCTTATAGGTTTACAATACTTTATTTATGATCGGGAGCTCCTTTTAAGTCCACAGGGACTTGTGTTAGGAGATACCAGTAGTAGAATATTTCGCCGATGGGAGGGATGCGCTGTGCCGTGCTCCCGTCTGCTTGGGTAACATCATTTTTTTTACGCCGGGAAATGATCTGAGGCATCCCGCGGGGGAATGGTTCTCCACAGGCGGGTATGTGGGACTCGCTGCGCCCGAAAGGTGGTAAGGTGGACGCAGCTCTACCCACTAAAACCCGGCGAGTGCCACCAATGCCGCCTTTGTTGAGGGGCTCCGGATCTGTTGAGCAAACAGGGCACCTCGACGGCAAGTCAGTCCCTCATGGGACCGACGCCACCTCCACAGAGAAGTTGTCCCGCACCACAGAATTACCCTTCCCAACGTCAGAACAGTACATTGGAGTGAGGTTTCCGTCTACTACTTGTTTCTCCTGTCATACAGTTTCGCTGTGTTTCGGAGAGAAGGGCAAGACAGGCAGTGTAATTACTGGCACCGAGACTTAACATCTTGTGTCTAAGATAGGAAACACGTTAATAAGTTGCCTGGGCTAGTTCTAACTATGTTCACAACGCCAACCAATTACCGTCAGGTACGCCTGCCACTTTGTCTTTCCAACTAACATAAGAAAGTAAGCTACCCGACCATACTCATAACGCAAGATCTCAGCAGTGTCAATTGAATGTTCACGTTATGTGTGTAGTGTGTGGGCAATTGCACTACGGGTGCGGGCACGCAGCGGCGGTCGGTGGTGTGCGCGCGCGCCGACGACGCCGAGCCGCAGTGCGCGTCGCCCGCGCCGCCGCACCAGCAGGCCTGCGAGCTCGCCTGCGCCTCCCCCCATATACCGCCCGATATCACCATTGGTATGGTCTCATTTGTAAAATTATATACCTAGAATATCTATACTAATAAAGTAAACCTTCATACTCTAGAGTTTTTAAGCTCTGTCTTAAACCACTTGTACCAGCCGGATTGAAAAAAACATTTTTGCATTTATTTTTGAAGTGAAACTTCTTTGCGCACATGAGGGTATTTTTTTTTACGGATGAAACATCACGAAAACGTGCAACGTTTTTTCCAACAAGATGGAGGGAGTGATTGAGACCGATTAAGATAGAGTGATAAAGGGCGAACGTAGCATGAAGCACATAGCCATGAAGTGAGAGTAGGGACAAGCGAGTGAGAAAGATCGGGAGGGAGAAAGAAATAGAGCGAAAGTCGCATTGCAAGCCTTGGAAATTTTAAGCTTTAGATTAGTATAAATATATAGGAGAATTAAAAATTATTTTGAGAAATAAGTTTCACTTCTGATAAGTATATAAGCACGCACTTTTTTCCGATTACTACAAAGGTATTTAGCGAGATTATTTTTTTAAATTGATTTGATTTAGCGATCGAGACCGCAGTAATAGCAATATTATGTTTTTATTACTATTCTGCGAAACACCTCGTTTATATAGTAAATGTTCGATGCATCATATCAAACCTCTCCTTACCAGAAAAGGAAACACTATATATTATATCGTACGTCTTGGATTTCCGCTAAGTAACACTCGAATTCTTTAACTACCTCAAAGATTTGTCAAATTTAAAAATTCTATAAAGAACTTCAGAACTCTCCGGAATTGTACTTCACAGTAATATAATACAGGTCGGATTTTGTTTCGTATATAATTTTAAATCGGCTTCAACAGCATTGATGTTTCAATTATTGTGAGACGGTCGCACTCGGCGGTCCCGAGTTCACCCGATTTAGCCTTTCACCTACGAGCGTGACGGCTCAGCTTCATTTATACCCTACAAAAATCTGTGTGCGGTGCGCCAAAAGAAGTTTTCACTTCAAAAATATTAACGTACTTAATAATATATAAAAATACGTAAGTTAATATTTATGTCAGAGTCACGTATGTCCCACTACGTCATTGAATAGAATTGCTTATTGGTCAGGTTGACGTTAATGCGCTTTTCACATGACGCTACATATAATTATAGAATATTTTATTAAAATACTGAACTTAATTTATGGATGTCTTCTCGTTCGTTTACTTTTTTTTATGTGATCAGGGGGCAAACGAGCAGTCGGAGTCTCATGAAGCCGGCGCCCATACACATCCCGGTTTACCGGTGGGAGGGAAGCGCTGTGCCGCGCTCCCGGCTGCATGGGTACCACCGTCTTGCTTGTTTCTCCCGTGAAACAGCTTTGCTGTGTTTCGGAGAGAAGGGCAAGACAGGTAGTGTAATTACTGGCACCGAGACTTAACATCTTATATCTCAGGATAGGCAACACATAGATGAGTAGCCTGGGCTCGTTCCAGGTAAACTAGTTTATGTTCATGGGCGACGCGACCACTTACCATCAGGTGGCACGTTTGCCAGTTTGCTTATTCAAATAACATAAAAAGGAACATCCACACAACCAAGGTTACGCAGATGCGCCGTCCTCCTTTTCCCTTTCCCCCCCAATGGGCCACCGGAAACTCATAAGCCGCTCGAAACGCGACAGCATAGCTATCATTTGACGCCAGTGTTATGTGGGCGAGAGGTACCACCCCGGTCGTGCCGGCCCAGTTCGGCTGCAAGGCAGCATAGCATTACTTCATTTCTGAAAGGCTTTGATTGCTTTGTGTGTTATTTTTCTCTATCTCCTATTTTCGGCTTCTTACAGGGTTTTTGTAACAGAGAGCCCAGTGTGAGTAGTATGGATGTAAATACTTATAAATATTATTTCACAGAGTCTCAAAAGGTAGCTACTGAAACGACCACGACACATAGGAGCATTAGACCAGACAATCAAAATACAGGTAGACCATACTTCATTTTTTGAACTTCTCAGTGTTAGCCTCTGGCAAAATAATTTTCGACATTTTCAACATGGCTATTTTCACTATGAAGAAGGTATATTTGCCATGTTTTTCATTTTGATTATGTGGAATTTGAAATTTTAGATTAGTCTCGTGAAGGCATTCGTACACAATGCCGAAATGTGGAGCTCCACAATAAATATTAAAAAACGAAAAACCCGACTGAAAAAAACATTGAATATGGCGTCAAAAATCCGCCATTTTGTTTTTTATTTTATTTTGATATACTCTGTGTCATTGTCACAGTAAATACGAATCTACGACACCTCTCAAGCTAAAATCCATCGAGCCGTTCATGCCGCAGAGCGTGCCAAACAATTATACATACATACATACTCTCGAAAAATATAACCCTCCTCTGGCGCAGTCGGGTAATAAAAATAGTGCCGTATAGGGATGCGCGAAAGAAGCGAAGATTTTTAGTAGAAACGTAGAAGCGTAGAAACTTTGTATAACGGTAAAATCTGACGCTTCACATGGACAGTGTGGCCATGCGGCGAGCGGCCCGAACGTCTAGAAGCTGAGCTTAAAAAATACGTTAATATCCCGTTTTAAATGGTTTTGTCTTCATTAATTTTATAGCATGTTGCCCGCAGCTTCGCCCGCGTTAACTTTTAAAATTTGAGTAGTTGACCACCCTTATCACTTAGGGGTATGAAAAATAGATAGTAACCGATTCTCAGACCTACTGAATACGCATATAAAATTTGGTAAAAATCGGTAAAGCCGTTTCGGAGGAGTACGGTAACTAACATTGTGACATGGAAATTTTATATATAAGAAGATTATATCAGTTTATTGTTATTATTCAATTATCTATTATCTATTATTGTTTTAAACTAACGCGATCAGTATTCATGTTTATATTAATATTGTTACGGGTGCTTACCGCGTTTAAAGATTTATTGAGGTCCCGATATTTCGGCAATGTTTCAATCGCCATGATCACGGGGAGACTCATATTAATATAAATATCTGTTATCTATTATTAAATGATATTTTACTTTGTCAGCATTAATAAGCAAACTTTTTGGGGATTTCAAGAAGTTTATTTTATTTTAAGCAGGTTTAATATTTGCAGGTTGCGAAGATAAGTTGCCCAACTGTGCGTTGGCGGTTCAAGCCAGACTCTGCCATTACAAGTATTATATTTATAATTGTTGCGATTCTTGTAAAACGTTGTAAAAATAACATTGGATAAGAAGTAGATATCGACGTTTTTTTAATAAAATGACAATTCTGTAATTTCACGCAGGCCGTGAATTTTTTTTTCTAACTCTGTAAAAAAATTGGTTAAGATTAAAAAAAGAATACGAGGCATGTACATATTATTATTATACAAGAATTGAAATAATATTATGCAAGCATCCCACGTGATGTATAGTATAAGACATAAGTCTGAGAACCACGTATATATAGAGTAATACGTGGTTCTCAGACTTATGTAATTTGTTCATTGTCTAGACTAGATAAAAAATAAAAAAAAATATTTTCTCATTTCTATTTTCCATAGTTATATCTACTTAATTTATCTAAGATTAGACTAAGTTTATCTTTAATATCGTGTCAAAAAATTAACACAATGTATTAAAATATCGCATATTCGCATATCGCAAATTAAAAAGTGAGCACTGCCTAGAAAAAAAAAATTGTCATATAAAAACATTAGAATGATGCAAGAAATTAGATGCTTGCACGTTTGTCAATTTTTATCAGTAATCTGATATTAAGAGGGACATGACTTTCAAATAATTAAAATATTATGTATTAACTTTTTATATAACCATAAAAAAATATATATTATCACCATACATCGCATTCAAAATAATTTTTTAAGTTTTTTATTCAATTTTATTTACATTATATACATATTATAATATTGTTTTGCGTTATAATATACTGTGTATTAAAATGTCTTCCACTAAAAAAGTTAAAGTTGCGAAAAGTATTTTACTGTCTTAATTGTTTATGATTAATTTTAAGTTACTACAAAACTAAGCTTTATATTAATACTAGCTGTTGCCTGCGGCTTCGCCCGCGTTACTCAACTCCTATAACTCACAGCGTGATGTTATATAGCCTATAGCCTTCCTCGATAAATGGGCTATATAACACTGAAATAATTTTTCAAATCGGACCAGTAGTTCCAGAGATTAGCGCGTTCAAACAAACAAACTCTTCACCTTTATAATATTAGTATAGATTTCAATACCGTAAAAGTCAATGATTTAGAAAGGAATCTTTTTTTGTTGTAAATGCATTTCTCTGTAACTAGCTGACATGGTCGTTTTATTTAAATTTACTTTAGTGTGTAGTGTAAGTCTAACTCAGAAATGTTGAGAAGGATTAGAAAAAAAACATGTAATTATATTATATTTTTATTTTTAATATAATTCGTTCAGAGCCATAAAAAAGCCTGCCATCTAATGCGAACAGTATGTTTGGTGTGATATTTAATTTTAAAACTAATACAATATAGTTAAGTTTTGTATTTAAATATTGATGCTCGTTAATTTAAGCGTGAATTTATATTTATATAACCTACCTGAATAAATAAAATAACCAGCAAATATGGAGTTTTATTGAGTAGTATTGGCACTATTATGGTTAGTTTGATAGAAGTTATAACTTTTAAGGCTTAATTCAATTTTAGCTCATTAATTCAGTTAACATTACCGTGCCTCTATCATCATCGGCCTCTATCCATAAACGCGAAAGTTTGTAAGAATGTATGGACGTATGGATGTATGTTTGTTACTCTTTCACGCAAAAGTATTGAGTGGATTTTGATAAAATTTTACTATAACATAGCTTATACATCAGAATACAATAATCCCCACCACGGTTCAAGCCTTGTCGTGGCGGTGGGGCTCAGTAGCCTAAGGTGAGCCCAGCACCTTGGGCGAAGCTAATTGAGCCGAGGGGGCTCTTTGTACCCCTCTTATAAGAAGAGGGGACAAAAGAGCAGGGGGCAAGGGGTGAGGATGGGAACCTCAACCCATTGTACTGTCCCGACGTTGGAAGAGGTTGTTCTTTGGTGCGGGACAACCACTCTGTGGAGGTGGCGTCGGTCCTTTGCGGGACTGACTAGCCGTCGAGGTGCCCTGTTTGTTTTCTAGATCCGGGGCACCTCACCAGTTAGTGGGTAGAGCTGCGGCCACTTACCATATGTCGGGCGCAGCGAGTCCAACATACCCGCGTGGGGAGATCCACTCCCCCCACGCGGGATGCCTTAGAGCATTTCCCGGCGTTAAAGAAAAAAAAAAAAAGAACACCATAATGGCTGTACTCTCACGGCAATGAGAAGTACGCGGGTGAAAAACCGCAGGGAGTAAATAGTATGTGCGTAATCCAAGGCCTATTTTCTTATTTCTAGAATTATAACTACTGCTCATGAATCAATAATATACAAGCTTTGAGTACTTTTGCTGAGGGGGGGGGGATATAGATTTTCACTACAGGATCAAGTAAAGGTCAAATAAATAACGTCTTATTTGCTACATTAAATAGGCATATAATATGTGTACCTATATATTCCTCAAATGAATTTAGTTATTCTATATAATTATTTTACTATTTGGATCTTTACTTTAACATTGTAATTTCACAACAATAACTATTAAAACAAGTTAACAGTTACGTTTCACAAACTTAATATCTCAATAGTTTTTTTTACCAAAAAAACTATGACACCAAAACTCTTAAAAGGTGCCTAATCGTCTCACAACACCGATCGAAGGGGCTACGATAGTTCCAAGAAGACCTAAAGCGGTGCAAGCTATTAACATATTAGCGTTAGTATCACCCGCGTATATTCTGTAATATTCGTGAAAACCTAGGAGCAGACTGACAAACGCCATGCACAGGGTCAGAGACCCGATCACCGAATGACATATTGTCGCTAACTTCGGGGTGAAGTTCAATCTCGTGGCGTTGAAGCCAACCACACCGCCGATCAGGCTTAGGAATGTAAAAATCATTGCGACGAGACCTGTAATGAATAAAAACAATGAATATTGTATTAATGTACTCCCAATTATTAAATTTTGACCGGTGGGAGGGAAGCGATGTGCCGCCCGGCTGCAATGGGTACCAACCACCATCTTGCTTGTTTCTCCCGTGAAACAGCTTCGCTGTTTTTCGGAGAGAAGGGTAGGACATTAATTCAATTTTAGCTCATTAATTCAGTTAACATTACCGTGCCTCTATCATCATCGGCCTCTATCCATAAACGCGAAAGTTTGTAAGAATGTATGGACGTATGGATGTATGTTTGTTACTCTTTCACGCAAAAGTATTGAGTGGATTTTGATAAAATTTTACTATAACATAGCTTATACATCAGAATACAATAATCCCCACCACGGTTCAAGCCTTGTCGTGGCGGTGGGGCTCAGTAGCCTAAGGTGAGCCCAGCACCTTGGGCGAAGCTAATTGAGCCGAGGGGGCTCTTTGTACCCCTCTTATAAGAAGAGGGGACAAAAGAGCAGGGGGCAAGGGGTGAGGATGGGAACCTCAACCCATTGTACTGTCCCGACGTTGGAAGAGGTTGTTCTTTGGTGCGGGACAACCACTCTGTGGAGGTGGCGTCGGTCCTTTGCGGGACTGACTAGCCGTCGAGGTGCCCTGTTTGTTTTCTAGATCCGGGGCACCTCACCAGTTAGTGGGTAGAGCTGCGGCCACTTACCATATGTCGGGCGCAGCGAGTCCAACATACCCGCGTGGGGAGATCCACTCCCCCCCCACGCGGGATGCCTTAGAGCATTTCCCGGCGTTAAAGAAAAAAAAAAAAAAGAACACCATAATGGCTGTACTCTCACGGCAATGAGAAGTACGCGGGTGAAAAACCGCAGGGAGTAAATAGTATGTGCGTAATCCAAGGCCTATTTTCTTATTTCTAGAATTATAACTACTGCTCATGAATCAATAATATACAAGCTTTGAGTACTTTTGCTGAGGGGGGGGGGATATAGATTTTCACTACAGGATCAAGTAAAGGTCAAATAAATAACGTCTTATTTGCTACATTAAATAGGCATATAATATGTGTACCTATATATTCCTCAAATGAATTTAGTTATTCTATATAATTATTTTACTATTTGGATCTTTACTTTAACATT
The DNA here is from genome assembly GCA_963853865.1 of Helleia helle. Classification (NCBI taxonomy): domain Eukaryota; kingdom Metazoa; phylum Arthropoda; class Insecta; order Lepidoptera; family Lycaenidae; genus Helleia; species Helleia helle. The sequence continues at coordinate 10,291,233 of OY971433.1, read as the reverse complement.
GTAATTTCACAACAATAACTATTAAAACAAGTTAACAGTTACGTTTCACAAACTTAATATCTCAATAGTTTTTTTTACCAAAAAAACTATGACACCAAAACTCTTAAAAGGTGCCTAATCGTCTCACAACACCGATCGAAGGGGCTACGATAGTTCCAAGAAGACCTAAAGCGGTGCAAGCTATTAACATATTAGCGTTAGTATCACCCGCGTATATTCTGTAATATTCGTGAAAACCTAGGAGCAGACTGACAAACGCCATGCACAGGGTCAGAGACCCGATCACCGAATGACATATTGTCGCTAACTTCGGGGTGAAGTTCAATCTCGTGGCGTTGAAGCCAACCACACCGCCGATCAGGCTTAGGAATGTAAAAATCATTGCGACGAGACCTGTAATGAATAAAAACAATGAATATTGTATTAATGTACTCCCAATTATTAAATTTTGACCGGTGGGAGGGAAGCGATGTGCCGCCCGGCTGCAATGGGTACCAACCACCATCTTGCTTGTTTCTCCCGTGAAACAGCTTCGCTGTTTTTCGGAGAGAAGGGTAGGACATGCAGTGTAAATGCAGGCACCGAGACTTAACGAACATCTTGTCTCAAGATAGGAAACACATAAAACTAGTTTATGTTAATAAGTGACGTCTACCACTTACCATCAGGTGGCACGTCTGCCAGTTTGCCTATCCAACTAACATAAAAAAATCGGCAACACCCGAATAACCCTAATTTTCATACCAAAATTGAGAATTTAAGTAGTTGTTAATAAAATATAATAATTATTCTTATAATCCCAAGCTACATTCCAAACGTTTAATAATGAAATAATCTATTCTCCGCTAAACACGCTCTTCTAGAAAATTAAGTGCTTCAGTACTCTCTACATTTTCCAAAAAAAAAAACTCTAAGATATCAAAAATCAACAAACCAAAGATCCCATGAGCGGTGTTGAAGTAGCCGCGATCAGCTATGGTGATGATGCCCCCAATGATAGCCAGGACTGATCCTATCACCTGCAGCACCAAGTGGGCCACCCGCCGATCCCCGTGTCGGAAGCCCCTCATCCAGCTAGTGTGGACGGATATCGTGTGAACCGAGGTGCCCATGAGGATTATATACTGGAAACAGTGTTGTGAATGAGAGTAAGACCCCTTACGTCTATGATACTCAGATCTATTAGATGCTAGGTACACAGATTTTTTAATGTTTCACGGATGAAAAAAAAGCAGACGTGATACCTGATGGTAAGTCATCAGCGTCGCCCATGAACATAAACGAGTTTGAATGACCCAGGCAACTCATTCATGTGTTGAATGTCTTGACTCGTAAGAACTCAAGTCTCGGTGTCAGTAAGTACACACTGCCCTTCCTTTCGAAACAGGATATAGTTAGACCTACTATTTTTAGGATTTACCTCAGCAGTATTTAGTTTCGGTCAATATTTGTTGATAAAAAAATCGGTTGTCTGTAAAGTCGGTTTACTGACGATAGTTGAACGTGACAACGTCATAAGATAAAAACATTTAACAAAAAATTTAAACTGCCTTCAAGCTTTGCGTTTACCATGTCATTATAGTTACTTTTGGAGTCGGTGTCAGCCAAGGTAGGTAGGTAGGGTACAGCAACAAATACGACACCGACTCCAAAAGTAACTATAATGACGTGGTAAACGCAAAGTTTGTACATTAGTAGAAGATTAAGTTGATTATAATATGTTGTAAGCACAAACATTAAAGAAACTGTTATTTTATTACTTTTTAGTTTAGTATTTTTGAAGTCGGTTTTAATTTTTTGTAAAATGTTTTTATTTCTTAATTTTTTGTGATTCCGAAATTCGTCGTCTTGGCGTTCATTGAAGGAGGCATGTTCAGCAGTGGATGGATAAAGGATGATGATGATGATGATGATGGTGATGGTGATGATGATTATGTTTACGATGACCGCGACATACTATGGTGTGCTACCAAAGCATCCTATACAATTATTATTGTTACATCGACACGTAATAAAATGATCATATCATCAAGGTAAACAAAACCAACCAAATAGGCATTATTGGGAATAACTAAAAAACGGCTTGTCAGATCTTAATAAAATTAATATGGGACCAAATTGGAAACACCAGCTTTCGAACAAAAAAATAACCATCGAAATCCATTCACAAACGGCGGAGATATCGTGTCACATACATACAAAAAAAAAACGAATTGAGAACCTCCTTTTTTTTGAAGTCGGTTAAAAATGGAACGCCTCAGAGCGAGGTAACGCCGCATGCGTCATGTTTTTTCGTTCGTGCAGCCGGCTCCATCGAATTATAAGACGTTGTCACGTCAAAGTGAATAGGACTTTCTGTCCTGATAAATAAACATGTACTAAGAGAGTTGAGGTGTTAAGATCGCTTATTTTTTAGAAGTAAAATTAGAAGCTATGTAAGTCTTTCTGCAAAAGATAAACATCTTCGACTGTACTTCTTTACTTCATGATCTCATGATTATGATCGTCGTCGGCATATAAAACGATTTTGGAGTAGTGAATACAACTAGAGACGTCATTTATAAATATATTAAATAGAAATTGAGTAAATAAAGATCCTTGAGGCATTCCACAGTTTATCCCTATGGTCCTAGATACGTATAATAGATAAAGAACGGTGAATAGATAAAAAGTAAAGGAGTTTTTTCTACGTTTTCTAATGTTCATCATCAACAACTCTTTTCTCGCGCTGCATATGAGTTTTAGGATCATCTTAGTGTTAATTGAGAGAGTCCTAAGGTGGCGGTGGGTAATTACAGGTTGATAAAATTGATCTTAAATATTCCTAGTAGCTTTTCTACTTTCTTTTAATAGGAAAAAATGTGCACAATAGCACTGGCAATTTAAAAATGTGTGTACCTATTGTGTATAAACATTAGGGAATGGAACTTACCCCAGTAACACATAAATAAATATGTTGTTTCATTGATTCTGGATATGTGACAGTATTAGCAAACGCTATAGCCACCAAAGATATCCCACCGAGCAACAAATTCGACACTGTATTTATAACATTAAGTAAAGTTATGTACAGCGGCGAATCTTTTACTATACCCTGGTCGTTAGTACCTCCGTTTTCCACTTGAACCACCATGGTTGGATTACACTCAAACACTAGTTCAGGATTTCATTTTATCGATAGATAACACCGAATCATGTTATCACATCTGTGACATACCATAATCTTACGAGACTTTCGATTTAGCAAGATGATTTCGGATGAAACGACATCGTCGTTAATTTATTTTTGCGCTATCGCACATGTTAGTAAGAATCGATTGAGTTCCGCGTTCGTGTTTAAGACTTTTTTCTCTTCTAGTGAGCTTGTTTGCGTATTTTGGATGCCAAGTACACGTCGTGAAGGGGTGAGTAACTATTAATTCCTAATTTATTTATTTTCTAATAATCATCCGTTTACATTTTTATATTCTTCGTTGCGATAACAATGAAATGTGTGCTTTTTAGTGTTTTCACAGTGACAAGTACATAAGTATTTAAATTATTTTCTGTTTCTGTTAATGTTGTTGTTGATGTAATATAATATATTCCCAAGGGAGTCCCAAGACCAATATATAACATATTGCACACAACTAGATTGTAGACATAACATCTTAGTGTGCTTAGATCGGGGGTTCCTAAAATTGTAAAAAGAAGTGACTTTTTTTAACATACCGGTATATGATATTTTTTTTTGGTTTATTATATTTGCACATAAAATGGAACTATTGTGGTTTTTCCACCTCTAAGTTCATTGTCATTTCTCATAACCCACTTTAAGAACAATAGAACACAATTGTTGGCTGATCTTCTTAGTTATTTTAATCTCACTATACCAATAGGATTTGAAGTAAAGTTTAAATCAATTTCAATCAAATCAAACAACTTATATTTTAAAGCCTTTTTATTCTTGAATTGTTAAATGCGTTATTAGTTCGGAAATTACTCGTTATATTAGCGAAAAACAATTTTATAATATTGTGATGGTAAGATACAGTCAGCGACATAAAATTGTGCAAGTTTCAAAATAATATTTTAAGTCTCACATTAAGAATTACAAGAGAAAATAGATGTTAGAGTTATTTATTTTATGTTCGCTGGCTGTATATAATAAATACTTTATACTGTAAGTGCTTTATACATAAACTATTTACATAAATAGAGTGTCGTTTTACATTTTAATTAAGTGTATTATAATAACTTTAAGGAAGTAGTTAATTTAGTAATAAAAATTGGACATTTATTGATGTACCAATGACATTTGTAATTATCCATTCTAAAGTGGTACGCTGTTTGGTTACGAAACCGATGGCATATACATACATACATTTTTAGTTTTGCTAAGCATTTTTTTGGACAATAAGAAAGTATTTTCCTAATAATATGAAATAAATTTTGTTGTTTATTCGTTATTCATGGATGGTGGCAAGTACGGGCCAACTAGTTAAGTACTAACTCTCTAAAATTATCTGGTATTTAAGTTTTCATAATGTATTTTTGAAGTAGCTCAACAATCATTTGAAAAATATATATAATATATTTTTTATCATTTGTCATAATCGTGTAACAAAGTTTTAATTCACCATTATGACTTGTAAATAATAATTTATAAGTAATACTATTTGAATATTCTAACTTACACTACATTAATCTATTAAAACATATCACTACCTTATACTTATAATACATTTGAATCTCGTGCAGTAAATTGAAATTCGGATACTGTAGAACGCTAGTTTAAAATACATAAATGCATTGTATTGTATAAATAACTCATTCAATACTAAAATATACAAAACTCTTGAACATATTAATTCAATAGAACAAACAAACAAACGAAAAGATTGAATTTTATTGGATTGGCTGACTTTAAACATGTGTTCCGAAATAATAGTCTAATATACATATTGTGAATCATTTTGCGAGAACGTAGCTGTATGTACACTTTTTTCATAAACACTTCTTGCTATAAAATAATACAAGTTAATCGAAATATGTTGTAGTTTTATTTGACTTTCTTAGGTTTTAAAGAAGATATTGAAAATCGGAGATCATAATATTATACCTAATGATAAAATTAACAAGATTGAAAAAACCAGAAAGGTAAAGCAGAGTTTTTAAGTTTGGGAAAATGTATATAAATAAAGAGTTTAAGGAAAATAAATGTATGATTATAGCAATTTTTTTTCAAGAACAAATATTTTTTTCTCCTCATCCAGATATTAGAAAAAAGTCATAACAATAATATGTAATAATGATCAACCCATTCATACAATTACAACGCTTTATCTTTTTAACTTATTAAGAATATATTAAGTCATTTTTCATATTATATATTGAATCATTTAATTTGGTGTATCGCTTAGATAAAGCAATAAAACGCTTAGATATAGCAAAGTCTAAATTAAACATGACAATTTTCAGTAATTTTTTATATTTCATGTTCTGTATTAAATGCCAAAAATATTTTAATACTATGCGTATTAATTATCTCAATGTTAATAATCATACAAGAAAATCAAAAAAAATGAGAGCATCAATAGTAAATAAATAATATAGTTTTTGGGTCCCATTGAAATAGTCATATTGGAAGATTTTAGTGATTGATACATTTGAAGTATCTAATGGAACTAGTATGACCACATTTGCATTATAATCACTCATGAGAAAGAATTAACGAATTAAAATAAAGATACTATGAAAAGGTGACTATTAGCTCATTATAAAGATAACATTTTAAATTTGCATGATTATTTCCACTTATAAAACTATTTAAAATGGTATATTTACCATATTTTTCGCGTTCGTTTCGAGGAGCTCGATATTTTGACGTTATCTACGAATGTCTTGTTCACGAGCTCTCGTGTGTTTAGCGGAATGTTGAGCTTACAACAAAAGTGAAAAACATGGTAAATCCCGGTATTATAGCATTGTATACAATTTACATATTTTTAGTGAAATTTGGTTCAAAGGATTTCTAACATATTAGAAAGAACATAAATTATCATTAAACTATTATTAAAATTCAGTTGTTTTACTACTGTCTACTAGAATTATACTTTAACAATAAACATGTCTATGAGAATTAAATACGCTATCCCTAGTATTTATTAAAATTAGGAATCAATGAGAAAAATTTAATATACGAACAATTTATTTATTATTCAAAAATGTTGAAATTATTTTATCATAATATATCTATCTAAAATGGCGGGACCTCACTTTGATTATAAGTGCTACTTCTAAAACATACAGTCGACGGCATAAACATCTGATTATTATTAATAATTATTATCAGTACCTACGCCTGAAGTTATTAGCAGATATTTTCGCCGCGGACGTTACACCGTATAACTACATTTACTACAAGTCCCAACGTATCACAAATACTGAGTCACAATCACTTTCTCCATCACTATCTGGAAATAAATATTGGTTTATTAGTGTTATGCGTACAGTCGTCCATAAAAATGATGTTATAATTTCGTAAATTTCTATTTAAAAAAATCGGGTCGGCAGAGGAACCACATGATGGTAAGTGGTCAGCGTCGCCCATGAACATAAACATGTTAACCTGAGACTAGCCCAGTATCTCATTCATATGTCGCCTATCCCGAGACATAGGATGTTAAGTCTCTGTGCCAGTAAGATTATAAATTAATATGATTATAATCATTACTAAAACTATTTAAAACGGGATATTTACCATGTTTTTCACTTTTATTTCGCAGAGCTCGATATTTCAACATTGTCTACGAATGTCTTGCTCACGAATATCGAGCTCCGCGAAAAAAAGTGAAAGACATGGGTGAATATCCCGTTTTAAATAGTTGTAGTTGTAATTACACTGTCTGTCCTGCCCTTTTCTCACGAACACAGCAAAGCAACAAACAAACCCTGCGACACTGGAGAATCAAGCAGGATGGTGGTACCTAAGCAGACGGGAGCGGCACAGCGCAACCCTCCCGCCGGTAACTGTATGTGATCATCATCATCAGGGGTCAGTTGGCAAAATTTTCTGCGATCCCATGCAGCTTCTTTCAGCTATGTTTGGTCCAGTCTTTAATGTCGTCTAGCCACTTTCTCCTCTGACGGCCTGGGCTTCACCTCCTTGGGATCTTTCCTTCGAGGATCAACCTTGGAAATTCATAGAGGATGTGTGTGTCCAAAAAAGGCAACTTTTCGTCTCATGATAGACGCCATCAACTCTCTCCTGCGGTTTGCTTTTTTAAGTACTCTGACGTTTGAAGTAAAACTGGTCCAAGGCATTTTTAACATCCTACGTAGAGTCCACATTTCAAAAGCCAGTATCCGATCATGTATTTTTTGTTTATATTCCTTTAGTAAGACCCATGTTTCACATCCATACAAGGGAGTGGACCAAACATAGCAAGTGTCTTTGAATATAATTAATTTTGGGGTCGCATAGGACTTTGGACATTTTGTGAAAAGCAGCAGGTTTAGTTTGTCCAATTTTACTCTTCACCTCTTCCAGCTGGGCCAGCATGCGTACAACGAGATATCTCTTGACTAGAGAGAGAGATAATGTCTACATCGAGTATTTTCTCGATTTCTCATTAGGGTAATACCACGTAATACGAAGAGTGCTACTACGAGAACACTCTTCGTATATTGAAATTATATAATTATAGTAGGGAAACGCCACGGATTACAAGAAATAGGCACTCGGTTTTATTTATTTAAGTTTAAATTACTTTATCTTGTCCTTAATATTGAAAACGCATGTTAGCTACTGTAGACAAAGAGATAATACGAGAAAAAGGGGTAGACAAAATTTTGTCGTGCGCGCATGCTAGGCCAGCAGGTGAAATAAATTGGATGTAAAAATATGTATGTGATACCTTAGTCTATCGGCCGCGGCACGAGTGGCAGCAGTTGTCGCCGTAGTAGTGGTAGTGGCAGAGACGCGCCTGCACCGCTAACGCGCAGTTGCTGAGCCGATCCGTGCACGCGCCTGAACAACATTACCATGAATGTTCATATAAGAATACACAAGATTCCATTTAAGAATACACAGAACCTCACATAAGAATGTGTAGAAATTTACATAGGAATACAAAGCACACCTTTTTAAATATTTTGATAATTTTTGTCAGTCTGCTCAGACTGGAGTCTGATGTCAGTCACCGCTTAGACAGCGATGGCGTCACATGCTGTGTCGCCGCCTGCGCCGACTTCCCCTACGTCCCCTACTCAACCATTAGCCCCGGGAAAGAATTAAATTAAATTTCTCCATTGGCCTCATTGACTTCGTCACGCAGATATCTTTCTTTGTTAGGTATGTTTTTGTGTTTTGTGTTATGGTCAACTTCTTCACCTGTGTCTCTTATCTCATTCAATAAATTTAAGTGTAAAAAGAGATTTATCTTTTCATTAGCCACTTTTTACACCACTGTTTTCTTTTTCTAGGATTTCTCGTACACAGGGCTAATATTATAGCAACACATGCTTTTTCCTCTTAAAATAAAAAGGCCGGCAACGCACTTGCTAATCCTCGGGTGTAGCGGGTGTCTATGGGTGTCGCTTATCACTTATCATCAGGTGCACCGACTGTCCGTTTGTCCCCTTCATCGTCATGCTTAACCGATCCATTAAAGTCCACTGTAGGCAAGGAACCTCCTGGACATGGATAAGGATTTAAACACCTTAAAAACTTACATCCTCATCGAGCCTGCAGGAAACTTTGTTTACCAATTATTATTATTTATTACTGCTGTAACAAGTATACGATCAAAACGTGACTAAACTAAGACCAAAGGCTTAGCCTGATAGAGCGATCAAGGCGCAAAATTATATATTCTAATACAGCCAGTCAATAGAGCCTAGTAAATTGTTGTAAGCTTAATAGCAAACCGAACTAAAATTTAAAAATAATTCTTAATACAAGAATTACAGCTTGGCAAAAAAGAGTATGACGTGGTGACAGGTGGAACTAAATATTTTGCTAAATGGAAACCTATGATGTTGACAATACTTGGCCGACAAATACTAGATTTTAAGTAATGCTTAGTGTTTCACATTTATTTTTAACGATTTGATTAAATTATCTTACTGATTTTCCATAATATTATGTTGAGACCTAAGTGAAAGTGGCGCCCTCATTTTTTCCATACTCTTTTTTGCCAAGCTGTAAATGGATTAACAAAAAAATATATATTACTTATATTGTAAAAAAGCGCGGTGCTTTGTACTGTTTTTATACTAACTTCACTTTTAGAAATAGATTGAAATATTTTTAACAATGAATATCGAGCACCTCACGAATACAAGTGAAATAAAGCGTGTAAAAATATTAAAAATCAGAAACTTATTTATTTAAAGTATTTATTAAAATTAGGAATTAACTTTTTACCTTTAATATACGTCTGCTCCTTGACGTTTTGTGTCTGGTGTCGTATCACTCTGTTTTGTGGGTCTGTGGACAATTTATTACTTTTTAAATAATATCAAAATCCTACACATCAAATAAATATACTGTATAAAGCACGTGAGGAGTTTAATCATTATTAAGTTGTATTCTCCTCGTATCGTGACGACATGATGGTCGTATTTCTGTAGATTTTCATTATTATGAAGGTTTTTCTGTCCCCAGCTGAACATAACCTCATTTAATCTATATCCTCTGTTAATCAAAGCCATTTCTTTTAAGGTAGTGCCATGCTGCATTACAGCCGAACTGGGCGCAGTTCGGCAGCCCTCTCGCTCACATAACACCGGCGTCAAGTGACAGCTATGCTGTCGCGTTTTGTGCGGTTTGTGAATTTCCGGTGGCCCATTGGGGGGATAGTGAAAAGAAGGGCAGCGCATCTGCGTGGCCTTGGTTGTGTGGATGTGTATGGGCGTCGGCGCCCTGAGGCTCCAACTGCTCGATTGCCTCCTGATATCATAAAAAAAACATAGCCGATTCCTCGTCAGTCGCATCCAACTATGACCTGCGACTGGACGTTCAAACAAATTTAAAGTTATAACCTTTTTTGATGCGAGTGGCAAGGGATCGGTCGTCTTCATTGAAGAAGGTTCAGCAGCGGACAGATAGGAGCTGATGATGATGATGATGGTGATGAACCATATTTTTATAAAAGTCCAGTTTTCTCAGGAATACTAGCTCACGAGCCTCCTGATGGTAAATCGTCGACGTCGTTGGACATAAAGACCGACTAACCCAGATCCAAACCAACTCATTTATGGCCTATCCTGAGATTTAAGATGATAAGTCTCGGTGCCAGTAATTACACTACATTCATGAGGGTAACTCAGTATACTTTTTATATTTATACACAAATATAAAAAAATAGAACAATGTTTTGTGAATGTAATTAATTAAAATATTTTAGATTCTATCTTATTTGCAAAAAAGATAGGACATTAATTATGGGCCGAGCTTATTTAATTTTCTTTACGTACCGGGTTAAATGAAAATCATGGCTTAGCATTAATTTAAATAAACTCCAAGTTCAAAGATGTTTAGTTTCAGGAAAACATTTGGGACGGCCTGTAAATATTATAGGAAACAACAAAATATTTCGGAATAAACTTTATTCAAGGGAAGCCCATGTACAGCTGATAAATGTATCTTAAACGGGAGCAGCTACTAATGTTTTTTAGTTAAGTAGCGCTTTTGAAATTGTCTCGTTTTTTATTAAGTTCTTTACTCAATAAAAAACGAGACAATTTCAAAAGCGCTACTACATCGGCTTCGCTGGGGACACTGGGACAGACTGTGAAAGCAGGACTGTCCCGCCCAAAGCGGAAGTGGGACTGTCGCGCCCAAAGCGGAAGTGGGTCTATCCCGCCCAAAGCGGAAGTGGGACTATCGCGCTCAAAGCGGAAGTGGGACTGTCCCGCCCAAAGCGGAGGTATGGTCACGTTACCATTGCTACAACTGCTTCACTAAAATTAGACTACATCCGTCACAACACCCAATGTTATGATATTAAGGTAAGAATACGAATTTAAAAAGAAAATAGAAGAAGTGGGAAATCAGATTCAAATTATTCATATCATAAAGCTGTTTGTTTGTTTCTAAGCCCTAATCCCAGTAATAGTAGGATTAAAAAGTAATAAGCTAGGTATGTATTTTAGAAGAAAAATCCTGTTTCAATTCTAAGAAGATAGACGATGAAAAAAACGCGGGAATTTGCTAGTGATGTAATATAGAGCCTACTGATGCCTATCGTTATGTAAAATCGATTATAATGTATTAAGGTGTGTATATTCAAAGGTACAACGGTATTTAAGCAAAGATGCCACATTGAAAGCAATTTAGGGTTAGATTAATTTGAAATTCTGCACCACAAATAGGATAGAATGAGGCTTACATTACCTTAACGCCAAATTTTAGGTCAAAATCAGTTAACCAAATATTTTAGATTCCTGAACATACAAGAAATTTCTGTAATTAGATCACAACAAAAATACTTGACCTACACAAAAGAGGCACCCGACCTTTTTGTTAGCCCTTTTATGGATGGATGACCGGAATATTACTTTCATGAAAGTGAAAAGGTAACCTCGTACTAGTTCTACATGCCGGCAGGCTTATATAAAATACAGTATGGAGTAAGTAATAATTGTACACTAATTTAGCAATATTATAATCAATTATCAAGTGTATCCATTAAGAAATATTAAGAACTTATGTTAAATTATTTCAAATATCTGTGAGTGTATCTCTGATCAGTAAAAGAAATGTAAATCATAATAATATCGCAACTCAATCATAGTTCATACCTTGAGTAAGAGCGAGCTTAACAAGAAGACTCAAGAAGAATCAGTTACCTGGCACCGGGTTGATGAGTACGGGCTTCTCCGGAGGTGATGTAGAGCATCGCGCGGGTACGCAGGGACGGCGCACCGCCGGACGGGCGCCGCAGGCCTCCGCCCCCGCGCCTGTCCCGCACCGCACCACGCGCGTCTGCACGCCCGCCTCACAAGGACCCGTGCACTGGGTGGGTTAGCATACCATCAGCATCAACATCCACTGTATCAACTGTATGAACCTTATACCAAATTCTTGTTTTCAGTAAGAGGTACCGCCATGCTGCTTTGCAGCCGAATTGGGCCGGCACGACCGGGGTGGTACCTCTAGATCACATAATACCGATGCAGCTTCATCGTTAGATTAACGATGAAGCTGCATCGGTGCAACCAAATTGACTGCCAACGTCGATACCGTAAAAAAAATGATTTGATAATATAGGTGATAGGACTGAACAATTAATAGTTTGTACGGAGTCAAGAACATGTATGTTAGGGAAAGAGCCCTCGTAAGTACCCCGTGCATCTCTGATCCGTACCGGGAGACGGGTAGGTGCGTGGGAAGTGGATACTGGTGGTATACTGACCTCCCCCCAGTCGCCGGTGTACCAGGTGGCGGCGCAGGGCCCACCACAGGGCCGGTCCGCTGGGGGCCGCAAGGACTTGCAGGAGCCGTCTCGAAGACGCCGCCCGTTCCCTCCAACACAGATCACCCCGCGGATCTGACGCCCGTTGCACGCCGCCGAACATGCTGACCATTCGCCTGGGCACAATATGCGCATATGATACAAGATGTTTAGACAACTATTTTTATGTAAAGATTTCAATCGTTAGATGCTCCATTGCATTGTATGACCATTCCAAAATGTGTCCACCCTCAAATGAGTGAGCTCCCTCATTCGAAATCAGTGCGACAGAGAAAGTAGAATTACATGATTTGCGTAAGGTAAACAGAGATGACACTATTACCGCAGTACCGTCCTAATAACCACTTTAACTAGAAAAATCCTTCCACATTTTATCAATGTGAGGGCATATCTTACCATTTAAATCTTTGTTTTTATGTAGTAAAATATACTCCCAGTTCCATGTAAGCAGTGGTAAACATTTTATGGCAAATAAGTATAAAAATATAATCATTCGTATGTCCACTCCGGAATAATTTTTTTTTTTTTTTTTTTTTCTTTTATTCAGGAAACAAACAGTCATATTATAATTAAAATAATACAAAGAAAGTATACAAGACGAGACTTTGAGTTCCATATAAACTAAACATTTGAGAATAGATGATATTAAAAAAAAGAAACAATGAATCTTAATGTTTAAATATAACATAGTCGGACACAGGAAAAAAAGAAATCAAAAACAGAAAAATAAAATGAATGCTAATTAAATTTAAATAAGAAATATTATATTTTAAAAGCTACTAAGACAGTCGATACCTTGCTTCTCGCCTCCAAATTCCTAAAACCGGCCTCTGCATGGAAATCCTCATCCCGTATTTGAAGGACTCTTCGTCTTCCTCTTTATAATTATTCATAATCAGATTTATTTCGACTAATTAATGTTCTTTTATCCCTATTATATCAGAAATTTATTAATTAAAAAACCGCTTATGACTTCAGTCCTTCATCAGATGTAACTAATGACTTACTGTTTACCAGTTGCTAGTTGTGAGAAAATTCTGGAGTCACTCACCAGTGAACCACTGTGCTTCACACGTCTGTCTCTTGGGCGCGCAGGACTGGTGGTCCCGGGGTGCGTGGCTGGCCTGGCAATTGCCCTCCGAGCAGCGCACCCCGCGTGACTGGATACCGCCGCCCACGCAGGAGCCCACGCACTGCGAGGATAATCACGTGCCAATATATGTACAATCATAATCTTACACGTCGGAACTTCTGAACATGTTTATCTCGGTACATGAGAAAATCTTTAAAAAAAATTTTTATTTAGCAGCAGCTGCCTGCATCTGAGTATACTAAAAATTTTTTTTACTATCAAAAAATCTGATCTGGAGCAATGATTTGAAATCTGATGTAAAGCTTTATTTTGACTTAAATTCAATATTTATTTATTTATTTATTTTATTTATTTATTTAGACACAATCATAACATCATTACAGCATAATTATACCAAGACAATGTTACAAGTAGACAAACGACATAAAATATGTATTCGTACGTATGACATATATATACAGGTACAAATATACACATTATGTAGTGAAGTTCTCATCATTCTTTTTCGAGAAAAACCTGAACTAATTCTATTAACTTCGACAGGTTATGGGCAAAGATGTCTATCCCGTTATCTGATAGTTTGTTTAGTATCCGGATAGCACGTAACAATGGAGATGCATTTAATATTAAAAAATCATGTCGATAGTGCCTGGTGAACGAGAGAAAAAACAAACATCTATCGTTATTTTGATTCACATATTAATCTCAGAGACAAGATGTAGACCGAGGATTATATAGAGCAGATCAAAGAGAATGTATATGTCATATCGTATCTCGAGGTGAAGGAATTTGCAAAGAGAAGGAAGGATTGCCGATTACTCCACCGACAAGAGTAAGACTCTGAAATGAAGAGAGAAAGATAGAGAGAGAGAGAGAAAGAAAGAAAGAGAGAGTTACCTCAGACCATTCTGTGTACAGCCATCCGCCTGGCCCGGTGAAGCTGTAGGCAGGTCCCACGGACAGACCGACATCGTTGGACACGTTAGCAGGTACTGACACTAGCGGTCCGTCTCGGAAGGTATCGGTGCGGGGGCTCGGTCGCACCTGGCGCCGGGCGTCCAGGCGAGGGGAGCCGCCCTTGGCCGTCCCATCACAGTTGGGGATGTCGCAAGGTTCGCTGCTCGGCGGCATCGGTAGGGGACACTTTTGATCGCTTATCTAAATATCACAAAAATGTAGATTTTTAAGTTATACTTTAAAAATTGTGATCCACGCATCTAAATAATATTACCTATACTTTTAGTATTCAAAGCACTGCAAACACACTATCACTTATGTACGTATCTTGATTAAGGGCAATCAGATCTTTAGAGTTCACGATCTAAATTTTTTAAGAAATTACACAAAATCTACTAAAAATTGCCTACCTTGGTAAGTCCTCTCGCATGGTCTTGGACACAACCAACAATTCTCGTTCGGTGAGCTGGTCCGCAAACGGGGCAGGGTCCCCAAGCAGCCGCCCTCCAGCGGGGAGGACAGGACGCCATCCCGCATCTCCTGCGACGAGACGAAGGGGGAGCTCCAGTACAGTGAGCTGGAGAAACCTCTCGGTCCTTTCCGTTGAGTTCCACGCACTTGAACTTCCCAATCTGCAGCCCACCGCCACAGCTCCTTGAACACTGCGTATACGACAGGATTTTCCAAGTGAATTTTCTGTCGCCAATTACATTGCTGTCCACCTGGTTTTGGATTTCCAGGGAATTGTACTCCGGCTGATTGGACAATGTTGGTTCCTTCTTCTCTGGAGCGTGGTGGGATTCGGCGTTGTGATGGCGATGGTGTCGTTGAACCTGGTGCGATGGAGCGCTTATGGTCGGTATGTCGTTACTTGATTCTTCGGGTAATGAATCAGTCAGGTACTCGTATTTTATATTCGGATAAGGCTGCGTGTACAGGACCTAAAAATAATGTATTTGTGAGAGCTGGCGTACAGTGGCACAGTAAGAAATATATATTCTTCTGATAAAGATCGAAAATTTTAAAAGAAGAATAATAAAATTGGAAGGCAGATGCAATTGAGGTCCTTCTGTACCTAAACTTTCTCTTCATCAAGTAAGAAGAGTCCATATTTCTATGAGGTTGAGTAGCTGATTTAATCCAATTTGGCGATCTTCACACACCTCACAGACTTTGATCATCTGATATGTAGATTTTGCGATGTTTTCTTTCATATCATTCATTTCACAACGCAAAAATTGGACCCCATTTTGGAGGGTTCTGAGATTCGAACCCAGATCTCATTTGGTCATCATCATCATTATCATCATCACCATAATTATCAACCTTTTTAATCTTTGAGAACCCCCAGACTCACCATGATATCGATGGGGTGGTGGATGGGCCCCACAGCGAACACGTTGTCGAGCCCAGCGGTCCTGGTGTATATGAACCTGGCCCCTGCCGCCTCGTATGTGCCGGGAGCGCTGACCGCGAACTCGCCGTTCACTATGTACGAGCCGTTCGACACTCGTAACGCTAGACATACAAGCAAATTATCTATATATCTGTCGCAGGGAAATGAGTATATCAGTGATTTCACGAAATCTCTAGCGACACCACGAAATTCCGGAAGCTGTTGAATATTCTTATTTCCGATGGCTTCTTACTAAACAAATCTAGTGATATGACAAAATACTAATATAAAATCAGTGATATGTCGTTTCACTGTCAATAAAGTGGATACTGCCGAATAAAAATCGAGCCATGCAACTCTCTCATTTCATATAAATTTTGTTTTGTTGATTATTTTGTTTTTTTTTATGTTTCTTGGATAAGCAAACTGGCAAACGTGCCACCTGATGGTAAGTGGTCGACGTCGCCCATGAACATAAACTAGTTTACCTGGAATGAGCCCAGGCAACTCATCTATGTGTTACCTATCCTGAAACATAAGATGTTAAGTTTCGGTGCCAGTAATTACACTGCCTGTCTTGCCCTTCTCTCCGAAACACAGCAAAGCTGTTTCACGGGAGAAACAAGCAAGATGGTGGTACCCATGCAGCCGGGAGCGCGGCACAGCGCTTCCCACCCACCGGTAAACCGGTTTATTGTTATATCTACTAAGTGACCTCCGAAAACTCAAGCCGCACGAAAGGCGTCTGCATAGCTGTCACTTGATTGCCGGTATTTTGTAAGCGAGAGGTACCACCCGGATCGTGGCGCCCCAATTCAGCTGCAGCATGGCACTACCCCTTACACGTTCACTTTCTATATTGATACATTGAATAAACATAAAGAGGAGCTGGTATCCACAAAGCGTGTTGCACGCGCTAATGTTCGACTATTTTCCGCGCGTACACGGCTAATCCTTGAAAAAGAAATGAATAAGAAAACATTTCGGTTTATTAAGATGTTTACATTGCTGCTGTTTCGGTTATATAATAGCAAATATTATTAAAACACAAAAAAGACGCTCGTACTCTGGATATAAAGTTATCCTAAAAAAAAAATAAAAAAATTGTCGTCCTTGCTACTATCAATCAGATAATCAATAAAAAAATAGTTTATAAATAGCCTCCAAAATCTTTATCTGATCACGATAAGATCGTATAAAATATATTTTTGTCTCGATGCGTAATTAATTGTTTTTATTGCTAATCTAGCGCATCAAAGTTTATAGTAGACACTTAACGTAGTGCTGAAAGATACCGCCATGTGATTCATCATCATCATCATCATCATCATCATCAGCCTCTATCCGTCCACTGCTGAACATAGGCCTCCCTCAATGAACGCCAAGATGGCCGATCCCTTGCCACTCGCATCCAACACGGACCGGCCACCGCACGGAGATCGTCTTCCCACCTGGTCAATGGCCGACCAACACTTCGTCTACCTAAACGTGGCCTCCACTCTAGAACCTTATTGCCCCATCGGCCATCCGTTCTTCTGAGTGTGTGACCAGCCCACTGCCACTTCAACGAGCTGATTCTTTGCGTGATATCGGTTACCTTAGTTCTCTGACGGATGTCTTCCTTCCGAATCCTATCTGTCAAAGAAACACCCAGTATAGCACGCTCCATAGCACGTTGAGCTACGGCAAACTTGCGGACCAGTCCTATATTTAGAGGCCACGCTTCAGCCCCGTAGGTCATCACGGGGAGAACGCATTGGTCGAAGACTTTCGTCTTCAAACTCTGCGGTATAGACGACGTGAGAATATGGCTAAGCTTCCTGAATGCTGCCCATCCCAATTGAATCCTCCTATCGGTTTCTCTCTCGAAGTTATGTCGACCTAGCTGCAAAGTGTGCCCAAGATAGACATACTCTTGCACGACTTCGAGAGTTATGCCATCAACGTTAACCGGCCTAGGGAGAACGTGTTCGTTGAACATGACTTTCGTCTTGTCCAAGTTCATCCTAAGACCCACACGTCGGGAAGATTCATTTAGACTGTGCAGCATCTCCTGCAAGCCCTCCAACGACTCGTCCAGAATAACGATATCGTCGGCGAAACGAAGGTGTGAGAGATACTCGCCGTTAATGTTTATGCCACATTTTGTCCAGTTTAAAGTCTTAAAGACGTCCTCCAAAGCATTAGTGAATAGTTTCGGGGAAATGACATCCCCCTGTCTCACTCCTCGATGCAATTGGATTGGTCTTGTTTGACCTCCCGGAACCAGAACGGACATAAAGGCGGCGTCGTATAATCCTCTCAACACTTCGACGTATCGCCAATCGACCTGACATCGCTGCAGAGCTTCCAGAACAGCCCAGGTTTCAACCGAGTCAAAAGCTTTCTCATAGTCCACAAAGGCAAGGCACAGTGGCTGGTTGTACTCATGGGTCTTCTGTACAACTTGCCTTATAGTGTGAATGTGGTCTATGGTGCTAAATCCTCTTCGAAACCCAGCCTGCTCCGGTGGCTGGAATCCATCGAGCTTTTTAGTGAGGCGGTTCGTCATGACTCTCGAGAACAGCTTGTATATATGACTTAGAAGTGACATCGGTCTATAATTTTTAAGAAGGGAGTTATCACCCTTCTTAAAAAACAAAACGATTTCACTTCCATGCCACTCCTTGGGGGAAATGCCCCGTTGAAGGACGAAATTAAAAATCTTTTGTAACTCTCTTAAAACAGGTTCGCCACCTGCCTTAAGGAGTTCAGTCGTAATTCCGTCCCTCCCCGGAGCCCTCCCCCCTTTAAGCTGCTTAAGAGCCAGACTAACCTCATCTAGGCTGATGTTCGGAAGCTCGCCGGAGAGGTGTCGTGTTAGGCTAGCACGCGGATCGTTGTTTCGGGGATCAGGTTGAGGAGCATGGGACGCGTACAGTTTGCCATAGAAATCTTCGATCTCCGACAAGATCCCAGGCTTAGAAGAAACGGTCGCGCCAGTAGCGGTCCTAATCTTCGACAGGTGGCTTCTCCCGAGCTTTTCCACAAAAACCTTCGACCCTCTATTCTGCTCAATTGCTTCGGTAATCCGTTGCGTATTTGAGCAGCGAAGGTCTCGGCGTATTAGTTTGCGGATCTGCTTCGAGAGAAGCTTTACATCTGTAGAAGTGGCGTCTGTGTGTGCTCTGCGTTCCCTCATAAGACCGAGCGTCTCATCCGAGAGTTTGGATTTCCTGCCAGTACGCTTTCTCCTATAAAACCTTTCACCCACGACCCGCATGCAGTCCACCACGGCACCCAGTGCCTCGTCAACTGCCATTGTGGTTTCCGATATGTTAAGGCTATCGAATCGGTTCTTTAATTCCAATTGGAATTTTTTGGAACCTACCACAGTTTGCCGGAAGTCAGGTCGGAGTGTAGACTTTATTAGACGGTCTCGCTCTCGCTGAAAGCTTGCATTCATAGATCCTCTTACTAGTCGGTGATCACTTCCGGTTTTGAACCTGTTGATCACAGAGACATCCCTGAATGCATGCCTTCGGTCCGTCATAATAAAGTCTATCTCGTTTCTCGTCACAGTATCGGGGCTTTGCCAGGTCCACTTCCTGTGGGGCTTCTTTTTAAAATATGAATTCATTAAAAAGAGCCCCTCTTTCTCGAGAAAGTTGACCAGCATTTGCCCCCTGTGGTTACGACTGCCGACACCATGTGGCCCTAAACACGATTCGATACCTGTTCGTACTCCTACTATGTGATTCATTAGGAAACAATCAGTGAAATTACATGCGTCAAACAACCAATTGTGATCAACTTGAGCGTAGGCGATTCTATTAGTGATGTGCCATTGCAATTCCGATTAATCGATTCGGCATCGATCTTTGCACCGAACATCGACCGATATACCGAATTGTTTTAATAAAAATCTATATATGATGGCCTTCGTATAAACATCTGCTTTCCTAAGTACATCTGCTGACCGCGTTCAATCAACTCTATTAAATTTATTTGTAATTGTCTATTGCGATTTGATGACTAATAAAGTAATGTGCAATAAATTAGACACAACTTTTGTATGTCAAATGGCTGTTTATTGTACGAGTAAAAAGAACAAAGGTATGGACATGGAATAATACTATAACTGTGATTACAATGAACATGGCTTGAATATGATAAAAATAATTAATTCGGAATATTTTACATATTATTTGATATTGATTAAACTTGATGACAAATAAGAAATGATATTGAATTTTAAATATTATTATATATAATTAAATTATTATTGTATAATATTAAATACTAGCTGCTGCCCGCAGCTTCGCCCGCGTTAACTTAGATGTACAGCCGTACACGGATTGATGATGATTATATTTATCTATGGACGGGCGTAGGAGTTTATTTTATAATATGAAGTGATTAATACCGTATTTTTGTAAATAGCTTTTACATTACCGCTTTATAATTGCCAATTTTTAAAGTATTAAAATGGATATAGGTAGTATGTTATATTCAACTAATATAGACATATTATGCCATCCCGGACTTTTCAGTAGGCATATTTAGGATACACAATTCTACCATATTACATTGATACAATAATAATTATTATCCTAACTTTCGGAACCGGGGCCGGGACGGGCTCGGGCGCGAGGCGCGGCAACACGGAGCGCCCGGCTCGCGCGGCTCGGTCGAAATCACGGTGTCGCATTATTTTGATTTTGCTATATCTTCTAAGATATGCATTTCATTTGCATGGTGTAAACGGGAAAAACATACTTCATGAAATGCTCAAGCTAACTAACATATTTAAAATGATAAGGATTAATACCACATTTGTGTAAATAGCTTTCCAACTACCGTTTTGTAATTGCCCATTTTTTAAGTATTAAAATGGATATAGTATGTTATCCTTAAGAGATACACATATGCCATCGCGGACTTTTCTGTAGATCTTTCTAAGGAGTACAATAATGTAGTACATTATTATTATTAGTAAGTGCAAAAAATGTGTTTATTTACGACATCACATTAGAAACCTCAAAAATAACAGTATTTCTCCACTATTTAAGGGATGTTATTATACATATAAACCTTCCTCTTGAATCACTCTATCTATTTAAAAAAAACCCATCAAAATCCGTTGCGTAGTTTTAAAGATTTAAGCATACAAAGCGACGACCTCTGTGGCTTACCACGGGACCAGATTGACGTGGTTTGAAAGCGTCCATAGATAATAATAATAGGGACAGAGAAAGTGACTTTGTTTTATACTATGTAGTGATTATTCAATATAATATTACTCAAAATAAAATATAAATATAAAAAATAGTGCTATAAATTAACTTGGTTGATGTGATTCATAAAATATATTGTTTTGAAGCTTTAGTATTGTTACTGTATAAAATATGATTTATTGTATTGAAACTGCAAGCCTCAGGCCGAACTAAAATAATAGCTGATTGGAAGTGAATGTCATAGTCCAAGGCAATCTTAAAATATTATATCTTTAACGACTAAAAAAATTACAAATACAATAGAATATTTCAACCACGGAGCTTAGATATAGAAGGAGAACGATCGTAATAAATAAAAATGTCTATGAAATAATATAGAGAAAATAAAGTTTTACTGTAGGTGGCGTTGCAGGCGCAGAGATCTCCGATTTAAATTTAACGGCTGATTATGAAACGAACTTGAGTAAAATTATTTTATAAAAATGAAAAATTTATAATTTAACGAAAAATAAGTCATCTAGACTTAAATAATTAAAAGAAATTAGAATAAAAGTTTTTACAAAGTCAACGTTTCTATTATTTAGTTTTAAATGTATATATTTAGTGACGTCCAAAGACTACAATATTATACTGGGTGACGTCACGGAGATAGGAGTGTCTATACATGTTCTTTAAAATATTAGAAGGAATTTCACCAATTATCGTTTTTAACGCATTTATCGTTTTTGTCTTTTACGTCCTTTAGTTATAAGCTTGCGCGCGTATGGAGAGCCTCACCCTGCTCAGGATGCTCAGTCCCTTTTGGGGCATGTCCGGTATAAGAATTATTGTTTAATAATGCGTCGCCTTAACGCCGTCCTGGTGGTAAAAATATACACTGAAATTTTGCCACTTTCAGTGGACAATTTATAGTCTATAACGCCTATATCGATTGTTCACCTTTCTGTGTAAGCTCGGTGATTTATACAATATGGCTCTTGTGTTTCTAAAAAATAAAAAAATGCTATTATTCTGATTCTATGATTCTAATACCTAACTTTTATTTGACGTAACAAAACAACTATTGTCGGACGTGATCGCGGACCGTGTCTTTCCGTGACTGGTGAAGAGGAGAGCAAGAATGACTGGGACATTCTTGGTTGGTCTTGTTGTTAGGGCTTGGTCTAAGTGTTACTGATTGCCGCTCCATGGTTCGAGCCTTGTCGTGGCGATGGGACTCAGTAGCCTAAGGTGAACCTAGCACCTTGGGCAAAACAAATTGTGCCAAGGGAGCTGCTCTTTGTATCCCTCTTATAAGAAGAGGGGACAAAAGAACAGAGGCAGGACAAGGGGTGAGGTTCCCTGTGCTGTCCTGACGTTGGGAGGGGTTGTTCACTCACTTCCTTCCTTCGTTGAGGTGGCTCGGTCCCTTGGGGACTGACTAGCCGTCGAGATGTCCTATTTGCTCAACAAATCCGAGGCACCTGACCAAAGGTGGCATTGGTGGCACTCGCCGGGTTTTAGTGGGTAGAGCTGCGTCCACCTTACCATCTTTGGGGCGCAGCCAGTCCCACATACGCGCCTGGGGAGTCCCCACTCTCCCGCGGGATGCCTCAGATGCCTCCTGCGGGATGCATTTCCCGATGTAAAAAAAGGTCCTACTTATTGAGTCAGTTATACTTTTATAAAAAAAACCATAATATGTCCTAGCAATAACAAATATTTTAACTGATAATTACAACGGAATATATATTTTTTCGTTCATTGTTATATTTGGTATATTTTTTTTGCATTTGGTATTGGTTTTTCTTATTAAGCCTTAGTTTCATTGATCAGATTTTTTTGCAAGCCCAAGACCAAGCCTGCAAGATTGTAATTTTTCTCATCACTAAACTCTGCAAAGCGCCCGAATCGTCAGGAATGTAAAAATCTTAATAAACCAAAATAAGTGGAAACTTAACGTGAATTAAATTAAATTAAATTAAATTAAATTAAAGATCAATATACATGCTAGAAAATAATAATTTAATGTTAACGTACCTATGTAGTTCTCGCTGGAGACAATTTCGGAGACATTAATCCTGCACGCGCCGTGTGGTACCGTGGTCACAAAGGAGTAGCCCAGCGGTAGGCGAGGGCGCGAGAACAGCCCCGACACCAGGCGCTGGCCGCAGCGCACGTCGCGGGTAGCTGAAGAAGCTAGCACGCCTTCCCGTCCCACCACCTGGGAAAGATAAAAGAAATCTAAACTAATCATAAGAAAAAGATGGCGTGATAACCTAGATTCATACCAGGCTATCATCATCATCATCATCATCCCCCGTCTCTATCCATACACTACTGAACATAGGTCTCCCTCAATGAATTCAAATTCAAATTCAAAATATTTATTGCAACTAAGTGTACATGAAATCGTTTAAAAATTATTATAAAAGTACTTATAACTTAGCGCCTTTTACAGGCATTGCAATATCCAGTAGGGCTAAGCTTACAATCTTATTTATCAGTATAATATAACACAAAAAATATGCATCATCAAATATATAAATAATTTTAAATATAATTTGTGTTATTTATTAATGTCTAGTTTATATCCAATTTATTATTTCATTATAATATTATATAGATGTAGTCAATTTAATTTAAAATTAATTAAAATATAAAATAATTCAAAATATTTTTATGATAAAACTTATTATTGTATTATTGTCCAATATATTTTATTTCCTACAACACAATTTTGTTTTGTAAATATTCAGCTGTCGAGTAATAGCATTTATTAATCAAATGTTTTTTTAATTCTTTATTAAATTTTACAACCGTTTCTTCGTTTTTTATAATGCTTGGCAATTTATTAAAGATTTTTATAGCCATATGAAAGGGGCTTTCGCTTAGCATTTTAATTCTTGACCTTGGTAGATCTAGCTTTTCTTTATTCCGGGTATTTATATTGTGAATATCTTTCTTTTTTATAAATACATTCATATTTTTATAAACAAATGTGCATATGTCAAGTATGTATATTGAAGGTAGTGTTAATATATTGAATTTAATGAAATTTGGTTTACAACTTTGCTTGTTATCTATTTGAGCCAATATCCTGATATACTCCTTTTGTAATATAAATAACTCACTCGCTTTAACACTGTTTCCCCACAGCATGACACCATACTTGAGCCATGAGTGCGCGTATGCATAGTAAGCTGATAGAGCTGTTTCTGTATTTGTGCTATGTTTAATTTGAAAAAGAGCGTATATAAATTTCGATAATTTAGATTTAACATTTTCAATGTGCGTTTTCCAATTAATGTGTGTGTCTATATTTATTCCCAGTAAACTAAATTCTTTTACTTCTTCTAAAACTATGTTGCAATGGGTTATGTTTAAATCAAGTGGGGCTTTTTTATACGTCCTAACGCCAAGAACGCCAAGACGACCGATCTCTCTCCACTTGCACCCAACACGGACTGACATTGTTTCGAACAAAATATATGTGTATGTGTATTATTTATTGTTAGCTACGTAATACATAATAAGGATGTCTAAAGAAGTCGAGATCTTCCTTAAATACAAAACGTGTACGTGTCTGTACTAAATAAATACAAATAAATACGTGGATGACATCCACATTAAACCACAAGTTACTAAAGAGGATTGATTTACTGCTGTTGATGTCATTAGGTCACTCAATATACAGCGGCCCAGGAAGATATATGTCCCTGTTACTGACAACAGCTTCACCATACATACACACATATCTTGTCTAAAACTTACTCAAGTTAGAGCAAATTAATGATAGTGTCCAAAATTCGTTAAAATCACTTTAATAGGTTAGGAGTTCTTTGCGACAACGTGACACGAAATTTTTATCTATATAGATAAATAAAATTGGAGTGTCTGTATGTAATATTAAAATAACCGCTCTTTATTAAATGCATTAGGATGTATATACGGTACATATACCATAAAAAGCAAAATTAAAAATTTTGAAAAAACCCACGACGGTTAAAACATAATTTGGGGTTTATATTAAGTTCATAGGGACTTGAATAATATGTTATTGCCACATCTTCTTCGTCTTCGAGAACAAAATAGGTGCGTAGGGAAGTGCTATGAAAACTGATACTCTGTTGTTTAAATGTCGGGGATTTTTAATTATTTTATCATTTTTCAATTATGTTTTAACCGTCGTGGGTTTTTTTCAAAATTTTTAATTTTGCTTTTTATTTCAAACTTTTTATAGAGTATGCTCTATAAAACTAATTATTATTAAATATGTAGAAGCTAAATTTAAATATATTAATGACTGCAGCGCCTTCAAGTGATTTACCACCGTATCATCTGTTTAAGAACCTTTACTGATCAACCACAAACCCTATAATGAATACCGCATGAAAATCGGACTAGATATTACTGCAGTGTCACCTAGTGAGTTAATACCGTAACACCTATTTAAAAATCTTCACTAATCAACCCATTATTAAAAGCCGCATCCAAATCGGACCAGTAGTTTTGGTTTTGTAAAAACAATGTTTACTGCAGCGCCCCCTAGTGAGGTGTCACCGTTACGGTGATACATTTTTAAGAACATGCAACACAATTTAAACCGAACCTATAACCGGAAACCACATCCAAAACGGACTTAGTACCTAGTAGTAGCACAAACAAAATATTATGTTTTCTGCAGCGCCCCCTGTAGGGCTAGCATACGCGCACGACAAAATTGTATCTACCCCTTTTCTCGTATTACTTATATGAAATAATACGAGAAAAGGCGTAGACAAAATTATGTCGTGCGGGCATGCTAGCCCTACTGGTGAATTTTCATCGTCATAAAAAATATATGAATATCCACCAATCAAACCAGAACCCACCACTGAATGAAAACCGCATCGAAAACAAATATTTACTGCAGCGCCCCCTGGTAAGTCGTAATTGTAACACCTAACTGATAACATGCACCAATTAAATCCAAACCCATAATTAAAAACCGCATCAAAATCAGACTAGTAGTTTTGAAGAAAAATTGCAGCATTAGTTTGTACAAATAACTGTTTACTGCAGCGCCCCCTGGTGAGTCGTCACCGTAACACATTTAAGAACATGTACCACAATTAAACCCGAACCTATCACTGAAAATCGCATCTAAAGCGGACTAGTAGTTTTGGTTTTCAACAAACAAACATTTACTTCTGCGCCCCCTGGTGAATTTTCACCGTAATACATAATAAAAGAACATGCACCGATCAAACCAGAACCCATCACTGAATTAAAACCGCATCAAAACAAATGTTTACTGCAGCGCCACCTGGTGGGTTGTAATTGTGACAACTATCTAAGAAAATGCACCAATCAAACCCAAACCCATCATTGAAATTCGTATCAAAATTAAAATAGTAGTTTTGGAGAAAAATGGCAACATTGGATTGTACAAAAAACGTTTACTGCAGTGCCCTCTAGTGAGTTATTAACTTAATATCTATCTAATAATATGCACCAATCTAATCCGAACCCATCTCTGAAAACCGCATCAAAATCGGACAAGTAGTCTTGGAGATAAGCGGCAAAATAGGTTTACACACACAAACTGCCTCTCACCCCAAACGCATATACAGTCTCCGTTCCGTCGCGGGTAAAAATAGCCTTTTTTACAATTTTTGTCTGTCTGTTCGTCTGTTTGTCTTCGCCCGCAGCTTCGCCCGCGTTAACTTACATTTACAGCTGTACGCGGTTTGATAATAATTATTTTTATAGCCTTATTTACTCCTTATAACATCAGCTATTTGCCAGTGAAAGTCCCATCAAAATTGGCCCAGCCCTTTCAGAGATTAGCAGGAACAAACAGACAGACAGACAAAAATTGTAAAAAATGTTATTTTGATATAATATTATGTACCGTGTATGCATCCATATGCATTTAGTAAAAAGCGGTTATTTTAATATTACAAACAGCCACTAGAATTTTATTTATCCGTATAGAATGTCTATAATTCTTGAATTTGTGCTGTATTGTTTAAAAATTATCTAAATTAAATTGCTAAATTTATTTCTAGTCTCAAACCCTCTTAAACTCCTAACAAGATCTTACAAGTAATCTTCACAATTCAAAGCATAACCCAAAAAACATCTCGGGTGCCTGTAGCGCAAATAAAATTAGTAAACCAAAAAGGTTTTATAGCGCTAGAGCGAACGTTTAACGCCATCTTTATTTTAAATTAGTCACGATGTCATGGTTTGATTTACGTCTGGAAAGTACGGACATGGTACGGATTAAAACGTCGGGACATTACACGGGTGTCGTGGGATGCTGAGCTCCATAATTATTCTTGCGAAAATATTTCTCTTTAATTGCCCTGACTGACCTGAAAGAAATTTTGCTTAAGACTAAGACTGCCTTTTATAATTTGTTTCTTGTTGTGGTCAAGTTGAATTTATTTTATTATCATTGGAGTTTTTATGTTTATTTATATATTGGAGTTATTAATATTATTTTTGGAGTAGATTTTAGATTAGTCCTTAAGAATCAATTTTCATAATTTATAAGCCCGGGGTATGAAGATATAATATGGAGAGTAAAATCCAGAGGTTTTGCGTTATGCATTGTAATGCATAATAAAAAAATAATAATGCAATAATATAAAGTCATTTGTAACTTTATAATGACTTGTAATATTAATATAATATTATTAATAATAGTATATTATTAATATTCTTTTAAAATGTAATACTAACATTGATTTTTTTTTGTTTTAAGTTTAATATGTAGGTACATTATTTTGAAGTCCGCTATTATTGTATTTTGGGACATTTAACTTTGTCTTAATTGCGCCCTTTAAATCATATTTTTTAGTATTTTTAGTATGTTATACAGCAATAGACATCAATTGTTTTCTATTGGCATTAGATCCTCCTCGCTTAGTTCCTTCTCTAGGAAACAAACTCTAAAATGTGTCGCATTATTTTTGTAAATATTTTCTCAGCGAATCCGGAATCAATATCTCGCCACAAGAATTCATTAAACCTTATGTGACTGTAACTTAGAGATCTGTTATCAAATAAACATTTAAGGTACATATGATATTACATTCTATTCTATATTCTGATTGATTACACTGAACAGAAATGCCTGTGTCGTGTCATTACATAGTTGCAATTGTACGCGATTAACTTCATTGAGTATTAACGCTGAAGGGTTTATTTCCAACGCATAGACTAGACTAGAGGTCCAATTCTGGACCCAATTTTGGAATCAGATTTGCATTTTAGAGAGAACTTTTATCAAAAGAATGTGATAACAACACATTGTACCTACTTATATATAAATATACTTAAAATTAACATTCCCACAAAATTCTTAATGATATAGGCTAAAATGAATGATAAATAAACCCCACCATGGTTCAACCTTGTCGTGGCGGTGGGGGTCCGTAGCCTAGGGTGAGCATAGCACCTTGGGCGAAGCCAATTGAGCCGAGGGGGCTCTTTTTACCCCTCTTATAAGAAGAGGGGACAAAAGAGCAGGGGCAAGGGATGATGGGAACCTCACCCCATTGTACTGTCCCGACGTTGGGAGGGGTTGTTCTGTGGTGCGTGACAGCCCCTCTGTGCAGGTGGCGTCGGTCCCTTGCGGGGCTGACTGGCTGTCGAGGTGCCCTGTTAGCTTAACACATCCGGGGCACCTCACCAAGGCGGCACTGGTGGCACTCGCCGGGTTTTAGTGGGCAGAGCTGCGTCCATTTACCATCTTTCAGGCGCAGTGAGTCCCACATACCCACCTGGGGAGACCCACTCCCCTTGCGGGATGCCTTAGAGCTTTCCCGGCGTAAAAGAAAAAAAATGAAAAAAAAAAGTGAAAAATGAACAAAATCTAAGCCATTAATTAAAAAAAGGAAAACATTTTCCCGCCATTACGACTGCGGTGGGCCGCGATGATTGAAATGTAACACCGTCCGTAACGAAATCTCTATCTAATTTGTTCGCTCAAACCTGTTACTAAGCGCAGCGGTTGATAAAACAGTCTTGCTATATTTGGAAAAAAAATGAAACCATACCTACTTTTATAATAATTAATACATTTTTTTTTATTTCTTCTTATTTGTAATTTTTTTTGAGTTTAAGGAAACACGACAATATAATATTCATTCCTTGAATTAGCTCAGATTTAATATGGTACGAGTAATATCATATCAGGAATAATTAACTAGGTGTTATCGATGATCATTATAGATAACAAGAAAGATAAGTAGGTAATTATTATTATATCATTGGATAAAATTAATAAAGTAATTAAAGGATTAATCAAAGTCGCCTTAACGTTGCACATATATGCATTAAATTAAACTTCTGATAAAGAGAATGACTACAAAAATAATATACATATATTTATCAAAAAAAAAAAAATACGATTAGTTTTCCGAGAATTGAAATAATAAAGTTGCTACGAGTACTTAAGTAATTTATGATCAAAAAATCAGATGAGATGAGGAAGAAAACCTCTTGAAAAAATTACCCCGAATCCCATGCTTGTGGTTGCGCGGCGAAGGGATACATGGCCAAGTTGTTCGATCTAGCGCATCCCTGGAGGAATGCATACCGGGAGTGAAACGTGAGCAGGTGGCTCTACAACTCGCTCCCAAAGCAGGATACCGGTGCGGCGTCGTGGTTGTGCGCAAACGTGCGTCAGACTGCGCACTGCTACTGAGGGGATCGGGCGGTTTGCATCGGGGGATGGCCGCTCGCACTAGGGTCCCGAGCTGGACGGCTCGTTAGATGTTCTTTGGAGCCTAAGGCGGAGAATGGTGGCGTGACATGTCATACCACCCAGAGGAGAGCTCGCAAGGGCATCTGCAGACGGGGTTATGGTGGTCCTTCGTACCCATGACCCCGTCAACGTGGTACAGAGAAACGTCTTGGGGTTTCAGTTTATGGGTTAGATAAATAATATTTTAAGTGGTTTAAAGGTTGTTGCATATTGCATTCAGCAATTTGATACAAGCGACATTTCGCTCATTTTCAAATATGGTTCACAGTTGCCGGATATAGATGGCTTTGTATTTATCTTTAAGATAATAGAAACACAAGGACTATTAATACACCATTAGCAAAGTCTATAAAATGTCTATTAACACATGATTCAAAGTCGACTTTCAACTTACGACTTTATCCAAATTGGAAACTAATACACTTAAACGTCAATATGCATATGTCGTGATTTCGTAACCACGCCACTAATACGGGCATTAGGCGATAGTGTCGGTTTTACGACAACGATAAGGGCAGAATCGTTGGCGGCCCTGGGATCGTCGATGAGACTTATTGTCACACGGCCAAGGGCAGGCCATCCAGCTAATGGAAGTTATCGAGGAAATAGAACATTTGGTTGTAAATTGAATAGAGTTGACTGCACCCACGCTCCGGATTTATAAGGCGTGACGAGTGGTTTTAGGCAAGCAGAAGTGAATTGACTGAGTCGATTCCAGTCCAGGCACTACCCACTAAAACCCGGCGAGTGCCACCAATGCCGCCTTTTATGAGGTGCCCCAGATCTAATAAACAAACAGGGCACCTCGACGGCTAGTCAGTCCTTCAAGGGACCGACGCCACCTCCACAGAGGGGTTGTCCCGCACCACAGAACAACCCTTCCCATCCTCGCCCCTTGCCCCCTGCTCTTTTGTCCCCTCTTCTTATAAGAGGGGTACAAAGAGCCCCCTCGACTCTATTAGCTTCGCCCAAGGTGCTGCGCTCACCCTAGGCTACTGAGCCCCACCGCCACGTCAAGGCCTGAACCATGGTGAAGAATATTGCTTGCTCTGGCGGCTCAAACGGTAAATAATTTTCTTTAATCTTTGAGTGCATATAAGCTTCACCAAATTCGGAAGTCTTGAATCTTTAATCCCTCCTCGCCCGATTCCAAGGAGGTCTGTAGCTCATTGTATAATGTATACAGGAATTATAATCGTTATGAACCAGTTCTTAGTATATAAATAATACCAGCAACAGTTTAACTAGCGTTTCGTGAATAATAAATAAAAACTAATAGGTACTATTCGTTCAAAAACTATAATAATGTTTTATCAAAATCTCAGTAGTGATTGAATCACCTGTAGACAGGTGATTGTAACATCCACATAAGTACCATTACAATCGGAAGCAGTACAAGCCCCTAAAACCCACACGGATATTTATTGCCTTCAACAAGTTGTTAAATGTGTAATATACGAGTGTTGTCGCTCACTCTGGACGGTTGGCTAATAAAAACTCAAATCGGTGAATCGTTGGAATTCTTTCGACATCACTAGTGGGTGGTATTCTTACCACTTTAAGGATGTGTTTATAGCTTCATTAATTAAATAGTTTAATTAAGTTTAAAGGATTGTAAGGGGATAAAAGGGCGATAAAGGCTTCGTTACGTGGATGAATTACTAGTTGTATATGGCTTGATAATTATTGTTTTGATAACCCATTGTTGCCTCCATCTCCGTTTAGTAGTCATCATCATCATCATCATCAGCCTTTATCCGTCCACTACTGAACATAAGCCCCAAATAACGCCAAGACCACCGATCCTCGATAGTAGTCATATTAGTAGACAGATCATAATAAATAATCTTGTATAGTATTATCAGATTTTTTTTTCTTGAGACAGAACAGGCTCGACTGCTATATACTTAAGAATATCGAACATAATATTACCTAATACCTTTATCATTTTACTATATAATATGTGATGACACCTTAT
Organism: Helleia helle; assembly: GCA_963853865.1. Lineage (NCBI taxonomy): Eukaryota > Metazoa > Arthropoda > Insecta > Lepidoptera > Lycaenidae > Helleia > Helleia helle. The sequence goes on along the minus strand of OY971433.1, from coordinate 10,259,392 downwards.
GAGTTGTCTAGATAAAACTTAATTGATTTTTTGTTTGCAATTTTTTACTTTATCTGAAAACACAACACTTTCTTTCTTTGAGTTATTTTTTTCGAGTCCGACATATACCTTTTAGGCATAATATTAATTCTTATTTTTTATCTACGAAACAAATATATTTTGTTTGACAAATAAACCACAAAAGTGTACCAATGCACTATTTCATGAATATAGACGTCATCACTGTAGAATCAGCTGTCAGATGGCAACGTGAATGTATTAGACCCAATTGTGGGCAGACCCAAAATGGACAAGGACATATCGTTTAAGGCGTGCAATGTGTTACAAAACAGTGGGCAGGTGAGACAGATAGACACACAATAGCTGTCTTAATGTTCATATATTGTTTTTTTTAAGCACAATTTTTAATTATAATAAAACTACTTTTTATCGACTTTTTAAAGATTTCAGATAGGTACGCTACATCGATTGAAACAATCGCGAATATTTAGCATAATATCACAAGTTTTAAGGACCTATAAGGACTTTCTTTGAGGTCGGTCTAATTGAATTTATAAGTGAATCAGACGAATGTATTCCAAGTATCCTAAGATTTTTGTGAACTTGGTAACATTAGACATGGCATTGAGATTTGGTGTAATACTAGGACATGACATTAGAACGTCTGGCACCTCAGTGACCCTGGATGCTGTAAAGTATTGAATAATATGTGTAAAAATCGTAACAAAACGCGATAAAATCTCGAAAACAAATATTTTTCCATTTTTTTCTAAAGTTCTTCCAAAGGAGGATTTCAGTTTCTTCAAACCCTCTTTGGGTTTGAGTTTTTTCAAAAAGACGATTTGAGAAATGAATTTCTTAAAAAAGAGGATTTGAGAAATGAATTTCTTCTAAATGAAGATTTGAGAAATGAATTTCTTACGAAACAAATTCTGTACTCTTATTATTTTTATTGTGACTCTTTCCTGTATTTTCAATAAATCCAATTTTTTTATAAAATTCATACATTTTAAAACGTTTATTAATTGAAACAAAGGCTTTTCACATTGTCGTTTTACCAGCGTTGTTGACTTTTAATTATAATACGAGATGAGGTCGGCTTCAGGGGAATTATAAATTGAAGAGCATAGTTGAATCCCCGTAGTAATTATTTCGAGTAACATAAAGTGTTAAAGCTGAACCATCCTCCAGGGTACAAGAAAGTTTTTGTGAGAGTTTTTTATCCGAGTTTTTATTTGAGTTTGTATAAGTAATCGGGATTTTAAGTTTTTACAGTTCAGGACCAAAAGTTAACGGAATCCTATTATTAAGACACCATTTTCCATTCTGAGAACTTTACCATTTGATCAATATTAGGCAGATACTTGATTTTTTTACCAATTATATTATATTACTAAGGCAGCTTCTAAGAGAAAATAATATATATTTATATATTATTTAATATATAAATATATATTATTTTCTCTTTTTTTAAGATTTTCATTACGTTTTTTTATGTCATTAGGAGGCAACCGAGCAGTCGGAGCCTTATGGTGAATACCGACACCCATTATAGACATCCGCACAACCAAAAGTTATGCAGATGCGTTGCCCTCCTTTTTCCTATCCCCCCAATGGGCCACCGGAAACTCACTAACCATGATTTCCACCATGATTGAAACCATTTATTAGATAATGAAACATAATTCTATTTTTCTTTACTCGATACATGGTATAAGTTAAAAAGTAGGATTCCTATTGGTATGGAAACATTATGCATTTCCAATTTGCACTCGGTCTAATCTAGTTATGCAGATGCGTTGCCCTCCTTTTTCCTATCCCCCAAATGGGCCACCGGAAACTCACAAACCATGATTTCCACCATGATTGAAACCATTTATTAGATAATGAAACATGATTCTATTTTTCTTTACTCGATACATGGTATAAGTTAAAAAAGTAGGATTCCTATTGGTATGGAAACATTATGCATTTCCAATTTGCACTCGGTCTTGATTTTTATAGTTCTAATGGCTTAGTAAGCGCTAATATTAGCGGTGTAGTGTATTAACGTAGTTTATTCTCAATAGTCAATAATATAAACTGCCGAATAGTCATGAATACTTCAGAATATTGGCAAGTAACATCAGTTCTGTTTTGCATCTACCTTATAAGTGATATATCTGGAATGCATCGTATTTAAGCTTTATCAACATGTTTATGAGGAAATTTGACGTTTGTAGACATTACTTTAGAGTCTAGATAGTACCTACGTGATTCATAACAACAGCTAGGACACAGAGGACCTTTTATTTATGAGTGGAAAAGTTTAACTTTATGTTATATGTATTTTAATGATTTAGTCGCTTCAGCCAGTGCTATACTGTTTTGCAGCCGAAATGGGCGGGCAAGACCGGGATTATACCTCTCGCTCACATAATATCGGCGTAAAGTGACAGTTATGCTGACGCGTTTCGTGCGGTTTGTGAGTTTTCGGTGGCCCATTGGGGATGATAGGGAAAAGGAGAGCAACACATTTGCATAATCTCTGGTTGTGCGGATGTATACACGGTGTGGGCGTCGATAGTCGCTATAAGACTTCGACTGTTCTTTTGCCCTCCTTTACTAAAAAAAGCAGTAATTAGTATCCTAAAAATGCGTAATTTTTTTTTGAGTTTGTCTAAACTTTTCATGCATCTGAACATGAGACCATCGCTTACTCACCGGTGAAGGAGAATATCGCGAGGAAACCTGAATGTCTGATGAGATTAAAAGTCTTTGAAAAAGTATGAAGTTCACCAACATTGGGCCAGCGCATCGGTGGACTATGGCCTCGTCCTCGCCTGGCGAGGTTGCCGATCATTTCTAGTCCATATTTTGATTATAGCTTACGAAGAAATAGAAACATTTTGTAGAATCCACAAACGTGCAAATCGGCGTGCTCAGTAGGGTGAAGCAGTATTTCATGCCTTCACACCGCCTACATTTATACAAGGCGCAGATCCGGCCTCACATGGAATACTGCTGTCACACGACGAATATATGGAATCAGCTGCCACCTACGGTGTTTCCGAACCGTTACGACTTAAGAGCATAAGTAAAGAGCATACTCCCATTTGAAAGGCCTGCAACGCACCTGCTAACCCTCTGGTGTAGCGGGTGTCAGTGGATGTCGCTATCACTTACCATCAGGTGAACCGACTGTCCGTTTGTCCCCTCTTCTATAAAAATACGGTTTCCAAAACACACCCAAACTGTACCATTTTATATCCGTACCGATGTTAATTGGTCGTTTCTATAGACAATAGGCCACATGACGTGGGCATGAAATTTATGAAGCCGAATATTCAGGTCAACTGAACAAACGAATCAGATAAGTAGGATTCTAAATTAGCTATTGAGTCTAGGACAACGGACGAACAAAGGTGGCAGGAGTGCGACGAACAAAACAACGTAACTGGGCCGAGTATCATCATATTAATAACACTTATTGAGACCAGAGCACAATGGAAGTAATTATTATGTAAAAAGCACAGGGTTATAATATACTAATATTGGTACTAGCCATTATTGGAATAGATATAACAGACATTATGAATAAAACAATCTATAGCCGGACCATAAATATATAAACCCAGCGTGGTGTCGCCATTGTATCTTTTTTACGTCAACACATAGTATCGTCCATACCAGAAATTAGTTCCGAAATTTTCAGCAATATGGCGAGGGTTGTTTTTTCTGGTTAAGCTATAAAATGAAAGGATGTCTCTCTTTTTTATTTAAAAGCCTAGCGCTTGTTGGTGGAGTAATGAACTGATCATTTATAGAATATTAGTTACTGCCGGTTTTTAACGTGATAACGTCTTTTAAATGGCAATAAATGGTAGCGCGCACGAAAAAGCATCCCGTCCCGCCGTCAAACGAGCATTGCGTTTTTTTTCCTTATGGATGCAGCCAGGATCTTCGGGTAGATCCTGACCCAATATGGGACTCGCACCTGAGAGTGCCCACCCAAACTAAAACCACTGCGAGTGCCTTCAGCCACTTTTTGAGGGTCCCGGATATGCAGGCAATAGATAAGATCACCTTAGCGACAGGCTGGCCCCGGCGAAGACCAGACTTCTCCTCATAATGGGGGACTGCCCGGCTGCTACTAAGCATTTCCATTTCCGCCATATAGACCCAGGTTCCCATCCTGAGCCCGACACGAACAAAGGGGCGTTACTGAAGGCGCATTAAGTAGCGCCTCCGAGAGGAAGCCGCTGACGAGGCCTCCTCCCGCGGGCGACGAACGGGGGTGCGTAGGAGGCGCTACTTAATGCGCCTCTAGTAACGCCTCTGTGTTTGTGTCGGGCTTAGGATGGGAACCTCTCCTACTCAGCCTCCTCCTACTGCGACATCACGTCCTCGCAGAAGGAGAGGACCACCTGCTAAAGTACTCTTACTAACAGTCATCGCTCGGATGACCGCAAGGAGGAGCGACAGGTTCGCGCCAACCTCAACGATGAAGGGCGCCCTTGCCTCCACCCAAGCTGGGTACTCCGCTACGGTGTGGTCTAAAGTGACTCCACTGCTGTTGCAGTGATGACACCCTGGCGCGTCCTCCGCCCCTGCCACCTTCCACAGATACCTTCCAAAGCAGGTGCCCCGTCAGGACCTGCGCAAGGTGGAAACTATCTTACGCCTAGGCGATGGGAGCGTATACTGTCGTCCGCACATCTTGGTACTCAGATTACTTCTACTGTAAAACTGTTAAATTTAGTTTATTTAACCATTTACTACTTCACAAAAGGTCAGAATATTTTCTGTCGCCTCATTACCCGAGTTGATTATAATTGAATAATCGTTTAGCAAACGCAAAAAACACCTGATAAAGGTTTTTGTGGAGATGGAATAGTCACTAAAATTGGGATTGCAGAACTGAGATAATGTGTAGTAATGTGGTTAGAGTAACCTAAAAATTTTAAGATCGGTGTTAATATGTTTATAGATCCATGTTATTGGGCAGTAATAGGGTGCGAAGGACTCGAACCAAACGCGCTTTTACTAGTCGCTGATCGACATTGAGGCTGAATATCTCGAGCGTTCTATTTAGTATAATAAAATCGTGCGTTACAAATATATTTGCAACTACCTTACAAGTTTCCAAGAGTCTAAAAATCGATTAAATTGTCTAGGAAACTGCCTATAAATTTCGGCAAATATTGGATTATCACAACCATATTAATCTAAGTTATATTTCTAGAGCTAATCTGACTAACTCACAAGCTTTGATATGTGATAGAAGCTTAGTAGAACCTATCTGTATTTAAAATTAAATAAAATTGGAATGTTTGTAATATTAAAATAACCGCCTTTTATTAAACGCAAGGATGTATACACGGTACCTACATATAAAAAAATAGCCTTTTTACAATTTCTGTCTGTATGTCTGTCTGTCTGTCTGATTGTTCCGGCTAATCTCTGAAACGACTGGGCCGATTTTGACGGGACTTTTACTGGTATAAAATAATCACCATCAATCCACGTAGAAGCTGCGGACTATCCAAATAACTTAAATAAGAACAAAGCATTCCTAGACAAGCCGAATCTTAGAACTTCGCAAAATAAAAATTAAATAAAAAGACAAAGTTATTAAAGATAAAATAATCTATGTAAGTAAATGAAAAGTGAGTAACCAGAAATAATGAATTCAATATTTGCCACTAACACGATATACACACAAAAATCCGTGAGTTTGCCTACGTGCGCCGTGAGACAAACACACTGGCGCCAGCATTCATTAAACATAGAAAAACTTACAAGAAAAAGAAATACAACCCGTCAAATAATAGCCAAATGGTTCCCAACCACCGAAGCATTTGACGATGTTGATTTCCCGGTACTAAAACGAACCAACAATTTCAATGCCACGCTTTATGACCGGCAAATGAGGTAACACGCGAATTTGATGAATCTGAACGTCATTCATGTAATATAATGTATTTATGGATATCATAAAATTAAAAAAAATATATTATCAGGTCACAATTAATAATAAATACGAATTCAGGTCATATTTTACTTTTGATTTACACTTTTGTGGCTCAAAGGTTAGCGCATTAGCGCCCAAGCCGGAGATAGCGGATTCGAATCCCTCCAGGGAACAAAATTTTTTCTGTATTACTGGGTCATAGATGTGTATTAAATATATGGATAAAATAATAAAAATCTTAAATATATGTATAGTATAAAAGTATTAAATATATTTCCGTTGTCTGGTTGTCTTCTTGGGTACACACATCCCCCACTATGGTTCAGGCCTTGTCGTGGCGGTGGGGCTCAGTAACCTAGGGTGAGCGGTGCACCTTGGGCGAAGCTAATTGGGCCGAGGGGGCTCTTTGTACCTCTCTTATAAGAAGAGGGGACAGAAGAGCAGGGGGCAAGGGGTGAAGATGGGAACCTCACCCCATTGTACTGTCCCGACGTTGGGAGGGGTTGTTCTGTGGTTCGGGACAACCCCTCTGTGGAGCTGGCGTCGGTCCCTTGCGGGACTGACTGGCCGTCGAGGTGCCCTGTTTGTTTTCTAGATCCGGGGCACCTCACCAAAGGCGGCATTGGTGGCACTCGCCGGGTTTTAGTGGGTAGAGCTGCGTCCATTTACCAGCTGTCGGGCGCAGCGAGTCCCACATACCCGCGTGGGGAGACCCACTCCCTCGCGGGATGCCTCAGAGCATTTCCCGGCGTTAAAGAAAAAAAAAAAGGGTACACACATCCAGTATGCATCAAACAGATTCGCTTGGTGTTGGAAAGAAGGGCAGGACAGGCATATCTTTTATCTCGGGCTACATATGAATGAGTGAGTCAGATGAAATCGCTTAAATTCATGGGTGACAGGGACCACTACCTTTTTTTTGTTAACACGGGGAAACTCATTTACGCGTCAACGGCTCTGGGTGGGGTCCGATGGAGTGTGGGACTCACATATCTGTGCCGAATACCCACCCCGCCGGGGAATAGCCCCGCGAGTGCCAATGCCGCCTTAAGTGAGATTTCCCGGATCAGTTGAGCAACAGGGCACCACGAACGCTAGTCAGTCCACGCCACCTCCACGAAGATGTTGTCCCGCACTACAGAACAACCCCGCCCAGCTTCGGGACAGTTCAAGCGGCTCGTTTTCCAGTTTGTCTTAGTAACATAAAAAAGTGTGTGTGTAGTACTTATGTACACGCGTTAGAAGTTAATACTCCTTAAAGAAAAATACATAGTACAATTTCATTACACTGTAACCTTTTTGCTTATTTAATTGTGTAGTTAAAAACTACATCTTCTTCTATACAGTCATTATGTGAAAATTGTTATATAAAATAATGTTGACTATAGCCAATGATGGAGTATGGAGAGAAGCTGCCTAGGTATTAAATTAAAAGATAAGATGAGAAATGTTAACATCAGAAATAAAACTAAAGTAAAAGACGCGCTAAATTTCGCACTAAAAAGTAAATGGACATGGGCAGGACACGTGGCTAGATATAACGATGACAGATGGACCATAAGGTGTGTAAAGTGGTCTGGACCAAAAGGTTCTAGAACGAGAGGCAGACCATGTGCCAGATGGGTGGACGAGATTGTAGCGATGGCTGGTCGACATTGTCTAGCCACCGTTACAAATAGGAAAAAGTGGCATTCCTTGGAGGAGGCTTTTACCCGAAGGAGGTCCATACAAAATAGATAATTAATTCTAGTACTACCACTACAGCTAATTATGTATTTAATTGCGTAAATGCGATGTTTTTGTGTTTATTTATTGTAAGTACTTGAATGTTTTTTTTTTTTCATTTAATTGTTTTTGTAACTAACCTTTTGTATGGAATAATTAAAAGCTTTATTAAAGCCAATGATATTATCATTGACAATAGCAAACTTCAGGGTGTCGGTTTTTCGTGACGGTGTGCGCGAGCAGCGTTAAAAAATAATCTCATCATTTTTCCTTAACGCGCCAAAAGAAGTGTAACTTCAAAAATATAATACAAACCATGAATTTATGTATACTGTTTTGAAAATCCAAATCTGGTAAATTCATCAGAATTTATCGCCTTGGAGTCGTTTGTTTTAATTTTCCTTATATTATAAAAACGCTGGTTCAAAATAAGATCCATCTGTTGGTACAACCGATCTCGTTTAAGATACCATTTCCATTATTTTCTATCAGATTCGATTTGATAAAACAAGCAACCTCTGATACTAAACTTAAAATATTAGTTTATGAACAGTGCAGATGCTTATTATTATTTGCTTATAAACTAAGGGGGGGGGGGTTATTTAAGGAGAAATGTTTGCAATGAAGCATATTGTGCATTTTTATTGTTTACTAGCTGTTGCCTGCAGCTTCGCCCGCGTTACTCAACTCCTATAAGTCACAGCGTGATGTTATATAGCCTATAGCCTTCCTCGATAAATGAGCTATCTAACACTGAAAGAATTTTTCATATCGGACCAGTAGTTCCTGAGATTAGCGCGTTCAAACAAACAAACAAACTCTTCAGCTTTATAATATTAGTATAGATTTGTTGTATAAGTAAAATATTTGATGATCATGTCTTTTTTATGTCATAAGGTAACCGAGCAGTCGGTGCCTTATGGTGACTACCGACGCCCATACAAATCCGCACAAACCGCACGAAATACGACAGCATAGCTGTCACTTGACGCCGGTGTTATGTGAGAGAGAGGTACCACCCTGGACATGCCAGCCCAATTCGGCTGCAAAGCATGGCACTAACCCTTACAATCATGTGTTTCATGATTTTTATCGTTGTTAACAACCCTTCACTGAAGGCCAAGACGACTGACCCTCCGTCTTCTGGAACGTGGCCACCTCCCTAAATTAGCCCATCGCTATTCTTCATCCTAAATAGTGTTTATTTATAATGCGTTTGCCAATATAAACTTGACAGTTCATAAAAATGTATTGATTAATATTATGGACTTGTTTATTGCACAATTGTCAATACGTTTCCACGTAATAAATTTATGTTCGCTATCATTTGTTTCAAATTGACCGTCTAGACAAGTCCTGATTTACCTCTACGATGACAACTTCTCTTGACATTACATCAATTCACCAAGGACAAAAGTAAAGAAATACATGTATGCATACAATATGCACAATATATTAGTAATATATAATAATTTACTGGTGGGAGGGAAGCGCTGTGCCGCGCTCCCGGCTGCATGGGTACCACCATCTTGCTTGTTTCTCCCGTGAAACAGACAGGCAGTGTAATTACTGGCACCGAGACTTAACATCTTATGTCTCAGGATAGGCAACACATAGATGAGTTGCCTGGGCTCGTTCCAGGTAAACTAGTTTATGTTCATGGGCGACGTTGACCACTTCCCATCAGGTGGCACGTTTGCCAGTTTGCTTATCCAAGTAACATAAAAAAAAAAAATCGGAACTAATTTCTGTCTACCTCGACGCCTACTCAGTCCCCCAAGGGACCGACGCCACCTCCACAGAGGGGTTGTCCCGCACCACAAAACAACACCTCCCAACATCGGGACAGTACAATGGGGTGAGGTTCCTGTCCTCGCCCCTTGCCCCCTGCTCTTCTGTCCCCTCTTCTTATAAGAGGAGTACAAAGAGCCCCCTCGGCTCAATCCCCTTCACCCAAGGTGCTAAGCTCACCCTAGGCTACCGAGCCCCACTGCCACGTCAAGGCCTGAACCAAGGTGGGGAAGAGTCTATGATATAATAACCATAAAAATTAAATTAATAACTTGAATTATAATTTTTTATAGGCACATTCCTGTATACTACTACTTATATACTTCATACATATGTGAAATGTACGGGTGCTTGGCTAAAGAGGAATACGTATTCCCATAACCACGACAAATGATTTTCTTTTTTTCATGTGGGATAATTTTCTTGCATGTGGGATTCGAACCCACAAACCAAAGGCTTGAAAGATAGATATATATTTATTTCAAATACATTAAAATACTTACCGTCGCGAACACAAGCAGAACACCAGCGAATATATAAGCCATACTTATACACTTGTATTTTCACTCACTTTAACGAAAGGTATCTTTATTAGTCAATAAGGATTATTCGTTTTCAAAACACCATATTTTAATACGTATCTATATTTTTGTGACAAAATGATACATTTTATTTATTTTATTATAAAAAGTTTAGCTGAGCGCCGATAATAACTTAAGACTTCTTTATAAATAGCTTTATTTACTTTTAAGATTTCATTCATATTTCTATTGAGCCGATTTTCAGTCTTAATATTGCTGTGGATTTCCTTAAAATATAGCGAGGACAATAATTATTCAGTCTCTCCAGTCAAATAGTTTTTTTTTAATTTCTAAGCATGTTTTCCTAAAAATTTTAGCCGTTTGCGGGTTCTGTGTATTTGTTCAACTATTAAAACGACAGGGTAAGATTATAAGGTGCAGCGCCCCGCGGTTTCCGTACTTCCCATCCCGTGGGAGTACAGGAATAAATTATAGACTATATGTTTTTCTGATGTATAATCTATATTATTGTAAAGCTTCATAAAATCCAATCAGTAGTTTTTGCGTGAAAGATTAACAAACATCCATACAAACTTACACGTTTTAAAATTAGTATGAATGAATATAATTATTACATAAAAAGTTAATAATGTTTTTGACATTAAAAATAATATCTAGTATCGTCATATTTATCATTGTTCTGTGCGTACATATCACTGAGCCTTTAAGCGGCTTGACCGATTTTGATGATTTTTTTGGGTTTAATTGGCTTCGAGAATGGTTTTAATTCTCAATTCGGTCCACAACAAAATATTTTTAGTCTATCGGGTCACTAGGCTAGTGTGATATAAATCATTATATTCAGACCTTTTGAAACCAAGTCCTTAATCATTCAGACACGCGCAAGCGCCGGTATAAATATTTGTACTGTATTGATAAGTACATACGAAACTGTGACTTGATAAGATACAAATTTTCAAATAACATATACAAATATGACCTAAAAAATAACAAACGTTTCCAAATACACTAACTAATATGATAATAAGAAATTATTATTATTGTAATAAGTGATAAAAAGAACGAGAAAAAAAGAATCGGGAAAAAATTATATCCCCATTTTTGAATTTATATCTACTATATTATTACCGCAGTAAAATCCAAAAGAAGTAAATTACAATACCATATTTGTGTAAATATTAAAATCAGTTTATTTAAAAAAATAAGTATATTTTGATTGAATGAAGAAACGCATTTTATCGTCACTCACTTTATTTTACTCTCAAAAAAAAAATCACTTAAAAAAAATATTCAATTCGCTATCACTTTTTCGCACATGACCGACTGACCGTGAGATATCGCGGAATCTGATGTGCATAAATCGACATTGATAAGGTCCTTACACAGTCGCGTGTGCGGCGCATCGGCGTCGGGCCAATCGCACCTTCGTTACATAACACACGATTACAAAATATATCGGTTGTATGGTAATCTAAAACGATAAGGTAAAAACCAGTGGGAGGGTTGTGCTATGTTATGCTATGCCTGCCCCTTGACGGGAGTGCAACACAAGTCCAGCCGCCCATAAGTATACAAGGAACATAAAAATATACAACACATTTAGTCCTGTTTCAGACACAGAGGGAACCGCGCGGTTTCAGAACCTCATGGCTTGTAATTGTGCGGTTCCCGCGTGTCTGAATGAACCCTAAGAATATCTACATAATATAAATAAGACCCGCTTGGTTCCCGGGCGATTCTAAAACCGCGCGTTTCACGACGTGAGACACGCCGTGAAACGCGCGGTTTCAGAATCGCTACCGGGGCTTATAGTTATCAAATATTGTTCTTATATCCCAAACTGTTGACCATGAGTTACTTATACTATTATCCCATTTACAAATTTTATTAAGTAACACGGTGAAATCATCTTTTTTTCTTAAATTGGCGGGCATATGATGACGACGATCAATTATTAACAAACAATTTAGGAGAGATTCTTTAAATTATTTGTATTTTATTTATTCATTATGAAAATTATGTTATTATCATCTATATATACACAGTACAATCGTAATGACGTATATTGGTAAAATATCTTTAAATCTTTTATTCGATTTTTAATTTTATTTCCAATTAGACTATCTTCAATCTGACGCTCAAGTGCAGAAGCTGTAAATGTATTTCAGTCGTCTGTATGTTATTTGATCTATATCATATTCAGGGACACACTTTTCTCCATAACCATAAATTAACAAAAATATCCTCGACAACCTCGTAAAAGTGACAGTATAAAGACAGGAAAAATTGCTGTTTTGTTTCGTTGCGTTTGTAGATGAAAGCCATCCCACGGAACATTCATAAAAGCGTCGTAAAACTGGCAACCCTGGGCTTAATTACGGTCAAAATAAAATATTCGTGGCCAAAAAACTAAACATCTCTAACATCTCACCTAGCCATTATAAATGTTTTTATCATTTTTTCAATTCCTAGAATATTTTTGTTTAATAGTATATGGGTGTGTTTTTTTAGATACTGAGCCAAGTGAGTTTTGTATTATTCGTTAGATTATGCGACGTTTTCCACCTTTAGTAACGTTGGGGTGTTGTGGAAAATTCATATAAGAAAATTTATCGACTAGTTGTTGCTCGCAGCTTCCCCCGAGTTAGCTTAGGTTTACAGCCGTACCCGTACGTACCGTATTGATGATGATTATTTTATATCCTAAGTTATTCCTTATAACATCAGCTATCTGCCAGTGAAAGTTCCATCAAAATCGGCCCAGCCGTTTTAGAGATTAGCCGGAACAAACAGACAGACAGACACAGACAAACAGACAAAAATTGTAAAATATGTTACTTTGGTATATGTATCGTGTAAACATTCATATTATGAATTCAACAAAAAGCGGTTATTTTATTACAAACAGACACTTCAAGTTTATTTATATGTATACATAAAAATGGAGGGTATGGGAATTGTGTGAAAAAAATGGGTGTATAAGAAACAAACGCAACTTTAAATGGTACTAAAACTATATCCATATGGACATTTACTACCTAATCGTAATAATGAACTCCAAAATACCCTAGATATCAAATGACACTTCAACCACAGACACAATTCAGAAATCTAACAGAAATCAGATGAGTTATGACGTATTCCACTGTTACACACTGGAATACGCGTTTTAGCGTTCATTAAACCTCAAAGTTTAATTCTCAAGTTCATTAAACGTCAGATCAAAAACTGGAAATACTGCCTACTCTAGTGAATCCTTCTGATTCCTAGCGTAATCTATTCAACAAGTTCAAAAAGACGAAAAATAGATATAAAGCTCTTAACAAAATGAACGGTAGCTCATTCGATTCGGAATGACGTCTAGAAAAATATTTATGTATACATCTTCTATACAGATAAATAAAATTGGAGTGTCTGTTTGTAATATAAAACCGACTTCAAAATTTAAAAAAAAAACTAAAAAGTAATAAAATAATTTTGCTTAATCTTTGTGCCTACAATTTATAATCAACTTGTTCTTCTACTAATATACAATCTTTGCATTTACCACGTCATTATTGTTACTTTTGGAGTCGGTGTCAGCCAAGGTAGGTAGGGAGGTAGGTACATCAACGAATACGACACCGGCTTCAAAGATATGGATGCAAAGTTCTCATCAATTTAAATTAATTAAGTTCAAACACAAGGTAGCTACTGTAAACTGTTGAGGAATTCCCTTAACTGTCATTTGTCTTCATCATCAGACCCTTAATGACAGTCACAACCCATCTAGGTGTAAAGTTCTCATCATTACAAATTAATCAAACCCAAACACAAGGTTACTGATGTAAATCGTCGAAGAGTTCCCTCGACTGTCTTTCGGCTCCAGCATCAGATCGACTCTAGACCTTCATTAAATTGTAGTCCTTCAAAACACTTTATAAAAAAAATGTCAAACGCACTAGTCGCCCCTATGATTTTTGAAAGTTCCCCTCGATTCCTCTGAGATGCCATCATCAGATCCTGGTTTCCTTATCATGGGACCATTTGGAAGTATAACCTTTAGAAAAAAAAAAATTCAAATCGGTCTAGCCATCTTCGAGTAATCAGGTAGCATACATAAAAAAAAAAAGATTCGGACGAATTGATAACCTCCTCCTTTTTGAAGTCGGTTAAAAATAACCGCTTTTTGTTGAATACATATGGATACATATACCAAAGTAACGTTTTATACAATTTTTGTCTGTTTGTCTGTGTCTGTCTGTCTGTTTGTTCCGGCTAATCTCTAAAACGGCTGGGCCGATTTTGACGGGACTTTCACTGGCAGATAGCTGATGTTTCAAGGAGTAACTTAGGCTATAAAAATAATCATCATCAATCCGTATATGGCTGTAAATCTAAGTTAACGCGGGCGAAGCTGCGGGCAAGAGCTAGTTTGCATTAAAAAAAGAATTGCAATTGTTAATAACAAATAAAGAATAAAAATGTCATATTTTAGTTTTTCGTTTATAACCCAAAAACTATTAACATTTCTGAAACTTTAAAAATACCTACAGAGCCTGATATTTCCAATAAAAAAGTAAAGTCCCTAATACTGTAGGGCTAGCATGCGTACAACGAGATATCTCTTCACGAGAGAGAGAAAGATAATATCTACATCGATTATTTTCTCGATTACCCTAACATGCGCGCTGCGAGAGACAAAATTCTCTTCCGAAGACAATTTTAGGGCTAGCACGACAAAATCTTGTCTACCCCTTCCCTCATATGATTACCTCTTTATGTCTACAGAAGCTAACATGCGTGCACGAGATACTATTCTCGTTACGTCAATAGAAGAGATATTAGGTTTAAAATTTTAATTTAACGCTGAAAATGAGCCTACGCGCAGCTAGCGCGGTGTCGCAACCAAGTACCTACATAACACTAAATATTTTTAAAAGGTATTAAATATTTTATAGTTATTTTTCAACAAGTTGGACGATTCCAATTTTTTTTTCGAACATCCGAAATTTTTCGTCTTTTTGTAGTTGTTAATTAGACTAGCGGGTCCCAAGGCAATTTAAGGTATCCCTCGCTCCCTGTGACTGAGGGTATCAGAGGATCATTTTGTGGTTACCGCTGTCGATCCTGGCTGTACAGGAGTAACAGCAGAAATAAATAGTGGGCCTAGCCTGTAAAATGTCGGATCGTCAAATCCAAGTGATGAGTTGAAACTATTCGTTAAACTGACGTCTTTGATTAACAAACATTCCTTTCAAACGGAACACGTCAATGTTTTAGTTTCACGAAGCGTGATTTCAGACGGATTTATATGTGTATAAATAACATTGATATCATTTATACGCCGTATTGATTTAGAATTTATTATCGGACTAAAACGTTATCTGCGTCACAGGTTTTTTACAGGGTCGACTTCGCGCCAGTGACTCCTTTGAAGGCGTATATTTAGACTTTTCCGGTTCTTTACATATTGACGTTATAATAAAACATGAATACACGTTTGTTTGATAACGTAATGCATGTAATATTATTACAACGCAGTAGTCTGCACACGCGCAGTATGCTCTAGCTTATACTCTACATTTTGTAATATTAAAATAACCGCTTTTTATTGAATACATATAGATATAATATGTACACGGTACGTATTATACCAAACTAGCCTTTATTACAATTTTTGTCTGTCTGTCTGTCTGTTTGTTCCAGCTAATCTCTGAAACGGCTGGGCTGATTTTGATGGGACTTTCACTGGCAGATAGCTGATGTTATAAGGAGTAACTTAGGCTATAAAATAATCATCATCATTCCGCGTACCACCAGCTAGTGGAAATATAAGACCGAGTACGACGTATGACTTATGAAATGTGAGTGTGACTGTGTAGAGCTCAGCTCATATTCAAGTTGAAGTCTATTAATATTTCTCCAAATTAATTTAAAAAAATCTAGGTAATATAAACATTCATCTTAACATATGGAATTTGTAAATCGAACGATGGAAAAATATTCTTTATTCAAAAGAAAAGAACAAGAAGAAAACAATGAAGTTGTTTTTCCCTAGTAAATTTTCTTTCAATTAAAAATATTCCATCAATGTTAGCAATGTTTTTGATACTGATTGACAGTGAGATATTTTATTAAGAGGACAGGCAAAGCATTAAGTTCGCTGCGTTTGCCCTGGTCGAATTTTTTGTGTTTCCCATAAATAGCGTGGATGCAGCGTGAAACACTTCTTAAAACTTCTTATCAGCTGGCTCATCTGCCAGTTTGCCTATGTAACGTAAATTAAAAAAAAAAATGTGGCGCCTGTAAGTTTTCCGAAGAAATAAAAATGAAATAAAAAATGAAATAAAATATGTATGTCACTGAACGACTCCTAAGCGGCTGGACCGATTTTGATGAAATTTTCTGTGCGTATTCTAGTGGATTCATGAATGGTTTGGATTCATAATCTTGTACAGGACGCCTTTCGGGTCCGCTAGTATTTCTTTATTCAAAATATTTTTTGCCAAAAAATAAAACGTATCGAATATTTTTGACATTGCCTTATCGTAAATTATGAAAGGTGGAAAAACCATAAAAGAATCATGTACAGCGTAAATGTAATAATTATTTGTAAAACTATTCTGAATGACGGGTCTGAATG
Organism: Helleia helle; assembly: GCA_963853865.1. Lineage (NCBI taxonomy): Eukaryota > Metazoa > Arthropoda > Insecta > Lepidoptera > Lycaenidae > Helleia > Helleia helle. The sequence goes on along the minus strand of OY971433.1, from coordinate 10,242,756 downwards.
AGTGACGTAACTATTATAGTTTTTGGCGTTACTCCAAACTAATAGATCTTTGTTTTAATATTTTACTACGCTATTATTTCACGTTTTATGGCGAATTCTTTGAAAATCAATAAATCAAAACTTAAAATGCCAAAACTTTTATAATTTTAATGGACACTAAATATTTTTTAATGTTTAAGAGGACCAAAGGTTTTATAGTAAACGACATTTTTGTGGTGTTTATGAATTTAAAGAGTTTTATTATTTTGGAATTTGTAGATCGTAAAGTGGATTATAAAACGAGTATCATACTTAATATGAATATCATCAGGATCGGCCCATTTCCATTGCTTAATTCACTTTGTGAACACAATGAAAGGTAAGATGACGAATTCCCTTCCCTTTAAGATTTTTTTAAATGTTAGTTGGATAGGCAAACTGGCAAACGTACCACCTGATGGTAAGTGGTCGACGTCGCCCATGAACATAAACTAGTTTACCTGGAACGACCCCAGGCAACTCGCCTATGTGTGTTGCCTATCCTGAGAAATAAGATGTTAAGTCTCGGTGCCAGTAGTTACACTGCCTGTCTTGCCCTTCTCACCGAAACACAGCGAAGCTGTTTCACGGGAGAAACAACAACAAGATTTTAAATTAATTTAAATCAAAATTTCAAAAAAAAAAAAAATCTTGTTATGTTTATTCTAACACTAATCTCCGGTTGTTCGGATGTATGGGCGTCGAAGTCGCCAAAAGGCTTCGACTGCTCGTCGTTATGCTATAAGAAAACAAGAACAAGACACTCGTAGACTATGTTGAGATATCAAGCTCCGCGAAAATACAAACAAAAAAGCAACATACAAAAGTGAATAAGGTAAATATGGTAAATAAGGTCTTAGTCAATTTTAAGCCAATTTAAGCTTAGTTATAACACTATAAGATACACAGTACAGCCACAGTATAAGTATGTATTTACACTGTGGTACAGCTTTGAGTTCTGACTAACTAAATAAGCAGAGTGCAGGGAAATGTTCCCGGTGCTTCCACCGGGAACATTGTATGTCTAATCTAATTTTTCTTGTAGTGCTAATACCGTTTCAAAAGTAGTTACTTTATGTTAATACGTGTAACATTCTAATATTTGACATTAACAAACTAACAGATGGGCCGCGGAAGAGCCATTTTAATTATTTTTAATGTTAATTCCCTTCCCACTAGCAATCGACTAGTTTTAGCCTAAAAAACACTTTTCTTCAAGAGGAAGCGCCTAATTCTCGAACCGACACCTATCTGAGACGCATACAACCACTAGACCATTGTCCATTTCTAATTGGCCTATGATAAATGTATATCACAGAAACTGGTTGCGCATTTCATTAGATTGTTCTAGAAAATTTGACAATAATAACATAGGTGTGGTCTGACAAATGTTCCCATACGAGGTGTGAAGTTGATTCTTGATTAGTTTGTTATATATTGTTATTGGTTATGTCGAGAGCAATTTTATTCGATTTATAGCTCTACTTTGATTATGACAAATAAGTCAATTATTATGACTTCATATAACATTAAACATACGAAGAGTGTGCCTATGGAAGTGTTACTTTTAAAAAATTATATATAAATATATTATTATATAGGATATTAGGCAAGTAGAATTTAAATGTGACTAATAATTCTTGATATTAATTTTGGTCCACTACCTGTGATATTCTCTAGTCTCATGTTTAACTATTAATTATTATTAAAAGTTTTCTTTAATTTTATTTTTGTGTTAAAAATAATAATTGTTAAATTTTAGCAATAACATCAACCATCTGTTACCGTCGATCAACAATAATACAGTATTTTGTTGATTAAAAGTTGTCGCATATTTGTTTCAAATATAAATATCTAGTTGCAGAGTTTCACTTCTATATTCAACATAAAAATTTGAAAAAGGAAACAAAATTATCAAAAACCCGCCAATACATATGAGACCTCTGAAACCGTCGTAAATGCTTACGCTAATACACTGTTTTACAATTTTATCGCCAATTTATAAGCTTATTTTGCTGAAATCGTAAATTAGAGGCCAAAATCTGTAATTTCGTTACATTATAAGTGGGATTATTAGAAGTCTTCTTCGAATCAGAATATCAATTTGTAACAAATAAATAAATATTTACCATTATGACGGGACAAAGAGCGTTCGGTAAACACAATTTTAAAATAACATCTTTAGATTCTGTTAATAAACGTTTTCGTTCAAAATGTTTTTTCTTTCATATCGTGTTGATTCTTTTATTTTCATAATTCGAATTTTTTTTTTCTTTCATTTGAGATGATTTTTTTCCGCGCTGTGTCTGATATTGAAATTGTATGTAGTGAATTTTATTTCTTTTTACTTTTTCGACGATAGACCGTTGGTCTAGTGTGTATGGACTCAGCCTCTTGAGTGAGAGGTTCAACCCTGACTCCTGTCACCTGTGATGCCTGGAAATTATTTTTTTTTAATATTTACGTGCACCTGAACACGAAATCATCGCTTGCTCACCGGTGAAGGAAACATCGCAAGGAAACATGCATGCCTGATGAGATTAAAAGTCTTTGAAGGTGTGTGAAGTTCACCAATTCGCATTGGACTATTGCCCAATACCACCCTCACATTCTAACCACAAAAGAGTCACGAGTATACACTACTCGTGTATACATACTAAATAATCATGGAATTTTATAACGATCCGGTTGATACGGCGGGAATTATGTATTAAATATATAAATCCTGAATCAATTTAGACTCATTGGAAGAATTTTTAGTTTAGCAATGAAGTTAGCAATAAACTCATAATTAATTACGGTGATTGTAATAGGATATTTGTACATGGTGGTCGCGGGTTAGAATCCCGCCAAGAAGAATTTGTGTGGTGGATGTTAATCTTAGTAGATTTAGCTTATGGGTATACTATCAGGCATAAATTTAAAGAGTGGCATGAATGATAACTCTTGATCTAGCTGTTTCCCACGGCTTAACCCGACCCAAAAATTAGTAACAATTTTCCGCTATAATAAATAACCGTCCTAAATAATTAAATTTGTTTTTTTTTTTCGAATCAAACTGATAGTTACGAAGATCAACGCGTTCAAATAAACACTACAGTTTTACTACATTACTACCTAAAATATAATACAACGAATATTCGTTTCGAGATAGGCGAATCAACAAAAGTATCATGTTTAATACATAAATGTACTACGTCGTCGGTCAACGACATCCGAAAATAGTCTTTTTAATTTTCTATGCCAATTTTATTTTAATATGGTATATAAATAAAATTGTCTCATCAAATTGATAGCATTTTCCGCTAAAGGCCGTTTCCGTCATGAAGGGAAAAATTGCCAAAACAGAATTAGCACCTTGCCAAATGAAAAAGTGAATCCCAGAATATTTTTCACGACATTTGAAAGAAAACATTTGTAAAAAGTATTAGTCAGTATATTTTTTGGCACTTCATGACCGAGAATGTTAAACGAATTAAATTTGGCAAAATAAATTATTTTGGTTACATTATTAAAATATGTTGCGGAACATTGGCTTCGTGGACTTGACGTTTGAGAAGACCTGGTCACTATCTTAGAGCTGAACCAAGAAGCCTCATCCACTGATGCATGTGCCTATACTAATATTATAAAACTACTACTAAAGTCTGCAGCAGCATATGTCTAAGGTTATCTTTTAAGGTTTACTCACAATTAATCCTAATCAAAATAAATAAATAAATACGTTAATTATAAAGATTCAATTTTGAGCAAAATTGCCATTGGCATTGTTTGATTTTAACAAATATCTTAGGAGATATCACACTTTTAATCAAACACCACGCGCATTTTTTTGATGTGCAAGCTGGCCGCCATTAGCTCGGCGAGGTATGCGTGGTAGGAACTCCATAAGGAACAGTTGTCCTGCGTGCCTACTTAAGTATATATTGACGACCTCTGTGGCTCAGTGGTTAGCGCGTTGGCGTTCGAGTCGGAGGTTGCGGGTTCGAATCCCGTCTGGGAACAAAAATATTTTCTATGTTCCTGGGTCATGGATGTGTATTAAATATGTGTATTATATAATAAAAATCTTAAATATATGTATAGTATAAAAGTATTAAATATATTTCCATTGTCTGGTACCCGTAACACAAGTTCGTCGAGAACTTACCACGGGACCAGATTGACCTGGTGTGAAAGCGTCCATAGATATTATTATAATTATATACTTTTCTTTAGATTTGTTTTTTTTATTGTTTCTTACGAATTAACTCAAAAACTACTCGACCGATTTTAAAAACTACGTAGAGTAAGACTACGAAAACAAAAAAATATTTTAAAAAAGGAATGTTATAAGCCATTCGATTTTTTTTTTAATTTTAATAAGATACGGCGGAGATGAGATATAATTCAGGCCCTTTTCAGTAATTTGGGGCAAGTAAACGTACGCTAGGGCGCCACCGATCTAGCACACTACCTTTGCAATGTTTGTTTTATTTTGTAATTGGCCTTAATTTAAGCGGTATCTTTCACTGTGTCGCAACTGTGATTTTTGCGTTGTTTTATAATTATTTCGTTCCTTACAGCAACGGAGTCCACAATAACGAATAATAATCATGATACCATTGACATTGGTGGCACTCGCCGGATTTTAGTGAGTAGAGCTGCGTGCACCTTACCATCTTTCGGGCGCAGCGAGTCCCACATACCCGCCTGAGGAGTCCCCCCTTCCCCGCGGGATTGCTTAGAGGAAAAAGAAACAGAAAAAAGGGATCGGTCGTCTTGGCGTTCTTTGAGGGAGGCCTATGTTCAGCAGTGGACGGATAGGGGATGATGATGATGATGATGATGATGATGATGATGATGATGATGATGATGATGAAGTATATATAAAAATTAAAACTACTTTACAAAAATATTATTCGTATTCGTAAAACGTTTTAATAAGAGAGTTTTAGTTGATTGCAATTTTTTAAATACCCACTTTGTATGTGAAAATGCGTAACATTAAACGGCTAAGTCAAGTGTCTGCCCAGAATAAATATTAATTCAGAGGGGACCCTGATGTTCTCCAATGATCGCTTCGGAGCTTTTAGCCTGATTATTTTTTGCTCTGGAGTTTTTTTAACGCTAAAATATCACATTGTCGGTGAAAATGTATGTTTGCGATGTAAAGCAAAATTGTTTGTTACAAAAAATATTTTGACAGTATGTAAGTATTATTAGGGTGTGTATTTCTCCCCACCATGGTTCAGGCCTTGACGTGGCGGTGAGCTCAGTAGCCTAGGGAGAGCCCAACACCTTGGGCGAAGCTAGTTGAGCCGAGGGGGCTCTTTTTACTCCTCTTATAAGAAGGACAAAAGAGCAGGGGGCAAGGGGTGAGGATGGGAACCTCACCCCATTGTACTGTCCTATCTTTGGGAGGGGTTGTTCTGTGGTGAGGGACAACCCCTCTGTGGAGGTGGCGTCGATCCCTTGCGGGACTGACTAGCCGCCGAAGTGCCCTGTTTGCTCAACAGATCCGGGGCACCTCCCCAAGGCGGCCCTGGTGGCACTCGCCGGGTTTTAGTGGGTAGAGCTGCGTCCATTTACTATCTTTCGGGCGCAGCGAGTCCCACACACCCACCTGGGGAGATGGGGGCGGGGGACCACATGCCCGCTCCCCAGGCGGGATGCCTCAGAGCACTTCCCGGCGTAAAAGAAAAAAAAAGCATGTGTATTTCTGTAAGATTTATGTAGATAATACTAATATATTAAGACGTGATTTTTGTATGTTTGTACGTATGCGTTAAACACACGCCTTACAAAAATCTTTTAGCATTATAGGCATTTCAGGATAACATGTTAAAGTTGTTATAAAATATTTTTAATAAATATTATTTCCCAGATTAGTCCCACTGAGATTGTTTCGCCAATGGACCCTTGGTAGATTCAATCGACGTTCGAAAAGACAATAAAGTGCTATAAAACTTTCTTTTTTTTCTTTTACGCCGGGAAATGCTCCGGGGCATCTCGGAGCGAGTCTAACATACCCGATGTTAGACTCGCTGCCGCCTTTGGTGAAGTGTCCGCATCAGTTTAGGATACAGGGCACCTCGACGGCTAGTCAGTCCCTCAAGGGACCGACGCCATCTCCACAGAGGGGTCGCACCGCAAAACAACCCCTCCCTGTCGTCGGGACAGTACAATGGGGTGAGGTTCCCATACTTGCCCCTTATCCCCCTGCTCTTTTGTCTCCTCTTCTTATATGAGGGGTACAAAGAGCAGCTCCCTCGGCTCAATTTGCTTCGCCCAAGGTGCTGGGTTCACCTTAGGCTACTGAGCCCCAACGCCACGACAAGGCCAGAACCATGGTGGGGACTTTGTGAATACCTAGTATTTCGAATTGAAAAATATTAATTATGAATTTAAGGCACGTAATTACATCATTAGCCAGCTTATAGCAATGTCCAGATATATAACGTTTATCGTTTCATCGAGGGAGGCCTACAACTATGAACGATAAAGTAATTGGACATCGATTTACGTTTTACATATTAAAACTGTTTTGGAAAATATTAAGATTCCAATAAATAAATTAAAAATAGAAAGGAATAAGTTATCTGAGGATAATCATTAATAACTGCACAAATATAGATATCTATACTAATATTATAAAGCTGTAGAGTTTGTTTGTTTGAACGCGCTAATCTCAGGAAATACTGCTCCGATTTGAAAAATTATTCCAGTGTTAGATAGCCCATTTATCGAAGAAGGCTATATAACATCACGCTGTGAATAACAGTAGTTAAGTTGAGTTAGTTAACGCGGGCGAAGCTGCGGGAAACAGCTAGTTGATCATGAGAAAAGAGGCATTTAATCGTGGACAAAAGCGAGCTGATGATGAGAGTTTTTAACTGATTAAAAAAACATAAAACCTCCATCTTTGGTGGATGCGCGAAATATATTTTCACGTTACGATTTCCAAACATGTTTGTATTTTTGACATGACAACGTCTTATAATTCGATGGAGCCGGCTCTGGGGCGTTCCATTTTCTTATGACGTTGTCACGTTCAACTATGGTCAGTGAACCGACTTTACAGACAACCGATTTTTTTATCACAAGCCATGCCGTATACAAATTCAAAAAAACAGAATGGGTTCTTTCAGCTCGTGTAACCCACTTACTCGTCTCTGATAAGGAAAATTAGATAAACTGATATCAACATTACCTGCGTTGGCATTGGTGTACACACGACCTTGGTCAATATACACTAAAATACTATTTTAACTAGAAAGTATTAAAAGATAACACGAAACATTACGATGGCAATACGAATATTTGAATTTTGAATACCGTCAGAAATCTCGTATAAATAAAGGACAGCGAATAAAAAAATGGCGCTAAAATAAATTGACACTCGAAATAATAATTAACACAAATTATTCATAACGAAATTGAGTTGACAATAACATATTCACAAAATATTAAAATGTCAAAGGTATAAATCCAATCAAACTTGATTTTATTTATTGTACCAAAAAACTACTAAGTTTTATCTATTTAATAGATAAGCCATAATATAATGCTACTTTTTATCAATGTATCCAAAAAAGGCGTGTGAGATATTTATGAACATAAAAAAACCTAAATCTAGAGCGTTAGTTACTATTATCTAGAATATCTTTTCTCCAGCATATAATTGTAGCCTAATCTAAATTTAGCACTCGGTACAATTCCTAGTAACTGCTAATAGTCCGAGAATATAACCATATTTTTCAATTAACACTACATCGTTGAGCTGTAATGAATGGCACGTGTTTTCCTTTTAGCAAATATGCCTAGAAACAGCAACACTACCTAATGTGTATAGAAATAATTGGGCTTGCGTTTGTAATGTAGCAATCTCGTTGCACTATTTGAATAATAAAAATATTAACTTAAGCTTAAAATAATAAGAGTGATTATATGATATCCAATTTATAAAGTTATTAATAAATTTACATTAAATATTTATTAAAATTTCCTCATGTAACTATATTATTAATATACATAGACATTACGTATATCAATTAAATTAAAGGCATAAATAATGACATACTAAATTATACTTTAAATTGTTCAAATCACTGTTAATTAAAAATTCGCGCTTAAACATTACGTCATTTTTTCACAAAGCAATTGTTTGACAAGGCGCTAATTACGCTGTGCTAACTTTTTTATTACTCGTTAGAAAAGTTTCAAAATATCGTATAAAATGTATCGTTTGAAATAAAATGTATCATTTAGTTCACCTTAACATTACACTTCACATTCGTACCAATGCGTATGATTAATGAACGAATAAAAAAGAATGTCTGTCAAACGTGACGGTTACGCATTTTCGCGCCAATTTCCCGAGCCGCTCGAGATACGGTGGCGCGCTGGCGCGTTTCAGTTTGGACTGTGTCGCTAGAGCTGCGCCCCATCTTACAACCTTACGATTTACGAGCGTGACGTAAAAATGAATAACGTCTTGCGGTATGCACAAATAGGATAAATCACGTGACATCACTATACATTTAAGGATAACTCAATAGACGCGGCGAGCGTAGAACACGTAGGTAACTGATACGCAATACATACAATAAATTTAAAAATAGAATATTTTATCATGAATTTAAAATGTTAGAAAGATTGAAATCTTTATATCTGATATAGTCATGAAATAGATTGTTTTTTTTTATCGGTGTGATTTATTTTCTTTTCCTAAAGTCCTTTTTGATATATTTTTTTATGATGGTTAATAACAATTAGGGCCATAAAAAGCTATTAAATCAATACTTTTAGAAAGTGTAAATATTTTACACAAAAGTAATTACACTTTTTATAGTATGTGATAAAAATATGTACCAAACATTTCGAAGTGAAACTTCTTTGCGCGCATGAGGGTAAAATTTTTACGGATGAAACGTCACGAAAATGCGCAACGTTTTTGTCCAAGAAGAGGGAGAGAGTGATTGAGAACGATTGAGAAAGGACGAACGTAGCATGAAGCACATAGCCATGTAGTAAGAGTAGGGAGCAAGCGAGTGAGAGATTGAGATAGAGCGAACGTAGCATCGTAAGTCTCGGAAATTTAAAGCTTTAGATTAGTATAAATATAAACGACATTAAAAATTAGTTTAAGAAATAAGTTTCACATCTGATATGTGTACTTTGTACGCACGCTCTTTTTTTACTAAAGAAATTTAATATGAAAGGCACAACCCTAAAATCATTTAGCAACAAACAAATTGCCAATTGGATTTTATTGCCATGAAAAAAAAACATGTTGTCGCTAGTTGTCGCCAAATAACAAATACCACAGATTCCTAATTTAACTACATGTCAAATATTATGGACGGATAAAGCATTTTAGGTAGCTGGACGGAAAGGTGTGATTAGCTACCGGTAGATGGGTATGAGATAACATAATGGAGTCGATGAGTAAACATAATATACTTTATAGATTATTGATAAATTAATATAATGATCATGAACAAATATTGGTATGTAGTGGATCCGGATTAATATACCTATTATCGTTGAGGTATTTGAAAACGATTATTTATGGGCTAGAGTTATTTAAATATGGTAAAATTAGCTCCTTTTAAAAATAATTCATTTATAATAAAACGTGGAACCGGATTTTTATTGGTTTTTTATCTCTTGAATATTTTTATCGCTAGATAATTTTATAAATATATTTATTTACTCTCAAATTATAGTAGCAAGTATTCAGCTCGACGCTTGATACTTTGGGGATACATTCTTCCATAAATTCTGACACTACACATTTAGAACGAACGAGGATTGTCTTTATTGAACACTAAATCACAAAATGAAACTAATTTATTATTCTAATACAAACTAGTAATAATATAAAAAAGTTTTGGCAACATCAGTACAGTCAATATAATAAAAATATATTTGCCCGCTAAACATTTTTTTTATCTATGGACGCTTCCCACGTCAATCTGGTCCCATGGTAAGTTCTCGAAGAACTTGTGTTACGGGTACCAGACAACGGAAATATATTTAATACTTTTATTCTATACATATATTTAAGCTTTTTATTATATAATACACATATTTAATACACATCTATGACCCAGGAAAACAGAAAATATTTTACTGAATCATATAACTATTATTAATGGACGCTATGGATAACAAAGAAAATATTTTTGTTCCCTTGCGGCATTCGAACGCGCAACCTCCGGCTTGAGCGCCAACGCGCTTACCACTGAGCCACAAAGGTCATCATATTTTTTCATTTTGTTTCAAACGAAACCTTTGTTTAAATAACAACGACAATAGAAGGACCATGAAGGACGCTTTTGTTGACTCATGTATTTGACGCGTCGGAATTTGCGAATATTTTGCGTTATGCAATTTCATAGTAAGCAGATAAAAATATTTACATACCACATACCGTAATTAACGCCACAGATAATAAATTGTATACCAACGTAATATACAGCGTTTTCATATAACACTTGCATGTGCTACTTTGAATATTTTTTAGTAATAAATAATAATGTTTGTTCTTTTGTTATTTTTGTGTAGTTATTGCAAAATGGATTGATCGATCGATTGATCTAGTCGAAAATCATTGTTCAATGTTTTTCATATAAAATAGTTGTTTAATACAAATTGATATAACAACGCTTTCAAAGGATACCGAATCAGCAAGACAGACTCCGTGACACTAATCATTAAATTTTACAAAGACTTTTTAATATTTCAGATGCGACAGTAACTCTATTTTGGTTTTACGATGACGAACATTTTGAAATTTCTTAACATCCCCATTGTTTAAAACGAGCTGTAATATAGGATAGTACTACGAATAAATAATAAGTCTATTTATTCGTAGGGATAGTATTATAAATAAAAGTCCTCAATGCAGATAGAAGTGTAAACTGTTAACCCAGTTTAACACATAGCCAGGCAAAAGGGCAACGGTAGATTATCCCCACCATGGTTCAGGCCTTGTCGTGGCTGTGGGGCTCAGTAGCCCAGGGTGAGCAAATTGAGCTGAGGGGGCTCTTTGTACCCCTCGTATAAGAAGAGGGGATAAAAGAGCAGGGGGCAAGGGGCGAGGACGGGAACCTCACCTCATTGTAGTGTTCCAACGTTGGGAGGGGTTGTTCTGTGGTGCGGTATAACCCCTCTGTGGAGGTGGCATCGGTCCCCTGAGAGAATGACTAGGCGTCAAGGTGCCCTGTTTGCTCAACAGATCCGGGGCACTTCACCAAAGGCGGCATTGGTGGCACTCGCCGGGTTTTAGTGGGTAGAGCTGCGTCCACTTACCAGATTTCGGGCGCAGCGAGTCCCACATACCCGCCTGGGGAGACCCACTCCCCCACGGGATGCCTCAGAACATTTCCCGACGTTAACGAAAAAAAAGGTGGATTATACACACAACTTAATCACCATCAGCCCCTATCCGTCTACTGTTGAATATTAGGGACCAGCCTGCCTGTCCAACACGGAGCAGTCACCACAAGGAGATCGTCTTCCCACCTGGCTAATGGCCGACCAACACTTCGTCTACCTAAACGTGGCCTCCACTCTTGAACCTTATTGACCCATCCGTCATCCGTAACACATAGGATACATTATATTAAATTAACTAATAAATTATTTACTAACCAATGTAATTTTGAAAATTCTAATATTACATTAATTTTAATCAATAGTCCTATAATTTTTTGAAGTCACATCAAATTACTTTATAATATAAAATAACTTTGTGTTCCAAGGGCACGGTGTTAATATTTCATCAATGTTTGTGGGCTTGCGTAAACTGTCGCCGTATCTTGAGATTAACATGAAGGGTCAACAATTTGACAGTTGGTTCCCCTATATAAATCATCATGTTATGTTGCCGAAGTTTTCGTGGCGTTATAGCTTAGTGGTTTGGCGTGGGTTCGAATACGTAATATATTTTGGACTTGTGTTAATTTGCTTGTTTGTCATCTTCGCACTTCACCATGGCCATTATAGTACAGCACTACTCTGTGAAAGAAATTTGTCGGATAATGATCCCCATCATAACTTTACAACCTTCCATCTTTGAGTCATGTTGCGTCAAATGAAATACTTCAAACTATAGTGTCTCTATGAGACAGATCTGTCACTATGAAATATACCCGTCACTATCAGACAGACCCGCCACTATGAGACAGGCCCATCACTAACAGTTTGGTTGCTCGTTAAGTTTTGATACCTAAGCCGTTGATCGGATTTCGATAAATCTAAGAGATAGACTCAAAGTATATATTTACTACTGTTATGTAGGATAGACTATTGTATCATAAGTTAATTTATACCTAAGTTACTAAAATAACTAGCCAAATTACAAAGTTAATGCGAGCAAAGTTGCGGGTGACTCCTTGTATAAAAGAAATCCATTGGGATGTGAAAGCAAAATACTTTCACATATAAAAAGAGATACCCCTTTTGGGCATTGAACCCTAACCTTGGATGGAAATAGCCAAGAATCCAAACGAATTTACACGCGACAAAACGAATTTGTTCAGTGCTTATCTCAATCCACGCAATGGCGCTATTTCTTTGATATCCAAGGACCTAGGGCAAATTTATTTTGCTATGATAACATATTGTTGTTCATAACGCTTGATTTGAGGGTCTAGTTTCGATATATGACATCGTATTGTTATTTAAAAAAAAGATTCCAGTGAATTGAGAACCTCCTCCTTTTTGAAGTCGGTTAATTACGTCATAAAGGCGATCGCACGTGAGGTCCGTTTGTATGACGTCACATATCCTAAATGCGGCTGACTAATATAAATTAGGACAATAATTTTTGGACTGTAAATCCATTTTTATAGAATAGGAGAAATACGGGGAATCATTTCGTGTGGTTTCTAAGGAACTATACCCTTAGACATGTATCGGGTTAGAATCTTCTGGTTTCGCCTATAAGACAAATTAAGTTACAGTAGACCTCGGTCAGGTCCCCATAGGCGGAGTAGTCTACGCCGGGGCCAGCCTTTCACTGAGGTGATCCTGTTGCCTGCAGATTTGGGACCCTCAAAGGCGCTCGCAGTGGTTTTAATTTAGGGTAGGGGAGTGCCCTGGCGACGTACCACATAGGATATCTACCCGAAAAGACTAGCTACACCCATCAAAGATATCCCTGCCATATAAAAAAAATCTCGGTCTAGGTACTAGCTTAGTTCTTTTCTAAAAAAAATTGACACATTTTTTCATGTGTCTGGAGATATCATGGAGAATGACTTTTTTTTTAAATAGCATTATATAATGGCAAAGGATTGGTCGTCATCAAGTGTCAGTTCAGCAGTAGCCAGATTATATCATCAGAACACACACAATCATAATATTATCATCACATTTCTATAAACAGCTGCACATAATATTATGTGATATGGCTCTCTTAATACTCTCACATCAAACTTGGACCGACCATGTATGACAACTAGCAGCGCCCTGCAGTTTTACCCCCATACTTCTTATTCCACTGGGAGTACAGGGATAAATTATAGCTTATATGTTATTCTGATGTATACATAGCTATGTTAGTTGTAAAGTTTCATTAAAATCCATTTAGTAGTTTTTGCGTGAAAGAGTAACAAACACACATTCTTACAAACTTTCGCATTTATAATATTAGTAGGATGTTCTATGTAATGAACGGGCTATATTAATGACTAGCTGTTGCCTGCAGCTTCGCCCGCGTTACTCAACTCATATAAGTCACAGCGTGGTGTTATATAGCCTATAGCCCTCCTCGATAAATGGACTATCTAGCACTAAAATAATTTTTGAAATCGGACAAGTAGTTCCTGAGATTAGCGCGTTCAAATAAACAAACTCTTCAGCTTTATAATATTAGTATAGATAATATTAGTATAGATATAGAGGCCTTAGAGCTGCGCAATTTTAACATCTTACTACAGTACGTTTAACATAAATTCTGACAGTTTCTTAAATATAACATACATCAACGTGTAATAACATACAACTGGACAATCCGTTTATAACGTAACAGAATAACAGTTTAATTAATATCTCAAATCGAGATCTGATAGAAATAAAATATGTTTTAAGAACCATATTAATAATAGGATAGAATGATTTATTTGCGTAATTATGCGAATAGCGACCGATAGGAATGTTAAGTAACACCGCATGCGTTTGTGATTCAGATAATTATATTCGGTCAATGCGCTAACTCGGCGCCAATGTATGGGATTATCAATTTATTTGTCGTATATGTATCTATGTATGCGGCTATTGATGGCTAATGGGATAATATTGGCCGGAGCTTTGTTAAACAACGCATGATTTAGTCGGCGGGATTAATAGAATAGCGCATATTAGATGATGTTATTTAGTGTCTAGTTTCAACGCTAGCGTACTTACAGTACATTTGAGTTGGATTACTAAAGCATCTTGTTGAATTTATCACAATTATCAGTTATGCTGTCAAGTGACCATGCCACTTGCACTCATCTTCTACTACTACTGACCTTTTAAACAAACGGATAATCTAATTTGAATACAGCTGTAAGGATGTAGCCCTAAGTTCGATATCCCTGTCCAATCCCAAGAATTTTTTCACATTGGAACGGGGATTTTTCGAGAAAGCTCTTAATTATATCTAGATTATACAAATATATTAATGTCTTGATGGCAAACGATGTCGAAAGATTTGCAAATACATCAAAAGAATACATTGGTGAATATGCCTTTTGACATTTTCATTATGTAAGGGATAAAATTAAATCTGTCAATGTAAATAAAGATTAAATAAATAAGGAATCGGCTTACTAAATTGAGTTATTAAATTTTGATGAAGACATTTAGCCCTGCGTGGGCGATGCTGGGGGTAACAGTTAGTATTTTATAGCTATCATATTCTTTATGTGCATTAAATTAATTCAATTCTCAATGCAATAAATTTTATTAACCTATTTTGGTAAGCGTATCAGAAAGGTTTTTTTAATTCTTTATTTAAATAAGAGATTTTAGTACAACATTCGAGTATGTTAATCCCATCGTATTTTTCTATATAATCACACATTCATCAAAAAGAAAGAAGTTATAATAATATAAAAAAATCGGTATCTGACGATAGTTGAACGTGACAACGTCATAAGAAAATGAAACGCCTCAGAGCGAAGTAACGCCGCATGAGTCATGTTTTTTCGTGCTTGCAGCCGGCTCCATCGAATTATAAGACGTTGTCACGTCAAAAGGTATAATACATAAACACATAATATTATGTTATATCTTCTTTAGATATACAAATTTTATCGCGGGTGATTAATATTTTCCCAATATCGACTGTTCGGACACATCATCATCACGGAATATCATAGTCACGGTAGCATATCTTCCAATATTTATTAAAATAATAATAAAATCCCTATAAAGCAGTTTTCTGAGCAAAATTCGTGTAATTTGGAAACAATACCCAATATTATACTTTATGTTCGCGAACTTCATCAAAGCACGTAATTGGTACATTGTTATCTTATCGCTAACTGAAGATTTGTTTTGCATGCAAAAATATTGTCTGCAGCGGCGAGGAATGCTATTGTAAATATCATAATTGGAGCAGTTACACATTTAAGTCATTTGTTCAACGAATATACTTAGAAATATTGTTTTCTATATACGTGAAAAGGTATTTCATACTAGAATCTGTGAATTAGTGAATTTCACACAATTGTCATATTTCACATTTAAAAAATATATTTATCTTTAAAATCGTTATCGGTCCAAATATTCAATCTCTGTTAACGTAGACAAAGTCGTGGTGTAAAACTAGTTTCTAAAAACAAGAATCAATTCTTGTGTGTTCAAATAATAATAATATCAACCCTCATATGTCCCACTGCTGGGCGAAATGAGGCGAGGAGGGTTTTGGGCCATAGTTCACCGATGCGCTGGCCCAATGCGGGTTGGTGAACTTCACAGACTTTTAATCTCATCTGATATGCAGGTTTCCTCACGATGTTTCCTTCACCGGTGAGCAAGCGATGGTCAGGTGCAGATAGAAATTCAGAAAAACCCATTTCTAGGCATCACAGGGGATTCAGGATCGAACCCGGATCTCTCGCTCTCACTCGAGAGGCTGAGCCCATACCCACTAGGCCATCGTCGCTCACGGCCGTCGTGTTAAAATACTATCATGAAAATACATCTAAGTGAGAGGGTTGGGTTCCACATAGTGCACCTAAGACGGTAGTCATAAATTTACCGTGCAATCGAGCATGAACACATCGCAACCTGCATGCCTGATCTGATTAAAAGTCTTTGAAGGTATGTGAAATTCACCACTTGGGCCACCGTACTGGTGAATTAAGGCCCTCCCTCTTCGCTTGACGTGGCGGTGGGGCTCAGTAGCCTAAAGTGTGCTCAGCACCTTGGGTGAAGCTAATTGAGCCGAAGGGGCTTTTTGTACCCCTCTTATATGAAGAGAGGACATAAGAGCAACAAGGGGCGAGGATGGGAACCTCACCCCTTAGTACTGTCCCAACGTTGGAAGGGGTCGTTCTGTGGTGCGGGATAACCTCTCTGTGGAGGTAGCGTCGGTCCCCTGAGGGGCTGACTGGCCGAGGTGCCCAGTTTGCTTATTAGATCCGGGGCAACTGACCAAAGGCGGCATTGGGGGCACTCGCGGGGTTTTAGTGGTTAGAGCTGCGTCCACTTACCAGCTTTCGGACGCAGCGTAGGACTCTACATACCCGCTTGGGGAGACTCACTCCCCAGCGGGATGCCTCGGAGCATTTCCCGGCGTTAAAGAAAAAAAACGGAGGAGAGGAGAAGAGTTGTCATGTCAAGTTATTACAACTTAACATGAAGAGATGTCATATTAGGGCGAACATGATGAATATTCTAATCAAGTAAACCCTTCAAACCGAAATGATTTGCTACCCATAAGTTAAGTGTGGGTAGAAAATTACATAGAAATCAACATTGCCAAATCAATAACGCCAATAAAATTAAAATACCTGCGCAATACAAGAAACATAACCGCCGTTTACTTTAGAAATTTGTCATCGAGCTATCTAGCAATCTCTTACATCAATCTGGTGCTTAGATTATACAGTTTACAAATAAGAGAGCTGACATTATCTCCGGAAAGCGGTGATACTGGTATGTCACCGCCGACTGGAGCCCGTTGTATTGAGATCTGTGAGAGGACTACGTAATGGTGAGATTAAAAAATGGCAGCTATAGGGACTGCCGATAGAAGTGGAAACTTCCAAATTATATAGTAACTTCATGAAGTTTCGAATTTCAATACAGGTCCAAAAAACCGACGGGTCGCTTAAGTCGAATCCAGTGTTGCCACGAATTGGAAGTTGGCGGTATTTAGGGTGACATTCGTTAGGTCTTACTTATAAAAAGAAGATTCTTTAAAACACTCGATAAACGTCGATTAAAATATTCTGTGGTGGAGAGTTTTCAAGGAAAAGTCGTAGCCATAGATTAAATAAACTGAAGTACATAAGGTATATTATTTTGAAGTTTCATCAATTAATCCATTCAGTCGTTTTTGTGTGAAAGGGTAACAAACATACATCCATACATTCTTACAAACTTTCGCGTTTATAATGTCCGTAGGAAAGTAGGAATGGCCTATTTATAACCGTCCTTAATAATGTGAAATTATAAAAATTATGCAAAAAGAAATTTTCAAATTCGACTGATAGTTTCCGAGATTGGCGCGTTCAAACAAATATGTTCTTATTATATACTATACAGTAAACATCATCATGGGAGGACAATCATGCATCTTCAGCTTTATTATGTAACCTGGTTATATATTATATTTCAATGTAAAGATTCCACATGGGACTATTATCTCGAAAGCACGAAGACGTATTTATATAGATACAGGTCATTCGTGATATACTAGTCATTTACAAACAGCTTGATGTGAACCCACGACCCATAAACACAATAAATTGCAAGTAAGACAAATGTACAATCTTTGCTATTTGAAGATACACACGATTTAGAAGGATTTTCTCAAATCATCTTTAGTTATTCATTTTATTTTACTTGGATAGGCAAAGGAACAGAGAAGACACCTGATGGTAAGTGGTCGACGTCGCCCATGAACATAAACTAGTTTACCTGGAACTAATCCAGGCAACTGATTTACCCCCACCATGGTTCAGGCCTTGACGTGGCGGTGGGGCTCAGTAGCCTAGGGTGAGCCCAACACCTTGGGCGAAGCTAATTGAGCCGAGGGGGCTCTTTGTACTCCTCTTATAAGAAGAGGGGACGAAAGAGCAGGGGGCAAGGGGTGAGGATGGGAACCTTACCCCATTGTACTGTCCCGACGTTGGGAGGGGTTGTTCTGTGGTGCGGGACAACCCCTCTGTGGAGGTGGCGACAGTCCCTTGCGGGACTGACTAGCCGTCGAGGTGTCCTGTCAGCTTAACAGATCCGGGGCACCTCACCAAGGCGGCACTGGTGGCACTCGCCGGGTTTTAGTGGGTAGAGCTGCGTCCATTTACCATCTTTCGGGCGCAGCGAGTCCCACATACCCACCTGGAAGACCCACTCCCCAGGCGGGATGCCTCAAAGCATTTCCCGGCGTAAAAAAAAAAAAAGGCAACTGATTTATGTGTTGCCTATCCTGAGACGTCAGATGTTATGTCTCGGTGCCAGTACATTATTACACTGCCTATTTTGCCCTTTTCCCCGAAACACAGCAAAGCTGTTTCACGGGAGAAGCAAGCAAGATGCATGCTCGAATGCGACACAACGCAATCCTTCCACTAGTAAAAAGGCTCAATAACCATTTATACAAAAATAATTCCAATTCTTAGAAGCTAGGTGTTATATTATCTATATTTGCACAAAGTTGGAAAATAATTAACAAAATTGGCTGCACGAATTGAAAATTATTGTTCGTATTTAAAATAATTAACTTTAATAAAAACTATTAAGATCTATAGAAACAAAGAGAGGTATAGATAAGGCGGGTCACCGGGAATGGCGGGGTAGCGAGCGTCGCAACGTCTTGTGATATATATTTTTTTCCGGATGGATCTATGCTAACGGCCCGAAGGCCCTAATGCTACATCGGATTAGTGTGAGCCCATTCGGCTCACTTTTGGTTTATAAAAGTGGGGGTTGCCCCCCGCCAACCGTGCAGTCTGCGACCACACGGCCTCCTGGCGTCGGTTGTGCTTGTGATAACGCTAGATATCATCATCATCATTGAAGTTTTGGAAAAAATTTGAATAAAAATATTGGATTAAACAAAGAAAATAGCACGTTCTCTGTAATATAGAAAAATAAAAATTTGCATATAAAAATGATGTGCAAACTTACGTATTTTATTAGAAAATTATTCGTTTTAGTTTTTATTTTAGCATATTTTCGAGTAAAGTACATCTTATCGTGTAACCAATTAGCACATGCCTTAGACAATATGTTTAGGTGTCTCTAATAGTTTTTGTGAGACCGTTATTTAATAGTAGGTATCTCAAAAATTTGATTTGGCAAACCATTTTTCCTGTTTCGCCTGCAGTGACTCACCTTAAATGTATGTGTCTTATTTGTTTTATTACATTACATAAGAATGCAAAATATTACGCGAAACACAATATATTAGGGATCTAGTACACTTTTGTATGACTCTTTATGAGTAATATTAGTCGAAAACTAACATTTCGTCAGGAACATGTTTTGTTCTTTATCATTTGCGTCATCATCGCCATTTTTTTTTATTTTTATTTATTTATTTTTTAAATAAAATATAATTAATTAGTCTATACAATTTTTTATTTTTGTGTTAAACATATTTATATGTCTCTTTCCAATTCTAGATTTTTTTTTATTGAATCTGTTGGTCTGTATTTTCTTTTCTGAAAAGCGGCTTATCTCATTTTCTAATTTTATCAAATTAAAGCAAATAGTTTTCCTTTAAAAAATTGTTGGTGTCCTAAAATGGTATATACATGTGTGTAGATATATAATATGTCACTTCTGTCTGTCTGACGTATGTCTCGTTTTAGAGTCGTTTTTCGTTCCAAATCACATCACTAAAGTAGTTTTTTTTATAAAATTGGCGCCGTACATTCACTCTCGTTTCGCACGATATGAAATTCCACACGTACTCACGATCAGATGTAGCATCTGTGGCATCTGTGCTACTAATTCGACCGATGAACCCGCAGCCACCTTGGTAAAAAACATTTCTGCTCATCTCAGTTTGCTTTATTTGGAGTTTTTGTTTATTTCTGTAGTCTAGAATTTAGATCTCGCGAAATTCATTTTACAGACTTTATGGGAAGGAAATTGTTTTATAAGTATAACTTTCCACAAGAAATATTCTAATGTCCGAAATTAAGGTCATTTTGAGGTTAAGGTTACCCATGACGCAAAGGTCACTCCGGAACCTCCCTGTAGGTCCTACGAGCAGGCAATCCTACATTTCCCACGCAAGATGTCTCGTCGCTAGTCCTTTCTTACAAGAATAGAACAAAACTTGAATAAATATGTACCCGGATAGTGGTAGAGTGTACGGGCGTGACATAGCACATCCCTCCTACCAGGGAATTCGGTTTTATCATCATCATCATCATAATCAGCCTTTTCCGTCCATTGTTGGTCACAGGCCTTTTTCCATGAACGCCTAGACGGCAGATCACTCGACACTCATCCAACTAGGACCCGTTTAAACCTGTTTATAAAAGTCCTAATGCTATTAATATATTATGTGGACGTTTTGATACTATTAAATGTGTCATGCCACTTTGACATATTCAAGTTGAAAGAATTTTTATTGCTAGAATTCATTAGGATCAGGCAGATGATTCAAACAATTTGGAAATATATCATTACTAGTCATTTGCTGTGGCTTCTCCCGCATGTAATCAGATTTAGGTACTATACGGGCGGAAAGAAGGGATTATTCTTCTATTCCACGGTAACACAATATTCAACTCTGATGAACTGATTTTAAGTCTTTTTTCAACGGGTATTCAGACATGAATTGGGAGACAAAAAGATTTTTTATCTGTTCAGTTTTGAATGTTGTTAAAGTAAGATTGCAACTCGACATCATTTTTTTCTGTTGGTTAATTAAAAATTCCTTTCAACACATCGACACATTTCCCAACTTTTAAAAATGTTTTTGGTTTTAGCTCGCGAACATTCAAACAATTCGTTTGCCAAAAATGGAACCAAAAAAAAAACAAAATGCCATTTCAATCATGGAACGAAACAGCCCTTTACATACTCGGGATACACTTTTAGAATTTTGGCGTGAAAATAAAATGTCACAAATTCTTCTGCCAGATTACAGATATAAATAACACTGTAATGGTTTTATGGAATTTGGATGAAGGGAACATTATTTAAATTTAATTGATAAAACAAATATTGCTTGCCTGCGAAATAGGTCTATAACTAGAATTATAATTTATAGAAATTTTTCAAGTATATGTAGCTTGCATGACTCAAGGGAACCTCACCCCATTACACTGTCCCGACGTTGGGAGGGGTTGTTTTGTGGTGCGGGATAACTCCTCTGTGTAGGTGGCGTCCGTCCCTTGGGGGACTGACTAGTCGTCGAGGTGCCCTGTTGCTCAACACATCCGGGGCAACTCACCAAAGGTGGCATTGGTGGCAATCGCCGGGCTTTAGTGGGTAGAGCTGCGCCCACCTTACCATCTTTCGGACGTGCTAAGGACGGTGTAATTACTGGCACTGTATACTTCCCCACCATGGTTCATGGATTATAATCTATACTAATATTATAAAGCTGAAGAGTTTGTTTGTTTGTTTGAACGCGCTAATCTCAGGAACTACTGGTCCGATTTGAAAAATTCTTTTAGTCTTAGATAGCCCATTTATCGAGGAAGGCTATATAACATCACGCTATGACTAATAGGAGTTAAGTTAATTAACTTAACGCTTGCGAAGCTGCGCCCAACAGCTACTCTTCTTATATATATAAAAAATTTGTGTCACGATGTATGTTCGCGATAAGCTCCGAAACTACTGAACCAATTTTTATCAAATTTTGTAAGTATTTGTAATTTGGTCCAACTTGGGAGATAGGGTAGTTTGTATGTCAATTTATAATCGAAATATTTATTTATTTATATTTTAGACCTTCATTATTGTTTGACGTTTGTTAAATATAATACCTTACAAACTTTATGCCTACACCTTAGCCACTGCAACGCATCGCCGGGTCTGCTAGTAGTATAATATATTTTTCCTTCATAATTATAACATAAGTTCCTATATTGTCAGCGATCTTATATTGCGGCGACGACGGACGTGGACGAATCCCTATAGTTTCATCTGTCTCACAAAAGAAAATACTTTAATACACGTTGGATCAATTAATTAGAACGACTTAGGTAAATACAGCCTTTATTAAAACGTCCGCTATCCGCCATTACGGCTCCACTTATCATTTTGTTTAGATAACCACTGGCATTTGATGCACGGTTACCGTTGCAAGTAAATTATTCACGCTAGCCAATCCCAATAACACGCTTTCAACTGTATCAATCGTTTATTTAAAAAGTCTTCCTGGTTCCACAAGTGGGGATTATTATATTAATGTTCGGTTTTATAAGTGTCCAAGGATGTTTATTTTCCCGAAGGTTCTCGAAGTCAGGCTTGTTAGTATAGTGGGCTTATTGGAGTTTCGCAATTATGTTTGTTGATAAAAGCAACTCCTGAGATGAAACACCTTTTGAGCCTTCGTCAGCACCTCTTAGGAGAGAAAATAGAGACATTTGATGGCTTAGTTGTAGAAAGAGTTGGGTGAGAATAAAGTCGTAAAATTCTCCCACTCTCCTCGCCTCATGTGACGAGGGGGTGGCTAATAGTAAAAAAATAGTTTTCTAATGTTTACGCGAATTTAACTCATTATAATAAAACAATTTTTACGGATTTTATCGCGGTTTATTAATAATACTGATCTGAAAAATAAATCCATAATTTTTTCAGATCCCCGTGGAATAAATAGAGAAAATGATAAAATTTTACGAGGAAAGAATCAATACAATATAGTCCCTTAAGTTTCTGAATCACTGGGGCATAATATTACTCCTTTTCCATATGGGGCATAGAGAATATAGACTGCACGTGTGTAGATTGAATATGGATCTTTCTGAATCATGTTTTTGCGTACTTATTTTCGAGGAAGATCTTTTATGCTATTTTGTACTTTAAATAGTGGATGTTCACCTTATTGTTTCCAGTGGCATGTTATTTATCTTGCGCGAATCATCACTGGGTTGCAATACAGCCATCAACTGGCGAGTCTATTATCTATCTGCTAATCAGGATAATTCGATACGTGGAGTGGTTAGACTACTGGACACTTTACGCAGCGGTCGCGGGTTCGAATCCCGCCAAGTGAAGATATTTATTATGTACTAGCTATGAATACCCGCTTCGCTGGGTCATTTTTAATAGTACACTTATTTGTTGATATTAGAATTTTTTGGGATGTTTAAAAAGTTACTAAAACACTCAGCATATTTTCGATCGATAAGAATGTTAATATACATTTTAAAGCTCTCTAGTTTACTCGGAGTTATTCTAGATCATTCTAGAATTTTCTAGAACATTTTCGATCGATCAGAACATTGGTATACATATACTTTCTAGAACATTCCAGAAGTTTCCTGAACAATCCAGATCATTTTAAATCAATAATAGTCACATTTTCAAAGTTAACATCTTTCAACCCCCGTATCTTTTACACCCTTATAATTATCGACTTGCAACCACCATAGTGCACAATGGGAACCTTGTACCTATTGCCACACACACAACACTTTTCGTCTGCAATGCGTAGTTTTGGCTGCAAAGTGAAATATCACACACCTCCAATTTTATATATATAAGAGATGATGAATATAAATCTGCACCGGGTGTAATATATTATGTACATATTTATATAATTTTCTTAAAATTTCCGTTCCTAGTTTACGTAACAAAAGTTCTGACGAGCTTACCACGGGGCTAGGTTAACGTGGTGTGATTGTTAAATCATAATAATACATAATTATTGTTATTAATACATAATTATTATTAATAATAATAACTTACGTCTTTTAAAAAAAGCAAATTTGAGTTTAATGTAGTTTTCTTCGAAGTGTGGATAAATAGCGAGTACCAAACATTTTCAACATAACACTCCGTCAAGGTTCAGAAAATCTAGCGATCAATGAAAAATATTTCCACGGAAAGCACCAGAATATTTTATTAAACTATATAGCATACTAATACAACCTCATTTTTTCATACATTAAATTCGTGTAAGCCAAGTTATATCAAGCAAACCATTTTTTGGCAATGTAATCTATACTAATATTATAAAGCTGAAGTTTGTTTGTTTGTTTGAACGCGCTAATCTCAGGAACTACTGGTCCGATTTGAAAAAATCTTTCAGTGTTAGACAGCTTATTTATCGAGGAAGGCTATAGGCTATATAACATTACGCTGTGACTAATAGGAGTTAAGAAACGCGGGCAAAGCTACAGGCAAGAGCTAGTCTATAATAAGTGCGTGTGCAGCCAGGGTAGGTCGCTAGTTCGTAATTCATGTAACATTCTCATACAGTAAATATGAAAGGAGAGCCGATACGACAGACCAATCAATTAGTATCTACAACAGCTGTTACTTCATGTCACTTCATGTCTTAAATTACTCTTGCATCATGGGAATCTTTCGGAAACACACAGCACACTTCTATGCTTTTAATGTCACTAGTTAAGATAGTAATTAAATTATAATTAGTAGTATTAAAAGGATGAAAAGCTTTAACTTATGAGAAGTTTCGCCTCTTTGATATTAAGAAATATTTACTTATTTGGCGTTATAAGGCGTTCATTGAAGGAGGCCTATGTTCAGCAGTGGACGGATAGAGGCTGATGATGATGATAATGTACGTCTCATTGTTCATGACATTGCTTGTACCGTTTTGACATTCCTCGCGATATGAATCATGCCATCTGCACTCACCAGGCCAAGGAAACTTAATTTACAAGCTGGCAAATATGACATTTATCATTTCACGATTTTTTTTTCAGATCAAAAAAGTTCACGAGTTGCACTGATAAGAAAGAGCTAAATGCGGAATCGATTTCATCGTTGATAAATAACGATGAATCGTTAAGCCATCACTAGCGGGTATAAATATAGCAATTTGTCTATCTAGGTCTCTTGAATCAGTGAGTCAAGCGGCCAAGATTTGATATAGGCCCATGTGGAGCGCATTAGTATGAAGGAAGTTGTTTGTGTGAAATTTCCTATCATCTGTTCGTCGGATCGTATTCGAGATTTATTATTTTAATGAGTACTAAATCTTAAATAATTGGGCGTATCAGGGTGTGACAATTAGTGATACACTCAACAACTTTGTTTTATTTCATATTTGACATATGGGTTCATATTTTGTGGGTGAAAAATGACGTGATATTTGTTTTTTCGAATTTTATAAGTAATCAAAACTTTTAACGCGATTTATTTCTTTTCACTTTTTTTTAAACACTTTCTAATTATTCCATATTATATTAGACTATTTCATACTATAAGAATTATTTTATTGAAGCGAGTGTTCAATATGATTTCAGACACATGAATTCAGCCCTATAGCAAGCTTAAAGAATTTGTGTTATGGACACCACATGACGAAACTAACCCAAAATTTAAAAGAATTTATAAATATACACACATTCATGATACATGCCATATTTCGTGGGTTAAGAACCAGAGTAGCGTAAGGTCAAAAATTCAAAAAAATTTTTTTTTCACCATTCGCTTTTTTAATCCCCATATTTTTACGTGCCAAAAAACTGGAGCGATGTAGTGTATATATTGCTTAGTACAAAAAAAACATATCAAGAAAAAAGATTTTCGTTTACTGCCAGAGTGAAGTATTTCTACTTACAATAATTCTGACATTATTTTGTCAAAAAAGTTAAGAGCACAACGATCGAAACTCGATTTACAGAGCGAATAATACACCTAAGATGCCTTCAAAGTAAACGCTCATATAACGTATCTTGTCATACGTTTTTAACGCAGAAAGTTTGATTATGTAGCCAAAGCTTGTTTCATGCCAAATAAGCGTAAAGGTAACGTTACTGCTAAAGGGACCTTGTTTCCTGCGCTTTTGTGATTATTTTCCCTGCCAAAAAAACGTAAGGGTGCGATACGCTACTATGGCACTTAACAATTAAAGTAATGAAATCAATTTTTACGTCAATAATAGTGTAAAAGCTATATACGTTCTTTTAGCACGTAATAAATCTCTATTGTTCTGATTCACTTTCGCGTCTAATACGGTCTGTACGTTAGTTTGACACTTTGACGGATTTTAATGCGGTTTATTAAGATTTTTACTTTTTTATGTTGGTTGAATAGGCAAACTGGCAGATATGCCACCTGATGATAAGTGGTCGACGTCGCACATGAACATACATCATTTGTGCTGTCTACCTGAAGGCTGCCTACATAAAGAGGTTAAGTAAGAGGTAGAGCCATGCTGCTTTGCAGCCAAATTGGGCCGGCACGACCGGGGTTGGTACCTCTCGCTCACATAATACCGGCGTAAAGTGACAGCTATGTAGCGTTTCGTGCGGTTTGTGAGTGGTCCATTAGGGGGGATAGAAGGGCAACGCATCTGCATAACCTCTGGTTGTGCGGATGTGTATTGGCATCGATAGTCGCCAAAAGGCCTCGATTGCTCGTTTGCCTCCTATGCTATTTAAAAAACCTGTCGAAATAAACATTTTTTAGCTTATTGGCTTTCATAAGCCACGGAATGATATGAGCGATGAATGTTTTGCGTATGAAAATATGAATGATGAAAAGAAAGAAATCAAAAAAGGTGAACATGAAGCTCATTTACAGAGAAAAATTCAAGCGAGAAGACCAAGATGAAGCTGGTCACAGTCAGATGGAAGTTGATAACATTCACGCTACTATAATAGAGCTGGCCATGAAATCAATACCAATTTTTGATCCGTCCGTTATTTCACTACTATTAATTAGGACTGCGTCAAGAATAAATCCTTACAAAGTATAATAAATGGGACAGGAAGATTTTTTGATTTGAATAAACTGAAAACTGTTATGATTAAACAGACACTGATGAGGAACTGTGCATTGTTTGAAAATCAAAATTAAGGTATTCAGAAGAGGCAAAAGAGCAACCTCGTCACTATCATGATTCAAGCTTTGTCGTGGCGGTGGGACTCAGTAGCCTAGGGTGTGCCCAGCACCTTGGGCGAAGCAAATTGAGCCGAGGGGGCTACTCTTTGTACCCCTCTTATAAGAAGAGGTGACAAAAGAGCAGGGGAATAAGGGGCGATGATTGGAACCTTACCCCATTGTACTGTCCCGACGTTGTTCACGCACCACAGAACAACCCCTTGTTCTGTGGTGCGGGACAACCCCTCTGTGGAGGTGGCGTCGGTCCCTTGAAGAGCTGACTAGCCGTCGAGGTACCCTGATTGCTCATTAGATCCGGGGCACCTCACCAAAGGCGGCATTGGCGGCACTCGCTGGGTTTTAGTGGGTAGAACTGCGTCCACCTTACTACCTTTCGTGCGCAGCGAGTCCCACATACCCGCCTGGGGAGACCCACTCCCCCGTGGGTTACCTCAAAGCATTTCCCGGCGTTAAAGAAAAAGAAAAAGAAAAAACCTCGTCAAGAGTTATTTTTCACAAAGCTTACAGTGGTCACATAGCTATATCAGCAGATAAGTACCATGATTTGCAAAAGCTGTGTCGATCTGGAGTTATTCCTCCAATTATTATCATATCATGATTTTTCCAATTTTTTTCAAGTCAACCACGAATAATTATAATTTTTAATTATTATTAATTTTAGAAGATTTTTGTTATTATTTTAAGACCATTTTAACGGAAGTTCCGTTGCATTCCTTAAATTATTAAATTATAACAGCCAAAATAACGTATGTCAACCTTTTTTTGAAAAATAAAATTTATTAAAATAAAAACGTTTTTTAACCGCCCAAAAAGTAACATTATTCTGTAGCCGATAAATAAAGCTTTATTATTAGTGAAAATCATATTTCTAATTATTATAGATTTTTCCATAGAAGACCTAAAAGATAACGATTTAAACGTTAATAACGAAGAAAAAATTTGAGTTGTTTTTCGGCTCTCCTGTAAAGTTGTCATTTTGCCCTTACGCTACTCTAGTTCTTAACCCGCGATTTACAATAGGCGGTAATATTATATTAGTTTATACATAACTCTCTTCATTGAATTTATCAGTTTTTGATATATCATATTAATATACTCATACATCCGATATAGAGCGGTGTTTTGTATGAATACAAATTCCGCCTTTGTGCTGCGACGCTGCGCCGGTTCTGCGCTCTGACTGATGGCCATTGATGGATGATTGGCCGATGGGACGTGCATACAGATCTGGTTGGTTGAATTGCTATTACGTAGTGACAAATCACTGACCAGTTTTGGAATTTTATGGCTAACCTTACCACTCTATCCTGTTATATGCTTTGTCATACACACATACATTTCATTATCGTTATCATGTACCTCCGTTGATGATTATGAAACAACGGGCCTTTGCCCTTTCAACGTTCGTACCTCTTTTTTTCGGAATGATCTATGCTAAAGGCCCAAAGGCCCTAATACTACATCGGATTAGTTTGAGCCGATTTGGCTCACTTATGGTTTGTTAAAGTGGGGGGTTGCCCTCCCCCACCGTGTAGTCATCGACCACACGGCCTCCTGGCGTCGGATTAGATATTATTATTTGTTTCTCTTATGATGTTAGATAAGTTCATTTAATTAGTTGCGATTCTTTTATTTTAATGTTAATTGGATAGACAAACTGTCAGACTTGCCACTGATGGTAAGTGGTCGACGTCACCCATGAACATGAACTACTTTACCTGAAACTAGCCCAGGCAACTCATTCATGTGTTGCCTATCATGAGACATTAGATGTTAAATTTCAGTGACAGTAATTATAGTGTTTGTCCTGTCTTTCTCTCCGAAACTCAGCAAGGTTTACGAAAAAACAAGTACGGTAACCCATGCAGACGAGAGCGCGGCACAGAGCATCTTTCCCACCACCGGTGAGGGACAATTCATGCGACACTTCATTCACGGTTCACTATCTTTATTTTATTTTCTTTTACGCCGGGAAATGCTCTGAGGCATCCCGCGGGGAAGTGGGTCTCCTAGGCGGGTATGTGGGACTTGCTGCTCCCAAAAGGTGGTATGGTGGACGCAGATCTATCTAATACAACCAGGTGAGTGCCACCAATGCCGCCTTTGGTGAGGTGCCCCGGATCTAATAAACAAACAGGTTGCCCCGCACCACAGAACAACCCCTCCCAACGTCAGGACAGTACAATGGGGTGAGGTTCCCGTCCTCGCCCCTTGCCCTCTGCTATTTTGTCCCCTCTTATTATAATAGGGGTCCAAAGAGCCCCCTCGGCTCAATTAGCTTCGCCCAAGGTGCAGCGGCTCACCCTAGGCTACTGAGCCCCACCGCCACGTCAAGGCCTGAACCATGGTGGGGACGGTTCACTATCTTCAGCCACTGACAACCAACTCGCAAGGACAGTATAATGTTAGTAGCTTGTAAAGTTCGCCAAGCCCCAGCCCTAAGAAGCCCAGAGTGGGCCCCCGACCATCACACCTTAGGATTCAGACCAATATGCCCATACACAGTTTTGTCGTAGCGAAAATTTTCCCTTTTTGGGTGCGAACTAAAGAGTTGCGATCTTTTGAATTGAAACTTCTTTGCGCGCATGAGGGTAAAATTTTGACGGATGAAACGTCACGAAAATGTGCAACGTTTTTGTCCAAGAAGAGGGAGAGAGTGATTGAGACCGATTGAGAGAGAGTGAGAAAGGACGAACGTGAGAGCAGGGAGCAAGCTAGTGAAAAAGATCGAGAGAGAGAGTGAGATAGAGCGAACGTCGCATCGCA
Organism: Helleia helle; assembly: GCA_963853865.1. Taxonomy (NCBI): domain Eukaryota; kingdom Metazoa; phylum Arthropoda; class Insecta; order Lepidoptera; family Lycaenidae; genus Helleia; species Helleia helle. Next base: position 10,212,756 of record OY971433.1, on the reverse strand, counting down.
AGTCTCTTTTAGAGTTTTTATTTACGCAAGAAATTTAAAGCTTTAGATTAGTATAAATATAAACGAGATTTAAAAATTAGTTTGAGAAATAAGTTTCACTTCTGATATGTGTAGGTACTTTGTACGCACGCACTTTTTTATTTTGTTTGTTATATATAGGCTTTTTTCTTTTGACACCAGGGCCCTCGCTTCTAACACCACTATCAGACGAAGGAATCCCAATCTAAAATTTCCCTATCAGCGTTGAATGCAAATAAAGCTATCTAAATCCAAAAATATTTACCTCACCCCATAATTTATTAGGTGACAATATTACTGGCAATAAATACCGACAAATACCTGTTTCATACACCGGATACTTTAAGCCTAGGCCACCAGGTGTTAAGATCCCCAGGTGTGATGGCATACTGGGTGTTTCGCAGGGCGTGAAGGGTCAGTGCGCGCTGGGCGGTTGAATCGATGGCAATTCCCAACAATTCACAACAATTACTGTCAAACAATAGAACCTATCTCCGGTCCCGTTAAGACCTTAGGCCTTGCCTGTCGCAATTTATTATGTAAAAATCTAAGGTACACTGTTTATTTTAGATTCGAGTTTATTTGAGTCTAGAAGTCGAACAGGGGTGGGTGAGAGAGGTATCGTGGGGTCTAGTGGAGATGAGGTCGTGGTCTCGAAGTACTAAGAATGGCCGGCAACGAACCTGCTAATGATGTATCGGGTGTCTATAGATGTCGCATGTCACTTACCACCGGGTGAAACGGTCCGTTTGCAACCTCTTCTATATAATAAATCTAGTGAATATATTTTTAAAATGATTGGATGTGTTACCGGTTCACGGTTGGTGAAAATCTATATATTTTTTGTTCCTAACTTCGTAGTAGGTACTCGTATGTAACACAAAATTTTAAAAGCTTATCACAGAAATAAAAAACCTCACGCGAGCGAGAGGTGCCAGCCCAGTCGTGCCGACCCAATGCGGCTGAAAAGCAGCATGGCACTACCTCTTACTAGAACTCAATTATTTTTCTATCGATCTTAACGTAAAAAATATTTTTTAAGCAGCATTTATTTATAAATATAATTAGATTCATAAATATAATATTAATATGTAAAAAAAAAATTCTATAAGAAAGAAATGCGTTGTTAAGTTTAGATATTCAACAACAGATGGCGCCACCCAACCAGGACGGTATAGTGACTACAACATTTGTCGACAGATGTCGCTGTACATGAATCTTGTAAAATGGTTTTGTATCCAGTTGTATCTTGTATTATTGTTGTTGACAAACATTTTTGTTAATTATATGACTTACCTTACATGACCCCTGCACGCATATGGCTCGGTAACCTGGCTTAGTGCAAGGTGTGCCGTCGATTACCAACGCCAGAGATGCGTAGAATTGCTGCCCACGAGGACGACAGTTGAGGATACATGGAGCATTTCCTGTAGCAGACAATATATCATTTTAAGTTATATGTATGATATACGTCTAGTTATAGGTAAAAGCGGTTGACTGACCAGAGTGTATAACATTCGAAACTTCGGGATTGAGTCTTAACAAACCAGTCTAAAAATTCTTTTAATCTTAATTTTGGCATATTCTTTTTTCTTAGTTCTGGTCAACAGTAAATAACCTTTTGCCAAGGTTAATGAAGGTCTCACCATCGACATATGGAGTCCACGTGTAGAACCTCCCTCGGAAGGGTCGCCGGTCGTACGCCGAGCACTGTTCCGCCCTGGAGTCGCGCACTGGACCAGGACAAGGCTGCACAAAAGAGAAAGAGGTTTTCATCGGATTCGATTGATCAGTCATTAGAGTATAATAATCTTCTTGAATCCATTTAAGTACCACCTAATTGGCATAAAATTACAAGACCGTATCGCAACACCGAAATCCAACGTCATACAAAGGTAGAAGACGTCGGAGATAGGATAGCGGAATTGCAATGGAGTTGGGCAGGATCAGGATACTTGACTAGATGTGGTGATAGCAGGTGGTCCAAAATCCCCACCATGGTTTTGTCGTGGCGGTGGGGCTCAGTAACCTAGGGTGAGCGGTGCACCTTGGGCAAGCTAATTGGGCCGAGGGGGCTCTTTGTACAAGGGCAAGGGGTGAGGATGGGAACCTCACCCCATTGTACTGTCCCGACGTTGGGAGGGGTTGTTCTGTGGTGCGGGATAACCCCTCTGTGGAGGTAGTGTCGGTCCTTTGCGGGACTGACTAGCCGTCGAGGTGCCCTGTTTGTTATTTAGATCCGGGGCACCTCACCAAAGGCGGCATTGGTGGCACTCGCCGGGTTTTAGTGGGTAGAGCTGCGTCCATTTACCAACTGTCGGGCGCAGCGAGTCCCACATACCCGCGTGGGAGACCCACTCCCTCGCGGGATGCCTCAGAGCAATCCCGGCGTTAAAGAAAATATAAAAAAAGTGATCCAAAATGGTAACCGAATGGTGGCCTAGACTGGGTTGGAGAAGTCCAGGACGTTGGAAGGCTCGTGGACAAAACATGGATGAGACAGGCGAGGAAGTGGCAATAATAGGCTGATGATGTTGATGATGATTATGTCAACATTTTGATAATAGAGTTTAAAATTGCAACGCGCAGAAAAGTTGGCCTTCCACGTCTTTAGTGAAGGTGTATGAAGGCTTGGCACAGGTCTTATGCATTTCGAGCTTTCAACCAAGATATTCAAAATTCTGTGTTAGAAATATGTATGAAGTATACCCACAGCGGTATTACACTCGTGGTACCGTCTCCCCAGCCCTGGACAGTCGGGGCCGCTCACAGCGTTCCTGGTCTTCCGGGCGTGATCGCGTCTCACTAATTTCCTTCTCTTTCTGCTGCGGCGCCACCTGTAACAATTTGGAAGCATTTATTTTAGTAGGTAACTCAAAACAAATGACCGACAAGATTTTGGAGTTGCTTTCTAGAATCTTGTGGATAGAAAGCATCGAGCGTATGTCACCGGAATAGAGCGGTTTTGTATGAAATCAAATTCCGCCAAGCTTGTTCTGCGACGCTGCGCCCGTTCTGCGATCTGATTGGCCGACTGATCGCCATTGATGGATCATTGACCGATGGGATGTACATACGGATCACGGATCGGTCGAATTTCTATTACGTCAGTGACAAATCACTTACCTGTTTCGGAATTTAATGGCTCACATGACTACTCTATCCGGTTATATGCTCGATGATGGAAAGAAACACTAGATGGATAATGAGGTGATGTGAGTAGATAGATATGAGATATTTCAGAGTTTGAGAGTGGAAAATTTCATCAACAATTAGTGTGGTATGTTTTGTTGATGTTGTTTTGAAAGTATAGAAAGTCTTTATGAAATATTTAAAGTGAGTGAAAAAATCAGGAATTCAATATATATCTTCTTAAAAATATTCTTCTTTTACTTATTATTTGCCGTACTTTCTGTAAGGTATCAAAATAATTAAAAAATGATATTTTAGCGAGTCTAAATGCCAATGATCATGCTGATACCAATCGGTGGCTCATCTTAATATGTGTCTATAAAATACAACAGTATAGAACATTATACAGCAACTTATTAATTGGTTAGCGTAATGAATGCATGTGTGATTGTTTCAGTCCGTCTCCTCACCGCGGGGTGTACTTTTGTCGTGTAATGAATACGCCTACAGTGATGGTCTTACTGATTGATTCATTGCATACGTGAGTTGCTTTTGTTCAGTTTGTAATCGAACCCTGGCTTTCTATGCATTTCTTTGTGTCGAAACTCTTTTAATCATCGATATTCGTATTGTCATCGTCGTCGGTACATCATCAGCCTTCTGGATGCAATTACTTTTTTATATATCGACTTTGGGTCATAGTCTTAAAAGTATTAGGTTATAGGGGTGAAACGTGGTGCGGACGACCACGCATCGGGCCAGCACGACGAGGAGAACACCACCGGATTTTAGTGGGCATAGCTGCGTCCACCTTACCATCTTTCGGGCCCATCGAGTACTACATACCCGCTTGGAGAATCCCTCTTCGCACGCGGGATGCCTAAGAGTGAAAAAAGGGGGGCGAAACGTGCGAAAAGTCCACTAGAAGCCGCTGCATAGAAGACCAATTGGAGGGTAAAATTTAAAATATCAAGCTGATATTGCAGACTTATGTCTTTCTTGAATTTTGCCTTTTTACGTCTCATTACCGACATTTCCTACTTTGATCTGAGGTCCAATATTCATTATATCGGTTTCGCCATCAAAACCAATCTCACGTGACCCCGACCCTTAACGTCGGGCCAAATTAAGGTAATATTGAGAAGACTCTACAAGTTACAACTGATTTTCGACAATTGATTGACATATAAGGCCGCGCTCAGACTGGGGAAATTAAATCAAAAATTATTAATGTCTTTTAACGAGGAGTGTGGGCGGAAAGTTGAAGATTATTAATTGTTTTGTGTTGCTAAATTCGGACCTCCGACGGTATCTCTTCCGCGAAAGGTTATACGTACGTATATCGTGAGTAATGTAAAGCGGGCATATATTGTTGCTGGAAGCTTTCATCATCATCATCAGCCTCTATCTGTCCACTGCTGAACATAGGCCTCCCTCAATAAACGCCAATACGGCCGATTCCTTGCCACTCGCATCCAACACTGCACTGCACGGAGATCGTCTTCCCACCTGATTAATGTCCGACCAAACCTTTTAAACTTTCAAAAATTTAAGCTCTTGTGGAGGTGAAAGTGGTAGTTCAAAGAAACCTCGACATCTTCTCATCTTTTAGAACTAATATAGAAATATAATGTAAGATGAGAAGGACAGGCAAGCAGTGTTATTACTGGGTCGAACAGCTATTACGCTACGACAACATATCAGGATGAAGCGGTATGGAAGAACTCTGAGAGGTAGTGCTGCTTTTCAGCTAAATTGGGCCGGCACGACCCCGGTGGTACCTCTCGCTCACATAACATCGGCGTCTAGTTACAGCTATGCTTTCGCGTTTCGTGCGGTTTGTGAGTTTTCGGTGGCCCATTGGGAATGATAGGGAAAAGGAGGGCAACACATCTGTATATCTCTGGTTGTGCGGATGTATATAAGGTGTGGGCGTCGATAGTCGCTATAAGACTTCGACTGCTCGTTTGCCCTCCTATATATATATATATATATATATATATATATATATATATAGGGAAAAGTAGGACAAAGTATCTGCATAATTTTTAGTTGTGCGGATGTCTATGGGCTTCGGTAGACACCATAAGGCTCCAACTGCTAGGTTGCCTCCTTAGGACGTAAAAAAACTCATTCTCTATTCTTGATCTATTTCTATCAGGTGGAACGCCCACCATTTTGTCTATCCTTACCATTGAAATTGTCACGTGTGAAGTGTCTTAAACGGCGTAACTTTTAAAACAAGATGTAAAATAAACAAAGCGACCGGATTTTTTTATTTTATTTGGTCTACATTTTAGTATAAATGCTTGCCCTTAACCTTTTAACCCTTTGCAAAAGTGTGATCGTTATCTATTGTTTGCGGAGTTTTTAATGTTTCATGTTGTTCTGGTCATTACGGAACACGCTGACTAAGCGATTCTATGACGCCGTGTTAACACGCTAACAACTTGTTGCCCAATACATGTAATTGAAAACATACTTATAAAAAAGTTAAATCAGCCGGCACTATTTGACTGTGAGATGCGCGTTTTAGTTAAAAATGGCCTGTCTAAACGTGGACAGATAACATGGTACTGATAATTATGAATCGGTTTTATTAAGGTTATATAGGGATACTATCAATGTAAATAAGGATCACCTATTCGCTTGAAATTTGAATTGACCAGACAAATATCGCATAGGAGAAGGGCAATGAAGTCTTTCTTTTCGCGGCCAGGGCTTGCTCACCGGTGAAGTAATCATCGTGAGGAAACCTGCATGCCCGATGAGATTTCAAGACTTTGAAGGTGTGTGAAGTTCACTAACACGTATTGGACCAGCGTATCGAGGAGGACACCCGTGTCCAGCAGTGGGACATATCCTTATATGTCCCACTGCTGGACACGGGTTGAGATTATTATAATATATTACATTGCAAAATTACAAAAATATATGGACCCTAGTAATTGAGTTCGGATATTAAAATAGGTAACCCAATTACAAACGGATAACATTCAATTTGAACTCAAAAACTTGAGTTTAGGGTCATTTTTCTGTTCTGGTTACCCCGCTAATGACTCTACCAGAATAGTTACGATTTCAGAAATGTTTGCCGCTATCCTCATTTTGACTTTTCGATTTTAATTATTTTTATTATATTAAACAGCAATATACATAACAGCAATATACTAACAATATACACCAACAAGCAATATCGAAAACATTATTCAAGGTTTGAATTTAAATTATTCATCAAATTAACTTCACTCGATAATTCCTAAATATATAACATCAAACCGCAAAATCAATATCTCAAATGTGCCGCATACCAACTATTATGCGAAATTAAATTTTATTCGAACAAACATTTAACGAGGCAATTTCGGCTGTAATGATTATTTAACTGGGAGTATGCGTCAGTCACTCGTTACGATTGTTTATTATTTCGTTGGTTAACCAACTAGTAATGATTGTTCAGGCCTTGTCGTGGCGGTGGGGCTCAGTAGCCCAGGGTGAGCTGCTACACCTTGGGTAAAGCTAATTGAGCCGAGGGGGCTCCTTGTACCCCTATTATAAGAGGGGACCCGCGTGGGGAGACCCACTCCCCCGCGGGATGCCTCAGAGCATTTCTCGGCGTAAAAGAAAAAAAAATATATTAATAGTAAGTTTTTATGTACTTATAAGTTATGTTACTGCTTTGTCGCCATCAAGACATTCTCTACTAGAGAATATATATATAATATATAATACTCAATGTAGGTCTAGGATTTATAGAAACACCTAGGGCCTATTAGAGTTTTTTTTAAGGCCAGTCACCGGGACTGGCGGGGTAGCGGGCGTCGCGACGTCTTGTGAAGACGCTAGATAGCATTCAAGTTTTGGGATAAATTTGTATAAAGTATTATAGGACTTGTGATTAAAAAAATAGCACGTTCTCTGTAGTATTTAAAATTAAATATTTGCAAAATGATGTGCAAACTTTCATATTTAATTAGTGAATTATTCGCTTAAGTTTTTATTTTGGCATGTTTTCAGGATTTTTTATGATAAAGTAAAGTACATCTGATCGTGTTACCAATGAGCACATCTTATAAAGAACTGATATTTTTTGTGAGACCGTTATCTATATATCTATCTATCTATGGACGCTTTTACACCACGTCAATCTGGTCCCGTGGTAAGTTCTCGAAGAACTTGTGTTACGGGTACCAGACAACGGAAATATATTTAATAATTTTATACTATACATATATTTAAGATTTTTATTATATAATACACATATTTAATACACAACCATGACCCAGGAACACAGAAAACTTTTTTGTTCCCTGGCGGGATTCGAACCCGCAACCTCTGGCTTGAGCGCCAACGCGCTAACCACTGAGCCACAGAGATCGTATTAGGAGGTTATCTAATAGTAAGTATCTTAAAAATTTGATTTGGCATACTCTTTTTCCTCGCCTCGCCTTAACTTTGATCATGACACATCCTCAACAGTGATGATCGCCAATAATTAGAATTGTACGAAACGCAGTACCCAGAAACCCAGTAGGAAACGCTCGTTCTACATTCCTGTGTACTCAACGAGCTCATAGTTACGAACAAACAACATTACGAAACATGTAAATACTTTATCTGTTAATGTGGACCAACACTGAGTAAATATTTTAAACTAAGTATGGAAATAAAGTTATACCGTTGATATTAGAATTTTTATGGTGACTGCAGTTTTGTTAAAAAATATCTGATACTAGCTGTCACTTGCCCCCCTAATACACCCGTCTAAGATTGCAAAACTAACTTTTTATAAAAAAATAGAAACTCCAGCTTTCAAACTAAAAAAGAACCACCGAAATCCGTTCACAATCGGCGAAGTAATCGTGTCATATACATACAAAAAAACGAAATAAGAACCTCCTCTTTATTAAATTCGGTTAATAAGAATTCTAACATTCGTAAATAAGGAGGGTATATAATAATAATATAATAATATGTTGGGACAACTCACACACCGCCATCTGATCCCAAACTAGGCAGAGCCTGTTCTTACGACTTATTACACCCAGACACAGAACAAATGATCATGTTCATCACACAAACATTTGTCCTGGGTGGGGATCGAACCCACGACCTTCTGGTTTTGCAGTCAGGGTCATGCTGATGAATGATTTCTTCTAATGTATCAGTTATATTTCGAAGCGAGTTTAAACAAACAAAAAAAATCAATTTCTTCAGCTTTATATTAAGAGTGTAAGTTTTAAAACATTCTTACTATTGCAATGAATAATCTTAGGCTTGTTTTTGAAGACACGCAATTAGTGGTCAACGCCGTAAACGTGGACCATGAACTATAAGACCACCCGCAACCAGCCAGATATTTTGCTAAGCCCAAGAAACTAATTCATGCGGTACGATAAGGATATGATAAGAGTAAAAAAAAGTATGTGAGGGGGGATGCACTGTGCCGCGCTCCCAGCTGCATGGGTCCCCCCATCTTGCTTGTTTCTCCCGTCAAACAGCTTTGCTGTGTTTCGGAGAGAAGGGCAAGACATGCAGTGTAATTACTGGCACCGAGACTGATAGGATAATAAGTTACTTGGGATAGATCCAGGTACACTTGTTTATGTTCATGGGTGACATCGACCACTTACCATCAGGTGCCACATCTGCCAGTTTGCCTATCCAACTAACATAAAAAAGGGAAATCTTTCCTCACAACGATGATTTATGAAATACAAAAACCTTCCACGCGTATAATGTGTATGTGAAAGGTTTTCTTATTTGATTGAAGTTGAAAGGCGAATATAATTCCTTGAAGTTAATGATGGCACACGTCGTCTGCCACGTCTCAAGTACACTGTCATATAGCCTGGATGTAGAAATAAATGATTGAATGAAAGGATTTAAAAATGCTAAAAAAAATTTGAATTTGATATAATTAGCTAATGATATTGTTGTATCAAACAGTATGAAATGTAATACCTATAGCAAGCGATTGTAACTACACTTATAACTTTTTTTTTCTTTAACGCCGGGAAATTCTCTGAGGCATCCCGCGGGGGAGTAGGTCTCCCCAGGCGGGTATGTGGTACTCGCTGCGCCCGAAGGATGGTAAGTGGACGCAGCTTTACCCACTAAAACCCGGCGAGTGCCACCAATGCCGCCTTTCGTGATGTGGAGAGTGGCGAGGGATCGGTCGTTTTGGCGTTCATTGATGTGTTATGTTCAGCACCCCACCATGGTTCAGGCCTTGACATGTCGGTGGGGCTCAGTAGTCTAAGGTGTGCTCAGCACCTTGGGCGAAGCTAATTGAGCCGAGGGGGCCCCATCCCCAACGGGATGCCTCAAAGCATTTCCAAGAAAAAAAAGGCCTATGTTCAGCAGTGGACTGATAAATAAATAAATAATAATAATAATACCTATGGACTAACTGTTACACCACGTCAATCTGGTCCCGTGGTAAGTTCTCGAGGAACTTGTGTTACGGTTATCAGACAACGGAAATATATTGAATACTTTTATACTATACATATATTTAAGATTTTTATTATATAATACATACATAATATATTTAATACATCCATGACCCAGGAACACAGAAAACTTTTTTGTTCCCTAGCGGGATTCGAACCCCCAACCTCCGGCTTGTGCTCCAACGCGCGAACCATTGAGCCACAGAGGTCGTCAAATGATAGGGGTTGTTGATGATGATGATGTTGACGATGAATCTGTTGAATCATTTTTTGCATCACACTGTATATTATAGTAAGAGTGTAGTGTGTAATGCCATGCTGATTTCCAGCCGAATTGGGCCGGCAGGACCGGGGTACCTATCTCGCTTACATAACATCGGCGTAAAGTAACAGCTATGCTCACGCGTTTCGTGCGGCTTATGAGTTTCCGGTACCCCATTGGGGGAATAGGGAAAAAGAGGGCAACGCATAATCGCTGGTTGTGCGTATGTGTATGGGCGTCGATAGTCGCCAAAAAGCATTGATTGCTCGTTTAGCCTCCTATGGTATAAAATAATCACACTGACAAGTAGCTAAAATGTTTACATAATTGTGTCGCACTAGTTATAAACTTATAATGCCTGTCATTTATACGTGACCTATAAGATAGAAGGTTCTTCGGCTAATCGCAACGTACAATCTGATTTATTGGACTAGTGAGAGTATCTAAGATTGCTTTTCAAAATATAGTTTCAAATTGACGTCGTTGTTTTTCAATAATTTACATAATGTATAATATAATGTAAGAGAAAGGCAAGACAGATTGAGTGCAAAAAGGATTAAGTTATATAAATAAATATATAGGATAAGTAAGAGAATTTGTTTTCTAGAAAAAGCAATAAAGAAAAGAATATTGTTTTGTTTGTTTAGTAAACAAACATTAGCATAACACACAACACAATAAAGTATAATATATTCTGTGGAAACGAACTGGCTATATATTACGGTTCATAAAATACAACCTTTAAAAAGGTCGGTCGGCTGGACGGTTTGGTTAGTAGCAAATATTTTTGTAATATGAATATTATACAAAAAATCTGTTGTCTGTAAAGTCGGTTTACTGACGATAGTTGAACGTGACAACGTCATAAGAAAATGTAACGCCTCAGAGCGAGGTAACGCCGCATGCGTCATGTTTTTTCGTTCTTGCAGCCGGCTCCATCAAATTATAAGACGTTGTCACGTCAAAAAAGGTTTAATTATAATGAAACAACTTAAATGAATTTTATCGCGACTTACAACGGTTTTACATGTCCGATAGTCCTCCCGTGAAGTGGTCGCTATAAAGTATCCGAAACGCCGAAAAAAGTCTTAGTAAACCGCGATAAAATCCGTAAAAGTTGTTTTATTTGAGTTAAATTCGCGTAAACACTAGAAAATAATTATTGCGTAATAATCTAATGACTATTACGTTGGGTATTTACCGGTGGGAGGGATGCGCTGTGGCGCGCTCCCGGCTGCATGGGTACCACCATCTTATTTGTTTCCCCCGTCAAACAGCTTTGCTATGTTTAGGAGAGAAGGGCAAGACAGGCAGTGTAATTACTGGCACCGAGACTTAACATCTTATGTCTCAGGATAGGCAGCACATAGGTGAGTTGCCTGGGCTCTTTCCAGGTAAACTAGTTTATGTTCATGGGCGACGTCGACCACTTACCATCAGGTGGTACGTCTTCCTATTTAACTAACATAAAAAAATATAGTTCATCTGTTAGGAATAATCCTAACACTCAAATGTCTAGTCAATTGTAAACTTCACTAGTCACAGACTCTAGAGCATTCTGTCCAGCTTTTCTAGTTAAAACTAAGATTTGTTAAAGTGACAAAATAAGCAAACATTAAATAAAGTCCGTTTTGAGTGTGAGACTATTTTTATACAGTGATAGATAAATTATGATATCACTACTATAGCGCTGCCTTTCATCGCTTTCCGTATAATACCCCCTACCAATGTTATAGAATATTCGAATCGACTCTTGTCGAGCTAACGAGTCGAGTATAATATTATGTACAACTCTGGATTATATCTACAGATGCAATGGTATCTATTTGTATTTATTCTATTGAAAATTATTTTTTTAATTATTTACGCTGACAATAAAGATAACACTGTCTTTCTCTTATACACGTCAATAATTGAACTAAGTTCCATTAATTTTGACAAAATTAATAGATCCTAGGGACTGCTATCGGACTTTAACGTGGGAGAAACATCGGAAAACTTTACTTTTGTATATCATGGACTGCAAGGACGTGCTTGATTATGCTTAAAAGTTTTGCGTATTTTTTTTTCATATTGATACACCACGTCTCGGACTACGGGAAATAATTTTATCGCGTATATTCTTGTTTCACGTATTTTCTTCTATTAGCGTGACTAAATGACCTATTGCAAAACCGAAATATTGCAGCTTCAAACAACAAAAAATATCCTAAAATTGACAATAATTATATATATTTTTTAAACAATACACTCGATTGTAAACTTCGATACCAAGACAACCTCGACAGTAAAACGAGAATATATAGTAGGGTCCACAGAGGTCGTGGATTCCCTGCGGTGGGCGCAGATCCTTTATCTAAAACGCCGTATCATTAGATATCATTGTGGATGATCAATGCGCCTGCGCAGCGCAGCGGGCGGGCGAGGGGAGCAGGGTGGTGGGAGGAGCGGGGTAGATACCGCTCTATAAAGCTTTAATTTGTCAATCTATCAGAACATTTTTATTATAAGAGGTATTTAGAACATGTTTATTTTATCAGTTAGATTTATTTATTCTTTGTAGGTTTTTTATGAAATTTTAGGGAGGTATAAAGCAAATTCGAGACATATTTAAAGGCTACATTTGGATTGTTATAAAAACATTACACCGTACATACGAGAAACAGGATTATATTGATTGTATACGCGGTGTATGTCCCATTTTAATATTTAAGCGGCAACACTACAATTATTTTTTATTCCAGTTATTATCCTGGCTACACAATTACGATAAGCTAATTAAATTCAAATTGCTAGAGATTGAAATAAATTTAATGTCATATAATATGTTTTTACCACGTTTTTTTACCACGCTTTTATTATTATTATTATATTAGCTTGGGTTGTATCTATGTATCTATGTATGTAATGGAATCTTTGAACATTATTTTAACCCACTTCTAACGACCAGATTTTGTTCAAACTTTGTAGATTTATCGAGGACCGATGACAATACAATAATTTGATAAAATTATTCCAATATCCTGATCAGGATAATCAGGATAGCACATGCTAGGAAGGCGTAAGGCGCGCAAGTTACCTACATCACTTGTGTTGTTTTTAGTCTCTCACTCATTTCTAAAGTGATTGTTAATAGTTGAGTACTTTAAATTAATAAAAAGTTTGATTAATTTGAAACTTTGCACACGTATCAAGGACCGATGACAATGCAATTATTTAATAACAATTTCCCAATATCCTTATAAGGACCACCAGGATTAATTAATTCTTTTGTGGATCCTCTGTAAGGGAGTAAGAAAGATAGAGCTATCGCGTGATCTGCGCATGTCTGCAGTTTCGGACTCCCTCCTTTTCATTACGGGAGTGGGTATTTTTGCGCGCCTGCTGCTTTCCTTGGCTGTGGTAGCCGTTTCTCAGGCTCCCTCTCCTAAAAATGAGTTCTTACTCCCGATTACTTTTGTATCAATTACGATTCCTGCATAGCTTTGGACTTACAGTCGATAAAGAAGGAATCAAATCTAATAAACCAAACTAAAAAGTGAAAAATAAATTATAGTTTAAAAAACTTAAAACCACGCTTTTAAAACTGATTAAACTAAAAAATTAAAAATAAAACTATAGTAATCAATTGAAAAATTCATATTATTATACAAAAAGCGTGGGGGGCTTGATTTCGATTGTGGTAAACATATTATCAATAATTTACTATATCTGTGGATATCATAACAAGCAACCCCACGTGTATATAATATATGGGTTTGATAAAAAAATTGAGTTTAAGTTCTAAGTATGGGGGGAATACCCAAAATTTATTGTTTTTTTTTCTTTTTTCGTGTCAAAATCTTAATGCGACAGAATACATTTACTTACCAACAGTATAGTTTTATAGTTTCGGAAAAAAGTGGCTGTGACGTACGAACGGACAGATAGACAGACATACATGACGGATCCATAAGTGTTCCGTTTTTTGCCATTTGGCTACGGAACCCTAAAACATACAAACATCGGAATTGAGAACCTTTTCATTTTAGAAGTTGGTAAAAAATAAATATAGACTAATAAAACAATAATTAAGACACTAGAAAAACAAAAGCCAACATTAATCCTATTCTAGCTTTTGTTTATTTTCTCATCTCGAACACTGTGTCGAACATGAATTTAGTTTTTAAGCGAGTGTTAAGATAATATATCTTCTATAATCTTTAATCTTCTGTTGTATCCGTTTCAGTAAGTGTTGTCTGTTGTTAATAGCTTGTTATGGTGATATTAGAATTATTAGTGGGAAAAATGTGTTATATATATTTAAACTTGAGATAATAAAGTAAACGAAATCTTCGCTAGTTATTTAAGTCAGTGATAAGAATGACGATATTATACACGATGAATAAATTAAAATTAAATAAACAGGGCTATAATATACTTGATACTATAATTTTACTAGTAATCTATACTAATATAAATTATTAGTAATCTATACTAATATAAATTATTAGTAATCTATACTAATATAAAGCTGAAGAGTTTGTTTGTTTGAACGCGCTAATCTCAGAACGACTGGCCCGATTTGAAAAATTATTTCAGTGTTAGACAGCCCATTTATCGAGGAAGGCTATAGGCTATATAACATTACGCTGTGACTAACAGTAGTTAAATTGAGTTAGTTAACGCGGGCGAAGCTGCGGGAAACAGCTAGTATATAATATAGTGTAAAATCGCCTTATTATCCTTCCCCATCATGGTTCAAGCCTTGTCGTGGTGGTGGGGCTCAGTAGCCTAAGGTAAACCCAGCACCTTGGGCGAATCCAATTGAACCGAGGGGGCTGCTCTTAGTACCCCTCTTATAGAAGAGGCGACAAAAGAACAGGGGGACAGGGGGCGAGGATGAGAACCTCACCCCATAGTACTGTCCCGACGTTAGAAGGCTCTATGGAGGTGGCGTCAGTCCCTTGAAGGACTGACTAGCCGTCGAGGTACCCTGTTTACTCAACAGATCCGGGGCACCTTAACAAAGGCGGCATTGGTGGCACTCGCCGGGTTTTAGTGGGTAGAGCTGCGTCCACTTACCAGCTTTCAGTCGCAGCGAGTCATTCATACCCGCCTGAGGAAACTCACTCCACCGCGAGATGATTCAGAGCATTTCCCGGCGTAAAAGAAAAAAAAAAGTATTATCCTTATAAAAACTTTTGTTTCTCATTTCATAAAAATAGTATAAAATAGAGACGACTATGATAAGAAAATGGTTTCTCCGCCTATTGCGGGTTCGAATCCGTAAAGGGCGGACGAATTATAAATAGACTTTTTTATATACAATGGACGGATAGAGGCTGATGATGATGATACAAAAATAAATCATCACTATCACTATCAACCCTTTTTATCATGCAGGACACAGGCCGTCCCTTCAATGAACGGTGAAATGCCCAATATCCCAACATACCTACCTCAATATTCAATTCAAGAACTTAGTTTAATGTAACGGAACTTCATGTAATTTTGCATGTCAAGTTCCATAATTTAATGTAACGGAACTTCATGTAATTTTGCATGTCAAGTACCATAATTTAATGTAACGGAACTTCATGTAATTTTGCATGTCAAGTACCATAATTTAATGTAACGGAACTTCATGTAATTTTGCATGTCAAGTACCATAATTTAATGTAACGGAACTTCATGTAATTTTGCATGTCAAGTACCATAATTTAATGTAACGGAACTTCATGTAATTTTGCATGTCAAGTACCATAATTTAATGTAACGGAACTTCATGTAATTTTGCATGTCAAGTACCATAATTTAATGTAACGGAACTTCCTGTAATTTTGCATGTCAAGTACCATAATTTAATGTAACGGAACTTCATGTAATTTTGCATGTCAAGTACCATAATTTAATGTAACGGAACTTCATATAATTTTGCATGTCAAGTACCATAATTGATCGGGCTAGGACCGCCACTCGTCCCCGCTGCTACTCGTGTACAGCTAGGATCGACAGCCGTAACCAAATGACCCTTTGATACGATCTCAGGGAGGGGATTCAGGAGGAGTAGGAAATAACTATATACCTAGTGGGGTCCCTCGGGAGGCACTGCCGCTCCTGCACCGAGACTCCTCCTCCGCACGAGCGGGAACAACTGCTCCAAGTCCCCCAAGAGCTCCACGCGTACACTGTTGATGCTGTGACTGTTGTGTTGCTGGTCGCCACTTCTGTTGACCGCTGAAATTTTACGCAAGATATAATTAAAGAGGATCCTTTGGATTAATAAAAATATTTAATCTATACTAATATTATACAGCTGAAGAGTTTGTTTGTTTGAATGCGCTAATCTCAGGAACTACTGGTTTGAATTGAAAAATTCTTTTTGTGTTGGATAGACCATTTATAGAGGAAGGCTACATGATATATAACATCACGCTGCGACTAATAGGAGCGAAGAAACAGTGGAAAATGTGTAAAAAACGGGGAAAATTATTAATCTTTGAGGGCTTCCGCTGCGTGCGCTGCGAAAACGGTTCAAGGTACACAAAAAATATGTGTGAAAGAATTATTTCTCTTTAAATGATCTAAAAAAAATTCCGTGACAGTATATGTCTATCTTTTAAGATTAACTCACAAGAAAGTAAAAGTCGGAAAAATTTAAGCCGCTTGGAGCTTACTTTCAAAACGCAGCCTTATTCCCTTTAGAGATATAAAAAATTTTAAACAAAAATTAAAACCGACTTCAAAATTTAAAAAAAACTAAAAAGTAATAAAATAATTTCCGTAATCTTTGTGCCGGTGTCGTATTCGTTGATGTATCTACCTCCCTACCTACCTTGGCTGACACCGACTCCAAAAGTAACAATAATTACGTGGTAAATGCAAAGATTGTATATTAGTAGAAGAACAAATTGATTATAAATTGTAGGCACAAAGATTACGGAAATTATTTTATTACTTTTTTGTTTTTTTTTAAATTTGAAGCTGGTTTTAATTTTTGTTTAAATTTTTTTTATTTCTTAATTTTTAGTGATTGTAAAATTCGATAACTGATTTGTCTGAAATATGGGTAGAACTATTAAACGCGTTGCTCAGATTAGATAGCGTTGTATTAATGAGATGAACGTAGAAAGGATTTAAATCATTACATAACAAATGAAAAAACCAAAATGGAATTGTGTAAAACTTTATATACATGTAATTGAAAGCAATCACGGCAGATTTGCTGCTATTCATTAAATAATTCAGTTATATATAGGTATAGAACATCACCATCACCAATATATAGGTATAGAATGGATATTATGATGACCTTGAAATACTATGATGCGTTTCCAAGGCACAGTTGTTTTTTGTTCATTTAACAACGACAAGTAAAATTAAATTAAATTAATTAAACAAAATTACATGATTTTGGTATATTGTTTAGCCGTATGAACTAAGCCCAATAAAAGCTGTAAATCGTCGAGGATTCCCCTCGACTGTGTAAGGTCTCCATCATCACACCTGTAATGGCGCTTATACCCCATATGGGTGCAAAGTTCTCATCAATTTAAATTAATTAAGTCCAAACACAAGGTAGCTACTGTAAACTGTTGAGGAGTTCCCTTAACTGTCATTTGTCTTCATCATCAGACCCATAATGACAGTCACAACCCATCTAGGTGTAAAGTTCTCATCATTACAAATTAATCAAGCCCAAACACAAGGTTACTGATGTAAATCGTCGAGGAGTAAACCCTCGACTGTCTTTCGGCTCCAGCATCAGATCGACTCTAGACCTTCATTAAATTGTAGTCCTTCAAAACACTTTATAAAAAAAAATTATAAAACGCACTAGTTGCCCCTATGATTTTCGAAAGCTCCCCTCGATTTCTCTGGGATGCCATCATGAGATCCTGGTTTCCTTATCATGGGACCATTTGGGAATTATACCCTTTAGAACAAAAAAATAATTTTTCAAATCGGTTTAGCCATCTTCGAGTAATCAGGTAACTAACTAAACTAATAAAAAAAAAAAAAAAGATTCCGACGAATTGATAACCTCCTCCTTTTTGAAGTCGGTTAAGAAAAAGTTGAAAAATTATCATTATCGGTACGGATACGTCCGTAAATATAAAATAACGCGGGCGAAGCTGCGGACAATAGCTAGTACATTATAATGGTGAACTAGATCAAGAGCTAGATAGTATATTCATTCATCAGATCGTTTCAGGAAGCGTCGATTGTCTAAACGCTAAAAGATAGAATGTTTTGGTACGGCCTTTCGACACACCACTATCCTCTTCAAAAGGGATAAATATCGGTTTACGTGCTACCACTAGGGACACTTTGACTGTCCCCGAGGAAAGGAGAAAGAAAGAACACCCAGCTGACCTCATGGGAAGAGATACAGAAAGACAACCTGAGTACACACACAAGCTTAACAGAGCTCTCTTGTGCAAGGGTGATAGAGGCTACCACAAGAGAGATGGAATAGTGTTGGATAAAGAAGAAGTTACCAAACAACTTATCTAAAGCTAGATTACGAAGATGGTTGTATACTTATGGAAATTATAAAGCATCATTACTATGACGAAAATATTATGTTACATCGCATATGTAAAACGAAAAACAATAAAAAAACATTTTTTTTATATTAATCTGAATTCATTTCAAATTCCTAAGAATGTGGTTTAAGGATTTTGGATGTACAATTGGTTAGATAGCGAATCTTACAATAAACAAGGAAGGAACATATATTATTAGAAATGAGGTAATTAGGTATAGGTACCTAAATATAAAAATATTTTGTTAGACGCTTGACTGTTTTGTTCAAGGGAAAGTTTGTAGTGACAGAGAATTCTCGTTAACCTTTGTATTGTTATTACCTGCAGTTAACTCGGGAAAAAGTTTGACTCCGAAAGCTAACAAAATTTTTCCTGAGAGTTTTTAGTTCATTTTGTTTATCCTCACAAGTTTTATGCAAGGGTAGTGACTAGGGAAGTTAGTTAATTTTTTACTGAAAATGTGACCAAGTTTGAATTCTTATCCGTTTTTGGCGACTTAATAGAATTAGCCGTAGATGTACACGATAATAAGTGTCCTGATGAAAAATGCTTTTATTGTATAAATAAGAACTATATTAAAAATATTTTATCGTTTATTGCAGTTTTTCCTATCATTTATGCGCACATATTTCTGGAAACTAACTTCTTCAATCTATCTAAGATCTAAGTGAAACAAATGCATTGCCATTTTTGTACGTATGTGAGTACGTACGTACACCAGAGTTCCTGTTTTCTAGGCTCGCGACCAGCAGTGCGCATAAAAGTCGCTTTTGTATGTAATAAAGAAAAATAACGTACATAACTAGTAAAAGATGCCATATCTTTAAGTAAATGCTTTTATCGATAACATATTATATCGACAAGTTAATACATTTTATCGATAAGTTGTTCAAAATTTTATCGATAAATTAAAAAGTGCATATAAAAGTCGTTTATGTATGTTATAGTATTATAGCACAATAACGTACATAAATAAATAAAGTAATGCCATTGTTGTAAATGTTTTTATCGATAACATATTATATCGACAAGTTGCTCTAAATAATAACGATAAATTTAAATGTAATTTAAATAAATGCGGCTATCTAAAAATAATACTCACTCGTATGTCGACCTCCGTGCTGGTCGTTTGTGCGTTTGTTAGCGAGTTTGTGCAGACCGCGAGAGATCTGTAACAATAACAACGTGTCAGCGTCACTTTACCCAAACATGGGGATGATGGATTTATGAGATTTGCACAGCTTTCGCTTTGAACAGTGCGTAAAGATAAATATTGTTTGATTATGACGGCTTAGTGAAAATATGATGATTGCGGGTTCGAATCCCACTTAGAGGATTTGTATGAGGAATTTAATATATCAGGATATTAATGTAAAATATAAATATATTTATTTCTCATTCCTAGTAGTCATATGAGCAAATAAGGCTCAGTTATTGTGAGGGGGTTGTTCAATAATAACTCATCACCAAATTCTATCGTGATATAATATAATGATTTTTTTTACGTCATAAGGAGGCAACCGAGCAGTCGGAATCTTAAGACTACCGCTCATAGATATTCGCATACCTAAAAGTAATTCATATGCTTTTCCTGCCTTTTCCCCTATCCCACCCAATGGGCCGGAAATTTACAAGCCGCACAAAACGCGACAGCATAGCTGTCACTTGACACCGATGTTATGTGAGCGAGAGGTACCACCTCGGTCGTGCCGGCCCAATTCGACTGCAAATCGGCATGGCTCTACCTCTTATAGCTGTAAAGTATTTTCGATTCGAAGCGCACGTAAAAAACCGCTTAAAGCAGCCTTTTTTATGTATTAGTAATAGTGAAATCCCTGTAAAAATAAAAATCTAAAATAATATTGCAATTAAAAATCATATTTTGTTTTTTTTTTCGAATACTAATCCTACATACTTTTAATGTGTACACCATAACTTCCAAGTGAGTTCATACGATAATCCACACAACACTAACCAAGCCTAATTAATGTTAATTTTACCTCACCACTTCAGGCCTGTTTCTGATCACAGCCCTTATCTAATCCTCATCAATCAGAAGGGTTGTGTTTCAGGACTTGACTTGGATCATGTAATTGATATACCCGTAATTAAACGTATTCAGAGGGCTTAAAACAATATCTTAGAATAGACAAAGATAATATTATTACAGCGAAATAACAATTAAGAGCATGGTAAATATACATTCTAAATAGTTTTTTTAAGATCAAACTACTATAAAATATATATTTTTTGCAGCGGTTGAAATTATTATCAATAAAAATTAAAAAAAAAACAAAATATTTCAACTCTTGGACGACTTGGAATACCTATTAAACTAAATAAAATACTTATGTGTTACAAATATTAGTCTGAATTTACAAATATTAGTCTGAATATATTATAGCACCAAGCGCTCGAACTTTATTTTAGACAAGTTCATCTTTTTTCTTAACTCTTTTTCTTAGGTTTCCTAAAATGTTAGTAAATTTTTGGGACATTTACAAAAAACCAAATCTCTCTTTGTTTTCCGTATTTTTTCTGAAATTTTACAAGCTTAACCTTTTTGTAATCAATGAAATGATTCCGAATCGAATGATATTTTCTCGAAACTGGAAAAGGTAATCAAAAAAGCAATCATTGATTTTTTATTTGCATAGTCTTTGAAGTGCTTTTTGACCGAATTACTATTTGGTATATGCCAATAATTAAACTAGCAGAGTTTGAGGATAGAACTCATTGAGTTTGCACACCAAACCACGTAGCTACTAAATTCGCGTCGAAGTGTCGTATTAGCTATAACTGTATACATTATAATTAATCACAATAGTCATGAATGGTTAGCATTTTAAGCACAGGACGAGGTAGCTTTATACCGCCGATATAGCCCTTCTGAATACAAATTAATAGATACCATCTAGAACCTAGTTTAAGCCCTCGGATGTACTTGGAAATACCTTGTTTGTTAATCGTAGAGGTGCCGACTGCGAGATAGCTAAAAAGAGCTAAAAAGTCTAATTAGATGTTATCGTACATTGAAGCTTCCGCGTTGAGAGCGGCTGATCGCTTTGACCAGTCATCCATCCAGTGAAGGCAATTGTCATCTGTTTGGCGATCGACCAAGTCGGCGTCTATCTTAGTCGTTTTCTCTCCCATCAAATTACAGTCTTATTTCTCCGTATGTTTTAAACTGTAGATATAAAAGATTTTGAGTCAATATGGTTATTTTTATTTCTAAAATTATTTAAAACGGTATAGTTAAAATGTTTTCACTTTTATATCGCTCGATATTTCGACATTATCTACGAATGTTTTGTACATCGTGAGAATTTAAATGTAGTTATTCTACTTCCTGAATTCATTAAATAACTTAAAAAATTGTTGCTAAATAAAACATATGGCATAGGTAATACAGGGTCCAAATTAATATATAATAAGTTGCTAATAACATATTCAATGTTAAAAACTTCAATACCGTCATCTTTGTTATCGATTGTTTTCCCCACCATGGTTCAGACCTTGTCGTGGCGGTGGGGCTCAGTAACCTAGGGTGAGCGGTGCACCTTGGGCGAAGCTAATTGGGCCGAGGGGGCTCTTTGTACCCCTCTTATAAAAAGGGGGGACAGAAGAGCAGGGGCAAGGGATGAGGATGGGAACCTCACCCCATTGTACTGTCCCGACGTTGGGAGGGGTTGTTCTGTGGTGCGGGACAACCCCTTTGTGGAGGTGGCGTCGGTGGTGTGGGAGCCCATACCCACTAGGCCATCGTCGCTCACTTTTTTACCGATAATAACTACTTATATATTTTTATAGAGACAAGTACTCTATTTTGTTTAACGGAAGAATTATGGTATCATTGAAGGCAGGCACGCACAGCGCAACCAGCTTACCAATTTTTTGACGTGATAACGTCTTATAAATTGATGAACACCGGCAGCGCGCAGGAAAAAGCATCCCGTTCCGCTGTCAAAGCGTTGGCTTGGAAACCATTATTTGTATCAAAATATGTTAATACGCGACAAACGTGTTTTGTGTTTATTTCTACAATTTAATAAGATGTAATTGATTTCCTCCATAATTTAGTCTAATGTCATTTTGTTCACTTCAATTAACTGTTTTTCTCAAAACAGCAGCAAAAAGGTAATTAATTTTTCATCAATATTTCTTTATGACGTCATCACGTAAAACTATCGTCCGTAAATCGACTTTACAGACCAACAATATTTTCTTAATGTTATTTGGTTAGGAAAACAGGAAGACGTGCCACCACATGGTAAGGCAACGCATTTATGTATCCTGAGACATAAGATGTTAAGTCCCTGCAGTAAATTACACTACCAAATTTAATTCATCTTACTAATTATACCGCGCCATGATATTTCAATACAAATCTATAAAGTACTCCGTAATTGGCTGGAGGCAGTACAATTAGTTCGCTCCCAATTACACGTTGTATTGTCGAGACACGTAACACGCTGGATCAAACGCACTCTCGAACCTAATTAGATCGTCGACACTTGACGCATTGACTATCATAATACTCATAATGAAGCTCATATTTATAACTAGTTGTTGCCTGTGGCTTAGCCCGCGTTAATTTAGATTTACAGCCGTACCCGAATTGATGATGATTATTTTTGTAGCCTAAGTTACTCCTTATAACATCAGCTATCTGCCAGTGAAAGTCCCATCAAAATCGGCTCAGCCGTTTTAGAGACTTGCCGGAACCAACAGATAGACAGACAAAAATGGAAAAAGAATATGTTATTATGGTATAATATATATACCGTGTATACAATCATATGAATTTAATAAAAAACAGTTATTTTAATATTATTACAAACATACACTCCAATTTTATTTATCTGTATAGATTATTACGAATTATAAAAAATCATGTATGATACCATAACACCGGGATTGACACATGAATTGCACGCGGTGAGCATCGAACATATTGTGACTTTTGCGAGGGGTTTCATGACACCAACTGCGTGTCAAAAAAGAGTACCATCCTCGTGTCAAGAGATGGCGCTGAAGAAATCAATTAACATACTCTTTACCGGTGGGCCGTGAGAGTAATGCGCTGTGCCGCGCTCTCTTCTGCATGTACCACCATCCTGTCTTTTTCTTCCGTGAAACAGTTTTATTGAGTTTCGGAGAGAAGTGCAGGACAGGCCCTAAGACTTACCATCCTTTGTCTCAGGATAAGCAAGGTATAAATGAGTGGCCTGGGCTAATTTCGGGTACACTCATGTCTGTTCATGGGCGACACTGATCACTTACCGTCAGGTGGCACATATACGAGTTGGTCTATCCTATTAACATAAGCATTAAATTTGTTCATTGTAGGTATCATTTTATTACGTGGAAGGCGAATTCGTTGCCTCGAATAGAAAATTGAGCTCCAAATAAAAAAATGCCGAATTCAAGAAGTTCAGGCAATCTCGGTGTGCTAACTAAAACTTTACAGACAGTAATTAGGAATAAAATAAGTTTAGAGAAAAATGCTGTAACAGGATGCAAAATATCTTTATTGAGATTAAAATGTATAATTATATTATTTTTCAAAATCAAAATCATTTTTTTTATTCAACATAGCCTCAACAGAGTATCCTTTTGAACGTTGGTTGAGTCTAACGTCGGTTCCAAGGCAAGCCCACTGAGAAAAACGGGCGAAACAAACTCAGTGGAATCAATCTTTTCAAATATTTTATGACAAATTTTACATGTTGTTATCCTGAAATGCCTGGGAGGAACGCCCTATTCCCAAGGTGTGGTATCTTCTATAATATCTTTTACTTTATAATATCCTTTACCACATAAACGCTCTTTAATATTTTTTTTGAATTTTTGTATTGGGAGGTTTTGGTATTAAGAAAAATACAATATGACATGATAGCAGCATACCATCACGGCATTCGAGTCGATTTTACTGTGAAGACATGAAAAATGACAATATTAATATCGAAAATGTTACGAATAATATAATTGGATGAATAGAAATACGGGTAACTGTCAGATGTAAGACTTCCACGTATAGTTAAGCTAAATGGATATTATAAAGATTTATCTGATTCTTGAAATAAAGGCGCAACAACACGGACTATTGAGATTCAGATTCAGATTAAGTCCCTATGACATGTTTAAATGGAATCAGTAGCGATGTCAATGGAAGTAATAGTGATACTAATATTAATGTTTGAAACATTATATTTTAGAAGAAACTGTCTTTAATTTTTGGACTTTGTGTGACATGGATTTTTTTCACAGAAATTTTATTTTTGTTGTCCCTTAGCCTGTTTAGCTTCACTTCATCATCATTATAATCATCATCATCATCATCATCATCATCAGCCCCTAAGATGAAAATAGGCCTCCCTCAAAGAACGCCAAGACGACCGATCCCTCGCCACTCGCATCCAATACGGACCGGCCACTGTACGGAGATCGTCTCCCACCTGGTTAATGGCCAACCAACACTTCGTCTACCCAAACGCGGCCACCGCTCTTGAACCTTATTGGCCCATCGGCCATCTGTTCTCCTGAGTGTGTGACCAACCCACTGCCACTGCCACACACATCTTCTAATCCGGAAATATAATTTAAGGAGAAAAATCTGAATAAAGTTTTGTATATAAGATAATATTTTATAAATATGTACAAGCATTTTGTATCGAGGATTTAGTAATCCGAACTTTAAAATTAACGTCGAATTGTCTACCGCCTTCCTTCTTTTGAAGTCGGTTAAAATAACCTTAAAAATGTTTCGAACATACACAATCTAAATACGTTTGTAATATATACGTTAATAAGTTGTAAGGTTTTATCATACTACAGATAATAAAGAATATCAAGTTAGGAACCTACTTCATTAATAACAAAAGTTATATGAGACCATAGCTGTTGCCCGCAGCTTCGCCCGCGTTAACTTAGATTTACAGTCGTACGCGAATTGATGATGATTATTTTAATAGCCTAAGTAACTACCTATATAACATCAGCTGCCAGTGAAAGTCCCATCAAAATCGGCCCATCCGTTTCAGAGATTAGCCGGAACAAACAGACAGACAGACGGACAGACAGACAAAAATTTTAAAGGTTATTTTTGTATATGCACCGTGTATACAACCATATAAATTCAATAAAATTTTTAAACAAACATTAAAACCGACTTCAAAATAAAAAAAAAAACTAAAAAGTAATAAAATAATTTCCTTAATCTTTGTGCCTACAATTTATAAGTCGGTGTCAGCTAAGGTAGGTAGGGAGGTAGGTACATCAACGAATACGACACCGGCTTCAAAAGTAACAATAATGACGTGGTAAATGCAAAGATTGTATATTAGTAGAAGAACAAGTTGATTATAAATTGTAGGCACAAAGATTAAGGAAATTATTTTATTACTTTTTAGTTTTTTTTTAATTTTGAAGTCGGTTTTAATTTTTGTTTAAAAAATTTTTATTTCTTAATTTTTAGTGATTTCAAAATTCGATAACTGATTTTATTTGTCTGAAATATGGGTAGAACTATTAAACGCGTTGCTCAGATTAGATAGCGCTGTATTAATGAGATGAACGTAGAAAGGGTTTAAATCATTACATAACAAATGAAAAAACTGAAATGGAATTGCGTAAAACTTTATATACATGTAATTGAAAGCAATCACGGCAGATTTGCTGCTATTCGTTAAATAATTCCATTATATATAGGTATAGAACATCACCAATATATAGATATAGAATGGATATTATGATGACCTTGAAAAACTATGATGCGCTTCCAAGCCACAGTCATATTTGTTCATTTAACAACGACAAGTAATAAAATTACATGATTTTGGCATAATATTATTTACCGTATGAAGTAAGCAATTAAAGCTGTAAATCGTCGAGGATTCCCCTCGACTGTGTATGGTCTCCATCATCACACCTGTAATGGCGCTTATAACCCATATGGGTACAAAGTTCTCATCAATTTAAATTAATTAAGTCCAAACACAAGGTAGCTACTGTAGACTGTTAAGGAGTTCCCTTAACTGTCCTTTGTATTCATCATCAGCCCCGTAATGACAGTCACAACCCATCTAGGTGTAAAGTTCTCATCATTACAAATTAATCAAGCCCAAACACAAGGTTACTGATGTAAATAGTTGGGGAGTTCCCTCGATTGTCTTTCGGCTCCAGCATCAGATCGACTCCAGACCTTCATTAAATTGAAGTTCTTCAAACATTTTATAAAAAAAATATCAAACGTTTTAGTCGCCCCTACGATTTTCGAAAGTTCCCCTCGATTTCTCTGGGATGCCATCATCAGATCCTGGTTTCCTTATCATGGGACCATTTGGGAAGTATACCCTTTAGAACAAAAAAGAATTTTTCAAATCGGTCTAGCCATCTTCGAGTAATCAGGTAACATACATTAAAAAAAAAAAGATTCCGACGAATTGATAATCTCCTCCTTTTTGAAGTCGGTTAAAAAAGCGATTATTTTGATATTACAAACAGATACTCCAATTTTATTTATCTGTATAGATGTATAGATTAGACATAGTCTTTTGTTCACGATCATAGATGTAAAGTGAAGCAGTAAAAGGCCTATTTCATCACGTGTATTAGGGCAATAAACAGATTGACACATGTCCCTGCAGCTGGTCCGCGAGGCCTCGGACATTCTACACCAGGGTCGCCAAACAAACTACTGTTTATGACATTGAAGTCGTAGAGTAAGGATTTGGTCCAATTATTCGTTTTCCAGATAAAAGGATTCATACGGATTGGATAGTGATCATTATAAATAAACTAACTAGAGCCCACAGCTTCGCCAGCGTTAATTTTGATTTACAACCGCATCCAGATTGATGATGATTATTTTTAAAGCCTATGCCCTAATCCAATATATATAATCCAAGGTGTAAACCATCACTATTTCAACTTCCAGCCTTCAGGTCCATGACCTGCAGAACCATGACATCACAGTGCAGAACTCGATATTTATCATACAAATATCTGCACCAGGCGGAATTCGAACCCGACCTCCGACCGCTGCGTTATGATTATCAACGTCTTTCTGTCCAATGCTGGAGATCACTTTCAATGAACGCTAAGACGGCCGTTTCGCGATAAAATGATTATAATATGATATTAGATCTTAGTTGGATGCGGCTTGATTTCGTCCGTTTTGACGAATACTGCCAGAGGTTTTTGTCTAGTCGACAGCAAACGTTGATAATATTTATGATTATTATTTAAATATAATCTAACGTATGAAAATATGTTTAGTTTTTTAATTGTGAAAAATTCAGAGGGTTAAAACTGTCATGCAGATTATGGCACTATGTTACAATATCTTTATAAGAGCTGAAAATTGTATTGGTTTGATTGAACGCACTAATCTCTAGAACCACCTTAATGTATCGCTTCAAACTATTTTTTTGAGGAAACAAAGAGAAACCACTGAGAAGAACCGGCGAAACAAACTCAGTGGAACTAATCTTTTCAAATGATATGTATTCTATAACAATTTTTACATCTTATACTGAAATGCCTGAATCTACTACGACCTAGGCATGCTAGAATTCTTGAACCAATACTCTGACAGAATTGGCAGGAATCGTTTTACAATTAGCAAGTCACTTAAAAAGAAGCTTCTTAGTACAGATAAGACAAAAAATTTGTTATGTTTGAAGCTCGTTTTAAGTTTTTTGTGTAACCTGAAAATCCCTATTCAACTTTATTCATTTTTTATCTTGATTCCCATATTAGAAGCTAATAATATCGATTAGTGATTCGATAGTGATAAATCGATTATAAACCGTCACAGCACTAAGCATTGAGCCCATCACCAGGGAGTGTCACTCTGTCATGGGCGGGTGGGCGCTTACGTCATGACACACTATAATCTGTACGTAAATCTCAGCTTCTGATTGGAATGAGATCACCAGCTTAAAATGAACACAAATGAAAGACGGGTCTAATTCTACAAGGTAATTTATGTTTCGATCGATTTTCAGTATTATGTAAGGGATTTTAGTCTTGCATTATGTAGCGCCCTCATTTGTAGGAGGCAGGAGTACTTCTTCAACAAGCGTTGATGTGTTTCAGAAAAGGACACGACCTTGAGCCTTACAGCTTGTGGTGAGGGTACCTAGACGACTTAAAAACGAGGTTTTTTTATGTTAGTCGGATAGACAAACTGGCAAACGTGCCACCTGATGGTAAGTGGTCGACGTCGCCCATGAACATAAACTAGTTTACCTGGAACGAGCCCAGGCAACTCATTTATGTGTTGCCTATCCTGAGGCATAAGATGTTAAGTATCGGTGCCAGTAATTACACTGCCTGTCTTGCCCTTCTCTCCGAAACACAGCAAAGCTGTTTCACTGGAGAAACAAGCAAGATGGACCTATGCAGCCGGGAGCGCGGCACAGCGCTTCCCTCCCACCGGTAACTGGGCCTTTCACGACACCTAGTTGTACTCCTTCACATATATTCATGTTTCCTTACCGAATTTTATCAAATGATTTGCGGTTTAGGTGAAAAAAGGTAACAAACAATTACTTTCATATTTCTCATCATCAAATTATACAATCTACATTTGGAAATGCATTAATGTTTGTTTGTGCAGGATACAAGAGGAATTTGTGAAACGAAGCATTAACGGCAGACGTAAATTAAACGAACCTTGGAACTGAAAGGACTTAAGCGCCCTCATTCCTGAAAAATGCTACAGTTGGGACGGGAACGATGTCTGACGCTATTTATAGCATATGACATTTTTATAATTAAAAAACTTTTACGAATTTTATTGTGGTTTATTTTACATGCCCCAAGTTTAAGATACTTTACAACGATGGTGACGGGGGACTGGGGATAACAAGTTATTTCATTAAAAAATTAAAACCGACTTCAAAATTAAAAAAAAAACTAAAAAGTAATAAAATAATTTCCGTAATCTTTGTGACTACAATTTATAATCAACTTGTTCTTCTACTAATATACAATCTTTACATTTACCACGTCATTATTGTTACTTTTGGAGTCGGTGTCAGCCAAGGTAAGTAAGGAGGTAGGTACATCAACGAATACGACACCGGCTTCAAAAGTAACAATAATAACGTGGTAAATGCAAAGATTGTATATTAGTAGAAGAACAAGTTGATTATAAATTGTAGGCACAAAGATTACGGAAATTATTTTATTACTTTTTAGTTTTTTTTTTAATTTTGAAGTCGGTTTTAATTTTTGTTTAAAAATTTTTTATTTCTTAATTTTTAGTGATTGCAAAATTCGATAACTGATTTTATTTGTCTGAAATATGGGTAGAACTAAAACGCGTTGCTCAGATTAGATAGTCTGTATTAATGAGATGAACGTAGAAAGGGTTTAAATCATTACATAACAAATGCAAAAACCGAAATGGAATTGTGTAAAACTTTATATACATGTAATTGAAAGCAATCACGGCAGACTTGCTGCTATTCATTAAATAATTCTGTTATATATAGGTATAGAACATCACCATCACCAATATATATGTATAGAATGGATATTATGATGACCTTGAAATACTATGATGCGCTTCCAAGGCACAGTTGTTTTTTGTTTATTTAACAACGACAAGTAAAATTAAATTAAATTAATTAAACAAAATTACATGATTTTGGTATATTATTTAGCCGTATGAACTAAGCCCAATAAAAGCTGTAAATCGTCGAGGATTCCCCTCGACTGTGTAAGGTCTCCATCATCACACCTGTAATGGCGCTTATACCCAATATGGGTGCAAAGTTCTCATCAATTTAAATTAATTAAGTCCAAACACAAGCTACTGTAAACTGTTGAGGAGTTCTCTTAATTGTCATTTGTGTTCATCATGAGACCCTTAATGACAGTCACAAGACATCTAAGTGTAAAGTTCTCATCATTACAAATTAATCAAGCCCAAACACAAGGTTACTGATGTAAATCGTCGAGGAGTTCCCTCGACTGTCTTTTGGCTCCAGCATCAGATCGACTCTAGACCTTCATTAAATTGTAGTCCTTCAAAACACTTTATAGAAAATATATCAAACGCACTAGTCGCCCCTATGATTTTCGAAAGTTCCCCTCGATTTCTCTGGGATTCCATCATCAGATCCTGGTTTCCTTATCATGGGACCCTTTGGAACAAAAAAATATTTTTTCAAATCGGTCTAGCCATCTTCGAGTAATCAGGTAACATACATAAAAAAAAAAAAAAAAAAAAAAAAGATTCCGACGAATTGATAACCTCCTCCTTTTTGAAGTCGGTTAAAAATGAGTTAAATTCGCGTAAACTATGGAAAACAATGGAATACATTTTTGTCTTCTTAACCTACTTTAAAAAGGAGGTATTAGATTTTTTTTGTTTATTCATTTTTCTAGTTGATGTTGATGGTACTTTTTTTTTAAGTTGACTCTAATTTGGACCCATTTTTATTAAGGTCCAACCCGTAGATTTTGAGTTATCCTTATTAATCCGAGTTTAATTGACTTCAACAACATTGATGATGTTCTCTGCTGATGATGATGTATGTTACTTGTCGAAGTAATTTGTAGTCAGTTGTGTGTTTTTAGGGTGCCGTACCCAAAGGGTAAAACCCTATTACTAAGACTTCGCTGTCCGTCCGTCTGTCTGTTCGTCTGCCCTGTATCCCATTAGCCGTGATGTTTCTTAAGTGAGCCATCTGCTCACTTACTGTACCGATTGATCTTAAAGGCCATCAGGCTGAAAAGTCTAGCCCTTCCGAAAAAAAAAGAAAAAAAAATAGACAATTGAAAATTTCACAGATGATGTATTTCTGTTGTCGTTTTAACAACAAACACTAAAAACAGAATAAAATCAATATTTAAGGGCTCCTGATAACAAACGTATTTTTTTTTGCTGTTTGCTCAATATTAATATAATATGAATTTTATATAAAATCCTATGTCATTATTGGTCACGCTAATCTCCGAAAGCAGTTCAACCGCTGCTGCTGCTCTTATAAGAGATATCCTTCCATTCCATGGCTTAGGACAAAAATCTACAACGTCATTGTGATCTATGGTAGGTAAAAACTGCTTTTTTCGTGGTTGAGTCTTGTGAACAAGGCATTCGTAGACAATACCGAAAAACGTTTAACGCGCTTTAAATATGCTTGAAAGTGAAAATAAATGTAAAATTAAAATCTATTACTAATATTATATGGAATTTACTAAAAGGACATGAAAATTGAGAACATCCCAAAATAATGCAATTACGGTACATGTTTACTTGGAAAGACTTCTTGTCGGAAGG
Source organism: Helleia helle (assembly GCA_963853865.1). NCBI lineage: Eukaryota > Metazoa > Arthropoda > Insecta > Lepidoptera > Lycaenidae > Helleia > Helleia helle. Next base: position 10,181,061 of record OY971433.1, on the reverse strand, counting down.
CGGGATGCGTCATAATGTAAATATTTACTTTTGTTCAGTCGCCGCATTCAACGAGAAATTGACTTAGCTTAGACATACCAAACATGGAAATGATTCACATTCAAAATAAAGTGCGACATACATTGCAGAAGAGACAGTCTTGTATATTACATATCTATATAAATAGAAATGAATCGCCGAAATGTATAACGCACATAATGAACCACTGCACTAGGACGTGTCGACAGGACAAGGTTTGCGTAAAAAAATGATGATGACGCTTTTTTCGGTACAGGCTGTTTTTGTTGGGCCCAGCTTGTTTCTAATAAATATTGACTGACAATCACACCACGTTAACCTAGCCCCGTACTAAGCTCCTAAGATCTTGTGTTACGGGTAGGTAATAGAAACGGATTTTTTTATATTTATATAAATCCGTATACATGGACATGTATATATATACATGTCCATGACCCGGTGCAGATATCTTTATTTATCATACAAAATATCTGCACTTGGTGAGATTCGAACCCGCGACCGCTGCGTAAAGCCTGACCACTCGACCAGTCGACCGTTATGTTTTTTACATTGTAGTAATTACATCATCATCATCAGCAGCAGCCTCTATCCGTCCAATGCTGAACATAGGCCTCCCTCAATGAACGCCAAGACGGCCAATACATAATAGTACAGTTGCAGTTTAGTACTTACATAATATAAAAGCTTTTTACTACAATTTATTTGAAGTGCAAAAATGTAGTGTAGTGTGGACTGTATATTTTTCCCTATAATATTTAATATAATACTAGCGGCCCGGTACGTGCTTCGCTACGTATAAAGTGAAATAAAAAAAAATTGGAACATAAAATTAATTTATTCAAACAAAAATATATATTATTAATTGCTAGCTATTTTAAAACTTAATGTTGTACTGTCAACTCTGAAAAAAGTTTCAATATGACCCCAACTGAAAAAGTTTAAATTTGACAGCAAAGTCTCCATTAATTTATTGAATTAAAAAAATGTGATAAATGAAGAACCGCTCGACCGATTTTGTGCAAACTTCACATAAACCATCTACTAAATAGTCCGAACAAAGCCTAAACATTTGGTTGGGATTGGTGAGCCCGTTCTTGAGTAATAAAATTACAACGAAAAGTGGCATTGATTTTTATGTATAAAGATATTAGATGTCATGACGTGATTACTGCAGTATAATTTTTTCCGAGTGAATTTTTGTTTTAAGCCGACCTATACTTATATTATAAAAGAGTAAAATTTGTAATTTGGATGAAGGAAAAATGTTTGCCACCCAAACAAACCATGCGAATAGGAAAAATCTTTCTTCAACAGAATACGACGTTACCACTAACTGACGTAAATATAAAAATAATCGTCATCCGGCCGAATAGGGTTGGAACGAGGTGAATCTACAACATATTTGTTATTAAAATGGAAAGAAAGAATTACATTTATTCGACACAAATAGGAGCCACACAGAAACAAAGAGATACACAGAAAAAACATTTTTGATCGCACCAACCTGAAAATAAGACAAAAAAAAAATCAATAATAGCAAACACAAATTTGTAATTTTAAGTGTCTCACATGTCAATGGCAAAATTAATTATCATCGGAATATCAGTTATATTGGGTATTTATCAAAATTTAGGGAATTGAGGTCGAATCGACCCCTATATGAGTAATAATTGTGGGAAGGACCCACCAAGTCGCGTCTACATGAACCAACGGGTCATAAAAGTATTAAGCGTGTACACTTGTAGGTACTGGTCAATGCAATGAACTGATGGATTACAATTTTTCAACTTATATTACAGCTATACAAGGATCACAATATTTTCAACTTTGCGAAAATTTTTCGGAAACGGTGACTCTTACAAAAAAAAGGTACATATTTTTTATAGATAACTGTAGGTACAATTTTTGTTTAGTCTGTGTTTACGATAAATCTTGCTGTTTGGCTGAAAAACGCACTGATCCCATTTTTTCGAATTTTCATACCAATTTTTAGCTTAATGCAAATTTTGATCACCTTTTTTTCTTTCTTTGTCTAATATTTTAGGAAATATGAAACATCGGATAACTGCTATGATTTAATAAAAATAAATCGATATTTGCTAATAAAATAAATCGATGGCGAAAATTTCGTAAAATTTAGTATTTTTTATTTTTCAGATCACCGATTTCATGTACAATAGAGCTTAAAAATATCTAGCCAAAACGGTCTAAATAATTCGTCTATTTCACGAAAGTGTTACACGTGAACTAGTCAACAATTACAGCAATTAATTTAAGTCTTTAATTAAATTATCATTGGTTAACCAACCCAACGATTAACGAGGTTTTAATGCAAACGAGTCCAACGGTAGCCAATTATTAATGTGTTTATTCACGAGGTAAGACCCTTAAACATATAGAACTAATTACCGTCATTAATACGTTAATTAGGGTTACCGTGGTTTGAGGCGTACCACAGTGCGTAAGATGCGCGGTAACTCAGTATTTTGGAAGCAGTAAGATCATATTAATATCTTTTATTAGTTTTCTCAACTGCCTGCCTGATAAACAATAATTATAATATACTTACTTTTTATACCATAGGAGGGCAAACGAGCAGCCGAACGATTTAGCGGCTATTGACGCCCATACGCAGCCGCACAACTAGAGATTCTGCAGAATCTCTAATTGTGCGGCTGCATTGCCCTCCTTTTTCCTATCCCCCTAATGGACTACCGGAAACTAAAACACCGCACGAAACGCGACAGCACAGCTGTCACTTTACGCTGGTGTTATGCATCTTAAACACTCAATATTTTATTGCAAAATCTTTATCTTTATTATTAAACTTGAAAATTCTCCTCCTTGCTTCGTGTTCATCGGTGCTGAGGGCTTCGACCTTCCTTTGTATCACTTTCGAAAATCACTTTTTTATATTAACTTTATGACATTGATATTTTCGGTAGAGCAAACTATCTACCGCTGAGCCTACTTCTTTTAACTTGTCCCAAGTTCTTACACATACTCAAAATATTTGTGAAAATTTTAGACAAGATTATAACGCGGAATATACTATCCTGATAGTCACAGCTAAAAAGGTCAATTTAACAATACATTAGAAAAATATTAATCATGACTTAGATCAATTATCAAATAATATTATCTGTGCGTTGTACATATTTTCATAGGATACCCGATACTGTCATATTTATGCCTGCCCAATTACAACATAAAACAAAAATAAAATCGATGCAATCACTAATCATGATGCGACATTACGAAATGCATAGTAAGAGGTAGTGCCATGCTGCATTGCAGCCGAATTGGGCCGGCACGAACGGGGTGGCGCCTCTCGCTCACATTACACCGGTGTCAGTGCAAGTCAAAGCTATGCTGTCGCGTTTCGTGCGGTTTGTGAGTTTCCGGTGGTCCATTGGTGGGGAAAGGAGGGAAACGCATCTGCATAACCTCTGGTTGTGTAGATGTCTCTGAGCATCTGTAGTCCATATGACTCTGACTGCTAGGTTGCCTCCCCATGACATAAAAAAATCTGTAAGCTCGCGTTGTTGAACAAAATCCAAATAAGCTATGCTGTCACGTTTCATGAGGCTTGTGAGTTTCCGGTGGCCCATTAGGGGGGAGGGGGGTAGGAAGACAATGCATGTGTATGGGCGTCGGTATCATAAGGCTCCGACTGCTCGTTTTCCTCCTTATGACATAAAAAAGCAATTTTTTGTTAGTTGTATAGCCAAACGAACCAAATACTAAGTCATTTATGTGGTGTCTATCCTGAGAGATGAGTTTCGTCTTGGTTCTAGTAATATACTAACCATAATAATATAATTTAAGCATAATAAACCAGAATTTATCTGAGGAGCTCGTGGATAAGTAATAACAGCCGTACGGATCGATCCATCAGGTAAAGCTACGCTTGCCGGGGTTGGTCCGTGGATGGGTGACCATCTTTACATACGGAGACTCCTCCGTGCCTCGGAAAGCACAATAGGCCGTTGGTCCTGACTGTCATTCGTGGATATTTGACAGTGGTTACGGCTCGTCAGACGCCCGAAAGTCTGACAACCACTCTTACCACTTGGTAACGTATTTCCCAGTTACTGGGTTGTGGTGGTCAGATAGTCGCTTCATTTGCAATGCTGGTATCCAGCTGCATTCGGTTAGACTGGAAGCCGACCGCAACAGTTGGGAAAAGGCTAGGCAGAAGGAGAGAAACCAGAATTCATCTGTTATCATCATCCTCTATCCGTCCACTGCTGAATATAAGCTTCCCTCAAAGAACACAAAAATATCGACCAATCCCTCGCCACTCGCATCCAACACGGACCGGCCACCGCACGGAGATCGTCTTCCCACCTGGTTAATGGCCAACCAACACTTCGTCTACCCAAACGCGGCCTCCACTCTAGAACCTTATTGACCCATCGGCCATCCGTTCTCCTGAGTGTGTGACCAGCCCACTGTCACATCAACGAGCTTAATCTTCGCGTGTTATCGGTAACTTTAGTTCTCTGGCGGATGTCTTCATTTCGCATCCTAGCATCCTATGTGCTAAAGAAACATCCAGCATAGCACGCTCCATTGCTCGTTGAGCTACGGCAAACTTTCGGACCAGTCGTTTTATTCATCTGTTATATGACCTCTAAGAGTAACCCAGCCGCATATCCCACCGGTGAAGCAGATTCCCAGATATGTAAAACATAATATTGTGTGTGTGTACGTTTGTGTGGAGTTGAGTTACTGAATATATCTCCTTGGTCGGTCAACGGTTTTAATACGGGGTTGCGGTTTCGTGCTCTGTAATTTTCCCAACATTGCCTAATGAATTCAAATACTTGGTAATTATGTCAAGATAATATGACAAGATTTGCAATACCGATCTATGTGGTTATCGGGTATCGAAATATCTTGATAAATGCTATAATCATAAATCTAACGTAAAAAGTTAGTGTAGTGGTTAATCGAGTTTTCTGTTCTAAGTTTGAATCTGTGCATAGGTGTTTCAACAAAAAGTTATCCAATTTTCATTTCTCAATTTGTTAAACTTGCTCTTAAAATAAGGCATCGCATAAAGAGCCGTCACGGGTCATAATAAAAATATTTAGTTTTTTAATATAGACTTGGTAATTTTCTCAGTTACAATTGTATTTTAAAAACATATAAACATCCGAATTGAGAACCTCCTCTTTTTTAGAGGTCGGTTAAAAAAATAAATGTTTACCCCGTTTTTCATTTTTTATTTCATGGAGCTCAATATTTAAGGTTACACAAGACGCTCATCTTTCCATACAAACGCAGAACAGTAACTACTACAATGTTTGACGTTGACCATCAAAAACTAAGGATAATATAAATTGATCTCGAAAAAAAAAATACATTTAAAAAATACAAGCTTCCAAACATTCGTATTTCAACACTGATTTTAGCCTAACTTTGGGCGTAAACGTATGCCGAGCATGAAATCTCAAAAATAAAGCCCGTACAGATATAGTTTAGTTATTCAAAAGATAAAATAAATTTAGTTTGAAAAGATACATTTAATAGTTTTTCTATAATAACTATTTTGCTAAAAGGACATTTTCGGAATGAATCATTGTGCATTTCATTCTAACACACATGTTCGCGCACTATGTCAGGTGAGATAGCATTCATTTTGTTAGAGTTGGCGCCATCAACTAGTTCAACCTTAAGTATAGTCTTCAGATCCATGTTCGTCTTGTGAATTTTGCGAGAAACAATTTTAAGTTTTGATAGTATATCTTTTATAAAATCCCATGGAAACTTATGCCCAATCTGACGTAGCATATACGACACTTGTATATTTTATTCTGAGAACTGAACTTCTGGTTTCTTAATATCAAAATCCTCCATATTAGGCCCTGAATCTACTATGTGTTATTCCAATTCGGCAATACGTTGCAAGTTTCACAAGCAACACAGCCTCAAAGTTGTTTAATCTTATCCGGCAACCAGGATTTCCTGGTTCATACTGTATTTCGTACAGAATCTGTACTGCTAACAGAAAAGTCCGTGCTTCGAGCAAGGTATATTATTAATTATAATGGCTCAAAGACAGTCGTGTGTCTGCTGCTGTGTTTCAAGGAACGGAAATTTGAAGAGAACCTAATAATTTAAGCTATTTCTAATTTTGCGTGTTCAAATGGATTAGAGAATGGTTTAGATTCACAATTTGTTCCACTACAAAACGTTTTGTATGTCTGTCGGGGTTAGATATTTATGTCACAAGGAATGCCTGATGTAATCCCATGACCTCATACAGTGCGTATAAAAATGGGACCGCACCCGGATTGGCCAGATATCTACGTTCATCGATACTATTTAAAGTAAATACATGCCATAATGCTGATGTAACACTCTATAGTTTATTAATCTTATGCCAATGACATTTTTTGGTCATCGCAGGGAAATGCTTTTTACGCATGAAGCCAGGATCCCGGGTAGATCCTGACCCTATGTGGGACTCGCACCTGGGAGTCCCCTACCCGTAAACTAAAACCACTGCGAGCCTTCAGCCGTATTTTGAGGTTCCCGGGTCTGTAGGCAACAGGATCACCTCAGCGACATGCTGGCCCCGGCGAAGGCCAGACTACTCCTCTGAAGGGGGGACTGCCCGGCTGCTTAGGCAGTCCCCGCGACGTCGTGTCATACTTGGCTCAGGTTCCTATCCTGAACCCGACACGAGCACAGGGGCGTTACTGGCAAAAGATACTTTTAATATGTTTAGAGATTTTATTAACTTTTGAAGCTAATTCATTAAATTTGTCAAGCCAGTATAAAAAATTATAAGTGAGGTAAAGAAACGAAACTTAACCTGTGACAGGCCTCCCTTAGCCATGGTTGCAATAGTTGCTCGTACTTAGTTATCAAAACGTCGGGAATGTTTAATATTAATAATTAATAAAAAATTGACGTGACAACGTCTAATAAATCGATGAACGCCGGCTGCATGCACGAAATGACGCGTCCTTGTCCCGTTATAGTAGGAGAGCTGGCACCAATTTTTGGCCCCTGCGTTTTATTATGACGTTGTCACGTTAAACTATCGTCCGTAAACCAACTTTACAGACAACCAATTTTTTATTGATGATGATTATTTTTAAAGCCTATGTCTTTCAATCAAAGCATTATAAAGGAAAACTATTAAATAAAGTAGTAGTAGTAGTAGTAGTAGTTGGTCAAGTAGTTTTTCAATGAAATCGTAACAAACAAACAAATTTTTTCCTCTTTAAAATCTTACTAGCTATTGCCTGCAACTTTGCCCGCGTTAACGACTTACAGCCTTATACGAATTGATGATGATTATTTTGCCTAAGTTACTCCTTATAACATCAGCTATCAGTCAGTGAAAGTTCCGTCAAATTCGGCCCAACTGTTTCAAAGATTATCAGGAACAAACAGACAAAAAAAATGCTATTTTGGTATATGTACCGTGTATACATCCATATGCATTCAATAAAAAGCGGTTAGTTTAATATTACAAACAGACACTCAAATTTTATTTATCTGTATAGAGCATAGATTAAGGCTACTTTCCGAATTAAATCTTACCACTTTTGGCATCCCTGCGGGTACTAGGTGCGTTTTGATAGTGATCTTACATGCACCAGTAGTTCTCTCACAATAACACTAACTGGATAGTGTATCTTTAATCATCGCTTGTACTACTAACGAAAACTACCAAGACTCACGAACACTATAGGCTAAGTCACACGTCAAATAGTTCTTTTATAATGCTTGCTTTTTATTTAAAGAAACAACATATAATCTACTTTATTTAATTTTCTTTTAATAATATATAAACAGACTATCACAGATATCTATGTTATAATATTAAAAAAAAATATTATGAAATTAAAAATACGAACGCTAATTTAAATATTGTCTAATATAACCTACATTACATTATTATGAGCACTATGCTTAGTAGGCACCCTTAGAAAAATCCCAGTAAAAATCACATATTAAATTGCTTAGTAATAATTAGTTACTTCATTTGTTCTTATTTTACCACCGATTTGAATACAAGCAGTTATTTAAACAAGAGCATAAAATATTTTAAAACTAGACTCGATACCATTTCATCTATGCTTTCTTATACCAATGTGAAGATTGAATGTATAAAGTATATGTACATAAGTTGACGGAGAACCGTAGTATTTGCATAAGTAAAATCAGTGTGGTATTTTAGTTAATTATATTTTCACATGATTTTCACTTAGTGTGCCCACTGCTCTATCAATGTCTTTTTGTACAAGATAATTAATTGATTACATTTTATATACAAATAGCGTACGTCGTGTACACGCGATTTTAAATAAAAATATCAACTAAAATGTTCTCAAATCAAAATATATTTATTTTGTAGGCAACTGCTTGTACATTGGAAACACGTGGAAATGTCATAGGAGGCAACCTAGCAGACGGAGTCATGTGGACTACCGATGCTCAGAGACATCTACACAACCAGCGGTTATGCAGATGCGTTGCCCTCCTTTCCCCACCAATGGACCACCGGAAACTCACAAACTGCACGAAACGCGACAGCATAGCTTTGACTTGCACTTGACACCGGTGTTATGTGAGCGAGAGGTACCGCCCCAGTTGCGCCGGTCCAATTCCGCTGCAAAGCAGCATGGCACCTCTTTCAACATGTCTATAGTGTGTCTAGGACGATGAAGCACCGCTTTATCTATCCAATGCGTGACTCTACAAACTGTAACGGTTTGCGTCTAGACTCGCAATTAACTAGATCTGCTCTAGGTTAGCTAATGGTATAAGTTTAATCGAGTGCCACTGTACAATTATGTTTTGCCCGACGCCTGCGCTAGATACCCTACAGGTTCGCTAATCGTCCTCTCATTCATATAATAAGGCGCTTGATTGAAATGTCTACTTAACAGTGGTTATTTTGATAGGAGGCGGTCTGATTATATAGCGAATCTGATTTTATTATATTTTATAATGGAACAACGTTTAACGGACAAGAATCTTGTTGGTTTTTGAATAAAAATCAATAAAATAGTAGGAATAATATTTCCCCACCATGGTTCAGGCCTTGACGTGGCGGTGGGGCTCAGTAGCCTAGGGTGAGCCCAGAACCTTGGGCGAAGGCAATTGAGCCGAGAGGGCTCTTTATATCCTTCTTATAAGAAGAGGGGACAAAAGAGCAGGGGGCAAGGGGCCAGGCCGGGAACCTCACCCTATTGTGCTGTCCCGACGTTCGGAGGGGTTGTTCTGTAGTGCGGGACAACCCCTCTGCGGAGGTAGCGTCGGTCTTCGGTCGGTCGGTTGGTCGGTTCGGTGCACCCGAAAGTTGGTAAGGTGGACGCAACTCTACCCACTAAAAACTGGCGAGTGCTACCAATGCCGCCTTTGTGCCTCACCTCTACGGCTAGTCAGTCTCCAAAGGAACGACGCGACGCCACCTTCACAGAGGGGTTGTTCCGCACCACAGAACAGCCTCTCCCAACATCGGGACTGTGCAATGGGGTGAGGTTCGCATCCTCGCCCCTTTCCCCCTGCTCTTTTGTCCTCTCTGCTTATAAGAGGGGTACATAGAACAACTCCCTCGGCTCAATTTGCTTCGCCCAAGGTACACCTTAGGCTATTGAGCCCCACCGCCACGATAAGGCTTAAACCATGGTGGGGCCCCATTAATATCTAAGGCTTCATAATCAATAAAGAAAAGCTTGTGAGAATGTGCGTGTTTAATACAGCGGCGCCTCGCGGTGAATGTACGAACTACTAAATGCGATTATGATTGGGATTCCATTCATACAGAGATAGCATTCATTTGCATTTAAACTAGAATGTTTCAATGGCGAACTTCAAATACATTTTACTTGAATTTAATGAATTAGTGATCAGGTTAGAATTAGTTAGCTATTAGTGTGAATATTGTTTTCTAATGTTTACGTGAATTCCATTTATTATAAGGAAACAATTGCGGATTTTATCGCGGTGATCATGATAAAGTATCCGAAAGGCCGGACAATTAAAGATCATAATAAAAAAAAAATCAATAAAATAAAATAATAAGCCTTTTATTTCACGTCACTAAATTGACATATTTTACTATACATAATTTTAAGTAAATTTATTTAAGTATATTACATAATATTATATTTTTATTTAATAGTTTAAACAAAATCATTAAGCAATATAATATTATACATTTTTAATTATGTTTGAAATTATTATGAGAACAAAGTATTTTATCTTAATAAGCCGCTATAAAATCAGTAAAAAGTTGTTTCAATTATAGGCTAAGATACGGGATGTAAAACGACCTTCACCAAGGTGTTTATTTGATGAAACGTATTTTATATTTAACTAGCTGTTGCCTGCAACTTCGCCCGCGTTACTCAACTCCTATATGTCACAGCGTGATGTCATATAGCCTATAGCCTTCCTCGATAAATGGGCTGTCTAACACTGAAAGAATTTTTCAAATCGGACCAGTAGTTCCTGAGATTAGCGCGTTCAAACAAACAAACAAACTCTTCAGCTTTATAATCTTTATATATAAAAATCAATGCCACTTTTCGTTGTAATTTTATCGGGCTCACCAATCCTAACCAAATGTTTAGGCTTTGTTCGGAATATTTAGTAGATGGTTTATGTGAAGTTTGCACAAAATCGGTCGAGCGGCTCTTCATTTATCACATTTTTTTAATTTAATAAATGGCGGATCATTTTGATAATGGAGATTTTACTGTCAAATTGAAACTTTTTCAGTTGGGGTCATATTGAAACTTTTTTCAGTGTTGACAGTACAACATTAAGTTTTAAAATAGCTAGCAATTAATAATATAATATTTTTTTGTTTAAATAAATTAATTTGATGTTCCATTTTTTTTTATTTCACTTTATACGTAGCGAAACAAGTACCGGGCCGCTAGTATTAGTATAGATTTAATACGTCAATAAATATATTGCATATGGGTTGCCTAACAAATTTTAGTCCAAGGTATGTTTAATTATAATTAAAAGAAAAAAAATAAACATTTCACCGGTTTGATTATTAGATAAATTCTATACCAATCGAGTCGTCGTATGAAGCCCATTTTTCCGGTCACAACTATCGGGTAGCCAAGTATAAACAGGTAAATCTATATCGGAACGGAAAAGAATAGGCAACCTAACGTTGGCATATTCTATGGGCTTCATACTTTCGATTGGTATATGTAGAGAATTTATCTAAGAATACCGGTAAAATGTTTTTTTTTATTATTATTAATGAAACATACCCTTGACTAAAATTTGTTAGGCAACCCATATGCAATATATTTATTGACATATTAAATTAAATATAAAATACGTTTCATCAAATAAACATCTCGGTGAAGATCGCTTTATATGCGTATCTCATACTATTAGTGAATACGTTTACTAATACTAATTCATAAGTAAATGTTATTAGTAGATACAGGTGAAAAAACAGTTATACCGTCGCGTTTCGTGCGTTTTGTGAGTTGCCGGTGGCCCATTGGGGGGATAGGGAAAAGGAGGGCAACACATCGGCATATTCTCTGGTTGTGCAGAAGTGTATGGGCGTCGGTAGTCTAAAGCTTCGACTGCTCGTTTGCCCTCCTATGATATAAAAAAACATTTATTCAAATATTTCATTAATCTACAAATGTTAGTTGTAAATGCCAAGCTGTATATTGTTAATTTGGCGCCACACAAACAAGTTATTAGAATAATTAATGTGATGTATAAAGCTGAGGAATTTTTATAGCTGGGACAATAGGCATGTTTAATGTTATCTAAATTAGTGAGCTTCTAGAACAGTGGTCCAAATGACCTTTGAATATATATGAACCAACAATCACACCACGTTAAAGCTCTTACGAACGTAGTACTAGATACTGAGTTCGTTAGTGTTTGTGTTACGGGTAAAATACAGAAATAAAAAGAAATTTATATAAAACAATTAATACACGTAACTCGGCGCTGACATGTATGTCCGCCATACAAATTATCTGCACTTGGTGGGATTCGAAACCACGATCGCTGCGTAATGTGCCCAGTAGACTGACCACTCGACCAGCCGACTGTCATATATTATCATTACATATAGAATGGATCTTTGTCATGTATTTTACCGTACCACTATCCTGCTTGTTTCTCCCGTCAAACAGCATTGCTGTGTTTCGGAGAGAGCAGAACAGGCAGTGTACCTAATTACTGGGACAGAGAATTATGAATGAGTTAATAATAATAAAGTCTATGGACGCTTTTACACCACGTCAATCTGGTCCCGTGGTAAGTTAATATTTTTATACTATACATATGTTTAAGATTTTTATTATATAATACACGGCATATTTAATACACATCCATGAACCATGAACATAGGAAACGTTTTGTTCCCTAGCACGATTCGAACCCGCTACCTCCGGCTTGAGCGCCAATGCGCTAACCATTGAGCCACAAAGGTTGTCAAAAAAATGAGTTGCTTGTGTCCAAGTTGTAAATATCAAAGTGCTTGAAAAATTTAATCATTTTTATTATGTACAAATTATGGACACAACACAATACAGACCAAACTTTATTTGTACAAGTGCCAATTAAGAAAAAAATACTCATCTAAAGCTTAAAATTTCCGAGACTTGCGATGCGACGTACGCTCTATCTCATTATCTCTCTCGATCTTTCTCACTCTCTTGCTCCCTACTCTCACTCCATGGCTATGTGTTTCATGCTATGTTTGCCCTTTCTCACTCTCTATCAATCGGCCTCAATCACTCTCTCCCTCAATCTAGGATAAAAACGTTGCATATTTTTGTGACGTTTCATCCGTTGTTTTTTTTTAGAAGTTTCTCTTCAAAAATAACAGAAATGCTGAGAAGCAAAGTAGCAACTGTATGTTGATAATGAACCCATGTGAACATTCAACATTGACATTTTAATTTATTTCAATCATGCGACATACTTGTTACTACATACCTTATAAACATACACTAATTAACTCATAAGTAGGATAACTTAATAACATCCAATCATTATCAGTCCTCTACCTGTTACGCTGTAGTTAAATATATTTATAGTTAATAGAATCAGGCGTTACTTTGCGGAAATGTATAAGATTAAATTATAATTTAACTAGCAATAACCCCGCAAAACACGCAGTTTTTACTGAAAATGTGTGAGTGCACGCATATGCATGCATTTAGCACCGCCCTCGTTTCTCACACTGCATATGCGTACACTCGCATGCACCACCACCCCACATGCACCACAACCACAGTAAAAGACCACCACCACACAATCTACGCACGTTTCGCCCCGACACCGAGGCATCCTCAGGATGATGATGGTGGTCTTTTACTACGTCTCTAACTAATCATCGTCATTAAACTTTTACCGCCCACTGCTGGTCCACAGCAATTCTATTAGGCCTCGTTCGCACGTGCATTTTTTTATCGAGCGTTAACAAAACTGAACGTTGGTCGTCAAATCGAATTGAGCATACGGAACTCGGAATTCGCGCCAACGTCGGGTTTTGAAGCGACGCTTATTAAACTCTCGTGCGAACCAGGCCTAATAGAATTGCTGTGGATCAGCAGTGGGCGGTAAAAGTTTAATGACGATGATTCCAGTCCTATATTTTTTTTCATAAAACGCACATTGTACATTACAAATTCTGACATATCAGGGGGTCGTCAGTTCGAAACTACTATCAAAATATTATCACACTATGCCAATATAGAATGCAACATAAGAAGATACCGCGCGGAAACCTTCCTGATAAGATGAGGAGTCGTTGACAGTATACAGTATGACAACCCTCATGGGTAAGTTACATCGCCGTGGAGGCTTCGAGGACTTGGTTAAATTCATACTCATCATCCTCCATTATATGTTCCACTGCTAGACTAACGTCTCCTCCTCGAAATCAGGCGAGGAAGCTGAGCCATAGTTTTTTGCACTGACACAATGTGGGATGAACTTCACACACCTTAAAAGACTTTTGATCTCACCAAGCATTTCCTCTCGATGTTTTCTTTTACACGAACAAGCGATGTCCTCGAGTGCACGACTTAATTTAGAAAAACCCCATTTTAGCTTCAGGTCAGGATCGAACCGAAACCTCTCATTCAAGAGGCCGAGCCCATAGAAAAGGAGGGCGGCGCATCTACGTGGCCTTGGTTGTGCGGATGTGTATGGGCGTCGGCGCTGTGAGGCTCGTTTGCCCCCTGATGACATAAAAAAATATCATTACCAAAATATAAAACCTTTTTGTATTTTAGGCTAACTGAAATAAAATCTGTTTAGTGACAATTATTAGCAAACAAAACTTAATATATTCTAGATGACACATAACTTTTATTTTTTATTTTTATTTTACAAAAAAGTTTTGAAGCATTAATTTTTAGGCTCTGTTGTTGTGTTTAAAGTTGATCGAATTTCGATCACTGAGCAACCACTAGTATAGATAAATACACAAAACATTTGTTTATATATTTTTGAACTTTAGAGGAAGAAAGTTTAAATGAATACAATTGTTCAACGGTAATTCGCAAACATTGCCCAATGGTACTGTTATGCACGCGTGAAGAAACTTTTCTACTATCGCTAGATACGGAAGATAACATTCGTAGATAACTAGTTTAGAAAATAGATCATGGGGTAAACGACTGTCTACAGTACGGCTAAAGGTCCGTGCTTACTGCCGCATTAAACTAAACGGTCTAAAGAAGTGTTTTATGATTCTATGATTCTAAAATATTATGAGATATTGGCTATTGCTAGTAAATTATTAACAAATAGAAAGGAGTAATTTAAGCTTAATTTATTTTCAAGGCATAAATTTGTTCTGTAATTTTAAAATTTCCTTGCCCATTCTCATTTTCGCTTTAAAAAGTAAAATTTAGTAAAATTAATATTTTAGCGTAGTTGATAGTTACTGCAGTAAATCACAGTTGATGATAATCTTTTGTCTTTCAATTTTTACTGTATTGCGAAAAAAATATTCTAAACTAGCTGGTACCCGCGACTTCGTCTGCGCAAGATAAGATATTGAACAATTCACACAATACTGTAAAGTTTCATTAAAATCCATTCAGTAGTTTTTGTGTGAAAGAGTAACAAAGATCTATACATACAAACTTTCGCGTTTATAATATTCTTAAGATCTGATCGAGAATGCATCGTATACAGTTTGAATTGCTTTTTTAAATGTACCTAAGAAACATGTCATACAAATAAATATATAAATCGCAGCGGTTTCGGGCGTAAACAGAGACCCTAAGAATAAGTTTAAGCACACCCACACGACATTGATAATATATTTTTTTTACCGGTGGGAGGGAAGCGCTGTGCCGCGCTCCCGGCTGCATGGGTACCACCGTCTTGCTTGTTTCTCCCGTGAAACAGCTTTGCTGTGTTTCGGAGAGAAGGGCAAGACAGGCAGTGTAATTACTGGCACCGAGACTTAACATCTTATGTCTCAGGACAGGCAACACATAAATGAGTTGCCTGGGCTCGTTCCCGGTATACTAGTTTATGTTCATGGGCGACGTCGACCACTTACCATCAGGTGGTACGTTTGCCAGTTTGCCTATCCAGCTAACATAAAAAAAAAAAAAAAAAATGAAATAATATGTAAATTGTGGGTAGGATTTATTATTCGAACTGTTTAAAGAATTGACAGCTGCGTTAATTTGAACATACTTTAAATGTAATTGATGAAACGTTGATACAAATTAGGCTATTCTATCATGATTACCATCATTCAATCTTTAGGTACTGTTCACTGGGAGTGATCTTGTGAGGCACCCGTCTGCACGGGTAACACCAACCATTTTTTTATCAATGGGAAATCCTTATGGATGCATCCTTCGGGTAGATCTTTTTTTTTTTTCTTTAACGCCGGGAAATGCTCTGAGGCATCCCGCGGGGGAGTGGGTCTCCCCGCGTGGGTATGTGGGACTCGCTGCGACAGCTGGTAAATGGACGCAGCTCTACCCACTAAAACCCGGCGAGTGCCACCAATGCCGCCTTTGGTGAGGTGCCTCGGATCTAGAAAACAAACAGGGCACCTCGACGGCTAATCAGTCCCGCAAGAGACCGACGCCACCTCCACAGAGGGATTGTCCTGCACCACAGAACAACCCCTCCCAACGTCGGGACAGTACAATGGGGTGAGGTTCCCATCCTCACCCCTTGCCCCCTGCTCTTCTGTCCCCTCTTCTTGTAAGAGGGGTACAAAGAGCCCCCTCGGCCCAATTAGCTTCGTCCAAGGTGCACCGCTCACCCTAGGTTACTGAGCCCCACCGCCACGACAAGGCCTGAACCATGGTGGGGACATAACCATCTTCTGTTATAGTACAACACATGATTGACCTACCCGGAACAATCCCGGCACTCGTTTATGTGCATGAGCGACGCTGACCACTCCTAGCTAGGACTATAGGTACCTATAGCTCTAGGATATAATGCTATATAGGTACCTATAATCCCCATCAGACAAAGTGATTAAAAGTGCTAAGATCCCTTGAAGATAAGAAAAATGCTTTTGTGAGATGTAGTGCCATGCTGCTTTGCAGCTGACTAAGTCCGTCACGACCGGCGTCAAGTAACAGCTATGCTGTCGCGTTTCGTGCGGTTTGTGAATTTTGGGGATGCGGAAAAGACGGGCAACACATCGGCATAATCTCTGGTTGTGCAGATGTGTATGGGCGTCGGTAGTCTAAAGTTTCGACTGCTCGTTTGCCCTCCTATGCTATGGTGGGGGTGTCCTGTGTTAGTCAGATCCGGGACACTCCCCTTCAAGCGGCTGAGGTGTACCGACCGGGGCTAACGGGGGACTAAATACAGTCACAAATGAAACCCAGGACTCAGATTGTACTCTAGAAGCACATTTTCTTGAGATCAAATACCAATTAAAACTATTTTAAACGCGACATTTACCATGTTTTTTTATGTTAGTAGGATAGGCAAACTGGCAAACGTGCCACCTGGTGGTAAGTGGTCGACGTCGCCCATGAACATAAACTAGTTTACCTGGAACGAGCCCAGGCAACTTATCTATGTGCTGCCTATCCTGAGACATAAGATGTTAAGTCTCGGTTCCAGTAATCACACTGCCTGTCTTGCCCTTCTCTCCGAAACACAGCAAAGCTGTTTCACGGGAGAAACAAGCAAGATGGTGGTACCCATGCAGCCGGGAGCGCGGCACAGCGCTTGCAAAATAAGTGGAACGGATAGTAAACATCTCGTTTAACAGTTACAATATATTGCATATTATATTACTAGCTGTTGCCCGCAGCTTCGCCCGCGATAACGTACGTTTACAGCCGTACCCGGATTGATGATGATTATTTTTATAGCCTAAGTTACTCTTTATAAGATCAGCAATTTTATTTATCTGTATAGAATATAGAATAGATATTTATGTACCCTAAGTTAGTTCTTATAACATCAGCTATCTGCTAGTGAAAGTCCCGTCAAAATCATTCCAGCCATTTAAGAGATAACCCGGAACAAACAGACAGACAAAAATTGTGAAAAATGTTATTTTGGTATAAGTATCGTGTATACATCCATATGCATTCAATAGTAAGCGGTTATTTTAATATTACAAACAGACACTAAGTAATTTATCTGTAAACATTAAAAAGTTTTAATAATAAAAATGTTCATACTAATTTGAAATCTTACACCAAGTAACAAGGCTTATACTTCTTAACTCTTTAACATTCGCAACAAAAACCTCGTGTCAATTACAAAGCAACCAAACGAATAAGTCTTAACAATAAGTAAATAAAATGAAACGCAGTAAGCGAATATGTGTCGCATTAGTTTGTTTAGTTATTAAGATCAAATAACTGGCCATGTTTATGTTAGCGGAGTTTAAGACAGGAAGATATTAAAGACATAATACGCTTCCTTGATAAAATATCTGGTAGCCCAAGCAATCTTGTAAGGAATAGCCGATAATTTTTATGCGTGTCTTTAAATAGTTCTCACCGATTTTGATACAACTTATGTATTATACAACCTATTTTATTGATTCCAGGTTTTATTAGTTTTATTTTGGTAGTTACTATAATGATGATAACTGCGTTTAATTCGGTAAAAATAGTTTTATTCAAATTTCATTTGTTTTTCATACAAAAATCATTTAACAAAGGGGCTTTAAATCAATGAAAATTATTATATTAATCCACGATTGACCCTGGGATAAGTTTGGGTAAGGTTTTAAAAGCTTTTCGGAACTATATTATTATTTGTAAGAATAAGAGGTAGAGGTAAAGTTGAGTGCCATGCTGCTTTGCAGCCAAATTAGGCCGGCACGACCGGGGTGGTACCTCTCGCCCACATAACACTAGGTTCAAGTGACAGTTATGCTGTCACGTTACGTGCATTTTGAGAGGTTCCGGTGGCCCATTGGGGGGGGGGGTGGCGAAAAGGAAGGCCCCACCATAGTTAAGGCCTTGACGGTGGCGGGGGGCGCAGTAACCTAGGGTGAGCCGCTGCACCTTGGGCGAAGCTAATTTAGCCGAGGGGCTAATAATAATAATAATAATAATGGGGTACAAAGAGCTTCTTATAAGAAGAGGGGACAAAAGAGCAGGGGGCAAGGTGCGTGGACGGGAACCTCACCCCATTGTACTGTCCCAACGTTGGGAGGGGTTGTTCTGTGGTGCGGGACAACCCATCTGTGTAGGTGGCGTCGGTCCCTTGGGGGACTAGCAGTCGAGGTGCCCTATTTACTCACTATATCCAGGGTACCTCACCAAAGGCGGCATTGGTGGCACTCGCCGGGTTTTAGTGGGTAGAGCTGCGTCCAACTTACCATCTTTCGGGCGCAGCGAGTCCCTCATACTTGTGGGGAGCCCCCACTCCCCCACGGGACGCCTCAGGGCATTTCGCGGCGTAAAAAAAGGAGTTCTCCTTTTCTGTTTTATTACAGCTATTTGTCGGAATATCTGTTACGAACAAAGTCACAGGCTATCATAAATTGTTAGATGTAATGAACAAGAACGCTTGTGGGTCAATAGAAATCGACGTATTTATTTAATTAATGAGAATAAAAATAAATCTTGCTTTAATGATCAGGCGACGGAGAATTTACTGCACAATATAAAGTATTACGTAACCCAAACGTTTGTTAAGATACGAGTCAGAGAAACTGTTAAGTCAACAACTGTTTACTACTGTATTGTATTCAGAAGTTGTTTTTATTGTAGTAAGTATATTGATATTACTTGAATAACTTGAAATAAAGAAACTTTATTACAATGTAAGAGTATATTAGTACATCCGATTTGAGAACCTCCTCCTTTTTTAGAAGTCGGTTAAAGTGTTAAACAAATATTGGATACAACTTAGGCCCAGCACAACCTCGAGGTGTGCTCGAGATAGGCGGTGCTGCGTCACGTCAGTCATCGGAGGGGACTTATCTCTGCCAAGCGTCATCACCGCGATGCTTGGTGACGACGAGTCCTGGCAGCGATGGTCTCCTTGTCCCTCTTGGTCGCTGAGGTAATCCTGTTGCCTGCAGTTGCGGGACCCTATAAAGTGGCTGAAGGCACTCGCAGGTGTTTGGGTAGTGCACTCCCAAGTGCGAGTCCCACATAGGGTCAGGAACCTACCCGGTAACCTGGCTACATGCGAAATGCATTTCTCTCCGTTATCAAAAAAAAGTGCACAGACCAGATAGGCCCAGCAACATTGCCTTTTTTAGGCCTACATACTTCTTCAGCCTTTCTAATGGAAATAGATTTTTATCATAATATTGTACTTATTTAGATTTCACACATTATAAGAAAACTTATTTTTAAAAAGTTTATTGTGAATTTCACATTCCCGATGTTTCGGATACTTTACAGCTGATCGATTCATTTGTCACACTTCAAACAGCGTATCTATGTTGACGGTGAAATGTTAAACATTCAACAATTTTATTGGACCTTCGTGTTTATATTTATTGACCATCTCCACCCAAGTCCGCTGTAAACAAGACGAACACATCCGACATGCTTTTCTATGTCCAAGAAACACGAATCTATTTGCAGATGAAACTTTGACATGTGCTAAAATTATTTTGCATAAATATGGACGTCTTTGGAAAAGAAATCGTTATGTACTTCTTTGATTTTCCAATATCTTATTATCAATCTTTTCATGCGTGTAGTGAGAGCGACGTTGGCCTAGTGGGTATGGGCTCGGCCTCTCGAGTGAGAGCCGAGAGGTTCGGGTTCGATCCTGACCCACCCCGCGTCCCTGTGATGCCTAGAAATGGGTTTTTCTAAATTTCTACGTGCACCTGAACATGAAATCATTGCTTGCTCACCGGTGAAGAAAACATCACGAGGAAACCTGCATGCCTGATGAGATTAAAAGTATTTGAATTGATGATGTGTGAATTTCACGAACCCGCATTGGGACAGCGCATCGGTGAACTATGGCCCAAAACCCTCCTCGCCTGATTTCGAGGAGGAGACCCGTGCCCAGCAGTGAGACATATAAGGATTGATATTATTATAATCTTATATTATAATCAAGCATTGATGAAATTTCGATAAAATCTTGTAGGTAGGTAACCTAAGCTGAATTTATCTCCTTACAAAAATTTTGTCTTGAATTTAGCATAAAAATGTCGTAATATTAATGACATGATATATTATATTTTTTAATTGTTATAGATATATAATAATTAAGAGGTAGCTTTGGGCATTTGGATATAAAGTGCAGCCGGTAGAGGATTAAGTGGACAAGCTAACATAGATTAATTAGGTGACGTTCCCATGACGTTCCCTAGACCTTTTCAAGTTGCCGACTCAGTTACTCTCATGAATATGTCCTCGAAATTCGGTCTCAGAATCAATTTTATTATCAAAAAATCTATATTCTAATTCAAAGGTTGCATCAGCTATAAAATTTGGTCTCGTAAATCTTAATTGGAAGTGTTACAACGTGACATCTCCTGCACATGATGTCATCGGGTTCCGCCCAAACGGAGCGAATAATCACTATTTACCTCAATTACGTATTAAACTTCCAATATGAGTGTTTTCTAGTCAATATCAACCCAAACTCTTCGTCGTGAGGACTAAAATACGGTGTGTGGTAATACAAACAAGAATTGTACATTCAGACAATAGTGATTATGAAATGTACACAAAAATCTGTCAAGTGTGTGTGAGGTCACGTTTGAAGTAGAGTTCCGTTTGTAAAGAAAGTGTGGAAATTAAAGGTATAAAATTTTAATTTCATTTTTTTATGATGATGGGGCAAACGAACAGTCTTAGACATCCTATACACCAGACTCTGGTGACCAGAGGATTAGCAGGCTTATTGCTTGGCCTTTATATATTTAGATACGAAGTAGGGGTCGAAAATCTATAAAATAACTTTCGTTTGCTAATGTTAATATTTTTGTAATATGAACAGAAATAAATGGAAAAAATATTTATTATCAGTCTATATCCGTCCACTGCAACGTATCTATATTAATATTATAAAGCTGAAGAGTTTGTTTGTTTGTTTGTTTGTTTGAACGCGCTAATCTCAGGAACTACTGTTCCGATTTGAAAAATTATTTCAGTGTCAGACAGCTTATTTATCGAGGAAGGCCATAGGCTATATATATAGGAGTTGAGTAACGCGGGCGAAACTGCAGGCAACAGCTAGTATTAAATAAAAAAATTTGCTTCTAAATTCTTATCCACTATTCTTATTACTGTTACGATTTAGTATAAAACAGTTCATATTATATATAAACTCTATTTATACTCAATCGTAAAACTGTGTTTTGTATTTGATATATACAAAAAAAATGTCACTGTGAGCTTGTAAAATTCTGAACCCATTTTGATCCCTGCGTGCAATTTAATACAACGAAATTAAATAGGTAGTTGACGCTGTTGTCTTTCAATGATGACGTCTATCTATACCACTAAGATTTTAATATAGATAACTTATAGCCTGACCATAAAAATAAAACCCTCGCCATATTGCGGAAAATTTTGGAACTAATTTCTGTATGGACGATAGTATGTGTTGACATAAAAAAGATACAGTGGCGACACCACGCAGGGTGTATGTGTTTCTGGTCAGACTATAAACTATTATTTATTAAGATTTATTAAGAAAAAATCTGAAAACCTTTAATTATTTTTCTTATTATACATACATTAAATTTAAAAAAAAACGTTTTTCTTAAAGTTTTTTACTAAACACTCCGAGTCTAGAAGCCCTTGTTCCTTTGTCTTTTAGCAGCATTGCTTAAAATTGAAGCTTTTTCCCAGACACAGGAAAAACTTGAGCAAAAACTTGTGGCGCCGACCAAAAGTAAGGCAAGCACCTGTCGGTTCTACAATAATATGACGTCGTGATTTACAACAGGCATTTGCATAAAATAACTTCTCGTTTTCTCGAATATAATACCGACATCGGTTTACTTGTCAACTGGACGTCACCTATATATGTTTCTTTATTGGAAAGGGGGCAAATATAATTTGTTAACCATCACTGGGATAGAAGTGTGGACAAATATAGTTGACCTTGTGATACGTGAGATACAAACGCCATATTTTGTCGGTGATGGCGTTTATGAGAGGAATTTTCTCATGACCATGTTGGTCGGCAATCGCAGAATTCCCTCACAATCAAACATATCAATTCCGCAAATTTCAAATAGATTTATAGTCTATATTTTATATAATCTCAATGTCACCATGAGATACATCTATCTCTATCCATCTATCTATATCTGTCTCTATCTGTGTCATTCGTGTCATTTTGTCCTTATATGTCAGAAAACAAGTTTTTAAGGCTTTGTTAGGCTCTTGTTGAATGTCCGAAACTACTCTCGTAACACGATTTTAAGTCACTTTTAAATTTTATTTAGTTTGATTGCGAGACATAGAAGCATAAAAAGATCAATACTTTAATGGCCGTGCCAAATTTTTATTATATTTACAATAAATTAACCGGTAGATTTATATCTGACATTATGTAGACCTATATAATACTGTATCAAAATATTTACATATATTAATAGATATTTTATAGGTTTCTTCATTTTCAAATGGTATTAAGCCAATTTGTAAGGATTTATTGAGTTTTATGTAATATGTTTTAAATTTAGGACGAGTTGTCAAGTTGAATTAATTATAGAACCAGCCGGAGGTTCAAAGACAAGGTTTCTGATGAAAAAAATGTTCGTGTTATTGATTTTATCATAATCTTTGTTATGATGCTTTACTTGACCGAATCTGTCTAGAATCAGCCGTCTTGAAGTTTATTGAAAATTCATATGTGCACAGTGGACGCATAAAGGCTGATAATGATGAGGATTATAATGTGTTTGCTGCTTTGACGGCCTATAAGGGATACGCTATCCAACTTGGTTCGGCCCTTTGAATCTTATTCTCGTATCAATTCACCAAACTTACTGTAACATAATATTTAAGCGTTCTGGTTAATGCTTTTTTTAACCGACTTCAAAAAGGAGGAGGTTATTCGTTATAAGCGAGTTTGATATGAGCGATTGATGACAAAGTACGGACTTTCAACTACATGGGTTCCCACTAGTTCCAATATTACTTTAGGCCCGTTCTGGATATAAGTTTGCATACGGGGTAGAAACGCATAGGTTCCTTTTAAGCTGCTTCAAAAACTAGTTCACTCGAACTCTTTATAGGACTCTAGTGAATCTATCTGATCATAAAGAAACCTCATTATCATCATCATCATCCTTTATCCATCCACTGCTAAACCTGACCTCCTTCAATGAACACTCCCTTCCCTCAACACTCGCGTCTGGCCGGCCACTGTACGGAGATCGTTTTCCCATCTAGTTAATGGCCGATCAACACTTTGTCTACCTAAACGCGGCCTTATTGGCCCATGGGTGACCATTATATAAAATTTAAAATCGAAGAAAAAATATTTTGCATCATTATAATGAATTATTGTACATCATTACATAGTGATGGTAAGATGTAAGGACTGTGTATACTTGTAAGACTTTTTTTTTTTTTCTTTAACGCCGGGAAATGCTCTGAGGCATCCCGCCTTGGGAGTGGGTCTCCCCAGGTGGGTATGTGGGACTCGCTGCGCCCGAAAGATGGTAAATGGACGCAGCTCTACCCACTAAAACCCGGCGAGTGCCACCAGTGTCGCCATGGTGAGGTGCCCCGGATCTGTTAAGCTAACAGGGCACCTCGACGGCTAGTCAGCCCCGCAAGGGACCGACGCCACCTCCACAGAGGGGTTCTCTAGCACCACAGAACAACCCCTCCCAACGTTGGGACAGTACAATGGGGTGAGGTTCCCATCCTCACCCCTTGCTCTTTTGTCCCCTCTTCTTATAAGAGGGGTACAAAGAGCCCCCTCGGCTCAATTGGTTTCGCCCAAGGTGCTGGGCTCACCCTAGTCTACTGAGCCCCACCGCCACGACAAGGCCTGAACCATGGTGGGGCTACTTGTAAGACCTGTTACTACATCTAACAATAAAGAGTTTTGAATTTCAATTGGAATCCCCTTATGGCGCATGGACCACCCTAAACGAAAGAATCCTAAAGAAACCCAAAAAAAAAATTTTGGAACACAATTGCTTTCAAGATCATAACGAGTTCCTCAGTCTTCAGTAAGCAGATTACTTGTATACAAAACAAAGTAACTATGCTACAAAAGTTTTGCGGAGGCGTAATCCTTTCTTAACGTATTGTGTTGATGTGTTGTGAAATCTCACTTATATTATCATCATCACCCCGTTTTATTGTTTGAGGTAGTTTTTGTTACTTGTACCATAGGAGGGCAAACGAGCAGTCGAAGCCTCTTGGCGACTATCGATGCCCATACACATCTGCACAACTAGAGATTATGCAGATAAATTGCCCTCATTTTCCCTATCCCCCCTATGGGCCACCGGAAACTCACAAACCGCACGAAACGGTATTATGTGAGCGAGAGGTACTACCCCGGTCGTGCCGGCCCTATACGGCTGTAAAGCAGCATGGCTCTAACTCTTACAAAAAATATCTATTTGTATTAAAAATATATCAGCTTTTATATATTATCCATTAGATATACAAACAGGCATGTTAAAAACCTTATTGTAAATGGTGAAAGAAATTCATTCATGCTTTGCGTATCCTGACGTAAGATGATAGGTCTTGGTGTTAGTAATTGGATTACATTTAGTATAATTACTGACAAGTCTCGGTGCCAGTAATTCCACTACATTAAGTGTAATTATTAACAAGTCTCGGTGCCAGTAATTCCACTACATTTATTGTAATTACTGACAAGTCTCGGTGCCAGTAATTCCACTACATTAAGTGTAATTATTAACAATTCTCGGTGCCAGTAATACCACTACATTTATTGTAATTACTGACAAGTCTCGGTGCCAGTAATTCCACTACATTTAGTGTAATGACTGACAAGTTTCGGTGATTCCTGTCCTTCTTTACGAAACACAGCGAAGATGTGTCACGGTAGAAATGAGCAGGATGGATTCTTCCATTTAAAACCAGATGTGTATTGTTTGGGCAAGAGCGGGTAGAGATTAGGAAAAGGTTGGTGAAAACTACAATAGAGCCTCCAGGATCTAAGAAAAATTCTATACAGTTTTTGTGAGTCTGGGTCGAGTAACTGATCCCCATTAATTATTATATAAATAGTCAAATATGATGAATATAGCGTGAGGATAACGTTTTCCGGTTCTGCTGGTATCCGATAATAACACTGATCTCATTCCTATCGAGTAAAATCAACAAAATATCTTCCACCTATTATTATTAATAAACTAATCTATCATAACCGCTATCCAGCAATTTTCTCCTT
The DNA here is from genome assembly GCA_963853865.1 of Helleia helle. Lineage (NCBI taxonomy): Eukaryota > Metazoa > Arthropoda > Insecta > Lepidoptera > Lycaenidae > Helleia > Helleia helle. Next base: position 10,155,219 of record OY971433.1, on the reverse strand, counting down.
AATCGATATACGCAATTTAAACAAGCTTATCTGTAATTATTGCAGAAGGATTTATTAGATTCCTTTATTGGTTTTAATTTAGTTTACTGCACCAATTCAGATCTTCTGTTGATTTTATTACTAATTCATGATCATCAACCATGACCGTTCTTTTCTGACACATCTAGGTGAAATAGATGGAGGAGGCTACAAACTTCCCCACCATGGTACAAGACTTGTAGCGGCGGTGGGTCTCAGTAGCCTAAGGTGAACCCAGCACCTTGGGCGAAGTAAATTGAGCCGAAGGAGCTGCTCTTTGTACCCCTCTTATTAAAAGAAGAGACAAAAGAGCAGGGGGACAAGAGACGAGGATGGAAACCTCGCCCCATTGTACGTATCCCGACGTTGGGAGGGGTTTTTCTGTGGTGTGGGACAATCCCTCTCTAGGGGTGCCCTGTTTGATTAGGTCCAGGGCACCTCACCAAAGGCGGCATAGGTGGCACTCGCCAGGTTTTAGTGGGTAGAGCTGCGTCCACCTTACAACCTTTCAGGCGCAGCGAGTCCCACATACCCGCCTGGGAAGACCCATTACCCCGCGGGATGCCTCAGAGCATATCCCGACATAAAAGAAAAAAAAGGCTACAAAGTTGTTTTAAATGGGTATTTATTATTGTTGTTGGTATTTGTTAAACGAAAAGAAAAAAAAGAACGAGTCAAAGATATTAATTATTAGCTAAAACATACATATTAGTCAATTTCAAAAAACATTAATTACTATTTACGTTTGCCAGCATTTTGTATCAATTTATTACCTATACAAATTTCAATAATATTTCAACTCCACTGAAGAACTTAATTCATTTCACCTTGGGAAGAGAGCGTAGGCTATGCATAGCACTGATGTCATGGATCTCCTCAAAATAAAGGAAAGAGGCCACTGTTCATCTGTGCAGAACTGACTGACGTACTTTACACACCCTAAAAAATTTAAATCTCAGATGTATTTCGTCACGAAAGTTACGTTCAGTGAGCAAGTAATATAGAAACTGCAAAAAAAAATGCATTTTTTTTTTCAGGGTTGAGTTAGGACCCACTCCTGGAGCAGTAGATTGACCGGCGGCACGGCATCATTACCTTCCACCTTGCACAGATCTTGACGGGGCACGGCTGCTTCGGAAGGTATCTGTGGAAGGTGGGAGGGGCGGAGGACTCGCCAGGGTGTCATCACTGTAGTAGCAGTGAAGACACTGCAGACCACACCCTGGCGGAGTGCTCAGCTTGGGCGGAGGCAAGGGCGCCCCTCATCGCTGAGGTTGGCGCGGACCTGTCGCTCCCTGCGGTCATCCGAGCGATGACTGTCAGTGAGAGCACATGGCAGGTGGTCCTTTCCTTCTGCGAGGACGTGATGTCGCAGAAGGAGGAGATGGAGCGGGAGAGGGAGCGCACTGGCGCCTCATCCCGAAGGAGAACACGGCGGCGACAGGCGGTCGCACCGCCGTGATCCACCACGCGCGCGTAAGGTCCGAGCTATAAGGCACCCTTATGTGTTCAGTGTGCCTTAAGCGGAGTAGGAGGAGGGGATGCCAACCCCCGCCTCCAGAGAAGAGTGCCGGGTGGCACACCGTTGTGGCCCGGTGCGGACGTCCACAGCTCTCGCGCCGGATCATTCAGACGACAAGGAGAACACCGCTGGGGTTTAGTGGGTAGAGTCTGCGTCCACCTTACCATTTTCTCGGACGCAGAGAGTCCCATATAACCCCCGGGCCCCCCGGGCCCGGTGGTATGCCTGAACGCATTCCCCAGCGAAAACAAAAAAAAAATGGACCCACTCTTGTCCCCACCATAGTTCAAGCCTTGTCGTAGCGGTGGGGTTCAGTAGCCTAAGGTGAACCCACCACCTTGCACGAAGCAAATTGAGCCGAGGGAGCTGTTCTTTGTCCCCCTCTTATAGGATGAAGGGACAAAAGAGCAGGGGTAGTACAAGGGGTGAGGTTCCCTGTGCTGTCCCGAAGTTGGCAGCGGTTGTTCTGTGGTGCGGGACAACCCCTCAGTGGAGGTGGCGTCGGTCCCTCGAGGGACTGACTAGCCGTCGAGGTGCCCTGTTTACTCAACTGACCCGGGGCACCTCACCAAAGTCGGCATTGGTGGCACTCACCTGGTTTTAGTGGGTAGAGCTGCGTTCACCTTACCATCTTTCGGACGCAACGAGTGACGAGTCCCACATACCCGCCTAGGGAGTCCTCGCTGCCCCGCGGGATGCTTAAGAGAATTTCCCGGTGGGATGAGAAAAAAGGTAAGGCATGTAAGGATTGTTGTAGCGCAATAAAAAGTCCCGTGTAAGCATTGTTATGTTTATGACGTTTATCATTTTCAATTTCGTCTGCCAGTGCCAATTCAATCTATACCAATAAAGTCTGCGAAGGCTTGGAAACAGAGGCCGTACGAATTAAATAGAGCACTAAATCAATGTTAATAGTTCCTGGCAATCAGACAAAAGATATTGTACGTACATCGGTGTGAATGTGGTGTGGCCTATATTGTGGGCCACTGATCCGAAACGACCAACCCGAGTTGCGACAGACAGACAAAGCTACGACTGTGTCACCAAACGGTTAACAGTGATACCATAGATAAGATTTAATTACAATATTCAATAACAATTCTTTAGGCCTAAATGTTGAGAGTACAAAAGACAACTCAGATAGTTGAGATAAGATACGAGGATCCAAATAAGTTATTTAATGCCTCCATGAAATAAAATAAATTTTATGTCATGACGGAAAGCGAATGGAGCCAGGAATTATTAAGCACTTATAAATAAATAGGTTCAAGAGTGGAGGCAAGAATTAGGTAGACGAAGTGTTGGTCGGCCATTAACCAGGTGGGAAGACGATCGCCGCGCGGTGGCCGGTGCGTCTTCGTCTTGGCGTTCATTGAAGGAGGTCAAAGTTCAGCAGTGGACGAATAGAGGTTGATGATGATGATGAAACAAATAAATAAATATTAACTCACAATTACACCTAACTTAGCCCCGCCTTAAGTTCGTAAGAACTTGTACATGCTGTAACTTCATCTTCTAACGCTTAGCCGGCACCGGGTACCCGGTAGCGAAATGTAAGAAAATGACGCTGGTACGTGTGAAAGTATGCTCAATAATACATATAATAAGAAATACATGCTCATACAGTTCGCTACCGGTTACCCGGCAACCGGCACGTGTGAAAAGGTACTTAGGATATTTACAGAAATCATGATCGTGACCTTAAGTTGAAAATGAGATTTTTTCAATCGATAATAGCCGTAAATTGTAGTTTTATTACAAGGATTAATTTGGTAATAACAATCAACTTGAATATGTAACTCGTAAGATAAATAAAGTCCGACAAACTAAGTGAAGTCAGGTAATAAAAAAAGTGATAATTGGTCCTCTAAAATCGTTATTTCCATTTTATGATAAACCCACTCCCTAAATTAGGATGAAATATGATTCAAACGAGTATTATCACAAACTAAAATCCATCAAGCCCTTGAGCGTGCTAAATGGTGCTAAAGAAATGGACATAGGGCAAGCATGCTTTAAAATCTATCCCTTCTAACGGAGTCATATAAAAATGTAAATTGAAACAATTTTTAATGACGTTTTTATTTAAAACGACATAGGTAAAAGCTATACGAGTGAGTCTCCCCTGCAAACCAAATTACGTTTTAGCTCAACGTGTATTCATATCACTGCTTATCCCGACCTGCATGGAAATGGGTTAAGAGTGCCGCCTGCGAGGAACCCATTATGCCTGCTACTTCTCATGTCACTGACTTTCTTTTGAAACTGAGGGAACTGCGCAGTAAATAAAAATTGTTTGTCTGTAAATTTGGTTTATGGACGATAGTTTAACCTGACGTCATAACAAAACGCAAGCTTTCAATGAGCGTAACGGGACATTTTCGTGCATGCAGCCGGCGTTCATCAATTTATTAGACGTCGTCACGTCAAAAACCGACCAATACGAAGCTGACATACCGTTGTGTGCTCTTAAATATAGTGTCACATAATATATTAAACATAATGACATATTATGATCGAGGAAAACTCCGAAAAGGAAATAAGTAAGGATATTTGATGTAAAACATAATTCGCGAGCTTTGGCAGTTTTTTTTTTTACTTATTTTTTATTGATTATTATTATTAGTTATTATTGATTATTATTGAAGTTATACTTCTTCTGGCGCGTTAGGTAAAAATGATGAGAGTAAATTTTTACGATGCGCACGCGCACCGTCTCGAAAAAAACCGAAACCATGAAGTTAGCTATAGAACAATTTTCACATAATGACAGTATAGACGTCAGAAGAAGATATAGCTTTTTACTACACAATAAGCAAAAAGGTTAGTGTCATGAAATTGTACTATGTATGGAGTACAACTTCTAACGCGTTTACATATTAAGTACACACATACTTTTTTTTGTTATTTAAGTTTCATAGTAAAAAACACAAGAGTAATTTCAAAAAGGTATACATATTATTACGATTCAGAAGATGCAGCCCTGTGGCAAATGAACGAACGATCGCGGAGTCTTAATAGGATAATAGGTTTCCGTTAGACATTTTTGGACACAGAACCACAGAATAAATAATTGTACTAAAGTAGGGACCCTAAAAATACAAACTAGGTTGCAATTACGGGAATTAGGATAGCTGTCGACACTAAACCAGTCTTAATGCTTTCAGAGATTCGTGCCTTTGGGTGATAGGAATAAAGCATCATTACAGATGGCGTAAGCGTGTATTTATGGCCAAAATCGAAAAGATCTAGAATAATCACCCCATAGATATCACAAACTTTGGAAACACAGTAATAAGATGACTGATAAGGCTAAATAGTTTAAGTTGGAGCCAATAAAACATTTTAGAATGCTGGAAACTTATGGGGTTTAATCAAAATGGCAATATTAATGTTGATTTTACAATTTAAATTGAGTAAAAGAAGTGTTCGTTGACCTTTGTGTGTTGGTGTGAAGACGATCTCCGTGCAGTAACCGGTCCGTCTTGGATGCGAGTGGTAAGGGATCGGTCGTCTTGGCGTTCATTGAGGGAGATCTATGTTCAGCCGTGGACGAATATAGGCTGATGATGATGATGAATATTTTTTTATTAGATCAATTTTAATAACTTTAATATTACCAATATTAATATCACGTCTAATTTAAATTAAAGTCAAACCCAATAAGTATGCACTAACAAGGTATTAATGAAAATCCGTCGCCGGTAGCCACGTCGGATCCCATTAGTTATGCCACTTATGTAGGCCCGGACTCCGGTGCACGCCCAATTATTATGCTACACCAAACACGAGTTATTTATATATTTTTCCTCACTACTGTTTATGTTGCGTAATCTAATTAATGCAATTAACCACTTGTCTATTAACACGATTATTAAACATGTCTTAAATTTTGTCACAGGCATGCTTGGTTAAATACGTTGCTTTAAGTTTTTTTCTATGTTAGTTGGATAGGCAAACTGGCAAACGTACCACCTGATGGTAAGTGGTGGACGTCGCCCATGAGCATAAAGTAATATACCTGTAAACTGTACTAACTGTAACTGTAAACTCAATGTGTTGCCTATCCTGAGACATAAGATGTTAAGTCTCGGTGCCAGTAATTACACTGCCTGTCTTGCCCTTCTCTCCGAAACACAGAAAAGCTGTTTCACGGGAGAAATAAGCAGCCATGCAGCCGGGAGCGCGGCACAGCGCTTCCCTCCCACCGGTTAATTCATTTGATTTATATAAGAATCTTTTTAGCTTCTCTAGATATTCTAAGCAAAAATAGCTTTTGTATGATAAAGATATAAAGAAAGGTTCCACTCCTAATGTAAATATGTCAGGCTACCCACGACCCCACCATTCGATCTGAGCCTTGTCGCGGCGGTGGGGCTTAAGCCTGGGGTGCAATCCAGCACCTTGGGCGACCAATCGGATCCCGGGCGGCAGTTGGTTCTTGCCACTGCCGGCCACGCCGCTCCCCGGTACATAGTGCTGGGGGTGGTGGTCGCCATCTCACGTCGACATGGGGACCGCGAGGAAGAAAACCTCTCTAAAAAATCACCCTAATCCCAAAATAGGCTAGTGCGCGGCGAGGGGATGAATGGCTGGAGGGTCTCCAGTCGTTAGCGCACAACGTTTTGAGAAGACTACGGGTTCCGCTCGACCCAAATGAGCAGACATTTTCAATAATGAATAATACAAGCAGAATGGAAAATAGTCCCCGGAGAATCGGCGGAGGTCTGCCCCACGTACTACGGGGGGGGCACAACCTGCTTCGAGGGTTTGGTTACTCCAGACTCTCGCGACAACGACCTGGCAAACATAATGGATAATGATGCACGCGAAATGGAAAAGGAAGAAGTAGAGCTCAGGAGTGCGAGCGACTCCAATGACAACCGGAGATGTACTCGTTCGAAAAAGAATGAAAATGGAATAGGGAAGTTAGTATGTCGGGGAGATATAGTTTTAGGGGGGAAGGGATCGGGTTTATCTAAGAGGAAGGTGAGCGGGGGCCGCTTAAAGGGAAGAATGGAGGAGGATTTAGACTGTCTGGACGGGATGTCGGTGACGTCGTTGTCTGAGGCGGAGCTGGGACAGAAGCGCCTGTTCTCCGAGATGTCGGGGGGCTCCGGCTCAGATACCGAGACGGGGGCGAGAGTGGCGAGGAAGGCGCAGCCGGTGGCGAAGAGGGGGAAGGCCACCTCGCTAACTCGTGCAAGGGCGGCTCTGAGGGAGAGGGCCGAGAAGGAAAAGGAGGATAGTTTTGAGCTGGCCCTTGAGAAGCGGGCATTCAAGAAGCCCAAAGAGGTCACTAAGGAGGTGGAAGAGGTTCCTCCTCCTGACCTCGACTTCGAAAAACTGGGTGCGGAGGATCTGAGGCGGGCGGCCGAGGCTAATATAGACGCGATTCTCGGCCTGACCGGAAAATCGGTCAATCTTCGAGGGGGCTAAGCGGCTAAAATCAGAAAAGCCGCTGCATCTATAAGGGAGGTTTTGGAGTCCTTGGCGGGCCGCACTGAGTCCGAGGAGGCGCGAAAGCTGAGGGCCGACAATAGTCGGCTCCATCGAGAGCTTGAGCTAGTAAGGGAGGAGGTGCGTGCCTATAGGAGGGAGTATGAAGAGAGCCGGAAGAAGGCGGCCGAGAACAAGGAGGCACCATTGTCGGCCGAACAGATGCAGAGCGTCGCGCAGCTGGTCGGCAACATGTTGGATGGCCGTTTGGCGGCACTGCAGCTCCCGGTCGCTCCTACCTGCCGTCCTCCACTCGCAGGAGACAAGAAGGAGCTGGCAAAAGCCACGAGGGCCGCTATCGCGGCATCAAGTGAGAAGGTGACGGCCGTGGCGGTCACCAACAGGGTAGTGGGGCCGGACCCGGAGGAGTTCCCTTCCTTGGCACAAGCCTTAAAAGGCAAGGGGAAGGCCCAGGAGGCGGAGTGGACTGCATTCGGTCCCTCCACCTCCAAAAGAGCGGCCCCCAAAAGAAGGGAAGAGCAGGAGGCGGCCAACGCTCCTCAAGAACCAGTGGAGGCATGGACGGACGTTGTCCGTCGGAAATCCAAGGCGAAAAAGCCGGCGGCTTCAGCGCCGTCGCCGAAAAAACTGGAGGCCTCTACACCGCCGACCAAAACGCAAGAGAAGGCGGCTGCAAGGCCGAAATTATCGCTCCCCCGCTCCACGGCCGTAATTCTTAAGTTACGACCGGAGGCAGCGGCTAAAGGGGTGACGTATGTTGAAGGCCGAGCAATGTATTAACCTGGCGGAGCTTGGCATCGGCCCGCTCCGGATTCGCGAGTCAGCGACCGGGGCGCGCCTCATCGAGGTGCCCGGCTCTGCAAGCGGCGAGAAGGCAGACGCCCTCGCCGCTCGACTGAAGGAGGTCTTAGCCGAAGAGGTGGAGGTGCTCAGGCCCGAAAAGAAGGCTGAGATAAGGGTTTCGGGTCTGAGCGACGCGGTCAACGCGGAGCGCCTTGCTACTGCGGTGGCAAAGGAGGGAGGCTGTAACCCCGGGCAGGTTCGCGTGCGCAATATCCGTACGGGGCAAATGGGCCTGGGTACAGCCCACATAGAGATTCCAATTGCAGTGGCTAAGAACCTGCTGCAACAGGGGAGCGTAGCGGTGGGCTGGAGCCTAGTACGCCTCCACCTCCTACAGGCGCGCCCCAGGCACTGCTTCCGGTGCATGGAACTGGGACACGTCGCCGGAGCGTGCCAGTGTAGCGTAGACCGTAGTGGCCTGTGCTACCGCTGTGGTAAGGCTGGCCACAAGGCTGCCGGGTGCTCGGCGACCGCACACTGTGCGGTGTGCGCCGACGCAGGAAGGCCAGCAGGCCACGTGATGGGGGGTATGGCTTGCAAGCCCCCATCAACCCGCAGGAAGTTCCCCTCTCAAAAGAAGGGGAACAACGTGATGTCGGCAGACGCTGAGATGGCCGAATAATGTCCAGGCATCTCAGTGTCCTTCAGGCGAACGTCAACCACTGCGCTGGGGCTCAGGACCTTTTCCTGCAGTCCATGGCGGAGTGGAGTATTGACGTCGCGATCGCTGCCGAGCCATACGCTGTGCCTCCCACTAATCCACACTGGGCGGGGGACACCGATGACTCGGTAGCGATCGTGGTGAGGCCTGGAGCCGGCCCCCCTCGCAGTCAAAGCGAGGGGCCGCGGGTACGTGGCGGCGGTTCGGGGAGAGGTGGCTTTTGTCGGGGTCTACTTCTCACCGAACCGCGATTTGGCGGCCCTGGAACGGTTTCTCGACGTTCTAGGGCCGCTGGTGGGGCAGCTAGCCCCCCTACAGGTGTTCGTGGCTGGGGACCTCAACGCCAAGTCCACGGCATGGGGCAATCCGGTCACGAACCCTAAAGGGAGGGAAGTGGAAGAGTGGGCGCTAGCTGCCGGACTGTCCCTACTCAATACAGGGACAGTCCAGACGTGCGTGCGTTGGTCGGGAGGTTCCGTGGTGGACGTCACGTTCGCCACGCCGGCCATCGCACGCAGAGTGGAGGGTTGGAGGGTGGAGACGGGGGTGGAGACTCTCTCGGACCATCGCTATATTAGGTTCGAGGTGTCTCCAGCTCCCGTCCGTCCGGCGTCATCGTCGTCGTCGTCGTCCAGGGTGAGAAGTCAGTTTCCGCGTTGGGCACTCTCAAAGCTCGACCGGGAACTGGCAGAGGAGGCCGCTATAGTCGGCCGGTGGAGTCTCCCGCCGCTGTTAGAGCTAGGGGTGGATGAGGCGGCTGATCGGCTCTGCGACGCGTTCACCACGGTCTGCAGAGCGGCCATGCCGCCCGCGAGACGTCCACCCCCGCGGCGGGCACTCTACTGGTGGTCGGCTGAGATAGCCGGTCTCCGGGCCGCCTGCAATCGGGCCAGACGGCTTTATACCCGGAGCAGGCGGCGGCGCCCCCAGGACGTCGACAGGGACGACAGGCTGCGCAGGGTCTACGCAGAGAAGCGAAAGATCCTGCAGAAAGCCATTTGCCGAGCCAAGGAGGAGGCCTGGCTGGAGATGGTTGAGGGTCTCAACAGAGACCCCTGGGGTCGACCATACATATGGGCGCGGAACAAGCTCCGCGCCCAGTCGGCTCCAATCAACGAGACGCTCCAGCGGGGCCAACTGGGGAGGATCGTCGGGGAACTTTTCCCCGACACGCCCGTGGGCTATGCGCCCCCCAGGATGGCTCGGCAGACGCCGGACGAGGAGGGTGTTCCGCCACCCGTCACGGAGGCTGAAATGGAGGTGGTTCTGTCCCGCCTCCAGAGTAAGAAGAGGGCGCCGGGTCCAGACGGGGTGCATGGGAGGGTCCTCGCGATCTCTCTCGCGTACCTCGGCAATAGCCTTCGGGAGCTGTTCGACCGCTGCCTGCGGTCCGGACAGTTCCCGAGGGCCTGGAAGGAGGGTCGGCTCTGCCTGATACCAAAGGCAGGGCGGACCCCGGACTCGGCTTCGGCGGTGCGACCGGTGGTGTTGCTGAGCGAAGCTGGGAAGGCCTTGGAGAAAATTGTGGCCTCCCGGCTCGTTCAGCACCTGGAGGAGGGCCCGGGACCGGGACTCTCAGAGTCCCAATTTGGGTTCCGGGCACGCCGGTCGACTGTCGACGCCCTCAAACGCCTTCGGGCGGTGACGGTTGAGTCGGAACACAGAGGGGAGGTGGTGGTCGCGGTGTCCTTGGACATCGCGAACGCCTTCAACAGCCTCCCTCACAGTGTGATACGGGAGGCACTGAATTTCTTCGGAGTGCCCCCGTATCTAAGGAGGCTGTTGGAGGCGTACCTCTCCGAAAGGAGGGTAGTCTGCGAGAACCGGTGTGGGTCCGTAGAGTGGTGGCGAGTCGGGTGCGGTGTTCCACAGGGGTCGGTTCGTGGTCCGATCCTGTGGGACATCGGCTACGACTGGGTCTTGCGAGGCCGCCTCCTCCCCGGGATGGGTGTCATATGCTACGCCGATGACACCCTCGTGTATGCCCGGGGACGAGGCTATAAGGAGGCGGCGCGGCTGGCCGAGGTCGGGATCGACCTCGTGATCAGCCGCATAGAGAGGTTAGGGCTTCGGGTCAGACCTGAGAAGACCGAAGCCCTTCTCTTCCGCGGGACCGGGCGGAAAGGACCCCCACCGGGGGCTGCCCTCCAGGTTGGAGGGGTAAGGGTCAGGATGAGCCCCCATATCAAATATCTGGGGCTCATCCTTGACGGAGGGTGGACCTTCGGCCCACATTTCTCCATGTTGGGACCGAAGGTCACGAAGGCGGCAAGTGCACTGGGCAGACTCCTCCCGAACCTCGGAGGACCCAGCGCCGCCTGCAGGCAGCTATACTCCGGAGTCTGCCGTAGTATGGCGACGTACGGTGCACCCATCTGGGCGGATCACCTTACCGGGAGGAATAAGGCCCGGCTGCGATCGGCGCAGCGGGTCATCGCGGTAAGAGCGATCCGGGGGTACCGTACGGTTTCGTGGGCAGCAGCCACTGCCCTAGCCGGTGACCCCCCGTGGGAGCTCGTGGCGGAGGTTCTTGCCGAGATGCACTCCTATGTCTCGGATAGGAGGTGTCTGGATGAGAGCCTTACGCTGGACGGGATCCTGCGGGTTCGCCGACTAGGGCAAGAGGCGTTAATGCGGAGGAGGGGGGAGGACCTGGCGCAGCAGCCGTATGGCAAAAACCTGACGGTTGCTCTGCGTCCGGTCCTTGAGCGGTGGATGTGCCGTAAGCGCAAACCCCTCACCTTCCGTCTGACACAGGTGCTCACCGGGCATGGTTGCTTTGGTGAGTACCTGTGCCGGACGGCCCGCAGGGAGCCGTTGACAGTGTGTCACGATTGTGGCGCGGCGGTGGACTCGGCCCAGCACACACTCGAGGTGTGCCCGAGATGGGCGGCGCTGCGTCACAGTCTGACATCAGTCATCGGAGGGGACTTGTCTCTGCCGAGCGTCATCACTGCGATGCTCGGTGACGACGAGTCCTGGACGGCGATGGTCTCCTTCTGCGAGGCAGTAATGTCCCAGAAGGAGGCTGACGGGCGGGTGAGAGAGGAGGCCACCGACGAGGCCTCCTCCCGCAGGCGACGAACGGGGGTGCGTAGGAGGCGCTATTTAATGCGCCTCCAGTAACGCCCCTGTGTTCGTGTCGGGCCCAGGATGGGAACCTGGGTCGGTATGGCACGACGTCGTGGGGACTGCTTAGTAGCGGCCGGGCAGTTCCCCCCTACGAGGAGTAGTCTGGCCTTCGCCGGGGCCAGCCTGTCGCTGAGGTGATCCTGTCCGTTGCCTGCATATCCGGGACCCTCAAAAAGCGGCTGAAGGCGCTCGCAGTGGTTTTAGTTAGGGTGGGCACTCCCAGGTGCGAGTCCCACATTGGGTCAGGATCTACCCGAAGGTCCTGGCTGCATCCATAAGGATTTCCCTGCGAAAAAAAAAAAAAAAAAAAAAAAAAGGCTACCCACGACACCAAAGTCTTGAAACTACCGAGCATAGCTTCGCACCTTTCATATCCCATAGCTGAGCCATTCTTAATTTAATTCCATCCTTACGTTACTTCTGTTGTGAGATATAGTTTTTTTACCAAATTCCATTCTATATCAATGCGAAGCATCCTATAGGTTTTAGTTTGATGTAAATACGGACAGACGGACAACAAAGTGATCCTATATGGGTTCCGTTTTGTCATTTTACGGAACAAAAACCCAAAAATAACAGCAACGTCGTCGCTTAGGCTATCAATACGGGATTATCCGCCAATATTTTGACTGGCAGATTGTCTGAATCTTGTTTGGAACAGGCGGTGAATTAAATAAGTTTACCTATAAAGCGCTAAGGTTGTTGTTTTTAGATATTATTAGAAATATCTAGAACTAATATTATGTCGCAGCATAATATTAGAGGCATATTCAGATCCCCACCATGGTTCAAGGCTTGTCATGGCGGTGGGGCTCAGTAGCCTAAGGTGAACCCAGCACCTTGGGTGAAGCAAATTGAGCCGAGGGAGCTGCTTTTTGTACCCCTCTTTTAAGAAGAGGGGACAACGGAGCAGGGGGAGGACAAGGGTTGAGGATGGGAACCTCACGCCATTGTACTGTCCTGACGTTGGGACTGTTGGGAGGTGTTGTTCTGTGGTGCGGGACAACCCTTCTGTGGTCCTCTTCTGCCCCTTGGGGACTAACTAGTCGTCGAGGTGCCCCTGTTGCACAACAGATCCTGGACACCTTACCAAAGGTGGCTCGCCGAGTTCGGGTTTAAGTGGGTAGAGCTGCGTCCACCTTACCAGGAGTAAGATAACCAGATAAACAATAATGGCTAGCACATTTAAAATCAGAACAATAAATGTTTCCTCCTGGTCTCCCATTAACATTCCCGACGTCACTCCCCTCGAATTACAAACAAGTCATTAATTCATTATATTAAGTACACAAAAGATTTCGGTGCCGTGAACGTGTGTATTAGTCATGACTCATGACCAAATATTACCATATTTTTAAACAGTTGTTGAGTCTTATGTCACAAGTGATTTATGGAAAAAAGATACAGTTAGTTTTAAATCATCATCATCATCATCATCAGCCTCTATCCATCCACTTCTGAACATAGGCTTCCCTCAATGAACGCCAAAACGGCCGATCCCTTGCTACTCGCATCCAACACGGACCGGCCACCGCACGGAGATCGTCTTCCCACCTGGTCAATGGCCGACCAACACTTCGTCTACCTAAACGTGGCCTCCACTCTAGAACCTTATTGCCCCATCGGCCATCCGTTCTCCTGAGTGTGTGACCAGCCCACTGCCACTTCAACGAGATTATTCTTTGCGTGATATCGGCAACCTTAATTCTCTGTTTTAATTTTTGTAAATAATCAGCTTATAGCGGGATGCGCGTCACGGGGGATGGGCCGTCTTGGCGTTCGTTGAAAGATATTCGACCATGGATGGAAAATTCTGATAATGATGATGGTAATTCAGTAAGGGGGAGAAAGATATGGTTTTAGTCTGAACAAAAGAACTTACCAAAGGGTCTCCTCAAAAAAGTGAGGAGAAGGCCTCTAGCTCATTTTTCTCACGTTGTATTCCTCTTGCTTTAACGTCGAGCCCAGAACAATAAGACGTGGGAGGGATGCGTAATGTGAACAGGTGAGGCCTACTTAATGTGCCTCCAGTAACGCCCCTGTGCTTGTGTCGGGTCAGGATGGGAACCTGGTCCAGTTAGGCACCACGTTATCGGTGGCAGCCGGGCAGGTCCTCCTTACGAGGAGTAGTCTGGCCTCAACAAGACCGGCCTGTGGCTGAGGTGCTCGCAGGTTTTATTTAGCACTCCCAAGTGCAAGTCCAACATAGGGTCCAGGATCCCGGGGTAACCAGGATACATCCGAAATTTACCTGCGTCATTAAAAAAGATAAACTGGTGTTCATGGATGACGCTAGCTTACCATCAGGTGGTTTACCTGTCCAAGTAAAAGAGCCATACTAACTTATTAGACGTACCCAACTTAAAATTCGTGATGTATCGTGGGTGTGAGATAGTCATGTACCATGGTCTAAAATTGGTCCATTTCAATACCAGCAGTCCACGCCTACGGAGGTCAGGTCGCTGATAAGCATAAGTGGGATCGGTTACCGCTAGATCAATAAAAGCATTTTTATTATGTGCAGAGTAATATGTTTATTTTATCTATATCGATTTAATGGAAAACTGGTACTTATAAATTTAGCAGTCTATATTCATAGGAGTATTTGTATGTAAATAACTAGTCCGATTTGTATGTAAATGACTGTAAAGGCGCTACTCCACCGCAGCGCACGCAGAGCCTACGCATATGAGTTAAAATGTCAATTACAAGAAAATGTCATCTAATGCGTAGCGTGTCCGTGGGTTGCAATGGAAACATTTTCTTGCAAAGTGAGACGAGACAAACGTGCGTAGCCTCTCCATGCGCCGTGGTGGAGCCGCACCCTTATAAGGGGGAACTACGTTTACAGATACATCATAATATTTAAGAAAATTGTGCTTAGAATTAGGATATTCAAATTTAGGCATTTGGTGACAGTTATCCTATATCCTACTAATAATAAAAACGCGAATTTTGGTATGTATAGATGTTGTGGCTTAAATGAACCTTTACTATAATATAGCTTAGGAATTAGAATAACACAATATAATATATACACAATATAAAAAAATGTTGTGGGAATTGTCCAAAATCTAATCCTGTATTCCTGTGTTGACGTAATCGGGGGCACCAGCTAGTCAATGATGAATCTAAGCAGAATGCATGAAAACGTTAAAAATCCATGAAGTCAGTAATCAGTTCAGTGAAGAATTCATGTCGAACTTTTAAATGGTATTCAAATACGCTACCCCTGGAGTATAGAGCAAAAGCTTCTTGATACCAAAAATACATAAAAACAATATAATACCGGTATGACATGAGCTCAAGATATGACTATATTTTTTTTATGTTACTTGGATAAGCAAACTGGCAAACGTGCCACCTGATGGTAAGTGGTCGACGTCGCCCATGAACATAAACTAGTTTACCTGGAACGAGCCCAGGCAACTCATCTATGTGTTGCCTATCCTGAGACATAAGATGTTAAGTCTCGGTGCCAGTAATTACACTGCCTGTCTTGCCCTTCTCTCCGAAACACAGCAAAGCTGTTTCACGGTAGAAACAAGCAAGATAGTGGTACCCATGCAGCCGGGAGCGCGGCACAGCGCTTCCCTCCCACCGGTGATATATCTATATCACCGGTGAAATATCTATAGAATTAACAAAAATTGTCTGTTTGTAACGACAAAATAAGAGCTTTTTATTAATAAATGCACATGAAAGTAACACCGAACTTAAACAAAAAAACACATTTTTTAAAACTGTATATTTGTTTTGGCGGAAATTTCACTGGCAGATAGCTAATGTTATAAGCATAGGCTAAAAAAAATCCTACATGAATATTGACCTACATCAAAAATCATCCATAATACAACACTCACAAATTTGTATGTATTCATATATAATAACGTGTCAATGTGTATCAGTGTTGATGGATCTAATAAATAAATACATATAATGAAGAATATCGGTGGATCTAATTCAACGCAAGCAAATCTGCGGGAAACAGTCTTCTATAGAAAATAAATAAATAAATTGCGCATCCTAGACCAGTTTTAAGTATCGAAATTTTGAATAGCAAAACATTATGTTGATGAATTTGGCCTTGAAATGACGTTGACATGCCAACGACCGGTGTGAAAAAAAAATAGAATATAAGAGCCAGTAGCCTGTAAACCCATATGTTATTGATTATTGATTATGCTCCAGTTTTTGTACAGTGAGCGCTTATACCAACCATCCATGAGGGACTATAAGTCCAGCTTTAGCCTGTAAGCAACGATGGGCTAGTGGGTATAAGATCGGCCTCTTGAGTGAGAGCCGAGAGGTCCGGGTTCGATCCTGACCCATGGCTGACCCTGACCCTGACTCATCAATAAGAGACCATCGCTTGCTCACCGGTGGGGGAAACATCGTGAGGAAACCTGCATGCCTAATGAGGTTAAAAGTTTTTAAAAGTGTGTGAAGTTCACCAACCCGCATTCCCGACTTCTCGTACCTGAGCTACTCTTGTACCGCCTACTTCATGGAAGGTATAAAGGATCATTAAATCCTAAATAAATAAATGGCATCCAAGGGGCCGTTAGTCGGTAGGGGTTTTTCTGTCTGTCCGTCACAGCCAAGGCTGTGTCAAGCATAACCATCAGTTTCGGGTGGTATTGGTGGTACGCGTAAAAAGGTATGAAGGACTCTCACTATACAAAAACTCAGGTATAATCATTTGGATTTTGGACATTTGGATATCTGGCTACTGGCTCTTATACTATAAACAAATTTTGTACAATTAGAGATGTCGCAGTTGAAATTTAAATATTAACAAAATATGCTTATGATTGAACATTTTTTTCGTGTCTATCACAGATCAATAATGTGGGTGTTGAGTTGTTGATAGAATATAAAAAAGTTTTTTTTTTCTAGAGCCAGTATGTTCTTATAGAGTTTTTGTAGAGTCTCTCGATACTCTTTGTTTCAATTTCTTTCAATTATTAAAAGAGAAACCAGTGTAACAGATAATTGTAACTGAAAACATGTATAGTTTAGTACGACGAACTTAAAATCAAATAGTTTCCTTGGCTGAATTCGAGCTTGAGGCTGACTGACGTGAAGTATTAAGTTTTCTGACTATTTGCAACATTTCAATTACTTCAGCCAGTTTTAAACACACGAAATGAAAGTAATATTTATAAGCAGGTTGTTTATGTATCAATTTATTGCTAGCAAACGCAAGGGTACAAGAAGGCGGAGGTCCAAAAAGAGAGCCAAATAGACTAATGATGTTGATGGTGATGAAGTAAGAGGGAGAAAGATATGGTCACAGCATCGAGCATATAACCGTATAGTGTAGAGAGTCATAAAATTCCAAAACTGATCAGTGATTTGTCACTGACGTAATAGCAATTCAACCAACAAGTAATCTGTATGTACGTCCCATCGGCCAATCATTCATCAATGTCCATCAGTTGACTAATCAGAGCTCAGAACCGGCACAGCGTTACAGCACAAATTTGGCGCAATTTGTTTTCATACAAAACACCCAACATTGCCGCTCTATTCCGGTTATATGAAAAGTACATTCTGAACCTTCACAATCAAACGTACTCAAGGGTCTCTTCGAAATCAAGCCAGGATAAGACCTCTCGCTCATGTTTCCTCACGAATTACAATGTTGTATTTGATGATGATGATGATGATGATGATGATGATGATTATGATGATGATGATGATGAAACACGCGTGTTAATCTATAAAGTACAAATATACTAACAAATTCGATGTATTGAACATTTAAGACTTCTATTGCGCTAACTCGGTTTTATATCTTTACCAATTTTACAATTGATTTAATCAATGGGCCCTTCCTTATGGTCAAATAACACTTGTAGGACAAACGGGCACTTTGGGACAACTGGTCAGAAGTGATGATATAGTTGATTGTTATTGTAAAGTTACAGCTCTTACATGTGTTATAGAACATTATCATTTGTTAAAGCTAGAGAATTGCTCAATTTGGATTTATACAAAGTGGTAAGATTTGAAAGGAAGGTAAAGTTTGTGATTTTGTATGTAGGGGGTTATCTTCGAAACTATTTATCGAATTAAAATAAATCTTTCCCCAATACCATATCACTGAGTGACAGATGCTATAAAATAATCAGCATCACTCCGGGCTGTGAATCTAAGTTAACGCGGGCGAAGCAGCGATGATTAACTAGTGTCATTAACACGGTCATCGATCTTTACTAACAAAGGTCACGTCAAATGTTTCCAGCTCTTCGGATTCCGAAACGAGCAGTCAAAGTCTTTGGGCGACTATCGACGCTCATACACATCCGCATAACCGGAGATTATGCGTTGCCCTCCTTTTCCCTATCCCCCCAAAGGGGCAGCATAGCTGTCACTTTACTCTGGTATCATGTGAGCAAGAGGTAGCAGCGTGGCACTTCCGTGGAAAATGAAGAGCTGGAGGTAGTTGTTATATCTTGGACTATTCTATCATTCAGTATCATTCAGTAGGGAACATCAATAAAAGGAGATTAGTAGGAGAATCCAACTGGGGTGGGCAGCTTTCGGAATATTAAAAGACATTCCTCGATCCATAAAATTATCATAGAGCCAACCCAGTCTCTATTCAATCTGCTGATACTACTGAGTCTATATTATCTGAGTTTAGTTAACATATTTTTGACATGGCGTCTTATTAATCGATGAACGCCGCACCGCAACGCACTGCACGCCGCTGGTCTGCACGCACGAAAAAATGTCACGTTCCACCTGAGCCGAGAGTTCAAGCGAGAGCGCCAAAGAGGCGATAGAGAGACACGATCGGCCTTAGCGTTCGGCATGACGCTATCACGAAAAATTATCGTACGTAAACCGACTTTACAGATAACAGGTAGGTTAGGTTATATTTTGTATTTTTTTTATTGTAGGTTCTTGGTTTTGACGAATATGGGTAAACGATATTTTATTTAATTGGATAGGCAAATTCATCCTTACATATTAAGTATCTCTGACAGTAGTCACACTGCCTGTCCTGCCCTTCTCTCCGAAACACAGCAAACCTGTTTAACTAAAGAAGCAGGATGGGGGTACTCAAGCAGACGGGATCACGGCACAGCGTAACCCTCCTACAACCAACCTATAACCTATATTCACAATGTCAAGTTTGTTGATAATTACCTCTTCATTTGCTTCTATTCTCGTATGCATTTCTTGTTTGTCTTCTTAAGGTTGAACTAGTCGACGGCGCGAACTCCAACTAAATGAATGCTATCTCACCTGACATACGCAAACATATTGTGTGTTAGAATGAAATGCACAATAATTCGTTCCTAAAATGTCCTTTTAGCAAAACAGTTATTATAGAAAAACTTTAAAATGTATCTTTTTAAAATAATTTTATTAAAACTATTGAATAACTAAATCATATCTGTACGGGCTTTATTTTTGAGCTTTCGTGCTTCTGTAATTTCGGCTAAAATCAGTGTTGAAATACGAAAGTTTAGAAGCTTGTATTTTTTAAATGTATATTTTTTTACAATTTTGGGAACATACACACATAGATAACGACGAGATCAATTTATATTATACTTAGTTTTTCATGGTCAACGTCAAACATTGTAGTAATTACTGTTCTGCGTTTGTATGGAAAGATGAGCGACTTGTGTAACCTTAAGCAATGTAACCGTCACATTTC
The DNA here is from genome assembly GCA_963853865.1 of Helleia helle. NCBI lineage: Eukaryota > Metazoa > Arthropoda > Insecta > Lepidoptera > Lycaenidae > Helleia > Helleia helle. The sequence continues at coordinate 10,135,905 of OY971433.1, read as the reverse complement.
ATACGAAAAAAATAAAAAATCTTTTTAACGCATACACTTGATTCCGACGAAAGAACATTTTTATTTGCGTATATATCACAAAAAGCATGTTCGCTGCGACATAAATAAGTTTGACAGATTTAATGTGACGTGGGAAGAGCACTTCCAGATACCGTTTGCATACAAAAACGTTTATGAAACTAAATTCTTTGTGTCGAATAACAATGTTTTGTTGACAGAGAGAATTTGACAATTCTTATGTTGAGGTTACTATGGCATCCATAGATATGGTTTTTTTATTCATTAATTGCAATTTTTTTGTTATAAATAACATATTTTTTACGAATTTTATCAAAGTTCATTATGATACCACACAGTTAAGTACTCACCATGGCATGGTGTGTGTGTGTGTGTGTGTGCGTGTGGTGTGTGTGCGTGTGTGCGTGTGGTGTGTGTGCGTGTGGTGTGTGTGCGTGTGGTGTGTGTGCGTGTGGTGTGTGTGCGTGTGGTGTGTGTGCGTGTGGTGTGTGTGGGTGTGGTGTGTGTGTGTGTGTGTGTTTTTTTTTTTTAATTTATCGTGTTGCAAATAGAAAATAAAAATATTATTTTGTTATAGCTGTTGCCCGCAGCTACGCGCGCGTTATTTTATATTTACGGACGTATACGTACCGATGATGATCATTTTTCTACTTTTTTGTTATATCTCTAAAGGGAATAAGGCTGGGTTTTGAAAGTAAGCTCCAAGCGGCTTAAATTTTTCCGACTTTTACTTTCTTGTGAGTTAATCTTAAAAGATAGACATATACTGTCACGGAATTTTTTTTTAGATCATTTTAAGAGAAATAATTCTTTCACACATATTTTTTGTGTATCATGAACCGTTTTCGTAGCGCACGCAACGGAAACCCTCAAACATGAATAATTTTCCCCGTTTTTAACACATTTTCCACTGTTCCTTAGCTCCTATTAGTCGCAGCATGATGTTATATAGCCTAAAGCCTTTCTCGATAAATGTTCTATCTAACATAAAAATATTTTTTCAATTCGAACCAGTAGTTCCTGAGATTAGCGCGTTCAAACAAATAAACAAACAAACTCTTCAGCTTTATAATATTATAGTATAGATTGGAATTTGCATGAACAAAAAAAACACTTACATTGTTGGCTCTCATGAATTTCTGAAGGTTTGCGAACTATCATCCTAGACAATCTAAACTAGTTTAATACAGACCTTAACCGTCCTTATAGTACATTGCGTTATAAGCGGTGTCATTAAGTTCTTAGCCTACATAATTTTAATAGCATGTTTTTTTCTTGTCACAGATGCAATTAAAAGAGGTATTCACTACACCCATACATGGCAAATCTGTAGACCAGACGTTCATCATCATCATTATCAGCCCTTTTCAATCCACTACTGGATATTGACCTCTTTCGATCCCTGCCACGCACATCCAGTCAAGACCGGCCACTACATGGACTTCGTCCCCTCTAAGTGGGTCCACTGTGCCTGATTTTCAAAATTATAATAGCGGAGTACATAAATCTAATTACGTCATATAAAATTTTGGTTTTTAAAACAACAAATCCCTATAGTTAATGATGACAATACATCCCACTAATATTATAAACGGGAAAGTTTGTAAGAATGTATGGATGTATGTTTGCTTCATTTTCACGTAAAAACGATTGAATAGATTTTAATGAAACTTTACAATAATTTATGTCAAGGAGGCAACCATGTAGTCGTAGCCTAATGGTGTCTACCGAAACCATAGACATCCGCAAAACCAAAAGTTATAAAGATGCGTTGCCCTCCTTTTCCTAACCCTCCAATGAGCCACCGGAAACTCACAAATCGCACGAAACGCGACAGCTTAGCTGTCACTTGACGCCGGTATTATGCGAGCAATAATGTTATGCTAATAAGTCAGTGGGAGGAGAAATATACAAGGAGGCACATTAATAAAATTTACAAAATATGCTCTACCGAGGTCGCTACTGTATGCTATATTTGTCGCCTACTTGGAATACAATAAAAACTTATTTTAGATTTCATCGTTTTATTAAATGCATTTATTATTGTTACCAAATTTCATAGAATACTTAAATATCTTTTATATTTTAAATATTATGAGTATGACTCTATAAATTGGCACTAGTTGAAAAAAAAAGAAAGATTGCTTTTATATTTGCAACCTTTGCAAAATAACCTCTAAAATTAAAGTGTTTTTTTTTACTTCCTCATCTAGAGATGTACATTATAAATTAATTGGTCATTCTTGTTACAAATTAGTTTATGGAGACGAAGTGTTGGACCCCCCCATGGTTCAGGCCTTGTCGTGGCGGTGGGGCTCAGTAACCTAGGGTGAGCGGTGCACCTTGGGCGAAGCTAATTGGGCCGAGGGGGCTCTTTGTACCCCTCTTATAAGAAGAGGGGACATAAGAGCAGGGGGCAAGGGGTGAGGATGGGAACCTCATTGTACTGTCCCGACGTTGGGAGGGGTTGTTCTGTGATGCGGGACAACCTCTATTTGGAGGTGGCGTCGGTCCCTTGCGGGACTGACTAGCCGTCGAGGTGCCCTGTTTGTTTACTAGATCCGGGGCACCTCACCAAAGGCGGCATTGGTGGCACTCGCCGGGTTTTAGTGGGTAGAGCTTCGTCCACTTACCAACTGTCGGGCGCAGCGAGTCCCACATACCCGCGTGGGGAGACCCACGGGATGCCTCAGAGCATTTCCCGGCGCTAAAGAAAAAAAAAAAAAAGACGAAGTGTTGGTCGGTCATTAACCTTAGAGATCTCCGCGCAGTGGCCGGTCCATGTAGGATGCGAATGGCAAGGGATCGGTCGTCTTGGCGTTCATTGAAGGAGACCTATGTTCCCCAACATGGTTCAAGCCTTGTCGTGGCGGTGAGGCTCAATAGCCTAAGGTGAACCCAGCACCTTGGACGAAGCAAATTGAGCCGAAGGAGCTGCTCTTTGTACCCCTCTTATAAGAAGAGGGGACAAAAGAGCAGAGAGACACAAGGGGCGAGGAAGGGAACCTCACCCCATTGTACTGTCCCTATGTTGGGAGGGGTTATTGTGTGGTGCGGCACAGCCTCTCGGTCGTCGTAGGTGGCGTCGACAACCCCTGTTTGCTCAATAGATCCGGGGCACCTCACCAAAGGAGGCATTGGTGGCTTTTAGTGGATGCGTCCACCTCACCATCTTTCGGGCGCAGCGAGTCCCACTGTTCAACAGATCCGGGGCACCTCACCAAAGGAGGCATGGTGGCACTCGCCAGTTTTTAGTGGGCACCACCACCTTACCATCTTTTAGACGCAGCGAGTCCCACACACCTACCTGGGGAGTCCCCACTCTCCCGAAGGATGCCTCAGAGCAATTCCAGGCATAAAATAATAAATTATAGTTTAAAAAACTAAAAAACCACGCTTTTAAAACTGATTAAACTAAAAAATTAAAAATAAAACTATATAGTAATCAATTGAAAAATTCATATTATTGTACAAAACACGTGGGGTTGCTTGTTATGATTACCACAGATATAGTAAATTATTGATAATATGTTTACCACAATCGAAATCAAGCCCCCCACGCTTTTTGTATAATAATATGAATTTTCAATTGATTACTATAGTTTTATTTTTAACTTTTTAGTTTAATCAGTTTTAAAAGCGTGGTTTTTTAGTTTTTTTAAACTATAATTTATTTTTCACTTTTTAGTTTTGTTTATTAGATTTGATTCCTTCTTTATCGACTGTAAGTACAAAGCTATGCAGGAATCGTAATTGATACAAAAGTAATCGGGAGTAAGAACTCATTTTTAGGAGCCTGAGAAACGGCTACCACAGCCAAGGAAAGCAGCAGGCGCGCAAATTACCCACTCCCGTAATGAAAAGGAGGGAGTCCGAAACTGCAGACATGCGCAGATCACGCGATAGCTCTATCTTTCTTACTCCCTTACAGAGGATCCACAAAAGAATTAATTAATCCTGGTGGTCCTTATAAGGATATTGGAAAACTGTTATTAAATTATTGCATTGTCATCGGTCCTTGATATGTGTGCAAAGTTTCAAATTAATCAAACTTTTTATTAATTTAAAGTACTCAACTATTAACAATCACTTTAAAAATGAGTGAGAGACTAAAAAAAACACAAGTGATGTAGGTAACTTGCGCGCCTTACGCCTTCCTAGCATGTGCTATCCTGATTATCCTGATCAGGATATTGGAATAATTTTATCAAATTATTGTATTGTCATCGGTCCTCGATAAATCTACAAAGTTTGAACAAAATCTGGTCGTTAGAAGTGGGTCAAAATCATGTTCAAAGATTCCATTACATACATAGATACAACCCAAGCTAATAAAAGCGTGGTAAAAAAGGCCTATGTTCAGCAGTAGATGGATAAATGCTGATGATGATGATAATGAAATGTACATTATTCAGAAATTCTAGTACCTAGTTAAGTCATAAAATATTAACCCAGTTGACACAGGCGAAGCTGCAGGAGAACAGCTAACTAGCAATTGAGTATAATAACGAAACAGAAGTCGTATTTTCTCATTCCTCACACTTGTGTCATAAATGTTCCTATTCTAATGAAATAATAATTTGATAGATTTTCTCTATTATAATAAAGTAAAAGTGTGTTTATATTCCGTAGTCGGTCTAAAATGGTTATTGGTTTGTGGAATACTGACAAAAGGGAGAGTTTGCCGTTTGCAGTTCCTTTATATTAGTAAGCTATGCTACGGTTTGCCAATTAACACTATTACTGACAGAACTACAGGAATTTATAGACTAGCGTTTAACGCATTAAATGTTTGTGTGATGAACATGATCATTTGTTCTGTGTCTGGGTGTAATTTATATATAATATGTACATATTTAGAAATATATAAGTATGTATCAGTTGTCTGGTTGCGTCTATTACAGGCTCTGCCTAGTTTGGGATCAGATGGCCGTGTGTGAGTTGTCCCAACATTAAAAAAAAAGTTAAATAGACTAACTGGCGAATAAGTCCCCTGGTAACATATATACGCAAGAGGTAGAGCCATGCTGCTTTACAGCTGAATTAGCCTGGGGTGGTACAGCTATACTGTCACGTTTCGTCGGTTTGTGAGTTTCTGGTGGCCCATTGGGGGGATAGGGGAAAGGAGGGCAACGCATCTGCATAACCTCTGGTTGTGCGGATCGAAATCTCATCAAATCAGATCGGACACCGGCTTCAAGCTCGATGAATCAAGGCATCATCATCATATTTTATCGAACCCTGAAAATATCGATGGCATGATGAATATCTTTTATTCAAAATAATATGTCGAAACAATGGTAGTTAATAATTTATTGAAAACCTTAATACTTTATTTTAATGTTCCTCTCTCGCATAAAACTGTCCGTAATGCGTTTTCGTAGAATCATTAATCAAATATGTACTTAGTTAATAATTATTATAATTAATAATATTATCGCCTATTTGATGGCGCCTGTACCATACATTCTAAAATTGAACATTTTAATAAATATATCTATAGTTAAGTTTTAATTTGCGGTTTGATAGTTCACCGATATGATACACCTACGGGTGCTGTCATTATAAAAAACATAATTATCTATAAGTGTAAAGAAATATTTGTACACCTTTTCAGTGTTATAAAAAAATTAATACCGACTTCAAAAAATAAAATTATTAAAAAGTAATAAAATAATCGAGTTTCTTTAATTTTTGTGTCTACAACTAATAATCATCTTGTACTTCTTCACCGATTCCAAAAGTAACAATAATAACGTGGTAAACGCAAAAATTGTGCATTAGTAGAAGTACAAGATGATTATTAGTTGTAGACACAAAAATTAATTTTTATTATTAATTTTATTAATTAATTTTTTGAAGTCGGTTATAATTTTTGTTTAAAAATTTTTGTTTCTTAATTTTTAGTAATTCATTAAAGAAAGACATACAGAGATTTTGGCATATTTAACCGTATGAGAGCCCAACAAAAGATGTAAATCGTCGAGGAGTTCCCTCGACTGTCTATGGTCTCCATCATCAGACCTGTAATCGCAGGTATCACCCATATGGGTGCAAAGTTCTCATCAGTATAAATTAATTAAGTCCAATCACAAGGTAGCTACTTTAAACTATTTAGGAGTTCCCTTAACTGAGCTTTGTCTTCATCATCAGACCCCCAATCACAGTCACAATCCATCTAGGTGTAAAGTTCTCATCAATACAAATTAATCAAGCCCAAACACAAGGTTACTGAAGTAAATCGTCGAGGAGTTCCCTTGACTGTCTTCCAGCTCCAGCATCGGATCGACTTTAGACATTCATTAAATTGTAGTGCTTTAAAATTCTTAATTAAAAAAATATTAAGCGCACTAGTCGTTCCTACGAATTTTGAAAGTTTCCCTCGATTTCTCTGGGATGCCATCATCAGATCCTGGTTTCCTTATCATGGGCTATTTGGCAAGTATACCCTTTCAAACAAAAAAAGAATTTTGAAAATCGGTCCACACTTGACGGAGAAATCGGTGTATATACATAAAAAAAAATACCGGCCGAGTTGAGAACCTTCTCCTTTTTGTTGAAGTCGGTTAAATACATTCGACCCTTGAAAAAACAATCGTTTGGCAAAAACAGTGGTACTCAGACACTCAAACAAACGATAATAAATTAGCCTTTTCGTATTGATTGTGAATCAATGGTGATTGGAGAAATGATTTCTGTCACAATTGAATGACCATCAGACCACATGCGACGACAATTGACGTGTTTCTATTACAGTCATTGAGTGACAGTATCAGTGACATGTTATTTATATCCGCGGAATAATCTAGACAAATGGACGGGTCCAAGTTCGACCGAAATCAAACTTTGATTGTATCTTTGTAATGTTTAATCGAGTTTCACTCATTATAATGTATTTTTTTTACGGATTTTATCGCGTTTTATGAAGTTCTAAAGTGAAACTTTTTTTATGCATGAAACGTCACGAAAATGTGCAACGTTTTTGTCTAAGAAGAGGGAGAGAGTGAATGAGACCGATTGAGAGAAAGTGAGATAGAGCGAACGTCACATCGCAAGTCTCGGAAATTTAAAGCTTTAGATTAGTATAAATATAAACGAGATTTAAAAATTAGTTTGCCAAATAGGTTTCACTTCTATTGTGTCCATTTACGCACGCACGCTTTTTTTACATGCCAGAGGTTTTAAATACTTTACAGCAACCATGGTTGTTCCTCCCGTGACTATGGTTGCTGTAAATCTGATACTTTAAAACCCGCGATAAAATCTGTAAAAGTTGTTGTTCTATTTCGTTATAATGTGTATGCTTATTTCTGTCTTTTATTAATTTTCTTTATTACAGGTGACTCGTCAACAATACTGCTGGCTGTTCCCTAGTTCCCAGTCGTGTGACCTCTGCTATTGCCAACCCACTTTTTGTTAGGGGGCAAACGGACAGTCTTTTTACCTGGTGGTATAAGCGACATCCATAGAGAGCCGCTACATCATCAACAGGTGCGTGGCCGGCCTTTCGATTATGAATGCTCTTTTATTGATTTATAAATTATAATAAATTTTCTTAAAATCTATATTAGTTTTATTTCTTTATAACTCTGGATATAATGTACAATACAAAAAAAGATAAAGAGCATGTGATTAAAACCTCACAAGAACACTTAACACTAATTAAATGGACATATACAACCTAATTAAAACGGAGTAGTCGTATATGACAAGTATTGAAAGCATATATATCAATCACTCATATTTTTTGCTGCTTTAACATAAGTAAACTCGTTCGGGTAGGCTGCCTCGAGGAATCAGTTATAGCTTAATATAAGTTTGTTAACAAGGTAAAGATTAAGATGTAGATATATTTATTATTATTTCTTTTTATTAGATATTATTTTGACAGCTGGTTGAGTGGTCTGGACTGGACAGCGCAGCGGTCGCGGCTTCGAATCTCACCAGATAAATTATAATGAAAATAATATCTTCAATGGTTAATATATATTTTGTCCCGTCCTACAAGTTTTACAAACTTCGCAAGTAGCTAGTAGTCAACGAGATGTGATTATAACTTTATCATTAGTTATTTATTTGACGACCTCCGTGGCTCAATGGTTAGCGTGTTCACGCTCAAGAGGTTGGCGCTCCGGAGGTTGCGGTTTCGAATCCCGCGAGGAAACAAAAGGTTTTCTGTGTTCTTGGAGGCCGTGGATGTATATTAAATACGTGTAAGTATTATATAATAAAAATCTTTAAAAAAGTGTTAAATATGAAATATATTCTTTGTATGGTAACCGTCTTCCCGTCTTCGAGAACTTACCACGGAACCAGATTGACGTGGTGATAGCGTCCATAGATGTTATTATTATTAATTACTATTTATATTTGACATTCATTCATTCATTTATGAGATTTCATTTAAAAAATGGGCTACTATGATTGTGCACTGATAATGCAAATCTTTATCCAATTCTGGGTCATAAGATATTATGTTTAAAGTTTTATCAACGTTCATTTTTTGTGTCCTTCAATAAATACACAGAGTATTCACTTATATAATGTACTAGCTGTTGTCCCCATCTTCATCTCATGCTTACAGCCGTATGAGAATTTTGATGAATATTATTACATGTCAATTAGGGGTCATAAATGCTAGTGAGAGATTTTTTTATCATATAGATACTTTTGCGTTTGCCTAGATTTATTGTACTAGTAATATTTTTTTGACGTGATAACGTCTTATAATTCGATGGAGCCGGCTGCACGATCGAAAAAAGATGACGCATGCGGCGTTACCTCGCACTGAGGCGTTCCATTTTCTTATGACGTTGTCACGTTCAACTATCGTCAGTAAACCGACTTTACAGACAGCCGATTTTTTTTTTCAATAAATTGCCATAACTCGTATTTTTGCTTGATTTCTTATCTCGCCTTTTATTTCATATTTCGAATAGTCATGATCTCCTTTGTATTCCTAAAATGGTCAACCAGAGCGTATCCCAGGGATCATAAATTTGAACAGAAGCGCGAATTCAGGAATGTGTCCGCCATTCAACGGACAGCCCATAAATATGTCCAAGGCATTTTGACACCTCCGTAGAATTTCTCCGGGGGCATTATAAACGGCTTGATTCTAAAATATTCTGATTTCCTATTGTCCTTGTCTGTCCGCTGTCGTGTTTTGAACTGATTCAAACGGAACATTTTCGTCTTCATTCTGTAGTCATAGGTTCGTATCCATAATCCAGGTAGACAATTCGAATGATGAATGTATCAGACACATACTGTCCGTATCAAACCTCCGTCAGCTTCTTTATATAGTGTAAAATGAAGTCGCTTTCTCTCCCTGTTCGATTATATATTTTATAGTAGTAGATAGAGCGATTCAAGAGGAAAGATAATATTATTATGTATGTAATACGTCATGACCCGGTGCAGACATTTATATTCATCATACGAATTATCTGCACCTGACGGGATCTGAACCTGCGACCGCTGTGTAAAGTGTCCAGTAGCCTGACTTGATCAGCCGGCCGTCATAACTTCTTAAGCTTTATATCATACAAATACGAATATTTAAAACCCAATCGATAAGTTTCTTAAATCAGATATAATATTAACGTAAATAATTTCATAGTTTATAACATTTATTTATATACTATATTAATAAAAAATGTATTTCAGTTTAAACGAAATATTTTAAATTATTTAAGGCATGTTACACAACTCAGTCTCGCGCTTGGCAGACTTTTTGTCAACATCGTCTATAAAATTATTGACACTATACTTTGAGCACATGCATATTTAAATATGCAAATATTTATTTATAGCTTTGTGAAATTTCAATATTTTGTAACTAACAGTAGTGTAGGTTAAGAGGACCCTTTGAAGTGATCTTTGGCGATGGAAATGACATGATTATAAACGTAAAATTAATCATGTTGGGAATGTGAAAATTTTAATAAACCGCGATAAAAATCCGTAAAAGTTGTTTCATTATAATGAGTATAATTCGCGTAAATAGTAAACTATATATAATCATCATCATAATAATAATCGACAATCTATACAGTTAAATTCATTACATAATATATTAAGTACCTGGATGACCGAGCTTTGCTCGGTATTTTTTTTTTTTTTTAATAAAATGACATTTTCTAAAAATGAATCCTAGCTAGATCGATTTATCGCCCCCTGAAACCCCCTATATACTAAATTTCATGAAAATCGTTGGAGCCGATTCCGAGATAAGATACAAGAATTGCTCATTTAAAGATATAAGATATTGAGTATAATATCTCTAGAGACCAAATAAAAAAATATTTGGTCTGAGATACCAAATATATTTTTTATTTGGTCTGAGTAGTATCATATGCAATTATTAATATCAATACATAGTAAGAGTATTTTTTATTTTATTATTTGTATATGTATATAAAACCAACATGGCGCCGTCATAACTATTAAACTTTTCCGGTGTTGCCAACTTGCCACTAAATTTAACCCGATTAAGCAAGCCATAACAAGAATCTCCATGTTTTATTTTTATGATTAACAACAAAACTAATGTAAAGACATTTCAGATAACAATCGTAAGTTATAAAAAGATAATTTTATGGGTTGTAAACTTGATTTGTTTGCGTAAATGTTTACGCGTGTGAAAGATATAAGGCAGGCCGGATCGCCCACGAAAGGCCTGATCACGCTGGGCTACCAGCGAAAGTGGTATTCTATTTTCGATAAATTTAAGATTGTCATCGATTATGTAATTGTGAAAATCAAATAATAATTTCTATGTAGATTTATTATCAGGCTTAAGATTTTTTTCAGGATATAATTAATGAAAACTATCAATGCCTATCTCTGTTCACTGCAGAAAAATACTTCTGCAAATGAACTTCAAGACGATCAGCCGCCACTGGAACTAGAGTAGTAATGACCAATCGACAGGTTTATATGCATGTTTCAGTCTTAGTTAATTTTACATTTGCATATCAATTTTTTTGTTTGCATGTCCCTCCATTCAGTTAGAGCAAAAATACAAATTAAGAATTGTCACATAGTTCAACGACCATTCGTAACATAAGCTACTTTTTTCTTAATGAAAAGTGAACAGTTTTATAAGTTTTTAATGAGCTCTGAGCGTGTACTTGTCTCTACAAACTATACAATGTTTTATAGGACAGGCTGTCATGTGATACTACACGCAGTGGTCGAGGGTTCGAATCCCGGATCTTGATTCTCTCGAATTCATTCTTGATCTTGGGTTTCGAACCGTAATCTTGATAATTTGTATGATACATGAAGTTTGCACTGAATCGTGTGTGTCATTATACTAACATAATGATGATTTTTAATGCGATAATGAAGACCATCGTAAGAGGATTTTTCTAGTAACTTATGACTTAAGGCGCATAATACATTTAGTGAGGCAATTCTACTTGTATCTACTTTTCTGAGAGGTTTGATATTCAAATTTAGTTAACGAAAATAACAAATATATGTATAACTAGCTGTTGACCGCAGCTTCGCCCACGTTAACTTAGATTTACAGCAGTATACGGATTGATGATGATTATTTTTATAGCCTAAGTTACTCCTTATAACATCAGCTATTCTTCAGTGAAAGTCCCGTCAAAATCAGCCCAGCCGTTTCCAAGATTAACCGGAACATACAGACAGACAGACAAAAATTGTAAAAAATGCTATTTTGGTATATGTATCGTGTATACATCTATATGTGTTTAGTAAAAAGCGGTTATTTTAATGTTACAAACAGACACTCCAATTTTATTTAACTGTATAGATTTACTTATACTGTATTCACAGGTGGGAGCGTAGTGGTCTGCGGGGCTCCCGTCTGCCTGGGTACCATCTTACATCTTTCTCCCGTCAAACAGCTTTGATGTTTCGGAGAGAAGTCCAATACAGGCAGTGTAATTACTGGCACAACGACTTAACATCTTATATCTTAAAATAAACAACACATAAATAAGTTGCCTGGGCTAGTTCCAGGTAAACTCGTCTATATTCATGGGCGAAGTCAACCACTTACCATCAGGTGACACGTCAGTTTATCTATCCGAATTACATAAAAAATCATATGACGTCAGAAAATATGAGGAGTCGTACGGCGTACGTAACGTAGTTTGAATATTATTATTGCGGAGGGAGGGCACAGCTTTTAAGCCCGGAGCCTATCTGGGCGTGTCCGTTTGGCGTCGATACCTACGTCCTACTTGATAGAAGCCTGCAACAGTTTACGCTATGGTTATAAAAGCATTAGTTGCCCGAAGCTTAGCCTTCGTTGACATATATTTGCAACCGTATTTCTACTGACGATGATTATTTTGATAGCCTATGTCCCATGATATAATCTATGTTTTTATCAAAATTTATCATCATCGATTCAGCAGTTGAGGCGTAGTAAACAAAAACAAAAACTCACTTCATTTTTTTTTTGTTTTTAAATATCAACCCTTATATTATGTCCCATAATTAGGCACGGGTCTCCTCCTCGAAATCAGGAGATGAGCGTGTTGGGCCATAGTTCATCGATGCGCTGGCACAATGCTGGTGAACTTCATACACCTGTAATAACTACTACTAACTTTTAATCTCATCGGGCATGCATGTTTCCTCACGATGTTTCCTTCACCGGTGAGCAAGCGATGGTCTCATGTTAAGGTGCACGTAGACATTTAGCGAAACCCATTTCAAGGCACCGGTCAGGATCGAACCCGGACCTTTCACTTAAGAGGCCGAGCCCATACCTACCTACTAGTGACTTTGTCTTTACTGTTTTATATTTCTTTTTATCTATGGACGCTTTTACACCACGTCAATCTGGTCCCGTGGTAAGTTCTCGAAGAACTTGGGTTACGGGTGCCAAACAACGGAAATATATTTAATACTTTTATACTATACATATATTTAAGATTTTTATTATATAATACACATATTTAATACACATCCACGATCCAGGAACACAGAAAACTTTTTTAGCATATCTAAAAAACCTTAGTTTCCAGGCAATTACTTACTCGCGGGCGACGAACGGGGGTGCGTAGGAGGCGCTACTTAATGCGCCTCCAGTAACGCCCCTGTGCTCGTGTCGGGTTCAGGATGGGAACCTGGGCCCAGTATCACACGACGTCGCGGGGACTGCCTAAGCAGCCGGGCAGTCCCCCCTTAAGAGGAGTAGTCTGGCCTTCGCCGGGGCCAGCCTGTCGCTGAGGTGATCCTGTTGAATGCCTATCCGGGACCCTCAAATGAAAGCGGCTGAAGGCACTCGCAGTGGTTTTAGTTTACGGGTAGTGCACTCCCAGGTGCGAGTCCCACATAGGGTCAGGATCTACCCGAGATCCTGACTACATGCGAAAAAGCATTTCCCTGCGATAACAAAAAAAAAGGCAATTACTTACTAAACTTTGTAAGTCTAGAAATCTGGTGTTTATATTTACTGTAATGCAAAGGGCTTGTTTAAACTAAAACAGCCGATAAATAGTCTAATATAAATTAATCCTAAAACGTTAAGTAATGCATTAATTTTAGGAGCGCTAGTAATCTCGAATAACTTCCAACGCGACAGCACAATGGGACGGGTGACCGTTGTTCTGTACGAGTAGACAATGTCAGGTGCACTTTCTAGTATTGTTTAAAAGAACAGTGTAACCACCGGCCATATAAATAAATATCTTACAATCGCCCCAATTCAACCTAGCACCGTTAGGTTCGTAAGTTGTGTTACGTATGGAATGGAAATAAATGTATGGTCAAGTGCAATCTATATCATACTAATATCACCTAATATAATAAACGCGAAAGTTTGTATCGATTTTTTTTACTCTTACACGCAATTCGATTTTAATGAAACTTCACAATAATATAGCTTATACATCAGAATAGCACATAGGCTATAAATTATTCCCGTACTCCCAAGGGAATGGTAAATGTGTAAAACCGTGGGGCGTTGCTAGTCTCTTCAAAATTATCGGCAGGTGGTGGGATTTGAGGTCGTAACCGCTACTAGTATCCGTCAAGTATGTTCAAGTTAATTATGAAAATGGTCGCAAAGATCTAATCGGACAAAAGCTGATCGCAAGCAAATGCAGGAGTGCCAGCTCCCGGCTGCATTGGTTCCACCATCCTGATTGTTTCTACCGTAAAACAGCTTTGCTGTGTTTCGGAGAGAAGGGCATGACAGGCAGTGTAATTACTGGCACCGAGACTTAACATCTTATGTATCTCCTAGTCCTGCGCTAGTTCCAAATAACATGAAAACCTGCCTATCCAACTAACATGAAAAAATATATTCGACTAAGACATTTTTTTAATGACTAATCATTAGCAAATGCGACCATCTAAACTTTTAATGAAAGAGATGTGATAATGATATTATAAGCAATAATAATTGCGAATGTTTCATTGTTATAGCAATTACGAAATTAGATTTTCCGGCGAAAATCTATGTCACCGTATGTAAATTCACTTATATCTACTAACATCATCGACGAATCAACGATCTGTACACTCAGATCTAAGGGATTTAATTAGTTCCAAACAACCAGTTAATTAACAATAATTGATTGTAATATATCATTTACGGGTTTCGTTAAGTTTTTTAGAGACGGAGAAAATTTAAATTTTGATAGAATACAATTCGTTGCACAAAAGTACATCGATTCCAAGCAAGGTTTTTTAATTTATCATATGCACCAAAGCCCTCCGAATGGAGTAGTAATGTGAACCATAAAATACCAAAACCATTCAGTGAGTTGTCACTGATACATGGCAATTCAAACAACTAGTGATCATATTATTACGTCGTGTTCCATCGGCTAATCATCCATTAATGGCCCGTCAGCCAATCAGAGCGCAGAACCGGCGTAGTGTCGCTGCACTTTGGCGGAATTTTTATTCATACTAAACACATCATTACCGCTCTATTCCGGTTATTTACGTATCTAGACTTAGTCCTTTTTCACACGTTCCGGTTGTCGGGTAGCCGGCGCCGGGTATCAGGTAGCGAAATGTAAGAAAATTACGCCGGTACGTGTGAAAGCTGCCATACATGCCCATACAGTTACCCGGCGCCGGCTACCCGGCAACCGGAACGTGTGAAAAGGGGCTTAGGTGCACACAAAATCAATGACAGGATGAGATATCTCATTATTTTCGTATCAATCTGCCTTAACGGCTGAAACATTAACTACACGTTTATGGGCGTGTTTTGTTTTGTTTTATTGCTCCAATGCGCCCAATTGGTCATAAACATCACCGCATTCTATTTAGACTTATGATATTTTCATTAACGCTATCATGTGTCATTAAAAGAACATCAAACGATTAGAAACAGTGTCCGTAGATGAACACCCACGCTATGTATAAAAGGACAATGCTATCTTCTTCTCGTGTTACCATCATTATTGTTACTCAAAAGCATTTTGGGTTTATTAATATTTTTACTTTTATCAATTCGTCGGAATCTTTTTTTTTCTTATTATTATTTTTTTAGACGAGCAGATGGGCCAGCAGATGTTAAGTCACCGTTTCAAAATCAAAATCATTTTTTTTAATCAAAATAGAACCAACAAAGTATTTCAACGACGATGTGGCGTAATATATGAGCCCACTGAGAAGAAGAAACTAAAATTTACATTGTCCGTGAAAATAAACAAATTCACATGGGAGTAGCCCAGAAAACTATGATGTGGCTTATACTGGGCAAATACAAGGAAGAAATAACCAAAATGATGGGCAAAACCCTTCCATAAGTAATAGTTACGTAAAATTTCGTCACCAGATTGGAATCACAGAGAATCAAGATTATAATTATGTCACCCCAAACGAAGTATATAATTACAAATAGTTTTTTTTATTTTTTTATATAGGTAATTAAAAATGTAGATAATATTTCGTATTCCTGTGCTCGTACGTAATATGAGGCCCTTATGTCTAAATTCATATTATAATTATATTTATTTTTTGTGCCTAAGAAGTGCATTCATTCAAGTGCAAGTTTATGCAATACGGATTTGAGTGAATGATCCTATAAGTTCTAGTAAAGTATATATTAAAATTAATAACTAATACTTACAAGGATACGTAAAATAGTAGAGGCTTTTGTAACTCCATTCTTGTAAGAGTTCCGTATACACTGATTAATTATTGTAGGTATAAAACCACACTTTTTAAGAATATCACTTGTATTGGTAAATCTTCATGTCTTCATGTTACTCCAACGTTTGTCATTTTGTCACTCAACTCATTTCAGGGAATCTGTAAGTAAAAAAGGAATTCTAATTATTTATGTATTATGCATAAGTACAACATTTTACGAGTTTTTTGTAGTTTTTTATAATGGTATGATATATTACATCTATACTAATATTATTATAAAAAGCACATTTAATATTTATTGTACTTGGACGGGCTTAACCATTCGGAACTGGCCAACTCTTTGTGTATTATTATATTGGTATACTAATTTTAAGGAAGAATATAACCGGAATAGAGCGGTATGAAAAGAAATTCCACCAAATTTGTGATTAGCCGACTGTCATTGATGGTCATTGATGAATGATTGTCCGAAGAGACGTACACACAGATTACGATTGGTTGAATTGCTATTAAGTCAGTGACAAATCACTGACCAGTTGCGGAATTTTATGGTTCATATAATACTAGAATGTGAACGATAAAATTTAGTGTAGTAACTATCTAGTTACATACTCGATGATAAAACTAAATGTATCGTTTATACATTTTTTAGGGTACAAGTTGATAAAAACGTTTCTATATACTATATTCCTGCAGCTACAAAAAAAGGCACGCTATTCGTCTTCTTCATCAAAGGTGATTTGTATAAAACCTAAGGCGGTGACCTTTACACGAGAGCTGGCGCTAAAACCGTACAGAAGCTATTAACTTTTAATAACCTAATGGTTAATTTTTTTAGTAATCTCAATTATAATAATTACCATAATTCGTGAGATTGATAATTGTGATATCCTAATCCGTTGATAATGTGAAAGTTGGATTTTTCTTTTTTGTCTAAGCTCATAGTAAAATTTCAGACTATATCTGAGGCGGCTTTTTTGCGGAACACTGCAAGATTTTTTTTACCAATGGGAATATAATCTATACTAATAATATAAAGCTGAAGAGTTTGTTTGTTTGAATGCGCTAATCTCAGGAAATTACACCGGTGGGAGAGAAGCGCTGTGCCGCGCTCCCGGCTGCATGGGTACCACCATCTTGCTTGTTTCTCCCGTGAAACAGCTTTGCTGTGTTTCGGAGAGAAGGGCAAGACAGGCAGTGTAATTACTGGCACCGAGACTTAACATCTTATGTCTCAGGATAGGCAACACATAGATGAGTTGCCTGGGCTCGTTCCAGGTATACTAGTTTATGTTCATGGGCGACGTCGACCACTTACCATCAGGTGGTACGCTTGCCAGTTTGCCTATCCAACTAACATAAAAAAAAAACTACTGGTCCGAGTTGAAAAAATCTTTCAGTGTTATAGCCCATTTACCGAGAAGAGCTATAGGCTATATAACATCACGTTGTGACTAATTAACGCGGGCGAAGCTGCGGTAAACAGCTAGTAGAGAATATTATTTAGAATGATGCAATAACTTTTAAGGATATCTCGATTCATTATGCTTTTTATATATTCGATGTCTTCGATACTTTAAAGCAACCATGCTCAAAATATTTAAGCAGTTTATACACGACACACATACACATTATATAGAGAGTAATTATTGTTAATCGATAGGTTAATTTTTTTATTACCTATATAAATTATTTTCTGTCTGTCTGTCTTCCTCGAACTTTGGCGAGGACATTCCTGCATTTAATTCACGAAGTTGACCTGTACGACCTCACGTGGATCGCATACACCGCTATTTCATAACACGGTATAGGTTCGTAATAACATTTTTATGAATATATATTTATATGCTATTTCTGTCAAGTAAGGTGTTCTGCTGAACATAGCCCTCGATCAATGAACGCCAAGACGGCCTATCCTTGCCACTCGCATCCAACACGGACCGCACGCACGGAGATCGTCTTCCCACCTTGTTAATGGCCAACCAACACTTCGTCTACTTAGGCAGAGGCTGATGATGATGACTGATGATAAAGGTGCTGACGAATAATAGATGACTTTCATATGAATCGCTAGTCTATGCCTATATTCTTTTTTTGAAGGTGCCTAAGTCGTATTGGTTTGTAAAAAATGGACCAAGAATTAGTTTAAGAAACTCTGTATGCGAGTTTTCGGAAACTGACCTTTGCACTCCCTAATAATTAAGGTTCTTCCAATCCCATGTTCCCCTTTCTCAATATCGTTTGTTTTACCAATGAAGAATGATGAAGAAATGCATAATAGTAAGGTGGATAGTAAACTGATTTCATGAATTTTTGATAAAATATAATCATTTTTATTCTGAGACTGAGTAACAAAGAACCGACTTATAAACCCAAAAGGGCTCTCAAATACTCACAACTCAATATCATATATAGAACACCGCACTTATCTTCATTAAACAGAAATAACTCTTCGAAAGTGTGTCAATAACATAAAGAAAATCTTCTGTTCCTTTGATCAGGCGTTTTTTTTAAGATCTCGTAATATCTTGTTAACTATTATATTATAAAGTGATGTATACAGATATATATGGGATATTTTGTGTGAACTAATGTTTTAATTATAGTAATATTATAAACAAGTATGAGATTGGTTGTAAGAGGAACGAAACTACTCATAAGATTATAAAACAAATTAAGAGGTAGTGCCACGCTGCATTGCAGCCGAATTGAGCCGGCACGACTGGGGTGGTATCTCTCGCTCACATAATATGACATTGCACCGGCGTCAAGTGACAGCTATGCTGTCACGTTTCGTGCGGTTTGAGAGTTTCCGGTGACCCATTAAGGGGGATAGAGAAAAGAAGGACGTATCTGCATAATTATAGGCAAAAACTGGAAATTATCATCATTTAGCCTCGCTAAGTTAAGGCTATATAACACCACGATGTGACTAACAGTAATAAAGTTGAGTAAGTTAACGCGGGCGATGCTGCAGGCAACAGCTTGTAAATAATATTATTCAACAATGACACCACGTTAACCTAGTCCCGCGGAAAGTTCATTCAAACTTGTGTTACGGGAACTAGGGATGCAAAATAATTTAAGAAATGTATATAAATATATATTTAATGTATATACATATAAATATATACATACGTTCATGACCCGGTGCATATTCATCATACTTCAATATAATCATATTATCTACGAGTTAAAAAGACTTGTAATTTTTGTTATGTATTAGAATTAATGACAATATCTCTCTCTCTCTCTCTCTCTCTCACACACACACACACACACACACACACACACACATCTTAAGATTATTTTATCAACATTATTAATTGTCAATAGAGATAATTCTAGTTATATCTTACTCGTAGAAAGTCACCATAAAACCCGAGACAGGCGTGACCAGTCCCATAGAGATAGCAGTACCTCGTAATCAGGCGCGATTCAATGGATATCGATCAGAGATAACTTCGATAGTTTACGTATATTAACCCGTTTGCATAAATACTGAGAAGTGTTTAGGAAAACTACTTTATTGTAAAAAGACCCCAAACGCTGGACGCAAGTACACGATATTTAGCATACTTTTAAATACGTAAAATGCCCAGTGATACACGTTTTAGAAATTGGCAATCTCGGCGCTGGAATTTAATAGCAATTTTGATCTTAATTGGTAGGGGACGAAGTCAGAAAACAAACTCTGGCGGCATTTTATGCTGAAATGTATAGTTTACGACAAATTAATTTTTAAAGTTTGTATAGGTTGTCAAATTTTTTTTTTTTTAGTTAAATTAAGTTAGAAAAACTGAAATATCTCCTAAACTAAGCGTCGCCGCGGGGGGGAGTCCATATGAGAGAACTCCCTCTCACCCCACATACCTCCCCTCTATTGAAAGCCCATTAAGTAAAAATAGTGTAACCGTGTCAAAAAGTAAGGAATATCGAAACTAAAAAAACCGCATTTAAATCTGTAATTTTTTAAGTCAGCATGGCTATTTCCATTATTAAAACTTAAATACGGAAAATTTACTATGTTTTCCATTGTGAAATAAAACTTCAATGTCTCCTTTGTCCCACTGCTGGGCACGAGTCCACTCCTCGAAATCAGACGAGGAGGGAGGGCCACAGTATAGCGCTGGCCCATGGAGTGTGTAAATGATAACATACTAAATGAAAAATTCCCTAAACCAATATGGCGGCTCAATAAAGAACTCATAGTACACGTGGATATCTAAATATAGTTCGACCGCCGTGATCAATCAATGGCTGACGTAAAACAAATAACTCACTTCATAAATCGTGCAGTGATCTCGTTGCCCATCTCCCATCACGAGAAGGTTGATATAAAACCTTTTTATTGGTTTACAACAACTAAATTTCAACAGCGACGAAAGACATGTTGTTCTTTTATGTTACTTGTAGTACATGATGGTAAGTGGTCATGAATATCTATGAACATACGTCAAACCTGAGACTAGCCCAGCTACAAGATGCTAAGTCTCTATGCCAGTAATTACACTGCCTATCTTCCCTTCCCCTTCGAAAAACAGCAAAGCTGTTTCACGGGAGAAACAAGCAGGAGGTATCCATGCGCGGCACAGCGCATCCCTCTAACTGGTTAAAATAAGGCAGGAAATTAAAAAAAAAAACATTAATTATTCCCTACTTCGTTATGTGCAATAAATGATTTTCGGCTTAAATGTTTATTTTGCTGTGAGTAAAATTAAAGTAAAGAATTTTAAAAACTGTGCCGTGCTGCCGGCTGCATGGGTACCACCATCTTGCTTGTTTCTCCCGTGAAACAGCTTTGCTGTGTTTCGGAGAGAAGGGCAAGACAGGCAGTGTAATTACTGGCACCGAGACTTAACATCTTATGTCTCAGGATAGGCAGCACATAAACAAGTTACCTGGGGTCGTTCCAGGTAAACTAGTTTATGTTCATGGGTGACGTCGACCACTTACCATCAGGTGGCACGTTTGCTAGTTTGCCTATCCAACTAACATAAAAAAATGAACTAAAGCGACATATCTTTATAGCTAGAGCCACCTTTTTATATTCAATATTAAATTGGTGAATAGTTTTAATCCAATATATTATGTATTAAAATAAAAATGCCTCATGGGCACTTCTATATAAATATAAATGATAATAAATAATATTATGTTTCTTAAAGCGAGGATGCAGACCGCTACTTACCCCTCTGGGTGATGAGGTGTGGGGCGCAGCATATGTGGCGGCCGCGAGACTTTACGCATTATGACAATGCGGGAATTTTGAATTTTATTTCGTATGTCACTTGCCGGAACTATATAGAGCTGTTCATACTTACTATCATTTAATTTTATACCGATTTTGGTATTTATCTATACAGAAAAAAAATTGGAGTGCCTGATTGTAATATTAAAATAACCGCTTTTTATTGAATGGATATCAAGGGCTTCATAACAAAGGGGCGTATACAAAAGTACAGTTTTACAGGAAAGACAAAATAATGAATAAAACAAAACTAGTTGATTGTATAAGGCTGATATTTGGCATTCTTTTTCGACATAACTTACCGTCTGGTAAGACTTTTCAAATTATAACACGCATAGTTTTTGATAAACGGTAAATACGCCTCTTTCTATCAACGCAATTTTGGCAACGTCTACTATATAGTAAAAAATTTGATACTAATTTTGGGGCGTACAAAAGAGAATATTGTTTTATTATGCTGAATAAGTAATTTCTTATTAAAGTACTGAATTCAATTTATAACTATCTTACAAACATTAAGACACTACATAAACATACTCCAGAGCTGTAATTATTTTATTAAAATCTAATATGATTTCTGTACGCCCTTTTGTTACCACTAAAAATATGTTGAATATCTTAAAACAAGAGGCGTAGAAACAAGTCATTAATTCAGGGTTAGCTTTGATTACATAATTTTAAGAACTTTCTAATTACGTATAGCTTTCATACTTAAACCACTCAGTCTCTAACCTATTAAAAAGTATATTATTGTTAAAACACAACGTTATTTGTAGTAATTTATTAAAAGTAACGTCAGCCTCATTTGCTTTTAATATCACTTTATGTACTTGTTAGTAGTGCTTAATAGTTTTCGTTTGATTGGCAGCTCCTGAAAACGATACGAAAATGAAACTAAAAAACAAGGTACTTATGAATATGCAATAGTTGGTGGAACGTTTTTGTAAAACCTATTTGATGTCAATAATTTAGTTTCACCTTCGTGTACGTATGCCATCAAGTTTGCATCATCATCTTTATTGTCACACTCTGGGATAACGTGGAGCTGTGTGGCGATGGAACACATTGATTTGTGAAACCCTTTTTGTGTAGACTTCGTAAAATAGAATCTGTCCAGTCCTTTTGCCATTTTCCAGTAGCCTATGATAATAATAATAATACTATTCTGGGACAACTCACACACGGCCATCTGATCCCAAACTCTGCCTTGATGATACAATGAAAAAATGATAAATACTGATATATTTTTAAATACATTCATATTATAGATAAATTACACCCAGACACAGAACAAATGATCATGTTCATTACACAAACATTTGTCCTGTGTGGGGATCGAATCCACGACCTTCTGGTTTACCAGTAAGGATCACTAACCACTAGACTAACAGGCCATCTTTGCTACAAATTACGTGGAGCCCATCTATGCCAGATTCACCTAGAAATTTGAAAACTTTTCCGTTATTGCATCAAAATCTGATGTTTTCCTCATTTTAAGGGAGTTGAGAGCAGCAACCAGCAGTTCTAAATTATCCCAATCATATATAGGGCACACTACGTCAACCATCGTATTGCTTTTGTACAACTCTTCACAATAGCTTCATTCAGCGATTTATTCTTATAGATGAAGAGATCTACCATTAATGTGATTAAGCCGTGTTTTAGGCTTACATTCTTTAGTAAGTAAACAAACTTTCCTCAATAGGTCTGCAATTTGCTACTTTAAGAAGTGTTTTTCAATTTCTGAGCAAGTACTTACTGTATATTTGTCTTTATCAATTCTGAACCATTTAACAATGGTTTGGCATAACACTTTTCATACTCCTTGCTCACCTCTGAATCTTTTAGTCCTTTGACTTTTAATTCCTTTCGTCTACGCTTCAGTTCCAAAGTTTGGTCTGAGATCAGGTATATCATTCCTATTCTTCTGTATATTCACTAAGGTGTCACTGATTAGGAGCTTCAAGCTGTTACAATTAAAGTCAGCAGTCTCGAAATTCAAGGTTTCTGCGGACTTCAGTTTGTTTTCCATTGTACCAAAGTGAATTTTCTGAATGCGGTACTTCATCTGAAGTGTTAAACTTCAAGCTGAAATAGGAATGCAAGTTGCTAATTTTATTTTAAAATATAGGGAGTATTTTCGCAACAACACTTATTGTAAATGTAAAATTTTGATTGTATGTCTGTTTCCGTTCAATAGCATCCTCATAAACGACACCTCATTTACGAAAATCACTAAAGCCGTTCGGTCAGCAGAAGGGGCCATAAACGTACTTACCTACATAAATTCACCCGAATAACATTACCCTCCTTTCTTTTGGCACAGTCGGTTAAAAAGGTATCTGTTTGATTACCTAATAGTAGCAAAACTATAAATTCAAAAAATATCGGTTACCTTTATCAATATTAACTGCTTCATATACATCCGTGATTCCGTGTCATGGTATGTTATATAAAAACAAACAGTTAACTTTAATATAATATACGAATACTTACTTTTTCCTAAATCTCTTTTTGACTGATCTCCTTCTCGATGTTGAAATTGAGATCTTACTCTTCGTTTTATTGTTTTTGTTTGCCATTTTTGTTTAAAACACGTAAAGAAAAATTTGACACAGATCCGACAGTGACAGCGGCCAAACCGCGACTGAGGGGCCGCGGGCGGCACGGTATTGCATCGGCCCGCCCGAAACAGTTGTTGTTTTTATGGTTTTTTAAGTTTTTGTACCGAAAAAGAGAAATAAATTAAATTTGAATAAACATAGGTTACGTAGGATGAAATGAAGAAAATTATGATATAAATTTCAAATTTAAAAGAAATATTTTTTCCTACAAATGTGTACAGACTTTGCTTAAATTTATGCTATGTTTGGGATTTTTTATGATCGAGTCAAGTTAATATAATTGTGTAATGAACTTACAAGAGTTCTAGGTAATATCCTTGAATATAACATATCTTTTTTCCAGGCCGATAAATTACGCGGGAATAATTTTCCTGATTTTTTTGCCAAGCGCTTCTCACTGTGTATTTGCCAATATACCGCCTTAAGTACGTAAACATTGCACTACTCAGTATACTTTTTTTTAATAGCCTATTGGATCCCACTGCTGGGCAAAGGCATCCCCCCTACTCAGTATACTACCTTTACTAAAATTAACCAAAAAAAAAAAATCTTGTAAATGAATCGAAAGTCAATTCTCATAATAAAGGAACAAATTATGCGTAAAAAATACTTGCGTAAAAATATAGACGTCCATTATCATTGTGTATAATATTAAATCGTACTTCCTATCCTACTAATAATATAAACGAGAAAGTTTATACTATTAATAAAGAAAAAATTGAAGAAATGTATGTTTGTTACGCAAAAACTACTGAATGGATTTTAATGAAACTTTACTATAAGCTTACACATCGGCCATATAGGCGTATAATAATTTAACCGCGTGGCGCTGCTATTAGATTATAATATTTTGATTGAATTTAAATCATATTTTAATAGTTTGAATAATTTTCCACCAAAGCAACGAATATATAATATTAGTTAGTATAAATGTAATAAATTTTAACTCTTTAAAATGTTTAAATTTTGATATACCTCAATTAGTTGTTAAATGAAACAAAATTACGACTTAAGCTAATGTGTTTAGAACGAAATAAAGCAAACCGGTCAAGAGCGTTGGAGAGCGTTGGGTTCCGTAAGTTATTTGTTATATCATGAAATTACGTGACAATAAACAAAAAAATTACACAATTTTATTTTGTTACAGATACATATCATAATGAAATAAATTTTACCATGGTCCCGCGACCATGGTTGCTGTAAAGTTAAAGTATAAAGTATCCGAAAAGTATATAAAAGCGTGTGCTTTTATATACTTTTCGGGTACACACACACAGACATACACACTCACACACACGCAACCTACATAAATTCATCCGGAGTCACGGTAGTGTCTCGCGCCAACTACACGTATTTATTTATTACCTACTCATTTTTCATTGTTAAAAAGTCAGCTTTAGTTTTTAAGATCTGAATGTTTAAATATTATTGTTATGGAGTAATCATCTAGAATAGGAAGAGCGTACAATGTTTCAAAGGGGAGCAGTCCCCCCTCACGAGGAGTAGTCTCGCCATCGCCGGGGCCAGCCTGTCGCTGAGGTAATCTCGTTGAACGCAGATCCGGGACCCTAATAAGCGGCTGAAAGTGCTGGCAATGGTTTAGTTTACTGGTAGGGCACTCCCAGGTGCGAGTCCCACATAGGGTCAGGATCTACACGAGATCCTGGAGATCTACATGCGTAAAAAGCATTTCCCTGCGATAACAAAAAAAAACTATCTAGAATGGGAAGAGCGCGGTGTCCTAGATCCTACCACAGGTATTACAATGCTTAAAAGGAGACTCCAGTCATTTAATGTTTTTTTATTATTTCATTATTATTTTAAAGTATCCGAAAAATACTATTTCAGTTGTAATTATCGACTATGATTAATTTCGTTAAAGGTTTTAATGTAAGTATTAAGAACTGAAATGGGAGGTGGGAACGTTATTTCTGATCATTGTCTTAGAATATGATAATATTATATTTAAAATATTACATATTACATTGAACATTCTACATTTATGAAAAATCTCTAAGAAGGTAAAAAATTTATGCATTATTAACGGCCATATTTTTTGTCATTGCAGTGGCGATGTTAGGGACACTTGGAAATTTAAACAGAACGTATTATAGCAATGGCTACGGTACTCTAAAAACTTTTGATATAAATACCAACCATTATCAAGAGATCTTTTCAAAGCAAATCATTATTATAAATTTATTTGATCGTATTGATAAAATTAAATTCTTCGCGTTTATTAGTTTTTTATCACATCTTTATGTGTAAATAGTAGCATAATAAGAATATCGTAAAAATGGCTCTTAAATTTGCTATTATGCTATTAAACGTCTGGTCTTGAAATGTATAAATAGCCGATAGATAGCGAACATCGAACAAATAACCGGATAGAGTGGTAATGTGAGCCATACAATTTCGGAACTGGTCAGTGATTTGTCACTGACGTAGTAGCAATTCAATCAAATTTGGCTCGCTCACTCGATGATAGCGAACCATATGTCCAACACCTTCCTTGGTCTTACTGTTGTATACTCACTTATTTTAGTATGTAACATAGTGCAAGTACTATGTTCCATACTAAAAATAAGTTTCCACATTAATCCTGTGATAGATACAAGATAGCAGAAAATCCTCACCATGGTTCAGGCCTTGACGTTGCGGTGGGGCTCTTAGGCGCTGCACCTTGGGCGGGGATAATGGAGCCGAAGGGGCTCTTTGTACCCCTCTTATAAGAAGAGGGGACCAAAGACCAGGGGGCAAGGGGCGAGGACGCGAATCTCACCCCATTGTACTATCTCGACGTTGGGAGAGGTTGTTATGTGGTGCGGGACAGCCCCTCTGTGGTGGTGGCGTCGGTCCCATGATGGACTGGCTAGCCGTCGAGGTGCCCTGTTTGCTCATTAGATCCGGGGCACCTCACCAAACGCGGCATTGGTGGCACTCGCCGGGTTTTAGTGGGTAGAGCTGCGTTCACTTACCGGCATTGGTGGCACTCGCCGGGTTTTAGTGGGTAGAGCTGCGTTCACTTACCAGCTGTCGGGCGCAGCGAGTCCCACATACCCGCCTGGGGAGACCCACTCCCCCGCGGCATACCTCAGAGCACTTCCCGGCGTTAAAGAAAAAAAAAAGCCGACGCTGTGGGCCCCAGCTAGTATTTCTATATTGTAGAGTTAAATAATATATGACAAAGAAACAATCTTGACCGTCTGAAGACAAATACCCGTTGTTTGTGTATCTACAATATTTGCACAATTAAGATGGCGAACGAAACGTGTTTTTAAGTTTGTCTGTATATTTTAATACCATTGTATATTTAGAAAGATAACTGCAATGACTAAATGATTGTACAAAACTCTTATGCAAAAATAAAGAGTCAATGACCTTGAAACGACACAACCGATTTTGACAATTTATGTCAAATAACCGCCGCTAAAAACCTGCTTTTAAATAGGAAAAACTGCAGCTAAATAAGTTCACCTGTTTAAGAGCTACAGTGTAACAAACACACATAACGCTCTTTATATACTACTCTTTTTGAGTCGGGACTAAAAATGTATTTATTCTTAAAAGTAAATTAATTTATTTTAAAGTTAATACTCAAAATTAACCTTAAACAAAATCATGACGATGATGATGATAAAAGTTGAATCAAAAAAGGATCAACCGTCTTGGCGTTCATTGATGGAGGCCTATGTTCATCAATGGACGGATAGAGGCTGATGATCTATCCATCCATATAGATTATGATGACGATGATGATGATGATGAAACTTAAGCTGCTATTTTAACATTATCACCACATACCAATACTCAAAATTACTATAAATCATCGCCACTAACTGGAACTTGCTAACCAAAATATCAGCTTACCACTACATATTTCAAAAATTGAATTAAATGATTGATGTTTCAGTCCAACACCGCAGTAGACAGGTGATGATTAATAATGATTAGAAGATAAATATGTTATTGGTGCATCGTGTGTATTAGACTTAGTATGTGAGCTTCCGAGCATACACAAACGTTAGGAACGTGGTGAAGTACAAATTGAAACGTCACTTGTAATGATTTGTTATGGGATCGAACTCAGTAGACAGTTTCTAATGACAAACGAGCTTCATGGTAAGTGGTCAACGTCGCCCATGAACATAAAATTCAACTGAGACTAGTCTAGGTATTTACGTGTTTCCCCATCATGAAATGAAAATCGAAATTATTTTTTTTTTATTCAAAATAGTGGTACTATGATAATATACAGTATCTTTTTGAACGTCAATTGAATCAAGTGGAAATAATCGTTTCAAATAATATTATGTATTCTGAAATGCCTGGGAGGAACACCTTATTCCCAGGGTGTGGTATCTGCCATGAAATCTTTTACTTTATAATATCCTTTACCACACAAACGCACTTGAATATATTAAAAAAAAAATATAGATAGCTTATAGTTTATATCGATACTAATCTTATCGATTTTCCTACATGGATATAATTGACACTTGTATAGACAGCGAATGTTACTAATTAAGGATTAATTTAGAAATTGTATCAATTATTGTAACGAGCCGTTACAAATCCGGTGAATTATTAATTAAAAGCTTTAGTCTCACTTTCTTTATTAGGTTAATTATAACTTGTAATGTGTTAACCCTTCTCGTATTTTTTAACCGTTATAAAAATCAAAAGGATAAATTGTGAACTAGAAAACTCTGAATATACTAACCTCCGAAAATCCAGTTGGATTCGAAAAAAATATCAGATTTATTTTGTTTTATTATAAGATTGCTATAGGTTTATATGATAATTATTTTGGAGGATTTTTTTTTTTGAGCAAGGCAAATCTTGAGCAACTAATTATTATAAAAATAAAAAAATACTACTTAAGTAGCACTACTTACGATAAGTCATTTTTAATGAAGAAGCAATTAACTAGTTTGTAAGTTCGTTTAAAATCGCATCTGTTAATGAACTTAATAAATAACCGTCGCCGCGCCGCCGATGCGTCGCGCTTAACTGAGTAAGACCATTACGTTGTTACCACAATTAAAATGTCATTTTGAACTGAATGTTTAGAAATGTCATCATAACCCTTTTAACATTTTGGTATTGACGAATAAAGATTTTTTGACGAGATAACTTCTTATTAATCGATGAACGCCGGCTACACGCACGAAAAGTGTCTCATTCCGCTTGACTCCTGAGCCTATCGTGCAAGCAAAAGCGCGAAATAACGATAAAGAGGCACGATCGGCTTAAGCGTTCGGCTTGTGACGCAATATG
This sequence comes from Helleia helle, assembly GCA_963853865.1. Lineage (NCBI taxonomy): Eukaryota > Metazoa > Arthropoda > Insecta > Lepidoptera > Lycaenidae > Helleia > Helleia helle. The sequence continues at coordinate 10,106,625 of OY971433.1, read as the reverse complement.
ACGTAGATAAGTTCACCTAGTCTCTGGCAAATCAATAATGAGATTATTTCTGTGTTAAAAAGGCGCGACTCCACCGCAGAGCACAGAAACGCTACGCGCGTTTTTCAAGTTTTGATTTGCGAGAAAATGCAAGTTTTTTTCCACGGAAACCCATGGAAACGCTACGCATTAATTACCATTTTAGCACACGTGCGTACCATCTGCGTGCGCCGCGCCTTTATTCCGCCTAATTCAATCAAGAAGTAAATCTTGGCCTAATACGTCATCGAACGTAGGTTGCTATCATTGGTCTTCATGGCACTAATGACTCTCTACACAATATGATTGCATTATAAAGCTAAAGTAGTGTTATAGCCGTGTTGTTTTCTTTTGTTTAAGCAGATTTCACAGATTATAATTAAATAACTTTAAAGGTATTGTAAGAGGTATTTACCGGTGGGAGAATAAGCGCTGTGCCGCGCTCTCTGCTGCATGGGTACCACCATCTTGCTAGTTCCTCCCGTGAAACAGCTTCGCTGTGTTTCGGAGAGAAGGGCAAGACAGGCAGTGTAATTACTGGCACCGAGACTTAACATCTTATGTCTCAGGATAGGCAACACATAAATGAGTTGCCTGGGCTCGTTCCAGGTATACTAGTTTATGTTCATGGGTGACGTCGACCACTTACCATCAGGTGGCACGTTTGCAAGTTTGCCTATCCAACTAACATAAAAAAAGGTATGCCATGTTACTAAATTGGGCCGGACGAATTGGTTCCTCTCGCTCACATAACACCGGCGTCAAGTGACAGCTAAGCTGTCGAATTTCGTGCAGTTTGTCAGTTCCCGGCGGCCCATTGGGGGATAAGGAAAAGGCAATAAACACATATGCATAATCTCTGGTTATGCGGATGATGTGGGCGTCGCTAGTCGCAAAAAGGCTTTGACTGCTCGTTTGTCCTCCTATGCTGTAAAAAATAGATTTTATCGCAGTTTATTAAATGTTTTACATTCCTGACGTGCCCTCCCATAAAGAAATACTTTACTGCAACTACTTATGGGAGGACTCCTGTAACTATGGGTGATGGAACCATGAGAAACGCTATGTAAAAAATAATAAGCTGCGATAAAATCCATAAAATTTGTTTCAATATGTAAGACCAATGTTCTTTAACGAGCTGGTGTTAAAATATGTATATTACTGCACTTTTCAAGTGTTACGTATGAATATTAACATGTCCCAGTTAGTCCCAAAAATGTTCAACTCTATACAACATAGCGTATTTGTTCAGTTGTCATATTGTCTAATGAACGGTGTTCGAATTTCTGTCAGCCAATTGCTTCCTCTTTCCTTCGTCATGATTATCATCATGTAATTCAAGTTGGATATTAGTAGGCAATACCTTTTAAGGTAGAGAACAGTTGCACACGGAGAACTTTATGGTTGTTATAATAATAATAATATCAACCGTTCTAAGTGCTAATGCTGGGCACGGGTCTCCTCCACGAAATCAGGCGAGGAGGGTTTTGGTCCATAGTTCACCGATGCGCTGGCCCAAAGCGGGTTGATAAACTTCAAACACTTTCAAAGACTTTTAATCTCATTAGGCATGCAGGTTTCCCCACGATGTTTCCTTTACCGGTGAGCAAGCGATGGTCTCATGTTTAGGTGCATGTAGAAATTTAAAAAATCAAGGCATCACGGGGGGGTCAGGATCGAACACGGTATTCTCGGCTCTCACTCAAGAGCCCGATCCCATACCCACTAGGCCATCATCACTCACCAGGTAGTAGGTAAGCAACCCTGAAAATGAATCTCAGGGTAGGCAACGACAATAGACGAAGCTAGTCCTGAACAATTTTGTTTATGATTATGGGCGACGTTGACCATTTAGGTAGTTTTACCCAATATACAATGGTGTATTAATCTGTAAATATAACTGTAATAAATCGTTAACGTACATTAACGACATTATTATATATTACTTAAGAAGATTAACAAGTACTAATGGCATATGCATCAAGATACAATAATTGTCCGTTTGTTTGTTTGTGCATTCATTTGTAAAAGTATTAATCTGTTACTCAATAGATTATGAGACTTAAAATATTATAATGATATAATATTTTAAGCCTCATAATCTATTGAGTTGGGGTCTGTTTGTAACAATAGTCTAGATGTACAAATAAATGAAAACTTTTAAGTCAACATGGGTATTATCATTTCTAAAATTATTTAAAACGGGATATTTAGAGTTTCGTGAGCAAGAAGCTTTAGAGCTTGCTCTTTTGTCCCCTCTTCTTGTAAGAGTGGTACAAAGAGCAGCTCCCTCGGCTCAATTGGCTTCGCTCAAGGTGCTGTGTTCACCTTCAGCTACTGAGCCCCACCGTCACGACAAGGCTTGAAACATGGTGAGGAATTGTAAAATAGCTAATCGCTTAAGTGAAAAAACATTTTTTTTCTTTTTTACTTGCTTTATTGATTGAATCTGAATAGGTAACGCAGTAATATGAAATATGTCGGTAACATTAGATTTGATAAATAGGGAACAAACAGTCTAAAGTCTATAATGTCTGTTTTTAGGGTTCTGTACCCAAGGGGAAAAACGGGAATGCTATTACTAAGGCTATGTTGTCCGTCCATCCGTTGGTCTGTCACCAAGCTATATCTCATGAACTATGACAGTTAGACAGTTGAAATTTTCACAGATGTATTCCGGTTGCCGCTAATATTAAAAACAGAATATAATCAATATTTGGACAGGGGAGTTTATACTCCCCTGTCCAAATATTGTTTATATATAATTTATTGTCAAATTACTTTCTCTTAGTCCAGTTTTACTCAGGCTATGTGTTTTTACTCTTACACCAGTTTGAAAACCAGCCTCTTAAGTTATATTACCCTATACCGTTTTCCAAAAACATTTACAAGGAAAAAAATATAATATAATAATAGTATACCTTCGTAAACATTAGAACACCATTAGATCACTGTTATTGAAACTGAACCGATAATAATAATCCTTAATACAGTGAGTATTATTATTAATAATAATAATAATCCCGATACACTTTACTATTAATATTTTTTATAATACAAGAAGAACTATTTATTTAATAATCACTTCAATCACCGAAAATCACTTCCACATCCAAAAAAACACTTCACAAAATGATTGCAATCATATAGGTAAGTAAAATATGCATATTTCAAAATATCTCCAATTGTACCAAAGTAAACTTTATATTCATTGAAGAGAATTTATTTTACTTCGTAGTAACATCGTGCAATACTAACGTTTATCAGCTTACGAAGATTAGACCTCATTAGGTAACCATCTTATCTTTGTTTAGATGAACTATTTTTGTAGCATCTTCTATTTGTTTATATGTTTTTAAATAACTTTACTTAGTACAATTTTATTAATTAGTAAACTGAACATATTACCTTGTTGAAAATCGGTTGTCTGTAAAGTCGGTTTACTGACGATAGTTGAACGTGACAACGTCATTAGAAAATGGAACGTCTCAGAGCGAGGTAACGCCGCATGCGTCATGTTTTTTCACTCGTGCAGCCGGCTCCATCAAATTATAAGACGTTGTCACGTCAAAAAAGCTATACAATATACATATTCTTGAAATAGTGTACCTATTCAATTTATATTAGACTATTTTAAAAGTCGCAATAACTGCAATTAAAAATTACTGATAAGTCTATAACGAAAGATGAAATAAAATAAATAATTATATTACGACATGCCAACGTCATGCTATTTGCCGCGGAATTCAAGGCTAAGGCGCGCTAAAAGAATTTAAAAAATCAGAGGAAAAATCCTATTGGAAATCCGAAATATCTTTATGCATATTTATATATATTTATGCATATTTATATAATAAAAATATTCTTTGCGTGTGTATGACTGAACCCTTCCTAAGCGGTTGGACCGACTTTGATACATTTTTTTGTGTTAAACGCCTACAAAAAACAAAACAAGAGTGTGTGTGTTCAAGTGTGGATTAAATAATGGTTTAGATTCACAATTCTATCAACGGCGTGTTTTGTGTTTTAAAGGAAATTTAAAAGTACTGATTGATATATTTACAATTAAACAATATTTTTTGCTTTAACAAAATCTTGAAAACGTATGTACTATATTTGCCTAATATTCCGCGAGTAAACACACGGGCGATGTCTAGTATCAGCGCTATACCGTTACTAGCGAGGTGCAGGTATGTCCGAGCGAACGCAGTCATTGCCAACTCTGTACTTTATTAATACAATGGACATTAAATAAGTGTTTAGGATCGGCCATAGAATCGCTATTACGGAAAAGTCACGTGACGTAGTTAACAAGCAACCATCATGAGTATCATCAACAGCTTTTTTCAGGCAAATCATTGACGTGTTTATACTAAGTCATAAGATGTTATTAAGTCTCGGTGCCAGTGATTACACTGTCCTTCTCTCCGAAACACAGCAAAGCTGTTTGATGAGAGTATCTAGCAAGATGGTGGTACCCATGCAGATGGGAGCGCGGCACAGCGCAACCCTCGCACCAGTACAGTATGCGAAAAACTTGAGATCGTTATAAAATGAGATAAAGCTCTATCTAAGCGCCGGTGTTATGTGAGCGAGTGGTACCACCCCGGTCGTGCCGGCCCAATTCGGCTGCAAAGCAGCATGGCACTACCTCTTACAAAAACTTATACAGGAGAAGGGGCAAACTGACAGTTTACCTGGTGTTAAGTGATCATAGACATCCATAGACCAATCTATACCTTCGATTCCCCCCAATGGTTTGCCGAGGACAGCCACCATTAAACGATTGTTAAATTTTCTGATAGAAATAAAAAGATCTGCATATTAAAAAAATAGAAACAAAATTAGTTAAACAAACAACTCAAAACTATCAAGTCTGTCAATAAGCATGCTTTTAGCTTATGCTAAGTAAGTTTTAGCTGAAGCTAAGCTCGTTTTTAGCACATAAAGCAAGAAATAAGTCCATGTGTTTAAAGGTAAGCGTAACGAATTTTCTAGAACCGTGATAAAGTTTAGGTTAGCTTTATTAGTGCTTCATTATTAAATTATGCTAATTGTCAAAAGTCTTCATTTTAATAGTTATAACAACTGTGAATAATTTTACTTTTAATTTATTTTAATATTAAAAAAACACGCTCTCCCGCTGAGAATTATCTTTGATTATATAATTAACATCTTAACGGTAGCTGTTATTTGATATTTATATGAAGTATTAATTATCTGAAAGTTGGCATACATCAGAATCGTGGTGGCCTTATGCAAGCAGGTGCAAAGACGGTCCCCACCATGATCCAAGCCTGGCCGTGGCGGTGGGGCTCAGTAGCCTAAGGTGAACTCAACACCTTATGTGAAGCCATGTGAACTACGGGGGCTGCTCTTTGTACCCCTCTTATAAGAAGAGAGGACAAAAAAGTAAGGGTAAGGGGTGAGGATGGGAACCTCACCCCATATCACTGTCCCGACGTTGGGAGGGGTTTTTCTGTGGTTCGGGACAACCTCTCTGTGGAGGTGGCGTTGGTCCCTTGCTTATTTTTAATATCTGTGGTCCCTTGAGTGAATGAATAGCCGTGAGGCCTAGAGGTGCCCTGTTTTCATTGGTGGTACTCGCCGGGTTTTAATGGATAGAGCTGCGACCACCTTACTATTTTTCGGGCGCAGCGAGTTCCACACAGCCTGGGGAGTCCCCCTTCCCCCGCGGGATACCTAAGAGCATTTCCCGGCGGAAAAAAGAAGGTGCAAAGATGGTGTAAAAAAGCTTATTCGAATTTTATCTCGGCTTATTAAGATTTTTACATTCCTGACGTTTTGTATTCTAAATTATAACCATGGTCACGGTTATTGAGTGAAATTCGCGTAAACATTAGAAAACAATATCAAAAAAAGGTTTTTATTAAAGAAATAACCAGATAGTGCATAGCATTTCTGGATAAAATATAAAACGGTATTAGCTGTATTTACTAGCTTAAAGTTATTAAGATGAGAAAATGGTCGGTCAAGAAAATGCTGTTGCTGATGCTGGCATAATTATTACTATAAGTTGTTTCCCGCGGAGCGACTTGTCACAGATACCTCGCTAATTTGAGATATCTGGACTGTGTCACTCGAATCTGTTGAGAAATCTACTCTGTTATTTGGTGTCCCAGGCATGGTTTCTTTACTTCGAAAGATGTTCCCTCATCGATTGTAGAGTTTATGAGTTTCTTTGTGTATGAGTCCCACTCATACTTGACAGGCTTAATATTACTGTTTAATTATCATCATCATCAGCCTCTATTCGTTCACCGCTGAACACAAAACCCAAAGAGGGCCTAGAAAAAAAAAACTTTATTAGAAAAAAATGCCCGGGCCACGGATGCTGATTATTTGCTTTCATATTTATGTCCTTAAACGAAACATAGCCTTTAATTTCACAACTTGAAACTAAATGTTTTGTACAACGTCTGTTGGCTCGGCCAGTACAATATAAATTAATTATCACACTCAATAGATCCACATACCAGATGGGAAGTACTGAGAGCATTCCCATGTGGCGCATAGATCATTTATCATCTCGGAAATCTAACAATGCACTAAATCATTTGTGGTCATTTGGTAGAAACACCTGTTGAAAATCTGCACTAAATATCTTAAAATCTGTGTTGTTACATTTACAACACCATTTTCATAATAGCTGATGTCCGAGGCTTTTTGTGTGTGTGATCTAAATGGGAAATATTATTTGAAAATTACACATAATCGTCACTCTTTGTTAGTAATTAAAGTGATATACTTACTTTTTGTATTGCAATTTGTCTATAATCATAATTCGTAATTAATTAATTTTTACACAACAGTTCCAACCAGTATTCAAACCAGTGGGAGGGAAGCGCTGTGCCGCACTCCAGGCTGCATGTGTACCACCATCTTGTTTGTTTCTCCCGTGAAACAGCTTTGTTGTGTTTCGGAGAGAAGGACAAGACAGGCAGTGTAATTACTGGCACCGAGACTTAACATTTTATGTCTCAGGATAATAACACATAAATGAGTTGCCTGCGCAGGTACATGTTCATGGGCGACGTTGACCACTAACCATCAGGTGTCACGTCTGCCTGTTCGCCTATCCAATTAACATAAGAAAGCTAACTGAACGACAATTAAATCTACCACCTCCAAGGTGAAAGCACTAAGAAGAGCCGGCGAAAAAACTAAGATATTATAATAACAGAATGATTTAGATTACTTAAAAGTGTTTTAAAATTGGGTATTCCATCTCCATATTACCATTCGAAAGTCACAAGAGGTCGCCGTAAAAGCGCCATATTGGAACAAGTGACAAGTAATTTCTGAACTTGTTGAAAAGAAATAAGGTTTATTATCATGTGCGGTGTGACGAGTGACAGTTTCGTAAGACCATGCTAACAGATAACAAAATGGGTTACCTATATGCGTTAATTAAAGAACGATCATAGTTTTATAGTCATTTTGATTTATGTATTTGAATCTTTATTAAATTACGATCACTATTTTGTTTGTAATGAATGTCAATCAAACGTTTATCTATTGTTAAATAATAAAAATGATATTTTTAATCATCAATACGACGTGTTCTGGATGTACTGTATGTAATGTATGTAAATTTTTGTGTATTTGTAAATTGCTAAAATCTTATATTAAATTAAATTAAATTTTGTGACAACACAGCGCACAGATAATGTGAAAAAAATTTGGTCCTTAACAAGCACTAATAGGAAGTGGTAGTGCTATGCTGCTTTGCAGCCGAATTGGGCCGGCACGATCGGGTGGTGCCTCGTGCTCACACAACAGTGGCGTCAAGTGACAGCTATGCTATCAAGATTCGTGCTGTTTGTGAGTTTCCGGTGGCCCATTGGTGGATAGGGGAAAGGAGCGCAACGCATCTACATAACTATTGGTTTTGTGGATATGTATGGGCGTCGACAGTCACCAAGAGGCTTCGACTGCTCGTTTGCCTTCCTATGGTATAAAAAAAATACATGTTGCTCTAAAATAACTTATTTCATATGAAATTATTATATTATTTCATATTATTATATTATTATAATAATATGAAATTATATCTACATTAAGTCACAAGGACGTTATATTGGTGAAGTCGTATAAGTCAAGTTTATATTTTCAATCCGCCTATTATAAACTACTTTTGTTATTTATACATAAACACACAGTAATATATTTATTAGGGATGTAACGATACATGAATTTGCCGATACGATACCGATACCGATTATCGAGGAAAATAATCGGCGATACCGATACCGATACCGATGGCTTAGTAGTAAATACACCCAGTAAATAAAGAATGATGTACTTTATATGCATAAAACTTACTTATGTTACATAGAATAAATAGACACTCCATTCTGTAAAGTGTGGCAAAAATGGAAATTAAAAATAATGAAAAAAAAGGTAAAATATCATATCAACATTTATTTGGGTAACATTTATCAAGGAATCAAATCAAAAGTAAATCAATATTAATAATCAAAGTTCACTTTAGGAAGATTTCTGTTAAGGAAACAAAGTTTATTCAAATTACTAGCAGATAATCTGTTGCGCAAATCGTTTTGTATGAGGCCTGCAGTTGAAAAAAGACGTTCTGAGGCAACTGAGCTCATTGGGTAAGATAAATATTTTTGTGCAAGCATTTTCAATTTTGGGTATTTATCTTCATTGCTCCAATAGTTCTTTGGATCTTGTTTCATTGGAATATTTGGACATCTCGTATAAGATTCCACGCGCTTTTCAAACTGTGTATCGGCTGTGTTTAAATCGACGATGCCGATATATCGGCCTGCCGATTATATCGGCCGATATATCGGTATCGGTATCGGTATCGTTACATCGCTAATATTTATAGCACAATTTTATTAACATTTGTTATTGCTTGAGTTCATTTTATTACTTTTATACTCTTTTTTGTGGTTATGTCAATGCGCGTATTTTTCTCATTACTTAATAATATTAAAAGGTAGGGCTAGACTTTTCGGCCTTTAAGCTCAATCGATGTAAGCGAAAAGGTAGGTGAGCAGTTGGCTCACCCATATATACAGATAAATAAAATTGATGTGTCTGTTTTTAATAATAAAATAACAGCTTTTTTGAATGCATATGGATGCTTACACGGTACATATACTAAAATAGTATTTATTACAATTTTTGTCTGTCTGTTTGTTCCGGCTAATCTCTGAAACGGATATGCCGATTTTGACGGGACTTTCACTGACAGATAGCTGATATTATAGGGAGTAACTTAGGCTATAAAAATAATATAAGTCCGTATACGGCTGTAAATCTAAGTTAACGCGGGCGAAGCTGCGGGCAACAAATAGTTTATTATAGGAGACAAAATGTGAGTATTTTTAACACGCTTTTATATTAGCTTGGGTTGTATCTATGTATCTATGTATGTAATGGAATCTTTGAACATGATTTTGACCCACTTCTAACGACCAGATTTTGTTCAAACTTTGTTGATTTATCGAGGACCGATGACAATACAATAATTTGATAAAATTATTCCAATATCCTGATCAGGATAATCAGGATAGCACATGCTAGGAAGGCGTAAGGCGCGCAAGTTACCTACATCACATGTGTTTCTTTTAGTCTCTCACTCATTTCTAAAGTGATTGTTATTAGTAGAGTACTTTAAATTTATAAAATTAAAAAAAAAAATCGACACTAAAAAGTAAAAAATAAATTATAGTTAAAAAAAAAACAAAAAACACGCTTTAATAGAAAACCCAACTAAAAATTTGAAAATAATTTTTAATAGATGAATTAAATGGGTTAACAAAATTACTTATTGTAAAAAAGCGTGAGGTGCTCAATATTCATTATTAAAAATATTTCATCGGTATCTATTTCTAAAAAGTGAAGTTAATATAAAAACTTATTTACGAGCACCACGCTTTTTTACAATAAGTAATTTTGTTAACCCATTTAATTCATCTATTAAAAATTATTTTCAAATTTTAAGTTGGGTTTTCTATTAAAGCGTGTTTTTTAGTTTTTTTTAACTATAATTTTTATACAAAATGATGAAACAGGAGAAGAAATTAATGTAAGGTCAAAAAGACCCAAGAATGTCTCGGTTCATCTCCGGCAGTACAAGATTTTCTTTTTTGATTACGGGATGAGGATTACACTAAATGTAGAAGCGTTGTACGCTATACGCCAATCTGTATTCCTCAGTCCTCACCAAGCATATTTTTTCTGAGAAAACGCTTACGTATTTCAGAAAGAAAGGCACGGACAGGCAGTGTACTGACTGGCACCGACCATCGACTAACTTCATGACATGGCAACATGATTTAATTGCTGTGAAGTAGAAGAAGGGTATTTTTTTTTTCTTTTTTATACCACGTTAACCTAGACCTGTGCTAACTTCGTATTAACTTTTTTTTTCTTTTTTTTTTCGGAAGGGCTAGACTTTTCGGCCTGATGGCCTTTAAGCTCAATCGGTACAGTAAGTGAGAGTCTGGGTTTGTGTCTACTCGTATCGGATTCGAACCTAAGCTTCCGCGATCGATCCGGATCGATGTGGGCTTCGTATTAACTTGAGTTTTAGTTAAGTAGGTAAGTACAAGGAGAGGAAATAATTTTTAAAAAATTTATATAAATACATATTATATGACCAAGATACCGGTGCGGACATCCATATTCATACGTATTATCAGTACTTCGTGGGATTCGAACCCTCTTAGGCTCAGTAAAGTGTTCTACCCTGACCACGCGACCAGCCGGCCGTTGAATATTTTAAGGCGATGTTAGCTTCTTACCATCAGTTGCCACGTCAACTATAAAAATACTGCCCTTAACGTTAAATACGGCTTATGGGTTATGCTCGACCTACATCAGGCCAATAGAAAAATCACACGATCGAACCCGTTAACTATGATAACGTTATCAGCTCGGTGTCACAGGACTGCGGTACCAATAGAAATGCTTACACAAATGGCTTTTTTATTAAATCATATAATATACGAGCCATTGGGTAGTGAATGTGTTGTAAGTTTGGTTTGTTAAACTTTGTTATTTTGTTTATGTTATTGGTATAGAAAAACTAATGAGTCACACACACTATCGTCGTCGTGGCATTTATTGAGGGAGGCCTATGTTTAGCAGTGGACGGATAGAGAATGATCATGATGATGATGATGATGATGATGATGATGATGATGGTTATGATGATGATATATTTTGTGATATCCGGGAGCCCTTGCACTGCACGTTCAGTTTGTGTTCAACATTGGACGGATGGAGGTTGATGATGATGATAGAATCACGTAGATGAGTTGACCAGGAATGAGGAACCAGTCCACCACTGAACCACTACCTATATGCCACCTACGGTATTTCCGAATACAACTTAGAGACCCTCAAGAAAAGTACTCAACATAACGCACCATATCCTCTGGTGTAGCGGGTGTCTATGGATGTCGCTTCTCACTTACCACCAGGTGCACCGAATGTCCGTTTACCCCCTCTTCTATAAAAAAGCTAATGTTTTATACCAGTAATAATAAGGATTACGTTAAACCTTCACAATATACATAAATCAAATAAAAACTTAATTTTATTCAAATTTATATCATACTAACAGCGCCTCGCGGTTTCATCCGCGTACTTCCCATTTCATACATATACACGGTACATATATACCAAAATAACATTTTTTACAATTTCTGTCAGACTGTCTCTCAGTATATTCCAGCTAATCTCTAAAACGGCTGGTCCGATTTGGACGGGACTTTCATTGGAAGATAGCTGATGTTATAAGGCTACCTTAGGCTACAAATATAATAATCATCACTCTGAATACGGCTGTAAATCTAAGTTAACGCGGGCGATATGCGGGCAACAGCTAGTTATTAATATTTTTGTGACGAACATAGCAATGTTTCTTACATTGAAGTTAATTATTAGGTAGCGTCACGATTGTCAAGGTTATTAAAGCAATAAAATTATACAATTACGTAACTTTGATTTGTAAAACAGTGAGCGGAGTTGGGAATGATTTTAATTACCTAGTTCCTCTTGTTTTTTGTCTTTAACGGCGGGAAATACTCTGAGGCATCCCGCGGGGGAGTGGATCTCCCCACGCGGGTATGTGGGACTCGCTGCGCCCGAAAGCTGGTAAGCGGACGCAGCTGTACCCACTAGAACCCGACGAGTGCCACCAATGCCTTTGGTGAGGTGCCCCGGATCTAATAAACAAACAGGGCACCTCGACGGATAGCCAGTCCCCCAAGGGACCGACACTACCTCCACAGAGGGATTGTCCCACATCACAGAACAACCCGGGACGTCGGGACAGTACAATGGGGTGAGGTTCCCATCCTCACCCCTTGCCCCTGCTCTTTTGTCCCCTCTTCTTATAAGAGGAGTACAAAGAGCCGCCTCGGCTCAATTAGCTTCGCCCAAGGTACTGGGCTCACCTTAGGCTACTACGCCCCACCACCACGCCAAGGCCATGGTGTGATAATTAGTTCCTCTAGCTTCGCACTTATTAAAGTAAAATCAAAATTTTGACTCAACCATTCAGACATTTCCAACCCTAATCAATCCTAATTGTACTTTACAAACAAAATAAACTCTAGTTGTTATGAAAATAAATACGAGATCTAAATGTCTTTTTGAGGTCTTACTGGATCCTCAAATAAATCGGCATGAATTATCTTGTTAAATTTTAGACTCGAAGTGCCCCGCGAAGACTCAATAACTAGGTTACCTACATCATACATTAACTACATCTGGCTATTGCTTTAGATATATCGCACCTAGAGGAATTAAAATATCCAATCTAGTCGTATGAATTCATACACGGTTGGATACTAGTAATTTTTAAAAATTTGCACTCAAGAATTTAGCCAAAAATAGTTTAATTATTCTTAATAACACTCGAACTCGTCAAACAAAAAAAAATGCTCAACAGATAAAAACAAAATAGTAAGCTAAAAATCCGTGCGGTGGCCGGTCTGCGATGCGAGTGGCAAGGGATCGGCCGTCTTGGCGTTCATTGAAGGAGGCCTATGTTCAGCAGTGGACGGATAGAGGCTGATTGGTGATGATGATAAAGCTAAAGTTAGCACATTCTTTCTTACTTTCATTTCTACTCTAGCCTATGTTTTACGGCATTTCCTGCCTCGCACGACAACTATGTGGAACCAACTGCTACCTAAGGTATTACCGATACGACTTAGGGACCTTCAAGAAAAGAGCATACTAATATTTGAAAGGGAACCCAACTTCTAATGATGTAGCGGGTGCCTATGACGCTTACTTTACCACCAGATGAAACGACTATCCGTTTGCCCCCACTTCTTAAAAAAATATAGGTATTGATATTCCATTGATAACTAAGTACCAGTACATACAAAGTTCCTAAGCATATAATCCACAATGAAAACTATACTATGTATATTTCCTACGTTCCCTCATTAGCACGATTTAGCCATAAACATTATAGTCGATGGTTTACACTCGATAAACTTATTTTACTGTTCGAAATTGTGATATTGTTTTACTGCCTTTAATAGGGAAAACTGTGATTTGTTATATTCAGTACTAGCTGTTGCCCGCAGCTTCGCCCGCTTGAACTTAGATTTACAGCCGTACCCGGATTGATGATGATTATTTTTTTAGCCTAAGTTACTCCCTATAACATCAGCTATATGCTAGTGAAAGTGCCATCAAAATAGGCCCAACCGTTTCAGAGATTAGCCGTAACAAACAGAGAGACAGACAGACAAAAATTGTAAAAAAGGCTATTTTGGTATACATAGGCTGCACTAAAAGTATCGGGAATGGAATATTTCCACTGTTCCTGTCATATTTAAATTTTCAGTGCCGCCCTCGTATGTACTGTGTATCCCCATGTATTTCGTAAAAAGCGGTTATTTTAATATTACAAACAGACAATCCAATTTTATTTATCTGTATAGATGTATTTATAGAATTCAATTTATGTATTTATAGAATTTCGTTCCGTTTTATATTTTTCTAACAATAATTAGCTTATCACGGGACCAGATTAACGTGGTGGTAACACATATGTTTTTAAGTACTTAAATTAAATATGCAACTACAAACCAACAATCACACTACGTTAACCTAGTGTGCAAAGTTTGTAAGAATTGGTGGTACGAGTTAGTACCCGAAGTGGAACGGAAATAAGAAATTTATATAAATACACATATACACGTCCATGACCTGGTGTAACCCTCTATGGCTCAATGGTTAGCGTGTTGGCGCTCAAGCCGGAGGTAGCGGGTTCGAATCCCGCCAGGGAACAAAAAGTTTTCTGTATTCCTGGGTCATGGATGTGTATTAAATATGTGTATTCATATAATAAAAAATCTTAAACATAATATTATGTAGAGTATTAAATATAATATTTCCGTTGTCTGGTACCCGTAACTCAAGTTTTTCGAGAACTTACCACGGGACCAGATTGACGTGGTGTAAAAGCGTCCGAAGATATTATTATTAGTATGTTAATCATACCAAGTATTTGCACTTGACGGGATTCGAATCCGCGACCACTGCAGTGCTAGTAGCCTGACCACTCGACCAAACCGTCATGAATTAGTTGTTAAAATATCGTTCCTAAAAGGATAAAGCACTATAGTGGTAATAAACTTGACCTTATTGGCGAAACACCTCGACATTAACTGTATGGTCACGACTTGAGTTATATCATAGTTCGTTGATCCTATTCGATTATTCCAATATTCCGATCAAAAAAATCGATATTTTTTATCGTTAATTGTTCTGAAAGTGTTACATGAGTCAGCCGGTGACGTCATGGATATCCGCTGTATACGTGATGTAGTTTAATATCGGACCGAAGAAATAGGTTATTGAGGAATGTGTACTTACTTTGATCGGTTAGTTATGAGTTTATTTATTTTGTACCGATGAGAGAACATAGGCCTATGTTCAGCAGTGGACGGATAGAAAAGGACCATAAAATCTGTAAAAAATGCTAATTTGATTGATTTTAATTGATTGCCTCTAAAATAAAGACTACATTACTTTGTAGAAATGAGATCTTAAGAATTAGATATCAAATTTAGCGACGCCGTTTCCTTTACATTAATGTGTAATACACATGTTTATAGCAGTCTTATCTTTTAATTACTTACAACACTATAAGCCAGGCTTCATCCCATCCTAGTGATGGGATGAACCTGAACATTTTGAATAAGTTTTAAAAAATGTGACATAAGACGTAGGTACTATCGGTGCAAGAAACCATCGTGAGAAAACCTGCATGCCTGATGAGATTAGGAGTGTTTGAAGGTGAAGTTAACCCCGCATTGGGCAAGCGCCTCAGTGAGCTATTACCTCGCCTGATTTGGAGGAGAAGATGTCTAGCAAAAAAGACACCAGTTTCCCCTCCCACCGGAAAACACAACAGTTTATCGGATTTACCGGTGGGAGGGTTGCACTGAGCCATGCTCCCGTCTTGGGTACCACCATCCTACTCCTGTGAAACCGCTTTGCTGTGATTCGGAGAGAAGGACGGCAATTAGTGTAATGATTGGCACAAAGACTTAGCTTCTTATGTTCCAAGATAGGCTACACGTGAATGAGTTGCTATGTTACCCGGGTTTGTTCCATAAAAATGGGACATAATACAATGAGGGTCGTGGATGATGAAGTCGAATCAGATATCGATACTAAGTAGAGAATTTAGCAGGAAGGCAGATTTAAATATGATTAATGGCTTCATAGTAGAACACGATTGTAACGCTTGGAGACCGTCACGACCAAGTGATAACAATCGATAATTCAGCAAGATTCAATAAAGCGTGTTACTTATTCGATGTATCGATAATCATATAAACGGTACAACACTAAAAATATTGAATAATTGTAGTCGAATCAATACATCACCGAATATATCGAATAATCATAATCGAAACGATTCATCGCCGAATATATTGATATCAAACATCGATATTTATATTTCCATTGAATTATGTCGATTTTTAAGCGAAATATCGAATAGATTCAATTTCCATCGATTTTATTCAATAAATTGCTTTTGATGTGTGAAAATAAAATTACAACTGCGGAATTCATAGAAACCACTCATAGTAGTCGTACTCATATACTATAGACCTATCTTATTCTATATCAATATTATCGATATTTGCAAGTGTTGCTAGTCTCCAAGTTTTATCTTGCACTTTTATGAATGAGACCAATAGTTAATATCCCCGCTTGATCGTGCTTTGAAATCGAATTACCTATTAAAATCTAATTTGCCCGAACAAACGAAAGTTGTGAACAGTCGAAAGTGAATTATGAACTATGAAAAATTTGATATCGTTTTTATTCAAAACTATGGCAAAACTTCATAGATTTTGAAAAACATTTTACTTACTAATAATGACTGACATAATAATATTATAATGAACATAATATAATCGTTATTGTCGTCATTTCGTCTTTTGCTTTTGGCAATTAAGAGCCATTTTTTATCCAGTGATATGAAAAAATCTGAATAGATTGGTTTTTTTTTTATAGACAAGACCTTTACCCTCTTATCATAATATAAATTTTGATTCAGATATACGAATCGCAGTCAAAATTTATAGATTTTTAATTCAAGTCAACAAGCATTATCTCCGATCTTATACGATATAAAAGATAATAATATTTTAAATGTTTTTAGCGAATATAATATAAAAACGGGGCTTAATAAGCATTCACAATAACTACTTAATTAATATGTATTGACTTTTGCCGTTATCGAAGATTTTCAAAATATTCACATCACTATATTTATAAAAACGTTATTATTGCAAAAAAGGTATAAATAATCTTTATTCATTTCTACCGTATTCTGAAAAACAACTGGGACAATAATTTTATTGAGTACGTAATTTTATATTTTACTAAAAATAAAATTATTATTTTACAAAAAAAAAATAGTTTACGCATAAAAAAACTTATTTATTTAAAAAAACGAAACACAAATTCTTAAAATGTTTATAGCGATACTTTAAAAATTGCATTATAATTTTCTGTAATTAATTAAATAAAACATAATTAATGAATAAATGGAAAATTTTCCAGGTAAAATTATATTAAATTAATTTAAGGAGCCTTATTATAAACTTAAAAAAAAGATTTACGATTATGGTTATATAACAGAAAAAATAAATAGCATTAAAATTAATTTTTTTTAATAAGTAATTTAGAAGTACTTTTGCACCTTGGTGAAGTATCATTGTGCTAACTAGTGCTTCAAAGGAGTAACGTGTATATTTGGCTCATATATTTATTATGCTAATTACATTAAATGGTTGTCGACCCCTGATGACATGATTTTTTAATTTATTATACATTTGACTTTCGTGCTTTGCCTATTATTTTAATAATTGTATTTTCATGTAAATATGTGACTTGCCATTAATTTTTAAATACGTGTATCTATAGTAAACGACGAAAACCCGTTGTCTTATTGATTTAAGCTGTCACTACTGTCGGTAGAGTGGTTAGGTGACACGAGGTCGCGGGTTCAAATCCCGTTTAGACAATTTGTACGAAAATCGACATGGTTTTGTACAATGTGTTATAATTATAATAAATTATCGTTTCTAGCTCTCGTGACAAAAGGTAAAAACTAAAAAGGGTTACTACGCCCCACTTGACGATATTTTTATTATTATCGTCTATCTAGGCCCGAAGTCACGTCATTTGACAATTAGAATTTGTGTACTTATGTTTTGTTTGTTAATAGATAAAGCCTGGCCAGAAATATATAAACCCTACTTGGTTTCGCCACTATATCTTTTACGTCAACACATAGTATCGTCCATACAGAAATTAGTTCCGAAATTTTCCGCAATATGGCGAGGATTTATAAATTTCTTGTTAGCTACTAAATGGTTGTCTTTACCTTCCTAAGATGATAGTAATGATGATTATGTTAATGACAATGACAATTTTGATGACTGTCATTTTTATTTAAACATTTTTATAAAAAATTAAAATGATTAAATAAAAACATATAAAAGATGTGCGGAACAAAAAATTTAATAGATTTATAAATTACTTTTATTCCACGGAACCCTCAATAAGCGCGCCCCTTTAGAAACCACTGGCCCATGTTTAAAAGTGGACGATTATGATAATAAACTAAATTATAACACAGTCACTATATCTGGTTTTATAATCTAATAAAAATGATATCATTTTTAATATAATTATAACAAAGCAGTAATTATTATAAATTCCGCATAAGCTAGACTAACAGTAAAACCTAGATATTTAAAAAAATATTTATAAATTTATTATGCTTCTGGTATTAATATTAAGTACCTGGATGACCGAGCTTTGCTCGGTTTTTTTTTTTTTTAAATAAAATGACATTTTCTAAAAATGATTCCTAGCTAGATCGATTTATCGCCCCCGAAACCCCCTATATACTAAATTTCATGAAAATCGTTGGAGCCGATTCCGAGATTCCAATTATATATATATATATATAATATACAAGAATTGCTCATTTAAAGATATAAGATAAGATAAGATAAAAACATATAATATATTATATACGTTTCAAGAATTAATTAAACATTTGACTTTTGTATATTTTGTCTATTTGAAATTATTTTTGGAGTTCGATACCTAAAATAAAATTGTATATATATTTATTTATTTCATTTGTATGTTGTTTGTTAACAGTTGTTTGTACATTTAGGGATAACTTCGGTATTTAGCTGTATCTAGACTGATGATGATTATCTGGATCATCATCATCAGCCTCTATCCGTCCACTGTTGAACATAGGAACGCCAAAACAGTCGATTCCTACCCACGATAGCAGATATATCTGCTGACGTATAAATAATCTAAGAATATCTGTTCAGGCGCATGCGGTCTGTGTATGTAAATAATTAACCATGAAGTTATTGTTTTTTATTTTAATCTTCGAAACCTCATTCATTTTGTAAAATCCTCATTATAAATTATACATTTTTTACATCTTTATATATATATTTCTTGTGTGCGTGTGTATGTCACTGAACTCCTCCTAGACGGCTGGACCGATTTTGATGAAATTTTTTGTGTGAGTTCAAGGGGATTCGAGGATGGTTTAGATTCTCAAAAAAATTAAATTTTGTACAGTACTACGTCTACCGGTGCCACTAGTCTTTATATATATATATATATATATATATATATATATATATATTTCTTGTGTGCGTGTGTATGTCAATGAACTCCTCCTAGACAGCTGGACTGATTTTGATGAAATTTTTTGTGTGAGTTCAAGGGGATTCGAGGATTCGAGAATGGTTTAGATTCACAAAAATATATTATATTATTTTGTACAGGACAACGTCTGTCGGTACCACTAGTTTCATATATATTTTTGGAGCCGTCCTAAGACGAATATTATAATTGTAATACAGAAAATAAATGTTAAATATATTTTGGACTTTTTATTAGCCCCAAGTGCAGACAAAACTGTACAATATCCTTCGTTATCTCTAATGACTCCGATCAGAATGGCTTTAGCGTAATAAACAAAGTAACTTTCGCATTTTTATGTTAAGATGTAGGTATGATAATAGTTTATAGGATGTATGTTTTAATACAATTTTTTTTAAATAATGATTGTTTATATTCTATGAAATCGAAATAACTGTACGAAACCCGCATAGTTCAGATCTTTGTTAGCGTATATAATAATATGGAAAAAAACAGAAACAAAAAAATAATAATATGAATAATAAACCACATTAAAGCAATTTTACTAATTTTGAGAATATTTTTTCCAAGTTGGGTTTAATCGATTTTTATTTTTTTCTTATCACGGATCATCACTATCGTAATTCAATTTAGAACGAATTATAATCAAGTTTTCCATTAATATCTAAGAATTTCCCCATGTATTCCTATTCGAATAATTACTAATTTATTATCTTAAAGATGTGACACGAATTCTAAATTCTAATAGATATTAATAGATATACTAACAATTTGTTTAAAAAACGAAGGATATTTAATAAACGTTATGTAAATAACCTCATGAATTACCGAGCAATGGAATTTTTATAAACAACTAACCTAATAATTAAAACGACAATACTATACGTGAACTTTACTTGACACTTAAAAAACTCGAATTTAAATGCAATGAAATCGCATACTGACCTCGAAATTGTCACTGAAAATCATTCACTCATTCACTATTTAATAGTTATTTAATTACGTTACGATAAAATGTCCGTGCGATGTTAGTTCACGTATTCCGTACGGCACGTCTAAGCCCTCCCGCGTCTTGGTATCGACTCTCGACTATGTTATGCGGCTGACGGCTCTATCATTCCTATCGCGCGCGCTTACCTGAAGATTTTCTTCAATGAAAGCTCGTTTTTCATTAATGTAACTGAAATATAAAAAACCTACCTAAAAATTACAGTTAACTTATTCTTTGACTAATGTACAATCTACGCGTTTGCCACGTCGTTGCTTTGGAAGTCGGTGTCAGCCAAAAAAAATCATTCGAATTGAGGACCTCCTCCTTTTTGATCTCCTCCTTTCCTCATTGTTAGAGCGACGGGAAATCACCCAACTTTGTGTTTTAAGAAATAAATGGGTTCACTTTTCCAGTCCATTTTTCCAGTCACCCATTAAGGGTGACTGGAAAAAATTCCTACTATTGAATCTTCTGATAAAATTCGTTGCATCCAGCAAATAATGAGTAGTAAGGTGGGCCAAATAATTCTAAAACTGATCATTGATTTGTCACTGACGTAATAGAAAATCAACCAACCAGTGTTATGTATGTACGTCCCATCAGCCAATCATCCATCAATGACAATCAGTCGGCCAATAAGAGCCGGAGCAGGGCAGCACAAATTTAGCGGAATTTATTTTCAAACAAAACATACCTATAATTAGATTCTGCTGTATTACGGTTATGCTCGTTGATTTGTAGTTACCGCTGTAGAGGTAGGTACGTACTAGCGTCCCCACCATGGTTCAGGCCTTAACGTGACGGTGGGTTTCAGTACCCTAGGGTGAGCCCAGCATCTTGGGCTAAGCTAATTGAGCCGAGGGGGCTCTTTGTACTCTCTTATAAGAAGAGGGAACAAAAGAGCAGGGGGCAAGGGGCGAGGACGGGAACCTCACCCCATTGTACTGTCCTGACGTTGGGAGGGTTTGTTCTGTGGTGCAGGACAACCCCTCTGTGGAGGTAGCGTCGGTCCCTTGGGGGACTGACTAGCCGTCGAGGTGCCCTGTTTGCTTATTAGATCCGGGCACCTCACCAAAGGCGGCATTGGTGGCACTCGCCGGGTTTTAGTGGGTAGAGTGAACGGTCACTTGGTGGTAAGTCAGCGACATCCATAGACACCTACAACAGAGGATAAGCGTTGCCAGCCTTTCAAATATGAGTACATAATATTATGGTCTTTTCTTGAAGGTAATTCCAATAAACTTTGGCTATTTTTAACTGTCTCACCATTGTCTCACATACCTACTGACCCACCTAATAATGACGTAGGAGGTCCCACCGCCACCGCCCATGAAAGCATTTATATTCATACTCCGTATTTAAAACAAAACACTATTAAATGTTAAGTACACGTTAAACGTACTTTCTTCCAATACAAAGTAGAGAGCTTTCATAGTGTTAATAAGTAGAAGGAACTATGATAATATTCAACTAAATAAAAATTTATTTTGACGTGACAGCGTCTTATAAATCGATGAACGCCGGCTGCATGGACGAAAATGCCCTGTAACGCTTAATGTCCCGTTACGCTCATTGTACGTTTGCGTTTTGTTACGACGTTGTCACATTAAACTATCGTCCGTAAACCAACTTTACAGACACCAATTTTTTGATGAGACAACGTCTAATAAATTGATTAACGCCGGCTGCATGCACGAAAATGTCCTGTATCGCTTACTGTCCCGTTACGCTCATTGTACGCTTGCGTGTTCTTACGACGTTGTCACGTTATCGTCCGTAAAACAACTTTACAGACAACCAATTTTTTAAATAAAATATAATATACCGTTTGCCGTCACGGCATTCGAGTTCATTTTTTCATTCCACTTCCACGGCAAGCCAATAAAATATGTAGGTATCACATTAAAAAAAAATCATATTATAACAATACAAGTTTTATTTGGGAATGACGTCTAGCTCTATACAAATCATTAGTGGTAAAAATATATAAACTAAATATTTATTTCAGAACTAGCTGTTGCCCACGTTAACTTAGATTTACAGCCGTATACGGATCGATGATAATTATTTTTGTAGCCTAAATGAATAACTTAAGCTATGTGTCAGTGAAAGTCCCGTCAAAATCGGCCCAGCCATTTCCGAGATTAGCTGGAACAAACAGACAGAGAGACACAAATTGTATAAAATGAATGAAACAATATTTACGGATTTTATCGCGGCTTATTACAATTTTTACAAACCCGACGTTTCGGATACAGCAACCATGGTCATGGGAGGACAGAGGTGTCATACGTCCTAATGTTACAAAGTTATTCGAAACTACCCTATGATACATCAATATTTTGATTAGTCCTATCTACGCAGAAAGTGCTAACTGTATCTTTAATCAGTGACATATTATGCTTGGATTTTGATTTCGAATTGAATTTGATTTGAATTCTAATAAACCGTGATAAAATCCGTAATAATTGTTTCATTATAATGAATAAAATTCGCGTAAACATTAGAAACCAGTATGTAAAAAAAAATATTGACGTATCTGTCCCGTATGGATGTACCATATATTTAGTAAAAAGCGATTATTTTAATATTAGAAACAGACCCTCCAATTTTATTTATCTGTATAGATGAACTAGAAGCATTTATCTTCAATACGTCATACTACTGTTTTAGATCCGTAAACAAACTTGGCATATACCTGTTGGAATTTATAAGAAACAGCAGGTCAGTGTTTACGGTGGGTTATTAATGATAGCGTCCTGTTTGTTCCCTATTCCCGGCTCAGGTGTGAACCAATTAGGGAATAACAGCAGAGGTCGTGTTTGTTTGTGGAAGCTTCGATCGTCATCGGCGACCTCAAGAAAAATACTTGTATCTATACATACATACAGATAAATAAAAGTTGAGTGTCTGTTTGTAATATTAAAATAACCACTTTTCACTAAATGCTTATGAATGTATACACGGTACATATACCAAGATAGCATTTTTTTAAATTTTTGTCTGTGTCTGTTTGTTCCGGCTATTTTCGGAAACGGCTGGGTCGATTTTGACGGGACTTTTACTGACAGATAGCTGATGTTATAAGGAGTAATTTAGGCTATAAAAATAATTATGATCAATCCGGGTACGGCTGTAAATCTAAATTAACGCGGGCGAAGCTGCGAACAACAGCTAGTTGTTTATGTTACAGACCGGGTTAAACCAGGAATAGATCTTCACTGACTGATCTTGCTACGAAAGAGAACGACAGTACACTTATCCCTAAGCCGACGTGGGCGTGTCCAACTGATATTTCCATCTCAGATAGATATATAAAAAAATCGTTTGTTTCGGCACGCTCAACGCTAGATGCCATTAGCCTTTTTATTGCAGTGGAAATGCTTGGCAGTTCGCAGTGGATATGTGGGACTCTCGGCGCCCCTTGTTACCCCCGACGCCAGTATACCGCACTGCGAGTTGCCTTCCGCCGCTTGAAGAGGAGTGTTTCGTATCTGACTAACACAGTACCCAAGCATATCCCACCAGCATCTCCTATAGCTGTTACTGATTTCCTTCTTTCTTCTCCTCCCCTACTCCTTATACAAAATAAACGACGTGCATATTTTGACAAGGTATAACCGTCTATGGTCAGTACGTCTTACTATCTTAAACTTAATGACAATGTACAATTAGCATCAAATTGGCTGTCAATTGTAAGCTTTAAGCGTAGATGCAACTAAAGAGCAAATATTATACGACCACAAGCCACAAGGCAACGATGCTATGATACTAGGAACAAATATAATATGGAATTGACATTCGCGTATACCCGAAAGGGACAGGCATATTTTACAGGGATACCACATTCATAGTAACAAGTCTACTTATTTTCTTGAAACAAGTGAATTAAAAATAATA
Organism: Helleia helle; assembly: GCA_963853865.1. NCBI lineage: Eukaryota > Metazoa > Arthropoda > Insecta > Lepidoptera > Lycaenidae > Helleia > Helleia helle. The sequence goes on along the minus strand of OY971433.1, from coordinate 10,082,462 downwards.
AAAAACTGGTAAAGGTTGATAAATAGCCCTAACCAAACATTTATTGTAATTTTAGACAGCTGCATTTTTCCGGATTATCGAAAATATTATATAATGACTAATAACAAACCGCTAAAAACATAAATAATAAAAAAGAAGGCTATATACGTCTTAATATGTATGATCTATAGTACATAGCCTTTAAGGATAGCAATAAACATATTTGTTTTTATTGTGTTTATTTCGAAAATTCCAGTCACCCTTTTTAAATAATACCACATTCTTGGGTAATCTGCTTATAACAAAACTGGTATCACCATACCTACATAAGCCGACCAAATTAAAAAGTAGTACAAAATGGCGGCATATTTGACAAACTGTTCGCGAGTGAGAATGTTTGTATGGCATTCAAATTTAGTCGATAATTTTTTGTTGGGCACATCCTTGTTGTGCCCAACAAACAAAGAATGGGTTATATTCTGACAAAGACAAAAGAAAGTGTCTATGTCTCTGTCACTCTTGGATTTTTCGTATGTTGTTATCTCGTTCCAATACGGTATTATTATTAGCTTGTCAAATCTATTGATACTTGATCTTAGCTATGATATTATAGATATTAATAGCATGGTTTTAGATTTCATTTATTGAAGGAATTTTCTTGTACAACTTATTTTGTAAGAGGTAGTACCATGCTGCTTTGCAGCCGAATTGGGCCGGCACGACCGAGGTGGTACCTCTCGCTCACATAACAGCAGCGTCAAGTGACAGCTATGCTGTCGCGTTACGTGCGGTTTATGAATTTCCGGTGGCCCTTTGGGGAGGATAGGGAAAAGGAAGGCAATGCATCTGCATAATCTCTGGTTGTGCGGTGTGTATGGGCATCGATAGTCGCCAATAAGCTTCGACTGCTCGTTTGCCCTCCTATGGTATAAAAAAAAACAACTGAAAGGAAACTGGCTACGTCTTCAGATCTTTATGAATGATTCCACAAATTCCAAAAAACTTCTGAGTTCTCTAAAACTAATTACATACAGCTTGGCAAAAAAGAGTATGACGTGGTGACAGGTGGAACTAAATATTTTACTAAATGGAAACCTATGATGTTGACAATACTTGGCCGACAAATACTAGATTTTAAGTAAAGCTTAGGGTTTCACATTTATTTTTAACGATTTGATTCTCTCACTGATTTTCCATATTATGATGTGACCTAAGCGAAAGTGGCGCCCTCATTTTTTCCACACTTTTTTTGCCAAGCTGTACTCATATTTAAGAAACAATTTTCATATACATATTTGTACTCGATTTATTGTTCGATTTTCATTTGATGTTTAATTTCTTCAATTCACTCGCAATTATTTGTATTTATATCCTTTAAAAATCTTATCTATAGTTTGTAAATACTTACACCAATAATGACTTCAATTTTCTCTATGAGCTTTGTCCGGTCCAAACTTAGACCAGACAAAGTGTTAGGCGGGCTAGCTATAATAAAATATTTTATTTATAGCTGTTATTTGCTAATATATAAGTATCAACGTACAGTGACTCTATTGATTGAATAACGATTGAAATATATGAAAGTTACCAAGTCAGTAAATTGTGATGAGTTGATACAAATATATAATATACCTATATTCAAATTGTTATCAATTTCCGTTGTTAAAATAAAACACACCTACTTTAAATATATTTTTTTATAGAATTTTAGAGGTTTTTAGGGTCCCGGATACGCAGGCAACAGGATCACCTCAGCGACAGACTGGCCCCGTTAAAGGCTACCCCGGTATCTACTCCTATAGTGTAGCAGTGTAATAATTTACCTAAATAAATTTTCATCTATTCTATTCAAAGGGGGGACTGCCCGGCCGGTACTAAGCAGTCCCCACGACATCGCGCCATACAGGCCCAGGTTACCATCCTCAGCCCGACGCGAACACAGGGGCGTTACTGGAGCCGCTTTAAGTAGGCTAGGCCTCCTACGCACCCCCGTTCGTCGCCCGCGGGAGGAGGCCCTCTTTGTGCTCGATCATCGTGGTGATGTCGCTCGGCAAAGTCTCCTCCGATCGAGGTGTCAGACTACGACACAACGCTGCCCATCTCGGGCACACCGTGAGCAGCAGGGCGAATTGGGCCGTGCGGACCATTAGCCTACCATGAAGTAACGTGAACATGCTGTCATATCCGCGAAATAAAAATGAATAACCATAAAATCCTATCACATAAAAGAGTTCCTATATCCGTCACGTTCTAAAAGGAGCAAGTAACCAGAGATGCCCGAATCAGTTCTCACGCCGGTGCGAGTAACCAGAGGTATCATTTATCACACTCATTACCGAATTCTCGACGTCTTATTAGTTTCGTCACTGTAAACATACGTGTTGTGAGGTTCTTTGGAAAAACGATTTAGTGAAGCGGGTTCTAATCCCACCACCGAAATGTACCGAGAGAAGGGCAAGACAGGCAGTGTAATTACTCTCCACCATGGTTCAAGTCTTGACGTGGTGGTGGGGCTCAGTAGCCTAAGGTGTGCCCAGCACCTCGGGTGAAGCTAATTGAGCCCTCTTGGCTCTCTTTGTCAGTTCCCCCGAATCAATTTGACCGAACTGAAGCTACCTAAAGTGACATCGCAAATATATTTACTCAAAGTACAAAAATCCTAACGCGCACGCTGATAACTCTGTAAAATAGAACAATTGAGTGATTGCGAGGTTACTTTCAGCTAACTTCAGTCCCGTCAAGTTGAGTTGCGTGAAATAATTAAATTTGAAACGTCTTGTCAAACACGTGTCTCTCAAGCTCTAGGTCGAGTGTAACGGATAGCAGGAACAGAGCTCGAGTTACCTGTGTGTTTGCGCGACCTTACTTCTTGAATTTCTTCATTAATTGTCCCATATCATATTAAAATTAATGTTAATAGCTAACGCGCTTATTGTCAAAACAACTTTTGTTGATTTCATCGCTGTTGATTACGATTACAAGCCCGATGTTTGCGATACATTACATTGATCATGGTCACGGGAGGACTGAGGTGTTTGACGTCCTAAAGTTAAAAAGTTATTATATCCTACCCTATAGTTATTTTATAGGGTAGGCGTTTATTGCTTCCCTATCATGGTTCAGGCCTTGACGTGGCGGTGGGGCTCAGTGGCCTAGGGTGAGCCCAGCATATTGGGCGAAGCTAATTGAGCCGAGGGGGCTCTTTGTACCCCTCTTATAAGAAGAGGGGACAAAAGAACAGGGGGCAAGGGGCGAGTATGGGAACCTCACCCTATTGTACTGTCCCGACGTTGGGAGGGGTTGTTCTGTGGTGCGGGACAACCCCTCTGTGAAGATGGCGTTGGTTCCCTGGGGGACTGACTAGCCGTCGAGGTGCCCTGTTTGTTTATTAAATCCGGGGCACCTCACCAAAGGAGGCATTGGTGGCACTCGCCGGGTTTTAGTGGGTGGAGCTACGTCCACTTACCAGCATTCGGGCGCAGCGAGTCCCACATACCCGCGTGGGGAGACCCACTCCCCCGCGGGATGCCTCACAGCATTTTCCCGGCGTGAAAGGAAAAAAAGGCGTTTATTGCATTATAAATACATGAGAATATGACAATGGGTGAACAATTAAATAGACAGACTGAAGTTACCTGAAAGTGACATCTCAGTTTTCCTCAGAGTATTATGCCAAAAAAAAATCATGATTACTTATTGTTTTCTAATGTTAACGCAAATTTCACACATTATAATGATACAATTTTACGGAAGTGGAGTATTTGCCAAACCTTCCTTCTACGATACGACCTTTTCCTTTATCTCTTTTATACTGTATTTTCTATAGACTTATAACATAATATGTGTTTGGTATAAGTCTATAGAAAATACAGTATAAAAAATAAGCGAATACTTTGGAAACTCAAAGGAAATTTAAATCATCACTTATATTTCGCGTGCTCATTCCGATGGGTTTCCTCCCTCCTTCCGCGTCTCTCCTGTCATCGTCTACCATTTATTATAGATATCCTCTTGTCGTCACTCCAGCACTCGCTATTAACTATGAAAATATAATGATAGGGAGTTAGAGACAAAAAAAATGGCTATTATTATTTTATGTTTCCTATTTGTTTTTATTATTGTTTTTAATAGTAATGGTGTAATTGTGTAGATGTGTCACGACCTTATGCGTGAGTAGTGAGTACTTATTTACACTAAATACACTTTTATGAATGATAAATATGATTAAATACTAACAAATAGGCACACCAAGTTTACCTAGAATCCGGAAGAACTAGTGTTATGTGTTTTTTTCTTGGTTTCGCTGGGGAATGCGTTTAGGCATACCACCGAGTCCAGGGGGGGGGGTTATGTGGGACTCTCTGCGCCCGAGAAAATGGTAAGGTGGACGCAGACTCTACCCACTAAACCCCAGCGGTGTTTTCCTTGTCATCTAGGTGATCCGGTGCGAGAGCTGTGGACGTCCGCGCCGGGCCACAACGTTGTGCCATCCGGCACTCTTCTCTGGAGGTGGGAGGTGTTGTCCCTTCCTCCTCCTCCTCCATCTTCGCTTAAGGCACCCTGATGTGTTATGGGTACTAGAAACGAAAAAAAGTTTTTTTTTTTACAAATACACTTCAATGACTCGGCGCAGGCCGAAACAAATTGTTTGCACTTGGCGGGATTCGAACCCTAAGTACTAACACTCGTATATAATATTTAATAGACCATAATATATAATATATTCAATATTTAAAAGCCTTCATTGCATTAGTCAGTACCTAGTACCTATAACTATTACAATATACTAGCAGCGCCCAGCGGTTTCACCCGCGTACTTCGCATTCCCGCGAGAGTACAGAAATAAATTATACCCTATATGTTATTCTGATGTATAAGATATGTTATTGTAAAGTTTCATTAACATCCATTCGGTAGTTTTTGCGTGAAAGAGTGACAAACATACACATAATATATACATTCTTACAAACTTCGCGTTTATAATATTAACTAGCTGTTGCCCGCAACTTCGCCCGCGTTTACTTACTCAACTTATACTATTACTATACTCGATAAATGGGCTATCTAAGACTAAAAGAATTTTTCAAATCGGACCAGTAGTTCCTGAGATTAGCGCGTTCAAACAAACAAACTCTTTGGCTTTATAATATGTATTTGTATAGATAGGACTATCTGTTGGCTGCAGTTTTGCGTCCACTAAGATTACTTTTGTTTAATAAAGAACGAAAGAACTTTTTTACACCGAATTCAATAAAACATTGCTTATTTTTTTAAGCCGAGTTTAATCTACCTAAGCAAAAAAAGCAAAAAAAGGCATAGCAGAATTTTCCACAAAATTGGGGAAAAGGAGGGAGGTGCAATATGCATTCGTATGCATTCACTCACACATTTGCTCTAAGCTGCATGGTTCGCGGAATTATTGCTAACAAGTGTATAATTAAATATCTCATACTAGCTGTTGCCTGCAGCTTCGCCCGCGTTACTCAACTCCTATAAGTCACAGCGTGATGTTAGCCTATAGCCTTCCTAGATAAATGGGCTATCTAACACTGAAGGAATTTTTCAAATCGGACCAGTAGTTCCTAAAATTTGCGCGTTCAAACAAACAAACAAACTCTTCAGCGTTATATTAGTATAGATTATGCATATCCGTAAATTTACGCCTGACTCTATAAATAACTTTTGTCCCAAATCTGTTCCATATTATTAGATTAACTGTTCGTTATTTATTCGTCATTTATTCGAACACGCATTTTCATCAGACGTCTACCAGCTAACAGTCTTGTCTTACACATAGCCTCTAGGCTTGTGTCAAATTATATTAATACTTATCTGGTCATCAACTGAGAACTGATCATCGAGATACTCCGATGACAGATACATGACTCGAAACACCGTTTCATTATCATAATCATCAACCGGTATCTGCACAGTTGGATGCCCATTAAACGCTAACACCGTTCTCTGCCACTGGCAAGGTTTATCGAAAAGAGGATTTTTAACATTTTTATTTTTATTGCATTTAAAGTACTAATTAGGTTATAATGTGTACACTGATATTGCAATTATTATTCAAATTCTCCTGTAGTAGGACTACTGGAAGAAATTCCACTTATGGAATAAGGAGTACCTTTGTACCAGTGTTTGTTATCACTATTTCACTATGTATGTTTTTCAGTGTACATAAATTGTCAAATAAATAAATAAATAACATTGTATAAAACTCCTACGCAATACTTGTTTTCAATTTTTTACGTGAATTTCACACATAGTGCAACAACCGCGTATTTTATCGTGGTTTATTAAGTGTCCTCCCTTGCTGCTGCTGTTGCTGTAAAGTATCCTAAACGTCGAGCATGTAAAAAACTTAATAAGCCTCGATAAAAATCATAAACGTAATTTCCTATATACCTATATGTCTTATTGTCCAACCCTGCGCCAGGAGGCCGTGAGGTCGCAGACTTCACAGTTGGCGGGGGGCAACCCCCTATTTTAACAAGCCATAAGTGAGCCAAATCGGCTCACACTAATCCGATGTAACATTAGGGTCATAGATTAAAAATTGGTCTCCGCTACGCTACGACGTCGTAGCTCAGCTGAGACCAATTTTTAATCTATGATTTGGGTCCTAACGGACCAAATCCGTTAGCATAGATCATTCCGAAAAAAAATAGGTCTTATTTTGGAGTGACTTCGTTTTTATAACACTTAGTGCATCATAATGTTAGGTAATACTGGATTGGTTAAAACCACCTCGACCTGATGACCTCTATGGCTCAATGGTTAGCGCGTTAGCGCTCAAGCCGGAGGTAGCGGTTATCCTACCAGGGAAAAAAGTTTTCTGTGTTCCTGGGTCATGGATGTGTATTAGATATGTATATTATATAATAAAAATATTAAATATATGTAAGGTTTTAAAAGTATTAAATATATTTCCGTTGTCTGGTACCCGTAACACAAGTTTTTCGAGAACTTACTCCGGGACCAGATTGACGTGGTGTAAAAGTGTCCATTTAAAAAAAATATGCCGAACAAATAAGCCGAATGGTTATTAGGGGGAGTCTTGAAGGGTTATGGGGGAATCTGTTGAACAACAGGGCACAACTTAGACCAAGTTGTGCCCTGTTGTTCAACAGATTCGGGACACCTCACCAAAGGCGGCATTGGTGGCACTCGCTGGGTTTAGTAGAGCTGCATCCACCTTACCATCTTTCGGGCGCAGCGAGTCCCACATACCCACCTGAGGATTCCCCCTCCCCCGCGAGCATTTCCTGGCGGAAAAGAAGAAAAAATATGGTCTGAGTTCAAATCCAATCATGGAACCCCTAAAATTTGTATTGGTAACAAATACAAATTTTAGGGCTTAATTTTGATTTATCAAGATACAAAAACGTAACTATAGAGTAAAGGGATGACCCTGTTGAGACGTCCGCAACGGGTCATGGCCTTCAGGGCCGTCCTTGCGTACCGTACGACCTTGTACAGTGCCATTGGACCTGCACGCTGGGGCCCTAGCGCGTGAGTGGAGAAGACGACGGGGAGAGGAAGAGGAGGTCTCTGACGAGGAAGAGACTTGGCGGAGCCGCCTGAGGAGGCGGGTTTTCAGCCAGTGGGGTGAGCGGCTCAGGGAGCCGAGCGCGGGACACCGCATGGTATTGGCCGTCGGTCCAATCCTGGAGCAGTGGATTGACCGGCGGCACGGCACAATATCCTTCCACCTTGTGCAGATCCTGACGGGGCACGGATGCTTCGGAAGGTATCTGTGGAAGGTGGCAGGGGCGGAGGACTCACCAGGGTGTCGTCACTTTGATAGCAGTGAGGACACCGCTGACCACACCTTGGCGGAGTGCCCAGCTTGGGCAGAGGCAAGGGCGCCCCTCGTCGCTGAGGTTGGCGCGGACCTGTAGCTCGCGTAGCTGTAGCAGGCGGTCGCACCGCCGTGAGGGACCTGTGCGCGGCAGATCGGGGGATCCGCTGCGCGCTCGTAAGGTCCGAGCTATAAGGCACCCTTGTGTGTTCAGTGTGCCTTAAGCGGAGAAGGAGGAGGGGATGCCACCCTCCGCCTCCAGAGAAGAGTGCCGTATGGCACACCGTTGTGGCACGATACGGACGTCCACAGCTCTCGCGCCGGGTCACCCAAACGAAGAGGAGAACACCGCTGGGGTTTAGTGGGTAGAGTCTGCGTCCACCTTACCATCTTCTCGGGCGCAGACAGTCCCACATAACCACCGGGCCCCCTCAGACCCGGTGGTATGCCTAAACGCATTCCCTAGCGAAACCAAAAAAAAAAGAGTAAAGGGATGATGATGATTATATTATTAACATGGCTCGAATAAAAACTATTTAGCAATTCTACACTACCTTCAATCTGCTGAGTGATCCGGCTTATTGAATGAATGTATTTTTATATTTTTCGGCTTGAATTGAAAGTGATACGTCTCAAGTTGATAGCACTCGAACCGCCAAGTGTCTCGTAAGCTGACTAATAGTATTTCGATACCGTCAGCTGCGCAGACTATATGCAAGAATACTGTAGGTATAATATTATGAGATTTTAAATTACGAGTAAAATGGTAATTGTCACTTCTAAAACTATAACGGGATATTTATCCGGAATTTTTGAAGTGAAAACTTCTTTAGGTAGTAGGGGGAAATCTTATAGGTTCGGTTCGGTTCTATCAATCGTGCCTTCAGACCACTAAATGAATGAAGGGGCACCGCTCCAACTACTTCACAAAAGCTGTCCCATTATAATCCTTGTTGAATCAATCGACCATAATTTAGACTTAATTGCTAATTAGCACCTTTAAAATACAATAGGCTCTAAATAGTTTGTTCACCTTCAATTCTACGTCTTTGTCGACCTTCTGAATAGATGTTCCGGTAGGTAATGATTTTATGTTCATCACCAGTATCTATGCTGGACTCGGCAATGGACGCCACTAGCTTGAACTGGAATCATCAATGAGTTTGTTTCACCGGTTCTTCTCAGTGGGCTTACCTTGGAACCGGTGTAGATTCAATTGACGTTCTAAAAGATGATGTATTGGTACTATTTTGAATAAAAAAAAACGATTTTGATTGAAAGATTGGGCCATTCTTATTCTGGCTTCCAACTAGCTGTCCATTTCGCCATTCTTCTTCACTTTATATATATTGTTAAATATTATAACAACATCGCTTTTTTAATACTAAAGCGATGTTGGATTGTTGAGGTGTTCAAATGTAACAGTAATATAAAAATAATATCTATGGACGCTTTTTACACCACATCAATCTGGTCCCGTGGTAAGTTTTCGAAGAACTTGTGTTACTGGTACCAGACAACGGAAATATAATAGGTGCCACGACGGTACTCATATTCTATAATTACTCGAATTTTTAACGTATCCATGATGACGAAAAAGATTGAAATGCGATGAAAATGTAGCACTAATCAATAAACAAATGACTACTTTTGGAAAAAGAATTCCATGTTTTTAAAATAAAATTAATTTGAATTTAGAATTCTTAGCCAAACAAAAATTATGTTGATTTGAAATGGCCAGTACTGCAGAACGGCAATTTCATAGGTAAAGACTTAATACTTTATTATACCAATATTAAGTAATACTTTTATACTATACATATATTTAAGATTTTTGTCATATGATACACATATTTATTAATATAGGTACACATCCATGACCCAGGAACACCGAAAACTTTTTGTTCCCTGTAATATAGCATTAACTTTTGTAAATTATTAACAAATAAACATAATAATTTTATGTACATTCCAATGTTACGTCTTGTGTGTGCGCTGAGTGTCACACCAAATGTGTCATGATGATCTGTCGCGAAAGTACGACGCCGCTCCGTCGCCATAGGCCCGCGCAAGGACCGCTAGCTAGTGTTGCCAATTTAGCGACATTTTGACCAGAAATAGCGACTAAGTTTGACGATAAAAATAGCTACTTATCTGATGACTTTTGGCGAAGGCAAAAACAGTTTTAGATGAAACATATATTTTGTCATATAATAGCGTTTATATATTATGTTACTGTATGCAGTGTGTTATTTATTTATAATTTAATTATGTACTTATCATATTTTTTTTACCTGAACGAACGTTTTTTTTAAGTCGAAATCCTCACTCAGATATTATACTTAATCGCCGCGGCATCGTCTTCTCAGCGAGCGACTGTCTACCTTTTCATATTAAACACTACCTTTTGATATTAAACAATATTGATTCTAGGAACTCGAATTTCCTAGAGTTGGCAACACTAGCTAGACCCGCATGCCTGCATACGGATCCCAAGGAACATTTCAAACGTAATGACATATATATTAGCTGAGAATAAGACGTGACATGCAATTATCGTGCTTTATTCTCTTATCTTAGATAAAACTTTGAATGAGCTTGGACAAATATGTGAGCTTACGTAGAGATCTTAAACTTACTTTTGGTAAGTTTTGTTAGTGTTGAAAAGCTAATGTTTAGATTAAAAGTGTAATAGTAAATAAATGTATACATATTTTATTGATAGCATTGCCTACGGTTTTTTAGCCGACTGCATCAGAAGAAGGGTTATCCTCTATGTTCTTTTGACTCTAGTATAAATAATATATTATACTAGTGTCTAGTATTTATTACTTGGCAATATAGAAATATTATATTTTATAAGGCCCTAAGCTAAGACCAAATTGCTAAGTATTTATTTTTATTTTTTATTAATTGCTAACTTTAATTTAAAAGACAATTAATACAATAAAAAAAGCAATTAATAATAAAAAAAAGTTTTATTTTTTATTTTTATTAATTGCTAAGTTTAATTTAAGTTTTATCAAAAACGCGTGAACTTTATTGAGTTTATAATTTTGATAGAAACAGAGATAAAACATATTTTAAGTATTCATAATCCACACATTTTGTATTTAAACAATGAAAGCTAAAAGCTAGATTAATAAAGAAATATTTTTATTATAATAAAACAATTTTGACGGATTTTTACAATCTTAATAAACCGCGATAAAATCCGTAAAATTGTTTTATTATAATGAGTGAAATTCGCGTAAACATTAGAAAAGAAATATTTTGCTCCAAAACCATTGATATTTTAATAAAACTTAGGTACATGTAATAAATAGTATATAATTTTTACTAATTTGGTAGGCTAATATTGTTAAAAGTATTTTATTAAATTTTTATATTTTTTACTTTATTTATCTTTATGAATTCAGCGGCAAATGCTCCATCTTTTTCCCTGTTCTTTTTTACTACAAAAATTTACCAAGGTGTATCCACCCCACCTCTGTTCCCTAGTAAAATAAGATGAGCCGACGAGCTAATTGATCTGCGAGGATAAGGCTATTTACGTCGCCAAATTAATGACCACCGCATTGTTACGCGTGCCGTTACGGGGACAGTTTTTGTCATCATCATCATCGCTATGAGCCCTTTTCTGCCCATTTCTGGCATAAGCCTTTCGAAGGTCACGTCACCCACATTTACCGGTGAGAGGGTAGCGCTGTGCCGCGCTCCCGGCTGCATGGGTACCCCACTTGCTTGTTTCTCCCGTCAAACAGCTTTGCTGTGTTTCGGAGAGAAGGGCAGGACAGGCAGTGTAATTATTGGCACCGAGACTTAACATCTTATGTCTCAGGATAGGCAACACATAGATGAGTTGCCTGGGCTCGTTCCAGGTAAACTAACTTATGTTCATGGGTGACGTCGACCACTTACCATCAGGTGGCACGTTTGCCAGTTTGCCTATCCTACTAACATAAAAAAAAACCAACCATAATAATTAATGTGATAACATCCTTATGTAGCATTACACTTTTGTCTTATGCATGTCAGATTTCCGTCAAATATTAATGAATCGGGTTGCTTAAGATATGTTTATATTAAAAAAGGGAGGGGGATTGACGACCAAGTCGTAGTGTTACACCCAGATTGTGTCACGACTCACGATTGTGGCGCGGCGGTGGTCTCGGCCCAGCACACCCTCGAGGTGTGCACGGCGGGGCTGCGTCGCGGTGATGGTCTCCTTCTGCGAGGCAGTTATGCCCCAGAAGAAGGTCGTCGAGCGGTTGAGAGAGGAGGCCGCCGATGAGGCCTCCCCCCGCGGGCGACAAACGAGGGTGCGTAGGAGGGGTTAATTAAAGCACCTCCAGAAACGCCCCTGTACTCGTGTCGAGTTCAGGATGGGAACCTGCTGACTGACAGACTGCTTAGTAGCAGCCGGGCAGTCCCCCCTTCAGCCTGTCGCTGAGATGATCCTATTGCCTGCAGATCCGGGACCCTCAAAAAGTTTTAGTTTACGGATAGGGCACTCCCAGATGCGAGTTCCACATACGGTCAGGATCCACCTGAGATCCTGGCTACATGCGTAAAAAGCATTTCCTTGCGGTAACAAAAAGAACGAACAGAAAGTGTTACACCCAAAGGTCGATTCGATTTTAGATCGTATTTTATAGCAAATAACATCACTAATTTAATTCTTACATAAAATATGTACCTATCTACTAGATAGGTACATATTTTATGTAATGGGACTGGGCCACGTTAAAATAATAAAGCGCTTCAATTTTCTAGCAGCTGCTTAAAGCACCAATATTCTACTGCTTAAAATATTCGTCTTCGTAACCCAAAGAATTTGAGGTCGTCCGTAACTTCAAATTCAATACGGAATTTCTAAACTTTTTGAATCAATGGCCACTTGTTGAAAAGTTCGACTAGCTTATTGCAGCGTTATATTGAAATTTTTTGAATACTAGCTGGTGCCCACAGCTTCGCCTGCGTATCCGGATTGATGATGATTATTTTTATAGCCTATATCCTACTCCAAGGTATAAGCCATCACCATTTCAACTTTTAGTCAAATCAGTTCAGCCGTTTCGCCGTGAAAGATGAACAAACATCCAAACATACAAACTCTGCCTTTATAGATTTAGTAATATAAGATACATAAATAATACTACACCTTGGGAATAAGAAGTTCTTCCCAGGACATTTTAGGTTACAAAACATCCCCGCCATGGTTCAGGCCTTGACGTGGCGGTGGGGCTCAGTAGCCTAGGGTGAGCCCAGCACCTTGGGCGAAGCTAATTGACCCGAGGGGGCTCTTTGTACCCCTCTTATAAGAATACGGGACAAAAGAACACGGGGCAAGGAGCGAGGATGGGAACCTCACCCCATTGTACAGTCCCGTCGTTGGTTGTTCTGTGGTGCGGGACAAGCTCTCTGTGGAGGTGGCGTCGGTCCCCTGAGGGGCTGACTATCCGTCGAGGTGCCCTGTTTGTGCATTAGATCCGGGTCACCTCACCAAAGGTGGCATTAGTGGCACTCGCCGGGTTTTAGTGGGTAGAGCTGCGCCCACTTACCAGCTTTCGGGCGCAGCGAGTCCCACATACCTGCCTGGGGAGACCCATCCCCCGCGAGATGCCTCAGACCATTTCGCGGAGTTAAAGAAAAAAAAAGGTTACAAAACATAAAAATTGTTATTCGCTATTGAAAAGATTAGTTGTTTCGCCTGAAGTTTCTTGAAGCTGTTGGTAGATATATTTTTAAAACGAGTTACTTTGTTCGTAAGATATTCCATATTATACTTACATGTATTATGTATACCTTATATATCCCACTGCTGGGCACGGGTCTCCTCGAAATCAGGCGAGGAGGGTGTTGAGCCACAGTTCACCGATGCGCTGGCCCAACGCGGGTTGGTGAACTTCACACACCTTCAAAGATTTTTAATCTCATCGGGCATGCAGGTTTCCTCACAATGTTTCCTTTACCGGTGAGCAAACGATGTTCTAATGTTCAGGTGCACGTAGAAATTATTAAAAACCAATTTCAAGGCACCACAGGGTCAGGTCAGGATCGAACCCGGACCTCTCACTCAAGAGACCGAGCCTATACCCACTAGTCCACCGCCGCTCACGATTTTACATATTTTATTTAAATTTATTTTTCAATTTCAATGGTTACCCATTCAAATGTATGGTGAGATTTGCAAAAAATGTGATCCCATATCACTTAAGGGCATATTCTATTGTCTCTGGCGTGCATTGTGTATTGTCTATTCGTAGAATATGCCTGATATGCCTTAATATATCTGTTACTTTATGGTCGCTCTCGATGCTAAAGTATTCCCGCCAATGTTCTCTGACAGCGCTTTTATATCAGCCGGAATTATTATGCTCCTTGGGTGTAGTCGGAAAAAAGATTGGTTTGTTTATTTCGATTTTATCGTCTATGAGGATAAGACTTGTAGAAATAAAGGTGCGATGTAGTATTTATTATTAATAAGTAATTAAACGGCTTTAAAAAAGGATTAGGTTCTATGTTCGTCTGTATTTTTATTTATTTATGTAAAACGTGACAAATACTTCATAAAAAAGCTTAGGTACATTCTCGGTTGCAATTTTAAAAAGTTAAAAGTTTAGGTAAATTCAAATAAATGTTAAATCATCTATACAAAATACAAATAAATAAAATTGGAGTGTCTGTTTGTAAAATTAAAATAACCGCTTTTTACTAAATGCATATGGTTCTATACACGGTACATATACCAAAATAGCATTTTTTACAATTTTTGTCTGTCTGTCGGTCTGTTTGTTTGTTTCGGCTAATCTTGGAAACGGCTGGGCCGATTTTGACGGGACTTTCACTGGAAGATAGCTGATATCATAAGGAGTAACTAATATGCTATAAAAATAATCTTAATCAATCCGGGTACGGCTGTAAATCTAAGTTAACACGGGAAAAGCTGCGGGCAACAGCTATAAATAATAATGTCACATTCAAAAAAAATATTACTGTCACTTTTGGAACTGGAAGCCTCTATGGAGCCTGCTGTAGTAGTAGGAGTTTGTTCAGATAACGAAGAAGTCGGACAGTCGGTCGAACTCTAATGACATGGGATGATCTCCGTTCAATGGCCTCCAGGTGCAGGGGCTCAGCCGTCTTGGAGAGATTGAAACCGACATAATATCTAGATATTATGTCAGTGGACAGAAAAATGTTTCTAATGATGATGATGCAAAGTGACGTAGCATTCCATTTTAATTTAAAACTTGTTTTGCACTAAAAAGGGTAAATAAATTATTAAAAAGCAGTGAATAGCAAAAATTAAATTATTAAAATATAAAATAATTGTTATTATAAGCGCTACTCGCTCATTTATTTGAAGTCGGTGCCAGCCATGTCTACTGTCAAATAGGTCCTAGATATCTACAATTAGTATCTAAGTTTACTTACTTCATACGTAGTATATCTATCTACTACCTATTCAACTTGGCTGGCACCGACTTCAAATGAATGAGTAGCGCTTATTATAATTATATTATTGCAAACGTTCAAAAGCTCTCCATAAAAAAAAAATCAAAAAAGTTGTTAAAGAGCGTTTGTGTGGTAAAGGATATTATAAAGTAAAAGATTTCATGGAAGATATCACACCCTGGGAATAAGGCGTTCCTCCCGGGCATTTCAAGATAAGATGTTAAAATTGTTATATAATATTATATTATTTGAAAAGATTAGTTCCACTCAGTTTATTTCGCCGGTTCTTCTCAGTGGGCTTACCTTGGAACCGGTGGTAGATTCAATTGACGTTCAAAAAGATACTGTATTAGTACTATTTTGAATAAAAAAAAAATGATTTTGTTTTTGAGTGCCTATTTGTGGTTTTTTGAAGCTGGTTTAATTAAAAAAATATATGAGACTAAAATAGACTAGGCGAATTGAAGTCATAGCTTAGATATACAATCATTAGGGCATCATAATATTAATGTTGTTTAAATTTTATAACCGAAAGCTTATAACCTAGAAAATATATTTTATAAACAAGCTTTTAGACTAAACATCATTTCGAACACATGAGATCTGGCAGGCCAATCGCTGTGCTCAGTTCACCTGGTCTCGTTGGGTGAGCTCGTGTATGTTCATGAGAGATTGAACACTTACGTTGTTGGCCGGTTGGCTATCTATCAGCTATCTGTTTATATAAATCTATATATCTATCTATTTATCTATCTATCTTTATATCTAATCTATCTACCTATTTATCTATCTCAATTAATATAAACAGATAGATGGACTGATGAAAATCTGAGTTACCCTCTAGCCGCGCCTAAAGATGTTTTACCTACTTCGAAAAATTAACACTGAACTGAACGTTAGAAAATTTATAAATAGTTTATTTTTTAGGGTTCCGTAGCCAAAATGGCAAAAAACGGAACCCTTATAGATTCGTCATGTCTGTCTGTATGTCTGTCCGTCCGTGTGTCACAGCCACTTTCTTCCGAAACTATAAGAGCTATAAAAAAAATTCATCAAACCCATCCGTGTCAAATGTGAATGATATTGAGGTTTCTAATACCATTTTATTCTAAACTGAATAGTTTGCGCGAGAGACACTTCCAAATTGGAAAAATGTGTGTCCCCCCCTGTAACTTCTAAAATAAGAGAATGATAAAACTAAAAAAAAAATATGATGTAAGTACATTACCATGCAAACTTCCACCGAAAATTGGTTTGAACAAGATCTAGTAAGTAGTTTTCTATACGTCATAAATCGTAAACCGTAATTTATTTACCTTTCATGCAATCAACTCAAATATATAAAAAAAACATTTGATTCCATAAACATAAACCTTAATTTTTGTTAAAGTGTCTAATGTTGTATATTATGTAATGGTACGGAACCCTTTGTGCGCGAGTCCGACTAGCACTGGGCCGGTTTTTTTATTACCAAAGTAGTAAATATAGAAATTCACTTGAAGATGTTAAAAAAACATTACTGTACAATTTAAAACATTTTTTTAACCTTGAATTTTTATTTACTTAGAAATAAATAAACATGCCAATCGCATCCAATACGGACCGGCCACCGCACGGAGATCGTCTTCCCACCTGGTTAATGGCCGACCAACACTTCGTCTACCTAAACATGGCCTCCACTCTAGAACCTTATTGGCCCATTGGCGATCCGTTGGCAAGGGATGGGTCGTCTTGGCGTTCATTGAGGGAGGCCTATGTTCAGCAGTGGACGGACAGCTGATGATGATGATGATGATGAAATAATCATAATTTATTATGATCTTTGCCACTAGTCTTTACTTCCGTCAGAAAAAAATTACATAGATATGCATAATTACGACCAATGCATGCTACTATTTTTAATCGACTTCAAAAAGGAGGAGGTTATAAATTCGTCACCGGCTTCAAACCTAACAATAATGACGTGATAAACGCAAAGATTGTACATTAGTAGAAGAACAAGTTAATTATAAGTTGTAGGCACAAAAATTATACGATACGCGATTATTTTATAACTTTTTAGTTATTTTATTTTTTGAAGTCGGTTATAATTTTTTGTTATTTTTTTTTTATTTCTTAATGTTTAGTGATTCATCAAAGAAAGACATACGATAGACATTTTGGCATATTGAACCGTATGAAGTAAGTTCAACAAAAGCTGTAAATCGTCGAGGAGTTCCGTCGACTGTCTATGATTTCATCATCATATGAAATCATCACCCATATGGGTGCAAAGTTCTCATCAGTATAAATTAATTAAGTCCAAACACAAGGTAACTACTGTAAACTATTTAAGAGTTCCGTTAACTGTCCTTCGTTTTTATTGATGTGTTGTGTTTTTTTTATGTCATAGGGAGGCAATCGAGCAGTCGGAGCCTTATGATGACTACCGACACCCATAGACATCCGCACAACCAAAAGTTATACAGATGTGTTGCCCTCCTTTTCCCTATCTCCCCCAATGGGCCACCGGAAACTCACAAACCGCACGAAACGCGACAGCATAGCTGTCACTTGACGGCGGTCTTATGTGAGCGAGAGTTACCACCCCGGTCGTGCCAGCCCAATTCAGCTGCAAAGCAGCATGGCACTACCTCTTAGTAGCTTTGAAGTTGGTTTTAATTTTTGTTTATTTTTTTATAGAATATTGAATGAACGTTACTTCCTTCGGAAAAAATAACTGAGTTAATCTAGTCGCATATAAAGAAGTTTTACTTCAAAAAGAAAAGTGAAAGAAATAATAATGTTACAAATAAAGTTACTAAATACAACACAACTCCCAAACAAGGACTCGTATATCGTACAGATAATCTGCAGACTCCTAATAAGAAATCCCGTGTGACCTTAATTCCTAATGACGTGCAGATTCTGGCCGCCGATTAGTATGGCGAAATGAAACCTGCTGAAAACGTTGAATTTACTTTATGTCTCCAATGAATGGTTACTTATACAATTTTACTTATTTTGTTATGAGTTATATAAGAAGTATTAAATAAACGATTATACATTCATATAAATATACTAGCTGTTGCCCGCGGCTTCGCCCGCGTTAACTTTTAAAATTTGAGGGGTTGACCACCCTTATCACTTAGGGGTATGAAAAATAGATAGTAGCCGATTCTCAGACCTATATATATATGTATTAATACAATATAATAATTATAAAAAAATAAACATTACCAATTGGTACGCTAATCCATAGAGCTTAAATATATGTATAGTATAAAAGTATTAATTATACATTTTCGTTGTCTGGTACCCGTAACACAAGTTCTTGGAGAACTTACCACGGGAACAGATTGACGTGGTGTGAAAGCGTCCATTGATATTATTATTAATCTAATATATAAAATTCTCGTGTCACCGTGATTGTAATTATACTTCTCCGAAATGGACCGATTCTCATGAAATGTGTGCATATCGGGTAGGTCTGAGAATCGGTCAACATCTATTTTTCATCCCCCTAAATATTAAGGGTGGTCCACCCCTTAATTTTTTTATATTTTATACATAAGTTAACGCGGGCGAAGCTGCGGGCAACAGCTAGTAACATTATAACTTTAGCGCAAGTTTGAGAGTATGCCTTGTCATAATGAGACAACTGTTACATACGGATTTTATCGCGGTTCATTAAGATTTTTACACGCCCTAAGTATACCTACTTGATGATTATGAGTAAAATTCGCGTAGACATTAGAAAACAATAAATATGTAATACGTTGTTGTATAAATCATGTTATACCGATATCCACGACCCTCCACATTTATCGTATAAATTAACTATCGGCACTTATCGGGATTCAAACCCAGACAATTACATCGACCAGCCGTAGATAAGCAAACGAACAGACACGCCACATGATAAGTGGTATGTCACCCACGACCATGAGTTCACTCGACACCACTAGCTAAAGACCCAAAATTATAGATCACAGCCAAAATTTTGGTTTACACCGATTCTATTATTTCTGGAACACAGCAAAGCTATTAGACGCAAGACTAGCAGGATAGTGGTGCGTGCAAAAAACGTTTCGCTACCGCTAAAAGCTTTTTTATAGAATATGAGGGCAAACGAGCAGCGAAGCCTTTTGGCGACTATCGACGCCCATACATATCCGCACAACCAGAGATCATGCAGATGCGTTGCCCTCCTTTTCCCTATCTCCCCAATGGGCCACCGTAATCTCACAAACCGTGTGAAACGCGACAATATAGCTGTTACTTTACGCCAGTATGATATGATCGAGAGGTACCACCCCGGTCGTGCCGGCCCGATTCGGCTCCAAAGCGACATGGAACTACCTCATACAAAAAATATATTTATTTTAATTAATTATACTTAATATTATTATAAAGGCGAAGTTTGTAAGTTTGGATGTTTGTTGATCTTTCATGGCAAAACGGCTGAACTGATTTGGCTGAAAGTTGAACTGGTGATGGCTTATACCTTGGATTAGGACATTGCCTATAAAAATAATCATCATCAATCAGGATACGGTTGTAAATCTAAATTAACACAGGCGAAGCTGTGGGCTAGTTATATATAATTTTATCAAAAAAAGAGCTAATATGACTCCTATTAATCCATTTTGGAAATTTCATTTGATTGGGTGCAATGAGTAAAAATATCACTGTTGAAACATGGTTGAAACTGACTCAGACAGAATATATTTTACCATATTTTTTGTTTTAACATGATCAAAACATAATAACTATAGGTAATATTTACCATGTTTTGTTTGGATTTCAAATTAATGATAATCCAATTAATTTTATGTAGTAAACTTCTATACCTAGTTATTATATTCGCAGTCAGAAGTTAGTTTTGTGTCTAATATGAGTCAATGAAAACAGCATTGAGGTTGGGTGATTTTAATAAGACTGTGTGCGGTCTGATTCTTAAACAATTTATGTTGCCGGCGTCTTTGTCATCACGTAACGTAATCAGAGAGTTATGGTTTTGGTGATAATTTACACAATCAATGCGCTATTTGTAATGATGATCTAATACATTTAATTGGCGGGATTTATATCATCATTATCATTATTATTAAACTTTTTAGGTTTGATAAGAACGTCCCCACCATGGTTCAAGCCTTGTCGTGGCGGTGGGACTCAGTAGCCTAAGGTGAACCCAGTACCTTGGGCGAAGCAAATTGAGTCAAGGGGGCTCTTTGTAATTATAAGAAGAGGAGCCAAAAGAGCAGGGGTACATGCGGTGAGGATGGAAACCATTGTACTGTCCCGACGTTGGGAGGGGTTGTTCTGTGATGCGGGACAACTACTCTGTGGAGAGGTGTCTTCGGTTCCCTGAGGGACTGACTAGGCGTCGAGATACCATGTTTGCTCAACAGATTCGGGGCACCTCACCAGAGGCATTGGTGGCACTCGCCGGGTTTTAGTGGGTAGAGCTGCGTCCACTTACCACCTTTCGAGCGCAGCGAGTCCCACATACCCGCTGGGGAGACCCACTCCCCCGCGGTATGTTTCAGAGCATTTCCCGACGTTAAAGAAAAAAAAAGGTCTGAAAAGAACGCATGAAAGATTATTTATTCAGATTGCTAGGAAACTTCGTGTGTTTTTGAAGTGAAAACTTCTTTAGCATCGTTGTGATTTGAAAGTTGATGAAACGAAAAAGTGACAGTAAAAAGAGACAGCCACATTAATTCATAAGATTTAACGTGGGAGAAAATGAGATAGGAAGCATTATATTATGGTGTTTTGTGTTCGTGATTTTTTAAGGTTTCACTTCTACCACGTTTGCACGTACATGTTTTTTTTTTAATACTAAACTATTTTAAAGTAAAATGTTAATTTGATTGATATGTCAATAGTTTCTGAGTTCTAATAAAATATTCACACGTCATCAGCTGTTGTTAGTACAATATTTTTTTCCAACACAAACTATACAATTTTGCGTTAAATATTATTTTGTGTGACAAAAGTTTATAGTTTCAATTGCATTTATGTTATCGCATGACACATACACTTATTCTTAGGAACCTTAATTGTCTTTGTTTAAAAAAAAACTGCACTGGTGGGAGGGATGCGCTGTGCCGTGCTGTGCCTCGCTGTGCCGCGCTGTGCCGCACTCTCTGCCGCAGACAACGAAAATGTTATATTTAATACTTTTATACTATGAATATATATAAGATTTTTATTATATAATACACATTCATGACTCAGGAAAACAGACTAATTTTTGTACCCTGGCGGGATTCGAACCCACTACCTCCGGCTTGAGCGCCAACACGCTAACCATTGAGCCATAGACGAGGCATAAACTGATTATTTTATATCATGTATGGGTGACGAGATGAAAACAAATTGAACGGATGATTTTATCATATTCGCAGTATCCCATTAATTAGTTCACGGTACTGGTGTCCAGTTTAAGTGGCCAGGAATGTAGGGTCTAGATCGAATGCGAGTGCAGGAGGTCAAACCACCCTGCGGTTGTGGTCATCGCTCCACTACACGTAACGGTCCCGTATGTTGGTCAACGTGCGATTGAAATGGACCCTAGATACTTCGAGAATAATTGCTGTTATTTGTTTAATTACACGAGAGAAAAATCTGTGTGATTTGATTAGCTTTTCACCCGACTACTAAATACCTACCAAATTACAAAATAATATTGTATGTTATGTATATTGTATGTTGTAATGTATGTAACATGGGTATAATGGACACTTTACGCAGCGGTCGCGGGTTCGAATCCCACCAAGTAATAAAAATTTTTATGATGAATATAGTCTACACCGGATAATGGACGTGTATATACTTATGTTTGTAAAAATTTCTTAAATTTATTTCCTTTTCTAGTTGGTACCCGTAACGCAATTTTTTACAAACTTACCACGGGGCTAAAGTTTTGTGATTATTGAATTACGTTTATTATTTATTTAATTATAAAAGCATATGATTTAAATCAACTTTAAAAAGACGTTAAATTATTTGCAGTTGGGTCATAGTTTAAAAATTTATTCTCTAACAAAAAAATGATTTAACGCTTTTTAAGGGCATATAATTCCTTAAATACGTCCCAAATTACATTCTTTTATCATTTCGTTCGTTTAAATAACAAAACGAAAGTCCGTAACAAAAACTAACTAAGCCTTTAAAAGTTTTCAACGAATATTTTCTACCGTGATATTGAACTGCAAAAGCTCATGTATAAAAAAGGAAATCGAAAGCTTTTTAAAGTCTGGAAAGTCATGAAAGAACAATATGTTTGTGGAAGTTCAGTCATTAACGTCTGCTAATTAAAAGCTCACGGCCTGCGCTTCGGGTTTCAGGAACTTAATCTTTTTATAGAAAGCCTTTATATTTGTTGAATGTAACAATAGTATTTTGTTTTGTTGCTGTTTTTCGTGTTTTTTGACGTGAAAACGTCTAATAAATATATGAACGCCAGCTGCAGGACAACCCCTATAAGGAGGTGGCAATAGCCGTCGAGGTGCCCTGTTTGCTCAACAGATCCAGGCAAAGGCTGCATTGGTGGCACTCGCCGGGTTTTAGTGGGTAGAGCTGCGTCCATTTTACCATCTTTCAGACGCATCGAGTCCAAGATACCCGCCTAGGGAGTCCCCCCTTCCTCGCGAGATACCTAAGAGCATTTCCCGCCGGAAAAAAAAAAGATTTTTAATTTAGGTATCAATTTTTTTCCTTCAGGTAAAACCACGAAGAGCAGTTAAAATATAAACAGTCACCCCAATTAACAAACCAAAGTCACCCTAGCCCTATTTTATTCGGAAGTATAATAAATATTATTTAATTGGACGGAATCTTATTTATAATAGAAGTTCTAATCTAAAAAACGTATTTGAAGACAGCTATTATATATTTGATCGATGACTGTTTAACTATTGTGTGCAATTTGTAAATATTGTTAAAAATAAATCACTTCTACAGCTATTATTCAATCTTAACAAAGGTATTTCCGAAGCAACTGCCATAATTAAAGTATTATAAAAAGACTTTATAGATTTATTTTCAAATTTTGAAAAAATGGCTCTGATTATCAAGGAGTTTTCCCACCCTTTTTTTTCTTTAACGCCGCTAAATGCTCTGAGGCATCCCGCGGGGAAACGGGTTTTGGCACTCGCGGGTATGTGGCACTCGCTGCGCCCGAAAGCTGGTAAGTGGACGCAGCTCTACTTTTGAGGTGATTCGGATCTAATGAGTAAACAGGGCACCTGCAAACGGCTAGTCAGTCCCTCAGCGGACCGACGCCACCTCCCCACAGGAGTAGTCCCGCACCGCAGAACAACACCTCCCAACGTCCGGACAGTACAATGGGATGAGGTTCCCGTCCTCACCCCTTTTGTCCCCTCTTCTTATAAGAGCGGTACAAAGAGCCCCCTCGGCTCAATTCGCTTCGCCCAAGTTACTGGGCTTACCCTAGGCTACTGAGCCTCACCGCCACGACAAGGCCTGAACAGAGGTGGGGCGCTTGCCCACCCTTGTTATAGTATGTATGATAGTCGTGAAATCCTTATCCACAAGTACCGTTATCGATAAAATCTGCACCACGCTTGGTCGCAGACTGTAGACATGATAAGCGCATCTGTAACGTGTCCGTCCGTCACGATTCTGTTTACATCTATATAAATTATTCGTCCCGCCGTTAGACAACATCCCTCAGATCTCACTCGGTGAAATGAATACATCAGAATCTCTTTATTGTTCGCAGGGAAATCCTTATGGATGCAGCCAGGATCTTCGGGTAGATCCTGGCCCAATGTGGAACTTGCACCTGGGAGCGCCAACCCTAACTAAAACCACTGAGAGCGCCTTCAGCCGCTTTTTGAGGGTCCCGGATATGCAGGCAACAGACAGGGAGGCCTCATCGGCGGCCTCCTTTCTCACCCGCTCGTCGGCCTCCTTCTGGGATATTACTGCCTTGCAGAAGGAGACCATCGCCGTCCAGGACTCGTCGTCACCGAGCATCACTGATATCAGATCATAACGCAGCGCCAAGACATCTAGATCTGCAATGTTGTGTTTTTTTTTTATGTTTTTGGATATGCAAACTAGCAAACGTGCCACCTGATGGTAAGTGGTCAACGTCGCCCATGAACATAAACTAGTTTACCTGGAACGAGCCCAGGCAACTCATCTTTGTGTTGCCTATCCTGAGACATAAGATGTGTAGCGTTATGTTTATACTTTTTAATAACACACTTAAAACAAAACTGGTTAAGTTTAAGTGCCATAAAATAAACGTAAGAAACTAAATAGCTTTGAAAATTGAAATCTTACTTTTTAACTACTTCTCAAAATAATTTTGTCAATATGAGATGTGCGCACACAACCTTATTTAAGACTTATTTTCCATTTTTAACCGACCATAACTAATCTGTACTCTAATTAAAATGAGTCTTTCATGTATTTGCTGCCCTGTTGGTCTAATGGTTAGTGACCCTGACTGCTAAATCAGAAGGTCGTGTTCGATACGCACCCAGGACAAATGTTTGCGTGATGAGCATGATCATTTGTTCTGTGTGATAGTGGCATTTATCTAATATACGTATTTATTTGGATATATATTAGTAACAGGCTCGGCGTAGTTTGGGAGTGAGTGAGTTGTCCCAACGTATTATTATTATATCATCGTGACGGGAAAATCAAAACCATAATACCTAAATGTAACGGTATTTTGTTCCAAAATTAAAATATCAAAAGTTAGATCTGTTTTTGTGCGAGGCGGCGTTAGACAAAACAACATAAAGATATGCCCCGATTGGACAGGCGTGGAATAAAGACCATTGTCTGAATACTTACCTTCACCCACGATAGGGGTGTAGACAGCACAATGAGGGTAACATTGGAATCGATAAAATCGATATCTTGGCCTATTCAGATTTTATCGATATCATTGTAACTAGGCTGTGCTTTTATTCTTTCGGTATTGTGACATTAACAGAAATTTATTGAAACATGGTACATTCCCTTTGGTTGCATTCAATGGTTTTTATCGATACCATCTACCTAAAATACTGGTTCAGGTACTCGTCATATTATCATGGGAAAGAGGTGATGACGATAGGGTGACAGTTAAACCTTATTTTTCAAGGACTCAAAAACATCATCATCATCAGCTCCTATGCGTCTTCTGCTGAACATAGGCCTTGCTCAATGAATAAGAAGATCGATCCCTTGCCACTCGCATACAACACAGGCCGGCATGCACGGAGATTGTCTGAATCCCGAGGCTAAAGACTGTTACCATCCACCCGACCTGAATACGTATAACGGACAAAAACATACTATTTTTTCTTTTACACCGGGAAATACTCGGAGGCATCCCGCGGGGGTCTCCCCAGGCGGGTATGTGGGATTCGCTGCGCCCGAAAGTGGTAAGGTGGACGCATCTCTACCCGCTAAAACCCGTCGAGTGCCACTAATGCAGCCTTTGGTAAGGTGCTCCGGATCTAATGAGTAAATAGGGCACCTTGACGGCTAGTCAGTACCTCAAGGGACCGGTACGCCATCCCCACAGAGGGGTTATCCCGCACCACAGAACAACCCCTCCCAACGTCGGGACAGTACAATGGGGTGAGGTAACTATCCTCGCCCAAGGCTTGAACCATAGTGGGGACAAAAAAACATACTATGCTAAAATATTATAAGTAAATAGGAATAAAGTATTTGATATTATATACTGCCTTAGTTTACATGACGCAATAAAACGTCTTTCATGATCAAAATGTAAGCTAGATTTTTGTTTTACGTTGCTGCAACAAAGACTACCAAACTTCGGGAATCTAAAAAGCCGCAATAAAATTTGTAAAATAGGTATATCCTCATAAAATAGACTATTTTTAACTTTTAAAACGCACTAACCTTTGAATCATTACAGTAAACACGTCATTTATTACGAAGTGTCAACAGTAATAACTATATAAGATAAAACGAAGCATAACTCATTTAGTTAAATTTGGCCTTACATGTCTTCTGCGGGTGTTTACTAGTCCATCCATTTAAACATGGTCCCCCATCATGATGGAAGTGGAGTAATCTGTGAGAAGCCGAGGTCTCATGTTGCAGTGGTAACGGAGATTATGCTGTGTGACGCCACGAAAGTGTTAATCTTATTTGACTGTAACTAATTGCTACATTAACTGATGTCTATACTCTATTCAATTGTTTGGTGTGGGTTGACTTTTAATGGTTTGACGTTCGATGACCTGATGATTTTATTTGGAGTTCTAGAAAAAACTAGTCTAAAGTATAGTGTAGTCAGTTTCTAGAACGAATCTGAATATCTAAATAACTTCCTTTTATCATGCGCAATATTATGTCTCTTCAAGAGGTTTGTTGGTTGTGGTGCCAATTCAAATTATTATTAATTATAGAATATTTATACTAATGCCGTCATAACGAAAAAAGGCACAACTAACATTTTGCAAATCCGGAAAATATCGGGCAATTTTTCTTAGTTTTTGGTGAATAAAAACAACAGTAGGTATTTTATTTTTCGAAGATTTTTGAACGAAAATAAGGCATGTAACTACATACATAATTTAATTTTAATTTTATTTTATTAGGTTTTAATAAATAAACTACTTACATTTTCTTTTTCAACCTAACTAAAATATGAGTAAAGACATAAATTTTACGTATAAAAGGCCATAATTAACTAAATATTACTTTTCATTCTAAAATTTAATGGAAACATTTGAAATATAACAATTAAAAGGCACATTAATTGTGTCTTTTCTTGTTAAAAAAACACATTATGAACACAGGAAATATCTTTTATTAAAACAGGAACAAAAAACTTCTGTGGAGACTCTTCCTGAACCTCGGAACTAGCGCCGCCTGCTGTTATAACGAAAATGGCCACAACTAACATTTTGCGAGTCCGCAGAAAGTCTGGTTCAAAATATTTCTTAGTTTTTGGCGAATAAAACAAAAGTATTTTATATTTTTAAGATGTTTGAATAAAAATACTAGCATCTACATGATTTTTATAAGAATAGGTACTGTGAGGTACAAGTTTTTATTATACTAGCATTTATTAATTAGTAATCAATTTTTTTTAATGTACCAAAAATACGTATAAAAAAATTAACCAAATGCGACTTATTTTTATTTAATAAATAAAAATTTTTTAAATAAAAATTATAACCGACTTCAAAAAATAAAGTAACTAAAATGTTATAAAATAATCGCGTGTACAATCTTTGCGTTTACCACGTCATTATTGTTACTTTTGGAGTCGGTGTCAGCTAAGTTAAATAGGTACCTACAGCAGCAAATACGTCACCAATGTCGTATTTGTTGCTCTAGGTACCTACCTATCTACCTTGGCTGACACCGACTCCAAAAGTAACAATAATGACGTGGTAAACGCAAAGATTGTACACGCGATTATTTTATAACATTTTAGTTACTTTATTTTTTGAAGTCGGTTATAATTTTTATTTAAAAAATTTTATTTCTTAATTTTTAGTGATTCATTAAAGAAAGGCATACAGAGATTGACATTTTGGCATATTGAACCGTATGAAGTAAGCCCAAAAAAATCTGTAAATCGTCGAGGAGTTCCCTCGACTGTCTATAGTCTCCATCATCATAACGGTAATGGCACGTATCACCCATAAGGGTGCAAAGTTCTCATCAGTATAAATTAATTAAGTCCAATCACAAGGTAGCTACTTTAAACTATTTAGGAGTTCCCTTAACTGAGCTTCGTCTTCATCATCAGACCCCCAATCACAGTCACAACCCATCTAGGTGTAAAGTTCTCATCAATACAAATTAATCAAGCCCAAACACAAGGTTACTGAAGTAAATCGTCGAGGAGTTCCGAGGAGAGAATCGGTGTACATACATAAAAAAAAATACCGGCCGAGTTGAGAACCTCCTCCTTTTTGTTGAAGTCGGTTAAAATAAATTATAAGAAAGGAATATAAGCCACTACTATTCACTTGTGGCCTTTTGACGTAGGTATTATACTGTAAGTTACATGTGCTCTTTTTACGTGCTAACATAAAAAATGGCTCAGTTATGCCCTTTGAGCTTATAGTACCTTTATTATACTTAGTATTATAGATTTACAACCTTGTCCGGAAGTGGGTGAGAGAGGAGGCCTCGTCTCCCGCAGGTGACGCATTACGATCTTGGCTGGCTTGGCTTTGAATCTTGGCTGCATCCATTAGGATTTCCCGGCGATATAAAAAAAAAACAAATCGGTTGTCTGGAAAGTCGGTTTACTGACGATAGTTAAACGTGACGTCAACGAAAATGGAACGCCTCAGAGCGAGGTAACGCCACATGCGTCATCTTTTTTCGTCAACCTAGAGGAGACAGGCCCGAATCTCAGTGCCTACCAGTTTGGCTTTCGGCGGGGCAGGTCCACCCTGGACGCTCTGACTAGGGTGAGAGCTCTTGCCGATGAAGCAGTTGAGGGGGGAGGGGTGCTTTTGGCGGTGTCTATTGACATTGCCAACGCCTTCAACACCCTACCCTTCGATACAATCCTGGAGGCGTTGAGGTTCTACGGCGTGCCGACGTATCTGCGCAGACTAGTAGGAAACTACTTGTCTGGTAGGTGCGTCGCGTACCCCACGGCCGCTGGCTGGGTGACGAGGAGAGTGGCGTGCGGTGTTCCTCAGGGCTCTGTATTAGGCCCGCTCCTGTGGAACATCGGCTACGATTGGGTCCTCCGCGGCGCGAACTTGCCGGGCGTCGGCGTTACGTGTTACGCCGACGACACCGTCGTCACCGCGCGCGGTGGCACCTTTTCGGAGGCACGAATCCTGGCGGTAGCTGGAGTTGCACAGATGGTGGCGAGGATCCGGCGTCTTGGGCTCGAAGTGGCCCTGGAGAAGTGCGAAGCTATATGCTTCCACGGGCCCCGGCGAGCCCCTCCACCCGGATCCTGCCTTATAGTAGGAGGGACTTCCATCGCTGTCGAGCCGACCATGAGGTACTTGGGCCTCGTCCTCGATAGTCGATGGAACTTCCGAGAGCATTTCCGGCGCCTCGTCCCGAGGCTGCTCGGAACTGCACGTGCGCTGAGTCGTCTCCTCCCCAACATGGGTGGACCAAGCGCTGGTTGCCGCCGCCTATATGCGGGCGTCTTGCAGTCCATGGGGCTGTACGGCGCACCGATATGGGCGAGTCATGGCCGTCAGGGCCGTCCGTGCGTACTGTACGACCTCATACGAGGCTGCGTGCGTACTGGCGGGCTCAGCGCCGTGGGACCTGATCGCAAGGGGCCTGGCGCAGGCATGGAGGAGACGATAAGGAGAGGAAGAGGAGGAGGAAACCTCCGAAGAAGAAGAGTCCTGGCGGAGCCGCCTGCGAAGGCGAGTGCTCCGTCAGTGGAAGGATAGGCTGGAGGAGCCTAGTGCGGAACACCGCACCGTGTCGGCCGTCGGTCCAATCCTGGAGCAGTGGATTGATCGGCGGCACGGCATCATCAACTTCCACCTTGCGCAGATCCTGACGGGACACGGCTGTTTCGGAAGGTATCTGTGGAAGGTGGCAGGGGCGGAGGACTCGCCAGGGTGTCATCACTGCGGCTGTAGTGAAGACACTGCAGACCACACCCTGGCGGACTGCCCAGCTTGGGTGGAGACAAGAGCGCCCCTCATCGCTGAGGTTGGCGCGGACCTGTCGCTCCCTGCGGTCATCCGAGCGATGACTGTCAGTGAGAGTGCATGGTAGGCGGTCCTCTCCTTTTGCGAGGCCGTGATGTCGCAGAAGGAGGAGGCGGAGCGGGAGAGGGAGCGCACTGGCGCATCTTTCCGCAGGAGAGCACGGCGGCGACAGGCGGTCACACTGCCGTGAGGGACCTGTGCGCGGCCGATCATGGGATTCGCCGCGCGCGCGCAAGGTCCAAGCTATAAGGCATCCTATGTGTTCAGGGTGCCTTAAGCGGAGAGGGGGGGGGGGTCGCTACCCCCACTTTCAGAGAAGAGTGCCGGATGGCACGACGTTGTGGCCGGTGCGGATGTCCACAGCTCTCGCGCCTGGTCACCTAGACGACGAGGAGAACACCGCTGGGGTTTAGTGGGTAGAGTCTGCGCTCACCTTACCATCTACTCGGGCGCAGAGAGAGAGAGTCCCACATAACCTCCGGGCCCCCCGGACCCGGTGGTATGCCTAAACGCATTCCCCAGCGAGACCAAAAAAAAAAAAAAAAGGGTGCGCGGGACAGCGTTTACTTTAAACCATATATTTTTTGCACCTTAATTATCGTAATATGAAATTATCATAATATCAAATAATATTATATTGTTACTTGTATGTACGTAAATAATTATTAATAATATTATTGTCATAATATCAAATCAACACTGCCATCTTTTGTGCGATAGCAGACTTAAAGTAGTATGTTGTTGTGAATCATTTATTGTTGTTTACAGAATTGACTCTAGATGGCGCATTTGAGCTAATAAAATACTACGATGAATTATTTATAGTCTTCGAATTAAATTCATGAGAGTTGAAACATACTTTCGTTACATACTTAATTTCTATTATATCATTTCTTGTTTGAGAACAATAAATTTTAAAATATGGCGATTAACAGATGGCATAGAGATGGCAGACTTAGCTAATCCTGCTGGTCAAGATAAAAGAAGAAGCATAAATGTCTTTATTTATCACTTTGTCAAACTTTGTCAAATGTCAGTTTATTGTTTGTAAATTTTAAGTTATAACCTAAACGTAAATTTGTAAAATAATGACCATAGATAATACACTAATATATGATAATGACACTCGCTAGGATGTTAATAATTTAGTCATATATGAAAACAAATTGCTTTTATAAGTACATACTTTGTACCATGTAGCTGATTACTTAATGTATAAAAAATATAACGTGACCTATCTGTAAATTGCCCCTTAAGTCATAATGTATTTAATAAATTTGTATTTGCAGGTGCTTTAAAATGTTGAGTCTAAGAATTAATCCTACTTCTTATCGTTTACTTCTGACGTCTAAGAAAATTATTGGTGCCTTTCCTACTCCAAATTACACAACTATTGATGCTTACGACTGTTCAAATGAGCTATTACAAATGCAAAAGTCTCAAGTGAGGAATCACTTCACAACAGATTTTAATTTAAAATACTTCATCATTGCTGAAACCGCGATACGTAAAGATGTTTCTAATATGACACTTGAAGAAATTGACAATCTGATTCGAAATTTTATGCTAAAAAATCAAATGAAAGAAGCAATAAAAGTTATAAGTAATTGTCTTGATAATAAAAAAATCGTAAGTGATAATATCATCAAAGATATCTTCAGGAGCGCAAGCATTGCAGGAAAAGTGGATTCTGTGGTATTACTACAAAACTATTGTTCAAAAGTCAATCCTGATCTTTATAGAAGAAACGGTGAATTTCTTCATTATTTGGCAAAAGCCCAGTGTATGAAAGGAAATTCAGACAAAGGCTTACTCATATTGAAAAATGCCTATTTAAAATATAATGGGCTCAGAAATTTTTATAGAAAAATTTTTAGAGAGTTGATTCACGATTCAGTTTTGAATAGATCGGAAGCATCTGTGGTAATATTTAAAAAGTATGTTTTACAGTTTAGTGAAGAGTGTAATGATCACTATCCCTTAATATGCTTCTGGCATATCCTTTGGTCTAGCGACTGGTTTTCAGATCAAATGTTATCAAATGATTTATTGGAAACCTCTGAAGCTCTTCGTGATATTGTTAAAGACAGGTAATATGATTTAGTGATAATACTGAGTATTGATATTTTAATGCTTTACCATTTTTTTAAAATCCCATTTACCCGGCCTAATATGTCTCAAAAGCTTCTGAATGCACATTTGCATTTGGAAGCATATTGTCCAGTGGGTATGGGCTCGGCCTCTTGAACTTTTTAGGTTTTTCTAAATTTCTATGTGCACTGGTGAAGGAAACATCGTGAGGAAACCTGCATGCCTGAGATTAAAAGTCTTTGATTGTGTGTGAAGTTCACCAACCCGTATTGGGCCATTGCATCGGTGAACTATTGCCCAAAACCCTCCTCGTCTGATTTTGAGGAGGAGACCTGTGCCCAACAGTGGTACATATAAGGGTTAATATGATTATTATTAATTTATCCAAAAAAAATATAATTAAATGAATCCAAATAACAATTGTATAACATTCATTACAATAAGCATAATATTAGCAAATCGTAAGTGTTTTAATATTACTAGATATCAAAAATATAATATAGTTATTTATCTTTATAAAACATTAAAATATGAAGCATTACATGTATTTACCAGTGAGGGAAGCGCTGTGCCGCGCTCCCGGCTGCATGGGTACCACCATCTTGCTTGTTTCTCCCGTGAAACAGCTTTGCTGTGTTTCGGAGAGAAGGGCAAGACAGGCAGTGTAATTACTGGCACTGAGACTTAACAACTTATATCTCAGGATAGGACTCGTGGACTCGTTCCAGTTAAACTAGTTTATGTTCATGGGCGACGTCGACCACTTACCATCAGGTGGCACGTTTGCCAGTTTGCCTATCCAACTAACATAAAAAAAATGATCAAATACAGTAAGTATTCAGATTTCAATAAAAAATAAACCCAAGGCCAAAAGGGTTTTTTTTTATACATTTTTGATACATGATTTCTTTTACATTTCAGGTCCTTAGCATTCAGTATTAATATCCTTAAAGAAT
Source organism: Helleia helle (assembly GCA_963853865.1). NCBI lineage: Eukaryota > Metazoa > Arthropoda > Insecta > Lepidoptera > Lycaenidae > Helleia > Helleia helle. Next base: position 10,049,514 of record OY971433.1, on the reverse strand, counting down.
ACAATGAAGATGCAGTCGTGAGATTGTTACAGTCGTTACTAAAATATGACATGACGGCAGAGTATATTAAAGTTTTGCAAGTCCTCTTCTCATATAAGTGTAAGTAAAAAAAAAATACTAATTTGTCCTTAATTTATTGCTATTTATTTAAATATATAAGTACATAATATTCAAAAAAAAAAAAAAAAAACAAATAACACTCAGGTATATTAAGTTAAAAAGTAAAAACACAAATAATACTTGTATGAAATTAATATAAATAAACGACAATTTAATCTATTTTTTTCTAATATTGTCTAAAAATTACAAATGTTAATTCGCTGAATATAATAATGATAATAACTTTATTTAATAATCACATAAATTCTAAATCAAATTTTGGAGAAAATAACGCTTAAAAAATGTCGTCTTTTATTTCTGTATTTATTATTTGCATTACAGCAGAAAGGAAATCAATATATTTTTTAATTAATATTGTTACATAAGTAATCCATACTAATAGATATGTACTAACACATGTTAACATTTGCTCTATGAACTATGTTTTATGTTTCTGATATTCACAATATTTCCAATATTTACTAGTAATAACTAATTCATTCAGATAAGTATTCAACTTACATTATTACAAAGTGTGTACGTAGCTAGTTAATACAATTTATGATAAATTTTAGTACACTTATGCACAGTATTGCGCAAACCCCTCACCTTCCATCTGACCCAAGTGCTCAATGGACATGGTTGCTTTGGTTTTTGCCGGACGGACCACAGGGAGCCGTTGTCGACAGTGTGACGTGATTATTGCGCGGTGGTGGACTTGGCCCAGCACACCCTCGAGGTGTGCCCGAGATGGGCGGTGCTGCGTCACGGTCTGACATCAGTCATTGTTGGGGACTTGTCTCTGCCGAGCGTCATCATCGTAACGACGTGCCCTGGACGGCGATGGTCTCCTTCTAGGAGCGACGAATGGGGGTGCTTAGGAGGCGCTACTTAATGCACCTCCATTAATGCCCCTGTGCTCTTTTCATGATGGGAACCTGGTCATAGTATCGGTGGTTTAAAGTATCAGGCTCAAGAATTTTATTCCCTAAGACAAATCAGCCAGGTGTTCAGAAAAAATATGCCGGATAATAAAAGCCAAGAAGTCAGGCATGTTGCACAATTAACATGCATGAGACCGGTTAAAATTAACATTAATAAACCAGTTTATATGAATTTATTTCAAATTAAAATTTACACTTAATAATCTAAATTCACATTGTTACAGTAAAGAACAAAGATTTGAAAGGTTGTACGGAGATAATAAAGAACTGTGAAACGTTGGGAATATCATTACCTTCATACCAGCAAGGGAGTTATATAAAAATGCTCATAGATGGCCCTACAAGTGACGGTGAAACCCCTCCACAGAAGCCTTCGAAGAACTTCAAACTTAAATTTTGAATTGTACATATTTTGTAGATAGTGTACATAAAAATTGGTAATTTTGCAATAAAAGTTTTATGTAAAATAGATATTTTGAATATACTGTAAGTAGTATGAATAATATTTTTTTATATTTTTATAACTGACTTCAAAGGGAGTTTAAATTAGGGGAGTATGTCCCTTCCTCGGAGGACCCAGCGCCGCCTGCAGGCAACTATACTCCGGAGTCTGCCGTAGTATGGCGACATACGGTGCACCCATCTGGGCGGATCACCTTACCGGGAGGAATAAGGCCCGGCAGCGGGTCATCGCGGTAAGAGTGATCCGGGGGTACCGTGCGGTTTCGTAGGCAACAGCCACTGCTCTGGCCGGTGACCCTCAGTGGGAGCTCATGGCAGAGGTTCTTGCCGAGATGCACTCCTATGTCTAGGAGGTGTCTCGGTGAAAGCCTTACGCTGGACGGGATCCTGCGGGTTCGCCGACTAGGGCAAGAGGCGTTAATGCGGAGGTGGGGGGAGGACCTGGCGCAGCAGCCGTATGGCAAAAACCTGACGGTTGCTTTGCGTCCCGTCCTTGAGCGGTGAAAAAAAACTGGCGCAAAATCCGTAAAAGCTTATTCACTATAATGGGTGAAATTCTCGTAAATGTTAAAAAAGTTCCAGTGCAAATATTCTCCAAAATATTCACCTGGGTAGAAATAACGATTGATCCTTTTTGATAAGTTAGGTATCTCTGGAGCAGTGGCGTAGCCTGCCTTGACGGGGGCCCGTATAAAAATTTGTTTGGTGCCCTTATGAAGGGTAAAGATTTCTCACAAAAGAAAAATAATGCTTGCATAAAATTTAAAAAATATATCATAATTTATATCTGTCTGTCACTTTTTAACCGACTTCAAAAAAAAGAGGAGGTTCTCAATTCGTCTATGTTTTTTTTTTTTTTTGTATGTGACACGATTACTCCGCCGTTTGTGCATGGATTTCGATGGTTATTTTTGTTTGAAAGTTGGTGTTTTCAATTTGGTCCCATATTAATTTTATTCAGATCTGACAAGCCGTTTTTTAGTTATTCCCAATAATGCCTATTTGGTTGGTTTCGTTTACCTTGATGATATGATCATTTTATTACATGTCGATATAATAATTATATTTGTTGCTGTACACTACCTACTTACCTACCTTGGCTGACACCGACTCCAAAAGTAACTATAATGACGTGGTAAACGCAAAGTTTGTACATTAGTAGAATATTAAGTTGATTATAAGTTGTAAGCACAAAAATTAAAGAAACTGTTATTTTATTACTTTTTAGTTTAGTATTTTTGAAGTCGGTTTTAATTTTTTGTAAAATGTTTTTATTCCAAATTTTTTTTAACAATTCAAATTAAATATACACTCTTTGCCTTTTTTGCTGATGCTGATGATGACTTTAGTTTTTCTAGTCTCTGCCTCTATGGACAATAGTGACAAGTTTTTATTAATTTTTGCTTACACAAGTGGGGGCCCCGTATAGTTGATACGGCAGATACGGCGATAGCTACGCCCCTGCTATGGAGGCTTTTACATTAAAATTGACCCTTCGAGGTACTAAATTACTTTCATAGGGCAACACTGATGTTACCCAGATGCCACTAATGTTCCTATTACTTAAATAATATTTAAATCGGGACCCTTATGGATCTCATTTGGGATAATCCCCTGGAAATTAGCCGTTTATTTTAATTAAGAATCCTCATACAATTCACCTTTCAAGTTGGACTAAACTGCACACTACATAATTTCATTAAAATCGGCTAAGTACTTCCCTTTAGGGATAACGAAGGGTAACTCGACAAATATATGGGACGACGATCTCTGTGCCATCTTCGCGTTCTTTAAAAGAGGCCTATCCAGAAGTAGACGAAAATCGAACAATGGTGATGAAAGATACTTCATAAATGATTAAATATAGATCACTATAAATAAATCCACGGTAATTTGAAATTGTTCAAGATTTTTAGATTTTCTCTTAGTCAGAACAAATGTATAGGCGAGGATTCTCGTAAAAGTATTTAATTTTTAGTGCCAGGTTCGTATCCGGACCTTTGCTCTAAAACCAAGATTATACAAGATGATTCATCACATATTTTCTTTTCTTTCTAGTACAATTACTTGCCTCTAGATAACCTTTTATCGCATCGAAATAGACTGTAATTACAGGGTACGTTCAACTTTATTTATTTTTATTTTATATGTTGGGACAACGCACACGGCCATCCGATCCCAAACTAGGGAGCGTGTTCTTATGGCGTGTTCTTATGTGTGTATATTTCTAAATACTAGTTATGGACATTTACATGTAAATGACATCTACATTTCTGAATACTGTGATATACAGACACAGAACAAACGATCATGCTCATCACACAAACATTTGTCCTGGGTGGGTATCGAACCCACTACCTTCTGGTTTAGCAGTCTGGGTCACTAACCACTAGACCAACAGGCCAGTCAGTTATTGTATTATACTTAAGAATATAAGAACGATTTTACGACTATTTCCGTAGAAGCGATGATTTTTCGTTTTTCAAGAGATTCTGCATTTGTTTGTATAGCACTTTTCATTTATATTTTAACATACTTTAAAACGTAGCCTCTAAAGTTTGCCGTAGCTTAACGTGCTATGGAGCGTGCTATGCTGGTTATTTCTTAGACAGATAGGATTCGAAACGCAGACATCCGCCAGAGAATTATGGTTATCGATATCACGCAAAGAATAAGCTCTTTGAAGTGGCAGTGGACTGGACACACACTCAGGAGAACGGATGGCCGATGGGCCAATAAAGTTCAAGAGGTAGTGCCATGCTGCATTGCAGCCCAACTGGGCCGGCACGACCGGAGTAGTACCTCTCGCTCACATAACACCGGCATCAAATGATTGCTATGCCGTCGCGTTTCGTGCGGTTTGTAAGTTTCCGGTGGCCCATTGGGGAGGATAGGGAAAAGGAGGGCAACGCATCTACATAAACTCTGATTGTGCTGATGTGTATGGGCGTCGGTACCATAAGACTCCGACGGTAAGTGAAAAGCGACATCCACAGACACCCGCTATACCTACCAGAGGATCAGCAGGTGCGTTGCCGGCCTTTTAGATATGACTATGCTCTTTTCTCCGACTGCTAGTTTGCCCCCTTATGACATAAAAAAAAGAGTGGAGGCCACGTTTTGGTAGACGTTAATAGCCGACCAACACGGTCGGCTATCAACCAGATGAGAAGACGATCTCCGTATTTGATGCGAGTGGCAAAGGATGGGCCCTCTTGGCGTTCATTGAGGTAGGCCTTTGTTCAGCTGTGGAGGTTCAGCGGATAGGGGCTGATGATGATGATACTTCAAATACTTCCAATTTGATAATTACGTTTTTGTTACATAACGCTTATAGGCAAATTATTGACACTGGCCAAACGCTCAAACTTATTGGTTAATTATAGCGATATATTATATCGCCCTGAAGTCCTGGGCAGAATCATTACATATTATCGTTCAATGCAAAGACTGGCTGGGGATCCCGCTGGGATTGAGGACCTTGGCCATGGAGTATAGAAGTAAGGTAATATATTATTTTAAACTAACGCGATCACTTCTCCCCGTGATCATGGCGATGAAACATTGCCGAAATATCGGGACTTCAATAAACCTGTAAACGGGGTAAGCACTCGTAACAATATTTATTTAAATATGAGAAGTAAGGTACTCTTCCGTATGGATTAAGTGACAAAAAGCGCCAAATAACTATTATTTTCCACTTACTCGCTTTCGACACCAGCGGGGTTTGAACTGTCATTTGCAGCTAAAAATGAACACTTTCAATTTGACATGTTCGGTTGGCACTCCTTACTTTTATACTCGGGTCGTACACGAGTCCTTGACCGTGTCATTCTGTCTGTCATTTACGTTTTATCTCTTCTAGTTAGGAACAAGACCGCACTAAGTAAAAATATGTGTAAATTAAACACCTTTTTAGTACATATTTACAAACTTTTATAATAATAATAAATATAATAATACCAACCCACTACTGGGCACGGATCTCCTCGAAATCAGGCGAGTAGGGTTGTTGGGCCATAATTCACCGATGCGCTGGCCCTATGCGGTTGCTGAACTTTCACACCTCTAAAGACTTTTAATCTCATCAGGCACGATGTTTCCTTCACCGGTGAGCAAGCGATGGTCTCATGTTCAGGTACACATAGAAATGAAGATAAACCATTTCACGGCATCACAGAGGGTCAGGATCGAACCCGGACTTCTCACTTAAGCGGCCGAGTCCATAATCAGTAGACCATTGTCGTTCGTTTAATAAACTTTATTTAAACACGTGCAAGGAAAGTGGTAAAATAATGATATTAATTATTAAGGTTATCACATAATATCATATCATAAAATATGATGTCTAATAACTCATAAGCAACGGAAACTGCATAAAATAATTATACTAAAATATATAAACTGCAATTTAATATATTATGTTTGAAATTTCTAGTTTCGGCAGGACCATAATAACGAGTAGCGTAAAAATTTAAGTAGATAGGTATATAAAATATTCTCCTGATATTCTCATTATACTATTGTTATTTTTTATTATTAATTATACATTGCAGGGCAAACGAGCAGTCGAAGCCTTTTGGCGACTACCGACGCCCATACATCCGTACAACTAGAGATTATGCAGATGTGTTGTCTTCCTTTTCCCTATCCCCTCAATGGGGTACTGGAAACAAACCGCACGAAACGCGACAGCATAGCTGTCACTAATTAACGCCTAATAGTTATGTGAGCGAGAGGTACCACTCCGGCCGTGCCGGCCCAATTCGGCTGCAAAGCAGCATGGTAGTACCTCTTACTAGATTTGATATTTTCTTATCTATAATTTTAAAATAATCGTGCCTCATTACATAAACTTTCTGACTTTCTGTCTTTATTGATTGTGACTGCTTTCTAAACATTTCTTAATCATTTTGGAAATGGCGGCCAAACGTCATTTTAATGATAATGATAATAATAATAATAATAATATTCCTTTCTTTCGGACCATAGATCCATATTTGTGTTAGTATTATACAAATGTTCTTATGATTATGTTAGTAAAGAAAGTACATAATTTTAATATTAATTGTTTACTAAAACTTACTGCTAATAATTATTCATATGGAGATAAGACCAGTGTCTCCATATTGGACTTTCAAGTTTTATAGCAATTTCCTTCAGGTATCTGTTGGAACTGTCTCGCACTCTTCGGATCATAGACGCGGATCGCTTACGCAGTATAGCTGCGAAACTGTCGACGTTAGCGGATGTAAACATCGCGGATGCGCTACAGTACCGAGGCAGTCGCATCAGAAACCTGAAGGCATTGTTATATTGCACTCTAAGGGCGTTGATAGTTCGCTGCGTAAAACTGGTCCACAAGCTGCATGTATAGAATGTCCGCGTAAGCCCGAAATAGTGTACACTTAACACTGACAGAACATTTAGCAAACCTGCGGGCCAGCATATTGCAACGAACCGACATCCCTCGGCGCTCACGTTCAATGTCGGGATCATCGCTGAGATTTTCATCTACAATATGACCTAAATATTTAAATTGTGTAACCCTCTTTAGCTTTAAACCATTTAATGTCACTGGTGGTACAATATCAGGAGTGAAAGAGCCAGCTTTGAAAACCATTAATTCACTTTTCCCGACATTGTACATGAGCCCGTGCTCACCCACATAGCTTTCACAGATAAGTAACAGTTTGCGAAGGGCACTGATCGATGGGCTAAGTACCACCATATCGTCGGCGTAGCTAATATTATTAATTATCTGTCCATGAATTGAGCACCCTACGTTCGTGCCACTGAGCTCACGAATCAGCCCGTCAATGTACAAGTTGAAAAGCGTTGGCGATGTCAGTCCACCCTGCCTTACACCACACTTCAAACCGTAAGCATGTGACAGGGAGCCAGACCACCTGACGTAGTTAGCCTGATGCTGATACCAATATTTAAATGCGTTGATAATAGCATCCGGCAAACCCGTAGCTCTCAACTTGATCCACAGCTTGTTATAGTCTACAAGATCGAAGGCCCTAGAGAGGTCTAAAAAGGCAGCGTAAACTGGGGTTCTACGATCCGTGTAGTATCTGACGGTGTGCTTAAGCACCAAAATAGCACTTTCGGTGGAAAGATTCTTCCTAAAACCGAACTGTGATCGTCACATGCAACATATTTGGCAAGATATCCGTCAAGGACGACGTCAAACACTTTCGCAGCTACGGTAGCTAATGTGATTGGTCTATAATTATTTTTATCTGTAATGTCACCTGTCTTATTTTTCACAATAGGTACCACAATCGCTTTTATGAGATCCTCGGGCAGGTACGTATGTCTAAGACACAGAGTAAATAGCATGCCCATAACTCTATATATATGAGGACCGGCATGCCTCAGGTGCTCCACACTCAAACCGTCGTGCCCAGGGGATTTTCCCTTTTTCATATTCCGTATTATATTAGAGATGTCATTCGCGGATATTCTGGCTGGCGGGTCACTCGAGTCTGAATTCTAGAGCGTCTGTGGCTGCACAGGCAATAGCGGCTGGACTGTAAAATGATCACGAAACATATTGGCAATATCATTAGCATCAGTCAAACCATCAATATTAGCTGGAGGACTAGATCGCGAGTTCAGCTTGTTTGTTTCCTTCCAAAATTTAACAAAAGAATTATTCTCGTAATGACTGGCTAATCTGTCCAATTGTATTTGCTCTCTATTTTTTTGAAGCATTTTCAGGTTGTTTTTAAAAACATTTTTAGATTTTTTCATAGCTTCAAAAATAGGGCCTGACATAGGTTTATGGTTGTTTATCCTATCTGCACAATATTGTAATTTACTAGGAAAATTTATATTTTTTAATTTACTGTTACATATTTTTTCATAGCATTTAATTTGATTATTATTACGATCTCCCCATATTATTTTATTTTGGAGGTTGGGAGAAGAAGTTACACTTATGTTTTTAGAAACAATATTATTAACACTGCATTGAATAGCTAATGGCATATGATCTGACCAGTAGACCCCCAGACACACCTGCACATATGATACGGACTTCCATGCAGCCTCAGTCACAAGACAGTGGTCCAACCATCGCCTGGAGCCGTGAGCGTCACTTACAAAAGTGTATGTGTCTGAGTTTCCACCTATCTTAATAACATCTACACATTTCCAAGCTTGTGAATCACAAAACTGACCCAATTCGTTATAGAATAAGCCCTGTGGGTGTGCATTAAAATCACCTAACAAGAAAACAGTTTCTATATTACAGCTTTCTATTATGGATACAGCTTCACTCAAGCATTCTGAATTCTATAAGATTTTCTGACGCTTCCGTAGCCATATAAATAGAAAACACCAATAGTTCTTTATCCATAGTCGAAATTTTTACCGCTATTAAGCGATCACTTTGACACTGTATCACAGAAACCATACTAAATACAGATTTCTTCCAAACTATAGCGACGCCACCGTAGGGACGTCCTCTAAGTAGGCCACTAGACGTGTCAACAGAAGACTTGCCAGCATAACTAAAGTCATCACTTATGTCCCCAAGTATAGGTATTTCATGCGGCAGGAGCCACGTCTCTTGTAGGGCGATAAGATCTACCTTTAAGCACAAGTTTCTCACACACTGAAGTGATCTTTTTATGCCTTTGCAATTGAAAGATAATGATGTCATCTAAATTTAAAGTCTGTAGTCAGTTGATCTACCCTTATTATTAGTAATTTAAGCGTATTTAAAAAGCAGTTATGGTTTCATTAGACCAGTTTTTCATTAACGCAGCGCACGCAGAATCTAAGCACGTTGCAGGGGAAGCAATCACATACATTTTCTTGCAAAGCGAGACTTGAAAAACGTGCGTAAACACAGATATTGTTAATATTTCTATGTGCGTAAGCGTGGAACCGCGGCCTTAGTGCATCTAAAGCCTGCAATACATGTCGGCGAGTGAAGGCCAATACCAACGTATAGACAGTAAATTTCATTGCCTTGCCATCGCTCGGTGTCGCTCGACTAGTTAGCCGAGTAAAGGCAAGCGCCAACGTGTATAGGACTCATTTGGCGTAGCTTGTCACAACTCGAAGCCGCTCGGGACCACTCGCCTCACTTCGAAGCCGTGTCGGTTTTTCTGCACAAATCAAAGGCGCTCGCGCGCGCTTGGCCAATGGTGTTTACATGTCTGTCCGCGCGCAAAATTGCACCAAAAAAATGAAGATACTAGGTATTATCTAATATTTTTTAAATGACACTATACTTGTCCTGTTTTTGTGAATACTCAACATTAACCACCTTCTTTTTAACTGACTTCAACAAAAAGAAGTATGTACACCGATTTCTCCGTCTATAATTATGGCTATCTTTGTCTGTTTTCTTTTTTTATTTTTACTTACGAAACTTACTTTTTTAATTACGAAACAAAAATTTTAAACATAAATTAAAACCTACTTCAAAAAATAAATTAACTAAAATGTAATTACAATAATCGCATTTCTTTAATTTTTGTGTCTACAACTAATAATCATCTTTCGATATCTATTAATGTACAATTTTTGCATGTACCACGTCATTATTTTTCTCTCTAAACAGCAGCAGCTGCAATAACTACTACGACGTCCATATTATTTCAATGCATAACTCAAACTGATAGCGTCCAACATGTGGGCATCACTCAAAACTTGACTCAAAACTTGTCTATGTTGGCCATTTGCATTGGTTTGCCAAACGTCAAGGCAGTAGCGCTTGCCTTGTATTAATTTGCCTACGCTCGCATTGGCCTAAGCTCGACCAACTTGTATTGCAGGTATAAGGCCCAGCACACACGGGGCGACTGCATATACGTAGGTATATTAAGTATGAACGAACATTCAAATTTTACAATAAGTATTTGCTATGTTTTGCTGCACACATTTGCTGTAAAGACTGCGTTTTTCGCGGGATAATTGCTAATTAATATAATTAATTTAATATCTTACTAATATAAGTCGTTCTTAGTGCAAAACTTATAATTCTAAGAAAAATACAAATATTTTTTTATATTACTATAGTATATAATAAATAATATATAATATATGAGTAAATAAAGAATAAATATAAATAAAACATAATAAATACTATATAATACATAATAAATTTCCTGCAATCAATTAGTTATTCTAATTCTTAAAAAATAAGATATCAAAACTATTAAAATAAAATTTAAGTCATAAAGCGGCATTTTCTTCAGTGCCCCATGGCGGCACAAATTTAAATCCGGCCCTGGCTTTGAGTGTTATTTCCCTTCACCATCTCATGTTTTGGCTGCCTGAGAGGCGAAAACAGGACATTTAAGACACAAAACAAGGATAATTTTCAACATTTCAATTACAACTCACACTTACCAATAACCAAAATTTAGGCATAAACGCGTACATTATTTTATGATACCTACATTAGGAAATTTTATGCGTGTACCAATTCTAAATTTGAAACAGGTACCACTGAACTAACCAATTGACTAACCAGTAACAATTATTATTTTGACTTTAAATTTTTGGAATTTAGTTTAGATTTTACCTCCAAAAATCACACAAAAAAGCTCAAATAAAATAGCGTAATTTTACTTAATATTCACGCACCAACAAATACCTAATCGCGTCCGAGTCGGGAAACAAACTATTGTAGCAAGACAATTCTGAATTCAATCCCAACTTTTTGGCAATTGGCAATCTATCCTAAGCGTCCATCTTTCCTAGACTTACCCTATATTTCTTATTTTATGTCGTTTATATTAGTATCTATAGTTTAGGTAAACCTGTGTCACAAAAAAGTATCTATAGTTTAAATGTTTTAAAGATTACAGATTATTTTATCGCTCTGTTTGTTCCGAGCTTTAAATCAGTGGCCCTGAATAAAGTAAATATGGTGTACCATCGCTTTAACTAATAAGATGGTACTTGTGATATCTCTGTTTATTGTTGACCCCAAATGTCCTCAAATTGTGGATTAGGAGGGAAATCTAAACACAAAACCATGCGGCTCTTTCCATAAAAATCATTGTTTTATTAGTAATCTCCTTGAACCGGTACTGATTAGAGGTCAATGATCTACATAAAGTTAGAGATGATGGTCACAGTGATGACACCCTGGCGTCCTCCGCCCCTGCTGCCTTCCACAGATACCTTCAACGTCCCTAACCCTATCGTTTCCATTCCTCAACTCGATTCAACCAAGACCGGCCATTGAACGGCAAACGCAAGCCCCTATAGCAAAATATATTGGATATTAACTGTTGCCCGCAGTTCCGCGATTTAGAGCCGTATACGGAGTAATGATGATTATTTTTGTAGCATAACTTACTCCTTACAATATCAGCTATCTCAGTCAGTGAAAGTCCTGTCAAAATTGGTTTATTCGTTTCCGAGATTAGCCGGAACAAACAGATCATCATCATCATCAGCCCGTTATTGCCCACTGCTGTAGGCCTCCCTTTTTTCTGACAATCTCCTTTGTCCCTTGCCTGCCTCATCCATGTTTTGCCCATCAGCCTTACCACGTCATCGGTCCACCGAGCCATAGAACGTCAGATACAAACATATAGGACAAAAAATTCAAAATTGATTTTTTGATGTAATTATCCTAAGTATATACTTTCATACTTAAAAACTTGTATTATATGTATTTTATATCTACTCTTTCATTATTCTAATATTTAATCTGTAGTCAAAATTTGGCCGTGTTCAAGTTTGATGGTGTGATGTGAGAGAAATCTTTATATATAAAAATCAATGCCACTTTTCGTTGTAATTTTATAACTCAAGAACGGGCTCACCAATCCTAACCAAATGTTTAGGCTTTGTTCGGACTATTTAGTAGATGGTTTATGTGAAGTTTGCACAAAATCGGTCGAGCGGTTCTTCATTTATCTCATTTTTTTAATTCAATAAATGGCGGATCATTTTGATAATGGAGATTTTGCTGTCAAATTGAAACTTTTTGACATCAAAATCAGTTGGGGTCATATTGAAACTTTTTCAGTGTTGACAACAACAACATTAAGTTTTAAAATAGCTAGCAATTATTAATAAATTTTTTTGTTTATATAAATTAATTTTGACGTTCCAATTTATTTTATTTCACTTTATACGTAGCGAAGCACGTACCGGGCCGCTAGTAGTTTATAATTAATTATTCGCATACTTCTTTGATCAGGTTTTTATTAAAAGAGGCCGAAATCACGGCTTATATCATAAAGCACTGGTTTCACTGTAATATTTATTTGACCTGTATTTTACCTTTTTAGGTTTTATTATAATAGATTATGAAATAAAAATATAATACAAACCTTAAATTTATTGAGATTTTTTAAAGGTATTTTAATATTAATTTTTTTTAATTATTAAATATTTTATATTAAACTTAACAATAAATAACAAATCTAACTAAAATCTAGTAACTTCGTTTTCTTTAGGACTTTCTGTTAATTCTTTAGCCTCCTTTCTTCGTAACACATACAAGGTCCTGAAAAAAAAAATATAAATTTATATATTGAATAAATATTTTAAGAGACACTTTTGTTGACTAAATGTCTAGAAGTAGTAAAACTATCTAGAATGGGAAGAGCGCAGTCTCTTACCACAGGGATTACAATGCTTATAAGGAGACTCCAGTCATCTGATGTTTAAGAACCCGTTTTACGAAATAAAGATTTTTATTTTATTATTTTTATTTATTAGAAGACGGAATGCTTGGTACCGAAACTAACGACAAATATTTTAATTGGCAAACTGGCTGACAAACGTATAAGCTGTAAGTTTGTCAGAGTAGCCCATGAACATAAACGAGTTCCCCTGAGAGAACAGGGAAACTCGTCCATTGTATGTCCTGAGGAGTAAAACGGTAAGTCTCGATTATTACACTGCCTTTCTTTTCGAAACCCATGCAAGCTGTTTCACGGGAGAAATAAGAAAATGGCGGTACTCGTGCAAATGGGCGCACGGCACAGCACATCTCTCCTACCGATAAATATTATTTTAAAAGTACACACTCTGAAATCAAACCTACGCATTTATATAGTTCGCATGATGGCTGATCAAGCTATACAAGACCAGTTAACTTAGATTTATAGCCGTACGCGGATTGATGACATCAGTTATCTGCCAGTGAAAGTCCCATCAAATCGGCCCAGCCGTTTCAGAGCCAGAACACACAGATAGACAGACAAAAATAGTAAAAAATGATATTTTGGTATATTATTATGTACAGTGTATAAATCCATATGCATTTAGTAGAAAGCGGTTATTTTAATATTACAAACAGACAAAACAATCTTATTTATCTGTTTATATAACGGTAACCACAGTCCCATAGCCTTCGGGTCTATTTCAGAGAAATTGATCCTAGAAATTTTTGCCCTTGATTGTGGAAACCGCAACAGTATGTGGCCATTACAATCAACAAACATTTCATTGATTAGAAATCCATAGCAAAAACTTTCAAGGACAATGATGGTGTCTTTATTAAAATAGAAAACCGGGCCAAGGCCCGATTAGAAATCGAATTGACGGCCTACACCGCAGCCACAAGGCTGTTTTTTGTTCGTTTCACAATTACTAAGCAATATTGTTACGTGAAGCGCTGAAGATAATATAGAACTGTCGCCATTTTTAAACTAAGCGCTTAGCGCAGTGGTTAAACTTCCCCACCATGGAACTGAGCCTTGTCGTGGCGGTGGGGCTTAAGCCTGGGGTGCAATCCAGCACCTTGGGCGACCAATCAGATCCAGGGCGGCAGCTGGTCTCGACCACTGGCGGCCAAGCCGCTCCCCGGTCCATAGGGTCGGGGGTGGTGGTCGCCATCTCACGCCGAGATGGGGACCGCGAGGAAGAAAACCTCTCAAAAAAATCACCCCAATCCCAAGATAAGCTCAGGTGCGCGGCGAGGGGATGAATGGCTGGAGGGTCTCCAGTCGTTAGCGCACCATTGTTTTTGAGATGTCTACGGGTTTTGCTCGACCCTAATGAGTAGAATTTTCAATGGAAGGAAAGCAGCTTGAAAATAGTCCCCGGGCGGGTCCCCGAAAGGGGGAATCCCGCACCACGTCGGAATCGGCGGAGGTCTGCCCCACGTATTACGGGGGGGGGGCACAATTTGCTTCGAGGGCTCAAACTCTCGCGACCTGGCTTACCCAACGGAAACTGATGCATGTGATTTGATATCTGGTGGAAACTGGAAACATGGAGGTGATGAACGCGAGCGACTCCGCTAACAGTTTGAGGTCGACGCGTTCAGCTCATCTGAAGGGTAAGAGAACCCGTCTATCATCGTCGGAGGAAGAAAACAGCGAGCCAACGCTAAGGAAAAACGCGGGGGCGTTCAGGAAGACGCCACCCACTAAAAGAGGACGAGGTCGGCCCTCAACGATCGGCCAAAATGTAGGACAGGCCAGATCTAAAAGCCTACGCCCGTCCCGCCTGTCGGAGTCGTCGGGGTCGGAGGCGGCCCCCAACCTGACAAGTACGGAAACTGCGAGCGCTTTGGGGTCGAGCATTTCCAAGGCCCTGGAAACCATCACTGATGTCCGCAACAAGTCGAAAAACTTGACCTGACTTGACGAAGAACTTGAAAGGGCACCATGATGAAGGCTCTAAAGGACGCGACTGAGACAATCCAGGTCGCAACACTGGCGCTCCTGGACCGTACGTCTTCCGCCGAAACTCGGGCGCTGGAGGCGCAAAACAAACGACTGTCGGCAGAAGTGGCAGAACTCGCCACTTCCTATCAGCAACCGCAGGCAGTGGCCGCAACGCCGCCCCTGGCCATTACGCCCAATCTGGAGGAAATAGTACAGAAGGCGATGCGGGAGGCGGTGGCGTTGTCGAGCGCAAGGCTTAGTGCGAAGCTCGAGGGTTTGGAGTCCAGGCTCCTGCCCGAGCTGCGGCTACGCCCGCCTCTCGCAGCGGACAGAAGGGCGGCGGCGGTTGAATCATCGCCGATACCAGCGGTGCACCCGGGGCCTTCGGCTGCTCCGAAAAAAACCCTAAAGAAGAAGGCACCGTCGACAGCGACGACTTTGATGCCGCCTGCAAACCCAGGGGCTTCGGCCGCCCCTAAAAAGGCGGCAAAGACGAAAAAAAAGAAGGCGACTGCCAACGCTGCACCATGTGAGGAGGAGGTGGCGCTGGGAGTCAATCTGGGTAACGGGTGGACAAAGGTCACCAAGACCAAGAAGAAGAAGGCCAAAAGCCAAAGCGCGGCACCATCACCGAAGAAGAAGGGACAGCCAAAACTGCGAGCACCCAATTCGTCGGTTGTGGTATTGCAGCTACAGCCGGCCGCAGCGGAGAGGGGCCTGACGTACGCTGCCGTAATAAGGAAGGCGAAATCGGAGATCCGCCTTCACGACCTCGGCATAGAGCCCCTCCGCTGCAGAAAAGCAGCCACTGGCGGCCGCCTCTTGATACTGCCAGGCGCGGCCACCGGTGAAAAGGCAGACTCCCTGGCTCAAAAGATCCGGGAGGTAGTCGGGGAGGACGTGGTCCGGGTGTCCAGGCCCACCAGATGTGTAAGCGTACGCGTCCCGGGCTTAGACGACTCGGTCACGAAGGCCGATATTGTAGCGGCAGTGGCAGAGGCAGGAAGCTGCCCCCAGGAACAAGTGCGGTCCGGTGAAATCGGCCGCAGCCCCTCCGGGTTCGGCGCGGCGATCGTCCTGTGCCCCGTTCAGGCAGCAAAGGCGATTGTGGAGAGGGGCAGACTACTGGTGGGCTGGGTGTCGGCGCAGTTCCGACTGCTTAATGCCCGCCCACTGAGGTGCTTCCGCTGCCAAGAGCAAGGGCACATGGCGGCGGTTTGCTCCTCCGCTGTAGACCGGAGCGGATTGTGCTTCCGCTGTGGGGAAGCGGGGCACAAGGCCAGGGATTATGCTGCGGCCGTTCCCAAGTGTGCGCTCTGCTCCGAGAAGGGGCTACCCACCGCCCACAAAATGGGCAGTGGAGCTTGCGCGGCCCCGCGTCGTAGCCGGGCCGGACGAAAACAGGCGGAAAAGGCTGGCAAGGGACCTAGTGCCCTCTCTCAGCCCATAACCTGAGGAGGCTTCCATGGTCTTGGAGTGATGGCACACCAATTCACCCAAGTGCTACAGGGGAACCTCAATCACTGCGCCAGAGCTCAGGACCTGTTGTTTCAGGCTCTGGCGGAGTGGTCGGTGCAGATAGATGGCTGTAGTATATAGGCAGAGCCGTACCGGGTCCTGAACTCGCCAAATTGGGTCGGCGACGAGGATGGTGTGGTGGCCATCGCCAGCACAAACGGCTCGCCACCGTTTGGCATAGTGGAGAGGGGACGCGGATTCGTCGCGGCCGAGATTGGCAGAGTTTTAGTGATCGGGGCTTACTTCTCGCCCAACCGGAGACTCGCTGATTTCGAACGGTTTCTGGTTCAGGTCGGCTCACTGGTGGGGCGAGCCCGCCTTGATCACGTGATTGTCGCTGGGGACCTCAATGCCAAATCTGTGGCTTGGGGTTGCCCTGCGACAGACGCCCGAGGTGCGGTTCTGGAGGACTGGCTGGTTGAGGCTGGGCTGGAGGTGCTTAATGTGGGATCCAGGCATACCTGCGTGAGACAGCAGGGTGGCAGCATCGTCGACGTCACGTTCGCCGATGCCGCCCTAGCTCGCTGCGTATAGGGCTGGGAGGTGCTCGAGGACGAGACGCTATCGGACCACCGATATATTCGGTTCCGATATAGCGTCTCTGCCCCAACCCGAAGCCGTGGCTCCGAAGCCGAGTGCGGGCGACGTTGGGCACTAAAAAGGCTCGACAAGGAAGCCCTTCTCGAGGCAGCTCTGGTCCAGGCCTGGAACCTTGACTCTCTGGAGGACAGGGCAGAGGTGGAGGTCGATGAGGAGACCGAACGACTAGTCGCTGCGTTATCGCAGGCATGTGACGCAGCCATGCCTCGAACTGGCCGGAGGCCCCCGCAACGCAGAGGGGTGTACTGGTGGTCGGAGGAGCTCGCTGAATTGCGCCGAGAGTGCGTTGCGGCGAGACGCCGGTACACCCGGAGCCGCAGACGGCAACGCCGGGATGAAACGGAGGAGGGGCGGCTCTATTCCATCTACAGGGCCGCCGCTGGGGAATTGCGGATGGCTATAGGCCGTGCCAAGGAGGCAGCCTGTGACGAGTTCCTGGAGACTCTGGATCGAGATCCGTGGGGGAGGCCGTACAGGTTGGTTCGCAACAAGATGCGCCCCTGGGCCCCTCCCCTGACGGAGAGTATCCAGTCCGACCTCGTGGCCAGAATAGTCCCGGCCTTGTTTCCCGGTCGAGGAGACCATGCGCCTCCACCGATGGCCCACCTGACAGTGGGCCGTCGAGCGTCGAGGCGGAAATCCCGGAAGTGACAGAGGGAGAGATAGACATGGCGCTGGCGCGGTTGAAGGCGCGCAATACCGCCCCTGGTCCAGATGGTGTTCCCGGGCGGGCCTTGGTTCTGGCCCTAGGCCCACTCCGGTCGCACACCAAGCGCCTGATGAGCGCATGTCTGTCGCAAGGTAGGTTTCCCACGGCGTGGAAGAAGGGGAAGCTGATCCTAATCCGGAAAGACGGGCGACCGGTCGACTCGCCGTCTGCGTATCGACCGATCGTACTGCTCGACGGTGCGGGTAAGCTGCTGGAGCGGATAGCAGGTGCCCGTATAGTCGAACACCTTGATGAAATAGGCCCGAATCTCAGCGCCTACCAGTTTGGTTTCCGGCGGGGCAGGTCCACCCTGGACGCTCTGGCCAGGGTGAGGGCTCTCGCTGACGAGGCGATCGAAGGCGGAGGGGTACTTTTGGCGGTGTCTACTGACATCGCCAACGCCTTCAACACCCTGCCCTTTGATACAATCTTGGAGGCGCTGAGATTCCACGGAGTGCCGGCGTATCTGCGTAGACTGGTTGCGGATTACCTCTCTGGTAGGTGCGTCGTGTACCCGACGGCCGGCGGCTGGGCGACGAAGATAGTAGAGTGCGGTGTTCCACAGGGTTCTGTACTGGGCCCGCTCCTGTGGAACATCGGGTATGATTGGGTCCTCCGTGGCGGGAATTTGACAGGTGTCGGCGTCGCGTGTTACGCCGACGACACCATCGTGACCGCGCGTGGAGCTACCTTTTCGGAGGCCCGAATACGTGCGGTAGCCGGAGTCGCCCAAGTTGTTGCAAGGATCCGACGCCTCGGGCTCGAAGTGGCCCTGGAGAAGAGTGAGGCTATATGCTTTCACGGGCCACGGCGAGCCCCTCCACCCGGATCCAGTTTAATGGTGGGAGGAACTTCCATCTCTGTCGAGGCGAATATGAGGTACTTGGGCCTCATTCTCGACAGCAGATGGAATTTCAAGGAGCATTTCAGGCGGCTAGTTCCGAAGCTGCTTGGAGCCGCGCGGGCGCTAAGTCGCCTCCTCCCCAATGTGGGTGGGCCGAGCGCTGGCTGCCGCCGCCTATATGCGGGCGTCTTGCAGTCGATGGCACTGTACGGCGCGCCGATATGGGCGGCCGCTCTGACAGCAGAGAACTTGACCCAGTTGCGACGTCCGCAACGAGTCGTGGCTGTCAGTGTGTACCACGCAACCTCGTATGAGGCGGCGTGCGTACTGGCGGGCACTGCACCATGGAACCTGGTGGCAGGTGCCCTGGCACGGTCCTGGCGGAGGAGGAGAGGAGACGCCGAGGAGGAGGAGGTCTCACAAGATGACGAGACTGAAAGAGAGGAGAGCTGGCGGAGGCGCCTAAGAAAGTGGGTGCTCCGTAAATGGAAGGAGCGTGCCGTCGGTCCACTCCTGGAGCAGTGGGTTGACCGACGGCATGGCATAATCACCTTCCACCTTGCGCAGATCCTGACGGGGCACGGCTGCTTCGGAAGGTATCTGTGGAAGGTGGCAGGCGCGGAGGACTCGCCAGGGTGTCATCACTGTGGCAGTAGTGAAGACACTGCAGACCACACCCTGGCGGAGTGCCCAGCTTGGGCAGAGGAAAGGGCGCCACTTATCACTGAAGTGGGCGCGGACCTGTCGCTCCCTGCCATCATCTGAGCGATGACTGACAGTGAGAGCGCATGGCAGGCGGTCGTCTCCTTCTGCGAGGTAGTGATGTCGCAGAAGGAGGAGGCGGAGCGGGAGAGAGTGCGCACTGGCGCCTCATCCCGCAGGAGAGCACGGCGGCGACAAGCAGTTGCGCCGCTGTGAGGGACCTGTGCGCGGTCGATCGGGGGATCCACCGCGCGCGCTTAAGGTCCGGGCTATAAGGCACCCTTGTGTGTTCCAGGTGCCTTAAGCGGAGTAGGAGGAGGGGATGTCGTCCCCCCTGCCTCCAGAGGAGTGTGCCAGATGGCATTCCGTTGTGGCCCGATGCGGACGTCCACAGCTCCCGCGCCGGGTCACCCAAGACAACGAAGAGAACACCGCTGGGGTTTAGTGGGTAGAGACTGCGTCCACCTTACCATCTTCTCGGGCGCAGAGAGTCCCACATAACCCCCGGGACCCCCCGGACCAAGGGGTATGCCTAAACGCATTCCCTAGCGAAATCAAAAAAAAAAGTGGTTAAACTTCATACAGGGTTACAGGTTCGAATCCCGAATTTGAGTCTATCCTGTATCTGCATTCGTTTCAGAATTACTATCTAAGCAATATTATTACTACGTGAAGTGCTGCAAGATGTAGAGCTGTCGCCATTTTTAAAGTAAGTGTTCACAGTGGTTAAACTTCATATTAGGTTGCAGGTTCGAATCCCGAAATTGAGTCTATACTTCATCTATAGGTACCAGCGATTTCCAAACTTTGTTGTGTTATGGCTCGGTAAATTTCATACAATCCCCTTCTGACCCACTCAAGTTTTAATTTAAACCCCTGAATAAATTTCTAATACGTATTACATACAATGGGTTTGTTTTAATTTTTGTAGCAGTTTAAAAAATACATTAAGACAAAATCAACAATCAAGTGTTTGTTTTTTTTTTTTACCACCTGATGTTAAGTGGTCGACGTCGCCCATGAACATAAACAAGTATACCTGGAACGAGCCCAGGCAACTCATTTATGTGTTGCCTATCCTGAGACATAAGATGTGAAGTCTCGGTGCCAGTAATTACACTGCCTGTCTTGCCCTTCTCTCCGAAACACAGCAAAGCTGTTTCACGGGAGAAATAAGCAAGATAGTGGTACCCATGCAGCCGGGAGCGCGGCACAGCGTTTCCCTCCCACCGTCGTAAAAATTTAGTTAATATGACGTCACAATACCGTACACGTCACATAGCACGCGAAATCTTAAAACTATATTTTCTTGTATCGATCGATTATCGATAAACAAAGTACGTAATATTTATGGAAATATTTTACGCTCCGCATTTGAACGGTTATTAGCCATGAACCATTAGTGGTATGTGCATTGTATTTTATAATGAAATGTTGGGTTTATCGATAAGAGAGATAGATGTGCGCGTCTATATGGGTACCGCCATGTTTATTTTTTCTTTCTTTCTTATCTTTATCTTTCATCTCATTTTCCTATTGAAATTATGCAAAAATACTCACAAATATAAAGCTATAGCAGGAACTGCGAGGGATGCGCTTATAAGATAGAAGGCCCCCGCGAAGGTGGAGAGGGTGCTGAGATACACCTTACTATACACGGGGGAATATATCACAGGAACCAAGGCTTCGGATATGCTGATTAGAGAGCTCGTTTTACCTGAAACAAATTTGTAAAGCTAAGCATGATAAAAATGGTTTCACCTACATTTAAAAGACATACACATAATTATAAAAATACAATTATATTATGACACATAACTAAAAATTTATATTACAACCATCATCATCATCAGCCTCTATCCATCCACTACTGAACATAGGTCTCCCTCAATGAACCTCAAGACGACCGATCCCTCGCTACTCCAACACGAACCGGCTACTGCACGGAGGTCGTCTTGCCACCTTTTGCCTTTTTGTAACTGGTTTTTTTGCTTCATTGCAGCCGAACCTCTCGCTCATATAACACCGGCGTAAAGTGACAGCTATGTTGTCGCATTTCGTGCGGTTTCCGGGGATAGGGAAAAGCGTAGCAACACATATTCTGCATAATTTTTTGTTGTTCGGATCTACTAGCATCGGTAGTCACCATACGGCTCCGACTGCTTGTTTACCTCCTTATGGAATAAAAACCTGCTTAAAGCATACATTGCGCAAACTGTATCATAAATTTCCATTTGCATAAAACACAAAGAATTGGCATTTAGGCCATTTAAAAGCGAAAGAGGTGCTGTTCTCAACTGCGTGGGTTAATCCTTATTTACCATTACCATGCTTATTTTCCCGTGAAACAGCTTTAATGTATTGCGGAGAGAAGGGCAGGACATGAAGTAAAAAGACAGGCCAAGAGACTTATATCTTATTTCTTATGTCTTGGGATAGGCTACACATGAATGAGCTACTTATCTGTTCATGGGCGACGCTGACCCCTTACCATCAGATGGCGCATCTGCCAGTTTTCCAATCCAAATAATATTTTAAAAAAATGTGTGAAAACCTGTAGGGTATATTAAAAATATATAATATACCAATTGTAAAGTGGTTGCCACTTAAAATGCCAATATTAATTATTAAATTATTGAACTAGAATTATTGTAGTGTGATTATATTATTTGATTAATAGATGTCTTCGGCGATTTTTTCTTTTACGCCAGGAAATGCTCTGAGGAATCCCGCCTGGGGAGTGGGTCTCCCCAGGTGGGTTTATGGGACTCGCTGCGCCCGAAAGATGGTAAGTGGACGCAGCTCTACCCACTAAAACCCGGCGAGTGCCACCAATGCCGCCTTTGGTGAGGTGCCCCGGATCTAATAAACAAATAGGGCACCTCGACGGCTAGTCAGTCCCCTAAGGGACCGACGCCACCTCCACAGAGGGGTTGTCTCGCACCACAGAACAACCCCTCCCAACGTCGGGACAGTACAATGGGGTGAGGTTCCCATCCTCGCCCCTTGCCACCTGCTCTTTTGTCCCCTCTTCTTATAAGAGGAGTACAAAGAGCCCCCTCGGCTCAATTAGCTTCGCCCAAGGTGCTGGGCTCACCCTAGGCTACTGAGCCCCACCGCCACGTCAAGGCCTGAACCATGGTGGGGATGTCTTCGGCGCCTAGGCTGATAACACATGAGTTATTTATCAAATAAAGTATATAGAGGTGATTAAAATTAGCGTGCACTACAGCCTGGGCGGGTCACCTTACCGCAAGGAATACATGTAAGGACCAGCTGCGCTGCGGGTCATCGTGATTCGGGAGCATCGTACGGTATCGTGGGTGGCAACCACTGCCCTGGCTGGTGACCCCCCGTGGGGACGCGTGGCGGAGGTTCTTTCCGACTAGGGCAAGAGGCCTTAATGCGGAGGTGGGAGGAGCGGTTGCTCTACGTCCAGTCCTCGAGCGGCGATGCGCCGTTAGCGCAAACCCCCCACTGTCCGTCTGACACAGGTGCTCACCGGGCATGGTTGCTTTGGTGAGTACCTGTGCTGGACGGCCCACAGGAAGCCGGTGACAGAATGTTACGATTGTAGCGCAGCGGTGGACTGGGTCCAGCACACCCTCGAGGCGTGCCCGAGATGGCTGTGTCGCGATCTGACATCAGTCATCGGAGGGGACTTGCCTCTGCCGAGCATCATCAGAGCAATGCTCCGTGACGATGAGTCCTGGACGGAGATGGTCTCCTTCTGCGAGGCTATAATATTCCAGAAGGAGACCGTTGAGAGGATGAGTGAGGCCGCTGACGAGGGGTCCCCTGCAGGCGACGAACGGTGGTGCGTAGGAGGCGCTAGCAGTGGTTTTGCTTTTTTCCTGTAGGGCTCTCCCAGGTTCGAGTCCCACATAGGGTCAGGACTCAGGATCTACCCGAAATCCTGGCTACATGCGTAAAAAGTATTCCTGCGATAACAAAAAAAGCGTGCCCTACTGAATGAGCGCATACATATTTAAAAAAACCTCCTTTATATTTTTGTTTTTACACAGAACTTTCATTTGAAATTGTCAAATTTAATTACAATTTTTACATTTTAGGAAGCTTTTATTCATTTAATTAAAATAAAAGCTTAGTTTATTGTCGAATTTTTCTACACACAAATTAGAAAAAAGTTTCGATCAAATGCATGTCTTATTAGATGCAATATATTTGATAATCCTTTATGATAAATACGAATAAGTACTTATGTGATAAATTCTTTTATGTGTTAAAAAACATATGTAAAAATGTACGGAGCATATTATTTCATTTTCGTTCGCGCCAAAAAAATATAAATATTATCTTGTTTTAGCAAACAAACTAAAACAAAGGTCTAACGCCGTACAGCTTCAATTCGGGCAAAATTTAGTTTGCCCTACGTCTCTGTCCTCGTCATAATAAACAAAGAAATGTAATTTATGTAATTCCGAGAAAGGTCGCATTATCTGTGGAATCTCATTGTACGTTTGTGTACGAATCCTGTTGACAACCAAGTGCCTTCTCAAACGACAAAACCTGCCTACGAAAACATTAAACTAGAAAGTGTTTTTATACAACCTCGAAAAAGTTCCCCCGTCCTTTTATTTTCTGACGAGAACATCTAGATGTTTGTAAACATAAATATATTTAACATACAATAAAATATATACACAGAACTGCCCTATTTGAATTTTGAGTTCCGTTTTTATTCAGGTAAAATAGAAAAAAATTCTAAAAGCTAAAATCGTAATATGATGCACCCATCGAGCATAAAACCGGATAGAGTAGTAATGTGAGCCATAAAATACCGAAAATGGTCAGTGATTTGTCACTGAAGTAACAGAAATTCAACCAACCAGTGATCTGTATGAATGTTTCGTCGACCATCGATCGAAAGTTTCTTCGAAGTTAGAAAAATGAAAAGTTTAATAACAGCTAGTGACAATAAATAAATAAATTATTGTTTATCATGTCAGTACGTACATGTTCCTCCAAAAAATACATGTTTGGGAGGAGCGACAGTATGGGATCTTCAAATGTTAGCGCCAATTTGTCTATTAATCTGAGTGAAGTTGTGGGAAATAGCTAGTTTTGATTTACCATTGCATAGTCTGTAACACCATTAGTTTTGCTTGTATATCATTTTTTTATTTGCAATTAAAATAATTTTAACTAGCCATTATAATAGCCATTCATAATTTAATTAAAATGGTATATTTTGAATACAATGCTATTATTACGAATTATTTGATTTGATATGATTTACAACGGAAATTTTCTCCCAAGGGCGTTGTTATCAGATTCTTTAACATCTATTTACATGTTATATTACGTTACTATGTGTATGTATGTCGATGGTGCTGTTGTTATTAGCTCTGGTTTCGAAGTGTTGGGTCTGGGTTTTAACTTTTGAGATATGACCGATAAGAGAAAATATCATGGAGACATCTGATCTGATATTTCTCGTTTTTATGTCTTAGTACGTAATCCCAAACAGTCCAGCGTACAGGCCTGCACGATTATGACGATTTTCATGGGTGACGTCGACCACTTACCATCAGGTGGTACGTTTGCCAGTTTGCCTAGCCAACTAACATTAAAAAAAAAATACATTAGATATTGAACTGTTGATATGTCGGTTTGACTATATTTTTTTTAATGTCATGAACGAGCAACAACGAGCAGACGGAGCCTCAGGGCGTCGACGCTATAACACATCTGCACAACCAAAGCCATGCAGATGCACCACCGTCCTTTTCCCCATAGCCTCCAATGGGCCACCGGAAACTCCCAAACCGCACAAAACACGACAGCATAGCTGTCACTTAACGCCGATGTTGTGTGAGCGAGAGAGACCCCTCTAATCTAGCTAATTTGGGGCTTATGCCAAGCTTTTTGTTTGACAAAAATAGAAAATTTTAAAATTACCAAAAAAACATATTAAAACTAGATAATATAAAATACTGTATATCTGTATCCCAACTGATGGTGTCCTGTACAAAACATATTTTAGTGGATTGAAGAATTTTGAATATATATAAACCGATCTACAATCCATTTGAACACACAAAAAATCATCAAGATCGGTCCAGCCGCTTAGAAGATCAGTCATATTCACACGTATAGAATAATAATAATATATATAAAGAGAATTAGCAATTGAGTTTATAAGCCCTAAAGGTATTTTAAGCTCAACATAAAAATTTCGTTAAGACACCATCTGCAAAAGTGCTTATAATTTTACTACAAAAGTACTGGCTACTGACCGTCTGAAGGTTGTAAAAAGTAAAATTTCCAAATTTGAATTTACGTTCTTATTTTTCATTGAAATGTTTCTTTTGAATCATTCATTAATCTAAGAATTAAATTAAGAATTAAAATCTGGTAGGCAATCATCGAATAACTCTAAAGTTTCAGGATGGAAAAAATGCAATTTTTTCAACAATTTTTTTTTTAATTTTTTAATTTTTATTAAATTAAAAAATATATTATGTACAAATAATAAATCTTGATACACATGAAGTGATCTTGTAAAGTTTATATAAAGGGCTACAGGGAAGCGAAAAATTTGAACGACATTTTTTTTATGTACTTACCATGAAAACGGAAGTTCGACAAAGATTTTGTTAATTAAAAATCGTCCAACTTGTTGAAAAATTGGCTGTAAGATAAATTTCGTGGCCCATACCCTCGGCCTCTTGAGTGAGAGCCGAGAGGTCCGGGTTCGATCCTGACCCCCTGTGATGCCTAGAAATGGGTTTTTCTAAATTTCTACCTGCACCTGACCATCGCTTGCTCACCGGTGAAGGAAACATCGTGAGGAAACCAGCATGCCCGATGAGATTAAAAGTCTTTGAAGGTGTGTGAAGTTCACCAACCCGCATTGGGCCAGCGCATCGGTGAACTATGGCCCAAAACCCTCCTCGCCTGATTTCGAGGAGGAGACCCGTGCCCAGCAGTGGGACATATAAGGGTTGATATTATTATTATTATTATATTAAGATAAATTTCCATAGAATCTCCTCAATATTCTATGAAGTGTTCAGAATACACCATTTTTTTTTTCAGTTAATATTTAATAACTTAAAAAATATTTAGTGTGACATACTTGGTTTTGACGCCACGCACGCACCTAAAAAAATGCCGAGCGGGCGCCCATTTTCAGCGTTAAACTAAAATTATAAAAACAAGTTCGTGCGTACAAAGTACACGTCATGTCAGAAGTGAAACTTATTTGGCAAACTAATTTTTAATTCTCGTTTATATTAAAATTTATACTAATCTAAAGCTTGCTCCCTACTTTCACTTCATGGCTATGGGTTTCATGCTACGTTCGCCCCTTCTCACTCTTTTTTTTTCTTTAACACCGGCGCCCGAAAGCTGGTAAGTGGACGCAGCTCTACCCACTAAAATCCAGCGAGTGCCACCAATGCCGCCTTTGGTGAGGTGCCCCGGATCTGTTGAGCAAACAGGGCACCTCGACGCGGCTAGTCAGTCCCTCAGGGGACCGACATCACCTCCACAGAGTGATTGTCCCGCACCACTGAATAACCCCTCTCAACATGGGGACAGTACAATGGGGTGAGGTTCCCGTACTCACCCCTTGCCCCCTGCTCTTTTGCCTCCTCTTCTTATAAGAGGGGTACAAAGAGCCTCCTCGGCTCAATTCGCTTCGCCCAAGGTGCAGCGGCTCACCCTAGGCTACTTAGCTCCACCGCCACGACAAGGCCTGAACCATGGTGGGGCGCGCGCGCAACCTGAAATGCCGAGCGGAGACCCATTTTCAGCGTTAAATTAAAATTATAAATAATAAATGTAGAGTTCGGTTAGATTGAACTTTTTTAGTGGAAACTTAAAGGATATTTTACCTTTTAAAGGATATTTTTTTAGAATTGCAAAAGTATTAATTGTTTTGGAGTTATTAACGAATAAACTACTAATAAACTACGAATAAACTAAACGTCATTTTATTTCTTTTTTTTAGTAACAATTGCAATTTTGTATATTTTTCTAGACGTCATTTCGAATGGAATGAGCTATCACGCATATTATTTGTCTTTTTGAACTTGTTGACTAGACTTAAATTATTGAGCACATTTATTAGTATTTACTAAATCTTTCAACTTATAAATAAACTAAAATTGTTCTACTTATATATAATACTGTGTGCGTGTGTATGTCACTGAACTTAAATGGCTGGACCGATTTTGATGGAAGTTATTGCTCAAGTGGATTCGCGATTTAGATTCATATTTCGAACAATGCTTTGTACAAGACGTCTGTCAGCTCCGCTGTTAATCATTATGAATGAAAATTAGATGTCATAACAGAGTAGCACATTATGTATTCACAGGTTACGGGGTTATGTAATGATAGGTTTGTTATTGTACTTTGCTTTTAATAGAGAATGATCATTAGCATTAAAACCGCACTGCAAAAAAAAAAAAAATATTAGATCAATTTTTGACATGGGACGAACGACGAGAAGACCACTTACGGTCGTCTTGACGGACTTAATGGACGAAAAGAGTCTTTTTTTAATAGCCTATCGGATCTCACTGCTGGGCAAATGCCTCCCCTGCTGTACTCCACTTATCACGGTCCTGTGCCAGCTCCGACCAGGTATCATTATAGGCATAAGGAAAAAAATCTTATTATGATTATATGGTGGCCGGTCCGTGTTGGATGCGGGTGTCGAGGGATCGGCCGTCTTGACGTTCATTGAGGGAGGCCTATGTTCAGCAGTGGACATAGAGGCTGATGATGATGATGATTATTATATGTTCACTGGCCAAATGTGTGTTGGTAAGCTTCGCCAGCTGTTAAATTCTTTTTTAAACGACTTCAAAAAAGGAGAAGATTCTTTGTGGACTGGATATTTTTTTTCCTTTAAGGCGTGCACGAGTTCTGGATTACTTTAGTGTAAATATTTACAAAGTGCACGTGGAATTTAAAAATATTTTGAGGATCGAAGACGAAGCCGGACCCCTCAATATAAAATGGGATTTATCGGCTTTGCAGGCACATCTAAGCTTTGTGTAAGAGGTAGTGCCATGCTGCCTTGCAGTCGAATTGGGCCCGCACAACCGGGGTGGTATCTCTCGCTCATGCATGCTGCATACCTTTTGGTGGTGCGAATGTCTATGGGCGTTGGTAGTCACTATAAGGCGCCGACTGCTCAGTTGCCTCCTATGGCATAAACAAAAGAGTATGCGTCACGGGAAAAGTAGTGAGATTTAGTAGAGTTCCGCTGTGATTCATAGAGTGAGTGAGTGAGTCTAGGTTAGTTACATCCTGAGTAGCCTGTCTAATATAGATACTAATACGATATAAAGATTTGATATTTATTAAAACCTATTTGCTCAATTAGTAATTTGCATACGAAGTTTAGGAAATCCACAATCCAAGATAATAACGATGATGATTCTGATGATGATAAACATGATGATGTGGAATATAAAAATATCACTGATAAGGTTTATTTGATTGTTGTAAATATGACGCCTTTCCCAGAATATCACCAAAACAAAGACGCGCCTCCCTCAACGACAGTAAGACTTCTAAGCCGTATTTGCATAATACGTTAAATGTTATTGTTGTAACAAGTTGGGACATGTTTTATCATGTTCAAATTCTTGACTAGTTATTGCCCGCGACACTTGATATACTTATTTAATTAGAATATCAATGGACGCTTTTTTAATACCACGTGAATCTGGTCCCGTGGTAAGTTCTTGAAGAACTTGTGTTACGGGTACCAGACAGCGGAAATATATTTAATACTTTTATACTATACATTTATTTAAGATTTTTATTATATAATACACATATTTAATACACATCCATGACCCAGGAACACAGAAAATATTTTTGTTCCCTGGCGGGATTCGAACCCGCAACCTCCGGCTTGAGCGCCAACGCGCTAACCGTTGAGCTACAGAGGTCGTCCAACTAATTATTATATAATAATTGTGTTGTGTGAGCGACGATGGTCTAGTGGGTAAGGGCTCGGTCTCTTGAGTAAGAGGTCCGTGTTCGATCCTAACCCCCGTGATGTCTTGAAATGGGTTTTTCTAAATTTCTACGTGTACCTGAATATGAGAAAATCTTGCATTGCAACGGCGCAGCGTCGAAGGAAACATCGTGAGGAAACCTGCGTGTCTGATGAGATTAAAAGTCTTTGAAGGTGTGTAAAGTTTACCTACCCGCATTGGGACAGCGCATCGGTGAACTATGGCCCAAAACCCTCCTCGCCTGTTTTCGAGGAGGAGACTCGTGCCCAGCAGTGGGACATAAATAAGGGATGATATTTTATTATTATTATAATATACTTATTATTCACTATAATATTGAGCATTGTTGTTACAAGTAAAGACGTAGAAAATAAACAGAAAATTGTTAGCAACATTTTGAATGATAATTTTATATAAATTTCGG
Organism: Helleia helle; assembly: GCA_963853865.1. Taxonomy (NCBI): domain Eukaryota; kingdom Metazoa; phylum Arthropoda; class Insecta; order Lepidoptera; family Lycaenidae; genus Helleia; species Helleia helle. Next base: position 10,019,598 of record OY971433.1, on the reverse strand, counting down.
AACTGAATGATTAGTATAGTATATTTACAGTACTTTAATTTTGTGAACGGAATAAAATATATTCATTTAATGGAAAATAGAAGAATATCTTAAAATGAGCTAATACCAAAGTGTCTAATTTGCCATCTAACAATTCACAAACAAAAAAACTTACAAACTTAAGACATTAATAAAAAACTAACGGAAAAAAAGCCATTGGTTGGACGTTTTGCTAGTTTTGGTAGCTGTGCCAAATAATTTAATGTTATGAAACTTGTTTCAACAAAAGGTTGATACAACCTGAATGTGTCACTGAAACTATTTCTCTAGAGTCAATAATGATTAGGAGTCATACGCATATTACATATCTAACGCCCGAATACTCAAACGAATCTCAAATTTAAGACGTACTTAAACTCATGCTACGACGTGTCAGATACAAAGAAAAAAGAAGGACAACACGAGTTAAAGTACGTCTTAAATTTGAGTTTTTTATGTTAGTTTTTTATGTTAGTTGGATAGGAAAACTGGCAAACGTGCCACCTGATGGTAAGTGGTCGACGTCGCCCATGAACATAAACTAGTTTACCTGGAACGAGCCCAGGCAACTCATTTATGTGTTGCCTATCCTGAGACATAAGATGTTAAGTCTCGGTGCCAGTAATTACACTGCCTGTCTTGTCCTTCTCTCCGAAACGCAGCAAAGCTGTTTCACGGGAGAAACAAGCAAGATGGTGGTACCCATGCAGCCGGGAGCGCGGCACAGCGCTTCCGGTATATTATACCGGATTCGTTTGAGTATTCGGGCGTAATGCTATTAAAATCAATTATAATAAAATACGGACTCGCCGTATTTAATGCTGAATTAAAACAAGCTTTACACGTCACCTTCACCTTTACATTTCTTTGAGGAAAATCGTTTGGTATGTGAATCGAAAATATGTTTTGTTACATGCAAAGAAGATATGATGGCGTCGCAATTATGAATGACATGGTAAACACGTACATGTACTAGTTAAATATTGGCCTTAGAAATGACGGATCCCTGTTTGAACACCAGAGAAGTAACGCAGTAGGTACCAAGTGACAAATTTGCGCAGGTTTTGCCTATAAAAAACACGCATGAATAAACAAACGTTTGATCGTAAAATTGGCTAACGTAATGCATACTTTATATGTTTAGGAATGGGTTTCATATTTACATGTTACATCAACACCAGTGATTCAAATATTTAGTAATCATCATCATCATCATCATCAGCTACTGAACATAGGCTTCCTTCAATGAACGCCAAAACGGACGATCCTTTGCCACTCGCATCCAACATGGACCGGCCACCGCACGGAGATCGTCATCCCACCTGGTTAATGGCCGACCAACACTTCATCTACCTAGACGCCCTTCAACCTTATTGGCCCATCGGCCAATCGGTCTTTGACAGATTTGACAGATTAGAAACAAGGACATCCACCAGAGAACTAAGGTTACCGATATCACGCGAAGAATAAGCTCGTTGAAGTGGCAGCGGGCTGGTCACACACTCAGGAGAACAGATTTAGCAATATACTTTTTTTATTGTCCAACTCGCACGTTGTGTAAGAATTCCAATATTACCTTATTCAAACCGGCAGCTAAGCTAAGAGTATTTTAAACTCGAGTGAATACTTAATATGATAAAGCCCGTTGTTTTAAGCCGGTTATGTATTAATTATAAGCCGTTGGACATAAGCCTCTTTTTTGTAAGTCTATAACAACTTTTTGGTGGAACCGTGTTTGTCCACGTGATATTTTCTCCATCAACTTATATATATTGACTTGAAAATGGATCCCAAATTTAATAAATGCGATTAACTCTTTTCATCTTAATAAGGTTTGAAAGCAGTAATAATTTAAAATTGAAATCACCAGAAGCTAAACGGGCTTTGTATTATAATAAATAAATTGAAAAAATCGGTTGTCTGTAAAGTCGGTTTACTGACGATAGTTGAACGTGACAACGTCATAAGAAAATGGAACGGCTCAGAGCGAGGTAACGCCGCATGCGTCATCTTTTTTCGTTCGTGCAGCCGGCTCCATCGAATTATAAGACGTTGTCACGTCAAAAAAATAAAACCATTTTACAAAAAATTAAAACCGACTTCAAAAATACAATACTAAAAAGTAATAAAATAATTATGTTTCTTTAATTTTTGTGCTTACAACTTATAATCAACTTAATCTTCTACTAATGCACATGTCGGTGTCAGCCAAGGTAGGTAGGTAGGCTACAGCAACAAATACGACACCTACTCCAAAAGTAACTTTGCGTTTACCACGTCGGTAAACGCAAAGTTTGTACATTAGTAGAAGATTAAGTTGATTTTAAGTTGTAAGCACAAAAATTAAAGAAACATGGTTATTTTATTACTTCTTTTAGTATTGTATTTTTGAAGTCAGTTTAATTTTTTTGTAAAATGTTTTTAATTCTTAATTTTTAGTAAATCCGAAATTCGTCGTCTTGGCGTTCATTGAAGGAGGCCTGCGTTCAGCAGTGGACGCATAAAGGATGATGATGATGATGATGATTAAGATTACCGTGACATACTATGGTGTGCTACCAAAGCATCCTATACAATTGTTACATCGACACGTAATAAAATGAGCATATCATCGAGGTAAATGAAATTAACCAAATAGACATTATTAGGAATAACTAAAAAACGGCTTGTCAGATCTTAATAAAACTAACATGGGACCAAATTGGAAACACCAGCTTTCAAACAAAAGAATAACCATCGAAATCCATTCACAAACGGCGGAGTAATCGTGTCACATACATACAAAAAAAACATACAGACGAATTGAGAACCTCCTCATTTTTTGAAGTCGGTAAAAAAAATCATCTATTATAATATGGGAAATCATATTAATTTTAGATATAACTTCAGAGTCGTACGTGCAAAATGTCACTGCCACACAGTAAGTAAATATTTAATTGAGGTTTTCACGCTTATATTTTAGTGATGTGTTTAGTTAATAGTAGTTAACTTAACCTTTCATATACCTTTTTCTTCCGCCGCCGCGGGGGAGTGGGTCTCCACAGGCGGGTATGTGGGACTCGCTGCGCCCGAAAGTTGGCAAGTGGACGCAGCTCTACCCACTAAAACCCGGCGAGTGCCACCAATGCCGCCTTTGGTGAGGTGCCCCGGATCTAATAAACAAACAGGGCACCTCGACGGCCAGTCAATCTCCCTAGGGACCGACGCCACCTCCACAGAGGGGTTGTCCCGCACCACAGAACAACCTCTCCCAACGTCGGGACAGTACAATGGGGTGAGGTTCCCGTCCTCGCCCCTTGCCCCCTGCTCTTTTGTCCCCTCTTCTTATAAGAGGGGTACAAAAAGCCCCCTCGGCTCAATTAGCTTCGCCCAAGGTGCTGGACTCACCCTAGGCTACTGAGCCCCACCGCCACCTCAAGGCCTGAACCATGGTGGGGAACCTTTCATATACCTAATGTCTTCACCTATTGTTCATATTTTCCTTATCTGCTGCGCAAAAGCAGCTTATTAAATCAGCGGTGGAAAGAGTTTTGCTTATTGTTTTCACCAAAAATCTTCTCTGTATTTCAGATGAGATAGGATAGGTAGTTCAATTATACTCAGATATACCTGTACTTATCTCATGAATGGTTACAACTATATTTTTCATTAAATTTATTCTGTATTTTGAAAAGAAGAGCTGTTCTAGCTCTTCTTTCGGTATTGTAATAACGTATCGTATTTTATCTCAGAATAAGCGCATGCTTGATTCGACTAGTCCAAGTAAAATAGGTTCATGGGCGCTACTGACTTTAAGGAACCTTATAACCACCCGACGGTTACGCGGCCCAGTCCCGCCACAGATATCAACTCGACGCCAGGAGGCCGTGCGGTCGAAGACTTCACGGTTGGCGCAGGGCAATCCTCCACTAATAATAAATCATAAGTGAGCCAATTCGGTTCACATCTAAACGACGAAGTATTAGGGCCATTTGGCCGTTAGCATAGAACTATTAGAAAAAAAGAAACCTTATTCGCTAGTCTGTCTATCTAAATAACAAAAAAAGGGTTAATTCGGCCATGGCACAAAAGGGTCAGTTTTGTATGGACTAGCTATTCTGGTGATAGTTACCACATACCTGCCTGCTTGTCACCTGTCTAGCTTCGCTAATTAACATTGAACATATAAACGAATAGAGTAGTAATGTGAGCTATAAAATTCCGAAACTGGTTAGTGATTTGTCACTGACGTAATAACAATTAAACCAATCAGTGATCTATATGTACGTCCCATCGGGCAATCATCCATAGATGGCCATCAGTTGGCCAAATTTGGCAGCATTTGTTTTCATACAAAACACCACAACCGCTCTCTATGCTAACAAATAATAGAAAAGTACTCACCAACTTCATCTGCGTTTACTAGTTTAGTAGCAATGGACCGCAAGGACGTCGCTCCTGCTGAACTGAACATGTCTAGCACAGGACCCAGGAAGTATATAGTTCTCGTCGGAGCCATCGCGTAGACGATGCTGGCGGCTATCCTGCTTATGCACGCTAGCACGCCGATAACGCTGTCATCTATCCGCCATCTTTTGCTGAAGAGGTATATTGTGATGAAGGAACCTGGGGATGGAAGGAAGTTTGTATATCGATACTAGTTAACTTTGCTAATATTTTAATATTCTTTTCAATAGAACAACATTAGGTAAATATAGCTCCCTTCTATACGGATTTTTGTCATGTTCAGAAGTGCTTCAAATGTGGTGCTCCATCATCCATATATTTATCCTATACATGAAAGTGTCAATAGTACAATACACTTTTACATGTATCTTAGTTTCTATCATAGATTTAGGATGTACAAGATACACAATGACGGAAAATAATAGAAAAAAATCACAAAATAAACCGCGACGTAAAACATACTGGGCCGCTATGGCCTCTTATTTACTCGCAAAACAGTGGCATATCGGTGCATCATTCACTGTTTCTCGGGTGGTTTGTATTTGATTTTCTCGCTCCCACGCTTCGTGGATCTTTTAGCTTAGAAAAAAAATCTAAATCTTCTACCTCTATAAAGTTGCATGGCCTTTGAGTAGATTATATATTTTCAAAGGATTTTTTTTATATAGGTACTGCAAGATACATATCTTTATTATATCTTCATTATATTGTTTTAATTTTACCTTTTTTTATGAGGTAGGATATTTTTAAGTTGTTTACTCTTAGTTTTATTTACGAAATGAATTAGCTTCCGGCGAGTTTATTTTAATCAGTGTTTAGATAGTGACATATCTGACACACAGACGTGACAACTGACAAACACGATAAACAATACAGGGGAAAAAACTTAGCGTTCTTATAGAGTAGTCTTTAAAAACTAATATAATTTAAGTCAATTTCAGATTTTTCAAATAAATCACTTAATATTTAATTAATAAGGAGACAAGGCAGCGCCCCAATCCCGAAGCCGATCAGAACATGTCCGAGTCAGATGGCCACGATCACGCCAGAGCCCATGCAAGAGTTATGAGATATTATCCTATCTCATAACTCTTGGTATCATACTTAATAAAGATCTTTTCCTTCCTTAATCCACCATCTCTTGAGCCACATTTATCCTTAGAAAATAAAGATAAAAAATACTTTTCAAAGTATTTTCTGCAATTACTTAAAAGCGACAACAATTGCGAAATGTTTTCGCAAATACTTGAAAGCGCGATGCTTGAAAGTACTTACCAATGGTACCCACTAATACGGAGTATGTGAGGAACAAGCTGTAGTCGACTTCGGTGAATTTGAACCTGTACCGTGTGAACCAGTACGTCATCTGCGCCTCACCTTTATTCCAAACGAAACATCTATTAGTCATTCATCTGAACCTTGGTCGTCGATCTGCAAACATTATGCATAACAACCTCCACTCTCAGTGAAGCCAAGGGAAATATATAATACTAGCTGTTGCCCGCAACTTCACCCGCGTTATTTTATATTTAAGGACGTATCCGTACCGATGATGAACGGAAGCCCTCAAAGATGAATAATATTCCCCGTTTTTTACACATTTTCCACTGTTTCTTCGCTCCTATTAGTTGCAGCGTGATGTTATATAGCCTATAGCCTTCCTCGATAAATGGTCTATCAAACACAAAAATAATTTTCAATTCGAACCAATAGTTCCTGAGATTAGCGCGTTCAAACAAACAAACAAACTCTTCAGCTTTATAATATTAGTATAGATTAGGAAGTTTTTAATCTTTATTGTTTTTTAAAGGGGTTCTTATCCACACGGATAGGTCAACCTTATAGTACCTTGTATATGAATTGTACCTAGTTACATAGTAATTTAAATTTAAAAGTATAAATAAAAATAAATAAAAAACATTTATCGAGGTAATCACTGATTAGCCATAATATATACCAGTCTATTCATCTTTTTTGCTACTTCAGTTTTTGGTTGAGCTATATACACTGTAATAAACCTACATAAAAGGTATTCAAATGAAATTCTCAAATCAGTCCGCTGCGTGACAGTGAGCTGTGCGCACGCGTTGTGTTCTTTACTCTGAGTGATTACGTAAATCTCTTATAAATTTAGTTATTCAACTACTAATAAAGATAAATGGATGAAAACAGTAGTGAGGAAGATATAAGTGATTCGGAGCTGTTGGATAAATGTGAAAGGCAACTTAATGATATAAGTGCAATGGAGGGTAGCACGAGAATTGGAAAAAATGTTGATGAAAATATACAAACGGGTGGGAAGAGAAAGGAAAGGGAAGATGAGCATAGTGATGAAGAGGAATTTACTCTTGTAAATCGAAGAAAACCTAAGAGATTAATCAGGCGTGAATCAATTATATTGGGACAGAGTGGGAGGGTAGTTGAAGAAAATAAAGATGAATCACAAACAAATATAGTATGTGTCACATCATTGAAGCAGTTACCGAAGCAAATAGCAATGGCAAAATTGCTTCGCATGGAAAATATAAAAGACATTTTGTCTATTAAGTTCAAAAGCCCGTATAAAGCTTTTATTCAATTTAATAAAAGGGAAGACGTCATAGGTTTAATTAATAGCCAAAAATTTAAAGAAATGGAGTTACGGTGCCAATTATTAGATGAAATATCTGTATCTTATGGAGTGATAAAAGGGGTTGATCTAGAAATTGACGAAAAAGAACTGGGCGAAATTTTACAATCAGATATTGAGATAATCACAATAAAGAGATTAAATCGTTTAAATATTGAAGGACAGTGGGTAAAAAGTGAATCTATAAGAGTGGGATTCAAATCTAATGTTTTGCCTGAATTTGTGTATGTTTACGGTTACCGATTTAAAGTAGAATCTTTCATCTTTCCTGTAACGCAGTGTTCAGGATGTTGGCAATTTGGGCACGCAGTCAAGTTTTGTCCCACAAAAAAAATATTATGTCCTAAATGTGGTGGTGATCATGTCAACTGTAATACTCAAGACTTCAAATGTATTAACTGCAAGGGGAAGCATATGGCTTTAAATAAAACATGTCCTCTTTTTGTAAAAGAAAAGAATATTCGACTTATCATGAGTGACAGGCAAGTAACATATCGAAAAGCCTTGCAAATGCTTAAAGAGGTTCAACAAAAAGAAAGAAATTATGCAAATGAAGAGATTAAAAGTATTTTGTCGCCCAACACCAATAAAGAATTATACAGCAAAGTCGTAGCTAAAACAGTTGGTCATAGGGAAGCACATTTCAACGACGACGAAGCGGAGAATAATAGATCCAATGTAATAACATGTGAAAGAAATAGAAATATACCAGCGAAATCTAAAACTAAAAAGCAGACTAGGAAGAAAATTAATGTAGATAATTTGTCGTCGGAACAGGAGTCTGAAGGAATGGCTGAGGAGTCAAACAAAGGAGAACAACATTTCAGAAGGAGTGAACAAGCAAAAGATAGATTGTGGATTTGGAAAATTATGATAAAAATTAAGGACGTTGCTATGTCGGATAGTAAATTTAAAGATAAGATTATAGATATTTTAAAAATACTTTGTGAAGGACTAAAAAGGTTTGTACGCAATTTGTTTTTAGAGGGAGGGGGAGACATTTTTGAACAAATAATTAATTTTATAAATGGATAGTTTAAGGGAAATGTTGAAGCTTAACATAGTTCAGTGGAACTCGCAAAGTCTCCGTCCAAAACTCACAACTTTTTCAAATTTGTTACTACAAGAAAATATTCATGTAGCTATTATTAGTGAAACATGGTTTGAACCGGATTCTGAGATTAATATTAGCGGATATAATGTTTTTAGGCATGACCGATTTGATTCCTATGGTGGAGTTGCTGTGATTGTCCATAAGTCGATTCAGGCCCATTTAAATCCACTTCCCGTCATAAACCCGGGCATTGAGACAGTATGTGTTAGACTCATTAATTGTAAAGATGTTGAATATATTATTTCAATTTATTGTGCTTCGTCAGTACATACGCAAACTACAGATTGGATAGACCTTTTTTCCGTCCTGCAAAAGAATACTATTATAGCAGGTGACTTTAATGCTCATCATACAAATTGGTCGGTCAAAGTGGATACACGCGGTACACAAATCATGGATGCGTCTTTAGATAATGATTTTATTTGTATTAATAACGGCCAATCTACGAGGATAAGACTTAGTAATGGCAACTTACAACAAACATCTCCAGACATTACATTCGTTTCCTCAGATATTGCAATTAAGTTTGATTGGAAGGTATTTAACGAAAATTTAGGAAGCGACCATTTGATTATTAAATTCTCAATTAATGTTTTTACGCTGACCAATATTATTAAAAAACGGAACTTTAAAAATGTTAAGTGGTGTCAATATCGTGAAACCTTTTTAGAAAGTATTGTATATTTCAACAATTCTGATAACCCTAGTGATGTTCAGCAAATGTACAACGTATTCATAAATAAGATTAAATCTGCAGCGGATAAACACATTCCCTATTTTAAGATGTGTAAGAAGCCTGATAGTAAATTCAAACCTAAAAATTATTGGACCCCAGAGTTGTCGAAAATAGTCGCTCAACGAAGGCTAGCCTTAAAAACTTTTCGCCGTAATCCTACGCCAGAAAATTTAACTGTGTTAGAAAATAAGACACTAGAATCACATAAACTAATTAAAAAAGCAAAAGCTCTTAGTTGGCAAAAATTTTGTAACTCAATCAATGAGGTAACTTCTGTATCCCGGATGTGGCAGCAAATGAAATGGATGAAAGGTATCCCGCATCAAAGCTCAACACCACCCATTGAGAAACAATTAGAACTGTTACACTCTTTAACACCTGATAATGTATCGAATAAGGGTCCTTGTTTTGTATCTAGGAATGATATTTTGGAATCGCGATTTACCTTTCACGAGTTAATTAATTGTTTTAAAAAAAAGGACACAGCGCCGGGAGAGGATGTTATCTCATATTCAATGGTTTACAATTTACCAGATGCAGGTAAATATATGTTACTTCAAATATATAACAGCATACTTCAATCTGGCATTGTTCCCTATCAGTGGCGAAAGGTTCAAGTGGTTTCGATCCCTAAAGCTAACACTTATCAAAATATGAATGTTAAGTTGAGGCCAATATCATTGATATCGTGCCTGTGTAAAATATTTCATCTTATGATCCTTAAGCGATTAGAATGGTATATAGAACATAAACATATTTTGTCGTCTCATACGGTGGGTTTCAGAAAATCTTGTTCTACTTTGGACTCAATTTCAAGATTAGTTTCTTACATACAAATAGGAATGACTCAGAATATTCCCACTTTAGTATGTTTTCTTGACATCGAGAATGCATATAACAATGTCTCAATTATTGCTGTTACAAAGATTTTGGATGAGTTACAAGTTGGATCTAAATTATGTCGCTATTTGTGGTCCTATATGAATGAAAGACATTTACAACTTAAGTCATTTGATAACCGTACAAATCTCTGCAGATGGACTAATACAGGCTTGGCCCAAGGTGATCCTTTATCTCCGCTGCTTTTTAACATAGTTTCCCATAAAATATGTACACAAATTAAAAATGTTTCTATATCTCAATATGCGGATGATTTTGTTGTATATTTTAGAGACAAACAAATCAAAACATGTGAACGTTATATACAAAATGCCTTGGATTTCATTATTGCTTCACTGGACGAAATAGGATTAAATCTGTCTCCTGTCAAATCCAGCTTTTGTGTTTTTAGTAGAGGTCATACGAGGGTTCTACCTACTTTATTTGTATACGGACAATCATTAGCTCAAGTTCAATGTTTTAAATATCTGGGTGTATGGTTAGACAGTCATTTACGGTGGAATAAACATATCAGCGAGACCATCAATAAGTGCTCTAAATATATTAATTTATTAAAAGTATTGGCAGGAAGCTCTTTTGGTATTCATACTAAACATATGCGCACAATATACATTTCTCTTATAAGAAGTAGGATAGATTATTGTAGTTTTATTTATGACTGTAGTGCTAAAACTCACATCTCTCGGTTAGATAAACTGCAAAATCAAGCGCTTAGGGCCATTGGGGGCTTTATTAAAAGTACACCTATCCACGTCATGGAGAGCGAATTACACATACCACCATTATTTTTGAGGAGACAATATTTGACATACAAATTTATTTTAAAAGGAATATCAAATTCTAATAACATTAGCATTAAAACAATTTCAGAACTCAAGTCGCTTTGTAATACTAGTTACTGGACAAATAAAAAGAAACCACTACTAGCTTCCATACGTGAAGAAATAGGGCAAAGATTAATTGCTAGTTCTAATGTAAGTAGAATGTTTTCTCTTAGTACCTGGGTGTCAAAAATAAATGTAAAAGATATTATTGTTAGTAAATTAAAATGTGTTGAACAGTCTAAACACTCTTATCACCCGGTAATATTAAAGAGTGAAGTTTTAAATGAACTAAATAAGTATGATGGTTGGTGCCAAATTTTTACAGATGGATCAAAATGCAAACAGGGACAAGGGGTTGCGTTTTTCCATCAAAATATAAATTATAAGGCTAGTTTTAAGATTACTACAAATGTATGTATAATGACGTTGGAACTGATTGCAATATTCAGGGCTCTTTCATATGCTTTTGAAAATAGTTTCAATAATATCGTAATTTTTACGGACAGTCGGAGTGCTCTCCAACATGTGGCTCGATGCGCCTCTGATTGCAGAGGTGCATCGATAGCCTATGATATACTGAATATTATTAATTGTTTTAATAATAACGGTACCAGACTAATATTGCAATGGGTTCCAGCACATATAGGTTTAAGGGGTAATGAAGAGGCTGATCAGATATCCAAGTTAGCGTCTCATATGGGAAGGGAAATAACTTATGTGCCTGACTATTGGGAATATTTTGTAGATTTCAAACGTGTTTTATCTAATAAATGGAAAAAATATTTTGAGAACATCTCTATGGAAAAAGGAATCTGGTATAGGACAATACAGAGTGAACCTCTTCACTACCCCTGGTTGGTTAGTAATAAGTTAAGTAGAAAATATATTAAGCTAGTATTAAGACTTCGTTCTGGACATTATCCATCAGCGAAATTTGCATTCTTAATGCGGAAGGCAGACTCACCTAATTGTGATATATGCGGGAAAATTGAGGATGTGCAACATTTATTGATGGATTGCGTTCGGAACGAACGTGAACGAGAAGTTCTAATAACAGAATATAATCTGAATAGGTTAGATGTGGGATTAGTTGTGTCAATTTTATCAAAACCTACATCTGAGTTATGTGTTAGATTCTGTTCCCTTATTGTTTAGGCTATAAGAGTTTTATGTATATTGTCTAGACTCTAGAGTAAGCACAATGGAGTTGACGTGCCTTGTTGGACAAAAACTCCTATTTAATAAAGATAATAAAAAAAAAAAAAAAAAAAAGAAATTCTCAAATCAGTGATTCTCTCCTATTTTGATTCCTAACACATTTCATCAGAAAATGTTGCACATCCTCAATTTTATTGCATACGTGAATTGTAAGGTGACTGGTGAAGCAGCCATTTCTCATGTCTCAGGATAGGCAATACATGAATTGCCTGAGCTAGTTCCATGGGTCCTATGTCCATGGGTGACACTGACCACTTACCATCAGGTGGCACGTCTGCCAGTTTTTCTATCCAACTAACATAAATATCCATTGCCATGTGGGCGCTAAAAGTGGACATTTAACAGATTTTTTTTCTATTTTTAAAGTAATAAATATATTAGTCAGGTAGAGAATATTAAAACTACTCTCAGCAGGAATGTCCGATTAAAACAATTGAATCTTCTCGATCACAATATATTATTTGGGCAGAGTATCCTTCACAAATATACCAGTACACTTTGTGCAACACAAGACCGCCATTGGCGTCCTTGTATACCAAATCTAATTGTTATAAATATCGTCATATGCTCCACTCCGCTACGAAACCGTGTACGTAGCAAGAAACGAAAAGAAGAAGATACGACTCCATAATAGCGCATCTCACGCAGTGGCTGCCCTCTCGCGTCACAACAAGGGAATCATTTACTATAGGTACAGATGACAGCGATGACGCATTGGGGAAATTAATTAAACCTGCAATGGTCCAAAGCAGATTAGAAACAGAGAGATTTGCAATGCACAAAGAAAATGAAATTAAAGATTACCTTAATTAAGATGGCCATTCGCAGCAGAGGCCGTCATCAATGAACCAACCAGGACTTGAGGACAATGGGGGGCAACACCAACCAGAGCATCCCAACAATAAAAATAAACAACTTGTCAATTATTTACCTTATCCAGCTATGAGCGCGGGGAGTGAATTCTAGGATCCACACCCCGTGACAGGGATGAAAACTAACAAATGAACGGTGACAATATAAGAGGAGCCTAGAAACACCTACTTGAACGCGCGTGACCATCATCCACCGCGCAAATACTTTACCATCATCAAGTGTTAAGTATAGGGACGCTGCTCACTGAGTTTCATGCTGGTTATTCTCAGGATAGGGCTAGGGTGTGAACCGGTGGTAACGTCTCACTCTCCCTCCACCATCTCAATGGCTTTTATTTTCTTTAACGCCGAGCAATGCTCGGAGGCATCCCGCTGGGAAGTGGATTTCCCCAGGCGGGTATGAGGGACTCGCTGCGCCCGAAAGCTGATAAGTGGACGCAGCTCTACCCACTAAAGCCCGGCGTGTGCAACCAATGCCGCCTTTGGTGAGGTGCCCCGGATCTAATGAGCAAACAGGGCACGTTGACGGCTAGTCAGCCCCTCAGGGGACAGACGCCACCTCCACAGAGGGGCTGTCCTGCACCCTCCCAACGTCGGCGTCACTCCACCATGTTTAAGGCCTTGACGTAGTGTATCAAGGAGGACGTTACTTAGTTGCCTGTGCAGACGATGTAAGACCAAGCAAGCGACAGCGATCATAGAGCAGCAAAACAGTATGAAGTTATACCTACTCATGTATAATCGCGAACGGTTACATGAGTTGGTATAACTTCATTATGAATGTGTCTATGAACGTGTTTATTCTGCGTTTGCTGCTCGATATCTCGGCTAAGTAATTACAATAAAACACAACCATACCATCCCACTGGTAACATGCCTTCTTTAAAATTCTCGGTGAAGGTGCAAATTATTTAGGACATACATAAACTATGTGTTGTAAAATATATAGAAGATTAGTTCCACCGATTTTGTTTCATTTTTTCTTTTAAGTTTCACTAATAAAATATTCATAGTGAAATTTAATAGATCTAGAACATTGTCGCATATAAAAATTACGGTATTGTCATTTTGCGAAGGACCTAAAAAACATGTGTAATATACGCAAAAAAAAAATAGAATTTCCTACATCTTGTTCTTTATTTTTTTTATTTTGGCCTTACCAGCCACCTGATGGCGCGGCGCTCCACTTTTATAAATAGTTGACTTTTGACATTAGGATTTTGGTAATACATGTAGGGTACAGATAAAGGAAAATGGAGCAAATAATTATACTTATCACGTAGGAATTTAAGAAGTAAGTCAAATGTTATTACAATATAGTGTTTTTTATTATTTTATTTCCATATTTTCCAGATATAGGCTAAACAAAAGCGACTGGCTCTCGCAATCTTTCTCAATGCTTTAGGAGTTCAAGAGCATTTCTACTTCAAAATCCCTTGACTTTTTTATTATTTGCCACGTAAATTTCATAGAATTTTTTTTTGTTCCCGAGTTGCGCTAGGCTGGATCTAATGTCGAAATATTGAGCTCCGTATGATAATGATATGAAAAGATGATAAAACATGGTAAATATCCTGTTTTAAATAATTACCCTAATTTTTTAAAATTACTACCCACTAAAACTGTCAGGGAGATGCCATATACACCGACTTTGCTAAATGTTTTGATAAATTTTGTCATCATACCTTATTAGCAAAGCTCTGGAACCTTACCTGGTATACATGGAGACCTTTTCCGTTGGATAAAATCATACATAGAAAATAGAAGTCAGGCTGTTGTTTTGTGTGGCTACCGATCGTCATATAAAATAGTAAGCTCAGGTGTCCCCCAAGGATCGCATATTGGCTCTTTATTATTAAATTTATACATTAACGATATTAACAACTTTATACATAATTCTAATAGTTTACTATATGCTGATGACACTAAGATTTTTAGAATTATTCGTAACTATGACGACTGCGATATTTTATAACAGGATCTAAAAAAAATTGAAAATTACTGTTCTGAGAATAAATTACACTTAAATTTAGACAAGTGTTATGTTATTAGTTATGGTAGAAAGTTAAAAAAATATAATTATACTTATAGCCTTTGCGATAAAACACTTTCTAGAGTAACACAAATTCGAGATCTGGGAGTTCTAATTGATTCAAAATTGAGTATTGTCCCCCACTTAGATAATATTATTCAAAAAGCATATACACTTTATATTGAGAATAGGCAAACCTTTTAAACACTCATTAACATATAAAATTTTATTTAATAGTTATGTTCGCAGTCATCTTGAATTTGCGTGTACTGTCTGGCATCCTTATTTTAAATGCCATATTAATAGAATAGAAAACATACAAAAAAAATTCTTAATGTCACTAGAATTTAGAATTGGTAACTAATGTTGATTATGAAACCTCTGCTAAACAACATAACATGTCCTTATTAGAAACAAGACGAACATATTTTGATATTATGATGTTATATAAAATCTTAAGCAATGTAATTGATGTCCCCGCATTACTCCATAATATATTATTTCGAGTACCTCGTAAACGTGAGCGACTTTGCACAAAGAAACATATATTTTTTATATTAAGTGGTAGAACCTGTTATGTTCAAAATAGTTTTATAAGAAGAGCATGTAAATTTTATAATGAAAATTCGATTCATTTGGACCTATTTGCATTTAGTTCTCTGGCTTCTTTCAAAATATCTCTGATGAAATCGTTAAAATAAATTTAAATTATTTACAAAAAATGACTTCGTTTATAAACTTTTTTTAATTACTAATGTAACCGATAACAGCAAAAAATGTAATTATGTAACTGATAAAAATTAAAATACCTTCATACTATACACAATACTTATACATTTGTAAAATAGGAAACTATAGGTTTATAATGTAACACTTATTTGTAATAAGTTACTTTGTCGTACTGTTTGTTTTTTTTATTTTTTGGCAAATTTTAATACCAATACAACAATTTGTTATTATAAATTATGAATAATAGCTTTCGTTCATAAACTTTTTATCAACTAATGTAACTAACAACCGAAAATAAAGTTTTATGTAAGTAATAAAAGTTGAAACATCTACATATTATACACAATAGATGTACATATTTGTAAAATAGGGAACTAAAGGTCTATATTGTAATAACTTTTTTGTAATAACCTTGCTACGACTGTTTGTTTCTATAAATAAACAAAAAAATAAAACCCGGCGAGTGCCACCAATGCCGCCTTTGGTGAGGTGCCCCGGATCTAGAAAACAAACAGGGCACCTCGACGGCTAGTCAGTCCCTCTAGGGACCGACGCCACCTCCACAGAGGGGTTGTCTCGCACCACAGAACAATCCCTCCCAACATCGGGACAGTACATCGGGAGGATGGGAACCTCACCTCTTGCCCCCTGCTCTTCTGTCCCCTCTTCTTATAAGAGGGGTACAAAGAGCCCCCTCAGCCCAATTAGCTTCGCCCAAGGTGCACCGCTCACCCTAGGTTACTGAGCCCCACCGCCACGACAAGGCCTGAACCATGGTGGGGAATGAAAGTAACCATATTAACTTGAATTCTTAATTTTTTTCGCCTACTACCAAAAATAGTCAATCGAAAAAGAAACTAAAGTACCCTAAAGAGGTTTTAGTGCTAAAGTTAAAGCCTAAAAGGTGATTAATTTACTTTCTGCGTTATTTATCGAGTTAAGAAAACCCTGCCGCTTCGACACGCCAAAACAAAGTTGTGTTAATAAATTTTAAGATAACGACGTCAAAGGTCGTTGTACTTTCTAATTCTCTGTCTGTCTAACCCTTAGTCCGAGCCAGGGCATTAGCAAGTATTTAGTAGAATAGATACCCTTAGACCCAACTGATTTTAATTCTGTTTCATCAATGCATCAGAGTCTAGCAACGCATTAGGTCAAATCAAATCATTTATTTCATCACAACAATGTAGTGCGATTGTGGTGTTTCAAATTAGTACCCTAGTAAATTACTATGGTACCATGACTATGGTGTGTGACAGAAAGAAATAAATAAATAAACCTACTTCGAATTAATTCATTAAATCTAAAAATCCATATAATATGTTAACATTATTAAATTTAATGAATAAAATAAATTAATTGTATTTATGGTCATTAAGTAATAAAGATAAAGAATGTTATAAAAATAAAGAATAATAGGTAATGTAAGTCTTAGTATTAATATTAAATTGAATTGTAATAATAATAATCATAAGAAAGAAAGTAAGAAAGAAAAATATTTTATTGTACACACCAAAGATCAAAACATAATCTCACATACATTAATAATTATTGTGAACAATAGAGGTAGCCCTCAGCATTTGCCACACCATTACAGCAATGGTGAGACGCTGATTTTCAGTGACTCCTCATTGTCACTTGGAGTGACATCGCTGACAGCACTTACATAACTAAATAGAAATATACATAACTTATTTGATTTTTAATAGTTCACATCATTAAAAAAAAAACAAAAAACACAAATATTCACAATTTTTATGCATTACCTACCCTAAACCCACTAACAGAGAGCCTAAAACCTACACTGAACAGATATATATTCACATATACATACACACATACATAAAAACAAGCATTTACATATATATATATATATATATATATATATCTTTATATATATAATTCTTGTGTGCGTGTGTATGTCACTGAACTCCTCCTAGACGGCTGGACCGATCTTGATGATTTTTTTTTCGTGTGTTGAAGTGGGTCGAGAATGGTTTAGATTCACAAAAAAAAATATTTTGTACAGGACAACGTCTGTCGGGGCCACTAGTCTTTAGTCTTATATATATAAATCAAACGTCAAACTATGTCTCCAGCGTTTCGTGTGCCGTGTCGCGAGTTCAGGGATTTTATCTCATTTAAAAATAGTTTTAAAAAGTTGACACTTCAAAAAAAAATCTCACAATTACCACTCAGAGTCATATACCACAGTGTTTACGCTGCATATAGATGTTTAATTCACGAAAGCGGGTGAACTATGCTTGTGTTTGTAAATGCACATGCACATTGTCTTTGTGTGCGTGAGTTCGGGAGCACTCAGTTTAGTACGCTGATGGGCTCCCTGTAGTTACGCACACAAGAACGCACGTCTGTCGCATCACAACTACAATATGGCCCACCCGCTCGGAAACGGCTGGATCGATTTTGACGGGACTTTCACAGGCAGATAGTTGGTATAGTAAGGAGTAAAATGCTGACTGTATGTTAACATTATATTAAAATATAGTCATGTTTATTATACTGTGGTTATACATCCTTATTAATATTATAAATGTGAAAGCGTGGATGTTTGTTACGCTTTCATGCAAAAACTACTTAACCGATCATCATGAAACTTTGTACACATATTCTTGGAGGTATTAGAAGTAACATAGGATTTTTATTAAAAAAAACTAAAGTCTTATCCTGCGCAGACGAAGTGGCGGGCATCAGCTAGTATATTTATATTTCATATTACAATATTTCATTCCGTAGCGAGAATGGAGAAAATAAATTATATCCAAGACCAGCGATCTAAGACTGGCTGCAAAACTCTGCTACTAACATTAATTTATATTTTGACTTAAAATTAGTGACCGTACGCACGTCTAGTAATGGGGGAGGCAGGTTATTCCAGCACTTACTTGCGCTGTACTTGAAACTTCCCCTAAAAGCAGCGGTGTAAAATCTAGGCAGACAGAGTTTACGCAGGTGTGACCTGGTTCTATGTCTAATAAAACATGGTTCAAGCTTTGTCGCGTGGCGGTGGGGTGGGCGGCTAAGGTGAACCCAGCACCTTGAGCCGAGAGAGCCGCTCTTTGTATCCCTATTAAACGAAGATGGGACAAAAGAGCACGAGGGATAAGGGGTGGGAACCTCACCCTATTGTACTGTACCGACGTTGGGAGGGTGTTCTGTGGTGCGGGACAACTTCTCTATGGAGATTGCGTCGGTCCGTTGAGCGACTGACTAGCCGTCAAGGTGCTCTGTTTGCCCAATAGATCCGGGGCACTTCACCTAAGGCGGTATTGGTGGCACTCGCTGGCTTTTAGTGGGTTGAGCTTCGTCCACTTACCATCTTTCGGGCGCAGTCCCACATACCCGAAGGGGAAGTTCCCACTCCCCCGCGGGATTTCCCGGCGTTAAATATATATATATTTATAAATAACTAATTTTCTTAACTATGTTGAAAAGTAATTGGTATTGTCTTACATATTACATACAATGTATAATTAAGCAACTTAGATGATAGTAGGTACCATTATTCATCATCATCAGACCGTATCCACGTAACTTCCATTATCATCTTTTAACATGATCTTTTATCTTTGCCCTTATATTATATCCTTGGTTTATGTGATTTTTATCGCGTGGCCCGTTTTAGATGATTTGTAGGTAGTCTCCTAAAATTTTGTAAATCAAGAGATAAGAGTTAAGAAATACGACTGACGGAATACTTTTTTTAATTTTTTTTTCTTTTATAATCTTAGTAATTATAATTAACTATTGCACATGTGGTCGTAGTGTTATTTGTTTTGTTCATATAATTGTTATTTTGAAATCAAAATCTATAGCGGTTTCATCTACTAGTGTTTTACTCAAATGACAATGTTGTTTTACATAACCTAATTGGGGTCAAGAACGAGCCGAAATAAAATATTCCAATAATATCAGAGACATACGATAATACGTTAAGACATCGATAGTGACCTACGTGACGTATCTACGTTAGTGAACACGTTTCACGGTATCGCTCCTCACGTATAAAAAACTATACTTATGAACGTATAACGGTATCCCACGCTTTCTAGCCAATTTTAATTGACTAATGGTATATCCTGAAAATACTAGCTTTTTTTACCACGCTTTTATTAGCTTGGGTTGTATCTATGTATGTAATGGAATCTTTGAACATGATTTTGGCCCACTTCTAAAGACCAGATTTTGTTCAAAATTTGTAGATTTATCGAGGACCGATGACAATACAATAATTTGATAAAATTATTCCAATATCCTGTTCAGGATAATCAGGATAGCACATGCTAGGAAGGCATACCGCGCAAGTTACCTACATCACTTGTGTTGTTTTTAGTCTCTCACTCATTTCTAAAGTGATTGTTAATAGTTGAGTACTTTAAATTAATAAAATCTTTAATAAAAAAAATCGACACTAAAAAGTAAAAAATAAATTATAGTTAAAAAAAAACTAAAAAACACGCTTTAATAGCAAACCCAACAAAAAAAAAAAAAAAATAATTTTTAAAAGATGAATTAAATGGGTTAACAAAATTACTTATTGTAAAACATTTCATGGTTATCTATTTTTAAAAATTGAAGTTAATATAAAAACTTAGTTACAAGCATCACGCTTTTTTACAATAAGTAATTTTGTTAACCCATTTAATTCATCTATTAAAAATTATTTTCAATTTTTTTGTTGGGTTTGCTATTAAAGCGTGTTTTTTTAGTTTTTTTAAACTATAATTTTTTATAGCATAGGAGGGCAAATGATTAGTGGACGCTTTAGACTACCGACACATACACATCTGCACAACCAGAGATTATGCAGAAGTGTTGCCCTCCTTTTCCCTATCCCCCCAATGGGCCACCGGAAACCCACAAACCGCACGAAACGTGACAGCATAGCTGTGACTCGACGCCAGTGTTATGTGAGCGAGAGGTAGCACCCCGGTCGTGGCCCAATTCGGCTGCATGGCAGCATGGCACTACCTCTTACCTATTTTATCACAGGGTTTGGATTCACAGGAGTTTTGTCACAGGTTTTATTTTTCACTGCGAATTATTTTTATGAAACAAGTTTTTCCAAACATCTCAGTCAAATAATAATAAAATCATTCATCATTAATGATGTATATTTATTCCTCATGACCCGTGAAATACCAAACAAAATCCGGTTTACTTTATCTTTATTACCAGATGTCGATATGACTGTACTTAATTCCTTTAGTCTTTTTTTTCCTAAAAACAATATCCTTATTAATATGACCATTATAACGAAAAAACTAGATATATCTATTTATATATATCTATTTATATATAGATATATACAAGCCCGACGTTTCGGATACTTTACAGCAACCATGGTCACGGGAGGACTGCAGCTGGAGGAAGAAAATTTTAATAAGCCGCGATAAAATCCGTAAAAGTTGTTTCACAATGAGTGAAAATCACGTAAGCATTAGAAAACAATAATATGGCCATAGTTTGTATTCTAGATGTTTCGGGTAATTTACGTCAACCATGGTCGCAGGAGGACTAAAATATTTCCAGGATATATCTAGATTTCGAGATACTAACGTACAATTAGACAAACAATGAAGTAAGCTGAAAGCCGCCAGTAATAATGATATTCTATGGTCCGTAATATCCATATTATAGCGGTTGCGGTGACAATACTCTACATACAATAATATGCTGTTCTACGCTCGCATGCACGTATTAGTAGCTGAGGCGTTTGACAAACACAATACCAGACACACCACTAATGAGATTCTGTATTGTAATACTGTACGAATCAAATGTGTAATCCCAAAATAATGCATCAAAGCAAATGCTTCTAATGCATATTTCTTAAATACCCGTCTTACCTTGTTATACCTTGATGACCGTAATACCTTGTCCACCCGTTTGCCTATACTACTAACAATATTAATATACAATGTGTATGTCAAAGACATCTTTTTTGAAGTGTAAACTTCTTTTAGCGCGGTAGGCATATTTTTAGATGAGATAAAATCTCTGAACTCGCGACACCGCACGTGAGACGCAGTTTGACGTTTGATTTATTTATATAAGATCCTTACTAATATTATAAATGTGAAAACGTGGATGTTTGTTACGCTTTCACGCAAAAACTACTTAACCGATCATCATGAAACTTTGTACACATATTCTTGGAGGTATTAGAAGTAACACAGGACACTTTTTATTTAAAAAAACTAAAATCTTATCCTGCGCAGACGAAGTCGCGGGCACCAGCTAGTTATACAATATTTGTTTTGCAAATTGTGTTGCTTCTAAATGATATCATGCGGCCATTTTCTGCGCCGTTTAAATTGTATAGGTTGTATATTACAGCCTGTATTATAGGTATTTGAATTTAATTGTTTTGTTTTTGTTATCGCAGGAAATGCTTTTTACGCATGTAGCCAGGATCTCGGGTAGATCCTGTCCCTATGTGGGAGTCGTACCTGGGAGTGCTGTACCCAAAAACTAAAACCACTGCGAGCGCCTTCAGTCGCTTATTGAGGGTCACGAATCTGTATTCAACGGGATTACCTCAGCGACAGACTGGCCTCGGCGAAGGCCAGACAACTCCCCGACCGCTACTAAGCAGTCCCCGCGACGTCGTGTCACACTGGGCCCAGGTTCCCATCCTGAACCCGACACGAGCACATGTCAAAAACATCTATAAAGTTAAAGTAATACATTTTTATACAAAAAAAATTGATTTACAGTAAAGAGAAACGAAACCCATTGCAAATACAATAAAACCTTACAGGTCAGTGTCTCTAAAATCAATGAAGCAGAATAATATTACACAAGACAAGTTTTATAAGATGGCGATTTTATATTTGGCTTCCAATTTTTATTTACATATAAGACGATAGATTTCTAATGTTTTGTTAATTTCACTCTTTATATTGAAACAACTTTTGCGGATTTTATCGCGGTTTATGTGAATATTTCATCGAACATAATATAATCGGATAGAGTAGTAATGTGAGCTGAAAAATTCCTAAACTGGTCAGTGAATTGTCACTCATGTAATAGCAATTCAACCAATCAGTGATATGTATGTACGTCCCATCGGCCAAACATCCATCAATGGCCAACAGTCGGCCAATCAGAACACGTTCTGTGTTCTGATTGGCCGATGCCACATAGCGCAGCGTTGCAGCACAAATTCGCACAAAACATTACCGCTCTATTCCGGTTATATGCTCGATAGAATATTTTTACATTCTGAACGTTTCGGATACTATAATATACAGTAGCCACGGACACAAGATAAGAATTAAGAGCCGTAGAAAATTGTTTCACAATGAAAAAGAAGATTAAGGTTTAGAGATTATCCCCCAAATACTCAAACGAATCTCAAATTTAAGACTGCCCGACCGCTACTAAGAAGCTAAGGCATTCAAGTACTCCAGTACAATACATACAGGCTGTTCCAGAAAGAATGGATAATCCTGGAGCGTCTAATAGTACGGCTATCGGGCGCTCAAATAAAAATACACAAAAAATATAACTCAAAGTGGTGCCAAAAATTTGAAGTTTAAAAAAAAAATCGTTTTTATTGAGCTTATTCCTCACAGACCATGCTATTAGAAATACAGTAAAAAGAAAGAGTATCTAATGTATGTACTTTTTTTGGAAAAACAAATATCAATTTAAATTTTTAGCATGAAATTTGATAAATAAATAATTTTGTCAAAGTTTGAGAGCCTTTCGTGAAAAAAATAGTATGAAGACCTAAAAGGCCAACTATTTCAAAAATATGCGCAGTTAATACAGTTTTGGCACCATTTTGATTTTTTTTTGGTGTATTTTTATTTGAGCGCCTGATAGCAGTACTATTAGGCGCTCTAGGATTATCCATTATTTCTGGGACATCCTGTATAACATGATATTTTTATTTATTAAAATGGGATTTTATCATACAGTAAGAGGTAATGCCAAGCTGCTTTGCAGCCGAATTGGTACTTCTCGCTCACATAACACCGGTGTCCAGTGATAGCTATGCTCTCACGTTTCCTGCGGTTTGTGAGTTTCCGGTGGCCCATTGGGGAGGATGGGGAAAAGTCAGGCAACGCATCTGCATAACTTTTGGTTGTGCGAATGTATAGACATTCGCACAATCAGTCAGGGCGTCAGTAGTCACAGACTGCTCGGTTGCCTCCTTATGACATTAAAAAAAATGTCAACAATGATTATATTGATAATCAACTGTGTCTCACAACCTTTAAGTCAAAGAATCAAATAAGACTGTTTTAAAAATCCTCAAGTTCCTTTTATAATATGTATATTACGTATCTTTTTTTTAGGAAATTACCGATTGTAATTTATTTTATTTATTTTATGGATACACCAACAAGGAACAAACATTGTTAAAAGCTAAAATTACACATGTTACCAGTCGATTATATTTAGATGCTGCCTTAATTATAGGTGTAATACAGCTTACATCTTTTATTACAATTACTTTTACTATAATAACTTACAATTTAAGAAAGATTAATTATTATGTTATATGAAAAAATAAAATTTACAATACTTTAATTTACTTACTCGTGTATCACTCTAAAATATGTAATAATAATTTATATCTAATAATAATTATTGTCTTGTGTACAATATGTTAAGAATACCCGTCATGTTGCTTTGTAGCATTTCTGTAAAGTTATAAGAATTATAGCATAAACGTACGTATTTTTTATGCTCATTAAGTTTATAATTAGATGTGAAAGTATCGTAAAAGTGACGCAACGTAGTGATGACACGTTTCTGACGTGATCGTGACGATGATTACAATACTCCAACAATTAACGTATTACATGGTATTAACTATTAAGATAAGAAAGAAGTTGAATGAGTTTTTTCCTTAGAGTAAGTATACATAATATATAGAGCGCGCGTCACTAAACTGTAAGCACAGGTATGAACATAGACAAAATCATTGTCTTGGAAGCGTTCAATCAGTGTCAAAACAAGAAGCGCTTTTAATCATACCAAGGGCCAATTTGGAAGGATGATTCCTGGAAGCAAAATAAAAGAAAGCAATAACATTTATGTCTTGGCGTTTATCGAGGGGTGCTTATGTTTAGCAGTGGATGAATAGAGGCTGATGGTGATGATGATGAATATCTTAATTTAAAATATAGATATTTTTTTAATGTATTACGCATGGAACGTCACTCTCACAGCGCTTTACTATAGATAAATATCTATATAAACTGCTTACGATCGGCACAATGAAGCGGCGTGACAGTAGCACTCTATATTATATTATATATAGTTACTACACTACTACACTAAGTTTTTTCTGTTTACCGGTGGGAAGGTTTGCGCTCCTGTCTTCATAGGTACCACTTTGCTTGGTTCTCCCGTGAAACTGCTTTGCTGTGTTTCGGAGAGAAGGGCAAGACAGGCAGTGTAATTACTGGCACCGAGACTTAACATCTTATGTCTAAGATAGGAAACACATAGATGAGTTGCCTGGGCTCGTTCCAGGTAAACACGTTTATGTTCATGGGCGATACTGAGCACTTACCATCAGGTGGCACGTCTGCTAGTTTGCCTATCCAACAAATGACAACAATGACAGTTGTCTAATTGCTTTGATCGTTTTTGGTCTGATATCAAGTGTACGTCACCGTATGAACGAGTTCATCCCGGACTCAACACCATTCATCCCCACCATGGTTCAAGCCTTGTCGTGGCTGTGGGGCTCAGTAGCCTACGGTGAACCTAGCACCGTGCGCGAAGCCAATTGAAGCGAGAGAGCAGCTCTTTGTACCCCTCTTATAAGACGAGGGGACAAAAGAGCAGGGAGGACTAGGGGCGAGGATGGGAATCTCACCCCATTGTAGATACTGTCCCGACGTTGTGAGGGGTTGTTCTGTGTTGCGGGTCAACCGTCGTGGTGCCCTGTTTGCTCAACAGATCCGGGGCCCCTCACCAAAGGCGGCATTGGTGGCACTCGCCGGGTTTTAGTGGGTAGAGCTGCTTCTACAATACCATCTTGCAGGCGTAGCGAGTCCCAAATACTAAGAGCATTTGTCGGCGCAAAAGAATAAATTAAGTACCTCAAGCATGTCTGATGAGGTCCGAAAGTCCTTTCTTTTCTCTCCGAAATAAAGTAAAAAAAAACTCTCTTCTCAGTAAAGATAATAAATAAAATACATTAAAAATGAAGTTGGCGTCGCGGACATCTTTATTTTTTTTCATGTTTAGGAAGGCTTATGCTTAACATTAAAATTTCTTTCAACTATTGAATTACAAGATGGTTTGGTATTTTTAAATTTTTATTAATATTATTAGGTTTACTTTTTTATCAGGTACTGGTAGACTATTCACAAGTTGCAAAAGTATTGGGGAAAATAATAGCTAAAAACAATGGCGTGACACAGCTTAAAAAAATTAGATTGTCATCCGCTTCGTGTACCTACTGTTTTTAATTCTTTTGTGGTCGTAACGCATGATCAGACATGTTTCATAGCGATTCCAAATGTATTTAGAAACTATGTAGGAAGGGTGAACGTTAAAAGTTTAATATAACTCTGACGCTCTTTAAACATTGTGGAAATTTCTAAATATGACACAGGCGGTGTGGAAGTGAAGCGCTGTGCCGCGCTCCCGGTTGCATGGGTACCACCATCTTGTTTATTTCTCCTGTGAAACAGCTTTGCTGTGTTTCGGAGAGAAGGGCAAGGCAGGCAGTGTAATTACTGGCACCTATCATATGTCTCAAAATAGACCTCATATAAGCTGCCTTTACGCATGTAGCCAGGATCTCGGGTAGATCCTGACCCTATGTGGGACTCGCAACTGGGAATGCCCTACCCGTAAACTAAAACCACTGCGAGTGCCTTCAGCCACATTTTGAGGGTCCCGGATCTGCAGGCAACAGGATCACCTCAGCGACAGGCTGGCCCCGGTGAAGGCCAGACTACTCCTCTTAAGGGGAGACTGCCCGGCCGCTACTACTCGTAAGCAGTCCCCGAGACGAACACATAAGCTGCCTGGGCTAGTTCCAGGTAAACTAGTTTATGTTCATGTGTATAACGTCAACTACAATCTATGCTAATATTATAAAGCTGAAGAGTTTGTTTTGTTTTGTTTGTGCTAATCTTAGGAAGTACTTGCCCGATTTGAAAAATTATTTCAGTGTTAGACAGCCCATTTATCGAGAAAGGCTATATATAGGCTGTATAACATCACGCTGTGACTCATAGGAGTTAAGAAACGCGAGCGAAGCTGCAGGCAACAGCTAGTGTTAAATAAAATGCTAAATTGTCTTTCATTCCTTCATCGACATTAATCATTTCATCAAATGACATTTGATGACACTTGTTTTAATGCTACGATCGACTAGATGTACAGAATCTATTTAAGTTTTTCAGGCATAATATATTTTTCAATAAACTCTTCTGGTGTGTAATGATTTTTATTTTTGGAACGTTGGGAATGTATGAATCTCAAGACTACAATAAAATCCATAGTAAGTTATTTCTTTATTTTATTATGTTTGGCGTAAATATTAAAAAGAATCGATAGACAAAACTGTGTGATATACATCTGTGAATGTTTGGATGGTCCTTCATGATAATGAACTAAGATCCGACGTTGTCTATCGTGGATATCTATTGAGACTATAGTGTTAGTGACACAGCGAACTTTGACCCATATAGCAATGATAATATTGCTTGGTTATTGTAAATAGAGATACGTTTCTTTGTGTTAACAACTAATCCAATGTGGTTCTTCAATCATTCCCGTTTGAGGGTGATCTCGAATTCATTCGGGGATAATGAGGTTATATAAGTATTTAAATCTAATTGGGCATGAAGATTTTTGGACGCTGTTTCTTAAAGACATTTTCACTATATATTATAAAAAAGTCCTCCGCTGTGTCTGTCTGTCTGTTCGCGATAAATTAAAAAGCTGCTGAATAGATTTTCATGTCGTTTTCAACAATAGATTCTGTGATTCTTGGGGAAAGTTTCAGTGCATAATTTGTTAAAGTTGCGTATACATTGGTAAATTCTGATTGGATTCTGTTTCGTGCACCGTTTTTGGGTAGTATATTCTTACTTATTCCTTGTAAATTAAACCGAGAGAGCTGCTCTTTGTACCGTTCTTGTAATTGAAAGTACTATTTTGCCAATTTAAGGCCCGATTTTTTTTACCTAAGTTCTAATCTGCCAAGTTTTGAAATCAGGCAATATGAGGATTGAGAAATCATTATAAAATTTTAAATAAACATTCTTCTCTCAACGATTAAAATTATTATAAACGGGAAAATTTCCCGTAATTTTATTTTTATTTCAAAGATCGATATTTCGAAATTGCCTACGATAAATTTAATTATTTCCTTATATTACGGAACGCTAGTACTTAACAAGAATAGTAGATCCGCATTAGATTATTTATAAATAACACGCATTATTTATTTATTATTTGTGTAAAGTGTTTGAGATAAAAAAAAACTATACGCTGGTCTATCGGTTGTTTAAACATCTCATCAAAGGCCAACGAACGTCAACTATTTTGAAGTAAATACTTCTATTATTTACGGACGCTTGACTTGGGGAGTACCTTGACTTGGGGAGACTTGGGGACCGAATAGTTATGCCCATTCAGGATGGTCATGCCTATTCAGAATGGCCATGCCTATTCAGAATGGCCATGCCTATTCAGGAATCAGGAGGGCCATGCCACGGATCTTTGGTGAACCATAAGAAGTTTTAGTTTAGGCAGTCCCTATAACTCTTTTTCTATTTTATTTTACTTGGATATATTGCAAACCGCCCGACGCGACGAGCCGCCTAGTAAGTGGTCATCATGGACATAGCCACGAAATATCTCTTGGTCTCTCGTACCATGGTTTCTGTAACGTATGCGAAACCCTTGTATTTTTATTATATATTTGAATTTTGAATAATAAGTTCGTGTAATTTTGTCAATATAAACTCAAAAATTTGACGATCTCTGTGGCTCAGTGGTAAGCGCGTTGGCGCTCAAGCCGGAGGTTGCGGGTTCGAAACCCGCCAGGGAACAAAAATATTTTCTGTGTTCCTGGGTCATGGATGTGTATTAAATATTTGTATTATATAATAAAAATCCTAAATATATGTATAGTATAAAAGTATTAAATATATTACCGTTGTCTGGTACCCGTAACACAAGTTCTTCGAGAGCTTACCACGGGACCAGATTGACGCGGTGTGAAAGCGTCCATAGATATTATATATATTATATATATAATTATATTATATATAATAAACAGTTAGTATTTATTGTAAATAAAATCACAGGAAGTTTATACTTTCACATTCCATTAAAATCACTTTTTAAATGGGAGATGCCGATCGAAAAAATATGTGACGTCAGAGTACCTTTAGAAGCGTCAGTCGTTTTTTTATTTTTTATTTTTTTTAAAGTATAGTAGGAAAAAAGAAAAGGAAGATAATATAACAAAAATCAAGGCACAAATAATTAATTGATGCGCGACTTTAGGAAGTGGAAGGGGGGGGGGGGGTCTAAGGGTAACGGTTTATCTCGATTTCCGGCATAGTCCCATGGAAAAAAGTTGAACGGTAAAGTTGTAGGTAATAAAAAGATCTATAGCTTTTGTTACTGTTTGTTTCACATAACCTCAAAATGTATGTGAAAATTTCAAATAACCAAGTTTTTTTTTTGTTATGTTGTTTGGTTTGCTTTTGGTATTTTTATCTTTTACAAAAACATTTTTTACTAACGAAATTTAGTGAAAACTTGCCTTTTTATGTCCTAAACTTACGGTTATTTTTTTGATTATATTTATTTTTTCACCTTATTTCAACGTTTTAACATCGAAAAAGTAGTCAAAATATCAGATTTTTTTAAAAAGTCGATGCGCTTGTTTGTTGAAATCTCTATTTACTGGTGGTGTAAAAAAATATACATTACTATAGTAAATTTGCACACTGTAATACGAGTACGATATGAGAGAAAATAAGGCCTAGACCCTTCTAGCCCCTTCCCCACTTCTTTATGAAATACCTTTTGATGAGCTAAACTTTTCCGTAGGTCACTCAGGTATATATAGGTTATCTTAAAATAGCAATAAATAGGCATCTATCTACGCATATTATAGTTTCGTAGGGGCTACGGCGGTCTGGGCCTTATTTTCTCTCGTATCGTACATATTTTATTGCATTTTCTGAGAAAAACTACCATAGTAATGTATTTTTTTACACCATCAGAAAGTAGAGATTTTAACGAACAACCAATTAAAAAAAACTGATATTTTAATGGGATAATAAGGCTGATTTTTCGATATTAAGTCGAAATAAGGCGAAAATATAAATATTTTAAATAAAAAAAAATACTCCGTGTTTGGGACAATAAAAGGTAAGTTTTCACTAAATTTCGTGAATATTTTTTTTGTGTATAAGATAAAAATAAAAAACCAAAAACTTGGTTATTTGATATTTTCACATAAATTTTGAGTTTATGTGAAAAAAGTGTAAATCGTTTTATTTCCTACAACTTTTGATTCATCTTTTTTCCGTGGGACTTGTAGTTTAGCCGGTAATCGTAATACATCGTTTTTTTCACGTAGACCCGCCCCCCCCTTCCAGTTTCCCGCCCTCCCGTAAATTATTTTTCCTTTCATTGCTGTTATATCCTCTTCCTTTTCCAATGGGTTTCATTCTACTATAATTTTGTTCCTCTTTTTACCATTTTTAAAGGCTTCGCCACTGGTATTAATCACTACATAGTATAAACTATAAAACAAAGTCGCTTTCTCTGTCCCTATGTCCCTATGTCCCTTTGTATGCTTAAATCTTTAAAACTACGCAACGGATTTTGATGCGGTTTTTTTTTATTAGATAGAGTGATTCGAGAGGAAGGTTTATATGTATAGTAACATCCATTAAATAGTGGAGAAATACTGTTATTTTTGAGGTTTCTAATGTGATGTCGTAAATAAACACATTTTTTGCACTTACATTGCAAACGCTGGATGAACACAAACAGATAGATCAAAATTATGTACCACATTATTGTACACCTTAGAAAGATCTACAAAAAAGTCCGCGATGGTATATGTGTATCTCTTAAGGATAACATACTATATCCATTTCAATACTTAAAAAATGGGCAATTATAAAACGGTAGTTGGAAAGCTATTTACACAAATGTGGTATTAATCCTTATCATTTTAAATATGTTAGTTAGCTTGAACATTTCATGAAGTATGTTTTTCTCGTTTACACAATGCAAATAAAATGCATATCTTAGAAGATATAGCAAAATCAAAATAATGCGACACCGAAATTTCGACAGAGCCGCGCGAGCCGGGCGCTCCGTGATGCCGCGCCTCGCGCCCGAGCCGGGCCGAACCCCGGTTCCGAAAGTTAGGATAATAATTATTATTGTATCAATGTAGTATGGTATAATTGTGTATCCTAAATATGCCTACTGAAAAGTCCGCGATGGCATAATATATCTATATTATGTTAAATATAACATACTACCTATATCCATTTTAATACTTTAAAAATTGGCAATCTTAAAGCGGTAATGTAAAAGCTATTTACAGAAATACGGTATTAATCACTTCATATTATAAAATAAAGTCCGACGCCCGTCCATAAATAAATAATCATCATCAATCCGTGTACGGCTGTACATCTAAGTTAACGCGGGCGAACAGCTAGTTATAAATAAAATATGAACATTGTATCTGGTATATGAAGTAAGACTTAATATCATAATGAGAACCTAATAGAAACATACCTGACTATTGATTGTGATAATTTATTATGTATAAAAAGGAAGGTACGTAGTACGTTTATTATGTAATCAATATTACAAATATTATTATTATTAATGTTTCATCATCATCATCATCAGCCTCTATCCATCCACTGCTGAACATAGGCCTCCCTCAATGAACGCCAAGATGGCCGATCTCTTGCCACCCGCATCCAACACGGACCGGCCACCGCACGGAGATCGTCTTCCCACCTGGTCAATGGCCGACCAACACTTCGTCTACCTAAACATGGCCTCCACTCTAGAACCTTATTGCCCCATATTAATGTTTGTATTAAATTTTATATTTTCTATCAAATTCATAAGCCATGATTGCTACTAGGCTTAAATATATTTTTTTATATTTCCCCACCATGGTTCAAGCCTTGTCGTGGCAGTAGGGCTCATTGCAGTAGGCTAAGGTGAACCTAGCACTTAGGCGATGCCAAGTGAACCGACGGACCTGTTCTTTATACTCCTCTTATCAGAAGAGGACACAAAAGAGCAGGAGGGACAAGGCGTGAGGATGGGAACCTCACCCCATTGCACTGTCCCGACGTTGGAAGGGGTTGTTCTGTGGTGTGGGACAACCCCTCTGTGGAGGTGGTGTTCCTTGAAGAACTGACTAGCCGTTGAGGTGCCCTGTTTGCTCAACAGATCCTGGGCACCTCACCAAAGGCGGCATTGGCGGCTCTTGCCGGGTTTTAGTGGGTAGAGCAGCGTTCACTTACCACCTTTCGGGCGCAGCGAGTCCCACATACCCGCCTGGGGAGACCCACTACCCAGCGGGATAGCATTTCGCGGCGTAAAAGACGAAAAGGCTTAAATATAATTTAATATCGTTGAATGCAGATTCGGGACCCTCAAAAAGCGGCTGAAGGCGCTCGCACTGGTTTTAGTTTAAGGGTAGGGCACTCCCAGGCGAGTCCCACATAGGGTCAGGATCTACCCGAGATGGCTACATGCGTAAAAAGTATTTCTCTGCCATAACAAAAAAAGGCTTATATAATGTTTTTCTTTGTAAAAGTAAAAATATACTATGACTTTAAAATTATAAGTAGAACCAGGTTAGCATATAGTGAGATGAGTATGTTAATAAATGTATGTAAAAGATACTAAACGTGCCGAGAAAACTCTTAGAATACGATTACAACATCCAAGGCCTAACTATAGCGTAAAAGCTTTTTGCTTTGAACACAAACGCTTTAACATAAAATGTTCGCCAGAAAGTTCTTCAAGAGTATGTTGAACATGCATAAGTTGCAATACATATATGCTTAAAAGGCTTAAATAATTCTCAATCTAGATATTAAGCTAATCTGATCTTAATTAATTAAAGCAAATTACAAACGTTTTATACATAACATTTTAATAATTTTACTTGGTATAAATATCTATATAATCTGATATCTTGACAACACACACAAACATTTGTCCTGGAGAATGATCATATTTTGTTGTGTCAGGTTGTAATTTGTCTATAGTATTTAGAAATATATAAGTATGTATCAGTTGACTGGTTGCCATAAGAACAGGCTCTACCAAGTTAGGGATCAGATGGCCGTGTGTGAGTTGTCCCAACATATTATTATTATTTTACACAAAAATCTACCGAATGCATCTTAATGAAACATTACAATAACATATATTATGGTCCAGGATACAGGGTCCATTTTTGCACTTGACTACTATCAAGCTAATTTTCCGTGAGTTCCGAGCTTCATTTTGATGAGACGCCCAACAATTTCCTGTGTGAAAATTGTCGATTGTGGTAGCTAACAGAGGTGGCAAGGATAAAATATGTTGATTTTATCCTTGCCACCTCTTTATAATTTGAATATAAAAAGAGATAATATTAATATGTCAAGAAATGGTCTAGACTATTTCAAAAGATTTTAACGCAATAACGACATTATATAGAACTTGTTCTGCTTTTATCATTTTTTTTTTAATTTTTCAAATGTTTTTTAAGCGATTTTAAAAACGTGTAAATTACTAAACTACATTATGTTATAGAATATATTATTTCTTTTGAGACCTTTTGTTGCGTGCGCTGCTGCGTAAACGGTTAAAGTTACGTAATAACGATGTGTCGCGGAATTGTATCCCTCATACATTGGAAAAAAATCGGTTGTCTGTAAAGTCGGTTTACTGACGATAGTTGAACGTGACAACGTCATAAGAAAATGGAACGCCTCAGAGCGAGGTAACGCCGCATGCGTCATGTTTTTTCGTTCGTGGAGCCGGCTCCATCGAATTATAAGACGTTGTCACGTCAAAAAGATAACATACTATAACCATTTTAATACGTCTTAAAAAAGGGATTTTTTATGATATAAGGAAGCAAACGAGCAGACGGAGCCTTATGACTACCGACGCTAGGGGGCACCCGTGACACCGCGCGTCGCGTCCGAGCCGGGGGTTCGAAAGTTTAGGTAGTGTATAAATGTATGGTGGAATTGTCTATCTTATATTATACGCCTACAGAAAACTCCGCGATGGCATAAGTTTATATGTTAAAGATAACATAATATACTATCTATTATAATATACTACCTATATCCATTTTAATACTTAATATTCATTCATTATATTTTCATTACATCATCATTATTACATTATATAAAACAAAGTCCTCCGTCGTGTCTGTCTGTCTGTACATGCTGTTTTCAACATTAGATACAATAATAACTTATATAATTTACCAAGATTTTATGTAAATTGGTAAATAATTAATATAAGGACAATTATTGTAAGAGTCGGGAAAATTGAAGACGCTTGGGAGCTTACATTGAAAACGCTGCCTTATATAACATGCCGAGATATAACAATTTTTTGACGTGACAACGTCTTATAATACGATGGAGCCGGCTGCACGAACGAAAAAACATGACGCATGCGGCGTTACCTCGCTCTGAGGCGTTCCATTTTCTTATGACGTTGTCACGTTCAACTATCGTCAGTAAACCGACTTTACAGACAACCGATTTTTTTTTAAATTCTAGATTTATTTCAAGGTTTTATTCCAGGGAATATGCCAACCCCATTGTACCCTTAACTTTTAGTCTCAAAGAATGAGTCACTGCGGAGCTCATTAACCATTCGACATAAGTGTCTAGCTACCTGTTGTTGGTTGAGCTAATATACTGTTGATAATTCCTACGTCATAATTTCCTCATAAATGACTCCCTCTCTCCTTGAGTGCGTGAAGAAAAAGTAGAAAAATGATCATTATCAGTTGGGATGACACCTCCGTAACTCCGCCCTACATCCGTAACTCCGCCCTACATCCGTAACTCCGTCCTACGTCCGTAACTCCGTCCTACGTCCGTAACTCCGTCCTACCTCCGAAACTCCGTCCTACCTCCGTAACTCCGTCCTACGTCCGTAAATCTAAGTTAAGCTGCGGGCAACAGCAACAATATAATATATGAACATAATAGTCATTCTCTATATAAGATGGTCCAGATGATACAAGTGTATCAATGTGATCGGTTCGAACCAGACCAGACTGTACGCTGCTGGAAAATACGTTTCCTGAAATTTTCAGTTCATCATGTTAACATTCCCGTTCATGGTTGATAGAAAAAATCGCAAAAATACCTCTAAAAGTCCTTCAGATATACCGTAACATTCTAGATACCTAAGATAAAAAGAGTATCACACATCCTCAAGTTGAGTCTTCTTTCATTAATTCCTCAACCAGCAATATTATAAGCGCATATACCTTTTTTTTGTTCCCGCTGGGGAATGTTCTTATATATACCACCGGGTCCGGGGGAGCCCGGGGGTTATGTAGGACTCTGCGCACGCAAAGATGGTAAACTATACCCACTAAACCCCAGCGTTGTTCTCCTTGTCGTCTGGGTGACCCGGCGAGGGAGTTGTGGACGGGCCACAACAGTGTGCCATCCGGCATTTTTCTCTGGGGGGTGACGTCCCCTCTTCTTTCTCCGCTTAAGGCACATTGAACACACAAGAGTGCGGCGCGTATACCTAATACTATCCCGATTTCGAGTTATAAGTCAAATAAGCGGCGCTTATGCTTACGCTCATAAAGAATTAAATATATTCGTCAAAGATAAAATATATAATCTGTAACATTCAGTTACTCAATATCGAAATAATAGAAATTACTATTTGATCATAAAAAGAAAATAAAATGAAGCGATCCAACACATGTGGTATGTTTTACGACACTCATATGAAACAAACGGCAGTTTTTAGTCGTGAATATAATATTGCTATGATTGAATAATAAAGAACACGTAATAGTGTTTATGTAACATACATAATATTCCTTAAAGGATGCATTGTTCTGTAGTAAAAGCCAGTGAATAACAATAGAAAGATATACGGAATTATGATTATAAAAAAATATTAAAATACGAAGTTTAATTTCAAATCTTCAATTTCAAAGTATTCTTGATTTGAGACAATTAAAAAGTATGAGAACTTAAATAAAAATAATAATAAATGATAAAGATAAAAAAATAATCAAAAATATATTACCAAGAACTGGTCCCACGACGAGCATATACGCCAACATTATGAGGATGATCTGAAGACGTCGAGTACCGGGTCGCGCTTTGAAAGCGAATTTTGCTGTAGCCGCGAGATCCTCAAAAGAAAACATCGACAGCACTGTCTCATCCTTTTGCTCATCCACCGTCTTCTTGGTCTTCTCCCTCAACCGTAAAAGTATATAAACGAAACCGGTCATATAAAAAACACACGCGACAATAAAAACACCGTAATATCCAAATCGTTTCGTCATAATCCCGCTCAGAGCGAGCCCTATTGGCCTGCTCAATGTCAATATAGCTGTTATGATTCCCAACCGAAAAGTCCGCTCTTTCTCACTTGTTACATCAGTGACATAACTGTACACAGCCATCGTCATCGCAACACGACCTCCGGCTAACGCTGGAGGCAATCCTTCTATTAACGCTGTTTCGTTTAGACCAACTTGCAGAAAAAAGGCTGTACTCAAAATAATACCGAACACAGAGAATATTTTTCCTAAAATTGGAAGCACCATAAATGTTTTTCTATTCCCTGTGCGATCGCTCCAAGCGCCGACGAATAGTGTTAGGATACCAGGTAAAGCCGTTTGCAGCGGAAAACTCCAAGCCGTCATTCCTGCTACCATCTTTTGTACATTTTTTTCTTGTTCTGTGAAATTTTGTGTACGTCCTTGCATGATATGATGGCAGGTATTTTCGTCGTATTTTAAATTCACTAAACATGCTTTCTCCAGGCACAAATTTTGAACAGCTAGTCCTGCTAAGACACTTGGTAAAATGTAACAAACTACATACGGCTCCACGGTTATCTTTGATTTCAAGGACCATGTTTTCTTTAAATACTCCTTCAATCTCTTGCTAAATTTCTTTTCAGTGTTTTGCGTTTCATTGTAGGGTTTCGCGCATTTATAATCTACATTCACAATTTTCTCCCCGGGCACTTCAACCCGTAACGTCATTTTGTTAACTTCAATTCACAATTTGACCAAATTTACATTTTAAGTGTAATACTGGTTGAGAATATAATGCGCTAATATTTGATTCACCACAAAATGTGTTAATTTTATTCGCAACTTTACGGTATTCGGTTGCGCGCGAGTTGAGATTAGCTTGTCGCAGACGAGCGTCACATGCGGCTCCAACTCTACAACTGCCTATCAGCTGGCAGGCTGTTACCGTTTAATTTGTACTTTATCATGATATCACGTGGCCGCATTGAAAACTCCGTTGTTAATGCATAAATTCTAATTAAACCCATGTTGGAATTTACAAAAGCCCATAAGTCGCCTTGTGTTTGGATGCATGCATAGATTCTTGCGAAACATTTTCAAATTATATCAGTATACGTGTTATAATTAATTTATGAATATAATACGCAGACATCACGTATCGTCCTAATTTTTCACAAAGTCGGTCAAGATAAAAATTGCGTAATTTTATAAATTGGATGCCATTGGCAGTGACCACATTATGCTCGTAGTTCAAGTGATTGCTAGTATGCAATTTTGTCGCAAGGTTTTTATTTTGTGCTCCCCATTCCGTAATTGATTTTATTACAATGGTTTTGACATCTAATACTTAATTTGTTACATTTGGTTGTGAGGTAATAGCATCTTTATTAATCTAACAACACTGAAGAGTTTGTTTGTTACATAAATGAGAAATGTTTATTTATTTTAAATTTTAGGGCTGATGAAATTAGGCAGTGAATAATATACATAGCCTGACCAGAAAATAAAAACCCTCGCCATATTGCGGAAAATTTCGGAACTTATTTCTGTATGGACGATACTACGTGTAGACGTAAAAAAGATACAGTGGCGACACCACGCAGGATTATATTTTTCTGGTCAAGCTATACCTATTTTTTACTTCTGTCAATGGGAAACAATGTTATATTATAACTAGATGTTGCCCGCAGCTTCGCCCGCCTTAACTTAGGTTTACAGCCGTATACAAATTGATGATGAT
Organism: Helleia helle; assembly: GCA_963853865.1. Classification (NCBI taxonomy): domain Eukaryota; kingdom Metazoa; phylum Arthropoda; class Insecta; order Lepidoptera; family Lycaenidae; genus Helleia; species Helleia helle. The sequence continues at coordinate 9,981,773 of OY971433.1, read as the reverse complement.
TATTTTTATAGCCTAAGTTACTCCTTATAACATCAGCTATCTGTCAGTGAAAGTCCCGTCGAAATTGGCCCAGCCGTTTCAGAGATTAGCCGGAACAAACAGACAGACAGACAAAAATGGTAAAAAATGCTATTCTGGTATATGTACCGTGTATACGTCCATATGCACTTAGTAAAAAGCGGTTATTTTAATATTACAAACAGACACTCCAATTTTATTTATCTGTATGTATAGATAGCTGTTGCCTGCAGCTTCGCCCGCGTTAACTTACATTTACAATCGTACGCGGATTGATGATCATTATTTTCATAGCCTAAGTGACTCCCTATAACATAAGGCTGTCTGTTTGTTCCGGCTAATCTCTGAAACGGCTGCACCGATTTTGACGGGACTTTCACTGACAGATAGCTGATGTTATAGGGAGTAACTAAGGCTACAAAAATAATCATCATCTCTCTGGACACGGCTGTAAATCTAAGTTAAAACGGGCGAAACTACGGGCATCAGCTAGTCTTTTAAAGGCTGCATCTCAAAATCCTTTCTTAGGGGATGCCTACGTCATAGTAGCTTTATGCATGCAAAGTCTCAGCCCGATCGGTTTAAAATTGACAAAGTTTCATCCCCTATTTTATCCCCTTGGGGGTAGAATTAATCAAAATCCTTTCTTAGCGGATGCCTACGTCATAACATCTACCTGCATGCCAAATTTCAGCCCGATCCATCCAGTGGTTTGGGCTGTGCGTTGATAGATCACTATGTCAGCCAGTCAGTCACCTTTGAGTTATACATATATATTTAGATATCTAGGAATTTTAATTTTCAAGAGATGCAGATCAACAGATTTGTGAAACTAATTTCCGTAAACAGTTTAACTTTAGTAATTGATCGCTACTACAGTAGTGAAAATGGCCAGTGGACCATTACATACATTTTGAAAGGGTATTATTATACCTGAGTATTAGATGACAAACTCCGTGAAATGGTCTGAAATCTGAAGGCAATCTTGGTTCTAGCGTCCGATATGAAATTATAATATTACTTCAAATAATACTAAGTGAGAAAATCTTTCAGAAGTATAGATATACTAGCAGCGTCCCACAGTAGTTATCCATTCAGTAGTTTTTGCTTGAAAGTGTAAAAAACATACATCCATACATTCTTACAAACGTTCGCGTTTATAATATTAGTAGGACCTATATTTTAGGTGAATTCAACATTTTCTAATAAAACTAAATCGATTTATATTTCTCTGAAGCTGTAATTCAACCCCGCTTATAATTCAATTCACCCGTATGCTATCTGATGATGCAAATCATCAATACGTCGCCTATTCTATTATGTATTCTTTTCTAGAACTCTAAATTAAATGACTATACAATATTATGATTTGACGACCTCTGTGGCTCAATGGTTAGCGAGTTGGCGCTAAATCCGGAGGTAGCGGGTTCGAATCCCGCCAGGGAACAAAAAAAAATGTGTTCCTGGGTCATGGGCGTGTATTAAATATGTGTATTTTATAATAAAAATCTTAAATACATGTATATTATAAAATTATTAAATATATTTCTGTTGTCTAGTACTCGTAACACAAGTTCTTCGAGAACTTACCACGGGATCAGATTGACGTGGTGTAGAAGCGTCCATAGATATTATGACTATTATGATTGAACATCTAATACGACAGTTCTTTTGTTTCATAGAAGGAAGGATTGAGGAAAAGAGAGGAAGAGTTGACCAAAAAGAACTAATATAGAGGAGAGCAAGGAGAAGGTACAAAAGGAAGGTTTGTATCATAAGGTGAACTGTAAATGATCAAAGTCGCCCATAAAGAATTTCACGTGTATTATACATGATCCATACCTCTCAAACGGCTTGGCCAATTCTGATGGGACTTTCACTGGCAGAAAGCTGATGTTACAAGAAGTAACTTAAGCTATAATAATAATCATCATCAAGCCGAATACGGCTGTAAATCTGCAAAGCTGGCAAAGCTGCGGACAACGGCTAGTATCTTCTATAGAACTTCATACACTTAACTCATTCATATTATATCTTGTATGACGTGATAAGCGTAATGTTGCAAGTTTCAGTGCCAAACACATCCAAGCTGTGGTATTTCTGAAGGAATAGAAGATGTCGGTATCCTTGCTGGGTAAATAATAATGACTTAAATAACGTCGTAAAGTGACAGCTATGCTGTTACGTTTCTTCCGGTTAGTGAGTTGCTGGTGACCCATTGGGGGGATAAGGAAAAGGCAACACAATATAATCTCTGGTTGTGTGGATGTGTAGGCGTCGATAGTTGCCAAAAGACTTTGACTGTTTGCCCTATGTTATAAAAATGTCTTGCCGAGTACTTGGAGACCATACTGAAGATACCTTATGTGAATCATAAGTACTTAGACTTAATTATAAAATAATTGAAATAGTTGATTTATAAGTCACTTATAATAATATGGTTAATGCAACATTGAAATTTATTATAATACATATTATTTATTACTACTAGTATTCCAAATATGGATTATTATATAATATATTATGGTATTGTATGAGTCCCCTCCATGGGTCAGGCCTTGTCGTGGTGGTGGGGCTCAGTAGTCTAGGTGGAGCCGCTGCACCTTGGGCGAAATTTGGGCGAAGCGAATTGAGCCGAGGGGGCTCGTTATACATCTCTTATTAGAAGAGGGGACTAAATCCTTGGTAAATGCCATCAGAATAGTCTATACAATAATAAGCAAATAACTGCTATCAGTTATTTGCTTATTATATTTCAAAACTAATAGCTCCTAGAAGATATAACGAAAAAAATGTTTACAGTAAACCCCATAACCTTCCTCGATTAGAAATGAATTTAAAACGATGTCTTTAATCCCGTGTACCAGTTTTAGAGATTCATCATCATCATTATCAGCCTCTATCCGTCCACTACTGAAAATAGGCCTCCCTCAAAGAACGCCAAGACGACCGATCCCTCGCCACTCGCATCCAACACGGACCGGCCACCGCACGGAGATCGTCTTCCCACCTGGTTAATGGCCGAACAACACTTCGTCTACCTAAACGTGTCCTCCACTCTAGAACCTTATTGGCCCATCGGCCATCCGTTCTCCTGAGTGTGTGACCAGCTCACTGTCACTTCAACGAGCTTATTAGTTTTGGAGATTACGGGCTTCAAATTAGTAAACAATATTTTCAGGTCCATTAAATTAGTACAGTTTCCCGCGAAATTATAACTGAACAACCTTCATTAATAGTAGGGTTGACAAACGCAAAAAATATTATTTTTTAATCGTCTGGTATGTAGTTCTGTAGATAAACAATGAAATAAAAAAATTGACGGCTCTGCCGACTGGTCGAGTGGTCAGGCTACTTTACGCAGCGGTCGCGGATTCGAATCCCACCATGCGCAGATAATTTGTATGATAAAAATGTCTGCACCGGGTCATGGACGTTATTTCGGGGTTAGGTTAACGTGGTGCGATTTTTAGTTAGTATTTATTTAATTATTTAATTTATTGTTATATAGATTTCAAAATAAAGTCCTTTGTTTTCCGCTTTTTTTTGTTACAAGTTTTCCGCTCTGACGTCGCGACGTATCAATAAAACGCGCGTTGACGTCATGCTTTATGATTTCCGATAGAGACGTCGCCCTTGTTTCCTCCAGTCTTGTTACTTATTTTAAAAGCCTAAGTTAGTATAATTGCGTCATCTTTTGTAAGATAGAGCGGATAGTCAATGGAGATTAAATTCGCCCATCTGATGCAGTGGAGGTTTTTTGCGGACTACGGAAACTTTTTTACACGCATATTAGCTTCACATGTATATTTCTTTCTATATTTGTTTGTAACCGACTCCTTTTAACTTGATTTTGGCCCACTTTAAGACGTCAGAGTAAATTGAAACTTTGCACACTTTTTAAGAACCGATAACAATATTTATTTTTTATTTACTTAATAATTTATGTACACTGAGAAACATACTTAATGAAATATTGACAACAAACACTGGTACAAAGGTACTACTTATTCCATAAGTGGAATTTCTTCCAGTAGTCCTACTACAGGAAAGTTTGAGTGACAATTGCAATATCAGTGTGCACATTATAACCCAATATATACTTTAAATATATATATATATATATATACATATATATACATAAGCATGAAATAAACATACACAGCACATACATATACCTATACATAAATTTATACATACACAAATACATACATACAATTTTATAAATAAAATAATAAACACACTAATATAATAATATAATATAACGATTATTATAGATATTAATATAATTCGGTTCAGCTCTAAACTTAAGTTTGACTTAAGTAATGTTCTTTTAATTTTTTCTTAAAAAGTGACAACGTCCTGCAATCCCGAATTTCAGGAGGTAATGAATTCCACAGCCTAGCAGAGTGAACACTAAAGGAGTACGAATAAAAGTCGGTACGATGCGTTGGTATCTGAAGAAGCGTACGCTTTTGTGGTCTACAAGAAGAATCATGAAAATGAGTTAAGGAAAAGCGATCTCGAAGATAAGAAGGGGAAGAAGGATTAAAGAGGATATTAAAAAGGAAACATAAGATACGGAAGTTTCTACGGTGGCGGATAGGTTATATATATATAGATAGCCACTGTAATTGTTTACGAAAATGAGTGACATGATCATATTTCTTTAAGCCAAAGATGTATCGCAAACATAAATTTTGAAGTCGCTCGAGTTTGTTGAATACTTCCTCAGTGGCATCCAGATAACAAATATCAGCGTAGTCAATAATTGGTTGTATAAGAGACAGAGCAAGAGAAATTTTAGTTGAAAAAGGAAGGAAATTTTGGAATGTTTTGAGAGAATGGAAAGAAAAGTGAACCTTTCTGCTAATATCACTGACGTAGTTAATCCAGGAAAGATTAGAATCCATTATAACACCAAAGTTTTTGGCTGTATCACTAATGGCAATTTGGGCACCATCTAGGGTAATAGGTGGTAGAACAGTGATGTTAAATCGACTACGAATACGTGTGCTGCCTATAATTAACGCTTTTGACTTTAATGGATTGACTGTAATACCAAAAGATTTAGCCCAATCAACAATACGACATAGATCTTCATTAATGTAGGAGATAGCTGATATTGCATCTGGTAACATAAAGTGTCGATAAATTTGTAGATCGTCAGCATAAAGATGATATTTAGATGAAACCACGTTAGTTATAGAATTAATGAAGACTGAAAAGAAAAGAGGGGAAAGTACGCCACCTTGAGGGACTCCTGAAATAAGGTTGCACCAGTTGGAATTGGAAGTATTGACCTGAACACGCTGTGAGCGGTCTCGAAGGTAGGAGTTGAACCAGGCTAAGGCAGGTGTGGAAACATTAATAGACTTAAGTACTCCAAGAAGAATATCAAAGTCAATAGAATTAAATGCATTGCTAAAGTCGAGAAGTATAAGATTTGTAAGAGATTTATTCTCCATGGCCAAGCGGATGTCATCGGTTACGTTAACAAGAGCAGAAGTAGTACTATGGAATGGGCGAAAACCAGATTGAAAAGCACTGAGAATGTCATTGGTATATAAGAAAGAGGAGAATTGTTTATGGATAATGTGTTCAAAAACTTTAGATAGTACAGGCAGTATAGATATCGGACGAAAACTAGCTAAGGAAGAGGGATTAGCGACTTTAGGCAAAGGAATAACGTTTGCCATTTTCCAGGCTTGAGGAAAGCTGCTTGAGGATAATAAGTAGTTAAAAATGTGGCTAAGAATTGGAAGCAAAAACGGAAGAATCAATTTAATCATTTTCAAACATAATTTGTCAAAACCAACAGCTTGTGATGATATAGAGAGGATTGCTACTTTAACGTCTGTGTCGGTCATAGGAGTAAAGGAAAATGAGGAATTATGATTAATTGGCAAGTCCGATAGGTATTTTAAAGTTTTATTTTTAGTATTAGGACACAAATCAGCAGAACACTGAGAAAAGGAATTATTGAGGGCGTCAAGATCAAAGTCGTTAGGTGACAAAATGGGAGACTTACCAATACCTACAGACTTAAGAAATCTCCAAACATCTGCCGTTTTGCGACCGTGAAGGGAGGTATAAAAGTATTAACGTTTGGCATCTCGACATAAGTGATTACAGCGATTACGTAATAGTTTGAAATTATGTAGATTCTTTTCAGTAGGAAACCGTTTGTGTTTTCTTTTCGCCCGATCCCTTAATGCCATACACTCTTTAATAGTATCTGATATCCACGGTGCAGGATTGTGTTTTATTTTTATTTTCTTTAAAGGGGCGTGGTAATCATAAAGGTCTAAAATCTTAGTATTAAAGTTTTTGACTTTTTCATTGATATCGATACCATGCAATACGTCGGACCAATCTATATTTTTAGCATCATTTCCCAACGTCTCAAGATTGATTTTGTTATAACTACGTAAAGAAATAGTTTGAGATTTACGTTTTGGGGTCCGAATGCGATAAGAAAGGAATATTAGATCGTGATAAGAAAAGGATGTGACAAGTTGGCCAAATGTAGCAACATTATTAAGAGAAGATACAATCATTAAATCTAAAAGAGAAGGAGAACAATTTGGAAAATGGTGAGTAGTAGACGATGATAGAATTTGAAGATTAAAAGAGGATAATATAGATTTAAGCTTACGAGCGCGAAAATTATTTTTTACCAAACAGGTGTTAAAGTCACCCATTAAGATGATATGTTGATAGGTTGTGCAGTGTTTGTTAAGAAAACTATCTAAGACGTCGAAGTAGTCAATGTTTAAATTGGGGCTGTAGAAAACTATTATTAGCAATCTATTATGATTTAAACATAATTCAATATTATAATACATTAGTTTAATAAGTTTGTTGCAATATCCTGAACAGGATAATCAGGATAGCACATGCAAGGAAGGCATAATGGCACGCAAGTTAAGTTTGTGTGGTTTTTAGTCTCTCACTCATTCTAAAGTTATTGCCATAAGTTGTTTATTGTAAATTAATAAAAAAATCGATACTAAAAAGTAAAAAATAAATTATAGTTAAAAAAAACAACTAAAAACACGCTTTAGTAGCAAACCAAACTAAATTTTTTTAAATAATTTTGGAGTTTACTCCTTAAGAAACGATTTGAGTTATACGGCCCGGTACGGAAATTTTATGAGGAGTAAAATCAAGTGTAACACAGAAGTTGAGGTATTTGTCTCTTTCTACGTAACCGTAGAAAGAGACAAACATATAAATCTGTATGATTGAACGTGTAAAAGAATGAGATGGAATACATTACACAGCGTATTTTAAAATAATGCCGCCAACGCCATCTAACACGATATTACAGCACTAAAAGTCAATCACACGAACATTAAATATGCAATATTATAAGATATTTAAACAATGTTAGCTAATGATGAAAAAAAAATGGGAATAATACTTTATTCCGTTGCAATGATTTGCAAGACAAATAAGTATCCCTATAGCTAAAATTGACGTGATGTTATTATGTAGGATTTTAAATAAAACAATGCGTAGGTACTAATTATTATTTTATTTTTTCGTCTATTATTAAAATATTGACAAGGTAAATTTTTACTGTATCACTATCACTGTCTTTTCTGCGTCCACTTAATATATTATTTATATCTTTGCACCACTAATGTATGTGAAAAAATTACTAACCAAATTGCATATGAAATCACAATTTTGATTTTTATGTAATTGGCATTGTATTAATTTCCGTATAGAAAACTGTCTTCATGTAATTTCTTACTTTATCATAGTCACAACTCACAATGGTTTTTTAAAACATGAGCGGATAAGAAAATAAAACAACTAGAGCACATTCAAGATTGAATAATCAAAAACACAAACTAGGGAATACTACGTAATAATAAAAAATGAATTCAAAATTGAGAAATGTTAGCACAGACTAAAAAAAGTCATTACGTTCCAATATTCGCGGCGATTTTAAAATTATTTTAAATTTCAGCCCAGAAAAGTCTAGTAATTAACCGAATTCAACAAAAAGGAGGAGGTTCTCAACTCGGCCGGTATTTTTTTTTAATGTATGTACACCGATTTCTCCGTCAATTGTGGACCGATTTTCAAAATTCTTTTTTTGTTTGAAAGGGTATACTTGCCAAATGGTCCCATGATAAGGAAACCAAGATCTGATGATGGCATCCTAGAGAAATCGAGGGAAACTTTCGAAATTCGTAGGAACGACTAGTGCGCTTAATATTTTTTTAAATAAGCACTTTAAAGCACTACAATTTAATGAAGGTCTAGAGTCGATCTGATGCTGGAGCTGGAAGAAAGTCGAGGGAACTCCTCGACGATTTACTTCAGTAACCTTGTGTTTGGGCTTCATTAATTTGTATTGATGAGAACTTTACACCTAGATGGGTTGTGACTGTGATTGGGGGTCTGATGATGAAGACGAAGCTCAGTTAAGGGAACTCCTAAATAGTTTAAAGTTGCTACCTTGTGATTGGACTTAATTAATTTATACTGATGAGAACTTTGCACTCTTATGGGTGATACGTGCCATTACCGTTATGATGATGGAGACCATAGACAGTCGAGGGAACTCCTCGACGATTTACAGCTTTTTATGGGCTTACTTCATACGGTTCAATATGCCAAAATGTTTATCTCTAATGCATGCCTTTATTTAATGAATCACTAAAAATTAAGAAATAAAAAAAATTAAATAAAAGTTATAACCGACTTCAAAAAATAAAGTAACTAAAATGTTATAAAATAATCGCGTGTACAATCTCTGCGTTTACCACGTCATTATTGTTACTTTTGGAGTCGGTGTCAGCCAAGGTAGATAGGTAGGTACCTAGAGCAACAAATACGACAACGGTGACGTAAGTATTTGTTGCTGTAGGCATTTAACTTAGCTGACACCGACTCCAAAAGTAATAATAATGACGTGGTAAACGCAAAGATTGTACACGCGATTATTTTATAACATTTTAGTTACTTTATTTTTTGAAGTTGGTTATAATTTTTATTTTTATTTTTTTTAATATATATTTATTCTTTTCAAATATTCTTTTTCATGTTTTCATAATCATATTTATAATTTGCAATTTATTTCTAACAATAATACAATTTATAACTAACAATAATACATTAAATTGAAACTCTTCAATTTGATAATTAACCAATCAGAAACTTTAAAATATTAATGTTGCCTCCCTAAATATATTATTTGGTGTGACCATTGAACACTTGGTTCAAGTTTAAGGGCCGTATTCCAAAAGGTGACTCGGATCAAGTTTCACCCAAGTCTAGCTTCAAGGTCAAATCTGTTCTCAAGATCCGTTGGTATTCCAGAACGCATCTCAAGATGTGATCAGCTGAAACGAGTTTCAAGACGAGATTTTGAACTCTGTCATTGTTCTAGATCTTCCTCGTCTTCCTTTACAAACAAAATTATTTTAAATGTCTACATAATATGAATGTATTGTACCTATTTAATTAATATTATGTTTGTTTAACTAAAAATATTTTAAATTATTAAAAATTTAATTTATATGTAAGCCACGTATTTATTCTTTTAATAATTTCATTGACTTTTATTCTCAAAGTATTTCCTCTTTCAGAAATTAAGATTAATAGATTGTTTTTGTTTTTTTGGAACAAAGCCTTTGTAACAAACTAAAAATGATAAGGATAAAAAAACTGCAAATGAGAAATTGTAGGTATTAGAAGGCTATCAATATAGCTTAAGTTGTGAATTAATATTATTCATCATCGTAAATAATTTCGCAAATATCAATGTAAATAAATGCCGCTTTTGTGAAATGATTTTATTTAAGGAGGTCGTGTTTAGTTGGACAAATTATATATTACAAAATTTCAAAGAATAAAGTACAGAATTAGCAGTAATTTGTGTTATTTGTGCCATAAAATAATTTACTGATATTTCTGATGAGATGTTATAATGCTGTGCAATCTCTCTAAAGCTTTACTTACCTAATATTATTTATAATGTACTTTTATGATTAAAATTATTACTTATATTTATTAGTTGCAGTTGTGTTTTCTTAGTTATTTATGTTGATTTTCTAAAATAATAAAATACAAATTTTATAACAGATAGATTTATATATGTACCTACTTAATTAAAACAGATCTATATACTTGGAAAAAGAGTCCAATTTTAAATAAAACTACATATAATAAATATAGGTTTTGCTATATAAATGTATCAAGGTAAAATTAATTTACATCATACATATTGTAATAAGGAATTGAATTTGTTCTGCGTACTTGCCCTGTTGAAAATTTCCGATAGATTCCATTAAGAAATGATTGTATCTGGAGCCTAATGTGTATTTGTAGCTGCAAATCCATATACACAACCCATGAAGAAACGGAAACTTTAATGGAATTTATAAATCTACAGAGTTCCTATCTGGATTTACCATACTCTACTATAGCTTTCGGACTTTAAACTTTTATCATTTTTTATCTGTAAATTACAATAAGGAGTGCGTGATTTTAAATGGACTATCCAGATTGTATTTTTGTGTTTTTATCTGCAAATAACAATTTTCGGATCTATATGGGACTACAGTTTAACAACACTACAACATGAAAAAAAGCATTTTTAGTATATATATTTTTATTTACAATAAAGTCCAAACTTATTACAATAATAGTACTTATAAACTATATAAGGTAGATATGGCCAAAATAGGTTTACAGCTTGGCAAAAAAGAGTGTGGAAAAAATGAGGGCGCCACTTTCACTTAGGTCTCATCATAATATGGAAAATCAGTAAGATAATTTAATCAAAATCAAAATAAATGTGAAACATTAAGCTTTACTTAAAATCTAGTATTTGCCGGCCAAGTATTGTCAACATCATAGGTTTCCATTTAGTAAAATATTTAGTTCCACCTGTCACCACATCATACTCTTTTTTGCCAAGCTATACCTTAAAATACCAATAAAATACAAATATTTTGATACTAATTTATACGCACAAATATAAATGTATAATAAATATATGTGTAAGTGCATAGGTATACGCATACCATATGTGGATTAAGTTCAATGGCACCCTAGGTCTCTCGGTGCTCGTTGACTACTAGCGTGCCTTCAATCTTTGAACAAAGTCTTGATAAGTTATAAGTAATTAATATGGTACGACGCTGAAAAAAATCACTAATTAAAATCACTAATTGATTATGATTGCTGGTAACCAGAGATTATGTAGATGTGTTGCCCTCCTTTGCCCAATCCTTCCAATGGGCCACTGGAAACTCACAAACCGCACGAAATGCGACAGCATAATATACTGTCACTTGACGCTGGTGTTACGTGAGCGAGAGGAACCATCCCGGTCGTGCCAGCCCAAGTCGGCTGTACTCTGCTATATCTTACTAATTTTTTTTTCTTTAATGCCGGGAAATGCTCTGAAGCATCCCGCGGAGGTGGGTCTCCCCACGCGGGGACTCGCTGCGCCCGAAAGCTGGTGAGTGGACGCAGCTCTACCCACTAAAACCCGGCGGGTGACACCAATGCCACCTTTTGGTGAGGTGCTCCGGATCTAATGAGCAACCTGGACGGCTAGTCAGTTCCCCAAAGGACCGACGCCACCTCCACAGAAGGGTTGTCCCGCAACTCAGAACCCAACGTCGGGACAGTACAATGGGATGAGGTTCCCATCCTCATCCCTTGCCCCCTGCTCTTTTGTCCCCTCTTTTTATAGGAGGGGTACAAAAAAGAGCCACCTCGGCTCAATTGGCTTCGCCCAAGGTGCAGCGGCTCACCTTAGCCTGAGCTCCACCATCACGTCAAGGCCTCAACCATGGTGGGACCTGTTACTACCTGGACTAGTTCCAAATAAACTAGTTTATGTTCATGGCCACCACTTACCTTGGCACGTCTGCATATCCAACTAACATAAAACACATGCGTAAAAAGCATTTCCCTGCGATAACAAAAAAAAAACATTGCATCAATATAATAATCTTATATTTAAAGAAAATTTAATTATATGTGGTCAGCCCTGTCCGATGGACACATAAAAATAGGGGGTTGTACTGAGGAGGAAAAAAGCCTCCCAGAAGCCTAGAGCCCCTAAGGCTACAATAGCACCGAAAAAATTGAATATCTAGAAAACGAAGCGCCTCCTACGAAAACTGTACACAAAAAAAAAATGGTTTATAATGATCAGCCGGGGAAATTTTACTATACTTAGTTCTAATATGTTTTTTCTGACGACCTTTTTTTTAGATCTTTAAGTTCAATTTTAAAAAAATCACGAAATTGTGAAAAAACGGCAATTTTTGCGGCATATTCCAGACTATATCAACATAAATTCTACCATAAAACTAAAAATATATAATTAAAAATGCAACTGCAAGCGAATCTAAGCTAGACTAAGCATGAATAACGTATAACTCAACATTCGTACTCTTATTTATAGCCTGACCAAAAATGTATAAGACCTGCATTGGTGTCGCCACTGCATCTTTAATACAACACAGTATAGTCCATACAGAAATTTTCCGCAATATGGCGAGTTGTGTGTCTTTTATTCTTTTTTGGTTAGGCTTTACCACTGATTTTCCCTTTCTCTTCCCATCTGGACCCTAACTTCCTCTCAAAAGAGGAAGTTCCTCTCGTTGTGGAAACACTGCGGCGCGGTCGCCGGCGCCGGTCAGGGGATTGCAGAATGCGCCGGGCGCCAGCGACCTGCCAGGCGGCAGGCACCCCGGCCCCCGAGACGCTTATGCGTCAAACGATCTACCGCTGCATATTTTAATAGTTTGGTTAGCATAACTATTGTTTTAGCGCTACAGCGAACTTTAGTTCTAACTTCTAACCCTCCAAATTTCAAATGAAACCAACTTCTGGTTTGCGGTGTTCTATACGCTAGTAATAAATAATAATATAATATATATCGCCATCTATATCGTGGCAAAGGATCGGTCGTCTTGGCGTTCATTGAGGAAGGCCTATGTTCAGCGGTGGACAGATAGGGGCGGATGATGATATATCAACATCATCATGTCTATATATACCGCCATCTACGTCGTGACAAAGGATCGACCGTCTTCACGTTCATTGAGGGAGGCCATTGTTCAGCGATGGACAGATAGGGGCTGATGATGATGATATATATCGTGGCAAAGGATCGGCCGTCTTGGTGTTCATTGATGGAGGCCTATGTTCAGCCGTGGACGGAAAGAGGATGATGACGATATATCATCGACATCATCATGTATATATCTGTAGCGTGAGTAGACTACATATTTGATCACAATTCACAATGTCATGTTATTGGATATTCCGCTCGATTCCATTAAATTTTGAAGCAGGCTTCTAATAGTTAGGTAGTTACAGGTACCTCACCATGGTTCAGGCCTTGACGTGGCGGTGGGGCTCAGTAGCCTAGAGTGAGCCCAGCACCTTGGGCGAAGCTAATTGAGCCGAGGGGGCTCTTTGTGCCCCTCTTATAAAAAGAGGACAACGATGGACTCATAGACAACGCATGGGTTAGACTGGTGTACTCATATGGACGTTGACCTTACAGTCAAATGGCTCAGTAAAGTTGATGTGGTGATGGACATATGTACCAGAACGGGCAAGTGTTCTACACGGACGAGCCGTGGGCCGGCATGTCGTGTTGGAACTGGGCCTGCAAGTGGCGCCACAACCAGAACCAGAGGTCCAACGAATTCTTTGTTAATTAATAAAAATATTTTTTTGAATATTTCGCAGTAGTAATTTTATTTGCGCTTCGCCCAGCCATCGTTCCCATCTTCCCACCGCTGCTACTCTTGTATATACTCTATCGACGGCGGTAATCACCAAATGTCCCTTGAATAAGATGAATAAGATGAAGGAGACGAAAGAGCAGGGGGCAAGGGGTGAGGATGTGAACCTCACCTCATCGTACTGTCCCGACGTTGGGAGGGGTGGTTCTGTGGTGCGGGGCAACCCCTCTGTGGAGGTCCCTTGCGTGACTGACTAGCCGTCGAGGTGCCCTGTTAGCTTAACAGATCCAGGGCACCTCACCAAGGCGGCATTGGTGGCACTCGCCGGGTTTTAGTGGGTAAAGCTGCGTTCATTTACCATCTTTCGGGCGCAGCGAGTCCCACATACCCAGCTGGGGAGACCCACTCCCCAGGTGGGATGCCTCAGAGAATTTCCCGGCGTTAAAGAAAAAATAAAAAAAGGTACTTACAGATAAAAAACTTTTAGTATGAAGCTGGATAATCCAATAAAATCATGTGCTTTTGTCGCTGCAATTCCAAAGGTATTCCGATGGATCAATTGTTTTTCATTTATGTTCGTTCTTGCTCATAAAATAACATACATCACAATGTCATGTTATTGGTGTGTGCCTATAATAGAAAACATTATTTTCATATGTGGAATTGTCATTTAAAATCATTACAAAATATATCTATTTCGTATTTGGAAATCCACATAGGTTTTTATGTTCATATACAGAACTACGATAAGAACTGATACAAACCAACATGTAAAGTGCAGATAAGATCCCATATAAATACAAATAACAATAGAATCCGATTTATTCCAATAAAGAAATCCGGCCTATATGGACTTATATATACATTCCAAACTTAATCCTATCTGGAATTATTTTCTTCCAGATACATTATAGATAAATCACTACAGATCCTATTGTTGTATATGTGACTGTATTAATATTTTAACATGGTGTATTTAGTAAACACAATATGTATCATTGTTTCTTCAGCTGATACTAAAGGTCAGGTCAGGTGACTGTTGTCAGCCAAAAATATAAAAATATATGATGATGACCAGATATTACATTTTTGCTACATGTTCCTTGTAACGTGTAAAATCTTTGCATGAAGTATTTATTCATGGTCAAATACCTCATCTTTTAAATCCTGATTCTAATGAATCAGGATTTAAAATGCCAATGAATGCCAATATCTGCATAACCTTAACAAAAGTTCCAACAGCCATGAATATAATATCAAGTATAAATGAAAAAATATATATTTTTGAAATAAAAAAGAACTTATGAAGTACCTATATTTTTAATGACATTTATTTTGTTGAAGTACTATAGGTATTATAAATTATTAAGAGAACTAGGTACCTACACAACAGTAATATCCAATTACAATTGTTTGTAAATATTTAAAAGTTGGTAATATTACATTATTTTCTAATCATAAACTTGACTATTAACATTATTGTTCATATCACTTGGATTAGACAAATAGGATTTCCTAGTGCCTAGTGGCTATTTTACATTACTTTGTTAGCTTCTGGGTCAGTGATAATTTTATTAAAGGTGTAGTCTCAAGGTACATCAATATTCCATAGCTTTATACTGGTTGCAATGCCTCATAAAAGACAGAACCTCATTGAATAGGTACAATGCACATTGAATATAACTTAACAATTGAAAACTAACAATAAACATAATATAAGAGACACAAGAAGATACCCAATATACTTGTTTTTATCTTAATTAGGAATAGATTCTTCGTACAGGTCTATAGCTTGCTTTAAATTATGGAATTGAATTATTTTATTTATAAAAGCAATTTTCTTCTTAAATTACTATTTACTCACCTGTTATAAAGCAGTGGCATGAACATAATGTAGTTTTGATGTTTTCATCATGGGGGACAATTGTTTATTTGTCGTAAATCCTATAATATTATGCCTTCGAATAAAATAAACTTCACAGGTTTTTTTAGACGTTTCTCCCTATCATTTATGTGATTATAGGTTTTAACCCTCTTGCTATATTATGTTATTATCAATAATAATTTAATTCAAATAAATTATTTACAATACATAATCAAAAACTTAGAAAATGTCCTAACAAATTAAAACTTCGGCAATAATAATATTACAACATAATAATTTGTCAATAGTAGTAACAAAACTAACAAACAATAAACATGGATGCCAATATCACCATTCACCATCTGTATTCTGTATAAAAATTTAAAAAGTTAAAACTAATTTAAAAAATTGACAGATCTCGAGTACAAATCTATACTCAAGAAGAAATCGCGTCTTAAGTACGGTTCTAGAATGTGGTCACACTCAGGTGATTGCCGATTGTTGAATCGATGCTCAAGTAACGTCTTGCGTTAAGATCTCTACTCAAAACTAGTTTTAAAACTAGTATCATGACTTGAGCTGCCTTTTGGAATACGACCCTAATTGTAAAGAATTTAATTTCGATTAAGTATTAAATAGGTACCTATAATTGTTAAAAAATAAATCACGTATATTTTATATAAGAATAACTAGTCTTCAACATAAAACATGTAAAAATTTCATAGACATAAAAAAAACTAAAATAGCGCCATCTAACACAATATAACGACTTTCTAATCTCATACAAAAAAACCAAATGTACTAAGTGAAATGCCCCTGATCCTCCCTGATCTTATTCTCGGAGCCTCCTCTTTGTTATTATTATTATTATTTTGTAACATACTTTATGTAATAAGCTTTATTGAAGTAATATAAATAATCCGAATAATTACAGATATATGTTTGTTTCTCCTATCATTTTAGCAGATGCGTTTATTTACCCTTTTTTTCTACTCGATATATATCATAATTATCGTTCGTAAGGAGTAAACTCCAATCGTGCGTCGGAGCTGACATACACACACTTTTTTTAATACAAGAATTAAATAGATTAACTTATTAAAAAAACTTAACTTATTAAAACTTATTAACTTAAAAAAAATGCTTATTGTAAAAAAGCATGTGGTGCTTTGTACTAAGATATAGGCTACCAAAGCGTAGTTGAAGATGTTCAACTACGCAATGGTCCTAAGATCAAAATGCCCCATATAAAATTCGGGGTTACGTAACGTACGGACATCCTAATTAATATTATGTGAATGTGAGTTTGTTTCTTTGTTACGCTTTGACATCTAAACAACTAAATCTTATAAAGTCTTCAACCAGTGGAAGCATATTTTTTCTTTGCGCCGTGTGCCTCTAGGCATCCGGCGGTGGAGGAGGGACTTCCCAGGTAAGATGGTAAGGTGGACGCAGTTCTACCCACTAAAATATGGCGAGTGCCACCAATGCAGTGTTTGGTTAGAAGCTTCGGATCTGTAGAGCAACAGGGCACCTTCACGGTCCCCCAAGGGACCGACACCACTTCCACAGAGAGGTTGTCCCGCACCACAGAACCCCGCCCAACGTCGGAATAGTGCAATAGGGTGAGGTTCCAATCCTCGCCCCTTTCTTTTTTCCCCTCTTCTCATAAGAGCACACACACACAGAGCAGCTCCCTCGATTCATTTGGCTTCGCCCAAAAATTAACCCAGCAGGTTCACCTTAGGCTACTGAGCCCCACCGCCACAATAAGGGTTCAACCAATGGAAGTTGTATTATCAGCAAGAAATAAACACTATATTTAATCCCCGTATACCCATGGGAACTGGAACTAGGCAAGTAAAACCGTGGGGCGCTACTACACGTAATGTGATGTTGTCATGTGGTAGGGCTATAACCAATTTCTATTTACTTTTGCACGTGGCGACTCCATACAATAATTGCAATTTGTTCTGATTTGCGTATTTTAACGTTACACGTATTTATACTAATATAATAAACCGGTAATTTTCGTGATTTTGTATGGAAGGTAATCTCTGAACCGATTTAAAAATATCTTTTAGCAGTTTACATCTACGTTCTCACTAAGTGAGGCTATAAATATAGTTGTCAATAGCGTGGGATTTTTGACGTGACAACGTCTTAAATTAGGTTGCGGCTGGGAGTCACTTATGAAAAAGTGTAACGCTCGGTAACGTTACGATGAGTCACCGAAACGATGTCACGTAAAATCTTCGCCCGTAAAACCGACTTTACAGGCAACCATTTTTTTTTTTATGCCAGAAGGAGGCAACCGAGCAGTCGGAGCCTTATGGTGACTACCGACGCTAATCTAAGACGTCCACACAACCAGAGGTTATGCAGATGCGTTGCCCTCCTTTTCATTCCCCCCCCCAAGGGGGCCACCGGAATCTCACAAACCGCACGAAACGCGACAGCGTATCTGTCACCTGACGCAGGTGAGCGAGAGGTACCACCCCGGTCGTGCCGGCCCAATTCGGCTAAAAAGCAGTATGGCACTGCCTCTTACGATACTTGCAACAAAGTACTCCTTATAAACGGCTGGCCCGATTTTAATTAAATCTCATGTGTGTGTGTGTGTGTGTTTTTTTTATTTATTTATTTGAATTTAAAAAAGTTTAGATTCACCAATCCGTTCCACTAGGTACCCGTCTGGGGAGACGCGGGAAAGAAAAAAAAGTATAGGTAACTTAAATTAAATGTTTTATTATAGGTATATCTTTCAGGTCCCTTCTCTAAAACCCATTTGAGCTTGTCTTTCTCATTCAGTACTTAGGTATATTATATTAACTCGTATCGTGCTATTAAATATTATCACCATCTCATAATCTTGGCGGGAATATAATAAGTATGGTCGTAATAAGCTGGTTGTAACTCGGGCATGGCTTGTACTTCGGTAAATTAACGCAGTACTAGCACAGTATGACCGTAAGCGATGAACCACAACCTATATTATAATGTATATTGTATACTAAAGTTTTCTAGACTATTATATTTAGCCAGGAGCTGTCCTTTTATCCTTGTACAGATGAAATGGCTTGAACGGAGACATAAAAGTTAATGAGTAATTAAATTATAACATTAATAACGTGTAAAACCATGTTAATTTTAAATCTTATAAAAAAAATCGTATTTTTTTGTATATAATATTTTATTTTTGTATATAATAATAAATGCTATTATTAAGTAACATTTATTATAATAGCATTTATTATTATAAAAATATATTTATTATCTTTATATAAAATTATCCATTTATAAAAACCTGTAACTGTTTAAATGTCAAGACGGAAGATTTATTTTTGATAAAGCAGGGAAAATCTTCGGGTAGATCCCGACCGTATGTGGGACTTGCACCTGGGTGCCCTACCCTAAACTTAAACCACTGCAAGCTCCTTCAGCCACCTTTTGAGGGTCCCGGATCTACAGGCAACAGGTGATCCAGATCCTCAGCCAGACTACTCCTCGTAAGGGGGGACCACCCGGCCGCTATTAAGCAGTCCCCGGGACGTCGTGATATACTGGGCCCAGACTCCCAACCTGAAGCCCGACAGGAGCACATAGGAGTTACTGGAGCCTTAGTAGGTAGCGCCTCCTACGCACCCCCGTTCGCCTCTTCGGCGGCCTCATTTACACTATTCTCATTGACATTACTCTCACAGAATGAGACCATCGCCGTTCGGGACTCGTTATCCTCGAGCGTCGTGGTGATGGCGCTCGGTAGAAACGAGTCCCCTCCGACGTCAGACTGCGACGTAGCGTCGCCCATCTCAGGCACATCTCAAGGATGTGCTAGGTCAGAGTCCACAGCCGCACCCGTATACACCTAAGTCACCCCACACCTACTGGGTAATGTTGCGCAATAATATATTTTACTAGCTGTTGGACGCAGCTTCGCCCGCATTAACTTACTTAACTCCTATTAGTCACAGCGTGATGTTATATAGCCTATAGCCTTCCTCGATAAATGGGCTATCTAACACTGAAAGAATTTTTCAAATCGGACCAGTAGTTCATGAGATTAACGCGTTCAAACAAACAAACTCTGCAGCTTTATAATAATAGTATAGATTTAATCATAATAATAATATTATCGACACTTATTGACAGCTTTTTTTTTTTCGGATAGATCTATGCTAATGGCCCGAAGGCCCTAATGCTTCATCGGATTAGTGTGAGCCCATTCGGCTCACTTTTGATTTATAAAGTGGGGGGTTGCCCCCCGCCTACCGTGCAGTCTGCGACCACACGGCCTCCTGGCGTCGGTTGTGTATTGACAGCTAGGAGTATTGAAGTTGTACTTCTTTAGGCGCGTTATAAAAAAAAATATGAGAGTGAAATTTTAAGATGCTGTCATTTTTAGGGTTCCGTTGCCAAATGGCGAAAACGGAACCCTTATAGATTCGTCATGTCTATCTGTATGTCTGTCTATCTGTCTGTCTGTCTGTCTGTCTGTCTGTCCGTCCATATGTCACAGCCACTTTTTTCCGAAACTATGAGAGCTATACTGTTGAAACTTGGTAAGTAGATGTATTCTGTGAACCGCATTAAGATTTTTACACAAAAGTAGAAAAAAACAATAAATTTTGGGGTCCCCATACTTAGAACGGAAACTCAAAAAATTTTTGTCTTAAAAAATGATATTGAGGTTTCTAATTCCTTTTTTTTTAAACTGAATAGTTTGCTCGAGAGACACTTCCAAAGTGGTAAAATGTGTGTGTGTGTGTGTGTGTGTCCTGAAACTTCTGAAATAAGAGAATAATAAAGCTTAAAAAAATATATGATATATGTAATTACCATGTAATCTTCCACCGAAAATTGGTTTAAACGAGATCTAGTAAGTAGTTTTTTTCAATACGTCATAAATCGTAAACCGCAATTTACCTTTCATTTAATCAACTCAAATATTTAAAAAAAAAACATTTTTTCAAAATAAACCATATTTTTTGTAAAATTGTCTTATGTTGTAAATTATGTAATGGTACGGAACCCTGCGTGCGCAAGTCCGACTAGCACTTGGCCGGTCTTATGAATTTTTAATATTTATTATTAATTTCTATCATCTAATTCTCTACAGTAAATCTTATTTATCTATCTAAGATTCGTTTAGTTTAGATTTGATGACTATTAATGGTACTATTCAGTTTCTATTCCAGTTTTCAAGATGGCTTAAACAAATGCGGAAATATGTAAAACCTATTACGATCGAAAGCAAGCTACCAAGGAAGCTGAAAAAATTCGGCAAGGCTTTTTTATTAATTTATAATTCCTTTTACAAGCAAAGAGTTGTGACATACGGGATGAAATCTTAAGCGATTTTTGTTTTGTTGCGACACAAAAGTGTAACTTCTTAGTTCTTACGTGCGCACATAAGTACCTACACATACGCTTCTTATTATTTATAGCATACATTCATTTAGTAAAATAATATATTTGTTGTTTCAGTAAATGCGTCAAATATTTTATTTGGATAATCTTGTCTTTTGATTTTTGTCATTTTAACACTGTCCCAAAATATTATCGCCTACAACGTTATTGTTGCAATACACGTTGTATGACATTGCATAAATTATTATTGCAGGCGTTGCAATTATTGATAAGAATATTTCATTATCATAATATCAACAATTTTCGTCCACTACTAGACATAGGCCACTTTCAATGAAGGCCAAATGGGGATCTACCATTTGCCACTTCAACTAGCACCAGCCACAGCACTGAGACTTTCGAGGTAATATTATTTGTTTTAAAAAAATGTTCGTCAGTCCGTTTTTTTTTAATATTAGTTGAAGAGGCAAACTGGCAGATGTCCCACATGATGGTATGTGGTTGACGTCGCCCATAAATATATACCAGTTCTTCTGAAACTAGCTCAAGCAAATCATTCACGTGTTGCCTATCCTAAGACATATTAAGATGTCAAGTCTCGGTGCCAGTAATTACTGGCACACAAGACAGGCAGTCTTGCCCTTCTCTCCAAAACACACCAAAGCTGTTTCACGGGTGAAACAAGCAAGATGGTGGTACCCAAGCAACTCAGAGCGTGGCACAGACCATCCCAGGTAAATTTGCATTTGTAGTTGATATTTTTTCGAGCTGAATATTCAAGTTTAATGTGGAAAAATAGGTGTCAACATAAAAAAATTAATATAATATTACCTATTTCTCTTAGTCCAATCTTAATTTTCCTGTCCTTTTCCTTCCTTATTTAAAACGAAAAAGGTAAGCGACGTGCTCTTAACTCGTCAAGTTAGTCAGACGCCCTCAGACGCTCTGAGGGCGTCTGACTAACTCATGGGACATGGATAGTCCGGATATGTTTTCATATGCTAATTTTTAAATAAACCAACTTTAAAAATTGCATCATTTTCATCCAGGGAGGAAATCCTTATGGTTGCTATAAAGTCAGTGCCGGATTAAGCCAGCGCGGAGCCCGTAGCAAATTCTGTCAAGTCTGTTACAAATAAACTTTTCTGGATTTAATATGGAAAAATTTAGAGATAAGACTTTCAATATCGACTTCTTTTAGCAAATCATGCTCTATAGTTCAACAAAGTGAAATGATTAAGACGTTCTTGAACCATCGTGTTCGGCCCTTTTCATATTTAATACGTTTTAATGTTGAAAAAGAACGTTGGCCACAGTTCGCTGCAGTAACTGCAGTTAGTGATCATGATAGACGAGTAAATGCGCAAGGCAATTTCTAAGTTTGAGAAACACGACTCTAAAGATTTATTTAAAAAAAGTTTATAAAATTGCTGTTTCAGAGGCTCCTGATTCTTGCTGTCAATAGTAGCCACATCTGTTTTCAGCAGCTCTGTGAACTGCACTAATTCGCCACCTAGGGAGTTCTTCAAATCATATTCGTAAGCACTAACCATACTTGAGGATTTTACCAAAATTTCTTCTGTTGTAAGAGATTTTAGCTGTCAAAAAATTTTTAAACAAAAATTAAAACTGACTTCAAAATTTAAAAATCTAAAAAGTAATAAAATAATTTCCTTAATCTTTGTGCCTACAATTTATAATCAACTTGTTCTTCTACTAATATACAATGTTTGCATTTACCACGTCATTATTGTTACTTTTGAAGCCGGTGTCGTATTCGTTGATGTACCTACCTCCCTACCTACCTTGGCTGACACCGACTCCAAAAGTAACAATAATGACGTGGTAAATGCAAAGATTGTATATTAGTAGAAGAACAAATTGATTATAAATTGTAGGCACAAAGATTAAGGAAATTATTTTATTACTGATTAGTTTTATTTTTAATTTTGAATCGGTTTTAATTTTTCTTAAAAAAAATTTTATTTCTTAATTTTTAGTGATTGCAAAATTTGATAACTGATTTTATTTGTCTAAAATATGGGTAGAACTATTAAACGCGTTGCTCAGATTAGATAGCGCTGTAATAATGAGATGACCGTAGAAAGGGTTGAAATCATTACATAACAAAATATGAAAAAACCGAAATCGAATTGTATAAAACTTTATATACATGTAATTGAAAGCAATCACGGCAGATTCATTAAATAATTCTGTTATATATAGGTATAGAACATCACCATCACCAATATATAGGTATAGAATGGATATTATGATGACCTTGAAATAATATGATGCGCTTCCAAAGCACAGTTGTTTTTTGTTCATTTAACAACGACAAGTACAATTAAATTAAATTAATTAAACAAAATTACATGATTATGGTATATTATTTAGCCGTATGAACTAAGCTCAATAAAAGCTGTAAATCGTCGAGTATTCCCCTCGACTGTGTAAGGTCTCAATCATCACACCTGTAATGGCGCTTATAACCCATATCATATGGGTGCAAAGTTCTCATCATTTTAAATTAATTAAGTCCAAACACAAGGTAGCCACTGTAAACTGTTGAGGAGTTCCCTTAACTGTCAGTTGTCTTCATCATCAGACCCTTAATGACAGTCACAACCCATCTAGGTGTAAAATTCTCATCATTACAAATTAATCAAGCCCAAACACAAGGTTACTGATGTAAATCGTCGAGGAGTTCCCTCGACTGTCTTTCGGCTCCAGCATCAGATCGACTCTAGACCTTCATTAAATTGTAGTCCTTTAGAACACTTTAAAAAAAAAATTTCAAACGCACTAGTCGCCCCTATGATTTTCGAAAGTTCCCCTCGATTTCTCTGGGATGCCATCATCAGATCCTGGTTTTTTTGGGAATTTGGGAAGTATACCCTTTACAACAAAACAATAATTTTTCAAATCGGTCTAGCCATCTTCGAGTAATCAGGTAACATACATAAAAAAAAAAAAAAAAAAAAAAGATTCCGACGAATTGATAACCTCCTCCTTTTTGAAGTCGGTTAAAAATACTTAAAAAACACTAGTATTCTTATGATATGCTTTCATACGTTTAGTTAAAGCTGAAAGTACTTTATCAATAATGACATTAAACAGTAAACACCTCAACTTCGAAACGCTGTCCAGGTGTTTGATCTTCAACATAGTCGAGTGTAGTAGAGCCGCTGAAAAGGTCAAAATTTGTATTTAGCTTGATTCGTCTTGATGTCTGTTGCTGGTATTCTTCACAGTTGGTCAGATCATTGGCTCTTGCCTCAATATCTGAAAATGTGGATCGCATTGTTGGACGTAGCCATATAATGATACATAAAGGGTGTAACCCGTATTAAGGTCTTGATCAGACGACTGCAGAGAAGCACTAGTCGCTTGCAAGCGTACTAGGTACAGGTTCTAGGATTCCGTTCCACGTAATTGTAATTATTCCCGTTTCTAACTTATTCATCGATAAAACTAGTCCGTAAGCTTTATTACGGCACTCCGCTTTTTGATCCACGTCATCGATAATGACTTCCAAAACTTGCTTAATAGTGATAAAAGTGCCTTCGTAGCATGAGCTCGGGCTGAACACCTAGTCTCCGATAACCGTTTCAAAATCGTTATTTTTGAAGCAGAATCTTTAAGTGCGTTCGTAAGGCGACCCCATCGATAGGTAGAAATGGAAAAAAATGTATCGAGGTTTTCAATGATATCGAAGAAAAGTAATGCTTCTGCAGTACAGCAGTCTGGAGCACACTTAGCAACCAAATTCAATGAATGTGCAAGACAGGGAATGTATTCGGCGTACTTATTTATTTCCTTAATTCGGGCTTGTAAGCCGACGTATTTCTTACTCATGTTTAAGAAATCTAGTAAACTTTGAGCGAGTTTTTCAGCAGTATGACCTTCCATGTCCAAGAACTTAACAAATTTTTCCACTGGTCGAGATGACAGAACATAGCGCACTATCAGATAATCAGAGTCAGTTGATCTAAATGCGATATATCTGGAGTAGAATCCAATGAAACTGAGTAGTATTTGCATCTCTTAAATTTCGCAAATAATTTGATGCAGTATGTTTTTTAACGTTTAAGGCCTGCACGATATTTTACACTCATGTTTAAATTACATTATTTTTTTCTAATGTTTACGCGAATTTCACTCATTATAATGAAACACTTTTTTACGGATTTTATCGCGGTTTATTAAGATTTTTACAAGCCCGACGTTTCGGATACTTTACAGTCCTCCCGTGACCATGGTTGCTGTAAAGTATCCGAAACGTCGGGCTTGTAAAAATCTTAATAAACCGCGATAAAATCCGTAAAAAAGTGTTTCATTATAATATAATTTTTTTATTACGGTCAGATAGGCGTTGGAGCGCGGGGCCCCCAAATTTGCCCAAAAATATAATTTTATTATAATAATACTAATAGTAGTAATAACCGCTAGGTCATTGACTCGAGCACAAAATAATAGTTTCAACAATAAGAAATACAATTTAATAAATTATCTACACAAGAAAACAGAGTAACAATGATACAAT
This sequence comes from Helleia helle, assembly GCA_963853865.1. Taxonomy (NCBI): domain Eukaryota; kingdom Metazoa; phylum Arthropoda; class Insecta; order Lepidoptera; family Lycaenidae; genus Helleia; species Helleia helle. The sequence continues at coordinate 9,956,236 of OY971433.1, read as the reverse complement.
ATTTTATAATCTATACTAACATTTTGACTAAAGTAACTCCGTCTGTCTTTTCGCAGACTGCAGATCAAATTCTTAAAACGTCAGAAATGTACAAGATTATTTTAAGAAAGACATACTCTATCAAAATAATGACGATGAACGACTGAGTGAGTTGAGTTCACGGGAGATGTCGCGGTGTAACAGTTAAGAACTCGGTTAAAACACTCCGTAACACTAAAAAAAAACAAAAATTACAATTTTTGGTTTGACTATGGCCTTAGCTACCAAACTATGTAGTATATGTATCATAAGATATAGTTTAATATCACATTTTACATTAGCTTTTGACGTGACAACGTCTTATAATTCGATGGAGCCGGGTGCAAGAACGAAAAAACATGACGTATGCGGCGTTACCTCGCTCTGAGGCGTTCCATTTTCTTATGACGTTGTCACGTTCAACTATCGTCAGTAAACCGACTTTACAGACAACCGATTTTTTTTATAAAGTGGCCGAAACGTACAGTCGGTTCACCTGATGGTAAGTGATTAGCGACATCCAAAGACGCTCACTACAATAGAGGATTAGCGTTGCCGGCCTTTCAAATATTAGTACCTATGCTCTTTTCTTGGAGATTATTCCAGTAGTAGGCTAATTTTACCAGAGGACTTGCAGACATACAAATATGAATATGCTCTTTTCTTGAAGGTCCTTAAGTCGTATCGGTTTGGTTCTATATATATATAACTATTACAAAATATTAACAAATATAATACAAAACAATTTCAATCCATTTATATTTAACACATCAAAGGATTTCCAGAAAGATGTTTACGCGAATTTCGCTCATGATTATGAAACAATTTTTACAAAAATGGTTGCTGTAAAGTATCCGAAACGTCGGGCTTGTAACAAATTTAATAAACCGCGATAATATCCGTAAAAATTGTTTCATTTTTCTATCTTATTTAAAATTCCTTCAATGAATGCTTGTTTGATTTTTATATTAGTTTATTTTGTATTCTGGGTGGTTTTAGTAAAATGCAAGCGAAGTCGTATATTAAAATTATACCTATTACGTTAACTATAAATAAATATTTAAGATTATTCAAAACAATGAGTATAATGAAATCTCACGCTCCCAAAAATACAATCAGTAATATTTAAATATATAATTTTTCGAGACAATTTTACGTGACTCATGTATGATATAATCGTAAAAAATTGTTTTAAATTATGAATTTATCAATCTTAATATCATAATTAAAGGTTAACTTTTGGCCATCTTCAAGGACATATAATGGTGACCAGTTACAAACTAATTCCAACCACAGAACAAGTTTTCTTGAAGCTCTATAGACGTGTGTTAAGTAATCAATGAAACGTGTTTGTTAATAGATTTAATATGTTATAATATCAATTGAAAAAAAATACCAAATAAAATGTCGCAAGAAATAGAAAACGGTGTTGAACTAAGTCATGTTAACGGTGCAAATGAAAAGAACGAAGAAATTCCAAAGACAATACAAGTGATTTCATACGCAGAAAGAATAAAAAAATTCTTCAATTTTTTTACCGTCGAACCGTTTCTTTTCTGCTATGTCCTAGGATCAGCATTCTCTGGTGCGGCCGTGCAACAGCTAAATGTGGATAAAGCTTGCCGTTCTGATTTGAACTATTCAGATTTTATATGCGACCAAGTCATTTCTGGAGATTTTAATGACACACTAATCGAAACGGCATCGAACGAAGCCCGGGTGATGGTAGCAAACATGATAGCATGGCAGCAGCCGATACAAAGTGGTATACCAGCGATAGCGATACTGTTTGTAGGAGCCTGGAGCGATAGAACTGGAAACCGAAAGGCGTTGATGCTAACTCCTGTCGTTGGTGAATTTATATCGGCTACGGGATTGATTTTAGCTACTTATTTCTACCTAGAATGGCCTTTGTGGGCAACTGCGTTGATAGAAGTGATACCTACAGCTTTCAGTGGTGGTTTATCAATTGCACTGATGGGCTCAATAAGTTATATAGCAGATGCAACAACAGTTGAATCTCGGACATTTAGAGTCGGTGTTATTTCTGTAATAGTAACATTGGGTATTCCTGTAGGCTTTGCATTAAGTGGAGTGTTAACAGAGACTATTGGATATTATGGAATATTCGGTATTAACGCAATGCTCTATTTCATAGGTTTTGTATACACCTATTTTAAAATACATGATATAAATAGGAAGCCAACAGATGGAACCTTTTTGGATAAGTTGAAGCTTTTCTTCAATCCTATAAACGCCTGGTCCACTCTGTCTTTATTGTTCACATCCCGTGAAATGCTTTTGATTAGAGTTTGGCTTGTAATTTTGGTGCATATTATTGTGATTGGTCCTGTTACTGGTATGTAGTATTTTGTTTGTTCAATACAAAGTAATTGATTTTTTATTTTATCTCAATAACCTTTTTGTTTGTAGGGGAAGCCCCAATACAGTTTTTGTATGTACTGGGAAAATATGGCATGGACGTGGTAGATTATAGTTTATTTGTTATGTATTCAACAATGATGGGTTTGACAGGTGAGTTCATACATTTTTTTATTAGTTACATACATACAATTATGATGTTCTCTATTTTTTTTTTTTTTTTTTAATTGAAGAGGAGGAAAACGGATAGTCGGTTCACCTGATGGTAAGTGAAGAGCGACATCCACAGACACCGCTACACCAGTGGATTAGCAGGTGCGTTGCCGGCCTTTCAGATATGAGTATGCTCTTTTCTTGAAGGTCCCTAAGTCGTATCGGTTCGGAAACACCGTAGGAGGCAGCTGATATCTTCATACATATGTAGGGTATAGGTATATTTATGAAATATCTGTAGGTACATAAAAGCATTACCGAATATTACCATACTAGCTGGTGCCCACAGATTCGCCTGCATGAATTATAATTTAGAACCGTGCCCGGATTGATGATGATTATTTTTATAGCCTATGTCCTAATCCAAGGTATAAGCCATCACCATTTCAACTTTCATCCAAATCAGTTCAGCTGTTTTGCCGTGAAAGATCAACAAACATCCAAACATCTAAACATCCACACATCCATATTTACAAACTTTCGTCTGTATATCATTAGTAAGATTTTTTACCTATCCTCTGTATTTTAAAATCTTTAAAAAATACATTTATTATATGCTATATAGAAACAGCATCTTTTTACAATAAATATTTTTTATCGACCCCTATTATATAAACGAGATGGAGCGGTGATATCATATCCTGATACAAGTTGCTACGAAATTGTTGATTAAAAACGAAGGCCAAACCTTCATCGCATATAAGTGGTTTTATGTCTGTCTTGCGCATTACGTCTGCGAAACTATGACAACTCATTAGATAAAATTACCGATTTTCATCATTATGAACTTCGGCTATTTGCGACTACGACACCAATATAGTCGACGATTGGGCAGGAGGCGGTAAACTTCACCCACCCATGGTTCAGGCCTTGTCGTGGCGGTGGGGCTCAGTAGCCTAGGGTGAGCCCAGCACCTTGGGCAAAGCAAATTGAGCCAAGGGAGCTGCTCTTTGTATCCCTCTTATAAGAGGGGACAAAAGACAGGAGGACAATTAGGGGCGAGGATGGGAACCTCACCCAATTGTACTGTCCCGACGTTAGGAGGAGTTGTTCTGTGGTGCGGGACAACCCCACTGTGGAGGTGGCGTTAGTTCCTTGGGGGTCTGACTAGCCGTCATGGTGCCCTGTTCCTCAACAGATCCGGGACACCCCACCAAAGGTGGCATTGGTGACACTCGCCGGTTTAGTTACTCTACACACTAAGGGTGGAGCTGCGTACACCTTACCATCTTTCGGGTGCAGTGAGTCCCACATACCCGCCTGGAGAGTCCTCCCTTCCCCGTGGAATACCTAAGAGCATTTCCCGGCGCAAAAGAAAAAAAGGGGTTGATGGGGGGAACCTTCCAAGGGCAACAACTCTCCCAACTGCTTCCAGTAGCTGTTTATGTACTTTTTATCTACAAGGCTTATGACTTTACGAAAAAACACAATATAACAAGTCATCCCTTACTTACACTTAAGACACACTTCTGATCCTGAACTAATTTAATTCTAATATGCATATATATAATATAATAATAATATCAATCCTTCACCCTTATATGTTCCACCGCTGGGCACGGGGTCTCCTCCTCGAAATCAGGCGAGGAGAGATTTAGGCAATAGTTCACCGATGCGCTGTCCCAATGCGGGTTGGTGAACTTCACACACCTTCAAAGTTGCATGCCTGATGAGATTAAAAATCTCATCAGGCATGCAGGTTTCCTCACGATGTTTCCTTCACCGATGAGCAAATGATGGTCTCATGTTCAGGTATGCGTAGAAATTTAGAAAAAATCCATTTCTATGCAACATAGGGGGGTCAGGATCGATCCCGGACCTCGCGGCTCTCATTTTAAGAGGTTGAACCCATACCCGCTAGGCCACCGTCGCTCACTATTTACGAGAGGAATTTGTTCAGTGCCGCGCGCCCTTTAAGGGTACTTTTATCCTGCTTATTTATTTCCAGTAATAGCTTTGATATGCCCTGAAAGGACAGGATAGTTATCTACTGGTAATGCTGTAAGAGGTAGTGCCATGTTGCATCGCAGCCGAACTGGGCCGGCACGACCGGAATGGTACCTGTCGCTCACATAACATCGGCGTCAAGTGACAGCTATGCTATCGCGTTTCGTGGGGTTTGCGACGCATCTGCATAGCCTCTAGTTGTGCGGATGTGTATGAGCGTTGGTTTAAGGCTGCTCGTTTGCCTCCTGATCACATAAAAAAAAAACATAAGCTTTGTGTATTTTTTCAGGTACTCTCATCGCTGTCACCGTTTTTAGCAAATATCTGGGCATGCACGACTGTATAATTGGTGTTATAGCTACGACATTCAAAGTGATGGGATCTTTAGTTTACGGCCTGGCCCCAAATAGGAACTGGTTCTTCTCTGGCCCAGTTTTTGAGATATTTGGAAATTCCGGGACAACTGTTGTGAGATCTATGGGTACTAAAGTTGTCAGCCCTGACCAAGTTGGTGAGTACATTTGCATGTTGCTATGCTAATAGAATTTTGGTGGCCACGTTTGTGAAGATGAATGGATGGGATGACCTCCAACAAGATAGGACGACGTTGTCTGTGCGGTAGCCGGTACTAGTTGAATGCGAGACTTGGCGTTAACAGACAAACATACATACAGGTACACTTCTCTCTTTCTCGTGTAGATTGGATCGCTCACTGGAGAGGATCTTTATTGAATTTTTGAAAATGAATGAATAAATTGAAAGCTAGATTAGTAGAGTAGCGGTACTGCTACTCTTTTAGTAGTTTAGTACTAAAAGGCTTGTAGACTCTTAACTTTCAACCCCTCTGTAATGATACACAACGGATTCAAGTTTTCTCCAGGACTAGAACAGTAAATGCTTATTTTAGTATACGAATAAAAAGTGTGAAAAGTACTAGTGTAGCCTTTTTGTGACACCAAAAGGCTAAAGCCAAAAAAAAAGAAATAAAATATATTATTTATACAACGATTATCAATAACTTAATAGTATATTTTTATTTCCTAGTATGAACTCGTCAAACAACGAGAGTAAATATTAGATATATTCACTTTACTATTTTAATACGTGGAGCAAAAAACTTTGAACCCCTTTGTAAGAGGATTGCGCAAACGGAGGAATTTGAAATTTGGTACAATTAAATATTAGGTGGAGATGGAGCTGAGAAAGCTGTATTTTTAATATAATATTCATTATATATATGTACAATAAATGAATTAAATGTTACACACATTCAAAGTTAAATAATGATGACGAAGCAAATAATAGATGACGTATGACGCTTAGTTATTTTTATTCAAAGGAGTTTATAGCATTAGTTTTTAGGTACTGTAAAACGGTATTGGAAGTTGAATGAATGATTTTAAAAAAATCAAGATCTAATTTCGATAGCTGGGCGACCTCTAGTCTGTACAAATGTCTGATCTGACCTAAGATGGGGTTCGGGCTTGACCTTGCTTAGTTCATTACCAGTTATAAACGTTTTAATTACTTATATGATGTTTACGCGACCGAAACCATGGGATAGATTTTTTATCAATCTGGTCCCGTTGTAAATTCTTGAAGAACTTGTGAGATCTAGACAATGGAAATATATTTAGCACTTTTATACAATACATATATTTAATATTTTTATTATATAATACTTACACATAAATTTAATAAAAATCCATGACCCAGGAATCCAGAAAACTTTTTGTTCATTGGCGGGATTTAAACCCGCTACCTCCAGCTTGAGCGCCAACGCTCTAACCACAATACCGTCACCTAATGGTTAATTTCACATGGGACTGGCCTTAATAATTCATTCAAGCGTTGCGGATCCCCAGAACAAGGTGCCAGTAATTGCACTGCCAGTTTTCTTATCGAAACACAGCAAAGCTGTTTCGCTTAGGCTGTTTCGAGAGTGCAGCATAGCATATCCCTTCCACTTGAAAATGCTCAATAATTTGCTTGTTACTGCTCTATCAAGGTCCACTACGTCGACCTTTCTTATCAAACCTTTCATACATTACATAATATAGTAAGCTTTTGAACAACTATACAAATTAGGCCCATTACCAGACGAGCAGATGTTGCCGTCAGCTTTGAACTTATAATACAAAAGCGCATTTGTAATATAATGACGTGAGCGACGGTGGTCTGGGTATGGGCTCGGTCTCTTGTGTGAGAGGTCTGGGTTCGATCCTGACCCCTGTGGTGCCTTGAAATGGGTTTTTATTAATTTATATGTGCACCTTTACATAATACCATCGTTTGCTCACAAGTGAAGGAAACATCGTGAGGAAATCTGCATGCTTGATGAGATTAAATTAAGTCTTTGAAGGTGTGTGAAGTTTATCAACCCGCATTGGCTCAGCGCATCGGTGAACCATAGCCAACAAACTCTTCCCCTGATTTCGAGGAGGAGACCCGTGCCCAGCAGTGGGACATATAAGGGATCAACCCGTATTATTATTATATTACTAGCTGTTGCCCGCAGCTTCGCCCGCGTTTACTTAGATTTACAGCCGTTCGGATTGATGATGATTATTTTTATGGCCAAAGTTACGCCTTATAACGTCAGCTATCTGCCTGTAAAAGCCTCGTCAAAATCGGCTTAGCCGTTTCAGAGATTAACCGGAACAAACAGACGGACAAAAATGGTTTTTCTTAATGTAAGTGCAGTATATTATTTCATAGATTTTAACCGCGACTTCGTCTGCGTATAAGAAGTATTGTTTTAAATCTTATTCTTCAATTAAAGTAGTAGTAGCCATGCTGCTTTGTAACCGAATTGGGCCGGCACAACCGTGGTGGTACCTCTCGTTCACAACACCGGCGTCAAGTGACAGTTATGCTGTCGCGTTTCCTGCGGTTTGTGAGTTTCTGGTGGCCCATTGGGAGGTGTAGGAAAAAGGAGGGCAACGCATCTGCATAACTTTTGGCTGTGCCGATGTCTATGGGCGTCGGTAGTCACCTCCGGCTCCGACTGCTCGGTTGCCTCCATGTGACATAAAAAAAAATGGTTCCAATTAACAAACTATAAAAATTTAAAGAATACTATTTACTTCCACTGTAAGGCCCGATAGTACGTTTTTATAAAATATATTTATTTTATTAAGTAGTACATTTTTATTATATTTAAATAACTTTTACGGATTTTATTGCGGTTTATTAAGATTTTTAAATGCCCGACGTTTCGGATACTTTCCATCAACCATGTTCATGGGAGGATTGAGGTGTCAGACGTCCTATAGTATTTATTTTATGTCCTAACGATACAAAATTATTCGTAACTACCCTATGATACATCAATATTTTAATTCAAATTAGTACCTACTACCAGCAAAAAAAACTACGATAAAGTTATATTTTTTATTCATATATTTTATTATTGTTCCTAGCATTGTTTATAAACAATTTATACTTTGTCATTTATTGCAATTTTAAATTATAAAATAATTAAATAAAAACATATTGGATATAAATAACAAAGAACCTAAAACTAAAAACCTTAAAAAATATAATATAATAACTTAAGTACCTATATTAATTAAAAGGAGTCCCTTTAGGCAAGGTCCCGAAGATACTGGCAGCGTTCCCCCTTTGAATTGCTAGACTAATTCTTTGTCCGAGGTAGCTGCCAGCTCTTCGGTCTCCTGTGATGTCGACTAACCTTTTTGTTATTTCCTTAAAGAGCCTTAAAGCGCTAGGACCCCACTTTTAGCTTTTTCAGCCCCTTCATTATTATATATAAGTATTCTTTTTATAAAATAATATAATGAATTCTATTAATAAATTATTTTTGGATAAATTACTAATACTTCATTAAAAACGCGTGCGATCCTCATAAGGATTCGCATCTTGTAATGGATAGCGTGATCTACATTTTGTGTTAACGCCATCTATTGACACATCTAAAAAACTTATTGTTAGACTATACATCTTATATCTTACCTAGGGTCTCAAACTATCTCCATATCAAATTTCACTCAAATCGGTTTAGTGGTTTAACAAATACACAGTCCCGGCTTTTAAGCTGCACAACTCCCGTTCCCGTGGGATTTTCAGGATAGCAACTATTGTTTTCTAATGTTTACGCGAATTTCACTCATTATAATAAAACAATTTTTTACGGATTTTATCGCGGTTTATTAAGATTTTTACAAGCCCGACGTTTCGGATACTTTACAGCAACCATGGTCACGGGAGGACTGAGGTGTCATACGTCCTATTATTACAAAGTTATTCGAAACTACCCTATGATACATCAATATTTTGGTCAGTCCTATCTACGCAGAAAGTGCTAACTGTATCTTTAATCTGTGACATATTATGCTTGGATTTTGATTTGATAATTTTAATAATGGGATCCCAAGCAGGTGGTAGAAGCCAGCCATCTTCTCTATTGAAATTAGGATGTTTTTTAATTTCAATAGCCTCACGGATCATCCTTGGTTGGAATCTGTGTTCTTTTGCGAGGACTTGTGGTTTATCAAATCTGATATAATGGCGAGCTTTGTCAAGACTATGTTCACAGATGGCAGACTTAGTGTAGCGACGGTGTTTTAAATCAGCTATATGTTCTTTCACGCGAGTTTTAATAGATCTTTTAGTTTGGCCTATATAGGAGAGACCACAGTCACAATCAAGCTTGTATACTCCTGCATCTTGTAAGGGTATTGAATCTGGACGTCAAATATCTAATTCCTTCATGTCCCAAACCACCCAAGCTGTATGGGTTGCCGAAAATACACAAGGCTAATGCTCCATTACGTCCAATTGTAAGCCAGATCGACTCACCAACTTATAGACTGGCTAAACATGTGGCCCAAGTACTGTCACCACTGCGTGGACAAACTAGAGCACATACACGGGATTCTTACCACTTTGTTAATGAGATCAAACACCTACGTCTCAGCGACAATGAAACAATGGTTAGTTTTGATGTGCAATCTCTTTTTACCTGCCTACCTGTGGAAGATTGCATAACAATAGTAAGAAGAAAGCTAAGAGAAAATGACATGCCAATGGAATATGCTGACCTTTTGGAACATTGCCTTACATCTGGCTATATGTTGTGGAATAATTATTTCTACAAGCAAGTAGATGGAGTGGCCATGGGCTCACCAGTATCCCCTGTTGTTGCCGACATATTTATGGAGGACTTCGAGGAGACTGCTCTGCAAACTTCGCCCATAACACCCAGGTTCTACAAGCGGTACGTAGATGATACTTTCACAATATTACCATCTGATAAAGTAACCATATTCTTAGACCATCTTAATTCCATTAATTCCAAAATTCAATTCACAATGGAATTAGAAGAAAATAATTCTCTAGCCTTCTTAGATGTATTAGTTATCCGTAATCCCAACAATACCTTAAGCCACACAGTGTATAGGAAGCATACCCATACGGATAAGTACCTAAACGTCGAATCTCACCACCATCCAACACAGTTAGCTACCGTGGGTAAATCTTTGTTTCAGAGAGCACAAGGGATCTGTGATGAGCAACACCTGGAGACCGAACTTCAACATGTCAAGCAAGTACTGCGTGACAACAAGCTTCGGGTACCGCGTCTCCGTCACAGTGAACGTGTGAAACCAACCACCGTCGAGCGAGTACCTGCAGTTCTCCCGTTTATTAAAGGCGTCACTGACAAGATTGGCTTCATCCTAAAGCGAGCTTCTATAAAAACTTATTTCAAGCCGCCAAAAAAGATAAGTCAATTCTTACCATCTGTCAAGTGTCATATACCCTTACAAGATGCAGGAGTATACAAGCTTGATTGTGACTGTGGTCTCTCCTATATAGGCCAAACTAAAAGATCTATTAAAACTCGCGTGAAAGAACATATAGCTGATTTAAAACACCGTCGCTACACTAAGTCTGCCATCTGTGAACATAGTCTTGACAAAGCTCGCCATTATATCAGATTTGATAAACCACAAGTCCTCGCAAAAGAACACAGATTCCAACCAAGGATGATCCGTGAGGCTATTGAAATTAAAAAACATCCTAATTTCAATAGAGAAGATGGCTGGCTTCTACCACCTGCTTGGGATCCCATTATTAAAATTATCAAATCAAAATCCAAGCATAATATGTCACAGATTAAAGATACAGTTAGCACTTTCTGCGTAGATAGGACTGACCAAAATATTGATGTATCATAGGGTAGTTTCGAATAACTTTGTAATAATAGGACGTATGACACCTCAGTCCTCCCGTGACCATGGTTGCTGTAAAGTATCCGAAACGTCGGGCTTGTAAAAATCTTAATAAACCGCGATAAAATCCGTAAAAAATTGTTTTATTATAATGATAGCAACTATATTAAGTCCTACGATATAGTTCCAAAGTATCTTCATACCAAATCTCACCCAAATCTGTTCCGTGGTTTAGAAGATAGACAGACCCGGGTTTTACCCACATAGGTCCCGTTCCCGTGGGATTTTTAGGATAAAAACTATTTTAAATTCTACGTTTAGTTCCAAAGACTCTTCATATCAAATTTCACACAAATCTGTGCCGTGGTTTAGAAGATAGATAGTCCCGGAGTCTAACGCGCATTGTTCCCATTCCCGTGGGATTTTCAGCATAAGATTTATTTTAAATCCTACGTTAAATTTCGAAGTACCTTCATATTAAATTTCACCCAAATCTGTTCCGTGGTTTAGAAGATAGTCAGTCTCGGGGTATTACCCGCATGGATATATGCGGGTAATACCCCGAGTTCCCGTGGGATTTTCAGGATAAAAACTATTTAATGTCCTATGTTAATTTTCAAAGTATCTTCATATCAAATTGCACCCAAATCTGTTCCGTGGTTCAGAAGATAGATAGTCCCGGGGTTTTACCCGCATAAATCCCGTTCCCGTAAGATTTCCGGGAAAAAAACTATCCTATGTCCTTTCTCGGGTTTTAAGCTATCTTTGTGCCAAATTTCATCCAAATCGGTTTAGCGGTTTAGGCGTGAAGAAGAGACAGACAGACAGACAGACAGAGTTACTTTCGCATTTATAATATTAGTAAGGATATATTATGATGTATTTATATACGATTGTAATCACAACGAAAATATATATATTATTATCACTACTCAAACATAGACTTTGACACAAAAAGATAGGTAAAAGATATCAGGAAGGAAGGAAAGAGAGGAAGAGGTAGACTGAGAAGGACTTATAAGGAGTAGATTAAAGAGAATAAAGGAGGAGGTAAAGGAATTGATAGATAGAAGGAAGAATTGGCAATTACCTCACCAACAAGAACAAGGTTCTGAAATGAGGGAGACTAACGCCGAATACTCAAACGAATCTCAAATGTAAGACGTACTTAAACTCATGCTACGACGTGTCAGATTCAAAGAAAAAAGAGAGACAACACCAGTTTAAGTACGTCTTAAATTTGAGATTCGTTTGAGTATTCGGGCGTTAAACTATTTAAAACAGGATATTTATCATGTTATTCACTTTTATTTGGCGGACCTCGATATTTCGACATTATCTACGAGTGTTTTATTCACGAGTTGAATAATATATGTAATTATTTGTTAGTAGCTCTTCTAACTGCTCTTCGCAATATCACACGCCTTTATATTAAAACACCTCCAAAATGAATAGTCTATTATTTTTCTAGATAATGGGGCTAACCAATTCGAAAATACTAGTAATATTTCAAATTTGACTCGTAATTCCGGAGAACAAACAATATTTTCAGTTTAATATTAGTGTCGAGTGTCTTACCAAAAATGTGCTTTACATATTGAATTGAAAACTTATTTAGCCACGTTGAGTACTTTTTGGCATAGACATAAATACTGTCGATATTATAAGTCTATGCTTTTTGGTAGAGGAAAATCTTCTTAAATACGTCATAAAATTATGACGTCATAATGAAATTATTATTTTTTGTGAAAAAAATATGAGGAATATAATTTTGTGATCCAAAGACCTCGTTCTTTATTAAAATATAGAATTACATTTTCAGGGCAAATGTGTTCGCTCATTGGTTTCGTGGAGGCTATGCTGCCGGTTATTTACGCGCCCTTGTACAGTCAACTATACTCCAACTACTCCGTGACTATACCCGGATTGTTCTACATTGTGGGCGCCTGCATGACCGCTCCAGCGATATTTATATTCCTGTAAGTATTTTAAGATTATTTATCAATTATTAAATATTTTAAGATCATTTTGATTAGGAGAAAATAAAAGCCACGTAATGTTAAGTGGCCGCCAATGACCACAATCAATTATACGGAGGAATAGCTTAGGGAATTCATTTCGTAGTTCATATAAAGTAAAATATCATCATAATTATCATAAATATCATCAGCCTTTTTCCTTCCACGCCCCCTTTTAATGGACGCCAAGATAAGCAAAACATGCTACCAATTAACAAGTCGGATGCATTCTACCAATACCAGGAATAAATAAAAAAACGTACCTACTTCTTCGGTTTACGTACGATAATTTTACCTGAAAACGTCATAGTGCGCCACAAGCCGATCGCTTAGGCCGATCGTGCCTCTCTATCGCTTGTTCCGCGCTCTCGCTTGCGCTCTCGGCTCTGGCGGAATGTGACAATGACTATTATATTTCGTGCGTGCAGCCGGCGTACATTAATTAATTAATATATATATTTACAATAATTATATAAGGTTTGGTAAAATCAATTACGGAAACTTTGGGCACGTGATCTACTGCTTGTGTAAAGACGATTAGGCAAAAAAAAAATTAAATTCGAAAAAAAATATATATTTAAAAAAAAAAAAATGCTAGAAATGAAATCTATTGCATTAAATCGTCCGCCCGCAATTCATACATACAAGAAAGGTATACAAAATTAAATTATATTACAAGAAATAAAATCTATTGCATTAAATCAACATCGCGCAATAAATAAACACAAGGTCATCGGGTTCAAGTCTCGACAGCTGATCGACTTATGTAACGGGGTTTTAACGATTTCATTCACGTTTTAAGAATTAAGACTGCCAGATTGATAGCAACATACACAATTTTTTTAGGCAACCCATATGCAATATATTTATTAATATATTAAATTGAGTATAAAATAAGTTTCATCCAATAACCAGCTCGGTGAAGGTCCTCTTTATATCGCTATAATCAAAAGTCAACTAAAACGCTCAATAATATCTTTAGCGCCTTCTCACACGAGCCGGTTGCCGGGTAACCGGCGCCGGGTATCCGGTAGCGAAGTGTATGGGCTTGCCGGCCAAATCACGCCGGTACGTGTGAAAGCTGCCATACACGCCTAAACACTTCGCTACCGGATACCCGGCGCCGGCTACCCGGCAACCGGGACGTGTGAAAAAGCGCTTAGGATCATTAAATATACGTATATGCAATGTTATGCAAATAGATGACTATTTGCATAACATTGCATACTACAATAATAATATTTATAAACAAATTAAGGAAAACTTGATTGATATACTGTTATTTGTTGTGTATCACAAAAAGATGGAATGCTGGTTGACCTTTGAGTTATCACGAGGCCGGTTCGAGTTAGATGCGAGTTTGGTGTTCTTTAAAGTTATGTCCGGTTATGAATAGGCTAATGCTGAAAGTTTGGTTTCAAATCAGTGAAATAAGGGATGAACCGTAAGTGGTGATGAGGTAGTGCCATGCTGCTTTGGAGCCGAATTGGGGTAGCACTCTCGCTCACATAATACCGGCGTCAAGTGATAGTCGCGTTTCGTGCGGCTTGTGAGATTCCGATGGCCCATTGGGGGGATAGTGAAAAGGAGGGCAACGCATCTGCATAACTTTTGATTGTGAGGATGTCTATGGGCGTCGATAGTCACTAAGGCTCCGTCTGCTCGTTTGCCCTCCTATGTTATAAAAAAAATAAACAGCCGGCAATCAAAACCAACAATTATATATTATGTTAAAGTCAAACAAAATTAGGCCTATTAAATAAAGCTTATTATAATACCGACATTATGACTCATTTTGTATCTCATAAAGGTCATGCAGGTTTTTAATCAGATAATTTGCGTAAATTCGCGTATTTTGACCGTGATGATCAATCAAATGCTTTTGGTCAAGTTGGTGGTCAAGTTGGTGGTGGTGATCATAGATATACCGGGTGTATTTTGAACGCTTGCAATGATTTAACCCTAATAATATACTATTTATATACTATATAATTCATATAACCATTTATCTCAGAAACGTTTTTTTAAGAGTTTACCGGTGGGAGGGAAGCGCTGTGCCGCGCTCCCGGCTGCATGGGTACCACCATCTTGCTTGTTTCTCCCGTCAAACTGCTTTGCTGTGTTTCGGAGAGAAGGGCAAGACAGGCAGTGTAATTACTGGCACCGAGACTTAACATCTTATGTCTCAGGATAGGCAACACATAAATAAGTTGCCTGGGCTCGTTCCAGGTAAACTAGTTTATGTTCATGGGCGACGTCGACCACTTTTCATAAGGTGGCACGTTTGCCAGTTTGCCTATCCAACTAACATAAAAAAAAATAAAAAAATTAGGACTTATGTATTTTGCAAACCCGCACCCTAATTACGTATTTCAAAGCAACCACAGCGCGACAGCCACGCGATAGCAACGCAACAGCAGAGCGACAGCGACCGGTCGAGAGGTTGCAAAAAGAAACGTATTATCTAAGTTTATCGTCTGCTATCTGCTCACTAGCCGCTAATGCCTAGCTAATGCACTTTTACTAGCGCCACCAGCAGCCAGGTAGCAATGAATGGAACTACAAAACGTCAAACACTTAACACACTTCAAATACTTTTAAATTTTAATCAATTTTAATGTAAATACTAAATATGGGGTACATACATATGTAATAACTAATAAGTAATAACTAATATTCAAAGAGTATATAAACACTATGCTAATATTATTCTGTGATCTGCCGGCCTACTCTTGACACTCGATCCTATCGAAATTTAGGATTGGGATCGAAAATATGCTACAATAGCGCACAATTACAGTGAAATTTAATGTGATGAGGAGTTTAAGAGATATTATCGCCTCAGCAAGGAGCTTTGAAGTTATTCATAGCGATTTGGATTTGTATCTACTAGTATCTGCGGGTTATAAGGTATGTCAATAGAAATATCTATAATTAATCTAACCTCTTCTATAGTTCATCTTTTCTCTTTATTTACGGCCTATGTACAGTGAGTTGTAATTACTACAGTAATAATAGTTCAATGTATATGTAGGATACTTGAAAAATATATCTCAAATTATTTTATTATTGATTGGTTCTACATTGTTCTTCATATTATGTGATACCTATCTATTAATATAAATAAAATAAGTGCTAATTATAATAATCTATTTGACTTATTGAGCTACATAATAATATTTGCATTAATTTCAGATTTTATGAAAACTTCCATATGACATAGTAAGTGCTATTGTTGGTACTCATATGGCTCTCATACGTCCAGCCCAAAATGAGAGGTTTTATAATAGAAAAGGATTTCACTTAAGAAATGTTTTAAATGTAAGTTGACTCTTGGATTCTGTAATTGTATAAGTTAGTTTTAATAATGCCTTTTGTTTTATAAATACCTTTAAATTGTATATAGGTATTATATTGATATAATATATTATACAATTTAAACAAATTAATTATATATGTTAATAGATATAATATTCTTTTAGTAATACCACAGTATAAGAAGTCATAATACCTTTAAATTGGCAAATTACATAAAAATTATAAAGGAATCTTAGAATGTGTTCTTTCCTTTTTAAATTTTGGGGAAGTTGTTTATTCACTTGTTAAGTCTAAGTTAAAATCATAATAAAGTGAGCATTTGTTTCATACATGAATATTATAATGCAATAATTATTTATTATGTTTTAGGAGACTCGGGCTATGCCCAAAGAACTATTGTGATGAAACATATTTGGATGCTCCGGCTGGCTCACCTGAAGAACACTACACCAAATTTAATTGTGTGGGACACTATACAGTAAAGCATACTATGGGTGTTCTGAAGTATAGGTGGCAATGTCTCCTAGGCCACAGGGTCCTTCTCTATCATCTGGACACAGTTATTAGAATTATAAATGCTTGTTGTGTTTTACACAACATTTGTAATGAAGCAAGCTTGAGTCAAAAAGACAGTGAGGATACCATACCACCTACTTAGTAGCACAGACAGCACCCAGGAAACAAGTAGACAGGAACTTCCAGAGTTAGTGTGCGTGAGCTATAATAGCTATAAGTGTTTTTAATGTTTTCATTAAACTCTTGTTAAACTATTATTTGTTTTTTTTAACTATATTCTATATTTTTGGTCATTGATTGATATACTTAATCAATATTACAATCACAGTATTTATAAAAATAAGTAAGTAACTAAAATACTTAACAATAACCCTTTTATTCTCTTTTAACCTAAGGTAGCAATATTTAAATAAATCACAATATTTAGCTTCTAATATTTAAATGTAACACAGTTTTTATTTCCATGTGTATATTAAATTTTTGGTCATTGATTGATATGGTAATCATACCTACAAACACGGTATTATAAAAATAAGTACTAAAATACTTAGTAACAATCAGTCTTTTATTATCTTTTATCCCAAGGTAGCAATATTTAAATAAATCACAGTATTCTGTAAACAAATTAAGCCTATGTTTATGAGTAAAATACCTCATTTTCAATAAGACCAATCACTAAAATACATAACAATAATAATTTGTATGTGGTCTGTCAGAACTTGAGGTGTTATTTTGGAAAGCCTTGGCACCAGCATTACTGGTAAATTAAGAAAGAAGATGATTTCTAATTTTTTTTGTTTACTTTGTTTTGAGCTATTTTGAAATTTGATGTCTATTCAAAATTGCACGTAAGATTTTTTTATAACAGCAATACACATTATGCCAGAATGTATAATTTATTTGCCGTTTAATGCTTTACAAAATAAGTTTAGGTTTAATTTAAGGAACTAGGTACATTATAAAAGATAATAATTCATTATTGGAGACATATTTTAATTAAAAAAAAACATAAAACATCATATTGTGTTGAATTTTATTTTGTTATTATATTTTATTATACACATCACATCGGTCATCGCTTCCAATTTCAAA
This sequence comes from Helleia helle, assembly GCA_963853865.1. Lineage (NCBI taxonomy): Eukaryota > Metazoa > Arthropoda > Insecta > Lepidoptera > Lycaenidae > Helleia > Helleia helle. The sequence continues at coordinate 9,938,538 of OY971433.1, read as the reverse complement.
ATCAATCGTAAACTCGATTTGTTCAAGAATACCAATATACTCCAGATTGGAACTGGAACTGGATTGAATTCATATTGTTGTGAGATTGGAATTGCAGTCAAGAGTAGGCCGGCAGGAATCCTACTGTTAAGTCGCAAAACTCTTGACTTTTATATAGTACTTAGATCAATTTAATTTCATAAGTTAAAATCCTTTGAATGTCTGTTAAGAGATTGAAATTCCCAGTCGGACAAGTTGAATGCTTTGGCTTCCTCACGTAGTCGACGTCTCAGTGAGGCTGTGCTCCTGGTCTCCTGTCTTATCTCCTCAGCCTCTAATGCAACCATCAAAAGAAGTGCACGAGCCATTGTTTTAAAATTATAGTTTCTTTTTCAATAACACTGCCACTTAAAATCGAATAGGGTAAGTTCAATAAGAGTCACACAAGATAATATTACGCCTAAAATGTCTCTAACAGTCTTTTTCGATCACTAACCAAGTATTTTAAACAGTTTATATAGTAAGCAGACGAATAGCAACAGGCTTGCAGACACTACTTTAGTTGTTGTTAAAAAATCGCTGTTTGACATTTCAATCTGCTGTCGCGGGCTGCTAAATAGTTTACGTAATACCAAACCGTCAGCCAAACATACCAAAAAATGCATTTTTAGTTCCTCGGTCGCTGTCGCTTTGCAGATGGCGTTGCGGTCGATTATTTGAGCTTGTTGCTGTCGCGTTGCTAATAGGTAATACAAAATATGATTTTGACAGCAGATATTGTGCAATTTTTGCCTGTTGCTTGTAATTTCAAGATACGTAATTAGCCTGCCGCAGTGTATGTATACAAATCGAACAGCGAACTCTGTCAGCTGATGCAGTCCGCTGGCCGGCGTGAACCATAAAACAATTACATTGCCGTTTTTTTTAAACGATTATTTCAAATCATTATCATCAAATTTCTTTAACATTATCGGCCAAATACTCAAACGAATCTCAAATTTAAGACGTCCTTAAACTCATGCTACGACGTGTCAGATTCAAAGAAAAAAAGAGGGACAACACGAGTTTAAGTACGTCTTAAATTTGGGATCGTTTGAGTATTTGGGGGTATGTTTACTAAACCGGATTATACAAAAAAAAAGCAACCAAAAAAAAATGCGTTTTTTTCACTTGTATCATATCAGGCTATGCCAACACTATCATACCTCTTCGTTTTTGCAAGCGTTCCAAATACTATACGGATTTAAATAAAAAAATGTATAACCGTTCCTAGTACCAGCCTGTCATACTAGTTGTGATAGTCAGTAAAAAAACCTTAGCCCAATTAATTCTACGTTTTATGATTGACGGTTGGTGTAGTGGTACGTAGATATCATGGGTTTGCATTCTACCAAGTACGAACATATTGTATAATAAATACATTTTCCTTATAATATCTTACATTAATTTTAGTTTCTATTACAAGTAACGCAAGTTTTTATTAGCTTACCACGGCAGAAGGCTAGCGTGATGTGTAAATATTCATCAATGTATGTAACAATATTAGTTTTAAATTTTAAAATGTACTTTAAAAAACAAGATTTCTTTTCTATTAAAATGTTGTTCATGAAATCTGAAATATCCAAATCAGCTGAATTGTCTGGTTTGTATTTTGTATATCTGGACGACATTGTAGCCTCGGAAATTATTAAATATTATATAAATTACCGAACCATTAAAATATTTGAAATGACCAGGATATTCTAACGACATTTAACTTTCGTACATATCTTTGAAATTATGATAACCAGACCTTGATACATGACCTTATATGGAATGTAGTATTTATGTTAAAACGGGTTTCGTATTTTAAAGGTTTTATACATAATAACATACATAATATTGAGGATTAGTCAAGGTGATTGCACATTTGTCCAAGTCGAGAATTCCTAAGCTGTTTAGATAAAGGAATACTCAAAAAACGTTTGTATCGAACCCCATGCAAACCTCATGTGAAATTATTACATTTTTTATCTTTTTATTTATTTATTTATAATAAGGACAACCAATGGTAGGTATACAATAAGTTTTAAGTTGATATCTTAAAACAAGTAAATCCAATTACAGGTCATCACGGCTAGTTATTAGTTTATAAAACAGAGTTTTTAAGAGTTTTAAAATCACCATATTTAAATGAACCTTTTTTTATATAGAAGTATTGTAAAAGTGCAATTATATAATTTGTTGTGCATTTGGTATTTATTGAAAAAATACAATTACGCGGATCCCTGACTTTTCTACGAAACCTATTCCTGAAAATATCACTGACCAAAGTCTCAGCGTCCCAAGTAGCATGCGCTGAACGCGATGTGTTTTATGTCGTCTCTTTGCGATTTTTATAATAACTGTATAATTAGCCACCATAACACAACGTTAACCTAGCCCCGTGTTGCTCAGTTGCACTTGTGTTACGGGCACTAGGAACGGAAATAAATTTAAAAAAATTGTCCAGTAGACAACTGAACGGCCGTCATTTTTTTTTTTAGTAGATATAGGAAAATTTGCATTCGGGCCCATTTTAAATTACCATAAACGAGTTTACCCGTTTATACTTTAAAAGAATATACTTAGTATAAATAAAATAAAAATAAAATTGTCTTTATTTTATACTAGACTAAGCATATGTTAGTTATATTCCGCAGTGGATGGATGTTGATGATGATGAAGCTAAGAAAGAATAAATTGTTATAAACAGTATGGTATATCTTGTGTGTGTGATCCCTCATCCCGCAAACCGTGCACGATTGCTCTGTCTAGACGCGTCCGTTGGCCTACTATATGACTTCTTATACTGTGGTGCTACTGTCACGCCGCTTCATTGTGCCGAACGTAAGTAGATGCGTTATATAGATATTTATCTACAGTAAAGCGCTGTGAGAGTGACGTTCCATGCGTAATGAATTAAAATATATCTATATTTTAAATTATGACATTCATCATCATCACCATCAGCCTCTATCCATCCACTGCTAAACATAAGGACCCATCAATAAACACCAAAACAGAAATGTTATTGCTTTCTTTTATTTTGCTTCCAGGAATCATTCTTACAAATTGGCACTTCATATTTCACCATTTTAACTTAAAAACAAATATGATGAAAAGCGCGTGTTGTTTTGACACTAATTGAACGTTTCCAAGACAATGGTTCTGTCTCTGTTCATACCTGTGCTTACAGTTCATACTTAGTGACGCGCGCTCTATATATTATGTCTATATTATGTATACTCCTATGTGGGTTCCTGGCAGTAGTCGATAACTATTTTGTTATCATTGAGGAATAGTAAATTTGATTTGATGTCTTTGCTATTTAAAAAATTAAGGCGCACCATATTCATTGTAATAATATCTTAGTCATAACTAGATGATAGCTTACAATGCCTAGATTTGTAATCATTAGGTCCCTTTAGTTGAATGTCCAGAAGTGGACGATAGTAAGTTGATAGTGATTACGGTGAACTCGCACAATCTTATAATGTAAGTCACATGTAGTAAGTATGAACAAAGGAAAGACATGTTGGATTTTTTAAATTAAAACCTGTATTGTTTCAGATACATGTACAAGATGCATAAAAATGAACAGAGAGACGTTGTGGAGAATCCAGACACAAAAGAAATACATGCTCACGAAAATTATGTCTCGGAGTTGTAGTTTTCGAAATCAATCATCATTTTCATCAGCCTGGATTCTTACAAGAGCAATGCCAGGGTCTTCTTTTCAATAGAAAATATACTCTCGGTTATTGTGGGTAAGAGCCCAGGGCCCAGGGCCGCGTAATTTATATCCTCATTGCGCAGGTTATGGGTACTTTCTGATGTTAAAGTGACACTTTATTTAGTCTAAGTTAGTCCCCATAAACTTATAATACCCGAGACCTATAAAAGACTTAAGACTTTGTTAACGCTTCGTAAAGTAGCGGAATAGTCGACCATTAAACAAAGAACCAAGACACTGCAAAGAAAGTTTCTTTGCAGTGACATATTTTGACAGATCCTGTTTCGAAAATTTTGATAGAGCTCTAGTGGTGTAGTTTAATAATTGAGGATAAAAATTTGTGATTTTTTTCCTAACCACGCTTGGCCTTTTAGGTTTAATTAAATACGGCGACAGCTGTACACTTTCAGATTTATGCAGCTTTTGCTATTGCAACTGAATTGTCAATTGACTGTTGGAATCATCGAATCGCAGTCGGGTAATATATCATTCATTTATTACCAACTGCGCAAAGTGTTGTTTTTTGAGTGTATGAAGATATAATAATATTTCTTTGACATGCTCTATAGCCTGAAAGTATAGATTAAGTAGTAGATTTCTTTAAACACAGTTCACTATAACAACACAGTCGGGTTTTGTATTCTTTTTCAACCATCGATTTGATAAAGAAATGCTTTAATCTAGACAGAACTATAACTACTTGGTTTGCTGTATAATTAAATAGTGAAGTGTTTTTAAATAAGATATTAAACAGCAATGTAAGTATAAAATGTTTGCACGCCTACTAAGAATTATGTCAGCGTATCGGCGAACCATATTGCTAGTAGGGTATTAGGCTGTACACAATACCAAGTTTTGAGAAGGAAACCCATACAGAGTGAGACATTATATGTATATCGCTTATTCTTATGGTCTTTATGATGAATTAAAGTAGCTGATGAGATGAGTAAATAATTAGTTAATTATTGTGTCTATGGTAAAACAAACTCTTGCATGGTCAAAAATATGAAGGTTTTATAAAGATAAACTGTTGTTAGCGATAGTCGGTTGTATAATTGCGGCTCTACACTCTCGGTCAAGAGCATTTGCTATATCGCGCCCGGGGCCTCTCGGTCCGACTATTAATATATAAATGATAGGATGAAGCTGGCGAGCGCTACCATATACACTGTCGCGCTCGCCCTGCCTCGGACTGTCTAGGGGAGAATGTAGAGCCGCAATAATATATTATTATGCATTTTCTTTGATTTTGAATGGAATGCTGTCGAAGTTGAATATCATACAAGTATTGACATTTGAGATTATCTCATATTATATAGAAATATTATGAGCTCATAATGTGAATACTTGAAGAAGATTTAATAGCTGTGACACTATTTGTAATATTCAGGATATACGTACGTACGTACAACTGTACTTTATGATATGATATAATAAATGTAATGTACTAACTTTTACACGTAAGTTTTTGTACCATTACTGCAAAAGAAATTATAAATCGATCAAGTTAATACTTGTATAACTTGATACGTGATACTTTCACTCAGGTGAAACTTAATAAATCTTGTATATTTATTTTGTTAACTAACATTTAGATAACATGTAAACTTTAGAAATTGTATAAATAGTTTTAATAAAATTATTAAGAAATATAAATATTGTTATAAAATTGAATATTTTTTTCCAACCCCAAAATTATTGTCTTGTAATGTTGTTTTACATACGTACTGAATAATCGTAGGGATTGAAGTAAAACGTCCTTGTTATGAGTACTACTTATGTAGGTACACGCGTTAGAAGTTATACTCCTTAAAGAAAAATACATAGTACAATTTCATTACACTGTAACCTTTTTGCTTATTGTGTAGTTAATAACTATATCTTCTTCTATACTGGCATTATGTGAAAATTGTTCTATAGTTAACTTCACACTGTCGGTTTTTTTCGTGATGCGGGTAAAACCCCAGGACTTTCTATCTTCTAAACCACGGAACAGATTTGGGTGAAATTTGATATAAAGAAACTATGGAACTTAACGTAGGGTATAAAGTTGTTATCCTGAAAATCCCACGGGAACGGTAAACTATACGGGTAAAACCCCGGGACGAACTATCTTCTAAACCACGGAACAGATTTGAGTGAAATTTGATATGATGATACTTTGAAACTTAACGTAGGACTTTATATATTAGTGCCATCTGTTTATAAATTGGTGAAATAAAATAATTGCTATCCTGAAAATCCCACGGGAACGGGAACTATGAATGCAGGTAAAACCTCGGGACTGACTATCTTCTAAACCATGGAACAGATTTGGGTGAAATTTGATATGAAGATGCTTTGAAATCTAACGTAGGACATTAAATAGTTGTTATCCTGAAAATCTCACGGGAACGGGAACTATGTGGGTAAAACCCCGGGGCTCTCTATCTTCTAAACCACGGAACGGATTTGGGTGAAATTTGGTACGAAGATACTTTGGAACTTAACTTAGGACTAAAAATAGTTTTTATTCTAAAATTCTTACGGGAACGGGAGTTGTGCAGCTAAAACGCCGGGACTATGTATTTGGTAAACAACTGAACCGATTTGAGTGAAATTTTATATGGAGATAGTTTGAGACTCAAGGCATAAGATGTATAAGTGTAACAAGAAGTTTTTTAGACGTTTCAATAGATGGCGTTAACACAAAATGTAGATCACGCTATCTATTACAAGATGCAGATCGCATCTTTATATAGCACGCGTTTTTTATGAGTACTGTTTCCGTATATTAGTAATTTATACAAAATAATTTATTAATAGAATTCATGATATTATAAAAAAGGAATACTTATAATATATTATAATAAAATATATGAATAAAAAATATAATATTTCTTTTTCGTAGTTTTTTTTGCTGGTACATAGTAGGTACTAATTTGAATTGAAATATTGATGTATCATAGGGAAGTTTCGAATAACTTTGTAACATTAGGACGTATGACACCTCAGTCCTCCCGTGACCATGGTTGCTGTAAAGTATCTTAAACGTCGGGCTTGTAAAAATCTTTATAAACGGCGATAAAATCCGTAATTTAAGTTATTTAAATAAAATAAAAATTTAATTCTAAATTAAATAAATATATTTTATAAAAACGTACTATCGGGCCTTACAGTGGAAGTTAATAGTATTCTTTGAATTACAATAGTTTGTAAAATGCAACCATATTATTTGAAAAAAAAAAATTAAAAAAAAATACTTCTTACATGCGGACGAAGTTGCGGGTAAAACCTATGAAATAATATACGGTACTTACATTAAAAAAATCAATTTTGTCTGTCTGTTTGTTTCGGTTAATCTCTGAAACGACTATATAACGACGAGAGGCATATAGCTGATGTTATAAGGTGTAACTTTGGCCATAAAATTAATCATCATCAATCCGAACGGCTGTAAATCTAAGTAAACGCGGGCGAAGCTGCGGGCAACAGCTAGTCATCTATATGTGGGGAACTATTGTTAGCTGTATGTTTCTATGTTAAGGTGTATCTGTGAAAGTGCTTTAGCTGTTGTTCCTCCACAAAATTTAATAATTAAATCATTTATCGTACTGCTAGCACCTAGTAAACATAAAAAATAAATACAAGAATTTATTTTAAAATACATTTTAGACCTTAGTAACCAAAACTACGTTCAGATTTAGGAGATCTGCTTGTCTGTCAGACCCAGGTGAACGAATGACGTTGACTATCGAATCGTTTGTATGTCAGTTGTATAATAAGATATTTTGGATTATTTTTCAATCTTTCAAGTGGTACAACCCGTTCCAAAATTAAAATAAACATTTCTCCAAAATAAATAGCCTTTCTCGATAATTGAGCTATCGTATTCCGGAGTTTCAAACAAACAGACAAACTTTTAGACTTTATTATTTCAGTATATACAAACATCTGGTACCTCTCATTTCCAGGAATAATGCCTGCGGGGAAATCTTTTCCTTCTTAATATCTCCAGGAAGGGTTCAATGGATGGAATATATTTTCCTTATCCTGTCGACTTTATCCCAAGGGTAATTAAACAAAAAACCAAATTCAGATACATTTTGAATAACGAGAGAAAAAAAATATTTTTATTCAAAGTATTGAGGAGTCTTAAAAATTCAAGTACGTATTATATGTGAGAAGTAAATAATAAATTAATTAATATTAGTCAACAATCACACCGCGTTAACTAGCCCCGTGGTAACTTATTTTTCATGCACTAGGAACGGAAATAAAACGATATTTTTAATAATACTCTTCACGACCCGCTGCAGATATCTAAATTCATACAAATTATCTGCACTTTTTTATGTCATAAAGAGCCAATGGAGCCTTATGGTGACTACCAACGCCCATAGACATCCGCACAACCAAAAGTTATGCAGATGCGCTGCCCTCCCTTTCACTATCCCCCCTCCCCAATGGGCCATCGGAAACTCACAAACCGCACAAAACGCGACATCATAGCTGTCACTTGACGCCGGTGTTATGTGAGCGAGAGGTCCACCACCCAAGTCGTGCAAGCCCAATTCGGCTGCAAAGCAGCATCGCAGGTAGTGCCATGATGCTTTGCAGCCTTGCGGGCTTGTGCACTTGGCGGGATTCGTACCCCCGACCGCTGCGTAAAGTGTCTAACCACTTATCCAGCCAGGTGTCACAAGATGAGAGGCTACGGCTTCTTTTTCGAAGCTGTGTCTGACAGCCTTTTTTTCATAGGTACCGTAGGTGAGCTGATTACTCTTCTAAGTATCGCTCGTATCGTTCTTCAATTATTATGGTAATTACATCAGTAATACAGAGGTTTCTTCAGAATGTTTTCACTAGTGAGCAAGCGATGTCCGTTCAAGTCCGATCTTTAACAACTAGATGTAAGAGGAAGGGAATTAATAATACCAGCCTGTAGTAAATAATTAATGAGCACTAATGACAGATTTCGGCTGCTGAATTCGAAGACAAGAAAGGATACTTATACTTGTAAGACCAACGCACCTACTAATGATGTAGCTAGAGTCTATGGAAGTCGCTATCACATACCACCAGGTGTAACGACTGTCCGTTTGCCCCCTCTTCTATAAAAAAAGCAGCTAATGAACGGAGACTTTCAACCCGTGGATTAGAAGGTCATTGAAGGTAAGATAAAAAAAAATTAAAATGATAAACGGAAGAGTAATGTTGGAACATCATTAGTGAATGGTTTATTCTGATGCGTCACCGAGAGAGGCAATTTAGTAAATATAGACGGGCATTAAGGAAAATAAACAAACAATTAACACATTACAAACAGAACTCTATACGCTTTAACCTTGACCTGTTTAAGGGCAAAACATCGCGATTTAAAAATACCTATTAACTTATGGCTATATAATTCATAATCACTTTTTTGTCTAGACCGTTAAAGTACTAACAAGTTACTGCTTACATAGTGATGTTCTCTGAAACATTTGATTTGATTTGATTTTAGGTTTCAAAATAACATTTATCATGTGGTACCAATTTAACATTAAGACTTGTCCCAGCTTATTCTTGAGCATAATAAATAGGTACTCTCTCTATCATTGGGGCTCTATATATATGCGTTGTAGTCATGTAGTGGGAAAATACGAACGAGTGATAAAACAGAAGCTAGCGTCTAAATGAGGAAGTTCGGTCCCTTGCTGTGTGTCAGTCTTGTCTGTGGTGCAGATTTCAAGGTCAGGTCTTACTTATGACTTCAGGAATAGACATCATTGATGGTATTTGTATGAAGATTTTAGCGTCAATTACTAAATAGCAATGTTTTGTTTTAACGTCAGAGAAAGACTTAAGTCTTTAGATTGCTTTAGATATAAGATAAAAAGCTTTTAAAAAGCACAAAAAGCTTTTAAAAATCTGGGATTCGTTCTGCGCGTATGTAGGCCGTTTAATGACATAAATGCGATTATTAGTGTTTACTCTTCATATGTTCGAAGTGTTCTCGAGTATGCATGTCCTATCTGGTCCCCGCAATATAACATTTTTATAGATCGTTTGGAAAGGATCCAAAAAAAATTTATCAAACACATTCTTTATCGAAGCCGACAACCTTCCCTATCTTATTCTGAAGATTGCCACCTCAATAATCTACTTACGCTAGAGGAACGTCGTAAAATGCTTAGCCTTTCTTTATTATATGATATAGTGCATGGCCGCGTGGATTGTCCTGAACTTGTAAGCGCGATATCATACTGCGCACCCAGGCGTCGTACCCGACATACACCGCTGCTATATGTGCCAAAGTGTAGTACCAATTATTCCGCCAATTCTGTTCTGTCTAGACTACCTCGTCTATATAATGAATTGTGTAAGGACCTAGATATATTTGTAAATTCAAAACCTCAGCTAAAAAGTCATATAATAAGAGTTTTTAAAAATAAAATGTAAATTAGGAATCTCGTAGCAACATAAACGTAATAAATTCAATATAATAGGTACATACTAATAGTTAATTTTAATGTGTGTTTACTAATGTTTGTGATAACAGTACTAAGATGTTTAGATAGGGGAAACCTATTATTGGCCTTACTGTTAATATTACTTTAGATTATATGTATACGAATTGTAACGCTGTTGGTTTTCCAATAAATAAATAAATAAGATACAATATACTAAAGAATTTGACTAAGCCTCGATGATAACTTTAGTTTAAGAGCTTAGGTAAACAAAGGCAGTGCACATTTCTAAGGTGTAGGCTGTAAAGTTTTTGCTGACCTTTTTTTTTGCTCAGAGGGTCAGGAAATAGTCATGCAGAAATCAGAAATGAAACAAATTTTACGGATTTTATCGCAGTTTATTAAGATTTTTAAAGATGCAATTAGCACTTTCTACGTAGAGAGAACATTAAAATAATGATGTATCATAGGGAAGTTTCAAATAACTTTGTAACGTTAGGACATCTGTCACCTCAGTCCTCCCGTGACTGGCTTGTAAAAATCTTAATAAACCGCGATAAAATCCGTAAAAAATGTTTCATTATAATGAGTGAAAATTGTCCAAACATTGGAAAACAATATGCAGAAATCTTCTTCATTTGTATGAGGTAGGAAAAAATATTTCGTCCCCAAATATGCCGCGCCAAAAATCTGCCGCCCTAGACTCAAGCCCTCAGCCAGCTGTAAATCACCACTAAACGCAATTGGCTTTCTTAGGCTTTCGCATCAAATCAGGAAATGGGTCCCATTCCATGATTTCACCACGGGTCTACGGGCCAGTAGATATACGACCTACCGGTATGAGGGATGCGCTGTTCCGCGCTCCAGCTCCATGGGTACCACCATTTTGCTAATTTCTCCCGTCAAACCGCTTCGCTGTGTTTCGGAGAGAAGGGCAAGACCAGCAGTGTAATTATTGGCACCGAGACTTAACATCTTATGTCTTAGGATAGGCACCACATAAATGTGTTGCCTTTTTTTTTGTTATCACAGGGAAATTTTTACGCATGTACTATGTATGTATACTATGTAGAACACGCAATTGGGAGGGCCATACCCGTAAACTAAAACCACTGTGAGTGCCTTCAGCCGCTTTTTTAAATTTCGGATCTGCAGGCAACAAAATCACCTCAGCTACAGGCTGGCCCCGCTCAAATCTAGACTTCTCCTCGTAAGGGAGGACTGCCAGCTATTACTAAGCAGTCCCCGTGACGTTGTGTCATACTGGGCCCAGTATCCCACCCTAAACCAGACACGAGCGTAGGGGCGTTACTGGAGCTCCTACGCACCCCGGTTCGTCGCCCGTGGTGGTGGGCCTCGTCGGCGGCCTCCTCTCTCACCCACTCGTTGGCCTCCTTCATTAAGGTCCATGGCTCGTTGTCATCGAGTTTTGGGGTGATGACGTTCGGCGGGGACAAGTCACCTCCGATGACTGATGTCAGATCGCGACCCAGCACCGCCCATCTCGGGCACATCTCGAGGGTGTGCTGAACCAAGTCCACCCCCGCGCCACAATCAAGACACACTGTCACCGGTTCCCTGTGGGCCGTTCGACATAGCTATTCACCAAAGCAACCATTTGTGTCAGACGGAAGGTGAGGGGCTTACGCTTATGGTGTATCCACCACTTTAGGATGAGACACAGAGCAGCCGTTAGATTTTTGCCATACTGCTGCTATGCCAGATCCTCCCCAAACCTCCACATTACCGCCTCTTGCCCTAGTCGGCGAATTAGCAGGATCCCGTCCAAAGTAAGGCTCTTGCCGAGAGACCACCTATCCGAGACATGTTTAGTGTAGTTAGTGTAGTAGAGTGCGTCTCGGCAAGAACCTACGCTACGAGTTCCCAAGGGGGAAGGGGGGTCACTGGCCAGGGCAGTGACTGCCACCCAAGAGACCGTACGGTACCACCGAATCACCCTTACCGCGATGACCCGCTGCACCAAGCGTAGCTGGGCCTTATTCCTCGCGGTAAGGTGACCAGCGCAGATGGCTGCAACGTACGTTGCCATACTCTGGCAGATACCGGAGTATAGCTACCTGCAGGTGGCGCTGGGTCCTCCGAGGTTCGGAAGGAGTCTTCCCAGCGCACTTGCCGCCGGCACGATCTTCGGTCCCAACATTGAGAAATGTGGGCACAAAGCCCACCCACTGTCAGGGATGACCCCCAAATATTTGATATGGGGGCTCATCCTGACCCTCACCCCTCCGATATTAAGGGCAGCCACCGGTGGGTGTCTTTTCGCCCGGTCACCACTAAACACCAGCATAAATAAGTGCAGCACTTAGGCTTGGATGTAAAAGAAAACGGGCTTGCAAATTGCCAGAGAACCGACAGTACTAAATATTATCATTAAAATACACAGGAACTTTAGGCACCATAAAACTGCCTAAAGTTCCTGGTAATTAGAGCCTTGGTCCTGGTGATGGAGAAATGATGATTATGATAATAATAAATTCCATTACTGAGCTGAGTACATATTCATACAAATTGCATTAATGATAGGCACGTTGAACATACAACGGTAAATTTTAATAAGTACCCAGCTTCCTATATTCTATCGCAAATATGAGGTAAGTAATCTGTTCCGGTGTAAGGAAGGTTTAATACACCGCGAAATGAATACTAAATCAATGGTAAGGCAGATCACGCTATATTATCTATTAGCTGTTGCCCGCAGCTTCGCCCGCGTTTACTTAGATTTACAGCCGTTCGGATTGATGATGATTATTTTTATGGCCAAAGTTACGCCTTATAACGTCAGCTATCTGCCAGTAAAAGCCTCGTCAAAATCGGCTTAGCCGTTTCAGAGATTAACCGGAACAAACAGACGGACAAAAATGGTTTTTCTTAATGTAAGTGCAGTATATTATTTCATAGATTTTAACCGCGACTTCGTCTGCGTATAAGAAGTATTGTTTTAAATCTTATTTTTCGATTAAAGTAGTAGTAGCCATGATGCTTTGTAACCGAATTGGGCCGGCACAACCGTGGTGGTACCTCTCGTTCACATAACACCGGCGTCAAGTGACAGTTATGCTGTCGCATTTCCTGCGGTTTGTGAGTTTCTGGTGGCCCATTGGGAGGTATAGGAAAAAGGAGGGCAACGCATCTGCATAACTTTTGGCTGTGCCGATGTCTATGGGCGTCGGTAGTCACCTCCGGCTCCGACTGCTCGGTTGCCTCCATGTGACATAAAAAAAAATGGTTCCAATTTACAAACTATAATTAAACAAAAATTAAAACCGACTTCAAATAAATAAAAAAAAACTAAAAAGTAATAATATAATTTCCGTAATTTTTGTGCCTACAATTTATAATCAACTTGTTCTTCGACTAATATACAATCTTTGCGTTTACCACGTCATTATTGTTACTTTTGGAGTCGGTGTCAGCCAAGGTAGATAGGGAGGTAGGTACATCAACAAATAGGAGTCCATATAAAAAAAATATCAAACGCACTAGGCACCCCTACGATTTTCGAAAGTTCCCCTCGATTTCTCTGAGATGCCATCATCAAATCCTGGTTTCCTTATCATGGGACCATTTGGGAAGTATAACCTTTAGAACAAAAAAAGAATTTCCACCCGACGGTGACGCGGCACAGTCCCGCCACTAATACACAACCGACGCCAGGAGGCCGTGTGGTCACAGACTGCACGGTAGGCGGGGGGCAACCCCCCAATCAAAAGTGAGCCGAATGGGCTCACACTAATCCTTTGAAGCATTAGGGCCTTCGGGCCATTAGCATAGATCCATCCGAAAAAAAAAAAAAAAAAAAAAAAAAAAAGAATTTTTCAAATCGGTCTAGCCATATTCGAGTAATCAGGTAACATACATAAAAAAAAAAGATTCCGACGAATTGATAACCTCCTCCTTTTTGAAGTCGGTTAAAAATTTAAAGAATACTATTTACTTCCACTGTAAGGCCCGATAGTACGTTTTTATAAAATATATTTATTTTATTTAGTAGTACATTTTTATTATATTTAAATAACTTTTACGGATTTTATCGCGGTTTATTAAGATTTTTAAATGCCCGACGTTTCGGATACTTTCCATCAACCATGTTCATGGGAGGATTGAGGTGTCAGACGTCCTATAGTATTTATTTTATGTCCTAACGATACAAAATTATTCGTAACTACCCTATGATACATCAATATTTTAATTCAAATTAGTACCTATTACCAGCAAAAAAACTACGAAAAAGTTATATTTTTTATTCATATATTTTATTATTGTTCCTAGCATTGTTTATAAACTATTTATACTTTGTCATTTATTGCAATTTTAAATTATTAAATAATTAAATAAAAACATATTGGATATAAATAACAAATAACCTAAAACTAAAAACCTTAAAAAATATAATATAATAACTTAAGTAAATTAATTAAAAAGAGTCCCTTTAGGCAAGGTCCCGAAGATACTAGCAGCGTTCCCTCTTTGAATTGCTAGACTAATTCTTTGTCCGAGGTAGCTGCCAGCTCTTCGGTCTCCTGTGATGTCGACTAACCTTTTTGTTATTTCCTTAAAGAGCCTTAAAGCGCTAGGACCCCACTTTTAGCTTTTTCAGCCCCTTCATTATTATATATAAGTATTCTTTTTATAAAATAATATAATGAATTCTATTAATAAATCATTTTTGGATAAATTACTAATATATTAATACTTCAATAAAAACGCGTGCGATCCTCATAAGGATTCGCATCTTGTAATGGATAGCGTGATCTACATTTTGTGTTAACGCCATCTATTGACACATCTAAAAAACTTATTGTTAGACTATACATCTTATATCTTACCTAGGGTCTCAAACTATCTCCATATCAAATTTCACTCAAATCGGTTTAGTGGTTTAACAAATACACAGTCCCGGCTTTTAAGCTGCACAACTCCCGTTTCCGTGGGATTTTCAGGATAGCAACTATATTAAGTCCTACGTTAAGTTCCAAAGTATCTTCATACCAAATCTCACCCAAATCTGTTCCGTGGTTTAGAAGATAGACAGTCCCGGGTTTTACCCACATAGGTCCCGTTCCCGTGGGATTTTTAGGATAAAAACTATTTTAAATCCTACGTTAAGTTCCAAAGAATCTTCATATCAAATTTCACACAAATCTGTGCCGTGGTTTAGAAGATAGATAGTCCCGGGGTCTAACGCGCATTGTTCCCATTCCCGTGGGATTTTCAGGATAAGATTTATTTTAAATCCTACGTTAAGTTTCGAAGTACCTTCATATTAAATTTCACCCAAATCTGTTCCGTGGCTTAGAAGATAGTCAGTCTCGGGGTATTACCCGCATATATCCAGTTCCCGTGGGATTTTCAGGATAAAGACTATTTAATGTCCTATATTAATTTTCAAAGTATCTTCATATCAAATTGACCCAAATCTGTTCCGTGGTTCAGAAGATAGATAGTCCCGGGGTTTTACCCGCATGAATCCCGTTCCCGTAGGATTTACGGGAAAAAATCTATCCTATATCTAAATATATCCTATGTCCTTTCTCGGATTTCAAGCTATCTTTGTGCCAAATTTCATCCAAATCGGTTCAGCGGTTTAGGCGTGAAAAAGAGACAGACAGACAGACAGACAGACAGACAGAGTTACTTTCGCATTTATAATATTAGTAAGGATAAGGATTTTTTCACGTATTTCTTATTTAACTCCTTGTGTGTGTGTGTGTGTGTGTTTTTCATCATTGATCAAAGCGACTGGTCAGGCGACTTGTAGGTTTATTTGTCTGACTGGTTGTACTACTAGATTACCGACTGGTTGGCCAACTAGATAGTGACTGCTTGACTGAATCTGGTGCCATCTGGTTGGTCAACTGGTTGGGGGAGTGGTTCGGTAACTAGTTGAATGGGATGTCTGTTTGGGTAACTGGGGCGCCTGCTGGCTGGGTGACTGGTTAGACGATTGGTTGGCTGACAGATTGGTGACTGATGACTGACTGGTTGTCTGACTGGTTCGTCATCTGGTTGGCTAACTGGTTGAATTATTAGTTGGATGACTAATTAGACGACTGTTAGGGTAACTAATGGGGTTCCTGCTGGTTGGGTGACTAGTAAGACGTCTGGAATGCTGACTGGTTAGACGACTGATTAGACGACTGGTTGGTTGACTGGTTGAACGAGAACAAGGGCAACATGTTGAGTAACTATGAATCAGCTTAGTCGAATACGACTAAAATATTGTAGAAGAAATAAATAATTGTATATTAATTTCATTGTTCTTAAAGACTCGCGGTAGTTTTAATTGCTTCAGAGTGAATCTTTTATACCTTGAACTAAGTATTGATAGTAATATTTGTGGTTTTGCTTGACTTAAGCTAAAATATCCTCTTAAATTCTTGTTCTTCAAGTAATTTATTTTTGTGAATTTTATTGTGTGTCCATCCATTAATTTTGCATTGAACCGGTTTTATAGATAGTTTAAAAACCTGACGCTCTCGGGCCGATGGAGATGAAGAACAATTGAATGTGTGGTGAATTTATAAGATGTGTGTTGTTTCTACAATAAACAGAAAGGTATTTCGGAAAATCCCAAGATAGATGACACATTTTATTAGAATTACAATATGTACATAAGAATAGTAACCAACATTTTATATATTTTTTTCATTGCTTATATTTCAAAATAATTTCACTATAATACCTAGTAGTAATACAAATAATTTTAAATCAATGTTTATGCTAAATAGAACCATAATAAATAAGTATTTAAAAGTAGATTTAATATAATATTACTTTAGTAATACACAGTACATATGTAATTTTATTACAATAAATTATACGTCAACAGACAATGCATGACTTTTTGTAAAATAAACATATAATTGTCACAGTCGGTTAATATAGGTACATTTGTTATCTGTATTTGCATAATTTTTACGTTCGCTTGTTTATAATTAGAAAATAAATGCGTAATTCAGATAAATGTAGTTTAATAAAGAGTCGTCAGCTGGCTCAGGAGTCTGTTATCGTACATGCCGAGATGTGAACGGTCCCCTCATATCGCGTTCCGTTTTACGTTGCTTATGCTTTTTGGTAACGAACGAAAAGACGCGGATTGAGCCAGCAACAGTCGCCGCGGCCGCATACCAAGTAAACTTGTGCGTGGTTTTATAAACGTCACTTTTAATAACTCTCACTTTTAGTATCGCTATGAGTACTGTGGACATTTGTGGTACGGATTTTACGAAATCGAATGTGCGACTCACGGACAATTGTGAAAAACGGTCTTTGCGGGAGAGGTCTAAGGATTTTTTGAAGAATTTAAAATATTGTCTGAACGAAACCACCGTAGAGCCATGTTTGTTTATTTACATGCTTTGCACTTCTTTGTCTTCACTGGCAGTGCAAAATATGCATTTGGAGAAATCGTGTCGAGCGAACCTACAATATAGCGATTACGTTTGTGACAGAATTAAGTATAGAAACACAACTGGATTGGAAGCAGAATTAAATAACGTGCAATCATTGGTTGCTAGAGTTGTTGCATGGAAGTTCCCTCTCCAAACCAGCATACCGGCTGTGATGGTCCTCTTCATAGGAGCGTGGAGTGATAACACGAAGAAACGGAAAATATGTATTTTAGTCCCGTTTTTAGGGGAGATAATCGCAAATGTTGGACTTATATTGGCGACGTACTATTTGTACGAAATTTCCCTCACCATTACAGCTCTTATTGAAGCTTTACCAGCCGCGTTTAGTGGTAGCTATATTATAATATTCATGGGTATGTACAGTTTTATGGCGGATAGGACCACTGAAGAAAACAGGACGTTTCGTTTGGGCTTAGTGACTATATGTGTGAGCTTAGGGACACCTACAGGGACCGCTCTAAGTGGAATAATTTTGCGGTGTTTTGGCTATTACGGAGTGTTCTCCTTTTGTATTATCTTATACATTATTGCGGTATTATACGGTATATTTAGGCTGGAGGATATTTTACCAATGGAGAACAGTGTTCAAAGTAGTGATCGTGGTAAATTGAAAGAAGTGTTCGGTTTGGTTTCTGAAACTGTTTCCGTTGTGGTGCGACCTCGGGCATACGGGCTCCGGGCCCAAATATGGAATGTTATACTTTTGTATATAATAATGGTTGGACCTCTGTATGGTAAGTATTTTTAATTATTTCTTATATAAGTACTAGCCACAGCTTCATTATTCACGATTATTTTTAGCCTATGTCCTAATCCAAAGTATAAGCCATCACTATTCCAACTTTCAGCTAAATCAGTTCAGCCGTTTTACCATGAAAGAGCAACAAACATCCAAACATCTAAACTTACAAACTTTCGCCTTTTATATTAGTAAGATTTTTAAAAGAATCTCACTTCTTCCGTCTAATAAAAAAATGACAAGATTAACTTTCAAATATTTCTAATTTTATTTATGTTAAAATTATTACTGCTTATAAAACACCACGTATTTCGATTTACATAATTATAAACATTACACCACGTTAACCCAGTATTAAATAGAAATGCTATAAGACAAAAGCCTACAAACGTCATAATATCGGTCCGGGCATTTATATTTCTCATACAAAAGATCCTTCCTATTTTTGTATTTGAAATCATTACCCGCGTGAAGTAGTCAGTACACCACCACTACACCACAGCGACAAAATTTTACTAGTAATAAAATAGCGTACTTGTAATTCTTTGTTGATTTAGGTTCTTGGTTTCATTGTAAATAATGTTATTATTGGTATATAAAGTTTATAAATTCCTCCACTGGGTTGTTAGTTGGTAGGAGCTTATGACAACGAGAACGCAGAATCAATGCCGAGTTTCATCATCATCAATCAACTATCAGTTTTCAACCGTGCCCTGGTCACGCAAAAAAAGCATTTTCCCTCTTAAAATTGTAAAAGAAATTCTGTACTTACGTTCTTTTGTCATCCTCGTTAACCAACATTCACCATCATCATCATAATCATCATCATCATCATCATCATCATCATCAGTAGCAGAAGCAGCAGCAGCAGCGACCGATCCCATGCCAGTCGCACCCAACACGGACCAGTTACTAAACGGATACCGTCCTAATTATCATTTTAACCACATCCATGATCCTGTTTAATTATTATTATATACGTATTACTGTTTTTTGGCCTTTTTCTAAGAACCCCTTTGTTAAAGGAGATTAAATCAGACCGCGTCTTATATAATGTATGTACCCTGCAGGTCCCAGGAACATAGGGTCAAAAAATATTTTGCCTTGTTTATAAAATTAGTTTAAATTTTAATATTTCATCATCGAATATCTTGCAATTTATGTTATACCAGGATACAAAAACCTCAAACATTATTGCCATCTAACGGTTTCAAATGAGAGAGCCATTTTGTACAGTCAAATGCAAAAACATGTATGTACGTGCTGATATTATAAATAATTGTCGAAGAACGGGTGGGCAGATGGATAGGTCATAGGTAAATATAATTTAATAGTAGCCCAGACACTTTGCTAGTAACGAAGAAATTTTATAGCTTTGTGAAACATAATAATGTATATTATGTTTCACAAAACTATAATATTGTAATACAATTATGTTATGTTGTACAAACAAAATTTCAGAATAGAAAATAATTACCGTATAGTTTTTAGAAAGATAAGCGTTTTAGCGTGATTGAGCTAACATACATCCAAACTAATATAATATTAAATATAGATTGTATTATGGAATGTTCATAAAAACGCAAAAATATATTTTAATATCAGTAAGTTGCCCTTTAGCTTTAAAAGTATTACCCATTCACGTGCGATATTTCATTAATATTGATCGTGAATTTATTAAGTTTAAGAAACAAACTTTTTACAGACATTGTTCAACTATTGTTTTCTAATGTTTACGCGAATTTCACTCATTATAATGAAACACTTTTTTTTACGGATTTTATCGCGGTTTATTAAGATTTTTACAAGCCCGACGTTTCGGATACTTTACAGCAACCATGGTCACGGGAGGACTCACGAACGAAACTTCGGGCTTGTAAAAACCTTAATAAACCGCGATAAAATCCGTAAAAAAAAAGTGTTTGATTATAATAACATTGTTCAAGTTCAACCAGATACATTTTAAAAATATTTTTTACATTTTTGGCGACCCCTGTGGCTATATTATAGTATAATAGCTAGCGTGCTCGCGCTGAAGCCGGAGGTAGCGTTCGAATCCCGCCAGGGAACAAAAACTTTTCTGTGTTCCTGGGCTGTGAATGTGTATAAAATATAAAATAAAAATCTTAAATATATGTATAAGTATTAAATGTATTTCCATCGTCTGGTACCCGTTCTTTTTTTCGTTCTTGCAGCCGGCTCCATCGAATTATAAGACGTTGTCACGTCAAAACATGATGTATGCGATGACGTATGCGGCGTTACCTCGCTCTGAGGCGTTCCATTTTCTTATGACGTTGTCACGTTCAACTATCGTCACTAAACCGACTTTACAGACAACCGATTTTTTATTGACTATTAGGATCCAACAAAGGATACAGTACAATATGCTCCTTTAAATATATGAGAGCACATGCATACAGCATCATTTCATTAGGATAAAAAAGTGCATAGGTATGTTCAAAGTACACATGTCAGAAGTGAAACTTATTTAGCAAACTATTTTTAAATACTAGCTTATTATTATACTTTAGATTAATGTAGGTAAATAATAAATTAATTATACTAATCTAAAGCTTTAAACCGAGACTTGCAATCTTTCTCTCGATCTTTCTAACTCGCTTGCTCCCTACTCTCACTCCATGGCTATGTGCTTCATGTTACGTTCGCTCTTTCTCACTCTCTCCCAATCAAAAAAAAGAGGGAGAGAGTGATTGAGACAATCACTCTGTCCCTCTTCTTGGACCAAAACGTTGCACGTTTTCGTGACGTTTCATCCGCAAAAAGTTTAGCCTTATGCGCACAAAGAAGTTTTACTTGAAAAAAAAAATTAATTTTATATTTAAAAAATGAATGTGAAAAACAAGAATTCTGCACATATTATATATTTTATTATTAAAATTTTAAAAATAAACACAATTTTAAGAACAAAAAAATAATATTTTGCAGAATGTACCAACGCATGACGTCACTCGAAAACCTGTCATTTTTGATGTCTGGAGCATTTACATACGAAACCCGTAATGATTTTGAATACTTATCGAATAACTGTGATTCAATGTAAGGTTTCGTTGATAATGACTAGTGTAATGCAAAACTGCGGCATTTTTTGCAAACCTCATAAGAATTATCATATCTTAATGTTTGCAAATATTTTTTGAATATTTTGGTTAAAATAATTTCAGTAGAGAGAAAAAAGTGCAATCTTTAAAACATTAATTTATGGTCTATCCATTGTCTCTGCAGACAAAAAACGATTGGTTGATAAAAGAAAATGATATATACATGTTGACAACCATTTTAAAATGGCTCTACGTATTTGGTAAGAGGTAGTGCTATGCTGCTTTGCAGCCGAATTGGGCCGGCACGACCAAGGTGGTACCTCTCGATCACATAATTCCGGCGTAAAGTGACAGCTACACTGTCGCGTTTTGTGCGGTTTGTGAGTTTCCGTTGGCCCATTGGGCCTCGACTACTCGTTTGCCCTATGTTATAAAAAATATGAGTTATATGTATCCAGACACTTCACTTTCCTTTTGTGAATTTCACTATCTTGTTCGTAAACTACCATCATCATCATTTACCGGTGGAAGGGAAGCGCTGTGCCGCGCTCCCGGCTACATGGATCTTGCTTATTTCTCCCGTGAAACAGCTTTGCTGTGTTTCGGAGAGAAGGGCAAGACAGGCAGTGTAATTACTGGCACCGAGACTTAACATCTTATGTCTCAGGATAGGCAACACATAAATGGAGCCTGGGCTCGTTCCAGGTATGCTAGTTTATGTTCATGGGCGACGTCGACCACTTAACATCAGGTGGTACGTTTGCCAGTTTGCCTATCCAACTAACATAAAAAAAACAGCCTTTATGCCACTGCTGAACATAGGCCTCCATCAATGGCAATCAAAGACAATGAACACCAAGAAGACCGTTCGTAAACTTTATGTTAGTAATAAAATTGAGTAAGAGCAAGGACAACAAAATGTTTCGAAACCGTTGCATGTATGCATTATGTGCATTGTCATCCTAGCAATTCGAAGGTCGACCCACTCTCCATTTTTCCTATCACGGACTTTCCAAAACCTTCAATGTAGTTTGGACACCCAGCCTTACAAGATTATTGGGTTAGCATAACGTCGCACTACTTACACGTCTCCTCGCAATTAGCCGAGGAAGGTATTAGGCCAAACTCAGCTATGCGCATCAAGACTGCTTCACATTTCTTTAAGGACCTATTAATCACAAATTCCGGTTCTTATGATACGTGATATCAGTCGCTTATAAAGCCAAATTATACACTTTTTTTTCTTTTACGCCGGGAAATGCTCTGTGGCATCCCGCGGGGGAGTGCGTCTCCCCAGGTATTTATGTAGAGCTCGCTGCGCCCGAAAGGTGGTAAGGTGGACGCAGATCTACCTACTAATACTCGGCGAGTGCTGCCAATGCCGCCTTTGGTGAGGTGCCCCGGATCTAATGAGCAGTTAGTCCTTCAAGGGACCGACGACACCTCCACATAGGGGTTGTCCCGCACCCCTCCCAACGTCGGGACAGTACAATGGGGTGAGGTTCCCATCCTCGCCCCTTGTCACGTTGCTCTTTTATCCCCTCTTCTTTCGGCTCTTCTTATAACAAAGAGCAGCTCCCTCGGCTCAATTTACTTCGCCCAAGGTGCTGGGTTCACCTTAGGCTACTGAGCCCCACCGCAACGACAAGGCTTGAACCATAGTGGGGCTAATTTAACACTTATCTTATTCGTATATAATATATCGTATAACACTATGACGTCATAAGTCACAAGTTAGTACGCTCAAGAATTACCCATTTTAATGGGTATATCACTTGATTAGTATTCCGACTTTCTATTACAACTGTTATCTAAAGAAAAACTAATGAATTGACAATTTTGTTCCGAGAACTTTTAGCTCATTAGTTCACCATTCTATATGTATGACTGAATTTAGGCCGTTCCAATCCGTTGATTGAGGTAAACCACTACTTTAACACGCACCATGTATTCCATACATCCACAAAGTATTAAAACCGGTGAATCGATAGCCATGTTGAATGAGCAATAAGAGAGTTCAAAAAACCCGAACGCAAATTCAATGCAAAAAGTGCTAACACATTTATAACCCATATAAAATTTATTAACGGCAATAAACAATCAATCTCTTTTAATTAATCTCTTTTAATTTCAAATGTATCTAAACATCTGTAACGAAAAATATGAAAAAAAGAAACACGATAGGAAAGGCATTCGCATTTTTAGGCTTTCGATATTTTAAGCAAAATAAGTTAAGAACTTGAATGAAATTTTAGTATGTATCATAATATATTATAAAGAACTGGGATCGGAAAACACGATTAGTAAAACTTTCCCTGATAGATTTTCATTCCAAAGAAGTGGCCATTTTGTTTATTTTGCTAATTGTTCCGGAGCTATATTATGTGTTCATACTTCGATTTTTTTAAAAAACCACGGTAATTCTACTTATCTAGCGAATTGGGAAAATTTATGTTATTTACTTGCGTATTTTATTTTATCTGATTTATTTTATAACTTCGGGGCTTACGCATTTGTGTTCATTAGCGGCGCCACTGTCTTTCGTCTCTTTTTTACGCACGGAAGTAAATTACGCTATCTCATCGAAAAATGGGCGGAGCGAGCGTAGGAATTATTTTCGGGTCTCGTCTTAAAAGTTTGAAATGTTTAAAACGTTATGTAGATTCTAGTCGAAAGAGGTTTCTATAAGTTGTTCAGCCAATCCTTAGAATGAATCAGACTACCTTGAAATATAAATGATATAAGCTGACTAGCTGTTGCCCGCAGCTTCGCCCGTGTTAACTTAGATTTACAGCAGTACCCGGATTGATGGTGATTAATTTATAGCCTAAATTACTCCTTATAACATCAGCTATCTACCATTTAAACTTACATCCAATCAAAATTGGCCCAGCCACCTCAGATATTAGCCGGAATAAACAGACAGACAGACAGACAAAAATTGTAAAACATGTTATTTTGGTATTTACACCGTATTTTTTACCGTGTTGATGTCTTCAGTAAAAAACGGTTATTTTAATATTACAAACAGACACTCCGATTTTATTTATAATATGTACCTCACATCGTTTAAAATGGCACACCTTTTTTTAGTGTCATTTAAAATCAAGACGGATAGCTCCCGTGCTATCCCCTCTGTTATCATCATCATTATCAACATTTTCCGCCCCCTACTGGACGTAGGCCTCTTCCCATAAACTCCAAGAGGACCTGACATAAATATATGTTCTAGAACGCAATATTATAATATTGCGTTCTAGAGCATATTATATTTTAAAAAATAAGAAAATGATTAGAACAAGGTACAAAACGCTTGACAAAATTCTTAATTAGGTGTAACTGAGTGACAAACGATTCAACGATGACTAATTACCATACCAAATTGAGAATTATATACAACAATGTATTTTGTATAAAATAAGTAAAACTAATTCTTCTTGTGTCACTGAACTAATAAATGGCTGGACCGATGTTGATGAAATTTTTTATGAGTGTTCCAGTGGATTCAAGAATAGTTAAAATTCACAATACGGTCCACTACGTGTTTTTTACAAGTCTATTTGGAGAAGGAAATCCGTGTTAATGGACACGGATCTCCTCCTCAAAATCAGGCGAAGAGGGTTTTGTATTCTTATGCCATAGCCTGGTCACTGAAGAATTTAGAAATACCCATTTAGAAGACTGGCCTGTTGGTGTAGTGGTTAGTGACCCTGACTGCTAAACCAGAATGTCGTGGGG
Organism: Helleia helle; assembly: GCA_963853865.1. NCBI lineage: Eukaryota > Metazoa > Arthropoda > Insecta > Lepidoptera > Lycaenidae > Helleia > Helleia helle. The sequence continues at coordinate 9,913,402 of OY971433.1, read as the reverse complement.
ATCGAACCCCACCCAGGACAAATGTGTGTGTGATGAGCATGATCATTTGTTCTGTGTCTGGGTGTAGTTTATCTATAATATGTATATGTATTTAGAAATATATAAGGTTGATAAAAGCGAGATGCATTAAATTAAACCACATGTAATTCAAATTCAAATTCAAATTCATTTATTTGCAAAAAACACGGTAACAATGGTGATAATAAAAATTGTTCAAGATCAAACATGTTTTACACTCTTCGAGGTATGCAAATATTTAGTATCAGTTTAAATAATTGTTATTAGTAACTTAGAAAACAAATAAAATTAACAACGATATTGAATTAATTAATTATTATGTTTATAGTCAATGTATTCATTTATGTCATAAAAGCTCTGCTCCACAAGCCACTGAAACAGTTTAGTCTTAAATTGTACCATTGGGAGAGTTTTGATGGAGTCTGGTAATTTGTTGAATATTTTCACACTCATACAGCAACAACCCTTTAAATATTTTGTTAGTCTGGGTGCTTGATTTGTAACAAGCCTATCCGGATTTCTGAAGTTAATTTTTGGATTAGCGTCACTGACCTTAGTATATAAACTTTTACGTTGTTTGACGAACACACACATCTCATAAATATATAAACTGTATGTATATATAATATATATATATAAATAAAAAATATGTACTACACATGCTTACGGTTAATCCGAAACTATTACAAAATTGTTTATGAGAGAAATAAAAAAAAAGTTTTTCAAAAAACTTAAATACGTGTGAGCGGTGTCACGGTGATACGGTGTCAGCCAAGGTAGGTACGTAGGTAATGTACAGCAACAAATACGACACCAACTCCAAAAGTAACAATAATGACGTGGTAAATGCAAACATTGTATTATTAGTAGAAGAACAAGTTGATTATAAATTGTAGGCAAAGATTACGGAAATTATTTTTTTACTTTTTACTTTTTTTTTAATTTTGAAGTCGGTTTTAATTTCGGTTTTAAAATCGAAAGTTCCCCTCGATTTCTCTGGGATGCCATCATCAGACCCTGGTTTCCTTATCATGGGACCATTTGGGAAGTATACCCTTTAGAACAAAAAAATAATATTTCAAATCAGTCTAGCCATCTTCGAGTAATCAGGTAACATACATAAAAAAAAAAAAAAAAAGATTCGGACGAATTGATAACCTCCTCCTTTTTGAAGTCGGTTAAAAAAATTAAAGAAACTGTTATTTTATTACTTTTTAGTTTAGTATTTTTGAAGTCGGTTTTAATTTTTTATAAAATGTTTTTATTTCTTAATTTTTAGTAATTCCGAAATTCGTCGTCTTGACGTTCATTGAAGGAGGCATGTTCAGCAGTGGATGGATAAAGGATGATGATGATGTTGATGATGGTGATGGTGATGATGATGATGATTACGATGACCGCGACATATTACTATGATGTTGCTACCAAAGCATCCTATACAATTGTTACATCGACACGTAATAAAATGATCATATCATCAAGGTAAATAAAACCAACCAAATTGGCATTATTGGGAATAACTAAAAATCGGCTTGTCAGATCTTAATAAAATTAATATGGGACCAAATTGGAAACACCAGCTTTCAAACAAAAAAATAACCATCGAAATCCATGCACAAACGGCGGAGTTCTCATACAAAAAAAAAACATACAGACGAATTGAGAACCTCCTTTTTTTGAAGTCGGTTAAAAACGTAAACAACATTTGTAAAATTTCCACTGACCTTCAAATCTAAAAGGCAACGTCGCACAGCACGTTGCGTCGGCGCGGCACAGGGTGCGTCTCACCGGGTCCAACAAAGCGGAGCGGCTTTAAAACTTTAAAATTATCCTGTGACTAAACTATGGATTCTATTGGTCTAAGTTTTGGTGTGTAGCCAGAAAATGGTACATAGTATATGTGGTTTAATTTAACGCCTCTCGCTTTTATCAACCTTGTATAAGTTTACCTATATCAGGTGTCTGGTTACCATAAGAACAGGCTCTGCCTAGTTTGGGATCGGATGGCCATGTGTGAGTTGTCCCAACATATTATTATTATTATTTAATGTATCTGCCAGTCAGTATCGAACCTAGACCTCTCCCTTCGAGGCTGAAGGCTTACCCATTAGACATCGCTCACTTTGGATTTGGATCTACGCCTAAATAATTTTAAGGTTTTTATGTTGGTAATCCTAGACTTTCTCGAAATGAGGTGATCTTGTTGAATGCCGATCCGAGACCCTCAAAATGTAGCTGAAGGCACTCGCAGTGGTTTTAGTTTACGGGTAGCGCACTCCCAGGTTACATGCGTAAAAAGCATTTCCTTTCGAAAAGAAAAAAAAAGACTCTCGAAATATGGAGTACAGTCATTATTAAAATATAGCACACGATTAAAGTATTATCATACCTACTTATGAACTTAAAATAAGAGCTCAAAACGAGAGCATCGATAAAACGAAAGTTACATAAAGTTATGTTTCAGATAGCGTTAAAACGTTGCTAAAAATAACTCTCTATTTACATACGCGCTGGCATACCGAATAAATAATCATAATTACACCACCCTCGTATGGTAATATTGCCATGGCTTAACACCAAATTTTTTGTTTGTTTTTGACCAAATGTTTCAATATGCATTGTATATCGTACAATACTAGTATTATTATTTACACACCTATACCTATATAGTTAAACTGCCTGTCCTACCCTTCTTTCCGAAACACATCAAAGCTGTTTAACGGAAGAAACAAGCATAATGGTGGTACCTATGCAGCCGGGAGCGCTCCACAGCACATCCTTTCCATCGATGATAAAGCTAAAAAGTTTTATTGTTGAGCGCATTAATCACCGGAAATATTTGAGATTTATTCAAGGAACGTTAAAAGGCTTTTTTTTTGGCTGGGAAAAACCACAGTAACCAGTTAGTGTAGGTATGACTGACTAAATCTAGTAAAATCTAAAAAAGAACTGACTTCCTGCGACTTGTTAATCAGTATTTAAATATGCCTACATTACCTTAAGTACTTTTTTGGCAAAGAGCTAGTTATTATGTAACAGCTAGTTAATTATTATATTTAAAAAATAATAGGTTTAAAAGTGAGTCTTTTCTTAAAATAATAATTATATTTTTTTTTACACCTATTGCGAACATGGAATATAAAATTCTGCTTTTAAAAATTGTAATTTAAATCCTCAGCCTGCGATGGATTCCTTTAAAAATCCGCTCTGGTTTGTTGAAGACCTTTTGAAAGCTCAAAAAGAATAAATCCAACCAATAAACTTAATATTGGCCTGTTTAAAGTACGAGTCGTATCATGTTGAGGGGTCAGTAGGCAATATTTTATATTATTTATTAAATACACAATAGAAAATATTATGTATTTAGCATTGGCTTGACTCCTTGATTTTAACGTACTGACCATTTTTAACTAAAATTCAACCTACATAATGTGATTTTGCACTAATGAAACATATTTCTAAGACGAAGACCATATTCTCATCGATCAATCGATGTGATTTGAAAGATATAAGACATTCCACTGTTTAACATTCAATTGTTTTTACATTCGAGTTTAAAAATTAAGATGGATACATCGAAAATTAGAGGAATTTTTGTACTGTACTTATTGAAATGTAAATCGGGTTTAATGTAGTAGAAACAACTATTGAGCTGTGTTCGAAGATACGGCTAGTGCTAGTAGAATTACCGGTAGGAGGGAACAACTGTGCCGCGCTCCCGGCTACATGGGTACCACCATCTTGCTTGTTTCTCCCGTGAAAAAGCTTTGCTGTGTTTCGGAGAGAAGGGCAAGACAGGCAGTGTTATTACTGGCACCGAGACTTAACATCTTATGTCTCAGGATAGGCAACACATAAATGAGTTGCCTGGAGTCGTTCCAGGTATACTAGTTTATGTTAATGGGCGACGTAGACCACTTACCATCAGGTGGTACGTTTGACAGCTTACCTATCCAACTAATATAAAAAAAAGAATGTACTGCGCATTTTTTGGTAGAACCGCTTGGTTGCAGTGCATGCACTGACAGCGTTCACCAATTCGCTTCCAAACAATCTAAAATCAACTTATAATATTATAATGAAACAACAACAAAAATGAAACAAAACTTATGATATGAGCATATTCTTTTTCACGGAACCCTAAGGGAGAAATAGTAAATCATTTCAAAGGTGCAAACCAGGCAGACCTTGCAAACTTGTTCTCGAAGTAACAATACGAATACATACAGTAGTGGTCAGTACTCACTAAAGTCATGTGCATCTATAGAATTTTAAATTAACATGGCTGTTTTCATTATTAATACTATTTAAAACGAGATACATCTCGTGAACAAGTTTGTAAGTACTGTCGAAATATCGAGCTGCAAAAAAATTATGATTTGCTACTTATATAGGTACCGATGGAAGGGATGCGCTGTGCTACACGCCTGACTTATTTATTCAATGTTGCAGCTTACTTGTGTTTCGAAAAAAGAGCAGGACTAACACTGTTCCCCACCATGGTTCAAGCCTTGTCGTGGCGGTGGGGCTCAGTAGCCTAAGGTGTAGAACCCAGCACCTTGGGTGAAGCAAATTGAACCGAGGGAGCTGCTCTTTGTACCTCTCTTATAAGAACAGGGGACAAAAGAGCAGGGAGACAAGGGGCAAGGATGGGAATCTCTCCCCATTTTACTGGCCCGACGTTGGGAAGGATTGTTCTGTGGTGCAAGACAACCCCTTTGTGGATGTGGCGTCGGGGGACTGACTAACCGTTAATGTGCCCTGTTGCTCATCAGATCCGGGGCACCTCACCAAAGGCGGCACTAGTGGCACTTGCTGGTTTTTAGTGGGTAAAGCTGCGTCCACCTTACCAACTTTCGATCGCAGCGAGTCCTACATACCCGCCTGGGGAGTCCCCCCTCCCTGTGGGATGCCTAACAACATTTCCTGGCGCAAAAGAAAAAAAGAACCAACACTATTATTGTCACCGAGACTTACCAAGATGGTAAGTCGTGACTGCAACAAGAATGTGTAGCTAGTGCATCGTCACCTCATTAATGTTCATTGGGGACGGTGCCCACTAACCATCACATCTGAAAGTCTCCCATTTCCCTACCAAAAAAGTAACAAAAATAATTCGTGGGAATCTTAAGCGATAGTAAGAATATCAAACCTGGAGTCAATATTGACTACCGATACAGGCTTGAACAACAATAACTAGTATATTTACAATAATGATTATTTATTTATACTTATTTACTTCAACGTAATTACTAAATGTACATAAAGATTACTTAATAATAGGAAGTAGTATTGTACTATTTAGTATATGTTTATTATTTACCTTATTATTATCAGTAGGTCAGTAAACTATACTTTCTTGAACAAAACAAGATTTAAGGCCAAATGAATGCATTTTCAAAGACCTAGTGTTAGCTGTCTGGCGAAGAGATCTCTCGATTATTCTAAATGATTTTTTTTTGTTTTTTTTATTTCACAAGGAGGCAACCGAGCAGTCGGAGCCTTATGGTGACTACAGACGCCCATAGACATCCGCACAACCAAAAGTTATGCAGATGCGTTGCCCTCCTTTTCCCTATACCCCCAATGGACCACCAGAAAATCACAACCTGCACGAAACCGCGACAGTATAGCTGTCACTTGACGCCGGTATTATGTGAGCGCGGAGGTCCCCGGTCGTGTTGCCCCAAATTTGGCTGCAAAGTGGCATGGCACTACCTCTTATTTATATTAATACACTATTTCACTACTAGGCATTCGCGTATTCTTTTTTGTTAAAAGTTTATAGAATTACGTGCCTATGCATTACTCTAAATGTGATTATAGAAAACTGATAATAATTATGTGATCAATGTCAATTATGAACGAATCAAATTAAAATAATATTCATAAGTTTATTTGTTAGTTAATTTTCCCTAAAGTTGTATACAAAGTTAATTAAGTAGAAATCATCCATGCTTAAAACATGAATGTATGTCAAGATCACACGCATCAGGCAAAGATGTAAAAACCAACGACATTGGGTTTACAAGTGACCTTAAAATGAAACCAATATAGTACCTTAAATGTCACGGAATAAATAGTCTTGGTACTATCGGCTGGTTTAATATTTATAGTCAACTAGCTGTTGCCCGCAGCTTCACCTGCGTTAAAAATAAATAAAAAATAAGGGGTAGACCATCCTTAATATTTAGGGTGATGGAAAATAGATGTTGACCGATTTTCAAGCCTACCCGATATCGGTCGAGCCATTTCAGAAGAGTTTAATTGCAAACACCGTGACACGAGAATTTTATATATTTAATTGACAAATGACCGATATGACTTAAGGACCTTCAAGAAAAGATCATACTCATATTTGAAAGGCACCTGCTATGGATCTGTCGTGTCTATGGATGCTTATACTCATCATCAGAAGAAATGACTGTCCGTTTCCCCCGTTTTCTATATAAAAAAACTTTAGAGTTAAGATTATTTTAGAAACTTTCTTCCAATGAAGTGCCATTCGTGACGATCCTTGAATCTCCTTATCTAGTTGTTAAACATCTTCATAGCCGTGAGTTCTACAACGACGCAGTCGCACCTTCTCTGTTTCGGCCTCTGTCTTGGTCTTTTTTGTTGTTGCTTCCAGTTGGTCATGATTTTGGGTCTATTTCCTTGCATTCTTGACGTACCCGGCCCATCTGAGATGCTGCGATGACGCAGCTAAATGACGATATCCGAAAAATTTTAACGGTTATTTTTTAAGTAAAACTTCTTTGTGCGCATGAGGGTAATTTTTTTTACCGATGAAACGTCACGAAAATGTGCAACGTTTTTGTCCAAGAAAAGGGAGAGAGTGATTAAGACCGATGCAACCGGGAGCGCGGCACAGCGTATCCCTCCCACCGGTAAACTGACTTTGTCACCATCTAATAGGTAGATTCTAAGCAAATCTTCTTTATGTTTTAAAATAAAGACTAGACTTAATATATTATATACGACTCTATCTAAAAATAATCGTCTTAAAAAAATCTTTCGCTTTTGCGTGTATTGTACGCAAGACCTTTTTGATGTTTTTTTGTCGGAATAGAGTCGTTTAATCGTGTCGGTGTTTAAAACAATCTAGAGCTGATTTTGAAATTATTTAATACGTCCCACGCGGCTAAATCAATAATCTTGTTACTAATGTGGCGGACCAATCAGCGCCACATTCCTGAATCACGCTATCGAAGTTCCACAGGTCGTTGCTATACATACAACAGCTGAATTGATAGCAAGTGGGCTTCGGCCTGACCGAGCATACCATCTCACTCGGTCGGAGATCTCCCTTTGCGGCTTCCACCCACATTCCCACATTGGTGACCCTCGACAGAACACGCCTCCTTCTGAACTTCATTATCATCACTCCCCCACCCCTCCGCACCACGCCAGCCAGCTTCAGTCTCTCCTCGGGTATCTCGACCAACCAGCTCAACGCATCGCGGCACTAGTCAAACCCTCATCGGCTTCAACGGGCATTCTCACTACACGACCGGTCACAAGCAGAGCACATCTCTCCTGGTCAGCACGTAGCATCGGCCCCGCACGGCATCACTCCGACTCACTGGAGCCCGTGCAGCAGCAGCACAGTTCCAACTCACTGGGACTCTCTGGCACTGGCAACTCAAGCAGAAGACTCAAGATTCGTCATTCGACCTCCGGTCTTGGGGGGGAGTGATGTGGCGGACCACACAGTACCACATTCCTGAATCACGCTATCGAAGTTCCACAGCTCGTTGCTATACATACAACAGCTGAATTGATAGCAAGTGAGCTTCGGCCTGACTGAGCATACCATCTCGCTCGGTCGGAGATCTCCCTTTGGGGCTCACGCCTCACACCTATATTTCCCAGACATTCATATGTATCAAATATTTTGTTGTGGAACGAATTGTGAATCTAACGATACGATACGACTTAGGGACCTTCAAGAAAAGAGCATACTCATATTTGCAAGGCCGGCAACGCACCTGGTAAGCCTCTGATGTAGCGGGTGTGTATGAATGTTGATAACACCACTATTGAACCGACATTTCGTTTGTTTACTTTTCTATAAAAAAATCTAAACGATTCTCGAATCCACTTGAATACTCACAAAAATTCATCGAAATCAGTTCAGCCTTTTGGCAGGAGTTCAGACATATATACATGCATGGAAGAAAAAGAAGAAAAAAAAAGATTGGGTCTGTATGTATTTTTTTCATCTCATTTTGTGATAAATGATCGTTTTATGATGCGTCGATTAATATTTTCATTTGTCTGTATTTTTTATAACTTAAGAAAAACTTAACCAATCTTGATCTAAATTAGTATGTATATAGTAAGATTATGTGATTATGTAAATGATAGGACATATTTTGGAAGCCCAATGTTACCTAATAAAAAATATTATACTTACATTTGAAGGAGGCCAGTGTAACAAAATCAATCCAAACGAAATCAGCATTAAAACTACAAGCATTTGATTGCAAAGCAAGCTTACGTAAACGCAAGAAATTATAGTGCCTATTACGAGAAACTAGAATTAATTAGCTTTACGAGCGGCATTAATTTACCTGTAAGTCTGTGTGTACCAGTTACCACCATCCTTACTTCCCGCCAAGCAGCAATACTAAGTTTGAGATAGAAGGGAAAATAGGCAGTGGAATAAGCATCGAGGATATAACCGGAATAGAGCGGTAATGATATGTGTTTTGTGTGAAAAAAAAAAACCGGCAAAGTGCTGCGACGCTGTGCCGGTGTGCGCTCTTATTGGCCGACTGATGGCTATTGATGGATGATTGGTCGGACGTACGGACGTACATACAGATCACTAGTTGCTTGAATTGCTATTACGTCAGTGACAAATCACTGACCAGTTTCGGAATGTTATGGCTCAAATTCACTGATACCTACGGCCATCTGGTCATTCGTCTGCTTGCGTATCTTACCTAATACAAAAATTAAGGGGTTTGGTTTAAGCGTTTCGTTCTTTAGAAGAAATTAATCTTTTAAATATTCATCATCTACCTCTATCCGACCACCACAGAACATAGGCGTCGATGAACTCCAAGAGGCCGATCCCTTTATTTTTTTATATAACATAGGAGGGCAAACGAGCAGTCGAAGCCTTTTGGCGACTATCGATGCCCATACACATATATGGACATCCGGAGATTCATTTACCATTTTTTTAATAATATCTTTCTTTATTCTGCTGGCCACAGTTGAAGGGTATATGTTAAAAAAATAGCCTTATCCAGCTACTTATTCATGAAAAACCGATCATATTGGTTTCGTTCCTTTTAAATAACTCTATACAGATATTTTCACTTTATATAATGTTTAAAAAAAGTATAAAGAAATAAAAAGAATTAATTCCAATCTTTTGGGAACAAAAAAAGAGCAAAACATTGTCTTAACCTTAACACAGAGAGATACAAAAAAATAAAAATCCTAAAACCCGCATATTACTGCTCACAATAAGGAATTTCGGAATCACAGAACATTAAACCATTTTTTATTTTTTTATTCAATTTTATAGATATATTGAGTGAAGATGTTAGTTATTGGCTATTTCCGAGTATAAAAAATATTTCTATGTTTTGATATATACGAGTAAAGCTACTCTTAATTATTATTTCTGTCATTTCTGTTAAAGCTAATTAAGGAAAACATTTATCTTATATATTTTTTCTTCTAATACACAATACAATTTCTTATAAAATACATTCATTACTTAAGGTTAGAAAGTAAGGTATGAAGGTTCGATCTCCGTAGATCCGATCCTGATTGGATGCGAGTTTTTTTATGTCATGAGGGGGCAAGAGCAGTCGGAGCCTAAGTGAGTGGCGGGGGATCAGCCGTCTAGTGTCCTGTGTTAGTCAGATCCGGGACACCGGGATCCCCTTCAAGTGGCTGAAGGCAATTCGTGGTTTTAGTGCGGTATACCGCTGGGGTGGACCGTCGGGAGTCTCACATATCCCCGGGTGAATGCGCAAAGCATTTCACTGCAACAAAAAATAGGATCAGCCGTCTTAGCGTTTATTGAAATAGGCCTATGACCAGCCCCACCATGGTTCAGGCCTCGACGTGGCGATGGGGCTCAGTAGTCTAGGGTGAGCCCAGCACCTTGGTCGAAACTAATTGAGCCGAAGGGGCTCTTATAAGAAGAGGGGACCAAAGGGCAGGGGGCAAGGGGAGAGGATGGGAACCTCACTCCATTGTACTGTCCTGACGTTGGGAGGGGTTGTTATATGGTGCGGGACAACCCCTCTGTGGAGGTGGCGTCGATCCCTTGCGGGACTGACTAGCCGTCGAGGTGCCCTGTTTGTTTATTAGATCCGGGGCACCTCACCAAAGGCGGCATTGGTGGCACTCGCCGGGTTTTAGTGGGTAGAGCTGCGTCCAATTACCAGCTTTAGGGCGCAGCGAGTCCCACATACCCGCGTGGGGAGACCCACTCCCCCGCGGGATGCCTCAGAGCATTTCCCGCTGTTAAAAAAAAAAGGCCTTAGACCAGCAGTGGATAGATAAAGGCTGGTAATGATGATGATCATGTTGAGGGTATGAAGTCATTTCCAAAGGCTTTTCGTTGAAGTAATAAAATCAAGTTAATTATGAGTCAGGATTCTCCGTATACACAGGAAACAGGAGGGATTTTATTCAACTTATTTCCAATAAAGTTGTATTTTTTATATATTTTTGACTCATACATTTAAATTAATGTATCTTTAACAAAAATGTATGTAACGTTTAATTTCACATTTCCATAGATAAAAATATTTACATATGTCAATGACCATATGACAAAACGATAAGACGTTTCAATAATTTTTTCTTGTTTCAGGTGATTCTCAAGTCAGCTACTTATACGCGATACGAAAGTTTAACTTCAACGAAGTGGAGTACAGTGTGTATGGCACCATCAATATCGTCCTTGGTTTGCTTGGTGAGTATAAAGATTGCCTGGGTAATGTTGAAAGTAACTTGACATATTATCATGGAAAATCTGTATAAAAAAAATTAAAAAATTAAAAAAATATTAAGAAAAAAGAATTTTGAAAATCGGTCCACAATTATTGACAGAGAAATCGGTGAACATACATTAAAAAAAATATATACACACGAATATATAACCTCCTCCTTTTCGAAGTCGTTTAAATAATTAAGCCATTCATCAGGTTTGAAAATCTCCGTGCAGTGGCTAGATCTATGTTGGATGCGAGTGGCAAGGGATCGGTCGTCTTGGCGTTCATTGATGGAGGCCTATGTTTAGCAGTGGACGGATAAAGGATGATGATGATGATGAATTAAGAAAAGGGATATCAATAGAATAAATATAGACGTTTTAGTGATTAGACTTACGAAAGTTAAAAAAATCTGTAGAGACATAAGATGTTAGAACCACTGACTTCCCCACCATGGTTCAGGCCTTGACGTGGCGGTGGGGCTCAGTAGCCTTTTCTTTTTTTCTTTAACGCCGGGAAATGCTCTGAGGCATCCCGCGGGGGAGTGGGTCTCCCCACGCGGGTATGTGGGACTCGCTGCGTCCGACAGCTGGTAAATGAACGCAGCTCTACCCACTTAAACCCGGCGAGTGCCACCAATGCCGCCTTTGGTAAGCTAATTGAGCCGAGGGGGCTCTTTGTATCCCTCTTATAAGAAAAGGGGACAAAAGAGCAGGGGGCAAGGTGTGAGGACGGGAACCTCACCCCATTGTACTGTCCCGACGTTGGGAGGGGTTGTTCTATGGTGCGATACAATCCCTCTTTGGAGGTGGCATCGGTTCCCTAAGGGACTGACTAGCCGTCGAGGTGCCCTGTTTGTTTTTCATTAGATCCGGGGCACCTCACCAAAGGCGGCATTGGTGGCACTCGCCGGGCTTTAGTGGGTAGAACTGCGTCCACTTACCAGCTTTCGGGCGCAGCGAGTCCTACATACCTGACGGCTGGACTCACTCCCCCGCAGGATGCCTCAGAGCATTTCCCGGCGTTAAGAAAAAAAAGAACCACTGAGTTAGTTTCGCTAATTCTTCTCAGTGGGCTTGTCTTGGAACCGGAGGTAGATTTAACTGACGTTGAAAATTTTATACTATTTGGTACTATTATAAATAAAATATATTCTTGTGACCAAAATATTGTGGAATATCATCATAACAAATTTTTTATTAGAATATTATTGTGATATTATTAGGTGCAATATTCCGCGAAGCGAATAGAACGAATAGTCTATAAATGGCACGCATATTATATACTTATGTATATGATATATACATAAGTATATCAAAATAAAGATATTTTGATTTGATTTCATTTGATATAAAAGATAAATATCTCACCATGAATTGTTTCGTTTTATCTCAAAGGGATCAGCGTTTTTAATGGCGGTTCGACTTTTTCCGACTTTTCCAACAATTAATTACCATTATATTTCAAACAATTTAAATATAACCTTGAAAATTTATATACTAAAACCTCCCTCAAGAATTATTTAATCCATGGGTGAAAACCGTATGATAATCTATTGAATCGTTTTTGAGTAAATCGCGAACAGACAGACATACGGGGCGGAGAGCTTTGTTTTATAAAATGTAATATTTATAATGTTGCCTGATTTATCATCATCTATATCAACGTTTTTCTATCTACTCTTGGACATAGGCCACTTTCAATGAACGCCAAGATGGCTGACTTCCCGCCACCAACCAATCAGGGCCGGCACTGCACGGAGTTCGCCGTCCCATCTAAAAGGACGTCCACATACATATCCACCGTCTTACCGAACGAGGCCTCGATTGCAGAACTTTATTAAGCCACCAGTTGGTCCTTAAATATTAAAAAAAATCGATTGTCTGTAAAGTCGGTTTACTGACGATAGTTGAACGTGACAACGTCATAAGAAAATGAAACGCCTCAGAGCGAGGTAACGCCGCATACGTAATCGCATACGTCATGTATTTTCGTTCTTGCAGCCGGCTCCATCGAATTATAAGACGTTTTCACGTCAAAACATAGGCCAGCATCGAACTAAAATATGCAGATTCGTTTCGTAAAAGTGGAATTATTGTTCAACAAAAGTAAAATCATTTTTATTGAACAAAAAACGAAAAATAATTATTAAACATATAAAAAGTCTCCGACCAATTGAGTTTCCTTTTTTATGGAGTTATAAACATTCAGGAGACACGTTAGTGTCTAGCGCCAAGAACACATCCAAGTCGTTTGGCGTGAGGCACTGTGTATATATTCTCGAGACATAATATGTAAACATAACCTCCTCATATTTTTGGGGCTTTATTTTGTTATTATTGCCAAAACACTAAGACTTCACACTATTTTTAATAAGTTTCTTTTTACGAATTTTACACATATTACAAATAATTATTGGGTCTCAGCAATTATTTAATACATTTCAAACATGAAAATTATTGCTTACGCCGTTTTGCGATTAAAGAGGTTCAGAGAAAATATTTTATATGACGTTACAGTGAGAATTTTGAGTTTTGACATCGAAGTTGGTTGCTTGTTTTTTAGTTTTATCCTATCGGAACAGGCAAAGGCTAGAGGCCATGCTGCCTATCGTTATCAATATACGGTGTTGTATTAAAAATTAAGTATTTCGTTTTTTTTTCTTGTATTCTCTATAGCTTATTTTTATTTATTTTTTCTGTCATATTTTATATTTGATAGACGTCTTTCGTATAATATATTTTTTCTGTCGTATTTTTTATTTGATAAACGTCTTTTGTTTCATATATTCGTTTCTGTTAAGAGCTCAATCTTCTTCGTTTCTTCCCAGTTTCCCGTTAATTAATTGTTATTTTGTGTTTTGTTCATTCTGAGTGATTTACTAGTATTTGTTTTAAAAACTGTATATATTGTGATTGGTTGGCGAATATTGTGGAGAACTGTTCTGGAGTGGTTTTCTATTGTAGGACTGTTCTGATGGTTTTCTGTAGTGTTTGTTTTTAAAACTTAATCTGTGTAATATATAATGTGATTCGTTGGCGAATATTATGGTGAACTGTTCTGGGTGAATAGAATAGGAAGTGATAGTTGATTGATGGGTGCTAGAGGGGCAGAGCCGCGCTTTTTGGCATTTTCCGCCGTTTCTCCAAAGCACAGACAAGATATTTTAAGCTATTGCATAGCTTTTATCGCGGGCCTTGAGCGCGGCGACCGAATCAAGAAATTCCGTAACGAAAAAAACCTGACACCCGACGAATAACGAGCTGCTCCGAAATCGGACGAATAAGTAAGCAGCTGTTTGTGAGAAAGTATATAGGTGACTAACTAGATGACGCTTTACATTTTCACATCGTCTCCGTGTTAAATAAAGTATTAAAAATAGAAATAAGTAATAATTTAATAAGTGTACGTGTTATAAGTGTTGAACATTAAAGTGACAATAACTAAGTGAAAGTTTTATCCGTGAGAATATTTCACTGCCTGAGAATATATCGTTCAGCTAAAATATTACCCATCGATTTTGAATAAAAACGATATAAAGATAAGAGATAGTGTTTAAAAGTGAGTGTAAGATCTGTATTTGTGCAAATCAAAGAATTTATTAACTATTTAAAAGCATAAAAGTGGACAAAATGTATTTTAGTACTGAACATAAGAACAAAGAACTATACAAGTATAGAAAAAATTAACGGCTGTTCGTAGTTGTTTTAGTCGTCAACACTATCTACTATAAAACACATAGTTAGTACATCGGTGGACACAGAAGATACAAAGTTCTGGGATAATAACTGGAAATAACAGCTCATAAAGCGCAGATGACGAAAATTAAAAACATCTTATCTATAACATTGAAATTAGAAACACAAAATTTGAAATTTGACAAATAGAATATACTATCAGTTTGAAGTTAGTTTCAGTGTTGCTAGTGCTTGAAAATAATATCAAACATTAACTACATTAAATAAATAAAAGTTGTAAAATTTGTGTATAAGTGTTTTAAATATGAATAAACAACTTGTGCATTTATTAATAAAGAAAGTGATATGATTTTGTTGATTATAATAAATAAAATTTGAAATGGTTCTTAAATTTAAGTTTGTAAATATAATTCATCATTTACACATAAGATTATTATCTCTTTGTTGATCATTGGCCATTCGCATTAAATCATAGAATTGTTGGTAATCCATTAAATATAAAATATAAAACAAAAGAAAGAAAAAAATACTGTATAAATAAAAAATAAATAAATAATTATAATTGCATAAGTTGATTAAAAAATGCTATGCAATAGCTTTACCGCGGCAGTCCCCGAGTGCCACACGTCTTTTTGTTAACACAACATATATGGCAGCATGGCCTCAGGTCTTAGCCGGTTCCAACAGAAAATGCCAATTGGAAAGAAAAATGATAATACAGTCTAATTATTTTTCGAGAAATAACAAAATTATTTAACAAAGTGAGATGTACTATCTCTATCTATGTAATTGTGGTGCTTTAATGTGATTTTAATAAATTTTTTTTATTTAGTTTCAACCGATTTTATTCGGTCAAAACTCAAAAAATTAGATATAACCGCATAATAAATGCCGCTGGAGTTTGTTTCTTGACTTCATCTCCTATCAATTAAATTGGTATTAAATTTTTGCCCTATTCTACTATAGCCAACCCTTGATTTACATTAGTCAACTTATAAAGAATGGAAACAATGTGGAGTTAACGGAGAAATGCTGTTATGTTTACAATAGAAAAAACAGTTTGGTGGCTGTAGCAAACCAAGAAGATGGTGTTTATAAGTTGGTCATGGAACATAAACAATGTTTTTTTACTCCTACTTCAACAGTAATTAGTGAAGAGTGTCATAGGAGAATGGCCATTTGAATATAAATGACCAGAATAAAATGAAAGATGGAGCAGTCACGGGAATATCATACACAGACAGCAATCTGAAGAAGAAAATGAGGAACCAGTACCATTTACTTTTAGTAAAGGGGGACCCAAATTAAGTGAATAAAAAAGCTGCCAGAGCGGTATAGATTTCCAAATCTATGTACAACGTTGAGTCCAAATGTTACTAATGATCCAGTCTGTGTCCATGAAGCTCTGGAGAGCCCAGAAAGAGACAAGTGGATTGAGGCAATAGAGGAAAAGCTGCATGCAAGCTTTTGAAGAAAATGATGCATGGGTTCCTGTGAGTGAATTACCTTTTGATTAAACTTTAGTACAGTGCAAGTGGATATATAAAAGGCAATTAAATAGTGATAATAGTGTATGTTACAGAGCATGTTTAGTGGCTAAGGGCACAAGGTTACACAGAGGCCTGGTATTGATTATGAATAGACTTTCTCACCAGATGTCAGACATTCTACTTTGAAATTATTGTTCGCACTATCTGTTCAGTTAAATTTAGATGTCACTCATTTAGATGTTAAAACAGCATTCTTAAATGGTTTTCATAGAGGACATTTATAAGGTTCAACTAGTTATTAATTGTGATTCATATAAGAATAAGATTGTTAAACAAAGTAATTTATGGTTTAAAGCAGTCATCTAGATCATGGTATTAGAGAGTGGAGCAATGTTTATTTTAGTTAGGTTTCAAAAGGAGTCGTATAGAGCCATGTGTTTTTACAAAAACGAATAATGATGTAAAAATTGTTATAGCATTATATGTTGAAGACTTATATTTGTTCCAATAATCAAATAGAGACAGACAAGTTAATTTCAGTATTGATTATGTTATTATGTAAGTAATTTTACTTCAAATTTCTGACTTGTCATACTTTTATTATTGTCAATACAATTTGTTTTCCCATTGTTACAGACCGTGCAATAAAAAAAAAACCTTTAAGCGGAAAAGGGCTGGTTGTAAACAAAAACTGCGAGGCATTATATGTGTAGTATTTCTTAATTTTAATTATTTTCATTTGAAGTTATTTCCTTACTGTTTTACATTTTTTTAGCTTCTGGAAAGGAGAATATTTAAAGGCCTTAAAGGACAATAAACATAATAATAAGTACATTGGTATCAAGTAAATTTATGACATTCTTCCAATGGAGTTGGATTTGAATTATTCTTAAGAAAGTAATACATCTAAAGTTTTGAATTTTTTTTTATTCTGAAGGCAGGTAAATAATAATGAATCATATATTGGACAAGAACAAAAAATATTAATTTTTTTAATTACATATTTGAGCTTATTATTACATGATTTACTAATAAGCAAATATGATAATTTACTTTAACTTAATTATTGATATGAACTGCCGGTCAAGTTGCATGTTGCGCCATCTGGTATCTAACTTTCCCTTTTACAATCTAAATATTTAAACAGGAGGAATAACAGGAATGCATGCTCTATGTTAATTTTGAAAATCAAAATAACATTAAAAAAAATATGACGATGTTGCATTGGTCACTGGTCAGTCACAAGCGTCATTTAAAGTAAAAGTATTGTAATAGTACTAACCTCTTTTATTATTAAATTATTTGAGAAAATTTATGAATACAAATTTTGACGAATTACTCAAGAAGTTTAAGTTTAAAATTTTAAAGTATTTGAAATGAATTACTCAAGAAGTATAAATATTTAAAATATTAAAATATTTGAAATGTAATTATGTTAATTAATATATGCTTTACAAAATAAAAACATTTTACAAAAAATTAAAACCGACTTCAAAAATACTAAACTAAAAAGTAATAAAATAACAGTTTCTTTAATGTTTGTGCTTACAACATATAATCAACTTAATCTTCTACTAATGTACAAACTTTGCGTTTACCACGTCATTATAGTTACTTTTGGAGTCGGTGTCAGCCAAGGTAGGTAGGTAGGTAATGTACAGCAACAAATACGACACCGACTCCAAAAGTAACTATAATGACGTGGTAAACGCAAAGTTTGTACATTAGTAGAAGATTAAGTTGATTATATGTTGTAAGCACAAACATTAAAGAAACTGTTATTTTATTACTTTTTAGTTTAGTATTTTTGAAGTCGGTTTTAATTTTTTGTAAAATGTTTTTATTTCTTAATTTTTAGTGATTCCGAAATTCGTCGTCTTGGCGTTCATTGAAGGAGGCATGTTCAGCAGTGGATGGATAAAGGATGATGATGATGATGATGATGATGATGATGGTGATGGTGATGATGATGATGATTACGATGACCGCGACATACTATGGTGTGCTACCAAAGCATCCTATACAATTGTTACATCGACACGTAATAAAAAAATCATATCATCAAGGTAAACAAAACCAACCAAATAGGCATTATTGGGAATAACTAAAAAACGGCTTGTCAGATCTTAATAAAATTAATATGGGACCAAATTGGAAACACCAGCTTTCAAACAAAAAAATAACCATCGAAATCCATTCACAAACGGCGGAGATATCGTGTCACATACATACAAAAAAAAAAAAAAAAAAAAAAAAAAAAAACATACAGACGAATTGAGAACCTCCTTTTTTTTTTGAAGTCGGTTAAAAAAAGAGAAATCCCACAAAAAACAGTTTCTCTGTAAAATGTCGCGCCAAGTACACGTCTAACTATATACACGTATAGCAAAAATAAAAAAATAAACTAATCTTTACAAAAAATATGAAATAAAAAAACCAAGTACACAAAACCTCTCGGATTAAAAGAAACACTCATTAAAAACTGTGAAAATTGAAAAAAAACAATTGGTGTAGTATATTTACAAAAAAAAGAAAAATTTGCAATCTACAAAAAAATATAAATTAAAAAAAAGTAATCATTGTGATTTTCAATAATTGCAAAATTTTTGTGGAAAATTTTACAATTATTGAAAACAATTTTTTGAACGTACTTGGCGCGCGTCATTTTCGATGTATTGTAAATGGCTTCACAATATCACTAAGATAAATTATTAATGTCAACTATCAGTTCGAGAAGTTTGTGTTGCTCAAGCATTCATTAATGTTATAATTTTAAAAAACAATTTAATAAACATTATCTAAGGTATAGTACCCAGTAGCTGCTCAGGAACCAGTACCTGCCCACTCCTCTGCATTTGTATATCTATATTCAAAAATGCAGATATACAAATAAAAAGAGTGGACAGGTGGTTCTGAGCAGTTACTCGGTACTTTACCTTACTAGTAATAAAATCATTTCCTTATTTCCTGATTCAATTAAAAGGCAAGAAAGCGTCATATTCATATGAGTATAAATGTAATAGGAATAAGAAATATATAAAGAAATGGGTACGAGCTTGAATTTTAATTCTAATAGATTTGATTGAAGACATCAAAATAATCATTAGTGAGGCCAACTACATGGCGTAGAAGGGCTGCAACAATTGTTGTTTTTATACTCCTTTTCCATACCAATTTCCTGGCTGTAGATCACAGAATAATATTACCCTAGCTCTAGATTAGCCATGAAAAAATTTGGGGTACTCAATGACGCGCGCCAAGTACGTTTAAAAAATTGTTTTCAATTGTAAAATTTGCCACAAAAATTTTGCAATTATTGAAAATCACAATGATTACTTTTTTTTTAATTTATATTTTTTTGTAGATTGCAAATTTTTCTTTTTTTTTTGTAAACATACTACACCAATTGTTTTTTCAATTTTCACAGTTTTTAATGAGTGTTTCTTTTAATCCGAGGGTTTTTGTGTACTTGGTTTTTTTTATTTCATATTTTTTGTAAAGATTAGTTTATTTTTTTATTTTTGCTATACGTGTATATAGTTAAACGTGTATTTGGCGCGACATTTTACAGTGAAACTGTTTTTTGTGGGATCTTAAAATATCTCCATAATATTTCCAACGTAAATATATTATTCGAATTAATAAATGTCAAATATTTAGTAACTAAAAATAGGATCGAAAAAAAAAACTGATACAACGACATTCATAAAATAAATGACCCTCCCAAAAATACGTCATAAGTGACCTTTTATTATAACATGATCATTATTATCGTTATCCGTTTAATAATCCTACCGTGTACGTTTTTTGTGCTAGTTAGACAAACTGACTTCAGCCGAAATGAGCAACGAGTTAGCCTGGGTCTAGTGCGGGAAACTCATTCATGCGTTGCCTGTCCTAAGCCGTAAAAGTCTCGATGCCAAAATTCCCTGCCCTGCCCTTCGCTTCTTTAAGCAGGAAAGCGGTTTTCGGAAAAACCCATCGAAAGGCGCGCAGCTCAAGCGCCTCCCCATACCAGTGGATTACATATTGCATATAAGGGTGGTCTATCATCCTTTTTTTTGCCGCAGGGAAATGCTTTATGCATGTAGCTAGCTACCTAGACCTCCTGTCCTGATGTGACCTGATCCTGACCCTATGTGGGACTCACCGCCTCCTACGCACCCCTGTTTGTCGCCTGAGGGTGGCTTATCCTCCTGCTTATGGCTATAGTAAAGCAAAAAGGAATGCGGGCATCAGGCTCAAGACCAAGAGTATACTAGTGAGGTGGTCCCAGTCAAGTATTTGCGTCTGGTGGTCACCAACTCATCACCACCATGTGGTCACCATGAGGTTACCTCATGGTGACGAGTTGGTGACCGAAGGTACAACTCCTTTACGGTTAGGAGTTGGGATGATCCTGCATCGTAGTATTTGGAGGTCATCGTTCTATCTATTCTAATTTAGTGATGTTCTCATAAATACTTCAGCGATATTATAACATGTATAAAGAAATTCTTTAATAAATGGCTGCAAATCTGCCGTGATTGGTTTTACTTTTAACACAATTCCAACTCCGACTTAAAAACTAACAATAATGGCGTAGTCAACGCATCGATTGTAGGTACAATGTAGGTACAATGTAGGTACAATGTAGGTACATTAGTAGAAAAATAAATTGATTTACATTTTGGGCTCCAATTTAAATTTGGGGCCAAAAGGGCTTAATTGTTTTGTTTTCACTTCTATCGGCAGTCCCTGTGATTGGTTGGGTTAGTTTCTTTTTACTTTTTATTTTTCTATTTAAATAACATAAAAACACTGCGGAAATTAGGTTTATTGTGTAGTCGTGATCTAGCACCGTGCGCACTTAATACTAAAAT
Source organism: Helleia helle (assembly GCA_963853865.1). Classification (NCBI taxonomy): domain Eukaryota; kingdom Metazoa; phylum Arthropoda; class Insecta; order Lepidoptera; family Lycaenidae; genus Helleia; species Helleia helle. The sequence goes on along the minus strand of OY971433.1, from coordinate 9,892,364 downwards.
TGTTTTTAGCATCAAAAGAATGGCATTCTAATATTGCCATATTTTTATTAACGCGGATTTACAAAAATATTCCTATGTACACATACCTCTTACAAACCTGGATACATCCACTGCTGAACTTTGTAATAGCTAAATGCCATGCTACTTTGCAAGCGAATTGGGCCAGCACGCCCGGGGTGGTACCTCTCCCTCACACAACAGCAGCGTCAAGTGATAGCTATGCTGTCGCGTTTCGTGCTTTGTTGCGTGCGTGAGTTCCCGGTGGCCCACTGGGGGATAGGGAAAAGGAGGGCAACGCATCTGCATAATCTCTGGTTGTGCGGATGTGTATGGGCGTCGATAGTTACCAAAAGGCCTCCACTGCTCGTTTACGCTCCTGTACTATAAAAAAACACGGTTCTTTTAACTCTTTTTCAAAACAGTCAAACACCATTCATAGGTAATCGTCTCTAACCACCTGCTTCGTATCAGAATTTCTTTATTATGTCCTGGACTTAAGCTGACCTGGACCTAAAATTTTGATTGATATGAAGAAATTGGATTCGAACCTTTATAACGTTTTAAATTTTCAGTTACACCATCAATAATAAAAAAATGGAAGGAATGTAACATTAATTTAAAAAGAAATTGACAAGTGTCCTGTTGTTTATAATCTAAGTATTTTTAAATCACAATTCTAATTTATATTCAAACGGCTACCTATCACAGTAGAATGGATGCAGATGTTTTTACGGACAGATGAAGAAGGATGTTTTTTTTTATTCATAAAGGTTTCTTACTATCGATTTTCACCGGTCAACACGAAGGATACACCCCCTTTATTTCTAGCTCCAAACCGAACAAGTTGTGTAGTAAAAAGAAGGGCAGGAACTTCTTTAACTCACATCTTTTTATGATTTTCACTATTATTATTATAATGAAACAGCTTTGTATGGATTTCAATGCAGTTTATTGACATTTTTATTATCTCGACGTCTCAGATGCTTTACAGGAACCATGGTCACGGGTGGATAGATTAATTATTTTGGTAAAAATATAATCATTTACGTTAATAATAAATACAACTTGTAATTGTATTGTTTGTGACCAAGTTAATTTAACTATGTTCGTTAATAATTTACCCATTCACGTACATAGTATGAAAATTATAAGCTATTGATATGATGCATACGTGAATAACGGTAATTAATGTTAAAATACAAATGTTTTAATATTTTACGTAATATACTTTCATTATTGGTTTCTTCGCCGGGATTCCTCGATAAAAGACGGGTATGAAACCAAATCCCGGCAATGAAAACGTCGATGAGTCTTTTTATCGTGTTTTTATTAGCACGATTGTATGTGAAATTCGGATGAAACTTAATGATTGATTTAAAACTAGCTTCCCAATCAGCTAGAGACATGAAATTTGGATCGTAGTTCAGAAGTGGATGACAATATACGAAAATATAAAATTCAATGACAAATGAATGATATTTTATTGTCAGTTCTAGAAAATGAAGTAGGTATTAAACAAATTTAAATCGAACTGCATTATATCTTAAAGCTGATACAAAAATATTAAGCAATAGTTTCCTTTGTTAATCTTTCTCTTCAAAGCCGAGCTATTCATTATTTTCCTACTATTGCTCTTCGTAAATAATAATAATATAATAATGTTATTATACGGAGAGTACTACAACTTACAACTCCTTGTACAACTTTTCTTACAAATCATTTTGGTTTTGATAAGCTTTAGCTGTTTATAACTCAACAAGGAAAAATAAAAATAACTTAAACCCATGAAATAATAACAGGTCATCTCATCTCTTTATAAAAGAACCTTGATAAATCCTGAACTAGGTTAGAATGATATTATAATCAACGCAATCAGGATAGAAGAAAAATATATCGTTATGCCATTAATTAATATTTGAAATAACTTGTATCTTCGTATAAAAACATTACCCCTCTTATTAGAAGAGGGGACAAAAGAACAGGGTGAGGACAAGGGGCGAGGATAGGAACCTCACCCCATTGCACTGTTCCGACGATGAGAGGGTTTGTTCTGTGGTGCGGGACAACCCCTCTGTGGAGGTGGTCCCTTGTGGGACTGACTAGATCCGGGGCACCTCACTAAAGGCGCCATTGTTGGCACGCGCCGGGTTTTAGTGGGTACTTACTATGTTTCGGACGCAGCGAGTCCCACAGAACATCCTCAGAAATTTCCGTCGTAAAAGAAAAAAAAAAGTTAGTCCCAGACTAAGGTCGTAAGAAACTGTGTTACATAATATACTAGCAAATAATTTTAGGAAATTTATGCAATAGCTTGTACATATTAAGCACATTATTTTATATGCAATATACAAATTAACTACACTTGGAGAGATTCGAAGTCGAGAAAAAACCTACAGCTAGAGTTCAGAAGCATTCTTATGATAACGAGAAAGTATAAATATTTTGTGTAACACCACAATTTAAGTGTGTCGATGAAATTCGTATTGCAAAATAAAATGTTATGTAGTGAGTGAGGCCACCGAGTTGTAACGTGAGAACCTGAATTTATATTGGTTTGAAATGGCAAAAGAAATAAAAAGGGACCTGTTTTAAAATCAATATAAGATACTTTTTTGGGCGTTCTAGCCCCAAACCGAACAAGTTGTGTAGTAAAAAAAAGGGCAGGAACTTCTTTAACTCACATCTTTTCATGATTTTCACTATTATTATTATAATGAAACAGCTTTGTATGGATTTCAATGCAGTTTATTGACATTTTTATTATCTCGACGTCTCAGATGCTTTACAGGAACCATGGTCACGGGTGGATAGATTAATTATTTTGGTAAAAATATAATCATTTACGTTAATAATAAATACAACTTGTAATTGTATTGTTTGTGACCAAGTTAATTTAACTATGTTCGTTAATAATTTACCCATTCACGTACATAGTATGAAAATTATAAGCTATTGATATGATGCATACGTGAATAACGGTAATTAATGTTAAAATACAAATGTTTTAATATTTTACGTAATATACTTTCATTATTGGTTTCTTCGCCGGGATTCCTCGATAAAAGACGGGTATGAAACCAAATCCCGGCAATGAAAACGTCGATGAGTCTTTTTATCGTGTTTTTATTAGCACGATTGTATGTGAAATTCGGATGAAACTTAATGATTGATTTAAAACTAGCTTCCCAATCAGCTAGAGACATGAAATTTGGATCGTAGTTCAGAAGTGGATGACAATATACGAAAATATAAAATTCAATGACAAATGAATGATATTTTATTGTCAGTTCTAGAAAATGAAGTAGGTATTAAACAAATTTAAATCGAACTGCATTATATCTTAAAGCTGATACAAAAATATTAAGCAATAGTTTCCTTTGTTAATCTTTCTCTTCAAAGCCGAGCTATTCATTATTTTCCTACTATTGCTCTTCGTAAATAATAATAATATAATAATGTTATTATACGGAGAGTACTACAACTTACAACTCCTTGTACAACTTTTCTTACAAATCATTTTGGTTTTGATAAGCTTTAGCTGTTTATAACTCAACAAGGAAAAATAAAAATAACTTAAACCCATGAAATAATAACAGGTCATCTCATCTCTTTATAAAAGAACCTTGATAAATCCTGAACTAGGTTAGAATGATATTATAATCAACGCAATCAGGATAGAAGAAAAATATATCGTTATGCCATTAATTAATATTTGAAATAACTTGTATCTTCGTATAAAAACATTACCCCTCTTATTAGAAGAGGGGACAAAAGAACAGGGTGAGGACAAGGGGCGAGGATAGGAACCTCACCCCATTGCACTGTTCCGACGATGAGAGGGTTTGTTCTGTGGTGCGGGACAACCCCTCTGTGGAGGTGGTCCCTTGTGGGACTGACTAGATCCGGGGCACCTCACTAAAGGCGCCATTGTTGGCACGCGCCGGGTTTTAGTGGGTACTTACTATGTTTCGGACGCAGCGAGTCCCACAGAACATCCTCAGAAATTTCCGTCGTAAAAGAAAAAAAAAAGTTAGTCCCAGACTAAGGTCGTAAGAAACTGTGTTACATAATATACTAGCAAATAATTTTAGGAAATTTATGCAATAGCTTGTACATATTAAGCACATTATTTTATATGCAATATACAAATTAACTACACTTGGAGAGATTCGAAGTCGAGAAAAAACCTACAGCTAGAGTTCAGAAGCATTCTTATGATAACGAGAAAGTATAAATATTTTGTGTAACACCACAATTTAAGTGTGTCGATGAAATTCGTATTGCAAAATAAAATGTTATGTAGTGAGTGAGGCCACCGAGTTGTAACGTGAGAACCTGAATTTATATTGGTTTGAAATGGCAAAAGAAATAAAAAGGGACCTGTTTTAAAATCAATATAAGATACTTTTTTGGGCGTTCTAGCCCCAAACCGAACAAGTTGTGTAGTAAAAAAAAGGGCAGGAACTTCTTTAACTCACATCTTTTCATGATTTTCACTATTATTATTATAATGAAACAGCTTTGTATGGATTTCAATGCAGTTTATTGACATTTTTATTATCTCGACGTCTCAGATGCTTTACAGGAACCATGGTCACGGGTGGATAGATTAATTATTTTGGTAAAAATATAATCATTTACGTTAATAATAAATACAACTTGTAATTGTATTGTTTGTGACCAAGTTAATTTAACTATGTTCGTTAATAATTTACCCATTCACGTACATAGTATGAAAATTATAAGCTATTGATATGATGCATACGTGAATAACGGTAATTAATGTTAAAATACAAATGTTTTAATATTTTACGTAATATACTTTCATTATTGGTTTCTTCGCCGGGATTCCTCGATAAAAGACGGGTATGAAACCAAATCCCGGCAATGAAAACGTCGATGAGTCTTTTTATCGTGTTTTTATTAGCACGATTGTATGTGAAATTCGGATGAAACTTAATGATTGATTTAAAACTAGCTTCCCAATCAGCTAGAGACATGAAATTTGGATCGTAGTTCAGAAGTGGATGACAATATACGAAAATATAAAATTCAATGACAAATGAATGATATTTTATTGTCAGTTCTAGAAAATGAAGTAGGTATTAAACAAATTTAAATCGAACTGCATTATATCTTAAAGCTGATACAAAAATATTAAGCAATAGTTTCCTTTGTTAATCTTTCTCTTCAAAGCCGAGCTATTCATTATTTTCCTACTATTGCTCTTCGTAAATAATAATAATATAATAATGTTATTATACGGAGAGTACTACAACTTACAACTCCTTGTACAACTTTTCTTACAAATCATTTTGGTTTTGATAAGCTTTAGCTGTTTATAACTCAACAAGGAAAAATAAAAATAACTTAAACCCATGAAATAATAACAGGTCATCTCATCTCTTTATAAAAGAACCTTGATAAATCCTGAACTAGGTTAGAATGATATTATAATCAACGCAATCAGGATAGAAGAAAAATATATCGTTATGCCATTAATTAATATTTGAAATAACTTGTATCTTCGTATAAAAACATTACCCCTCTTATTAGAAGAGGGGACAAAAGAACAGGGTGAGGACAAGGGGCGAGGATAGGAACCTCACCCCATTGCACTGTTCCGACGATGAGAGGGTTTGTTCTGTGGTGCGGGACAACCCCTCTGTGGAGGTGGTCCCTTGTGGGACTGACTAGATCCGGGGCACCTCACTAAAGGCGCCATTGTTGGCACGCGCCGGGTTTTAGTGGGTACTTACTATGTTTCGGACGCAGCGAGTCCCACAGAACATCCTCAGAAATTTCCGTCGTAAAAGAAAAAAAAAAGTTAGTCCCAGACTAAGGTCGTAAGAAACTGTGTTACATAATATACTAGCAAATAATTTTAGGAAATTTATGCAATAGCTTGTACATATTAAGCACATTATTTTATATGCAATATACAAATTAACTACACTTGGAGAGATTCGAAGTCGAGAAAAAACCTACAGCTAGAGTTCAGAAGCATTCTTATGATAACGAGAAAGTATAAATATTTTGTGTAACACCACAATTTAAGTGTGTCGATGAAATTCGTATTGCAAAATAAAATGTTATGTAGTGAGTGAGGCCACCGAGTTGTAACGTGAGAACCTGAATTTATATTGGTTTGAAATGGCAAAAGAAATAAAAAGGGACCTGTTTTAAAATCAATATAAGATACTTTTTTGGGCGTTCTGCAAACCGAATCAAGTTTTGTAGCTCACCTATTTTACTGGCAGAACTTCAAAACTCAAAGGCTTTTCAAATTTTCACTATTATTATTATATCATGAAACAGTTTGTATAAATTTCAATGCAGTTTAAAAAAATGACGATTTTTATTATCTCGACGTCTCAGATGCTTTACAGGAACCATGGTCACGGGTGGATAGATTAATTATTTTGGTAAAAATATAATCATTTACGTTAAATAATAAATACAACTTGTAAGATTTTTGTGATTAATTTAACTATGTTCGTTAATAATTACCCATTCACGTACATAGTGGAAAATCAGAAGCTATTGATATGACGCATGTGAATAACGGTAATTAATGCTAAAATACAAATGTTTTAATATTTTACGTAATATACTTTCGTTATTGGTTTCTGCCGGGCCTCGATAAAAGACGGGTATGAAACCAAATCCCGGCAATGAAAACGTCGATGAGTCTTTTTATCGTGTTTTTATTAGCACGATTGTATGTGAAATTCGGATGAAACTTAATGATTGATTTAAAACTAGCTTCCCAATCAGCTAGAGACATGAAATTTGGATCGTAGTTCAGAAGTGGATGACAATATACGAAAATATAAAATTCAATGACAAATGAATGATATTTTATTGTCAGTTCTAGAAAATGAAGTAGGTATTAAACAAATTTAAATCGAACTGCATTATATCTTAAAGCTGATACAAAAATATTAAGCAATAGTTTCCTTTGTTAATCTTTCTCTTCAAAGCCGAGCTATTCATTATTTTCCTACTATTGCTCTTCGTAAATAATAATAATATAATAATGTTATTATACGGAGAGTACTACAACTTACAACTCCTTGTACAACTTTTCTTACAAATCATTTTGGTTTTGATAAGCTTTAGCTGTTTATAACTCAACAAGGAAAAATAAAAATAACTTAAACCCATGAAATAATAACAGGTCATCTCATCTCTTTATAAAAGAACCTTGATAAATCCTGAACTAGGTTAGAATGATATTATAATCAACGCAATCAGGATAGAAGAAAAATATATCGTTATGCCATTAATTAATATTTGAAATAACTTGTATCTTCGTATAAAAACATTACCCCTCTTATTAGAAGAGGGGACAAAAGAACAGGGTGAGGACAAGGGGCGAGGATAGGAACCTCACCCCATTGCACTGTTCCGACGATGAGAGGGTTTGTTCTGTGGTGCGGGACAACCCCTCTGTGGAGGTGGTCCCTTGTGGGACTGACTAGATCCGGGGCACCTCACTAAAGGCGCCATTGTTGGCACGCGCCGGGTTTTAGTGGGTACTTACTATGTTTCGGACGCAGCGAGTCCCACAGAACATCCTCAGAAATTTCCGTCGTAAAAGAAAAAAAAAAGTTAGTCCCAGACTAAGGTCGTAAGAAACTGTGTTACATAATATACTAGCAAATAATTTTAGGAAATTTATGCAATAGCTTGTACATATTAAGCACATTATTTTATATGCAATATACAAATTAACTACACTTGGAGAGATTCGAAGTCGAGAAAAAACCTACAGCTAGAGTTCAGAAGCATTCTTATGATAACGAGAAAGTATAAATATTTTGTGTAACACCACAATTTAAGTGTGTCGATGAAATTCGTATTGCAAAATAAAATGTTATGTAGTGAGTGAGGCCACCGAGTTGTAACGTGAGAACCTGAATTTATATTGGTTTGAAATGGCAAAAGAAATAAAAAGGGACCTGTTTTAAAATCAATATAAGATACTTTTTTGGGCGAGTTGCAAAGTATCAGTTTTTTAGCTCACCTATTTTACTGGCGAAGCTACAAAAGGATGAAAGGCCACCAAATAGCCAGGGCCTGATGATGATGACGATCATGAAATAGTTTGTATAAAATATAAAAGTTTAAAAAAAATACGATTTTTGGAACGAAGTTCCTTACGGGGCGTTGTGGGGGGGTACCCTAGCCGGCAAAAAACATCCGTAACGTTAAATAATAAAAGCGTAAGATTTTTATTATATCTTTCGATAATTACACCATCTGGTGGTCAGAAGTGGTAAACGCATGGAGGCTATACGCTCCCCACCATGGTTCAGGCCTTGTCGTGGCGGTGGGGCTCAGTAGCCTAGGGTGAGCCCAGCACCTTGGGCGAAGCCAATTGAGCCGAGGGGGCTCTTTGTACCCCTCTTATAAGAAGAGGGGACAAAAGAGCAGGGGGGCAAGGGGAGAGGATGGGAACCTCACCCCATTGTACTGTCCCGACGTAGGGAGGGGTTGTTCTGTGGTGCTGGACAACCCCTCTGTGGAGGTGGCGTCAGTCCCTTGCAGGGCTGACTAGCCGTCGAGGTGCCCTGTTAGCTTAACAGATCCGGGGCACCTCACCAAGGCGGCACTGGTGGCACTCGCCGGGTTTTAGTGGGTAGAGCTGCGTCCATTTACCATCTTTCGGGCCCAGCGAGTCCCACATACCCACCTGGGGAGACCCACTCCCCAGTCGGGATGCCTCATAGCGTTTCCCGGCGTAAAAGAAAAAATAAATGGAGGCTATACGCTATGTATAGGTGTGTATGGTTTGGTTTTTTTTTATTTTATTTTACGCTGGGAAATGCTCTGATTTTTATATATATAACAGAGGTGAATCGCATCTGTTCTTAACCATTTTTTCTGCCTTTCTTGTAAGCATTATAACCCTCTGACCGGGATGAACTTGGCTGAAATACATACACAAGACGCGACAAAAGTCTGCTCTATTAGATTTTCGTCGCCGTCGTAGTCAATAATTTTAATGTTAGTAATAAAAAATATACATTTCGATATTCAAGTGTATCCTCTATTTAACAAGACCGATAAATAAAAAGCATCGTAAAATTCTGTATTAGTTACTACCAAACAAGGTTTGGTAATTGCATAAAAAGAAATTGGAACGCCTCAGAGCGAGGTAACGCTGCATGCGTCATGTTTTTTCGTTCGTGCAGCCGGCTCCATCGAATTATAAGACATTGTCACGTCAAAAAATCTAGCTAGACATTGTAAGTTGCTTTGATTGACGTAATAAATTATCACTTCACTTTTGAAATACTAAAAATTGACGTCAAGAAGCAACTTTTATAATATTATGAGATAAATATTTGAGAGATTTCCCCAGGCCCAGTAGGAGAATGTGTTTTCATTGTAACAATCTTATGTAAACATATGCAATAATTGTAAGAATGGCGGATGTTTTGTGCAGTTTAATATTTTTGTTAATAACATTTGTCTGTCAGTGGGTGAATAGGTCAAAATGTGCATAGTATTTTGGTTATACGTCAATACCTTATCTAAAGAGAAGACAAGCGATCGGTGTACGAAATTACGCATATTTTTATAGTTTTTTTAACACGAAGACTTAGGTCTCGGGATAGGCAACGTGTGGAGTTATCCTTTTTTTTCCTTTAACGCCGGGAAATGCTCTGAGGCGGGGGAGTGGATCTCCACAGGCGGCTATGTGGGACTCGCTGCGTCCACTTTCGGGCGCAGCGAGTCCCACTAAAACCCGGCGAGTGCCACCAATGCCGCCTTTGGTGAGGTGCCCCGGATTTAATGACTGAAAAGGGCACCTCGACGGCTAGTCAGTCCCTCAGGGGACCGACGTGACTTCCACAGAGGGGTTCTCCTGCACCAGAGAACAACCCTTTCCAACGTCGGGATAGTACAGGACCCAGTCGTAACCAACGTCCCATAGGGTAGGACCCAGAACCAACCCTTGCGGGACGCCGCACTCGACTCACCACCTCACTAAGGACCCCGACCGGTCCTCGTACACGACCTCTCTATCGGAGAGATACGCCCTCAACGGTCTTCCGAGATACGGAGGCACGCCGAAATACTTCAGTGCCTCCCGTATTACGCCGTGGGGAAGGCTGTTAAAGGCGTTAGCTATGTCCAACGACACAGCCACCACCACCTCTCTCCGGCGTTCTGCCTCCTCCGTCACCGACTTAAGGCGCCCTAGGGCGTCGACGGTCAACCGGCCGACCCGAAACCCAAACTGAGACTGCGACAGTCCAGGCCCTGAGCCCTCTTCCAGGTGCTTAACGAGACGGGAGGCCAAGATCCTTTCCAGGGCCTTCCCCGCCTTGTTCAACAACACAATCGGTCGCACTGCCGATGCGCTATCCGGCGGAGCCCCTCGTTGGTAGAAGGGTGAGCCGACCATCCTTCCAGGCCTTCAGAAACTGACCGGACCGCATACAGCGGTCAAAGAGTTCCTGAAGGCTGTCTCCGAGGTGCACGAGAGCTATGCATAGAACTCTCCCGTGCACCCAGTCTGGACCTGGCGCCCTCTTCTTACTTCGGAAATGGAATAGAACGGCCTCCATTTCGGCGTCGGTGACGGGTGGCGGAACACCCTCTTCCTCCATCGAGTCCGGCGTCCGTCGGGCCATCCGCGGAGGGACGAAGCCTACCGGGAAGTCGGAAAACAAATCCCCCACGATATTCCCCAGCAGCTCGGGCTGGAGCGTCTCCGTCAATGGGTCGCCACCTAAACCTACTCCATGATATAATATCATATTTAAGCCTGATTTAATTTTATATGTTATCAGCCACTTTTCCAATATTTGAGAACGAAATATATTTTCGCAGTTACTATGACTGTATAAAGGTAATTAAAAAGTGTGTAATGCAAATAAAATATGTTCGTTTTTTATTTACTTATCAAAACCTTTTAACAGTCGCATTTTTGGGTGTCTAAAGCTTATCGTACTTAATTTACATCTAAACGGTTTTGTATATTCACTGCGTTGCGAATTGAAGTAAAAAGGTCAAATGTAAAATATATAATTATTATATTATCGATCTTATACTATACAAGCTTATAAAATTCCCGGTTTTGTTACCAAAGAAAGATTTAAAAGATGAAGAAAGTTTGATGCTAAAGCAATTTCATTTCATTTTTTAAATTATTTTGATGTATATTAAGATTTGATATCATATAGCCTGATGAGATATCAGCTTGTGGGAGGGGACTTGTCTCTGTAGAGCGCAATCACCGCGATGCTCGGTGACGACGAGCCGTGGACGGGGGTGGTCTCCTTCTGCGAGGCAGTAATGTCCCAGAAAGAGGCCTACGAGCGGATGAGAGAGGAGACCGCTGTCGAGGCCTCCTTCTGCGGGCGACGAACGGGGGTGCGTAGGAGGCGCTACTTAATGCGCCTCCAATGTGTTCGTGTCGGTCTCAGGTTAGGTACCTGGGCCTGTATGTTACGCCGTGGTGGGGACTGCTTAGTAGTACACACTAGAACCACAAAACTCAGTGGACCTCCTCGCAAAAACCTTCTATCCTAGTGACTCTGTAGAGACCGACGCAGAACCCCACAGACTCCTCAGAGCAAGCCTACCGGTATCCGATCTAAGAGAAAATGATCCACCCTTCACGGCAAATGAGTTGAAAGCGGTGCTTAGAACTTTAAATCCAAAGAAGGCACCAGGTCCCGACGGTCTATCATCCGACATATGCCGTGAAGCCATTCAGTGCAACGAGGAGGTATTTCTGGAGATCTGCAATAAATGTTTATCGCTGGAATACTTCCCCACGCCATGGAACATGTGGTAATCATCAGGAAACCGGGTAAAGGAAACTACACCCAGCCGAAATCGTACAGACCCATTGGACTCCTATCCATTCTCGGCAAGATCTTGGAGAAGTTAATAGTAGCAAGGATACAATGGCACATACTTCCCCAACTCAACGGCAACCAATATGGATTCATTCCTCAGCGCAGTACAGAGGACGCTCTGTACAATCTAGTGAACCATATAAGAGAGGAGATCAAAAGTAAAAAGATCGTACTCCTAGTATCACTAGATATAGAAGGGGCGTTTGATAACGTATGGTGGCCTGCGCTGAAGAATCAACTCATAAAGAAGAAGTGCCCCCGAAACATCTACAACATGGTGGGTTCCTACCTACAAAACCGCAAAGTCGTGGTAAACTACGCTGGAAAGGTGAGCGAGATTGAGATCACAAAGGGTTGCGTCCAAGGATCTATCGGAGGACCAACGTTTTGGAACATCATTCTCGACCCACTATTGAATATCTTGGAAGGCGAAAACTTGTTAGCCCAAGCGTTCGCCGACGATGTGGTTCTAGTTTTCTCCTCACACTCTGCCCAAATCGTCGAGGAACAAGCCAATCAGACACTTCAGATAGTAGCCGAATGGGTCAAAAGCAATAAGCTTAACTTTGCAGCGCATAAGACCAGCGCGATGCTGATAACAAGGAAGTTAAAGCTCGACCCCATTTGCATACAAATGTCTGGAGTTAGGATAAACATGGTTGATGAGATCAAGCTCTTGGGACTCACGATAAACAGAACATTGACCTTCACGTCACATGTAGTCGCTATCTGCAAAAAAGCAGCCAACATATTATATAAACAGCTGGCGCATTCCGCAAAGGTCACGTGGGGCCTAAATGGAGAAATAATTAGGATCATCTACATCGCGGTAGTAGTGGCTGGGCAGTCCCACATACGAGTAGTAGTCTGAGCTTTGCTTGTACCTGTCGCTGAGGTGATCCTGTTGCATCCAAATCCGGGACCCTCAAAAAGCGGCAGACGGCACTGGTTGTGACGACGCAGTGGTTTAGTTAGGGTGGGAACTCCCAGGTGCAAGTCTCACATTGGGTCAAGATCTACCCGAAGATCCTGGCTGCATCCATAAGGTCCATCCATCCCTGTGATGAATTATCAAAAATAATCCTGACCAGATAAATAACCCTCGCCATATTGCGAGTCGAAACGAATTTATGTATAGACTATATTATATATGTGCTACCGTATAAAAGATACAGTGGCGACACCAGTAGGGTTTAATATATTTCTGGTCAGGTTATACCTCTCACAATTAAGAAGAATATAATGACACCTCTTACCAATTTATAAGTCAAACTTTTTTTTGCTTGCCAGGCGGCTGAAAACAAACCTTCTCTTTTCAAATTTCTCAATCTCTTTCAGGAACTGCATTCTGCATAGGGATCCTCAGTAAGAAGCTCAACGTGCAGGACAGCGTTATAGGCGGCTTAGCGGGTGTGAGCAGGATAGCTGGATGCATGGTGTTCGCGTTCTCTCCCACTAGGGAGTGGTTCTACTCAGCGCCTCTGTTTAATATATTCAGTTCTACCGGTCTCACTGCGGTCCGGTCCATCGCCACCAAGAGCGTGCCGATCGAAGAAGTTGGTGAGATTTTATTTGAATATAAAAGACGAGCCACATCATGGCAAGTGTCAGCGTCGCCCATGAACATAAGCTAGTCAATCTAAAACTTCAAGTGACTCATTAACAAGTTAATAGGTAAGATGTTAACTTAGCGTAATTACACTGCCTGTCTGGCCCTTTTAGTTATTTTAATCATCTACGTCATCGTTCACTTCATCAGTATCATCATCAGATAAGATATTCAATTTGAAATTCCATAGGATTTCAAATTTAACTTTTACATACTTTAATCATCATCATCATCATATCCGACATTCTAGTGTAATTTTTATCGTAATTACTGACGCGATTACCATCAATATTATAGCGTTTAGGAGAGTTCATTCAATTGGTGACACACAAACCCAGACCGCGCATACAGCGCTAGCACTATGCTACCGCTAGATTGCTTGGGCACCGCGCATGTCCCGCCTCCCTCTTCAGAGGGAGGGATGAGGGCCGGCCCTCATGATGATAGGTTAAATTCAACCGTAAAAGATTCGTCGACCGTATCGGATTTGACTAGTCCAAATCCTGCTCTCCCGAGCAGCGCGCGCGATGAACCGCGCCCCCTGTGGGGCGTGGAGGGGGGCGTCCCCCTTTTGAATATTTCTTAAGTGAGCCGTCTGCTCACTTACTGTACCGATTGAGCTTAAAGGCCATCAGGCCGAAAAGTCTAGCCCTTCCGAAAAAAAAAAATTCAATTGGTGATGTCACATTCCTTTTCTAAAAAAGGGTCGAAAAAATCGTATTGTCGGCTGGCATATCGGCCATCAAGCATATAATATAACCGGATAGAGTAGTAATGTGAGCCATACAATTCCGAAACTGTTCAGTGATTTGTCACTGACGTAATAGCAATTCAACCAACCTATCTGTGTTTATTTCCTATCGGCCAATCACCTATCAATGGACATCAGTCGGCCAATCACAGCGCAAAACTGGCGCAGCGTCACAGAACAAATTTGGCAGAATTTGTTTTCTTATTTTATGACTTTATATTAATGATTATATTTATTATTTCAGCAAAACTCAGTTCCGTGATCGGTGTGATGGAGGCCATAGCGCCGTCGGTGTACATGCCCACCTCCAGCCTCATCTACGTGTCGAGCATCACGTCGTTCCCCGGAGCTTTCTATCTGTTTGATGCAACGCTTACTGTGGTTGCGTTGGTGTTGTTTGCGTAAGTTATGATTAGCAATATTGTTCAATGCTTGAATAGCAATTAATTAGGGTTCCGTTCCTTAAAGACAAAGCGGAATATTCATCGCTCGGTCTGTCTGTTCGTCTGTCAATCCAAAGCCACATAGAATCTGTTTGGTAAGGAGGTCTCACAACATAATATGTAAAGAATAAATTCTGATTACATAAATACTAACTTCTGAACCCTTTAGTTAGATTTGCACGTGTTTGGTTTTTGTCATTCCCGTGTTTCATATCCTGAGACATAAGATGTTAAGTCTCTGCGCCAGTAATTACATTGCCTGTCCTACCTTTCTCTTGGAATTACAGTAACGCTGTTTCAGAAACAAGCAGCCATCCTGCTTATGGTATGGTAACGTACCCCACCATGGTTCATGCCTAGTCGTGGCGGTGGGGCTCAGTAGCCTAGGGCGAGCCCAGCACCTTGGGCGAAGCAAATTGAGCCGAGGGGGCTCTTTGTACCCCTCTTATCAGAAGAGGGGATAAAGAGCAGGGGGCAAGGGGCGAGGACGGAAACCTCACCCCATTGTACGTCCCGACGTTGAGAGGGGTTGTTCTTTGGTGCGGGACAACCCCTCTGTGGAGGTGGCGTCGTTTCCCTGAGAGACTGACTAGCGGTCGAGGTGCCCTGTTTGCTCAACAGATCCGGGGCACCTCACCAAAGGCGGCAATGGTGGCACTCGCCGGGTTTTAGTGGGTAGAGCTGCGTCCACTTACCTGCTTTCGGGCGCAGCGAGTCCCACATACGCGCCTGGGGAGACCCACTTCCCCGCGGGATGCCTCAGAGCATTTCCCGGCGTTAAAGAAAAAAATAATGGTAACGTCATCCTCTTTCCGTTAGCATAACCCTCAAACTGGTAAATCACCTTATATGGAATAAGGAGGAGTGAGAATAAGTAAAGTCGCAAGCAACAGCTAGATTACAAAGTTCTAACTACAAAACTTCGAAGTAAATAGCGGCTATTGTATCACAATTTCAAACTTACACGTTGAACAATTTCTGCCTTCAGCTGTTGATTATACAGGTATAATAAGGAATTCACATACGCCAAAATATATGGAAATTCTCAAAATATACGTTAACGATATCAGTGATAAGGTTAACGTATTTAAAAGTGTACTATCATCACTTCCGGTAGCCAATCGGGGGGGGAGGAAAAGGAGGGAAACGCATCTGCATAATCTCCGGTTGTGTGGATGTGTATGGGCGTCGATAGTCGCCAAAAGGCTTCGACTTGCAGCTTCTTCCAATGAGAGCACAACAAAGTGGATAGTAGCATTGTAAGAGGTACCATGCTGCTTTGCAGCCGAATTAAGCCGGCATGACCGGGGTGGTACCCCTCGCTCACATAATACCGGCGTCAAAGTTATGCTGTATGCGGTTTTGCAAATGTCTATCATATGGGCGTCGGTAGTTACCATAAGGCTCCGACTGCTCATTTGTCTCCTTATGACATAAAAAAAAACAATTGATGATCAGATAATATTATGGTCCCAATTTTTATAGGCACGTTACCTTACTTACAAAGTATCAAAACTTTAAGAGAAATAAAAGAGAATGATGATGATGATTATTTATGGGCAATGGTCACCGAACCTTATTTCATGTAAATGTAAATTGACCAATTAATAAAGAAACATCTGGGTAAATATTTATGTGAAGGAAGAAGGCCTTAGTATGGAGTAGGGCAAAACATGTTTTTGTAAATTTTGTTGTTTGAATTTAAAAGATCAAATGGGCCATCTGACTGAGGATTTTTATGAACCGAAGTGAAGTAGGTATATCTAGATTCTAGAATCATGTTATCGCTTGACCTTATAAGTACTACATTATTACAACATTTCGCTAAATGAATTTAACGTCAAGATACTGGTAAAACATTATAATATCATGTCAGATCATGATACCTCTCCCCAACATGGATCAAGCCTTGTCGTGGCGTTGGGGCACAGTAGCCTAAGGTGAACCCAGCACCTTGGGCGAAGCAAATTGAACCGAGCGAGCTGCTTTTTGTATCCCTCTTATAAGAAGAGGGGACAAAAGAGCAGGGGGACAAGGGGCGAGGATGGGAACCTCACTCCATTGTACTGTCCCGACGTTGGGAGGGTTTGTACTGTGGTGCCCATATATCCGCCTGGGGAGTCCCAATCCCCCGCGGGATGACTCAGAGTGTTTCCCGGCGTAAAAGAAAAAAGTTATAATACCTTAGTAATAGATAGTGCCATGCTGCATTGCAGCCGAATTAAGCCGGCACACTCACTCACACTCGGTTTGTGAGCCTCCAGTGGCCCATTGGGGGGGATATGGTAAAAAGGACAGCAACTGTATAATCTCTGGTAGTGCGGATGTGTATAGGCGTCGATAGTCAGTCAAGGCATCGACCGCTCGTTTGCCCTCTTATGCTATAATAAAATACCTTTACGGCAAGGCCATATCAAAATCTCAACAGACTCAACCTGTCCTCTATCTAAATCCTGTATCTCTTCTCTTTTTGGCCAGGGCCGCATATTGATGCATTGTTTTTTAGAAGGTTTTTGATGTTTTTATAAGCACTTTGAAGGGCATAAATGTTATGCGAGTGCCACAAGAATTTTTCCGTTAAGAGTTTCAAGAGAAGAGCATACTCATACTAAGGCCGGCAACGCATCTGCTAAGCCTCTGGTGTAAATGTCTATGGATGTCACTGATCACTTCCACCAGGTGAACCGACTTTTCCCCCTTTTGTTAATGTTATTTATTTTATAAGCCATTCATCAAGTGATTAAGTCGGCTTACGAATAATAACAATGATGCTTATACTTTTGTTACGTTAACAATTGGGATTACTACTTAATGAGTACTTTTATAATAGTCAGCTTTTAGAAATACTTAAATGATTTAGTTTTTAAAAGTCCCTAAGACCTCACTAAAGGGGTTTTATTTTATTTTTATTCAACATAAATCTATATGCGTCGTTTATATTAAAAGCCATTTAAGATATCCGTCGCTGTTAACCGATTTCGATTTTTACCAGTTTTTGTCTCGCAGTTTCGGAGAAAGTAATGACACATAAAACATATTAATTAAAGAAATGAACATTACATTTTATTACTTTTTTAATGATTGTTTATTTAACTTGTTTAATCAAGATAATGACAACTATGGAATATTACATGAATTATCAATATTATAAAAAAAAATACCGATCGAATTGAGAAGGAGGAGGCCTTTTCGTTGAAGTCTTTTATAGATTAAAACAAATTCTATTTTATTTTTATTTTATTTTATTTTATTTATTTGTATAACAAACAGTGAATAGTATTAAAATAAAAACTAAATATAAAACTAAACACCAATTACATGTTTTCACAATTAAATTACAAAAGAATAGCTTGTTTGCTAGACACAGTTATAGTATTAAAATGTTGGGTAAAAATCACACAACTAAGGATTAGTTCGAGAGCCATCAAACCAAGCGTTCGTTAAAGTATTCTTGAAATGAATTGTTGAAGAGGTAAAAAGATCAAGCTGTGGAGACACCACCACGTTGTTTAAGATTTTTGCGGCACGAATAAAGAAAGAATTTTGGCTATAATTGGATGTGGTCTGCGGAATGTCCAAACATATAGGTTGCCTAAGTGTTTTATAAGGTACCCTCAAATTAATCTTTGTGAGTAAATGCGGAGAATCTACACGATTTTGAGCAATTTTGACTAGGAAGACAACGTCGGCAATTTGTCTCCGTTCCTGTAAAGGTAGCAAATGATGTCTACGGCACCTTGCCTCTTAATTGCAGTCCCTGATTCCCAGCTTGTACTCCAGATATTGCAAAAATCTACGTTGTATGGACTCAATCATATCAATGTATACATTATAACGTGGATTCCATACTTGGAGTTTTATTAGCCTTTTTACAGATCTGGTCTATATGTCTTTCGTATGTTAATTTAGGACCATGTTTAATACCCAGATCACGGATCTCATTTACTCTGTGTAACACCTGATCTATAAATTTATATAGGGTTTTAACGAATTTAAATTTGCGAGTGAAAGTCATGCAGTATCATTTCTGAATGTTTAGCTGTAATTTATTATGAAGGCAGTAATGTTCGAAACGTTCTAAATCCTCCTGTAACATCTTAGAATCGCATAGTGAATCAATCTTTTTAAATATCTTCATGTCATCGGCGTACAGAAGAAAGTTAGGGTGTTGGAAACAAGAAGCTACATCGTTTATAAAAATATTGAAATGTAAGGACCCCAGCAATGACCCCTGGGGCACTCCAGAGGTATTCCAGTTTGATGAGAATCCATTCACTACTACTGCTTGCGATCCGTTTTTAATGTAGGAGGTAAACCATCGGTATAAATTACCATGTATTCCAGCTAAGAGGAGCTTTTGTAGTAATATTTGATGATCTATACAATCAAAAGCTTTGCTATAATCGGTAAAAACAGCGTCTATCTTAATAGTATCTCCTACCAGTTCTTCATATCGAATCAATATGTCTATGTAGGTGAAATTTTTACTTTTTTATGCCATAAAGAGGCAACCGAGCAGTCGGAGGCTTATGGTGACTACCGACGCCCATATACATCCGCACAACCAAAAGCTATGCAGCTGCGTTGCCCTCCTTTTCTCTACCCTCCCAATGGGCCACCAGAAAGTCATAAACCGCACGAAACGTGACAGCTTAGCTGTCACTTGACGGCGGTGCTATGTGAGCGAAAGGTACCCGGTTGTGCCGGCCCAATTCGGTTGAAACAGAGCATAGCACTACCTCTTACAAAAACTACTACTATTACTAATATAAAAAATGTAAGTTATTGTGACTAGGAAGGGATAGATTATTTGGTCGCTGAGGTGCTCCTGTTGCCTGCAGATCCGGAATCCTCAAAACCGGCTGAAGGCGCTCGCAGTGTTTTTTTTTTTTTTTTTTTTTTTTTTTTTTAACGCCGGGAAATGCTCTGAGGCATCCCGCGGGGGAGTGGGTCTCCCCACGCGGGTATGTGGGACTCGCTGCGCCCGACAGCTGGTAAATGGATGCTGCTCCATCCACTAAAACCCGGCGAGTGCCACCAATGCCGCCTTTGGTGAGGTGCCCCAGACCTAGAAAACAAACAGGGCACCTCGACGGCTAGTCAGTCTCGCAAAGGACCGACGCCACCTCCACAGAGGGGTTGTCCCGCACCACAGAACAACCCCTCCCAACGTCGGGACAATACAATGGGGTGAGGTTCCCATCCTCACCCCTTGCCCCCTGCTCTTCTGTCCCCTCTTCTTATAAGAGGGGTACAAAGAGCCCCCTCAGCCCAATTAGCTACGCCCAAGGTGCACCGCTCACCCTAGGTTACTGAGCCCCACCGCCGCGACAAGGCCTGAACCATGGTGGGGGCAGTGGTCTTACTTTTGAGTAGGGCACTCCAATGTGTAATTCCCACATAGGGTCATGATCTACCCGAAGATCCTTGCTACATCCATAAAGGATTTCCCTGCTATATCAAAAAATTGATAGATTATTTAACTCAACAAAACAAAACTTTTTATTGATTAATATAAACTATTTTAATAGATAATCATCATCATCATCACCTTACTTGATTACATTAAACAGACAAAGCTGCGGGCCGATGTTATAATATAAACATGTTTATATAACATTTCTCTTTTGTCGTATTATTAACATAAACTGTTGCGTAAGAGTGAGAGTGGTCAATCATTGTTTTAATTGCCAAATGTAGCCAAAATTCCCTTTGTCATTCCTCATCATTATCATCACGTTTCCTATTAAGTTAGGGTAGGCTAACTGCCCAACCGGAGTATCGCTGACTTCGAACAGTTTCTGATTCAGGTTGGTTCTCTAGTGGGGCGAGCCCGCCTCGATCACGTGCTGGTCGCCGGGGACCTCAACGCCAAATCAGGGGCATGGGGTTCCCCCGTGACAGATGCGCGTGGCGTAGTTTTAGAAGACTGGCTGGTCGAGGCTGGCCTGGAGGTGCACAACGTGGGGTCCAGACACACATGTGTGCGACAACAGGGCGGCAGCATTGTCGATGTTACATTCGCCAATGCCGCCCTAGCCCAATACGTGCAGGGCTGGGAGGTGCTCGAGGTGGAGACGCTGTCGGACCACCGGTACAACCGGTTCCGCTACAGTGACGCTACCCCCTCCCCAAGACTTGGCTCGAATACGGAGTGCGGCCCACGTTGGGCCCTGAGGAAGATAGATAGGGAGGCCCTTCTTGAGGCAGCCATTGTTCAGGCCTGGGGCATGGACGGTCAACCGGTCCCCACCGAGGTGGACGAGGAGACCGACCGCGTGCTCGTCGCGATATCGCAGGTGTGCGACGCCGCCATGCCGAGGATATGTCGGCGGCCTCCGCGAAGCAAAAGAGTGTACTGGTGGTCGGAAGAGCTCGCAGAGCTGCGCAGAAGGTGCGTTGCGGCGAGACGCCAGTACACCCGGAGTCGCAGGCGAAGGCGCCGCGATGAGGTGGAGGAAAGGCGGCTCTACGACACCTACAGAGCTGCCACCGGGGAACTGAGGACGGCCATAGGCCGAGCCAAGGAGGCTGCCCACGAGGAGATGCTGGAGTCTCTGGACCGAGATCCGTGGGGGAGGCCGTACAGGATGGTTCGCAACAAACTGCGCCCCTGTGCCCCTCCCCTGACGGAGAGTCTCCAGCCCAACCTCGTGGCCCGGATAGTTCCGGCCCTGTTCCCCAGTCGGGGAGAGCATACGCTCCTGCCTATGGCTCCACCTGATAGTGAACCAGCAAGTGACGAGGTTCCAGAGGTCTCAGAAGCGGAGCTAGACGCGGCGCTGGCCCGCATGAGAGCGCGTAATACAGCCCCGGGACCAGATGGCATTCCTGGGCGGGCCTTGGTTCTGGCCCTTGGTCCGCTCCGGACGCAAGTGAAGCGGTTATTTAGCGCTAGTCTGGCGCAGGGACAGTTTCCCACGGAGTGGAAGAAGGGGAAGCTGATCCTGATCCAGAAGAAGGGAAGACCGGTCGACTTACCGTCAGCGTATCGACCAATCGTGTTGCTCGATGAGGCGGGCAAGCTGCTGGAGCGGATTGCAGCTGCCCGTCTCGTCGATCACTTGGAGAATGTGGGGCCTAACCTCAGCTCCTTCCAGTTTGGGTTCCGGCGGGGCAGGTCCACCCTGGATGCTCTGACCCGGGTGAGGGCCCTTGCCGAGAAAGCGATCGGGGGAGGAGGGGTGCTCTTGGCGGTGTCTATTGACATCGCCAACGCCTTTAACACCCTACCCTTCGACACCATTCGCGAGGCGCTGAGGTACCACGGCATACCGGACTACCTGAAGAGGTTTGTGGAGAGTTACCTCTCAGGTAGATTCGTTACCTACCCGACAGCGGACGGTTGGGTGAAGAGAAGAGTGGCGTGCGGTGTTCCACAGGGCTCGGTGCTTGGGCCGCTCCTGTGGAACATCGGTTACGATTGGGTCCTCCACGGCGCGAATTTGTCGGGTGTCGATCTTACCTGTTACGCTGACGACACCGTCGTCACTGCGCGCGGAGGTACCTTTTTGGAGGCCCGACATTTGGCTGTAGCAGGTGTTGCGCAGGTTGTTGCGAGGATCCGGCGTCTTGGGCTCGAAGTGGCCCTGGAGAAGTGCGAAGCTATATGCTCCCACGGGCCATGGCGAGCACCTCTAGCCGGATCCCACCTGATCGTAGGCGGAACTTCCATCGCTGTCGAGTCGACCATGAGGTACCTGGGCCTCGTCCTCGACAGTCGATGGAACTTCAAAGAGCACTTCCGGCGCCTCATCCCAAGGTTGCTCGGAACTGCTCGTTCTTTAGGTCGTCTTCTCCCAAACGTGGGTGGGCCAAGTGCTGGCTGCCGCCGCCTGTATACAGGCGTCCTGCGGTCCATGGCGTTGTATGGTGCGCCCATCTGGGCACGTGCCCTGAAGACGGAGAACGTGGCCCTTTTGCGACGTCCGCAACGGGTCATGGCCGTCAGGGCCGTTCGTGTATATCGTACGACCTCGTACAAGGCTGCGTGCGTACTAGCGGGTACTGCGCCATGGGACCTGTACGCAAGGACCCTAGCGCGTGAGTGGAGAAGACGACGGGGAGAAGAGGAGGAGGAGGTCTCTGACGAGGGAGAGGCCTGGCGAAGCCGCCTGAAAAGGCGAGTGCTCAGTCAATGGGGTGAGCGGCTAAGTGAGCCGAGTGCGGGACACCGCACGGTGTTAGCCGTCGGTCCAATCCTGAAGCAGTGGGTTGACCGGCGGCACGGCGAAATAACCTTCCACCTTGCGCAGATCCTGACGGGGCACGGCTGCTTCGGAAGGTATCTGTGGAAGGTGGCAGGCTCAGAGAACTCACCAGGGTGTCATCACTGTAGCAGTGATGAGGACACTGCTGACCACACCCTGGCAGAGTGCCCTGCGTGGGCAGCCGAGAGAGCGGACCTCATTGCTGAGGTTGGCGCTGACCTATCACTCCCTGCGGTCATCCGAGCGATGACCGTCAGTGAGAGTGCATGGGAGGCGGTCCTCTCCTTCTGCGAGGTAGTGATGTCGCAGAAGGAAGAGGAGGAGCGGGAGCGGGAGCGCTCTGGTGCCCCTTCCCGCAGAAGAGCGCGGCGGCGACAGGCGGTCGAACTGCCGTAAGGGACCTGTGTGCGGCCGATCGGGGGATCCGCCGCACGCGCGTAAGGTCTGGGCTATAAGGCACCCTTTGTGTTCAGGGTGCCTTAAGTGGAGAAAGTGGAGGGAAAGCCACCCCTTAGCTCCAGAGGAGAGTACCAATGGGCACAGCGTCCGGGCTCGGTGCGGAAGGTACAGTTCCCGTCCTGGGCTCGTCTGAACGATGAGGAGGAACACCGCTGGGGTTTTAGTTTGGGTTAAAGTCCTACATAACCACCGGGCTCCCCCGGGCCCGGGGTATCATGATGATTTCCCCAGCGTCAAAAAAAAAAAAAAAAAAAAAAAAGGCTAACTGGCTAACAAGCTACCGAATGCTAAGTGGGTATTGTCTCCTATATACTTAGATGAGTTCACTCCCCACTAGGGTTCAGGCCTAGACGTGGCGGTGGGGCTCAGTAGCCTTGGGTGAGTCGCTGCACCTTGGGCGAAGCTAATTGAGCCGAGGGGGCTCTTTGTACCCCTTTTATAAGAAGAGGGGACAAAAGAGCAGGGGGAAAGGGGTGAGGAGGGGAACCTCACCCCATTGTACTGTCCCGACGTTGGGAGCGGGACAACCCCTCTGTGGGAGTGGCGTCGTTCCCTTGGGGGACTGACTAGCCGTCGAGGTGCCCTGTTTGTTATTAGATCCGGGGCACCTCACCAAAGGCGGCATTGGTGGCACTCGCCGGGTTTTAGTGGGTAGAGCTGTGTCCAGTTACCAGCTTTCGGGTGCAGCGAGTCCCACATACCCGCGTGGGAAGACCCACTCCCCCTCGTGATGCCTCATAGCATTTCCCGGCGTTAAAGAAAAAAAAAGACGAAAAGAAAACAAGATGAGTTCACTCAGCACTAATCTAACTATACCTGAAACCTGAGACGCAGGATGGTAAGCCTCGGAGATTAAAAACAAATTCCGCGAAATTTGTACTGCGACGTTGCGCCGGTTATACGCTCTGATTGGCCGACTGATGGCCATTGATGGATCACTAGTTGGTTGAATGGCTATTACTGCAGTGACAAATCACTGACCAGTTTCGGAATTGTATGGCTCACATTACTACTCTATCCGGCTAGATGCTCTTGGTGCTGATAATGTCACTGTTAGTCTTAGCCTTCTTTTCCAACATAGGAAAGCTAAAATAAAGCTAAATTAGAATCGTTACTATGCAGTATGCAGGGCATAAAGCCTAGTTTGTAGCTAGTAGGCTTTTTTTTCTGTATTGACATACAGAAATTTACATAATGATAGTCTTTAAAGTGTCTTTATTCAAACTTCGTCTGCGCAGGATAAGATTTTGGAAAATTCACTCAATATAAATAAATAAATAAATAAATAAATAAATAAATAAATAAATAAATAAATAAATAAATAAATAAATAAATAAATAAATAATACAATAAATGATAGCCTATGTGTTATTCTAATATATTATAAGCTATAATATTGTAAATTAAGTTTCATTCAAATCCATACAATTGTTTTTGTGTGAAAGGGTAACGAAAATCCATACATACAATCTTTCGCATTTATAATATTGGTAGGATGAATAATCATTGAAATATACCTTAGTAATATAATTATCAAATAGATAGTAGAGAGGTATTTATACCTAAGGAGCTGAGCTGATAATATTTATTACACGTATATCTATGTTTAAAACAAGTATTTTTGTTACAGAAACATTTACTTTATTGTAAAAAGAAGAAACAGTGTCATCGTGACAGATCCGAAGAAGAAAGAAGAATTTGCGAGATGCAATGAGGTTTCAAGGTTTTGAAAAGGAAAGTTGGAAATGAGGAATACAAAAAGAACATGCTGTGAATATTAAAATATGGGTTTAATGTATAATGTTATTTGAGTTAATTATTCTGTTACATTTTTGTACGCGTGTTATCAATTTTAATAAAGATCGATTTTTGCACACAAAAAAACAGCACAATGTTATATCTGATATTACAGTGAAAAGGGTATAGTTTTAGTTATAACGAGTTAAGTATTGTATAAAATAACAGTCAAATATTGTACAATTTTAATATATTTAGATGCATCTTATATTTAGTGAAACAAGACAAATTAAGGAGAACAAATACCACGCAATTTCTTGCCTGTAAGTTAATATATGCTTACCGCGTTTACAGGGTTACACAAGTCGCTCATCTTTCCATACAAACGCAGAATAGTAATTACTAAAATGTTTGACGTTGACCATGAAAAACTAAGTATAATATTAATTGATCTCGTCGTTATCTATGTCTGTATGTACCCAAAATCGTAAAAAATATATACATTTAATAGATACAAGCTTCTAAACTTTCGTATTTCAACACTGATTTTAGCCCAACTTTGGGCGTAAATAAATAGTATAACGAGCACAGCTCAAAAATAAAGCCGGTACAGATATAGTTTAGTTATTCAAAAGATAAAATAATTTTATTTTAAAAAGATACACTTATTCGTTTTTCTATAATAACTATTTTGCTAAAAGGACATTTTATGAATAAATCATTGTGCATTTCATATTGTTTTCCAATGTTTACGCGAATTTCACTTTTCATATTTATGTTGTTACGAATAACTTTGTAATGATAGGACGTATGACACCTCAGTCCTCCCGTGACCATGGTTGCTGTAAAGTATCCGAAACGTCGGGCTTGTAAAGATCTTAATAAACCGCGATAAAATCCGTAAAAATTGTTTTATTATAATTGTGCATTTCATTCTAGCACACATGTTCGCGCACTATGTCAGGTGAGATAGCAATCATTTTGTTAGAATTCGCGCCGTCGACTAGTTCAACGATATTAGTATAGCACCCGTAACAATATTAATATAAATATGAATAGTGATCGCGTTAGTTTAAAACAATATAATAGTAAAGTGATACATAGTAAACTTGTCATCCACTTTTGAGTTATGGTCTTAATTTCAAATCTTTAGCTTATCGTAAAGGTGGTTTAAAATCAATTGCTAATGAAATTTATATAATAAATAATAAAAAAGTCCAAAGCGAGTTAACAAAGACATGGTATTTAGAGGTTTTCCATATTGTAATAAATTAGGATTTAAGAAAATAAATGACTTAAAGTCACACAATGTGATTATCATCTATTTTAAATATTAGATCTCAAGTAAGAGCTTATTAAAATGAAATGCTTTGTATTGTTTTAATTTATATAATATTCGTTAAGTCATGTTCAAGACAGTTTTAAATATATATTTAAATATTGTTTAATATTGTGTTTTGAATATATTATGTTAAAAGGGCGTTTTCACATTTTACGTCGAACATGAAGTAGTAGTTGAGGTTAACCATTGAGCATATTATAACCGTAATAGAACGGTAATATCATGTGTTTCGTATGAAAACAATTTCCCCCAAAGTGCTGCAAAGCTGCGCCGGTTCTGCACTCTGATTGGCCGACTGATGGGCATTAATATACGACTGGCCGATGGGACGTAGATACAGATCACTGGTTGGTTGAATTTCTATTAAGTCAGTGACAAATCACTGACCAGTTTCTGAATTTTATGGCTCACATTACTACTCTATCCGGTTATATTATACTCGACGATGTTAACTATGATATCACAGGTTATGTCATGAGCGGGCAAACGAGCAGTCGGAGCCTCACGGCGCTGACGCACATACACATTCGCCCCCTGGTAAGTTGTAATCGTAACACCTATATAAGAACATGCACCAATCAAACCCAAACCCATCATCGAAAACCGCATCAAAACAAATGTTTACTGCAGCGCCCCCTGGTAAGTTGTAATCGTAACACCTATCTAAGAACATGCACCAATCAAACCCAAACCCATCATTGAAAGTCGTATCAAAATTAGAATAGTAGTTTTGGAGAAAAATGGCAACTTTAGATTGTACAAAAAACGTTTACTGCAGTGCCATCTGGTGAGTTACCAACGTAATACCTATCTAATAACATGCACCAATCCAATCCGAACCCATCTCTGAAAACCGCATCAAAATCAGACGAGTAGTCTTGTCGATAAACGGCAAAATAGGTTTGCACATACAAACTGCCTCTCACCCCAAACGCATATACAGTCTCCGTTCCGTCGCGGGTAATGAAAGGTTAAATATTGGAGCCGTGTTTAGGTAGACGAAATGTTGGTCGGCCATTAATCAAGTACGATGATGGTGGTGGATGATGGTGGAACACGATCTCCGTGCAGTTACCGATCCGTCTTGGATGCGAGTGGCAAAGCATCGATCGTCTTAGCTTTCATTGAGGGAGGCCTATGTTCAGCGGTGGATGGGTAGAGGCTGATGATGATGATGAAGGGTTAAAAAAACATCTATTGAATTATTCTGAGAAACGAATACATTTACATCCTTGGTCCAGGTGCAGTTGTTTCACCATTTGATCTCAGCGTGATGGAACTATCATCATCATCGTCATTGACTCCTATATTGTCCCAGTAAGCACGGGTCTCCTCTTCGAAATCAGGCGAGGTGGAGTGTAGGAGACATAGTCAACTTATGCGCTGGTCCAATGTGTGGTGAACTTCAACAACAACTTTAAATCTCATCAGGCTCAAGATATTTTCTTTTACCGGTGAACAAGTGATGTTCTCATGTTTAGGTGCATGGAGAAATTTAGAAAACCTACTTTAGGTGCACCCGGTCATGAACGAACCCGGACCTCTCACCCAAGGGGCTGAGCCCATACCCACTAGACCATCGTCGCTCGCTAGGAACTTTAATACCATATACTTATGGTCTTAATATCATAAGTTCAATGTCCAGTAATCTACAAGTAAATATGTTGAGTGTTTTGATCCTTGTTAATTATAAGAGCTTGTCAAATCTCTAGAATTCCTTTTGTTGGTTTAGCGATAAACTATGACGGTACAAGTTTTAAACACCCGTAGATACAAAGTGTTGCCTGCGTTAGCATGTCACTGACGCGAACCAACATTAGCATGACGTCACTGATGCAAACCTACATTAGCATGTCACTGACGCGAACCCACATTGGCATGTCACCAACGTGAACCTACATTAGCATGACACTGAAGTGAACCTACATTAGCATGTCACTGACGTAAACCTACATTAGCATATCACTGACGCGAATCTACATTACCTGCATGTCACTGACGTGAATCTACATTAGCATGTCACTGACGTGAACCTACATTAGCATGTCACTGACGCGAACCTACATTAGCATGTCACTGACGCGAACCCACATTAGCATGTCACCAACGTGGACCTACATTAGCATGACACTGACGTGAACCTACATTAGCATGTCACTGACGTAAACCTACATTAGCATATCACTGACGCGAACCTACATTACCTGCATGTCACTGACGTGAATCTACATTAGCATATCACTGACGTGAACCTACATTAGCATGTCACTGACGTGAACCTACATTAGCATGTCTCTAACGTGAACCTACATTAGCATGTCACTGACGCGAATCTACATAGCATGTCACTGACGCGAACCTACATTAGCATGTCACTGACGCGAACCTACATTAGCATGTCACTGACGCGAACCTACATTAGCATGTCCCTGACGCGAACCTACATTAGCATGTCACTGACGTGAACCTACATTAGCATGTCACTGACGTGAACCTACATTAGCATGTCACTGACGTGAACCTACATTAGCATGTCGGTAACGCAAACCTTTAAGATTTTCTCATACTAAAAAGTGTTAACGCGGCTAAAGAAGTTATCACTACAAATGTACTAAAATTTTATCGTGCTGTCATAAAGATAATATGTGAGAAAAATAAAAATAGGTATTGTACCTATATTATATCATATGCTTTCAGATATTTTCTTTTGTATTTTTTATCAGTTTCACTGTACACGGCCCTGGTATTTTTATGTCTTGGCTTAGTTCGCTAACCTTGATGACGTAGTTTATGATAGGAATCAAAACGGGGAGGAAAAATGGTAAGCCAATGCCTTTGATAAAGAAACATCCTAGTAATATTATAAACTCAAAAGTTTGTATGGATATATATGGATGTATGTTTGTTACTCTTTCACGCAAAAAGTACTGAATGCATTTTAACCCTAGATAGCTAACCTTCGGGCGTACCCTGTTTAAGCTAACCATTCGTCGAAACGACGGTTTTTAGTTTTTTATTTAATATAGTTATTTAATAGGTTTTTGTAATAAAAAAACATAATGTTATTATCCTTATTTATTTATTTTTAAAACTAATCAACTTTTTCTTAAACCTCAAAAAAATAGGAACATTTTCTTAATGAACATTTTGACATGAGAAATCAAATTAAAAAAAAACCATAACAATCAGTCTTATGACGTTACATGGCACATAAGGATATAAATTATAAGTACAACATTAAAAAAAAAAATTTTCGTTGAGCACATGTGACACAAAATCAAGTTTATGTTCACCACATATTGCTAAATTACAATTTTCACGAATGCTCTTGGTCATGCGCATTTTTGTATAGTGCCACACAATTTTCTTTTGCGATTTTCTTCTCTTGAAGAAGAAGAAGATATTTCTTGTTCATTTTCTAATTCCTGAAGAGAAGTTTGACCTGACGACTGCTGCTCTTGGAGAGGAGGTGGCCTAAAAGCACGACCCGAATCTTAACTTTCACTTGTCTCGGCATCGTGGTTTTGGCCAGCCTTACCTTCAGCCGAGGCTCCACGAGTTGAAAATGTAAATCTTTTCATAAAATCCCTTCGTGGAATTATTTTTCGTCCAGCTGTCAACAAATTGTGACACTGGATAATGTAACTATTGATTGACGCAATATCGATCAATAGTTAGATGAGTTAGTTTGATGCACATCGGCCATTAGTTTTTCTGCTACTCGACATATTACAGCACATCTGGTCGAAAGGTTCTACACCTCCTTTGGTTGAGTTATAAAACTAAATCATGTATGGTTTTTAGTGGATGTGTCTAAGTCTTCGGTCTCACTATCAGAGCCATCATCCAGGTCATTGTTACTAAGCTCTTGATTTAAAAGATTGATTATCGTGTCTTCATTTAACGAAGACATGGTAAAAATCTAGAAAGAAACACAATTTTTGTCAAAAATATACACGGGTAGTCAAATCAAAATAGTTACGGAAAAGCTAACCATCCGTCGAATAGACGGGCAAAAGCTAAATATCTCAAAAACTGTGAAACTTACCTGTTCGATGCGTGCGCCACTGCAAAGTGCTCACCGGCGACTGAGTTGACAAGCTGAAGCAAGACGATCGGACGCGATGTTAAATAGAGACAGCGATATTACCTTGTGCTGCCCGTCGAATCGACGAAGGTTAGCTATCTAGGGTTAATGAAACTTTACTATAACATAGCTTATACGTCTGAATAACGTATAAGCTATAATTTATCCCTGTAAACCCACGGGAATTGGAAGTACGCGGGTGAAACCGCTGGCGCTGCTAGTTCTAAATGAGAACAAATTCATACTTAGTACAATATTCGTCGACTGATCTTTGATCTCTTCTGTTCAGCATCTTTATCCTAATAGTTTAGAAGGAGACTACGGTCACAAATATTTTTACGAGGTACCTAACGGTAGGTCAGCGTCACCCATAATTATTATAAGCAAAAGTGGTGATGTCTTACCATAATGCAGTCTTGGTGGACCATGTGTTACATTATTCCTTTCAACAACACACAACAAACAGCGAAGCTGGTTGGCGAAACAAATTAACAACATAACGCATAGCAATATCATGGATCTCATATTATGTCATATTTCCAGTACCTAACAAAGATTCTGGCCATTATACCATACACTATTTTTTATGTCATAAGGAGGCATAATGAACAGTCGGAGCCTTAGGGTGACTACAGACGCCCCTAGACATCCGCACAACCAAAAGTCATGCTGATGCGTTGCCCTTTTTCCTATCCCCCCAATGGGCCACCGGAAACTCACGAAACGCGGCAGCATAGCTGTCACTTGACGCCGGTGTTATGTGAGCGAGAGTTATCACCCCGGTCGTGCCGGCCCAATTCGGCTGCAAAGAAGCATGGCACTACCTCTTACAGTGCAATACTAGTGGTCTGACAGACGTTGTTCTGTACAAAACTTTTTATAGTGAGCTATCAATATCAATTAAATATACGAAATCAAACAAATATGCATTTTTATCAGACTCTTTATTCGTTGCTAAGCAACTGTGTAGTTTGATAACTGTGGTCAGTTGCTTACTTAGAGTATACATGATATATAGAGCGCGCGTCACTAAGTATGAACTGTAAGCACAGGTATGAACATAGACAAAACCATTGTCTTGGGAACGTTCAATCAGTGTCAAAACAAGAAGCGCTTTTCATCATATTTGTTTTTATGTTAAAATGGTGAAATATCAAGTGCCAATTTGTAAGAATGATTCCTGGAAGCCAAATAAAAGAAAGCAATAACATTCAATGTCTTGGCGTTCATTGAGGGGTGCCTGTGTGGATGGATAGAGGCTGATGGTAATGATGATGACGATGAATGTCCTAATTTTAAATATAAATATTTTTTTTATGTATTACGCATGGAATGTCACTCCCACAGTGCTTTACTATAGATAAATATCTATATATAACACATCTGCTTACGCTCGGCACAATGAAGCGGCGTGACAGTAGCACTCTATACATTATGAATATTCTAAGGTTGCTTAGCAACGAATAAGCAGACTGATATAAATGCACATATTTTATTTTATTGCGTATATTAACTTATATTATTAACTAAAAAATGATTATGGGCCAAATTGTGAATCTAAACCATACTCGAATCCACTTGAACACACACACAAAATTTCATCTTAATCCGTCCCATCGTTTAGGGGGAGTTCAGTCACATACACACGCACAGATAATTATTTATATAAAGACCGGGTTCCGTTCCTAAAATTGACAAAATTGTCTGTCTGTCAGCCTGTGAAACCAAAACCTAGAGGGTATTCCCCAATCCCACCTCAAAGGTATTTCCCATTATTCATTTATTTGTTGTTAAATAATAAAACATGTTCCGTAGAACTCTCAGCGCCCGAGACAAACTCGCGCTTGGCTGGTTTTTGGACATCGACGGGGTGTTCCTTTACAGTGCGAAAATTCTGGAACAAAATATGCAGCTTCCTTGTTATTAAGACCAATTACAACTTTTTTTTTTTTTTTTTTCTTTAACGCCGGGGGGGAGTGGGTCTCCCCACGCGGGTATGTGGGACTCGCTGCGCCCGACAGCTGGTAAATGGACACAGCTCTACCCACTAAAACCCGGCGAGTGCCACCAATGCCGCCTTTGGTGAGGTGCCCCGGATCTAGAAAACAAACAGGGCACCTCGACGGCTAGTCAGTCCCGCAAGGGACCGACGCCACCTCCACAGAGGGGTTGTCCCGCACCACAGAACAACCCCTCCCAACGTCAGGACAGTACAATGGGGTGAGGTTCCCATCCTCACCCCTTGCCCCCTGCTCTTCTGACCCCTCTTCTTATAAGAGGGGTATAAAGAGCCCCCCGGCCCAATTAGCTTCGCCCAAGGTGCACCGCTCACCCTAGGTTACTGAGCCCCACCGCCACGACAAGGCCTGAACCATGGTAGGGAGACCAATTACAACCTAAAATATCATAGTCTATTATTAGAGATTTTTAAGATTAAAATAAAATTCTCTTTTGACTTCAGATTCGCTTTACAAGACGTAAAACAAGTTTGCCCGTACGATTTCCTTATAATTATCATATCGACTGGCCTGTTGGTCTAGTGGTTAGTGACCCTGACTACTAAACCAGAAGGTCATGGGTTCGATCCCCACCCAGGATAAATGTTCGTGTGATAAGCATGATTATTTGTTCTGTGGCTGGGTGTTATTTATCTATAATATGTATGTATTTAAAAATATATAAGTACATAATATATATCATTTGTCTGGTTGCCATAAGAACAGGCTCTTTCTAGTTTGGGATCAGATGGCCACGTGTGAGTTGTCCCAACATATTATTATTATTATTATACAATAAATAGACTATTTATTAAGTCTGTAAGAGTTTAATAATCATAAGTATCTATACCACCCCTGCTGAACATAGGCCTTCCTCAATGAACGCCAAGACGGCCGATCCCTTGCCACTCACATCCAACACGGACCGGCCACCGCACGGAGATCATCTTCCTAATAGTTTACCTACAATTAATTAACAATATTTACAAGATGCTATAGAATTGGAATATAATCTATGTATGTATGTTTCATACAAATAAATAAAATCGAAGTGTCTGTATGTAATTTCAAATTAACAGCTTCTAACTAAATGATATGAACGTAATATATATTTTTATGTAAGTACCGTATACTTACATAAAAATATATATTTTTGTCTGTCTGTCTGTCTATCTGTTGGTTCTGGCTAATCTCTGAAACGTATAGACCGATTTTGACGAGACTTTTACTGGCAGATAGCTAATAATAGTAACTTGGGTTATAACAATAATCATCATCAATCCGAATACGGCTGTAAATCTAAGTTAAACCGGGAAAAGCTGCGGACAACAGCTAGTAAATAATATTATGACAGATTGAACTGGGTACATATCGGGTGATAGATGACGAAAACTTCAGCGAACTTTGATAAATTATGTCACGCCTAACAGCTAGTTTTTTTCTTTGGAAACAATGAATCAAGTGACCAGTTTATTAAGTAAGGGGAGTTCATGTTTACAGGTGCATATTTAAGTATATTCAATCATATCAACCATATTATTTATAGAAGGGGACTGTAAATGGCGACGGGTTCTTCTACCAGTCAATTGTCATGCCGGTTGGAGGGTTGCGCTGTGCCACGCTCTCGTTTGCATGTTGCTTGTTTCTCCCGTCAAACAGCAATGCTTTATTTCGGTGAGAAGGGCAAGACCGGCAGTGTAATTACTGGTACAGAGACAGAATAATATAATATATAGTATAAGAAGAGGGGACAGAAGAGCCGGGGCAAGTCGCGAGGACGAGAACCTTACTCCATTGTACTGTCCAGTAGGGAGGGGTTATTCTGTGGTGCGGGACAACCCCTCCGTGGAGGTGGCGTCAGTCCTCTGAGGGACTGACTAGCCGTCGAGGTGCCCTGTTAGCTCAACAGATCGGATAGCACTCGCCGTGTTTTAGTGGGTAGAGCTGCGTCCACTTACCAGCTTTTGGGTGCAATGAGTTCCACATACCCGCCTGGGGCGACCCACTCTTCCGCGGGATGCCTCAGAGCATTTCCCGGCGTAAATGAAAAAAAAGGTGGTAATCTGGTGCATAGCAAAACTTATATTTACTACATTGTAACCTCCAACACAAAAAAGGCATGTTATAATTTAGACCGCTGGCGTGTCTGTATGTGTGCTACATATACCTACCTACGCATAGCGGTCAACATTCAAACGGGAGAACCTATTTGGGTGTGGACTTTTGATTTCCAAGCAGTTATTTAGCGGTGGTTCTTGGATTATATGTTTTATCAGTTCAGCTGATTCAAGAATACTAACTATTTTATTATTGCGTGAGGGGCTTTTGGCCTAATATTAAATATTTTTTGTAAGAGGTAGTGCCATGCTGCATTAAAGCCGAATTGGGCCGGCACGATCGGGGTGGTATCTCTCGCTCACATAACACCGGCGTACAGGCAGCTATGTTGTCGCGTTTCGCGCGGTTTGTGATTTTCCGGTGGCCCATAGGGGGGTGATAGGGAAAAGGAGGGCAACGCATCTGCATTTCTTTGGGTTGCGCTAATGTATATAGGCGTCAGTTGTCACCATACGGTTCCTCTGCTCGTTTGCCTTCTTATGCCATAAAAAGGTCATTCTTAAGTGGTTTCAAAATCATAATGGTAATCAAAGTCATCAAAATTCTCAGGATAACAAAATGTAAAATTTGTTATAAATTGTTCAAAAGATTAGAACTTAGGGGTTTCATTGAGTTTTAAATGTAAGTGACTAAAACGAAGGAGTCAGTAATAAATTACTACTCCTCTGCACACTACAGTTCGGCCCTTTCTATATAGCTCACAGCTCATATTATGTCCTGTTGAGTTGTAAGGCCTTAGTATACATAATATATTGAGCGCGCGTCACTAAGTATGAACTGTAAGCACGGGTATGAACATAGGCATAATCTTATTCATTGTCTTGGAAACGTTCAATCAGTGGCAAAACAACACGCGCTTTTCATCATAATATTTGTTTTTATGTTAAAATGGTTAAATATGAAGTACCAATTTGTAAGAATAACAAAATAAAAGAACGCAATAACATTTCTGTCTTGTCGTGCATTACCCCTCAATGAACGACATGCCTGTGTTCAGCAGTGGATGAGTCGATGTTGATGGTGATGATGATGATGAGGAATGTCCTATTTTAAAATATAGATATATTTTAATGCATTACGCATGGAACGTCACTCTCATAGTGATTTACTATAGATAAATATCTATATAATGGTTGTAAGTCTCTTTTCAAGTGTCCCTATCCTGTACCCATCTTTTCAAAACAAACCAAAGCTGCTTCATGGAATAAAAAGCGGCTTTAATATAAATCAATATAATATATGATCGTAAATCTAAAGGATGCCTACCCTAGAAGATAATTGAGTTTTACTTCAATTGTAATTTCCTGAATCCGCTGCGTTAGAAAATCCGTTTGCCGTAGATAGTACCTTTCTAATCCTCTCTGGTAATAAAGCTTTATAGAGCTTATATTTTTATGAGAGCTTTCTTATCTGTGGACTTTTGAGGACTTTATTAGATTTTTAATCGTTTTCTAAAATGATCTCCACGATATTTCTAAATTAAAGCAACTCACGTAAGACGGTATTGCCATTTGTAACTACAGGGCCGGGTTTAATGTTAATATCTTGAGATTATATCCTTACTTAATATTATAAATGTGAAAGCGTGGATGTTTGTTATGCTTTCACATATATATGATATGATATGGTATTCTGATGAATAAGCTATATTATTGTTCAGTTTCATTAAAATCCATTCAGTAGTTTTTGCGTTAAAGAGTAACAAATGTACATCTATACATCCTATATTCTTACAAACTTGATGACGGTAGAAACAAATTTATTTAAATTTCGAAAACACACTCCCTAATTCCCTCCACATACACGCCATAATTAAATGATGTTACTATTTGTGTGCCTGAGAGATTTCAAATTGCATTTCCGATCAATTTACCCTGCCCATTAGCACTCCCCCCCCACCTGAATGGAAAGGAAGCTGGGAGAATATGGTTATTTCCCCAACTGAATATCATTTCCTTCCAATATTAGATAAAAACCGAGAATTGATTATATTTTCTCACATATCGGAAATAAATCTACGTTTGATGGAGCGTAGAATGTGCGACAAATTTGGACATATTTTGGGATATATCTTATCAATCATATTCGTCTCATCATCAGCAGTAGCATCATCATCACCATCACACAGCTTTATTACTAGGCTTGTTGTTTTTAATGAAAATATTATATAGTTTGTTATTTTTAAGCCGTGAAGTTGCCTAAATAGCTATCTGTTGTCCGCAGCTTTGCCTTCCCTTATTGACGTGCCAGGATCTTTGGTTAGATCCTGACCCTATGTGGGACTTGCACCTGGGAGTGCCCTACCCTAAAAGAGCGCCTTCAGCCGCTTTTTGAGGATACCGGATGTGCATATAATTCCTCACATATAAATCATCAGGAAAAATAATAGGTTATAAAATAAAAGACACTTTATTTGAACAGGCATAAGTATTACATAGCTCATCCACTGCGCCGCACGCAGAGGAATTGCAAGAAAATTACAATTAGTGCGTAATTAGCGTGTCCGTGGGTTAGGAAATCACACACGCTGCAAATACGTCATTTTCTTGCAAAGCGCATGAGATTGACAAACGTGCGTAGCTTCTCTGTGCACTGCGGTTGAGCCGCGACCTAGGTGGAATAGTTTTAATAACAAAAAATATAATGAATTTTTATAGTTAAATTTTAATAAATTTTAGAACTTATTAAAAAGTGAAAAATATTAATTACTGGATCCCTTGAGCGTATTGTAAAGTGCCTTAATCTCCCCTTTTACTCTCTATTTTGCAGAAAATTCCTTCCTGGTTTCAAGTCTCACGTTTCGCGTACCCTGTTGCTGACAGATCCAGGGCTCCTCAGTTATGGTGGCTGATCCCGAGCCGACATCCGAGCCGTCCTACTAATCCTCTGGTGTAGATGTCTTATGGATGTTGCTCACTTATCACCAGGAGAACCGGTCCATTTTCCTCTTCTAAAAAAATATTGAACAAGCATTATAATTATATTATTCGCCCAGTAACATATTCTGAAAATATGATAGCTGTTCGGCTAATAGAGTTCAGAAGTGGAGGCCTCGTTCGAAAAGACGGGTCAATCTCTAACCGTCCAAGTTGGATACGAGAAGTGGTAGATTAGCAACCTTGGCTTTCATTAAAAGAGGCCGATGTTGTGAATTGTATAGAAACAGCCTGATAAGTGCTGATAATAATGACTAATAATTCAATTTATATCAATAAAATATTAATTAGTTAAAATAAAATAAAAACTATTATTATACATATTAGCAAGCATAAGATATGCGCTTTTGCTAACATTTATAAATAGGCGCTCTATAAATAATCCTACTGCAGTTTGATAGAATCCGTCCAAGGGAAAACGAAACAAGCTAAAACTAAAGTACTAAAATTTAAAAATCATTAGCTATGCAAGCAAATTAATATCATCATCAGTACCATCAGTAAAACAGGTTTTTTTTAAATACTCTGCAGACCATTGGTCCGCACCGTTGTTAGACTGGTTTTGATGATGATTGATTGTTACTTCTGTTGCTCCGCAAAATTGGAGTTCGTTAGGAGGTTAGTTGATGATGATTGATTGATTAGCTAAAGAGGAGCCGCTGGGGTGGAAGAGGGAGAGAGGATGTTACCACCGGTTCAAACCCTAGCCCTTTCCTTTGAAGAACCGGTAAGAAACTCAGTGGGCAGCGTCCCTATACTTGACACTTATAGCTGGTAAAGTGTTTGCACGATGTTTAGTGGTCACGCGTGCTCAAGTTGGTGGTTAAGGGCTCCTCTTATTTTGTCACCGTTATTAGTGTGTTAGTTGTGTCACGGGGTGTGGATCCTAGTTTTTTTTTTTTTTTTTTTTTTTTTCGGATGGATCTATGCTAATGGCCCGAAGGCCCTAATGCTTCAACGGATTAGTGTGAGCCCATTCGGCTCACTTTTGATTGGGGGGTTGCCCCCCGCCTACCGTGCAGTCTGTGACCACACGGCCTCCTGGCGTCGGTTGTGTATCAAGGATCCTAGTGATTCACTTCCCGCGCTCATAGTTGGTCAGAGTGTTAGTTCGGTTTGGCTGCGCTAGATGGAGTGGCGCGCCCCATTGTCCTCAAGTCCTGGTCAGTTGTTTGGCTCGGCTGCGCTGGATTCTGTGGCGCGCCCCTCTTTGTGGCTTACCAAAAGCTTTCCCGATATTTGGGATTACCGAAACCATGACAGTGAAAAGACTGAGTTGTGACACGCTATAATCTCACAAAGTTACAAGAATTTACCAAATTAGGTTTCCACAGCCTTGAAACTTATCCATGAAGACGTATAAATTGTAACACTTGACATTCAAAGTAAGTTTTCCTTCCTACCATGATATATTATGTATGTCTTCCCAAACTAACGTTACACCTTTTTTTTCTTTTACGACGGGAAATGCTCTGAGGCATCCCGCGGGGGAGTGGGTCTCCCCAGGCGGGTATGTGGGACTCACTGCGCCCTAAAGGTGGTAACGTGAACGCAGCTCTACCCACCAAAACCCGGCGAGTGCCACCAATGCTGCCTTTGGTGAGGTGCCCCGGATCTGTAGAGAAAACAGGGCACCTCGACGGCTAGTCAGTCCCGCAAGGGACCGACGCCACCTCCACAGAGGGAGTGAGATTCCCATACTCGGCCGTTGTCCCCTTGCTCTTTTGTCCCCTCTTCTTATAAGAGGGGTACAAAGAGCAGCTCCTTTGGCTCAATTTGTTTGGGCTACTGAGCCCCACCTCCACGACAAGGCTTGAAACATAGTGGGACAACTAACGTTACACGTCTGTATCATGAACTAACAATCTGAGACAAGATATTACCTTACAAATTAGCCTTTCAATCACTTTTAGCCTTAAAGCTAGGAGGGTTAAAGGTCATTGAGGGGTGCTGCAGTTGTGTCATTCTAACACGTAGGTGTTGCACGGTCGATACGATAACTAAGTTTGTCGCGGATATTGCAGCCACCGCGAGCCGCCTAGTAAATTGCTGTCGAACCACACGGGATGCAAACTTAATATAGCGTAAACTATTTTAAGTCATGTTTCTTACCCCCAAAGGGAATGGCCTCTTAAGGTCCACTTAACTGTGATATAAAAGATAGGTACCTACTTAATTGTAATATACACTTTCTTAACTTTAGATTAATTGCAAGTGTAAGTAGCTAAGAATGATTAAAGCTATAAAAAAAATAGTTTAGTAAACTTAGGGATAAGTTGCGGCCCGATACTTAAAATCGCCTTACATTAGATTTATAGTCATAATAAACGAAGTAAAAGTCATAATTATTAATTATTTTTATGACCTATGTCACTCATTGGCGTCGAATATATTATTGGCGGAGGATTTCTCCAAATCATAATCAAAAGTTATAGGTTGTAGGTTACAGTTTTTTTTTATAAAACATTGACACAACACGTATTCGCGCCTTTCTTGCTTTTAATTTGATTAAATAACATAATTATATCTAGATCTTAAACCATAATATCGATAAGATATCGATTTGTGTCAGGCTATTTCGTATCAGGAAATTACCAAGTGGTAAAAAAGTGAAACTTATTTGGTAGACTAATTTTTAAATCTCGTTTATATTTATACTAATCTAAAGCTTTAAATTTCCTTTCTCGCTCTCTCTCAATCGGTCTCAATCACTCTCTCCCTCTTCTTGGACGAAAATGTTGCATATTTTCGTGACATTTCATCCATAAAAATTCTATCCTCATGCGCGGAAAGAAGTTTCAATTCAAAAACAGATGATTTTTTTTCAAAATGCATGGTGGCTTCCCTTATCTCTATAATCACATTGTGAAGTATTATACAAACCATAACGCGAATTTTGCGTTAAACACGTTTTTTGCTAAAATTATTGTATTTAGTATTTACTATGTTTTTCACTTTAAATATAAAGAATGGACGCTGTGACTAATAATTTTATTATAGAAGGAAATTCTCCAATTATCGTTTTGAACTAATTATCGATTGAACTAGTCGACGGCGCGAACTCTAACAAAATGATTGCTATCTCACCTGACATAGTGCGCGAACATGAGTGCTAGAATGAAATGCATAATGATTCATTCCGAAAATGTCCTTTTAGTAAAACAGTTATGTATTATATTTAGAAAAACTAATAAGTGTATCTTTTGAAAATAAATTTATTTTATCTTTTAAATAACTAAACTATATATGTACGGGCTTTATTTTTGAGATTTTGTGCTCGGTGTACTATTTATTTACCCCCAAAGTTGGGCTAAAATCAATGTTGAAATACGAAAGTTTAGAAGCTTGTATTTTTTAAATGTATTTTTTTTTACGATTTTGGGTACATACGCACATGGATAACGACGAGATCAATTTATATTATACTTAGTTTTTCGTGGTCAACGTCAAACATTGTAGTAATTACTGTTGTGTTTGTATGGAAAGATGATCGACTTGTGTAACCTTAAGGCAATAAATTTAAAAAAATCAGTTTGTCGTTTACGCCCTTTAGTTATAAGCTTCGAAGATTCGAACCTGTGACCACTGCGGAAAGTGTCCAGTAGCCTCACCACTCGACCAGTCGGACTTCAAATTACCAACTTAGGTTTCCTAGTGTCCTGGGGAAACTCGCTTGTTTAGTGACGTTAATATCCATGAGTTGACTCGTTTGTTAGTTTGGCACCGACTCTCGCCTGAGGCCTATTTGAATTTTTCGCCCATATTGTGTGGTAAAGGTCATCGGTCTTGCCTGCCTATTAGCTCGCACAAATATATTTTTTCAACGATAAAATTTGTGGTTCATAATGTGGTTCAAACACGTGCTATGAATGGTTTAAGTGCGGTTTAACGAGGCTCTGGGAGGCTGACATTTATAATTTTTGAACATTACGCTTGCAGAACACACAGGATCGTGCAAAGGCTTATTTTCGCTAAAATAACATTTTTTGTGAAAAGTTGGAGGAAATAAATATTTTAAAAAGTTTCTGACGTATATTTTACTAACTTTGTTGTACTAACAAACCCCCAACGCGATTAAAGAGTTGACGACCTTGAAATGGCTGAACTGATAAAGATAAAACACGTCTAGCAAACACGGTTAGAAATCCTACTTTCGAGTTCAAAAAATAAATAAATTGGCTTACTCTTGACACTTGATCCTATTTGAAATTTAGTATTGGGATCGAGAACTTGTCGATCGGTACTCTTGTACGCTACACTAGCGCACAATTTGACTTCGAAATCGAGTTGGTTCAACATATTGTTTTTACTAGGAGTCACGGCAAAATTTAATCCTTTTTCTAAAACCTTTATTGTGTTATTGTCCAAATGACAGTTTGACAGATTGATAACAACAAAAAAAAATGTTTTATTATAATGAGTTGGTTCAAACTTGATTTCGAAGTCGATACTGCAACGTCAAAATATTGTCAAGAGTGTGAAAATGTACGAGATATAAAATTCCACTGTTAACTGTAATCGAGTCAAATTGTGCGTAGCTTACAAGAGTACCGATCGACAAGTTCTCGATCCCAATCCTAAATTTCAAATAGGATCGAGTGTCAAGAGTAATCGTCAAACACAGACGCCCGTAGCAGATAAACTTAAAACACTCGTTTTTATGCGGAGGTTATAAACTACAATGAACGAAATTTTCGTTTATTAGAAGAATCTTTTTAACATTAATTGGTTACAAATCTGTTTGGACCCAATGCATTCGTTCACTGATGAAGAATTTGGCTAGCGCGTGATAAACACTACAGCTTGGCAAAAAAGAGTACGACGTGGTGACAGGTGGAACTAAATATTTTACTAAATGGAAACCTGTGATATTGACAATACTTGGCCGACAAATACTAGATTTCGAGTAAAGCTTAGTGTTTCACATTTATTTTTAACGATTTGATTAAATTATCTTGCTGATTTTCCATATAATGATGAGACCTAAGTGAAAGTGGCGCCCTCATTTTTTCCATACTCTTTTTTTCCAAGCTGTAAGTCCATTTAGATCCGATTTTGTCTGTCACGTTTTTCATTCTGAACTTACTATCTTATGTCTCAAAATAGCCTATTCATATGAGTCTTTTTTTCTGTAACACCGGGAAATGCTCTGGAGGCATCCCGCTAGGCAGACTCGCTGTGCCCGAAAGATGGTAAGTGGACGCAGCTCTACCCACTAAAACCCGACGAGTACCACCAATGCAATCCCTCGGCTAGTCTCAGGTTAACTAGTTTATCTTCATGGGCGACGCTGACCACTTACCATCATGTGGCCCATCTGCCCGTTTTCCTATTCACAAGTAAAATAAAAATTAAATCCTATCAACTCTTTCGTTTCGTTCCTTTTTAATCAGAAATAAATATAAAACCTTAATCAAAGTTTAATTTTATATTACGATTTTATTTTTTAATAAGGAAGGCACTGACGGAAAAAAGTTCAAGAGAATTATTTACGGAAACGTTAACAGTGAATTCATAATATTGTTTTAACACACACAATGTACCTAATGAACTAGGCCTTAATTACTCGATAATGAAACAGACAATGTCGGTGAAGATGGAACTGAGGGGTCTGGGTTCGAAGCTGACCGAAAGTCGCGCCGTGAACGCGCTTATAAGAATATCACGGGTCTCGTAGGTTGGCTACCTGCTCCTTCTACCGAGCAGAAGGGGAGAAAAAAAAACTATATGTGATGCACACAAAATAAAAAAAAATATATTTTAATTTTGTAAAATTCTAAGAAAGAGTATATACGGGCGCGACTTCCTGTAGTGTAATGATCTATTATACATAAACGAAGTCGGTTAAAGAACCTGACCGATACTAAAATGCGCCTCATCGTTGATAATATCGCATAAAGCAATACTACCTTGGTAATGAAGCTTGCTCACTGAAGGAAATCGTCAAAAAAAAAGTGTTTGTGCATGCCTTATTAGGCTTAAACTGAGGGCTTCAATTTTATATACTGTCTAGTCACTAGGTCACTAGGCTTCAGGGGATCATTCATTAATCACGTGAGGGGGGAGGGGGGTTAGTATTTCCTTGAATGTAATATTTTTAATGGAGTTAAATACGTTCATGTACTAATATTTTATTTACACATTTTAGGTAGAGGTCAGTCGTATGCCTCACCACGCACCACCCTCTTTTTCTTTAACGCCGGGAAATGCTCTGAGGCATCCCGCGAGTGTAGGGAGTGGGTCTCCCCACGCGGGTATGTGGGACTCGCTGCGCCCGACCCGACAGCTGGTAAATGGACGCAGCTCTACCCACTAAAACCCGGCGAGTGCCACCAATGCCGCCTTTGGTGAGGTACCCCGGATCTAGAAAACAAAAAGGGCACCTCGACGGCTAGTCAGTCCCGCAAGGGACCGACTTCACCTCCACAGAGGGGTTGTCCCGCACCACAGAACAACCCCTCCCAACGTCGGGACAGTACAGGCTCTTTGTCCCCTCTTCTTATAAGAGGGGTACAAAGAGCCCCCTCGGCCCAATTAGCTTCGCCCAAGGTGCACCACTCACCCTAGGTTACTGAGCCCCACCGCCACGACAAGGCGTGAACCATGGTGGGGACGCACCTCCCTCTAGTGGTAGGAGGGAAGTTTACAAAAGTTTCTAAAAAAAAAAAACCTCCCCATGACTAAAAGTCAGTGAAGTTAGTGGTTGACCTTTATTGGCATTTATCACAAGGTGTCAAAAGTCACCTCACAGTATAAGAATGTCTACATAGATATTCTGTGGCTCAACATTAGAATCTGATGCTTTTTATATTAGTGTGTGATGGTAAGTGGTCGACGTCGCCCATGAACATAAACTAGTTTACCTGGAACGAGCCCAGGTAACTCATTTATGTGTTGCCTATCCTGAGACATAAGATGTTAAGTCTCGGTGCCAGTAATTACACTGCCTGTCTTACCCTTCTCTCCGAAACACAGCAAAGCTGTTTCACGGGAGAATCAAGCAAGATGGTGGTACCCATGCAGCCGGGAGCGCGGCACAGCGCATCCCTCCCACAGGTTATGATAGTTTTATAACAATAAGGATGTTTACTGGTATTATTTTTGCATTACTAAGTACTGACCTGTAGTTTTAGGCCTGCATTCTGAAAGTCCTCCAGTGTAACAGATGTCCGTGACTTGCAACCAGGTGAGCCGTCTGTCCGTTTGGTCTTCTTTATACGAACACTGGGATGTCAGATGAATTGCCATGAAAGTCCCTAAAAAGTCAAAAAAGTAGTTTTAATTTGAAACGCATGGGCCCCTTATCCCAAATTGTTGTTTCTAGATCTAAGTGTTTTCATAGAAGTCGTCATTTTAAAATAATAATAAAAAAATAT
Source organism: Helleia helle (assembly GCA_963853865.1). NCBI lineage: Eukaryota > Metazoa > Arthropoda > Insecta > Lepidoptera > Lycaenidae > Helleia > Helleia helle. The sequence continues at coordinate 9,847,417 of OY971433.1, read as the reverse complement.
GGTATAGATACATCTTTGATCTAGGGATTTTTTTGGATAAAAATACAATATTTAACATTTTACATGATCAAAAAAAAAATTAAAGTAACGTCGATTTTAAAAGCAAATTGAGTAGTATGAGACTTCGGGTAACTCAATTTTAATGAAACTTTTACGTTTAAATTGCTAAACGGAGATGACGTGGAAATGATTGGATAGATCTTTATTATGTCACTTCAAAAATTATTGAAAAATAAAAAACGATAAAAATGGCTCTCGCGCATCGCACCACGTCGCGCCAGTAGCCAGCCGGGCGTCATCGAAGTAGGACCTGTGCCGCTTTTGCTCGTGTTACCTACTACGTTGTTACCGCGCATTTTATATTATTACGTCTAAATAAATAAGACGACACAGTGTAAATAACATAGCTACTTAATACTTACTAACAATTGTTGTTCTTAGTTGTAATTAGTTTGCAATACAAAACCTTTAATTAGTGTAAATAAATAGATACTTGAGTTTGTGTAGTACCTAATTATTTAATTGAAATGGCGAATAAAAAAAGTAAAATAAGGAAAAATAATCTTAATACAGTTTTATCACAAACTAGCTGTCGCCCGCAGCTTCGCCCGCGTTAACTTAGATATACAACCATATACGCATTGATGATAATTATTTATCTATGGACGGGCGTAGGACTTTATTTTATAATATGTAGTGATTAATACCGTATTTTTGTGAATAGCTTTTACATTACCGCTTTATAATTGGCAATTTTTTAAAGTATTAAAATGAATATAGGTAGTATGTTATATTTAACTAATGTAGACATATTATGCCATCGCGGACTTTTCAGTATGCATATTTAGGATACACAATTCTACCATACATTGATACAATAATAATTAATTCGGAACTGGGCCCGGCTAAGGTGTATAATAATGTAGTACATTATTTTGATCTATCTGTTAGAGTTCATCCAGCGTTTGCTATGTAAGTGCAAAAAATGTGCTTATTTATGATATCACATCAGAAACTTCTAAAATTATGAGTGTTTATCTACTATATTATGCATGTACCTATTACCTTCCTCTTGAATCATTCCATCTATTAAAAAAACAGCATCAAAATCCGTTGTGTAGTTTTAAAGATGTAAGCATACATACAGTCAGACGCGGGAAGCGACTTTGCTTTATAGTTTATACTATGTAGTGATGTCTTCTTCCAGAAATTGTTAACACTTGAAGAATTCAAATTGTCCGACAATAAAGAAAATGAGGAACCTTCATCACAAAATATTTCTGATTTGCAATCATTTCCTAGCCCCCTACCCTAGGGCAGTGTCGTGAGGACTATGGCCTTGACCCTCTTCTCAGAGGAGACCCGTGTCTAACATTAATCGATGATGTATGGGTCGATGAAAATGAACCTGGACCTAGCATACGACAACTAAATTTTGTTGAATTTTAAAACAATTTAAACAATTAATATAGTATAAAAGAATATGTCCACAATTTTTTAATATCCTACAAGCATTCTTAGAATGATTGATTTTTTTTATAGCTTAGGCCTTAGGGAGACAAACGAGCATTCGGAGCCTTAAATAACTACCGACTCCCATAATAATAATAATATCTAAGGACGCTTTTTGCTCCACGTCAATCTGGTCCCGTGGTAAGTTCTCGAAGAACTTTGTGTTACGAGTACCAGACAATGGAAATATATTTAATATTTTATACTATACACATATTTAAGGTTTTTTGTTTATAATACACATATTTAATACACATACATGAACCAGGAACACAGAAAACTTTTTGTTCCCTGGCGGGATTCGAACCCGCAACCTCCGGCTTGAACGCTAACGCGCTAACCATTGATCCACAGAGGTCATCCTCGTAAACGTCGCAAGAAACGCGACAGCATAGGTGTCACTTGACGCCATTATCATGTGAACGAGAGGTACCCCTACGGTCGTGCCGGCCCAATTCCGCTGCAAGCAGCATGGCACTACCTTTTAGACCTATGTAGCTAATTCATCCTTCCTAATCCTTACTAATATTATAAATGTGAAAGCATGGATGTTTGTTACACTTTCACGCGAAAACTACTTAACCGATCATCATGAAACTTTGTACACATATTCTTGAAGGTATTAGAAGTAACATAGGATACTTTTTATAATCGAATTGATCGAAGTTCCTTTCGATTAATTAGTGAAGAAATAAAACTATCTTATCCTGCGCAGACGAAGTCGCTGGCACCAGCTAGTATTTCTATAAATCCAAAACTAGATAACTATAACAACAACAAGATTTTGTTATGTATAACTATTAATTATCACATCTAAGAATAATTCGAGCATAGTCAATCTACTGCATATTCGTATACTGTGGCGTGCTTGCCGGCCGTGGTAGGTCACCGGAGTTCATATAAAGACATCTCCCGCGCAACGCAAGTGCAAAGCGATTCGGTGCGTTAAATACCTATAGTTTTGGGAGAAGGGGCCCTTAAACTGTTGGTTTTTTGTTTGGTCAAGTTATTAAAAAATTACGCCCAGTTGATCTGATATTTGGTGATAACAATACAATGTAACCAGAAAAATATAATTTAAATCCAAGATGGCCGCCGCTACAAATTCACGGATTTTAACAATTCCCTTTTTTGAACCGACTTCAAAAAAGGAGGTAATATTTATTACGGTCAAATTGAGAAACCTCCTTTTTATATATTTATTTGGATATCAAAAGAAAGGTCTTGACAATTAGTCTATAAAAATGGAACCAACAACAAGTTTTTTTGTTATCGCTGGAGAATGCGTTTAGGCATACCACAGGGCCAGGGAAGGGAGGTTATATTGTGGCGTGCAGAGAGCACCCTAAGAATGTTAAGTTGGACGCAGACTCTACCCACTAAACACCAGCGGTGTTTTCCTCTTCATCTGGCCGGCCCTGCGGCAGCTGTGGACGTCCACAGGACCTCGACGGCGTCCCCTCCTCCTTTTCCGCTTAAGCCACCCTGAACACATAAGGGTGCCTTAAGCGGTACAGGTACCGATTCGTGAGCGGCAGACTCTGCCACACACTTTGCAGGTCCCCACCAAGGTTCAAGCGTTGTCGTGGCGGTGGGGCTCAGTAACCTAGGGTGAGCCACTGCACCTTGGGTGAAACGAATTGGGCCAAGGGGGCTCTTTGTACAAGTACAAGTCTTTGTAAAAGAGCAGGGGGCAAGGGGCGAGGATGGGAACCTCACCCCATTGTACTGTCCCGACGTTGGGAGGGGTTGTTCTGTGGTGCGGGACAACCCCTCTGTGGAGGAGGCGTCGGTCCCTTGCGGGACTGACTAGCCATCGAGGTGCCCTGTTTGTTTACTAGATCCGGGGCACCTCACCAAAGGCGGCATTGGTGGCACTCGCCGGGTTTTAGTGCGTAGAGCTGCGTCCACTTACCAGCTGTCGGGCGCAGCGAGTCCCAGATAGCCGCGTGGGGAGACCCACTCCCCCGCGGGATGCCTCATAGCATTTCCCAGCGTTAAAGAAGACACTTTGCAGGTAAACTGGGTGGTGTTAATGACGGAATAATCTTGATTGTGTCGCTTTCTTCTTGCCGCTAAAGTCTCAAACCAAGCTTGATCATATGCTTCGCGTCCTTCAACTACAATTTTACGCTACTTATCTCGGTTCTAGGAAACTGCTTCCCAGTTTCGGTAGTCAATACCAAAGCGTGCATATCTCGCTTAGTACAATCCTTGAACCGTAGCATTGGCCTCCCTATGTTACGTTTTCTGTTCGCTACGGCATCAAACAAGGTTTGCTGAGGCAGGCGCGCGGGCTCCATACGATGCACATGCCCTAGCCAACGCAACCGCTTCTGCTTGAGAAACGCCGTGAATTAGGCAGCCGTGAAATCTCAAGAACCTGCCGTTGCTAGCTCTGTCCAGATATGACCAAGATTCTAATTTTAATCGACGGTTTTGTTTTGCGTACGTCGTCCAGGTTTCAGGTCCGTAAGAGATTATACTCACGAGAAGATATCAAAATAATAAACAATTGTAAATCAAAATTTACTTGGGTAAAATTGCGGTTAACAACTAGTTAATAATAAATTTCCTGTCGCTTGTCACATTCCAAAAATCAATCATTGTACATAGATATTAATGAAGTCTGAATTGTTATCACGTTCAGCGGAATACTAGTACAAGAGTTCTGATGAATTACTTTCATCAATCATCAGGGCTGAACTGTGGCTGAACGAACCATTATTGAAATAGTATTTTTGCTTTGTGGGTTTGTAGTTATTGTTGCTAGAGTGGTAAAATAAGGCATTGAGAGATGCGTTTGGCAGGCGAATTTTTTATTGATATATTCTTTAGCCGCGTTGAGCATTTTTAGCTAGGGGAAAATCTCATAGATTCGCGACACCGACATGATAATGTGACATTTTCGTTTGTAATTTTTTTTTTTCATTTCATAATGTCACAAGTTTTCACTTCTGTCGGTAGTCTATATGCCTACAATTTTTTTTATTAGATAGATTTGAACCCGACCAGTGGCTGTTCAATTAAAAATCTTATTTTAAATATCTATGCTAGCTGTTCCTCGTAAACTCGCCTTAAAAATACCTCTGAGATAAATAACCTGAGCCTCACTCAATATAATTTGAATATTAAATTATGTTTTTTATTCCCGTAGTTACGGAGATTAGAGCGCTTAAACAAACAAACTTTTCAACTTTATTATAGACTAGCAGCGCCCGCGGTTTCACCCGCGTACTTCCCATTCCCGTGGGAGTAATTGGATAAATTATAACTTTTATGTTATTTTGATGTATAAGCTATTTTATTGTAATTTATTCAGTAGTTTTTGCGTGCAAGAGTAACAAACATACATCCTTACATTCTTACAAACTTTCGCGCTTATAATATAACAATGTGATATAAGTAGTGCTGTCCTACATATATCACATTATTATATCACACAGGACAAACAAAAGGACTATCTTTTTTTTATCTAAGTCACTATTTTCTGAAAATTCATACAAACTTCCTGTATTTTACACAATCATGACGTATTGGTCTAACGATTTTTCAACATCAGGCATAGATAAAAGACTTAAGGTGCGCTGTTCACGGACTACTGGACCATTTATCTCTTTCACGTGAACGTGTTTCTCCTATTGTACTATGAATGGAATGCATGTATCTGGTGAATTCTATTTTATAACATGTTAGTTGTTTCCCGCGGTTTTTCATCGGTTCATTTTTTTTCTTTTTATGGTTTTTGCTCGCTACATCCGTAGACACCCGCTTCAGAGGAGTGCGTTTCCAGCTTTTTATGAGTAAATATAGTATTTTCTTCTCTGGTTCTAGAGATTCGTTCAAAGAAATAAAACAACTCTTCTTTTTGTAGTACCTATATGTAATATATATATACCTTTGGGTTCGTGTCTTTGACCGAAGTAAATAATATTCATTCAAAGTTGCCATTTTTAATTTATTATCTATAAATGTACATGAAAGAAAACTCATCTCGGTCCAAAATCAGGCAAGGAGTATAGAGAGGTAATCAAGAGTTCTTGGATACACTAAAGGTGAGCGCCAAATGTACGCTTCTAATATTCTTTGTATCGAAAGTCACTCAAGTGCATCCACTGATCCGCACCCTATGAATCGCACTCAAGTGTCATTTTCTATACGAAGAAACTACGATCCGTTTGATGCGATGCGTGAGATGTGTACGGTGCGTACATGTGGACGCCAGGAAATGCTCTGAGGCGTCTCGTGGGGTAGTGGGTCTCCCCATGCGGGTATGTGGGACTCGCTGCGCCCGAAAGCTGGTAAGTGGACGCAGCTCTACCCACTAAAACACGGCGAGTACCACCAATGCCGCCTTTGGTGAGGTGCCCCGGATCTAATGAGCAAACAGGGCACCTCGATGGCTAGTCAGTCCCCCAAGGGACCGACGCCACCTCCACAGAGGGTTTGGTCCCGCATGGGGTGAGGTTCCCGTCCTTGCCCCTTGCCCCCTGCTCTTTTGGCCCTCTTCTTATAAGAGGAGTACAAAGAGCCTTGGCTCAATTAGCTTCCAAGGTGCTGAGCTCACCCTAGGCTACTGAGCCCCACCGCCACGTCAAGGCCTGAACCATGGTGGGGAAGGTCACATTGACTCAATTATGTGTCAATATAATTTGTACGACACATGTCTATGTAAAGAATTGAATACATTAAATAGGTGACCATACACGACAGAATAGACAATGGGTGGTAAAAATAAACGACATGCGTGAACAGAAGTATTATATATAAATGACGTAGTATAGAAGTATTGTAGCAGAATTGTTAATTAGGATTGTCTAGACGCATCAGTACATAATGCTACCATAATATAAATGAGGTATACTAATGACGAAGTGTTGGTCGGCCATTACCCAGGAAGACCTCCGTGCCGGCCGGTTGGTGTTGAAAGCCAGTGGCAAGGAACTGGCCGTCTTGGCGTTCGTTGAGGGAGATCGATGTTCAGCAGTGGATAGATAGAGGCTGATGATGATGATGATACTAATATAATAAAGATAATATGCTTATGAGTTTGAATGTATGAGGATATATTCGAAACAACTCATCCGATTTGAAAAATTATTTGACGAGTATAATGATACATTTTTACTGAGTGTAATGGGTTATAATAATTATCATAAGTCTGCATACGGCTGTAAATGTATGTTACCGTGAGCTGCTACAGCTAGTAGTGTTATCCCCACCGTGGTTCAGGTCTTGTCGTGGCCGTGGGGCTCAGTAGCCTAAGGTTAATTCAGGTGCTGCTCTTTGTACCCCTCTTATAAGAAGAGGGGACAAAAGAGTCGGGGGACAAGGGTCGAGGATGGGAACCACACCCCAAGGGACAGCTCCTCTGTGGAGGTGACGTCGATCCCTTGAGGGACTCACTAGTGGTCGAGGTGGGCACCTCAACAGATCCGGGGCACCTCACCAAAGGCAGCATTGATGGCACTCGCCGGGTTTTAGTGGGTAGAGCTGCGTCCACTTACCAGCTTCGGGCGCAGCGAGTCCCATATACCCCCTTGGGGAGACCCACTCCCCCACAGAATGCCTCAGCTAGTGTTATAAGTAAGCAAGATTGATTATCCTATTTATTTTCATCCAAAATTTTTATTTGCTGACTTTGAAGTTAACACGGTGTCCAGGTTGGTGTCTTTTTTGTTGACGCAGGGAAATGTTTTATGCATGTAGCCAGGACCGGGGTAGGCTCCCGACCCTATGTAGGACTTACATTTTGGCTGTGTATTAAAATTTTATTTTTTAAAATAATAGTATTAATAATAATAATAATATCGCTCTTCACTTACCATCACGTGAACCGACTATCCGTTTGCCCCCTCTTCTATAAAAAAAAAAAAAATCTATTGGACGCTTTCACACCACGTCAATCTGGTCCTGTGGTAAGTTCTCGAAGAACTTGTGTTACCAGACAACGGAAATATATTTAATACTTTTATACTATACAATATACATATATTTCAGATTTTAATTATTTATTACATATATTTAATACACATCCATGACTCAGGAACACAGAAAATATTTTTGTTCCCTGGCGGGATTCGAACCCGCAACCTCCGGCTTGAGCGCCAACGCGCTTACCACTGAGCCACAGAGGTCGTCTGTGTATACCTAAACTAAAACCACTGCGAGCGCCTTCAGCCGCTTTTTGAGGGTTTCCATGCAAAATAAGCATCTCAGCGGCAGGCTGACACCGGCCTGACTCCACGTAAAGGTTGGGTTCTAATAGTTTTCCAAAATAACACGTTTTTATGTAAACTTAGATAATTTTAACGTTTACAACACTCATTCTGGTTAAAAACGTTTTTATCATATTATGTGCTTTCACATCAAAAATGGCAGAGAAACAAACACAATTTAGAGGGTAAAGACCTCACAAGCCTCACCGGCACTCTTATGATGTTTTCCAAACTTTCCATATTCATGCCTGTAACGAGGACAGGGCATCCTCGTTTCAGGCAATAAATATTTCATTCGCTAACGGCCATCGATGGGACTGACCCACGATCAAAGATATCTCATATATAGGATGCTTATAAATAGTATGTGAACTAATACAACACTGTCATCGATAAAAAGCTAGTTGTCACTAGTAAAATTAAATAATAATAATAACTTTATTTGGCACAAAAACATACTATTATACAATTTACTACAGCTAAAGTTAACAATCATGTTAGTGCTTACACAATTTAAAAAAAGCTACAGTTAACAGAGGGCCCCAAACTAGGCACTGCCTGTATCTTGGGGACCAGTATGTGACTATTGCATAAAAATAAATGGTTAAACACAGGTCATAGTTATATTCGGAATGGACTTTTCTTATAGAACATTTGGCAAACCGACAGTCTGTTTAAGGGTGGTAACCACTGACACTTGCAACGGAAGGCTTATAGGGTATAAATTTGTGTTACTTCATGATAATTTTTTAAGAAATTTATTTTTCTAAATTTTTTATACATTAAAAAGTACGACTTTCAAGTAGATGATGAGATTCGAACCCGAGACTTTTGCAATATTCCCTACTACAATAAATGGTTGTTTCACTAATATAATTGAAAAGCTAATAAAAATTTTAAACAAAAATTAAAACCGACTTCAAAAAATAAAATAACTAAAAAGTTATAAAATAATTGAGTTTCTTTAATTTTTGTGTCTACAACTTATAAGTTTTTGTTTAAAAATTTTTATTTCTTAATTTTTAGTGATTCATTAAAGAAAGACATACAGAGACAGACATTTTGGCATATTTAACCGTATGAAGTTAGCCCAACAAAAGCTGTAAATCGTCAAGGAGTTCCCTCGACTGTCTATGGTCTCCATCATCAGACCTGTAATGGCACGTATCACCCATAAGGGTGCAAAGTTCTCATCAGTATAAATTAATTAAGTCCAATCACAAGGTAGCTACTTTAAACTATTTAGGAGTTCCCTTAACTGAGCTTTGTCTTCACCATCAGACCCCAATCACAGTCCCAACCCATCTAGGTGTAAAGGTCTCATCAATACAAATTAATCAAGCCCAAACACAAGGTTACTGAAGTAAATCGCCGAGGAGTTCCCTCGACTGTCTTCCAGCTCCAGCATCAGATCGACTCTAGACCTTCATTAAATTGTAGTGCTTTAAAATGCTTATTTAAAAATATATTAAGCGCACTAGTTGTTTCTACGAATTTCGAAAGTTTCCCTCGATTTCTCAGGGATGCCATCATCAGATCCTGGTTTTCTTATCATGGGACCATTTGGCAAGTATACCCTTTCGAACAAAAAAAGAATTTTGAAAATCGGTCCACAATTGACGGATATATCGGTGTACATACATTAAAAAAAATACCGGCCGAGTTGAGAACCTCCTCCTTTTTGTTGAAGTCGGTTAAAAATGCATGAAAGGATAGTTTAGGCGTGAAAGGTATAAATATATTATAATAGGTACTTACTCAATATTACGTGCAGACGTAATATTTATAATATTTCAGTCAGAAAGAAATTTATATTAAAATTTTGTGAGAGGTACTCCTCCTCTAAATAAACTACCTCTCACAGAATTTTAGTATCAGCCAAATTGGGCCGGCACGACCGGAGTGGTACCTCTCGCTCACATAACACCGGCGTCAAGTGACAATTATGTTGTCGCGTTTCGTTCGGTTTGTAAGTTTTCATGGCCTATTGGGGGGATAGGGAAAATGAGGGAAACGCATCTGCATAGCTTTTGGTTGTTTGGATATCTATGAGTTTCGGTAGTCACCATAAGGCTCCGACTGCTCGGACATATGACATAAAAAATATATGTTTTATTTTGTACAAATTCATACTGAAAACGAATCTTATACAGCAATCTGGAAACATAATATTATGTATTATTTCGCACTTTATGATCTTATTAAGGGATATATAAATAGCATACAAATAACAACAAAAAATATATACAAATAACAGCAAAACAATAAAAAAACGATATAATCTTAAGAATACAGACACGGAAGTGATGTTTACTTATAAAGATTTGATTGCTATGTCACAAAAATAAGGCAATATTCGATATTATATACAGTGTGCAAATCTTATTGCTTTATATCGATAATAAAATCCTATATACAAACCCAATATAAAAAAAACATCGAATAAATTTGACAACATGCTGTATCATACACCCTAACGCACAATCGACCTATATACGACAACAATAAATTACTTTCTTTTGTTTTACAACTGACCACATTAGTTACAGACAATAAAACAAACTAACAATGAAAATGTCGTTTATCGTTATTCACACTAATGCTGTCTTAATTAATCTAATCTCGGCATTTCGCCAACATTAAGATTTATATTTTTCTTCAGGCAGGCATACTTGTCGGATGACTTAACGGACGATTCATCTGATCTTATTTGTACCGGCTAGGCCACTTGTTCCTAAATCCTGTGTAGCCAGAATCGACAGCGATTTTTTTATTTTACTTGTGTAGGAAAACAGACATCCTGCTTGTATCTCTCGTGAAATAGGTTCGCTGTGTCTTAAAGAGGCAACACAGGTAGTGTAATTACTGACATGGAGACTTAATGTATTATGTCTCAGGATCTCCAACCTGGTTCAAGCCTTGTCGTGGCGGTGGGGCTCAGTAGTCAAGGGTGAGCCCAGCACCTTGGGTGAAGCAAATTGAGCCGAGGGAGCTGCTCCTTGTACCCCTCCAGTCATCCTCGTAGCAGATGACACCCATCCCGGCGAGGAGGCGGCTTCGCAGGACCCAGTCGTATCCGATGTCCCACAGGATCTAACCCAAAAACGTTCCGGTGTCGCACAGGGACACCGAAACTGACTCGCCGCCACTCAATGGACCCCTACCGATTCTCGTAGGCCTCTCGGAGAGGTACGCCTCCAACAGCCTCCTCAGATACGGGGGCACTCCGAAGAAATACAGTGCCTCCCGTATCACACTGTGGGGGAGGCTGTTGAAGGCGTTCGCGATGTCCAACGACACCGCGACCACCACCTCCCCTCTCAATCTCATCTACTTAACGTCACCGACAAATAACGAGACAACCCAAAAATAGCTATTTTCAGTCAGTCTAAAGTCCCAGGTAACTCGATATTTGATTGTCCTAAGCCGCAGTTAGTATGAAGACAAGTCAGTGACAGTAATTGAGTACACTGTTGGTCTTTTTTCCGCATTACCAACAGTATTATTAGCCAAAAAAGTATAAAATTTAACTTTTAAGTTAACTTAGATTTACAGCCGTAACCAGATTGAAAATGATTATTTTTTTGGACCTAAGTTACTCCTTATAACAACAGCTATTTGCCGGTGAAAATTATATTAAAATCGGCCTAGCCGTTTCAGAGATTAGCCGAAACCAATAGACAGAGAGATTGACACAAAAATTGTAAAAATGATATTTTGTATAGGTACCGTGCGCGTTTAATATTACAGTGGTCATTTTAATATTACAAACTGACACTCCAATTTTATATATCTGTATAGATAATATTTCTGCGTTCTATTTGTTGAAAACACAAAAATACCTTAAAAAATGAAGAATACTTGTACGGAAGGGCATTCTCAGTTGATTTTGTTTGTGTAGCTAGAAATATCAAGGTAAATTGAACACAACGAAACATGAAACATGCCGGGAGGTATACACGCAATTTATAATTAATGTGTATTCAAAAAGGTAAAATACCGTCTAACGTAAAAAACTCCTGCTAAATAAACAATATCATATTTCTCATACATTTCAAATGCCTTTCCACCACCACCACATTCTTTCTCTAAACTCTATCGTATTAAAAAAATATTCTGCAGGCGTAAAGTAAAGAATATAGAAACTAATTTTTACTTTATGTTTACCTTCGATAAAATTCGCGTATAACTTATAAGATTTTGAAATTGGTTTTAATTTTCTATAATATTAGAGGTAAGATTTTTTTTATGTTAGTTGGGTAGGCAAACTGGCAAACGTGCCACCTGATGGTAAGTGATCGACGTCGCCGATGAACTAGTATACCTGGAACGAGCCCAGGCAGTCATTTATGTGTTGCCTATCCTGAGATATATGATGTTAAGTCTCGGTGCTAGTAATTACATGATTAAGATGAATCTTAATCTACATTAGTGCTGATATCACCGCTGCTGGGGGAGTACCTGGCGCGGCAGCCGTATGGCAAAAACCTAACAACGGCTGCCCTGCGTCCGGTCCTCGAGCGGTGGTTGCACCATAAGCCCAAGCACCGTCCATCTGAAACAGGTGCTCACCGGGCATGGTTGCTTTGGTGAGTACCTGTGCCGGACGGCTCGCAGGGAGCCGTTGACAGTGTGTCACGATTGTGGCGCGGCGGTGGACTCGGCCCAGCACACTCTCGAGGTGTGCCCGAGATGGGCGGCGCACGTCACGCGGTCACGATCTGACATCAGTCATCGGGGGGGACTTATCTCTGCCGAGCGTCATCACCTTGATGCTCGTTGACGACGAGTCCTGGACGGCCATGGTCTCCCTTCTGCGAGGCAGTAATGTCCCAGAAGAAGGCCGACGAGCGAGTGAGATAGGAGGCCGCCGACAAGGCCTCCACCCTCAAGCGACGAACGGGGGTGCGTAGGCGGCGCTACTTGGCCCCTGTGCTCGTGTCGGGATTCAGGATGGAAACCTGGGTCCATAGCACGACGTCACGTGGACTCCTTAGTAGCGGTCGAGCAGTCCTCCGTTTTGAGGAGTAGACTGGACTTCGCTGAGTTCAGCCTGTCACTGAGCTAATCCTGTTACCTGCAGATCCGGGACCCTCAAAAAGCAGCTGAAGGCGCTCGCAGTGGTTTTAGTTTACGAGTAGGGCACTCCCGGTGCGAGTCCCACATATGGTCAGGATCTACCCGATATGTAGGCTAAATGCGTAAAAAGAATTTCAAAAAACGGTATCCTCGCTGCGGGTCTCCTTACGGTGAGAAATAACGCTCAGCTGCGCTCGGCGTAGTCACCGTGGTAAGAGAGATCCGAATCTCCCTTACCCCCGAGGGTATCGTATGGAATCGTGGGCGAATGCCACTGTGCCTTTACATAATAATAATAATATCTATCGACGCTTTCACACCACATCAATATGGTCCCGTGGTAAGTTCTCGAAGAAATTGTGTTACGTGTACCAGACAACGGCAATATATTTAATACTTTTATACTATACATTATATTTAAGAATTTTATTGTATAATACACATATTTAATACACATCCATGACCCAGGAACACAGAAAATATTTTTGTTCCCTGGCGGGTTTCGAACCCGCAACCTCCGGCTTGAGCGCCAACGCGCTCACCACTGAGCCACAGAGGTCGTCAAGTAAATAATAATATACAGTTTGTTTTGGCTGTAAAGTTACAGGTTGCAGCCGAAACTGAAAACTTGGTTGGTTAAACAATAGTTCTCTTATTTAATTATATTACGCTCTATCAACTCCAAACTTGCCACAACAGTATATATTAAAGATCCATATTCACCTTGCCAAAGAGGCAGTTGAATATTTTAAATAGACCGGCGCGGCATCTGCATTTTGCTTCAGATATATAAGATTATACAGACACGTATTTTTTTTTTTCTAAATGAATTGCTTCGGGTGCTAATGATTCGTGTACTCTTAAGTAACTACTATTTCTATGTTAGTTGGTTGTGTAAGCTAGGGATAGGCATACACGTAATATTTACCGATGGGAGGGTAGTGGGTACCGCCATCCTGCTTTTTTCACCCGTAAAACAGCTTTGCTGTGTTTCGGAGAGAAGGGCAAGACAGGCAGTGTAATTACTGGCACCGAGACTTAACATCTTATGTCTCAGGATAGGCAACACATAAATGAGTGGCCTTTTTTTTCCTTTTACGCCGGGAAATGCTCTGAGGCATCCCGCCTGGGGAGTGGGTCTCCTCTCTGGGTATATGGGACTCGCTGCTCCCGAAAGATGGTAAGTAGACGCAGCTCTACCCACTTAAATCCGGCGAGTGCCACCAGTGCCGCCTTGGTGAGGTACCCCGGATCTGTTAAGCTAACAGGGCACCTCGACGGCTAGTCAGTCCCGCAAGGGACCGACGCCACCTCCACAGAGGGGTTGTCCCGCACCACAGAACAACCCCTCCCAACGTCGGGACAGTACAATGGGGTGAGGTTCCCATCCTCCTCCCTTGCCCCCTGCTCTTTTGTCCCCTCTTCTTATAAGAGGGGTACAAAGAGCCCCCTCGGCTCAATTCGATTCTGACCACTTACCATCATGTGTCTCGACTGCCTGTTTGCCTATCCAACTATCTTAAAAATACATGTATGTAATCCAACATTTTGCACGAAATGTTGTTTTATATGAACTGACATCATTCAAACTTTTTTTTATTTAGATTTTCATTGATTACAATTGAATTTAATAGATATAAGTATAAGGAAACATATTGATTTCTAATTATGAATAATATTATGTTTGTTTTTATGTCATATGGAGACAACCGAGCAGTCGGAGCCTATGGTGACTACCGACGCCCATAGACATCCGCACAAACAAGAGTTATGGAGATGCGTTGCTCTCCTTTTAATCTATCTTTGGTCCATCACAATTATTAAAAGCTCGGTGTCTTACAACATAATTTCACGTTTTCACATCTTAACCTAAAAAGTATTGTGGAACTACCACATCAAGTAATATATACTAGAATTAGTAACGCCACATTCTAGGTCTCTTAAATCACCTAGAATGCCTAAGCTTCGCATATTATCGGAGAAATCCTAAGCACTCGATCCTCATCGCAGAACAAGGGATAATGCTCTCATTAATACAAGTGTCAGAGTCTGAACGAACCTAAGTTCCTTCAACCTTACTTTAATATAAAACCTAAATATTTCTATGTAGCGCTTTAAATTAACATGTCATTTTTTCCGCCGGGAAATTCTCTTAGGCATCCCGCGGGGGAGGGGGGACTCCCAACGAGGGTATGCCCGAAAGTTGGTAAGTGGACGCAGCTCTACCAACTAAAACCCGGCGTCTGCCACCTTTGGTGAGGTGCCCCGGATCTGTTGAGCGACAGGGCATAATTATCATGTCTATTTTAATTAACAACATTATTTAAAACGTACCTAATATTTACCATGTGTTGAGACAAGACATTCGTCGTCTTGTCGAAATATCGAGCTCCGCAAAATAACGGTTTTTTTTGTAATAAATACTTCTTTAAAAGCTTTAAAATTAACATGGTTAAAGTACAAGTTAATAAGGTTCAAGAATGGAGACCACGTTTAGGTAGACTAATTGTTGTTTGGCCATTGACTAGGTGGGAAGACGATATCTGTGGCCGGTCCGTGTTTGATTAGAGTGTCAAGGGATCGGCCGTCTCGGTGTTCATTGGGAGGCCTATGTCCAGCAGTGGACGGATAGAGGCTGATGATGATGATGGTTTAAGTCACTAGATATATATAAAACTATTTAGATATTTACCACGTCATCAGTCTCAGGAACAAAACATTTGTAGATACTGGCGAAATATCGAGCTCCTCGAAATAAAGATGAAAAAATGGTAAATTTCCGTTTAAAACAGTTTAAAAAAATATTAAGAACACTTGGTCTACAAGACTTATAGCTTATAAGATAAAAAATAAGCTTTTAAGAACTTGTGCTACGGATATTAGGAACAAAAATAAGTTCAATAAACATACTATTATTATATTATATAATTTTTTCTAATAAATATACGCAAATACCTACAATTAATCATGAAATTATCTGCCCTAGAATAGAATAGAATAGAATAGAATCCGCGACCGTTAGTCTCAGTAACTAGAAGGATTGACAAATAATGACCAGCTCAAATCTTCGAAAGTGTCGATCCTTTCGATACACGAACTTAATTTTAATCTCGTCTCATAAAGTGTATATCGATTTCGTGTAGCCGTAATTTTTCACAGAGGTAACTTAAATATTGCTACGTCATTAACTTGCGCCCTCCGAGTTTCGGAGGACCCTCCAAGCCCTTGATCTGTGAAGCATTTCTCCGTGTCAATAATAACGCACTCAAATAATATCTAAGCATCTGTTCTGGATCCTTGATCCTTGAAAGTGACTTGAGAGGAAAAAACCTTGTCCGGCAGACTGCGAGTCAAGATTTTTTGTAGCAATATTTTTTTCGCACGCTATTCTATGTATTTGTAGAAATTCTTTTAGAAAAAATCGGGCTGTAGGTTTGTTACATAATGTTTCATAATGTAAGCCGCGTTACGTTAAGATAAGATTTTGCAAAATTAGTTTCTTAAAGGTGAAAAAGGACGTAATGTAAATAAATAAGTTTTTTTTGCTACGAGAGGTTAAAAAAATGTTGCTATCACGAAGAAATTTTCTTAAAAGTAAAGTTAAGAATTTGTACGAGCATTTCAGATATACTGGGAGAGGATAGTTATAATTACATAGATAAGCTGAAACTTTTTGTTCTTTTCCACCGGGAAATGCTCTTTGGCATCCCAACGAAACCTCCACAGAAGGATTGACTCGTACCATAAAACAACCCCTCCCAACGTCAGGACAGTGCAATGGGGTGAGGTTTCCATCCTCGCCCCTTGTCCCCGTAGTCTTTTGTCCCCTCTTCTTATAATAGGGGTACAAAGAGCAGCTCCCGCGGTTCAATTAGCTTCGCCCAAGGTGCTGGGTTTACCTTGCGATAATGATCCCCACCGCCACGAAAGACCTGAACCATGGTGGGAGAATAAACGTAACCTGAACGATCAGTCTTTACACTCCAGAGCTGGACTCGTCTCTTAAAAATGCGCCAATCACCATTTATATCATGATAATAGTGATGTTTATATTAAACCGAGAGGATTGGGATTTTCTGTGTTCAGTAACGAAACATCTATGTTCATATTAGAACTCATAATTAATAAAAGTCTATACTGGAAAATTGACAGCGCCATGCCGTTCTCGTCACGACATTCGCGTCGATCTTACTGTTAACGCGCCCCAATACATGTTCCACGTGAAAAATCCGATTTTTTCTATATATACACCAAAAAATTGTTTCTTCAGATACAATAGATATACATAGAAACGTGTATGGAGTTCTAGCTTGTAATTCTTGCTCGTTAACTTCCGTGTCAAGGCAACCGTCTAATAACCCGCGAGTGACTCACAGTTGTCCAGAAAACATTGATTTTTTGGGAAACAAAACGGCAAATCGAAATCGATTTCATTTCCAATTCATCTTACCCGCCTGTCCATCCGCTGTCACAAACATATTTGAGTCCTGCGAGGGGTATTTTGTAAACTGTCACAAAAATCTGTATACGAATAAAAATAAAAATATTTGTGCTTATTTTCAGTATTACTTACTGTCCCCACAATAATCCCCATCATTGTGGGTCTCAGTAGCTTAAGGTGAACCCAGCACCTTAAGCGATGCAAATTGAACCGAGGGAGCTGCTCTTTGTCTTATAAGAAGAGGGGACAAGGAGCGAGGATGGGAACCTCATCCTATTGCACTGTCCAGATGTTGGGAGGGGTTGTTTTGTGGTGCTCGTCCTGCTCGTGCGTCCCTTCTGTGGAGGTTTCGTTAGGATGCCTAAGAGCATTTCCCGGTGGGAAAAAAAGATTACATTTATCTAGTAATGTAATAATAACTATAATCTCCCAGTATATCTGAAATGCTCGTACAAATTCTCAACTTTACTTTTAAGACAATTTCTTCGAGATTGCAACATTTTTTGAAACTCTCGTAGCAAAAAAACGTAATTTTTACAAACTTACGTCTTTTTTCACCTTTAGGTGAAATTTCGAAACACTAATTCGAAACGAAACTTTAAGACAGTAATCGAATGACATAATAATAATAGCAAACTACAATAATAATAACAGTCATCACGTAGACTATACATTAGTCACTGTATAGCAATCATATATAGACTATTCATAAAAATCTTACGCTTTTATATTTTAACGTTACGGACGTTTATTGCTGGTTAGGGTATCCTCCGCCACGCCCCATAAGGAACTTCGTTTTAAAAAAATTATCAAGTTCGGTCCAGCCGCTTAGAAGTTCAGTGACACATACATGGATAGATGAAATATATATATTCTTTAACATTTCTTTCTTACTAATCAATCTGAATTTAGCCCAAGCTACTTCATTACTAAGAACACTTATAAGAAATAATTTAATTTTAAGTTTCTTCACCTTATCTGTATCATAAACGCAATTCAATAACAATAATCAAAGTACTCTATAAATGAAGCGGGCGGCACACTATAAATCATCCAAATTTCACCGCCATTTTCGGAACGAGTCATTTTAAATGCATGACAAATGTCATAACGCCTTGTCCAAATAAAGGCTTTCCCAAGGGCTTACATGAAAATGCTGAAAGTTCATAAATGTTCAGAGTTCAGTCATCAGTGCAACATCGACTGTCGTCGTCGACAGACGCGTCCTCCGCTCTTATTAAAGTTACGCGTATTTACGTATTGTGGAAATGTGTTAGGGTGGATTAAGTGTTACGGATTGTGTGTGAGATGTCCTAGGTAAGAAATGATATGATGAGATGGTTGAGTATGAGATGACCCCGACATTAATCTTGTTTGCTGTATCATTTAATGATTCGGTGAATGTGTCGGTCGGACACGTTCTTAATGATAACAAAACTTCAACGTAGATTCTTCGTGAGGCAAGTTTTCTTTTATTATAAGTTTTGTAACCAAAACTTTTGTAATATGAATATTTCAGAAACTCTTGAATTTCCAAAGTTTTTTTTTCCGTTTATTGCACAGTTTAATTTGAAAAAAATATATAATATTATAATAATAGGTAGACCGTGATAGATGGAGCAAAGCAGGGAAGGCCTTTGCCCAGCAGTGGGATCCAATAGGCTATTAAAAAAAAAAAGAAGTTTAAACGCTCATACTTTTACATATAATATATTTATTATAGAAATACATTCGGCGCTATTAACTAAACTAACTTTATCTTTAAGTGGTGAATAATGAGGCACTATAATTGATATTTTTACATAACGTGTTCAATGTGTATGTAAATACTTGTGTTCAAGTTACCAATCTTTTTTATTCATTAGATACATTTACTTTTTATCCTACAACACGAACTACTATAATTATCTACCTATATACACATCTATAATTATATACATATAAAATTATTCAATTCAGTTTATATATGAAAAGTGCTTACATTTTATATTATAATTTGTATATTTTATAATATATAACTAGTAAACATCTCAACATCGCATTCATAAGTTCCATTCAATTTCCTGTCATTTCGGAATTTCCGTCGCAAAGAAATGTACTGAATGGAACATTTTGGTGATTATTATGTCGTATGGGCGTAATGATTGCTTTACATGATCATTAGTTCGATTACACGATTTCATATTTCGTATCAATTACATACATTATTTTTGTAGGGTTCCGTTTCTGAAAATGTCTAATAATAATAATAATATCTATGGACGCTTTACACTACGTCAATCTGGTCCCGTGGTAAGTTCTATAAGAACTTGTGTTACGGGTACGAAACAACGGAAATAATATATTTAATACTTTATATATATAAGCTTTTTGTTCCCTGGTGGGATTCGAACCCGCTACCTCCGGCTAGAGCGCCGACGCGCTAACCATTGAGCCACAGAGGTCGTCGAATTAATATAGATAATAAGTTATATTATTAAATATAAGGTATAATAAGATCCAGGATTATTTAGTTTTCGTCTCTCTATATGTCTGTCCATCAGTCTATTTGTAAGTCTAATCAAATAAAATCAAATCACACATTTTTATTCAAAATAGTACCAACAAAATATCTTTTTGAACGTCAATTGAGTCTACCGTCAGTTTGAAGGCGGGCCCACTGAGAACAACTAGCGAAACAAATTCTGTATGTCTGTCAAACCAACGCAGTATTCTTTATTTGCATATAATCATGAAAGGTAAGAAGCTAAGTATCACACAAGTCCTGCTTTCAAATAAAAACCGCATTCAAAACGGTTCACCCGATTAAGAACTACACAAGCAATCACAAATATAATAATATCAATCTTTATATCCCACGGCCTCCGTAGTCCCACATATCCCACTACAAGAGACTCGTGCCCGAGCCTCCTCCTCGAAATCAGGCGAGGAAGGTATTAGGCCATAGTTCACCGATGCGCTGGCCCAATGTGGGTTGGTGAAAATCACACACATTCAAAGACTTTTAATCTCATCAGGCATGCAGGTTTCCTCACGATGTTTCCTTCACCGGTGAGCAAGCGATGGTCTCATGTTCAGGTGCACGTAGAAATTTAGAAAAAACCATTTCAAGGCACCGATCAGGATCGAACCCGGACCTCTCACTCACGAGGCCGAGCCCATACGCACTAGACCATAGTCGCTTGCGGCCTAGGTGGATACCTATTCAATTGTCAAACTTAAAAACACGTTTTTCGGGACCCTTAGCCCACGCGTCAGACTTGCGCTTGTGTGTTTTTTTTAATGTAAATTATCCGAATGTAAAAATTATCAAGTATTTTGCCTAGCCCTATATTACATATAGATGCAGAAGGATCCGGCCTTTTTTATCGCCAGGAAAAAAAAATGTTTTGAGGCATCCCGCTGGGGAGTGGGTCTCCCGGGCGGGTATGTGGGACTTGCTGCGCCTGAAAGGTGGTAAGTGGATGCAGCTCTACCCAATAAAACCCGGCGAGTGCCACCAATGCCACCTTTGGTGAGGTGCCCCGGATATAATAAACAAACAGGGCACCTAGGGTCCGGGCTGATGGTGTTGATTCTTTATCGATATTCGTTATGCCTATTTTTAAGTTTTTTTTTTAATAATAGACAATCTTAAATTAATAGATAATCATTATTTTCAATGTGTGAAACGGATTGAAAGATATCTGCTGATTTTCGACTAAATTAGCCATGAAACATTACTGTTCTCATCTTCAAGGGGTCATGGTCAGTGCATGGGCAGAGGAGGAGTGATGTCACTTATGGATACAAAACATAATGTTTTGTAGGATGCCGAAATATTGGGGTCCGTAAATAAGTGAACATAATATCTTCTTTTAAGAATTTGACGACCTCTGTGGCTCAAATGTAAGCGCGTTGGCGCTCAAGCCGGAGGTAGCGGGTTCAAATTCCGCCCGGGAACAAAAATAAATTCTGTGTTCATAGGTCATGGATGTGTATTAAATATATATATTAGATACTAAAAATCTTAATGTATGTATAATATTAAATATTTTTTCGTTGTCTGGTACCAAGTTCTTTAAGACCTACCAGACTACTAGACGTACCAGACCTTAACAGAACAGATTGACGTGGTGTAAAAGCGTCCACAGATATTATTATTACTATTTGAAAAATTTTGGTTTGTCATAAATAAAAGTTTATCTCATAAAATGAATAAATAAAAAAAAATAATAAACTAAATTAAATTAAAGATACAAAATAAATTAAGTTAGGTAATTAATTTAATAATATTAAATTAAATCTGGGATAGTAATACATTTCCCCTCTAGCAAAATAACATTCCTGTATAAGCTTCGAACCCTTATCAACAGCTCCTTATTGTTTTGGTAGGTGTAACACGAAAACATCCCCGACACGAAACAATTAGATTGAATTTATTTATAAGAATTACAGTAAAAGAAAACTTATAATACCATACATTTCTACCTATATTAACTGACTGAGGGCTGGTTGAGTGGTCAGGTGATATTTGGAGCCTATACGCTATAGTCGCGGGTTCGAATCGCGCCTAGATAATTTGTATGATGGATGTCTGCACCGAGTCACGAGTATAATATAAAATTTTCTAAAATATCCGTTGCGAGTACAACAACATTTTTTTGAGTTTACGGGGCCAGGTTAACGTGATTTTTAGTTAATATCACTTACAAATATTGCTGAAAAAAATAAGAAACTTGTTACTTAGTTATAATTGAACAAAAAAAAACTAACCACACCAGTCACAGGGCCTGTCGATAGAAGTGAAAACAAAATAATTACATTCAAATACCTATAGTACAGGCTGTAAAAGATTATGACAACCTGTATAGGTTGTCATAATCTATTACAGCATCATCATCATCATCAATTTAAACGGTGCAAAAAATGGCCGCATGACATTGACGTTTCAGTGTGTTTGACAATCGTCAACTTTGTTTACTTATAAACAAATATTGCATAATCTTATATAAATAAATCAAACGTCATATAAACGTCAAATAGCGTCTCATGCAGGTGGTAACGGTGTCGCGAATCCAGAGATTTTATCTCATCTAAAATATGCCTACCGCGCCTAAAGAAATTTTCACTTCAAAAAAATTGAAAAAAAACATGTTTTTTTATATAAAGGCAAAACACAACTAGCTCATTAACGAAAGTCAAAAACTATACTGCTGCTAAAACACAGACATAGACTTGAACGTTTCTTTTTGTTGTAAATTAACAAAGTTACTTAAATGGTAGTTTGTAACCCGGAAAATATAATCGATTGACACTACATACATCAAAATTGGATACGTAGCCTATTCGCATGCCCGTGAACTTAGCAGATCATTTTCCAGCAGATCACAAAATTATTGGAGTTCTGTTCGCGTGCAGCATAGTTCAATTGTTCCTAATACTTTTTACAAATAGTTCTGGCGCGGTTTCTTCAAAAAATGACACTTCAGAAAACAACAAAATGATCTGCTAACTTCACGCATCTGGCAGATCATTTTGCACCAAATACATAGTTTTAAAGTAATTTTTAAAGTGTAATTTTTTGAAGCAACCGCGCCAGAACTATTTGTAAAAAGTATGTATGCATGCATGTATGCATGCAGACATAACTCTAATTTATTTTCGATTTGGTGCAAAATGATCTGCCAGATGCGTGAAGTTAGCCGATCATTTTGTTGTTGTTTGAAGTGTCTTTTTTTGAAGCAACCGCGCCAGAACTATTTGTAAAAAGTATGTATGCATGCATGTATGCATGCAGACATAACTCTAATTTATTTTCGATTTGGTGCAAAATGATCTGCCAGATGCGTGAAGTTAGCCGATCATTTTGTTGTTGTTTGAAGTGTCTTTTTTTGAAGCAACCGCGCCAGAACTATTTGTAAAAAGTATGTATGCATGCATGTATGCATGCAGACATAACTCTAATTTATTTTCGATTTGGTGCAAAATGATCTGCCAGATGCGTGAAGTTAGCCGATCATTTTGTTGTTGTTTGAAGTGTCTTTTTTTGAAGCAACCGCGCCAGAACTATTTGTAAAAAGTATCAGGAACTATAGAACTATGCTGCATGCGAACAGAACTCCAATAATTTTGTGATCTGCTGGAAAATGATCTGCCAAGTTCACGGGCATGCCTATTCGCTACAGCAGAACATACATAAATAAATATTATATTGTTTTCTAATGTTTGCGCAAATTTCACTCATTATAATGAAACAATTTTTACGGATTTTATCGCGGTTTATTAAGATTTTTACAAGCTCGACGTTTCGCCTCAGTCACCTCAGTCCTCCCATGGTTGCTGTAAAGTATCCGAAACGTCGCGCTTGTAAAAATCTTAATAAACCGCGATAAAATCCGTAAAAATTGTTTCATTATAATAAATAAATATGTTTTTCCCATCCACAACCACATCACACCCATATTATGCTTTTTCTTCGCTGGAATCCTAATGGAAACCACCGGGCTCGGGGGTTGTTCTAAAACCTGTTCTGTTCTATACTTTGATACAGCTGGTACCCTAGCGGTGTTCTCCTCATCGTGCTGATCCGGCAAGGGAAACGTAAAATGCCTATATTATGAATCTCAATGAACGCCAATAACACGTCCCTAATCCTTTGTTCCCATTTATTATAAGAGGGGTAAAAAGAGCAGCCCCCTCGGTTCACTTGACTTCGAGGTGCTGGGTTCACCGTAGGCTACTGAGCCCCACCGCCACGATTAGGCTGGAACCGTGGTGGGGAGCTCGATTTTCTTCCGTAACTACGGTTGTAGTTCCGAATGTAAAAATTTAAATAAACCGCAAAAATCCGTAGCAGAAATCTTTTCGACTTTGCTGAGCGAAAATCTAAATTCACAAGGCAACATAATATGCATTTTTAATATGAAAAATTGTATTTTTAAATTGAGAATATATCTTCACTATAAATTGTCGACTAACGAAGAGCTAAATGTATGATCTGTCGCGTATAACAAGCTG
Source organism: Helleia helle (assembly GCA_963853865.1). NCBI lineage: Eukaryota > Metazoa > Arthropoda > Insecta > Lepidoptera > Lycaenidae > Helleia > Helleia helle. The sequence goes on along the minus strand of OY971433.1, from coordinate 9,823,168 downwards.
TGTCGAGATATATGCGTCGTATGCTACACCGGCTCATCTTAGAAATGTTATTTAATAAAGTATCAAGTTGTATAACGATAGATGATTCTTCATTTAAAATACTTTAAAGCTGATACTTTTTATAGCGCAGGGAAATCCTTTATGCATGTAGGATCTACGGGTAGGTCCTGACCCTATGTGGGACTTGCACCTGGGAGTACTCTACCAGAAACTAAAAATACTGCGCATGCGCTTTTTGAGGGTCCCAGAAGGTTGGTCTTAAAATAAACAACATTTTAGAATTTCATCGTGGCTTATTAAGATTTTTTATGTATGTGATGTTGACACTTTATTACAACCATGCTCTCCGAATTTAGGTGCAATTCATTTATGCGTTGCCTATCCCGAGACATACGATATAAAGTCTCTGTTCCATTAATTGCACTGCCTGTCTGTTTCTGAGAGAAGGGCAGCTTCTCTCAGAAACACAGGAAAGCTGTTTGGCGGGAGAAACAAGCAAGATGGCGGGGCCCATGCAGCCGGGAGCGCGTCACAGCGTATCCCTTCCACTGGTAAATACAGGCCATGTCCAGTATTGAACGGAAACAAGCTGATGATAGTTGATTACATGACGTCATTACGTCGCCCAACGATCACAAGTTGTTAAACAGACTGTTTTCATCATTCATCACAAAAATTACATAAATACTCTATCTGTAACCTAACTCCAGCGAAATCCCAATACGAATTCCGTTTTTACTTGTCCAGAATAAACACATCTAGGTATTTACAAAAGATCAAATTACACTCAAATGGATTTTTGAAGACTTAAGCCAGAATTAGTGGCTGCGGGAGCTATCTACTGACATAAAGCATTTGTCAACTACTTTTTGTAACGGCCGGCTGATCGAGTGGTTGGACTGTTGGACACTTTACGCAGCGGTCCCGGGTTCGTATGCGAGATAAGTGCAGATAATTTGTACGCCGAACATGGATGTCTGCACTGGGCCATGGACGTGTATATAATTATCATGTATTTATATAAATTTCTAAATAGATTTGCGTTCCTAGTACCCGAAACACAAATACTAACGAGCATACCACGGGGCTAGGTTAACGTGGTGTGATTTTTGTCTAATATTTATTTGTTTATTATTTATAAATTTGCTAGCAATAATTCCCCCAGAAAAGGAGGGATGTGCTATACGCATGCGCATACATTTGCTGTAAAGAATGCGTGGTGACGCAATGATTACTATTGTGGTTCGGCCTCTTGAGTGAGAGCCGAGAGGTCCGGGTTCGATCCTGACCCCCTCCTCCCCCTGATGAAGAAATAAGTTTTTCTAAATTTAATAATAAAACGATGGCCTCATGTTCAGATGCTCACTGGTGAAGGAAACATCGTGAAGAAACTAGTACTAGATCCGTAGACCGATGAGATCAAAAGTTTTTGAAGGTGTACTATGTTCACCAACCCGCATCGGGCCGCCGCAAAACCTCACCTAATTTCACGTGCCCAGCAGTGGGGCATATAAGTGTTGATATTATTATTATATATAAGGATTTATACATTATATATAAGGATAATATATAAGGATTTATAACAACCCGTTAACTTAAGAATAAACTAGAAATAAATATTCTCCAACCCTGTATTTTGTAGAAGCCCAAAACAAATCTTTTTGTGAGAATAAGAAGTATCATGATAGCCAGAAAGTGGTATCGCACAAAGCATTCCACCGGGAACTAAAAACAAGATCGAATGGAAGAGAATTTTGAATTTCCTTTAACGCGAGTAAATTTATTGAAGCGTAATTTGCATATAGAACAGAATAGAAAAGGTACAATTTATTGGAACATTCAGTACATGTATAATTTCGTTAATAATATTATAAGAATGTTATTAAAATTATAGTTGCTAAATAATTGTTGAAAACAACTAAAAACACGATACATGATTTTTTTATGAGTTTAAGGTTAGAAAATATAGAGAATAAATAACAAAATATTCATTATAATTACCTATATCAATCCAAAAATCCCACCACATTAACCAAGCCCTGTGACAGAAGAAGAACAGAAATAAATTTATATAAATACACGTCCATGATCAGGTGCAGACAACTATGTTCATTATATAAATTATCTGCACCTGGTGGGATTCGAACCCTTTTTTTCCTTTTACGCCGGAAAATACTCTGAGGCATCCCGCGATGGAGTGGGTCTCTCCAGGCGGGTATATGGGACTCGCTGCGCCCGAAAGATTGTAAGGTGGACGCAGCTCTACCTACTAAAAGCCAACGAGTGCCAAGCAATGCCGCCTTTGGTGAGCAAACAGGGCACCTCGATGGCTAGTCAGTCCCTCAAGGTACCAACGCCACCTCCACAGAGGGGTTGTCTCGCACCATAAAACAACCCCTCCCAACTTCGGGACAATGCACTGGGGTAAGGTTCCCATCCTCGCCCATTATTCCCCTGCTCTTTTGTCCCCTCTTCTTATAAGAGGGGTACAAAGAGCCCCCTTCGGCTCAATTCGCTACGCCCAAGGTGCTGCGCACACCCTAGGATACTGAGCCCCATCGCCACAAGGTTTCAACCATGGTGAGGATCTTCGGGTGGATCCTGGCCTTATGTGGAACTTGGTGCAAGTCCCACGTAGGGTGAGGATATCTACCCTTGGGAGTATCCTACCCTCAACTAAAACCACTGCAAGCGCCTTCAGTCGCTGTGTGGCCCAGTTCAATATACGCAGTTAACATTATTATTTTAAGCTGCTAATCTTGTAAGGTTTATAATAATTATAATATTAATGGAACGAAGTTCCTTATCGCGCGTTGCATAAGGGGGCTAGACGGAAAAAATTAAGACCAAAAGTTGTAACGACACTTTTTGCTATAGTTGTAAGCCGTGCGCCGTGCGCGTGTTTCTCTGTCTGTCTGTCTGTCTCTCTCTCTCTCTCCCTCACACACACACAAATGTATAATATATATTATATACATATGTGTGTGTGTGTGTGTTTGTAATACGTACATTTTTTTTTAATTTTTAATTCCTTCACTAATTCTGTCTTCACTAATCGTGTCTAGTACTAATCTTGTTAGGCTAACTTCCCCATAATGCCTTTACTAGTACACGACATTTATTAGTTAACGTGCAAATTTAAAAAACCAGTGGTAGCTACATTTTTTATGTCATAAGGAGGCAACCGAGCAGTCGGAGCCTTATGGTGACTACCGACGCCCAAAGACATCCGCATAACCAAAAGTTATGCAGATGCGTTGCCCTCATTTTCCCTATCCCCCAATGGGCCACCGGAAACGAACAAACCGCACAAAACGCGACAGGACACCGGTATTTGAGGGAGAGGTACCAACCCGGTCGTGCCGGACTAATTCGGCTGCAAAACAGCATGGCACTACCTCTTACATAGATTATAATCAATTAGGAACACTAACTTCCAGGCAGCCACCGGTACCCCAGAAACCCACTCACTGGACATTACTAACATCGCTAATCTTCTTCTCCTTGGGGTGACATCTCCTACCCGAGGTCAGCTATCATTAAGGCTATTTTTACTTTAGAGACTGCTGCTCGGAACAGTGAACTTGTACTGAGGTTGAACCGTGTCCGGAGATTCTTAAACCAAGAAGTACGCCTTCCGGGTGGTCTTTTCCCTTGGATTTTCCCCTGATACATCGCTAAAGGTAATAATTATCTCTGCACTGAAGTGATTTTATAGGGAGTTGTAAAAGAGGTTTTTTCATATAATGTATAAAATAGATCACTAAACTAGCTTTACAATCCGCCATAAAGATAGTCGTAAAGCGAGCTCAAACAACGTTAAACCAAGTACTTTGGCCGACTAAGTTATCAATAAAGTTGCTATTGCAATGCCAACACAATGTCACAGGGTTTTTGCCAAATATAATAAATATACTAGCTATTTCCCGTTGTTTCGGTGGTTTAACGTTACAATAGAATCATGTGACGCTAGTTGAAATTTTGTCTACCCTTTTTCTCGTATTATCTCTTTGTCTACAGCAGCTAACATGCGTTTTCAATATTAAGGACGAGATAAAGTAATTTTAACTTAAATAAATAAAACCGGGTGCCTATATCTTGTATACCGTGGCGTTTCCCTACTATAATTATATAGTTTCGGTATACGAAGAGTTTTCTCGTAGTAGTTCTCTTTTACCCCAACGGGTAATCGAGAAAATACTCGATGTAGACATTATCTCTCTCTCTTTTGTCAAGAGATATCTCGTGGTACGCATGCTAGCCCGGCAGTGGAAGGGGTCCGTCATGATGATGATGAGGGATTTGGCATAGTTCATGAACATAGAATTTTGAAAAATATCTCACAGAAACCTAATCTTTCTTTATCTTTCATTCATACTGGTCATGGACTATCTGGGAGCAAGATTTGCTTTTGGACAGATTTTGTCTCAAAATGGAAACATATCAGTGCCTTCCGTAGATATTATCTTTATATATTTCTTGTGTGCGTGTGTATGTCACTGAACTCCTCCTAGACGGCTGGACCGATTTTGATGAAATTTTTTGTGTGAGTTCAAGGGGATTCGAGGATGGCTTAGAATTTAGATTCACAAAAAATATTTTGTACAGGACAACGTCTGTCGGTGCCACTAGTATATTATAGAAACAAAAACACTGTTTTCAGATCTTTTTCTTCATTTATGATGTGATATAATATATTTCCAGACTATTTCATGATTGTCTTTAATAGACTGACTGGCAGTAAAAAGTGTAAAAAGAATTTTTACAAGCCCGACGTTTCGGATACTTTACAGCAACCATGGTCACGGGAGGACTGAATAATTAATAAACCGCGATAAAATCCGTAAAAATTGTTTCATTATAATGAGTGAAATTCGCGCAAACATTAGAAAACAATAAGTGTAAAAAGATATAAAAAAATGTATCTGCAAACATAATTCTAACCTTTTACACTCTGAAACATCAATTAGATATGCCTTAAAGATTAGTTCCACTGCGTTTGTTTAGCCGGTTCGCTCAGTGGGCTTGCATGGGAACGTGTGGTAGATTCAATTGACGTTCAAATAAATTCTGGTAATATTTTGAATATATTTGGACTTTGTCTAGCAAATGCCTTACAATGATATCCAATTTACACTACATACATTCAAAATAGGTTACTGAATTTAGAATCTTCACTGTATCGTACTCAGCTCGCAACAATGTTAGTCTCTATTACGAATCAAAACTAGCTGACAATTTGATTTTGACCCGTGCCTAGCGAATTTGTTACACGAATAATATTCTATATACAGAAGCTGTTCCTTATGATTTTATCTGCTTTAAAATTTAAGATATTCATTCTCTTTCTCCTTCTTCTTTATAAATGGGATATCGATGTATATTAATCATACTATGCAGATATTTGGAGACATAAAAAAATCTCCGTGGTGCATTGCAGCTGGGCTTCCCCCGGCTGCTGTCTTTTCTTGACTCTTGTAAGTCATTGCAATCTTGTACTGTCTCCCGCTTTAACCGGGGAGGGAAACTGGAATTTTTTCCTACTCCTCCTGAATACTTCTGATTAAATTCGTTGCGGGTCCCAAGGCAGTTTTAACGTATCCCTCGGGCTCGTATTGCCCCGCCCCTTGATCGTATCAAAGGGTCATTTAGTGGATACCGCTGTCGATCCTGGCTATATGGGAGTAGCAGCGGTGGGAACGAGTGGTGGGCCTAGCCCGTATTAAACGGGATATCGACTGTATTAATGAGATAACAAGCGCAAAAGAAAGTTTTCAAATCTGACCGCTATTTTTGAGATTAAAATTATTTTAGTATGGAATTTAAAATAAAAACAGCCCCTTGAAATATACAGTCTCTTTTACAACACTCTACATCTTTGACTTGTTTATTTTAATTATTACACATATTTAAATAAAAATTGTTTCTATTTATATTGAGGTTCCGATATTATTTCGGCAATGTTTCAATCGCCATGATAACAAGGAGATTGACGTACGATTCTGGAAAAATCTGTCTACCCTCTTTCTTTTTCGTTTTTTAATTTTAATTTCAATTCAGTGAAATTAAAAAATATCCGAATTTCAATAGCGAAGACGGATTCAGAATACCGAGTATGTGGAATCTCGTAATTAATTTGTGTGAAGGTCATGTCGATATATTATTAGAAAGAAAGAAGAAAGAAAGAAACATTTATTCGACAACATACACAGAAAAAACATTTTTAATCGCGTAAACCTAAGTAAGTAGGACAAAAAAACATTTTTTTTATATAAAGTGTGTGTCTCACGTGTGGGTCAAAATGGTCCAGTTAAGCATTGTGTCAGGAAAATGTTTAAATTAGTACTCGAAGTCCAAAAAAGACCTTGTTAGTATGGTGCGTCGTGGTGAACAAGTGCATCGGGGTGCCGAAACTAGTTGCCTAAAACGAAGAAGAAAGAGGGTAGACAGATTTTTCTGATCTCTCGCCATCTACTAGCACCATACGTCAGTCTCTCCGTGATCATAGCGATTGAAACATTGCCGAAATATCGGGACCTCAATAAACTTATAAACGCGGTAAGCACCCGAAATACTATTTAAATATGAATAGTGATCGCGTTAGTTTAAAACAAGGTTAAAACACATTTGCATAAATGTTATTTTACCCCTCTTAATAATTTTAATATTATCAATAATAAACTTTTCAAAATAAATTGCCAAAATAAACTCCACAAATCAACCAATTTATAAATTCTATCTTATCGGGCTTTTAGTTAACAGAAAGATAATTAAACAACAATTTGCCGATATTGTATACGAAGGAAATTAATTTAAGATAACTAAGAATCGATTTTCATATAATTGATTTTAAACTTGGAAATATAAGTTTCGGTAATTCAATTTTTTTACATTTCTTACGTTTTGGATACTTTACACAAACCCTTATAACATATATTTTTAATTTTGCTACACCTATCACTACGTGAGCAACGATGGCCTAGTGAGTATAGACTCGGCCTCTTGAGTGAGAGCCGAGAGCTCCGGGTTCGATCCTGACCCTCCTGTGATGCTTAGAAATGGGTTTTCTAAACTAAGTACACCTGAACATGAGATCATTGCTTGCTCATAGGTATTTGAAACATCGTGAGGAAACCTGCATGTCCGATGAGATGAAAAGTCTTTGATGGTGTGTGAAGTGCACCAACCCGCATTGGGTCAGCGCATCGGTGAACTACGGCCCAAAACCCTACTCGCTTGATTTCGAGGAGAGCCGTACCCAGCAGTAGAACGTATAAGGGTTAATATTATATATATTGGATATTATTATTATATCACATACATATTTTGTACCAAGGAATATTTATTCCTTCGATAAAACAGTAACATCCAGATTTCTATTTTTACTATTTACATGATAAAAGGCCAAATCTCAATAGTTCTTGACTCATAATAAAATACTTTTTGATAGTTTCTTGTTTGCACGGTGTTTTATATGCCCATAAGAAGCGGGCAAACTGTGAGATGGTAAAACTTCCTTTGTTTGGTCACGTGAGCCGGCGAGGTCACGCGGCCGTTTAGACCACTTATAGGTGTCTACGGTCTAGCATTGACCTTAGGCGTCTATTAAGTGCCCGTAATAAAATACGATTTGTTGACATGGTTTAGATTTAAGAGGTCCGGAGGAATTTTTATAGGGTCAATTTGTGATTGTAATTTAATGAAACGAAAAAGCGACAGTATGAAGGAAGCGATATACATTTACTAGACGCCCGGGCAGATTTTACCTGCAACAGATGATACATATCGATTACTTAATGGATATTAATGGCCAATCTAAGCACAATGTCTACATTGTTTGTAGTTTGGTCTAACTTGAGAGATAGTTTTTCTACTACTGAGCTTAGCTTATTGTGGTCAATCAACTATAGTATTTTGCCAACGTACATTGTTTTTTAATAAAAATTTATAATGAAGTTAGATTTAGCCTTATGCTGGCATTCACATGGCAATTTTATTCGGATATTTGATATATTTGATAAACAATTACCATGTGTGGATGGTGTACCTACTTGACAAAGTGTTGTCTTTATCATATTATTTTATCATATTTGCCTGTACGTCATATATTTGTCCAAAAACAATAAAACCCATTAGCGAACGTCGAATACGAAATATAGCCGTGTGAAGTGCCAGCATACGATAGAGCGCATAATACATAATATTATAATATATGAAATGAGAGTCCTCCCGTGACCATGGTTGCTGTAAAGTATCCGAATCGTCGGGCTTGTAAAAATCTTAATAAACCGCGATAAAATCCGTAAAAATTGTTACATTATAATGAGTTACATTATAACGACCGCTCGCCATTGAGCAACAGACGACCTCTGTGGCTCAATGGTGAGCGCGTTGGCACTCGAGCCTGAGGTTGCGGGTTCGAATCCCGCCAGGGAACAAAAATATTTTCTGTGTTCCTGGGTCATGGATGTGTATTAAATATGTATATTATATGATAAAAATCTTAAATATATGTATAGTGTAAAAGTATTAAATATATTTCCGTTGTCTGGTACACGTAACACAAGTTCTTCGAGAACTTACCATGGGACCAGATTGACGTGGTGTAAAAGCGTCCATAGATATTATCATAATTATTATTTTTATTAAAACAATATATTTTATATGAAATAACTTCTAATCACCAATATATTATTCGTATATCCGTAACAAGTTCTTACGAAGTATAAACTCACCTCCGTACTAACGTGGTGTAATCGCTGGTCAATATTTATTTATATTTTATTCGACTAGATGTTACTAGACTAGTTTTTGCTCTACTCTTGCTAGCTAGATTTTATTTAATCACTAGCAGCGTCCCGCAGTTTTAAACGCGTGCTTTCCAATTCCGTGGGAGTACGGGGATAACTTATAGCCTAAGTATTATGAACTTAACTATAATATTATAGCTTTATAGTAAAGTTTCATTACAATACACTCGGTACTTTTTGCGTGAAAGACTAACAAACATCCATCCATACATAGAAACTTTCGCGTTTATAATATTAGTAGGATGTATAGTCAGATTGACAGAGCGACGGTGGTCTAGTAGGTATGGGGATTGGTCTCTTCAGTCAATTAGTAACCTAAGATTTACCTTGTAAAAGCAATTTTCAACAACAGACACTGTTATTAATTACACTATGTATTTTGTTTCGGAGCCGGAAATTAATCATCATCATCAACCCCTACCCTCCCTGCTGGACAACACCTCTGTGGAGGTGGCGTCAGTCCCCTGAGGGGCTGACTGGCCGTCGAGATGCCCTGTCTGCTCATTCGATCCGGGGCACCTCACCAAAGGCAGCATCACTAACCCACTTACCCGCGTGGGGAGACCCACTCCCCCCGCAGGATTCCTCATTTCCCGGCGTTAAAGAAAAAAATGTTCTTGTAACGTTTTTATTATTAGGTATCATGGGTGAACTATGGCCCAATTGCCTGAAAAAATCCTTGCCTGATTTGAGGAGGAAATCCGTGCTCAGCAGTGGGACATACTTTAAGTTATAAGAAACGTATTATTGAAATTATTGTCTTTGAAAGTACTTTCATTTTAAAATAAGTTATAAAAATATGTTTTAATGTAGGAAAGTCTATAGTTTCACTGAAAGAACGCGTAAAGTTAGTATTTTCCATAAAAATATGTATATTCTAAGTCTATGGTACATTCATGTTCTTTGTATCATTTTCATAGCCTGCATTTCGCAAGCGATTTGTGCCCACGTAAAATGCATAATAAAAACATCCGTATAGAAATATACGATTTCTATACGATATACGATATAAAACGTTCTTGTAACGTTTTTATTATTAGGTATCATGGGTTGAAAATGGCCTGAATTTCTTCGAGAAAAGGATGGTACGTCCGTACCGCATTTTTGCTCGACCCAGATTAAGTTATAAGAAACGTATTATTGAAATTATTGTCTTTGAAAGTACTTTCATTTTAAAATAAGTTACCCAAAACTCTAGTATTAATGTCACTAAAAGATGCCACCTACTTGGCAATCTTAAAAATATCAAAGTAAAGAAATAGCATATACTTGTACTAAACTTCTAGCCATAAGCATGCAATACCAGCTGGTGCCGCTACTTCGTCTGCATTTCGGATAAGATTTTAGTTTTTTTCTTCATAATAAAAACATCCGTATAGAAATATACGATTTCTATAAGATATGCGATATAAAACTTTCATGATGATCGGTTAAGTTGTTTTCGCGTGAAAGAGTAACAAACAAACTTACTTTCGCATTCTTAATATTAGTAGGATTGTTGTCGTGACAAAATTTCGCGAACCGACTTAGGAACCTTCAAGAAATGAGCACATCTGGCTATTAGGCAAGTGAAGACCCAAAACTCTAGTATTAATGTCACTAAAAGATGCCACCTACTTGGCAATCTTAAAAATATCAAAGTAAAGAAATAGCATATACTTGTACTAAACTTCTTACCATTAGGTGAACCAACTGTCCGATTGTCCCCTCTTCTATAAAAATAGATTGAGATCTGATATCCACCAGTGAATGGATAAAGGTAGAGGAATATGATGACGGTGTCTTACGCCCGAATACTCAAACGAATCTCAAATTTAAGACGTACTTAAACTCATGTTGTCCCTCTTTTTTTCTTTGAATCTGACACGTCGTAGCATGAGTTTAAGTACGTCTTACATTTGAGATTCGTTTGAGTATTCGGGCGTTATTCTCTTATTCATTTTGTTAGAAATAACGTATTTATCTTTTGTCATCGGCCGTTGACTGGCTAACGTTATATCTCGTACATATTATGTATGTTATATTCGAAATACAACGACGGCGTCTATCTGATTTTGTTTAAATCCGGAAATCTTTGAATAGAGATATAACTTATAATAAAAACAATATTATTACTTAAACGAGTAGAACAAAAAAATAGAATTAAGGCTGTACTTTTTATGGTTAATAAATGTTTTGTTGGCGTATTGCTAATGATTCCATATTAGATTATCTAAATGTATATTAACATAGAACACGATATCATGTATGATAGATAATAATAACACGTGTAATTTAGGACATCAATTCGCTTATAGATTTTATAGCGAATTTGATGTCGGAACCCGCTGTAATTATTATTTTGATACATATTAAAATAACATGAAGCTTTATCTTATATTGTAAGTCGTGCCCAGCAGTGAGAGGTACAAAGGTCTGAACCGTCTTCCGATGCGCTGAACCGCGCTCCCGGCTGCATGGCTGCCACCCTCCTGCTTATTTCACCCATGAGACTAGTCCAGGCTTTTCATTCATGTATTGCCTATCCTGAGACATAAGATATTAAATCTCGGTGCCATTACACTGCCTGTCTTGCCCTTCTCTCCGAAACACAGCAAAGCTGTTTCACGGGAGAAACAAGCAAGATGGTGGTATCTATGCAGCCGGGAGCGTGGCACAGCGCTTCCCTCCCACCGAAAAAGTAAGAAAGATAATACGAAATACTATCTAGGTTTTTTTTTTCTTTTACGCCGGGAAATGCTCTGATGCATCCCGCCTGGGGAGTGGGTCTCCCCAGGTGAGTATGTGGTACTCGCTGCGCCCGAAAGATGGGAAATGGACGCAGCTCTACCCACTAAAACCCGGCGAGTGCCACCAGTGCCGCCTTGGTGAGGTACCCCAGATCTGTTAAGCTAACAGGGCACCTCGACGGCTAGTCAGCCTCGCAAGGGACCGACGCCACCTCCACAGAGGGTCCCGCACCACAGAACAACCCCTCCCAACGTCGGGACAGTGCAATGGGATGAGGTTCCCTTGCCCCCTGCTCTTTTGTCCCCTCTTTTTATAAGAGGGGTACAAAGAGCCCCTTCGGCTCAATTGGCTTCGCCCAAGGTACTGAGCCCCACCGCCACGACAAGGCCTGAACCATGGTGGGGTACTATCTAGGTTCCTCTATTAATGCCTATTCTTTCCAATCATGTTCGTGTAGATCATTACTAAGGGTTCTATATAAATCTTAAGTCAAGATTAAGAGGAGAGTCATAAGTTCATTTCTTTTAGATGCTGCTGAAAGATTCGAAGACCTTAAACCATTTTTCTTCAGAAAACAATGTAGATGTATGTTTATGTTAAGAATGTATGTTTGTTACTCTTTGACGCAAAAACTACTAAATGGATTTTTATGAAACTTTACAATAACATAGCTTTACATCAGAATAACATATAGGCTTTAATTTATTTCTGTACTCCCACGGGTATTTATTTATTATGGATAAAAAACAGCTATTACATACAGTATTATTTAGACATACTTAAAATAAATTAAAGATGAAGTAACAATGTTACAGCCAATGACATCATCCACGTATTAAGTTTATTCTTTTTTATGGGAAGTACGCGGGTGAAACCGCAGGGCGCTGCTAGTGAATATAAATTTTGCATTAATCTAGGAAGCCCTGACACATAAATACCTGCCATCTGTGTAGTATTTAATGTCACGGATAAAATGAAAATACAAGTTTTTTAATGTCTTCATTGTTACAACATACTAGAAAATATATTTACTTATATCGAGCGTGTTATCAGCAACGGTCAATCCGGCTGATAAACTTCTGTCATTGATCACTTATTATGTCACTGTTTTAAAGTGATTATATTTATAAACACACACAAATATCACTTGGCGACGATTTGGTGGTGTGGTCAGTCGATTGGAACAGAAGTCGCGGGTTCAAATGCGTGGACTCACAACTATTTCGATGAATATTGATTGCAATATTTGGTAATCATTGTTGTGGTCATTCCGGTAGAAGTCATTAATAGTATATAAGATATATATCATCATCATCAGCCTTTATCCGTCCACTGCTGAACATAGATCTCCTACAATGAACGCCAAAACGACCGACCACTTTTTTATGTTAGTTGGATAGGCAAACTGGCAAACGTGCCACCTGATAGTAAGGGTCGACGTCACCCATGAACATAAACTAGTTTACCTGGAACGAGCCCAGGCAACTCATTTATGTGCTGCCTATCCTGAGACACAAGATGTTAAGTCTCGGTGCCAGTAATTATACTGCCTGTCTTGCCCTTCTCTCCGAAACACAGCAAAGCAAACAGAAAACAAGCAATATAACACGACCTATACGGTTGAAAGAGGATTGATGTTCTTTTCGGGTGATAGCAGATCGTAGACCGACAGCGCGCTATTCATCTCATCTCTCGTATCAACAGAGCTTATCGAAATTGCCTGGTAACGGTCGATTCACGGAAATAAAAATGGAGTTATATACATCAAAGGTATCTTATATCCATCTAGACATTTATCCTGACTTATCAATGTATATTTTTGTATAAGCATATATTTTAAGTTATACCTGATAATCCTCTGGTCTCTATGGAGGTCGCTAAATCTTTTTGAACATTCCTAATCGAAGAAAGAAAGCTTCTATTTCTAGGACTTACCAACTGGTGCCCTGTCGGTTGTTGCAGACAACTCCGGCGTACGTGGTTATAATGACTTGTGGCATTCGGGGGTCGTTGGTGGGTAAGGATTTTTGACTTAGTCAGTTACATTCGAGTACAATATAACCAATCCGTTTACCAACTGCGTGTAAACAATTTTTTTTTTCAAAATTTGTGAAATTTTTGATACTAATTCATTTTTGAAACGATGTATCATTTATACCTTATCGCGTGTAACACGTTCTGAGCGGATGGGAATTAAGACTGAAAAAATGACGTGTAATAATATTACTTATTTCCGAAAATTCTTGCCATAGCATAGTTACCACCGTGACTAAACTGTGTTTACATCGTCGCAAGTATCTCTCTCGGCTCTTTTCTTTGGTTTTTTCGGTTTCATTTATTTATAAACTGAACACGTGTTTACATCCATAATATACACATGCATTTAGTAGAAAGCAGTTATTTTAATTCTGTATAGATATGTGATGAGGCGAATGGTTAGCATGTGTAATGTCAGAAAATTTTATCTAAAGAATCTAACATACATACATAGGTATAATATAATATTGTCTATACTAATATTTTAAGAGGTAAAGCTTGTTTGTAGGGGTAAGTATTGATCCGATCATAAAAAATATTTGGGAGTGACATAGCCTGTAACTTGTTAAGTTTTGTATGTTACGGGAAATGTATCAAAAATGAGCATGATAACGAAATGTGTAAAATAATGATTTGAAGATTCTATAATACAAACATTTCCTGGGAAATGTTTATAGAAAAATATCTGAGATGAAACACCATGAAAATTCAAAATCAAGATAATGCGCAACGAAATTAATTTAGTGTCGCATCTAGCTTCCTGGGTCCGAAAGTAAAGGTAGTGTATCAATGTAATGTGGTGAAATTGTATATCTAATAATATTAAAGCGTTAACTTAAAAAAAAGCAAAATTAAAAATTTTGAAAAAAACCCACGACGGTTAGAACATAATTGATAGAACAGCCCCCGACGGATTATATTGGGTTTTATATTAAGTTCATAGGGACTTGAATAATATGTTATTGCCACATCTACGTCTTCGAGAACCAAATAGGAGCGTAGGGAAGTGCTATGAAAACTGATACTCTGTTGTTTAAATGTCGGGGTTTTTTAATTATTTTATCATTTTTCAATTATGTTCTAACCGTCGTGGGTTTTTTTTAATTTTTTAAATTTTGCTTTTTATTTCAAACTTTTTATAAAGTATGCTCTATAAATCTAATTAATATTAAATATGTAGAAGCTAAAATTAAATATATTAATGTCTGCAGCGCCTTCAAGTGATTTACCACCGTATCATCTGTTTAAGAACCTTTACTGATCAACCACAAACCCTATAATGAATACCGCATGAAAATCGGACTAGATATTACTGCAGCGTCACCAAGTGAGTTGATACCGTAACACCTATTTAAAAATCTTCACTAATCAACCACAAACCCATTATTAAAAGCCGCATCGAAATCGGACCAGTAGTTTTGGTTTTGTAAGAACAATGTTTACTGCAGCGCCCCCTAGTGAGGTGTCACCGTAACACATTTTTAAGAACTGCAACACAGAAAAGTCTGCGATGGCATATTATGTCTGTATGTTAAAGATATATATATATATATATATATATATATATATATATATATATATATATATACTTATATATATTACTTATATGAAATAATACGAGAAAAGGCGTAGACAAAATTTTGTCGTGCGCGCATGCTAGCCCTACTGGTGAATTTTCATCGTCATAAAAATATATGAATATCCACCAATCAAACCAGAACCCACCACTGAATGAAAACCGCATCAAAACAAATATTTACTGCAGCGCCCCCTGGTATGTCGTAATTGTGACATATATCTGATAACATGCACCAATTAAATCCAAACCCATAATTGAAAACCGCATCAAAATCAGACTAGTAGTTTTGGAGAAAAATTGCAGCATTAGTTTGTACAAATAAAGGTTTACTGCAGCGCCCCCTGGTGAGTCGTTACCATAACACATTAAGGAACACGTACCACAATTAAACCCGAACCTATCACCGAAAATCGCATCTAAAGCGGACTAGTAGTTTTGGTTTTCCACAAACAAACATTTACTTCAGCGCCCCTTGGTGAGTTTTCATCGTAACACATAATACAAGAACATGCACCGATCAAACCAGAACCCATCACTGAATTAAAACCGCATCAAAACAAATGCTTACTGCAGCGCCCCCTGGTGGGTTGTATTTGTGACACCTATCTAAGAACATGCACCAATTAAATCGAAACCCATCATTGAAATTCGTATCAAAATTAAAATAGTAGTTTTGGAGAAAAATGGCAACATTGGATTGTACAAAAAACGTTTACTGCAGTGCCCTCTAGTTAGTTATCAACTTAATATCTATCTAATAATATGCAGCAATCTAATCCGAACCCATCTCTGAAAACCGCATCAAAATCGGACAAGTAGTCTTGGAGATAAGCGGCAAAATAGGTTTACACACACAAACTGCCTCTCACCCCAAACGCATATACAGTCTCCGTTCCGTCGCGGGTAAAAAAGAGTATAAAACATATTTCACGTAGCGTATAAAATAATTATTGCGCGCGAAGCAGCTAGTACGTGGTACTAGCTAAGTCTTAACTTAGCTTAAGCAAACAAAGCCGTGGGAAATAGTTATCTACAAGTGCTACAGTATTTGTATTTAGG
Organism: Helleia helle; assembly: GCA_963853865.1. Taxonomy (NCBI): domain Eukaryota; kingdom Metazoa; phylum Arthropoda; class Insecta; order Lepidoptera; family Lycaenidae; genus Helleia; species Helleia helle. Next base: position 9,806,953 of record OY971433.1, on the reverse strand, counting down.
CCCGCCTCAAAATACCGAGCTAATAAGATTAGTCTCGTACACGATGTCTAATACAGCATGATACCTTGTAGGTACAATCTTATCTGAGGTAAATTGGCTTTTAGTCGTAATGGAACTTAGTCTCTCTAGCTCACTGGAAGGGCATTGGGAATTAGTCGGGAATAGTTTAAGACCTGTTCTTATTTGAATTTGTTCAAAATTTGACCCCTGGGGCCAGGGTCAAATTGACCTTTAATTGTTTTAAAATTATTTTATCACTGTTTTGTTTTGCCCTCCCTGAAGGTATTAACGGCTTTCTACTAAATTAAATAGCCTTGATCACTACCAAATACATTTATATCATTTTTATAGTAGTTTTGATGGTTAGCGCATTTAACACTACAGCTTTTTTATATGACTAGTTATTGCCCGCAGCTTCGCCCGCGTTAACTTAGATTTACGGACGTATCCGGAGTGATGATAATTATTTTTGTAGCCTTAGTTACTCCTTACAATATCAGCTATCTGCCAGTGAAAGTTCTATCTAAATCGTTACAGCCGCTTCAGAAATCTGCTGGACCAACAGACAGACAGATCGACAGACAAAACATTTAAAAATTGATTTGTTTTTTTTTTTTTTTTTTTCGGATGGATCTATGCTAATGGCCCGAAGGCCCTAATGCTTCAACGGATTGGTGTGAGCCCATTCGGCTCACTTTTGATTGGGGGGTTGCCCCCCGCCTACCGTGCAGTCTGCGACCACACGGCCTCCTGGCGTCGGTTGTGATTGATTTGTTGTAAGTATCTGTACGCTATGTACACTTGTTGCTGGGATTGGAGAATTGAAACAATAATTTCTTCAGAACTTTTCCTTTATTCCTCTTCTTAGTATTTCTTTACAAGTTTTCACTATTACTGATAGCCGAATACTGAACTGACTCGTGTAAATTCAGCGCGATATTTATACAAATCTTGCCGTAAAGCATACTATTAGCAATCAGAGATCACCTTATTTCCCTCTCACTCTAACCTATACCCTATCCTTTCTAACATTGTTTATACTTTACAACTCATTTTCTCTTATTATCTAATTAAATTAACATTTCTAATGCTTATAGGAATCTAAATAGACATTAATTCTAACTAAAACATAATTAAAACATTCTAATTAGACATTAAAAAACACAACATATTGCATCTTTCTCACTCTTACGTAAAATGAAAGTGATAGCAAGCTATAAGGTAAACTCGGTTGGCGTACAACCGAGTTGGGGCGAGTCAATTACATGACACAAAGTTTTCTTATTAAACCTATCAAACTATATACTGGCCTATCCTTATCTTAGTAACAATTAGTAGTTAGTATTTACATATTACAATTAGAACAATGACTATGTACAATATTATAATTAGTTAGTTACGTGATCGATTGAGTAGTCCTGCACATTCCTCCCGCCGTGTGACTCCGTCGCATCTTCTCCTGGTGCCGGAACGACGTCTTCCTCGATGGGCAGGATCACCAGCTTCCTTACCGGTCGCCGAAGTACTCCTCCCTTGGTCTGGATGTCGACAGTTCTTACGACGTTGTCGGGTCCAGGGAATGTTGCGATTACTTTCCCTCTGAGCCATACGTTGCGCGGTGAGTTGGGATCGACTAGCAGTACGAGATCCCCGATTCGTACCGAAGACCCTCGTCCATGTGGCTCCCGCCGGTTCTGGAGTCCGGGGAGATATTCACGTAACCACCTTTCCCAGAATGTGTCTGCTAACTTCTGTGCGGCTTGCCAGCTGGACTTCGAAATAATGTCTTTTTCTGGGAATCTTGCAAAGGTCGGTAGTCTTCCTGGTCCTCTTAACAGGAAGTGGTCGGGAGTTAACGCTTTCAGGTCTTCAGGGTCGACCGATACATGTGTGAGAGGTCGACTGTTGACGGTATATTCGGCTTCTGTCAGTAGCGTGGAGAGTACTTCTTCTGTAGGATGGCGTTCGTGGAGGGTTGACGTCAGGCTAGTTTTAACAGACCTGACCATTCTTTCCCATGCACCGCCCATGAATGGTGCTCCCGGGGGGATGAATCGCCACGATATCTGTCTCTTCGCTGCTTCTTCAGCCGTTGCCTCGTCGATTGCTCGTCGTAGTTCTTTATCTGCCGCTTTCAGGTTCGTCCCGTTGTCTGACCAGATTTCCGTTGGACAGCCTCTTCTTGCCATCATTCTTCTCAACGCCATGACTGCCGAACTGCTGCTGAGTGAACCGGCTATTTCAAGATGTATCGCCCTCGTATTTAGACATGTGAAGACAGCGACGTATCTCTTCTGATGTGAACGTCCGACGGTGACAGAGAGAGGTCCGAAGTAGTCCACCCCGGTAAATGTGAACGGACGTTGATGGTGAGCTAGTCGACATGCAGGTAAGTCTCCGGTTCTTGGGAAAGATGGCGTTTGTGTCTTCATTCGACAGTGTAGACATTGTCTTATGATAGTACGAGTTATCGGGCGTATGCGTATAATCCAATATTGTTGACGACTCTCGTTGATAGTTGTTTCTACGCCCGCGTGGTGTAGTTTATGATGGATATTCTTAATCCATAATTTCACCGTCGGATGGTTGCCATCTATGACTACATTACTTCTTAATGTTTCCGGTACTTCCTTGACGGCTGCGATGCGGCTTTTTAACTTGAGGACCCCGTTCAGATATTCTATACTTATTTGATGAAGTCTGCTGTCCTTGCTGATGGGTTTCCCTCTTCGAATATCATGAAGTTCTTGAGTGAAGGCTTCTGCGAGTCTCGGAGTTTCGTCGACCGAGATGTGATGGATTCTTTCTTCTCCGGTTTCTTCTGTAATTGCACTGCAAGATTGTTCTGTTGGCCATGACTCTTCGGGTTCATAGAGAAACTCTGGACCTTTGTACCACCTGTGGTTGGTGTCGAATGACGGTGGTACATTTCTTGTGGCGTCATCGGCGATATTGAGCTTGGTCGGAACCCATCTCCACTCGTTTACTGTAGAACATTCTTCTATGGCTGCTAGGCGGTGCGCAACGTATGGCTTGTATGAGCGGGACCCTGTCTTGATCCAGGTAAGTACCGTTCTGCTGTCAGTCCAGAACGTCTTCGAATCTGGTTTCCTTTCGTGTTCTTCTATGGTGGCTTCTGCGAGTCTGGCTCGCATTACGGCGGCTTGTAGCTCTAATCTTGGTATTGAGGTGACCTTCAACGGGGATACTCTTGCTTTGGCCATGACGAGTGACACATTGACTTGACCATTCGGGGCTACTGTTCTCCAGAACAGTGCTGTAGAGTATGCAGATTCGCTTGCGTCGGTGAAGATATGTAGTTGAAGTGACACGGCGTCGCTGTAGCCCAGGTAGCATCTTGGTATAGCCACGTTCGAGAGATTCTTCAGATGGAGTAGCCAGTTCTGCCAATCTTCTGAGAGGTCCTCATCAATCTCGTTATCCCATGATGTTCCGCGTCGCCATACTTCTTGTAGGATTTGTTTGGCCTTGATAGTGACCGGGGAGGCGAAACCGAGTGGGTCGAATAGAGACATAAAAACCCTTAAAGCCTCTCTCTTGGTTGGTTTCTTCCCTTGAAACAGTGATGGCGGTATTCAAGTCAGGTCGAGATTGAAGGTGAACTCGTCCCTGTCTGGCTTCCAGATGAGTCCCAGTACTCTCTCGACTTTATCTTCTGTCTTGTATAGTTCGATATCTTCTTGACCTTCCGTTTCCCCTATGGCCTCGAGGAGGTTAGGTGAGTTCGACTTCCATTGTTTGAGTTCGAAGTTGGCTTCCTTATGTATGTTCTTCGGTTGTGATGCGTATAGCTTCTTCTAAGGTTTTGAAGCTATCCAGATAGTCGTCGACGTAGTGCTTCTTTACTATGGCTCTTGCGACTTCTGTATGAGTTTCTTCATATTTCTTTGCGTTAAAATTCTTCACGAAGATCGCCGTTGCCGGTGAACTAGATGCGCCGAAGATGAGTGACGTTATTCGGTATTCATCCGGTGGCTGATTATCTCTTCTATCCTTTCGCCATAAGTACCGCAAGGCATCTCTGTCTTGTTCTCGAAGCTTTACTTGCATAAAAATTTCTTTGATGTCCGCAGTCACAACGACGGTATGTTGTCTGAACCGCATGACGACCCTTAGTAATGATTGTAGTAGATCCGGTCCTTTGAGGAGTTGGTCGTTGAGCGAGACTCCCCTAGTCTTGGCTGCTGCATCATGGACCACTCGGAGTTTATCTGGCTTCAAAGGGTTGACCACTCCGAAGTGTGGTAAGTACCACGTTTTATTCGCTGTCTTTATCTTCGGGGCTGGCTCCGCGTATCCCTTGGTGATGAGTGCTTCCATCTGTTCTGTATATTTTTGTTTCAGTCTGAGATCCCGATCGAGTTTCTTTTCGATGTTGTATAGCCGCTTCAACGAGTTTTCATAGTTGTTAGGGAGGTTGATGTCTTCTGTCTTCCATAAGAGTGAAGTTTCGTATCTGCCTGTCTTTGTGTGGACTGTATTCTTTTCAAGGACTCGTAACGCTTGCTCTTCTGGATCTGTTGTCGGTTTCTTCGGATTGATGTATAGTGAATCCATCGCGAAGTACTGCTTCATCATGTCTTCAAGGGTGTCTTCAACAGGATCTTCTCTCAGGTGATGAATGTAGTTGATGTTGTCGCTTGAGTCTTTCGTGTGGCTTCCGTGAAGTATCCGAGCGGAGTGAGCGACGCCACCGGTTGTTGTCTGCTTCCTTTCTTGACTCTTGAAGTGAGAAGAAGATGCCAGTTGTTTTGTCCAACTAGTATTTCGGGCTTCGCATGTGTGTATGTGATGAACTCGCTGATGTCTTGAAGGTGTTGACATTCTTCAATATTTTCTTTTGAAACCCTTTGAGTAGCCACATGAAGATTCTTGACTGTTCTAGCTTGAATTCTTTCTTCATGTTCATTCACTCATACACTTAATGTGATATTGACTCTTCTTGACTTATTTTCGGAGGTCTTCATCTCGTTGATGGCTTCGATGCGGAGCGGGTCGATGGGTCCTCTGGCGCCGATGCGGTGAGCTAGGTTCTCGTCGATGAGTGTCACTGTTGACCCATCGTCTAGTAGAGCGTATGTGTCTGTTGCTCCCGCCGGTCCCGACGCTGTGACTGGGATGATCTTCTTGTGGTTGTAGTCCAGGCAGAGTTGATTGCTTCAGTTGACCTGTGGTCCTCTTCTGTCCTTTCATTATTCTTCGTGACATGCAGCATTCGATGATGATAATATTTACAGTTGTCGATACCACATGTTCGTTGTCGACAAGAATGGTTCTTGTTTCTATACCGTAGGCATCTGAAGCATAGACGACGGCTTTTCGCGATATCCCATCTTCCCTAAACATCTTCTGTCTTGAACTTCTCGCAGTCCGTTATTGAATGTCCCGTGCCTTCACATATGAAGCATTTGATGGTTGATTTCTCGGTGACATGGTTCACTCGTTGATGACGTCTCGGTGTGGTGGGTTGCGGCTGTGAACCCACTTGTTCCGGTTGTGCGAAGGGTCCGCACAGCTCCGCTTCTCTTTTCATGAACTTGTCGAACTTCAGTAGCGCCGGCTCTTCTTTAGGTAGTGTGGCAGAGTAGTCGAAGTATCTGTATCGAAGTGTCGGTGTCAGTTTATCCACCATAGCCCTGACGATTTCCGGGTTGTAGAGATAGTAGACACAGTTCAATGCTTGTAGTGTAGACACGGCGTTTGTCACCTTAGTCGAGAATATAGAGATGTCCCTTGGTGACTCGGAGAGACGTGGTAATGTTCGAAGTGTGTCTATTTCCATCATAGCGATTGATTCTGGTCTTCCAAATCTTGATTCCAGAGTCTTCATAATGTCGGCTGGGTTGGTGTTCGTGATAAGTAGACCATCGACGGCTTCCTTGGCTTTCCCTTTTAGGTTTCTTCGAAGTCTGTTGATATTCTCTGTCTTCGAGTAGAGCTTTTCGGTTTCTTCGGAACCTGCTTTGAAGTGAAGCCATTCTTGATGCGCTCCGTTGAAGACCGGTAGCTGCATAAGTCTTGGACGGGCTGACTTGACGGCGAGTGTGATGGCTTCAGTTAGTTGAGAGAGCTCTGACTGAGGATATTTGGTCGTCTTCTCTTCGATGAGGACTGGTGGCTTCGACTTCTTTTCCTTAATCGCGTTCGGCGGTTCTGGACTTCTTTCTCTCGCCATAGTGACAGGTTCTTCCATTCTTCTGTCTTCTGTGATAATTGGTTGTCTTGGTATCCTTTCTTCTATGGTGGGGAGTTGATGAGGTTCGTTGCTGATGGCTAATACCGGCGGCTCTGACTGGCCCTGTAGCCAGGTATTGATTCGTGTGTTGGCTTCTATTTTCAAACACACGGAGACGACGTCATCGTTTTCTTCATCTGAGTCCGCTTCTAATACGGCGAGGCGAGCAGCGGCTAACTCTACTTGAAGGCGCGCTAACTCTTCCTTTGCTTTCGCTATTTTGTAGGCCTTCGTTGACTTGACGGAGGCGGTACGTTTCCTTTCTTCATGCTTGCCGGCTTCAGGTAGGCAAGCGATAACAGTATTGGCTCTTTGCACTGACGGCGGTGCGTCCCGACTGGCAGTAGTCGAGGGGCGCGGGGGGGGCGAGAGCTTCTTGAGATTCAGTATCCGGTCTACCAGTTGTTTCGTTAACGTTCGGGATCGTAGCCTCGGTACTACCCGACTGAGCGGTGGTCCGATCAGTGGTATCGGTCTGCGTGGTATCAGTAGTGCCAGTGGTACCGGAGGTGGCAGTATCGCGGGACGTTCAGATTCGATATGAATCGGTAGTTTCGGAGGTCGTATGTTCAGTTTCTGACGCAGACTGTTGCGCTTCTTTTGACTGGTGTGTTTTGCGAGTGACCGGCATGTTCACTTTCTTGAGGAAAAATTCTTCGCACTTTCTTCTCAATAATCCGGCGACCGAAGGATCATAAATGTACGCTATGTACACTTGTGGCTGGGATTGGAGAATTGAAACAATAATTTCTTCAGAACTTTTCCTTTATTCCTCTTCTTAGTATTTCTTTACAAGTTTTCACTATTACTGATAGCCGAATACTGAACTGACTCGTGTAAATTCAGCGCGATATTTATACAAATCTTGCTGTAAAGCATACTATTAGATTGACCAATCAGAGATCACCTTATCTCCCTCTCACTCTAACCTATACCCTATCCTTTCTAACATTGTTTATACTTTACAACTCATTTTCTCTTATTATCTAATTAAATTAACATTTCTAATGCTTATAGGAATCTACATTAATTCTAACTAAAAACACATAATAAAATATTCCAATTAGACATTAGTAGTTAGTATTTACATATTACAATTAGAACAATGACTATGTACAATATTATAATTAGTTAGTTACGTGATCGATTGAGTCGTCCTGCACAGTATCTATTTATTTATTTATTTATTTTTTTATTAGAGAAACATTCAGCAATATAATATTACAAAATATTACACAAAATTACCAGACCATAAGCCAGTAAAGTTTCCACTTAAGTTTATTGTATCAGGAGTGAGTATACATAAATCTACTTTTAAGAAAAACATAATATTCTTTTTATTTTTACTTAACAAATCAAGTAACTACCTACATTAATAAACCAAAAACAATGTATAAAATTTATCACTATTTAAAAAACAATGAAAAATCCAATCAACTCTTTCACTGTGTGACACAGTAAAGTTTCCACATAAGTTTATTATTTTATTTTAGGAGTGAGTATACATAAATCTACTTTAAAGAAAAACATATTCTTTTTCATTTAACTTAACAAATTAAGTAATTACTTAAATTAATAAACCAAAAACAATGTATAAAATTTATCGCTATTTGAAAAACAATGAAAAAGCCAATCAAATTTTCCATTGTGTGACACAGTAAAGTTTCCACTTAAGTTTATTATTTCAGGACATATTCTTTTTAATTTAACATTAAAAATTAATTAACAACTTAAATTAATAAACCAAAAACAATGTATAAAATTTAACATTGAACGTTTAACGCTATTTGAAAAACAATGAAAAAGTCAACTAACCCCCCCACTGCTCCTCAAATAGTAAATATTAACAAACTTCAAGAATGATTAATGTTTAAAAGGTTTTCTTTAATATTTTTAGAGTAACTTTGAAATTTTAAAAGAAACATATCAATATCACTATAACAACTATTGTAAGCATTACAAGCTCTTATCACAAAACAATTAGTAGTGTATTTTGTTCTGCGAGTGGGTATATAAATAGTGTCTCTAGAACGAGTGCAACGTTGTGGGCAATTAAAATTAATTTGACTTAGAATGTAATTGGAATCTATTAAATTATTTATAATTTTGAAAAGAAAGACTTGGTCTCTGTATTCTCTGCGTTGTTTTAAAGATAAAAAGTTTGATAGTGTGTTATTATTGCAATGAAATTTTGACTGTAATCTATTAAGGAACTTGTTTTGAACTCTTTCAATGACATTAATATATTTAGCATATTGTGGATTCCAGACAGTTGAGGCATATTCTAAATAAGGTCTTACATATGCACTGTATAACAAATTAAAGGTATGAATATTTTTGAAATCATTTCCCTGCCTAAAAATGAAACCAAGCATTTTATATGCTTTTGATGATATGTCATCTATATGTTTTTCGAACAAGAGAGCAGAATCTATCCTTACTCCGAGGTCCCTCACACTTGTCACCCTTTTCAGTGATTTATTAAAAATTTTATAATCAAATGAAATTGGATTCTTTCTTCTAGTAAATGTTATAGTACAGCACTTATCAACATTAAGATATAAACCATTACTTATAAAATATTCTCCTAAATTAATTAAATCTTTTTGTAATTTATGGCAGTCTTCAAATTCTTTTATTATTTTAAATATTTTAGTATCATCTGCATAAAGCAATATGTTAGAGTTTTGAAACGTTTTAAATACATCATTAATAAATATGTTAAACAGCAAGGGTCCAAGGTATGAGCCCTGGGGAACCCCAGATGTAACAGGGATAAAGCTGGATGTAAATCCTTTAACAGCTACAGATTGTGTTCTATCCCGGAGATAAGACGTTAACCACCTTAAAAGATCGCCGTGTATACCGACTTGAGCCAGTTTCCTTATTAATAGGGAATGTGAAATTTTATCAAATGCCTTAGAGTAGTCGGTATACACAGCATCAACCTGGAATCCATCGCTAAAGGCAGACATAATTACGTCCAGAAATTCACACAAATTAGTTTCAGTTGAGCGTTTACTTACAAATCCATGTTGCTGAGGAATTATTAAAGGCCTGAGCAAAGGAAATAAGGTGTCATAAATATTTTTTTCAAATAATTTAGGGATAACAGATATTTTTGAAATACCACGATAGTTTTTAATGTTATGTCTATCACCGCTTTTAAAAATGGAAACAATTATAGATTTTTTCCAAACTGGTGGTATACAACCTGAGTATAAGGACTTTTTAAAAAGTATATCTAATGGGAATGAGATTTGTCTACTACATGACTTTAAAAAAATAGGATGTAACTGATCAGGCCCACTTCCTTTTGAGGGATCAAGCTTTAACAAATACTTTTCTATTTTATCAGAATTCATGTCAATATTACTTACAATGGATTGATTAAACCCACAAGGTAGATTATCGACACTTATATTAAGATGTGTATCAGCTACAAAAACGGAATTAAAGAATGAGTTGAACATATTAGCTATTGCTTGACCATCTGATGCAATTTCATTTTCATAATACATATTATCCGGTATACTATTACTACTACGCTTAGACTTAACAAATCTCCAGAACTGTCTCGAATTACAATAAATATTATTTTCAGCTGTATTTATAAAGAAATCATAACATTCAACCTTCAAGCATTTAGATTCACGACGTAGTTCACAGAATCTGTCGTAATCACTATATCTACCATAAATTTTCCATTTCTTATGTGCTTTCAATTTTTTGTTTATCAATTTTCTTATGGGTCTTGAATACCACGAAGGAAATCTATCATTATCATAGACTATTTTTGTTGGTACAAATCGGTCAATAATATCGTTGACTAAGAGATAAAATTTATCAACAGCACATGTTATATCTAAAGATGAAAGTTCTTCTACCCAGTTAATTTTAGATAATTCTTCATTAATTGCATCATAATCGACATTGTGATAACGACGTACTAAACGAGGTGGTGCTTTATAGTTTAAGTTAATAGTTCCTACTTCAGCATTCACTGAAAGGGATGGATGGTGACCATCTTCTGGTAAAGCTAAAGGCACCACTCTTTCAACCTTACAGATAATATTAGACAAAACCAGATCTAGTAGTCTATCATTATTATTGTAAATACTATTATATTGATTAATTCCTGTAAACGCCATGAAAGAGCATAACTGAATAACTAAATCACTATGAGAGAAATTTTGTATGTTAAAGTGGCCTTCAGAGTGAGGTGACCATATAGCGTTTCTAATATTAAAGTCTCCTATTATTAAAAATTTGTCATTTGGAAATTTAATAATTAGATCGGAGATATATTCAAAAAACGTAGCCTGTGAGTCACATTGCTGTACGTTTTGAGGAAAATAACAGCAGAATAGATGTAATTTATATCGACTTGAACACTGTTCTAACACTAAGTCAAGAGATGTAATGTCCGCATCAGGTAAAAATGGAGGCGCGTGAGACTGTCGCATGTCGATAGTGACACAACCGCGACGAACAGCAATCAGTGTTCCACCACCCTTTTTAACTCCTAGGCGATTATAGTCACGATCATTGCGGTACACACTGTAACGTGGGTCAAAAAATTCCTCATTGAAAAATCCATCTGATAACCAGGATTCGCTTAAGCAGACTAAATCATAATTATTATGTAATAGATTTAAATAAAATTCTTTTGTTTTAGTTCGTAATCCTCTCACGTTTTGATAAAATATGCTTAAACCCATTCTAGCCAGAAATAAACAATATCCAATAGTAATGATGAACACTTCATAATTCGAACTAAAATTATTTCAAGGCTTATGTGATATAAAAACAGAGACTAATTTCACATAACCAAAATAGTAATAGTTAAAATAACCTAAACATAAATTAATAAACTCACTCGCAAAACTCACCACTATCTCGAGCTTGTAATAGTAGAAACTAAAACTACAATATAAAGTATATCCATAAATAATATGTTTAGAAAACAAAGTATCGTATAAATTTCATATGAATTTAGTGAAAAGTTGTTAATATGAAATTACGAACAAACACTTAATTTTTATTTATTTGTATTATTTGTATACAATATATATTAATACTAGCTGTTTCCCGCAGCTTCGCCCGCGTTAACTTTTAAAATTTGAGGGGTTGACCACCCTTATAGGTATGACAAATAGATAGTAGCCGATTCTCAGACCTACTGAATACGCATATAAAATTTGGTAAAAATCGGTAAAGCCGTTTCGGAGGAGTACGGTAACTAACATTGTGACATGGAAATTTTATATATAAGAAGATAAGATTAGTATTGATACACTAGTATGTTATCTAGATACAGACTAAAAGTACTTCAAAGTACTTTTTTAGAAGAAGAAGAAGTACTTTTTTTCATTCAATCCTTAGCCTGCCTGAATTTAGGATCATGCAAAATACGCACCTCGATCTCTTACTGACGATCTGTCAGTAATTTTTTGTAAGCGACATTTCAAAATACTTTGGTGACATCTCTACTCTACTATTTACTCCATAACAGACCACAAATGGCCAAATGCGTTTTAAGTTGACAATATGAAAGTTAAAAATGTGAAAATTTATTGTTTGTAATTTTTCTTCATATTAAAACTGTGTCAAATTACATAATAAGCTCAATGAGGGTTACGTAACTTTTAATATATATTCAGTGTCTAATATGATTGGCGAATATATAGGCAATTTCGCTTTTAAGCCTAATTGAAACACAAATTTAATCGCTCAATACATTTGGCAAAAGGTATCGCAGCGGAAAACGAATCAATTAGACCAAATTCTGTCAAAGGCAGGGTTTTATATGCCAAATATATGTTTGGAAGATATGGAATTTTATATGCCAAGTATTAAAATTATTTTCCTACACGTATACGGGTCTTAAATAATAATAAATGGAATAATGTTGTATGACTGTATTGAGACAAATAATTGAAAAAAAGGGAACTATATTTGTGTCGATCGAGTAGGTTATTAAAGATCGAGAGAGGACCTTGTTGAAAAGATCTGGTTGGTGGAATGCTAGTAAATAAATAATAATATTATCTATGGACGCTTTTACACTACGTCAATCTGGTCCCGTGGTAAGTTTTCGAAGAACTTGTGTTACACCAGACAACTGAAATATATTTAATACTTTTATACTATACATATATTTAAGATTTTTATTTTATAAGAAAAATATATAATACACATCCATGACCGAGGAACACAGAAAATATTTTTGTTCCCTAGCGGAATTCGAACCCGCAATCTCCGACTTGAGCGCCAATGAGCTTACCACTGAACTACAGAGGTAGTCTCTAAAATATCTGCGAACTAAAAACGAAACACATGGCAAATGTTCCGTTTTAAATAGTTTATATGCACAGAGGAAGAAAATAAAATCATTTATTTCAGGTTAATCACCCATAAAGTACAATATAAATATTAAAATTTAAATGAAATAAAATCATTTTACAAAAAATTAAAACCGACTTCAAAAATACTAAACTAAAAAGTAATAAAATAACTGTGTTTCTTTAATTTTTGTGCTTACAACATAATATAATCAACTTAATCTTCTACTAATGTAGGTACAAACTTTGCGTTTACCACGTCATTATAGTTACTTTTGGAGTCGGTGTCAGCCAGGTAATGTACAGCAACAAATACGACACCGACTCCAAAAGTAACTATAATGACGTGGTAAACGCAAAGTTTGTACATTAGTAGAAGATTAAGTTGAATAAATTATGTTGTAAGCACAAAAATTAAAGAAACACAGTTATTTTATTACTTTTTAGTTTAGTATTTTTGAAGTCGGTTTTAATTTTTTGTAAAATGATTTTATTTCTTAATTTTTAGTGATTCCGAAATTCGTCGTCTTGGCGTTCATTGAAGGAGGCATGTTCAGCAGTGGACAGAAAAAGGATGATGATGATGATGATGATGATGGTGATGGTGATGGTGATGATGATGATGATTACGATGACCTCGACATACTATGGTGTGCTACGAATGCATCCTATACAATTGTTAACATCGACACGTAATAAAATGATCATATCATCAAGGTAAACAAAACCAACCAAATAGGCATTATTGGGAATAACTAAAAAACGGCTTGTCAGATCTTAATAAAATTAATATGGGACCAAATTGGAAACACCAGCTTTCAAACAAAAAAATAACCATCGAAATCCATGCACAAACAGCGGAGTAATCGTGTCACATACATACAAAAAAAAAAAAAAAAAAAAAAACATACAGTCGAATTGAGAACCTCCTCTTTTTTTGAAGTCGGTTAAAAATAATACCTAATACTAAAATCAAATACCAATAGAATTAATGTCGAAAAGAATTACAAATTAAAATTTAAAACTGGAAGTGTTTCAATTTAAAGAAATCGTGACTTTGTAAGGATATGCATTTGGAAAACAAAAGGAAATTGTATTTCGTGTTATGCAAAGTCTCCGTGTGGGCAATAAGTTATCAATGTTTACCGATAGGTACGCTGTGTGGCACGCCCTTCTGTATTGATACCATTTTGTTTATTCCTTCGATCACCTTTTCATATTTCCAATAGAAGTTCGAAATAGACAATATAGGCGAAACAAAGTGTAAATTTATCGATTTATATTGTTTACGCGAAGTTCACTCATTATAATTAATCAACTTTTACAAATTTGATTGCGGTTTATTAAGATTTGTGCACTCCTGACATTTCGAATACTTTACAGCAACCATGTTCACGGAAGAGTTTGATCTATACAAAATAAATTTAAAGGATCTTTGATTAACTAAAATTATTTCAGCGCATAACTAAGACTTCACTCGCGTTTTGTTTTCTGATGTTTACGCGAATTTCACTCTTTATAATAAAACAATTTTTACGGATTTTATCGCGGTTTATTAAGATTTTTACAAGCCCGACGTTTCGGATACTTTACAAAAAAACACAGATTCCAACCAAGGATGATCCGTGAGGCTGTTGAAATTAAAAAACATCCTAATTTCAATAGAGAAGATGGCTGGCTTTTACCACCTGCTTGGGATCCCATTATTAAAATTATCAAATCAAAATCCAAGCATAATATTATGTCACAGATTAAAGATACAGTTAGCACTTTCTGCGTAGATAGGACTGACCAAAATATTGATGTATCATAGGGTAGTTTCGAATAACTTTGTAATGATAAGACGTATGACACCTCAGTCCTCCCGTGACCATGGTTGCTGTAAAGTATGCGAAACGTCGGGCTTGTAAAAATCTTAATAAACCGCGATAAAATCCGTAAAAATGATTTCACTCGCGTTTTTATTTACTTAACATCATTTTGTAACATGGAAGGACAAAATCCTACATTGAGAATATTGTATGTAAGAGTTATTGTACACCAAAATTCAGAAAGAAGAACATCTCTACATAATATAAATAAAATTGAAGAAGCTATTTGTAATTTACCGGTGGGAGGGAAGCGCTGTGCTGCGCTCACGGCTGCATGGGTACCACCATCTTGCTTGTTTCTCCCGTGAAACAGCTTTGCTGTGTTTCGGAGAGAAGGGCAAGACAGGCAGTGTAATTACTGGCACCGAGACTTAACATCTTATGTCTCAGGATAGGCAACACATAAATGAGTTGCCTGGGCTCGTTCCAGGTAAACTAGTTTATGTTCATGTGCGACGTCGACCACTTACCATTAGGTGGCACGTTTGCTAGTTTGCCTATCCAACTAACATAAAAAAAAAAATTAACAGCTATTCACTAATACTTACAAAAAAATATTTTTAAAATTTTTGTTTGTCTTTTTGTTCCGGCGAAATTCTTAAATGGCTGGGCCGAACGGGACTTTCACTGGCAGATAGCTGATGTTACAAGTAACTTAGGTTATAAAAATAATCATCAACCCGGATACGGCTCCAAATCTAGGTAAACGCGGACGAAGTTGCGGGCAAAAGCTAGTATATTATCATAAATACATAGTTAAAAATACCTGCATCTGATAATAGTAATACTCGTACCTAAGTAAATAACAATAATTATTAGAGTACAAATATTATAATTATCTTAATATTATAATTTGTACAATTGCACTAGCTAAAACATATGCCCTTGCGACACGCAACAGCTTGACAAAGTGATAATATTATGATAAACATTTATTATCGCGGGCACTAGGTAGTTACCTAGTGCCCGCGACTTCGTCTGCGCAGGATAAGATTTTAGTTTTTTTTTCATAAAAAGTATCCTATGTTACTTCTAATACCTCCAAGAATATGTGTATAAAGTTTCATGATGATCGGTTAAGTAGTTTTCGCGTGAAAGCGTAGCAAACAAACTTAATTTCACATTTATAATATTATTAGGTATAGATTTATATTAGACAATGTCAGTCTCGATGGGGTGATTACGGGCACCGAGACTTATTAAGTGCCGGTAATTACACTGCCTGTAATCCTTCTATCGTAACAGAAATGCTGTTTCACGAAATAAATAAGTAAGTTCGTGGTACCCATGCTCTCTATCAAAACTGCTAACGATATCTGAGAATATGTAAATAATGAGTTGCGTTGGCTAATGAATTTGCGTATGTTCATGAGGGATACTGACATCTGGTACAACAGGTAGAACACCATGATAGTGATGATGTAGATCTGTAAATCAATGTCAGTACAGACAACTTCGCTGTCAAGTGGGCGATTAGCTCGTCAATGTACGCGATATATAAATTAAAAAAATTGAATTTTAGCATATTTCATTAGTTAAAAAATATTGATGATTTGTTTTTCTAGATAATGCTTTGATGTTTATTGTTTTACATGTAACAATAGGTTTCAGACTACCGAATTAATATAAAAATAGTTTAAATACTACTAATATAATAAAGGCTATTTGGACACCAGCGTGGACCGTGAAAGTTGTTATTTCTGCAATTACAATTATTAATAATGTGTAAATTTGGATCTGGCACTTCACCGGCCGCTGCCGCGTAACATTCGCTCCTCCCGCTTGGCTCGCGCACTGTAGTCATTTTTTTTTCTTTTACGCCGGAAAATGCTCTGAATCATTCCGCGAGGGAGTGGGTCTCCCCAGGCAGGCGTAAGGTGGACGCAGCTCTACCCACTAAAACCCGGCGAGTGCCACCAATGCCACCTTTGGTGAGGTGCCCCGGATCTATTGAGCAAATAGGACACCTCGACGGCTAGTCAGTTCCTCAAGGGACCAACGCCACCTCCACAGAGGTCCCTAACAACCCCTCCCAACGTCGGGACAGTACAATCCCACCCTCACCCCTTGTCCCCTCTGGTCTTTTGTCCCCTCTTCTTATAAAAGCGGTACAATGAGAACCTCCCTAGTTTCTATTTTGTTCGTCCAAGGTGCTGGGTTCACCTTAGGCTACTGAGCCCCACTG
Organism: Helleia helle; assembly: GCA_963853865.1. NCBI lineage: Eukaryota > Metazoa > Arthropoda > Insecta > Lepidoptera > Lycaenidae > Helleia > Helleia helle. Next base: position 9,790,297 of record OY971433.1, on the reverse strand, counting down.
CCACAACAAGGCTTGAACCATGGTGGGGGCGGTTTAGTCATGTTCTAACATGGTTAACCAAATTGTAATCGTGTTACGACTAACTAGCTAACTAGATTCTTCAGTGTCTTCTTTACCGATAATGGTCAAATTTGCACAATTGTTTCTGAATTTCATAGCCCGATTATTAAAAAACGCTATTTAATTTACAGAAAAAAAATCGAAAAAAAAAAATTCATAATCTTTATGAGCGATTGATTGAGTTACAAATATCCAACTAACTCATGCGTCACACCTCGTTTAAAATGTTCTAGATGTCACAGTATGCCTACCATTAACTTCCTGCAATCGTTTGAAATTTTATCCTACAAAAAGTTTATTGCTCCAAAGTAGGTCGCTTCCCTGGCATGAGGCCAGTACGTTACCCAACACCAGCACAGGTGTATGGACGGATTACATGTCACTAAAGACTGATGACAAAATAAACAACGGAACAATCACACAGCTGTCTAAAATATATTTTTATTAAGCTTTGGAGAAATTGCGAAATGATATTTTCATCTTGAAGGCCTATGAGACTCTAGGCGCTAACATATTATAGGTAATAATGTTGGGATATGCCCTCAACCATGACGGTTTTTCAATTTTCGTTAAAGAAGGCAGTAGTAGAATTGTGTATACACTTGATTAACTTACGTTTTCTCGAATAACAGGGTGGAAAATTCTCCATAAACCTGTTAGCCATATTTTTAGCCCCAAATATTCAAACGCAAAGGCTAACTAAATCTGAAAAGGGTAAATATAGGACTTGAATACAATGCGCTAGCACCAAACGATAACTCAATTGGAGTATGTGACATATGTATCGCAAAAATGAATTAATATCGACTATAATTCCATCTTCTACTTCGCACTTGCTGGGTGCGAAGTAGAAGATGGAAATATAGTTGATATTAATTCATTTTGGAAGAAGATGGAAGCAAAAAAGGAAGTTTCGGCAGAATAACTGTCACTTTTTAAACGACTTCAAAAAGGAGGAGGTTATAATATGCTGCGTAGTCAACTGCAAGAACAACGCCAAAGTTGCAAGAGATGAGATAGATGCTACTTACAGACAACTACTACTACTGAGTTCATGGGTGACGTCGACTACTTACCTACCATGAAGGCTCCATTTGTGTATCCAAGTAACATAAAATAAAATTTGCTCAAAACTTGCTTAGCCGTATTGATTATGTATGGCATATTTGTTGTGTATTAGTTATTTTGCAGATAGCACCAGCTGTAGGTGCCTAATCTCCACCTTTTCTATCTGTGCGGTGCGGGAGAAATATATTTTATCGATAGCTCGTGAGGCTAGAAAATATATAAAGGAGATAATCCGGTTCGTTTAACCATATAGAATTAATACAGTATCTATATAAAAGAGAGTGGACTGTATTTTTGAGCTTGTTAGAAATATATAAAAATTAACTTGAATTAGCCTAAAATATTATATAGGACACACGTATGGTCGATGTACAGGAGGAAGTCATAGGAGATGTGTGACTGACCTGGTGTTCTTCCAGCTGCTTCTCTCAGGGATGCCAGTAGCTCTCGTACCCCCTCGTATAACCTTCTAGCAGTCTGTAGATATGCGGGAACAACACACACACGCGATCGCGTTCTAATAGCTTTGATAGGCCTTAGCTTCTTTACAGTTTAACAGTTAGTGAAAACGCGGCTATACTCTTTGCCGGCTTGCGGAAGAGAGGCGGAGTGTCACACATGTATGACAGGTGACAAGCATAATGCAAGTTTTATTTAACTACCCTCGATTTAGGAGAATAATTTGAAACTCAACAGCACCAAAAATCAAGCGTCGCGCATTAATCACGATGTTTTTGTCGTGACAACGTCTTATAATTCGATGGAGCCGGCTGCAAGAACGAAAAAAGATGACGCATGCGGCGTTACCTCGCTCTGAGGCGTTCCATTTTCTTATGACGTTGTCACGTTCAACTATCGTCAGTAAATCGACTTTACAGACAACCGATTTTTTTTACCGGTTAAAGTCTTTTAAATTCAAATATAAAATAAAAAATGTCCGCTTTCACACAATAATGGTCATTGAAAATGGAAATACGACTAACTAAGAACTTTCGACAGCATCCAACTTATAGCAAACTTTCCGTTCAAGAGCTAATTAGTAGTTCAAGCTGCAACATCCTTGTTTCTTACGCGAAGCTTACGCCAAACTTAAACTAGCTTGATAATCTCTTTATAAAAAGCGTTTATTATCTAATGATTTATTCATTATAGAGAAACTGTGACAATATAGTTTCTGATTAATATATATCTCGGGTATCTAATAATAATTTTATTTACCTTGAAACCTAGTAAAATAGTTAAGACCATAACGAACTAAAGCCGGCACCTGCTATAACGTAGCGGGTGTCTATGGCTTTTTTTATGTCACTGTCACAAGGAGGCAACCGAGGATTCGAAGCCTTATGGTGACTCCCGACGCCCATAGACATCCCCAAAACCAAAAGTTATTCAGATGCGTTGCCCTCCTTTTCCCTATCCCCCCCAATGGACCTCCGGAAACTCACAAACTACACAAAACGCTACAATATAACTGTCACTTGACGCCGGTGTTATGTGAGCGAGAGGTACCACCCCGGTCGTGCCGATCCAATTCGCCTGCAAAGCAAGATATCGCTTATCACGTACTACCAGTTGAAATTACTGTCCATTTACCCCTTCTTCTATAAAAAAACTTCTTTACTATTCATAATCTTGGCACGTCCCTAAAAATATTATTCCAGTGGACTGAGTCTTTGGTTTACCCTAAATCCTAATCTGGTATAAAGTTAATATAAGATATTAATTGGGTGTCTAACTACACGTAAATGATTAATGGTTTCAATAATGTTTTTATTTAATTAAAACTTTAGTTATTAGTAAACTTGGGTAAAGTTAATTAACAGTTACTAGCAGTTAATTGCACACATGTTAGAGGTACCCCACAATCTGGGTGTAAACAGACATCGGGGCAAGTAAACAAAGAGACTTTCAGTTGTACTAAACTAAATGAACTAGTGTTGGGAACTTTCTAGACTAAAATGCTTTTTAGTTTATAATAGCGAATTGCGTAACGAAAGACTAACAGAAATAAGAATCTAAGACTAAGAAATAGACTATATTGCTAATATAAACTATATACAAAGACCAACATAATATAGACTTTTAGTTTTTGATTTCGACAAACAGTGTTATTAGCGAAGTAAAACACAAATCTTTGAGCGTGTACCCGAATATACATTTGGCCAATGTTTGTGCCCTAACTTGATTTCGAAGAATCAGGTGCAAGGATCACTTTGTAATACATGCCCAGCAAGGATAAGTTAGTTTCTGCTGTGATTTTTTAGACTTCTGTTAGATTGTGATTTAATTCTTATGAGAAATAAAGTTCTTTATACCTATTTTATATTCGTAAAAATAAAATATGCTGAAACGCACCTACCTAGTAGTTCTATAATATACTGTATTGTAATAGGTTTGATAGTAATTCATTAAAGCTTGAAGAAAATGTGTTGATTCTTTTTCTGTGCAAACATGTCAAAACCTTATTTTGTTTGTCATACATACAACGTTTTGGTGTTAAATATTGATTCATTAGATTCCATATCATTATTTTTATTAGAGTTTATGCGAAAGTAATATAAAAATATAGAGTAAGTGTAGGAAAGATGGACGTATAGAAGAGATGGCCAAAACAAAAAGTTGGGATAGAATTCAGAAATGGCGCTAATTTCTTGCTAGTTTGCTCCCGATTCGTACGCGTTCATTTGATGATGCGTATGATTTACGAATAAAAAACTAAAGAGAGGTATCAAGGGACACCCGGATGGAACGAAGTTCCTTTCGATTAACTAGTCAAGGAATTGTAATAAGAAACAAAAAAGATGTACAGACCTATTAATAAAACACATTACCAACAATTTTTCAAACAGACACAAAGTCAAATTTGACAAAAAGTCAAATTAAGTCAACTGTAGGTACGTGGAATGTGTTATAATGAAAACTACTTACTTCTAATTTTTCAAACATGTTTAAATTATATAACTCTTAAAGCATTGTAAATCTGCCAATAGATGGCGTGGTACATATGTATAATTATTTAAAGTTAAGACGAAAAGTTGGCACGACACTTTTTGCTATAGTGTGTGTGTTAATTATAAAAGTTTGAAACCTTATCGAATAATATCATGTCACCAATAGCGCGATGCAATTACTAAACAACGCCATCTTGGTACCCATGCAGTCCCGGCGCGGCACAGCGCTTCCCTCCCACCGGTACAATATATATATATATATATATATATATATATATTGCTGTGTGGGGGCGGCTTAAGAATACCCCTACCCCAATACCAGCCCAGGGTGACGTAGAAGTCGTCAAAGGGCATTTAGCTCCCCAACATCAAGGATGCTAATACTGCGAATCGATTGCTTGGTGTCAGTCTGTCTCATCGTGACAGTGAGATAGACTTGATCACTAAGCATCGATCGCACCGAGTGATGGCGGCACCATCAATCGAATTGGCGGCAGGCAGCAGTGCCGCCGATGCGAATTCATCATCATCTGCGATTGCCAATCCGCCTGCTCAGCGTGGCAATTATGAGCATGAATCCCCTCATGAATTACAGGCACAAGAGAAGGCCCCTAGTTCCCGGCCGTCCCACTATTCCTGGTTACGGTAGCAGCCTAGGTTACGGTGGGACAGGGGGTGCTAAGAATCCCCGGGCTACGGATCGCTACCACCAACTTGACCTGGCTACGTATAACGGACGAACGTTGAGACTCGATGACCACCTGGTTGAACTGGAGGTGGAACTGGGAAGTATCCGATGGCACGTTTTGGGGTTATGTGAAGTCCGAAGACAAGGAGAGGACACCATAACTCTGCCTTCGGGTCATCTGTTCTACTTCAGGGAAGGCGACACTCCATCCCAAGGCGACGTGGGTTTTCTCGTCCACAAGTCCCTTGTCAACAACATCGTCGAAGTCTCGAGTGTGTCGAGTAGGGTTGCGTATCTTGTACTCAAACTCACCAAGAGGTACAGCCTCAAGGTGATACAAGTATATGCGCCAACCTCGACACACTCCGACGACGAAGTAGAGGCAACTTACGAGGATGTCTCCAGGGCCTTACACAACACCTCCAAGGCTCACTTCAATGTTGTTATGGGGGACTTCAATGCCAAAGTAGGAGTACGAACAGGTATCGAATCGTGTTTAGGGCCACATGGTGTCGGCAGTCGTAACCACAGGGGGCAAATGCTGGTCAACTTTCTCGAGAAAGAGGGGCTCTTTTTAATGAATTCATATTTTAAAAAGAAGCCCCACAGGAAGTGGACCTGGCAAAGCCCCGATACTGTGACGAGAAACGAGATAGACTTTATTATGACGGACCGAAGGCATGCATTCAGGGATGTCTCTGTGATCAACAGGTTCAAAACCGGAAGTGATCTCCGACTAGTAAGAGGATCTATGAATGCAAGCTTTCAGCGAGAGCGAGACCGTCTAATAAAGTCTACACTCCGACCTGACTTCCGGCAAACTGTGGTAGGTTCCAAAAAATTCCAATTGGAATTAAAGAACCGATTCGATAGCCTTAACATATCGGAAACCACAATGGCAGTTGACGAGGCACTGGGTGCCGTGGTGGACTGCATGCGGGTCGTGGGTGAAAGGTTTTGTAGGAGAAAGCGTACTGGCAGGAAATCCAAACTCTCGGATGAGACGCTCGGTCTTATGAGGGAACGCAGAGCACACACAGACGCCACTTCTACAGATGTAAAGCTTCTCTCAAAGCAGATCCGCAAACTAATACGCCGAGACCTTCGCTGCTCAAATACGCAACGGATTACCGAAGCAATTGAGCAGAATAGAGGGTCGAAGGTTTTTGTGGAAAAGCTCGGGAGAAGCCACCTGTCGAAGATTAGGACCGCTACTGGCGCGACCGTTTCTTCTAAGCCTGGGATCTTGTCGGAGATCGAAGATTTCTATGGCAAACTGTACGCGTCCCATGCTCCTCAACCTGATCCCCGAAACAACGATCCGCGTGCTAGCCTAACACGACACCTCTCCGGCGAGCTTCCGAACATCAGCCTAGATGAGGTTAGTCTGGCTCTGAAGCAGCTTAAAGGGGGAGGGCTCCGGCGAGGGACGGAATTACGACTGAACTCCTTAAGGCAGGTGGCGAACCTGTTTTAAGAGAGTTACAAAAGATTTTTAATTTCGTCCTTCAACGGGGCATTTCCCCCAAGGAGTGGCATGGAAGTGAAATCGTTTTGTTTTTTAAGAAGGGTGATAACTCCCTTCTTAAAAATTATAGACCGATATCACTTCTAAGTCATATATACAAGCTGTTCTCGAGAGTCATGACGAACCGCCTCACTAAAAAGCTCGATGGATTCCAGCCACCGGAGCAGGCTGGGTTTCGAAGAGGATTTAGCACCATAGACCACATTCACACTATAAGGCAAGTTGTACAGAAGACCCATGAGTACAACCAGCCACTGTGCCTTGCCTTTGTGGACTATGAGAAAGCTTTTGACTCGGTTGAAACCTGGGCTGTACTGGAAGCTCTGCAGCGATGTCAGGTCGATTGGCGATACGTCGAAGTGTTGAGAGGATTATACGACGCCGCCTTTATGTCCGTTCTGGTTCCGGGAGGTCAAACAAGACCAATCCAATTGCATCGAGGAGTGAGACAGGGGGATGTCATTTCCCCGAAACTATTCACTAATGCTTTGGAGGACGTCTTTAAGACTTTAAACTGGACAAAATGTGGCATAAACATTAACGGCGAGTATCTCTCACACCTTCGTTTCGCCGACGATATCGTTATTCTGGCCGAGTCGTTGGAGGGCTTGCAGGAGATGCTGCACAGTCTAAATGAATCTTCCCGACGTGTGGGTCTTAGGATGAACTTGGACAAGACGAAAGTCATGTTCAACGAACACGTTCTCCCTAGGCCGGTTAACGTTGATGGCATAACTCTCGAAGTCGTGCAAGAGTATGTCTATCTTGGGCACACTTTGCAGCTAGGTCGACATAACTTCGAGAGAGAAACCGATAGGAGGATTCAATTGGGATGGGCAGCATTCAGGAAGCTTAGCCATATTCTCACGTCGTCTATACCGCAGAGTTTGAAGACGAAAGTCTTCGACCAATGCGTTCTCCCCGTGATGACCTACGGGGCTGAAGCGTGGCCTCTAAATATAGGACTGGTCCGCAAGTTTGCCGTAGCTCAACGTGCTATGGAGCGTGCTATGCTGGGTGTTTCTTTGACAGATAGGATTCGGAAGGAAGACATCCGTCAGAGAACTAAGGTAACCGATATCACGCAAAGAATCAGCTCGTTGAAGTGGCAGTGGGCTGGTCACACACTCAGAAGAACGGATGGCCGATGGGGCAATAAGGTTCTAGAGTGGAGGCCACGTTTAGGTAGACGAAGTGTTGGTCGGCCATTGACCAGGTGGGAAGACGATCTCCGTGCGGTGGCCGGTCCGTGTTGGATGCGAGTGGCAAGGGATCGGCCATCTTGGCGTTCATTGAGGGAGGCCTATGTACAGCAGTGGACGGATAGAGGCTGATGATGATGATGATGATGATATATATATATATATATATAAATATATTGCATTATCTGATATAAATGAATCAAACGTCATATAAACGTCAAATAGCGTCTCGTAACGGTGTGGCGAGTTCAGAAATTTTATCTCATCTAAAAATATGCGTACCGCGCTAAAATAAGTTTTCGCTTCAAAAATATTATCAAGAGTGCCAAAAATGTACGAGAGTGAGAAAAACCAATATCAATTAGTTACATAAAATTCCACTGTAATCGAGTCAAATCGTGCGCTAGTGTAGCGTACAAGATTACCGATTGACAAGTTCCCGATCCCAATCCTAAATTCCAAATAGGATCAAGTGTCAAGAGTAAGCACGCTGGTCTCTTTCCATGAACGCCAAGATGGCAGATCCCGTGTTAACCGCATCAAACCAGGACGGAGATCATCATACCATCTTTTTGGAGGTCTAATATATATATTATCTTGTTACTTGTAAACAATTTCGCAATCAGTAGATGGTGGTAGAAATAACAAATATATTTATAATACATTTGCTTTATTCGAATACAAAATAATTATGCTGTTCAGATGTCCCACATCTGTCCACCGTCCCACGATGGTTTGTTTGAGTGTACTCTTAATCGCCCCAAATACTTACAAAATAAAAACAACAGGTTTGATACGATGTTTATATAACAATATTTAAATATTTAAAGGGCTCTGGTTAAACAAATAAAACAACAGAAATATTTAAACAAACACTTTATTTGATCTCCAAAATTATTGTATCAAATATTTTATTTTGCTTTGCTACAAACAATTGCCTAGCTTTTAAGTGGTTGAGTTGGGTTTAAGCCCCTATCCATCTTTCTGGTTTCGCTATAATTATCCTATGCCACTTATCTTGTTAAAATTACTACATCACTAGTGGACAAGAGAAACATTGTGAAAATATCTGCGTATTTAAAAGGAGTCTTTAGAGGAGAGAAATACCGTTAAATACTTGCCTTGCCTTACTTCGATAAACCCCTAGTCGTTTTCACCTTACTCTACCTCCCTACCCTAGTAGATAGTCCAACAGAGGGACGTATTTAAGTCACTTATATACTCATCAATAATTTGCTTAAATTTGTCCTAAGAGATACTAAATACAGTAAAAGAATTGTCAAAAAAGTGTTTTAAGCAATACCCCTTAGGACAAAACAAGAAAGTGCTTTTAGTGAGATTGTTGCGTTGTACATAACAATATCATCATATTTATGGGTACGTGATTTATTTCCCCATATATTTAATCTAGGATGACATTAAGCTAATAGAGCGTGGGTTTAAATTCAGTCATGTTTTTAATAATATATCTTAGCGATATTCGTTCTGCCATCGTCATTTTGTTAAATGAATTTAATGTTATTTATTTAGATATTATGGAGATAATATAAAATAATATTTAGGATTGTCTTATGTACCTCTATATTAAAAAAAAATCTTTTTAAAAGAAATATATAGGTAGGGAAAACTTACCACAGGACCAGATTGACGTGGTGTGAAAGCGTCCATAGATATATATTATATTATTATTATTATTATAGGGAAGTTAATCCTTTTTTGTAATACAAGTTACCTAAACATTTCATCAAAGCTTAAAAATATTCGCACCTGACATTTTTATGTTCTAACAAACTAGTTATTTTATTCTTATCGTTTATCTTAACTAAACAACTTACAGTACATTTAAATGTATTTTATATACCTACATAGGTCTTAACATTGTTTTTAAAGGTTTTTTTTTTCTTTAACGCCGGGAAATGCTCTGAGGCATCCCGCGGGGGAGTGGGTCTCCCCACGCGGATATGTGGGACTCGCTGCGCCCGAAAGCTGGTAAGTAGACGCAGCTCTACCCAATAAAATCCAGCGAGTGCCCCACCGTCACGTCAAGTCCTGAACCGTGGTGAGGGTTTTTAGAGGATTGCCGTGGTCGTATGCCACTTTGTTCTAGAGATTAGGTAACACTAAAGATTGTAAGTATTATTTTGTTGGGGTAAGTAGTTTAGACATTATGAGCGGACAGATGAACATGTACATACATACATATACAATTCATTCCGGTCAAAATCATAACCCTCCTTTTTGCTTCACCGCAGTCGGGTAGAAATACGAATAAAACTTCAGATCCAATCATAGGATTACCATATTTTATTTCTCTACTGAACTTGTGTTTGTGTATGAATTTCTAATGCGAAGTAGGGAAACCCTTTCCTTTGATCGCGAAAAAAACTGGCAACGGGATAACTTGGCTAAATAAGTCCGTAACTATTCCAAAACAGTTCCAAAGACAACGTAACATATTGTTGTTGAAATAACTACTTTGAAAGAACTAACACGTTGCTGGTGAGTAAAAAAAGTGCGTGCGTACAAAGTACACATGTCAGAAGTAAAACTTATTTGGCAAACTAATTTTTAAATCTCGTTTATATATACTAATCTAAAGCTTTAAATTTCCGAGACTTGCAATGCGATGTTCGCTCTATCTCACTTTCTCTCTCGAACTTTCTCACTCGCTTGCTCCCTACTCTCACTCCATGGCTATGTGCTTCATACTACGTTCGCCCTTTCTCACACTCTCTCAATCGGTCTCAATTACTCTCTCCCTCTTCTTGTACATAAAAGTTGCACATTAATTTGTTACGTTTCATCCGTAAAAATCTCACCCTTATGCGTGCAAAGAAGTTTCACTTCAAAAACTTTAAATTTCACATCTGTTCCGTTTCTATGATTGTTGAAAGTAATTCAGTTGCTCCACACTAATTACTAAGTACGACCACTATATGAAACCAGCAAGCTACGGCATTTCCAAACTGCTACGACTTAGGGACCTTCAAGAAAAGATCATACTTATATTTGAAAGGCAACGCACGGTCTGCAAATGATGTAGCGCGTGTCTATGGATGTCGCTTATCACTTACCTCTTCTATATATAAAATTACTAAGTACATGAAACAAAGATTTTAACCCACATACATACCAACAAGAAGTCTGAAAAATAAATAAAAATTTACGTTTGTGAGTTGAGTGAGTTACTTTTTTCTTGTGTAACAGGGAAAAATCAGCAGTGATACTTTTATTTTTATCTTAAAGCATCGACAACGCATAAACGGTTTGGCTGGGCTAGCTTTAGAATCTAGATCAACTTTCTTGTAATTATGTGTCATGCTGGCCTCTTACCTTTATCTTTCATACTTCAAAGTAACGAAAAATGAAAAGACTGGCAGCCATAGACATAATTGAGTTATAAGTTTTCACTTTTATCGGTATAAAAGTGAAAACTTAAATCTCAATTAAGATGTCTTAAATGTCACATCGGAAGCGTTCGGATAATGCGAGTTCCATGATTTTTGTTCACTCAAAAAGTGCTCAATTCACAGAACTTTTCACTTAAAAAATATAACGTACGTTTTTCTTACGGTTTTAGTCTTTTTTTTTCAGTTTGGTAGCGCGGAAAAATTCCTATCTCCTAAACCCTATCTATCTCCTAAGCCTGCCGTAAAGAACTTCGTCCCAAAAATATATTTAAAAGACATTATACATTTCATGGACATGACAGTCTTTAGATATGTTTTTTTTTTGTAGATTTGTAAGTCGCTTTCACGTAAGCGGTTTAACATAATAATATATAACTTTACATCACAATCGATTTTTACCCGGATAACATATGTGAGATATGTGAATTTAAGCAAACTTATATAATTGTTTAAGTTTCTACACTCATGCATGCTCTGCCAGACGATATTAATTATTATACCGTAGCTTCCAAAGATAAGCATAGAGCATTTTAGCAGAGGAAACTTAAAATTAAGTAATTGAGATGAAATAACTTCGTGGTCGTTATTTTCATCCTTTTTCCATTCTTACATAGGCCTCTATTAATGAACGTCAAGACGGCCGATCCTCCGCCATCCGCATCCAACGAGGACCGGCCACTGCGTGGAGATCGTTGTCCCTAGTTCTTTTGTTATCTAGTTGGACATTATCTATCCTCCGTCTTTCTGAACGTGAATTCCAGTCTTGAACGCTATTAGCCCAACAGCCGTTGGTAGATGGCCCAACTACTTACTTATATATTTTTTTCAGACTTCATAGTAATCGTGGTTATGGAGTTTATACTGCTATTTTGATTATGGAACATCATATTTTCGTAGGATAATTGGAAGTATGGAACATAATACCTTCTCCAACAATTACCTACTTATTTAGTATTATGAATTTGTTCTCAAGTAGCGAATGAGCTTGTAAAAGTTGTTGTTGTAAAGGTCTTTATTGGAAAGTATAGATGAAGCAAACTTACAGAAAGTCGACATAAGAAGCGAGTTGTACTCGAGCTTACTTGGGTTAATAATTGCAAACAATAAAAATTTGCCCCGCATAGTTATAGGTGACAAAAGCTTAACGCTTAACGCTTATGAGAGTGTATATTTTTATAAAATGACTAGTGGCACCGACAGACGTTGTCTTGTACAAAATTCTTTTTTTTTTTTCATCCCCTTGAACTCACACAAAAAAAAATCATCAAAATCGATCCAGCCGTCTAGGAGGAGTTCAGTGACATACACACGCACACAAGGAATATATATATAAAGATTTACCCACGTCATTATCATCAGCCTCTTGCCATCCACTGCTGGATAAAATCCTCTTTACTTGAGCTTTACTTGGTTCTTATTATATTATAATAAACATGATGTTCTAAAAAACACATAAAATTAAGAACACGTTTCTTATATATAAAAGAAATCATTTATCTGGTTATTTTCTGGAAAATAACACTTTTAGTCAATATCCATATTAAGGATAGTTAAAAGACAACGAAGGAGACCGACGAGCGGTTGATAGAGAGCCGATGAGGCCTCTCCCTGGAGGCAACGAACAGGGATGCATAGGAGGCGCTACTTAATGCGCTTCCAGTAACACCCTCGTGCTCGTGTTGGGTCAGTATGGGAACCTGGCCCAGGCCGGGCAGTCCCCCCTTACTAGGAGTAGTCTGACCTTAGCCGCGGCCAGCCTGTCGCTGAGGTACCTGTTGCTTGCAGATCCGAGACTCAAAAAGCGGCTCAAGGCACTCGCAGGGGTTTTAGTTTAGTCAGTGCACTCCGAAGTGAGAATCCCACATAGGATCATGAACTCACCTGAGGTACCCTCGTTACATGCTAAAAAGCATTTCCCTGCGTCATCAAAACATTTAACATAAAACATAAAAGAAAATGGATAGGACGGTAAATACATAAGTAGTGCAATTAACTCGAATGTGGATATCACTACGTTAGGATTAGGACCTACGTGCTAGCTTTGTGGTTGGCCTATTTCCTGCCACCTACGGTGTTTCCGAACCGATACGACTTAGGGACCTTCAAGAAAAGAGCTAATCCACTGGTGTAGCGGGTGTCTGTGGATGTCGCTCTTCACTTACCATCAGGTGAACCGACTATCCGTTTGCCCCCTCTTCTGCATAAAAAAAAAGTTGTTTTAATATTAGTAGACATGGTACATGACCATATGATCATGATTACAAGTGGTCTATGTTGCTCATAAGCCTTATGTTTCATGTTAGTAATTAAATATCATTATATAATATACTAGCTGTTGCCCGCAGCTTCGTCCGCGTTAACTTAGATTTACAGCCGTACGCGGTTTGATGATGATTATTTTAATAGCCTAAGTTACTACTCATAACATCAGATATCTGTCAGTAAAGTCCCATCCAAATCAGCCCAGCAGTTTGAGAGATTAGCCGAAACAAACAGACAGACAAACAGACAAAAATTTAAAAAAATGTTATTTTGGTATAAGTACCGTGTATACATCCATATTATGCATTCAATAAAAAGCGGTTATTTTAATATTATGAACAGACACTCCAATTTTATTTATTATACTGACTAGCCGTCGAGGTGCCCGTTTGTTTTCTAGATCCGGGGCACCTCACCAAAGGCGGCATTGGTGACACTCGCCGGGTTTTAGTGGGTAGAGCTGCGTCCACTTACCAGCTTTCGGGCGCAGCGAGGCCCACACACCCGCGTGGGTAGAACCCACTTTTATGAAAAAAACTTACAAGTAAGTTTTTTTCATAAAAAGTATCCTATGTTACTTCTAATACCTCCAAGAATATGTGTACAAAGTTTAATGATGATCAGTTAAGTAGTTTTCGCGTGAAAGCGTAGCAAAGAAATTTACTTTCACATTACTTACAGCACAGCTGTGTCATGAACAAGGCAATATCACATAATTTTAAAATATCGAGCTCGACATGTAAACAACCTTTTTGTTCTTTAACGCCAGGAAATGATTTTAGGTATCCCCCGGGGGGGGGGGGAGTGGGTTCTACCCACGCGGGTGTGTGGGCCTCGCTGCGCCCGAAAGCTGGTAAGTGGACGCAGCTCTACCCACTAAAACCCGGCGAGTGCCACCAATGCCGCCTTTGGTGAGGTGCCCCGGATCTAGAAAACAAACGGGCACCTCGACGGCTAGTCAGTCTCGCAAGGGACCGACGCCACCTCTACAGAGGTGAGGTTCCCGTCCTCGCCCCTTGCCCCAGCTCTTTTGTCCCCTCTTCTCATAAGAGGGTTACAAAGAGCCCCTTCGGCTCAATTAGCTTCGCCCAAGGTGCAGTGGCTCACCCTAGGCTTCTGAGCCCCACCGCCACGTCAAGGCCTGAACCATGGTGGGTACATGTAAACGACTTAAATAAATTGATGCCAATTTCAAATAAAGACAAAAACGTACGGGATCTGGTTCAACGCACTACAATTATAATGAAACCTATACAAAAATGTAAAGAGTATTCTAAAAATATTCACAAAGGGCTAACAGATGAGATGCCGGGGGGATAAAGTAGAGAATAAAACGCAGTTAACGCGACATTTAACCAGATAAAAATGTACAATAGAAAAATGTTTTGAAAGTCGTAGGAAATAGCTTACCGGGGGGAGGAATGCGCTTATTACGCCCGTGTGCACGGGCATCTACATAATATTTATTGAAGAGTAATTCTGCTAAAACCCTCCTCGCCTGATTTCGAGGAGACTCATGCCCAGCAGTGGGACATATAAGGGTGGATCTATACAGATAAATAAAATTGGAGTGTCTGTTCGTAATATTAAAATAACCGCTTTTTATTGAATGCATAATATGGATGTATACACGGTACTTATACCAAAATATTTTTTTTTTTATTTTTGACTGTTTGTCTGTCTGTTTGTTTCGGCTAATCTCTCAAACTGCTGGGCTGATTTGGATGGGACTTTACTGACAGATATCTGATGTTATGAGTAGTAACTTAGGCTATTAAAATAATCATCATCAAACCGCGTACGGCTGTAAATCTAAGTTAACGCGGACGAAGCTGCGGGCAACAGCTAGTATATAATGATATTTAATTACTAACATGAAACATAAGGCTTATGAGCAACATAGACCACTTGTAATCATGATCATATGGTCATGTACCATGTCTACTAATATTAAAACAACTTTTTTTTTATGCAGAAGAGGGGGCAAACGGATAGTCGGTTCACCTGATGGTAAGTGAAGAGCGACATCCACAGACACCCGCTACACTAGTGGATTAGCTCTTTTCTTGAAGGTCCCTAAGTCGTATCGGTTCGGAAACACCGTAGGTGGCAGCTGATTTCATATATTAGTCGTGCGAGGCAGGAAATAGGCCAACCACAAAGCTAGCACGTAGGTCCTAATCCTAACGTAGTGATATCCACATTCGAGTTAATTGCACTACTTATGTATTTACCGTCCTATCCATTTTATTTTATAAATGTTTTGATGACGCAGGGAAATGCTTTTTAGCATGTAACGAGGGTACCTCAGGTGAGTTCATGTACCTATGTGGGATTCTCACTTCGGAGTGCACTGACTAAACTAAAACCCCTGCGAGTGCCTTGAGCCGCTTTTTGAGTCTCGGATCTGCAAGCAACAGGCACCTCAGCGACAGGCTGGCCGCGGCTAAGGTCAGACTACTCCTAGTAAGGGGGGACTGCCCGGCCTGGGCCAGGTTCCCATACTGACCCAACACGAGCACGAGGGTGTTACTGGAAGCGCATTAAGTAGCGCCTCCTATGCATCCCTGTTCGTTGCCTCCAGGGAGAGGCCTCATCGGCTCTCTATCAACCGCTCGTCGGTCTCCTTCGTTGTCTTTTAACTATCCTTAATATGGATATTGACTAAAAGTGTTATTTTCCAGAAAATTACCAGATAAATGATTTCTTTTATATATAAGAAACGTGTTCTTAATTTTATGTGTTTTTTTAGAACATCATGTTTATTATAATATAATAAGAACCAAGTAAAGCTCAAGTAAAGAGGATTTTATCCAGCAGTGGATGGCAAGAGGCTGATGATAATGACGTGGGTAAATCTTTATATATATATTTCTTGTGTGCGTGTGTATGTCACTGAACTCCTCCTAGACGGCTGGATCGATTTTGATGATTTTTTTTGTGTGAGTTCAAGGGATGACAAAAAAAAAGAATTTTGTACAAGACAACGTCTGTCGGTGCCACTAGTCATTTTATAAAAATATACACTCTCATAATCGTTAAGCGTTAAGCTTTTGTCACCTATAACTATGCGGGGCAACTTTTTATTGTTTGCAATTATTAACCCAAGTAAGCTCGAGTACAACTCGCTTCTTATGTCGACTTTCTGTAAGTTTGCTTCATCTATACTTTCCAATAAAGACCTTCACAACAACAACTTTTACAAGCTCATTCGCTACTTGAGAACAAATTCATAATACTAAATAAGTAGGTAATTGTTGGGGAAGGTATTATGTTCCATACTTCCAATTATCCTACGAAAATATGATGTTCCATAA
Organism: Helleia helle; assembly: GCA_963853865.1. Classification (NCBI taxonomy): domain Eukaryota; kingdom Metazoa; phylum Arthropoda; class Insecta; order Lepidoptera; family Lycaenidae; genus Helleia; species Helleia helle. Next base: position 9,773,811 of record OY971433.1, on the reverse strand, counting down.
TCAAAATAGCAGTATAAACTCCATAACCACGATTACTATGTCTGTCTAGTCTGAAAAAAAAATATAAGTAAGTAGTTGGGCCATGTACCAACGGCTGTTGGGCTAATAGCGTTCAAGACTGGAATTCACATTCAGAAAGACGGAGGATAGATAATGTCCAACTAGATAACAAAAGAACGAGGGACAACGATCTCCACGCAGTGGCCGGTCCTCGTTGGATGCGGATAGCGGAGGATCGGCCGTCTTGACGTTCATTAATAGAGGCCTATGTAAGAATGGAAAAAGGATGAAAATAACGACCACGAAGTTATTTCATCTCAATTACTTAATTTTAAGTTTCCTCTGCTAAAATGCTCTATGCTTATCTTTGGAAGCTACGGTATAATAATTAATATCGTCTGGCAGAGCATGCATGAGTGTAGAAACTTAAACAATTATATAAGTTTGCTTAAATTCACATATCTAGCATAAATTATGTTACCTCTTCAACTGCACTTAAAACTTAACTGCAATAAAACTTATTTTAGACACTTATATCTACGGAGGAATATGACTAAATTATATAATACCGAATAATTAACTGATACCTTCGACTTAATAACAAAAAAATAGCCCAACCAGTCACAGGGACTGCCGCTAGAAGTGAAAACAAAACAATTAAATTCAAATACCTATAGTACAGGCTGTAAAATATTATGACAACCTACACAATTTAAACGGCGCACAAAATGGCCGCATGACATTGACATTTCAGTGTGTTTGACGATTGGTTATGTAAACAAATATTGCATAATCTTCGTCATATAAACGTCAAATAGCGTCTCATAACGGTGGTAGCAGTGTCGCGAATCCATAGATTTTATCTCATCTAAAAATATGCGTAGTACCGCGCCTAAAGAAGTTTTCACTTAAAAATGTGATCATATTAAGTAGAAGTTTTCCCCTAAGATTATGATCCGGGTAAAAATCGATTGTGATGTAAAGTTATATATTATTATGTTAAACCGCTTACGTGAAAGCGACTTACAAATCTACAAAAAAAAACATATCTAAAGACTGTCATGTCCATGACATGTTTAATGTCTTTTAAATATATTTTTGGGACGAAGTTCTTTACGGCAGGCTTAGGAGATAGGGTTTAGGAGATAGGAATTTTCGATATTTTAAAATTATGTGATATTGCCTTGTTAATGACACAGCTGTGCTGTAAGTAATGTGAAAGTAAGTTTCTTTGCTACGCTTTCACGCGAAAACTACGTAACTGATCATCATGAAACTTTGTACACATATTCTTGGAGGTATTAGAAGTAACATAGGATACTTTTTATAAAAAGTATCCTATGTTACTTCTAATACCTCCAAGAATATGTCCTGCGCCGAGGAAGTCACGGGCACCAGCTAGTTTTATATATTCTGATGTTCAAAGTAAATATTATTTCTATTTATTTCTATTATTTTATGGATGTTTATTCAAAACTAAACCAGCGAGATTCCTTGTCTGTTAGCCAAAGTACGTGATGTCTTCAATCGATCAATTTATCATTTAGCACCGCTACATTCTCAACAAACATCTACCATAATTTATATAATGTGTTTGTATATTTCACTATCCTATATTTGATCAAAGCATATTTATTTAGTGGGTGTTCAAGTAAACAAATCATGCTTATAATTTTTTTCTACTACGTTGTTTCACGGTTTTCGAAACAAGTCGGAACATCATCAATAGTACGTCTGCCAGTTTGTATATACGAGAAACAAAAAAAAAAAATAGTAAACATAAACGGCCTTATTACAAAATGCGGTTTAACTATAAACCTGGTTTAAACTTGGTTCGTGGTTTTGCGATAAACCATGGACTATATCATGCTCTAACGACAAACCTTGCTAAACCATCAATAAATCGGATCGGTCAAAGTTTCTCTTATAAGTTATATTATCTTTTCATCATTGTGTTGTTGTTTTTAATCAAACATGTATATTAACATGGTTTATTTAATTGATACTACTTAATTGGCACTCGAATTCACAGATCGTTTTTTGTTGGTCCATTACAATAAATTATTAAAATTACTAAGGAAGGCTTCCCCACTTACCACAGAGCTGGCGTCTCGCTTACTTAATATTGTTAAAATTTGTTTGAGTGATAGGAATTAGCATAATTTGTAAGTTTTTGTTATGTTTATTTGATTTTGTTATTTTTCTTTTGAAAATGTAATCGAGCGACATGTTCACTCAGTGAACAAGCTCATTAAATAAAGATTTAAAAAAAAAAATTACTAAGGAAGGTAAACAGGAGGAAACTGTTCTACTATAGACTTTAATTCCAAAGCTAAATGATTTTTTTTCAACTTGCGGCTTTATTTAATTTTATGGTTTCATAATATAGTAACGCGTGAGAATGATACGTTTCAGTCATCGAACATAATATAACGAGATAGAGTGGTAATTTTAGCCATAGAATTCCGAAACTGGTATGTGATTTGGCACTGACGTAATAGTAATTAAATAAACTAGTAATCTGTGTGTACGTCCCATCGGCTTATCATCCATCAATGGCTATCTGTCGGCCAATCAGAGCGCAGAACCAGCACAGCATCGCAGCACAAATTTGGCGGCATTAGTTTTCATACAAAATTACCGCTCTATTCCGGTTATATAGTCGATGTTTTATATCGTTTTTTAAAGATTTGTAATACGAACAAATTTAAACCATGGTTCTGCACATAATCCTGGACTTGATAGTGCAGGTTTAAACCAAGGTTTATCTAGTTTTTTTAATAAGACTGAAGAAGTTTAATGTAATATAGATCATCATTTAAGTGAAAGTATTGAATGTGAATGAACATGGATGGAAAGATACCTTAAAAAGTATCGAAATTCAATAAATACGTCATTATTATGTTGCTATTACTTGTTCTATATCTAATATATAAAATTTTCGTGTCACGGTGTACGTAATTGAACTCCTCCGAAATGGCTCGACCGGCATGAGAATTCATGAAATTTTGTATGCATATCGGGTAGGTCTGAGAATCGGTCAACATCTATTTTTCATCCCCCTAAATGTTAAGGGTGGTCCACCCCTCAAATTTTAAAAGTTACCGCGGGCGAAGCTGCGGGCAACAGCTAGTTATTCATAAAATATTGATTTATTCATCACAATGGTGAAAAAAACGAATCTTCTCACCTTTGAAGTCTGGATGCTTATATGAGTTGTTAGATACAATGCACAGAAAAGATTTTACAAATTTGAAGCAAGTTTTAATATCAAAGGTAAATTAAAAAAAAATCAGAAACCTGCAAATATTAAATTTAATATTTGCAGCGTTCTGAATTAATACGAGATACAGTTATTTAATTAGCTTTCACAATATTAATTTCAAAAGAGATATTGTGTAACGTAGTTTCGTATGGCGCGTGGCGTAACTTATGCATATCTTAAAAATTTTATTAAATTACGTCTGTATTTTATATGAAACTTCGCCTGCGTCTACATGGGTATCTTATTGCTTATTTCTTCTAATAAAGGTTGGCTGTATTTTCGGAAAAAAAGCACAGGCGGTGTAATTACTGGCACCGAGACAAGTTTATGTCTCAAGATAGGTAACACATGAATGAGTTACTGAGCTATTTTTTATTGCTCTGAGGCATCCCGCGGGGCAGTAGGTCTCCCCACGCGGCGAGTGCCACCAATGTCGCCCTTATTGATTTACCCCGGATCTAATGAACAGACAGGGCACCTCGACGGCTAGTCAGTTCCCCAAGGGATCGACAACTCCACAGAGGGGTTGTCCTGCACTCACGCTCGCCGGGTATTCGTGGGTAGAGCTGCGTCCACTTACCACCTTTCGGGTGCAGCGAGTCCCACATACCCGTAAGGGGAGTCCCCACTCCTCCGCGTGATGCCTCAGAGCATTTCCCGGCGTAAAATAAATAAAAAAAAGTAGAAAGACGTTCTCCGTGCAGTTGCCGCTCCGTGATCGTTCGTCTTGGCGTTCATTGAAGGAGGTATAATGTGCAGCAGTGGACGGATAAAGGCTGATGATGATGATGATGAAATGCTAAGTAGTGCTAGTAAGTGCCCTTACAATCCTGAGTAAAAGTATTTCAGTACAGACTGTGATAATATGCTAAATGACACTTAGGCGATAAACACATGGTACCGCGCACCGCCGCGGTAGGCGGAGGCGATAAAGCGGATTTCGTAGCGGTGCTCCGTGCGGTAAGGCGGTTTACGCGCGGATGGATTTAACGCGGTTTTGACCAGTTTGAACAATTTCTTCCCATTGTTTCATTTTAAACAGTCTATCACTATATTGTGTGCTTTTCATGTCCCAGAGAGCAAATCAATTTCAATCTCCGAAATAAACTTTTCGACATCGAATTCTATTTTTCAATTGCAATGCATCCTGCACCCACGATGATCCGCGCGGTGGAGCGGCGCCCCGTGTGTGAGGCGCCGCTCCACCGCGCGGACGGCAGCGTGGAGGGGCGGTGGCGATGAGAGCAGTGAGGCGCCGCTCCACCGCGCGGTCGGGCGTTGTACGTGTGTTAGGCATCTTCGGATTTATTAGAGGCCAATGCGACATGAGATCCGCTTCACCGCCTACCGCGGCTGTGCGCGGTGCCGTGTGTTAGCCGCCTAAGCGATTGTCTAAAAATATCCAAATATTAAATAAATGTACATATTGGCCAGAAATCACACTACGTTAACCTAGCCCCGTGGTAATGTCGTTAGAACTTGTTTTACAGATGGATTCGAACCCGTGACTAGTAGTAATAGAGAAAATATTAAAAGTAAAAAAAGAAATACTAAGAAAGTGGAATCTTATTTCATTTATAAAGAGGCTATTTCATATTTTATTTCATTTATTTCATCGAAAAACTACTTGTAGTTTCTGCTCTAGTTGTTATATTGTCCATGATAGGATTTAGGTAGGCTTAGTTAATTGTTTGATTAATCTTAATTAAAGATTATTCGGGGTGCGGTTTCGATATTATTGTTAGTTAATTTCGTTTCTCAAATAATTACTTTAGTTTCATTGAAGTGCTACATCAATATTTGGTTAGTAATCTTGACTAATATTATAAATTGTGCAAATGTTAGTTTGTTTGTTTGTAACGCTTTCACGCCTAAAACACTGAACCAATTTTGAATATTTTTGACGGCTGCATGGGTACCACCATCATGCTTGTTACTCTCGTGAAACAGCTTTGCTGTGTGTCGGAGAGAAGGGCAAGACAGGCAGTGTAATTACTGACACCGAGACTTAACATCTTATGTCTCAGGATAGGCAACACATAGATGAGTTGCCTGGGCTCGTTCCAGATAAACTAGTTTATGTTCATGGGCGACGTCGACCACTTGCCATCAGGTGGCACGTTTGCCAGTTTGCCTATCAAACTAACATAAAAAAGCTACATTATCGGCGAATAATATAGCCTATATGTTACCCAATATTGCCACGGCAACGGGAATTAAGCGAGAGAAATTGCGAGGTGCTGCTATTAACTTTATGAAGAAGCATCAAAGGCTTTTTAGAGGGGTTGTTCCGGACCACAGAACAATCCCTCCCAACTTCATAACAAAAACAAGTTTTATAAAGGTGTAAAAACAGACCTACTCCTCTTTTATCATCAAAGTGTAACACGCAATAATGTATATTATAATATTATCTGTACCTACATATAGGTATGTACATTGTAAAGGAATAATAGAATTATTTTTCATATCTTTCAAATGGTGACGATATGTCTACCAAACCAAGAAACATTATACTTAGAACAGGAACGTAAAAGGTGAATCCTTACCTTACGAGTTAATTTTACAAATTATCTTAATACTATTTTTAAACACTGTATGATGTTAATCTATTGCAATTTTAGTTCGAAAATTATATGAATTTAACAATCAATTATGCGAGAGCATTTCTATCATTGTATATTCTTCATAAATGATTATTATTAAAATAAACTGTGGATTTACCCTTGACACTCGATCCTATTGAAATTTAGGATTGGGGTCGAGAACCTGTCAGTCGGTACTCTTGTGCGCTACACTATCGCATTTGACTCGATCACAGTGGAATTTTATGTAACTAATTGAAATTGGTATTTCTCAATCTCGTACATTTTTCGCACTCTTGGCAATATTATAATTTAAATAATATAAAAAGTTTATTCTATTCTATTCTATTCTATTAATAACCCCAACCCGACGCCAGGAGGCCATGGGGTCGCAGACTTCACGTTTGGCGGGGTGCAACCCACCACTATATCAAACCATAAGTGAGCCAAACTGGCTCACACTAATCCGATGTAGCATTAGGGCCTTTGGGCGCTAGCATAGATCGTTCCAAAAAAAGACAATATTTTGTCGTTGACGTATCGATTTCGGAATCGAGTTTAGGATCGAATGAAAAATTTACACAGTTCATAAATATTCTGTGAATATTTCAATCGTCTGCCTGTTGCGGTTATAAATATCGAGTAAAGAACCGGCAAAAAATCACGTTTGTTATAATATGGCGTCCCAATAATCATCGCATTCTGTTTTTAGTATTTGTTTTTATAGCGGTAACAGAAATACATCATCTGTGAAAATTTTAACTATCTAACAATCACGGTTCATGAGATAAAACTTGGTGACAGACGGATGGACCACGAAGTCTCAGCAATAGGGTGTCCGTTTTATCCTTTGGGCACGGAACTCTAAAAAGGTTTATGTTTTGAATTTTATAAATTTGTAAAAAAGTTGAATCGTGTAGCCCGGTAATGTATTTTACACAAATTTCACTACCGGGCTACCTACACAATTCTACTTTGAAGAAAAAAAATATTTTTTAGGTAATACATAGTTTTAATAATAACTCAGTAATACAGAGTTTATTATAAAGGCAAAGATTTTATGATTCTGAATTGAACTTAAAATTGTATCCAATAATTGGAAACAATATTTTTTTTACAGATTCGGATTTTATAATTTATCGGTTCACCTGGTATGGTATGGTAAGTGATCAGTGACAACCATAGACACAGATACCAGAGGATTAGCAGGCTCATTGCCGGCCTTTCAAATATATTTATTACTAATTATTATTACTCAATCTTTCTATGTACAGTAATATTGTACGCAAATATAGAACAATACCGTGTAATGAACACTTCATGGCGAAACTCTTTCTAATCAATAAGCGTATCAAATGTAATATCAGATTCTAAGGTTTGATTTTGATTCGTTTAAAATGTATTTATTGTAACAATGAATACTAAATTATGAAGAAAACTCTATGCTTTACGTCAAAATAGATTCGATGACGAAATCTATGCAGCGAGTAGTTGTGCATGATCTCCGTGAAGTGGCCGGTCCGTGTTGAATGCGGTGGCAAGGGATCGGACGTCTTGGCGTTCATTGAGGGAGGCCTATGTTCAGCAGTGGATCGATAGAGGCTGATGATTTGCGGTCACTGGAAGTGACCGGTGTCAGTTGATGAATACAGCCTGACAATGATAATTTAAAACTAAGTACCTAAAACCCTTTCCTCCACTCGGATCAATCCTAACTGAAATTTCTACATTTATCAAGTCTATATTTTGTCAATCGAAGTTTGAATCACGAGAAAAATTGTTTTCACTTTCTCTGTACCCACACACACACCTTCAGTACGGAACAGACCCATATCGCCCTTTTTTTTTTCTTTAACGCCGGGAAATGCTCTGAGCCATCCCGCGGGGGAGTGGGTCTCCCCACGCGGGTATGTGGGACTCGCTGCGTCCGAAAGCTGGTAAGTGGACGCAGCTCTACCCACTAAAACCCGGCGAGTGCCACCAGGCGGCCCTTTGGTGAGGTGCCCCGGATCTAATAAACAAACAGGGCACCTCAACGGCTAGTCAGTCCCTCAGGGGACCGACGCCACCTCCACAAAGGGGTTGTCCCGCACCACAGAACAACCCCTCCCAACGTCGGGACAGTACAATGGGGTGAGATTCCCAACCTCGCCCCCTTGCCCCCTGCTCTTTTGTCCCCTCTTCTTACAAGAGGGTTACAAAGAGCCCCTTCGGCTCAATTAGCTTCGCCCAAGATGCAGCGGCTCACCCAAGGCTACTGAGCCCCGCCGCCATGTCAAGGCCTGAACCATGGTGGGGCATTGGTGAACTATGGCTCAACACCCTCCTGCTTGATTTCGAGGAAGAGACACGTGCCCAACAGTGGGACACATAACAACCCTTACATTTTATCCTATTATTATTTGATTATATTATTATACCTTTGTTGTGAGACCTAGCTTCTTACCTTTTATGATTCTTTATCAATGGGAAATACCCACCCTTTGCAGGGTTTTCGTTTGACAGGCCGACAGACAGGCAAACAGGTAGACAACTGAGTTTTCCTATAAGGGTTCCGTTTTGTCATTTTGAGCAATAGAACCCTAAAAATGGCATGAATAGACAAGCCTTTGTGCTCACTTATTGAGGCAATTTCACATAACACAGGCCACATGTAGCCGTTGAACATTGTTTTCAATTACACCGTAAAACGAGACAGGACTAATGACGTTCGGGTATCGATACGGATACTTGCGCTAATTGGAGCTAAATCCGTATTTAAATTAAATTTAAGTTCAGTTTTAACTCAGTCAGGATGTGCCTCATTTAGGCATAGTGCCTTTGTAAAATGAAAAACAGTATTTATGTAAGTAGTTGTGTACATAATATAGCAGACGATATATACAAGGTTGATAAAAGCGAGAGGCATTAAATTAAACCACGTATACTATGTACCATTTTCAGGCTATACACCAAAACTTAGACCAATAGAATCAATAGTTTAGTCACAGGATATTTTTAAAGTTTTAAAGCCGCTCCGGTTTGTTCGACCCGGTGAGACGCAACGTGCTGTGCGACGTTGCCTTTTAGATTCGAAGGACATTTTAAGAAGGTTTACAAAGAGTTGTTACGTTTTACTTTGACTATTCACGTATTTAAGTTCTTTGAAAAACTTTTTTTTATTGCTCTCCAACAATTTTTTTATAGTTTCGGATTAAGTGTAGTATATGTAGTTTAATTTAATGCCTCTCGCTTTTATCAACCTTGTATAATTAACTTTCTTTTCTTTTGCCCCGGGAAATAAAAAGGCATCCCGAGGGAGAGAGTAAAACCCGGCGAGTGCCACCAATGGCGCCTTTGGTGAGTTGCGGCGAATCTGTTAAGCAACAGGGCTCCTCGAAGGCTCGTCAGTCTCCCAAGTGACCGACCCGCACCAAAAAACAACCCCTCCCAACGTCGGGACAGTGACAGTGGGGTGAGGTTTGTATCCTCGCCCCTTGTCCCCCTGCTCTTTTGTCCCCTCTTCTAGGGGTATAACCTCTTAAAAAAGAGGGGCCCCTAAAAGAGGGGCTCTCTTAGGTACAAAGAGCAGCTTCCTTGGTTCAATTAGCTTCGCGCAAGGTTTACCTTAGGCTACTGAGCCCCACCACCGACACGCCAGCCACGACAAAGCTTTAAACATGGTGGGGAGAGCTTATTAACTTAACTAGCGCATCGGTGAACTATGGCCGAATACCCCCCTGCCTGATTTCGAGAAGGAAACTCGTGTCCAGCACTAGGACATATTAGGGTTGATATTATTATTTATTAAATATCTAGAACAGATATTTATATCATGCAATTACTTGTGCCCGGATTTAAGCCCACGACCACGCGTGGAGTGGTTTACTGACCATAATACCAAGTTGTCTTTGTTTGTTATTTCACGTCGATACAATATATTGATATTTTATTTTGGGTAGATAGCTTATGTACCGAAAAGAAATGTCTATCTTTAATTAAGAAATATCTATTATAACTACTTAAAATATAATATTTATCAGGGTTTTGAATTTAATTTCGCGGAACTCGATATTTCAGCATCTTCTACGAATGTCTCGCTCAGTCTTAGGAGCACTAAATAGACAGGAGAGTCAGCTTTAATGTGGAAATTCCTATAAAATTCCTCCACTCATTCTCTCGGAAGTAGAGAAAATAAACGAATGTCTGTCAGTTTTTCGGGCTTTTAATCGTAATTTATCATTTTTTTCGTTTGCACAATAAATAGATGAAATCGTTGGTTTGCAATATTTCAATAATAGCAAAGAGCAAATCAATTGACGAGTCAACTAGTTCTTATAATTAGTTAGATCAACGTTGATGAACTAATTTATCTGGCTCTATAAGTTTTTGAACTTTTAATTACGATAGGTTTCCTCACGATGTTTTTTTTTACCGTGATAACGTCTTATAAATCGATGAACACCGGCTGCATGCACGAAAAAGTATCACGTTCCATCTGATCCGAGCGTGCAAGCGAGAGTGAAATAAGCGATATAGGCACGATCAACCTAAGCGTTCGGCTTGTGACGCATTATAACGTTATCATGTAAAATTATCGCCCGTAAAGCGACTTTACAGACAACAAGTAAGCTTCTTCGATGAGCAAGCGATGTTAACATGATAAGGCGCCCAGTGAAATATATAAAAATGAAGAGCAGCTGACTGTATATTTCTCCCTCGGGCACATTCGGCGGCCCCGAGTTCACCCGATCGAGCCTTTCACCTCCGAGCGTGACGGATCAGCCTCACTCACAGCCTACAAAAATAATGTGTGTGCGGTGCACCAAAAGAAGTTTTCACTTCAAAAATGTTTATGATTCCTTGGTCATTCTCAAACCCGTGCCCTGTTGCTGACAGATCTGAGGCACCTCATCCGTGACCGATCTAGGGAGTCGTTTTTGGGTAGAGGTTGACTATACGAACACAGTCAGTATTAGTTATCCCACATACCTTTGTCCAGTTTCCACCCGCTGATAGTATGCGTGAAATGCATTTACCCTGCGAAAACAAAAATGCTCCAACTCTGATCGCCCGCGCTTCTCTTTTGGATTTATCACCTCAGGATATTTTTCAAATATACTTTCGGATACATATTTTTTCACCTACTCACATAATCAATTTTTATATTTAGTTATGATTTATAGGTTTTTTTGTTTACATATTTTATTTGTTGCTCAGATCAAGTGTTCGACAGCAGATATAAACACGTTCGGCAATTTCTGGACTCCGGCCAAATTGCTGTGTTGGTGATCCCTCAGAATAGACGCATAAACTAGTTATCGTTTTATTGTGATCTACTATGAATAGGGTTGACTAGAGTTAGTCAATAAAATTTCATTTTTATTGTATTTTTTGCGAATGAAAATTATGAAGGTGTGGGAGTGATCGCTGCATGGGTACTATCTTGCTTATTTCTTCCGTAAAAAAGCTTTGCTGTATTTTAGAGAGATGAGCAAGACTGCAGGCAGTATAATTACTGGCACCGAGACATAACATCTTATATCTCGGGATAGGTAACATATTTGAGTTGCCTGGGCTAGTTCCAGGTAAACTAGTTTATATTCATGAGCAACGGCGACCACTTACTATCAGGTGACACGTCTGCCAGTTTGTCTATCCAAATAACATAAAAAGCTCTACCTTTTCTTTCACACTGGCGACAATAAGTCCAACAAATCAGCAAATTAATAACTTTATTAATATATCCAAACAAATGTCTACTCATTTCGGAAAACTACACTTATATAGAATACTAGTGGCACCGACAGACGTTGTCCTATACAAAATATTTTTTTTGTGAATCTAAACCATCCTCGAATCCCCTTGAACTCACACAAAAAAATTCATCAAAATCGGTCCAGCCGTCTAGGAGGAGTTTAGTGACATACACACGCACACAAGAAATATATTCTCTAACTAGTGGCACCGACAGACGTTGTCCTGTACAATTGTTTTTTGTGAATCTAAACCATCCTCGAATCCCCTTGAACTCACACAAAAAATTTCTTCAAAATCGGTCCAGCCGTCTAGGAGGAGTTCAGTGACATACACACGCACACAAGAAATATATTCTCTAACTAGTGGCCCCAACAGACGTTGTCCTGTACATTTTTTTTTTTGTAAATCTAAACCATTCTCGAATCCTCTTGAACACACACAAAAAAAATCATCAAGATCGGTCCAGCCGCTTAGGAGGATTTTAGTGACATACACACGCACACAAGAAATATATTCTCTAACTAGTGGCACCGACAGACGTTGTCCTGTACAATTGTTTTTTGTGAATCTAAACCATCCTCGAATCCCCTTGAACTCACACAAAAAATTTCATCAAAATCGGTCCAGCCGTCTAGGAGGAGTTCAGTGACATACACACGCACACAAGAAATATATATATATATATATATATATATATATATATAATTTCCATGTCACAATGTTAGTTACGGTACTCCTCCGAAACGGCTTTACCGATTTTTACCAAATTTTATATGCGTATTCAGTAGGTCTGAGAATCGGCTACTTTCTATTTTTCATACCCCTAAGTGATAAGAGTGGTCAACTCCTCAAATTTTAACAGTTAACGCGGGCGAAGCTGCGGGCAACAGCTAGTATATATATAAAGATATGGCATTACATATTATATTCTTAGTTGATGCTACTATCTACATTTTCCGGCGGAAAAAAGGGTATCTTAGGTTATCCTATATTATAAAGTTCTATAAAGAATAAGGAAACATTCATAGTATCTATCTCCGAGTAGTAACGTAATACAATTTTTCCATCCCTACTCAATCAACATACACTTACGATCAATACAAGCAATTAATTACATTTAAATAAATTCAGTCTGGCAGCGCAAATAAACATTGTATATCGTACACGTTGTAATAATCTAGCGGAGTCGGGGATCAAAACATTATTATAACTTCGTGTATTTGAATATTATATCCCAACCTAATCAAAAATAGAGTAACTGTAGTTACGTAATATCTGACTACTAGGTTTAGAATACACTTTCCCACCATGGTTCAAGCCTTATGGTGGTGGAGGGGCTCAGTAGCCTAGGGTGTTATCAGCCGGGTTTTAATGGGTCCACTTACCATGTTTCAGGCGCAGCAAGTCTCACATATCCGCCGGGGGAGTCCCAACTCCCCCGCGGGATGCTTTAGAGCATTTCCCGGCGTACTTCCACTTGCCTTTCCTTAAGGAAAAAAAAACAGTTTTCATCTTTATGTAACGAATTACGAAATACAGCGATAACATTCTATAGGGTTTTATTTATTTCTAAATTTGTTTTTGAGAAAAAAAGAAATCAGCGCATTTTTATTATTATTTAAGATATTATATTTAAGATAATTAAGATTTATTTGTTTATATTTTTTATTATTAATCAATTCTTGAGTACTCAGATACTCATCAAACACATGAAGATAATGTCAGCATTACCTTCATTTTATTGGAGAGCTTACGAGCTTACTTTAGTTCAGTTATTGTAATAATCGTTTTGTTATTGTGAGCATTAATTAAAATTGATTATGCTAATAATAATCGATTGCAAAAGCTGTTTGAACTGCTGCTGATCTAGTCTAGAATTAATTGTAAAAATTAGACTTGTACATTAAAATGTTCAATTATTTTTTTTATTTAGAAAATTTTCATTCTAGTTGCAATATTGGCCTCTTGGTCTAGTGACCCTCACTGCTCAGACCAGAAGGTCGTGGGTTCGATTCCCACCCAGGACAAATGTTTGTGTGTCTGGGTGTATGTGAGCATGATCATCTGTTCTGTGTCTGGGTGTAATGTAACTATAATATGTATGTATTTAGAAATTTATTAAGTATATATCAGTTGTCTGGTTACCATAAGAACAGGCTCTGCTTAGTTTGGGATTAGATGGTCGTGTGTGAGTTGTCCCAACATATTATATTATTATATATTATTACTACGTTGCACATGGAGGCTATACACTATATAAAAGTGTGTATGTTTTTTTTATGATCATTAAAAAATCAGAAGTAATCACATAGGCATCCGTACTCTGTGATTTATTTTATAATTTCCCAAGAGCTCTCTACATTTTATATAGCTAAATTCAACAGTATTAAAACTAAACAAGTGTCCAGGGTTCGTTCTGTAATACATTAATATAGATTGAATATTCAGCATGAGTTTCCTTTGTGTACGTAATAACCCCTGTCGCCTTTGTTACGGATCCCACAAATCGGCTTATCTTAAATAATGTTATCTATCCTTCTATACCTATACTTTAAATTACACTTTACTTCATATTTATACTTAAAAGTATAGCTTCCATTTTGTTGTGTCTACTAAGTGAATTCACTTGAAAAATATTTTTATCTTGAAATTCTTATAATATATAATTATAAATAATAAATATAATGTGGTGCCCATTATATAATATATAATGGCCGTAATACAAGTTCTTCCAGAACTTACCACGGACCAGATTGACGTGGTGTAAAGCGTCCATAGATATTATTATTATACTTAAAATATATCAATTATGTCCCATTTACGGGGAGCCTCCCGTGAACATGGCGATGGAAACATTGCCGAATTATTATGAAATCAATATAACTATAAACGCGATAAGCACCCGGACACATATTTAAATATGATCGCGTTAGTTTAAAACAATAATATAATAATCACTATCAATGTATGATAACGCGTGCTAAGTTGGTGATAGATGTACAAACTTTGCAGCCTGAAACACATGCCATCGTCCAAGTGACCCCCTAAGGGAATAATCATCATGGATTGCCGGAGACCCCCGTATCCCCGTCTCCATCAGTCTGGGCATGTGCCAGCGGCATTGCGCAGATTGGTGGGTAAGCGGTGCATGGTTCGAAACAACTAGGGGAGCTGAGTTTTCAGCTAGGGCTAAAAGTGCGCGGTTTTTAGGATCGCGAAATTACTCGGTTCGACTTCGTCACCGAAGCTTACTCTGTATTGCGATGTCGTCGACAGAAGTACCTTTTTTTATTTAGGAAGTATATCGTATTACATTTTAAAAACAAAATAATATTAATAAAAATTAAAAAATATATTAAGAAATTATTAAAATTATCATTGATAAAATTAATAAAAACTAAAAAAATAATAATTTTAAAAACGAAAACAAAACGGCTCGCAGTGCAGCCTGCCACACGTACGAGTGGAGGCAAGTTACGAGAAAAAATTCAGACTTACATTAGAGTTAGTCGGTTCGTCAATTACAATTGAGCCTGTTCGTGGTTACGTGGTAGGCGGCACACAGTGCTCGGCGCTACGTGTAACGCGATGGTGGTTTAAAGTAATTGTAATAAGTATAATATAAGTTAGGAACGACTGTAATAAATTATTGTAACACGCATCGCTGCGTTACCCGGTACCTCTTATCAAAATTATCATTATATATTGTTTGAACAAGAGGGCCGAGTATTATTCGCTTTGCCTAGCTACTTGACCTGATCTTTCAGCCATAAATAAACCCTATGGAACCCATTCACAGATACTTTTTAACTGATTACCCTATTTACCGGTAAAAAGATAGTGCAAGCGGCTTCCTTGCGCTATTTTTATTTCCTGCGAGGGTTAATCAACGATAAATCAGGAAAAGCGGGAAAAGGCTGCAGCTTTGAAGTCTATAGCGCCAAGGTTGGTTTGTTTGCCCTTTTTTGCAATGCATTTTCTTTACTCAACGATTAATACTAAGCGATGTTTCTTATATCACCTCTTTCATTGTATTATTATCATACTAGCGGTCCTTCCCGGCTTCGCACGGGTAAGCAATTTATAGCCTAAACAGCGCAGCGCCCTGTGGTTTCACGCGCGTACTTCCCATCCCGTGGGAGTACAGGGACAAGTTAAAGCCAATATGCTATTCTGATGTAAGATATAAGCTATGTTATTGTAAAGTTTCATTAAAATCCATTCAGTAGTTGTAATTGTAATCCACTGTAGTCAACAAACATACATCCATACATCCATAATTCCATACATTCTGACAAACATTCACGTTTATAATAATATATTAATAGGATAAAATTTTAAATTACTAAAACTATTTTAAACGGGATTTATCATGTTTTCTACATTTATTTGGTGGAGCTCGATATTTTGAAATTATGTTATACGATAATGATTACGAATGTCTTGTTCACGATGTAAATATCCCGTTTTAAATTATTATCATGATCCAGTTTATATTTCCTACGCTCGAAGTTGTTCTCGACCAGTCCGACTAGCCTCGACACTTTTTTAGCCCTTTTGACAACTTGAGTTGTGTCATCGGCATTTGAATAAAATCAGCCCTCATCTCTTTTTCATTGAAACTCCTGCCCCTCTTTTAATTTTCATCACATTTTGAACGATGACAAAGCTCAGTACGTTTAAAGTTGTAGACGTCTGTGTCATGGCGTCTTGGCGAAGAGCTGAATGCTCTTCCGATGGGCCAATAAGGTTCAAAAGCGGAGGCCGCGTTTAGGTAGGCAAAGTGTTGGTCGACAGGTAACCATGTGAAGACGATCTCAGTACCGTGGCCGGTCCGTGATGGATGTGAGTGTTAAGGGACCGGCTGTCTAGGCTTTGGCGTGAGGCCTATGTTCAACAGTGGACGGATAGAGGCTGATGATAATAATACTTTGTTTATATCAAGGACTATATTATTATCATAAAAAATATAACTGAAAAATAAGATTTTTGTTGACCAAACCTCTTACATCCTAAACTTTGGCAGGCTTAAAATTAAGGCTATTTTAAGTTGACCCCTAATCTTCGTGAGGTCGTTAAAAGTTTTGTGCGTCGAGGACTATTTAATGTGGAAACATAAGCAACATTTCTAAATTGGTTTATCAAAAGTTGGACCAAGGTGGATCAACTTCACACAGGTTTTTCTAAATTACTTGAAAATAATAATATGTATCGGATATAAATTAGACAGCAATAATTTCGTGAACCACACAGTCTTTACAACAAATGTGTGAGTACACGTATATGCATGCATATAGCTATCCCACAATGCATATGCGTACACTTGAATGCATCACCATCTCATACCACAGTATCGTCACACGAGGCATCCTCAGGATGTAGACTACAATTATTAACAATCAATGATATTTTAAGAAAGATACGTCACGTCCATACTGCACGCACAAAATAATTGTTCCGCGAGTCGCAACACAATATACATACATATCTAATAACATCGTATATGTTATAAGCACACGCTGTTGCTGTTGCTGTTGCTGCACGCAACAGACACAAATAGTTCGCTCCGTCATAAAATAAGCGACAAG
Source organism: Helleia helle (assembly GCA_963853865.1). Classification (NCBI taxonomy): domain Eukaryota; kingdom Metazoa; phylum Arthropoda; class Insecta; order Lepidoptera; family Lycaenidae; genus Helleia; species Helleia helle. The sequence continues at coordinate 9,756,634 of OY971433.1, read as the reverse complement.
TAGAAATACCGATACTTTTAACTTGCAAGAATTAATTTAAAAAAATGATGTTCGTTTGCATTGTGATGTCTAATTCGTATAATAATTAAATATTATGTATTCCAAATATCAAGTACCCTTTTAAATTGGATTCGAAACACACAGGAAGGCATTTTAACTTTTTTTATTAGATACTTAATACGCGCGCTCACAATGACAGGTCACAGCCCGACTGACTGCAATGGTCACAATTAGGACCAATTCACGGCACGCATTTGGTGCGTTAGTGGTGTAGATCTACCTCTTTTTCTATATAATATCATTGTTAACAATCGTTAGTAGTAACGCCTGATTCCCATAATAATAAAACTAAAAATAATAATTATTAATCCCATAAAATAATAATTCCCATAAAAATGATAATCCATTGAATTCTCAGCATATTAACAAAATGCACCTGGAAGGTTTATTTTGTTTTGTATTTTTGCATAGTATGTTAGTTTTCTATGAACGTAATTGTAAATCACCCAACGATGCTTTTCAAAATATAATTTTATTTTATCTAACACGAATGAACTTTATAGTTTAGAAAAAAATACAGAACTTCTGCCACATTCATTAATTTTGACGGTGACAAGAAAACATCGGTGCACAATACCGACGGGCATTGGGTTGGTTTATTGAAGTGAAACTTCTTTGTGCACATGAGCGTAAAATTTTTAAACGTTTTGTCCAAGAAAAGAGAGAGGGTGGTTGAGACCGATTGAGTTAGAGTAGGGAGCAAGTGAGTGAGAAAGATCGAAAGAGAGATTGAGATAGAGCGAACGTCGCATCGCAAGTCTCGGAAATTGAAAGCTATAGATAAGTATAAAATATATAAACTAAATTTAAAAATTAGTTTGCTAAATAAGTTTCACTTCTGTCATGTGTATTTATTGGTAATTTTGTTATTGTACTTTGAAGGATACTTGGAATTTCTTTTTTGTATTTTTTGACGTGACAAAGTCTTATAATTCGATGGAGCCGGCTACAAGAACGAGAAAACATGACGTATGCGGCGTTACCTCGCTGTGAGGCGTTCCATTTTCTTATGACGTTGTCACGTTCAACTATCGTCAGTAAACCGACTTTACAGACAACCGATTCTTTCCGTTCCGTTTGTACCATTTCTCAAATTGTTAAGAGCTTACCTCGTGGTAGGATACGTGGTGTAATTGGTACTTAATATTTTAATATGTAGCCTATACCGCACGGCTCTGGCAGTATAACTGGTTTTAATAAATTATTACTAGGTTTTTAATATAGACTACATTTTAACGAATAAGCCTCCCAAGAGCACAGCAGGAGTATTCGATAGTGAACCTGAGCACTATAATATAACGTTATTATAATCACTAATGTTTTAAATATTTCCTATCTTTTCTTCCTTCAGAAAATAATTAAAAAAATATGTTTACTGTTCACTTTTGCGTATTTTTTCGTATCACTTTAGCTGTAAATATAAATCGTAATTATTTGTAAACGACCACAACTTTCAACAGAAAATGAAAAAATGTGGAATTTTATAATTGCCATGGGCGTTACGGACGAAATAAACCAGTATTCAAACAAAAGAGTTCATATAATTAATGTAACAGCAGTCTAGGGCTTGCCTTAGGGGATGAGAAGTAACGTTGGGATGGAAAAAACAACGATAAATGATGAAACGATAGAATCATTTTCTATTACTTATGCAAATTCACTCATTAAACAAATGTTTATGGATTTCATCATGATGATAAAAAACCATGGTTTTTTATGATTTTTACTTTCCCGAAATTTTGGATAGTAAAAATGGTTACTGTTGTTTCATTAAAAATTAAATCCTTAACGACCAGTCAAGTAGGTACCTACGTTTCGGGCTCCAAGTAAAGAGCTCCATACCATCACAAAACATTTAATACTACCATTTAGAAAAAGAGTTAAAAAAACTAAAGAGAGGTGTCAAGGGACATCCGGATGGAACGAAGTTCCTTTCGATTAATTAGTGAAGGAATTGTAATAAAAACAAAAAAAAAGGTGTAAGGAAAATAATTATTCGGGTAGATATAAATTTTGTATGATTTTTTAATCAATAACAATCAGAGCATCTACCGGCGTAAAATAATAAAAAAAAAACAAAAAAAAAGTCATCGAGCTCGGTGGGATTTGAACTGGGGTTTTTTACTAAGCAGCCCAAATAGTGTAATAAAAACAGCTACCGACGCAGTGATATGTCAATCAAAAAGCCGCACGGCTTACAACTACAGCAAAAAGTGTCGTTCCAACTTTTCATCTTAATTTTTCCGTCTAGCCCCCTTTCGTAACGCGCGATAAGGAACTACATTCCAAAAACTCGCTTTTTTATATTTCTGATACTAGTACTAGCTGTTGTCCGCAGCTTCGCCCGCGTTAACTAAGATTTACAGCCATATACAGAGTGATGATGATTATTTTGGTAGCCTAAGTTACTCTTTATTACTTCAGCTATCTTCCAATGAAAGTTCCGTCTAAATCGGCCGTTTTGGAGATTACCTGTAACAAAGAAACATACAGGCAGACATACAGATAGACAAAAATTGTAAAAAATGTTATTTTGGTATATGTTCCGTGTATACGTTAATATATGTATGTATTTAGTAAAAAGCGTTTATTTTAATATTACAAACAGACAATCCGACTGGCTGGTGGGACTGGCTCCCAGGAGCCAGTCCCACATAGGGTCTGGATCTACCCGAAGATCCTACATCCATAAAGGATTTCCCTGCGATATGTATATATATATATTATAGGTAAAGAAAAAATAGTTTAAACAAATTTCTTTCACTCAACAAAATCAAATACCATTCCCCTCCAAGAATTTCTTTAAAAATACTACAAGAGGTAAATAAATGGTGAAGTGCGGACATCCACCCAGACTCAACAAAGAGTACATTTGAGAGAAACGTTCGATAAAAGGCACTTTTAACGTTTTAACCTCGTTGAGAAAGTGGATTTGATTTGTTTCTGTTCATAAAATAGAATATTCATTGATTTTTGCAGAATTAATTTACTGTTATGATTCGTAGAATAGAACATACCGATCCGAGTCTTGGAGTGTGATGTGGGTTCGAATCTGGCCTTTTTATAGTATAGTTCGATAGGCAAATGAGCAGACGAGCCACATGGTGGTAAGTGGTCAACCTTACCCAGTTAACCAGAGACCAGGCGACTTATTTATAGTTATATTATATTTTATTATATATTATAGTCTATCCTCAGACATACTAGCCTCGGTGCCAGTAATTACACTGCCTGTCTTGACATTCTCTTCGAAATACAGCCAAGATGTTTCACGGGAGAAACAAGCAAGATGGTGGTACCCATGCACTTGGAAGCGCGGCACAGCGCATGCCTCCCTCCGATAAATTATTACCGGTACTAATCATGAAGTTAAAGAAAAACATCGATAGAACTTTAAAAGACCTAAAAACCACGAAATGACTTTTGATTTTTGACTTAAAACTAAAATAGCCAACGGAAAACGCAGAATTTTTAGGTGAGTTTCCTAATGTCAGCTTGAACGAAGTTAGACTGCTCAAAAGGAGGCGTCTTTTGGGAGAGATAACTTACGTTAGAACTTCTGAAAACAGGAAGCGAAATGTGGAAGCCAAGCTATGTAATATGAATTTGTCATCTAACAAATTTTATTCCTGCTTATTTTTTAAAATGCAACTGCAATCAAGTGACAGGATGGACAGGGTGATGTTTTGCAGCCAAATTGGGCCGGCACGATCTCTCGCTCACATAACACCTGCGTCAAGTGATAGCTATTCTGTTGCATTTCGTATGGTTTTTGTTTAGTAGCCTATTGGGGGGTATGGGGAAAAGGAGGACAGCTCATCTCCATAATCTCTGGTTGTGTGGATGTCGATAGTCACCAAAAGGCTTCGACTACTCGTTTGCTCTCCTATGCAATTAAAAAATGTAACTAAGTTGTCGCGAGTTCAAATAATTCTGCTGACAATTTATATTAAGCTTCTAGATATTTTTATAAACTAGAACTGCCCGCAGTGGTTTCACTCGCGTTACTTCCGTACCCGTGAGATTGCGGGGATAAAATATATTTTATAGCCTATACTCGCTGATAGTGTAGCTTTCTACAAGTGGAAGAATATTTGAAGTCAAACTTCTTTAGGCGCCATTTTAGGTAACTTTTTTCTGACGAAATTAACACTCAGTATCTATTCTATATTCAAAAATAGTAACTTGTATTGGTCGTAAGTATACGTCATGTTTATCTGACGGAAGTAACGCTCAGTATTCTATATTCAAAATAGTTACTCGTATTAGTCGTAAGTATAAGTCATGTTTATCTGACGGAAGTAACGCTCAGTATTCTATATTCAAAATAGTAACTTGTATTGGTCGTAAGTATACGTCATGTTTATCTGACGGAAGTAACGCTCAGTATTCTATATTCAAAATAGTAACTTGTATAATGGTCGTAAGTATACGTCATGTTTATTTGACGGAAGTAACGCTCAGTATTCTATATTCAAAATAGTAACTTGCATTGGTCGTGAGTATATGTCTTATACCTACTCCACGAATTTTAACTTTGTAATGTTAATTAATAATTCTATCTTTGCTAGTAGTTGGCGTACAACTAGTGGCAAAGATAGAATTATTTATTTCCAATATTTTCAAACAGATGAATTATTGTGAATAGCAAAGTAAATAATAATTAAGTTTCATTAAATCGCTATAACTTTATAATTTATAAAAGCGTAAATATTACACGCACACACTTTTTTAAAATAAGTTTTGTGGTTTAATCGTGAAATTGTAACAAACAAACTAATATTCAGTTTAATAATATTTTATGTTAGGATGTTACACTTTACAATTAATTAAAACTTTTTTGTGTAAACTTTTTTTATATGCCGCAGTCATTAATGTGAAGTATTATATCAACGGGCCTAAAAATTCAATGTATGCTACAAACTTTTTATATTTGCGAAAATTTCATTAAAATATTTTTATTTTTTATTTTTACATTCCCGATGTTTCGAATATTTCATGCTATGATAATCATGGGAGGACTTAATATACAAAGCTTTTTTTTTAAATAATCAAACCATTTTGATTTACGCATAATTGATTTGTTAAAGAAACACTGGGAAAAAGTCCGCATTGAAATCTCTTAAATGTAATTTTATTACTATCAATATAGCGAAGAAATCTAATAAATGCGAAGAAGGACTGTTTACCTATTCAATAAATTTCAACAAACAATTAACAAGTTGTAAATTAAATTTTCGCCCACAAAGTACTTTTATCAAAATTAGTTGTCGCAGAATTGCAAATCCTGTTTGATAGAATTAATTTCCAATATCGAACTACCCGAAGATATTCAATTTGACGAATCCAATTATCCAATTATCGAAATACGTAGATTTGTTTGTCAAAGTTTCTAGGAATTAGTAACACATTATACAGACAAAAACAGAATTCAATAGTATTTATGCGAACTCGTATTTTAATTTCTAATAAATAAGTATTTATATTTTTAAAAGATTATTTTTATTAGCATGCAATGTATGTATGTTTTTTTGTTTGGAAACTTGCAGCTTGATTTTGAAGCAGATATAGCCGATATATCATTTATGTTGTGCAATGACGTAACAAGTTGATAGTAAAATTAAGCAAAAATAAATAAGTAAATAAATATTAATCTCCGTAAAGTGGCCGGTCAGAGTTGAATGCGAGTGGCGAGGGACCGGTCGTCTAGACGTTCTTTGAGGGAGGCCTATGTTCAGCAGTGGACGGATAGAGGCTGATGATGATGATGATGAAATAAATATTTTAAAGGAAAAGTTTAATATATTCTTTTAGCGCATTTAAATAAAAGATTATTTTTACTTCTAATTAATAATCAGAAGCAATCAAAAATACCTGTAACATTTTTGAAAGAAAAAAAAACCGAATGTCAACTAAATTTTGTAAAAGGGCTATATTCACGTTTGATTTGATTTAACAACAATGAAACATACTTAGATCATAGGATTATTTAGGATATTATAAAGATGTTGGATAGACCAAGTATTAGTAGACCATTAACTAGTTGGGAACTGGGAAGGCGATCTCCGCGCAGTGGCTAGTCCGTGTTGGATGCGAGTGGCAAGGGATCGGTCGCCTTCCCCACCATGGTATTGGCCTTGACATGGCGGTGGGGCTCAGTAGCCTAGGGTGAGCCCAACACCTTGGGCGAAGCCAATTGAGCCAAGGGGGCTCTTTGTACTCCTCTTATAAGAAGAGGGGACAAAAGAGCAGGGGACAAGGGGTGAGGATGAGAACCTCACCCCATTGTACTGTCCCGACGTTGGGAGGGGTTGTTCTGTGGTGCGGGACAACCCCTCTGTGGAGGTGGCGTCGGTCCCTTGCAGGACTGACTAGCCGTCGAGGTGTCCTGTTAGCTTAACAGATACGAGGCACCTCACCAAGGCGGCATTGGTGGCACTCGCCGGGTTTGAGTGGGTAGAACTGCGTCCATTCACCATCTTTCGGGCGCAGCGAGTGGCAGGATGCCTCAGAGCATTTCCCGGCGTAAAAGAAAAAAAAAAAAAAAGAGGGATCGGTCGCCTTGGTGTTCATTGAAGGAGGCCTATGTTTAGCGGTGGACGGATAAAGACTGATGATGATGATGATATCTTTACAGATAAATAAAATTGGAGTGTCTGTTTGTAATATTAAAATAATCACTTTTTATAAAATGCATATGGATGTACATACACGGTACATATACCAAAATAACATTTTTTACAATATTTGTCTGTCTGTCCGTCTGTCTATCTATCTGTTTGTTCCGACTAATCTCTGAAACGGCTGCGCCGATTATGACGGGACTTTCACTGACATATAGCTGATGTTATAGGAAGTAACTTAGGCTATAAAAATAATCATCATCAATCCACATACGGCTGTAAATCTAAGTTAACGCGGGCGAAGCTGCGGGCAACAGCTAGATAATATGAGTCACTGATGACGTTTCTGCTAGGTAAGCATTCCAAATTGCTGTGATGACCACGCATTCCTTTTGTCCTGTAACCCACTAGTAATGGGTTCCAAAACTCTTCTCTGAAGCTAAATAAACGATGCATATCTAAAAACAAATACCAGGAAATGTATTCAAAGATACAATATTAAGGTACCTACATAAGATACAATGTACCACTTTTAATGAGAATATAAATAAAATAGTGTTTTTATAATAACCGTTGAGATGAAAACATGAGGGTTGAGATAATTGATGGAAACGTTAGCAGCTACAAGGGAAGATGGTATTCTATAATATTATGTATTACGTAGTAACAAATTTTAATAGCGCGATTCAGTGAGTTTGTTACATTTCTCGTAGCGCATTTCGTAGCAATCAGTACAACAGTCATACCACACATATTATGCTTTTTTTCTTTAACGCCGGGAAATACTCTGAGGCATCCCGCGGGGGAGTGGGTCTCCCCACGCGGGTATGTGGGACTCGCTGCACCCAACAGCTGGTAAGTGGACGCAGCTCTACCCACTAAAACCCGGCGAGTGCCCCAATGCCGCCTTTGGTGAGGAGCCCCGGATCTAGTAAACAAACAGGACACCTCGACGGCTAATCAGTCCCGCAAGAGACCGACGCCACCTCCATAGAGGGATTGTCCCGCACCACAGATCAACTCCTCCCAACGTCGGGACAGTACAATAGGAGTGAGGTTCCCATTCTCGCCCCTTGCCCCCTGCTCTTTTGTCCCCTCTTCTTATAAGAGGGTCAAAGGTACAAAGAGTCCCCTCGGCTCGATTAGCTTTGCCCAAGGTGTTGGGCTCACCCTAGGCTGCTGAGCCCCACCGCCACGTCAAGGCCTGAATCATGGTGGGGACCACACTATGCTTGCTTAATCATAAAGATATATTTTCTTATAAGATTGGTGTGATATGATTTGAATTTGATGGGTAAACATTTCATGACATACACAAATGCTCAGTATTTCTTAAATATGTTATTTTTGACATGAATGAGAGACACCATAAAATATAAGGTAAGCTGGATAAAATACTAAAATCGTCCTTGTTGTCACAAACATTGATTTGTAAAAATATAATGCTAACTTATATATATTGTTTACACTTAACATTGCGTAAGGTGGCATAACATGGGGTAAAAGACATATAAGGGTTGATATTATTATATATTATAAAAATTATAATATTATGGAAGTTGTAATAATAATATTGAGTTGTAATAATTTTAGGGTTGTACAATAGTAAAAAATTTTCTATTAAGTCCTTTTCGATGGCAGTTACGAATGTATCAGGTGGCCAATATAGTCATTTATTTTCTCAAATTTGACCAAATTTCTCAGAATGTTAATTGAAAAATGACCAAAACCCTGATTGAAATAACCCGTTACAAAATTAAAGGTCTAAAAAACAGGAGTGGCATGGAAATCGATCATCATCATTCCGGCTACAACGGCAAATCTAAGAAAACGCAAACGAATATTATAGAACAATAGTTAGCAGAACATGAAATATTACTAAAAGGTCAAAAGTAAATAGAAGTGGCGCGTGAAATCATAAAGCTATTAACGATTGTACATTAATCAGTTGAAACACCGGCCCGGGCGGGGCAGGACTAATCAACTTATGATCTGCTGATTTCCATTTCGAGCAGACTTCATTTCGCTAACAGCATTTATCACCTAATCATATCAGTAGGGTTTTTCCAGTTTTAGTCAAAGCTTAAATTGCTTTTAAGCTAATAGCTTTTAAGCTTAAATTTACGAAATTTGAGCTTAAAAGCTATTATTATTACTACTCCTACTACTACTATTACTACTACTACTACTATTTTTATCACAATTTATGCATAAAAATTTCATGAAATAACAGACATCGTCAACTTCGGAAACGAGGCTTTCATAGACAATTCCGAAATATTATTGATATATCAAATAATTATAAATAAATATTAGTTCATTCTTTTTCCAATTTTAGTCAATAATTCGTAGATTTGAACTAAATAGCTAAAAGTCACACACAACAAATGCAAAGAAATTTCATGAAATTGCATACTACCGGTGGAAGTGATGTACTGTCCTGCGCTCCCGTCTGCATGAGTACCACCATCTTGCTTGTTTCTCCCGTGAAACAGCTTTGCTGTGTTTCGGAGAGAAGGGCAAGACAGGCAGTGTAATTACTAGCACCGAGACTTAACATCTTATGTCTCAGGATAGGCAACACGTAAATGATTTTCTGGGCTAGTTCCAGGTAAACTAGTTCATGTTCATCGGCGGCGTCAACCACTTAATACCAGGTGGCACGTCTGCTAGTTTGCCTATCCGACTAACATAAAAAAGAAGGTCAAGAACCTCGGTAGCAAGGCATTCGTAGACAATGCTGAAATGTAGTCCGCAAAATAAAAGTGAATTGTAAATATCCTGTTTTCAACAGTTTTAACAACTTTTGCAAAAAGAGGGGTATTTATGAATAAATTTCACCTCTCTGTGTCTCTCTTGTTGCACTACAGCTCTTAAAATGATGAACTCAAAACTAACTAAATAACTCCATTAAAAAATTATTTAGGTTTCAGTACAATCCGAGTAATAATTTCAATTTGGAAGTTTGTTTGCTAGCTTGATTTGCTAGCTCACATGTCAGCTTAACGGATTTGCATTTCTTGCTCGCTGGTCTATTTATTTATGCTCGTGATTTATTTATTCGTAGTTTCTAATGTTCATTAAATGCGTATTTAATTTATTGTAATGAACCTTTACAGTAATAAAGTATCCAAACGTCGGGGGTGTAAAAAAACTAAATTAACCGAGATAAAACCTGTTATATTCAATCTGTTAAAGTTGTTTCATTATAATACTATATATTATATAAACTTGACAACCTATAAAGATAAATTATAATATACTAGCGGCCCAGTACGTGCTTCGCTACGTATTAAGTGAAATAAAAAAAAATTGGAACATCAAATTAATTTATTCAAACAAAAATATATATTATTAATTGCTAGCTATTTTAAAACTTAATGTTGTACTGTCAATACTGAAAAAAGTTTCAATATGACTCCAACTGAAAAAGTTTCAATTTGACAGCAAAATCTCCATTAACAAAATGATCCGCCATTTATTGAATTAAAAAAATGTGATAAATGAAGAACCGCTCGACCGATTTTGCGCAAACTTCACATAAACCATCTACTAAATAGTCCGAACAAAGCCTAAACATTTGGTTGGGATTGGTGAGCCCGTTCTTGAGTTATAAAATTACAACGAAAAGTGGCATTGATTTTTATATATAAAGATTATAATTATTACTAAACGATGTTGTGCCTTAATCATATTGTATACCTAAGGCGACGCATTTTTAAACAATAATTATAATACCAGACACGCGCCAGAGGGGACTGAGCGTCCTGAGCGGGTAAAGGCTCTCCATACGCACGCTAGCTTATGACTAAACGACGTAAACGACAAAATGGTTTTTGTTATTTTATTGAATTAAAAATATAATTGGAGAAATTCCTACTATCATTTTAAAGAACATGTATAGACTAATCTACGAAGAAACTTAAGATACTTAAACCGGTCCCGTTTGCCCATAAGATGTGAATCTCTTTTTAAAAAGAGGTATGTTTGATTTTTTTTTCTCTGCTACAAAAGTTTCCTAATCATGAATTGAAAACTAATAAAATAAGGTTTTTATCATGAACTATTAAAGTCACCAACTTATATTTTCATTTGTTTTGGAATTAGTGAAATTAATTCAAATTATTGGCGCCAAAATTTCCAATGCGTCCTGTTAACACATATCAAATAAAAATATGTAGCAATAATAAAAATTATAAAATGAACCCTATGGTTAATATATATAATTAATTAATTACCCCTTCCCAGTTTTCAAACGGTGTAAAAGGAAACTTTATTAATAAATAAATTAATTTAGACCCTTTGAAAATTAAATATTAATTACCTGTTTTATCTTTTAGCACAATTAGTTCATTAATACCTCTCTTGAATTATCAACCTTCCACCTCAAGCCGGGATTTCAATTATAGTTAATTTGCCCAAAAATGGTATTCTTATGGGATACTGTGACAGTTATTGGGACGACAATCTCCGTGCAGTGACTGGTTCTTGTTGGTTGCGAGATAGACCACCTTGGTGTTAATTAAAAGTGGGCTATTTCCAGTAGAGGGCGCAAAAATTGATGATCATCATTAATATTTTACGTCCTCTACTGGAAACAAAGATAACTAAATACGAAAAATAATATATAAATATGACCTGACGACTACGACTGGCCTGTTGGTCTTTTTTTTTTGTTATCGCAGGGAAATGCTTTTTACGCATATATCCAGGATCTCGGGTAGATCCTAAACTTATGTGGGACTCGCACCTGGGAGTGCCCTACCCGTAAACTAAAACCACTGCGAGCGCCTTCAGCCGCATTTTGAGGGTCGGCATTCAACAGGATCACCTCAGCGATAGGCTGGCCCCGGCGAAGGCCAGACTACTCCTCTTAAGGGGGGACTGTCCGGCTGCTTAGGCAGTCCACGTGACTTCGTGTCTTACTGGGCCGAGGTTCCCATCCTGAACCCGACACGAGCACAGGGGCGTTACTGGAGGCGCATTAACTAGCGCCTCCTAGTGGGTGCGGCCCCGTTTGTCGCCCACGGGGGGAGGCCTCGTCGGCGGCCTCCTCTCTCACCCACTCGTCGACCTCCTTCTGGGACATTACTGCCTCGTAGAAGGAAACCATCGCCGTCCAGGACTCGTCATCACCGAGCATCGCGGTAATGACACTCGGCAGAGACAACTCCCCTCCGATGACCGATGTCAGACGCAGCGCTGCCCATCTTGGGCACACCTCGAGGGTGTGCTGGGCCGAGTTCACTGCCGCACCACAATCGTGATACACACAATATGTCAACGGCTCCCTGCGGGCCGTCCGGCACAGGTACTCACCAAAGCAACCATGCCCAGTGAGCACCTGTGTCAGACGGAATTGAGGGGTTTGCGCTAACGGCGCATCCACCGCTCAAGGACCGGGCGCAGAGCAACTGTTAGGCTTTTGCCGTACGGCTGTCGCGCCAGGTCTTCCCCCCACCTTCGCATTAACGCCTCTTGCCTTAGTCGACGAACCCGAAGGATCCCGTCCGGCGTAAGGCTCGCACCAAGAGACCTCCTATCCGAGACATGGCCTGTTGGTCTAGTGGTTAGTGACCCTGACTCCTAAACCAGAAGGTCGTGAGTTCGATTTCCACCCAGGACAAATGTTTGTGTGATGAGCGTGATCATTTATTCTGTGTCTGGGTGTAATTTATATATAATATGTATATATTTAGAAATATATAAGTATGTATCAGTTGTCTGGTTGCATCTATTACAGGCTCTGCCTAGTTTGGAATCAGATGGCCGTGTGTGAGTTGTCCCTACATAATATTATTAATATTAATATAAAGCTTTTTATGTATAATACATAGGCTGCACTAAAAGTATCGGGAATGGAATATTTCCACTGTTCCTGTCATATTAAAATCTTTTTATTTGAAAACTCCTTGGTTTTAAAAATCGAATACCATTTATTTATTTAAAAATAGATTCCCGGTCTTGTAAGAAGGTCTTGTCAAACTGTTTAGTCGTTGAGAAAATGGAATTGACTCGAGAAAATTCTAGAGCGATGATTTATTATGACTTTCGAAGTGGTTTAACACAAAAACAGTGTGTTGACCGGATGATTTCTGCATTTGGTGATGAAGCCCCATCCAAAACCACAATTTATCGCTGATTTGCTGAATTTCAACGTGGACGTGTCAAGCTCAGTGATGATCCCCGTCAAGGTCGTCCAAAAACTGCAGTCACCCAAGAAAACGTTGATGCTGTAAGTAAGCTGATTGAGGAAGATCGACATGTGACATACCGCGAAATTCAGGCAACTTTAGACATTGGTATGAGTCAAATACAAATAATCTTGCATGAACAATTAGGTGTAAAAAAGTTGTTTTCCCGATGGATACCGCATTTGCTCTGTGAAGAGCAAAAAGCGGCTCGCGTTACTTGGTGCGTCAGAACTCTCGAAAGATTCCACGCAGGATCCTCAAATGCTGTATACAACATCGTATCAGGTGACGAATCCTGGATATACACGTACAAACCCGAAACAAAAAACCAGTCACGAGTTTGGGTGTTTGAAAATGAGTTAAAGCCAACAAAAATTGTTCGTTCACGGAGTGTTGCAAAAAAAAATGGTGGCCACGTTTGTCTCCAAAACCGGCCATGTTGCGACTATTCCTCTGAGGGACAAAGAACGGTTAATGCAGAATGGTATGTTAGCATTTGTTTGCCACAGGTCGTTTCTGAACTCCGTAAAGAGGCAACCGCCGCATCATCCTCCATCACGACAATGCGAGTTCTCACACCGCGCACAGAACAAAAGAGTTTTTAGAGCAAGAAAACATAGAATTATTAGACCATCCGCCGTACAGCCCCAACCTAAGCCTTAATGATTTCTATACTTTCCCTAAAATAAAGAATAAATTGCGTGGTCAGAGATGTTCATCGCCTGAAGAAGCTGTGGACGCCTACAAAACGGCCATTTTGGAGACCCCAACTTCCGAATGGAGTGGTTGCTTCAATGATTGGTTCCATCGTATGGAAAAATGTGTCAAATTTTGCGGAGAATACTTTGAAAAGCAATAAATATATTTTTAAATAGTAATGTTGTGTCACTTCCTTGATTCCCGAAATTTTCAGTGCAGCTCACGTATATCTATATAGCTATACATAAAAAGCTTTATATGTCTTTTATTTTTCGTTCGATAACCTATAATGGTATTCAAAATTGGTAATTTATTTAAAGTACTGGCAACCCTGGAAGAAGTTATTTTGTCACAAATATGTTTTCTCTTAACTTGGACTAAACTTCACACATATGCAAAATATCACTAATCTGGTCTAAATTAACTGGTCTGTAATAATTTTTATTGTTAGAGAAGGTAAAAAAGGGACAACATTTCTAGAATAAATTATACAGCGTGATCTGCAGACATCACACAAAATATTATAAAAAAAAAATTTAACGGACTTCAAAAAAACAACTAAAATGTAATTAATTAATCGCGTTTCTTTAATTTTTGTGTCTACAACCAATAGGTACTCATCTTGTACTTCTACTAATGTACAATATTTGCGTTGACCACGTCCTTATTGTTACTCTTGGAGTCGGTGTCCTTTTTGTTGCTGTACTTATATAACTTGGCTGACAGACAGAAATTTTCATATCGTCTCCCAATGTCATTGATATTGAAAATTGCACAGCAAAATTGCCAATTCTTGCATTGAAATGTCTGAGAGGGATAAAAGTCCCCGAATACATGGCAATAACTCAAATTCATATAATGTTCCGATAAAAACACCTGTGACAGATCTGTAGACGCCTTTGATAGGGATACTATAAAATATTCTATGTTATTGGAGATAAAGACCCGCATTCCTTTGTAAGTCAATGTCAGATCAAAAAGGTTGCTCAACAGTAAGCTATATCTACTTGATGTCGATGTCGTGTTCATTGGTAACCACGCCTTGTTATAAATCACTATAATATGGAAAATGGTCAGCATTGCCTATAATTATACCATGCTAGATGCGTTGCCTTCCTTTTCCCTATCCCCCCAATGGGCCACATTACATTACATTGTGCCGGCCCAGTTCACCAGCATGGCCCTACCTCTTACATACAGTGCCACCAATGCCGCCTTTGGTGAGGTGCCCTGGATCTGTTGAGCAAACAGCAAACAAACCTCGACGGCTAGACTGTCCCTCAAGGGACCGACGTCACCTCCACAGTGGGGTTGTACCGCACCACAGATCAACCCCTCCCAACGCCGGGACAGTGCAATGGGGTGAGTTTCCCATCCTCGCCCCTTGTCCCTCCTACTCTTTTGTCCCCTCTTCTTGTAAAAGGGGTACCAAGAGCACCTCGGTTAACTTGGATTCGCCCAATTTGCTGGGTTCACCTTAGGCTACTGAGCCCCACAGCCACGACAAGGCAAACCGTGGTGGGGATAATCCTGAGGCTACTTAATTAATATCGTTGAGATTTTTCTTTTCTTATGAAAAATAATTGTTCTTGTATAACTTGTTATGCCTATAATGGGTCTCAACGCGAACCAAGCTATAGATTGAATTTTAATAAATCATAATTATATTTTACCCCGCTTGTAATTGTAAGCTCATTTATTAAGAATAATAAATGGTTTTATGTATTCGTTTCATATTTACCTTTCTTAAAAAGGCATATTTTTATAATATAATGTCAAATAATTTGTATTTTAGACAGGTGAGATGAGTCATTTTTTGTTCAACGGTAACGTTTTTTTTATAGAAGAGGGGGCAAACGGACAGTCGGTTCACCTGATGGTAAGTGAAAGCGACATCCACAGACACCTGCTACACCAGAGGGTTAGCAGGTGCGTTGCCGGCCTTTCAAATATGAGTATGATCTTTTATTGAATGTCTCTAAGTCGTATCGGTTCGGAAACACCATAGGTGTTATAAAATATACGTGTGACGTATATTTAACCTCTTTTAAAATGACTGATAAAGTCGAAATTAAACTTAACAGTGATACACGGACCGTCCGCCGCTGATGTATGCAATGAACGGACAAAATGTATTAAAGCATTTTTTTTTTTTTATGTTACTTGGATAAGCAAACTGGCAAACGTGCCACCTGATGGTAAGTGGTCAACGTCGCCCATGAACATAAACTAGTTTACCTGGAACGAGCCCAGCAACTCATCTATGTGTTGCCTATCCTGAGACATAAGATGTTAAGTCTCGGTGCCAGTAATTACACTGCCTGTCTTGCCCTTCTCTCCGAAACACAGCAAAGCTGTTTCACGGGAGAAACAAGCAAGATGGTGGTACCCATGCAGCCGGGAGCGCGGCACAGCGCTTCCCTCCCACCGGTAAAACGCATTCAGTATAACGCGGAGCGTCGGCGTCGCGGATAGTCCGCCTGTATAGCGCCTTTTGTCTAGGCCAGGTGACAGGGACTACCTATCTGTAAACAAAGTTTTAAAAATAAAAACAGATCTTTACAACATCTTACTTAAAAAAAATAGATCGAACCGAATGGAGAAATCGAGATTTTGGGTGTAGAAAGTAGTCTTCGAAATTACTAAACCGATTTTAATAATTCTCTCACCAGTACCTACATTATGCTACGCTAATGATACGCATTCTGAGTGACAGGAAAAATTATCAACAGTACGTACAACTTCTACACCACGTTAACAGCTAGTAAATAATACAGTTATAAAAGTTCAGGTATACCTTGAGCCGTAAAAGGCCTGTTATCACATTGACTAAGATGAAACGTTGTTAGTTGAACTTCGTGGTGTTATTAGTTTATACGCCCCAGGCAGACTCAACATTAATTACATAAGCAATATATAAACCCAAACTCGTATATTACATATGTTTGATGACATATGTATAACATAATATTATTATGTTAATTTTATTGGTGAATTTTCAATTGCGGGTTCGCGATTTACAATTGTACAATTCATAACCACAGTGATCATACTGTTATTATATGTATATTATAGATAAAATTATTCTTACATAATCCACTAATATATTATAGGCGAACGTTTGTAAGTTTGGAGTTTTGTGGATCTTTCACGGCAAAACGGCAGAACTGATTTGGCTGAAAGTTGAAATGGTGATAGCTTATACCTTGGATTAGGACATAGGCTATAAAAATAATCATCATCAATCTGGATACGGTTGTAAATCTAAGTTAACGCAGGCAAAGCTGAGGGCACCAGCTAGTAAAATATAAATATATCTCACAAAAAAAAAAAAAAAAAAAAAAATCATCAGTAAAATTTACGACTTAGGTAGAGTCTTGATCTGAGTCGTAAATTTCATGCTAGTCTTTTGAAGCGATAAAGTATAGAAGAAGAGGCAAACGGACAGTTGTTTCACCTGGTGGTAAGTGATAAGCGACATCCATAGACACCCGCTACATCATTAGCAAGTGCGTTCCCGGCCTTTCAAATATGAGTATGCTCTTATCTCCCTAAATCGTATCGGTTCGCCAACTTCTGCATGTAAACAATAGAATATGAATTATTTTCAAGCTTTAAGTTGATTCAATAAATTAAAAGGTGAGCGGCAACATTAATTATTACCGAGAAATTAAATAGATCCTCCATAAGCCTACAAAATAAATTAGAAGACTCTTGAATCACCTAAAAGATATTTCTTCCAGTGGTTCCAGTAATTGCTATATCAGTACAATAACAAAGATAAAAAGCCTTATGAAAACTGTACTCAAAGGACTACTAACAATAAAATATCAAAGAAGTAAAAACACTCTTTAACATTGAATTTTCCACTTGCCCGCACAAATATGTACCGTTTAATACGCTGTCAGTTCCAACGTATCGGAAAATTATGTCCGGTGTATTTATAAAGTGAAAATATATATTTACTGTAACACTCGCCCTTAAGTATGAGTGACGGCCTGCCGAAAGGTTTGAAATCGGTAAAGAACTAACGAAATCGTATTTCCTCAAATATAATAATAATATTATGGTCATTTTTATTTTGACGACCTCAGTGGCTCAAATGGTGGACCAAAAAAATTTCTGTGTTCCTGGGTCTTACATGTGTATTAAATATGTGTATTACATAATAAAAATCTTAAATATATATGTATAATATAAAAGTATTATATATATTTCCGTTGTCTGGTACCCGTACTTACCACGGGACCAGATTGACGTGGTGTAAAAGCGTCCATAGATATTATTATTATTATTGCGCGTAGCTCGATTATTCTACAAATGTCTTGTTCATGAGACAATGAAAAACATGTAAAATAATATTTATCCCGTTTTTAATAGTTTCTTATGCTTTACTTAAATCCTTTATATTTAAGTATACCGGTGGGAGGGAAGCGCTGTGCCGCGCTCCCGGCTGCATGGGTACCACCATCTTGCTTGTTGCTCCCGTGGAACAGCTTTGCTGTGTTTCGGAGAGAAGGGCAAGACAGGCAGTGTAATTACTGGCACAGAAACTTAACATCTTATGTCTCAGGATAAGCAACACATAAATGAGTCGCCTGGGCTCGTTCCAGGTATACTAGTTTATGTTCATGGGCGATGTCGACCGCTTACCATCAGGTGGCACGTTTGCCAGTTTGCCTATCCAACGAACATAAAAAAACCAAAGATGGTCTAGTTACTAGTAGGTATGGACCTCTAATGAGTCAGAAGTTCGATCCTTAACATTAATATATTGTTTTAAACTAACGCGATCACTAGTCATGTTTCTATTAATATTGTTACGGGTGCTACCCGCTTTAAAGATTTATTGAGATCCCACTAACACCCTGTCATATGTGTTTTTTTTTTAAATAGGACTTTAACAGTACCTGAAAACCAATAGGTTTTTTAACATTCCCTTTGCATCTTTACATGACAGCGTCGCTTGCTACCGATGAAGAAAATTTGTGAGGAAACGTGCGTGCCTGATGAGATAAATCGTCTTTGATAGATCGAGAGTGGGTAGGGATCATCAACCCGCATTGAGCCAGTGCATAAGTGAACTATCTCCAATATCCAATAAAATACCCCGTTATCTAATTTAAGGAGGAAGACTGGTGCCCAGCAGTGGGACTAACAAGAGTCATTTATAATGGTAATAATAATAATAATAATAATATTTATTTGGGCGAAATATGGTACAATATAGGTCTTACATGTTTAGTAGTATCACACGGTTGCTCTGTGTCCGGTCCTTGAGCGGTGGATGCGCCGTAAGCGCAAACCCCTCACCTTTCGTCTGACACAGGTGCTCACCGGGCATGGTTGCTTTGGTGAGTACCTGTGCCGGACGGCCCGCAGGGAGCCGTTGACAGTGTGTCACGATTGTGGCGCGGCGGTGGACTCAGCCCAGCACACACTCGAGGTGTGCCCGAGATGGGCGGCGCTGCGTCACGGTCTGACATCAGTCATCGGAGGGGACTTGTCTCTGCCGAGCGTCATCACTGCGATGCTCGGTGACGACGAGTCCTGGACGGCGATGGTCTCCTTCTGCGAGGCAGTAATGTCCCAGAAGGAGGCCGACGAGCGGGTGAGAGAGGAGGCCGCCGACGAGGCCTCCCCCCGCAGGCGACGAACGGGGGTGCGTAGGAGGCGCTACTTAATACGCCTCCAGTAACGCCTCTGTGTTCGTGTCGGGCTTAGGATGGGAACATGGGCCTAGTATGATACGACGTCGCGAGGACTTCTTAGTAGCGGCCGGGTAGTCCCCCCTTACGAGGAGTAGTCTGGCCTTCGCCGGGGCTAGCCTGTCGCTGAGGTTATCCTGTCTGTTGCCTGCATATCCGGGACCCTCAAAAAGCGGCTGAAGGCGCTCGCAGTGGTTTTAGTTAGGGTGGGCACTCCCAGGTGCGAGTCCCACATTGGGTCAGGATCTACCCAAAGATCCTGGCTGCATTCATAAGGATTTCCCTGCGGAAAAAAAAAAAAAAAGTATCACATACTCTGTCGTTACCGACGTCCAAATATTTATTTCTTATTTTAAATTATTACTGGTTACTTGTAATTAAAAACTCTTGTATAGAATAAAAGCATTGTTCCATTAAAGTCTAGTTCTTTTATATCCTTAGGTGATGATGATGATGATGATGATGATGATGATGATGGTGGTGGTGAGGATGATGCTGATGATGATGACGATTATGCTGATCTTATCTTAAATAACTGGAAAATAACTTTGTTAAATATCTTAGAATGGGAATAAACGAGTTATGGTACGGTGGCCGATTGAATTTAGGTTTAATTGACTCGGGGTTCAATAGGATTATATTAGAACGATAGAGATTGCTAATAACCTATGCATAAGTACATACTATTTTGCTAACCGATATTTCTCATATATATTTATTTTTAAAGAATTAAAATAAATTACCTTAAATCAATCTTAAAAACAAAACTTCAAAAAATATTTAGCCGTAATTTACGTATCTAAATTTATAAATTATCTAAATAAACCTACGCTTTAAGATAACGAAAACGTTCAAAATAATCTCAAGCCTTGCGTGCTAGTTTTAAGGAAACACATCTTTATTAGGGATAAGCACGCCATTTACAATTTCAAAATATATTTCCTAAAGGGAAATGGTCGCCCTGACCGTTTATATATCGAAGCTTACATTTTTTTATTCCTAATTTTTAAGAAGCTTATGCATTCATATTATAATAAAAATTTAAAACGTTCATATGCTTTTATTATAAGGAAATTTGGCTTAGAATTATATGTCAGCTCGTTACGTTGTTAGTACAGTAAGCTAATAAGCTTTTGTTTCCTTTCAAAAACAAATATAAAAAAATAAAAAGTAGAGTGTTATAAGACATTCATCATCATCATCACCAACAGCCTCTATCCGTCCACTGCTGAACATAGACCTCCCTCAATGAACGCCAAGACGACCGACACGACGCTCGGAACAAGCTAATAATTAAACTCATAATTGATATAGATGGAATAAACCATACCAATAATGTTTTCATATGTTTTAAGTAATAAGATTTTAGGAAATAATTGCGAAAGACAATCATTATTGTCAGTGTGAAAAAAGAGGTGTTTAAAATTCATTTGACAAAAAGCAGATAAAAGAGTAGCAGAACGGGCATCTTTGCATCTGTCAAAAGAGACCTATACCAAGTAGATCTGTATATATTATAATAATATCAATTCTTATATGTCGCACCGCTGGGCACGGGTCTCCTCCCCGAAATCAGGCGAGGAGGGTGCGGGTTGGTGAACTTCACACACCTCCAAAGACTTAATCTCATCAGGGTCGCAGGTTTCCTCACGATGTGTCCTTCACCGGTGAGCAAGCAATGGTCCCATGTTCAAGTCAATATAGAAATCTAGAAAAACCCACATTTCTTGGCTCTGATCCAATCATCAGGATCGAACCCGGACCTCTCGGCTCGGCACTCAAGAGGCCGAGCCCATACCCACTGGACCATCGTCGCTCACAGTAGATGTTTTCAGACTGATTATAATGATAATATCCAGAAAGTTAAATCCGTTTTAGATATTAAAGCAAAGTAAAGTTTGGTTTTTACATGTACAATGTTTTATCGTCCTCGCAGAGGTTCAAACGATAAATATAATGTGTTTTAGAAAACTTGTGTAACAGTTTATATTACGTTGAGTCTTCACAGCTGTACATAACAAGTTCAATCATATTTACGTAAACGTGAAATATTATCAGTAAAATAATAACAAAAGTAATTAAAATTACTCAATATGAAATAAGGTGTATGATCGCAAAGAAAATGGCAGATCTCTTAGTTTTTTTTTTTTTTTTTTTTATGCTAGTTGGAAAGTCAAACTGGCAAACGTACCACCTGATGTTAAGTGGTCGACGTCGCCCATGAACATAAACTAGTATACCTGGAACGTATCCTGAGACATAAGATGTTAAGTCTCGGTGCCAGTAATTATACTGCCTGTCCTGCCCTTCTTTCCGAAACACAGCAAAGCTGTTTCACGGTAGAAATAAGCAAGATGGTGGTACCCATGCAGCCGGGAGCGCGGCACAGCGCTTCCCTCCCACCGGTAAATAGTAATAAGGCTTTTAGGTTGGGTTTCCAAAAAATAATAACAAATTATGCTTGATTTTTTTTTTTCGGATGGATCTATGCTAATGGCCCGAAGGCCCTAATGCTTCATCGGATTAGTGTGAGCCCATTCGGCTCACTTTTGATTGGGGGGTTGCCCCCCGCCTACCGTGCAGTCTGCGACCACACGGCCTCCTGGCGTCGGTTGTGAATTATGCTTGAACATACTTATATATCAATCAAAATATTGTCAGCAATCTGTCATGACTACACTCAATCAATTTTGATTAAAATTGATCACATCTCGCACACATGGTCACAATATCTTAAGATGACAATATATCACACAAAGTCAAGTAAGGCCAGCCTAATGCTACCCAAAAGGACCTTACCCTGTCTAATAAATTTGACAGAAAAGCTTTCCGACAACTTAATATAACATAATCCTAGTATAAAACGTAAATCAAGACAAAATCCGCCGCTTAAGTAAACGTCATTTTCTTTTTATACGCCTTATACAAACCTTTCAGCCCTTTTGGCTTCCCGCCTACAACCCCGAACATTATTGCGGGAATTTCGGCCAAGTTAAAATTTCAAGCGAGAATTGTAGGAATTTCTGCGGAAACTTTTTTTACGAATCAACATTTTTGTGGGTGTCCATTGTGCTATTTTTATTTCTCATTTTTAGGGTACCGTACTGTAATAAAATCAGACATGTGCGCTGCCTCGCGTCGTGAGGTTTCTATATAAACCTATAATTTTTACTTTACATAGTAAAACAATTTATATTAACAGTTTTCAGATTTTATAAAAAAAATATCTATGGTCACAGATAGATTAGATAGATAGAGATTCTTGCCAAATTTCATGATTCTAGGTCAATAGGCAAAACCCTCTCCGCCTTATTACAAAAAACTGATCTAGTACCGGGATTAAACCAAAACTAAAAAGTCCAGGTTTGTTACGGTAATAACGTTAGTCCATGGACTAAAATTCATTCTTATTACAAATCGAGGACAAACCGAGGTCTAGCTAGTACCAAAGATCGTCCCTGGTTTAATTGTATCCACAGATTATTGAGCAACATAATATCATTCATTTTGTTCGTTCAATATTTGATTAGTTCAGTACACCGTTCCTTTTTATGCAAAGCTCGCTAATTTATAATTAAATATAATGTGGAAAATACATCAAAATTTTGATAATAAAATTTATTGTGTTATTTAAAATATTTGAAATCTTTACTACTTTGTACTTTGAGGTAGTGTGATTTAAATTCTTGTTTATTACACACAAATATTGTAATATTTCGCTGTTAAGTTGTTTATATAGCTAGCATATAAGGGAATGAAATACAAAGCGCGCGTAGTTCTAATGTCATCGAAATGTTTATTTTTTAGTTATTGCAGTGTAAGTCGAGTTACTACTTACCAATAGTTACAATACAGCCATTATTGTTCTTTGATTCTAAATTATATTATATCTATCTAAATTATATTCTAAATAGTATAATATTTTTTGTTGTGATGTTTTGTTGTGTGCCACGAACATTACTTATGCTGTAAAATGAATCAACAAAAGAAAAAAAAGGGATGATAATTGGACTTCTCAAGAAGAGGTTAGTTGTATTTATTTAATCCAAACATACATGAGAAATATCAGAGTTAATTAGAATTATTACATATGATATAAAATAGGTATGTATATTAATGACAAATTACAATACAACAAAATTACAGAAATAGAATGTTAAATTATATAAGGATGTCAGAGAAATTATTTTAAATGTTAGTCCAATTCAACAATGTTGTCTACATCGAGTTCATTTAATTACCTTGCAATACAATTTAATACGAAAAAACGCAAATTCCACGCATATGACATCTGATAATTTGAAGTTTTGAGGTTAGTACCAAAGTTAAACTAGGGGTCTCGGAGGTCTAACTTTAGTACCATAGATAGTCCTGGTACTAGCGTTAAACTAGTTTTTGTAATAACATTTATATTAGTCCATGGTTTAAAGCTGGTATTAAACTCAGTACTATATTTAGTCTTCGTTTTGGAATAAGGCGGTCTAGGTTTTGGTTTGATAGACAAGAAAGACGTTGGACTGAATCTATGAGGGTTACTTGTCATTTTGAGAGATGGATACTTATACAATCTGTATTGATATCTATCTAACCCATAGACTTATAATATACAGTCATAGTATATTATGTTTATGATCTAACGCTTTTTCATCTGTCAAAACTCTTTTTATAATGAAACCATTTTACGAATTTTATCGCGGTTTATTAAGTTTTTTACATACCCGACGTTTCGGATACTTTACAGCAACCATGGTCACGGGAGGACTGAGATGTCAGACGTCCTTACATTACAAAGTTATTCAAAACGCTCGGGACACACTGGTTTGGTTGAAAACCGGCGTTAGATACCATATTTAATATGGCTATCTGACTATGTCGAACCATACCAATTTGCTGCATCCTGGAGGCACACTATAGTTTATTGTATGATTGTAATTTTAATCTAGTTATATGTATTTGTGATGATTTAATATTGTATATCTTAAACTGTTTTGTTGTTGTCTCTAGTGTGTGTACAAATAAACGTTTTTTCTTCTTCTTCTTCTACACAGAAAGTGCTAACTGCATCTTTAATCTGTGGTATATTATGCTTGGTTTTTGATTTGATTATTTTAATAATGAAATCCCAAGCAGGTGGTAAGAGCCAGCCATCTTCTCTATTGCAATTTGGATGTTTTTTTTTTAATTTTAATAGCCTCGCGGATCATCCTTGGTTGGAATCGGTGTTCATTTGCGAGGATGATTTATCAAATCTTATATAATTGCTCTTACCACTTGCTTTGAATTGATAAAGTAAAGCAGCGTATGCTTTCCTTTATCAATTCAATGCTTTAATATGCCTATTGTTCCACGCACATGCTGTAAATCCTCGCTCTAGCTTTAATCCAGTCCTCGTGAAGGCGATACAAAAGGCTGTGTACAATGTCCTCGATAGCTTTAATTGCCGTCTGAAAGCGGTCAAGTGAAAAGATTTGATTATAATAAAACAATTTTTTACGGATTTTATCGCGGTTTATTAAGATTTTTACAAGCCCGATGTTTCGGATACTTTACAGCAACCATGGTCACGGGAGGACTGAGGTGTCATACGTCCTATCATTACAAAGTTATTCGAAACTACCCTATGATACATCAATATTTTGGTCAGTCCTATCTACGCAGAAAGTGCTAACTGTATCTTTAATCTGTGACATATTATGCTTGGATTTTGATTTGATAATTTTAATAATGGGATCCCAAGCAGGTGGTAGAAGCCAGCCATCTTCTCTATTGAAATTAGGATGTTTTTTAATTTCAATAGCCTCACGGATCATCCTTGGTTGGAATCTGTGTTCTTTTGTGAGGACTTTTGGCTTATCAAATCTGATATAATGGCGAGCTTTGTCAAGACTATGTTCACAGATGGCAGACTTAGTGTAGCGACGGTGTTTTAAATCAGCTATAATATGTTCTTTCACGCGAGTTTTAATAGATCTTTTAGTTTGGCCTATATAGGAGAGACCACAGTCACAATCAAGCTTGTATACTCCTGCATCTTGTAAGGGTATATGATACTTGACAGATGGTAAGAATTGACTTAGTTAATTGGAGTGGAGTCGTCGTTGAGTCGGTGTAGTGTGCGAAGACCTTTAGGTAGGCTTTTTTCCTTTCTGTCAAAATAATACTAAAACATTTCTTCCCTTATGTTTCCATCTTTAACTGGCTTCTTCACCGTTACATTAGTAGCTGTCTCTCAACTTTTGTCAACAACAACAACAACAACAACAACTTTGTCTTAAAAAAATCAGATCATCTTTAAGACAATTTAATTAAGAACTTTATAACAAAAACTACAAGCCATTTTAATGAAATACAACCTCATTAATAGTTTATAGATTGTCATCTGCGCTAGATACAGGCCACTTGTGTGAGTCGCTAAGTTCAAAGTCAAGAGACTCTTCGAGTTACTTGACTAGCGAGAAATGAAGGCTTGCAAATATTTAGTCACTTTAAGAAATTTTTTTTTGATGTAACACATACATTTATATTTTCTAGCTTAATTATAAAATTGTTATTAAAATCTGTGTATTTAAATTCCTAATTTAAGCTCTAACGCAAAAACCTTAACACTCGTCGTGAACTTTGACCGCTATGTGACTGTATGTCTGTCTGTGGCAGTGTACTGTAGCAATAGTTATTAGACATGTTTTATCAAAATCAGTTTAGTTTAGGCCAAAAACTCTTTTTATATGATATAAATAGTTGTTGACTTTTTGAAGTGTAATTTTTTATATAATATTATTTGACGACCTCTGTGGCACAATGGTTAGCGCGTTGGCGGTCAAGCCGGAGGTAGTGGTTTCGAATCCTGCCAGGGAACAAACAAGTTTTCTGTGTTCCTGGATCATGGATGTGTATTTTATAATAATAAATAAAATAAAAAGCCTTTATTTTCTACGCAGTAAAAACTATTTACAAAAATATACCTTAATCTGAGTGTTTAACAATTTGTTATATTAAATATTTCGAAAATGTTTTTTTTTTGTTAAAATATTTAAAAACTTATATAAATATGTATTTAAAATCTACATTAATATTATTCTGCAAGAACCCCGCTACAGGTAAAGGCCTCCTCCAAAGACTGCCAATCCTCTCGGGATCGAGCTGTTTGAAGCCAGTTTATGCCAGCGGTCTTCACGATTACGTCTTCCCATCTAGCATGTGGTCTCCCTTTTTTCTTTTGCCGTGTGGGCCCTTCCAAGCTGTAACCCTTAGGGTCCACCTCTGGTCTGGAATATACATTGATAGCGAATTACTCAAGTATTTTATAATAAAAATCTTAAATACAAGTATAGTATTAAAGTATTAAATATATTTTCATATACCCGTAACACAAGTTCTTGGAGAACTTACCACGGGACTAGATTGACGTGGTGTAAAAGCGTCCATATTATTATTATTATTTGAAATTGAAATTATATATGCAGTGTAATATATGTTACTATTTTGTTATTCAATACGCAAGATACCAAAAGGAGTGTTGCTAGCCTTCAAGAGACATGTCAGGACTTTTGTCTGAGGTCCCTACCTCTTATTCATTCAGACTTATGTAACAGTTTATAGGTATGAAGTTGTGCGATTGACAAACTGCTTTCGCAGTCGTACCCACTTGTGAGCGGTCGTGTTGTATTGATGGTATCAATGGAGTACATAGGGGACCTTCGTCTTCATTATCTCTACCGATTGTCCTTTCTCTAGCTAAGTGACGCGACTTCTCTCGGTTAGAGGCATTGCGAAAGCACCCATGTGTCGAAGTCACTTTCCGATGATGTATATCATAGTATGGGCGTCAAAGATATATTTTTCTTTCTACCGGCCTCTGAACAAGCCTCTCCATACTTTTCGCGTTTCTTGAAATGTGACCATTACGAAATCTTGGTTGATAATAATTACGTAATTGTGATTAAAAGTGCTAATTATCATTAAATTTATCAGACGAGAGTATTTAATTAACGAGAGAATGGAAGAATTTACAATTAATTATGCCGAACATTAAAGCGCTGTTCATTAGTTTTTATTTCATTTAAACCTTCAATATAAATAAATGATACCTACATAAAATGTAAAACAGACTATATATAGCTATTGTAAAGGCGATTTTCGTTTGTGAAATGGATCACTTAACTTAAATTCCTTATTCATTGTGCTAAATTCCCAGATTAAGGTCAGCAAAGGCCTTACTTACTTTAGGTACCTAATTAATCCCGGTATCAATGTCTCATAATAAACTAAACTAATATTTATTCTCCAATTCCGTTCTATTAATACAATACTGCTTCAAACTAAAGTAAAGATTGAATTTCAAGTTTTTCACCATACAAGTGTTCTACTATTTTTAAACAATTGAAATATAAAATAAGCATCTTTTGTGTTGTGAGAAAATATTACATAAACCGAAATAATAAATTATATAATACCGAAATAATAATAACAAAAGAGAGTCCCATATAACCCCCAGGACTAGGCGCATTTCCCAGTGAAACAAAACAAAAAAAATTGGTTGTCTGTAAAGTCGGTTTACTGGCGATAGTTTAACGTGATAACGTCATAAAAAATATTGATGAAAAATAAATTACTTTTATGCCGCTGTTTTGAGAAGTGAACAAAATGAAGTTAGACTGAAAATTATAGAGGAAATCAATTACATCTCATGAAATTGTAGAAATTAATACAAAAACACAAAACACGTTGCCGCGTATCAACATTTGTTATAAATAATGGGCCTCTATCGTTTGACAGGCTCAGTCGGAACGGGACAGTTTTCGTGCGCGCTGCCGGTGTTCATCAATTTATAAGACGTCAAAAAAGACTACGCAATTAACACAAGGGAAAATTAGGTATCAATAACCTTTTTTTAACGTTGTGAAATGCCTTTTGCATACCACCAGGCCCGGGGGGACCCGGTAGTTATGTGGAACTCGCACCCACTATAACCCAACGGTGTTCCTCCTTCCTGCTATTGGACAGAGTCATGGGAACGCCAGGCATACAACCCTGTCAGAGGCATCAATAACCTAGAACTTATTTATCAATGTCAAACTCTACCCGATCTCGGGACTTCAGAAAAGATATTGGAAAAGATAAGTAGTTAGGCTAGGTTTATAGAACTACTAACCGCTATACTCTCTTGAATATGTTTTCGATTTCTAGACATGTAGAACTAATATCAACATTTCCTTTGAGATAAACTTGTAGATGCGTATGAGATAAAATTAAAAGGGCCTGGGATGTTTTCACTCGTCTGACTTTAAAACCTAACCCAGATCTTATCACTTTCATATTTTATACACATATATACGTATATGTTTTGGTCGGCAATTAACCGGATACGAAGACGATCTTCGTACGGTGGCCGGTTCGTGTTGGATGTGGGTGGCAAGGGATCGGCCGTCTCGGGTTTCTTTGAGGGGTGCCTATGTTCAGCAGTGGACGGATAGAGGCTGATGATGATGAAGAATGTATACGGATCCTGAATATTCTGCTAGTATATAACGATATAAAATAGACGTTATTTTTTATCAATAAATATTGCAATAAACTCGTTTTTTACTGTAGCACTTTTAAACTTGAGTATAACGTAAATATAAGTTATGTTGTAACTTATAATTTGAGCCGCAGGGGCGAGCCGCTAGCGAAACAATAAAGTGTAGCAACAGTTGTAATAATTTCAACCTTTGTTTCAGATAACTATGAATAACGTGACGACGCTCAAACTGCTGATTGAAATTCATGTTCTAGGTAACTCAATATTTTTACATCATTATTATGTATAATTTAGATTGTATTTATAGTTATTATTAACATAATATATCACAAGCGACCTTTATTCGTCTGAGGTCACGGATCTTCTCGAAGGCAGGCGAGGAGGGAGGTTTTAGGCCAAAACTCACCCATTCGCTAGCTCAATGCGAGTTGGTGAACTTTGCACTTTCAAAGAGTTTAAATCTCTTCAAGAATATTTAATTCCTCACGATGTTTTCCTTAACCAATATAACTTTATTATATTATAAGGGCACGGCTCCACCGCAGTGCATGTAGACGCTACGCACGTTTGTTAAACGTGCGTAAAAAAATAAAGAAAATGTATGGGATTGTTTCCAATGCAACCTAGGGACACGCTACGCATCAATTGACATTTTCTTGCAATTGTCATTGTAACGCACGTGGATAGCCTCTGCGTGCGGCGCGGTGGAGCCGCACCTTAATTCAAATGACGTGTTGCTTTAGAAAGATGGTACAGTTTTAAATTGGAATTTCAGTGTCATCAGTCACGTTCATCTGTTGCATATATATTTCAATATTAGAACAGGACTTTTTCCCAAGCACTGGTATCATTATGCATACAAATGAGCTGTTTTGTGCAAACAAAATCAAAGTTTATGTACTACCTTACTCGAATATTCCATCACGGCTGAAAGGTTTTCATATTCGCGTCGTATAACGTATTTACCTGTCAGCCATCGTAAGTTTCTCTTTAGTTTTCGCATCAGCGAAACTGACACTGAGCTTAAAACGAGCAGGTTATTGCAGGAATATACCATTATATTTTGCTTTAAAAACAGTTTTTAATAAGTTTTTATAAGCTTCATTCTTTACTGTCATCAAACTTCTTTAGGAGCTTTAGTCACTTTTAGGATAAACAAGAATCATGAAACTCGCGTCATTTTCACCGAACGCTTCTTTATCTTCAATGATAGCTTCTTCAAGGATTTGCCAATTTCAGAATGGGTGGAATATTGTTCGGTAAATTACATTAGATAACGTGAGATACTGAGTTTATGAAGAAACAAGGTAAACAGAAAACATCAAAAGACAAAAAAAAAAAACAAGTTGCTAAAACAAAAGACAAACGAATATAATATATATACGATACTACAGTCCGTCTGTTCATTTTACCTCTGAGTATCTATGAGCGTAGTTTTTGGTGTAAGGGATATAAAATGTGACATGCTAATGTGGCATTTTAATGTCATTATAAAAAATAAGATTTTAAATTTTATAGTGTCATTCTAAGTTATTTATAAGTTTTCACTTATGTCGCCAGTCCCTATGACTGCCAGTTTAATTACAATTTATAGCGAATGATCATACACGTCACCTTACGTGATGACATCCTATAGACACTCGGCAAAATTTGTTCTTATTTAAAAATTAAGAGAGCGCGCCAAAAACTAACAGTGTAAATCAGCGTACGCCTATGAACATAAATAGCCCCGGAAACTCATTTATGTGTTTCCTATCTTAAGATGTAAGTTGTCAAGTCTCCGTGCCAGTAATAACACTGCCTGTCTTGCCCATGTTTCCGAAACACAAGGCTGTTTTACCAAAGAAACAAATATGGAGGTTGTACCCATGCAGACCGGAGCTCGAAAATTTTTATATGAATTAAAACAGAAAGAATTTTTCTGTTATATTAAATATTACCAAAAAAATTTGATACAACTGAAAGTTAACAAACAGTGAACATATCTATTATGACCAGCAAGGGGTGGAAAAAGGTAGATCATAATGATGGTGATGATGATGATGATAATGATTATGATAATGATGATGACAATGATCGTGATGATGATGATAATGATTACGATGATCATGTCAATGATGATGATGACGATGACAATTATCGAAACGATGATGATAATGAGTATGATGATGATTATGATGACGATGACAATGATCGTGATGATGATGGATGACTTTACAGTACAAATGGGACTGAACCTTAACTTATTTTGCTTACAGCGCTAATCTTCTAGTTGAACCCTTTGGTAATCCTTTATTTACTTACGTTCGCGAGCTTTGCCAACTAACCACAGTTTTATCCCAGATCGATAACTTCCAAAGTAGGTCACCATTATGTTATAGCCCGAATTCAAACCTGCGTCCTCTCGAAACGTCACATAAATGCTTGCCAATTATTAAAGGTGCCTTTCCACTAAAGCGGAGCTGGACACAGTGAAGAAGAGGCAGAGATGCGAAGCTATCGAGAACTGTGATTGGCTCTCCGCCTAGCACCACATTAGGAACATCATTAGGAACGCACTATGCGTTCCTAATGATGTACTCATAAACCGATATTTACCGTTGTGTGTAACAATGATAATAATAGATCAAAGGGAATACTTTGCATGCAATAGCTTCGGTTAAATGTTACAACTGTCTTTACGTGCTATTTTTGGAATATTTAGGGTTATAATTAGGCATTAGGGATAGATTTGATTAATTATACGATCCAATAACAATAATTATGCAAAATCTATAAATTAGAATACTAAAATATTACCAATAAATACTGTTTGTAAATACAGGCTTTATGGAAAAACTAGCTGGTGTCCGCGCCTTCGTCTGCACAGGATAATATTTTAGTTCTTTTTCATAAAAAGTATCCTATGTTACTTCTAATACCTCCAAAAATATGTGTACAAAGTTTCATGATGATTGGTTAAGCAGTTTTTGTGTGAAAGCGTAACAAACAAAATTACTTTCACATTTATAATATTAGTAAGTGTAGATTACCGTAACATAAGCTTGATACGTTTGTACATAGAATTAATTAAAATTTAAGCAAGGCAAAGCGAAATCTTACAAAAACAGTTGGCAAAACACTGTATGTGCTCACATAACCATTAACAATTCGGCCTCATTTACATTTAATCAACTGGCACAAAGAAACTGAAAGCTAACTCGTCCAAAGCTTAAACCACGCTTTTATGTAAATAAGTGTTGAAGTTACCCTTGTGACTATAGCTTTGAATAAATGAATCCAATTGTGACTGAAACATAACTCACTAATTCATCAAAACCTTTTTCGAAAGCTTTCAAAATACTAATCACGAATTCTGTTTATCACATTTTTTGTATTCGCAGCTTTCATTTACACAGTAATAATAAATGGGTTGATAAATAAAAAGGTTTTTGTAAGAGGTAGTGCGATGCTGCTTTGCAGCCAAATTGGGCCAGCATGACCGAGATGGTACCTCTCACTCACATAATACTGGCGTGACAGCCGCACGGCTTGTGAGTTTCCGGTGGCCCATTGGGGGGATAGGGAATAGGAGAGCAACGCCTAACACCATTTTGCTTGTTTCTCCCGTGAAACAATTTTGATGTGTTTCGAAGAAAAGGGCAGAACAGCCAGTGTGATTATCGGCACAGATACTTCTTATTCTTTTTTTATATCATAGAAGAAACGAGCAGTCGAATCCATTTGGCTATGTGTATAGGACACATCCGCACAACCAAAGATTATGCAGATCAGTTGCCCTTCTCTTTCCTATTCACAAATGGGCCACCGGAAACTCACAAACCGCACGAAACACGACAGCATAGCTGTCACTTGACATTGGTATTATGTGAGTGAGATGTACCACCCCGGACGTGCCGGCCCAATGCGGCTGTTGGATAGGCAACATGCATGAGTTGCCTGGACTAGTTCCAGATAAACTAGTTTATGTTCATATAGCCACTTACCATCAGGTGGCACGTCTGTCAGATTGCCTTTTTTTTTCTTTTACGCCGGGAAATGGCGCCCGAAAGATGGTAAGTGGACGCAGTTCTACCCACTAAAACCCGGCGAGTGCCACCAATGCCGCCTATGGTGACGTGCCCCGGATCTAAGAAACGAACAGGGCACCTCGACGGCTAGTCAGTGCCCCAAGGGACCGACGCCACCTCCACAGAGGGATTGTCCCGCACCACAGAACAACCCCTCCCAACGTCGGGACAGTACAATGGGATGAGGTTCCCATCCTCGCCCCTTGCCCTCTGCTCTTTTGTCCCCTCTTCTTATATGACTCAATTAGCTTCGCCCAAGGTG
This sequence comes from Helleia helle, assembly GCA_963853865.1. Lineage (NCBI taxonomy): Eukaryota > Metazoa > Arthropoda > Insecta > Lepidoptera > Lycaenidae > Helleia > Helleia helle. Next base: position 9,723,498 of record OY971433.1, on the reverse strand, counting down.
CTGGCCTCACCCTAGGCTACTTAGCCCCACCGCCACGTCAAGGCCTGAACTATGGTGGGGTCTGTCAGATTGCCTATCCAATCACGATAAAAACTAATTTTAACCATTAGCCTACAATAAACTAAGATTGGAAATTTAACACGTGTATGACGATGATGTGAAATATTTTTTTGTAGACGGATAACAAATAAAACCGTTTTACTGTATTAAATACAGCTGACGGCGTGGACGTGCGTGAGCCTAAATTAATATTATATTGAAGACGTAATATTGATGCTTTTCAATATAGGGGGTAATATTCTGAACTATTCATCCGTATAATATGTGGGTGATCCCAGCATCTTGAGCTAATTTAGCCGAGGGGGCTCTTTGTACCCCTCTTTTAAGAAGGAGGAAAAAAAGAGCAGGAGGCAAGGGCGAGGATGGTAACCTCACCCCATTGTACTGTCGCGACGTTGGGAGGGGTTGTTCTGTGGTGCGGGACAACCCCTCTGTGGAGGTTCCTTGCAGGATTGACTAGCTGTCGAGATGCCCAGTTTGTGGTGGCATTGGTGACACTCGCCGGGTTTTAGTGGGTAGAGCTGCGTCCACTTACTAGCTTTCGGGCACAGCGAGTCCCACATCCCCGCGTGGGGAGACCCACTCCCCCGTGGGATGCCTCGGAGAACTTCCCGGCGTTAAGAAAAAAAAGGCAACTGAATTTTTTAAATTATTCAGCGCCTAAATGCTAAAGTTTATACTGAATTAAATCTACATTGATATAATATAGAGCCTCACCACCATGATTCAAGCCTTCAAGCCTCACCACCATGATTCAAGCCTTGTCGTGGCGGCGGGGCTCAGTAGCCTACAGTGAACCCAGCACCTTGGGCGATGCAAATTGAGCCGAGGGAGCTGCTCTTTGTACCCCTCTTATAAGAAGAGGGAACATTAGAGCAGGGGAGACAAGGGACGAGGATCGGAACTTCACCCCATTCTATTGTCCCGACGTTGGGAGAGGTTGTTCTGTGGTGCAGGCGGCCCTTCTGTGGAGGTGGCGTTGGTCCCTTGAGGGACTTATTAGCCGTTGAGGTGCCCTGTTTACTCAACAGACCCAGGGCATACCACCAAAGGCGACATTGATGGCATTCATCGGGTTTTAATGGGTAGAGCTGCGTTCACATTACCACCTTTCGGCCGCAGCGAGTCCCTCATACCCATCTGGTGAGACCCACTCCCCGCGGGATGCCTCTTCTTTCTTAGCGTAAAAGAAAAAAATAGAGCCTAGAGATAAGGTTCATAAGTTTGCATGTAGGAAGAAATCTTCTAAATAATTCATGCCATATAATATATTCTTTCACCAGTTTTTATCACTGAGCGTTCGGTGTGACTGTGAACATTTATAACTTTACTTTAAAAATACCGGCAATTCTTTTAAATTTCAATTTGTCTTAAAACTAAAGGTCTTTCTTTGAAACAGACATTGTTTAAGTTTGGGTATTAGTTAATAAAATAAATTTCTTATTATAATTATTAACAAGGACCACACCACAGTAAAAGCTGATGGTATGTGTTGAATAAATATAATATATTAAAATTGATCATCCTATTTTGAATCATAGATCAATACCTAAAATAGAGAGGCCTAGGCGTTCGGCTTGTGACGCATTATTACATTATCACGTAAAATTATTTATTGTTCGTAAACCGATTGTACAGATAACAGATACGTTTCCTTATAGCTTTTTAATTACAGAAGTAAAACATTGAATCATAAAATAAACTCAGTGGTAACGTTTTAACAAGCGCCTCGTTAGCTGTATGATATGTATGTTCATGAAGTTTTCAAACATAATTGACTTTCAGCATTAATTACTGAAGAATGTGACCTACACCACAACTTGACCTAGTTGTGTCACAAAATTTATAAAAAATAGCTTTTACCAGCTACTTTTTTAATAAAAAGTGCGTGCGTACAAAGTACACAATATGTCAGAAGTGAAACTTATTTGGCAAACTAATTTTTAAATCTCGTTTATATTTATACTAATCTAAAGCTTTAAATTTCCAAGACTTGCAATGCGACATTCACTCCATCTCACTCTCTCACTCGCTTGCTACTTGCTACTCTCACTCCATGGCTATGTGTTTCATGCTACGATCGCCTTTCCTCGCTCCCTCTAAATCGGTCTCAATCACTATTTCCCTCTTCTTGGACAAAAACGTTGCACATTTTCGTGACGTTTCATCCGTAAAAAATTTACCCTCATGCGCGAAATGAAGTTTCACTTCAAAAATGACCAGTACGATTGACTTCTCATCATCAAGGTCATTATTACGTAGCTTGAGCTAGTAGAAAAACTCTTACCGCAATATAAATATTTTTCCTTCTCAGCAATCAGCAATGTTTGTTGAGTTTTTGCGTGTAAATTTTGAGATGAAAAGAACTTACAAAAAATTATTAGCATAAACTTACAAAGACAGTCAAGGAAATAAATTAAGTATAAAAAGAAAAAAATCCTAATTTATGAATATATAATATTATACATTCTACACGAACAAAAATTGTAAGAAAGTATTTTTATCATGCAAGAAAAATATTTGCCAACCGCGTGATACGTGTTTTCATCTTTTTGACCGTTTATAGCAAGGATGAAAGCCCAAAACACATAAATTGTAATTAATTTGTGGTCTATTCGTATCATGTCAGAACAAACCACATTATTTCCTCTTTAAGGCTCAACTTTTCTTATCGAATGTTTTGGCTGCATCATAAAAATTTATGTTTGTGAATGTTGAGCTCGAGGATTGTTTGGATGTTATGTGAAAAAATATAGAGATAAATGTTGTAACTTTTGAATGTTTGTGGTTGCGTTTTAGAGGCCCTCAAACTCATAATGATTTGTCAGAACAAAAATCTGTAAATTCATACATATATATAACTGTCGGGCTTATTGTATGCTACCCACTGCTGACATACTTCACGGTTTGGCGACGTCCTAATAAACAACAAAAAATAAAATACTTTCGTGTTTTCAGTGTCATTCTTCCAATGAGAGAGGAACGTGACCGTATAAGTCATGGAATAAAACAAAATTTACGCTGCAACTACCTCTTATTTAAATGCTCAGTTAATTAAATAATTAATTAAATTTACACTGAAATGTGGCTCCGCTAAATATGTCTAAAACTCGTAGCAGCGCTACGGTATGTACCTAGTTGATTTTTTTATGAAACAACCGAGATACATTTTTAGGGTTCCGTAGCCAAATGGCATAAACGGAAGCCTTATAGATTCGTCATGTCTGTCTGTCCTGTCTGTCCGTCCGTATGTCACAGCAACTTATTTCCGAAACTATAAGAACTATACTGTTGAAACTTGGTAAGTAGATGTATTCTGTGAACCGCATTAAGATTACACAAAAGTAGAAAAAAAACCAATAAATTTTGGAGGTCCCCATAAGTTAGAACTGAAACTCATTTTTTTTGCATGAAACTCATACGTGTGGTGTATCTATGGATAGGTTTTCAAAAATTATATTGAGGTTTCTAACACCATTTTTTTCTAAACTGAATAGTTTGCGCCAGAGACACTTCCAAAGTGGTAAAATGTGTGTGTGTGTGTCCCCCCCTGTAACTTCTAAAATAAGAGAATGATAAAACAAAAAAATATATATGATGTACATTACCATGAAATATTCCACCGAAAATTAGTTTGAACGAGATCTAGTGAATAGTTTTTTTTAATAAGTCATAAATCGTAAACCGCAATTTACCTTTCATTCAATCAACTCAAATATATAAAAAAACATTTAATTTTATAAACATAAACCATATTTTTTGTCAAAGTGTCTAATGATGTATGTTATATTGTAATGGTACGGGGGTTCCGTACGCGCGCGAGTCCGACTAGCTGTGCAGCACTTGGCCGATCTTTTTAAAACTAAGTTTGCGAATGGACACTTCGAAACCATTTTTATTGCGGTGTTTTTGAATAATGTAAGCAAATTAAGGATAAGAGATATTTTTGGGACGGGATTTGAAGTAAGCATCGTACTTAACAGGTTTCCAAAAGGACGATCGTACTCAGATCAGCCTCGAATTTAGGAGCCATGCCTTCATGAAAAATAATGTAAATATGCGTAAATGCGCGAATATGACAATTTTTCCCCTATTTTTCCCTTTAACCTTCATTTTATTACACATACAGAATTAATTAACTAAAGGTGCCTTTCTGTGAAAGCGAAACTGTACACGAAGTTTAATATTTCAAGCCATCTAATATTCTTACATTTGCTGGCATATTTCCAATTCCACAAGCCACCTGACCTCTGAAAATTTAATGTACATCTGTAGGTCAGACTTGGCACAGGCCTTGCTCAATAGATCTTGCAATGGCTTAGGAATACGAATCAAACTTAAATATTTCTTAAGAGGAATACTAGCTCTGCTTAATAAGATAATCACCTGGTACCTACATCTTTAAGTAAATTTTTGTTTGCATGTAAACCGCGTAGTTTTTTTCTCATTTTTCTTAGCCTGCATTCCAATTGGTTTTTATTACCAACATTTTATTGACTTCTTATTTTGAAATAAATATATTTTGATTTGTCTTAAATAAGGCTCCACCGCGGCGTATGCAGTGGTTAAAATGTCAATTGCAAGAAAATGTCAATTAGTGCATAGCGTGTCCGGGGGTTGAAGTGGAAATAATCACATACTTTTCTTGCAAAGTTAAACTTGACAAACGTGCGTAGCCTTTCCGTGCGCCGCGGTGGAGCCGCGCCCTTACATTTGTTATAGTAGTGGCTAAACTACTTATCCAATTTTGACGAAGAATTTGTTAATTTATTCGTCATTATGGTTTGAGTTTGAGAGAGAGGACCGACTTCAAAAAGAAAGTGTAAATTCTCGATAGTCTGGTCTCAGCTTTTTCTTTACCCGACGACAAAGTCAGAAAGAAGGGTTATGATTTTAGCAATGTATATCACCATCTTCATCATTATCATCATCATATCAGGTAGGTAGGTAATATTTCATTTCAAATTATTATATTTGAAATGAAATATTACCTACCTACCTGAAATATTACGACATAAATTTGAAATGGTTCTTAAATTGAAGTTTGTAAATGATGAATTATAGTCATAAGAATATTATCTCTTTGTTGATCATTGGCCATTCGCATTCAATCATAGAATTATTGATAATCCATTAAATATAAAATATAAAACAAAAGAAATAAATAAATAATTATAATTGCATAAGTTGATTAAAAAATGCTATGCAATAGCTTTACCGCGGCAGTCACCGAGTGCCACATGTCTTTTTTGTTAAATGTCTAATGTTGTATAATATATTATAATGGTATGGAACCCTTCATGCGTGAGTCCGACTCGCACTTGGCCGGATTTTCTGACATGATTCAAATCGCCTGACATACTCGGGATTTCCAACTAATTCCAACCGCTGTCTACACGATCGAAAGCGAACCAGACGGCATTTATTCGCCCCTCGTAGGTAGAGCAGCTCTCATGACCAATGACGTTGGAAAGGCAAGCGAAATTGGGTAGCAAACCAATGTCTACACGGTTGGAAACTAACAAGGTCTCCTCTGTCAGGCGTCAGTTGGAGACCGTGTAGCAGGCCTATTATTCGCTATTATGTTTCACGTGTTAATTTTTGTTTAAGCAGGCCTTATTATACAAATTAGGTAAGTAAGAACTATTCTTCAAATAGAAGATGTAAATTTTCTTCCGTAATTTCAGATTTTTAACTTTTTAAATTATAGTACACATAACAGCAGTCATAATAATCTCTTATGATTCAATGCGCTCGATACAAATTTATAGAGGAAGATAAAATTTTCTTCCCAAATAGGAATATCCGTCAGATAAAAAACTGATAGTTTTTACAAAGATTCATATTAGTAACGAAATATTATTATGTATTTATACTGATCATCACATCTCTTTCCGTGTCGATTTGAGCTTTTTTCAACAAAAACCACGAAGGTCAATACACCTCCACTTTTAACAAATATAATATATTTACACCTCAGCTTTATACCTAGATACAATATAACCTAGAACAGTACAACCTAGGTCATTTATTGTAGGAAGAGTTATTTAATTGTAACATTTTAAAACTCTTTTAAATATTTTCATGTCACCAATCTTTTATCACATTCAAAATATTTTTTTTTTTAGTTTTATGAGATGTTTTCATTTAGTTACTATACTGTGTGTATAAAAATAAACGATAGTTTCCTAGGTTACCCCTATTTAGAGACATAAAAATACTTTCTAAATGAAAATATTAGTCAGGTAATTAAAGCGTTATCTGTTATCTAGTAATTTACGAGGTAGAAAGCAAAGTTTACTGCCGTATCATTTTTACTACTGATATGGATGGCTATAATATAAAACTAATCACTGATGCGGGGTTTTTGGACTATTTCCTTGTTTATACTACTTTACAACAAAGGCACAATTAACATTTTGCATCCGGAGAAAATGGAGCTTATAATATTTTTTAGTTTTTGATGAATAAAAACAACAGTTTATTATTTTTCGAAGATGTTTGCATGAAAAATGTATCATGTACAAGATTTTTATAAGTTTAATTTATAACAAGTTTTTTTTAGTAGCATTGATTAAATAATGTACATATTTTTCTTTTTCAACGTAACAAAAATATTAGTAAAAACATAAATTTTACGTATAAAAATCGGTTGTCTGTAAAGTCGGTTTACGGACGATAGTTAAACGTGATAACGTCATAAGAAAATGGAACGCCTCAGAGCGAGGTAACGCCGCATGCGTCATGTTTTTTCGTTCGTGCAGCCGGCTCCATCGAATTATAAGACGTTGTCACGTCAATAGGCACAATTAACCAAATGTAAATACGTACGGTCGAAGTATCCGAATCGTCGGCCATGTAAAAATCTGGTGTAACCATGGTTGTAAAGTAGGTTTATAAAACGTATCGGGCATGCAAGAATCCTAATAAAACCCTGAACCTAAATTAAAAGATCTTTTATACGCGATCTCATCACGTGAACAGGATAATTTCATTCGAAATTAATTTCGAAACATCAAAGTCCATTATATCAAATGTAACATTACCGTGTAATATCCCGTTTAAAATAGTTTTAATAATAAAAATATCCGTATTAATTAAAAATCTCTCTGGCTAAATCACTTATTAAAAAATATGGCGGCTATCTTTCTCGAACAGCGGTGGCTGTGAACATTTTCCGCTCTGCATGTGACAGCCTGTGCACTCGACCGCCAAGTCAGCCGGACCATGAGGAATCGCTTAGGTAACTTTAGATTGTGCTCTCAATAGAAATTATATTTAAATTATGTTTTATTTTGCCTCATACGCTTATTTGGATTAAACTTTTGATTTCACTAGATTTACGCATGAAAACTGGTATATACGTAGAAGACATATTATATAATAAAATAATATACATATACAATAATACAACATAAAAAGCGACGACCTCTGTAGCTTGGCTCTGTGGTTAGCGCGTTGGCGCTCAAACCAGATGGAGCAGGTTGGAATCCCGCCAGTGAACAAAAAGTTATCTATGTTCCTGTGTCATGGATCTGTGTTAAATAAAAATCTTAAATATATGTATAGTATTAAATATATTTCCGTTGTCTGGTACCCGTAACACAAGTTCTTCGAGAACTTACCACGGGACCGATTGATGTGGTGTAATAGCGTCCAAATTACCGGTGAAGGGAAGCATCGTGACGACATTCCTAAGGAGATTTAGCCACTGAAGGCGTGTGAAGTAGACCAGCGAATAGGTGAACTAACACCAGATCCTCCTCGCCTGATTTCGAGGAGACCCGTGCCTAGAGTACTACTAGGCACGGGCACGGTTGATATTATGATGATACAACATAACATTTTCAAAAAAATACTTATTTTAACTATTAAATCTGTTAAAACGGTAAAAAATATTCCGTTTTCAAAATTTTATACAAATATTATATTATAGTCAACGAATATGCAAATATGCATATTAATTTGCAAACCAAGGCTTCTGTGGCTCAGTCTGATATTAATTATTAGGGTAGTAAATAATAATAATAATCTAACGATCATATTATTATATTCACAAAGTAACATATCAATTAAATCCAAAAATGAATGCCATGCATGCATGTATGCAAGAATTTCACAATAAAACTTATTATTTGTAGCATGTCAGTTGCTTAGCAACAAATAAACACTCTGATGTTTTTATTAAATACACAGTCGTATCTCAGTTTAATAATAGTTAAACTTTTAATAATAATTAAACTTTTAATAATAATTAAACGGCAGTGAATTTAACGCTTATAATAATTGCGAAAATGTGTGCATTGTTAATTTAGATGGAAAAAAATTCCAGTACGATATATTTTTCACCAATTCCCCTGCCACATACAGACATAAAATACATACCTCCTTAAAAGATTGTTTTCAACGTTATTAATTTAATGTTAAACAAAATAATTGTTATTGAAATATATTTTATGTATCGGGCAGATTATTTGACTATATGATATACGTGCAATTATATTAGCCTCAAAGTTATTTTTATATCAAAAGCAGGCAAACAAGCAGTCGGAGTCTTATGGTAACTACCGACGCTCATAGACCCGCATTACCAAAAGCTTTGCAGATGCGTTGCCGTCCTTTTCTCTATCCTCCTCAACGGGTCACCGGAAACTCACAAACAGAACGAAACTCAACAGTATAACTGCTGTCACTTGACGCCGGTGTTATATGAGCGAGAGGTACCATGCCGGTCGTGCTAGCCCAATTCGGCTGCCTAGCAGATTGTGCTATCATGGCAAACGAATAGTCAGTTCATCTGAGGATGACACCAACACCCATAGACTTTAATGTTTTAAGATTTACAATTGTATCAAAGTTCAAGTCAACAGTATTAATATTCAACGAGACTAACATCGGAAAAACACTGAATTTAATCTCATATTTTTGGAACATTAATTAAATGGGGGCGTCATATTTACAACATCCTGTATGTCGGGGCTCATCGCTCACATATCGATTTGAGAAAATTAATAATTCATGAACGACGCGACTCTTCATTTTGCCTTATCATGGTGCACAGTTGGTGACTCGCTTTAACTTATTTTATAAGTATTTTCATAATTCTCATGTATTTATATTATTTACCAGTGGGATTCCCCCATTGGTAGCACCATGCTACTTATTATATTAGATTATGTAGATGCGTTGTCCTCCTTTTCCCTATCCCCCCAATGGGCCACAGGAAACTCACAAACTGCACGAAACGCGACAGCATAGCTGTCACTTTACCGACAGGTATTTCGTGAGCGAGATGTATCCAAAGCAGTATGGTAATACCTTTTACCAAAATGCCTATTATTTATAAGAAAATGAAATATTTATTCCACTTCCTTTTCTGTTCATAAAATGATACATATATTATATTTTCTGGTTCATCCAAATATCATCTTCAATGGAACGAATGTCCAGAAACGTTTCTTATTGACATGTCAATATCTGTAATAAATATTTTGGCCTGAAGCGAAACAAATAAAACTGTCCCCCCATCACCTTTCTATTTTCCCTAAAAGGTTGGGGCAAATTCAATATAAGATAATTTTTATTTAACCTTTCTTAGACCGAATTTCTTAGGATTTCCTTTTTTGCTGGTATTTTTTTAAATTTAATTTCGCAACCGATTTCCAAGCTGGAATCAAAGTTCACTGTACGTTAGACGATTTTAAATATAAAATTGATATTGCGAGTGAAATAGCTTCGCACTTTTTACATTGCTTTCTAAATGCTTTTTTCTCCTTCAAGCAAAGAGTATACTCATATCTAAAAGGCTGACAACGCTCTAGTCTGCCGGTTTGTCCCCTCTTCTATAATAAATGGGTAAATCCAAGAAAAGAGAATACTCATATTTAAAACGTTGACTTTGCACCTGTAAGCCCTGGTGTAAGTGTATTTGGATTTTTTTTTATGTCATCAGGGGGCAAACGAGCAGTCGGAGCCTCACGGTGCCGATGCCCATACACATCCGCACAACCAACGCAGATACGTCGCCCTCCTTTTCCCTATACCCCCCAATGGCCCACCGAAAACTCACAAACCGTATGAAACGCGACAGCATAGCAGTCACTTGACGCCAGTGTTATGTGATTGAAAGGTACCACCACAGTCGTGCCGGCCCAATTCGGCTGCAATGCAGCATGGCACTACCTCTTACTTGGGTGGAGGGCGATAATCACTTACCACCAGGTGAAACAACCGTCCAGTAACATGTGAAAATAAGGAGTAAAATTCGCGTATACATTAGTAATCAATATCTAATTATCTAAATAAATAAAGGTGATGATGCTTGTCCGTTTGATCTGCAAAACTGTTTTTGCAATATCGGTGAGATATTTGATACTGTGGTCAGAGCGTAAAATTGGTTTTGATAGAAAACAACGGATTAGCTCATAATCTATATTATTATAAACTAACACTCCCCGCTGCTATGAATATATAATTAAACAATATTTTGATATAATTGTGTGTGTGAAATATAATAATATATAAAGTCATGATTATAATAAGCTATAAATGAGAATAAAATCATTGGAAGAAAAATAATTTTCATATAAAATATGTAATGGCTGGACTTAGTAAATGTATACTACATTATGTATACTCTAAGTGGCTAGAGTATTTTTGCTATCAACTGTTCAAGCTTTTCGTTTTTACGTTTAAGTGGGTCTCCCCAGTGCGCCCGAAAGGTGGAAGGTGGACGCAGCTCTACCCACTAAAACCCAGCGAGTGCAACCAATGCCGCCTTTGGTGAGGTGACCCGGATCTTTAAATTTGGGCAAACCGGGCAGCCACCCTCAAAGGACCGACGCCACCTCCTACCTACTGTGGTGCGAGGGGTTTCTTGCACCTCAGTAGAACCCTTCCCAGCGTCGGGACAGTAAAATGGTAGTGAGGTTCCCATCCTCGCCCCTTGTCCCCCTGCTTTCTTGTCCTCTCTTATAAGAGGGATAGAAAGAGCACTCGGCTCTATTTCCTTCGCCCAAGGTTCACCTTACTGAACCCCACCACCACGACAAGGCTTGAACCCTAGTGGGGGCTGTAAAACTATATAGTTGGCCAATTTTTTTATTGCTTGACCCAAATTCGGTTCATTAAATAGTTTGCTGTTACTTCTTCCGAGTCATTTTCTTCGCCGAGTAAAGGTGGTGGGGACACTGGGCTGCATTACTCTCCGTTCAGAACTATTCTAGGTTCCATTTTCTGCAGTGTCATAGTTTACGCGACTGGTACTTGAAATTTTATACCTGGACCCTTACCGGCTTAGTGAGGGATCTAATTTGGTCGATCCATGAGTGATTCGCGTTTTCTCGTCGTTTCGTCTCGTCTTTTTCCATCGACCTTACCAACTGCCATTTTCAAGGTTGTCAGGGTCTCTTCGTCTCTTAGTTGATATCGATATTTACAGTTTAATAACTTCAAAGGTCAGCGCGATCAACGCGAGCAGAGTTTTAAAACAATTTTATCGATATTCCAAAAATAATTAATGATGAACAAAACTTACTTTGTCTTATAACGCCCACAGATTTATTTAGAAATGATTCAACCTAATAAAGATCTCAACATCACGTACTTTATGTCCTCACGTAGTATGGCTCTGTGGTGGAATTTAATACAACCTGAACTATATTGAGAACGGTAAGGGATTTAGATGGCAAATGGCTATCGGCTAAACGAATTTGATGGCGACAAATACGTTTTGTGGTGTGGGCGAACGATAAATGTTCCCGTGATCACAAAAGAACAACTTTTACTTTGCATAAGTGGATTAAGACTTATCTATACATATTCGTCTTTATCTTTCTTACTTCTACATTTGTCTTCATCGTGTATATAATAATTTATAAATAATATATTAATTTATTTAATATATTTATTATTTGATTAATTTTATTTAATATTTATAAATTTATTTAATAAATTTATATAAAAAATTATTAATTTATTTCCGGGGCTAGATTGGTATCCTCTGACATATTATCACGCAATCCCGTCATATAAATAAATGTGATTCGACAATAATACTATATAACCTATTAAGCCTAACGGTATGTCGTCTCTCTTGCCCCTATAATATACGAAACGTAACTTTCTCTCTTCACTTATTTATATCTCCCTCTCAACTTCTGTTCGCCTCGCCTGATCACGCTTTTCGTAACGCTTTCTTCGCGCATTTACCAGCTCACTTCCAAGGCAAGCGTGCGGAAAGAAATTTTAATAATAATAATATCTATGGATGCTTTTACACCACGTCAATCTGGTCCCGTGGTAAGTTCTCGAAGATCTTCTGTTACGGGTACCAGACAACGGAAATATATTTAATACTTTTATACTATACATATATTTAAGATTTTTATTGCATAATACACATCCATGATCCAGCAACACAGAAAACTTTTTTCCTCTGGCGGGGTTCGAACCCGCTACCTCCGGCTTGAGCGCCAACGTGCTAAATATTGAGCCACAGAGGACGTCAATTTTATTCAACTTTATTTCAAAAACTTGTTAAAACTGTTACGGGTACTCAAACTTGAGAATAATCCACCCCAAAATGTGTAGACAACCTTAATCATCGTACAAATTTTCATATACAAAGCATTCGAACCCAAGTCAGCTGCGTATATTGCACTGCCATCTGACCAGTTGACATCACCCGTCGCCTGTGATTAGTACACTTTTTACTGGTGGGAGGGAAGCCCTGTGACGCGCGCGCTCTCATCTGCAAGTGTACCACCACTCTGCTTGTTTCTTCCGTGAAACTTTGTTGTTTTTCCGAAAGAAACGCAGGATAGGCAGGGTAATTACAGGCATAGAGACTTAGTTGACTGGGCTAATCCCAAGGAAAATCGTTTATGTTCATGGGTGACGCTGACCACTTACCAGTAGGTGGCACGTCTCCCAGTTTGCCTTTCTAAGTAACATAGACAATTTTCAGTTGAACAGAACATGCATTAGTGATATATAAGAAGAATATCATGCTATCGATCTGCTAACAAATTTAATTGCCTCCTTGGTTATCGCACTTATATAAAAAGTCAAATATTTTCCTATGATCGAAGTTTTGAAAAGTCTTATTTGAAACTACCACTATCCCAGAGAAAAAAGGCATCTAGTGTTTAAAATATAAAGAGGCTATTTAATACGAAGGGTTAAAAATATTTCAACTTCACAGAGATCCTGATAACAGAGGATTAAATAAGGAAAGAGGATTTAGAAAAAAAGGAAGACGATATTGTAGGTAATAATAAAAGTGGAATGGAAAGGAAATTATTTTCCATCTACAAGGCTACGACCTACTTCCTCGTTATCGGATCACAATAGTTTATATTCTGAATTTATGTTTGTTGTATCGGAATTGTGCTATGGCCGGCACGACCGGGGAGGTACCTCTCGCTCACATGATACCGGCGTAAAGTGACAGCTAAGCTGTCGCGTTTCGTGCGGTTCGTGAATTTCCAGTAGCCTATTGGGAGGGATAGGGAGGGCAACACATCTGCATAACCTCTGATTTTGCGAATATCTATGGGCGTCGGTAGTCACCGTATGGCTCCGACTGCTCATTTGTAAATCGTTCTGCCATAAAAAATAAAGATAGGGCTAATTATAATGTCAACGGTATAAATCATTTTATAAGTTTCTATACCCTAAGATTACTTTAAATCGTCATCTAAAAATCCATGCGTCAAGCGACGGCTTTTTAAAAATGATTTTCGTATTGAAAACCATTTTTGCTGAGCTATACTATATATATAATTGGAGAGTCCCCACCATGCCTCAGGCCTTGTCGTGGCCGGGGGCTCAGTAGCCTAGGGTGAGCCCAGCACCTAGGTCGAAGCTAATTGAGCCGAGGGGGCTCTTTGTACTCCTCTTATAAGAAGAGGGGACAAAAGAGCAGAGGGCAAAGGGCGAGGACGGGAACCTCACCCCATTATACTGTCCCGACGTTGGTGGATTGTTCTGTGGTGCGGGATAACCCCTCTGTTGAGGTGGCGTCGGTCCCTTGAGGGACTGTCCAGCCGTCGAGGTGCCTTGCTTATTAGATCCGGGGCACCTCACCAAAGGCGGCATTGGTGGCACTCACCGGGTTTTAGTGGGTAGAGCTGCGTCCACTTACCAGCTTTCGGGCGCAGATAGTCCCACATACCCGCATGGGGAGACCCACTCCCCCACAGGATGCCTGCCCGGCGTTAAAAAAATAATAATTGAAGAGTCTGTTTGTTTGTTTGCATTTGAAATATTAAAAACTAAGAAAGGCTAGGCAATTTATTTAGGACGAAAAAATTTTTTTTATTTATATTGCAGGTGAAACTGCAGAAACCAGCTAGTATATATATGGATATAAGTCTGAAGTTATAAAATTTCTTATAAATGGAGTCTTGAGACAATCGGTGTGTTTTAAGGCGGGCCTTTCCCGATAAACGGCATTTTGAATTCTGTTTTATTTAGAAATTCTAAGCCGATTTAAGTTTTGAAAAAAATATATGTCATTATATATTGTTTTCTGGTGTTTACGCGAATTTCAGTCATTATAATGAAATGTTTTGAAATTAGGATGTTTTTTAATTTCAATAGCCTCACGGATCATCCTTGGTTGGAGTCTGTGTTCTTTTGCGAGGACTTGTGGTTTATCAAATCTGATATAATGGCGAGCTTTGTCAAGACTATGTTCACAGATGGCAGACTTAGTGTAGCGACGGTGTTTTAACATATAGCTGATTTAAAACACCGTCGCTACACTAAGTCTATTAATTATTAATTATTATTAATTTTCTAATGATACATCACTTCCCTCTTGGATCGCCTATTAGACGCACGTTAAAATTTTATAATACGAGTATCAATTTATGTCAGAAATAATTCTCAGTAATAAATAGAAGTGCATAACGAATCTATACTAATATTATAAAGCTGAAGAGTTTGTTTGTTTGTTTGAACGCGCTAATCTCAGGAACTACTGGTCCGATTTGAAAAATTCTTTCAGTGTTAGATGGCCCATTTATCGAGGAAGGCTTTAGGCTATATAACATCACGCTGTGACATAAAGGAGTTGAGTAACGCGGGCGAAGCTGCAGGCAACAGCTAGTAAGAGACAATATTCTCCATGCGGACTTTTGCGCGAGGTTGGACAACTAGGAGTTGTGCTACGCTACGCTCGGCTACGTAATCGCTACGAAGAAATAATAGTGCTACAGATTGCTACCGGGACTACACGGGTTCCATGATTTTTTTCATCCATAAAGTGCTCAACGCGCCTAAAGAAATTTTCACTTATAAAATATAATATAAGTCGTGTGAACCTATGAGAAAACGATTGAATTCAAAACAAAGTTTATCACAGCTTTTCTCCTACATTACCGTTCATTTTTACCTTATATACAAAGCACGATATATGAGAACATAACGTTTTGTGAAAATGTAAAAAAAGATCTACCAGCTTTCAAAATTAGACAAACATTCGGAACACATTTTTTATACAATGATTATTCTAACTTATTGTAAAATCTCCATCGTAAAACACTTCTCATAACAACAATCAGAGCTTAATAAACGCTTTCACAAAGCTTTTTCAATTATTTGTTCAAAGCTCACTTAACTTGTATGCTGGTAAAGTGGCGCTCGGTGCGTGGTATATTTTCTTTGTGCCTTCTGTCGTTCTGTTTAAGGCTGTATAATCTTATTACTATTGTCGACAAATTAATGGCCATTAGCAGTGTTTTTATTAAGTTATTCCCTGTTAGCCACAGGAATAATGTTAGTGTGTTACCTATTTTAATTTTAATTTTTTTGGAAATAGCAGCTAAGACAAACTGCAGGCGTGCTATCTAACGGTAAGGTTTCTGCAATGCATTTTCACTTTTACGCCAGGAGAGGCTCTAAGGCATCGTATGGGTGAGTAGGGATTCCCCAGGCAGGTATGTGGAACTCGCTGCACTCGAAAAGTAGTAGGTGGACGCTACTCTACCCAGTAAAACCCAGCGAGTGCCACCTTTGCCGCCTTTGGTGAGATGCCCTGGATCTGTTGAGCAACAGGGCACATCCACGGCTAGTCAGTCCCCGAGGGACCGACGCCACCTCCACAGAGGTATTGTCCCACACCACAGAAAAACCCCTTCCAGTGTCCGGACAGTACAATGGGGTGAGGTTCCCATCTTAGCTCCTTGTCTCCCTGTTCTTTTCTCCCTTCATCTTAGAAGAGGGGTATAAAGAGCAGCTCCCTCGGCTTAATTTGCGTCGCCCAAGGTGCTGGGTCCACCCTAGGCTACTGATGCCCACCTCCACGACAAGGCTTGCACCATGGTGGGGAAGGTTCCTTCAATGTCTATACTGACGTAAAATGGTCGTGTGTGCGATGGTATTCTTGTCGAATCACAGAAAAACCTACCATAATCGAGAGCTTCATGACTCACTCTCTCATTTCCATGTCCCTTGATATACGTCTATTAGACGGTAAAAACAAACTTCGCATAAATGCAAAAAAGACATTGAAATGAGAACCTCCTCTTTTTTTAGGTCGGTTAAAATACAGCCCCCACCCGACGGTGACGCGGCCCAGTCCCGCCACTGACACACAACAGACGCCACGAGGCCGTGTGGTCGCAGACTGCACGGTTGGCGGGGCAACCCCCCACTTTTATAAACCAAAAGTGAGCCAAATGGGCTCACACTAATCCGATGTAGCATTAGGGCCTTCGGGACGTTAGCATAGATCCACCCGAAAAAAAAAATACAGTCAAATACACTAGTATAAAAAATAACTAACTAACAGCAAGAGGAATTGACCACGAGGGGTGACCTCTTTGTCTGTCCTCATTGCAGTGGCAAGGGCCTGGCCATCTGGGAGGGATGCTCTGTGCCGCGCACCCGGATGCATAGGTACCACCATCCCATCTAACAGCTTTGCTGTGTTTTGGAGAGGAGGGCAAGACAGGCAGTGTAATTACTGGCACTGAGACTTAACATCTTATGTCTCAGGCAATTCACGTGCTGCCTACACGTGAATGAGTTGCCTGGGCTCGTTCCAGGTAAACTAGTTTGTTTATGGGTGATGTCGACCACTTACCATCAGGTGGCACGTCTGCCAGTTTTTGTTGTTTTTTTGTTTGTGTATAACTAACATAAAAAAAATCTTATCGTCCACTTAAAATGGTCCATCAGTGATATAGATCTGATGGCGATGTTGTTAATTCCGTTGTTGTTGTGTGTGTTGTTGTTAGTTGAAAATTGAAAATGTTTAGAAAGTTTAAATACAAGTTCTAACGGAATATTTATTCACATTGTACTAATTAGCACTAATGTATACAGAGCCTCCGGGAATTCCCAGTACCTAAGGTAATTACAGGATAAACATTCGAGAAAATATTCCAAGAATTGTAATTGATCTGACGAAATAATCTTAATTATCATTCATTCGTCGGAAATATCAGAAATTCGTAACAGTATGGTATAGTATTTTTTTGCAGATCTTATTTTTAGAATTATTTGATTCTAATGTCTCATACGGGATGACTGTCCTCCTGTGACCATGTTTGCTTGTAAAATCCTTTAAAAAATTTCAATATAATGTATAGATATTCTAATCTTATGGTGACTACCGACGCCCGATAGACATCCACACAAACAATAGTTATGTAGATGCGTTGCCCTCCTTTTCCCTACCCTCCCTCCACCCTCCAATAGGCCACCGGAAACTCACAAACCGCACGAAACGCGACAGTATAGCTGTCACTTGACGCCGGTGGTTATGTTAGCAGGAGGTACCACCCCGGTCGTGCCGGTCCAGTTCGGTTGCAATGCAGCATGGCACTACCTCTTACTAGTCGGTAGGAAATTTGCTGCCCAAACCATAACTAGGACCAGGGTTGGTTTTAAGCCTAGCCGTGTGTGGGGTTCACACTTGGGCAGTGTCGTTACCCACTTAAACCGCTGCAAGCGCCCTCCGCCGCCTTTTTGAGGGTCCCGGATCTTGCAGGCAACACAGGACCCTCGGCGACAGGCTGACCCCGGCGAGAGGCCAGACTCCTCCTCGAAAGGGGGGACTGCTCGGCCGTTCGTTTTCACGATACTTTTAGCAGTCCCCGACGACGTCATGCCTATCTGGCCCCAGGTTAATCCCAGCCTCGGCCCGACACGAGCACAGGGGCGTTACTGGAGGCGCATTAAGTACGCATCCTACGCACCCCTGTTCGTCGCCAGCGGTGGGAGTCCTCGTCGGCGGCCTCCTCTCTCACCCGCTCATCGGCCTCCTTCTGGGACATTACTGCCTCACAGAAGGAGACCATCGCCGTCCAGGACTCGTCATTGCGAAGCATCGCGGTGATGATGCTCGGCAAAGACAAGTCCCCTCCGATAACTGACGTCAGATCGTGACGCAGCGGCGCCCATCTCGGGCACACCTCTAGAGTGTGCCGGGCCGAGTCCACCGCCGCGCCACAATCGTGACATACAGTTGCCGGCTCCCTTTGGGCCGTCCGGCACAGGTACTCACCGAAGCAGCCATGCCCGGTGAGCACCTGTGTCAGACGGAAGGTGAGGCGTTTGCGTTTACGACGCATCCACCGCTCTAGGACCGGACGCAGGGCAACCGTTAGGCGTTTGCCATACGGCTCCCACGCCAGGTCCTCTCCCCACCTCAGCATTAACGCCTCTTGCCCTAGTCGGCGGACCCGCAGGATCCCGTCCAGCGTCAGGCTCTCGCCGAGAGACCACCTATCCGAGACATAGGAGTGCACCTCAGCAAGAACTTCCGCCACATAATATGAATCATCATTAATCCAGATACGGCTGTAAATCTATTTTAACGCGGGCGAAGCTGCGGGCAACAGCTAGTATGATAATAAAAGTGAATATAGGTGCTCTATTTATTTAATTAAGCACCTGAACCCTATATTGATTTATTACTGAAAACTTGGACTAGCTTGAATAAGAAAATTGTAATATTTTACCTAATATATATTTTTTATTTGTTCCAGGTATGCAAAATAATACAATTAGATCTGAAGAAGCTTATGCAATTATATAATGAATGAATTGTAATTTTGTAAATACCAAATAAAAATAATAAAAATTGCCAAATTATCGAAAGAATAGAAGAAAGCATGTAGTTGTTATCGTACAAAACATATTTAATTTTAGCACACAACAATATGCAAAACAACAAGAAATTAATAGCAAAAACCCCAAACAAGGGTGAGCCTGACTCTGTTTTAATTTTTTTTCCTTTGCTTATGTTGAAAGACTTTACATCCTACGAAATTTCATCATTCTATGGCAATGGGAAGTACTATGTTTTAGTTTGACGAACAGACATACAAAGATAACAGGAGGACAAGAGAACAGGAACGGAACCCCCATAAAATCCATAGAACCATGAAACACCAGTAAAATAAAAAAGTGTGTAGTGTAACCTTTTTGATTTGATTTTGCGCGATTGAAGTAAAACTTCATAAAAATCTGAATTACCATCTAGTTGCACCTAAAGAAGTTTCACTTCAAAAACTAAGCACTTACTTTTCTACAGATCACATCATACTAATTTATAAAAGAGTAAAATGTTCCTGGAACTCCGCCTAAGTGATTTTCGGTTTATATTCTACTTTTGTAAATTCACAAAACAATTATAAGTCACCAAAAGAACATACTCATAGAGTAACTAATGACTCGATTTCCTATGCTCAAGTAATTGCATTACACTCTCACTTCAAAGCATATCGTAACGAGTCGTAGCAACCTAGGTCACGTCTTGTGAAAACGCTAGAAAAGCATTCAAGCTTTGAGATAAATTTAAATAAAAAAAATCTAGGATTTAAGATTTCAAAAAATAGCACGTTCTCTGTAGTAAATTATTCAATATTAAACATTTCCATATAAATATGATGTACAAGTTTATATATTTTATTAGTAAATTATTCGTTTTAGTTTTTATTTTAGCCTATTTTCGAGTAAAGTACATCTTATCGTGTAACCAATTGACATATTATCCTTTAGACAATATGTTTAGGTATCTCTGATATTTTTTGTGAGACCGTCATTTAATAGTAGGTATTTCAAAAATTTGATTTATTCAATCCCTTTTTTCCGTTTCGCCTTTTTTTCTTTAACGCCGGGAAATGCTCTGATGCATCCCGCAGGGAATTGGGTGACGCGTGTATGTGGGACTCGCTGCACCCGAAAGCTGGTAAGTGGACGCAGCTCTACCCACTAAAACCCGACGAGTGCCACCAATTCCGCCTTTGGTGAGGTGCCCCGGATCTAATAAACAAACAGGGCACCTCAACGGCTAGTCAGTCCCACAAGGGACCGACGCCACCTCCACAGGGGGTTGTCCCGCGCTACAGAACAACACCTCCCAACGTCGGGATAGTATAATGGGGTGAGGTTCCCATCCTCGCCCCAAAGGGCGTACAAAAGAGCAGGGGGTTTGCCCCCTGCTCTTTTGTACGCCCTTTGGGGCCTTCCCTTATAAGAGAGGGATTATTTTGTCCCCTCTTCTTATAAGAGAGGTACAAAGAGCCCCCTTTGGCTCAATTAGCTTCGCCCAAGGTGCCGGGCTCACCCTAGGCTACTGAGCCCCACCGCCACGTCAAGGCCTGAACCATGGTGGGGTTTCCCGTTTCGCCTGCGGAGACTCACCTTAATAGTTCAATGAACTTCACTGACAAGTTCAACTTTATGCATATGTGTATTTCGTCTGTTTCATGCAGTTTCACAATAATTACAGTTTCTTTTCATAATTGTTCAATTATACTAAAAAAGTATGTAAGTATGTACACTTATTTTTATTAGTACGCTTATAATATACTCTAAGTGACTCTAAATATTGTTGTAAAGGTGATATATATAGTGATAGTGCAATTTAAAAGTTATTTACTACCACATTTTACGATTTAAAGATTATGGATTCTTCAAATACGGTTTTGGGCCCTTTATCTCAACTAAAACGTCGACATGGATTAATGAATTGGTTCTGGACGAAACTTTCACCGGTAGTTCCAGCGTAAACCAATTTTATGAGCATACATTATCTGTCGCAGAGCACATAAAGCAGAATATATTATGTCAAGGAGCCGGAGATGGATCGTTCTGTTATTCATTAATATCGTCCAACAGAATGGACACAGGATTGCTTTTCCTCAATTTTTTTTTGTAGTCGAGAAATTTGATCAGAAACTTTGATGATGGCTATTCTAATATTGGTTTGTTAAATTAAGATGTTTTAACTGCCGAGCGATACATACCGAAGTAACTAGTATATACGTTTATATACATTTGATAATTCTTGCTAAGATTATATAGGCTAGGAGTATAACGTATATCGGAGGGGACTTGTCACTGCCGAGCGTCATCACCGCGATGCTCGGTGACGACGAGTCCTGGATGGTGATGGTTTCCTTCTGCAAGGCACAGCAACAACAAGCGGGTGAGAGAGGAGGCCGCCGACGAAACCGCGGGCAACGAACCGGGGTGCGTGGGAGGCGCTTCTTAATGCGCCTCCAGTAACGCCCCTGTCTCGTGTCTTGGAGCTCGTGTCGGGCTCCAAGATGGGAACCTGGGCCCAGTGACATGATATGACGTCGCGAGGAGTGCTTAATGGCGGTCGGAAAGTCCCCCTTTACGAGGAGTCTGGCCTACGTCGAGTCCAGCCTGTCGCTGAGGTGATCCTCAATGCGCTCGCGGGGGTTTTAGTTTAAGGTTGAACTAGTCGGTGGCGCGAACTCTAATAAAATGATTGCTATCTCACCTGACATAGTGCGTGAACATGCGTGCTAGAGTGAAATGCACAATGATTCATTCCGAAAATGTCCTTTTAGAAAAACAGTTATTATAGAAAAAGTAATAAGTGTATATTTTCAAAATAAATTTATTTTATCCTTTGAATAACTAAAGTATATCTGTACGGGCTTTATTATTGAGCTTTCGTGCTCGGTATACTATTTATTTAAATCCGTGTTGAAATACGAAAGTTTATAAGCTTGCATTTTTAAATGTATAATTTTTTTTCGATTTTTGGTACATACACACATAGACAACGACAAGATTAATTTATATTATACTTAGTTTTTCATAGTCAACGTCAAACATTGTAGTAATTACTGTTCTGCGTTTGTATGGAAAGATGAGCGACTTGTGTAACCTTAAGGTAGGCACTCTCAGGTGCAAGTCCCACATAGGATAAAGATCTATAAGGCCCTGGCTACATCCATAAAGGTTTTCCTTGCGATATAAAAAAGGAGTATAACGTACGGCGTACCTAATATAACAGAACGTCGTTATATAGACTGAACCCATAATTTTGAAAACCCTTACGATTTACTCCTTAAGCTATTAAGTGTTAGTCGTTAAGTATGGTAGTCTTTAGTCGTTAAACGTTTTATGCAGTCTTATCATATTCTTTATGACTACGTTATGACGCGTCTTATAAGTTACTGCTTAGGTGTAAAGTACAAAAGATTGCGCATATGCGTAAAAACTAATATCTCAAGTCATTTTCTTTACGGGTAAACTAGCAGCTATATCTTTATATTATGGAATGAAGTAAACTCTACTACAAGTATAATATAAAATAAGTATAAGATATAATAAAGAAACTAGAGATAAGATATTATCTTTATATATATATATATTTCTTGTGTGCGTGTGTATGTCACTGAACTCCTCCTAGACGGTTGGACCGATTTTGATGAAATTTTTTGTGAGTTCAAGGGGAATCGAGGATGGTTTAGATTCACAAAAAAATATTTTTTACAGGACAACGTCTGGCTGTGCCACTAGTACTAATAAAAGATAAAAGAAGATACTCGAATGTCTGGCATCTTTATTTTTTTCTGGAATCCACCAGCGTTTATTGACAGATCACCTACTGGCAAGTGATTACAGATTACTATCGTTTATGGAACTCAAAAGTATGGACATTTAAGTCTATCATGTTCTCTCTCTGATGTATTTATTTAACTGAGATTTTTGATGTAATTGATGTAAAAGTAAGGCAATATAAAAATTACGTTATTTACTTAGTAACCCAGTTATACTATTATACCTTTATAGATGTAGCCAGGATCTTCGCGTACGATCCCAACCCTATGTGGGACTTGCACCTGGGAGGGCCCATTGTGAGCCCCTTCAGCTACTTTTTAGGGTCCCCTACCTCTCTATGCGGGTGATCATGAGGTTGAGCTCAACCTGGACCAGCCGCACCACCTCCTCATAGCCTTATCCCGGGATTTATATGAGGATGTCATCTGGGTAACAGATGACACCCATCCCGGGAAGAAGGCGGTCACGTAGGATCCAGTAAATTCGGGTCTCCAGTGTCAATTAGTTGTCAAATATTTAAAGTAATAATAATAATAATATAATAATATCTATGGACGCTTTTACACCACGTCAATCTGGTCCCGTGGTAAGTTCTCGAAGAACTTGTGTTACGGGTACCAAACAACGGAAATATATTTAATACTTTTATACTATACATATATTTAAGATTTTTATTATATAATACACAAATTTAATATACAGCCATGACCCAGGAACATAGAAAATATTTTTGTTCCATGGCGGGATTCGAACCCTCCGGCTTGAGCGCCAACGCGCTTACCACTGAGCCACAGAGGTCGTCGAAGTGGTCGTAAAGTGCGTTCAGAAATTTTAAAAATCCTAAAAATGTTCAATTGTTTGTCGAATATCTGTTCTATTCTGTTATTATATACAGGACAAAGTACTTTTTGGTACCTCTAGTATTGTATAATCTTCTCTTCGGATACGGCTGTATATCAAAGATAAGGCTGCAAAGCAGGCAGGTAATTCAGAAACAGTTCAAAAACCTCTAAAATTGATAGCTAGCCTCAAAGACATTTCGTTTTTATTAAAATCAGTAAAAATGTATCTTCAAACCAAAAGAATGTTTATAAAGGTAATAAAGAAAGAAAGAAAATCACTTTGTTGAGGTATCAAACGCTGCTTTGAAGTTTATACGGTGTAGTTTGGGAATTTATTAGCACTGTAAAAAACTTTGATGGTGAACATAACGTGGTATGGATGATAGATTAATTTACCAATTTTAAAATGATTCGGTTTAAAAAAAAATGCTTAAATATTGTTTTTACTTGATATTGTAAGTTTTGAGTAAGTATATAATTCCTCCCTATTTTAGTCAAATAAAACACAAAATATAAAGATAATATTAATCATACTGTAATATTGGGAAAAGTGGAGGTCACATTTAGGTAGACGAAGTGTTGGTCGACCATTAAACCAGGTGAGAAGACGATCTCCGTGCAGTGACCGGTCCGTGTTGGATGCGAGTGGCGAAGGATCAGCCGTCTTGACGTTCATTGAAGAAGGTTTATTTCAGCAGTAGACGAATAGAGGCTGATGATGATGATGATGATTGTAAAGACCGAGTATGTTTTTCTAATTTTAAGTGATGTTCAGAACTATGTTGTATGTACAACTATAAACAAGAAAAATGTCTTTTGAAAATTTCTCTCTTTTGAAAATTTTGCTGTCTTTGATATGAACTATGAAGAAATGCATGCATGCTTACCATCGTCAAAATGGCTTCTGTTTATCAGAATAAACAGAAGCCATTTTGACGATGGTAAGAATACGATTCAGAATCTTTTATCTGAATATAATCTCACCCTCACACACGAATGGACTCAATATTATAGGCAAATAAATATATTTCTAGTATCATAAAAATCAGTTTTACCACAGAATAAATAATAGTAGTAGTATAAGTAAGAGGCCATGCTGCTTTGCAGCCGAATTGGGCCGGCACGACTGGAACATAACACCGGCGTCATGTGACAGCTATGCTGTCGCACTTCGTAAGGTTTGTGAGTTTCTGGTAGCCCATTGGGGGGGAGGGGCAACGCATCTGTATAATATCTGGTTGTGCGGATGTGTATGAGCGTATAATATTATATATATATAATATATATATATTATAGTCTCGAAAAGGCTTCGACTGCTCGTTTTCCCTCCTATTCTATAAAAAAACTTTTATTTAAATTTTAACATTTATTTTTTAAATCTGGCACGCAGAACACTTCAATTTATTTATATATATATATTTACTATATTTGAATATAAAACTACCCGTTTTACATCAAAATAGTTGATCGAACCTTTTACATTAAAATTATTCTAATCACGTAAAGTAAGCTTAGCAATTGAATAAGTTGTAAAAGAGTCCCAAGCTTTCAACGTATCTCCCGGGACCCAGCACATGTAAATTTCCCATCCTAAAGGCTCCATTTGACAGGTTTTATCGTATCAACGAATATACTTTCTTACGTAAATACTATTAACTATATAATAATGAATTCCAAAGATTTTAGTCGATTTGATTAAAATTAAAAGAATATGATTTTATTTTATTTTATGGACGCTTTTACACCACGACAATCTGGTCCCGTGGTAAGTTCTGGAAGAACTTGTATTACGGTTACCTGACAACGAAAATATATTTAATACTTTTTTAATATACATATATTTAAGATTTTTATTATACAATACACATATTTAATACACATCCATGACCCAGGAACACAGAAAATATTTTTTTGTTCCCTGGCGGGATTCGAACCCGCAACCTCCGGCATGAGCGCCAACGTGCTTACCACTGAGCCACAGAGGTCGTCATTTGATTATTTTATGAATGTCAATGTCCGATATTTTTAAACGACTTCGAAAAGGAGGAGGTTATATAATATATTGAATTCTACGAATAAATAATAAGATTGAATTAATTTTATTATTTCATTTTATACTAACTGATGCCCGCAGCTTCACCCGCGCTAACGTTTAAAATTTGAGTAGTGGACTACCCTTAACATTTAGGCGGATGAAAAATAAATGTTGGCCGATTCTCAGACCTACCCGATATGCACACAAAATTTCATGAGAATCGGTCGAGCCGTTTCGGAGGAGTTCAATTACGTACACCGTGACACGAAAATTTTATATATTAGATATACTTACAAGAAAAAATAATAGAGCTTTAATCTTATTCACGAATAATAGTGTGATATGTCTGGTTTAGCAGATAACAAAGGAACATGTTGATTTCGTTATAGCAAAACGAAGCAAGACCGAATGAATTTGCTAGTTTCTCTAGTGTCTCTAACAGAAGAGAAAGGGATTGCTGTTTTGCCAATTATAGTAAAATTGTATCAACTTTCCCAATGCTTAAAATAGTAGTGTCAGCCAGTTTATTTCTCATTAGAATATTTTGAAGAAATAAAGTAAGTTATACGAAAGTTTTGGTGCATAGAAAGTGTCTTCCACTTATTATACTACTTGAAAGTAATAATCTACAAAATATATATAAAAGTCAGCCATACCAATCTAAGTTGTATACAAATGTAGGTGAGTCTGATCGCTCTGGGATTTTACTCAATTTTTTTATCCAATGTATGGATAAAAATACCATTAGTCCACTTTTATAATGTTACGCTTTCTTTATTTCAGACAGAGCGTTTCTAAACATCCTGAAAAACATTTATCGTTTTATTTACTTTTACCGCTTTTTCGTGGACTTCACCATTTTTAATATTTATTTATGTATGAAAAGACGAATTGGATGCCATTCACATAAAATCCTGTATAAAAATATCACTAATAAAGTTTACTATCGTATTCGTACGATGGGTGAAAATACATGTAAACTGGTACTCGTACATAATGGCTGCTACTCGTGAAATCTTGAAATACTAACTTTTTATAGCTATATACTTTCAATACTATTAATACAGCCTTAGTGAAAGGTGAATAGCGCCTTAAAGTATTAAGATTTTTTATCTGTGAGAAATACTATAGAATGAGGGTTTAAAGGCTGTCTTTGTTTATGTATTTCGTTGTCTGTGGATAAAATTGTATTACATTAAAGATTGTTTACGATATAATCTGTAAAATCTTTTACTATACTATAAATTCTTTATCTTTGTGAAATGTTATAGATCAGAGATATATAGTGTCGTATTTAGCTGTACCATACCTTTATAATGAAACAATTTTTACGGATTTTATCGCGGTTTATTAAGATTTTTACAAGCCCGACAAAATCCGAAAAAAAAATTTACAAAATCCGTAAAAATTGTTTCATTATAATGAGTGAAATTCGCGCAAACATTAGAAAACAATATGTGTACCATACCTACCTACCTTGGCTGACACCACAGAAATCTAAATAATTATTATTCAGATTTCTGTGGCTGACAACGACTCCAAAAGTAGTTAATGACGTGGTAAACGCAAAGTTTGTACGTTAGTAAAAGAATAAGTTGTGAGCACAACGCAAACAAAGCACAAAAATTATAGAAACACAGTTATTTTATTACTTTTTAGTATTTTATTTTTGAAGTCGGTTTTTTTTTTGTTTTTTTTTTATAATATATCAAATCATATAAAATTTTGATCTTATAAATTATTATTTACGATAGAAACTGAAACGCTATTAATTATGTTAAGTTTAAAAGGTGAAAATTTTATCGTTGAAATACTTTGGCGTCAACAAGCAATTATTATTAGTAAAATTTGCCAATAATGTAGAACTTAGATAACCGTCCTGAGTACAAAAGTACATATTTTTCATGTTCTTGACTAAAAAAAACTAAGTAAAAATAAAATGTATGATGTCAATAAGTTGACATCATACATTTTATTAATTCATGACCACTCAACATTTTTTTCCATACGGTTTTTTTTTTATGTTAGTTGGATAGGCAAACTGGCAAACGTACCACCTGATGTTAAGTGGTCGACGTCGCCCATGAACATAAACTAGTATACCTGGAACGAGCCCAGGCAACTCATTTATGTGTTGCCTATCCTGAGACATAAGATGTTAAGTCTCGGTGCCAGTAATTACACTGCCTGTCTTGCCCTTCTCTCCGAAACATAGCAAAGCTGTTTCACGGGAGAAATAAGCAAGATGGTGGTACCTATGCAGCCGGTAACGCGGCACAGCGCTTCCCTCCCACCGGTGGAAGGGAAGCGCATTAACTACAGAAGCATATTAAAAAATACTTTTTTAAATATGCTTCTGCAGTTTGCAGGGTCGCCAAATCATCTCCAACATGAAATATCTCTACAGTTGGCTGAAGTTGATGTGAAATCATTTTGATATCGTAGGGAAATCTTTATGGATGTAGCCAGTATCTTCGAGTAGATCCCTATGTGGGACTTGCACATGGGAGTGCCCTAAAACCACTGAAAGCGCCTTCAGCCCCTTTTTGAGGGTCCCAGATCTGCCCGGCCGCCATTAAGCAGTCCTAGATTTACTTGAAGTTTGGCAATATTTAACATACAAGTACCTGTATAGAATGATGATGACGATGTATGATCATATTATCTCCACCTATTGAAAACTCTTTTAATATTTAAGATAGTCCACCATGTTTTCTTTTCACATATTGGAGGATTTTTTGATTGGATCTTGAACTTAAGGTTGAACAAGTCGAAGGCGCGAACTCCCATTATATATTATGTATTATTTATTTAATGTAAACTGTATATTTTTTTAATGTATCATTTTTTTTCGATTTTTTTATTGTATCATTTCTTTACGATTTTTTTAATGTATCATTTTTTACGATTTTTTTATTGTATAATTTTTTTACGATTTATAGATAATGACGAGATCAACTTATAGTATCCTTAGTTTCGGATGGTCAACGTCAAACATTGTAGTAATTACTGTTCTGCGTTTGTATGGAAAGATGACGGACTTGTGTAACCTTAACATATTCCAGTAAATAAAAGGTATTTATAGAAATAACATATAACAATAAATTATGAAATGGGCCAAGTTGGTACATATTAAAAAGCAACCGTATAAATTATTTTAAATTTTTGGTACGAAAACAAGAATTATTTCGCATATTTTCAGCATGACATATAGCTGTGACAAGATATATATGTGTGTGTGTGTGTGTGTGTGGAAGGGTTTTGGGAATTAATTTATTTACACATTAACTTTATCCCTTTGATTTCATTAAGAATCTCACAAATTCAAAATGAAAAATGTCTGGTGAATTTCAAAGGAAATAAATCCCAAATTAAATATAAAACCATGACTAGCTAAATAAATAAAAAAAACTCACCCAACCAGTCACAGGGACTGTTGATAGAAGTGAAAACAAAACAATTAAATTCAAATACCTCTAATACTGTAAAAGATTATGACAACCTATACAATTTAAACGGCGCACAAAGTGGCCGCATGAGATAATTTAGAAGCAACACAATTTGCAAAACAAATATTGCATAATCTTATATAAATAAATCAAACATCATATAAACGTCAAATCGCGTCTCATAACACTGGTAACGGTGTCGCGAGTTCAGAGATTTTATCTCATCTAAAAATATACGTACCGCGCCTACAGAAGTTTTCACTTTGTTCGCGACGCTCCGTTTTACTAGTTTTAAGTTAATTTATAGTTATTTTTATATAGTTATTTGCAATGTATAGCGTTTGGCCAATCACAACTCATACATATCACATCATATCAATTTCAGCCAATCACAGGCGCTCTCACGTATACGTCACTCGTTATACAACACTTGCCTCCTAACACCACCTAACAACACCACGCCGATGTGCATACAATTTAATTGAACCTTTGCATGTTTATACAAATTTACCGAATATATGTAATTTAAGAAGACTATCAAGTTTCAATCATCTCCTTGCTCCTATACGGAACACACTTCAATAATAAGTTATTTCGGAAAAATCGGAAGTACGAAGATTAATATTGAAGAGAAGACCTGTACTAAGATCTCAGTACATGCGAGAAGTTTAAGTATTAGTAGATCGGCCGTTTTCACGTTTACTGAAAATAAGACAGTGGCCATGTCCAGGAGACTATGGGCTGATCATCATAAATTGGCTGTATTTTGGAAAGAAGGTCAGAACAGGCTGTGTGATTACTGTTATCAAGGCTTACGTTTCATTATAGGGAACTACAGACTACTACAAATACCAGGGACGAGCCCCGATGAAGTTGTTTACAGTTTGGCAAAAAAGAGTATGACGTGGTGACAGGTGGAACTAAATATTTTACTAAATGGAAACCTATGATGTTGACAATACTTGACCGACAAATACTAGATTTTGAATAAAGCTTATTGTTTCGCATTTATTTTTAACGATTTGATTAAATTATCTTGCTGATTTTCCATATTATGATGAGACGTAAGTAAAAGTGGCGCCCTCATTTTTTCCATACTCTTTTTTGCCAAGCTGTATGTTTATGGGCGTTGCTGACCAATTACCATAAGTCTGTCAGTTTTTATATCACATTCATTTAAAAAACATTTTTGAAGTGAAACTTCTTTGCACGCTAAGGGTAAAATTATTACGGATGAAACTTCAAAATGTGCAACATTTTGTCCAAGAGGGAGACAGTGATTGGGACCGATTGAAAAAGAGTGAAAAAAGGCGAACGTAGCATGAAGCATATAGACATGGAGTGAGATTAGAGAGCAAGCGAGTGAAAGATCAAGAGAGTGAGTGGGATAGAGCGAACGTTGCATCGCAAGTCTCGGAAATTTAAAGCTATAGATTAGTATAAATATAAACGAGATTTAAAAATTAGTTTGCCAAATAAGTTTCACTTCTGACATGTGTACTTTGTGCGCACGCAATTTTTTATGACTGACAATCATAACGTACTAAAACTGCTCATGTTAGAATTGGATTCTAGCCTTTAAAAAACCAATTATTTCTAAAATCCACCGACCTAAAAATCTAGATGTAGCAGAACGTTCAATTTACGAAATGTAAAAAAAACACGAGTCATACGCAGCAACTGTCCGTTTTCCATTTTGGATTCTTTTCGAAATGGATGTATTTTCTTTGAAAATGGAAGAGGCTAATTAAATTGTCTATTTTAAGGAACTTGCAAAGTTATTATTATGCAGTATTGTGTGATAATCATCAGCAATGAATCAGAAAATATTACCAATAATTAAGCATGAAAACACTGCATTGTGAAAAAATAAGCACTGCCAAGCAGACGAAAAATAGCTAATATGAAAATTATATTTCTGGGAATGGGAAGTGATATACGTTTTAAAATAACACATAATAATAATAATAGGATTCACATGTATTATAAAACAAACCTACACAATTAAAAAGAGGATAGACCCTTACCAATATTAATTAACAAATTTAAATTAATACGCTATATCTATACAGATACATAAAATTGGGGAGTCTGTTCTAAATATTCAAATTACCACATTTTCGGTAAATGTATGTGGATATGGTCTGTCTGTCTGTTTCTTTAAGCTAATCTCTAAAACGTCTGGGCTGATTTTAACGGGACTTTCACTGACAGATAGCTGCTGTGATTTTTTTGTAAAAAACGATTATTTTAATATTATAAACAGACACTCCAATTCTATTTATATGTATAGATAATATACCTAGATGTTAGTGAGATGATTATAATTTTACATTTTACATAAAATTATAGATTATAAATAATTTATAATTTTAGTGCGGGAAAACTCGATCAAATGGCTACCTACCAGTCTAGAATACGTGATTGCTTATTCTCTTTATTAAACTCAGCTTTGTATTGAAACCTTCTTTGAATCGCGTTTAAAGACGCCGCGGACGAGCGATGGTCTAGACTCTAGAGGGTATATGCTTCTTGAGTGAGGAGTCAGGGTTCGATCCTAACAGCTGTGGTGCAATGAAATGGGTTTTTCTAAATTTCTATGAGCACCTGAACATACCATCGCTTGCTCACCGGTGAAAGAAAACATCGTGAGGAAACCTGCATGCCTGATGAAATTAAAAGTCTTTGATGGTCCCGTGGTAAGTTCTCGAAGAACTTGTGTTACGGGTACCAGACAACGGAAATATATTTAATACTTTTATACTATACATATATTTAAGATTTTTATTATATTATACACATATTTAATACACATCCATGACCCAGGAACACAGAAAACTTTTTTGTTCCCAAGCGGGATTCGAACCCGCAACCTCCGGCTTGATGCCAACGCGCTAACTATTGAGCCACGGAGGTCGTCAATAAGGGTTAATATTATAATATTATTTTGCCAACTAGCAGAGATATACCTATACAAAGTAGTCAAATATTTTTTAAACCGATACTTTGTATCATGCAGGATGTGTTATAAATATTTCCTCCAGACAATCCCTATATTAAAGCAAACGTAACGAGATACGATGGGGTTTATGACGTCATAAAACAGGAACGTCAAGGAAATCTGGAATTTGTGTTTGGATTTATTCACGGCTTCACGCCCGAGTTGCTTGCTTTGTGCTTTTATTGTTCTCCCGACTTATTGGCTCGTAGACTTTTTTTTTTAACGCCGGGAAATCCCGCGGGCGAGTTGGTCTCCCCACGCGGGTATGTGGGACTCGCTGCGCCCGACAGCTGGTAAGTGGACGCAGCTCTACCCACTAAAACCCGGCGAGTGCCACCAATGCCGCCGCGCCACAATCGTGACACACTGTCAACGGCTCCCTGCGGGCCGTCCGGCACAGGTACTCACCAAAGCAACCATGCCCGGTGAGCACCTGTGTCAGAC
This sequence comes from Helleia helle, assembly GCA_963853865.1. Taxonomy (NCBI): domain Eukaryota; kingdom Metazoa; phylum Arthropoda; class Insecta; order Lepidoptera; family Lycaenidae; genus Helleia; species Helleia helle. The sequence goes on along the minus strand of OY971433.1, from coordinate 9,690,825 downwards.
GGAAGGTGAGGGGTTTGCGCTTACGGCGCATCCACCGCTCAAGGATCGGACGCAGAGCAGCCGTCAGGTTTTTGCCATACGGCTGCCGCACCAGGTCCTCCCCCCACCTCCGCATTAACGCCTCTTGCCCTGTTCGGCAAACCCGCAGGATCCCGTCCAGCGTAAGGCTCTCACCAAGCGACCTCCTATCCGAGACAAAGGAGTGCGTCTCGGCAAGAACCTCCGCCACGAGCTCCCACGGGGGGTCACCGGCCAGGGCAGTGGCTGCCGCCCACGATACCGTACGGTACCCCCGAATCACTCTTACCGCGATGACCCGCTGCGCTGGGCGCAGCTGGGCCTTATTCCTCGCGGTAAGGTGATCAGCCCAGTAGTATAGCTGCCTGCAGGGTACTATTGTAACGCCTAAACTCCTTATCCGATTTAATTAAAATGTGAATTATTTCGTTATTATTGTTTGAGTGTCATTTATAAGATGTGAGCTACATTATCGCTTTCAATAAAGGCATCAATTATTTTAGTCGTGTAAAAATTTTAATCCCTTTAAAATTTATTATCCGACTACAGATTCGGGTAAATGAGTTAATCCACTGATCGACACAGACACCATTACAGGACAATAACTCAGTCCAGACAGATGTCAATGCACACCGGTTAAGGATATAGTAAAAATGATTGTAACGAACATAAAAATATACCAATCAGAGGTTATTACTTCATTTACTACGAATAAATTTCATCTAGCAAAAATCTAGTATTTTATGGTAGAGATCTGCTGCTATGATGCCATTACAGAAATAGCTTTTATACAAGAGACTATAATTTTTGAAATCACGATTTATTTAAAAAATAATAAAGTGTGTGTGTACTTACGTACACGCGTTAGAAGTTATACAAATACATAATACCATTTCATTACACTGATAGACATACATACAAATAATTAGTAATTTATTTTATTAATTTAAAGTACTCAACTGAAGGCAATCATTTAGATCTACACTATAATTATATGTATGTATAATTCTTCATATTATAATTCTTAATGACGTTTCCATAAATCTGCCGCTAGAGGGCGTTGTATCGTCAATAACTTGCGCGTATAGTTGCGGGATGTAACCATATGGCATCTAAAATTCTTATTTATTTCAGTTCAATTGATGTACCAATAGATGGCGTTGTGCAGTGAATTACATCGCGCTATTGGTTACGCAACAGTACTTTCATACCCCCTCTATGGTAGCGTTAAACGTTTAACGCAACCTCATTTCGGAAGTCGCATTAGAAATTTAACTTCAATATATTTCAGCTACTTCGTACTATTTTAATAATAATATTCGTTGACATATCACATAACCAATGTCATTCGTAGAGTCTATATTTTAGGGTTGCTTGGTTGTCTAGCGAAAGTTACGTTGATTGTGAGAATTCTTGTCTCAGGTCTCATGGGAGTACATGCAACTGTACTTATACGCAGCGTGGAAATGAAAAAACGTACTTAAGGTTGAACAAGTCGACGGCGCGAACTCCAACAAAATGATTGCTATCTCACCTGACATAGTGCGCAAACATGTGTGCTAGAATGAAATGCACAATAATTCATTCCTAAAATGTCCTTTTAGCAAAACAGTTATTATAGAAAAACTGTTGATTGTATCTTTTAAAAATAAAATTATTTCAACCTTTGAATAACTAAACTATATCTGTACGGGCTATATTTTTAAACTTTCGTGCTCCGTGTACTATTTATTTTCGCCCAAAGTTGGGCTAAGATCAGTTTTTTTTTCCGGAAGGGCTAGACTTTTCGGCCTGATTGCCTTTAAGAAATATTCGAAAGGGGGACACCCCCCTCCGCGCCCCGCAGGGGGCGCCTTTCATCGTGCGCGCTGCTCGGGAGAGCTGGATTTGGACTTGTCAAATCCGATACGGTCGACGAATCTTTTACGGTTGAATTTAACCTATCATCATGAGGGCCGGCCCTCATCCCTCCCTCTGGAGAGGGAGGCGGGTCATGCGCAGTGCCCAAGCAATCTAGCGGTAACGTAGTGCTAGCGCTGTTTGCGCGGTCTGGGTTTGTGTCTACTCGTATCGGATTCGAACCTAAGCTTCCGCGATCGATCCGGATCGATGTGGTTTCCATGTGTAGGGTTCGACGTCGCTTACGACCCCGAGGCCCAGGCGGTGTGCAGGTGTACCTAGCACCGTGTGTGTGTCTGTATATGCTGTGACGTTTGCGTCGCGCTTTTGCATCGCGCATTAGTAGCTGAGAGATTTCGTCAGCTGGATCTGTTAAAACATGCTTAGGTAACCTATGTCTAATTGGAACTGAGCTATCTGGGGCATAGTTTGCCGCGCTCACGATGAGCGGGTTTGGGTGGAGGAGTGCCTTTTCAAAGTGACGTTCTGACGTCATTTTGAAGTGGCCCCTAACGGACTCTAATCTGAAGTCCCTGTGCAGGTTGATGTTTCTTACGTACCAAGGGCAACCGGTTGCCATGCGTAAAAATTTATTTTGGACTATTTGTAGTGCATTAAGTCGACTTTGTGGCACATGCGCAAATGCGACACAAGAGTATGACATAATGGGTCGGATACAAGTTTTATACAGGGTTAACTTATGCCTGAGGGGCATTTTGCTGTTTTTGTTAATTAAGAAATATAAACGGCTCAAGACGAATTTGGCCTTTTGGTGACTGTCTCTATGTGTGGTCTAAATGACATCGACCTGTCAAGGGTGACCCCCAGGTATTTTACCTGATCTACTCTGGGTATTTCTATATTGTTTAACCTTATCGGTTTCATGGTACGATAAGATCATCTGTTTGTGACCCTCCTACGTGAGAATTTTATGGAGGCACTTTTTTCTGGGTTTATATCAATCCTCCATTTTGCGAACCATTCACCCAGCTCAGTGATGGCACGCTGGAGGATGGTGGAAGCCCTTGCGGCTGAGGGGTGGGTGATATACAGAGCGGTGTCGTCTGCAAAGAGAGCCCGTTTAACCGCCGGGTGTTCGGGGATGTCGGAGGTATACAAGTTGTACAAGGTCGGAGACAGCACGGAGCCCTGTGGGACTCCGGCCCTCAGAGGTCTCCGAGAGGACAGAGTGCCCTCTACTCTTCTGTGTCTCTACTCTGTTCTTTGATTCTTTAACTAAATTTAAGTATAATGTAAAACAACTAAATATTCAATGTTGATTACTTACACAATTAATTTCCTTTGGGTAGTCACGTTAAATGGTTTAACTCGTTTGTTTTTTTATTCCTTTATAGTCTATCATTGTACATTGTACAACAAGTATTGTAAATCTGACTTTGATTTGTTCTTTGATTCTTTAACTAAGATTAAGAATAATGTAAAACAACTAAATATTCCATTTTGATTACTTATTTAATTTCCTTTGGGTAGTTACTGGTTACGTTACATAGTTTAACTTGTTTGTTTTTTGCGTCTTATTGTCTGCATTCGTGTATGTATAATTTTTGGTGGAAACTTTGCTGGTGTAATGTATTAATCAAGTAAATTTTAAGTTTAATTGTGTTAATGTACTGTTTGTTTCTCGAATAAATAAATAAATATGGATGATGATGACTAATCCGTCCGGTATTCCTAACTTGAATAGTTTGAATATGAGGCCTTCGTGCCAGATTTTATCGAAGGCTTTTGCTACATCAAAGAATACAGCGCACGTATCGTGTTTGTTTTTCTTATGGAAACCTCTGAGTATATCCTCCGTCATACGGTGGACTTACCTCGGGCAGCAGTGGTTTTCGCGGAAGGCGAATTGCTCATCTATGAAAAGATTATTTTCGCTAATGACGGTTTTCAACCGATACTTATACGATAGAACTTCGATATTCCTATGACCGTAGCATCTTTCCATATATCGGGGAACCTACAACCCTTGAGGAGGGCGTTTATAATGTTAACCAGGAGGATAACTAGGGCGGGCGGTAGCGAGAGTATGTACGCTTTGCTGCATTTGCGCGTATTAGGTCTTTAAGATTCTCCGGGAAGTCCCATCTAAGATCAGTGTTAAAATACGAAAGTTTAGAAGCTTGTATTTTTTAAATGTATATTTTTTTTACGATTTCGGGTACATACAGTCAAAGATAACGACGAGATCAATTTATATTATACTTAGTTCTTCATGGTCAACGTCAAACATTGTAGTAATTACTGTTCTGCGTTTGTATGGAAAGATGAGCGTTTTCACTCATTCACTCACTCATTCACTCATTTAGGTACCATATACAGGTTGTCCCGTGGCAGATTTAGGATTTGAAATTCGAATATTTTTATAATGAAACAATTTTTACGGATTTTATCGCGGTTTATTAAGATTTTTACAAGCCCGACGTTTCGGATACTTTACAGCAACCATGGTCACGGGAGGACTGAGGTGACAGATGTCCTAACGTTACAAAGTTATTCGAACTACCCTATGATACATCATTATTTTGAATGAGTCCTCTCTACGCAGAAAGTGCTAACTGTATCTTTAATCTGTGGCATATTATGCTTGGTTTTTGATTTAATTATTTTAATAATGGGATCCCAAGCAGGTGGTAAGAGCCAGCCATCTTCTCAGCCAGTGAATTGAATTTTACTATTGATGGAATTGAGATGGTTTAAGAATATGGTTACTTTATCAGATGGCAATATTGTGAAAGTATCATCTACGTACCGCTTGTAGAACCTGGGTGTTATTGGTGAGGTATGAGAGCAGTCTCCTCGAAGTCCTCCATGAATATGTCGGCAACAACGGGGGATACTGGTGAGCCCATCGCTACGCCATCTACTTGCTGGTAGAACTGGTTATTCCACAACATGTAGCCAGATGTAAGGCAATGTTTTAGAAGTTTAGCATATTCTATTGGCATGTCATTCTCTCTTAGCTTTCTTGATACAATATTAATGCAATCTTCCACCGATAAGCATGTAAAGAGTGATTGCACATCAAAACTAACCATAGTTTCATTGTCGCTGAGATGTAGGTGTTTGATCTCATTAACAAAGTGGTATGAATCCCGTGTATGTGCTCTGGTTTGTCCACGCAGCGGCGAAAGTACATGGGCAACATGTTTAGCCAGTCTGTAGGTTGGTGAGTCGATCTGGCTTACAATTGGACGTAGTGGAGCATTAGCCTTGTGTATTTTTGGCAGCCCATACAGTTTAGGTGGCTTTGGACAAGTAGGAATTAAAGATTTGACGTCTAGATTCAATTAATTGCAGTGCTTCTTTATAAGGTCACTGGTGATTTTCAAGACCTTGTTAGTTGGATCGGCTTTGATATACTATGTGTAAGTGCTTCCATCCGATAAAAGTTGTTAAATTTTATCATTGTAATCTGACGTGTCCATCACAACCGTTGCATTACCTTTATCCGCACGAAGAACCGTTAATTCTCGTCTGTTACGTAGGTTTATTAACGCTTTGTATTGTTCGCGGGGAAGATTTAGTTTCGGCACAGAACTTCGTCGTAATGCTGACGATATATCTTGTCTGATGGCCTCCGAATCTTCCTTCTTTGTATTATTTATCGACAGACAGTATTCAACGTTACAAATTATTTCTTTAAACGGTATTTTGCGAGGTGTAACAGCAAAATATAATCCCTTTTCCAAAACTTTTATTGTGTTATTGTCTAAATGACATTTTGACAGATTGGCAACTGCGCGTGAGCTGTCATTTTCTGTGGTGTTCGTTTCGTTTTTATGACATTTGATTTGTTGTTTAACTTTTCGAATTTTAAAATTTGTTGTTTTTTGCATTTATTGTATTGAGATATTTCGCGCTTATTTAAAGTTTCTATGCAAATTTCGAAATCAAATGTCGTTAAAATTATCTTTAACGCGGCGGTCAAGCATTCAATTTCTTTTTCACAAGCAGCTAGATCGGAACGATTTTGATGAATCACCGTCCGTAATAACTTTTTACTCGCCTGGTTTAGGATTTTTGCGCTCCCTCGGATGTCGTTTTTTGGTGAAATCTTGTCACACGTAGGGATGAGATCTTGGTCTCTGCATCTCTTCAAGAAATTTAATGATGTTATAAATCTTGCTCGCTTTGTCATGAGAGCTTTCAGGCGGCGAATTTTGTTTGCGGTTTCCAGTCCGTACTGGTTCACATATTGTTTTCTAATGTTTGCGCGAATTTCACTCATTATAATGAAACAATTTTTACGGAGTCAGTCCGTGCGCAAGAGAGCGTTAAGTTTGCGGCTGCCAAAAACCACGGTGCACCGTATTTTAAGCTCGGACATTAAATTCCACCCTTTCAAGATCCAATTGGTACAGGCACTTAAACCTAATGACTACAGAGAGCGCAAGGAGTTCTGTGATAACATGTTGAGCCGATTCCGAACTGTTAACACAATTTGGTTCAGTGATGAAGCTCATTTTCACTTAAATGGTTTTGTCAATAAACAAAACTGCCGCTATTGGGCGCCGAGAGGACAAAACCCACGATTAAAACACCAACATGCCTTGCATAGACCGAAGGTAACCGTTTGGGCAGCTCTGTCTCCTAATGGAATAATTGGACCGTTTTTCTTTGAGAATTCTCGTGGAGTAACCGTAACTGTTGATGTGATGTGTACCGCCGCATGATTAACGAATATTTTATTCCGAGAGTTAGAGAACATCCATCGAACAGCTCTCACACGTGTTTTCAGCAGGATGGCGCCACGCTTCACTCAGCAAGAGCCACCATGAGCCTTCTTCGCAAAGAATTCCCCGGTGAATTGATATGCCGATTTGGGGACATCGCATGGCCACCCAGGTCGCCAGATCTCACCCCTTTAGATTTTTTTCTATGGGGATATCTAAAGGGAAAAGTGTACGACAGCAACCCGACGGATCTATCGGTCTTAAAAGAAAATATCGTGCGAGAAGTGAACGCTATTTCTAGGTCAGTACTGCAGCGGGTCGCTCAGAATACTCTCGAAAGATTTCGCGAGTGTGTGCGCCGCGATAAAAAACATTTGGACGGAGTGATCTTTAAAAAATAATATCCGCATGTCTCGTCTTTCTCTTTACATTCTAAAATAATAACATCTTTTAATTAATTAAGAAATCCGAAATCTGCCACGGGACACCCTGTAGATTACGTGGTTGCGGAACAAGTGTTTGGCATACATCGTTTTCTTAATGTCAATTGGACAGACAAACGGGCAGACGAGCCACATGATGGTAAGTGGTCAGTGTCGCCCTTGAACAACACCAGTTAACCTGGAACTAACCTGGGCACTCATTCATGTATTGCCTCACATGATACATTTTTTTTATGTTAGTTGGATAGGCAAACTGGCAAACGTGCCACCTGATGGAAAGTGGTCGACGTCGCCCATGAACATAAACCAGTTTACCTGAAACGAGCCCAGGCAACTTATTTATATGTTGCCTATCCTGAGACATAAGATGTTAAGTCTCGGTGCCAGTAATTACACTGCCTGTCCTGACCTTCTCTCCAAAACACAGCAAAGCTGTTTCACGGGAGGAACAAGCAAGATGGTGGTACCCATGCAGCCGGGAGCGCGGCACAGCGCTTCCCTCCCACCGGTAAACATAAGTCTTGGTGCCAGTAATTACACTGCCTGTCCTTTCCCTCGAACACAAGAAACAAATAACATAAAAAAACATAATATCATTGTTATCCATTGCGTCCATAAATAATATATGATTCAGTAGTTGGCAGGGAAGTGGACTTAAGGAACTTCCCTTAAGTCTACTTTCCTGCTAACTACTGAATCAAAAACATATTATGTTTCTTAGCATACTTTGCTGTGCTTCGTTTCGTATTCGTACATTTCAATGTTTAATATTATCATACATTTAAATGTACAAAATTTTGATGACCTCTGTGGCTCAATGGTTAGTTCGTTAGCGTTCAAGCCGGAAGTTGCGGGTTCGAATCCCGCCAGGGAACAAAAAGTTTTCTGTGTTCCCGGGTCATGGATGTGTATATATAATAAATGTATATAATAAAAATATTAAATATATTATGACTGTATAGTATAAAAGTATACTTACCACGGAACCAGATTGACGTGGTGTAAAAAAGCGTCCATAGTTTTTTTTTTCTTAATCTAACAGCATCTATCTTGTGATATGAATAGTAAAACAGCCGTTCTAGTTCATATTCAGTGTAAAATTCTCATACTTAGTTAGCCTTAGCTTTATTGTCATTTAGCATAGACTAGACTTCTAGACGTATTCTGTATACTTAGTAACATCTTTAAGTTACAGCCTAATCAGCTAAAAGCAATCGGCTAGAGAAGAGGCTAAGTCTTTGACAAATTGCACTGTCATGTCGAGTGGGTGATGGAGACGATTTGTATAAGTCACAACGACTGAGATTGTTCGTAACAAAATAGATTTTTTTTAAATCAACATCCAAATCTTACAACAATCTTACATCAACTTTACTACATGCACAATCTTTTACCAATTATATATTTTTATTAATAAATAAATAAGTTTCAATATTTAAAATATTATTATTTAAAAATCGGCCAAGTGCTAGTCAGACTCGCGCACGAAGGGTTTCGTACCATTACATAGAATACAACATTAGACACTTACATTACATAGAATACAACATTAGACACGTAAATTGCGGTTTACGATTTATGACGTATTCAAAAAAAAACTACTTACTAGATCTCGCTCAAACCAGTTTTTATGGTAATATTAATATACATCATATATTTTTTTTAGTTTTATCATTCTCTTATAATATTTACAATATTTACGAAGTAGCGCCATGCTGCCTTGCAGCTGAATGGGCCCACCCCCCCCCCCCCCAACATACATGACAGCACAGACTACGCAAAGACTACCCCAGGAGGGTACCGGTCGCACAAGCACCGGAGAATCCCTCTCTAGGCTTCCGGGCTCAGGACAGGTACCTGAACCCGGAAACCTGGGCAGCCCCGTGTATTCTGGGGGGGGCGAATCTGTGCTCAAGACAAAAACTGCCCGGGGTAAACGGAGCAGTCGGCAGAAGTCCCCTACCACTATGACCGTGGATTTCTGTAATATTAGGGGACTTCATAGCAATCTCAACGCTGTTCACTACCACCTCCAGACGGCGAAGCCGGCCCTGCTCTTTTTGACCGAGAAACAGATATCATCTCCGGCTGATACATCCTATTTCTCTTGTCCGGGGTACAAATTAGAACACTTTTTTGTACCGCGGGCTGGAGTTTGCGCGTACGTCAGAGAGGATGTCTGCTCTCGTCGCCTTGGCAGTCTTGAAGGTAGTACCTCTCCATCCTCTGGTTGCGCATAGACAGTGACGACCATCCCCGCGTCTATGCCTGCCTATATCGGTAATGACGAAACCGATCGACTCATAGAGCACATCCAAATGGCTACAGATTCCGTACTACAACAGATCCCATCTGCAGAGATCGTGATACTTGGTGATTTCAACGCCCATCACACCGAGTGGCTCGGCTCACGTACAACCGATCATGCAGGAAGATCTGTTTACGACTTTGTCTCAGCATATGATCTGACACAATTGGTGGTATCACCAACTCGTATCCCTGATGTGGAAGATCATACGCCTTCCCTGTTGGACCTTCTGCTGACCTCTCACCCGGACAATTACGTGATCTCCGTGGACGCTCCACTTCTGTGAGTGAGGAGTTCTGTGCAAGTTACCCGCCCATCATGGCCACGTTTTGCCAGCTGCCGCCATGTTTGGCACTATAGGTCAGCTGATTGGGATGGGATGCGGTCCTTCTTTGCATCCTACCCATGGGGGCGAATTTGCTTCTCGCTGGATGATCCAGACATCGTTGCCGATTCTGTCGCCGAGGTGGTGCTGCAAGCCATGGAGCTTTTTATTCCAAGCTCTTCAGTGCCTATAGGCGGCAAATCCCAGCCCTGGTTTGGTCAAACTTGTAAGATGGCTGCACGCCACAAGCGGTTAAGCTACCGAGCCTGGGCCAATGCATCGATGTCCCAGGATGTAAAGACCAGCGCATTAAAAAAGGAGTATAACTTTGCCTCCAGGTCCTTCAAAAGAGCTATTGCTGAGGCAAAAGCGGAGTACGTGAACAGAATTGGCGAGAGATTGGTTCGACTTCCTTCGGGAACTCGTGCATTCTGGTCGCTCGCCAAGACTGTTCAAGGGAATTTCTGTAAGCCATCCCTACCATCTCTGCACATGAGGAACGACTCGTTGGCCCACAGGCGAAGGAGAAGGCCGATCTTCTAGGCTCTCTTTTTGCCTCCAACTCGACTTTGGATGACCAGGGAAAAATACCACCAACGATCCCTCGGTGTGATACCTCAATGCCGGAAATAATTTTTCGACAGAGCTCCGTACGTAAAGCGCTTTTTTCGCTGGACATCCATAAGTCGAGTGGGCCTGACGGCATCCCTCCGTTAGTGCTACGTACTTGTGCTCCTGAGTTGGCACCCGTCCTTACGCGTCTTTTTCGGCACTCATACTCATTAGGCGTCGTCCCATGCTCGTGGAAGACAGCTTTGGTACACCCGATCCCTAAGAAAGGGGACCGCTCAGACCCGTCCAACTACAGACCAGTAGCCATAACTTCCTTGTTCTCAAAGATTATGGAATCCATAATTAACTGCCAGCTCCGGCGGTATTTGGAGGAGCACCAGCTGATTAGCGATCGCCAATATGGCTTTCAACGGAATCGTTCAGCTGGTGATCTTCTAATATTCCTAACGCATCGATGGGCGGCGGCAGTTGAGAGCAAGGGGGAAGCGCTGGCGGTTAGTTTGGACATAGCGAAGGCCTTTGATCGGGTGTGGCATAAAGCACTTCTAGCGAAGCTACCATCATATGGGCTTCCCGAGAAATTATGTAAGTGGATCACCAGTTTTTTAGCAGACAGGAGCATCAAGGTCGTTGTCGACGGTACATGCTCGGACCTCAAGTCTGTTAATGCTGGTGTTCCGCAAGGCTGTGTACTATCTCCAACCCTGTTTCTTCTGCATATCAATGATATGCTGCAAACCAGCGGCATTCATTGTTATTCGGATGACAGCACTGGAGATGCCTTATACACTGGCCGCTCTAATATTTCTCGGGAACAAGTCGATGAGTGTCGGAACAAACTTGTGTCTGAAATCGAGTCTCTGTTGACCAAAGTCTCGGAATGGGGACGACTTAACCTGGTCCAATTTAACCCCAACAAGACTCAAGTTTGCGCGTTTACCGCCAAAAAATCACCCTTCGTCGTTCCTCTACGATTTGAAGGCACTCCCCTAACTACCGCAGCCAGCATTGGGATACTTGGCGTCGATATATCGAGAGATGTGCAGTTTCGTGGTCATTTGGAAGGAAATGCTAAACTAGCCTCTAAGAAACTTGGCGTGCTCAATAGGGCGAAGCAGTATTTCATACCTTCACACCGCCTTCAATTATACAAGGCGCAGATCCGGCCTCACATGGAATACTGCTCTCACCTCTGGGCTGGAGCGCCCCAATATCAGCTCCTTCCATTTGACCGCGTCCAACGCCGGGCAGCTCGAATCGTCGATGATAATGTGATCTCCAATCGGCTTGATCCCTGGGCGCTGCGTAGAGATGTCGGATCGCTCTGCATCTTTACCGCATCTACCACGGGGAGTCTTCTGAGGAATTGTTCGGATTAATACCTGCGGCAGAATTCCACCACCGGACATCGCGGAAGAATTCCAAATTTCACCCACACCATCTTGATGTCCGGAAATCCACAATATCTAGATTTTTACGGCATTTCCTGCCTCGCACTACAAATATATGGAATCAGCTGCCACCTATGGTGTTTCCGAACCGATACGACTTAGGGACCTTCAAGAACAGAGCATACTTACATCTAAAAGGCCGGCAACGCACCTGCTGATCTCCTGGTATAGCGGGTGTCTGTGGATGTCGCTATTCACTTACCATCAGGTGAACCGACTGTCCGTTTGCCCTCTCTTCTATAAAAAAAAAAAAAAAAATAGAAGTTACGGGGGGGGGGGGAGACACACATTTTTCCACTTTGGAAGTGTCTCTCGCGCAAACTATTTAGTTTAGAAAAAAATGGTACTAGAAACCTCAATATCATTTTGAAGACCATAGACACTCCACACGTATTGGTTTGATAAAAAAAAATATTTTGAGTTTCAGTTCTAAGTATGGGGACCCCCAAAATTTATTGTTTTTTTTCTACTTTGGTGTCAAAATCTTAATGCGGTTCACAGAATACATCTACTAACCAAGTTTCAGCAGTATAGTTCTTATAGTTTCGGAAAAAAGTGGCTGTGACATACGGACGGACGGATAGACAGACAGACAGACATGACGAATCTATAAGGGTTCCGTTTTTTGCCATTTGGCTACGGAACCCTAAAAATGTAAGATATAAATAGACCTCGTATTCTCGTCAATTTTGTTACGTATTCCAGAAAAAAATAAGTATTAATAAAGAATCCATCATCATCATCATCGTCGTCGAATCTTTAAAAGACCCTTATTAAATGCACCGCTCAGATCGATCAGTCACCCCATTGTACTGACCCGGTGTTGGGAGGGGTTGTTCTGTGGTGCGGGACAACCCCTCTGTGGAGGTGGCGTCGAAGTGCTTTGTTTGCTCAACAGATCCGGGACACCTCACCAAATACGGCATTGGTGGCACTCGCCGGGTTTTGATGGGTAGAGCGGGCTTTCGGGTGCAACAGTCCCACTTACCCGCCTGTGGAGACCGACTCCCCACGCGGGTATGTGGGACTCGCTGCACCCGTTCCTGGCGTTAAAGAAAAAAAAAAGTGTATTAAGCTGTGCAGACAGCTGTTGCTTAATTATTCTAAATAAAACATATTTAGAGATACAAATAAAAATACGTAATATCGACTTTCATTATTACAACTTCGAAAAGTGTTGGAAAATTTATAAGCTAAAAAAAACATACAGACGAATTGAGAACCTCCTCTTTTTTTGAAGTCGGTTAAAAATAAGGCCGACTATATAATCGCCAATACGCGTAGAATACATCTAAATCCACGCAAACAAAATTTATAGCCCCACAGACATTTATACTTTACAAACGAACCAGCCAAGGGCAATCCCTCGGGTTATCGAACCCACGACCTATGAAATAGCTTTGTCATTTAATCACTGCGCTATATATCGTTAAATAATATTAATGTGCTACGTAAGAGATTGGATATGTCTACACTACGCTACAACTTCTTAATTCAGCGATCTTTAGTATCTTTAAACTTGTGAACTTATGAAAGCTACTTAGAGGCCCGCTTAGTCTAATTAATTTTCATTTTGCCAAAAACTATATCATATAAAGACTCATACGTTATAATAGATAAGATAAAAACCGGTCAAGTGCGACTCGTGCTCGCGAGCAAATTAAAATTGACTTTTTGATGTAAGTACCATATATACTTACATACATAGTACATAGGTACTTTCATATGTAAAACTGTTATTTTGAAATTACAAGCAGACACTTCAATTTTATTTATGTGTATGTATGTAATATGTATAGATTAACATACAAACTTTTTTTTAAATAAAAAACGTAAAATTTTGAAACTGTTGTTATACTTTTGACAGAAGCTGTTATGGTTAAGATTTTTTTATATGAATAGCATAGGCAAACTGGCAGACATACCACTTGATGGTAATTGGTTGACGTTGCCCATGAACATAAACTAATAGTTTTTTTTATGTCATCAGGGGGCAAACGAGCAGTCGGAGCCTCACGGCACCGACGCCCATACACATCCGCACAACCAAGGCCACGCAGATGCGCCGCTCTCCTCTTCCCTATCCCCCCAGTGGGCCACCGGAAACTACACGAAACGTAACAGCATAGCATAGCTGTCACGTTTCGTGTGGTGTGAGCGAGAGGTACCACCCCGGTCGTACCGGCCCAGTTCGGCTGCAATGCAGCATGTCACTACCTCTTCCGAAAACTTCTGGAACTAGCCCAGGCAACTCATTTATGTGTTGCTTATCCTGAAACATAACATGTTAAGTCTCAGTGCCAGTAATTACACTGCCTGTCTTACCCTCTTCCTCCGAAACACAGCAAAACTGTTTCACGAGAGAAACAAGTAAGATGTTGGTACCCATGCAAACGGGGGTGTGTCACAACGCATCCCCCCACCGCGGCACCGGTCCAATGAAAAGCAAACTTTTACGTTTCGGAGCTTTGGCTACGTGGGCTTATTCATAATATGTTGTTTAGTCGTAAAAATACTAATACTGATCTAGTGCCCTAGTTTTTTTCTACTTTCTACTTTCCCTACTAGTGAGTTGCGACTTTACTTTTATCTAAATATATCTAAAGAGTTCGTATGTATCTCTACTAATATAATATAGAGGTAAAGTTTGTGAGTTTGTAGGTAGTAATCTCTGGATCCACTGAATCGATTTTGAAAGTTCTTTTACCCATAAAAGCCACATTATTTGTATAAAAATGTGTATATAAAAATAATAAACATCAGTCCGGGTACGGTGTATTTCTACGGTAGCGCAAGCGAAGCTGCGGGCAACAGCTATTATAACATAATCGCAAGCAATTCCTATATAGATAGTCATAAAACTTATTTTCAGCACACAAGTCTGCAAAACATAGATAAGGTCAGCCGGTAATGTTCTCCGGTAATATGTAGTTAAATAAAGATCGCCGAGTGCAGTAAAATATAATAGTTGTGTGAATGGAGTCAAATTGATCCACGCAGATCGTCATGGCACTAAATGCTCTCTATGTAATGATACAATATACGTCAAGTAACGTATCCATACTAATATTATAAAAACAAAATTAAAGATTTTGAAAAAACCCACGACGATTAAAAGTCAATAGAAAAATGAAAAACCGTCTCAAAACAAATGTTTACTGCAGCGCCCCCTCGTAAGTTGTAATCGTAACACCTATCTAAGAACATGCACCAATGAAATCCAAACCCATCATTGAAAATCGCATCAAAATTAGAATAGTAGTTTTGGAGAAAAATGGCAACATTGGATTGTATAAAAAATGTTTGCTGCAGTGCCCTCTGGTGAGTTATTAATACATATCTAATAACATGCACCAATCAAATCCGAACCCATCTCTGAAAACCGCATCAAAATCGGACTAGTAGTCTTGGAGATAAGCGGCAAAATAGGTTCACACACACAAACTGCCTCTCACCCCAAACGCATATACAGTCTCCGTTCCGTCGCGGGTAAAAAGGTAGTGTTTTATATGTATGGGTCTATGAGATTTAAACTACTCTAATAATAAACATCATTAATCTTTGATCGACGATGGTCTAGTGGGTGCGGGCTCGCCCTCGTGAGTGAGAGGTCGGGTTTAGATCCTGACACCTTGAAATGGGGTTTTTCTAAATTTCTACGTGCACCTGAACATGAGACCATCGTTTGCTTACTTGTGAAGGAAACATCGTGAGGAACATCGCATGCCCGATGAAGTTAAAAGTCTTTGAAGGCTTGTGAAGTTGTTCTTATAAGAGGAGTACAAAGAGCAGCTCCCTCGGTTCAGTGTGCTTCTGAGGCTACTGAGCCCCACTGCCACGACAAGGCTTGAACTATGGTGGGGATCACACAAGAGCCATAATCTACAAAATAAAAATTACGATGCGATGGCAATAAACACATTCAATATTGCTAAGAATTTCTGAAATTTAGGTATAACATGTAACGAAAAATAGTTAAAGGGTCCAGTTCAGTTCTGGTCTTGTACAATATACCATAGATAGAGAAAAAATACATAGATTTCATTTTAAAAAATGGTTTAAGAAACTAAATAACAAGCAAAAAATAAAACTATTTTATCTAGTATTACTTTTGTTTGTCATTCTTCTTTTGTACTATGTCCGCATTTGTTTTTCTACACGCACTCTTTAGGTCTGCTGGCAGAAATCTCTTAAAGGGATAAGCACACCTGTGTATAACTTTTAATTATTAACTTTATTATATTACTTTTAATACCTTTCATGTACATAAAGAATAAATAAATAAAAATAAATAAATAAAACTCTATTTCAAGTGTTTTAACCTGTTAGCAATTCTACATGAAGAGGGAAGAATTTCATGTGACAAATGACAAACCAAATGCCGATCGATCAATTACATATTTTCTTATATTTGACAGATAACGCCAAAGAATATCCATACGCCATTGTTATAAGAACGTAGTGTTGAATATCTTGGAAACATTAAATTATGCTATCGCTGAAATTGAGACGATTTCATGGATTTATTTCCTTCGTCTCATTACCTGTACAAAATTAGACCCACGTCCCATACAATTTTGGACCGTCTCCTTTTGTCTCGTTACAATCTCGTAGTTAGCTAAAATATACCGAATGACCTATTAATTAACCTAGTCATTAGTGTTAAGTCAATCTGAACGTTAAAACGATATTTATTGAGTCACAAAAGCACTAAAGTATATTTCTGTGCCTCCTGTGACCGGTGATACAACTGAAAAATCACTACTTTACAGGACAGCCAAAATAAGATTTGAAAAATTCTAGTTCGTGAACGAAGTGGGTTAGGTTACATTTAAGTAATTTCTTTTGTAGATCGAAACATCCACTTTCATTGTGTTTTTATATTTTTGTGGTAAATATTATAGTTTTGAAGTAATTCATGAAAAACTCGCAGTTGTACCCTTTTTAATTTCTAATATGTGATAAAATTACGTGATAAATGATACAAGTATAGTTAAATCATGTTGCACATATATGTTGTCTTTGTGTAAAGTGATATACAAGAAGTGAAAAAATCCAATAACTTACAAGAATATGTTCAAAACACAATGTTGCTCAAACAAATGATAAAAATAATACTCCGTAGATTCTACTTTTTTACTTATCAGTCCTCTATTTTCATATTTTACCTGAATTGTATCAGTTTGCTAAAATTCTAGTCTTTATAAAAATGTGTTAAATGATACAAGTCCAGTTATATCCTGCATTAAAATACCTATGTATGGTGGAAATGAATACAAGTTTTAGAAAAATAATTAACGTTTATTATAGTCTTCAAAATTATGAATTTACTTACAAATAAGGCACAGTTTTATCACAATTATAAGATGTAAATAGAGATCTTTTTAAATGCAAGTAGTCTTAAACTTAAATACTAAAAAATGGCACAGATCAATCTTACGCAGCTATCACAATAATCAAAGTAAACCTACTCAGTACAAAACATAACAGCACAGCCATTGTGTGAATACTTAAAAAATCTAGAAAAATAATAAACATCAAAATTGCTAACACTTTAAAACTTACACAGTACAGTTAACCTATCCAATAGGCAGTAATTCGACTCTATGAGTGAGGCAGTTCGTCGTAAGAGAATGAAGAGAGCAAAAAAGTACGTAGGTACCTACTTAAATCAAAATAAAACCTTTAATAGGTCTTGGGAGTTAGATAAACATAACTATCATATCAAAGAATTACTCATCATCAGAATCATCATAATTATCCGGAGCAGTGTCTTTTACATCATTCTTGCAGCTCAGACTTCTGTAAAACTCATGAGAGCTCTCATGAATAAAGCACAGCAAATCTAGTAGATCCTTCTTCTTTTCAGTTGAAATAGTAATCATGGAATGGTAGGCTTTCGGTACTGTATTTATTGTAATCATATCGTAAGCTTTACCCCGTTTAGAACAATCCATGTTCATATTCAATATTCTTGAATTCTTTTTTGTAAGAAAAACGGGACATGTTTTCTTTGGTATACAAAACAGTTCGAACGTCGCACCACATAAATTTTTCATTATCTGTATTGGTTTTCCTGAAAGTATAAAATTGTTTTGAAAAAATATTGAAATCGTAGAACATATCACGAGTCATCTCGATAACAGTGAACTTTGCTGTTTTGTTTGAAGCTGTACGCACTAGCTGGTACCAATCTCTTGGCAAGTGAATATCCATACTCGTGTGCTTCTTCTTACGCTCAATCAACGCATGGTCGGTGTCAGCCTCCATGTGAGTATGACCGGGTACGAGAAATTTATGTTCAATAGATTGTAATTGAGGGGATAATTTAGCCACTAGCATCAACATTGTTGTAACAATCGAATTCTTGTTTTGTCCCGGGCAACTATCAGAGTACATGATCAGCTTTTTGGCGTTTGGGTTTAAATGCAGCAGTTGATTTATGATAAAATCGTATAGACATGAAGCTATGTCGTTTGCTCCTCTATTCCCGTCACACTCCGGCCACATGTAACAGAAAGCTTTGTTTGTTTTTAAATCATGTATGGTCAAATTGAAGGTCCAAAGCTGTCTCTTGTAAAATGCTACATTCGTTTGCAAGTATGGGGTGGGCAAACATTGTTGCAAATCAAATGTTATTACCATTACATCATCGCATGTCTGAGCCAGGTGTTTATCTTTTTTCTTTTCTTCGTAAGCAGCCTTAAATGCTTCTTGGTGCTCTTCGAGTGCCTTCGTCAAATCTGCAGCCTGTGCCTCGGATGCGTACTTAAGTTTCATATTTATGGAGTCACATTTAGAACAAGTATCTACTGATGGTTTTTTGAAAGACAAATTCATGGTATCAAATACCTTTTTGAAAATGGTTTTACTGACTGGAGTTTCTGTCTTCAATTTGTACGAATTATAAAGAACTTGTAAGTTAAGTTCAGAATTCAAGAATTTCTTAGTCGTTTTGTTGCGGCCGTAGTGGCTTTCTGTGCAAGGGAAACAGGCAATATGAGCTTTTATTTCCTCTAGTTTGAAATCAGGAATTGACTTACCGACTCGACGTTTACGTGGTGGAAGGTGACCGCCATTGTCCCGTAGTTTTTCGCAAATCGTTTGTAGAAATTTTTGACTTTCGTCGAAAGTCTTCAAAAGACATCCTTTACAAATTTGATGTTTTGTTAGATCAGAACTTTGAACGAAGTATCTAAAGCTGACGTTGCGTTTTTTCTTTGGAGAAGCCTTTGACGTGTTTTTTCGGCAAACTTCAATGCATTTCGTCATATAATCGATCCTACTTTCATAACTTCCCAGACCCCAATACGTATCGAAAAGATTTTTCCTTACATGCAATGGTATCCTCTCTTTGCACTTCTTACGACAGTTGTCTAGATCACGTAATTCACGACTTTTCTTAGTTTTTCCTGACTTTGTTGTGTATTCCAAGCCAGTGTTACGAAAAAGTTTTCTCTTTACTCTATCATCTCTTCTTTCTTTCTCACTTTTTCTTGTTTTTTTCTTTTTTCCATCACTATTCATACCGCTTTTTTTCCAGAAGGAGCAACCAGCGGGAGCATTCTCTGATGTGCTCGCATTATTTGGAGATGGTGTTTCAGGAACCGTAATATTATTTTCTGACGTAGCCGTTTTCTTTCTTCTCTTTTTTTTAACCGGAGTTCTTTCGTCATTAGTGGATGAGGAAGATTCACCAGTAGCGCAAATGTAATCATCACTGCTAGATGATCCAAAATCACCATCAGTTGATGAAGCTGCATCTGTCAAATCATGTAACAGGTTTTTGGAAGCATTTACATTTGTTTTGTTCGTCTTATCGTTGTCAATAACCATTTCTGTTGAATTCTCTGAAGGTATTGGATTCTGGTGTTCGTTGATAGTGGGGACTGGACTTTCAATAGACTTTTCTGGCAGCGATCCTTCAATTGGTTCTACATTTGTTTTGTTCGTCTTATCGTTGTTAATAACCATTTCTGTTGAATTCTCTGAAGGTATTGGATTCTGGTGTTCATTGATAGTGGGGACTGGACTTTCAATAGACTTTTCTGGCAGCGATCCTTCAATTGGTTCTTTTACTTGGTATCCGTAGCCGCATTCATTGGGATTATTATTTTGTTCTGTTCGTTTAATTTCAGCTTCGATTGGGTATTGAGAACTCATGTTTGCTGCGTCATTAGTGGCTAAATCTATTATTTTAGCTATTCGAGATTTCGGTAACGTCAACTTAAACAAAAATAAACGTCTGTACTGTAAGAAGGTACGTACTTAACTTACCGGTTTTAATTGAGCAATAATTGTAAGAAAACTCTTTAGAATCAGAGCATGGAAAAATAATTATGTATCTCTAAACTACTGATAGTTAGTACTGATAGATAGTAGACAGAACATGAAAACCTTAATCAAAAGTAGGTTAACAAAAAGCGGCCAAGTGCGAGTTGGACTCGCCCATGAAGGGTTCCGCAGCAGCAATAAGGTTTATTTTTATGAAATTAAAATGTTTTCGATTTATTTTTATATTTCAGTCGATTTAATGAAATTTAGATTAAGGTTTACCATTTATGACATATAAAAAAAATTACCAGCTAGATCTCGTTCAAACCAATTTTCGATATTCATTTCAAATCATTTTGAGTAGGTAGTTGAATCAAATTAATAGAAACAAAATAGCAAAAGTAAAGATCTGTACCTTGGTTGTATGTTTACATTACAATTATTATTGTAATGTAAACATACAGTCAAGGTACTGATAGGTACCTATCTATTTGGTGTCAAGTGATTTAATTTAATAGTAAAACAAAAATCCAAAACTACGCAATTTCGTGTAAAATGATACATCTAACAACTTACGCGTCGTTCCATGGCGAGTTCGGACGTGATCAAGCTCCATGAAGGCCGCAGCGACAGCGCGCATCTCCTACCACGCGTCACGTCACTTCACTTCGCCCCGCGCACCCCCGCTACTCTCGTCATGTTCGCACTTGTATCACATAGCACATCTTGTAATTAATAAAAAAAAACAGATCTGGTTTGAGTTTTAGATACAACTCAATTTATATACGTTTACACATAAAAAAATCTTTGTGTCGAATGATGTAAGTCGAGATGCATCACTTATCACTAATCGGGCATAATTTTAGATTCGGATTAGTTGGTACATGTTGAGTTACACCCTAATCAGTATTGAGAAAAATTGGTGCAAAGTGATATATCTCTAAATATATCAATATTCACGATAAATATACTGAAAAATAAAGTGTGTAAATTAATATAATCGCTCTTATACCACGAGGCACAAAAAAAATGTGTGAAGCAATTACCTAAAGGGGTTACGACTTGACATATATCTAAATTCACGATATTTTGTCCAAAATCCTGTCAGTTATATCACTTGGCACCAAATTATCTCCGAAACTATAGCAGATAGAAGGACGTGAGTTGTACCAAAAAAACCGTAATTTTTTTCTGACAATTTCTATGTAAAAATCACAAAAAGGGTACAACTCGAGTTAAATCACCTTTCACTGGAGGCACAGATTTAACTATTCAATAAAGTGTGATTGCTGTCATTAACGTAGTTAACGAAGTAAGCGACACTTCACAAAGTATCTCGACGGAACCCGGTCGTTTACTAATGAATTCAATAACTTGTTCAATATCAAATTATATAGGAAGTCAACTCTTATTAAGCGAAGATAAGTTTCGCTGTTTATGATCACGAATCGAACTCATTTTTTTTAATAATACATACATTTTTACATTTCAGATTTTAATATTATGTCCTATAATTGTTAAATAGCAGATATTAATCCCAATTCATATTTATAAACATATATCTAAAATTTCTGTATGCGAGTGTGACTTTACTCTTCCTATGGGGCTGGACCGATGATGATTTTTTTTTATTTGTGTTGAAGTTGATTTGACAATGCGGTTGAGTTCACAATGCGGTCCACTACCAAATATTTTGTACGGGACAACATCTGTTGAGACCGCTACTAAATGTTTTGTACAGGACAACACCTGTTGGGTCCGCTACTAAATGTTTTGTACAGGACAACATCTGTTGGGTCCGCTACTAAATGTTTTGTACAGGACAACATCTGTTGGGTCCGCTACTAAATGTTTTGTATAGGACAACACCTGTTGGGTCCGCTACTAAATGTTTTGTACAGGACAACATCTGTTGGGTCCGCTACTAAATGTTTTGTACAGGACAACATCTGTTGGGTCCGCTACTAAATGTTTTGTACAGGACAACATCTGTTGGGTCCGCTACTAAATGTTTTGTACAGGACAGCACCTGTTGGGTCCGCTACTAAATGTTTTGTACAGGACAACATCTGTTGGGTCCGCTATTGAATGTTTTGTACAGGACAGCACCTGTTGGGTCCGCTACTAAATGTTTTGTACAGGACAACATCTGTTGGGTCCGCTATTAAATGTTTTGTACAGGACAGCACCTGTTGGGTCCGCTACTAAATGTTTTGTACAGGACAATATCTGTTGGGTCCGCTACTAAATGTTTT
The DNA here is from genome assembly GCA_963853865.1 of Helleia helle. Classification (NCBI taxonomy): domain Eukaryota; kingdom Metazoa; phylum Arthropoda; class Insecta; order Lepidoptera; family Lycaenidae; genus Helleia; species Helleia helle. The sequence goes on along the minus strand of OY971433.1, from coordinate 9,668,585 downwards.
GTACACGACAACACCTGTTGGGTCCGCTAGTATGGTATAAATACTTTGCTACGGCGGCGTTTTAATAGTTATTAAGGTTCTTGGTAATATTTGACCAATGGGTAGGTGAGCGTATACTATAAACTGGCCTTCTGCCAGCTTTTCAAAGCTGACAGAGTTTTTTGCTCAGCAGTCAGTCTTGTTTTTACTCTAAGCTCTATGAGAATAGCCACGTATTCCGTTGCATACTTAACACTAGCTACAGGTTCCGAAGGTTTTAATTATATATAAATAAAAAGCTAACACATGCATAATCATTCAATTTGGTGGATTGCAAAGTTTACTGAAAAACTCGAATAAATGGGACCTGCCAAGCTCTGATGCAGGGCGGGTCGTGGCACTGAGACAAATTGTGACGGATCGCTTGATGAGATCCCGCGGTGCTTTAGGGCTGTTATCGCTGTGAACTTTATTTCGCCATTTATTTCACGATATTAATACCCCTACGTTTTTTGTATATTTTACGAAGTAAACTTTTAGCATAACGAAAATTGTAAAGGAATTTACTAAAGTTATCTGCTAATGTTATTTGCGGATTTTATCGAAATCAATTCTCATTGCAAACAATACAATATAGGTACATATACCATATAATGACCATAAAGTATTATATAATATCTTTTGCTATTTAATATTATATAGCCTGACCAGAAATATATAAACCCTGCATTGGTGTCGCCACTGCAGGGTTTTTTTTTTTTTTTTTTTTTTTTTTTTTTTTTCGAATGGATCTATGCTGGGGGTCCGAAGACCTTAAAGCTTCATCGGTTTAGTAAGTGAGCAGATGGCTACACCTAAATAATACAAACGGGAGGGTTACCTCCGCCGACCGAGATGTCTTTGACCTCACGGCCTCCGGCGTCGGATTGTTACATACGGTGGGACGGCACGCGCCGGCGACGACAGGAGTGCGGCCCAGGCGGACTACCCCCACCAGGTTGTATCACGAATGATGGCCCGGCAGAAAGCGCCAGCAATACTGGACAACACCCCTTCGGCGAGAGCCGCGACGTCCACCGCATGAAACATGGCGGTTTGTCATTGACATCGAAAAGGGGGAGGACCCCACCAGCCACGCCACCCGGTGGGCGAGGCCATCCGCGCGCGCTGCTATACGAGCAGGATTTAAACTATGGAATCCATGATGGTCGACTTGTTTTATAAAAACGAATTTAATAAAGTTACAACGAGGGCCGCCCCTCGTGTTAACAATATTTGAACGGTCGCGCACGATACCACAAAATTAAATGATAGCTTCGTGCCATCTATAAATAAAATCGCGGTTGATATTGATGTCGACTCATGACGGATTCAAACCTACGCTATTCGCGGTCGATCCGGATCGATTTTTACGTGTGAGGTGTGTGACGTCACTCCGATCCCGGGATCCGAGTGGTGTTCATGTACCTAGTCCCGACTGTATTGTAAGTTAGTGTGATGTGTGGGCGCGTCGCGCGTTACGTCGCGCTTTAATCAGCTGTTGATGTTGTAACAGCTGTGTCGAGTTAAAGCGATTTTATACCTATGTAGGTTATAAAATTTAAACTTTGGGAGTGAAGCTCCTGATCTTTTCGATCAGTGCGGAATGGTCGGCTAGTGCCTGGAGGCGTTCCGTAAGGGAACCGCGCAGTTTGACTGCTAGTATTTGCAGTTCGACTGGGTCGATACTGCCTACAAACTCTGACACGAATGCCAGATCTGCAGCGAAGCTAGACGGGGGAGCAGGGCGGGGGGCTGCGGGCATCGAGATGCCGGCAGGTGGACCCGCTGGTCTGCTGTAATTGACGGGGGCCCTTGGTGGGGCCCGGGCGGGTTCAGTGGTGACCGGGGCCGGCTTCGGGGCCGGTTTGGACCACGCGTTGGTAGTCGGGGGTGGGGCGGGAACGAACTTCCTATCTTGGCGGGGACGAGCTTGCGGTGAAGCCGCCTTTGGTTTAGCTACCCTACGGATCTTTTTGGGAGCTTTGGGACACCCTCGATAGTTGGCGGGATGGCCTACGCTGCCGCAGAGAACACAGCTCGGCGGCCCGGCTGAAGTGGACACATTGCGGGGACAGTCCGCAGTCCCATGGTCGCCCAAGCACTTGACGCACCTGGGGTGAGCGTGACAGTTGCGGGCGGAGTGCCCGTACAACTGACAGCGGTGGCATTGCCCTACTGCTCCCTTTTTACGCGGGGGCTCGACGGTGAGGCCGGTAATGTGGCACACGGCCTTGACGTTAAAAATGGCCTTGCCTGCCGATGTTAGTGGCAGGATTACCAGGACCATTTTGTACAGGTGTTTTGTCCTTGGATGGTACATGCGGTGTACCTCCATGACCGGGTAGCCCTGATGGACAAGGTCGGCTTTGATGTCGGCCGTGTCCATGTTCGTGGGCAGTCCTATCATAACGACCCGGAGGAGCCGCTCGTCCTCCAGGGCGTATGTATGATAACCTATTTTCTTCTCCGTAAGGAATGATGTAAGCTTACGGTGGTCATTAATTGTGTCGACTTGGACACGGACTCCTTCAGCGCATGCGCGGGCAGCTTTGAAGGCGAGCTGATTGCCATGGATGGCTTTAGAAATGGTAGCCCATGACCCGGTGTCGTGGACTATGATAGGGGGCGGGGGGCGGCACTTCGGTGGTGCGACGTCCATGTCCTCGTCCTGGGATGCGGAAGCGAGTTGATCGCGCCGCGAAATCTCTGGTTCCGGTGATGCCGGGGAGCTTGATGCCTTGGGCTTGCCTTTGGCTTTGTCCTGAGGGGACTTAGGGGACCCTACTTTGGGTGTCTTAGCCGGGGGGGACGCCGGGGATTCCGGTTCCGGGCGATGCCTCCTTTTCTTGTAACGGACTTCTTTGAAGCCGTCATCCTCGTAATAATCATCCTCCGTGGAGCTGCCCTGGTAGGACATCTCCTCGTCTGACGGATTGTGCCAGGAGGTGGTAGGGGCATTGCGCCATGAGATCTGGGGGGACGCGTCTTTAATAGACGGTGAAGCGGGGGACGCGTCTTTAATAGACGGTGAAACGGGGGAGGACAATGCAGCGATGTGCTCGCGACGGTTTGCGCGGAAAAGTTCTAGGTTTTCGCCAAGATCGTCGTATTTAGTGCCTAGGAAGGCCATGAGGGATTTCATACACTCGAAATCAATTGGGTCTGCCATTTTATGAAATCTAATAAAGTGACTAATCCCCCCACCTGTGTGGGAGGGTGAGTAAACGCGCGACGGCTACCAGGGGTAGCAGAATGAATTTAACTTTCCGTATAACTAACACTATACCAAAGCTAAACTAATCTAATTCGCGCCTAAAATTCGCGCGGGAAAAATAACGGTCGCGACTATGCGGCGCCGATCGCCACTGAACGGGCCCGCCTACTTTACGCGCGAAAAAACGTTATAACACTTTCCGGAATAAACTATTAAACGAATAAACGAACGGAGAGCCGCGGGACTCTAAGAAACGCACTAATCTGCACTATCCGACACTCTACTCACAGTGTTGTACCAGGGCTTCAGGGCTTCTGACTTGCTGTGCTTGAGAACGGGCACGTCCGCGCGGAATGGCTACCAGCGCAGAACTTGCCACTGCAGGGTTCTTAAACCTACTATCTTTTAAAACGCCACTATCTTTTAAACCCTAAGACATAGTATAGTCCATACAGAAATTAGTTCCAAAATTTTCCGCAACATGGCGTGGGTTTTTATTTTTCTGGTCAGGTTATACCTAGTATATTATACAATCCTTTATAATCCAGTAAATTATAATGCAATTTATTGAGGATATTTTCAGATGTTATTAACGGATTTTGATCATATCATTTTTATTGATAATAAAAGCACGAAGTATAATATCTTGTCCTAGAAGCTTGATTTAGTGCAACATATTTTAATATCATATTTTAAAAAAGCCACTTATAAGCATTTACTTGCAAAACCCATCCAAAAGAATGACTACGAAAAGCGGACCAGAAAACGTATTTTAAAACCCATTCAGCTATTCTAGTTGATGCTGAATTCACAAATGAATGAACCAAAAACTTTTGAACAATAGAATCACAGAGCAATTACAAATAGAATAGAATTTAAGAAAAATTCTTTAGATAAATTATTACAATGCTACACATATTACATGTTATATATAACAATTATTATCTGCGTTTACTAAGAGAGAATAACAAAAACATTTAATTATTCTAAGTTACATGTTATCAATCATATTTTGAAGGGTACAAAAGTATACACACACCTTTACCTCACAGAAGGCACGAAATATTTTGGAATTTTGGTGATATTGTCCTCAGAATTTCCGATAATATCTCCGTATCTGAAAAAATTAAGTAGGCTTTTACAATAATTCTACGGGCATCGACCATAATAACGCGTGTATAATACACAAAAAATCCAAGAATTTCATTACTCATACATTGTTTTTATACTAACGCGATCTCTATTACTTATCTTACTAATATTATATATGCGAAAGTTTGGATGTTTGTTACTCAATCACGATAAAACTACTGAACGGATTATGAAAAAAAAATGACAGTGTTGTTTGCTTATAACTAGAATAGTCTACATTATAATGAAACAATTTTTACTGATTTTATCGCGGTATATTAAGATTTTTACAATCCCGACGTTTAGGATACTTTACAGCAACCATGGTCACGGGAGGACTGAGGTGTCATACGTCCTAATGTTACAAAGTTATTCGAAGCTACACTATGATACATCAATATTTTGGTTAGTCCTATCTACGCAGAAAGTGCTAACTGTATCTTTAATCTGTGACAATCTCTAGCAGGTGGAAAGAGCCAGCCATGTTCTCTATTGAAATTAGGATGTTTTTTAATTTCAATAGCCTCACGGATCATCCTTGGTTGGAATCGGTGTTCTTGTGGTTTATCAAATCTAATATAATGGCGAGCATTGTCAAGACTATGTTCACATATGGCAGATAGTACACTATCTGCGACGGTGTTTTAAATCAGCTATTATATATATATTATATTATGTCATTATAATGAGTGAAATTCGCGTACACATTAGAAAACAATATAGAGGCTACATTTTATACCGAAAAATTCAAAATTTCTACGGGAATTGAATTTAAAAAGCAGCAAGCTTTTTTAATGTAGTTTAAAGAGAGGTGTTACATTAGGTAAGGATAACACTTTTTTTTAGAATTCCAGCAAGGAAATACAAAAGCTACTTTTTCAAACTCATCGCGGGCGAAGCTGCGGTCACCAACTAGTTGTAATATTATATATTTGTTCGGTTCTAGCCTCATAGTCCCTGAGATCGTAGCAATTTAAACATTGCCGAAATATCTAAAACGCGGTAAGCACCCGAACAAGTGTAGGTATATTCAATTATTAATTTATCATTTTGAATTCTTTATTTTTCGTGTCCATTTAAGATTTTTAGATGTTTGAGAGATGCATTATTAATAATATTCTGAGAATTTTTTCATTCAAGATTAATTTTATTTCCATAATGTTTTCACAAAAACATACCTTTTGTGACATCAGGAAAATGACTTCTCTGTACCATACAAAATTTGTAATGATAGCTAGTTACAGAAACTCAACATGTTTTTAACGATGGATGGGCTTTTTTATAGAAGAGGGCGCAAACGGACAGTCATATCACCTGGTGGTAAGTGATAAACGACACCCATAGACACCCGCTACATCATTAGCAAGTGCATGGCTGGCCTTTCAAACATGAGTATGCTCTTTTCTAGAAGTTCCCTAAATCGTATCAGTTCGAAAATACCGTAGGTGGCAGTTACTTCCATATAATATGATGATTCTGTTCAGTGGAATTTTGCAGATTCCTGACCAGGATCCATGTTACGCATGGGCGTTACCCTGAGATACAAGAAGATCTTAGTGCTAATAATTACCTTTTTTACAAAGTGGCTATGTTCCAGAAAGATCAAAGAAATGGGAGAGATAAAAAATATGATACACGTGTCTCCCATTCCGGTGTATATATGAAGTTTTTTCAAATGTAAATTTAAATGCCATAAAAAGATACCTTCTTTAACATAAGGACCATTTAAACATGCGGCTTACCTGATTTCAAATGGAAAAGTGTTGTCCCTCTTTTTGTATGGGATTACCGTTTCATGTTTCCAGAATAATATGCATTTTTTGGAGATTATGGAAATTATATTTAAATGGATATAAAATAGAATAATTTATGGTGATTTATTATACAATGCAGACAATATATCATTTGAATTACACAATTGTTTTTTTTTTTTTTTTTTTTAATTTAGTTGGATAGGCAAACTGGCAAACGTACCACCTGATGGTAAGTGGTCGACGTCGCCCATGAACATAAACTAGTACACCTGGAACGAGCCCAGGCAACTTATTTATGTGTTGCCTATCCTGAGACATAAGATGTTAAGTCTCGGTGCCAGTAATTACACTGCCTGTCTTGCCCTTCTCTCCGAAACACAGCAAAGCTGTTTGACGGGAGAAACAAGCAAGATGGTGGTACCCATGCAGCCGGGAGCGCAGCACAGCGCTTCCCTCCCACCGGTTATACGGGAGAAACAAGCAAGATGGTGGTACCCATGCAGCCGGGAGCGCGGCACAGCGCTTCCCTCCCACCGGTTTTTTTATTATTATTATTTATATATATATATATATATATATATATATATTTGTATTCGAATACAAGACCTCATACACAGCCAACCCATATACGTATAAAAGCTTTCATTTTCCGTAAGTGTTCAAGGCGTATTTTTCCCCAGGTAACAATTTCATATGTATTTTTTCTTCAGGTAATTTAAATTTGATATCAGTCAATAATAAGCGCCGCAACATTCAATCACTCGGAAAACTTTTACGAATCAGTTTCTCACTGATTGATGACAGTGGCAACTGCTGCCAAGTCATATTCACGGAAGGTATGAAATCTTTTAAATCCTTTGCCAGTTGTGAAAAGGTTCATATTCTTTTTTTCATCATCATTCTAAATTTTGCCAAATGATTATCACATTTTAAACTCTGCCTACAAAGCCTTGTTATGATACATTAAGTACTACATAATTAGATAATATCATAGTAAGAGGTAGTGCCATGCTGCTTTACAGCCGAATCGGGCTGGCACGACCGTGGTGGTACCTCTCGCTCACATAACATCGGCGTCAAGTGAAAAGTGAAGCTATGCTGTTGCGTTTCGTGCTGTTTCCGGTAACCCATTGGGGGGACAGGGAAAAGGAGGTCAACATATCTGCATAATCTCTGGTTGTACGGATGTGTATGGGCGTCGATAGTCACCAAAAGGCTTCGACTGTTCGTTTGCCCTCCTATTCTATATGCTATATCAAATAAAAACTTAGCCATTTTGTAACCCAGTTTTGCGAGTCAAAAATAAATCAAATATTTTCTTTTAATCCATTAGAAGTCACTGTACTCAATTGAGTACAGCGATATTTATTAGTGTAAATTACAAATCTCGCACAATTTACGTGGGGTACCTTTTTATTTTGCTTCATTATAACACTGTTCAATTAAAATGGTTAATAAACCGTGGGGAATTTAGCTTTTTTGAACGAAAAGTGTCAGTTGAAGCTGTAGTACGAAAACACTGTGGCGGTTAGTGAATTATTTTTATTTTTTATAACCCATTACTTTTTGCACGTACTTTTTTCAGTTCTTTCTTATAAAATACATATCCGACTATGTTATAGAAATAAATATAATTAATTATATAAAGCTAACATAAAAATATAGTCATACAAAAGTAGCTGTACTCGAATGAGTACACTGACCACTTAACTAAGTAAAATAACTGACTTTTTTCAAAATTCTTGAAACGGCGAAACGACTATTTACAGCTCTTAACAGCGCCAAGGGGCTTTAATTTTATAATATCTTATAATTTTAATATATCATTTATAAGAAATTTTAATATATTCATGTAATTAGTTCATGTCTTAGTACTTAAGTTATTTTGCAATGAAAACCCAAGTGCGCGAAAACTGCGAAATATATTTAAGAGGTTATTGAAAATGACAATAATTACAACAAAATTATTTTGCAAAAAGAAAAAAACAAAGATACAAGTATTTCTGTTAGTAAATGGCAATAAATCAACAATTTGTTAAGCAAATTGCTTTACAAATATAATGTGAAATGTCAAAGAAATCCCAAGGAAAGGTATGATAAGTATTTGATAAATTCTTAAACAACCTTTAACTGGATAATCGAATATTACAGCTGCGATGTGAAGGATGTGAAGTCAAGGTTTCTCTAAAACGCTTCACTCCTAAACACACGAACACAATAAAAGACACTGTATAATGAACATTTTGATTATAACAGTTACAGTTTAATATTACAGCTGCGATGTGAAGGATGTGAAGTCAAGGTTTCTCTAAAACGCTTCACTCCTAAACACACGAACACAATAAAAGACACTGTATAGTGAACATTTTGATTATAACAGTTACAGTTTAATATTACAGCTGCGATGTGAAGGATGTGAAGTCAAGGTTTCTCTAAAACGCTTCACTCCTAAACACACGAACACAATAAAAGACACTGTATAATGAACATTTTGATTATAACAGTTACAGTTTAATATTACAGCTGCGATGTGAAGGATGTGAAGTCAAGGTTTCTCTAAAATGCTTCACCCCTAAACACTCGAACACAATAAAAGACACTGTATACTGAACATTTTGATTATAACAGTTACAGTTTAATATTACAGCTGCGATGTGAAGGATGTGAAGTCAAGGTTTCTCTAAAACGCTTCACCCCTAAACACTCGAACACAATAAAAGACACTGTATAATGAACATTTTGAATATAACAGTTACAGTTTAATATTACAGCTGCGATGTGAAGGATGTGATGTCAAGGTTTCTCTAAAACGCTTCACCCCTAAACACTCGAACACAATAAAAGACACTGTATAATGAACATTTTGAATATAACAGTTACATTATAATGAAACAATTTTTTACGGATTTTATCGCGGTTTATTAAGATTTTTACAAGCTTTATATATATAATAACTTTGTAACATTAGGACATCTGTCACCTCAGTCCTCCCGTGACCATGGTTGCTGTAAAGTATCCGAAACGTCGGGCTTGTAAAAATCTTAATAAACCGCGATAAAATCCGTAAAAAATTGTTTCATTATAATGAGTGAAATTCGCGCAAACATTAGAAAACAATATATTATAACTGTTACAGTTTGATTGTCTTTGATAGCAGTTATCTGGTTTTTCTTCGATCGAGACTTTTGTCTTTTTCCCAAAAAAAACATTTGATTGAAGAATATAGAAAATTTTGATATTTGATGATGAGGACTCCCCAGGTGGGTATGTAGGATTAGGAAAGATGGTAAGGCGGTCGCAGCTCTACCCTCTAAAAGGGCGAGTGCCACCAATTTCCGCCTAGTCTATCCCCCAAGGGACCGACGCCACCTCCACAAAGGGGTTGTTCCGCACTACAGGACTGCCCTTCCCAACGTTGGGACAGTGCAATATGGTGAGGTTCCCATTCTCGACCCTTGTCCCCCTGCTCTTTAGTCTCCTCTTCTTATAAGAGGGGTACAAAGAGCAACTCCCTCGGCTAAATTGGCTTCGCCCAAGTTGCTGGGTTCACCTTAGGCTACAGAGCCTCACCGCCACGACAAGGCCTGAACCATGGTGGGGGGACTGTAAATAAGCCTACGCAGAGCAAGTCGCGGGTAAAAGCTAGTAATAATATAACAAATACAATGTACTGGATATATTATTCCGATGAATAAACGATCAGATGAATTGCAATAAAATTTTATGATCCGAACTTGCTATGGGCTGTTTTATTCCATCTTATATCATTTTATTTAGAACCGGCGCCTGCAAAGCCGTAGAATATACTTTTGTTACACATCGTATATAAAGCTTTCTACATTTCTCCATTAGATTCTAACAATTCTAAATCCTTTATGCGCACAATAAGCTTAAGAAGGAGTTACTAAGATATTATTCATATACTTTATGTTACAATAGAAAAACCGGCAAATAATTCTAGAACTAACCTAGGTAACTAGATAAGCCCCGGGACCCATTGAACAGCATCTCCTGCCTTGTATTTCTAGAGCATAGCCTTTGTTCCACGCTGTTTCACGGTGATAGCAGGGTGGTACGTTTGTCACTTGTATGGGCAAACGTGCAATCGAACCACCGAATGGTAAGTGGTCAGCAATAGACAAACAACAAGCAACTAATTTATCACGTCCCACATAACCGCCAGATCCCATTCAAGACTGGAGGTTTGGCTGGCATTTAATTTATCGCTGCAAGTAATTAGACAGCCTGTCCCTCTTTGCGAAACTCTTTACTCTTAACTTAACTTAACTCTGACGGTAGACATACATAGGACTCAGTAGCACCTTAGACGAATTGAGCTGAGGGTGCTGCTCTTCTTAAAAGAGGGGTACAAACTTTTACAAAAGAGCAAGGGGACAAGGGGCGAGGATGGGAACCTCACCCCATTGTACTGTCCTGACGTTGGGAGGGGTTGTTTTTTGATACGGAACTCTGTGGAGGTGGCGTCAGTCCCTTGAGGGACTGACTAGCCGTTGAAGTGCCCTGTTTGTTCAACAGATCCGGGGCACCTCACCAAAGGCCGGGTGTTAGTGGGTAGAGCCGCGTCCACTTATCACCTCTCGGGTGCAGCGAGTCCCACATACCCGTGCGATGCCTCAGAGCATTTCCCGGCGTAAAGAAAGGGTTGTACTTATGCAGACGGAAGTGGACGTGGGACGAGCATCTCCAATCGGTACAACTTAAGCAAGTCGCGGCACAATGGCAGCCAAATGGTCTATATACCATTGATATTGGTATATTCCAAGTGCTACGCTATAATCTGGGACAATAGCACTCCCCTATAATTAATTTGACAAACCCGCGATGCTTTAACTAATTGAGGATTTACCTGCCGCTTCTGTTGATGGAATATAAATTGTTGTTAATTCCTGTGACTTTACTTACTATAATTGTGATGGAATTGAGTGATTTTATCATCATCATCATTTTTTATAGAAGAGGGGCAAACGGACAGTCGGTTCCACTGGTGGTAAATGATCAGACACACATAGACACCCGCTACATGAGAGGATTACAAGTGTGTGACCGGCCAAATAAGAGTATCTTCTTGACGTGATAACGTCTTATTAATCAATGAACGCCGGTTGCACGCACGAATAAGTGTCACGTTGCGCTTGAGCCGAGCGGGCAAGTGAGAGAGTGGAACAAGCGATAGAGAAGCACGATCGGCCTAAGCGTTTGGCTTGTGAGGCATTATGACGTTATCACGTAAAATTATCGTCTGTAAAGCGACTGTACAGACAACAGGTAGGATTTTATTTTATGTTTCCAAGATCATCATCAGCCTTCTTCCGTCCACTGCTTGATAAAAGAATTTTAAAGAATGGCAAGTGATTTAGCTTTTAATAATTCTAATCATATTATAGAAACAAAAAAACACGCTTGGGATTATCATTTCCCATTTAAAAAGTCCATTCACATTGCAAAACTTTACCTCAGGCTTAAGATGAATTCCCCACCATGGTTCAGGCCTTGTCGTGGCGGTGGGGCTAGCCTAGGGTGAGCCCAGCACCTTGGGCGAGGCCAATTGAGCCGAGGGGGCTCTTTGTACCCCTCTTATAAGAAGGGGGGACAAAAGAGCGGTGGGCAAGGGGTTAGGATGTATATAAATACATTGTATACATTTCAATGCATATGTACGTACAGACATCTTTATTCATCATACAAATTATATGCACCTGGCGGGATTAGAACCCGCAATCGCTGCGTAAAGTCCACTGTTCAATAGCCTGACCACTCCACCAGCCAGCCATTGATGTGTCACCTACATGTTTTCCCTTTCTTTTATTTCCTCTCTTAAAATAATATGAATGATACACACGTACGTTGTCTTTGTTAAATAATTGTTAGTGAATGTGTGAGGGCCTGGGGATCTGTAGCACAGATTTCTAATCTAGTACGGACTCCAGTGTCTCACAAAGGTTGAACATGGAGCTGGTCTATGTGTTTAATTTAATGAGTGAACATGTAATGTAAAACTTTGTGAAAGAAAATAAAATATATTGTTATCATTTGTTGTCCCTTTCGCACTATATGTCTAAGTCACTATATGTGTCTCTTTTTTCGTGTGACTTTTTTGTTTCATCGAATTTCAGATCACAAGGATGCTAGATCACTTTTCATTTATTGATCAATGAATCAAAAATGATTTTCGTTTTGAATTTTTAGTTGAAATCAAGTTGCACATTGGAATATAACTAAACAGAATAAGTGACCGGTCCGTGTTGGATGCGAGTGGCAAGGGATCGGTCGTCTTGGCGTTCATTGGGGCCTATGTTCACTGGTGGACGGATAGAGGCTGATGATGATGAAACAAATATTGCATAATTTTATATAAATAAATCAAAAGTCATATAAACGTCAAATAGCGTCTCATACAGGTGGTAACGGTATCGCGAATCCAGAGATTTTATCTCATCTAAAAATATGCCTACCACGCCTAAAGAAGTTTTCACTTTAAAAACCTTAAACTGATAAACATTATTCTTTACATCACTTTGGCCTTTGTTTGTGACAACTGTACTTCTTAAGGGCCCCTTATCCCAAATTGTTGTTTCTAGATCGAGGTGTTTTCATAGAAGTCGTCATTTTAAAATAATAATAAAAAAATAGGGTATAGATACATCTTTGATCTAGGGATTTTTTTGGATAAAAATACAATATTTAACATTTTACATGATCAAAAAAAATTCTAAAGTAACGTCGATTTTAAAAGCAAATTGAGTAGTATGAGACTTCGGGTAACTCAATTTTAATGAAACTTTTACGTTTAAATTGCTAAACGGGGATGACGTGGAAATGATTGGATAGATCTTTATTATGTCACTTCAAAAATTTTTGAAAAATAAAAAACGATAAAAATGGCTCTCGCGCATCGCACCACGTCGCGCCAGTACCAAGCCGGGCGTCGTCGAAGTAGGACCTGTGCCGCTTTTGCTCGTGACTACGTTGTTACCGCGCATTTTATATTATTACGTCTAAATAAATAAGACGACACAGTGTAAATAATATAGCTACTTAATACTTACTAACAATTGTTGTTCTTAGTTGTAATTAGTTTGCAATACAAAACCTTTAATTAGTGTAAATAAATAGATACTTGAGTTTGTGTAGTACCTAGTTATTTAATTGAAATGGCGAATAACACAAGTAAAATAAGGAAAAAGAATCTTAATACAGTTTTATCACAAACTAGCTGTTGCCCGCAGCTTCGCCCGCGTTAACTTAGATATACAGCCATATACGCATTGATGATAATTATTTATCTATGGACGGGCGTAGGACTTTATTTTATAATATGTAGTGATTAATGCCGTATTTTTGTGAATAGCTTTTACATTACCGCTTTATAATTGGCATTTTTTTTAAGTATTAAAATGGATATAGGTAGTATGTTTTATTTAACTAATGTAGACATATTATGCCATCGCGGACTTTTCAGTATGCATATTTAGGATACACAATTCTACCATACATTGATACAATAATAATTAATTCGGAACCGGGCCCGGCTAAGGTGTATAATAATGTAATACATTATTTTGATCTATCTGTTAGGGTTCATCCAGCGTTTGCAATGTAAGTGCAAAAAATGTGCTTATTTATGACATCACATCAGAAACTTCTAAAATTATGAGTGTTTATCTACTATATTATGCGTGTACCTATTACCTTCCTCTTGAATCATTCTATCTATTAAAAAAACCGCATCAAAATCCGTTGTGTAGTTTTAAAGATGTAAGCATACATAGAGTCAGACGCGGGAAGCGACTTTGCTTTATAGTTTATAACTATGTAGTGATCTTCTTCCAGAACAAAGACAAACGAGCATTCGGAGCCTTAGATGACTACCGACTCCCATAATAATAATAATAATATCTAAGGACGCTTTTTGCACCACGTCAATCTGGTCCCGTGGTAAGTTCTCGAAGAACTTGTGTTACGAGTACCAGACAATGGAAATATATTTAATATTTTATACTATACACATATTTAAGGTTTTTTATTTATAATACACATATTTAATACACATCCATGAACCAGGAACACAGAAAACTTTTTGTTCCCTGGCGGGATGCGAACCCACAACCTCCGGCTTGAACGCTAACGCGCTAACCATTGAGCCACAGAGGTCGTCCTCGTAAACATTCACACAAGATATAATGCAGATGCATTACCCTCCTTTACCCCATCCCCTGCAATGGGACACCGGAAACTCATACACCGCAAGAAACGCGACAGCATAGGTGTCACTTGACGCCATTATCATGTGAACGAGAGGTACCCCTACGGTCGTGCCGGCCCAATTCGGCTGCAAGCAGCATGGCACTACCTTTTAGACCTATGTAGCTAATTCATCCTTCCTAATCCTTACTAATATTATAAATGTGAAAGCATGGATGTTTGTTACGCTTTCACGCGAAAACTACTTAACCGATCATCATGAAACTTTGTACAAATATTCTTGGAGGTATTAGAAGTAACATTGGATACTTTTTATTTAAAAAAAACTAAAGAGAGGTGTCAAGGGACACCCGGATGGATCGAAGTTCCTTTCGATTAATTAGTGAAGAAATAAAACTATCTTATCCTGCGCAGACGAAGTCGCTGGCACCAGCTAGTATTTCTATAAATCCAAAACTAGATAACTATAACAACAACAAGATTTTGTTATGCATAATTATTAATTATCACATCTAAGAATAATTCGAGCATAGTCAATCTACTGCATATTCGTATACTGTGGCGTGCTTGCCGGCCGTGGTAGGTCACCGGAGTTCATATAAAGACATCTCCCGCGCAACGCAAGTGCAAAGCGATTCGGTGCGTTAAATACCTATAGTTTTGGGAGAAGGGGCCCTTAAACCGCTCTTAAATGTGACTATATGGGTAGTCTTTATACCTGTTAAATCTTTACGACTCCAATGTAGCTTTTAGGCTCTAAAATTAGACTTTTATGGGCGTTTATTTTATTTAAGGCATGTACAGACACGACACGCGAACACATTACAATTGAAGTATTTGTACAATATGGTGCAATATGACTGAGCATACATTTTCCTTGCAAATGTTTATGGGTACCACCATCTTGCTTGTTTCTCCCGTGAAACAACTTTGCTGTTTCGAAGAGAAGGACAAGACAGGCAGCGTAATTACTGGCACCGAGACTTAACATCTTATGTCTCAGGATAGGCAACACATGAATGAGTTGCCTGGGCTAGATCCAGGTCATGTTCAAGGGTGACGTCAACCACTTACCATCAGGTGACACATAGATTTAACGCTTCAGTTGCTCTTATGGTTCAGAGTTATATTCCAGCCAATTTTGTGTTGATATTTATGATAAAGCAAAGAGAAGACAGACAGATGTAAAACATTTGTTTTTTTTTATGTCAAAAGGAGGCAACCGAGCAGTCGGAGCCATAGGGTAACTACCGACGCCCATACCTACACATTCTCACAACCAAAAGTTGTGCAGAAGCATTTTTCCTATCCCCCAATGGGCCACAATCACAAACCGTACGAAACGCAACAGCGTAACTGTCACTTGACGACAGTGTTATGTGAGCGAGAGGTACCACCCCGGTCGTGCCGGCCCAATTTGACTGCAAAGCAGCATAGCACTACCTTTTACTTGTGTTAATATTATAACTCATAATAAATTAAAAAAGTATAACACACACACACACACACACACTCATACACACAATTGAGTTGAGAGTGACGGTTAAGTGGGGGCGTCGGTGGGGTGTCATGACATTTTGCCGTCAACGAATTTGCTGCCAGATGTTTCACACCAAAAAGTTTCAAGATGTTTTTAAGAAAGCATAACAGAGAAACTTCTATACTTTTAACACATTAATCATTCAACTTGAAACAGAGAATGAAAACATAATATGACTAATTTTCAGTGTGTAGGTGTATGCAAAATATATTTACATACGCCTTTCTGATAAGAGAAAGGTGTTATACGTATGACGTAATGTTACCAATATAATTTTTAAACAAACAATTTTTTTTTATTACTTTAGAAAAATCTCAATAAAATTCTTGTGTGGTATCAGACACTAACTTCTTGTATTTTTGTTCGAAAGGGCTAGACTTTTCGGCCTGATGGCCTTTAATCTTAATCGGAACAGTAGGTGAACAGATGGCTCACCTCAGAATTATTCGAAGGGGCTCGCGGCTCATCGCGCGCGCTACTTGGGAGAGTAGGATTTCGACTAGTCAGTCACTTCCTGAGAGAGTGCAACAATATTACTGAAACCATAGAACTTACTTCGCAAAACTTTACCACAATGCAAGCAAATTTTGTATCATCACAATCTTAATTCCAACAGTTCAGACTTTTTGGTCATCTAATAGCAAGCAAATTTAGTATCGCAATCGAATTTCGACCTCCCAGTTGAAACCGGTAACGCTCAAGCTCCTGGCGAGGAGAGTGTCTATGGGTAGTCACTCTACTTGAACTATCTGTTTGCCGCCTCTTCTATAAAAAACCTCTTTGGTCAATACTCCTCCTATAAGATAAGATACCTTTAATTTTCGTTTAAATCGTGGTGTAAAGTAATACTTAGGACGTAACTAGGTCGAATCTTCAAAGCTGCCCTTGACATCTGTGAGCATGCTCGACATCAAATAGTCACGTTCTGAATGAGCCTCGGTGTTTTGATGTCTTCTCAACAAATTAAGTGCTCCACGATTTTTCACTTTATAAAGATATCTTTATTGCTCCGAGTAGCACTTCACAATTTGGCTTTTATAATACTCAACGATGTTCATCATAATCATTATTATAGTACTATTTGTGGACAAATATTTTGTGGAGCGCACTGCACACACATGGAGACCTCCATCTTGCTAATTGCTTTTGTAATACAGCTTTAATGGGTTTCGGAAAGATGGTCAAGTTCATGGGATAACTGGAACCAAAACTACGTCTCAGATGTGGGCATACGTGACACATAGGCAACTCGTGAATGATTTGCCTGGGTTATTCTTGGAGAACTCATTTTTGGTTCTGGGAAGGTTCTGGGTTTATTTGGCCAGACTTTCTGTGTTAAAAATATAAATAAAAGTATATAAAGGCGGAAAAAGCTCTACCTACTAAGCCCGGTGAGTGCCACCAATGCCACCTTTGGTGAGGTGCCCTGAATTTGTTGGCTAGTCAGTCCCTCAAGGTACTGATGCCACCTCCACAGAGAGGTTGTCCTGCACCACAGAACACCCCCTCCCAACGTCGGGATAGTACAATGGGGTGAGGTTATCATCCTCGCCCCTTGTCCCCCTGCTCTTTTGTCAAAGAGCAGCTCCCTCGGTTCAATTGGCTTCGCCTAATGTGCTGGGTTCATGGTGGAGATAAATGAGTGCTTTATTTGACTGATAAAGAATTATTTTTTGGGACTGCTTTTATACTGTCATGAAGCGAGAATTTAATATATTAAATTTATAAATTTTTACAGACAATATTTAAGTCTTAAGTTATAATTATATCTTATGATGTTAATCTGAGTTTCTTTATACACTCAAAATTTATTCAACTTAAGTATGAAA
Source organism: Helleia helle (assembly GCA_963853865.1). NCBI lineage: Eukaryota > Metazoa > Arthropoda > Insecta > Lepidoptera > Lycaenidae > Helleia > Helleia helle. The sequence goes on along the minus strand of OY971433.1, from coordinate 9,650,873 downwards.
AACTTTTGCATTTACCACGTGAAAGTTTAAGTTCTTAATTTATTAAACAGCTTTTTCTTTACTAAGTATTATTATGTTTCTAACGCGACTTATTGACTTATTTTTCTGAGCGAAAGTTAATTATTAAAAGGACATTAAGGTTCCAAGCACGCGAAGGCTTAACAAACTGTCGTGTAATGGATTAAGGAATATATGAGTATATTTTTTTACTACCCCCCCCCTCCCCAATGGGCCACCAGAAACACACAAACCGCACGAAACGCGACAGCATAGCTGTTACTTGACGTCGGTGTTATGTGAGCGAGAGGTACTAACTACCGGTCGTGCCGGCTCAATTCGGCTGCGAAGCAGCATGGGACTACCTCCTACTTAGATTTTCTCGTTATTTTATTTTCTAGTTATTTCTCTTCTCTTGTTTGTTACAGTACTCATAAAACATGTATAAAGAACGGAATAATTCATTCACCATCTTATAAAACTAAACAGTATATAATGTAAGATATTGTCACAAAGCTACAAAGACTTAATTAAACAATTCGGCTGTAAATTCTGATTAATCGCTTCTGTTTTAAACACTTGTGTGTTTGACGTGACACGGCCGTGCGCCATTGTTCCAGAAGTTTCCACGTGACGTCAACACACGTGTCAGTGTCGACAACCTGCAGAGCGTTTCTCGCTTAGGTAAATTACGGGATAAATGGTACTTAGATAAACAGTATTCTGTGTCTATATACGCATGGAGAGGCTAAGCAAGTTTGTCCGTCCAGTTTCGCTTATCAAGAAAATATATGTATGAGATTGTTTCCATTATAACCCACGGACACGCTACGCACTAATTGTATTTTTTTGCAGTTGTCATTTTAACACACGTTCGTAGCCCTCTGCATCTCAACCATGGTTCAAGCCTTATCGTGGCGGTGGGGCTCAGTAGCCTAAGGTAAACCCAGCACCTTGGGCAAAGAAAATTGAGCCGAGGGAGCTACTCTTTGTACCCCTCTTATTAGTATTATTTTATATTATTATTATTATTATTATATAGTATATATCTTATTATAAGACTCTTATAAGAGGGGACAAAAGAGCAGAGGGCGAGGCTGGGAACCTCACCCCATTGTACTGTCTCGACGTTGGGAGGGGTTGTTCTGTGGGGCGGGACAACCCCTCTGTGGAGGTGTCGGTCCCTTGGGGGACTGACTAGCCGTCGAGGTGCCCTGTTTGCTCATTAGATCCGGGGCACCTCACCAAAGGCGGCATTGACGATACTGCCGGGTTTTAGTGGGTAGAGGTAGCATCGTTCCCTAGAGGGACTGATTAGCCGTCGAGGTTCCCTGTTTGCTCATTAGATCCGAGGCACCTCACCAAAGGCGGCACTCGCCGGGCTTTAGTGGGTCGAGCTGCGTCCACATTACCACCTTTCGGGCGCAGCAAGTCCCACATACCCGTGTAGGGAGACCTACTCCCCCGCGGGATGCCTCAGAGCATTTCCCGGCGTTAAAGAAAAAAAAATAAAGGCCTTTGCGTGCCCCGTGGTGGAGCCGCGCCTGAATACTCGTCAACCGAATGTAATGTTTATCAAATACAGTACAGTGACAATGCGGGCATGTTATACATATATTTATTTTGTCTTGCACAAGCATACATAGACATGTACTGCTGTACACTTTTAGGCACACGTCCCCTGGAAATCATGCATCAATATTAATATAGTTGTCCTATGCGTTGGAATGATCTTGATTTCTAAAATTACTTATAATATAAGTAAATACTCAAATATCCGTATCATGTATAAAAAATAATACTTAACTTTTTATTTTTATTTAGACACACGACACTTGCAACAATATTCTTATCTTTGATAATAAATTGAGTGAAAGATACACTATCTTTGCAAATTTAGCGACATTCTGCCATTCAAATTAAAAGCAATATAATACCTATATAGACTGAACAGAAATATATAAACCCTACATTGGTGTCGCCACTGTATCTTTTATACGGTGACACATAGTATAGTGACTATAGTATACTATAATAGTCCATACAGAAATTAGTTCCGAATTTTTCCGCAACATGGCGAGGGTTTTTATTTTCCTGGTCAGGCTATACATACATACCTACCTAGTATAATCTAACATAGAAATTTAAGTCTAACTAAATTAAAGTTATCGAAACTTTAATAACAGTACGCATCATTAAAAGCTGATGATGACTATACAATTATTGAAGTAAGACATAAATTACATTTTCAATTTGTCCGAAGAGATCGAAGCATCTGGAATATTTCCAATATTAAGATGAGATCGTAAAACTGAACACGAAAATGGTTCACTCCAATAAAATATTGGATATTTTTTTTTCTATTTGCCATCATATGTATCGAAGTTTATATTTCATCAATATAATAAATTAAATTTCTAGAATAAACGATATTACTACAGGTTATGGACCTGATGCTCGCATTATGTTGCGGTATTAATTTTTTCCAATAAGGCCAATAAGATTCAAGAGTAGAGACTGGGCTTAGGTAGACGGGTGTTGGTCGGCCATGAACAGGGAAGACGCTCTCCATGTAGTAATCGGTCAGTGTTGGATGCGTGTGGCAAGGGATCGGTCGTCTTGGCGTTTTTGAGGGAGGCCTTTGTTCAGCAGTGGATAGAGGCTGATGATGATGATGAAGTTATGAGCACTGGTTCGCAGACTCGGTACCTAATGTTTGTTAGTTTGTATGTACCAGATAATTTTCGAATTTTCCTTCGAAAAATGTGACCAGTCCAGATACGGCTGAAAATTATTAAAAAAACTAGTACTAAATATAATTAATTATTTGTACGAAAATTACATTATTTTTTCGCGAAGATTATGTCCTCTAACATAAGGACAATCTTAATAATATAGTTAAACTTATTTTCATATTTATAAATAAAAAAATATGAAACCTGCAATTTGATACAGTAATATTGTAATAAAAAGTTATTTAATGGTATCTGAATCTCGTAATGTTATTAAAATCCTTATACATCCTAAGGCGATACTCTGAGCATTTTAATGGGAAAACGGTATTTTATAAATATCTAGCTGTTGCCCGCAGCTTCGCCGGCGTTAACTTAGATTTACAGCCGCACATGGATTGATGATGATTATTTTATAGCCTAAGTTACTCCTTATAACATCAGCTATCTTCCAGTGAAAGTCCCATCAAAATACGCCCAGCCGTTTCAGAGATTAACCGGAACAAACAGACAGACAGACAGACAAAAATTTTAAAAAGTGTTATTTTGGTATATTATGTATCGTGTATACATTCATCCCTATGCATTTAATAAAAAGCGGTGATTTTAATATTACAAACAGACACTAAAATTTTATTTATTTGTATAGATGACTCGTTTTACTATGATTTGTTTTTTGTTTTACATCATTAATGATCCTATTGTTGTCTTTTTCCCAGCATAACAATATAAACCATTGGATTATAATGTTTACGCGAATTTCCTTGAGTTTACATGAAGCTTTCTACGGATTTAACGGTATTAAGATTTCGACATTTCCGTTTCAGATACTTTACAGCCAAAGGGAGGAGTACAGGGCCTGTAGAACAAAGTGACATCGCTTTGTAGCCGAAATTCGTTATCGTCTTTGAGATAACGATAATAATTTTCTAGCCAATGATCAATCAAAGATCGTGATATTGCAACGACAACAACTGTCAAGTGTCAACAAAGTTCGACAAGAAGTGTCAAATCGAATTAATAATTAAAATTAATATCTATGTAAATAGACCTCATACACACTCATAAAAATTGTGAAAATGTTGTCCTCCATGGCCCACGCCCACGGATAACGAATCAATATCAATAATAAAATAACATAAGTTTGACATAAGTGTTCGATAACCAATTGACAGTTTATGATTTTGTTATGAATTTTAACATTGTCTACCAACTTGCGATAACGATAACGAGTGACATATTTGACGACGGCTTATGTCAATCCCATACATTTTATTCTTTTCGAACTTATCGTTTTTTTGATGTTACTTTGTCTAAGGCCTCTGGCCTCATATGGTAGTCGCAATATTTCTTTGCCCGGCTAAAGTTAGTAACGAGAGACGTTGCAAAGTTATAACTCATCACCAACGCATGACTAATTGTTTAATTTGCAGGAACTGCAATGTGTAAACCATGTTAGAAAATTTAATAAAATAGTTATTCTTAAACAAATCTTACTCGTGTTCAAGGACTCATTCAATAAACGTCAAGACAACCGATGTCCTGCATCGTATCGAAGTAAGGCCGGCTACTAAATGGCCATCTTTTTCTTTTCTTTTCTCTTTTAGGCCGGGAAATGCTCTTAGGTATCCCGCAGGGAGGAGGGACTCCCCAAGCGGGTATGTGAAACTCGCTGCGCCCGAAAGCTGGTAAGGTGGACGCAGCTCTACCCACTTAAACCCGGCGAGTGCCATCAATGCCGCCTTTGGTAAGGTGCTCCGGATCATTTGAGCAACAGAGCATCTTGACGGCAAGTCAGTCCCCCAAGGAACCGACACCACCTCCACAGAGGGGTGGTCCCGCACCGCAGAACAACCCCTCCCGACGTCGGGACAGTTCAATGGGGTGAGGTTCCCATCCTCGCCACTTGTCCCCCTCTTTTGTCCCTGACTTTTTTGTTCCCTCTTGTTGCTCAAAGAGCAACCCCCACGGTGCAATTGGCTTCTCGCAAAGTGTTGGGTTCACCTTAGCCTACTGAGCCCCACCGCCACGACAAGCCTTGAACCATGGGAAAAAAAACTATATCATCCTGCCGGCCATTGATTATTCTGCGTATGTATATTTGCGGCTTATTCATCATCATCAGCCTTTACCCGTCCACTGCTGAACAAAGGCCTCCTTAAATGAACGCCAAGGATTTGAGGCTTACCGCATCGTAATTTTATTCGACTTAATAACGTTTTATACAAGTTATTATATAATACCACGAAGTTTTACAAAACTACGATGAAAATTTGCAACTAATTTGCAGTCCGCAGAAGTTTTGTTTGTGTTTAAGCAAAAAACTACGCTCCATGAATAATTAAGTAGAAAGCTTTTTGCAAAAGCAATACTACTAGGTAAATGAACGTCCTTATTTTTTGTCATGAGGAGGCAACCGCGCAGTCGGAACCTTATGGTGACTGCCGACGCCCATAGACAACCGGACAACCAAAAGGTATGCAGATGCGTTACCCTCCTTTTTCCTATCGACCCCAATGAGCCACCGGAAACTCACAAACCGCACGAAACGCATAGCTGTCACTTTTCGCCGGTATTGTGTACCGGTACAACCCTGGTCGTGCCGGCCCACTTCGGCTGCAAAGCAGGATGACACTACCTCTTACAACTAACCACCTACTTCTTACTTACTTCTCCTCGAAATCAAGCAATGTGTTTAGTCATTGTCTATATGTTCATGGGCGACGTTGACCACTTACTATCGGGTAGCACGTCTGCCAGTTTGCCTATCAAATAGCATAAAAAAGCCATGAGTCACTCGTCAGTTGAACCAAAATTAAAAACTATAACTACAGCGTCACATATATTGCAATACAATTATTAAATTTCGCCATTCAAGGCAATGAAATTAACAATTGGAACGAGAAATGAAATAACGAAACGACCATTTAATATTTATATTTTGTATAATTGTATTCAATAACATTTATTTACGCTAGTCGAATAAGCAAAATCAGTGGAAACCGAATTTCCAAATTAATAGTCTAATTATAATTGTCATAATTTTTTGACGACCTTTGTGGCTCAATGGTTAGGGCTTTGGCGCTCAAGTTGGAGCGGGTTTGAATCCCGCCGGGGAACAAAAGGTTTTTGGAAGGGTCTAAAAATAGATATCAGTAAATGGACTTTACGCGTGTTCTTACTCGTTTTAAATGTTGAATGATTTTGGGCATTTAACCCCTTTTTTGATGACGCAGGTAAATTTTTCGCATGATCCAGGTTTACCTCAGGTAAGGCTCCTGGACCCCACCACGGTTCAAGCCTTGTCGTGGCGGTGGGGCTCAGTTGCCTCAGGTAAGACTAGCACCTTTGGCGAAGCAAATTGAGCGTGGGGAGGTGCTCTTTGTCCCCCTCTTGTAAGAAGAGGGGACACAAGAGCAGACAAGGGGCGAGAATGGGAACCTCACCCCAATGTACTATCCCGACGTTGAGAGGGATTATTCTGTGGTGCAGGACAACCCTTCTGTGGAGTTGGCATCGCTTCCTTAAGGGACTGACTAGCCGTCAAAGTACCCTGTTAGCTCATTGGCGGCACTCGCTGGGTTTCAGTGGGTAAAGCTGCATCCACCTTACCACCTTTCGGTCGCAGCGAGTCCCACATACCCGCCTGGGTCAACCCACTCCCCCGCGGGATGCCTCAGAGCATTTCCCGGGAACGGAAAAATGTTAATAAAGAAGGTGAAAGATAGGTAAACCGACCGACAGGCCATATCGTATTAAAGGGCCATTTGGTCGGTCTCGATCCTGGCTATACATGAGTAGCAGCGGTGTGAACGAGTGGTGCGACAAGCCATCAAATTACAAGTGCTCAAAGTTCTATGACCGCTCGTAGACCCTAAAAAGCGTTGAACAAAACCATATTAAGAAACTCTCCCCACTCAACGAATCAACGATAATTAAATATGTAGGCAATAAATTCGTAAGGCTTTGAAGGTTTATAGCGTTGTTTATAGCCCCTAATACTAGAGCCTAATAGAATTAGTGTAGCTCCATCGATCGGAGGTGTGTTGCCATTTGCAAATTGATTAATGTCAAATATTACCTTGTAAAGGCCAGCGGTAAAGTATTCGGCGAATGACCTTTATTTTTAAGTATTCTTATTCTTTTTTTTCTAGCATATTTAATGTTTTGATATTGCCGTTTGTATCTTCTTTTTTTTCGGATGGATCTATGCTAACGGTCCGAAGGCCCTAATGCTACATCGGATTAGTGTGAGCCCATTTGGCTCACTTTTGGTTTATAAAACTGGGGGGTTTCCCCTGCCAACCGTGCAGTCTGCAACCATACGGCCTCCTGGCGTCGGGTTGTAGACGATTGTATCTAATTTAATATATATAATTAGGAGCTAGTTTCGAAAGCTTCTTTTTTATTTTCGTAATTTTAAAATTGGAACATGAGGATGTGTGATGATTATCATCATAATTTCATGTTCCTATATAAGATATGCCAAAGTTTTACCCAGAATCTTGGAATCTGTTCTCAGAGACAGGACTTCTGCCTGAGCCACTAGTAAAGACTATATAAAAGTAAGCTTGTACCCTCTCTGTGTTAGTCAGATCCAAGACACTCCCGTTCAAGCGGCTGAAGGCAACTCGCTGTAGTTTTAGTGCGGTATACCGGCGGCAGGGGTGGATTTGGGAGTGCCGGGAGTCCTACATATCTCTGGGGACAACGTGAATGCGCAAAGCATTTTCACTGCTACAAAAATAGGTTTGTACCCTCTGACTCTCATCCAAAGTCCGGCTACGAGGGTATTCCTAATTTTACAATACATAGCCGGTCAGCGTCACCCATGAACATAAAACACAGCAATGCTATTTCACGGGAGAAACAAGCAGGCTGGTGGTACCCAAACAGACGGAAACGCGGCAAAGGGCACCTACAAAAAAAAGTGAGAGTTGAGAAGGTGTCCCATGAAATCTGCAACAAAGTCCTTTTTAAATACACTTAAATAAATCCCTTATTATATAAATCCCAAGTGGTAGTGAATCTAGTTTAATTAAACCACATTCTGTTGATGTGGATTAAATGCTCGGTGTGTACTTTAGCTCGAGTGTGTAGATAATTGTTCTCGTTCCAGCACTTAGCGGCAAGCTTAATGTTTTCCTTGTCGAGTATCTTGCGTTTCCAGAGGTAATACAAATGTAACATATTTTATTATGCACTATTACACCAGGTTGAATCCTATGAACTTTTACGAGTACTAGATTAGAGAGACTAGAGAAAGTTTTAATTTGATAGGCAAACTGACAAACGTGTCACCTGATGAAGCATCGCCCATTAACTTAAAGCAGTTCACTTGGGAATAGCCCAGGGAACTCATTAATCCCCACCATGGTCCAAGCCTTATCGTGGCGGTGGGCCTCAAATGCCTAAGTTGAATCCAGCACCCTGCGCGAAGCCAATTGATCCGAGGGAGCTGCTCTTTGTACCCGTGTTAAAAGAAGAAGGGACAAAAGAGCAGAGGGGATAACGGGCGAGGAAGGGAACCTAATTGCACCGTCCCGACGTTGGGAGGGGTTGTTCTGTGGTACGGTACAACTTCTCTGTGGAGGTGGCGTCGATCAATTGGGGGACTGATTAGCCGTCGAAAGGGTGCATTGGTGGCACTCGCCTGGTTTTAGTGGGTGGAGCTGTGTCCACATTAACATCTTTCGGGCGCAGCGAGTCCCACATACCTACCCACCTGGGGAGTCCACCCCTCCCCCGTGGGATGCCTCAGAGCATTTCCCGGTGCAAGGCAACTCATTCATGCGTTGTCTATCCTTTTTTTTTTTGATGACGCGGCTTAATGCTTTCGCATGATTAAGGTTAACCTTGTATTGGGAATGCACTACCCCACGTGCGGGCGCCTTCAGTCGCTTTTAGAAGGTCCCGGATCTGTGGGCAACCTCAGCGACAGGCTGACCCCGACGAAGGCCAGACTACTCCTCCAAAGGCGACTGCCCGGCCGCCACTGAGCACCCACAGTGACGTCGTGCCTTACTGGGCCAGGTACCTATCCTGACCCAAAACGAGCACAAGTATCATAAAAGTATTAAATAGCGCCTCCTACGCACCCCTGTTCGTCGCCCGCTGCGAGGGGCCTCGTCGCCTCCTCTCTCACCAAGTGTCATAGTTCATGAAAGCTTGTGTTTAAGCTGTTTCACTAAATAAAGAAGCTTGATCGCTATATGAACGCAACACAAGCGTATTCCTCAAACCAGTTAATACTTAATACTGTATCTTACTGTACACTGTTGGATGCGAGTGGCAAGGGATCGGTCGTCTTGGCGTTCATTGAAGGAGAATTATGTTCAGCAGTGGACGGATAGAGGTTGATGATGATGATGACTGTACATTGAAGAGCTCTTAAATACATATGATAATTGTATAGACAATTATGTTATTCATAAACAGTCGCCTCTTGACGGGATTCGAACCTAAAACTTTGCTATTTCTTCACCACCACTAGTTATCAACGATATTTCCTCCACATTCTTCCACTATAGCCACTGACCTACATTTCATTACTACAATACCAATATTATATAGCACTCACTGACTTTCAAGTGTTGTAACTTTTCCGATAGTTCACGACTTCCCGTCTGATTTCTTTATTATTATCTATTCAATACTTTTCCTCATTTATTATGTATTTAACATAAGCAAGGCCTTGTGAATGTCCCCACCGTGGTTCAGGCCTTAACGTGGCGGTGGGGCTCAGTAGCCTAGGGTGAGCCCAACACCTTGAGCGAAGCTAATTGAGCCGAGGGGGCTCTTTGTACCCTTCTTATAAGAAGAGGGGACAACAGAGCAAGGGGCGAGGACGGGAACCTCACCCCATTGTACTGTCCTGACGTTGGGAGGGGTTGTTCAGTAGAGGTGGCGTCGGTCCCTTGGGAGACTGACTAGCCGTCGTGGTGGTATGTAGGTTTTTTTCTAACAAGCGAAGCACTTCATGCAAGTTGATTGCATAAAACACGTACCTATCTTTTTTTAGTTCGCTGATATTGTCAGTATTTTTTAACAGCAGGAAATCTTTTACGCTGGTTTGCTTCCTTTATTCAAAATAGAACACAAAGGGTAGTCATCAATGGATTCGCTTCTAACTCGATTACTGTCAGCTCTGGGGTCCCACAGGGGTCAATACTTGGCCCTCTCTTATTCATATGATTTATTAATGATATTGGATGCTGTTTCCATTACGCCATTTTATTGATTTTTGTCCTTAATAAAATAAAATAAATAAACATAAAAACAGCCAGTAACATTTTTTTTATTCTACCAATAAACTTCAGCACACCTGCTCAAAATGCTAACTGATTATTAATCTGACTGGTTCCAGGTTTTTATTACAGAAATAGGTTTTTTTAAGGTAGGAGAGTTCGCTGGAAACGTCAAGTATTTGAGAGAGTTAAAAGGTGACTTTTTTATCATTAACGCCGGGAAATGCTCTGAGGCATCCCGCGGGGGAGTAGGTCTCCCCACGCGGATATGTGGGACTCGCTGCGCCTGAAAGCTGGTAAGTGGACGCAGCTCTTTTTTTATGTTAGTCGGATAGGCCAACTGGCAAACGTGCCACCTGATGGTAAGTGGTCGACGTCGCCCATGAACATAAACTAGTATACCTGGAACCAGCCCAGGCAACTCATTTATGTGTTGACTATCCTGAGACATAAGATGTTAAGTCTCGGTGCCAGTAATTACACTGCCACACTGCTCTACCCACTAAAACCCGGTGAGTGCCACCAATGCCCCCTTTGGTGAGGTGCGCCGGATCTATTGAGCAAACAGGGCACCTTGACGGCTAGTCAGTCCCCCAAGGCACCGACGCCACCTCCACAGGGGGGCTATCTCGCACCACAGAACAACCCCTCCTAACGATGGGACAGTACAATGGGGTGAGGTTCCCATCCTCGCCCCTTGCCCCCCTGCTCTTTTGTCCCCTCCTCATATAAAAGGGGTACAAAGAGCAGCTCCCTCGGCTCAATTTGCTTCACCCAAGGTGCTGGGTTCACCTTAGGCTACTGAGCCCCACCGCTACGACACGGCATGTCATACTGACATTTTGAAGATATAAACCCTAGTAGGCCCTTATAAGTTTTTAATTATCTACCTATCGAGTTTTACTCATATTATATGGCTCAGAGACTCAGCAAGCGAAACTTTAAGTCCAAGCGCGATGGACGTTATCAATAAAGTTAAAAAGTTACTTGATCTAGTTTAAATGGAACAGCCAATTTTGAAATATGTAAAATTCTACATGTAGTGGTGCTTTTAATCAAACGCGATCAGTCACTGGAATGATATTGGGATCGAGTAGACCCTTGACAGGCACGATAGTTTTTTTTTAAATATATTTTGATCAATCAGCCATCTGGCAGTTTGCCACGTCAAGGTTTGAATGGTTTTTAATTTTCTCCATTCAAATTCATCTTATTTATTTGTCAATTTCAATAATTTCAATTTATTTCAGTAATATCAACACGAATGAAAATATAAGTTAAGAAAAAATATCAACATCCCTTTTTTCATAAAGAGATTCACATCTTACGGACAAACTGGACCGGTTTAAGCCTTTTAACTTTCTTCATAGATGATTGGACATGTACTTTAAATTGATAGATTGAATTTCTCCAATTGTCAATTTAAACGCAATAAAATAAAATAAACCATTTCGTCGTTTATGTCCTTTAGTTATAAGCTCGCGCGTGTGGAGAACCTCACCCCGCTCAGTACGCTCAGTCCCCTCTAGCGCGTGTCCAGTATTACAATTATTAGTAGAGTCATTTGACGTTCAATAAGCTACTTTGACGTACAACATTGAATAAAAATATTTTTATTATTATTATTTATTGTTTAACAATGCATCGTCTTAACTTTCTCATCTATCGATAGGGTTTGAAATATTCATTTTTCTCGTTTTGTGTGTATAGTTTTACAGTTTCTTTAGAAGAATTTGGTAAAATTGGTAAAATTTGGTGAATTTTGGTAAAATTGGTAAAACCTTCAGTAAAATGAAAACTTTAGGTAGCTCAGCATTGTATTAAATATTACTTCAGTTTAAACCATTCAGTATAAGAGATCTTAGTTCAAGATACTCAAACACAAAACAACTATGCATGTGACTAAATAGACTACAATCACATGGTGGTATATTAAAACGCAGGGCACGGCATATGCTAATAGGCGTCGCCTGTTACCTTTGCCTTGAAATAAACATGTCATGTTCAAAATTCACAAACCGCTTTCGAATATGAAGCTTAATATTTTGAGTTTCAGTCACATTTTAAGTTATATAAGTACTTTAGCTAATGTTAAAGTATTTACAAGAATGTTTTAATAGGAACGTATGTATATAATTTGCTATAGTTGATTATATACAATTAAGTAAAGGAAAGAGGAATTATACTAACATAGATTAAACTACATGAACTAACACTAAAATAAATTGTAAGAAGTGTAAACTTTAAATACTGGAAATAAAAGGCTTTTTATTTTTTATTTTATTTATTTATTTTAAATGCATGTTTTCATTACAAATTAGTACTCAAATATTTTGGAAACGTTTTCACAATGCTTTACAGTTTAACATCACTTTCTGATTCTTACGTTAAGCAACCTATGAAATAAGTTTTTGTGTTAGAAGCAGAGCTATTCAAGACTAGATTTAGCACTATTTAGTGACTTGTGTATTTTGTCGTCAAGAATTTTTTATTCTTAATCTAAAATAATAAATCTATGAATTTGACTTTTCTCTAAAAAAAAAATCTTGGTTTTTAATTATTCTTTTACCTTTCCTCCAAGATTTTTAAAGTGAAAACTTCTTTTGGCGCACCACACACAGATTTTTGTAGCCTGTGAGTGAGGCTGATCCATCACGCTCAGAGGTGAAAGATTCGATCGGATGAACTCGGGACTGCCGAGCGTACCCGAGCAAGAAAGATACAGCCAGCCGCTCTTCAGTGCTGATTGCTGTGTCTTGCCACAAAGTGAACACAGCGAGTGTTCACTTTCAAGAAAAAGAGACACCTATATATACCCGTAGCGCGAAAGGGACAACAAATGATGTAGCCTTTTTTTTCTTTAACGCCGGAAAATTCTCAGAGGCATCCCGCGGGGGAGTGGGTCTCCCAACGCGGGTTGTTGAGGTGCCCCGGACCTAGTAAACAAACAGGGCACCTCGACGGCTAGTCAGTCCCGCAAGGGACCGACGCCACATCCACAGAGGGATTGTCCCGCACCACAGAACAACCCCTCCCAATGTCGGGACAGTACAATGGGGTGAGGTTTCCATCCTCACCCCTTGCCCCCTGCTCTTCTGTCCCCTCTTCTTATAAGAGGGGTACAAAGAGCCACTCGGCCCAATTCGCTTCGCCCAAGGTGCAGCGGCTCACCCTAGGTTACTGAGCCCCACCGCCACGACAAGGCCTGAACCATGGTGAACTAGAGTTATAATTAATTAATTATCTGTAAGTTCCATAAGCATCTAAAAATGACAATTTTTTTTCACCATATACATGACAGTACTTTAGTTTTCACTTCTATCGACAGTCCCTTTGACTGGTTTTTTTTTATCTTACCGGATTTAATAATTACTATTAAAAGATCAATAATTAGCAGTAAATAATCCTTCCCACTTGAAACGTAAACTTTGGCTTTATTAAGAAAGAATAACTATAGTTTTACAATCTAAGTACTTAGATAATATTAAAACTATAGTTTTTCTTGTCCTTGTGAGGTTTAAGTGACCGGACCATTAGTGAAGAGTATCGCGTCGCAAAATAAACATTGAAGTGTCGTCCCCAACCAAAAACATTCTAATATTACGTGTATTATTGTATTTTACTAGAATACACCACTTACAAAAACATTAATAATAATATATATAATAATAATACACACCACGTCAATCTGGTTCCGAGGTAAGTTCTCGAAGAACTTGTGTTAATACTTTTATACTTATATTTAAGAATAGCTATTGCCCGCAGCTTCGCATGCGTTAACTTTTATTTACGGACGTGATGATGATGACAATTTTTCAATACCGATAATGATAATTTTTCAACTTTTTGGTGATATCTCTACAGGGGGAATAAGGCTGTGTTTTTATTGTAAGATCCCAAGCGGCTTAAATTTTTCCGACTCTCACCATAATTATACAACTATTTATCAATTTATACAGTCTTGGTAATTTATATACTATAACCTGCCTCAGGAATTACTCTATCTCATGTTGACAACAGCATAAAAATCCATTTAGTTAGTTAGTAGGTACCTAGTTTTTGAGTAAATCGCGTACAGACAGACTTTTTTATAGTATATTTGTTGTTTTTATATTATATTTTATGTTTTGTTTTATATTCTCGTGCGGCGCTGCTTTCGCGTGATCTTGTGTTTGCGGTTTAACCGGGACTCTCGCTCCTCAGCAGATTCTTGTGATCTAACTAATCTCATTCGCTTAACGTATTTCGATGTAGCAGAAAGAGAAGTTTTATTTCTGTAAGGCATAGTGTTATAACCGTATTAAAAATATAGAAATCTTTAAAACTACCCTTATAGAAAAAGAATCACCTAGCGCCTAATCTAGAGAATGAAAATTAATAACTAACCCACTTTACCTTTTACCTTTATTTAATTATATATTAATAATTAACTAATACCTTATTTATTGTTTTCTAATGTTTACGCGAATTTCACTCATTATAATAAAACAATTTTTTACGGATTTTATCGCGGTTTATTAAGATTTTTACAAGCCCGACGTTTCGGATACTTTACAGCAACCATGGTCCTCCCGTGACCATGGTTGCTGTAAAGTATCCGAAACGTCGGGCTTGTAAAAATCTTAATAAACCGCGATAAAATCCGTAAAAAATTGTTTTAATACCTTATTTTTTAAAACTAAATAAAATTAAAATAATAATATCTACGTACGGTCTACGCTAAACAAATATCTACTAAAACATAATACACGAATAAATAATCCTACCTTTTTTATTTCGCTGGGGAGTGCGTCTATGCATACCACCGGGTCCGGGGGGCCCGGGGGTTATATGGGACTCTCTGCGTCCGAGAAAATGCTACCCACTAAACCCCAGCGGTGTTCTCCTCGTCGTTTGAGTTAGGTTAGGTTAAGTACGTCGCGCCGGGTCGCGAGAGCTGTGGCCGTCCGCACCGGGCCACAACGGTGTGCCATCCGGCACTTTCCTCTGGAGGCAGGGGGGGCGACATCCCCTCCTCCTACTCCTCTTAAGGCTTACATTTTTATTGTAGGTCGGTATAATATGACCACTTAAATTCATACTATCTGGCGTTTTTCTACCTTAATAAACAAAATATGTTGGTATATTTGTTTTGATGTAGAATTTTCGCTAAAAATATTTTCTGTGTTCTTTTCAATCTGATAAGATTATTTTAATTGTAAATGTAGCGTATATCAATAGACATAAGTAACTTAAAATTCCGCTTAATACTTTACAAAAGTCCCAACCAAGATAACTTTATTTTCAGCTAAATCTTACTTCATACAAAATCCCATTTTCTAGTGTTTTGACATAGAAAAACAGCCTGGAAAATAATACAGCGCCATTGTATAGTTTTTCCAGGAATAACATCGCAATAGAGTGTGATAAACAACCAGCCACAGAAATAAGCGAAATATATTGAATCTGCACATACAAATACTACGTTTATTATTTACAACGTACTGTTATATTATATCTACCTTTTTTACGAGTTTTTTTAAGCAAATTGCTGAATTTATCACTACACGAGTATTGATGGCAGGCAGAAAAAAATCCCGTTACAGCACGCGATTATGATAAGGAATTAATTCATTTGTTTAAATATTTAAATTACTTAAACATTTAAATATGAGAAAATGTATTTCATTCAAAAAATCACGATCTTTAAATTCTAAAATCTCCCATTCCGACTTTTCTGAAAACAAGCTCAAAATAAATTATAAAATGCCTCAACATTTTAATTTTACATTTTTTTATAATTGAAGTTTATCTTGAAAATATTTTTTAAAACTTCTTATAAGTTGGGGAAAATGTTTACAGAGTGCAGATAGGAAAATACTTTGTCTTGAACGTTGCTCCGAGCGTACGTGATCAGACTTTACCAACTCTGACACTGCGCGCTTGGAATTTACATAAGTCTATGCATTTTATATCATAAAGATAACGACGCCAGGAGGCCGTGTGATCGATGACTTCTCGGTTGGCGGGGGTCAACCCCCCACAAATAATAAACCATAAGTGTGCCAAATCGGCTCACAATAATCCGACGAAGTATTAGGGCCTTTTGGCCGTTAAGGCGGGCCTTTCCCGATAAACGGCATTTTGAATTCTGTTTTATTTAGAAATTAAGACGATTTAAGTCTTGAAAAAAATATATGTTATTTAACACTCCTTCATGATAATATTTCAGTCGTTCGATACACGATTACTTACATTTTGCTGCATTAAAAAGATTGCAAATTGAGATGAAAAAACCATTTTATTTAAGTAATATCAGGTTCTGTACAATAAAACTTATACCATAATAAAACTTGTAGAAAATGACGTCGTTGTCGGTCATCATAATTTTTTTTTTTAAATCCCTCCCTTCAATTATATAAATAGGTATGTGTTTTCACTCGCTGCCAAAGCGCTCGACGCGGTTTCGAGCTCCATACTAAATTCAGTTCTTGGACAGCCCCGCCTTAACATAGAACATTCCGGAAAAAAGGTAATGATCGTCATCCATGTTCTTGATATGGTAAGTTTTAGCGGTGGGAGGGAATACCACGCTAATGTACTTAGTTACTTTCATGTTTTTTTCTTCCGTGGAATGGCTTAGCTATAGTATGTCGAGAAGAGTACTTAACAATTATTAGCACCGAGACATACTATTTTATGTCTAAAGTGAATTTGATTATGTTCATAGCCCACACAAGAATATCTTATTACACCAGCAAAACAATTAGGCGCATGACAGCGACCGCCGAACCTCGCCTTCGCCCCGCTCATCCCCGCGCTAGAGGATTGATAAGGATGAATTACAGTAGTAATTATATTAATAACAAGGCATAACACCGACGTCAAGTGACAGTTATGCTGTCGTGTTTCGTGCGGTTTGTGAGTTTCCGGAGGCCCATTGAGGGGGTATAGGGAAAAGGAGGGCAACACATCTGGGTATAGGCGTCGGTAGTCTAAAGCTTCGACTGCTTATTGCTTCGGCACTCCTATGCTATAAAAAATCCTATCTTTCACATTTATAATATACAGTAATATAAAATAAGATAAGGTTGGCACTATCGTTAGTATTGAGGTACCAACTGCGACCCAGCGCTAATTTAAAATCGAAATAGATCCAAAAGCAATATTCTTCATGTTTCTATATTCATGTTGTGGGTAGCCAAGGTACTATAGCAAGGATTGCAGGTTCAAATTCCACCCAGGGGAGTTGTGCCAATCGTACACAACCTTTACCGATAAGTATATGTTTAATAATGTACAGTTCCCAAATGGAATTAGGTTTACCTAATAAAAGATTGAAATCACGTCTTTAAATTTTATATCAAACCTCTTCTTTTTTTTTCTTTTACGCCGGGAAATGCTCTGAGGCATCCCGCCTGGGGAGTGGGTCTCCCCGTGTGGGTATGTGGGACTCGCTGCGCCCGAGATGGTAAATGGACGCAGCTCTACCCACTAAAATCCGGCGAGTGCCACCAGTGCCGCCTTGGTTAGGTGCCACGGATCTGTTAAGCTAACAGGGCACCTCGATGGCTAGTCAGTCCCGCAAGAGACCGACGCCACCTCCACAGAGGGGTTGTCCCGCACCACAGAACAACCCCTACCAACGTCGGGACAGTACAATATCTTTTGTCCTCTCTTCTTATAAGAGGGGTACAAAGAGCCCCCTCGGCTCAATCAGCTTCGCCCAAGGAGCTGGGCTCACCCTAGGCTACTGAGCCCCACCACCACGTCAAGGCCTGAACCATGGTGGGGTTATATATCAAACCTCTGAACGTGACATAAAGAAAATAAAAATACTCATTTATCATTTTTTATCCTGCACGTGTTGCGGTTTTTTAGCTTGGAAGTAGATGTTTTCTAACTGAGTATATCAACACGCTTGAGGTTTCTTATAAAGTTTCAAGTTTAGGTAGTGTATCAATATATGGTAGAATTGAGTAGATATCCTACAGATATATATGCCTACAGATAAGTCCGCGATGGCATATTATGTCACTATGTTAAAGATAATATACTACTATGTGCGTTTTAATGCTTTAAAAAATGCCTATTATAAAGCGGTGATGTAAAAGCTATTTACAAAAAATACGGTATTGATCCTTTTCATCATTACATAATATAAAACAAAGTCCTCGGCCGCGTCTGTCTGAACGCGATAAACTCAAAAACTAGATGGATTTTCACGCAGTTTCCAACATGGCATATTTTGTGTGAATTGGTACATAATATTAGGACAATTATTGTAACGGTCGGAAAAATTTAAGCGAAAATGCTACCCTTATTTCATTTACAGATATAAATAGAAAAAAAGTAAAATAATGATCATCACTCCGAAAGGGTCCATAAATATTAGTTAACGCGGGCGAAGCTGCGGCAACAGCTAGTAAACTATATAAATAATTTTCCAAAACATTTGATTGTAATGTTATTTTTTGTGTAAATTGTTTTAAAAAGTGTATGTTACATTACATTACATTACATTGACGGGATTCGAATTTGAGATAACAGATAATAATTTTCACTATGCTATAGAGACTTATGATCATCACATAATAATTATCATTAAAGCAAAAAAAATAGTTTTAAAACTTGTTTTAAAAATATATTTTTTAAATATTTCTCTAGAATATAAAAATCAAAGAAAGGCTATAAAAGTAAAAATATTATATTCACATTTTACTCACACACGATCAATATATTATCATTATTTTACAGTTTTCCCCGAAAAAAGGTAATCCACATAATGTGACATGGCTTATCGATAATATGCCTACTTAGTTCGAAATTCACATAATGCCTTTAATGTTTAAGTAATTGTCAGTACCAGAGACATATTACAAAGCCTTTTTGAGGCGCTTTATGGGTATCTTAACCTAAACTGCTAGATATAATATACATGTATAGCCTGACCAGAAAAATTAAAACCCTCGCCATATTGTGGAAAATTTCGGAACTAATTTCTGTATGGACGATACGTCTTGTTGATTTTGACGTAAAAACGATACAGTGGCGACAACACGCAGAGCTCATATATTTCTAATCAGGCTATATCTACCTGTAGAATAGTGATATTAAAATCATATCTTCATAATCTATAGCTGTAGTACTAGTTATCTAAATTTACTAGAAAAAAATAATTTAAATTTATAAATTTATACTAGGAGGCATCGAGCATTATAACCGGTTAGAGTAGTAATGTGCGCCATAAAATTCTGAAACTGGTCAGTAAATTGTCACTGACGTAATAGTGATTCAACCAACCAGTGATCTGTATGTACGTCACATCGGCCAATATGATCGCAGAACCGGCGCAACGTCGCAGCACAAATTTGGCAGAATTCGTTACAAAACACATAACATTACCGCTTTTTTGTTGTCGCTGGGGAAATCCTAATAGATACCATCGTATAACCACCGGGTCCGGGGGGCCTGGTGGGTGTTATGTGCGATACTCACCCTAACTAAAACCCCAGTGTTCTCCTCGTCGTGTTGGTCCGGCACGGGAAATGTAAAGACTGCCACTCCGGCCAAAATTACCGCTCTATTATATGCTCGATGCTAGTAGGTAATCTAATAGCCATAATATTAGGTCTTTACCTATGAAATTGCCGTTTTGTATGAAAAAATTTAAACGAATTTTTTTCATGTATTTTTTATTTGCATCAATCGAAGTAATCACCCATGCAATCAATGCATCTTTGCCAATTTATTGATGCCTTTATAATGAAACAATTTTTACGGATTTTATCGCGGTTTATTAAGATTTTTACAAGCCCGACGTTTCGGATACTTTACAGCAACCATAGTCACGGGGACTCCCGTGTGAATGAGTGAAATTCGCGCAAACATTAGAAAACAATTATTGATGCCCTTCTTAAAGAAATCAGCTGGACGGGAGGCAACAAATTCTTCAAAGGTATTTTGTACTGCCTCTCGGGTATTGAATTTTTTTCCCGCCAAGAAGTTATCCAAATTCTGGTGGAATAAGTAGTAGTATGTAGGCGCAAGGTCTGGTAAGTAGGGCGGATGACGGAGAGCTTCCAACCCCAGTTCTTGCGATTTGGAGACCGTCTGCTGTGCAGTATGAGGTCCACGCGTTGTCGTGCAGGAGCAGCGGAGACGAGCGATTGACCAATGCTGGTTGGAGATGTGCCCACCTACCTATTATAATAATCGAACTGTTAGCATAACTTGGAGTTGTTTTATATCAATAGAAAAAATATAAGAAGATTTTGGTGTTTTGTATCATTTTATCATCATCCTTTTTCTATTATACAGTTTTCATTTCCTTATACAGCACGAATTCTTTTTTTATAAAATTATGACGAGGGTCTTCAATTTGATCCAGAAATTTCGATGGCTCTTACATTTTAAATGGAGAGCGTCGTGTGGGCGTGATCTATCAGTCAGCCTCATTATGGCGGAAAATCAATTATGCCAAAATCGCGAAATATGATTAGGGATATTATTCACATGGTGTCATAATAAAAATACATGTCTATGTTATAATATGGATAGGCAAAGGGCAGAGGTGATGGTAGGTGGTCAACGTACACAACACATACTCATTCACACGAGACTGGCCTATGCGTGTGGTTAACTTGAGACTTAAGATGGTAAAAGGCTGCCAACACACCTGGTGGAGCGAGTATCTATGGATGTTTTTTCTTTATGTTAGTTGGATACGCAAACTGGCAAACGTGCCACTTGACGGTAAGTGGTCGACGTCACCCATGAACATAAACTAGTATACCTGGAGCGAGCCCAGGCAACTCATTTATGTGTTGCCTATCCTGAGACACAAGATGTTAAGTCTCGGTGCCAGTAATTACACTGCCTGTCTTGCCCTTCTCTCCGAAACACAGCAAAGCTGTTTCACGGGAGAAACAAACAAGATGGTGGTACCCATGCAGCTGGGAGCGCGGCACAGCGCTTCCCCCCCACCGGTAATGTCGCTGATCGCTCACCACCAGGTGAACCGACGGTCCACCTCCACTTCTATTAAAAAATCGGCACCAGTACATGCAGACGGGTGCGAGACACAAACAATTCCTCCCACCGACAAGACCCAGGTACATAGTTAAGTAAATTGTCCGTAGCTGCACCTCGTTAACTAAACTTTACACTTATCCGGATTGATGATATTATTATAGACTACGACTACGGTATCGTATTGATATACTGTTGAAAGATTACACAGAGGAGGGCAAACGAGCAGCCGAAGCCTTATGGCGACTATCGACGCCCATAGGTACACAGATGTGTATGTGTGTCGATAGTTGCAGTCTAATTAATCTCTGGTTGTGCGTCTGTGTGCAGATGCACAACCAGTGGACTACCGAAAACGCACGAAACGTGACAGCATTATTTAAGGGTGGGGACACCAGCGAGGCCAGACGGGTGATCAGTCCTCATTAACGGGACCATTTCGTGACAGCATAGCTGTTACTTGACGCCGGTATTATGTGAGCGAGACGTACCGCCCCGGTCGTGCCGATCCAATTCGGCTGCAAACCAGCATGGTACTGCCACTCACAGCATGACAGCACAATGTAAAAGTTATCATATTGTACTATTTTTAACCGACTTCAAAAAAAAGGAGGTTCTCAATTCGTCTGTATGTTTTTTTTTTTTTTTTTTTTTGTATGTATGTGACACGATATCTCCGCCGTTTGTAAATGGATTTCGATGGTTATTTTTTTGTTTGAAAGCTGGTGTTTCCAATTTGGTCCCATATTAATTTTATTAAGATCTGACAAGCCGTTTTTTAGTTATTCCCAATAATGCCTATTTGGTTGGTTTTGTTTACCTTGATGATGTGATAATTTTATTACGTGTCGATGTGACAATTGTATAGGATGCTTTGGTAGCACACCATAGTATGTCGCGGTCATCGTAATCATCATCATCATCACCATAACCATCATCATCATCCTTTATCCATCCACTGCTGAACATGCCTCCTTCAATGAACGCCAAGACGACGAATTTAGGAAACACTAAAAATTAAGAAATAAAATCATTTTACAAAAAATTAAAACCGCCTTCAAAAATACTAAACTAAAAAGTAATAAAATAACAGTTTCTTTAATGTTTGTGCTTTGTTTTGTCGTATTTGTTGCTGTACATTACCTACCTACCTACCTTGGCTGACACCGACTCCAAAAGTAACTATAATGACGTGGTAAACGCAAAGTTTGTACATTAGTAGAAGATTAAGTTGATTTTATGTTGTAAGCACAAACATTAAAGAAACTGTTATTTTATTACTTTTTAGTTTAGTATTTTTGAAGGCGGTTTTAATTTTTTGTATAATGATTTTTTAGTCACATAATAAATAGCCTAATTACCATAGATATGTCCTAAAATCTTCAAGTCTCTACTGATTGCTGTTCGAAAGTCTTTGCGACAAACGGAGTGACAGACTACTCTCAGAAAACGGTTTTTACGGAACTACATAATAAACTTTTTGTACGGAACTTCATATATAAACCATACTATATTCCGTGGAAATCCAAACTGAATTTGCTTGAGAACTCAGAGTACTTTAATATTTATTGGACAATAACTATGATACAGACTATCAACGCCATCTTGTGAATTAATTAATAACAATAACCGCTTTAGAGCACATACATAACTAACGTAATGAAAATCGCACGAGAGTGGTTCCGACCTTTATATGTCATTTGAATAATAGCTCTCACCATTTGAAGTGGTCCCTTTTAGTATTAACTATGATCACCAGGCCTTTACGAAACATTAACCACATCTGATTTATGTATGGCAACTAAAACTGGCAGGCGATATACCTGGAGAAATTGGTCTGTTGTTTTTGAACTGGCTGATTGGATAGGACTTATCTCTGCCGAGCATCACCACCGTGATGCTCGATGACGACGAGTCCTGGATGGCGATGGTCTCCTTCTGCGAGGTAGTAATGTTCTCCCCCTCCCTACCCCCATGGACAATGGACGGAGGTACGTAGGAGGCGCTACTTAATGTGCCTCCAATAACGCTCCTGTGCTCGTGTCGGGTCAGGATGGGATCCTGGCCCAGTGTGATACGACGTCGCGGGGACTACTTAGTGGGGGCTGGGCAGTCCCCCCTTACGAGGGGGCAGACTAGTGTCTGGTCTTTGCTGGGGCCAGCCTCTTATTAAGATGCACCTGTTGCCTGGAGATTCGATACCCTACAAAAGCGGCTGAAGGCGCTTGCAGTGGTTGGTTTAAGTCGCTTATAGAGCTAGTGTCAGGACACACCTTGCTTCGCCTATATTGAGACTTTGGACGGTCTCAATGGATTTTTTCCCACTATCTGTCTCGTCCTTCCATGTGCAATATAGCTGCTTCACGACAGAAATAAGCAAGATGCAAAGCATAAGGGACCATCGCTAAAACCATACCTCACTGCAGGCAAACTTTGGTATTCTAATAACAAATATAAGTTTTAGAGTAATTCATTCATATTATTATTGGACTAATTATCGCTCTTACAAATTAAAAGGCAATTGCTCCCGAATAAGGCTTTTCCAAGTTCTTCAGACTCGAAAATTTGGCCCATTGCCACTTTAGTCTGAAGTTGCTCTTCGTAATGAATGTAAGTAATTAAAAGAAAAATATCTTTCTTACTATAATACTCTGTGGCCTGTGCAAGTGTCACTCTGAGCACAGCAGCCGACGAGTCCACACGTACATAAGCTGCAGGTGGATGTTGGCTCCATTTTAATATCCACCATTTGTTGTTTTCTTTGCGGTACGCACCAGTAAACATGTTTATAGTAAAAAGTTTTTAAAAGCATTCCATTGATTACGTCTATTCATCTTGATGTCTTCACGCATACTATTTCAGAATACTTGGGGTCCACGCGGATACATGTAACATAGTTAAGCAATATAAACAAATTACCAAAGTTATTCCTACTAACTTTTCGTCCCACTCCGCTTGAAATCAAAAGCTTTCGTCCGCACCGCACAAAATTAATAATTCAAATATTTCACCACATTTCCACGAATTTATGACTTGTTCAGTTTTTATCATCAAAGTCTATGTATTTTATATGAAACGTTGATGAAAAATCTTTGTTGGTGATATTATAAAACAGTTTGACTTGGCGTTCATTGAAGGAGACCTTTGTTCAGCAGTGGACGGATAAAGGCTGATGATGATGATGATGAAACGCCCTATATAACCCACATTTATACAAAAGGGATAATGACCTTACACTCGTAATACGAACTTAATGTAAATAACTGTACGTACATAACTAACAAGCGTTAGGGCCTTTCATAATATTTACCTTGGCCGAAGAACCAAATGAGCTTGTATTTGGCCTTGGGGTGTTTGTTCATGTGTGTTAAATCGTTGCGAACCTGCGTTTATGAGATGTATATGATACGACATATTGTTAAGGTGTTGCGCATATAATATAATAATAATAATATCAACCCTTATATGTCCCACTCTGCTTGGCACGGGTCTCCTCCTCGAAACCAGGTGAGGAGGGTTTTGGGACATAGTTCACCGATGTGCTAGCCCAATGTGGGTTGGTGAACTTCACACACCTTCAAAGACTCATCAGGTATGCAGGTTTCCTCACGATGTTTCCTTCACCGGTGAGCAAGTGATGGTCTCACGTTCATATAAATTTAGAAAAACCCATTTCTAGGCATCACAGGGGGGAGGGGTCAGGATCGAACCCGGACCTCTCAGCTCTCACTCAAGAGGCCAAGCCCTTACCCACTAGGCCATCGTTGCTCACCTAGGTGTTGCGTATATCTCTAGCTTAAAAATAATTCTAAGATTTTGAAATTGACATGGTTATGTTCACTTTTAAAATCACATAATATTAACCGTGTTTTTAACCGACTTCAAAAAAAGAGGAGGTTCTCAATTCGTCTGTATGTTTTTTTTTGTATGTATGTGACACGATTACTCCGCCGTTTGTGAATGGATTTCGATGGTTATTTTTTTGTTTGAAAGCTGGTGCTTTCAGTTTGGTCCCATATTAATTTTATTAAGATCTGACAAGCCGTTTTTTTGTTATTCCCAATAATGCCTATTTGGTTGGTTCCTTTTACCTCGACGATAATATGCTGATATGCTCATTGTCGATGTAACAATTGTATAGCATGCTTTGGTAGCACACCATAGTATGTCGCGGTCATCGTAATCATCATCATCATCATCGTCCTTTATCCGTCCACTGCTGAACATAAGACTTTTTTTTTCCTTTTACGCCGGGAAATGCTCTGAGGCATCCCACCTGGGGAGTGGGACTCCCCAGGTGGGTATGTGGGACTCGCTGCGCCCGAAAGATGCTAAATGGACGCAGCTCTACCCTTTAAAAACCCGGCGAGTGCCACCAGTGCCGCCTTGGTGAGGTGCCCCGGATCTATTAAGCTAACAGGGCACCTAAACGGCTAGTCAGTCCCGCAAAGGACCGACGCCACCTCCACAGAGGGGTTGTCCCGCATCACAGAACAACCCCTCCCAACGTTGGGACAGTACAATGGGTTGAGGTTCCCATCCTCACCCCTTGCTCTTTTGTCCCCTCTTATAAGAAGAGGGGACAAAAGAGCAGGGGGCAAGGGGTACAAAGAGCCCCCTCGGCTCAATTGGCTTCGCCCAAGGTGCTGGGCTCACCCTAGGCTACTGAGCCCCAACGCCACGTCAAGGCTTGAACCATGGTGGGGAACACAGGCCTCCTTCAATGAACGCCAACACGACGAATTTCGGAATCACTAAAAATTAAGAAATAAAGACATTTTACAAAAAATTCAAACCAACTTCAAAAATACTAAACAAAAAAGTAATAAAATAACAGTTTCTTTAATTTTTGTGCTTACAACTTATAATCAACTTAATCTTATACTAATCTACAAACTTTGCGTTTACCACGTCATTATTGTTTCTTTTGGAGTCGGTGTCGTATTTGTTGCCGTACCCTACCTACCTACCTTGGCTGACACCGACTCTCCACTTTCGCTATATTGCAGACTAAATTGCCGGGTGTATTTGCGGTCTAACCTATATGTTCTCTTTAATGAATAACCTTCATACACATGTATTACACACATTTAATACGCATGAAGATTATTAATCTGATATTATTGCTGTGTAACGTTTTCGTTTTGGGCTTAGAATTAATTCTAAATGTGGCTAATTTTGTTATTATCCTTTTTATCTAAGTCGACATATTCATTTAAATACCCTTGCTTTACAACACGGCATAGCTATTTCAAATAATATTCTAATAAAATTCTAGCAACCGAGCAGTTGGAGCCTTATGGTGACTACCGATGCTCATAGACATCAGCACAACTAAAAGTTATGCAGATGCGTTACCCTCCTTTTCCCTATCTCACCTAATGGGTCACAGAAAACTCACAAACCGCACGAAACGCGACATAGCAGTCACTTGAGTGTTATGTGAGTAAGAGCTAACATCCCGTGCCGGACCAATTCGGCTGCTATGCAGCATGACACTCCCTTTTACTAAATGTACGTATGTAACATAATATCGCTTCGTAGCTTTTTCTTCGGATTCGCTTAGTAGCTTTTGTATATTGTTTTCTAATGTTTACGCGAATTTCACTCATTATAATAAAACAATTTTTTACGGATTTTATCGCGGTTTATTAAGATTTTTACAAGCCCGACGTTTCGGATACTTTACAGCAACCATGGTCACGGGAGGACTGAGGTGTCATACGTCCTATCATTACAAAATTATTCGAAACTACGCTATGATACATCAATATTTTGGTCAGTCCTATCTAGGCAGAAAGTGCTAACTGTATCTTTAATCTATGACATATTATGCTTGGATTTTGAATTGATAATTTTAATAATGGGATCCCAAGCAGGTGGTAGTAGCCAGCCATCTTCTCTATTGAAATTAGGATGTTTTTTAATTTCAATAGCCTCACGGATCATCCTTGGTTGGAATCGGTGTTCTTTTGCGAGGACTTGTGGTTTATCAAATCTGATATAATGGCGAGCTTTGTCAAGACTATGTTCACAGATGGCTACACTAATTCTGCCACCACTGCGCTCATATCTATTACTCCAAACAAAATAAGGTTATGCAACGCTAGAAAACAACTACTGATATCTCTCGATCTCGTTGTGTTGACTCGAACTTACTTAAAGAGGTACTGAAATACTTAAATTTGTATAATTAATAATATATGTATAGAAAATATTTAACTATAATTAATTCTTGTATGAAATCGGCTCTAAGAGACGATTTCCCTGAATTTAAAAAACCAAGTTTATTATACTGCAAGTTTTTATTTATTTAAATAATTTATTTGATTTACATAAATATAATTTAATAGCAATGCACCTGCAAGCCCCCCGGTTATAGAGGTCCAAGAATGTCAGGCTCACTTACCCCTCGGTGAATTAATATTCGTTTGCACCCATTTATAAAACATAATATGTAAAATAGTTTATTTTAATCTAAAACATGCCCTTACTCAATGTTTTCTAAGAAAATATCAGAGCTTTCATATGATAAAGAAAAAACATGTTATACTAACAATATTATGAAATGTTCTCTTCATTTCTAGAAGAAATATTATGGATGAAAAAAAATTGAATTTAGTGTTTTCATATCTATTACATATTAAATATATTTTCAGTAACATTTAAGTAGCAACGGTTACTTGATTTCGAGTAATTACGACGACCTCTGTAGCTCAATGGTTAGCGCGTTGGCACTCAAGCCGGAGGTTGCGGGTTCGAATCCCGCCAAGGAACAAAAAAAAATTCTGTGTTCCTGGATCCTGGATTTATATTAAATGTGTGTATTATATAATAAAATGTCTTTGTCCGGTACCCGTAACCCAAGTTCTTTGAGGACTTACCACGGTACCAGATTGACGTGATGTAAAAGCGTGCATATATATAAATATAATATTATGTGATAATTTTATAATAAAAACTCTATACATTATATTTCTTTTATCAGATCTTAGCACAACCGACGCCAGGAGGCCGTGTGGTCACAGACTGCATGGTAGGCGGGGGGCAACCCCCCACTTTTTAAATCAAAAGTGAGCCGAATGGGCTCACATTAGGGCCTTCGGGCCATTAGCATAGATCCCTCCGAAAAAAAAAAAAATCTTAGACGATATCTTTTTAATAATAGTGTGACAATATTCAGCAAGCATCACAAATTTTAATCTCGGGTACAATGCTTCTGACATGCGACGAACTAACAATGAATTATAAAGCCTCGGTTTCGTCGTTTATAGCCACCCCAGATATGTACTAACGAGACTGCTCGAGACATTTTGTGGAAAGCTCAAAATGTCCGCGTAGGCTCTATATAAAATATCTAAAAACCTTTTGTTCTGCTGGATTGCTAAACTCTATTCGTATTTGAACAAGTTGCTTTTCCAATTTTCATTCTCGGTCACGTTTTCCTATTATAATTTTGATTTTATATAACGCTTATATTGAAATTTGTAATCAGATCGCATTCGCGGCAATTTTGTGGTGAGGTTTTTTCATTATTTCAATAATAATGACGTGGCAATTCGAATATGGCAGATTCTTACGAA
Organism: Helleia helle; assembly: GCA_963853865.1. NCBI lineage: Eukaryota > Metazoa > Arthropoda > Insecta > Lepidoptera > Lycaenidae > Helleia > Helleia helle. The sequence goes on along the minus strand of OY971433.1, from coordinate 9,622,304 downwards.
AGCGCTATTTTTAAACGCGAAAAGATTGGCAATTTATATAACACACATGCTGCACAAATGTTAAAAATCCTTAAAGAAATCTATACAGTTAAATAAAATTGGATTGTCTGTTTGTAATATAAAAATAACCGCTTTTCATAATAATTAAAATCCTTTTCATAAAGTACTCACTTTATTTTACATGTCTCCGGTACAAACCATTACTCTCATATATTATATTTAACATATTACATAATCCTTGTCTTTATATCATTTCCTTATACTTGCATAATATTAAATATTACATCGTACTGCCTGAGGCAGTACTATCCACACCGACAATCGGTCACTAAAGAGCCCCTCATCATTCCCTACCACAGATTTTATAATATTTCGCCCCGCCAGGCGCCACAAACGAACTTACAACTACCTACACTAACAAAACTATTAAAATATTTACTTCTATATAACGGAAATCATGACACGCTTTATACTAAATACGTCAAATGAATGTAAATTCGTTACATATACCAAAATAACATTTTTTACAATTTTGTATATATTATGTCTGTCTGTTTGTCCCAGCTAATCTCTTACGGCTAAAGAGCTGGGCTGATTTTGCGGGACTTCAACTGGCAGATAGCTGATATTATAAGGAATAACTTAAGCTATAAAAATAATCATCATCACTCCGGATACGGCTGTAAATCTAAGTTAACGCAAGCGAAGCTGCGGGCAACAGCTAATCTATACTAAAATTATAAAGCTGAAACGCTAAAGCTTTAAACTCTAATCTTCAGTACTACCAAAATACTCTACTACTCTGCTCAGAAATATTTTTAATACTTGATTTTAATAAGCTTTAAAAATTAATTGAAAATAGCTTATAATATAATGTGATATATAATGTGTCTTGATACCATGTGGTAATAATAAATATATAATAGTATCAACCCTTATATGTGTTATGTGAGCGACGATGGCCTGTGAGCAACGATGGCCTAGTGGGTACGGGCTCGGCTTCTTGAGTGAGAGCAGAGAGGTCCGGGTTCGATCCTGACCCCCCCCCCCCCCTGTGATGCCTAGATATGGGTTTTTCTAAGTTTCCAATATGTGCACCTGAACATGAAACCATCGCTTGCTCACCGGTGAAGGAAACATCGTGAGAAAACCTGCATGCCTGACGAGATTAAAAGTCTTTGAAGGCGTGTGAAGTTCACCACGCCTGATTTCGAGAAGGAGACCCGTGCCCAACAGTGGGACATATAATATAATATAATAATAATAATAATAATAATATCAACCCTTAATTGTCCCACTGCTGGGCACGGGTCTCCTCCTCCAAGTCAGGCGAGGAGGGTTTTGGGCCATAGTTCACCGATGCGCTGGCCCAATGCGGATTGGTGAACTTCACACACCTTCAAATACTTTTAATCTCATCAGGCATGCAGGTTTCCTCACGATGTTTCCTTCACGGGTGAGCAAAGCGATGGTCTGATGTTCAGGTGAACATAGAAATTATTAAGAAAAACTCATTTTACGGTACCACAGGGGGGTCAGGAGCGAACCCGGACCTCTCACCCAAGAGATGTACACTATGCCTACTAGACCAACGCTCGACACATGGTAATCATATGAGAAAATAACTTTAATAAGCTCCAAGAACACCAGATGAAATTGTTCCTAGAAACAATTTCTAGAATGAATACGCGAAGATAGAACGATACGTCAATATTATCTTAATATTTCGTGTATTTCAGAGCGAAGTAGTACAATATAACTCGTGTTCTTGAGATATTAAAAGTTTGGCATAATCAACAGATTGTGCAAATCTGTGGACCCCTTTGGCTGTTGAGTAATTTAAAGTTTAAGAAATAAAAGTTAATTTTTATTTTCATCTGTTGTTATGGTTTCTTTAAAGAGATTGAATACGGTGGGATGTTGTAGTGACTTCACTCCCGCGATCTGACGTCGGTTACCGCAGGGGACTTGTCTTTCGACGGAGCGTCATCACTGCGATGCTCGATGACGACGGCGATGGTCTCCTACTGCGAGGTAGTAATGTGCCAGAAGATGACCGACGAATGAGTGAGAGATTGCTTACTTACGAGGAGTAGTCTGGCCTTCGCTGGGGCCAGCCTGTCGCTGAGGTTTCTGTTGCCTCCAGTTCAAGATCGTCAAGATCCACAGCTCCTCAAAAAGCGGCATTGGTGGCACTCGCCGGGTTTTAGTAAGTAGAGCTGCGTCCACGTTACCATCTTTCGGACGCATTGAGTCCCACACAGCCAGCTGGGGAGTCCCCCCGCGGGATGCCTAAGAGCATTTCCCGGCGGAAAAAAGCAAAAACGGAATAACAAGAAACTTAAAAACAGCTATAAATATATCAACATTTAATCTACGAACATATCAGACAATGAACCAATTAATATTAAACATGTTTGCTGACATGGAGACATCTTTATGACTTCAATTGACGCTGTACATATAATATATCATACAGTTTATAAAACGTTGTATGATCATAAATATTGATAAATACATTAAGATATTTTTTAAAGTGAAACTTCTATGCGTGCGAGTAAAATTACGGATGAAACGTCACGAAAATGTGCAACGTGTTTGTCCAAGAAGAGGGAGAGAGTGATTGAGACCGATCGAAATAAAGTGATAAAGGGCGAACGTAGCATGAGGCCATGAGAGTGAGAGTAGGGAGCAAGCGAGTAAGAAAGATCGAGAGATAGAGTGAGATAAAGCGAACGTCGCATCGTAAGTCTCGAAAATTTAAAGCTTTAGATTATTATAAATATAAACGAGATTTAAAAATTACTTTGCCAAATAAGTTTCACTTCTGACGTGTACTTTGTATGCACGCACTTTTTATTAATAAGGAGGTAAGGCTAGAGAAGTCAAACTTAAAAGCGTCTGAAAGTGTAGATTAATTTGAGTTAATTTTAAAGGAGAGAGGGAGAGGCATACCCATGCATGGGTACCACTATCCTGCTTGTGTCTCTCGTGAAACAGGTTTGCTTTTGGAGAGAAAGGAAGAAGAGGCAGTGCAATTACTGGCACAAAGAACACAGGTTCGAGTTGTCTTGTTTTGTCTTTAAATACTCTGAGGCATCCCGCAGAGGAGTGGGTCTCCCCACGCAGGTATATGGGACTCGCTGCCCCCGAAAGCTGGTAAGTAGACGCAGCTCTACCCACTAAAACCCAGCGAGTGCCACTCGGCCTTTGGTGAGATGCCCCGGATCTAATGAGCAAACAGGGCACTTCAACACCTAGTCCCTCAGGGGACCGATGCCACCTCCACAGAGGGGTTATCCCGCACCACAGAACAACCCCTCCCAACGTCGGGAAAGTATAATGGGGAGAAGTTCCCGTCCTCGTCCCTTTGTCGCTATTTTGTCCCCTCTTCCTATAAGAGGGGTACAAAGAGCCCCTCGGCTCAATTAGCTTCGCCCAAGGTGCTTGGCACACCTTAGGCTACTGAGCCCCACCGCCATGTCAAGGCCTGAACCATGGTGGGAAGCTGTTCGAGTTGCCTGGGCTAGTTCCGTTTATGTACATGAGCGACGCTGACCATTTATCGTGTAGAATAAATAAAAATCTCTTTAATATTTATTTCTTATCAAAGCTATTTTGTACGAAATAGCTAAAATTAACTTTCATTATACACTTTCTAAATTCGCTGCAAAATTTTCCATTTTGTGTACAAAGGAAGGAAATGAGAATTGGATCCTGTACAATTGATTACAACCTCTTCCGACGAGCGGAGTGCTGTCAAAAGATTCTAAACTGGAATCGATGAAAGTTAGAAGTTATTTGTGCTGAAGATGGATGGATGCAATCAAACTGTATTTTTTAATATCTAGCTATAGTTAACGTATTTTGCTAAGCTCTAACACTAATTATGTTTTGTACGGGACCTCGGATCTACAAATTTTTGATAATTTGCACCTTTTTTTCTAAATTTTAACAACTTAATTCATAGAGCGTACTTTAGTTTTTCTGCTATACTTACGGTAAGTACGTCTTAGGATGCTTATAAATATACTTGCCATAATCCTAAGAGAGTTGGTAGTTCATACATATAGGCTAGTGCATAGTAATCAGTCAACTTCAAATATACTTGCCATAATCCTAAGAGAGTTGGTAGTTCATATATATAGGCTAGTACATAGTAATCAGTCAACTTCAAATATACTTGCCATAATCCTAAGAGAGTTGGTAGTTCATATATATAGGCTAGTGCATAGTAATCAGTCAACTTCAAATATACTTGCCATAATCCTAAGAGAGTTGGTAGTTCATACATATAGGCTAGTGCATAGTAATCAGTCAACTTCAAATATACTTGCCATAATCCTAAGAGAGTTGGTAGTTCATATATATAGGCTAGTACATAGTAATCAGTCAACTTCAAATATACTTGCCATAATCCTAAGAGAGTTGGTAGTTCATACATATAGGCTAGTGCATAGTAATCAGTCAACTTCAAATATACTTGCCATAATCCTAAGAGAGTTGGTAGTTCATACATATAGGCTAGTGCATAGTAATCAGTCAACTTCAAATATACTTGCCATAATCCTAAGAGAGTTGGTAGTTCATATATATAGGCTAGTACATAGTAATCAGTCAACTTCAAATATACTTGCCATAATCCTAAGAGAGTTGGTAGTTCATACATATAGGCTAGTGCATAGTAATCAGTCAACTTCAAATATACTTGCCATAATCCTAAGAGAGTTGGTAGTTCATATATATAGGCTAGTACATAGTAATCAGTCAACTTCAAATATACTTGCCATAATCCTAAGAGAGTTGGTAGTTCATATATATAGGCTAGTACATAGTAATCAGTCAACTTCAAATCACCCAAAACATATAATATTAACCAATCACTTATACCAGATACGGCTACTCTCATTTGTTTTTCTTGCCTATAAAGTGGTATTTCCTTCCATACCTATAATCTCGCAGTCTCCTTAATTTTCCTTGTCCCACTGCCCAAGAGATATCGCTTGAAACTGATAAAAAGAGCCTATTTGTGAAATTTATTCGTATATTATCTTTGCTTTTTTGCGTCCCTCGCAATATGATATTTTATGCATGTAATAAATTTATTTTATCGTGAAATATTTAATTTTTGTATGAAAATTTTTCTTTCCTGCAACCTTTGCACTGTATATTTATTTACCGGTGGGAGGGAAGCGTTGTGCCGCGCTCCCGGCTGCATGGGTACCACCATCTTGCTTGATTCTCCCGTGAAACAGCTTTGCTGTGTTTCGGAGAGAAGGGCAAGACAGGCAGTGATTACTGGCACCGAGACTTAACATCTTATGTCTCAGGATAGGCAACACATAAATGAGTTGTCTGGGCTCGTTCCAGGTAAACTAGTTTATGTTCATGGGCAACGTCGACCACTTACCATGAGGTGGCACGTTTGCCAGTTTGCTATCAATATGTTAATACCAAGTATTGTATAAATACAACGAAGCGTTGGGTTGTTATGAGTTACTCGATCTAAGTATCTCAATTCTGAATAAATCAACCGTAAAATTGTTTCTTGGTTTTATAATAATATTCTACTACGCGTGTCATATAGAAACAACTTTTTCACAGCATATAAGGGCAAACGAGCAGTCGTAGCCTTTTGGCGACAATCGACACCCATACACATCCGCACAACCAGAGATTATGCTATTGCATTGCCCTCCCTTTCTATCCCACAATGGGTACCGGAAACTCACAAACCGCTAAACAGCTGTCACTTGATGCCAGTATAATGAGAGGTTCCACCCCGGTCGTGCTGACTCCATTCAGCTGCAAAGTAGCTTGGCACTACCTTTTACAACTTTTACATATTCTATGCTCCTTCCGTGATCATGTTTTGTAAAGTATCCAAAACGTGGGGGGCATGTAGTAATTTAAAAAACTGCAATTTAATCCGTAAACGTTATTACAGTACACTTTATTCTTGACAATATTTCCATCCATCCATAAGTAAACCAAAAGCGAAATTGCTATAGTTTTTAAATTATTTAACTCTATATAAATAAAATATATCAGTCAATGGCCGGTTCGTGTTGGATGTGGATGGCAAGGGATCGGTCTTCTTGGCGTTCATTGAAGGAGCCCTATGCGAAGCAGTGCACTGATAAAGGCTCATAATGGTGATGATGATGATGATATATGAAATTGAGTGTATTCAGTTGTCAATATTTAGATTTCTATTTACAAGGCTTTTTTTGATCATTATAACTATACAATAGGCGATATTTATGAAATAACAATAAAAAATCGAACCCGCAAAATTGTAGTGACAAACATTGTTTAAATCGTTTTATTAGAGGTATATACATTTGAAACAAATGGGAAATGTTAAGCGCAATTAACTGTGGGCGGGCGCAGTGCCAAGTAATTACGAGGGAAGCTTCAACCGAGGGAAAACCTACGGCAGAGGCGTCCGTCACCGAGGTAAACCTCTGTACAGTTTACATCGCGCGTGCAGTGATGGAAGTCGTAATCACGAGACCGACTATCATAGGATAATAAATAGAATGAATAAAATGCTTAAAATAATCCCTAAGTGGGCTCGTCACACACTCAGGAGAACGGATGGCCGATGGTGCAATAAGGTTCAAAAGTGGACGCCGTGTGTAGGTAGACGAAGTGTTGGTCGGCCATTAACCAGGTAGGATTTGGGTAGACGATCTCCTTGCGGTGACCGGTCCGTGTTGGATGCGAGTGGCAAGGGATCTGTCGCCTTGGCATTCATTGAAGGAGGTCTATGTTTAGCAGAGGATGGATAGAGGCTGATGATGATGAGTGCTGAATCTATAACGGGTTTACCGACTTTGATAAAAGGTGTCTAAGAACCACCGCTAAAATCTACTTTCAAATAATGAAATACCCAAATCAGCTGACCCGTTTTAAAACTAAAGAGCCACAGACAAACACACAGAGGTCATCTTATAACAGTCCTCTTTTTTTAGTCGAGGGTTGAAAAATTAAACGTAGATAGTCTTTTCTTCGAACGTTGAACGTCGTGCTTCTCTAAAGATAGCGAGGATGGTGTTTCTCACAATGTTTTCCCTTATACACAACTAAGGGATGATTACAAGGCCAACGAGATATACAAAAAAATCGTTTGCTCAAAAGTATAATTAGGCACTTTGAAGCTCCAACTCGGTATTAGTTGAGCCTCAACTTCTAGTTTGGGCCATCGTCTCATTAATGTACTAGCTGTTGCTAGCTTCGTTTATAGCGTTTTGTTATTTAACCTACTAGCTATTGCCGCAGCTTCGCCCGCGTTAACTTACTTAACGTAACTCCTATTCATTACAGCGTATTGTTGTATAGCCTATTACCTTCCTCGATAAATGGGCTATCTAACACTGAAATAATTTTTCAAATCGGACCAGTAGTTCTAGTGATTAACGCGTTCAAACAAACAAAGCCGTCAAGAATTTTGTACTCAGCTTTAAGTAAATATTTTTTTTTTAATATATTCAAATAATTCAAGGCCTCATTAAAAATAGTAACAAAGTGAAGTCCTTAACAAGTATCATAAGCCGTCTAAAAGTTTTCTTTTCGGATTATATTAAAACCCGAGCTTAATATTTTCCGCTCGAAATTTCCTAACGTTCCACGGACCAAGAGAAACATTCATAGTAAATTATTTCGTGGTTTAATTATATAAAAGGCAGCGTTTACTTTGCGGTAGCTATTAGTATTTCAAAAGCTAGCGGGAAAAGCACAAAAAATAGAAAGGTATTGCTATCGATATAAAACTATCACGACGGCAACTCTTAGTTATAATACAAAATTAATTATAATGTGGCCCAAAATAATACGCATGTGGTTGCGCGAGGCAAAAGTGGGGTCCAGGTGGTTTTGGTAGAGAAGTATATTAAACTCACATTTATAAACTTTCGCTTTAAAAGTAGTATGGAAAATTTGGAAAAAAATATGGGCTACGTTATTTTTTTTAAATATATCATGGCTTTTCTGTTCGGAGTAGATAGGCGTGTAGCCATCCAATACTTATTATAACAATAAACCCTGTACTGTATTTACCTTACGAACTTATATGCGTAATACAATATTTTACGCATCTTGAGGCAGCTCGTTTTTTAACTAGTAAGATTTTAACGCAACAAAAAATTACAGACACATGACTCTCAAATTGTGGTTTTTATCAAAATGTGGTACTGAAGGACCTTCTAAGTGAAATAACAATTTTGCAAATTTAAATAGCTCATTATAAATATAATAAAACTCTTTCACTTTTTTTTTTTTATTTTTTATTTTTTTTTTCCACAAAGGTTTACATACTCATTAAATTAAACAAATTTAGTCCTGTCGCTTAGTCACAAAGTTCATGCACAACCTTTGTGAGAGACTGGAGTCCGTACTAGATTAGTAATCTGTGTTACAGATCCCCAGGCCCTCTCAAATTCAATTATAATTATTGCTTATCTGAGACAACGTAAGACGTGTGAAACAAGAGAAAAAAAACAAATTAAAAAATTTAATTCATGATATTGATATTTAGGCAGTGTTATCGAGCATATAACCGGAATAGAACGGTAATTTTATGTGTTTTGTATGAAAACAAATTCCGCCAAATTTGTGCTGCGACGCAGCGCCGGTTCTGCGCTCTGATTGGCCGACTTATGGCCATTGATGGATGATTGGCCGATGGGACGTATATACAGATCACTGGTTGGTTCAATTGCTATTACGTCAGTGACAAGTCACTGACCCGTTTCGGAATTTCATGGCATTACTCTATTCGGCTATATTATGCTCGATGGGCAGTGTCTACTAATGTGTTGCTTGTCTGTTGTTTCAAACAATTTTAAACGGCGCAGTCATCGTTTAACTAACCTAAAATTAATTAAGTTAAAACATACATCATGCATAGCGCGAGTTTGGTGTACAAACTGTTGTGTGACTTTGTTTTATTGAGTTAGCTCGGCTGATGCGGGCTTCATTAAAAGACAATTTCAATGTCGGAAAGTGTTCGTGCATTTTATTTAGATGTTTGCTGAGTTTTCGGCAAACATTGGCTTATAACTTTGCATTGCATAAATTCATAATTTGTAGCGCGTTATTAGGGTGACTATGATTGCGATTAGATACGGATTTATTTTAATATTTTTTATGAATTACTTTGGTATATGTATGCTTTAATATAAAAGAAGTGATAATAAATTAAGATTGTTTTTTTATATCATAGGAGAGCAAACGAGCAGTCGAAGCCTTTTGGCGACTGTCGACGCCCATACACATCTGCACAACCAGAGATTATATGCGCTTGTGGTTTGTGAGTGGCCCATTGGGGGGATAGGGAAAAGGAGGGTCTTTTCCCTATCCTCCCAATGGGCCAGTCACAAACCACACGAAACACGACATCATAGCTGTCACTTGACGCCGGTGTTATGAGAGCGAGAGGTATCACCCCAGTCGTGCCGGCCCAATTCGGCTGCAAAGCAGCATGGCACTACCAATATACAAAATTTGTATATTGGTAGATCAATTGCAAACTGTGTCAGTAAAAAATATATGATGTAGGCCGGCATAGGACTGAGGCTTGTCCTCCATAGTCCATTTACTAATCAAGCCATATTTTTTTCAAATCGTTAAAAAGGTCAGCCAGTATAATATAATATGTATGTAAATAAATCCTATGTTTAAACATCCAATGTTACCACAATGATATTATAAAGTATACATATAATATAATTGTTTTTTTTTATGGAAGGATCTATGCTAACGGCCAAAAGGCCCTAATGCTTCGTCGGTTTGATGTGAGCCGATTTGGCTCACTTAAAATTTATTATTAGTGGGGGGTTGGCCCCCGCCATTCGTGAAGTCTTCGACCGGCCGTCCTCCTGGTGTCAGGTTGGAATATCATTATGTTACCCACGATTTTCTTATTGGCACATATAGGCTCAACTTTGACATGCGATGTCTTAAATCGAGTCTGACGGAAGTTTTTCACCAAATTTCCCTACGCAGCTTGCAGTTGACCTTCTCAAAATCTTGTGTGAAATCCTGGACTTACATGATTAAACTTCTCACATTTACACATGCCAACTGTGACTATCATCTTCAATTGATTTCGAAGATCATCAGCCATTTACTAAAAGAGATGATAATATAAAAAAATAAAGAAATAATGATGATGACTAAAATGATAAGTATTAATAGATTTATAGTAAATAGACGGATATTTGCGTTTCAAGTGATAATAAATCAAATGATCAAGTGATGACTGATAACGATGACTTTCACTCTAAGATAGTCGCGGTTTTTGTTTACATCGTTCATGCTATCCGCTGATGATTGGAGCATTGAACCTTTTACTGGGAGATATACCGCGCTCCCCGGACACACCATCCTGCTTATTTTTGTCATCAAAAAGCTTCGTATTTCGGAAAGAAGAGCAGAAAAAAAAAACATTCCATTTCCCCTGCCTTCTATAAAAAAACAGGTAGTGTAATAAGGAAGTTTTTATTTTTACAAAAATATAAAATACTTATATAAATTGTAAGGCAAAGAAATTAAAATATATATGGTGAAAGAATTATATATTTCAATATTTTGAAAAATGACAAAACGAATCAACTTTTACTGAATACCGAACGCGTGCACTCCGCGCGCGTTTTTGTTCTGTGACGTCACTAGTCTCGCTGGGTTAACGATGTGAGTAAGGCAGTTGTTCGACTCTAGCGAGCGATCCGTAGTAGGGAAAAGTATCATAACTTCGTCATTTATAAAGGTAATTGGAAAAAAATTGGACTTTATTGTGAGTTTATTGCTATTTTTAAAACATAAATAAAAAAAAATGGAAACCAGACAACGGAATTATATTTAATTCTTTTATGCTATACATAATATATTTATATTTAATATACATCCATGAATCAGGAACGCAAAAAACTTTTTGTTCCAGCGGGATTCGAACCCGCTACCTTCGGCTTGAGCACCCGCAGTACAAAAGCGGAATTTGTATTCATACAAAACACATAACGCTCTATACCGGTTATATACTCGATGAGTATTATCCACCATAATACTTTGAATATGCTTTAAAGTTTAAAACACTATATTATGACGTTTTATGTTCCCGTAAAACGTGTGACTAATAAATTTTATAGCTTAATTCAAAGAATATTCCCTCATATAACATTCATTTATTCTCATAAAACGACAACGAAATTTGAATCCTTCGCTATAATTTTGTGAAAACACATATTACTATTATATAAATAGTTAGATTTTTAGAGATGGTTACCCTAACATTGCTAAACACCAAATGGAAATGCTCTGAGGCATCCCGCGGGGGAGTCGGTCTCCCCAGGCGGGTATGTGGGACTCGCTGCGCCCAACAGCTGGTAAGTGGACGCAGCTCTACCCACTAAAACCGGGCGAGTGCCACCAATGCCGCCTTTGGTGAGGTGCCCCGGATCTAGAAAACAAACAGGACACCTCGACGGCTAGTCACCTCAGGGACCGACGCCACCTCCACAGAGGGGTTGTCACGCACCACAGAACAACCCCACCCAACGTCGGGACAGTACAATGGGGTGAGGTTCTCATCCTCACCCCATTGTACTCTCTTCTTATAAGAGGGGTACAAATAGCTTCCTCGGCCCAATTAGCTTCGCCCAAAGTGCACCGCTCACCCTAGGAAGTACCAACATAACACAGCCATGCGCATTGCGACTTGGAATGTCCGTACTATCAGGACAGGCCTCCCGAACACCCGCGGAGGTTTACAGAACACACATAAATGTAAATGAACAAAAGCCTAAAGTATGATGTTAGTAATATAATAGTAGGTCGAACTTGGCACAATAGTTAAAATAGAAATTCTCATTTTTATACTTATAATAATACTAGAAGTAGGTATTATTACAAGTATAAAAATAAGAATTTTTTTTACGCAGAATATTCTTGTAAATGTAAACTTAAATTACATTATAAATAAAAGTTTAATTTCACGTTATTTGTTCGCGATCTCTTTGACTACTATACCGATATTGATAAAATTTTGGTCCAAGGTAAGACAAGATAGTTTTGGGCACGATATGTGGCGCATCTACGACATGAGGATGTCTGCTAAGCATTTAATAAAATATAAAAGTACATACATAATATATTTGAATTTGCTTTTATATTTTTATCATAATAAAACATTTGAATTCTTAATATTAGCACAGATAATTATTATTATGTGCCTCTGCTTGTACATACAAAGATAAGGTTTTTGTTATTGTCGTATTCCATGTAGTTTTATTTTAGGTATATGAGTAGAGATGGAAAACGGATAGGTGAGAAACTTAAGGATACTCAATTTATGTATTTATATGCCCATATATTGTTTTGGATGCGAGTGTTGAGAGATTGGTCGTCTTGTCGTTCATTGAAGGACTCTATCCGTCCACTGAACATAGGCCATGTTCAGTGGACGGATAGAGGCTGCTGGTGACGATTATGATTGTTTTATATTGTTTACACGAATTTCCCTAATTTTGAAACAACTTTTACGGATTTCATTGCGGTTTATTAAGTTCATTACTTCTATTATGTTAGGGCGTCTGACACCTCAGTCCTTTTTTTTATATCGCAGGGAAATCCTTATGGATGCAGCCAGGATCTTGGGTAGATCCTGACCCAATGTGGAACTCGCACCTGGGAGTGCCCACCCTAACTAAACCACTGCGAGCGCCTTCAGCTGCTTTTTGAGGGTCCCAGATATGCAGGCAACAGACAGGATCACCTCAGCGACTGGCTGGTCCCGGCGAAGGCCAGACTACTCCTCGTAAGAAGGGACTGCCTGGCTGCTACTAAGCAGTCCACACGACGTCGTGCCATACAGACCCAGGTTCCCATCCTGAGCCCGACACGAACACAGGGGCGTTACTGGAGGCGGATTAAGTAGCGCCTCCTACGCACCCCCATTCGTCGCTCGCGAGAGGAGGCCTCTTCGGCAGCCTGCTCTCTCACGCGCTTGTCGCAGAAGGAGACCATCGCCGTCCAGGACTCATCGTCACCGAGCATCGCGGTGATGACGCTCGGCAGAGACGAGTCCCCTCCAATGACTGATGACAGACTGTGACGCAGCGCCGCCCATCTGAGACACCTCAGTCCTTTTTTTTCCTTTTACGCCGGGAAATGCTCTGTGGCATCCCGCCTGGGGAGTGGGTTTCCCCAGGTGGGTATGTGTGACTTGCTACGCCCGAAAGATAGTAAATAGTCGCAGCTCTACCCACTAAAACCCGGCGAGTGCCACTAGATAATAGTGACGTCGCAAAATGTCTGTGTAAAGCTAACTTCAATGCGGTCATGTTAAAATTCTCGTACTCGGAGACTCTCCTTCGCCAAATCGTGTTCAATTTATTAGATATTTTAAGAAAAAGGATGTATGTGTCTATGTCAGTAAATTACACTTTCTTTTCTGTACTTTTGAAACTATTTAAAATGGGATATTTACCTTGTTGAGAACATTTATATCAAAAGTAATGAAACAGATCGAAAAATTCAAACATAATATTTATGTACTTCTATTTGTTACTTCAATACGTCAGCCGAAAACCCTGAATCTATGACACCATATTTTAGTAGACATAAATTGAAATTAATCAATATAATAACTACTTTTATATGCTAACTCCATTATCTTATATCTTTAAATGAGCAATTCTTGTATTTTTTTTTATGGCATAGTAGGGCAATGAGCAGTCGAAGCCGTTTGGCGACTACCGACGCCCAAACACATCCGCACAACCAAAGATTATGCAGATGCGTTGCCCTCCTTTTCTCTAACCCCCCCAATGGGCCACCGGAAACTCGCAAACCGCACGAAACGCGACAGCATAGCTGTCACTTGACGCCGGTGTTATGTGAGCGAGAGGTACCACCCCGGTCGTGCCGGCCCAGTTCGGCTGATAAGCAGCATGGCACTACCTCTTAACAAATTTGTATACATATATATATAACTGGATTCTCGGAATCGGCTCCAACGATTTTCATGAAATTTAGTATATAGGGGGTTTCGGGGGCGATAAATCGATTTAGCTAGGAATCATTTTTAGAAAATGTCATTTTATTAAAAAAAAAAAACCGAGCTTTGCTCGGTCATCCGGGTACTTAACCCTTAAGTGAGTAAGTACGCCACACAGTCATAATACTGGTAATAACATCGTGATCAAATATTTGCCAGATTGATTTAATTTGTGTGTGTGTAAAATTATATTTATCATTTACTTATGCTTTTAATCGTTTACGTATTTCAAGTGTTTCAAGTGTTATCTATGAATTAAATTAGATTTAATAAACTTTATTGACTCATTTGACGACCTCTGTGGCTCAGTGGTTAGCACGTTGGCGCTCAAGCCGGAGGTTGCAGTTTGAATCCCGCCAGGGAACAAAAAAGTTATCTGTGTTCCTGGGTCATAGATGTTTATTAAATATGTGTATTATATAATTAAAATCTTAAATATGTATATAATATAAAAGTATTAAATATATTTCCGTTGTATGGTACCCGTAACACAAGTCCTTCGAGAACTTGCCACGGGACCAGATTGACGTGTTGTGAAAAGCTTCCATAGATATTATTATTATTATTTAAGTGCTTTCATTGGTGATTTGAAAGTTGTGCTGATATCGCTAATAACAAATTTTCATTGTTGTTTTTATAACACCTCAGAACCATAGTGGATCTAGGTGAAATATGAGTGATAAGTCCGTCTTGGCATTCATTAATAGAGGTCTACGAGAGAGTCGATACCGGCTGACGTAATCGTGATAATTTTTATTTACATTTAAGAAGATGTCCTACTTGTATCTGAAAATTTCAAAAACACTTCCACCGCGTATTTAACCTTGCACAAATCGTCACTGATAAGTGTACCGAGAACCGAGTGTACTACCGAGAACGATCCCAATTTACAGTATTATAAATCAAACATTAACAATGAATTTTCTTTACAGGTCAAACGGACTGCTGAAACAGTTACAGAAAAATTAAGAGTTCCTTGCACGAACCACAAATACTCTATAGACTGTCGATGTTTACTTTCGCATCCTTATCACTTGATAAGTTAGAACATAAGCCGCGTGCAAACAACCTTATCATGGTAACGCTCTTACCGGAGACGCGCTACTCGGCAGAATCTGGTCGCGTCGCGCAGAATACATGAAAACTATGGATTTAGTTTTAACGAACAATACTTGAGTGATAGTGTTAAAGAAACCAAAGTTATCTAGTCCGAGAGAATAGAGTTTATCAAACTGGAGGAGTTACATACTTTAGAGAGTGCGGAGGGCGCAGGGGAGGATCTGAGTGAGGAATGCCTGGCCAAGAACTTCAATGTCACTGACAATGTTTGTCCGGCGTACTTCGACGGGCTGCTATGCTGGGATCCGACGCCGTGGAACACGTTAGCAGTGCAGAAGTGCTTTAACGAGTTCCACGGTGTGCAATATGATGATACGCGTAAGTTGTACCTTATTTTTTTACGTGTCATGTAAATTATAATTTAGCTAGCTGGTGCCCACAGCTTCGCTTGCGTTAAAGATTTATAACCGTATCCGGATTGATGATGATTATTATTATAGCCTATGTCCCAATCCAAGGTATTAACCATCACCATTTCAGCTTTCAGCCAAATCTGTTCAGCAGTTTTGCCGTGAAAGATGTTGATCTTTCACGTTTGTTGAAACATCCAAAATTATAAACTTTTGCTTTTATATTATTAATCTATACAGATAAATAAAATTGGAGTGTCTGTTTGTAATATTAAAATAACCGCTTTTTACTAAATGCATATGGATCTATACACGGTACATATACCAAAATAGCATTTTTTTACAATTTTTGTCTGTCTGTCTGTTGTTCCGGCTAATCTCTGAAACGGCTGGACTGATTTTGACGAAACTTTCACTGACAGATAGATGATGTTATAAGGAGTAACTTAAGCTATATAAATAATCATCATCAATCCATATATGGCTGTAAATCAAAGTTAACGCGGGAGAAGCTGCGGGCAACAGATAGTAAGATATAATGATTTTGATTAAACAAAAACTAAAAGTTTTTTTTTGTTAGACTGAATGCTGATTTATATAGATACTGGTTAAAAGTATGTGTATTTTCCATTTGCAAATGCGCAAAGGTACATTAGTCTACCAAAATCTGTTTTAATCATTCTCAGTAATTTAATGCAAATATAATAATTAAACACCGTGAGACTGATTTTACTAAAGATATACATTAAAGAATATATAGAAACAATCAACACAAAAGCTTTCTTAACAAATACAAATGTTTTCAACGGTCTATAGTCAAATTACGAGCTTATTATCGTTTTGATGCCGCTCGTATTTTGTAGGTATACGCTGTTCTCACAGAACATTTTTTTTTTTTTTTTATGTTACTTGGATAGGCAAACTGGCTAACGTGCCACCTGATGGTAAGTGGTCTACGTCGCCCATGAACATAAACCAGTTTACCTGGAACGAGCCCGGGCAACTCATTTATGCGTTGCCTATCCTGAGAAATAAGATGTTAAGTCTCGGTGCCAGTAATTACACTGCCTGTCTTGCCCTTCTCTCCGAAACACAGCAAAGCTGTTTCACGGGAGAAACAAGCAAGATGGTGGTACCCATGCAGCCGGGAGCGCGGCACAGCGCTTCCCTCCCACCGGTAGCTTCCCTCCCACCGGAACATGTTATAATAGCGATCATTTATGTTATAAACAACTACAGTCTTACATGCGTTATAACAAGGTGATAGTTATCCAGTAATAGAGCTTATATACAGGCCTTATACACTGCTTTGACTAATAATTGATGCTTATGGGTTGAACAACTAAACGACCCATAATTTTTATTACAATGGTGGATTTATACTACTTTAACGACAAATCAATCAATGAGTGATAAATTCAGAATTTTCATTACATTTGTGGATAAAAATTACTCTATCACAAAGTGGGATTTAAAATTGGTGTGAACAAAATATTATATGAAGTCAATGCATAGCCTGAATCGCCGGGAAGCCGTCCTTGGAACTCTCCACTCTTCATTATTTGTCTGAGTTGACATTCTCTAAAGATACGGCTGTTGTGAGTACCTACTGCCTCTCCACCGGGCCTCAACATCCAGAATACGCAGTGTTGCATCAGACACACACTGTACATTCAGGGATACAAATCCGTTCTTGTTTATGTAGAATTGCCCACTTTTATCTCCAATTTTTTTAATCTTCACATGTGTGCAGTCGATATCCCCTTTCACATCTGTAAATCCACTTATGTATTTGAACCCTGTAGACACTTCTTCCTATTCACCTATTGTTGCAGGCATTTTTATAAATTCCCCACCATGGTTCAGTCCTTGACGTGAGGGTAGCGCTCAGTAGCCTATGGTGGGCCCAGCACCTTGGGCGAAGCTAATTGAACCGAGGGGACTCTTTGTACCTCACTTATAAGATGAGGGGACAAAAGAGCAGGGGGCAAGAGGCGAGGACGGGGACCTCACCCCATTGTTCTGTCCCGACGTTGGGAGGGGTTGTTCTGTGCTGTGGGACATCCCCTCAGTGGTGGTGGCGTCGGTCTCCTGAGGTGACTAGCCGTCGAGGTGACCTGTTTGCTCAACAGATCCGGGGCACCTCAAAAAAGGCAGCATTGGTGGCACTCGCCGGGCTTAAGTGGGTAGAGCTGCGTTCACTTACCAGCTTTCGGGCGCAGCGAGTCCCACATACCCGCCTGGGGAGACCCACTCCCCCGTGGGATGCCTCAGAGCATTTCCGGCGTTAAAGAAAAAAAAGCCTTTTTCGCCATCTGAAGCATGTTCGAATTACCCCTGTAATTCCATTAATTTATTTCTATAATACAATTCCACAATAAGTTCAACATCCATAACATTATGATTTAGCGAAAGCTATTCATAGAATTTAATGGTTGGAACGGTAGATTACAATCAACTGTTTAGCAAGAAATTACAAGAAATATTTGTCATTCGCCTTTAAGGAAGGTATTTCACTACATATCTTTATATATAAAAATCAATGCCACTTTTCGTTGTAATTTTATAATTCAAGAACGGGCTCACCAATCCCAACCAAATGTTTAGGCATTGTTCGGATTATTTAGTAGATGGTTTATGTGAAGTTTGCACAAAATCGGTCGAGCGGTTCTTCATTTATCACATTTTTTTAATTCAATAAATGGCCGATCATTTTGTTAATGGAGATTTTGCTGTCAAATTGAAACTATTACAGTTGGGGTCATATTGAAACTTTTTTCAGAGTTGACAGTACAACATTAAGTTTTAAAATAGCTAGCAATTAATAATATATTTTTTTGTTTGAATAAATTAATTTGATGTTCCAATTTCTTTTTATTTCACTTTATACGTAGCGAAGCACGTTCCGGGCCGCTAGGTTTTTTCACAAAACTTTGAGGATTTTAATATATTTTTTATTTAAATATATATATGTTTTCGTAAACTACACTTCATATAGAGTACATACATTGAATCGCGTTATATTCTCTATCAGATCAGATGCTGCTGGAGTATCAGAGCTGGATCAGATATGAGAGTATCGCATTTCTGTAAAAAATAATCTCCCTTTTAGAATATCTACCGGTGGGAGGGAAGCGCTTTGCCGCACGGCTGCATGGGTACCACCATCTTGCTTGTTTCTCCCGTGAAACAGATTTGCTGTGTTTCGGAGCGAAGGGTAAGACAGACAGTGTAATTACTGGCACCGAGACTTAACATATTGTGTCTCAGGATAGGCAACACACGGTTTGCCTATCCAACTAACATAAAAAAAAATTGTTTATCATTCAACACTGCCACGTTGTATTTTATAATGCGGGCTTTAGGCTAAAGATGTAAAACAAGTATATATTATATTAGGTCTTTATCTATGAAATTGCCGTTTTGTATGAAAAAATTTAAACGATTTTTTTCATGTATGTTTTATTTGTATTAATCGAAGTAATCACCCATGCAATCAATGCATCTTTGCCAACGCAGTGGCAGTTTATTGATGATCTCTTTAAAGAAATCAGCTGGACGGGAGGCAACAAATTTTTCAAAGGCATTTTGTACTGCCTCTTGGGGATTGAAATTTTTTCCCGCCAAGAAGATATCCAAATTCTAGAAAAAGTAGTAGTCTGTAGGCGCAAGGTCTGGTAAGTAGGGTAGATGACGGAGAGCTTCCAACCCCAGTTCTTGCAACTTGGAGACCGTCTGCTGTGCAGTATGAAGTCACGCGTTGTCATGCAGGAGTAGCGGAGACGAGCGATTGACCAATGGTTGGAGACATGCCAGCTTCTCCATCATTGTGTTCAGTTCTTCACAGTACACATCTGCAGTAATGCTCACCCCGTTTGGCGCTAGACCACCAAACAGTGACCATTACTTTTCTAGGGGTAAGTTTTCATTTAGGGCATTGTTTAGGTACTGAACCAGGATCCAACCAACTTGCTGAGTGCTTGCGGTTATCAAACAGAATCCATTTTTCATTGCTTGTAACAATTCCTTCATTTGTGTGTCTGTTGAGCAGTGCAAGGCACGTCTCGACGCGTACTTCGCGCTGGCGATCATTGAGTTCGTGGGGCACCCATTTGTCAAGCTTTTTTACCGTGCCAATTTGACGCAAATGGACCAATATTGTTTTGACGCTAACGTCGAAAGCTGCTGCTAATTCAGCCGTAGATTGTGTATCATCAGCTTCCACAATCGCCTTTAATTCGTCATTGTCGACCAAAGTCTTCGGACGACCGCGAGGTTCATTTTTCAGGTCGAAATTTCCAGAACGGAAGCGAGCAAACCAATAACAGGTGGTTTGTAGTGTTAGCTCCGTAAACGTCGTTGATGTTGCGTGCCGCTTGTGCCGCGTTGCTGCCACGACGGTACTCATATTCCATAATTACTCAAATTTTCAACGTATCAATGATGATGAAAAAGATTGAAAGGCGATGAAAATGTAACACTAATCAATAAACAAACTACTTTTGGAAAAAGAATTCCATGTTTTTAAAATAAAATTAATTTGAAATTAGAATTCTTAGCCAAACAAAAATTATTATATATATTTTGATTGGAAATGGCCAGTACTGCAGAACGACAATTTCATAGGTAAAAGAAATAAAGACCTGTTATATGACAAAATACTACTAATATTTTATTAGCATAGATTCCGAGACCGCGTTAACATAGATTTCCAATCTTATTCAGACTCTTTATAGCTTTTGTCACAGAATTTCTACGCAGTATTCTATTGGAAAGAGATTTTTAAAAATAAAATTAATTAAATAATTATTAAGTTTGCGATATCGACGCAAAATTTATGATAAGCGATATTTTAATACTCTCGTCGGGAATCTATTCTGAAGCCATTGATGAATAGCTCCACAAAATAAAAAATTGAGATTTGTAATTTATCAATTATCGTACTTACAATGTTAATATTGAAGCTACAAGAAATTTATACTGAACTGTTGCATAACTTGTTGAAAAATCGCGATAAAAATTTTTGGTTGGCGAATTATTATTCCTTGATCTATTCAGAGTGCCTGGTTTTTCAATATAACATTTTAATATTAAATATGTTTAAAAGTTTTCAGATCTTAAATATCTAAAATAATTTTTGAGATATAAGCAAAAAACCCATCCCCATTTTTAGTTTTAAATTGTTTATAACTTTTATATTTTTTGCGGGCGCATCCTCAAGTTTTTCAAACTTATCTACATGCGATTCCGAATCAAACAACACTTCAACCATATTTATGGGAGGCGGAGAAAAAGTTTTCACCTAAAAGGCACTTATAAAATATAGGTACTCTGTGTCTATTTTAAGTGGATAGAAGGTTGAGTGGACAAACGAAATAGGCTTAGTTCCCATTCTTACAAGCTTTTATTTACATATGTACAATTTTTTATAATGAGTTTTGTATTTGTTAATTTAGCATCGAGGATAGGTGGATATCCGAGTAGATAGACGAATATCCATTGCCCGTGTTTTGCCGGGAAATGCTTGAGGCATCCCGCGGGTGAGCGGGTCTCCCCCAGGCGTGTATGTGGGACTCACTGCGCACGAAAGGTGGTAGAGTGGATGCAGCTCTACCCACTAAAACCCAGCGAGTGCCACCAATGCCGCCTTTGGTGACGTGCCCCGGATCTGTTGAGCAAACAGGGCACCTCGATGGCTAGTCAGTCCCTCAAGGGACCGACGCCATCTACACAGAGGGGTTGTACCGCACCACAGAACAACCCCTCTCAACGTCAGGACAGTACAATGGGGTGAGGTTTCCATCCTCGCCCCTTGTCTCATCTCATCCTTGCTCTTTTGTCCCCTCTTCTTATAAAAGGGGTACAAATAACAGCTCCCTCGACTCAATTTACTTCGCCCACGACAAGGCTTGAACCATGGGGTCTATGTCTCATCCTAGTTTGATGCGAGTGGCAGGGAATAGGCTGTCTTGGCGTTCATTGAAAGGAACCTATATCCAGCAGAGTTCAAAAGGCTGATAAAGATAATGATGAAATATAAAATGCATATAAAGCTGCAAAATTATACAAATATCGACCACAGACTAAGTTTTTAACGAAGCCAGGCTTCGCTCTGAATTGCTGTTGATAGGTAAGTATTGAAAAGCATTTTTCGCTGCGAAAACTAATTTCAAAATCCACAAAGGCTCCGTTCTAATACTGAAATATCTAGCTTCATTTTTGCGTCTACTGGTTTTAAAATAGGATTTTCTTTCATATATGTCATCAATTTTTTAATACGTATCCCATCATCGTTTCACTATCATTATCAGACCCAATCCATCTACGCTGGACATAAACTTCCTTCGATGCAGAGCTCGAGCTATGTTTTCCCAAACGCTGCCTATTTTTGAAGAGAAACTTCTTTGCGCGCATGAGGGTATTTTTTTTACGGATGAAACGTCACCAAAATGTGCAAAGATTTTGTCCAAAAAGAGAGAGAGTGTGTTTGAGACCGATTGAGAGAGAGTTAGAAAGGGTCCCACCATGGTTCAGGCCTTGACGTGGCGGTGGGGCTCGGTAGCCTAGGGTAAGCCGCTGCACCTTGGGCGAAGCTAATTGAGCCGAGGGGGCTTTGTACCCCTCTTATAAGAAGAGGGGACAAAAGAGCAGGGGCAAGGGGCGAGGACGGGAACCTTACCCCATTGTACTGTCCCGACGTTGGGAGGGGTTGTTGGTCCCTTGAGGTACTGACTAGCCATCGATATGCCCTGTTGCTCAACAGATACGGGGTACCTCGCCAAAGGCGGCATTGGTGGCACTTGCCGGGTTTTAGTGGGTAGAGCTGCGTAGGGGGAGGGAACGAACGCGGCAAACACTCCACAATCTTAATAGGTTGAATTGTGGTATACAAATAAATCAAAATATATCAAAAAAATCTTGTTATTATTGTGTGTAGTAATTACACTTACTTTACAGAGAACGCCTCCCGGCTCTGCCTTGAGGGGGAGTGGCACAACTACTCCAACTACGTGAACTGCACGGAGAGGATCGCCAACGTGTCTCCCACGGATGTCACCAGCCTCATCTACCTCGCCGGCTACTCCCTCAGTCTCGCCGTTTTATGCCTCGCTGTATTCGTCTTCATATATTTCAAGTGAGTAAAAACATCAGTATTTATATATTATATGAAACTTAATATATATTTTTTTCTCACAAAAACAAACAAAAGGCAAAAAGGGTACTTTTGTCGTTGTTTTTTTAGGGATCTAAAATAATAAAATCTTCTTCGGAACCCACAAAAAAACTCTATCAAAAACATTAATGACTTCTTTTTTTCTAAAGCACTTCTTGCAATATTCAATCGTTTCATCGGTTCAAAAATGAAACTGTAATATAAAAAACTTACGTTTAAATTATTTTTTATATTAATTGTAAAACTCATTTTTTCCTTACTAAAATATTAACGGATTTTATATTTTTTAATTTTATTGTAATAAAATATAAACTGCACAGAAAAAATAAACATCCAGCCATTTTTTGTATTCCGGAAATATCAATCATCAACAAACAAACAAAAAACAAAAAATGTTTACGGAAGTGCCGTTACTTCCGATATTCTTCCGGAGGATTTTCGAATATTATTCAAACGTCTTATTGTTTGGACTATTTGTTTTCTTTATTTATAACTAGCTGACCCGACAGACGTAGTCTTGTCTTAATTTTGAATATTGAATTCGAATTGGTATAATTAATAAAAAAATATTTAAAAAAAGTGTTTATTATTCTAATACTATACGACAATTATTTCTAATCTAGCCTTATCTAAAATTTTATATATTTAAGTATTCTTAAATTTTCTTATGTAAAATGCGCTTTCCGCGCAATTTTTTTCATAAGTAAATTGGTTCATAAGAACCTCTCCTGACAATAACAAACACAACAAAAAAAGAATTAGCGAAATCGGTCTCGCCGTTCACGCGTGATGGCGTGACCAAGGGAAATAGGGATTCATTTTTATACATATATAGATATATTATACGGTACATAAAATAGATTAATAATTGAATTATCACAGATTTTTATTTGTAGTTACTTTCTAACTGGCAACTCATTCTGAGCAAAAAAATATGGAAAATATTATTTTAAGAAGATAAAAGGAAAAGTGTATGGTGAAAAATCAGGTTAATCACTAGATCAATCAATCCGTAAAATATAATTTGAAAAAAGTGTGTGCGTATAATCTTTACGCGCGATTGAAGTAAAACTTCATAAAAATCTTAGTTACTGCACTTCAAAAGTATAAAGAAAAAATTCCCTGTCACGGGATATGCGGCAGATGAGGGTTTCATATTTAGTAAAAGAATTCGTAATTAGTAACGCAACGCAAAATCTATAACGAAAGATGGAATAAAACGCGCGTAGGTACACACCGCTGGGAGGGTTTCGCTGTGCCGCGCACCCGGCTGCATGGTTACGACCATCCTGCTTGATTCTCCCGTGAAACAGTATCTTATGTCTCACCTTCGGTGACACATGAATGAGTCTGTGCTAGTCTCAGGGTAACTTGTGTTCATGGGCGACGCTGACCACTTATCATTGTGTGGCTCGTCTGCCTGTTTGTGTATAAAACCATCATAAACTCAAAGGAGTCGAAAGCGGTAATGAAGTGGGGGCATCAATATATTATTGGCACCACGACATATACCAGGCGTGTTCAAAGATCAAAAAGTTGTTAAATATTAATTCTTATACTATAATGAATCATTGTTCTTCGATTTCATACGTAGTGACCACGTTTAGGTACACCAAGTGATAGTCGGCCATAAACCAGGTGGGAAGGCGTTCCTCACCATGGTTCAGGCCTTGACGTGGCGGTGGGGCTCAGTAGGGTGAGCCCCAGCACCTTGGTGAAGCTAATTGAGCCTAGAGGGCTCTTTGTACCCCTCTTATAAGAAGAGGGGACAAAAGAGCAGGGGGCAAGGGGTGAGGATGGGAACCTCACCCCATTGTACTGTCCCGACGTTGGGAAGGGTTGTTCTGTGGTGCGGGACAACCCCTCTGTGGAGGTGGCGTCGGTCCCTTGCGGGGCTGACTAGCCGTCGAGGTGCCCTGTTAGCTTAACAGATCCGGGGCACCTCACCAAGGCGGCACTGGTGGCACTCGCCGGGTTTTAGTGGGTAGAGCTGCGTCCATTTACCATCTTTCGGGCGCAGCGAGTCCCACATACTCTCCTGGGGAGACCCACTCCCCAGGCGGGATGCCTCAGAGCATTTCCCGGCGTAAAAGAAAAAAAAATGGTGCAGGACGACCCCTCTGTGGAGGTGGCGTCGGCCCCTAGGGGTACCGACTAGCCGTCGAGGTGCCCTGTTTGCTCATTTCATTCGGGGCACCTCAGCAAAGGTGGCACTGATGGCACTCGCTGGGTTTTAGTGGGTAGAGCTGCGTCCACTTACCAGCTTTCGGGCACAACGAGTTCTACATACCCGCGTGGGGAGACCCACTCACCCGCGGGATGCCTCAGAGCATTTCCCGGCGGTAAAGAAAAAAAAAGCTGGGAAGATGTCCTCCGTACGAGTGGAAAGGTATCGGTGGTGTTGGATGATAATGATTATTTCATAACACCATCGGTGAGGGGTTTTTGGAGTTTACTCCTTAAGAAACGATTTGAGTTATACGGCCCGGTACGGAAATTTTATGAGGAGTAAAATCAAGTGTAACACAAAAGTTGAGGCGTTACGTAGATAGAGACAAACATATATATCTGTAGGATTGAACGTGTAAAAGAATGTGATAGAATACATTACACAGCGTATCTTAAAATAATGCCGCCAACGCCATCTAACGCAGTAATTACAGCACTAAAAGTCAATCACACGACCCGTCTATATGCAATATTAGGAGATATTTAAACAATTTTAGCTAATGCTGAATAAATGGGGGTAATACTTATTATTATTTTCCGTTGCAATGATTTGCAAGACAAATAAGTATCCCCCATTTTTGGTCAGCATTAGCTAAAATTGACGTGACGTTATTATGTAGGATTTTAAATAAAACAATGTGTAGGTACATACTAATTATTATTATTTATAATAAAGTAAGGTAAATTTTTACTGTATCACTATCATTGTGTCTTTTCTCCGTCCTCTTAATATATTATTTATATCTTTGCACCACTAATGTATGTGAAAAAATTAACTAACCAAATTGCATATGAAATCAAAATTTTGATTTTTATGTATTTGGCATTGTATTATTTTCCGTATAGAAAACTATCTTCATGTAGTTTTTTACGTTATCATAGTCACAACTCACAATCGTTTTTTAAAATATACACTGCAATGTCTTACATTTTGGAAAACGTTTTGATAAAACTTTTTGCTGGATAATGCAAAAGCGAGAGTCGATAGGGTCCGGGAAATTACAAAATTGAGTGGAAATAAGAAAATAGAACAACTAGAGCATATTCAAGATTGAATAATTAAAAAACACAAACTAGGGAATACTACGTAATAACAAAAATGAATTCAAAATTGAGAAATGTTAGCACAGACTAAAAAAAGTCATTACGTTCCAATATTCGCGGCGATTTTAAAATTATATTAAATTTCAGCCCAGAAAAGTTTAGTAATTTTAATATATATTTTTATTCTTTTCAAATATTCTTTTTCATATTTTCAAAATCATATTTATAATTTTCTATTTATAATTTGCATTTTCTTTCTAACAATAATACAATAACTTGCACAAATTTTCTGAGTAAATTGAAACTCTTCAATTTGATAATTAACCAATCAGAAACTTTAAAATATTAATGTTGCACACATATATATTTTATATAAGAATAACTAGTCTTCAACATAAAACATGAAAAAAGGACGGTCCAAAATTGTATGGAACGTTGGTCTACATTAGTACATGTAATGAGATGAAGGAAAGAAAATATTGAAACAGTTTTGATTTGTTCATATCCATGAATTCATCTCAATTTCAGTGGAAGAATAATTCAATGTTTCCAAGATTTGCAACACTACGTGTATAAAACAATGGCGTATGGCGTATATTCTTAGGCGTTATCTGTCAAATTTATGAATTATGTCATTGTTCCATAGGCATCTGTCACCATTTGGTTTGTCATTGGTCAGAAATGACATTTAGTAAGTAATAATAATCCGTCTGAAGGGCGCCATATTCATTAGGAATTGCCAACAAGTTAAAAACTTGAAATATATTTTTATTTTTTGCATGTAAATTACTTTCTCATACTAATTTATTTTATTTTTAATGAAATCTATGTATTTTTTCGTTACTTATGGTATACTGTACAAGACCAGACCAGAAATGGACAGTCTCCTTTCATAGACATAAAAAAAAACAAAATAGCGCCATCTAACGCAATATAACGACTTTCCAATCTCATACAAAAAACCAAATGTACTAAGTGAAATGCCCCTGATCCTCCCTGATCTTATTCTCAGGGCCTCCTCTTTGTTATTATTATTATTTTGTAACATACTTAATGCAATACGCTTTATTGAAGTAATATAAATAATCCAAATAATTACAGATATATGTTTGTTTCTCTTATCATTTTAGCATATGCGTTCATTTACCCATTTTTTTCTACTCGATATATTATATCATAATTATCGTTCGTAAGGAGTAAACTCCAATCGTGCGTCGGAGCTGACACACACACTTTTTATTTATTTTATTGAGATCGAATTTCGATCGCTGGGTGTCCAAGATTGTGAAATACCTTTGTTACGAAAACGTTGACACGAGGTGATCGAATGTCCTGAATGAGTAATGTCGATAGACCTGCCCACGACAGACAATCACTTGAGGCTTCCACGCAATTGCAGTCCATATGGAATAATTAATTTCAATTTTGTCCGAAATAGTCCGAAACACATGAATACATTTATAATTTAATTATAAACAAAACCTTCCATTTCAAACACACAATAGTATATAATTATAATATACTAGTGGCACCGACAGACGTTGTCCTATACAAAATATTTTTTTTTGTGAATTTAAACCATCCTCGAATCCCCTTGAACTCACACAAAAAATTTCATCAAAATCGGTCCAGCCGTCTAGGAGGAGTTCAGTGACATACATACACACGCACACAAGAAATATATATATATATATATATATATATATATATATACTAGGTACCAACTTCTACGTTACAAAAATTGCGTTGATTTTTACATAAAACGCGTTGTTATAGCGGATAAAGATAGAGTGCTACTGTCACGCCGCTTCATTGTGCCGATCGTAAGCAGATGCGATAAATAGATATTTATCTGTAAAGCGCCGTGAGAATGACGTTCCATGCATAATGCATTAAAAAATATCTATATTTTAAATTAGGACACTCATCCACTGCTAAATATAAGCACCCCTCAATGAACGCCAAAACAGAAATGTTATTGCTTTCTTTTATTTTGCTTCCAGAAATCATTCTTACAAATTGGCGCTTCATATTTCACCATTTTAACATTAAAACAAAATGATGAAAAGCGCGTGTTGTTTTGACCCTGATTGAACGTTTCCAAGACAATGGTCTTGTCTATGTTCATACCTGTGCTTACAGTTCATACTTAGTAACGCGCGCTCTATATATTATGTACACTCTAAGATAAGCGCCAACAACGCCATGACACAGTCTTCTTCGAATGAGACAACAGCCTTGTTTCTCAAAAATTTCATGATTAGCAAAAGAGTAAGTAAGTAGTATAGACAACGTAAAGCAGTGCCCTCTCTAAAAGTGACTCTTGCGTCTGTAGTTTTTTATGACTTGGAATAGGGTAAATAAGAAACCTGCGTATTCGCAAAATTACGTTTAGTATACAATATTTGGTCGTCTTGGTGTTCATCGAGGGAGGCCTATGTTCAGCAGTTGATGCATAGGGACTGATCACGATACAATAATTCGATGTTACATTATATCAATATAATAAACACCGTTACTTTGCTATGCTCCCTTTCATCTATGGGGGACCTGTCTAGGTCCCCGATAGGTTAACGCTTTTATCAACAATTCTTAGATAATATGTGAGCCTGATTTTTGGACTAGAGAAAAGTACACAATTACTACTAGGTATTCTCAGCAATCACTGTTTGATTTTTTTAAGATTATCACTCAATCATATTCTGCTAAATAATGGGGCCCCATGGATCGCGGGGCTCTATGCAAGCTCTAAGGGGCTGACTGTATGAAATACGTATCAGTAACGTTTTATAGACTCATTTAACAATTTACACCCTCAAAGGTTTAAAACACTCGGTACACGTATTAAATCATTGTTTTGGTAAACACACAACATATCTGTACCTCTACCATGAGTTTTGTTACAAGCGTAAATGACATAACTATAGTAGTTACGTAAAACGCAACACGAATAAATAAATAAATAAATAAAATAAAAATATTTTTATTCAATGTTGTACGTCAAAGTAGCTTATTGAACGTCAAATGACTCTACTACCGGTTCCAAAACTAGTCCACTGAGAAGAACCGGCGAAACAAACTCAGTGAAACTAATCTTTTCAATATTATACAATATAGGTACATAATATGATATAATTATACATAGAAGCCATGTAGGAAACGCCTTATTCCCAAGGTGTGGTATCTTCAATAAATTCTTTTATTTTGTAGTATCCTTTA
Organism: Helleia helle; assembly: GCA_963853865.1. Classification (NCBI taxonomy): domain Eukaryota; kingdom Metazoa; phylum Arthropoda; class Insecta; order Lepidoptera; family Lycaenidae; genus Helleia; species Helleia helle. The sequence continues at coordinate 9,593,110 of OY971433.1, read as the reverse complement.
CCACACAAACGTTCTTTAACAGTTTTTTTAAATTTATTTATCGATAGGTTTTGAACGTTTTCTGGGATCCTATTGTAGAAGCGTATACATTGACCCATAAAAGAATTACTGACCTTATGTAGCCTAAAATATGGCACAACAAGTTTATGTTTGTTCCTTGTATTTTTATTGTGATTATCGCATTTTTTTACAAATTCATTTATATTTTTGCGAACATACATCACGTTTACAAAAATGTATTGAGATGCTACAGTCAAAATGTCTATTTCTTTAAATTTCTCTCTTAATGATATTCTGGGACCCAGACAGTAGATAGCCCGTATAGCCCGCTTCTGCAGTATGAAAATTGTATTGACATCAGCGGCATGTCCCCAAAGCAAAATGCCGTAGGACATAAGACTGTGGAAATACGCATAATATACTAGTCTAGCCGTATTAACATCCGTAATTGACCTGATTTTTCTAATCGCAAAAACTACAGAACTGAGTCTACTCGATAAGGTAGCTATATGGGGCGCCCATTGGAGATTGGCATCTAAGGTAATGCCAAGAAAGGTAGTTGAATTCACCAAGTCCATTATCTCCCCACTTAATGTTACATTGGTTTGTACTTGCTTAACATTAGGTAGTGTAAATCTAATCAATTTAGTTTTATTGCAGTTAAGTAACAAATTATTGACACTAAACCAATGTACCATCTTTGAAAGAGCATCGTTTACTTCATCAGAAATCATTTGTTGTCGCTTAATTTTAAATATTAAAGAAGTATCATCGGCAAACAATACTATTTCATGCTTATCCTTCATGAGAAAAGGTAGGTCATTTATGTAAACGAGGAAGAGAAACGGACCCAGAATGGAACCTTGAGGCACCCCCATTTTTATGTTGGTACCAGAGGAACTTTTATTATTTACAATTACCTTTTGTGTTCTGTTATTTAAGTAAGATGCTAATAGTTTAAGTTCTGTGACCCTGATACCATAGTGATGTAATTTCCTGATCAATGTTGCGTGTTGAACACAATCAAAAGCCTTGGACAAATCACAAAATACACCTAAGGCATCCTGCGATTCATCCCAGGCTGTATAAATATGTTTCAGTAGGTGAACTCCAGCATCAGTTGTAGATCGCCCTTTAGTAAATCCATACTGCTGACTATGGAGCAACTGATGCTTGTTAAAAAAAACTAAAATTTGATTAAAAATGATCTTTTCAAAAATTTTACTAAGTGTTGGGAGTACTGAAATCGGTCTAAAGTTTGAGGGGTCAGATGTGACACCAGATTTAAAAAGTGGTAGAATTTTACTATGCTTCATTAAATCAGGAAATACACCACATTCAATACAATCATTGAAAATTACCGCTAAGATAGGTGCAATTATTTCTATAATATATTTAATCGTTTTAACCGACATGCCCCATAAGTCTGTAGTATTTTTGACATTAATAAGTTTGAAAGCACCTATAACATCTTTGGAGCAGATGGAATGAAATTTAAAAAGAATATTATTTTCTTTCACACAATTTTTGAGTAAGGATTCAGCGACAGTAGGAGACGATATGAGGTTTTTAGTTGTCGTAACTGGAATATTGGCAAAAAAATCTCAAAAATATTTGCAACCTCCCTGTCAGTATTGATAATTTTATTGTCAATACACAATGAATGTATTGAATTACAACTTTTACTCCTTCCAGTTTCGTCGTTAATTACCTTCCACGTCATTTTGATTTTATTATTACATCTTGCAATTTTATTTTTAATATTTAAAGCTTTAGCTGCTGTACATACTTTTTTAAATATTTTTGAGTATGATTTCAAAAAGTTTTTATGTGATTCGCTATTATTGTAAGCCTTTTCATTATAGAGCTCGTACAATCTTTGTCTACTTTTATAAATTCCTACAGTCGCCCATTCATTAAAAGTTCCTCCATTTTGTACATTAACTGTTTTTGTTTTAGGTGTAAATATATTGTTAAACTCTTTTTTAATAAGCTAAAACAATTTACTAAATAACTTGTTAGGATCTTTATTATAGTCTATTTGTAATAGTTTAGTTGTAATATTACACCTAAAGTTCTCAATACGTTTTGTAGTCATAGGAACAAACATTACTTTTCCATTACTGATATTTTTTAAAGTCAACTCAAAGGATGCTTGTAATCCACAATGATCTGAACTCAGGTTATTTATTATTGATTTGCTATGGTGAATTACATTACAAAATATATTATCTATGCATGTAGCCGTTGAGCATGTTATTCTCAATAGAAAACTATACCATACCTTAGTTTTCTATTCGTGTTGCGTTTTACGTAATTACTACAGTTATGTCATTTACGCTTGTAATAAAACTCAGGGTAGAGGTACTGATAAAGGTTGCCTTAAAACTTTAAGTAGCTTTGTGTATACAATCTATTGGCCGCAGCTGCGATTTTTATTCTAAATTAGTTGCTGTAAATAAAATAATTTATTAAAAAATCACGTTTGTTGTATGAAAGCCCCCCTTAATATTTATTTTATTTTGTTTTTAGTGAAAATGTCATTAAATAAATACAACCTAGTGATTAACAGTTTTTTAGGGACAGACAGACAGCGAGTAGCGAGACAGTAAGACTTAGCTGTCTGTCTGTCCCTAAAAAACTGTTAATCACTAGGTTGTATTTATTTAAACCTAAATAACTTAATAATATTAATAAACTTTATTGCATTAATTAAAAGCTTAATTTGGCAAACAACCTTTAGATGGCTGCAAAGGTAATAACTTCGAAGATAAACGACATACAGAGCAACAACAACATTACACAAAATTACTTTTTATTTCTTAACAGATCCCACAGACATAATGAATCTTATCGTACCAATTAAGTTTATATGCTCTCATATAGTTACTTGCGAGTCTAACTTGATATACTTTTTGAAAATTAAGACAAACTTAATTAGCTAAATTGCCTTCACGCAATGCTACATGGTACATTAATTCTGAAGATAATTTCAAGTTTGGACTGTAAGCTTTTTTAGGGTTCCGTAGCCAAATGGCAAAAAACGGAACCCTTATAGATTCGTCATGTCTGTCTGTCTGTCTGTCCGTCTGTCCGTCCGTATCTCACAGCCACTTTCTTCCGAAACTATAAGAGCTATACTGTTGAAACTTGGTAAGTAGATGTATTCTGTGAACCGCATTAAGATTTTGACACAAAAGTAGAAAAAAAACAATAAATTTTGGGGGTCCCCATACTTAGAACTAGAGCTCAAATTTTTTTTCATCAAACCCATCCCTGTGGAGTATCTATGGACAGGTCTTCAAAAATGATATTGAGGTTTCTAATACCATTTTATTCTAAACTGAATAGTTTGCGCGAGAGACACTTCCAAAGTGGAAAAATGTGTGTCCCCTGTAACTTCTAAAATAAGAGAATGATAAAACTACAAAAAATATATGATGTACATTACCATGCAAACTTCCACCGAAAATTGGTTTGAACAAGATCTAGTGAGTAGTTTTTTTATAGTTCTTAAATCGTTAACCGCAATTTACCTTTCATGCAATCAACTCAAATATATAAAAAAAACATTTGATTCCATAAACATAAACCTTAATTTTTGTTAAAGTGTCTAATTTTGTATATTATGTAATGGTACGGAACCCTTTGTGCGCGAGTCCGACTAGCACTTGGCTGGTTTTTTTTTTTGGATAGAAAAACTAGTAGACGTTCCACCTGATGGTAAGTGTTCAGCGTCGCCTATGAGCATAAACAGGTTCACTTGGATCTAGCTCAGGCAACTCATTCATGCGCGCGATTACACTTCTTATCCTGACAGCAAAATTTGACTGAAAAAATAGGCAGTGGTACATGTAGCCCTACCTAGGTTCAAGCTTTGTCGTGGCGGTGGGGTTTAGGTACCCTGTTTGCTCAATAGATCCACCTTACCATCTTTCGGGCGCAGCGAGTCCCACATTGGGAGTCCCCCCCTCTCTAGGGGTATGCTTTCTGAAGCATACCCCTAGAGAGAGGGGGACTGCTCCCTGCATAAAAGAAAAAAAAATGGTACATGCAGACGCCACATACCTTCCACCGGTAAATAATCGAATGAATCTTTTTTTCGAAATGACCTAAACTATGGCCCAATGATCTCTATTTTTAATCGGAAAAGAATCTATATATTAATACATGAAGTAAAAACTTTTGTGCCTCTTTTTAAGAGGATTGCACAAACAGAGGAATTATGAATTTGGTATTATTAAAGATTAAGTGGCCCCCCCCACTGAGTGAGTGGCAGTGGAGAAAGCTATTATTTTTGTGTAATATGCATTATAAAGACATTAAATTAATGAAATAAAATCTTACACTACGATACGCACACATTCCAAGTTGTATAATGACGTATGACGTCTAGTTATTATTTTACGAAGTTTTGAAGCATTCGTTTTTAGGTACTGTCAAACTGTATTTGAAGTTGGATGTTTTACTTAAAAATTGAGATCGAATTTCGATCGAATTATAATAAATTCTATAATCTTCCTGAATTATAATAAATTCTATAATTTTCCTGAATTATAATAAATTCTATAATCTTCCTGAATTATAATAAATTCTATAATTTTCCTGAATTATAATAAATTCTATAATCTTCCTGAATTATAATAAATTCTATAATTTTCCTGAATTATAATAAATTCTATAATCTGAACATAAAGTTTCATGCACTTGACATTATAGATAACATTACCCTTCGATGAAGGAATATATTATACAGAACCTACATGAACGATAAGATATAATAGATAAGATTAAGCTAATAGCATCTTGTATTACCAAAATCATTATTGATTTCAATCTGTTCCAGTGAGGGATAGAGCTTTTTCTAATTTCCAAAATCTTTAAATCGTTGATATAAAGTTTTCGCGCCTTGACAGTAAATTCAACTCTGTACCTCTACCATGAGTCTTGTGACAAGCGTAAATGACATAACTATAGTAGTTACGTAAAACGCAACACGCATAGAAAACTATATCATACCTTAGTTTTCTATCCGTGTTGCGTTTTTACGTTAACTACTTATATACGTAACATAACGTTAACGTAAAAACGCAACACGAATAGAAAACTATACCATACCTTAGTTTTCTATTCGTGTTGCGTTTTACGTAACGTAGTTATGTCATTTACGCTTGTAATAAAACTCATGGTAGAGGTACAGGCAGTGATTCCAAACAGCAACAAAGATATCACGCGCTATAAAAAGACTTTTTATAGCGCTTGTAACTTCCATATTCAAAGAGTTTTTTTTAAGTCACATATCTAGTTACTTTGCACAACGTCCTTAAATAAATTATTCAAAAGTTAAATCAGCTGCCCAATACCGGAAGGTTGAACCGGTAGTAACACAATTAACCTAAATCCCTAAACAGAAACATCACAAAGTTATTTTCCTAGCGATTAAATACAACAAAAAGTTTTTCAGTCACTGTGTACTAGCAGTTTGTAAACGGTGAGTTTATAAATAATATTTAACATGAAAATAGAAATAAAGTCTTGTAATGCTTTGGAAGTTGTCAATCTTCTCTTTAAACCCCCATATTGTTTTTTCAGGATAAATTATTTAAATAACTTTAAATAAGAGTATATTTTGCATCATTTTTTTTCAACTATTTTTATCGTAAAAAAATAAGCAGTTTTTATGTGTCTCCTCGCTTGATTTCGAGGAAGATACCCGTACTCGACAGTGCAACGTGTTATAATCCTTTAAAAGAGAAGTTTAGCATACTAGACACTTCTAAGCTCCAAAAGGAAGGCTTGAAACATCATTTTATTTCTTGTATTTAACCATGACTTACTTAATGATAAAACCCCTTAGGATCGTAATAGGATCATTTCGTTGTCGCTCTCCCAAAACAAAACCTATAGGTTAGTGAGGAGTAATTAAATTCATGAAAAAAAAATACACTTGGCCGATCGTGCCTCTCTATCGCTTGTTCCACGCTCTGGCTTGCAAGCTGGGCTCAGGCTGAACGTGACAATTTTTCGTGCGTGCAGCCGGTGTTGATTTATAAGACATGTCATGTCAAAAACCTGTTATTTTTTTATGTTACATAAAACTACGTTTTTTATGTTTTAAGATAAAACTCGACATTCCAAGTATTCCTAAGTACCGCAATACATACAAACCCACACCCACTCAACGCTGATTCTCTTTATCTACTTCAGTAGGTAATCGCTTCTTTACGGGTATATCTTAAACTATATTTGCAATAGAAAAGTAAAAGACTTTGAACATACAGCAGTATTACTGTCTTATATTTAGAGCAGAAATAAACTGTTTGCGACCGAGAAAATGATGCTGATTTCTATAGTATTAATTTTGGTTGCTTCTACTGGATTTAAGAACTTTGATTATTCAATAGTTTTTATTTGACAATCTTACCTTTGATAATCTTACCTTGATCAACAATGATAACTATTATTATCCCATTTATATTATATTACAGTTTGTTTTTATGAACATACTTCATGCCATTAAAATAAGATAATTCAGATAGATCACCGACTAAAAGATGGAGATTTATATTAGATTTATAGCCGTATCCGGAATGATGATGATTATTTAAAGCTTTTTTTTTCTTTTACACCGGGTAATGCTCCGAGCCATCCCGCCAGGGAGTGAGTCTCCCCAGGTATGTGGCACTCGCTGCGCCCGAAAGGTGGATGCAGCTCTATCCACTAAAACCCGGCGAGTACCACCAATGGCGCCTTTCGTGAGGTGCACCGGATCACGCAAACAGGGCACCTCGATGGCTAGTCCATTCCTCAAAGAACCAACATGACCTCCACAGAGGGGTTGTCCCGCACCACAGAACAACCCTTCCCAACGTCGGGACAGAACAATAGGATGAGGTTCCTATCCTCGTCCCTTGTCCCCCTGCTCTTTTGTCCCCTCTTCTTATAAGAGGGGTACAAAGAGCCCCCTCGTCTCAAACAGCTTCGCCCAGGTGCTGGTTTCACCTTAGGTTACTGACCCCCCACGTTCCCCACCCCCACGACAAGGCTTCAATCATGGTGGGGTTTATTATTTATTAGCCTATGTCACTCAGTGATGACATATCATTGCTGCGAAAAGAAATTTTTGAATTGGATGAGTAGTATCGAAAGTGTCTACGTCCAAACAAACTTTGCGTATTTATGACATAACGGTCTTTTTAGTACAATTTTATTAGCTTCAGACGTATGTATGTTAGTGTGTTAGTATGTAACGGAATCTGTGAACATGATTTTGACCCACTTCTAACGACCAGATTTCGTTCAAACTTTGTAGATTTATCAAGGACCAATGACCATACAATAATTTGATAAAATTATTCCAATATCCTGATCAGGATAATCAGGAAAGCACATGCTAGGAAGGCGTAAGGCGCGCAAGTTACCTACATCACTTGTGTTGTTTTTAGTCTCTCACTCATTTTTAAAGTGATTGCCATTAGTTGAGTACTTTAAATGATTAAAATCTTTAATTAAAAATCAACACTAAAAAGTAAAATAAATATATAGTTTAAAAAAACTAAAAAATACACTTTAATAGCAAACCCTAAAAATTTGAAAATAATTTTTAATAGATGAATTAAAAGGGTTAACAAAATTACTGTTTATTAGTTTTTTTAATTATATTTACGCTTTGACTCATTATAATATAAAAACTTTGAACGGGTTTAGCGGTTTATTAAGATTTTTTTACATTTCTGACCTTTTGGATTTACAGCAACCACCTCAGTCATCGGCGGGGGTGTTCTAGATTGTCGGAGTTCCCTCATACTAAGAGGAAGTCCGGTTAACCCTTTTGAGGGAACCAGCCGATCGCGGGGAGTGTCCTTTGTTAGATCCGGGACTCTCCCCACCAAGCGGCTGAAGGTAACTCGCACTGTCGCCAGGGGTAAAGTGTGGGGTACCGGTAATCCCACATATCCCCAAGGACAACCTATCTCCGCGTAAATGCGTAAAGCATTTTCACTGCGACAAAAAAAGGACTCCTCAGTCATCCCGTAACATAGTTGCTCTAATAATAGTGAAATTCGCGTAACCGTTAGAAAACGTTAAGCGTATTAAAATGTATACAATAATAACAATGGCTGTTTTGTTTTCAGAGACCTAAGATGTTTGCGGAACACAATACACACGAATCTCATGTCAACATACATACTATCAGCTTGCAGTTGGATGTTAAATTTAGCATTACAGGTACGTATTGTGTATTACGGTATTATGTACATTACAGGTACGTATTACCTATAACGTATTATGTATTACGTATTATATACATTACAGGTACGTATTCAACTATTTATTATGTTAAAAGCGGTGGGAGGGGTGCGCTTTCCGCACTCTCGTCTACATGAGTAACATAATAATTAACATAATCATAATTATTGCTTGCGTGAACTGCTATACGACTTAGGGACCTTCAAGAAAAGAGCATACTAATATCTGAAAGGCCGGCAACGCACCTGCTAATCCACTGGTGTAGCGGGTGTCTGTGGATGTCGCTCTTCACTTACCATCAGGTGAACCGACTATCCGTAATCCCTCTTCTATAAAAAAAAAGCTTTGCTTTGTTACTAGCAGGGCTGGACAGGCTGTAATTACTGGCACAGAGACTTTCAATCATACGTGTCATAAATAAATGAGTTGCCTAGGCTTGTCCCAATTATATTTATGGGCGACGCTGACCACTTATTTTTGCTTACCCTTTGCTTATCCAATACATTTATTAGAAATTAATTTATTTCAAAAAAATAAAGGCTGTTTACAAAAGCGACTGTTTACCAGCCGCATGATTATGATCCTGCCTTTAAAAGATTGGTAGAGTTCGGTCATCTTGATACTCATGGAAAGGGGCTTATATTCAGTAATGATAAAAATGGTCTGAATAATGAAAGCGAAAAATAAGTCCATACCAAAGATCGCCACGTTAAATAATCTATAGTCTTAAACGGCTTTGGAATTGCTGACCTTTAAATCGAAATTATGACAAAATCCTTTAAAATCCCAGTCACAATTTCCGAATCAATGAGATTTCTCAGCTCCTTCTTGCTTCGTTTTCCTCAGCGCTGAGGGTCGTGACCCTCGTGCAGAAGAGATCTGCATCACTTTCACTCTTATGATCTTTCTCCATCTGCTTCTGTCTCCGGCGGTGAGGACGGCGTTGTAAATTGTAGAGTCAAGAGCGGTCGAATATGGTCGGACCAACGTATTGGGTTGCGTCCTCGAGGCCTTAAGAAATCTTAATCTTGTGTTAAGTTCTTTTCTATGATGATTGCGATAAAATAATGATGTTATTAAACTATGATGACGAGTTAGTTACGAGTGATGACCCCACCAAGGTGCAAGCCTTGTCGTGGCGGTGGGCTCAGTAGCTTAAGGTTAGCCCAGCACAGTAGGCTGCTCTTTGTACCCCCCCCCCATAACCCCAAAAACCCACTCGCTGGGTTTTAGTGGGTAGAGCTGCACCTTACCATCTTTCGGGCACAGCGAGTCCCACATATCCGCCTAGGGAGTCTCCCCCTCCCTCAGAGCATTTCCCGGCGTAAAAGAAAAAAAAAGAGTAATGACAAAATTGTGTTTAACAAAACTCATTACAAGCTACGAATAAATTACAAGTTATAAATTATATCAATACCGAACCGATCGACCCTTACCATTGCCCACCATAAATCATCCTCACCCCAATACTTATGGTGTCATGTATTTAGTAATTGCATCCAACCCTAACTTCGTACATTAATCCTAATAAGTACGTGAAAGTAAAAAAAGACAGGCAATATAATTACAGATACTTTTAACGTGTCATAATTTTTTTTTTCATTGTTTTCTTTATCTCTTCTTATATTATATTAATAGTTTGCGATCGTGTTGTTTGATAGCGATTGTAAATTAAAATAAAACTTAAATTACCTTAAATTAAATTAAAACCAAGTGAAAAAATCATCAATAGAATAGCAAAACCAGAAATATCATTAATTGTGCATACAAGTCAAAATACAATTAATCTTAATAATAAAACTTACAAAATAACATGCGCAAAGGCGGTCTTATCGCCAGGAAAGCCAGTTCTCTCAGACAACTTTCGGGTAGAGGAGGTTTTAAAACAATACAGAGTATCATCAGAAATTTAAACGTAATTTAAAAATGAATTAAAATTATAAATAAAACAATAAATACATAAATAAATACCCGTTACATTCTTCTTCTTTTTCCACCTAGCCTTTTCCTAACTGTTGGGGTCGGCTTTCAGTCTAATGGATGCAGCTAGATACCAGTATTTTAAGTGGAGCGACTGCCTATCTGACCTCCACAACCCTGGAAATACGATACCCGTAACTACTGTCAAAGATCCACAAATGACAGCTGGGACCAACCGCTTAACGTTCTTTCCGATGATCAAAAGTTTCGGTGTGTAAAGCTGGTCACCCATCCACGGACCAACCGCGGCATGCATACCTTAACCAGATAGATCGACCCGAGCTGCTGTTGTTACTTAGCCACGAGATGCTCATTACAGTACGTTTAATATTATTTTGTACCAGTTATTTTTGTATGTTACTTGGACAGACAAACGGACAGACAACCGCCTGATAGTAGGTGGTCAGCGTCGCCCATGAACGTAAACAAATTCACCTGGAAGTAGTCCAGACACCTTGTTCAGGTATTGCCTAGCCTTTTTTTTCTTTTACGTCGGGAAATGCCCTGAAACGTCCCGCCTGGGGAGTGGGTCTCCCCAGGTAAGCCGACCGGTAACCGACGCCACCTCCACAGAGGGGTTGTCCCGCACCACAGAACAACCCCTCCCAACGCCGGGACAGTACAATGGGGTGAGGTTACCATCCTCACCCCTTGCTCCCTGCTCTTTTGTCCCCTCTTCTTATAAGTGGAGTACAAAGAGCTCAATTAGCTTCGCCCAAGGTGCTGGGCTCACCCTAGGCCACTGAGCCCCACCGCCACGTCAAGGCCTGCACCATGGTGGGGAGGTATTGCCTAGCCTGAGATGTAGGATAGTAAGTGCCAGTAGTAACACAACAAATCTATCATCATCAGCCTTTACTCGTCCACTACTGAACGTCGGCCTCTCTCAATGAAACCCATGACGACCGATCCCTTGCAACTCACTCCAACACGGACCGGCCACTGCACGGAGATCGTCTTCCCACTTCGTTAGTGGTCTACCAACACTTCTTCTACCTAAACGCGACCTCCACTCTTGAACCTTATTGGCACAACGGCCATAGGTTATCCTGAGTGTGCAGCAAAGCTTTGCTATATGACAGTAGAAATCCCGCCCGTGAGTAAAAAATCGAAAGAACTTTTAAAACTAAAAGCGTCAAAAGATTTGAATCCTGGTGGTTTAGCCAAGATGCCGTTCTACAATCGTAAACGCTAGTACAAAACTAGTAAATGTGTGGAAATGACATTTTACATCGATAAATCACGTGGTCATTTATTAACTTTCTACTAGCGTTTACGATTTTAGAATGACATCTTGGCTAACCCACCAATAAATTATAAGGTTACACCCTTACACCTTATAATTTATTGATCTCTGCATTTTTAACATTTCATTATAGTACTAGCTGGTGCCCGAGACTTTGTCTGCGCAGGATAAGATTATAGTTTTTTTTATAAAAAAATATCCTATGTTACTTCTAATACCTCCAAGAATATGTGTACAAAGTTTCATGATGATCGGTTAAGTAGTTTTCGCGTGAAAGCGTAACAAACAAACTTACTTTCACATAATAATAATATTAGTATAGATTAATAAAAACATTGTATATTATAATAATACCATAAACTATTTATACCATAAGAGTATTATAACAAAGGATTAAAGTTGCAACTAACTGAGCTTAATCCGAACCCCATATTTATAGCAAAATTCAAGAGCGCGAATATATCTAAGTTTTGGAAGCTAAACCTCAAAACGTGGATTATGTTTCACTTAAAGGATTTCAACCTATTTGGCTTTACATATTTCTAGACGAAATTATCATTATTTAACAACTTACATACCGACCGAATAGACATTTGTGAAGGAAAACTTTATTCCTATCATAACAAAAATCTAAAACTAACCTTATATAATTACAATTCAGTTACTTTTTAGCAAACATGGTTCAGTAAACTTCGAGGTCAAACTGATGTCATAAAATGTTTGAAAACTCGTAGGTAGATTTATCAATGAAGTAACTACAATCTAGGTAGTGCTCGTTGTCCCAACTATGGTTCAAGCCTTGTCGTGGCGGTGGGGCTCAGTAGCCTAGGGTGTGCCCAGCACCTTGGGTGAATCAAATTGAGCCGAGGGAGAGCTCTTCGTACTCCTCTTATAAGAAGAGGGGACAAAAGAGCACGAGGACAAGGGGCTAGGATAGGAACCTTACCCCATTGCACTGTCCCGACGTTGGGAGGGCTTGTTCTGTGGTGGTTCCCCTCTATGGAAGTGTCATTGGTCCCTTGATGGACTGACTAGCCGTCGAGGAGGGTAAAGCTGCGTCCACCTTACCACCTTTCGGGCGCAGCGAGTCCCACATACCCGCCTGGGGAAACTCACTCCCCAGCGGGATGCTTCAGAGCATTTCCCGGTGTAAAAGAAAAAAAAATGGTAGTGCTCACTGTAAATGGGCACCAAGAAAATGTTTTTATTAAAATAACCACCATCTTTCAAAAGGTATAGTAACCTCCCACATTCAAAATCTGCACATAAGTGTAAGTTATTAAAAATTTTAGTCATGAACTGATCCAGGCCAAGGAGCTATAATGTCCCTAATTTTTAGGTCAGCGTCACATACTTGGTAATTTATGGAGAAATAAATCACATTGCTCCTTTTTATTGTTATCGCAGGGAAAACGTAACGTAGTATCTTTTCGGGCAGTAATTGAGTCTACCAAGTTATATGAATATTGTATTATTATGTATTCAATAGTTTTGACAGCACTTTCGTCATCTCATATTATTTCTCCTTTAGCACCAACTAGTTTTAAAACTTTCCCACTAGAATATGATATAATCCTGGGAAATATGGAATATTTCCCACGAAACTTAAATAGAATCGTGAAGTTCCCGCAATATACTCGTGGATATGTTTGATTGCGGTGACCATCTCCATGCAGTGTCCAGTCTTATTTGAATGCAAGTGAAAGAGGAACGACAGTCTTGGTGTTTATTTATTTATTTATTGGTTTACCAACAACTGGTAACACAGATACAATTTGTTTTTTACATAGATTTTTTACAGTTCATCAATCACATAATAGGCAAACACCACATGATCAGTTAAACAACAAGACGTAGTAGTTATAACAAACTAGCTGTTGCCTGCATCTTCACCCGCGTTACTGAACTCCTATAAGTTACAGCGTGATGTTATATATAGCCTATAGCCTTCCTCGATAAATGGGCTGTCTAACACTGAAAGAACTTTTCAAATCGGACCAGTAGTTCCTGAGATTAGCGCGTTTAAACAAACAAACAAACTCTTCAGCTTTATAATATTAGTATAGATTAGTAAAAGATTATTGTAGTGTTATAAAGATATACATAGGGTAAAACCGGGATAGATGCCCCACTTTTTGAATTAGCCTCATAATTTTAAAAATATTAATTTTATACGAATAATTTTTATTAATATAGCTAGTTTAATCCTTTATGTTGAATTACTATTATTATTCTTTTACCTATCATATACAGATTTTGCAGAAATTAGCTTTTCATTGTGGGACATGTTTTTTGAGGATAGATGCCTACCTATATGGATAGTTGCCCCACCATGAAGATACCGAGAAGGTTGCCCTTTATACCGTGTTAAGGAAAAACCAAAACCAAATGCTAGATAGTTCTCATCGAGCACATATCCGGAATAGTTCCAAAATGCATAATCATATTTTTTGGTTACATACAACATAAAAATAAAATCTTTAACGTTATCCTGTCCATCTCTGTTAATTTTCTTTACGTGCAAACCTTTAGTTTTCCTGCCTTTAATTTTATAGTTTGGTGGTGTTTGAACTGTAAGTATTTTGTCTTTTAGTGAAGCTGTCTTGGTATAGTTTTAAATATGTACAATAAATATAATTTTCTTTATGCACAATTCAGCTAGGTTGTCATTGTCATCCCCACCATGGTTCAGGCCTTGACGTGGCGGTGGGGCTCAGTAGCCTAGGGTGAGCCCAACACCTTGAGCGAAGCTAATTGAGCCGAGGGAGCTCTTTGTACTCCTCTTATAAGAAGAGGGGACAAAAGAGCAGGGGGCAAGGGGTGAGGATGGGAACCTCACCCCATTGTACTGTCCCGACGTTGGGAGGGGTTGTTCTGTGGTGTGTGTGGACAACCCCTCTGTGGAGGTGGCGTCGGTCTAGGGACCGATAGGGCGGGACTGACTAGCCGTCGAGGTGCCCTGTTAGCTTAACAGATCCGGGGCACCTCACCAAGGCGGCACTGGTGGCACTCGCCGGGTTTTAGTGGGTAGAGCTGTCCCACATACCCACCTGGGGAGACCCACTCCCCAGGCGGGATGCCTCAGAACATTTCCCGGCGTAAAAGGAAAAAAAAAAAAAAAAAAAAAAAGATTGTATTGTCATTTTCAGTAAAATTGTTAGTTTGGTTGTCTTGGTCATTTGTGGTTTCTTTCTTAATTTTCTTAAGTCCAGTGCTTGTTCCAGTCTCGTTTTTCTTGTGTAACTTAGTTTTAATTTGTTTTTGTGGCATAGTTCTGCTAGAATCATTAAAAAGCCCAAATAAAACATAGGTACATATTATACCTTTTATACATAAAAAATAAAAGGTACTGATGTTCAGTATCTGTTTAATTTTTTATTTTATAATTTTAAAAATATACACCTAAGTACTGCGTATGTGTACGTTATGGAGGGATAGTTGCCCCTAAGGGCACCTATATCACGAAAAATCAGGGCAACTATCCTGTGTGATAGGGATAGATGCCCACGTATTTTAATTTAAATAAATTATAAAGAAAATAGCATCAATTTACACTTAGACGCAGCCTCAATGAACCAATATATTGACTTAATAAGAAATATCACGAAATTTATTACAAATTATAAAGTTATACAACGCGAAATACTAACCCTTAAATCTTTGACGTGTTTGTGAATTTCGCCGCGGATATAATTACACACACGAGCTAAATGCGTCCTTTTTCGTGGGTTGTCCGTAGGTAACTTAAGTACGGGGTGACTGGGGCTCCTGCTTATGCGATTAATTTTTAGTTGCGAGTTCGGGAAGTTGGGTTTTCAGGATATGAGGCATCTATCCCGCTGCGGCATCTATCCCGGTTTTACCCTAACATAATATTATAGATAACATTTGCAATGCTGTGACTTTATATGTATACATGTACCTATATACATAACTAGCTGTTGCCCGCAGCTTCGCCCGCGTTTACTTAGATTTGGATTGATGATGATTATTTTTATGGCCAAAGTTACGCCTTATAACATCAGCTATCTGCCAGTGAAAGCCTCGTCAAAATCAGCTTAGCTGTTTCAGAGATTAACCGGAACAAACAGACAGACAAAAATTGTTTTTTTTTTTAATGTAAGTACCGTATATTATTTCAAAGTTATAATGAAACAATTTTTTACGGATTTTATCGCGGTTTATTAAGATTTTTACAAGCCCGACGTTTCGGATACTTTACAGCAACCATGGTCACGGGTCAAAGTTTTTACCGTACTCGTCAATATCGGCTTAGCTGTTTCAGAGATTAACCGGAACAAACAGACAGACAAAAATTGTTTTTTTTTTTTTTAATGTAAGTACCGTATATTATTTCAAAGTTTTTACCCGCGACTTCCTGTGCATGTAAGAAGTATTTCTTTAAATCTTGTTTTTCAAATAATATGGCTCCAATTAACAAACAATTATAATTTATATTACATACAGGATACACTATTCATTTGAAAGGCGTGCAATACAAAGTTGCGATTCTCATAAGGATTCGCATCTTGTAATAGATAGCGTGATCTACATTTTGTGTTAGCGCCATCTAACGCCATCGGTCTCAAACTATCTCCATATCAATTTTCACTCTAATCGGTTCAGTGGTTTAATAAATACACAGTCCCGGCGTTTTACCTGCACAACTCCCGTTCCCTTGGGATTTTAAGGATAACAACTATTTATGTCCTACGTTAGGTTTCAAAGCATCTTCATATCAAATTTCACCCAAATCCGTTTCGTGGTTTAGAAGATAGACAGTCCTGGGGTTATCCCCGCATATTTCCCGTTCCCGTGGGATTTTCAGGATAACAACTATTTTATATCCTACGTTAAGTTTTAAAGTATCTTCATATGAAATTTCACTCAAATCTGTTCCGTGTTTTAGAAGATAGACAGCCTGGACGTTTTACTCGCATAGTTCCCGTTCCCGTGAGATTTTCAGGATAAGAACTATTCAAAGTCTTACTTTAGGTTTCAAAGTATCTTTATATCAAATTTCACTCAAATCTGTGCCGTGGTTTAGAAGATAGACAGTCCCTGGGTTTTACCCGCATATTTTCTGTTCCCGAAAGATTTTTAGGATAAAAACTATTTTAAATCCTATGTTAAGTTTCAAAGTATCTTCATATCAAATCTCACTTAAATCTGTTCCATGGTTTAGAAGATAGACAGTCTGGAGGTTTTACCCGCATATTTCCTATTCCCGTGGGATGTTCAGGATAACAACTATTTTATATCCTACGTTAAGTTTTAAAGTATCTTCATATGAAATTTCACTCAAATCTGTTCCGTGGTTTAGAAGATAGACAGTCCCTGGGTTTTACCCGCATATTTCCTGTTCCCAAAAAGATTTTGAGGATTAAAACTATTTTAAATCCTACGTTAAGTTTCAAAGTATCTTCTCTAATATATAAAATTTCCATGTCACAATGTTAGTTACCTTACTCCTCCGAAACGGCTTTACCGATTTTTACCAAATTTTATATGCGTATTCAGTAGGTCTGAGAATCGGCTACTATCTATTCTTCATCCCCCTAAGTGATAAGGGTGGTCAACCCCTCAAATTTTAAAAGTTAACGCGGGCGTAGCTGCGGGCAACAGCTAGTCTTTATATAAAATTTCACTTAAATCTATTCCGTGGTTTAGAAGATAGACAGTCTGGAGGTTTTACCCGCATAGTTCCCGTTCCCATGGGATTTTCAGGATAAGAACTATTTTATATCCTACGTTAAGTTTTAAAGTATCTTCATATCAAATTTCACTCAAATCTGTGCCGTGGTTTAGAACATAGGCAGTCCCGGGGTTTTACCCGCATAAACCCCGTTCCCGTGGTATATCCGGGATAACAACTATCCTATGTCCTTTCTCGGGTTTCAAACTATCTTTGTGCCAAATTTCTTCCAAATCTGTTCAGTGGTTTAAGCGTGAAGAAGAGACAGACAGACAGACAGACAGACAGAGTTACTTTCGCATTTATAATATTAGTAAGGAAGTAAGGATATATCCATTTTGTTGTGTCTGGGCTAGTATTGTGTGTGTATGTATGTGTGTGAGGTGAGTGTGTGCATGTGTTTGTATGTTCTGGCGTCAGTGTTCATTCAAATATAATGATTTAAATTTAACCACGTTAACTTAGCCCCGTAGTAAGTTCTTAAGAACTCATGTTACGGGAACCTAGAGCGAAAATAATAAAAAACATATTATAATATTATATACGTCCATCGGTGCAGACTATATATTCATTATATAAATTGTCTGCAATTGGCGGGATAAGACGTGACGAAGTGACCAAAAAAAAAGAGGCTTATGTTGTTAGTGGACGGAAAAAAGTGATAGTGATGATGAAACATGAAAACCTAATAAACCCGTTGTGTGTAACATTACACTTGTTTCCTCGACTGTATCCAATTTGGATTGTCTTATTTAGTGCATAGTAAATTTCGTTGCAAATTTGATTTGCCTTAGAGGCGAGGTACTGTCTTCTGCACTAGTGTTTTATTATTTTAAATATTTAATAAAATAAGTAAATCATAATATAAAGTTATTGTAAATCTATACACTTGTTTATTTTATGCTATTTTTGACACGGAAAATGGCCTTTATTTTTGGAAATACCTACTTCCCGATTATTAACGATTCTTTTAAATCATGAATAAGGAAAGCAAAAGGTCCTTTGAAGTTATATTAGTTCCTTAGAATTCTTTTATCTCCAAAGCTAGAGGAGTAATCTTTTGTAATAAATCTACCTTTGTACACAATATTGTTTGATTCCGCCGCTTGTTCTATTTTATTAATATTTCATTACTTTCTGTTTGTTACATTTTTTGTTCGGCTGAGATTTTATATCATTTTGGTCATTATATAAAATGGATAATTTAATATCACTAATGTTGAAATACGTTTATTTTGGTTTGAGAAACACAGGTATTATGTCGTTTTTTATAGCATAGGAGGGCAAACGAGCAGCAGCCATTTGGCGACTACCGACGCCTATACACATCCGCATAACCAATAATTATGCAGATGCGTTGCCCTCCTTTTCCTTATCCCCCCAATGGGCCACCGGAAACTCGCAAGCCGCACGATATGCGACAGGATAGCTGTCACTTGACGCCGGTGTTATGTGAGTGAGAGGTACCAACCCGGTCGTGCCCGTCCAATTCGGCTGCAAAGCAGCATGGCACTACCTCTTGCAATGTCTTATCGATAAGATGAGACGTTGATCTTCGTGCGATCCTAATAGGACGCTAGGTTAGCGGGAGATCAGCTGTCTTGGCATTCATTGAAAAAGATACACATACTACGACTGGAAGGAATAAGTTTGATGATGATGAAATACAAATAAGAAATGCAAATGTTGATTCTTTGAGACTTTAATGATTTATGTCTATTGTTGTATTATATTATATATGTATTGTTTATTCAAAATTCAACCCTTAAGACACTAGTATGTCTTAAGGGTCGAATTTTGACTAAAATATTTCCAACTTTTAATTACTCTATTTAATAGCAATAAAACAACAAAATCATTAGGCAAGCTGAAGAGCAAAATACGATAAGGTGCATATACGATAGATATTTTGGGAATACGTGGTATAATTTGTGAAAAACGAAAATTAATGTTTGATCATCATAAAACAATCTTTCTTTCACATTAAAATAATTAGTAATAATATGATTATTGGAATAATTAATCATACTTAAACCGCTCCCATGCTACCGATGACATATGCGGCTTACTAATGTATTTACCGATATTTCAGACATATAATAAACCATTTAAAACATGTCTACTATAATGATACTATGAGCACCATCATCATTATCATTATCATTATCAATATCATTATCATTATCAGCTATTGATCGACTGCTGGTCAAGACCAGTTTTTGTCGACAAAAAAAACCAATGTTTTTTAAACTTTTCGTTTTTTAAATATATTATGCCATTTTAAGACCTATCCTGAGACATAAGATGTTAAGTTTGACTTTGTTTGACTGGCATGTTGGTCTAGTGGTTAGTAACCCTGACTACTAAACCAGAAGGTTGTGGATTCGATCCCCACCCAGGACAAATGTTTGTGTAATGAGCATGATCGTTCTGTGTCTGGGTGTAATTTATCTATAATATGTATGTATTTAGAAATATATAAGTATGTGTCAGTTGTCAGATTGTCATAAGAACAGGCTCTGCCTAGTTTGGGACCAGATGGGCGTGTGTGTTGTCCCAGCAAAAAAAAGTCTCGGTGCCAGTAATTACACTGCCTGTCTTGTCCTTCTCCCCAAAACACTGCGAATCTGTTTCATGGAAGAAACAAACAAGATGATGGTACCGAAGCAGACGTGAGCGGCAAAGCGCTGTGCTCAGTTACCATGAGACATGAGATGATAACTCTCGGTGCCAGTAAATACACTGCCTGTCCTGCCTTTCCAAAAAATAAACAGGATAGTGTTTTTCAATCCTCTGCCATTCTGACCCTAAATCGTCTGCTGATCGTGTGATCATTAAAAACTAAATTACATGTAATTTTACAGAACTGGTCGGACGTGGCGCAACAGGAGCAGACATCATGCATGGTGCTGGTCATATGCATGCATTACTTCTATCTCACCAACTTCTTCTGGATGCTCGTTGAAGGTAACAGTACAATTATAGCATTACTTTGTATTTCTACAGACTTCTGGAATTAACCAGACCATTAACCAGATGGGAAGATGATCGTACATTGGCCGGTCCGTATTGGATGCGACTGGCGAGGGATCGGTCGTGTTGGTGGTCGCGAACATGGACGAATTTACCAGGATCTAACCCTTATAAGCTAAACCTGCTGAGTGGAAGTCGTTAGCTCGTAGCCAACTAAGTGGAAAGTTGCCAGAACACGGTAAAATTTAATAAACAGGAAAGGTTTAATTTTATGCTTTAAAATGAAATCTCTAAGGAGATCATCACCCCATCACGCTGGAGGTCGCTGGTCTACCAATCTTTTGTCTTCCCAAACAATGCCTCCATACCATAGTATTTTATGCCCTATTATAATCATCATCATCATCATCATCATCATCAGCCTCTATCCGTCCACCAGTGAACATAGGCCTTAATGAACGTCAAGACGACCGATCCCTTGCCACTCGCATACACGGCCACTGCACGCAGATCGTCTTCCCACTTATTTAATGGCTTTTTTTTTCTTTAACGCCGGGAAATGCTCTGAGGCCGCCCGCTGGGGAGTGGGTCTCCCCACGCGGGTATGTGGGACTCGCTGCGCCCGACAGCTGGAAAATGGACGCAGCTCTACCCACTAAAACCCGGCGAGTGCCACCAATGCCGCTTTTGGTGAGGTGCCCCGGATCTAGAAAACAAACAGGGCAACTCGACGGCTAGTCAGTCCCGCAAGGGACCGACGCCACCTCCACAGAGGGGTTGTCCCGCACCACAGAACAATCCCTCCCTACGTCGGGACAGTACAATGGGGTGAGGTTCCCATCCATTACTGAGCCCCACCGCCACGACAAGGCCTGAACCATGGTGGGGACCTAGTTAACGGCTGACTATGTCATATTGGCCTTTAAATTCGAATCGTATTTTCAAAGAAAACTCATACATAATACATAATTTCAGATAATTTGCCTTCTGGAATGTAAAATTTAACATCTTACACAAATAAGTGGTTGTTATTCGCATAGTTAGAATTTATAAGCATTAAGGGAGTTGACCCAAAATACCTTACCCTTAATAAAAATTATAATTTGAATATATACATCGAAAAGGCCTTTAAGTGTAGTCAACGATTATAACTAAATATGGTATAATAATAGCTAACTATGAAAATTATTATTTTATTATACCTGCTATTTCCCACGATTTCAAATGCCCTTAAAATTAAAAAAAACTCTAGAATTAATAGCATATAACTTCCTCTTAAATTAGACATAGTTTTAAATGGCAAAATGGCAAATAGTTTTTTATTAGTATAGATTACTAGTTTACACAAACACACACACACACACATGCACTCACGTACACGGTGTTTCCGTGTATATGACAATATTCTAAAATAAATGTATGAAAGTATACTAAAAAGGGTTACTTAAAGCAAAGACAAATACTACTGGGCCTGTAGACAAAGTGACATCGCTTTGTAGCCGAAATTCGTTATCGTCTTTGAGATAACGATAATAATTTTCTAGCCAATGATCAATCAAAGATCGTGATAGTGCAACGACAACAACTGTGAAGTGTCAACAAAGTTCGACAAGAAGTGTCAAATCGGACCAAAAAATTAAAATTAATTTCTATGTAAATAGACCTCATACACACTATAACCAAAAAATTGTGAAAATGTTGCCCTCCATGGCCCACGCCCACGGATAATGAATCAATATCAATAATAAAATAACATTGTTTGACATAAGTGTTCGATAACCAATTGACAGTTTATGATTTTGTTACGAATTTTAACATTGTCTACCAACTTGCGATAACGATAACGGGTGACATAATTGACGACGGCTTATGTCAATGCCATACATTTTATTCTTTTCGAACTTCGTTATCGTTTTTTTAATGTTACTTTGTCTAAGGCCTCTGGTTACGAGAAGTTCCTGACTCTCTATAGCCATAGAGCCTCTCTCAAATTCGATACTCATCAAATCTCGTTCTCTGGGCAATATTGAATGTCACACCCTGGGCACATCGATTGTCCTATTACAGTGGATATTGGAAACGACATCTCAATATAACTATTGAATACTGGCAACCGCTTCAATTTTACCATATATTCGTTTTAACTTATTGATACACATAATATATACATGTTCATTAAATAGATATCATACACATGTTTTATATACAATCACAATGAAACGAAAAAAAGAATGTTTAAGTCATAAAGAACTATAAAAAATATCCAAATCACATTTATAGTATTTGATGACTGATTGTCATCGTTTATAATAACTACAAAAGATGTTTGAGGAGCTGCAATAAAAGAAAAGACATGTGAAGGCTAAAATAATAGTTTAAAAACCTCAATTCAGTTTGTTGGGCAGTAGCATATAAGAATTAACCGGTGGGAGGGTAGCGCTGTGCCGCGCTCCCGGCTGCATGGGTACCACCATCTTGCTTGTTTCTCCCGTGAAACAGCTTTGCTGTGTTTCGGAGAGAAGGGCAAGACAGGCAGTGTACCTAATTACTGGCACCGAGACTTAACATCTTATGTCTCAGGATAGGCAACACATAGATGAGTTGCCTAGGCTCGTTCCAGGTAAACTAGTTTATGTTCATGGGCGACGTCGACCACTTACCATCAGGTGGCACGTTTGCCAGTTTGCCTATCCAACTAACACAAAAAAAAAAACTTTCAATAATATACAAAATGATGTGTTATAACATATTGCACCTATCCTATTTTAGTTAATCAAACATTTCTTCCTGTGCCTTTTTATGATAGTTGGATTGCCTAACTGACAGACGAGCTACATGATGGTAAGTGGTCAGCGTCGCCCCTGAACATAAACTAGTTTACCTGGGACTAGCCCAGGCTACTTATTTATGTGTTGCCTATCCTGAGACAAAAGATGTTAAGTCTCGGTGCCAGTAATTATACTGCCTGTCTTGCCCTTCTCTCCGAAACACAGCAAAGCTGTTTGAAGGGAGAAACAAGCAAGATAGTGGTACCCAGCCATTAGCGTGGCACAGCGCATCCTCTTCCACCGGCCCCAAAATGGTTCAGGCCTTGACGTAGCGGTGGAGCTCAGTAGCCTAGGGTCAGCCCAGCATCTTGGGCGAAGCTAATTGAGTCGTGGGGGCTCTTTGTACCCCTCTTATAAAAATAGGGGACAAAAGAGCAGGGGACAAGGGGCGAGGACGGGAACCTCACTCCATGTACTGTCCCGACGTTGGGAGGGGTTGTTCTGTGGTGCGGGACAACCCCTCTGTGGAATTGGCGTCGGACCCATGGGGGACTGACTAGCCGTCGAGGTGCCCTGTTTGCTTATTAGATCCGGGGCACCTCGCCAAAGGCGGCATTGCTGGGACTCGCCGGGTTTTGGTGCGTAGAGCTGCGTCCACTTACCAGCTTTCGGGCGCAGCGAGTCCCACATACCCGCGTGGAGAGACCCACTCCCTGCGGGATGCCTCAGAGCATTTCCCGGCGTTAAATTAAAAAAAAAACCCTCCCATCGGAAAAACTCCTCCTGAATTGCTCTGATTATTGTAATGGATTATTGGAACTATTGTATAGATATCAAGTGTGTGAACTTTGATCGAGCTCCATTCTTACGCAAGTCAGCAAACAGTTCTACTAAACTTTCTCACAAACAAATTCCATCTAGAGCAAAATTCACCAACAAGAATAATATACCCAAATCTTGACCCCATTCCAAGGGCAACATTACCAATAATCTTCAAAAGAATCCCATCGTATCCTCACAAACCCGAGTTATATTGAAGCACACCTATTTTAATATTCGTAAAACCCTTGTCTTTACCTAAAAATCCTTAAATAAACTAAACTACACTTACATATGTAAGAGCTTAAAGGGTCGAGTGAGGACAACCCTTTTCAATATATTTTAAAATGGTTATTTGGGTCATATTTACTCGAATAAATCTTAGCTATAGAAATTCTAAGGGCTATTTTAGCTTCCCTTTATGATTCTATGGCTGTAGAAAACGTTTGCGGTTTGTATATTCTGTGAAACCCTATATAAATGGTAATAAAATAATGGGGGGTTTTTCGCATATATTCTATACCACATACAGAAAGGAGAAAATCCTTTGAACTGATTTTAGGAGAGAAATGTAACTAAGGAGACAACTTTCAATCAAGAAGCCTATGTTTAGTTGTGAGGAATAGAGAAGTAATATTGTGTTTTGTATAAAAACAAATTCTGCAGGATTTGTGCAATGACACTGCGCCGATTCTGCGCTCTGATTGACTGACGGCCATTGATGAATGATTGGTCGACTGACGTACATACAGATCACTGGTTGCTTGATTTGCTATTTTTGCAGTGACACATCACTGACCAGTTTCGGAATTTTTACTCTAATACTCTATCCGGTTATATGCTCGATGGAATGATAATGATGATAATGATGATATTGACACATTCATAAGAATCTTTTGTAAAGAGTACAATTTGCTAACATTGCCAAACTTGAAGTCTTCATACTCGTATCTGATGTACACCAAATATCATACAAAATGTGCCCTATAAAGTCATCATCATCATCATCAGACTATCTGCCCACTGCTAAACATAGGCCTCCCTCAAAGAACGTCAAGATCCCTCGCCACTCGCATCCAACACGGACTGTACGGAGATCGTCTTCCCATCTGGTCTGGACGACACTTCGTCTACCCGAACGCGGCGTCCACTCTTGAACCTTATTGGCCCATCGGCCATCCGTTCTCCTGAGTGTGTGTCCAGCCCACTGCCACTTCAACGAGCTTAATATTTGCGTGAAATCGGTATAACATAGCTCTATTATATATCAATGTACATTAATGAACACGGTAATAAGGCATTCTGTTTACAGGTCTATATCTGTACATGCTGGTGGTGGAGACGTTTACGGCGGAGAACATCAAGTTGAAGGTGTACACAACTATAGGGTGGGGTGAGTAACCGTTAACGTGGACGCACAGTAGTTGAAATAAACGCGCCTTGTGAACGTGTTACTGTAGTTATATCTCAGGCGATTCCGATATTCTCATAGTCTTGATATCGCCGATATAGGAGATTGAAGAAAAACTTGTCGAAAACCGTTTTGCACTTATGTATATGTCAGTTATCTTACTTAACTAACAGATTATGAGATGTTTGATCAAATCATCGAGCATTTAACAGTAATAGAGCGGTAATGTTATGTATTTTGTATCAAAACAAATTCCGCCAAATTTTTTCTACGACGCTGCGCCGATTCTGCGCTCTGATTGGCCAACTAATGCCATTGATGGATGATTAGCCAATGGGACGTACATACAGATCACTGGTTGGTTGAATTGCTATTACGTCAATGACGAATGTAAGAGTTTTCAGCTCACATTACCATATTATACGGTTAAATGCTCGATGGATCAAGTGTACGTCAACCCTAACTCTGCAGAATGTCCTCCACACATAATGTCGCGGTCACCCTAAAGACTTCCACTATTATGACATACTACAAGATATATGAGTGTCGGTATTCTGGTTATCATCATTTGGTTTTTATCGTCCTATCGTGGGCTCCTCCAGATTACACTTGTTTTATAAGAGGAATTTGTTCATTGTTATCGAATGTTTTGAAGTAATTGTTTTTTTTTTTTAAATTCTTTATTCACTTTTAACATACTCTTGTAATTCTTATCAACTAATCGCCAAACTATTCAAGCAGTTTGTATTTGAATCTATGTAATTGTGCAAAGACAAAATAGTACTTTTTCTGTTTGTTTCACGAACGCATAAATTGTATTTCTAGTTTAGAATTGATGAAATTTTAACTATAATTAAAAATGTTTAATAAGAGAATAAAACATTAGGAAGATGCTTTAGGTCGAATTTGACCCTTGGACCCTTGTTTCAATTAATAATGTATTGTACCAAAATTTACCTCTTAAAGGGCTAATTCCTTTCATGAATTTATTTTTTATAATATACGATTTTGGATAGACGAAAGATGGTTTGAGTGATAGTGATTATAACAGTGAAGTAAAATTGGGTGATTCCGGGGTACCGTACGGTATCGTGGGCGGCAGCCACTGCCCTGGCCGGTGACCCCCTTGGGAACTCGTGGCGGAGGTTCTTGCCGAGACGCACTCCTATGTCTCGAATAGGATGTCTCTCGGCGAGAGCCTCACATTGGAATGGTATGCCAAAAACCTAACGGCTGCTCTGTGTCCGGTCCTCGAGCGGTGGATGCGCCGTAAGCGCAACCTTCTCACCTTCCGTCTCACACAGGTGCTCACCGGGCATGGTTGCTTTGGTGAGTACCTGTGACGGACGGCACACAGGGCCGGTGACAGTGTGTCACGATTGTGGCGCGGCGGTGGACTCGGCCCAGCACAACCTCGAGGTGTGCCCGAGATGGGCGGTGCTGCATCGCGATCTGACATCAGTCATCGGAGGGGACTTGCCTCTGCCGGGCATCATCACCGCGATGCTCGATGACGACGAGTCCTGGACGGCGATGGTCTCCTTCTGCGAGGCAGTTATGTCTCAGAAGGTGGTGAGTGAGGTGGCCGCCGACGAGTCCTCCCCCGTGGGCGACAAACGGGGGTGCGTAGGAGGCACTACTTAATGCGCCTCCAGTAACGCCCCTGTGCTCGTGTCGGGTTCAGGATGGGAACCTGGGCCCAGTATGACAGGACGTCGTGGGGACTGCTTAGTAGCAGCTGGGCAGTCCCCCCTTACGAGGAGTTGTTTGGTCTTCGCTGGGGCCAGCCAGCTGAGGTAATCCCGTTGAATGCAGATCCGGGACCCTCAAAATGCGGCTGAAGGTGCTTGCAGTGGTTTTAGTTTACGGGTAGGGCACTCCCAGGTGCTAGTCCCACATAGGGTCAGGATCTACCCGAGACCCTGACCCTATGTGAAAAAGCATTTCCCAGCGATAACAAAAAAAAGTGAAGTAAAATTGTGATACTATTATAGCAAATTAGTACATACTGTATTTGTCCTCAGTGTAACTATTGAATATTTATTCAATCAATATAGATCGGGATCATTCATCTTGGAGTTCATTGAGTGAGGCCTATGTTCAGCAATCGATGATAGTGGTTGATGATGTTAAGAATATAGATTAGCCGCCGTAGGAAAACATCGCGGGGAAATGCCTGATGAAAGAAAAGTATTTGAAGGTATGAGAAGTTCACCAACTCACTGGAGTAGCACATAGGAAACTATGGCTCAACACCTGAACTCGAGGAGGAGAAAAATGCCCAGCAGTGGGACAATTTAAGATGATGATGATGACGATGATCTATATTCTATATCTATCTATCTTCTATATTCTTATCTATTTAAGATTTTTATTATGTAATACACATATTTGATACACATCCATGACCCAGGAACATAGAAAACTTTTTGTTCCCAGGTGGGATTCGAACCCGCTACCTCCTTGAGCGCCAACGTGCTAACCATTAAGCCAGAGGTCGTCAAAGCTAAAAGATAGCCCTTATGAGGATGCTAACCGCCTTCTTTGTTTAGGAGCTCCGGCCATTTTCATCACAATCTGGGTGATAGCAAGATGCTTCGTCTATGTAGTGCCGTCTACTGGACCGGATGGGGTAAGTTACATTTTATCCATCACCGAAAATAAGGGTCCTGATTTTAACAATATATATTCGTTTTCTAATGTTTGCGCGAATTTCACTCATTATAATGAAACAATTTTACGGATTTTATCGCGGTTTATTAATTGTTTCATTATAATATATTATATTCGTACTTACGTATGATTTTGGTGAATCTGGCTATCGATTTGTTATTATTGTATGGATAACCAGCCACATTTTAACCGACTCCAAAAAGAGGAAGTTGTCCGTAGTTGGATCACATTTTTCTAACGTTTTACTTTCAATAGTATGACAAAGACAGTGGCTAACAAAATGGTGAAGGACTATCGTCGTATACAAACGTGACTTGATAAAGTGTGAACGCGTCAAATTTTAAGATTTTAATAACCTATTGAAATGAGGGTGTTTTAGGGAGAAATATCTGAAAATCACGGAGAAGAGGTTTGAGTCGAGGGTACGTTTTTGCAGTCTTTTTTTTCGGAATGATCTATGCTAATGACGCAAAGGCCCTAATGCTTCATCGGATTAGTGTGAGCCGATTTGGCCCACTTATGGTTTATTATTAGTGGGGGATTGCCCCTCGCCAACCGTGTAGTCGTCGACCACACAGCCTCCTGGCGTCGGATTTGAGTTCAATTAGGATGGAGCTATCGAGGGCAGTCAGAATCACCCAAATCGGCTTCCGGGATTAAGAGCCGTGCCTCCCTCTTCCAAAAGTTTTAATTACCATTTCAAACTTGGCAATTCAAACAACTCCTTAATCAACAGTATAATATTATTATACCAGTGAACTGTGGGACATACAAGGGTTGATATTGTTATTAGTATTATACCCAACACTAGAGTTTTATTAACATAAACAACTTAAAGTAGCTGCTCCTAGTGAATCGGTGTATACATCTTGGAATTCTTTAGAGGAGGCCTAGCAATGCGGCAGTGGCATGCTGCTTTGCAGCCGAATTGGGCACGACCGGGGTGGTACCTCTCGCTCACATCATACTCGCTTAAAGTGACGAAGTTATGCTGTTGCGTTTTATGTGTCTTGTGAGTTTTCGGTGGCCCATTGGGGGGGATAGGGAAAAGGAGGGCAACGCATCTGCATAATCTCTCGTTGTGTGGATGTGTATGAGCGTCGATAGTCACCAAAAGCGAGCGCTCGTTTATATGCTATAAAACAAAGTCTTTTTAATTTATTCTATGCGTGTATTTTTCATTTTTTTCTTGAGGCGTTCAAAGCATAGCCCGTTTCATTTTTAGCGGTTGCGAACTTAGGTGTTTTCACCCAAATACGGCGAAAAAGGCATTTTTGTACTTCATTGTACAAAAAACGCTACGCTTACGCTAAAAATGTAGGCTTATTTGACCTCATTTTGGGGATTAATATATTTGCAACTTAGTAACCCAGTATTTTAGGTTTGTGAACGCATTACTATGTTGCTACATTTAACTTTGATTTGAGTTGTAGTAAACTGCTGTAAACTTTTCTACAATCTATTGTATACCAGCTCCAACCAGTTTAGATTTTCTACAATTTAATAAAAGAACTTTTATAGTGATTCCACGCACGTATATCTTTAAGTTTTCTTTTTAAAACACATTGCGGATAGAAAAAATATGGAATTGTATTTCGGAATATAAAATATATTTAAATTATAATTTGACCTATATCGTAGAATATTTCTCTAAAACGAGTCGAGTGCATGAAACGTTCGACTTGTCTAGTGCTTTAGTTTTATTTTAAATATGTGATGATTTTTTGTGGAATTTAGCATCTATATATTATGTATCTTTAAAAGACTTGGATTTTTATTCGTCGAATATCTGAAATCATGAAAAAAAGTTATCAAAATCTGATCAGCAGTGGAAATCACGATTTTAGGCATCTGGATTATTGAATATGAATGGCAGCATTATGGTTTTAATTAGTAACAACATTTTGTATTTTCGTGTGTGACCAGGAACGCCATTTTTCTTGACTCATAGATATTAAAAATCTCAGCAAAACTGGCTCAAAATATTGTATACTATAATAAACATATAGTCTGTTTAATTTATTACAGAGGATTTTTATATTAATCTCAGAAGGCCTAATTCCAGGAGGATTTTTGATTATGATGTGAATAAATGATTAAAATATATATGAGGAATATAATACCGGGTGTATTTGGAACGCTTGCGAAAACGAAGAGGTATGATGGTGTTGGCATAGCCTGACATGATACAAGTGAAAAAAACGCGTTTTCTTTTTTTTTGGTTGCCTTTTTTATTTATTTATTTTGTATAATCCGGTTTAGTAAACATAATGTTACAGGAATTTGATGATAATGCCTTTAAATAATGGTTTTTTGAAAAAAACAGCAATGTAATTTGGTTTATGGTTCACGCCGGCTAGCGGACTGAATCAGCTGATAGCGTTCGCCGCATGCACGAGGTGAACGAACTCCCGCACCGCCCACGCGCGTCTTCAGTGCGCCCGGCCCGCTAGTCGCGCGTCTCGCGGTTAGCATGAGTGCATAATGTGTATACATACATTGCGGGTTTGCAAAATACACAAGTCCTAAAATTTTCTTTAAAAAACGTTTCTGAGATAAATGTTTATATGCAATATATAGTATATAAATAGTATATTATTAGGGTTTAATCTTCGCAAGCGTTTCAAATACACCCGGTATATGTATGATTAGCGCCAGAAATGTAATACGTACGTAGGTATCAATTTATCATTCGTCAAAAGACCGCATGTTGCTACTTTTCGACGGACCGCCATTTCGATGAAATTACTTTTCTCATTTCTTCGCCAAGTTGTCAAGTCTTCTAATTTTGGCTCCGGGATTGTATTTTTGTTTCGCGTATTTTTTTTTTTTTTGATAAATGTAGTGTTAAGTGTTATTGTATAAGAAAATATAAATCATTATACCTTATTATAATAAGATAGGCGGCTATGATTTTAAGTTAACATGGTTATTTTATTTACTAAAATGATTTAAAACGGGATTACCATGTTTTTCACTTTTATTTTTGTAAGATAGGGGACTTTACGAAATTTCATACATAATATAAATCATGACATTGAACAAGAAGTGTTGGTCGAGGGAAGACGATCTCCGTGCGGTGGCCGGTCCGTGTTGGATGCGAGTGGCAAGGGATCGGTCTTGGCGTTATTCAATGAGGCCTATATTCAGCTGATGATGATGATGATGATAATCGAATAAGATAGGACTATGACTATAACGTTTGTGCCCACACCACGTTGCGCCATAGCGCCATCGGTGAGCTGAGGCCTAACACATTCATCGCCTGATTTCGAGGAGGAGACCCGCAATGGGACATATACGTGTCTAATGATGATGTTATTGTTCAGCTGGCGATCACCGGCGAGACGAAGATGTGTCTGTGGATCCACGAGCACCAGGTGGACTGGATCCATAAGGCACCAGCGCTGATAGGCCTCGCGCTAAACCTCTTCTTCCTCATCAGAATTATGTGGGTACGTATACGACGTTCCATAATTATTAAAAAAACCATATAAGTGCAAATCTAACTCGCGCACTGAAGGTTATGAAAAATGTGTTATTATATGTATAATAACAACAAATTATCCATTTGCAGATATATTCCTTCACTTCTGCAGTAAGACCTAGCTCCATATCATATATCATGGTTATATTTGTCAATGGATCTCTTTAGCTTTTATTTGACAGACCGACATACGGACAGACTGCCAACAAAGTAATCATATAAGGGTTCCGTTTTGTCATTTTGAGGAACTGAACTCTAAAAATATCCGTCACGGGACGTCCTGAAACATCTGCATATTAAGGCGCGACTCCACCGCGGCGCACGCAAAAGCTACGAGCGTGTGTTAAAATGTCAATTGCAAGATTTCAATTAATACGAAGCGTCTCTGTGGGTTGCAGTGGAAATAGTCACATACATTTTCTTGTAAAGTTATACTTTACAAACGTGCGTAGCCTCTCCGTGCGCCGCGGTAGAGCCGCTCCCTGAAGTCAACATAAATCTTAATTAATACGAACCTATAAGATGGAATAAATACGCGCGGCATGTCAGCGTCGTGCCTTTTAGAGTCACGGCGTTCGAGAGGATTTTACAGCCAAGGCGTGTCAAAATATGTTTCACGTCCTCTCAAAGAAAAAACCTCTGTGGCTCAGTGGTTAGCACGTTGGCGCTCAAGCCGAAGGTAGCGGGTTTTAATCTCGCCAGGAAACAAAAAGTTTACTGTGTTCCTGGTCATAGATGTGTATTAAATATGTGTATTATATAATGAAAATCTTAAACATATTTATAATATTAAAGTATTAAATATATTTCCGTTGTCTGATACCCGTAACACAAGTTCTTCGAGAACTTAACACGGGACTAGATTTACGTGTTGTTAAAGCATCCATAGATGTTATTATTATATTATTATTATTTTCTCAATTCAATAATAAAGAAAATCAGCTCAGCTAAGCAATTAATAACTAAATGTCTAATAGGAAGACATTAACGACCAACGTTCTGCAAGCTGAACGCCCTACTTAATAAAGTCCAGAAATCCTCCCATTAGTATTACGACGTACCTAGATTATCCCGGGGACTGGAAATCGTATAACTTTTAGAACTTGTAACTTATAACTCTGGATTGCACAACTCAGAGAAGCTTACGTATTATAAACATTTGTATCCTTATTATATATTTAATTTATTTGTATATATTATATGAAGTAAAAAACACGAAGGAACTATCAAAAGAATGAAAGGAAAAACCATATAGTGGCACCGACAGACGTTGTCCTGTACAAAATATATATTTTTTGTGAATCTTAACCATCCTCGAATCCCCTTGAACTCAAACAAAAAATTTCATCAAAATCGATCCAGCCGTCCAGGAGGAGTTCAGTGACATACACACGCACACAAGAAGTATATATAAATAAAGATTTAATAATAATTATATTATTAATTATTCTGTACGTTCTCGTGTCACTTCTAGTGTTTTAACCGGGGGTGGTTACTCTTTTCTTTTTTTTTTCGCCGGGAAATGCTCTGAGGCATCCCGCGGGGGAGTGGGTCTCCTGTTTACCATTTTTTTTTCTTTTACGCCAGGAAATGCTCTGAGGCATCCCGCCTGGGGAGTGGGTCTCCCCAGGTGGGTATGTGGGACTCGCTGCGCCCGAAAGATGGTAAATGGACGCAGCTCTACCCACTAAAACCCGACGAGTGCCGCCTTGGTGAGGTGCCCCGGATCTGTTAAGCTAACAGGGCACCTCGACGGCTAGTCAGTCCCGCAAGGGACCGACGCCACCTCCACAGAGTGGTTGTCCCGCACCACAGAACAACCCCTCCCAACATCGGGACAGTACAATGGGGTGAGGTTTTCACCCTCACCCCTTGACCCCTGCTCTTTTCCTATAAGGGGACCCTCTTCTTATAAGAGGGGTACAAAGAGCCCCCCCGGTTCAATTAGCTTCGCCCAAGGTGCAGCGGCTCACCCTAGGCTACTGAGCCCCACCGCTACGTCAAGGCTTGAACCATGGTGGGGGTCTCCTGTTTACCCTGATTTTTTCGTTGGTAGCTCCACTATGTTTAATATTGACCAATTGAAACGATTTTTAATCATAAAATTGCTCCAAACTAGTTTCTCCATAATTCCGCAGGTGCTAATCACGAAGCTACGGTCGGCTAACACCCTGGAGACAGAACAGTACAGGAAGGCCACAAAGGCCCTGTTAGTGCTGATCCCTCTGCTGGGCATCACTAACTTATTAGTGCTGTGCGGTCCCAGTGACGATTCGTGGTTCGCCTACGCCTTTGACTACACACGGGCGTTGATGCTGTCCACACAGGTAAACAATTAAGTTAACTACTAATTCAATATGATCATCAGCTTTTACTGATGAATATAAAATGAGCATATTGTATTGAGACATATGTGTGTTTTGTGTGTGCACAAAAATGTATAAGGTATAATGGTTTTAAGTTTAGTTGGTAGTCTTTTTTAGTTTGATCTCTTCTCTAAATTGTATTTTTGATATATATGGTAAATAATAAAAAAGTATTAGTAAACATTTAAAAATATATATTTTTTTTACATTTACATTTTCATAATTTCTTATTTTTTGGGTTACATAGCTAAAGCTATAGATTTTCGCATGAAATAAAAATAATACTTAAAAAACTAAACTTAAAAAAATAAAACTTGTCATTTTATGTATTTTTAATTAAAAAAGAAAATGACAAGTTTTTTGAGCATGCAAGCATCAGCCTGACTAATAATATTATGATTTACGGAAGATATAATACCATGAAAATCTTAATCATCTTTTTATTACAATATGATTTAAAATACACGTAATATTAAGGCTTGGATAAATTTATCAAATTTTTAATTTTTAAAACCATACAGTCTTTTAAAATTCCTAAACGTCGCACATGTGGCTTTCTTTGTGATATATACAGCAAAGGCATACGTAAACAGCCAAAAATGTTTGCGGTTTTGAGACTGCGGCCGTGTGACGTCACAGTGTTAAACTAAGCGACACATTTCATTACCTAAGTAGTCCCTATAATAATATAAAAATAATAAAGTTTTAATTGTTTTTTTAGAATTTTTACAACTATAATTTATGAATATTAAATTTAATAGTCGAATAAATTTAAAATTACCCCCTACCTGTATATAAACTTTCAACAGTTGCCTCTTCAGATGTTATTAGACGATAAAACTGATTTCTCTTAATCTTCGCTTTTAATGGTATTAAGTATGGATCTGGAGTATGTTTTATGTCAAAAGGAGGCAATTTAAGGCAAACGAGCAGTCAGTCTTATGGTGACTGCAGTGACTACCGACGCCCATAGACATCCGCACAATCAAAAGTTATGCAGATGCGTTGCTCTCCTTTTCGCTATCCCCCTAATGAGTCACCGGAAACTCACAAACCGCACGGCGACAGCACAGCTGTCACTTGACGCCGGTGTTAGGTGAGTGAGAGGTGCCACCCCTGTCGTGCCGGCACAATTCGGCAGCCACGACGTATTGCCAAACATAGTACAATGATACGTCGTTATGTATGGTTGTAAAGTATTTCTCTAATAAGTTTTTATACTGTTTAATATTTTCGATAAGTTATACTTAACTAAACAAATATGTGTTTGACGTTTTATTTGTGTTCTTAAAATATTATTTAACAAGCTCAAATGTTATCTTCGGTAACGTAAGAAGAGCTGAGTTTAATAAAAAGTTTTTATATTATAATTAAACTTTCCATCGACAGTTCATAAAATCTTCAAAATTAGTTGACTTATGAAAATGTTTGTTGGCCTTTCAAAGTTACGTTGACTTAATACAACAGCGAAAACGACTTTTAATAATTCCATATTCTCTGATTTCACTTCTTTATCCGACTTCAAAAAAAGGTTTACGTGGATATCAATGTTTCTATATTACTCGGTTTTATACTTCTTATTTTATTGAAATAATAAGTATGATAATATATATATTTTTTTGGTATCGCAGGGAAATGCTTTTTACGCATGTAGCCAGGATCTCGGGTAGATCCTGACCCTATGTGGGACTCGCACCTGGGAGTGCCCTACCCGTAAACTAAAACCACTGCGAGCGCCTTCAGCTGCTTTTATTTTGAGGGTCCCGGATAGACATTCAACAGGATCACCTCAGCGACAGGCTGGCCCCGGCGAAGGCCAGACTGCTCCTCTTAAGGGGGGACTGCCCGGCTGCTTAGACAGTCCCCGCGACGTCATGTCATACTAGGCCCAGGTTCCCATCCTGAACCCGATACGAGTACAGGGGCGTTACTGGAGGCGCATTAAGTAGCGCCTCCAGCGCACCCCCGTTCGTCGCCCGCTGGGGGAGGCCTCGTCGGCAGCCTCCTCTCTCACCCGCTCGTCGGCCTCCTTCTGCGACATTACTGCCTCGCAGAAGGAAACCATCGCCGTTCAGGACTCGTCATCACCGAGCATCGCGGTGATGACACTCGGCAGAGACAAGTCCCCTCCGATCCCCTCCGATCCCCTCCGAGTCAGATCATGACACAGCGCCGCCCATCTCGGGCACACCTCGAGGGTGTGCTGGGCCGAATCCACCGCTGCGCTACAATCGTGATACACTGTCAACGGCTCCCTGCGGGCCGTCCGGCACAGGCACTCACCAAAGCAACCATGCCCAGTGAGCACCTGTGTCAGACGGAAGATGAGGGGTTTGCGCTTACGACGCATCCACCGCTCAAGGACTGGATGCAGAGCAACCGTTAGACTTTTGCCGTACGGCTGTCGCGCCAGGTCCTCCCCCCACCTTCGTATTGATGCCTCTTGCCCTAGTCGGCGAACCCAAGGATCCCGTCCAGCGTAAGGCTCTCACCAAGAGACCTCCTATCCGAGACATAGGAGTGCGTCTCGGCAAGAACCTCCGCCACGAGTTCCCACGGGGGGTCACCGGCCAGGGCAGTGGCTGCCGCCCATGATACTGTACGGTACCCCCGGATCACTCTTAACGCGATCTGGGCGGATCACCTTACGGGTGCACCGTAAGTTGCCATACTTCGGCAGACTCCGGAGTATAGCTGCCTGCAGGTGGCACTGGGTCCTCCGAGGTTCGGGAGGAGTCTGCCCAGCGCACTTGCCGCCTTCACGACCTTCGAAGAAATGTGTGCCGAAGGTTCACCCTCCGTCAAGGATGAGCCCCAGATATTTGATATGGGGGCTCATTATGACCCTCACCCCTCCGATCTGGAGGGCAACCCCCGGTGGGGGTCCTTTCCACCCCGTCCCGCGGAAGAGAAGGGTTTCGGTCTTCTCAGGTCTGACCCGAAGCCCTAACCTCTCTATGCGGCTGATCACGAGGTCGAGTCCGATCTCGGCCAGCCGCGCCGACTCTTTATAGCCTCGTCCCCGGGCGTACACGAGGGTGTCATCCGCGTAGCATCCCGGGGAGGAGGCGGCCTCGCAGGACCCAGTCGTAGCCGATGTCCCACAGGATCGAACCTAGAACCGATCCCCGGTGGACACCGCACCCGACTCGCCACCACTCTACGGACCCACACCGGTTCTCGCAGGCTACCCTCCTCTCGGAGAGGTACACCTCCAACAGCCTCCTTCGATACAGGGGCACTCCGAAGTAATTCAGTGCCTCCCGTATCACACTGTGAGGGAGGCTGTAGAAGGCGTTCGCGATGTCCAAGGACACCGAATTTGAAGAAATATAAGTATAGCAATAAAATATCTCCAAAAGATTCACGTTACTATAAAACTACAAATCTAGTCCATTCAATGGCAGCCCCCGACGGATTATATTGGGTTTTATATTAAGTTCATAGGGACTTGAATAATATGTTATTGCCACATCTACGTCTTCAAGAACCAAATAGGTGCGTAGGGAAGTGCTATGAAAACTAATACTCTGTTGTTTAAATGTCGGGGTTTTTTAATTATTTTATCATTTTTCAAGTAGGTATGTTTTAACTGTCGTGGGTTTTTTTCAAAATTTTTAATTTTGCTTTTTATTTCTAACTTTTTATAGAGTATGCTCTATAAAACTAATTAATATTAAATATATAGAAGCTAAAATTAAATATATTAATGACTGCAGCGCCTTCAAGTGATTTAACACCGTATCATCTGTTTAAGAAACTTTACTGATCAACCACAAACCCTATAATGAATACCGCATGAAAATCGGACTAGATATTACTGCAGCGTCACCTAGTGAGTTAATACCCTAACACCTATTTAAAAATCTTCACTAATCAACCACAAACCCATTATTAAAAGCCGCATCCAAATCGGACCAGTAGTTTTGGTTTTGTAAAAACAATGTTTACTGCAGCGCCCCGTAGTGAGCTGTCACCGTAACACATTTTTAAGAACATGCAACACAATTTAAACCGAACCTATAACCGGAAACCACATCCAAAACGGACTTGGTAGTAGTTGCACAAACAAAATATTATGTTTTCTGCAGCGCCCCCTGTGGGGCTAGCATACGCGCACGACAAAATTGTATTACCCCTTTTCTCGTATTACTTAAATGAAATAATACGAGAAAAGGCGTAGACAAAATTTTGTCGTGCGCGCATGCTAGCCCTACTGGTGAATTTTCATCGTCATAAAAAATATATGAATATCCACCAATCAAGCCAGAACCCACCACTGAATGAAAACCGCATCAAAACAAATATTTACTGCAGCGCCCCCTGGTAAGTCGTAATTGTAACACCTATCTGATAACATGCACCAATTAAATCCAAACCCATAATTGAAAACCGCATCAAAATCAGACTAGTAGTTTTGGAGAAAAAATGCAGCATTAGTTTGTACAAATAAATGTTTACTGCAGCGCCCCCTGGTGAGTCGTCACCGTAACACATTTAAGAACTCGTACCACAATTAAAGCCGAACCTATCACCGAAAATCGCATCTAAAGCGGACTAGTAGTTTTGGTTTTCCATAAACAAACATTTACTTCAGCGCCCCCTGGTGAGTTTTCATCGTAGCACATAATACAAGAGCATGCACCGATCAAACCAGAACCCATCACTGAATTAAAACCGCATCAAAACAAATGTTTACTGCAGCGCCCCCTGGTGGGTTGTAATTGTACCACCTATCTAAGAACATGCACCAATCAAACCGAAACCCATCATTGAAATTCGTATCAAAATTAAAATAGTAGTTTTGGAGAAAAATGGCAACATTGGATTGTACAAAAAACGTTTACTGCAGTGCCCTCTAGTGAGTTATCAACTTAATATCTATCTAATAATATGCACCAATCTAATCCGAACCCATCTCTGAAAACCGCATCAAAATCGGACAAGTAGTCTTGGAGATAAGCGGCAAAATAGGTTTACACACACAAACTGCCTCTCACCCCAAACGCATATACAGTCTCCGTTCCGTCGCGGGTAAAAAATATCATTAACGATAAATTCGATAAAAAAATTGCAATTAAAATCATAGGTCAGTGATAGCAAAACTTTATTATTTAACTGTTATAACTTCTATTGAAATCTATAAAAAATATCTTTACATAAGCAGAAATTGTCATCAAATAGGTCATAGTACCAGGTCAAGGATAGATCAACAATGATGCCAGTAAGTACTGTCAACAGGAAAAGTCCGTCCGACACCACTTGAGTACCTTAGACTTTAATGGTGTTTGCTTCAAAATGGGCTTGAGCATACGACACACCTATTTTAAGGGTCATCCATATTTTACGTCACATGTTAAGAGTCACGCATGTCACCTTGAAGAAATTTTTGTGACATCACATTTCCATATCTAAAACAGGGTTACATGTAAATGACGCTCGCAGTGGTTTACGGGTAGGGCACTCCCAGGTGCGAGTTCCACATAGGATCAGGATCTACGCGAAATCCTGGCTAGATGCGTAAAAAGCATTTACAGCTTGGCAAAAAAGAGTATGACGTGGTGACAAGTGGAACTAATACAGGTGGACAATACTTGGCTGACAAATACTAGATTTTAAGTAAAGCTTAGTGTTTCACATTTATTTTTAACGATTTTATTAAATTAAATCATCTTGGACTAGCCATGCACGAAAATCCAGCTGGTTTCAGTCTAATAGAGGTTGACCAACCTTTGCCTGAATTGTTGAGGAATATTCTTTCTCATCTCCTGTATTTTACATACCGAGTGTATTTGGAACGCTTGCAAAAACGAAGAGGTATGATAGTGTTGGCATAGCCTGACATGATGCAAGTGAAAAAAAAACGCGTTTCTTTTTTTTTTTTTGGTTGCCTTCTTTATTTTATTTTTTTGTATAATCCGTTTTAGTAAACATAATGTTACAGAAATTTGATGATAATGCTTGTGACGTAACGTGACAACGTCATAAGAAAATGGAACGCCTCAAAGCGAGGTAACGCCGCATGCGTCATGTTTTTTCGTTCGTGCAGCCAGCTCCGTCGAATTATAAGACGTTGTCATGTTAAAAAACGGCAATGTAATTGGTGTATGGTTCACGCCGGCCAGCGGACTGCATCAGCTGACAGAGTTCGCGTGTATACATCCATTGCGGGTTTGCAAAATACGTAAGTCCTAAAATTTTCTTGATAAAACGTTTCTGAGATAAATGTAAGTCCCTTGCGGGACTGACTAGCTGTCGAGGTGCCCTGTTTGTTTGCTAGATCCGGGGCACCTCACCAAAGGCGGCATTGGTGGCACTCGCCGGGTTTTAGTGGGTAGAGCTGCGTCCACTTACCAGCTGTCGGGCGCAGCGAGTCCCACATACCCGCGTGGGGAGACCCACTCCCCCGCGGGATGCCTCAGAGCATTTCCCGGCGTTAAAGAAAAAAAGATGGACCTTAGAAAACAATAAGTGACAGTTTAATTATACAAACTAATAAGCAGGCTACAGTTAGTTTGATATATATCCGATGTCATAGTTAAGACAAGCGAAACCGACGCCATCCTGTCAATCGGAGGATTTAGCCTTAAATCCAGCGGATTTACTCTGATCCCACTGTCGCTATGATCGAACGGGAATATTATCAAACTGCTTCCCGCAACTTCTCGCGTAACTTGAGTATTAGATAACTTTTACGTTAGTAGCAGTTTTATCTGCATCATATTATAGATTAACGTATGAAAAGTAAATATTACAATTGCCAACTAACTTCTTTGCTCAATGGTCAGCGCGTTGGCTCTCAAGCCGGAGGTAGCGGGATCGAATCCCGCCAGGGAATAAAAAGTTTTCTGTGTTCCTTGGTCAAGGATGTGTATTAAATATGTGTATTATTTTCTTCTCAATAAACATTTAAGCTGAAAAAAGATCTTTTAACCAGTGCAATAACAGCTAGAAGCTTTATAAACGATGTAAAAAAGCGTCAAAATATACTTTAGGCTGTAGTAGAGGGTAAATTGTATTATTTAATACAGTACAGCTGCTTTAAGGCTGTATAAAGCCGAAATTATTACTTTTAGCTTGTAAAGAGCACCGAAAAACTCTAAAATACAGCGTATGGTGTAAAAAACCACTATCAGCAAGTTTATAAGACTAGAGCAGTATATCGGCTGAATAGTGCTCTAGAAATCTACTTTTGTATTGCCTAATGCTGTACAAGAACATTGAATATTGCTACCTTCTGGATATTGGTGTATAATTACTCTGTAGTACAGTCATCATGTAAGGCTGGATAATAGCTGTTCAATGGTTATCTAGGAAACCCTTAGAAAGCAAATTTCTGTATAAGAGTGTAATAATATGATGTCTGCTGCATAAGAGTTTAGTCTTACTCTATTGTAAAGCTAACGCGATAAGCGTAATTTTTATCTATTGTACAGCCCTCGGTGTTACAGTAGATGACTTTTACGTTAATAGTGTTTAAATAGAGAACTATGCAGCTTATCGAATATTTTAATGTCTAAGTCAAACTAGAAATGATATTTTTGCATAGTTAATTATATATATTGTGGCCAGTCTTACATAAGTACTGTATAAAAAATAAAAAAAATGTGTTATACTTTTAGTTATTTATTTCGACAATGACACGATCAGTCACAAAATTTTGTTTGTACCTAATACTAATTATAAGTTTTTTTCTCCCTCTTCTTTATCCAGATTTGTTTTTGGTTTGAAAATAACTTGTCAATATCTAGCTAGGTACCTGAATAATGAAGTACCTGAAATGAATAAACATTATAATTAAATAAAAAAAATCAAACAGCAGTGTGTCGGTACAAAACCTTAAATATTAAATGTGCTGTAAATACACCTACATATTAAACCTAATTAATAAATTACTTATGATTGCGTCATAACGACGGCTGTAAATCTAAAGTGCAAAAGTTAATGTAATCTCCAGTGTACATTGGATATACAGAATGGGTTTCTTTGCTTTCAATAGAACCCTGAATTGCTGTAATATTTACTAAACGTACTCTTTTAAGCAGCTACTATAGCAATTAAACTCTAAGGTACATCCGTCATTACTCTTTAGGCTGTTGTATATACTTAAATTACGGCTTTGTTACGCCAAAAGCTTTATAGTGGAGTACTAGAAGGGCAACAGCTGTATAATTGAAGACGCCATTAAACCATAACCTAAAAATTATGGTAACATAATTTATAACATATTTATATATATATTTTTGAAAAATTCGGCGATATTTACACATAATTTTACTTGTACACAATACAAAAGTTAATTTCTTTACTATTTAAGGCACTGCGGACTAATAAAGCTAGTCTGAATTTGGCTTACATGGTTCTTATTACACTTACACTTTCGTTATTATCTATTATTTCGAAAGCGCATGTGTTTTTGGCTTACTATTAGTATACATATCACGAAGAAGTAGCAGCCGCAAGCAAAATAACGACCATAAATTAAGAATGGGTACTTACCATACAGCAAAATAATATTTGTTCACTTCACAAATTAAAATATGGCCTCAGTGTGTCACTTATTGATCCGATCAATAAATTGTCTTTTAAAAATAAGTATATACGGAAGGAAATTCGACCACAAAGATAATTTTATTCTTATATTCAGACGTTTACAAGCCTGAGGCTGTATATAAGAATAAAATAGGTAAGATTTGAGAACAGTAGCTGTATAATGGTATCTAATTATGCTCTAAGTCAGCTATTACGCAGCTATTATACAGCTGTTAGACAGCTAGATCTACACTTAAAGCTGTATAATTTGGGGCCCAAATTGCGGATATAAGTGCTATATATCCGGATATACAGCCATAATACAGCCAACTTGTACAGCCTAAGCCCTTCAAAATGTCCATTGTACAGCCTTTGACAGCTGTTATACAGCTGTCAAATGCTATCTGGGTTAAATATATGTATAGTAAAAAACATTTTACAAAAAATTAAAACCGACTTCAAAAATACTAAACTAAAAAGTAATAAAATAACAGTTTCTTTAATATTTGTGCTTACAGCATATAATCAACTTAATCTTCTAC
Organism: Helleia helle; assembly: GCA_963853865.1. NCBI lineage: Eukaryota > Metazoa > Arthropoda > Insecta > Lepidoptera > Lycaenidae > Helleia > Helleia helle. The sequence goes on along the minus strand of OY971433.1, from coordinate 9,550,368 downwards.
TAATGTACAAACTTTGCGTTTACCACGTCATTATAGTTACTTTTGGAGTCGGTGTCAGCCAAGGTAGGTAGGTAGATAATATACAGCAACAAATACGACACCGACTCCAAAAGTAACTATAATGACGTGATAAACGCAAAGTTTGTACATTAGTAGAAGATTAAGTTGATTATATGCTGTAAGCACAAATATTAAAGAAACTGTTATTTTATTACTTTTTAGTTTAGTATTTCTGAAGTCGGTTTTAATTTTTTGTAAAATGTTTTTATTTCTTAATTTTTAGTGATTCCGAAATGCGTCGTCTTGGCGTTCATTGAAGGAGGCATGTTCAGCAGTGGACGGATAAAGGATGATGATGATGATGGTGATGGTGATGATGATGATGATTACGATGATCGCGACATACTATGGTGTGCTACCAAAGCATCCTATACAATTGTTACTTCGACACGTAATAAAATGATCATATCATCAAGATAAACAAAACCAACCAAATATGCATTATTGGAAATAACTAAAAAACGGCTTGTCAGATCTTAATAAAATTAATATGGGACCAAATTGGAAACACACCAGCTTTCAAACAAAAAAATAACCATCGAAATCCATTCACAAACGGCGGAGATATCGTGTCACATACATACAAAAAAAAAAAAAAAAAAAAAAACATACAGACGAATTGAGAACCTCCTTTTTTTTTTAAGTCGGTTAATAAAATTATTAAATATATTTCTGTTGTATGGTACCTGTAACACAAGTTCTTAGAGAACTTACCACGGGACCAGATTGACGTGGTGTAAAAGCGTCCAAAGATATTATTATTATAACATATACAATCAGAGTTTTTGAAAAAAATCATTAATCAAATATTAAGATGTTTTTGCTGACAACACAGAATAGCGTAGAATTCATGATAACCCCCACCATGGTTCAGGCCTTGTCGTGGCGGTGGGGCTTAGTAGCCTAGGGTGAGCCCATCACCTTGGGCGAAGCCAATTGAGCCAAGGGGGCTCTTTGTACCCCTCTTATAAGAAGAGGGGACAAAAGAGCAGGGGGCAAGGGGTGAGGATGGGAACCTCACCCCATTGTACTGTCCCGACGTAGGGAGGGGTTGTTCTATGGTGCTGGACAACCCCTCTGTGGGGGTGGCGTCGGTCCCTTGCGGGGCTGACTAGCCGTCGAGGTGCCCTGTTAGCTTAACAGATCCGGGGCACCTCACCAAGGCGGCACTGGTGGCACTCGCCGGGTTTTAGTGGGTAGAGCTGCGTTCACTTACCATATTTCGGGCGCAGCGAGTCCTACATACCCACCTGGGGAGACCCACTCCCCAGGCGGGATGCCTCAGAGCATTTTCCGGCGTAAAAGAAAAAAAAATTATAACACGTTAATATTGCATAGTTTGCAAAATAATCGTAGAATAAGAAATTAGAAAGAAAAATCGGCAAATAATCCATCTATCCATACATCTTATTAATTGATACATATGATACACCTGATGGTAAGTAGTCGACGTCGCCCATGAACATAAACTAGTTTACCTGGAACGAGCCCAGGCAACTCATCTGTGTGTTGCCTATCCTGAGACATAAGATGTTAAGTCTCGGTGCCAGTAATTACACTGCCTGTCTTGCCCTTCTCTCCGAAACACAGCAAAGCTGTTTCACGGGAGAAACAAGCAAGATGGTGGTACCCATGCAGCCGGGAGCGCGGCACAGCGCTTCCCTCCCACCGGTGAATTGATGACTTTCATTGAATAAAGCCTATCCAGCGGTGGATATTGTGAGGATAATGATGACGATGGAACTTGCATTGATACTTTATGTTATGAGCCAAAATGCAATGACAATATTGCGACAAAATTAAAGTTTGCCATATACAAAACTCGAAACTCGTCCCCGATTAACTTGCGAAGTCGTCTTAAACAAAACCGCAAAATCAACAATGGAAATTTATTTGGTGAATTAACTTCATCTGCGTTTAACGTTCGAGATAATTTAATGTCGTCTTCGAAATATTTAAACAGCATTAACTTTGAACTGTTTAATATTTTCCTTATTCTTTATTCGGGGTATTTATATTTATTCTTCTTTTTTTGCGTCATTCTATTTGTGTTCTTAGTTCAGGAATTCATATTTAGATATTATATATAAGTAATGTTGTATTCATTAATTTATACGATTATACTTTTTTTACTAGCTACGGCCCCGGCTTTCCACGGATGCAATATGTAATGTGTAAAATGAAAATGATGTATGTACATACGTTTATAAAAAATAAAAACCAGTAACAGGGACTGCCGATAGAAGTAAATACAAAACAATTAAATTCAAATAAATATAAAACAGGCAGTAAAACATTATGACAACCTATACAATTTAAACCGCGCACAAAATTGCCGCATGACATAGACATTTCAGTGTTTGACGAATGGTTATGTATTACTAAACTTAGCCGGTTACTACTAAGCGTTAGATGGCGACATAGAGCATAATATAAAGGGTGGCGATAACGCGAATTCCATGATTTTATTTACCCAGAAAAATTAACGCGCCTAATGAACTTTTCACTTAAAAAAATTAAAACCGACTTCAAAATTTAAAAAAAACTAAAAAGTAATAAAATACTTTCCTTAATCTTTGTGCCTACAATTTATAATCAACTTGTTCTTCTACTAATATAGAATCTTTGCATTTACCACGTCATTATTGTTACTTTTGAAGCCGGTGTCGTATTCGTTGATGTGCCTACCTCCCTACCTACCTTGGCTGACACCGACTTTTATACTATTACTATTTACTGATGTAAATAGTTGAGGAGTTCCCTCGATTGTCTTTCGGCTCCAGCATCAGATCGACTCCAGACCTTCATTAAATTGAAGTACTTTAAAACACTTTATAAAAAAAATATCAAACGCACTAGTCGCCCCTACGATTTTCGAAAGTTCCCCTCGATTTCTCTGGGATGCCATCATCAGATCCTGGTTTTCTTATCATGGGACCATGTGGGAAGTATACCCTTTAGAACAATAAAAGAATTTTTGAAATCGGTCTAGCCATCTTCGAGTAATCAGGTAACATACATAAAAAAAAAAAAAAAAAAAAAAAAATTCCGACGAATTGATAACCTCCTCCTTTTTGAAGTCGGTTAAAAATAAATACAGTAATCTGGATAACAAACTATATAACTTTATAATAATAGTTGAAACGAAAACTGTGTACTTAAATATTTGTTATTTTTATGTACTTAAAATAATTACAACACAATTTGCAAAACAAATATTGCATAATCTTATAATAAATAAATCAAACGTCATATTAACGTCAAATCGCGTCTCGTAACGGTGTCGCGAGTCCAGAGATTTTATCTCATCAAAAAATGCGCTAAAAGAAGTTTTCACTTCAATATAATTGAATCAAGTTCCTGGTGAATATTTCTTTATTTATTTACTATCAGCATTGTACATATACAATATATCAATGTGATATCGATTTTGGCTAGCAAGTTTCCTTAAATTATTACTGTGACTTCGGAATTTATCTTGTGCTTTGGCTGTAATTAGTACAGGTAATAATTAATCGTGGGTACATAATTAATGTGTTTCGGGCTAACGTTATCCCTATGGTATTAATATCATCTCACAATCTCGTATATGTTATATTACATGTCATCAAGTTCTCAAAATTTAGAAATGCTTTACTTATCTTTTTGTAGAACCACAAACTTTAGAAATAGCATTATTACACTACTAGCTGTTGCCCGCAGCTTCGCCCGAGTTAACTTATTCAACTTAATTACTGTTAATCAAAGCGTGATGTTATATAGCTTATAGCCTTCCTCGATAAATAGGCTATCTAACACTGAAAGAATTTTTCAAATCGGACCAGTAGTTCCTGAGATTAGCGCGTTCAAACAAACAAATTCTTCAGCTTTGTAATATTAGTATATAAGTGTAGATTGATTATTATTTGATATAAAATTAAAATAATTAGTATCATCGTTGTCCTTTGAAAAATGCTTACCTCGGGTACGATTCCTGGACCATATGTGGGAATCGCACTTGGGAGTACACTATCCGAATTAAAATGAGATTCGGGAGGAGTCTGACCAGTGCACTTTCCGCCTTCACGACCTTCGGTCCCAACATTGAAAAATATGCCGAAGGTCCACCCTTTCCAAGGTTCAAGGTTGATCCCAGATACTTAATGTGGGGGCTCATCCTGACCCTCCCCCTTCCGATCTGGATCTGGAGATGTTAATAAAAAATCCTTTCTACTCCAGGGTTTCACTGTTGCGTTGTTCTACTGCTTCATGAATACAGAAGTACGCCACGCCATCAGATACCACGTCGAGAGGTGGAAGACTGGCAGGAATATCGGACGTAGTCGGAGGAGAGGCGCTTCCTACTCAAAAGACTGGTCACCAAGATCGAGAACTGAAAGTATTAGGTAAGGATTGGCTTCTGCATGCTCTATTTGGCCAGAAATCAGTAGAATGAGGCAAGAAAATTCAAATAGTTTTTTTTTCACTATAGTTTCTTAATCTCAATTTAGGCAGACATATAAGAAGACGGTACGGTACGGATACGGTACGGAGAAGTACGGATGGTCAATGGATAATAATGCGGATGATGGTTTTGGTTGGTTTGGTTGGATGGGAAAAATATCTTATATAATATCAATTATCAACCCTTATAATATGTCCCACTGCTGGGCACGGGTACTCCTGGATATCAGGCGAGGAGGGTGTTGCGCCACATATTCACCGATGCGCTGGCCCAATGCGGTTTGGTGAACATCACACACCTTCAAAGACATTTAATCTCATCAGGCATGCAGATTTTTTCACGATGTTTCCTTCACCGGTGAGCAAGAGATGGTCTTAGAAAAACCCATTTCTTAGCATCACAGGGGGGTCAGTATCGAACCCGGACCTCTCGACTCCGACTCAAGAGGCCGAGCGCATACCCACTAGGCCATGGTCGCTCTCAAATAAATATCTTGGTTCACAAACAAAGAAAAATATCTCAGTAATAGTAAATAAACTGATCTAATTACCTTTCTGATCTAAAACACATTACCTTTATCGGATTGCGCTAATCGAATTACTCTTGTGGTTCCAATCTAAAAACTAACCATCGGTATAGATCTCACAAACAGCGACAAATTACTAAAATAATAGTAATATTATAATGTCTTGTTATCGGCTCGACGTCGTGCGTAACGTACTTATTTCCGAGCAGCAGCTTTGCTGTGTTAAAGGCAGTGTAAACAGATATTTGAAATTAATGTTTCTATGGTGTAATTGAGTGGAGGCCACGTTTGGGTAGATGAAGTGTTGGTCGGCCATTAACCAGGTGGGAAGACGATCTCCGTGCAGTGGCCGGTCTATGTTGGATGCGAGTGGTAAGGGATCGGCCCTCTTGACGTTCATTGAGGGAGGCCTATGTTCAGCAGTGGACAGATAGAGGCTGGTGATAATGATGATGATGGTTTATTACTGGCGCGAAGAATTACTCTCTTATGTCTCGTGTTAGCTGCCTGGCCCAGTTGCGGATGGCGATGTTGACTGCTTACCATCGTCTTCCAACATAAAAATGCACCTTACATAAAATCACAGAATCTTTCAATTATAAAATATCTTACCAAATGTCGCGTTTTCATAAAAACAATAATACATCAAATACCTCCAGATGTAGAATGTAAGCTGTAATACAGAACCCTGGAAAATCTAATTTCCATTATACTCAGTTGTAATACAAAACTCATCCAACATTCAATCTCTTTCCGAAGCTTCTGCATGATCTGTATAAATATTACAGACAAAATTTATACCTTACAGTCGCAGGTTACTTGAGAAAGAAAGTCTAAAAATAAATTGAAATTTATATATAAGTATGTTTGTTGGTAAAGATAGATAAACTGGCTGAAATGATAGAAAGTGGTCGATTCCTTTAAAGATTATAAAGGATAATATATAGATATAAAAGATATTATAGAATCTCTCTCTCTTTTTGTTCCTTGTTGTTTTCCTTGTTCTTGTCGGTGGAGCAGTCATTTCATACTACATAATTAGGGCGCTTAGAACGGTGATTGCCCCACTTGCCTTTAAGAGATATTATAGGATCTATCTATATCTATTTAAGAGCCTTGCTCTTGTCGGTGGAGCAGTCTTCCATACTCCATAATTAGGGCGCTTAGAACGGTGATTGCCCCACTTGCCTTTAAGAGATATTATAGGATCTATCTATATCTATTTAATAGCCTTGCTCTTGTCGGTGGAGCAGTCTTCCGTACTCCATAATTAGGGCGCTTAGAACGGTGATTGCCCCACTTGCCTTTAAGAGATATTATAGGATCTATCTATATCTATTTAAGAGCCTTGTTCTTGTCGGTAGAGCAGTCATTTCATACTACATAATTAGGGCGCTTAGAACGGTGATTGCCCCACTTGCCTTTAAGAGATATTATAGGATCTATCTATATCTATTTAAGAGCCTTGCTCTTGTCGGTGGAGCAGTCTTCCATACTCCATAATTAGGGCGCTTAGAACGGTGATTGCCCCACTTGCCTTTAAGAGATATTATAGGATCTATCTATATCTATTTAATAGCCTTGCTCTTGTCGGTGGAGCAGTCTTCCGTACTCCATAATTAGGGCGCTTAGAACGGTGATTGCCCCACTTGCCTTTAAGAGATATTATAGGATCTATCTATATCTATTTAAGAGCCTTGTTCTTGTCGGTGGAGCAGTCATTTCATACTACATAATTAGGGCGCTTAGAACGGTGATTGCCCCACTTGCCTTTAAGAGATATTATAGGATCTATCTATATCTATTTAAGAGCCTTGCTCTTGTCGGTGGAGCAGTCTTCCATACTCCATAATTAGGGCGCTTAGAACGGTGATTGCCCCACTTGCCTTTAAGAGATATTATAGGATCTATCTATATCTATTTAAGAGCCTTGCTCTTGTCGGTGGAGCAGTCTTCCGTACTCCATAATTAGGGCGCTTAGAACGGTGATTGCCCCACTTGCCTTTAAGAGATATTATAGGATCTATCTATATCCATTTAAGAGCCTTGCTCTTGTCGGTGGAGCAGTCTTCCGTAGTCCATAATTAGGGCGCTTAGAACGGTGATTGCCCCACTTGCCTTTAAGAGATATTATAGGATCTATCTATATCTATTTAAGAGCCTTGCTCTTGTCGGTGGAGCAGTCTTCCATACTCCATAATTAGGGCGCTTAGAACGGTGATTGCCCCACTTGCCTTTAAGAGATATTATAGGATCTATCTATATCTATTTAAGAGCCTTGCTCTTGTCGGTGGAGCAGTCTTCCGTACTCCATAATTAGGGCGCTTAGAACGGTGATTGCCCCATTTGTCTTTAAGAGATATTATAGGATCTATCTATATCTATTTAATAGCCTTGCTCTTGTCGGTGGAGCAGTCTTCCGTACTCCATAATTAGGGCGCTTAGAACGGTGATTGCCCCACTTGCCTTTAAGAGATATTATAGGATCTATCTATATCTATTTAATAGCCTTGCTCTTGTCGGTGGAGCAGTCTTCCGTACTCCATAATTAGGGCGCTTAGAACGGTGATTGCCCCACTTGCCTTCCGTTCAGCAGTACATTGACCAATTTTTTGCTAGTCGATCTCTAATCCAGAGCCGTACCGGAATATATTTTCTCGGCCTCTAGCCAGTACAGATAAAACTGCTATTAGAGAAGGGGGGGGAGAGCTCATTATAATAGCGGCGCTTGCTCGCTACGTCACAAGATCGTCATAGGACCTATGTAGCATTTTATGGGTTAGCCAATACCACTTTTAGTAAGTAGACGCAGCTCTTTCCACTAAAACCCGGCGAGTGCCACCAATGCCCCTTTGGTGAGGCACCGCGACGGCTAGTCAGTCCCTTAGGGGATGGACGCCAACTCCACGGAGGGGTTGTCCCGCACCACAGAACAACCCCTCCCAACGTCGGGACAGTATAATGGGGTGTTGTTCCCATCCTTGCCCCTGGCCCCTGCTCTTTTGTCCGCTCTTCTTATAAGAGGGGTACAAAGAGCCCCCTCGGCTCAATTAGCCTTGCCCAAGGTACTGGGCTCACCCTAGGCTACTGAGCCCCACCGCCACGTCAAAGTCTGAACCATGATGGGGTAGCCAATACCACTGGACTACCACAATTACACCATTACATTCTGATAATCTTGTCGCTACTAGGTCTGGGACTGCTTATTCTTATATTCGCAGCTAACCACCATATCTGATAGCCGTTCCATTATCCGCCACCTGTGGACCCCGTAGATAGCCTGCAGCGCAGTCTCTATATATTATAGGATAGCTGGTAGAAATTATACAATTAACAAATATAAAAAAGTAGAGAAAACAAGTAAATATATCTGATGTATAAAATATTTAAACAATCCTGAACAATAAATAATTAATATATCATTTAAAACTTTAACATTAGTATTACCAACACCTTACCTTAACACACGTGACCTTACCTTGTTAACCTTACCTTACTTTAACACACGTTACCTTACCTTAGCGCCGTGGGACCTGGTCGAAGGGCCCTGACGCAGACGTGGAGGAGACGACGAGGAGAGGAGGTGGAGGAAGAGGTCGAAGGAGAGACCTGGCGGATTCGCCTAAAAAGGCAGATACTCCACGAGTGGGGAGAGCGGATAAGAGAGCCGAGTGCGGGACACCGCACGGTGTTGACCGTCGGTCCAATCCTGGAGCAGTGGGTTGACCGACGGCATGGCGCAATCACCTTCCACCTTGCGCAGATCCTGACGGGGCACGGATGCTTCGGCAGGTATCTGTTCAAGGTGGCAGGCTCGAAGAACTCGCCAGGGTGTCATCAGTGTAGCAGTGACGAGGACACTGCTGACCACACTTTGGCGGAGTGCCCTGCGTGGGCGTCCGAAAGAGCGGACCTCGTCGCTGAGGTCGGCGTCGACCTTTCACTCCCTGCGATCATCCGTGCGATGATCGCCAGTGAGAGTGCATGGGAGGCGATCCTCTACTTCTGCGAGGTTGTGATGCCGCAGAAGGAGGAGGTGGAGCGGGAGAGGGAGCGCACTGGCGCCCCTTCTCGCAGAAGAGCGCGGCGGCGACAGGTGGTCGCACCGCCGTGAGGGACCTGTGCGCAGCCGTTCGGGGGATACACCACGCGCGCGTAAGATCCAGGCTATAAGGCACCCTTAAGTGTTCGGGGTACCTTAAGCGGAGTAGGAGGAGGGAACGCTATTCCCTGCCTCCTGAGGAGAGTGCCTCCAGGCACATCGTCGCCGGTGCGGACCATACCATAGTTCCCGCACCGGGCTAGCACGAATAGGAAAACACCGCCGAGTTTTAGTGGGTAGAGCTGCGACCACCTTACCATCCTTCGGGCGCAGAGAGCCCCACATACCCGCTTGGGGAGTCCCTCCTCCCCCGCGGAATGCCTAAGAGCATTTCCTGGCGGAAAAAAAATTAGTTACCTTACCTTGTTAACCTTACCTCACCATAACACACGTTACCTTACCTCGTTAACACACGTTAACACACGTTACCTTGTTAAGCGAGTGTTTCATGGCCATTTCATATAAATCTTTAAATCATTCCTCGTAGGACATAGGCTTTTTCATTTTGACGTGACAACGTCTTATAACTCGATGGAGCTGGCTGCATGCACGAAAAAACATGACGCATGCGGCGTTACCTCGCGTGACAACGTCATAAGAAAATGGAACGCCTCAGAGCGAGGTAACGCCGCATGCATCATGATTTTTCGTTCGTGCAGCCGGTTCCATCGAATTATAAGACGTTTTCATGTCAAAAACAAACTCTTAACTCCATTCTCTGGAGTAAATAGAATAAAGAAATAAAATTGCTGCGTTCTCTCTCTACATATTGTTCAAATGTCTTTTCTATAAGATACTTTAGCTAAGAATGGATTTCCTGAGACGCAGTTTGGCTAAAAGCCAACAAAACAGAATCTTAGTCGAGTAGGCTTCTTACATTAATTGTTTTGGGGCTCATATATCTTAATTAAATAACGCCTTGAATGTGCACGATAACAAAAAATATATAAATTGACCTAGCTACTTTTATTATAGCTGAATTCATAAAGCCACATAGTACGTAAACTATGTTGTGTAAAAATCACACATCATTTGAATATTTTTAAAAGTATAAAAGAATTTATTTAAAAAATATATAAAAAAAAAATTGTTTGAAAATAAATGTTTATTTTCAAAATAGTAAAAAAGGAGAAGTAGGCATACTTTATAAAATACAACCTATAAATATAAAAGATTTTGCGCTTTTTCAATCACACTTGATGGTAACTATAATATTGCCAGAGGTAAAGCTCCTCTAACACACCAAACACAATATCAGACGTGGATGTTGTGTCATAGTTCACTTAGGTTGGCCCCAAGCGGGTAAACACACATCTTAACACACGTTGAGACTTTTAATCTCATCAGGCATGCAGGTTTTTCAAGATTTCCTTGAAGCGATGTTTTTAACTTCAGGTATGGGAACATTTAGAAAAAGAATTTTTATGTGCCCCTGGCAACGAGCGAACTCTCTCGCTTTCGCGAGGCAGAGCCCATTTCCATTTGACCATAGCTACTTTAGTAGGTAATGCTAAATCCATATTTGACCATGAATTTCTGTTTAGGCTCACTGTGTGAAGACCAGGCTTCGAGTAGATTCTGCTTTGCATTTACGAAGATATTTAAGTCGAGGACACAATGTGGATTTTGACTGCATTTCTATTGTTTTTATTTTGTTAAATTTGTTGCTTTTAATAAATTGATGTGTAATCAGCTTTATGTGTGTAGTTTCTTTTCCCTTCGCTTCTTTGTAAACTAAGATCTAGAGAGTTCTATTTTATTGCTTACTAATTGACTGGATAAACCGATTGGAAAATTCCATTGAAATAATTTCGATTTAAAATATCACTTTTTAATGTTAGGTGAGGTGTAATTGGTCGGCCATTAACCAAGTGTGAAGTCGATCTCCGTGCGGTGGCCGGTCCGTGTTGGATGCGAGTGGCAAGGGATCGGCCGTCTTGACGTTCATTGAGGCCTATGTTCAGCAGTGACGGATAGAGGCTGATGATGATGAGATGGAAAAAATATCAGTAATCAGATGGTAGAGATGCGCTTTGCCGCGCTCCTAACTGCATGGGTCCACCAACCACTATCTTGCTTATTTTACCGTCGACAGCTTTGCTGTGTTTCGGAACGAAGAGCAGTGTAATTACTAGCACCGAGACTTACCATCTTTTGTCTCAGGATAGGGAACACATATTGCCTGATTAGTTCCAGTTAAATTTGTGTTTGGTCATGGGCGACGCTGAACCCTTACTACCAGAGGTTCGTCTTATTCAAGTTAAATTAAAAAATAGTTTTTATATTTCCCATGAACATAAACTAATTAGCTATCAGTTACATGATACAAGTGACCTTTGACACCTACTTTAAGACACAAGAAGATGGTGAAATTATTTATACTGCCTTCACCCTGTTTGTAGTACTCTGCAATACATTAACCGTACAATTAATTAGTTAATGCTGTATACGGGCGAGCTTTGCCCAACACTTACTTCCTATGTCAATGTAGAAACGAACGCACATACAAATACTTGGAAATACGTGATACAAGCTAAAACAAGAAAATGCCATGCCGTCTGATAAAGGATATTTATAAAATCACAAGATTGGATCAACAACAGACAAAATTACTTTCGTGTGCACTTTCTCTCTTTTTAATTAAAAAGGTTAAAAAAGGGCCAGACGATAACTGATACAGTTTCAAGCCCAGCAAAATCGAGTAGGCGTTATCGAATAGGGATTACTAGCACTGGAAATCGATTTTTGTAAGATGTAAGTTTATATCCTCCGATTTGTTTTCGATAAAACTAAGCGAGAAGATAGATTATATCGAAATATAGGGTACTAAAATAATCATTATCAATCCTGATACAGCTCTTTAATGTAGACAAAACTGTGGACAATAGCATGTGTTTATTATAATCAAGGTACGGAAGCTCAACTGTAGTTGGCAGGTTTGTGAAAAAATATGTATCCGTCAGATGTGATAGAATATGTAACCCTCGCCTCATATGTCCGTGAAAACATTATCTATGAAAGCATTCTCTCCCATGAAACAATCTCTATGAAAGATTACATTCTGACTGCGACATATGGAAAGATAAAAATAACAAATGGCGCCATAATAACTCAAGTTGATTAAAATAACGAATGGTCAATCTCGAATAATCTGTTGCCCGCAGCTTCGCCTGCGTTATAGATTTACAACCGTGTCCGGATTGATGATGATGATTTTTATAGACTATGTCCTAATCCAAGGTAAGCCATCACCATTTCAACTTTCAGCCAAATCAGTTCAGCCGTTTTGCCGTGAAAGTTCAACAAACATCCAAACTTACAAACTTTCGCCTTTATTAGTAAGATTATAGTAAGAAAAGATTATTTAATTTAAAGTCAATCACAAAATGGTAGCATATGGTTGATAACGACCCTCTCTGAGTCAAGTGGATTAGCTACAACTGGTAGGTAGTTTATCGTTGGTGGTTACGTGGTATTGAATTTGATAAGAAAAATATCTCAGTCTCAAAAAATTATAACAAATTAAATAAAAAGTATTAAAAGTTACTAAACGGTAAATTCAATCTGTCGGTTTTTAAACTTATTAAAAAGAACCTAAAGAAAACGAACGGGATGGGTATGTTGATGTTCAGATCAATAAGCACTTTTTTTAACAACTTAAAAATTTAATCGCGGACGTTTCGGATACTTTACATCAACCATGGTCACGGTCAGAAAAGTCGGGCTTGTAAGAATCTTAATAAACCGCGATAAAATCCGTAAAAATTGTTTCATTATAATAAGTGAAATTCGCGTTATTGAACGAGTTTTGCTCTCTTATGAAAGGATATTTCAAAAACGACCAGATCAGGTTTTTATTCATTCTCGAAACTGATTACTTACGATCAGACGACTCGCCTTTTTTCATTTGAGCCGGGAAATGCTCTTAGACATCCCGCGCGGGAGGAAAGACTCCCCAGGCGCGTATGTGGAACTCACTGCTCCCGACAGATGGTAAGGCGGGTGCAGCTCTACCCATTAATACCCAGCGAGTGCCACCAATGCCGCCTTTGGTGAGGTGCCTCCGGTATGTTAAGCAACACCTGGACCTGGACGGCTAATCAGTCCCCCAAGGGACCCACACCACCTCCATAGAGGGGCTGTCCCGCACTACAGAAAATCCTCTCCCAATGTCGGGACAGTGCAATGAGGTGAGGTTCCCGTTCTCGCCCCTTGTCTTCCCTGCTCTTTTGTCCCCTCTTCTTATAAGCACAATCACTTCTATGTACAAACCTCCTGGGATCACATTTAAATTCGACCCTCCAGAATTTTTTTTTAATAATCCAACAAAAATAGTAATCGGTGATTTTAACAGTCGCAGCCCCAATTGGGGGTATAATGACACAGATATAAGCGTATTAGGTATTATTAGCGTAGGGTATTTTTCTCGACAGGTCACTCACTTTCCGTAAAATCTGCGAAAACATCAAGCAGAAAGTGCACGCTCGCAACAGTTTATTACGTAAACTGATCTCTACGAGGTGGGGTGCTTCGCCAGGCGTTATGCGAACCTCTGGGTTGGCGCTCTGTTTCTCTGCAGGCGAATATGCAAGCCCAGTATGGAGTCGCTCAGCTCACGCAAAGCTGGTGGATACAGCTTTAAATGAAACATGCCGCATAATCACTGGCTGTTTAAAGCCAACTCCGGTCCCAAAGTTGTACCCCCTGACAGGAATAGCTCCACCAGAGGTTCGTAGAGCGGTAGCATGCTCCAGTGAAAGGGCCAATATGGAGAAGGATACGCGACATCCTATGCACCATCACACCCCGGTGCCGCAAAGGCTAAAAAGCCGCAACAGTTTCGCCAGTTGTGTCCACCCTCTCTCAGGAAACCGATCCCAAACTAGAATTCGACTGTGGCGAGATAGCATTCCGCTCCCTACGCCTTTTGTCTCACCGTCCGAGAGTCCCCCACCTGGACACGAGCTGCCGTGGCCGACCTGGAAGTGCTTGAATAGACTTAGAACTCAGGTCGGCCGGAGCAAGGATAACTGTGTTCGGTGGGGATTCACAGATCCCGCCAATATGGAGTGCATGTGTGGTGCCGTCCCACAAACAATGGACCATCTCATGTCGTATCCTGCGTGCCCTACCACCTGCACATTGCAGGACTTAATGGACGCTACTGAGAATGGAATACTCGTAGCTGAGTTCTGGGCGGATAAAATTTAGGTAGCCATCGACACGCTAAGAAGAAGAAGATAAGAGGGGTACAAAAAGGAGTTCCCTGAAGTTCAATTGGCTTCTTACAATGTGCTGGGTTCACCTTAGGCTACTGAGACCTACCGCCATTACAAGGCTTGAACCATGGTGGGGATAAGAAGACTCACCTGCCGTTTTCCTCAAGTATCCATAATAATCTTTTTCTCACAAATTATATATCACTAATTGAATAATAGGAAGACTACGTGCCTTATAATATTATAAGTTATTATTATCTATCACAATATTATACCATAATTAATGCGCTAATTAATTAGTTTTCTATTAGTAAGACTGATGACGATTTAACCATCATCATCACATTGTTTTATCAATTATAATGAAGCCATCCACTTTGTCAGCGTCACCTTTTGCCCACTTATGGACTTAGATCTCTTATAATTAACGCCAAGATGACCAATCCCCCGCTACTCGCATCTGCACAGACATCTTCAGTATCTAGGTGCAGATGGATAAGGATTATTCATGATGAATTTATAGCTTATATGGCTGCCCTTTCGAAAACAAATAGTTAGTGTTCATTTCTTTCAAATTCTTTTTTTTTTTTTTTTTAAGTGGCAGTGGGCTAGTCACACAGTCAGGAGAACGGATGACCGATCACCGATGGGCCAATAAGGTTCAAGAGTGGAGGCCACGTTTAGGTAGACGGAGTGTTGGTCAGCCATTAATCAGGCGCGAAGACGATCTCCATGTTGGATGCGAGTGTCAAGGGATCGGCCGTCTTGGCGTTCTTTGAGTGTGGCCTACGTTCAGCAGTGGACGGATAAAGGCTTATCATGATGATGATGACCTTTATCCGTTATTGTTCTGAAACAATACCTAACCTGATAGATAAAAGTTAGCTGTAGAGTCCATCAACGAAATCAATCAAAAGACTATTGCTACAGTACAGCAACTTGTCATCGAAACTTCGCTTAATTATTCTCATTTCTGCGTCTCCAATAAATGCCAAGATCATTCGATGAATAGACAGGAAATGATAATTATTAATGATCAATGACTTTATTGTTATCATTGGAAAACAAATGCGGAAAATAATGTGTATTTGTATTTAGAACACGTCATTTTACATTATTAATATAAGTTTTCTTAATTTACGTAAACGATTTTACCTTTATTATTGTTTAAAAAAAAAATTAAAAACCCTGAGTGAAACGAATATACTGTATCATCATCATATCATCACTATATCTACATTATATCGTTCACTCATAACATGCCTCTGTCCATGAACAACAAAACGACAGCCTTTTTACGTATTCTACGGATACGGATGTAACGTTACACCTCAGTATTTGTGATATTAATTCTTACTCAACATCGAAACTATCAAAGATTCAACTAAAATACGAGAACAGACAAATGAAAAGAACTAAAAAACACCTGTATTTCAAGTGATATACGAGCGAGTATACTTATACTCGCTCGTATATCACGTGATTTTTGAGTGAGACTGAGACTTTAAGACTGATAAGAATACATTGACAGAACATTATTTTCAGCAGATTATTAAAAATATTATATATTAATGATTGAAACCATAATGATAGGTCATAGTCGTGTTAATGAAAATAATAAACAATTATGATAGCAATCCTCACAGGCCCAGTGTAAACTGTAATAACTATTGGAAAACGCTTAATCCGTATGTACGTAAGGGTAGAGCTACACGGTGCGACGACATAAAGGTTATGTTGGTCCGTATGCGATACTGATGCGACATTGTAATACATGCAGAAGCGAAGCTTTGTTCGTTGTTGTTGTTAGGAAGTGTTCAAAATAAAAAGTACTCATTCTTTGATACATTCATTCATTAATTCATTCGTCCATTGATGCATTCTGCCATTCATTCTGTCGTAGTCCTTACAGTACCTATATTACTCATATTATGCTTATCAAGGGACGCAAGATTAAGGCGCAATATGCACTATCCCAAAATACTAGATAGGCATCTAGTATTTTGGGATAGACTCCCAAAAAATACGTTTTTTTTGTGAATTGCTAGCTTGCTTCAGAAGCACTGCACCTTTTACCATTAGGGCATATTGCCCTAATTGATTTCTATGAGGTATATTTTTATATACTTTAACATTAAAATAGGTAAAGTGAAAAATATTATTAATATGCCGCTGCGAAACTAAAAAAATGGCTGTTCGTTTTTTGGCGGACTCGGGTTCCGCAAAGGATTGTTATATTAGATAGATTATAGGACTAGATTAAAGTGGTGCGAGTGTTTATACATTCGAGTCTTACAACTATCATAGCAATAATAAATGTAACACTAAGCATTTCAATTTCAAGCGCTTTCTTCATAATATAACTCCAGAAGAAAAAGTTTTCGTAAATGCTTAAAACTAGATTCAATTTGACCAAAATTTCAGTGAACTTTCAAGTATTTCGGGTCCGTATCAGCTCTTTCCCTTGTTACCGTGTTTAATGGTCCGTAAAACCATTAATCGATCGGGGTCCGAATCCTTTATTTCGTAATCGCCAGAGCGGTTACGGAACTTTTAAAAATCAATTCCAAAAAGGTCATTATGTATGACCTCTTTAGGTATAAATGACCCCTATTATTCGAAACTATTTTTTAAGCTTGCTAAGTCCTTTTTTTCTAACGCCGGGAAATGCTCTGAGTCATCCCGCGGGGGAGTGGGTCTCTCCACGCGGGTATGTGGAACTCGCTGCACCCGAAAGCTGGTAAGTGGACGCAGCTCTACCCACTAAAACCCAGCGAGTGCCACCAATTCCGCCTTTGGTGAGGTGCCCCGGATCTAATGAGCAAACAGGGCACCTCGACGGCTAGTCTGTCCCCCAAGGGACCGACTCTACCTCCACCGAGGGGTTGTCCGGCACCAACTAAAAACAACCCCTCCCAATGGGGTGAGGTCCCCGTTCTCGCCCCTTGCCCCCTGCTATTTTGTCCAAAGAGCCCCCTCGGCTCGTTTCGCTTCGCCCAACGTGCAGCGGCTCACCCCAGGCTACTGAGCCCCACCGCCACGTCAAGACCTGAACCATGGTGGACCAGGATATCATTACCCATAAAAAATATATAACGCGCAGGGATTTTAGTTTTTTTTATAAAAAGTATCCTATGTTACTTCTAATACCTCCAAGAATATGTGTACAAAGTTTCATGATGATCGGTTAAGAAGTTTTCGCGTGAAAGCGTAGCAGTTTGTTTGCTTTTTTTTTTGCTTTCACATTTATAATATTATTGGTACGATTATATCGCTATTAACGCACTACATGGTACTTGGGTATAATCTGAATGAACTTTTAAACCTAATCACCTGGGAAAGTTCCATGTTTGACGCTAACCACTTTTTACCGGGTATTAATGAGTTTCCTGGGGTCAGTTCCAGGCGAACTTATTAATATTTATGGGCGATGCTGACACTTGCCACAGTGGGCTCGTTTCCTCGCTTTTTCTAAATTACTTACTAGCCATTCGTTGCAGACCACAAATGTAACATACACACATGTGCAGGTTGTACAGTCACCCGTCGAAGCGCGAGTCGGCGGCCTCGGAGACCACAACCACGACGCTGTTGGTGCCACGCATGTCACTCGCACCCTTCCACGACAACAGGCATCTGCATCCCGTGAGTACAATATATACTACTAATATCACAACGCTGAAGAGTTAGCCTAATTATAGAGGAAGGTTGAAGGTTATTTAATATGCGCAAAATATTGGAGAGATAAAAAATATACTTTGTTTCATGTTTCATCAGAATATCTACGAGCAAAAATAGCAGTTGAATTTTCAAAATTCTATATACATCTATGACTCTGTAGAGTAGTTCACCCTACTCTATGTAGTAGTTTAATATAACAGCAATTAATTATAAAACATTAACACATAATGAATAAGTACCTGAACAACCAATCATGCTCGGTATTTTTTTGGTAAATCCAATTGATGTTATTGGTCTAACCTTTGATTTATAAAATATACATACGAATTAGAGCTTCCATACAAAATTTCATGAAAATCTTTTTCTTTTTTTTAATGTTAGTTGGATAGGCAAACTGGCAAACGTGCCACCTGATGGTAGTGGTCGACGTCGCCCATGAACATAAACCAGTTTACCTGGAACCCAGCCCAGGCAACTCATTTATGTGTTGCCTATCCTGAGACAAGATGTTGAGTCTCGGTTCCAGTAATTACACTGCCTGTCTTACCCTTCTCTCCGAAACACATCAAAGCTGTTCGACGGGAGAAACAAGCAAGATGGTGGTACCCATGCAGCTGGGAACGCGGCACAGCGCTTCCCTCCCACCGGTGAAATCGTTTGAGTTGTTTAAAAATATAAGATAATATCTATATAAAATGAACGTTGAATGATATTCATTAGTCTGTACATCGCAACTGGCATGACTGAATCTTCATACTTGAGCGGCGAGTCCGCTCATTATTATATATCACCTACATTAATTATAACTATTCAAGTCTAATACATAATAACATTAATATATTGGTATAATACATGAAAAGGGTCATATATATTATTTATACAGACTCTCTCGGACCCTACAGACGTTGTCCTATATAAAACGTTATGTAGTGGGCCGAATTGTGAATCTAAACCATTCTCAAATCCACTTGAACACACACAAATATGCATCAAAATCCGTCTAGCCGTTCAGGAGGAGTTCATTCAAATACACACCCACAAAAGAATCTATACTCATATTATAAAGCTGAGGAGTTTTTTTGTTTGCTTGGTTGAACGCGCTGATCTCAGGAACTACTAATTCGAATTGAAAAGTTCTTTGTGTGTTAATTAGTTTATTGAGGAAGAGTAAGGCTGTATACTCCTCCTGCTACGACTAATAGGAGCGAAGCATCAATGTTTTTTTTTTTTTTTGTTTATGTTAGTTGGATAGGCACTTTATTGGTGGACCATGAATGGAAATCGCTTCTTTGTTTTGTTGAACATCCATTTATAGAGACTAGTGATTAATCTGGAATGTTGTAAAACGTGTGGCGTAAGATGATGATGATGATGATGATAAATGTGTACATTTAAAGACATTTTGACGTAATAAGGTCTTACAAATCGATGAAACGCATGAAAAAGCATGATTCATTATCACGTTCCGTCTGAGCGGAACGTGCAAGTGAGAGCGCAGGACAAGCAATAGAGAGGCACGATCGGCCTAAGCGTTCGGCGTGACGCATTATGACGTTACCACGTAAAATTATCGTCTGTAAACCGACTTTACAGACAACAGGTAGGTTTTTCATTAACATTTTGTTCCTCGCGGCGATGAAGCTTAATACTTTTTACCGCAGACCAAAATGAATAAGGCTGGCTATTCATAATATCTTTGCCTTAATAATTTTCGTTTCAGAAAATATATTTACGTGTTATTTTTCAACTGGCATTAATTTATTAAATATACTATTTTATTATCTTCTAAGAAACAAGATATAAAATCATTATAAAATGGTGTGTGTATTTCTTTTCGAATTAGTCCCGTATACATTTAGAAACAATTTTTAAATAAAATTCATATTTCATTGTAAATATTTATACGTAAGCCAAATAACGTTCAAATGACGTGCTTTTCATTATATATGTTTTGATTATTTTCCCGGAATTGGTGTAAATTTTTATGAAGATTTTCGAAAAAATAATAATTTTCGCCTATAATATTTCGACAAATAGTAATTTGTAAATTGTGTTAATAAAGTTTTTTCGTTAGTTTTTTATCTTTGGACTCCCGCTTATAGCAATTGGACTTTGTTAAAATATATTGAACCAAATATATCTATAGTTTTTCTATATTAGTTTTTTTCTTTTTCACCAGGACTTCATAACCAGTGGAAGTGCTAGCGGGGAGCAGTCGCCTGTCTGAGAAGGGAGGCGGGGGAGGCTTCTACGCTTGCGAACTTTGCCCGAAGAGGATGCCACTTTCGCCTCTCCCGCCTGTCCGTACCAGAACCACCCTTCCCCATCAGAAGCTTCGCCTGCGAACCAAAGATCAGACCGATCACTCATCTTCCGACATCTAAATACTTTTCCACTCAACGGTACAGAGCCTAGAGATTATAATTCTACCTCAAACTGTAACAGTAATTATGTACAGTCGCCGACAAGTCGTAACGGACCGGTTACGAGTGTAGATAAGTAATGTTTATTATATTATGACTATACGTAACTTTTATAAAAGTTTTTCTACTTTACTGCTTCACTAAGAACCTTTTTTATTCATATATGCTTATACTAGGCATGCCTCGTATCCCCACCATGGTTCAGGCCTTGTCGTGGCGGTGGGGCACAGTAACCTAGGGTGAGCGGTGCACCTTGGGCGAAGCTAATTGGACCGAGGGGGCTCTTTGTACCCCTCTTATAAGAAGAGGGACAGAAGAGCAGGGGACAAGGGGTGAGGATGGGAACCTCACCCCATTGTACTGTCCCGACGTTGGGAGGGGTTGTTCTGTGGTGCGGGACAACCCCTCTGTGGAGGTGGCGTCGGTCTCTTGCGGGACTGACTAGCCGTCTAGGTGCCCTGTTTGTTTTCTAGATCCGGGGCACCTAACCAAAGGCGGCATTGGTGGCACTCGCCGGGTTTTAGTGGGTAGAGCTGCCGGGTGCAGCGAGTCCCACATACCCGCGTGGGGAGACCCACTCCCCCGCGGGATGCCTCAGAGCATTTCCCGGCGTTAAAGAAAAAAAAAAATGCCTCGTATAAGACATGTTCCTTCCGCATCCAGAAGATTAATTGACAAATAAAACTTTTGACGATGTAGTGCATCATTTAAAATTCGGGGACTGGTCTTAAATAAATATATTTATGAATAAAAATAACATTTTTACGTTTACCCTACTAATAGGGTTGCGCTTTATACCAAAGTGTTTTAATTTTATTAACACGTAAGTAGTCTAACAGTTTTATTAAATTTGCTAAATTTAGTATAATCGTGATAATTTAGTGTTATTCTATTAAATAACAATATTGTCATATAACATAGATAATATATATCATTAATGAATGAACCGTTTTATATAATTATATTAATAGTTGATAAGGTTAAAAGTTAACAGCAATTAACATATATTATGTTCAACACTCTAAAATTGTAAAATATTCATAGAATCTAAGGCAATAAAGATCTGCTTGTATACAGGATGGATTTTTGTAACGGGTCAATAAGGGCCATTCAGTACAAAATGTATGGAAATTGTTTTTGGCGATTTCTGACATTTCTAGTACTCATACCTTAAATTATCCGGTAGATTTCTTTTAGATTGAACCCCATACGAAGTACGATCGATAGGCATAAAAATGTTTTTGTAGATTCTAGCATTTTTTTCGCTGACCGTACATTGTCTCAAAAATCTGTGAATGCAGGTCGGAATATCTTAAAAATATTAAATTATAATTTAATTAGCAATAATCCCGCAAAACACGCAGTCTTTACTGCAAATGTGTGAGTACACGCATATGCATGCATATAGCACCGCCCTCCTTTCCCACACTGCATATGCGTACACTCGCATGCACCACCACCACCCCACATGCACCACAACCACAGTTAAAGACCACCACCACACAATCTACGCACGTTTCGCCCCGTCACCGAGGCATCCTCAGGATGTAGACTTTAATAAACTCAGGATCTAGATGCATGTGGGGTGGTGGTGCATGCGAGTGTACGCATATGCAGTGTGGGAAAGGAGGGCGTTGCTATATGCATGCATATGCGTGCACTCACACATTTGCAGTAAAGACTGCGTGTTTTGCGGGATTATTGCTAATTAAATTATAATTTAATCTTATATAATGGATTTCCGCAAAGTAACGCCTGATTCTATTAACTATCTTAAAAAGTTGTACGTGTATGTAGTGTGACGTTTTCCTGTAACTATGACGGTTAAGGTACCCTACCTTACTGACCCGACTCTATAATATAATCCATTCTGTATAGTAATCAAACCAATATGGCAGAGTTTCTATATTTTATTTTATTTGATCTAATCTGTTCTACGTATAGCCTGACCAGAAAAATAAAAACCCTCGCCATATTGTGGAAAATTTTGAAACTAATTTCTGTATGGACGATACTATGTGTTGAAGTTAAAAAAGATACTTTGGCGACACCACGCAGGGTTTTTATATTTCTGGTCAGGCTATAACTAAAGAGTTGTAGGTTTATGCCATAAAGAACATCTTTGTCATGAATATTTATAATAAATTTATTTTCCTCACATTTTACGGACTTCCAAAACATTATCACGGACCTCTGTGAAGTTAGATGGACCGTAATTTAAGAACCCCCTTTTTTGTTTTCGCTGGGGAACGCGTTTAGACATACCACAGGGCCTGGAGGGCGGAGGTTATTTGACTCTCTGCGCCCGAAGAGATGATAAGGTGGACGCAGACTCTACCTACTAAACCCCAGCGGTATTCTCCTCGTCATCTAGCCGATCCTGTGGAAGCTATGGACGTCCACAGGGCCTCAAAATAGTTTAAGAACCCTCCCCCTGCCATATGTGAAGAGTAATTTTAATAAGCTAAATAAATCGGGAAGTAGCAAAACTAATCACAATATCAAAATCAATAAAGTAAGTATTGAGCGTTTTCTAAAGTAAAGTAAAGGTAAAGGTAAAAGGTAAAAGTAAAGGTAGATAATTTCTTTTTAATAACATATTTGGAAAGAGGGTAATAAAAAGCTTATATTATTTTTTTGACATAAAATTGTGTTAAATTTAAATATATAATAATAACTCTGAATCTAATAATAATGTTTCTATGTAGCAGGCAATAGAAATACATTTTGATGTGTTTAACGTTATACGTGTTATTGAATAAATTGTAAAGTTAGTTTTATATAAGTATTATATATATTCAATAAATTATATAATGCAAATTAGTCAGGAATTCCAAATTTTAATACGTTAAAATCATATTTTTTTTATTATTTTATCTAAAAAATCTCATCTTAAAATCAAGATATGGTTTGTGAATAGTTTGTACGATCTTTTTGTATGTAATATCTATTCAATAAAACTTAATTGATTCATTTAAAAAATCTATAAAAGGTAAGCTGATTTAAAAACTAATTAGTAATTATAATTAATCCACATACCTAAGTGTATATACATAAAATGACGTTATAGCCAAAATATAATGTTGTTAAAACGAGATAAAGATTCCGTTAATAAATAATAAAATATATTGTAATGGGAAATTATATAATATAAGCTTATATTATATTTATTATATAACTAGATAAAAGGTGTAGGATAACCCTAATTGGGCCCAAAATTAGTATAAATCAAAATATCTGTTGTAAAGTCAGCAAAAAATTGATGTTGCCAAAATTGTATGTAAAGTTTTAAATATTAAAATTAGCAAAATATTGGGAAACAAAACGCTATTTAATATTAAATTAATATAAATATTTAATATTGTAGATATTGAAACTAAATGGATGTATTAACAACTTGAAACTTTAGTAATATGCGATAAGTGTTTCCGATCAAAAATAAGTGTAAAATTGAGTTCAAGACACTGTTTAATAGATATGTAAATTCAGGCTTTAATTTATAATGTCTGCTTGAATTATTGCTAAGTCCATTAAATATAAAAGTATCAAATCTACCAATAAATATAATTGAAGTGTATCTAATATCAAAATGATTCCCAAAAAATTTAAGCCGTTTATGTTTTTTCTGAACATAAAAATTATAGCTTTTGTAACTTTCGTGTCTATCTAAAATATAATAATAATGTAATCTATTATTAGTTCAATGATAATTTTACAGATTACAACAGTAATTATTAAATCTTCCTTTTCCCACTCAAATAACAAACAGGTTTAGGAACATTTAAGTCTTTAACTGCCACCTAGCGAATATAATTACAAATTTCGAAAGGATGGGAGAAAGAAACTTTAGTCAGCTAATGTTTTGTCTTCGGAATCAGTATAATCGGAACACTACAGAATTAATCCGGCAAACCTGCCAAATAAATTCAGGGATAGCTTTTAGACTCTACGGGCTATTTTCAGCATACATTTTAAGCAAATGCGAAGACAAAGCTAAACTACAACGGTTTATAGGTTATTACAAACATCAGAAAAAATTAAAGACCCTGCGATCAAAGTCGTAAATAGGAACTATAAATTTTTATATATAAGTCAAAAACCTTTTGCTTACAGTATACTGCTATTTATATTTTTTTTATATTTAACTATATAAATAGAATATTTGTTTTATAAGCTTGTAGCTTTATAAATGTTACCAAACTGTTAAATATAAGAATGTTTTAATATAAAGTAATATCGAATTTTAATTAATGTGAAATTTAAGATATACTATACTTGGAAAAAATCTAATTTTCATCGTATATTTGTCATCCACATGTCATTGTATGTTTTAATTCATAATGTATGTTAAATGTTTATAAATTTATTAAAATATTGCACTTATCTTGAATTGCTTTCATTACATAATCAAAGTCTTATACTCTTACTAGTGGCACCGAAAGACGTTGGCCTGTACAAAATATTTTTCTTTTTTTTGTGAATCTAAACCATTCTTGAATCAACTTGAACACTCACAAAAAATTCATCAAGATCGGTCCAGCCGTTTAGGAGGAGTTCAGTGACATACACACGTACAGAAACATATACCTACATAAAGACTAGCGGACCCAACAGACGTTATCCTGTACAAAACGTTTTATAGTGGACCGAATCGTGAATAAAGTATTCTCGAATCAACTTGAACACTCACAAAAAATTCATCAAGATCGGTCCAGCCGTTTAGGAGGAGTTCAGTGATATACACACATACAGAAACATATACCTACATAAAGACTAGCGGACCCAACAGACGTTGTCCTGTACAAAACGTCTTATAGTGGACCGAATCGTGAATCTAAAGTATTCTCGAATCAACTTGAACACTCACAAAAAATTCATCAAGATCGGTCCAGCCGTTTAGGAGGAGTTCAGTGACATACACACGTACAGAAACATATACCTACATAAAGACTAGCGGACCCAACAGACGTTATCCTGTACAAAACGTTTTATAGTGGACCGAATCGTGAATCGAAAGTATTCTCGAATCAACTTGAACACTCACAAAAAATTCATCAAGATCGGTCCAGCCGTGTAGGAGGAGTTCAGTGACATACACACGTACAGAAACATATACCTACATAAAGACTAGCGGACCCAACAGACGTTGTCCTGTACAAAACGTCTTATAGTGGACCGAATCATGAATCTAAAGTATTCTCGAATCAACTTGAACACTCACAAAAAATTCATCAATTATAATATATATATATATGTTCCATTGTTGGGCACGAGTACTAAAAATTTCGTTCGGAGGGATATCTGCCGTAGTTTAACATTGCAGAGTGGCGAACCTCGCTCGGGTCAACAATTAATCTCATCAGGCAGCTTTTCTCGTAATGATTTTAATGAACTTGTGCAAAAAGGCCATTTGAAAGGCCGGCAACGCACATGCTAACCCTCTGTTGTAGCGAGTGTCAGTGGATGTCGCTATCACTTACCATCAGGTGAACCAACTGTCCGTTTGCCCCCTCTTCTATAAAAAAGGGCAATTTAGAAAAAAGGATTTTAAAGTCAAGCCTGAACCCAAACCTTTCACTTCTGAACCCGAGCATGTACTACTAGACAACCATTGCTTACATTATTGTTGACGTTATAACGTTCTATAAATCGATAAACGCCGGCTGCACGTACCAAAAAATATCATATTCCGCCTAAGCCGAGCGTGCAAGCGAGAGCGCGGAGCAAGCGATAGAGAGGCACGATCGGCCTAAGCGTTCGGCTTACATGTAGATTTTTAAGTACATAGGTAATATTATGTTTATCATTATTAAACAGCTTTAGTGTAGACGGGGTCTGAGCTGATAGATTACATGTCTAGACATTCATTATGAGGGTCTTAGAGACTTGGTCATAATTACCACGAGTGAGCGAGCTAACTAGATAGCTAACCCGGTGGGGGTAGTCCGCCTGGGCACACTCCTGTCGTCGTTGGCGCGATCCCGCCCCGCCGTATGTAGCAATCCGACGCCGGAGGCCGTGAGGTCAATGACATCTCGGCTGGCGGAGGTAACCCTTCCGTTTTGATATTTTTAGGTGTAGCCATCTATCTGCTTACTTACTAAACCGATGAAGCTTTAAAGGTCTAATGACCATCAGCATAGGTACATTCGAGAAAAAAAACTAGATAGTGGCGGTGGTCTAGTGAGTATGGGCTCAGCCTCGTGAGTAAGAGGTCCGGGTTTGATCCAGACCGGTGCCCTTAAATTAGTTTTTCTCTCCATGCACCTGAACATGAGAACATCGCTTACTCCCCGCAAAAAAACGCTGATGAGATTAAATGTCTTTGAAGGTGTGTTAAGTTCACCAAACATTGGGCCAGCGTGTCGGTGAACTATGGCCCAACATCTTCCTCGCCTAATTTCGAGGAGACCCGTACCCAACAGTGGTACATAATATAATTGTTGATGATGAAGCCAGCAAATATTGTAAAGGTGAGGGAAATACATAGATGTATCTAGCATATTCCTTACGCTTGGCTACTGGTTTATCAGCGACAAAAATTTATTAAAAATTATTAATTGGAATAAACACGCAAAGGTTAAAGATTTCAATTTTGAATTAAAAGTAGTAACTATTTGTATAATTTCCGACATGAAAACTCAACGTAGTTGTCAACCCTCGATGCATTAACGGCTAACAATGACAGGTGAAGAGGCTGGGAAAAGGATGAAATGGCGAAGGGATAGGTATTATCATTTTCATAATCATTATCATTATCATTGTCATTGTCATTGTCATTGTCATTAACTCTATCATCATTATCGTCACCATTGTCATTGTCATTAACAATAATTCTCCATCCACTGTTAGACATAGGCCTCTTTCAATGAACACCAAGTAAGCCGATCTAGAGGTGGATTTAGTAAACAAAAATAGATTTATAGTACCAGTATTAGTTAAGATTTTTCCACAAAACATAAATAATAATAATAAATAAATATATAAAATAATAAATCGCAAGCAATAACCTAAGAGCTGATGACATTAAAACGGCTGATCAGATTTTGATAAAATATATCTAAGAACAACCGCTAGAAAATCTACTTTTAAATAAAAAACCGCAATCAAATCGGCTTATCTGGGGTTTAAAAAATTTTAAACAAAAATTAAAACCGACTTCAAATTAAAAAAAAAACAACTAAAAAGTAATTAAGTAAGTATGAGTAGAAGAACAAGTTGATTATAAATTGTAGGCACAAAAATTAAGGAAATTATTTTATTACTTTTTAGTTGTTTTTTTTTTTTTTTAATTTGAAGTCGGTTTTAATTTTTGTTTAAATTTTTTTTATTTCTTCATTTTTAGTGATTTCAAAATTTGATAACTGATTTTATTTCCAGCCTCAAAAATCCCATTTTGCAAAACATCTACTAGAGACAGGACATAATATAAGTAGCAACCATACGTTCCAAGTTTTACACAAATGCGACAAGGGATTTCGACTAAGTGTGTTGGAACAACTCGAAATAATAAAACATAAAAATAATAAATCGATTGCATTTTTGAATGACCAAACCGATTTAACGAATTCTCCCATAATACGGTTATTCGGTGGGGGTAGTGGGGGAACCAGCTAATATAAGGCGGGTGTTTGGGCCTGCACGTCACTTAACGATTGCTAATCGTAGAGTCTACATCCTGAGGATGCCTCGGTGTCGGGGCGAAACGTGCGTAGATTGTGTGGTGGTGGTCTTTAACTGTGGTTGTGGTGCATGTGGGGTGGTGGCGCATGCGAGTGTACGCATATGCAGTGTGGGAAAGGAGGGCGGTGCTATATGCATGCATATGCGTGCACTCACACATTTGCAGTAAAGACTGCGTGTTTTGCGGGATTATTGCTAATTAAATTATAATTTAATCTGATTTTATTAGTCTGAAATATCAGATTAAATAGCGCTGTATTAATGAGATGAACGTAGAAAGGGTTTAATTCATTACATAACAAATGAAAAAACCGAAATGGAATTGTGTAAAACTTTATATACATGTAATAGAAAGCAATCACGGCAGATTTTCTACTATTCGTTTAATAATTCCATTATATAACATCACCAATATATAGATATAGAGTGGATATTATGATGACCTTGAAAAACTATGGTGCGCTTCCAAGGCACAGTTGTTTTTTGTTCATTTAACAACGACAAGTAATAAAATTACATGAATTTGGCATAATATTATTTACCGTATGAAGTAAGCCCAATAAAAGCTGTAAATCGTCGAGGATTCCCCTCGACTGTGTATGGTCTCCATCATCACACCTGTAACGGCGCTTATAACCCATATGAGTATAAAGTTCTCATCAATTTAAATTAATTAAGCCCAAACACAAGGTTACTGATGTAAATCGTTGAGGAGTTCCCTCGATTGTCTTTCGACTCCAGCATCAGATCGACTCTAGACCTTCATTAAATTGTAGTCCTTCAAAACACTTTATAAAAAAATATCAAACGCACTAGTCGCCCCTACGATTTTCGAAAGTTCCCCTCGATTTCTCTGGGATGCAATCATCAGATCCTGGTTTCCTTATCATGGGACCATTTGGGAAGTATACCCTTTAGAACAAAAAAAGAATTTTTCAAATCGGTCTAGCCATTTTCGAGTAATCAGGTAACATACATAAAAAAAATAAAAAAATAAAGATTCCGATTGATCCTCCTTTTTGAAGTCGGTTAAAAACTAAACTAAAAGCTTATAACCTAGCTAAATGCTCTACGACAATTTCTACTTGTTCGAGATTAAATAGTAATAAAAATATTTTCCTACAGAATATATTCCGCAATCTAATTTAACCGGTGGGAATTAAATTTCATCGTACAACATAGTTTTCCATTGAAGAAACAAATTAAGTGAGTCATAAAAATAGTCATAATAAATATATTTATTTTAATTTTCATAATAATATATAAATAGTCACAATAATATATTTTTTTAATATCATATATAGTATAAAAAATTTAATATTATATTTCCTATGTCTGGAACCCGTAACGCAAGTTCTTCGAGAACTTACCACGGGACCAGATTGACGTGGTGTAAAGGCGTCCATAGATATTATTATCATTATTCAATATTTATTTAAAATTATCTCGAATCATGTTGACATGGGTCTTTCGAGGAACGCCAGCTCGAGCAACAATATTTAAATCGATTCATTTCAGAAGTTTTTTTCATATTACAATAATTACATTCGAATAATTCTAACTATAATTCGATGTGAATGCTGAATTATATTGAGGTCTTATATGACAACATCTTTTTTTTCATCTTATGACGAGTTACTACATTCTGTCACCACCAAAGGCTTCATCTCACTCAATAGACGTCACGAAAAGTCAACTTCGCGTTACTTTGCAAACAAGATGTATGCTCCAAGCCTTTCGCCTATATTTTATATAATCACCATAATTTAAATAAGATTATACTTATAAGAAAGGAATTAAATCCGGTTCGAATTTGACTAACATAAAAAAGTGATAAATAAACTTAGTTTTTAGTTGCCAACCCTATGAAATGTACATGTTGTGAAGCTATGAACAATGCAATGTCTCAAGTTTATTTAGGACTCAACATTTTCGCTCTTAATAAATAGTACGCTTTTAGTAAAAATTTACAACGATAGCTGCATTATTATAGGTAGTCTATTTATGAGATGAAAGTGACTGGTAGCTTAATACCCTCGCTGTAAGTGCAAAGGTACTTACTTAACAATAATAGTATATATCTATGGATGCTTTTACACCACGTCAATCTGGGCCCGTGGTAAGTTCTCGAAGAACAGGTACCATATAACGGAAATATATTTAATACTATTTTTATAATACACATATTTAATAAACATCCATAACCCAGGAACACACAAAACTTTTAGTTCCCTGGCGGGATTCTAGCCCACTACCTCCAGCTTGATCGCCAACGCGCTTACCATTGAGCCACAGAGGTCGTCAATTCAACAACAATTTATATAATTTCTATTCACATTGCTTGGAGTAGGAGTTACAAGTTTTTCGTTAACATTATATTAACGTACATCCTTTTTTATTTATATTATAAAAGACTAGCTGTTGCCTACAGCTTCGCCCGCGTTACTCAACTCCTATATGTCACAGCGTGATGATAAATAGCCTATAGCATTCCTCAATAAATGGGCTGTCTAACATGAAAGAATTTTTCAAATCGGATCAGTAGTTCCTGAGATTAGCGCGTTCAAACAAACAAACAAACTCTTCAGCTTTATAATATTAGTATAGATTTTTTAAGCATGAAATCAAGATAATAAATGAAATCTGTACCAGTATCAGCTGCAAATTAACAGGGCTGAGGGACAAAGGGGCAGACGACGCCTACATTAATCAAAGTTCATCATAAGCCCAGCGCCAGATGTCGCTAGACACTATTCATGAACTTAGGGCTGTCAAATCCAAGTTAATTAAAATACAATTAGTAGAATTTGCTAAAGAAAGACTTGGTCATTTGTGGATTGGTGAAGAATATAATTGAAGAGTTATAAAAGTTCCTTAGCTAAAGATGCATTATTTTTTAAAGAAGTTTCTTAAATTAATGGATAATGATTGTAATTACATCTATTATTTCTAGAACATACTTTAAGCGGAGACATTCTATAAAATCATACCGGGTGTATTTTGAACGCTTGCAAAGATTTAACTCTAATAATATACTATTTATATACTATGTATATAATTCATATAACCATTTATCTCAGAAACGTTTTTTAAGAAAATTTTAGGACTTATGTATTTTGCTAACCCGCAATGTATGTATACAACTGGAACAGCGAACTCTGTCAGCTGATGCAGTCCGCTGGCCGGCGTGAACCATAAATAAATTACATTGCCGTTTTTTTAAACGATTATTTTAAAGCATTATCATCAAATTTCTGTAACATTATGTTTACTAAACCGGATTATACAAAAAAATAAATAAAAAAGAAACGCGTTTTTTTTTCACTTGTATCATGTCAGACTATGCCAACACCTCTTCGTTTTTGCAAGCGTTCCAAATACACCCGGTATATTGTTTTTATGAAAAAAATATCCTTGAACAATATTTACAGACTAATTAAGAAAGATAGAGCATAGTCATAACATTTCTTCACATAAAGAAAATAAATAGCAGCCCTGATAAAAAAATATTAAATTATTAAGAATTTTAGCATATTATGAAAAACGTAAAAGATAACGCTTATTTTACACTCGTATAACTTAATCATTTCTCCTACATAATGTTATTACTACAATAATTTACATTTCTATCGCTTTCTATAGCTACATATACTAATGTATATCTATCATAAATGAAAATTTTATCAGATTATACCTTGAAATGCGAATTTCTACAAAAAAGCAGAGAAATAACGATTTTATTAAAATATTAGCATTTCTTCCGCACTTTTTCCAAACACATTTCCCTATTCCTGATAAGTGTGTGAATACGAATATACATATTATATTTTACCTTAAATACAGCCCTCAAAACAACGAGTCGAAAAACAAATTTATAATAATTTCCCTATATTTTTCTTTCAATTGTACCTTAAGCGGAAGATATAAAAACATAAGTGCGGTAAACCTTATTCGATTGTCGTCCCCTTGATGTCGTACGTTCGTTGTAAACAAATAAAATATTCATAACTCTAAGTGGAATCCAAGTTTTGTCAGATTTCTGGTACCTATTTTCAATAAAAATACTAATTACGTGACCTTTACTTAGCGTTTGTTCTTGACTTTCCGTTTTTATTATTGAATAAGTGCGTGTTTTTTTCATTACAGTTGATTCGAGGTTGAAAAATATGACTGCCAAAATGAGCTCAGTTTTACCCGTCGAGCATGAACCGGAATAGAGCGGTAATTTTATGTGTTTTGTATTCCGCCAAATTTGTGCTGCGATGCTGCGCCGGTTCTGTGCTTTGATTGGCCGACTAATGGCTATTGATGGATGATTGGCCGATTGACGTACACAGAGATCAATAGCTGATTGAATTGCTATTACGTCAGTGATAAATAACTGACCAGTTTCGGAATTTGATCACTCTATCCGGTTATATGCTCGATGGTTTTGCCCTACATAGCAAAAAAATTAAAATACCAGAGCTAAGTTGACTATATAATAAATAATCAATATCTTGTTTGAACGGTTTCGTAAATATCCATCATCGCCATACAATTTTGGTCGCGTAGTAGCTGTTCTGCGCTCCATTAAAAAGGACAAGACAGACAGTACAATTAGAGACCGACTTTTGAGAGTCACATGAATGTGGCAATATGAGGTAGTTCCTGCAAGTTTGCTTATTCACTAAATTAATTTTAAAAACCCAACCAGTCACAGGGACTGCCGATAGAAGTGAAAAAAAACAATTAAATTCAAATACCTATAATACAGGATGTAATAGATTATGACAACCTATACAATTTAAACGGCGCACAAAATGGCCGCATGACATAATTTAGAAGCAACACATTTGCAAAACAAATATTACATAATCTTACAAATATTGCAATAACTTATATAAAGAAATCAAACGTCAAACTGCGTCTCCAGCGGCTAGCGTGCGGTGTCGCGAGTTCAGAGATTTTATCTCGTCTAAAAATATGCGTACCGCGCAAAAAGAAGTTTACACTTCAAAATAACATTTATCTAATTACCTGAGTAATCGAAAATAATATTATATAATGTGTTTACCTGAATAAACACATAAAATACTATTTTCAATATTTTAAAATGTAATAGAAAGCTGCGTATAAATTTAACGATTCCGTGAAGCAATTTGACCAACCTCTAAAGTTGCCAATAGTTTCAAAAGATCAAAGTCTTGATCAAAGAGCCTGTGGGAAAACAAATTTGTTCATTTAGTTTCATAAATACATCTCCGCTTACTAAACTGACACTGGTATAAAATAATTATGACGGACATGGTTAAATTAGATTTAATTAATAATAATAATAATCTTTATTCAGTATGTTATAGGTATGATTTATACAAATTGAATTATATGAATAATTCAATTGGTCCTGCAATTTATCTGTTCACAACTAATTTGACTAATATATTATAGGTATAACAGTATATTATTTATCATGTCTTGCTACACTTTTAATTCGTAGTTTCGACATTGTATACGAATGCTTCGCTTGGGAATTCTTTTTTTTATCCCCGCTGAGGAATGCTCTTATGCATACCACGGGGCCCGGGGAAGAGCCGGGGATTAGGTGGGTCCTCTGTGCCCTAAGAGATGGTAAGATGGACGCAGACTCTACCCACTAACTTACCGGAAGCGCTGTGCCACGCTCTCGGCTGCATGGGTACCACCATTTTGCTTGTTTCTCCCGTGAAACAGCTTTGCTGTGTTTCGGAGAGAAGGGCAAGACAGGCAGTGTAATTACTGGCACAGAGACTTAACATCTTATGTCTCAGGATAGGCAACACATAAATGAGTTGCCTGGGGTCGTTCCAGGTATACTAGTTTATGTTCATGGGCGACGTCGCCCACTTACCATCAGGTGGTACGTTTGCCAGTTTGCCTATCCAACTAACATTTTAAAAAAACTAAACCCCGGCGGTTTCTCCTTGTCGTCTGTCTCACGACGTGGGAGCTGTGGACGTCCACGGGGCCTTGACATCGTGCCATTCAGCACTCAGATGGAGGGGGGGGGTTTGCATCCTGTCCTCCTTCTTCGTGTAAGGTTCCAGATTCAGAAGCGATGTTCACCCTGAACATCGCTATATACTATAAAACGTTTTGTACAGGATAACGTCTGTTGGGTCCGCTAGTCTTTATGTAGGTATATGTTTCTGTACGTGTGTATGTCACTGAACTCCTCCTAAACGGCTGGACCGATCTTGATGAATTTTTTGTGAGTGTTCAAGTTGATTCGAGAATACTTTAGATTCACGATTCGGTCCACTATAAAACGTTTTGTACAGGATAACGTCTGTTGGGTCCGCTAGTCTTTATGTAGGTATATGTTTCTGTACGTGTGTATGTCACTGAACTCCTCCTAAACGGCTGGACCGATCTTGATGAATTTTTTGGGAGTGTTCAAGTTGATTCGAGAATACTTTAGATTCACGATTCGGTCCACTATAAAACGTTTTGTACAGGATAACGTCTGTTGGGTCCGCTAGTCTTTATGTAAGTATATGTTTCTGTACGTGTGTATGTCACTGAACTCCTCCTAAACGGCTGGACCGATCTTGATGATTTTTTTGTGAGTGTTCAAGTTGATTCGAGAATACTTTAGATTCACGATTCGGTCCACTATAAAACGTTTTGTACAGGATAACGTCTGTTGGGTCCGCTAGTCTTTATGTAG
Source organism: Helleia helle (assembly GCA_963853865.1). NCBI lineage: Eukaryota > Metazoa > Arthropoda > Insecta > Lepidoptera > Lycaenidae > Helleia > Helleia helle. The sequence goes on along the minus strand of OY971433.1, from coordinate 9,515,542 downwards.
GTATATGTTTCTGTACGTGTGTATGTCACTGAACTCCTCCTAAACGGCTGGACCGATCTTGATGATTTTTTTGTGAGTGTTCAAGTGGATTCGAGAATGGTTTAGATTCACAAAAATAAATATAATTTAAATATTTTGTACGGGACAACGTCTGTCGGTGCCACTAGTATATTATAAAAAGTACCTCTCAAAATAATTTTGATCACTCTTTTGAATCTTCTTGAATATTTCTGTAATTACAAGCCGGGTGAAGCGGCGGGTAACAGCCAGTATATAATTATTATATTAGTATTTTCCATCTTTCCCTATGGTTACTATAGAAATAAATAAATAATAAAATAAAAATAGTTTATTTCTATAAGGTCTACAAGCATTATTCTGTGGCCAGAGTCGCCCAGGAAGCATGTAGTTATGCTTGTGTTGGGTGACTCTGCTCTTCCATCGGACCGAGTATACAAATATTCATTTATTTTTGGTGCTTATTAATAGTTAAGTAATAATAAGACAATTTTTCAAGGGCTATAATAATATTTTTATGATAAACTAATAAAACAACTAATCTAAAAAAAGAACTAAAAAAAAATAAAAAACTTAGATATGAAAACTAATAAATAATAAAAACTGTACTTCCATAATAAACATAATCATCTAGCTCTGCGATAAAAAATGAGAGTGAGTATGTATGTATGAGTGTGTGTGTATGTGTGTGTGTGTGTGTGTGTGTGTGTGTGTGTGTGTGTGTGTGTGTGTGTGTGTGTGTGTGTGTGTGTGTGTGTGTGTGTGTGTGTGTGTGTATAACTGTTTCTGAAAATGACTGCATGTATGTTGATAATCATTAAAATTTGTAATGTCTACGTTTGGTACCTAAATAAAAAGTCCTCCACGTCATGGTACCCCAGCGTCTCGAGCCCGCGAACTATAATTGTTCGTATTCGTGTGTTTGGACTATAGGGAAAGATGGAAAATAAATGACAAACACGGAAGAACGGCCGAGATCGGTGATATGCTTTTTAATTATCATTCCCTACCTTCCTCCTTTATGTTCGTCATAAAATAACCAATAAGGTTATATAAGGCCATAACAGTTATCTTTATATATAAAAATATATCTCACGTTGTTTGTCCGCGATGAAGTACTACTGAACCGATTTTAACCAAAGTGTGCCGTTTGATCCAAATTCAGAGATAGGATAGTTTAGATAGATAGATAGGGCGAAGCTAATCAGGCCGAGGGGGCTCTTTGTACCTCCCTTATAAGAAGAGGGGACAAAAGAGCAGGGGGCAAGGGGCGTGGACGGGAACCTCAGCCCATTGTACTGTCTCGACGTTGGGAGGGATTGTTATGTGGTGCGGGACAGCCCCTCTGTGGATGTGGCGTCGGTCCCAATTGGTGGACTGACTAGCCGTCGAGGTGCCCAGTTTTTTTATTAGATCCGGGACACCTCACCAAAGGCGGCATTGGTGGCACTCGCTGGGTTTTAGTGGGTAGAGCTGCGTCCACTTACCAGCTTTCGGGGGCAGCGAGTCCCACATACCCGCGTGATGCCTCAGAGTATTTGCCGGTGTGAAAGAAAAAAAAAGGTGGGAAGACGATCTCCGTACAGTAGCCGGTCCGTGTTGGATGCGAGTGGCGAAAGATCGCTCGTCTTGGCGTTCATTGAAGCAGGCCTATGTTCATCAGTGGACGGATAAAGGCTAATGATCATGATGATGATAATATTTCAACGTATATCTTAGCCACAGCAAGGCGTGGCCGGGTCTGCTAGTAAATATATAATACCTACTATGCCTCGTCGTGCTGGCCCGGTGCAGGAACTATGGTAGTCCGCACAACAGGTGACTGCCTACTTCCTTATTGTATCACAATAGCCTGTAAATAAATCAGCCTCAGTCCAGCTGTTTAGGAGGTGTTTAGCCACAAATACACACACTATAATTATATATAAAGATAATAAAATGTCTTTTTTTTATTTCTACGATTGAATTCTGCACTACGTATAAAATCAAAAGCTGGAAAATTTATTGGTTTTCATCAGTGAAAAGTTTTATCAAAATAAAATGGAGATTGGACAATATTTGAGGCAATGATGGGAGTAACGATAGTAATTATTCCGCGTCGGTGGCTGTGACGTACAATTGCTTTTATTTTTATGTGTTCCAATTTGAATGAATTTCGTTTGAGAACACCAGGAAATTAATGAATAAATCTAGGAAAACAATAAAGTCACCAACCGAAAAAGTACGAATTGATGACCTTAACGAAATTGTTGAATAACGAAGGAAATATGAAAATTGATATGTATATAGCCTGTCCAGAAATATATAAACCCTGCGTGGCGTCGCCACTGTATCTTTTTTACGTCAACACATAGTATCGTCCATACAGAAATTAGTTCTGAAATTTTCCGCAATATAGCGACGGTTTTTATTTTCTGGTCAGGCTATGCAAATGTAGATGGCGTTACTAGCTCGCAACATTGAAAATACTAATTTAATTGCCTATATTCAATTCAGATTTGTATGTTGTCCATCTCTTTTTTTATGTCATAAGGAGGCAACCGAGCAGTGGGAGCCTTATGGTAACTACCGACCCCCATAGACCAAGAGTAATGCAGATGCGTTGTCCTTCTTTTCTCTAACCCCCCAATAGGCCACCGGAAACTCACAAACGTGACAACATAGCTGTCACTTGACGCCGGTGTTATGTGAGCGAGAGGTCCCCGGTCGTACCGGCCCAATTCGGCTGCAAAACAGCATGGCACTACCTCTAATTGAGCCGTCTTGATGAGTTCCTTGGAAAACAACATGGTTATGGTGCTAATAAATACTTGTATAAGCCCTTCTATCTGCAACGTATAAACATGTTAGCCTGATAATAAGCAAATTATGAAAGTTACAGCCGAAGGATCGAAAACAACTAAAATTGTTTGAATTGTTTTATTCACTTATTAATTACAATTAAACTTATTAATTAAATAAAAAATAAAAGTTTATGACTCATGGATTCGAAGTGTGAATTATTAAGAGTGACAATAATCGGAGAGCATGTAGAGACGAGGGGGCAATCGTGGGGGCCTGCAATGCGCTGATACGGTGCTTCTCACGATGCAGGTCATTGAAATATTAAGAAAGTGCTGATGCTGGCCGCTAGCTGTATGGGTGGTTTACTCGGAACGGAGATGCTGTATTGGAGGTTTACTCGGAACGGAGATACGTAACTAACAGGTCAGCAAAATATGGTTGCTGATTGCAAAACGAGCACCCAATGCAGAAGTACTTTTTTTGGGTAATTACCAAATCTATGGAATAAGACTTTCTTTTTTAAAGTTTCATAATCATCATCATCAGCCCTTATCCATCCACCGCTGAACATAGGCCTCCTTCAATGAACGTTAAAACGACCGATCGCAATTGCACAAACAAACAAGTTTATCAGCAACTTTTAATTGTTGACACAAAAATTTCATGATATATTTCAAATAGAACGGCAACGCACCTGATTATGGTGCAGCGGGTGTCTATGGATGTCACTTATCACTTACAATCAGGTGAAACGTTTGCCCCCTCTTCTATAAAACAGGAGACACAATACAAAAATAATGAGGACAAATTTAAAACGCCGTAGAATGTAAAAATACAGATATTACACAAGAGTCGATGCAGCATATCAATTATCAACTTGAAAGCTACGGAAGTGAATATTAAGAGCAATTTAAAGAGCTTTTATAAGGAAGCTCTTAGCCGGCTATAAAATACAATTCATACTCTAACGTATAATGAATTCCATTTCTAGCATTGTTACGGAAAACTGTATAAATTATTGTAATGTAGAAAACTGGGTTACTTGGGATATCTTACTAGTATTCGGTGAAATATTATCATATAAACTAGGAATATATTATAATATTCTACCAAGTAACTAGGATATAGGAGGGGCTAAAATATCTATCATAATATGGATGATTCATACGCGACAGACTTTTGCAGTGGTAGTTCAGATATCAGCTTGCAAATCTTTGAGATATGTATTTAATTGTATATTCCACCCATATTTGTCTTAATATTTCTAACACATATGCTGCGGGGGAAAGAAGGGACGTGCTGTGCACATTTTGCTGTAGACTTGCGTCGTTCGCAAAATGATTGCTAAAATCTATACTAATATTATAAATGTGAAAGCAAGTTGGTTTGCTATGTTCACGCGAAAACTACTTAACCGATCATCATGAAACTTTGTACACATGTTCTTGGAGATATTAGAACTTAGAAGTAACATAGGATACTTTTTATGAAAAAAACTAAAATCTTATCCTGCGCAGATGAAGTTGCGGGCAGCAGCTAGTATATACATAAAAATCTCATATATTATATTCATTTTGTAGCACCTGATTCTAATAATAATTTGAATTTGCAAATCTTTATTTTCTACTTCGGACGATGTAATATAAAAAGTATTGATTTTAAATTATACAACTAAATGCATAAGTTTCCGTGGTGTAGCGGTTATCACATCTGCCTAACACGCAGAAGGCCCCCGGTTCGATCCCGGGCGGAAACATATTTTTATAGTCTATACTGCTTTTTTAGTTTTTATACATAACTAAAAAGTTAGTTTGTTGCGCTTGCGACTATTTTATCTTCACATATTTTGAGTAAACCACTTTTAATTTTTGAATAACGTTTTTTGTAACTTAATAGGTACCTACATATATCTCCTAAATTTTGCACCAACTTTTTACCAAAATATGGCTTTTCAAGCATCTGATCCAAGCAATCCAAAGCTAAAATTTTACATTTATAATTTAAACTTGCGATTTCAACAAGTAATTAAAAAATAATCAGGATCACCGGTGGGAGGGAAGCGCTGTGCCGCGCTCCCGGCTGCATGGGTACCACCATCTTGCTTATTTCTCCCGTGAAACAGCTTTGCTGTGTTTCGGAGAGAAGGGCAAGACAGGCAGTGTAATTACTGGCACCGAGACTTAACATCTTATGTCTCAGGATAGGCAACACATAAATGAGTTGCCTGGGCTTGTTCCAGGTATACTAGTTTATGTTCATGGGCGACGTCGACCACTTAACATCAGGTGGTACGTTTGCCAGTTTGCCTATCCAACTAACATAAAAAAAATCCCCACTTGTTTTGATGTCGTATTAATTAGAGACTATTAATTAAGCAAGCTCGAGGGAACAATTCTCATTTCATACAGCACAACTTCCTAGGCATCCTTTATAAATGCAGCTTATAGCTTCAACGTAGTAATAAAACTAATCTGATTCACAGAGATAATCTAAGATAGATTATTCACATTGCTCATACTTACATACTTACTTACTACACATTAAAATAAATTATAGTTTGAAAAACTAAAAAAAACACGCTTTAATAGCAAACCGAACTAAAAATATGAAAATAATTTCAATACAAGAACTAAATAGATTATCAAAAAAAAAATCACCGTAAAAAGCGTAAATTATATAAGAAAATATAAAAAATAGATTATGTTATGTAATAAAAACATTTTACAAAAAATATAAACCGACTTCAAAAATACTAAACTAAAAAGTAATAAAATAACAGTTTCTTTAATATTTGTGCTTACAACATATAATCAACTTAATGTTCTACTAATGTACAAACTTTGCGTTAACGTCGTCATTTTAGTTACTTTTGGAATCGGTGTCAGCCAAAGTAGGTAGGTAGGTAATGTACAGCAACAAATACGACATTCCCACTTTCCTACAAACTCACAGCCCCATAGTTAAAAGTACAATATAACTGTTACTACATATTTTTACGTCTTTACTCTTTTCTCGTGGTTTTTTTAAGATTGCTTTTCTAATATTATAAAGGAGCTGTTGCCCGCTTTTTAGCCGACTTCGTCTGTATGTATTTTTTTGTGTTATCATCATCATCATCATCATCATCATCATCATCCGTCCTCCTCCTCTATCCGTCCACTGCTGAACATAGGCCTCCCTCAATTGTGTTATATTCATCGATATTTTCGCCCATTTTGAACCAATTTTACCTGACTGCGCCAGAAGAAAGGTTATGTTTTTCGAGAGTATGTATGTATGTATAATTGTTTGGTAAGCTCTGCAGCCTGAACGACTCGATGGTTTTTAGCTTGAGACGTGTCGTTAGATTCGTATTTACTGTGAGAATGACAGTAAGTATATAAAAAAGGCAGATTTTTGGTGCCATATTCTAATGTTTTTTGCAGTCGGGTTTTAGTTTTTTTTTAAATATTCATAGTTTTTTTATTAAATTGACTGCCGCATACGGGCAATTATCAATATCAATATTATCAATAATTATGCTTATGCCTAATAATACTCAATGATAACTTAGAATTATACTGATGATTTTTTATCGGATTAATATTTTCTAAGATTTCTCCTCGTTTATTACAAACAAACCTTCTTTATACTATGAATATAAGAGTGCGTTTCTTACTGGGTCACGCGTAAATGGCTTTCAAACATCATCAATATATTTCAAGGGACTTATATGTCCCACTGTTGGGAACGGGACTCCTCCTCGAAATTAGCCTAGGAGGGGGCTTAAATTAGTTTAGCATATACATATACCATGGGCCATGACTATGGATATTTAATATGTTTTGCGGTGGATGGTCGGTCGACCGCCATATAGACGAGACGAAGATATTTTTTTATGTTAGTTGGATAGGCAAACAGGCAAATGTACCACCTGATGGTAAGTGGTCGATGTCGCCCATGAACATAAACTAGTATACCTGTAACGAGCCCAGGCAACTCATTTATGTGTTGCCTATCCTGAGACATAAGATGTTAAGTCTCGGTGCCAGTAATTACACTATCTGTGCTGCTCTTCTCTCCGAAACACAGCAAAGATGTTTCACGGGAGAAATAAGCAAGATGGAGACCCATGCAGCCGGGATCACAGCACAGCGCATCCATCCCACCGGTCCATACTGGATCCTGACTGATGCGGATGGCGGAAGTCGGCCGTCTTGTTGAAAGGGACCCATGTCCAGTAGTGACATAAAAGTAATAATTATGATTATTCCTGTTGGATATACCATTATTATTATTAACAATCTTCTATTGTTAATAATAATAATGGTTTTTTGCCACACAACAAAGGAATAGTACAGAAATAAAAGCACAAACACAAAATATTAAATATTGCAACAAATATTTTTGAAGTGAAACTTCTTTGCGTGCATGAGGGTAATTTTTTTACGGATGAAACGTCACGAAAATGTGCAACGTTATTGTCCAAGAAGAGGAAGAGAGTGATTGAGACCGATTGAGAGAGAGTGAGAAAGGGCGAACGTAGCATGAAGCACATAGCCATGGAGTAAGAGTAGGGAGCAAGCGAGTGAGAAAGATCGAGAGAGAGAGATAGAGAGAACGTAGCATCGCAAGTCTTGGAAATTTAAAGCTTTAGATTAGTATAAATATAAACGAGATTTAAAAATTAGTTTGCCAAATAAGTTTCACTTCTGACAGTGTACTTTGTACGCACGCACTTTTTTTTACAAGTAACAGATTTTGCGGGTAAAGAGAAAACTCAGCTTATGCTGTAACGAGCCACCTCGTGCAGCGCTGTTGTTTAGCCTTTCCCTCTCCCTTAGGCATGTTCTTTGTGCTTGCGAATGTCTTAACAACCACGCTGATCAAATCGTAGTCTGCACTCTGTAGTCGGTACCAGTCCTCGCGTGTCCATGGTTGTCGTATAGTATCATTATAATATGTATCATTTTCATGAATCGCGTGAAAATTTGAAACTATAATGTATGGTCTTGTAAAAAACTTAAAAAACTGCGGCAAAAATCCGTAAAGAATATTTCATTAGAATTCTAAATTACGTTATTAAACCTCTTTACGGTTGAAAATTATTTATAACCTAGAATATAATTTATAAGAGAGCATCAAAGGAACGGAACGCAAGGTGATAAGAGACACTTAGAGATAAGTAAGGCATTGTTCTTATTTACATTGAAGAATGGATAATTTTGAAAATATTTTATATTTTAGTACAATGCTATCTTGTATTACAATTTTCTTGTTGAATTTTTAAGAACTAAGCCCATTCTTCTGAGTGTGTGACCAGCCTGCCAACGGAGAACGGATGGCCGATGGGTCAATAAGGTTCAAGAGTCCACTCTTGGACTCTGGGGTTTAGTGGGTAGAGTCCGTGTTTACCTTACCATCAAATCGGACGCATAGAGTCCCACATAGTCCCCCACTACCGAACCCGATGTTGTGCCTAAGCGCATTCCCCAGCGAAAACCAAAAAACAAGATCTGTTTTTAGATCATCTATTATAGTAAAATTATTTGTTTTATATATTGTTTTATTTACCGGTGGGAGGGAAGCGCTGTGCCGCGCTCCCGGCTGCATGGGTACCACCATCTTGCTTGTTTCTCCCGTGAAACAGCTTTGCTGTGTTTCGGAGAGAAGGGCAAGACAGACAGTGTAATTATTGGCACCGAGACTTAACATCTTATATCTCAGGATAGGCAACACATAAATGAGTTGCCTGGGCTCGTTCCAGGTAAACTAGTTTATGTTCATGATGGGCGACGTCGACCACTTACCATCAGGTGGAACTTTTGCCAGTTTGCCTATCCAATTAACATAAAAAAAATTATATATTTTATATAGAGATAATGTTTAATTGGCACCCGTTGAGGCGAAAGAGTTTCGTAAATACTTTTTTCGACTAATTGCGCCACAGATTTCCCAATTAAAAGTTTTAATTTTTTCTTCTTATAATAAGTTTAGTCAAAAAATGTGAATACTATTAAAAATGTACTGCTATTTTCAGCTTGAAATTTTCTGTTAAAACTTTAAATAATTAATTGGAAAAATATACTTTAGAATTGTTGAAACAAAATATCTATACAATGTAAATATCTGCTTATGTATGCTTAATGTAGTATATTTTATATGTATTAAATTCAATTCTTTTGTTAGTAAATTGGTACCATATCTACATGTGTCTAAATTAGCCAAACAATGTTAGGGATTTAGTTATAAGTGGTCAGCACTTACCATGAGGTCGTCTGCCAAAAAAAAAATACATACTCTAGGAAAATATATAAAAGGGATAGATATCCCTTTTATTATTTTAAAATCGCCAAAAAGGTTTGATAGCTAAAGCTGAATGAAGCTAAATGAAGCTGTCCAAAATAGGAGATTTAAAAAAAAAGTCAAAACACATAAAAAATAGAATAATCCTTTAGATTATTCTATTTTTTATGATTTCCCTTAGGACTTACATAATTTTTTTTTATGACGGGGGCAAATGAGCAGTCGGAGCCTTAAGATACCGACGCCCATACACATCCGCACAATCAAAGTTTATGCAGATGCGTTGCCCTCCTTTTTCCTATCCCCCCCCCCCCCCAATGAGCCACCGGAAACTCACAAACCGCACGAAACGCGACAGCATAGCTTTCACTTGACGCCGGTGTTATGTAAGCGAGAGGTACCACTCCGGTCGTGCCGACCCGGTTCGGCTGCAATGCAGCATGGCACTACCTCTTAGAAAATCATCATCATCATCAGCCTTTACCCATCCACTGCTGAACATAGGCATCCTTCAATGAACGCCAAGACGACCGATCCCTCGCCACTCGCATCCAACACGGACCGGCCACCGCACGGAGATCGTCTCCCCACCTGGTAAATTTTAGGACATTTAGTACCCCACCATGGATGACGGCAGTGGCAGTGGGCTGGGTTGAGCCCAGCACCTTGGGCGAAGCTAATTGACTGACTAGTCGCCGAGGAGCCCTGTTTGCTCATTAGATCCGGGGCACCTCACCAAAGGCGGCATTAGTGGTACTCGCCGGGTTTTAGTGGGTAGAGCTGCGTCCACTTACCAACTTTCGGGCGCAGCTGGTCCCACCTACCCGCCTGGGGAGACCCACTTCCCCACGCGATGCCTCAGAACATTTCTCGGCGTTAGAGAAAAAAAAAAGACTACTTACTGTTACTAGTAAACTTTATTTCCATGCGACAAATATAACATGAATATAATGTATATTATCATGAATTGTATGCACGTGATATACACGTGATATGCACGTGATATGCACTTAATACTCTTGTGACATCATTTAACCTAGCAATCGATGGAAGTTTAAATGCCATTACAACTTTATAACTCAAACCAGGTCGACCTGTCCCGGTGGAGTTGGGTGTAATTACACTCGTCACCTCGGGGGTCGCTGGACACTAAATGTGTTATTCGACCTGATTGCTGGGATATTGCTGATCTTATAGGAGAGAGGATTTAATATAACGACCAAAGCTAGAAAATTCGAATCAAAATATCGATATTAAGTACATCATCATTAATTATCCCTTGGATAGCGAAAAGGATTTCGGTATTATATATTACAATCCTTTTTAGGGTTTCGTAGCCAAATGGCAAAAACGGAACCCTCATAGATTCGTCATGTCTGTCTGTCCGTCCGTATGTCACAGCCACTTTTTTCCGAAACTATAAGAGCTATACTGTTGAAACTTGGTAAGTAGATGTATTCTATGAACTGCATTAAGATTTTTACACAAAAGTAGAAAAAAAACAACAAATTTTGGGTGTCCCCATACTTAGAACTCAAACTCAAAATAAAAATTTGGTTCTATTAAACTTCGTGCCGTCGTCTTAATTTTTTCTACTTTTTTTTTCAATTACGGCGTTTTGTCATCATATTATATTTTGGAAGGAACTTGTCTCTGCTGAGCGTCATCACCGCTATGCTTGACGACGACGATTCCTGGACGGCGATGGTCTCCTTCTGCGAGGCAATAATGTCCCTGAAGGGGACTGACGAGCGGGTGAGAGAGGAGCCGGCCAACGAGGTCTTCTCCCGCGAGTGACGAACGCCGGTGAGTTGGAGGCGCTACTTAATGAGGCTCTAGTAACGAACACAGGGGGTGTTCGTGTCGGGTTCAGGATAAGAACCTGGGTCTGTATGGCACGACGTCGTGGGGACTGCATAGTAGCGGCCGGGCATTTCCCCCTTACAAGGAGTAGTCTGGCCTTCGCCGGAGCCAGCCTGTCACTGAGGTGATCCTGTCTGTTGCCTGCATATCCCGGACCCTCTCTGAAGGGGCTCGCAGGGGTTTTAGTTAGGGTGGGCATCTACCCGAAGATCCTAACTGCATCCATAAGGATGCGATATCAAACATCTGTCATATTAGTATGTGAACGGGTGTATGTGTGTGTGTGAGACGTGAGTAAAACGCTAAGCTAAATAAAAAAAGAATTAATCTTCCAGTGTATTTAAAATAAGAACATTTTTTGCACTTATCAGTCAATAATTGGTGAACGATAAACCTCAACAAACTACACCACAATGCAATTTTCGAAATTGCTGACTTCACAACGACCCTCGGCAGATAATCCCCGAGTTTGCCAGCCTTCATTTATTCTAAATCTATTTTGTTTCACAATAAAATAACATTACGTATTTCAATTTTAAAATCACATCTAGTATTGAAAAGTAAGTATTTTATTTAATATATTGGTTTAAGTGTTATCACACTTAGCTTATATAGTGAATTACATCATTTACTTTCAACTTTAAACAACATCTAGTCTATATCTCCTAAAACAATTTTGAGCAGACTAAATCTAGAATAATCTTTTTTTTATAGCAGAGAGGCAAACGGACAGTCGTTTCACCTGGTGGTAAGTGATACGCAACATCCTTATACATCCGCTATATTATTACCAGGTGCGTTACCGGCTTTTCAAATATGAGTATGCTCTTTTCTAGAAGATCCCTAAGTCTAATCTTTACTTTAAAAATCAAAATGGAAGAAATGGGAATGACTGGAGCACATGTTCCAAAAAGGGATCAACGAACCACAAAACATCCACATTTGCTAGCTGTGTGACCGTGGCGTCGCCCGCGTTTCTTAAACTTACAGCCGTATCAGGATCATCATTTATCTCTTTTGCTAAGTTTTATCAGAATTGTATTAAAGGCAGACATGAAAGATAAGACTGGATACTAACTGTAGTTGTACAGTTTTGCCCAAGTAGAACTTTATTTGTATGTTTTCTGAACGCGGCCAGTTATCGCAATGACCATACTTTCAAGTCAGAACCTAATAATTTTTTTACAATTCAGGACCATTCTTGAGTTTTATCAACTTTATCCGTCCACTGCTGAACGTAGGCCTTCTTCAATGAACGCCAAGACAACTTTCTTGAGTTTATATTAATTTGTGGTTAGACACTGCATAGATATCAGCTTTTAGGGTTCCGTACCCAAAGAGTAAAAGGGGAACCCTGTAATTAAGACACCGCTGTCCGTCCGTCTGGCACCAAGCTTTATCTCATGAACAGTGATAGTTAGACAGTTGGAATTTTCACATATGATACATTTATGTTGCCGCTATAACAACAAATACTAAAAACATAATCAAATCAATATAGTTACCTGGTCTAGGTGTACGCACTTAAGGTTCAAAATATTCTAAAAAAATAAAAATAATGTCTATGAAATCAACTAGTTATTTATATAACTTAAGAGGGGTTCCCATACAACAAACGTGATTTTTTTGACGTGAAAACGTCTAATAAATCGATGAACTCCGTTTTCTGCATTTTCGTGAAAAAAAAACTCACAACGATACTATACCCAGATTCAGAGGATTTCCCGAAGGCCGTAACGAGTATAATATTAGTATTAGTAGGTAAATATGATGGTCTCTTTTAGGCATAGGTACGTTATGAAATCGCTAGCTATCTCTGTCATTCGGATCAGCATGGACATTCGTTTATATTATTTGCTTTGAATTTGTTGCGTGCGGAATTAAATTTTTTAAAGATTAATTTAAAGATTTTTTTAAACCAAACAAAAGTGAAAAGAAAATACGAACAGCACTGTCGTGCTGAATGGGAGGAAAATCTATCAATTTTAGCGTGGCTTTTTTTTATGTTAGTTGGATAGGCAACCTGGCAAACGTACCACCTGATGGTAAGTGATCGACGTCGCCCATGAATATAAACTAGTATGCCTGGAACGAGCCCAGGCAACTCATTTATGTGTTGCCTATCCTGAGACATAAGATGTTAAGTCTCGGTGCCAGTAATTACACTGCCTGTCTTGCCCTTCTCTCCGAAATACAGCAAAGCTGTTTCACGGGAGAAACAAGGAAGATGGTGGTACCCCTGCAGCCGAGAGCGCGGCACAGCGCTTCCCTCCCACCGGCTGTGTAGGTAAATATCGCGACCAGTGATCACAATTTCAGCGCTTTTTGCAAAGCCTTTATTAACACAAAAATATGGCCTCGAATGGCTTCACAAATATAAATAAATAAAAATTCATAAATATTTTTATTTTATATACCAAACTCCTAGATTTTTTTTTATTATTGATAGAAGTTAGAATTTGGCCTTGGTAGATTCTGGTAGATTTTAGCAACATTTTTGTTAGATCGTGTGATGAAAAAGTGGTCACGCTGCTTTTGTACTTAGAGATCAAGTTACTTATCTTAATAAGCCTCGATGAATTCGTTAAACATCATACAAATCACGATCATCATCTCCGCCGCGCTCTGTTAGAAAAAATAATGCGTACAATATTTCAGATATTGTACGCATTATTACACGATACAGATATTGTACGCGTACAGGCTTGTCCAGATAAGCTCTTGTGAGTTTTCGTGGCAAGCTTATATCTAATTTTTGTGTATGTTTTTTTGTACTTTTTGAACAATAAAAAAAAAAAAAAAATTTTGCTTTCCTAATATCGTTCCATTGGTTTTCAGTTTATTATAATATCGCCTTGCACACATCTAAGGCTTCACACTCGAAACTAATCTCAAACAAATCCGATAATTTTTTTCGTTCCACAATAAGTCCTTTATTTTAATAAAAAGAAAATTGATAATTTTTACGGTAGTCAAAACTTGTAGTTGTATATAATAGAATACGCTGTCAGTTAGAACACTGCCTAATATTATCCAGTATCAGACATCGCGGAAATCCCAAATTTTACCCACACCACCTCTTATGTTTTTTACGGCACTTCCTACCTCGCACGAAACTAAACGTAACCAGCTGCCACCTCCGATTTCCGAACCGATACGACTTAGGGACCTTTAAGAAGAGAATACCGAAAGGCCATCAACGAACCTGCTAATTACATAGCGCGTGTCCATGGATGTCGCTTATCACTTACCGAAAACCGATTTGATGCAATTTTTCTATTATAGCGATAGTTCTAAGACAAAGGTATTATATCAAAACCGGTTCAGCCATTTCATGGTTTATAACGGTTTTTCTTTTTGCGTAGGGTTTTTAAGAAAAACCTGTCAGGTTTTTATACAAAGTTCAAACCTTAAAAATCCATCTAGCAGGCGAACTGGTCTATTATATAAATATCATGTGTGCATAAAAAACATTCTTCTTCAAATCGTGTAAGTACCTATCTGAGATAATGAAATTAATCAGAAGACATTCTCACGATATTGTGAGCTTACGTTTCATCAAATGTCCTAATTTAAAAAAATCACTTAGGCATTCAACGATACGGAAAAACACATTATTATTATTATTATTATTATTATTATTATTATTATAACTAGCAGCGCACCGTGGTTTCACCCGCCTACCTCTTATTTCCGTGAGAGTACGGAGATGAATCCTGTTTTATTCTGAAATATAAGCCATAATTGTAAAGTTTCATTAAATTCCAGTAGTTTTTGCGAGAAAGAGTAACAAACATCCATACACATAAACCTTCGCGTTTATAATATAAATACGCAAAAATATGATCATTAGATGTGCAGCTCAACATATAAGATATCTGTGAGCACCACTGTCTTAAGGTTGAACAAGTCGACGGCGCGAACTCTAACTAAATGAATGCTATCTCACCTGACAAAGTGTGCGAACCTGTGTGCTAGAATGAAATGCACAATAAAATTCCTAAAAATATAGATAATGACGAGATCAATTTATATTATCCTTAGGTTTTGATGTTCAGCGTCAAACATTGCACTAATTATTGTTATGCGTTTGTATGGAAAGATGAGCGACTTGTGCAACCTTAAGACAAACCGTTTAAATGTTTTTCTTTTTTTCTTTGGAAAAAAGATAACTTATTCACGTGATAAGCATATCCTGCGACATCATGGTAAGTCTCGGTCAGTAATTACACTGTTTGTCCTACCCTTCTTCCTGAAATAGAACAAAAGAACAAAGCGGCTTCACGGGAGAAATAAGCAGGATGGTGGTACCCATGCAGATGAAGACGCGGCACAGTGCATCCTTCCCACCGGTAACATTTCTTTCGAGATCACTAAGAAGACCGTTCCCCGCCACTTGTATCCAGCTTGGACTGGCAACTAGGTCTCTCGTCCAGTTAGACATTAACCTAGCTTAGGTTCCACATTTCCTATTACTTTTTATTATTTATTGCTGCTTAAAGGAAACATATTAGTCTCTCTTAGGTACTTACGTACATAACATAGAAGAAGAAGAAATATACTTTATTGTGCATAAAAACAACAATTACATCTTAAATAAAAACTTACAAAATAATATTATGCACAAAGGCGGTCTTATCGCTAAGGAAGCGATTTCTTCCAGACAACCTTAGGGTCTAAAAAATGGCGATGTAAAATCAGCGGAATTGAAAAAATAAAACACAGAAATTTGTTGCTTTTTTGTTGCTAATTAGTTGCTAAAAAAATAATTTTGTTGCTCCGACCGATCGCAAAAAATCGGCAATAGCGCTAACTTTTCATTATGATAGCGTGGAAATCACTGGATGTGGACTTATCGATCAAGCGAGTCCGGTTTTTATTTTGTTGCTGACTCTCCCTGCTAAAACAAGCTGCAGTATGAGCAGCAACAAATTTGTACTATAGTTTTCCATGGAAAAATCGTTAGTTAAACTAGCGTGGCCAGATTTTTTGTAAACCGATCTCCAACTTGTCTTGACTTCCGGTTTTTATTTTGTTGCTGACTCTCTCTGCTAAAACAAGCCGCAGCATGAGCAGCAACAAATTTTTACTATAGTTTTTCCACGGAAATCTCGAGAGATAAGCTGGCGTGGACATTATTTATTTTGGCATAATTTAAAAAAAATCAATTTTTTTTTTTTTAATTTTTTTTTCTTCTTAGCATCTTTTAGCAACAAATTAGCAACAAATTGGCCCCTATTCGCTTGATCGATAAGTCCACATCCAGTGATTTCCACGCTATCTTAATGAAAAGTTAGCGCCATTGCCGATTTTTTGCGATCGGTCGGAGCAACAAAATTATTTTTTTAGCAACTAATTAGCAACAAAAAAGCAACAAATTCCTGTTTTTTTTTTTCAATTCCGCTGATTCTACATCGCCATTTTTTTAGACACTTAGGGTAGAGGAGAATTTAAAATAATAGTTGAGTAGGTCATCAAAAAGAAAAACAAAATAGAAATTAAAACAAAGAGGATCCTACAATCTAAACAATATAATAAAGATAAAAATGTTATAAATAAATAAAACAATAGATACATAAATAAATACATATCCGTTTTATCATAATAATAAATACATACATACCTATTATTACATTAAGGTAACGGTTTATTGTGATTATAAGATTAAATAATATTTATTATTTATAGCACATTAATAAATAAATTAAATTTTTACAATCCCGGTCTAAGAATTCAGGTAAAAGTCCTTAATAAGCTTCTTAAAAGTGTCAATAGTTTTAGCCTTCCTAATACTATTTTATATCTTAATAAAATCAACAACAGATATAATAATATGTTATTTTTAGAAGTAATAAGGGCACGCTACACATCTCAATAACTCGTCTTTCTTTATTGTATTGAATACACTTGTATTGAATTTATTTATGATTTACTACCCTGTTTCAAATAGATGTATGAATGTTTGTTACACATTTCTTTATTCATTTATAATCACTAAAAACGATTGTTTATCATAATTATCGGGTAATACCCATTCCACTACGGCTTGTTTCATTAACTTTCATTTTATTCGGCCATATTAATTCATTTGTAGATATTTCTATTAAAATGAATACCTTGTGTCCCAACAGTATACCTTGTGGCACTTCCAAAAGTATTATGAGGTTTCTATGTTTATGGTAAATTATATTGTATACGTTACTTACACTTTCATTTATAAATTGGATTTAGAAATGCTCATATAAGCAAGCGCTAAAAGCCTCATGAGGAATATAAGGAGTGAAAATATAAAAAAGGAGTGAAAGAAAACGATGTAGGATATCATAGTTCTTAAACTAGTTTATTTATTGAATTCAAATTCAACAAAAGTCACAAATCACAACAAAAGTCCAGGAATAGGCAAAACCTTAATTAATGATAATTTTTTTTATTTCTTCGAAAATAAAACTTATATTACTTGTATATCTGTATATAAATATAGGATATATAATGTTGTATGAAATTACTTAATTCTCTTTAATTTAATATTTATTCCATCTGCAGCTGAGGTGAGCGTCGCTCTAGGGTCCAATTCTGTTGTCACATCAGGATTCTGGTACAGTTCGTATTCAGACAAAATAAGCGCTAATATCACTTTGACGTGGAGTTGACCAACTTTCATGCCTAGTATAATAAAGTTATACATTTAGTATCATGAAGCGTGAGCCATCTAGTCATCGACTGCAGGGATTCCTAAACTTTAAGGTTACACAAGTCGCTCATCTTTCCATACAAACGTAGAACAGTAATTACTACAGTTTTTGACGTTGACCATCAAAAACTAAGTATAATATAAATTGATTTCGTCGTTATCTATGTCTGTATGTATCCAAAATCGTAAAAAAAATATACATTAAAAAAATAGAAGCTTCTAAACTTTCGTATTTCAACACTGATTTTAGTCCAACTTTGGGCGAAAATAAATAGTATACAGAGCACGAAATCACAAAAATAAAGCCCGTACAGACATAGTTTAGTTATTCAAAAGTTGAAATAAATTTATTTTAAAAAGATATATTAGTTTTTCTATAATAATTGTTTTGCTAAAAGGACATTTTCGGAATGAATCATTGTGCATTTCATTCTAGCACACGTGTTTGCGCACTGAGTCAGGTGAGATAGCAATCATTTTGTTAGAGTTCGTGCCACGTGTTTATATAAGAACATTTTTTTGGGAAATCTTACTAATATTATAAAGGCGAAAGTTTAGGCCCTTTTTACGGTGGGAGGGCCCGGGCCCTTGTATCGTCGTCTCTCGTCTGCACGGGTACCACCTGATTATATCCTATGTGAAACAGCTTTGCTGTGTTTCAGAAAAAAGGGGAGGACAACAATAACTTCACACCGAGACTTTTCCGATCACCGACACCTCATTTCGTGTGGTTTGTTAGTTTTCGGTGGCCCATTGGAGGGATAGGGTAAAGGAGAGCAACGCATCTGCATAATCTTTGGCTGTGCAGATGTGTATGGGCATTGATAGTCGCCAGACGGGTTCAATTGCTCGTTTGCCCTCCTATGCTGACGTGGTGTAAAAAGCGTCCATAGATATTATTATAGACAACACGTGAATGAGTTGCCTGGGCTTGTTTCATTCATATAATTTGTTTATGTTCATGGGCGATGCTGACCACTTAAGCATCATGTGGCCAGTTTGTCAGTTTTGAATAAATGATTTATTTCAACAGGTAAGCCAGCTGGTTCACCACCAAACCCATGTGGCATTAGGGCTAAAGGCCATTAGCTAAGACATTTCGGAAAAAAAAGAATGGAAGAAAATTATTGAGAAGACTAGAGAGTATCTATATTGGAATAGATACGCTTAACTAGAAGTATCCTAAAACTAGAAGATATAAATTATTTACCAACACACATCCGTGGTCCAATACCAAATGGAATATTAGCATCAGATACTTTTGTTCCTTCACTGAAGCGTTCCGGATTGAATAAAGTAGGATCTTCGAAAAACTTTGGGTCGTTGTGTAATCCATATAAGGATATAAAGATAGGTGTACCCTTTTCTATAACTATATCCGTATCGGGTATCTGAAATATAAATAAAATAATTTATCTATAAGGAAGAATGATAAAAATAATTTATATATACCCGTGCAGTCCCCACCATGGTTCGGGGCTTGACGTGGCGGTGGGTCTCAGTAGCCTAGGGTGAGCCCAGGACCTTAGACGAAGTAAATTGAGCCGAGGAGGCTCTTTGTACCCCTCTTATAACAAGAGGAGATAAAAGAGCAGGGGGCAAGGGGTGAGGACGGGAACCTTACCCCATTGGACTGTCACGACGTTGGAAGAGGTTGTTCTGTGGTGCGGGACCAACCCTCTGTGGAGGTGGCGTCAATCCCCTGAGGGACTAGCCGTCTAGGTGCCCTGTTAGCTTAACAGATCCGGGGCACCTCACCAAAGGCGGCATTTGTGGCACTCGCCGGGTTTTAGTGGGTAGAGCTGCGTCCACTTACAAGCTTTCGGGGGCAGCGAGTCCCACATACTCGGGGAGACTCACTCCCCCGCGGGATGCCTCAGAACAAGAGAAAAAATTATAGTTAAAAAAAATAAAAAACACGCTTTAATAGCAAACCCAACAAAAAATTGGAAATAATTTTTAATAGATGAATTAAATGGGTTAACAAAATTACTTATTGTAAAAAAAAGCGTGGTGCTTGTAACTAAGTTTTTATATTAACTTCACTTTTTAGAAATAGATAACGATGAAATATTTTTAATAATGAATATTGAGCACCTCACGCTTTTTTACAATAAGTAATTTTATTAACCCATTTAATTCATCTATTAAAAATTATTTTAATTTTTTTTGTTGGGTTTGCTATTAAAGCGTGTTTTTTAGTTTTTTTAAACTATAATTTATTTTTTACTTTTTAGTGTCGTTTTTTTTAATTAAAGATTTTATTAATTTAAAGTACTCAACTATTAACAATCACTTTAGAAATGAGTGAGAGACTAAAAACAACACAAGTGATGTAGGTAACTTGCGCGCCTTACGCCTTCCTAGCATGTGCTATCCTGATTATCCTGATCAGGATATTGGAATAATTTTATCAAATTATTGTATTGTCATCGATCTTCGATAAATCTACAAAGTTTGAACAAAATCTGGTCGTTAGAAGTGGGTCAAAATCATGTTCAAAGATTCCATTACATACATAGATACATAGATACAACCCAAGCTAATAAAAGCGTGGTAAAAAGCGTGGTAAAAAAATCCCTGCAGTAGTCGGTCCATGTTGGATGACCCATGTTCTGCAGTGGACGGTTGAAGGCTGATGATGACGATGATAAGAAGGAAGCGAAACGTATAACGAACGAACGAAACAATAAAAAATTACTAGTAATGTTTTAAATGTAATTCAAGGACTGAGGTTTACACCTCAATCCCTGACCCATTGAGAATGGTGGTTGTAAATTATCGAGAAACCGTATTGAAATTGTGAATTTAAATATTATTAACATATGGAATATTATTTGCCCAATACTAAAATTAACGCAGACCTAGAATTCTATTAATACATAATAAAAAACGAATCAACTTAGGTAATTACACATTATAAACGTTGTAATTTTACGATGTACAATGGAGCGCTTTCGAATAAACGTTTCTTTCTTTCTTTCTTTCATCAACCAAGTCTAAATAATTGGACACAAAAATTCTAATGGATCTGTCATGGATCTACAATGGACTGTTATCAAAACTTACTTTGTAATCCTCTCGGGTGTATCTATCTATAGTTGACACAGCTGGATGCAATCTTACTCCTTCAGCAACACACTGATCCAAATACTTCATGTCATTGAAAGCCTCTATTGTCCATCCATGTTGTTCGATAGCTCGTGTTATATCTTCCCTTGCACGATCTTGTAAAGGTTTTTGTTTTGCTAACTGCATAAGAGTAAATGCTGCCGCAATGGAACTTGATTCAAACCCAGAGAAGAATTGACCTATTTGGAACATAAGGTTTTCACCTTCGAATTCTGAAATTAAATGTATCCTTTAGTCTGTTGTTTTTTTTTTTACTGACGGTACAAATGTAGGCTAATCACACTTACTATAGAGATTGTTTTGTTCACCGTTCTTTAATTGAATGATGGAATCAAGTAAATCCCCCCTTTTTTCGCCGCTTTTTTCGCGTTCCTCAATAGATTTCCAAAATAATTTTTGTACAAATTTAGAGTTAACAAATACAGGTTTTCCAATGATTTTTACTAATTCAGGCATGAAAAACACAATGACCAGTGCCACCATTCGCTTAAATCCTCGGAAAAAATCCATAACTAAAAACAACGTAATTAATTGTCAGTTTGAAAAATATTATTATTGAAATATTATTATTATTATTACTTATTCAAATACTTACAAAATTCGCCAAATTCACTATCAGGTTCCTTGAAGGTATTTGTCTTATGACCAAGTACTATATTGCCGATAAAATCAGCTGTGTATGTATAATTTACATCTTGCATATCAATAACTTTGCCTTTCTCTTCGTTGACTTCTTTTTTAAGATACTCCATCATCGGTTCACTTGTTTCCATCATGAATGGCAGGATTTGCTTAAGTTTAGGCTTTGTTAACAACGGAGATACTTTACTCCTCAAATATTTCCAGGCAGGATTTTTTAATCCGAACAGATTTTTCATCCCTACGCTATCCTTTTGCCATGGTCCCCCAAAGTGTCGGTCGCAGAAGTTGTCGAAATCGCGTATTAGTATTTGCTTGATTATTTTCGGATCCTTTAGCAGAAGACATGGTTTGTGGAAGATGTAGAATCCAGCAATAGGTGCATCTTTAGGTGCCGCCTTATAAACCTCTCCCAAATGATACCCAGGAGCAGTGCGGAATAGGAAACCATTTTTGAAATTTCCAAATATCAAATTCGTGTTGGGCAACTGTTGTACTCCACGTCGCTTCCAGTAATTCAATTTATAGCGGCAATATATATAAAATAGAGGCAATGCTATTGGTACTATATAAAAAAGAAAAGTCCAAAATTCTACCTTTTGTTTAAACATTATCATTGTTTTGATCTAAGAGAACAATTAGACACTGATAAATAACTAAAAAATCACTAATAAACACGATATTTAAACTTGTACGTTTCACGTACAACTAACTCAGTAGATAGAACGGTCACATTTAAATAGTGTTCCCATGAAACTTATGTTCGTTGATTGTAATTATATCTGTACTAATAAATCTATACATATAATAAAATTAGTGTGTCTGTTTGTAATATTAAAATAACCGCTTTTTACTAAATTCATATTGATGTATACACTGTACATATACCAAAATAACATTTTGATGTGAAACATCTATAGCCGCACGTAAAACCGATTTCTGGCGTGGCGACGCATGCCGTGGCGACGCGTCGCCACGCTATACGATATTACATATTATATGCATATTACTTTTACAAAATAATGTCGATGTTTCACATCTGCCAGGCGTCCCGTGACGGCTCACACGGTTTTTTTTTTTTAAATTCTGTCTGTCTTTCTGTCTGTTTGTTTCAGCTAATCTCGGAAACAGGTGGGCCGATTTTGACGGGACTTTCACTGGCAGATAGCTAAAGTTCCAAGGAGTAACTTAGGCTATAAATATAATCATCATCAATCCGTATACGGCTGTAATTTTAAGTTAACGCGGGCGAAGCTGCGGGCAACAGCTAGTAATAAATAAAAATTTAAGTATTTGTTATGTACGTATTAATTTTTTTGTCTCTTCTCGTTATACACATTTTTACATACCTTGTACACTGTCACGGTCATGTGATAACAATTAATCACTACATAATAAAAAGCGAAGCGAATTGAAAAGGGGACGCTCTGTACCCCTCTTATAAGAAGAGGGGACTAAAGAGCAGGGGGCAAGAGGCGAGGCTGGGAACCGCACCCCATTGTACTGTCCCGACGTTGTGAGGTGTTGTTCTGTGGTGTGGGATAACCCCTCCGTAGAGGTGGCGTCGGTCCCCTGAGGGACTGACTAGCCGTCGAGGTGCCTTGTTTGCTCATTAGATCCGGGGCACCTCACCAAACGCGGCATTGGCGGTACTCGCCGGGTTTTAGTGGGTAGAGCTGCGTCCACTTACCAGCTTTCGGGCGCAGCGAGTCCCACATACCTTATATTAAAAAGATCCTATCCTATATGTGAAGAATAACAATAATGGTGGTGTCCCTGTACATTTATTGCTTACATTTGAAATCATAATTACTGACATAAAAATAACTATGCAAATGTAATCCATCCGACGCATATAATTTATTACTTATTTTAATTATTCTCAATCTTCAGAAGAACTTTAATAAATAATTCGGGTCAGCAAATAAACGTCTATCCTAATTATTTGCTGAAGTTTTTAAATTCTCCAACGTCCTAATGTTGCGATGAATATTAAGCCAAAATAATATCTGTACTAATACATAATATAGAAGTAATGCTTGTTAGTTTGATCGTAATCCTTGAAACCACTCGTCAGATTAAAAACTTTTTCGTCAGTATAATTCTCCATTACCACTGAATAATAAAGATTATGAAAAAAATCATCTGCGGGCAACTACTGACTAAGTATTTAAGGGCCCCTTATCCCAAATTGTTGTTTCTAGATCGAGGTGTTTTCATAGAAGTCGTCATTTTAAAATAATAATAAAAAATAGGGTATAGATACATCTTTGATCTAGGGATTTTTTTGGATAAAAATACAATATTTAACATTTTACATGATCAAAAAAAATTCTTAAGTAACGTCGATTTTAAAAGCATTTTGAGTAGTAAAAGCTTTCGGGTAACTCAATTTTAATGAAACTTTTACGTTTAAATTGCTAAACGGAGATGACTTGGAAATGATTGGATAGATTTTTATTATGACACTTCAAACTTTTTTGAAAAATAAAAAGCAAAAAAAATGGCTCTCGCGCATCGCACCACGTCGCGCCAGTACCCAGCCGGGCGTTATCGAAGTAGGACCTGTGCCGCTTTTGCTCGTGACAACGTTGTTACCGCGCATTTCATATTATTACCTCTAAATAAATAAGACGACACAGTGTAAATAATATAGCTACTTAATACTTACTAACAATTGTTGTTCTTAGTTGTAATTAGTTTGTAATACAAAACCTTTAATTAGTGTAAATAAATAGATACTTGAGTTTGTGTAGTACCTAGTTATTTAATTGAAATGGCGAATAACACAAGTAAAATAAGGAAAAAGAATCTCAATACAGTTTTATCACAAACTAGCTGTTGCCCGCAGCTTCGCCCGCGTTAACTTAGATATATCGCCGTATACGGATCGATGACAATTATTTATTTATGGACGGGCGTAGGACTTTATTTTATAATATGTAGTGATTAATACCGTATTTTTGTGAATAGCTTTTACATTACCGCTTTATAATTGGCAATTTTTTAAAGTATTAAAATGGATATAGGTAGTATGTTATATTTAACTAATGTAGACATATTATGCCATCGCGGACTTTTCAGTATGCATATTTAGGATACACAATTCTACCATACATTGATACAATAATAATTAATTATCCTAACTTTCGGAACCGGCCCGGTTAAGGTGCACAATAATTTAGTACATTATTTTGATCTATCTATTAGGGTTCATCCAGCGTTTGCAATGTAAGTGCAAAAAATGTGTTTATTTATGACATCACATTAGAAACTTCTAAAAGTTTCAGTGTTTATCTATTATATTATGCATGTACCTATTACCTTCCTCTTGAATAATTCTATTTATTAAAAAAACCGTATCAAAATCCGTTGTGTAGTTTTAAATATGTAAGCATACATACAGTCAGACGCGGGAAGCGACTTTGCTTTATAGTTTATACTATGTAGTGATGTCTTTTGCCAGAAATTTTTAACACTTGAAGAATTCAAATGGTCCGACAATAAAGAAAATGAGGAACCTTCATCACAAAATATTTCTGATTTGCAATCATTTCCTAGCCCCCTACCCACAGGGCAGTGTCGTGAGGACTATGGCCTTGACCCTCTTCTCAGAGGAGACCCGTGTCTAACATTAATCGATGATGTATGGTATATGTATGTATGGATGATGATGGATGTATGTATGGTCGATGAAAATGAACCTGGACCTAGCATACGACAACTAAATTTTGTTGAATTTTAAAACAATTAAAACAATGAATATGTTTGTCTACAATTTTTTAATCTCCTACAAGCATTCTTAGAATGATTGATTTTTTTTATAGCTTAGGCCTTAGGGGGACAAACGAGCATTCGGAGCCTTAGATGACTACCGTCTCCCATAATAATAATGATATCTAAGGACGCTTTTTGCACCACGTCAATCTGGTCCCTTGGTAAGTTCTCGAAGAACTTGTGTTACGAGTACCAGAGAATGGAAATATATTAAATATTTTATACTATACACATATTTAAGGTTTTTTATTTATAATACACATATTTAATACACATCCATGAACCAGGAACACGGAAAACTTTTTGTTCCCTGGCGGGATTCGAACCCGCAACCTCCGGCTTGAACGCTAACGCGCTAACCAATGAGCCACAGAGGTCGTCCTCGTAAACATTCACACAAGAGATAATGCAGATGCATTACCCTCCTTTACCCCATCCCCTGCAATGGGACTGCACATGACGCCATTATCGTGTGAACAAGAGGTACCCCTACGGTCGTGACGGCCCAATTCGGCTGCAAGCAGCATGGCACTACCTTTTAGACCTATGTAGCTAATTCATCCTTCCTAATCCTTACTAATATTATAAATGTGAAAGCATGGATGTTTATTACGCTTTCAAGCGAAAACTACTTAGTCGATCATCATGAAACTTTGTACACATATTCTTGGAGGTATTAGAAGTAACATAGGATACTTTTTATAAGAAAAAAAACTAAAGAGAGGTGTCAAGGGACACCTGGATGGATCGAAGTTCCTTTCGATTAATTAGTGAAGAAATAAAACTATCTTATCCTGCGCAGACGAAGTCGCTGGCACCAGCTAGTATTTCTATAAATCCAAAACTAGATAACTATAACAACAACATGATTTTGTTATGCATAATTATTAATTATCACATCTAAGAATAATTCGAGCATAGTCAATCTACTGCATATTCGTATACTGTGGCGTGCTTGCCGGCCGTGGTAGGTCACCGGAGTTCATATAAAGACATCTCCCGCGCAACGCAAGTGCAAACCGATTCGGTGCGTTAAATACCTATAGTTTTGGGAGAAGGGGCCCTTAACATCAGATTTTGTAAAGACCAGGCGAGGCTTTATAAAATAAATTCACATAAAACAGACCGTAATATAACATAGTTACAAGAAAAAAGCTAATAAGCGTATCATATACAAATGATATTAAATATCCTAATATCAAAAATTTGGTACTTCGTGTACCTACAAAAAAAGTCTGAATTCTAAATTTGCACACACAATACAAAATAAAATAATTATGTAGATTTACCAAAATTGTTTTAGGAATATACATTCAACAATAAATGAAAGCTAAGATAATGTTTATGCGAATTCCACTAATTATAAAGGATTGGATTGGCCGTCAAATATCTGTGGGATTGGCCAAAATCCGTATAATTAATAATCACATCGAACACAGGAATCTGATGCCGATCCCCTGTATCATGTAACCGATATTGGATGAATATTCTCTAGCGTTGGATGACCGGTCTTGATGATTACATCAGATATAATATGGGTCTCTTCTCCTTTTGACTCAAGTGAGAACATTCAGCAGACTTTCAGAGTTTTCACTGTTGCCCAAATAAAATGTTTCATTATTTCTTGTATATCAGGCGAAGAAAATATTTCGTTATATCTATACTCTCAAAAGACACATTTTATTTCAACATAATATGTAAAAAGTTCACGCGCCGAAAAGTTTTAATTTACAAAATGCTGTATGTGTATTATAAGTGCAGAAGCTAGTAACGTTAGCTTATTTAGTTAGTAGCACCCCAACGGACGATTCTGAATAAAGAAAGGAACTATTAACATAGCTTTGGCTTGGACTGCTCGTTTGCCCTCCTTTGCTATAAAAAGCTTTTACTGGTGGAAGGGCTGCATGTTGCGCAGCGTGCACGTGCTACCATCTTCAGGCTAACTATACTCTCTTCACTTGATTTCGTAGAACACACCCTTCCTAGGGAAGGGTGTGTTCAGTAGACCGCATGTAGGTCAATAAACCCTTTTAGGTGAGCCCTGCAGCACCTTGGGCGAAGCCAATTGAACCGGGGGAGCTACCTTTTGTACCCCTTTTATAAAAAGAGGGGACAAAAGAGCAGGGAAGGTGAGGGGCGAGGATGGGAACTTCACCCCATTGCACTGTCCCGACATTGGGAAGGGTTGTTTTGTGATGCGGGCAACCCCTCTGTAGAGGTGGCGTCGGTCCCTTGCGGAATGGATTAGCCGTCGAGGTGCCCTGTTTGCTCAACATATCCGGGGCACCTCACCAACGGCGGCATTGTGGCACTCGCCGGGTTTTAGTGGGTAGAGCTGCATCCAACTTACCACCTTTCGGACGCAGCGAGTCCCACACATCCGCCTGGGGAGACCCACTCCCTGGGATGCCTCAGAGCATTTCCTGACGTTAAAGAAAAAAAATAGGTACAGAATAGAAATTGTATTGTAAAAATAGAATTGACAAAAGTTACATAACGCGGGCGAAGCTGCGGGTAACAGCAACTAATATAATAATAAGTAGCAGGTACTTAATTAGCTAAAGTACCCAGTTTCAAATAATTTTAATTCCTCTTAAATTATCTAAGTAATTATATAACTACCTAACCTTACTCAGGTATTCATTTAACTACATCATTTAATAAAGATATCTCAATGATAATATGACGTAGGTACAATTTTACTCTACGTCATACACAATGGCAAAATTTTATAGTTACATATTTTATAAATGTTTGTGAAACCGTATGCCGTGAAGGCATTTAAAAAATCACATTATGCATTCATTTTCTTGCAAGCATATTAAATTCAGCAACTGTATTAATTATAAGGTTCAGGATGGATTCTATCACGCACTATAAAAACCTTAAGCATGTATTGGACATATGCAGGATAAAATCTATTACATGTCTTATACTACTTTTTATAGCACTTATATTTTGTAACTTTATTAATTTCTTTGTTACTCGATCACGAATAAACAGATTTTGGAAAAAAAACCATAACCGCAGTAGTAACTAGTACTAATACTTACTTTCTGTTTTTTTAATGATTACGCTAATTTCACTCATTATAATGAAACAACGGGAGGAGTCCTTTTTTTACGCCGGGAAATGTTCTAAGCCTTAGAGCATTTCCCGGCGTCTAAGGCATCCCGCGGGGGAGTGGGTCTCCCCAGGCGGGTATGTGGGACTCGCTGCGCCCGAAAGCTGGTAAGTGGACACAGCTCTATCCACTAAAACACGGCGAGTGCCTCCAATCCGCCTTTGGTGAGGTGCCCCGGATCTGTTGAGCACATAGGGCACCTCGACGGCTAGTCAGTCCCGCAAGGGACCGACGCCACCTCCACAGAGAGGTTGTCCCGCACCATAGAACAACCCCTCCCAACGTCGGGACAGTACAATGGGGTGAGGTTCCCATCCTCACCCCTTGCCCCCTGCTCTTCTGTCCCCTCTTCTTATAAGAAGGGTACAAAGAGCCCCCTCGGCCCAATTAGCTTCGCCTAAGGTGCACCGCTCACCCTAGGTTTCTGAGCCCCACCGCCACGACAAAGCCTGAACCATGGTGGGGTTACTGTTACTAGCCTAACCTGAGAGTCGTAATATTGTAAGTCTGTAAGGTATATAAAATAAGTTACATACCGCTTCCCCTACTCAACAACAGATGGCGCATTCAGGAATTGTCTCGATTCTCTAGAGAAATCCAGAATGTTCGCGGGGTATGAGGGCATGTATGACGATCCTCTCGCAGGCAGTCGGCTCGGCTTACGAGTGCTTTTCGCGTCCCGCCGTCACACAGTGCGCTTGATTATTAAAGTAAAGAGGTCCTTGGCGTCTCTGGAGTTGGCTGAGGAAGGCTGAGGGCTGAAGGCTGCACGTGGCCAGCAGGGAGTGGCCGAGGATCCCTTTCCTTACTATCTCTTTTCGCCGTCTCTTCGCCTTTTACTTCACCCTACCCTCTCTTGTGGGTGAAGCTCTATTTTCTCCGGCGGAGGAGCATTCTGGTGGCGGGGACCTCCACGGGCAGCGAGTGGACCTCAGGCGTGCGGGCGCAGGTCGCCAGCCTCGCGTCGGAAGGAAGTTGGATGAACGAAGAGGGACGCCGTAGTTAAGTGCCCTATTCAACCTCCCACGTGGATGCCAGAAGTATCACCGAACCTCGACCTTGTCTTAAAATTTAATTGTTTTCTTTCCAAATTTATTTAACCTCATTATTAATAGTCGGTCCCTCTTGTACAAATATCAATCATTAATTATAATAAACTTCTATGTAACGTACTCTCTTATTTATACACTGGCTGCTGTTACAAGTCATAGTGATAGTAATTGTCCTGTCCTGCTTTATATCCAGACACAGCAATGCAGTTTCACGCAGCAAACAACCAGAATGGTAATAGGTACAGATGTTGACAAGCTGGCGTCTTAAGCGCATCCCTCACCGATAAAAGCCCACCCAACATCCCGGGAGGCATCCCGCAGGGGAGTGTGTCTCCCCTGGCGGGTATGTTGGACACACTGCGCCCGAAATCTGGTAAGTAGACGCTCTACCCACTAAAACCGGGCCAATGCCGCTTTTGGTGAGGTGCCCCGGATTTAATCTATCTATATGGATCTAATGAGCAAACAGGGCACCTCGACGGCTAGTCAGTCCCTCAGGGGACGGACATCACCTCCACAGAGGGGTTGTCCCGCACCACAGAACAACCCCTCCCAACGTCGGGACGGACAAGGGGGTGAGGTTTTCGTCGTCGCCCCGTGCCCCCTGCTCTTTTGTCCCCTCTTCTTACAAGACGGGTACAAAGAGCCCCTCGGCTCAATTTACCTCGCCCAAGGTGCTGGGCTCACCCTAGGCTACTGAGCCCCACCGCCACGACAAGGCTTGAACCATTGTGGGGAAATACGGAGGTCTACGTTTATGTCACTCAAATACAAGTTTGTACCAAATTCTCGGAGTTGTTTAATGTTCTAATATTTTCAAAGTGTAGTTGATACTTCATAGTGATGACATACAGACGGACATGACAAAATAATAAGGATTCCCTTTTACCAACCTATATCTAAAGCTAAACAACGTACAGTAAATAATAAGTGATCTAAGCGAATACATTTTTCCTTGAGATTACGATCCGAGAGCTATCTGACTGGGCCGGCCGTAAATTTGACGAACTATGGTCTATGACACGATATGAGAGATTGTGGCCCGAACGCCGGGAATAGGAATTTTATCTAGCTCATAGGTTTTTTCTTTGACATAGTGGAGTATTTTTTATCATCTACGCAAAAAAAAACTCTCTTGTAACATTAAAGCAATGTAAAAAAGTACAGTGCGGGCTCAGTAGCTCAGTGAACCCACCACCTTGGGCGAAGCCAAGTGAACCGAGGGAACCGCTCTTTGTACCCCTCTTATAAGAAGAGGGGACAAGGGACAAGGATGGGAAACACACCTCATTGTTCTGTCCCGCCATTGAGAGGGGTTGTTCTGTGGTGCGGGACAACCCCTCTGTGGAGATGACGTCGGTCCCTTGCGGGACTGACTAGCCGTCGAGGTGCCGTTTGCTCAACAGATCCGGGGTACATCACCGGCGGCATTGGTGGCCCTCGCCGGGTTTTAGTGGGTAGAGCTGCGTCTACCTTACCACATTTCGGGCGCAGCGAATCCCACATACCCGCTTGGAAAGACCCACTCACTGACGAGATGCCTCAGAGCATTTCCCGGCGTAAAAGAAAAAAAGCAGGATTTTACCTAAAATTTTCACAAGAAACAATAAGTTTCTAATAAGTTCCCTGTTACAAGTATCGCAGACACATCACACATGTCTCGTGGTTTCAGGGCCGGATCGCGAATTTGTGGGGCCCTGGGCTAATACTATTAAGAGGACCACAAAATTAGGCGATTTATTGCCATTTTATCAAAAAAGGCATTAAATTGCTGTTTTCTATAGTGATGTAGGAAAAAAATAGGACAATAAAAAACTTTTATTTATTAAATATGATTGAAGCAACTGGACAACATTATTGAAAGCGTAATTCAGACTTTGTACCATATAATTTATACAGTAACCTTAATGCATTTTTGTACTGCAAATTCCTTTATTTGCTCATCACATTGTCTTTTGTTACATCGCAATTAATGGAAAATAGCTCGATATTGTTTGCCAACCCCTGGTATAGGACAATAGCAGGGGTAGCAAC
Organism: Helleia helle; assembly: GCA_963853865.1. Lineage (NCBI taxonomy): Eukaryota > Metazoa > Arthropoda > Insecta > Lepidoptera > Lycaenidae > Helleia > Helleia helle. The sequence goes on along the minus strand of OY971433.1, from coordinate 9,484,143 downwards.
CTCATTTCTGCCGATAGAGGAGAGGAGACACCGAGGAAGAGGAGGTGTCGTATGATACGAGGCCGAAAGAGAGGAGAGCTGGCGGAGGCGCCTGACAAATTGTGTTCTCCACGAGTGGAAGGAGCAGCTGGCGGAGTGCCCGGCTTGGGCACGGGCGCACCTCATCGCTGAGGCCGACGTGGACCTATCGCTCCCTGCGGTCATCCGAGTAATGGCTATAAGGCACCCTTATGTGTTCAGGGTGCCTTAAGCTGAGTAGGCGGAGGGGACGCCACCCCCCTGCCTCATTCCCTCCAGGGGAATCCCCCTCCCCCGCGGGATGCCTAAATGCCTAAGATCATCTCCCGGCGAGAAAAAGGGGCTAACAACCTGCGGCTCCTTCGATGTGAAGTTCGTGGCTCTAGTTCCGTAGGGACGCACATATTTAATTTTTTATTAAGAAAACCTTTAAAAACGTGCAATGGATGTAAGAATGAGTAGGTACCTCTCAGCCACTTGTATGAAGTCGGAGACCTGAAAGAAAAGTTAAAAGTAGGTAATGCCACGAGATGAGGCACTTATATTCGGCGCATGGAATAGTCTTCCAGATAGCTACAGTGAGTTGAAGAAGTTGGTATTTGGTTCCGACGATCTTCGGATTCATATATTCGTACGGGTGTTCTTTTGTAGGAATATAATAAAAAAACCCAGGCAAGAGGAAATCTGACTCGCAAGCTGAGGATTCGGAAAACATGTTTTTAATGTAATATTAGTCATATTTTTAAAATTCATATTTTCATGTACAGCAGTGGGCGGATATGGGCATGATGATGATGATTGAAATTCCGAATTCAAGGTTTTTAGATTTTTTTACTAATGCTGTGAGACCGAGCTTCTTATTAAAATTTATGATTGTGTGTCAGTGGGGGGATATTATTATAACCCGGAGGTTTTACTTTGACAGACTAACAGACAGGCAGACGGAGACGGAGGTCAACGGAGTGATTTTTACCCGACTGCTACAGAAGAAGGGTAATGTTTTTCAGGTGTATGCATGTAGATTTTAAGTTCCCTGGAACAGCATGAACGGTTGAAAGTTTTAACATATTAGATTTCGTTAGATTCGTCTTGATAGAGCAAGTGACACTAGGTAAAGAAAAAAACAAACATATTTCGGATGATAATGTGAGGTTAATTTCTTTTTTACCAAACCCATCGAGTGGAGTATCAAAATGAAGGGTTTAAACAGACAAATTACATTTTTAATACATGAAAATATATTTTATGTAAGTATCGAATAAATATAATACACGGTGCACTGTATACATAATCTTCAAATTGTAGAGCTTGTTTTTCATTTTTGTTATTTTTGCAATCAGGTTTTTTTTATTATAATATTTTTTTAATCCCCATATCGATCGTCTATTATTTTAAATGGGGGCCCTTTGTAACTCGGTTTCAGGGAGTCGGGTACACGCGCCCTTTTTTAACCAAAAAATTACCGTCTTGGGACAGGCACTAGGCAGATCAGAACATTTTAGACGGTAGGATGATCTCCGTCGGACGTTACGGTCGTCTTAGCATTCATTGTAAGAGGGTTGTTGTCATTATTGCGTTGCTCTGCGTTGCTGGCGTCGTCGCAACGGATCAACGCATTGTATGCCACAACTACGTTGCGTCGACGCACGACGTCGCGACGCAAACGGGTATGCACGCCGTCGCAGCTGCGTCTTAGTGAAGCCTTCGCAATGGATATTAAAAACGTGTTGCTTTTATTACGCCACCTCCGAAATAAACATAGAAACCATAGAAGATTCTGCAGCGCATCACCCTCCCTCCCGCTTCGTCTCGTCCGTCGATCCGTTGAAAAGTCGCCGCGCTACACAACGCGGTAATGGGGCATGTCATAATTATTCATAAAAAATATATGGAAAACGACGCAGCGTCGACGCTGCGACGACGAAACGCAGCGCATCGCACTTATGGGGCCTCGCTCTAAGCCGCCTATATTTAGTAGCGTATTATATATGATGATTAAAAATTTAACAAAGTATTTAAATGTTCTACCGACTTTTTAACCGGCGGGCGGGATAAGCTGTAGCTGTGTTTCGGAGAGAAGGGCAAGACAGGTAATGTAATTAGCTTAGAACTTAACATCTTATGTCTCAGGATAGGCAACACATGAATGAGTGGCCTGGGCTCATTCCAGGTAAACTGGTTTATGTTCATGGGCGACGTCAACCACTTACCATCAGGTGGCACGTTTGCCAGTTTGCCTATCCAACTAAAATAAAAAATAAATATAAAAAACCGAGCGTATACAGGGGCATCAAAATCTGATAGACCAATCTCATCGTAGCTAATATTGTTCATATTCCCGCTTTTGGCTTTAGTTGAATCAATACGTCTACTGAGTTTCTACAAAATGGCCAAGTGCGAGTCGGACTCGCGCACGAAGGGTTCCGTACAATTATATATAAGTACAACATTAGACATTTGAACCAAAAAAATCCTCGCATTTTTTTTTTACTTAATTTTCTGCTAATATTTCAAGTGTTCACCTGTTGCCGTTATTATTATCGAATAAAATACGGAAAAAAAATCACGTTTGTGATACGGGAGCCCCCCTTAAATATATAAGGATTTAAGTCTGTTTTTAGTATTTATTGTTATAGCGGCAACAGAAATACATCTGTAAAAAATCGGTTGTCTGTAAAGTCGGTTTACTGACGATAGTTGAACGTGACAACGTCATGAGAAAATAGAACGCCTCAGAGCGAGGTAACGCCGCATACGTCATGTTTTTTCGTTACGGACCCTAAAGAATGTATATAAATAATTAGATAAATGATTAGACAAATAAGTATTTCAATTTACATAACAATTTATTACATACAACTAAACTAACTAAGGGGTAATTGTCTCGTGTTGCGTTTGTTGTACGGCATTTTGGGATTCCTCTGTAGCGGCTGCTTCTGTTTGACTACCACCGTGATGTCTGACGTTAACAGCTGATCGAGTGTCTGAAACACAATTTACATTTAGTATTATAGAAACCAGGGGGGAAGACGAACTCCGTACAGCCGGGCCGTGTTGGATGCGAGTGGCGAGGGATCGATCGTCTTGACGTTCATTGAGGGAGGCCTATGTTCAGTAGAGACTGTTAAAGGCTGATGATGATGATGATGCTGATTCTAGAAAACACTACACTGGCAATGACCGGTCACATACGAGACGCCGGTTAGCCGATAGTTCTGGAGTATCACGATCGGGAAGACGAAGGTTCATGAAGAAGGACTTGGTTGCGTTGATTGAGTGCGGATAGTGTAGTGTGAGCCATAAAATTCCGAAACTAGTCAGTGACTTGTCACTGACGTAATAGCAATTTAACCAACCAGTGATCTGTATCGTCCCATCGGCTAATCATCCATCAATGGCCATCAGTCGGCCAATCAGAGCGCAGAACCGGCGCAGCGTCGCAACTCAAATTTGTCGCAATTAGTTTTCATTCTATTCCGGTTGTATGCTCGATTGGTGCGGGAGATCATGCGTCTTAGTGTTCATTGACAGTGGGCGGCAATGATGATAGTAATAGAACATGTTCTTTATCATAACATTTTTCTTAATAAAAAGGGGGAAGGTGTAGTGTGGTGACACCTTCCATCCATATTAAGTATAGCCCAAATTAGTTTAAGCTATGTATTATATTATGTGTGTGCATTGAGCGCCCCCAAGGAGTCCAATATACGACAATCTTGAGTACCGACGTGTCTCAATACCATCGAACGTATTGACATCCTTACAGCTATATTGTTTTTTTTTTAATTTTCACGTACACTTCGTGTCACTTCACTATGGTGAGGAAAACGTCTTTAAAAAATAGCCGATCTGTAAAGTTGGTTTACGGACGATAGTTTAACGTGACAGCGTCATAACAAAACGCAAGTTAAATAACCTTACCTGTTGATCAACAAGCCCTCTGTCCCTCAGTGCCTTCTCTATGTTCTCGAACTCCTTTGTGATATCTCTGTTATTGACTCTGTCTACTCCTTCTCTTACTTTCATTATCTGTAAAAAAAATATTCTAACATAAAAAAAAAGATAACTTTGTCCTAAACGGTCTATAGTTTTTGTAACATTCAGATATGTCCGGAGATTTTCAGACGGAACTAAATCAGCCAAACTTTATGTCACAAATGACTGGCTTATTACATTCGCCTCTTTTCTGTCTTATGTCAATGTCACCATGATACATTATAGAAATGTCCCCATACAACGTGCAGTTGCCCATAAATATGGATGCCATTATAGCGAGATGACGTCATTGACCAGTGAACAAACTGTCATAGCTGTACTGAGCGCGAGTATGTTCAATGGTTTGTGACGTTAGCATGGTAATATGACATCTTGGAGCGTTTTGCGGCATTTTCAAAAACTATTTTTATTTGTCTTTTTTTATTAAAATTGGACATATTTCTTCATAAAAGTATTTTTTTCGTGTTTATATAGAGATCTATCAAATAAAATCAATAAAAAAAAAATAGTCAACTTCCCTATTATCGTTATTTACACGCATGCAATAAGTAAACACTAAAATATTATAACTTACCGTTTCTTCAAAGAATGTGTGTTTATTTTGTTCATCTGGTCTGTCTACTTCCAGGACGCCTCTCAAGACGGGTAGAGCGTCATCAACTCTGTCCATATCTGCTAGTGCCATGGCCTGGAAAATAATCGCAAACCTTTTATTTATACCATAGGAGGGCGAACGAGACGCCCATACACATCCGCACAACCAGAGACTAAGCAATGCGTTGCCCTCCTTTTCCCTATCCCCCAATGGGCCACCGGAAACTCAAAAACCGCAAGAAACGCAACAGCATAGCTGTCATTTGACGCCGGTGTCATGTGAGCGAGAGGTACCACCCCGGTCGTGCCGGCCCAATTTGACTGCAATGCAGCATTGACTCTTACTAACTAGGAATGACAAAGTCCAAATTTGTGCTATATCTCTATAATAAATTTACTTGTGCTTGACAAGTTACATAATAAAGGAAGAAAAAGAAAAAATAAAATAAAATGGTAGAAACATTAATACCGGATCTTTAAATTATCTTATTCCTTAAGATTTCTCTCACTCTAGAATTGCCAACCTGCCTTATAAATCTATCAAATAAGTAATTTTACTGTGAAATGAATATCTTTACTAAATTATTGTTTTACCGATAGAAGTTATATTGTATGTAGGTAACAGCTTTGCCATGGACCAGAAAAGGGCAGGTCAGATAGTGGCACTGACACAAGTACCTTGCTTACCTCAAGAAGTTGACATTTTTCAAACAAAATACAGACAATAATTATAACTAACCTTGATGTTCCTAATTGTAATATAATGAGGTTTCTGTAGAGATATTGATTCGAGCGCTATATGAGGTGCACCTTGTTTTAAAGCTAATCCTGTTGAAAATAAAAATAGCATTACTTTCAACTGTACAAATTGAACAAATTTTAATCAGACCAATTGGTTTGATTTCTTAAATATTATATAAATAAATTCAAGTGAACAAAGATTTGGCTTTTATTCACATTGTAAAATACACATATCCTGCATTGAAGAAAAAAATATTATACATGTGCATGATGTAAATACCTATTTGAACAAATTATGCTGAGTGGATATAATAATAATAATATAATAATAATAATAATATAATAATAATAATGATACCTTTCTGGTAACATATTCTTGGTTCATATATCACATTCAAAATCTGATTAAAGATACTATAGCCCTTATAATGTCTTTAAACTAACTGTAAAAGTATTTAAACTTAATACTAAAGATAAAACAACAAAGAAACAAACCTGCCATAAATGTTGCAGATCTTCGTAATGGCATTGTACCGACAGTAATCATATCTGACCACAGCCGTGTGGCATATTCAAAACTCTTTGGTGTGTTCTGTGATAAAAAATAATTATTATCATCCAAAATTTACCACTTATTATGTACTTTCAAGTTTCTATACTCTGAATGCAGATTTTGTCTTGTGTCCTATGCCTACGGTAAATACTACAACAATTACATTAGTACCTATATATTTAAAAAAAAACAAAAAAATATACACACGAACATATAACCTCCTCCTTTTCGAAGTCGTTTAAAAAGAGCAGTTGCCAGTGTTTATATTCCTGTGTACATTAAGTTTTATCCAGATTCATCATCATCATCATCATCCCTTATCCATCCACTGCTCATAGGCCTCCCTCAATGAACGCCAAGACGACCGATCGCTCACCACTTGCATCCTACACGAACCGGCCATTGCACGGAAATCGTCTTCCTACCTGGTAAATAGCCGACCAACACTTCCTCTACTGATTAGCAATGATTATTTTGATAGCTAGTATTTCAAATGTCTTCTTGGCACTTCTTTTCAAGATTAACTATTTAAACATTAAGAGGCACAGTACATCAACATAGAGAGATAGAGAAAGATAGTAAGAGATAGGCAAAATAGCAAACAACACAAAGTGTCCAACTATACACACACATTGCTATTCCTGAGATGGAAGGTGAGGTTTGGTATCAGTAAATACACTGCTTGTTTCGCACTTCTCTACGAAAGCTCTTTCACGGAAGAAATAAGCAGGATAGTTACCTACTTCACATACACTAGAGAAAAATAAAATGTACTAATAATGTATGGATTTTATTATTATCTTACCTGTTTATAACATGCGGCTAACATTAAAACCACAATATATTTAGGGTACTTGGTCATATTCAGTTGTTTATCCTGCACCTTCTCGAACACTTGGTGCATCTCATTGTACATCTCGTGAGTGTACAGTAAGTCTAGTAGTATTTGGAATGATATTAGTTGATCAAAGAAACCATTATTATCAGGGTCATTGAAACACTGAAATATGATATACAAAATATTAGTACAAATAAATAATTTCCTTAAATTGCTTTTACTGGAGGTATTGAGTTGCACTAAACTAACACCATGTTCCGTATTAAATAGCATCGTGAAGTGGTAGTGGTACTCTTTCTTTAGAGCCTTATATGTTTACCAGATATGCGGTACTCACTACTGACAGAACTAGTGCTTAGGGGTGTCTTTGATGCGCATGCTTGTGCATGTTTTTTTTAAGTGAAACTTCTATGCGCGCATGAGGGTAAAATTTTTACGGATTAAACATCACGAAAATGTGCAACGTTTTTGTCCAAGAAGAGGGAGAAAGTGATTGAGACCGATTGAGAGAGTGTGAGAAAGGGCAACGTAGCATGAAGCACATAGCCATGGAGTGAGAGAAGGGAGCAAAGAAAGATCGAGAGAGAGTGAGATAGATTGAACGTCGCATCACAAGTCTCGGAAATTTAAAGCTTTAGATTTGTATAAATATAAACGAGATTTAAAAATTAGTTTGCCAAATAAGTTTCACTTCTGATATGTATACTTTATATGCACTGACTTTTTTTTTGTTATCGCAATGCTAATTACCCATGTAGCCAGGATCTCGGGTAGATCCTGATCCTATGTGGACTTGCACCTGGGATTGCCCTACCCGTAAACTAAAAGCACTGCAAGGGCCTTCAGCCGCTTTTTGAGTCCCAGATCTGCAGGCAACAGGATCACCTCAGCGACAGGCTGGCCCTGGTGAAGGCCAAGGTCTCTAGTTAGCTTGTTTCTGTTTATTGGCGACACTGACCACTTACCATCATGTTCTTTGTCTGCTCGTTTGCCTATCTAAATAACATAAAAAAGTACGTTTTTTATATGTACGTATGTATTTACACATTTCAGTGGTCATTAAAATAAATGTAAATTTGTATTAATTCAACTCACCATCAGAGCTTCGTTAGGTGCATCCAAAAAGTGGAACATTCTCATGACTATGGGGCCAAACACAAAGGAGCCAAATCTGAACTCTGTCTTTTGTGTATTAAATCTAAAATCAAATGCCAAGGGTCAGTCTCAATGTGATATATTATTAGAAAAACAGCCCTTATAGTAAAAACCCATAAAATTATAATAACTGTGCATTATAAATTATAATAGCATAATATTTACATTATTAAACAACACAATTTTAGTTTCGTGATCTTAAAAAAACAATATTTAGTGTAAATATCATGTAATTCTTACTTCTTGATCATTTTTAATATTAAATCTAAGTCTGTAGGCTCAGCTATGTGGGTCATGTTTTTTAAATCTTCAGTAAAAATCATGTTTTTTGAACATACAACAAATTCATTCATTTTAATCCTAAACTTGTCGGCTAAATCACCAAATTGTTCCTTCATTTTTTTTCTGGCTTGAAGATAGCCATCAACACCTAGAGATGTGGTCGTGTAGAGATTCTGTGCTAAAATGGAATACATACATTAAAAAGTTAACTATATAAAGATTTAATACAACTTATTGGTTTTATTTAAAATAACTTACCTTGTATAATATTTGGATACCTTATTGGATTGATCAGTCTTATACTGTTACTAGGTATTTTAGATAAGGAATTGAAGAATAATGACATTGTATTAATTTATATATATAATCACTATGTATTAATTTTATTATTTATAGACAAACCTCCAAAACCTCATTACTTTGAGGTTATAATTATTGACATATTGTTTATACTTGCCAGTTGCCAGATGCGCCGGCTTTTAAAATATAATACTTTTTTAAATATTAATAAATAAAAGAAATAGAGATATAAAAGTTCTATGTAATTTAAATTTATTAACATTCGAGCTTTACAGTTTAAGCAGTTTTTTTATGCAACATAGTGAAAAGTAAAATGACTATATTTTGTTGAATGTTGGAACGTCAGACGTTCAGAAAAATAATATTTTATGGCTATTGCAGTTGCAAATTTTTCTCAGAATAAAGTAATAAAATGTGAAAAAATATCCGAGACGACTATCTCTTTGAATATCAACGCCTATCATTATATTCAAAAAATCAGTCAAGGAGCTGAGGCGGGGGGGGAGGCGGGAGGCCTGAGATTTCAGGAAGGATGGCGGGAAGCATCGGGACGCGCGGTTGTGTTTTTTTGGTTTCCCGTTAATTAATTGTTATATTGTGTTTTGTCCATTCAGAGTGGTTTTCTATAGTGTTTGTTTTAAAAACTTGATCCTTATATATTGTGATTGGTTGGCGAATATTGTGGTGGACTGCCTTGGGTGGATGGAATGGAGAATGATAGTTGATTGATGGGGGCTCGAGGGGCGAAGCCGCGCTCCTTGGGGTTTCCCGCCATCTCCGTATCTCCGTATTACAGACCGAATATTGTATTTTGTATGGCTAATAGCGTAGTAGCTAATGCCTTTAAATGAAAATAATCAATCAATCCTGAGATTTCAAGATGGCGTAATTGACAAGTGTGAAGTGACAAATAATGTCAAAGTTATTTTTTTCTGAAGATTCCATAGAATCAAATATTTTTATTTTGGTGTAAATTAATGAATGCTAGTCAAAATTTAACATTACCCTATATAAGATTATTGTAAACGATACATCTTACTGCATTCTCGTAGTTATTTTTGCTTATGAATAAGTATTCAACATCACATCAATGACTAAGCTATATCTGTTGCAACAATATTGTTGTGAGAATTTAAAGTAGAAATCACACTAATTACTTTCCTTTTCAAAATAGTATTGACATAATAGTAAGAGTAAGTAAAAATTACTCGCGATCTAGGTTGAATCAAAATAAGTTGATACTTATATAAATAAGCGTAAGTATACAGTTTATGTAATATCTAAATTAGGGAAAATCTTAGTGCTCATACCATGAATTTATTATAAAAATGAATTCAATACATCAATGGCTTAATATTACGTTTTCTTTTTTAATATTTACATGTGTATGACTATTTATAATGAAACAAGTTTTACGTATTTTACCGCGTCGAATTTTTTTACATACCCGACATTTCATAGATTAGATGGAATAAAATGCAGGTATATTATTGAATACATTTTAAGTATTAAATAACATTCATGCTATGTGTACTATTAATATAATAGTGACACAAATAATAGAGATAGGTAGATGAAGGTTTTTGCTTTATGTAATATTTTACCAATTCAGGAAGTCCCATCATTTTCTTATCTCTGTTAATCACATAATCTGTCTTATAAATTCCAATGAATTGTAATTGAAAATTGTATTAATATTTTTATTTTAAAACTTATAAAACCTCCACCTTGGTGTACCAGTTAACTATTATCATTGCTAAACAATCTTTAACCAAAATGTCAAGCTTTAGATTATTTTACTGTATTAAACTAAAATTCTTTTTTAAGTGACTATTTACAGCTTACTATAGAACTCCAGTTACTAAAATGAGCCCTCGCATGACTTTTGTGCTGATAGAAAAAGCACTTTTAGGTGTTGGATCAACTAATTTACTATAAATAATTGTACAATGTTTTATAACTCCAGGCAAGTAAGTGAAAAATCAAAGAAATGGTAATAATTTGTATTTAATAGACATTTGGATGGACAGATATTTGTATTACCAAGTACACTTTTACTTTCAACCTGACTTATCTATTGCATTTATAAATTGAAATATTTATTAATCATTCAATTTTTAATATAGATAACCATGGATGGCAAAATAAAGTGACAATCTGACTGATGGCATTAAAAGGAGACAAGAACGCAATGTGAAACATGAAAAGTTGTGGAAAACTGAGTAGTGTTGGAAATGTACAGATGTCGTGAAAGGGTGGAAATGTAATCATTGATATAGTTAACAGTACTTCAAATTTAATGTCACCATATGTCATTTGTTGATAGTTTTTATTGAAATTGTAAAATTTATTGTGTTAAATTGAACTATCAAGAAAATGACAACTGGTATCACTTTATAACAAAATAAAAATGTCAATACTAGTTTTAGTATTTATATCTGATTTATTATTAAATCCACACTTGATTTTGCTCATTACAGATGCAGTAAGGTAACAAATGAAATTGCTGCTAAAATTTATTTTATTGAATTGTACAGATGTCAGAAAGATATAAAAGCAATCGTGGTTACCAATCTAAGAGATCCAAAGATGAAAGAAGTAAGAGAAAGGGTAAAAAGAAATATTTATCAGAATCTAAAACACCACCTCTACCACCCAGCTGCAGCACTAGCATTGAACAGTTGTTAAAACAACGGGAATCTATAAAAGAAAAACTTCAAATAATTTCAAAACATAAAGATGTAAAAAAAGATTATCACAAATCTTCACATAAAAGAAAACACAAACATGAAACTGTTAAAAATAAAAATGAAGTAAAACATGATAATTCTACTAATAGGATAAATAGAAATAAAGAATCGTCTCCAGAATGTAATGCAATAGTGACACATCTGGAATCTGAGGATGAAGAATATATTATAGAACAAAGAAGAAAACAACGTAAACAATTAGTCGCACAGTTACAAGTTAATACAGAATTTACGCTAAGTGATAATAGCATTATGAATGATACAACTAAAGATTTGAACCATATAAAGAAACAAACAAACTTAGAAAATTCTCAAGATAATCAAAGACAATTAAATAAAATTACCGATATGTTCTCAGAAGATGATTTCCCAAATAGTATAACTGATAAACTTGTACAAAGTAAAGATGACAAAAACGCAAGTCTGTTAAATGACAATTGGGATGATGAAGAGGGATATTTTAAAATAAATATTGGTGAAGTTATCAATAAATATACAATCAGAGATTTATTTGGGCAAGGTGTATTTGCTAATGTTGTAAAAGCACAAGATAATGCTCCAGGAAAACCTGATGTTGCTATTAAAATCATTAGAAATAATGACCTTATGTACAAAACTGGCCTTAAAGAAATTGCCTTTTTAAAAGAAATAAATAAAACTGACCCTGAAGATAAGTACCACTGTGTTCGGCTATTTTCACATTTTATGCATAAAGGACATCTATGCTTGGTCCTCGAATGTCTGCACATGGATTTACGAAGTGTGTTAAAAAAATACGGCAAAAATCATGGCATTAATTTAAAAGCCTTAATGAGCTATAGTCGGCAGATGTTCCTCGCTTTACGTCATTTAAAAAAAATCGGTATTATACATGCTGATATTAAACCTGACAATATTCTGGTTAATGAAAAGAAGAATATATTAAAATTATGTGATTTCGGTTCTGCTGCGAGTGAAAATAATAATGAACCTACACCATATTTAGTTTCTAGGTTTTATAGAGCACCTGAAATAATTTTGGGTATGCCATATACAACTAGTATAGATATGTGGTCAGCTGCTTGTACTATCTATGAAATGTCAACGGGAAAGATACTTTTTACGGGTAGTTCCAATAATGGAATGATAAAATGTTTTATGGACTTGAAAGGTAAAATACCTAATAAATTGTTACGGAAAAGTAAATTTAAGGATCAACATTTTAATTATAATACTACTTTTCTTCTACATAAAAAAGACGAATTTTCGGGAAGAGAAAAGGTTGTTGAAATTAGTAACATAAATATTACAAGAGATTTACACAAGGAATTATTAAAAGGTTATAAAAATCCTTTGCCTAGTGAGGAAAAAAAAATTGGACAACTTAAAGAGTTATTGGAGAAAATGTTAATGTTGGATGCAAACCAAAGGTTGTCAATTACTGATTGCTTAAAACATGCATTCATACAAGGGGAACTACAAAATGATTGCTCAAAATAAATTGTTATATACACTTTGATATTTTATTATTGTTCTACCTGAATTTAATAATCACACTGCGTTAGTCATCATCATCAAGACTTATCCGTCCACTGCTATACTGTATACATAGGTCTCCCTCAATGAACGCCAAGACGACCGATCCCTCACCGTTCGCATTAAACACATACTGACCACTCCATGCAGATCGTCTTCCCACCTGGTTAATGGCCGACCAACACATTGTCTTAAACGCCGCCTCCACTCTTATTAGCCCATCAGCCATCCGTTCTCGTTAAGCTTGTGTTGTTGATGTACCAGCCCACTGCTAAATCAAGAACAAAAGCTTAGTCTTCGCGTGATATGGGTAACTTTATTTATTTGGCGGATGTCTTAGCTTCGAATCCTATCTGCCAAAGATAGCAGGCTCCATAGCACGTTGAGCTACGGCAAACTTTCGGACCAGTCGTAAATTTAGAGGCCACGTTTCGGCCCCATAAGTAGGTCATCACGGGGTCTTCATTAGACTTGAGCCTTAAAGCTCTTGGTACGTCATGACGTCATAATACGAGTGATTTAAATAAAATATAATGCGAGAGATACAGATATAAATATATTTTAATAAGATTACCTACAAGTTTAACAAGGAAATTAATTATATAAGTACTTAGGTAGTCTACAAATAAGTTATAACAATAAAATATACAAGGTCGGCGTTCTGGACCAGTTTTGGTGGCAATGCTGTCGGCCGGTTATAATAAAAAAGAGTGACGTGGTCCCCGGCCCCCCAGAATATAGCCACGTGGACCCCGGTTCAAGGTTAACTTCTGGACATCCTTGGTGACGAGCAGGTTAAGATCGCCTTGTCCCAGATGTCATCCGCTCTCCTCCAGCTCAAAAGATTCAGATAAAAGTCTCCGTGATGGGGGCCATGGCTGCGCCTCAACAGCTTCCAAATTCTCCTGGGCCCCTAGAAATGCACACCACATCGGTGAGAACATTTCCAGAACCCACAGCTTACTCCTTGTAAACTCCCACCAAACACAAGAACACACGGCTGGACGCCATTACATCTTCAGCGAACTATTCGAAGAATAAAATACTCTCAAATTATTTACATCAACATTTTTTTTTCGCACAACAATTATATCGCAGTTACATCAACACTGCCACTATTATAATTAATAGACGAACAATAATGTACAGCTTGGCAAAAAAGAGTATGACGTGGTGACAGGTAGAACTAAATATTTTACTTAATGGAAACCTATAATGTTGACAATACTGGGCCGACAAATACTAGATTTTGAGTAAAGCTTAATGTTTCACATTTATTTTTAACGATTTGATTAAATTATCTTACTGATTTTCCATATTATGATGAGACCTGAGTGAAAGTGGCGCCCTAATTTTTTCTAATTCTAAATAATTACAATACACAATTTGACGACCTCTGTGGCTCAGTGGTGAGCGCGTTGGCGCTCAAGCCGGAGGTTGCGGGTTCGAATCCCGCCAGGGAACAAAAATATTTTCTGTGTTCCTGGGTCATGGATGTGTATTATATAATAAAAATCTTAAATATATGTATAGTATAAAAGTATTAAATATATTTCCGTTGTCTGGTACCTGTAACACAAGTTCTTCGAGAACTTACCACGGGACCAGATTGGCGTGGTGTGAAAGCGTCCATAGATATTATTATTATTACAATTAAAACGCCAATAGCTACCTACCTTCAGCGAAATGAAGATTGTAGAGCTCCGAGGCAGACAACGGACTTAACGAAGATAATTAATCGATGTTAATCGAGCCGAGATAAAATATTAAATTAATGTAAAGCGTCTAGTCCTAGTGCCTACAAATAGCAATGGCAATGATTTTGCCGCAATAATTACCACGACACTGTACAGTACCAGTTTTATGTTACATTATGCGGGATAGACGACGTGGGAATATGGCTAAGCTTCCTAAATGCTGCCCATCCCAATTGAATCCTCCTATCGGCTTCCCTCTCGAAGTTAGGTAGACATACCTGATATAGATAGCTGCAAAGTAAGTCTAAGATAGACATACTCTTGCACAACTTCGAGAGTTATGCCATCGACATTAACCGGCCTAGGGAGAACGTGTTCGTTGAACATGACTTTCATCTTGTCCAAGTTCATCCTAAGGCCCACATGTTAGAAGGATTCATTTAGACTGTGCAGCATCTCCTGCAAGCCCTCTAGGCTCTAGCGACTCGGCCAATATAACGATATCGTCGTCGAAACGAAGGTGTGAGAGATACTTGCCGATGATGCTAATGCCACATTCTGTCCATTTTAAGGTATTAAAAGACGTCCTCCAAAGCAGTGGCGAACAGTTACAGGGGAATGAAATCCCTATCGCACTCCTCTATGCAGTTGGATTGGTCTTGTTTGACCTTCCGGAATGAAAACGAACATACAGGTGGCGTCGTATAATAATTCTCTTAGTACTTCAACGTCAATCGACTTGATATCGCCACAGAGCTTCCAGAACAACCCAGGTTTACAACCGAGTCAAAAGCTTTCTTATAGTCCACTATTTTTTCCGCCGGGAGAGGGATTCCCCTGGCGGGTATGTGGGACTCGTTGCGCCCGAGAGGTGGTAAGCTCTATCCACTAATACCCGGCGGTGTTCTCCTCGTCATGCGGGAACTATGGTCGTCCGCACCAGCGACGGTGTGCCTAGAGGCACTCTCCTCTGGAGGCAGGGTGGTGGCGTCCCCTCCTCCTACTCCACTTAAGGCACCCTGAACACGTAAGGGTGGTTTATAGCCCGGACCTAACGCGCGCGCGGTGGATCCCCCGATCCACAGCGCACAGGTCCTCTCACGGCGGTACGACCTCCTGTCGCCGCCGCGCTCCCCTGCGGGAAGAGGCGCCAGTGCACTCCCTCACCCACTCCGCTTCCTCTTTCTGCGGCATCACTACCTCGCAGAAGTAGAGAACCGCCTGCCATGCTCTCTCACGGACGGTCATCGCTTGGATGACCGCAGGGAGCGACAGGTCCGCGCCGACCTCAACAATGAGGGACGCCCGTGCCTCCACCCAAGTTGGCACTCCACCAGGGTGTGGTCTGCAGTGTCTTCACTGGTATTGCAGTGATGGCACCCTGGCGAGTCCTCCGCCCCTGCCACCTTCCACAGATATCTTTCGAAGCAGCCGTGCCCCGTCAGGATCTTCGCAAGGCACAGTGGATGGTTGTACTCATGGGTCGTCAGTACAACTTGCCTTGTGGTGTCTCTTAAGTGAGCCATGTTCACTTACTGTACCGATTGAGCTAAAGGCCATCAGGCTGAAAAGTCCGAAAAAAAAGCCTTAGATGGTGTAGATGTGGTCTATGGTGCTAAATCCTCTTCGAAATGTAGCCCGCTCTGGTGGAAGGAATCCATCGAGCTTTTTAGTGAGGTGATTAGTTATGACCCTCGAGAACAGCTTGTATATAAGAAGATTGATAACGGTCTATAATTTTTAAGAAGGGAATAATTGTCAAGTTCTTAAAAACAGAACGATCTAACTTACGTGCCACATCTTGGGGGAAATGCCCTGCTGAAGGACGAAATTAAAAATCTTTGGTAAATCTCTTAAAATAGGTTCGCCACCTGCCTTCAGTTCAGTCATTATTCCGTCCCTCCGGAGCCCCTTCCCCTTTATGTTGCTTATGACCCAGACTAACCAGTAACCTAACCTAACCTAACCTGATATTTCGAAGCTCACGGGAGAAGTGTCATGCTAGGCTAGCACGCGGGTTATTGTTTCGGGGATAAAATTGAGGAGCATGTGACGCGTACAATTTTCCATAGAAATCTTAGGTATTATTTTGGGAACATAGAAAAGTAGCAGAGCAAGTTCTTGTGTACCTACTTGTCTGTCATATCAGTAGGTACCTAAACACGCAAACCATACGCAAATTGGCATGCAAACCACAACTTTTATCCGTAACTTTTGTCTCAAGGTCTATCATAAATCCAAAATAATATAAATATTTGGAAAACTTCAACATTAATATAAACTTGTTATAAAAGGAGCAGTTAAAAAAAGGCTTGAAATATTAATAAAATCATTACTTTAATAATTTCTTAATATAGAAAATAACAAAAATATATACCGTCAACCAAAATATCACTTAAAATAAGTTTCACATGGGTACGCATACGACATGTTAATTATCACATTAAATAAGGGAAATAGACTGTTTTTAATACAGACAACTTTTTATATTGGGGTGGTGCAATCTACAACTAGACATTTACAAATAAACAAAACAAAGTATGAGTTTTATGCACAAGTCACTAAGTTTTTAGAACATTTCGCGGATAGGTAAATTGCCAATTAAAAAACTAGAAGTTTACGGTGACCTTAAATTATATACACACATTATGGAACTAAAATGATATACATCATTACCTGCATCGAAAACTAATACAGACATTAAAATTGTCTGACTTATTTTTTTAATTATTATTTTTAAGATAATATATAAACTTTATTTTACTTATAAAACTCACACTTAAAGTAAATCAAACTAAAATCAAAATTTTATATATGGTTATGATCCAAATTTGCAATTTCATGTTTTATTAAATTCGTTGTAAATAAAATTTAAATTAATTTATAAAAAACAAAAATATTATATCATTTAGCAAATACATTTAATAATGAATCTTTCCAATTTTTCATTTCATTTCATTTTCAATAACAACGATTATTAAATTAAAAAAGTTATAACTTTGAATACAATTTGCCGAAGCAAAAAGCTACTATTGTTGGCAAAATACATAGTTAAAGGAAAAGAAGATGGACTGTCAACCGACTATTTTAAATTTTCGATATGGAGTGTAGAGACAAGGAGCACCTACTATGTGTATGAAAATGTGTTGTCTCTTTTGATACATCAACCTAGGATAAATCAACGTTTTATAACTATCACCACAGTAAAATCAATAATAATTATTATTATTTTTAAATTCAGACTATACAGACAGACGTATAAAGCGGGACATTTAACAACTTTCACCCCATATGAGTTGGTACTCCTTGTAACACACCATATTTTTGAGTAAGTTGCGATATGTTCAATGTATAATAAAACATAAATTATTATAACATTGCTACGCTGTTTGATAAAATAAATCCGTTTATAATCAACAAATAAACTACGAACATAAGTGTTTAGATTCTGACAGTTCTTAAATATAAAAAATATAGTATTAAAAATTATATAACAACATAATAAAATAGGTACACTAATCATCACAGTAATATAGTTTATGTCAATCGTTATAATAGCAATACACTCTTTACATAAAATACAATAACATAAATCTCATACTGAATGTTCTAGAATATTTATCGAATAGTTAGAAAAAACGTTAGGTTATGACTTAAAATGTAAATAAATAAGCACTTTATGAAAATCTAATATGTGACAAAAAAAATGTTCGTATACTGTGCTTAATAAAGCAATTGATTGAAATTGATTTATTAGTTAAAGGCGAATATCAAGTGAAATATACCAGTGAAATATACCAGTTTAAAATAAATATTTTTCTTCATTTAAAGTATGTTACAATTTGTAAGATATTGTCATGAATAAAGAGCGCATCTTATTTATTAAATAACTCGCTAGATCGAGTTATTTGCCTCAATATCAATGAGGAAAAAATTTAAATTTCTCGACTAGCCAATAATTAGGCCTCCCAAATAATAAGTGAATACGACAGATGGTTCATTCTCTATCTACGATGACAGACGAATTATATAGGATGATGATGAATGATGTGTATATTAAAATATTCTGTGTATTTTTATGTAAATCCATGAAATTGATTGATATACTTATTTCAAAATATTCATTTGATATATGCTTGGTAATTTTTAAATTTGTTTCTATAGATTGTTATTTCATAACATTATTTTGATTAATTATAAAGCGAAATATATTATTTTTAATTCATGTAGCATTCAGTATGCGATCAATGATTAACTTAAAACTAATCAAACCTTGAAAATACTGTTCAGTATTAATATTACAATGAATCTGAAATAGTAACTGAGAATAATATTAGTCTTTATAAATCTTTATAGGGTAATGGGAATAAAACTAACGCACTTTCATAAGTTATGAATCATAACACTAAAAGGCGCTAATTTCTAATTGACAATATGCTACGACAATCATATTACGTGGCTTAGATCATATACGCTATGACGTCATAGGGTTGGCAGAGAATGGGATGGTATTAGTCATATATTTTTAGTTAAGTAAATAGAGTCCATACATACCATGTTCTTAGCATATAGCATCATCATAATTATACAGAATGTTTAGAAGCGGGCTGCAAAGCCTTAAGGAGGTGTTAGTTTAGACTAGTAGTAGTAGTCTAGAACATTTTGAGTAATATTGGATTGCCAAAGTGAGATTTTTTATTTAGGGAACTTTTCCGATTTTAGTACTAGATGGTCTATACTTTACCCCTTAAGGAACTCATTCAGCTTCCAAACATCCTGTATAATTATGAATGCTATATGCTAAAATGAGTGTATAAAGAGAGCAAAACATAAGCTCTATTTACTTAACTTATGTTACTGAATTACTCATATTTAAAACTAAATACTCATTATGATTGATCATTAAGTGTAGTAAGTTCTTAGTAATTTCTTTTTAATATTTCATACTTATTTTTAAAAATTATCGCTATCTCTAACGAGGGTAATTATAGAGTATATGATATAAGATGTCAGTGTTCATTTTCACGATGGCTATCCCTTATTTGGTGGGTCTATTTCGTAGGGCAAGGGAATTTAACTTTATCTAATTGAACCCCTATGAATTCGAATCTATGCTATTGTAATTCTACATGAAATTTTGAAATAATAAAATCATTTAATTATACAAACCATACTTTACCCGCTTCACTAATATTATTTTTCTACATCTTAATGCGACCATAGACAATATAGTAAAATCTGTAAAGGTAAAATCGTCTGCAGCGTGGCGGGAAAACGTGTGAGGAGTACGATGCTATTGCTTTCTCTGTCGCACTAATGTATTACAGCACAAAAGCCAAATGGACGTAAGCGACAGTTTGCATAGACTTTGGGTAAATGGCAACACTAATTTTGATTTTTATGTGTTCTTTTTTATTTATTAAGGGCTAGATACAAGTCCTTTGCCATATGTATTTTATATGATTCAGTGTTGCCACTAATACTAACTTTATTAGTGGCAACACTATATTTTTTAATGCATTTTACATTTAACAATTTAATTTCAAATAATAGGGTGGGCATATACGCACCAATTAGCAAAAAAGATATATTATATACCGAATAAATTTTCTCTTAACTTATAGTTAATATTAGACAAATGAAGAAGTGACTGTATAAAGTATTTTTGTAGATGTGACATTTGCTGTGCCATATGACCTAACCAGACCTTACACGCTGCGAACCAAAACTATACCTAATACGCTGTTGCAGCATTACTGTACTAAGTGTGGATGGATGTGTTTATATCTAAATCTAACGCGATGTCATAGTCCCATATCACTGCTCTATCACAAATCGAAAATAAAGAGATTCATTAAAATATTGCTACTCGAGTAAAAAGCTTTAAAATCTATGTATGTCTAACCTTATAGATAGTTTTGACTCTTTGGATTCGTAATTATCGTTTATGTTATGTGGAAAGCATGTTTTGGGACGGGAAAGCCGGTCCCATATCTATGGACTGGCCAGAGGCGATGGAGTCTGGGCTCTGTAGGGATGCACTGTACACTGCGTTCATGGGGGTTGTCCCACCCGCCTCGAACAGTGTGCTGTCGTACACACTGTTGCTCTGCTGAAAAATGTCAAGTTTCAGTTATGTTATGTTAGTAAGAAATAAAAAATAAACTCTAAACCAAATGTTTAATCTCGAAAAACTATCAGGAGACTATCTTCCTGAGGGTAAATAAATGAAGAGTTCGTTATTTCATCATTAACATGAAGAAGTTTTCCCGGGAGATCTTTTTGTTTGACTTATTCATGCGATTTTTATCTTTTTTTTTTCTTTTACACCGGGAAATACTCTGAGGCATCCCGCGGGGGAGTGGGTATGTGGGACTCGCTGCGGTGGTAAGGTGGACGCAGCTCTACCCACTAAAACCCGGCGAGTGCCACCAATGCCGACTTTGGTGAGGTGAGCAAACAGGGCACCTTGACGGCAAGTCAGTCCCACTCTCGACGCTACCTCCAAAGAGGGATTGTCCCGCACCACAGAACAACCCCTCCCAACGTCGGGACAGTACAATAGGCAGAGGTTCCCATCCTCGCCCCTTGTCCCTCTGCTCTTTTGTCCCCTCTTCTTATAAGAGGAGTACACAGAGCAACTCCCGCGGCTCAATTTGCTTCGCCCAAGGTGCTGGGTACACCTTAGGCTACTAAGCCCCACCGCCACAAGGCTTGAACCATGGTGGGGATGCGATTTTCATCCTGAGATAGAAGATAATAGGTATACATGCCAGAAATAACATTGCCTGATTTTGCCATAACAGAGACAGACTAAATCATGGTATTCAGACAGACGCTCAGCACAAATAACGACCCTAAACTAATAAAAATATATCCGTCTACACCAATATTACTTGTTAATGAAAACAGAGTGAAATTACATAAAAAGGACAAATTGCACAAATAAATCACATCATATCCGTCAGTCTATTGAAGGCACACGACCGAATCAAGCACGCTATTCTCTGCGATTGGTAGATGTCAGTCTTATGACGTCACCAAGCGAATTTCACTCATTGTAATAAAACAAACTGTGAAAAAGAAAAAAAAAGCAGGAGGACTAAGTCAGTCCAATGATCAAGTTCCATCCCTAAAAGTGGTTTCATTACCAAAAAAAGTATTGGCAGTTATAGGGACTGCCGATATAACTGAATACTTATGACAGTATGAAATTTCAAATTTTAGAACTAAAACCATAATAATGTTTCAACGTATTCGGTATGTCGCCAAAGGCCCGTGGCATGGCCATCCTGAATAGGCGTGACCATCCTGAATGCACACAACTCTCTCTCTTTCTATCTTTATTAACTTATATCCCCCTCTCAACTTCTGCAACGCTCTCGTCAAGCATTCACCAGCTTACTTACCAAGTCAAGCATACTTAAAGAAGTATTTACTTCAATATGTGTCGCCTTTTACGATGAAAACATTAATACTAACATTTATTGTTTTAAACATATATATATTTTTTTTGTTAGTTGGTTAGGCAAACTGGCAAACGTACCACCTGATGTTAAGTGGTCGACGTCGCCCATGAACATAAACTAGTATACCTGGAACGAGCCCAGGCAACTCATTTATGTGTTGCCTATCCTGAGACATAAGATGTTAAGTCTCGATGCCAGTAATTACACTGCCTGTCTTGCCCTTCTCTCCGAAACACAGCAAAGCTGTTTCACGGGAGAAATAAGCAAGATGGTGGTACCCATGCAGCCGGGAGCGCGGCACAGCGCTTCCCTCCCACCGGTAAAATTATAACGATGTGTATATATGAGTTACGTAAGCCCTTTTTTTTACGTTGGGAAATGCCTTTTGCATACCACCAGGTCCCCCGTGGGATTCGCACGCACTAAAACCCAACGATGTTCCTCCTCTCTGTCATTGGACAGGGTCATGGGAACGCCAGACATGCAATCTATGAAAGTTACGTAAACCCTGCACAAAAATCAATGAAACGCGCCGGTTGTTCATACTTTTGAGCAACGTTTCCGGGCACTTACCAGGAAAACATACAACACTAAACTCCAATTATAGACATACTAGCTGTTGTCCGCAACTCCACCCGCGTTTTATGTGAACGCTTTCGATAGCCTATGTCACTCAGTGACAAACGTAGCGAAATATTTTTTAATACCTGCAATACATGTTGGTCGAGCTTAGGCCAATGCGAGCGTAGGCAAATTAACTTAACAAACAAGGCAAGCGCTACTGCCTAGACGTTTGGCAAACCAATGCCAATGGCCAACATAGACAAGTTTTGAGTCAAGTGTTGAGTGATGCCCACATGTTGGACACTATCAGTTTGTATTATGCATCGAAATAATATGGACGTCGTAGTAGTTATTGCAGCTGCTGCTGTTTAGAGATAAAAATAATGCAAAAATTGTACATTAGTAGAAATCGAAAGATGATTATTAGTTGTAGACACAAAAATTAAAGAAATGCGATTATTTTATTACATTCTGGTTAATTTATTTTTTGAAGTAGGTATTAATTTATGTTTAAAATTTTTGTTTCTTAATTTTTAGTGATTAATTAAAGAAAACAGACAAATATAGACATTTTGGCATATTTAACCGAATGAAGTAAGCCCCACAAAAGCTGTACCTAAATCGTCAAGGAGTTCTCTCGACTGTCTTTCAACTCCAGCATCAGATCGACTCTAGACCTTCTTTACACTGTAGTGCTTTAAAATGCTTAATAAAAAAAAATTAAGCCCATTAGTCGCTCCTACGATTTTCGAAAGATCTGGTTTTCTCTGGGATGCCATTTGGCAAGGCCTACAAACTGCTTGAACAGTTTGGCGATTAGATGATAAGAAATAAAAGTGTATCTTAAAAGAGAATAAAGTATTAAAAAAAAAAAAAAAAAGTATACTTTCAAACAAAAAAATATTTTTTAAAAAATGGTCCATAATTATTGACGGAGAAATCGGTGGTACATTCATAAAAAAATACCGATCGAATTGAGAACCTCCTCCTTTTTTTTGAAGTCAGTTAAAAAGAAGGTGGTGGATGTTGAGTATTCACAGAAACGGCAAGTTATATAGTGTCATTTAAAAAAATTGAAAATATTAGATAATACCTAGTATATTCATTTTTTGGTGCAATTTTGTTGAATTGTATGTGTATTTGTGGACGGACAAACATGTGAACACCATTGGCAAAGCGCGCGCGAGCGCCTTTGATTTGTGCAGAAAAAAACGACACTGCTTCGAAGTGAGGCGAATGTTCCCGAGCAGCTTCAGAGTTGTGACAAGCTACGCCAAATGAGTCCTATACACGTTGGCGCTTGCCTTCACTCGGCCAACTAGACGAGCGACACCGAGCGATGGCAAGGCAATGCAAATATACTGTCTATACGTTGGGATTGGCCTTCACTCGTCAACACTCGGCCAACATGTATTGCAGGCTTTTTAACGCATGAGTAGTTTCGTAGTAACTTACAAACATTATTACTTCATAATATTATTATTATTGTATTTACCTGGTAAATATAATCTGAATCAGTTTTGAGTGAGCTGAAACTTTGCTGATGCGGTAGGGACACTTGGTCGTCATCTATTGGCTCATCCATCTGAGCCTTGTACGAGAACATGATGCTGGGCTGGGAGACACTGGAACGATTATTACAAACTTATATTTCAAGGATCACAACTTATACGATCGAATACTGGATATGCCCATAAAATATCATCAACATATCACATATATAAAGATCGGGAAGACGGTCTCCGTGCAGTGGCCGGTCCGTGTTGGATGCGAGTGGCAAGGATCGGTCGTCTTGGCGTTCATTGAGGGAAGCCTATGTTGTAAGTATGTCATGGAATAGGAACACTAAAGTATTGCAAATAAAAAATCCCAGTACCTTCTAAATGCGCAAATCGATGTTTTATCAAACTCTATGGTTTGTCAATAATCTTATCCTTATCCTAATAGGTCGTGGAGAGTGGAGATTTTTTTATAACATAGTAAGGCAAACGAGCAGTAGAAGCTATAAACTACCGACGCCCATACACATCTGCGCCACCAGAGATTATGCAGATGTGTTGCCCTCCTTTTCCCTATCCCCCCAATGGGCCACCGGATACTCACAAACCGCACGAAACGCATACATTGTCACTTGACGCCAGTGTTATGTGAGCGAGCCCGGTCGTGCCGGCCCAAGTCGGCTGCATAGCAGCATGGCAATACCTCTCGTTCATTTTTCCAAATACCAAAATAAAAAAGTGGAGTAGGTAAAAGTTGGCCTACACTTTCGAAGGTATAAAATAATGGGATGAACCATGTATAAACGACAACAGTGAACACTCAACAGATAGTCTTTATTGCTTGATAACTTACCTAAAGAATTCACTCAAGAAGGTGTGATAGACCAGAGGCGTGTACAACGAGAAGTATACCCAAGTGGTGACGTCGACGATGCACAGGCCCGGCTGCGTAGGCCCCCAAGTGAGCAGCCCCGCGCCCACCGCTTGCGTGGTGTCCAGTAACGCCAGCAGCAACACGTACAGGTAGAAGGAAATTTTCGCTGGAAAGTTCGAGATCAAATTGCAAATATTGATTGGAAGGGTGCGTTTTATATGGCTTATGTGGGGATTAACGTCGGAGCACGAAGTACATGTCTCGCGGCCCCTAGTAAACGTTTAGGGTCCTTTTTTAGGGTATTACAATGAAAACACCTTTTACTGATTTTAACGCTGTTTTTTTAATAAAAAAAATTACATACCGACGTTTCTGATACTTCACACCAACCATGGTCACAGACGAACGGACGGTCCGATTGATATTAGACCTACGACTTTGACTTCGGTTCCGATACTTTTCAATGAGAGTTTAGAATCGGAGGGCGAAAGATGCACCGCGTTCCAACAAGTTTATACTTGTCATATAGGGAATTACTAATGTGACGTCTGTTTTTTCGGTACCTATTACCTAACCTAAATATAAATCCTGCTCCCATCTGCATCAGACTCCGGTTCCGATAACTCAAATTTAAAAACTCCGACTTGAGTTTCGCATCCGATATAACCACTTCCGTAACATTCCTATTCCCTAGTATACCTATACATATAGTCGTAAGAGAAAAGCCACGACATGTCGTGGTGACACACACGCACTGCGGTGGCGTAGGCCGTAGAGTATTTAAAGTGTATGAGATCATTCTCACGCAACCGTGATAGTACCGTAGGTATAATAAGGAAAACAAAATAATTTGATAAGAAACATGACATTATCGATTCATTTCTCTTATCTTGAACCCGAGTTCAGCAAGTAAAAATAGATTAATTATAAGACAACAATATAATGTTAACACATTTTCAATATAGCCTCAATGCTTTTCGATAAAACTGTTTATAGTTTAAACGCCGAAAAAAGATTTGCTGCAGTTGGTCACGGTTGGTTAAATAATATACTACTGCATCTTAAAAAATACCAAAACTAACCTTGAAACATGATACACTTTTTGCGAAGTGTTTTGTGTTATTGCAAAAAATACTATGAATATTCAAGAAATGATTTGACTAAATTAGTAAGTTGGTAGCATTTCATTTCATTTTAATATAAGTATTATAAGAACTTTTTTTGTAACATCACTATCGTACATACTCTGTAACATACGTAATTAGAATTTATACCACATCCCTAGGTCAGTAGAATTCAAGAGAGGTCAAATGTGGTCCTGAAAATCAGTGTTAGGGCTTTTAGTCCTGACTACAGCTGAGGTCCCACCTTTTTGCGATACAAACTGTTGCCAACACTACTATCTTCTTTTATTACTTTTTTTTCCACATATACTGTGCCTAAACATTAAGATTTCAAATGTATCGCTTACCACAGATAATATATAATGTGTTAGAGCAGTGTGTTTATCAAATAAAGTTTTATTTATTTATTTAAATATAATGGCAGTTTGAGTACACAACACTTTTTTTATCGCAAGGAAATCATTATGGATGCAGCCAGGATCTTTGGGTAGATCCTGACCCAATGTGGGACTCGCACCTGGGAGTGCCCACCCTACCAAAAGCACTTCGAGCGCCTGCAGCCGCTTTTTGAAGGTCTTGGATATACAGGCAACAGACAGGATTACCTCAGCGACAGGCTGGCCCCGGCGAAGTATGTGTAGTATGTGTAGTATGGTGTAGTGCCCTTATATGTATTTAGTATATAAGTTAATGTTTATATTATATAAAAGAGAATCATCTCGGCACCCGAGCCTCTCGCACGCCTCCTATTCCTTTACATCCCGTCAACGTCGTGCCATACAGATCCAGGTTCCCATCCTGAGCCCGACACGAACACAGGGGCGTTACTGGAGGTGCATTAAGTAACGCCTCCTGCGCACCCCCGTTTGTCGCCCACGGGGGGAGGCCTCCTTCTGGGACATGACTGTGTTACTCTCGCAGAAGGAAACCATCGCCGTCCAGGACTCGTCGTCACCGAGCATCGCGGTGATGACGCTCGGCAGAGACAAATCTCCTCCGATGACTGATGTCAGACTGTGACGACCAACCAACCAACACCTCGTGGGTGTGCTGAGCCGAGTCCACCGCCGCGCCACAATCGTGACACACTGTCAACGGCTCCCTGCGGGCCGTCCGGCACAGGTACTCACCAAAGCAACCATGCCCGGTGAGCACCTGTATCAGACCGAAGGTGAGGGGTTTGCGCTTACAGCGCAAGCACCGCTCAAGGACCACGGACGCAGAGCCGACAGGATTTTGCCATACAGCTACCGCACCAGGTCCTCCCCCCAGAGTACACAATACTTAGTTAAAGTCCAGTCACAATTAGTCTCAACATCCTAACAACAATCTCAAAACATACAGGATTTTTACTTAATGAACTATGATAAAATCCGTAAAAATTGTTTCATTATAATGTATATTAACTTCCAAATTCAAAAGATTTTAAATATCATTTAAAATTTATAGCATACTAGCTGTTGCCCGCAGCTTCAGACGTGTTAACTTCTGTCCAAAAAATAAAAATAAAATTTAGGGGTGGACCACCCTTAAGATTTTGGGGGATGAAAAATAGATGTTGTCCGATTCTCCACGGTAGCAAGATTCACGCTAAGATTCATGAAAATCGGTCGAGCCGTTTCGGAGGAGTTCAATTACGTACACCGTGATACGAGAATTTTATATATTAGATAATATTTTTGATTAATATAAAAGTATTTGTTTATATTACTACATTATTTGTAAAAGATAACAGGGTAATAGTTGAAAGATTATACTATTATGTAACCTCAATAAACAGTTTCTTATAATATTATCTTTATACTGAATTCATTACAAGGAAATCGTAAAACGTCAATATATGTGACCAGGACTATAATGATGATATAAAGCCTGTATAAATTACAAAGACATGTAATAAAATTATTGTTTTATCCTCAGACCGAATAAAAAAGTAGTTCTATCGTCTTTGAAAAAAAAAACTTTTTTTTCACTTTTTGTTGGATAAATTTGTATATTAGGGACTGATCTTATCTTATATGAATTACTTATTATATGCAATGATTGTACATGAATAACCCACTTTAAGTATTAAAAGTACTTTATTATCATGTTGGAATGTTTCTTCAAAATCGAAGACCAGATTTTCACACTTTTATTCATTATACTTATAAAGTAACTACTAAAATAACTAAAGTACTAATACATTTGATTGCCTTACATACTGTTTATATTTATTTTGTGGTACAGTGTACTACACGCGGTGGTACTAGTACTATGTAACATTATGACGTCACAAACATGACGGCCAATCGTGGCGCGTTTGTAGTCTCGTTACTTTTAAAAAAAAACAATTTTAATGCCTCATATTAAAGTAAAAAAAAATGAGATTTTTCCACATTGCTAATTAATAATTATTATTATTTATAATAAAGCTTTTAAATAAGTACATAGACAAATATATTCTTGTTTTTTTTTTTTTTCAAAAAACCAATTCTAGTGTAGGTAACATAATAAGTATTGACAAAATGTATATTCTAATATTTTGTGTAATTTGTCGTTTCAAATAGACAGTAGTTAACCTTGACCTAAGTAAGAAGCATTTCTTACTTAACCAAAAGAAGCCTTTCAACTTAAGCCCTCTGTTACACTAATAACTTGTAATTTAAATATATAATTGTTACAGACGACTGTTAAAAGATTCCCATATAAATTATATTTGTTTATATAAATTTTACATTATTATGTTACGAATTGTGTAGTAAAATTTATAATATAGGAACTTATTAACAATTGAATCATATATGAATTACCACCCCACCATGGTTCAGGCCTTGTCGTGGCGGTGGGGCTCAGTAACCTAGGGTGAGCGGTGCACCTTGGGCGAAGCTAATTGGGCCGAGGGGGCTCTTTGTACCCCTCTTATAAAAAGAGGGGACAGAAGAGCAGGGGGCAAGGGGTGAAGATGGGAACCTCACTCCATTGTACTGTCCCGACGTTGAGAGGTGTTGTTCTGTGGTGCGGGACGACCCCTCTGTGGAGGTGGCGTCGGTCCCTTGGGGGACTGACTAGCCGTCGAGGTGCCCTGTTTGTTTTCTAGATCCGGGGCACCTCTCCAAAGGCGGCATTGGTGGCACTCGCCGGGTTTTAGTGGGTAGAGCTGCGTCCATTTACCAGCTGTCGGGCGCAGCGAGTCCCACATACCCGCGTGGGGAGACCCACTCCCCCGCGGGATGCCTCAGAGCATTTCCCGGCGTTAAAGAAAAAAAAAGCCATTAACTAGGTGGGAAGACGATCTGCGTGCAGTGGCCGTGTATGCAAGTGGCAAGGGATCGGTCGTCTTGACGTTCATTAAGGCCTATGTTCACTGGTGGACGGATAGAGGTTGATGATGATGATAGGGGTGATGGGCGGCTGATATATGCTCAAGTGTGCAATGTTGAGCAAGATATGTCTGGCCGCCAAGCGTCATTTCTACGTCCCCGTCGTTCACCCTGGTAATATCCGGATCTACTAACAGGCATTGCACACCACCAACTACCCTGGGATCCGGGTAGCTAAATGAGATGACGCTATCTCGCCAGTGCACTCCAACACGGCGGGAGAATCCCTATACCATCATCCGTGCTCCTACATCACAAATATCCTTTACACCCACTTCCTCTAGATCCATCACCCATCCTTTCCTCTCCCCCAATCCAAGGTGTAAGACGGACCGTGCCGAGGGATGCGTGGCCAAGGGGATGCTTGGTTCCGAACGGTGTCTCTCCAATGAGATGGCAATCTTGGAGTAGTAAGTGGCCTTACCCGAGCAAGCGGGGCTCTGCTCGGGCTGACCTTTTAGTTCCCCTGCCACTCGTGGGATAAGATGTACGTCATTGTACACCGGGAGGATGGCGCTAGGGTGGACGAGGCTGCGGCGGACCTCATCAGGGATAAGCTGGCGGACCTCATATTCGCCAAGATGGAGGACACCCAGGACGACATGGGGAGATCCACTGCTTTTGCGACGTCGGGACTGGTGTCGGAAGGTTTCTTCCTTGTGACACCGCTCACGATGGAGGCGAGGGAGTGGATCTTGACATGCGATTTTGGCGTGTACAATGGGATCCCACTAAAGGTAAAGCCACTGAACCGGAGCAGAGTAGCAGTCTGGCTGCCCGGTAAAGTGGACTTAAGAGCACCAAAGTTTCTGCAGGGGCAGAACGCATATAAGACCGAATTGAGGATGTCGGAGTGGACCCTTATCTCTAGGGAGAAACTCCCTGCTGGGGAGAGACTGGTGATGGGGGTCCCCAACGACATCTTCAAGGAGGACACAGGACATGTCTGGCTCAATTACCAGGCCACCCAGGTTCAGGCCCGATTGCTGCGCGCGAACAAGCAGCAGGCGAAACCTGATGTGGCCGATGCCGGACATGGTAGCGGGTCTAATGTGACGGACCAGACGTCACAAACAGTGTGCCCTGGAACACACATCGGGCACACTCGGGATACAAGCACACAGACAGACCCACAGAACTCCACAGAGGAGTCGCTGGGGGGTAAGGGCAAACATTGCGGTTGTGTCTATTCGGGAGCAAAAAGATGCGCCCCACAGCTCCTGCGATCAGCCCTGCCCGTCAGCGGCCCAAGCGCAATCACAGACACAGACCTGGGACCTGTGCAGACCGCCTCGCTGAAGACACCAGAAGCTCACCATAGTGTGACTGACGGTGATCAGAAGCGGGGCCCGAAGCATTAGGTCCCGGGCGGAACACACACCCCCACACACACAATGACTCTACACAATAACACTACACAAGCACACACACATACAAACACAACACAAAATAAAATAAAGATACTTCAGTTAAATTTGCACCATTGTCGCGAAGCCATGACAGAGCTTTGCAGATTTGTGGTATCAAATAACATAGACATCGCCCTGCTACAAGAGCCATATGTAATTAATGGCCGTGTTGCTGGCATCGGCTGTCTGGGCGGTGAAACCATCTACCATCGTGTTGGTGAGTCCGACCCCAGAACATGCATCTATGTTAGCAACAGAGCTAGGGCGCTAGGACTAATGGAAGTTGAATGTTACAGAGATCTCACGGCTGTACTAGGCACACTATGTATGGCAGATGGGAACACAAAGAAAATGGTCTTCATGTCGGTCTACATCCCGAGCGAGACCGACTACGAACCACCAGGACAACTCATAGAAGAGACAATGATAAAATATAGAGGTATGGGTATCCCGGTTGTTGTGGGCTGTGACGCCAACTCCAAGGTGTGGGGCAGCACGGATTGCAACAAGAAGGGAGATTTACTACTTGAATATATTCTTAGCACTGACCTAGAAATAATTAATGTAGGCAATACACCCACGTTTGTAACTAGAACAAGGAAAGAGGTTCTTGATATTACATTAATGTCAAGCGATGCCTCCCATCTGTTGAAGGACTGGAAGGTTGACACCTCTTATGCTTTCTCAGATCACCGCAGAATAACATTCCATCTGGACTGCCAGCTGGAAGTAGTAAAATTTAGGAACAATAGGAAAACAAACTGGGATACGTTCGATCTAGCGTTGAGAGAGTGGATTCCCGGAAAAAGAGAATTAGGAGAAAAGGAAGAAATAGAGCAAGAAGCATGTAGGCTTGAGAAAGCTCTTAACGATGCCTACCTCAAAGCCTGCCCCCAGAAAGAGATAAGACCTGGGAAGGGACAACCCTGGTGGAACAAATCCCTGAACAAAGCAAGGAAAAGGACCAGAAGGGCACTTAGAGTCGCCTTGAACAAGGACGACGACGAAAGCTGGAGGAAATACAGAGAAGAACGTAACAATTTTAAGTACCAGAGCCGCAAAGAAAACAGAAACGGGTGGAGTACATACTGCGAAAGCGTTACAAAACAACCAGAAGC
Organism: Helleia helle; assembly: GCA_963853865.1. NCBI lineage: Eukaryota > Metazoa > Arthropoda > Insecta > Lepidoptera > Lycaenidae > Helleia > Helleia helle. The sequence continues at coordinate 9,452,285 of OY971433.1, read as the reverse complement.
GGCCAGGCTGGTAAAAACGCTAGCAAAAGACAAAACCTGTAAATTAGGAAGCCTAAGGAAAGGTGACACCCTAGTAGTGGAACCCAAAGAAATACTTGCAGAAATGATGGCCATACACTTCCCGGATAGCATAAGCTATTCAGAAGAAGACATAGTTGTCACATCCGGTGAGTATCTAGCAGAAGCGAAAGCGGAAGCGGAACTGATTATCACCGAAGAAGCATTAACATGGAGCATTTCATCATTCCTACCGTATAAAGCGGCGGGACCCGATGGCGTCTTTCCCAAGATGCTACAAGTTGCCCTTAGGTATATCAAAGATGACCTCCTCACCATATACCGGAGTAGTTTAGCAACAAACTACATCCCCAGTAGCTGGAGAAGAGTCAAAGCCGTCTTCATACCTAAGCCAGGGAAGGTTATATATCATGAGGCGAAATCCTTCAGATGTATAAGCCTTTCCTCGTTTATATTGAAGACACTCGAGAAGATACTAGACAGACACATGAGAGCAGGGATAGAAAAGAGTTCAATGCCGCTACACGCCAACCAACACGCCTACATGGAAGGAAAATCCATTGACACGGCATTACACAATGCGGTAATAAGAATTGAAAGAGCTATAGAGAACAAAGTATATGCCCTTGGCTGCTTCTTCGATGTAGTGGGAGCCTTTGACAAGGCCACCCCTCAATCTATCGTGAAAGCACTCAACAGAGAGGGGATATCTGGACAGATATCGGGATGGATAACTAATATGTTAAAACATCGCTCGATACAGGCTGACTTAGCGGGAACAACATGCACCATTCGAGCAAGAAGAGGATTTCCGCAAGGAGGATGCCTGTCTCCGCTCCTATGGTGCATTCTCATAGACGAATTAGTATCAAAGATAAACGCCATGCACATTTACATACAGGCGTACTCAGACGATGGTCTAATTCTGGTCACAGGTAAAGTACTGAGCGTGACCAGAGACATCATGAAGCAAGGAATCGACACAGCGCTACGATGGTGCAGGGATAAAGGGTTAAACCTAAACCCAGGAAAAACCAAGCTAGTGTTATTCACAAACAAGAGAAAGATGACACCATGATTCCATTGAGAATCAATAACGAAAATCTAGAGGTAGTCAATGAAATAAAATATCTGGGGGTAATCCTAGATAGAAATCTGAACTACAAAGCCCACGTTAAAGAGATCTGCACAAAATCCAAATGTGCCCTTGTGCAATGCAGGAGAGCGGTAGGTAGAACCTGGGGCATGAAACCAAATGTGGTTCATTGGATCTACAAGGCCATAGTACTACCAAGAATTCTACATGGAGCCTTAGTGTGGTGGCACAAGGCACAATTAGGAACGAACAGGAAAGAATTCACAAAAGTACAGAGACTAGCCAGCATCATGATATCGAGCGCCATGAAAACAACACCAACGGCGGCTCTAGAGATGATACTCGGCCTCAACCCAGTTGATCTCACGATCAAGAAGAAAGCGACTGAACAATGGTTCAAGCTCAAGAGCAACAAATTATGGAAGGGAGGGCACTATGACAAAGGCCACGCCGAGATAGCAAAACAGTACGAAGAAAATCTATCCATGATTTTATCAAACAATGATTTGATAAAGAAGGAGAGAATCTTTGACAAGAAATACGGGATAAGCATAGGCTCGAGAGATAACTGGAACATTGAATTCGACCACCCAAAAACAACGATGGTCGGCTACACAGATGGATCCAGGAAGGAATCTACAAAGCTATCAGGGGCTGGCGTATATATCAGCCATCCAACTGAAATGAAAGCATCGTTTAATCTAGGCAGATTCTCCAGCGTATTCCAAGCGGAAACCAGTCTGCACTTCATAACGGAATGCCCAGCATATGCATACGCAAGATGGGAGCTGTTTGGAGGGGACGAGCTGAAGAAGGAAGATTTAGCATATCTAACCATAAGGCAGCTAAGTAGTTTTTGTAGATCAACACGTAGGTTTGAGGGGGTGACACCGGAGGGGCAAATGATAACCCGTCCCCGCATCTGATCCCAGAGGCGAGCCTGGGGAATTGGGTGAAATGGTCCCGTAAATGAGGACTGATCACCAGTCTGGCCCTGCTGGTGTCCCCACCCATAAATAATAATAATAATAATGATGATGATGATTATAATAGGGCATAAAATACTATGGTATGGAGGCATTGTTTGGGAAGACAAAAGATTGGTAGACCAGCGACCTCCAGCGTGATGGGGTGATGATCTCCTTAGAGATTTCATTTTAAAGCATGAAATTAAACCTTTCCTGTTTATTAAATTTTATAAATATATTATATGAATTACCAACATAGGCTATAAATATTAGATTTATATAGTACTTGCTGCCCGCCCCGGCTTTACCTAGGTGCAATATGTGATATAAAAAATTGATGTGCATTTATCAAAAATTAAATCATGCTTAGCATGTGATATATCTTTAATTAATCACTGGTAAAAAATATATTTGTTTGCACTGAAAAGAAAATGCTAAATCCTCCTCCTCCTAACTCCTAAAATATTCATGTAAATTACATGAATATAATAATATGTACATTATATTATTAAGTTAATTAACATATATAAATTGATAAACATTAATACTTCATACTATTTTAGCTTTCTAATTGCCTCAATATATCTATATAGAGAGCTATCCTTAAGGATAGATATGCCATCGCTGACTTTAATTTACACAAAACCTTGACAAACCTTACTGAGTCAGGTTTTAACATATAATTAAAAGCTGCCTCAGGAATCGCTGTACTTATCTATTGGTGAAAACAATATGGAAGTCATTCAGTAGTAGTAGTAGTAGTAGACAGACAGATTCGGTGAAGGACTTTGTTTTATAATTGTTTGTGATTCAAAAAGATTATTAACAAGGTTTACTTACATGGTAAGGCCAAATATTCTCTGAGTGGTATCCATGGTAAGAGTAATATTACAAAGTATATTATTGCAAATACAAGTGACGATGTAAACCAGAACAACATTCCTCCATGCCCAAATAGATCATAGTCCCTGGTATCAACGTGAAACATATCGTTGGGAACTATTATTTCCAGTGTACCTTGTGTCACCGAAAATGCGAACGATATGAGAGAAGTTGCAAGTAGCACATATTTTATACTACTTCGGCTATCCATATGCCCTGGAAAAATATTTTTTGTTAAAAGTTACCTAAAAAACATTACATTCTTCATTTACACAAAATATATAATAGCAATGACTTATTTTTTATATAAAGAAATTAATAATAGCATGAAATATTAATTAAGCATTGAATTGAAGAGGGCTAATAATCAATAAATGAAATCTGTTTATTTAAAAAAGAACAAGCTATTTTTGGGGATAAAATATCTATGTACAATGAGAGATTTTATAGCACCATTATTTAAAACTAACAAATACAAGTTATATGGTTACATTATTCCATTAGTCGAAATCCTATCAAGGGCAGACATTTCTAATATGAATATCAAATTCCGTACAGCTCATAATATGTTTATGCATTCATATAGTTTTTTTAAATAGTTTTTTTATTTAATTTCCTTAATATTACCTTTGAGAGGTACTCCTCTTACACAAGTTATTATGATTTTAGTATGGAACTAGGTTAAAAGTGTATTAATACTACTCATAAATATTTATAAAGAGATAGCTGTTTTATGATTTAAATGTGATAATAATAACAAAATGTATAATCTCTATATTATCTACTTTTATGAATAATAGTAATTATTACATAGTAATTTAATTATGCACTTACCAAAAGCTAATCCAAATATGACCACGCTCATTTCGGTTGCTAGTAAAAAAAATCTGACTGTCACCCATAGTATTTTGTCAACAAGACCGCCAAGTGGCATTGCGGCATTCACGGTCATGGAAACAGCACATCTTACTAAACTGACAATCACATTGCCCCAAACTAGTGAATAGAATGTCAAAAATATTGGACTACTAGTAGCTCGCAACTTCAATTGAGCCTTGTTAAACCTTACCACTAGGAATAACACAAACAATGCATTAGGTATTAATATTATTAAGTCCCAAATTCGAACCCTGCAAAACAAAACCCCGCAAGGTTAAACACTCTTTATTAAACAACGTATGGTGTAGATATAACATTATGTATAATTACCTCGAGTTATTTAACTCATAATAGAGAACATATTTACAAAACGATTCTTCTGTAACAGGTGGGAAATCTGACCCGTTTGTTACATCCATTTTCACTTAAATATCAGTGCTTAGCCATTAGTGTTACGAAATTGTTTCAAGATCTTTAATGCAGTTTATAATAATCAAATTAGTAGTAACAACGAAACGTCATCTTTGCACCCGCATTATACGGAAACAATTTTAATAAATGATTTTATCGTCCTCTTTTTAGATAAATGAATAATTGTTATTATATTATATATATAATCAAATGACGACACAATAAAAATAAACACTATTGCACTTTAGAACCTTTTGCTCTATGTCTAACTTCATTCATTCTAGTCATATTCCAGTTCGCACTTAAATGCGAAGAAGCAATTTCGTGTCAAACAAGGAGCATTGTCAAAACTCAAATGTCAATTTCTTGACACTGCCATAGCCCTTGGAACAAGTATAATATGGAATTGACAATCGCGTATACCCGAAAGGGACAGGCATATTTTACAGGGATACCACATTCATAATAACAAGTCTACTTATTTTCTTGAAACAAGTGAATTAAAAATAATAAAAAACTGGTAAAGGTTGATAGATAACTATAAGCATTAGCCCTAACCAAACATTTATTGTAATTTTAGACAGTTGCATTTTTCCGGATTCCGGATCAAACCGCTAAAAACATAAATAATAAAAAGAAGGCTATATACGTCTTAATATGTATGATCTATAGTACATAGCCTTTAAGAATAGCAATAAACATATTTGTTTTTATTGTGTTTATTTCGAAAATTCCAGTCACCCTTTTTAAATAATACCACATTCTTGGGAAAGCAAAATCTTATTACACTAAAGGTATGTCTATAAATCTATATGAATTTGATTTATATCTCCTGAAATAATACATTTTCAATTTTATTTTAATTAAAAACGATTCAAAAATGTGAAAATTTATGCTGTCCCAACGACAGTTTGCCTCCTTACACTTCATTTATCGGATGTTTTATTGTACGCAGCTAAAGTAACGACCATTTACTTTTATTGTCAATAGTTTATTTATACATTTAAACTAAGTATTTTAGTTCAGTTAGTAAACAAATTAATTCAATAAATTAAAAATAACCTTGTCCTACGAATTCGCGACTACCGGACATGTCTTCATAGTCACGCGTTTTTTATTACTAAAATACCCATGTACGGGCAAAATTTTGTTTTTATGGCAGCCCCAAGTACAAATGTCAAAGTATGAAACGTCATTTTGAAATCTGTGATTAAAGGTATCCAGCAGGTACAGCATATTCTCGTCGCAAAAATTTTGGTTAAGAAAAATCTACTGACGTTAGTAACGTTTTTTTCTTATGAATATTAAGTTTGTCTTTATTTTTTCTTGCGCTGCATATAGCTTAAACCCTGCTGAAAACATATACTTAGATTTTGGGGCTCCTAATAATTTTTTTGAGTATTTTAATCTAATTTCTGTATTGATCTACATTATTCGTCACGTCCTGTTAGCAACCGTTACTATAGGACGGACAAAGATGTTACGAAACAGACGTGTAAAGCTTAGTACTCATTTCAACTAAACGGAATTTAAATAAAGGATTCCATAAAAAAAATATTATAATAAATGAATTTATTTTTAAGAGTTTCGGTCATAATTTGACGTAAGAGCAGTTGCATTCGTTAATTTTTGTCTGATAATCAGCTGTTGTAGTGTTAAGACTGTAGCTTAGTTGGTACTTGTACCTACGTACTCAATCTTTAAATAAACAATATTGTACTAATTATTCGTTCCAATATTTTTAGATAATAATAGCGTTAACATCTGCTGAAAGACCCATTAAGCGGTATCTAGATAAAGTAAAAAACAACCCTGGGAAGGCTACAGAAATTAGATACAACCAGTTAGCGCAAATTAAAGCCAACAGAAAGAAGCTATCTGAAATGAATCAAGAGGAGAGATCTCATTAGATCAATAAAAATTAAATAAAATCATTTATTTCGGGATTAACAAATGCCCATAGAGTGTTAGTAACAATCAAAATATATTATAATCAATATTATACTGTACGATTTTAACCTCACAGTGAATCCTATTCTTAATATGTCTGTTGCGTCACGTCATATGTCCGTGATTGTCTCAAAATATTTTTTTGTAATTCTTTATAAATCTGTAAATTATTTAAGCTAAGTATTATTATTTATATGCTATAAATAAATAAAAATAAACAACAATTAATATTTTATTTATTATTAATATTTTTAATTTTATATTATTAATATTCCTTGACTAATTAAAATATTAATACGAAAAATAAAACTTGCATTTGGACGAAATGTTACGATACTGACCAAATTGGTGTATTTTTATCAAATAAATTTATTATGTCCAAGTATTAATATTTAGTTTCATTGATTGGTACAGTGAAAGCTCATTTGGTGTATTTTTATCGTTTTATTTCCAATAATTGAATTTTTACCGAGGTTTGAGTTTTGTTACTAACAAGACATTTTTTTCCTAATCTATTAAGAAAAAATGATTTAAGAGATAAAATATACGTATCAGCTCGTAACTTTTATATATAACTCATGAAATATAACTTTTTCTACAATAATACATAGTTTTTAAGTCCTAAATCAATAATGAATTTTTAAAAGCTGTTTTTATAACCTGCGCCATTTAAAACAAAAATAAACGCAGCTCTACCCACTAAAACCGAGTGCCACCACTGCCGCCTTTGGTGAGGTGCCCCGGATCTAATGAGCAAACAGGGCACCTCTACAGCTAGTCAGCTACGCCTAAGAGACCGACGTCACCTCCACAGAGGGGCGGTTCCGCACCACAGAAAACCCCTCGCAACGTCGGGACAGTACAATGGGGTGAGGTTCCCGTCCTCGCCCCCTGCTCTTTTGTCCCCTCTTCTTATAAGAGGAGTACAAAGAGCCCCCTTGGCTCAATTAACTTCGCCCAAGGTGCTGGGCTCACCCTAGGCTACTGAGCCCCACCATCACGTCAAGGATTTGTAACTAACCTACCTGATCTACACCCGTAACCTACACCCTCAAAATTTACCTAACCTAACCCTTTTTTTTCTTTAACGCCGGGATAGGCTCTGAGGCATTCCGCGGGGGAGCGGGTCTCCCCAGGCGGGTATGTGGGACTCGCTACGCCCAAAAGGTGCAGATGCAGCTCTACCCACTAAAATCAGGCGAGTGGCGCCAATGCCGCCTTTGGTGAGGTGCCCTGGATCTGTTTAGCAATCAGGGCGACTCGACGGCTAGTCAGTCCCTCCCTCCCTTCCACAGAGGGGTTGTCCTGCACAACATAACAACCCCTCCCAATTTGTTCTTTAATATGCAAGCGGTATGCAATGCCAATCTGATTTTTATGAATGTGGTAGCTCGTTGACCTGGCTCCGCTCATGATTCGACTATATTCAACCATTCAAAGTGGTAAAGATATACACCTTAGTCATCTGTAAGTTCCTATATATTTGTTAATAATAATGAAGCATTTTTGAAGAGGGCTCGGTATTTAAATAACTAAATGACGTCCGTCGACGTCAGGTATAGAAAGTAAATTGTGGAATGGTACTTACGAGTTACGACTCGTCGTCGGTTCTATAAAAACGGATAGTAACTTTTATACCATGAAGTTCCGACCGGGCATAAGCGTTTACGATGATCACGCTCACGATCACGGATTTTCCGTTCTACATTTAAATAACTAAATGACGTCCGTCGACGTCAGGTATAGAAAGTAAATTGTGAAATGGTACTTACGAGTTACGACTCGTCGTCGGTTCTATAAAAACGGATAGTAACTTTTATACCATGAAGTTCCGACCGGGCATAAGCGTTTACGACGATCACGCTCACGATCACGGATTTTCCGTTCTACAAAAGTCACGAGCGTTAAAATCGTAAACCTATGTGGAATGATATGTTAAACAAATGGCAAACGGTGACAGAAAAAATACAGCAAATTAAGTCTTAAGAGGTTAATTACGTAAATCTTAACGATAAATTCTAATAATAGGGATGTTGACATTTTTCATAAATGTTTATAGATCATTTATAAATATCTAATAGAGGCCTAAATATTTTTTGCTTTTGCTTAAATACGTCTAATGCCTATAAAATCTTGCATTTTATAATGCATTTTAAATTTCGCTCCAAAACGCTAACACTTGTCACGTGACGTCATATGTTGTTAAACATCGTAAAAATGATAAAATGATTCTAGTTGTCGTTAATAAAAAATGGCTTCTAAGTTTTATAATTGCTGGATGGTGCCTATGTGTGTGTACACTGTGAAAACGCCTAAAATATAAGTTTTTACAATATGTACGGCATACGGAAAATGGTGTATAAAAGTACGTCAATATTCTTCCGCTTCCGCTAAATAGGAACAGGGGACGTCATTTCCGTCTATTATCACGTGACCTATTTCAAATTTTGTTAAATTTAAATTTTTTAAATATTAATTTAATTAAATAAAAATAAGGGGAAAGAATGTATTTTTTCAGAATTCTATCATAGAAACTACCAATTAACATCAAAATTATATTTTTATATGAATACTGTCAACATCCCTATTATGAGTTAAATAATTCTAATTCAAATAAATCTTAATGTCTGTATCAAAATAAATAAATAATAATAATGTCTTTTGCCGTGATAGTAGATAGATAGATTTTTCTTTGAAAATTAAACTTATATTTTTTTAATCTTTTAAATATGAAAGTTTTTAATTTTGTAATAAATTTTTCAATGAGAAAAGTGCTACAAATTATTTAAAATTGTCGGCTAACTCAATTTTCATTTGTAAATTGTAAAGTTATGTTATTGATACTCAAAAGAAAATAATACTTACATAATAATTAATTGCAATTATATTTACTAGTGTCAACACATTGAACATCCGCTACAGTATCATTTACTTCTACAAATTTTTCTTTTATCGCATTAAATAATGAAATTATCACGGTCGACATATTCATTATTTTGAGTTTTGAAGTTTCTAAATTCAATTCTCTCAACGCTCACTGCGAACCACCTTTTGAAATGTGTCCTCGTACAGAGCCTCGTGAGCTCCGCGTGAGCCGAAGTCATGACGTCAATCAATGAAGTTTTCTCCGCGACCATGTGGAACGGCCAAAAGAGTACTTTGGGGGTTGTGAACGCATAGTGGAATACCTCATTAATAAACTGACTTTTAAATATCACTTAAAACTTTTAAATATTAGATTAATCGATAAAATTCATCCATCTGTCAATGAATCAGCTGCCACTTACGGTGTTTCCGAACCGTTACAACTTAGGGACCTTCAAGAAAAGAGCATACTTCCATTTGAAAGGCCGGCAACGCACCTGCTAACCCTCTGGTGTAGCGGGTGTCAGTGGATGTCACTATCACTTACCATCAGGTGAACTGAATGTCCGTTTGTCCCCTCTTTTATATATAAAAAAAACACTTTTAAAGACATTGACGACTTCGTTGCGGGTTCGAATCCCACCAGGGAACAAAAAAGTTTTTTGTGTTCCTGGGTCGTGGATGTGTATTAAATATGTGTATTATATAATAAAAATCTTAAATATATGTATAGTATAAAAATATTAAATATATTTTCGTTGTCTGGTACCCGTAACACAAGTTCTTCTAGAACCTACCACGGGACCAGATTGACGTGGTGTAAAAGCGTCCATAGATATTATTATTAGAGTAAAGACTAGTTTATTTAGTGGACGGCTGGCTGGTCGAGTGGTCAGGCTACTGGTCATTTTACGCAGCGGTCGCGGGTTCGAATCCCACCAAGTGCAGATAATTTGTATGATATGTTCCGCGATATCGTGTCCGTGAACGGTGTCTATGTGTGCGTTGCTCGAGCGCATGTTGTATGTAGATTACCTTTGGTTCATATCTATTATCTATTTTGTGGTATTTGCTTGCAGCCAAGACGGAACCACGTCCGTATAGTAACGATGACGAAATACCTGTGCGAAATACGCCACGTCGTTGTACCTAACTCAAAAAGTATGGATATTAAAAAAGTAGTTTTAAACAAAAGTTGTAGAGAATAAAGTATATAAATAAATCAATAAATATTATTCAAAATCACACCACGTATATCTAGCCCCGTGGTGAGTTCGAAGAACTTGTGTTATGGGCATTAGGAAGGGAAACGAATTTAAGAAATTTATATAAATACATAATATATACACGTCCATGATCCGGTGCAGACATATAATAATATATAGGTGCGCGTTCCTGGAATCTAGGAACAATTAGTATCAAATGGAATTGACATTCGCGTATACCGGAAAGGGACAGGCAAATTTTTGCAGGGATACCACATTCATAATAACAAGTCCACTTATTTTCTTGAAACGAGTATATTTAAAATAATGAAAAAACTGGAAAAGATTGATAGATTATACATTTATTGTAATTTTAGACAGCTGCATAGTTCCGGATTTTCGAAAGTATGTAACGACTAATAACAAACCGCTAAAAACATAAATAATAAAAAAGAAGGCTATAAACGTCCTCTTAATATGTGTGATTTATAGTATTTAGCCTTTTAGGATAGAAATAAACATATTTGTTTTTATTGAGTTTATTTCGAAGATTCCAGTTACCCTTTTTATTTAATACCACATTCTTGGGTAATCTGCCTAAACAAAACTGGTATCACCATATTTTATAAACCGACCAAATTAAAAAGTAGTACAAAATGGCGGACATATGTATTTGACAAATTGATTTATGAGTGAGAATGTTTGTATGGCATTCAAATTTAGTCGATATTTTTTTGTTGGGCACATCTTTGTTGTGCCCAACGAACAAAGAGTGATATTCTAACAAAAAGTATTCTGAAAAGAAAGTGTCTAGGGTGGTCTAGGTCTCTGTCACTCTTGGAGTTTTTCGTATGTTGTGATCTCATTCCGATACGGTATTATTATTAGTTTATCAAATCTATTGATGCTTGATCTTAGCATGGCATTGATATTTTGTTAATAGTAATAGACAGCAGACTGTCAACATATTACTAAATATACTGTAATGACAGTATATTTCTGTAGCAGTGTAGGTATTCATTTATTTCATAGTAATAATAATATTAATTTACAAATATAATTTTTATGTGAAATGGTAGTTTCTATGATAGAATTCTATAAAAGAAGTAAGAACACAATATATTTATATTAATTAATAAATAAAATGTAACAAAGATTTAAATAAGTCACATGACAACAAATGCCAATGACGTTACTTGTTCATACGCAAACAATGGAGTATAGAAATTAAAAGTACATACAGTATCAATTACAGAGCATAATGCGACACAGTTCCGTACAATGTCTTTTTTTAAGTTTTCACTTGAGTAATAAAATAACGATTTAACTAAAACTAAATTTTAATAATAAAATAATTGATATTTGATTGAATAATAGTCTGTTTCGCGGTATCGTCATAATATATCTAGCATACTATAGTAATAACAGAGTGGTCTGGTCAGTGACTTGTCACAAATGTAATAGCAATTCAACCAACTACTGATCTATATGTACGTCCCATCGGCCAATCATCCATCAATAGTCATCAGTCGCCAAATCGGAGCGCAGAACCAGCGCAAACATTGTATGGTTTTAAAAACGAATTTTGACTTAATTTTTTTTAAACTATTAATTATGCAAATACATTTTTTTGTTAACTGTACTTTTTAAGTGATATTTGACAGATGAGAAAAGACTATTCTTATTTGAAACGCATAATAGTAATATTTAATAATATCAACAAAAAGAAAAACAATAAATCTGTACCATATTATCTGCACACTAAAATCTAAATAGTTGTATTTTTAGTGGTTAATTTAATTCATAAATAATATTTTGACAATCGTCAGAACAGAACAGAAAAGTGATAAAAGTATTCTGTGCTGGTAACACTTTTATTGTTCAAAGTTAAATTCACGTTAAATTGATAATAATTATTGGTTAGCGTGACGTGGACGTTTTACTAATACGGAACCGGGAACACAGTAACTCGCAAGTGCAGTAGGTAATGAAGTAGTTTGCCGGTTTAGACGAATTAAATTAGAAGTAGAAACCTTAAATCTTACAAAATAACCAGAAAGAAAAGAAAATTAATAGTAGCCATGGGTCTACTTGTAACAGCCGTCGGTGTTCTTCTTTTCGTTTCGTCTGCTTGGACCGAAGAAGCTCCAAAGGGGCCTAAAGTAACGCACAAGGTAAATAAAAATGCAACGTTTAAAATTAAGAAAAATAAACAATGCAAAAATCTTACATTCAATCATTTGCACACACACACACACACATAGAGCAATGGATGACGGTTTGATAAGGTTGCTGACCTGAGATCGACATATTATATTTTTTGCTTTGGTTTTTGTAAGTATAAATTTAATTACTACATATTAACAATGTTACATCAAAAAGTATATATTTCATGTCTTCAGTACATAATTAAATCTGTTATTTTTATCGTAAATATTTTTGTAAATGTTTGAATATGTATATTCTTTGTTCTCAGGTTAAATTTGACATGACTATTGGTGGTGAGCCAGCTGGTACTATAGTCATTGGTCTTTTTGGTAAGACAGTACCGAAGACTGTGGACAACTTCTTTCAGCTAGCTCAGAAGCCAGAGGGAGAGGGTTACAAGGGCAGCAAATTCCACCGTGTTATAGACAACTTTATGATCCAAGGAGGTGACTTTACTAAAGGAGATGGCACTGGAGGTGTGTGTTCTTTTTTTTATAATGGAGGCAGAGTTAACTGTCTAATCTAAATGTAAAAAAATCCAATATTAAATTCTTCCTAATAATCTTTGTTAAAATTTGGTAATTTGAGTTAATCTAATGATAAAGATTTCAACTAATTGAAATATATGTTCTCAGGACGTAGTATCTATGGTGAACGATTTGAAGATGAAAACTTTAAGCTCCGTCACTATGGTGCTGGTTGGTTATCAATGGCAAACGCTGGAAAAGATACAAATGGATCTCAATTCTTCATCACTACTACTAAGACACCCTGGTTAGATGGCAGACATGTTGTCTTTGGAAAAGTTATCGAAGGCATGGTATGTACCTGAGTATGTGTTTATAGTTTATATACACCTGCTCTCATATTATGGCTACCAGAGTAGATTCCTTTTAATATCAATGTCAAGGCTGTAGAAACCCTGAGATCCATGATCTGTTGACAATTATGATATGCTTTTATACTATATGATACACTTATACATAAGCTGTAGTACTTACAGTAATCTTTATCTTAGTAAAATCTGGTTTTATTTTCAGGATGTTGTTCGTAAAATTGAAAAAACAGTGACTGGGGCCAATGACCGACCCGTGAAAGATATTGTGATTGCTAACACTGAAACAGAAGTTGTTGCAGAACCATTCAGTGTATCAAAAGAAAGTGCTAAATAACACAAGTTATAATTATTTTCTTTAATAGTAATAAATAATACATAAGTTATTATTTTTTTTTAATTCAGTGCATTTAACTAGATTAATAATGCAATTGTGGTTTTGTATACCTCAGACCAGAGGATTAGCTAGTTTAAATCATGTCACAAAAGTAATAAATAACAATAGATAGAAATGAATTGTTAATTACAATTTATAATATTGAAAGTATTATGTATTTGTAATTGGATTGTTTTTTGAATTTATATGTTCTATAATACTCATTTCACCAGTCTTACATATTTTGTTATTTGTGACACATATTTTAAATTAAGAAATAAGATTTAAATGGAAATAAATAATATTTAATTAGGATAAACGTTTTATTTCATTAATACAAAGTTCAGCTTCACGTTTTATGTCATAGTTTTTGTTCATTACTGCTAGTCTCCATCCGTATCCACATGACTTTCTTGCTTCTTCTATTAACTGTTTTTTTATATATGCCCGACCAAGATTCACATAAAAGACACCAATTTCGTTCATTTCTGGCAGCTTTTTACCGAGATCAATAGCCCTTAAGAAGTATTTAATACTTTCATCGACGGCACCTAACCTGTCGCAAACAGTACCCATATCATTGAGTTGTATAACTAAATGTTCTGGTTCCACATCCGACAATTCTTTCATGTTATTGTAAGCCTTTTCTAAATATGTAAGACCTAGTTCAACTTTATTGCACTCTAAAAATAGCCGACCATACCAATCTTCAGTCATTGCTAATAGTTTCTTGTTTTCATCACAGGGATCATCCTTTACAATGTTATAAAGTTTTTCTAAACACCAATCAAACCCTAATTGGGCAGTAGTATATTCCTTTTGCATATGACTGATTCTTGCTAACTTTGCATTCAAATGTATAACTTTGGGGTCAGTTTCAGAAACCCCATCAGCCATTACCCTTTGAGTAACAGTTACAAAAAGTTTTTTAGCCTTTTCATATTGTTCTCTTTCAAGTGCTAAATTAGCCATTACGTCGTATATGTAAGTGATACCTGAGTGATGTTGCATTTGTTGTGCTTGTCTTAAAGCTACGTGTAAGAGCTGTTCTGCTTTGTCGAATTCATTTCTTTGAATAAAGAGTACACAATGTTTTATTGTTAGTATTAATTCGTCTTGAGGGCTCAACTTCTTTTCCAAACCAATTAATGTTAGAAGTGAAAATCCTAAAGTAAATGGCGTGGCTACCGTAATTTGTGAGATTTTGGGAAACTTTACTGCATTTACATGTCGATAATTAACTTTCATCTGGAGTAGTCTTCTCCAAAAGATCCGATATCTCGAGGACATTTTCTTACTTATTTTATAACAAATAGATAATAGATAAAATTGTTCACAAATTATATAACCTCTGAACTTTAATATTTTCACAGACACTTTCAATTAGTTTTTCACAAAAATGTTAATCTTTAGTTTCACGGACAAGTTTGAAGTGGAAAATTGGAAATGCAATAAACTCGCACGGTTGCAAAAATTTTATGCATTCATTTAAAATTTACAAAATATATAATTTTCTAAAAGATTTACATCATTTTCAACCTATTTAAAATTTTAATCCATAACACCTTGTGATTGAGATTAAAATAGCCTGCTGATAGAATTATTATCTGACATTCGTTCATAGTTGACTCATGATTCATTACTGTCAAGTGTCAGTCAGTGAATAAACCCACTCTGACATTGGCAAATCCTTGCGGAAGCTAATATTGAAGAAGAAGAAGAAGATCGTTAAAATTGACGTAATAAATTAACTCGGAAGTTTCTAGACGGAGAGCGCTTAATAGGGATGTTGACTTTTTCATAAATGTTTATAGATCATTTGTAAATATCTAATAGAGGCCTAAATATTATTAACTTTTGCTTAAATTACGTCTAATGCCTATAAAATCTTGCATTTTATAATGCATTTTAAATTTCACTCCAAAACGCTAACACTTGTCAAGTGACGTCATATGTTGTTAAGCATCGTAAAAATGATAAAATGATTCTAGTTGTCGTTAGTAAAAAATGGCTTCTAAGTTTTATTATTGTTGTACGGTGCCTATGTTTGTGTACACTGTCAAAATGCCTAAAAATTAGTTTTTACAATATGTAAGTACTGCGTACGGAAAATGGTGTATAAAAGTACGTCAATATTCTTCCGCTTCCGCTAAATAGGAACAGGTGTCGTCATTTCCGTTTATTATCACGTGACCTATTTTAAATTTTGTTACATTTTATTTATTAAATATTAATTTAATCAAATAAAAATAAGGGAAAATATTGTATTTTTTCAGAATTCTATCATAGAAACTACCAATTAACATCAAAATTATATTTTTATATGAATACAGTCAACATCCCAATTTAGTTCATATTCCAATGGCGAACTATTTCGCTCTATTAGTTCATTAGTTCTTATTTTTAATAATTTAGTAAACAATAAATAAAGAAAATATATTCATGATTATTGCAAGTTCTGTTTATTTTTATTTAAATAGTAGGTATAAAGTATTTCATAAAAAGTTCACACGTCTATTTATTTAAATAATGAAAAAATTAAAATAATTTATTTTAATATAAATTAGTCAACAACTAGTCTCGTTTCTACTATTAATTAGTTCAAATCATTAACTTAAAGTCAATTATTAGATGTGGATGTAAAATTGTTTAGTATTGATATCGAAATATTAAGGCGCAAAAAGTAAATAACTCGGTTGTCTAGTTAACCGGTCGCTAAAAGAACTATGAGCGAGATCATCGACGAACTAGTTCGCATAGTTCACCTAGGTCGTTCGCGAACTACCCAAGACTAGTCAGGGGAGATTCGGCAGGAACCTGGGTGCGCGTTTGGGTTTTTTGGTTTCCCGTTTATTAATTATTATTCTGTATTTTGGTTTTCTATAGTGTTTGTTTTAAAAACTTAATCTGTGTATATTGTGATTGGTTGGCGAATACTGTAGATGACTGTCCTGGGTGGGTGAAGTGGGGAGTGATGGGGGACTGGAGAGGCGAAGCCGCGCGCCTTGGGGTTTCCCGCCGGCTACCTTTATTCAAGTTTGTGGTATCGCTACCCTTGCTAGTACCCTTGTCCCCGGGCCGCCATCTAGGAAATAGGTGTTCAAAGCTATGGAGGGTAGAGACAAGGAGAATTATCTCATATGGGCATCAATATGAACATAGTTGTTGTCGTGAATAAAACGTAATCTAAAATGTTTTAGTAAATATAACCAAAATACTACAAACAGAAAGTCTAATTTAATTAGTGTAATTTTTTAAAAATAATTAGCGATTTTACTGTGTATTTATTTCCAGTACCTACCACAATACGACAGAGCGCTGGCGTTCAAATAACGGAAAAGCTATAATATGAGTATAGTTGTTGGTAAATGACTTGAATAGTTTTTACGGACACTTTTCATTACGTAGGTCTGGTTCTCCTTGTCTCTACCAGGCATATTCAAAGCGTAGATAGAGTATATGAACTATAGATTAGCCCCTATAATAATAATTATTATTAAAGAAGGACATTCTATGTAAATCAGTACTATAATAGAGCGAGACAGATAACATTATTTTCTAAAGTTATAAATAAAAATAGCTGTTACAATAAAATGACATCAAACTTAATTTGAATTTTAAACTTGCCGGCTAGTGATATGCTAACGGTACTGAATACCAAATATATTGTTAAGTACTACTGACTTCTGAGTGTTCGCGTTCGATTATGTGACTTATGACTAATATGGTTTTACATCCGAAAGTTGTTAAGCAAAATTTTGCACAATAGCTTAAAGTTTACCATCTGAAGCTGAATCATCGAGCAATTCCGAAACTGGTCAGTGATTTGTCACTGACGTAATAGCGATTCAACCAACCAGTGATATCTATGTAGGTACATCTCATCGGCCAATCATCTATCAAGGGCCATTACTCGGCCTATCGGAGCGCAGAACCGGCGCAGCGTCGCAGCACAAATTAGGCGGAATTTGTTTTCATACAAAACACATAACATTAGTTACATTACCGCTCTATTCCAGTTATATACTCGATGAGCTAAATCGACTTAAAATATAAACTAACCGCAGATCTTCGCAGATATTTTTAGCTACGACTTGACTGGTGTAAAACACGCTAATTGTCTCAGTAAGAGGACCAACTACGAAAAAAATTTGAAACTTGTTTTTTCGTATGTACCTATGCTGCTGGCCTATTGACCTTTAAGCTTCATCGAATATTAGAAACTGAAACTCTTCTGAATTAAGGCAAGGACTTATCGAGCGATCGTAACCCGTCTTAGTTATTCGCAAATAATCGTCGCAGTAGTAAAACTAATTAGATTTTTCTTTAATAATAGATGGGTTTGGTTTAGTAATAAATACAAATTACTATAGAGTAAAAATTTATTGACCAAATTATGAATTAGGTAATTAACAAAATAGGGTTTTGTTTCTATAACACACACTTTTGTTTATACCTACTGTTCTTCTTTCAGAATAAGTACCATTTACTTATTTAATAAACCAATACGCCAACTGGGAACACTACTGAAATATATAATAGTACAAAATTAAAATAAATAACACGGATTGATTTTAAAATTAATGATCAATTAATCATTTCACCCTCCTAACAGTTAAGATTTTTTTTAGTTTAGTCCAAATAATTAATTGGCTTTGGTCGCAGTGAATCAATCATATCATTACATGCTAGCGGTGGACGTTCTCAAAGTAGCTAGAAGCATAGATATATTATAAGTCTATGGCTAGAAGTGACTGGACTAAAAGAGCTGAGAATCGGACTCACTGGAAAAAATTTAGGAAGGTCCAGTAGTAGGTAGAAAATGGGCATTAATAATACATAATATACTAGTTAATAATACTAGAACCCGCTTCATAATAATAAGTAGCCAAAATATACAAATCTATAATTACTAAAAGTTAAATGAGAGAAGAAAAATAATTTAAAGAAAATTATGTTCAGCTTTGGCCTGTGACCATAGTATGATATTGGTTCTATGATACACCTAGTAGGCACTAGGCCAGGCTTTACTATACCAGAACTAGCATGTCCACAACTGAACTGAACTTGCGAAAAATTTATATCTAATAATAACTTGCATCGCCCCGCGGTTTCTCCCGCGTACTTGACATTCCCGTGGGAGTACAGGGATAAATTATAGCTAATCTATAGCTTATTCATCAGAATAACATATATTTTTTAATTGTAAAGTTTCATCAAAATCTATCCAAAAAAAAAGATCAACAAACATACATTCTCACAAACTTTCGCGTTTATAATATTAGTTGGATTTGTGTATCATACATACAGCCTTTTTAATTTGTCAACATCGCAGGTTGTCCGTTCCGTTTCGTTTTTATCACTGCATCTATAGATCCATTGTTTTGTTGGTTTCATTAAACTCGACTGATAAGTTTTTTTATCCGTCTTTGTTTTCTCCTCGCCTTTGGAATCTGATTCTTTTTGATTACTGACAAAAAAAATACAAATTTTTAGAGTTGAATACACATCGGTTGAGAGGAATCCATTCTATATACATAATTGCGTAGTGGCCTTTTTTTCGCAAGGAAATCCTTATGGATGCAGCCAGCATCTTTGGGTAGATCCTGGCCCAATGTGGGACTAGCACCTGGGAGTGCCCACCCTAATTAAAACCACTGCGATCGCCTTCAGCCGCTTTTTGAGTGTCCTGGATATGCAGGCAACAGACAGGATCACATCAGCGACAGGCTGGCCCCGGCGAAGGCTAGACTACTCTCCGCGTAAGGGGGAACTGCCTGACCGCTACTAAGCAGTCCCAGTCAGCAACGTCGTGCCATACTGGGCTCAGGTTCCCATCCTGAACCCGACACGAGCACAGGGGCGTTACTGGAGGTACATTAAGTAGCGCCTCCTAGGCACCCCCGTTCTTCGCCCACGGGGGGAGGCCTCGTCGGCGGCCTCCTCTCTCACCCGCTCGTCGGCCTGCTTCTGGGACATTACTGCCTCACAGAAGGAAACCATATCGCCGTCCAGGACTCATCATCACCGAGCATCGCGGTGATGACGCTCAGCAGAGACAAGTCACCTCCGATGACTGATGTCAGATCATGACGCAGCGCCGCCCATTTGCGTAATGGCCTAGCCCTTTCGGAAAAAAGTAGTTTAGGTTCATATTCACATATCATGTAGGTAGTTAATAGTTTTCAAAACTTGTCCATGCGTGCCAAACACTTTGTATATAATTTTTTTAAAAAATCACTACAAGTGAGGTTTTAAATGTTACTTTAACTTCGTTATGGGCATACCGTAATAAGTAAGCGAAGTAGTGCATCAGCAAAACAATAAAATAGTGTAAAAATTACCTACGGAATCCACCTAGCTTAGGGCACCATGTCTTTCTATGTATAAAGTTTCATGCATATTTGTTTAGTTCTTTACGTGTGATATTGTAACAAATAAAATAACTATTATCACTCTCACCGCCACCCTTATACAGATTTTTTCAGTGCAGCAGGCCGTGCGGGACGCCAGCGGCCGTAATTTTGTCTAGCTTTGCAGGCCACGGTGAATATTCCGTAACGAGTTTAGCAGGCCATACGGGCCGCTGCCCGCCAGCGGCCCGTATGGCCTGCTAAACTCACTGTTTATTTTCACTGGCACGCCGTGCGGTCCGCTACGACCTCGTAATTTTATATCAATTTTGTAGTGCGTGGCCTGCTATTATAGAAAAGTAAAGCTACCACACTAAAAGTTTACTTCTATACCTTCAATCTAAAAAAAAAATCATGGCTGTATCTTTAAATTTATAGGATTTCTAAAGGGGTTATTACAAACATAATAAGCTATTAAAAATTAAAGAAAATTAGTTTTTATTAATAAAATAACACAATTATTCCCTCATAATAGAGCTATGGATGTTGGCAAAGCATTCGGAACACACACTTGGATTTGAAGGGCAAAGTAGGCAAACGGTATTGACCTTTTTGACTACTTTACATGCATGTGTACTTGTCAAACCTTCTTCTCTCTTCTTTTCGTAGCAGTGGATGCATCTTCGTCTGACTATTCTGTTACGATGGTCGACCAAAGAGACTTTCCAAATTTGTGTCTAACAGAGCTATCCTGGTTATTTCGTCCTTGACTTCTCGGTGGTAAGACCCATCAACTCACGGCAAATATTTTCCTTAAATGTAGTAATTGTATATTTTTTAGAAGTCAGGATTTTGGTCTTTTTGTACAAAATAAAAGCATTGATCAAAGAAGTGCTAAACAATAACTCTATAGCTAATTTTTGGAACCAACGTAAGCTCCTTCTTGCAGGATTAGAATATGTAGGGTCGTATCAGACGCACAAGAAAGCAATGCAATTCCACAAAAAGCGCGCGAAAATGCGACTGTTACAAGCCGTGCGGGCGGCCGGCGGGCTAATGATTCATTATTAGGTGTGGCGTGACAGAGTTGTCAATTGTTTTAAATCATAACTGAAATTTTGTAAGAATTTGGCGCGAAAGATACGGTACGCCGGCAGCCCGTACGGCTTGCTAGTCTCGCTTAGTGTAACATATAGACGGCGTGCCGTACTCGAAAACATACGACCCGCCGGCGGCCCGTATGGCGGTGAGAGTGTTAAAGGTAATATTACTCGTAGTGGGCTTTTTATTTAGTTAGTCTATAATCTATATATTATGTCAGATATAAACTTGAAAACGTAATATACGTACCAAATAACATTTCTTTCAAAAAGGTTTTCGATCTCCGTTGAGATATTACCATCTGCAAAAAAAACCAATTAGGCAACACACTTTCTCATGCTTTCTCAAATATTTCGTGGCAAATGTGAGCCAATTGCCAATGCTCGATATTATGATGGTCCATGGTGAGATGTGATAAAGAGGCACATTACGCTAGAGTTTAGCCTTCGAACATCGAGCATATAACCGGTTAGAGTAGAAATGTGGGCTATGAAATTCCGAAACTGGTCAGTGATTTGTTATTGATGTAATAGCCATTCAACCAATCAGTGATCTGTATGTACGTCCCATCGGCCAATCATCCATCAATAGGCCAATCAGAGCGCACAACTGGCACAGCGTCGCAGCACAAAGGCGGTATTAATTGTTTTCATACAAAACACAATGTTTAACCGGTCTATTTCGGTTATATTATATGCTCGATGCCTTCAAATTGCTGTACCGATTTCAAGAATTACAAATAAAAAGAAATATGTTTTTCGGATCAGGAAAGAATGAACTTGGAAAGCCAAGTTAAATTGCCCGTGCTGCTAAGTCAATTTGGCCATAAAATAAATACTTAGCGTTCTGATGATGAAGATGGTAATAAAATTGCTTGTGATATCAAATTATATGTCTGGGCTTTGGCATCATTTTTAAAGCAAGATCATAATTAAGTCGATAACCTTCTTATGTCGGACGAAGATATTTTCAATATACTTACACATTTTCAAAGTTATTGACCTTATCTATATAAATAAAAATGAGTCTCTTAAATGTATGTAGTATACTACTACTAACGCACTATTCACACAACTTCAGAACTATCAACTGACAGTTCTACTGCACCGAATTAGTTTTTTTTGTTGGTTTGTTTTAAAAAATGATAATAACGGGGCATGGTAAGTACAGGACATCGAGCATATAACCGCATAGAGCGGTTATGTTTTGTCATGTGTGTTTTGTATGAAAATAAATTCCGCCAAATTTGTGCTGCGACGCTGCACCAGTTCTGAGCTCTGATTGGCCGATTGATGGCTATTGACGGATGATGGGCCGATGGGACGTACATAACTACATACGGATCACTGGTTGATGGAATTGCTATTACATCAGTGACAAATAACTGACCGGTTTCGGATTTTTATGGCTCACATTACTACTCTATCCGTTTATACGGTCGATGAGACAGGACAACGTTTGCCGAGTTCAGCTTGTAAAATATATTTAGACTTTCTTTGTATTCGTTTGCAAAATAAACTTTGTCTTAGGGGTCAATGGTGTTTTAAAACGTTTCTCGTCAAGGTGCTAAATGCCGAAAGAGCTCCAGCAGATTCGAAAAACTTATTTACGAATATATCGATCATAATGGTGGGAAAACAGAGATTTATAAAAATACTATCAGCGCCCCCAGGTTTCACCCGCATACTTCCTATTCCCGTGGGAGTGTAGGGATAAATTATAGCCTATATGTTATTCTGATGTATAAGCTATGTTATTGTAAAGTTTCATTAAAACCCACTCAGTAGTTTTTACATTTCAGACATACTAACTTTCGCGCTTATAATATTATTTAGTAGGATAGTAGGAACTAGGAAGTTTCGGCTAATATTTTTGGCTGCACACGTTCAAAAATAGCTCAACACCAAATAATATATTTTCTGGACATACAAAGTATAAATTAAAGTCGCTTTTATGCTGGTCTGTTTGTGCATCGATATTTTCTAAACTACTTAACGTATTTTGATACGGAAACGTAATTGACGGTTTTCACTGCCGACTTCATTATGAACTAGGCGAAATTCCTAAGTATGATACATCCTTCCATCAACAATAGCAAAATTGATATATTTTTGAGTGCTTTCATTGTTGTTCTTATTACTAAACATTACGACTCATAAATAACAAAATAATACTTATAATACCGGGTGTATTTGGAACGTTTGCGAAAACGAAGAGGTATGATAGTGTTGGCATAGCCTGACATGATACAAGTGAAAAAAACGCGTTTTTTTTTGGTTGCCTTTTTTAGTAATTTTTTTTTGTATAATCCGGTTTAGTAAACATAATGTTACAGGAATGTGATGATAATGCTTTAAAATAATGGTTTTTTGAAAAAAAAAACAGCAATGTAATTGGTTTATGGTTCACGCCGGCTAGCGGACTGAATCTGCTGATAGCGTTCGCCGCATGCACGAGGTGAACGAACTCCCGCATCGGGCACGTCTTCAGTGCGCCCGCTAGTCGCACGTCTCGCGGTTAGCATGAGTGCATAGTGTGTATACATACATTGCGGGTTTGCAAAATACACAAGTCCTAAAATTATCTTTAAAAAAAGTTTCTGAGATAAATGGTTATATAGTATAATATAAATAGTATATTATTAGGGTTTAATCTTCGCAAGCGTTCCAAATACACCCGGTATATAATATAATTCTCAGTGCGTGAGCATGTCACTGAACTTCTAAAAGGCTGGATTTGATTTTTTTATATTACAAGGAGGCATCCGAGCAGTCGGAGCCATATATGGTGACTACCGACGCCCTTAGACATCCACACAACCAAAAGTTATGCAAATGCGGTGCACTCCTTTTCCCTATCCCCCAATGGGCCACTGGAAACTCATAAACCGCATGAAACGCGACAGCATAGCTGTCACCTGACGCCGGTATTATGTGAGCGAGAGGTACCACCCCGGTCTTGCCGGCCCAATTCGGCTGCAAAGCAATTTTTTGATGAAATATTTTGTGATGAATTCGAACAAAAATGTTTTGTACAGGACGGTCTGTCGGGTCCAATATATGAATTAAATTTTAATCTCTCTAAGGTCACAATAAACTATAAAGAGTCTTAGACGGACATTACATATTTTACTTTTTCTTCTAAAATTTTATCAAAGGTATTATAAATAAATATTTTATATTTTCATATTTACATATATTTTATTTTTATATTTTATATTTTTTCCCAATAAACGGCATTTTGAATCCTGTTTTATTTAGAAACTAAGCCTATGTTATTTAACACTCCTTCATCATAATATTTCGGTCGTTCGATACACGATTCCTTATATTTTGCTGCATTAAAAAAAATTGCAAAGATAGGTCAAAATTGAGATGAAAAACCAATTTTATTTGAGTAATATCAGGTTCTGTACAATAAAACTTATACCTACCATAATAAACCTTCTAGATTTTTTTTTTTTTTTTATAAAAAACGGTCGGCATAAATTATTTTTTATAAATCCCTCCCTTCAATTAAATAAATATGTGTTTTCACTCGCTGCCAAAGCGCTCGACGCGGTTTCGAGCTCCATACTAAATTCAGTTCTCGGACAGGCATTCAGTTAAGGCAGGCCTTAAGAATGAATTTTTTTTGTTAAAATATTTAATAATTACCTTATACAGGAACCTTTTTTATTATTTTATATCTATCCCTGGAGAGATCGAGAAAAGGGCCAAATCAGCCTATCTGCAACCAGATACCTTGATAACAGGAGACGGGATATGTCTCGATGTTTTCAAGAATCAAATCTCTCAGAAACTAAACAAACACAAAATCGCAAGATGCGTTCAACATAAGGAGGATGTTTGTCCAATTGAAAGATTGTTCAAATTACTGTCATCCTGGACAAGAGAATGACATACTTTAGGAATTAGGTGTAACTCAATCAATGTCATCAATCATCGTCGTCATTTATGGTCCAATGCAAGATGAAAAAACATCCTAAGTTCGAGGGAGTTATCCAGCATCGCATGTTGCTCATACAATGTACGGTATGCAGACGGACGCGCCAACTCAGTGTATATTCAGAGCATCGAGCATGTTGTACGAAAACCAATTCCGCCTTTATGCAACGACGCCGGTTCTGTGCTCTGATTGGCCGACTGATGGCCATTGTTGCATGATTGGCCGATTAGATGCACATATAGATCGCTGACGTCATGCCATACTGGGCCCAGGTTCCCCTCCTGAACCCGACACGAGCACAGGGATGGCACTGGAGGCGTATTAAGTAGCGCATCGCTTTCTACGCACCTTCGTTCTGGGACATTACTGCCTCACAGAAGGAGATCATCGCTATCTAGGACTCCTCGTCGCCGAGCATCGCGATGACTGACGTCAGACCACGACGCAGCGCCCGCGCATCTTGGGCACACCTCGAAGGTGTGTGGGGCCGAGTCCACCGCCACGCCACAATCGTGACATACTGTCACCGGCTCCTTGTGGGCCGTCTAGCACAGGTACTGACCAAAGCAACCATGCTCGGTGATCACCTGTGTCAGACGGAAGGTAAGGGATTTGTGGTTACGGCACATCCAGCTTCGTCCCGGAGCGTATACGAGGATTTCGCGGACGGGGAGAGTTTCCTACGTTATCTAGAACTTATAAAACATTTTGGCGACCTCTTTGGCTCAATGGTAAGCGCGTTGGCGCTCAAGCCGGGTGTTGCGGGTTCGAATTCCACCAGGGAACAAAAATATTTTCTGTGTTCCTGGGTCATGGATGTGTTTTAAATATGTGTATTATATAATAAAAATCTTAAATATACGTATAGTATTATTATTATTAAATATATTTCCATTGTCCCGTGACACAAGTTTTTCGAGAGCTTACCACGGGATCAGATTGACGTGGTGTAAAAGCGTCCATAGATATTATTATAAGTATACCTTTAAACAGAGCGTGACAGTTTTGTTTATATTTTTCTCTTTAAATAAGTAAAAGTCAGAATACGTTTCTTATCTCATTGTATCCATAAATTCATTTCACCCACGACGGTAATAATTACTACTATTAATGGCCTAGTGTTGGCAAAACTGCAATTTTATCGCTTTTTACCATTGATAAGAACGTCGGTAAACCTAAATCGCTTGTTTGAATAACCCTTATCGGGGTAATTGAAATTAATTATTCATCATAATCATCATCATCGTGTCCATGACAAGTTAACGTGAGGCCGAAATTTTAGGTGAATTACATTAAAATTTCAAGTAAGAGGTAGTGCCATTGCTGCATTGCAGCCGAATTGGGCCGACACGACCGGGGAAGTACCTCTTGCTCACATAACGCCGGCGTAAAGTGACAGCTATGCTGTCGAGTTTCGTGCGGTTTGTGCGGTTCCAGTTTCCCATTGGGGGATAGGGAAAAGGAGTGAAACGCCTCTACATAACATCTGGTTGTGCGCATGTTTTTGGGCGTCCGTAGTCACCATAAGGCTCCGACTGGTTGTTTGATTCCTTCGGCCATAAAAAATGAAATTATAATACAAAATGACATTACCACAATGTTCTGTCGGCCTTAATTTGTTTTTGAGACTTTCCCTTTTCGTTTTCATTGGAGCACTGATCTTGACAGACTGTTGGTTTGGTACCTGCAAGTTTTATTTATGTTAGATGGGTACGACTTAGGGACCTTCAAGAAAAGAGCATACTCACATCTAAAAGGCCGGCAACGCACCTGGTGATCTCCTGGTATAGCGGCGGGTGTCTGTGGATGACGCTATTCACTTACCATCAGGTGAACCGACTGTCCGTTTGCCCCCTCTTCTATGAAAAAAAAAAAAAAAAAAAAAAGATGGATACGTAAACTGGTAGGCAAGCCGATAGTCACATACGCAAGAGAGAGTTTTTTCGCAGGGTAATCCTTATGGATGCAGCCAGGATCTTCGGGTAGATCCTGACCCAATGTGGGACTCGCACCTGGGAGTGCTCACCCTACCCCAGACCCAGGTTCCCATCCTGAGCCAGACACGAACACAGGGGCGTTACTGGAGGCGCATTAAGGAGCGTCTCCTACGCACCCCCATTAGTCGCCCGCTTGAGGCCTCGTCGGCCTCCTTCTGGGACATTACTGCCTCGCAAAAGGAGACCATCACCGTCCAGGACTCGTCGTCACCGAGCATCGCGGTGATGACGCTCGGCAGAGACAAGTCCCCTCCGATAACTGATGTCAGACTGTGACGCTACGCCGCCCATCTCGGGCACACCTCAGGAGTGTGCTGGGCTGAGTCCACCACCGAACAGAGAGATCACCTGGAACAAGCTCAAGCACCTCGTTCATTCCTTTCGTACGTAAGATGGTAGGTAATTCAGTGCCGGTAAATACATATACTACCTGTTCTGCCCTTACACAGCAAAGTTTCACGCAAGAAAGAAATTGGATGGGAACCCGCGGCCACTTATAGGGCGGGCCGTGATGGGTTACCATACACGCGTATCCAACCGGTGAAGAGTTTTTGACGTGACAACGTTTTATGATGGAGCCGGCTGCTCCGCCGAGACGAAACAGCAGAGAGAAGAACGAACAAACATGACGCATGCGGCGTTACTTCGCTCTGAGGCGTTTCATTTTCTTATGAAGTTGTAACGTTCAACTATCGTCAGTAAACCGACTTTACAGACAACCGATTTTTTTATTTGATACTTTTCACAATGCTTTAACCCAAACCGTCCTTTTGTTGGATTTCTAGTATGAAATTGTGCAATGAGAATAGGCCCACATTGCACAAGGCAAATGCACATTTTTGGCAAATCCAATTTCACAAGGATTTTAATCTCATCGGCCATACGTTTTCTCTCATAGCAAAGCATACAACGTTAACAAAACATCCATATATACTTACATGGACTTTATTCTGCTTTTTAATTTTCGTTCTGTTCTCTTTCCATTTATTGAGCGCGTTTTGTTGAAGTTCATAAAGTCGCAAATATTTCAAGTACCATTCACAGTGCGAAATTATATCTTTTTTGCTTACACCTGCAGGGATGGCGATGAAATATAATATGTAATATAGGTAGATAATATGTATAATGATTATTAAAATATTTTTAATTCATACAGTTTTAGAACAACAATGGTAGGCAAAAATATATTATTATGTTTTACCTCAGATCAAGTAAAAAAAGTTTTTTTTTACTTCATCTGAGTGTTCTATTAACATTCTACCCAACTAAAAAAAGGATTATGCGTTTTGAAAAAAATAATGTTTACAATAACATCTAGGAATAAAAACCAGCCAAGTGTGAGTCGGACTCGTCTACGAAGGGTTCCATATCATTATAATAATATAATAATAGGTCTTTACCTATGAAATCACCGTTCTGCACTGTACTGGCCATTTCAAATCAAAATAGTTTTTGTTTGGCTAAGAATTCTAATTTCAAATTAATTTTAAACATGGAATTCTTTTTCCAAAAGTAGTCATTTGTTTATTGATTAGTGTTACATTTTCATCGCATCGCAATCTTTTTCGTCATCACGGATACGTTAAAATTTCGAGTAATTATGGAATAAGAGTACCGTAGTGGCAGCAACGCGGCACAAGCGGCAGGCAACATCAACGACGTCTACGGAGCTAACACTACAAAACAACGCACCACCTGTTATTGGTTTGCTCGCTTCCGTTCATGGTAATTTTGATCTGAAAAATGAACCTCGCGGTAGTCCGAAGACTTTGGTCGACAATGACGAATTAAAGGCGATTGTGAAAGCTGATGATACACAATCTACGGCTGAATTAGCAGCAGCTTTCGACGTTAGCGTCAAAACAATATTGGTCCATTTGCGTCAAATTGGCAAGGTAAAAAAGCTTGACAAATGGGTGCCCCACGAACTCAATGATCGCCAGCGCGAAGTACGCGTCGAGACGTGCCTTGCACTGCTCAACAGACACACAAATTAAGGAATTTTGAACCGCATTGTTACCTGCGATGAAAAATGGATTCTGTTTGATAACCGCAAACGCTCAGCAAGTTGGTTGGATCCTGGTTCAGCACCTAAACAATGTCCTAAACGAAAACTAGAAAAGACCCCTAGAAAAGTGATGGTCACTGTTTGGTGGTTTAGCGCCGGTGTGATTCATACCAACACAGCTTCTTACCAAACGGGGTGAGCATTACTGCAGATGTGTACTGTGAAGAACTGAACACAATGATGGAGAAGCTGACACATCCCCAACCAGCATTGGTCAATCGCTCGTTTCCGCTGCTCATACTGCACAGCAGACGGTCTCCAAGTTGCAAGAACTGGGGTTGAAAGCTCTCCGTTCAACCGCCCTACTCACCAGACCTTGCGCCTACAGACTACTTACTTTTTCCAGAATTTGGATAACTTCTTGGCGGGAAAAAAATTCAATACCTACCCAAGAGGCAGTACAAAATGCCTTTGAAGAATTTGTAGCCTCCCGGCTCCCGTCCAGCTGATTTCTTTAAGAAGGGCATCAATAAACTTCCCCTGCGTTAGCAAAGATGCATTGATTGCATGATTTTTTTGGATTTGCAAAAATTTCGTTTAAATTTTTTCATACAAAATGGCAATTTCATAGGTAAATACCTGATATACATACAACAATAGACACATTAACAAAAAAAACTACGCAAAACTAAATATAGGGTGATTTCATTTCAGGCAGCGCCATCTATAAATGCCCTTTAGGGTAGGGTGATCAGGGTATATTATATTATGTTCTATGATTTAATGACACCACGTAGAAACTGTTGGTTGAAAAATCATTTTTTTAGGATAAGTCGTTTCTGAAATGGGAGGGGGTCAATTTTCGTCTTCTTTCATGAATCCTACCAAATTTCATCTGATTTGGTCCAGTAGATTCGGAGCAGCTGCGACCAATGGACGGACGGACAGACAGACAGACGTACCATGAATGATCCTCTATGATCCATATTTTGTACGTAAACGTAATAAACACAAATTTGCAGATTTTTTTATAGCATAGGAGGACAAACGAGCAGTCAGTACAAAATCGGTATTATGTGAGCGAGAGGTACCACCCCGTTATTGCCAGCTCTATTCGGCTGCAAAGCAGCATGGTACTATCTCTTACAAATGATATTAATAATTAATTTATGCTTATTCATTTACCTCCAATTTGATAAAGTGTATGTGTACTTACCTGATATTTTATAAAGGACTTCTTCTGTCAAATTTTGAAAGAATTCAGAATTTTCATCAAACCCGGATTTTTTTTTGAGTAGTGCGTCGTTATCGTTATAGCCGTTCCAAATTTGAATAAATCTGTTATGATTAAACTCACTCCATCCGCCGTAACGATTTGAACCTTTCATGAACTCTTGAAATTGTTGAACTTCCTGTATAATTTAAAACTATAAAAAATTTCATGTGAAGGTCATATAACATACAAGTGTCAACTAAAAGATCTAATGTCGAGCCTTTGGGTGCATAAATGAATAACAAATCTAAATTCTAAAGTAATCATTATTGATTATCATAATCAGTTACTTACTACTCGGTGTCAGCCATAGTATGTATATACTATATAGGTAGGTAGCTACAGTAACAAATATGACACCGACTTCAAAAGTAACAATATTAACGTGGTAAACTGAAAGATTGTACATTAGTAAAAGAATAAGTTTAAAGTTGTAGGCACAAAAATGAAAGAAACACAATAATAACACACTAAAAATTGATAAAATAATTATTATTTTATCAATTTTTAGTTTTTTATCTTTTGAAGCTGGTTTTAATGTTAAAGTTAATATACGTACCTAGTCTAGACTCTAGGTATATTAACTGTATGGTTTTATTGACGTGACAACGTCTTATAATTCGATGGAGCCGTCTGCACGAACGAAAAAAGAAGACGCATGCGGCGTTACCTCGCTCTGAGGCGTTCCATTTTCTTATGACGTTGTCACGTTTAACTATCGTCAGTAAATCGACTTTACAGACAACCGTTTTTTTTATGTTGAGTGTTTCATAAAGTCAAACTGGCGGGCAATACTCAATATAATCTATTTAGAAGAGTCATAGGCCGATACAGCTCCCAAATTCTGTGTTCTTGAAAAAAAAAAATCAATACTTTCGTCTCGTCGTAGTTTTTTGAAAATAATAAAAAGTTAATTCAGGCTGTGTTAAAATATACGGACAATTAATATAAGTTCGGATGAATGTATAAACATAGGAAATTAATTCAAAAATAATAAAAAAACTCGTTTGTTCCCAAAAAAAAACTGAACTTAGCGCACTCTGCTGGTATACTTAAAAACTTTCAAGTACACCAGCAGTAGCACAATTCGGCATTGTACAGCTTGGCAAAAAAGAGTATGACGTGGTGACAAGTGGAACTAAATATTTTACTAAATGGAAACCTATGATGTTGACAATATTTAGCCGACAAATACACTAGATTTTGAGTAAAGTTTAGTGTTTCACATTTATTTTTAAGAATTTTATTAAATTATCTTACTTATTTCCCATATTATGATTAAACTTAAGTGAGAGTGGCGCTCTCATTTTTTCCATACTCTTTTTTGCCAAGCTGTACGTAGTTTGTAGTTGGAAAACATAGCACGTTTCATACATGGTTATTTTTGTATAGGAGTTTTGTCAGACAGGTGATAATGAAAGGGATCAGGGACAGATCAAAGAGAGATTCCCAACAAAAGCAGCATTAAATTTCGTAGTTTACATAAGTATTGTTTTCTTACCGGGTACTTAAATGGCGAGTCAATAAGAACCTTGACTGGGCTTGGTGTAGTTATGTTATTTTGAGTTTGGTTGAAAAAAAAATATTTTTTACTGATCTTTTGATGTGCCTAAAAGCAATGATACATCTTTTATATTATGTATATAGATAAGTTTGAAGGTTATTTCAAGTTATTATAGCCTACGTCAATTACCTTAAGTGACTGCTCTTCAATACGCAAAATATCCAATTCAGATCGTATAAAATCTTTAAATTGTTTTATTTTTATCTCTAATGCCATTAAATCCTTTTTTATGGCGTCAATATCTGAAAACGTACATAAAACAACAATGGGGATTATAGAAACTAAACGGGGAAAGTATCTTAAAAAAAAACGTTTAAAATTTATTGCAACTGCCAATATAACAAATAAATAGGAAAATTTAATAATGCAGAGTACTGCATTATTAAATGAAAATACTTTCAACTTTTATTTAATTGACAATTTTATTTAAAAGTCTTCCTTCTAACGAGTAAGAGATTATTCTTATTTTACATAGTATAATTCAACTGTAAATACAAAAATTGTATAGGTAATAATTTGAACTTACCTGAAGGATTGATCTTATCAGCTTTAGTTGCAAGTCTTATTTCTTCGTATAGATTTTGTATTTCAATAAACGTTACATTAATTTTATCAAAATATTTCTTAAGATCTATGTTACTAGTGTTAATAGGGTTATAGTCAATTAATATCAAATCAGAATCCGCATTTGAAAATTTGGAATAAAAATATCGCACTGATTTGAGAAGAATACCCTGCTGTATTTTTAAACGCCTCAGTCGAGCAGGGGTATTTTCAAATATTACGTCATCATTACTCTGAGTTAGGCTCTCATTGGACTTATTCTCCATTATTATTTCGCTAATATAATAGAAAAAATGAACTTTGAAGGAACAGTTGTCAAGAAAAGTAATCTACACTTATTCCATTATTGATCAAACAAAGTGGCCAAAATTAGTGAATTGATTGAACATACGAAATA
Source organism: Helleia helle (assembly GCA_963853865.1). NCBI lineage: Eukaryota > Metazoa > Arthropoda > Insecta > Lepidoptera > Lycaenidae > Helleia > Helleia helle. The sequence goes on along the minus strand of OY971433.1, from coordinate 9,419,387 downwards.
CGATCACAGATTCGTTATATGTCATTTATTTAATGTCAGATAGCTGTCAGTTATCTTTTGACATTGATACTATGGCGGGTTGACAGAAATCTGTCATTCAGTTTTTGGTGCGGTTTTCTTGTTTTTAAAGTTTATAATGTAATTTAGTTCTAATTATAACTAAAAAGATCATAAGAAAAATAATAAAAGAAACGATATATAAGAAACAATGTTTTCCCGGTCTAGGCTATTTCTCTCTAAAGCCTCATTGTCAAAGGTATGTAACGACAATAATATATATTTATTATTTAACAAATCTTCTAAAAGTTTTACTTGTTTTAGAATATACTTAAGATCGAGCACCAAAATGAAGCACGATTACTTTACGGAATTTCTGCTGGGACTGCAAGAAGTCGTTCTACTACTCCACTTAATACTATAATAATGTTTGTTCCACAACAAGAGGTTAGTAAAGAAACATTATATAAATAGCTTTTATAAACGTTTAACAATATGATATTGTTACGTTAATTACAGGTATTTATATCTTTACACTATACATTTTACATATTGATGTTTGATTCAAACACAGTGTACATAAAATAATATAATGCAATAATGAGTTAACTGTTTTTTTTGTATATGAACATGCATTTGCTGTGCATACATTACTATAGATTTAAAATATGCAGCTAACATTTTCACATTATTGTTTGTTTTCTACAACATTGTATAATAATGATAATTTTCAGAGTGATGAAATTTTGGTTAATAGAATCAGGCGTTACTTTGCGGAAATCCATTATATAAGATATTAAATTATATTATATTAATTAGCAATTATCCCGCGAAACACGCAGTCTTTACAGCAAATGTGTGAGTGCACGCATATGCATGCATATAGCACCGCCCTCCTTTCCCACACTGCACAGGATGTAGACTCTACGATTACTAATCGTAGAGTCTACATCCTGAGGATGCCTCGGTGTCGGGGCGAAACGTGCGTAGATTGTTTGGTGGTGGTCTTTTACTGTGGTTGTGGTGCATGTGGGGTGGTGGTGCATGCGAGTGTACGCATATGCAGTGTGGGAAAGGAGGGCGGTGCTATATGCATGCATATGCGTGCACTCACACATTTGCTGTAAAGACTGCGTGTTTCGCGGGATAATTGCTAATTAATATAATATAATTTAATATCTTATATGATGAAATTTTAAAATATACACTGCAATAAATATAATTGAAACTCGCTGGTGTCCCCACCCTTAAATAATACATTTATATAGTTTCACAATATGTGTCTAGGGAATTTATCTTTGGATTGCTATGCTGTTCCCAATCTACATATAGCAAAGTAGACAGGCTATATATAAATAAATGCTTATCTGTATATATGAGATCTGTAAAAACTTAACCATCTGTCCAATCACCTTGAAAGTTTGCATAGATTCTTGTATGCAAAAGTTATTTATTTCATTATTACGTAGAACGGCAGAGAGACTTTCATAGGCTACTTTTTGGGTGAAATGGTCCCGTTGATGAGGACTGATTGCCCGTCTGGCCTCGCTGGTGTCCCCACCCTTCATAGGCTAGGCTTACATGAAACAGTCATTCATATGCTTAAGTTTGTATTGAAAGTACTTCATAGTTATGAGTATATAATAATATAATTGAAGTTGCATGTGAAGGTTGCTAATTATAATGACTAATTATTTCAGGCATGGATTGTTGAAAGAATGGGAAAATTCCATAGGCTATTAGAACCAGGCCTCAATCTGTTATGGCCAATAATTGACAAGATTAAGTATGTTCAAAGTCTCAAGGAAATAGCGATAGATGTTCCGAAACAAAGTGCCATAACATCAGATAACGTCACTCTCAGTATTGATGGTGTTTTATATTTGAGGATTGTTGATCCTTATTTAGGTAAATAAAATATATTTTTTTATTTCGTAAACTTAAACAGCGTAATTAACACATTGTGTAGTACAACCTTTTAAGTTTTTTTAATGTCAGAAGGGGGCAACTGAGGTGTCGAAGCCTTATTTATGGTGACTACTGATGCCTGGTGATACTGGTGTCTATAGACATTCGCACAACCAATAGTTACGCAGATGTGTTGCCCTTCTTGTCCCTATTCCCCAATAAACCACTGGAAACTCACAAACCACACAAAAAACATTAGCTAGTTATTTTATGCTTAGGTACAACCTCCCTTTTATTTACATAAAATGAAGAATCTTTGGAACTATGGTTTGGCTAGAAGAGACTATACAAAGGAATGAAACATCTTGTTTATACCCTACTTTATTTTAATGTGCTAATATTTTTTACAGCCTCTTATGGTGTAGAAGATCCAGAGTTTGCCATAACACAATTAGCTCAAACCACAATGCGTTCCGAGTTGGGAACAATATCTTTAGACAAAGTCTTCAGAGAGAGAGAATCACTTAATATATCAATTGTGGAATCAATAAACAAGGCCAGCGAAGCGTGGGGCATTGCATGTCTGAGATATGAAATTCGTGAGTACAAATGTTGCCTGCAACTTAACATTTACAAGATACAACTTACCAATTATAAGTACTTCAAAGTATACGGAGATATTTAAAAATAATTGGAAATATTTAAAATCATTTATAATAATAAGTATAATAAATAAAACTTTTTGTACTTAAATCTACAAACTTATGATAAAAATATACATTAATGTATGAAGAGAAGACGACATTTTCCTTACAGTTAGGTTTTTTTGATATTATATCAGTATACTATACATATTATATAATATACGTTTTAGGTGATATAAAACTTCCAAACCGTGTACACGAGGCTATGCAGATGCAAGTAGAAGCCGAGCGGAGGAAGCGGGCGGCCATACTGGAGTCGGAGGGAGTGCGCGCTGCCGACATCAACGTGGCCGAGGGAAAGAGGCAAGCTCGAATATTGGCTTCTGGTAATACACATTCTTTTTATGTTAGTTTGACAGGCAAAATGTCGCCGATGAACATAAAGTTAAGATGCAACTAGCCTATGCAACTCATGAATATGTCAGCTTGAAACATGATGTTAAGTCCCTGTGCCATTAACCGATTCCGTGCGGAGGTCTTTTTAACAAACTTTTGCGCCTGGCGTCAAACAAACATTTCGTGATGCCTCTAGGGCACCAAGCACCAGAGACTTCATTGATGTCCCTAGGGAATCATCCGCCATGAAATGCGACTTTTAGCTTTTACTCGTGATTCTCTCGTTAAAAGGACACTTGCAACTCAAAATCGGACGTAAGCGGTCGGTAAATTCGTTCAGTGTTTTGAAAAGTGTTATTCTGTGTGTTAATATAGAAATGGAAGGTAAGTGTCAAATTTCTAACAGGTGCTTTAAACCTTTTTGCATAATTTTATGGATTTATTTGTCTATGTTACTATAAAATATGAATACATACAATTTGAGTTATATTGTGGTATATATTCCAGTATTCAGGGGTCTCCCTGTAACAAAATGACATTAAATCCAAAATCAGTTCTTTCTTTTATAAAATTTCGGTGGAAAGGAGCAAACGGTTCATCAAATTTTTTAATCTCTGCGTCTTACTATTAAATATTATCTCTGTACATATGTACCTAATTACGACTGGTAAAAAACATACCTACCTAGCCCGTTTGTGCAATCGTGTAGTCATTAAAATTTAGAAATAACTTTGTAAGTTGCTGTTCTGTTGATTTCTTGTCACTTGCAGTCAGTCGGATACTTAGTAATTATAGAACCCAAATTATTTAATTTTGACACTTAAAAAATGTAATTTACAGCCACTCGTTTCAATACTACCCTCAATTTATTATCTACTAAAAACATACGCTAAATAAAAGTACCTATGTGTGTAACGAATATTTGCATTCGAGAATATTCGCATATTTTTGACATTGGCATTCGCACGAAACATAATATTGAATGTTTGTTAAAAAAGTTTAACAATCCCTGAAATCTGCGAATTTACGAAATTACTTGAAACGAACACTGTAGGCACGATATGGGTGACAAATAAAGACACTTTTGTATACGGAGATTTTTTGTCAAATGTCGTTTTATCAGAATTTTTTAAGTTGAAATTATGTATCCTCTCGGGCACCATACCACATGAGTAAGTAAACATACAGAGACAAAGCTTCCATACTACGCGTAAAACTGTTACCTATTGTGGTAGGGTTGTCACAGGTGGATAAAATGAAACGAACAAAACGATTTTTTTATCGAGTAGTAATTTATGTAAATATTCTATCTTTATTTATTACCTACAACATATTTTTTCTAAATATTTTGTGTTTATATGTTTTATTTGCAATAATCTGTTGTACCTTTTAATAGAGTGGTAAATTCTAATGGAAAGCACTCTCATTGCATATCAGTTTTTATCATAACTATTATAATATTTTTTATTCCGAACAGGAATCGTCTGCTAATTACGTATTCTGTACCTATACTTTTGTATTTTTATTGTAAAGTTTAGCTAAGATTTAAGATTTAATGTCGGGTCAAATGTTTCCCTAACTAGACTTTAGGCACATCCATAAAAACTTAGTGAACAAAAGTTATAATAATTAGTAGAAATAAAATAATAAGATACAACTTACCTATTGAAACCTTTGGGATAGCTAAAATATGATTTGTTTTATTTGCTCTATTATTGTTCACACAGATAAATACACACAGTACAGTATACAATATTGACACTTTTTACTTTTAATTATCAACAATAATTTAAGAACAATCTTATAAAAAAATATGATTCTTTTTTATTTGCTTTATTATTGTTCATACACACAGTATAATAAACAATATTGACACTTTTTACTTTTAATTAACAAAAATTTAAGAACGGTGATAATAATTCGAAATACCCGCCAAGCGAAAAAATATACAATGTAACTTAACACGTGCACTCACATCCCCGCGTTCGAACACTCGTCGAACCGGTTTCGACCGGTTTCTACTCGTACGTGACGAGCCACGAGTGCTTACGCACACATGCGTTACGTCGCTTGTAGTAGTGCAATCGATTCGCGCGGTTGTATGAAGCTTTGCCTCTGTCCGTTTATTTACTCATGTGACCATACGCCATTCGTAAAATATTTAAATGGTGCCTGTGCGGCATCATCCGCACGGAAACGGTTAATTACATTGCCCGTCCTGCCCTTCTCTCCCAAATACAGCTGTTTCACGGGAGAAACAAGCAGGATGGTGGTACCCATGCAGACGAACATCCCACCAGTGAACTTATATTGCTATTTTCATAATAACATAATTTTCAGAGGCCGAAAAACAGGAGCAAATCAACAAGGCGTCTGGAGAGGCGCAGGCGATGGTCGCAGTGGCGCAGGCCCGTGCCAAGGGACTGCAGATGATCGCTGGGGCCCTCTCACAACCGGTATATCTTGTACTGATTAGTATGCGTAAGGGCTCGAATCTCGACGAGGATGAGAATGAACATCTATACTAATACAATGCTTATTTAATTATTAACTAATAATATAATATTATTCTTTAATATTAAAAAATAATAATGGTATATTAAAATAGTGTAATAGCATTATAAATACGCAATCCACTTTTAAAAATATTTGTTTGCATAAAGCCTTTGAAAATATGCATATTTATTTGAACTGGGGTCATTGAACTGCCACTCCAGTCTCATGATTGAGCGTTTAAAAGTTAAAGAAAATAACAAAAACTGACATAAACATTCCAATTAGTAATGTAATTCACAACAAATAATGATTGCATTCTTATTATTATTAGATATACGGAATAGTTTGCTAATCGTTTACTGATTACGTACCTAAAATTTCTTGAATACATTTAATTTAGTTGTGTATTGCAAGAAATAAAGTTGTAGCCTTGAAACCGTGGGAAAAAGCTAGTGTTCAATTTAGATATTAGACCTGGGTCTGTCGCAGGCAAATGAAATATCAGATGAAGCCAAATAGTTTAACCGAATATGTTTTCTTAGTTCTTACTCTTGAATGGTAGAAGTGGCTAATGGGATCACCTTCAAACTCAGACAAAACAAATCAGAAAAACTATTTATTTGAATATTAACATTTTAGAATTTATATTTGATAAAATATGATCATTTATGAAATTTATAGAGAATACAAAAATTATATCAGAAAACTAGACATGTTACTTCTTTAATTGATTTTAACAGAATTATAAAATATTACACAACCCATCTTTTATATCTAAAAACTGACATTCCAAATTTAAAGTAATTCAAAATATAATACATACTTAAAAACCAAACAGATCGTAGTTGACATCAAAATAGTATGTATAATCTGAGATTACCAATCAACACACCCTCTTAATCTCAGATATACATCATAACACCAGACAAGTACAGAACAACCCAAAAAATTTAGGAATTATAAACAAACAAACTACTAATCATGAAACAACAATAATACACTCTCTCCACAAAAACCAAAACTCTTAATAATAACTAAAACCACAAAAATACAATAAAAACACAATACACTATAAAGGAAGAGGAGATATCAAAAATTATGTGCAAAGTTTCTCTCAAAAAATTCCGTTTTGAATTCTGATATAATTGATTAACAAAACATTAAAATCCTTTCCCCCTTCCCCCTATAACAATCTCCCACACACGCTTCTACTGCTCGAATCTCTTTTATTAACACCCCCTTACACTAGCACTACCTACACTAAAAAGTTTAGAATTAAAATACTTAAAAGTCTTAATAACGACTATCACAAGACAATAACACCAATCACTTTAAAAACCTAGTCACAGAAGTCAATCTCCCTTCAGCTTCTTTCCCATCAACCAACTCCCATGTGCCACTCTTTTCCAAAGAAAATGTCTCTTCTTCTACAGCCTTCAACCAATTCTCCCTTTCACTGAAGTCAACTTACTTCTCAGGCAAATACCCATTTCTCGGGTGGACTTCTCCTTGGACCCACACCCTCGGCAACAACCTCCGTTTCCTCTTCACCTGCCTCATCAGCATCACCAAAAACATAAATACCCTCCTTGGCATCACCAAAAACATCGACACCCTCCTCGGCATCACCAAAAAACTTCAACAACCTCCTCGGCATGTGGACTCCTCCTCCACATCCTCCTTCCATAACCTCTTCACTTAGGCCATCTACAAAACTCACATCTTCAATCGTTGCCTCACAAACCACTTCATTTGCCTCTACACTCTCTTCATTCCCAACACAGTCAATTGGTACCACTTCTTCAACTGTTTCTTTTTCAATGGTTTTAAATATATATATATATATTGCTGGGCCCATAACCTCTTGAATGGTAGAAGTGGCTAATGGGATCACCTTCAAACTCAGACACAACAAATCAGAAAAACTATTTATTTAAACATAATCCATCTTTTATATCTAAAAACTGACATTCCAAATTTAAAGTAATTCTTCTTCTTCTTCTTCTTTAGTCTTGGCTCCCAAATGGATTTGCCAGTATCAGAGTGCGTGATAAAATGTTCGGTGACTAAAGCCCATGTTCAGTATTGCGGCATTGTTGACTTATCTGACTCTGCAATGTCAGAGTGAGTCTTTGGTTTTATGTTTACTAGAGGGTAAATGCTCTGCTAAGAATATTGGTGTATGAGAGTACAAGGGTTAAATATTTATTTGTTTATAATGATAGGCTTTCACTGTTGAATTACCTAAAACAAACACATACACAAAATTGTTAATTTGTTAGAAAGACATCACATTACAATTTAATGTTATTAGTTAATATATACGAACATAGAATATCAATAAAAGGAGTATGTACATATGATAAAATTGATTTGAAATTACAAGGACGTGGTATATAGGGAGGAAGAAGGTAATAGAGTGAGGAATGGATCCTTGGGCAACAGAAAAAGATATGATCTGGGGTGCCTTCGTCAATCCCACACTCACAAAGAGAGTTGTCCCTGATTCTAATTTTTGCAAGAAAGACAGGTGTACATGAATGTCCAAGTCTAAGGCGACAAATTGTAGAGCATACAGGTTTGTAAGCTTGGCGATATTTGAAAAACCAAGGTCTTAAAGGGATAGAGTCTTGGATATCTGCATAATGTCTGCCACAAGTTCTGCTTGACTGAGACCAATGGTTATTCCAATTAGTTATCATGTCAGACTTTGCAAATGGGATAAGATCTTGGCAGTAAATTTTGAATTGGCTGAGACTACCAGATGTTGTAGCTTCTTTAGCATATGCATCCGCACTTTCATTACCTGAAATACCACTGTGCCCAGGGATCCATGCAAGTATAACCCGAATGTTCTGTGAGTAGCATTTAAAAAGTAGCTGCCTTATTTTCAGGATGAAAGAGAATTTGTTCTTGGACCGAAATGGGTTAGACAAAATAGCCTCAAGAGCACTTCTGGAGTCTGAAAGTATAATGGATTTATCTAAACTATGTGATTCTATAAAAGAAAGTGCCTCTAAAATAGCTATTGATTCCCCTGTAAAAACTGAAGATATAGGGGGTAGTTTAAAGTTTAAAATCACATTTACTTTAGGAATCCAGACAGACACTCCAACACAGCTATTAACAGAAAATTTTGATGCATCCGTAAAAATAAGCAGCCAGTCCCTAAAGTGTTCATTTATTATTTGATTAAAATGAGTGTCAGCTATAGGTGAGCCTTTATCAATGGAAAAGTTAAGGATAATGTGTGGAGAGAATATGAGAGATTCAAAAGGAGTCTCAAAAAGGGGATTAAGACGGCATTGGAAGATAGGGCAAGGGAGACTAGTTAGTTTTTGGTAGCTGATTACGAGACAAGGGGGATCTTTGTGCAACCAATAGTTAGAGGAAGAGAGGAGTTGGGTAAGAGAATGAAGTTTACTAATAAGTGGGTGATAGCGAGATTGAAATACTTTAAAAAGGAATCTATCAGATAGGTATTGTCTTCGGAATTGAAGAGGAGGATCAACACATTCAATTTGGAGAGCATTAACTGGGGATGATTTCATAGCGCCTATGATGATTCTTAAAGATTTGGACTGGATTTTATCTAATGACTTTAAAGGTAATTTGTTACAGGGTTCTAGGAGGAAAGATCCATAGTCTAAATGACTACGGACAAGTGAGTTATAAAGTAGCTTCTGGGTGTATGGATGAGAGCCCCACCATACTCCAGAAAGGGACCGCAGAATATTTATGTTTTTTTCACATTTTTTATTTATGTGGCTAATATGATGAATACCTGTCAACCTGGAGTCTAGATAAACACCCAAAAACTTCACACTATCTTTAACCGGGAAAACTTGATGGTTACTAGTAATAATAACATCAGAAGCAAGCCTGGAGCGAGAAAAAACCACTACAGCACTTTTTTCAGTAGAGATGGACAGCCCATGGGTATCAAGCCAATTATTTAAATAGGAAATGGCAGAGTTAAGTCGGGTTGTGCATTCATTTATATCTTGAGAGGAAATATATAGTGACAAATCATCCGCATATTGAAGGACATCACAAAAACAATTAACACACAGTTCTAAGTCATATGTATATAAACTATAAAGAATAGGGCTCAGAACAGATCCTTGCGGAAGACCTTTCCACACCATTCTTGGAGGGAAAGAAGAATATTTTATGGATATAATAATAGAGCGGGAAGAAAGGAAATTGCAGATAAAATTAGTCATCCTCACAGGGATACTCAGATTTAGCATTTTCTGCCTGAGTGCTGGAAGAAGAACATTATCATATGCGGATGACACATCAAGAAATACTCCTACAACTGTTTCTTTTTTAGAAAATGCAATACGTATGTCAGTCATAAAAATCCCAAGGCTGTCCATTGTGCTAAAGCCTTTTCGAAAACCGAATTGGCTTTTGGAAAGAACACCTCCATTTTCCAAAATCCATTCCAAACGGTTTTTAATAAGGTGTTCGAGAATTTTGGCAATAGTGGATGATAGAGCAATTGGTCTATAACCAGAAGGGTCTGAACTAAGCTTTCCCGGCTTCAAGATAGGCAAAATTATTTGTCTTCGCCATTCATCTGGAGGGACCTCTGACTGGTATATTGCATTTAAAATATCTAGGCATAGCTTTTGAGTAACTGGGCCACTGTTAACTATAAAAGAGTAAGGTACACCATCCTCACCAGGAGAGGAGTCATTCAAGGATTTTAGGACCAGTTGAAATTCCTCCATAGAAAAGGAAGCATCAAATTGATTTAATTGGGAAGGGTTAGAAGATATGTACATTGAACACTCTTCCCACGAGGGGACTGACAGTGGTGCCAGCTTTTGGGAGAAGGCATTGATCCAGGTAGATGCGTCATTGGACTGCCGGTTATCACTTATAGAAATAGATCCTCTATATCTCCTGATATTTTTCCAAACAACAGAAGGGTGAGATGAAGGGGATAAACTTTCGCAAAAGTGGTACCAACCACTCTTCTTCTTTTTAGAGAGCAGTCTATTTACTTCAGCTGCCACTCTTTTATAGTTCAGGTAATTATTTAGACTCATGGATAGGGAGTATTGTCGCTCAGCATCTTTGCGACGCTTACATGCATTTGAGCAATCAGCATCCCACCAGGGAGGGGACGTCCTTCTATAAGTGCTAGAGCTTTTTAGAGGAATTATCTTTTGTGCACTTTGCAAGAGGGCATTTTTAAAAAGGCTATATACGAGATGTACATTATTTGGCTGAACAGAAGGGATATGGCTTATTTCACTATCTGTGGTTATTTCAAACTGTGGCCAATCTGCTTTGATCACATTAAATTTTAATCTAGGGGGAGTAGGGATAAAAGTAGGTCGGGTAGAAAATGATAGAGAAATAACAATTGGGTAATGATCGCTACCAAAAGAATGGGGGAGAATAGACCATGAGGAGAGCGAAGAGAGAGATGCGGAGCAAAATGATAAGTCCACAGCACTTTTTGGGTTCTGTAGAGGGGAGACCCGGCGAGTGGGGGACCCATCATTCAGAATCACAAGGTTATAGTCATCTAAAATATCTAAAAAATATGAGGACAAATAATCACAATAATGTGAACCCCAAGATGTGTGGTGAGTGTTAAAATCACCTAACACAACAATAGGGGAAGAAATCGAGGAAAGGATAGATGAGAATTCAGATAAGACATTAACATTAGGTTCAGGAATATACACAGAGAAAAATGTAATGCATAAAATACGGACAGCTACAATATTGATAGAATCACTGTGTGAGGGAAGGGAAACAGAAGAATATTTACAATTACTGGAGACCAATATGGCTGCTCCAGCTTTACCATCACTCCTGTCGTCCCGGAGGCATACATAGCCCGGGACTCTAAAGCGAGAACCAGGTCTTAACCATGTCTCCTGAACAACAAGAATTAATGGAGCATGTTTTTTAATTAAATATAGTATGTCATGCATTTTGTTTTTCACGCTACGACAGTTCCACTGTAGGATGATGTGCTCCATTGTTGGGGATGAGGTTTACCAGCTGAGTCAAGTTTTTCAGAATATTGTTCGGTAGCCCGGAGTCGCTGAACCGGGAAAGCATGTTAATAAGAAGAGAAGTGAGAAGTTCGAGAACATTATCATTAGGAGAGATGGAATCACTTGGGAAGGCACACCCATTAGGAGATTCAGAAACAGGTGTCTCTACAATCTCCCTGTGAGCACGATGGTCATAGCCAGGAGTGATAGGGGGAGGGGTGCGACGAGGAGTAAAAACTGTTTTTTTATAGGAAACTGTGGTTGGAGGAGTGTTCTGTTTATTAGTCGAAGAAGAAGGAAATGAGTAAGAGATTCTTGTAGAGTCAGCAAATGATCGCCTTACATGGGGAAATCTGGCAGAGGCTTCGAGGTAGGAAATGCTTTCTTGAGACATAATTAGTTTAATGGACTTCTGCCTAGAGTATTCCGGGCAAGAAGTATCATTTGCTGAATGTAAACCGGAACAGTAAAGACATGTGGGAGAAGTTACCGTACATGTTTCCCCTTCATGCATTTGGGAGCATTTATAACATCTGGGTTTCGACCTACACTGTGCTTTAACATGTCCAAATCTGCAACACTTATTACATTGGATTGTTGGTAATAAATAAGTCTCAACTGGAAGGGAAGAGAAGAAACAGAAAATACGAGATGGGAGCTTTTGACCAGTAAAAGTGAGTACAACAGATTGAGTGGGAATCCAGGTAGGGGAACCATCATTAACCGCTTTCCGGCTCAGTCTCCTAGCTTTAACTACCTTACCATATCCAGGGGGAACCTCGAGGTTAGATACAAATTCTTCCATCGACCAATCTACTGGGACATCTCGAACAATGCCCATACGAGATAAACTATAAGATGGTATCAGTGCAATAAATCCAGCCGTTCCAAGGGCGGAATGATCCAGGAAAGAATTTGCATTTTCTGCTGTTCTAAACTCAATAGAAACACGGTTTCTGCCAATTCGCTTTATGCCATCCATAACTATGTTTTTGATATTGTTTTTAAATAAAAAGTGGCCAAACTGTATAGGACGAAGAACCGTTCCGCTATTGGTTTCAGACTCGGGTTTGGTGACATGAACAACAAATGGTGCAACATCATCTGTGGAGTATAACCTCTTGTCGTTTTGGAAGTCAGGGCTAGTGTAGGTCAGTTGAATTGAGGGAGTTGCCAAAGATGGGTTAACCACTAACCTTTTAGTATGATCGGAATCGGAAGGATCATTCATGGGTCTCTTTCTATAATGAGTTTTGTTACCCCCACCAGGGTCCGGCGGGTCGGTATCCATTTTAAAAATTTACTATAAAAACTACTTACAACGAACACTAAACAGTAAACAGCACAAACAGAAATTTAAATAATTCAATTGAAGTTGAAATAGCCGTAAAATAAAAAGAAAAAACACTAACTTAAAAACCGCTTGTAACTGACACTTACCAAAAAAACTTAAAGTAATTCAAAATATAATACATACTTAAAAACTAAACAGATCGTAGTTGACATCAAAATAGTATGTATAATCTGAGATTACCAATCAACACTTACGAAACAAAAAAGTGAAATATGATCTTAATCTAACTACAAAATTTTAACCAAATCTAAATCTTTTGAGCTAGAGTATTATGCAGGTATATAGGGGAAAAAACCCAATCGCTGGCATTCGTCCATATTAAGTTTGAAAAAACAAGATAACCAAAGTTTGGTATGAATTAATTTAAATATTATTATTTTTCCGTGAAAAAGTTGCAACACTATTTCAGTCACGAATAAAGGGATTTAGAAACAACAGCTATCATTGTGAGCTTTTGTTTTGGTGAAGTTATTTTGTTTTTTTTTTTCGCATTGTTTTATTAATCAAGAGCATTTTTAATCATAGTATATCGCAGCTATTCGGCTATTCGATAATTCCAAAATCTTCTGATATGCTTCATTACACCTCTGGGCAATGGAATCAAAGATTTTTTTAATATATATTTTTAAAGTATTTTAGTAAAACTAAACATTGGCATGTGTAAAAGAATTTATAACGGGGACGAGACAAATTTTCTTCTATGCCCGAAAAGTAGGGTAGGTATTGGCGGTAAAGGTAAAAAAAATCTATGAATAAAAATATCAATGGATAATGCATCCGATAAAACATCTCCTACGGTGCTTTTCACATTCGTTGCTTATGGTAATGTTCCTACGCCTCATGTCATTTACGCTAAAGAGTTTTTACCAAGCGAGTTGCACTCTAAAATTCATCTTGATCAGGGAATTGGGCTTCCAGACAATGGATGGATGAAGAGTGACATCTTTAAGTCATATTTGAAAATGTACTTCATCCACATTAACCTAAGAATGGAGTAGAATTCCCAGTGTACTTTAGTGAAATTTGCTTTTAAGTTAAGCTAAATATTGGAAATTTTAATCAATTCAGGTACCGTAATGCTTTAAGTGCCAATAAATGGGTAGATTACCCTATTCAGTTTAATTTACATTTGTCCGAATAACAAATTTGTTTTAATATACCTTGTGACATTTTAAGTTAACAATGCAATTCTGGACACTTTTTTTTACATATTATTCACTTTAGTTACCAACTTCGCCTTCTAACGACGTGCGTTTCAGACAACCATATTTTACTTAATAATGAAAATATATACGACTCGTGCGTCTCCAGAAACGGTTAAATTTTACATAACGGAGTTTTCTTTGGGGACAACTGCTCATATAACAGAGAAAAGGGCTGTACTAGACTGAATCTAGTGAAATGTAAATATTATTATAAGCTCTCTGCGACAATTTTACATTCCTATTACGTTGTTTATTTATTTAATAACCGATTTTGTCCTAAAATTATTTTCACATTATATTTTTATAGGAAAGCAAAAACGCAGCTTCATTGACCATAGCTGAGCAGTACGTGTCGGCGTTCAACAAGCTAGCCAGAACAACCAACACGCTCATCTTACCATCAAACGCGGGGGATGTTCCCAACCTAGTCGCTCAGGTAATGTACAACATTTTTTATAATAGTAGCCATCGAGCATATAACTGGATAGAGTAGTAATGTAAGCCATAAAATTCCGAAACTGTTCAGTGATTTGTCACTGACGTAATAGCAATTCAACCAACCAGTGATCTATATATGTACGTCCCATCGGCCAATCATGCGTCAATGGCCACAGTCGGCCAATCAGAGCGCAGAACCGGCGCAGGGTCGCAACACAAATTGGACGGAATTTGTTTACATAACAAACAACATTACCCCTATATTCCGGGTATAATATGTTCGATGAGAGTAGAACATGTTATAATGAAACAACTTTTAATATAATTAATGGAATCGGACACTACTTTGCGGCAATTAAGTATATGAAATATTAAATTATATATTAGTTGGCAAATGGCAATCATTCCGGCAACCAAGCAGTCTTTACAGCAAATGTGTAAGTGCATGCCGATGCATATAGCATCTTCCTCCTAATTCCGACTCTGCATATGTGTACACTTGCATGCATCACCACCTCAATAAAAACCACAACCACACAATCAACGACGTTTCGCCCCGACACGGAGGCATGCTCAGGATTTAAAAGTCTACAAGTGGCAATCATTAAGCAACAACTTTTTATGAAATTTATCGCGGTTTATTAATATTTTTAAATAAAACCGTGGAAATCAATATTAGAACTGAGAACATATTGTCAGGAACCTTCTATTTTGATTAACTCACGAGGAATTCCAAGTAGTGGTTTAAGGAAGTTATTCTTTCGGACTAATACCTGCAGAAGAATTCCACCACCGGACATCTTGCCAAAATTCCAAATTTCACCCACACCACCTCAATGGCCGGAAATCCTCAACAAATCGATTTTTACGGTATTTCCTACCTCATACTACCATTATAAGAGCATAATCATATTTTAAAGACCGGCAATGCACATCATTAGCAGGTGCATTGCCGGGCTTTGGCATTGGAAGGTGTCTATGGATATGTCGCTTATCACTTACCACAAGGTGAAACGACTGTCCATTTGCCCCTTCTTCTATAAATCAATGTTACATGTATTGCTAAATTTATCACCGGCTGCTTAAGTTTTCACACTACTGGTCACTACACACAGCGTTAGCGTGTTCGAATCCTGCCAAGTACAGATAATTTGCATGATGAATATACTATATATGAATGAATATAGATGAATATAATAATATAATAGTGTTAACATAAATTTATGAATGTGTATGTGTGTATTTATGTACATGTCTTATGTTTATTTCCATTTTCAGGGGGTAGGGTTAACATGAGGTGATTATTGGTTCATATTCATATATCTATGAATTAATTTCAGGCAATGTCAATATATTCAACAGTATCCGCTCACAATAAGCAAGTGTCTCAGGGAGAGCCTATAGTTCCAGATATCATGTATGATGATCCACTTTACAAGCTGAATCTTACGGAGAAAGGCACCACACTAGCCGGCCAGCCCGTTCCCTATGATGATAACAGTTTAGCCGAATATTATTCAGATGATGAAGAAAGAGAAAAAGCAATAAAAGCAGAGACGGATAGAAAAAAGCAATCGTTAGAAAAGAAGGAAACTTAATAGTGATATATTTATGCTTGTTATTGAATAAAAACATCTATTTCTCGTGTAAAAAATTATTTTATTTATAAATCTTGATATACATTAATAACAACACTAATTTTAATTTACATCAAAAAACACCATGTCGAAAACAACATTCTTGTCAACCTTTAACATGTACTTGAAACCTAAGTACAAGAAATATTATTTCCTTAGACTAGAACTAATAGGGTGTACCTGCATATAACCAATATAAATTCATTTTTCACTTAAATACCACTTTAGTCAAGTAACAAATATTTTATTTACTTTTCATGATATTTTAACAAATTTTTCCTTTTGATTAAAATAACTGACAGATCCTTCATCGGACTGATTTTGCAGTCCGGATGTTTTGTGAAGACTTAGATATGACGCAGAGGTGACAGTCTCATCAAATTGACGCAAATGTATCTGTAGATAAGAAATGTAGAAATTAATGTATTTAGTATTACTAATATAGTAGACTAACAAAAGATATTTACTGGAAGGACTGCCGGCCTACTCTTGACACTCGATCCTATCGAAATTTAGGATTGGGATCGAAAAGACGCTACAACTAGCGCACAATTTGACTCGATTACAGTGAAATTTTATGTAACTAATTGAAATCGGGATTTCTCCATCTTGTTCATACATATTTCCTTAATTCGTACTCTTGACAAAATTTTGACGTTGACGTATCGACTTCGAAATTGAAATTGGGTTCGAATTTACACAGTTCATTGTTCAACAAAACTTAAGTTTTTAGTGTACGATTGCGTCGTTTAAAGTGTTTTTTATTAAAATTATGGCACAATTGGCACTTCTTTTTGGATATATTAGGATAGATCTAAGATAAAGGCGAAATCTAAGAAGAATGGCGCTTTATATGCCAATAATGCGTTCACCATAGTGATGTATTGCCTCAGCAAGGAGCTTTGAAGTTGTTCATACTTCATAGCGATTTGGATTTGTATCTACTATCTAGTATCTAGTATCTACGCGTTATAAGGTATGTCAATAGAAATATCTATAATCTAACCTCTTCTATAGTTCATCTTTTCTCTTTATTTACGGCCTATGTAGGATACATAAAAAATATATCTCAAATTATTTTATTATTGATTGGTTCTACATTGTTCTTCATATTATGTGATACCTATCTATTAGACAAATCAAAGTGCTAATTATAATAAATAAAAATCTATTTGACTTATTGAGTTACATATATTTGCATTATTTTATGAAAACTTCCAAATAACATCCGTAGGAAGTGCTATTGATGGTACTCATATGGCTATCATACGTCCAGCCCAAAATGAGAGGTTTTATAATAGAAAAGGATTTCACTTAAGAAATGTTTTAATTATAAGTTGACTCTTTGATTCTGTAATTGTATAATTTAGTTTTAATAATGCCTTTTCTTTTATTAGTAATACCTTTAAATTGTATATATTATATTGATACTAGCTGTTGCCCGCAGCTTCGCCCGCGTTAACTTTTAAAATTTGAGGGGTTGACCACCCTTATCACTTAGGGGTATGAAAAATAGATAGTAGCCGATTCTCAGACCTACTGAATACGCATATAAAATTTGGTAAAAATCGGTAAAGCCGTTTCGGAGGAGTACGGTAACTAACATTGTGACATGGAAATTTTATATATTAGATAATATATTATACAATTTAAACAAATTAATTATATATATTAATAGGTATATTCTTTTAGTAATACCTTTAAATTGTTAAATAACATAAACATTATAAAGGAATCTTAAAATGTGTTCATTCCTTTTTAAATTTTGGGGAACTTGTTTATTTACTTGTTAATTCTAAGTTAAAATCATAAGAAAGTGATCATTTGTTTCATACATTAATATTATATTGCAATAATTATATGTTTTAGGAGACTCTGGCTATGCCCAAAGAACTATTATGATGACACCTATTTGGATGCTCCGGCTGGCTCACCTGAAGAACACTACACCAAATTTAATTGTGTGGCATGCTATACAGTAAGCATACTATGGGTGTTCTGAAGAATAGGTGACGATGTCTCCTAGGCCACAGTGTTTTTAATGCTTTCATTAAACTCTTGTTAAACTACTATTTGTTTTTATTTGCCTATCTATATTTTTGGTCATTGATTGATATAATCAATATTACAATCACAGTATTTATAAAAATAAGTACTAAAATACTTAACAATAAGCCTTTTATTCTCTTTTAACCTAAGGTAGCAATATTTAAATGTAACAGTTTTTATTTCCCTGTCTACATTTTTGGTCATTGATTGATATAATCTATATTACAATCACAGTATTTGTAAAAATAAGTACTAAAATACTTAACAATTGGTCTTTTATTATCTTTTAACCCAAGAAAGCAATGTTTAAATAAATCACAGTATTTTGTAAACAAATTAAGCCTATGTTTATGAGTAAAATACTTCATTTTCAATAAATAAACACCAAGATGACCAATCACTAAAATACATAACAATAATAATTTGTATGTTGTCTGTCAGAACTTCAGTTATTATTTTGGAAAGCCTTGGCACCAGCATTACTGGTAAATTAAGAAAGAAGATGATTTCTATTTTATTTTTTGTTTACTATATTTTGAGCTATTTTGAAATTTGATGTCTATTCAAAATTGAGCGTAAGCTTTTTTTTATAGCAGCAATACACATTATGCCAGAATGTATAATAATTTATTTTGCTTTTAATGCTTTAAAAAAATAAGTTTAGGTTTAATTTAAGGAACTACATTATAATAGATAATAATTAATTATTGGAGTCATATTTTAATTAAAAAAAAACATAAACATCATAATATGTTGAATTTTATTTTGTTATTATATTTTATTATAATGGCCACATCGGTCGTCGATTCCAATTTCAATTCAATCGTAAACACGATTTGTTCAAGAGTACCAATATACTCCAGATTGGAACTGGAACTGGATTGAATTCGTATTGTTGTGAGATTGGAACTGCAGTCAAGAGTAGGCCGGCTGGCCTGTTGGTCTTAGTGACCTTGACTGCCAAACCAGAAGGTTGTGGGTCCGATTCCCACCCAGGACAAATGTTTGTGTGATGAGCATGATCATTTGTTTATCAGTTGTCTGGTTACCATAAGAACAGGCTCTGCCTAGTTTGGGATCAGATGGCCGTGTGTGAGTTGTCCCAACATAATTTATATAATTACATTATGTCAATAATTGTTATAAAACATTATTGGTAAACATTAGATATTATTCATTTTTATCATCCTGTATCCATATTAATGTGGTCTAAGCAGGCTTCTTAGACGCCGAATTATTCAATTGTTTAAATTTTGATAGCACCAGATGTAGATACCCACCTTAGGCAATTTTCATGTTTTGGAAAATCAAGTGTTATAAATATTTTTAACTACAAAAGTTATAATTTTTTTTTTTGCTTACCAATAAATGCAAATTGACTTCATCACTTCGGCTCAGATAAGGAAAATTACCACCACTCTTCAAATGAGCAAGTTTTGCTTGTGGATATGACTTATAAAGGTCTTCTCTGACTTTTGAGCTTAAAGCACTCTCATCCCATACATCCAAAATAGTGGTTGGAATATTAGTTAAAAGCTGTGGTTGCACATAACTTGGTGAACAATTAAGAGTTAGCCTTGATGCTAACTCGGATTGATTAAGTGTTTCCAGCTGCAAGATTTTTTTAAATGATTTATGTATACTGTCTTATACTTAAAAAGACCTTGTGATTCTATATATGCAAATGTTACTTAAATAAACTAAAAGCAAAAAAGACTATGAAAGATAACTAGTTTTGTATACATATTTGATGATGATGATTACCATAATCTTCCTGGCCAAGTGAGTCTGACTCACGACATGACATCAAAAAATCATGTTTGTTGTACGGGCTAAGGTTGCTTAAATACCGATTTTATTCTGTTTTTAGTATATTGTTATAGCGGCAACAGAAATAAATCATCTGCGAAAATTTCAACTGTCTTTCTATCACTGTTCCTGAGATACAGCCTGGTGACAGAGGGACAGACTGACAACGGAGTCTTAGTAATAGGGTTCCTGTTTTTTACCCTTTAGGTACGGAACCCTAGTTAATATTTGTGGTCTAACTCAGCTAGATATAAATTCAGCCACTTAATGGTTATTTAAATTGTGGCTTATCAATGACATGATTCTTTATGAGTTTCGCTTTTTAGCCTTCAGTAAAAAAAATCTCAATATTATTTTATTTAAATATTAAAAATATCTTACTCTTTCCACCATAAAATCAATTGATACAGCAATTCTTTTATCAACTTTTTCACTTGTAAAATTTCCCATTAGCATTCTTTTCAATACTAATGATGGGAGTAACCAAAATAAAGCGGCAGAATCATGATATTCGAAAACAGAAGTGTCCGTAAATGTATTGCACAAGACTAGGGATGCAACCCGAGGGTAGCTTCTTGTTAATTCTGCAAATTTTTGAGCCATAAAACCACCTGAAAAAGAAATGGTTTGAAATATTGAGTAATATGTTCTTTTCAGTAACAAACAAAAAAAAACAACAGTTATGGAATTCTCATATAAAATAGTGAAAGGTAATAAAAAATATATCTTTATTAATATATAAAGTCATCTCATGGTTAATATTAATTATTACTTTATTTTATGTCATAATGGATATAATTCAGTACTCAAATGTCTATAATATTTGTGTTAAGAAACTGATGAAACAACATTTATAGAGATTGAATATATTTTGTTTAAATAAATAGAATAATACAAATACATTTAAATCACTACATAAATTATAAAACAAAGTCCTCCACCCATCCATAGAAAATGATCAGCATCAGTCCTTATTATAATATGGTTGTATATTTAAGTTAATGCGGGCAAAGCTGCAGGCAACAGCTAGTATTTACATAGATAACATTAAATAAACATCCAACTAGTTGCATGTCGCCAATTAAGTGTAGTGTTGTTCACAGAAGTTGCAGGTTTGAATCTTACAATTACAGTCAATTAATATGGAGGCCTGTTATACTGCTGTTACAGAAATAAATAGATTCCAAAATTGATATTAGTAACACATTATATCTATATTATTAATTATATCCTATTAGTGTTAATGCCGTGTAACTTTACGAAATATTTATTATTTCTATATTCTAAGGTTACCTAAGGATGCTCCAAATAGGTGTATTTTGTCTAATTCAAGACAGTCTAGGAGGCGTCTGAAACCGTCGCACCATTCCTTAATATTCCAATATGAAGGAGGTTCTGCAGCAATTACACGAATCCCCCTTGTACTCAGTCCCATTATTTGCTTAAAAAATATATCAGCAGTGCCAGAAACGGGCGGAATGCACACGAGCGGACAAGTCACTGATTTTGGTCCACTATCATAAATTTTCCAAGTCTGTAGTAGATAAAATAAAGAACAGTTTCAAATACAATTTTATTTACAAAAATGCCAATCACAAACAATGCTCAGTTGTTTACGTTAAAGACACAAGAAAACTTTATCTAAATTAATTAATTAATCACATTAATGATCATAATACGTCAAAATTATTGTGAAAATTTGTTTACCTTGGAACCTTCTGAATCTACCACAATTTTTCGTAGTGGGACACTACTTCGAAAACTTAAATATTCATTTGACTGCGATAAATCACCTAGAGAAGCCATATTTGCAAGCAAAATAATTAAAATTGTAAGTATTAGGATCAAAATATATTGTTCAAATGAAATAAATAACTACTGTTTACTCAGTACTGTTGACTACTGAAAAGTGACACTAGTGACAGCTAAAGTATCAACTGACAAGTGACAACTATCAATTTATTTTATTTTAATGGACTGCACTTAGTGCATTGCCAACGACGAGTTAATATTTTGTCAGTACCATGGAAAAACGGAGGAAAACTCCAAGGCGCGCGGCTTCGCCCTTCCATTCCCCTATCACTCAACCATCATTCCCCACTTCACCCATCCAGAATAGTCGTCCACAGTATTCGCCAACCAATCACGATATCTCTTCTCTTTATATATATATATATAAAATTGGAGGTGTGTGTCCCTATATTTCACTTTGCAGCCAAAACTACGCATTGCAGATGAAAAGTGTTTGTGTGTGGCAATAGGTACAAGGTTCCCATTGTGCACTATGGTGGTTGCAAGTCGATAATTATAAGGGTGTTAAAGATACGGGGGTTGAAAGATGTTAACTTTGAAAATGTGACTATTATTGATTTAAAATGGTCTGGATTGTTCAGGAAACTTCTGGAATGTTCTAGAAAGCTTTAATATGTATACCAATGTTCTGATCGATCGAAAATGTTCTAGAAAATTCTACAATGATCTAGAATAACTCCGAGTAAACTAGAGAGCTTTAAAATGTATATTAACATTCTTATCGATCGAAAATATGCTGAGTGTTTTAGTAACTTTTTAAACATCCCAAAAAAATCTAATATCAACAAATAAGTGTACTATTAAAAATGACCCAGCGAAGCGGGTATTCATAGCTAGTATGACATAAAGATTCACCGGTGGGAGGGAAGCGCTATGCCGCGCTCCCGGCTGCGTGGGTACCACCATCTTGCTTGTTTCTCCCGTGAAATAGCTTTGCTGTGTTTCGGAGAGAAGAGCAAGACAGGCAGTGTAATTACTGGCACCGAGACTTAACATCTTATGTCTCAGGATAGGCAACACATAAATGAGTTGCCTATCGGCTCGTTCTACGTAAACTAGTTTATGTTCATGGGCGACGTCGACCATTTACCATCAGGTGGCACGTTTGCCAGTTTGCCTATTAACTTATTAGTTAAGTAAATCAAGTCTTTTAACGGGTTTACCGCTGTCAGCTCATTTTGTAATAATAATTATTTGCTTTTTCTTAAATTAAGACAGAGTCACCGATATTTTTTTGTGTTATTTTGACAGCCATTATCATTATCATATAGATTTTTTCCAAGTATAGTATATCTTAAATTTCACATTAATTAAAATTCGATATTACTTTATATTAAAACATTCTTATATTTAACAGTTTGGTAACATTTATAAAGCTACAAGCTTATAAAACAAATATTCTATTTATATAGTTAAATATAAAAATATATAAATAGCAGTATACTGTAAGCAAAAGGTTTTTGACTTATATATAAAAATTTATAGTTCCTATTTACGACTTTGATCGCAGGGTCTTAAATTTTTTCTGATGTTTGTAATAACCTATAAACCGTTGTAGTTTAGCTTTGTCTTCGCATTTGCTTAAAATGTATGCTGAAAATAGCCCGTAGAGTCTAAAAGCTATCCCTGAATTTATTTGGCAGGTTTGCCGGATTAATTCTGTAGTGTTCCGATTATACTGATTCCGAAGACAAAACATTAGCTGACTAAAGTTTCTTTCTCCCATACTTTCGAAATTTGTAATTATATTCGCTAGGTGGCAGTTAAAGACTTAAATGTTCCTAAACCTGTTTGTTATTTGAGTGGGAAAAGGAAGATTTAATAATTACTGTTATAATCTCAAATATAATAATCAAAATTATCATTGAACTAATAATAGATTACATTATTATTATATTTTAGATAGACACGAAAGTTACAAAAGCTATAATTTTTATGTTCAGAAAAAGCGTATACGGCTTAAATTTTTTGGGAATCATTTTGATATTAGATACACTTCAATTATATTTATTGGTAGATTTGATACTTTTATATTTAATGGACTTATATATTATATAAGCAATAATTCAAGCAGACATTATAAATTAAAGCCTGAATTTACATATCTATTAAACAGTGTCTTGAACTCAATTTTACACTTATTTTTGATCGGAAACACTTATCGCATATTACTAAAGTTTCAAGCTGTTAATACATCCATTTAGTTTCAATATCTACAATATTAAATATTTATATTAATTTAATATTAAATAGCGTTTTGTTTCCCAATATTTTGCTAATTTTAATATTTAAAACTTTACATACAATTTTGGCAACATCAATTTTTTGCTGACTTTACAACAGATATTTTGATTTATACTAATTTTGGGCCCAATTAGGGTTATCCTACACCTTTTATCTAGTTATATAATAAATATAATATAAGCTTATATTATATAATTTCCCATTACAATATATTTTATTATTTATTAACGGAATCTTTATCTCGTTTTAACAACATTATATTTTGATTATAACGTCATTTTATGTATATACACTTAGGTATGTGGATTAATTATAATTACTAATTAGTTTTTAAATCAGCTTACCTTTTATAGATTTTTTAAATGAATCAATTAAGTTTTATTTAATAAATATTACATACAAAAAGATCGTACAAACTATTCAAAAACCATATCTTGATTTTAAGATGAGATTTTTTAGATAAAATAATAAAAAAAAAATGATTTTAACGTATTAAAATTTGGAATTCCTAACTAATTTGCATTATATAATTTATTGAATATATATAATACTTATATAAAACTAACTTTACAATTTATTCAATAACACGTATAACGTTAAACACATCAAAATGTATTTCTATTGCCTGCTACATAGAAACATTATTATTAGATTCAGATTTATTATTATATATTTAAATTTAACACAATTTTATGTCAAAAAAATAATATAAGCTTTTTATTACCCTCTTTCCAAATATGTTATTAAAAACATGATAGTTAGTTTTTAAATTTGGAGCCGATAAATGAAATGAATGGGCATGCTACTTGGCCTAGATTCCTCCGTTTTACTTGAAACTGCACTAAAATAAGTAGGTACAGCTTGGCAAAAAAGAGTATGACGCGGTGACAAGTGGAACTAAATATTTTACTAAATGGAAACCTATGATGTTGACAATTACTGGACCGACAAATACTAGATTTTGAATAAATTTTAGTGTTTCACATTTATTAATAACGATTTGGTTAAATTCTATTACTGTTTTCTAATGTTTGCGCGAATTTCACTCATTATAATGAAACAATTTTACGGATATATACGCATAGGTATTTAAACGGCGAATCACACCAACATCCAACACAGTTAGCTACCGTGGGTAAATCTTTGTTACAGAGAGCACAAGGGATCTGTGATGAGCAGCACCTGGAGACCGAACTTCAACATGTCAAGCAAGTACTGCGTGACAACAAGCTTCGGATACCGCGTCTCTGTCACAGTGAACGTGTGAAACCAGCCACCGTCGAGCGAGTATCTGCTGTGCTACCGTTTATGAAAGGCGTCACTGACAAGATTCTGTCAGTGAAGACTGGCTTCATCCTAAAGCGAGCTTCTATAAAAACTTATTTCAAGCCGCCTACAAAGATAGGTCAATTCTTACCATCTGTCAAGTGTCTTATACGATTACAAGATGCAGGAGTATACAAGCTTGATTGTGATTGTGGCCTCTCTTATATAGGCCAAACCAAAAGATCAATTAAAACTCGCGTTAAAGAACATATAGCTGACTTAAAACACCGTCGCTACACTGAGTCTGCAATCTGTAAACATAGTCTAGACAAAGCTCGCCATTATATAAGATTTGATATACCACAGATACTCGCAAAAGAACACCGATTTCAACCAAGGATGAT
Source organism: Helleia helle (assembly GCA_963853865.1). Taxonomy (NCBI): domain Eukaryota; kingdom Metazoa; phylum Arthropoda; class Insecta; order Lepidoptera; family Lycaenidae; genus Helleia; species Helleia helle. Next base: position 9,393,702 of record OY971433.1, on the reverse strand, counting down.
CCGCGAGGCTATTGAAATTAAAAAACATCCAAATTTCAATAGAGAAGATGGCTTGCTCTTACCACTGGCTTGGGATCCCATTATCAAAATAACTAAATCAAAAACCAAGCATAATATATGCCACAGATTAAAGATGCAGTTAGCGCTTTCTGCGTAGAGAGAACTTATTAAAATAATGATGTATCATAGGGTAGTTTCGAATAACTTTGTAACGTTAGGACATCTGTCACCTCAGTCCTCACGTGACCATGGTTGCTGTAAAGTATCCGAAACGTCGGGCTTGTAAAAATCTTAATAAACCGCAATAAAATACTAAAAAAAAATTATTTCATTATAATAAATTATATTACTGATTGGGAACGGAATGAATTGTGATGAGACCTAAGTGAAAGTGGCGCCCTCATTTTTTTCACTCTTTTGCCAAGCTGTACGCTGTTTTTCAGCACGTGAGTATGATCAGGTCAAATTCTATTTCAGTCTATCAGGCTTGTGACTTCTCCCAACATTTCTTGAAATACAAATCAACAAGCAGATAACGCGCTCTTTATTCTAGTTAAGCGTCTGTGGACCGTATGCTCGTTTACTTTGTACTGCTAAGAAACCAAATTAGCATATATAATTTTGCATGGTGAGTTATATTTATCTATCTGATAGATTTCAGAGTTCTCTTTGATGCTTTTGGCTGCTACCTACACAGAATTCTTTGTAAAATTTAGATCTTATCATTGTCATTATCCGGTGGGAGGGATGTGTTGTGCCAAGTCCCTTATAATTTCGTCTTTGTTAATTTCTTCCTTTAAACAGCTTTCTATGTTTCATGAGGTCTATAAAATTCTATGTGTCAGGACAGGCAGTGTAATTACTGATCCGGTACCCTCAAAAAGTTTGATGGCGCTCGCACTGATTTTAGTTTGGGTATACCTGCACAGCCCAAGTGTGAGTCCCACATGGGTCAGGTAGGTTCCTGACTATCTGGACCTCGGGTCCTGGTCATATGCAAAAGCATGTCCTAGCGTTTAAAAAACTAAGAAAATACGAAAATAAAACTAAAAAAAACACGCTCTAATAGCAAACGGAAATGAAAATTTGAAAATAATTTCTAATACAAGAATTAAAATATGGATTAACAAAAACCTGTATTACCTTCTTATTGTAAGAAAGCGTGGCACTTTCAGAAATAGATGAAATATTTTTAATAATGAATATCGAGCACCCCACAATATATGGTATGGTAACATAATATAATATGGTAAGGGTCAATTTATACTAGCGCAGAGTCGAAGCGCATCGAAGCGTCTATCCAAAATTGAACATAGCAAATTCAACCTTAACTCCACAGCATAACGCACACATTACTTCGCGTGAATGCGCGCGTACCAATCAGCGTTGCGCATGCGCAGACGCGCGAATTCCGAAGAATGCGCGCGTCTTATTAAAATCTCAGAAGTAATGTGTGCGTTAAGCTGTGGAGTTAAGGTTGAATTTGTTATATTCAGTTTTGGATAGACGCTTCGATGCGCTTCGACTCTGCTCTAGTATAAATTGACCCTAAACAAACGACTACCATCAAAATAATTATGACCAATTACATATACTTAAAAATACTACAGAACATAATGTACAAATAAAACCAAATCAACAATTTTGCATTCAATCTTTATTACTGTTTATTATGATATTAACATTCTCTTGTATCTCTACTTTAATTTTCCAAACCGCTTACAAATACTTATTCTAAATTAATGAATAACTTCGGACGATTTTATCAAAATTTAAGTAATGTGAAAAGCGTCAAGAACTCTCGAAGGTTCGTGTACGAGTTGAGCGAGATATCTTAGCAGCATCGACTATCGATCACCTTCTTCTTTTAAATTTGACAAAGTCTAGATTTTTGCCATCGACAATTATACCTACATCTCAGCACAGATTAATGAGATTTAGATATATCGTACAGCGCTTGTTCGTTTTATATGTATTTTCACGATTATATTTTTAACCAGTCATGTCTAAATCGCGTGAGAATCAATAAGTAATTATGAAGTTTCACCTCTAACCATGAGAGGCTCTGTTCATAATTACAAATTACGAAACTACTTACTGACGTCATGTAAACGTTCTAAGCGATTGAACTTGAAAGTAGCTTAACTCTACTAATGCCGATATATATATTACGCTTCATTAAAACACCTTTAAATTCAATTTATTTCATTGCCAATCGAATCATGTATATTATTTTTTGTGCGCTTTCCCACAGGACTTATAATTACAGTGGAAAATGACATACTAACCTTAATATAACTCTTTATTACAATTTTGGTGAAAAATGTTTAAATTTTTCTCGTCTAGAAATACTATAACTAACAGTTTATTGTTTTTTGCAATTAAGGCGCGGTGTTACCTCAACATTCATAAAACCTCATTCATAAGATCTCGAGCGACAGCTCGAGGACCCAATAAAATGTCCCAACCAAAAAAAAATACAGCCCATAGAAAAAGGGATTTTAATATTTTCAATAAAAAAAATCGTTATTTGCTTCATGAAAACAAGCTTTTAAAATTAATATTGAATTTAATGCGTATATTCTGAGTTATCTAAGGAAAACCCGCAAATACGTTTATTTGCAGCCCAGTTACAGATTTAACAAACATGTGCTTTTCAATTTTCAACCTTATTCAACGTCTAGTAAATGTAACATTAGATTACGCGGTATCGCGCGTAGATATGCGGTTGTGCGAGTGAAGTCGACGCATTTAAATCGTGGTCATTTTGATTTCCGCGCCTTAAAACACGTTTTAATTCGTTTTGTCAAATATATTTGTCAATAAACAAATGTTACAAATATATAAAAATAAAATAGAGAGAACTTATGTAGAAAGCAGTTTCAATTTATAAGGTACAATATAAATTACGAAATTGCGATTTTTACGTGAACTAAATACATATTAGGAATAAGTATTGTATTTTACCTAAGGAGCATCGTTCCTGTATATTAATGTTACATGCATATATATATTTTTACAATTTGTGGATATTTAGTTCTGCTAGTAACATCTTGAGCATATCATCTCGGAACGATAGCGTTTTCTGTACAAGTTAATATTGACTGTATCAGCTTATGTACATAACATTAATTTAGCACATTATTATTATTTAACAATATAAGTGTATAGTTTCTTAAATTTACGATGTATTTAAATGTATCCAGTATTTGTTACAATTCGTTTCAATTATTGCTATCATGCCAGGTACAAAACTTTCAAGTTTCATTTAAAAAATCTATGCAGAGACAATACTCTATGGTTTTTCAACACTCACGAGTCTATTTATGAAAAATACCTATGTCATAAATAATTTCCTTCGACTTCGAGCAACACTATTTCTATACAGACACTATATGTAATGGCCGTTAAGTATGCTATAATTTATAAATGTTCGCCCATAATGTATAAACGTTATTAGTCAACTCTTTCCACTCAAATCATTTCCGATTTTTATGATATTTCGATCAATATCATCTTTCATGTTGTAACATGGAGAACACATAATATATTAAATATCGCGGACTCTCAATGCGCTAAAACACTATAAGTTAGAAGTATCATGTACTTTTGCCAACGGTCTTTTGACCGTAGACATTTGCCACTTTTCTGTAGGATCATATAGAAACTTAAGTCATATTTATGAGGCCATGTTTAAGGTCCCGTATGAAAAGACGGAGATTGAATTATATTAATCATCAAAATGATTTTCTCAAGTTTACAGTCCTGACATTGTGATGTTACATTATGCATAGCATAGATACAAAAAGCGTAATAAAATAGTAATAAATAGCGACAGCGTGAAAACAGCGATCATGAGCGACACTAACTCATATTGGATATGACAATCACAAACATATCTACTAAAAAATAAACTAATGCAACACTAAAACTATAAGTGTAGTAAAATAATATTACTTAGTTATCGTGTTCGACATAAAATTCAAACTAAATGACTTACGCAGATTAATCTATACAGTACAAGCAATAGGCACGGAAACATCAACTTCTTGTTTGGCATTCGACACAGACTACACATTCGAAATGTCACACAAGCGACCTCTAGTCGTCTACACATACATAGGTCCAACATGTTTACTCTAGTAGTTCTATCACATGTGCTAAAATAGCTCCTGAGGCGTTTTATTTATGATTAAAAGTGAATATATATTTGTTTATGAGCAGTGAAATAACAAGGGTTTGTGAACACTTTAAAAGGCTTTAGTCACATATAAATAGACAGTTCAGTATTTCATATTATGAATTTATATATTTTGTTTCCCTTGCTATTTATATTTTATTATATTATACGGCCTTTTTTTTTTTTTTTAATTTACTGATTACGTTTCACTTTGACAGGTATGCATTTCTATGTACAGTCAATCTGGGTAACTATGTCCCGATATTTAATTTTTTTTTATAAATTGCACCTTCGTTTGACCGAATAAGATTAAACAGTATGATTTTCCGGTGGGTTTAAAACTTCTGTAACTTAAATCAAGATGATTTTTTTAAGGTATAACAAGCAAATCTCACGCAATTGACAAAAATGTGGCGGGTCAATGTTATGACATGACTTGGGTAACATTCCTAGCATGGATATAGTCAAAACATTAACCTAATTATTTTCTTGCAAAGATTAAACCTTTAGTCTTCGTAATAGTTATGTTGCTAGCTGTTTATTTTTGTCACGTATTTTTGTTCAAGTTCATATTAATCTATGGCCATAGGCAACAGGTTTTGAATTAAAAAAAAAAAACTAAAAGTGAGCGAGAGAGAAAATGTTTCATTGGAAGATTAATTATAATGAAACAATTTTTACGGATTTTATCGCGTTTTATTAAGATTTTTACAAGCCCGACGTTTCGGATACTTTACAGCAACCACTTTCACGGGAGGACTGAGGTGACAGATGTCCTAATGTTACAAAGTTATTTCATTAAATGATTTATAATGATAGTTATTTCATAAAAAAATTGTTTCATTATGAGTGAAATTCGCGCAAACATTAGAAAACAATATTGGAAGATTAAGTTTCCCAGGTTGACTGTACTTGAACCTATAATCAGGAAGAATTATTATTTAATTTCATATGTAATATGTATAAACAAGTCAGAAACTCACTGTCAAAATACTAGATTTATATTTCACAGTTAATCAACACTACTTAATGGAATTGTCAAAAGTGATGCGTTATAAGGATTTTGGCATCTACTACCTAAACATTATATTAACTTTTACAATATTACCACTGTTTTTTAATATAGCCTACAGGTTAATCGACTTTCAACATAGAAATAAACATTTGGCAAGTTTATCTTTAAAGCGACAGATTAGTCAAAAACTTTTTTAACATGGCATCACACATGACTATGAGGTATGTAGGTTTTTTTGCCATAGTTCTGACTTGACAATGTTATTCTGACAACATACAAGAGAAATAATATATGCATATATATTTAACGAATATAATTATACCATATATCGTCTAATCGGTTTTATATCGAGTGTACATGTATTATTTCGTTTATATCGGTTTTATATCGAGTGTACATGTATGTTCGTTTATATTATTTTTTGGTGTATTTTTTATATTATGTAAAATTTGTTACTGTTAAAAATCAAGTTTAAGCTTTATCTTGAGATAACAGAGAATATGCTAAGAAGCATTTATTAAGTAAAACAAAAAGATTATTTTAATAATTTTAGTCTTAGGATAATTTGTTCAAAAAATTTGTTTAGCTTTAAAAGAAGTGTAATTTGAAAGAAAATCACATTCAAAAACATAAAATACAATACTGCAATTTGTTTTTTTTTACATTTCAACGTGTTCTATGGCAAAATAATAAATATTTGACGTGTAACATGTATAATGCCATACAATACTAAAGTCGTCTGGTCGTCCGTACGCGATTGCGGGAGATCTCAGTTGCAAAAGGGGCGTGGCCTCACGACTCGCCGTTGCCGCTGTCATCGCCATCACCCTCCCCGCCCTCCAACTCCCCCTCGGAGTCCGTGTCGAGATCATCGTAGTCGTCATCGTAGAAATCTGTCATATCCAGCTGAAAATAAATATACTTCGTAAGTATCAAATGCTATTTATTTTTAATGTTTGTGATGGCATCTAATAATAATTGGCTTATCTTTATAAGGGTCAGACAGTCCACTAGTGAAATGACCATTTATTTTTGAACCCAAAACGGGACACAAACATCTATACTAATATTATAAAACTAAAGAATTTGTTTGTTTGAACGCGCTCAGGAACTATTGCCCGATTTGAAAAATTCTTTCAGTGTTTGATAGCCCATTTTTCGAGGAAGACTATAGGCAATATAACATCACGCGGTGACTAACAGTAATTAAGTCGAGTAAGTTAACGCGGGCGAAGTTGCGGGCAACAGGTAGTACATATTTCATAAAATTGGAGCGCCTTTCGGGCGCAGCGAGTCCCACATACCCACTTGCGGAGACCCACTCCCCAGGCGGGATGCCTCAGAGCATTTCCCGGCGTAAAAGGGAAAAAAAATGGTAACCCAAAAACGGACGGTCCTGTTCAAAACGGGGCGTATGGTCACTTTAACTACATGGTACATGGTCAACGTCACTCATGTATAAATAGTTAGCCTAGACTACTACTACTACTAGACTAACCCTGCTAGGCTCATCCTGTTCTGCCCTATTGGCAAACCCAGCAAAGCTGTTTTACGGAAAAATTTAGCAAGTTGGTGATATCCATGCAGATGGGCGTGCTTTAAATATATATACAGATAGCTTCCATTCAGCTAATGGTGATACCAAGAAGCAGTGATTGAAGATTGAAAAGGCAAGAAGAGGCATGGGTGTATTGTAGAAAAAGGACATAGTTTCCATATTAAACATTTAATTTCAGTCATCTTCATCTTTCAGCAAAACAGCAGCAAAGTTTTCTAAGTGAATAATGTATTTAGCAATGCTCTTCAAACCTACTGTTAAGTTAGATAATATATCGCACGATGATATAGATCTTGTAGTTAAGGCGAGTCGACTGGCGGGGGTAGCGGGTTTCGCTGCGTCTTGTGAAAACGCTAGATAGCATTCAAGTTTTGGAATAAATAAAAATAAAAAAAGCACGTTCTCTGTCGTATTGAAAATTAAAAATTTCCCATATAAAAATGATGTGAAAACTTACATATTTTAGTATTAAATTATTCGTTTTAGTTTTTATTTTAGCCTATTTTTGAGTAAAGTACATCTTATCGTGTAACCAATTAGCACATCCTTTAGACAAAACCATTTTCCTTGTTTCGCCTGCGGTGACTCGCCTTAAGAAATTACATTCGTCCAGAAATGAAATATATCAAGATGATGAAACGATAACAGTTAGCGCCGATAACAATAAATTAGTAGACCACCAAACAAGGAAAATAAACAAGCAACGTTATAAATATCTGTGTTATCGCTTACAAGCAATCTTTATCGATTACATATATGAGAAAAGGAACATTAGAGATAGCAGGAGGGGGGGGGGGGGGGTAATGGATGAGTGATACGAGAAAATAACATTTTGTACTGGATTAAATGCGTTTTTGTCTAAATCAAATAAAAGTACCTAGTGTCTAGTGTGTCTATCACATTGATCATATAACCGGAATAGAGCGGGTAAGTTATGTATGTTGCATGAAAACAAATTTCGTCAAATTTGTGATGTGACGCTACGTCGCTTCTGCGCTCTGATTGGGCAACTGATAGCCATCGATGGATGGGACGCCGATGGGATGGCCGATGGGACGTAAACACAGATCGCTGGTTGGTTGAATTGCTACGTCAGTGACAATTCACTGACCATTTTCGTAATTGTATGGCTCACATTACTGCTCTATCCGGTTATATCCTTGATGGTCTAACAAGACCTGAGTGAAAAGTAAAAGAAACAAACACTTAATGGCAATCCTAAGTTTAAGGACCTCAAAACTCCCAATGCAAGGGTCTAAAATGTAACATCATCAAGATCTACGTTATATTTAGACTTTAATCTACGTCACTGAGTGTTTCGTGTTCACCTCCAGTTTTTTGTATAACTTATGTGCATTTTAAACTGAAGGCCTATTACATATCTTTTTTAATAGTTACCAGTGCCTGTTCGGTAATCTTGTGTATTCAATTATCTGTAGAGCATTTGCAAATGATGGATATTTTAGGGATTTTATCGCGGTTTATTAAGATTTTTACATTAGGTACATACAGTTATGCTGTCGCGTTTTGTGCGGTTTGCGAGTTTCCGGTGGCCCATTGGAGAGATAGGGAAAAGGAGGGCAATATATGCGTAACTTTTGGTTGTGCGGATGTCTATGGGCGTCGGTAGTCACCATAAGGCTCCGACTGCTCGGTTGCCTCCTTATGACGTAAAAAAAACAATGAGAATCTTACGTGAGGTTCTTGTGTTGATGATTTAACTTGTGTCTTAATGCAATAATCTTCTAACGTTAGAGGTACGACTATTCCTTCCTTCTCCGCTTCCATGCGCGCCACTTGGGCTTGTTTTCTGCAATGTTAAATTATTTGTAAGAAATCATTCATCAAGTTAAATAAGTAAGGTTAGGAAGTTTATGCACAGCTTTAGATAGGGATTAGCTTGCTTTGTGGTGAACAAAGATGCGAGGAAACGTGTCATAGTCTTGCTGCTTGTGAAGTTCGCACGCAAATCGCTTACGTGTTGGCTGTTTGCCAATGTATGAACAATCCCTTCTCTCTTTGTGTTCTTTTTGGGGACAATTTAACACTAAACATTCATGGTCACTATTGAAGTAATCTCGCGATCATGGCATGCAATTTCACACACAAGAGCTTAATAATACTAATCTCGAGAGTACCTATATGGCTCAAATGATTTTTTGATCCTTATATAAATTAATAAATATGGCATTACACGCTTATTCATAAAACAATATTCCGCCACAGCAAAAATATTGTGCATTCGAGATTAAACGTCATATCGACCTCATACAGTCAGAAAGCGGTCATGCGTTCCGCTTTCGCGCGTTCTTTTATATTTCCTTATATTATTTGGATAGGCAAACTAGCAGACGTGCCTAAAAACTTATTTACCTGAAACTAGCAATTCATTTAGTGTTGCCTATCCTGAGACATAAGATGTTAAATATCTGCGTCAGTAATTACACTGCCTGTCCTGCCCTTCTCTCCAAAACGCAGCAAAGCCGTTTCACGGGAGATACAAGCAGGATGGTGGTACCCAAGTAGACGGGAGTGCGGCGCATCCCTCCTACCGGTCGATATGAGAACCCCACACGCGATATTTACCTTATAATATTCTCATACTCCTTGTCCTTTCCCTTGGAGTCCCTCCAGCGGCGGTACATGACGCTGGCGTCCACGTTGGCCGGGCTGAAGGTGTTGGGCTCGTTGAGCAGCGATATGACCGACAGCAGGATGGTGCGCACCGACTGTGTGGGGTTCCAGCGCTCGCAGGGCAGCTCCCCCGACTGGGGGTCGTCCACGGGCGGATGCAGTATCGATATGCACAGGTCGCCGTTCTGAAATAACGATTGGCCACATTAAAATCTTTACACTTACTTATGTATGTAATGTAAAGTTTGTTATAGAATATTTAAAAAGATTAGTTCCACTGAGTTTGTTTCGCCAGGTCTTCTCAGTGGGCCTTGTTGGTGGTGGATTCAATGGACGTTAAAAAAGCCACTTTGTCGGTACTATTTTGAATAAAATAAAATTTGATTTTGCACTCAAATATTATAGAGCCAAACTTTTGAGTCGCAGAGTCTAACAGCCCTCGATAGATGTGCCCACTTGAAACTGCCGTGAAAGAGTTACTAAGTATATAATATGTTTTAGCACATTATTCGTAACGGGATCACGAGATAGTTATGTATAGTTATTGTGGAAAAAACAATATTTCTGGGCCACAATTTGAAGACCCATTAATGTTTAGCCTATCCTAGAACTCTTGTTCCATCTGATCCCAATTTCCATTTTTCCTCCCTTCCCATATCCACACAATAAAGAAAGTAGGCGACGTGCTTCCACTTTAAGTTATAGGCGCCTGTTGGGGGCGGTAATCACGTACGAGCCGAATGCCCTTTCGTCAACTTATACTAAAAAAGGACACCACAAAAATAGGATCAATAATTCTTAATAATTCTACAATTCTGTTTTCAATTTTTCCACTTTTATAAAAAAAATTAAAAGTGAAAAACATTTGTATAATTATTATCACCAAGACCACCAGTACTATCAATTAGTTAGAATCGAAAGTATTTCAGAATTTTGACTTTAACTTTTAAAATTCTCTCTAGCATTAAGAAGTAGTTTCCCTACTCGATAAATTAAATATTATCAGGATGGGTCCCTATAATGCTGGATGAAGTCCTTCAACGTTAAGATGACCACTCACAACTGACAACTCACATTCAACCTGGGCCGTTTGACCATTACGAGGGTCATTATCCTACCTAATTGGAGGTCTAGACGACTCACGATTGGACGTGATATGTCCGGGGTCCGTCTCGTCGTTCATTAGTAGAGGCTTCTAGGCGCGGACAGGTAAATGATGAATATCAAAATAATTACTAATGAACACAACGAATACATTAGCAATAGTCCAAATGAAAGGGGTATTGTATGGTATATGCCGTACATGTTTTTTGTTTTGTTTTTTATTTTATATCATAGGAGGGCAAACGAGCAGTCGAAGCTTTAGACTACCGACGCCCATACACATCGGCACAACCAGAGATCATGCAGGGAAAGGGAGGGCAGCACTCCCTTTCCCTATCCCCCCAATGGGCCACCGGAAACTCACAAACCGCACGAAACGCGACAGCTTAGCTGTCACTTGACGCCGGTGTTATGTGAGCGAGAGGTACCACCCCGTCGTGCCAGCCCAAGTCGGCTGCAAAGCAACATGACACTACCTCTTACTAAAAATAAATTATGTTTTTCATTAGGCATCTAATGGCTTGAATCTCATACAACCTCCAGTTCAAAATGCCTGCGTAATCATCAGTATTTCCCATGTGTAGTACGTACGTGTTATCTATACTAATATTATAAGCTGAAGAGTTTGTTTGTTTGTTTGAACGCGCTAATCTCAGGAACTACTGGTCCGATTTGAAGAAGTATTTCAGTGTTAGACAGCTTATTTATCGAGGAAGGCTATAGGCTATAAAACATCACGCTGTGACTTATAGGAGTTGAGTAACGCGGGCGAAGCTGCAGGCAACAGCTAGTTAGTTTATAAAGGTTATATTGCACAGATTGGGAGATGCCTGAATTGATGTTGAAACTTGGAACTAAATATCGGATTTGCATATATCCTCATGATTTAGAGATTCCTACCAGGCAAGGATTATTGACAGCCAATTTCAACCATACGCATTTTACGTCCCCATATAGAAGTTTCCCAGACTTTATCGAAGCATCTATAATTTACGCAACTAAAAGAACCGGCACGCTCGTTTAGTCCAGACACAATTTATCGGCTGTTACGAAGCGGGCCACGGTTCAGCTGCACCGAACATAACTGGTTATATAAATTATTTTACGGTCTAACCTTATACATACGTTTAACGTTACGTGTACTAGGAAACAAACGTTAATAGATAGAAGAACACGGATTTAACTTTTGCATGCGGTTTCGCTTGAGATTTTTGGGGTTCCCTTCCTCAAAATGACAAAACGGACCCTTATGAAATCACTGCGTTGTCTGTTTGTCTGTCAAAGCAAAAAAGGGTACATAGTATTGTCATAACAATAGACAAAACAGACACACAGGCCGTTGCTCAGAAGCTGTAATGAACGGGAATTAACAAGGCTATTTTTGGCTATACATGTTAATACGATGACACGCCTATCATATTTAAAATTTAAATACAATTTTAATATCATTTAGAGAAATTATATAAATATTGAGTAAGAGTACAATGTCAACCTAGTCCTAACCATTTATAGATACCATATAGGTAAAGGAAATACATAAATTCATGACCCCGATACTGATTTTATTCTTCATCAAAACTCTGCCCTTGACCGGGATTCGAACCCGCGACACGGCACGTCACTACATAACAAAAAGATAATAAAGAAAATGACGTATGTAAATACTACACAAAGTTTAATACGTCTTTAATATTTTTTAACAAAAGTTCTTTGTTTTATCATAAAAAGTTAATATTCCTTTATGTATTAAAGTATTTTTTTATTTGCATTAATCTATACTAATATTATAAAGCTGAAGAGTTTGTTTGTTTGTTTGAACGCGCTAATCTCAGAAACTACTGGTCCGATTTGAAAAATTCTTTCAGTGTTAGACAGCCCATTTATCGAGGAAGGCTATATTAGGCTATATAAAATCACGCTGTGACATATAGGAGTTGAGTAACGCGGGCGAAGCTGCAGGCAACAGATAGTATGTTATTATGTAATTATATTATAACATATTATTGGAATATATTAGGATATCCTTTGGATAAATACGGGCTGATCATTATATTGAAACAATATGCGAAGCACTTCTCTATCGGTTGTCAATCGAAACTTATCAATTACGCTAAATAATCGATATCAATAAAATCAGCCCGACGCGGCCGTATGTACTGATAACTAATATACATAAAAATCGATGTAACAATATCGATTATTTAATCTAAGCCTTCTCGATTAATAGACCAGTGCCGATGCCTTTGAAAATGATAAAAAGTGGAAAAAAATTACAGTAGGATGGAACCCATTAGAAAAGGAGGGGAATATGATCAAAATGAAAGGAAAAATAAATTACGGTCGATCTGAGGGCGGGAAAGTGGAAGGGGATGTAAAAAAGGTAAAGGTAAAAAACAATTTTTTTACCTTTACCCCCCCTCCCCTTCCACTTTCCCTATTCAGTAATTTATTTTTCCTTTCATTTTGATCATATTCCCCTCCTTTTCTAATGGGTTTCATCCTACTGTAATTTTTTTTGGTTTCAAAAATTATCGACCCTGGTCTATAATGATAATTGTAGCTATACCTATCATTATAAGGGAAGCCATTTTATACGCCACAATACAAAAGATTGGTAGGGTTGTTAATATCGAAAATCATTACTCTCAAAGGTCATATTAGGTCATTACCTATGAAATTGCCGTTTTGTATGAAAAAATTTAAACGATTTTTTTTCATGTATTTTTTATTTGTATTAATCGAAGTAATCACCCATGCAATCAATGCATCTTTGCCAACGCAGTGGCAGTTTATTAGTTCTTAAAGAAATCAGCTGGACGGGAGGCAACAAATTCTTCAAAGGCATTTTGTACTGCCTCTCGGGTATTGAATTTTTTTTCCCGCCAAGAAGTTATCCAAATTCTGGAAAAAGTAGTAGTCTGTAGGCGCAAGGTCTAGTGAGTGGTACTCATATTCCATAATTACTCGAATTTTTAACGTATCCATGATGACGAAAAAGATTGAAATGCGATGAAAATGTAACACTTATCAATAAACAAATTTTGGAAAAAGAATTCCATGTTTTTAAAATGAAATTAATTTGATATTAGAATTCTTAGCCAAACAAAAATTATTTTGATTTGAAATGGCCAGTACTGCAGAACAGCAATTTCATAGGTAAATACCTATTACAATAACCTATTAAAAGCTAACATTAATGTCTGCTAGAGATCTAGTCTTTTTTTAACCGACTTCAAAAAGGAGGTTATCATTTCGTCGGAATCTTTTTTTTCGAGTACAAAATTGAAAGACAAATATGAAGCAACAAATTAACATTTGTCAGATTTATTCATTTACATAATATGTTGTAAATGAAATCTATTTCCCTGCCAAATTTTAGGATGATCTGCCAATAGGAAGTATCCTATTGATTTGGGTTTGGTTTAACAAACAGACGGTCATTGGAGTGATCCTATAAGGTTTCCGTTTTTTCATTTTGAGGAACTAAACCTTTTTACAATTAGGGTTTGTTAAAAAAATGTACCGATTGCTTTGATTATATTCTCCTTGTTGTCTAGGGTGAAAACGACGTTGGCAACCCTGAACGTTGGGTATACAAGGGCAGGGTTCAGAAACGTGACCAACACAATAAGCCACTTGACAGGTTTTATATGCTGGGTCCACGTGATCACGTGCTGCTTACAAACAAAACGAAAAAACTAAAATTAACAATATTTAGATTCATCGACACCGGTGGTAGGTATAAGTCTGCCTCCATTCTACTTATTTCTTCTGTGAAGCATTTTTCTTGTGTTTCGGAAAGAAAAGAAGAAGGTATTGGCACCGAGATTGCCTGTTACACATAATACATACATATTTGTTACTCCACCAGAATTCTTCTCATTACGCTTGTTGCGGGTCCCCAAGTAGTTTTAAACGATGTTTAGATGTTTAGGTTTGGTTTATTTTTTAATCATTTGAATACGTAATAAGTAAGAGGCAGTGCCATGCTCCTTTGCAGCCGAATTGGGCCGGCACGACCCACCGGGGTACCTCGCGCTCACATAACACCTGCGTCAAGTGACAGCTATTGCTGTCGCGTTTCTTGCGGTTTGTGAGTTTCCGGTGGCCAATTGGGGGATAGAGAAAAAGAGGGCAACGCATTTGCATAACTTTTGGTTGTGCGGATGTTTATGGGTCTCTGTAGTCACCATAAGGCTCAGTCGGTTGTCGTCTTATGACATAAAAAATAATTATGAAGTAGTTACCTCCCTACTAGAGCATTTCATCAAAACTAATAAATATTATTTTTTGTATTGTTTCAAGTCGGTACTGGCTCTATTTTAAAAATATACAAAAAAATTAAACATACAGATACAGCTATAAAATTTATAGCTGTATCTGTGAGAGTCATAATAATTGTTACTAAACTAGTAACTATTAAAAAGATCATCGATAGGTTAAGCTGGTGTAATTATAAGATTTATTTCAGCTTAACGGTTACGAAAAAGATATTACTGTAAATAGATTAACTGTGAAACAAAGAGAAAGTGAAAGTGGCCAAACCGGTGGCACTAACGGTCCTGTCAAAGGAGATACTAACGGGGCAAACGAGTCTCACCACTGCGTAATTGTGCCATTTTTAGAGATCTGTGGAATAGTTATTGAAAACATTAACATGGAAGGCTAAGCGCACCTTACGGTGCAGGAACACCTGAATAATAATAAAAGTGCGTGCGTACAAAGTACATATGTCAGAAGTGAAACTTATTTGGCAAACTTATTTTTAAATCTCGTTTCTATTTAAACTAATTAAAAGCTTTAAATTTCCGAGATTTGCGATGCGACGTTCGCTCTATCTCACTCTATATCTCGATCTTTCTCACTCGCTTGCTCCCTACTCTCACTCCATGGCTATGTGCTTCATGCTACGTTCGCCCTTTCTCACTCTCCCTCAATCGGTCTGAATCACTCTCTCCCTATTCTTTGACAAAAACGTTGCACATTTTCGTGACGTTTCATCCGTAAATAAAATTACCCTTTCATCAATCAATCATTTTTTTTTCAGGCACTATGGCCCATAGATATACATATATATATATACCTACCTTGCATACCAATATATTTATTATATTACATTAATGTTAATATAAAACCTTAAAATTATGTTAGTAAATTTCATAGTGTTACGTTTTCGTGCGTTCCGGTGGAATTGTTCCGCGGAAGCGACGGAACACCACATCCTGAGTTTCCCAGAAGTTTTCTCGTCAAACTTCCTGCAGGTAGCACAGGTCTCGCACCACAAATGCCTTGAAATTGACGTTGCGGCTCGACACCAGCTCCTGTTCCCTCGCACAGTACTGCAACATTCGGCGCACGTATTCTGCGACGCTCTCCAGTAAAGACGGTAGGTAACCGGTTGACAATTTATTTAAAACATTAGTTTGCTATGTTTTATTAACTTGGAAAGCTAATCGCACCAGAGATCGCTGGCTAATATCATTCAAACACTTGAGAAAATCAAGAGAAAATAAGAGCTAAGCGCTCTTTAAAGTACAGGAACCCTTAAAGATAGGTAATAGGGCCATGGAATGAAAGGGGATCTGTTAATGTTCGTAGATCAGTACTGACTATAAAATATAATCAGAGTGAAGACAGTAGTAGACCTTGGTATTCATAATATAACAAGAGATTAGATAGATAGATAACTATGATGCTGAATATTAGTTCTGTCTGTGTTCTAATGGTCCTATGACTGTTTTACACTTAAAATTGGTGTCTAGCTACTTTTTATATGATTCTGTATTTAAGTTAGTTTCTAGAAAAATCTGGCACTTAATTCTATAATCAACTTCCACACATTTAAGTCGCTTTTTGTTTAAAAACCGTTAAGTTTTTATCATTATATTATATTTGTATTATTCTTCAACAGTAAGAGCTCCTAATGTTTGACCGAGTGGCCTACTTAACTTGGCCTCTAGAGAGGTCTTCTCAAAGCGGATTTACCTCTCTTTCTGCAAGTTATCATCATCATCAGCCTTTATCCGTACACTACTGAACATAGGCCTCCTTCAATGAACGCCAAGAGGACCGATGTCTTGCCATCGGTGAACTGTGGCCCAAAGCCCTCGCTTGTTTTTTTTTTTATGTTACTTGGATAAGCAAACTGGCAAACCTGCCACCTCATGGAAAGTGGTCGACGTCGCCCATGAACATAAACTAGTTTACCTGGAACGAGCCAAGGCAACTCATCTATGTGATGCCTATCCTGAGACATAAGATGTTAAGTCTTGGTGCCAGTAATTACACTGCCTGTCTTGCCCTTCTCTCCGAAACACACCAGAGCTGTTTCACGGGAGAAACAAGCAAGATGGTGGTACCCATGCAGCCGGGAGCGCGGCACAGCGCTTCACTCCCACCGGTAGATTTCGAGGAGGATACCCGTGCCCAGTAGTGGAACATATAAGGGTTGATATTATTATATTATAATTTTTGTAAAGGAGAATAACGTACGTTATATTCCTGTTATTTCATCATCACCATCATCATAACGCCACATACAGTTCCTTATATGTATATAAAAATATATTTTTCACTGCTGACTGTAGACGGGGTCTCATGTCGAATCGTGGAAACGATAGTCAGGATGTTCCAACCTGTGTATATTTACGAAGCTGGTGACATTAATAGGGACGCCATTTTTTTACAGTGCATCGGAGCTCTAAGAGAGCTCAGTGAGCAAATGAGATGCGGAATAGCTAAATAAATCTCATATAGCATATTTCTTCATTTTATTTACCGACTTCTAAAAAAGGAGGTTCTCAATTCGGATGTTTGTATGTTTCCTTTTATGTTTGTTCGGGCATAACTCCATCGTTTACCAACAGATTTTATTTATTTTTTGTTTCAAAGGGTGGTGTCTTCCCAAATGGTGGGACCATGATCCATGATCTGATGATGGCATCCCAGAGAAATAGAGGAAATCTTTCGAAAATCGTAGGGGCGACTAGTGTGTTTGTTAATTTTTTTCAATAAGTATTTTAAAGAACTACAATTTAATGAAGATATAATATATCTAGAGTCGATCTGATGATGGAGCCGAAATACAATCGAGGGAGCTCCTCAACGATTTACAGCAGTAACCTTGTGTTTGGGCTTGATTAATTTGTATTGGTGAGAACCTTACAACTAGATGAGTTAGAAGTATCATTACGGGTCTGATGATGAAGGCGAAGGACAATTGAGGGAACTCCTCAACGGTTTACAGTTTACATTACGTTTGGACTTCATTCATTTATATTGACAAAAAAATTACACACACAGAGGTTATAAGTGCCATTACAGGTCTGACGATGGAGACCATAGACGATCGAGGGAACTCCTCAACGATTTACAGCAATTACCTTTTGTTGGGTTTACTTTATATAGTTTATAACACCAAAATGTTCAGTTCGTATAAAAATAGTAGTAGGTGATGATGTGCTATTTTATTACTTGTCGATGTAAAATTAACAAAAAATGGTATTCCGCTTTGGAAGCGCATCATAGTATGTCGACGTCATCGTTATATCTATTTTAATTTGGTGATATTCTGATGAAGATCTTTGGTGATATATAACGGAATTATTTAATAAATGGCAGCAAATCTTTCGTGATTGCTTTCAATTACATATATACCTAGTATATAACATGTATTGTTTACACAATAATTACATATTGGTTTTTCTTATTGGTTTAAACCTATTCTTTGTTCGTCTTATTAAAACGGCTCTATCTAATATGAGCAACGCGTTAATAGTTCTACCCATATTCAGAAAAATAAAATAGGTTACTCAATTTCGACTGACTGAATAAAAATCACAAAAAAATAAAATTAAAAATTAAAACCGATTTCAAAAAACAAAAAACTAAAAACAATTGTTTTAATTTCTATAATAAGCAATCGTTTGTGGATCTCTCATGGCTTGATAGAAATAATTAGACATAGTCTAATCTAACCACGAACCTATACAAAGTAATTTGTCACATAATCAGTACAAACCCACCAAGGACAGGGGGTCGTTAGCTCCTACACCTAGATTATATATTTGTCTGTATTGATTTTTACAGTCCGTGACCCCAAGCTTCTGAACAAAGACATTTTGTAGCAACTAATATGGATTGGCAGAATACTTATAATCCCCACCAAGGTTCAAGCCTTGTCGTGGCGGTGGTGTCAGTAGCTTACGGTGAGCCCAGCGTCTTGGGCGAAGTAAATTGAACCGAAGAGGCTGCTCTTTGTACCCCTCTTATAAGAGGGGACAAAACATCAGGGGGGGGGGGACAACCCCTCTGTAGAGGTGGCGTCGGTCCCTTGCGGGACTGACTAGCCGTCGAGGTGCCCTGTTTGCTCATTAGATCCGGGGCATCTCACTAAAGGTGGCATTGGTGGCACCGGGTTTTAATAGGTTGAGCTGCGTCCACTTACCAGCTTTCGGGCGCAGCGTGTCCCACATACCCGCCTGGGGAGACTCACTCGCCTGCGGGATGCCTCAAAGCATTTCCCAGCGTTAAAAAAAAAGAGAAACAATATTATCATTAGGTTGTTTGTGTCACTTGTGGCATGTCATGTCATATCTGAGCCTGTTACTAACTTTTGGTGTAGCGGGTGTCTATGGATGTCGCTGATGACTAACCACCAGGCGAACCGACTGTCCGTTTGTACCTCTTCTATAAAAAGGGTACCTTTTCACATTTTCCGCAACACGTTCATACGAACAAACGCTCGCAGTGTGAAGACCCTAAACCAAAGATTTGTGCTATTAATACTTTCCTTTACGTCTAAAATATATATTATGTTGGTTGCAGTGCTAATTGTCCATTATATCGACCGCATTGTAGCGTCATATAACATGTGACCATCGGATCGTCGCCCTCGTCTAAAAATATACGGTGGTTCGAAGCTTCCTCACAAAGAAAACCCACGCCCTGACCTTCTGCATCGAGACGTTCTTGTAACGTTTATAGTGCAATCATTTTTGAAACGAAACGCAACATTGTAGAAACCGCATTACTATCATCGATAGATACCATCGAGCATATAACCGGATAGAGTAGTATTGTGAGCCATAAAATTACGAAACTGGTCAGTGATTTGTCACTGACGTAATAGCAATTCAACCAACCTGTGATCTTTATGTACGTCCCATCGGCCAGTCATCCATTAATGGCCATCAGTCGGCCAATCAGAGCGCAGAACCGGCGCAGCTTTGCAGCACTTTGGGGGAAATTGTTTTCATACGAAACACATGACATTACTGCTCTATTACGGTTATGAGCTCGATGATACATACTATTGTAGCAATACATGACACTGCACGTTTGTTTTTTCAGTTTCTGATGTGGAACATGCGCGCCTTGCTAGTAATATCGACTCGAATTCCAAGACAGAAATTGACTTTGACCACATGACAGTGTCATATCTGTATGTATGTATGACAGATTATGATAATAAATTTTAATTGAGAGCTCTAATAACAGATGTTCCATATTTGCCTACATATCCGGGACCCTCAAAAAGCGGCTGAAGGCACTCGCAGTAGTTCTAGGGTGGGTTAGTTAGAGTCCCACATTGGGTCAGGATGTACCCGAAGATCCTGGCTCCATCCATAGGGATTCCCCTGCGATAAAAGAAAATGTTCCACATCTGCCGGGCATTTTTTCATTATCAGTAAATTTCCACAACTGGACGTGTTGTTTTTTTTTTTAATAGGAGAAGGGGCAAACAGATCTTCGTATCGCCTGGTAAGTGATAAGCGACATCCGTAGACTCTCGCTACATCATTGCTGGCCTTTCAAATATGAGTAGGAATGCTCTTTTCTTGAAGGTCCCTAAGTCGTATCGGTTCGGAAACACCGTAAGTGGCAGCTGATTATTCGTCCATCCATTTATTCGTCGTGCGAGGCAAGAAATGCCGTAAAAATCTAGTTGTTGTGGATTTCTGAACATCGAGATGCTGAGGGTGAAAGGGTGAAGTGGTGCTCTCCAACTAATATGACATATACAGTATCCAATGACACGTATATAGTTCCATATAGTTGTCGCGCGAGTAAACGCCGTAAAAATAGAGTTGTTGTGACTAATACCTGTTGTGCTTGTCTCATTGAAAGACAGTCAAGTGGCGCGACTACTCGCATCCAACTTAGAACGAACTCAGCACGGAGGTTATTAGGTTTAGTTTTTTTTTTATGTAAAAAGGAGGCAAACGAGCAGTCGAGCCTCATGGTGACTACCGACACCCAAAGACATCCGCACAACCAGAGATTATGCAGATGCGTTGTCCTCCTTTTCCCTATTCCTTCCAATGGGCCACCGGAAACTCACAAAGTGCGAAACGCGACATCATAGCTGTCACTTGACTCAGGTATAATGTGAGCGAGAGGTACGACTCCGATCGTGCCGGCCTAATTCGGCTGCAAAGCAGCATGGTACCTCTTGTCAGTTGGAGATATACCTAACCTTAGGCGTCCCAATCCCGGACTCCATGTCAACATTACCCTTCCAATATTTCCACTTGTTTCTTTTTTCCCTATCGTGTTTATCAATACAGAAAAAACAGTATTAATTGTTTTATTTAATTGGTTATATAATTGGCAGTATTATCTAACTGCTTTATCGCAGACTCGTTGAGAAGTCACGTTGACAACACTTTTTAAATGTCGATTCGCAAGTAACATTTACTGTTATATATTAAACTAGCTGTTGCCCGCAGCTTCGCCCGCGTTAACTTAGATTTACAGTCGTACGCAGTTTGATGATGATTATGTTTATAGCCTAAGTTACTCCTTATAACATAAGCTAACTGCCAGTTAGCTGATGTAGATAGTCCCCAAAATCGGCCCAGCCGTTTCAGAGATTAGCCGGAACAAACATACAGACAGACAAAAATTGTAAAAAAATAAAAAGAGGTAATTAATACAAACATACACATACACTCCAATTTTATATAGTCTATACTCTATACAGATAAATAAAATTAGGCATATCTCTATTACAAACAACCTATTTTTTGAATATAAGTTTTTCTCAGTCTAATTAAGGGCCCCTTCTCCCAAAACTATAGGTATTTAACGCACCGAATCGGTTTGCACTTGCGTTGCGCGGGAGATGTCTTTATATGAACTCCGGTGACCTACCACGGACGGCAAGCACGCCACAGTATACGAATATGCAGTAGATTTATATTTATGTAATTAATAATTATGCATTACAAAATCTTGTTGTTGTTCTAGTTATCTAGTTTTGGATTTATAGAAATACTAGCTGGTGCCAGCGACTTCGTCTGCGCAGGATAAGATAGTTTTATTTCTTCACTAATTAATCGAAAGGAACTTCGATCCATCCGGGTGTCTCTTGACACCTCTCTTTAGTTTTTTTTTAATAAAAAGTATCCTATGTTACCTCTAATACCTCCAAGAATATGTGTACAAAGTTTCATAATGATCGGTTAAGTTTTCGCGTGACATTTATAATATTAGTAAGGATTAGGAAGGATGAATTAGCTACATAGGTCTAAAAGGTAGTGCCATGCTGCTTTCAGCCGAATTGGGCCGGCACGACCGTAGGGGTACCTCTCGTTCACATGATAATGGCGTCAAGTGACACCTATGCTGTCGCGTTTCTTGCGGTGTATGAGTTTCCGGTGTCCCATTGCAGGGGATGGGGTAAAGGAGGGTAATGCATCTGCATTATCTCTTGTGTGAATGTTTACGAGGACGACCTCTGTGGCTCAATGGTTAGCGCGTTAGCGTTCAAGCCGGAGGTTGCGGGTTCGAATCCCGCCAGGGAACAAAAAGTTTTCTGTGTTCCTGGTTAATGGATGTGTATTAAATATGTGTATTATAAATAAAAAGCCTTAAATATGTGTATAGTATAAAATATTAAATATATTTCCATTGTCTGCTACTCGTAACACAAGTTCTTCGAGAACTTACCACGGGTGGTCCCGATTGACGTGGTGCAAAAAGCGTCCTTAGATATTATATTATCATTATGGGAGTCGGTAGTCATCTAAGGCTCCGAATGCTCGTTTGCCCCCCTAAGGCCTAAGCTATAAAAAAAATCAATCATTCTAAGAATGCTTGTAGGAGATTAAAAAATTGTAGACAAACATATTCTTTTATACTATATTAATTGTTTTAAAATTCAACAAAATTTAGTTGTCGTATGCTAGGTCCAGGTTCATTTTCATCGACCCATACATCATCGATTAATGTTAGACACGGGTCTCCTCTGAGAAGAGGGTCAAGGCCATAGCCCTCACGACACTGCCCTGTGGGTAGGGGGCTAGGAAATGATTGCAAATCAGAAATATTTTGTGATGAAGGTTCCTCATTTTCTTTATTGTCGGACAATTTTAATTCTTCAAGTGTTAACAATTTCTGGAAGAAGACATCACTACATAGTATAAACTATAAAGCAAAGTCGCTTCCCGCGTCTGACTGTATGTATGCTTACATCTTTAAAACTACACAACGGATTTTGATGCGGTTTTTTAAATAGATAGAATGATTCAAGAGGAAGGTAATAGGTACATGCATAATATAGTAGATAAACACTCATAATTTTAGAAGTTTCTGATGTGATGTCATAAATAAGCACATTTTTTGCACTTACATTGCAAACGCTGGATGAACCCTAACAGATAGATCAAAATAATGTACTACATTATTATACACCTTAGCCGGGCCCGGTTCCGAATTAATTATTATTGTATCAATGTATGGTAGAATTGTGTATCCTAAATATGCATACTGAAAAGTCCGCGATGGCATAATATGTCTACATTAGTTACATATTAACTACCTATATCCATTTTAATACTTTAAAAAATTGCCAATTATAAAGCGGTAATGTAAAAGCTATTAACAAAAATACGGTATTAATCACTACATATTATAAAATAAAGTCCAACGCCCGTCCATAGATAAATAATTGTCATCAATGCGTATATGGTTGTATATCTAAGTTAACGCGGGCGAAGCTGCGGGCAACAGCTAGTTTGTGATAAAACTGTATTAAGATTCTTTTTCCTTATTTTACTTTTTTTATTCGCCATTTCAATTTAATAACTAGGTACTACACAAACTCAAGTATCTATTTATTTACACTAATTAAAGGTTTTGTATTGCAAACTAATTACAACTAAGAACAACAATTGTTAGTAAGTATTAAGTAGCTATATTATTTACACTGTGTCGTCTTATTTATTTAGACGTAATAATATAAAATGCGCGGTAACAACGTAGTCACGAGCAAAAGCGGCGCAGGTCCTACTTCGATGACGCCAGGCTGGGTACTGGCGCGACGTGGTGCGATGCGCGAGAGCCATTTTTATCTTTTTTTATTTTTCAAAAATTTTTAAAGTGACATAATAAAGATCTATCCAATCATTTCCACGTCATCCCCGTTTAGCAATTTAAACGTAAAAGTTTCATTAAAATTGAGTTACCCGAAGTCTCATACTACTCAATTTGCTTTTAAAATCGACGTTACTTTAGAATTTTTTTTGATCATGTAAAATGTTAAATATTGTATTTTTATCCAAAAAAATCCCTAGATCAAAGATGTATCTATACCCTATTTTTTATTATTATTTTAAAATGACGACTTCTATGAAAACACCTCGATCTAGAAACAACAATTTGGGATAAGGGGCCCTTAATACTGAAAACATTCACGTTTGGATTTTCCAAAAAAAAAAATTGTTTGAACGTTTTGTTTTACATTTGGCTGTGATTTGGCATTAAAAGACCATTAAATGCATATGAATGAATGTAAATACCAACTTTTCGACTATATACACGGTCACGAAGACCGCTGTTTTGGCTGCTTGTGTAGTTTATGGCAATTTTGCGAAAATTTGGATTATCTATACATAAAATCAAATAAAATTGGAGTGTCTGTTAGTAATATTAAAATAACCGCTTTATACTAAATGCATAGGGATGTACCTATGCATGGCACATATACTAAAATAGCATTTTTACAATTTTTGTCTGTCTGTTTGTTCCGGCCAATCTCTGAAACGACTGGACCTATTTTGACGGGACTTTCACTGGCAGATAGCTGATATTATAGGGAGTAACTTAGGCTACAAAAATAATCATATCAATCCGTATACGGCTGTAAATCTAAGTTAACGCGGGCGAAGCTGCGGGCAACAGGTAGTTCAGTATAAGATAGAGCTACATAATATAATGAATGTAAAATAACAATGTGTGAGTATAATCAATAAAGACATACAATGTAATATAGTCAATATTGGAACTATATGCATACGCGTAAAAAAAGATCCCATAAGTGGATTAAATAACAAGTCCAAGGTAATATGTACCACGTAGTTCAGGACGGAATGGTAGATAGTAGATACATTTTTATATGAACATCTCTTTTGCATCGTTCTGATAAATAAAAACCGGCCAAGTGCTAGTCGGACTTGCGCACGAAGGGTTCCGTACCATTACATAATATACAACATTAGACACTTTAACAAAAAATATGAAAAAATTTTATTTTGAAAAAATGTTTAAAAAAATATATATTTGAGTTGATTGAATGAAAGGTAAATTGCTGTTTACGATTTGTGACCTATTAAAAAAAACTACTCACTAGATCTCGTTTAAACCAATTTTCGGTGAAAGTTTACATGGTAATGTACATCATATTTTTTTTTTAGTTTTATCATTCTCTTATTTCAGAAGTTACAGGGGGGGACACACATTTTACCACTTTGGAAGTGTCTCTCGCGCAAACTATTCAGTTTAGAAAAAATGGTATTAGAAACCTCAATATCATTTTATTAATTTAAAGTACTCAACTAATAACAATCACTTTAGAAATGAGTGAGAGACTAAAAACAACACAAGTGATGCAGGTAACTTGCGCGCCTTACGCCTTCCTTTTTTTTTCTTTTACGCCGGGAAATGCGCTGAGGCATCTCGCCTGGGGAGTGGGTCTTCCCAGGCGGGTATGTGGGACTCGCTGCGCCCGAAAGATGGTAAGTGGACGCAGCTCTACCCACTAAAAACCGGCGAGTGCCACCAGTGCCGGCTTGGTGAGGTGCCCCGGATCTGTTAAGCTAACAGGGCACCTCGACGGCTAGTCAGTCCCACAAGGGACCGACACCACCTCCACAGAAGGGTTGTCCCGCACCCCAGAACAACCCCTCCCAACGTCGGGACAGTACAAAGGGGTGAAGTTCCCATCCTCGCCCCTTGCCCCGTGCTCTTTTGTCCCCTCTTCTTATAAGAGGGGTACAAAGAGCCCCCTCGGCTCAATTAGCGTCGGTCAAGGTGCCGACTCACCCTAGGCTATTGAGCCCCACCGCCACGACAAGGCCTGAACCATGGTGGGGCCTTATGCCTTCCTAGCATGTGCTATCCTGATTATCCTGATCAGGATATTGGAACAAACTTATTAAATTATTGTACTGTCATCGGTCCTTCAAAAGTGTGTAAAGTTTCAATTTAATCTGACGTCTTAAAGTGGGTCAAAATCAAGTCTAAAGGTGTCGGTTACATACATACATACAATCAGGTGAAGCTAATATAAAGCGTTTAAAAATAATCATCATCAACCCGGACACGGAACGCGGGCGAAGCTGAGGGCAACAGCTAGTTATTCCTAAACTAGTGACAATAATATACTACATCCGACTAATTCTCGCAGTTTAGTTTTCTGAAGGTTTCACTTCTACCGCGTGTGAACGTGTTCTCTTTTTACTTTATGCAAAGTGCATTTTTATTATGCCATTCATAACTTATCACCGAAAAAGGAATTTGAAAATGCAGACGGTTTATGTAACCTAGCAGCACTAGAATAAATCAATAATAAGTAAAATACACACATTTTCTTTGTGTAGAACCAATTTATATAACTCTCTTACGAGTATAGTGTGGAAATGCTCGTATGTTCGAGAAAGTTCCAGTAACCATTTCTAGATAACAAAGTATTCATCTAGAAACCAGAGTACGCTTTTATACAAAATTTATTTCACGTGCTCCGAATACAACCACATAACAGTTTTATCAAATCTGGTTTGCGATGTGTTATAGAGGTTAAAAAAATGTTTGAGGTTATGTGGTCGCTCTATACAATATGTTTAGGCACCTAAAATAACACCAGGCGGGTGGGTATATGGGACTCCCTGCGCCCGAAAGATGGTAAGTGTACACAGTTCTACCCACTAAAACCCTGCGAGTGCCACCAATGCTGCCTTTGGGGAGGTGCCTAGGATCAGTTGAGCAACAGGGCACCTCGACGGCTAGTCATTCCTCCAAGGGACCGACGCCACCTCCTCAGAGGGGTTGTCCCGCAGCATAGAATAATTGCATTGAATAACTCAGAACAACCCCATTGCACTGTCCCAACGTCGGGACAGTGCAATGGGGTGAAGTTCCCATCCTCGCCTCTTGTCTCCCCGGTTCAATTTGCTTTGCCAAACGTGCTGAGTTCACCTTAAATTATTGAGTCCCACCGCCACGACAAGGCTTGAACCTTGGTGGGGATCCGTGATAATTTAAAATCTTATAAAGAATAAATATATTCAATGCCAAGTCTACACGAAACAGGTCCAACAGACCGACCGACGAATAGTGACATGAACGTCCATGTATATAAATATAGCTCGTGTTGGGCAATGACGTATACATGTTTAAAATAACAAAAGTTTATTCAACTGTGCCGAATTGATGGGCAAGACAGTTCACAGTGAAATGACTCCGTCTCTTGTTTGTCAAGATGGTGTAATTTTGGTCCATCGAGACATGAGCGATGTTTGGGCACGGCACAAAAGGGGCCAGTTTTGTGTAATTGGCTCATAGTTCGCACAGGCGATGTTGACGATGTGGATTATCTATTTGCCTCTTTCAAATAACATATTGATCTGCCCAGGGGATGACAATCGCAGAGCTAAGTGACATGTCGGTGTTATTACGTTCAAGAAGGTTAGCAATCGCAGTATGACAAAACAGAATCCTTATAGGATCAGTCTATTGTCCGTCGGTGTTTATCTAAAAAAATCTAGAGAATACTTCCTATGGACATAGGATTCGCGGAAATAAACGGAAAAAATAATGGTCTCACAACATAAAAAAATCTGAAAGCCGTCAATATGATGTTATCTCTACTAATATTATAAAGAAGTATGTGAGTTTGTGGGGTTCTGGGGGTAATCTCTGGATCCACTCAATCGATTTTTTTTTCTTCTTCTTTCTCTTTTTTTCTTTTCTTCTTATTCTTTTACCAATACCAAATCCTTCTTTTAAAAAAGAAAATTCTTTGACCAATAGCAAGCCACATTATTTATGAGTGTCATAGTCTATAAAAATGATAAACATCTGTCCAGGTACGGCTGTATTTCTACGTTAACGCAGGCGAAGCTGCGGGCAACAGCTATAGTATGACATAAAAAACCCGTTTTCGGAAAACTTGGCTTTATAATGACCAGCAACACGGTCGTCATCGATTTTTCATTTTCGACCTTACGAGTTCAAAGTCATCCAATCATCCTCCTTGAAGCCTTTATACAAAAACCTCGACTTCCGTACAGGAAACGAAGAAAGGTCACATTGCGCGGGATCAGCGGTTATATGGCGTTGCGGAAGCACTTGTATTTTGTGCAGTACCGACTGATGACCTTGAGTCATTCTAGAAATATCCGCTGATGATTATGACTTTATCACGGCTCGATGATTAAACACTCGAGTTATGCGTGTAGCTGCTACATTTTGCGTAAAGTGTTGTTTCCTATTCTCTTTACCGCTTACCTATATCATTTTCTTAATTATTTTATGTAGAAGTTCGACGGTAACTGAAGCTGGTAGCTCGTTGAAGTGGCAGTGGGCTGGTCACACACTCAGGGGAGTGGATGGGGCAATAAGGTTCAAGAGTGGAGGCCGCGTTTAGGTAGATGAAGTGTTGGTCGGCCATTGACCAGGTGACAAGGGATCGGTCGTCTTCGCGTTAATTGAGGGAGGCATATGTTCAGCAGTGGACGGATAAAGGCTGATGATGAGGGTTCGACGAATATGACAGTACCGAAGTGGTAAAAATTGTCGATTACCATATATTCTGACCAACTTACCACAGGCCTGGGTAAACGTAAATTGTACACTGATGAATATTTTATCTTATACTTTATTTATGAGTAAACACTCTGACGTCGTGCTGTTTTTATTGATGTCATTTTAGAGGACACTTGTTTTACTTTTGGTTTCTAAGTGGGAGGGCCTGGGGGAGGAATTCTGCACAGATCGAGCGTAAAGAAATTGTTCGTTATGTCTTCCCTCCAATGAAACTTCCATGAAATTGAGAGATTGTTGGTTTCTTGAATGCGCTAATCTTAGAACTACTATCTGATTTGAATAATACATATTTAAACATGTATGACACATTTTTTTTTTGCTTTTCTAGGCATTTTATTTTGATGGATTTTATTTCAATTTTAGGGCGAGTGGAACCGCGGGCTATACAGTATATTATATGTACATTAAATACTTTCCTGTAACAAGAATAACATAACTACAGATGTGTAGTTTGCATCTGATTCGCAATTAGCCCGAGAGAAGCCGCAGGCGATGTTAGTATATAATGAGAAAGAGCATTGTTTACACAACTCCTCAACCGTACACTATTATTAACCGTTCTACGCATCGAATACTTGAATAATATTATCTTATACTCAATAGAGAAATACGTGTTAAAAATAACGTTTTTGTTATAGTGAACTTTCAAGGATCGCGGCTTATGAGTTTTAGTTGCGGTAAGTATCCGAAACTTCAGACGTGTAAAAATCTTGATAAGCCGCTATAAAATCCGTAAAAGTTGTTTCATTATATTACAATTCGCGCTCAACGTTAGAAATTGACACTTTTGTATAGGTTTTATCTCGTTACTTGAATATACAACACATGAATGGGGTGCGTATTGTGTATGGGCGACGCTAACCACTTACCATACGTGACGGTAGACGACTAGTCTACCCGTTTGGCTATTTTTTTTTATAGAAGAGAAGGCAAACGAACAGTCGGTTCACCTGATGGTAAGTAAAAGCGAAATCCACAGACACCTGCTACACAGGTGCGTTGCCGGCCTTTCAAATATGAGTATGCTCTTTTCTTGAAGGTCCCTAAGTCGTATCGGTTCGCAAAACACAGTAAGTGGCAGCTGATTCCATATATTCGTCGTGTGAGGCATGAAATGCCGTAAAAATCTAGTTGTTGTGGATTTATGAACATCGAGATGGTGACGGTGAAATTTGGAGCTTTTACGCGATGTTTTGTGGTGGAATTGTGGTGGTTGTGCTATCCAACTAATATATCCAGGACATATCCAGGTGAAACGACTGTCCATTTGCACCCTCATCTATAAAAAAAAATTAGAAGTCGCTTGTAAATGGTCAATGACGCTGTGAAGTTAATTCGTCGCCTATCCTGTGAAGCCTTAGCGAAAAGCAAGATCTTTTAGGTAATAATAAAAAACAATATTTTTTATCAAATCTGTTTTCTAATGTTTGCGCGAATTTACTCATAATGAAACATGGTCGGCCACGGATCGGTTGGCCGATGGTTAAAGAGTGGAGGCCACGTTTAGTCGAAGTGTTGCTCGACCATTAACCAGGTGGGAAGACGATCTCCGTGCAGTGGCCGGTCCGTGTTAGCCGCCAGTGTCGAGGGATCGGCCGTCTTGGCGTTCATTGAAGGAGGCGTTCAGCAGTGGACGAATAAAGGCTGATGATGATGATAATGAAACAATATTTACAGTCTTCCCTGGACTATGGTTACATAAAGTATCCAAAACATTGGGCACGTAAAAATCTTGTTAAGCGATAATATCCGTAGGAAGTGGTTACGTTATAATCAAATATTTTTATTTCTAAATCCACCAGTTCTAATTTTATATCAGTAACGATCATCGAGACTGAGATGAGTCTAAACTCTAAACTCTTGAACTCTAAATACCGTACCTATATTTATTCAAACTAAAAAGACGCTTAGGCTTTTTACTAGAATCGTGTAACGCATCATTTAGTAACTTATTTTTTTCTCGCGATGTGAATGACCTCTAATGTCACACGAATTGATGCCACATGCCACTTGAAATTATAATGGCTTAGGTTCAAGTTCAAATTTCACATTTGAAATAGAGTAGAGCGTCTTTTTGAAAATATCTAATTTTCCTATTTTCATACAACAACAACAAAAACTTAACAAATAACAAAACAACAACAACATTCTATAACAACATTTAAAAAAAGAAAAAAATATTTTTATGACATCTAGTTATAAAAAAAACGGAATGAAGTTTTTATTTTATGACACAGTCATATTAAAGTTAGTCCAAAAAAGTATAAAAGCTTATTTATACCTACATAAAAAGACACTGTTTCGAGGAACAGATATTATAAAAATCCCCAGAAACAAAATGCCTCAATCACGAAAAGATTTTAAACTGGTGGTTCTGGAAATTATCGACCAACAAATTACTTTTAACCTTAATTATATTAATATAGATATTATAATAAGTATAGAAGTATAAACTCCGTGCCATACGATTATGCATAGCGTGGATATTCCTTACGATTAACGACAGAGCCAAAACGTAGGTTTTCATTAACTTACGCCTATAAACTCCACCATAAAGGAGCTTTTTATAGCAATTTTTTTTTTAAATTGCTAATGGCTGAGATTAGCTGGTGATAGATAATAACGATGCTCATGTTATCGATTTTCCATATAAGATTTTATCATTGTTAATAAGATTTTATCATTGTTAATAAGATATTTTTCCTTTACTGTTAAGTATTCATAGCATTTCTAGAAATCTTAACAAACCCCGTTATTATCAGTTTTTTTTTAACTACAATTGCTTTCAGTGTTTTTAATGAGAAGGTAAAAAAAATCTTTAAGTAATCAATCACTATGTAAATAGCCATATTCCTCATCCGAGGACATATCCAACATTTTTATTAATTACTACATTAATTAATATTATCTAATCTTTTCTACAAAACTCCTAGTATTAATTATTAAGGTCGGTTATCCGAATGGTGCCAACTGTCAGTATTGAGGGTCTGACATACGTCATCAGAGATAAGGCATGTAGTTCAGATTGCGGGTGATAATTTAATAAAACGTACTTTTCGGCCTCTTGCGTAAGTGTACAGTTTAAATGAATGAGCGTTATTGAAAGGTTAATGAGTATATTAACAAATCAATGATTATTTTAATTTCAACACAAGACGCAGTATAAAAGCGAGCTAGGAAAGCAATTTATTATACACAATATTTATATTATTTCAGCCTTGATGATAATTATTTTAAAGGCAATGTCAGTGATAATAGGGCATTCGGCATTAGACTGGTGAAAGAATTTTCAAACAGATGATTAGTTTCAAAGACTATCACACACCTACATACATCCAAACTTAATATTAATTCATAATAGACTAGCTGTTGCTCGCAGTTTCGCCCGCGTTAACTTAGATTTACAGCCGTACCCGGATGGACGATGATTATTTTTATAGCCTAAGTTACTCCTTATAATATCAGCCATCAGTCAATGAAAGTTCCATCAAAATCGGCCCAGCCGTTTCAGAGATTAACCGGAACAAACAGACAGACAGATAAAAAATAAAAAAATGCTATTTTGATATATTTGCCGTGTATACATACATAATATGTATTTAGTAAAAAGCGGTTATTTTTATATTACAACAATCAGACACTCCAATTTTATGTATGTGCCGCAGTGGACGGACAAAGGCTGATGATGATGATAGATTTAGTAACAAAGAAGTGATGAAACGTTCTTTGTAGTTATGACAGTGTATTTCGTTCCTTGATAGACGCGCACAATCTTAGTTTCGTAAATACGTCGACCACGTGGTGAACAAAGAAAGCGTTGGCAAAGATCACGTGTCGAAATCGAGCGGCTATTTAAAGGCGCGTGAATGTAGTACAAGTGTCAAGTTCAGAGCGGCCATAGGGTAAGATTGAGTACCCCAAGGTCGAGGGTAAATCATAGAGAATGTCAATGGTGAATTATTATCAACTAATTCTTCATCAGCATCAAGTAGCTTTAGCAAGGATATTTCTTAACTTTAAATGAATGCTAAAACGGCCAATCTACTCGCGTCCAGCTTAAGGCCATTGCATGTTCACACCTTCAAATAAATACCAAGATAAATCGAGTAGCGAAAATTAGAATTCGATCCTTCCTAGATTTCCAAATGAACTGTCCATCTCCCTAATTATCCCGAATTAGGCCAAACTATAACTCAAAAAATTTACTCAGGTTCGGATTATAAATAATTTTAAATACTAGGTAAATCACAAGGTCGCCGCAAATTTGAGAATCTGCGTCACTTCTGCCCTTGATAGGTTTTTAAATTGAATGGCAGATGCCAGCAGACAAACTGAAAATATATATAACTAGCTGGTGCCCACGGCTTCGCTCGCGTTAGAAAAGATTTACAGCCGTAACCGTGAGCCGAGTGATAATGATTATCTTTGTAGCCTTAGTTACTCCTTGTAACACCAGCTATCTGTCAGTGGAAGTCCCGTCGAAATCGGCCCAGCCGTTTTAGAGATTGGCCGGAACAGACAATGAGTGAGACAAAAAAATTGTAACAAATGTTATTTTTGTATATGTACCTTGTTTACACCCATATGCATTAATAAAAAGCGGTTATTTTAACGTCTTGGCGATCATTGAAAGATTCTTATACTTAGCCAGGAAAGGGAAAAGTTTCGGTGATGATGATGATGAATTTCGTTTACATTACATTCCCCGGTAGGCAATACATAAAAGCGGACCGATCGCGAAAGCTTAGGTGCGAATCCGATACGAGTAGACACAAACCCAGATCGCGCTAACAGCGGTAGCACTACGCTACCGCTAGATTGCTTGGGCACCGCGCGTGGCTCGCCTCCCTCTACAGAGGGAGGGATGAGGGCCGGCCCTCATGATGATAGGTTAAATTCAACCGTAAAAGATTCGTCAACCGTATCGGATTTGACTAGTCCAAATCCTGCTCTCCCGAGCAGCGCGCGCGATGAACCGCGCCCCACAGTTCGAATATTTCTTAAGTGAGCCATCTGTTCACTTACTGTACCGATTGAGCTTAAAGGCCATCAGGCCGAAAAGACTAGCCCTTCCGAAAAAAAGTTGCCTGGGCTAGTTGCAGGTAAATGGTTTATATTCAGTGACTCTGACCACTTACCATTAAGTGGCAAGCCTGCGTGTTGAAAAAGAAAATAATCTATAATTCAAAACTACGTCATGTCACCACCTAATAAATTAATAATTTTCGTACATATCTTAGTACCAATATAGTGTCCATGTACAATTTGGCCGATGACTCACCGCTGGTTTGATGACCTGACTCACTGTACATTGACATTTCTGCCATAGAGTAACGGTACTTGCTTGCTTATAAACTACAATGTTATTATAAACAATATTGTTGTTGTAAATAAAAATGTTTGATAACAACAATACGATGAAATCCGTGAAAGTTGTTTCATTATAACAACAACATAAATAAAGATCAACATTCGCTACTATCGACATTTAGTTGACGAATGACGTGACGGCAGACGGCGTGACGCAACTGTGTAAAACTCCTCTATTTTATTCCATATTTCATTAGGGATTTGATTAATTATGATTATTAATATGGTAATGCGAGTGGCTTTTACACACAGAAAAAAAGGGGATCAGCCGTCTTCGCGTTTATCGCAACGCCTGCGTCATTTAACGGAGACTGATGCAGGATGAAGACGACCCAGCACTTGATAATTTAAACTATAAATGTATGCGTTAATGATAACACAATTATCTATACAAGTTTTTACAGTCTCCCCACCATGGTTCAAGCCTTGTCGTGGCGGTGGGGCTCAGTAGCCTAAGGTGAACCCAGCACCATGGGCGAAGCCAAGTGAACCGAGGGCCTGCTCTTTGTACCCCCTCTTACAAGAAGAGGGGACAAAAGAGTAGGAATGGAGAAGAGGCGAGGCTGGGAATCTCACCCCATTGCACTGTCCCGACGTTGGGAGGGGTTGTTCTGTGGTGCGGGACAATCCCTCTGTGGAGGTAGAGTCGGTCCGTTGTGGGACCGACTAGCCGTCGAGGTGCCCTGTTGCTCAACCGATTCGGGGCTCCTCACTAAAGGCATTGGTGGCACATACACGCCTGGGGAGTCCTACCTCCCCCGCGGGATGCCTAAGAGCATTTCCCGGAGCGGAAAAGAAAAAAAAAGTTTATACATTCTAATTTATAGTAAAATTTATGACCACTCATAAAATATTGTAAACCTTCATGTCCAACATTGGACGGAGACAGATGCTGACGGTGTTATTAGACTTAAATAACCGAAACTTGATATAACGAGGAAAACGTCCTAAAATATTAATTTAAGCGCTTGACGATGACAATGCGGTCATTTACAAAAATGTCCTGTCCCATTGTTCTTGAATATGTCTTTATTTATTCCTAGATGTTCGTTCGAACATAACTTTGCGTTGGCATTAGAGATTAGTTCCATTCCTTTACAATAACTATTTTGACGGCCCGGCCGTTTGGTCGAGTAGTCAGGCTACTACACTTCAGCAAGCGGTCACGAATCCGTGCAGATCTTTTATGATAAATATATTTACCTGGTGATAAGTGGTCGACGTCGCCCATGAAAATAAACCAGTTTACCTGGTACGAGCCCAGGCAACTCATTTATGTGCTGCCTATCCTGAGACGGGAGAAACAAGCAAGATGGTGGTACACATACAGCAAGGGGCGCGGTACAGCGCATCCCTCCCACCGGATACCCCTCTGGGTAATCAGGTGACTGAGGATTCACTGAGACTGAGGTAAGATTGATCACAAAATTTAAGTTAGTGTCCTGGTTTACCGGCGCCAAAACACCTGGCATTGAGCCAGGTATTGTTATGTGGAAACGAACAGCCGAGCAGTCCCCCTTTAGAGGAGGAGTCTGGCCTTTTCGCCGGGGCCAGCCTGTCGCCGAGGGTCCTGCGTTGCCTGCATGATCCGGGACTCTCATAAAAGGCGGCTGAGGGCACTTGCAGCGGTTTTAGTGGGTAACGCATCTCCAAGTGCGAACCCCACACACGGCTAGGTTTAAAACTCACCCCGGTCCTAGTTATGGTTTGGTCTGTTATGTGGTCCTTTAAATACTGACGTGCATATGAGGAATTTATTAACACGAGGCAGGCGACCGATCATCATATTGCATATATTGTTATTGCTCGTCAAATATTCCTGACTAGATGTTGCCGTAGCTTCGCCCGCGTTAACTTAGATTTACAGTCGTACCCAGATTGATGATGATTATTTTTATAGCCTAAGTTACTCCCTATAACATCAGCTAAATGCCAGTGAAGGTACCATCAAAATCGGCCCATCCGTTTCAGAGATTAGCCGGAACAAACAGACAGACAGACGGACAGACAGATAGAAAGACTATTATATATAAGACAGATACAGACACTCCAATTTTATTTCTCTGTGTAGACATATAGATTATAGAACTAGATCACACTGAGGATCTTTAAGAGGGCCCTTTGACTTATCAGGAACGTCTGGTTGACGGGTGGGTGGGATCCCGGTTAACCACAGCTTTGATGTGTTCCGGGATAAGGGCCTTCAAATAGTGTAATTATTGGCACCGAGGCTTGTTATCTTAGGTTTTAGAATAGACAAGACATGCATGAGTTGCCTGCCACATCTTTGTTGTGACGTGTTTATGTTTACGGGCGAAGCTGACATCTTTTCTTGCTTGAAACTCGGCCATTTTGGATTTTTTTTCTCCCTTGATATAAAACTCGTATTAGTCCATCGCTGGACGTCCGCATCTTCCAAAGGCGTTCTTCGTCTTTAACCCAGTTACCATGTTATATTAACAAATGTTTTTTTACAATCAAATACTTTGCCCTAATACCTCATTGTCAGTGCTCAGTAGCTATTATACGGATTTAAAAATTGTACAAGTGGGTCGACTGTATCTAGGCCAAAATGCAAGCCAGGTCAAAGGCGCTCCGATTGTGTCGCAATCATGATACTTTTGTCTTATTTAGCTAAGTGTTTATGGTACATTCTAGATTAAACTGCCATCAAGGTCCGCCGGACAGTTTAGAGAATTAAGTAATGTAAGCTTCAATATATTAAATAAATTGAAATTTATAATATAATAATTAATAATTCATTATTAGTCATTGCGTCCATTATTTATATTATAATATATTGTTGAAGTTCTCATTCACTTCCCTGAGAACTTCAACAATATAATATAATTATTATTTTTAGGGATCGGTCATCGTGGCGTTTATTGAAAAAGGATAAAGGCTGATTGATGATGATGTTTAAAACTAAAAAAATCTATTGCTTTATAATTATTGTTTGAACACTTTAATTTTCGGAACAACCAGTTTAAAAAAAATCTTTTTTGCATTCGAATTATTGAGGAAGGTTTATAGGCTATTTATTTTAGTGTTCTGGCGGGCAAAATATAGTATAGTATTATATAACGTGTAAAGGGATGGGTGTTCTACTTTCAACTACCCTTGAAAAATTACTATAATTAATTTATTCAATGCAAGAAATAGACATAATATGCTGTAAGTTGTGTAAACAAATTTAGAAATTAAATATGCTTCATATAGACGAAAGGTGAAAATTCTACAGTCTTACACTCACATATATTATAATAGCATTAGACATTTTAAAATGTGTAACTTAACACGCAACTTTCTCTTCTAAATTGTCTACAAACACGACTTGGTGTGAAATAATTTTGAAATTTAATATCGCAACATAAATGATAACTAGCGTGAACCATCGTTACCTGTGAGCAATGTTACAAACACTTAAAATATAGACAATCATAGTAATCATTAAAATCAACTAAACGCCAAGACTGCCGTTCCCCCGCCACTCCCATCTAACTACATATACACTACAACACTACTGCTTAGGACATAGAGTATAGACAATATCGACATTATAAAATATCGATAGTTAAATGCAAATCGAATTATCGACTATCGATACCTAATTTAAAAGATACGTTTTGGAGTAGAGCAGTCAATATAAAAATATCTATAAGATTTCTGGGTCACGAATCAAGATGTCCTTAGGGTGGGAGGGAAGAGGGAAAGTGGGCGAGACTCAGAGGAGGGGGTATTGCGTGCCCGATTGAAGTGTAACCTTAAACTTTTTTAAATAATGATAGGGATCTGAACTAACATTATAGAAACAGAGAGAATGAATTAGTTTTTTTGTATTTTCGTTTGTAATGGATAACTTGTTAAAAAATTTATTATTTGTTCTCTGTTTCAATTTTGAAGTTTAAAAAATCTGAAGTCGAAAACGTTTATTTTTGGCGGGTGAAACGGCGGGATCAGCTAGTAATAATTATTAAAGTAGACAGTGTCATTGGTATGATTATCTCTGCGATTGTTAGGTTGCTTGCTCAGCGTGACAATTACGACAAAGTCCCTTCATGTGAACGTTTTTTTAAATATATTATTTGGATAGGCAAACAGGCTGACGTGCAACCTGATGGTAAGTGGTCGACGTCGCCCATGAACATAAGCTAGTTTACCTGGAACTAGCCCAGGCAACTCATTTTTTTTCCCCACCATGGTTCAGGCCTTGTCGTGGCGGTAACCTAGGGTGAGCCGCTGCACCTTGGGCGAAGCGATTTGGGCCGAGGGGGCTATTTGTACCCCTCTTATAATAAGAGGGGACAAAAGAGCGGGGGGAAAGGGGTGAGGATGGGAACCTCACCCCATTGTACTGTCTCGACGTTGGGAAGGGTTGTTCTGTGGTGCGGGACAACCCCTCTGTGGAGGTGGCGTCGGTCCCTTGCGGGACTGACTAGCCAACGAGGTGCCCTGTTTGTTTACTAGATCCGGGGCACCTCACCAAAGGCGGCACTGGTGGCACTCGCCGGGTTTTAGTGGGTAGAGCTGCGTCTCCTTACCAGGCGCAGCGAGTCCCACATACCCGCGTGGGGAGACCCACTCTCCCGCGGGATGCCTCAGAGCATTTCCCGGCGTTAAATATAAAAAAATAAATTAAAAAGAAGGCAACTCATTTTTAATATGTTGCCTATCCTGAGACACAAGATGGTCTCTGTGCCAGTAATTAACACTGTCTTGCCCTTCCCTCCGAAACACAACAAATCTATTTCACTGTAGAAACAAGCAAAATGGGGACACGGTACAACGCAACCCTTCCACCGGTAAAACTATGGTTTAGACTTTAGATATTCGTATAGATAAAAGATATAGAATCCCATAAAAATGTAAATGATGAATGAAATTATGAAATATAGTTGTTACTTGCGGTTTTACCGGTCCCCAAATAAATAAACTTTCAAAATAAACGGCTCTCAAATGCAACATTATAATTTTTCGAACTAATGGTTCCGGTGATTAGAATGTCCAAACTAACAAGCTCTTCATCATCAACATGGTCACTTATACCTATTTTCCACATACGAGGAAAGTGTTGTTCGCCAAAGTTCACCTGCGCTGGTTCAATGCGGGATGGTGAACTTCACACACTTTCAAATACTTTTAATCTCATCAGGCTTCAGTTTCCTCTCGATGTTTTCCTTCACCGGTCGCTAAAACTAAACTAAACTCTTCAGCATACTAGATATAATAAATAGATATAATAAAGATATATAAATATAATAAATAATATAAATAATAAAGTTATATAATATATAATATAATATATAGTAGATATAATAAAGTTAAATAAAATAGGTGTCGATAAAATTTCGTCCCTCACTTGTTAATACTTTATTTTTCGGAATGATCTATGCTAACGGCCCAAACGCCCTAATGCTACATCGGATTAGTGATTTGGCTCACTTTTGAGCACTTTCACTCAGGTCTCATCATAATATGGAAAATCAGTAACAGAATTTAATTAAATCGTTAAAAATATATGTGAAACACTAAGCTTTACTCAAAATCTAGTATTTGTCGGCCAAGTATTGTCAACATCATAGGTTTCCATTTAGTAAAATATTTAGTTCCACCTGTCACCACGTCATACTCTTTTTTGCCAAGCAGTACCTGATTTTGATACTTGGGATGTCAATTGATTTGTTATTGTAGTATATAATAATATACCTAGTGTAATTTTTTACTTTCAAATAAATAACGTATTTTAGAACACTTATTAAGAGAATTAGTTTAACGTCACAGTATCAGTATCAGGTACTCTCCACCATGATTCAAGTCTTGTGGTGGCGGTGGGGCTCAGTAGACTAAGGACCAGCACCTTGGGCGCTGCAAATTGGCCGAGGGAGGTACCCGGTGGCCAGAGACCACATATATTTCACCACTGTAGAGAGTGGGCGCCACCGGCTACACGTGTGTAGCGCGTCTATAATCTATACTAATATTATAAAGCTGAAGAGTTTGTTTGTTTGTTTGAACGCGCTAATCTCAGGAACTACTGGTCCGATTTGAAAAATTCTTTCAGTGTTAGCAGCCCATTTATCGAGGAAGGCTATAGGCTATATAACATCACGCTGTGACATATAGGAGTTGAGTAACGCGGGCGAAGCTGCAGGCATCAGCTAGTACAAAATATATGAAAAAGATTGTGGCGAGTGGCCGGGCGCCCGTTTGCGCCGAACCTAAAACGAACGGAAGGATCATATTCTATCTGTCAGCATATTCTCGGAGTTAGAATTACTCGGTAGGTAGCCGGTTCGATACGTAAACGTTTTTAACATTTATCAATAATTCTATATTGATAAATGTTAAAAACGGCTATGCAACACATAATCTTTATCTTTATAGGTACATACATTCCGACGATATTTAAAGTTATTGAAATATTTTAATACTGACCGACAGGGAGGTAAAACAATCAGGCGAACAAAAATTATGACCTTTATACTTCTGGAAGTTAGTTTGAAATACCCTTGAATAATAAAATACCTTTTAAAACTTCTATTTTTTTAGAATACTCAGTTTTTTTTTTCACTTTTTATATAGAATAAATTCCTTATGCTAAAGTCCGCTCAAGTCTTAATAATCTGTATCCTAAAGAAAACAATGTTAAAGAATTCAAATATTAAAGGCGTGCTATCCATTCTGGATAATCTATTTTAAACAACTAAACCTCGGGCATGTGTTTTAAGTTTTGTAGACTTCGTTGTATACCCACTGTATGGATCATTGATCTAGCGACTCTACGTCTGAAATCTGAATTAATATGAAATAAGTTTTTTTTAAAGCCCCGGATCGTAAGATGTAAACGATGCTCCACCATGGTTCAGACCTTGTCGTGGCGGTGGGGCTCAGTAGCCTAGGGTGAGCCCAGCACCTTGGGCGAAGCCAATTGAGCCGAGGGGGCTCTTTGTACCCCTCTTATAAGAAGAGGGGACAAAAGAGCAGGGGGCAAGGGGTGAGAATGAGGTGAGGTTCATTGTACTGTCCCGACGTTGGGAGGGGTTGTTCTGAGGTGCGGGACAACCCCTCTGTGGAGGTGGCGTCGGTCCCTTGCGGGGCTGACTAGCTGTCGAGGTGCCTGTTAGCTTAACAGATCCGGGGCACCTCACCAGGGCGGCACTGGTGGCACTCGCCGCGTTTTAGTGGGTAGAGCTGCGTCCATTTACCATCTTTCGGGCGCAGCGAGTCCCACTTACCCACCTGGGGAGACCCACTCCCCAGGCGGGATGCCTCAGAGCATTTCCCGGCGTAAAAGAAAAAAAAAGACGTAAACGATTACGCCAGTCTCTTCATATTATAAAACAGTTTTTGTTTAACAAACTGGCTCAGAAGCCAGTCTCGTATAAAAATACAAGAAATTATAATTTCATATTAGTTATTTTAGTGACCAAAATATGTCGATCCGAAATAGGAGATATAAAAAGAACTTAAAAAAATTCTATGCCTGGAATAGAGGTCCAACAATGTCCAACATAGCACTTTACTTTTGGAATTTATTAGGCCTAAGCTAGGTGTATTGGGCATAAATTTATAAAGGCCCACATAGCATTTTTATTTTTGGAGTTTATTGGGCCTACATCAAGTTATCGGGCCTACATT
The DNA here is from genome assembly GCA_963853865.1 of Helleia helle. Classification (NCBI taxonomy): domain Eukaryota; kingdom Metazoa; phylum Arthropoda; class Insecta; order Lepidoptera; family Lycaenidae; genus Helleia; species Helleia helle. The sequence goes on along the minus strand of OY971433.1, from coordinate 9,352,098 downwards.
CATAAAAGGCTATATTCTTAGGACTTAATTGGGCCTACTCAGACCAAACTCCCGCAGATCCCAAAATCTGGGAAGCTAATTATCAAATTATTTTAAAAACAATGACACAAAACCGATTAATTCAGGATCCTGAATTATTCTGTAAAGCAACACGTACACAATCGCCTTTGTTCGACTTTTTATGTTTTTTGGCCATATACAGCCATTGTATCTACTTGTAAACTGGGTTATGATTGCAAACATTTATTATTATCTGTACCAACGTATTTGAACTGTATTTTTAGTGATATAAAAACTATTTTGAGCACAGATAACGATTGCGCATTTTGCACATAAAAAAAAGTGTTTTGTATTCTGTGAGAATATCAATAGAATATTTTTAAATGTATTTAAATTTTATGGATTGGTTTTATAACAAGTCTTATATGGTCAAGCTTGTCAGAGATATCAAAATATCATACATAGGTTCTAAGATAGGGTTTTTACTAGAAGCTTAAAATTAGGAACAAAATTATAGTAAAAAAAATCTTAAAATTAATTTTAATCATTAATATTACACAATTATATTCAGTTCCTAACCTACTGTAAAATCTATTCAGATCGGTGACTTAATGGATTAATTAATATATTATAAAAAACTATATTAGGTACTCACCTCATAGACATTGGGATGCCATACTTTTGTTAAAAACCTAATTGTGGGTGGAGAGTATGGGTACGTTGGAGGAAATTTCATATGTGCCTGTAACAAAAAAATTAATGTCATTTTTTTTTCGAAATGTCTAAGCTAATGAATGAAAAGTTTGGTGGTAAGCCCCTATTGATTTTTATATGATTGCCCTCAGCCAAAAGTGGAGTCTTTGACCACAAGGCCTCCTGTCTTCGGGTTTGTTTCTTTGGCGGGTGGAGTGGTACCCCAGGCGGACTACCCCTACCGGGCAGACTCAATGTCCAATGAGGTTATGACCCGGTAGATGGCACCTCCGCTGGCGGAGTGTGCTCCAGTATCGCTGGTGCTATATAATATCATACACATACAATATTATATGATAAGCCTAACTACATAGGATGTTTCCCAAGTTCTGGAAAATAGTGTTATAATTTAATTAGGCAGAAATAATAGACAAGGTGCCAGACAAGTCTTGACACATTTATGCAACTATCTAGTGCAATATTGTTCAATCTAATTTACGGCCGTTTTCAATAACCTATGTATCATTAGTTTTTTTTTTTTTTTTTCGGAAGACTTTTCAGCCTGATGGCCTTTAAGCTCAATCGGTACAACCATTAGTGTTCGACTGATAATTAAATGTGTTGTATTAGCACTGTTTTTGTAACTATAAAAGACATTAAAATCTCAACGAGCAATAAATTTTTTTCGTGGAAAAAAAGGTGTAATTTTCTGATATTTTCACACCTTCCTTCCACAAAATGTTAGTTACATAATATTATTATATCTGTATATTCCGTATGATTGTGTTTAATAAAAATCATGAAGTAGGTACTCATTTATCTGTTGTTTACAACTTTTGTGTTGAATATCAGTATTATTAGTTATTCATCATCATTATCATCAGCCTTTATCCGTCCACTGCTGAACATAGGCCTCTTTCAATGAACGCCAAGACAACTGTTCCCTGGTTAATGGCCGACCAACACTTATTTAGTTATTACTAAGTAATGTATAATTTTATATTTGAAACTATATAGGTGCATTATCTAATAATAATATGTATTTAGATTAAATTTTATAACTCGTGAGCTTTAAGCAAACATTAAAACAATCAATCCCCAGCCTTTTCATTCAAAAATATTGTTAAAGAGCGTTTGTGTGGTTTTAGTAAAAGATTTCATGGAAGATACCACACCCTGGGAATAAGGCGTTCCTCCCAGGCATTTCAGGATAAGATGTTAGAATTATTATAGAATACATATTTTTTGAAAAGATGAGTTCCAATGAGTTTGTTGAGAAAATCAATTGAATCTACCACTGGGAATAGTGGTAGATTCAATTGATGTTCAATTATAGATTAAAAAAAACTAAAAAACACGCTAGCTAGCAAACCGAACTAAAAATCTGGAAATAATTTTTAATAGAAGAATTCAATGGGTTAACAAAATAAATGATATTAGTTATTGTAAAAAAGCGTGGTGCTTGTAACTACGTTTTTACACTAACTTCACTTTATAGAAATAGATACGAGCTATTGATATTGATTGATATTGATAATGAATATCGAGTTTTTACACGCTTTTTATTAGCTTCACCTGTATGTTTGTATGTTTGTTTGTAACCGACTTCTTTGGACGCTATTTTGACCCACTTCTAACGACCAGATTTCGTTCAAACTTTGTAGATTTATCGAGGACCGATGACAATACAATAATTTGATAAAATTATTCCAATATCCTGATCAGGATAATCAGGATAGCACATGCTAGGAAGGCATACCGCGCAAGTTACCTACATCACATGTGTTGTTTTTAGTCTCTCACTCATTTCTAAAGTGATTGCCATTAGTTGAGTACTTTAAATTAATAAAATCTTTAATTAAAAAAATCGACACTAAAAAGTAAAAAATAAATTATAGTTTAAAAAAAACTAAAAAACACGCTTTAATAGCAAACCGAACTATAAATTTGAAAATAATTTTTAATAGAAGAATTAAATGGGTTAACATAATAAATAAATGATATTACTTATTGTAAAAAAGTGTGGTGCTTGTAACTAAGTTTTTATACTAACTTCACTTTTGAAAAATAGATACCGATGAAATATTTTTAACAAGAATATCGAGCACCTCGCGCTTTTTTACAATAAGTAATATCATTTATTTATTATGTTAACCCATTTAATTCTTCTATTAAAAATTATTTTCAAATTTATAGTTCGGTTTGCTATTAAAGCGTGTTTTTTAGTTTTTTTTAAACTATAATTTATTTTACAATAAGTAATATTACTTATTTTGTTAACCCATAAATGGGTTCATTTATTAAAAAATATTTTCAAATTTTTAGTTTGGTTTTCTATTAAAGCATGTTTTTTTAACTATACTTAATTTATTTTTAATTTTTTACTTTTTAGTGTCAATTATTTTAATTAAAGATTTTATTAACTTAAAGTACTCAACTAATGGCAATCACTTTAGAAATTAGTGAGAGACTAAAAACAACACATGTGAAGTAGGTAACTTGCGCGCCTTATGCTTTCCTAGTATGTGCTATTCTGTTATCCTGATCAGGATATTGGAATAATTTTCTCAAATTATTGTATTGTCATTGGTCCTCGATAAATCTACAAAGTTTTAAAAAAATCTGGCCGTTAGAAATGGGTCAAAATCATGTTCAAAAATTCCGTTACATACTAACATACATACGTCAAAAGCTAATAAAAGTGTATTAAAAAGATACTTACTGTATTGGTACTATTTTGAAAAAAAAAAAAATGATTTGATTTGGCATCTAACCAGCCACATGGTGGTTATGAAGATAAACATCAACATTGTTGAAATTTATTAAAACTGAATCTATCTTTAAAAATATTATATCTAAAAAAATTAAATAATATTGTGAACAAAATAAAAGAGACACAAAAACAACTATCAGATAACGGGATAGACATCTTTGCCCATAACCTGTCGAAATTAATAGAATTAGTTCAGGTTTTTCTCGAAAAAGAATGATGATCAATTTTTAAGAACTTTTACTACACTATATTGTGTATATTTGTTTGTCTACTTGTAACGTTGTCTTCGTATAATTATGCTGTAATGACGTTATGATTGTGTCTTAATAAATAAATAAATAAAAAACTATGTTTTAGGACATTTTAAGTTAAAACTTAGCATAATTTCAATTTTAAATATACTAGGTATATCACTTTATTGTTGGTGGCCTGTTAATGTAGTGGTTAGTGACCCTGACCGCTAAACCAGAAGGTCATGGGTTCGATTCCCCCCAGGACAAATGTTTGTGTGATGAGCATGATCATTTGTTCTATGTCTGGGTGTAGTTTTCTATAATATGTATGTATTTGGAAATATATAACTATATATCTGTTGGCTGGTTACCATAAGAACAGATGGCCATGTGTGAGTTGTCCCAAGTCCCAACATATTATTAATTCAATTCTATATTATGTCAATGTTTATTATTTCGAAAATTATGATTTTAAGTTAATATACCTTTCATAAAGCAAAATTTTGTTTCTAAAAACTTATATTATAATTTTGATGGATGAGGCAACACATACGAAACCTTTTGAATTTAGGTAAATATTTCTTATTAAAATACTTAACAATAAGTATCATTACTTATTAATGAGCTAGTCATACATATTTATAGTCAATGGTCAAACATATGCTGAGAATGAGAAAACTAGTACGAAGTTCATCTAAAAGAGCTATCTTCGGAAATAGGTTGTCTGCAAGCTGCACAACACTGCGTAAATATGTTTTATTACATGTCAATAACATGTTTTAAGTTACACAAGATAGGAACAGTATGATAAAATATTGATAATACAACATTCATATGTAATACTGATGTTGAAAATATTAACATTACCAATACTTATGAAAACCAAGGTAATATTTGTTACTATTAATTATATACTTATAATACCTTATAAATTTTTTCATTATCATTCCTAAATAACATTTTAAAACCAACTAATTGGTAGGAAACTTATGATATCAAGCAAATTTCAAGAGCTAACCATTGTGGTTTGAAATGAAAGTAATTCTTAGTGGGAGGTAAACTGTACATGACGGATGAAATATATTAGATCAACTGTTGATTCAAACCATTCATAGAGGCATATAAATAATTCTTTGTTACCACAATGAATGATTCTAAAAGAATTGAAAGAATAAATGGCGTGTTCAGAGTTTTGTATTTAAAATTGGCCCATATCCAAAATAAAAGTTGTTTCCGAGCATTTTCATTTGGCATGGTCGCATTGGCCTTACTTGAATAACATTTTTATATTTAACTGCAGTTCATTACAAAACATCCTCACTATACATATATTGTTCAGGTATATTTTAATAAAACAAAAAAGTATCAATGCTTTTCAAAATTCTACCCTACACTTTCTTCTAAAGCAAAATACTATATTTAAAAACTTAATACATAACTCCTTTATTGATTTCCTACTTGATAGTGATTCTATTTTTTCATTAACTAATTGCTAAGGTTTATATATGGCTATAAAACTTTCAATAGAATGCTAATAATTTAGCTAATTTGTATTTGGCATCAAAGACATGATTTTTAAGTTTAGGTTAATAATATTTAGTTATTTTTAGTGAAACGAGGAGTATACTAGTGAAATAAAATACGATGAAAATATATATAGCTGAACTATATTTTGGTTTATTATTAAAAACTTCTACAAACCTTGAAATATCCACCTTGGTACAATGTGTCTGGTGGTCCAAATATTGCAACTTCCCACTCATACAAATTGTCGTCTCCCAGTAACTTTACTCGGAATCCTTCGACAGGTTCTTCTTGTAGGCTCTTGTACTCTAAGGCCAAAGCCCTTAACGCGGAACTCGTTGAAACTGAGTTTGACATCTTTATATGGAATTGTCTTTATTGTGTTTCAAAACTAAAATTGCTATCTACGAATAGAGATTCTATTAACATAACACTAATAAACACTTCTGTCCACGTATTCCCGAGGCATCTCAACTTGCCTTACTCACAACAATGAATGAATAATTTTGGTAAACATAGCATTCAATTCGTGGATCACAGTACACGCATTAACGATATCAACACTAGCTTGCAAATATAAAAACGCTTTTACAAATAATCAATTTCACACTGAATCAGCTTTAAAAACTAATATATTATAAAACTATTGGTTTCCAAACAATGCAATTCCAAGGAAAACGTCTGCGTGGTCATTCGTACACAACTGCTTTCTGAGTTGCCCGACGGAATATTGTAGAACAGCTGTTAGTTATTTCCGTGCCTGATTGCGCAGCGACGTGACGCATGCAACCATTTATCGACTAACAACAATTTACTGACATCTGTTGGCATCTGTAAAAAAATATTGCTTAAGAATTCGTACTTGTTCCAATGTTAAATACTTACTATACATTAGTAAGTATTTGACATTGGTGCGGATAGATGGCGCTGTTTCATGGGTATAAAATATAAATAGCGTTAACAGATGCCGCTGCCACCCAAAGTACATAACTGTTTTAATATTGTGTACATAATATAATTACATACATACATAGTACATGTTTAAATTTTTACTGATTTATGATGCTAATTTTTTTTTGTATTTGTGAAAATTTATGATGTATCCTGTCAGGTGTAAAATAAAAATTCGGAGGATTAATCTATATCTTCGTCTATATCTATATCTTATATATACATATTATATTAAGATATAATAAATCTTAAGCTATAGACGAGTCGCTTCTGTACATTGAAAATATTTAAACAAAAGATAGCTAGATGTTAAAGGATAACTAACAGAATCGATTTTCATCATTCTTTGAATTAATGTCTGTCTGTCTGTTTAGTTGTGCACGCATCACGTAAAAAGTGCAAAACCAATGTATTTACATAAAAACTGTGCGTATCTTTGAGTAACATTTAGTTTTTGTTTCATTGCAATCGCTTCATCGTATTTGAAAATTGAAATCTTCAAGAAGTTTACACAGAAAACTTAGATAGCTAATAGAAACAGATACATGCAACGCCATCTATTGACTACAGATAGTACTTACCAACGAATATGTTGATTGTTGAGTTATTTTGTTAAAATTTTGATTCAGTGAAAACTCGATTAACCGGACTAATTGTTGTCGTAAGGCATTCGGATAATCGAAAAATTGAATGTACGAAGAAAAGCTGGTTTTGTGTCACGAAAATTAATGCTTATTAAGAAATTATTAAGAGATACATTATCCAACATATGATACATCCTTAGAATAATTTAGTGTAATTATTCTAAGGATACCTACATCATATTATTATGTATCATGTGTTACATATGTAGGTATGTATAATATGAATACATACCTATAGGTAAGTAAGCACTTATTTATGTACTTATGTTCTTAATTTACATACTAAAATACTTCAGCCTTAATCATGAAATAAAATAATGTTTAATTTTGTAAATTGTCATTTGACGTCAGCCACTTTTCCTCTCCATTGCAATTCGTTTCATCTGTAGCTAACTCATATTATCACTGTGTTTGTTTTTCATACCACTCGAGAACAGTTTCCAGCGCCTGAACCGTCCATCTCATGAAGCACTCGTGAGATGGTCCTGCATCATTTTCGCGTCTAGATTTACCTAAAAAAATAACAAAACGTGCGGGGCAGTGATGCCGCGGGCATGAGCGGGATAATACCAGTGCAACATGTTCATGGTTGCATAAATTGGACTTGTATTTAACATAACTAACTGATCGCGGTTGGTAGTCCGGATAATCGCAAATCCGGATAACTGAGAGCCGGATAATCGAGTTTCTACTGTACGTTGGAAAGGAATAGGTAGTAGGTAATTATTTCAATACTTTAGTTAGAAAAACATCGTTTTCAATGGATATTTTTTATAGCATAGGAGGGCAAACGAACAGTCGAAGCCTTTTGGCTTTTAGCAACTATTGACGCCCATATACATCCGCACAACGAGAGATTATGAAGATGCGCTGCCCTCCTTTTCCCTCTCCCATTCAATGGGCTACCGGAAACTCACAAACCGCACGAAACGCAACAGCATAGAGCGAGAGGTACCACACCGGTCGGGCCGGCCCAATTCTGCTGCAAAGTAGCATGGCACTACCTCCTGGCTCCTACCTACCTTTGTGGCAAAAGTACCATGAGAAGTTTGCAGAGGATTTTTTGAGACAAGTTCAACTAAGTACTGATGGAGTAATTCATCATCAGGTACGTGAAATTTGTCACAACAGGTCCTTATTAGCTATTCAAGAGATTGTTATAAATATTTGAGGAAACTCGGTCAGTCAGGGAGCACGCCTCAGAAATTAGTTCCAATCCCGTAGAAATCACAGTAACTTAGCAAATTTGACAGAAGAGCAGTGCCAGTCGCGTATCCCCATCATGGTTCAAGCCTTGTCGTAGCGGTGGGGCTCGGTGGCCTAGGGTGTGCCCAGCACCTTGGGCGAAACAAATTGAGCTGAGGAAGCTGCTCTTTGAACCCCTCTTATAAGAGGGGACAAAAGAGCAGGGGCACCAGGCGTGAATGGGGACCTCATCCTTTTGTACTGTCCCGAGGTTGGGAGGGATTGTTCTGTGGTCCAGGACAACCCTTCTGTGGAGGTGGCATCGGTCCCTTGAGATTGACTGACTAACCGTCGAGGTGCCCTGTTTACTCATTAGATCCGGGGCACCTCACGGCGGCACCAAAGCGGCATTGGCGGCACTCGCCGGGTTTTAGTGGGTAGAGCTGCGTCCACCTTACCTTTCGGGCGCAGCGAGTCCCACATACCCGCCTGGGACGACCCACTCCCCCGCGAGATGTCTCAGAGTATTTCCCAGCGTTAAAGAAAAAAATCTGCCAGACGTATGATAGAGTATCATGCTGCAGCGTAGATAACACATCGGGTAAAATCCTGTTTTTAGACGCCTGCCTGGTGAAACAGGTAAAACTTTTCTTACCAAAATTATTTTGGGATATAGAACCAAAATAAAATTGCTCTTGCTGTCGCCTCTTCGGGGATAGCTGCCACATTGTTGTCAGGAGGAAGAACAGCACACACCATGTTTAAAATTCCCATAGTTTTTGACATTATGGAAAGCCCGACTTGCAACGTTTCACGAAATAGCGATAAAGCAAAACTGTTACGTGATCGTGCTTTAATTATTTGAGACGAAAGGATATCGGAAAATGCCAAATCGGGAAGCTGTAGAAGCTGTCGTTAGAACTTTGCGGGACGCTAATGTAACGCTACATAGATATAATTGTATGGAAAACAAACTAAACTGCTAAACCAACCAAAGTTGAATGATTTCGAAACTTTTGGGAGTTTACATTAGTTTACAAGTTAAATCGAGTGACGTTATATTGAGTTTACATTGTACATAGTGGTCATAGTAGATAAAAACTAATTTCCAAAATCCTTATCATTTCTTTTCAATTGAATCAGTACTGGTGCGCGAGCGAAGCCGCACAGCACAGCACACAATATATCACTAGCATTTAATATAAGTAACTATATTTCTTTAATAATGTAACTAATATTTCGTCATTTGAAATAAAATAATGAAAATCTTGAAGAAGCGCTTATCCGAGTGTAAATTGTAATGATTTTTATGAATTAGCTTATATTATTATCAATAGAAATAAAAATTCCTCCTGAAACTTTCCTATTAGAAAGAAAGAAGAAAAAAAGAAAAAAAATGTCCACAACAAAGACAACATGAAATTAGTTAAGTATTAGGTAACCACCAGTCAAATAATGATTAAGGGCCCCTTCTCCCAAAACTATAGGTATTTAACGCACCGAATCGCTTTGCACTTGCGTTGCGCGGGAGATGTCTTTATATGAACTCCGGTGACCTACCACGGCCGGCAAGCACGCCACAGTATACGAATATGCAGTAGATTGACTATGCTCGAATTATTCTTAGATGTGATAATTAATAATTATGCATAACAAAATCTTGTTGTTGTTATCGTTATCTAGTTTTGGATTTATAGAAATACTAGCTGGTGCCAGCGACTTCGTCTGCGCAGGATAAGATAGTTTTATTTCTTCACTAATTAATCGAAAGGAACTTCGATCCATCCGGGTGTCCCTTGACACCTCTCTTTAGTTTTTTTTTTTTAATAAAAAGTATCCTATGTTACTTCTAATACCTCCAAGAATATGTGTACAAAGTTTCATGATGATCGGTTAAGTAGTTTTCGCGTGAAAGCGTAACAAATATCCATGCTTTCACATTTATAATATTAGTAAGGATTAGGAAGGATGAATTAGCTACATAGGTCTAAAAGTTAGTGCCATGCTGCTTGCAGCCGAATTGGGCCGGCACGACCGTAGGGGTACCTCTCGTTCACATGATAATGGCGTCAAGTGTCACCTATGCTGTCGCGTTTCTTGCGGTGTATGAGTTTCCGGTGTCCCATTGCAGGGGATGGGGTAAAGGAGGGTAATGCATCTGCATTATCTCTTGTGTGAATGTTTACGAGGACGACCTCTGTGGCTCAATGGTTAGCGCGTTAGCGTTCAAGCCGGAGGTTGCGGGTTCGAATCCCGCGAGGGAACAAAAAGTTTTCTGTGTTCTTGGTTCATGGATGTGTATTAAATATGTGTATTATAAATAAAAAACCTTAAATATGTGTATAGTATAAAATATTAAATATATTTCCATTGTCTGGTACTCGTAACACAAGTTCTTCGAGAACTTACCACGGGACCAGATTGACGTGGTGCAAAAAGCGTCCTTAGATATTATTATTATTATGGGAGTCGGTAGTCATCTAAGGCTCCGAATGCTCGTTTGTCCCCCTAAGGCCTAAGCTATAAAAAAAATCAATCATTCTAAGAATGCTTATAGGAGATTAAAAAATTGTAGACAAACATATTCTTTTATACTATATTAATTGTTTTAATACATCCTCATCGACCCATACATCATCGATTAATGTTAGACACGGGTCTCCTCTGAGAAGAGGGTCAAGGCCATAGTCCTCACGACACTGCCCTGTGGGTAGGGGGCTAGGAAATGATTGCAAATCTGAAATATTTTGGGATGAAGGTTCCTCATTTTCTTTAGTGTCGGACAATTTGAATTCTTCAAGTGTTAACAATTTCTGGAAAAAGACATCACTACATAGTATAAACTATAAAGCAAAGTCGCTTCCCGCGTCTGACTGTATGTATGCTTACATCTTTAAAACTACACAACGGATTTTGATGCGGTTTTTTTAATAGATAGAATGATTCAAGAGGAAGGTAATAGGTACATGCATAATATAGTAGATAAACACTCATAATTTTAGAAGTTTCTGATGTGATGTCATAAATAAGCACATTTTTTGCACTTACATTGCAAACGCTTGATGAACCCTAACAGATAGATCAAAATAATGTAGTACATTATTATACACCTTACCCGGTTCCGAATTAATTATTATTGTATCAATGTATGGAAGAATTTTGTATCCTAAATATGCATACTGAAAAGTCCGCGATGGCATAATACGTCTACATTAGTTAAATATTTACTACCTATATCCATTTTAATACTTTAAAAAATTGCCAATTATAAAGCGGTAATGTAAAAGCTATTCACAAAAATACGGTATTAATCACTATATATTATAAAATAAAGTCCTACGCCCGTCCATAGATAAATAATTATCATCAATGCGTATATGGTTGTATATCTAAGTTAACGCGGGCGAAGCTGCGGGCAACAGCTAGTTTGTGATAAAACTGTATTAAGATTCTTTTTCCTTATTTTACTTTTTTTATTCGCCATTTCAATTAAATAACTAGGTACTACACAAACTCAAGTATCTATTTATTTACACTAATTAAAGGTTTTGTATTGCAAACTAATTACAACTAAGAACAACAATTGTTAGTAAGTATTAAGTAGCTATATTATTTACACTGTGTCGTCTTATTTATTTAGACGTAATAATATAAAATGCGCGGTAACAACGTAGTCACGAGCAAAAGCGGCACATGTCCTACCTCGATGACGCCCGGCTGGGTACTGGCGCGACGTGGTGCGATGCGCGAGAGCCATTTTTATCGTTTTTTATTTTTCAAAAATTTTTGAAGTGACATAATAAAGATCTATCCAATCATTTCCACGTCATCCCCGTTTAGCAATTTAAACGTAAAAGTTTCATTAAAATTGAGTTACCCGAAGTCTCATACTACTCAATTTGCTTTTAAAATCGACGTTACTTTAGAATTTTTTTTGATCATGTAAAATGTTAAATATTGTATTTTTATCCAAAAAAATCCCTAGATCAAAGATGTATCTATACCCTATTTTTTTATTATTATTTTAAAATGACTACTTCTATGAAAACACCTCGATCTAGAAACAACAATTTGGGATAAGGGGCCCTTAATACATATTTGGATTTTTTTTGCAATTTTTTATTACCAGGTAAATGATTCGTTCGTGATGTACAAATTTGCGCTTTCTATATTTTTGTCTTAAAATAAATATTATAAAAATGGGGGGGCTATGAAAGTTGTTATATTTTGAAGAGATTATTAATTTACTTACTATTTGTTGTTGCAATTGTGTGGGCGCGTGATTCAAAAGCAAGTCGCCCACCGATGCCTTGAAATGGCAAACCGGGTCTTGTGCAACCCACGTCTGACTTCGATTTACCTTTGCCTATAACTTTTAAGCACAAGATTCAAACCATATTTCTTAATAATTCAATATTATTAACATTTTCATACATAGGACAGTATTTTACCAATAATAGAAGAAAGAAAGAAACATTTATTCGACACAAACAGGAGACACACAGAGATAGAAAGAGATACACAGAAAAACATTTTTGATTGCACAAACCTAAAAAAATTAAAGACAATTATGCCAACCAAATTTTTTTAATAAGTTTAGTTTGGTACTAATTCACAACCAAGCTATGTATTTAACTGCCTCGAGTCACAGGCTAGGGAACTGCCTCCCCAAGAATTATTTTATAGAAACTTAAAAAAAAACTTGCTGTATTTTTTTTTGGAAGTGAATATGAAATTAGACTATTTGAAACTAATAAAACATTTTTTATAGCATAGAAGGGCAAACAAGCAGTCGAAGGTTCAGACTACCGACGCCCATACTCATATTCTGCACAACCAGAAATTATGCAGATATGTTGCCCTCCTTTTCCCTATCCCCCCAACGAGTCACCGGAAACTCACAAATCGCACAAAACGCAACAGCATAGCTGTTACTTTACGCCGGTATTATGTGAGCGAGAGGTATCTCCCCGGTCGTGCCGGCCCAAGTCGGCTGCATAGCAACATCTTTCTAACGAGGAGTTGTCTGGCGTTCGCCGGGGTCAGCCTGTCGCTGAGGTGATCCTGTTGCCTGCAAACCCGGGACCCTCAAAAAGCGGTTGAAGGCGCTTACAGGTGGCTTCTTTTATGCCGGCATAAGCTTTGAGGCATCCCGCGGGTAGTGGGTCTCCCTAGACGTGTATGTGGGACTCTTTACGCCCAAAAGATGGTAAGGTTGGCGCAGCTCTACCCACTTAAACCCAGCGAGTGCCACCAATGCCGCCTAAGGTTTCCGGATCTGTTGAGCTAACAGGGCATCTCGACGGCTATGCAGCCCCTAAAGGAATCGACGCCACCTCCATAGAGGGGTTGTCCCTCACCACAGAACAAACCTTCCCAACGTCGGGACAGCACAATGGGGTAAGGTTCCCATCCACTCCCCTTGTCCCCCTGCTCTTTTGTCTCCTCTTCTTATAAGAGGGTACAAAGAGCAGCTCCCTCGGCTCAATTTGCTTCGCCCAAGGTGCTGGGTTCACCTTAGGCTACAGAGCCCCACCGCTGCGACAAGGCTTGAACCATGGTGGGGTGACTTACTATCCTGTGGCTAATCTCCCCCTTTACCTACCCAAGCAATATAAAGGATTCTTTCCGCCGAGTTGACCGTGAAACACTTCAATAACACCCGCAATGAGGAATTTCAATCCATAGTTATATTCCAAGAGTATATACATGTATGTATTTATGTTCGTTCATTATTACGTATTAATCTATTTCCTTGTGGCGCCAATGAATCATTTGATTGCATTGAACGTATCGTTTTAGGATGAGTAAAAAAAAAGCACTTACGGTAAACGCTTATACGATTCAAAAACGTGTGGCACTCGGGGACTGCCGCGGTAAAGCTATTGCATAGCATTTTTTATCAACTTATGCAATTATAATAATTTAATAATTTTATAGTATATAACGCCTATGTCGATCGCTCTCCTTTCTATTTAAGCTCCGTGACACACGCATAAAAATTTGACAACTATTATACTTATAATATTATGTCAATTCTTTTTCATTATTTACATTTTTTTAATCTAAACTACGCCATTATCCGAATATTGTGGATATATGTTGTCGATTCGAAACATTTATTTAAATGCGTTAATTTGAGAGGAGAACTTAGTACTTACCGTATCCCACACCTATATACTTTCTCACAAACAGCTGCTTACTTATTCGTCCGATTTCGGAGCAGCTCGTCTCTCGTCGGGTGTTAGGTTTTTTTCGTTACGGAATTTCTTGATTCGGTCGCCGCGCTCAAGGCCCGCTATAAAAGCTATGCAATAGCTTAAAAATGTTTCAATGGGAAATGTATATTTATTGCAAGTGTTATTTTTAATAATTTTATACTATACATATATTTAAGATTTTTATTATATAATACACATATTTAATACACATCTATGACCCAGGAACAATGAAAACTTTTTGTTCCCTGGTGGAATTCGAACCCGCTACCTCCGGCTTGAGCGCCAGCGCGCTAACCACTGAGTCACAGAGGTCTTCATCATATAAATATAAGTAGATCAGGTTTCCTTTTATCTTTAAGATAGTTTTGCTCAAATGGTATAACAATAAGAAAAATTCGTGAATATTGAGTAATTAAAGACAAATCATATGTGAATAAAGAACCACCTACATACCCCTGGCGATCTTGAACGAGAAGGTAAACTTCATACGGTGAAAAATATTTTATTTCTGCGCATTCACGTCATCATCACACGTCACGCCATGGCCGTTTCCAGAAGATACCAATGTCGTGTTATTCATTTTCAATTACATTTGAAATTATGTCTCATCTATATGGAGATGAATCTTTGAACCCTTTTAAACGGTGAGTAATCTGAGATCGGTTGTTATTAGAGTTTATAATGCAGAAGAGGCGCAAATAAAAATTCATATGTTTTATGTTAGTTGGATAGGAGAGAACTGATGGTAGGTATGTGGTCAGCCTATGAACGAGAAGGTAAACTTCATACGGTGAAAAATATTTTATTTCTGCGCATTCCACGCCTGTAGCAGTTCGCGGTTTTTTTGAAAGGCCTATGCTTTTTCGGTCTATTGAACTTATAACTTAATTAATTACATAATGAATGCCCGTTCGGGGATGACGAGACCTAAGCGGCGAGACCTACCCTCGTGGGCGACGAAGGGGGGTGCGTAGGAGGCGCTACTTAATGCGCCTCCAGTAACGCCCCTGTGCTCGTGTCAGGTTCAAGCGAACCTGGGCCCATTATGGCACGACGTCGCGGAGACTGCTCAGTGGCGGCCGGCACATCGCTGCGCGAACTTCCCCCACCACGTCAAAACCATGCCAAGTTACGTACGTTACGTTCATAGAAATATTAAGAACAGGTTACGTCAGGGCCGGACTTAAACATAATGCCGCCCCTGGGCACCGAAAAAAATGCCGCCCTAATACTGCAGTTTCACTTAAACTTATAGTTTATTACCTTATTTTTCAAAAATAAAATAACTAATTATATATTATATTAATTATTATATACAGTATTATAATATCTGTGCATATTATATATTGCCTATTGTATATTGCGAAAACATAAAAAAAATATTTGTTCGCAATCTTAATGTTGTCAGTGTACGTCTGATTTGATGCATAGAAAATCTACCAACCCGACGCCAGGAGGCCGTGTGGTCGCAGACTTTACGGTTGGCGGGGGGCAACCCCCACTTTTACAAACCAAAAGTGAGCCAAATCGGCTCACACTAATCCGATGTAGAATAAAAAAAGCAAAAAAAAAATAGAATATCTAAGCTATTGAGGGCCGATTTCACCAATGTCGTATAAATCTTATTCCCGGATTAAGTTGTTAATCACTCGCGAGTAAGCCCATTTTACGTTTCACCAACATTTAACCTAGGGATAAAATCTCTATACTAGAGTAAAACCTTATACCGCCGATTTCGGCCGAGTAAGCTGCTATTCCGAGATTAGTAGTGTCTCTGCCATGTGTTGTACAGTTGTACATACTGTTTACTACAGCATTTTATATAACATTTCAATTTTATATAAGTACAGTAATATTGTGGGTTATTTAATGTTATGGTATATTATTAATTATTATTATTCTCTCAAATATTGTCACATTATAATTAATTAAATATGTCATATTATAATTGTAATATATTTAAAATTAAATTTTATTAATAAAAAAAATATTAATCAGCATCGATATGTACATGCCATTATTTATAAATACATATTAGTTAGCTATTTCACTTTTTTTGTTATTATAAATTGTGGTATAAAAATTTTGCTTCATTGATACTCTATCCGGTCTTTTATTTTAATTTGTAATTGTTTACAATCAACGATTTGTATAAAACAATATTATAGACTTGTATACACCGGTTAAAAAAGTGCAAAAGTTTCAAAACACAACAAAACCAAACCATATTAAAAAGCGCGCGGGATCACTGTCAGTGTCAATTCAACTGTGAGGTATTATCCGAACAAATAAAAGAATACGCAACGCTATTGCGTAAGTATACGTCAAACTGTCTATTTTACTTGGGCGCATTACGCATTCATCAATTTTTTTTTTTTTTTTTTTTTTTAATAATATTTTATGGCCTGGTTACGAGACCTTTAAGCCAAGTCCGATTTTTGGGCACAAACTTTTATCCTTTAATGTATCAATTACACTTCACTGATTTTATTTTATTCTATTACATATTTAAATTTTCACTACGGTATTTTTTATGTATTTATATAATGCACTATAACACTTTTTGTTTTTCAGCAAATCACACAAGTGGCGGCGGGAGGTATCACTAAATTCTATTATTTCGCTTGCCATTATTAGTCTTTGGAAAATAAACATTGGATTTTGACACTTGAAGAAAATGTGGTCAATGTCGGCGATCCCGTTGTTACAGAAAGTACAAATATTATTATTTATTATCTTGAGTCTTGCTAGGTGTGAGGGAGCAGTGTTATGGCCAAATCTTAATCTGTTGATTGTGGTGATGTACTCACGGCTAGCTATATCCAACTCATCATACCAGGGTTTTCTCGGTAAATTCTCTTGAATACTTCCGTACCATTTTCCTTTATGTTTTTGATCCTCTTTCCAGAAATCTAGCCAACAATTTTTTTATTGAGATATTAACATTGTAATAATAGTCGGTCATAGGAACATGCACCACATTTTTGACGTCAAGAGCATTGACCCCTTTATATGCAGTTTTGTCTGCTATTTCATTACCAGAAATACCTTTGTGTGAGGGAACCCACATAAAGGCAATTGTTATTCCTTTGTTATAATTCATCAATTCTTTCGGTCAACGTCACAGAGTAACTATGTGAGAATAAGATATCTATAGAATAACGTGGTGAAACGAAATTGAAGTTAATCCTCGAATAAATCGACAGAGTAAAGTTATACTGGGATAGCTACTCTAGTGTAAATTCAATGTTGGTGAAATCGGCCCTGAGCCTATTTGCACTCATTGTAGAATATAAGAAGTTTTTAACTCTTTTCAAACATGAAAACGATCGTTCTGGCGCTACAGTTTGTTGCAGCTAATATCATAGACCCACGTTTGGAAACTGAGTGTAAAGGTCCTTTATATTATGTAAAAATGAATTTCTTTAATTATCTATCTAATAAAAAAATATTTATTAAAATAATTAATTAATTATATTTAGCAACCTTGATAAGCCTGGAAAAAAAATAGTTTTTAAATTTTGCCGCCCTAGAAAATTTGCTGCCTGCCTGTCTGCCCCTATTGTAAATCCCCCACTGGGTTACGTTATAATATGTTGGTAACCCTCGTAAAATGGTGTAGTTGGAAACCTTCCTCTACTTTCTTCTTCCCTCACAATCTCCAGTAGATTGTGAGGGAAGTCAAACGGAGGGAAGGAAGGTTGTTTATTTCTATAAAGGTCCTATTTGGCCAAAGTTAAAAAAACAAGTTAGCATAACCATTCGTAGCCTGACCAGAAATATATAAACCCTGCGTGGTGTCGCCACTGTATCTTTCCACAAAAATAGTTCCGAAATTTTCTGCAACATGGCGAGAGTCTTTATTTCTCTGGTCATGCTATATTAATATAATAGAGATAGTTTTACCACACAAATGCAACCTCATTTTCATAAACTATTTGGTTGATTAAGTATAATCGGATTATTTTAAAAGTAGGTCATTGTAAGTGGCGACTCTTGTTGAGAACAGGGCCTTAAGATTATGTTAATGTAATTATATGTACATGGCATGTCTTGAAGAAATTAGTATGTGATGTCGTTTTTTCTGCAAATTATTGCTGAAATATAAATACAAATGAACGAAAATACACTTTAGAAGCTAACTAGATAAGGTTTTTTTTTTTTGTTTTTGAATGGTGCTATTTTGTCCAAAGTATTGATTTTAGTTCCATTGAGCACGAATTTTTTGCTGCACATAGAGTTTTATAGTAACTTTAGAGTCGAATACCAATTAAGTTCCAAATGTCAATTTAAATCCAATGAATAACGATAGCCGAGAGATAAACTAAATAAGATCCATTAAATAGATATTTTATTATATTATGTTTATGAATGCTTATTATATATTAATAATATTACTATGATATAGTACTTACCGGTGGGAGGGAAGCGCTGTGCCGCGCTCCCGGCTTCCATCCTTCCACCATCTTGCTTGTTTCTCCCGTGAAACAGCTGTGCTGTGTTTCGGAGAGAAGGGCAAGACAGGCAGTGTAATTACTGGCACCGAGACTTAACATCTTATGTCTCAGGATAGGCAACATAATAGATAAATGAGTTGCCTGGGCTCGTTCCAGGTAAGCTAGTTTATGTTCATGGGTGACGTCAACCACTTACCATCAGATGGCACGTTTGCCAGTTTGCCTATTCAACTAACATAAAAAAATACTTGGAAAGCTTGGCCCTCACATTTAATTCATGGTTTTGGAGTAGCTATTTGGGCGCCGAGTCAGTAATCAGAATAGAGTGGCAATGTTACGTGTTTTGTATGAACAAATTCCTCCAATTTATGCTGTGGTGCTGCGATAGCCATTGATGGATGGATGATGATGATGTACATACAGATCACTAGTTGGTTGAACTGCTATGACGTCAGTGACAAATCACTGACCAGTTTCGGAATTTTATGGCTCACATCTACTCTATCCGGTTATAACCTTGATGTATTTGGGTCATAAAATATTATGCATATTCATTTGTTATTATAATAAATTGGATACACAGGTGTAGGGAATGAGTTGGTAAATTAAGTATACAAAGTGATTAGTAACAAAAATGTCTTGACTGAAATACTACAAAAACCGACTGCTCCAGGCCTTGAAAATTATTAATAAAAAGCGAGGTCAAACATTGCGATTTACTTCGTTACACCTCCACCATTAAAAATAGATTAGTTTGAAACTGCTAGTACTTATATGGCAAATGCATACTAGACTACATAAGTAATATGTTGTATCAAGTCTTCATAAAAGTTTTTTATAATTTTGTATGAATAATTAAATATTTAAATCTATACGACTGTTATATTACGTGTCATTAAGTCTTAAATAGTTTTGAATATAGAATACGGTAATTCCATGTCATACATTAAAATACGAAGTCTGACTTTACTTTGGAAATTTGCTAAGTTATTCATAATAATTTACTTAAAATTTAATTATTATGACTATGAAATTGGCAAAAGATAAAAGATATGGCGGAAAAATAAACATCTTTTTACATACTGGATTACTTAACCAATATTTAAGAATAACGTTGCCCATATTCATTATCATTCGTTGTGCCTTTTTTGGTATCAGTCCAACGAGATGTGAGCGCTTACGTGTCGCGAAGGTCTGGTGGGCGACCGCGTCAAGGTGCCGCGGCCGGGGGGCGCCGGGCGGCCGCTGGCTCAGACTCCGCGAGCTAGTGGCAACCTGCGCACGCGCACGCTTCCGATACGAACGACTCTCGCGAATTACAATTACTTGGCATATAGTTTGACATTTTATTATGTGATATTTAGACGTAGTTTTTATACCCCATATTTATTCGCATTTAAGAATCTCGTAGACTAAGGTATATTTAATTTATTTGAATAAGTGATACGAAAATGACTATAAAAAACAAAAAGACTAAATCCAGTTCGGAAGTGACTTCGAAAACCGCTTCGAGTAGTGTTCAGAAATCGAGCGCGTCTACGTCCGTGCAAAAGAGCAGCAGCACTTTGCAGAAGGTCAGCTCCTCGGGTAAGAAGGTTCGTTATATAGAAGTTAAGGTCGAGGAAGATGACCCGCTCATGATTACTGATATATCCGATCATGCTTCCATAAGCGGCTCTACCATATCCGAGCACTACAACAGCCACCCACACTACATCATTACGGAGGCTCCTTCTATCCCAGATCTATCGCAGACGAGATCTCTTGAACACAACGTAAGCGATATGGCTCAGTCTACAACTGGTGAATTTGTGTCGAGCTCAGAGATGCAAGCCTCATCCACTTCTCACCAACAAAGTTCCACAAGTCAAACATTCCATTCGTCGACATCGGTACAACAGTCTGACTCTTCTCATAGCCAGACGTTCGATAGAACCATGGATTCATCGGTTGGAAATAAAACACTCAATACAGCCTTTATTTACAGCTCCTCGCAAAACTTATCAGGGTCTAACATAAGCAATACATCGAGAACTCAAGGAGCTAAGGAAACTCAGTCACTCATTCAGTCTGAGCGTCAAAATTTAATGGACACGCATTCCAGTACATCTCGTATGTCGCAAGAAAATGTAAAAAACACACAGTCTAATGTGTCAGACTCTAAAAATATTCGCGAGAATGAACGGTATAAAATAGTTCCAGGAACATCACAAAGAGACAAAACAGTCAGATCTGACACATCTAACTTTTATGGAGGAGAAGGAAGTCTTGACAAAAATACAAAGTCAAAGGAATACACATCTACATCACACTCGAGTGAAGCAAAAAGTAGCAAAGTCATGAAATCTTCCTCTTCTTCATATGTTGTTGAAATTGTTGATGGCAAAGAACGCATCATAGACAGCTCGAAAAGAGAATGGGGTGATTCTCAAGATAATGCAACAAAAGAAGCATATGCAAGTGTGAGCGGCACTGACATAAAACCTGAATCTGTGTACAGTGTAGAGAATTATGATATGAAATCTAAATATGATTCAGGTAAAGATGGAAATAAGCCATTAAGTGAGATTACCGTCAGGGAAGACTCGAGACTCGTTAAGGACGGGAACCAAGTAACAAGCCATGAAAGTATAATTTCACATAAAGACAATTTGACCCAGCAACAACATTCCTCTATTCAAGAACAATTAACTTCAACCGATAAATATCAATCTCACACCTCTGATAAAGATTCTCGTTATATTAACAAAAATTCATCTACAACGAATACAACAAAAAACAATCAAACGAGTAATCAGATTTCTGATACAAGAAGACACGCTAATCAAACAGATTC
The DNA here is from genome assembly GCA_963853865.1 of Helleia helle. NCBI lineage: Eukaryota > Metazoa > Arthropoda > Insecta > Lepidoptera > Lycaenidae > Helleia > Helleia helle. The sequence goes on along the minus strand of OY971433.1, from coordinate 9,330,581 downwards.
ATCTAATTTCTATGGTTACGATTCCACTATACAAAATCAACTGAGGAAAGTTGAAGATATATTACATGTTAATGATGTTAAAAACGTAAACTATTCCACAAAAATAATGAAAAGTAATACAAGTAGCGCTCAGCAGGCATCGAAATCTTCTTATGTGTTTGATGTGGTTGATGGGGAACAACGAGTCGTTGATAGTTCCCATAGAGAATGGGGCGATAGCAAGGAACGTGCTACCCATGAAAAAAGTCATTACATAAGTGGTACTGGGATAAAACCTGAACATGAATACTCAAGACACGTATTAGACAAAGAATCGTTTTATGACACAGGTAAAGATGGCATACCTAAAAGTGCTTCACAAAGCACAGAGGAATCTGCCTTGTACAAAAATGGCAAAGAAATTGCATCTACGAGCAATACATATGCAGGTGACTTTAAAAGGAAACCTGCTATCATTGAACATTCCACTATTGAAGAAGAGACTGATAGTAAAAATGTTACTAGGACCTCCGACACGAATATTTCTTCTGATCGTTATGTGTCTTCAAATACATATCAAAATAATCAAAAAGACGTGAAATCAACTGTTAAGGATGTAAAAGATGTTACTAAAACAACCGATTTTATAACAAATGAAAAAGAAAATTTAACTAAAGAATCAAAATCAACAACTGAAACTAAAGATACCCGTACCACATATGAAAGAAGTACTGGGACGTGGAACGGTAAATTTGTCTACGAGAAAGATGATGAAAGGCCAAAGCGTCCAAAAGAAAGATCTCCTTTTGAAACTCCTGAGCAGCCTAGACATCACTTAAAAAGACAAGACACTGAAGATAATATTATACTCTCCTCTCGAGATATAAAAGACTTTACATCTATTAGCGATTTACGCAAAATAATTGAGTCGTCACAGATAAATAAGGATGTAAAAGTCAGTAACAAAAACATAGTGATCCGAAGAAATATTGACGACAGTGTTTTGAAAGAAATTATTGATACGGTTAAAAAATATCCATTCAAAAGAATAGATAAAGTTACATTCGGTACTAAAATCAACGAGGATGTTAAAGATCTCTATGAAGGTATAGATACGGAACAGACTACAGTTATTAACAAAACTAGTGGGGACACAGTAAAAAAATCATTTGAAGTAGAAAAGACGAGAAGTCAAATTGAAGTTACCAGATACATAACAGAAAATGGAATAACTAGAAAGGAAACGACTTACGAGGATGCGAAAGAAGACGAAAAAATCAAAACTGATGTTTTCGTCGACAACAGCTCGCTAGACATCAGAAACTTGGTAAGAATTTTGTTATTGAGAATTGTTTGTATAATTTATGACTTACATTTATGATTATTTAATGTTACGTTTTAATTTTTAGAAGGATGTCCGCACAACGAAAGATGTACGCGAATACGACGTGGTGGATCGAGCTATTACTGACACTACAAGGGAAGACACTGTTGTCAGCACTGTTTACGATGAATCTATCATCGATGATAGAAAAACCGTGCGAGATGACAGGACTGTCATTGAGGAGACGGTTTATATAGACGAAAACAGGCCGAGACAAGCTGGCCCAAGAAAACCAGAGAAAATTGTTCACAAGGAGCAATGCATCTGCGAAATTTGTACTTGTGGGTGAGTTGCTCAGATTTATATTCCAATATAAGTTTTTTTTTTTTGCGATTAACGATTAAAATACAGTAAGTAGTCCTCTCTTATTTTTGTGCTTAAAATTATATGTAATCAATACATACATTGAATGACGCTCATAATAAGCAATCCTTAGACATACGTCTCGCTGTTGGTCATGAATTTCATACTTCAGAGAATTTTTATTCATGTATAACATTAATAGCAGAGTCTTGCCTATGACCATAAATAGGTTTTTTAGTTACACATATTCCCTATCTTAATAGAGATTATGGAATCATGTTTTCGGTTTTATATATATTTTTTAATTCTTTATGCTATTGAGAAATTATTCCTATCATATAAAAATAAACAATAATAACACGTACGTCCAACATTATTAATAATAAACTGTAAACTACGCGGTTTGATTGAGCGAGGTCATTGACCATTTTTTTGTTTTCTTTATATTTTGTTTCTATGTAGACATTTTCTTTTATTTTTATAATAATCGCGCCAGCGGCATATAAAAATAGTAGTAGCAGATAAACAAATATTTCTACGTGAATGCTATTAAGCGCCCATTAACCAGGTTGGAAGGCGATCTCCGTGCGTTGGCCGGTCCGTGTTGGATGCGATTGGCAAGGGATCGGTCGGCTTGGCGTTCATTGAAGAAGGCCTATGTTTAGCAGTGGACGGATAAAGGCTGATGATGATGATGATGAATGCTATTAAAAGACACAACATTTTGTACATACAATATTACATTTAAAAATAAGCGGAATTCTCTAGAGATAGCTTATTTACTACTCTCATAGATACAAAAATTTATTTAAACACTTTATGTTTTTAACTCCAAATGCTGAAAGTCAGCAAGTTTATTGGCAGCTCATATCTCACACTTGTAGGAGTGCTGAGTAGGTAGAGCCTGTAGCCTATTTTAGTTACAGTAGAGTATAGACGATTACAAGTCGTTAAGCTGGTTACGTAATCTAGAGCCGGGCGAACTGCCTCCTACTTAAAAATATGCATTAGGAACTTAGTAGGAAAGATTACTTTGCGAGAGATTGCTAAGGATAAATTATGAATTTTACTACCATTATTGTAAAATATATTATCCATTAAATCTTTGGAGCGCTTGTGATATTGTTCATTATTATGCAGGGATAGAGGTAAACTACCTTTTATAATCACCAACTTATGACTTTAAGTATTTTAATTTATTGTGTAGCGCTAGCTCCTTAGATAACATTTTTGGAGTATAATTATACTATTTCACCTAACGACTAATACATTGTGAGAATTGTTGATTTTGTGTGATTCACGGGTTTATAACACACGTCATGCAAAGACTTTACGTAACTGCCACAAAACATGACCTTTAAATAGTTGTAGGAGGCGAAACTTATACAAGTATTTATTGTGCACAAAATATGTCCTACAGGAATTGTATAAAAATAATACTTAACAATCCTAAACATGTCAAATGACAGTTGTTGCCTAACCTGTAAGTGTACCTAGGTATCTTTAAAAATCGAGTCACGTTTTTTGTACGCGATATACCTACTCTTAAATTGCAGGACCAATATTGTTTTCTAATGTTTACGCAAATTGCACTCAATATGAAATAGATTTTTACGGATTTTATCGCGGTTTATTAAGATTTTTTACATGCCAGGGTTGCTGTAAAGTATTTGAAACGTCGGGCATGTAAAAAACTTAATAAACCGCGATAAAATCCGTAAAAAAATGTTTCATTATTGCAGGACCGATTTTAATGATATTTTGCATAAAGTGTGCAGTGTCATCCATCTTTAGAGATAGGATAGTTTTACATACGGCAAACATAAATAAATCAACCAATCTTTAAATGACGGAGTATCCTACAAAACATTTAAGGTTTTGCTGGAAGATACCTCTAATAGAGATAAGTACACCATATCAACCATGTACATATATGTAAAAACCACTTTCAAATAACAATTATAGTAATGATAATAAGTTGTAATACAACCAAGTATATAATTTTACTATGCAGATATTTATAGACATAATAATTTCTCCGTGGTGCATTGCAGCTGGGCTTCCCCTGGCTGCTGTCTTTTCTCGACTTTTACATTGCACTCATGTACTGTCTCCCACTTTAACCGGGGTGGGAAACTATTTCCTACTCCTCCTGAATTCTTCTGATTAAATTCGTCGTGGATCCCAAAGCAGTTTTAACCTCCCTGAGATCGTATCAAAGGGTCAATTGGTGGTTACCGCTGTCGATCGCTACGCAGGAGCAGCAGCATCACTATGAACACATTTTATTCGTTGCCTAACCTCATTTACCAATTTTACTATATATGACCCAATAAATGTTTCATCCAAAATTGGTTCGTACTGTTTCTATTTGTTTTTTAATACTTATCTAAGCGTTAATCTCTATGATAAAACTGGTGAAATATATGGATTATATGCAGTGGTCATATATTTTCATGTTGCTGTATGCAATAATCTACTTAATGTTGCATGGATAACGCTATCAAAGAGATAGGGTCATACGTTTTTATTTTTTAAGATAAGCCAAAAATGTTATCAGTTTATTTGATGATTTACACATGATTTTGCAGTTGTTTTAAAATGTACCAAAGCGTGAATTAGGACAATTGAATCCTAATTCAAGATGTTTTTTTTTGATTATACAAAGAACAATAGACCGGTGGAGGTCCATCAATTACAGTCATAAAAGCAAGAACCTTGCAATATTTTTTAGGTTTTTTTTTTATTTTTTATTATGTTAGTTGGATAGGCAAACTAGCAAACGTGCCACCTGATGGTAAGTGGTCGACGTCGCCCATGAACATAAACCAGTATACCTGGAACGAGCCCAGGCAACTCATCTATGTGTTGCCTATCCTGAGACATGATAAGATGTTAAGTCTCGGTGCCAGTAATTACACTGCCTGTCTTGCCCTTCTCTCCGAAACACAGCAAAACTGTTTCACGGGACAAACAAGCAAGATGGTGGTACCCATGCAGCCGGTAGCGCGGCATAGCGCTTCCCTCCCACCGGTAAACGTATAGGTATGTACAATTTCTTACTGTTCTTTTGTTTTTAATTATGACAAGTTTTTTTAACGAAATTGTCAGTATTTGAATATGCGCAATAAAGTTTGAGACTCAAAAAATTATTAAGACAATACCTTGCTTAGCGATTTCAGTTTTGAAGTTTTTCATTTATGATCTATGGTAGGTACATTATTTGCATACATGTATACATTATATTTGATCAAATAAATTGAACAATATTTTCTTTACCGTGAGCATAGAGTGGCATAGAGCAACACGGGCCTCCGTCCGGCGCTCCGGTCCGTGTTGCTCTAAGACCGCGACTGAGTTGATGATCTCCGTTTTTATTAATATTTGTTTTTGATCTAATTAAGAGAGGTCAACATAGTACACCAGATAAAATTAAGACGGTCAGCTGGTAATCTGGTATATTGTTTTATATAATTGATATAACACATTGGCCATAGCGTTTCGGTGTGGCTGAGCTTAGTATATTTTATTAGGGACTAATCTTAGGTTTTAAAAACGTATTTAATTAATAAAACATATAACGAAATTTAATAGAAAAATTAAAATTGTATTCGTCAGTCCACATGAAAAATCGAAATATGTAAAATTTACATTAAATTAATAATATTTTTAAAGTTATTTAAACTGATTCAATATGCCAGCCACTTCTAAAGAGAGTTGGAATTTTCCAGATCATAAGCAATTTAAAAGATTTATTCATTCCTGAATCCTGATCCTCCGAATCTATATTGATACTCTCTATTAGATCATGACAAGTAAAGCACTTACTTCATACATGCAACGTGACAAGCACTTACTTCACACATGCATTTTGATGCTAGAATCGAGATTCTAAAATAAAAATGCAAGTAACCTTGGAAGTAGTCAATGTCAAAGTGATATGTTTAATAATAATGTGATAATACACAGATAATCAGTAAAGAAATGATTATTTGGTAATATAGCCGAAATATTACGTAGATTGGATAGATTGTGCTATCATAACACAATTTTGTGACTACCAATCTGTTTTGTCGTCCACTCTGATATCCCGTTACCAGGCATACTGGCTACAGAAGCCTACATGATATAGAGCACAATACTCTATTTTAGAGTACGATTGGCAACCCTAGTTCATGGAGGCATCTAATTGCTGCCAGATTTAAATCATGTTTTTTTTAAACTAAGTGTCTGTTAAAATTATAGGGACTCTAGTATACTAATACATACACCTCAGCCTTCAATAGGTCAAAGACGGCGTTGATGAAAGAGTTTTAACTAAATCAATTGAAATAAGAAGTCATTTTAATATACCTTTTATCATAATATGCAGAAGGTAATAAAAACGGCATTTCCTGCCTCGCACGACTAATATATGGAATCAGCTGCCTCCTACGGTGTTTCCGAACCGATACAACTTAGGGACCTTCAAGAAAAGAGCATACTCATATCTGAAAGGCCGGCAACGCACCTGCTAATCCACTAGTGTAGCGGGTGTCTGTGGATGTCGCTCTTCACTTACCATCAGGTGAACCGACTATTCGTTTGCCCCTATAAAAATATCCGTCTTCTATAAAAATAAAAAAAATCGAAAACGCTAAAATTTTTCTGAATACATAAACTCAAAGAAACACTGAACCATAATAATATTTAAATATTACAAAAGTATACATAAGTGGCCTTGAATTCGTAAAGCCGATGAGTGTACGAAATTACGTAATAAATAAGTGTACCTACCTACTTATTTTGAGTCTTATGAGAGGGTGAAATAACGATTTTATTATAAATATTTATATTATAATATAGTTGTTATCTTATTTTAACTCATAAAAAGGCTAAAATCCACTTAGCTAATAAGAAATACATTATTATCTAATATATAAAATTTCCATGTCACAATGTTAGTTACCGTACTCCTCCGAAACGGCTTTACCGATTTTTACCAAATTTTATATGCGTATTCAGTAGGTCTGAGAATCGGCTACTATCTATTTTTCATACCCCTAAGTGATAAGGGTGGTCAACACCTCAAATTTAAAAAAGTTAACGCGGGCGAAGCTGCGGGCAACAGCTAGTTTGAATATAAATTCTACAGTTGCTAGGCTGGCACCAAATGCGCATCTTGGTATTTTAGATTAGACATCTTATTTTATAATGAAAATAATTCATTCAGATTTTCTTTTTCCTTTTACGCCGGGAAATGCTCTGTGGCATCCCCCGGGGGAGTGGGTCTCTCCAGGCGTGTAGGTAGACGCAGCTCTAACCACTAAAACCCGGCGAGTGCCACCAATGCCGCCTTTGGTGAGGTGCCCTGGATCTGTTGAGCAAACAGGACACCTCGATGGCAAGTCAGTCCGTAAAGGGACCGACGCCGCCTCCACAGAGGGGTTGTCCCGCACCACAGAAAAACCCCTCCCAACGTCGGGACAGTACAATGGGGTGAGGTTCCATCCTCGCCCTAATCCCCCTGCTCTTTTGTCCCCTCTTCTTTTAAGAGTGGTACAAAGAGCAGCTCCCTCGACTCAATTTGCTTCGCCAAAGGTGCTGGGCTCACCGCTACTGAGCCCCACCGTCATGACAAGGCTTGAAGTTTGAACCATGGTGGCGATCATTCATTCAGCTTGAAAAACAATATGTTACCCAAACTTATTTATCATTAAGTATATCATTACTATGGAAATCATTATCAAGTCAACATCAATAAAACTTGTAATGCGTGCACATTGACACTAACAGCTATCATTATTTGCACAGAGCATAGTTTATTATTATCATTATATTCTACCATTTATAATTACAATAAACGGCAACTACATTGAATAAGGAAAATGGATGTATAGTTGAAAACTAAGTAATAGGTTTCTCTGCCTTTTCTAGCTACTCTATTTTTACCTTCTTCGTATTTCTGAGCTTGCTTCAAATTTCTTGCAAGAAAATATTTTAATGCCTAATTATGACGTACACTCGTAGCGATATTTTTATTATTGAATAAATATCGCAATAGTTTTTAACCGACTTCAACAAAAAGGAGGAGATCCTCAACTCGGCCGGTATTTTTTTAAATGTATGTACACCGATTACTCCGTCAATTGTGGACCCATTTTCAAAATTCTTTTTTTGTTTGAAAGAGTATACTTGCCAAATGGTCCCATGATAAGGAAACCAGGATCTGATGATGGCATCCTAGAAAAAGCGAACTTTCGAAATTCGTAGGAGCGACTAGTGCGCTTAATTTTTTTTTAAATAAGCATTTAAAAGCACTACAATTTAATGAAGAACTAGAGTCGATCTGATGCTGGAGCTGGAAGACAGTCGAGGGAACTACTCGACGATTTACTTCAGTAACCTTGTGTTTAAGCTTGATTAATTTGTATTGATGAGAACTTTACACCTAGATGGGTTGTGACTGTTATTGGGGGTCTGATGATGAAGACCAAGCTCAGTTGATGGAACTCCTAAATAGCTTACAGTAGCTACCTTGTGATTGGACTTAATTAATTTATACTGATGAGAACTTTTTACCCATATGGGTGATACGTGCCATTACAAGTCTGATGATGGAGACCATAGACAGTCGAGGCAACTCCTCGACGATTTACAGCTTTTGTTGGGCTAACTTCATACGGTTAAATATGCCAAAATGTCTTTCTTTGTATGTCTTTCTTTAATGAATCACTAAAAATTAAGAAATAAAATTTTTTAAACAAAAATTATAACCGACTTGAAAAAATAAAATAACTAAAAAGTAATAAAATAATCGCGTTTCTTTAATTTTTGTGTCTACAACTAATAATCATCTTGTACTTCTACTAATGTACAATTTTTGCGATTACCACGTCATTATTGTTACTTTTGAGTCGGTGTAGTGTAGATGTCTGGATGTAATAAAGTTTTATCCATAATATTTGGTTCTAATTATGTTCCTAACAAAACTAGTTTCCAATCTGGTATCACAATCTAGTACCTACTAGGCTCGCATAAGTTCGTTAGCTATCTCGTTTTAAAAGAGCTTCATAAGAATCGCAATCAGAAACACGTTTTACTGGTGAGAAATCGGAGCTATTTTCTATTCCTATAAAATAACTTTATATTCGTAGAAATAGAATAAATTATTCTGTCATGGTATCATTAGGATTGGTTGTTTTTTTTAAATGTGAAAGGCGTGAAGTGAGATATCAATTTTAATAAATGTTTTTTTAGTGGATGCGAAGTATTTGCTGCCGCTACTAATTTGCACCGTGAATGAGTTGTTAATCATAATATTACAATTACTGCGCCGTCAAATGTTAAAGGACCTCCAAATAGAGCGATTACTGCATATTGCCTTTTAGCTGGATATTTGCGTCTAGTGTATTACATCAAAGTAAAAAAAAACTCTACATACAAGGTACCTTGTTTTGGCATAAAGGTATGAGACCTTATGACTATGAGACCAGGCCATAAAATATTATAAAAAAGGTATCTTGTTGAATGTCAGATTCATTCTTCTAATTGTTTCAAAGCTACTACACTGTGAATTATTATCATAATATGGCTAAACAAACTGGAAATCTATATTTTGTAATATTTAGATTGGGATAGAAACTTTAAACAGGCGTTTTACTATGTTGGTAAAAAGAAATACATAATTTTTCTTAAAATATATATTTCGAGAATTCCAAAAGCTATTATTTCTGGACTGTCTCATGTGATCCGAAGTTTTTTTTAAGAGTTATAGAGTTTTCTATAAAGTTATTTTAAAATTTCGTCAAATCGCTTTGCTATAGTCCCATGGGCCAAATTCATTAGATGTGCAATATGTGATAACTAACCTATTCAGTAGATAAATAATCTCTCATACTTTAATCAGATTAAACACAAAATCAATTTAAATATAGATCATACTAAGAAACTTAAGAATCTGCCAATTTATTATTATCAGATGTTTCCGAAAGTTTCTGAAACTTTAGATTAAAAGAGTTAATAATGATGAAATAATAGGAACATCAATGATTTATACCAGCGTTACCCAAACTTTGTTCTGTTATGGCCCGGTAAATTTCATAAAATCCCCTTCGTGACACTATTTACTTTATGTAACACACTTATTGCAAGCAGAAGTATATTTATGAATGTATTACAATAATTATTTCTTAAGTGAGCCATCTGTTCACTTACTGTACCGATGAGCTTAAAGGCCATCAGGCCGAAAAGTCTAGCCCTTCCAAAAAAAATAAAAATACAATAATTATTGAGAAGTATAAAGCTGCTTATTTTTGACTCTTTTGTATCGTCATTCAAGCTCTCCTAGTACCTATTTGTTTAAAATAAGGAGGCCGTGCTGCGACCCGGTATTTTTTTTCGTGGCCCGGTACGGGGTCGTAACTCCCAAGTCGCGACCCACCAAATGGGAAACGCTGATTTATACTTCTCTACAATCTACACGATTGTTTACAAAGTGTTTTGTCATTACTGGCCTACCTATAAATAAATATGCACCAATACATGAGCAATGCGGTTCTATTTCCGCGCGAATAGATTAATGACGTGTATTTTTTTATAATTTACATTTTATATATAATGACAAAAAAAAGCTATCCACCACCAGTTATAATATTTAATAAAAAAGTATAACGATTCAAATTTAGTAGTTTCATATTTTCTTTATAGAAATTAATCTATTTTATAATTTGATTTACGTACAGACGAATGACAACGTTTAAACGTTGCGAAAATTTTATTGTCACGTTTAGTTATCCCATTGGCCATTTAAACAGTATCATCACTATCGGCATTGCAATTAATTACACAAATTTGTACATAAATTAAGTAATTATCACAAAAACCTAAAAAATAATTTCTTTCATTTGAATAGAAAATTTAATTAAAAACATTAAAAAAAATTAAAAAAATAAAATCTTAGAATCATTTCCTGTAGTTGTAATTTTTTTTCTTGATTAAATATGAAAATGCAGGCAAATTTGTTTATTTAATAAAGAATAGACATACATACTTTCATACATAATATTGTCTATAATCAATATACTTACTAAACTTATAAAAACTTACAACTTCCCACATGGAAACTAAAACATATGTTATCTATATCAAACCATAAGTGACACTATTTTATATACTTAATGAATGGTAATCATTCCCAAAAACGAGTTCGATTTGAATATTAAATATATAATTTGAATTGTAATCATCTAAGTTTTTCGGTAGATATAAAAACATAATAATAATCTTAACCTGAGAAACCTACGATTAAAACAATTGAAACCAGTCATTAGCCTGTTGTTTTTATCTTTATTCAGATCAAAAAGTTAAATATTATTATTGTGCATTAAATTATGAACAGGATATATAATAATGCAGACGTTTCAAAGTAATGTTTGGTAAAAGTAGTAGGTACATATTTTAAATCATTTTAATCACAATGATCAGAATAATAGATTTAATAAACAATGTAGGTACTAATATAACTGTATAGATATTATATACTTAATATGTATTACTGTTCTCTATTTAAAATAATGTTTGCATATTTTTTATCTGTATTCTTTTCGATCCTAATTTAAATTCAGCTCTTCAAAGGTATTTGAACCGAAACAATAAGTCAACGATAGCAAATGCTAAATCTATTATTATAGTGATCAAAGGAGGTCAGTTATATAATATATAGTGAATGTAAGTGTATATTTTGTATGTGGCCGGTCGACATGCAGATAAACCCTGACCACAGTCTTGTTACAAGCCATATCATTTTCTTGACATATATTATGTCTTAATACTTATACCTTTGTATATAAAGGGCGATAATTACATAATATTTTGCATGATGTTCTGCGTACGATAGTTAATAGATGACATGGAGGTACAATACACTCTATTCAACACTCGCAACATGGTGTAACAGGCGACCGTAAAATCGGTGGGAGGGAAGCGCTGTGGCGCGCTCCCGGCTGCATGGGTACCACCATCTTGCTTGTTTCTTCCGTGAAACAGCTTTGCTGTGTTTCGGAGAGAAGGGCAAGACAGGCAGTGTAATTACTGGCACCGAGACTTAATACATCTTAATAGGCAACACAGAAATGTGTTGCCTGGGCTAGTTCCAGGTTAACCAATTTATGTTCATGGGCGACGTCGACCACTTAACATCAGGTGGTACGTTTGCCAGTTTGCCTATTCAGCTAACATAAAAAAAAGAAGAAGAAGTATATTTGAATCCGTTCCCGCGTTCGTAATTCGTATATTTTAATCCTAGATTAAACTACATTTGTAGTCACTACTCATTCATTTCTTTCATTCATTCTAATGTCTTTTAAAACAAAGTTAGAGTAAAAACATTATAGTTGTTTCTTTTATTATCATCAAAGTTTAAGGTAAGTAGATAAGTTTGTGAATGTGGTAAAAGCTGTACGCAGTACATCATCACGGTATAGGTACTCGAGTGTGACCATAGAATTACGTGTGCGCCCATCGTGATTCGTGACAGGCGGTATTGCGACATGCTGTGTTGCAAAAAGGTCTTTGTACTGCCACACCCGATTTTATATTCAACATGATGCACAGGTGGGGCTCTATGACTATGAGCTTTCACATTAGGAACTGTCGATGTAGAAATAACTGTAGGAACCTAACGAATATACTTAGTGTATGATTGTTTAAAATTTAAATACTTAATGTACCTACTATGCTAGTTATACACACTAACTATGTTAATAATAATCATAATAAATTAAATATAAGATTACCGTATAGATCTAATTAATGAAAACATGAATAAAATATAAATATTAAATTTTATAAAAATATGAAAGGATATTTTGCTGTTTTATGGTAGGTACACTAGCAGCGCCCCACGGTTTCATCCGCGTACTTCCCATTCCTATGGGAGTACAGGGATAAAAAATAGCCTTTATGTTATTTTGATGAATAAGCCATGATATTATAAAGTTATATTAAAATCCATTCAATAGTTTTTGCGTGAAAGGGTAACAAACATACATCCATACAATCTTAAAGACTTTCGCGTAACATTAGTAGGACCTATTATTCTAAATAACAAGAAGTACAATAATATCATACAATTTTTCAATACAATAATACCATACAATATTTCAATACAATCAACTCGCAAAATCCAAAAGAGAAGAAACCGTGCAGACAGATTTGTGTGGGCCCTGTTTATGGACGTACCGTACCTCTAATTTTAGTCTCATGAAGTTTGCATGCATAATATATGCGACAGCATATTTGGTATAAGATTAATGTGCCTGGATGTATCTATAAATCTAAATTAACACAATGAAGACAGGCAGACGCCATATTTGTAAGGCTTCGTATAATTTATCAAATTTCACATTTTCCACTTATACACGCTTAGAAATTAGCTAAAATAATCATATTTTCAGTATTTAATATTGGGTATAGTGGTTTTTAGGACAAATCATAATCGTGTTTCTATTTTTTGGTCAAACGTCTTTCCATTGTATTGGCGATTATCGTCATATGTTCTAGAAACTTCTTAAACATGATTTTCATTCTAGAAATATTAATTCCGCATGATAATGAGAAAGAGAGAAGATATTTTAATTGAATTCACAGACTCAGCAGCTATTTAGTCTAGTGTATAGGCGAAATTCTACATAATACCCTCCTCACCTGTTTTCGAGGAGGAGGATTGTGTCCATATGTGTAGACTTGGACCTAAGATAAATGTTTATTCCCATAAGCTACAGGCTTTGCCGAATAACTTATCTATAAAAAATGCGTGGGAATCAAAACAATGTATTATCATATTTTATCATTTATATATTTTTTTAACTCAGTACGTGCTTAGTGTTTTGATATTACCTAGGTCATAAGCATGCAGCTCACGTCCCATTCGGTAGATTCGACAAGCTAGATAGCCTTTGAATATGGTGTTGAGTAATTACAGTGTCATACATGAACCACACGTAGTCGATTGCTATGTTAGCTGCTCATGGTGCGCGTTATTTATTGTTGTCTGTAAATTAGTTTGGGGTTTTTATTTTACTGGGAACGGATAGATTAATCTAATGCTAAGTCAAAAAAACATAAACTAGTTCTCGGGACAGTCTTTATCCAGATAAAAGTAACTCGTCCAAGCGCTTGGGCGAGTCTAAGACGCCAGGTTCTAGAGACAGCTCTTGGGTAAGGGTCCAAGTAGCGCCCAAGCGTTAACTATAAGCAAAATGGTTTCCATTCCGGTAATTCAGTCCTGCCTTTGTTGCTGTTCATTGTTGAGCTACTGTTAAAAAAAAATTACAGACATCTCCTCCGTCACTGATTTTGCTAATTCAACGACTTAAATATGGAAACTAAATTCAAATATCAATTCCAAATTCAAATAATAACACAAATCAAGAAGGATACATGTTTACTTTAAATGTCTTATTTATAAATTGAATCTACTTTATTTAATTCAGTACGGATACATTTGTGATAATTATTTTGCACATTAATAATTAATTTCCTTTTAATTAGCATAATTGGTAAATTTTGAGTATGAGCAATCATTTATTACAAGGAAGAACGTTTAATAACAAACAATAACATTATTGTTAATAATATGAATATCGAACATATTTCATACATATTATCTTTACAGTAGGGTAGATAATCAACCCCACCATGGAACTGAGCCTTGTCGCGGCGGTGGGGCTTAAGCCTGGGGTGCAATCCAGCACCTTGGGCGACTAATCAGATCCCGGGCGGCAGTTGGTTCTAGCCACTGCCGGCCAAGCCGCTCCCCGGTACGTAGTGCCGGGGGTGGTGGTTGCCATCTCACTTCAAGATGGGGACCGCGAGGAAGAAAACCTCTCTAAAAAATTACCCCAATCCCAAAATAAGCTCAGGTGCGCGGCGAGGGGATGAATGGCTGGAGGGTCTCCAGTCTCTAGCGCACCATTGTTTCGAGGTGATTACAGGTTCCGCTCGACCCTAATGAGCAGACATTTTCATAATGGATAAAATAAGCAGTATTGAAAATAGTCCCCGGGCGGGTCCCCGAAAGGGGGAATCCCGCACCACGCCGGAATCGGCGGAGGTCTGCCCCACGTACTACGGGGGGGGCACAACCTGCTCCGAGGGTTCGGTTGTACCGGACTCTCGCAACAACGACCTGGCAATCACATTGGACAATGATGCACGTGAAATGGAAAAGGGTGCGAGCGAACTTACTGACAGCCGGATGTGTACACGTTCGATAGCAGGGAGGTTAGTAAGTCGTGGGGGGTTAGTATTAGAGGATCGGGTTCGTCTAGGGGGAAGGTGAGCGGAGGTCGCTCAAAGGCGAGAAATGAATAGAGCTAGACACACTTGACGGAATGTCAGTTACTTCGCTGTCTGAGTCGGATCTAGGACAGAAGCGCCTCTTCTCCGAGGTGTCGGGGGTCTCCGGCTCAGAAGACACCGAGACGTGGGCGGATGCGGTAAGAAGGCCGCAGCCAGCAGCGAAACGAGGGAAGGCGATCTCACTCTCCAATGCGCGAGTGGCGCTGAGGCAGAGGGCGGAGAAAGAACGAGAGGACGACTTCGAGGCGGCTCTAAATAGGCGGGCCTTCAAGAAGCCGAAGGAGGTAGTGGAGGAGGTGGAGGAGGTCCACCCTCTAGATCGCGACCCGGGAACAATGGGTGCGGAGGAGCTGATGCTGGCAGCCGAGGACAATCTCAACTTGATTCTCGGCCTGACCGGCAAATCGGTGAATCTCAGAGGGGGATACGCCTCTAAAATAAAGAAGGCCGCCGGGTCCATAAGGGAAGTACTGGAGTCGCTTAAGGTCCGGACAGAGACGGAAGAGGTCCGTAAGTTAAGGGCCGACAACAGCCGGCTCCAACGAGAGCTCGAACTTGTACGGGAGGAAGTGCGCGCGTACAGGCGCGAGTTCGAGGAGAGCCGGAAAAAGGCGGCCGAAGTAAGAGGAGTCGAGGGGTCGCCTGAATTCAGGAGGGAGATGGTAGAGCTCGTCGGTAACGTAGTCGACGGACGCTTGGCAGCTCTTCAACTTCCGGCCGCGCCTGCCTGCCGTCCCCCACTGGCGGGGGACAAGGGCTTGGCGGGGGACAAGGGCTTGGCGAGGGCCACGAGAGCAGCCACAGTAGCGCCTAAGGAGAAAACGGTCGCAGCCGTTGTTAACATGCTGGAGGGGCCTGATCCTAAGGAGTTCCCCGCCTTGCCCCAAGCTCCAAAAGGCAAGGGCAAGGGAAAAGGTAAAGGCAAGTGCAAGCGCCAAGAGGCGGAATGGACCGCTTTCGGTCCCTCCACCTCAAAAGGAGCGGCCCCTAAAGGGAGTGAGGAAAAGGGGACTAAGGCCACAGAAGAGCCCGCATGGACGGAGGTCGTCCGCCGGAAGCCGGTGACTAAAATACCGGCGGCTGCGGTACCCCCAGTCAAAAAACTAGCGGCATCCGCGCCGCCGACAAAAGGGAAGGTGGCCCCCAAGCCTAAATTATCGCTCCCACGCTCCACGGCCGTAATTCTTAAGTTACGGCCGGAGGCAGCGGCCAAGGGAGCGACGTATGGCTCAGCCCTCCTAAAGGTTGAGCAGTCGATTGACTTGGGGGAGCTGGGCATCGGCCCACTCCGGTTTCGTCAGTCGGCGACTGGGGCGCGTCTCATCGAGGTGCCTGGCTCCACGAGCGGTGAGAAGGCAGACGTCCTCGCCGCTCGTTTAAAAGAGGTGCTCGCTGAGGAGGCGGAGGTGCTCAGGCCCGAGAAGCAGGCCGAACTAAGAATCTCGTGCCTGAGCGACGCGGTCACCAAGGAGCGCCTTAGCATCGCGGTGGCAAAAGAGGGGGGCTGTAATCCGGGCCAAGTCCTCGTGCGGAACAACCGCGCGGGGAAAATGGGCGCGGGTACAGCCCATATTGAGATTCCGGTGGCGGCAGCCAAAAAGCTGCTGGAGAGTGGCAGTGTGGCGGTGGGATGGTGCCGTGCGCGCATCCACCTCCTTCAGGCGCGCCCCCGGCACTGCTTCCGGTGCCTGGGAATGGGGCACGTCGCCGGTGCCTGCCAGTGCGAGGTTGACCGCAGCAACCTCTGCTACCGCTGTGGTCAACCAGGCCACAAAGCCGCCGGGTGCTCGTCTGCCGCACACTGTGCGGTGTGCGCAGACTCCGGAAGGCCAGCGGGCCACGTGATGGGGGGAATGGCGTGCAAACCTGTGAAACTGGGGGGAAACGAGTGGAGTCGGCGGACGCTGAGATGGCCGAATAATGTCCAGACATCTCAGCGTTCTTCAGGCGAACGTCAACCACTGTGCCGGGGCTCAGGACATTTTCCTGCAGTCCATGGCGGAGTGGAGCGTTGACGTCGCGATCGTTGCCGAGCCATACCCTGTGCCTCCCACTAGCCCACACTGGGCGGGGGACACCGATGACTCGGTGGCGATCGTGGCCTGCAGCCGGCCCCCCCTCGTGATCAAAGCGAGGGGCCGCGGGTACGTGGCGGCGGTTCGGGGAGAAGTGGCTTTCGTCGGAGTTTACTTCTCACCGAACCGCGATTTGGCGGCCTTGGAGCGGTTTCTCGACGTTCTGGGGCCGCTAGTGGGGCAGCTAGCTCCCCTACAGGTGTTCGTGGCTGGGGACCTCAATGCCAAGTCCACGGCATGTAATCCGGCCACGAACCCAAAAGGGAGGGAAGTGGAGGAGTGGGCGCTAGCTGCCGGACTGTCTCTGCTCAATACAGGGACAGTCCAGACGTGCGTCCGTTGGTCGGGAGGTTCCGTGGTGGACGTCACGTTCGCCACGCCGGCCATCGCACGCAGAGTGGAGGGGTGGAGGGTGGAGACGGGGGTGGAGACTCTCTCGGACCATCGCTATATAAGGTTCGAGGTGTCTCCGGCTCCTGTCCGTCCGGCGTCATCGTCCTCGTCGTCGTCCAGGGGGAGAAGTCAGTTTCCGCGTTGGGCAATCTCAAAGCTCGACCGGGAACTGGCAGAGGAGGCCGCTATAGTCGGCCGGTGGAGTCTCCCGCCGCTGTTAGAGCTAGGGGTGGATGAGGCGGCTGACCGGCTCTGCGATGCGTTCACCACGGTCTGCAGAGCGGCCATGCCGCCCGCGAGACGTCCACACCCGCGGCGGGCACTCTGCTGGTGGTCGGCTGAGATAGCCAGTCTCCGGGCCGCCTGCAATCGGGCCAGACGGCTTTATACCCGGAGCAGGCGGCGGCGCCCCAAGGACGTCGACAGGGACGATAGGCTGCGCAGGGTCTACGCAGAAAAGCGAAAGATCCTGCAGCAAGCCATTTGCCGAGCCAAGGAGGAGGCCTGGCTGGAGATGGTTGAGGGTCTCAACAGAGACCCCTGGGGTCGACCATACATATGGGCGCGGAGCTTGTTCCGTCGAGTCGGCCCCAATCAACGAGACGCTCCAGCGGGGCCAACTGGGGAGGATCGTCGGGGAACTTTTCCCCGACACGCCCGTGGGCTATACGCCCCCCAGGATGGCTCGGCAGACGCCTGACGAGGAGGGTGTTCCGCCACCCGTCATGGAGGCTGAAATGGAGGTGGTTCTGTCCCGCCTCCAGAGTAAGAAAAGGGCGCCGGGTCCAGACGGGGTGCATGGGAGGGTCCTCGCCATCTCTCTCGCGTACCTCGGCGATAGCCTTCGGGAGCTGTTCGACCGCTGCCTGCGGTCCGGAGAGTTCCCGAGGGCCTGGAAGGAGGGTCGGCTCTGCCTGCTACCAAAGGCAGGGCGGACCCCTGACTCGGCTTCGGCGGTGCGACCGGTGGTGTTGTTGAGCGAAGCTGGGAAGGCCTTGGAGAAAATTGTGGCCTCCCGGCTCGTTCAGCACCTGGAGGAGGGCCCGGGACCGGGACTCTCAGAGTCCCAATTTGGGTTCCGGGCACGCCGGTCGACCGTCGACGCCCTCAAATGCCTTCGGGCGGTGACGGTTGAGGCGGAACACAGAGGGGAGGTGGTGGTCGCGGTGTCCTTGGACATCGCGAACGCCTTCAACAGCCTCCCTCACAGTGTGATACGGGAGGCACTGAATTTCGTCGGAGTGCCCCCGTACCTAAGGAGGCTGTTGGAGACGTACCTCTCCGAGAGGAGGGTAGCCTGCGAGAACCGGTGTGGGTCCGTAGAGTGGTGGCGAGTCGGGTGCGGTGTTCCACAGGGGTCGGTTCTTGGTCCGATCCTGTGGGACATCGGCTACGACTGGGTCCTGCGAGGCCGCCTCCTCCCCGGGATGTGTGTCATATGCTACGCGGATGACACCCTCGTGTATGCCCGAGGACGAGGCTATAAGGAGGCGGCGCGGCTGGCCGAGGTCGGGATCGACCTCGTGATCAGCCGCATAGAGAGGTTAGGGCTTCGGGTCAGACCTGAGAAGACCGAAGCCCTTCTCTTCCGCGGGACCGGGCGGAAAGGACCCCCACCGGGGGCTGCCCTCCAGGTCGGAGGGGTGAGGGTCAGGATGAGCCCCCATATCAAATATCTGGGGCTCATCCTTGACGGAGGGTGGACCTTCGGCCCACATTTCTCCATGTTGGGACCGAAGGTTGCGAAGGCGGCAAGTGCACTGGGCAGACTCCTCCCGAACCTCGGAGGACCCAGCGCCGCCTGCAGGCAGCTATACTCCGGAGTCTGCCGTAGTATGGCGACGTACGGTGCACCCATCTGGGCGGATCACCTTACTGGGAGGAATAAGGCCCGGTTGCGGTCGGCGCAGCGGGTCATCGCGGTAAGAGTGATCCGGGGGTACCGTACGGTTTCGTGGGCAGCAGCCACTGCCCTAGCCGGTGACCCCCCGTGGGAGCTTGTGGCGGAGGTTCTTGCCGAGATGCACTCCTATGTCTCGGATAGGAGGTCTCTTGGCGAGAGCCTTACGCTAGACGGGATCCTTCGGGTTCGCCGACTAGGGCAAGAGGCGTTAATGCGGAGGTGGGGGGAGGACCTGGCGCAGCAGCCGTATGGCAAAAACCTGACGGTTGCTCTGCGTCCGGTCCTTGAGCGGTGGATGCGCCGTAAGCGCAAACCCCTCACCTTTCGTCTGACACAGGTGCTCACCGGGCATGGTTGCTTTGGTGAGTACCTGTGCCGGACGGCCCGCAGGGAGCCGTTGACAGTGTGTCACGATTGTGGCGCGGCGGTGGACTCAGCCCAGCACACACTCGAGGTGTGCCCGAGATGGGCGGCGCTGCGTCACGGTCTGACATCAGTCATCGGAGGGGACTTGTCTCTGCCGAGCGTCATCACTGCGATGCTCGGTGACGACGAGTCCTGGACGGCGATGGTCTCCTTCTGCGAGGCAGTAATGTCCCAGAAGGAGGCCGACGAGCGGGTGAGAGAGGAGGCGCTACTTAATGCGCCTCCAGTAACGCCTCTGTGTTCGCGTCGGGCTCAGGATGGGAACCTGGGCCTAGTATGATACGACATCGCGGGGACTGCTTAGTAGCGGCCGGGCAGTCCCCCCTTACGAGGAGTAGTCTGGCCTTCGCCAGGGCTAGCCTGTCGCTGAGGTGATCCTGTCTGTTGCCTGCATATCCGGGACCCCCAAAAAGCGGCTGAAGGCGCTCGCAGTGGTTTTAGTTAGGGTGGGCACTCCCAGGTGCGAGTCCCACATTGGGTCAGGATCTACCCGAAGATCCTGGCTGCATCCATAAGGATTTCCCTGCGAAAAAAAAAAAGAAAAAAAAAATGTTAGATAATCAAGTACCTATATTATAATTTAAATAGTATACATACCATACACTTACAATGCAAATTACATTGGGCTACAGCGTATATTAAGAATATTGTGTAAATGATTGTTCCTGATAATGATGAAAAAATTTTTTGTTCAAACATTTTATTAATAAATACCTTACATTTTTCAAGCCAGATAGAGTATCTATTTGGTGATCTCTTTATCTAAAAAGTGTGTCTGTACATACTATCAATGTTGTAGGTCTTGTATACTTAACTTATATTAGTCACCATGGGAATTAAGCTTAATACAAGAGAAATTGTAAATAAGAGACAGTGGCTAGAATTGCTTCATTGGCCGCACTAACAAGCTTAATTAATGCAACCGTGCTGCGAATATATCTTCATCCGTTTAATTCACGCCACTTAACATTGTTAAAAAAAAGATTTCATGAGATCTTAATTACAACTATCTAAATTTATTGAGATAAAGGAAATAATTATTCATCAATCAAACTGCAGATACACCCAATCATGATTTTTTCTGGCAACTATTTGCAGGGCTGGTCCACTAGAAAAGGTCCTAGACGGTAATATTAAGGAGCAGCAGCATTATCGAATTTCAGAGCAAAATCTTAATGTGCACAAAGAATTGTTGTCTTACCTCGTTTAATTTTAGGCGCTGACCGTCTGTCCGTCTGTCACCAGGTTGAATCTCATGAATCGTGATACCTAGACAGTTGAAATTTTCACAAATGAACCTTCTGTTGCCGTTATAACAACAAAAACTAAAAACAGAATAAAATAAATATTTAGGGGGGCTTCCATGATACAACAACCGCGATTTTTGCCGCTAAATAAAGATTAAGTATTATGTCTGATGTTGTATAGATACGGAAGCCTTAGTGCGAGAGTCCGACTCGCACTTGGTCGGTTTTATATTTAAATTACTTCAATGCAAGACATAATATATAACATACTAGCAGCCAACACAGACTTCGTTCTGTCAAAATTAAAAAAAAAAAAGAAACCGTTCTTCAGAACAGCTCCTATACATATATAGATTAGGAGGCTCAATTGCCAAGAATCAACAGCAATTTTAAACGTCGTATATTTAAGTAAGTATTTAGTTCCATATTTAAAATACCTATACGGTCCGCCATTTTAAATCACTGCGACTATAATTCAGTGTTAATAAGCTGTATATTTTTTCACTTATACCCATTTATTGATCATTTCACATGAGGTGACGTGATGCCAATGATTTCGTGACATATTTACATTGTACGAACATGCATTGTATGTAAATTACGATGGGAGTTTTGAATGGAACATACTGGCATTTTGAATAGCAATGGAAGAAAGAAATTTTGCGAGCATGTTAATGGACTAAAGTAACTTTTGTAATTTAAATATTAAAAAAAAGTTAATAATCATCAATATATTATGCAAATCACATTTATTCTTAAGATAGTAGGCCAACTTTGGACGTGATTCGGTTGATGTTGATGATGATGATGTTGTCATTAAAAGACAGAAATAAAAAGAAAGTTGCCCGACTATTTTCAATACCTATGTAATTTAAATATCGAATATCCTTATCAATACATTGGTATGCAGGTTTACAAGCGAGTTGTATTTTTCGCAAATACAAAATGTCGTAACGTTTAAACAATTAAAAAAAAAAACTAATGTAGAATATACACAGGTACAAGAATTAGTATTATGCTTTAATTTTTAAATAATAATAAACATTTAACACATAAGTATAACATCGTAGAATTAAGAATAATATAAGTACTTATTCATCTTTTTTAAGATTTCCTTTTTAAGACCTTGCAATGTTAATAAGGACACTTTAAGACAAGCACAATGTGTTGCTAAAAAAATACATACAAAATTTTCAGAAAATGCCTGATTACCTATATACTCTATCTAATAAACATCTTATATTTCCCTCCTTTGCTGCCAACAGCGGAAAAATAATTGTTTATTATCTCTGCTTAGAGTAAAGACAAACATTATCTTCATCTTGAGAATGGAACTATTCTAATATAGGTACTTAGTCGCAATTCGCAAGGCATTCGTCATAAGATATTGCTTTTGATTATTATTTTTGATTAGTTTTGATTAATGTCAATGCCAAGGCTATTTGAACACGCAGCTAGGTGAAGTAACCAGAACGTTTATTATTTTAACAAGCAGTACCTAGGGCAAATGGTTTTGTCGTAAAAAAAATAAAGTATAGGTTGTATAGGTATATATTGCAGTTTATTGTATTAAGTGTTATTTTAAGTATTCAGATTAAAAAAGAAAAATACTTCTACAGCGTGTTTGCCAGATCTAAAATCTGATCATAATATTGTGTTCTCAATTATACACGGTGGCGACATTTGAAAATATTAACAGTAGGTAATCAAAAATAATGATTTCCTCCCACACATACTACAAATAATTGAACATATAAATCACAATGTAACAGTAATCCAAATTAGCTACTTACGTTCCCGCCTCTAGCCACTATGCGCCTAACTGCTTTTTAACAGCACAAGAGTGATAGCATCTGTACAAGCCACAAGGTAACAAAAGCGATGTGGGTAATTGGCGACGTGGGTATTACAAAACACATTGCGCCCACCACTAGTTCCTCAATTGAGGCATAAGCCGTATTACTCTACAACGACCTTAGCATTGTTATACATTGGACTTTATTGTAGAACGGTGATTTTCTTGTTTATAAACATTTTGAAAACATTTAAATAGTTGAAAAATTGATTACATTCCTAGTGTAATAAAAATTATTTAAACAAATCCGAAATATTTAAGCCAATGAAAAAGACTTTTACATAAAACCTTCGCGCTGTAATGTAATAAAAAAATATATTTGAATTTAGAATCCGAAGTATCGTTATTCGCTCTGTAATTCGTTTGAAAATTAGTCATGGCAGTTGGCACAAAATAAGTGTGGTGTATTCATAAATCGAACTGAGTTGTCTGTTGAAATTCAAAATCAAGTTTTGTTTGTTTTGTCGAGACAATCGTTCCTAAAATACATAATATGGAGCATATTGCATATATAACCTTTGTATGTTTGCTTTCTTATCTGAAGAAAGCGGGCTAAATAGAGCCAATTAGAAAGACGTGACGCTGTATGGCAGACGGCAGTCGGCCTCAGCGTTATTCGCGTCGGTGATCTCATCGCGTCGAACCTGCGTCCTCGCTTAAACTCGTTTCTTTCATGTTTACTTGTATGTAAACTTATTACGTCATTTTAGACGCTAGATTTTATCCTTTCCGCTTATGTAGTGTTTCCTTTGCAGACCTTAGGTTAGAGATTATTCTTATTAAAGGGTAACCACGAACGACACAAGTAATTATTATTCAATTTACCTACTATGTTTATTATTTTACTAAATTACTAATTTCCTAAATTACTAATTAAACATATGTCTCATTGTGATCATTACTTACACATTACCTTACGACAGTACCTGTCTGTTATACGCATTTTACTAATATTGCTTGTCATATTTAAGAGGATTTAAAAAAAAATGACATTATGGAGGCAACCAAGCAGTCGGAGCCCTATGAGCCTTATACTACCTACCG
Organism: Helleia helle; assembly: GCA_963853865.1. NCBI lineage: Eukaryota > Metazoa > Arthropoda > Insecta > Lepidoptera > Lycaenidae > Helleia > Helleia helle. Next base: position 9,306,631 of record OY971433.1, on the reverse strand, counting down.
ATGGGACGCCCATAGATATTCGCACAACCAAAAGTTATGCAGATGCGTTGCCCTGCCTTTGTCTATTCCCCCCTATGGGCCAGCGGAAACTCACAAACCTTACGAAACGCGACAGCATAGCTGTCACTTTACGGAGTTTGCGCTGATATTACCTATGTGAGCGAGAGGTACCACACAGGTAGTGCCGGCCCAATTCTGCTGCAAAGCAGCATGGCACTACTTCTTACTATTTATAAACGGATTGAAATAAAAATATACAGACATTAAATAAAATAATAATAAGTAAATATGGAGGTCTTTAGTAAATTGAAAGTAGGTATTATTAAATATGTATCATCACATTCACACATTCATCAAGCGATTTACTACAGAAAGAAATAAACATGTAAAAAACCACAAACGTCTCCCGATCGTAATAGCATGTTATCTTTTTTTTAAACCCCAATAAAGAATAAATACAAGTATTTTGAGCCATTTGCATGAAGTTTTGTAAAACATCAGTCTACCAATGGTAGGTATGGTATATCTTACTGTACGAATCTCGATTCTCGAGCCAGCACGACCCCGATTGCTTCGGAAAGTAGTTGTATAACCAAAAATGGCGTTCAGGTATTTAGGTCCACTGTTCGACGTATAAGGACACAAAAAAACACAAAATTGCTTTCCAGAAATCAATCTGTTATTTATTTGTGCTATTTTTCCCGTTTTGTAAAACATGAGATTGTTCTGGGCCAAAAACTTTCTTAATTTCTTCTAAACCAGTTTAGTTAGAATTCGATTTTCTTTCTTCGTATAAACTGAATAAAATATAACGAAAAAAAACTAGAATAAAAAAAAGACTTTGCTCCCTTTAAAAGTTTTTTTTGCTCTTGTACATCATAGTAACGATTGATAATAGTTGATGTGTAGTTAGTGAATACAGCCTCGCGTGGATAATGATGAAACGTAACAGAAGTTTTGGTGCAAACATATTATGATGTTTATTTTTATGTTTTATGCGTGAAAAAAATATTTAGGTAGGTACAACTTAATAACTTCTAAGCTCTATTCTCATATATTTATAAAGTATTCCCCTCTTTTTCTCAAAAAATAATATTCTCCATTCTCACTAATTGATATCCTTTTTGTTTCTTTCACGCCGGGAAATGTTCTGATGCATCCCGCGGGGGAGTCGGTTTCCCCAGGCGAGTATGTGGACTCGCTGCACCCGAAAGGTGGCAAGGTGGACGCAGTACCTCGACGGCTAGTTAGTCCCTCAAGGGACCGACGCCACCTCAACAGAAGGGCTATCCCGCACCACAGAACAACCCCTCCCAACGTCGGGACAGTACAGTGGGGTGAGGTTCCCATCCTCGCTCCTTGTCCCCCTGCTCTTTAGTCTCCTCTTCTTATAAGAGGGGTACAAAGAGCTCCCTCGGCTCAATTTGCTTCGCCCAAGGTGTTCGGCTCACCTTAGGCTATCGGACCCCACCGCCACTACAAGGCTTGAACCATGGTGGGGGCTAATTGATATCCTCGTTTATCGAGTCTAATACACATACACAAAAAAGGTAAATTCTTTTTTCAGTTTAATTAACTTTTTTGACTGCCATTCTTTATGATAACAGCAAATACATTTAATACATACTGTGCAACTGATAAACTTTACAGCCAACAACGTGTCATATGGCTGATAAGTGATAATAATGTATTTTCTCAAATGGGCAATTCTTTAAATAAGGTTATCGTTTATCGTTCATCATAAGATAAGATAATATAATGCTAAATGTTAAACACTAGGTGGCGTATACACCCAACCTTAAATAATTGCCTTTTCTGCAGATTAAAAACCTTATCTAGGTACCTACCTAAGAATGTAGGTTTGTCATGAATGCCTACAGTAAGATGTAGTGTCATGCTGCTTTGCAGCCGAATTTTGCCGGCACGACCGGGGTCCTCTTGGTCACATAAAAATTTTAAACAAAAATTAAAACCGACTTCAAAATTAAAAAAAAAAAATTAAAAAGTAATAAAATAATTTCCTTAATCTTTGTGCCTACAATTTATAATCAACTTGTTCTTCTACTAATATACAATCTTTGGATTTACCACATCATTATTGTTACTTTTGGAGTCGGTGTCAGCCAAGGTAGGTAGGGAGGTAGGTACATCAACGAATACGACACCGGCTTCAAAAGTAACAATAATGACGTGGTAAATGCAAAGATTGTATATTAGTAGAAGAACAAATAGATTATAAATTGTAGGCACAAATATTAAGGAAATTATTTTATTACTTTTTAGTTTTTTTTTAAATTTTGAAGTCGGTTTTAATTTTTGTTAAAAAAATTTTTATTTCTTAATTTTTAGTGATTTCAAAATTCGATAACTGATTTTATTTGTCTGAAATATGGGTAGAACCAATGCCTCTTTTATACATATAATATCATTGGGTAGACGCGTTGCTCAGATTAGATAGCGCTGTATTAATGAGATGAACGTAGAAAGGGTTTAAATCATTACATAACAAATGAAAAAAATGAAATGGAATTGTGTAAAACTTTATATACATGTAATTGAAAGCAATCACGGCAGATTTGCTGCTATTTGTTAAATAATTCCATTATATATAGGTATAGAACATCACCAATATATAGATATAGAATGGATATTATGATGACCTTAAAAAACTATGATGCGCTTCCAAGCCACAGTTGTTTTTTGTTCATTTAACAACGACAAGTAATAAAATTACATGATTTTGGCATAATATTATTTACCGTATGAAGTAAGCCCAATTAAAGCTGTAAATCGTCGAGGATTCCCCGCGACTGTGTAAGGTCTCCATCATCACACCTGTAATGGCGCTTATAACCCATATGGGTACAAAGTTCTCATCAATTTAAATTAATTAAGTCCAAACACAAGGTAGCTACTGTAAACTGTTGAGGAGTTCCCTTAACTGTCCTTTGTCTTCATCATCAGACCCCTAATGACAGTCACAACCCATCTAAAGTAAAGTGTAAAGTTCTCATCATTACAAATTAATCAAGCCCAAACACAAGTTAGGAGTTCCCTCGATTGTCTTTCGGCTCCAGCATCAGATCGACTCCAGACCTTCATTAAATTGAAGTCCTTCAAAACACTTTATAAAAAAAATATCAAACGCTCTAGTCGCCCCTACGATTTTCGAAAGTTCTCCTCGATTTCTCTGGGATGCCATCATCAGATCCTGGTTTCCTTATCATGGGACCATTTGGGAAGTATACCCTTTAGAACAAAAAAAGAATTTTTCAAATCGGTCTAGCCATCTTCGAGTAATCAGGTAACATACATATAAAAAAAAAAAAAAAAAAAAGATTCCGACGAATTGATAACCTCCTCCTTTTTTGAAGTCGGTTAAAAACTGGCGTTAAGTGTCAGAGCGCTATGCCTAGTTTCCGGTGACCCATGCGAGCGGGGATAGGGAAAAGCAGGGCATCGCTTCTGTATAGCTTTTGGTTGTGCGGATGTCTATGGGCGTCGTTAGTTATATTAAGGCTCCGACTGTTCGGTTGTCTCCTTATGACATAAAAAAAATGTCAAATAACCTACCTTTTACTTGTTTTCGCGGGAAAATGCTTTCTACGCGTGGACCCAGACGGAAACTGGTGTTTATGAGGGACTTTGCTTTTTCTCTTGGCTTCTTCACCCCACGGATACCATCGGCGATCGTAACGGATGTACCTGATGTCAGCAGCAGTACTATCCTCACCTACCAACATGTCGATTCAATAAAATTGCATTCAGATTCAAAGTAATCAAAGATCAACATTCCACTTGGAATCTATCTCATTGCCCCATCAGGCATTCCCTTTTTACAGCCAGTTGCCCCGACTTGCTAATTTACATAGATAATCTTTTTGTTTTCGTTAGCTAACTTCTTTAGGATCTATCGAAAGAGATTTTGATATCACATTCGCAGTATGTCATTGAACTTCTTAAGGCTAGATTGATTTTGATGACATTTTTGTGTATGTTCAAGTTTTGTGATTTTTCAATTTTACAATTCGGACTACTGCAAAATGATGTATACAGAATAAAGTCTGTCGGGTTCGATAGCATACAATAAATAATCATACAATATAGTATCTTGCAATACATAATACACATATGCCTCATAAGTGCCCACCTATATGATTTATTTATAACCTAAAAACATATAATAGTTTTGTATATAAATGATAATATTATAATGTAAGATAATGTAAACTGTAAATCTATATTAATATCTCAGCGTAAGGAATATCATAGACTGTGCTAATATTATAGTGGTAAAGTTTGTGAGGTTGTATGGGGGTAATCACTGGATCATAGATAATGAAAAATGAAAAAAAAAATAAAAAAAATAGAATTACTTACTAAATTTAAATAACGTAGTACCTAATCTAACAGCTTAGTAATGTATGTAAATAAAAATGTTTTACAGATTAACTTGCATCTAATATAATCGTTTATATCAGAAAATGCAGAAAGTCCAAGTATAATTTAGATAAGAGAGATAAATTTTAAAGACTTGTCTCTAACATTTTTCATTTTTCTAGATTTTTTTCTATTTTAAGTTGTTATTACAGAAATTTAATTTAATTCTTATCGAATCAAATCAAAAAAAAAAAAATTATGCATAATAGTAGGTACCAATTGAATCTACCACCAGTTCCAAGGCAAGCCCACTGAGAAGAACCGGCGAAACAAACTCAGTGGAACGATTGATTGATTTTACTGATTGATTTTATACAAAAAAAATTAGTTTGTCTAATAAAAAATATAATATTTCAAATTTGGAAATTTAAATGTTTTTTTTTTTTTTATATTTTATATATTGTCTTTGTATTTGTCTACGTCACAATATGTCTGCATCATTTTAATTCAAAAATACATGGCGGCCTTCGTTACACAAATCTTTGGTGAGGTCATGCGAAATGTTTTTGACGTATCGTAGGAGTTAAACTGTTAGCCAGTCACCAACAATAAGGTCGTCGACCATATGGCCTGTCTGGTTTTGGAACATGCAATTTTACTATAAATTAATTACCTACGTTGCTTAAATGTTACAGTGACAAATGTCGTAAGAAAGCTAAGGAATATTGATTTCTTATATTCACGCGAATTTCATTTTGTTTTAAGAGACTTCGCTCAATCATCGTCAAGATAGCCATTTGCAAATCAAATTAATATTTAATAGTAATACTTGATCGATATTGAGTTAATGAATACACTCTCCTGAGATTTCGGGTACTTTGTCACCAAAGATTTCTTTATACCATGGTTCCTTTAAAGTACCTATATAGATAAATAGCTGTTTCCTGCAGCTTTCCCCGCGTAAACTTAGATTAAAACCGTATCTTGATTGATGATGATTATTACTATAACATATGTAGTATGTATACAGTAAAAACTATACCTATCCATTTATTTCTTAATTTATCAAACAATTTAAATGGATAAGCCTTAATATCCTGATACCAATTTCACCGCTATTAGATTCCACCCATATTTATACTTAAAAAAAAAAACATCTTTGCTTAACTAAGTACCTATAATAATAATTAGGTCAAATCAAATGAAGTCATGAGTGTACCATCGCGGACTTTTTTATGAGTAGGTAATCATGAGTACTATTACAGAACATTATTTTATAAACCGTTAATGGATTTTGCAGCGCACGCGAAATAATGCCTTTTATCGGCAAAATTTTGATACCTTGGATTACATTGTTCTAATTTAGGTAAGGTTCTATATTTTTTTTAATATAGCTTACGTCACTCCTGAATAATGTAGCTTTCTGTTAGTGAAAAAATAATATGTTCGCCCGCTAGAAAGTAGACACATACAAACTTAACCTTTAATAGTAATAATATAATTAGATATAAAATAGTTGTATTATTTTAATAGTATATAAGTATATTTTAAAATCATATTTCTCTAATGACAACTTTATAAGGCGCCTTATATAGATTATAGATTAAACATAATATAACTTATTATTGATATCACATTTACATGTATACTTACATGCTTTGATAAATTATTTTATGATTTTAGGGCATAATTTGAAGGCCAGTCAATTATTTTGCCGATGTTTATATTTTATTTTTAAGAACAAGTTTCTGATCTGCACTTTTAAGAATTCACACGCAGACCCGAAAGGAGATTTCAAGGTTACATTTTTAGATAATAACCGGCACATTAGTGGCTAAAAACAACGTTATATATCTTTGTCGCTTTTAGTAAAAAAAAAAAAAAAATTAAATTATTGACGTACACTAGGAAATTGGTGTTGCCATGATCTATATTATTTCCGCCTGATGATTATTTTGTACTTGGAAAAACAATCGGTCACCTTGAATATTCGCGTAGGCCAATTACATAATATAGGTACCTAGCCTTAATAAGGTAGATAGCATTATTATTTGATATGTCATGAAATACTCATCCTAGGATTTTGTGTGGGATAAAAATTACTTTTACATATTGCGATATTTTACAGTTATGAAAGGATAGAGTATACCTATTTACTTCATAAATACTCTTTAGGTATACCTAGACTCTGTTTGAGATGTGCGAGGAAGTAGAAATTACCAATACTTTCAATCCTAAAAGTCTTCCTAGTAGTTACTGCTAGATTCAACAAGTACCTTTTTCTTTTTGTTTTACGCCGGGAAATGCTCCGAGGCATCCCGCTGGGGAGTGGGTGCGAAAGCGAAAGGTGGTAAGTGGACGCAGCCCTACCCACTAAAACCCGACGAGTGCCACCAATGTCGTCTTTGATGAGGTGCCCCGGATCTATTGAGCAAACAGGGTACCTCGACGGCTTGTCAGCCCCTCAAGGTTTCGACGCCACCTCCACAGAGAGGTTGCCCCGCACCATAGAACAACCCCTCCCAACGTTGGGACAGTACAATGGGTTGAATTTCCCATCCTCACCCCTTGTCTCCCGCTCTTTTGTCCCCTCTTATAAGAAAAGCCTCGTACAAAGAGCCCCCTCGGCATTCAACAAGTACCTACCTATACCACTTGTCTCAACACTTCAGCACAAATATAAAGTAAAATAATTGTGTATTTAAATACAATTCTTGATAAATGATTTTAATAAATAAATGATTCGCTTCTAGACAGAAATAAAAACTAATTACCTACATCGTGCTAGCACAACTAGTAAGTATTAGATATCTAACGCCTGACATGATTATTATAAGATTAGATATATTTCTTTTAATTAATATTTATTTTTTGCTTAATTAAGTTTAATTACCAAACTTCTCCTCAAAACCAAAATCATTTTTTTTATAAAACTTACAAATAATAAGAAGTATTATTAATTAAATATGCTTATAAGATTATATTCGTTTAATTTCAATATTCACGTTTTCAAACCACATCCACATGTCATTGACCTATCTGTAATGAATCTAATTACTGTACAAATAATACGTTATTGTACTCGTGTAATTTTCGAATAATTAATTTAAATTACAAAGTGAAATATTTAAATTGTTTTCGTATATGTTTGATATAAATAATTATTAATTAGTCAAGACTGTGATATCATCAGCGTTCTAGAATACGTTTCATCATTATCAACCTTCTACAGTCCACTACTTGACACAGGCCTCTGCAATGAACGCCAAGACCACTTCGAATTACCGATTACAAGGAGCGTTACACATCACATTGAAAGATGAAAAATCAAAATGCTATTGATCGAGGAATCTAATATTTTTTCTTTAAATATTGTTGGTGTAATATAAATAATATCTATGTTAACAATTAGTTTAAGGCTGAGGCCTTGTCTGTCAATTCACCAGATCTCCATATTAATAAGATATCACCTAGGATGACTTATTATATCTAGTCGATGGAGAGAGGCGATGATGGTGATGAAAGAGAAGCTATAGACCCTCCAACTTATCTATGAAGTGGTAGAGACACCGTCGATTTAGTGTTGCTAATTAATATAAGTTGCTCAGAATTGGGCATGTTTGACAAGTTGGTGTTCTGATTTACACATAATATTGTTCATTGTTAAATACTTTAAGTAGGTAAGTACCTAGTGTTAAAAAAAATGGTTAGTTGGCCCTCTCACACCCGAATACTCAAACGAATCTCAAATGTAAGACGTACTTAAACTCATGCTACGACGTCTCAGATTCAAAGAAAAAAAGAGGGAGAACACGAGTTTCAGTACGTCTTAAATTTGAGATTCGATTGAGTATTCGGGCGTCAGCACTTTAAATAGATTTAACTCACCGTTACGTTAAACAAAAGTGATCATAAATATCGGGTAATTTACAAAAAGAAAGCTGACAACACTAACTTGTAGCAAATGACATTTCAACATGGCGGCCGTAGTTCCCATTTTCGCCATTTCACAGATCTCTTAAGCGAGAAATCTTTTAAACGACAGCCTTTTTTAAAATATTTGTTTGGACATGCAAACTGGCAGAGCTACCCGATGGTAAGTGGTCAACCTCAAAACAGCATATAGGGACACGAACAAGCAATATTTATGCGTTGTACTAAACATTAGATGGTACCGTAACTTAAGTTTCATAATATTTGTATAGCAAACACATCTGCTAAGTAATCATTCACCAAGGAACCAATAATAAGCCCGATTGTATCTTCTGAGTAACACTCCGAATATAGAGAATATATCGTCACCCGTACTTAAGAAAACGATGAGTCAGTTGCATTACAAACAGATGCGCGTCTGTGCTTGCGAAACTGAATCGCTATATAAAATAACATTTAAATAACAATAGCACTCTGAAATTATATAGTTTATTTAATATTATGTATATTTTATTTTTATTTGGGACATCCCTATTTGGGCAAAATAAATTCTAGGAGCTGGCAATAATTGTTTTCGATAAATATGGAAACTAATAATATAAATATCATAAAGTTGATATACCTAGCGGGTATATTAACTTTATGATAAATATCATAAGAAACATAAGAAAAAATACAAGTATTATTATGCGTTTCAAATAAGAACAGGAACGTCAATAACCTCTATCTGTCAAATATCACTTGAAAAGTACGGTATGCACAAAAACTTATTTGCATAATTAATAGTTTTTACATCGAATTCAAATGAAAACGTTGAATAGTCGTAAATTATTAAAAGAATTGAAGTCATAATTCGTAAAACCATACAATAACATTTTTTTATTTGATTGTTGCCGCAAAGTTCCTGGAGCCATACCAAAATTATTAAAGAAAATAAGAACACCGGTCGCCATCTTGCCGTTATTAGTGTGCTCCGTCGTGAGTACCTGAAGGAAATATAAGTTTGACTCGTGAAATGTACGCTACCATTTTGAAAACACTGTAAAATGCAAGTAAAGTGATCAAGCGAGTTCATTTGGCTACGGGGATGAATAAAAACACGTTAACACGTATCCGACGCGCACTCGGACAGAAATGCAGAGATGAGCGGAATTGAAGAGCTAGATTCTGATTGATTTTTTTTTTCACTTAATCTCTGTAAATAAATTTAATTAAAAGAATATTTTTTGTCCACCCTACCTATGATTTTGTGAAGACGTTTGTCGTCGAATAGTTTTTTTATTTTATTTATCTGTCTCAACTCTCAAGCGAGACACCCGAAAGTGGTGGCGGAAAGAAGAGACAAGTAGGTCCATGTAGTGGTAGGCAAGACTTTTTTTGTTCCCGCTGGGGAATGCTCTTATTCATACCACCGGGTCAGGGGGAGCCCGGGGACTATGTGGGACTCTCTGCACCCGAAATGATGGAAAAGTGGTGTTCTCCTCGTCGTCTGGGTGACCCAGGAGTGAGCATGGCAATTCTAACAATATCCCTGTTGAAAAAGCCCACGCTTTTTCCGGTAACTTCATTTCGAGTAGACGACACCACAATACTCATAACGCATTTAATACGAATAATAATGCTTATGAAATTGTTACCAACGTGTATCTTACAAATATAAGCATTCAGTAAAATAATATATTCCGACTTATGTAAATAATGAGCAATTTACCATGCAAAACAAAATATAAATGCAAAAACATTATTGCGAATGAAGTCACTTTTATAATAAGCCACGGTCACGTTCGAAGAAATCTCAGAGTTTGTCATGAATCGCTTCTGTCCTTTCTCTGATATCCGAGTGTAGGTCAGGACCTTGTTGAAGTACATATGTTTGAACGCGGGCATGTTTGTATTGATCAAACTTGATAATTACAACCTTATGACCTAGTATAGCCTGCTAACTGCTAAGTTGGGATTAGCGTAATATATTATAAGCGTAATCTTGTAAGAGTAGTGCCACGCTGCTATGCGGCCGAATTGTGCCGGCTCGACCTCTCGCTTACATAACACCGGCGTCAAGTGACAGCTATGCTGTTGCGTTTCGTGCGGCTTGTGAGTTTCCGGTGGCCTATTTGGGGGTAGGGAAAAAGAGGGCAACACATCATAGCTTTTGATTGTGCGGATGTTTATGGGCGTCGGTAGTCATCATAAGTCTTCGACTGCTCGGTTGCCTCTTTGTGATTTTGTCTTCATAAAAAAATACTACTCCTCGTTAAGGGGGGACTGCCCGACAGTTCATAGGCTTCACTCAATGAACACTAATCTAATTATTACCACAATAACCAAAACGGCCGCTAACTCTGATAAATACAGTAATATATATAATATCGTCTTTTCATCACTATCTTTCATAGCAATTTGAGGAGTTATTGATTGATATGGCGCGAAATAGGACATGTTTGGTCTGTATCGCTAGGCGACAGACCTACATAATATAGATAGGAGCGAAAGACCTTACCATAATCCCTCCGTTATCTACCTACTGAAATAAGTTTGGTTCAAACAACTCCAGGATCAAAAACAATGACCCTTTTATATGGCCTTAGACTTATTTTGAAAACTTCAACAGGTTGAATCATAATAAAATAAAACGCCGATACCTAAAATCTGTATAAATTGCAATAAAATCCGTAAACGTAATATTGCTACAAAGTAATCAGAACGCAATAGTTATTACTTATACGACAATACTATATAAATGTTTATAATAATGACTTCTCAACTTTGTAACGAAATGTTATTATTATGATCAAAGGATATAACTAGGTGTGTAAAGTGTGTATAACACGCACAGTGTGTAATATTCACAACTTATTTTGAAATATTTCGCATAAACTGAAAATTATCAAAATCTATGTTATATAATATTATAATCATTCAAAATTATCAAAATCTATATATGCTATGCTACAAACTGTAGCGGATTAATTTCAGTGCTATGTAACATTTTTAAAGAATAAAAAAGTTAGGGGACTGGTGTTCATAGTATATATATATAGTAACCAAAAAAAACTGATGAGTAGGTTCGTTGTATATTCCAGACAAGCACCACATATAACGTAGCTGTCAACGTCTCTTACGTCTTCCCGTCATCAATGTTTAGGTTAGCAATGATTAGGCAATTTGTAAGTCATGTCTTTCAGTTAAAAGGATAAGTGTTGGCCGATTGAGTCAGCGCTATATCTGGCTTCGCCCACTCACGGATCAAAACGCTCTTTGTCCATATTCCATATTCCATATTCCATATTTTGTAGATCTTTTAGATTTTCTCTATATATAAGTTCAGTTTTAGCTTACTACTGTTTATTACTTTATGGTTCTAAGATTTTCGAACAAGTTTAGAACCTTATTCTCTGGTTCTAATTTGTAATAAAGTTCAGAGTGTTTGTTAGCCATTCATCTGAAGACATCTATCTAAAATTCTAAAATTGTTTATTTTATCATCTCAATAATTATGCTAGACAATGCAACATTTTTTTTTCAAATATAGTTTTTCACTTATTTTTATTTTAGTTTATTATTCTTATTTTAGTATAGACTATTATTTGTTATATTTATCACTTGCCTCGCCCTTGTGAAGAGTAAGGATAAATAATAATTCACATCGTTTGGAATTTCCAGAATAACAAACAAAATAGATGTGTAATAGTTGATTCATTATTTGCAAAAGTTGCAAACCGCTAATGTGGATTGGATGTTACCAATACTAGCACTAATCGAAAACAATTAGAATATATGTGTAACTTTATCCTATGAATGATTAATTGATGACGAGTATTTTGTGTGATTACTCTTATTATTCCTACAAAAACTAGTATGTAGTAAATAAATTAACCCTGTATAAGTGCATGTTATATGTGATCGCCTGTAACGGCCCTGTAAATACAGAAATATGACTAAAAAGGTTTGTTTAGGTTACCATGGCAACCTGTAGGTAGGTCAACTTGTAAGCAAGGCTGAAATAAAAAGCCCCAAGTAAAGGCTTTTATTTCAGATTTTTAAAATAGCCCTGTTCATAAATATAAAAAAGGTTTGTGATCGTTAAAATAACAAAGTAATATAGATAACAGATTATAACGCAAGGAAATCTGTTAGGGCCTAGGAAATAGGACGAGTAAAATTACTATAGCACCTCAGTCTACGTTTCGCGGGGTTAGGTGACGCTTTGTTCAACAATGAACACTGAAAAGCGTAAAATAAAACAGCCCACAAGCGTTTAGGGATTTCGCTTGTGTTTAAGGATTTCGCTTGTGTTTAGGGGTTTCGCCTGTGTTTCGAGACTGATATAGTGAAATACTTGTTTTTTTTTGTAATTAAAAAATCCGAAGTGTTTGGAAGATGGACGCGTGTGATGGCAGTACCTCTTACCCTGCCTCCTATACCAGCTCCTCGACGTTTCCCGCTTTATTTGCATCCGTATCGCTTCAGAAGGTTAATTGATTTCATGAAAAAAAAACTCCTTTCAGCATCTGAAAATCATTTTTGTAAATGGTGTTCTTTTGTGCTCATCCATTTGTGCTGGTTTCATTTTTACAAGTCTGGTATGATAGCATTAACCTTACGATCAATGTTTCATAAAATCATTTTGTTTTTAATTTGATTGAATTACACAGTACTTGTAACAAGGGCACATCAATATAGGAGGAGTTAAAGCGTTCTTTCCTTAGCGTGTCTTATAGATAAGTTTACCATATGTATTAGTTACGATATTGTGCCTGTTTATTTCTTATATAAGAAGCTTGCAATTTTTTTAATGTAAAAACGTCAGAGTATCTAAAAAGGTAATTTTCATAAATTTTAAAGAAATTATGTTACGCCTTTATATAATATCTTGTTTGAACAAATATACAATCAAGAATAAATTTTGGGTTTCTTTAATATAGACTTAATTATCTTGCACACTAATAAAGACGATTCATCCTTATCAGAGTTCCCTTTGACTATCTTCTTTGACAGTCAAAATGGCTACTAGATTTCCTATAAAAAAAAATATACCAATTATTACAAGCGAGACATGCCTAGGTTTGTCCCAGATGAAGCTATTTGTATATCTGTGACCTGACCACTTACCATCAGGCGTCTGTCTGTTTGACTATTCAAATAACATAAAAAACCTTTACCTTTTTTAATGTTCCAAATTGTTATTGCAGGCGTCACCGCTGCCCACACAACGATGTCCCGGAGCCATTGTTCGATGTGGAGCGCACCACGAGCGTGGTCTCCGCGTACCAACAGGATTACGATGAAAAACACGTCAGTCGTACTACAGCTGTTCACCACGAAGACCATCTCCGGCTTGAGGGTGATTTTCAAGAACCCGAACGACCTCGCTGGCAGCCTGTCGAGCGACCAAAACCTACGAAACCCGAAGACAACTTAAAACCTGAAGGGGAATTTGAGAAACGTCGCCCAGAAGAATGGCGTCCTGGTGACCGAGCTCCGACCCGTCGACCTGAGGATAATCTTCGTCCAGAAGGAGAATTTGTAACTCCCGAGAAACAGACTTGGCAACCTGCTGAACGACCTAAACAAAAGAGACCCGAAGATAATCTAAGACCAGAAGGTGAGTTTCAGAAACGTCAGCCCGAGGATTGGCGTCCTGGTGAGAGAGCCCCTGTTCGACGACCAGAAGATAATTTAAAACCTGAGGGAGATTTTGAGCGCAGGACACCAGAACAATGGAAACCAGGTGACAGGGAGCCGGTTCGACGTCCTCAAGACAATTTAAAACCAGAAGGCGAGTTTGAAAAACGACGACCAGAAGAATGGCGTCCCGGTGACAGAGCACCGACTCGTCGCCCAGAGGATAATCTATATCCAGAAGGTGAATTTGAAACGCCTGAAAAGAAACCATGGCAACCGGCAGAGCGACCCAAACAAAAGAGACCAGAGGATAATTTAAAACCAGAAGGAGATTTTGAAAAACGCAGACCTGAAGAGTGGCGACCTGGAGATAGAGCTCCTGTCCAACGACCTGAAGATAATTTAAAACCCGAGGGAGATTTTGAGCGTAGGACACCAGAACAATGGAAACCAGGTGACAGGGAGCCCGTTCGACGTCCGCAAGATAATTTAAAACCGGAAGGCGAATTTGAAAAACGACGACCAGAAGAATGGCGTCCCGGTGACAGAGCACCAACTCGTCGCCCAGAGGATAATCTATATCCAGAAGGTGAATTTGAAACGCCTGAAAAGAAACCTTGGCAACCGGCAGAGCGACCTAAACAAAAGAGGCCGGAAGATAATTTAAAACCAGAAGGAGATTTTGAAAAACGGAGACCTGAAGAGTGGCGTCCCGGAGATAGAGCTCCCGTTCGACGACCTGAAGATAACCTTAAGCCTGAGGGCGAATTTGAACGTAGAACACCGGAACAATGGAGACCAGGTGACAGAGAACCTGTCAAACGGCCCCAGGATAATTTAAAACCAGAAGGTGAATTTGAAAAACGACGTCCAGAAGAATGGCGTCCTGGTGACAGAGCACCTACTCGTCGCCCGGAGGACAACCTGTTCCCAGAAGGCGAATTTGAAACTCCTGAAAAAAAACCATGGCAACCGGCAGAGCGGCCTAAACAAAAGAAACCAGAAGATAATTTAAAACCAGAAGGTGACTTTGAAAAACGCGAACCTGAAGATTGGCGTCCTGGGGATAGGGCACCTATTCGTCGACCTGAAGACAACCTTAAGCCCGAGGGTGATTTCGAGAAGAGAACACCAGAAAAATGGAGACCAGGTGATAGGGAACCCATTCGACGACCACAAGATAATTTAAAACCCGAAGGTGAATTTGAAGCTCCTGAAAAGAAACCATGGCAACCAGCAGAGCGGCCCAAGCAAACGAAGCCAGAAGATAATTTAAAACCAGAAGGAGATTTTGAAAAACGTAGACCTGAAGAATGGCACCCTGGTGATAGAGCTCCGATTCGCCGTCCGGAAGATAATTTACGATCAGAAGGTGAATTTGAAGCTCCACAAAAGGAGCAATGGAAACCAGCTGAACGTCCTAAGCAAAAGAAACCAGAAGACAACTTAAAACCAGAAGGTGAATTCGCGAAACGTCAACCTGAGGATTGGCGTCCTGGTGAGAGAGCCCATGTTCGTAGACCAGAAGATAACCTTAAGCCCGAAGGTGATTTTGAAATAAGAAAACCTGAAAAATGGAGACCTGGTGACAGAGAACCTATTCGGCGGCCACAAGATAATTTGTACCCAGAAGGTGAATTTGAAACACCTGAAAAGAAGCCATGGAAACCGGCAGATCGCCGCGAACAAAAGAAGCCTGAAGACAACTTAAAGCCAGAAGGAGATTTTGAAAAACGACGCCCTGAAGAATGGCGTCCTGGTGAAAGAGCACCAACTCGTCGTCCTATTGATAATCTTCACCCCGAAGGAGAATTCCTTACCCCAGAAAAACAACTTTGGCAACCGGCTGAACGACGAACGCAAACTAAGCCAGAAGATAACCTTAAACCAGAGGGTGAATTCACTACTCAACGAACAATCACCCAAGATTATCAAGTAGTAACTGGCGAGAGAGCTGAAGTTATACGAAGAGTCGATAATCTTATCATGGAAGGTGATTTTACAGGTAATTTATGTCTGATACTAAATAAATTATTTCTCTACATTTTTTTATTGACGACAGTTTCTTTAAAGTATTTTTTTTTACAGACACAACAACTTCACGCACAGAATACACAATCAAACCAGCAGAGAGACCAAAGCCAGTACGAAGAAATACATGGACTAAAGTAGAAGGGGATATGACAACAGAAACTACATCGCAAGCAGAATTTGTCGATTATTCGGATACTGTCGAACGAACAACTTTAGTGACTCGAAAGATTGACAATATTATACAAGAAGGTGAAATTGAATTTGTTACGTCAAATCAAAATGATTACACAAAGAAAAATACAATAGTAGAGCGTCCTCAAAGACGACGTACATGGACCAAAGAAGATTTTGAAAATATTCATTCGACAGAAGAAATAGAAACTTTGACTACAACTCAGGAAGAATACCAAACCTATGAAAGACGTCAAATAAGCAGACCTGAAATAAGGAAACCTAAAGATAATTTAAAACCAGAAGGAGAATTTGAAAAACCTAGAACTGAGGAATGGCTCCCTGCGGAAAAACAAAAACCAATAAAACCTAAAGATAACTTGAGACCTGAAGGTGATTTTGAAACTCCTGAAAAGGAGCACTGGCGTCCGGCTGAAAGACCGACACAAAAGAGACCTAAAGATAACCTTAAACCCGAGGGAGAGTTCGAAAAACCAAAGGAAGAAGAATGGAGACCTGCTGAAAAACAAACGCCACATAAACCAAAAGATAATCTTAAACCAGAAGGTGATTTTGAAACTCCTGAAAAGGAGCACTGGCGTCCGGCTGAAAGACCGACACAAAAGAGACCTAAAGATAACCTAAAACCCGAGGGAGAGTTCGAAAAACCAAAGGAAGAAGAATGGAGACCTGCTGAAAAACAAACGCCACATAAACCAAAAGACAATCTTAAACCAGAAGGTGATTTTGAAACTCCTGAAAAGGAGCGCTGGCGCCCGGCTGAACGCCCTATACAAAAGAAACCTCAAGATAATTTAAGACCCGAGGGAGAATTCGAAAAACCAAAGGAAGAAGAATGGAGACCTGCAGAAAAACAAATGCCCCACAAACCGAAAGACAACCTTAAGCCAGAAGGTGACTTCGAAACTCCTGAAAAGGAGCACTGGCGGCCAGCTGAAAGGCCCACCCAGAAGCGACCAAAGGATAACTTGAGACCTGAAGGAGAATTCGAAAAACCGAAAGAAGAAGAATGGAGACCAGCCGAAAAACAAGCACCACACAAACCCAAAGACAATCTTAAGCCAGAAGGTGACTTTGAAACACCTGAAAAGGAAAAGTGGCGCCCGGCTGAACGCCCAGTACAAAAGAAACCTCAAGATAACCTAAAACCCGAGGGAGAATTCGAAAAACCTAAGGAAGAAGAATGGAGGCCTGCAGAAAAACAAATGCCACACAAACCAAAAGACAACCTAAAGCCAGAAGGTGACTTTGAAACTCCAGAAAAGGAACGTTGGCAACCAGCTGAACGATTAGTGCAAAAGAAACCGAAAGATAATCTCAAACCAGAAGGTGATTTCGAAACTCCTGAAAAGGAGCACTGGCGGCCAGCTGAGAGGCCCACACAGAAGCGACCAAAGGATAACTTGAGACCTGAAGGAGAATTCGAAAAACCGAAAGAAGAAGAATGGAGACCAGCCGAAAAACAAGCACCACACAAACCCAAAGACAATCTTAAGCCAGAAGGTGACTTTGAAACACCTGAAAAGGAACGCTGGCGGCCAGCTGAACGCCCAATTCAAAAGAAACCTCAAGATAACCTAAAACCTGAGGGAGAATTTGAAAAACCGAAGGAAGAAGAATGGAGGCCTGCAGAGAAACAAATGCCACACAAACCGAAAGACAACCTTAAGCCAGAAGGTGACTTTGAAACTCCAGAAAAAGAACGTTGGCGACCAGCTGAACGACCAGTGCAAAAGAAACCGAAGGATAATCTCAAACCAGAAGGTGAATTCGAAACTCCTGAAAAGGAGCACTGGCGGCCAGCTGAAAGGCCCACCCAGAAGCGACCAAAGGATAACTTGAGACCTGAAGGAGAATTCGAAAAACCGAAAGAAGAAGAATGGAGACCAGCCGAGAAACAAGCACCACACAAACCCAAAGACAATCTTAAACCAGAAGGTGACTTTGAAACACCTGAAAAGGAACGCTGGCGGCCAGCTGAACGCCCAATTCAAAAGAAACCTCAAGATAACCTAAAACCTGAGGGAGAATTTGAAAAACCGAAGGAAGAAGAATGGAGGCCTGCAGAGAAACAAATGCCACACAAACCGAAAGACAACCTTAAGCCAGAAGGTGACTTTGAAACTCCAGAAAAAGAACGTTGGCGACCAGCTGAACGACCAGTGCAAAAGAAACCGAAGGATAATCTCAAACCAGAAGGTGAATTCGAAACTCCTGAAAAGGAGCACTGGCGGCCAGCTGAAAGGCCCACCCAGAAGCGACCAAAGGATAACTTGAGACCTGAAGGAGAATTCGAAAAACCGAAAGAAGAAGAATGGAGACCAGCCGAGAAACAAGCACCACACAAACCCAAAGACAATCTTAAACCAGAAGGTGACTTTGAAACACCTGAAAAGGAACGCTGGCGGCCAGCTGAACGCCCAATTCAAAAGAAACCTCAAGATAACCTAAAACCTGAGGGAGAATTTGAAAAACCGGAGGAAAAAGAATGGAGGCCTGCAGAGAAACAAGTGCCACACAAACCGAAAGACAACCTTAAGCCAGAAGGTGACTTTGAAACTCCAGAAAAAGAACGTTGGCGACCAGCTGAACGTCCAGTCCAAAAGAAACCGAAAGATAATCTCAAACCGGAAGGTGACTTCGCAACTCCTGAAAAGGAGCACTGGCGACCAGCTGAGAGGCCCACCCAGAAGCGACCAAAGGATAACTTGAGACCTGAAGGAGAATTCGAGAAACCGAAAGAAGTAGAATGGAGACCAGCCGAGAAACAAGGACCACACAAACCCAAAGACAATCTTAAGCCAGAAGGTGACTTTGAAACACCTGAAAAGGAGCGCTGGCGACCAGCTGAACGTCCAGTACAAAAGAAACCTCAAGATAATCTAAGACCCGAGGGAGAATTCGAAAAACCGAAGGAAGAAGAATGGAGGCCTGCAGAGAAACAAATGCCACACAAACCGAAAGACAACCTTAAGCCAGAAGGTGACTTTGAAACTCCAGAAAAAGAACATTGGCGACCAGCTGAACGACCAGTGCAGAAGAAACCGAAAGACAACCTAAAGCCAGAAGGTGACTTCGAATGTCCTGAAAAGGAGCACTGGCGGCCAGCTGAAAGGCCCACCCAGAAGCGACCAAAAGATAACTTGAGACCTGAAGGAGAATTCGAAAAACCGAAAGAAGAAGAATGGAGACCAGCTGAGAAACAAACACCACACAAACCCAAAGATAATCTCAAACCAGAAGGTGACTTTGAAACACCTGAAAAGGAACGCTGGCGCCCAGCCGAACGTCCAATACAAAAGAAACCTCAAGATAACCTAAGACCCGAGGGAGAATTCGAAAAACCAAAGGAAGAGGAATGGAGGCCTGCAGAAAAACAAACGCCACACAAACCGAAAGACAACCTAAGGCCAGAAGGTGACTTTGAAACTCCAGAAAAAGAACATTGGCGACCAGCTGAACGACCAGTGCAGAAGAAACCGAAAGACAACCTAAGGCCAGAAGGTGACTTCGAATCTCCTGAAAAGGAGCACTGGCGGCCAGCTGAAAGGCCCACCCAGAAGCGACCAAAGGATAACTTGAGACCTGAAGGGGAATTCGAAAAACCAAAAGAAGAACAATGGAGACCTGCTGAAAAACAAACGCCACATAAACCAAAGGACAATCTTAAGCCAGAAGGTGACTTCGAAACTCCTGAAAAGGATCGTTGGCGACCAGCGGAACGACCAGTTCAAAAGAAACCGAAAGATAACCTTAGACCTGAGGGTGAATTCGAGAAACCTCATATCGATGAATGGAAGCCCGCTGAAAAGCAGACACCGAGAAAACCAAAAGATAATCTTAAGCCAGAAGGAAACTTTGAAACTCCTGAAAAAGAGCATTGGCGCCCAGCTGAAAGACCTACCCAGAAGAAACCAAAAGATAACCTGAGACCTGAAGGGGAATTCGAAAAACCAAAAGAAGAAGAATGGAGACCTGCTGAGAAACAAACGCCACATAAACCAAAGGACAATCTTAAGCCAGAAGGTGACTTCGAAACTCCTGAAAAGGAACGTTGGCGACCAGCGGAACGACCAGTTCAAAAGAAACCTAAAGATAACCTTAGACCAGAGGGTGAATTCGAGAAACCTCATGTCGATGAATGGAAGCCGGCTGAAAAACAGACACCGAGAAAACCAAAAGATAATCTTAAGCCAGAAGGAAACTTTGAAACACCTGATAAGCAGCCATGGCAACCAGCTGAACGTGTCCAACAAAAGAAACCAAAAGATAACCTTAAACCAGAAGGAGAATTTGAGAAACCTAAAGAAGAAGAATGGAAGCCAGCCGAACGCCCTAAAGCAAAAAAACCAGATGATAATTTACGTCCAGAAGGCGAATTTGAGAGACGTCAACCCGAGAAATGGTCTCCTGGAGACAGAGCCCCAGTGCGTCGTCCAGAAGATAATTTACACCCTGAAGGACAATTTGTTGCACCAGAAAAAGATCATTGGCAACCAGCTGAACGACCAGTACAAAAGAAACCAGTAGATAATTTGAAACCAGAAGGAAAAATGGATATTACACGAAGGACAGACTATAATGTAGTCAAAGGTGATCGTATGGATATAGTGAAACACGAGGATCACCTTAAGATGGAAGGTGTTATCGATATCAGACGTTCTAGGGACGACTACAAGCGCATTGATAAAACAGAAAGAGTTGTAATTCAAAAGCATGAGGATAATTTACGAACTGAAGGAGAGTTTATTGACTTGCACACTCGCAACGACTATAGTGCTACCAAAGGTGAAAGAGCATCTGTAGTTAAACCAAAAGATAATCTCAAGCCAGATGGTAAATTTTACAAACCTGATGTCGTACCATCCCAACCTGCAGAAAAGCGCAAGCCATTCAAGCATGTTGATAATATTTTAATCAGTCGTGACACTGATATCCGTAAACAGAAACTTGACAGAGTTGACATAATTCGAAGAGAAGACAATTTAAAAATAGAAGGTGAATTTATAGACATGAAACAAAAGAATGATTACGATATTGTTACTAATGATAGAACGGCTATGATAAAACATGAGGATAACTTAAAAATAGAAGGCACTATGGAAAATACACGATCATCGGATACATATAGGATGGTCAAAGGTCAACGGGTCAAACTCATCAGAAGAGAAGACAACCTGAAAATTGAAGGAGTCTTTGAAGATCATACTCGTAGAGATGACTATAAGATTAAAGAAGGTGAACGTAAATCTATAACTTATCAAAGTGATGATAAACATATAAAGAACATCAATGAAAAAATACAAAATCAAACAAATGAAGACACATACACTATTAGAAATATTGATAATCATGAAGTGATAGAAAAAAGGACTTCTCCAAAAGATACACAAGGTCCAAAGGATGATTTAAAACCGAGAAAGCCAACTAAGGACCAAGTTGAACAAGGACCACACAAAGGGAATCAAGGGCCACATAATCAAAGACCTAAGTGGGGTAAGCCTGACGAAAACATATACGCACCTGGTGACTCTCAACATAGCTATCCCCAAGATCACTCAAAGCCAACGGGTGACTATCCCGTCGATGGTAGACCTAAAAGTCATTCTAGTCCTTTAGGACCCACAGATAATTTCCAACGACCTCATGATGATAAAGACGCACCTTCATCATTTGGATCACCGGTGGAGCATCGCCCTGTAGGTCATTCAGAAAAAACCGTCACTAAAGTTGTAAGAGATGATTCGAATGTAGTATCCTCAAATATTTCTAAACACACTACATATGCGAAGAACAACATTTCACATACACATTATGACCATAATTCAAAAACGTCTCACCTAGAAACTCATACTAACGTCATCGGATCAGTTGCTGATATGCATATTACTGACGGTCAGTTGAAAGAGAATTATATTAAGACCCATGATCAAACCGATCATTCTAAGCATATAACTCGGAATGAAACAGATCGGCCTGATAAACGCCATCAGGATAGTCCACAAAGTACAAGGTACATTACTAATCAAGACGGAATTAATCATAAAAATTTCCAGAACATCACCGACAAATCCACATCACTTCAAACCAATAAAAGAAACATAGTCTCTAAAGTTGATTCTAAAGTTATAAAAAATGTCTCTAGTTCCACGTCTAAAACGATCAAACAAGTAACAGAGAAAAAATTAATAGCTGGAAAATGGGTAAACGTAACTCGAAATATTGAAGTAGATACATCTGATTCTAGTAATGGTAACATTAAAGTTAGCCCAACTCACCCAAGGGACCACCCAGTTGATAACAAATCGGTACATGGACCGCAGAAAGGGCATCAAGGCCCTCAAAATCAAAGACCTAAGTGGGGTAAGCCTGATAACAACATATACGCACCTGGCGACTCACATATTCAGCCCCACGATCACACTAAGCCAGATTGTAGTCGTCCCGGTGAGAGACAACCAGCATCGCAAATTGTAGATCGTTCAAGTCCTTTAGGGCCCCGGAATAATGTACAACGCCCTCATGGTGATAATGACGTACCTTCAACAAGAGGTTCACCGGTAGACCACCGCTCTACAGTATATTCAGAAACAAATATTGCTAAAGTCATAAAAGACGATTCAAAAGTGTCTTCAGGTGTTTCTAAGCAAACCACATATTCAAAGAATCACGTTTCTCATACCCAGGACCATAGTACAAGATCTTCTAAGGTCACTAAACAAGTAACAGAAAAAATGTTAATAGCTGGAAAATGGGTGAACGTAACTAAGAACATTGAAATTGATTCATCTAATTATAGTAATGGCCAAATAATAGGTGGTCCAACGGATCACTCAAGTATAATTAATAAACAAAATGATAACAGAACGCAAAAAGTAGTATCATCCCAGGTTGATACATCTAATGACAAAAGATCTCAAAAATATCAAAGTGCTACAAGCAATAAAGTTGTTCGTAATGTATCTGACTCAACATTCATTATTAATGAAAGACAAAATGAAAACTTGACTCGATCAACTCAACATTCTTCTTCAGACGATTATGTGTCTAAACAAGTTAATGATAATATCTCACACAAGATAACATCAAGCCAAACACATTCTCATGATAATCGACAAAATAGCAACCAATTATCATCGGATTCTCGTTTCCAAGAAAATATGACAACACAAAGTTCCAAAGGAGTTCATCATTCCGGTCACAATATTTGTCAATCTACCACACACGTAACTGACAAACAGAATGTTAGCCATGTTGACCAGTCACAGAGGAAGCATGTGACTTATGCTGCAGACGATGCTAAATCGGCACACATTGGATCAAATCAAAATTTGAGCTCGAGCCACATTACGAGATCGTCAGACCAACGGGTATCTAGTAACATAGCAAGCGTAACTAGTGCATCACAAGAGTCAATTCGTCAGGCACAAGGATCGACCAGAAGTCATTTAAGTGACAGTGTGACCAAAACAAGCATTGAATTTCAAAGAGCTATGCATGGAGGAGATAATTCCTCTGTTTCATCGATAGACAGTTCAAGACGAGAGGGTCATCACAGACGCACGTCCGACTTAATATCCGATTCATCAAATGCGAATGTTGTTCTTCATCGCAAAGGTGTGACATCTGCAAATGAAGCTCATCACTCCATTAGTTCGACAGCAGCTGCGCAACGCAAAAGCATTACCAATCTAAACGAACGTGGCGATTACATCAGCAACTCCACACAAAGTGCTGACAGGAAGAGCATTAGTTCTATGCATCGTTCTACACGTGACAATATGGCGTTCATATCTCAACATACAGAAGACATTGACAATCGTCGTCAAGTAAGGAGGGATGGTCAATCGACGATGGTTGTTGAAAGTAGACAGCCGCGTGTCGTCGCAAAAGACAACCTTCATGTGGGCGGTGAATTTTATGGTCGGTCTGAAGCGCGCACGTATGGAAACTTTTCAAAGTCTGACAAGAGCGAGAGCTCCGAACGAGTTCAGCGAGTTGAACGTCACGCTCGTCATGGAACTACGTCGCATTTCGTTTTAGGTGACGGTGGCACAAGCTACAAACGTGAGTTCACATCCCACGTCCATGGAACTTGTCCGGCTACGCTCATCGAGTCTCCGCGCACCCCGTTCAAACATACCCGAGATTCTCGTGAACATAAATTTTATACCCCGAAAGTAACTAAACAAAATCTTTAATCGTTTTTAATGCCTTTTGCATAATTATAATATATGCTACTACTATGTTAATTGAATTTATTGCATTATTTTAACAAGTTAACTAACTTTGCTAGTCTAAAATTTTTTGTTATGTATCTTACTTTAAATTTAAAAAGATAATTAATTACGATGTTATTTAATTGTTGGCAGAGTTTCTCTAATCAATTAAAATGTCAAACATTGCCATAAAATATATTATAATGTAATTATTTTGGTGTTTTTATTTTATACTTCTTTACTGGCTTCAAAGCCTTTATGTGTATCATATTGATTTTCATCAAACTACAGTCCAATAAAGCAAATATTACAATAAACACGCATTTCAATTATAATACATATTGTATTTAATTAAAACTTAAAAAATATCAAAGTACATTTATTATCATAAACTAATGTAAACTGATAATAATATTACAATTATTAATCAAACTTGTCTCAATGAAACATTTTCCTATTATCATTATAACATTTTTTTATATCAAGATGTAATTTAAAAGTTGTATAGTATAAAATTAATAAGCAAAATAACTACAAATGAATACTTCCTTTTGTAAAAACTATTTACTTGTTTGTTTGAGTATCTTGCATGACCCCGTTTACTTCTCGTACTCTTTTGTAACGATTCAGATCTTTATTTTCTGAAATCGTGTCCAGATTATCTGCTTTGAAAAATTGAGATCCATAATCATTGTTGATCAATTCTAAATTATCATCCTTGTCTATTTGAATACCTACGTTTTTATCACAAGTATTATATAAATCATCGTTTTCAAAATTTTGTTCCATACGTTTATTCCTGTTTTTACCACTGTACATCAAGTTTTCATCAACTCCTTCAACACTCGATAGAACATTATCTGTATCAGTACCAATACTCGATTTATCGCTTTCAATTTTCGATTCCCCCCCTTTCAGTACTGTATTTTTCTGGTTTATGGAAAGTTGTCGCTTTTTGCGATTACAGTCGTCCAAGTCTTTGTCTTCTGTTTGAAGTTTTTTATTGTCAAACATATGTTTTTCTCCTCCAAAATATTGGTATTCTTCGATTTCACTTTTTTCATCTGCCATCAGATCGTCACTTTCAGAGTTAAATGGTACTTTAAGGCTTGCGTGTTCAATTCTTTTTTTTACGTCATTGTGATTTGTATCTGTCCTTTTAACTCTAACTAATGGTGCCATCCCCGAATCCGCATTGGTGCTCCTATCAGATTTTACATTTGGAAACGATTCCTCAAGAGTTTGAATAGACCCACAAACTTCTGGTACAGAGTCTCTAGATGTTTCACGTTTTAAAGTTTTACCGTCAAACTTTTGAAGCTCTGAATATTCAGCTTGAGACCAATCATTATCTTCAACGCAATGTGAGTTTTCGTTAGCAACTGTTTCTTTATAATCATCCAAGCTTTCAATCTTAGCAATATCGTCAGAAGCCAAATCCATGTCACTTGCTTCTCGTTTGTTTTCATTTTTTGATTCTATGACACTATCACTATTTTTTATTTCCACTAACTGAGATCGATCTTGATTTACATCCAATAAATCAGCATTATTATTGTAAGTTTTTGTTGTATCACAGTTTTTTGGAACATTTGATTCGCTACTTTCAGTTTGCTTAGTAGATTCAGTGGAAGCAACATCTAGGGATATTGAAGGTTCTGTGTGGTCGGAAGAATATGCTTCTCCTTGAATTTCTGTAACACGAAATCGGCTATTATCTGCATAGCTATTGTCTTCAACTGCGCTTGCTTTTTTTGTTATATCTCTTTTCATAATGCTTTCTTTTTCATTTATAATTTTTTTAATCATGTCAATTTTCTCTTTTGAAAGTAAACCTAACAAATCTTCCAGATCTTGCCTAGTGAGCTCTTTGGTATCTTTTTTATCAACATTATCATCGACGTCAGTCAATTCCTTGTCATTTGTAGATTTTTTATTTGAGTCTATATCTCCAGAGTTTTGAGTTTCACGACGAGCTCTCTCATAAAAGTAATCATTACCTGATTGTCCTTGTGTTGGATTATTTAATTCTTTTCTCACTGTAAATATAGATCGTTGGTTTGTGTCTAAATTATCATTGTGATAATTATGAACGTCTTTTTTGCTCTGGTTACATACATTTTTAAATAACAAACCCCCACCATTTTCATTTGCCTCAGAAGGATTATAAAAGTTTTCTTGTAATTTATACGTATTGCGATTTGTCATTGATGGGGACATACCGGGTTTTTCTTCATGGGAAGTCCTCTTGTAAACATTAACTTTCATTTTATTCAATGAAGGCTGTTCATTTACGTCATAATCGTTTACATTAATTTTCGACTTACGATTTCCACTGGCTTTCTGATTATCTAGAAACTAAATAAATAATAATTAAGAAATCTAGTGTCATAAGAATATCGAGACACTTCTGGGTTTAATACTGATCTGCGCAAAAGGATTTTTCATTGTGCTCCTAACCCTTTCCACACGGCTTGCTTGCAAATATGTTGGATAGTGGTAAACATGTAGACGAGCTCACGGCGGCTCAGCGGTTGTGCCAACCATTAAATGAGATTAACTTCATTTATTTATGTTAGTTGGATAGGCAAATGGTCAGATGAGCCACGTGTCAGCGTCGCCCAGGAACATAAACAAGTTAACGTGGAACTAGCCCAGGCAACTCATTCATGTGTTGCCTATCCAGAGCCATAAGATGTTAAGTCTCGGCCCCAGTAAATACACTCCGAAACACAGCTCAACAAAACAAAGCTGTTTGACGGAAGAAACCCATGGTAGGTGGTGCCCATGCAGCCGGGAGCGCGGTATAGCGAATCCCTTCTACCGGTAAATTAAGCACTATACATTAAAGGACTCTTTACAAAGTAAGTCTTAGCTACTTCTATTGGTTGCAACTTATACCTGCTGGTTATTTTTGCTGTCAGGATTTTCAGCATCGGGATCAGAATACGTATCTTCATTTTCCTCTTCTACTTGAGCATCTTCACGATCGTCGTAGTTTCGTTGAGGCTTATAAAATAAATATATATAACTTACAGACTTGTGTTATAATTATCAATATATCTATCTATGGACGCTTTTACATTACGTTTTTTTCGGATGGACCTATGCTGCTGGCCTATTGACCTTTAAGCTTCATCGAAAGAGTAGGTGAGCAGATGACTTCAACCTAAGAATGTGAAACGGGAGGGTTACCTCCGCCTACCGTGGTGTCAATGACTTCGCGGCCTCCTGGCGTCGGGTTGTACACATGCGGCGGAACTGTAAGAGTGTAGCCCTAGGCGGACTACCCCCACCAGGTTGTATCACAAATGATGGCCCGGCGGAAGGCGCCAGCAATTCTGGGGCACACCTCGTCCGCGGCAACCGCGACATCGACCGCATGTAATCTTGGCTGGGGTCGTTCTTTAATAGCTGTGAGATTTCATCAGCTGGATCGGTTAATACATGTTTGGGTGTCTGCGCTTAATTGCGACAGAGATGTCGGGGGTATAGTTAGCCGCGCTCACGATGAGCCAAGTGAGCGCTAGCGAAGTTTTATAAATAAATCCCTTACATCATTTTGAAGCGAGTCACGATCCTCTTGTATGTACTCTAGTGCACCGTCGCCTTCTTCATATTTCGCTCTTGCTGTTATTCTGAAAGAGAATGCAACAATTATCTATATTTTTTTCATTACAGTTGGATATTCCGTATTACAGCACAGTAGGTAGGTTCATCTATTCCTTGTTGACGAATTTGACACATTCTCAGTTTTTTTATGTTACTTGGATAGGCAAACAGGCAGACGAGCTACCTGATGGCAAGTGGTCACCGTCGCCCATGAACATAACCTAGTTTACATTCTGAGAAATAAGATGTTAAGTTTTTGTGCCAGTAATTACACTGCCTGCCCTACACTTCTCTCCAAAACTTAGCAAAGCTGTTTGACGGTTGAAACAAGCAGGATGGTGGTACTCATACAGACGGGAGCGCGGTATAGCACATCCCTCCCTCCCGCTGGTGTTGTGAGTCTATTAACATTAGAGTTTAGATTGTTATCACTCATTTTACTTAATTAACTATTATTACACATCTTAAATCCTAATGTAATGGTGGAGGTTAGTTCCTATATTTTGCCTATTCATACATTAATATCTTTACATGTTAACTTCTGAAACTTACTTGTCACTCTCTGCTTCCTGTTGCGATGGTCTGCCGGCAGCTAACGCCAGATACAAACCTAGAAGTAATAATAAAGATCGCATTTTCATCAATTTCAACAATGCTCGCAGAATTTGACAAAGGTCTGTCACTTCCTTACTTTTTATTATTCACCAATAAGGTCTTCTATTATTCCTCTTTTTACACGCTTTATTCTTACTTAGAACAATCTTCCAATGTTCTTTCGTAAATCACATTTATTGTCTGTTCCGTCCAATCTACATAACATGTATATCTATTTAGAAATTATCATATTCCTTTATCATATTCCTTATACCTACTCTTTATTCAATAAATATATTTATAATAATATATTCGTCCTTGGATTTGCACTATTTTAACCCGATTGGTCCCGAAGCATCGTTTTTTTAATTCCTTGCTGTACCATCCCTTTTTATCACGTCTGTCTGCTACCATTACAACACTATCATCACCATCATCAGCCTCTATACGTCCACAGCTGAACAAAGACCTCTTTCAATAAACGCCAAGACGGCCGACCCTTTGCCACTCGCATCCAACATGGACCGGCCACCGCACGGAGATCGTCTTCCCACCAAGTTAATGGCCGACCAACACTTTACCTACCTAAACGTGGCCTCCACTTCCTTTTAGGAATATGCTTTTCGACGAACACGCTCGTTGAAGAGGCAGTGGGCTGGTCACACACTCAGGAGAACGGATGGCCGATGGGCCAATAAGGTTCAAGAGTGGAGGACACGTTTAGGTAGACCAAGTGTTGGTCGGCCATTACAACACTGTAAAAGCACCATTTTTTTTTTCGGAGGGATCTATGCTAATGGCCCGAAGGCCCTAATGCTTCATCGGATTAGTGTGAGCCCATTCGGCTCACTTTTGATTTATAAAGTGGGGGGCTGCCCCCCGCCTACCGTGCAGTCTGCGACCACACGGCCTCCTGGCGTCGGTTGTGAATACAAATGAAACGAAATACGAAAGCACCAAATACTTAAAATAATGCATATTTTGGTATGTAAATTTTAAAAAATCTCAAAATCTACTGTCACTTTCGTCGTATACGTAGTACCCACCACGACCACGCCTAGCGTGTATACTAGTTTACACGGATAAGTCATTCATGTTCCAAGATTCCAGCAATTTCTCTTACAGATTGAGGACGAAACGTTTGGGAATACCTAGTTTAAAATGTTGCATGGAATTATGATAGGCCACTGACGGACCCCACCATGGTTCAGGCCTTGTCGTGGGGGTGGGGCTCAGTAGACTAAGGTGAAATGACCTTGGGCAAAGCGAATTCAGCAGAGAGGGCTCTCACAACCGACACCAGGAGGCCGTGTGTTCGCAGACTGCACGGTTGGCGGGGGGCAATCCCCCATTTTTATAAACCAAAATTGAGCCGAATGGGCTCACACTAATCCGATGTAGCATTATGGCCTTCGGGCCGTTAGCATAGATCCATCCGGAAAAAAAAGAGAGAGCTCTTTGTACCCCTCTTGTAAGCGGGGACAAAAGAGCAGGGGGATAAGAGGCGAGGATGGGAACCTCAGCCCATTGTACCGTCCCGACGTTGGGAGGGGTTGTTCTGTGGTACGGGACAACCCCTCTGTGGAGGTAGCGTCGGTTCCTTGAGGGACTGACTAGCCGTCGAGGTGCCCAGTTTGCTCAACAGATCCGGAGCATCTCACCAAAAGCGGCATTGGTGGCACTCGCCGGGTTTTAGTGCACCCGCATACCCCCTGGGGAGACCCACTCCCCCATATTAAAATTATTGGTTCCGAAGGCAGTCTGATACCAAGATATCTGAAAATATAAAAAATAAAACCCCAAATACTTACAACAATTTTATTTTAAGTGAGACCGTTTCATCTCTATCACACTTATTATGTACATTTGGTTTAAATAAAACAAACCATCGACACATTAACTGCAAAATCTTCAATAAGTTTGTGCATATTTGAGAAAAACATTTATGTCTTACATTAATTTCATAAAAATCATTCATACAAGAGATACTCGACCGATTGGTGTCTTCTTCCTCAAAGGTACCTATTACCGAAGCCCCTTACGATAAAACCATACGTTATATTTGATATCAATTATAACTATTCAGAACGGGATATTTTAAATGATTTAAATTTTTATAAATAACCCGTTTGACGTAAATAGCATTTTTTTTCTTTATAACAAGTTTATTCAAGGAATAA
This sequence comes from Helleia helle, assembly GCA_963853865.1. Taxonomy (NCBI): domain Eukaryota; kingdom Metazoa; phylum Arthropoda; class Insecta; order Lepidoptera; family Lycaenidae; genus Helleia; species Helleia helle. The sequence continues at coordinate 9,275,862 of OY971433.1, read as the reverse complement.
AGTACGAAAACAAATTTTCATTTGTACACACTTATCCTTAGTATAAAGTTACACAATAATTACTTTATTCTAGGTCTATTCTCGGACAATAGTGTTGGTGAAATTATTATTAAAAGGAACCATATAGACGTAACTATGTATATGTAATCAGTGATGCTTTTAACATTCAAATATTTTCAGGTACCTTGTAATATGGTATAAAAATTCATACATAAACGATAAATGCGTTTGGTTGCTTATTGGATTATTTAGATATGTATGAGGAATGTAAATGTAAGGATATTTTCTACAAAGTATCCGAATCTTCGGGAATAAAATCAATTTGTTAAAAACATTAATGAATTCGTGGACAGTAGTTATTTTACAACGAACGAAAATACTTGAAAATATAAGAAAGCCTTTGTCTTGTCACTTTTTACAATTTTTTACAATTTTTGAAATATGCATGCAAAGCGAAATAATTTTACATTTTATTTAAACTTAAAATGGATGCTGACCGTACAGACGTCAAGTTAGCCTGTTCCTTTCTTTAAATGACTGAGATATAATTACACATTCGTTTTATAAATTATTCATTCATCACATACGAGATGCATCTATATGATTTCCTTTTACACAAATACATAAAAAATCTAAATACCGTTGTAAATCAAACACCTTTTTGTAGAAGGCTATAAAATTTCTTAAATTATTGACCCTATTTTTCACTTTTATTTCGCGAAGCTTGATATTTCGTCATTGCGAATGCTCAGGTCACGAGACTATCGAATTGGAAACTTCACTTCGAACAGAAGTCACTGAACGCATGACAAACGTGCAATGGTAATAAAAACAAACGGTAACCAAAACCTTGTGGTTACAAAAGTTACTACGGACGATAGAAAGACCTATGTAGGTGTATACGACTTAGGGACCTTCAAGAAAAGAGCATACTCATATTTGAAAGGCCGGCAACACACCTGGTAACCCTCTAGTGTAGTCTGTGGATGTCGCTTTCACTTACCATCATGTGAACCGACTGTCCGGTTGCACCTTCTTCTATAAAAAAAATATAAGTTTATTTCGTAGTCTTAGTACTTTGGTCGTTACAGGTCTTGTTATAATCAGTATTAACCTTCCCTTTTGCACTTTTAGCTTGCGTTTCTTTTATGTATTACTAATTGATAAACACATTTGTGATTCTTGTGGTAATATCAAAACAGGTTTTTGATTTAAAACGTTTAAAATTAGAATTTTTTTTTAGATATTATGCTGTCTCTACGTATCGTTGACGTCTTGCGAACTATTTGTTGAAAAAAGTAGTATTGATAATCAAGACTTTGCTTTTTAAAGGAATTTTGTATAAGGTTTAATACTCTACATACTCTAATTACGATACACATTTTTTTTAAGTTTCTTGTATTTTACCTGTAATTCTCTGAAGCAGTATGTTTTAAATATATCACTAACCATGTTTAATATTAAATATTTGCTTAATTATTTAATATAAAACTTTGAAATCCCTAAGAAAATAATATGATACGATCTTAAATAATAAATTCAATCGAATATAATCCAGACAGCATAATATTAACAATATTTCATACAGAATTTAATATTTTAGCATAATTAATAATAATACATTATTTTCTAATTAAATTAAATTTGTACACAGCTGGTATTGCACACTTCAACTGGCTACATAAAACATAACAAAATTAGCTTATAAGTAAATGTCAAAATTAATTAGGCGAATCACTTGTCCGTATTACGCATTACGTCGCACGCATCGTACGCGTTACCGGCTTTACGAATTACGACGCACGCATCGTCCGATTTAGCGGATTTATGCGATGCATCGTCCGCATTAACAGATTTACGTCATGCATCGTCCGCATTACCGAATTTACGTCCCGTGCATCGTCCGCATTACCGGATTTACTTCACGTGTATATTCAGCATCGCACGTTTATACCTTCCTTCATAGTCCGTCATGTCAATTCGTCGTTATATAATTCTATACATGGTAATTATATTTTAAATTATATTCAATTAAAAATATATTTCAGATTTTTAAAGGATAAGTTTTATTATATTCTAAAATGGCGTAAAACTTTAATAACACTACTTGTAACTTTTTATTGGTCATTAAAACTAGCATTGTTAGGTTATTAAATAAAAATCATTTTTACCGCACCACAGTTCGATTTAAAAAAATCTAATCTAATTGACCTAGTACGTCGTCTTTCTCTCTTTTGTATGCAGTATACGACCATATGATTCGCCAATCACGACAGGGGCACAGAAATATAGGTACTTTGATGACACCGGTAGGTTCACTCCGTCATTACACACACGACTGTACTGACAACTGGGGGCTTCGCTTGCGTATGGAATGTTCTAGTAAATTATTAGCTCACAAATTAAATGTGTTATATATATTTGCAATGTCTGGGTTTATTATAAGTGGCCAGTCCGTCGATGGACGTACGTTAACCAAGATTCAAGTCACATTTTTTTTTCTTTTTTTTGTTTAAATGACATATTATTTAACTCTACCCCAATTTAAAATATATCGTGAAATGTCTGTTTCGCCGATTGATCAATGAAAAATATATTTTGAATTGTTTTCCAATTTGATGCTTAAATAATGACTAAAAAAGAAATAAGTCAAAAATAATTTTGATAAAAATCGCTCAAGACCATTTTTACTGATGGAGGACCATATTGAACACATCTGTTAATTTGTATGCACATTGTATTACTTACCTGTACATATTTTCGTCCGTCCCCAACATCAAGTGGACGGATACTGTTTAAGTTTTAATGTTTTTATTTTTTATTTTGATACACGCACAATGGCGCCAGTGTTACTATATCAAAGCCCCAGTCGTCAGACCGCCTCACACTCACACATGCGAAACTATATACAAGTGATGCACTTCATAGAAAAAATGTATGAAAATCTCTAAGAAAAAACTTATCGTATATCTGATTAGGCTTCTATGATTTCTTGTGCTATTTTCTTTATCACATATTTATACACTATCCGCGCTCACCTAGGGATGAAACCTCAGAAAAATAAAATTTAGACATCAGATCGTGTGCGCAATATATTATATATTTAAATTTTTGTCAAATTTGTCTATGTAACAAAATGAGTGTTCTATACATGTATTCACAACAGAGGATAGGATCATTTGAACATATAATGTTGACTAGACTCTTAAAACGTAAAAATGAGCATTAACATAACACCGCGTCCACGTCACATTGCACTCGCAATATTTTGATAACAAATTAAAAAAAATATCTACATGACATAATCGAAATGTATAAATAGATGTCTTCACAAAGCTAAATCTTATAAAGCAGTGGATTGAAATAATTTGTTATTAAATAAGATTCAGAATAAGGTTGTAAGACTATACGGGAAGTTATTATAGTACAAGATGGTAAAATTAGAATCTTGTACTCTTATAACTCATTTATTAAAAATGTAGTGAAATTTTTAACAAATAAGTAGTCAAGAGTTGTTGAGAATATACGTCAGAAACATATCTGTAAATTCGTAATTTTTTAGTATAAGAAACTGACACAGTAGTTCACAGTACCAAGTGACCCAAAGAAATTGAATTTTAAACATTTTGACGTTACCATTTTATGCCGACGCAAATGCTGTTTGACTAGAGGGCCTGAACAGATAAGAGGTCCATTCGTATGAAAGAAAAAAAAAACATTGCGAGCACAATGAGTTTGGGGGCTGCTATTGAGAGTAGCTGAGCGTACAGCGTGGCGTGTAGCGTTTTAATATTGTAAACTAACACTTATAGTATGTACATATGTGTAACATATAGTAAATCATTGTCAATATTTCGAAGTATATATTTATAAGTCACAATAAAACGTATTTAAACTCATCAAACGAATATACCACGCTCATCTCAACCACTCCAACACTAGCCGAAGATCTAAATATACAACCAAACTTAGACTATTTAAAGTTTAACTTCATACGTAGTCCCACTACATACAAAATGCAAATATTCGTCCTCAATGCAAAGGTAATTAAAAAATATATAGTCACATGTAACAAAGTTCATAGAAAAGACAACACGAAACGAGCCTCGACACACGTCCACACGTAGATATGTTTGCGACAAAGCTTATTAAAATTTCTTCAATAACAACTTTTATTTACATCTTAAATAATGTACCATTAAAAACATACAAAAAGAGAATATTGGTATGTAACATACTTAAATAAAAGGCCAAAGGCCCCTCTTGATTTGGATTCGCATGCCTTTGATTCCACTCTTAAATCGTAAGCAATGAAGACGTACACGCGTGACGACTAAGTATTATCTGATAAAAATTGACTTAAAAATCAATCATTGAAAATATAGAAGCGTATTCGTTACCGTATACTACGTTAAGACCCGAACGATAATTTGTAAAACACATCGATATATCCGCTCCGCTATTCTCAAGTGACGACTTTCTAAGTGTTATATTACAAAAGTGTCATTAGATTGAATTAAACATCTATGGGGTAATATTTATTTCGAAATAATTTTATCAATGATTGAGCAATTAATTGCTAACTGCGAGTAGAAATTTGAAAATCTTAAGAAAAATTCGTATTAATATGAAAAATATCTATCACGCTCCATTTAAAGATAAACTCCTTTAAAAAATTTGCATGCAAGATTAGCGATTTAAATGCAATTTTATAACGTGAACACTTTCAAGTATTATTTACAAAGAATCGAGCCACTCGGCGTCGCATAGAACGATAGTAATAAAAACGTAAGAATTTCGAAATAAATTCTCTAATGATATTCGAGTACATATTCACAATATTTATTAAAAATAATCACTTAATTCTGTACACGAATCGATCTAAAATCCAAAGTGATCGATTATCATTAAAAAATTAAATCTAAAACATACCTATCCCTTTGAATTAAAAACATGAGTAAAACATTTTAAACCACAATGAACACTAGCATCGTCAACGTCACGGCGCGTCACACGCTCGCCTCGCGTCCGTGACCCGCGAACGCCGCGCTCTCGGGGAATGTGACGAGTCGTACGCCGTCGCTCTCACTCCCACTCCATGCGGACCCACCCTCCAACTTACAATATAAACTAAACGACGGCTACACCGAGTTCTATAATCACTAACTCAGACTTGAAACAATAGAAATTGTCATGAAGTATAGGGAGTCGAGTCGCTCTCGGCCGTCCTCGCCTCGCCTGCGCGGCCGGCGTCGCCTCCGAGTCGGGGCGGGTCGGGCCGGCTCGGGCGGGGATCACATGCCGACGGACCGCGCTCGCGGGGCTCGGGCGGGGCGCGCGGCGCGGGCGGGAGCGGCGCGGGCGGCGGGGTGCCGGGCGTGGTACTACAAGTGGTCGAGCCGGTCGAGGCGGAAGGCGTGCTCGACGGAGGAGTCGGGCAGGAGCGAGCTAGGCTCCTCCAGCAGCGTCAGGTCGTCCAGGTCGAGGCCCGCCCGCAGCTGCGCCTCCTCTCCGAATATGCCCGTATCTAAGTCGGCCGAATAGTCTGTAATATTAATCGCTCGTTACTACGACGGCCAGATGTAGTGGTTACCTTATCTTCGCGCTAGGTATTACGTAGTGCGATCGTTACTTTAAATCGTCCACTCACCGGTGAGTATGATGTCGGGTATGGAGGCGGGCGTGTTCGGCGTGGGCGGCTGCTGCGGCGAGGCGAGCGGCTGCAGCGCGTTGAAGGCGCCACCCGCGACGGGGTCCCTCGAGCCGCGCTCACTCACGTGCGTGTGTGACGCGTGTCCGTGCGTGTGTGACGCGTGTCCGTGCGAGCCGTGCGACATGTGCGCCTCGTGCGCCACGTGCGACACGTGGGACGCGTGAGACACGTGCGCCTGCTCATGTACATTACAATTGTAAATTTTTGAATTTCTTTTGGCGCGTCAGGGAAAAATGATGAGAGTAAATGTTTACGATGCGCGCGAACACCGTCACGAAAAACCGACAGTGTGCAGGTAGCTATATAACAATTTTCGCATAATGACAGTGTAGACGTCAGAAGAAGATATAGTTTTTAACTACACAATAAGCAAAAAGGTTACTAGTGTGATGAAATTGTACACTTTCAAATAAAAATAAAACAGTATGGATAGGATGGAGAAAGTTACTACACATATTTGTATCAATGAAAATGAGCTTATGATGTCTTTGTGATCTAACTCTTAAAAGAGATTATGAGTTCTTTGTAATATTTTAACATTCAGCTAGCTCTTTACTATTCGCCAGGATGGTAGTAGCTCTTATGGTAATAATATTTGTATGGGACCTTGATTAATTAAAAAGAAAGAGTGCAGTCACGTCCTTATTGCTAGCCGACCGTTATCTTTTTCGATTTTATTCGATGGTCAGATTATATAATTAACTAGCTATGAATACCATATTATATACATACAATAATATACATATTAAAGCTTTCTAGAACATTCCAGAAGTTTCCTGAACAATCCAGACCATTTTAAATCAATAATAGTCACATTTTCAAAGTTAACATCTTTCAACCTCCGTATCTTTTACACCCTTATAATTATCGACTTGCAAACACCATAGTGCACAATGGGAACCTTGTACCTATTGCCACACACAAACACTTTTCGTCTGCAATGCGTAGTTTTGGCTGCAAAGTGAAATATAGGGACACACACCTCCAATTTTATATATATAAAATAATAAGAGATGATACAAACAATCAAACCTTACCTGTGAATATGTGTGCGGTGAATTCGTTGTCTGTGGCGAATGTGGCGAACTGTGATTGATATACGTCGTATTGTAATTCGACGTGGGCTGATCCAGCTATGCAACACATTTCTCATATTAGTGTCATATATAAACACATACATAGTCACAAGACACATCTACTAAAATTTAGAATACAAAATAAGCACATTAAATGTATTAAATAGAAGCTAAAAGAATACTTTATACCGAATTTTCCAAAAGAAGGAGATGTTTGAAGAAAAACGTTAAAAAATAAAGCTTAGAAAGAGATAAGTATACAGTCATTCTTAGTAGTTACGTCTCGCTTTAGCAAAAGCTTTTGTCTCTTTCTATTCGTAACCTATACAGTATCACGCACCAAAGTGCATAAAGCCGTGTATAGATATTACGCGCGTCAAATAGTGGAACACAAGTTTGCGTGTACTGGGAATGTTAAAGAGTTGTCACTCGCGGCAGCCCGGTATCCATAAAACTGCTGCGTGAGCCAATCTATTAACCCAGTGTTTTTCAATCTGCGGGTCGCGACCTCCCGGGGGGTCGTCAAGCATTATTCGGGGGGTCATCGGCAAAAGGTAGAGTTAAAGAACGAAAGGCAAGGGTCTGCATTACAGTAAACACTATGTTTATTAAAAAAAAAATCACATGATCTTTAAATTGTTATAACTTTTTAGTTGTGTTATACGGTCCAAGGGGGTCGCCAGAAATTTCAAAACTGTAAAGGGGCCACGTATTCAGAAATATTGAAAAACACTGCTTTAATCTATTTATTGAGGGATCTGGCCACTATGATAATGGCGTACGACGAAAACAACAATGTACGTATCTGTGAGCCTGATTTTTGGACTAGACAAGAATAAACCTAGGAATTAAGACACTACTAGGTATTCTTATCTGAAATCATTGTTTGATATTCAGAAAATTAGCACACAATCATATTCTGATAGAAATGTTTGTGTCCCATGGATCTCGAGGCTCTGGGCACATGCGATTTGCCGCGCGTAATACATACACGGCAAAATGGACGCCAGCTATGTAAACGTAAGAACGCTTTTAACAAAAAAAAAATATTTAGGTAGAGTTATATATTCAAGATATATCAACTTCTACATACCTACCCTTTCTTCTATATTAATTACTTCGGTATCAAATATTCATTAAACAAATAAAGCATGCTATTACATGGTATATGTCTAAAATATATTTAAGCAAGCCATGCACTCATGCACTTACGTCTAATTGACACGTAATAAATATATTTTGATAAACGATATTTATTATTAACATTTATTGGCTCAAATTCACAATATCTATTTTCCTAAAACATAAGAAAATGGGCGGTTTGTTACGCAATGAAAATTAATACTGTTGTCTAGTTCCACAATAAACGCGACAAAACCTATTAATTTATTAGTAGTTATTTTGTTAATATTGTGAAGCGGGCCTCTTGAAAAATATTGTAGTCAATTCTACATTGAGAAAAATGATACAAATTGCTCTACTCTAATATTACAAGTACACGAACAGAAACATTCATGACAGTACTACAGTTTATTCAAAGGAAATTTAAAGTTTACAAGATCATCTGTACTGCACTATTGTTTTACGATAGAAGTCCACTTTGTCACATCAAATGTGTCACAACTTCAAGACAGTCCACTAAACCGAGAAAGAGAAAGAGTAGAGAAAAATTGTAGTGGATTTTTCTCTTTCTATCTTACATTTCTTCATAATACCAACTTTGTTTCTTTGTAAAGATATTCAATACATCTGTAATGCTTGATATTTTGAGTGTAACACGAGAACAGGTTTAGTGAATTGTCTTGTCACCAAAAAAGAGATACAAATATTGTTATGATAATGGACTTATGACTTTTTTATTATTTATTTCACAAATTTGAAGCATCTTCATAATTTCATACAACAAAATGGGTTTAAAGTTATACATATTTATTATACAAAATTTTAAGTACGGTAATTTATACATTCGAAAAAGTCCAAATTCTAGAAGATAGTTGTTTTATTTCACGGAAGCGGGTAGGTTATATTTGTAGTTGTGATGCGACAGACGTACGTTCTTGTGTCGTAACTACAGGCAGCGTATCGCGTACTGAACTGAGCGCTCCCGAGCTTACGCACACAAACACAACGTACATGTACATTTATAACACAAGGATGGCTCACCCGTTTTTGTGAAATAAAACATCTATACTAATATCGCACGTGAGCTGTGGCAAAAATTTAAAATACAAGTCCAGTAGCATAATAAAATGTTCAAAAAAAATTACGCTTAATATAAAAATAGCTATCAGGTGTTTAATAATATTAATTTACGATGAAAACTTATATTTATGCGTAATACGAAATAAAATTTGAACCTGTGCTACGTACGTGCGAAGTTTGAATTATATTTATAATAATAATCATCGCCCAAGACAAACTCTAATTATCCTTAAGACCATAACAGGCGGTAATGCTGCTTTTAAAGTGATAAAACTGTTATGGTATAATTCTTTTATTTATCAAAACTTTTAACCCGTAAATCGAAATCTGCAGTGCGTTATTTTGTCACTTACCACAATGGATTTCGGGTTTTTCAATAGCAACACGATATAGACCAATATTTATATTGTTTTTTTACTACAAGATATTTTTTTTCTATTACAAGATACGTTATACGTGACATACATTATTTATCGCAACAAAGAACTTTTTTAAAAGTAGTTTAGACATGAAAAAATTTTTCTTTTAGATTCGAGTTTATCGTGAGCGATTCGTCTACCAAGTAGTAAGGTACGTGTGTACGTGGGTGTCGTACATTGTCCGCGACCTGAACGTGCGCGGTCCAGCCCGACTCCACGAGACTCTGCACCAGCTGCGCCCAGTCCTTGGCCAACATCCACCAACGTTACACAAGATATGCACACACAACCACTACCCTTAGGTTACTATTTATTTTACATGAAACAACTATTTTTTTGTTATACAGATGGATTTTTGAGACGGATCAGTAAGGACAGGTACCTTAACCGTTACAGTTGCACGAAAACGTTCCTAGGAGACCATCCATAACTTTTTAAGATATTCTGAACTGCATTCACAGATTTTTGAATTTTGGCGATATAAAGAATATTAAGAGTTGATTTATCGTTTTTCAGTAAAAAATGTATGGGAAACGTATGGAAAATGTCTTTGGCGATTTACTGACATTTCTAGCACCTTAAATGGTCCCATAGCGTCTTTTGATCCCCATACCAAGTAGGATCGATAGGCATAAAAAAAGTTTTCTCAAAAATCTGTGAATGCAGTTTAGAATATCTTAAAAAAGTTATGGATAATCTCCTAGGAACGTTTTCATGTAACTGTAACGGTTAAGGTACCTGCCCTTATTGACTCTCAAAAATCCAGCCTGTATAGCAAGATTGCCTTGCCGGTAAAATGAATTCGAATAACGTGATGGCAAACGGTACGACGTTGTAATTCCGTGATGTCATCTCTACCGTCTACGGCTCCGCTCTTTGAGCTGTGTATGCGTACGCGTTAACTATTCACTTTCATATATCATGAATTTTAATATTTACATGGATGTATCACATCTGACGGGCAACTTTTTTGTCATGCCTAGAATTTTTATTATCATTTGATAAAAAAAATACAATTTATACAAATAATTTACGAAAATTCGGATAATATTGTTTCTTTAAAAATAACAGTAATATAAATAGTAACCTTGTTATGGTTGATAGCACGAATATTATTACTAATTAGGCAAAAAAGGTCAAATTCAAAAACTTCATTTTTTCCTCTTTTGAATACGATCTGTTTGCCCAACCTTATTATTTCATTGTCTTGTCAACTGTACTGTAGTGCTTTTATTAAAACTGTGCATCTATTGCTTTCAAGTGTTAAGTTAACTGCTTGTGCATTTTTTAATTTTCTTCTTATTATTCTATTCTATGGTTATCGAGAAGCCGCGTTTATTTCACATATCTAAAGTTTACTCACAACTCCTTGCTATTCCATTGAAGCATTAAAAGTCAAAACAATATAAATTCAGGTCAAATTATTTCGATCACGAACATCGGACGCACTTCATCAAAATAATTTGAATATCTCAAAGTATATATTTCATATTCTACAGCCAAAAGAAATTTAAAAAAAGAACTAATTTACGATTTTTTTTATAAAACCGGTTTAACGTTCAGTAATTATTTGATAGAAAAAAAAAAACAAAAATCTAATCAGTACTTCATACATTTTAAGTCAATAACGTGTTAATGTATTTTTTCTGCTAATATTTCGCATGACATAACTTTCATACAAAGAAAGAATTAGCTTTATTTGACACAAAAAATACACTTACATATCTTATTGTACACATACTTCATTCATAGTTATTAAGTTTCTTCTGCAAGACCAATTTTTATTAAATTTTTACTTTATTCCAAATTTAATTAGATTAATGCCTTTTATGGTTATGTCAGTATTTCTACAAAGCGAGACCAATAACCTTAAGTATATCGTAGTATTTATAATTCGTTGTAATTTTTTTTTGCATTGAGTTACAACACAGCGATAGTGACTTCTCGATTGTCCAGATTCCATTGTAATTTTATTATTTTCTATATTCAAACATATTTATAAATAATAACAAACCAAATCATTAAACATAAATACTTACACAACTAAATAATACTCAACCCAAAGCACACACAAAAATTCAAACAATGACAAACACAAAAATATTAGCAACTTAATAAAACATAAAATAAAAAAGGAGTAAGTATAAAGAGGCTCCCTCGCTAGGGTCTTCCTTGTTAAAAACATAAAAACCAATACCCAACCATAAATATTATGTTAATTAGTATTTCTAATTATTTAATAAGTTAGTTCACTTCCTTTACGTTTAATTCGGTTATTTATTAAAATCATAATTGTTTAGTTATGTGTAATTGCAATTGCGTTAATCTCTGGATTACGAAAATATTTTTGCATTTAAAAGCACAGTAGTTGGGAAAGAAATATAGGACATATTATATAAAGGAAAGTTCCATTGTTAATTAACCATGGAGAACAGCTAGTTTTAAGTACCAACATTCTGTTGATTGAAATGTTTCATATTTTTTTTAATTATACTTTAATAATTAAATTTACTATGTAACAAAGTTTTTTTTTTTTCGGATCGATCTATGCTAACGGCCCGAAGGCCCTAATGCTACATCAGATTAGTGTGAGCCCATTTGGCTCACTTTTGATTTATAAGTGGGGGGTTGCCCCCCGCCAAACGTGCAGTCTGCGACCACACGGCCTCCTGGCGTCGGGTTGGATTTTAACAAAGTACAATGTATATACGAGCTATGATGGGGTTGACGTATACGTGTGAATAAAACCCCCCCCAAATCAATAAAGATTTTAAAAAAGTACCAACATTATAATATAGTAGAAATATAATATTTGTACAGGACAATATACGAAATTCATCCGATTAACAGAAATCTTTATTTAATGCTACGTTACCGAGTGATATAGGTTATATAAGTAATCGTCATCGCGCATCGGTCTAAATAAATCTAAGTTGACGCGGGCAAAACTGCGGGATGTTGCTAGTGAAAGTCTTACCATGGTGATCTGCTCGAAGGGTTGTAGCAGCGCCTGGTGTAGGTTATTGTAGTCGTGCGGGGACTCCCCCGGACTGCCCGGACTGTGTACCATCTGCAAGGACAACATACAACGCTCATTATGTATTTTTATATATCAATGTTTTTAACTCATCAAAAATTTTTAGGTACATAATCATTAAACGATACTGATCACATATATCTAATAAGAATAATAATAAAATCGTAGGCAAATATTTCTTTATAATTTTTTATCTTGAAAAACATTATTTATTTGAATGTTTATTGTTAGTTATTGTTATTTTATTTTAATTAATACAGCTGAGTCGACCTACATACAGTTCAACGACTCGAATGTCAAGTATAACTTTGAGCCATCGAGCATATAACCGGATAGAATGTGAGACACAAAATTCCGAAACTGGTCAGTGATTTGTCACTGACGTAATAGCAGTTTAACCAACCAATAATCTGTATATACGTCCCATCGGCTAATCATTCAGAGTGCAGAACCGGCGCAGCGTCGCAGCACAAATTTGTCTCCATTTGTTTTCATACAAAACACCATTACCGCTTTATTCCGGTTATATGCTTTGAGGTCATTGATGGTATTCGTATTTGTAGTATTTTATTATGGTCACCATATAATTTCAATTAAACTTAACTTAACGTTGAATTGATATACCAGTAAAGATTTTTGGTAATTAAAAATATATTACTACTGCATTTCTAGTCTTTATTTACTTAGTCTTGGAGTGAAATCGAACGAGAAACGCAAGATCGACATTCATGAGTCACTGTGGATGCCCTCTGCATCCTACGGGACATATGATCTTAAGAACTTCTAACAGTTAAAGTCAATGGAGTCGATTGGGGAGGGAAACTGAAAAATATTTCCCACTTCTCCTGAATTCTTCTAATTAAATTCGTTGCGGGTCCCAAGGCAGTTATAACGTTTTCCTATAGCTCAGTGCTCCTAGTGCAATTAAAATATAATCTAGTTGGTAGATAGTCGTCAATATTCTCCACAAATAGTTTATCCATACCCCCCTCCCCCCTTTAATTCATACTTTTTTTCTTTTATAGAAGCGGGGACAAACGGACAATCAGTACACCAAATTTTTTTTTACAAGACTGTTCTACAACAACTATAGACTGCATATTGCAAAACCCAAAAAAGTATACAACTTACCGTCGGTGAGGGTATATTAATATTAGATATGGAGGAATATTGCGAAGGCGGACTGCAATGCGACTGGTAACTCGCCGTCATCCAACTGTGGTCCAGCGGTGACATGTTCTGGAAACATCCACGACTGTGATACAGCATGTACTACAATAGTTTTATTTTAACCCCCGACGTAAAAAGAGTTGCTGACCCATAGAGTATAGATAATACATATTATAGAGTGCGAGTGAGTGAGCGATATTTGAAATTAGGACATTCATCACCATCATCATTATCATCAGCTTCAGTATCCATCCAGTGCTGAACATAGGCACCCCTCAATGCACGCCAAGACAGAAATGTTATTGCTTCTTTTATTTTGATTCCAGGAATAATTCTTACTTGGCACTTCACATTTCACCATTTTAACATAAAAACAAATATACATCGTTCGCGGACCTAATGTAGCGCGTGTTGTTTTGACACTGATTGAACGTTTCCGAGACAATGGTCTATGTTCATACCTGTGCTTACGGTTCGTACTTAGTGACTTTTTTTTTTTTCGGAGGGATCTATGCTAATGGCCCGAAGGCCCTAATGCTTCATTTGATTAGTGTGAGCCCATTCGGCTCACTTTTGATTTATAAAGTGGGGGGGTTGCCCCCCGCCTACCGTGCAGTCTGCGACCACACGGCCTCCTGGCGTCGGTTGTGCTACTTAGTGACGCGCGCTCTAATATACTCTAAGTGCTGACCGCTTTGTCTGTGGCACTGTAGCTATTAATCGGGTGAACCGATATAGAATCGTCTTTAAGCCGGTTTCCTGGCGGTGGTTCTTGTTTTATCAAAATCAGTTCTGCCGTTTCAAGGTCATCAACTCTTATTGCGTTTGGTGTATATCTTAAAGTATAAATTATTTATTAAAAAGTTGTAATTATATTATGTTACACTTGTTATATTTTAAGCACGCCCCTTAAGCGTTAGTGATTCTGCTTATGCAATTAAGCTGCTGAAGGGAAATGTAAGTATATAGACTATAGAATAGATTATAGACTATAGCCTGACCAGAAGAATAAAAACCCTCGCCATATTGCGGAAAATTTCGGAACTAATTTCTGTATGGATTTATATATTTCTGGTTAGGCTATACATAAATATATTATTTATAAGTACTTTATGTCGTTATTTCATGTACGGCCACGGCTAAAATGAATATGTAAATTATTATTTTTATTAGTCAATAAAACAAAACTATATAACTATTTTGAGGTCAAGTAATATCTAAGGCAAAATAATAGAAGAACATGAAATTGGCCGTCGAAAAAATATGTTTCTTTGTACTTTAAAGTTTTAACTTATAAAATATATGACTTTGATTCTAGTAAATTTTAATTATTTAGTGTAAAAAGACAGCACATATCCTTACCGTTATAATAATCACGTCATGCAGTTACATCTCAAAAGCTAGTATTAGTAAATAGCATATTATGTGCGATGATTTTTAAGACGAGGCATTCGAATTTCTGGCAGTGTACCTTTCGATATTGTAAGCAAAGTAATTTAACTACATGAATGGAATTTTAGTATGTTATTTTTCATCATATATTCGAACGAAATGGGATAGGAAGACACGATTAGTAAAAATTTCCCCGTTAGATTTTGATTCCAAAGAAGTGGCCTTTTTTTTTTTTTTTTTGGTAATAGGGATATTGACAGTATTCATATAATTTTGATGTTAATTCGTAGTTTCTATGATAGAACTCTGAAAAAATACAATATTTTCCCTTATTTTTATTTGAATAAATTAATATTTAATAAATAAAATGAAACAAAATTTAAAATAGTGCACGTGATAATAAACGGAAATGACGTCACCAGTTCCTATTTAGCGGAAGCGGAAGAATATTGACGTACATTTTTACGTAGTTTATACACCATTTTCCGTACACAGTACATAGTATAAAAACTAATTTTCGGGCGTTTTGACAGTATACACACACACACACACAGGCACCGTACAACTATTATAAAACTTAGAAGCCATTTTTTATTAACGACAACTAGAATTATTTTATCATTTTTACGATGATAAACAACATATGACGTCACGAGACAAGTGTTAGCGTTTTGGAGCGAAATTTAAAATGCATTATAAAATGCAAGATTTTATAGGCATTAGACGTATTTAAGCAAAAGTAAATAATATTTAGGCTTATATTAGATATTTATAAATGATCTATAAACATTTATGAAAAATGTCAACATCCCTATTACTCCGGAACTATGATATTATGTATTCATACTTCGAAAACTTCAAAAACGATTGTAATGCTACTTATATTATGTTATTTACTTGCGTAGTTTATTTTATCTAATTTATTTTATACTTTCAGAACTTATGACGCATACTCCTTTATGTTCATTGGCGGCACCACTGTTTTCGTCTCTTTTTTTGCGCACAGAAGTAAATGAAGCTATCTCATCGAAACTGAACTCAACGATGAAATGGGGGGAGCGAGCGTGGGTATAATTTTCGGGTGCCTCGTCTTAAATATAAATGATGATTATTATGTAGGTATGAAACATAATGTAACCTTATCCAAAAGTTATTATTTTCTATTATATCATCAGCCAGTAATTGTCTTGAATATTTATTTCACTTTGTATATTTTAAAGACTATTCTAGTTTCTATTCTTTCGTGCGGCGACCGGTCCGTTTTGGATGCGAGCGGCAAGGGATCGGACGTCTTGGCTTTCATTGAAGAGGCCTATATTCAGCAGCGGACGAATAGAGGCTGTATATTATGATTATATTTATCGGCCCACCAGTACTGATCGTTTAGATGAACTGTAAAATATTCCCTGATAACTGGTTGATTATATTAAAACCTCCAACTGGATGTACCATTGTATGGTATACTAGATGTTGCCCGCAGCTTCGCCTGCGTTAAACTAGATTTACAGCCGTAACCAGAGTGATGATGATTATTTTTATAGCCTAAATTACTCCTTATAACACCAGTGAAAGTCCAGTCCAAATCGGTCCAGTCGTTTCAGAGATTATCCGAAACAGATAGAAAGACAGACAACAATAAAAAAAAATGATTTTCTCATGTAAGTATCATATTATGTACTTTCATATGCATTTATTGAAAATGATGTTAATTTGAAACTAAACAGACACTTCAATTTATTTATTTATATAGAACTAGTGGCACCGACAGACGTTGTCGTGTACAAAATATTTTTTTCTGTGAATCTTAAACCATTCTCGAATCCCTTGTACACACACAAAAAGTTCATCAAGATCAGTCCAGCCGCTTAGGAGTTCAGTGACATACACACGTACAGAAGAATTATATAAAGAAAGATATAGATAGTATGGTGATACATAGACTAGTCACCTGATCCTGGCAACCGGTACAATGGCTGATCTCATCTTCTAACAAAAAAGAAAAGTTTTTACTCCATCACAAATATGACAGAAAGGTATCTCTTAACATACTTAAAAAATCTTTTGTACGAAATAGTCGAAAACCATTCAAAATTGATGCGTTAATAACAAAATAAAAGCCATCACGGCAATCATGCAGTTAATACAATATTATAAAAGTTAATTAAGCATATAGAATTATCTCGATGGTATTAGTTCATCGCATTGTAAGCTTCAAGCGATCGAAAACATATTAAACGGTTAAAAACGAACCTTACTATGATGGTGGTAATTATTTGTGTTTGGTACAGATAAGTGATTCTGAAATAAATAAAAAATGAATTGTGTTGAAAGCAAATAAACACAATAACAACTGAAACGTTAAAACATTTATCGAACACTATCGAAGCCAAACTTAACGCTACAACTACGGTACGGTATGTAATTACTTATACAATCACATAAACACAATATATGCGAAGTGAGCTTAGTAAATAGAGATACCTTCAATATATATACCTTTTGGTAAATTCTCCTATAGTCTACGTAGCCATGCGTACATGCCAGTACATAAACGCTCTATTTACTCAACTCAATGGTCAATATATTTTTATTATAATCATTTTCATTTATACCGCCACCAACTAAATATTGTCAAAAAACATAAAAGAAAAAACTCAATATCGGCTACATTAGTGGAGGCGTAAGGTATTATAAATGGCAGTATAAATAAATGTAAACTGTCACTTCTTCGTTTTAAAAAACTAAAATTCTGTATCAAAATGATTGGTGACTTGATAATTTTACCTTTGTTTTATTTAAAATTATTTGTATTCACCGATTGAAACAAATACCGCCCGAACCCCGCCTTCTCCCCGCGCAACCCCGTGCTAGGGGAAGAGCGGGACAAAGGCGGGGTTCGGACGGTAGCTGTCATGCGCCTAATTGTTTTGGTGCAGTAGTCCGTCTTGTACGTTGCCGGTAAATCAAACATCGAGGACTCTGGGAAGTCAGTCATAGTTTGAGGCACCTACTCTATTACCCAATTTCTCATAACCATACACTTACACAAAACTATTACAAGTTTTATGTAAGTTGTATGATAATGTATAATTGGATAATACAGTATGTATTCTGTGTGATTCGTGTGGTGTATAATCGGGTAACACAGTGCAGTGTGTCGTGTGAGTGTATAGACCCACCTACGTGTCATTGTATATTGTGTGGGGCATCAGATATCGCAGTGCACGTGTGGACGTGCACGTTTGTATGTTTGGTGTACGTATACGTGTGTTGTACGTGCGGTGTATTTAGGGTGTACGTGTGGGGTGCGTACCTGCGTGTCGTAGAGGGGCTGATCGTGGTGCAGGCTGAGCGGCACGGTGGCGCCGACAGGCGAGCCCGAGGCGGGGGACAGTCCGCCCGTCGCGGGGGACACGCTGCCGCCGCCCGGAGACACCGCGCCCGGCGACGTGGGACTTTGCTGCAGTTTCACACATAGTTAGGCTACAAACTTAAGGTATTAAGTAAGCGGTAGGAGTTTCTGTCTGTATGGATACCATTGTTTTGCTTATTCCGTTCATAGAAAAAGTTATTCTATGTTGCGTAGGTATATATTATAAATTTGCATATACACCCATTAAATGCGTATACGCTCATAACTTGCGTGTACGCTAATAGCTTGCTTGTACGTTCATAACTTATGTGTAAGCTCATAACTTGCGTGTACGCTCATAACTTGCGTGTACGCTCATAACTTGCGTGTACGCTCGTAACTTGCGTGTACACTCATAGCTTGCGTGTACGCTGACTGCATATGTCGTAATGTCGTACATATCTGGGCTGGTAGGGCGGGCTGGCTCGGTGCATGTAGTGCGGCGGCGGGAAGTGCAGCGCCGTGAGGTCCGGCAGCGAGCCGCCCGGCACCTGCAGCTCGCCGCAGCCCAACGCGCCGCCCCCTCCGCCGTCCCCGCCGCTCTCGTACACGCTGCAAAAGGATCATCCCACATTATAATGAAACAATGATTGTATCGCGATTTATTAACTTTTTTACATGCCTGGCGTTTCGGATACTTTACAGTGTGTGTTGGTAACAAACATTAGAAAACAATATACTTTCACATTCGCTATGAAGCTGCTTAAGGTCGTAATGCCACCACAACTCTCATTCGAAATCTCCCACTTAGATGTGACGAACTCATTGCACTATTATCAATGTCAGTTAGTTACACAAAAATTAGTGTATTTTGAAGTTAAGAATCAATTAAACCTGTTAGATAACGATAAAATTTAATACGGTACAAAATCATATAGTAAGTTAAGAATTATTTCAATAATTCAATAGTATCGAGATCTCTACGTGAGTCCTGTTATATCTAGGAAAATCTAATTATCACTTAAACAAAACATTATTTAACCTCATAACCATTTTTTTTTTCGTTTCACATCCGGATCCATATTTTTATGACGTATGCTCGTTACAAACATAAACAACTTACTTGTTGTTGTTGGGTATTCTGGGAATTTCGCAGGACGACCGGGGTCGGTTGTTGGGACTCATGCCCAGTGTTGCCAGCACATCGAGGTGAATGTTGCCAGCTGAAAATATAATGTCTGTTGTTAAAATACGGTTTATAATGCACTGTATGAGATATATTAAGGGGTGTATGACCTAAACGTGCAAACATTATAATAGCGATAGTTTAATTCTTACGAAGATTATCCTGTTTGTCTATTTTTTAATCTATTTATCGTCCGATTATGAGCGCAGTCAAGTTTAATTACAACACCCACATTACGTACGTTTTTCAATATACAAGCATTAAACTTTAAAAGTAAAAAAAACGCCATCATTTCCTGGATAACTCCTAGAAGCCTGTGTTTTAGATAAAAAGTTATTACAATCGATGATTCCTACGACAATGATTGCACATTTGTCGTACGCGCCGCATATTGAAGGCTTTAGACAAGGCCATCTTGCGCATATTATACAACGTTATCTTTAGGTATATCTGGGTATTGTTAAAATTAGTGACCGACCAGGAGTTCGGATTCGGCCAGTATCAGCTAGGAAATCTAGTATCGATTTTAGTTACGGATTCGGCCAAAAAATAGCCGATTCTTTCGGCCGCGCTGTCGAGTGCTCGTGAATTATGGTGCGTCGTTTGACGAAACTGTGCTCGCTGAATACCTCTTGAGTCAACAGTTCGAGAAGATTATTGCATATTTTTGACAGTCTTTGCGTATTTGTTTAATTTTGTTGACTTGTACAGTGATACTCAGCTACAGACTGGACCGGGCATCTCGTGTCACTCTCATGTTAATATTACTTACTAGCTGTTGCACGCAATTTGGACCGCTTTTACTTACAATTACAGCCGCATCCGGACTACTAATAATTATTTTGATAGCCTACGTCACTGTAATAACGAGACATTAATTTGGTGAAAGATTTTTATAAATCTGATGTGGTTTCCAAGGTTCATTTAATACATCCAAACTCACACACACCACCTCTTTATTATATTAGGTATACCTATGCAAAATTCTTGTTAGACAAAAACTTGGGGTTGCATTGTGCAAAAGTATATTTAAAACAATCGATTGTACCTACTACAAGCGTCAACAGCAAGCCTGCGTACCTAACGCAGGCGAAATATTGGATGTTGGGATTTTTACGTGTCAATTGTTTGGTCAATTTTGCCCTTTGGAAAAGTCCAAAGGGCAAAATGCTAATATAATTTATCAAACTCAAATGCATGTATTCTGAAATTACTTTCGGATCCGTATGTCCGTCAGTATGTCAGATTCATTATATGGATATTATTTAATTTGGAAGATCCGTACTTTGTGAAAAGTTGGTTTTTTTCAAGGATCAAGGATGTGCTTAGGAGCGAAATCATTATAGTCACAATAGAACAATTAGAAAATGTCCTAGTGCCTTTTTATATTTAGTAAAATATGTAAGTATTCAAAAAATACAAACATACGAATTGAGTTTTTTTTTTTTATTTTTTTTATAGAAGAGGGGGCAAACGGACAGTCGGTTCACCTGATGGTAAGTGAATAGCGACATCCACAGACACCTGCTATACCAGGAGATCAGCAGGTGCGTTGCCGGCCTTTTAGATGTGAGTATGCTCTTTTCTTGAAGGTACTTCCCCCTTTTTTAGAAGTCGGTTAAAAACTAGGGAATATATTCATTTGACACAAAGTAATCTAAATACTTAAACCTCAAAATGCTTAGTAAATACCCATTCCAACTTTTAGATGCCAAAAACACTTTTTGCTTTATTATTAGTTAGGTATTACTAATATTCGATACCATCATTCAAATACATGTTCGATTCTATTTTAAAACCAGTACAATTGTTTACCTAGGATTTTTTCCTACCAAGACATTATCAATTACACCACGACAAAGTCCTTCATAACGGAATTAATGCAGCTATTATGTAGCACCCATTATAATTGTGTACGTGGTAATAACTGTCCGGGTTTTATGGAATGTGCTAAGCAGGCTAGGATCAGGGCTTTTGTAAGAGGTAGTGCCATGCTGTTTTGCAGCCGAATTGGGCTTGCACGACCGGGGTGGTACCACTCGCTCACATAACACCGGCGTCAAGTGACAGCTATGTTGTCACGTTTCGTGCGATTTATGAGCTCCCGGTGGCCCGTTGGGAGGGGGGGTAGGGAAAAGGAGGGCGGATGTGTATGGGCGTCGAATGTCGTGAAAAGTCTTCGAATGCTCGTTTTCCCTCCTATGTCATAAAAAAAGGCCGAAAGATAAATTTCCACCGCTACTTCTGTGTAGCCAGGATTGACTGACTTCGATTAGTGGCACATATATTACTCCTGCGTAGCCCGATGTAGGAATTGTTGGATAATATTTATTTATTATCTATAATAATATTAAAAACTGAAGAGTTTGTTTAAACGCGCCAATCTCCCGAACTACCGCTTAAATAGGAAACAATCTTTATGTCTTTAATAGCCCGATTATAAACGAACATTACTTTGTGTGATTATAGTGATAGGTACATAACAAATTAAGCTTAATTAGCATCATACTTATGGACGTGTAAGTAAACACAAATCACAAGTTGTTTGAGCAGATAATAATGTGTTATAATACATAATCCTTGCTATTATTTATTCAGATTTCGACATTTGATTAATACAAAAAAAAAAGAACTAAAAATAAAGCCAACATTTGAACTTTAGTAGTACCAGTTCTATTAATAACCTTCATGTTATTTGAGGTTGGTCAACGACGCTCGTGTAAACGAGTTCCGGCGGAAGGAGGTTTTATTTTGGCCGGCCGAGGCATCAATGAGTTGTCCATTCCGAGCCGCGCACTGGCATTCTATAAAAGACACCTGCTAGGGAAAAAGATAAGAAGGTGACGCGTATGGGAGTCCATATTACACATCGTTCTTAGAACGTCCCTCCTGCCAATAAACCAAGCCAGAACTCTATTGACTCACCATTTTTGCTTTCGGTCTATTTCCTTGGCAACAACTACAAATTAACAGATCTAAGAGAATCATAGAGCCCGATGGTCAGAACACTAAGACGTAAAGGAACCGTAGTGCCAAAAGAGCCTATCAACCAACCATCAGGTAGACGGTGATTCGTGGTAAACGTGTATTTGTAGAAACCTAGACGACAAACTATATTATGTCTTCTGAAAAACGAGCCAATCGTGGGAGCGCGGAACCTATAAAATTAATCTACCGGGTTACGAGACCGAAGGACGGAAACAAGGTCCTCGTTTGATACGGAGGCAGATTTTATACACTTTCCGAAAACCAGCAAAGCTTTTTGACGGAAGAAATAAGCAGGATGGTGGTATCCACGCAGACGGGAGAGGGACACAAGCGCATCCCTCCCACCGGCTTGGTTTCCTCTATCCGTCCACTGCTGAACATAGGTCTCCCTCAAAGAACGCCAATAACTCGTCACTCGCATCCAACATGGACCCGTCACTGCACGGAGATCGTCTTCCCACCTGGTTAATGGCCGACCAACACTTCCTCTATCTAAACTCCGGCCTCTCTTAAACATAATTGGTCCATCGGCCATCCATGTGGATATATAACTTGCAAATGCGAATTTAGTCTTCCATCCGGTTGCATGACGCACAGAAATACGCGCGTGCTTTTGGCAGATCCAAATCTGCTGGGCTAGCATGCGTACAACGAGTATTTTCTCGATTACCAGTTAGGGCCACCACGTAATACGAAGAGTGCTTCTACGAGAACACTCTTCGTATACCGAAATTATATATTTACTAGTGGCACCGACAGACGTTGTCCTGTACAATATATATATATATATATATATATATATATATATATATATATTTATATATATATTTGTGAATCTAAACCATTCTCGAATCCCCTTGCACTCACACAAAAAATTTCATCAAAATCGGTCCAGCCGTCTAGGAGGAATTCAGTGACATACACACGCACACAAGAAATATATATATATACTAGTGGCACCGACAGACGTTGTCCTGTACAAAATATTTTTTTTGTGAATCTAAACCATCCTCGAATCCCCTTGAATTCACACAAAAAAGTTCACCAAAATCGGTCCCGCCGTCTAGGAGGAGTTCAGTGATATACACACGCACACAAGAAATATATATATATATATATATATGAGGAAAGTCCCAAACTATATCATATACCTAACGTATTGTTTGAGGAAAATTTATCAATACGTTGCACATACATACGTACGTCACATACGTCAAACAATACGTTGCATATATATATATATATGCAACGTATTGTATATATATATAAAGATAGTAGGGAAACGCCACGGTATACAAGATATAGGCACCCGGTTTTATTTATAAAGATGTATATATATATATATATATATATATATATATATATATATATATATATATATATATATAGATATATATGAGGAAAGTCCCAAACTATATCATATACCTAACGTATTGTTTGAGGAAAATTTATCAATACGTTGCACATACATACGTACGTCACATACGTCAAACAATACGTTGCATATATATATACTAGCTGTTGCCCGCAGCTTCGCCCGCGTTAACATTTAAAATTTGAGGGGTTGACCACCCTTATCAGTTAGGGGTATGAAAAATAGATAGTAGCCGATTCTCAGACCTACTGAATACGCATATAAAATTTGGTAAAAATCGGTAAAGCCGTTTCGGAGGAGTACGGTAACTAACATTGTGACATGGAAATTTTATATATAAGATATATATATATATATATATATATATGCAACGTATTGTATATATATATAAAGATAGTAGGGAAACGCCACGGTATACAAGATATAGGCACCCGGTTTTATTTATTTAAGTTTAAATTACTTTATCTCGTCCATAATATTAAAAACCATGTTAGCTGCTGTAGACAGAGAGATAATACGAGAAAAGGGGTAGACAAAATTTTGTCGTGCGCGCATGCTAGGCCGGCTGATCTTCCGTATCTTTGTCTTGTCTTACCTCTTCGGTGGTTTTGGTGTGGGTGGGCGTGCGGGTGGGCGTGGGAATGCAGAGGGTGGTGCGGCGAGAGTGGCTGGCTGGGCACCGGCTGCTCCCCTCCGCACGACTGGTGCAGCGCCGAGTCCGAGTTCGTCCGCCTCCAATTGCTGTCCGGTGGGGGGCTGGAACAAGTGGGTTTATTAGTTTTTAGGCTATGCTTTTGGTTAGACGGCCTTTAAAGAGACTTTAATTTTTAACCGACTTCAAAAAAAAAGGAGGTTCTCAATTCGTCTGTATGTTTTTTTTTTTTTTTTTGTATGTATGTGACACGATATCTCCGCCGTTTGTGAATGGATTTCGATGGTTATTTTTTTGTTTGAAAGCTGGTGTTTCCAATTTGGTCCCATATTAATTTTATTAAGATCTGTCAAGCCGTTTTTTAGTTATTCCCAATAATGCATATTTGGTTGGTTTTGTTTATCTTGATGATATGATCATTTTATTACGTGTCGAAGTAACAATTGTATAGGATGCTTTGGTAGCACACCATAGTATGTCGCGGTCATCGTAATCATCATCATCATCACCATCACCATCATCATCATCATCCTTTATCCGTCCACTGCTGAACATGCCTCCTTCAATGAACGCCAAGACGACGCATTTCGGAATCACTAAAAATTAAGAAATAAAAACATTTTACAAAAATTTAAAACCGACTTCAAAAATACTAAACTAAAAAGTAATAAAATAACAGTTTCTTTAATATTTGTGCTTACAGCATATAATCAACTTAATCTTCTACTAATGTACAAACTTTGCGTTTACCACGTCATTATAGTTACTTTTGGAGTCGGTGTCGTATTTGTTGCTGTACATTATCTACCTACCTACCTTGGCTGACACCGACTCCAAAAGTAACTATAATGACGTGGTAAACGCAAAGTTTGTACATTAGTAGAAGATTAAGTTGATTATATGCTGTAAGCACAAATATTAAAGAAACTGTTTTTTATTACTTTTTAGTTTAGTATTTTTGAAGTCGGTTTTAAATTTTTGTAAAATGTTTTTATTTCATATCGTGGTTATAAACATATTATTTGTGGTGGGGTAGATACGCCGCATTCACAACGAGTACAGCCGCCGTGCTTCAATCTCCCATGAATCAACTTCCCTGTTTCGGTAGGAAGGGCAGAATGGGCAATACCTACATATTTACTGGCACTGATTTTAACGGGGCTTTCACTGGCAGATAGCTAATGTTATGAGGAGTAACTTAGGTAGTATGGATTTACAAAAATAATCATCATCACTCCGAATACGGCTGTAAGTTTTAGTTAAGGCTAGCGAAGCTACGGGCAAAAACAAAAAGTATCTAAATACGTCCGCAAATAATTATAAAAACGTCGTAATAATTAATGCTGCATAATTAATACATTAAATTTATGTTTCTTTTTATTAATTTAAGGTAACCTACTTAAACTTATCACAAATCTATTTTTGTATACCTCTTGGTGTTGAGATGAGGTATATTGAATACTAAACATATAACCGGGTTCGAATCTCGACATGTGTAGGTATATAATTTGTACGATGAATATTAGATTTTGTCATTGTGTTGTGTTATATTTATTATTATACTATATATAATATTGCTAATATATTTTAAGTCGTATCAAAGGGTCATTTAGTGGTTACCGTTGTCGATCCTGGCTATACAGGAGTAGCAGCGGTGGGAACGAGTGGTGGGTCTAGCCCGTAAAAAAATATATTTAAAGTCACCTGCTGCCACAAGTTTACCGCGGGTCAAAGTTAGTGTTGTGTTCATGGTTGTACATTCTTATTCGATTTGGCCTTTATCGAGTGCCCAGTAACGCATGAGAAAGGACTACATGTGGAGTTGCACACCACAATAAATATTACCACATGAGGAGCATTCACTGCCAAATTCCATAAGGTACACCATTCGAAAATATTTCATAATCATCTCGAATGTTCTTTGCATTTGTACCAACCATAAACTTACTTATCTTTGCGTAACTAACTAACACGTGTATTTCAATTTCGTAAAATCGCATTAAATTCGGACGATGATCCTAATTTTGATGCTAACACTCATATCTGCAGTTTATAACAATGTGATTATTTAATATGAATGAGGTTACTAACGTATTCAAAGTTGATATAATAAGCATGTGTCACGGAACAAACAATAGTGGTGACGAATGACACTGGCCATACACAACCAATATTCTACTATCAGATACCTTTGAAAATGGCAACTGTTATGTACAACTCTAAATATAATCAAAACTAACCTAACTAGTCATAGGGACAGCC
This sequence comes from Helleia helle, assembly GCA_963853865.1. Taxonomy (NCBI): domain Eukaryota; kingdom Metazoa; phylum Arthropoda; class Insecta; order Lepidoptera; family Lycaenidae; genus Helleia; species Helleia helle. The sequence goes on along the minus strand of OY971433.1, from coordinate 9,249,038 downwards.
GATAGTGAAAACACAGCGGTGAAGAGCTGGTGACTGTATCTTTCCCGCTCGGGCACATTCGGCAGTCCCGAGTTCATCCGATCGAACCTTTCACCTCCGAGCGTGACGGATCAGCCTCACTCACAGCGTATAAAAATCTGTGTGCGGTGTGCCAAAAGAAGTTTTCACTTCAAAAATATCGGTAACATAATAAATATAATCACCGGTGGGAAGCATGCACTGTGCCGCGCTTCCGGCTGCATGGTTACCACAATCTTGCTTATTTCTCCCGTGAAACAGCATTATTGTGTTTCGGAGAGCAGGGCAAGGCAAGCAGTGTAATTACAGGTTAAGAGACTTAACATCTTATGTCTCAGGATAGGCAACACAAACGATTGGCCTGGGCAAGTTCCAGGTAAAATAGTTTATGTTCATGGGCGACGTCGACCACTTACCATCAGGTCTGCCAGTTTGCCTATCCAACTAACATAAAAATTAAAAATTCCGTTATATAGATGGATAGATTTTCCTCATGTGCATTTCGCCAATTTAAACTACCTACCTTTTCACCGGTTTCAATCGCGGTTTATAGATCTTATAATGAAACTAGCAAACCAAATCGCAATACGTACATTTTCTATGTTACTTGGATAGGCAAAGGGACAGACAAAACACCAGATGGTAAATGGTCAACGTCGCCCATGAACATGAACAAGTTCACCTAGGACTACTCCAGGCAACTTATTCACGTGTTGCCTATCCTGAGACGTCAGATGGTGAGCCTCGGTGCCAGTATTACACTGCTTATCCTGTCCTGAAATAAGCAGTATGGCGGTACCCATAGTGGGCGCGGCTCAGCACCTCACGAGTAAAACCGGTAGAAACTTAAAATGTAAACCGGATACGTAACCCTCAAACGGATAATCTGGCTGACTGTGTGAGCAATTTATTTGGACTAAGTCTGAACCGCATTACTCATATCCGATAGGACGCTATGACTTCACCAGTTGAACACTAAACTATTGCATGGCTATACTATGTACCTATTCATATGCATTATTATATATATATTGCATATATAGTCCAGTCGGGGCAGACATTTAAATAGAAAAATTCCGGGGAGCGATTTAATTTCTTAAACGTCTTTGGAAGTATAAATCTCGATTTTCTAACTAATCCCGGTAAAGGGTTTGCCGCCATCTTGTTTTAAAGTTCAATTTTTTCGTTTTTCTGAAATAACTCGTTAATTTTCAACTTTACAGCAAAAATGGCGGTATCCAAAGTTGTTGGAAATTTAATTACTCATAAGTTTGGTCATTATCATTTTTACGCTAGGATCAATGGCTGTACGTCATCATTACTTTTATAGCCTAAGTTACTCCTTATAACATCATTTATCTGCCAGTGAATGTCCCATCGAAATCGGCCCAGCCGTTTCAGAGATTAGCCGGAACACGCAAACAGACAGACAAGAATTGTAAAAAATGTTATATTGGTATATTATGTACCGTGTATACATAATATGGGCATTTAATAATAAGCAGTTATTTTAATATTACAAACAGACACTCCGATTTTATTTATCTGTATAGAGTATAGATAAGACCAAATTAAGGATTTTATTTTAACACTAGGCTGATTTGTGATACTGACTAGTCTTATGACTTTGTCTATTGCCATTTCTTGATTTTATATCAATGGGATGTAACCCTAGGTTTTGAGAACAGACAGACAGACTGGCGGATAAAAGTGATACCTACTATGATTCCTTTGTCATTTGAGGAAAACATAAAAACATTGCGTGTTAATTCAACTATTTGTTCATAGATGTTTCATTTTGTATTGATAATAAATAATCACAAGGTCATGTTATTAAAATATTACGGAACCCGTGCTTCTTATGTTTAAACACGCGTTTCTTATGTTTTTTTTTTATCAATAAGTGTTTTACGCAACGACCATATTCTATTATAATGGGTTGATTCGGAAGAAATTAAATTTAGGAGTTATTATTTTATTTTGTTTTTGTTTCATACACTTATATATTATATTTAGTTGATGTACAGTACATAATAATATCTTCACATTTACAAATTTTAAACAAGCAATTATTTGGAAAAATTTACGATCTTTCCTAACAGGTACCTACGAAAGATTTTTTTTTATGTCATATGGAAGTAACCGAGCAGTCGAAGCTAAGTCGAAGATGGTGACTACCTACGCCTATAGACATCCGCACAACCAAAAGTTATACAGATGCGTTGCCCTCCTTTTCCCTATCCCCCCCCCCCCCCCCACCAATGGGCCATCCGATACTCACAAACTGCACGAAACGCGACAGCTGGCATAGTTATGTGTGCGAGAGGTACCATTCCGGTCGTGCCGGCCCAATTCGGCTGCAAAGCAGCATGGCACTACCTCTTACAAATTGAATTGTAATAAATATATTATAGTATGAGCAATCACACGTTGACTTGGTCCCGTGGTAAGATCGTATGAACTCGTGTTACGGGTACAAATATTTCAATTTTTTATTAATTTTTTTTTTTTTAATATTTAATTTAATCATTATTGTTACTTTTGGAGTCGGTGTCAGCTAAGTTAAATAGGTACCTACAGCAACAAATACGTCACCACTGTCGTATTTGTTGCTCTAGGTACCTACCTATCTACCTTGGCTGACACCGACTCCAAAAGTAACAATAATGACGTGGTAAACGCAAAGATTGTACACGCGATTATTTTATAACATTTTAGTTACTTTATTTTTTGAAGTCGGTAATAATTTTTATTTAAAAAATTTTATTTCTTAAATTTTAGTGATTCATTAAAGAAAGGCATACAGAGATAGACATTTTGGCATATTGAACCGTATGAAGTAAGCCCAAAAAAATCTGTAAATCGTCGAGGAGTTCCCTCGACTGTCTATAGTCTCCATCATCATAACGGTAATGGCACGTATCACCCATAAGGGTGCAAAGTTCTCATTAGTATAAATTAATTAAGTCCAATCACAAGGTAGTACACACTTTAAACTATTTAGGAGTTCCCTTAACTGAACTTCGTCTTCATCATCAGACCCCCAATCACAGTCACAACCCATCTAGGTGTAAAGTTCTCATCAATACAAATTAATCAAGCCCAAACACAAGGTTACTGAAGTAAATCGTCGAGGAGTTCCCTCGACTGTCTTCCACCTCAGCATCAGATCGACTCTAGACCTTCATTAAATTGTAGTGCTTTAAAATGCTTATTTAAAAAAATATTAAGCACACTAGTCATTCCTACAAATTTCGAAAGTTTCCTTCGATTTCTCGAGGATGCCATCATCAGATCCTGGTTTCCTTATCATGGGACCAAATGGCAAGTATACCCTTTCAAACTAAAAAAAGAATTTTGAAAATCGGTCCACAATTGACGGAGAAATCGGTGTACATACATAAAAAAAAAATACCGGCCGAGTTGAGAACCTCCTCCTTTTTGTTGAAGTCGGTTAAAAATGCACGTAAATACCATAACTGCAAACATACCGATGACCAATGCAAATATCTATTCATCATATTGCTTTTGCGGGAATTCGAACCCACGGCCTCTGCATGTCATCAAAACATCAGAGCTAAGTTTAAGCTGTTATAACTATAATAAAACAATTGTTACATCCACTTAATTAAGTTAATTACTCAGTTCGTCAGTAAATCGTTGTTTTTATTGCAACAAACAAGAAACACAAACAATAAATAATTTTATTTCATTAAAAACATACTTGAACTGCGCAAAAGTAAATTTAATATTTTATTCACGTTTAGTATGGTCTATTGGAATCAATACAAACGATTTTGCGGGTCACCTATTAGTAAGTGAAACGAGGTGCCCGAGACCAAAAGAGCGTATATCTTTATATATAATTCTTCTGTGGGTGTGTATGTCTCTGAACTCCTCATAAACGTAAATTAGATTGAACACACACAAAAAACTAAATTTTTGTGTGTTCAAGTGTATTCGAGAACAGCTTAGGTCCACAATAATTTTTCGTTCCACTACAATGTTTAGTACAGGACCATGTGTATTGAGTCCTCTAGTAGATACATATCTAGGTATATATACTCGTTTGTCTTCGAACAACGTTTTATTCTTGAACACTAGATAGTAGATATAGGTACGCTAAAGAATCTGGTATCCGAATAAGCAACAAAATTAGCTTAGCTTGACCAAAAGAGATAAAATAAAAATCTTTGTGCTGGTAAAAATTACATTACCGGTACTTTGAAGGTCGATCAACAATGTCTTTACAGTTCCCCCCCGCGGTTTCACGCTCCCAACAATAAAAATATATACACGAAAAAAAAACAATAAGTGGGCTAAATTAAAAAAAAGGATTTTTTAAACCCGACTGCTAGTAGTTTAGCGCGTAAACAAATAATCTCTTTCGCTTTATGATATTAATAATATCAACCCTTATATGCCCTACTGCTGGACACGGGTCTCCTCCTCGAAATCAGGCGAGGAGGGGAGTTAGGCCATAGTTCACCGATGCGCTAGCCCAATGCGGGAACTTCACACACATTGGTGAATCTCATCAGGCATGCAGGCGTCTTCACGATGTTTCCTTCACCGGTGTGCAAGCGATGGTTTCATGTTCAGGTGCACGTAGAAATTTAGAAAAACCTATTTTAAGGCACGGTCAGGATGGAACTCACACAATCAAGAGGCCGACACCATACCCACTTAACCATCGTCGCTCGCTATAATATTAGTAAAGATATCTTTATCGTAGGTATGTACAAGATCCCCACCATGGTTCAGGCCTTGTCGTGGCGGTGGGGCTCAGTAACCCAGGGTGAGCGGTGCACCTAGGGTGAAGCTAATTGAGCCGAGGGGGCTCTTTGTACCCCTCTTATAAGAAGAGGACTTTAATATATTTGTCACTTTTAATTCAGAAGATATTGTACTTTAAACTGTAATTGTAAATTCTAACTTGCAAGAAATAAAAGGCATTATTATTATATTATAAGAAGAGGGGACAGAAGAGCAGGGGGCAAGGGGTGAGGATGGGAACCTCACGTTGGGAGGGGTTGTTCTGTGGTGCGGGACAACCCCTCTGTAGAGGTGGCGTCGGTCCCTTGCGGGACTGACTAGCCGTCGAGGTGCCCTGTTTGTTTTCTAGATCCGGGGCACCTCACCAAGGGCGGCATTGGTGGCACTCGCTGGGTTTTAGTGGGTAGAGCTGCGTCCATTTACCAGCTGTCGGGCGCAGCGAGTCCCACACACCCGCGTGGGGAGACCCACTCCCCCGCGGGATGCCTCAGAGCATTTCCCGGCGTTAAAGAAAAAAAAAAAGGTACGTACAAGATACGTATCCCTTCACCTCTAGACGTTTTTGAACGCTTTCTACACGGAAATCGTCCTTTCGTTATTTCATCTAATTACATTTCATGTATAAGCCGTAGTATATTACCGTGAATTATATATGATAAATTTTAAAAATATAATTCGTTCGTGGAAAATAACTAATTAAATATAATTTATTTAATTATCTTTAAGGGAATCATCATCAAAATCAGGCGTTTTTTTTTTTTTTGGTAAGCTCAGGCTTGGTTACTAATAGGTAGTTTTGATCCTACTCATGTCAAATGTGGAATACACAAATTAGATCGGTAAAGTTGTTTGGGTAACGAACATTTATTATTTTTGCAACAGAAATAAAACGTTGTAAAAATAAGTAGCAAGGATCAAAAGACAACCATTTCAACAAATCATCTGATACTGATCTGTGGGGTCTACTTTCATATATCTTGTGTACCCACATTCTTAGTTGAGCCAGCCCGCTCACCTAGAGTACCGATTAAGCTCAAAGGCCAACAGGCCAAAAGCATAGGCGCTTTCGATAGTTCGTAAATGATTTTTGCGATAGCGTTATCAGGGGTTGCCAGTGTTCTTATTTTTTTCCGGCACAAAATTATCTGTGTTATAAGTTATAAGTGACCACCAGTGTATATCTGTGGCACTGTAGTTCTCAAACGAGCGAACCAATTTGGATGCAATTTTTATTAAAAAGTTAGTATTTGTAGCAGTTGTTCTTATGCGTGTTTTATCAAAATCGTTTAAGCCTCTTTTGTTATTGCATTACATCGCCCATAAATATTTATATTTACAAGTTCACCTTGAACTAACCCAGGCTACTCATTTATGTGTTGCCTATCCTAAGACGTAGGTATGATAGTAAATCTCTGCGCCAGTAATTACACTGCCTGTCCTGCCCTTCTTTCCGAAAGACAACAAAGCTGTTTCACTGGAGAAACAAGATGGTGGTACCCAGGCAGGCAAGAGCGCGGCACAAGCGCAACCCCCGATAACATTTATTATACAAGGTTGATAAAAGCGAGAGGCATTAAATTAAACTACAAATACTACACATGCTTACGGTTAATCCGAAACTATAAAAAAACTGTTTAATAGCAATAAAAAAAAAGTTTTTCAAAGAACTTAAATACGTGAATAGTCAAAGTAAAACGTAAACCTTTGTAAAATGTCCTTCGAATCTAAAAGGCAACGTCGCACAGCACGTTGCGTCTCACCGGGTCGAACAAACCGGAGCGGCTTTAAAACTTAAAAAATATCCTGTGACTAAACTATTGATTCTATTGGTCTAAGTTTTGGTGTGTAGTCTGAAAATAGTACATAGTATACGTGGTTTAATTTAATGCCTCTCGCTTTTATCAACCTTGTATATTATAATTAAAAAGGTTTGACACTACCTTAAATAAGCTGTACTTCCATAGGGGCTTGTGTCGTGCTTGCGATCTGCCGGCCTCCTCATGGGTCCCACCGATGATGAGGCTCGTCCCCTCTGCCCCGGGGAGCGGGGGGAGGGGGAGGTCCCCCCACTTCTACCGCCAAGGCTGTATTGTGTCGCTATTGACGCTTCTTCAGGCTGTTGGCAATCAATTTTTCAAAATCAAAAATTAACCAATGTAGGTATGTACTAGCAAAATGCATGTTTTAGTAGCATCAAGATTAGAGAAGGAGAAGAACATAAATATTTTTGCCGGAGCGTAAAAATATGTATACTATTAACATCCAAGATATAAACACAAATATTTTAAAAACAACATATGTGTTGTGTTTTAATATATCTAATTAACATTTTATAATTCATTATAATGAAACAATTTTTTACGGATTTTATCGCGGTTTATTAAGATTTTTACAAGCCCGACGTTTCGGATACTTTACAGCTGAGGTGAGGTGACCTCAGTCCTCCCGTGACCATGGTTGCTGTAAAGTATCCGAAACGTCGGGCTTGTAAAAATCTTAATAAACCGCGATAAAATCCGTAAAAAATTGTTTCATTATAATGAGTGAAATTCGCGCAAACATTAGAAAACAATTTTATAATTCAGATAAAATATAACTACTACAAATTAGTCTTAATATTCAAATGGGAGGGAATTTGTATACGATAATGTAGTTTGCCATTAAAATATGTATATCCTTTTTTTTGGAATACCTAATAAGTACAGGTTTTAAAATCTTTAGATCTGCTTTATTCAGAGGCTATCGATATTTATAGAAAGATGCCTATTATAATCGGCTGCTTTACCAACACGCATAATATTTTTATATTTTATATTTGACTAACATATTTAATTTTAAATTTAGTTATTTGTGCATATTTAATAAAAGAAAAATTGTGAAATGTTATAAGCCATTTTAAATAGAGATACTATAGACAGTTATTATTATATTCAATGTTAAATACCGTATTGTATATGGAGTAATAATTGTATAATTTTCTTTCAATTCAACACAATGCAACGAGTATTTAGAGAAGTGTTTGCTTGAATTATTTCACACAGTGAATAATATACAATCTATTATTATTTATGAATTCTAAATTTATACTACAACTAGTTCTAGAGTGTATTAAATGATATAATATACATATATTATGGCTATGTATTTTTAACAGACTCTTGCCATTAAAATTGTCTGCCCATTAAGGAATTTGAAAAATATGCAACCTTCTCACAACAATAGCCCCATCTTTATTCACTACACTACAGGTTTCTAATCACATGCTGAAAGGGCAGATATTTCTTAGACACTTAAAGAGGAAAGGGTAGCCCTGTCTGTCTCTCTGTATGCCGAAGCTTCGCCATAAAGCAAGAAAGGGTCAACTGTAGCTCAAACTATTTTAGGTACAGAATTATTGATCAAGAGCATTTAGTAGTAGACTATTTCCTCCCCCAAAACATGCCCTATTGTTTTTTTATATAATTTAAAAAACCTTCAGCTATGCACCTATATTCTATATTTTTTCTAATAAGTGACTGAAAATGTATAAAAAATTTGGCAATATTTCTAGGTTTTGAATACTCCTACTTGCTATGATAATAAGAATGTGAAAAAACCTAAGAAAGAGGGGCAAGATCATGGCAGTTAAACATTTATGATATAAAAATATTTGATCTTGTGACATTATCCAGGTAGGAAACAGTCAACTACATTTGTATGGAAAGCGAGCCAGTATCCTTTCCTCTTAAAAGTTATATTATAATGTAAATTAATACTGATATACCTGACATGCTTTTGCACTAAGAACGAAGAAGCACAGTGACAATGCAGAAGGATAAAGGTGATTAACCAAGTTAACAATGAACTATGCAAAATTGGGCCTTCTTTAATTTTATCAAAGAATAAATTACAAAGTATAAATATGATATATCATATTTTAATAATAATAGGCCGAAAATATCATGTACAGTTAAACCTGGTTTATTGGTATCTCAAGGGACCAAGGCTTTTAAACAATTTAAAAATGTTGTTGTTTATCCAGTTTCCAGTTATACCTGTTTAAAATTCTAGTTGTCTCATTTATAAAGGCCAAACCTACTTACTTTACATACTTTACCTATGCACATTCTTAACATGTGAAAGAAATTCAAATGTTGGTAGACAAATGTGTCGAAATCTGTCTCAACCCGACAAAATGTCTCATTTATACAGGTAATTGAGCTAGTCTCAATTATAGGGGCAAATATCTAAAATATCCTATCCTAGGTATATAATAGTTACAGCCTGTGGTTTCACGAAAATGATAAAAAAAACTTTCCTAGCAATAAGTCTATAACTTTCCTCAAAACTTAGTCACAAATGCAAAAAAAGATTTCTCGAACAGTTGTTCCGGAGATTTAAGCAACTTTATTACATTAAATAAAGGTTTGTAAGGGATTTCATGCATTCATTTACATGCCCTTGTATAAATACTTTTCACAATTGTTCAATATAAATGACTCTACACTAACACTAATAATAGCTAAAAACACTAACTTACATCACACTCATTGACCACGTCTAACTAATAATAATTCAAGTTAGCCACTACATTCAAAATTAGAAATAGACATTCACTAATTAATATGGTAACAATGGCTGGCCAACGACAAGCGGTGGGTATCCACTAGCAACATGTTCATAAAACAAACACATGATGAATATCTGAAATCTTTACAACACATGTTTCACAAAGAATATAACTACTTTCCGTACAATACTACATACTGTTGTTAAGCTTAAATATCTAATTCTCTTCTCTAGGTTCATGGATTTTTGGATATTTCTTTTTACCCATCTATGTCAGAAGGAGGGCTATGTTTTTCAAATCCATACAGTTTGTTATTATAAATAATTTTTTATTGTAATTTTTTAATGATAATAATATATTATTATTAAAAATTAAAAACGTTTGCTGAAACAGAGTCTCATTCAGTAATAGACAGTTTAAAGCTGAGGCCAATAATGATGTTATCTCACACTTTAAAAGAAATATTCTTAAACTAAGTGTTTTGAGCACTTCACTTTTTAAATTTTTGTTTGCCTTATGCCTTAATTATGAAACATCTAACAAAATAATACTGAATGTCTACAACAAATGCAGTACTACACTACAAAATATAGGATATGCAAATAATAGGCGAAACAAGCAGATTCCAAATAAAGGAACCTTAATAATTTCTGGCTCGGAGGTAGGTGGCTGTGATGCTGCGACATTTGGAAGCGAGCCGCTCCGGAAAGTGCCGAGAGCCTGTTGTATTACTATACCCTCTACCTCAGACTCTGGTGTAACTTTAAGCTTTGCTCGTCGTGTATTTGAATTTACCTGTAACCACTGACTAATAAAGATTCCTGCTTTTGTCATCATTATTACACATCTTTCTGTGTATGTTTACAAAAATATTAAAATCGTTTATAAAAAGTTTGTTTCTACTATAAGAGATAGAAAATATTTCTTATTATAGAATATCAAAACAATATTTTAATTTTGTCCCTAATTGTTTATAAATATTTTACCATATTAAATAAATACACAATACAATATTAAAATTATTGTTCTTAATAGTTGTTTTGGAATTATAGATTGAAGCAGTTTCAAGCATTTTATTTAGTCCTTTATATGCTACTTAAGGTATTAGAAAGACCAAACTATAAACTTTTAAGATTTAAAATAAACATGTGACATTCTCACATAAACATTGTTAATGTGTTCTGTTTATAATTTAAAGTTTTGAAGCATTTTAATAATATGGATTGCGATTTAAGTCATGCAGAAATGATATTTTATGTTAGAGACAGTGTACCCAGCTGACAGTTATTGTTGTGTATAGTGCAACATAAAAACATATTTTTATGAACTCTTGTTTGTGATGTACAATAATTTAGTCGCAATAGGCACATCAAATTCATTATTGTTTACGTCGGCGAGCACATTTGACGGCCAGGAAGCGATTGCCTGAGTAAATAGGCGACCCGCGACATACCTTATTGGTTGCGTCGGAAACTTCACGCATAATTTTTTCAAAGGCAGCAGTTTCCTCGGCCTGCTTTTGATTATGAAGGGCAATTTTTTCACTAAATTTTCTAGGATTCGCCATGATGATCAACAAACATTTATTCTTCTCTTTTTTACATCACAATTTTCTGCGATCATAGAACCAAAACGCGCCTGTCTGTCAGATTAATGTTGCCCAACCTTTAAATTTTAAATCGTATTTACTATACACATATTTTTTGTAACGTTTCTAAACTTAAACAAACGATCATATTAATTGTTAGTGGAATTAATTGTAAAAAGTTGTAAAAGTAGTATAAAAATTGTATAATCATATTTTATATTTCGGTTTACGCTAAATCTAACTAAGTATAATATAGTTTTATTCATTAATTATTGTACATATGGATCCAATTCAAAATATTCAAGATAAAGGATAACAAATCATCAACTATTTATTATGTGTTTGCCAATTACAGCACTAACGCGTATTTTGCAGCATAATGCTCAATGGACAATGTTGATGTTCCAATTACAGCACCGCTTCGTAAATCAAGCACTCTCAAAATGGTGTTTTCGGTAGCAGAAAATTTACAAGTGTTTTTTCGTTAATTTGATATTGATCGATATTTTATCTACATTACCGTTAGTAATTATTGTTTAATGTCGAAAAAAAATCTTAAAGCTTCGTTTCATCCTAGTTTTTTTTGGAAATATTTTTTTTCTTTAAATTTATTTAAAATAATAATAATATTAATATCTTACCTCGCTCTGAGGCATTCCATTTTCTAATGACGTTGACACGTTCAACTATCGTCAGTAAACCGACTTTACAGACAACCGATTTTTTTCCGTTAATTAATGATTATTCTGTATTTTGTTAATTGGGAGCGGTTTTCTAGTGTTTGTTTTAAAAACTTAATCTGTATATATTATATTGAAATTGGTTGGTGAATACTGTGGAGTGATGGGGGACTGGACGGGGCCACGCGCCTTGGGGTTTCCCGCTGTTTTTTCATATTTCAGACTTGGCTTCGGCCTTACCAAATAAATATAGACTTGGCTGTATGGACTTTAGTTTATATCCTTTGCCTATATTATTTCTACAAATCTTTTTTCACTTTTTCCGCTTTTATTAAAGTGGAAAAATTTAAAAAAAGATTTGTAGAATTATTATGAAACATGAATTTCCACCATTAGTAAGAACCATCAGTACAATCAATCAGTTATATCCTTTGCCTATTCCTAATGGGATAAATTACTAAACAACAACAACAGCAATACTGGCAGAATTCTCTAAAGATTTAACTTTTGTCTAGAAAGTAGTAGAAGAAGAAGAATGACAACAGTCACTTTATTATTATTATTTTCATTTAAAGGCATTAGCTACTACGCTATTAGCCATACAAAATACAATATTCGGTCTGTAATACGGAGAAATGGCGGGAAACCCCAAGGAGCGCGGCATCGCCCCTCTAGCCCCCATCAATCAACTATTATTCCCCATTACATCCAAACAAGGCAGTCCACCACAATATTCACCAAACAATCACATTATATATTACAGAGATTAAGTTTTTAAAACAAACACTATAGAAAACCGCCAGAACAGTCCTACTAAGAAAACCACTCCAGAACGGTACTCCATAAGATTCGCCAACCAATTACAATATATAAAGATCAAGTTTTTAAAACAAACACTATAGAAAACCACTCTGAATGGACAAAACACAAAATAACAATTAATTAACGGGAAACCAAAAAAACACAACCGCGCGTCCCGATACTTCCCGCCATTCCACAACAGTCACTTCACGTCAAAATAATCAAATGTCAATTGTCTAAACCAAATTCCAGAAATCCAGAATCCAGTGTCAATATTTTATTCTCGGAAGTCGGAACTCGTTTCGGCTCTCTAGTAGTTTTTAAAAATTTTTGGAACTCAATGGAAATGTAAAAGTGAAAACAGTACAGACACCAGAGTTTAATTGAAGTGTTGATAGTGAATTTTATAATACGACTCTAAATAAAATCATAATATTATCCTATGATTTGGCTAAAATATATGTACTGAGCCGTTGGATTAATTATTCTTATTTACCGTTGTGATTTTTAATTATCAATGTTTAAATAACTTAACATGGAAGAGAAGTACATTTTGTCGTTAGATATAGGGACTACAACAATTCGTTCATATATTTTTAATTCCCGAACTGATATTGTAGGTAAAGCGGTGAGCCAGGTATGTAATAAAATACAAAATAACATTCTTAATTTAATTTACTAATCAAATGTATTTTTGATCAGTGTTACATAATATAATTGCCTTTATTTAAGGTAATTCTTCACTATCCAAATGTTGGTCATTTTGAGATTGATCCTGATGAGATATGGAACTCAGTTTTATGTGTTGTGAAAGAATCCCTGCAAGGTACATGTTAAATTAATATTCTATAATAAGTAAGCACTTTTAACTTACCACCGAGTTATTATGCTTGTAATGGCTATAATGTGCAAACGGAACCCTTATAGATTCGTCATGTCTGTCTGTCTGTCTGTCCATCCGTATGTCACAGCCACTTTCTTCCGAAACTATAAGAGCTATACTGTTGAAACTTGGTAAGTAGATGTATTCTGTGAACCGCATTAAGATTTTGACACAAAAGTAGAAGAAAAACAATAAATTTTGGGGGTCCCCATACTTAGAACTAAAACTCAAAAACTTTTTTTTTCATCAAACCCATCCGTGTGCATCTTAAGCATTAGGAGTACTTTACTGTATTGGCCAATTAGAGTCAGAAATAGATAGATTTGGAACCTTGACTACCTCCAACCAGATGAAATAACAATCAATGCATGCAAAGATTTGTGTAAGTTGGGTTTAGAGACAGTTGATACCTTGGGAATAGGGCATTCCTCCCAGACATTTCAGGATAAGATATAAAAATTGTTATAGAATACATATTATTTGAAAAGATAACTCCACTCAGTTTGTTTCGCCTTTTCTTCTCAGTGGTCTTACCTTGGAACCGGTGGTAGATTCAATTGAAGTCCAAAAAGATACTGTATTGATACTATTTTGAATAAAAAAAAATGTTTTTTTTGCATATTTTTATTTTAAACCACAGCCTAAGCTCAAGCTGTGATTTAAAATAAAAATATAGTAAAGTGCTTGCAAGATTCTTATTTGAATAAATTGTTACAGATGCAAAACTTTCACCTGCTCAGATTACTGCAATGGGCATATCTACACAACGGGGGACATTTACAACTTGGTCTCGGACCACTGGCAAACCGTTTCATAGCTTTATTACTTGGAAGGATTTGAGGGCCGACAAGTTGGTGAAGCTGTGGAACGAATCATATACCTGGAAGGTATAACATTAAAAAGTTAAAATAAGAATTTTCCTATTTGGGGTTCAGTATTGAAAGGTTAAAAATCCCTATTAAAAAGAAAATTGGCTTTTTGTATTTATTTATGATAACGATTAACAATGTTATTAACAATATTGGAATAACGACATTAAGGTACGTGTCCATTGGCCCGTGAGATTTGAATGGTGCGGATCAGTGGACACATTTGTATGACTACAAAGTCATATTTTGTTTTCAGGTTTTAGTTTCTTTGTAATTTGTATACAAATAAAAAAACTAAAATCTGAGAATACAATCTGTTGCGTGCCGTGCGTGCGGCGCAGGCCAATGGAGCTTTAATTGCCACGGGCCTCCATCTTGGGGTCATAAATAAATATGTATGTTCAATAAGAACGACTTAAATAAATATATTATATTATGTTCTTATTGTCTTATGACTGGACTAGGTCTATTAAAATCCATTTATATTTTATACAATAACTAGCGGCCCGGTACGTGCTTCGCTACGTATAAAGTAAAAAAAAAAAATGGAAAATTAATTTATTCAAACAAAAAATATATTACTAATTGCTAGCTATTTTAAAACTTAATGTTGTACTGTCAACACTGACAAAAGTTTCAATATGACCCCAACTGAAAAAGTTTCAATTTGACGGCAAAATCTCCATCAACAAAATTATCCGCCATTTATTGAATTAAAAAAATGTGATAAATGCAGAACCGCTCGACCGATTTTGTGCAAACTTCACATAAACCATCAACTAAATAGTCCGAACAAAGCCTAAACATTTGGTTGGGATTGGTGAGCCCGTTCTTGAATTATAAAATTACAACGAAAAGTGGCATTGATTTTTATATAATACTAGTGGCACCGACAGACGTTGTCCTGTACAAATTATTTTTTTTGTGAATCTAAACCATCCTCGAATCCCCTTGAAGACAAACAAAAAATTTCATCAAAATCGGTCCAGCCGTCTAGGAGGAGTTTAGTGACATACACACGCACACAAGAAATATATATATAAAGATAAATGTTATGTTCACATTAAGTTTAGGATTATATATTGTTTTGGTTTCAAGTAAATTATTTTCAAATGGCCTTTGTACATTAATATTCATAATTGTAAGTATTCAAAAGGCCAAAGTCCAAGTTTATTATTATTAATTATTTGTTCAATATTTATTTACTATTTAATTGAAGATTATATGTTCAATAACAATATCTCGTGTTTGGATGGTATTAAAAACCCAGGAACACCATTAGGTGAGACAGTGGCCAAACGCAAGCCTATTAATCATTAAAAAAAACACCAAAAAACCCAACCTGGTAAAAAGTAAGTATTAATCATATATTTCTTTATAGCTAATCAAAATTGGTGCCTATGTATTATATATGGTCTCAAGAAGTTCAAGGTTCCGGGCAGGAAGTGTGCTCAAATTCTCAAATAGCCAGGTATAATATTAATATATTTTTTATTGACTTTAATGATGTTATACTTTAGGCACTAATAAATGTACGTTTCTTATTATATTAGTTTTAAATTAAACTTTTTTATGTTGCCATGATTGCCCAGGTCACTTATTGCATTGCCCATCACGAGATGAGATCGAAGAGATGTAAAATGGTAAGTCTCGATGACAGTAATCACACAGCCCGTCCAGTTCTTGACCTTTCAAAACACAGCATGAGTGTTTCATGGAAGGAAGAAGCAGAGGATGTTATACCTGCGCATGCGCACAACTCAACCTTCCACCGGCAGATCAGTGATAAAGATGGCTGATTCCAATAAGACAAGAACATCTTTATCTACTTAAACATAACCAGTTTAGATAAATCTGAGTAGGAATTGTACTGTTTTTTCTGTAACTCATCAATCAAGTGTGTACACCACACACCTTTATCGGATGACAAATATGTAGTAGGAAAAAGATAGCATGCTGCTCTTCGATTCGGTCAGTAAAAATCGTATCTAATAGTATATATATAAATGGAATGTATAAAATATTCGATTAATCGGTCAGGCTTTTCTTAAGTTATACGACGTTCTTGCACAACGCATTTTATATAACATTTTCAGGTAACCATATAGATCCAACCACGTATAAAGCCAATAGGAGCGTCTCAAAAGCCCAAATGATGCATTCACTTGGGAGGGGACCTCATTTAAAGATGTAAATTCTACAGGTTAGGGACGTATACATTCGAAGAAAGAGCAAGAAACATTCAACATCTTTTTACGCGTCATATGTTAAACATAATATATAAACATACAAACATCCGAATTGAGAACCTCCTTTTTTAGAAGTCGGTTAAAAATGACAGTTGCTAAACTTTTTCAGACTACGTTAAGACTGTACTGGGCACTTCATAATGTGCCCGAATTAAAAGCAGCGGTTGAACACAACGACGCCATGTTTGGAACTATGGATACTTGGCTGCTTTATAAAATGACAGGTTGGTAACATTTGAATATCGGTGGTAGTTATATACACGGTGGGAGGGTTACACCGATTGGAGGGTTGCGCTGTGCCGCGCTACCGGCTGCATAGGACCATCCTGCTTGTTTCTCTCGTGAAACAGCTTTGCGGTATTTTATAGAGAAGGACAGGACAGGCAGTATATATTTTTTATTTTTTTTACAATTTTCCTTATTGTTACGGTGTAACAAAAACCTGTATACATATTATGACTAACTACATAAGTAATTAATAATTATACAAAAAAGTTGGTTTACGGAGGATAGTTTAACGTGATAACGCAAGCGTACCATGAGCGTAACGGGACAATGTGCCATCCCTTTTCGTGCATGCAGCCGGCGTTCATCGATTTATTAGACGTTGTCACGTCAAAATATTCTTTATGATATGAGAAATCAGTAAAATTTTTGAAATTGAAATGTATATTAGTAGATATAGTCGTTCATCAGATAGTCGTTACACGACTTATCTAATGTCACCTGTTTTGCGATTGGTTGCGTTTTTGACGTGAAAACGTCTAATAAATTGATGTCTGTAACCAGGCTCGGTCTGTCACTGTCTCTGAACCGTGACAGTTAGACAGATGTTTTTTTTTTTTGTATATATAATTAATAGTATGGAACCCTTGGATTCCGACTCGCACACATGGTCGTTTTTTTTAAACATATCCTTCAATATTTTAGGCGGTAAAATCCATATGACGGACGTGTGTTCAGCATCAGCGACGGGATTCTACGATCCATTTACAATGCAATGGGCCGGCTGGGCGATATCGCTGTTCGGCTTGCCCATGGCGGCCCTTCCAGACGTCGTCGATATCGCGGGCGAGCATTTCACGAGCACAGACGCCAGTCTATGGGGTCACGCCATACCCATACGAAGTTGTGTAAGTATTTAGTGTTATTATTCTCGTTGAGTAATACTTAGTGACATTCAACCAAAACAATTAGGCGCATGACGCCAAACCAAAACAATTCGCCCCGCTCTACCCCTAGTGAAGTGAAGGCGAAGGCGGGGTTCGGGCGGTCGCTACTAGCTGTCATGCGCCTAATTGTTTTAGTTGAGTAGTATTTAAGTAACACTATATATCGGTCCATGGATAATGGATATCACTATTGGAATAAGCATTCCATAAATTCCTTGTAGGACAAGACAGAAAGTCTAATTACTGGTACCGAGGGTTACCATCTTAAGCCTCAGGACAGCGGAATGATTTGTCTCGGCTAGCAAGTCTTGGGTGTATTGGTTTGTGTTCATGTACTAAGTTAACCATTTGGAATACATCAGGTAGGTCATCCAATCGCCTAACTATACAAATTAAATGACCCCTGCTAGTGGCCAATGACAAAAAACGGGATTATCGTAAAAGCGGCCTTATCTAGATAAAATAAAAAAGATAATGCAATATATACTTATTTACAAAAAATCTTAATACGTTGTGATAAAATTATTTGTTGTGCGGCTTATCAAGGTTTTTTCCGTTTTTTGTATGGGACTTTTTGATTTCCCTCGTGACTACGACTATTAACTTTTGACGGGCAAGGGCTTATAATGATATCAGACAAAATGCTCGATAGTCGATATAAATACATATATACACGTCCATGACACGGTGCAGACATCTATATTCGTCATACAAATTACCTGCTCTTGACGGGATTCGAATCCATGAACTGCCACTCGACCAGCCGGCCGATGATGTCTCGGTGTAATTACCTAAACTGCCTTTTCTGCCATTCTACTGAAATGAAAAGTTGGACTAAAGAAATAAGCAAGATGGCGGTACCCACAGAACTATATCAAGATAGAAGTAAAGAGTTCCGTAATTTGTATGGGGACCGAGCGTGTAACATTTTGCGTAGGTACGATGACGTCACGAGTGTAATTTAGTGATGTGAAACACATAAGCCGCGCGAAAACAATTCAAAAGTATCGATTCACAGATCGATTATAACATGGCACCGATTTTATGAGTAGTATTGTTCAAATAAACTATTTAATGATAGCGTGCTATGGACGATAAACTATATTTTTATACATTGAGTAGTAGTAATATATGTATATTATAGACTATATTATAACGTGTAATCATTTAAATGCTTGTTTTTTATTATTGATAATTAAAATGTTGATTTGATCAGATAATATAGATAGGGCACCGACCGTCCACTGGCGCCCTTATTAGAGGGATTGTAATTTCTAATAAACCAATTTCTTTAAATTCCAGTCAATTTCTTTAAAGTCATCAGTGATGTAGTCCTTCTGATTCAACTTTTGGTCTTTGTCACATAGTCATTCATTTTGCTTATTTTTAGCTTAATCATCTAAACGGCAAACGGTGGCCACTTTTTTATTTAAGTAATGAATCCAAAAATACGGAATCTAAAACTATATCACATAAATCAATAATTGGAGAATAAATAGGTCTACAAATAATCACTGGTGAATTGTAGAAAAATTAACTGGTTAATTAAAAAACACAATCCATTTATTTTTGGAGTTATACTTCTTTTAGCGCGTTAGGGAAAAATGACGAGTCACGAAAAACCGACACCCTGAAGTTAGCTATAGTCAACATTATTTTATATAAAAATATTCACATAATGACAGTATAGACGTCAAAAGAAGATATAGTTTTTAACTACACAATAAGCAAAAAGGTTACAGTATAATGAAATTGTACTATGTATTTTTCTTTAAGGAGTATTACTTCTAACGCGTATACATAAGAAAACTGAAATATACTTGTAATATAGAAGTAGCCATAACCAGTTAGAAAACAATACATAACCAGTTTCTCAATAATATTGCTTTGCATTAAAAATGCTAAAAATAAAAGTTTATTATTTTTATTTTACATACATTACATTATAGCTACATAATAATATAAAATGAAATTATCATTTCCTCTGCTTTCAAAATAGATTTTAATCGAGTAAGAAAATCGCAGTGTAGGTACCGCATTTTTGTCAGAAAAAATGAGAAATCGTCTTAAACGTGACCTGACAGTTTTAATAGCACATTTTAGATCGCTGGTTTTGAACGCCCGCCAAGTCTGGCTCGTCAATTAAAAGCCGCAATGGAAAACTAGCGTTAGACACAATCGACCGCTACTACCGCGGTCGGGAGTATACTAAAGTTCGCGACGAACAATGGAGTCGTCGAGTCGTCTTTTTGCCAGGCAAGGTACATACACTCTTTACTTCTATCTCGATATATTTCTGTGGTGGTACCCGTCCAGACAATAGTTCTTCATCCATTTCTAACATCGGCCTAAAGCTACAAAATGTTCATGGGCGACGTCAACCACTTACCATCAGGTGGCATGTCTGGCAGTTTGCCTATCCAATTAACATAAAAAAACAATATTCTAAAGCATTTCGTTTTATATTGTTTTGAAAAGGTTTTGAATAAAATGGCGTTTTATATAGGAAGTAATACTCGCATTTTTGTTATTACCAGTTGTGTTGCTGGTCAAGGACGGAATATGTTAAACAATAAACATTTTTGCCTTCAGGTTAACTGCTTCTCGTATACAATAATTTGTTTTTTGTACAGAATTTTTTATATTGTTCATGAGACTTGAACGTTAAATGAACACTTGCATGATTATACGATCAGAAGGATGTCATAATCTGTAAATGTTTTCTTATTATTAATCACTAGCTGTTGCCCGCAGCTTCGCCCGCGTTAACCTACTTAACTGCTATTAGTCAAGCTTGATGTTACTGAAATATTTTTTCAAATCGGACCAGTACTTCCTGAGATTAGCGCGTTCAAACAAACAAACTCTTCAGCTTTATACAGAAGTATAGATATTACTTATATATAGTTACCTATTTTCCGCGATTTTATCCATACTAAAATAAAAAATAAAACTCATCTAAAATAGTATTAGTAGTATTAATATAGGTATTATAATAGTAGTAGAAAATCATTGTGAGGAAATGTGCATACCTGTTGAAATTGGAAGGGTGTGTGGCTTGGTGGATAGGCGAAGTTTGGCCTAATTATGTCATCGCATGATTTCGAGGACGAGGGATAATATATGGGTCGTATATATAATAATACACGTGACGTTTAAATATATATTTATTCAAAAATAATATTTTTAATTGTTGTTTTTAATTATACCGAAGTTGCAATATCCTCTGAGCCGCTCGAGCGCGCGCTGTTTTGATATTTGAGGGCGCCTGGCGCGGTGATAAATTCATATTGTTTAAACTTATTGCGAGCAGTGAAATTTTCTTTCCGGATCTCAAACTTAAGTAAATAGTACCTACTAACTACTTATAATTTGATGGAAATAAACTTCTTTTTTTAAGTTTATTAACAATATGATAATAAACTATTTATTTTAAGCTATCAATATTTTAATAAAATATAGACGTCTGAAAATAGGTCCTGAAAATTTCATTAATTTTTGTGTAACAATCGATTTGAAATCAATTTTTTAATTAAAGTATGTAGGTAAAAAAAATATTCTAAAAATGTCACACAAATGGAAATTTTTAAAAATATTTTTGTGGATTAAATTACCAAAGTGACTACATAAAAACGTACATGGATTTAATTTGGAATATGTCCACTTGACGTAATCCTGCTAAATTCCGTCTGTATGATCTATACAGATAAATAAAATTGGAGTGTCTGTTTGTAATATCAAAATAACCGCTTTTTATTGAATGCATATGGATGTATACCAAAATACATAGCCCTTTTTACAATTTTTGTCTGTCTGTCTGTCTGTTTGTTCCGGCTAATCTCTGAAACGGCTGGGCCGATTTTGATGTGACTTTCACTGGCAGATAGCTGATGTTATAGGGAGTAACTTAGGCTATAAAAATAATCATCACCAATCCGGGTACGGCTGTAAATCTAAGTTAACGCGGGTGAAGCTGCGGGCAACAGCTAGTATAATATAATATAGAATAGGTATAAATGTCTCCTTCTGCGAGGCAGTAATGTCCCAGAAGGAGGCCGACGAGCGGGTGAGAGAGGAGGCCGCCGACGAGGCCTCCTCCCGCAGGCGACGAACAGGGGTGCGTAGGAGGCGCTATTTAATGCGCCTCCAGTAACGTGTTCGTGTCGGGCTCAGGATGGGGACCTGGGTCTGTATGGCACGACGTCGTGGGAACTGCTTAGTAGCGGCCGGGCAGTCGCCTCCTACGAGGAGTAGTCTGGCCTTCGCCGGGGCCAGTCTGTCGCTGAGGTGATCCTGTCTGTTGCCTGCATATCCGGGACCTTCAAAAAGCGGCTGAAGGCGCTCGCAGTGGTTTTAGTTAGGGTGGGCACTCCCAGGTGCGAGTCCTAAATTGGGTCAGGATCTACCAGAATATCCTGGCTGTATCCATAAGGATTTCCCTGCGAAAAAAAAGGTATGAATGTCTGCGCCGGGTCATGGTGTATTAATATAGATTTCTTAAATTTATTTCCGTTCCTAATACCAGTAACAGTTCTTACGAACTAAGCACGGGACTAGGTAATGTGGAGTGATTGTTGGTTAATATTTATTTATTTAGCCATTTATTTTTACTACATTAGCGCCCCATTGAAGAAAAAAAATCAGTTAAAATTATGACGCAAAACGTTGGTATTACCGCCAGATAGCGGACCAGTCAGCGTCCATGTGGGGCTCATGCTGCTTCGACGTGGGCGACGTGAAGCTCACCATGGGTACCGGCACCTTCTTCAACATCAACACCGGCGGGGTTCCCCACGCGAGCGTCTCCGGGTTCTATCCTATCGTGGGCTGGCGGATGGGGGACGAGATCGTGTTCTCTGCTGAGGGGGCAAACAACGACACCGGCAGCATTATCAAGTGGGCACAGAATTTGGGTAATTAGTGTTAAATATTGTGTTATTTCTTCATTGGGTATCCTAAAGAAGAGTACTCACCTACCTCACCATGGTTCAAGCCTTGTGGCGGTGGGGCTCAGTAGCCTAAGGTGAACTCAGCACCTTGGGCGAAGTAAATTGAGCCGAGGGGGCTCTTTGTACCCCTCTTATAAGAAGAGGGCACAAAAGAGCAGGGGACAAGGGACGAGGATGGGAACCTCACCCCATTTTTAGTCTCGACGTTTGGAGGGGTTGTTCTGTAGTGCGGGACAACCCCTCGTGGAGGTGGCGTCGGTTCCTTGAGGGACTGACTAGCCGTCGAGGTGCCCTGTTTGCTCAACAGATCGGGGCACCTCACCAAAGGCGGCATTGGTGGCACTCGCCGGGATTTAGTGGGTAGAGCTGCGTCCACTTATACCAGCTTTCGGGAGCAGCGAGTCCCACATACCCATCTGGAGAGTACCACTCCCCTGCCTCAGAGCATTTCCCGGCGTTAAAGAAAAAAAATCTTACGATGTATGTTTACGTTTATGTTCGTTTATGGGTGACGTTGAACACTTACCAGCAAGTGGCTCATCTGCCCATTTGCCTATTCAAGTAACATAAAAAGAAAATTAATGATAGATACCTAGAATAGAGAGAAATGACGTATAAAATCGATTTTTTCCCCTAGGCTAAACTGTGCTACTGTTGGGCAAAGGCCTCCCTCCCTCTTTTTAACGCATCTCTATCGTTAGCTGCACTATGCCAGTCTTTCCGAAAAGCGTTGGATCACCCCGCCATCTCCATCGATGTCTGCTGCGTCTCCAACCTTTTTTTGTCGCAGTGGAACTGCTTTGCGCGTTCACCCGGGGATAGGTCGTCCCCGGGGATATGTGGGAGTCCCGGCGCTCCCCGCTACCCCCGCGCCGGTATACCACACTAAAACCACTGCGAGTTGCCTTCAGCCACTAAAAGGGGAGTGTCCCGGATTTGATTAATACAGAACACCCTCTGCGACCGGCCGGTTCCCTCAAAAGGGCTAACCATCCAGCTTCATCAAGGGCTTCCTCCTGTTATGGGGGCACTCCGACAACCTAGAGCACCCCGCCTACATCGGAACTTTTCTACCGGGGCAGGTACCAAACCTTACCCGAGTCCGGTTAGACGGGAGGCAGGAGGTACGCATAGCGCCTCCTCCGCACTCCCGTCCTACGTCGACGGACCGGGACGGACGTGGCGTCATCCTCTCTATTCCGCTCCGCGGCCTCCTTCTGTGAAATGATGGTTTTACAAAAGGTGACCGCCGCCTGCCAGGTGTCATCGCTCTCGAGCATGCAGCGCACCACACTCGAGAGCGAAAGGTATCTTCCAAGCACTGCCACGACATCGTGACGCTGTCCGGCCCATCTATCACACACCTCTAGGGTGTGCTGGGCCGTGTGCCGCGTCTCTAACCCTGTTTAATGGGACCCAGTCTAGTTTTCGATTATAAGCTAGGAAAATATTTAATAACCGCCACTTATATTTGAACTCATCATATTATATTGTGTATTACAGGTTTATTCGATAATCCAGAAGACACGGCTGAAATTGCCTTATCAGTTCCTGATTCCGACGGAGTGTTCTTCATACCTGCTTTCAGTGGATTGGGGGTAAGTTTTTTATTACCAATCGATTAAAATCTGAGACTGAAATTTGAATGAAATGAATAAGGTTGAGACTTTTTTTTTCGGATGGATCTATGCTAACGGCCCGAAGGCCCTAATGCTACATCGGCAGGCTAATTACGTATCTTGAAATTACAAGCAACAGGCAAAAATTGCACAATATCTGCTGTCAAAATCATATTTTGTATTACCTATTAGCAACGCGACAGCAACAAGCTCAAATAATCGACCGCAACGCCATCTGCAAAGCGACAGCGACCGAGGAACTAAAAATGCATTTTTTGGTATGTTTGGCTGACGGTTTGGTATTACGTAAACTATTTAGCAGCCCGCGACAGCAGATTGAAATGTCAAACAGCGATTTTTTAACAACAACTAAAGTAGTGTCTGCAAGCCTGTTGCTATTCGTCTGCTTACTATATAAACTGTTTAAAATACTTGGTTAGTGATCGAAAAAGACTGTTAGAGACATTTTAGGCGTAATATTATCTTGTGTGACTCTTATTGAACTTACCCTATTCGATTTTAAGTGGCAGTGTTATTGAAAAAGAAACTATAATTTTAAAACAATGGCTCGTGCACTTCTTTTGATGGTTGCATTAGAGGCTGAGGAGATAAGACAGGAGACCAGGAGCACAGCCTCACTGAGACGTCGACTACGTGAGGAAGCCAAAGCATTCAACTTGTCCGACTGGGAATTTCAATCTCTTAACAGACATTCAAAGGATTTTAACTTATGAAATTAAATTGATCTAAGTACTATATAAAAGTCAAGAGTTTTGCGACTTAACAGTAGGATTCCTGCCGGCCTACTCTTGACTGCAATTCCAATCTCACAACAATATGAATTCAATCCAGTTCCAGTTCCAATCTGGAGTATATTGGTACTCTTGAACAAATCGAGTTTACGATTGATTTTGAAATCTGAAGCGATGACCGATGTGATGTGTATAATAAAATATAATAACAAAATAAAATTCAACACAATATGATGTTTTATGTTTTTTTTTAATTAAAATATGTCTCCAATAATGAATTATTATCTTTTATAATGTACCTAGTTCCTTAAATTAAACCTAAACTTATTTTGTAAAGCATTAAACGACAAATAAATTATACATTCTTTCATAATGTGTATTGCTGTTATAAAAAAATCTTACGTGCAATTTTGAATAGACATCATATTTCAAAATAGCTCAAAACAAAGTAAACAAGAAAAATTAGAAATCATCTTCTTTCTTAATTTACCAGTAATGCTGGTGCCAAGGCTTTCCAAAATAACATCTCAAGTTCTGACAGACCACATACAAATTATTATTGTTATGTATTTTAGTGATTAGTCTTATTGAAAATGAGGTATTTTACTCATAAACATAGGCTTAATTTGTTTACAGAATACTGTGATTTATTTAAATATTGCTACCTTGGGTTAAAAGATAATAAAAGACTGATTGTTACTAAGTATTTTAGTACTTATTTTTATAATACCGTGATTGTAGGTATGATTACCATATCAATCAATGACCAAAAATTTAATATACACATGGAAATAAAAACTGTGTTACATTTAAATATTAGAAGCTAAATATTGTGCTTTATTTAAATATTGCTACCTTAGGTTAAAAGAGAATAAAAGGGTTATTGTTAAGTATTTTAGTTAGTTACTTATTTTTATAAATACTGTGATTGTAATATTGATTATATCAATCAATGACCAAAAATATAGAATATAGTTAAAAAAAACAAATAATAGTTTAACAAGAGTTTAATGAAAACATTAAAAACACTTATAGCTATTATAGCAGCATATTATAGCTCACGCACACTAACTCTGGAAGTTCCTGCCTACTTGTTTCCTGGGTGCTGTCTGTGCTACTAAGTAGGTGGTATGGTATCCTCACTGTCTTTTTGACTCAAGCTTGCTTCATTACAAATGTTGTGTAAAACACAACAAGCATTTATAATTCTAATAACTGTGTCCAGATGATAGAGAAGGACCCTGTGGCCTAGGAGACATTGCCACCTATACTCAGAACACCCATAGTATGCTTTACTGTATAGTGTCCCACACAATTAAATTTGGTGTAGTGTTCTTCAGGTGAGCCAGCCGGAGCATCCAAATATGTTTCATCACAATAGTTCTTTGGGCATAGCCCGAGTCTCCTAAAACATAATAAATAATTATTGCATTATAATATTAATGTATGAAACAAATGCTCACTTTATTATGATTTTAACTTAGACTTAACAAGTGAATAAACAACTTCCCCAAATTTTAAAAAGGAAAGAACACATTCTAAGATTCCTTTATAATTTTTATGTTATTTGCCAATTTAAAGGTATTATGACTTCTTATACTGTGGTATTACTAAAAGAATATTATATCTATTAACATATATAATTAATTTGTTTAAATTGTATAATATATTATATCAATATAATACCTATATACAATTTAAAGCTATTTATAAAACAAAAGGCATTATTAAAACTAACTTATACAACTTATAGCACTTATTTTATTTATATTAATAGATAGGTATCACATAATATGAAGAACAATGTAGAACCAATCAATAATAAAATAATTTGAGATATATTTTTCAAGTATCCTACATATGCATTGAACTATTATTACTGTAGTAATTACAACTCACTGTACATAGGCCGTAAATAAAGAGAAAAGATGAACTATAGAAGAGGTTAGATTAATTATAGATATTTCTATTGACATACCTTATAACCCGCAGATACTAGATAGTAGATACAAATCCAAATCGCTATGAATAACTTCAAAGCTCCTTGCTGAGGCGATAATATCTCTTAAACTCCTCATCACATTAAATTTCACTGTAATTGTGCGCTATTGTAGCATATTTTCGATCCCAATCCTAAATTTCGATAGGATCGAGTGTCAAGAGTAGGCCGGCAGATCACAGAATAATATTAGCATAGTGTTTATATACTCTTTGAATATTAGTTATTACTTATTAGTTATTACATATGTATGTACCCCATATTTAGTATTTACTATTTAGTTATTTACATTAAAGTATTCGAAGTGTGTAAGTGTTTGACGTTTTGTAGTTCCATCCATTGCTACCTGGCTGCTGGTGGCGCTAGTAAAAGTGCATTAGCGGCTAGTGAGCAGATAGCAGACGATAAACTTAGATAATACGTTTCTTTTTGCAACCTCTCGACCGGTCGCTGTCGCTCTGCTGTTGCGTTGCTATCGCGTGGCTGTCGCGCTGCGGTTGCTTTGAAATACGTAATTAGGGTGCCGATTAGTGTGAGCCCATTTGGCTCACTTTTGGTTTGTAAAAGTGGGGGGTTGCCCCCCGCCAACGTTCAGTCTGCGACCACACGGCCTCCTGGCGTCGGGTTGGAGGTTGAGGCTATGTGATATGACATAATATGGTACTTATTCAGGCCAATTCTCAGTAATTAGTTTCAATTATTATAAAGTTACAAATTACAATATAAAGAAGGAAAAAGGGATAATATTAGAGTTTGGCTATTAAATAGGGTGACCGAAACAGAGTGTACGGTATATCGTTGCACTTTTAAATATCGATGGTGATGTCGAGGCTAGTCAAACCCGCTCAGGTATTCTGTGCTTATGAGATGTGTCATTAAAGTTAAATTTAGATGCTATAAATACATATTCATTACTTTGTTTTGCTTTGGTGAATTTCATAATATTTTAACAGTCAGTTCTTCGGCGTTTTTCGGCCCAATAAAGCTTCAAGAGTGCTTATTTGCACAACGACGCCTACCTTCGTTCTCTGACAAATAACAAAATTCACACAAATTCAATTTATCTGTTTTCGTAAGTTACAAACTTGTTCTTGAAATACTTCCAATGATAAAAGTAAAAAAAAAAACGCCTGGAATGCAGGCCTAATTTAAGAAGTACGGGAACAAAACATATGAGTCGCTCTTTTGTAGGACATATAATGTTATCCAAGTAAAAAACCCCTAGTTTCTCAGCCTGAGATAAGCTGATTTACGGCTCATTTCAACTTTAAATGTCCAGCCACCGTACATCAGCCTGATATGAGCTGAGCTTGGGCAAACTTCAACTGTACTTTATGCTCCAGCCCCCATACAACGACTGCACGGCGGCGTCGGGCTTCGTGGGCATGAAGCCGTCCACGCGCAAGGCGCACCTCGTCCGCGCCGTGTTCGAGTCGCTCGCCTTCCGCACCGCCCAGCTACACGCCTGCGCGCGCGCCGAGACCGCCTACAGCTTCCACACGATACGGTAAGTGGGGGGCGGTATTGGATATACGGATATATAGGGTTATAGTGTACTCATATAGCATGATATACGGTTACACAGAGTGTACCATACGATTATAGGTAAGGTTATAGTCGCTCGCCTTCCGCACCGCCCAGCTACACGCCTGCGCGCGCGCCGAGACCGCCTACAGCTTCCACACGATACGGTAAGTGGGGGGCGGTATTGGATATACGGATATATAGGGTTATAGTGTACTCATATAGCATGATATACGGTTACACAGAGTGTACCATACGATTATAGGTAAGGTTATAGATAAGGTTTTACAGAATGGAAGTGTACTTCATGAATCCTCTACAATCCACACGCCTACAGCTTCCATACGATACGGTAAGTGGGGGGCGGTATTGGATATACGGATATATAGGGTTATAGTGTACTCATATAGCATGATATACGGTTACACAGAGTGTACCATACGATTATAGGTAAGGCTATAGATAAGGTTTTACAGGATGGAAGTGTACTTCATGAATCCTCTACAATCCACACGCCTACAGCTTCCACACGATACGGTGAGTAGCGGGATGGTATTGGCATTGGCGCTTCCTAATGACTAACAAATGTTGAGAAAAGACAGCTCTCAGGAGAAATCCAGCTGCAAAATGCAAAAAAATATCTCCGTGGTGAGATATTATTTTAACATCTACAAATTATGTATGTTGGTGATTTTTAATAACAAAGAACTTGATTATCTTGATACGTATAATGTGAATCATAATATTAGAGTCCCGACAGTAATTATGCCCATATTATGAATTATGGGTCGCGTCCGATAGACGATTAAAATGTGATAGTTCTCGAAGGTACGTACGGTGCGAAGATGAACCCTCTCTCGCTTATTCTAATATCACATCACAAACACTTATAAGCTTTTTAAACAATATAGGTACACTAACCCCTAAATATTCAAACGAATCTCAAATTTAAGATGTATTTCAACTCGTGTTGTCTCTCTTTTTTCTTTGAATCTGACACGTCGTAGCATGAGTTTAAGTACGTCTTAAATTTGAGATTCGTTTGAGTATTTGGGGGTAATATAACACTTACAATGTGTATAATCATAGGTTCATAGACTATGTGTTATGTTACAGGATCGACGGCGGCGTCTCCAACAACAACTTCGTGGTGCAACTGGTGGCAGACCTCACGGGGCTGGCAGTGGAGCGACCCGCGATGGTGGAGATGGCACTGCTGGGCTGCGCGCACGTCGTCGGCCTTCAACAGGGTATAGTTATAATACATTTTCTACTGTACGTGACTTTGATATCAAACTCCGCCTAAACGCCTGGAAGTCTGTCGGGTCCATAGAATTAATATATATGTATATAATACTAGCGAATCCCCCAGGTTTCAAATACAGGACAAATCGTTTACATTAAATAATTTTCCTTAATAATTGGAGTATAAAACGCATAAAAAATTGGACTGGTAATTCCAGAGATTAGCGCGCTTAAACATAGAGCCCTAACTAAAAGAGACTGAATGAGAAGAACTGATGCTAAAGATATCTATGACAAAACTCGGGTTTCTGGCGTAGTGAATCGCTTTGTTTTTAACCGGATTCAAAAAGGAGGAGATTATCAATTCGACTTCGCCAGTTGTGGATGAATTTGAATGATTCTTTTTTATTTGTAAAAAAATAATAAGTCGTCTGTGTCATAGATGCTACTCTAAAAGTAGGTATTGGAGTAGCATCTATACACACATACACACATAATAATAATATGTACACAATAATAATAATAAATAAAAGTATTTTTATTTCAATAATTTCTGGGCCTGACAATGTTAAATGGTAATATGTTAAAACTTATCATATTACAAACCATCAAACTATGCCCCCTTTAACCCGTTGTGGGCCCTGGGCAGTAGGATAATGGGGCCCGACGAAAAAAACAATTTTAAGATCTGTGAGCCTGAGTTTTAGACTAGAGAAGAATAAACCTAGTAATAAAGGCAGTACTAGGTATTCTAATCAGCAATCATTTTTGTAATATCACTCAATCATATTCTGATAGAAATAATGGGGCCCCAATGACCCTGGGTACGTTGCCCAGAGTGCCCAGTGGGAAAGATGACCCTGCCATCAAATCATCATTTCATATAATATACTATATAATACTTTTACTTTGTTACATATCTAATATCAATTTCCAGGTATATTCACATCGAAGGAACAACTGAAGTCACTCAGAAAGGTAGGCGCCGTGTTCAAGCCCCGGGCGCACGTGAGGAAGGCGTACGAGGTAACATTCGCTAGGTGGAAGGACGCGGCCAAGAGAATGTGCGGCTGGTACACAGACCACAAGCTTCTGCAGTCCAACAACTCGGTATCCGACTCGAGTAGCAGCTCAGTGACGCCGCAGAACAGCCTGAAGGTGACCAACAAGAAGTACAGTCGGCAGAAATAGCGGTGGCTTCTATATCTGCTTCTGTTCGCCGCGTGCGTGACATACAGATGATATTCGATTCCTATCCTAAGATACTGTTGGTATATTCGTAAGATCTCTATCAGGGTACGACATAGTATTATAAGGTATTTGGAAAGTAAAAGGTGAAATTAGGTTTTTTATTGAAAATATATTAGGGTATAAAAAAACGCGAAAGTGTTGACGGACACTTAAATTGACGTAATGTATCGCAGACATCATACACGCAAGTGATGTGTATTTGAAGCTTGTGAACTGTGTGCCTCGTTTATAGCATGTGACATATGGTAAAGTTATCACGTTTACAGCTTGTCTACAATATTACTTAGTAGTTGTTTACCTTATTGTAGCTTGTGAAAAAGATAAGGTTACCACGTTTTCAGCTTGTGAGTTATGCCTTACTACGTTTGTAGTTTGTAACTGACAGTTAACACACGTTTGTGGCTCGTGACGTATGGTGTTGTTAACACATGTTAAAGCTTGTGATGGTAAAGTTATCACGTTTTCAGCTTGTCACGTATGCGTTAACCCATTTGTAGCTTGTGTCATACAGTGACGTATGCGTTGATATGTTTGTAGCTTGTGACATGATATGGTAACGTTAATACAGGTCTGTGATACATGGCAAACGTGGCTTGTGACACATGGCATTGTTAATACGTTTATAGCTTGTGACGTATGGCAAAGTTATCACGTTTTCAGCTTGTGACGTATGCGTCAACATGTTTGTAGTTTGTGACGTATGGTAACGTTAACACCCGTTTGTGGCTTGTGACATATGGCATTGTTAACCCGTTTATAACTTGTGACGTATGTTAAAGTTATCACGTTTGTAGTATGTGACGTATGGTAAAGTTATCACGTTTGTAGTTTGTGACGTATGCACTAACATGTTTAGCTTGCAATGTATGATAAGGTTTACTTGTTAACAATGTTTGTAGCTTGTGACGAAGGCGTTAACAGGTTTGTAGCTGTGACGTATGGTAACCTTAATCCGTTCATATCTTGTGACATATGGTAAAGTTATCACGTTTGTACTTTGTGACGTATGCATTAACATAATTATTGTAGCTTGCGACGTTTGATAAGGTTAATACATGTTTGGACCTTTTGACGTATAGGAGCGTTAACACAATCGGCTTTTATGTTGTAACGTCCTTATATTTATGTCACATAACATATCCTTGTTGGTTATGAAGGACGCTTAAATTAAAACTTACTTGGCTTGTGACGTTCGATAATGTCGGGTAATATATCCTTATTGGTTATGAAGGTGGTGGTCGCACATGCTTATTACAACACAAGGTAACGGAATCAAATACTTTTGAAATTATTAGGGATTAAATATTGTAATATATATAAAAATGAGGTTGTATATAATATCTAAATTAGTATAAATTATGACAATATGATGTTAGAAGTTTATGGGGTGGTTGTATATAATATTATATCATAATTGATAAATTATTCATCCTATATATTATTGTAATAGGAAAGTATTTAAAGTATTAACTAGAAAAAGACTGCTAAATATGTTTTGAGTGAAATTGACCAGGTTTATACTAGATAGTTTTTTTCGTTTTTTAAGAAAAAATAAGATAGAAAAATCTTTACTCTTTGCTCATTGATATTGTGATTTTTATTAGTTAGTTTAGTTTATTTAAATTTGACTTTATTTAATTTTAAATTAAAAAACTTTAAAATACCTTAACATAAATCTAAGGTAAAGGTAGGTAAAGGTAACGTAAATAAAGGAAATTGTGTTTTAATAGAATCGGGCATTCCTGGTATGTTTTAAAAAATACATAATATGTAGTTCCAATATAAGCACTGTCAAATACTTAAGGCGAGTCACCGCAGGCGAAACGGGAAAAATGGTTGTCAAATAAAATTTTTGAGACATTACAGTATAACGGTTTTAAATATTTTATTACTATTAAATAACGGTGTCACAAAAATATCAGAGATACCTAAAGATATTGTCTAAAGGATGTACTAATTGGTTACAAGATGAGATGTACTTTACTAGATCATAAAAAAATACTGAAAACAGGCTAAAATAAAAACTAAAACGAATAAATTACTTTTGTTTATTTTTTTAAGCTTTTTTAAGTCTGCACATAATTTTTATACGGAAATATTTAATTTTCAATACTACAGGGAACATGCTATTTTAAAAAAAAACTCAAGTTCAATATTTTTTATCAAATTTATCCCAAAACTTGAATGCTATCTAGCGTTTTCACAAGACGCCGCTACGCCCGCTACCCCGCCAATACCGGTGACTCGCCTTAAGTAATATGTATAACAAAATAGTACTACAACTAATACTATCGTTTGATTTTTAACAGACGAGTACCGAAAATTTTGACTGCGTTGCTATCAACAATCAAAAAAAAAAAAACAAAAGGTCACGCAATCAACAATCTGCGTTGCTATTAGTCAAGTAATTAACAATCTGCGTTGCTATCAATCACGTAATCAACAATCTGCGTTGCTATTGGTCACCTAATCGTAATTCACGTAATCTCATTGGCGTTGACAATGACCCATCTCACTCTGTCAATATTGGGATTGTGCGAGACTCAGTACTTAGCTTATAAGTTTGGTGATTTTCTTGAATTCTGATACATTTCAGTTTTCTTTAAAAAATAATTTAATTATATTACAAAAAATATAGAGCTGTAATAAAAAACGTGCATCAATTTTTTTGCTTGTACTCGCTCTCTTGCTTGAAAGGAATAAGAAAGACGGTCTGCGAAGATATTATTCCTGATACATACAGGTAGTAAAATTAAGTACTTTAGTACGTAGTAGTAAAGTAGTAAGTAAGAGGATTTTTTCGTGCTTTTCACCTTTATTTCGCGGAGTCATTTGACCTCTCAGTCTTATGAACAAGGGATTCATGGATGATACCAAATATTGAGCTCCCCGAATGAAAGTGAAAAACACCGCAAATATCCTTGTTCTATACAGTTGTAATATAAAAAAAATCTTTTACTCTTTTGTTTCAATTTCTGCTCACGGATGAAAATGTGATAGATAAATTCAATATACTATGTATTAAGAAATGTATTATGTAAGAAGATATTAAAATCATATTGCTCATGAAAGATGCATTTTTAAATAAACATTGTGGATATTTGTATATTATGTATCTATTTGAAGTGTTATTTTATTTATATAGGGAAATTGTATCAATCATTATAATTTAAGTATAATTTTATTAAATAATCTTTAGTGTGACAAGCAATAATTAAATATATTAGGTATTTTGAAGGTAAATATGTTTTTTCATCATTAAATAAAATATATACCATTAAAGTAAGATTTATTATTATATTAATTTATAATAAAATCTGATTTTTGATTATATGGTACTTTGTTTCGTATTTCTTATATAATTAAGTATATATTATAATAATATTATTGGAACGACAGTCCTTATGGGGCGTTGGGGAGGGGGTACCCTAAGCGGCGAAAAACGTTCGTAACGTTAATAAAACCGTATGATTTATATTAACGTAATCCTAGTCAGAAGCAAATCAAATTGAATTTACAATTGAAATACAAATTTTTAACTGATACATCACTGCGTCGGTGGCTGTGTGTTATCCTATTGGGGCGGCTTAACAAAACAACCCAAGTTCGAATCCCACCGATCTCAGGATATATCCGAATAATTATAATTATTCGTGTATATCCTGTCATTATTATCTTTATACCTCGAATAGAACTTGAAATTAATATTTTTATGATAAGGAACTTCGTTCCTATCTGGTGCCCCACGACTTCACATGGTTTTTTATAATGATCAAATCCATAAGAAATAAATTATATATGTACTTCTTAATTGGTTCTGGCGTTTATTATAAGAAGAAGTGAGTAAACGCTAGATTTATTACATGTTAAGGACATCTACATTTTATATAATTTTATGCTATACATATTTAAAAAAATACTTAACTTTTATATACATTATGTATTATTATAATAAATATTATTATTTCAAATACTTTTACACATTATAATCTAAGTGTATTCAAGATATTAATTATATTGTATAAGATTTAAAGTTTTTCAACTCTATATTTTTTCCAAATAGATATCTTGCCATGTCTATAAATTAGCATATCATTTGAGTAAAACAATTTATAAAATAATAATAATAATATAAACCTTTATTTTCAGGCTGCATAGGCCCATAGATAAATACCTTAACCTAAACATACATAATTATAAAACAAGGTTGTTAGTAAATAAAACTTAAAACTATGTTAGTATCACTTCACTTGCACTTAGGTCTTAGTGCGTTCCGGTGGCACTAGTCCGCGGAAGCGGCGGAACACCACGCCCTGTGGCCAGAAGTTGGCACTCGCACCACAAACGCCTTGAAATTGACGTTGCGGCGCGACTTGGTCTTTTGGCGTGTACTTGGTCTTTTGGCGCACGTACTCCACGATGTCTTTCGCCTCAGTGGTATAATGTAGGCGGGAGATATACACCGGGGTGTTCGGTGCTGTAGCACGTATGCTGTTAGGCTCCATGGGAGCCGTGCCACAGCGGTTCTTGTTAGTCTTCTGACGGTGCTTCCTACTTTGCACCGTCATAAAACCTTCTTCATCAGCCCGCTTCGATGTCTTCTCTGGCAAGGGCTTCGTAGCTGGAGCGGTGCTCCTGGCGAGATTTTCATTCCTCGCAGGTACTGTAGATACAGGCAGCGGGACAGCTGGCCGGGAATTTCGTGCAGCAGTACGAGAAGGAGCTGCAGGGACGGGTGCGGGGTCGCGGGGCGTGCACAGTGCATGCTCAGCAGACTCAGTATTCCTCGGTGCCGGCGAAGACAAAACCGCTGACGCGAAGCTGACGCTCGATAAATCGAGACATGCTCCACGACGGGTGTTGACGTTCGATGCATTGGTTGGTGACCCAGTTACTACTACCGATTTACGCAACTCTGTGAGTTCATTGCGCAAATCAGCGACTGTATTCTGGGATGCATCTAACCTCTTCTGCACATCCACTAAGCTAGCCTTTAAAAAGACAATGTCCTTCAGCAAGTTCGTGACGTCGACATGGTCGAAGTTGACAGGAGGGAGTTTTCCCAAGTCCTTTGCCACAAACGTCGGCACGTCGTCGGGGTCGGTCTCCTTCAGCAGCGTGATGATGTCCTGCACGCTCTTCTTTGTCCTGTCACGCCGGCGGGACACCATCTGGTCACTCTTGTTGAGTGACCTGTACAGCAGCAGCTTGGCAGCGGCGATGTCGTCTTCACTGAAGTTCGTTGAGCAGATCTGAACAGCGGACAGCTCATCCATCACGTCCAGCTTCTGCTGCAGGAACGCCAGCAATTCGTTCGCCACAAGTTGTTGACTCATGACGAGATATAATAACGAGCGACGGCTTGCGCCGCGCTACACGTTTACTTTTATTTAGTAATTGTCAGCAGTACGTCCGCATCGATTGGCGGCCGAACGAGACTCGGCCGCCAATCGATGCGGCGATAGTATAAATACACAAATTATTAATTGTTTTATTAATTTATGCCATTTCTGATGTGTACCACTGCTACTGTTTCATTCGGGGGTGGTGAACTTCACACACCCTCAAAGACTTTTAATCTTATTAGGCATGCAATGCCGGTTCTCTCCCGACATTTGCCTTTCTTTCCTTTGCCGCTTTCCTTTCCAAGGTGCACTGGAATATTTAGAAATTACAATGATTGGTGCATTAGCAGGATCGAACCCAGACTTCTCTCTTTGGAGCCGAGCCCATACCCACAAGACCATCGTCACAGATTTTATGTCGATATTACTATTGTATATTTCTCATTTATTTATATTGTACGCTTGTACAAAGTAAATATGTCAGAAGTGAAAATTATTTGGCAAATTAATTTTTAAATCACGTGTATATTTATACTAACCGAGACTTCGAGAGCGATGCAAGTCGCTGTATGTCTTTCTCTCGAACTTTCTCACTCGCTTGCTCCCTACTCTCACTCCAAGGCTATGTGCTTCATGCTATTTTCGCCCTTTCTCACTCTCTCCTAATCGGTCTCAATCACTCTCTCCCTCTTCTTGGACAAAAACATTGCACATTTTCGTGACGTTTCATCCCTAAAATTTTACCCTCATGCGCGCAAAGAGGTTTCACTTCCAAAATTGCTATAGTAAAAAGGCCGTTTATCAAAAGCAGGAAGTAATAAAAGGAGATGTTCTATTTTGGGCCAGCATACACGTACACCACATAGGTAAAAAAATATGGGAATTTCATAAAAATACTAAAAAAATAATTTGCAGAAGTGTACAAATTTTTTGTACATGTGTACAAAAATGAATATTTGAATTTTTTTTTAATGTGATAACCCTATTTTTAGGGCGGCCATGACACTTGTTTTGACATGACGTTTGACTAATAGTTGAGAGTTTAGTTGTTAACCTTAAAAATTAACCCCAACATGTTGTTTTATTTATATACTCCACAATAAAGTAAATCAAATATCTGCATGTAGTCTTATTTTTTTGAGACCCAAGATTTTCAGAATTCGTGTTATTTTTTATAAAATCACAGATATACGATATAGTAGACAGAGAATACTATAGACTGCTGGATAATTCTTACTCCTTCCCACATAAAAGAGATACAGTGCTTATTACAATAATTAAGGGAAAACAAGGACAAGACTATACTATTGGCATCTCTCAGTGCGTGCTGATTTTTTCAAGGTCAACAACATATCTTGCTACACAAATTTTGACATTTGTAATTTGTTTACAACATGTAGTCAATTGTGTAGTATTGTTTTAGTATTATTTTAATGTAATTAACGAATTTGTTGGTAATTAAAAAAATAAGGGGAATATATATAATAACAATGGTTTGGTACAGTATAATTAATTGTAAAAGTGGTAGTGACCGGAAAATTCCAACATTGACTTTTCACGCGAATGTTCATATTTTATTTCATATTGTGGTTAATAGTGGTTGAATAACGATATGTGTGATCAGTCTTTATGTATATATACTTTCATTGGTTTATAATTCATAAGTTAAATTGAAAAAAAGGTAATAATTGATATTGATTTTGTGACGTCTTTAATGTTAAAATTGCTAGTATTATGTTTTTCCTTTTCCCAGTAATGTATGTTATTAATATTTTGAATTGTGTTGTTTGATTGAATTTATCTCCAAAAGCTATCCTTAAATTAAAAGTGCGATATTTTTATTTAAATCGTAATAGTTTTAAAGAACTTTTGGAGGTTTTTTTTAATAAGAAAAATATTATAGAAATATAAATTAGGTTTATTTTTTATACAATATTCTTACTTACTTAACTTAATATATAAATGATTATAATAATACTTAGATAATAATTGCGTCATTTTAAAATTTTCTAGAATAGGTTAAGGATTCAATTTAATTAAGTTTAAATATTTTTACAAAATTGAGGCTGGACTCCGCAACAAGTGACGTAAAAAAGAGGTTGTAGGAGAGGAATGGAGTTCCCTCTCTATCAATCCCTCTTCCCTCTACTCCCCTTTGCCGCTAACTCATATTTTAGGAAAAAGGGGGGAGGAAGAAAAATTGTCCCTGAAAATAGTGAACACCTGGAAAGTGAGGAACAGAGGGTGGGAAGGGATAAAAAGATGTTCCTTTATTTATCCCATCACCTGCCTTCTCGCTAGGGAGTATATTTAAGAAGAAAAGGGGAAGGGGGAAGGAATATTTGCATTAATTACAAAAATGCAGGTTTTATTTCAAATTAAACAAAGTTTAAATAATGTATATATTCATTTGTATCTACTATTAATACCTTAAGTTACCAATTTCTCAATTATAAATTGTTACTCATAATTTAATCTTACATCACAGTTTCAGTTAATCCAGACATTCGGAAGAAATGGATTAAAGCCTCTGGTCGAAATGACTGGATTCCAAAGAAGTGTTCAAAGATTTGCTGTTTGCACTTTGATACAAAACATATCTTAAAAAAGGAAGGTATACTTACATACACCCTGATGCTTTTCCAATTGTTAAGTTATATAGTAATATATAAAAAAATAGTGATAAAAATAGTTTAATGGATGTGCATTTTAATTATTTTTATTACTAATTTTCTATATTTATTTTCTTTTCTTTCCAGTACTCTTATTTTTATAGTAAGACTTTTGAGAATTTTATGTTAAAATTCTAGATGTTTATGCTAATATGATAATTTTTCTTGTTTCATATTTATCGACTTTATTTTATTATTTACTAGCTGTTGCCCGCAGCTTCGCCCGCGTTAACTTAGATTTACAGGCGGATTGGTGATGATTATTTTTATAGCCTACGTTACTCCTTATAACATCAGCTATCTGCCAATGAAAGTCCCATCAAAATCTGCCTAGCCGTTTCAGAGATTAGCTGGAACAAACAGACAGACAAATATTGTAAAAAAAGGCTATTTTGGTATATGTACCATATGTATCATATGTATTCAATGAAAAGCTGTTATTTTAATATTACAAACAGACACTCGAATTTTATTTTTCTGTATAAGATGTATAGATACCTATCCAGTTCATATACATTTTTATAAAAGATCATAGGGTCTACCGGAGCTAAAAGTATGCCCTCGTATCAGTTTAAATTAAATACGCAATAAAGAATCTCAAACATTCGGGCACAGTATAAAATAATTTGTCAAAACAAAAAAAAAATACCAATAAAAACATAATAATATGTGTAATGTTTTAGCTTTAAAAAAATATGACAGTTTTTTATATTTAGCGTTTTGCCTTAAAGTAGGCAAAAGGTTTTTGTATAGCAACCCCCATTTCAGACGTCACTTCAATATATCTATCTCATGTCGCCACGGCTGGCAGCAGTCTATAGTATTCTCTGTCTACGTACGATATATTATGTCAATTATGTGACATTGTCAAAATGACATTCTACGTCCTGATCTGATCCGCCATGTTTACTATACGTTGTGTTGCTCTCTTTGACGAAGTTAATTTAAATGTACATTAAAACGAAGCGAAATTAAATTAAATAAACAATAGTAAACGGTTACTATATTATGTAGCTATATTTCCATATAGTTGTACATAGTGCTGGCCAACGCCTCATACATTTCTTGAACATCTCCTTTATATTTCAACTTTAATTATTTAGCACATGCAAAAACAATAAACGAGGTGCGAAATAAATTTGCTCGCCCAAGTGTCAAATGTCAATATTTTTACAAACATTATCAATGTTTTTACAAACAATGAAAAATATGTATTGATTTTCAATTTTATGACAACAATTTGTTTTAGATGTATTTCGCACGATTATTGAATAAAAATTTTCAGGATGTTGCATTGCTAATCTCTTCCGTCAAACAGCTTTGCTGCATTTCGAAAAGAAGGCAAAGGCAGGCAATGTAAACTGGCACCGAGTCTTTATACCGTCTTGCCAGGAACATGAATAAGTTGCCTTTTTTTTCTTTTACGGCGGGAAATGCTCTAAGGCATCCCGCGAGAAGTGGGTCTCCCCAGGCGGGTATGTGGGACTCGCTGCGCCCTAAAGGTGGTAAGGTGGACGCAGCTCTAGTCTCTACCCACTAAATCCCGGCGAGTGCCATCAATGCCGCCTTTGGTGAGGTGCGGATCTGTTGAGCTAACTGGCTAGTCAGTCCCTCAAGAACCTCTACAGAGGGGTTATCCCGCACTACAGACCAACCCCTCACAATGGGGTGAGGTTCCCATCCTCGCCCCTTGTCCCCCTGCTCTTTTATCTCCTCTTCTTATAAGAGTGATACAAAAAACAGCTCCCTCTGCTCAATTTGCTTCGCCCGTCAGGATCTTGGGTAGATCCTGACCCTATGTGGAACTCGCACCTGGGCGTGCCCTACCCGTAAACTAAAACCACTGTGAGCGCCTTCAGCCGCATTTTGAGGGTCCCGGATCTGTGTTCTACGGTATTACCTCAGCGACAGGCTGGCCCCGGCGAAGGCCAGACTACTCCTCGTAGGGGGGAACTGCCCGACCGCTACTAAGCAGTCCCCGCGACGTTGTGTCATACTGGGCACAGGTTCCCATCCTGAGCCCGACACAAGCACAGGGGCGTTACTGGAGGCGCATTAAGTAGAGCCTCCCACGCACCCCCGTTCGCCGACCGCGGGGAGAGGCCTCGTCGGCGGCCTCCTCTCTTACCCGCTCGTCGGCCTCCTGGGAAATTACTGCCTCGCAGAAGAAGACCATCGCCGTCCAGGACTCGTCTTCACCGAGCATCGCGGTGATGACGCTCGGCATAGACAAGTCCCCCCCGATGACTGATGTCAGACTGACGCAGCACCGCCCATCTCGGGCACACCTCTAGAGTGTGCTGGGCCGAGTTCACCGCCGCGCCACAATCGTGACACACTGTCAACGGTTCACTATGGACCGACCGCCATAGGTATACTCACCAAAGCAACCATGCCCGGTGAGCACCTGCGTCAGACGAAATGTGAAGGGTTTGCGCTTACGGCGCATCCACCGCTCGAGGACCGGACGCAGAGCAGCCGTTAGGCTTTTGCCATACAGTTGCCGCACCAGGTCCTCTGAATAAGTTGCCTGAGATACTACCCAGGTTATA
Organism: Helleia helle; assembly: GCA_963853865.1. Taxonomy (NCBI): domain Eukaryota; kingdom Metazoa; phylum Arthropoda; class Insecta; order Lepidoptera; family Lycaenidae; genus Helleia; species Helleia helle. The sequence continues at coordinate 9,207,545 of OY971433.1, read as the reverse complement.
TCTGATGACGCTGACCACCTACCATCTGGTGCGTCGTCCATCCAACATGAAAATAAATATATGCTAACTAGTGGCCCCGACAGACGTTGTCCAGTACAATTTTTTTTTGTGAATCTAAACCATTCTCGAATCCACTTGAACACACACAAAAAAATCATCAAGATCGGTCCAGCCGCTGAGGAGGAGTTCAGTGACATACACACGCACAGAAGAATTATATATATAAAGAAGATGAGCAAATAGTGATTTTAATAGTGTAAGTTCGGTAACAATGTATTAATAATTGACACACGGATTTAAAACATAATTGCGTCTCTACACTCTCGGTCGAGAGCTGTATATGTGTTTAATTCTCGCCCGAGGCATCTCGATTCCAATTTATAATACCCGAGGCGAGGCCGAGGCGTGCGAGCGCTACCATCTACATTCTCGCGCTTGCCCTGCCTCGGTTTGTCTCGCGGAGAGTGTAGAGCCGCACTAAGGGCTCAAACATCCGAGTCCTCATGACAAATAAATAAACTGTGTACCTATATATCATTTTAAAGAATTAGCCTTCAAGGTCTGAAAACCCTAAAACAATATATTCAATATTGTATCCAGTGCTGGATATCAATGTAGTGTGTAGGTATGTACGTACTGACAAACCATTGACAGAGGAGCTCAATGTCAATGTACTTAGTCTTCAGCCAATGACTTATTATTATTATTGGACTCTATGATCCAGGACCATATGGTATAAGATGGTTCCTTCATTGCATAATCCCGGCGCTTTCGAGGATATTTTTAGGTTGCCGCAGTGACTCTTCTGAGTGAAGGAGTCCAGTTCTTGCGCACCAGCAAGTCGCGATCCGCGGCACTATATTACAGGAGGCCAACGGTACCCGCGGAGATCTTGAGAGGGGCTCATGCCGATTGAAGGGCTGGAGGTACAAATAATTGCTTTAAAAAAAAAGCAGGGCCATAGGGACCCCGTAGGTACCTACAATCGACGCCCACCAGTCAACATGCTGGAAGCTTGTTTCCACGACCTTACAACTACCCCATGTGAATAAGCCTCAAATACAAGTTTAGTTGTACATCCTAATCCTAATAATATCATAAATAGTTGAATGTTGATGGAAATTTAAATATAAAAAAACATTTGACTAATAATATGTAAAATCATTTATATAAGCCTACAATTGCAATAAATAATTTTGATTTGATTTGAAAATTCAAAGTTCCTACTTCCTACGGGAATTATATTTGCCTTAGTAGTAATTCATAATTACGTTAATTGAAACGACACACACACACATTTTTTTAAAATGTTATGTTAGTTGGATGGGCAAACTGGCAAACGTGCCGCCTGATGGTAAGTGGTCGACGTCGCCCATGAACATAAACTAGTTTACCTGGAACGAGCCCAGGCAACTCATCTATGTGTTGCCTATCCTGAGACATAAGTCTCGGTGCCAGTAATTACACTGCCTGTCTTGCCCTTCTTTCCGAAACACAGCAAAGCTGTTTAACGGGAGAAACAAGCAAGATGGTGGTATCCATGCAGCCGGGAGCGCGGCACAGCGCTTCCCTCCCACCTGTATTTTATATGTATACTGGCCAAACGCAAGTCTTTCTTTCTTAATATTTCTATGAGTCTCAATAATATAGTACATAGAGATGTGTTACATTAATACACTACTAATTTATTTGTTTTTTTTAAATCTCATTCTTAGCAAGGAAATACATCAGCAACTTTTTGAAACTACGCAGGCGAAGCTGCGGATATTAGCTAGTAAAATATATAGTGTATCATATTTAAGTGGCGGAGGAACAATACGTAGTACTATTCACTATATTGTTTGTGGGAGGAACTCTATGCAACAGCAGTGAACAAAAAAATAGATGATTATTTATAGGTACGCTTTAGGTACATACGTGTATAAATGAAAAATATATATACCTATTAATAATTACATTCATTTAAACCTTTTTTTACATTTATACAGGAACAGTACAGAAGTCGCTTAACGCCAACTAGCTTTATAATAACTTTTTCACTATTTTTTATTATTATCTTATTAAATAAATAATATGTTAGCGTAAAATAAACTACCTACACGATATAAGATTGATTATTTATATAAAAACTAAACATACAAGCATAAATTAATATCAGGTAAGTATCTAAAGTTTGGATATAAATTAGTTTCGTGATTGACTTAGAACTAAATTAAATTAAGAAATATTTCCACAATTATTGTAATTAACAATATCCTCACTTTGGTTGAAACTTTAAAATCTAATTGAAAGTGTTTTAAATTAACCCACCCATGATGGCAGGGTCTTTATTCTTCTGTCCAGACCTGACAGTTGGTTCTCATACTTGTCACCTTCAAAGTCTGATAGAATATCGCCTCCAACGAAATCTTCTTTTAAAATCGACCTCTTTTCTACCTTGTGATCTTCTTTTGGGGCTGCAGTTGTGGTATCTTCTAGAGCAAATACGACTGGAATAACATCGACAATAACTTCGTCGACAACAACAGCTTCCGTTGCATTTGCTTCTGTTGTAGTTGGAGCGGCATTGACGAACGTTAACGCCAAAAGAAGAAGAAATACAACCGCCATTTTGTATTTTCAAGAAACTTTTTTAATGTTATTTCGGCTAACGTTAATAATTCAATAGTCCCTTGGTGGCGCGGCAACGGTTTTATATCGGTTTAGAACGACATTAAATTAATTGTGCTAACAGAAAAATCCCGAAATGGATGCATACGCATTGTACATATTAGTCGGGTCGCATGTTAATATGATACACAAACACCTTCAATGGCACATAATGGCCATGAATGTGTTTTGTTATTAAAAAATAACATTTGTTATTGCGTTCTCAGAAACTAGAGTAAACAAACATTATTTTGACTGAGAATACCTGAGTAACTATCTTGTATCATATATTTCTTAGAAATACTAAATTGTTGATAATACATGATGCAGAATCAATATTATTTCTATAGTTCATCGATGTTTGCTTGCTTACCTGTTTGTAGATGGCTACCGTGAACAGTTTTAATATATTAGATACCAACTAGACTAGAATTAGATACTAACAAGATCGATTAAATCCGAGCCTGGGGTGACAAAAAATAATATATATTTCAGGAAATAATGAGCTAGGAAAGGGGGTAGCTAAAACATCGCCGAGAAAGGGGTGGAAGTACGGCTCTACACTCTCCCCGAGACAGGGCAAGCGCGAGAGTGTAGACGCTTAGACGGTAGCGTTTGCCCGCCTCGGAATGACTTTATAGGTGAAACGAGAGACCTCGGGTGAGACAGCGATTTCTCTCGAAACGAGCATCGACTTCCATACACATCCACACAACCAGAGAGACTAAGCAGATGCGTTGCCCTCCTTTTCCCTATCCTCCCAATAGGCCATCGGTAACTCACAAAGCGCACGAAACGCGACAGATTAACTATCACTTTATGCCGATGTTATGTGAGCGAGAGGTACCACCCCGGTCGTGCTGGCCCAATTCGGCTGCAATGCAGCATGGCACTATCTCTTATTAGACTTCCCTGCTAGGTGTGAAATTAACAACTCCTTTAAAATATAATGTATCTGCGTAGTTTATGTGTATATAGTATCAATATGATGGTAAAAAGTATATTTTCACATATTCATGATAAATTGCCACCATTCATTTATTTTACAAACAATTGTCGGGCACGTGATGTATTTACGCCATTTTAGGCAAGAGGAAATAGAACATTGGATTTTATTTAGTCAATAATTTTGGTTAAAATTTTTTCAGTGGGGTCAGTGTAAAGCTAAAACCAAGTTTATGGGGTCGCCACCTTTGTCCCACGGCCGCAATCTTGAAAATAGGGGTTGAAATGGTTTTTACGATATATCTCTTAAACTTTTTATGTGATAAAAAAAACGTTATCAAGTATATATATATATATATATATATATATATATATATATATATATATATATATATATATATATATTCCTATTGGAATGTCCTTATCTCTGAATAGATTTCGTCCTTTAAAAAATACCCAAAGAATGGCAAATAACGTTGATTTGATTTTTATGATGATGACGCTTACCATTTTTAACCGACTTCAAAAAAAAAGGAGGTTCTCAATTCGTCTGTATGTTTTTTTTTTTTTTTTTTGTATGTATGTGACACGATATCTCCGCCGTTTGTGAATGGATTTCGATGGTTATTTTTTTGTTTGAAAGCTGGTGTTTCCAATTTGGTCCCATATTAATTTTATTAAGATCTGACAAGCCGTTTTTTAGTTATTCCCAATAATGCCTATTTGGTTGGTTTTGTTTACCTTGATGATATGATAATTTTATTACGTGTCAATGTAACAATTGTATAGGATACTTTGGTAGCACACCATAGTATGTCGCGGTCATCGTAATCATCGTCATCATCACCATCATCATCATCATCATCATCATCATCATCATCCTTTATCCATCCACTGCTGAACATGCCTCCTTCAATGAACGCCAAGATGACGAATTTCGGAATCACTAAAAATTAAGAAATAAAAACATTTTACAAAAAATTTTAACCGACTTCAAAACACTAAAAAGTAATAAAATAACAGTTTCTTTAATTTTTGTGCTTACAACATATAATCAACTTAATCTTCTACTAATGTACAAACTTTGCGTTTACCACGTCATTATAGTTACTTTTGGAGTCGGTGTCGTATTTGTTGCTGTACATTACCTTCCTACCTACCTTGGCTGACACGCAGAAGATTAAGTTGATTATATGTTGTAAGCACAAAAATTAAAGAAACTGTTATTTTATTACTTTTTAGTGTTTTGAAGTCGGTTAAAATTTTTTGTAAAATGTTTTTTTAGTTTAAGAAGTTGATGACGCTAAATATTTTGGATAAGGGCAGGACAACGTTTACTCAGATTATATCAAATATTAAGGAGCAGCCGTTATATACTATCGTGTTTAACAGTTTTGTGTATAATGGGTTCTTTCCATAGGTCAAGAGCACCAGTGATGTAACTACGGTGTTATCAAAGACACATAAACCTCTGTTATATCACAGAGGCGAGTTCGTAACCTTCTTTGGGAAGGAATAATAATAATAAATTATAATAATATGTACAACTCACACACGGCCATCTGATTCCAAACTAGACAGAACCTGTTCTTACGGCAACCAGACAACTGATAAATACTTATATATTTCTAAATACATACATATTATAGATAAATTACACCCAGACAGAACAAATGATCATGCTCATCACACAAACATTTGTCCTGTCTGGGAATCGAACCCACGACCTTCTGGTCAGGGTCACTAACTACTAGACCAACAGGCCAATAAATTACATTTTTTATGTTAGTTGGATAGGTAAGCTGAAAAGCCACGTGGTGCTAAATGGCCAACTTCAGCCTGAGTTACAGACAACTCAATCATGCGATACCTATTACCTATCATGATACAGGTTTTTATAGAAGAGGGGGCAAACGGATAGTCGTTTCACCTGGTGGTAAATGAAAAGCGACATAAATAGACACCCGCTACATCACTGGCAGTATGGGACGTATATGGGTGTAGTATATTATCACGTAAGTCTCAGTGCCTGTTTTGTCCTCCTTTGAGATGGATGTAGATGGACGCGGGCAGTGGCGTAGCGTGACTTGCCGGGGCCCCGTATAAAAATTTGTTTGGGGGCCCTTATGAAGGGTAAAGATTTCTCACAAAAGAAAAAAAAAATGTTTGCATAAAATTAAAAGAAATATTTATGCATCACAATTATACTGTCACTTTTTCAAAAAATTAATATACCTACACTCCCTTGCCTTTTTTCGGCAAACTGATTTATTAAATCATTTATTGCTGATGATGACTTTAGTTTTTTTAAGAACAGTGTTCTAAAAACAGTGTCTAAAACTTTAAATTTTAAACACTGTTTTTAGATTGTTCAAATATGCTGTGACTAAGATAATATCCGTGTTATCTTATCATCATCATCATCGTCATCAGCCTCTATCCGTCCACCGCTGAACATAGGCCTCCCTCAATGAACGCCAAGATGGCCAATCCCTTGCCACCAACACGGAGCGGCCGTTGTTATCTTATAATGGAACCTAATTCAACACTCAAATAGTAAAGTCCTTATACATAAGGGACAATGTGTTTCAGCAATTCTGTGGACAATATATATTGAATAATGGAATAGTGACAAGTTTTTATTAATTTTTGCTTATGCACGTTGGGGGCCCCCGTAGCCCGGGGGCCCCGTATAATTGATACGGCAGATACGGCGGTAGCTACGCCCCTGGTCGCTGGACACAACCGCATCCCACCGATCATTACATCATACATCCCACTGCGAAAAGGGATGAGAGAATTTCACAGTTATGGGCTGGTTACGGGTTCAACTCTTAAATCTACTGGTCTCCGTAAGATCATGTCAACTACTGAAAAGATTAATAGCTAGTTTTACTATCAATAAAACGGATCGTGTTGGGCTCAGGATGGGAACCAGGGAACCTGTTGACATACAGATGGCACGACATCGTGGGGACAGCTTAGCCGGGCAGTCCCCCCTTCCGAAGAGTAGTCGGCCAGCCTGTCGCTGAGGTGATCCTATCTGTTGCCTGCATATCCAGGACCCTCACAAAGCGACAATGAAAAAAAATCGCTCGCAATGGTTTTAGTCAGTGTGGGCACTCCCAGGAGCGAGTCCCACATTGCGTCAGGATTTACCAGAAGATCCTGGCTGCATCCATAAGGATTTCCCTGCAATAGCAAAAAGAAAAAACAATAAAACGGAGCCATTATCAAAGCGTTTAGTGCACTGCTAGACTTACAATAAAAATATTGCTATCATCTAGCTGTGATTTCAAGGAGTCTGCTTATAATGGGATGTAAGTATATGTTATATTATAATAACATAATTAATTCGGTTAAAAAATAAGATACATAAGGACATACATGGTTAATTTATTGCATTTTTTGTGTTGATTTTAATAAGATAGAGAATCATCTATAGAGTATGTATGTAACTAATGAGTACTTTATAGTTTTGACAAAAACACTTCGTCGTATACTCGATTTCTATATAAATTAAATGTGCACCCTCGAAAGACGAAATTTTTTAGCAACTCCTTTGCTGCCACATCTGTTAATCTTTGGAACTCATTGCCAAATCGAATAAAATAAACTAAGAGTTTTTTTTGTATGTGTTAATGGTGTGTACTAAAGTTATATTATTATTATTACATATTATACCTAGGTGTTGCTGTAAAATATCTCTTTTAGCGGTAACATCAATATGATACCCGACACTTAATATGTGTGATATATTTTCATGTATTATAAATATATTTATTTCATCCCCCGTGATGTACTCATTCGTTATAATTTTGACGTTATTGTTTAGCGCCTTGCTAACACATGTCCAAGGTTAGCGGACCTGTGATTATCCATTTGTTTAATATATCTCATATCGTGCGTCATTTCTTAGTCTACAAACAATTGTGGATTGTCTAAGTATACAGTTTAATATATTGTACAAGCACCTGGGGATTTATAAGGCAAGCGAACTGTGGAAATGCTAAGTTTTAGTTCAGGTATTGTCTTACAAGATTGGATCTATCAAAGATGCGTTCAACATTCTTAATAATCGGGTCTCTGGCGCTGTTAGCCGTGTACGCCTGCGCTCCAGCAGGAGATGTGATCCAGCACATCCCACCAAACGCAGAAGCAACACCATCAGCTACAGAAAAGGATGGTGCGCCCTCTGGTGTTGTGGAAGGCGGCTCGGGTTCTAAGCCGGCGGTAGTAGCGAGGGAGCGCAGGGATGTTGGAGGACAAGAAAGCGATCTCCTGCCATCGGCCAATGATGTGGAGGCTTCTCCGTTTGGAGAGAACTCTGCTCTCGATGGCCGTGGACGTATCAGGGTGTTGCCAGCATTCCTTGGTTGATTTGCAAACGAAACGGACGCCGTGATTGATTCTTGTCAGTATTATTGTTTATGGATTATATTTTACAACGTTGTATACTAGTTTAGGTGAATATTTTATTAGTCTTTAAATAAATTTTAAATAATTTAAGCATTTATTTCATTTTAAAATTTGCATGTATGTCCTTACTATATACAAAATTTCATATGAATATTATTTCCAATATTATTCATATATAATATGAATAGTATTGGTTGTTGCCTACGGAAATACCAGATAAAAAAAAACGAATTAAAGATGTAGAGTAGAGATGTAGAGCGTTAACACCACGTTAAATCTATCATTTGATCCATTGTTAAAGTTGTGTAAGTCTAAATAAGAGACCCCACCATGGTCCACGCCTAGTTTACCGGTGGGAGGGAAGCGCTGCGCCGCGCTCCCGGCTGCATGGGTACCACCATCTTGCTTATTTGTTCATGGGCGACGTCGACCACTTAACATCAGGTGGTACGTTTGCCAGTTTGCCTATCCAACTAACATAAAAAAAGTTGTAGCGGTGGGGCTCAGTAGCCTCAGGTGAACCCAGCATCTTGGGCGAAGCTAATTGAGCCGAGGGAGCTGCTCTTTGTACCCCTCTTATAAGAAGAGTGGACAAAAGAGCAGGGGGGACAAGGGGCGAGGATGGGAACCTCAACCCATTGTACTGTCCCGACGTTGGGAGGGTTGCGAGTTGTTCTGTGGTGCGGGACAACGTCTCTGCGGAGGTTGCGTCGGTCCCTTGAGGGACTGACTAGCCGTCGAGGTGCTTGCTTGCTCAACAGATCCGGGGCACCTCACCAAATGCGGCATTGGTGGCACTCGCCGGGTTTTAGTGGGTAGAGCTGCGTCCACTTACCACCTTTCGGGCGCAGCGAGTCCCACATACACGCCTGGGGAGATGCCTCAGAGCATTTCCCAGCGTAAAAGAAAAAAAAAGTCTAAATAAGAGAACTGATCTCTAAAATGTACAAACAACTGTACAGTCTATAGTTTGTTATGCTGAGATTAGATTAAATGAGAATATTAAATCTATACCAGTTGCGTATGCGCAAAGCCCTCTTTTCGCTGGATATCCATAAGTCGAGTGGGCCCGATGGCATCTCTCAGTTAGTGCTACAAACTTGTGCTTCTGAGCTGGCACCCGTCCTTACGTGTTTTTTCCGGCACTCATAATCATAAGGCGTGGTCCCACTCTCGTGGAAGACAGCTTTAGTGCACCCGACCCGAAAGGGTACCGCTCAGAATCGTCCAACTATAGACCAATAGCTATATATTACTTCCCTGTTCTTAAAGATTATAGAATCCATAATTAACTGCCAGCTCTGGCGGTATTTAGAGGAGCATCAGCTGATTAGTGATTTCAATGGAATCGCTCAGCTGGTGATCTAATATGATAAATTCAGCGATGGGCGGAGGCAATTGAGAGTAAGGGGGAAGCACTAGCGGTTAGTTTAAATATAGCGAAGGCCTTCGATCGGGTATGGCATGAAGCGCTTCTAACAAACAAAGCTACAATCCTAGGGCCTTCCCGAGAAATTACGTAAGTGGATCACCAGTTTTTTTAAACATCAAGGTTGCTGTCGACGTTGCATGTTCGGTCTTCAAGTCTGTTAATGCTGGTGTTCTGCAAAGCTGGGTACTATCTACAACCTTGTTTCTTCTGCACATCAATGATATGCTGCAAACTAGCGGCATCCATTGTTATGCAGACAACATCATAGGAGATGTGTTATACACTGGCCGCTCTAATATTTTTCGGGAACAAGTCGATGAGTGTCGAAACAGACTTGTGGCCGAAATCGAGTCTCTGTTAACCAAAGTCTTGGAATGACTTAACCTAGTCCAATTTACGGCATTCCCTGCCTCGCACGACGACTATATGGAATCAGCTGCCATCTACGGTGTTTTGGAACCGATACGACTTAGGTACCGAAGGAAAGGCCCGCAACGCACCTGTTAATCCTCTGGTGTAGCGGGTGTCTATGGATGTCGCTTATCACTTACTATCAGGTATACTGACTGTTTGTTTGCCCTCTCTTCTATATAAAATAACCCAGTCTACACTATCTATACTAATATTATAAAGAGGTAAAGTTTATAAGTTTGTTTGTTTCTAGGTGTAATCTTTTTAAGTACTATTTTATGTTAGTTGGATAGGCAAAATGGCAAACGTGCGACCTGATGGTAAGTGATGAAATGAACATAAACTAGTTTATCTGGAACGAGCCCAGGCAACTCATCTATGTGTTGCCTATCCTGAGACATAAGATGTTAAGTCTCGGTGCCAGTAATTACACTGCCTGTCTTGCCCTTCTCTCCGAAACACAGCAAATCTGTTTCACGGGAGAAACAAGCAAGATGGTGGTACCCATGCAGCAGGGAGCGCACAGCGCTTCCCTCCCACCGCTAATAACCAGCACTGATCCGATCATATAAATTCTTTCACTAACAAAAACCTTGATGGTATTCAAGAGTGCCATAGGTTATATAATATTACTAGCTGTTGCCCGCAGCTTCACCCGCGTTAATTTAGATTTACAGCCGTACGCAAATTGATGATGATTATTTTTATAGCCTAAGTTACTCCTTATAACATCAGCTATCTGCCAGTAAATCCCATCTAAATCGGCCCAGCCGTTTCAGAGATTAGCCGGAACAAACAGACAGACAGACGGACAAACAGACAAAAATTGTAAAAAGGATATTTTGGTATATGTTTTTTATTTATTTTTATTTTTTATGGCATAGTAGGGCAATGAGCAGTCGAAGCCGTTTGGCGACTACCGACGCCCAAACACATCCGCACAACCAAAGATTATGCAGATGCGTTGCCCTCCTTTTCCCTAACCCCCCCGCCAATAGGCCACCGGAAACTCACAAACCGCACGAAACGCGACAGCATAGTTGTCACTTGACGCCGGTGTTATGTGAGCGAGAGGTACCACCCCGGTTGCGCCGGCCCAATTCGGCTGCTAAGCAGCATGGCACTACCTCTTAACACATGTATACATCCATATGCATAAAAAACGGTTATTTTAATATTACAAACAGACACTCCAATTTTATTTATCTGTGTAGATGTAGATATTTTCAAAAAAAAAAAATAGAGATTCCACCTAAATTGAAACAATGTAACCCAAGGTATCAAAATTTTGCCGATAAAAGTCATTATCATATAAAATATCATATATAAAATAATGTTCTATATATTAATAGTACTCATGATTAGTCACAAAAAAAGACCGCGATGATATACACCTAATTATTATAGTTAAGCAACAATAACAGTTTTTGTTTAAATTTGTAAGTTCAAATATGCTCAAATGGGTTGAAATATATCTAATAGTGGTGAAATTGGTATCAGGATCCTTATCCATAATCCTAATCCATTTACATTGTTTGATAAATTAGGTTGATTATCTACGTGTTAATCCCACTTTGAATTATTCGGATCGGACTTTTTGCTTAAAAGTTTTTTTGAAAATTGCTTAAAAAAAAAAGATTTTTTTTAAAAAGTTGTCTTAAGAAAAATGTAACGATTTGAACAAACTGTAGAACGGCTGTTAGTAAAACCACAGAACCGACACAAATGAAATTTGGCGATGACGGGTATAAACATTCTCAAAGTGAAGTTTAGTCTCTACAAATACTAATTTACGTAATTACGCTGAGTGACATAGTGAGGCTACAGAAATAATCGTCATCAATCAGGATATTTTTTTAGGCAGGCGAAGCTGCTGGCAACAACTAGTTTAAAAATTAAAATCATGCGATAAGTTTCTTTTTCGAAAACAAAAATGACTACGAAATGATATACATATTTTTGTTTGATGAATATATCGGAAAAAAATATTACAAAGTTACCAGGTTTGTAAACACGACCATGTCCTTCTACACAGCAAATTTGTCCAAAATTTACATCGTCCATAAACATCCGGTTACTTCCAATCTTGCGAATTTATGTTTGGTGAGAATTGGCACGTAAGTGATAAAAATGATGATATTATAATTAAATAGTTAGTTTCTTTTTTGATAGATAATAATTATGGCTGTTTAAAACAGAGCTCTGTAGGACAATTATTTCGGGCATTGTGGGCATTAAGGTAAGGCAAACCGAAAAAAGAGAGCCTAGAAGATAGGTCTTCTCCTTCGCGGTGTTGGCCAACGAGTTGTTCCTCATGTACAGAGATGGTAGGGATGACTTACAAAAAATCCCTTGAACAGCCTTGGCGAGCGACCAGAATGCAAGAGTTCCAGAAGGTAGTCGAACCAATCACTCGCCAATTCTGCTCACGTACTCCGGCTTTGCCTCAGCAAAAACTGCTTTGAAGGACCTGAAGGTAATGCGCTGGTCTTCATATCCTGAGACATCGATGCATTAACTCAAGCTCCGATAAAGTATGAATCCCTAATGCTGCGTAAATCGACGTTCATAGTGTTAACTCTTGCCGATTGCCTCGGGTAGTTCATGTGTTGAGCACAGATTTGAAGAATACGCGGGGCATGTGGGAGGTAGGGGGGAGAAGTAAGGCCACGGCCGACGGCAGCGCCGTCATTTCACGTCGGTTAAATATATAGTTAATAGAATCAGGCGTTACTTTGCGGAAATCCAAACTCTACGATTACTAATCGTAGAGTCTACATCCTGAGGATGCCTCGGTATCGGGGCGAAACGTGCGTAGATTGTTTGGTGGTGGTCTTTTACTGTGGTTGTGGTGCATGTGGGGTGGTGGTGCATGCGAGTGTACGCATATGCAGTATGGGAAAGGAGGGCGGTGCTATATGCATGCATATGCGTGCACTCACACATTTGCTGTAAAGACTGCGTATTTCGCGGGATAATTGCTAATTAATATAATATAATTTAATAGGTTATATATATTTTTTTTGGTTTCGCTGGGGAATGCGTTTAGGCATACCACCGGGTCCGGCGGGCCCGGGGGTTTCTTCTTCTTCTGGGCCCGGGGGTTATGTGGGACTCTCTGCGCCCGAGAAGATGGTAAGGTGGACTCTACCCACTAAACCCAAGCGGTGTTCTCCTCGTCGTATAGATGACACAGCGCGAGAGCTGTGGACGTCCGCACCGGCCACAATGTTGTGCCATCTTCATGACTCTTCTCTGGAGTTAGGGATGTCGTCCCTCCTCCATCTCCGCTTAAGGCACCCTGAACATATAAGAGTGCCTTATAGCCCGAACATTACGCGCGCGCGGCGGATCCCCCAGCCAGCCGTGCAAGGTCCCTCAAGGCGGTGCGACCGCTTGTCGCCGCCGCGCTCTCCTGCGGGAAGAGGCGCCAGTGTGCTCCCGCTCCCGCTCCGCCTCCTCCTTCTGCGACATCACTACCTCGCAGAAGGAGACGACCGGTTAAATATACCCGAAGATTACTCCGGGTGCGCTGGCCCATTCAGCAGCATTGCGCTCTGAACCAATCGTTATCAAGAGGCTCGTCTGCTTACTTGCTTGTCGCAATACATAAAAATTCGGTTAAAACTTATCTTTCAGTGCATAACGTCATCCCAAAAGTACAAAGAAATATCAATATTTATTTAAGCAACATTGTTTTTGTTCTTCTTATTATCATTTTATCCAAAAATGTATTTGAACACAAATTCCTATAAAATTATTATTTATGCTAAGTTTTAATCGATGTTGTATATAACTACATTTTCCTATAACTATGGCCGCATGTAGTACGCTATATGCGTATTATATTGCTGGTTTTAGTTTTAAAAAATACATTTCAGTATTTTTTCATAGAATTGTCTACTGCTTTTATTATCTCGTACCATTTAAAAGATTGGAGTGAAATCTTATCTTTTTTTGGATCTTACAATTTCTTATACAGTTTACAAAAAAGTTAAGGTTGACTTAATGATTTCTGATTATTCTGAAATATCTACAAAGTGTTTTGGCCTAAATGAATAATTCATCAATTTGAATAATTTTCGAGTATAAAATACTATTTTTTTCGAAATAAATATTGTTGTATCAATGAAAAAGATTTTCAATAAAAAAATTGGATTTATAAATATTTCAATATTTTTTACTGCCTTATTTGCCATAGAAAAGTAAATCGATGAACTATGTACACACTAGGTACACGCTTAAAAACGTTAAAAAGTCTTTTTTTTTCTTTAACGCCGGGAAATACTCTGAGGCATCCCACGGGGGAGTGGGTCGCCCCAGGCGGGTATGTGGGACTCACTGCGCCCGAAAAGCTGGCAAGCAGACGCAGCTCTACCCACTAAAACGCAGCGAGAGTCACCAATGCCGCCTTTGGTGAGGTGCCCCGGATCTAATAAGCAAACAGGGCACCTCGAAGGCTAGTCAGTCCCCCAAGGGGCTTACGCCACCTCCACAGAGGGGTTGCCCCGCACCACAGAACAACCCCTCTCAACGTCGGGACAGTACAATGGGGTGAGGTTCCCGTCCCCGTTCCCGTTGCCTCCTGCTCTTTTGTCCCCTCTTCTTATAAGAGGGGTACAAAGAGACCCCTAGGCTCAATTAGCTTCGCCCAAGGTGCAGCGGCTCACCCTAAGCTACTGAACCCCACTGCCACGCCAAGGCCTGAACCATGGTGGAGACATTAAAAAGTCTGTCCGGTACTAAGCCAAGCCATCTCGTCTGTACAGCAAATACCACAGGCTAATACTTAAGAACCTAATTAATGTTAATTTAATATAGTCAACCCTGAACAGGCCTAGTATAGAATATAACAATGTCTTATAACTACCAATAGTGTCATTACTAATGCATTAATATATCTTTGTGTACCAGGTAGGTACATATACAAGGTAGAATGTAGTTTGGGGTCTCGTTTAAGGGAAGCATGGCAAAGTTTACAAACATTCAATAACCTGTCTTATTCTATTTTCAAAATTTAGGGTGATGTTATATATACACACACTTATGCGAACCGAAAGCGTCGAACGAAAAGAACAAAACAAATTTTTGACGCGACAAAAATCGATGAACGCCGGCTGTATGCACGAAGTGTCGCGTCATTGTCCCGTTATAGTAGGAGAGCTGGCACCAATTTTTGGGCCGCAAGCGTACAATGAGCGATAGAAGGAGAGCTGGCACCAATTTTTGGGCCGCATGCATACAGTGAGCGTTACATTCATTGTACTGTATTGACTCATCTACGAAGAAAGTTAAGAGGCTTAAACTTTTCCCGTTTGCCCATAAGATCTGAATCTCTTTTTAAAAAGATACGTCATATTATAATATGTTTGATATTTTTTTTCTGTTATAAAAGTTACCTAATCATGTTTTGAAAACTAACAAAATAAGGTTTTTATCATGAACTATTAGGGCACCAACTTATATTTTCATTCGTTTTGGAATTACTGAAATAAATTGAAATTATTGACGCCGAAATTTCCAATGCTTCTAAAATTAACGTTAATGCTTCACATTTGCCGAGAATACTGTGTAGGCAATTTTTTAATTTCGTTATTTCTAAGATTTCGAACTCAGAACATACATACACTTCACTTAATTTTATATGAACCAGTAATTATAAAATACCTCGCAAACCATTTAAGCTTAATATATAGCTAGGTTTTTTAGTCCTTGTTTTCGTTTAAATACTATCTTATATATAGTCTTTATGTTGATTAAATATTGTATTTTATATTTAGCACGCTATAGGTAAGTTTCAAACATAATATATTCGGCCATATTAGTTCGTATCATATAGATTTAATTAGTTGTTACCCGCAGCATTGCTTAGTTTTACAGTCATATCTAGAGTAAAAATAAATTATAGTTTAAAAAAAAACAAAAATAAACACGCTTTAATAGCAAACCGAACTATAAATTTGAAAATAATTTTTAATAGAAGAATTAAATGGGTTAAAAAAAGCGTGAGGTGCTCGATATTCATTGTTAAAAATATTTCATCGGAATCTATTTTTAAAAAGTGAAGTTAGTATAAAAACTTAGTTACAAGCACCACGCTTTTTTACAATAAGTAATATTTTGCTAACCCATTAAATTCTTCTATTAAAAATTATTTTCAAATATATAGTTCGGTTTTAGTTTTTTTAACTATAATTTATTTTTTACTTTCTGGTGTCGATTTTTTTAATTAAAGATTTTATTAATTTAAAGTACTCAACTATTAACAATCACTTTAGAAATGAGTGAGAGACTAAAAGAAACGCATGTGATGTAGGTAACTTGCGCGCCTTACGCCTTCCTAGCATGTGCTATCCTGATTATCCTGATCAGGATATTGGAATAATTTTATCAAATTATTGTATTGTCATCGGTCCTCGATAAATCTACAAAGTTTAAAGTGGGTCAAAATCGCGCCCAAAGAAGTCGGTTACAAACATACATAAATTATTATTTTATAGCATTACTGATAGGACGGTTGCGCTGAGCCGCGCTCCCGGCTGCATGGATACCACCATCTTGCTTGTTTCACTCGTGAAACAGCTATGTTGAGTTTCGAATAAAAGGACAGACAGTGTAATTAGGTACTGGCACAGAGACTTAACATCTTATGTCTCAGGATAGGCAACACATAAATGAGTTGCCTGGGCTCGTTCCAGGTATACTAGTTTATGTTCATGGGCGACTTCGACCACTTACCATCAGGTGACACGTCTGCCAGTTTGTCTAACCAACTAACGCAAAAAAACTCACTTGTAGGTAAAGTTCAATTTTATTAGTATATACTAGCCTTCTTATGACTTCTGCTATCAATTAGGCTTGCAGTCCAAGCCGTATTGACCATAAATAATTCGACATCCTATGTCTTTTCTTTGTATAGGTATAATTTATCCTCCTATCCTTTTCAATATTTATTGAAATCTATTCAGAAGTTAAGAAGTGAAAAGGTAGGATAGACAGACAAATAGGAAGAGTTTCTTTATATAATTAAGTTTAAGTTGGAGATTGTGAGCGACGATAGAGTGAGAGGTTTCGGTTCGATCCTGCCCCTGTAATGTCAGAAATGGATTTTTATAAATTTCTACGTGCACCTTTCACAGCGATGAAGGAAACATCGTGAGGTAACCTGCATGCCTGATAAGATTAAAAAAATAAAAGCACAAGTCTTTGAAGGTGTGTGACATTCACCAACCCGCATTAGGCTAGCGCATCGGTGAACTATGGCCTAAAACCCTCCTCGCTTGATGTCAAGGAGGAGACCCGTGCCCAGCAGTATATAAGGGTTGATATTATTATATTATAGATGGATATGTTTTTCATTAATAATAATATTATGCTTTTAGACACAAAATGAAGACTATACACAGCTTCTTTCTTTTCCTCGTCTTCTTCATTATAGAAGTATATTCATCAGATGATACTCAAAATTTGGACACAATATTGATAAATGACACATACCACAGATCCATTTTTCATTGCGTTTTGGAGAAAGAAGAATGTCTGGAGGTTACTAAAACTGAAATTGGTAAGTGCTCTTATGCCATTTTTCACTTTTTCATCAGTGAACATAAATTTGATAGGACGCGAATATCATGGGATCGGCCGTCTTAGCGTTCATTGAATGAGTCCAGGAGTGGACGAGGTTTATAATGATGATCTTGAAATAGTGCGCATTACGAAATATATCATATTGTACATTTATCCGCGAAACATGCTGCCATGCTCTTGTTAGGGAGAGCATAAGCAGAATGAGGTAGTGATGTCGCAGAAGAAGGAGGCATAGAAGAGTGCCGGATGGCACGTCGTTGAGGCCCAATGCGAATATCGCTGTACCCGCGCCGGGCCGGCCAGACGACGAGAAGAACACCGCTGGGGTTTTAGTTAGGGAGAGAGTCCAACATAACCGGGCTTCCCCGGGCCCGGGGTATCATTACTATTTCCCCAGCGAAAACAAAAAAAAGCATACACACAGTCTCAGGCATGGACGAGTTGCTTACGTCTGCCAGTTTTTTTTTCTTTTACACCGAGAAATGCTCTGAGTCATCCCGCGGGGGAGTTGTTCTTCCCAGGCGGGTATGTGGGACTCGCTGCGTCCAAAAGGTAAGGTGGACGCAGCTATACCTACTAAAACCCGACGAGTGCCACCAATGCCTCCTTTCGTGAGGTGCCCTGGATCTGTTTAGCAAACAGGGCACCTCGACATCCTCTCCCAACGTCAGGATAGTACAAGGGAGTGAGGTTCCCATTCTCGCTCCTTGTCCCTCTGCTTTTGCCCCCTCTTCTTATAAGAGGGGTACAAAGAGCAGCTCCTTCGGCTCAATTTGCTTTGCCCAAATTGCTGGGTTCACCTTATGCTACTGAGCCATGCCCGCACAAGGCTTGAACCGTGGTGGGGACATCTACCAGTTTGCAAAATTAAAGTAACATTCGAAAGCATTTAAATTTGTATTGGAAAAAGTGGGTTGGTTGACTTTATTGGTTATTTCTACATAACAAATGCGAAAACAATTTCCCCTACATTGGCGAGAAAGATAGCGGGATAACAGATAGCTAACGATAGAGATGCGTAGAAAAGAGAGAGGACAGTATAGGATAAGGAAAAAAATGGCGAGAAGTGTAATATTCTGTAATAATAATAAAAGTAATACATATATTCTGTAATATTCTCATCCGTTCTTCTTACTAAAGTTGTAATGTTTACATAAAAATATCTTTCGTCTTTATATTTATAATATAATTATACATTATAAATATAAATATAATAATTTAATAAGATTTTGATAAAAGTTCAGCTTCTAAAATAAGAATAAAAGTAAAATTATTTACAGAAATGATTCAAGAAGCCGTGAAAACGTTATGTGAAAAATGCTCTGACTTCCAGAAAATAAGATACAGAAAGTTTATTTTTAGCATGAAAGAGAAATATCCTGAAGAATATGACATATTCAGACAAAAATATGACCCTGAAAACAAATACTTAAACGATTTTGAGGATTACATAAGCAAATATTGAGAGTACACCATTAAAACCACTATATATTTTTTATTTATATCCTGTATTAAATATTTATAAAAACACAGACAGAGTCAGTCGGAGTCGCATGCTGAGGGTTCCTGAAAACGCGTTTTTAAAGTAATATAACAACAAATTAACGGTTTACAGGTTTTTCCAATGGGAAGTAGGTACACTTTTTTATTAGGTATTATTTTATGTCAAGCAAGATTAGCAATCGGAGCCTTTTGGCGCCGGCGCCCATACACATCCGCACAACCTGAGGCCACGCAGATGCGCCGCCCTCCTTTTCCTATCCCCCCAATGGGCCACCGGAAACTCATAAGCCGCACGAAACGCGACAACATAGCTGTCACTTGACGCCAGTGTTATTTGAGAGGTCGTGCCGGCTGTAAAGCAGCATGGTACGACCTCTTGCTGAGGCAGTGCCATGCTGCTTTACCCTAGAGCTACGCTAATGGCTACGCTAAATGATTGGTTTTAATGCTTAATCGGTAAGTAGTAAAGCTTAGGAGCGCCATCTGCCCACCTAAAATTAATTTGTGGGGGGGATCGTCCGCCAGCGACCGTGGAGTCGACGAGCTCACGGCCTTCTGGCGTTGAGTTGGTCACTGGCTGGTATGCGCCGTGTCATCATTGGATGGAATCAAAAGAGCATACTCATAATTGAAAGGCCGTGAACTATAGAAATATTAAGAACTTATTTCAAATATCTGTGCCGGGAACGCACCTGCTAATGATGTAGCGTGTGTCTATGGATATAGCTTATCACTTACCACCAGGAGAAACGACTGTCCGTTGTTTCTTCTATAAAATTAATAATAATAAAAAAGCTAATGATCATAATATGACCCCAATAATAGGGACAAACTTATTCGTAAGAATATTGACATTTTAATTTTTAGCAGTGTACCTTTCGTTATTATAATATGCAAAGTAAGTTAACCACATGAATGGAATTTTAGTATGTTATTTTTCATCATATATTCTAACGAACTGGGATAGGAAGACACGATTAGTAAAAATTTCCCCGTTAGATTTTCATTCCAAAGAAGTGGCCATTTTTTTTTGCTTTATGCTAATTATTCCGGAGCTATATTATGTGTTATGTACAAAAACGATAGTACCTAGGTAACACTGAAAATGTTTAGAAAATGAAAAACGGCTTAATGTAGAAAGTTGCCAATACTTTTATTGTTTTTCGAAGTAATCTCCGTTTCTTTCTACACATCGTCGCATTCGATGGAACCACTGAAAAAGCAGTGGGCCCATTCTGCCTTAGGAGTCTCTTCTATGGCATTTTCGTACGCTTTCACCGCATCTTCAGGGCTCGTAAAGCGAATACCTCGAATTTTATCTTTAGTTCTTGGGAATAAATGAAAGTCGCAGGGCGCCAGGTCAGGACTGTAAGGCGGATGACTCATTATCTCGACACCTGCCATAGTAAAATATTCAACAGTCCGTTTTGCGGAGTGCGCTGAAGCATTGTCGTGGTGAAGGAGGATCCTGCTTCGAGGGCGCTGCTGTCGAATTTTTTCCAAGACAACAGACAAACAGCGATTGACATACCAGTTTGCAGTAACTGTCCTTCCATCTTCTAGCACAACTGTCGCGAAATGACCTTTCCAGCCAAAGAATGAGGCTCATCTTTTTTCCTTGACTTCTTCCTTTCTTTACCTTAGTTGGCCGATCCTCGAAAGGAAACACCCACTGAGCTGATTGTCTTTTGGTTTTGGGTTCGTAGCAATATATCCAGCTTTCATCACCTGTGATGATGTCAAATACAGCATTTGAGTTACCGCCGTTGAACTTATCTAACATTTGGCGACACCAGTCCATGCGGAGGCGTTTCTGGTCGTCGGTTAAAGTATGGGGAATCCATCTGGTACAAAGCTTCCTGACGCCTAAATGTTCGTGTAATATATTTTGAACTTGACTCATACCAATGCCTAGGCTTGCCCGTATCTGCTGATAGGTCACTCTCTTATCTTCCTCTATCATGCGTCGCACAGAACTGATGTTATCTTCAGTAGTCGCTGTTAAAGGACGTCCCTCACGCGGATCATCACTGAGATTGCCACGTCCACGCTTAAACTCGTTAAACCAATTGTAAATAGTGGCACGAGATGGGGCTACATTAAAAAATGCTAATCGCAGCCTATCATAGCTTTGTTGTTGAGTAAGCCCACAACGAAAGTCATAATAAATCATTGACCGAAAATTTTCTCGCGTTATGTTCATTTTCACGTGTAACAAGAGTTTTAGATTTGCCGCCAATTCACAAAAACAAATGACAAATGAATGCAATATACTACATTAGGTTACCAAAGAGTTCTAAAATTGAAATTCAAAAAAAGTTTTCATTTTCAATGTTTCTAACTGGCCAGTTCTAAACATTTTCAGTGTTACCCACGTAATGCTACTTATCTAGCAAATTGGGAAAAATCATGTTATTTACTTGCGTAGTTTATTTTATCTAATTTATACACATATGACACTTTAGTCCTTCCGCGACCACCGCGACCGCGGTTGCTGTAAAGTATCCGAAACGTCGGGATTGTAAAAAACTTAATAAACCACGATAAAATCCGTAAAATGGTTTCATTATAATGAGTGAAATTCGCATAATAATTAGAAAACAATAAATAACTGTGTTTAATATACAGTTAAATCCTCTTTAATTTTTATTGTAATGTCTAAATATAATATTGCAGTGCCTTTAATGTCAATATAAGCAAGCAAGTGCGCACTTAGCAAATAAAAACTACCCTTGAGACGTATTTCGTGTAATAAATGCACATAATTATAATAATTATATCACCAACCAGATATTTTATTTGACCTACACGGCGATGGTCATTCGACCCTTTTTTATAATTGTATACAACTGATTATACAACGTATAATACGGCATCAGCTAACCTTATATCTTGTTGGGAGTCTCCACTCGCATGAGCATGATCGTTGCAAGGGAAAAAGGTAAGTCTCATGTGTGCTACTTAGTTTATTAAATTTTTTAAATACATTATTACTACAAAATAAATTTATTAAATTTTTATAGGAGACAAACGGACAGTTAGTTCACTTGGTGATAAGTTATAATTTTTTTTCTTTTCATTCAAAAGCATTAGCTACAAAGCTATTAGCCATAGAAAATACAATATTTAGTCTGCAATATGGAGAAACGGCGGGGAACCCCAAGGAGCGCGGCTTCGCTCCTTCAGTCCCCATCAATCAACTATCACTTCCCACTGCATCCACCCAGAACAGTCCCCCACAATATTCACCAACCAATCACAATATATACAGATTGAGTTTTTAAAACAAACAATATAGAAAACCTCTCCGAATGAACAAAATACAAAATAACAATTAATTAACTGGGAACCGAAAAAACCCAACCGCACGCCATGATACTTCCCGCCGTTCGGATAAATGATCACCGATATCTATAGATACCTGCTACATGAAAGTTTTTTTCTTGAGAGTCCAATCCCTACGAACCAAAAACTATACCAGTAATAAGAGCTAGATTATTGACGCTCAGAGTAGAGCAAAACAAGCTCGTAGTTTTGTTCTTGCTCAAGCGATTATAATTTGCATGCCTTTGAGAAGTTTTAATGATCAAGATAAACTTTTTTTATATTTTGTCATTGTTCATACCGTACTCCAATATGACTGGATTGGCAAACTTTGCGGTATTTGCAGGGCCGGATTTAAATTTGTGCCGCCCTGGGGTACTGAAGAAAATGCCGCCCTATGACTTAAATTTTATTTTAATAGTTTTGATATCTTATTTTTTAATAATTAGAATAACTAATTGATTGCAGGAAATTTATTATGTATTATATAGCATTTATGTTTTATTTATATTTATTCTTTATTTACTCATATATTATATATTATTTATTATATACTATAGTAATATAAATCTTAGAATTATAAGTTTTGCACTAAGAACGACTTATATTAGTATTGCATAATTTTTTTCACAGGCAAACTCGCCTAACTTTTTGAATTGCAAACTGGTCGATTAAATCTTCACAATCTAAACGTTGAAGCACATCTGATTCTATGCATAGAATAGTTAAGCTATTGAGTCTTTTTGCACCCATTGTAGCAATAACTCAAATTTCCTATATTATAATATTATACAACATTTTAATGTGATACATAATACTTGAATTATATTTCTTGAAAGATAAAATGTTTATTAAAAAGAATTAGTTAATTATATATTGTATAGAAAATTTTATCTCACTTTCCAAATTTTGCCGTCCTAGAAAATTTGCCGCCCTGGGCACTAGCCCCGTCTGCCCCTAGTATAAATCCACCACTGTTAATTTGCGTGTAGAATTGTAGACATAGTAGTTTGCGTAGTATATTATTATATATATTTTGAATTTATAGAGAGAGCCAACCCGACGCCAGGAGGCCGTGTGGTCGCAGACTGCACGGTTGGCGGGGGGCAACCCCCCACTTTAACAATTCAATAGTGAGCCAAATGGGCTCACACTAATCCGACGAAGCATTAGGGCCTTTGGGCCATTAGCATAGATCATTCCGAAAAAGAAAAACAAACTTTGAGTTTTCCGCAGTATCGCTGGCTCCATCTCCTCACCTCGATGAGTCCACCCGGTAGGAGTAGTAAGTCTGGGGTACCACTTCACCCGCCATGACGCGGCACAGACCCGCCATTGAAACAAACCAGACGACAGGTGGGCGTGTGGTCAAAGACTCCACGATTGGCGAGGGGCAACCAATTACCACCAATCACAATACCAAAAAAAACTAACATATAAAAAATTATAGGTGATATAATATGTGGCGGACCAATCAGCGCCACAATCCTGAATCACGCTATCGAAGTTCCACAGCTCGTTGCTATACATATAACAGCTGAATTGATAGCAAGTGGGCTTCGGCCTGGTCGAGCATACTATCTCGCTCGGTCGGAGATCTCCCTTTACAACTTTTCTTCTATATGCCCACATTGGTGACCCGGACGTGATGGCAGTTTTTGGTATATCCTCTGGATTAATTATTATTATTATTAACAGCTATCTGATTATATGCCTTTACAAGGTCAATGGTGGAGAATATTGAGCATCCTGACAACTGGTATGAAAAGTCGTGTATATGACGTATAGGATATCCGTCAGGTATCGTCCTAGCATTGAGGGCTCGGTAGACTCCACAGGGTCTCCAACCATCGTCCTTCTTCTTGACTAAGTGAAGAGCAGAAGACCAAGGACTTTCTGAGCGTTTGGCAGTACCGCTTGTCAAACGCTCAGAGAGTTGCTTTATATATAGGGAAGAGCGACCGATATTTTCTTTTGATATCGTGTTGACAGAGAAAGAATTATCAAGAATTTTAAGGAACTGCTTCTATTGTAGCAGACTAAATATACATATTTTTTCCAAATAATTATGCGCGCTAGATTAATAAGATTTTTCGTAACCAAATTGCTAAAGATTACCCTATACCAGTGCTATCCTAGTCACGTTTGGAAACATGTCTATGGAATTTATCCGGCTCTATCCTCTTCATTTAGCTCCCTTTTAATAACCACTAAACCAGAGAGTAAAATCTATTTGCTTTAAGTAACATCTGTATAATAAAATTGTTTATTTTGCTTGCTATTTATACTCATGGTTGGTGATTATAGAATTATGTATTTAAAAGAGATACAACGAACTTATAATGTTGTTTGGAATTTAAGTGTATAAATAAAAACTGTTATCAGCAGGGGTCATTTAATGTTGTTGATAGGAAAGTTTTCATTGCGTTTAAATTTATCTTTAACGTTTGAGAACGTTGCAGGGTTGTGTACCTAAAACGTGAGAGTGAGATTTGAGTGCGTCTATGTTTGTTAGATATTTATATATTTAAATATTAATGCGTTACAAGATTTTGTTTCATATTAGATCATAGATATATATGTACTACGTACTAGATTTCACGTTCCGAACACTCACTTTATTCAACTGAACTGTACTGCAGTCCGTACACCTTACTTTAATGTGATTTTGACAGTCGACATACAATAGTAGTCTTTGGTCGACATTGAAGCATGCGTGGGTGCGTACGGAGCAGCGCTAATAATATGAAAATTAAAGCCAAAGTGTGAACCTGTTTGTCTACTTCACTATTTATTTATTTATATAACTATTAATAAATTTAGAAATAGAGAATAAATTCTAATTAAGTTTTGTACGTACAAAAGCTGTGTCAATTTTGCCTGCGGCGTAAAATCTATAGAGAGGACATGTTGTTACACTACGTTGAAGAAACGCGTAAGTTCTATGACGTTTTAAGCGCGAGAAAAATATACTAGATAAGCGATCTAGCGCTGTATGTTTTTATGGTTTGGTTAGACGAAATAACTAACGTTTTAGCGCTGCAGCGAACTTTAGTTTTAACTATAAATACTGACAAGTATTTGAACAAATTGGTTATATGAACGTGCGTGTCTATCAGTTGAATATAAGTCTATGATATAGATGGTATTTTTTTTATAGAATAATCTTACTAATATTATAAACTAGCTGTTGCCCGCAGCTTCGCCCGCGTTAACTTAGATGTAGAGCCGTAGGAATTTATTTTATAAAATGAAGTGATTAATACCGTATTTTTGTAAATAGCTTTCACATTACCGCTTTATAATTGCCAATTTTTAAAGTATTAAATTGGATATACAGTTTGGCAAAAAAGAGTATGGAAAAAATGAGGGCGCCACTTTCACTTAGGTCTCATCATAATACGGAAAATTAGTAAGATAATTTAATCAAATCGTTAAAATTAAATGTGAAACACTAAACGTTACTCGAAATCTAGTATTCGTCGGTTATTGTTAACATCATAAGTTTCAATTTAGTAAAATATTTAGTTCCACTTGTCACCGCGTCATACTCTTTTTTGCCAAGCTGTAGGTAGTATGTTATATTTAAGTAATATAGAATATTATTCCATCGCGGGCTTTTCAGTAGGCATATTTAGGATACACAATTCTACCATACATTGATACAATAATAATTATTATTATCCTAACTTTCGGAACCGGGGCCGGGCCCGGCTCGTGCGCGAGGCGCGGCATCTGCACGGAGCGCCCGGCTCGCGCGGCTCGGTCGAAATCACGGTGTCGCATTATTTTGATTTTGCTATATCTCCTAAGATATGCATTTCATTTGCATGGTGTAAACGGGAAAAACATACTTCATGAAATGGTCAAGCTAACTAACATTTTTTAAGTATTAAAATGGATATAGTATGTTATTGCGGACTTTTTTGTAGATCTTTCTAAGGTGTACAATAATGTAGTACAATATTTTGATCTATCTGTTAGGGTTCATCCAGCGTTTGCAATGTAAGTGCAAAAAATGTGTTTATTTACGACATCACATTAGAAACCTCTAAAATTATCAGTATTTATCTACTATATTATTATTTATATTATACACATAAACCATCCTCTTGAATCATTCTATCTATTTAAAAAAACCGCATCAAAATCCGTTATGTAGTTTTAAAGATCTAAGCATACAAAGGGACATAGGGACAGAGAAAGCGACTTTGTTTTATACTATGTAGTGAAGAAAAGAAGGAGAAACAACCAAAAACGATAAACTAATTATATTATTATCTAATACCTACTTTAAACTTATATCTAAAAACTACGTATCTATCTATTTTTAAAATCTGCAGCGAGTTTATTGCGTGAAGAGTCGTTAAGAACCACGTCCGTTCGCATTAAGAGTGACAATGTGAGTGAAGTCGGCGCGTTTTTTTTTTTTTTTTTTCGAATTGACCTATGCTATGGTCCAAAGACCTTTATGCGAAATCGGAAAAGTAGGAGAGCTGATGGCTTCTACCTAAAACAGTTAAACGGGAGGGTTACCTCCGCCAGCCGTGGTGTCAATGACATCGCAGCCTCCTGGCATCGGGAAGAAGAAGTCGGCGTGTGAGCGCCCTCGCCTTTTTATAGATGCAGCGGATGGCCGTTTCGCGCGTTAAACAAAAATCAACCGTATAGCCGTACCCATACCGGCGCGGCGAGATTTGAAAGTTTTATTTCATCTATATCTTGTGTGTTTATAAACCGATTTCTATAATATTTTTTTTATAAAATAGATATTAAAGTGTACTTTTTGAATATGGGAGTTTGATAAAGATATATCTATGTGAAATACAATATATTTATGCATTTAATACAATTTGAAGAAATGCTTACGATTAAACACATTATTGTGGCTAATTTATAAAAGATAGATATATACTATTGAGGACTTTTTTGTAGATCTTTTAAAGACCATCATCTTTGTAATACATACTTTTGGTGTATGATCAACGTATGCGAGGATAACAGCTCGAAAGCGCATTTTCATCCGACTTGCTTCAAATTTATCGTCACTGCTCAGCTCCTATGTGTCTTAGCGTTATGTTATATAACCTATAACCTGCCCAGGAGTATGGACTACAATCGTACCAAGTTTTGTTAAAATCCCTTCAGTAGTTTTTGACCCATGCGTGCATATACAGACAGACAGACAAAAATTTTACTGATTGCATTTTTGGTATCAGTATCGATCACCATTCATCCTCCAATATTAATTTTGAATATATATTCAATGTACAGAATTGACCTCTCTACAGTTTTATTATAATAATATTAATAATATTATAAATGCGAAAGTAACTCTGTCTGTCTGTCTGTCTGTCTCTTCTTTACACCTAAGCCGCTCAACAGATTTGGATGAAATTTGGCACAAAGATAGCTTGAAACCCGAGAAAGGACATAGGATAGTTTTTATCCCGGAAATCCTACGGGAACGGGATTTATGCGGGTAAAACCCCGGGACTATCTATCTTCTGAACCACGGAACAGATTTGGGTGAAATTTGATATGAAGATACTTTGAAAATTAACATAGGACATTAAATAGTTTTTATCCTGATAATCCTACGGGAACGGGACATATGCGGGTAATGACTATATTCAAAATCACAGAATAGATTTGGGTGAAATTTTGATATGAAGATACTTTGGAACTTAACGTGGGACTTAAAATAGTTGTTATCCTGAAAATCCCACGGGAGCGGGAACTATGCGGATTAAAACCCCGGGACTGTCTATCTTCTAAACTACGTAACAGTTTTGGGTGAAATTTTATTTGAAGATACTTTGAAACTTAACGTAGGACTTAAAACAGTTGTTATCCTGAATATCCCACGGGAACGGGAACTATGCGGATAAAACTCCAGGACTTTTTATCTTCTAAACCACGGAACAGATTTGGGTGAAATTTGATATGAAGATACTTTGGAACTTAACGTAGGACTTAAAATAGTTGTTATCCTGTAAATCCCACAGGAACAGGAGTTGTGCAGCTAAAACGCCAGGACTGTGTATTTGTTAAACCACTGAACCGATTTGAATTAAATTTGATATGGAGATAATATAAAATTGAAACCCAAGGTAAGATGTAATTTTTTTTTATAGAAGAGGGGGCAAACGAACAGTCGGTTCACCTGATGGTAAGTGAATAGCGACATCCACAGACACCCGCTATACCAGGAGATCAGCAGGTGCGTTGCCGGCCTTTTAGATGTGAGTATATAAGTATAACAAGAAGTTTTTTAGATGCGTCGATTTTGACGCGGCTTTCACTGGCAGATAAGGCGTAACTTTGGCCATAAAAAATAAGAAAGAGAAAGGACTTCTCTTTCTTTCAAACTATGTTTGTGCCAAATTTCATCCAAATTTGTTCAGTGGTTTAGGCGTGAAGTAGAGACAGACAGACAGACAGAGTTACTTTCGCATTTATAATATTAGTAAGGATTATTTCAATTGTCCAAATTATAATAATATAATAGTTACTATAAGGAAGTTTTTAATTTTACATAAACATTAAATTCTTATTTAATTGTAAGGCAAATTAATTATAATATATTTGGTGAAAGAATTATTTCAATAACTTAAAAAATGACAAAACCAATCAACTTTTATTGAATCCCGAACGCGTGGAACATTAATTGCTCTATGACGTCACAAGTCTCCGCAGGTCAACGGTATGGCTAAGCGAGCGAGTCACGGCCCGTGTGTAAGACGTGTGAGGTCAGAGGCCGTGCGCCGAGAAGTTTTAAAGCCGACAGGAAAAGTATCATTTATGGAGATAATAAAAAAAAGCAATGGGCTTATTATGTGTTCTGTGCTATTTATAAAGCATAAATTTAAAAAAATATGGTTACTTCCTTATTGTTTGTTGTCTGCTCTTGCAATGGAAGACCCCTGGCTTTATTTATTTAATACAAAACTTATTTTTGTAAATAATCTTTGTTTATGTCTGAGACATTAATCAGGAGCTTAATACAATTAATAAAGGGATCACTCTGAATTACGTTTATTTTTTTTTACCCAATAGCTTTTGACAGAACAAAGTCTGTGCGGGCAGCTAGTATTATTATAATGTGGTAATTAATGTCTGTAAGCAAGCGACGATAGCCTAGTGAATATGGGCTCGGCCTCTTGAGAGACAGCTGAGAGGTCCGGGTTCGATCCTGACCCCGTGATGCCTAGAAATAGGTATTTCAAAATTTCCACGTGCATCTAAACATGAGACCATCGCTTGTTCACCGGTGAAGGAAACATTGCGAGGGAACCTGCATGCCTGTTGAGATTAAAAGCCCCGTGCCCAGCAGTGGGACAACTAAGGACTAACTAATTTTTAATAAATAAAATTAATATCTGTAAGTTTGGATGTAAGTAATCTTCTCAACTATTCATTCGTTTAAAAAAATATATCACTAGTAGAACTGGATACGGTTGTTAATCTAAGTTACCGCGGGCGAAGCTGCGGGAAACAACCAGTTTACTATATCCCATGAAACATTAAAAAATATATAATCAATATTATTGCAAAAATCTTCATAACTGCATAATGCAGTGGAACAAAAACAATGATGTGACTCGAAACAATATTTACAATAAATAAAAACAACATTAATTTATCTTCAAGATAATGGTAAATTGCCTTGTTGAGAGACTGGTATATAAGGTCCAAAATTATTAATAGTCGAACACTTGGTCTTGTGTTATCTCCCAGTCGTATTCAATAAGGTAAAATACTAAAATTATCTGGTGTTTTAAATAAGTTTTGAATATATAAATAGTGTTTTTCAAGTATTTGTGCTTCCAACTTGTTTAGATCAGGTTAAGGCTTAGATTGTGTTTAATCATTTGAATTTAAGCCTAAAACGAGTAACAAGTAGTTGATAGAAATAAGCATAATAAAAATCATTTTATAATTTGGCAAGTTTTCTAATGTTTACGCGAATTTCACTCATTATAATGAAACAATTTTTACGATTTTATAGCGTTTTATTAAGACTTTTACAAGCCCGACGTTTCGGATACTTTACAGCAACCATGGTCACGGGACGATAAAATCCGTAAAAAACGTTTCATTATAATAAGTTGGCAAGTGTTGTGCTTTTTTTTAAATTAATTAAATACAATTATAACATCATTACAAAACCAAGACGACGTTGCAAGTAATTGTATATTTTTAAAATATAGTCTTATTAGTTATCAAAGCGGCTATTTTTAACCGACTTCAAAAAAAAGGAGGTTCTCAATTCGTCTGTATGTTTTTTTTTTTTTTTTTTTTTTTTTTTTGTGTGTATGTGACACGATATCTCCGCCGTTTGTGAATGGATTTCGATGGTTATTTTTTTGTTTGAAAGCTGGTGTTTCCAATTTGGTCCCATATTAATTTTATTAAGATCTGACAAGCCGTTTTTTAGTTATTCCCAATAATGCCTATTTGGTTGGTTTTGTTTATCTTGATGATATGATAATTTTATTACGTGTCGATGTAACTAACAATTGTATAGGATGCTTTGGTAGCACACCATAGTATGTCGCGGTCATCGTAATCATCATCATCATCACCATCATCACCATCATCATCATCATCATTTATCCATCCACTGCTGAACATGCCTCCTTCAATGAACGCCAAGACGACGAATTTCGGAATCACTAAAAATTAAGAAATAAAAACATTTTACAAAAAATTAAAACCGACTTCAAAAATACTAAACTAAAAAGTAATAAAATAACATTTTCTTTAATTTATTGTTTTAATTTAAAAAAAAAATTAAAAAACCTACCTACCTTGGCTGACACCGACTCCAAAAGTAACTATAATTTCGTGGTAAACGCAAAGTTTGTACATTAGTAGAAGATTAAGTTGATTATATGTTGTAAGCACAAAAATTAAAGAAAATGTTATTTTATTACTTTTTAGTTTAGTATTTTTGAAGTCGGTTTTAATTTTTTGTAAAATGTTTTTATTACTTTAGTATTTTTGAAGTCGGTTTTAATTTTTTGTAAAATGTTTTTATTATTATGGTCTTTTCCATTTATTTCTAGTATCATCCTTGAAGATTGTGTTCTCTTTAGCTATTTATTTTTATTTTTTATTTTTTTACAATTGAAATAGTTACAGGCTACAGATAGACTAACATACAAAATAAAATATAAATAGAAGAATCTTTTAGAACACTGGAGCCCTATTATAACTAAACACAACATTAAAAATCGATTCATTTTAGTGTCTATTGATAAAACAACGAAGCATGAGCATTTGTTTTAAAAGACGCCTACTTATCAAAGTGCTTTTGTAAAACTTTATCAATTGTCTTATTCCTCAGATCAGTCATTATAAATCTGTAGTTAGGGTTAGATATAAGAATTATTTTGTTTTGTTTAATTAGCTGTAAGTAGTAAGAATCCTACGCTCATAATGTTATTTATTTATACATTTTATATACTAAAAGTGACACCAAAAGTAAGTTTGTAACCAGCAGCCGTGGACCAGCGCCTCCTCCCCTGGTTTCGAGGAGACTTGCATCTGAAAGCGGAATGAATAAAGAGCACTTTTGATTTCAGGTCCGAAATGAAATTATTCGTTGTACTTTTCGCCGTATTGGCGTTGACTGCTGCTGACAAATATTCAACGGAGAACGATGACTTGGATATGGACGAACTCGTAAAGAATGTTGATGAATTCAAATCATTCTTGGACTGCTTTATCGATAAAATTGAATGTAAACCCGTCCCAGCCCAGTTTAAAAGTAAGTGTATTATTGAAACTGCTGCAAACAGCTGCACACAGCTGGATTTTTTTTAAATGAATGCCAAGATAGCCGATCCCTCGCCAGATCGTCATCTCATCTATTCAGCTGGAAAAACTGCTTAATAATAATAATATCAACCCTTATATGTCCCACTGCTGGGCCCGCTCCTACTCGAAATCGGGCTAGGAGGGTGTTGGGTCATAGTTCACCGATGCGCTGGCCCAATGCGGGTTGGTGAACTTCACACACCTTCAAAGATTCATCTCATCAACCAAACAGGTTATCTCACGATGTTTCCTTCACCGGTGAGCAAGCGACGGTCCCATGTTCAAGTGCACGTAGTTATTTAGAAAAACCCATTTCAAGGCATCAATGGGGACAGGATCGAACCTGGACCTCTCACACAAGAGGCTCATATCCATTAGTGACTAGATTATCGTCGTTCACTAAACTGCATAAACGAGATAATTGTCTTTTTTCGGAGCTATTTCTTCATTGCCTACACGTGCATAATGCTTACGAAACTGAAGTGTGTTTGGTATTTTGTTTCGTTATGTGCTTGAAATAGGCAGAGTACCAGATAACATTCTAGAAAGATTAACATCGCCCATATTAACGAGCCTATCTGAGAAATACCTTAGTGTCCAGCCTCAGGTCGTCTATCCTCAGAAACAAGTTGATCAATCTGCATGTAATGATGGCACTGCTTGTCTGTTCTTTTCGAAATATAGCAACACATTATATATTTTTACACAAACGTATAATTGCATACTCCTTTTTTCTTGATTTCCGAGTTATAATCTAGTTTTCAATGCCAGTAATTACAACGACTGCAATGCGTTCTATTTTTGAATCACAATAATCCGAAATAAAACCAGTGTAGACAAACAGACTGAAGTTTCTAGGTTTTTAGTTTTTAATCGTGTGAGCGCTCATTCCTTTGACGTTTATTATTTTTAACCGACTTCAAAAAAAAAGAGGAGGTTCTCAATTCGTCTGTATTTTTTTTATGTATGTGACACGATTACTCCGCTGTTTGTGAATGGATTTCGATGGTTATTTTTTGTTTGAAAGCTGGTGTTTCCAATTTAGTCCCATATTAATTTTATTAAGATCTCTCAAGTCGTTTTTTAGTTATTCCCAATAATGCCTATTTGGTTGGTTTACTTTACCTCGATGATGTGCTCATTTTATTACTTATCGATGTAACAATTGTATAGGATGGTTTGGTAGCACACCATAGTATGTCGCGGTCATCGTAATCATCATCATCCTTTATCCGTCCACTGCTGAACATAGGCCTCCTTCAATGAACACCAAGACGACGAATTTTGGAATCACTAGTAGAAGATTAAGTTGATTATAAGTTGGAAGCGCAAAAATTAAAGAAACAGTTATTTTATTACTTTTTAGAATTGTATTTTTGAAGTCGGTTTCAATTTTTTCTAAACAATTTATTAGCTACTAGTTGTTCCCCGCGGTTCCCATTCCTGTAGGAATACGGGAGCAAAGTATAGCCATGACATAATATGACACTCACTGATAATGTAGATTCATTCAGGGAAATAATTTTTAAAATCAGTTTAGTTTTTTAGGCGTGAAATCATAACAAATAAATTCACATTTACGTTTGTGTTTGTAAAATTTCGGCATAATAACACATCTTAATTGTTATTATGCCGAAATTTTAAGAGTCGATAATTTCCAAAATCAAATCAAATCAATTTTTTTTATTCAAAATAGTACTAATTAAGTAATACAGTATCTTTTTGAACGTCAATTGAATCTACCTCCGGTTCCAAGGTAAGCCCACTGAGAAGAACCGGCGAAACAAACTCAGTGGAACTAATCTTTTCAAATAATATATATTTTATAACAATTTTTTTTACTCTTTAACAACTTTTTTTAAAGAACATATAGCTGATTTAAAACACCGTCGCTACACTAAGTCTGCCATCTGTGAACATAGTCTTGACAAAGCTCGCCATTATAATTTATCAGATTTGATAAACCACAAGTCCTCGCAAAAGAACACAGATTCCAACCAAGGATGATCCGTGAGGCTATTGAAATTAAAAAACATCCTAATTTCAATAGAGAAGATGGCTGGCTTCTACCACCTGCTTGGGATCCCATTATTAAAATTATCAAATCAAAATCCAAGCATAATATGTCACAGATTAAAGATACAGTTAGCACTTTCTGCGTAGATAGGACTGACCAAAATATTGATGTATCATAGGGTAGTTTCGAATAACTTTGTAATAATAGGACGTATGACACCTCAGTCCTCCCGTGACCATGGTTGCTGTAAAGTATTCGAAACGTCGGGCTTGTAAAAATCTTAATAAACCGCGATAAAATCCGTAAAAAATTGTTTTATTATAACTTTTTTTAATTTTTTATGGAGAGCTTTAGAACGTTTTCTGGGATCCTATTTTTTTTAAAAGAATTGCTTACTTTTGAAAGTCTAATCAGTGGTACATCTAACCTGTGTCTAAAACGTGTATCCCTACTATGAATATCACTTTTCTTACAAAATTCATTTATGTTTTTCGGGACATACAGTAAATTTTCTAAGATGTATTCAGTCAGAATTCCTATTTCTTTAATTTTTTCTCTCAAAGATGAATAGGGAGGCAACTTGTAAATTGCACGAATAGCCCACTTCTGCAGCACAAAAATGTTGTTTTTGTCGGCAGCATTTCCCCATAAAAGTATGCCATAAGACATAATGCTATGAAAGTAGCTAAAATATACTATTCGCGCTGTATCTTCATCAGTAAGCTGTCTTATTTTTCTCACTGTTTCTCTGAGTGAATTCGCCAATTCTATTCGCCAATTTAGTTATGTGGGGACCCCACTGCAGCTTAAAATCTAAAGTTATTCCTAGGAAAACTGTAGAGTCCACCAATTCCAAGTTTTCACTGTCTAAGAGTACATTGGTTTGCAGTTGCTTTTGCATTTGGCAAGGAAAATTTAATGCATTTAGTTTTTTTACTATTTAAAAGCAAGTTATTAACGCTAAACCAATGTACCATCCTCGAAAGTGTGTTGTTTACCTCGTCATAATTCGTTTATTGTCGTTTCATTTTAAAAATAAGTGAAGTATCATCAGCAAACAACACTACCTCTTGACTATCTTTAACTAGGTAAGGTAAATCGTTAACATAAACTAGAAAAAGAATGGACCTAGAATGGACCCCTGTGGGACCTCCATCTCTATTTTAGTCCCGGATGATCTTTTACCATTTACCTCGACCTTTTGAGTCCTGTTGTTAAGATAGGAATTCAAAAGATCCAGTGCTGTACCATCTATCCCATAGTGGCATAATTTCCTGATCAAGGTCTCATGCTGTACACAATCAAACGCCTTGCATAAGTCACAGAAAACTCCAAAAGCATCACGTGACTCCTCCCAGGCCTCATAAATGTGGTCAATTAAGTTAACGCCAGCGTCTGTTGTGGAGAGACCCTTTCTAAATCCGAATTGTTTTTTGTGCAGTAACATATTGGTTTCAAAGAAATATAGTAACTGATTTAACATAATTAAAAAAAAAAAACTAAATGAGGGGAGTATTGATATTGGTCGAAAGTTTGTAACATCTGATGTACTGCCAACTTTAAAAAGAGGCAAGACTCTACTATATTTCATTAAGTCAGGAAAAACGTCATTATCAATACATTTATTAAAAAATGTTGCTAGATGGGGTGCAATTACATCAACTATGATATTGCCCATAAATATATATAGTATAGTATTTTTATTGTTTAATAAGTTAAATGCATTTAAAATATCTTTGGGTCCTATCTCTTTAAACTTAAAGTTAGCTTCACATTGTTTGAAATTGGTTTTAAGGAATGATTCGGCAATTGTAGGACATGAGATTAAATTTTTTGTAGTCGAAATCGGGATGTCAGAAAAGTATTTTACAAATACTGTCGCAACTTCCTCATCAGACTTAATTATTCTATTTTCAATATTTAAATTAAATTCAGAGCTACGACTACCGACTCTCCCAGTTTCATCCTTTATTATGTTCCAAGTAGTTTTAATTTTATTGTTTGCGTTTTTATTTTTTTCCTTAATATAAAGCGATTTAGCCGCGATGCAAACTTGTTTGAATGTTTTTGAATACATTTTGACATACTGCTTAAATGATTGATTTTGATTGTATGTCCGTTCTTGGTAAAGTTAATTTGCGTCTACTATTGTGGATTCCTGCTGTTGCCCAATCATTAAAGGCCTTTTTATTTGTGGAACTGACTGTTCCGGGTCCATCCCCGGGTGAATGCGCAACGCATTTCCACTGCGTCAAAAAAAAAAATTTTTTTATTTAATTTTGAACAAATCAATATATATCAATCAATATATATATTTTCATTTAATATATTATTATTACTAACTAATGGGCTAGACATTTCCTCTATTGTCTTATAATCTAGTTTAAACTATTTGGAACGTATTCCAAATTTGTAAAAATGTTTCTTTTCTTATATATGAACAGTGTCTGTTCAAATAAAACAGTGGTCGGATAAGCCAAATACTTGGCTGGACTTAAAGATAAAAAATATAATAGCGAAGCTGCTATTTGTCGCTTATAAAATTTTGATAGGTAATACCTATCAGATGTCAAATTATTACAATTATTATAATTTAAAATGTTGTTAATGTCAATTATATTTATTACTAGCTGTTGCCCGCAGCTTCGCCCGCGTTAACTTTTATTTACGGACGTATCCGGACCGATGATCATTATTTTTCTACTTTCTTGCTATATCTCTAAAGGGAATAAGGCTGTGTTTTTTAATGTAAGCTCCCAAGCGGCTAAAACTTTTCCACTCTCACAATAATTATACAACTATTTATCAATTCCTTAAACGTAAACCTTAAACTCCGTCTTGGTAAATTATATACTATGTATAACCTGCCTCAGGAATTACTCTATCTCATGTTGACAACAGCATGAAAATCCATTTAGTTTGTACCTAGTTGTACAGATAGACAGACGTGAGGAAGGACTTTGTTTCATATAATATTTTTTGTTTTTATATTATTTATGTTTTGTTTTATATTCTCGATCGGCGCTGCTTTCGCGTGCTCTTGTTTCAGTAATGCTCTCTCGCATGTGGTTTAACCGGGGCTCTCGCTCCTCAGCAGATTCTTGTGATCCAACTAATCTAATTCGCTTAGCGTATTTCGATGTAGCAGAAAGAGGAGTTTTCTTTCTGGAAGGCATCGTGTTATAACCGTATTAAAAATATAGAAATCTACTAAAACATAATCGTCGTCGTCTGGGTGATCCGGTGTGAGAGCTGTGGACGTCCGCACCAAGCCACAACGGTGTGCCATCTGGCACTCTCCTCTGAAGACAGGGGGGTGACATCCCCTCCCCCTACTCCGCTTAAGGTACCCTGAACACATAAGGGTGCCTTATAGCCCGGACCCGGCGGATCCCCCGATAGGCCATACACAGGTCCCTCACGGTGGTGCAACCGCCTGTCGCCGCCATGCTCTCTTGCGAGAAGAGGCGCAAGTGCGCTCTCTCTCCCGCTCCGCCTCCACCTTCTGCGACATCACTACCTTGCAGAAGGTGAGTAGGCGGTACTCTCCTTCTGCAAGGTAGTGATGCGCTCTCACTGTCAGTCATCGCTCGGATGACCGCAGAAAGCGACAGGTCTGCGCCAACTTCAGCGAAACAGTCTTAAATAGCTATACTTTATTTTGTTGTTTGTTAAAGTGCGCGCTGAAAAGCACAGTTGCAAGCATACAATTTCTAAAATGTCTAAGAATAATAATATGAAGGAACCCTCCCCGCTCGAAACGTCCGCCCGCAATAACAGTCAAAAATGTATGATGCGTCATGCGATACGCGCGGCCTGAGGCTCTGAGTTCTGACATTAGCTAGGTGCTCGCGGGGCTGATCCCCGGCCCCCGCCCGTCGCTTTAAGCCAAGTTTGACCTTCGGCCCTATTGTTACAGCATAAACTCCACTGCGGTTGACGTAACTTACGACAAACTTATTATATATGTTGGTACAGTAACCATGTCTAGGGATCGAACCGCAAAAATAAGTTTGATTTTAATGTGTATAAAATACCGGGATAAAAAGTACCCAGCGTGGTGCCCCGGATAGTAAAGTATAATTAAACCAAGTTTCATCATAATCGAACCGGTAGTTTTTGTGTGATGCTTGAACAAACAGACAGACAGACAAAAAAAATTCTAAAAACATTTTTGAAAAAAAAATTTTAGCGCAGTTTTTTAAAAACAAATATCAGCTTCCTACTCCTTCTATCCTTCTATCCTTCTATTACATAAAGCCCCGATATGATGTTTAAAAGTAAGATTTTCGTCTATCAATACACCTAGGTATTTAATTTTATCTGTAATTTTGATTGTTGGACATGCACATTCGGTAGCAGGCGTCGCGGAGTCTTGTGAAAACGCTAGTTTTGGGATAAATTTGAATAAAAAAATTAAGAACTTGAGGTTTTAAAAAAATAGCACGTTCTCTGTAGTATTGAAAATTAAATATTTCCATATAAAAATTATGTGGCAACTTACTACTACATACTTTATTAGTTTTTATTTTAGCCTGTTTTCAGTATTTTTTTATGATGTAGTAAAGTACATCTCATCTTGTAACCAATTAGTACATCCTTTAGACAATATCTTTAGGTGTTTCTGATATTTTTTGTGAGACCGTTATTTCAATATCTCAAAAATTTGACTTGGCAAACTATTTCTCGTTTCGCCTGCGGTGACTCTGATAACGAGACTGTCACCTGTAGGTATTTGCGAATCAATACTAGAGCATACGTCAAGAAAAGAAGAAATTGATATTTGAAAGGACGGTAATAGACCTGCAAATCCATGGAAGATTGTTTGTAGTAAAGCTGTCGCTGATCCCTTATCACCAAGTTAACCAACAGTCCGTTTGCCCCCCCTCCCCCCCTCTTCTATAAAAGTAATAATAATATTTATAAATGTTACCTTATAGAGGACATGGGTGATGCGATCACAACAACGTGCGCCAAGTGCACAGACGCTCAGAAGGTGCAAATGAAGAAGTTCCTGGAGAACACCATCCTGAAGTACCCCACAGAATACCAGGTGTTCAGCAAGAAATATGATCCCGACTCAAAACATTTGGCCGCCCTACAATCAGTCCTCGCTAAAATATAAACACTTAACGCCTTAAAGATTGCTCTCTATTAAATATATATGTTAAAGATTTGTCTTTTATTTATGGGAATAGGCTTAGCGCTAATGATATAATAGATTGTTATTTCGGATGAGAAGAAAGCTAGGCTAGGGGGGCTAACGGTAGGGGTAGTCCGCTTGGGGTACCACTCCACTGAAACAAACTACAAACCTGACGCCAGAAGGCCATGTGGTCGAAGGCTTCACGGTTGGCGGGGGGCAGCCCCCCTCATATAAAAATCAATAGGTGAGCCATTAGGACCAATAGGCCAATCGTTTAGACATTTCGAAAAAAAAGGTTACAGTGTTTTCAACTTTTACTACAAAACATTTTTGACTTTACTACAAGACCACTGTACCCCTTTTATAAGAAGAGGAGACAAAAGAGCAGGGGGAAACCTCACCCCATTGTACTGTCCCAACGTTGGGAGGGGTTGTTCTGTGGTGCGGGACAATCCCCCTGTAGAGTTGGCGTCGGTCCCTTGCGGGACTGGCTAGCCGTCGAGGTGCCAGCTGTTAGCTTAGCTGTTAGCAGATCCGGGCACCTCACCAAAGGCGGCACTGGTGGCACTTGCCGTGTTTTAGTGGGTAGACCGGCATCCAATTACCATCTTTCGGGCGCAGCGAGTCCAACATACCCACCTGGAGAGACCCACTCCCGAGGCGGGATGCCTGAGAGCATTTCCAAAGGTCTATGTTCAGCAGTGGACGGATAGAGGCTAATGATGATGATGAAGACGATGACGACGATGAAATCCTATATATAGAATTTGCTAGAACACTGGATCAATATGAGAATGAATTATTTAAATTCACGGAATATGTCGGGAAGAAGAATGTAAGCCACAATTACAATAGAAATCCTGGGCTGGGAGGCAAAAAACTAAAGCCGGTATTACTATTTCTGCAAGAGCTCTTGTGGCCTTTTAGGCCATGATTTTAATTTATTGTCTAATTTTATATAATCATATCTATATAAGCAGTTATTATTTGTAATAACAGAGTTACATCGATGGTGGTGCTGCTGAGCGAAGTTGGGAAGGCATTCGAGAAAATAGTGGCCTCGGCTCGCTCAGCACCTGGAGGGGGGCCCGGGACCGGGACACTCAGAGTCCCAATTTGGTTTCCGGGCACACCGGTCGACCGTCAACGCCCTCAAATGCCTTCGGGCGGTGACGGGTGAGGCGGAATACAGTGCAGAGGTGGTGGTCGCGGTGTCCTTGGACATCGCGAACGGCTTCAAAAGCCTCCCTCACAGTGGGATACGGGAGGCACTGAATTTCTTCGGAGTGCCCCCGTATCTAAGGAGGCTATTGGAGGTGTAACTCTCCGAGGGGAGGGTAGCCTGCGAGAACCGGAGTGGGTCCGTAAAGTGGTGGCGAGTCGGGTGCGGTGTCCCACAGGGATCGGTTCTTGGTCCGATCCTGTGGGATATCGGCTACGACTGGGTCCTGCGAGGCCACCTCCTCCCCGGGATGGGTGTCATATGCTACGCGGATGACACCCTCGTGTATGCCTGGGGACGAGGCTATAAGGAGGCGGCGCGGCTGGCCAAGGTCGGGATCGACCTCGTGATCAGCAGCAAAGAGAGGTTAGGGCTTCGGGTCAGACCTGAGCCCTTCTCTTCCGCGGGACCGGGCAGAAAGGATCCCCATCGGGGGTTGCCCTCCAGATCGGAGGGGCGAGGGTCAGGATGAGCCCCCATATCAAATATTTGGGGCTTATCCTTGACGGAGGGTGGACCTTCGGCCCACATTTTTAAATGTTGGGACCGAAGGTCGTGAAGGCGGCGAGTGCACTGGGTAGACTCCTTCCCAACCTCGGGGGACATAGCGCCGCCTGGAGGCATCTATACTCCGGAGTCTGCCGGAGTAAGGCGACGTACGAGTCTGCCGGAGTATGGCGACGTACGGTGCACCCATCTGGGCGGGTCAACTTACCGCAAGGAACAAGGCCCAGCTGCGCTGGCATCGGGTCATCGCGGTAAGAGTGATCCGGGGGTACAGCACGGTACTGTGGGCAGCAGCCACAGCCCTGGCCGGTGACCCCCTCCTGGGAGCTCGTGGCTGAGGTTCTTGCCGAGACGCACTGCTATGTCTCGGATAGGAGGTCACTCGGTGAGAGCCTTACGCTGGACGGGATCCTGCAGGTTCGCCGACTAGGGCAAGAGGCGTTAATGCGGAGGTGGGGGAGGACATGGCGCGGCAGCCGTATGGCAAAAGCCATAGCCTGTCACTGAGGTGATCCTGTCTGTTGCCTGCATATCCGAGACCCTCAAGAAGCGGCTGAAGGCGCTCGCAGTGGTTTTAGTTAGAGTGGGCACTCTCAGATGCGAGTCCCTCATTGGGTCAGGTTCTACCCGAAGATCCTGGCTGTATCCATCATCTTTGGATCAGCTTTGCAAGAAAATGTATGTGATTGATTCTCCTGCAAACCTACAGTTGCTACATTAATTGACATTTTATTGCGATTGACATTTCAACCACACGTGTTTAGCCTCTGCATGCACCGCGGTGGAGCTGCAACTTAAAGGCGGTGCCCACACGAGGAATGTGTTTTTCTGACTTGATTGATCTTTACAGAGTTTCTTTGATAGTTGAGAGTCATGATTTGCAACGATTAAACTTTCCTGTGCACTTGACATCATTCATCATCATCAATAAGTATTTCCCTGCGAAAAAAAAGAGTTACATCGACAAAGGCGTATGTATATAATTATTAGAGATTTGTTCTGGATCGTATAGTTTTCATTTCGTCACTAACTTCATTGGTTACGAATCGCTGAGCACATAATTTACACAACTTATTTGATAGCCTTTTTCCCAGTTTTTACCTAGTAAACACGACATTTTTATTATTTATAGCATTATAAAAAATCGCAGGGGTTTATCGAAGAACTTTAAAACCTTCGTTAGTCCATAGATAATAGTTAGTCCATAGAGTACACTCTCCAGATTGTGTTACGAACCGATACGACTTAAAAACCTTCAAGTAAAGACCATGCTCATATTTGTAGTCCGTACGGTGTGTCGAGTGTCTTTGGATGTAGGTGACTACTTAGCTACAACCTTTTTTTCTTTTGCGCTGGAAAATGCTGAAAAAAACTTAGGCATCCCGCTATTCCCTAGGTGCTGCGCCCGAAAGATGGTAAGGCGGACGCAGCTCTACCCACTAAAACTCTGCGAGTGCCACCAATGCCGCCTTTGGTGAGGTATCCCAGATCTGTTGAGTAACAGGGCACCTCGACCAGAGGGGTTGTCCCGTACCACAGACCAACCCCTCCCAAAGTCATGACAGTGCAATGGGGTGAGGTTCCCTTCCTCGCCCCTAATCCCCCCTGCTCTTATGTCCCCTCTTCTTATAAGAGGGGTAAAAAGCAGATCTCTGAGTCAGGAAGGCAGCACCAAAATACCCGGGCGTTCGTAGACGTTACAATTAGCCGTGTACTGTTTGCTTGTAACATAAATAACAATCAAAATACGCAAAAATAATTATACAATACAATGTTGAAATACCCACTTGCGACAGGACTTATACCCGCAAGAGTAGACGTAAATAATACGTAAGCTATCCGTGAAATCCGGCTAAGCGCGAATCATATAAGTATTAAAGGA
Organism: Helleia helle; assembly: GCA_963853865.1. Classification (NCBI taxonomy): domain Eukaryota; kingdom Metazoa; phylum Arthropoda; class Insecta; order Lepidoptera; family Lycaenidae; genus Helleia; species Helleia helle. The sequence continues at coordinate 9,164,676 of OY971433.1, read as the reverse complement.
AAATAAAGCGCCAACTGGTCTACTGCCTTGACATACATATAACTCGATCTGCAAAAGTTTATGTAACTTTAGGTTATGATAACAGGATACTAAAGCGGCATGGATTGAACTGGTAGTATTATTGAAAAAAAAATTACACCCAATAAACTTCAAATAAAAAAAATCATTTTATAAAAATCTTAGCTCGAAGGATCATTTTTGATTTTTTTTCTGAAAAACTGGTTTTCATTAAAATGTGTTTAAAAACACCTGTGGGCTTTTATTTTGTTTATTTCTTCAACGTATATGACGCTTCAAGGCTTATTCTTTTTTTTATGCACAAAGACTTACATCTTGTCTCAGGATAGGCCCACCGCCCAGGCAACATATAAATGAGTTGCCTGGGCTAGTTCCAGGTAAACTAGTTTGCGTTCATAGGCGACGTCGACCACTTACCATCAGGTGGCATACCTGTCAGTTTGCTTATCCAACTTACATGTAACCGAGCAGTCGGAGCCTTTGGTGACTACCGACGCCCATAGACATCCGCACAACCGGAGGTTATGCTGATGCGTTGCCCTCCTTTTCCCTATTCCCCCCAATGGGCCGCTGGAAACTCACAAACCACACGAAACGTGAGAACTATTTCATAACTTGAATTTGTCAAGAGGTAGTGCCTGCTGTTGTACAGCCGAATTGGGCCGGCACGACCGGGGTGGTACCTCTCGCTCACATAACACCGACGTCAAGTGACAGCTATGCCGTCGCGTTTCGTGTGGTTTGTGAGTTTCCGGTGGCCTATTGGGAGGAATAGGGAAAATGAAGGCAACGCATCTGTATAACTTTTAGTTGTGCGGATGTCAATGGGCGTCGGTAGTCACCATAAGGCTCTGACTGCTCGGTTGCCTCCTTGTGACATAAAAAAGAGAAACCTACTCCTTTTTTGAAGTCGGTTAAAATAAGCAAAAAATCGCAGCACGGTCTGTTCTACCCTAGATAGATCCTGACCCAATGTGGGACTCGCACCTGGAAGTGCCCACCCTAACTAAAGCCACTGCGAGCGCCTTCAGCCGCTTTTTGAGGGTTCCGGATAACAGATTACCTCAGCGACAGGCTAGCCCCAGCGAAGGCCAGACTACTCCTCGTAAGGGGGAACTGCCCGGCTGCTACTAAGCAGTCCCCCCGACGTCGTGCATGCGGCATTGTATATTCCTACCACCAGTAATATGTCACAGTTAGTGGTCTCCTTTTCTTGTCATTACTGAATAATATAGAAGAAATGTAAAAGAATGCCTCATTATGGAAAAAATACCAACAATTCATTTATAATTCGTTACAAATTACTACAGCTATTAGTTAAGTAATTAATTAATTTGAATTTTAATGCGTCATTCATTTTAGTTTATACTAGTTATTTTCGGCGGCTTCAGCTGTATCTAAAACAGTCAACAGTTTGATTACTTTTATGCACACAGTTTTCTATTTTAAAAATACTGAAAACTTTAAATACTTAAGCGATGAAGAATTTTCGAATATATGAGAGAAAGAAAACCATGACGATTCATATTTAGTCCCTGTCATAATCTGTACTTTTGTGCCTATTAGTTGTACAAAATAATTTCAATGTTTCACATCTGCCAGGCGTCCCGTGACGGCTCATTTTTTTTAATAAGACGAATAATTAATGTCTAGATCTCTGAAATACCCTTTTTTCCCTTTTCAACCGACTTCCGGTTAAAAATCGGTTGTCTGTAAAGTCGGTTTACTGACGATAGTTGAACGTGACAACGTCATAAGAAAATGGAACGCCTCAGAGCGAGGTAACGCCGCATGCGTCATCTTTTTTCATTCTTGCAGCCGACTCCATCGAATTAAAAGACGTTGTCACGACAAAAAATAAATGTCACTGAAGTTTTCGAGTACGGATGTCACATATCACGGATGAATATATATAATATGTCATGGATAACACTGAAAGAGGTCAATTTTAATACTATATGATATGAAAAATCATTCAAGTTTTAGATCGAATTTTCATTTATCTATATAAGTATCCCTCTTTATAATAATATGGATGTAATGTGTAAAAATAATATTGTTTTATAATTTTAAATTGCGAATCTGTCATGACGTACTGAAAGGGGTATTTGGCCAACAATAACAATACACAATGCTTATCCTCTACCGTTTCGTAAATATTTAGTCCTTATGCGCTGGCTTATGACTGGGAATTTTGTCTTGCTCAATAGTTTCCTGGAAATATCGTATCGTATTTGATAGATTTCGTCAACAATCATGGGTCATGCGTGGTTTTATTCTGGTTGTTGGATGGCCCGTATTGCGAGGCCTATAGGTCCATAATGTAAAGAGCGGGGATGTTTGCTTTGATTGGCACAGCAGTGAAGGTGGTGGCTTAATCGTCATCATATAAAAGCACTGTCGCTTTCTGCGGCGTTAGTTCTTTGGTCCCATACGTCAAAGGTGGGTTAACGACTTCTTGTGTAATGGTGTGTTATATCATTCAGTGATGAAAACTGTGCTGTATTATTAACAATTATAAATTTAATAATAATTTATTATAGTTTAATTATTTTATAATTCATTAAATTATTTAACTTTATTTGCATATGGTACATAAAATTATAGGCTTCGTTAGTTTGATTATTTTAAATTTTGACATAAAAATTAATGCATTTATTTAAGAGTAGCGGGAACGTATTATCATCATTTTTTTAAAAAGTTTGTGCGAGAATAACGCAAAATGTTTGTAAAAAATGAGATAACAATGTGATTAGCCGACTAACATTTAGTTTTTGTATCGTTAAATTTAAACTTCCTTATATTATCCTTTAAAATATTTAAATACAGAGTCAATGAGCAAGGTTTTATTAATTAAGCTAAAAAATAATTAATAACACTTAAGATTTTACGGTTTTTAAAATACATTTTTTAAAACATCCAACTTCTATTTTGAACACACGTTTCTCCACAAACGTTAGGATGATCTTATATAGCTATTTGGAATTATATTAAAAGTAACTCTCTCTAGATGTATATACTTATAATTATCCTGACGAAAAAAGTTTTCTGAATAATTGAAAATAGAAGTTTTCTATTTCTATAATACAACTATAATTTTGAATAGTTAACTATTATATATATTGAACTTGTGAATATACAATATTACTGTAATGTGAATACAACAGGCATTTGGTATTATCGAATCTTTTTTTTTTGCAGTCAGACATCATGAAAGCCTTCGTAGTATTGGCCTGTCTAGTCGTCGCCGTGTTCGGAGCGGACAAGTACAATTCTAAGTACGACAACTTCGACGTCAGCACGCTCATCAGTAACGACAGGTTACTCAATTCATACATCAACTGTTTCCTGGATAAGGGAAGGTGTACTGCGGAAGGAGCTGACTTTAAAAGTACGTGAAATTTTAAATATTATTATTTTGTAATATTAAAAAAGACGTAATTTTTACACGCTTTATATTAACTTCACCTTTATGTATGTTTGTTTGTAACCGACCTTATTTTTTTTTCTTTATTATAATGTAGAGGGATAAGTGTAACCACTTACCTTAGCGTTAATTTAGCATTTCTCCACACAGTGACGAAAATAGTTACCGTATTATTTGTAAAATATTTTTATTGAGATTGATTATCTTTTAAAAACAAGGATTACAGTCATCATCATCAGCCTTTATCCGTCCTCTGCTGAACATAGGTCTCCTTCAATGAACGCCAAGACGACCGATCCCTTGCCACTCACTCCAACACGGACCGGCCACCGCACGGAGATGGTATTCCCACATGGTTAACCCACTTCGTCTACCTAAACGCGGCCTCCACTCTTGAACCTTATTGGCCCATCGGCCGTCCGTTCTCCCGAGAGTGTGACCAGCTCACTGCCCTGATTATAGTGATATTGGTAAATAAATTACACTACAAAATAAATAAGTTATAATCTTCCTTCAACGAATACAATAAAAAAAAAATCAGACCTACGGCAGTTGCGTTCAAATAATCTTGTTAGCTTTATTATATTGGTGCAGTTTCATACGCGTAATTCCCATTCCTGTGGAAGTACTGGGATAAAATATAGCCTATATGCTATTCTGATGTGTAAGCTATATTATTGTAAAGTTTCATCAATATCCATTCAGTAGTTTTTGCGTAAAAGAGTAACAAACATACATCTATACATTTTTACAAACGTTCGCGTTTATAATATTATTGAAATTAAATATAATATAATATAATAAGTTTATACTTGAGCAATGGTTTAAGCCGAGAATCTTTGAAGGTGTGTGAAGTTCACTAACCCGCATTGGGCCAGCCCGGTAAGCGATTCCCGACACCCTCCTCATATGATTTCGAGGAGAAGACCCGGGCCCAGCAGTGGGACATAATATAAGGGTTGATGATAATGATGATGATGAATATGATATGCAGGAGTTTAAATTTATAAACAGTCATATTAATGCATAAGTAATGAAACTTTATTTGACAGTAATATTCTATTGTCGCATTCCATACTTAGAATCTATATGTTCAGGGTTGATGACATTAAATTAATGTTATTCCAAGTACTTGTAAACAATGTATAGACGAGTCAACAGGCTACTGAAGGAGTTATGTATCATGAGGTGGCTCGTCATACCGAGCCTATCTCTACGTGTGTAAAAAAATGTGTGTGATGTTCTTTAAAACCTAGCTTTTTAAGACAATTTATAGCTTTTATATCATAAGGGTTGTGCGCAGTCGGAGCCTCAGGCGACTACCGACGCACATTCACCCCACCCCCACTCATAGGCCACCGGAAATGTATAAGCCGCACGACAGCATAGCCGTCACTTTACGCCAGTATCATATGAGTCAGAGGTACCACCCCAGTCGTGCCGGCCCAATTCGGTTGCAAAGCAGCATGGCACTACCTCTTACTAAATAAGCATCCAATCGATAACCTCTTACTAAAATTGCTATTGTGATATGTGATTAGTGACAATAAGACAAACCAGTATGCTCACTTGGTCCTACAAAGTAATTACGGGATATAAGATCAAGGAAAACTAGGCAGGAAAAGTCATCACATGCAGGAGAATGAAAGAGAGTACAGTTTCCCCAGGTATCTAGTGTTTGCCAATCAGTATATTTGTCGTGATAACAAACTAGCTTTTAGCAAATTCCTCTTTTATTCCTGAAAGTCGATTGTGGAGTTTTGATGACTGATTCATGTGTGGTTGGGACATCAGCAGTCTGATTATGATGACAATTTCGATGCGCTTACTGAAAAGAGGTTAGCGTGACCTTTTCTAGCTTGTGTCAAACACTAAAGTCTAGTAGCGACGCAACCGGTTTTATTTAGTTCATATACGGTTCAAAGGACAACGTAATTATGTGTAAATAGTTATAATACCTAGGATAGGATGTAAGGTATCATTGCCTTTTACTAAATATCGATTTCTCTCACCACCACGGTTCAAGCCTTGTCATGGCGGTGGGGCTCATAAGCTTAAGGTGAACCCAGCACCTTGGACGTAACAAATTGAACCGGAGCTGCTCTTTGTACCCCTCGTGCGAGGATGGGTACTTCACCCAATTGCACTGTACCAAAGTGGTTGTGCTGTGGTGCGGAATGACCTCTTAGTGGAGGTGGTGTCGGCCCCTTGAGGGACTGACTAGCCGTCGAGGTGCCCTGTTTGCTTAATTGATCCGGGGCACCTCACCCAAGGCGGCATTGGTGGCACTCGCCGGGTTTTAGTGGGTAGAGCTGCGTCCTTCTTACCATCTTTCGGGCACAGCGAGTCCCACATACCCACCTGGGGAGTCCCCTTCCCCAGCGAGATGCCCCAAAGCAATTCCCTGCGTAAAAGGAAAATAAAGATATAGATTTCTCTAGGTACTAGTAACAAGGCGGCAAAAGAATATGCGGTTATTTAGGTGGTAGCAGATCGTTGCCACCCATAGACATCCTAATATTATAAATATCACAGTATTTTTAATAGAAGAGGGGACAATCGGACAGTCGTTTCACCTGGTGGTAAGTGATAAGCGACATCCATAGACACCTTCTACATCATTAACAGGTGTGTTGCCTTTCAAATATGAGTATGCTCTTTTCTTGTCATTAAGTCGTGTAGTTGAAAACATAATATCAGTCTGATGTTGGCAAATCCTGAAGGAAGCTAGAACTTAAAAGAAGAAGAAGATATCAAATTTGCTAAATCACGAGGGATTTAGATTGGAGTTGCCAAAATGTCGTTACAGAATATAACTAAGGTATTGCTTGTGAAATTGGTCATTTGTGATCCTATAATTAAAAAATGACAAACAATACATTAATTTATGTATGTTTTTATAGAATAGGATAGATGTTAAGGAATTTATCAAGGGTTTTTCTAACTCCTCGTCTACATGTTTGCACACAGTTTAGTACATTTGACGTGCTGTGTTTATTGATCAATTCACATATAAATTCAACTCAGGCACTCGATAACTTGTGCTCATGGCTTGCACAAACGCCGAGGTCAAGGGTATGGTATCAGCCAAACAGCTTTGCACCTTAAGTGTTTAGGTTATGAGTCATTTTAAAATTAAGCATTGAAATTATAATCTAAGAATGCTACATAAAATACAACTTCTAAATTCTCTTTTCTTCTTTTGTTTTAGAAGCCCTCCCAGAAGCGTTAGAAACAACCTGCGGTAAATGCACAGACAAGCAAAAAGAAAACATCAGAACTGTTGTGAAGACCATCCAACAAAAGCACCCAGACCAATGGAAAGAACTCGCAAAGAAGAACGACCCCACTGGAAAATATTTGCCCAGCTTCGAGAAGTTCATCCACGAAAGCTAAAGTACTGACTATGAATAAGGAATTATACATTTAATTAATCCTATAGATTTTATACGTACAACAACAGTACAACAACAAGAGTATTGTAGTATAAGTACAATAACTGAAAAGCCAATTATCAATTAATAATTAGAGTGACCTGGAAAGAAAAATTAAAATACCGAAACTTGTGCGTCCACTCCAAACGAATTTTATTGCACATGATTAAATAGATTCATTTGAGATATTTCTTGGATTTGTAGGTCTCGAAGAAATAATTTGATCTCAGTACATAAAGATATCTCGAATATGAAACCGCCTCACGTAACTAAGCAAATTCGTGCAAGCAAATGTTGAACTTGTTAACCTATATGTTAGAATTCGGGGATTTTCGTATTTATTGCATTTGTTAAACTTTATTTATAGTGTTTTAAATACTTATTAATAAAAAAAAATGATATTTTATATTGTTTATAATTTAATTCGCACTAACCGAAAGGCTTTCAATTGAGTAAGTCGCTAGTGTTTTTGTGTCGCTCGGGACAAGTTAGTTACGCCAGAATAAGTGACGTAACGTCAGTAATGTTGTATAACAATTTCATATAATCGCTGCGCAATCTATACGACCAAAGTATCGAGACTATTATTTTGTTATACCATGAAATTAAGTTACATAAAAATATAAGAACATGGTCTAGGTTTTTTTTTCTGTAACGCCGGGGAATGCGGCATCCCGCTGGGGAGTGGGACTCTACCTAAAACCCGGCGAGTGCCACCAATGCCGCTTTTGGTGAGGTGCCCCGGATCTGTTGAGCTAACAGGGCACCTCGATGGCTAGTCAGTCTCTCAGGGGACCGACGCCACCTCAACAGAGGGGTCCCGAACCACTGAACAACCCCTGCCAACGTCGAGACAGTACAATGGGGTGAGGTTCCCGTCCTCGCCCCTTGCCCCCTGCGCTTTTGTCCCCTCTTCTTATAAGAGGGGACAAAGAGCCCCCTCGGCTCAATTAGCTTCGCCCAAGGTACTGGGCACACCCTAGGCTAATGAGCCCCACCGCCACGTCAAGGCCTGAACCATGGTGGGGATGGTCTAGTTGCTACACAACCTCGAGGCATTGATGCATCTATTGGGATAACAACAGCAGTGCCTTCCGAATCTCCAGTCTTGCCTAATGAGAGGAATCTGGTGGCTACCACCTCAGTCCACTTGGCTTTACCAAAGTTGCCTGTAGCTGCAGCCTTGGTTTCTTAGCCGCCATAAGGCTTGGACTAATATCCTAAAGTTTCTCTTTTATTTATGTCGGTCTTGCACTGACTAAAACTTGAAGGTGTTCTATCATCTGCTATTTGCTGGAGTCATGGGAACGCTTTCGCACAACGTCCGTTATTCCAACAGCGGACGCCATTCTTCCCTCAACAGCAGAGAGTAGGAGAGAAGCGACTCTACTCTATCAATTCTTTAGGGAAGTACGAGAATTTCGCAAGCCTTCGACCCCGAGTTTTTTATATTAGTTGGATAGGCAAATGGGCAGACCAGCTACATGATGGTATTTACCAACTGGTCATCGTCTTCCATGAACATTATATAAGTTAACCTGGAACTAGCAGTTCATAATGTTGCCTGTCCTGAGACATAAGATGCTAAGTCTCGGTGCCAGTAATTACACTGCCTGTCTTGCCCTTCTCTCCAAAACACAGCAAAGCTATTTCATGAGAGAAAAGAGCAGGATGATGGTACCCATGCAGCCGGGAGCGCGGCACAGCGCATCGCTCCCATCGGTAAGTCCCAAGTTCTAGAGTTTCCCTGACCTATCCACCTTTTGACGACCTCTGTGGCTCAGTGGCGCGTTGGCGCTCAATACGGAAGTAGCGGGTTCGAATCCCGCCAGGGAACAAAAATATTTTCTGTGTTTCTGCGTCGTGGATGTGTATTAAATATGTGTATTATATAATAAAAATCTTAAATATATGTATAGTATAAAAGTATTAAATATATTTCCGTTGTCTGGTACCCGTAACACAAGTTCTTCGAGAACTTACCAAGGGACCAGATGAAGTGGTGTGAAAATGTGATGTTATTATTATATTATTATTATCATGGAATAGATGGAAAAATTGTACATTTGTATACACCATATATCTGTATCAGGGTCACGGATGTGTATATAATAATTAATATGAATTTAAACACCTATATTTATTTCCTTTATACGTGTTAGTTATTGCTTCATGGGACTGGGTCAATGTAATGTTAATGAATATGTATTTATTATTATACATTTTTTGTTTTTTATGATTACATTTTCTTAATTATTATTAATTTATTTAAATAAAAGTATTTGATCTGTATCTGTATTATACTCGTATTCCATCTTTATGAAGACGGAAGGTTTTAACCAAGTGTTCGTTTTGATTAAATGATTGATCATATCAGTTAAGTATTTACCTGTTTTAAACCATAAAGGTTGTGGTTGCGTTTTACCTTTATGGTTTTGTCACGGTCTCAAACTCGGAAGAAGGAAGATAATTTCAATCTCAAGTCATTGTTGAGGAAATAAACTTTACAATGATTTTTGATGCTGGTCACATGCACCAAGTAACTCGTCAATCGCCAACATGGTTCAAGGCTTGTCGTGGCACCGGGGCTCACTAGCATAAAGTGAACCCAGCACCTTGGGCGAAGCCAATTGAACCTAGGGAGCTGCTCTTTGAACCCCTCTTTTAAGAAGGGGGGACAAAAGAGCAGGGGGGGGGGAGCAAGGGACGAGAATGGGAACCTCGCCTCATTGCACTGTCCCGACGTTGGTAGGGGTTGCTCTGTGGTGCTGGCAACCCCTCTGTGGAGGAGGCGTCGGTTCCTTAGGGAACTGACTAGCAGTCGAGGTGCCCTGTTGCTCAACAGATCCGGGGCACCTCACCAAAGACGGCATTGGAGGCACTCGCCGGGTTTTAGTGGGTAGAGCTGCGTCCGCATTACCATCTTTCGGGTGCAGCGAGTCCCAAATACGCGCTTGGGCAGCCCCCCGTTCCTGCGGGATACCAAGAGCATTTCCTGGAGCAAAAGAAAAAAACTCGACAATAACTGGCCTGTATCCTCAATGTACTCCTACTTAAAAAATAGTGGTCAAATTATTTTTTACATTTGTTGTCAAATCATATTTTTAAAAGGCTGTTGATTGTGATGATGATAGAATATTGATGTAAAAATTACAATGTGATTCTCTATTTTTTTGCACGATCAATCTTGAATGTAAATTATTATTTTCTAAACGTTACATGAACCAGCACGACCATAAAACCTATTCGGAGCAATTCCAGGAGCAGACAAGTATAAGATCGTCGTCTCAGCCGATAGACGTCCACAGACAAATCCTCCCCTAAGGTTCTCCAACCTGACGCTTGACCATTCCTGTGTTGTCTGCATCAGTGGCTAGTACAGCGGTAGGGACCTGACCATCACCAGATGCTATTATACATCACTTAGCTAATTGCGGTCACGGACTTACGTCTCGTTTTCCTTTATCACCATATTTAATTGCGGTCACAGAATTAAAAGGTTCGTCACCTTAAAGTCGGTTTTAGCCTGCACCAGTGCAATAAGTGACGTGTCACTACATATTAAACCATTTTTAACCGACTTCACAAAGGACGAGGTACACAATTCGTCGGTTTTTTTATGTATGCTCCCCGATTACTCGAAGATGGCTGGGCTGGACCGAATGGAAAAAATCTTTTTTTTCTTTGAAAGCTGGTGTTTCCAATTTGGTCCCATATTCATTTTATTAAGATCTGACAAGTCGTTTTTTGCCTATTTGGTTGGTTTTATTTACTTCGATGCTCCTTTTATTACTTGTTGATGTAATAATTATATAGGATGCTTTACCTTACCTCATTTGTTGCTTTACCCTACCTACCTTTTTTTTTTCTTAAGGTGCCTACGAAAATTAAAGATTACATATTGCTGTGAGCCAGCTGGCTAGCTGCTAATGAAAGCGAATGTGAAAATAACTGCAGAATAGTGGGGAGCAATAAAGTAAATATTTGCTAAATCAGGATATCGAAAATTACTGCCTATTTTGATAAGGAAGTATAAATCGGTCACACATACGTATGGAATATACATGCGCAAAGTTTTAGCTTGTGTTTTGCTCATATTTTTAGATAGGCGTTCATTAGAAATCCTCACCTGATTCCGAGGAGGACATGCAAAAAAGACACGTATGCTTCGTATAAAAAATCTTTTAAATAATAATATTTTCTTAAAATCTGGTCTTTAGACTTCGTTAAGACTAGAAAATCAGTATTAAAAATAGAATAAATGGATGAGTCCTAAAGAAAAACCCCAGTAACCATAGAGTCTCTTTTTATTTTTTATTTGTGTGTCTCTTCTTTAATTTGTGTGTCTCTTCTTCATAGATTTAAACAACCTCTAATAATATCAACATAAACAACATAAACATAAATCTTGCAACTAAAACTTATATTTTAAAGAATTTATGTAATTACTTGTAATTTCATGATCTTTTACATTGTTATATAGAATGTATTTCGCTTTTATATTATTACTAGCTGTTGCCCGCAGCTTCGCCTGCGTTAACTTAGATTTACAGCCGTACGCGGATTGATGATGATTATTTCTATATCCTAAGTTACTTCTTATAACATCAGCTATCTGCCAGTGAAAGTCCCAAAAAATCGGCCCAGCCGTTTCAGAGATTTGCCGGAACAAACAGACAGACAGACGGACAGGCAGACAAAAGTGGTAAAAAAGGTTATTTTGGTATATGTTCCGTATATACATCCTAATGCATTTAATAAAGAGCGGTTATTTTAATATTACAAACAGACACTCCAATTTTATTTATCTGCATCGATGTATCAATGTATCGATGTATCGATGTATCGATGTACCGATATGGATATTATTCAAGGTGTTTCAATTTGCAGTTTTCTGGAAATATTATATCTTTTTCAAATTAGAATCTTATCTTATATCTTTAAATGAGCAATTCTTGTATATATATATATATATATATATATATATATAATTGAAATCTCGGAATCGGCTCCAACGATTTTCATGCAATTTAGTATATGGGGGGTTTCGGGGGCGATAAATCGATCTAGCTAGGAATCATTTTTAGAAAATGTCATTTTATTAAAAAAAAAAAAATACCATGGTCTGGTCATCCAGGTACTTATATTTATACATGATATTATCAAATGTTCTCATATAAGTGACTCTGTCATTTTGAGAATAAATTCTTCTTTAAACCTAAATTTAAAGCTTACTACTGCGTAAATCATTTTTCTTTTTTTTTTTCTTTTTTCACTTTTATAACTAGTCAAGCATATAAATAATATTAAATATAGTCACGTATTCGTATCAGAGTCGGACATGGTGAAAAACACGTTTACAAGCACTTTCACTCAAGGCCTGTTAATTACCGATGGCATAACTCTCTAAGTCATAGACGAGTTTGTTTACTTTAGCATATACTGGCTAGATTTAATTTTACGCTTTGGCCCTGGGTCCCGTGAATATAAAAGGTCCTGCTGCTGATTGCTGTTGAAAACAATGCTATAGCAATTAATTATGAATTCACAATTACAATTAGTTAAGTAGAGTGCCCTAAGTAGCTCCTCAAATTCACCGTCCACCCCTGACTGCGTCGTAGAAGAATTCAAGACTATGAAGAAGTTTTTTACAACTGGAGAAGTAAAGCCAAAGATCGTTGTGAATGGCGTTATCCGTTTTAGAGCCTTTTTTTTCTTGTTTTGTTATCGCAGGGAAATGCTTTATACGCATGTAGCCAGGATCTTAGGTGTGTGTGATCCTATGTGGGACTCGCACCTGGGAGTGCCCTACTCGTAAACTAAAACCACTGCGAGCGCCTCAGCCGCTTTTTGAGGGCCCCGGATTTTAGAGCCTAAGTAAGCCTAAGCCTAGGTAGTAATCATGGGCCTTTCTTTCGACCCTTAGCAACGACTGAAAAGTAGCATCACAAGTTTTTTCAGGATCTGTATGTGTCTTATGAACTAGGCGTTCGTAGACAATAGCGAAATATTGAGTTCGCGAAATAAAAATCCCGATCCTGAAAATAAGGTAAACATCCTAATTTAAATAGCTTTATTTTTGCCCAATATAAGGATTCTAACCCCCAAATACTCAAACGAATCACAAATTTAAGACGTACTTAAAATCGTGTTGTCCCTCTTTTTTCTTTGAATCTGACATGTTGTAGCATGAGTTTAAGCACTTCTTAAATTTGAGATTCATTTGAGTATTTGGGGGTAAATAATGTTTTTTTTTATTAGGTCAAAAGATAGAAAGCAACTATGACTCATTACGAAGTAGAGAGCTTTCCTAATGACATCTTTGTTTTCTTGCACATGTCAAAGAAATTGCATAATTAAGTAGAAAACCAGACATTTTAAAAATCTGTATCTTATTAACCCACAAAGGATTTGCCAAATGTAGATGGAAAGAAATGCTTACAGCCACACTAACAGTATTTTTATTGGATAAAAATATCGTCCACAGAATTCTTGAACCGGTTGAAAAAACACAAGATCGAGTAGAATGTATATTTTGAAGGTTCCCGGTTTTTTAACATTTACCTATTCTAATTTGTACCGTATAGGTATCCCATCCCATACATTCCTAAACTTATTTATATTATTATTAATGTGAAAGTGTGTTCCATCTTACGTGAAATGGCTAATCTAATGAAAAACGGATGATGATGGATGGATGGATGGATGGATGGATGGATGAATGGATGGATGGATGAATGGATGGATGGATGAATGGATGCATGGATGGATGGTATCTTGGATCTTATTACTAGTTTTAGTTATAGAATTAATAATTAATTATAATGGATGGGAAACTTAGCAACCATATTATACTGCTCTGAAAGACGCGTTATGCTGTGATCCTTTTTGCATGGGTACCACCATCCTCATTTTTTCCGTCAAACCTTCCGTTTACCCTGCCTGTTTTGCCCTTGCCCTGGGCAGAACAGGCAGGGTAAAACTATTGAATGGATTCAGGTTTCTTCAGCGTTATAGCTTTTAAAGTAATACAAGATATTAAAACCGTTTAAAACGGTATTTAAGCATGTTTTTTTTTCATTTTGCAGCGCAGCACTTGGTGAATCTAAGTAAATGCGGATAAACACAATATGAACTATAGGTATAACACATTTTTCTAGATTTTTTTGGAGCAAGCAATATAAGGATTGTGGGAAGTAGTAGAGCGCCATTCTATAGGAGATAACTAGAAGTGCCGTAGCTGTAATAAATAGGTTTGACATACATACACATAAAGGCAGGCGTATAGATATCCTAAAGGTCTAAGAAGTATAAAGTAAGGTGCAATTATTTTTTTGTTATTATTTTTCCCATTCAAGTTTCTGCGGTGACTCTATTCGTTCCTTATTTTTGTGTGTAAAGACGGAGAGGAAACCCTCTCCGTCTTTACACACAAAAGTATAATTAAATTAAATAAATAAAAAAAATATGCATGTAGCCAACTCATGTAGAGAGGAGCATTTGCGTAAATCATCCTAATAATCGTCGTAATAATTTAAGGGAATATCGCAATTTATCTATAAAATTGACTAGCCCCTCACTAGTTTCCGCTACTGCTACACTTAAGTACTGTGGAGCAGTTCGACGGCAGTAAACACCAAATAATTTAAGCAGAAGAATTCTGTAGAGGAAATATTTTTTAGTTTCCGCCTTTAATTCATGGGTTCATTGGCGATACTCTATACCTCTTCCCAGCATCTAGTAGGACAATATAATTTTTGTATGATTAATGATTTTTGCTAGAAAGATAGATTATATAACCGGAATAGAGCGGTAATGTATATGTGTTTTGTATGAAAATAGTTCCGCCAAATTAGTGCTGCGACGCTGCGCCGGTTCTGCGCTCTGATTAGCCGACTGATGAGCATTGATGGATGATTGGCCGATGGGACGTAGACACAGATTACTGGGTGGTTGAATTGCTATTACGTCAGTGACAAATCACGGACCAGTTTCAGAATTGTATAGCTCATATTACTCTATCCGGTTGTATGCTCGATGATAACAAGGCTTTAGAATGGAAAAAATAGTTACTATCGTTTAGCTTGTCAATTTTTTTTGTAACAAAATCTATACAAAAACAATGAATTTAATAAAAAAAATATCCAATAGTTCAGGACAAGAGTTCATCTAAATAAAACATAAGTTATTATAAATCTAAAACGATAGCATTTATTATAATCAAAACAAATATACAGACAGGCTTGTTTATATACCGAAGCATTTCAAAACAAAGAATTGTCGTTTTGACCACATATACTTTCGATTCTATGGTTTGTTTTGTATTCGGCCCGTTACGTCGACCGGGGACTGGTTTGGCCCCCACTGCTTATAACGGGCACCAGCGTGCCGCCACCACCAGTTACCTTGAAAACTTTCTTAGTACAATTTCTTCTTTCACCGCATCGAACGCGTAAACAGTAAGTTTCTATTTAATGCGGGTCGAAATTCAACCCCATTTTTAATTCGATTGATTTTTTTAATACAAAATCTTGTCTACTTGATTATAATGAATGTAAGTTTCTATTTAATGATGTGGGTCAAAATTTAACCCATTTAAATTCGATTGTATTTTTGTAATAAAACTTGCATATTTGATTATATTAAAAGTAAATTTCTATTCAATGATGCGGGTTAGAAATTCAACCCATTTTTTACATTCGATTGTTTTTACGGATTTTATCGATATTTTGAATATATCCCCAACGTTCCGGATACTTTGCAGCATGATCACTGGAAAAAGATCAAAATTCTAAAAATTCATTATAATGAGTCAAATTCACGTAATTAGAAATCAAATCAAATCATTTGATTGTAGTGTACATTGGTAGTCTTTGTTTGTCATACGATCGTAAGGAATGAATGTGTAGATGGGAATTCTTTTGTTCAATTTAATGTCTATCATAATATATTGTGTATTCTATTTAAATATTAACTCTCTGTACTCTATAATAATATATGCTTAATGGAATATAAATATTTATGAACGTCGATAGTCGCTGAAAGGATTTGACTGCTCGTTTGCCCTCCCATGCAATAAAAAAATCTCTCATGGTCTCAAAGTGGTTCAAAGATTTCTCGTATCTATATCTATTTATAAAGTGCTGTTTGTATTCTTAGTATTCTTTAAATAATGAGGTGTGTAATGTAATATTCCATAAAACATTCTCAGCATAATGAAGCATGCGTTATGTGCAATTACTGTAATTGTTGTGATATGTATTAGTTACTAACAGAAATATTTACTAGCAGCGCCCCGCGGTTTCACCCGTGTACTTCCTATTCCCGTTGGAGTACAAGGATAAATTATAGCCTATATGCTAGTCTGATATATAAGCTATGCTATTGTAAAGTTTCATTAAAATACATTCAGTAGTTTTTGCGTGAAATAGTAACAAACATACATCCATGACACATTATTATAAACTTACGCGTTTATAATATTAGTAGGATTGTATCAGTGGACGGATAAAGGCTGATGATGATGATGAATATCATTTTTTTTTCTTGTACTCCTATATCATATGATTAAGCGATTAAAATATATTACTCTTTCGTAGATAAATTTCTCATTCTTATGATATATTTATGGTTCACTTTCAACTTGACTTATCTACGTCCTTCTATCGGTCAACGAGTCATAATAGTTTTGACTTCGAAAAAAATAGTTTTAGTCCAGTCGGGGCAGACATAAAAATAGCATGAAATAGAAAAAAATCCGGGGAGCGATTTTATTTTTTTAAACGTCGGGGGGGGGGGGGGGATGGTTGGAAGTATAAATCTCGATTTTCTAACTAATCCCAACTAAGGGTTCGCCGCCATCTTGTTTTAAAGTTAATTTTTTTCGTTTTTCCGAAGTATCTCGTTATTTTTCAACTTTAGAGCAAAAATAGTGGTATCCAAAGTTGTTGGAAATTTAATTTCTCACAAGTTTGGTCATTATCATTTTTACGCTAGGATCAATAAAACCTCTCTCATTAAGCCAAATAAATTGTAAAATAGAAAAAAAAAACAAAGACTATATAAATTCACCCATTACAGGAAATCTGGTAAAATGAGGACTACCATTTTATGCCTATGTCTGCTAACGGTGGTGGTGACCTGCAGTGCTCAGCAACAGTACCTCAACCGCTACGACAACTTCAACACAGACTCCATCATACAAAACGAAAGGATACTCTTCGCCTACTACAAGTGCGTCATGGAGAAAGGACCTTGCACGAAGGATGGAAAGAATTTCAAACGTGAGTCACATCTCCTATCTGTAGTGTTGAATGATGTATTTTGTTAGAGTAATTTGAATTTTGACTTTAGAAAGAAGAGAGATGTTCTAATAGAAAACTACAATATGGAGTTTGGAAACATATTATTATAGTTTGGTGACACCTACAAATCCTGCTATTACGAGTTCGAGATTCGAGTATTACGAATTATGTATCCGAGTTTGGAAACAAATTATTATAGTTTGGTGACCCCTATAAATACTGCTATTATCAAAGTTTAGAAACAAATTATTATAGTTTGGTGACCCCTATAAATCCTTCTATTATATATCCGAGTTTGGAAACAAATTATTATAGTTTGGTGACTCCTACAAATCCTGCTATTATCCGAGTTTGGAAACAAATTATTATAGTTTGGTGACTCCTTCAAATCCTGCTATTATCCGAGTTTGGAAACAAATTATTATAGTTTGGTGACCCCTATAAATCCTGCTATAATCCGAGTTTGGAAACAAATTATTATTGTTTGGTGACTCCTATAAATCCTGCTATTATCAGAGTTTGGAAACAAATTATTATAGTTTGGTGACTCCTACAAATACTGCTATTATCCGAGTTTGGAAACAAATTATTATAGTTTGGTGACTCCTACAAATACTGCTATTATCCGAGTTTGAAAACAAATTATTATTGTTTGGTGACTCCTACAAATCCTGCTATTATCCGAGTTTGTAAACAAAATATTATAGTTTTGTGTATCCTGCTATTATCCGTACGTTACTTTCTGATCTTTTATCTTGACTGTGAAATTTTTCTAGTAATTCGATTCTTATATTTTCTGGAAAAGTTAGTTTTACTAGTTGAAGTATAGTTGCAATTTGGAATCCAATTATATTATAAGTAGTTATGTTTTTGTTACAAAACTTTTCTAATATCACTATAACTTCATCTTAGATCTTGTCTTTCTTGTATATCACTACATAGTATAAAACAAAGTCACTTTCTCTGTCCCTATGTCCCTTTGTATGCTTAAATCTTTAAAACTACGCAACGGATTTTGATGCGGTTTTTTTATTAGATAGAGTAATTCGAGAGGAAGGTATATAATATGTATAATAACATCCATTAAATAGTGGAGAAATACTGTTATTTTTGAGGTTTCTAATGTGATGTCGTCAATAAACACATTTTTTGCACTTACATTGCAAACTATGGATGAACACTAACAGATAGATCAAAATTATGTATTACATTATTGTACACCTTAGAAAGATCTACAAAAAAGTCCGCCATGGCATATGTGTATCTCTTAAGGATAACATACTATATTCATTTTAATACTTAAAAAATGGGCAATTATAAAACGGTAGTTGGAAAGCTATTTACACAAATGTGGTATTAATCCTTATAATTTTAAATATGTTAGTTAGCTTGAGCATTTTATGAAGTATGTTTTTCCCGTTTACACCATGCAAATGAAATGCTTATCTTAGAAGATATAATGCGACACCATGATTTCGACCGAGCCGCGCGAGCCGGGCGCTCAGTGATGCCGCGCCTCGCGCCCGAGCCGGGCCGAGCCCCGGTTCCGAAAGTTAGGATAATAATTATTATTGTATCAATGTAATATGGTAGAATTGTGTATCCTAAATATGCCTACTGAAAAGTCCGCGATGGCATAATATGTCTATATTATGTTAAATATAACATACTACCTATATCCATTTTAATACTTTAAAAATTGGCAATCTTAAAGCGGTAATGTAAAAGCTATTTACAAAAATACGGTATTAATCACTTCATATTATAAAATAAAGTCCTACGCCCGTCCATAGATAAATAATCAATCCGTGTACGGCTGTACATCTAAGTTAACGCGGGCGAAGCTGCGAGCAAAAGCTAGTATCTTATAAATTCGTTATACCTACCAGTACAAGTACGGCTCGTTTACTACCAAAATTGCACAAATTAAAGAAATTAGGAATTTCAGTTTTCTTTCCTAGCATTATAGTTATACCAATTAATCACTAAATTGTACATGAAATATTTATAACGCCTATATGTCCGGTCATTACATTATGATCAAACTTCTTTGTATTTAAAATTAATTGTATTTATTGTATGTAATATGTAAAATTAATCATTATACACTTGTCTGTCGTTCTCTATTTATTTTTAACATTACTCGTGACCTATGTCACATCTTTGTCCAGTATTTGTAAGCCGTTCTTGTTTCTAGTAACATATTTTTGTTTTCAGTCTACTTGCCTGAGACGCTGACAACAGCCTGCTCGCGGTGCTCACCCAAACAGAAGGACGTGGTGCGGAAACTTCTTTTGGGGATCAAGTCAAAGAATGAGGCGCGATTCTTCGAACTCCTGGACAAATACGACCCAACTCGTGCTAATAGACCTGCGCTATTCAATTTCTTAGTAACGGGAAATTAGGAATACAAGAAAACATGATTACATAATGTCTCATTAGGATAACATATTGAAAAATATCTAAGACGTTGATCTAACATATACTAGAGATCTGTCAGACGTTGTCCTGCACAAAATAGATTCTAGTGAAAAGGAGAATTGTGAATCTAAAGCACTCTCAAATCCACTTGAACACACATAAAAACTTCATCAAGATTGGTCCAGCCTCTTAGGAGTTCTCTCACATACACACGCATAGAAAAAATATATATATATAACAACTTCTTAGATATGATACATGGGTAAATTAACCATAAAAATAAAGTATCGAATGATTTGCCAATTTTTTAATGCAGATTCATATATAATGTTTATGACATTGTGCAAAAATATAAATCGATCTCCACAAAAATTTAGAGAATATGAATATAATTATCTTCATTTGTTTATTTCTTTAAGTATTTCAGTGTGCTCTGGATCTATATTAAAATATGCTCAGCTAGTTAAAAAGAAGGATCATAAGAATATTTTTTGTTCTTCAATATTCTATGTATAGCGATTTTTAATATCAGGCAAGAGAGAAATCAGATAGAAGTAAACTGAATGTACTGATTAATTATTATTATTTATTACTTATTGTTATTAAATAACATTTATTAGTATACTTATTTGGCTTAATAAATGATTCGTTCATTTAGGTTAATTTATAAAAGTACATTATTCTGTACAATAAGTTATTACAATTTACTTATATGAAAATACGATGTTTCTTTTATCCTTTCTTCCTTGTAGAAAAGTAAACTTTTCAAAATGATAATGGATGATACCTATATTAGATTCTAAGAATTCTAAGAATGTATATTAGATTTTGGAATAATACCCATTAATTTTTTTCATAAAATCGTAATTCTAATTATACAACATTAATTTTTATATACTTGTCTTTATCTAAAAAGAGATAGTACTGCTTTGACTGACTGTGGTCTAGTGGATATGGGCTCGGCCTCATGAGTGAGAGCCGAGAGGTCCGGGTTCGATCCTGAAGCCCCTGTGATGTCTAGAAATGGATTTTTCAAAATTTCTATGTGCACCTGAACATGACACCATCACTTGCTCACCGGTGAAGGAAACATCGTGAGGAAACCTGCATGCCTGATGAGATTAAGTCTTTGAAGGTGTGTGAAGTTCACCAACCTGTATCGGGCCAGCGCACGAACTATGGCCCAAACCCCCCCTCGCCTGATTTCGAGGAGGAGCCCGTGCCCCACAATGGGACATATAAGGGTTGATATTATTAAATTGCTTTAGGAATTTGCCTAATCTTCGCCGAACATGTTTAAAAACCAGTACACCTATAAAACTCCTCAAATACAGAGCAGATGAACAATAATTGTATTCTATAAAACAAATTCGGGTTTGCTTCTAGTTATGCCTCGAATATCTATTCATAATAGCCTCTGCTTGGAATGCCATTGATTCATATTGCAATTAAAACATGCTTGCATTTAAGTATATAAGCCAGGAAACAACTCCTCCACCATTACTCTGAGAAAACCAGATAGACGGGCAAATAACAATTTTTTGAAGATGAAGGTATTTGCGTTGATATTTTTGACCGCGGTGGTCTGTGCTCAAGAGGACCTCGATAACATGGAACTGTCTGCTGCTTTGGAAAGTGAAAAAGTCTTGATGTCGTATGCCGATTGCCTGTTGGATAAAGGACCTTGTACAGACCACATGAACAAAATTAAAGGTAAGTTTTACAATTGCCATATTTTACCGGAAGGTTTATGCGAGAAGTCTGACTTAGTAACCTGAATTCTGTTTATTTCCTCAGCGTAGCTTTTTTGTGTTGCGAAAGGAAAGCAATCTTGCGCCTCTAGATAGGCAACGCATGGTAGTCACCATGTGTGGCCTATCCAGAGGCGCTACTTACTGGTTAGCCTAGACTGGGAATAATAAAGGTCATCCCCGGGTGGGATAGTTTATGGACGCCGTTGCCCACTTCATTTAGCTCTATATACAATGATACGTAAACGTACTCGTACATAATCATTTATCGGTCTAAGCCTGGTACACACGAGCGCCTTTTCACCGAGCGTTAAAAAAACGTTTAAATTACATAAATGGATACCCATGTATTTATTCACATGAAAGCGTTTTTTAAGCGCGACGTTTTTTTATCGAGCACTTGGATTTTGGACGTTAAGCGTTGGAAGTTATATCGAATTGAGAACGGAACTCCCGCTAACGTCGGGTTTTAACGTGGCGCTTATTACGTTAAAAAAATATGAAGGACAAGTGCATTTAACTCATAGCAGTAAACATGCTGAAGTCTAGACTAAGACTGATTACAAGGAAAATTTATCAAGGCATTGCATTTTACTTCATATAAATTGGATTATCGAGGAAAAGTTTTGCTTTTAGTTCCAGTAATGTAGTAACACAGACCACATAAATTATACGTCTTTAGGTATATATGTCATTATAAGGCAAATTTTATATATTATGATTTTTTTCAGAATTAATACCCACAACACTTGAGTCTAGCTGCGCTGAGTGTTCTGTAGAGCAAAAGGAATTAGGAAAAAAGGCAATAAATTTGGTGAGGACCTCATATCCCAAGATCTGGTCCGATCTCCAGAATCATTATGACCCAGAAGGCAAATACAAAGAATCTTTTGAAAAGTTTTTAAGTTCATAATTTGTTAAAAAACATCATTTTTTATTTTTTTATACTGCTACCTAAGCAATACAAAATTCGAATCTAATTGATGTCTGTCATATTTTTTGTAAAATCTGTAATCGTTTTTGTAATTGTATAATAAATATTCGGCTTTCATAATCGAGTTTATTTTGACTTACAATTTTATTTTTTATAATTGTCCAAAACACACCTAAAAGTTTCATAGCAAACCCAACCTTTGGAATGATACTTTTTAGCTTCCTCCCATAAATCATTGAATTTATCACCTTCGAATTTTTCACCTGCTGCTTCAAATACTTTTTTTACTGTATCTGGTTCTCGTTTCGCATACATGTCTCTATGATTAACGTGTAGTAAAGTAAGCACACTCGGTGATAAACATGATTTCATATCAGATTCCTGAGGCAAATTAGCTCTGTTAGCTTTACAGTATCCTTCTGGGGTAATAGGATAGTCTAAATCAAAATATCTACCCGAAGGTACGCCAGCCATACGTCTATCGTCTTTTTCTTGATTTGGCTCAACCATTTCTGTATATGTTGTTCTAAAGTCAAGACAATCGTCAGGTAAATCAGGAATTTTCGGAATATCTGGCAAAGGTTCTCGGTAGTTGAGAATATGAACGAAAAATTTATATTGTATTTCGCTTCCATTATAAGCCTTCCACATAGAGAGCAGTGGTTCAATCAAAGATGGATCGAAGCGGACATATTTCGTTGCACACATTTTATATACAGAATCCTTTGCTAACCAATCTGTTTTGTTGGTGTCTAAAAATTTTAAATTTAAATAAAAATCTCGGAAGAAGGAGGGTAAGACACGGGTCCTTAGACATTTTCTTAGCGAGTTAAGATGTGCCAAACACTTTTTGAAAAATAGCCTATTTTCATTTAGTTCACAAAACGTTAGACATTCGGGTAAATTGCCGGATGGATATAATTTTCCATAAGCATGACCCTCCGGTACATTACTTTTGTTGTTATATGGTGCCAAGACTTTGCCGATTTGTGGTTGATTTGCATTTTTGTATTTAGTTTGTATAGTATTTAAAATTGATCGGTCTCCAACTCCTATAATAATATGATCATCTGTTAGACAGCATTTGGCATATGAACCCCTTTTATCTACAAACGTTCTATGACCAAACGTGAGTTCTGGATTGAATTCAGGCTCGCAATATTTACGGTCGATTTGAACTCCTGGATGTTTTGATTTTGGTGTCTTATCACATAGAGGTTCTTTGGGCATCACAATGTCATATAGGCGTCCATGGTATGGCGTTTTCTTTCCAAAAGTCGTTGCATAAATATCAAATCCTTCAGGTAGCATGGGTACAGGGTCTTTAACACCACCAAGCGGTTTGTTCCAGTATGAGGTATATGAGGTATTCTTAAAGTCGTCGACAAGGGTCTGGAATTTTGTTTTAACTGGTGGATTAATTAATTGTGCAACATCTCCATTTGGACCAGCAAAGCGCATATCTAATGGTATAGGATGACGTAGCGGTGGAAGAGGTCTAGGTTTTTGTGGGGGTATTATAGCGTCACTTATAAGAGAATCAACTTCATCTTTTAGCAAATAGTGTTGTAGTGAATTCCCAACGTGGTCGTTTGGTTGCGCTGTTGGAACCCCTGCTGCACATATTTTTGGATATCTATCTATAAACATACCAGCATTTCCTTTTCCGTCGCATTTTCTTTTATTTGTTTGTGTCATTGTAAACGTTATATTTATTATATAGAAAAATGTCAGTAAGTATTGAATTTGTACATGTCAAAATAAGCTTTTGTCAAAAACGAAAAATAATGTAAATTTATTATTATTATTCTTTTCATTTAAAGAGAGCTACTGGGCTATTAGCCATACAAAATACAATATTTATTTAGTCTGTAATACGGAGAAACGGCGGGACACCCCAAGGAAAAGAATGTAAATATTTGGTAACGTAGACAGAGAATTAGTTTTTTTGGTAAATATTAATTATATATATTTTTTAAATTTATTAAGAGCTGGATACAAGTCATTTGCTCCAAACAATGTTAAATAATACATTTACTAAATATTAATTATAATATCATCATGATAGCCATACATGATAGTCACATCATAATATGGGAAAACAGTAAGATAATTTAATCAAATCGTTAATAATAAATGTGAAACATTAACATAGTATTTGTCGGCCAAGTATTGTCAACATCATAGGTTTCCATTTAGTAAAATATTTAGTTCCACTTGTCACCACGTCATACTCTTTTTTGCCAAGCTGTACTCACGATCACAATGCTTTACTTAAACGATGAAAGGTATTTTCCACCATGTTGTAGATTACTCAACATCTAGTTGGCTCAGAACATTAAAAATCATCCGTTTACTCATGTATACAAAACAAATGCATTTTTTTCTAAGATAAAGGATTTTTTAAGAAGGGGGGAAACAGGAGAAGAAGGATTTTACTGTTAGCGATTGACCTAACTGCCACAGAATCTGTCAAAACTTGATTAAATCTACTACGTCTCATCCCAGCCAAAACAAAATTCTAGTGTCAATATCTATACATCTATACAGATAAATAAAGTGTCTGTCTATAATGTTAAAATAACCGGTTTATATTGAATGCATATATATGTATACACGGGACATATTTGGTATATGTTCCGTGTATATATCTATGTGTAATAGCCTTTTTTACAATTTTTGTCTGTCTGTCCGTCTGTCTGTCTGTTTGTTCCGGCTTATCTCTGAAACGGCTGGACCGATTCTGATAGGACTTTCACTGGTAGATAGCATAAGGAGTAACTTTGGCTATAAAATAATCATCATCAACCCGCGTACGGCTGTAAATCTAAGTTAACGCGGCCGAAGCTACGGGCAACAGCTGGTAGGTACAATATAAAGGCTACACCATAGATTAGTTGAAATATTACTTATTACAGGAAACATTAATAATACACCTTTTTTTTCTTCTTTTACGCCGGGAAATGCTCTGAGGCATCCCGCGGGGAGTGGGTCTCCCCACGCGGGTATGTGGGACTCGCGCCCGACAGCTGGTAAGTGGACGCAGCTCTACCCACTAAAATCCGGTGAGTGACACCAATGCCGCCTTTGGTGAGGTGCCCCGTATCTGTAGAGCAACGTGGCACTTCGACGGCTAGTCAGTCCCCCAAGAGACCGACGCCACCTCCACAGAGGGGTGACAAAGGATTTTTTATAGCATGGAAGGGCAAACAAGCAGTCGAACCCTTTTGGCGACTGTCGATGACCATACACATCCACACAAACCGTATGAAACGCGACAGCATAACTGTTACTTCACGCCGGTATTATTATTATTATTATGTGAGTGAGAGGTACCACCCTGGTCGTGCCGGCCCAATTCGGCTGCAAAGCAGCATGGCACTACCTCTTACAAAACCGTTTCCTATTTCTCAAATACTTTAAGCTGCGCATTATATTGCCTTGCTTGAGGCCTTTCTTTGTCTCAGTATTATTATATGTTTATGCATATATAATAATATATGCAAGTATGTTTGTATAAATCCTGTATTCTCCGGATGGTATCGCATGCGTCCCCATATGGATAAACACCGTAATTGTACACTAATGAATACTTAGATAATGACTACGAAGACGTCTTATAAATACACAACACGGGCATATGTGTTTTAGTCACATGTGAGGGTTTTTTATCTTAAGGACATACGTTTGGAGGTAAGGATAATGTATATATTTTTTTTTGTTCTGCAGCGGAAATTTGCAGACCAAACCGTAACTAGGACCGGGGTGGGTTTTAAACCTAGCCGTGTATGGGGTTCGCACTTGGAGATGCGTTACCCACTAAAACCGCTGCAAGTGCCCTCAGCCGCCTTTTATGAGAGTCCCGGATCATGCAGGCAACGCAGGACCCTCGGCGACAGGCTGGCCCCGGCGAAAAGGCCAGACTCCTCCTCTAAAGGGGGACTGCTCGGCTGTTCGTTTGCACGATACTTTTAGCAGTCCCCGACGACGTCGTGTCTAGCTGGACCCAGGTTAAAACCCCATCCTGGGCCCGACAAGGATAATGTATATAGCTTATTGAATATCATACTAATGTCCTAACCAATTTAAACGGTTTAGACTCAGTGAAGCTACTCGCACAAGTAATAATAATAATAATAATTTATTCAAGATAATAAATAATAAATAAATAATAATATCTATGGACGCTTTTTACACCACGTCAATCTGGTCCCGTGGTAAGTTTTTGAAGAACTTGTGTTACGGGAATGCTTGGAGTATCATGGACTGAACACCGAACAAATGTCTCGATACTTCGGGAACTCGGCGTTACAGACCGTTTGTCTTCCTTCGTGCAGGCTCGTATACTCACCTTCTTTGGACACGTGTCTCGCCGAAGTAAAACCTCCATCGAGCGCCTGATTATCGAGGGTAGAGTCGAGGGCACTCGAGCACGCGGCAGGGCACCGACAAGATGGACCGATATAGTAAAAACCATCACAGAAGAACCTCTACATGTGTGCTCAAAAAAAGCAGCAGAGGAATGGCGTGGAATTGTGAAGCGGGCCACCAACACCGATGCTGCTGAAGTAACGACCACGACCGCTCTGCCAAGAGTGTAACGACAAAGAAGAAGTGTTACGGGTACACGACAACGGAAATATATTTAATACTTTTATACAATACATATATTTAAGATTTTTATTATATAATACACATATTTAATACACATACATACATGGTAAATTACATGGAAACATAAGGTAAAATAAGGTAATGTTAGTTGGACAAACAATGGGGAAGACGAGCCAATTGATTGTGAATGGTTAGCATTGCCGATGAAATAAACTGGTTGAATTTTTTTTTCCACGGGCAAAATGCTTATGATGCCACACCACCAGTACTCGGGTGGTTATGTGGGACTCGGCTTAAGACTCGGCTGCGTGCATCATCGTCGTGAAACTCCTACCACTAACGACCCCGCGGATGCTATCGGCCACCATTCGGCTGGATCTGTCAGCAAACTTCGGCGACTGGCCGATCCGTCGAGAGACCGGTCTCCTCCATAAACGGTAGCGGTTCCGACAACTGGAACAGCCCCCAACGATGTTGAAAGCGTGCAATGAGATCAGGTTCTCAGTCTGACCCCGGCCCCAATTCTATTTAAAGAGGTGGCAGGAGGTGCACGTATCACCTTCTTTGGACTCCCAACCGACGCATGAAAGCGAAACGGCATCTTCGTCACTCTGCCTAACCAACTCCTGACTTTTGACGACCTCTGTGGCTCAGTGGTTAGCGCGTTGGCGCTCAAGCCGGAGGCAGCGGGTTCGAATCCCGCCAGGGAACAAGTCGGCCAGTATTCCGAAATGAAGCGGAACAGAGCAGGATGATGATACCTCCTCACCTCAGTTCAAGACTTGTCGTGGCCTAAAATGAACCCAGAATCTTGGACGAAGCCAATTGAACCGAGGGTACTGCTCTTTGTAAGAGGAGGGGACAAAAGAGCAGGGGGGACAAGGGGCGAGGATGGTTCCCATTACACTGCCCCGACGTTGGGAGGGGTTGTTCTGTGGTGTGGGACAACCCTTCTGTTGAGGTCGCGTCTGTCCCTTGGGGGACTGTCTAGCCGTCGAGGTGCCCTGTTTCTTAACAGATTCGGGGCACCTCACGAAAGGCGGCATTGGTGGCACTCGCCGGGATTTAGTGGGTAGAGCTGCGTCCACCTTACCATCTTTCGGGCAGAGCGAGTCCCACATACCCGCCTGGAAAGTCCCCTCCCACGCGGGATGCTTAAGAGCATTTCCCGGCACAAAAGAAAAAAAAGGATGTTGGTATCTATGCACTTCCCTAATACCACATATATTTGAAATAAGTAACACTGTTATATCGTGGAACACACTGTTGATGGTGTGGTAGTTAATAATTTCCAAATTTGTTTGTAATATTTCAGATCCACAATGCTTAATATAAATATTATATTAGTTGCGATCCTTGCAATTGTCGCTGCAGATTTCTACAGTTCAAGATATGATGATTTCGACATTAAGCCGCTGCTTGAGAACGATAGAATTCTAATGAACTACATAAAATGCTTCCTAGATCAAGGGCCCTGCACAGCTGAAGCAAAGGATTTTAAGAGTGAGTGTATAGTATAAAGTTTTTGCTGGTACTATAACTGATTCTCAAGTTATGATGCTTATAACTTGTGGTAGAAATGTCGCCTACTGTCCTCCAGAATTCAGTATGAAGATGGCAATAATAATGAGTGGTATCACGGTATCAAATTGCCAAGAATCGCTAAAACAAGAGGACTCTGATCTCATGTGACCCGGAAGAAAAAATTATAAAACATTGGATATGTTTCAAGTGACATCTTGGGCTTTTGCTTAGGGTCTTAATCCTACTAATATTATAAACGCGAAAGTTTGAAAGAATGTACGGATGTATGTTTGTTACTCATTCACGTAAAAATTATTGAATGGATTTGAATGAAACTTTACAATAATATAGCTTATACATCAGAATAAAATATAGGCTATAATTGATCCCTGTACTCCCACGGGAATGGGAAGTACGCAGGTGGAACCACGGGGCGCTGCCAGCTTAGGATATCTTTGCCATAGACCTGAAACAATATCGTCATGAAGTATAAAGTGAAAAAGCGTGATGTGAAATTTTTTAAGGTTCCAAGGGATTATATCCTGGAACGTAACAGACATTTGATAAAAGGATCCCTTTTTGTGCGGAACATTAACATAAAGGCTTGATAGCAAAAAGCGAAGATATTTTTCCTTCTTCCTTTTTCCTATTGACAATTCTTTGCCACATTTTAAACGATGATTACGAAGTCGTGTAGTCAGTTCAGTCGTCTTAGATAGCTCACAAGTGTTGAAGCATTAGATGCAGCTCCATGCTACGGCGGCTCGTTTCCCATTTTTATAAATTTATAAAATTTACATTATTACTAACACTTAAGAGCAGTGTTACTAACAAATATAGATCTAAAAATTTGAAATTAATTATTTGAATATGAATTTTAAAAACCTTAACTTTTAAATTTTAATGTACCTATAGAACTGTAGTGTATATTGTATTTATACAAAGATTGTGTTATGGCGTTTGTCTCAAGCGCATACGCAGTGTCTCCAGATTAGAAAAGTAAAATTACAGTGAAGGCTATTTGAAATTACAGTAGATTTACTAAAATTACAGTGTTTTCCTATCCTATAAAATACAGTATGTTTTACAGTAGATAATGATAACATTTTAACTTCTTTTTAATGACTAAATCGATGGGGCATGAAGTTTGCCAAGTTAAAACAAGAGAGGGCGGATTGGATCGGGATCGGGCTCATGTCACTTTCATGATAAAAGAGAAAGAAAATCTCCTATAACAATATTTACGACGGCTTGAAGATTTAAATTATTTGCGATTTCCTAATCTGTAATTATATTAGATAGTAATTTAACGAGGTTGTGTTGTTTGCTGTGAAATTTTGTGCTCTGCAATAATAGCGGCTGTTTTTATTGCAGCTGTTTTTTTCTTTTCTTGAACCCAACAAAACAAAATGAACAAACTTTTCTCTAACGCACTACGAAGAAATACACACAAAGCACCTTGCTAAATTAAAACCCTTAGCGAAAGTAAAATTCGTCTACATAATTTTAATGCGTAATAGCATTAGTATAAAGTATTTATTTTTTGGTAATAGGCAATGGCTCCACAGTTTGTCAGGGAATTCCCCTTCCATCGTAGATCGTAGGTATAAACTATCAACCAGCCGCTGAATCATAGACAAACACTAAACTATAACGTTTCTTTTCATCCATTTATGTAGGTTTTTTCACCAATAATTAAGTTTCTTTTCTTTATTTAATATTTTTTTAGAAACTCAAAATTACAGTGACTTTCATACACTGTAATCACCATAATACAGTGTACAGTGAATAGAGTAGAATTACAGTAAATCTACTGTAATTACAGTGCATCTGGAGACACTGCGCATACGTCACGAGGCGGGCAGAGTAGAGTCAGTCAGTGTCAGACCGTCGGCCCGTGGACGTGGTGGTGCGTTGGCGAGCCAAATAAGCTTTTATATACACAAAGAGTGCTACTAGTACAAGAACTATAAGAAATTATTTTATTATTATAGATATAAAAAAAACGTGTGGCACTCGGGGACTGCCGCGGTAAAGCTATTGCATAGCATTTTTTATCAACTTATGCAATTATAATAATTTAATTATTTTTTAGTATATAACGCCTATGTCGATCGCTCTCCTTTCTATTTAAGCTCCGTGACACACGCATAAAAATTTGACAACTATTATACTTATAATATTATGTCAATTCTTTTTCATTATTTACATTTTTTTAATCTAAACTACGCCATTATCCGAATATTGTGGATATATGTTTTCGATTCGAAAGATTTATTTAAATGCGTTAATTTGAGAGGAGAACTTACCGTATCCCACACCTCTATACTTTCTTGCTTCACAAACTTTCACAAACAGCTGCTTACTTATTCGTCCGATTTCGGAGCAGCTCGTCTCTCGTCGTGTGTTAGGTTTTTTTCGTTACGGAATTTCTTGATTCGGTCGCCGCGCTCAAGGCCCGCGATAAAAGCTTTGCAATAGCTTAAAAATATATATTTCGACGAATTGAGAACCTCCTCCATTTTGAAGTCGGTTAAAAATGTGTCTATTTTTCAGAGGCGATTCCAGAAGCCTTAGAGACAACTTGCGGCAAATGTACTCCGAAGCAGAAATATCTAATACGAACAGTGATTAAAGCCGCAATGAACAAGCATCCCAAGTCATGGGAAGAACTCATCAACAAATTTGACAAAAACAGATCATACCGAGATAGCTTTAACCAATTTATAGAAGAAAAAGATAAATAAGTTTATAAAAATTTTGAAACATTAAAGTACCTATCAAGTAAGCATAAGTTTTCAATTTATTTCTGATGCTTATCACTGTTTATTTGATAATAGCACTTTGATAAAGTTAATGTCAATCATCAAGGTCTATAGTTAGTAATTGAAAATAAAAAAGTGACAAATATGAAATTGATTAACTAAAAGGAAAAAAAAATACAAAGAAAGATTATATTATGCTTTAAAAGCATCTTATATGCTTAAAAAAGTGTCTCTTAAAAAATAACTTTATTGCAAAAGAAACCATGTTTTCTGTTTATTTTTGATTTCAATTTTATTGACTGTTCTTTTTTGTAAACGTAGATATCCTCAAAGTTTTTTTGCTTTTGTACCGGATTAAAATTAAAATAAAGAGTTTTTATTTCGTTTTCAGCCATTGCTATTTCCTTTGCTAAGGAGTCTTTCATTATCTGTTACTGTCTGTCGTGCTAGCGCTGGCCTTTAACTTTGCCTAATTCGACCAAGATTATCGATATGACTATGTATAAAATTGATAACCTATATGATATTATATCCTCCCATACTTAGGAATCACGATTGCTCAGCAAATGTCAAACTCTATCGTTCATTTCAAATCATAGGTTTTTCAGATTTTTTATATTTTCTGTATTATTGTGCTTATATAGAATAATAAAAAACAATATTTGTTAAAATTTTATTAAACTTTTCTATATCTCAACCAATCTTATAGTTAATTTTAGGAATTTTCATCTAGATCACATTCTAATTTGAAGCGTTCTGCAATTTCTACACCAGACACTTAAGCGTTGGTCTTCGCGGCGTCAATTTTGTTCTTGTACTTCTGTTGGTAGATGTTCTTGGGATCGTACTTCAAGCTGAGCTCCTTCCACAGGTCTTGGCGTTTGTTTACTAAATGCCGGATCACCTTGTCAGCGCTGGTCTTTTGCTTCTCAGTACATTTGGAACAGTCGTGCTCTAAAGCATCTGGTAAAGTGTCCTTTAGGGCTTTCGCGTCAGATGTACATTTACCACGATCTAATAGACAATCAACGTATCCTTTCAAAAGGCGTTGCGATTCGAGAATTTCGTCAACATTGATGTAGTCCCATTTGTCAGTGTATTTTGCTGGTTTCGCCCATGTCACAGCTATTGCAAGCAACAAGCCAAATACGACAATTGTCTTCATTATGTAACTAAAACAATTAAAACAGGTTCGTTAAAATTTGAGACTTACAATACAGTTATTGATATTATTCTTTCTTGTTATTACTATCACTTTCCTCTTTTGTTAAACTAAATCTCCCATTAAGAAAGAAAGAAAGAAACATTTATTCGACACAAACACAAGAGACACAGAAACATAAATATATTCACAGAAAAACATTTTGATCGCACAAACCTAAAAATAAGACAAAACATTAGGAACAATTATTACAAACAAAAAAATTATTAAATAAACTGTCGTTGCTACAACCTCTTCTTTAAAAGATATTGGTAGGTATATTAACAAACATCATAAGAACGATTCTAGTCGATCTTATAATC
Organism: Helleia helle; assembly: GCA_963853865.1. Lineage (NCBI taxonomy): Eukaryota > Metazoa > Arthropoda > Insecta > Lepidoptera > Lycaenidae > Helleia > Helleia helle. The sequence continues at coordinate 9,131,960 of OY971433.1, read as the reverse complement.
TAAATGATGACAATTACGTAAGAATTTTCCGCATATTAGATTAAAACAAAAGACGTATGCGTTAACGTTATAATTGATATAATTACACCGTTGTCCTGTTCTCCTTCAACGGTCACGCCACCTCGGGGTCACGATAATTATTAGTTACAGATAAACAGATTTAATATTTCTAAGTCTTAACATTTTCAGGACATTTTCAAGCATTTTGTATTGCTGATAGATCCGAGGATCAAATTTAGCGGCTGATGGCATCTGTAGGTCTTCGGTGGGTAGGGGAGGGGTGTCTAAGTGCAAGAACATAGAGTTAAATCTGGGGCCCTGGGATAGGTGGTATGTGCAAAAGAATTATCCCCGCGTAAAAGGGATTTTTTTGGTTCGCACGACATCACTGTTTAGCAGGCCCTTAGAGTATGGGACGTAATCAAGGTTGATAAATAAATTCGACATTTACAACATCATATAGTAATTTTGCCCACATTATACATTGTAGTTTTTAATGTAGGTTCTTCTGAAACGCTCTTCCGATTGAGCTTAATAAAGCGTATCACGCCGAAAAGTCTAACCCTTTCGAAAATGAATAAATATTTAAACGCAGTTATTTACTTTATCCTACACTTCGCTTTTATAAAACAAGCACAGTAATATTAATATTTTTTTGATAATATTATCTTTGATTTTACTTTTACTATTGTACTGTAACTTACAACAATATCCTCATATAGACCTCATACAAATCCTATTAGTCTTACTAATATTATAGACACGAAAGTTTCTAAGAATGTATGAATGTATGTTTGTTACTCTTTCACGCAAAAACTACCCAATGGTTTTTAATGAAACTTATAATAACATAGCTTACACATCAGAATAATATATAGGTTGTAATTTATCCCTGTACTCTCACGGGAATTGGAAGTACGCGGGTAAAACCGCGGGGCGTTGCTTGTTTTCAAATAAATTCAAGATGCTATGCAATTTATAAAGATCAACCTAAGAGCCACTTTAAATCACTAATATGATAATTATCTAGCAATAGTAGATGTATTGTTGATGCAAATACTGAATATACTATGTTTCTAGGTTAATCCTTAGTCTTAACTATTATGTTAATATATCAACTAAATAACGTACGCTTTATTGATCTAATAAAGGTAATAGTTTTAAAACTTGCGTGCAAATGGTTCCATGTAAGAGACTTAAATATAGCGTGAAACATAATGTCTACATTGAAAATTTGCTGCCAAGCGACTTATCCTGGTTTCTACTTTCTACTCAGAATACGTAGATGTATAGGTTTTAAATTAATGCTAAGCTATAGCATAAAACATATATGAATCACTTAAATTCAACAGCTAGTATTAATGATACTATTTTTACGTGCCTCAAAGCGTAAAAGGATTTTGGATTATGGATTTCTATTAGGCCCCGACAGACTTCACAAATAGTAGCCTTATAGTATGTCTCTTTTTTACCGAAATTCAACAAACTTTGTTCGATCGATAAGGTAGAAGGCGTCCCATCTTTAGTTTGACATTGTCGTCATTATTCAACTTTGAATGTATAATTTTATTCAATTAATTTAATATGTTTATAATGCATATTACACAAAAAATATAGCTTTATTCACTCTTCACTCTCTCCACCTAATCTTTAACTGTACTAAATTTCACATTCCTCTGTTGAAGCATCCCCTTAAAAAGGGGTACAAATGTTTTTGCTTCACGTATTAATATAGAGACTGCTATAAAATCTAAATTTGCAAATTACACATTAAATAATAATTTTAAAAAATCTAATACAAATAATATTCTAAACAAAATTATTCCATCGAATATAAATGAAACTTGCTTACCTTTATTAGATCTTGTACAATACGCTGATAAAATCTCTCTGTGAGGATCTCACGGCTAGCTAAGGATATTTATACTGCATCCATTGAATTATAATTTCTATGCGTTGCGTTGTTTATGATGCAAACAATCGAAGGGCTTCGTTTATTCATCATTGTTTTGACAAGTTTCCCGCGGAAGAAAATCTGTATTGTATGCACTTTACCTACACTTTTTACTTTTGCCCCTTGAAGTTCAAGTAAACGCTAAGAGGAGAACCTTCTTTTATTTTTTGGTTACGAAAAGATGAGCGTCACATATCGTCGTCCAGTATACCGGACAAGGTGTCTAGCAAGTTTCCCACCATGCTTCAAGCCTCAGGGCTCAGTAGCCTAGGGTGAGCCCAGCTCTTATAAGAAGAGGGGACAAAAGAGCAGGGGGCAAGGGGCGAGGACAGGAAACTCACCCCATTTTACTGTCCCGACGTTGGGAGGGGTTGGTCTGTGGCGCGGGACAATCCCTCTGTGGAGGTGGTGTGTGACTAGCTGTTGAGGTGCCTTGCTCAATAAAACCGGAGCACCTTATCAAAGGCAGCATTGGTGGCACCCGCCCGGTTTTAGTGGGTAGAGCTGCGTCTACCTTACAATCATTCAGGCGCAGCGAGTCCATTACAGACCCGCCTGGGGAGTATAACCCCTCCTCCCCAGCGGGATGTATCAGCGCATTTCCCGGCGTAAAAGAAAAAAAAACCAGTTGAACCAGGTGTAGCTGGATAAACTTTTCTAAGTTGTTACTTATACCCTTTCGATAGATTTTTGCTTCATCATTAGGTATTATCATAATGGCGTTACCGTCTACTGCTGAACATTGTTCTGTGAACGACAAAACGGCCTATACCCAGCCAGGCTCACATGGTTTGTGTGAAATGTAAAATTTATTAATTTAATATTATAGTTTTATTTGAACAAAAATACCTTTTCCTATAAAACCTATTACATTCTAGAAACATACCTCCAATCATCATCATCATCATCATCTACATCATCATCATCATCATCATCATCATCATCACCTTTTTTCATCCACTGTTGGAAATAAACATCTTTAAATAAACGTCGAGACGGCCGAACTCTCTCCATCCGCATCAAACCAGGACCCACCTCTGCGTGGCTATCGTCATCCAACTAGTAACCATGGTTATGGGAGTCCTTCCGTGCCCATGAACAAAATTATCGTCAACATTAAAAACCAACTTCTATTCTTTATGTCTTAAGCTTTTATAAATATTCTATCATATTTATAACACCAGTTTATGCATTTATATCATCATCATCAGTCAATATCCGTCCACTGCTGAATAATATAATGCTATAATTTTATCAATCCTTTTATGTCCCACTGCTGGGCACGCTTTTCCTCGAAATCTGGCGAGGAGGGTGTTGTCCATGGTTTACCGATGCGCTGGCCCACAAGTGTTAGAGAACTTCACACACCTTCAAAGACTTTTAATCTCATCAGGCATGCAGTTTTCCTCACGATGTTTCCTTCACCGGTGAGCAAGCGATGGTCTCATGTTCAGGGGCACGTAGAAATTTAGAAGAACCCATTTCAAGGCACCTCAGGGGTCAGGATCGAACTCAAGAGGTCGAGCCCATACCCACATTTACAGGTACAGATGTTTCAGGTACAGTTATTTTATTTCACGAAAGCGGGTGCGCCACATTTATAGTTGTGATGTGTCAGACGTGCGTTCTTGTGTGAGTAACTACAGGGTGCGTATCAGCGTCCAGTACCTCTACCATGAGATTTTGTTACTAGCGTAAATTACATAATTATAGTAGTTAAGTAAAAACGCAACACGAATAAAAACTAAGGTATGGTATAGTTTTCGATTCGTTTTGCGCTACTATAGTTATGTCATGTGCGAACTCATGGTAGAGTGTGGTAGAGGTACTGAACTGAGCGCTCCCAAGCTTACGCACACAAAGACAATGTGCATGTACATTTATACATACAAGGGTGACTTACCCGCTTTCGTGAAATATCTATATCAAAACTCGTTTGATAAACTCAAGGCTTGAAAGTTTAACGCTGATTGATGATAATAATGATGATGGTCGTTCAAGAAATGATCCGATAAATTACTATTACAGGGAAACTATGGTGATTGACAAGTCATCGATAAATTACCATTATAGGGAAACAATTTCCTCTCAATATCAGGAAATTGTCAGCGATGATTCATAAATAATTACCACTTTTCGATGTTAGCATTGTGAAGATTATGTTTTTTAGCAAGTACTCGTCAAGATTCTCACTTCTCTTAGTTTTAAATCACACGTTCGTTTCTGCTCTATCTCATGCATTTTATACAATGCATCTAAACGGTTTATAGACGACATTGAATTTTATTTGTCCACTGTGAGCGTCTTCAGCCACTTTTTGAGGATCTGCAGGCAACAAGATCATCTCAATGATAAGGCCAGACTACCTCGTAAGGGGGGACTGCCAGGCCGCTACAAAGCAGTCCTGCGACGTCGTGTCATCGTGGACCCAGGTTCCCATCCTGACAACAACACGAGCAATGCGTGGAGGTGGATTAGGTAGCGCCTCCTAAGCACCCCCGATCGTCACCTGCGGGGGGAGGCCTCGTCAGCGGCCTCCTTCTGGGATATTACTGCCTCGCAGAAGGAGCCCATCGCCAGGACTCGTCGCCACTGAGAATCGCGTTGATGACACTCGGCAGAGTCAAGTCCCCCCCGATGACTAATGCAGATATAATATATTTCCAGGGGCTCTTCGGTTGGTTAGTTAGAACACAGTTTAAAGGAAACTAATAAAATGTGTGTCTACTAATATCTGTTGCTGATGTTGATGATTTTCATGTCAGAAATGCATATACAATGTTTTGATACTCTGGCCTCTATGATTGAGATATTATCAGAAAATTATTACAAGATTCGCCACAAGCCATGAATATAACGAATAAAACCAAGGGCTAACAGGTAGAGTATAATCTTAAATCTCAATTGCTATATATACTTTCTTAAAATCAATTCGATTATTCTTGTGTAAATAATTATCTAAAATTGCGACTGTTCTTAAGTGATGCGCCTAAAGATATTTAGTAAATTGATTTTTCTTTAAAATGGATTAAATCTAATTCATCATAAGGTATATTAATTGACTGACGAGCATCCCCATGCTAGGAGTTAGTATAGTCAATTACATTTATTCTGCTAAGGCAACATTTTCCCACCTTTAAGAGACTGAAGGGGCAAGTACACCGGTGGGGAGGGTGTCCTTGTGCACACGAACATGTGCATGGGTACCACCATCCTGCTTGGTGGTGTTTCGGAGAGAAGACTTTATTATCTTACGTCTTAGGATAGGCAACACGTGAATGAGCTGCCTGGCTTATTATAATATATTATGTTTATGGGTGACGCTGACCACTTACCATTATGTAGCTCGCTTGCCCGATCACCACTTGTCTATCCAACTAACATAAAAAAATAAAATAAAAAAGACTGTGCACAAAAACACAGTGCTGAAAATAATGTTACTGTACCCTTACATTTAGAATAATGAAAAATAAGTTCGTAGATTTTTTTTTTCGGAAGGGCTAGACTTTTCAGCCTAATGGCCTTAAAACTCAATCGGTACAGTAAGTAAGCAGATGACTCACTTAAGAAATATTCGAAAGATTTCGAGACGCCCCCCTCCGCGCCCCGCAGGGGGCGCGGTTCATCGCACGCGCTGCTCGGGCGAGCAGGATTTGGACTAGTCAAATCCGATACGGTTGACGAATCTTTTACGGTTGAATTTAACCTATCATCATGAGGGCCGGCCCTCATCCCTCCCTCTGGAGAGGGAGGCGGGTCATGCGCGGTGCCCAAGCAATCTAGCGGTAGCGTAGTGCTAGCGCTGTTTGCGCGATCTGGTTAATTCGTAGAATACTTATTTGTTTATGCATGATTCATAGAATATTTCTAATGAATATTGTACATAAGATCATTTAAATATTTATTAGGTAGGATTGCCTTTTTTTTCTTTAACACCGGGAAATGCTCTGAGGCATCCCACGGGGGAGTGGGTCTCCCCAGGCGGGTATGTGGGACTTGCTGCGCCCGAAAGCTGGTAAGTGAACCCAGCTGTACCAGTAGGGAACCTCACCCCATTGCACTGTGCCGACGTTGGGAAGGGTTGTTCTGTGGTGCGACACAATCCCCCTGTGGAGGTGGTGTCAGTCCCCTGAGGGACTGAATAGCCGTCGAAGTGCCCTGTTTGCTCAACAGATCCGGGGCACCTCACCATAGGTGGCATTGGTGAAACTCGCCTTTAACTTTTAAGTGGGTAGAGTTGCGTCCACCTTACCACCTTTCGGGCGTAGCAAGTCCCACATTCCCGCCTGGGGGGTCCCCCCTCCCCGTGGGGTAAATTAGAGCATTCCCTGGCGCAAAAGAAAAAAAAAATGGGGGATAATCTCGGATATCAACCATAGTCACGGAAGGACATTCCCCCTGTATTTGAATCTATATAATCCGTAAATATACTTATTAATTAAAAATATTTATGTAAGTGAATAAGAGAATGCTTAAAAATGTTGATTTACTCGTGACAGTCCTCGAGGGCGGAGGGCATCGAGTAATTACTGTAATGACCCCACTTAATGTCTACGGATAATCTTTACAATAACGCAAACACAATTATAAATAACGCCTTCGAGAAAATCATGAGTTATTAATTCATTAAAACTTATGAAGGTAGAACGTCTACACTGAACACTCCCATAGAAACTTTGCTACCTAATTTCCGAAAGATACGAGCATGCGATATTTGTTACAGATAAAAGGAAGGCTCTATGAGTATGTTTGTTAGGTATATATAAATGAATAAAACTATGAAGGTAAGATGTCTACACTCTTTGAAATAAATCCTCTTTGGTAGCGATTTTTTTAAAGATATGAGTATTCGATGTAGTTACAATGAAAATGTGCTCGGAGTGTGTATAAGATAGTTTTTTTTTTCGCAGGGAAATCCTTATGGATGCAGCCAGGATCTTCGGGTAGATCCTGACCCAATGTGGGACTCGCACCTGGGAGTGCCCACCCTAACTAAAACCACTGCGAGCGCCTTCAGCCGCTTTTTGAGGGTCCCGGATATGCAGGCAACTGACAGGATCACCTCAGCGACAGGCTGGCCCCGGCGAAGGTCAGACTACTCCTCGTAGGGGGGGACTGCCCGGCCGCTACTAGGCAGTCCCCACGACGTTGTGCCATACAGACCCAGGTTCCCATCCTAAGCCCGACACGAACACAGGGGCGTTACTGGAGGCGCATTAAATAACGCCTCCTACGCACCCCTGTTCGTCGCCCGCGGGAGAAGGCTCCGTCGGCGGCCTCCTCTCTCACCCGCTCATCGACCTCCTTCTGGGACATTACTGCCTCGCAGAAGGAGACCATCGCCGTCCAGCACTCGTCGTCACCGAGTATCGCGGAGATGACGCTCGGCAGAGACAAGTCCCCTCCGATGACTGATGTCAGACTGTGACGCAACGCCGCCCATCTTGGGCACACCTCGAGTGTGTGCTGGGCTGAGTCCACCGCCGCGCCACAATCGTGACACACTGTCAACGGCTCCCTGCGGGCCGTCCGGCACAGGTACTCACCAAAGCAACCATGCCCTGTGAGCACCTGTGTCAGACGGAAGGTGAGGGGTTTGCGCTTACGGTGTATCCACCGCTCAAGGACTGGGCGCAAAGCAACCGGCAGGTTTTTGCCATACGGTTGCTGCGCCAGGTCCTCCCCCCATCTCCGCATTAACGCCTCTTGCCCTAGTCGGCGAACCCGCAGGATCCCGTCCAGCGTAAGGCTCTCACCGAGACACCTCCTATCCGAGACATAGGAGTGCATCTCGGCAAGACCCTCCGCCACGAGCTCCCACGGGGGATCACCGGCTAGGGTAGTGGCTGCTGCCCACGAAACCGTACGGTATCCCCGGATCACTCTTACCGCTATGACCCGCTGCGCCGCAGCCGCAGCCGGGCCTTATTCCTCCCGGTAAGGTGATCCGCCCAGATGGGTGCACCGTATGTCGCCATACTACGGCAGACTCCGGAGTATAGCTGCCTGAAGGTGGCGCTGGGTCCTCCGAGGTTTGGGAGGAGTCTGCCCAGTGCACTTGCCGCCTTCACGACCTTCGGTCCCAACATGGAGAAATGCGGGCCGAAGGTCCACCCTCCGTCAAGGATGAGTCCCAGATATTTGATATGGGGGCTCATCCTGACCCTCACCCCTCCGACCTAGAGGGCAGCCCCCGGTGGGGGTCCTTTCCGCCCGGTCCCGCGGAAGAGAAGGGCTTCGGTCTTCTCAGGTCTGACCCGAAGCCCTAACCTCTCTATGCGGCTGATGACGAGGTCGATCCCGACCTCAGCCAGCCGCGCCGCCTCCTTATAGCCTCGTTCCCGGGCATACACGAGGGTGACATCCGCGTAAAATATGACACCCATCCCGGGGAGAAGGCGGCCTCGCAGGACCCAGTCGTAGCCGATGTCCCACAGGATTGGACCAAGAACCGACCCCTGTGGAACACCGCACCCAACTTGCCACCACTCTACGGACCCACACCGTTTCTCGCAGGCTACCCTCCTTTCGGAGAAGTACGCCTCCAACAGCCTCCTTAGATACGGGGGCACTCCGAAGAAATTCAGTGCCTCCCGTATCACATTGTGAGGGAGGCTGTTGAAGGCATTCGCGATGTCTAGGGACACCGCGACCACCACCTCCCCTCTGTGTTCCGCCTCAACCGTCACCGCCCGAAGGCGTTTGAGGGCGTCGACGGTCGACCGGCGTGCCCGGAACCCAAATTGGGACTCTGAGAGTCCCGGTCCCGGGCCCTCCTCCAGGTGCTGAACGAGCCGAGAGGCCACTATTTTCTCCATACAGTATAAGATACAGATAAAGATAGGGTATAAGATACAGTATTTTAACATATTTTAACATTATTTGGTGTATATGTGTTACTAAACGGTTGTTGATCCGCCACTTGGGGCAAAACTAGGACAAGTCAGGACAGAAATTGTTAGTTCACCTACTGAAAAAGTCTACCGGCCCTTCGATTTGGTTTGGCAATCTTCGCGTTCTTTAATAGAGGCCTATATCCAGTAGTGGTGATAATGAGTAGGACGATATGTTCCTAGCCAAACGAACATAAACTAGTTACAAATACACGCTAGTTCTAATTATAAGAGTCACCGTACAGATCAGCGGATGGTTTCCTGTCTGATCACAAAGGTTGATTTTTTACCCGTTGCTGTTAAAAACAGGTTATTGCATCATCATCATCATCTTCTATGCCAATATTATTTCCGTTTCTTTGGGGTCAGCTTTGAATGTCTTGTGTCTCCATTCTACCCTCATGCCCATTAATTCTCGTGTTACTCCACACACCTCCGTATCTACCGAAGACCCGCATGTCCATTGTCCTACGTATAATTGAAATACAATGATTATAATTTATAATATGGTCTCCATCATAGATCATATGATTACTGATAATCTACTATTTAATTGTATTAAAGACTTGTTCTTAAAAATAACAGTGCTAGACGCCTACTCCTCTTTTTTATGTAAGTTGGATAGGCAAACTGGCATACGTGCACCTGATGATAAGTGATCGACGTCGTCCATGAACATAAACTAGTTTAGCTGGAACGAGCCCAGGCAACTCATGTATGTGTTGCCTATCCTGAGACATAAGATGTTTAGTCTCGGTGCCAGTAATTACACTGCCTGTCTTGCCCTTCTCTCCAAAACACGGCCAAGTTGTTTCACGGGAGAAACAAGCAAGATGGTGGTACCCATGCAGCCGGGAGCGCGCTTCCCTATCACCGGTACAAATTCTTATAGTCGTAAGCTAAAACGAAGCTTAGATGGTAGTAATCGAAGTGAATCATAATAATATTATTTTATGGTTAAGCGTTAATGGTTAGTAATAGTTAATAATTAACGCTTGAACATAAGAATAACGCCATCTCTGTTACTATAAGTGAATTTAAATCACTTGCAGCTTAATTTTTTTCATGTTTTTAGAGAGAACGTCAATAGAGGGCATATAATATCTTTGTTATAATTCTATTTTATCCGGCAGATTGAAAAGTCAGGTGTTATAAGTTGAAGGCAGACCTCTTCAGGCAGACACACTGCCTGGGGCGCCGTAGAACGTAAACGGGTGAATCCATTTGGATGTGGTATTGTTTGAAAGTTGGTTTCGTAAAGGTTACAGTTCAGACCTTTCAAGTTACCGGCCCTTTTATTTGAGGCTGCTCAGTGTTGGGGTTTCGTTTAATTTTTTTCGTTTAAATATTATACCTAGCTTAGTTTGAACTAAAAGGTATAATATTTAAATGAAAAAAATAGTACTCAAGTACTAAGTCGAAGAAGATAATTATTGCTTAAACACGCGAAATTATTCTTTTAACGTTATATAACATCAGTTCCCTAATTAGTTACTACCCCATCTGCAGGGGTATAAGGTACCTCCATTCTGCTTATTTCTTTTGACCAAAAACTAAGCTCTCTTCTTTTTATGTTAGTTGAATAGATAAACTGGCAGACATGCCACCTGATGGTAAGTGGTCGACGTTGCCCATGAACATAAACTAGTTTACCTGGAACGAGCACAGGCAACTCATTCATGTGTTGCCTATCCGTAGATATAAGATGTTAAGCCTCGGTGCCAGTCATGCCTGTCACTGCCCTTCTCTACGGAACACAACAAAGCTATATGACAGGAAAAACAAGCAAAATCTGTGGCTAACATGGTCAATGTTAAACCTAAAAGTTCACTTCTGTATGCCACATCTTTCTGTCGCGAATTAGCTTCGCTAGAAAGGCAAGATACACCTCCATGTTACTGGCACCGAGAGATCTCGACGAACATGAACAGTTAGTCATCACCCCCTAGCCTTTTTATTCTTTTACGCCGGGAAATGCTCTGAAACAATGGAGTGAGGTTCCCATCTTCGCCTCTTGTCCCCCAGCTCTTTTGTACACTCTTCTTATAAGAGGGATACAAAGCGCAGCTCCCTCAGCTCAAATATTTTCAAATTAAGAAAACAACTGAACATCACATTTTATGCAATTGTTTTAATTTTATTCAAATACACCTTATTTGGAGCGAACTTCGAGTATTTCTTCCTTCTGAGTTTGATTTAAAATTTCATTGAAATACTGTTTTTTGTTAGTTTTTCTTTAAATCGCATATCTTTTTGGAGTTGAGGACTGAATTATGCCTGACTTTTCCCGGTTAAATGATATGTTCAAAAATGTACCATTTTTCACAAATAGCCTTTACTCGCAAAATCTGTTCTTAATGTGATCTCATTTTAAGTAAAACAAATGCAACTTTAAATAACAAAAGAAGTGTAGTAAGTACATTTTAAAATAAAACCATATTTTTTTAATTATGGACCTTTTATTTGTGTTCCGCTAAATGTGCCGGTGTGTTTATAATTATTGTTTTTATTAAAATTTTCATATTGTTATTAAACCATAGGTTATAAAAAAATTACAAAAAAATTAACCTCGTGTTGCAAATGAGTTTCTAGTTTTTATACTTGCGCCTTTGTATGTATTGAAAATCATTCGTAAAATAGTTAACTGTGACTTATTAACTTTGGTAATTTTAATGACGCGTACTGTAATTGGCCTCCTTAGCAAAATATCTGGGTTCAAATCTTGACTGGTGCTATGAAGTAGGTTTCTCTAAATTTCTACGTAGGCCTGAGCACGAGAACCTCGCTTTATAATGCTTGATGATTAAAAATCTTAGGTGTGTGAATTTCACCACCCTGAATTGGGCCAGCGCATCGGTGAAAACCCAATCAGAAACCCTTCTCGCCTGATTTCAAGGTGGAAACCCGTGCCCAACAGTGGGTGGGACATTTATGGGTTAGTATTATTATTATTTTATAAAAGAGGGGGCAAACGGACAGTTGATTCATCTGATGGTAAGTGAAATCGATATCCACAGACACCTGCTACACCAGAGGGCTAGCAGGTGCGTTGCCGGCCCTTCAAATATGAGTTTCTTTTGTTGAAGGTTATAATAATAGTATTATTGTAATATAAGAATAGAGTCATTATTCATTATACCTCATTGATGATGATTATGATTGATGTAGAACCGAATTTCACTCATGTATCTTGCAATTCTTAATATATGAGCCAATTTTGACACATATAATATTTGAAATAGTTTTTGAGTCATGAGGAGGTCAAACGTGGCTCCAAATGGTAGTTCGTTCTGTTAACTTGAACTTGTTGATAATTTTAGAGTTTAAACAAACCAGCAGAAAGGCTACCTTTTCTTTTCTTTAACGCCGGGAAATGCTCTGAGGCATCCTGCGGGGGAGTGGGTCTCCCCACGCGCGTATGTGGTACTCGCTGCGCCCGAAAGCTAGTAAGTGGACGCAGCTCTACCCACTAAAACCCGGCGAGTGCCACCAATGCCGCCTTAAGCGAGGTGCCCCGGATCTAGTGAGCATACAGGGCACCTCGACGGCTAGTCAGTCCCCCAAGGGACGACGCCGCCTCCACAGAGGGGTTGTCCCGCACCACAGAACAACCCCTCTCAACGTCGGGACAGTACAATGGAGTGAGGTTCCCGTCCTCACCCCTTGCCCCCTGCTGTTATTTCCCCTCTTCTTATAAGAGGGGTACAAAGAGCCCCCACGGCACAATTAGCTTCGCCTAAGGTGTAGCGGCTTACCCTAGGCTACTGAGCCCCACCGCCACGTCAAGGCCTGAACCATGGTGGGGAGCAGACAAGCCACCTAATGATAAGTAGTCAAAATCAACATGATTGCCCCCTGTCAAATTGTCCCCAGGAAACTCATCTTTCACTCATCACGCGCCTTACTTGATACGGGAGCTGAATCGTGTTAGTTTTCACCATAAAGTTAATATACCTTTCCGCTAGGTATATTAACTTTATGGTTTTTTTTATATCATCAGGGGGCAAACGAACAGTCGGAGCCTTACAGCGTCGACGCCCATACACATCCACACAACCAAGGCCACGCAGATGCCCCGCCCTCTTTTCCCTATCCCCCCAATGGACCACCGGAAACTCACAAACCGCAACAGCATAGCTGTCACTTGACGCCGGTGTTATGTGAGCGAGAGGTACCACCCCGGTCGTGCTGTCCTAGTTCGACTGCAAAGCAGCATGGCACTACCTCTTACTTTTCACTGTGAGTTTCGTTCTTCTATTTAAACGTCAGCGTTATTAGGCGAAGAAAATAATCGAGACACAGTTGACCCTTTTTTGCCGCTGGGGAATGCTCTTATGCATACCACCGGTGGAGCCTGGGGGTTATGTGGGACCCTCTGCGCCCGAAAAGATGGTAAAGTGGGCGCAGACTCTACCCATTAAACCCCAGCGGTGTTCTCCACGTCGTCTGGGTGACCCGGCGAGGGAGCTGTGGACGTCCTCACCAGCACAGTAGATCCTACGCTGTACTGTATGATAACTATATATCTTTATTGAGAGGTTACTGTACTGTACCTGACTATTTGAATATTAAAATCAAATATAATATAAGTAACTATAAGTAATAATAATTTAAAATATGTTATAAGTACTCCAGGGGAAGTTACTCCAAATGATTTTCAAATTGAACCTATTGGTAGAAATTAGTTGATCTAAATGACAAAATAAAGATACCAGTTTAGAATAAATTGTGAGTGATTCTTAATAATGTAGAATGATGGAAAATCCAACTTATAATTTGTGTCATCAATGGCAAAATTAGACACGAGCAATGGTTAGTTGCCGCTATAAATACGGGTGTATCGTAAATACTCTGTCATGGCATTACATCACATCCGTTGGGGCTACATGAAAAAACACCACATATCAAAAGTGATCCATGCAAGGAATACAAGTGAAAGATGTACAACTAAAGTACACACAAAAATGATATTCAAATTTATTTGCATATTTTATTTATCAACATCGGTGAAAGCTATCGACAAATATACTGATAAATATGATAATATAAATTTAGATGAAATTTTGGACAACAGACGATTATTAGTATCTTACTCTAATTGTATACTAGAAAAAGGAAAGTGTACTCCGGAAGGAAAAGAACTTAAAGGTAAATACTAAAAATGTAATTTTTATATTAAATTTGAAGATGCTCAGAATTAGAGAAATTACCAGACTTTAGGGCCTATATCTTTTATATTTCAAGAAGCAGATATTAAGAACAGGCAAATTGTTTAGCATTGTCTATATAGTAAAAAATGATACATAAACATAATGTACTACTTAATTTATTCAAAAATTTGATATGAATAAGTGGTTTGTTTTTGAACTGGAGTTAATAATGTAGATACTATGATAATAGCAATTAATGATTTATTTCTAGAACATCTTCAAGATGCAATTGAAAATGGCTGTAAGAAGTGTACGGAATCTCAAGAGAAAGGAGCAACAAAGATAATAGATTATTTGATCAAACACGAAAATGAAATTTGGCAGGAATTAGTATCCAAGTATGACCCCGAAGGAAGATGGAGAAAGGAATATGAAGGTCGAGCTAAGGAATTGGGGATTAAGTATCAAATGAAGAATTAGATGCAAATTGCAAATTATCGGAATAAAGACCCAATTGAATTATTTTTTCCATCTGTAGGTACCTCTACCATGAGTTTTGTTACAAGCGTAAATGACATAACTATAGTAGTTACTTAAACGCAACACGAATAGAAAACTAAGGTATGATATAGTTTTCTATTCGTGATGCGTTTTTACGTTAACGTTACGTTACGAATATAAGTAGTTAACATAAAAACGCAACACGAATAGAAAACTAAGGTATCATATAGTTTTCTATTCGTGTTGCGTTTAGTTATGTCATTTACACTTGTAACAAAACTCATGGTAGAGGTACTAAAGTTCACAAACGACCCGTTTCGATATACCTTTTATCTGCAACGATACATAGTTTGGTGCATAGTAGCTTATTTATCCACAAATATAAAAAACAGCATTATTATCAATCTTAGTGCTAATAATTACCAGGTTGTTTAACTTTTACATCTCTAGTTTTAAGTTAAATATAAATACTCGAATTAAAGTATGGTATAGTTGAAATTTGTTTCTTTTTACCCTCTTCCATTTGCTTTTGTGTCTTAAACATCTTTCAATCAAATTCTAAACTAATGTATTGTATATCAATGTATTTTGGTGAAAATATAAAAAAGAACATATTCTTATCCTGTCTATTACCATGTAGATGCAGTTTGTCTTGTTTTTCTAGCGTGCAAATTTTGCAAATCATTTTGTTTATACCAGTGTGACCTAAGTGACGTCATATCTATTAATTCTAAAATATGATTTCAATTCGAATTTCTAAAATCAAATTTCGATCGTAATTCGATCGAAATTTGATTAAAATTAAAATTAAATTTAAACTTAAATTTTTTTTTTGCTCCAATTAAGTCCAGCCTGCACAGGCCCTATTTTTATTAAATAGCTATGTAATTCTAAAGAGAAGAAAATTTTGAAACATGTTTACGCGAATAGCTTAGTTGATTTTTGTTCTAGGCTAAAAAGTTATAGAACCAAAAGTGTAGAACGTTCAAGTTGCGACACTAAATGTTTATACCATTTTTTATGCGACGATATGTTTAACCGGTAAAGCTATAAAATATTTGCACCTCTTTTCCAAGATGGCGGCCAGGGGAGAAGGGTTGTGGACACCACATACTCGGATTTACTTATCGATTAACCCCAAAAAGATAAAATGCCTGTCACAGACTTTTAAACTTCTATATATAGAGTAATATATTGGTACAGTATTTATTGTATAGATTCTATCGTATAGATTTTAATGCAAGTCTTGTAAAAATAGGAAAAAATTAGAACCGATTTCAAAAAATTAAATAACCAAAAAGTAATAAAATAATCGCGTTTCTTTAATTTTTGTGTCTACAACTAATATTCATCTTGTACTTCTACTAATGTACAATTTTTGCGTTTACCACGTCATTATTGTTACTTTTGGAGTCGGTGTCAGCTAAGTTAAATAGGTAGTAGACCAGGTACAGCAAAAAATACGTCAGCATCGTCCGTCACCGGTGTCGTATTTGCTGCTGTAGGTACCGAACTACCTTGGCTGACACCGACGTCAAAAGTAACAATAATGACGTAGTAGATGATGAGAATGATGAAGTCGGTTAAAAATAATTGAAAGACTGTCAAGAGACGAAAGTAAATTGAGATTTTTTAAAGATTTTAAGACAGACGAGACGTCCTGTTTATCTGTATGTTAAGACCTTAATATATATTTTTTGCCGTATACCGCTGCTGCTCCTGTAGAGCCAAAATTAACAGTGTTAACCACCAAATGACCCTTTGGTGAGATCTCATATGATCTCAGGGAGCCCGATGGATGCGTTACATCTGCCTCGGGACTTTCATGGATCAGCATCACCCCATTCTCTATGTTACTTCGATAAGCAAACTGGCATGCGTGCCACCGTGCGTACAGATGGAAAGTGGTCGACGTCGCCCATGAACATGGACTAGTTTACCTGGCCTGGGCATAAGATGTTAAATATCTGTGCCAGTGATTACACTGCCAGTCTTGGCCTTATCTCCAAAGCAAAGTTTCACGGTAGAAACAAACAGGAAGTACCCTTGCAGCCGGGAGCGCGGCATAGCGCATCCCTTCTACCGATAACCCATCGGAGTTATATGGGGTTGGATTTTGTACGTGTGTATGTCACTGAACTCCTCCTAAACGACTGGGCTGATTTATATGATTTTATTGTTTGTATTTAAGTGGATCCGAAACGGTTTCGATTCACAATTCGGTCCCACGGTCCACTACAAAATAATTATAATGTTAATATAAATAAAATAAAAATAAAAATATATAGTTTAATTAGCTTGTGACTCTATTGTTGTTTTCATAATCATAATCATCATCATCAGGCTTTATCCGTCTACTGCTGAACATTGGCCTTCCTTAATAAAGGCCAAGACGGCGTTCAATGAACGCGATCACGGAGATCGACTTCTCATCTGGTAATGGCCGACCGCTTGGTCTTCATGTTGATTTATTTGCATTAATTATTATTTATTTACACGCGTTGGCCACTAAAAAGGTCGCCAATTGATCAACGATAACACTGAGTCAAGTATTACAAAATACAGTGAGTCATTAATAAAAACCATTGTTGTATTACTATGTACTCAACAACCATCTAACGATGTCTAAACTGTAATTAATTATCTGATGAAACCTAATTAAGAAACGGTTACATGGAAAAATACGATTCAGGGTATCCCGACGTTTAGTTCGTTAAAGTATAGATGGGGAAACCCAGTTCCAATCTATAGTAATAAAATATGGAAGTAATAATAATAATAATATAATAATAATATCTATGGACGCTTTCACACCACGTCAATCTGGTCCCGTGGTAAGTTCTCGAAGAACTTGTGTTACGGGTACCAGACAACGGAAATATATTTAATACTTTTATACTATACATATATTTAAGATTTTTATTATATAAATACACATATTTAGTACACATCCATGAACCAGGAACACAGAAAATATTTGTTCCCTGGCGGGATTCGAACCCACAACCTCCGGCTTAAACGCCAACGCGCTTACCACTGAGCCACAGAGGTAGTCATGTTTGTATGTTTTGTAGTTTTGTTTGTAGTTTGTATTTGATGTTTGGTATTCTCAAGTATAATACTTGATAAAAAGAATACAAGTTATATAGTGACATAAGCTACAGAAATATTATGGTATTTCGGAACCGATACCTACCATACACATCATCACACACAACCATACGACTTAGGGATCTTCAAGAAAAGAGCGCACACATATTTGAAAGGCCGGCAACGCATCTGCTAATGATGTAGCTGGTGTCTATGGATGTCGTTTATCACTTACCAGTAGGTGAAACGACTCTCCGTTTGCGTTTGAGGATGGCAACCTCACCGCATTGTACTGTCCCAACGTTGGGAGGGATTTTCCTGTGGCCCTGTTTGCTCAACAGATCCGGCGCACCTCACGAAAGGCGGCATTTGTGGCACCTTACCACCTTTCAGGCGCAGCGAGTCCTACATACTCACCTGGGGAGACCCACTCCCCCGCGGGATGCCTGAAGAAAAATAAAGACCATTCATTGCAACGAGAACTTAACCCCTCGTTGGAAGTAGACCGACCCTCCATCTTTTTTCTACGTCCTTTCCGTGGGCTTCTCTCTAAAACTCCATTCATTTTAATCGAATAAAAACTATAAATGATTAACCAAATCATTGCCAATTTTCAGACTTCACATCATAATACCACAATTTTCCTGTAGAAAAAGTCATAGTAATCGATATATTGTAAGCAAATTAAAACCGCAATACTAAGTAAACAATAGTATTACTATTATTTCGCAATTAATTACTTACTATTATCGAGGAGATATAAAAGATACACATCGACATGGACAGCAGTATCACAGGATCTCAGCACGGCAGTAAGATGAAGTTGCTCGTGGCTTTTTTAACTCTCGCTGTAGTTTGTCTCGCCGATCAATACACTGATCGTTACGATGAGATTAACGTTGACGAGATCATTGCAAATAAACGATTATTGAACACTTACTTCAAATGTATCTTGGATAAAGGACGTTGTACGCCAGAAGGAAGGACGTTAAAAGGTAATTTTCAGTATTGTTAATGTAGTTGATCTAGATAATTGATGCCTTGAGTCTTTTTCTCCCCAACGTGAGTGGACCGAGCGTTGGATGCCGCCGCCTATATGTAGTCTTGCAGTTCATGGGGCTGTACGGCTGAGGGCCCTGAAGACGGAGAACATGGCTCTGCTGCGACATCCCTAGAGACTCCAGGCCTTCGAGGCCGTCCGTGTGTACCGTACGACCTCATACGAGGCTGCTTTCGTACTGGCGGGCTCAGCGCCGTGGGAGCTGGTGGCAAGGGCCCTGGCGCAGACGTTGAGGAGACGAAGAGGAGAACACCATTGGGGTTTAATGAGTAGAGTCTGCGCCCACCTTACCATCGTTTCGAGCGCCTTCTAGAATACAGTGTAATAGGCAGCCGAGTGTTCTGTCCCCACCGTGGTTTAGGCCTTGTCATGGCGGTGGGGCTCAGTAGCCTAAGGTGAACCCAGCACCTTGGCCGAAGGAAATTGAGCCGAGGGAACTACTCTTTGTACCCCTCTTATAAGGAAAGGGGACAAAAGAGCAGAGGGATAAGGGGCGAGGACGGGAAACTCACCCTATTGTACTGTTCCGACATTGGGAGTGGTTGTTCTGTGGGTCGGGACAACCCCTCTGTGGAAGTGGCGTCGGTCCCTTTAGGGACTGACTAGCCTTCGAGGTGCCCTGTTTGCTCATTAGATCCTGGGCATCGCACCAAAGGCGGCACTCGCCGGGTTTTAGTGGGTAGAGCTGCGTCCACTTTACGACATTTCGGGCGCAGCGAGTCTCATATACCCGCCTGGGGAGACCCACTCCCCCGCGGGATGTCTCTGAGCATTTCCCGGCATAAAAGAAAAAAAAAACAGAGTGTTCTGTATAAAGTTATAAGCTCCGGTATCATTTAGTTTTTTTTATTCACGTTGCAATAATATTCATAACCCATATTTAAAAAAGGAAAACTTATGGCAAATAATAAAATATGCAAATGCGCTAATATTTGAGATAGAAACTTTCATTACCTCTAATGAAGTTAATAAAAAAAACTAGTGACACGAATCTAATAATTTCTATTACTTTCCCAGAACACATCAAAGATGCCCTTCAAACTGGCTGCACGAGATGCACCAGCACTCAGAAACAAAAAGCGAGGAGAGTCGTGCAATACATTCGAGTAAACGAAGTTCAAACTTTCGATAATATCATCAAGAAATACGACCCTGAAAATCAATACAAAGAAGTTTACGAAGCATTTCTTGCAGCTTCAGATTAACTCTACAGTAGAGAAATAACATAAGTAAAATTCTATTAATAATAAAGATAATATATTTTATGTCTAACTAGCTGACCCGGCAAACTTCGTACTGCCTCAATCGATCAATAAAAGACCTAAACTTTTGTATTAAAATAATCTTAAAACAAACAAAAGGAATCCGTATTTAATAAAAAAGCATTTTTTGAATGAAGCAAGAAGTTTTATTATTATTTTCGACACATCATGTTGCTTACTTACAAAACAGAGTTTTTCTGAATTTTTTATGGTTATATTGGCTATTTATAAATATATGGTTATATGGCTATTTATGGTTTAAATTTGATATTGACAGACACACACTGTTATGATACAGTCTGTTAATCAATTTAAAGCTTTCTCATAAACTATATTTTTTGTTTTGAACATGTTTACTAAATTGTTATTCTGATGAAGAAACATTTGTAATTCTTGGACAATGGTTCTCTTCACTGTTGGATTGTGAGCACAACGATTATCAACTTCCACATCTGAATTGCTCATAAAATAAATTTGTAAAAATTGATGATCTGCATCAGGAAGTGGTAACAGTGCCCTTAGTAAGTGATAAATTTGTCCTTTTATCTGTAATTTTTTAAAATTTGTCCATTAATTATTTCTGATATTATATATAAGTACAAACTTGAATATTATAAAAAATATTCTGGTATATCACCTTCAAAGAGGGCATGAAATTGTCCTGTATAATATGTGTAGCGCCACATTTGGCGTTGTCTGGAAACAGCTGTTATATTTCTGGATGTTGGCTAAGAAGTGCTTAGAATCATTTCCAATGCCAGAAACTAAAGAGCGTAAAAAGGATCTGATGGTGGGACCAATTGTGGGAATTTTACTTTGCCTCCAGCACAACATAATCCAGTAGATTCACCGGTGTATTTACAAATTATTTTCATTTCCCCAATTGTTACCGATTTGTCGGCACAATAATCAATTGCCGGATCATAGTGGAATGCAGCTCGTTCAAGAATCACAGGAGCACTGCGTCTGCGGATTCGCTCAATTTCATTATGTCGTGCTTGCTGTTGTTGTGTTTGATGTGCACGAACTCGTTGCATTCTAAGCCTATCTACTTCATTGTCACTCACTGAATAACGCAATTCTGACAGAGCAATACGACTATTTTCTTGATCTGTCTCTCTCTGGTCATTAGTGCGGTTAGCACGTGAGGTAGTTCTTCGCACACTTGATTGACTGCGACAACCTAAGTCAGTTCGTCTTCTCCTCGGCATCGTAAATTGTAATTAATCAAAGTGAGAAAATTTCTCGCTCACTTAGCAGTAAAGTATCACTATCACAAAATACCAACCAAATAAGAGCACATTACTTTGAATGTCACTATCACAAAGGATCACCAAAGTAAAGAAAGTTTTCGCGCACGTAGCGGTAATCCTCACTTACAAAGATAGAAGGATGCACTCATAGATATCGTAACACAATAATTTAATAATAATAGAAAATCATTACTGCTAATGATCACATTTTGTGACGTATTCAATTTGGTTACGATATTATCCATAGACTGATAATTTCACTTTTGTTGAGTTTCGGAACTTTATGCAGTGGTAATAAATTGCAAATTGACTCTTTGACGTTAGTAACATACCTACGTTGCTTAGACAACAGTGTAATCTATAATTACAACTTATAATTTAATATGACCTTTATTGAGTAGCAATAAAGTTCAAATTGACTTTACATTTTATTTAGAAAACGTTTGTATGGGAAAAAGAAAAGGGCTGTTTTTAGGGTTTTCCCGGCCATTATTAGAATTTTTCTCACCTTTTAAACCTTCCCTTTTTATTTTATTTTTTATTTTGACGCAGTGGAAATGCTTTGCGCATTCACCCGGGGATGGGTTGTCCCCGGGGATATGTGGGACTCCCGACGCTCACCCAGCGCCGGTATACCGCACTAAAACCACTGCGAGTTGCCTTCAGCCGCTTGAAGGGGAGTGTCCCGGATCTGACTAATACGGGACACCCCCCACGACCGGCCGGTTCCCTCAAAAGGGCTAACCAGGCTTCCTCCTATTATGGGGGCATTCCGACAACCTAGAGCACCCCCGCCGACGCCGGAACTTCTCTACCGGGGCAGGTACCCAACCTTACCCCGAGTCCCGTTAGATGGGAGGCAGAAGGTGCGCATAGCGCCTCTTCCGCACACCCGTCCTACGTCGACGGAGCGGGATGGATGCGGCGTCATCCTCTCTGTCCCGCTCCGCGGCCTCCTTCTGCCGCCTGCCAGGCCTCATCGCTCTCGAGCATGCAGCGCACGACACTCGAGAGCGAAAGGTCCCCTCCAAGCACTGACACAAGATCATGACGCTGTCCGGCCCATCTAGCGCACACCTCTAGGGTGTGCTGGGCCGTGTCCTCCACAGCGCCACACTCGTGGCAGGCTGGCGTCGGCTCCCTCCTGGCCACCTGACACAGGTACGCACCAAAACAACCGTGTCCGGTGAGCACCTGCGTCAGGCGGAATGTGAGGGGTTTCTTCCGGCGACGCATCCACGCCACCAGGACCGGACGCAGTGCCTCGGCCGTACGTTGGCCGTACGGTGACTGCGCCAAGATTTCCCCCCACCTTTGCAGCAACCACTCTTGCCCTAGCCTCCGCACACGCGAGACCTCCTCCCACGTCGGTGTCTCGCGGAAGAGCAACCTCCTCTGTGAGCAGAAAAGGTGCACCTCAGCGAGCAGCAACGCCACGAGCTCCCACGGTGGATCTCCAGCTAGGGCAGTGGCTGCCACCCAGGAGACCGTACGATAACCCCTGATCACCCACACCGCTATGACCCGCTGCATACTCCGCAGCAGGGCCTTGTTCCTAGCGGTGAGGGAGTCCGCCCAAATTGGGGCTCCGTACGTGGCTATACTCCGGCAGACTCCGGAGTATAGCCGCCTGCAGGCTTCGCTGGGCCCTCCTATATTAGGAAGAAGTCGACCCAGCACTGACGCCACCCTTATGACCATCGGCCCCAGTTGTTGGAAATGGGGGCCGAAGGTCCACCTCCCGTCGAGGGTGAGCCCAAGATATTTCATAGTGGGGCTCACCCTGACCTCCGTCTCTCCGATAAGGAGCCGTGCACCTGAGGGGGGCCCTTTCCTCCCATCCCCGCGGAAGAGTAGGGCTTCGGTTTTGTCGAAACGGACCCGAAGCCCCAGTCGCTCTATGCGGCTGACTACGAGGGATACTCCTACCTCAGCCAGCCGCGCAGCCTCCCTGTATGTCCGTCCCCGAGATAGAATGAGTGTGTCATCTGCATAACAGATGACATCCATCCCGGGGAGGAGACCGCTCCGTAGGACCCAGTCGTAGCCGACGTTCCATAGGGTGGGGCCTAGAACCGACCCTTGCGGGACGCCGCACTCAACTCGCCGCCTCACTAGGGACCCCCTTTGGTCCTCGTACACTACTTCTCTATCGGAGAGATACGCCCTCAACAGCCTTCCGAGATACGGGGGCACGCCGAAATACTTAAGTGCCTCCCGTATTACGCTGTGGGGAAGGCTGTTGAAGGCGTTGGCGATGTCCAAGGACACCGCCACCACCACCTCTCCCCGGCGTTCCGCTTCACTCGTCACCGTCTTGAGACGCCCTAGGGCGTCGACGGTCGACCGACCGACCCGGAACCCGAACTGAAACTCTGACAGTCCAGGTCCCGGGCCCTCCTCCAGATGCCGAATGAGACGGGAGGCTAGGATCTTTTCCAGGGCCTTCCCCGCCTCGTTCAGCAACACGATCGGCCGCACCGACGACGCGCTATCCGGCGGTCGGCCCCATTTGGTAAGAGGGTGAGCCGACCTTCCTTCCAGGCTTTCGGAAACTGACCGGACCGCATGCAGCGGCCAAACAGCTCCCGAAGGCTGTCTCCGAGGTGCACGAGAGCTATAGAGAGAACCCTCCCATGCACCCCGTCCGGACCTGGCGCCTTCTTATTACGGAGGCGGAGCAGAACCGCGTCTCCGTCAATGGGGCCGACTGGGTGCGAAGTTGCCGCCCGTCGAGGAGGGGGAGAACCCCTCAGCCTAGGGCATGGCAGCCCGGCAGACGGCAGTAAATGTGTCACCGAGACAACCAGCCATCTGGTCCACTCCCTGGTCCTCACTCGAGGGGAGGCTCCAACGGCCCACGATGGCCGCCTCTTCCACCAGTTCCCGGTTGAGCTTGGTGAGTGCCCAACGCGGGAAACAGCTATGCCCCCGGGACAGAGGCGCCGTACCTGATGCGGAGGCTGGAGACACCTCGAACCGTATGTAGCGGTGGTCCGAGAGTGTCTCCACCTCCGTTACCACCCTCCACCCGTCCACCCTACGCGCGACGGTGGGAGTGGCGAACGACAGGTCCACCACTGAACCTCCCGTCCGTCGCACGCAGGTCAGGACCGTCCCTCTGTTCAGCAGGGACAGTCCCGCAGCTAGCGCCCACTCCTCCACCTCTCTCCCCTTAGGGTTCGTGACTGGAGACCCCCACGCCGAGGACTTGGCGTTAAAGTCACCTGCCACGACCACGGGGAGGGGAGCCAGCCGCCCAACCAGCGGTCCCAGAACATTGAGGAGCTGTTGTAGGTCCGCCAGATTGCGGTTCGGGGAGAAGTATACGCCGATAATTGCAATCCCTCCCCGAACGGCCACCACGTACCCGCGCCCTTTCATTCGGGGTATGAGGGGTGTTTTAAACCTTCCCTAGACGAACATTTCAAAACCAAGATAAGATAAATCCGTTCAGCCGTTCTCGAGTTTTAGCGAGACTAACGAACAGCAATTGATTTATATATATATACTAGTGGCACCGACAGACGTTGTCCTGTAAAAAAATATTTTTTTTGTGAATCTAAACCAAAAAAAAAAATTCATCAAAATCGGTCCAGCCGTCTAGGAGGAGTTTAGTGACATACACACGCACAGAAGAAATATATATATATATATATAAAGATAGATTACATAATGAAAATTCTACACTTGAAATTAATGTCAATTGAAAAGAAGTTCTTAGCTGGGGAGAAAAAATGAATGTTTCGAGATGCCTCGCTAATCCTCTCGCTATGATTCTTAACACATCTATACATCCATATTCCATACATTCATACAAACTTTCGCATTTATAATATTACGATATGAGTACACATAAGCCCATAAAGTCAAATAATCTGTCCGACACACAAAATATATTTCAAAATAATTATTTCGTTTAACATTAAAAATAATCTTCTATGGACATTCGTGTTTTCTGTATCTGTGTGTGGCAGAGAAATTGGTCGAAAAATTATCGTACCTGAATAATTCTGTTTTTATCATCTTAAGTAACAATGCGCAGAGTTCCTCAATTAATTAATATGAGCGCTTAATTCACTGTCATTTAATTATTATTTATAAAAAACCGGCCAAGTGCTAGTCGGACTCGCGCACGAAGGGTTCCGTACCATTACATAATATACAACATTAGACACTTTAACTAAAATTAAGGTTTATGTTTATGGAATTAAATGTTTTTTTATATATTTGAGTTGATTGCATGAAAGGTTTTTTTTTGCGGTTTAAAAAAAACGTATAAAAAAAACTACTTACTAGATCTTGTTCAAACTAATTTTCGGTGGAAGTTTGCATGGTAATGTTCATCATATATTTTTTTTAGTTTTATCATTCTCTTATTTTAGAAGTTACAGGTTACACACATTTTTCCACTTTGGAAGTGTCTCTCGCGCAAACTATTCAGTTTAGAATAAAATGGTATTAGAAACCTCAATATCATTTTTGAAGACCTATCCATAGACCCCACCCGGATGGGTTTGATGACAAAAAAAATTGAGTTTTAGTTCTAAGTATGGGGACCCCCAAAATTTATTGTTTTTTTCTACTTTTGTGTCAAAATCTTAACGCGGTTCACAGAATACATCTACTTACCAAGTTTCAACAGTATAGCAACTATAGTTTCCGAAGAAAGTAGCTGTGACATACGGACGGACAGACAGACAGACAGGACGAATCTATAAGGGTTCCGTTTTTTGCCATTTGGCTACGGAACCCTAAAAAGGCTTAGACATAAAATATTATTGTGGAAAATGAGATTATGTGGCGTGCAATTTTGGGTTTTGCAAACTTTTTCAATTGTATCTTTAAGTGTCTAGTGCTATTGGTAGTAGAAGATTTATATTTCTTGATATTTGTAACAGTTTCTGACGTACGCTTGTAATTTAATAAGCAAATAAAAATTAGCATACTTAGAAAAAAAGATGTTTATGATTTTAATTTATATTTTTAATATGAAAAATATAAGTAAGTAGCAAAGAACATTACGATAATTTACTCTACTCCCATTTCTTTCATCCATCCGGGTGTAAATTTCATCTCTGGATCATAAAACTGACATATTTCCTTCCAAGACTCAGGATATTCCTTGTGTACGTGCACACTCAGGCGTTTGATGATCTCCTTTTGTTTCTCTGTACACTTTTGACAGTAATTCTGTAAAGCTTCCTTGAAGTGAGCTGAAAAATAAAGTACGTAATGTTAACATCTTCGTAGCTATAAGTAATGTTCCCCAACATGGTTCAAGCCTTGTTGTGGCGGTGGGGCTCAGTAGCCTAGGGTGTGTCGAGCACCTTGGGCGAAGCAAATTGAGCCGAGGGAGGTTGCTCTTTGTACCCTTCTTGTAAGAAGAGGGGACAAAAGAGCATAGGGACAAGGGGCGAGGATGGGAACCTCACCCCGTTGCACTTTTCGGACGTTGGGAGGGGTTTTTGTGGTGCGAGACAGCCCCTCTGTGGAGGTGGCGTCGGTCCCTTGAGGGACTGACTAGCCGTCGAGGTGCCCTGTTTGCTCAATAGATCCGGAGCACCTCACCAAGGCAGCATTGGTGGCACTCGCCAGGTTTTAGTGGATACAGCTGCGTCCATTTACCGTCTTTCGGGCGCAGCGAGTCCCACATAGGGTACCTGGGGAGACCCACTTCCCAGGCGGGATGCCTCAGAGCATTTCCCAGCGTAAAAGGAAAAAAAGGACCTAGATTTGAAAAATAATAACCATCGTACATTTTAAAGTACTCCCCTCTGACGTGCAGCGACCTCTCTCCATTACACAATCTATATAAGACATCATCAGACGTCGGTTCATCATCAGCTCTTCAATATTCGTATTGTCATATTTGTCACTGTATTTATCTAAATCCGCTCCCACATATGCTAGCGCAGCCAGAAGACATAGAACACCAGCCCACTTCATCGTTGTTGCCGTCAAACTAGAAAAAAACAATTAATAATAAAAATTATACAAACTAAACTGGACTAGAGACTAAACCAGAAAAAAACAACCAAGAAAACAGAACCATTAAGAGTAGGCAAAAACTCTCGGCAAATTAAATGAACATTTTTTTTTCGGATGGATCTTTGCTAACGGCCCAAAGGCCCTAATGCTACATTGGATTAGCGTGAGCCCATTTGGCTCACTTTTGGTTTATAAAAGTGGGGGGTTGCCCCCCGCCAACTGTGCAGTCTGCGACTACACGGCCTCCTGGCGTCGGGTTGGAACAATTAAACATTATATTATCTATCTTGTCTACATTTTGATTGGCCTCGTTTTTTTAGGTAATTTTAACTTCTGTTCGCTTTTTCATAATCATAAAATATTAGATATATCATTAAGAAGCATATAATCCCAAGTTATAAAAAAATCAAAGCTTTAATATATATTTTTAACGGACTTCTAAAAAAGGAAGAGGTTCTCAATTCGGATGCTTGTATGTTTTTTTGTTTGTTCGGGCATACTGCCATTATTTATAAACCGATTTGAAAATTATTATTTTATTGTTTGAAAGAGTATACTTCCCAAATGGTCCCATGATAAGGAAACCAGGATGTGATGATGGCATTCCAGAGAAATTGAGGGAAACTTTCGAAAATCGTATGGTCGACTTTGCTGTTTTTTTCATTAATTATTTTAAAGCACTACAATTTGACGAAGGTCTGGAGTCGATCTGATGATGGAGTCGAAATACAATCGAGGGAACTCTTCAACAATTTACAGCAGTCACCTTGTGTTTGGGCTTGATTAATTTGTATTGGTGAGAACCTTACAACTAGATGAGTTAGAAGTATCATTAGGGGTCTGATGATGAAGACTAAGGTTGTGTATTGATTTAAACCCTTTCTTCGTTCGTCTTATTAAAACGGCCCTGACTAATAGTTTCATTTTAGACATATAAAATCAGTTTTCGAATTTCGGAATCACTAAAAACTGGAAAAAAAAATTAAGCAAAAATTAAAACCAACAAAAAAAAAAACTGAAAAGTAATAAAATAATCGCGTTTCTTTAATTTTGGAGCCTACCACTTATAATCAACTTGTTATTCTACTAATGTACAATCTTTGCATTTACCGCGTCATTATTGTTACTTTTAAGAGTCGGTACTGTTGCTGTAGGTACTTACCTATCTTGGCTGATGCCTATACCGAGAACAAGTAAAAATTGCGATAGCGCGATTCAGGTAGTAGGCGTATAAATAGCAACAGCCCCAGAAAAGTATCTACTCATACGCTTGGCGTATGAATAAAATAAATATTAATCGTCCGTTTGGCGGGTGAACAAATACTTCCTTATTTATTTAAATAAATGAAATATTTTATGGGTTATGAAAATTATAAACTACCAATATTTATTTAAGATGAAGGAAAATTTTTACTTACGTTATCACTTACAAGTACACGTTGTTACTTTGTGTTCTAATTATTCATAATAGCTGCCTTATATATATATATGTTATTTTGTTTAAAATATTTTTTAAGTGCTTAACCTTCATACGTCGACGCCCATGAAAATTACACGCACACGGGCGCGTGGTCACTTAGACCCCAACTTTAAAATTATCATGATTATCATGATCATCATTATTATTATTATCAGCAGGACTGTGTACGCGTGAACACTCGCCTGTCTCAACGTACATTAAGACGGTTGATCCTCCGCTATTCACATTCAACTTAAACAAGCTACTGTACAATCAACTCCCCGTCATTCTTTGTTATATTATATACTATTTAAAGGGTGAATTTTAAGGCGATGCATTGTTAAGGCGAGGATGCAGACCACTACTTACCCCTCTGGGTGATGAGGTATGGGGCGCCGCGTATGTGGTGGACGCGAGACTTTACGCATTATGACAATGCGGGAATTTTGGAATTTTATGACGTATGTCACTCGCCGGAACTATATAGAGCTGTTCATACTTACTATCATTTAATTTTATACCGATTTTGGTATTTATCTACACAGATAAAAAATTGGAGTGCCTGATTGTAATATTAAAATAACCGCTAAATATTGATTGGATATATATCAAGGGCTTCATAACAAAGGAGCATATACAAAAGTACAGTCTTACAGGAAAGACAAAATAATGAATAAAACAAAACTAGTTGATTGTATAAGGCTGATATTTGGCATTCTTTTTCGACATAACTTACCGTCTGGTAAGACTTTTCAGATTATAGCACGCATAGTTTTTGATAAACGGTAAGTACGCCTCTTCCTTTCAACGCAATTTTGGCAACATCTACTATATAGTAAAAAAATTGATACTAATTTTGGGGCGTACAAAAGGGAATATTGTTTTATTGTGATGAATAAGTAATTTCTTATTAAAGTACTGTATTCAATTTATAACTATTTTACAAACATTAAGAACCTTACTCCAGAGCTGTTATTATTTTATTAAAATCTAATAAAATTTCTGTACGCCCTTTTGTCACCACTAAAAATATGTTGAATATCTTAAAACAACAGGCGTAGAAACAAGACATTAATTCAGGGTTAGCTTTGATTACATAATTTTAAGAACTTTCTAATTGTGTATAGCTTTCATACTTAAACCACTCAGTATCTAAGCTATTAAAAAGTATATTATTGTTAAAACACAACGTTATTTGTATTAATTTATTAAAAGTAACGTCAGCCTCATTTGCTTTTAATATCACTTTTTTTTACTTGTTAGTATACTTAATAGTTTTCGTATCATTGGAAGCTCCTGAAAACTATACGAAAATGAAACTAAAAAACAAGGTACTTATGAATATGTAATAGTTGGTGGAACGTTTTTGTAAAACCTATTTGATGTCAATAATTTAGTTTCACCTTCGTGTACGTATGCCATCAAGTTTGCATCATCATGTTATTGTCACACTCTGGGATAACGTGGAGCTGTGTGGCGATGGAACACATTGATTTGTGAAACCCTTTTTGTGTAGATGTCGTAAAATAGAGTCTGTCCAGTCCTTTTGCCATTTTCCAGTATCCCATAATAATAATAATAATAATAATATGCTGGGACAACTCACACACGCCCATCTGATCCCAAACTAGGTCTGCCTTGATGATACAATGAAAAAATGATGAACAAATGATAAATACTGATATATTTTTAAATACATACATATTAT
Source organism: Helleia helle (assembly GCA_963853865.1). Lineage (NCBI taxonomy): Eukaryota > Metazoa > Arthropoda > Insecta > Lepidoptera > Lycaenidae > Helleia > Helleia helle. The sequence goes on along the minus strand of OY971433.1, from coordinate 9,101,639 downwards.
AGATAAATTACACCCAGACACAGAACAAATTATCATGTTCATTACACAAACATTTGTCCTGTGTGGGGATCGAATCCACGACCTTCTGGTTTAGCAGTCAGAATCACTAACAGGACTAACAGGCTATCTTTGCTACAAATTACGTGAAGCCCATCTATGCCAGATTCACCTAGAAATTTGAAAACTTTACCGTTATTGCATCAGAATCTGATGTTTTCCTCATTTTAAGGGAGTTGAGAGCAGCATATACATTGGATCGCAGAGGTTTAGACTCCAGCAGTTCTAAATTATCCCAATCACATACATAGGGTACACTACGTCAACCATCGTATTGCTGTTGTACAACTCTTCACAATAGCTTCTTTCAGCGATTTATTCTTATAGATGAAGAGATGTACCATTAATGTTATTAGCCGTGTTTTAGGCTTAAATTCTTTAGTAAGTAAATAAACTTTCCTAAATAGGTCTGCAATTTGGTACTTTAAGAAGTGTTTTTCTGAGCAAGTACTTACTGTATATTTGTCTTTATCAATTCTGAACCATTTAGCAATGGTTTGGCATAACACTTTTCATACTCTTTGCCCACCTCTGAATCTTTTAGTCCTTTGACTTTTAATTCCTTTCGTCTACGCTTCAGTTACAAGGTTTAGTCTGAGATCAGGTATATAATTCCTATTCTTCTGTATATTCACTAAGGTGTCACTGATTAGGAGCTTCAAGCTGTTACAATTAGAGTCAGCAGTCTCGAAATTCAAGGTTTCTGCGTACTTCAGTTTGTTTTCCATTGTACCAAAGTGAATTTTCTGAATGCGGTATTTCATCTGAAGTGTTAAACTTCAAGCTGAAATAGGAATGCCAGTTGCTAATTTTATTTTAAAATATAGGGAGTATTTTCCCAACAACACTTATTGTAAATGTAAAATTTTAATTGTATGTCTGTTTCCGTTCAATAGAATCCTCATAAACGACACCTCATTTACGAAAATCAGTAAAGCCGTTCAGTCAGCAGGAGGGGCTATAAACGTACTTACTTACATAAATTCACCCGAATAACATTACCCTCCTTTCTTTTGGCACAGTCGGTTAAAAAGGAATCTGTTTGATTACCTAATAGTAGCAAAACTATAAATTCAAAAATATATATATATATAATATAATTGTTTTGAATATATTCAAATAATATATTCAAAACAATAAATAAATACGGTTACCGGTATCAAAATTAACTGCTTCATATACATCCTGATTCCGTGTCATGGTATGTTATATAAAAAAAAACAGTTAACTATAATATAATATACGAGTATATATATAATAAAATACTTTTTCATAAATCTCTTTTTGACTGATCTCCTTCTCGATGTTGAAATTGAGATCTTACTCTTCGTTTTATTGTTTTTGTTTGCCATTTTTGTTAAAACACGCAAAGAAAAATTTGACACAGATCCGACCGTGACAGCGGCCAAACCGCGACTGCGGAGACGCGGGCGGCACGGTATTGCATCGGCCCGCCCGAAACAGTTGTTGTTTTTATGGTTTTTTAAGTTTTTGTACCGAAAAAGTGAAATAAATTAAATTTGAATAAACATAGGTTACGTAGGTTGAAATGAAGAAAATTATGATATAAATTTCAAATTTAAAAGAAATATTTTTCCCTACAAATGTGTACAGGCTTTGCTTAAATGTATGCTATGTTTGGTATTTTTTATGATCGAGTCAAGTTAATCTAATCGTGTAATGAACTTACAAGGGTTCTAGGTAATATCCTTGAATATAACATATCTTTTTTCCAGGCCGATTAATTACGCGGGAATAATTTTTCAGATTTTTTTGCCAAGCGCTTCTCAATGTGTATTTGCCAATATACCGCCTTAAACAATAATTCCAATACCGGACACGCGCCAGAGGGGGTTGAGCGTCCTAACTGGGGCGAGGTTCTCCATACGCGCGCGAGCTTATAACTAAATGACGTAAACGACAAAATGGTTATTGTTATTTTATTGCGTTAAGAACGATAATTGGAGTAATTCCTTCTATTATTTTAAAGAACATAATATATCGTCTCGTTTGCCCATAAGATGTGAATCTCTTTTTAAAAAGAAGTATGTTTGATTTTTTTTTGTCTGTTACACAAGTTACCTAATCATGTTTTGAAAACTAACAAAATAAGATTTTTATCATGAACTAGCTGTTGCCTGCAGCTTCGCCCGCGTTACTCAACTCATATATGTCACAGCGTGATGTTATTAATAGAGGAAGGCTATAGGCTATTTATAGCCTTCCTCGATAAATGGGCTGTCTAACACTGAAAGAATTTTTCAAAACGGACCAGTAGTTCCTGAGATTAGCGCGTTCAAACAAACAAACTCTTCAGCTTTATAATATTAGTATAGATTATTACCCCACCATGGTTCAGGCCTTGACGTGGCGGTGGGGCTCAGTAGCCTAGGGTGAGCCCAGCACCTTAGGCGAAGCTAATTGAGCCGATGGGACTCTTTGTACCCCTCTTATAAGAAGAGGGGACAAAAGGCGCAAGGGGCGAGGATGGGAACCTCACCCCATTGTACTGCCCTGACGCTGGGAGAGGTTGTTCTGTGGTGCGGGACAACCCCTCTGTGGAGGTGGCGTCGGTCCCTTGCGGGACTGACTAGACGTCGAAATGCCCTGTTTGTTTACTAGATCCGGGGCACCTCACCAAAGGCGGCATTGGTGGCACTGGCCGGGTATTAGTGGGTAGAGCGTCTATACCAGCTGTCGGGCGCAGCGAGTCCCACATACCCGCGTGGGGAGACCCACTCCCCCGCGAGATGCCTCAGAGCATTTCCCGGCGTTAAAGAAAAAAAAAAAGTATAGATTATTAGGTAAATTATGTTTTCATTCGTTTTGGAATTACTGAAATAAATTGAAATTATTGACGCCAATTTAAATAAATTTAAAAATAAATCGAAATTATTGAATGAAAAGAGTACTTTCCTTTTGACAATTTTGCTTGATTATTTTCAAAAATGCTCGCGTATTTGAAGGTTAACAAAAATAATTTAAATCTTTTGAAAATTAATAGCGTACGTACGTAATAAACAGTCGAATTATAATATAAAAAATATATGAATATTAATCGTTGCAATTGTAGGAAGATACCTATCTCACCAATATAGAGACTCACGTAGCTCAACCCGTAACAAATATATTATGTGTTAATTATGATTCAGGGTATTTTCTGCTGGAAGTTCACAATGGTAAGTATAAAAATGTCATTTATATTATATTAATAACTAATAAGTATAATAGAGCTGAAAAGATTTTTCAAAACAAGCAGTCGTATCTCATATTTTTGTATTTAATAGCCTATGTGTCGAGGTTATTTATTTTGAAAGAATTCCCTTCTTTCGCGGAGCGGAGGAAAATATGTTTGCAATTTAAGGACTGTAGCGAGGAGCCGAGGCCGAGGCTTCTTGAAGAGTTTTTTTATACCAGCACGAAATTTCAGTCCCGTTCTGAATTTGTAAGAACTTAGACTATGCCTATATATGTGTCTGTTTGTAATTTCAAATTAACAGCTTTTCACTAATTGCATATAAAAGTATTTACGATACTTACATATAAATCATTTATTAAAATGTTTGTCAGTGTGTCTTTGTTTCTGTCAGTCTCTGTCTGTTTGTTTGTTCTCACTCGCCGGGTTTTAGTGGGTAGAGCTGCGTCCACTTACCAGCTTTTGGGTGCAGCGAGTCTCAAGTACCTGCCGGGGGAGACCCACTCCCCCACGGGATGCCTTAGAGTACTTCCCGGCGTTAAAGAAAAAAAAGGGTACACAATTCCTACTTATTAGATATTCCTTAAGCACATACGTACGACTTAGGGACCTTCAAGACATGAGCATATTTGATAGGCCGGCAATTACCCCGATGTAGCGGGTGTCTATTGATGACGCTTATCACTTACCACCAGGTGAAACGACTGTCCGTTTGGTCCTCTTGTATTTTTACGTCTATTAAAGAAGTTTTGTTACCTTCCTAATATTTACAATTGTTCTGTGTGTGTGTTTATGATTCAACTCCTCCTAAGCGGCTAGAACGATTTGATTAAAATTTTGTGTGTATATGTAGCAGGGATGTTGCGGATGCCGGTTTTTTCAGATCCGCGGATGCAGAGTTTTGTAGTATTATGTAGGTTTTTTTTAAATATACGCTTATATCAGATAGAGAACGCCGTGGTGATCTTTCAATAAAACAACGATTTGCTTCACCACTGACAACCTTCGTCGCAATCATTATAAGGAAATGTTTAATATACACAACTGTTGAACTGACACTGCAATTTAAATCTTTACCGCAAGACTTTTAACATTAACAGCAGTTACTATTTTTTAATATTCACGCGAATTTCACTCATTATATTGAAACAACTTTCGGAAACGGGAGGTCCTCCCGTGAACAAAAAGTCGGGCATATAAAAACCGTAATAAGCCTCGATAAAATCCGTAAAAGTTGATTAACAATTTTAACATTTCATACTGTGAAGCTTAAAAAAGATTTCATATAAATCTGAAAAGTACAATGATAGCAGACGTATCTCTAATACACGGAAACAATATGAACGACCTTTAAAAGGTAATTCAAAATTTTCCTTGTTTATGTTAAAGTTTCTAGAAGGCCTATATTATTTCAATCTCAGGGTACTAACAGTTTCAGCCTGGCCTGCCTGGAAAAGGCTCTTCCTCCGCAATTTGTACAGATTTCCAGATACTTTCATTATCCCCCTTTATAGTTATGGGATTCACTTAACCTTGGTCGGACTCAAGTCATCTTCGCCGCTAAATATAGTTCTAAGAATGGCGTTTTGAAAAATTTTTGTGGGGCTTATTTTTTGGATAAGTCCCATCGAAGTTAGTTGCTAGTGTCGGGCAATCAACCCTTCAGCGTTCATCGAGTAAGGCCAGCTGTGTATAGATAGTCTAATTTTCCCTCTAATTTTCCCAGGATATTTCATAAATAAAAGGTACAAAACTTGCTTCATAAGTTTTTGACGTGACAACGTCTTATAATTCTATGCGATGATGTATGCGGCGTTACCTCGCTCTGAGGCGTTCCATTTTCTTATGACGTTGTCACGTTCAACTATCGTCAGTAAACCGACTTTACAGACAACCGATTTTTTTACTCTAGATTTTTTACTTCATTTATGTGAGTATCTTGTGAGTATTCTGTTTTTGAGTAAAGTTGTCTGATGCATTTATAAACACGGACAAACACGTAACGGACGGAACGGACTTTTTCCCTCAGCTAGGGAACCTTAAATTATTTTTTCCACTCGGTACAAATTGCGCTTTACTTAAATTCGCAAACAAATTGTAGAATCATTTTGTTTTTAATAAATTTAATTGTAGCAAACAAAAAACCCATGAAATATAAAGTTTTTGCATGTACAAGCTAATAGCAGAGGAACTATTAGCTTCTGTACATTATTTATATCCTTTTACAGATTTATCTATTTTATATATCTTTAAATTTAAGATGACTAAAGTGTTTTGTTATATATTTAATTATATTTTTTTCTTTTAAGTTGGCTACCTAAGTTTTTCTTATATCCGAAAATAATGTTACTGTTGGGGAAAAAAATTGCTAATATAAACAGTCTGTTCTAATCTGTGTTGTTGATCACCATTTAACTGAAGGTAATTTTTTTCCCGCGGGGGAGTGGGTCTCCACAGGGCCGTATGTGGGACTCGCTGCGCCCGAAAGGTGGTAAGGGCGCAGCTCTACCCACTAAAACCCGGCGAGTGGCCACCAATGCCTTTGGCGAGGTGCCCCGGATCTAATGAGCAAACACGGCACCTCGACGTATAGTCAGTCCCGCACTAGAGAACAACCCCTCCCTACGTTGGGACAGAACAATGGAATGAGGTTCCCGTCCTTACCCCGTGCCTCCTGTTATTTTGTCCCCTTTTCTTATAAGAGGGGTACAAAGAGCCCCGTCGGCTTAATTAGCTTCGCCCAAGGTGCTGGGCTCACCATAGGCTACTGAGTCCCACCGCCACGTCAAGGCCTGAACCATGGTGGGGTCTACAGATAGGTAATGTTTCAATGAGCTGCCTTTTTAGGGTTCCGGAGCCAAATGGCAAAAAACGGAACCCTTATAGATTCGTCATGTCTGTCTGTCTGTCCGTCCGTATGTCACAGCCACTTTTTTCAGAAACTATAAGAACTATACTGTTGAAACTTGGTGAGTAGGTGTATTCTGTGAACCGCATTAAGATTTTGACACAAAAATAGAAAAAAAAAACAAAAAAAATTGGGGGTTCCCATACTTAGAAGTGAAACTCAAAATATATTTTTTCATCAAACCCGTACGAGTGGGATATCTATGGATAGGTCTTCAAAAATGATATTGAGGTTTCTTATACCATTTTATTCTAAACTGAATAGTTTGCGCGAGAGACACTTCCAAAGTGGAAAAATGTGTGCCCCCCCCTGTAACTTCTAAAATAAGAGAATGATAAAACTGATAAAAATGTATGATTTATATTACCATGTAAACTTCCACCGAAAATAGGTTTCAGCGAGATCAAGTAAGTAGTTTTTTTTTCATACGTCATAAATCGTAAACCGCAATTTACCTTTCATTCAATTCGAACATAAAAAAACATTTAATTTCATAAATATAGTTATATTTTTTGTTAAAGTATCTAATGTTGTATATTCTGTAATGGTACGGAACCCTTCGTGCGAGAGTCTGACTAGCACTTGGCCGATTTTTTTATTTGTTGTAGCAGTGGAAATGCTTTGTCCATTCACCCGGGGATGGTATGTATATAATGAATAAAATAAAATAAAATGTTTTTTTAATTTTATTCATAGTCAATGCATTTATTATTCAATATTTTTACTGAGTAATCTCCTTCTCATATTTCTTGAAGAACACCAGAGTAGGATCGTACTTGTCAGTAAAGCGCTTCCAATATTCGGGCTCGTTGTGGTAAACGTGTTTCAGGACAGGGAAAATACCGCTCTTCTGCTTTTGGGAGCACTTCACACAATCGTTTGCCATAGAGTCTGCGATGTGAGCTAAAACAATGTTTTAAAATAAGCATCATTTCACAATTAACACTTCATTAAAACGGAGACAAAAAATGAACCATTTTTCTAATTGAACCAGCTGCTATCTATGGTATTTCCGAACCGATACGTCTTATAGACCTTCAAGAAAAGCGCATACTCATATTAGAAAGGCCGGCAACGCACCTGCTAATGATCCATCATATTAGATGATGAATGATGTCTACGGATGTCACTTATCGTTTACCACCAGGCGAACCGACTGTCCGTTTGTCTCTTCTTCTATATAAAAAAAGTGCGTGCGTACAAAGCACACATGTCAAAAGTGAAACTTATTTAGCAAATTAATTTTTAAATCTCGTTATATTTATACTAATAGCTTTAAATTTCCGAGACTTGCGATGCGATGTTCGCTCTATCTCACTCTCTCTCTCTCTATCTTTCTCACTCGCTTGCTCCCTACTCTCACTCCATGGCTATGTGCTTCATGCTACGTTCACCCTTTCTCACTCTCTCTCAATCGGTCTCAATCACTCTCTCCCTTCTCTTGGCAAAAATCGTTGCACATTTTCGTGAGGGTTCATCCGTAAAAAAATTACCCTCAAGCGCGCAAAGAAGTTTCACTTCAAAAAAGTGCGTGCGTACAAAATACACATGTCAGAAGTGAATCTTATTTGGCAAACTAATTCAATTTAAATCTCGTTAATATTTATACTAATCCAAAGCTTTAAATTTTCGAGACTGACGATGCGACGTTCGCTCTATCTCACTCTCTCTCTCGATCTTTCTCACTCACACTCTTCTTGTACACTTCACACACACTTCTTGGACAAAAAGGTTGCACATTTTCTGTATGCGATAAACTCAAAAACTAGATGGATTTTCATGCTGATTTCAATATGACATACAGTAATTTCTGAGACAGGTTATAACTTATAGTATATTATTTACCAATATTTTGTGTAAATTGGTTAATTAATATATAAGGATAATTATTGTCAATCACAACAGTCGGAAAATTTTACGCGCTTGGGAGCTTACATTAAAAATACTGCCTTATTTAGTACGGTGGCCGGTCCGTGTTGCATGCGAGTGGCAAGGAGTAGGCCGTCTTGGCGTTCATTGCGGGGGGCCTATGTTCAGCAATGAACGGATAGAGGCTGATGATGATGATGATGATGATGATTATGATGATGATGATGATGGTGATAATGATAATGATGATGATGATGATAATGATGATGATGATGAAACAAAAACATATTTACTTACACTTCAATTCTTTACCATCGGGAGTGCATTTCCCCTCGTCCAGCACACAGTGAATGTAGGAGATCAGCAGACGGCGGTTGTGGAGGATTTCCTCCAGATCTACGTCATCGTACTCGTGCGTGTACTCCTCAGGACGAGTGAGGGCCACCGCCAGCATACCGAGGAGACAGATCAGAGTGAAGCTCTTCATGATGGAATACCTATGATATAATATATTATTTAAGTATTGCAGATTTATTTATTTATTAAACAATTTATGTACAACAAAAAAGAAACATAGAACTACGAAAAAAAATAGGTACAAAGGTACAGCTTATTCCATGGAGTAATCTCTTCCAGCAGACCCGATACTGGAAAAATTGAAACCTACGGTCATAGTAGGGTGTACATAAAATTAATAATGAATGAAACACTAAATTTCCAATCGTATATTAATAGTCCAATTCGGCTTAGATTTCTAACCGCCAATGCGGACGGGACGATGAGGGATGATGCGACGTGCACGCGACGCTACACATAGTTTGCACATTGACGGTTTGATCCAGGACGGTTTGACCCGAAATTGGGCCTGAAAATAACCTGAATAATAACCTAACATAACCGCAGCACCGAACGAAGTCGACTTGTTCTTTGCGCGCGATGCAATTTTGACAATAATATATTTTTTCATTTATAATTTGACAGTTTTAAAATTAATAAAAAGTTGAACTTACAGAAATAGTAGGGAGGCAAGGAATAGAAGTCAGTTGTGCCTATGGGAGGTTTTTGGTTTACCCATTGATGGCAAATAATTTATAAAAAATGTAGTTCCTCGTATAAATACCAGCACATTAATACTCCATACCTATATAAAAAAAACATGATGTAATAGCCGAAATTACAGAGACGATAACTACTCAAAAAAACCGTTGCGAACGTTTCGGTTACGAATAATACGCTAGTGACTTTTACAAATCGAATAGGAACTCTAACCGAGTTCAAAATCGTAATCTTCACGAGTTACCTATACGCAACACGGGGTCGATTCGGTTTCGATAAACCGAGTTGCAAACCAGTTTGAGTCATATTTTGATTCAAACTGTTTATTTGAGTCAAAATTCGGGGTTATTCGGTTAGAAAAATATACGGTTTGGCCCATCCAGAGGCATCGGTCCATTTGGGGACTGACTAGCCGTGAAGTTGCCCTGTTGCTCAACAGATCCGGGGCACCTCACCCAATGCGGCGTGTAGCACTCGCCGGGTTTTAGTGGGTAGAGCTGCGTCCACTTTACCAGCGCAGCGAGTCCCACGATCCCGCCTGGGAGTCCCTCCCCCGCGGGATGCCTGAGAGCATTTCCTGGTGCAAAAGAAATAACTTAACATTACAGTTTGAGTAGCAGTACCTACAAGTACACTTAGCAGTATTTTAATAAAATTAAAAAGATCGTTAATATGGTGCTTCAAATGAATATGAGTTTATTTTACTTTCTTTAGTAGAAATTAATGTTATAAAATAAAAACTTTAATTTGAACTTCGATAGGATATGCACTTCTTAGGGATTATACCTCTACTTGTACAAAATACACATATTTTTAGACTTATTTTTTTTTACCTGATATGCAATTGTTGTTTGGATGTTTGTGCGTTGGTCTCAGTGCAAGTTACGATGCATCTGTCATCTAATGGGTTGGTACAACTTATATATTCGTTCTGACGCAATTTCAATTATAATAATGCTCTATTTTTGGTTTGATGTTGAACTATTTATTTTTTCTTTTTCACACAACGATACAAAAAGCAATGCAGATGAATTTTTTGCGAATAATTATTTTTCAGAAATCCGCACGTAATAGAAAATGTTTTCAAAAACGTAAGCTCGTCTCCGAATTACCTAATTAAACTAACTGAAAATAGATTTTTAGAGAGACTTACGGGTAATACCTAATTATACCTTTTTATTCCTTATTTAGTAGATTAGCAATCTAAGATAAACAAATATATAATTTTCTATCTCATCGTTACTAGTTATAATATTATTAGGTCATTACCTATGAAATTGCCGTTTTGTATGAAAAAAATAAAACGATTTTTTTTCATGTATTTTTTATTTGTATTAACAACTTTAAGATTTTTGAATATGAAAGCAAAAAAAAAATATATTGCTAAATCTGACCCAAGAATCCTCCGCGAAAACAGGATCAACTTAATCAATTGTGAGTTCATCTAGGCGGGTCACCTTGTAACGTTGCGCTTGCACGTTACCTAAATTTAAACTGATAATGAAATAATATAGTGATAAGTAAGTTTTAAACTTAATACTATCAATAAATAAGCGCCATCTATTAACGACTGACTGTTTATCGACCTATTGACATCATATTTCTAATTGATTCAATTGATGTCGCTATGAAATCCGATAATTGTTTTGTAATAGATATCTCTCTTAAATAAAATCAATTTACCTGTTATAATTAATAATCTCAAATCTAATAATTTATTCTAATCTTTAAACTAAAATAACAAAAAGTCTAAATTAAAACTTAACTAATTATAAAGTCAGTTTGACATTTAACTGTAGATTTTTGAACGATGGATCGGATGTGGTGATCTTGGTTTTTGTCGTCAGGGACTTGTCAACGGGAGTCAAAAGAACACAACGGCTGAATTACCGGCTGAATTACCAGCATTGAATGAAACCGGAGGAGATCTCCCCGTGTCCAGCAATCTTCGCCAGGAGTCAGAGTCAGGCCAGTGTCCTTCCCTACTGTACAAATACGCTATCGCAACGTGGGTCAGCTGAAGAAAAATTTCGGCTTTAAAATAAGGTACCCCTACATCATCTTATTTCGAACCCTACTTCTATCTGTTCGCATCGTGGGTCCTACCACCCCCCATACGCGACAACCTTACCGCGAGAAATAAAGCCGAGCTCAGGTCGGCGCAGCGGGTCATCGCGGTAAGAGTGATCCCGGGGTACCGCAGGGTTTCATGGAGGGCAACCACTGCCCCGTAGGAGCTCGTGGTGGAGGTTCTTGCCGAGATGCACTACTAGGTATGTCTCGGATAGGAAGTCTCTTGGTGAGAGCCTCACACTGTACAAAACAAATATATAATAATCTTATATAAATAAATCAAACGTCAAACGACGTCTCCAGCGGCTCGTGTGCAGTGTCGCGAGTGCACGTATTATAAACGTCAAACTGCGTCTCCAGCGTTTCGTGTGCGGTGTCGCGAGTTCAGAAATTTTATCTCATCTAAAAATATGCATACCGCGCTAAAAGAAGTTTACACTTCAAAAACTGAGACAAGCGTAAGTCTGGCTCACGCTGAGGGTTCAGAAAAATATGTTTTTTTAATGTAATATAACAACAAATTAACTTTTCTATAAGTACTACCTAGTGTTGTGACACCTAGCTTCTGATACCAAATTTATTGATTGGGTATGGGAAGTACCACATAAGTTTTGGTTTGACAGATTGACAAACAGACGGACAATGAACTGATCCTATAAGGATTCCGTTTTGTCTTTTTGAGAAAGGAAACTCAAAAAATGGTTCTTAATCATAATATCAAACAAGTATGTTTGATACCTATTATGATTAAGAACCAGTAGGTTTCCCCACGATATGTATACCATGCAATGTTGGCAAAGTCAGGCGCATGTGTTAATTTACACCAGTTTAGAGTATTTTTTTAAAACATCTATGGACGCTTTTACACCACTTCAATCTGGTCCCGTGGTAAGTTCTCGAAGAGCTTGTGTTACGGGAACCAGACAACGGAAATATATTTAATACTTTTACTATACATATATTATAGATTTTTATTGTATAGTAGACATATTTAACACACATCCATAACCCAGAACACAGAAAACTTTTTGTTCTCTGGCGGGATACGAACCCGCTACCTCCGGCTTAAGCGCCAACGCGCTAACCATTGAGCCACAGTGGTCGTCAAATATATTTTGTAGAGCGAAATATAACTCAAATATGTAGAGTAATTATAATTGTTCATTATTTCTTTAATAGCTATTTTGAGTTTATACTACGAAATATTCTTCCTAAAATGTATGGATCTTAAAATCTTGCCAAAAAGCAATAATATTAATATAAATAATAGAGTATTTAGATAAGTGATGTAATTATTAAGAGGCAGGCAAGTCATGCATAACCCCTGGTTGTGCGGATGTATAATATGGGCGTCGATAGTCACGATAAGGCTCCGACTGCTCTAGTCAAACGGGCAGACGAGCCATATGATGGTAAGTAGTCAGCGTCGCCCATGGACATAAACAAGTAATCGTGGAACGAGCCCAGACAACTGAACGAGTTGCCTATTCTGAGACATAAGTTGTATTGTATTTTTATTTTTTGTTATGTTAGTATTTTTTTTATGTCAGTTGGATAGGCAAACTGGCAAACGTACTACCTGATGTTAAGTGGTCGACGTCGCCCATGAACATAAACTAGTATACCTGGAATGAGCCCAGGCAACTCATTTATGTGCTGCCTATCCTGAGACATAAGATGTTAAGTCTCGGTGCCAGTAATTACACTGCCTGTCTTGCCCTTCTCTCCGAAACACAGCAAAGCTGTTTCACGGGAGAAATAAACAAGATGGTGGTACCCATGCAGCCGGGAGCGCGGCACAGCGCTTCCCTCCCACCGTATAAAAACGTGAGGTGCTCGATATTCACTGTTAAAAATATTTCATCGGTATCTATTTCTTAAAGTGAAGTTAGTATTTTTTTTTTACTTTTTAGTATCGATTATATTTTATTAATTTTTTTTTATAGAAGAGGAGGCAAACGGATAGTCGGTTCACCTGATGGTAAGTGAAGAGCGACATCCACAGACACCCGCTACACTAGTGGATTAGCAGGTGCGTTGCCGGCCTTTGAGATATGAGTATGCTCTTTTCTTGAAGGTCCCTAAATCGTATCGGTTCGGAAACACCGTAGGAGGCACCTGATTCCATATATTAGTCGTGCGAGGCAGGAAATGCCGTAGAAATCGAGTTTTTGTGGATTTCCGGACATCGAGATGGTGAGGGTGAAATTTGGAGTTTTTCCGCGATGTCCGGTGGTGGAATTTTGCTGCAGGTATTAGTCCGAACAATTCCTCAAAGCACTCCCCGTGGTAGATGCGTTAGAAGATGCTGAGCGATCCGACATCTCTACGCAGCGCCAAAGAATCAAGCCTGATTGGAGATAACATTGTTGTCGACGATTCGAGCCGCCCGGCTTTGAATGCGGTCAAATGGAAGGAGCTGATATTGGGGCGCTCCAGCCCAGAGGTGAGAGCAGTAGTATATGAGGCCGGATCTGCGCCTTGTATAATTGAAGGCGTTGAGAAGGCATGAAATACTGCTTCGCCCTATTGAGCACGCCGAGTTTTTCGAGGCTAGTTTAGCCTTTCCTTCCAAATGACCACGAAACTGCACATCTCTCGATATATCGACGCCAAGTATCCCAATGCTGGCTGAGGCGGTTAGGGAAGTGCCTTCGAATTGTAGAGGAACGACGAAGGGTGATTTTTTTGCGGTAAACGCGCAAACTTGTGTCTTGTTGGGGTTAAATTGGACTAGGTTAAGTCGCCCCCATTCCGAGACTCTGGCCAGCAGAGACTCGATTTCAGACACAAGTTTGTTCCGACACTCATCGACTTGTTCCCGAGAAATATTAGGGCGGCCAGTGTATAAGGCATCTCCAGTGCTGTCATCCGCATAGCAATGAATGCCGCTGGTTTTCAGCATATCATATGCAGAAGAAACAGGGTTGGAGATAGTACACAGCCTTGGGGAACACCAGCATTTACAGACTTGAGGTCCGAGCATGCACCGTCTGCCTAAAAACTGGTGATCCACATACATAATTTCTCGGGAAGCCCATAAGATGGTAGCTTTGCAAGAAGTGCTTTATGCCACACCCAATCAAAGGCCTTCACTATGTCCAAACTACCCGCCAGCGCCTCCCCCTTGCTCTCAACTGCCTCCGCCCATCGTTTCGTTAGGAATATTAGAAGATCACCAGCTGAGCGATTCCTAATCTAATCGCTAATCAGCTGGTGCTCCTCCAAATATAGCCGGAGCTGGCAGTTGATTATGGATTCCATAATCTTTGAGAACAAGGTAGTTATGGCTATTGGTCTGTAGTTGGACGGGTCTGAGCGGTCCCCTTTCTTAGGGATCGGGTGTACCAAAGCTGTCTTACACGAGCATGGGATGACGCCTAATGAGTAAGAGTGCCAGAAAAGACGCGTAAGGACGGGTGCCAACTCAGGAGCACAAGTTCGTAGCACTAATGGAGGGATGCCGTCAGGCCCACTCGACTTATGAATGCCCAGCGCAAAGAGTGCTTTGCGTACGGAGGTCTGTCGAAAAATTATTTCCGGCATTGAAGTATTACACCGAGGGATCGTCGGTGGTATTTTTCCCCGGTCATTCAAAGTCGAATTGGTAGCAATAAGAGTGCCTAGAAGATCGGCCTTCTCCTTCGCGGTGTGGGCCAACGAGTCATTCCTCATGTGCAGAGATGGTAGGGATGGCTTACAAAAAAACTCCCTTTAACAGCCTTGGCAAGAGACCAGAATGCACGAGTTCCCGAAGGAAGTCGAACCAATCTCTCGCCAATTCTGTTCACGTAATGCGCTTTTGCCTCAGCAATAGCTCTTTTGAAGGACCTGGAGGCAAAGTTATACTCCTTTTTCAATGCGCTGGTCTTTACATCCTGGGACATCGATGCTTTGGATCGATAATTTACACTTTTTTTCTTCTACTCCGAGAAAGGTATCCCGCGGGGGAGTGGGTCTCCCCAGGCGGGTATGTGGGACTCGCTGCGCCCGAAAGGTGGTAGGTACTAATTTGAATTAAAATATTTATGTATCGAAACTACCCTATGTAGTTTCGAATAACTTTGTAACGTTAGGACATCTGTCACCTCAATCCTCCCGTGACCATGGTTGCTGTAAAGTATCCGAAACGTCGGACATGTTCTTATCTTAATAAACGGCGATCCGTAAAAGTTATTTAAATATAAAAAAAATGTACTACTAAATTAAATAAATATATTTTATAAAAACGTACCTACTATCGGGCCTTACAGTGGAAGTTAATAGTATTCCTTAAATTATAATAGGTAGTTTTAAATTGAAACCATATTATTTGAAAAATAAGATTTAAAACAATACTTCTTACATGCGGACGAAGTCGCGGGTAAAGCTATGAAATAATATACGGTACTTACATTATTAAAAAAAACAATTTTTGTCCGTCTGTTTGTTCCGGTTAATCTCTCAAACGGCTAAGCCGATTTTGACGAGTCTTTCACTGGCAGATAGGTGATGTCATAAGGCGTAACTTTGGTCATAAAAATATATAATAATCAATCCGAACGGCTGTAAATTTAAGTAAACGCGGGCGAAGCTGCGGGAAACAGCTAGTTAGAAATATGAGAAATTTCAGCATATTATAGTACTAGGAATGAGATAAATGCGAGTTAGGAGTGAAATAATAGTTGAATCTATTTATTATAATATTTGTAAAAATTTCAAAATGTCTGTACATTTTATTTTACAGATTAATTAGTCTAATACTGTAAGCGATCCTTCTGTGAGGCCTTGATGTCGCAGAAGTCGCGGATGTCGCGGAGCGGGAGCGCACTGGCGCCTCTTCCCGCAGGAGAGCGCGGCGGCGACAGACGGTCGCAACGCCCGCGCCGTAAGGGACCTGTGCGCGGCCGCTCGGGTGATCTGCCGCGCGCGCGTAAGGTCCGGGCTATAAGGCACTATTATGTGTTCAGGGTGCCTTAAGCGGAGAAGGAGGAGGGGACGTCACCCCCATCTCCAGAGAAGAGTGCCGGATGGCACATCGTTGTTACCCGGTGCGGACGTCCATAGCTCCCTCGCCGGATCACCCAGACGACGAGGAGAGCACCGCTGGGGTTTAATGGGTAGAGTCTGCGTCCACCTTACCATCTTCTCGGGCGCAAACAGTCCTTCATGAAACCCCGGCCCCCCGGACACGGTGGTAAAAAAAAGTACTTAAGTTATAATCTTTTTAGTGTATCTTAATCATGAGTGCGCTTAAGACCTTTTTTAACTCGTAATACATAATTAGTATGTATGAAACAAGAGTTTCATGCTATGATTCATACATTGTTTGTGGGTTATATATAGTTTTATTTAAAAAAACAGAGCTCAAGGCGAGCGATAACATCTGTTTTCCATAGATCTTCTGATAATAATTTATTTAAGTATGGTTGAGGAAATCTTGGCGTTAATTATTATGTCTGGGTTACGCTGGGAAATATTAAAGGCTAATGAGCTAATGGAGAGAAATCAAAATCAAAATCAAATTTTTTTTATTCAAAATAGTACTAATACAGTATCTTTTTGAACGTCAATTGAATCTACCACCGGTTCCAAGGTAAGCCCACTGAGAAGAACCGGCGAAACAAACTCAGTGGAACTAATCTTTTCAAATAATATATATTAATAACAATTTTAACATCTTATCTTGAAATGCCCGGGAGGAACGCCTTATTCCCAGGGTGTGGTATCTTCCATGAAATCTTTTACTTTATAATATGCTTTACCACACAAACGTTCTTTAACAACTTTTTTGAATTTTTTTATGGAGAGCTTTTGAACGTTTTCTGGGATCCTATTGTAAAAGCGTATACAGTTGCCTTTAAAAGAATTGCTTACTTTCGAAAGTCTAATCATTGGTGCATGTAACCTGTGTCTATTACGTGTATTCCTACTATGAATATCACTTTTCTTACAAAATTCATTTATGTTTTTACGGACATACAGTAAATTTTCTAAGATGTATTGAGAGGTGACAGTCAGAATTCCTATTTCTTTAAATTTTTCTCTCAAAGATGAATAGGGAGGCAACTTGTAAATTGCACGAATAGCCCGCTTCTGCAGCACAAAAATGTTGTTTATGTCGGCTGCATTTCCCCATAAAAGTATGCCATAAGACATAATGCTATGAAAGTAGCTAAAATATACTATTCGCGCTGTATCTACATCAGTAAACTGTCTTATTTTTCTCACTGCATATGCTGCTGAACTGAGTCTATTCGCCAATTTAGCTATGTGGGGACCCCACTGCAGCTTAAGATCTAGAGTTATTCCTAGGAAAACTGTGGAGTCCACCAATTCCAAGTTTTCACTGTCTAAGAGTACATTTGTTTGCAGTTGCTTAACATTTGGCAAGGAAAATTTTATGCATTTAGTTTTTTTACTATTTAAATGCAAGTTATTAACGCTAAACCAATGTACCATTCTCAAAAGTGTGTTGTTTACCTCGTCATAATTAGTTTCTTGTCGTTTGATTTTAAAAATAAGTGAAGTATCATCAGCAAACAACACTACCTCTTGACTATCTTTAACTAGGTAAGGTAAATCGTTTACATAAATTAGAAAAAGAAATGGACCTAGAATGGACCCCTGTGGGACCCCCATCTCTATTTTAGTCCCGCATGATCTTTTACCATTTATCTCGACCTTTTGAGTCCTGTCCTGAGAAGGACCATAATGTTATGAGTCGATGATCTTGACATATTAGGGGCACAGGGCAGATGACATCTTAACATTACAATGTATGTACAATACGTTTTATAATTATATATTTTTATTTCCCATGTATTTAACGTCAAGGATTTTCATAACATATTCCGATTATCTTGGGAAATATCTTTTATCATACAAAATGAAATGCTTATTTTAAATGTACGAAGCATGGCTTTAACAAATCTTTATCGTTATTTTGGAATAAATTATGCAATATTTAAAAATAAATAATCAAAACAAAGAATATTTATTGATATATTTTTGAAGTGAAAACTTCTTAAGGCGCGATGAACACTTTTTGGGTGAACAAATATCATGGAACTCGCGACATCGTCACTTGTCACCGAAGGCTTCCAATGTGACGTTTATGACGTCATCAATTTCATTCAAAATTTTAGTATTATAATTTGCATAATGTCATAATTCTAAGTTACAAGTTTTCACTTCTATCAGCAGTCGCTCACATAACACCGGCGTTAAGTGACAGCTATGCTGTCGCGTTTCGTACGGTTTGTAAGTTTCCGGTGGCCCACTGGGGGGACAGGGAAATGGAGGGCAACGCTTCTGCATAACTTTAGGTTGGGCGGATATATGGGAGTGAGTAGCCACCATAAGGCTCCGACTGGTCGTTAGCCTCCTTATGATATAAAGTCCCTGTCTGTCAGTCTGTTTTGCCTAGTAAGGAATCCTACTGTCGTTTCTTCGTAATCAAAAGATATAGGTACTGTTAGGTATATTAAAATTATATTTTCAATTGATCATCATATAATTTCCGAAAATTTGTTACAAAAATTCCATTATCAACCGGAGTAAAGCAATTTAGGCAGAGATCTCTTTCAGTTCCTTCTCGTATTTGGCGGTGTACTTGTTCTGGGGGTCGTACTTAGCGCAGACCTGCTTCCAGTACTCTGGCTCCTTGTTGATGAGGTGACCGATCACACGACGGGCTCCGTTCTTCTGGGCCTCAGTGCATTTGGAGCACTCAGTCTCCAGGGCATCGCGGATGTGAGCTGCAATTATAGACAAAGGATATACATTAGGTTTTTTATTTCATTGGGAGGCAACCGAGCAGTCGGAGCCTTATGGTGACGACGCCCAGACACTTTCGCACAACCAAAAGTTATGCAGATACGTTGCTTTCCTTTTCCATATCCCCCCAATGGGCCACCGAAAACTCACAAACACGAAACGCGACAGCATAGCTGTCACTTGACACTAGTGTTACGTGAGCGAGTGGTACCACCCTGCTCGTGCTGGCCCAATTCGGCAGCAAAGTAGCATGGTACTACTTTTTACAAGGTTTTACATATAATACACATGGCTCAGCTTAGAAGGCTATATGTACAAACAAGGACTGTTTAGTGATGTGTTTCATACTAATTGGCACTAAGATTATATCGGTTCTGCGAAACGTTACCGCGTTGTGTCTAATAACTTGTATTTATACTAGACATTAATCACAATGTGTTGTGAATAAACAATTATTTGCGTCTAATATGACGGTGCTATGTTCGTGATTTAGAGTGATGGTTGTCTTTTCTTCTTTAGACCGCGTCCACTGTTAAAATGAGCCTTGTTTATCGCAACAAAAACTTTCACGGATCCCACCAGAGCCCTGGTGGAAACTGGAGGTTATGGGACTCGGTATGTACTCTGGCTATATGATGACAGTGACCCAATGAATAGACGTTCTTATTTTTTATACAATTTCTAGATCCAAATGCATCGAAAAGGAGCTTCATACATTTCTATCTACAGATAGAAATAGAAAGCTCCTGTCTGAATCAGTAAATGCAATGAATGATTTTAAGTTAACATAGTTATTTTCATTACCAAAATTATATAAAACGGGATATTTATCATGTTTTTCACTTTTATTTCGCAAATGTCTTGTTCATGAGTCGAAATATTGAGCTCCGCGAAATAAAAGTAACAACATGGTAAATATCCCGGTTTAAATAATTTTAGTACAAGCAATGGAGGCGCTGTGCCGCACTACCACATTGCTTGTTGGCACCGAGACTTATGTCTCAGGATAGGCATAAATTTTTTAGAATTAATTAAAGTTGCCTGGGCTGGTTCCAGGTAAACTAGTTCATGTTCACGAGCGACGTCGACCACTTACCATCAGGTGGCACTTCTGGCCTATCCAAATAGTATAAAAAAAGGGGTATTGCTTTTTCACATACATAATGCCATGATGACAAACTAGATATAATTAAGAAACAATTTCAAGTGTAACAAAATATGGGACAGATTTAAGGTAAGAAATTAAGGTAAGGAATTATGTGAAGTTAGAAGAAATAGCCAATTTCTCACCTTATTGTTCGGTCTAAATTACTCTAATTAAAGTAGTTTTACTAATATTGGACCTAATTATTTTTTTATGGCATGAAAGGACAACGGGCAGTCGAGGCAGTTGGGCGATTATCGACGTCCACACACAACCAGAGATTTTGTCATCCCCAACGGCCCACTGGAAGAGTTTCCAGGAAATCGCAGGAAACGCGACAGGATAGCTGTCGCTTGATACCAGTGTTATGTGAGCGAGAGGTATCACCCCGGTCGTGCCGTCACAATTCGGCTGCAAAGCAGCATGACACTACCTCTTACTGAATGAAGTATGAGTATATAATGAAATGAACTATGATGATATAATAATAACAACTTATTTCACAGAACGTTCGAAGCTACTAACCCTTCAATTCCTTTCCTTCGGAGGTGCAGCTTCCTTCATCCAATATGCACTTGACGTAGCCATCCATCAGACGATGGTTTCCCATGATCTCGTCCAGGTTGATGTTGTCGTACCTTTCGGTGTATTTATCCTCCCCAAGGGCAACCGCCAACGCTACCAGGAAGCAGACAAGAGTGAAGCTCTTCATGATGAAATGTTGATCTGGAAGAGAAATTGTTGATGATTCAGACGGAGAAGACTCTCGAACTCAAATCGGAATATCACTTCCCTATAAATATGTAACTATTTTTAAACAATCATCACATATATATATATAATAATTCTTATGTATAGGCTAACCAGAAATATATAAACCCTACATGGGTGTCGCCACTGTCTTTTTTAACCAATAACAGATAGATATATAATCCATACAAAAGTTAGTTCTGAAATTTTTCGCAATATAGTAAAGGTCGTATCTCTGCTCAGGCTATACATGTGAATGTGATTGAACTTTGATAATTTTTTTTATGTCATAGGGAGGCTACCGAGCAGTCGGAGCATTGTGGTAACTACCGACGCCCATAGACATCAGCACAACTAAAAGTTATGTAGATGCGTTGCCCTCCTATTCCCTATTTCCCCCCAATGGGCCACCGGAAACTCACAAACCGTTCGGAACGCGACAGCATAGCCGTCAATTGACGCCGGTGTTATGTGAGCGAGAGGTACCACTCCGGTTGTGCCGGCCCAATTCGCGTGCAAAGCAGCACGGCACTACCTCTTTAGTAAGAGGTAGTTCAAGTAGATTTGAGAATGGTTTAGAATTTAGATTAATAATTCTGTCTTGGTACTACAAAATATTATGTACGGGACAACGTCTAATATATTGTTGAATAAAAACATTTTACAAAAAATTAAAACCGACTTCAAAAATACTAAACTAAAAAGTAATAAAATAACAGTTTCTTTAATATTTGTGCTTACAGCATATAATCAACTTAATCTTCTACTAATGTACAAACTTTCGGTCGGAAAAAAGTCGGTTTTAATTTTTTGTAAAATGTTTTTATTTCTTAATTTTTAGTGATTCCGAAATGCGTCGTCTTGGCGTTCATTGAAGGAGGCATGTTCAGCAGTGGACGGATAAAGGATGATGATGATGATGGTGATGGTGATGATGATGATGATTACGATGATCGCGACATACTATGGTGTGCTACCAAAGCATCCTATACAATTGTTACTTCGATACGTAATAAAATGATCATATCATCAAGATAAACAAAACCAACCAAATATGCATTATTGGAAATAACTAAAAAAACGGCTTGTCAGATCTTAATAAAATTAATATGGGACCAAATTGGAAACACCAGCTTTCAAACAAAAAAATAACCATCGAAATCCATTCACAAACGGCGGAGATATCGTGTCACATAGATACAAAAAAAAAAAAAAAAAACATACAGACGAATTGAGAACCTCCTTTTTTTTTTGGAAGTCGGTTAAAACTAGTTATACATCTACATTTAATACATCATCATCAACAGCCTCTATCCGTCCATGTTGGATGTGAGTAGCAAGGGATCGGCCGTCTTGGCATTCATTGAGGGAGGCCTATGTTCATTTAATACATACATAAACATTATTTGAAAGTCTAATTATAAAGTTATTTTGGAAGACGCGCTTTTTATCATGCATTGTTTCATTCTTCAAGGTGTTGTTTGAAACTTCTAGATGAAATTTATAGCCATCTACTGCAAATCCGTTTCAATTATTAGACTACCATTGTTATCTCGATGGTAATAGGAAAAGGCATATCTCCAGCGTTTAATGGAATTGTGCCAATGATATCTTGGATCAGCAAACTAGCAAATGTGCCTGCAGATAGTAAATGGACAGCGTCACCCATGAACATAAACTAGTTTACCTGGGACTAGCCAAGCAACTCATTTATGTGTTGCCTATCCTGAGACTTAATGTTAAGTCTCGGTGTCAGTTGTTACACTGCCTGTCTTGCCCTTCTCTCCGAAAGACAACACAGCTGTTTCACGGGAGAAACAAGCAAGATGGTGGTACAGCGTACCCCACCGGTTGTATGAACCTTGTGAATGCCCTTCTCGTCATCATCAGACGTCCAATGCTGAATGTTGGATTTTCGTATAATAATAATAATAAATCATTTATTTATTAATATTATAATTATTAACTTTCTGAAAAGCTATAGAAAGTTACCGGCTACTTGTTGTGTATTCGTTTGTGTTTGACAGCTTAAGGTGAACCCAGCACCTTTTTTAGCCAAAATATTCACCCAAAGATTCCCCTTCCCCACGGGATGCCTAAGAGCATTTCCCAGCGCAAAAGAAAAAAAGGCTTTTCGCCTTGTAGCCCGAATGGCTAGATGGATTTTGGCTCAAGGGGTCTCGTTAAATTCGTCTTAATTGTAAGATTACTATGGCAATATTATATATAAATTAAAATTAAAAGGCAATAAATACTAAATAGACCACATTTCTTTTGGGAACATTCCTCGATATCGGGTATTTTTAAGTATTTTATCTTTTTTTCTTGACTATACGTATGAGAGCTGTATTGCTAGATTAATGAAGAACGACATAATATATTAGTTACTTAAAACAAATTGTGTTTTTTTATCTATATAAAAGAATATGTGAAGCATAATTGGTCATATAATATGAATTACTTACCTTGCTGTCGACACGCTGTTAAAAACTGACTGATGCCAAGTACGCTTCTAATGTGGTTTTATATAGGTCCAGCCGCATAAAAAGTCACATACGTAGACAATAGGTACGTAAGGATCATTACTTGATTCTCGGATATACAGCCTTTTGTTAAGCTAATTATTTATCGATAATCGCCCTACAACTTGATAATTTATGTTATTAGCGTTAATAAAATCATGACGTGCTATATTAATTTATTGTTGTTTTCGACCTAATGTCCTTATTTATTTATTTTTTTCTTTAACGCCGGGAAATGCTCTGAGGCATCCCGCTGGGGAGTGAGTCTCCCCACGCGGGTATGTGGGACTCGCTCCGCCTGAAAGATGGTAAGTGGACGCAGCTCTACTAAAACCCGGCGAGTGCCACCAATACCGCCTTTTGTGAGGTGCCCCGGATCTAATGACTGGCCTGTTGGTCTAGTGGTTAGTTACCCTGACTGCTAAACCGTCGTGGGTTCGATCCCCAACCAGGACAAATGTTTGTGTGAAAAATATGATCATTTGTTCTGTGCCTGGGTGTAATTTATCTATAATTTGTCTGTATGTATTTAGAATGTATAAGTACATATCAGTTACCATAAGAACAGGCTCTGTCTAGTTCGGTATCAGATGGCCGTGTGTGAGTTGTCCCAACATATTATTATAATGAGCAAGCAAGCATTAT
Source organism: Helleia helle (assembly GCA_963853865.1). Classification (NCBI taxonomy): domain Eukaryota; kingdom Metazoa; phylum Arthropoda; class Insecta; order Lepidoptera; family Lycaenidae; genus Helleia; species Helleia helle. Next base: position 9,077,661 of record OY971433.1, on the reverse strand, counting down.
TTTATGCAATGCAACAGGGCACCTCGGAGATTGGTCAGTCCCTCGAAAAGGGCCTCCTCCATTATGGGGCAGTTTCAGCTACTGGAACAGGCCCCGACTAGGTTAAGACCGTGCAATGGGATCAGGGTACCTGACTACTCCAGACGTTCTTATGCAACGAAGTATTTGAAAGTTTTTTTTACAAAAATAGATATGAAGGTAAAACACAAATAAATTAACTGGTACTGGAAAAATAATTATCACCCTCAACAGATGTGGTGTTAAGTATATGCCCATATCGGAATATGTTAGGATATTTCACAGTTTTACTACTTACCTAGTATTACTTAGCCAAATGAAGCAGGGCGGACATGGGGCGAGGGTGGGAACCTCACCCCATTGCACTGTCCCGACTTTGGGAGTGGTTGTTTTGTGGTGCGGGACAGCCCCTCTGTGGAGGTGGCATTTGTCCCTTGGGGCACTAACTAGTCGTTGAGATGCCCTGTTGCTCAACAGATCGGGAGCAACTCACTAAAGGCGGCATTCCCGACACTCCCGGTTTTAGTGGGTAGAGCTTCGACCACCTCACCATCATTCTCAGCGAGTCCCACATACGTCTGGGGAGTCCCCCCTCCCCCGCGGGATGCATAAGAGCATTTCCTAGCGCAAAAGAAAAAAAGGCTATTCGTTATTTTAGTTCTGCCCATCTTTGAGCATTTTAACTGCGTTTAAATATGGAGTCCACCAAATAAACGCTAGCGCATAAAAATCAATTTTGCAATTTGATCCTTTTTTGACCGCCAAATAACGTCATGAGTATTGAAAACCTAAGCTTTACTATCGAGTCACAAACACAAACGTAAGATAATACAAAATAAAACAAAGAACCACATCAAAGACGTCATCACAGGTTTTTCCGTATATTTTTGTATTTGTTTTTTGCCATTCTTGACAAACTTAGGGGTATTTTTTACCATTTTAACAATAATTAAATTTTGAGAACATTCAGGAACATCATATATCTATTCCTACCCAAGTCGACCTAGAACAAGATGGAACATTGATCTCTATGCAGTGCCCGGGCAACGATAAAAAAAAGACGGTAGTGAGGGATCGACTTAAGAATTTGGTTTATTGAGAGAGGTTCAACAAATGTTCATAATAATAATAATAATAATAATAAATCATTTATTCTCAGGCACTATATGGCCCATAGATATATACCTTACACACTAACATATAATATTATAATAATAATAATATTTTATATAAAATTATGTTAGTAAACTTCCTAGCGCTACGTCTTCGTGCGTTCCGGTGGTACTGTTACGCGGAAGGGACGGAACACCACATCCTGAGGCCAGAAGTCTTCGCGTAAAACGTCCTGCAGGTAGCAGTTCAGTACTCGCACCACGAACGCCTTGAAGTTGACATTGCGGCGCGACTCCAGCTCCTGCACCCTCGGACAGTCCTTCATTATAGTAATGTATGTTTTTAGTAAGAGGTAGTGCCATGCTCCATGCTACTTTGCAGCCGAACTGAACCGGCACGGCCGGGGTGGTACCTCTCGCTCACATAACACCGGCGTCAAGTGACAGCTATGCTGTCGCGTTTCATGCGGTTTGTGAGTTTCCGGTGGCCCATTGGGGGGGATAGGGAAAAGGACGGCGGCGCATCTCCGTGGCCTTGGTTGTGCAGATGTGTATGGGCGTCATCGCCGTGAGGATCCGACTGCTCGTTTGCCCCCTGATGACATAAAAAAAAGTTTTTATCTTCTTTTTTTTATGCTACTCGTATTGAAACAGGTTCTTCTGGGTGTAGTCCAAGCAGCTCATTCATGCGTAGCTTACGGGACTCTATAACTACACCTCGGCTATCCGTCCGTCCGTTCTTCAGTTAATTTTCACAGATGATATATGTCTGTTGCCGCTATAATAATAAATACTAAACACAGAATAAAATAAATATGTGCGCGTTTCTAAAACACATCAAAGCTCTTTTACTGACAAAATTTGAAGGATGGTGACACCATGCATGTGGGCGCATCCTCCCACTGAAAAAGCTAATACCATAATATGATGATTATGATGGCTAACTGTGAACTCAGTTGTTTACCCACAATAGTGCAAGAGAAGCACTAGTTTCTATGCTTATTTACCATTGACAATTGGTTGCAAATCGAATTATTTGAATTGCAAGTGTGTGACTGCTATTTGTGCATATATATTAATGGCGGCTGTACACTCTCGCTCGAGAACACTTGCCCGATGTCTCTCGGTCCGGCTATAATTGCGGCTCTACACTCTCGGTCGAGAGCGCTTTCTGTGTCTCGCCCGAGGTTTTTTTTTTTTTTTCAGATGGATCTATGCTAACGGCCCGAAGGCCCTAATGCTACATCAGATTAGTGTGAGCCCATTCGGCTCATTTTGGTTTATAAAAGTGGGGGGTTGCCCCCCGCCAACCGTGCAGTCTGCGACCACACGGCCTCCTGGCGTCGGTTGTGATCGCCCGAGGCATCTCGGTCCGAATATTTATATGACAGGCCGAGGCGAGCGAGTGCTACCATCTACACTCTCGTGCTCGTTCTGTCTCAGAGAGAGTGTACAGCAGCCATAATATTATCACTTATTCACACTGTATGCAAATTATTGTGACGTAAGTGATAATATTATCATACTACATATAAAGATATAAATCGTTATACTTACTATGTTTTTTCACATTTATTTGAAGACAATGCAGAAATTTTGAACTCCGCGAAATAAAAGTGGGATACGCTTCAAACAGATTCAATAGGAAAAATAACGATCGTTTTTGGACACCTGTCAAAGTACGAGCTATCTACCTGACACGAAGCTTCCTGACAGTTAAATGTGCATGGAGGGTTTTATGCACTTGTTTCATACCGATGCCTAAGCTTATCGACTGGCCTGTTGGTCCAGTGGTTAGTGACCCTGACTGCTAAACCAGAAGGTTGTGGTTTCAATTCCCACCCAGGAAAAATGTTTGTGTGATGAGCATGATCATTTGTTCTGTGTCTGGGTGTAGTTTATCTATAATATGTATGTATTTAGAAATATATAAGTATATATCAGTTGTCTGGTTACCATAAGAACTGGCTCTGCCTAGTTTGGGATCAGATGGCCTAGTGAGAGTTATCCCTACATATTATTATTATTATTATCCGAATCTGGTGATATGTTACTGTTTTGTCAGCCTCACATCATCATCAGTCATCACACGCCGCACAACACTGACGTTATCTTCAGCCGTAGAAGGCCGTCCGTCACGCAGATCATCGATGAGAGTAGTGCGACCATATTTAAACTCACTATACCAATTGTTAACAGTGGCACAAGATGGGGCTTTATCGCGAAAGGCCAGTCGAAGTACATATATCATAAATTTTTCGTTGACTTAGATGACATAGAAAGCCATAAAAATCATTGCATGAAATTTTTCTCGCGTTAAATTAAAGCTAGCTTAGCCATTTTCAATTTTTTTTTATTATATCGTTTACAGTGGCCAGTTGTAATAATATTCAGTGTCGCCCTCGTATTAAAAATTGAAGGGTGGTTGTATATTAAACAAGACCATTAACTTAATATCTAATAAATGATTAGAAAGTAACGCCTTAATAATATTCTTAATACCGCTTTGCAGATATTTTTAATATGTACAACCAAACTTTTAGAATTATTTAAAATATAATATGGACAATATTAGAAAAAATATTATATAACCAACTGACACCTCTAATTAGTTTTAAGTGTTGAGTAGTTTACACCAAACTATGAGTAGTTTGGTGCGAGTGAAATACTAGGTAGATATTGTTTCGGGTGCTTACCGCGTATATTTTTTGATTGAGTTTTATAGGGACCTCAATAAAACTATAAACGCGGTAAGGACACGAAACAATATTTATTTAAATTAGGTATGTTTACTGAATTACGACTTGAGTAAACTATGTATGTTCACTGGATTATGACTTGACTGGACTTGAGTGAATAAGATATGGTCACTGGATTATGACTTGACTGGACTTGAGTGAATAAGATATGGCCATTGGATTATGACTTGACTGGACTTGAAAGAATAAGATATGGTCACTGGATTATGACTTGACTGGACTTGGGTGAATAAGGTAGTGGAATAAGGTATGTTCACTGGATTATGACTTGACAGAACTTGAGTGAACTAGGTATGATCACTGGATTAAGACTTGATTCTGCTAGGTACGTTTACTGGATTATGACATGACTGGACTTGAGTGAACTAAGTATAGAAAAATTTAGTTGGTTTTGTTAAAGTTCTTTAAAAGGTGACATCTAGCGATGTAATGATTAAACTATTATTGATTGTTAGCTCGGTTACGAGTCCTTTGATTTAATAATATCCCCATAGGTGTTACATATACCATATACGATTTTTGTATAGGATCCCCCGTTAAATATTGACTTTATTCTGGTTTTAGTATTTGTTGTTACTGCGGCAACAGAAATACATCATCTGCAAAAATGTCAACTGTCTTAATATCACGGTTCATGAGATAGAACCTGGTTACAGACTGTACCATCACAAAACTTATGTGTCTCAAATAAATATATCTTCTATTCTATATGAGTTGTAACAATGATTTAGACATATTATATAATCCTTAATCGAACTATTATTACTAAAGTTATAACTTAAAATCAAAATCACTTCAAAAATCAAAAATCATTTATTGTATATATTATAAAGGTACAAAAAATAAAACATTCAACAATTTTATAATTATTGTAACTGTTCATCTTTTATCTAAGAAGTTTACTATATTATTTTTAACCCCCGACGTAAAAAGAGGGGTGTTATTGGTTTTATTTTATACAATTTTGTTTTATTACTCTGAAATACTCTGAATGTCATTCTTTAAATTTAAATCTTATATCTTTAAATAAGCAATTCTTGTATATATATAAAGCCAAGCCAAAGGTGGCCATTTCAAATAGAATATTTTTTAATTTTGTGCTGAGACTTTAATAAATATGTAGGTATAAATTTTCTTCATTAAAAAAATGATATATATATATATATATATATATATATATATATATATATATATATATCATTAAAAAAATAATATATATATATATATATATATATATATATATATATATATATATATATAATTGGAATCTCGGAATCGGCTCCAACGATTTTCATCAAATTTTGTATATAGGGGGTTTCGGGGGCGATAAATCGATCTAGCTAGGAATCATTTTTAGAAAATGTTAATTGAATTAAAAAAAAAAAAAAAAATACCGAGCAAAGCTCGGTCATCCGGGTACTTATATTATAATATGATGACAAATATTTATTTTAAGTGAATTTAACCTACAAATACCAACTTGCGCCAGAAGGCTGCACTTTACGGGATGGCCGAATGTCGTGATTTTTGTAATTAAATCTTGTAATCATTTTGTGAGTGAAGGTAGTTGTAAGTTCGTCTGTGGCTCATGACGTAGTAGTAGTATTGTAGTAATTTGTTAAGTCTCTTTCGTGACCGATTGTCGGCGAGGATAGAACTGCCTCAGACAGTACGATTTAATAATATTGAACCAAGTATAAAGACAGCGAATATATTTTATAAGAGTAATAGTTTGTATCATAGATATTTGAATATTTCTATGGTTTGTACCATCTCGATAATAATTAAAGACAAGTTAAATAAAGTAAATATCATGACAACGGGATTTCGAGTTTTATTGCACTACAGTACATTATTATTATTATTACATATATAAAACGTTATCACGTCAAAAATATTATTGATATTTTTTGCATACTGAATTAATCACATCTTTGATTTAATAATACTGTTTGATCTATCTTCACATCTTCTGAAGTGAAGCAATTAAACAGCGATAGTGGAATTAATATTCATTTAGTGTGAAATCGTCGAAATTTAAAAAACTAAATCCATAAAATAGGGAACTATACCGTATTAGAATACGGTTATCAAACAATCGGAGGATCAAATGACGACCTCTGTGGCTCAGTAGTGGTAAGCACGTTGGCGCTCAAGCCGGAGGTTGCAGGTTCGAATCCCGCCAGGGAACAAAAATATTCTCTGTGTTCCTAGGTCATGGATGTGTATTGAATATGTGTATTGTATAATAAAAATCTTAAATATATGTATACGAGGGTGGCACTGAAAATTTCGGGAATCAAGGAAGTGACAACATTACTATTTAAAAATGTATTTATTGCCTTTCGAAGTATTCTCCGTGAATTTGACACATTTTTCCATACAATGGAACCAATCGTTGAAGCAACCATTCCATTCGGAAGTTGGGGTCTCCAAAATGGCCGTTTTGTAGGCGTCCACACCTTCTTCAGGCGATGAAAATCTCTGACCACGCAATTTATTCTTTATTTTAGGGAAAGTATAGAAATCATTAGGGCTTAGGTCAGGGCTGTACGGCGGATGGTCTAATAATTCTATGTTTTTTTGCTCTAAAAACTCTTTCGTTCTGTGCGCGGTGTGATAACTCGCATTGTCGTGATGGAGGGTGATGCGGCGGTTGCAGTTCTCTTTACGGAGTTCAGAAACGACCTGTGGCAAACAAATGCTAGCATACCATTCTGCATTAACCGTTCTTTGTCCCTCAAGAGGAATAGTCGCAACATGGCCGGTTTTGGAGACAAACGTGGCCACCATTTTTTTGCAACACTCCGTGAACGAACAATTTTTGTTGGCTTTAACTAATTTTCGAACACCCAAACTCGTGACTGGTTTTTTGTTTCGAGTTCGTACGCGTATATCCAGGATTCGTCACCTGATACGATGTTGTATACAGCATTTGAGGATCCTGCGTGGAATCTTTCGAGAGTTCAGACGCACCAAGTAACGCGAGCCGCTTTTTGCTCTTCACAGAGCAAATGCGGTATCCATCGGGAAAACAACTTTTTTACACCTAATTGTTCATTTATTTGTAATTTTATTAAATTTATGTGTGCAAGATTATTTGTATTTGACTCATGCCAATGTCTAAAATTGCCTGAATTTCGCGGTATGTCACATGTCGATCTTCCTCAATTAGCTTACGCACAGCATCAACGTTTTCTTGGGTGACTGCAGTTTTTGGACGACCTTGACGGGGATCATCACTGAGCTTGACACGTCCACGTTGAAATTCAGCAAACCAGCGATAAATTGTGGTTTTGGATGGGACTTTCACCACACACCAAAATGCAGAAATCATCCGGTCAACACACTGTTTTGTGTTAAACCACTTCGAAAGTCATAATAAATCATCGCTCTAGAATTTTCTCGAGTCAATTCCATTTTCTCAACGACTAAACAAGTTTGACAAGACCTTGTGACAAGACCGAGAATCTTTTTTTAAATAAATAAATGGTATTCGATTTTTAAAACCAAGGAGTTTTCAATTAAAAAGATTTTAATATGACAGGAACAGTGGAAATATTCCATTCCCGATACTTTTGTTTTTTTTTTTTTGTTTTTGTTTGCATCCTATGTAGTATAAAAGTATTAAATATATTTCCGTTGTCTGGTACCCGTAACACAAGTTCTTCGAGAACTTACCACAGGACCAGATTGACGTGGTGTGAAAGCGTCCATAGATATAATTATGTTATAAAAAATCAGTTGTCTGTAAAGTCGGTTTACTGACGATAGTTGAACGTGACAACGTCATAAGAAAATGGAACGCCTCAGAGCGAGTTAACGCCGCATACGTCATCTTTTCTCGTTCTTGCTGCCGGCTCCATCGAATTATAAGACGTCACGTCAAAAAAATCGTTTGTGGTGGCAATAACGACTGTTGAAATGTATGAGCCTTTTTATCTACAAAATATAAAAAGCAACTGTTCTTGACGTGCTGCTTTTAGTTTTCTGCAGGAGCTAAGAATGTAATAACTTCGACTATGGATTAAATAACTTTATAAATATTTTTAAAATGCTCTGATTTTATCGATAAAAAATCATAATAAAAAATGTATACCCGAATAATTATTTTCTTTATACTTCGAATAGAACTTGCAATTAATCTATACTAATATTATAAAGCTGAAGAGTTTGTTTGTTTGTTTGAACGCGCTAATCTCAGGAACTACTAGTCCGAATTGAAAAATTCTTTCAGTGTTAGATAGCGCATTTATCGAGGAAGGCTATAGGATATAAAACATCACGATGTAATTATCAGGAGTGAAGTTAAGCCAATTAACGCGGGCGAAGCTAGTATTTTTATAACAATAGCTAGTATTTTTATAACAAGAAATTTCGTTCATATCTGGTGTTTCACGACACCACACGGTTTTTTGCTAAGGGCCTAAGCCCAAATAATACAATATCGTTGTTATGGTGGCCTATATACACTATTATAACACTTAAAGAAAGTATAAATTGTTATTAAAGTGCTTACTTACTATACACACTATAATATAATATAATATGTTTGTTAAGTTCTAACGATATGAAAACTATTTATAACGGCATATTTACTAAGATTTTTACTTTTATTTTTGGGGGCTCAACATGTCAGCATTAGTAAGTAAGTAAACTTGGTAAGTACTCAGTTTTGAACAGTTTTAATAAGGAAAATACCATGCCATTCCATCGAGTTTTTTGTAGTCCATATAGCAGAAGAGCCGAAGCGGGGATTTGGGGATTTACTCCAGCGCAGCAGATAATATACCTTGCGACCAGTTGAATACCTTTACCGTAGATAAAGCTCTTGTTATATAGCCGCCGGTCTAGGATCAAGGACTTGAATACAAAAAAAGTTGAATACTAAATATTTTCGAGCACGTCAGATAAGGGTAGGGTGAACTAATTACATCCGAAAAGGTGTACATTCTCCATTAATCTGACAATTTTAGTGCAACGTAAGAAAATGGGAAGATATTACCGGTGGGTGCGGTACAGCGTATCCCTCATACGCTGTACTGCAATTCAGGCCACATGAGTACCACCATTTTGCTTTTTTCTTCCATGATCAGCGTTGCTGTATTTCAGAGAGAAGGGAAAGAAAGGCAGTGTTATAACACCGAAACATATTATGTATAGGCAGCACATAAATGCCTTGGCTAGTTCCAGGTAAACTAGTTCATGTTCATGGGAAACGTCATCTACTTACCATCAGGTGACAAGTCTGTCAATTCGCCTAATATAAGTAACATTTTTTTTTTTGTTATCGCAGGGAAATGCTTTTTGCGCATGTAGCCAGCCCACGACGTCGTGTCATACGTGAGCCCAGGTTCCCATCCTGAACCCGACACGAGCACAGGGGCGTTACTGGAGGCGCATTAAGTAGCGCCTCCTGCGCACCCCCGTTCTTCGCCCACGGGGGGAGGTCTCGTCGGCGGCCTCCTCTCTCACCCGCTCGTCGGCCTCCTTCTGGGACATTACTGCCTCGCAGAAGGAAACCATCGCCGTCCAGGACTCGTCGTCACCGAGCATCGCGATGATGACACTCGGCAGAGACAAGTCCCCTCCGATGACCGATGTCAGATCATGACGCAGCGCCGCCCATCTCGGGCACACTTCGAGGGTGTGCTGGGCCGAGTCCAACGGCGCGCCACAATCGTGACACACTGTCAACGGCTCCCTGCGGGCCGTCCGGCACAGGTACTCACCAAAGCAACCACGCCCGGTGAGCACCTGTGTCAGACGGAAGGTGAGGGGTTTGCGCTTACGGCGCATCCTAATATAAGTAACATAAAAAAAATACTTATCTTGTAAAAAAAGGTGATAGGTCTTCACGACGCTCGAGTAACTCCCCATTTAATATCGTCGGCTCCCCTACCAATAGTGATCCCCGTTTTTTTGGACTGTATAAAAATAATAGTGGGTTTTTGTAATAAAAATGAGTATCATTATAATAACATTATATTATAGTCGCATCATTAACTTAGATTCGTATTCTAATTATAATTTTATTAGATGTAAACGGTAGTCTTAGAAACGTATATAAAATTAATAGGAGATATTATTACTTCGTTGCCTTGTTATGTTAATTGTTGTTATGCTAGTTATATTTCCCAACGCATGGGTGTAATAAAAGAACAATGATAAATTTTATATTATTTTATTTATGAGTATGATAACTTCAATAATTTAGGCGGAAACTTCTCGAAGCTCCTTCTCGTATTTGACGCTGTACTTGTTCTGGGGATCGTACTTGGCACATATCTGCTTCCAGTACTCTGGCTGCTTGTTGATGAGATGTCTGATCACACGGCGAGTTCCGTTCTTTTGGGCCTCAGTGCACTTAGAGCATTCGGTTTCCAGGGCATCGCTGATGTGACCTGTAAGATTGATGACAAAATTTAAGGTGAGAAACATAGAGCATGTAACCGGAACAGAGTGGTCAGTTTATATGTTCTGTATGAAAATAAATTCCGCCAAAGTGCTGTGACACTGCACCGCCGGTGCTACGCTCTGATTGCCCGATGGCCATTGACGGATGATTGGCCGATGGGACGTACATACTGATCATATTAATTCAGTGACAAATCACTGACAAGTTTTAGAATTTTTTGGTTCTCATTACTACTCTCCGGTTATATGCTTGATGGTGAAGTTCCAATTAAACGACAATGACAGTGATTTAAGATTCATACAATGTGTATTCTAGTTCACTTCATTTTTTTTATGTTAGAAGTAATGAAAGTAAGATACCCTCATCTCTTATATTATAATAGACAAAACCACCACATTTTATTACTCCGACAAGGTTCGGGACAGATTTCTAAAGCTAAAAAAAAAACATTTTACAAAAAATTTTAACCGACTTCAAAAATACTAAACTAAAAAGTAATAAAATAACAGTTTCTTTAATATTTGTGCTTATAGCATATAATCAACTTAATCTTCTACTAATGTACAAACTTTGCGTTTACCACGTCATTATAGTTACTTTTGGAGTCGGTGTCAGCCAAGGTAGGTAGGTAGATAATGCACAGCAACAAATACGACACCGACTCCAAAAGTAACTATAATGACGTGGTAAACGCAAAGTTTGTACATTAGTAGAAGATTAAGTTGATTATATTATGCTGTAAGCACAAATATTAAAGAAACTGTTATTTTATTACTTTTTAGTTTAGTATTTTTGAAGTCGGTTTTAATTTTTTGTAAAATGTTTTTATTTCTTAATTTTTAGTGATTCCGAAATGCGTCGTCTTGGCGTTCATTGAAGGAGGCATGTTCAGCAGTGGACGGATAAAGGATGATGATGATGATGATGGTGATGGTGATGATGATGATGATTACGATGACCGCGACATACTATGGTGTGCTACCAAAGCATCCTATACAATTGTTACTTCGACACGTAATAAAATGATCATATCATCAAGATAAACAAAACCAACCAAATAGGCATTATTGGGAATAACTAAAAAACGGCTTGTCAGATCTTAATAAAATTAATATGGGACCAAATTGGAAACACCAGCTTTGAAACAAAAAAATAACCATCGAAATCCATTCACAAACGGCGGAGATATCGTGTCAAATACATACAAAAGAAAAAAAAAAAAAAACATACAGACGAATTGAGAACCTCCTTTTTTTTTAAGTCGGTTAATAATGTTCTCTTGAGTTATATTTATATCTGCAAGTGACTTGCTTATTTGTATACTTTTTTACGTTTATCTAGATTTATTAAGGGGTTTTATTCCCCCCACCATGTTCAGGCCTTGACGGGGCGGTTGGGCTCAGTAGCCTAGGGTGAGCCCAGAACCTTGGGTGAAGCTAATTGAGGACGGGAACCTCACCCCATTGTACTGTCCCGACGTTGGGAGGGGTTGTCCTGTGGTCCCTTGGGGTACTGACTAGCCGTCGAGGTGCCCTGTTTGCTCATCCCTAGATCTATGTGTGCCTTAGATCCGGGGCACCTCACCAAAGGCGGAATTGGTGGCACTCGACGGGTTTTGCTGGGAAGAGCTACGTCCACGTACCAGCTTTCGGGCGCAGCGAGTCCCATATACCCACATAGGGAGACCCACTCCCCGGAGGGGCGCCTCAGAGCATTTCCCGGCATTAAAGAAAAAAAGGGGTTTTATTCCAGAGAATATTATGCCTTTTTTAGTCTCAAAGAGGGACTCACCGCGGGACTCATTAACCATCCAAAATAACGCCCAAATACTCAAACGAATCTCAAATTTAAGACGTACTTAAACTCATGCTACGACGTGTCAGATTCAAAGAAAAAAAAGGGACAACACGAGTTTAAGTACGTCTTAAATTTGAGATGCGCTTGAGTATTTGGGGGTAAGAAAAGCAGACAAGAAACTCGTGTGTCGATTATCCTGTGACTAAAGATAGGAAGTCTCGGTGCCCGTTCTACTGGTCTAGTAAAGACATAGAGAAATATTGGTTATATTTCTATAGTCATTGAATAAAGACATCTATCTACAGCTGAGTTTAAGTCAAATTCATACTTTTAAACGACTACATAAAAGGAGGAGTTTCTATGTTCAACTTTATATTTTTTTAATGTATGTTCACCGAATTTTCCATCAATTGTAGAAACGCGATTATTTTATTACTTCTTTTTTAATAAAAAAATTATAAAATTACCTTTTAATAAATTCGCCTCGGTGGTGCAGGGTCCCTTATCCAGAAGGCAATTGACGTAGGCGGTGAGCAGGCGTTCGCTTTCGAAGATCTCCGTCAGGTTTATGTTGTCGTACTTGTCTGTGTACTGCTCGGGCCGGCCCTGTACCAACGCCAGCACAACCAATAGACAGATTACGGCGAAGCTCTTCATCGTGAATAGTTTGTCTGGAGGAAAATAAAAAATTAAATCTTCGTGTCCCTTTGTTTGTAATCGGTTAGCCGGTTTTAATAAAATTTCCTATTTTTTTAAATATATTTTTACACCATAGGTGGCAGCTGATTCCATATATTTGTGGTGCGAGGCAGGAAATGCCGTAAAAATCGAGATGTTGTGGATTTCCGGACATCAAGATGGTGCAAGTGAAATTTGGAATTCTTACGCGATGTCCGGTGGTGGAATTCTGCCGCAGGTATTAATCCGAACAATTCCTCAGAACACTCCCCGTGGTAGATGCGATAGAAGATGCAGAGCGATCCGACATCTCTACGCAGCGTCAAATAATCAAGCCGATTGGAGATAACATTGTTATCGATGATTCGAGCCGCCCGGCGTTGAACGCGGTCAAATGGAAGGAGCTGATATTGGGGCGCTCCAGCCCAGAGGTGAGAGCTATTGAGAGAGAATTTGTTTTTGATCCATCATGTTGTTTAGTGTATAGCCTGACCAGAAAAATAAAAATCCTCGCCATACCTATTACGGAAAATGGAAAGAATATTTGCCAGTAGGTACGTACTGTTAATACGCCTAATAAAAGAATAAAATGGCACAGATTTCAATAATACAATTTTATACTAATATAAAGACATAATAAAGTACAAAGAACCTAAAACTAAAACCCTTAAAAAATATAATATAATAACTAAAATATATTATTAAAAAGGAGTCCCTTTAGGCAAGGTTCCGAAGATACTGGCAGCGTTCCCCCTTTGAATAGCTAAAATTAAATGACTTGGAAAACTATTTGTAAGTTGGAAGTCGCAGATGTTGCTCACATGTTCGTGAGCGGTTAACGCCGCCCACGAACGTTAAGAAGAACGCCCGGCAGTAGCCCAGGCCACTCATGTCTTGCCTGTCTAGAGAGGTAAGAAAGCAAGTCTTCATGCCAGTAATTATATTGCCTATTTTGTTCGTCTCCGCAAAACACAGAAGCTGTTTTATGAAAGAAGTAACCAGGACAGTGAGTGCTCAGCGAACGCTTTTAAAATGTTATATTTCAAGCTTTTTCCGAAGAACCAACAATCATACTTTTGTATGAACAATATAATTTGTTTATATTATTTGTATGAATAGTATAATTTATTTATATTATTTGTAATATTTTATTTTATATCTTAGCTGGTGCCTACAGCTTTGCCTGCGTTAACTTAGATTTACAACCGTATCCTGATTGATGATGATTATTTTTATAGCTTATGTCCTAATCCAAAGTATAAGCATTCCAACTTTAAGCCAAATAAGTTCAGCCGTTTTGCCGTGAAATATCAACAAACATCCAAACTTTTGCCTTTACAATATTAATAATATAAGATTACTCTCAATATAATAATAATACAAAATTAAATTACCAATTGTATATAGGAAATAATCAGAAATCATTAAGTCAACCTTAACTTTTTTGTAAGTATAAGAAATTGTAAGATCCAATAAAAGATAAGATTTCACTCCAATCTTTTAAATGGTACGAGATAATAAAAGCAGTAGACAATTCTATGAAAAAAAGCAAAATTAAAAATTTTGAAAAAAACCCACGACGGTTCATCGGGGTCCGTCGGGGTCTGCCATCACTATTTTAAACTTCAACATAAACAGCCCCCGACGGATTATATTGGGTTTTATATTAAGTTCATAGGGACTTGAATATTATGTTATTGCCACATCTACGTCTTCTAGAACCAAATAGTTGCGTAGGGAAGTGCTATGAAAACTGATACTCTGTTGTTTAAATGTCGGGGTTTTTTAATTATTTTATCATTTTTCAATTATGTTTTAACCGTCGTGGGTTTTTTTCAAAATTTTTAATTTTGCTTTTTATTTCATACTTTTTATAGAGTATGCTCTATAAAACTAATTAATATTAAATATGTAGAAGCTAAAATTAAATATATTAATGACTGCAGCGCCTTCAAGTGATTTACCACCGTATCATCTGTTTAAGAACCTTTACTGATCAACCACAAACCCTATAATGAATAGCGCATGAAAATCGGACTAGATATTACTGCAGCGTCACCTAGTGAGTTAATACCGTAACACCTATTTAAAAATCTTCACTAATCAACCACAAACCCATTATTAAAAGCCGCATCCAAATCGGACCAGTAGTTTTGGTTTTGTAAAAACAATGTTTACTGCAGCGCCCCCTAGTGAGGTGTCACCGTAACACATTTTTAAGAACATGCAACACAATTTAAACCGAACCTATAACCGGAAACCACATCCAAAACGGACTTGGTAGTAGCTGCACAAACAAAATATTATATTTTCTGCAGCGCTAGCATAGGGCTGTAGGGCTAGCATTCGCGCACGACAAAATTGTATCTACCCCTTACCTCGTATTACTTATATGAAATAATACGAAAAGGCGTAGACACAATTTTGTCGTGCGCGCATGCTAGTGAATTTACATCGTGATAAAAAATATATGAATATCCACCAAGCAAACCAGAACCCACCACTGAATGAAAACCGCATCAAAACAAATATTTACTGCAGCGCCCCCTGGTAAGTCGTAATTGTAACACCTATCTGATAACATGCACCAATTAAATCCAAACCCGTAATTGAAAACCGCATCAAAATCAGACCAGTAGTTTTGGAGAAAAATTGCAGCATTAGTTTGTACAAATAAATGTTAACTGCAGCGCCCCCTGGTGAGTCGTCACCGTAACACATTTAAGAACACGTTCCACAATTAAACCCGATCCTATCACCGAAAATCGCATCTAAACCGGACTAGTATTTTTGCTTTTCCACAAACAAACATTTACTTCATCTCCCCCTGGTGAGTTTTCATCGTAACACATAATACAAGAGCATGCACCGATCAAACCAGAACCCATCACTGAATTAAAACTGCATCAAAACAAATGTTTACTGCAGCGCCCCCTGGTGGGTTGTAATTGTAACACCTATCTAAGAACATGCACCAATAAAATCCAAACCCATTATTGAAATTCGTATCAAAATTAAAATAGTAGTATTGGAGAAAAATGGCAACATTGGATTGTACAAAAAACGTTTACTGCAGTGCCCTCTAGTGAGTTATCAACTTAATATCTATCTAATAATATGCACCAATCTAATCCGAACCCATCTCTGAAAACCGCATCAAAATCGGACAAGTAGTCTTGGAGATAAGCGGCAAAATAGGTTTACACACACAAACTGCCTCTCACCCCAAACGCATATACAGTCTCCGTTCCGTCGCGGGTAAAAAGGTAAGCATCAAGTCACCCTCTATATGTGGTTAACGTCACATATAGGCTATAAACATATGAACTATTCACTTCATAGTTCACTTATAAAGCGCTAGGTCGACGAGACGTCACTACCAGGGTTCAAGCCTTGTCGGGGTGGTGGGGCAGTAGCCTAAGGTGAAACCAGCACCTTGGGCGAAGCAAATTGGACCGAGGGAGCTGCTCTTTATACCCCTCTTGTAAGAGAAGGAGACAAAAGAGCAGGGGCATAAGGGGGAGGATGGGAACCTCACCACATTGCACTGTCTTAACTCTGGGGGAGTTGTATTGTGGTGCGGAACAACCCCTTCGTGGAGGTGGCGTCGGTCCCTTGGGGCACCGCACTCATCCACCTTACCACCTTTCGGGCGCAGCGAGTCATAAATACCCGCCTGCGGGTCCGCCCTTCCCCACGAGATGCCTAAGAGCGTTTCCCGGCGTAAAAGAAAAAATCGGTTGTTGGTAAAGTCGGTTAACTGACGATAGTTGAACGTGACAACGTCATAAGAAAATGGAACGCCTCAGAGCGTGGTAACGCCGCATGCGTCATTATTTTTCGTTCTTGCAGCCGGCTCCATCGAATTATAAGACGTTGTCACGTCAAAAAAGGACTGAGGTATCAGACGTTACGAAGTCCTAGAAATCTGTACACATCTGTGAATCTGGAACACATCCACACTATGTTTAATTACTTAATTGTCATCAATTCACATAGAATGACGCAGGAAAAGATTTAACGTGAACAAACCTTGAGCGTCAGGCAACCGTACCACTGCCCGTAGGTTAAACGTATTATGAGCATTATCACTTCCTTCGATATGACTCATTATTGTTCTGCATACTTACTTCCTTTTGTGAATTATGATCAATTAAATTGTGTTTTCAGAATAGACAAACAATATACTAATAATAAGTTATGATACTACAGAGCTTGTGAATCTATCAGCGCATATTGGACATTACAACTATTCAATTTGTACTCATATTATAAAGAGGAAAGACTACAAAACTACTTAACTGATTTAAAAAAATCTTTCACCTAATTATCAGCGAGCATTAAGCATATAACCGGAGAGAGTAGTAATGTGATCCATAAAATTCCGAAACTGGTCAGTGATGTGTCACTGACGTAATAGGAATTCAACCAACCAGTGATCTGTGTGTACGTCCCATCAGCCAATCATCCATAAATGGCCAACAGTCAACCAATCAGTGTGCAGAACCGGCGCAGCGTCGCGTCGCAGCACTAATTAGGCGGAATTTGTTTTCATACAAAACACATTACAGTAATTACCGCTCTATTAGGTTTTATGCTCGATGTTAGCGAGTAACATTAGCTAAATTGTTGACCCGTGCAAAGCCGGGACGAACCGCTGGTAAAATAATATATGTAATACCAGCGGTTCATTATATTATATATTCAAATGAGTCCAAATACAATTTCAATGAATTTGAATAAAATTTTGTTCAATTAAGCACCAATAAAGTATCTTTTTGAACATCAATTGAATCTACTATCGGTTCCAAGGCGAGCCCACTCAGGAGAACTGGCACAAACGCAGTGGTTCTAATCTTTTGAATATTCTATAACCTTATCAAAAATAGACAACAAAGTCTTGTGGTAAACTCGTAATAACTTGTGCTATGGGTACCAGATGTCTATTGTCTATACTCTGTACTAATGTAATACAGCTCGAGTTTGTTTGTTTGTTTGTTTGTTTGTTTGAAGGCGCTCCAAATCCACCAGTCCTATTTGTGTTCCCTAGCCCAATAATTAAAGTAGGTTATACCAATTTATTTTACACGAAATATCTTATTTTAGAGGGAGTGAAACTACGGAAAACTCTTATGGCTAGAGCTCTGTAGAAATTCTATTAAAAATATTATTACTTGTATATTTGACGATATCTAGTTTAAAGTCCCGTATTGTTATTCTTATTAATGAAGATAAATTTCTGAGATTTACTAAATAACAGAGCATCAAAATTTACACGAGCCTTGCAAAATTTTATATTAAAAATTTGTAAATAATATCTTAATTGAAGGTAATGTCTTGCTTATTTTAGCACAGTTGGATTCTGCTATAATTTGTTTTTAAAATATAAGGAACAAAAATTGCAAAAAAAAAATGAATACCGACCCGGACGTTGTCCTATACATAACTTTTTGTAGTTGCCAGTGTTTCGCAAAGTATGCTACGGCACACGGTGTACCGTGGTTAATAGTCAGTGTGCCTTGAAAAATTAGGTTATCTCATAAAGTTGGACGGCAGAAAAATACCTACACACATGTAAATCACGCGCCACCAAAATTTTCGTTTTCTTAAATGTACCTTCAACACTAAAAGTTTGCGGAACACTGATCTAAGCCATTCTCGAATCTTGGCTAGGAAGTAAGGGTAACTTTAGAGGAATCCTTTTTCAATTAAGAGGCAAGTGAAACCGCAGGGAAAAGCTAGTAGATGTATTTAATGTAATACTGTTTGCATGATAATTGTAATTCCATGTGCGAGCAGCTCCGCCATTTAGCAATTATTAGCAAGTAAAAAATCCTAGTAAATACACCTTATATCGACGTATTTGGACTTGATTGCTTGAACGATGCAAATTAAGTGCATAATGACGAATCATCCAAGCCATTAGATACATTAGGAACTCAGCGCGTAAAAAAATATACAATTATATAATAAGCTTACCTTGTATATGTCAAAGTCAAGTTTGAACAAAAAATGCTCAACTACAAAAAGTGCAATCGAAAATAATACACGAGGTCGTCCATAAGTCAAACATACACAAACGAGTATAATAGATTCAATAAGTAAATAGTGGAAAAAGAATCCTTATAATTGTTGTGAACAACTATAAAAATTTTATCCAAGCAGGCTGTGGCTTACATATTACCTATAAAACTTAGTGTTGTTAAAATAAATAAGTTGGTCTTCTTTGAATTAGATTCTAAAACCATTAAGGGAATTTATCTTTTCCGTGGAAAAAATTGGAATTAAATGACATAAAACCATTTTGGCCCTCAACTCTTCTAAAAATATAAGTGTAAAAAAGTCCTCTGAAGAATTGACACTTTCCGCTGTTGTGTTGCGTCCAGCAATACAACAGCGATATTATTACATTTAAAATAAAATAAAAAAATTCGCTGTAACCTGGCTAAATATATAGTTCGTCACTAAGCGGTCTAGAATAATAAAGAAAAACACTGTGCCAGCACTGTATCTCGGAACATATTTTGTTCTTATTTTAGGTACACATTCACCGTAAGAAAACAAAAAAAAAAAACAAAGCTAAGATGTAACCAGCCTCACTTTGTACTATTGGATATCAGTATAGATATTTTATATGTACTACGGCCATATTATTACGTCGGTAGAATATAAATCTATGTTTTCTGTCATTATCTTGAAATACCTGGGAGGAACCACCTTTTCCCAAGGTGTGGTATCCTTCCATGAAATCTTTTACTTTATAATATCTTTTTACCACACAAACGCTCTTTAATAACTTTTTGAATTTTTTAATGGAAAGCTTTTCAAAGTTTTCTGGGATCTTATTGTAAAAGCGTATAAGTTTTTTTTTTTATGTTAGTTGGATAGGCAAACTGGCAAACGTACTACCTGATGTTAAGTGGTCGACGTCACCCATGAACATAAACTAGTATACCTTTTTTTTTTTTTTAACGCCGGGAAATGCTCTGAGGCATCGCGGGGGAGTGGGTCTCCCCACGCGGGTATGTGGGACTCGCTGCGCCCGACAGCTGGTAAATAGACGCAACTCTACCCAATGCCGCCTTTGGTGAGGTGTCCCGGATCTAGAAAACAAACAGGGCACCTCGACGGCTAGTCAGTCCCGCAAGGGACCGACGCCACCTCCACAGAGGGGTTGTCCCGCACCACAGAACAACCCCTTACAACGTCGGGACAGTATAATGGGGTGAGGTTCCCATCCTCACCCCTTGCCCCCTACTCTTCTGTCTTTTTCCTTTCCTTATAAGAGGGGTACAAAGAGCCCCCTCGGCCCAATTAGCTTCGCCCAAGGTGCACCGCTCACCCTAGGTTACTGAGCCCCACCGCCACGACAAGACCTGAACCATGGTGGGGAAACTAGTATACCTGGAACGAGCCCAGGCAACTCAGTTATGTGTTGCCTATCCTGAGACATAAGATGTTAAGTCTCGGTGCCCGTAATTACACTGCCTGTCTTGCCCTTCTCTCCGAAACACAGCAAAAGTTGCCTTTAAAAGAATTGCTTACTTTTGTGAGTCAAATCGGCCATCCGTTCCAGTGTGTGACCAGCCCACTTCTTCGAGCTTAATCTTCGCGTGATATCTGGTATGATCTGGTAGCTTTACCTAGTAGTATATAGGTGGTCAATGGAAGTATTATATTTAAATTGATGGAGAGAATATAGAAATACCTTAAGCAACTAATTGACGATGATCAAATTGTTTAGGATGCAGGCTCCCGTTAAAACCGCACCATGGACCCCCCTACTCTTTGTACCCCTCTTATAAGAAGACGGGACAAAAGAGTGGTGCAGGACAACCCTTCTGTGGAGGTGGCATTGGTCCCTTGGGGTACTGACTAGCCGTAGCGGTGCCATGTTGCTCAACAGATCCGGGACACCTCACCAAAGGCGGCATTGGTGGCACTCGTCGGGTTTTATTGGGTAGAGCTGCGTCCACTTACCATCTTTCGGATGCAGCGAGTCCCACACATCTGCTTGAGAAGTCCCCCCTCCCTCCCTAAGGCTCCCCTTAAAAAACGAGAAACAAACTTTGGGGTTGTTGTTTTGTCTGATGACTGCAGTCATAGAAATATTAAGAACAGCTTATTTGTAATATCTGTGACTGCAGTAGTAAAAGAGTGTGAACGTGACGAAGTTGTTTGGTCGTGTGATCGACAAGGAGGAAAAATAGAAGCTCCGCGTTCACATCACTGCCCCGTCTTTTAAAAGTTTCATCAAGAAACCCCAAACACACTTTTTTTTCTTTAACGCCGGGAAATACTCTGAGGCATCCAGCGGGGGAGTGGGTCTCCCCACGCGGGTGTATGGGAGTCGCTGCGCCCGAAAGCTGGTAAGTGGACGAAGTTCTACCCTCTAAAACCCGGCGAGTGCCACCAATGCCGCCATTGATGAGGTGCGCCGAATAATAAAGGCTAATAAACAAACAGGGTCGACCTCGACGGCTAGTCAGTCCCCCAAAGGACCGACACCACCTCCACAGAGGGGTTGCCCCGCACCACAGTACACTAACATAGGACGGGATTAAACTCGAATTCGGATCCAGAATATTAAGAAGTTATGACCCGTAAAAATGCGAAAAATATTGTTAACTAGCTGTTGCCCGCAGCTTCGCCCGCATTTACTTAGATTAACAGCCGTTTGGATTGATGATAATTATTTTTATGGTCAAAGTTACGCCTTATAACATCAGCTATCTGCCAGTGAAAGCCTCGTAAAATCAGCTTAGCCGTTTCAGAGTTTAACTGGAACAAACAGACAGACAAAAACTGTTTTTTTTTTTTAATGTAAGTACCGTATATTATTTCATAGGTTTTACCCGCGACTTCGTCCGCATGTAAGAAGTATTGTTTAGCTAGCTGTATTGTTTTAAATCTTATTTTTCAAATAATATGGTTTCAATTTACAAACTATTATAATTTAAAGAATACTACATATTAACTTCCACTGTAAGGCCCGATAGTACGTTTTTATAAAATATAAAATATATTGATTATTAATTTAGTAGTACATTTTTATTATGTTTAAATAATTTTACGGATTTTATCGCCGTTTATTAAGATTTTTACAATCCCGACGTTTCGGATACTTTACAACAACCATGGTCATGGGAGGATTGAGGTGTTAGACGTCCTATTGTTACAAAGTTATTCGAAACTACCCTATGATACATCGATATTTTAATTCATATTAGTACCTACGACCAGAAAAAAAAACTACGAAAAAGAAAAGTTATATTTTATTCATATATTCTATTATTATATTATATAAGTTTTCCATTTTTATAATATCATGAATTCTATTAATAAATCATTTTGGATAAATAACTAATATATGGAAACAGTATTCATTAAAAACGCGTGCAATACAAAGGTGCGATCCTTATAAGGATTCGCATGTTGTAATAGATAGCGTAATCTACATTTTGTGCTAACGCCATCTATTGACACATATAAAAAACTTCTTGTTAAACATATATATCTTATGGTTCTCAAACTATCTCCGTAATAAATTTCACTCAAATCGGTTCAGTGGCTTAACAAATATACAGTCCCGGGATTTTAGCAGCACAACTCCCGTTCCCGTGGGATTTTCAGGATAACAACTATTTTATGTCCTACGTCAGGTTTCAAAGCATCTTCATATCTAATTTCACCCAAATCTGTATCGTGGTTTAGAAGATAGACAGTCCCGGGGTTTTACGCGCATAGTTCCCGTTCCCATGAGATTTTCAGGATAACAACTATTTAATGTCCTATGTTAGATTTTAAAGCATCTCCATATCAAATTTCACCCAAATCTGTTCCGTGGTTTAGAAGATAGACAGTCCTGGGGTTTTACCCGCATAATTCCCGTTCCCGTGGGATTTTCAGGATAAGAACTATTTTCAGTCCTATGTTAAGTTTCAAAGTACCTTCATATCAAATTTCACGCAAATCTGTTCCGTGGTTTAGAAGATGGTCAGTCCCGGAGTTTTACCCGCATAGTTCCCGTTCCTGTGGGATTTTCAGGATAAAAACTATTTTTTGTCCTACGTTAATTTTCAAAGTATCTTCATATAAAATTTCACCCATATCTCTTCCGTGGTTCAGAAGATAGACAGTCCCGGGGTTTTACCCGTATAAATCCTGTTCCCATGGGATATCCGGGATAAAGACTATCCTATGTCCTTTCTCGGGTCTCAAACTATCTTTTTGCTAAATTTCATCCAAATCTGTTCAGCGGCTTAGGCATGAAGAAGAGACAGACAGATAGACAGACAGAGTTACTTTCGCATTTATAATATTAGTAAGGATAAGGAATTAGTAAGAATTTGCAGTTCAGAAACACGTGTTTATATAATACAATATTTATTAGTGGAAACTTTTTAAAGGAAGTGCATTTTAGTTCTCTCTTATATTAACTGTTTATTTCCATTATGAACATTAAAACATAAAACTTGAAACTTGTCTTATGCAATAAAATCATTTCCCCAATATGTACTTTAAATCTTATTGACTGTTTTAACGTGGGCGTAATCTGGACATCCAATTATAGGTAATGTATATTATCTGACACGGCAAAAGTTATTCTGTCATATAAACTATTTCTGGATAGGGTCACCCGAATAACTAGGTATGAAATACACTTTAATATGCACTATTCTCATACTTATATACATAAAAACTATCAGCAGTGAAGAGCTGGCTGTATCTTTCTCACTCCGGCACACTCGGCGGTCCCGAGTTAACCCATCAATCGTGACACATCCGCACAACCAAGGCCACGCAGATGCGCCGCCCTACTTTTCCCTATCCCCCCAATGGGCCACCAGAACTCACAAACCGCATGAAACGCGACAGCATAGCAAGGGACTACCTCCTACTATTTTTTTGGTTACTAATTTTGATGAATAGGTAAATCGTTTCGTTATGATCTAGTGGTCGAATCTAATTAAAAAAACCGGCCAAGTGCTAGTCGGACTTGCGCACAAAGGGTTCCGTACCATTACATAATTTACAACATTAGAACCTTTAACAAAAACTATGGCTTATTTTGAAAAATATGATATTTTTTTTAAATATCTGAGTTGATTTTATGATAGGTAAATTGCAGTTTAGGATTTATGACGTATTAAAAAAAAACTACTTACTAGATCTCGTTCAAACCAATTTTCGGTGGAAGTTTGCATGGTAAAATACATCATATATTTTTTTTAGTTTTATCATTCTCTTATTTTAGAAGTTACAGGGGGACACACACACATTTTATCACTTTCGACGTGTCTCTCGCGCAAACTATTCAGTTTAGAAAAAAAATGGTATTTGAAACCTCAATATTATTTTTGAAGACCTATCCATAGATACCTCACACGTCTGGGTTTGATGAAAATAAAAAAATTGAGTTTCAGTTCGAAGTATGGAGACCCCCAAAATTTATTGTTTTTTTTTTCTATTTTTGTGTAAAAATCTTAATGCGGTTCACATAATACATCTACTTACCAAGTTTCAACAGTATAGATCTTATAGTTTCGGAGATAAGTGGCTGTGACATACGGACGGACAGACAGACAGACAGACATGACGAATCTGTAAGGGTTCCGTTTTTGGCATTTGGGTACGGAACCCTAAAAAGGAGCAATATTTTTTGTAGTCACACCAAAGTTTTGCAATTTTTTACTCGTTTTTCATTACGTCAATAAATTCGTAGACAAAAAACAGAAATAATAATATGAAAAATCACTAAAATATTCCCCTAATTACCATGATATAATTTTGTTTTCGTATTTTTATTAAACTTTATAATTGTTTCTACGAAATCGTTGATATCAATGTAAAAACTAAAATGGATTGTGTTTTATATTGTATATTATAATAATAATAGAAAAAATAATAATAATATCTATTTTCTAGCTTTCACACCACGTCAATCTGGTCCCGTGGTAAGTTCTCGAAGAACTGGTGTTACGGGTACCAGACAACGGAAATATATTTAATACTTTTATACTATACATATATTTAAGATTTTTATTATATCGCACCCTCCGGCGAATAAAGTCGCAAAGCCAGATTACGACTTTTTTAATGTTATTGCATAAACGTATTCTACGAGCCATAATACATCTCTGTAATTTAGTTCATATTTTTCGTTGCATAAAGAAGTTACAAGAATATTGCTTAATTCTACGGAAAAAAAATTAAGGACAAAAACAGCAAACTGCCCTTACTGATACATTCTATGTGTACTAAAACAGCAACCTCTATTACGACTTTATTCTGGTGAAATGACAATAAATAACGGCACAGGTACTCACCAAAGCAACCACGCCCGCTGAGCACCTGTGTCAGACGGAAGGTGAGGGGTTTGCGCTTACGGCGCATCCTAATCTAAGTAACATAAAAAAATACTTATCTTGTAAAAAAAGGTGATAGGTCTTCACGATGCTCGAGTAACTCCCCATTTAACATCGTCGGCTCCCCTACCAATAGTGATCCCCGTTTTTTTGGACTGTATAAAAATAATAGATGGTTTTTGTAATAAAAATGAGTATCATTATAATAACATTATATTAAAGTCGCATCATTAACTTAGATTCGTATTCTCATTATAATTTTATTAGATGTAAACGGTAGTCTTAGATACGTATATAAAATTAATAGGAGATATTATTACTTCGTTGCCTTGTTATGTTAATTGTTGTTATGCTAGTTATATTTCCCAACGCATGGGTGTAATAAAAGAACAATGATAAATTTTATATTATTTTATTTATGAGTATGATAACTTCAATAATTTAGGCGGAAACTTCTCGAAGCTCCTTCTCGTATTTGACGCTGTACTTGTTCTGGGGATCGTACTTGGCACATATCTGCTTCCAGTACTCTGGCTGCTTGTTGATGAGATGGCTGATCACACGGCGAGTTCCGTTCTTTTGGGCCTCAGTGCACTTGGAGCATTCGGTTTCCAGGGCATCGCTGATGTGACCTGTAAGATTGATGACAAAATTTAAGGTGAGAAACATAGAGCATGTAACCGGAACAGAGTGGTAAGTTTATGTGTTTTGTATGAAAATAAATTCCGCCAAAGTGCTGTGACACTGCACCGCCGGTGCTACGCTCTGATTGCCCGATGGCCATTGACGGATGATTGGCCGATGGGAAGTACATACTGATCATATTAATTCAGTGACAAATCACTGACAAGTTTTAGAATTTTTTGGTTCTCATTACTACTCTCCGGTTATATGCTTGATGGTGAAGTTCCAATTAAACGACAATGACAGTGATTTAAGATTCATACAATGTGTATTCTAGTTCACTTCATTTTTATTATGTTAGAAGTAATGAAAGTAAGATACCCTCATCTCTTATATTATAATAGACAAAACCACCACATTTTATTACTCCGACAAGGTTCGGGACAGATTTCTAAAGCTAAAAAAAAACATTTTACAAAAAATTTTAACCGACTTCAAAAATACTAAACTAAAAAGTAATAAAATAACAGTTTCTTTAATATTTGTGCTTATAGCATATAATCAACTTAATCTTCTACTAATGTACAAACTTTGCGTTTACCACGTCATTATAGTTACTTTTGGAGTCGGTGTCAGCCAAGGTAGGTAGGTAGATAATGCACAGCAACAAATACGACACCGACTCCAAAAGTAACTATAATGACGTGGTAAACGCAAAGTTTGTACATTAGTAGAAGATTAAGTTGATTATATTATGCTGTAAGCACAAATATTAAAGAAACTGTTATTTTATTACTTTTTAGTTTAGTATTTTTGAAGCCGGTTTTAATTTTTTGTAAAATGTTTTTATTTCTTAATTTTTAGTGATTCCGAAATGCGTCGTCTTGGCGTTCATTGAAGGAGGCATGTTCAGCAGTGGACGGATAAAGGATGATGATGATGATGATGGTGATGGTGATGATGATGATGATTACGATGACCGCGACATACTATGGTGTGCTACCAAAACATCCTATACAATTGTTACTTCGACACGTAATAAAATGATCATATCATCAAGATAAACAAAACCAACCAAATAGGCATTATTGGGAATAACTAAAAAACGGCTTGTCAGATCTTAATAAAATTAATATGAGACCAAATTGGAAACACCAGCTTTGAAACAAAAAAATAACCATCGAAATCAATTCACAAACGGCGGAGATATCGTGTCACATACATACAAAAAAAAAACATACAGACGAATTGAGAACCTCCTTTTTTTTTGAAGTCGGTTAATAATGTTCTCTTGAGTTATATTTATATCTGCAAGTGACTTGCTTATTTGTATACTTTTTTACGTTTATCTAGATTTATTAAGGGGTTTTATTCCCCCCACCATGTTCAGGCCTTGACGGGGCGGTTGGGCTCAGTAGCCTAGGGTGAGCCTAGAACCTTGGGTGAAGCTAATTGAGGACGGGAACCTCACCCCATTGTACTGTCCCGACGTTGGGAGGGGTTGTCCTGTGGTCCCTTGGGGTACTGACTAGCCGTCGAGGTGCCCTGTTTGCTCATCCCTAGATCTATGTGTGCCTTAGATCCGGGGCACCTCACCAAAGGCGGAATTGGTGGCACTCGCCGGGTTTTACTGGGAAGAGTCCACGTACCAGCTTTCGGGCGCAGCGAGTCCCATATACCCACATAGGGAGACCCACTCCCCGGAGTGGCGCCTCAGAGCATTTCCCGGCATTAAAGAAAAAAAGGGGTTTTATTCCAGAGAATATTATGCCTTTTTTAGTCTCAAAGAGGGACTCACCGCTTGACTCATTAACCATCCAAAATAACGCCCAAATACTCAAACGAATCTCAAATTTAAGACGTACTTAAACTCATGCTACGACGTGTCAGATTCAAAGAAAAAAAAGGGACAACACGAGTTTAAGTACGTCTTAAATTTGAGATGCGCTTGAGTATTTGGGGGTAAGAAAAGCAGACAAGAAACTCGTGTGTCGATTATCCTGTGACTAAAGATAGGAAGTCTCGGTACCCGTTCTACTGGTCTAGTAAAGACATAGAGAAATATTGGTTATATTTCTATAGTCATTGAGTAAAGACATCTACAGCTGAGTTTAAGTCAAATTCATACTTTTAAACGACTACATAAAAGGAGGAGTTTCTATGTTCAACTTTATATTTTTTTAATGTATGTTCACCGAATTTTCCATCAATTGTAGAAACGCGATTATTTTATTACTTCTTTTGTAATAAAAAAAATATAAAATTACCTTTTAATAAATTCGCCTCGGTGGTGCAGGGTCCCTTATCCAGAAGGCAATTGACGTAGGCGGTGAGCAGGCGTTCGCTTTCGAAGATCTCCGTCAGGTTTATGTTGTCGTACTTGTCTGTGTACTGCTCGGGCCGGCCCTGTACCAACGCCAGCACAACCAATAGACAGATTACGGCGAAGCTCTTCATCGTGAATAGTTTGTCTGGAGGAAAATAAAAAATTAAATCTTCGTGTCCCTTTGTTTGTAATCGGTTAGCCGGTTTTAATAAAATTTCCTATTTTTTTATATATATTTTTACACCATAGGTGGCAGCTGATTCCATATATTTGTGGTGCGAGGCAGGAAATGCCGTAAAAATCGAGATGTTGTGGATTTCCGGACATCAACATGGTGTAAGTGAAATTTGGAATTCTTACGCGATGTCCGGTGGTGGAATTCTGCCCCAGGTATTAATCCGAACAATTCCTCAGAACACTCCCCGTGGTAGATGCGATAGAAGATGCAGAGTGATCCGACATCTCTACGCAGCGTCAAATAATCAAGCCGATTGGAGATAACATTGTTATCGATGATTCGAGCCGCCCGGCGTTGAACGCGGTCAAATGGAAGGAGCTGATATTGGGGCGCTCCAGCCCAGAGGTGAGAGCTATTGAGAGAGAATTTGTTTTTGATCCATCATGTTGTTTAGTGTATAGCCTGACCAGAAAAATAAAAATCCTCGCCATACCTATTACGGAAAATGGAAAGAATATTTGCCAGTAGGTACGTACTGTTAATACGCCTAATGAAAGAATAAAATGGCACAGATTTCAATAATACAATTTTATACTAATATAAAGACATAATAAAGTACAAAGAACCTAAAACTAAAACCCTTAAAAAATATAATATAATAACTAAAATATATTATTAAAAAGGATTCCCTTTAGGCAAGGTTCTGAAGATACTGGCAGCGTTCCCCCTTTGAATAGCTAAAATTAAATGACTTGGAAAACTATTTGTAAGTTGGAAGTCGCAGATGTTGCTCACATGTTCGTGAGCGGTTAACGCCGCCCACGAACGTAAAGAAGAACGCCCGGCAGTAGCCCAGGCCACTCATGTCTTGCCTGTCTAGAGAGGTAAGAAAGCAAGTCTTCATGCCAGTAATTATATTGCCTATTTTGTTCGTCTCCGCAAAACACAGAAGCTGTTTTATGAAAGAAGTAACCAGGACAGTGAGTGCTCAGCGAACGCTTTTAAAATGTTATATTTCAAGCTTTTTCCGAAGAACCAACAATCATACTTTTGTATGAACAATATAATTTATTTATATTATTTGTAATATTTTATTTTATATCTTAGCTGGTGCCTACAGCTTTGCCTGCGTTAACTTAGATTTACAACCGTATCCTGATTGATGATTATTATTTTTATAGCTTATGTCCTAATCCAAAGTATAAGCATTTCAACTTTAAGCCAAATAAGTTTAGCCGTTTTGCCGTGAAAGATCAACAAACATCCAAACTTTCGCCTTTACAATATTAATAATATAAGATTACTCTCAATATAATAATAATACAAAATTAAATTACCAATTGTATATAGGAAAATATAAATTGCGATTAATATGTTCAAATAAATAATTTATATAAAATATATACATAAAATTACTAAGACTAAATAATAATAATTATACCTTAAGTTGTTAACACACTGGTTATAAACTCTACACTGATATCTTGCATACTAATAACGCTTATATATAGTTCTGGGATTAGTAAAAAATGGTCACATACGTAAGCACTAAGTTCAGAATTCTCGGACTTGGGGTGTTTTGAATGACTTACCTGTGATCGACCTCGGATCAAGATCGTTTATTTTAATTGCCAAGATACGCGTGAATCATAAGTAATTGTACACATATTAATTAAACTATTGTTAATATCAGTTAAGGAAGCCTCAATGCAGATTACCGGTGGAAGCGAAGTGCTGTCCCGCGCTCCCGGCTGTATCTTGCTTGTGTCTCCCGTGAAACAGCTTTGCTGTGTTTCGGAGAGAAGGACAAGACAGGCAGTGTAATTACTGGCACCGAGACTTAACATCTTATGTCTCAGGATAGGCAACACATAAATGAGTGGCCGGGGCTCGTTCCAGGTAAACTAGTTTATGTACATGGGTGACGTCAACCACTTACCATCAGTTGGCACGTTTGCCTATCCAACTAACATAAAAAAAGATTACAGTGTTTGAGGGTAAGTGAATGTCGCGTTTGGGGGTGGTAGGATATTTTGTTATTTTAGTTAAAAGATTAGATTAAATTATTAGATTTATGATTATTAATTATAACAGGTAAATTGATTTTATTTAAGAGAAATGTCTATTACAAAACAATTATAGGATTTCCTACTGATATCTATTGAGTAAATTAGAAATATGACGTCAATAG
Source organism: Helleia helle (assembly GCA_963853865.1). NCBI lineage: Eukaryota > Metazoa > Arthropoda > Insecta > Lepidoptera > Lycaenidae > Helleia > Helleia helle. The sequence continues at coordinate 9,047,192 of OY971433.1, read as the reverse complement.
GTCGATAAACAGTCAATCGTTAACGTCAGCTAACCATAGATGGCGCTTATTTATTGGTAGCGTTAAGTTGAAAACTTATTTATTATTATATTATTTAATAATCAGCTTAAATTTAGGTAACGTGCAAGCGCAACGTTACATGAAGTTTCATTGGGCGCATAGATGAACTCGTTATACTATATGCCTTACTTCAAGGAACAGACCTGTCCCGCTTACGTTCGTATGGGTGTGTAAAAAACATTCGTAATGTTGTGGTCACCAGAAGTTATAAATGATTATCAATTATCTGCATCGGTAGCCCCAACAACTACGTCGGGACAGTGCAATGGGGTGAGGTTCCCTTTATCGCCCCTTGTCCCCCTGCTCTTTTGTCCCCACTTCTCATAAGAGGGGTACAAAGAGCAGCTCCCTTGGCTCAATTTGCTTCGCCCAAGGTGCTGGGCTCAACCTATGCTACTGAGCCCCACCGCCACGACAAGCCTTGAACCATGGTGGGGATCGGTAGCCCCAACCCGTGAATTTGTCCGACAAATCCTAAATTTGTCGGAAATTGCCATGCAGGTAAGGCAGAGTAATTGCTGGTACGAGACCTAACGTCAAAATAGACTGTCACAAGGCCTAAGGCTGAGTGGACGTTATTACGATGATCATTTAAGGTTCTGCCAGTATGTTTTCTCTGTTGACATATGAAAATCACTATTTCTTCCTAAGTCTGGACTCTTTATTGGTGTTACCTCTATCCAGCATTTGACCTATCTCTTTTCGTCAAAAAAAAAGCAAAATAGTACCAATACAGTATCTTTTTGAACGTCAATTGACTCTAGCGCTGGTTCCAAGGCAAGGCAACTGAGAAGAATCAGCGAAACAAACTCAGTGGAACTAATCTTTTCAAATAATATGTGTTCTATAACAATTTCAACATCTTATCCTGAAATGCCTGGGAGGAACGCCTTATTCCCAGGGTGTGGTATCTTCCATGACATCTTTTACTTTATAGTATCTTTTAACACACAAACGCACTTTAATAACTTTTTAATTTTTTTAAGTCTAGATAGACTTATAATATTATAATAAGACCAGTTTTTTCTTTCAAAGCCAGAGGCAGTATCCCAGCTACTTCCACACTATCATCTATCAGAGCATATCCTCATCGTCATAATCCATCTTCCCCGGCCACTACACAGATATCATCTTCCCTCCTTTTTTTTCTGTTACGCCGGGAAATGATCTGAGGCATCCCGCTGGGGAGACGGGGACTCCCCAGGCGGGTATGTGGGACTCGCTGCGCCCCGGATCTATTAAACAAACAGGGCACCTCGACTGCTAGTCAGGTCCCTTAAGGGACCGATACCACCTCCACAGAGGGTTCGTCCCGCACCAAAGAACAACCCCTCTCAACGACGGGATAGTGCAATGGGATGAGGTCCATCTTCATTCTCACCCCTTGTCCCCTCTTCTTATTAGAGGGGTACAAAGAGCAGCTCGCTCGGTTCAATTGGCTACGCCCAAGGTGCTGGGTTCATCTTAGGCTACTGAGCCCCACCGCCTCGACAAGGCTTGAACCATGGTGGGGAAAATAGCGAATAGTCTTACTTACTTACTCCGCACCGCAAACTCGGTGGTAGATTCAATTGACGTTCAAAAAGATACTGTATTAGTACTATTTTGAATAAAAAATTTTGATTTTGATTTTGATTTTTATTTCAAAGACCCAAAGGATGGCCGACCAATACTTCGTCTACCTAAACGAAGCTTCCACTCTTTTGGACTCTTCCACCTTGGCCCATCGGCCATTCGTTCTCCTGAGTGTGTAACCAGCCCACTGCCAACCAGAGTATATGTTGGATATAAAATATTAGTTACTAGAAATCTGAAGACATGACATATCATTTATAAAATGATACAGAGCGATTTTTTAAGGGGGAAAATCTTCATAATGATTTAGAATCTAGATAATACATAATCACACACAACCAAAACACACACACACACACACACCCTCCCCCCACACACATATGCACGCACGCATTCACACAAATACACAGTACTTAATTTCTAATTTCTAAACTAATATGCTTAAGATTCATATTGTCTACTTATGTATACCATGTAAATGTAATAATAATATTATGTTTAAAGAAAGAGCGGAGGCTCCTAATACAGGTATTCCTTTACTTAAAAGGAGGCTCCCACCACTGTTATATTACATTGTATACTGATTATGAAATAAAGATTATTATCTTATCTTATATCTTTAAATGAGCAATTCTTGTATATATATATATATATATATATATATATAATTGGAATCTCGGAATCGGCTCCAACGATTTTCATGAAATTTACTTTATAGGGGGTTTCGGGGGCGATAAATCGATCTAGCTAGGAATCATTTTTAGAAAATGTCATTTTATTTTTAAAAAAAAACCGAGCAAAGCTCGGTCATCCAACTAGTTATTATTATAAGGAGATAGATTTCAGGCATGTGGAAATTTTACGCACTAAAATTTTTAGGTTAGTCCGCGACATATCTCACTCTAAAACTATGATTTCATCTCTTAAAATAAAGTAGACTGCATCTTACTTTTTCTCCCGTGACATAGCTTTTCCGTGTTTCAGAGAGAAGAGAGAAGCATGCAGTATAATTACTTGCACCGAGACTCAACATCTTATCACTAGCATCTTGTCTGAGAAATGAGAATGGCAACACATCCCGACCATTGAACTGAGGGAGCTGCTCCTTGTACCCTTCTTAAAAGAAGTGGAGGTGGCGTCTGTCCCTTGGTGGACCGAATAGCCGTCGAGGTGCCCTCGCCGGATTTTAGTGGGTAGAACTGTTTCCACCTTAACATCTTTCGGACGCAGTGAGTCCACTTACCCGCTTGGGGAGTCACCCGCGGGATACATAAGAGGATTTCCCGGCGCAAAAGAAAAAAAAAAGGATAGCAACACAGAGTTGCCTAGGCCAGTTCTAGGTAAACTATGTAGTTTGTATATTGTTTTCTAATGTTCACGCGTTTGCTTAAAGGCCCTTGGTAGGTGAAAACGGCAAAATTAGCTGTTTTCTATTAGCTGCTATTTAACAACTTGAAGATTTCTGGCACTGAAATTTCTAATATGTATTACAGAACGTATGTATGAGGTGATGACAGTTTTCAAAACACGATTGGAAAAATTTTGCTCGATAGAAAAAAAAACTGAAGTAACCTCTAAAATTTCATATAAATGAATATTACGACCGTGTTTTACAATAATCATTCTTATAAAATCACAAACACAAAGGTTCTTATCCTGACGATGTGTTAACAGTTTTAGATTTCCAAAAACTAAAAAAAAATATTAACTTTTTGATAAAAATTCGAAGTTTCCATACTAACCACGGACCTCGGGCCAGGCATCACCTGTGAGACCCAGTACCGCTTCGGCATTCGCATGCGGGGGTTGTGTCGCTCGTCACGCGGAACCCGCGAAAGTTACGAGTCCAAAGCAAGAGTAAACAAACTAATATTACCTTGGGAAATAAAAGAAAGTCGCTATCGATATTGACTACCTACTTGTCTGTCTTTACAAAATAATGTTTAGCTAAATATCACAATATATGGTATGGTAATGGATTTTAGTAATTTTTAAATTGTAAATACTTACATGTGCCGGACCGTATGGCAATGGATCAGCCGTCTTTGCGTTCATTCAAGGAGGACTATATTCAGCGGTGGACGGATAAGGGCTGATGATGATGATGAAATACTTACATAATTTACTTAGATACGAACGTGAAGACTGTTTTGTGGAGTAAATACTATAAATTGTTATAGAATACATACTATTTGAAAAGATTAGTTTTCTTTGAATTTGAAAAAAAATATTAAAACTATACAAATATATTATTTTATTATAAATAAAATTGAAGTGTCTGTATCGTATTATACGAGTAATTTCAAACTTTTCACTAAATATGACGACCTCTGTGGCTCAATAGTTAGCACGTTGGCGCTCAAGCCCGAGGTAGCGGGTTTAAATCCCGCCAGGGAACAAAAATTTTTCTGTGTTCCTGGGTCATGGATGTGTATTATACATATAATAAAATACTTATATTATATACATGTATAGTATAAAAGTATTAAATATAATATTTCCGTTGTCTGGTATCCGTAATACAAGTTCTTCGAGGATTTACCACGTGACCAGATTGACGTGGTGTAAAAAGAGTCCATAGATTTTATTTGTTCGGTACTTACATCGAAAACCATTTGTAAAATGGTATGGTGTAAAATATTACAAGGAGGAACTTAGGCTACAAAACTAATCATCATCAATTCAAATACTGCTGTACCGACTACCGATGATATATTATAATCCACCCATGGCTGGTGATAGGTCTCTCTCACTGAACACTAAGACGGCCGATCTCATGCCACTACATTACATGATAATGATGATATTATATATATATATATATATATATATATATATATATATATCAGTAGCAGGATTGATCCACCCATGGCTGGTGATAGGTCTCTCTCACTGAACACCAAGACGGCCGGTCTCATGCCACTACATTACATGATAATGATGATATTATATATATCAGTAGCAGAATTGATCCACTCATGGCTAGTGATAGGTCTCTCTCACTGAACACCAAGACGGCCGATCTCATGCCACTACATTACATGATAAATATGATATTATATATATAATATCATCATTATCATGTAATGTAATATATATAGTAGCAGAATTGATCCACCCATGGCTGGTGATAGGTCTCTCTCACTGAACACCAAGACGGCCGATCTCATGCCACTACATTACATGATAATGATGATATTATATATATATATATATATATATATATATATATATATATATATATATATATATATATATATATATGTGTATCAGTAGCAGAATTGATCCACCCATGGCTGGTGATAGGCCTCTCTCACTGAACACCAATTTTTAGCCTAAGTTACTCCTTATATCAAACAACATACCTAACATCAACTATCTGTCAGTGAAAGTTCCGTCAAAATCGGGCCAGCCGTTTCAGAGATTAGCCGGAACAAACAGACAGACAGACAGACGGACAGACAAAGAAAAATTGTAAAAAAAACACTATTTGGGTATAATATGTCCCGTGTAAACATCCATATGCATTCAATAAAAAGCGGTTATTTTGATATTACAAACAGACACTCCAATTTTATTTATCTGTATAGATTACACAAACAACATAGCTATTTAAATAATAATTATATATATTAATATACATTTTAATAAATAAAAAAAATAGGTTTCGGTATACATAGCGAAAGGGCTAAACATTATGTAATGGTTATCATTCAAAATACAACGAAATAGGATCGCTTGATATTATTAAGTTCGGTGACCTACACAGTACACTGACTACCCCTCGCGCGGGGCTCGCGCGGGGCTAGCGCGGGGCTCGTGCGTGTCCCCCGCGCACACGGACCGTCCCCCACACCTCACGGCACGAAATCTGAATTTTCGCTGACCGCCTAAGCCCCCTTAATATAATATGTAGTTTATGTTCATGGGCGACGCTGAACACTTACTATCAGATGGTAAAGTCGGTTTACTCACGATAGTTGAACGTGACAACGTCATAAGAAAATGGAATGCCTCAGAGCGAGGTAACGCCGCATACGTCATATTTTTTGTTCTTGCAGCCGGCTCCATCGAATTATAAGACGTTGTCACGTCAAAATCGGTTGTCTGTAAAGTCGGTTTACTGACGATAGTTGAACGTGACAACGTCATAAGAATATGGAACGCCTCAGAGCGAGGTAACGCCGCATGCATCATGTTTTTTCATTCTTGCAGCCGGCTCCATCGAATTATAAGACGTTGTCACGTCAAAAATAGGTTTTTTAAAGGAACCGCACGATGTTTTCTTCCCAGATGAACTAGCGATATTAACAAAGGTGCATAAAACAAGTTAAAAGATCTAGCGTTGCTAGGTTAGGCTCTAAACCTAGCAACGCCCGAGCTAGAAGCTAAGATATTGATTCTAAATAAATACACAGTTTACATAGTCTATACGAAGACAAAACAATTTACGTCAGTCTAAGGTGAGAAGTCAAAAACAAACAATGGTCGTACTTAGTATTTTATTTATCACTTGTACCTACAATTTGTAAAAACATTCTCAATTTGTTCTCAACATAATGTTACTAGGGTATAAAAATACATTTAGACGATATTGAGTTTATTTTGACACGAGCTTTTACCCGCGGCTTCGCTCGCGTAAATGTGAATATAAAATAGATCAAGTATGTTCGCTGGTCCTAGGTGACGGATAGAGCATTTTAGATATATAAACGTGCAAACACTAAATAGGTACTTACTTAAAACGCTTGAGGTTTAATTAAAAAAACACTAATATTAGAATTCTGATAAAATCTTTCAAGTGAGCCTTTTAACGGTATATAAGGTTTCATATAAACTTACATCCCCTTTGTATTTTGAAAATTTCTTCCTTAGTGCTTCGTTAGATGCGTATGTCATAAGAAGCAAAATTTTATGTTTCATGCCCTAAGGGTTTACTTAATACATACAAAATTGTATGTCCTAGGTTTGAAGGTGAAGTTTCATATGAAATTTTATCTCCTATTTCACCCCATTGGGGATTAAACTCTGAAAAATTCTTCATAATAATTATAAAATAAGGAATATGTGTGCGAAATTTCAATTTTCTATCCTTAAGGGGGCTTAGGCGGTCAGCGAAAATTCAGATTTCGTACCGTGAGGTGTGGGGGACGGTCCGTGTGCGCGGGGGACGGTCCGTGTGCGCGGGGGACACGCACGAGCCCCGCGCGAGCCCCGCGCGAGGGGTAATCACTGTACTGTGTAGGTCACCGAACTTAATAATATCAAGCGATCCTATTTCGTTGTATTTTGAATGATAACCATTACATAATGTTTAGCCCTTTCGCTATGTATACAGAAACCAATTTTTTTTATTTATTAAAATGTATATTATTACATATATATATAATTATTATTTAAATAGCTATGTTGTTTGTGTAATCTATACAGATAAATAAAATTGGAGTGTCTGTTTGTAATATCAAAATAACCGCTTTTTATTGAATGCATATGGATGTTTACACGGGACATATTATACCCAAATAGTGTTTTTTACAATTTTTCTTTGTCTGTCCGTCTGTCTGTTTGTTCCGGCTAATCTCTGAAACGGCTGGGCCGATTTTGACGGGACTTTCACTGACAGATAGTTGATGTTAGGTATGTTGTTTGATATAAGGAGTAACTTAGGCTAAAAATTGGTGTTCAGTGAGAGAGGCCTATCACCAGCCATGGGTGGATCAATTCTGCTACTGATATATATAATATCATCATTATCATGTAATGTAGTGGCATGAGATCGGCCGTCTTGGTGTTCAGTGAGAGAGACCTATCACCAGCCATGGGTGGATCAATTCTGCTACTGATATAGGTATATAATATCATCATTATCATGTAATGTAGTGGCATGAGATCGGCCGTCTTGGTGTTCAGTCAGAGAGACCTATCACCAGCCATGGGTGGATCAATTCTGCTACTGATATATATATAATATCATCATTATCATGTAATGTAGTGGCATGAGATCGGCCGTCTTGGTGTTCAGTGAGAGAGGCCTATCACCAGCCATGGGTGGATCAATTCTGCTACTGATATAGGTATATAATATCATCATTATCATGTAATGTAGTGGCATGAGATCGGCCGTCTTGGTGTTCAGTGAGAGAGACCTATCACCAGCCATGGGTGGATCAATTCTGCTACTGATATATATAATATCATCATTATCATGTAATGTAGTGGCATGAGATCGGCCGTCTTGGTGTTCAGTGAGAGAGACCTATCACCAGCCATGGGTGGATCAATTCTGCTACTGATATATACAGGGTGTCCCGTAAGTAGTGGACCAACGGGGTGTGGGTGATAGGGGGAACTATTATCTACCAAAACCACTAAAAATTATTGTTCTAGGTCTTATAGCTTTGAAGTTATGATTTTTTTTAATAAATAGGTGAAATTATCGTCCTATGTACAAACATTTTATAATTTTACGAAATCTATCACTTATTTTTTTGTTATTTTTATTCTAGGCGGTTAATAATACATAGGTCTTTCTAACAACGACAACGGCACAGTGGAAAAACGAAGGCCGTGACCGTGCCGTGGCCGTGCCGGTGAATGGAAAAACGCCCAATCTTGCTTGTTTCTCCCGTGAAACAGCTTTCCTGTGATTGTTGTGTTGTGTTGTGTGATGAACATTATGATGATGATGATGATATAATATATCATCATTAGCCTCTATCCGCCCATGGCTGAACATAGGCCTACCACAATGAACTTAAATACGGCCGACCCCATATCACGACATTACATGATGATGATGATAAATATCATCATAATATCTCCTAATATTATAATAGACATGATGATGATGATATATCATCGGTAGTCGGTACAGCAGTATTTGAATTGATGATGATTAGTTTTGTAGCCTAAGCTCCTCCTTGTAATATCAGTTATCTGCCAGTGAAAATCCCGTCAAAATCGGTCCAGCCGTTTCTGAGATTAGCCAAACTTCCGGCTAAGTAAGATAAACAGACAGATTTTAAAAATGGTTTTCGATGTGAGTACCGAACAAATAAAATCTATGGACTCTTTTTACACCACGTCAATCTGGTCACGTGGTAAATCCTCGAAGAACTTGTATTACGGATACCAGACAACGGAAATATTATATTTAATACTTTTATACTATACATATTGTATATATAAATTTTTTATTATATGTATAATACACATCCATGACCCAGGAACACAGATTTTTTTTTGTTCCCTGGCGGGATTTGAACCCACTACCTCGGGCTTGAGCGCCAACGTGCTAACTATTGAGCCACAGAGGTCGTCATATTTAGTGAAAAGTTTGAAAAAACTATACGAGTACGTATAATACGATAAAGACACTTCAATTTTATTTATAATAAAATAATATATTTGTATAGTTTTAATATTTTTTTTCAAATTCAAAGAAAACTAATCTTTTCAAATAGTATATATTCTATAACAATTTATAGTATTTACTCCACACACCACTCTTCACGTTCGTATCTAAGTAAATTATGTAAGTATTTCATCATCATCATCAGCCCTTATCCGTCCACCGCTGAATATAGGCCTCCTTCAATGAACACAAAGACGGCTGATCCATTGCCATACGGTCCTGCACATGTAAGTATTTACAATTTAAAAATTACTAAAATCCATTACCATATCATATATTGTGATATTTAGCTAAACATTATTTTGTAAAGACAGACAAGTAGGTAGTCAATATCGATAGCGACTTTCTTTTATTTCCCAAGGTAATATTAGTTTGTCTACTCTTGCTTTGGACTCGTAACTTTCGCGGGTTCCGCGTGACGAGCGACACAGCCCCCGCATGCGAATGCCGAAGCGGTACTGGGTCTCACGGGTGATGTGTGGCCCGAGGTCCGTGGTTAGTATGGAAACTTCGAATTTTTATCAAAAAGTTAATATTTTTTTAGTTTTTGGAAATCTAAAACTGTTAACACATCGACAGGGTAAAAACCTATGTGTTTGTGATTTTATAAGAATGATTATTGTAAAAATTTTAGAGGTTACTTCAGATTTTTTTTCTATCGAGCAAAATTTTTCCAATCATGTTTTGAAAACTGTCATCACCTCATACATACGTTCTGTAATACATATTAGAAATTTCAGTGCCAGAAATCTTCAAGTTGTTAAATAGCAGCTAATAGAAAACAGCTAATTTTGCCGTTTTCACCTACCAAGGGCCCTTAACGGTTTGGCCTGTGCGTTGATTCATCAGTCAATCACTTTTGCCTTTTGTATCGGTTCGAAAATGCCGTAGGTGGCTGCTGGTTCCATATATTCGTCGTGCGAAGCAGGAAATGCCGTAAAAATCGAAGTTGGTGATTTCCGAACATCGATATGGTGTGGGTGTTTGTAATTTTTACGCGATGTCCGGTGGTGGAATTCTGCTGTAGGTATAGATGGTTGGTACTCTCACACAAAAAATACTGAATGGATTTTACTGAAACTTTAGAATATAGCTTATACATCAGAATAACACATAGGCTATCATTTATAAGGATATTATGTGTATTGTCCAAAATCTAATCCTGTACAGACAAAGTCCCGGGCACCAGCTAGTAGACACATACATCGGAATGTTTGCAAGTGCGTTGGCAGCGTTTAAATATGAATATTCTTTTATATGTGTGTAATGGTGAAGAGTTACAAAGGGAGATCTCCGACCGAGCGAGATGGTATGCTCGGCCAGGCCGAAGCCCACTTATTATCAATTTAGCTGTTGTATGTATAGCGAGGAGCTATGGAACTTCGATAGCGTGATTCAGGAATGTGGCGCTGATTGGTCCGTCACATGTGTTTTACATGAAAACAAATTCCACCAAATTTGTGTTGCGACGCCGCGCCGGTTCTGCGCTCTGATTGGCCGATGGGAAATACACAGATCTATTGGTTAAATTGCTATTAAATCAGTGAAAAATCACTGATAAGTTTTTGATTTTTATGGCTCCATTACTACTCTATCCGGTTATATGCTCTATGCCATTTAAAAACACAAGGATGGCTCACCCACTATAGCAAAAGAAAACATGATACACCTACGTCATGTAAGTCCGGAAATACTGCGACTAGCATTCAAAGACTTTAAACATATCTCATAGTTACCATTAACGATAAGGAAGTACAATTTAAATGATGCACAAAAATACATCTTTTTCCTCAATCGACGGTTTAACGACCTCTGTGGTCAAGCTGCATAATAATGAGGTTGTAGTTCAAATCAAGGGTATCGTCTGGTAGACGATGTACCTTTTTTTTTTGTTTTGGCAGAATAAATAACTATCAACCAACAATCACTTCACTTTTACCCTTTTTCCGCCGGGAAATGCTCTAAGGCATCAGGAATCCCCAAGCCCGAAAGATGGTAAGGTGGACGCAGCTCTACTTAGACCCGGCGAGTGCCACAAATGCCGCCTTTGGTGAGGTGCCTCGGATTTGTTAAGCAACACGGGACAAGTTTTAATTTTTGTTTAATTTTTTCTCGTTTTCATCATCATCATCAGCAGAGGCTGATGAGACAGATAGAGATCCGTCCACATTGAAAATAGGCCTCTCTCAATCAACGGCAAGACGGCCGATCCCTACGTACATATCGGTACTTCTTAGTTAAATGTATTATAAGGAGACCACAAAAACTGCGAAAAATATTAAACAAAAAGAGCATTGTTTCTGATTAACGACTTTAGTATTTTATATTTGGCCAAAAAATTACCAAATTGCCTGCTAATGATAATAAAAAAATGAAACTAACTACAAAAAACATTTTTTTTGTTTTGTAAAACGTGTAAAAATTTGTCTTTTTTTTCTTCTTTTTTTGGCGACCTTTATATTCACTGGTGGAAATGTGTGTCTTCCTGGAAATAAGTCGAAGAGGGCGTGAGGACTCGCCAAAACGTAGGGCTTAAAGCTCTGAAGGCTATCTTCTCAGGCATGCAGGTTCTAACCTCATGTTCATATGGAGAGATAGCATTAATGACAAAATCAATGCACATAATATGCAACCATCGAGCATATAACCATATAGAGTGCCTGGTAATATGAGCCATAAAATTCCGAAACTATTCAGTGATTTGTCACTGACGTAATAGCTATTTCACCAACTAGTGATCTGTATGTACGGCCCATCGGCTAATCATCCATCAATGGCTATCAGTCGGCCAATCAGAGCGCAGAATTAGCACAGCGTCGCAGCACAAATTTGGCGGAAATTGTTTTCATACAAAACACATTACCGCTCTATTCCGGTTCACAACCGACGCCAGGAGGCCGTGTGGTCGCTGACCGCACGGTAGGCGGGGGGGCAACCCCCCACTTTTTAAATCAATAGCGAGCCGAATTGGCTCACACTAATCCGATGAAGCATTAGGGCCTTCGGGCCATTAGCATTGATCCCTCCGAAAAAAAAAAAAAATCTATTCCGGTTATATGCACAGGTAGAGTACCTTATTTTCAGAGGAGACGCATAAACCCAGCACCTTCACTTTAAGGGCCTTAGAAAGGGAAAGAATATAATAAAATACTTTATTTAGAGACCATCATAAAAAGAACATACTCATATTTGGAAGGTCGGTAACCTTTTTTTTTTCCTTTTACGCCGGGAAATGCTCTGAGGCATCCCGCCTGGGGAGTGGGTCTCCCCAGGTGGGTATGTGGGACTCACTGCACCCGAAAGATGGTAAATGGGCGCAGCTCTACCCACTAAAACCCGGCGAGTGCCACCAGTGCCGCCTTGGTGAGGTGCTTCGGATCTGTTAAGCTAACAGGGCACCTCGACGGCTAGTCGACTGACTAGCCCCGCAAGGGACCGACGCCACCTCCACAGAGGGGTTGTCCCGCACCACAGAACAACCCCTCTCAACGTCGGGACAGTACAATGGGGTGAGGTTCCCATCCTCGCCCCTTGCCCCCTGCTTTTGTCCCCATCTTCTTATAAGAGGGTACAAAGAGCCCCCTCGGCTCAATCAGCTTCACCCAAGGTGCTTGGCTCACCCTGGGCTACTAAGCCCCACCGCCACGTCAAGGCCTGAACCATGGTGGGGAAGGCCGGCAACCTACTAATCCTTTGGTGTATCACTTACCAGGTAAACCAACTGAAAAAAGAGCTTTTTTGCCTAGCCAACTTAATAATTTTCAAATCTTTTCAATAATTCGCCTTTTTATATAGCATAGGAAACGAGCAGTTGAAGCCTTTTGGCGACTATCGACGCCCATACACATCTGCGCAACCAGAGGTTATGCAGATGCGTTGCCCTCTTTTTCCCTTTATCCCCCAATGGGCCACTGGAGACCCTACCGTGGCCATGGTTGCTGTGAAATATCCTAAACTCCGGGAATGGAAAAATGTTAATAGTCCATTAAATGTTCTTTCATTAAAATGCGACTTTAATACTAATTAAACAAGTTATTAAATATTGTTGTTTTAAGGTTATTTGCTTAGTTCGTTTGTTTTTGGTAAGTTGTAATTATTTTAGACGATGTTATGAGCTCTATGAGATCGTTTGTTTTTTATTAGGAAATTATATTTTTATGAAAAGAACTTGTTGGACCAATTAGGAAGCATACAAAATAACACACCATATATATTTATGTATTTTAGTAAGAGGTAGTACCATGCTGGCACGACCGGGGTGATACCTCTCGCTCACGTAATACCGGTGTCGAGTGACAGCTATGCTGTCGCGTTTCGTGCGGTTTGTGAGCTACCGGTGACCTATTGGTGGAAATAAGGAAAAGAAAGGCCACGCATCTGCATAACTTGGTTGTGCAGATGTCTATGGGCGTCAGGAGTCTCTATTAGGCTCCGACTGCTCAATTGCCTCCCTATGACATAAAAAAAAACAATTTAAAAAATGAGGAGGTTCTATGTTCCACTGTAGGTACTTTTTCATTTTGTTCATTAAAGGATTAATTGATACGAAACATATTTATGTCACCTTATTTATTCAGTTACAAATACTTAAAGCGAAGTAAAAATTAAGTAATACCTGTATTGTATAAAGTTAAGTAGGGCTTAACTGGGGAAATGACATTTCTAACAAAAATAAGTTTAAATCTATCACAGAATTGTATGAATTTATTATGATTAGATTAGATTTGATATGAAACTGTTTTATCGCTAAAGTAACCTGAATTATCCCAAAAAATATTTAAATAAATAGAGACAACAGCACAAAGTGTCGTATAACTGAAAGAGATAGATTCTTTGTCACTCAAGAGGACACAAAGCCTAAGTAAGGCGTATGTGATTTGGGTATATGAGAGACCGAATGAGACAGCATAGCCTTGGTATGAGATGGGTGCGTCAACTATGTATTCGATCGACCGGTATGAATTAGGCCACAATCAATTTGTATTCCTTCTCGTATTTGGTAGAGTAGATGTTTTTGGGGTCGTATTTGGTCTTAAGGTCATCCCATTTCTTGGGCTTGTTGTTGATCAAGAACTTGATTACTTTCTTGGTGCCTTTCTGTTGGGTTTCCGTGCATTTTGAGCAGCCGGTCTCAAGAGCTTCTTGGATGTGACCTGAAAACAAAATAATGTTTTAGAAGTTTGAAGAGTTGGAAACTAACTTATTACTTCTAAATGTAGGGTAGCATCGAGCATATAACCGGATAGAGTAGTAATGTAAGCCATACTGATCAGTGATTTGTCACTGATGTAATAGCAATTCAACCAACCAGTGTGTACTTCGCATCGGCCAATCATCCATCAATGGCCATCAGCCGGCCAATCAGAGTGCAGAATCCGCGCAGCCTCGCAGCACAAATTTGGCACAAACACATGACATTACTGCTCTATTCCGGTTATATGCTCGATGTAGGATAGTAGCTAGCAGTGTCGTTGCCTTTTGTCGATCTCCGAATATTGGTGTGTATAGCTATCAAACATACCGAAAGAGTTCCCCACCATGGTTCAAGCCTTATCGTGGCGGTGGCCCTCAGTAGCCTAAGATGAATCCAGCACCTTGGGCGAACCAAGTGAACCGAGGGGGTTGCTCTTTATACACCTCTTATAAGAAGAGGGGACAAAAGAGGGGGACAAGGGGCGAGGATGGGAACCACGCCATTGTACTGTCCTGACGTTGGGAGGGACCCCTCTGTGGAAGGAGTCGGTCCGCTGAGGGACTGACTAGCCGTCGAGCTACCAGTTGTTTGTTCGTTAGATCCGGGGCACCTCAACAACATTGGTGGCACTCGCCGGGTTTTAGTAGAGCTGCGTCCACTTACTATCTTTCCGCCGCAACGAGTCCCACATACCCGCTGGGGAGTAGACGCCTTTAGACGATATTCGCATAAAAGTAAAAAATAAAATGTCTTTTGCCGCGTTAATAAAAAGACTGTCCACATACAGTGGCGTATGTCATGCAAGTATTACTATTCTTCATTATTATGAACATTTCTCTAGATACTGATATTACCAAATACAACAAAACTACTAAAATAACAAATTGCTATTGAATTAAACTTTGATTAAGGAATATTTATTTTTTTGATTGACTGTTTTTATTTTCTTTTTTAATTAATTCATTTTATGATTTGTATGTACTGTCATCCTACTACTAACCTATAGAGTATAGATTATAAGAATATTGTTACTAACAAAGTTTTGGCTACGTGGCCTGAAATAAAAATATTATTATTATTATTACTTAGTCCTATTACAACCTTGGATCAAACACTAGTATACAGCATTCAGATTAATTTAAATAACTGGTACAACATGTTTTACCTGGAAATGATCAAGAAATTTACCTTGTAACTATTAAAAGGGTAGAATGCAATATATAGTAATAATATGGCAAGAAATTTGGTGTGAGTCATAAAACCAGAATTTCTAATGTATAAAAACATTTTGCATTCTTAGTAATATATTTTAAACTAGCTGTTGCCCGCAGCTTCGCCCGCGTTAACTTAGATTCACAGCCGTGGCTGGATTGATGATTATTTTTATAGCCTAAGTGAAAGTGCCGACAAAATTGGCCCAGCCGTTTTAGAGTTTAACCGGAACAAATAGACCGACAGACAGACAGACAGACGGACAGACAGACAAAAATTATAAAATAGGCTATTTTGGTATATCTGTATAGATAAAGATCCTAGAATGTGTTCGTGCACGAAGGAGCCTTTACAACAACAACAGGCTTTATAATATATTCAGCCTAAAGATGTCACAAGCACTCAATACGAAATATAGAATAATTTTATTGATTTTGAAACATTTAAAGAACATTAAAATTTAAATAAATCTTCTTGCGTCCTAAAACATACATATTCAAACCTATTACTTAAATCTCATTAACTTTCATAACTATGAATATCAACAAAAACTAAGTCTATATTTCCTAACTAATAACAAAAATAATCGTATCGTCATACAATACTAACATAGAATAAGTTTATTTTGTTACTAACACACTTATTAATATCTTTATGGACTATTTTATGGGTCTGAAATAAACGTATTTTATTTTATTTATTTTTATTTATAGCGTTATGCTAATATTTTTATTTGATTTAAACACATTTCAAACGATGAATAAAATATTGCATTTTTATATTGATATAATAATATACTAGGGAATAGAAAAAGCCGAGAAGTAGTAGTATCATCATCACCATCAGCCTCTATCTGTCCACAACTGTGCATTGGCCTTCCTCAATGAACGCCAAGACGGCCGATCCCTTGCCACTCGCCATTTTCTTATTTTTATGGACACAATCAACCGGAGGCCGTGCTTTTGCTTATAAGTTTCACAACGGAAACGTCGCCTTAATAATGGACATATTTAATAAAGTTATGTTAAACTTACCAAACGAACACTCATAAAAATTTTAACTTTTTAAAACAATTATGAAACTAAAATTTTAGTAACAACCTGCGAAGCTGCGGGCAACAGCTGCCCGCAGCTTCGCCCGGGGTAATTTAGATTTACAGCCGTACGCGGATTGATGATGATTACTTACATTTACTTAAAATGCCTAGTATTTACCTGCTTATTATTGTTTTTTTTTACATAAACACAAGTTAGTTCTTGTAATTACTGGCAGCAAAAACTAACACCATGCTCAGAGGCAACGCATGAATCAGGCTGGGTATAATCCAGCATGAACTGTTTTATATTCGTGGGTGCCGTTGACTACTGCCCCGGATCTGTCACCAACAGGGCACTCGTCATACTAATGCAAGTAATACTTACTCTTCAGCTCCTTGCCCTCAGTGGTGCACCTCCCCAATTCGAGGACACAGTCGATGTACGAGTCCAGCAAACGTTTGCTTTCCAAGATTTCGTCCACGTTGATGCTGTCGAACTTGTCAGTGTAGGTCCCGGCAAGTGCCACAGCCACGACGGCGAACAAGCAGACAATTGTGAATTTCATTCTGTAACATATACATTTTATATCCAATAGGTCAAACCAAATAGGTTATACTTTAAGAAGCCCCGACACACCGCTTGTGACACGCTCCCGGCTTCTATATTTTTAATTTATTTGCAAGGATATGGTACAATTGGTGTTTAGATACATTATAGTTCACACATTCTTCTTAAAGGGTTCATGAGTGTTTCTTCCGCGAAACAGCTTTGATGTGTTTCGAAGGGCAGGACAGGCAATTACTTACTATTACAGGCAAGGTAATTACTAACCATACATCTTACATCTCAGATCAGGGAACACGTGTATGAGTTGCCTTTTTTTTCTTTAACACCGGGAAATGCTCTGAGGCATTCCGCGGGGGAGCGGGTCTCCCCAGGCAGGTATGTGGGTCTCGCTGCGCCCGAAAACTGGTTAGTGGACGCAGCTCTACACACTAAAACCCGACGAGTGCCACCAATGCCGCCTTTGGTGAGGTGCCTCGGATCTAATAAGCAAACAGGGCACCTCGACGGCCAGTCAGTCCCTCAGCGGACCGACGCCACCTCCACAGAGGGGTTGTCCCGCACCACGGAACAACCCGGTCTTGATCTTAAATCTTCTAGATACCCATACTATTTGAGATAAAGAGGTTCACTACTATTGCACGTGAAACTGGAGGTAATTTAACTTATGGATATTAATGTTCTTTCAAAATTAGCCGCCACTAAAACTAGCGAAGCGTGAGATTTTTTGTACACAATACAAGCAAGAAGTTATGTGTGTATATTCATGTAAGTTTTATGAATGGGTTCCGTACTTAAAACATATTTTTAAAAATTTAATTTTTGAGAAACGATTTTCTTTTTTTTGTTAAATTTATTTGATTTTTTAAGATTTAGCTAGTGTTCTTTACAAAGTAAAATAAGTTAAAAACTACGTCATGACTTTTTTTATTGTGTACGTGCTCTTGCTATAAGTTAATTTCCAATAAAAGTTTGCTTTTACAAGAGTTTGAGTTTACTGTATAATATATTTTTATCGAAATATTTATGTTTTTGTATATACTATTTTCTATATATAACTTGCGTTAACGTTGTCTATTGGTAAATGAACCTTCAAAATCGATTCAGTGGATCCAGAGATTACCCAACCTCACAAACTTTACCTCTTTATAATATTAGTATAGATTATTTAATTGCGGACTTACATGTTAGTTTATTTAGTCCTCTTGCGTTCCTAGTTAACAACTGAGTCCACGGAAAAGTCAGAACACCACAGTTTTTATACTGATAGCTATAGAACAAGATCTTTCGGACGGCCAAACCTGTTTTGGACACTTACTCGTGTTTTCAAGAATTACTTGCGTCACGACGATTATTGATTTTAAAACTTCCTCGGAACTGTTGTCTTCATGTTTTTTCATGCATTAAATATATCAATTATGAAATTATCTATCCATAATCTCTATGATTGCGGAATTATATTCGTATAATTATTAATTCGAATATAATATCTATTACCTTTTCAGGCAAAAACCCTGGTCACATTTATATATATATGTATATGGTCCTGTATATACTTGTTGGCCTGTGATTAACAGTGAATGAATGAAGGTTGATAAGGAAAAAGGATCTCTAAAGATAAATC
This sequence comes from Helleia helle, assembly GCA_963853865.1. Taxonomy (NCBI): domain Eukaryota; kingdom Metazoa; phylum Arthropoda; class Insecta; order Lepidoptera; family Lycaenidae; genus Helleia; species Helleia helle. Next base: position 9,028,512 of record OY971433.1, on the reverse strand, counting down.
ATAATTCACGCGGGTGAAGCCGTGGAAAACAGGTAGTAGTAAATAAAACTGCAGATCAGTACGTCCTTGTAGTTTCAAATATATTTTATAGTACCTTTTATTGAAATTTTAAGTTCGTATCTAACAACATTAAATTGTAATGTCTGTCAGCTGTTTTATTTTTATTATTTTCATTTAAAGGCATTAGCTACTACGCTATTAGCCATACAAAATACAATATTCGGTCTGTAATACGGAGAAATGGCGGGAAACCCCAAGGAGCGTGGCTTCGCCCCTCTAGCCCCATTAATCAACTGTCATTCCCGATTCTATCCACACATTGCAGTCCACCAATATTCGCCAAACAATCACATTATATATTACACTGATTAAGTTTTTAAAACAAACACTATAGAAAATCGCCAGAACAGCCCTACTAAGAAAACCACTTCAGAACGGTATTCATAAGATTCGCCAACCAATCACAATATATAAAGATCAAGTTTTTAAAACAAACACTATAGAAAACCACCCTGAATGGACAAAACACAAAATAACAATTAATTAACGGGAAACCAAAAAAACACAACCGCGCGTCCCGATGCTTCCCGCCATTCCCTCTAGCAAATTAACAGTTTTGTTTATGTTTTTTTTTGTTTTTCATATCGCAGGGAAATGCTTTTTACGCATGCAGCCAGGATCTTGGGTAGATCCTGACCCTATGTGGGACTTTCATCTAGGAGTGCCCTACCCGTAAACTAAAACCACTGCGAGTACCTTCAGCCGCTTTTTGAGGGTCCCGGATCAGTATTCAACGGGATTACCTCAGCGACAGGCTGGCCCAGGCGAAGGCCAGACTACTCGAACAATGAAAACCTGTCATTATTAATATGGTATAAATATTTAACCCTTGTATTCTCATAACACCAATATTCTTAGCAAAGCAAACTAAAAAAAAAAGCAAAAAAAAAAAGGTAAACATAAAACCAAAGACTCATTCTGACATTGGCAAATCTGCGCGGGAGCCATTATACAAGAAAAGAAGAAGAAGTAGTTCAGTTTTTTTAACTCCGCTCTTGAATTTTTTACTATACTTTCAACTACTGTTTGTGAGTTTGTCTTTTAAAAACATTTGTTTTAATTTTCTCGTGAAAAAGGCTCAGCTTTTTAAACTTTTAGTTTAACCTACTTAATGTAGAGTTCTGCTACAACTTCGACTTTTGTTTTCTTTATTTGCCATATTTTGAGACCATTATTGCTTGTGGCACAATCAAATATATCTTATATTACTTTTATCTTTCTTTCATCAATTATAATTCTAATGTATAATTGTATGAATTTATGCCTCAAATATATAAAAGTTACTAGGAAAATATTGCGTTTATGCAACACCTTGGTAGCCAGGAATTATTTTCCTCTGCTTTGGCTTTCATTAACATCAATATCAGCTTCTTTCTGTCCACAGATAGACATGTCTTCTTCAATGAACGCAAAGACGGCCGATGCCTTGTCACTCGCACCGCACACGGTCCGGCCACTGTACGGAGATCGTCCCGTCTAGAAGTCGACCGACCCTCCTTTTCCAATGTATATGATGAATATGACAGAAAATATTTCTGCTCCTAACCAAAGTTCTTTATCACCTGACAAAGTTAACATGGCGTAATTGTTTGTTAATATTTATTAAAGTGACTAATGCAATATTTTAAAGCATGACTGTCAGGACGTCAGGATAAATCAAAACAAAATATCTTTATTTTGTAAGTAACAACTTGTACACTTGCAATAGGACAAAATAAAAATTTCACAAAATTATAGGTAATAAAAAACTCGTTTAGATTGTAGGCTTAAGAAAAACGAGAAAAAATTAGAGGTTGCTCTTTTGTCATAAAAAAAACCCCATTGTTTATACACACATTTAAAAACCTTAAGAGCGAATGTCTTTTTAAATAGATATTGACATAGTTTTAATCAACGTATATAATTTCATATTTCCAAACCGATACAACTTAGGGACCTTCAAGAAAAGAGTAGTCCAACGCCAACCCGACGCCAGGAGGCCGTGCGGTCGCAGACTACACGGTTGGCGGGGGGAACCCCCCACTTTAACTAACCAAAAGTGAGCCAAATCGGCTTACACTAATCCGATGTAGTATCAGGGCCTTTGGTCCGTTATCATAGATCATTCTGAAAAAAAAGAGCATACTCATATTTGAAAGGCCGGCAACGCACCTGCTAATGATGTATGTTGATGTCGCTTATCACTTACCACCAGGTGATTCAACTGTCCATTTGCCTCTCTTTTATAAAAAAAACATAGTAAATGCAAATCGTTTATTATCTTTATAAATATAATTCTTCTGTACGTGTGTATGTCTCTGAACTCTTCCTAAGCGGCTGGACCGATCATGATGAATTTTTTTGTGTGTTCAAGTGGATTCGAGAATGGCTTAGATTCACAAAAAAAATTAAAAATATATAATTATTTAAATATTTTGTGACAGGACAAGGTCTGTCGGTGCCACTAGTGTTCTATAATTTTGTAGACGAGATATTTTTTGTACAAGCTGGCATACGTTGGAATATTTTAACGACACTGAACTGTATAAAAAGTAATGCGTCTTGGGCGGGAACGCAAAAACTTGTTTTTCAACACTTATGAGAATCCCAATCCGGCGGACTCTTTACAGCTTATGGAAAAATACACAAAATATTTTATTTCACAACTAATATAACGTAAATATAATAAATAACAATTTGTAGGAATCGTGACGTGCGAGTATTAAATACCGGGTTTTTTCATCCATATCCTCTATGACTGACAAACTTTTACACTATATAATACTTATTATTGCTTGTTGTTTATCGGGTAAGGATTCATAGAAATAAAATTTTGTTTATAGAAGTTAAAACTTCTTTAACATCGTGATCTGAAACTCTGAAGAAGTGCTCGACTTTTTGTGTCCTTGAAGCGCCCGAGTCGCGCGCCGCTGCTCATCCTTTATATATTAGATATTTAGATGTTAGATATTATTATTATATTATAGGAGCTGTTCTATAGATTGACTCATCACGATATCTCTGGAACTGTAGGACCTAGAGACTAGATACTTTCGCCATGTAGAGGTCAGCTAAGAACGGATTTTAAGAAATTCCTCCTCCTCCCCCTTTGACAGAACGAAGTCTGTGCAGGCAGCTAGTAATATAATAAATGTGAAAGTAACTTTGTCTGTTCGTCGCTTCTTCTCGCCTAAACCACTGAACCGATTTGGATGAAATTTGGTACAAAGGTAGTTTGAGACTCATCTTCAAGTCTCAACATGGCATGACTATGTGGGTAAAACCCTGAGACTGTAGGAAAAAATAAGCTATCTGGGAGCTTTCAACGAAAACGCTGCCTTGAGATATAACAAAATAATGTACGGGAACAAAACTACGCAGGTGAAACAATGATGACATATAGAAATCAAAAAGTCAAAAAAGTGAAGTTTAGTCTCTGCAAATACTAACTTACATAATTACACTGTAGTGACATATTATGCTACAATCATCCTCATCACAGTGCAGGCCTTGACGTGGCGGTGGGGCTCAGTAGCCTAGGGTGAGCCCAGCACCTTGGGCGAAGCTAATTGAGCCGAGAGGGCTCTTTGTACCCCTCTTGTAAGAAGAGGGGACAAAAGAGTAGGGGGACAAGGGGCGAGGACGGGAACCTCACCCCTTGTACTGTCCCGACGTTGACAGTATAAAAGCTAGTCCCAAATGTAACCCTTTATTCGTGGATAACGTTGACTGCTACCGGGCCCTGAAGTACCTTAACTTATACGAAAAATTGGCCCTCCCAGGATATAGACACGGTACATGTACCAAAATAACATTTTTTACAATTTTTGTCTGTCTGTACGTCTGTCTGTCTGTTTGTTCCGGCTAATCTCTAAAACGACTAGGCCGATTTTGACGGGACTTTCACTGGCAGATTGCTGATGCTATAAGAAGTAACCTAGGCTATAGAAATAATCATCATCAATTTGGGTACGGCTGTCAATCTAAGTTAACGCGGGCGAAGCTGCGGGCAACAGCTAGTCTTCAAATATTAGAATTCATAAATGTTAAAAATCTAAAAACAAAAGAATAAAATACAAGCCATGGGAGCGTGCTGTCGTTGGCCGTCACGGCACTCGACTCAATTTTAATGTCAAAGTGCTCCAATTTTGCACATTAAAATATATTTATGTAGGTGCCTTTTGAGTTTTAAATAAGAATAAGTCCTTGCACACTTATAACTATAAAAACAAAAAAGTGCGTGCGTACAAAGTACACATGTCAGAAGTGAAACTTATTTGGCAAACTAATTTTTAAATCACGTTTATATTTATACATACTAATATAAAGCTTTAAATTTCCGAGATTTGCGATGCGACGTTCGCTCTATTTCATTCTCTCTCTCGATCTTTCTCACTCGTTTGCTCCCTACCCTCACTCCATGGCTATGTGCTTCATGATGAGTTTGCCCTTTCACACTCTCTCTCAATCGGTCTCAATCACTCTCTCCCTCTTATTGGACAAAAACGTTACACATTTTCGTGACGTTTCATCCGTAAAAAAATTACACTCATCCGCGCATAGAAGTTTCACTTAAAAAATGGCGAATAAATCTTAGTGCAGGCCCAATATTATTATATTACCATACCAGTTATTTAATGAAAAAAATTCTAGGAAATTCTATTCCTGTATCTAAATGTCAGTGCGTTATTGTTTTCTAATGTTTGCGCGAATTTCACTCATTATAATGAAACAATTTTTTACGGATTTTATCGCGGTTTATTAAGATTTTTACAAGCCCGACGTTTCGGATACTTTACAGCAACCATGGTCACGGGAGGACTAAGGTGACAGATGTCCTAATGTTACAAAGTTATTCGAAACTACCCTATGATACATCATTATTTTAATAAGTCCTCTCTACGCAGAAAGTGCTAACTGCATCTTTAATCTGTGGCATATTATGCTTGGTTTTTGATTTAATTATTTTAATAATGGGATCCCAAGCAGGTGGTAAGAGCCAGCCATCTTCTCTATTGAAATTTGGATGTTTTTTAATTTCAATAGCCTCGCGGATCATCCTTGGTTGGAATCGGTGTTCTTTTGCGAGTATCTGTGGTTTATCAAATCTAATATAATGGCGAGCTTTGTCTACAGCTGTTTACAGATTGCAGACTTCGTGTAGCGACAGTATTTTAAGTCAGCTATATGTTCTTTAACGCGAGTTTTAATTGATCTTTTGGTTTGGCCTATATAAGAGAGGCCACAATCACAATCAAGCTTGTATACTCCTGCATCTTGTAAGGGTATATGACACTTGACAGATGGTAAGAATTGACCTATCTTTTTAGGCGGCTTGAAATAAGTTTTTATAGAAGCTCGCTTTAGGATGAAGCCAATCTTGTCAGTGACGCCTTTCATAAACGGTAGCACAGCAGGTACTCGCTCGACGGTGGCTGGTTTCACACGTTCACTGTGACGGAGACGCGGTACCCGAAGCTTGTTGTCACGCAGTACTTGCTTGACATGTTGAAGTTCGGTCTCCAGGTGCTGCTCATCACAGATCCCTTGTGCTCTCTGTAACAAAGATTTACCCACGGTAGCTAACTGTGTTGGATGGTGGTGTGATTCGCCGTTTAACACATGACATGCCAATAGAATATGCTAACTGGTCAGCTTAACGTCAATTGACATCTTTATGTTTGGCTCCTCAATTATTTGATTATTAAAATATTAAAATTATAAATAAACTAATAAAAAGTGAAAAATTATGTGTATATTAAAGTGATAAATATGTACAATTGTTTGTGAAACCCTCCACTAAAAGTGAAAAATTTACCACACGACGACTTCAAAAAAATCAAAATTTTATTAATATACAGTGAAATTAGTCAACTAAAACATAGCAAAAGGGATTATGAAAAAACTTTATCTTATGCTAACTTCGAGCAAAACCCCTTCGTTAAAATGTCAACAGAATTGAAAAACATGATAGCAGAAATCATATGAAAAATCGCGGTTGCTAAGGCCGCCATCGGTTGTCCTAGCGACGACATGCGTCGCTAGGTCTCTTCCATGTAATATAATAATAGACTTTTTTTAATATATTTTCAGTGTATTTTATAAGTAACTGTTTAAAGTATTGTGTTCTTTTTTAATTTGTTTTAAGTTATTCTTTTTTGTTAATTTATTTTACCATAATTGTGAATGCAGTCCGTGACCCAATCTTGTGATGGCACGTCGAACGCGACCCATACATGTACACAGTGCAACAAATCATTCAAATCTTTGAAAGGCCTCAACATACACATTACAAAAACTCACAGGAAATGCATTAGCCAAAATAGTTCACCTTCAGACATACATCCCATTATTCCGATTGCGCCTACTTATGTGGCAAACGATCCAACTCGTTTTCACACATACCTTAGCCATTTGAAAAATAGTATACCTATAGTTAAAAGAATCCCTCGAGGAGCTCGGATAACAGTTGCTACACATTTGTCACAATTAATCCAGAAATGTTACATAAGCAATTGTACGCAAGACTGGCAGAACCTATTTCTATTTTCATACAGCACACTGCATATAATAAAAACTGATGAACCGAATTTATCCTTGACACAAAAAATTAAGAATAACTGTGCTGTAAGCTCTTCGCCTTCTGCCGCACCTCTTTACAAATATGATTTTATTTGTACCCCTCGTAATTGCAATAAACTCATCCAAAACAAAATCTGTGACGGAGATCTCAAAGGTGCCGCTCGCCTTTTTTTCTCCAACGACGTGCTAGCACCAGATACCCCTGACACCCTTCAGGCCTTACGGACAAAACATCCTCCAGCTCCAGTAAACCCATATTTCCTCGACCCACCAACAGCAGGGCAAGCATGCCTTCAAATTCAAAAGAAAGATGTTACGGATGCCATTTTATCTTTTAAACCAGGTTCGGCTGCAGGTTTGGATGGAATCTCACCCCAACATTTGAAAGACTTAACATCGCATTCTGTGGGTGATGCAGGCGAGCAACTTGTAAATTCGATCACTAAATTAATCAACTTTATGTATTCCGGTAATGTTAATCCAGAAATTGTTCCCATTCTTTTCGGCGCGAACCTCATTGCCCTCACCAAAAAGGACGGAGGGGTGAGACCAATTGCTGTTGGATCAACACTTCGACGCCTGGCGTCCAAAATTGCTGTTCGACATATTTTACCAAAATTGAGTTCGGAATTTGAACCCGTACAGTTAGGCTTTGGTGTAAAAGGAGGGTGTGAGGCAGCCGTCCATGCCCTACGCTCTTTCCTAACGTACGGACAGCCTGACGTGTTGCTCAAAATTGATGTCAAAAATGCATTCAATTCGGTAAATAGGGATACCCTGCTGACGGAAATAAAAAAACATATACCGGAAATATACAATTATCTTCTTCTCAGTTACGCTGTCCCAACAAAATTGTTATATCGTTCTAATGAATTGTCCTCGGAAGTAGGTTGTCAACAGGGTGATCCCCTTGGGCCTGCAATTTTTAGTTTGGCTATAAATTCGATAATCAAAAGTTTAAATTCTAAATTCAACGTTTGGTATTTGGATGACGGAACCCTAGGAGGTGATGTGGATACTGCGTTTTCGGACCTTTTTTTAATCAAAAATAAATTTGAAGCCATTGGTTTGGAGCTTAATTTTAGCAAATGCGAACTTTTTATAAATAACTGCGACTTAAATTTAAATGACGTAAAAGAAAAATTTAATATTTTGGCTCCAAATATTAAAATAGTTAACAGTAATTCCCTTTACCTTTTAGGTTCTCCAATTTTTGATGAATCTATTTCTGAATATATTAATAATTCAATTACTAAATTTCAAAATTCTGCTGACCGTCTCCTTGAAATTAGTCCACATTATGCATTTTGCATCTTAAAATTCTGTCTTTTCGTCCCAAAATTTACGTATGTGCTCCGTTGCTGCTCCTTTTGGAATCGCCCAGATCTTTTGGCACAAGTAGACGATTTAATCAAAATTAGCTTAGAATCGATTCTTAATATGCAGCTGAACGAGCAATCTTGGTCCCAAGCATCCCTACCCATCCGTTATGGTGGTTTAGGGATTCGCAAAATTTCTAGTGTCGCTTTACCAGCCTTCCTATCTTCTGTCCATAGTTCAGCAAATCTCATAAGTAAAATTTTAAGGGCATCCCCTTCAAACTTTGAGATTGCTGGCTTGGAAGAAGCTAGAAACGCTTTCTTAATTGCATGCCCAGGTCAAAATTTTCCATTTTCTCCAAATTCACAGAGGAGCTGGGACGACATAAATTGCAAATTGACTTTTGAGAATCTTTTGAGCTGTAGTACAGGTTCGGCGCGTGCTAGGCTTTTGGCCGTAGGTACGCATGAGGCCGGCTACTGGCTTCACGCGTACCCTTCGTCAAATACAGGAACTTTTCTTGAGCCTGACACGCTCCGAATCGCAACCTGTCTACGGCTTGGGGTTCCGGTCTGCGCTCCCCATAAATGTCCCTGTGGCAGTGATGTCGACAAGCTAGGACATCACGGACTGTCATGCCAAAAAAGTGCAGGCCGCTTCTCGAGACATGCTGCACTCAACGATATCATACGCCGGTCCCTTGCCACCGTCAACGTGCCAAGTCTACTTGAGCCGACTGGTATTGCAAGAGACGATGGCAAGAGACCGGACGGTATGAGTTTGATTCCATGGAAGATGGGCCGGGTGCTGGTGTGGGATGCAACCTGTTCAGATACGCTGGCCCCTTCCCATCTACATGGAACCAACAACAGAGCTGGTGCGGCTTGTGAAGCGGCTGAAAAAGCTAAAATTTGCAAATACAGGGGTCTAGGCTCCGAATATGATTTTGTCCCATTCGGCGTCGAGACCCTTGGTCCGTGGGGTCCTAGCGCTTTAAGGCTCTTTAAGGAAATAACAAAAAGATTAGTCGACATCACAGGAGACCGAAGAGCTGGCAGCTACCTCGGACAAAGAATAAGTCTAGCAATTCAAAGGGGGAACGCTGCCAGTATCTTCGGGACCTTGCCTAAAGGGACTCCTTTTTATTAATATACCTACTTAAGTTATTTTATTTTATTTTTTAAGGTTTTTAGTTTTAGGTTCTTTATAAAGTGTTAGTCCATTTATATTATTCCGTTCTTAAGATTATAACATATGCTAAACTTCTAAAACATTGCCTGACATCTGGCTACATGTTGTGGAATAACCAGTTCTACCAGCAAGTAGATGGCGTAGCTATGGGCTCACCAGTATCCCCCGTTGTTGCCGACATATTCATGAAGGACTTCGAGGAGACTGCTCTGCATACCTCACCAATAACACCCAGGTTCTACAAGCGGTATGTAGATAATACTTTCACAATATTGCCATCTGATAAAGTAACCATATTCTTAAACCATCTCAATTCCGTCAATACTAAAATTCAATTCACAATGGAATTGGAGGCAAATAATTCTTTAGCTTTCTTAGATGTATTAGTTATCCGTAATCCCAATAACATCTTAAGCCACACAATGTATAGGAAACATACCCATACGGATAGGTATTTAAACGGCGAATCACACCACCATCCAACACAGTTAGCTACCGTGGGTAAATCTTTGTTACAGAGAGCACAAGGGATCTGTGATGAGCAGCACCTGGAGACCGAACTTCAACATGTCAAGCAAGTACTGCGTGACAACAAGCTTCGGGTAAACCAGCCAATTATTAAAATAATTAAATAAAAAACCAAGCATAATATGCCACAGATTAAAGATGCAGGTAGCACTTTCTGCGTAGAGAGGACTTATTAAAATAATGATGTATCATAGGGTAGTTTCGAATAACTTTGTAACATTAGGACATCTGTCACCTCAGACCTCCCGTGACCATGGTTGCTGTAAAGTATCCGAAACGTCGGGCTTGTAAAAATCTTAATAAACCGCGATAAAATCCGTAAAAAATTGTTTCATTATAGTCAGTGCGTTATTTACATAAAGACATTTTCAGCCTCATTTATTCAATAAAATATTAGAATACAATTCAATTAATTAATACAAGCTAAACGCATAGACAATTTTGTAATTGTTTGTACATTTTTAGGGCATTGTACCCAAGTGATACAATATATAGTGCTACTTTCGCGAATGTCTGCTTTCTCATTTATTAACTACTTATGTTAGCATATTTATATTCCTTCCACTTTGCCCTGAATACATGTTTTTCGCGATTGTCCCCGTCTTTTCGGGCAATGTGTCCGAAGTACTACAGAATTCGCTTTAGGCCGCATTAGGAAAAATGCCGCGTGGCCGCTACACAATGTTGATCTGATTAGATTCGTACGATGCTTTTCGGGTGGCCGGAGATAGGAAAAGCTGGCGTAACATCGTGAGAACAAAAGTCATGGAAGGAGGAGGGCATGACCCTTAGACTTGAGGAGCACTGCTGAAGGAGGAGGAGGTTAGGCTATGGCCGGTTATCGGAGTCAATGCTGTTGCTAATGATCATGAATGATGTCAACCACTTACCAATAAATTCGCGCTAATAAATTGTTGTTCGTTTTAAGACTTTTTTTCGCTCTGCGTGGGAGAAACCTTCTTTCAAAAACAAAACAATGATGTATATTGAGAAATAATTACGTGCGCATGCAGCAGTGGCTCATCGGTAGATACATGTGTAGATCATTAAAGTACTTTCGAAACCTATTTGGTATATATGTTCGATGCAAAGACCCTTGAAGTTGTGCCATCGACGTCTACCGGTCACAGAGTGTGAGAACGAGTTCGTTAAAAATAAAATAAAAATGACTTTTACTTTGTACATCCTGAGGCCAACACGGCAAGAAAATACTGTTGAATGTTTTTATAGATCCCTTATCATCGTCATGAGCATGAGCAAGACCTGCATTAGTAATAGAGAGGTACTTTCCATCAAGTAGGCTTGCTCTGTTTCCCCACAGTTTTAGCCTTGTTGGTGTTTACGTACAGACAAGGGGCGAGAATGGGAACGTCTCTCTGCGGGATAACCCCTCTGTGGAGGTGGCGCCAGTCCCTTGTCGGACTGACTAGCCGGTGAGGGACCCTGAACCCTGTTGCTCAACAGAGCCGGGGCATCGTCAAGATAAATAATCATAACCTAAAGAAACGTAAAGTCAATACACATGTAATTTAATCAGTAACAAGTACATTATTATTATGTGTATAAGAGATATGAATCACTTATGACTCATCGCAAAAAATTAAGTATATAACGTCTTTGTTTAATTACAATCTTCATAAAATAGTTGTTTTTGTTAAATTCACTGGAGGGATGCGCCGTTGGACCAACTCCGTGGGTAATCCCGCATACTTTATCCGTGAAACGGCGCAGCTGCACGACAGAAAGTGTGATTCTAAATCTGGGAATAGGCAACATATTATCAATTGCTTTTTTCTTCAAAGCCGGGAAATGCTCTGAGGCATCCCACGAGGGAGTGGGTCTCCCCAGGCGGGTTTGTGGGACTCGCTGCACCTGAAAGCTGGTAAGTGGACGCATTCTACCCACAAAAACCGGGCGAGTGCCACCAATGCCGTCTTTGGTGAGGTGCCCCGGATCTGTTGAACAAATAGGGCACCTCGACGGCTAGTCAGGGTCCCGCACCACAGAACAACCCCTCCCCACGTCGGGACAGTACAATGGGGTGAGGTTCCCGTCGTCGCCCCTTACCCCTGCTCTTTGTACCCCTCTTCTTATAAGAGGGGTACAAAGAGCCCCTCAGCTCAATTTTCTTCGCCCAAAGTGCTGGGCTCACCCTAGGCTACTGAGCCCTACCGCCACGACAAGGCCTGGTATGGTGGGGATTAATCAATTGCCTGGAATAGTCCCGGGGAGTTTATGTTTATGCAATAGTTGACAATTAACCATCAAATGGAATGTCTGCATGTTTGCCTATTCCACCAAAATAAAGAATAAAAATAGTAATTTCTGAAAATATAATTACCATAACAATATTTTTGTATATAAATACAAATATTACAATTATGTATTGGATGTACATAAACATGAGATAAACTTAACAATTATTATTTTTTTGCCATATTAATAGTTTGCCATATTAGTAGGAAGTTGTAGTGTCATGCTGCTTTGCAGCCGAGTTGGGCCGGCACGACCGGGTTGGTACCTCTCGCTCACATAACACCGGCGTCAAGTGACATCTATGCTGTCGCGTTTCGTGCGGCTTATGAGTTCACGGGGGCCCATTGGGGGGAAAGGGAAAAGGAGGGCAACGCATCTGCATAATCTCTGGTTGTGTGTGTATTGGCGTCGGTAGTCGCCAAAAGGCTTCGACTGCTCCTTTGCCCTCCTATGGTAAAAAAAAATATCTACGAATCGTAAGACGTGGTAAGACTATCATAAATAGACATACTAAAAGTAGATTTAATCGTGCAAAAAATATCGTTGACGCGGGTCGACAAAAAATGTACAAATATAAAAGTTTAAACATTAGCGTTTTATAATAATTGCTAGATACAACACATTATTATAAGGCAGTGTACATTAGTACAGACTAGGTATATTGGTTCCGTGGAACCTGAAAGTGTTCCGTAGTACGCTCTCCTGGGTTCCGTGAATGAATTAAATTAAAACAAATCAAAGTTTTTTCCCTTTTTTTCTTGGGTTTGTCAAAAATGTAAAGAACTCCTCTTTTGTCTAACATACTTAGCTGTATTTTATGAGAATTTGACTCTATTATAATGTATCAGATTTCTAGTTTTAACATTGGCCATTTAACACGCTTTTATTAGCATTATGTAACATAAACTTTAAACATATTTTAAGGAACCTACTTTAAAATAATAATAATAATATAATAATAATAATAATATCTATGGACGCTTTCACACCACGTCAATCTGGTCCCGTGGTAAGTACTCGAAGAACTTGTGTTACGTGTACCAGACAACGGAAATATATTTAATACTTTTATACTATACATATATTTAAGATTTTTATTATATAATACACATATTTAATACACATCCATGACCCAGGAACACAGAAAATATTTTTGTTCCCTGGAGGGATTCGAACCCGCAACCTCCGGCTTGAGCGCCAACGCGCTTACCACTGAGCCACAGAGGTCGTCTAAAATGTCACATTATATTGAAACGTTGAACCTAAGAGTATACACATAATATTATATAGAGTGCTACTGTCACGCCGCTTCATTGTGCCGATCGTAAGCACATGCGTTATGTAGATATTTATCTATAGTAAAGTGCTGTGAGAGTGACGTTCACCATCAGCCTCTATGCATCCACTGCTGAACACAGGCACCCCTCAATGAACGCTAAGACTTTAAATGCTTTCTTTTATTTTGCTTCCAGAAATCATTGTTACAAATTGGCACTTCATATTTCACTATTTTAACATAAAAACAAATATGATGAAAAGCGCGTGTTGTTTTGACACAGATTAAACGTTTTAAAGACAGTGGTTTTGTCTATGTTCATATCTGTGCTTACAGTTCATACTTAGTGACGCGCGCTCTATATACCGGGTGTATTTGGAACGCTTGCGAAAACGAAGAGGTATGATAGTGTTGGCATAGCCTGACATGATACAAGTGAAAAAAACGCGATTCGAAAGGAAGGTTTATATGTATAATAACATCAATAAAATAGTGGAGAAATACTGTTATTTTTGAGGTTTCTAATGTGATGTCGTAAATAAACACATTTTTTGCACTTACATTGCAAACGCTGGATGAACACTAACAGATAGATCAAAATTATGTACTACATTATTGTACACCTTAGAAAGATCTACATAAAAGTCCGCGATGGCATATGTGTGTCTCTTAAGGATAACATACTATATTCATTTTAATACTTAAAAAATGGGCAATTATAAAGCGGTAGTTGGAAAGCTATTTACACAAATGTGGTATAAATCCTTATCATTTTAAATATGTTAGTTAGCTTGAGCATTTCATGAAGTATGTTTTTCCCGTTTACACCATGCAAATGAAATGCATATCTTAGAAGATATAATGCGACACCATGATTTCGACCGAGCCGCGCGAGCCGGGCGCTCAGTGATGCCGCGCCTCGCGCCCGAGCCGGGCCGAGCCCCGGTTCCGAAAGTTAGGATAATAATTATTATTGTATCAATGTAATATGGTAGAATTGTGTATCCTAAATATGCCTACTGAAAAGTCCGCGATGGCATAATATGTCTATATTATGTTAAATATAACATACTACATACCTATATCCATTTTAATACTTTAAAAATTGGCAATCTTAAAGCGGTAATGTAAAAGCTATTTACAAAAATACGGTAGTAATCACTTCATATTATAAAATAAAGTCCTACGCCCGTCCATAGATAAATAATCATCATCAATCCGTGTACGGCTGTACATCTAAGTTAACGCGGGCGAAGCTGCGGGCAACAGCTAGTTATATATAAAAATCAATGCCACTTTTCGTTGTAATTTTATAACTCAAGAACGGGCTCACCAATCCCAACCTAATGTTTAGGCTTTGTTCGGACTATTTAGTAGATGGTTTATATGAAGTTTGCACAAAATCGGTCGAGCGGTTCTTCATTTATCACATTTTTTTAATTCAATAAATGGCGGATCATTATGTTAATGGAGATTTTGCCGTCAAATTGAATTTTTTTTAGTTGGGGTCATATTGAAACTTTTTTCAGTGTTGACAGTACAACATTAAGTTTTAAAATAGGTAGCAATCAATAATATTTTTTTTTTGTTTGAATAAATTAATTTGATGTTCCAATTTTTTTTTATTTCACTTTATACGTAGCGAAGCACGTACCGGGCCGCTAGTATAGTATATAAATAGTTTATTATTAGGGTTTAATCTTCGCAAGCGTTCCAAATACACCCGGTATTATGTATACTCTAAGCGTTGAACACTTTGGGAAGGACCAACGACATTACAATTATATATAAAAATAATTTACTAAGTTTGTTCTAATATCCTGATCAGGATAATCAGGATAGCACATTAAAGGAAGGTACAAGGCGCGCAAGTTACCTACATCACGTCAATAGTGTGGTTTTTAGTCTCTCACTCAATCTAAAGTGATTGCCTTAAGTTGAGTAGTGTAAGTTAAAAAAAATTAAACTCAAAATTAAAAAATAAATTATAGTTTACAAAAATACTCGCTTAATTAGTAAACCGAACTAAAATTGGAAAATAATTATTAATACAAGAATTAAATGGATTAACAAAAAATATATAGGTATTACTTGTTGTAAAAGTGTATGTGGTTATTTGTACTAAGACTACTAAGTAAGTTTTTATACTAAACTAGCTATTGCCCGCAGCTTCGCCCGCGTAAACTTAGATTTACAGCCGTATACGGATTGATGATGATTATTTCTACAACCTAAGTTACTCCTTATAATATCAGCTATCGGTCAGTGGAAGTCCCGTCTAAATCGGCCCAGCCGTTTCAGAGATTGGCCGGAACAAACAGAAAGATAGACAGAGACAAAAATTGTAAAAAATGCCATTTTTGGTATATGTACCGTGTATACATCCATATGCATTTAGTTAAAAGCGGTTATTTTAATATTACAAATAGACACTCCTATTTTATTTATCCGTATAATATATATAGATTTAATTTTAGAAATAGATCTATACCGATGAAATATTTTTAACAATGATTATGGAGCACCTTACGCTTTTTTGTTAATTCATTTAATTCTAACCTCGTGTTTTTAGTTTTTTTCAACTAAGTAGGTTTTAGTTCATTCCGCTTGTTTAGTCTTTTTAGTAGAATTTTCTGAAAAGAAGACACGCATCTTGCCTTATTTATTAGGTATATAGCCTACTGTATATTTTATAGCATTGAGACATTCTACGGCTCAAGATAAAGTAAGATACAAATTGATGACATATAAAATTCGACGACCTCTGTGGCTCAATGGTTAGCGCCACAGAAATCTAAATAATTATTATTTAGATATCTGTGGTTAGCGCGTTGGCGCTCAAGCCATTTTTCGAATCCCGCCAGGGAAAAAATTTTTTCTGTGTACCTGGGTCATGGATGTGTACTATATAATTAATGATTAAACGAACTTACCTAAGTGAAGTTCTATCATAATTATATGAAGCGCCTCGTCCGAAGAGATTGGTAACTCACCCATCCCAGGCTAGTCGCTCTCCCAAAAATTAAGGATAGAACTTCACTTAGGTAAGTTCGTTTAATCATTAATTATATTTCGCGCCTCGTCCTCGAGATTGGTAATTAATGTTATTTATTTTGACTTGTAGACTTTGAGAGTATGTCATGAAGGAAATATCATCAATAATAAAACCTTGTCCGTCTACAAAATTAGTTTTTTGTTAGCAAATAGTGGTATATCAGTAACAATTTCGTATTAACTAGAATACAATATATGCATTATTTGAATACTTATACCAGTTACAGGGATTTAATCCTAATCATCATCAATGTGAATCATTTAAGTTAATAATTGAATTAACTAATAAATAATAAATAACCTTTAATATTATTTACTACAGGTATATTAAAGAACTTAGCTAACACAGCTCTGTTGCTCCAGCCAGCTGTGTTGCGGATGGTGTCAATATTGATACCTTGTGTTGGCGTGACACGTACTGTACCGACCCTCTGGTGTTATTTTATTTATATATATTATATATATATATATTATATATATATTATTAGGACCAATGACTCGCATAGCTTAATACGAAGATCAAGAGACAAGGAGTTTCGTATTTTATATAACACTTTTAATCTGTAATAACAATTACTTGTTCGGTTCGTATAACATGTTTTTCAAATCTTAAACCTTCATCCATCAGGATGCCTAAATTGCGAGTCTCGGCAACTCGTTCAATTTGCTCGTTTAATATTTGGATGACGGGGGATGAGTGCGACATTCTTTGTTCTTGAAATCGGGTGCCTAGCAAAATGTATTTAGTCTTATTGGGATTCAATGTCAGTGCGTTAGCTTGAGACCACTTGGCAATACGGGCGAGATCTTCATTCAATTTTTCGATAGCTTCATATATATCAGCAGGATTACATGATATATAGAGCTGTATGTCGTCAGCATAAATGTGGTCCTTGCAGTGTTTAAAGTTCTTGATAATATCTGCACAGTAAAGTGCAAATATTAATGGCCCAATATTTGAACCCTGAGGAACACCTATATTATAAAGATATAAAGGTGGTGTGTATTATACAATAATAAAAATGTCAAATATAAGTATAGTATTAAAGCATTAAGTAAATATATTTCTGTTTTCTGTTGTCTGGTACCCGTAACACAAGTTTTTCGAGAACTTACCACGGGACCAGATTGAGGTGGTGTAAAAGTGTCCAATAGATATTATTATAAAAAATATCTTAAATTGCGACTTTAGATTTGCTACAAATATCATATTTTTAAATAATAACTGGGCAAAACTCATCATCTTACCATATAATATATATAGATAGGACTTTTATATAAAAACTCTTTAAAACAATCAAATCATGTAGTGTAAATCAGCCCTTATTTTTCATAGTTTAATAAATCGCTGGCTATTTTTAATACTCGTCTCGAATAACTAAAAGCTATTTACTCATAATATGGTAATGCCAATTAAAAAATAAACATTATAATATACACGATACGGTTCCAGGTATATGATTTTAATCTGGATTTAAAATTGGAAGATTTCCTTTGCGTCATAAAAACTTAATTAATGGGTGCGTTTATATTTTGCATTGGCGTCATAAGCATAATGCTGTAGTGGAATAGTTCTGGGTGGAAACTCCGGTCGAGTTGGTCAAGTGCGAGTATAGTGTTGTCATTGCACAAAAAGCATTTTATTTTAATTTCGAGTAGCGCGAAATTTCGTGTTGCTCTTAGATTTTAATACGGTAAGTAGTACTTATGACATTTGACGTCATAAGTAGTAGTACTACTAATAAGAGTCGTATATTACGGAGAACGAAAGCTTAGGTTCGAATCCGATACGAGTAGACACAAACTCCACTACGCCACCGCTAGATTGCTTAGGCACCGCGCATGACCCGCCTCCCTCTCCAGAGGGAGGGGTGAGGGTCGGTCCTCATGATGATAGGTTAAATTCAACCGTAAAAGATTCGTCGACCGTATCAGATTTGACTAGTCTAAATCCTGCTCTCCCGAGCGCGTCCTCCTTTCGAATATTTCTTAAGTGAGCCATATGTACTGTACCTACCGATTGAGCTTAAAGGCCATTAGGCCGAAAAGTCTAGCCCTTCCGAAAAAAAATCGCATATTACGGTAAAAATCCTGGTCGAGTACGAGATGGACTCAAATGTTCCAGTACACAAAAATGATATTTTAATAAAATACTAAAATGAACACAAAATACGAAGAAAAATTGATTCTTATAAAACAATATTGAAGAAACACTTATGATGACGACAGCACGCACAAGTTTGATATTAAAGCGGTATAATTGGGTAAAAACCCAGTGAAGTGCGAGTTGCACTCAAGTGTTGCCATGATACGATAATCATATTAAATTTTAACATCAAATAGTATTTATTATATTATGTGAATTTGAATCTAGATGTCATTTCCATGTTACTGTTTTGAACTTGAGAAGTTAGACATGTTCTGTTTGTTTACTAAACATTATAATCTCACCAAGATTTTGTTTTAAAACAAAAACATAGTTTTCCTGTTCAGTGTGTCTTATTATTATTATATATTGTTTTAATTAAATCAGCTTCCCCGTTGCGTGTAATGATTATTGAATATCGTAGTGGTTGTGTGCATTTTCACTAGGGTTACCGGTTCAAATCCCATCAAGAGCAGATAATTTCAAATGAATATACTCATAGATACGAATATAATACACATAGATACAGCAAACACTAGAAACTATCCAAAAGCGTCGGTAATAATCTCAATAACACAATTTATTTTATTTTATTATGATTTTAATGAATAGTTTTATTAGTATAATTGGGATTCCCCACCATGGTTCAGGCCTTCTCGTGGCGGTGGGGCTCAGTAGCCTAGGGTGAGCCCAGCACCTTGGGCTCAGCCAATTGAGCCGAGGGGGCTCTTTGTACCCCTCTTATAAGAAGAGGGGACAAAAGAGCAGGGGGCAAGGGGTGAGGATGGGAACCTCAACCCATTGTACTGTCCCGACGTAGGGAGGGATTGTTCTGTGGTGCTGGACAACCCTTTCTGTGGAGGTGGCGTCGGTCCCTTGCGGGGCTGACTAGCCGTTGAGGTGCCCTGTTAGCTTAACAGATCCGGGGCACCTCACCAAGGCGGCACTGGTGGCACTCGCCGGGTTTTAGTGGGTAGAGCTGCGTCCATTTACCATCTTTCGGGCGCAGCGATTCCCACATACCCACCTGGGGAGACCCACTCCCCAGGCGGGATGCCTCAGAGCATTTTCCCATATTTAATAATAATAAAAAAAAACAATTCGATAATATGCAATGTAAGCTCCATCTTTTCCCTGTCCACAGCTTCCTCAGGGCCGGCTGGATGACGAGAACACCGCTGTGGTATTCCTAAATGCATTCCTCAGCTGAAAAAAAAGGTTCCATCTAATAATAATAATAATAATAATAATAATATGTATGCTTTCACACCACGTCAATCTGGTCCCGTGGTAAGTTCTCAAAGAACTTGTGTTACGGGTACCGGACAACGGTAATATATTTAATACTTTTATGCTGCACATATGTTTAAGATTTTTATTATATATAATACACATATTTAATACACGTCCATGAGCCAGGAACACAGAAAAATTTTTGTTCCCTGGCGGGATTCGAACCCGCTACCTTGAGCGCCAACGCGCTAACCATTGAGCCACAGAGGTCGTCACAATCTATTAATGTAATATATTAAAACTAAAGCTAGTGATTTGGTTGATTTGTATAATTGTCTATTTATACTCATAAGCGAAACCCATTTTTTTAATGGCTATGTAAATAATTAATGAGGTAACTATTAAATTTTAATTAGTGGCGCACAACAATAACATCATTAGGGGATTTCCCTCAACCTTGGCGAGACGTCCAACGTGTTTATCACAACTTTATATCCATTTCAGAACTACAGCGCCCGTGGCCACGAGACTATTGGTGTGCAATGTTTATTGTATTATTTTAAGTACCTCTAAAATGCATCAATGAGCAATCATTTTAACCGACTTCTAAAAAAGAAGGAGGTTCTCAATTCGGATGTTTGTATTTTTTTAAATGTTTGTTCGGGCATAAGTACAAAGACCAAACGATTTGAAATTGAAAAAATATATTTTTTAAATTGTACCTATACTTTCCAAATGGTCCCATCATAAAGAAACCAGGATCTGATGATGGCATCTTAGGGACATCGAGGGGAACATTCAAAAATCGTAGGTATCCTGCGTTTTTTAAATCAATTCAATTTAATGAAGGTTTAAAGTCGATCTGATGATGAAGCCGAAAGACAGTAGAGGGAACTCCTCAACGATTTACAGCATTTACCTTGTGTTTGGGCTTGATTAATTTGTGTTGATGAGAACTTTACACCTAGATTATTTTTACCGGCTGTACAGAGCTCCCGGCTGCATGGGTACCACCATCTTGCTTGTTTCTTTCGTGAAACAGCGTTGCTGTGTTTCAGAGAGAAGGGCAAGATAGGCAGTGTAATTACTGGCACCGAGACTTAACATCTTATGTTTAAGCAGCACATAAATGAGTTGCCTGGGCTAGTTCCAGGTAAACTAGTTTATGTTCATGGGTGAGGTCGACAACTTACCATCAGGTGGATTGTCGATATAAAATTAACAAAGACAAGTGTATAGGATGTTTTAGAAGCGCATCATAGTATTTCGAGGTCATCATATTTTTTTTTTTTTTTTATGTTAGTTGGATAGGCAAACTGGCAAACTTACCACCTGATGTTAAGTGGTCGACGTCGCCCATGAACATAAACTAGTATACCTGGAACGAGCCCAGGCAACTTATTTATGTGTTGCCTATCCTGAGACTTATATAAGATGTTAAGTCTCGGTGCCAGTAATTACACTGCCTATCTTGCCCTTCTCTCCGAAACATAGCAAAGCTGTTTCACGGGAGAAATAAGCAAGATGGTGGTACCCATGCAGCCGGGAGCGCGGCAAAGCGCTTCCCTCCCACCGGTATCCATTCGAAATTGGTGATGTTCTATACCCATATAACGGATTTTTTAATAAGTGGCAGCAAATTTTCCGTGATTGCTTTCAATTACACGTATAATATTTTTAACACAATTGCAAATTGGTTTTTTTTTTGGTCGTGTATTGATTTAAACTCTTTCTTTGTTTATCTCACTAAAACGGCATTTTATAATATGAGCATCGCGTTTAACATTTTATAAAACCCGTTTTTCAGACAAATAAAACAATTATCGAATTTCGGAATCACAAAAATTTAATAATATAATATCAACCCTTATATGTCCCACTGCTGGGCACGGGTCTCCTCCTCGAAATCAGGCGAGGAGGGTTTTGGGACATACTTTGGGCCGCTGGCCCAATGCGGGTTGGTGAACTTCACACACCTTCAAAGACATTTAATCTTATCAGGCAGGCATGTTTCTTCACCGGTGACCAAGCGATGGTCTCATGTTCAGGTGCACATTGAAATTTAGAAATACCCATTTCTAGGCATCACAGGGGGGGGGGGGGTGTCTGGATCGAACCCGAACCTACCGGCTCTCACTCAAGAGGCCGAGCCCGTATATATATAATAAACAAAAAACAAAATCAAATAATCGCGTTTGTTTAATTTTTGTGCCTAAACCTTAGAATCAATATGTTCTTCTACTAATGTGCAATCTTTGACTTTATGACGTCATTATTGTTACTTTTGGAGTCGGTGTCTGCCAAGTTAGATAGGTTACAGCAACAAATACGACACCGACTTCAAATTCTTATTCAGTGGTATTTCCAGACATGACGCCTACTCCCAACACGAACCAGTTTTTAAAACCAGAACATCATTCCATGATTGATTAGTTGAACGATATTGACTATATACCACTACACAAATATATTTTAGTAGTATGTTGCCTGCTAATTCTTAGGCAGAACCGGCGAAAAATAACAAGTGGAACTCATATTCAGTACTAGCGGCGCCCCACGGTTTCACCCACTTACTTCCCAATTCCATGGGAGTATAAGGATGAGAAAATATGACCTATATGCTATTCTGATGTATAACATGTTATTGTAAAGTTCCATTATAATCCATTCAGTAGTTTTACCGTGAAAGAGTAACAAACATACATCCATACATTCTTACAAACTTTCGCGCTTATAATATTAATAAGGATATGTATGTTATTCTGATGTATAAGATATGCTATTGTGAAGTTTCATCAAAATCAATTCCGCAGTTTTTGTATAAAAGAGTAACAAACATACATCCATACATTCTAACAAACTTTATTTAACTATCACGAACTAGTAGGATTAATCCATAAATACATTTTATCCACAATTGCCTGAGAATCACTCTATCCCCAAGGAGTAGGTTCTACTTTGTCTATTATTATTATCATCATCATCATTGTCAGCGTTTTTCCGTCTTCTGCTCTACATGAGACTCTTTCAATGAACGCTAAGATGGCCGAATCTCGCACGTCCACTCAGAACTGACCACTGCATGGAGATTATCATCTACCCATCTAGGTGAAGTCGACCCACCCTCCGTCTTCTCGAACGTGGCCTTCACTTAAAAGCTTTATCTTTACGATATCTTTTATATCTTTAATCTCTTACCTCACACTCAATATCTTTAATAACTTCAAACTTTTAGCCATAGAAAAAATCTAAGAACATATTATATTAAAATTTTCCAGCATCGACAATGTATATTGACTATGCTAAAAGCCTACCTCGCATGTACATGTTTACATAATATCTGGTTGAATTATATTTTTCTTAGAAGTACAATAAAGTATATGTAAATAAATATTAATATTATGTTGACCGCAAAGTCGACCTTGGTAGTGGACTATTTGTTTAATATTATTTATTAGTAAAGTTATTTATATCTGTAAACCTTAAATTTATTCAATACTAATATTACAGCACTTACGAGTTCAATAGGTATTATGTTAATACCTAGAGATTATGATATTTTTTTTAATGTGATAAGGGGGCAAACGAGCAGTCGAAGCCTTATGGTACCGACGCCCATACACATCCGCACAACCAGAGGTAATGCAGATGCGTTGCCCTCGTTTTCCCTATTCCCCCAATGGGCCATCGGAAACTCACAAGCCGCACGAAACGCGGCAGCATAACTGTCACTTGACGCCGGTGTCATGTGAGCGAGAGGTACCACCCCGGTCGTGCCGGCCCAGTTCGACTGCAAAGCAGCATGGCACTACCTCTTAGTAGTAATAAAACAATGTCTGTCTATAATTATTAGTTTCGGTGGTGGCTGGTTATATTATGTGGTGTTGAAGCACTAATCAAATAGGCAAAATTTTCGAAAATTGTTGTCCCTGTTCTCCTATCGACAAAAAAGGAAAGAAAATAAATTAAAATGCCTCTCTGCATTTATCTACGGATTTGAACTCTCAATTGTTTCACGTTGGTTTCATTCGCTAAGGTAAGCCGATACCTCATCGGCGACAGGCGGTCGCACCGCCGCGCCGCGCCGTTAGGGACCTATGGGCGGTCGATCGGGGAATCCGCCGCGCGCGCATAAGGTCCGAGCTATAAGGGGACGCCACTCTCCGCCTACAGAGAAGAGTGCCAGATGGCACACCGTTGTGGCCTGGTGCGGACGTCCATAGCTCTCTCGACGGGTCACCCAGACGGTGTGGAGAACACCGCTGGGGTTTAGTGGGTAGAGTCTGCATCCACCTTACCATCTTCTCGGGCACAGAGAGTTACACATAGCCTCCGGGTCACCCGGATCCGGTGGTAAAAAAAAATCGGTTGTCTGTAAAGTCGGTTTACTGATGATAGTTGAACGTGACAACGTCATAAGAAAATGGAACGCCTCAGAGCGAGGTAACGCCGCATACGTAATCGCATACGTCATGTGTTTTTGTTCTTGCAGCCGGCTCCATCGAATTATAAGACGTTGTCACGTCAAAAACGCATTCCCCAGCGAAACCGAAAAAAAAGGTGAGAGAGGTACTGTGTGCCGTGCTCGGCGCTCGCCAATGTATGGATCATTATCCTATTAAAACTGTTTGAAACGAGATTTTGTGTCTTATATACATCATACAAGAATCCATAGTAATATAGAGCTTCGGAATAAAAGCGAAAAACATGGTAAGGATCTCGTTTTAAATAGTTTTATTGAAAACAACCACATTCATTGCAGCTCATCATTCATCTGCAAAATAGGCTTGCTGAGAATGTGATTCAGATGAAATGGTAGGATAGGTAGGCTCACTGAAGGGAAGGATACGCTCTACCACGCTCCCGGCTGCATGGGTATCACCATCTTGCTTGTTTCTCCAGTGAAACAATTTTGCTGTGTTTCGGAGAGAAGGGCAAGACAAGCAGTGTAATTACTGGCTCCGAGACTTAACATCTAAGTCTCAGAATAGGCAACACATAAATGAATTGCCTGGGCCAGGTCCAGATAAACTAGGCTATTTTTATGGGTGACGTCGACCACTTACCATCAGGTGGCACGTCACATAAAAATGGTAAAGCCAGCCATCTTGTCTATGTACAATAGTTACATGGGTGAATTACAACGTGACTGGTTACCCTCATGTGGCTCGTCTACCATTTTGCCCGTCCAAAGAATATTTAAAGTTCATGATGATCACGATTAAATGTAAAATACATAAATTATAAATGTTAATGAGAATTTTTAACATTCTTATCTATTTTTCTCGCTTACAATCCGGGGCCAATTCAACTAATTATAGTGTTAAACGCTTAGATAAAAAATGATTTTTTTCCACTTCACATGGTCATTTAAAGGTAAATAATTTATAATATTCCTACTATTTTAATTCGCATATTTATATAATATTTGACTAGCTGATGCCCGCAGCTTCGCCCGCGTTGCCTTAGGTTTATGTTTGAATGGTGATTGATTATTTTTATAGCCGAAGTTACTCTATTTATCATTAGCTATCTGCCAGTGAAAATCCTATCAAAATCGGCCCAGCTGTTTAAGATATAAGCCGGAACAAACAGACTGACAGACAGACAAAAATTTAAAAAAAATGTTATTTTTATTTTATATAATAATAATATACTTAATATTAGCAGGTGCGTTGCCGGCTTTTCAAATATAAGTATGATATTTTCTTGAAAGTCCCTTTGTTGTATCGATTCGGAAATACCGCAGATGGTGGCTGGTTCCTATAGTTTTTATGTATCTAAAGTGCAATAGGTGATGTCAGTTTTTACACTACTTTTAGTCTGAGCCCCACCGCCACGACAAGCCTTGAACCATGGTGGGGATCCTTGTTTGCCAATTTATATTAGGTATGTACATAATATTATATCATTGATTGTGTACTATTTCCAACGCGACGCTAGGCAGGTTCAAGGTTATAAGGTCATGTTTTTTGATCATCTCTACTTTCACCTTAAAGATCTTAAGTGTCTTTCAATAAAACATTTATTTATTTTTTGTGTTTGACTTGAAAGTATTGTTATAGGCGGTTAGTAACAAGTTACAAAAACACAATTCCTCATTCAAACATTAATCCATCATATACATATTTTGTAGGTATAATAGCATTGAATAAAATATATTTTTCTTCTTTTTTTAATATTCTCTATACTTGAGTCTCCACATGTGATCAATCATCCAAAAAAAATCTCGGCATATTACTCGCATAATGAATATTTTTGAGTGGATATGATAATAATACGCTTTCCAAATGTTAATAAAATTATTACAAAAATACTGCCATATATTAAAAACAAAACAAGTCTGTATAGTCTGACAAGCGAGTCGTGGGACGCCATTTATTTCGAATTCTTCATATGGCCACACTTCTGATTGTCAAACTAAATGTCATCTTACCTCTATTTGTTGTTGTTGTGGTGTAGTTATTGTAAGTTTTTGTGCGAAAAAATGTCGAAACCCATTAAAAGCAGTGCCCGGATCTTGTTGTATACAATGATAAGCAAGTATGAACAGAGAAAGGATGATATAAATCAGCGTTTCGAGAAAAAACAACGAATTTTTGACGAAATTATTTCAGCTGCAAGTAAGTACATCCCAAACATTTTGATACTCGTCCTAGATTTAAACAACAAAAAAAAAACTTTTGTTTGTATTCAACATAACTTTACATTTGTTTAAATATTTACTTTCGAGAAATTGTGTTTCAAAACATACAAATTATTTCTTGTTCTAAGGTCTATCGGATAACGAAGATTTGAAACGTCAGATCGTAGACTTAATCAAAGAGCTGAAAGATATTGAGAAAAAAGATCTGTTTACCTCTGAATCCAGTTATTTGGCCCATTTATCTAAACTGACAGGTTGTATTTCAATATATTTTTGTTATATAGTAAACTGTGATAATAATCTGCCACTTAACCCAATTATTTTTATTATTACAGAAGTTGGTGTCAACACACTGACGAGGATAAAAAAGGAAGGTTCCCTAAACCAAAATGTGTGGAACACGCCAGGAAAAAAACGCCCTCGCCAGCCCAGTGTTTCAAACTTAGATGATTTTGACATATCGGCAATTCGTAATAAAATAAATGAATTTTACTCGGTTAGGAAACAAGTTCCAACAATAAGAACTTTGTTAGCAGAATTACGAGAGTCAATAAGATTCACTGGATCTCGAGAAACATTGAGGCAAATATTGTTAAAAAATGGTTTTGAGTTTAAAACTAATAAAAATGAAAGGTCAATTCTAATTGAAAAGTTTGAAATATCTGCTCTGAGACATAGTTATCTTAGAGCTATTCATAAGAAGCGACAAGAAGGAAAGGCAATAGTTTACCTGGACGAAACATATGTCCACCAAAATTACAAGCCAAAAAAGTCATGGCAAGGACCGAGTACGAGTGGAGTAACTGACAAAATTTCTAAAGGTTTCTATCAAATTAATTTTGCCTTTTTTGGAATGTCTATAAGAATATTTGTTATTTTAATTATTACTTTTCTTTGTTTTATAGGTAAAAGATACATAATAGTCCATGCTGGCTCTGAGAAAGGTTTTGTGCCCAATGCATTATTGGTATTCAGCACAAAATCTAAAATGGCTGATTATCATGATGATATGAACAGTAAAATGGCTGGAAGAAAAATTAATACCCAATTTAAATGAACCTAGTGTGATTATAATGGATAATGCGAGTTATCATGTAACTCAAATTAACAAGCCGCCTACGATGAGCACTTTAAAGGCTGATATTCAGAAGTGGCTCACCGAAAATCACATTTCTTTTGACAATTTTCTTACAAAGGCCGAGCTTTTGTGTCTTGTCAAAGAAAACAAACCAACTCCCTTGTACGAAGCGGAAGAACTTCTAAAGCAGCATGGACATGAGGTCATCAAATTGCCGCCATATCATTGTGATCTCAATGCCATAGAATTAATTTGGAGCTTGGCAAAAAGGAAAGTGGCGAGTATGAATCTAGGCGTGCCAGCTGCCGAAATGGAAAATTTAATAAGGAAATGTTTTGCCAGTGTGACTGCTGATGACTGGAAATCATGCACTGATCATGTGATTAATGTTGAAAATACATACAAAATAAAAGATAAAATAACAGAAGAAGAACTTGAACCATTTCTCATCAATGTTCGTGAAGATGAAAGTGATAGTGATGAATCATATTTTGAAGGCATCGAATTTCTCGAATCAGATTTTGGTTATTGTTCAGAATGAATAAATGTTTTTAAGTTTTTGTTGTGCATCTTTATTATCCTTATTTTCGATGGAGTGGAAAAGTTGGTGTTGATTTTAATGTAGTTAATGTTTTCGTTTTGATTATTTTTAAACCAAATTCTTTGAAGATTCCAACCTTATCCAAATAAACAAATAATCAAGTTAAGCAAAAGTATCAAAATTGTTTTTAGACTATATATGCTGGGTTAACACCTAAAAGATTTTTAAATTTGCCGCCAGCGGCTTGTGCCACGACTCGCTTGTCAGACTCTAACATGAAACAAAAATTTTTATCCAAATGTTATTTCAATATAACACTCTAGCAATTTTTCATATAATAATATATTGTGGAAAGTAGAAAGAAAGAAAATATACTTTATTGTGGACATTAGAATACATGATGATGATGATGATGCTTTCCAAGCCGATTTCGGCTACGGCGACAAAACCTCTGACAAATATAAAAGAGTCAAGTCTCATTACATTGATGGGCTCTCACATGGCAAGCATAGCCTATCTTGGCTCGGAAGGTACGCGAGCAGCCAGCGCATGTGAGAACACCATCAACGTAGTTATATTGAATATTAGAAGGCGGTTTGCATTTGATGTATTCCCTCTTTGAATCCAGAATACGTACATATATCGTGGAGATTACAGAAAATTAATCACACCAAAAGCTAAGAGGGAGGATGGAGGAGATTTTGAATAAAATTTGGTTCGTTATGTAAAGAAAAGAAAAAAGTAAAAGAAATATGTATACATACAAATACATCTTTATATACTTAGAATAATCTTTATATATAAAAATCAATGCCACTTTTCGTTGTAATTTTATAACTCAAGAACGGGCTCTCCAATCCCAACCAAATGTTTAGACTTTGTTCGGACTATTTAATAGATGGTTTATGTGAAGTTTGCACAAAATCGGTCGAGCGGTTCTTCATTGATCACATTTTTTAATTCAATAAATGGCGGATCATTTTGTTAATGGAGATTTTGCTGTCAAATTGAAACTTTTTCAGTTGGGGTCATATTGAAACTTTTTTTTCAGTGTTGACAGTACAACATTAAGTTTTAAAATAGCTAGCAATTAATAATATATTTTTTTATGTTTGAATAAATTAATTTGATGTTCCAATTTTTTTTATTTCACTTTATACGAAGCGAAGCACGTACCGGGCCGCTAGTTACACATAAAAATCAATGCCACTTTTCGTTGTAATTTTATAACTCAAGAACGGGCTCACCAATCGCAACCAAATGCTTAGGCTTTGTTCGGACTATTTAGTAGATGGTTTATGTAAAGTTTGCACAAAATCGGTCGAGCGGTTCTTCATTTATCACATTTTTTTAATTCAATAAATGGCGGATCATTTTGTTAATGGAGATTTTGCTGTCAAATTGAAACTTTTTCAGTTGAGGTCATATTGAAACTTTTTTCAGTGTTGTCAGTACAACATTAAGTTTTAAAATAGCTAGCAATTAATAATATATTTTTTTGTTTGAATAAATTGATTTGATGTTCCATTTTTTTTTTCACTTTATACGTAGCGAAGCACGTACCGGGCCGCTAGTATATTATATAGATCTATATTACTATACAAATATAAAACATGCTTCCATGTGTTATAACAGTAGCACTCTTCTCAAGAACTTTACGTAGCTATCTTTATATTATATACGAGTGGCACCGACAGACGTTGTCCTGTACATTTTTTTTG
Source organism: Helleia helle (assembly GCA_963853865.1). NCBI lineage: Eukaryota > Metazoa > Arthropoda > Insecta > Lepidoptera > Lycaenidae > Helleia > Helleia helle. The sequence continues at coordinate 8,998,901 of OY971433.1, read as the reverse complement.
TGAATCTAAACCATCCTCGAATCCCTTTGAACTCACACAAAAAATTTCATCAAAATCGGTCCAGCCGTCTAGGAGGAGTTCAGTGACATACACACGCACACAAGAAATCTTTATATATATATTTCTTGTGTGCGTGTGTATGTCACTGAACTCCTCCTAGACGGCTGGACCGATTTTGATGATTTTTTTTGTGTGAGTTCAAGGGGATTCGAGAATGGTTTAGATTCACAAAAATATATATATTTTGTACGGAACAACGTCTGTCGGTGCCACTAGTATTGTATATAAAGATTGTAATTCTTCTGTACTTGTGTATGTCACTGAACTCCTCCTAAGCGGATGGACCGATTTTGATGATTTTTTTTGTGATTGTTCAAGTGGATTCGAGAATGGTTAGATTCGCAAAAAAAATAAAATTTTGTTCAGGACAACGTCTGTCGGTGCCAATAGTAAATTATAAAATATCATACGACTCATTCATGAGGATGGCAACAAACAACCATTTATAAAATATTATTTCATATTTCTTCCGTTGACATATTTATGCCCATTGACTTGCATGGTATGATTAGAAACAATAAACAACTTTTAATTCCTGCGAAAAAAAAAACATAGATACCTCTATTAAAATGATAAGCTTTTTCTAGCTTTTGAAATAGTCTAACTGAAATATAGATTGTATTGTATTTTGGAAGGAAAATCGTGACCAACCGTAAGTGGACTTCAATGAATTATCGTGGAGGAATGTTAGCGCCTAAAAAAATCTATCGATTTTTGCCGTTTGACGACGTGTCTCTTTCGCAAATATATTTTTACTTAGATAATTGAATGGAATATTTCTTGGCTACAGGAATTTTTTTGATTAATGCTATTATGACAATGTAACTATATGCAGCACTATACAGTATGGAATAGGAGGGTGTAGGGAAACGCATGTATAAGCACCTTATACATATTTATGCGTCAATTTACAAGTTACATATTATAAACTACGGAGTGTGCCATGAAATCATAACAAGAATACAGAATATGATGAAAGGAATATTATACTCCAAGTACAATTTTATAAGAGTTGGCACCTCCTAGACTAAAATAATCGGTATTTATAGCATCACTATATTAGAGTACTATAGATCCCCACCATTGTTAAGGTTTGTAGTGGCGGTGGGGCTCAGTAGCCTAGGGTGATCCCAGCACCTTGGGCGAAGCTAATTGAGCCGAGGGGGCTCTTTGTACTCCTCTTATAAGAAGAGGGGACAAAAGAGCAGGGGGAAAGGGGCGAGGACGAGATTGTACTGTCCCGACGTTAGGACGGGTTGTTTTGTGGTGCGGGACAACCCCTCTGTGGAGGTGGCATCGGTCACGTGAGGGACTGACTAGCCGTCGTGGTGCCCTGTTTGCTCATTAGATCCGGTTCACCTTGCCATAGGCGGCATTGGTGGCACTCGCTGGGTTTTAGTGGGTAGAGCTGCATTCACTTACCAGCTTTCGGGCGCAGCAAGTCCCACATACCCGCCTGGGGAGACCCACTCCCCGCGGGATGCCTCAGAGAATTTTCCGGCGTTACAGAAAAAAAAAACTATAGAATATTTTTCAAGAGATCTTTAAAAAACTTTCAAGAAAAATTATGCATATTTTCGAGAGAACAATTTATTCAAGGGATGTGAATTTTTATAACAAAAAAATTGCTAGTCCAGCTGTTAACAATTAACATAGATAAAGCCTGTTAATTTGAAGGCCAACAGGCCGTTCCTCAACATCGTTATACTTGACAAGGCTTCCAAGGAAGGTCAAGATTTGCTCATAAAAAAAATACCCAGCGCGAATGATCTGATTATAAAACTGAGGGATCAGTATATAATAAAATACTACCGTACTACTAATTTATATTAATATTCAATAATAAATGTATGTTTGTTTGAACGCGCTAATCTCCGGAACCAACAATCAGATTTTTAAAGTGTAAACTTCTTTTAGCGCGGTACGCATATTTTAGATGAGATAAAGTCTCTGAACTCGCGACACCGCACACGAAACGCTGGAGGCACAGTTTGACGTTTATATGACGTGGACTCGCGACACCGCACACGAAACGCTGGAGACACAGTTTGACGTTTATATGACGTGGACTCGCGACACCGCACACGAAACGTTGGAGACACAGTTTGACGTTTATATGACGTGGACTCGCGACACCGCAGCCGAAACGCTGGAGACACAGTTTGACTTTTATATGACGTGGACTCGCGACACCGCTTGCGAAACCGTGGAGACACAGTTTGATATTTATTTTGCAAATTGTGTTGCTTCTAAATTATGTAGTGCGCTGTTTAAATTGTATAGGTTATCATAATCTTTTACAGCCTGTATTATAGGTATTTGAATATAATTGTTTTATTTTAATTTATTTATTTTATTTATTTGTAACTCAGATAGCAAGGATCCATATAATATAGGATTATTAATTATTAATTTTTTACTTCTATCGACAGTCCCTGTGACTGGTTGGGTTTTTTTTTGCATTTGGCCTTTTTTAATCGCAGGGAAAACTACGAGCGCGTGCAGTCGTTTTTGAGCGTCCAGGATCTGCTGGCAACCCGTATAGTAATATAATACAATGGGATCACCTCAGCGACAGGCTGTACCCTTTTTTTTTTCGCAGGGAAATCCTTATGGATGCAGCCAGGATCTTCGGGTAGATCATGACCCAATGTGAAACTCGCACCTGGGAGTGTCCACCCCAACTAAAACCACTGCGAGCGCCTTCAGCCGCTTTTGGAGGGTCCAGACAACTCCTCGTAGGGGGGGACTGCCCGGCCGCTACTAAGCAGTCCCCACGACGTCGTGCCATACAGACCCAGGTTCCCATCCTGGGCCCGACACGAACACAGGGGCGTTACTGGAAGCGCATTAAATAGCGCCTCCTACGCACCCCCGTTCGTCACCCGCGGGAGGAGGCCTCGTCGGCGGCCTCCTTTCTCATCCGCTCGTCGACCTCCTTCTGGGACAATTACTGCCTCGCAGTAGGAGACCATTGCCGTCCAGGACTCGTCGTCACCGAGCATCGCGGTGATGACGCTCGGCAGAGACAAGTCCCCTCCGATGACTGATGTCAGACCGTGACGCAGCGCCGCCCATCTCGGGCGACAGGCTGGCCCTGGCGAAAGCGAAGGCGCCTCGTTTTTACGAGGACAGCCCGGTCTGCATTTGATGGCCTAACGATTGTGTTTATTGTGTTTATAATGTTATGTTATGTGTGTGTTATTAAGATTATTTATTTTGGAGGAAACATTTTTTTTAAGTAATTGTTTCAAGTAAATGAGTAGGTACAATATGAAGATAATTTTATATCTTACTTTTTATCTGATTAATCATTAACTACTAAACAATAAAAAATGTTAATTGTTTTGTATCATTATAAAATACTAGCTGTTGCCTGCAGCTACGCCCGCGTTATTCAACTCCTATTAGTCACAGCGTGACGTTATATAGCCTATAGCCTTCCTCGATAAATGGGCTATCTAAAACTGAAAGAATTTTTCAATTCGGACCAGTTCCTGAGTACAAAGAAGTTGTCTTTGTCGTTCTTAAAGCGTTTTTTTTTTTCAACAAAGGCGAATTTTGTTTCTTTTTTTTTGTCAACAGTAATTTAAGGAATAACATGGTGGTCTTTAAATGCAAGTACAACAATTTAGTGTTAAGTTTATATTATTTTGACTGTGATTAAAGGTTAGAAAAAGCATTTGTATCTTTGTTAGTAAAAAAATGTGATCGGTTGGCTAAAATAAATTAGTTGGGCAGCAACTTATGGTCAGCAAATAAATCTAAATCAGATTGCCATTTATATAAATCTGAATAGCAGTATTTTCTTTGGTACAATTGAATATAATAAAAGCGGCAATGAGTGCGGTCACTCATATTTATTTATACACCGATATTTAATCAAATTTTGGAAAAAAAATTGTAATGATCCTAATTAATTACTTCATTTTTATTAATTACTCGAGACAGTTGCGATCATGGTACACAAGCGTCCCACCGTAAGTAGAACACTATCGACTTAATCCGAAATCAAAATCCTATAATACATAATGTGTATTATAAACACGTAATATCAAAAATACGGTACTTATTTTACCAACCACTCAGACATACGTTGCTTTTCCGAAGATCCTTTGCTAGATACTCGATGGAGTTATTTAAACTGTCTGCTTCACAAACGACAAAACGACGGTGGTACCTACCCTTGTGGTACCCGTGCAGACGACACGACGAAAAAGCACGCGACTACCGGTGAAAGTAAAAACATTGTCAACTAAAGCATCATACATACGGTACCCTAATTTTTTTAACTATTAAGATCTATCAATTCATATTTTTTATAAAAAATAAACACTAACGAATAATTCGTTACAGCGAATTTACATTAATCCGAATATCAAAAAAAGTTTAGGTTCGGCTTTTTATACATTCTGTATCTATTAATAAAATTGCTTTAAATATGCTATACCTACTGCAGATTCGCGTATCTTTATGTATAATATTCTATATTATATTATATCTACTATCTAGTATATCTACTTGTGATTGTAAACTAGGAAGCCTAAACGACTCGACCTATTCGGATAAAAATTGTGTATATTAGAGTTAAATTGAACCCAGGATGGTTTGAAAATACATTTGAAACCGGTAGATGGCGTTGTGATTGTTTTTTCATAAAAAAATTCTTGAGCAATTGGCAAACTTCACAATTATTCTTCTTCTTCTTCGGCATTAGCTCCCTTGCAAAATTGCCAGTATCATTCATAATAATAATTAGAAAGTTATTTGACATTTGTCATACTAAAATGCACAAAAATGTATGTCAGAATAAATAATTTCTTTCCTCACGGGTAGCTGCAATATTTTTTGTATGTATTAAAATTTTATGGTGAAATGTATGACATTGTAATCATTTTAAACTTAAAAAAGACTGGCCAAGTGCTAGTCGGACTTGCGCACGAAGGGTTCCGTACCATTACATAATATACAACATTAGACACTTTAACAAAAAATATGGTTTATGCTTATGAAATTAAATGGTTTTTTTCATATCTGAGCTGGTTGAATGAAAGGTACATTGCCCCACCATGGTTCAGGCCTTGACGTGGCGGTGGGGCTCAGTAGATAGGGTGAGCCCAGCACCTTGGGCGAAGCTAATTGAGCCGAGGGGGCTCTTTGTGCCCCTCTTATAAGAAGAGGTGACAAAAGAGCAGGGGGCAAGGGGTGAGGATGGGTATCTCACCCCATTGTAGTGTCCCGACGTTGGGAGGGGTGGTGGTGGGACTATGGTGCGGGACAACCCCTCGTCTGGCGTCGGTCCCTTGCGGGACTGACTAGCCGTCGAGGTGCCCTGTTAGCTTAACTGATCCGGGGCACCTCACCAAGGCGGCATTGGTGGCACTCGCTTGTAACACTTAGATGTTACATGGGGCACACATTTTACCACTTTGGAAGTGTCTCTCGCGCAAACTATTCAGCTAAGAATAAAATGGTATTAGAAACCTCAATAATATCATTTTTGAAGACCTATCCATAGATATCCCACACACATTTTGATTGATGTTTTTTGAGTTTCAGTTCTAAGTATGGGGACCCCCAAAATTTATTGTTTTTTTTCTACTTTTGTGTAAAAATCTTAATGCGGTTCACAGAATACATCTACTTACCAAGTTTCAACAATATTGTTCTTAAAGTTTCGGAAAAAAGCGGCTGTGACATACGGATGGACAGACAGACAGATAGATAGACAAACAGACATGACGAATCTATAAGGGTTCCGTTTTTGCCATTTGGCTACGGAACCCTAAAAAGTGACTATTTCAGAAAGAGAGATGGCCAATAGGGATGGAAGACCTATTTGGTATGATTGTCGTGTAAAGCTATCTACATAACTACAGAAAACGCAAAATTGAATTACGTTATTACATGCAATTTTGTACATATTTCCTTCAATTATATGTTTGTGTATCATTATTTGTAATGCATTACTACAGTATAAAAGTACAATTCTATAATAAACGAAGATAGTTTTGTCTCAAAACACGTCGTAAATAAGGTAGGATTTTTAAAAAATATTTTACAATTGTGCCTACGTTGGATTCGTATCTTTGTAAAATACTATAAATGAGATTTATATTAAGTAGGTATATTTCATATTAAGTTAGGTAAGAATAATATACGCGTATGTTCATGAGCTTCCAATGCTGAGATATACGGCAAGTCAAGGTATAAGAGGCAAACGAACAGTCAGAGCCTTATGGTGACTACCGACGCATATTATAGACACCCGCACAACCAGTGGTTATGCAGATGCGTTTCCCTCCTTTTCTCTATCTCCGCCACCCTATGATGAGTCACCGAAAGCTCACAAACCGCACGAGTCACGATAACCTAGCTGTTACTTTAAGCCGGTGTTACTTGAGAGAAAGGTACCACCCCGGTTGTGCCGGCCCAATTCGGCTGCAATGCAGCAATACCACTCGACGGGTTTAATGGGTAGAGCTGCGTCCACCTTACCATCTTTCGGGTGCAGCGAGTCCCACATACCCGCCTGGGGAGTCCCCCCTTCCCCAGCGAGATGCCTCAGAGCATTTCCCGGTGTAAAAGAAAAAAAAGACAGTGGGGATGGTACCTATCTGTACCTATACACACGTACACGCAGCTCAAGCGCATCGATCATCATAATTATCATTCACTTTTGCTGTACCGAAAACATTGGCAAAATAGGCAATGAAAGAAAAGACACTGAAACCTTACTACAGCATCGAACATTTTTTTTTCTTTAACGCCGGGAAATACTCTTAGGCATCCCGCGGGGAAGTGGGTCTCCCCAGGCGGGTATGCGGGACTCGCTGCGCCCGATAGATGGTAAGTGAACGCAGCTCTACCCACTAAAACCCGGCGAGTGCCACCAATGCCGCCTTTGGTGAGGTGCCACGGATTTAATAAACAAACAGAACACCTCGACGGCTTGTTAGTCCCGCAAGAGAACCGACGCAACCTCCACAGAGGGGTTGTCCCGCACCACAGAACAACTCCTGCCAACGTCGGGACAGTACAATGGGGTGAGGTTCCCATTCTCGCCCCCCACCCTCGCTCCTCTGTCCCCTCTTCTTATAAGAGGGGTACAAAGAGCCCCCTCGGCTCAATTAGCTTTGCCCAAGGTGCTGGGTTCACCCCAGGCTACCGAGCCCCACCGCCACGTCAAGGCCCGAACCATGGTGGAGATCGAACATATTTAACCGGATAGAGTAGTAATGTGAGCCATAAAATTCCGAAACTGGTCAGTGATATCACTGACGTAATAGCAATTCAACCAACCAGTGATCTGTATGCACGTCCCATCGGCCAATCATCCATCAATGGCCATCCGTCGACCAATCAGAACACAGAACCGGCGCAACACAAATTTGGCGGAATTTGTTTTCGTGTGTTTGAGTTGTGTGTCTTGTGTTTCAAACACAAGACACACAACTCAAACACATTCGTATGAATATGAATGAATGAAATGAATATTACCGCTCTATTCCGGTTATGTGCTCGATGTTACCCAGGGTGACATCTCGTGTGATCATACATAGCCTATGTATGATCACACGAGATGAACGTAGTAACGGCTTACCCAGAAAATTTATGTAACTAGATATAACTTTGACCATATACCATCAAGTCGTGTGTTGGTTTGCCTACTTCTATGATCTATCATACACATTTAAAAGCTTTTATGATTTTTTCTAGCCACAATGAAACTATTTCTATCAGCGCTCATTTTATTGTATTTATTCATAAACTCCCAAGCGGAAAACGGAACATATACTACAAGATATGATGGAGTGAACTTGGACGAGATTCTCTCCAGCCAGCGACTTCTAACCGGCTACGTTACCTGCCTATTAGATCAAGGTCCATGTACACCAGATGGAAAGGAATTAAAAAGTATGTATAGTCTGATGGCCGGTGGTTGTAATAGCTCAAGTGTGATGATCACTGATTATAATAATAATAATTAAATATAGGAACGCTTTTACACCACGTCAATCTGGTCCCGTGGTAAGTTCTCGAAGAACTTGTGTTACTGGTACCAGACAATGGAAATATTATATTTAATACTTTTATACTATACGTAGGTAACACTGAAAATGTTTAGAAAATGAAAAACGGCATAATGTAGAAAGTTGCCAATACTTTTATTGTTTTTCGAAGTAATCTCCGTTTCTTTCTACACATCGTCGCATTCGATGGAACCACTGAGAAAAGCAGTGGGCCCATTCTTCCTTAGGAGTCTCTTCTATGGCATTTTCGTACGCTTTCACCGCATCTTCAGGGCTCGTAAAGCGAATACCTCGAATTTTATCTTTAGTTCTTGGGAATAAATGAAAGTCGCAGGGCGCCAGGTCAGGACTATAAGGCGGATGACTCATTATCTCGACACCTGCCATAGTCAAATATTCAACAGTCCGTTTTGCGGAGTGCGCTGAAGCATTGTCGTGGTGAAGGAGGATCCTGCTTCGTGGGCGCTGCTGTCGAATTTTTTCCAAGACAACAGACAAACAGCTATTGACATACCAATCTGCAGTAACTGTCCTTCCATCTTCTAGCACAACTGTCGCGAAATGACCTTTTCGACCAAAGAATGAGGCAATCATCTTTTTTCCTTGACTTCTTCCTTTCTTTACCTTAGTTGGCCGATCCTCTAAATCAATCAAAATCAAATCAAATTTTTTTTATTCAAAATAGTACTAATACAGTATCTTTTTGAACGTCAATTGAATCTACCACCGGTTCCAAGGTAAGCCCACTGAGAAGAACCGGCGAAACAAACTCAGTGGAACTAATCTTTTCAAATAATATATTATATTAATAACAATTTTAACATCTTATCTTGAAATGCCCGGGAGGAACGCCTTATTCCCAGGGTGTGGTATCTTCCATGAAATCTTTTACTTTATAATATGCTTTACCACACAAACGTTCTTTAACAACTTTTTTGAATTTTTTTATGGAGAGCTTTTGAACGTTTTCTGGGATCATATTGTAAAAGCGTATACAGTTGCCTTTAAAAGAATTGCTTACTTTCGAAAGTCTAATCATTGGTGCATGTAACCTGTGTCTATTACGTGTATTCCTACTATGAATATCACTTTTCTTACAAAATTCATTTATGTTTTTACGGACATACAGTAAATTTTCTAAGATGTATTGAGAGGTGACAGTCAGAATTCCTATTTCTTTAAATTTTTCTCTCAAAGATGAATAGGGAGGCAACTTGTAAATTGCACGAATAGCCCGCTTCTGCAGCACAAAAATGTTGTTTATGTCGGCTGCATTTCCCCATAAAAGTATGCCATAAGACATAATGCTATGAAAGTAGCTAAAATATACTATTCGCGCTGTATCTACATCAGTAAACTGTCTTATTTTTCTCACTGCATATGCTGCTGAACTGAGTCTATTCGCCAATTTAGCTATGTGGGGACCCCACTGCAGCTTAAGATCTAGAGTTATTCCTAGGAAAACTGTGGAGTCCACCAATTCCAAGTTTTCACTGTCTAAGAGTACATTTGTTTGCAGTTGCTTAACATTTGGCAAGGAAAATTTTATGCATTTAGTTTTTTTACTATTTAAATGCAAGTTATTAACGCTAAACCAATGTACCATTCTCGAAAGTGTGTTGTTTACCTCGTCATAATTAGTTTCTTGTCGTTTGATTTTAAAAATAAGTGAAGTATCATCAGCAAACAACACTACCTCTTGACTATCTTTAACTAGGTAAGGTAAATCGTTTACATAAATTAGAAAAAGAAATGGACCTAGAATGGACCCCTGTGGGACCCCCATCTCTATTTTAGTCCCGGATGATCTTTTACCATTTATCTCGACCTTTTGAGTCCTGTTTTTAAGATAGGAATTCAAAAGATCCAGTGCCGTACCGTCTATCCCATAGTGGCGTAATTTCCTGATCAAGGTCTCATGCTGTACACAATCAAACGCCTTGGATAAGTCGCAGAAAACTCCCAAAGCATCACGTGACTCCTCCCAGGCCTCATAAATGTGGTCAATTAAGTTAACGCCAGCGTCTGTTGTGGAGAGACCCTTTCTAAATCCGAATTGTTTTTTGTGCAGTAACATATTGGTTTCAAAGTAATATAGTAACTGATTTAACATAATTTTTTCAAAAATTTTACTAAATGAGGGGAGTATTGATATTGGTCGAAAATTTTTAACATCTGATGTACTGCCAGATTTAAAAAGAGGCAAGACTCGACTATGTTTCATTAAGTCAGGAAAAACGCCACTATCAATACATTTATTAAAAATTGTTGCTAGATGGGGTGCAATTACATCAACTATGAGCTTAGTGACTTTTACAGATATTCCCCATAAATCTGGGGTACTTTTATTGTTTAATAAGTTAAATGCATTTAAAATATCTTTGGGTCCTATCTCTTTAAACTTAAAGTTAGCTTCACATTGTTTGACATTGGTTTTAAGCAATGATTCGGCAATTGCAGGACATGAGATTAAATTTTTTGTAGTCGAAATCGGGATGTCAGAAAAGTATTTTTCAAATACTGTCGCAACTTCCTCGTCAGACTCAATTATTCTATTTTCAATATTTAAATTAAATTCAGAGCTACGACTACCCACTCTCCCAGTTTCATCCTTTATTATGTTCCAAGTAGTTTTTATTTTATTTTTTGCGTTTTTAATTTTTTCCTTAATATAAAGCGATTTGGCCGCGATACAAACTTGTTTGAATGTTTTTGAATATATTTTGACATACTGCTTAAATGATTGATTTTGATTGTATGTGCGTTCTTGGTAAAGGTCATATAATTTGCGTCTACTATTGTGGATTCCTGCTGTTGCCCAATCATTAAAGCCCTTTTTATTTGTGGAACTGACTGTTTTAGAAGTAAAAATGGCTTTAAAATGTGTATTAATTAATTTAAACAATTCACCAAAAGCGAAATCTGGACTTTTGTTATCTTTCAAATATGTAATATTGGCCATTATACTACTCCTAAATTTCTCAATACGTCTTACATTCACAGGAACAAACACATTATTTTTGTTACAATTTTTACTATTAGAACTTATAAGGAATTCAGCTAATTGACCACAGTGATCAGAATTCAACTTGTTGATAATTTCTTTGTGGACAGGAGTTAAATTACTAAAAATATTATCAATACATGTAGCTGTAGAACTACAAATTCTTGTTGGTTCTGAAAATAGATTAGTCAGATTATATGATTTTAACAATGATGTGAATCTAACTGTGGTGGAAATATTTTCTAGTAAATTAATATTAAAGTCACCACAAATTAGTATGGGCTTGTTAGACCCACATATTTTAGTTAATAATTCTTCCATGATTTTCTCAAAAGAATCATATAATCCATTTGGAGGTCTGTATACTCAAATAATAAGGCGCTCCATCTCTATACAGGCTATTTCAATAGTACGCTCAGCAGAGAGGCCCACAATATTCGTACGTTCCTTAAATTTTATTTCATTTTTAATAATTATTAGTGAGCCACCTCTTATGGCTTTTTCTCTACTGAACGAACTTGCCACCTGGTGCTCACTGAAGCTGAACATAATTTCATTTTTTTTTAACCAATGTTCGGTAATACACAGTATGTCTATATTGTAGTTTTTTAAGAACAATTCAATTTCCAAGTCTTTGCCTAACATTCCTTGTAAGTTTTGATGCACCAGGTTAAATGAGTACAATTTTTTATTTAATTTCTTTACATTGATTTGTTCAATATTTTTATTTAATATATTATTATTATTATTACTAATTAATGGGCTAGAGATTTCCTCTATTGTCTTATACTCTAGTTTAAACTATTTGGAACGTATTCCAAATTTGTAAAATTGTATGTTTTATTATCACACTGTTCAAATAAAACAGTGGTCGGATTAGCCAAATACTTGGCTGGACTTAAAGATAAAAAATATAATAGCGAGGCTGCTATTTGTCGCTTATAAAATTTTGATAGGTAATACCTATCAGATGTCAGATTGTTACAATTATTATCATTTAAAATGTTGTTAATGTCAATTATATTTATTATGTTACTTTTATTTTCATTAAGTAAAATACAGTTATTGTTACATGCACAGTGTAACAGGCTATTTAATTTTAGTCTAATTTTATTCTCCTGTGGCAACTTGTCTGATTTAATGTAGGGAAATGTGAATAGAAATACCCTCTCAACATTGGGTAAACCTGAAAGATTTTCTATATATTTAGCAAGTTGTTTCCCGTTCACACCTCCCCTTCTCCCAACTATAATTACAATGGTTGTATTTGGACAATGTGTGGCATTTAAAATCTTATTTACAACTTGATCAAAGGATGCCCCCGGCATACAAGTATTAGTCAATTTTTGTCCTTCGTACAACCTGTGTAACAACACACCAACCTCTTGGCCTATCTCATCACTATATAAACTAATAAACTTATTTGTGGTGGCTGGTGGTACAGTTTTTATAAATGATTTGTTAAAGGGGTCAGCATGCACCTCCAAGCTTGGACCCGTGTAAGTTTGACCTATACTTTGCGCTGAGCGTTTCACAGTTGAACATATGCATTGAGAGTTGCGACTCAATAAAGACTCAACCCTGTCCTCATTGTAATGGCATATGTCCAGCAAACCACTCAGAGCTGATATATGTCCCGCTATTTCTTTCTGGGCTATTTCATATTTACTGGATATTATTTGTAATTGACTATGGAGTTCAGAGATTTCAGCTTGAAGGCTGCAAACATCTGCCTCATAGTTACATTTAACATTTTCCAATTCCATTAAGGAATTGGAATACTGGTTTGTTATTTTTATTTTATTTTGCGATAATTTACTAACTTTATTAATAATTCTTTTGTTTTTTAAAAGAAGTTCCTGTGTTTTTTTCATGGATTTTTTTATTTTAATATATTTTTTTAATTTATTTTTACTGTGAAAAGAATAGGAAGGCACCGTATCATCAGTCAAATCTATAGTGGTAATGTTCATGGGGGTGATGATATCAGCTACTAGGCACGGTTCCCTCCCAATCAGTTCATCATATAAGTTTTGAGTTGTTGTGACTTCTTTCTGACGTGTAAGCTCTTCTAATTCAGTAATACGGTCCTGAGCTTCTTCCAGCCTGCATTTTAATGTAGCCGAGTTCCTCAGTGACTCTTCATACTCATGTCGGCATTGGTCAAAACTGTCTACAATGCTTTGTAGATCTTGGTTTTGGTGAGCGACTTTATTATAATCCTCACTTAATTTACTTAATTCAAATTTCAAGTCTGTATTTTTTTGTAATACTAGTAGCATTTCTTGTTCGTTATCGTTCCGTTCAGAGAGCAACAGTTCATATTGCTTTTTATATTTTTTTAATTCCTGGAGAGCCAGGCGAAGTTGTTCTTCTGTCTGGCGGGCCAGGTTTGCTCGGGTCATCATTTTGTTTATATATAAGAAGAAACAGGCAATGGAAAATAATGAAAGATAATAAAATAAATAGCTGGCGTCAACTAACACAGCCCAGTCCTCCCTATAAGTCCCAGCTACTCAACACTTTTAGATGGTTAAGTGTATGCGCGGTGTATAGTGGTCACGCACGCTCGAGTAGGGTGAATAAGATGTTAATGGATGAATCTGAGATGTATCAATATCGCAAGCTATAAATCAATATAGATCTACGGTGCAATTCTGAACTGAAGCTTATGACGGAAATTTATACCTAGTGAATATTTCCAACTACTAGGTACGTCTAATACTACTAGGTAGGACTAATTAAATATAAAGTACTACTAATTTAAATGTGAATAGGCGTAAAAAACTTTTAATTTAAAATGTTACCGTTACCTTGACAGTCGGTATGAAGTTGGATATATTCCTTTACAAATACACAAGAACTGGTTGTGGGCACAATATTTATCTCTTAGTTGAATGTTACATTGATAATGTTTATTTTTATATTATTAGAGCAAGCTTATTTACATTAAAAATATATTTTTAGAATATTATAATTGGGAGAACTTTAGTTTGACGTCTTAACTCTAGTGTTGCCACAGTCGAAAAAAAAAAAAAAAAAAAAAAAAAAAAAAAAAAAAAAAAAAAAAGGAAACACCCACTGAGCTGATTGTCTTTTGGTTTCGGGTTCGTAGCAATATATCCAGCTTTCATCACCTGTGATGATGTCAAATACAGCATTTGAGTTACCGCCGTTGAACTTATCTAACATTTGGCGACACCAGTCCATGCGGAGGCGTTTCTGGTCGTCGGTTAAAATATGGGGAATCCATCTGGTACAAAGCTTCCTGACGCATAAATGTTCGTGTAATATTTTTTGAACTTGACTCATACCAATTCCTAGGCTTGCCCGTATTTGCTGATAGGTCACTCTCTTATCTTCCTCTATCATGCGTCGCACAGCACTGATGTTATCTTCAGTAGTCGCTGTTAAAGGACGTCCCTCACGCGGATCATCACTGAGATTGCTACGTCCACGCTTAAATTCGTTAAACCAATTTTAAATAGTGGCACGAGATGAGGCTTCATTAAAAAATGCTAATCGCAGCCTATATATAGCATAGCTTTGTTGTTGAGTAAGCCCACAACGAAAGTCATAATAAATCATTGACCGAAAAATTTCTCGCGTTATGTTCATTTTCACGTGTAACAAGAGTTTTAGATTAGCCGCCAATTCACAAAAACAAATGACAAATGAATGCAATATACTACATTAGGTTACCAAAGAGTTCTAAAATTGAAATTCAAAAAAAGTTTTAATTTTCAATGTTTCTAACTGGCCAGTTCTAAACATTTTCAGTGTTACCCACGTACATAATATATTTAAGATTTTTATTATATTATGCACATATGTAATACCCATCCATGACCCAGGAAAACAGAAAACTTTTTTTGTTCCCTGGCGGGATTCGAACCCGCATCCTCCGGCTTGAGCGGCTTGAGCGCCAACGCGCTAACCATTGAGCCACGGAGGTCGCCGATTATTATACGTTTGTATCCCGCCAGGGGAATATATCTGTACCGGGGTAATATAATATATCTAATAATATCAACCTGTATATTATGTCCCACTGCTGGTCACGAGTCTCCTCGTCTTAATCAGGCGAGGACTCAGAGGAGGGTGTTGGGCTACATATTCACCGATGCGCTGTCCCAATGCGGGCTGGTGAACTTCACACACCTTCAAAGACTTTTAATCTCATCAGGCACGGAGGTTTCCTCACGATGTTTCCTTCACCGGTGAGCAAGCGATGGTCTCATGTTCAGGTGTACATAGAAATGTGCATTTCAAGGCATCACAGAGGGCCAGGATTGAACCCGGACCTCTCACTCAAGAGACGGAGCCCATACCCACTAGACCACCGTCACTCACCGGGGTAATGGACGTGTTTTATTTATTTTGTACTTTAATTTCTCCTACTCGTTTGTCAAATTCTAATACTGTTACAAAGTGTATAAGGTCGGGTGGCGTAGTAGCAGGTATGATCGTGGGTTCTAATCACGCCGAATCTGTACTGCGGTCGTGGATGTGTCAAGACGTGTATGTTTGTAATGTTATAATGTTATCATTGTTTATTTCTTCTTTTATTAAGAGATACACTTTAATCTTATCAATATTAATTACTTACGCAATTAATTCAAGCGCCTTATATGCATGGCTTAGCAATTGTACAGATCTGAATAACGAGGTTGAAGCGATGAGGCAAATATTTTCTTTCTTCATCATCATCATCATCACCATCAGCCTCGTCAATCGACACTTTTCTTCTTTTATAAATTAACAATAACAAAATAACGTACTGTACACTAAAAACATATTTGCTATAAATTACAAAGAACCTAAAACTAAAACCCTTAAAAAATATAATATAATAACTTAAGTATATTAATAAAAAGGAGTCCCTTTAGACAAGGTTCCGAAGATACTGGCAGCGTTTCCCCTTTGAATAGCTAGACTAATTCTTTGTCCGAGGTAGCTGCCAGCTCTTCGTTCTCCTGTGATGTCGACTAAAATTTTTGTTATTTCCTTAAAGAGACCTAGACCCCTGTATTTGCATATTTTAGCTTTTTCAGCCGCTTCACAAGCCGCACCAGCTCTATTGTTGGTTCCGTGTAGATGGGAAGGGGCCAGTGTGTCTGAACAGGTTGCATCCCACACCAGCACCCGGCCAATCTTCCATGGAATCAAACTCATACCGTCCGGTCTCTTGCCATCGTTTTTTACAATACCAGTCGGCTCAAGTAGACTTGGCACGTTGACGGTGGCAAGGGACCGGCGTATGATATCGTTGAGTGCAGCATGTCTCGAGAAGCGGCCTGCATTTTTTTGGCATGACAGTCCGTGATGTCCTAGCTTGTCGACATCACTGCCACTGTATATAACCTGTATGTAACCTATATAATATAATTCTGTTTGTATGTGTGTGTATGTCCTAAGCGACTGGGCCTATTTTGATGGAATTTTTTGTGTTCAATATTTTCTACAGGACAACGTATATCGATTCCACTAGTATTCTATAAAAAGACCATACATATTATATTCCTTTTCTTGTATTATGTTCTAAAGCAAATCGCATAATATTTGAATTAACATCAATGACTTATCATCGAGTTTTTTTCTCATATGACAACTATTAACCCAAATTTGACGACCTCTGTGGCTCAATGGTAAGCGCGTTGGCGCTCAATCCGGGGGTTTCGGGTTCGAATATCGCCAGGGAACAAAAATATTTTCTGTGTTCATGGATGTGTATTAAATATGTGTTTTATATAATAAAAATCTTAAATATATGTATAGTATTAAAGTATTCAATATATTTCCGTTGTCTGGTACCCGTAACACAAGTTCTTCGAGAACTTACTACGGGACCAGATTGACGTAGTGTAAAAGCGTCTATAGATATTATTATTATTATTAAAAATTAAAAATGCTTAAAATACTGCATTGCACACTTTTAATATACTCCTTAAAATATTATATTGCCTCAATAAAATATCGAAATTTACAGAAGATCTGCCAGACGCCATAGATAATGATTGCAAGAAATGTAGCAGAAAACAGCGGGAAGGCTCCGAAATAGTGATGCATTATATCATCGATAACAGACCTGAAGATTGGGAGAAACTTGAGCTAAAGTAAGTGATTAAGAATCAAATATTAAGAAGATAGATTATGAAGCTAGGTTATGAAGCTAGGTTATGAAGCTAGGTTATGAAGCTAGGTTATGAAGCTAGGTTATGAAGCTAGTTTATGATGCTAGATTTTGAAGCTTTAGACTGTAAGAAGAATTTTGAAAGTTGCACAAGTAGAAAAAAGAGGAGAGGTATGTAACTGTTTAACCTAACATTGTCATGTAAAAATTCCTTTTTACATGACAATGTTAGGTTGTGTTGTGTAAGAGGAAAAACATGGAAGCTTACAAGAGATAGGAAAGGCCGAAGAAGATTGGATGGAGAGTGTGAAATGTAACGGAAAGAGTAACGAAAGAAATAGTCAACTTATAATAGACATATTAGAAAAAGGCAACCATTGCGCTTTTACTAAGCAATAGAATATTGTATGAGAATACAGACAGCAAGAAAATATTTAAGTATTCCGTGCTAGCGCAAACGTCTAATGTACATTTTAATAGCAATAAAAACATTTTACAAAAAATTAAAACCGACTTCAAAAATACTAAACAAAAAAGTAATAAAATAACTGTTTCTTTAATTTTTGTGCTTACAATTTATAGTCAACTTAATCTTCTACTAATGTACAAACTTTCGTTTACCACGTCATTATAGTTGCTTTTTGAGTCGGTGTCAGCCAAGGTAGGTAGGTAGGGTACAGCAATAAATACGACACCGACTCCAAAATTAACTATAATGACGTGGTATACGCAAAGTTTGTACATTAGTAGAAGATTAAGTTGACTACTAGTATTTGAAGTCGGTTTAATTTTTTTGTAAAATGTGTTTATTTCTTAACTTTTAGTGATTCCTAAATTCGTCGTCTTGGCGTTCATTGAAGGAGGCCTATGTTCAGCAGTGGACGGATAAAGGACGATGATGATGATGATGATTATGATGACCGCGACATACTATGGTAGGCTACCAAAGCATCCTATACAATTGCTACATCGACAAGTAATAAAATGAGCATATCAGCATATCGTCGAGGTAAAAGAAATCAACAAAATAGGCATTATTGAGAATAACTAAAAAACGGCTTGTCAGATCTTAATAAAATGTTATGGGACCAAATTGGAAGCACCAACTTTCAAACAAAAAAATAACCATCGAAATCTATTCACAAACGGCGGAGTAATCGTGTCACATACATACAAAAAAAAACCTCCTCTTTTTTTGAAGTCAGTTAAAAATTTATAGCATGTTAGGCTATTCTCACTACATAGGCACTATTGAGAATAGATATTGCACGATTTATAAGCGAAGCGTTCTATTCTTGACATGTAAAAAACATTGGTTGTCTGTAAAGTTTTATTGTTACGATTGTTTTTTTTTTGTTATTGGGACGATATTTTAACGTGACAACGTCTTATCAAAACGCAAGCGTACAATTAGCGTAACGAGACAATGATCATAACGGGACAATGAGTGCAACGGGACATTTTTGTTCAGCCGGCGTTCATCGATTTATTAGACGTTGTCACGTCAAAAAGCAGTTTGATTGAAACTGAAATTATAATTTTGTTATTAATATCGCTCATTACTCATTAGGTTAATATGAGTGCACGTACCTATATCAAGTCAAATTATCTGTCCGGAACATAAAATATATTGAAATAACAATTATTTATATTTTTAACATAGTAAATAATAACATTAAAAATAATCCTCCCGCGACGGGCAACGAATGGGGGTGCGTAGGAGGTGCTACTTAATGCGCCTCCAGTAACGCCCCTGTCTTCGTGTCGGGCTCACGATGGGAACCTGGACCCAGTATGACACGATGTCGCGTGGACTGCCTAATAGCGGCCGGGTAGTCCTCCCTTACGAGGAGTAGTCTGGCCTTTGCCGAGCCCAGCCTGTCGCTGAGGTGACCCTGTTGAATGCCAATCCGGGACCCTCAAAATGCGGCTGAAGGCGCTCGCGGTGGTTTTAGTTTACGGGTAGGGCACTCCTAGGTGCGAGTCCCACATAGGGTCAGGATCTACCGGAGATCCTGGCTACATGCGTAAAAAGCATTTCCCTGAGATAACAAAAAAAGGCCTTCGAAAAAAAGGCCAATTGCTCAATTTTATTGTGGAAAAAAATGGAAAATGAGATTATCAGTGCACTCTATTTTCCAAACTTTTATTATTTTAAAATGTTTTAGATACAATGCAGACGGCAGCTACAAACGAAAGTACTTGGCAAGTAAAGAAAAAAACATTTCCCGTGAAGAGGGAAAGGATGAGAAAACTAATTCTATTGAAAAAGAAAATTAAAATGATGAGACAAAACTAATTGTAACTAGTACATTGATATTGGCTTGAAAGTCGCTATTAAAATTTGGGAACGCACTGTGTCTTCATTATACGTTTTCCAAATTTTCTACACGGCACACAATTCAGTGTGTAATTTACCCTAGGATTGCGCTGTCCCCACGCTCCCGCCTGTTGGGGTATTACAATCCTTGTATTCCTGTTTGTTTGTCCCGTGAAACAGCTTTGCTGTGTTTCGGAGAGAAGGACAAGACAGGCAGTGTAATTACTGGCACCGAGACTTAACATCTCAGTCTCAGAATAGGCAACACATAAATGAATTGCCTGGGCCAGATCCAGATAAACTAGGCTATTTTTATGGGTGACGTCGACCACTTACCATCAGGTGGCACGTCACATAAAAATGGTAGAGCCGAGACTTAACATCTAAGTCTCAGGCCTATCCTGAGACATAAGATGTTGACACACATGAATGAGTGGCCTGGGATGATAATGATGATGATGATGTTTAAGTTCATGGGCGATGCGGATCACTTACTATCAGGTGGCACGTCGGATAGTTTGCCCATTCAAGTTACATACTATAAAAGCTCTAGCAGAGAAATACATTATCAATGTCAATCTATACAAAAATCAACCAATTTTACCTCCCTGTAAAACTGTAGTGACTAGGGTGAAAAAATTACACTGAGAAAGTGTCTACGTAATTTGACTTAGAAGATTTTGAACAAAGTGACAATGAGTATATACCAAATTTCGATATAAACTTCTGTTTTAAATTTATATTTTAACAGTTAATATGTATAATCAAACATGATGCATTTGCAAAGAAAGACACAAAAAAAACTATAGGAAAGGTAACAGGGATCAGATTTGCCTACTATGGGGTTTTTGAAGCCAGTGAGTTGCAGTTTCTAGCAAACTTTAATTAATTATAATTCCAGACTTCCTACCTTGTTGTGTTTTAGCGTCTAACCCCCAAATACTCAAACAAATCTCAATTCGTGTTGTCCCTCTTTTTTCTTTGAATCTGACACGTCGTAGCATGAGTTTAAGTACGTCTTAAATTTGAGATTCGTTTGAGTATTTGGGGGTAAGAGATATGTATAGACGATAATAGTTAAAATCATTAATTCGTTCAAATTCCACTCAGAACATTTATTCAAACATCTTGTTTTAAACTGTACAAGTTAGTTTGTTTCCTTAAAAAAACACCCACCTAATGATAAATAAATAATATTATTATGTTGTATTAAATGGTAATAGCTATCGCCGGCGACAGTATCAAGATGTATTTATTTATTTATTATTTAAAAAAAAGCGCGTGCATACACAGTACACGTCATTTATTTATTTATTTATTTACGTCATGTCAGAAGTGAAACTTATTTGGCAAACTAATAATTTTTAAATCTCGTTTATATTTATACTCATCTAAAGCTTTAAATTTCCGAGACTTTCGATGCGATGTTTGCTCTATTTCAATCTCTCTCCCTCGATCTGTCTCACTCGCTTGCTCCCTACTCTCACCCCATGGCTATGTGCTTCATGCTACGTTCGCTCTTTCTCAATCGGTCTCAATCACTCCCTCCCTCTTCTTGGACAAAAACGTTACATATTTTCGTGACGTTTCATCCGTAAAAAAATTACCCTCATGCGCGCAATGAAGTTTCACTTCAAAAATGTGCCTGATTTGTGAAAAATTATGAAATTGAAGAGTTGAAAATATTTTAAAGTCTAGAAAACGGCATGACAAATCTTTATTCAAAAATCCTTAATTTAAACCTTATTATATATATATATATTATATTCGTAAGTGAGAAAAATCCAAAACATAAATCACTTTTAATTTTAAAACATATCTACCTATAGGCAGGTACCTAATGTTTTAAAATATTTTAAGTCTTACTTTCACTATAGAACAGATTTATGTAGTCATCATTTCTTTTCAACTATAGGAGCAAATAAGCTTGAGTCAGTGGAATGATTCTGGTCAAAGTCAGATTCTTTCAATCAAATATGGTAATATGTCATCTCAGAATCTGACAATGACCAAAAGCTATTAAGCGTAAGTCCCTTTTTAATGCTTTTGACCACGTGCCGGTTGCCGGGTAGCCGGCGCCGGGTATCCGGGCAACCGGCACGTGTGTAAAGGGACTAAGGTGTAACTTTATATTAATTGACATTACATTCATATCAGACATATAATATATTAATGGATATCAGCCTTATGTGACGGGTATCTGCAGATAGAGAGCGCAGACTCGTTCAAGCGTTCCGCGTTCGCACGATTCTTCTAAAACGGACAGATTAATGGACACTTAACGACATCCATAGGGGTGTCTACAAGTACTAGTAGGGGATTTACAAGTACGTCTAAATGTTCTGCATTTAAATTGTTAAGGCAGACTCACAGATGCTTTCAAAACGTCTGCTGAGTGGATGTGTGAATACAATACAAGAGGTAAGGAATGCATAGCGCGAATATATATATATATATATATATATATATATATATATATATATATATATATATATATATATATATATTTGAAAAGATTAGTTCCACTGAGTTTGTTTCGCCGGTTCTTCTCAGTGGGCTTACCTTGGAACCGGTGGTAGATTCAATTGACGTTCAAAAAGATACTGTATTAGTACTATTTTGAATAAAAAAAATTATTTTGATTTTGAACGATTGAACGCGTAAACGCTTTACACGTGCGCGATTGATCCCCAACTAAACTTAAATCACATAGTACATTCGGATATACAGATACATAGAAGTAATTTATTAATTAATTTTTTCCATAGCATATCTCTTCACTTTGACTTTTACGCCAGGCATCGCATATCTTTTGCTGATAGTAACAATTTCTGGTTCCCCTATAGCTTTGAAATGTGGTTTATCCTTCTTCATCGGTTTTATCTCTGGCAATATTTGTACGGCAGATCTGAAAAAAAAAAATTTTTTAAAAATTGGTCTGGTAAGAGTAGCTATTATTATTTTGTGCCTACATGGTTTTTATTGTACAGACGACGCCACCTCGAGTTTTACACTTTGTACTACTAAAAATTGAACGCAGCGAAACGTGCGAGAGGGTGCAATATATATTCTTGTTGTTTCGTCTCACTTACGCGGTACACCCTCGAGTAGTGGGAAACAGGCGAATGAATTTAACAATACGATAATAACATCGCGCGAGACACAATGACGTCATAGATAAGTTTAAGTAAATTGTCTGTCGATTATTGAAGTCGTCCTTTAATAATAATATACATTTTCTTTAGTGTATAAGACTATAATATAATGCGGGGTTCTTTGGCACTATTATAGAATATAATAGTGCCAAAGATAGATAGATAGATAGAACTACAAAATATGTAACTTGGGTAGGTGTAATTTGGTATAAAATTTAAATAGTATTCGGTACTATTTTATATAATTTTTATAATTTTACTCCAATATCTGATCCAAAATTTTGCTTATACTCAATAGGTGTAACTTCTACAATTGTGACTTCTACAAAAGGTGAAATTTGGTGCGTCTGTATGTTTTTATTGCATATTAGGCAAACGAACAGTCAGATCACCTGCATGTTATTATTATAAAAAATCTGTATTACATTTCTTTAAAAAAAAATATAATTGGCGCGCGTTGTCTAAGTTACGGAATATTTGCACATGTTTGTACAGATCAGTATAATATTTTTTTTTGTCAACTGAGCGACGAGCAAAAGTTTAAACAAAATACATACAAATTACTTACTAAATACTTTAAACAATAAACATTATTGAATAGACGGGGTACATATTAAAATATAAAGTTAAGGGCCCCTTATCCCAAATTGTTGTTTCTAGATCGAAGTGTTTTCATAGAAGTCGTCATTTTAAAATAATAATAAAAAAAATAGGGTATAGATACATCTTTGATCTAGGGATTTTTTTGGATAAAAATACAATATTTAACATTTTACATGATCAAAAAAAATTCTAAAGTAACGTCGATTTTAAAAGCAAATTGAGTAGTATGAGACTTCGGGTAACTCAATTTTAATGAAACTTTTACGTTTAAATTGCTAAACGGGATGACGTGGAAATGATTGGATAGATCTTTATTATGTCACTTTAAAAATTTTTGAAAAATAAAAAACGATAAAAATGGCTCTCGCGCATCGCACCACGTCGCGCCAGTACCCAGCCGGGCGTCATCGAAGTAGGACCTGTGCCGCTTTTGCTCGTGACTACGTTGTTACCGCGCATTTTATATTATTACGTCTAAATAAATAAGACGACACAGTGTAAATAATATAGCTACTTAATACTTACTAACAATTGTTGTTCTTAGTTGTAATTAGTTTGCAATACAAAACCTTTAATTGGTGTAAATAAATAGATACTTGAGTTTGTGTAGTACCTAGTTATTTAATTGAAATGGCGAATAAAAAAAGTAAAATAAGGAAAAAGAATCTTAATACAGTTTTATCACAAACTAGCTGTTGCCCGCAGCTTCGCCCGCGTTAACTTAGATATACAACCATATACGCATTGATGATAATTATTTATCTATGGACGGGCGTAGGACTTTATTTTATAATATGTAGTGATTAATACCGTATTTTTGTGAATAGCTTTTACATTACCGCTTTATAATTGGCAATTTTTTAAAGTATTAAAATGGATATAGGTAGTATGTTATATTTAACTAATGTAGACATATTATGCCATCGCGGACTTTTCAGTATTCATATTTAGGATACACAATTCTACCATACATTGATACAATAATAATTAATTCGGAACCGGGCCCGGCTAAGGTGTATAATAATGTAGTACATTATTTTGATCTATCTGTTAGGGTTCATCCAGCGTTTGCAATGTAAGTGCAAAAAATGTGCTTATTTATGACATCACATCAGAAACTTCTAAAATTATGAGTGTTTGTCTACTATATTATGCATTTACCTATTACCTTCCTCTTGAATCATTCTATCTATTAAAAAAACCGCATCAAAATCCGTTGTGTAGTTTTAAAGATGTAAGCATGCATACAGTCAGACGCGGGAAGCGACTTTGCTTTATAGTTTATACTATGTAGTGATGTCTTCTTCCAGAAATTGTTAACACTTGAAGAATTCAAATTGTCCGACAATAAAGAAAATGAGGAACCTTCATCACAAAATATTTCTGAATTGCAATCATTTCCTAGCCCCCTACCCACAGGGCAGTGTCGTGAGGATTATGGCCTTGACCCTCTTCTCAGAGGAGACCCGTGTCTAACATTAATCGATGATGTATGGGTCGATGAAAATGAACCTGGACCTAGCATACGACAACTAAATTTTGTTGAATTTTAAAACAATTAAAACAATTAATATAGTATAAAAGAATATGTTTGTCTACAATTTTTTAATCTCCTACAAGCATTCTTAGAATGATTGATTTTTTTATAGCTTAGGCCTTAGGGGGACAAACGAGCATTCAGAGCCTTAGATGACTACCGACTCCCATAATAATAATAATATCTAAGGACGCTTTTTGCACCACGTCAATCTGGTCCCGTGGTAAGTTCTCGAAGAACTTGTGTTACCAGTTGTGTGTTACCAGTACCTTGTGTGTTAGTACTAGACAATGGAAATATATTTAATATTTTATACTATACACATATTTGAGGTTTTTTATTTATAATACACATATTTAACACACATCCATGAACCAGGAACACAGAAAACTTTTTGTTCCCTGGCGGGATTCGAACCCGCAACCTCCGGCTTGAACGCTAACGCGCTAACCATTGAGCCACAGAGATCGTCCTCGTAAACATCCACACAAGAGATAATGCAGATGCATTACCCTCCTTTACCCCATCCCCTGCAATGGGACACCGGAAACTCATACACCGCAAGAAACGCGACAGCATAGGTGTCACTTGACGCCATTATCATGTGAACGAGAGGTACCCCTAGGGTCGTGCCGGCCCAATTCGGCTGCAAGCAGCATGGCACTACCTTTTAGACCTATGTAGCTAATTCATCCTTCCTAATCCTTACTAATATTATAAATGTGAAAGCATGGATGTTTGTTACGCTTTCACGCGAAAACTACTTAACCGATCATCATGAAACTTTGTACACATATTCTTGGAGGTATTAGAAGTAACATAGGATACTTTTTATAAAAAAAAAAACTAAAGAGAGGTGTCAAGGGACACCCGGATGGATCGAAGTTCCTTTCGATTAATTAGTGAAGAAATAAAACTATCTTATCCTGCGCAGACGAAGTCGCTGGCACCAGCTAGTATTTCAATAAATCCAAAACTAGATAACTATAACAACAACAAGATTTTGTTATGCATAATTATTAATTATCACATCTAAGAATAATTCGAGCATAGTCAATCTACTGCATATTCGTATACTATGGCATGCTTGCCGGCCGTGGTAGGTCACCGGAGTTCATATAAAGACATCTCCCGCGCAACGCAAGTGCAAACCGATTCGGTGCGTTAAATACCTATAGTTTTGGGAGAAGGGGCCCTTAATTGTGATTGGCCAAGGAGCTGATGCCCTGTCCCTACCGCACTTTACGTGTTTGCATTATTATACATTAAATTATGTAGATTGTAAAACTTGAGTTGGCGTCGACTGTACAACTTCCCTTAGCGTGACCAAAACCAACTTATAACATTATATTTGTTATTTAAAGTGTGTAACAGTGTATTCAACGTAAATAAATTTTCTTCTATTCTATTCTATTAGAAAAACCTTGTAAACTACCTACTATGCCAGAGAGGGAATTTTTAGTAAGGATAAAACTAAAATCTACTACTATCTAAACTCAGATCATGTTTCTTATTAGCGCACCGACCAAGTCATCAAGTATCATCATCATAATTAGCCTATTTATGTCCACCATTAGTTGTTTCAATCATCCCACCACGGTTCAGGCTTTGACGTGGCGGTGGGGCTCAGTAGCCTAGGGTGAGCTCAGCACCTTGGGCGAAGCTAATTGAGCCGAGAGGGCTCTTTGTACCCCACTTATAAGAAGAGGGGTAAAAGAGCAGGGGGCAAGGGGCGAGGATGGTAACCTCACCCCATTGTACTGTCCCGTTGGGAGGGGATGTCGAGGTGCCGTATTTGTTCATTAGATCCGGGGCACCTCACCAAAGGCGGCATTGGTGGCACTCGCCGTGTTTTAATGGGTAGAGCTGCGTCCTCTTACCAGCTTTCGGGAGCAGCAAGTCCCACATACCCGCGTGGGGAGACCCACTCCCCCCCGGGATGCCTCAGAGCATTTCCCGGCGTGAAAAAAGAAAATAAAAGTAGTTTCAATCAGGCCCATGGCTTATACTTTTGCTATATACTATTCCTATGTAAAGTATACCTTTTTGAAATTGGAATATCAGAATATCTTACATGGGAATTTATCCCAGGATGCGCTGGACCCTGTCGAGGCTGTCGTACCTGGTGAGGAACAGCTTCCACGCGACCGGATCGTAGGCCATCATGGAGGCAACTACCTTCCCCGCCCTTTCCTTCTCATCTTCGGAGCACTTCTTGCAATCTTCTTTTAATGCTTGCACGAGGATATCTTAGGAAAGGTCCAGAGTCATCAATCATCGAACATTCGTGTTTAAAGTGTTAGTGTTGGCATTAATATGATAATAACCGCTAATACGAGTTTTAAAGCTATTTTTATATAATACAAGATAAAGATACTGCCAAAAAAGTATGAATGAATTTATTATACCAGTAGCGGGTTCAAAAATTTTCAAGTTACAGGCTGTACAGTTTGCTGGCCTTTTTTTAAACCGTCATGCAGAAATCTTTGTAATTTCTAAGAGGTAGCATATAAACAATTTCTTCCCTTTTGCCGCTTCCAAAAATCTGCAGCCCTACTCAGCTGCTGGTGATTGGTAAATCCTCCACTGAGTTAACCCTAGGCTTGGCAGGCAACTCCTCCGTGCGTTGCCTATCACGATATATGGGATAGTGCGCGAATAGACAATGTTCGTCCTGCCATTCTAAAAAATCTAATAATAAATCGGCAGCATGGCAAGCAGACCTTCCACCCATTAAATATTCAACCAACAATACATCTAAACGCTATATATACTATACCCCTTAAAATTTGTATCATATATTTATCTAATAAACCGTCACAAAATTGAATTTGGAACGTTACCGCCTTTGTTATTGGTCGATTTCATTTGTGTGACGTCACTTGCATATTAATTCCTTGCACATGTGAGATATTATGAGATTTCCAGTAGTAAAACGGCTTTTCAAGATGTGTTCACTGGTGATCATGATGATTATGTATCCAGTTTTAGTAAATCCTATTCTGTCATTCATAGATTTAATTTATTAATGTTAATTTGGTCATTAATTAATGAAAGGCATCACTTTTATGTGGACTAAATACGCACTTCAGCAGCAGTGATAAGTATCTTAATAAAAGTATAGAGTACTTACTTTTCATTTCCAGCATCTGTTTAGAACAGTAACGATCAACCGACATGAGGCACTTGACATCTTGCGCGGGCAAAGGTGGTAGAGCCTCTTGCAAATCCAAATCCGGTTTCATATGATCCAACCCACCACCTTCCTTCATAACCTGGTTTATCACCGTCAAATGATCGTCACCATACATCACATTGATGCCCATACTTCGCACACCATCACTGATTGTTCTTTCCACTGGAAGGAATTCTTCCACAGCAATTACTCCAAGAAAGCACATCAGCAGAGTCTGTATATACACAAACATGGCGAACACTGTCAATATCGGATGAAGAATGATAAATGTATTTGTGAAGAAATGGGGCGTAGAATGACGCAGGCAAACGTGTTTCTACTAATTAAGGCTGTATGGAACACGTTACCCATATCCACGTCGGGAGGTACAGGTGTATCGTATCTTTTTTTTAAGTTATGTAATCGCATATAGCAATTTTGGATTTAATACTTAAAATACAATGTAGGTAATGTCAGTATCCTCGCGGTCTAGCGGTGGATGCGCCGTAAGCGCACCTCACCTTCCGTTTGACACAGATGCTCACCGGGCATGGCTTTTTTTTCTTTTTCGCCGGGAAAAGCTCTTAGGTATCTCGCGGGGGAGGGGGGACTCCCCAGACGGGTGTGTGGAACTTGCTGTGCGGGAAATATGGTAAGGTGGACGCAGCTCTACCCACTAAAACCCGGTGAGTGCCACCAATTCCGTCTTTGATAAGCGTCCCTCAAGGGACCGACGCCACCTCCACAGAGGGTTTATCCCGCACCACAGAACAACCGCTCCCAACGTCGGGACAGTGCAATGAGGTGAGGTTCCCATCCTCGCCCTTTGTCCAAAGTACAGCTCCCTCAGTTCACTTGACTTCACCCAAGGTACTGGGTTAGGCTACTGAGCCCCACCTCCACGACAAGGCTTAAACCATGGTGTGTTTCTACTTAGTGATCCTTGTTCTTTTCTCATACTGTCACTGTTTATTTATCAATAATAAATAATCGTGAAGTTCGCTTAGGTAGATATGTAGTGGGTAGCTGTCGTAAAGACCTAATGCACGAATTTCTAAAACAAGTAGAGGACCATGTCTTACGACTCCCATCAGTACTACCTACATCATGAGCTTCTGAGCGTCACAAGTTTAGTGTCGAATTTGGCTCCTGGATCGAGCTAAGGTTCAATTGGTTGCCAGGAAGTTAGGTTATGTAGCTCCTGTGAAATATGAAGAGGTACTTAAATATCACAACAACTGCTGTTTTATACTAGCTGAATAGGAATTGGCAGACGTAAGACACACGAAACAAGATATTATTTATTCACTTGCCTTAAACTACAATTTGGCGTAAACTTTATGACCACAGTTTTCAACATAAAATTATTTAAAATCGTCCGTGCGTTATATAAGTAACCAAAGTATGTACAAAACGGATTTTTTATTAATTAATAAATATAAAAAAACTGTTTGCGCTGCCCTGCTGTTTACAATATTTGGGGCGCGTGCGTTACAACCTTGACGTTTACAGCATACCAATGTCGTGTTTGTAAGCATAATAGTAAATATTTATGGGATTAACACAATTGGATGTGATCAATAGATACATAGGTAATTCATCTTTCAACATCATCATAATTTTTACCAATAAGAGGGATGCTCTGCGCCGCGCTCCCGTCTGCATGGGTTCCTCCATCCTGCTTATTAGAATATTAACTATTATGTCCCGCTGCTGCGCGCGGGTTTTCTCCTTGAGAGGAGTGTGTTGGGCCAAAATCCACCACCATGCGCTGGTCCAATGCACCCCGCATAAGGACCAGCGCACACATCAAAGTTTTTAGTGTCAAAATGTTCAGGTGGTCGGAGATATTTAGAAAAACGCATTTCATGGCACTGGTCGGGATCGAACACAGCCCTCTCAAGCGGCCGAACCCATACCCACTGGACCATCGTCGCTATCGCTATTTCGGTCAAACAGCTTTGCTGTGTTTTGGAAAAAACGAGGAGTAATTAATTACTTGTACCGAAACTTAGCGTTACGTTTTGAGATAGGAAACACTATTGAATATGTGCCCGGCCTAGACCCAATAACTTAATTGTTTACTGTCATGGGCATTGCTGACCATCTACCATCACGTGGCTCGTCTGCAGTTTCCCTATTAAGTAACATAAAAAAATCATCATTACGACTTTTATGGTCTGTCTCGTACGACCAATACATGGAATCAGCTGCAACAAACGGTATTTCCGAACTGATACAACTTAGGCACCTTCAACAAAAGAGCATAGAGTAAAATCCCCAAATATGGACCACCATATACATTTTATTAAATAAAACACAGGATTTTAAAGATAAAGAAATTTAATTAAAACGAATCAGTCGAGAAATTATCTGACAATCTTATAACCATAATAAAAATGTCATAAAGAAACAAATGTTTAACAAAAATTTCGTACTTCCAAATAAATTCAAAATGAACCCTTTGGAAAAAGGTAACATAATATGGACCAGCATGTTTATAATACGGACTAGGGGTACGTAATATGGACCATAGTAATTAAGGTGTGATAGTTGACATAGCTTTTATTCTATTACAATTATTATTTAAGAACTTTTAGTCAGGCATATCTGTATGCGAACATGATATTATATTATGTATATAGTCCTCCGTATATGCTTACTTATTATGACAATATTCTTTTTCGTTTCTCTTTTGGTTTTCTTTTAGCTGCAGCCTTATTTTTCGTTTTCTCGTGTTTCGTTGACGCATTTCCTTTTTTTAGGTTCTTCATCTGTTTCCTTCATTCTTTGTTTAGATTCAGCTTTTTTCTTTAGATCTTCTTTTTTCTAAGATTCATTTAATTCTTTTGCTACATTTTGAGTTTTTTTAACTCTGCTTCATCTTTCTTTTTAATTGATGTTCCTAATTCTAATTGATTTTGAGACGATTGAATTGTGAGACGATGTTATTTTTTAAAAATAATCTTATAAGAGTCGTTTTTGGTACACCAAAAGTTTTTGATGCTTTAAAGAATCCCATTTTCTTTTCTTGTATAGCCAATATAGCCATAGCCATGGAATTTTGATGCCATTTTTGCCTTTTTATGGGAATGGCTCCGATCCTTAAACAAATAAAATATTAAGGTCAACAAGTGAAATGAGGCACGAGTCCATATTACGAGCATGTTCTTAACTAGTCCATATTTAAAACTACACTACTAGTCCATAATATGAACAGGTGGCATTTGTCATTAAATATTTCTCAAAAAAATACTAGTATCCCGTGTCGTCACAAGAGACAACAAGCAAGTTTACTCACAAAATAACGTTTCTAGGAAACGGAGGAACAATAATAAGCGTTTGTCATCAAAGAAGTAATAACCTTACAAAACTCACCGAAAATTTACATGAACTGTGACTAAAAACTTCAATCGTCGATAACTGACACGTGTGTACACTGAGCTTCACGGCGATTCACTGGCGTAGAGCCGCACCTTAAGGGTGTCAAAAGCAGGCAACATCACATCGATAGCAACGCCACCTAGCGCGATATTCTTGTGGTCCATATTATGTACCTAGTCTATATTTGGGGCTTTTCCTCTACTCATATTTGAAAGGCCGGGAACGTACCTGTTAATGATGTAGCAGGTGTCTGTGGATGTCGCTTATCACCATCGAGCTTATAACCGGAACGGAGCGGTAATATTATGTGTTTTGTATGAAAACAAATTCCACCTAGTGCGTGATGCGACGATGTGCCGGTTCTTCGCTTTGATTGGCCGACTGATGGGCATTAATGAATGATTGGCCGATGGGACGTACATACAAATGACTGGTTGGCTGTGGCGGACTTACAGATTTGCCGCCTCTAGGCTATTCAATTTATGCCGCCTTTTAATTTTGATAGGTAAAGTTTTTCTGATCATTTTTTTGCCGCCTCTGAATTTTCATACATAAAGTTTTGCTTATTTTAATTCTCTAGAATTTGGCAGTGGTTTAGCGGATTTGGTACATTTTCAAGCTGTAAAGATTTTGCTGATCCCAAAATTTGCTGCTCCCCCAAATACTGTACATCCCTGCTCAGCCTGCTGGTAAATCCGCCACTGCTGGTTGGTTGGTTTGCTATTACGTCAGTGACAAATCACTGATCAGTTTCGGAATGTTATGGCTCACATTACTATTACTACTCTCTTTGGTTATTTTATGCTCGATACGTATCACATACCACCAGATGAACCGACTTTCCGTTTTCCTCCTCTTCTATAAAAAAATACGAGCCTTTATCCGTCCACTGGACATGGCCAAAAAAGACGACAAAACCCCCGCCACTCGCATCCAACTTGGACCGGCCACTGCTCTATTGCTGTCCCATAAAGTTCACCCTCCATCTTCCTGAACGTTCCATCTTAAGTCTCATAATTAAGTTCGACGGGACGAATGGTGAACCTTCTGCTTGTCCAGTATTTTATTCACGATAATCCAGGAAGTTCCATTCCTTTTACTGTTACCGAATATTTGTTTCAAGGTAGGCAAGGCATAGACCCGTCACCCGGGGCTTGCAAAAACAAGGCCCGTGCAAGGTGGACTTGTTACATTACAAGAAAATGTTATCCACATATTTGACCACGAAATACCTTTAAGAGGTATTATACGTGTTGCTAATTATTTTATACAGGCGTATATGGTTAGTATTTGGTAAGAGGTAGTGCCATGTTGCTATACAGCCGAACTGAGCCGGCACGACAGGGGTGGTACCTCTCGCTCACATAACACCGGCGTCAAGTGACAGCTATGCTGTCGCGTTTCGTGCGGTTTGTGAGTTTCCGGTCGCCCATTGGGGGAGATAGGGAAAAGGAAGGCAACGCATCTGCATAAACTCTGATTGTGCGGATGTGTATGGACGTCGATACCATAAGGCTCTGACTGCTCGTTTGACCCCTTATGACATAAAAAAGTATTAAGTAAATATGCCTGCAGCTGGACTAATACCTGCAGCAGAATTCCACCACCGGACATCGCTTAAAAATTCCAAATTTCACCCACACCATCTCAATGTCCGGAAATCCACAACAACTCGATTTTTACGGCATTTGCTGCCTCGTCCCACGAATATAAGGAATCAGCTGCCACCTACGGTGTTTCCGAACCGATACGACTTAGGGACCTTCAAGAAAAGAGCATACTCTTATTGGAAGGCCGGCAACGCACCTGCTAATCCTCTAGTGTAGCGGGTGTGTGTGAATATCCCTTTTCCCTTACCATCAGGTGAACCGACTGTGCGTTTGCCCCCTCTTCTATAAAAATTCAGCTAAGTGGCTGTATGATTTTCTTTAGAAAATCACTCATGACTCAATGAATATACCTATTAGATCAATACATTAAAATTCATTTATGATGTAACTATGTATAACTCCACCACTGCAAATACCTCTAGAAATCATTAAAATAACTCTTAAGAATATAATTGAGAAAAATTCCAACTCTCTTTTTATTCCCCTAAGTTTGGAGGAAAACCTCTCAAAGTTTGAAACGATGCCAGTTGGAACCAATTTACATAATCTAAAAGTTGGTTCATACATTTGAGGTTTTTTTTGTTAGTTGGATAGGCAAACTGGCAAACGTACCACCTGATGGTAAGTGGTCGACGTCGCCCATGAACATAAACTAGTTTACCTACCAGTACAATATGATAGCAATGGGCGGAAGAGGCTGTTGATGATGGTAATTCCAAATATTTTTAAATGCGGCTCTACTCTCCCCGAGACATGCTGAGGCAGGGCGAACGCGAGAGTGTAAATGGCGCTCGCCCGTCTCGGTCTCAGGTCTGTCATTTATATATTAATAAGCGGATCGAGAGGCCTCTTTTATATAATTTAATAAATAATAATATTATAACAATTAATTTTTATTAGTCTGTGCATGTCTATGGTCTAAGTCAAGCTACGTCAAACAAAATAAGTAGGTTTTGTCTTAACCGGCACGACTTTGGGATGGGAAAATTACTCCGCTCCCACAAATAAAACATCATTGTCAAAATAAATAATTTATTCCTTTAACAAATCCTCCATAACTCTAGACGCGATAGACATATCCAATTTATCATCCGTCGTTTTTGCCAAAATACCCAACAACGCTTTGAAAACTTTAGTTTTGCCTCCCTTATATTTTTTCACCAAATCCGGATTATTTTTGATCACGTCTAAAGACTTTTTAGTTATGACCTCTTCGTCTATTATAAGTAACCAGCCTTCTTGTTTTATTACGTCTAATGATGTTAAGAGCGGATTTTCGATCAGTTCTTCTAGAACTTTCCTGCAAACGTCCAAGCTTATTTGTTTCTTAGATAGCATATCGATCAATTCTTTTAAATTGTCTACTGCTATTTTACATTCGTCGATATTGATTTTCTTTTTATTGAGCACAGTTAGATAATCATTGAGTAAGAGATTGGCGACTTTAGTAGGATCTCTTTGGTTTGAAACTATGTTATTAAAATGTTCCAACAAGTGGGGTTCATTTACAAGCTGAATAGCTGCTTCTGGTCGGAGTTTGAAGTCTTCTATGAGTTTCTTCCGTGACTCTCCGGGTAGCTCTGGAATAGTTTCCAGAATAAGTGGCACACTGATAACATTTGGGCTGTCCTCTTTAGTCTTCAAATTCAAACGAAGGGGAGGAAGATTCGGTTCCGGCATGTATCTGTAACAATTGAGATAGTCAATATATTTTTTTTTATTTAATTTTTGAAAAGGCCTTAGTATACAGATTAGTAACTATGCCGGCCTCATAGTTACAAACGGAACAAACCACAAACAATAAAAACGCCTACTTATATCTTATTGAAGATGACGTATAAATAAAAAAAATACTAGAAAATTTATGTTTTGTATTAATAGTTTTTTTTAGTTAGTTTCCCACTCAACATCACCGTATCCCCACAACTCCCTACTGAACGAGCTTCAATCAACAACAGATCACGGTGTAAGAATCAGATGAACGTAATCTACAAAAAATAAAAACCGTTTTTTTTTCATATATCATTTGCTTTGCATCCAAATTGGGCCGGCACGACCTCGCCAGATTTTAAGGATATCCTTGTCAAATATAATATTATTATACCCGAGTGCATACCGCACTGATCAAATCATGAGAATAAAGATTTCTCTAAGCCCTACTTACATAATATAGATATAGAAAATATTATTTTATTTTTATCTCGAACATACAGTTATTATGTAAAAAAAATCTATTAGTAGATTATTATTTCTAAATTTCATACAAAAAATAGTCACCTAACACAAAGAACCTACATAATATAAATGAATAATACAATACCTATATAATTATTTAAAATGTACATACATATTCTTATATTATATTCTATTGTTTTTAAATTATTTTCTGGAAGTTAATTTCCACTTTAAAGTTATTGTTCGTAAATAATTAAAAACTTAACGTATTTTTAATTACTTAGTATGTATAAACTATAAACATACAAAGTAGGTATGTTAAACTAAAAACGAGTGTATTTTTGAAGTCAATAAAACTTCTTTAGCCGCGTTGAGCACTTTTTGGTAGAGGAAAATCTTTAAGGTTTGCGACACCGACATGCTAATGTAACATTATGACGTCATTATGAAATTTAATATTTTATTGGTTACCTACCTATTAAAATTTTAAATATCATGTCATAAGTGTTCACTTCTATCGGCAGTTCCTATGGCATATTTTTTATTATTTATAAGCAGATATTTTTCTTCTAAGAGAAAGAGAGACAAACGAGAGTGCGAGAGACAAATATACCAATGCCCAATTACTGCACACATGTGGTGGAGCCCTGCTATCAGACGCCAAATTTTAGGCCTGGAAATCACAGACGCGTTAAATTAAGTTTCTTATTTTTAAAATATCTTATTAAATAGGTATTAGAAAACTAGCAACCAACCAATCTATACATACATACACCTGCCCCGAAGGAGTAGATAGTAGACCTCAAAATGTAACCATTATATTACAAATGGGAAAGTACCTAATATTTATCCTTTAATCACCCAAAAACTACAAATTGATTGTAATGAAATTTTGCAAGAGGATAGTTTTTATCATAAATAAAGACATAATTTATAAAAATAATCATCATCAATTCTAATAAGCGCGTGATAGCCAGAATTTTTTAACTCATGAAAACGTCGTGTTATAAAAGTTTCACGACTGTGTGTCTATTTGTGGCACCGTAGTTTTCTAACGGGTGTATAGATATGGATGCGCCTTTTTTTATTTCAAAGTAGTTTAAAGTGTTTTACCATAATCGGTTCAGTCATTTCAAGGTTTTTTTAATAATATCTATGGACGCTTTTTACACCACGTCAATCTGGTCCCGTGGTAAGTTCTCGAAGAACTATACCAGACAACGGAAATATATTTAATACTATACATATATTTAAGATTTTTATTATATTATACACATGTTTATTTTAATATATCCATGACCTAGGAACACGGACATTTTTTTGTTCCCTGGCGGGATTCGAACCCGCAACCTCAGGCTTGAGCGCCACCGCGCTGACCATTGAGCCACAGAATTCTTCAACAACGACAAAGGCTATCAGCTCTTTTGTTTTTTTTTATGTCATAAGGAGGCAACCGAGCAGTCGGAGCCTCATGGTGACTCCCAACGCCCATACACATCCACACAACCAAAAATTATGCAGAGGCGTTGCCCTCTTTTTCCCTAACCCCTCCAATGGGCCACCAGAAACTCGCAAACCGAACGAAAAGCGACAGCATAGCTGTCACTTGACGCCGGTGTTATGTGAGCGAGAGGTACCCAGTCGTGCCAGCCCAATTCGGCTGAAAAGCAGCATGGCACTGCCTCTTACTATTTTTTGTAGCTGCGTTGGGGATTTTTTGATATGTTCTTTTAATATTTTATATTATATTGTTGAGGGTGGATGATAATCACGAGAGTCAAATATGACTTGAAACTTGAGGAGCGTAGATCGTTGTCTTAGTTATTATGACCAAAAGTTAAATAATGTACACATGTACAAACCTATAATCCTGGACCACTTCTTTGTCACGCATGGCTATGGTGACCTTGGCCGCGGCGTCCCAGGACCTCGTCTCATTGACGATCCGCCCTCCACTGTCCAGTATAGCTCGCTGGCGGTCTATCTCATGCCGTATAGCGCCCGCCACACCACGGACCGATCCTATGTTTTTTATCTTGAACAAAAGAAACATTTTATTTAATATTAAAACAAAAGACAATAACAAGAAATCGAGACTAGTTATACATAATGAAACAACTTTTACTGGATTTTATCGAAGGCCTTCTTTTGTTATCTCAGGGTTTTTACGCATGTAGCCAAGATCTCGGGCGGATTCTGAGCCTATGTGGGACTTGTACCTGGGAGTGCCCTACCCGTAAACTAAAACCACTGGGAGCGCTTTCAGCCGCTTTTTGAGGGTCACGGATCTGCATTTTAAGTCCTTCCGTAACCATGGTTGCTGTAAAAAAGTGTAAAGTATCCGATATGTCGGGCAAGTAACAACCATGATAAAATCCGTAAAATTTATTTCATTATAATGAGTGAAATTCGCGTAAACATTTACTAGAAAATAATCTAGACTAGTTTGGTGCAATCTCTTTCATAATGCTGTTGTTAGATAATAGTTTAAAATATGAACTAAATATCTTTATATATAAAAATCAATGCCACTTTTCGTTGTAATTTTATTACTCAAGAACGGGCTCACCAATCCCAACCAAATGTTTTGGTTGGGATTTAGGCTGTGTGTGTGTGTGTGTGTGATTTAGGGGTGTTTAGGCTTTGTTCGGACTATTTAGTAGATGGTTTATGTGAAGTTTGCACAAAATCGGTCGAGCGGTTCTTCATTTATCACATTTTTTTAATTCAATAAATGGCGGATCATTTTGTTAATGGAGATTTTGCTGTCAAATTGAAACTTTTTCAGTTGGGGTCATATTGAAACTTTTTTCAGAGTTGACAGTACAACATTAAGTTTTAAAATAGCTAGCAATTAATAATATATTTTTTAGTTTGAATAAATTAATTTGATGTTCTAATTTTTTTTTATTTCACTTTATACGTAGCGAAGCACGTACCGGGCCGCTAGTATAATAATATATTAATATGTCTAATAAAGAACCAGACTATTGTCGAATACTTCATATGAATTATTTTATAAAAGCCACATTAATTAAATAATGAGGTTTTAAATGTTACAATGATTCAAAAAACAATTTTAATGTTTAAATCAAACAATTTAGAATAAGTATTACAAGGTCGTCAACCTAAATTTACAAAATAATTACTGTCCCTTCTAAACAAATAATGTAAATAACTAAGTATTGCCCTTGGCTTCACTCAGTGTTACTTTGATTCGTGGTGGAAATAAAAAATAGGTACCCACTAAAAATAACTAATACTACCCGGGAGGGAAGCGCTGTGCCGCGCTTCCGGCTGCATGGGTACCACCATCTTGCTTGTTTCTCCCGTGAAACAGCTTTGCTGTGTTTTTGCAAGGGCAAGACAGGCAGTGTAATCAGTAATTACTGGCACCGACTTAACATCTTATGTCTCAGGATAGGCAACACATAAATGTGTTGCCTGGGCTCGTTCCAGGTAAACTAGTTAATGTTCATGGGCGACGTCGACCACTTACCATCAGGTGGCACGTTTGCCAGTTTGCCTATCCAACTAACATAAAAAAAAAAATTACCCAAAATTTGTTAAATCATTTTAAAAGTTTACACAACATACTTAATCATTGCAATGATGCATTTCGAACCGATGATTTACTATTTTTTTAGCTTTCCATACCCAAAAGGTTTTTATTTTATGTTATAAGGAGGCAACCGAGCAGTCGGAGCCTTATGATAACTACTGACGCCCATAGACATCCGCATAACCAAAAGTTATGCAGATGCCCTCCTTTTCCCTATCTCTCCCAATGGGCTACCAGAAACTCACAAACCGCACGAAACGCGATAGCTTAGCTGTCACTTAATACACGCCGGTGTTATCTGAGCGAGAGGTACTACCCCGGTCGTGCCGGCCCAATTCGGCTGCAAAGCAGCACGGCACTTCTTAGAAAACTATTATTATTGATTGAAAAGGGTGGCAATGCATCTGCATAACTCAGGTTGTGCGGATGTGTATGGGCGTCGATAGTCACCAAAAGGCTTCGACTGATCGTTTGCCTTCCTATGCAATAAACAAACGTTTGGCCATTACATGACTAGATGGCGCTTTTATTAATATATAAATAGCCGTATAATACTTTAATATAACAAAAAAACGAAACTTTTTGTTAGTGGCTAATATTGCAAGTATTTAAAATGGTACGAAACCCTTCGTACGCGAGTCCTACTCGTATTTAGCCGGTGTTTTGTAGCTTTTACTTAATGCTTATAAATGTTTAAGAAACATAATATTGTCATTCCTTTTACAAAAACAATAGGTATATATCTTGCAATTAACTAAAATAAAACTTAACATTATAAAAGGTAAAAATTATCGTTAATCATTAAAGATTAAGAGAATTTTACTCATTATAATAAATCAATCATCCTTGACCATAATATAGCTGCAAAGTATCATAAGTGATGGTACACACCACACACATATATAAATCATAATTAATTTAATTAAATGCTTATTTAATTTCTTCTTTAATTAAATGAAGAATCAGTAAAAAGTCATATCTAATCCTATCCCAACACATTCCTGGACTTACTGTACAAGAGCAAAACAACAAAAATATTAGAAGAGAATGTTATGGTAGCTCTATTTACCTCTGTTCGTGTGGAAAGTGGATCACCAGGCCTTCGCATTGACACATTAGCGTCCACACGTAAAGCACCTTCCTCCATTTTCCCCGAACATGCTCCAAGTCTTTGCACTATGAGCACAAGCTCTTTGACCAATGCAGCTGCCTCTTCCCCATCCTAAGGTTAGATAAAACTGTGATATTATTATAACTATAAAAGTACTCTTTTTTTCTTCATATAGGATGTTAAGGGATTTCTAAAGAATAATTGTAGGTAATTCTTTTATGTTGGTCGAACGGGCGAGGCTGACTATATACGTGTCCATCTTGCCCAAGTCACGTTATGATATACGGTCAGCATGGCCCATGAACATTAAAACAACTTACCCTGAAACTACCCCAGACCATTTATTCATTTGTTGGCTACCCTAAGTCGTAAGATATAAGTCTTGGTGCCAGTAATTACATACACTGCCTGTCCTGCCCCTCTTACTGAAATACAATTTTTTACTGTCCTGATATGTTAAGTCATCACAAGATGCCATTTTTTTGTAAAAGAGGGGGCAAACGGACAGTTTCACCTGGTGCTAAGCGATAAGCAACATCCATAGACACCCGCTACATCATTAGCAGATGTGCTGCCGGCCTTTCAAATATGAGTATGCTCTTTTCTTAAAGGTCCCTAAGTTGTATCAGTTCGGAAATACCATAGGCATCTAGTATATTCCTTCATGAATCTCATTCAACTAATTTTCATGAAAATATATCTAAGGCACAAAAATATGTATTATAATTATCAACTATGACAAATACCGTTTAGTTATCATCATATAAAAAGCTAGTAAAACATCTTAAATTGTTTGAATTGAATCCTATTTCTAAACATAATTTATGACATACAGACATAATTATATACAAAATTTAATTAAAATACTTTTGCACTAACCTCTAAATCTGGTTCAAAAACTATTTCTATGAGTGGCGCTCCTGCTCTGTTGAGATCCACTAAACTTTGCTTCAACTCGGCATCATGAAGTGACTTCCCACTGTCTTGTTCTAGCTGTATTTGTTTAATTTTGGAACTTTTGTTGTACGGTTTCTTATGATAGCCTGGTGTGTAAACCTGAAATAATAAAAATCTACATAAATACCAGAATCACTTAGGATATAATTTAAAAAAAAAGTAATTTGACTTATAAAGGCCATGATTTTGTTTATTATATTAGGCTCTTTCTAGCAGCAGGCGGAAGTGTTGATAATAAAGAAGATAATGAATCAATCACAACACATTAAATATATTGTTAGCTTATTACATCCTAATTTTTTTAATACAACTCATGAACTTAAAAACAAAAAGAAACTGATTATGAAATTACTGATATGAAACAAGAGGAAATCATAATTTAATGTTTTTACCTACTAAAACAAAACATCTTTTAAATTTCAAATGTGTAATTGTAAAATCATACAATCATGGATTTTAATAATACTTTACATATTCGGTAAACAAGGACCCAACACCCTCCTCGCCTGATTTCGAGGAGATCCCTGCCCAGTAGTAGGACATATATTATGGGCTTGATATTATTATATCAATGGATAGTACCATATAGGTTTTGGTTTGACCGACCAACAAACGGACAGACATACAGATGGGCGTTAAATTATAAGGGTCCAGTTTTTGAGGAATGGAACCCTAAAAGGATAGTTTAAGACATAAAAGGTGGCAATATTGTCAGTTGGGTCATTAATAAAAAAACCCCTGACTGCACTTCTACTTTATATAATTGAAGAATAAATAAATCTTATACTACCTATTAACAATATTTAGCTTTTCAATAGTATCATAAACAATTATTTTATTTAACATGTATTATACATATTAGCTCTATGCACTATTCTTTTCTATACTATATTAACTATCCCTATTCCTTAGTGTACTCATATTTCTTTTTACATACATTAGGTTGGATGGATAAATTACCTGAAAATTTATAATGCCATCGCTGGCTAAAGGTGCTCGCTGTTGAGTTATTTGATAGCCTGACGGTAAATCGGCATAAAAATAATGTTTTCGATCAAAACTCGATACTTCGTTAACTTTGCATGACAGCGCAGAAGCTGTTAGCACCCCTAACTCAACACACCTTCTATTTAGCACTGGTAATGTCCCTGGTATCGCCGCATCAAAAAACGAAACACAATTATTCACTAGTCCACCAAATGTATTTTGTGAGGCAGAAAATAACTTAGTATTAGTATTCAGTTGTGCATGAACTTCTAACCCCACTACACTTTGCCATATTGTATTAGGCGTAGAAACGCGATTAAATTGTCTTTTACACGTGTGAAAATACCTCACAGGTATAGTATTATACTTCATTATGATAATCATAAAATAAAACTAATTAACATAATATTATCATTGTATTAAATTTTGTTTCAGGAACATATTACGACTAGCAAGTAAAACAAAAGTCAAAACATCAATTTCTTTTCTAATTTATATGCTTTGGTTCTTTTCTTTTCTATTTATTTCAAATATAAATTTTAATTTTAGTTTTATTTATAAAATTTGGATTTAATAAAGTATTTTGAAAATATTTGACTATTTGACACTTGACAGTTGAGACTGACAAGTGACAGAAAGCAGAACTTCTCTTCCTTCTTGTTTGTTTGATAATCTGGAATAAAAATAATATTTTTATTTTTTTAATTTACAATCAGAATATTATTCTGAATATAAATTTAATTTTGTCAAGACGTATAATGTAGTAAAAGTCATCAAATTTGTAAGAGTCCTGTATTTTTCAAAGAAATGATCAGACTTTTATTTATACATAGATATACCGTACCGCTATACCTAAATGATTATTAGTACATATCAGTCTTATACTATTATTCTAAGTATTATTCTAAGTGGTAGTTCATATTAT
Organism: Helleia helle; assembly: GCA_963853865.1. Classification (NCBI taxonomy): domain Eukaryota; kingdom Metazoa; phylum Arthropoda; class Insecta; order Lepidoptera; family Lycaenidae; genus Helleia; species Helleia helle. Next base: position 8,956,170 of record OY971433.1, on the reverse strand, counting down.
GGCCTTATTTCCTAACTTCATGATTATGGCCTACAACCAAGAGAATGTAATCACTAGCCTACAATGTCATCTTAAAACCCTAAATGTAGATTAAACATTTATTGTCAAAAATCCTATAACGTCTAATAAAATTAAATAATTTTATTAAACGTTAAAGGTATTTATAAGTTTCTTACTTTCCTAACTTCCGCATAGACTAAAATTATATTATAACACGATTTTATATTCAGTATTAGAATTTATTTATAGCAGCACCGGATTTCTTCCCTGCTTTACCATTAATATTAATAATAATAATTGGACTCCAATAGAGTTTTTTAAAAATAAAATGATATTATGTCGGTTTTAGGACTAATTATAAATATGAGTTCACTGGCTTCTTGTAGGTATAATAACTAAGTGATTTAGCCATTTCTGATACCTCGATTTATTACTTGCTGCACTGGTAAATTAAATAATTTTAAAATAGTTTTTTTTTTATGTTAGTGTGTTATTTAGGCCTCAATGCCACATCCCCACCATGGTTCAGGCCTTGTTGTGGCGGTGGGGCTCAGTAACCTAGGGTGAGCGGTGCACCTTGGGCGAAGCTAATTGGGCCGAGGGGGCTCTTTGTACCCCTCTTATAAGAAGAGGGGACAGAAGAGCAGGGGGCAAGGGGTGAGGATGGGAACCTCACCCCATTGTACTGTCCTGACGTTGGGAGAGGTTGTTCTGTGGTGCGGGACAACCCCTCTGTGGAGGTGGCGTCGGTCCCTTGCGGGACTGACTAGCCGTCGAGGTGCCCTGTTTGTTTTCTAGATCCGGGTCACCTCACCAAAGGCAGCATTGGTGGCACTTGCCGGGTTTTAGTTGGTAGAGCTGCGTCTATTTACCAGCTGTCGGGCACAGCGAGTCCCACATACCCGCGTTAAAAAAAAAAGGCTCAATGCCACATGAGTTCACTCACATCTTTGTTAAGGAACCTTTCAAGTTACCTTGATTTGTTCATTATTGTACCGGTAAAGTACATAATATTATACTTTTATGATCTAGTGATAGTTCACCACCGTTTATCGAAAAATAATAATTAAATTTATTGATAATGATGATGAAGATAGTGAGCGAAGATGGTTAAGTTTGTATTACAATCGAGCTATCCAAATAATCGTAATTTACCCATGTATGACTTATAAGAATAAAATATATAAGTCTATGTAGCCGAAGTCATGGGCAACAGCTAAAAGTTTCTATAGAGCTAGTTTAATTTATTCAGAATCAACATCAACTATGTCGTATGTGCATAACTTACTCCATCGACATATTTATCGAACTGGTATTGGATATATCGGCCATGTATCTAGAATTGATCGTACAGTTCGCGAAAAATGTTCTACAGCAAAGCCTCGAAGTTTTAACATCATATAATAAAAATATAGTACTTGGTGAAAGCATAACATTTAACAAAATGCCGAAGATGTACATCTTACTAATTGCTTATCATAATTGCCTAGACCCTAGAGAGCCATGAAATTATAATTAGCTAAAATATAATACGTTTATAATAAATTAATGACTAATTTCTTGGCCGAATGTATATTTTTTACATCTGCCACCACAAATTGATCAATATCAATATTTCAAGAAAAAAACTGATGGAGTTCCCATCTGTGTACGGTGTACCTAATGGCCATAATCCCTATAAATTTATTCCACCTTAATTTTGTTTCTTAAAAAGAGTTGAAGGTATAGTTTATGTGGCACCAAAATCGTCATAATGTAACGCTTCACTTTTCGTCATGATGAGACCTAGATAGACTGGCATCAAATGACGTAGGTACCTACAGTAGAAAAACGTTTACGGCGACAGAAAATCGTCACGTTATGCACACACCCTGACATACACGTTTGAACTTTCAATGGACTTTGATCTGCGCCTTGTTTGGTTTGGAATTTCAACACGTATTTTACAAAACCGGAATAGAAATTAGTAGTATAGAAGTTTTTAATTTATAGACTAATCACACTTCGGACAGACGTGACGTAGAGATAATAGGGTCTTGTGACTTAAGTACTATCCCTTACCCTTAAATATTATCGCAGATGTAAATAAGTATATAACTCTTCATAAAACCTTTTTAAAGGCTGTTCTTTTTTTTTTTCGAGGCTCTTCCGTTCTGATTATTATAAATTTTACAATTTCTAAACAAAATCTCGAATCTTTTATTAAATGAAAGTTGCATCTTTAACGGCCTCTTACAAAGTAATACAAGGTTATAGAGACAGTAAATTTCACCATCAACAACATATTAAAATTATACTTTTTAATTATTGTAAAGAAAACAAATATTTCTCGGTATTTCTGTGTAGCAATGTGGCTAGATTTATCGTACCTATCGTAAATATGGCTACTTTAAGGCTACTTTATTTTTATTTCATTAGAATAAATTTACAATACGCTCTTGTAATATTCTAAAACTATAAAGTACCTATTAAATTTCTGTAAACACATAGGTATTAACTAAATATGTATACATGGATAACTTTTTGTATGTTTATTGTTTGTTTCAAGCGATAAGTGTATTTTAAATTTTAATTTCCTGACACGCGTTAATTATAATTTTAAGGCTAATTAAAATCGAGGATAAACACAAAGGTGAAGTTTGCCTTGCGTTTAACACAGCATAGCATGCATACTTAAACTGTATTATTATGTAATAACTAGCACTTGCCCGCAGCTTCGCCCGCGTTAACTTAGATTTACAGCCGTACGCGGATTGATGATGATTATTTTATAGCCTAAGTTACTCCTTATAACATCAGCGATCTTCCAGTGAAAGTTCCATCGAAATCTACCCAGCCGTATCAAAGATTAGCCGAAACAAACATACAGACAGCAGACAGACGGACAGACAGATACATATACCAAAATAGCATTTTTTCCAATTTTTGTCTGTCTGTCTGTCTGTTTGTTCCGACTAATGTTGGAAACGGCTGGGCTGATTTTGACGGGACTTTCACTGGAAGATAGCTGATGTCATAAGGAGTAACTTAGGCTATAAAAATAATCATCATCAATCCGGGTACGGCTGTAAATCTAAGTTAACGCGGGCAAAGCTGCGGGCCACAGCTAGTGTATAATAAAAGTTTAGCGCAATAAAAATCTATTCATTGCTGACGTAAACCATCCACTCATAACATTATATTTCATGAAGATTATCCGCGTAGTTACTAAGGTCTCATGAATAAGACATTCGTAGATGATGTCGAAATATCGAGCTCCGCGAAATAAATGTGAAAAACATGGCGAATATTTATTACCATGCCTTAAATAAATTCAGTAATGAAAATGATCATAATAATATAAAAATTTTAGACAATAGTCATCAACCCTTATATGTCCCACTGCTGGGCACGGGTCTCCTCTTCGAAATCAGGCGAGGAAGGTTTTGGGCCACAGTTTACTAATGCGCTGGCCCAATGCGGCTTGGTGATCTTCACCACCGTAGAATCTATTGATCCGAGTTCGATTCAATAATTGCAATAATTTGACGTGGTCTTGACTAGCAATTCTTCTGCTCAAGAAGAAAAACATTGCGTGAAACCTGCATGCCTGTTAAGTTGCATTGAGTCAGAAAATCATAGAGAAGGACCCGCGTCCACTAGTGGAACGTATAAATTAGTGTAAAATTACGATTTATACCGATTCAATTACTAATACTATAAATACTATTGCGAGTAGCAAGGGATCAGCCGTCTTGGCGTTCATTGAGGGAGGCCTATGTTCAACAACGACGATGATGATGATGATGATAATGATACAAAATAATAATCCGGCTACTAAAAAGCTTAGTCATCCCTTTAAATTTGCGGACAAGCAACACCGTTTCACCTGGTGGTAAGTGATAAGCGACGTCCATAGACACCCGCTACATCATTAGCAGGTGCCGGCCTTTCAAATATGAGTAAAATGTAGTACGGAATTATAATAAATAACTGCAAATACATCTTTTAAAGAAGCGTACACAAGAATGCATATCATTAACATAACATAAAAAATATTCAATTATAATTAATGGATGAAACAAACTTATTTTGTCTAGAGTACTCATGGGCTCTCCAATCAGCCAGCCCACAAAGGAACTAAGCACAGCATATATTTAAGGGTAATCAGCATTTAAGGGTAATTAAATATAAGAAAAATACAAACAATTAAACACTTACCGATACGTAAGACGCTCAGCATTTAACATCACAATTACCTAAACTAACCTATAACCAAATTGCATTGATAGTATTATAATTAACTTAACCCTAACTTATCTAGAAAGATCAAAATGTATCACATATTAAGTAGCCTAAGCAGGGAACTAGGATACTAATCCTGTCACTACTTCGAAAAGAAAAGCGAAGAGGTACAATACTAGCACAGCTAAAGTGGCTTCGGCGATGGAGTACATTGTTATTGATTTTCCTTTACGAAATATAAAATGTACTTTAAAAATGGTCCCGGTTGAACGTGTTATCGATACAACTGTCTAACAGCGAATAATTTCGACATAGTAGCGGGAGGCCTTGCCGCGGTTTACTTTGTATTATGCGTCCAAATAAAACAGGTGTGTTTTCCTCGCAATGTCAGTACTCTTGTTTACCTCCTGCCTACGTATTAATTTTAGTTGGGTTCCACACACACCCACAAATCGTATTTAGATGTAAGTGGTGAATGATTGTTATGCTAAGTTCAAAGGTTAATAAGGTAAGTGCGTTAACACGTTTTTTATATACTACATGTATATAAAATGTGATTTGCTCTACATGTAGAGCAAATGGAATTTTTTTGTGTATCAATAAAATAGAGAAGTGAAAGTCAAGCCATGATGTGACCATAGTCACCAAGCGTGAGTAAACAAGTCTCAAGGGGTGGAAGCCTGACCGTTGCGTCCTAAATGGAGTTTTCTAAATTTCTTTCAGCCTAACCTGCTCATTGATAAAGGAAAATATAGCGAGTAAACCCGAAGAGTATAAGTCAGCAGCCAGATACCCTCCTCGCCTGATTTCGAGGAGAGCAGTGCTCGTGCCGATAGTAAAATCTTTTATTATATAGTTATCAAAGAATAAAACTAATAAATTCTAACGTTTCGGATACTGATTAAGCTCATTTTAATAAACTTTCGAACACGATTTTGTGATACTAGGAAGTCTCAATACTTACGTCTGAAACTTCAAACAGCTTCAGTACTCCGACCATGATTGCTTTTAATCCGTAATAAATAGTTTCTAACAATGAGTGACATTTTGTCAGAAAAAGAAAACGATAAATAAATTCATGAATATTCTTTAGTTCTTTAGAACAAACAAAATTACAAAAATATATCAAGAAATAAAACAAATTTATAAATAAATTTCCCACCTAAAAGAAATTTTCTAGCAACATTGGGTAACGAAAGCATTTTATTAAAAGTATAGGGAAAGTATAGGTTCTTACCTATAATGAAATGATAATTATACAATGTTCACAGAAGTTGAAATACCAACCCGATTTATTTTTACTATTGGCATATATATTGTGACGTACCTGTGCTCAAAGGTCAAAATTATGTGACGTCACAGCCAATTTAAAAAGTAACATCGTATGTTCCATCCTTGATTGTCCTTTTATAGTCCAGTTAAAGCACCTACACGTTCGCAAGTAACGTATATAATATCATCATGATTATCATCAACATCATCATCGAGAGTGGAGGCCACGTTTAGGTACACGAAGTGTTTGTCGATCATTAACAGACGATTTTCTGTCTGTGTTGTATGCGAGAGGCAAAGGATCGGTCGTCTTGGCGTTTATTGAAGGAGGCCTATGTTCATCTCCCCACCATGGTTCAGGCCTTGTCGTGGCGGTGGGGCTCAGTAACCTAGGGTGAGCCGCGGCACCTTGAGCGAAGCTAATTAGACCAAGAGGGCTCTTTGTTTTTGTACAAATTACATATGAACACATGCAAACCTTAAAGTATTATCACTTACTTTTGTTACACCCCTGACCCTGTGTATGTAAATAAATAATTGTTAAACAGATTTTGTTTCATTTCATTTTGTCCTATCCTCCTGCCTACCAGAGACACTTTTTCTGGAGTAGGCTCTTAAAATTTTAGTATCATATCGGTAATAGGATATTGTACGCTGGAAAAATAGTTAAAAAAATCCTACATCTGGAAAAACGGGTTTCCACTATGTCCTATATGTAGGACAAAGTGGCTATAATATTACTCTGTGATTTGTGTAGGACATAGAATGGTTTATGGATATAAATTCTAAACAGAAAAGAAATAAAACACAAAACGTATTGTAGGTAACCTTCATATTATATTTAGGCATCATAAAGTTTCTGAAAAAAAAACAAAAACAAAACTTCTTCTAAACAAAACATTCATAATTAAACATTTCTTGTCATAAAATAACTAAACAAACTAAAAACAGTGCGTCACACAGTTTGACGTGCCCGGAAACCAAATTTTGAGTCAAATGTAAGACTTCTGCTACGCCTGGACCAAATCCCTGGCTTATTTTAGGGGGTAATGTAGTATCACTGTGATAATTCACCATGTCACAAACTACGCCTTGCAGTGTGGCAAGAGCCAAACGTGTTCCAAATCTTAGGTATCTTCTGTTCTGCTGTCACTTCAACATCCCAAACACACTCCAGCCGTCGTCTAATAAAAAATATTCTACTTCTTGTCATAGCTACTGCTATAATGGAAACTTTTCACTTTTCTGGTCAGTAGGTATCAATTCGTGGATACTGAAGTGCTGACATTATCATTGTTGAATCCTCCTCCTCCTTATTATTATATATTAAATAACATCAAATTACACACATTCGATATTAAAAATAGATTTTCCTGTCTCCAAGACATGCATCCTATTTGTACAGTTGACCATACTTATTCAAATATAATTGTCGTCGATCAAAGAATTGATTCTATTCCCAATCCTTAGTTTCTTTGTGTAGGTATACATGCTGGCTGCATCAATTCGGTAACTTCTAAATCTAATATTGTATTCTTGGTCCAGATGTATTGAAAGGTATCATTTCCATTCCTAATAGCAATCTGGCGGGTTGCTAAAGGCGACAATTGCGGCCGTGGAGTATCCTCGCTCAAACTGATACAACATCCACGAACGCGGCCACGTCCACGTCCACGTGAAACACTTCTGCCACGTCCTTTTGAGCGGGGCCGTGATGACGTCGATGCGATATCAGAACTAATAGAGAATGGCAGAGAAGCAGTTGAAGGAACTAATGTATTTTCTCCTTCATCTCAATGAACTGCTTGTCTCACTAGTTTCATGATCATTGACTCTTTGGTAAAATTTTGGCGGTATAAACTCCGTTTTTTTTTTTAATCATCTCTTGAAAAGAACCATTTATTTATAGCCTCAGCTATCCTATTGTCCGTTGAAACTAGAACAAACATGAATATGATAAAATATCTGTCAATGTACTTCATACAGTACATCGGAAGTCTAAGTACTAAAACTTTTATTGCCTACATTTGTCTTCTGCAAAGGACATAAAAAAATACCACACGTTGTCTCGTATGTTTTATACAATTACGCTAAAATAAAACTGCATATCATCATTTTATACTTCTAATTACCTAACTATTGCAAGAAATCCAATTATAACTTAGATTAAAATAAGATTTATATCGATTAGCTTACCTCTGCGCGCACGCATCGAGACACGTCCGTCTGCTTTCGCCATTTCAAAAAAAGAGGACCACACAGGAATTGACATTTATCTCTATTTTGAAACCCAAATACTCGGTATATGTCACCATTCAACTATTTTGCGGTTATCATTTAAAAAACCGGTAGTATATTTTTTTAATTCCTATGTCCTGTCTGTAGTACAGATGTAGGCAGGAGGCTATAGCTGTTATTTTTTAATTTTCTTGGGTATAATATAATCATGTGTGTATGTATGAATGGTATGATCGTAATATTCTGTTCCATTCCATAATATATAAACTAAAATGTGAGTATGAAAAAAAATTGTGCACTCGTTTCCATTATCGACATTTTTTTATCGATACTTGCCGCCCTAGTCGATAAACGTCACACGACGTAAGTTTTGCAGGACGTAAACATAAATTCAGATTGAGATAACTTCTTGTAAATGTTAAGTATTGTTAAAAATATCAACGGAATATCATTACTAATGATATAAAGCTACTTACGTAGCTTTATAAATTTATAAATGGCATTTTTTGACGCCCCCAATATGATCCCAATTGAATGGTGACTACAATGTTATATGATGACATTAATAGCTGTCAGTGTCATAGGGATCAAGGTTCGCCGCGCCGAGTATAAGTTGAGTAATTTAACGCGGGCGAAGCTGCGGGCAACAGCTAGTGATGAATAATTGGTCGATGGGACGTACATACAGATCACTGGTTGGTAGAATTGCTATTACGTCAGTGAAAAATCACAGACCAGTTTCGTAATTTTATGGCTCACATTACTACTCTATCCGGTTATATTATTAAGCTCAATGTTTGGTGGTGTCGGTTTTGACTAGCAAAATAATACCACTTATGTATTATATAGGTAGTTTGCCAATTCACCAATATCTACTTAAAGTATGTAACCTACACCAAAAAATTATTAATTATTATCCACATTACCTATATTAACAGGAAAGGCATATTTATGTATTAATTGCATAATAATTCACTAGCGTCATAATGTTACAGAAGTCAAGGATACGTTGCTTAATATCGATGACTTTTTATCATATAATATGCAGTATCGATAATCTTATCTCATAGAAAGTGATTAATCGTTATCGTATTATCGATATTAGATCTAAAATGAGAAATAAAAATATTAACGTCATTTAAAAGATAGTGATGTTTCGAAATATCAGAGATATTTGTGCATGTAATTTTACCTATATAGATACATATATTTATATAATTTGACCTATATAAACCTATAGAGATCTATTCGACGATAAGGTTTGGGGAACTCTGGACTCTGGCTGGTGTTCATGGTGAAATGAGAATGGAATGTAACATTCACCAACTAGAGTCCAGAGTCTCCCAAACTTTTTGTCTTGTAAATCGCCTTTTAATGTTAGTCGGACAGGCAACTGGCGGGTGATAAGTGGTCAGCGTCACCCATGAACTTAAGGATACATGGAACTATCCCAAGCAACTCATTCATGTGTCAATCCTGAGACATAAGATGATAGGTCTCTCTGCAAGTATTACACTGCCTATCCTGCCCTTCTCTCCAAAGCACAGCAAAGAAGAGGCCATGCGACAGAAAGACATATTATTATGTATTTGTTATAATAAATAATATTTTTTTAAGTAAAAAAAAATTTAATAATTTATAACCAATTATTTTGTCAGACTAAATTGTATAGTCCATGTATATTGTATCGTCAATAGGAATTTTCATGTACTATAAATTAATCTGTACTTTAATTTATAAAGCTGCAGAGTTTGTTTGTTTGAATGCGCTGATCTTCAAAACTATCAATCGGGTCTGAAAAAATATTTTTCTGTATAATCGCCCAATTATTGAGGAACGCGACATGAGCAACGATGGTCTTGTCCATAATATAAAACAAAACACATCACTTCTGGTTCAGCGAATATGACATTTGCGAATTTAGTGCACGTTATACAAACATAACATTCAAGGCCTTTGGTGCTTATATGAATAATAATTGCTATTGAAATTATTTAAAATTCATATATAAAACTATTTTATAGTCTACAATCTTTATAGGTGTGTAAAAAGTTGATACACCGGTGGGAGGATGCGCTGTGCCGCGCTCCCTGCTGGTTACCACCATCTTGCTTGTTTCTTTGCTTTTGAAAGAGAAGGGCAAGACAGGCAGTGTAATTACTGACACCGAGACTTAACATCTTATGTCTCAGGATAGGCAACATATAAATGAGTTGCCTGAGCTTAGTTCCAAGTAAACAAGTTTAAGTTCATGGGTGACGTCGACCACTACCATTACGTGGCAAGTCTGCCAGTTTGCCTATACAACTAATATAAAAAATACACGTGAATTTTTGTTACGACTATTAAGATAGTCTTGTATAACTATTTCATATAAAAGCTAAAAGCATGTAAATTTGGATAGAAAGAAAGTCACAACACCATACACATACTTTTACGCCGGGAAATGCTCGAGGCATCCTGTGGGGAGTGGGCTCTCCAGGCGGGTATGTGAGACTCGCTGCGCCCGAAAGGTGGTAAGGTGCACAGCTGCTCTACCCACTAAAACCCGGCTAGTGCCACCAATGCCGCGTTTGGTGAGGTGTCACGGATTTGTTGAGAAAACAGGGCACCACGACGGCTAGTCAGTCCCTCAAGGGGCTGACGCCACCTCCACAGAGGCAACCACTCTTGTTTGGTTGTCCCGAACCACAGAACAACCCCTCCCAACGTCGGGACAGTACAATGGGGTGAGGTTCTCATCCTCGCCCCTTGCCCTTCGTCTCTTCTTATAAGCAACACGGGAACTCGACGGCTAGTCAGTCCCTCAAGGGACCAACGCCACCTTCACAGGGAGGTTGTCCCCCACCACAGAACAACCCCTCCCAAAGTTGGGACAGTACAATGGGGTGAGGTTCAAGTTCAATGGGAGGAGAGTTCACGGGGCTGAAGTTTGGAAGCAAGTTTTTTGCCTTCTACATGTGTTAAACTCACTTGTTGTGTGTTTAACACATGTAGAAGTTGTCATATTTGGAAGGAAGCAAGATATGAGGGGGACATTGAAAAATAAATTATGAAAATCCCAATTATTACTTTTATTTTAATAATAAAATAACTAATGAAAACTACAAATAGTTTTTATATAATAATATATATTTTATTATAAAATATATTATATTATTATTTTTTACTTTATAAAAAAATAAATATCTAGTCTACTTTTCCATTTAGATTTATACACGTGTAAAATAATAAATAATTCAACAGTCTTTATATTTGCATACTGTTTCTGTTTATAAATTTATATAACGCACCTACTGGTATTATTATTATATCTATACTGTTATAATAAAGCTGAGAAGTTTGTTTTTTTGTATCTCTACCACAAAAACGCCTTTGATAGAAATGTTTATAATTTGCTATTTTATATTATGTTTATTTTTAAATATATCTTTCATTTAAGATGTACAGCATATTTGAAAATATCTCACACCTTATTAAGTTATTAGTATTGTAAGTATGTATATTATATTGTTTTTGTTTACGCGAATTTCAGTCATTATAATGAAACAACTTTTTTTTACGGTTTATTTTCATGAAACGTCGGGCTTAAAAAAATCTTTTATTAATAAATATCTATATATCTATATATAAAAATGAATCCCTATTTCCCTTGGTCACGCCATCACGCGTGAACGGCGAGACCGATTTCGCTAATTCTTTTTTGTTGTGTTTGTTATTGTCAAGAGAAGGTTCTTCCCCACCATGGTTCAGGCCTTGTCGTGGCGGTGGGGCTCAGTAACCTAAGGTGAGCCGCTGCACCTTGGGCGAAGCTAATTGGGCCAAGGGGGCTCTTTGTACCCCTCTTATAAGAAGAGGGGACACAAGAGCAGGGGACAAGGGGTGAGGATGGGAACCTCACCCCATTTTACTGTCCCGACGTGGGGAGGGGATGTTCTGTGGTGCTGGACAACCTCTCTGTGGAGGTGGCGTCGGTCCCTTGCGGGACTGACTAGCCGTCGAGGTACCCTGTTTGTTTACTAGAATCGGGGCACCTCACCAAAGGCGGCATTGGTGGCACTCGCCGGGTTTTAGTGGGTAGAGATGAGAATGCGAAGAGGTAAGAATATTGCGCGGAAAATAATAAAATTTAAGAATACTTAAACAACTTATAAAATTTTAGATAAGGCTAGATTAGAAATAATTGTCGTATAGCATTAGAATAATAAACACTTATTTAAAATATTTTTTTATTTATTATACCAATTCGAATTCAATATTAATAATTAAGACAGGACTACGTCTGTCGGGTCAGCTAGTAAATATATAAAAATAAATATAATATTAGTCTTTAAAATATAACTAGCGGTCTGTCCCGTCTTCGCACGGTACGTACGCACGTAAAAAATGTATAGCCTATGTTACTCGCTGATAATGTGGCCATCTATATAGGTAAAAAATAATCAAATCGAATCAAATCAAATCAGCCTATTCAATGCAAACAAAAAAAAAACAATCAAATTTTTCCTCTTTATAATATTAGTGTGGTAACGCCATTAAATAATTTCATCACATACAAACTATATGTAGGCCAGGCCTTTTTTCTTCTTTGACGCCGGGAAATGCTCTGAGGCATCCCGCGGGGGAGTGGGTCTCCCCATGCGGGTATGTGGGACTTGCTGCGCCCGAAAGCTGGTAAGTGGACGCAGCTCTACCTACTAAAGCCCGGCGAGTGCCATCAATGCCGACATTGGTGAGGTGTCCCGGATCTAATAAACAAACAGGGCACCTCGACGGCTAGTCAGTCCCCTAAGGGACCGACGCCACCTACACCGAGGGGCGCACCACAGAACAATCCCTCCCAACGTCGGAATGAGGTTCCCATCCTCACTCCCTGCTCTTCTGTCCCCTCTTCTTATAAGAGCCCCCTCGGCTTAATTAGCTTCGACCAAATAAAATGGTTATTTTATATCCACTTATAATTACTTAATTAATAAATCAGAAACTTCGAGACTATGAAATATCATATGGAAGCTCATAACTTTGGATGATTTATCAAACATTGTTCCGAGTCTTTGTAAACACTCGAATCTCAACAATTCTCGTATTGTGTTGACGCAATGGAAAATTGTTATAAATGTGTACAGTGTACTAATAAGTAAATAAAAATATGATTATAATAAGAGTTGGTCGGCCTGGTGGGAAGACGGTCTCCGTGCAGTGGCCGGTCGTGTTGGATGCGAGTGGCAAGGATCGGTCGTCTTGGCGTTCTTTGAGGGAGGCCTATGTTAAGCAGTGGACGGATAGAGGCTGATAATGATGATGATGATTAATAATATAATAATAATAATGATAATATCTATGGACGCTTTCACACCACGTCAATCTGGTCCCGTGGTAAGTTCTCGAAGAACTTGTGTTACGGGTACCAGACAACGGAAATATATTTAATACTTTTATACTATACATATATTTAAGATTTTTATTATATAATACACATATTTAATACACATCCATGACCCAGGAACACAGAAAATATTTTTGTTCCCTGGCGGGATTCTAACTCGCAACCTCCGGCTTGAGCGTCAACGCGCTTACCACTGAGCCATAGAGGTCGTCAAATTGATCAAATGATTATAATGTAACGGTTGGTGTAAAAAAAACCTTTCCACCTTGGAAGGTAGAGAGTGGAGAATAGAACTCCTACGACATCCTGAAGAATCTTTCTCTTAAAAGTCATCTCTTTTAGTAAAGCGGAATATAATTTATTCGTTGTGCACGCTCTTTATACCAATAAATAATAATACAGTAATAAATACTTATGTCTTGTCAGCTACTCTTCGGGTACCAGCTCAACTCACAAATGGCTGCACCGAGACTTATGGTAGAGGAATGTCTGTGAAATTGCTTTCCTATAATATACGCACTGTGCCTCCGTACATCATATTATACTAGCTGGTGCCCGCGACTTCGTCTGCGCAGGATAAGGTTTTAGTTTTTTTATAAAAAGTATCCTATGTTACTTCTAATACCTCCAAGAATATGGATACAAAGTTTTATGATGATCGGTTAAGTAGTTTTCGCGTAAAAGCGTAAAAAACATCCACGTTTTCACATTTATAATATTATTAAGTAATTAAGTAAGGATAAGGTACCTACCTATAAGCATTGATTAGTTAATAAACAATGCTAATAGGCAGGTATTTTTTATTACATACATTAAAATGATTCAATCAATGAAACGTGAAAAAAAAAATTAAAACCGACTTCAAAAAACAAAAAAGTAATAAAATAATTACGTTTCCTTAATTTATGTGCCTACAACTTATATTCAACTTGTTCTAAGTTAGAACGTCTAAGTACTACATATTATAATTTTTGCGTTTACTACGTCATGGATACGGTACGGTACCGGGTGACACTGATCACTTACCATAATGTTGCTCATATGCCTGTTTGCCTATCCAACTAACATAAAAATCCCGAACATGTGAAGGTACTTTTTAATAATGAATAATAGTTATAATTACAATAATTTACTTTATAATGATATTTGATTGTAATTAATAATTATTATCTTCATATTCAATTGTTTATTTACTTAAACATATTGCTTAGTAGGTCATAGAGCCGTCATGTCGTCAAAAATTAGGTCATTGCTTTACAGGGAAGAGGCGGTGTTGAGTGCGTATAAATAAATTTAAAAATACGTGTACCACCATCTTGCTTATTTCTCCCTTGAAACAGCTTTGCTGCGTTTCGGAGAGAAGGGCAAGACAGGCAGTGTAATTACTGGCACTGAGACTTAACATCTTATGTCTCAGGATAGGCAACACATAAATGAATTGCCTGGGCTCGTTCCAGGTATACTAGTTCATGTTCATGGGCGACGTCGACCACTTACCATCTTTCGGTCTCAGCGAGACCCACATATCCGGCTGGGGAGACTCACTCCCTAGACGGGATGTCTCAGAGCATTTCCCGGCGTTAAAAAAAAGAAGGTTTCCACACGATATTTTCATTCACCAGCAACCAAGTCAAAACTTCTCACCCGAAGCCGGGTCCATTATAATCGCACGAAACGTTATTACTCCACATCTCTACTTATTATATGTACTTTGTTTATCAAGGTTAAGCTCATAAAGCAGTAATAATTAAAATACAAAATAAAATATTATAAAATTAAATATTACATGTAATACATAAAACTGAACTATTAACTTTGAACATAAAAGTAAATGATTAATTTAACAGTAGAAACTCGAAGAACATAATAATGGATGCTAACCATCTCCTTTTTTTTCTCTTCCGCCGGGAAATGCTCTTAGGTATCCCGCGGTGGATGGGGGGACTCCCCAGGCGGGTATGTGTGACTCGCTGCGCCCGAAAGATGGTAAGGTGGACGAAGTCCTACCCACTAAAGCCCGGCGAGTGCCACCAATGCCGCCTCTAGTGAGGTGCCCCCGATCTATTGAGTAAAGGCACCTGAACGGCTAGTCAGTCCCTCGCGCACCACAGAACAACCCCTCCCAACGTCGGGATAGTGCAATGGGGTGAGTTTCCCATCCTCGCCCCTTGTCCCCCTGCTCTTTTGTCCCGTCTTCTTATAAGAGGGCACAATGGGAAAAGGGGTACAAATAGCAGCTCCCTCAGTTCAATTTCCTTCGCCCAAGGTGGTCTGAGTCCACCTTAGGCTACTGAGCCCCACCTCCACGACAAGGCTTGAACCATGGTGGGGTTGCTAACCATCTCCTGAACAACTGACAAAATTCCGCCTTTTTTATAGAAGAAGGGGCAAATGGACAGTCGTTTTTCTTTAACGCCGGGAAATGCTCTAAGGCATCCCGCTGGGGAATAGGTCTCCCCAGGCCGGTATGTGGGACTCGCTGCGCCCGAAAGCTGGTAAGTGGATGCAGCTCTACCCACTAAAACGTTCCCGTCCTCGCCCCTTGCCCCCTGCTCTTTAGTCCCCTCTTATACAAAGGGTACAAAGTGCCCCCTCGGCTCAATTAATTAGCTTCGCCCAAAGTGCAAGCACACCTTAGGCTACTGAGCCCCACCGCCAGGTCAAGGCCTGAACCATGGTGGGGAATGTCTGAAGTCTCGATTTGTCTTATCTAACTCTAAAAAGCCCAATTATAATTATAATCATGGGATAAAGGCATTTATAGAATAAATAAAGTAGATTCTCATAATTTTATTTTTTACTTCATCAATTATTATCAAGACATAATATTTTCTTTAATTAAATATAAAAAATAAATTAAATTTATTAGTTAAATTTCATCATCAAAATATAGAATACATATCTTATCTTATAAGATCTTACTAAAATATTATGGAACTATATAATTTATGAGAAACTCGCGGTTTATTTATTCGAATATTTATTGAAATTATTTCAAACGAATAAATGAATGTATTTTCCTAGGTAAAAATAAAAAGGATTTTTGCATTAATTTGTCTATTTTGAAGCCTGTTTATATTTTTTTTACGTATTTTTTTTTTAATTTAGATATATTTCAGGTACTTGGTTATTTTTTCAGGATTTTATTATTTTTTGTAAAGAATTAAAACCATTTTTTTATCTATATTAATATTATAAAATATATAAGAGTTTGTTTGTTTGTTTGAACGCGCTAATCTCAGGAACTACTGGTCCAATTTGAAAAATTCTTTCAGTGTTAGACAGCCCATTTATCGAGGAAGGCTATAGGCTATATAACATCACGCTGTGATATATAGGAGTTGAGTAAAGCGGACGAAGCTGCAGGCAACAGCTAGTTTTTAATAAATGTTGCATGTGTACTTGGCGCGACGATTTACAGTGAAACTGTTTATTGTTGGATATAATAGTGTGTCTTGTTATAACTAATTTAATTTTTACGAACATTATCTTGATGTTTACCCAAAATAGTAGATAGGACCAATTGTACCATGTGTTTAACTTTTATTTCGTGAACTCCGATATTTCGACATTATCTAAGAATGTCTTGTTCACAAGACTCTGGTAAATATCCCGTTTTTAATGATCGTAGCAATGAAAATAACTTAAAATCTTAGTAGGCCTATATATCTAAGTTTTAAATAATCATTTATATGTAAATAATACATGTTATAGACGAATCAGGAATTGATTTTCGATCGAAGATATCCGGGTACAATACGATACATAGCATCTGATTTCTTTTTATAAACTTTTTTATATTTTGTACGACTCGCCGATAATAATCGTAATAAGGTTTATTCATTACCAGTGTTTATATCCTTCTTAAAAGTCCTCCCATGTTTGTTATAAATAAATTACGACAAAAACTTAATTATGTATGTACCTACGGTACTCATTTTATCGAATGTAAGTATGTATGTGAATCATGTTGATTCACATACATGATGATGTATGACTTGTACGATTTATTTCATGTTGTTTTATTTTAACTCAAATCAGCACATAAAAGATCCCTGCCGTGACCATGGTTTCTAATCCTGAAAAGTAACTGAAACATCAGGTATGTAAAAATTAATAAACTGCGATCAAATCCGTTAAAGTTGTTTTTTTAATAATATTTATGGACGCTTTCACACCACGTCAATCTGGTCCCGCGGTAAGTTCTCGAAGAACTTGTGTTACGGGACAACGGAAATATATTTAATACTTTTATACTATACATATATTTAAGATTTTTATTTTATAATACACATATTTAATACACATCCATGACCCAGGAATACAGAAAATATTTTTTTCCCTGGCGGGATTCGAACCCGCAACCTCCGGCTTGAGCGCCAACGCGCTAACCACTGAGCCACAAAGGTCGTCGGTCGTGTACATTTAAGTTCAATATTTTCTACAACCGTATTTTAAGTTACATTTAATTATTAACATGGTGGAACATATTTATTCATTCTTTATAAGTAGGTATTTTTATGATGCGATCTCTGCATATCCGAAGGAATAAAGAGTTCGAAGGCGAGAATGATCTTTATGTATAACTTTGTATGTATGTATTTATATATGTATCTGTGGCATTCATTGTGTACATAACACATTGTAGTGTACAAATTGTACCTTCATAAATATTTTATCAGTCCGTTCTACTTACAAACACATAATTTTAAATAAACATGATTAAGGACATAATTAACGAGTTTTTGATAAATATAAATTTATATTTATTGTTAAAAATATATTTTCTGCCTAATTCGTTCACGCTGAGGATAATGTTTTTTGAATATGTATGAATATTCCGCGCCATGGTCCAAGCCTTGTCGTGGCGGTGGGGACCAGCACTTTGGGCGAAGCAAATTGACCCGAGGGCGGTGCTCTATGTAGCCCTCTTATAAACGGACGTGGTATCGGTCCCTTGGGGGACTGACTAGCCGTCGAGATGCTCTGTTTGCTCAACAGATCCGGGGCACCTCACCAAAGGCGGCATTGGTGGCACTCGCCGGGTTTTAGAGGGCAGAGCTGCGTCCACCTTACCACCTTTCGGGCGCAGCGAGTCCCACATACCCGCCTGGGGAGACCTACAGAACTCCCCCACGGGATGACTCAGATCCTTTCCCGGTGTTTAAGAAAAAAAATATGTTTATTGTTATAATTCACATATAGTATATCTTTATAATGATCACTTATGATCGTCTTAGCTTCTAAATTTATAATGAGCGTTCGCAATGCGCCCATGTCAGAGAAAATACCCACAAGAAACTCTGCTGGGTTCCTATCATTCTTTTAGTTGTGATCATTATTTCACAAAAGCCACTTAAATCTACAGCAATTCATTCAAGCGAGCAATGTTTGTATAAAAAATGGGCAGGACAATGTTTGCCGGGTTCAGCTTGTATGATATAAATATGTTAAGACGCTGCAAAAACCACCAAAAAGAATTTAATCCGTTTAGGTATGTGTATCTACTTGAATGTCTCGGTAAATATGTACGTGTGACAAACATGTTGTCAACATTTCTCGACTGTTTAAGGCAAGGCCGGGCAAAGTCCAAGCTACGTCACACCCAGACACACGACGCAAATGTTATTTCGATCACATAATACTTATAAACCTTGATATACAAGGATAACTCATATTGTGACGGTCGTTTAGTAAGGGACACTCCTTGCTTCAATCTCCTCTTCTCCTACCTCACATCTTTGTTTAAATATGTCTATCCTGATAAATACATTTTCGAATTTTAAAATTAGCTTAATTTTTTATAACAATTTTGCTCTTTAAGCAGAGCGAGATAAAACCTTTCCGAATGCTTATATAATTTATAGGTAGGTACAACTTGTATGGATGGATTGTTTTTTTTTATTATAAAATACTACCAGTTCCCACTTGCCACAAATTAAAAATGTTTTGACTGTAATAAATATTTATTCCTTCGTCAATAATTGTAAAAATATAATTATTTTTTTCCACTTCTTCAAATCCGAGAGGTACTTATTAGATAGTAGGTATATATTTTATAAAATTTGTTGAAAGTCCTACGTACCTACAAAGTATAAAAGGAATGTTCTATATAAATATTTTGTATTGGTGTCACGGATATAAGTAATTAGGTACATATTCTTTAGGTACTTTATTACTCTAGTGTGTATGGGCTTGGTGGGTTCGATCCCGACTTCTATAGTCCCATGAAATGGGATTTTCTTAATTTCTATGAGCATCAACATGAGACCATCGCTTACTCATCAATGAAGGAAACATCGCAAGGAAACTTGATGTGATTAAAAGTATTTGAAGGTGTGTGAAGTTCATCTACCAGCATTGGGCCAGCGCATCGGTGAACTATGGCCAAACACCCTACTCCCTGATTTCGAGGAGGAGACCTGTGCCGCCCGTGAGCAGTGGGGGTTACATATAAGGGTTGATTTTACCTAATCCAGCCATAAGTTCTGTTACAAATGAAAATGCATTTTTTTATGAAGTAATGTAATATTATTAAAATGTATACTTACATACGTATGATAGGCTGCACTAAAAGTATCGGGAATGGAATATTTCCACTGTTCCTGTCATATTAAAATCTTTTTAATTGAAAACTCCTTGGTTTTAACAATCGAATACCATTTATTTATTTAAAAAAAGATTCTCGGTCTTGTCACAAGGTCTTGTTAAACTTGTTTAGTCGTCGAGAAAATGGAATTGACTCGAGAAAATTCTAGAGCGATGATTTATTATGACTTTCGAAGTGGTTTAACACAAAAACAGTGTGGTGACCGGATTATTTCTGCATTTAGTAATGAAGCCCCATCCAAAACCACAATTTATCGCTGGTTTGCTGAATTTCAACGTGGACGTGTCAAGCTCAGTGATGATCCCCGTCAAGGTCGTCCAAAACTGCAGTCACCCAAGAAAACGTTGATGCTGTGCGTAAGCTGATTGAGGAAGATCGACATGTGACATACCGCGAAATTCAGGCAACTTTAGATATTGGTATGAGTCAAATACAAATAATCTTGCATGAACAATTAGGTGTAAAAAAGTTGTTTTCCCGATGGATACCGCATTTGCTCTGTGAAGAGCAAAAAGCGGCTCGCGTTACTTGGTGCGTCAGAACTCTCGAAAGATTCCACGCAGGATCCTCAAATGCTGTATACAACATCGTATCAGGTGACGAATCCTGGATATATGCGTACGAACCCGAAACAAAAAACCAGTCACGAGTTTGGGTGTTCGAAAATGAGTTAAAGCTAACAAAAATTGTTCGTTCACGGAGTGTTGCAAAAAAAATGGTAGCCACGTTTGTCTCCGAAACCGGCCATGTTGCGACTATTCCTATTGAGGGACAAAGAACGGTTAATGCAAAATGGTATGCTAGCATTTGTTTGCCACATGTCGTTTCTGAACTCCGTTAAGAGAACTGCAACCGCCGCATCATCCTCCATCACGACAATGCGAGTTCTCACACCGCGCACAGAACAAAAGAGTTTTTAGAGCAAGAAAACATAGAATTATTAGACCATCCGCCGTACAGCCCCGACCTAAGCCCTGATTACTTTCCCTAAAATAAAGAATAAATTGCGTGGTCAGAGATTTTCATCGCCTGAAAAAGCTATGGACGCCTACAAAACGGCCATTTTGGAGACCCGAGAGAGAGAGAGAGAGAGAGAAAGAAATGTGTCAAATTTCGCGGAGAATACTTCGAAAAGCAATAAATACATTTTTAAATAGTAATGTTGTGTCACTTCCTTGATTCCTGAAATTTTCAGTGCCGCCCTCGTATTTAATAAAGTAAAAAACAGTAAAAAATATTCTATTCGAAATGGCCACCTTTGACTTTTATACAGGCCTTTAATCTGTTTGGCCCAGTGAGTTGTTAATAATAATAATAATAAGTCCCCTAAAATCCTACCTTACGTCCGAGCCGAATATCTGGCCACGTGGGGGGCGGTAACGCGTACTATCAAACTTACGCGGCTAACAAGGTAAAGGTAATCCAAGCCAAGGTGAAACAACATATGCTGAGGGCTGCGTGGCTATGGGAGGGCATAGTCGCTAATATGTGGACTCTGGATACCGGGGGACCTCCAGTTTTAATTACCCTTGCTGCGGCATGCGGGGCTCTGCCGTGGTCGACTCCTTAACCCTAGCCACTCGTGGGAACATAATGAATACGGAGAATGAGATGGAAAGTCAATTGAAGAAATATAATTTACGACCGCTGCCCGGGGGTCGCCGGGGCGCATCTGGAGCCAACACTAGATGCCACAGCATGCGAATCGTTGGCGAAGGGGGACTGAGCAGGCGGGTTCCCCTCGAACCAAATAGTACAGCCGACCGATCATCTTCACCCTCGTCTATTGCACAGTCCGAAATTTCACTCTTTTCTAACATTCCATCACCTTCATCGACTCATAGCCTATTTCAATCACCCAATACATCACCGTTATCAACATATTCATCCCGAACAACAAGGTCAACAGCTGTTGTGCAGGAGGCATCCGCCACCAACCCTGGACCCACTGTTGGCTATTCTCGTGCGCGAAAAAAATGGACTGAAGATATGAATAGCTTCATATGGCGCACATACTTATTAATTACAAAGTGTGAGACGATTCAAATGAACAAATACCTTGAACGTTTACACCGAGAATTTGACAATAAATATCCCGTTATGAAAGCAACACGGCAACGTGTAGGAGACCAAAGAAGAGCAATTTTAAGACAAAAACTATTATCACAAAACATGTTAGAACAAATAAACGCCAATGTAAGAGAACAAATACAAAATGAAAACATTCAAACAGAAAATCATTCATACACATCCATACACCGTTCAAATCATCCTGTACATCCAACACATGTACCATCACAAACAAACACCGCTTCTAATAGTAGAATTAAATGGTCAGAGGAAATGAATGACGAAATAGTTAGATGCTATTTCGAAATTACTGAATTGGAAATGTATAAGACTGCTTATCGGAAAAAGCTGTACGATTTTTTTATAGCGAAACACCCACACCTATCACACCTAACAGAACAGAGAATCGCAGATCAGAGGAGGCTTATATTCAGTAATAGAATATACGCAGGTAGGATTCAAAGTTTGAAAAAAGAAGTAGAGATAAAACTTAAAGAGCTAAATAATCACCCTCAACATCAGGTCGAACAAGATCTTACAAACAGAAAACCCACAGCATACTCTATCCGAAGGAACCATAAACACTATACTCACACAGATGCAAACTCACCAACAAACGTCCACACTCACAGAACCACTCTCACTCACACAAACTCTTACACTCACTAATACAAATTTAATTCCAATACAGAATAATGACATAGGAGCCGAAAACATCGAAGTAGAATTTAATTATGCCATGGAGAGATTCAGTAAAATTGATCCTGAAAAAAGACCATTCATCCCGAAACAGAAGTCATCCCGTAAATTTTCTCAAATTGTCCAGTATCTTAATAACGTCGTTCTTCCAAAACATTTAAATCACGAATTAGATTTCATTTCCCTGCACACCCTCATCTACTCGGCAGCCTTTACAGCAGCCTCTTGCAATGGCACAAGATTTAATTTAGATGCAAATACCTCCCCACATAATCGGAATAGGAAACCAACCTGGCAAAGAAGGATTGAAAGCAGAATAGATAAATATAGATTAGAAATAGGCAGGCTTACACAATATATAGCAGAAAATAGGAACCAAAGAATAGTAAAAACTGTAGAAGAAATAAAGATTAAATACAAAACTCATTCACTACACGAAGAGCCAAATACGGAACCACAGCATTTCCTTGACACCTTGAAACAGAAACTGAGTGCGGCTTCCAATAGACTCAAAAGATACCTTACTTGCACCAAACGAAAACAACAAAACTCTACCTTTACAATATATATAAAATAACGAAAAACAATTTTATAGAACCCTGAACAAAAATCAACAAAACAGTATATCCCCAGAAATTCCATCACCACAACAATTACAATAATTCTGGGCAAATATCTGGGAACTCCCTGTGCAGCATAATACTAATGCCGAATGGTTACACAAGATAACATCTCACACGACACATGTTATTCAAATGGAGTTTGAAAACATACCCATGCAAACATTCACGGAAATTGTCAAACGCACACACAACTGGAAAGCACCAGGCACTGATAATATCCACAACTATTGGTACAAGAAACTCACTAGTACACATCCATTCATCCACAATCACATATGTCAATTCATACAATCACCACACATTATGCCAACATTTATAACACATGGTACATATACCAATACCAAACCATGTACAATAACAATTACATATATGCTATCAAAAGGAACAGATTCAAAAAATCCCGCAAATTACAGACCAATCACATGTCTACAAACCATATATAAAATTATCACAGGATGTATCAGTGCAATAATTTACCAACACCTAGACAAACACAGCATACTAGCAGAACAACAAAAAGGATGCAGGAAGAACAGTCAAGGATGTAAAGAACAGCTAACAATAGATGCAATAGTAATGAAACAAGCACAAACTAAAAACAGAAACATTCATACAATGTACATTGATTATAGAAAAGCATTCGACTCCGTCCCTCACAGCTGGCTACTTTATGTATTAGAACTTTACAAAATACATCCTAACTAAATTTCATTTCTTAACACAGCCAAGCTCCAGTGGGAAATTAAATTAAAGTTATTCGATAATAACACCTCAGTGATCACCGAGCCTATTAAAATTCAAAGAGGTATCTTCCAAGGCGATGCTCTCAGCCCATTATGGTTTTGTCTAGCACTCAATCCTTTATCTGAATTATTAAATGACACTAACAATGGATTTAAATTAAAACATAACAACACATATCACACTCTCTCACACCTTATGTATATGGATGACATAAAAATTTACGCAACTAATAACAATGAACTCACACAACTAGCAGACATCACACAATTATTCTCTATAGACATACAGATGCAATTTGGGGTAGATAAATGTAAAATACACTCAATTATCCGCGGCAAATCACAACACAATACATACACACTCGATACAGGGGAAAAAATAGAGCCCATGGATGAACATAGCACATACAAGTATCTAGGTTTTCATCAATCCAAACAAATACAGCAAAAAGAAACTAAAATGGAACTAACTAGCAAATTTAAGTTTAGACTCAACCAGATTTTACGAACACAACTAAATTCACGTAACAGTATAAAAGCCATAAACACTTACGCAATACCAATACTCACATACTCTTTTGGAATTATAAACTGGTCTCAGTCAGATTTAGTAAAACTCCAGCGTCTGATCAACATCCACATGACCACCCACAGAAAGCATCACCCAAGATCATGCATCCAACGCTTTACACTACCACGTCGAGAAGGAGGAAGAGGCCTCATCGACATACAAAATTTACACAATAACCTAATAACCAAACTCCGTAATTATTTCTACACTAAAGCTGAACACACAGATCTCCATAAACACATAGCCGACATAGACAAAAAACTTACACCACTTAACTTGAATGACCGAAACATGCAACCAAACATAACTAGTAGACAAGATAAAATAGATAAGTGGTCACAAAAGTCTCTGCACGGGAGGCACCTTGCTGACCTCAGCCAAACACATGTCGATAGAGAGGCGTCGAACGAGTGGCTGCGGCGAGGAGAGCTCTTCCCGGAGACAGAGGCTTTTATGATCGCTATTCAGGATCAAGTGATGGACACCCGTAACTACCAAAAGCACATCACCCGAGTACGAAACCTGCCAAATGATTGTTGTAGACGATGCCATAGTAGTTCTGAAACGATACAACACATTACCGGTGCTTGCAAGTCCATTGTCCAAACCGACTATAAACATAGGCACGACCAAGTTGCAACTATAGTCCACCAAAGAATATTTGTGGGCTATGTTCTCATAGCCCACAAATATTCTTTCATCCCACAAAAATAGCGTATTATAAATATCAGCCTAGCACAGTTTTAGAGAACAGCTCATACAAAGTTTATTGGGATAGAACAATAATAACAGACAGAACCATACACTTTAATAGACCGGACATAACATTATTAGACAAAACTAACAAAACAGTATTTATTATAGACATCAACAAACAACCTCCTCACTACACACACAGAAAAAATGACAAAATATATAGATCTGGCTACCGAAATAAAAAGACAATGGCAAGTAGATACTGTTAAAATCATACCCATAGTCATATCCACAACAGGCGTCATCCCTAACACCCTCCAGACCAACCTCAATATACTCCAAATGCCCAAATCCACCATCACACTCATCCAGAAAGCTGTCATCCTCAATACATGCCGTCTCACACGCAAATTTCTCCAAAACTCATCGTCACCTTAAGCTGGCACACTTGGCCATGGTCCGTGTGTCAGTTATCTCACCCCCTTAAACAGGGAGAAGAAAAACAAAAAAATATAATAATAATAATAATACGCTATTAATTTATAGTTGAAAGGTTTGGCTACGAATCTATGGATTAACGCGCTGTTTCCAATGAAAATTTTGCCATTGATTGCTTTTTGCTTGCTTGCATTTTTAAGAGACTCAATGTCGCCTTGTCGTTTAGAGCAGGCCATGTCTTCTAAAACTGACCATTTGAATTCTATAGGATTAAGGTCTGGGCTAGATGAGGGCCAGTCTTCAGCTCTTATAAAGTCCGAAACGTTGGTTTCAAGCCAGGCAGCACAAACTACCCAAGTAGTTCGTGCCTTGTGACCAGGTGCAGAGTCCTGCTGGAAAGTCCACGGCATATTTTTAAAAAGTGTATTGCTGAGAGGTTTCACAACAAGATCCAAGACTGTATCTTCATATACTTTGGCTGAAGTTTTCACTTCTTTTTCACAAAAATGTAGTTTTATTGTAGCTTGAGAGAAATCAAAAATTTAATTTATTTACACTAAAAATCATAAAACTTACTGGAAATAAAGAATTTTTATACATAATATCTGGACTAGCAGATGTTCCAAATAATAATTATTTAGTTTATATGTATATCAAAGCTACATACATAATTATATTGGGCCTTAAGACAATATTATATTGTTTTCTAATGTTTACGCGAATTTTACTCGTTATCACAGATATTAAAAATAAGGAGATATAGCGTTTCATTGCAAACAAAGGAGGTTCACGTGTCGTCAGTTTGTCCCCACCACGCTTTGCAACACACATAGCTATTCATAAATCGTAACCACTCATAACGTTCTAAAGATTAAAAAATAAACCTTATGTTATCATACACAACGCTCATTCAACATGCACCGTAGAAACGGATTGCTCGGTCTCTTTCTAAACAATCAAATTTAAACCTTATACATCACACAAAGTGCTCAATCTTAGTAACAGCGGAACAACTCTCTACCTCTCTTTCTAATCAATCAAATATAAACCTTATTTTATTAAAAATAGCGCTTATTCCTACTTTCACACTCACTTATTACCTTTTTCTGTGTACAATTACGAAGTACGAACAGTGATGTACTAGGTGTGTTGCAAAGTTGTCGATTCTTATATTTATTTTTACCCGTGACGGTATGGAGTAGGCTTTTAAAAGATCAATCACGGACTCATTTGTAATAGGTAGGTACAGGCAAGAATACTTATGTTGACTTGTATAATGGCTTGTGTAAGAGAAAGGGGAGTCAGTGATAACGTAACGGTTAATAAGATGAAGAACATAAGAAACGGGGAAAAAGGTGATACCTACTGATGATAGCAAACATTTGAAGGTGTAGTAAAATATCCAAAACCGTGTAAAGTTGGGCAATAGCTCGAAGAATGCCATAATATTTTTTCAGCCATACCCAAATATATTCTATATATTGAAATTGTGTACTTCCCGATTTCTGATTACACACCCTTTTACCTCGGTACACTGTAAAATAGTAGAAATTAGTAAACAAAAACTATTCGTATTATGATTGATAAATATTATTATGGTAGATTCAATTGACGTTCAAAAAGATATTAGTAATAGATATGACTGTATTAGTACTATTTTGAATAAAAAAATTTGATTTTAATTTTTTTTGTTTTGATTCAAATTTGGCAATAATTCACATATTATTTCGTTAAAAAAACAGACACAAATACAATAAAGTAGCATATGTACAAAAACGCTTAATTCATAATATACGCTGAACTTATAAAAATATATGATATATAAATAAAATCATACGAGTACATATACACACAAAATATTTAATAAACTGCAAAGAAATGAATCATTCAATAATCGACATTTTATCGATAGCTTACATCACTGTCTCGTCGCCAAACGATTTAACGATTTTAAAGTAAAATATTTTAAAAATGTAATATTAACATATGATAACAGATTCCATAACTTGTTAAATGTTTGACTTCACTTCTGTTCTTACAAAAAACTACTGAACACGACGGAATTGGTATATGTTTTCTCGTTTGCGGGTGACATCATACTGATATGCGCTGCCGGTCATTTTTGAAATGTATGCCCGATTTGCTCAAGCAGCATATACGCGGACACGCCCCCATACCACTTCTCCTGTTCTTAATATTTATATGCTCGTTATAATGAAACAATTTTTTACGGATTTTATCGCGGTTTATTAAGATTTAGACAATAATTTAAATGTTACATAATGGTTTTCATTGCCTACTAATAAACATATTTTTCGCCTTTATTTGCCGTTACCACTTCATAACTAAAACAAAATAACTAAAATTACAAACTAGGCGTTGTATTATTGTTTTCTAATGTTTGCGCGAATTTCACTCATTATAATGAAACAATTTTTAATCCCAATAACACCTTAAGCCATACAGTGTATAGGAAACATACCCATACGGATAGGTATTTAAACGGCGAATCACACCACCATCCAACACAGTTAGCTACCGTGGGTAAATCTTTGTTACAGAGAGCACAAGGGATCTGTGATGAGCAGCACCTGGAGACCGAACTTCAACATGTCAAGCAAGTACTGCGTGACAACAAGCTTCGGGTACCGCGTCTCCGTCACAGTGAACGTGTGAAACCAGCCACCGTCGAGCGAGTACCTGCTGTGCTACCATTTATTAAAGGCGTCACTGACAAGATTGGCTTCATCCTAAAGCGAGCTTCTATTAAAACTTATTTCAAGCCGCCTAAAAAGATAGGTCAATTCTTACCATCTGTCAAGTGTCATATACCCTTACAAGATGCAGGAGTATACAAGCTTGATTGTGATTATGGCCTCTCTTATATAGGCCAAACCAAAAGATCAGTTAAAACTCGCGTTAAAGAACATATAGCTGACTTAAAACACCGTCGCTACACTAAGTCTGCAATCTGTGAACATAGTCTAGACAAAGATCGCCATTATATCAGATTTGATAGACCACAGATACTCGCAAAAGAACACCAATTCCAACCAAGGATGATCCGCGAGGCTATTGAAATTAAAAAACATCAAAATTTCAATAGAGAAGATGGCTGGCTCTTACCACCTGATTGGGATCCCATTATTAAAATAATTAAATCAAAAACAAAGCATAATATGCCACAGATTAAAGATACAGTTAGCACTTTCTGCGTAGAGAGGACGTATCAAAATAATGATGTATCATAGGGTAGTTCGAATAACTTTGTAACGTTAGGACATCTGTCACCTCAGTCCTCCCGTGACCATGGTTGCTGTAAAGTGTAAAGTATCCGAAACGTCGGGCTTGTAAAAATCTTAATAACCCGCGATAAAATCCGTAAAAATTGTTTCATTATAATAGGCGTTGTATTTTTAACCGACTTCATTAATGAGCTGTAAACAAGTTCAACATCAATTGAATGTTCTAGTCCAAATTACAAGATTCAGAATAATTAAATAAATTGGCAACGATATTAAGTTAATGATAAATTAAATTTTGACTTGTTTGACATTGGTTTTTATGTTTCTGTTCGCTTAACGTTATTTTTTTTATGTCATAAGGAGGCAACCGAGCAGTCGAAGTCATAATATGGTGACTACCGACACCCATACATCCGCACAACCAAAAGTTACGCAGATGCATTGCCCTCCTTTTTCCTATCCCCCCAAGGGGCCACCGGAAACTCAGAAACTGCACGAATCCCGACATAGCTGTCACTTGACGTGTTATGTGAGCGAGAGGTACCACCCCGGTCATGCCGGCCCGATTCAGCTGCAAAGCAGTATGGCATTACCTGGTTCAGTTGAAAATCAGCGTCAGGAAACATTTTCCTTATACAATGCTGAACTGAACCATTTTGACCCACACGTGAGACACACACTTTATATTACAATTGTTTTGTCTGCAACAATTGTTTTTAATTTTTTTGTCTTATTTTTAGGTTTGTGCGATCAAAAATGTTTTTCTGTGTATATCTTTGTCTCTGTATGTCTCCTGTTTGCGTCGAGTAAATGTTTCTTTCTTATAAAAGTCACAAAGGAGATACTAAAGTTTATCAAATATACTGTATAAATGAATTGAAGTAGAAAGAAGCTGGACATAAGTAAGCATGAAAAAACTTCATGCTTACTTATGTCCTGAGTTACCGCTTAGTTATCAAATTACGCTGCTGCTTCTCCTATCTAATAAATAATAATAAATAAATAAAAATATATATAATATATAATAATGTGTCAGTCAAGTTTATTTATTATTATTATTTTTTAATTTAAATTTATTAAAAATTTAATTTACAAAATCGAGACTAATAGCTTTAGTTATTTAAATTAATTGAAGGATAATTATGGAACTAACGATGTCGGCGTAACCGCAGCTCTTGCATCGGATTTGACGCGAAAATTGCGTACTACACGGTTACAACTGTTTTTGCGGTTTTACACTCTCCTCAAGACAATCCGAGGCAAGGCAAGCGCGAGAGTGTAGATGGTAGCGCTCGCCCACATTATACGTTCTTTACTTCCAGCGAATAAATTAGTAAAATTTTAAGTTCCCTATGTTTCAGATAGAATCAACCACGGTCGCGGGAGGAGTACTTCATAACCCCACCATGGTTCAGGCCTTGACGTGGCGGTGGGGCTCGGTAGCTTAGGGAGAGCAGCACCTTGGGCGAAGTGAATTGTGCCGAGAGGGCTCTTTGTACCCCTCTTATAAGAAGAGGGGACAAAAGAGCAGGGGGCAAGGGATGAGGATGGGAACTTCACCACATTGTACTGTCCCGACGTTGGGAGGGGTTGTTCTGTGGTGCGGGACAACCCCTCTGTGGAGGTGGTGTAGGTCCCTTGCGGGACTGTCTAGCCGTCGACGTGCCCTGCTAGCTCATTAGATACGTGGCACCTCACCAAAAGGTGGCATTGGTGCCACTCGCCGGGTTTTAGTGGGTAGAGCTGCGTCCACTTACCACCTTTCGGGCGCAGCGAGTCCCACATACCCGCCTGGGGAGACTCATTCCCCCGCGGTATGTCTCAGAGCATTTCCCGGCGTTAAAGAAAAAAAAAGGAGTCCTTCATAAGGAAAAATATGTAGGTATTCCTTTTTCTACTGCATTGGCTTGGCTAGTCAATATATTTTACTTTCTGGTAAAGGAGACATCAGTTAACACCTAGAATAGTTCACGTGCTTATAATTGAATAGAAGAATAGTGTCTAACATCCTCGCCCGATTTCGAGCAACAGACTTGTTCCCAGCAGTGGGACGCATAAGGACAAATTAAACTTCGTGATTCGCCCTTCGAGATTACAACATATATTTACAAGTAGTACCACATCCCATGTGCTACCATCGTACACACTTTTAGAGCAACGCTAGGCAAAGTAAACTTGTTTTCTCCACTGACGCCCTCTATAACAGCCTGCAGATGTCACCTCATACACGTTTTGTGTGCCGGCCATCGTGCACGTATTTTTTCCTTTTAAAGTGAAATTTATAATCAATCAAAATTTAAAAGTTTTTAGAGGCTTGTAAAAACGCAAGAATTACAAAATAAGAAAAATAATTGGAAGATAGTAATATCGAGTCTATCTTGAATATTTTTACAGAATATTACACGAGAGAATACAATTGAAGGTAAATCGAAAAATATATTTTATATAGTATTTTCATTGTTCAATTGAGTTTAATCTACAAGATTTTTACCCATTAAAACAAATAAAACTCATATAATGTTGTGTCGTTATCTTAAAGTGATGCACATAATTCTAAAAGGATAATATGAGGCTAACGCATATTTTATACAATATCAAACCAGAGAATACTATTGACGTTAAATCGAAATATTTTTATAAAGCCTCTTTTCAATGGACAATTGAGTTTAATCTGAAAGATTATTACTCACTAAAAACAATCAAACCGTCCTATAAGGTTGTGTCGTTATCAGTGATGCATATTATTCTAGAGCATAATCTACGAAATTTTGTCGTGAATACATTTTAAAGTTTTTTAAGAGTACAGAACGTGAGACTGTATCATAAAAAAGTATCCTAGATGCTCACAAATATTTTACTAAATATTGAAGATAAATGGAAAAATATATACACCGATTTTTTCAATGTACAATGGAGTTACCCACAAAATCAAATAAAACGATCGTATAAGGTTGTGTCGTTATCAGTGATGCATATTATTCTAGAGCACAATCCGCGAGGTTGTGGCACGAATACATTTAAATGTTTTTTAGAGTACAGCCCGTGAGACTGTATCATAAAAACTATCCTAGATGCTCTCAAATATTTTACTATATATTGAAGATAAATGGAAAAATATACACACCGATTTTTCAATGTACAATGGAGTTACCCACAAAAACAAATAAAACGATCCTGTAAGGTTGTGTCGTTTTTAGTGATGCATATATTATTCTAGAGCACAATCCGCGAGGTTGTGTCACGAATACATTTAAAAGTTTTTTAGAGTACAGCCCGTGAGAATGTATCATAAAAACTATCCTAGATGCTCACAAATATTTTATTATATATTGAAGATAAATGGAAAAATATATACACCGATTTTTCAATGTACAATGGTTTCACAAAATTTTATTTCACGATGGTTGGATGGTTTCACGATGTGACCAATTTACCTTGTCAACTAGGAAATATTTTGCCTTTCGAATTATAACATGATAATAGAAAATCAAACGAACTTACCTGTAAGTGAAGTTCGATTGTTATTAAACGAAGTGATTCGCCCGAGAGATTACAACATATATTTACAAGTAGTACCACATTCCATGTGCTACCTTCGTACACACTTTTAGAGCAACGCTAGACAAAGTAAACTTGTTTTCTCCACTGACGCCCTCTATAACAGCCTGCAGACGTCACCTCATACACGTTTCTGTCGTGTACGGCTTCCCTGTTAGCTATTTCGAATCTAAGGGATATTACAAATTTAAAAACTAAAGATGTAATTAGGGTCCGGGAGGGTTGTAATCTCTCGGGCGAATCACTTCGTTTAATAACAATCGAACTTCACTTACAGGTAAGTTCGTTTGATTTTCTATTAAACTTCGTGATTCGCCCTTCGAGATTACAACATATATTTACAAGTAGATGTTTAGATAACTACGAAATAGCTAATTACACTTAAAAACACAGTGTGGATATAACAAAAGAATTTTATCAGAAAATATGTTCCATATATTAAAGTGCAATAATCACACTCAATGAAATTTATACATTAATATAAGATTACATAGCGTTACCTGTTGGAAGCCAACCTACAAGAGAGTAAGCAAATGAATGTGATGTATCAGTAGTTACCTCTCTATTGTTAAATTTGGCAAAATGTTTGTAATTTGCCAGTTCCACCGGCTGTTTGTTTTCTAACGTCTTAGATATTGACACTAAGTCGGGTCGCAGCAGAAGTAGCTGCGTAACCCTTACTGTGGGCACTAAACACTGATGTGTCAATCCCACTCTCTTGGATCCAACGGCTCAAGTCTGTGAACTGACATACTTAAACGAGTTCGGAATAAATAACAATTTTAGGACCTTTTT
The DNA here is from genome assembly GCA_963853865.1 of Helleia helle. Classification (NCBI taxonomy): domain Eukaryota; kingdom Metazoa; phylum Arthropoda; class Insecta; order Lepidoptera; family Lycaenidae; genus Helleia; species Helleia helle. The sequence goes on along the minus strand of OY971433.1, from coordinate 8,923,002 downwards.
CAGAAGATAATTTTAAATTATAGTATTAGCTAGGCAAATAGTTGTCTCATAATATTATATATATTAATATTATATATAATATACTAAATATATTAAAAAAATATTAAAACATATTAAAATTATTTTTGTAATTTTTTATAATATTTAATCATTTTATTAGCGTTAGTGTTTAAACACGATGGTTCGTAACTAAGGCCAAGTTAGATACTAGTTTCATTCAAGTATTATTCAAATGATTATTCTTCATTAGGATAATAATAATATAGCCTGCCTAAATAATTTTATACAATTTGTGGGGTCCCAAATTGTGTTATATTTTAGAAACGGAGTGCGTAAATTATACACTCCCTTACATTTTTTTTAAATTCTTAAGTCGTTTACAATATTTGAGCCTACAATTAGTGCTAAACCCGATTCAGCAGAATTAATGGTCCCATATTTACTTAAAGAAAGATGATTAATTTGATTAAACAATGAATTTTATCACAAACTGACGCGGTATAAAATATCTTCTTGACCATACAAAATTTGTACCGTTGTCTTATACAAAGGAAATATTTATATATATAATATTATGTTATCCGTAATGGACGTTAACACAACATCGCGTCTGAAAATATCTGAAATCTGCAAAATGTAGTTTTGTGAACAAAGGGTACTAAGGCTAACTAAGCCATAATGGTATAACTACGACTCCGACAATTTTGTATTTTTGGTTTTCCTAAATTATTACAAAGTTTTTGTTCCAACTCAGGATCATTCTGATCCTCTGATTTGAACGCGACGGGACTTTGCGTCAGTTTTTTCCTTTCGACCTTTCGTAGGATGCATAATATATATCTTTTTGTTCCCACTACCTCCAAATTATTCTACTAATATCGTTCAAATGAGGGTACCGAATAACCTCCCTCTCCATCCTATTTATGTAAGATGACCGCAGCGGAAGAAGTAGAGCTGTCAATAATTCTCAATAGAATTTAGTTATTTTCTAAGAGTTTGGAAAAAAAAGTACCTATGTAATGTGAAAAATGCCACTTTTAAGTCTTAAGAATGTTGTTCGAGACGGGACAGGCAGTACCTATCTCTATTCGATAATTGCCTGTCTGAATGGGGCTAAAGATTTTATAAATATTATAAATCCATCCGTCGAAATCACTGATGAAAGGTTTTGGTAAATTAATATTTTCGGGCAATAGCCCGTAATCATCATTTTTAGGTTTTTTCAATGTACAATGGAGTTACCCACAAAAACAAATAAAACGATCCTGTAAGGTTGTGTCGTTATCAGTGATGCATATATTATTCTAGAGCACAATCCGCGAGGTTGTGTCACGAATACATTTAAAAGTTTTTTAGAGTACAGCCCGTGAGAATGTATCATAAAAACTATCCTAGATGCTCACAAATATTTTATTATATATTGAAGATAAATGGAAAAATATATACACCGATTTTTCAATGTACAATGGTTTCACAAAATTTCACTTCACGATGGTTGGATGGTTTCACGATGTGACCAATTTACCTTGTCAACTAGGAAATATTTTGCCTTTCGAATTATAACATGATAATAGAAAATCAAACGAACTTACCTGTAAGTGAAGTTCGATTGTTATTAAACGAAGTGATTCGCCCGAGAGATTACAACATATATTTACAAGTAGTACCACATTCCATGTGCTACCTTCGTACACACTTTTAGAGCAACGCTAGACAAAGTAAACTTGTTTTCTCCACTGACGCCCTCTATAACAGCCTGCAGACGTCACCTCATACACGTTTCTGTCGTGTACGGCTTTCCTGTTAGCTATTTCGAATCTAAGGGATATTACAAATTTAAAAACTAAAGATGTAATTAGGGTCCGGGAGGGTTGTAATCTCTCGGGCGAATCACTTCGTTTAATAACAATCGAACTTCACTTACAGGTAAGTTCGTTTGATTTTCTATTAAACTTCGTGATTCGCCCTTCGAGATTACAACATATATTTACAAGTAGATGTTTAGATAACTACGAAATAGCTAATTACACTTAAAAACACAGTGTGGATATAACAAAAGAATTTTATCAGAAAATATGTTCCATATATTAAAGTGCAATAATCACACTCAATGAAATTTATACATTAATATAAGATTACATAGCGTTACCTGTTGGAAGCCAACCTACAAGAGAGTAAGCAAATGAATGTGATGTATCAGTAGTTACCTCTCTATTGTTAAATTTGGCAAAATGTTTGTAATTTGCCAGTTCCACCGGCTGTTTGTTTTCTAACGTCTTAGATATTGACACTAAGTCGGGTCGCAGCAGAAGTAGCTGCGTAACCCTTACTGTGGGCACTAAACACTGATGTGTCAATCCCACTCTCTTGGATCCAACGGCTCAAGTCTGTGAACTGACATACTTAAACGAGTTCGGAATAAATAACAATTTTAGGACCTTTTTCAGAAAATAATTTTAAATTATAGTATTAGCTAGGCAAATAGTTGTCTCATAATATTATATATATATTAATATTATATATAATATACTAAATATATTAAAACCATATTAAAACATATTAAAATTATTTTTGTAATTTTTTATAATATTTAATCATTTTATTAGCGTTAGTGTTTAAACACGATGGTTCGTAACTAAGGCCAAGTTAGATACTAGTTTCATTCAAGTATAATTCAAATGATTATTCTTCATTAGGATAATAATAATATAGCCTGCCTAAATAATTTTCCCCAAATTGTGTTATATTTTAGAAACGGAGTGCGTAAATTATACACTCCCTTACATTTTTTTTAAATTCTTAAGTCGTTTACAATATTTGAGCCTACAATTAGTGCTAAACCCGATTCAGCAGAATTAATGGTCCCATATTTACTTAAAGAAAGATGATTAATTTGATTAAACAATGAATTTTATCACAAACTGACGCGGTATAAAATATCTTCTTGACCATACAAAATTTGTACCGTTGTCTTATACAAAGGAAATATTTATATATATGATATTATGTTATCCGTAATGGACGTTAACACAACATCGCGTCTGAAAATATCTGAAATCTGCAAAATGTAGTTTTGTGAACAAAGGGTACTAAGGCTAACTAAGCCATAATGGTACAACTACGAATCCGACAATTTTGTATTTTTGGTTTTCCTAAATTATTACAAAGTTTTTGTTCCAACTCAGGATCATTCTGATCCTCTGATTTGAACGCGACGGGACTTTGCGTCAGTTTTTTCCTTTCGACCTTTCGTAGGATGCATAATATATATCTTTTTGTTCCCACTACCTCCAAATTATTCTACTAATATCGTTCAAATGAGGGTACCGAATAACCTCCCTCTCCATCCTATTTATGTAAGATGACCGCAGCGGAAGAAGTAGAGCTGTCAATAATTCTCAATAGAATTTAGTTATTTTCTAAGAGTTTGGAAAAAAAAGTACCTATGTAATGTGAAAAATGCCACTTTTAAGTCTTAAGAATGTTGTACGAGACGGGACAGGCAGTACCTATCTCCATTCGATAATTGCCTGTCTGAATGGGGCTAAAGATTTTATAAATATTATAAATCCATCCGTCGAAATCACTGATGAAATGTTTTGGTAAATTAATATTTTCCTTATTGCCCGTAATCATCATTTTCTTTTAAATAAAGATAATGCGTTCAAAAATGTTTGTATATGAGTACCATTTTGCATATACATTGTATTGCTGGATAAAGACATAATAGACAGGAGACGTAATGAGCCATCCACCTCTAGGTCTCTAAACTAAAGGGGCCCGCCTCCAACTCCAGCTCCTCAGCCCTCACAACTGAATCCGAGCTTCACAGCAGGTGTGCGCTAAGGGCGGAGCGACGGTGCCTGTGCGCCGGTAGATATCGCTACTGACACAACTCGACTCCAGCACCAACAAGCAGGTACGCTTTCATTCTTTAAAAAGACATAGGCGCGGATCACGAGGGACACTGTGATATTATCTTGGATACAAGGTTTACGTGTACCCTTTCATTCTGCTGTGGTCTAGAGTCTAGGCAATCATATCTGTGTTCATACATCTAAAAATATCATGTATGACAGGTAAAAAAGAAGTTAAATCCTTCTTTAGGTGCGATAATATGTGAATGTTCTGGTCAACTTCTATCGCATATATTTCGATATATTTTAAGAAGTATAATTTATTATGAAAAAGTGTAATGGTAAAATTGATTTATTTTGAACTTTAAAAATTTTAATAATTTTTATACCTGAGCTGCGCCACACTTCAAACTTGAAGATTTCAGGACAGCGTTAAATCTTATAATGCCATTTTTTTCTAAGAAAGATATGAATTTCTAGTTTTAGCATTCGGCTTAAACATTAGCGCTTTCCATTTTTAAAAAATCATGCGACCAGTTATACAATGTTTAACTAATCGGGGCTAATTATCTACCTATTTCATAGGTATGAGATATTTTCTTATTAAATAATTGATAGTAATGGAAACAAAATTATTATCTGACAAAAAATTACTAGTAATTTTGTGATTTACATTCGAAAAAGGAAAAATTCCAAGTCAGTTAATCTTTTTTAGGTTTTTTCTGCTTGCCTCCTTGTTTTCTGTATATAGCAAACCAACAGTTTCGAATTTCAAAGAGATGTAAACTGCGACGCTTTGCCCAATTGATAGGATTATTAATATCATTTATCCAGCAATACAATGTATATGCAAAATGGTACTCATATACAAAAATTTTTGAACGCATTATCTTTATTTAAAAGAAAATGATGATTACGGGCTATTGCCCGAAAATATTAATTTACCAAAACATTTCATCAGTGATTTCGACGGATGGATTTATAATATTTATAAAATCTTTAGCCCCATTCAGACAGGCAATTATCGAATAGAGATAGGTACTGCCTGTCCCGTCTCGTACAACATTCTTAAGACTTAAAAGTGGCATTTTTCACATTACATAGGTACTTTTGTTTTTCCAAACTCTTAGAAAAAAACTAAATTCTATTGAGAATTATTGACAGCTCTACTTCTTCCGCTGCGGTCATCTTACATAAATAGGATGGAGAGGGAGGTTATTCGGTACCCTCATTTGAACGATATTAGTAGAATAATTTGGAGGTAGTGGGAACAAAAAGATATATATTATGCATCCTACGAAAGGTCGAAAGGAAAAAACTGACGCAAAGTCCCGTCGCGTTCAGATCAGAGGATCAGAATGATCCTGAGTTGGAACAAAAACTTTGTAATAATTTAGGAAAACCAAAAATACAAAATTGTCGGAGTCGTAGTTGTACCATTATGGCTTAGTTAGCCTTAGTACCCTTTGTTCACAAAACTACATTTTGCAGATTCCAGATATTTTCAGACGCGATGTTGTGTTAACGTCCATTACGGATAACATAATATTACATATATAAATATTTCCTTTGTATAAGACAACGGTACAAATTTTGTATGGTCAAGAAGATATTTTATACCGCGTCAGTTTGTGATAAAATTCATTGTTTAATCAAATTAATCATCTTTCTTTAAGTAAATATGGGACCATTAATTCTGCTGAATCGGGTTTAGCACTAATTGTAGGCTCAAATATTTTAAACGACTTAAGAATTTAAAAAAAATGTAAGGGAGTGTATAATTTACGCACTCCGTTTCTAAAATATAACACAATTTGGGACCCCACAAATTGTATAAAATTATTTAGGCAGGCTATATTATTATTATCCTAATGAAGAATAATCATTTGAATTATACATGAATGAAACTAGTATCTAACTTGGCCTTAGTTACGAACCATCGTGTTTAAACACTAACGCTAATAAAATGATTAAATATTATAAAAAATTACAAAAATAATTTTAATATGTTTTAATATGGTTTTAATATATTTAGTATATTATATATAATATTAATATATATATAATATTATGAGACAACTATTTGCCTAGCTAATACTATAATTTAAAATTATCTTCTGAAAAAGGTCCTAAAATTGTTATTTATTCCGAACTCGTTTAAGTATGTCAGTTCACAGACTTGAGCCGTTGGATCCAAGAGAGTGGGATTGACACATCAGTGTTTAGTGCCCACAGTAAGGGTTACGCAGCTACTTCTGCTGCGACCCGACTTAGTGTCAATATCTAAGACGTTAGAAAACAAACAGCCGGTGGAACTGGCAAATTACAAACATTTTGCCAAATTTAACAATAGAGAGGTAACTACTGATACATCACATTCATTTGCTTACTCTCTTGTAGGTTGGCTTCCAACAGGTAACGCTATGTAATCTTATATTAATGTATAAATTTCATTGAGTGTGATTATTGCACTTTAATATATGGAACATATTTTCTGATAAAATTCTTTTGTTATATCCACACTGTGTTTTTAAGTGTAATTAGCTATTTCGTAGTTATCTAAACATCTACTTGTAAATATATGTTGTAATCTCGAAGGGCGAATCACGAAGTTTAATAGAAAATCAAACGAACTTACCTGTAAGTGAAGTTCGATTGTTATTAAACGAAGTGATTCGCCCGAGAGATTACAACCCTCCCGGACCCTAATTACATCTTTAGTTTTTAAATTTGTAATATCCCTTAGATTCGAAATAGCTAACAGGAAAGCCGTACACGACAGAAACGTGTATGAGGTGACGTCTGCAGGCTGTTATAGAGGGCGTCAGTGGAGAAAACAAGTTTACTTTGTCTAGCGTTGCTCTAAAAGTGTGTACGAAGGTAGCACATGGAATGTGGTACTACTTGTAAATATATGTTGTAATCTCTCGGGCGAATCACTTCGTTTAATAACAATCGAACTTCACTTACAGGTAAGTTCGTTTGATTTTCTATTATCATGTTATAATTCGAAAGGCAAAATATTTCCTAGTTGACAAGGTAAATTGGTCACATCGTGAAACCGGCTTAACTACTATTGTTTACACCATTTTGAAACTCGTTTTGTAAGTATGCGAACGAGTTTTTTTTATAATATAAAATATTTTTTTTAAACTAATGACAGTTATGCGTTAACAGGATTTGTCTGATGACCTATAAACGGAGGACAAAGGAGGGAAAGTCAAACCATGATGTGCGCAAAGTTTTCTTTTATTTTACTTGGATATGCAATTATGCAGAGTCACATGTTGGATGGATGGTATAAGAGGTAGTGCCATACTTTTGATTGTGCGGATGTCTATGGGCATCGGTAGTCACTATAAGGCTCCGACTACTCGTTTGCCTCCTTATGACATGAAAAAAAACGATAAGTGGTCAGCCTCACCCATGAACATAAAAAAGTTTTTTTTTTATGTTAGTTGGATAAGCAAACTGGCAAACGTGCCACCTGATGGTAAGTGGTCGACGTCGCCCATGAACATAAACTAGTTTACCTAGAACGAGCCCAGGCAACTCATCTATGTGTTGCCTATCCTGAGACATAAGATGTTAAGTCTCGGTGCCAGTAATTACACTGCCTGTCTTGCCCTTCTCTCCAAAACACAGCAAAGCTGTTTCACGGGAGAAACAAGAAAGATGGTGGTACCCATGCAGCCGGGAGCGCGGCACAGCGCTTCCCTCCCACCGGTAAAATTGTGAAAAAACGTTTGCCTTGCCGCACCGCTCTTTAGGGCTTTTAGTTGCGCACGCCAGTGCAGCGTGGCCGGGAGGCGTGGCCTGCTCATGACTCGAATTAATTGCTAAAAACCTGCCACTTTACTCCACTTAAAACGTATAAAGAAGAACAACATTATTTTGATCATCCCCTTCTTTGTTCTCTATAAGTCGCTTCAGAAGTTCTTGTTTTGTTTTATTTAAGTTATCATCATCATCATCATACATAAAACACGACGCAGTACACAACTGTTCACTCTGACTCTTTCTTGAATCTTGACTAGGTACTGCACGTGGCAGTCACGGCTCGGGCTGCGGTCGTTGCTATCCGAAAAGACATGGCAGTGCCTCGCAGCTGTGGGTACTGACCCAGGGGTCACAGCAGTTTGTCGCGACCGCCAAGATCCGAATGCTACCTTTAGAAGAGCAGAAAATCGGGTCCAATTGCATGTTTCGGAGGAAGCCCTTAAACTGCTATGAACCTACAAAGGGTGATGATTGTGGTAGGTAATAATGATAACTCATATTTTTTTACCATAAACTAGAAAGATCAACTAGAAAGATGAAGCATGACCTGGCTGAAACTGAATGAGAATAGATAAACATTAGGCTCAGTTCTTTGGAAGGGAATCGCCTAAGAGTGACGTCCTCTGTGAACAGAAGAGGCCCACCTCAACGAGCATCAACGCCACGAGCTCCCAAGGCAGATCTCCAGCCAGGGTAGTATAATACAGTATAAGTATAGTAGTAGGGTAGCTGCCAACCAGGAGACGGTATGATAGCCCCTGATGCCCCTTACCTTTATGACCCACTGCACACGCCGTAGCAGGGCCTTGCTCCTAGCAGTGAGGGAGTCTGCCCGAATTGGGGCTCCGTACGCTGCTATACGTGCGGAGATAGAGAGCACTTGCACAGAAGAAGGGAGCTAAGCTGGCTTCCTTCCTCTTCACATCCCTAGGGGCAGGAGGCTGTCTTCTGCGTCTTCTTTTTTGGAACCTCTGTTGAAGGAAGGCCCCGAATCACCTGCACTTTCTTTGGTGCATCCTTCTATTCTTAGATATGGCAGGACTATAGTTGGTCCATGTTACTTCTTTCCTGTCCTTTTTTGAAGGGCTGGGAGCCTGGGACGCACAGGATGAGCTGACAAATCTGGCCTTTCCACAAACGGAATAAAACACCTACACTCCAAAATAAATGCTCATAACTTCGAACACCCACAACACCTACACTCTACCCCTCCACAAGCGGGTCACCAAGGCACCATAACGTGTTGGTTTACCTAGACGGTGGACTCGTCACTAAAAAGACGAATTTTTCGGCAGTACGAATCGTATCAGAAAAATTTTACCACCACGCGTAACTACCCTTTCCCTTAACTAACCTAGACTTCTTACTAGAATTGATGCAGTGGAAATAGTTTACGCATTCACCCGGGGATGGGTCGTCGCCGGGGATATGTGGGACTTCCGGCGCTCCCCACTTGCCAGCACCGTTATACCGCATTGAAACCACTGCGAGTTACCTTCAACTGCCTGAAGGAGAGTATCCCGGATGTAACTAACACAGGATATCCCCCGCGATCAGCCGGTTCCTTCAAAAAGGCTAACCAGGCTTCCTTCTAATATGGGGGAACTCGAACAACCTGAACTCCCGCCGACACCGGAACTTTTCTATCGGGGCGGGTGGAGTCCCGTTAGACGGGAGGCAGGCAGAATAGCTCCTCCTCCGCACTTCCGTCCTACGTCAATGGAGCGGGACGGGCGTGGTGTCGTCGTCTTCCCTGTCTCGCCCCGCCTCCTCCTTCTACTAATTAATGACGGTATCTCTTTTTTAAACGACTTCGAAAAGGAGGAGGTTATATGTTCGTGTGTTTTTTTTTTATGTATGTTCACCGATTTCTCTTTTTTTTTATTCAAAAGAGTGCACTTCTGAGGTGGTCCCCTAATTAGGAAACCAGGATCTGATGATGGCATCCCAGATAAATTGAGGGGAACTTTCGAAAATCGTAGGAGTAACTAGTGCGTTTAATATTTTTTTAATTAAGTTTTTAAAGCAGTATAATTTCATGAAGGTCTAGAGTTGTTCTGATGATGGAGCTGAAAGACAGTCGAGGGAACTCCTCAACGATTTACAGCAGTAACCTTGTGTTTGGGCTTGATTAATTTGTATTGATGAGAACTTTACACCTAGATAAATTGTGACTATCATTAGGGGTGTGATGATGAAGACGAAGGACAGTTAAAGGAACTTCCCAGCAGTTTACAGTAGCTACCTTGTGTTTGGACTTAATTCATTTATATTGACGAGAACTTTGCACCCATATGGGTTATAAGTGTCATTATAGGTCTGATGATGAAGACCATAGACAGTCGAGGGAACTCCTCAACAGTTTACAGTAGGTACCTTGTGTTTAGACACAATTCATTTATGATCCTAATTGGCACTCTATTGGCATGAAATTGTATTTATTTTATACGACTCGCTAATAACACACATAAAAACAATAATCATGAACTCATCGAAAACAAAACCGTAATAAAGAGAATTGTTGATTGAACATCTTCGGAAAAACCAATATTTAATGATCTGTATTGCTTATTATATCCGTTTCGTTGATTCGTTTTAATGATATTATACGTATAAAATTCGCGCTATCTGTTTGTTAGGTACTTGAATAAGATCGCCATAGCACTCTTTATACCCAATAATGCATTACCCAATTTTTGAAGTGAAACTTCTTTGCGCGCATGAGGGTAAAACTTTTACGGATGAAACGTCACGAAAATTTGCAACGTTTTTGTCCAAGAAAAGGGAGAGAGTGATTAAGACCGATTGAGTGAGAGTGAGAAAGGGCGAACGTAGCATGAGGGACATAGCCATGAAGTGAGAGTAGGGAGCAAGCGAGTGAGAAAGATCGAGAGAGAGAGAGAGTGAGATAGAGCGAACGTCGCATCGCAAGTCTCGGAAATTTAAAGCTTTAGATTAGCATAAATATAAATCCAACAAAAAACAGTTTCACTGTAAATCATCGCGCCAAGTACCTACACATTCATCATTTATTAAGAATAAAAAAGGATTTTGATTCTTTACAAAAAAATAATGAAATCCTGAAAAAATAATCAAGTACCTGAAATAAATCGAAATTTAAAAAAAATACGTTCAAAAAATATAAAAAGAAATTCGTGTACTTGGTGTGCATGTAACGTAATACAGAAGAATAATTACTAATACACGAATGAATGCAGACACAAAATTTTATTCTCTTTCTCTCTGGAAGTCGTAATTAACGTAGTACTACTGCAACTTATAGCGGCAATTTTAAATCGAATAGCCAATTCAAATGTTCTTTATATTATAGTCGTCAACTGAAACTAGCGAATCAATTATTATTTTTAGTTATTGCACACCAAGTACACCAATTTCTTTTTATATTTTTTGGACGTATTTTTTTTTTATTTCGATTTATTTCACGTACTTGGTTATTTTTTTAGGATTTCATTATTTTTTTGTAAAGAATCAAAATAATTTTTATTTTTAATAAAATATGATGAATGTGTACTTGGCGCGATGATTTACAGTGAAACTGTTTTTTGTTGGATTTCATTACTTTTTGTAAAGTTTTGGATAATTACAGACTCCAAAATAGACAAATTTATTCAACAATCATTTTTATTTTTACGTGGGACACTACATTTTTTTATTTGTTTGAAATAATCGCAATAAAAATTCGAATAAATTTTGTATAGAGAGTAATTAATGTGAAGGAAGCAGGACAAATCTGCAAGGATCGCGATATATGGTACCTACTCGGTTCTTCCTGCCTTCCCCGTAAGGGATCTGGTGTGATGTGTTATTGTTAATTACACTTTATTCGATTGATTAACATCGCATTTTTCGTATCGATATCGAATTACGGTATTTTGTTATATACTGCATCCTGCCCTGCATAAATGATCACAACCGACGCCAGGAGGCCGTGTGGTCGCAGACTGCACGGTAGGCGGGGGGCAACCCCCCAATCAAAAGTGAGCCGAATGGGCTCACACCAATCCGTTGAAGCATTAGGGCCTTCGGGCCATTAGCATAGATCCATCCGAAAAAAAAAAAAAAAAAAAAAAACCTGCATAAAAATGAAGTACTCTATAATTATAACGACGTGTTCTTAAAAGTAGTTTCACTAGCTTGTTTCATTTATATTATCTCTGATTTATACAAGAATCTCTTATTATTAATTATTATAGTTTGATCGACAGTATATTCTAAGTCTATGGTTTGATCACAGCATTTGATCAACACAGATATTTTATTATTTCATATTCGACAGAATATAACATCAAAGTAGGTATTATTTTTCCATTCAAAAGCATTAACTTCTAAGCTATTAGCCATTCAGAATAGAATATTTAGTCTGTAATTTGGGAAAAACCATAGACTTAGAATATACCATAAAGTTAATATACCTAGCGGAATAGAGCAACAGACACGAGCTGTCAAACGAAACCGAAATTGAATTACTTTTGTGTGCGTCTAAATTGGTTATGATGCGTGTAGTGATGTCAGTATATCATGTCGCTTCATCGAGCATGTAGCTACCCAGAATAGAGTGGTAATTCTATGTGTTTTGTATAAAAACAAGTTCCTCCAAATTTGTACTGCGACGCTGCACCGGTTCAGGGCCTGTAGACAAAGTGACATCGCTTTGTAGCCGAAATTCGTTATCGTCTTTGAGATAACGATAATAATTTTCTAGCCAATGATCAATCAAAGATCGTGACATTGCAACGACAACAACTGTGAAGTGTCAACAAAGTTCGACAAGAAGTGTCAAATCGGACCAAAAAATTAAAATTAATTTCTATGTAAATAGACCTCATACACACTATAACTCATAAAAATTGTGAAAATGTTGCCCTCCATGGCCCACGCCCACGGATAACGAATCAATATCAATAATAAAATAACATAAGTTTGACATAAGTGTTCGATATCCAATTGACAGTTTATGATTTTGTTACGAATTTTAACATTGTCTACCAACTTGCGATTACGATAACGAGTGACATAAATGACTACAGCTTATGTCAATCCCATACATTTTATTCTTTTCGAACTTCGTTATCGTTTTTTTAATGTTACTTTGTCTAAGGCCTCTGAGCTCTGATTGACCGACTGATGGCCACTAACGATTGGTCGATGCGACGTAAATACTGATAACTGGTTGGTTCAATTGCTATTACGTCAGTGACAAATGCGTACGCCCTTTTTCTTTGCGATGGTCATGTGTAGTACACCGCCACGCACCTTCGAATGAGTCTAATAATGGGACTACTGTCTAGAGGACCCTAGGAGACGTAGATCGAAATGAAACAGTATAGTGGGCCCTCGGGAGATGTAGACTAAATAAAACAAAATATCTCTTTCGCTTTGCTCCTAGTTCTCGGCTCTTCGTGTAGCCTCTTCGATGGGTATGCTGCGACTGACATTTAAGCCCGAAATTGGCTCGATATACGACCCGGTTGGCATTATCGCGTATTTTCCTTATAATTTTACTGTGAACCGAGATCTAAAATATTTATTAGATCTTTACCTATGAAATTGCCGTTTTGTATGAAAAAAATTAAACGATATTTTTTCATGTATTTTTTATTTGTATTAAACAAAGTCACCCATGCAATCAATGCATCTTTGCCAACGCAGTGGCAGTTTAGCCCCTCTTAAAGAAATCAGCTGGACGGGAGGCGACAAATTCTTCAAAGGCATATTATACTGCCTCTCGGGATAACTTCTTGGCGGAAAAAAAATTCAATATTTTTTTCCCGCCAAGAAGTTATCCAAATTCTGGGAAAAGTAGTAGTCTGTAGGCGCAAGGTCTGGTGAGTAGGGTGGATGACGGAGAGTTTCCAACCCCAGTTCTTGCAACTTGGAGACCGTCTGCTGTGCAGTATGAGGTCGCGCGTTGTCGTACAGGAGCAGCGGAGACGAGCGATTGACCAATGCTGGTTGAAGATGTGCCAGCTTCTCCATTATTGTGTTCAGTTCTTCATAGTACACAACTGCTCACCTCGTTTGGTAAGAAGCTGTGATGAATCACACCGGCGCTAGATCACCAAACAGTGACCAGCTCTTTTTTAGGGGTAAGTTTTTGTTTAGGACATTGTTTAGGTGCTGAACCAGGATCCAACCAACTTGCTGAGCGCTTACGGTTATCAAACAGAATCCATTTTTTAACGGCTTCAAAAAAAGGAGGTTCTCAATTCGTCTGTATGTTTTTTTTTTTTTTTGTATGTATGTGACACGATATCTCCGCCGTTTGTGAATGGACTTCGATGGTTATTTTTTGTTTGAAAGCTGGTGTTTCCAATTTGGTCCCATATTAATTTTATTAAGATCTGACAAGCCGTTTCTTAGTTATTCCCAATAATGCCTATTTGGTTGGTTTTGTTTACCTTGATGATATGATTATTTTATTACGTGTCGATGTAACAATTGTATAGGATGCTTTGGTAGCACACCATAGTATGTCGCGGTCATCGTAATCATCATCATCATCATCATCCTTTATCCATCCACTGCTGAACATGCCTCCTTCAATGAATGCCAAGACGACGAATTTCGGAATCACTAAAAATTAAGAAATAAAAATATTTTACAAAAAATTAAAACCGACTTCAAAAATACTAAACTAAAAAGTAATAAATGATTATATGTTGTAAGCACAAACATTAAAGAAACTGTTATTTTATGACTTTTAGTTTAGTATTTTTGAAATCGGTTTTAATTTTTTGTAAAATATTTTTATTCATCGCAGGTAACAATGCGGTTCAAAATTCCTTCATCTGTGTGTCTGTTGCGCAGTGCAAATCACGTCTCGACGCGTACTTCGCGCTGGCGATCATTGAGTTCGTGGGGCACCCATTTGTCAAGCTTTTTTACCTTGCCAATTTGACGCAAATGGATCGAAAGCTGCTGCTAATTCAACCGTAGCTTGTGTATCATCAGCTTCCACAATCGCCTTTAATTCGTCATTGTCGACCAAATTCTTCAGACGACCGCGAGGTTCATTTTTCAGGTCGAAATTTCCAGAACGGAAGCGAGCAAACCGATAACAGGTGGTCCGTTGGTTTGTAGTGTTAGCTCCGTAAACGTCGTTGATGTTGCGTGCCGCTTGTGCCGCGTTGCTGCCACGACGGTACTCATATTCCATAATTACTCGAATTTTTTACGTATCCATGATGACGTAAAAGATTGAAATGCGATGAAAATGTAATTGATTAGTGTTAACTAATCAATAAACAAATGACTACTTTTGGAAAGAGAATTCCTAGTTTTTAAAATAAAATTAATTGGAAATGGCCAGTATTGCAGAATGGCAATTTCATATTAAAGACCTATTATTTATTATGTTTTCTATAAAACCCTTATATTTTATACATTTTTATAAACCTACTGACATCATTTATAATTTAAAACATTAATTACATATATATCTTTGCACAGTAAAATATTACAGATCAATAACCTATATAACTTTGTATAGATATATAATAACTTTATAACGTATAATAGTTTTAAGCTATCGTCACAATTCTTTTTGTGTTATTATTGGCAAATTGAATCCTTTCTTTTGACACAAGTTTCAAATTTATAATATTATATTAATTACATTTTCAATTTTTCATATAAAAGACTTAACTACTATCAAGTTTTCTTTATAACTCGTCTAAACTCAAATTAGGTTGAATTTATAACTAGAAAATATAACAGATTAATAATACTAAATTAAACCTTACAAGGCTAATAAAAATGTTATAAATCCTTATCCTATTCAAAATCTAATAAAAAAACAAAGAGCTTGCATTTAATTGCTTGAAAAGCAGATTTCATCAAAATTCGTTTCGCTCCTCGCTTCTGTAAATGTTTCTTCAAAATGCTTACTGCATACACATGAGTTTTCGTGATATTCCAGTTTGGACGATCAATTAATCTAAGCCATGCATTTCTAGTATCCAAGTTAGTAGGAAATCTGAAAGATACATAAATTATATACTAATTGTAATAACAGTCAAAAACTGATACCTATAGATCAGTCAAGTATCTTAAATAGGTTAACATTTCCAGGTGATTCATATCTCTACCTCATATAAATATTTTAACAACAGTAATACATGTTCGTTTACCGTGTTATAGACACTGAACACGAAATATCGATAGCTTGATACAGCCCTTTTTTTTCTTTAACGCCGGGAAATGCTCTGAGGCATCCCGCGGGGGAGTGGGTCGCCCCACGCGGGTATGTGGGGCTCGCTGCGCCCGACAGCTGGTAAATAGACGCAGCTCTACCCACTAAAACCCGGCGAGTGCCACCAATGCCGCCTTTGGTGAGGTGCTCCGGATCTAGAAAACAAACAGGGCACCTCGACGGCTAGTCAGTCCCGCAAGGGACTGACGCCACCTACACAGAGGGGTTCTCCCGCACCACAGAACAACCCCTCCCAACGTCGGGACAGTACCATGGGGTGAGGTTCCCATCCTCATCCCTTGCCCCCTGCTCTTCTGCCCCCTCTTCTTATAAGAGGGGTACAAAGAGCCCCCTCGGCCCAATTAGCTTCGCCCAAGGTGCACCGCTCACCCTAGGTTACTGAGCCCCACCGCCACGACAAGGCCTGAACCATGATGGGGTTCTATATAAAATACGGTCATCATGACTGTCCCGCGATGTGAAGCTAACTTCAGTTTGGCTGAGGCACGCTACTGTGCGATATGAAGTATCTTAATACGTTATTTGCTTTTGTCTTTTGTCATGCAATACTGAGCGATCGATTGTTTAGTAAACATGGAATATTTTCACGAGCAAACCAAATAAGTTACAAAAACAGATGACGTCTTTTAGAAGTTTTTTTACTTATATCCTGTTCGGTAATAATACTAATTGAATGATGAGTTTTTTTTTTCTTTAACTGTATTACTTATGTATGTATACACGAGGCGTGAATGAACTCCCCACCATGGTTCAGGCCTTGTCGTGGCGGTGGGGCTCAGTAACCTAGGGTGAGCCCAACACCTTAGGCAAAGCTAATTGGGCCTAGGGGGCTCTTTGTACCCCTCTTATAAGAAGAGGGGACAGAAGAGCAGGGGCCAAGGGGTCAGGATGGGAACCTCACCCCATTGTACTGTCCCGACGTTGGGAGGGGTTGTTCTGTGGTGCGGGATAACCCTTCTGTGGAGGTGGAGTCGGTCCCTTGCGGGACTGACTAGCCGTCGAGGTGCCCTGTTTGTTTTATAGATCCGGGGCACCTCACCAAAGGCGGCATTGGTGGCACTCGCCGGGTTTTAGTGGGTAGAGCTGCGTCCATTTACCAGCTGTCGGGCGCAGCGAGTCCCACATACCCGCGTGGGGAGACCCACTCCCCCGCGGGATGCAGGCATTTCCCGGCGTTAAAGAAAAAAAAAAAAAAAGGCGTGAATGAACTAGAGACTTAGAAAAAAATAGATTATGGCTTGTACTCTTAGCCGCATATTAGTAACTGGCTGTTAGCTAGCGGACACAGCGCCATGAGACCTGGTGGCAGGTGCCTTGGCATGTTCCTGGCGGAGGAGAACAGGAGTTGCCGAGGAGGAGGAGGTCTTGGATGACGACGGGGTCGAAAGAGAGGATAGCTGGCGAAGGCGCCTGAGAATGCGGGTGCTCCGCGAGTGGACAGAGCGGCTGGAGGAGCCGAGTTTGGACCATCGCACGGTACTAGCTGTTGATCCAATCCTGGAGCAGTGGGTTGACCGGTGGCATGGCATAATTACCTTCCACGTTGCGCAGACCTTGACAGGGCACGGATGCTTCGGAAGGTATTTGTGGAAGGTGGCAGGGGTGGAGGACTCGCCAAGGTATAATCACTGCGATAGTAGTAAAGACACTACAGACAACACCCTAGCGGAGTGCCCAGCTTGTGCGGTGGAAAGAGCGCCACTTGTCGCTGAAGTCGGCGCGCATGTGTTGCTGCCGGTCATTCAAGCGATGACCGTCATTACGAGCACATGTCAGCGGTCCTTTCCTGCTGCGAGGTAGTGATATCATAGAAGGAGGAGGCGGAACGGAAGAGGGAGCGCTCTGGCTCCTCTTCCCGCAGGAGAGCGTGGTGGCGAAGGGAGGTCGTACCACCATAAGGGGACCTGTGCGCGCCCACGTAAGCTCCGCACTATAAGGCAGCCTTATATGTTCAGTGTACCTTAAGCGGAGTAAGAGGACGGGATGTCACACCCCTATCTAGAGGAGATTGCCACCAGGCACATCGTCGCCGGTGCGGACGATCATAGTTCCCGGACCGAATCAGCACGACAAGGAGAACACCGCCGGGTTTTAGTAGGTAGAGCTGCGTCCACCTTATCATCTTTTGGGCGCAGCGAGTCCACATACCCGCCCAGGGAATCCCCCTATCCCACGGAATTCCTAAGAACTTTTCCCGGTGAAAAAATTGAAAAATAAATAACTGAAGATGATCACTCAACAATGTAGCGTTACTAGTAAAGGAAAAAAATTTTAAAAATCTGACGAGTAATTTCGAACAAACTCTTACAACCAAACATTACCTCTTTATGATTCAGTTAAAAGACTACAATACATTAATCTACATAATGTAAATACTTAAGCAATGTGAGTAAATGACGTAAATTATTCGAATGAATATTTATTTTATCGACAACACTGGACTTTACCAATGGTTTATATGAAGGTGCTAAAGGCCAAAAGGCCATCAGGGCACAGGCCCATTTGCAAAAAAAGCTTTCGCAAAGCGAGTTTAGCTATCAAGACAGTGACCTGTATATGTCCCACAGCTGGGCGCGGGTTTCTTCCTCGAATATAGACGAGGGGGGTATTAGATCCTATTTTACATTTTAAATCTTGTCAGCGGCATTCAGGTTTCCTCAAGATGTTTTTTTTACCGGTGAACAAGCTATGTTGACAAGGTCAGATGTACTGGGTAAATTCGAAAAACCCACTTTTATAATAATAAAATTGTTACTACTTAAAGTTAACTCTACTTAGGGGTCATTCATAAATTACGTTATACGAATTTCATCATTTTTACCCCTCTTCCGTCCTTGTCACAGATAGTCACATTTGTGAGAGTGTGACGTCACAATTTTTACATAATATAGTACAGGAATTAGTTTTATTTACTTACTTTTAAGATAATTTTTTAATTTAGTTTCCTTTATTTGTCCCAAATTCTTGTTTTAAAAGCTTAGACATGTTTGATGTCGAAATGTGACGTCATAATATCTTGGTCCGCTCCCACCCCTTATCACCCAATGTCACACTTAGTCAACCCCCTCCTCTTGAATCGTGTGATGGAATATATGAATGGCTTCTAATATAATAATAATCTACTTCCAAAGCCGCTTGCTGGTCGGTGGGCTTATAAAGTTTTGGTGTGGAGATCAGGTTCGGGACGACGATCTCAGGTGATTGAAACTGGCGTGTATCCACCAGTGGACGGAAAAGGTGATATCGATGATGATGATGATTATAAATAAGCCGCTTTGTTAATACAAATTGTTTGAGTCTTGAGATGGTTAAGAAGTCATGTACCTTTAATTCTAGGTCAGGTCATTGTTTATTGGATTTCTTATTTTATTTTGTTATTTTGCAACTCCACAAAACATATTTTTATATGTATATTTAAACGTTATTAAAGCGCTAATTTAATTTTACAGAGACATCTACTGAGCACTACGAAAAATCGTTGCATAAACCAGATATTACGTTGAATTTACAGCACAATAGTGTAATATTTTTCCTGAAGATGGCGCTGTTTAAGATAGTTTTATCTAATTGGTAATTAAGCGTCATAGACATAATATAGAAGGACTGGGCATACTTACGAAAAAAAGGTGTATACTACAACTCAAA
Organism: Helleia helle; assembly: GCA_963853865.1. Lineage (NCBI taxonomy): Eukaryota > Metazoa > Arthropoda > Insecta > Lepidoptera > Lycaenidae > Helleia > Helleia helle. The sequence goes on along the minus strand of OY971433.1, from coordinate 8,903,487 downwards.
TCGGCACTTAACATGGCTACCATTGCTAGGGTTTTGACAGCAAAACCACAAACAATATAGAGAATACTACTGTGAAAAGGGCACTCAAGATGGCGGATCAGGCACTCACTTATAGCTGTAAGTTTAAAGAAAGGGGCATCTCCTTTTATTTCTTAACTTCATGTTAAGCGTCCACATCTCATGTCATGTCATGGACGCTTATCTTTACATTTTATTTATTAATTATTAGCTGTACAAAAGCCTCACTTAACGCCAAGACGAACGAACTTCGTCGTCCCGAACGCACTTTAGGGGTTTAGGGGTGTCATAAGTCTTAAAACGATGTTTGATCATCACCAGCCCATTCCCTCCACTGCTGGGTGCAAGGAGACAGTATAGCAATGATATAATATCATTGCAGTATAGATAAATTCAAATCAAATACAAGAATGGTTTCAAATTGCTTTTTACCGCAATAGTGTGGATTGTATGCACCTCATCAGATGGATGTAAAATACCTATGCTTAATTTAATTTTTTTATCCTTACTTAATTATAATATTATACTGTTGGATAGGCCGACGATTGAAAGCTATCTACTTGAAAAGAATTTTATATATATCAACTTGTAAAAAAGTTCCTCTGCAAGTTCACTCATATTACCACTGCGTGAACTCGTGCCACAAAAAAAAAATCTTATGTGGTCGCTGGAATGGAATTTTCTCCTAAATATAATAGGTATATTATTAGTTATAAATAAAACAATCGGATTCGCCTGTGCCACGCAGTGCCGGGAGTCTGCATGGGTACCACCATCCTACTTATTTCTCCCGTCAAACAGCGTTGCTGTATTTTGGAAAGAAGGGCAAGACAGGCAGTGTAAGTACGGCACCGATACAAGTCAAGACAGGCAGTGTAAGTACGGCACCGATACAAGTCAAGACAGGCAGTGTAAGTACGGCACCGATACAAGTCAAGTCGCTCATCTTTCCATACAAACGTAGAACAGTAATTACTACAGTTTTTGACGTTGACCATCAAAAACTAAGTATAATATAAATTGATCTCGTCGTTATCTATGTACTCAAAATCGTAAAAAAAATATACTTTAAAAATACGAGCTTCTAAACTTTCGTATTTCATCATTGATTTTAGCCCGACTTTGGGCGAAAATAAATAGTACCTATACGGAGCAGGAAAGCTGAAAAATAAAGCCCGTACAGACATAGTTTAGTTATTCGAATGAAATTTATTTGAAAAAGATACACTTAATAGTTTTTCTATAGTTACTGGTTTGCTAAAAAGACATTTTAGGAATGAATCATTGTGCATTTATTTAGAGTTCGCGCCGACTTATTCAACCTTAACATCTTATGTCTCAGGATGGGCATTACGTGAATGAGTTTTTTTTATGTCATAGAAGGCACCCTAGCAGTCAGAACCATGGTGACTACCGGCGCTCATAGACATCTGCACAATCAGAGGTTATGCAGATGCGTTGCCCTCCTTTCCCCTATCCCCCCAATGGGCCACCGGAAACTCGCAAACCGCACGAAACATGACAGCGTAGCTGTCACTTGACGCTGGTTTTATGTGAGCGAGTCCCCGGTCGTGCCGGCCTAATTAGGCTGCAAAGCAGCATGGCACTAGAGGTACACAAGTATTTGTTACTACACGTATTTCAGTAACTAAATAGTTTTTTTTTTAATCCAAAATTATTAGGACAAGCCAATTTTGTGTATAGGATATGTATTTTGAAGAGAATAGTCGATAGTGAATTATTTATTTGCTTAAAACATGTTGCATATTACAATTTATTAAAACATCGCATGTGTGTTTAAATTCTCGCAATTTAAGTAAAATGTTAATATTTCTACCATTGTAAACTTTTTTTTAATGTGTTTTTGTAATTTAAATTATTACTTAAGTATTTATTACTTACATTACATTTTGGCTTACAGAATAGAATATTATCATAGTTAAGTAAGACAATTTAGTCAAAACAAACTTTTTTTTCTAAAATTATCAAAAGGAATAATTGTAAACAACTTTAATAAGATGCAAATATGTTCAATTATTTATTCAAACGAAACATTTTACATACATTCTTATTACGATGGTGGTTTCACATCAGTAGCTGAATATAAAGAATTAATGGCGATATCAGATGATACGAATGCCATGGACTTTGCTAGAGTTGCAAGTGACAACGTCTCCATAGTTATACGTGTAGCAGCATGATTCAGTTTAGCACCTTTAGACTGTGCTGTATATTTCAATGCTAGTTTTATTACTCGTTCACAAGCAAGAGATTTGGAAGTTGCACTTTTTGCTTCTTTCCCAGCTTGTTGTGCTGCTGTTTTAGCCAAATTCATCATCAAATCTTGATGATTCGACATACCGTTTTTAGCATATTTAACGGACATTTGAACTTCTATAGATGCTGTCAGAGCCCGTCGCATTGCTACTACACTCGCTGCAGTCAAAAATGCAACATCTCCTGCATGTAATATAGCCTTTTTAGCTTTAAGTTCAAGTTTTTCTAGTTTTTGTTTAGCTTTCTTTTCATTTTGTATTTCTTCTTCAACTTCGGGTTGCTCTATTTCTATTTCAGCAGCAACATCGGGATTAATTGTATACTCACTATCGTCTATTAAGCTAGGAGGATTTGATTCTTCGACGTCTAATAATTGAGGACGTACTGTGACGTATTCTGTTGAATTTAATTTGTTATCTAACAAAACTGCATCACTCATATTCATACGATCTTGATTCTCTATGTCAAGCGCAGTTTTATTCAGAAACTGTTTTGGATATGCTGCTGATATAATACTTTTGCTTGAAATGACATGAACTGTATTTTTATTGCCTCTGGGTATTACTGAATATGGTGAGAGGCTCTCTGGCATAGAATTGAAACTAATTGTTGAATTGATATTCTTAGATAATTCAATCACTGGATTTTTTGCAATATTTTTATCAATATTTGCGGGCGTTACGCCTATGGTACTTGTAGTTAGTTTCTTGAGCAAGATAGATGTATCTCTCTTTTTACGCAAAGACAAGTCAGAAGACTGTTTCTTGGACAATGCAATGGCGTAAGTGATATCTTTTAAGGCGGATACAATAGAAACTTCCGCTGCTATTTGTGCTAAACCATAAACTAAACGATGTAATTCAGGTTCTGTTGAAGCTCTTGTGAGTGAAAGTATATGGCCGGATAGCGTTTTTGATATATAATCTAAAATACGTCTAGTTTCTATCGCAGTCATTCCCTTTACTTTTCCTGGTGCATCGAGAGCTTCACGAGTTATTCTCGTAATTTTGTCCTGTATTTCCAGTTTTGTTAGTATTGCAGAGACCAAATCTTTCGATAATTGATACAAGTTTTCCTCCATTGCAGGATTTTGAGTAACATTTGACGTTGCTTTTAATATAGAGTTGTCTAAATGTTGTAATACTTTGTAGGGGGAGCTAAATGTACTTTTTTCAGGTGCTAATTTTTTATTCATTAAATTCTTGAAATCATGAACTGGGGATATCCCAGATTTGATCGGGGCAATCTGAAACTTTTCCAGATATGTTAGCAACGTGTTAAACTCTCTTATTAACTACATACTCGACGAGTTAAATATAGAATAGGAATTATTTTCCATAATCATATTTTACACCAATAAACTAGTTTCAATTAATATTGTATACATTACTTAGAGGTGTTTTATACTCCAAATTTCTTTTCTTAAACATACATTGGCTGTCACACACTCCCGAGTTTAGGTAGACGAAGTGTTAGTCGACTATTAACCAGGAGGGGATATGATCTCCCTGCAGTGGCCTGTCCGTGTTGAATGCGAGTGGCAAGGAATCGGTCGTCTTAGCGATCATTGAGAGAGGCCTATGTTTAGGAGTGGACTGATATAGGCTGATAATGATTATGTCGATAGTTATGAAACATATTTTATTGTCAATTCATGCCTTATGAAAATTATTAAAATAAGAGTATAAAAGGTAAGACACACTTTTGAGGACAATGTTTTTCCATAACTGATATGATCTCACATATAGTATAAAAAATGATATTTTTTTTAACTAGCCTCTGTTGTCCTGCTGGGCAAAGGCCTCCGCCAAGCTCTTCCATATATGGCGTTCTTGCGCCACCGCAGACGATTTTAAACATTAAAATTAATATTACTTACAATAAAAAGTGTGAGGCAAATTATATTTCCTATTTTTAATAAAATCATTTTCGGTCGGATATAAAAAAAATGTCAAACGTGTGATTTTCAACTAGAAAACTTAAAATATTTCACTACCAATTAGTTTTGGTGGCAATTTTCTTATCGATATGAGCCAATTAGGATTCGAAAGTTTTATTGACATTTGTGAGTCACGCTAACAAGTATTTCGTTAAGACTACAGCATCAACAAGACACGGGACTTGAGTCTCAATTTTTTTTCTATATCTCTTTCTCTAAACTAAAATGTTGGTAAAGATTTTCTACATTTTGATATATTTTTTTTATTAATTTTGAGGTAAATTATTTATTATAATATTTCTTAACCCATTTGTTATAAATTATCTTCGAAACATAAAACTAATTGCGAAGCTCGTCTTCCATTAGCCTGTTGGTATTGCTGTCTTAATCGACCCCTCCTACGTATTTTATCGTAAGCCACAAAAATGCATTTTTGCTTTTTTTCCATGAATAGCCTTATTTTAATGTGCTTTATCATATCCAGTTATAATATTGATCACTTTATGCATATTTTCGTCAATAAGCTAACGTATTTTATGGTATATTCACAACGTACACAACGTAAACTATCGTATAATCCTTTACGATCGGACGCAGCGGTCGGGTAGGGCGAGGGACGGGCCTCCCGCGCATCGTATGTATCACATGCGGTACTCCACGCTGTAAGCGCGTATCAAGAGAACTTGCAGCGCTTGTATAGGAAAATTATTACGGCTGATCGTTCTTGTGTATTTTTTTTCCAATACATAATGAATATACTTAAAGGTTCTAGGATAAAAAAATAGATCCCAAATTTTATGTGAATTAGCAATGCAAAAAAAAAAATAATGACGAATCTGAAAAAAAGAAAATAAAAAGAATCTGCATAAATGATATCAATAAGAGGGATTTCCATGAACCTAGCTCACGAACAACACAAGGTACGCTTGGTAATTTATAATTTTAGTACTGTGTTTTCAATTATGTCTTTTTATAACCATATAAATTATCGTATAAATTACATACGACAGATTATTTTGTTCATAATACATCGTATGTTATACATACGATATTTTACTTCGGGTTTGAATTCCCAAAATGGGCTCGTAAAGTGCAATACCATAATTTACGTGGCTCCAATATTCGAGAAATATATTGTATGTATTACATACGATTATAAACATGGACACGACAGTAGACATACTATAAAACATTATTTTAAATTTTATTTTTAGAGTCCTCTTTACCAGGAAATTTTAATGAAATAGAGATAAATGACTTGTATAACATCCTAGAAGATGATATTTGTATACTCACGGCTAATACAAGTATTATAGAGCAAGACAATTATACGAGTATGTTTAAAAGCACTAACTACACAGGTAACTTTTTGTAACCACTTTGGTAACCACTTAATTAAAATTCGTTTACATACGTATAATATTATAATATATTGTATTGTCGTGAATTTTACCTATATACAATAAAAATTTATACAGCACTGATAGCCTAGTGATTCAAACGTTGGTCGCCCGAACCGTGGGGCCTTAGTTCGAAATCTGCACGAACCCCTAATTATCAAAAATTTTATTATCATTAGAAATTAATTATTACTTGCTACGGCGAAGGAAAATATAGTGAGGAAACCTGAGAGTTCTCCATAAAGTTATTAAACGTGTGTGCAGTCTGCCAATCCGCATTTGGCCAACGTCGTGGATTATGGTCTGTACCTCACATTGTGAGCCCAGCACTGGGACAGTTATGGGTTGTGATGATTATGATGATGATGTCAATAAAATCCTATCACATAGTACGTGGGTCTAAATTTTCTTATATTTTAATTACAGAAAACGTTGAACGTACGATATGAAGTCAGTGTGATCAGTCCCATATTTATAAGCATCTAAAAATCCTTCTGAAAATCAAAAGCTGTGCTATGAAAAGCGCAATGTGGTAAATAAAAATTTATCTAGACAGTTAAAACCACTTGATAAAATTTCAGGAACTCAATCAAATGGCAAAATTTTAACTGCAACGTTCGACTTTCAGAAAAAATTTAATTCTCCTTACGGTCAGAGAGAGTGAGGCTATTGAAATTAAAAAAAACATCCTAATTTCAATAGAGAAGATGGCTGGCTCTTACCACCTGCTTGGGATCCCATTATTAATATTATAAAATCAAAATCCAAGCATAATATTATGTCACAGATTAAAGATACAGTAAGCACTTTCTGCGTAGATGGGGTAGTTTCGAATATTTTTGTAACATTAGGACGTATATAACACCTCAGTCCTCTCGTGACCATGGTTGCTGTAAAGTATCCGACACGTCGGGCTTGTAAAAATCTTAATAAACCGCTATAAAATCCGCAAAAAATAGTTTCATTGTAATGAGTGAAATTCGCGTCAACATTAGAAAACAATATAGGTCAGATGAGTGTTCTTTATTACAAAAGGAAGTTAGTTGTCTTTAATTTCACATTGTTTGATTTATCGAAAAATTAGGGTTGGTGTTATAACTTATATGTGACACGAAGATGAGGGAAAGCGTAGTGCCAACGACGTTTTAAGTTATTTATTTAATTTTATTACTAGCATGAATAAAGGTGTGCAAGACTTTCGGTTCTGGTCAGATAATTGTACTGGCCAGAATCGAAATTGTGTAGTGTTCGCTTTTTACATGTATGTAGTACAAAAATATAACATCACCATAAAACATACTATTCATATATTATATCACCATAAAATATAATATTCTTAGAATAGGGTCACACCGAAGCCGAAGGTGACAGCGTTCACACGTTAATTGAACGTTCGTCGAAAAACAAGCTTATTTATACTCCACTAGAATGGTTTAGTTAAGTAAGATAACAAACCGTATAAAGTGGTCGAGATGAAATTCTGATTTTTATGATTTTAAGGTAATGTTGAATGGGCGTAATCTGACAAGAAATATAAGACGCGATGTCGTACAATGGAGCAAGGTAAAGGCAGTTCAAGTCTCTTCTGGTGAACCATATAAAGTATAATACAAATATGACCTATCTGCAGAGTCTTACATGACTATCATAGTAAACATACCAGAAGTAGGCAAAGATGTGGTATACTCGATTTAAATACTTTATAGCCTACTCCGCTTACCATGCCTAAAGCTAAAAAAGAGGATTTAAATAGCTTTTGTGACAGTGGGATCATTCCAGTTACTTATCGTGATTTTAATAAAAGTCTTTTTTTCCATTGGTTACACTGAATCTGCGAATGACTCTGGATAATCAGGTCAAGGGAGAATCGGTGATTTTTTATTGATCTCATTAGTAGTGCTAATACTGAATGCCAAATTGTGTTGATTGTAGGTACCTATATTCACTTTATTTTTTATTGTTAATTATAATTTTCAGGAAGAAAAGTAATATGATTATTGTTCAACTAGAAGCAATACATTTATTTTGTGTCAGTATTATTGTTTTATTGTCTTATTCCCATAAGAAACATTACAAACGACATACGTAAATAGGGAGTTTGTCAAACAAAAATATTGTATGTAATACATACGACACATAAAAATTCGTGATCTTCCGAGTAAAGTATAGTATGTATCACATACGATAAAAAATGGTGTTACTTATTCCCGGTAAACTAAAGTGAGAGCAATAGCTCAATATATGAAGATGTTTTTAATAAATATTGTACTGTATATTAAAAATAATATAAAATAAAACGTATTTTCCAAATTTCATAAACATATCTCATAAAACACAAATGTTATGAACATTTTAGTGTTTTCAAAACTTAAAACACTTCTCCTGTAAAATAGCTATTTGTGGCTTACGATAAAATACGTAGGAGGGGTCGCTTTAACGCAAAAAATATACAATAATAATAATATCAACCCTTTTATGTCCCACTGTTGGGCACGGGTCTCCTCCTCGAAATCAGGCGAGGAGGGTTTTGGGCTATAGTTCACCGATGCGCTGGCCCAATGCGGGTTGGTGAACTTCACACACCTTCAAAGACTTTTAATCTTATCAGGCATGCAGGTTTCCTCACGATGTGTCCTTACCGGTGAGCAAGCGATGGCCTCATGTTCAGATGCACGTAGAAATTAAGAAAAACCCATTTCTAGACATCACAAGGGGGGGGGGGGTCAGGATCGAACCCGGACCTCTCGGCTCTCACTCAAGAGGCCGAGCCCATACCCACTAGGCCATCGTCGCTATGTAAATAGTGTATACAAGACAATAATTAATATAAAAAAATACCTATCCAGCGAACGAATTATACATAGTAATCCTCCTTTTACTGTGCTCTATTCTTCTATATACATACAGCGGCCTGTATACATAGTTTTCAGATTCCGCTGTAGCCATTGCCTTGTGTTCATTTTCTTGAAGGGTTCTATCAGGACTAAAAACTTCACTTGTATTTTCTTTTGAATGTTCCATGGTCTTATCAAAGGTATGATTTAGTGATTCGTTTCTCAGATCCTCCGTTATTGGTACATTATAAGAGTCAATAAAATATATATTTATGCACAAAAAAATTAAAACAAGATACAACATTGTGACTTTGCTTCAAAGGAATAAATGGATACATAAATTGATTTTCGCTTTTTAAAAAGAAGTCAGTAATTAGTGTTTGTATCGTAACCTGTGATAATTTATATTAATTAATATTGCAGTTCAAAAGTTAACACTTATCAGGTGAGAAAATAAAATGCGCATTTAACTAGTCTTTATGCTTTAAACGCAAACGAGTGTTGCTATTTTTAAGACGTTTTAGATTTAGGCCGGTTTCAGAGCTATACCTATCTATTATAACACTGTACAATTTTATTATAAAAGCACCCATGTAATATAATGTATGTAGACAACGAACAAAACGAAAAAAAATAACCTACACACACCGAGCGCTTAGGCCGATCGTGCATCTCTATCGCTTGTTCTGCGCTCTCGTTTGCAGGCTCTTGGCTCAGGCGGAACGTGACACTTATTCATGCATGCAGCCGAAATTACCAGAATAAGCGACAATCAAAAATAAATTTATAAGAAGAACGTTAAAAAACTTCATTTCAAACATTTTAATTACAAATATTATATTGCCAAACACGACTACACACAACTCCCGCAGTTCATTAAACTATTTCAGAGGTAACAAATTTAAATTTATAGGTTCCATCACAGAAAGGTCCCATGTATATGTAAAGATCATGTGGTTATTGTGTACCCATAATTTTAGCACAATTTTGTATGACTGTCGTATTAGATAGAATTTTAACTGAATCGGTTTAATATCTGCTTATTAAAAATAAAATTAAAGTTGAAAGATCGTTAGTAAAAAAATTACAATTAATGAAGATAAATGTTTATTTTTCTGTTTTCTATCAACACTATATTATATTAAACATATTTGCTAAGTATCTCCTCTAATTCATCAATGTACTTGTTTTCGGGATCATATTTTGTCTGAATGTCATGTAGCCTTCGGGGAATCTGTCTTTTACACTAAAAAGAAAGCTCCCAAATCGTGCCTTCTGGAAGTCGGTACATTTTACACATTCTGTTTTCACGGCATCTTGTAGGTAGCCTGCAAAAAATATATTAGGTATATAAGTCCTCGTTGAGGCAACAACTATTTTGCTTACACTGTCCATCAAAACCAGGTAACGATCGAATAGTAAAGCTTCTACTATTGGAAGCTCTTAAGGCCTGGCACAAATTAAAACGCTGTCTGAGCATTATTTGCTATTTTAAAATGCCAGGCGCTTTTCATTAAATCTTCGGACTGCCCCACCAGCCTGCGTCACGAGAGGGCGTCTTGAGAGGATGGACGAGAAGCAATAGCAAGGTCCGTGTAATTATTCTAATAGTAGGGGAGGCCATGATGCTAAATGGAGATTTCCTCGAGCGTCATAGAGACCTATTGGGTAGCAAAGCTTGCATGATAAGAAGAAAAAATGTTATATAACATATACCTATTCATCGGTGGGGGAAGCGGCTACAGATTTTTTAATGTGTAAAAAAATACTGTTGCATGGACATAATCGAGCGCGTCAGATATTGATAGCATCAATGTCCTACATATTTTTAATAATGTACGTATGTTAATCTGAACGTTTGCATTATGCGGTAGGTCGTACGTAACGGTTGAAAATGAAAAAAATAATAATTTAATCGAGCGTGTCAGATTTTTTAAGGGGGTGTTAAGTGAACCTAATAAAAGCTCTCATTCAATAATCTGACGATTTTGATGTGACGCAAACTCGCGGCCATTATTATAATATGCAAAAAAAATTCGCCATTTTGAAATACTCAAGCGCGTCAGATTAAGATATATATAGTTCATCTTTATGTCCTAGACGTGCTGTATCATAATCTGACAATTATCTAAAGGGGTTCGCCTAATCTGACAAAAAAAAACCGTTTTATTTTTTTTAATCATTGAACTTGATTAATTGAAAAGCTAAGGAAATAGCATGCAAATAAAAAAGTGTATGTTCTTTTAAGTAATAGAAATAATTTAGGAACAAAATGCTCAAAAAAAATTCATTTTTTTATAATAAATTGATAATTTAATCATGATCTTTTGTCTTTCAGATGTATTGTGATACAATTTAACGGCACACACCTTGATAATGAATTTTCCCAATCTAATCAGGTATTTGGAGCCATTTATGGCTCCAATAAACGTGCTTCAAAATGGGCGCGCGGTCTTAGTTCCTATAGTAAAATTATTCTAAGGTCAAAAAACGTTTTGGTCGTAGAATAATTTCCAACGGTAAACACGTTGTAAGTAATATGCCACGAACGAGTCTCTATGATCAGCTGTGATGGCATCATATGGCAATAAAAACCAGAGTGGGGACGGAGTGATAGAGAAAGAGTGAGAGAGGAATAGAAACGCAGAGGGAAATATAAGCATTACGCAGCTGCATGCATTAAACTTTATCGACGAATTTTTGTTATTTCGACTGGCGGACATCGTCAGATTATATATTTTTCGCTATCCTTGAAATATTTCCTTCAAAATAAAAAAAAAAATAGCAACGCTCGAGAATGTCAAGATGAGGTTTTTTTTTACAACTTTGTAGCCCTTCCCTTTCTTTACGTCACTCTCAAATTGTCAGATTAGTGGCATGTACACTTTTTAGCATGTAACAAACTCACCCTACCTTAATCTGATGCGCTCGAGAATTTCTGACGATCAGTTTTTTTTACTAATCTGATCCTTTATCCTTGACGGGCGGCCTTATATATGGGGCTCATATATGGTGAAGGTACTCAACTGGGTGCAAGGTAGCCCTCCATAAATTAATCTGACAAGCTCGAGTAAATCCCCAAATCCCCTCTTCGGCTCTCCTACTATAAGGTCCTCTAATTGCCCGGTCAACACCCTGGACTTAACTTGTCTTTTTTTAAAGTGTATGAAACCCTACAAGGGTGAAATAAATATAATATTTCGGCTCGAGGTTGTTTGATTTATGACTTTCAAGTCTTTTCTTGACCTCAATACAAGCTTTTAAATATTTACTATTTTTATATATTTACGTAGATTTGTCAGAATTATGTCCCTAAAAGCAAACAAATAATGTTTCACAATACCCTCGAAATTGTGTTCTCTTTTTAGTTTGGAAGTACTCTATAATCAAATATGGCCAAGTAATAATAATAATGATAATAATAATAAAATTTATTGCACACCATTAACACGAACAAAGAAAAAAAAATTTAAAAAAAAAGGAGTTATACAATTAGGCGACCTTATCGCTTTAAAGCGATTTCTTCCAGGTAACCATCCACTGAAAGAATATTTTTTAAGGAGAGAGGTTGTGCGCCAAGTAATACAGGTCAGGAATGGTCAGGCTGCATAACTAGGCACCTTCAACCAAATAGTTACATCGTTTGTTTGTGAATCGCAAACCAAACGCAAAAAAAGTTCGTAAAGGCGTTATGTTTGACACAACTTTAATCGTTAAAGCGTTTACTTTTGACAGTGTTGACAGTACTAAATGTGGGATATGATTTCAGATTAATTTTTATTATTTACTCCATAGTTTTCAACACATAATAAAATATTCTGTGGTTCACTTATAATTTAATCACACACAATTTGACTCGATTATATTTAAATTGAGCAGGCGTATAACGCATTTCTCAAGCTCAGTCACCGCCTTTGCAATCGGTCTCTGAAGATAATATCTACCAGGGTGCGTTTAGCACGATATTACGTGCTTTCGGTTCTTTTGTACGGCGTTGAGTCTGGAAGCCTTTGAGATGTGGGTGTACAGAAGGATTTTGAAAATATCGTGGATCGATAGAACACCCAATGCAAGAGTGTTGCAAATGGTGAACAAAGAAGTAGAGGTCACATAATGCGCAGTGAAAAATACGACTTACTCCAACTTATCATGCAGGGGAAAATCCAAGGGATAAGACCGCCCGGAAGAATGCGTACTTTTTGGCTTAAAAATCTCCGGACACGGTTCAACCTCAGTACAACTTCACTGTTCCGAGCAGCGGTCTTTAAAGTAAAAATAGCCTTAATGATAGCTGACCTCCGGTAGGAGATGAAACCCCAAGAAGAAGAAGGTATTTAGGTACGTTAAACGTATTATAATATTTAACCTAAATATCTTGTGGTGCGTCTTATAACGTTATAAATGAACAATTCTTGTTTCAAAAAGTATGTTCTTATAGAAAAAATATCTCAAAAACTATTTTAATGGTTTTATTCAAAATTATGACGTAATATTGAGCTAACTAATAACTATTAAAGCAGTAGGTAGCTGTGTGCTGGTAAAATAAGTGGAACTAATCTAAAATACTATGAAATAGCTCACATAACAACGGCGTCAAGTGACACCTAAGCTGTCGCGTTTATTGCGGTTTGTGAGTTTCCGGTGGCCCATTGGGGGGATAGGGAATAGGAGAGCAACGCATTTACATAATAATGTTGTGCGGATGTCTCTGGGCGTCGGTAGTCACCATAAAGCTCCGATTGTTCGGTTGCGTCCCTATGACATAAAAAAAAACTATATTATACATGCGTGCACGAAAAAGAGAGAGCTTACTAGTGCAGTCATCACGACCGTTTGCCGTCACGGCATCTACTGCGCGCCATTAGATGCTGTGACAGCTAACTTTAATACATGTTTCACATCAATACTCTAAAGCTCACCAATATCCACTTGAGAGAGCTCCTCACACTCCACCTTTTCTGGAACGCAGTGTAACATGTGCAAGTGGTAGTTTTTGTCCGACAATATCGCCCCCAGATCCAAATGATCTGTCTTAGTGTCATACGAATGTACCCCCACAGCCAGGAGGACGAAAACAAAGAGACCGTCGGTCTTCATATTTCTGATATGAATCTGAAATAATTTTAAAATCTTAATCGGTGCAATTTTCTTCGATATACTATGTATATTATAATAATTATTTGAGGAAAAAATATACAATTATCGATACTTATACATTTATGTAGGATTTTTTTTATTTAACTTTACTAACTTTCATTTACAGTATGTATAAAAAATATTTTTTTTTCCACATGAGCTCTAATTGTTTTAAATCAATAATTTGTATTAACAATGAGCTCAATACGGATATGAAGTTTAATTTTTTCATTAATTATGAGTGTGAGATGTTTGAGTTCTAGCTAACCAGCGATTTAATCCTCGACATACTGTCATCTGTACTAATTTCGGGACAGCCAGACGGGAGGCCAGCTTTATCCTCTACTATTCTCGTTTTTCACAATCCTCTGTCCACTACTAACGTAATATACTACTAACTAAAATAAAATAAAAAGCATACCCCGAACGAAGTTAACAACGTTCTGAGGTAGAAGCCATTGAAGAAATTAGTACAGATGACAAGTATGTCGAGGATTAAATCGCTGGTTAGCTAGAACTCAAACATCTCACACTCATAATTAATGAAAAAATTAAACTTCATATCCGTATTGAGCTCATTGTTAATACAAATTATTGATTTAAAACAATTAGAGCTCATGTGGAAAAAAAAATATTTTTTATACATACTGTAAATGAAAGTTAGTAAAGTTAAATAAAAAAAATCCTACATAAATGTATAAGTATCGATAATTGTATATTTTTTCCTCAAATAATTATTATAATATACATAGTATATCGAAGGAAATTGCACCGATTAAGATTTTAAAATTATTTCAGATTCATATCAGAAATATGAAGACCGGCGGTCTCTTTGTTTTCGTCCTCCTGGCTCCTCCATACAACAAACATAACATTGCTGCTCTATTCCGGTTATATTCTCGATGAAAATAGATAGATACTTAATTTTTTTACTCAAATATGTCCTTTTGGTATGTATGTTTATTATTGATTTCAGACATATTTCAATAACATGAAGATTAATTACGGTGTCCTTATATTCGCTGTCTCGATGATTGTGGAGGTCTACTCCTATGAAACCCCAGCTGACAATCTAGATCTCGACGCCATCTTTGCAAACGATGATCACCATAGAGCTCTTTTGCATTGCGTTCTGGAAAAAATCGTGTGTGAAGAGATAACTCAAAATGAAATTGGTAAGACTTAGAATTTTTATCAAGAAAATAATAAATAGGCTTTCCAGTGTTATACTTTCAATGATTACTTCAAATAATTAAATATTAACATTTATTAAATTAATGACAGACTTTAACTAAATCTTGTTAATAAATCTACCTAGTCCAGACATAAGTTTTGTTAGTAATGAAAATGCATTTTTTTAATGAAGAAAATTTATACCTACATATTTATTATAGTCTCAGCACAAAATTAAAAAATATTCTATTTGAAATGGCCACCTTTGGCTTGTACAGGCTTAAAGGCCTGGCCAAACGGCCACGGCAAATTTACAGATTTACTATATTATATTTGATTTACTATTATAGGTAATATATAGATATACTATAGATTTGTTTCCAAGGGAAATTTCTCCTCTGCTTGGTCCAAAGATTTTTTAAATAACTGAATGTCGTTTAGAGTAGGCCATGTCCTATAAAACTGACCATAATTTGAAATCAGGGTTGAGGTCTGGGCTAGATGAGGGCTAGTTTTCAGCTCTTATAAAGTCCGGATTCTTGGTTTCAAGCCAGGCTTCAGGTAGTTCGTGACTTGTGACCAGGTGCAGAGTCCTGCTGGAAAGTTCACAGTTCTATTTTGTCTCTCAAGACAACTCAACAAATTTAAAAAAAAAACCTTAAATAAGTGTATTTAAAATATTTCCTTACAGACATTGTCCAAGATGCCGTGAAAACTCATTGCGAAAAATGTACCGACTTCCAGAAGCCAAGAATGAAACAGTTCATTTATAGTATAAAGGAAAAGTTCCCCGAAGATTATATCATATTCAAACAAAAGTATGACCCAGAAAATAAATATATGGATGACTTCGAAGAAATGCTTAAGAAGTATTAAAAGCGAAAAATTGTTAATTTGATAGAATATATCAGAATCATATCGAGCGTCATACAAAATGTTTATCTTTGTGTAATACCTAAGTTGCATAATAAAATATTTTTTAAATCATGTTTTGGTTTAATTTTAAGTTAAAATATTAACAAATCACTAACGTATAATAAAAGTAAAATAGGGTGTAGTTATAGACCCCCACCATGATTCAGGCCTTGACGTGGCTGTGGGGCTCAGTAGCCTAGGGTGAGCCCAGCACCTTGGGTGAAGCTAGTTGAGTCGAGGGGGCTCTTCGTACCCCTCTTATAAGAATAGGGAACAAAAGAGCAGGGGGCAAGGGGCGAGGATGAGAATCTGTGCATCTGAACAAGGTCGTTATGAAACCTGCATGGCCGAAGAGATTAAAAATCTTTAAAGTAATGTTAAAATGCTGCATTGCAGCCGAACTAGGCCGGCGCGACCGGGGAGAAGGGAAAATTTCACCAACCCCATGCGCCAGCGCATTGATGAACTATAGCTCAAATTTAACAAAGCTCTTCTGATTTAGAGGAGACCCATACACCTGCTTTTTTATATAGAAGAGGAATAAACTGGTCAGACGGTTCACCTGATGGTAAGTGAAATTGACATCCACAGACACCTGCTACACCAGAGGATTAGCAGGTGCGTTGCCGGCCTTCCAAATATGAGTATGCTCTTTTCTTGAAGGTCCCTAAGTGGTATCAGTTCGGAAACACCATAGATGGCAGCTGATTCCATATATTCGTCGTGTGGGGCAGGAAATGCCGTAAAAATCGAGTTGTTGAGGATTTCCGGACATCGAGATGGTGTGGGTGAAATTAGGAATTTTTACACGATGTCTAGTGGTGGAATTCTGCTGCAGGTATACATCTCTACCGACGATTATCGACGATTCGAGCCTCCCGGCGTTGGACGCGGTCATTATGCAGCTAGTAAGTCCGTCTTAACTCAAGTGATTAAATAAACCATTTAAATAAATCTACTTTTAAATACTTATTACACAGGTAATTTTTATAAAAAGTTGAATAAAATCGGACATTTAAATAATACGCATCTCTAAGTGTTGGCATATATAAATGATAACTTGGGTGGGTTTAACGATAAAAGTTTACACCACGCTGGTGGTAAGTAGGGTTTTCTACGGATTCGAAACTGTAGGTTCGTACGCAAGGGTTTCTAACGACTTTTTTGTTTTAGGACACCCCTAAATAAATATAATTATTTTAAAAATGAATAGATATATATTTTAATATAATATATTGAAAATTTGCGCTGTTTAAAATTATTTTTGCTTATATTATGTGGTATCGTTAGAGCCAAAAATAAACAATTTTACTAAACCCTAGTGATGCATCTACGAAACCGCTAAATTCCTCACAACTTTAATAGTACTTTAAGAACCTTTGCTCAAGGCTATATAGAAAATGTGGGCGAGCCATTGCTCAATATTCAAAATCTCGGAGAAGACTCCATTCTCCTACCCAGTTTTTAAGAGTCAGACTCTCTCTCTACCTATATCGTCTCCGTTGGGGAATTATCAACCTAACCCTTTAATTATCCTTTACATCCTAATGTATAATTAATGAAATTTACTTATCCAACATAAAAATATGTGCTTGAAAGCGTTTTGTAGAGAATATATTTTTATACATTAATGTAAATTTAAAAAAATGTGAATAAATTATTATTGTTTATTCCAGGAACATTTTGGAACCATGAAGACTTGTTATAGTATATTGTTGGTTGTCGCTTTAATGGTGGTAGACGTATACTCGTATCAAACCGACACAGATAAAATAGATCTCGAGGCCATCTTTGCAGATGAGGAACAGCACAGAATGTTCGTGCATTGCATTTTGGAGAAAAAAATGTGCAGTATGATAACTCAAAATGAAATTTGCAAGTAATTAATTTTGAAACTAATATGTATATATTGCAAATGTGGGTGGGTATATTCGTTTGTAACATTTTCACGCCTATGGCACTGCACTGCTTTAAAAAAAATAGCATAGGCTACAATCTATATTTTATCCTTATATTCCCATGGGAACAGAAACCGTGAGTCGCTGCTTTAGTCATATTATAGGATAAGAGAAGTTTCGATAAGTTTGACTTCCGTTAGTTAAATGAAAAAGAAAAAAAACTTAAAAAATGTTAAATAGCTCGTTAGTGAATTCATTGGGTCCATTTGGGTCTTAACACAAATCACACACAAATAATAATGTCAAAATACAATTTGGTACTGTACCTAAAAACGAATGCTTCAAAACTTCTTTCAATCAATGTTCCCGTGGTAAGTTCTCGAAGAACTTGTGTTACGGGTACCTACTAAACTTGGGTACGGGGACAAAAACAAACCAAACAGGAACACAGAAAACTTTTTTGTTTCCTGGCGGGATTTGAATCCGCTACCTCCGACTTCAGCGCCAACGCGATAACTATTGAGCCACAGAGATCATCAAAATTAATCTCTAACTGTGCCAAATTTCAAATTCGTCCGTTCGCGCAATCCTCTTATAAAGAGGTACAAATAATTTTGCTTCACGTATTAATATAATTACAGTACGAGTATAATCCTTATATGCGTGTGTATGAGACTAAACTCCTCCTATACGGCTGGACCAATTTTGATGAAATAATTGTGCGTTTATACAAGGATTGCGTGGATTGTTTAGATTCACGATTTGGTACACTACAAATTGTTTTGTACCGGGCAAGGTCTGTCGGTCTGTCTGCAATATATAAATTGTACGTAGACAGTATTATCAGAGATGGGAACCTCACCCCATTGTACTGTCCCGACGTTGGGAGGGGTTGTTCTGTGGTGCGGGACAACCCCTCTGTGGAGGTGGCGTCGGTCCCTTGCGGGACTGACTAGCCGTCGAGGTGTCCTGTTAGCTTAACAGATCCGGGGCACCTCACCAAGGCGGCACTGGTGGCACTGGCCGGGTTTTAGTGGGTAGAGCTGCGTCCATTTACCATCTTTCGGGCGCAGCGAGTCCCACATACTCACCTGGGGAGAGCCACTCCCCAGGCGGGATGCCTCAGAGCATTTCCCGGCGTTAAAGAAAAAAAAAAGGCTTTCCAAATGCTGAGCACAGAACCGCTAGCGTACCTTTTTGAAACATAAAATGAGATATTACTATACTTCAAAGAATCAAAGAATTAATTTAAAAATATTATATCTGAATAAAGGGACATTTATAGAGACAACAACGAGTATGTATAAAAATATCTTTATATATATAATTCTTCTGTGCGTGTGTATGTCATTGAACTCTTCCTAAGCGGCTGGACCGATCCTTATGATTTTTTTTGTGTGTGTTCAAGTGGATTCGAGAATGGTTTAGATTCACAAAAAATGTATTTTGTACAGGACAACGTCTGTCGGGGCCACTAGTATTTTATAAAAGCTTTAACGCCTCTTCTATTCTATTTAAACAATATTTTTGCGTATTTATAATTTCGTAAGGTACGCCTCGAAACCAGCCAAATATTTGTTTTCTGGATCATACATTTGTCTGAATATGGCATAATCCTCAGGAAACTTTTCTTTCATACCAAAAATAAACTTTTTAAATCTCAGCTTCTGCAAGTCGTTACATTGTCCACAAAGTGTTTTAACGGCATCTTGAATAATGTCTGTAAATAAAAATAAAAAAATTTAAATGTACATTTTTTGACGTGATAACGTCTTATAAATTGATAAAAACCGGCAGCACGAAAAAGCATCCCGTTCTGCTGTCAAACGAGCGAGGTTTAGTATTTACTGCATAATTTTCAGTCTAATTTCATTTTGTTCAAAACAGCGCCAAAAATGGTAATTAATTTTTCATCGATGTTTCTTTATGACGTTATCACGTAAAACTATCTATCGGCCGTCAACTGACTTTACAGACAACAAATATTTTTTTATTAGAAAGATTATTGAAGTAAATTATTAGTAATAAGCAAAGTAAATTATATAATCATAACCAAAGATTTTTCGCACATCTTTTTTTTATTATTTCGAACTTAAAATTGGAATAGGAACAAAAATAAAGACAATAGCAAAAAGGTATTTATTACATTTAACATTCAGAAAATAAAAAGACACTAGATGAAAGGTGAACAGGTAGGATAGAGAATGTGAACCACTCTGCTGTTTTTTAAATCTCTGATAATACTGTCTACGTACAATTTATATATTGCAGACAGATCGACAGACCTTGCCCGGTACAAAACAATTTGTAGTGTACCAAATCGTGAATCTAAACAATCCACGCAATCCTTGTATAAACGCACAATTATTTCATCAAAATTGGTCCAGCCGTATAGGAGGAGTTTAGTCTCATACACACGCATATAAGGATTATACTCGTACTGTAATTATATTAATACGTGAAGCAAAATTATTTGTACCTCTTTATAAGAGGATTGCGCGAACGGACGAATTTGAAATTTGGCACAGTTAGAGATTAATTTTGATGATCTCTGTGGCTCAATAGTTATCGCGTTGGCGCTGAAGTCGGAGGTAGCGGATTCGAATCCCGCCAGGAAACAAAAAAGTTTTCTGTGTTCCTGTTTGGTTTGTTTTTGTCCCCGTACCCAAGTTTAGTAGGTACCCGTAACACAAGTTCTTCGAGAACTTACCACGGGAACATTGATTGAAAGAAGTTTTGAAGCATTCGTTTTTAGGTACAGTACCAAATTGTATTTTGACATTATTATTTGTGTGTGATTTGTGTTAAGACCCAAATGGACCCAATGAATTCACTAACGAGCTATTTAACATTTTTTAAGTTTTTTTTTCTTTTTCATTTAACTAACGGAAGTCAAACTTATCGAAACTTCTCTTATCCTATAATATGACTAAAGCAGCGACTCACGGTTTCTGTTCCCATGGGAATATAAGGATAAAATATAGATTGTAGCCTATGCTATTTTTTTTAAAGCAGTGCAGTGCCATAGGCGTGAAAATGTTACAAACGAATATACCCACCCACATTTGCAATATATACATATTAGTTTCAAAATTAATTACTTGCAAATTTCATTTTGAGTTATCATACTGCACATTTTTTTCTCCAAAATGCAATGCACGAACATTCTGTGCTGTTCCTCATCTGCAAAGATGGCCTCGAGATCTATTTTATCTGTGTCGGTTTGATACGAGTATACGTCTACCACCATTAAAGCGACAACCAACAATATACTATAACAAGTCTTCATGGTTCCAAAATGTTCCTGGAATAAACAATAATAATTTATTCACATTTTTTTAAATTTACATTAATGTATAAAAATATATTCTCTACAAAACGCTTTCAAGCACATATTTTTATGTTGGATAAGTAAATTTCATTAATTATACATTAGGATGTAAAGGATAATTAAAGGGTTAGGTTGATAATTCCCCAACGGAGACGATATAGGTAGAGAGAGAGTCTGACTCTTAAAAACTGGGTAGGAGAATGGATTCTTCTCCGAGATTTTGAATATTGAGCAATGGCTCGCCCACATTTTCTATATAGCCTTGAGCAAAGGTTCTTAAAGTACTATTAAAGTTGTGAGGAATTTAGCGGTTTCGTAGATGCATCACTAGGGTTTAGTAAAATTGTTTATTTTTGGCTCTAACGATACCACATAATATAAGCAAAAATAATTTTAAACAGCGCAAATTTTCAATATATTATATTAAAATATATATCTATTCATTTTTAAAATAATTATATTTATTTAGGGGTGTCCTAAAACAAAAAAGTCGTTAGAAAACCTTGCGTACGAACCTACAGTTTCGAATCCGTAGAAAACCCTACTTACCACCAGCGTGGTGTAAACTTTTATCGTTAAACCCACCCAAGCTATCATTTATATATGCCAACACTTAGAGATGCGTATTATTTAAATGTCCGATTTTATTCAACTTTTTATAAAAATTACCTGTGTAATAAGTATTTAAAAGTAGATTTATTTAAATGGTTTATTTAATCACTTGAGTTAAGACGGACTTACTAGCTGCATAATGACCGCGTCCAACGCCGGGAGGCTCGAATCGTCGATAATCGTCGGTAGAGATGTATACCTGCAGCAGAATTCCACCACTAGACATCGTGTAAAAATTCCTAATTTCACCCACACCATCTCGATGTCCGGAAATCCTCAACAACTCGATTTTTACGGCATTTCCTGCCCCACACGACGAATATATGGAATCAGCTGCCATCTATGGTGTTTCCGAACTGATACCACTTAGGGACCTTCAAGAAAAGAGCATACTCATATTTGGAAGGCCGGCAACGCACCTGCTAATCCTCTGGTGTAGCAGGTGTCTGTGGATGTCAATTTCACTTACCATCAGGTGAACCGTCTGACCAGTTTATTCCTCTTCTATATAAAAAAGCAGGTGTATGGGTCTCCTCTAAATCAGAAGAGCTTTGTTAAATTTGAGCTATAGTTCATCAATGCGCTGGCGCATGGGGTTGGTGAAATTTTCCCTTCTCCCCGGTCGCGCCGGCCTAGTTCGGCTGCAATGCAGCATTTTAACATTACTTTAAAGATTTTTAATCTCTTCGGCCATGCAGGTTTCATAACGACCTTGTTCAGATGCACAGATTCTCATCCTCGCCCCTTGCCCCCTGCTCTTTTGTTCCCTATTCTTATAAGAGGGGTACGAAGAGCCCCCTCGACTCA
Organism: Helleia helle; assembly: GCA_963853865.1. NCBI lineage: Eukaryota > Metazoa > Arthropoda > Insecta > Lepidoptera > Lycaenidae > Helleia > Helleia helle. The sequence continues at coordinate 8,881,147 of OY971433.1, read as the reverse complement.
ACTAGCTTCACCCAAGGTGCTGGGCTCACCCTAGGCTACTGAGCCCCACAGCCACGTCAAGGCCTGAATCATGGTGGGGGTCTATAACTACACCCTATTTTACTTTTATTATACGTTAGTGATTTGTTAATATTTTAACTTAAAATTAAACCAAAACATGATTTAAAAAATATTTTATTATGCAACTTAGGTATTACACAAAGATAAACATTTTGTATGACGCTCGATATGATTCTGATATATTCTATCAAATTAACAATTTTTCGCTTTTAATACTTCTTAAGCATTTCTTCGAAGTCATCCATATATTTATTTTCTGGGTCATACTTTTGTTTGAATATGATATAATCTTCGGGGAACTTTTCCTTTATACTATAAATGAACTGTTTCATTCTTGGCTTCTGGAAGTCGGTACATTTTTCGCAATGAGTTTTCACGGCATCTTGGACAATGTCTGTAAGGAAATATTTTAAATACACTTATTTAAGGTTTTTTTTTTAAATTTGTTGAGTTGTCTTGAGAGACAAAATAGAACTGTGAACTTTCCAGCAGGACTCTGCACCTGGTCACAAGTCACGAACTACCTGAAGCCTGGCTTGAAACCAAGAATCCGGACTTTATAAGAGCTGAAAACTAGCCCTCATCTAGCCCAGACCTCAACCCTGATTTCAAATTATGGTCAGTTTTATAGGACATGGCCTACTCTAAACGACATTCAGTTATTTAAAAAATCTTTGGACCAAGCAGAGGAGAAATTTCCCTTGGAAACAAATCTATAGTATATCTATATATTACCTATAATAGTAAATCAAATATAATATAGTAAATCTGTAAATTTGCCGTGGCCGTTTGGCCAGGCCTTTAAGCCTGTACAAGCCAAAGGTGGCCATTTCAAATAGAATATTTTTTAATTTTGTGCTGAGACTTTAATAAATATGTAGGTATAAATTTTCTTCATTAAAAAAATGCATTTCCATTACTAACAGAACTTATGTCTGGACTAGGTAGATTTATTAACAAGATTTAGTTAAAGTCTGTCATTAATTTAATAAATGTTAATATTTAATTATTTGAAGTAATCATTGAAAGTATAACACTGTAGAGCCTATTTATTATTTTCTTGATAAAAATTCTAAGTCTTACCAATTTCATTTTGAGTTATCTCTTCACACACGATTTTTTCCAGAACGCAATGCAAAAGAGCTCTATGGTGAGCATCGTTTGCAAAGATGGCGTCGAGATCTAGATTGTCAGCTGGGGTTTCATAGGAGTAGACCTCCACAATCATCGAGACAGCGAATATAAGGACATCGTAATTAATCTTCATGTTACTGAAATATGTCTGAAATCAATAATAAACATACATACCAAAAGGACATATTTGAGTAAAAAAATTAAGTATCTATCTATTTTCATCGAGAATATAACCGGAATAGAGCAGCAATGTTATGTTTGTTGTATGAAAACAAATCCGCCAATTGCTGCGACGCAGCGCCTCGCCCGTTTTGCGCTCTGATTGGCTGACAGTCGAGGATAAATCACTGTTCAATTTCGGTATTTTATGACTCACATTACTATTCTATCTATTATATTGTAAATTGACTTTGTGAGATTTACGGGCAAACGCGTAAGAAAAATTAATTTTGATGTGAAACGTCAAAATGAAGTAAGTAGTCTTCGAAACTCCTCATCCGATTTGAAGAAAAAAATCACCAATATGCTATGCTTCGTTATTGCTATAATTATTGCTAAGTATAATATATTATAATAGTCTATTCACCCGACTACAGCGACGCAAAAAGAAGGGTAATGATTTTGAGCGATACTTTGTATGTATGTATGTTCATCGTTTCGCTTATAACGTCTAAACTACTCATTAGAATTTGACAATTAAGGTATCGTTAAAAGCATCTTGATCATCCACTGGCTATGTAAAGACATGAAAAACTGATTATTGCGCCCTCTGCTCATTAAATCATGAACTAAAAAAATATTTTGTATCTAATGATTTTTTTCATGTTAGTTGGATAGGCAAACTGACAAACGTACCACCTGATGGTAAGTGGTTGACGTCGCCCATGAACATAAACTAGGACCTGGAATACCCCAGGCAACTCATTTATGTGTTGCCTATCCTGAGACATAAGATGCCAATAATTACACTGCCTGTCTTGCCCTTCTCTCCGAAACACAGCAAAGCTGTTTCACGGGAGAAACAAGCAAGATGGTGGTGTCCATGCAGCCGGGAGCGCGGCACAGCGCTTCCCTCCCACCGGTATGATATTAATACTATGTGGGGTTTCAAACTATAGAGCTTAATTAGCCCATCCAAATATATATAATATTTGCTGTTGCTCACGGTTTTGCTTGCAATCAACCGTATAAATAAACAAATCAATCGTAAGTAAAGAAAAAACGATTCTGTTTTGTTTAATTCTTCATCATTATAAATAACCTCAAAAAATTGAAAATAAGTTCAAAAACTAAACCAATGTATATGCCTTACCATCGATGAGAAGTTCAATTATAAAGTGAGCACACTACAGATACCATTTATATAAGGCGACATATAATTGGGAACATCTAAATTACATAAAACAAGGACGTGGGCTATGTTAAAAATGCACTTAATAATTCTTTAAACATTTTTTGATGCACATTAAAAATCTCCTTAAAATTACAATAAGTATTTAGAGGTAATTATATATATGTTATCTTTTATCTTTATTTTCATAAATGGAGATGTACGTGATAATTATTTAAAACTAGCTGTTGCCCGCAGCTTCGCCCGCGTTAACTTACTCAACTTAATTATTGTTAGTCACAGCGTGATGTTATATAGCCTATAGCCTTCCTCGATAAATGGGCTATCTAACACTGAAAGAATTTTTCAGTGTTAGATAGCCCATTTATCGAGTATAGATAAGCCAAATCGGACCAGTAGTTCCTGAGATTAGCGCGTTCAAACAAACAAACAAACTCTTCAGCTTTATAATCTTCTAATATATAAAATTTCCATGTCACAATGTTAGTTACCGTATTCCTCCGAAACGGCTTTACCGATTTTTACCAAATTTTATATGCGTATTCAGTAGGTCTGAGAATCGGCTACTATCTATTTTTCATACCTCTAAGTGATAAGGGTGGTCAACCCCTCAAATTTTAAAAGTTAACGCGGGCGAAGCTGCGGGCAACAGCTAGTATTAGTATAGATTTAAAATAAATATTTTTACAAGGGTTTAAACAACATGCTGCTTATTAACATCTGTAATAATCATTAACAATAAGAAATCGCTAAAATCAAAGTTTTACCATGCCATGAAAATAAGCACAATATAATATGCTTTTTATTTTCTATTTACGGAAATTTCAATCCCTTTTGACCACGGTTTCTTTAAGATATCCAAATGTAACCTAGCCTCGGGAATGTACAAACTTAACAAACAGCTTATTAAACAATCCGAAAAAAGTTGTTTCATATAATATTTTCCTTGATTAGACAAACCCTTGAGGGTTTAGTTACACCGTAAAAATAATGAAAATTGTATCTTCATATATGTCATTAATTAAATAAAATAAATAAATATATGCTATCACCTCCCCACCATGGTTCAGGCCTTGACGTGGCGGCGGGGCTCAGTAGCCTAAGATGTGCCAGCACCTTGGGCGAGGCTACTTGATCCGTGGTGGCTCTTTGTACCCCTCTTATAAGAAGAGGGGACAAAAGAGCAGGGGAAAAGGGAGGAGGACGGGATCCTCACCCCATTGTACTGTCCCGACGTTGGGACCACACAGACACACCACAGAACAACCCCTGTTGTTCTGTGGTGCGGGGCAACCCCTCTGTGCAGGTGGCGTCGGTCTCCTGAGGGGCTGACTAGCCGTCGAGGTGCCCTGTATGCTCATTCGATCCGTATATTATTCTGAGACGTCAAGGGTCAGAGTCCCTTTGAGGGTAGACATTTGCAATATAAAGAGTCCCCTCTTTGATCAAACCATCCCTACATTTTGTAGGAGAAATATTTTATGGATTAATTTAGACAATTATCATCAGATTTAACAAAAATAGTTAAACAGTTAGTATAAATTTTTGAGAATCTGAAGTAATTTTTTATTTATTTCATATTTATGTGTATATAAATATAAATAAAAATATATAAATAAAAATAACTTTATCAATGAAAAGCAGTATCTAAGTTTTCTACATACTCCTAATTAAACATACATCAGAATAACATATAGGCTATAATTTATCCCTGTAATCCCACGGGAATAGGAAGTATGCGGGATGCTTCTAACTATGCCCCCTTTAACCAATCGGACGCCCTAGCATAATGGGGCCCTGATGAAAACAACGATTTTGATATATGTGAGCTTGAATTTTATTTTTTTGGAATAGTAAAGAGTGACCATAGTATTTTTTTTTAATTACCACTCAATCACATTCTGATAGTAATAATGGGTCCCCATAGATCTCGGGGCCCTGGGCTCAGAGTGACCAAAGGGAAAAACGGGCTTGGCTGCTAGTCGATAATATTCTTACCGGAGTTAGGAATGCTCTGTGCCGCGCGCCCGTCTTTACCACTATCCTTTTTTTTTTCTTTAACGCCGGGAAATGCTCTGAAGTATCCCGCTGGGAGTGGGTCTCCCCAGGCAGGTATGTGGACTCGGTGCGCCCGAAAGATAGTAAGGTGGACGTAGCTCTACCTTCTAAAACCCGGCGAGTGCCACCAATGCTGCCTTTGGTGAAGTGCCTCTCATCTATTGATCAAACAGTGCACCTCAACGGCTAGTCAGTCCCTCAAGGGATCGACACCACCTCCACAGAGGGGGCGTCCCACACAACAGAACAACCCCTCACAACGTCGACAGTGCAATGGGGTGAGGTTTCTATCCTCTCCACTTGTCACCCCCCTGTTTTTTTGTCCCCTCTTCTTATAAGAGGGGTACAGCAGCAGCTCCCTCGGCTCAATTTGCTTCGCTCAAGGTGATGGGTTCACCTTAAGCTACTGAGCGTCACCGCCACGATAAGGCTTGAACCATGTTGGGGAGCTTAACATAACTCTTGACTAACCCTTGGCATCCCCTTTTCTTCGATATTCTATCCCATAACTCTTATCCTTAACATAGTTTTTCTTCTCCTTCGTTAGTGCCTAGTGCCTAGCTCAGCATCAGACAAAACCCTTGTCTTAAAAAGTTTCAATCAGTGTCAAAATAACAAGCGCTTTTCATTATAGGTATTTGTTTTTATGTTAAAATGGTGAAATATCAAGTGCCAATTTGTAAAAATGATTCCTGGAAGCAAAATAAAAGAAAGCAATAACATTTCTGTTTTGCGTTTATTGAGGGCTGTTTAGCAGTGGATGGATAGAGGCTGGAGGTGGTGAATGTCCTAATTTAAAATATAGATATTTTTAATGCATTACGCATAGAATGTTACTCTCACAGCGCTTTACTATAGATAAATAATCTATATAACGCATCTGCTTACGATCGGCACAGTGAAGCGGCGTGACATTAGCACTCTATATTATATTATGTATACTCTCAGGTAATCACTAATTACTTGCGCCGGTTCGTTCGCCATGAAATATAACGAAAAAATACATAATATTATTTGTTTTTAAAATTGTGTTTAATGATTTGGAGATCATAATTTTTTTTAATGACTTGTGTGTTTAAGATAAATCTGTAATAATTTAATAAGACATCCCGCAGGGCATTTTTTGTTTTGCTGAAGAATTTAGTGCGCCAAAAAACTCGCAGGAATTATTTCAATGCAAAGCAACCGAAATACAATGTGAAAATAAAAACAAATAGAACTCTACCAAAATATTTTGGCGAATAAAAAATAGTAAAGCAGTTTATAATATAATGACTTCAATAATGTGAATTAGGAAGCCCATAATGCGGGCCCAGTAGACGGTAAGTTATCTAATAATATGGTTAACGTCGCCCATGAACACCGAGTCTGAACTCGGGAGTCACCCATATTCCTCGTTCATGGATTGTTACTTTAGTACAGCACTCTCATGAAGGTAGGTGGTGGTCCAACATGGGTACAACATGGGTGGATCGTATCGTTGCGCTCCAATGTATCGGATTGTGGATCCTATTGTGGGAAAAAGTTTCAAAATGACTTATTTAAATTACTTTTGAGCAAAATGTACTATTCAATAAATGAATATTTACTTGATAATGAAATTAATTAGAGAATATCTAACTGTAATATAAAATTGTATGATGATGATGATATTTAACTACATGTTCTTTTCTGTTGATGTTACCGATAAATTATTGTCTTTGCATGTTATTATATTTTAATTAATTATTATTATTAAAAATAAAAAAAAATTGACTTATCAAATATCGTTTGCACACTGACATGTAGAATATGAGAACCTGTGAAATATGAAAACCTATGTACACCATATTCTGGCAAATAAATAATTATTCTATTCTATTCTATTCTAGGAGGTCTCTCGGCGAGAGCCTTACGTTGGACGGAATCCTGCGGGTTCGCCGACTAGGGCAAGATGCATAGAAATATTAAGATCTTATTTTTAATATCTGTGACAAGATGCGTTAATGTGGAGGTGGGGCGAGGACCTGGTGCGGTAGCCGTATGGCAAAAGCCTAATGGCTGCTCTGCATCCGGTTCTCGAGTGGTGGATGCGCCGTAAGCGCAAGCTTCTCACCTTCCCCACCATGGTTCAGGCCTTGACGTGGCGGTGGGGCTCAGTAGCCTAGGGTGAGCCCAACACCTTGGGCGAAGCTAATTGAGCCGAGGGGGCTCTTTGTACCCCTCTTATAGGAAGAGGGGACAAAAGAGCAGGGGGCAAGAGCGAGGACGAGAACCTCACCCCATTGTACTGCCCGACGTTGGGAGGGGTTGTTCTGTGGTGCGGGACCACTCCTCTGTGGAAGTGGCGTCGGTCCCTTGTGGGACTGCCGTCCAGGTATGCTCCCCTGTTTGCTCATTAGATCCGGGGCACCTCACCAAAGGCGGCTTTAGCGGCACTCGCCGGGTTTTAGTGGGTAGAGCTGCGTCCAACTTACCACCTCTCGGGCGCATAGTCCCACATACTCGCCTGGGGAGACCCAAACTCCCGCGGGATGCCTCAGAGCATTTCCCGACGTTAAAGAAAAAAAGAATTGAAATTGAAGGTACGCGAAATTGGTAATGGTTTGTAAACAAGTATAATGTCTTACGTCAGAAGTACACAATGGAAATATTCTTAAAGAGATTTAAACATCGATTAGTAATGAGAATACATTAACTTATATAATGTAGCTATTTATAGGTGTTTGTTTATTTTCTTTGTTACAAAAGAATATTATTTATATAACACCGTGCAAGAAATATATAAAAATGGTATACCTGGAGTGAAGCCTATGTACCTACAAGACGTGATGTACACTTTTTTTTCTTTTACGTCGGAAAATGCTCAGAGGCATCCCGCGGGGAGTGGGATCTCCGCAGGCGGGTACTATGTGGGACTGTGCGCCCGAGAGGTGGTAAGTTGCAGGCTGCTGGCCTTACAAATCTGAGTATCCTCTTTTCTTGAGCCCGTCATATCGATTTTTTTTATTATTTATCATAGGAAAGGAGCAGTCGGCACCTCACCAAAGGAGGCATTGGTGGCACTCGCCGGGTTTTAGTGGGTAGAGCTGCGTCCAACTCCTCTGGTGTAGCGGGTGTCTATAGATGTCGCTGATCATAATTACTACCAGATACCCCTTAGAAACAAATACTGTTTGCTCCTTCTTCTAAAAAAAAAAAAAGACGTGTGGCACTCGGGGACTGCCGCGGTAAAGCTATTGCATAGCATTTTTTAATCAACTTATGCAATTATAATTATTTATTTATTTTTTATTTATGCAGTATTTTTTTCTTTCTTTTGTTTTATATTTTATATTTAATGGATTACAAACAATTCTATGATTGAATGCGAATGGCCAATGAGGGGGCGTCCATTAATTACGTGAGGTTTTTCAAGGGGGAAGGGGGTCGAGCAGAATCTCACCCAAAGTCACGTGGGGGAGAGTCTCAACAAATATCACGTATTTTTTCCGCAAATAGTAACATCGTTGCCAGTGATGATCTTTCAATGCACTATTTATAGTATATAACGCCTATGTCGATCGCTCTCCTTTCTGTTTAAGCTCCATGACACACGCATACAAATTTGACAACTATTATACTTATAATATTATGTCAATTCTTTTTCATTATTAAAATTTTTTAAATCTAAAGTACGCCATTATCCGAATATTGTGGATATATGTTGTCGATTCGAAACATTTATTTAAAACTTTCTCACAAACAGCTGCTTACTTATTCGTCCGATTTCGGAGCAGCTCGTCTCTCGTCGGGTGTTAGGTTTTTTTCGTTACGGAATTTCTTGATTCGGTCGCCGCGCTAAGGCCCGCGATAAAAGCTATGCAATAGCTTAAAACGCCTAAAATAGTTTTCACTTCAAAGATACGCCCAATAAAAGTTATCGTAAGCGAAATTAAGGGAATTATAGTAAAAAAGTTTTTTTTATTCAATATTGTATATGTTAAAAAGAAAGAAAGATAGAAAAAAACCCAACCAGTCACAGGGACTGCCGATAGAAGTGAAAATAAAACAATTAAATTTAAATACCTATAATACAGGCTGAAAAAGATTATGACAACCTATACAATTTAAACGGCGCACAAAATGGCCGCATGACATAATTTAGGGCTACACAATTTGTAAAATAAATATTGCATAATCTTATATAAATAAATCAAAACTGTGTCTCCAGCTTTTCGCGTGTCCACGTCATTTAAACGTCAAACTGCGTCTTCAACGTTTCGTGTGCGGTGTCACGAGTTCAGAGATTTTATCTCATCTAAAATATGCGTACCATGATAAAAGAAGTTTACACTTCAAAAATATTTTATTGTTAACAATAAAAATCAAAACATAATCACAAATTCGTTTCAAAAAGATACTAACATTGCGACCAATAGAGGTAGCCACTCAGCATTTGCCACACCATTATAAGAGTATTTTATTGATCGTCAAATTATTCTACTACTATATTAATTGTTCTATTGGTTTTTACCAATTATTATTATTATAGTACCTATACTACCATAGTTGTCAGAACTCAGAGCTCAGAATACGAGTTCTTGCACTTGACTTGCACCCTGTTCTTATTTTTGATTTTATGGATGATAACAAAATTCTATTTATATTACAATTATTTATTCATAAATATGTAAAGGTAGTATATAATAAGAAAGATTATTCTTATACTTTAATTCTGTGTTAAAATCAATTATCTTATTCTTGTTATATAACCGATTGGTATTGTAGTGTCGTTGTTGCTGTCAACCTTATTTAAGAACTTTCAGGTTTTTCGACTTGCATTAATTTTTATTCGTCGAATAGGAGCTATATGGAGCTATATAGGAATGGAGGAGAATACAATATTATTAGTATGTATGTATACTATAGATAAAAACAATTGAGAAAAAGCAAAAATTGAGGAACTCGTGGCTAAGTATCAGCGTTTTCCTTCTACATAATATATTATTTGAGCGCGTTCAACTCCAGGCGGCTCGAATCGTCGGTAGCAAGGGTCTCTCCAATCGGCTTGATTGTTGGGCGCTATGTAGAGATGTCGGATAACTCTGAATCTTCTACCGCATCTACCACGGGGAGTGCTATAAGGAAATGTTCAAATGTAGAGCATAATTTTGATTCGTCGGGGAACATAACCTTTTCATAAACAATAGTCCAATTTAAGTGGTTCTGGGCTTATTTTAGTCTGGAAATACGATGTCTACCTAGTTTAGGGACATTTGCAGCACTAAATGATTTCAAATGTTGTCATCTTACTGTCGTTGCGCTTGGGCTACTTCCTCCGAGAAGTCGAACGTCGAACGAACAAGTAACGTCAGAGAACTCTTTGTACTGTTGAAAGCGACAATGCGACACTGCTGACTCCAATCGGCTTCCAGCATTGTGAGAATTCTGGTATATTCTTCAGATTGAATAATAAATATAGACACTATCAGCATGGCTTATATACATATATAATAATAATATAATAATATCAACTGTATGTCCCACTGCTGGTCACAAATCACCTCCTCAAAATCAGGCGAGGAGGGTTTTGGGACATAGTTCACCGGTGCACTTTTTTTTTTCGCAGGGAAATCCTTATGGATGCAGCCAGAACCTTCGGGTAGATCCTGACCCAATGTGGGACTCACACCTGGGAGTGCCCACCCTAACTAAAACCACTGCGAGCGCCTTCAGCCGCTTTTTGAGGGTCCCGGATACATAGGCTGCACTAAAAGTATCGGGAATGGAATATTTCCACTGTTCCTGTCATATTAAAATCTTTTTAATTGAAAACTCCTTGGTTTTAAAAATCGAATACCATTTATTTATTTTAAAAAAGATTCTCGGTCGTGTCACTAGGTCTAGTCAAACTTGTTTAGTCGTTGAGAAAATGGAATTGACTCGAGAAAATTCTAGAGCGATGATTTATTATGACTTTCGAAGTGGTTTAACACAAAAACAGTGTGTTGACCGGATGATTTCTGCATTTGGTGATGAAGCCCCATCCAAAACCACAATTTATCGCTGGTTTGCTGAATTTCAACGTGGACGTGTCAAGCTCAGTGATGATCCCCGTCAAGGTCGTCCAAAAACTGCAGTCACCCAAGAAAACGTTGATGCTGTGCGTAAGCTGATTGAAGAAGATCGACATGTGACATACCGCGAAATTTAGGCAACTTTAGACATTGGCATGAGTCAAATACAAATAATATTGCATGAACAATTAGGTGTAAAAAAGTTGTTTTCCCGATGGATACCGCATTTGCTCTGTGGAGAGCAAAAAGCGGCTCGCGTTACTTGGTGCGTCAGAACTCTCGAAAGATTCCACGCAGGATCCTCAAATGCTGTATACAATATCGTATCAGGTAACGAATTCTGGATATATGCGTACGAACCCGAAACAAAAAACCAGTCATGAGTTTGGGTGTTCGAAAATGAGTTAAAGCCAACAAAAATTGTTCGTTCACGGAGTGTTGCAAAAAAAATGGTAGCCACGTTTCTCCAAAACCGGCCATGTTGTGACTATTCCTCTTGAGAGACAAAGAACGGTTAATGCAGAATGGTATGCTAGCATTTGTTTGCCACAGGTCGTTTCTGAACTCCGTAAAGAAAACTGCAACCGCCGCATCATCCTCCATCACGACAATGCGAGTTCTCACACCGCCCACAGAACAAAAGAGTTTTTAGAGCAAGAAAACATAGAATTATTAGACCATCCGCCGTACAGCCCCGACCTAAGCCCTAATGATTTCTATACTTTCCCTAAAATAAAGAATAAATTGCGTGGTCAGAGATTTTCATCGCCTGAAGAAGCTTTGGACGCCTACAAAACGGCCATTTTGGAGACGCCAACTTCCGAATGGAATGGTTGCTTCAATGATTGGTTCCATCGTATGGAAAAATGTGTCAAATTTCACGGAGAATACTTCCAAAAGCAATAAATACATTTTTAAATAGTAATGTTGTGTCACTTCCTTGATTCCCGAAATTTTCAGTGCCGCCCTGGTATGCAGGCAACAGACAGGATCACCTCAGCGACAGGCTAGCCCCGGAAAAGGCCAGACTACTCCTCGTAGGGGGGGACTGCCCGGCCGCTACTAAGCAGTCCCCACGACGTCGTGCCATACAGACCCAGGTTCCCATCCTGGGCCACACCTGGACACGAACACAGGGGCGTTACTGGAGGCGCATTAAATAGCGCCTCCTACGCAATCCCGTTCGTCGCCTTCGGGAGGAGGCCTCGTCGGCGGCCTCCTCTCTCACCCGCTCGTCGGCCTCCTTCAGAGACATTACTGCCTTGCAGAAGGAGACCATCGCCGTCCAGGACTCGTCGTCACCGAGCATCGCAGTGATGACGCTCGGCAGAGACAAGTCCCCTCCGATGACTGATGTCAGACTGTGACGCAGCGTCGCTCATCTCGGGCACACCTCGAGTGTGTGCTGGACCGAGTCCACCGCCTCGCCACAACCGTGACACACTGTCAACGGCTCCCTGCGAGCCGTCCGGCACAGGTACTTACCAAAGCAACCATGCCCGGTGAGCAGCTGTGTCAGACGGAAGTTGAGGGGTTTGCGCTTACGGCGCATCCACCGCTCAAGGACTCCGTCCTCGGCCAGCCGCGCCGCCTCCTTATAGCCTCGTCCCCGGGCATACACGAGGGTGTCATCGGCGTAGCATATGACACCCATCCCGGGGAGGAGGCGGCCTCGCAAGACCCAGTCGTAGCCGATGTCCCACAGGATCGGACCAAGAACCGACCCCTGTGGAACACCGCATCCGACTCGCCACCACTCTACTGACCCACACCGGTTCTCGCAGGCTATCACCGGTGCACTGGCCCAATGCGGGTTGGTGAACTTCACACACCTTCAAAGACTTTTTTTTCTCATCAGGCATGCAGGTTTCCTCACGATGTTTTCTTCACCGGTGAGCAAGCGATGGTTTCATGTTCAAGTGTACACAGAAATTTTACAAAAACCCATTTCTAGGCATCACAGGCGGGGGGGTTAAGGATCGAAACCCACGAGACCATTGTCGATCACATGGTTTATATTATATTCACTTAAATTACAGTTTAGAAACAAAACAAAATCAATTGCAGTAATTTCGTATTCCATCTTCAAAAATCCCTTTTTCAAATTTGTTTTTTCATGACATAACTTTACAATAACTAAGAAGTTTTAATGACTGCATTTAAGAAGTACTTAATTGTCTGTTAAACAATTCATTTCATTATGATAATTTATTATAAATTTTCGAGATTTTCAGTTATCTTTAAGGGACCCGGGTTCTTTGCTCTCGTGTTTATAAAAATAAGTGAATCACAATATTTTATTGCATTCTTAACGAGCTCTGCAAAAAATGCCCCCCACTGCTAACAGCGCATTCCGACTTACGTAAAAGGCATACCACTTAAAAAGAAATAAAGAATAAATGGGTGAATGCGCAAAGTATTTACGCTACGTCAACAAAAAAAAAAACAAAAAAAAGGAAAGCGCATTGCCACCGTACGCCTTATTTCTACTTTCTACTACGAAACAACATGTTTCGGTGAAATGGATAGGACAGGCAGTGTACTTTTTTGGGGTTAAGATTTTGCGTTGCTATTACAGAAGAACGCCGATTATCAGAATTAATTGGGACCCCAGTCCCCGCTAAAAAAATAAAGAAAAACGAACTGTCACATAAAGAATAAACTTTATTAAGTTTAACAAACAGTTCTACAAAAACGCTCTCAACTTTCAACCATAACAATTGAAATATTATACATATCTGGACTCCAACGAGTTGCAACTTTTTACGTTTTTTACGTTACAACAAAACAAAACAAAAAATACTTGGTTTTAATTTTTTATATTAGGCTTAGGACCTTAGAGTATAGATAATAAATTATATAGGGTGCTACTGTCATGCCGCTTCATTGTGCCGATCGTAAGGAGATGCGTTACATAGATATTTATCTATAGTAAAGCGCCGTAGACAGAGAATAAAGCGCTGTGAGAGTGACGTTTCATGCGTAATGCATTAAAATAATATCTATATTTTAAATTAGGACTTCATCATCATCATCATCACCATCAGCCTCAATCCATCCACTGCTGAACACAGGCACCACTCAATGAACGCCAAGACATTGAATGTTTTTGTTTTGCTTTTTTTTGCTTCCGGGAATCATTCTTACAAATTGGCACTTGATATTTCACAATTTTAACATAAAAACAAATATGATGAAAAGCGCGTGTTGTTTTGACACAGATTGAGCGTTTCAAAGACAATGGTTTTATCTATGTTTATAGATACCTGTGCTTACAGTTCATACTTAGTGACGCGCGCTCGTAATAACGAGGGCGGCACTGAAAATTTCGGGAATCAAGGAAGTGACACAACATTACTATTTAAAAATGTATTTATTGCTTTTCGAAGTATTCTCCGCGAAATTTGACACATTTTGCCATAAGATGGAACCAATCATTGAAGCAACCATTCCATTCGGAAGTTGGGGTCCCCAAAATGGCCGTTTTGTAGGCGTCCACAGCTTCTTCAGGCAATGAAAATCTCTGACCACGCAATTTATTCTTTATTTTAGGGAAAGTATAGAAATCATTAGGGCTTAGGTAGGGGCTGTACGGTGGATGGTCTAATAATTGTATGTTTTCTTGCTCTAAAAACTCTTTTGTCCTGTGCGCGGTGTGAGAACTCGCATTGTCGTGATGGAGGATGATGCGGCGGTTGCAGTTCTCTTTACGGAGTTCAGAAACGACCTGTGGTAAACAAATGCTAGCATACCATTCTGCATTAACCGTTCTTTGTCCCTCAAGAGGAATAGTCCCAACATGGCCGGTTTTGGAGACAAACGTGGCCACCCTTAGAATAATTACGCTATAGAAGGTCAGTCTTCATACAAGCGCGCTGTCAAAAATGAAGCACTAAATTGATTCAATGTTGCCAGTAGTGGTGAAGTTTTCCCGAAAACGGGAAATGATTCGGCCGCTGATAACAATATGTTATAGCAATAATATTTTATACATAAATAGCTAGGTGGGCATATCTATTTATGTATTAATTTATAACAACTTTACTTAACCATGTATACACAAGGTATATTATTTATTATGTATAATTGTTATATTACAAGAATGTTTATTTATCGTCACAAATCGTCATAATTATTTATTTTACGGAGACACGTTTGGTGCGGTTTGACATAGAATACTACGGAACTTCCCGGCACTTGGTGCAAAAATGGCTCCATGTGAGTTGCTTCAAAATGGCCGCGCGGACTAGGTTTCTATAGTGTAATTATTCTAAGTGGCCACCATTGTTTTTTTGCAACACTCCGTGAACGAACGATTTTTGTTGGCTTTAACTCATTTTCGAACACACAAACTCGTGAATATTTTTTTGTTTCGGGTTCGTACGCGTATATCCAGGATTCGTCACCTGGTACGATGTTGTATACAGCATTTGAGGATCCTGAGTGGAATCTTTCGAGAGTTCTGACGCACCAAGTAACGCGAGCCGCTTTTTGCTCTTCACAGAGCAAATGCGGTATCCATCGGGAAAACAATTTTTTTACACCTAATTGTTCATGCAAGATTATTTGTATTTGACTCATTCCAATGTCTAAAGTTGCCTGAATTTCGCGGTATGTCACATGTCGATCTTCCTCAATCAGCTTACGCACAGCATCAACATTTTCTTGGGTGACTGCAGTTTTTGGACGACCTTGACGGGGATCATCACTGAGCTTGATACGTCCACGTTGAAATTCAGCAAACCAGCCATAAATTGTGGTTTTGGATGGGTCTTCATCACCAAATGCAGAAATCATCCGGTCAACATACTGTTTTTGTGTTAAACCACTTCGAAAGTCATAATAAATCATCGCCACAAACTATATAGAGAATACTACGTATTCAGACGCACCACCAGGGTTGGATTTAGGTACGTTGAAAACGATAGTACAAAAAATTTAAAAAGATAGTATTTGTAAAAAAAATATAGTACACTTTTAAATTTTGAATTTAACATAGGTATTCAATAAAATCTTTAAAGTACAAAGTCAATAAACTCCTCTTTAAAGTATGTATTGCTTATAAGTTGTAATATATTAAAAAAAAGTGGCAAAATTTCAGTGTCTATTTTGTGTGCAACTAATTAATACAAATGTTGAGTTTGGTGAAAACTTTTATTCTAATTTCTTTTTTTTTTTTACTAATACAATTCAAATTAATTATAACTTTGTTACTAATATATATATTTTTTTTATTTTTTAAGTTACAGTTTTTATCACCACTTATATGATTACTTTATTAGTTCCTTTTCTAAAATATAATTAATCAACCGCAAAATTATAATCGGGGATCTTTGCGACTGCAACGCACCCTTGAATAAAATAAAACTTTATTATTTCTATATTCCGTAGACATTAACATTACAATATAAGATCGTTCTCCTTCTATATCCAAGCTTCATGACATTGACAACTATAACATTACTGGTAATATCGATTAATCGACTTTGTATTGTTCGAGAACATTAAACATGATTACTGATTACAAAATATTGGTCAAGTTTGTAAAGTAATGAAATTATAGTATTTTTTCGTACTATCCTTAGATATGGATAGTATATAGTACGAAGCATGAAATTATAGTATAAATACTATAATTATAGTACGAAATCCAACCCTGCGCACCACTCACCAACAACGATCGCAGACATCCCGCTGACAAGCAAAATAGAGTTTGAATTTTATTTATCGTTTCTTCTTCATCTTCTTTTGGAACAGGCTAAGACCAGAGCCCATGCTGCCTGTTATTTTTTTTCGAAATTGCTCTTTAATATTTTTATTTTAAATTAATTTATGATAGAGAATTGAGGCAAAAAAACATTATTTTTTTAGGAACTTATTATTTATTTTTAATTGAATAAATTAATTTCACACTTATGTGATGAGGTTGTTTCAACTCAAGCTTTCAGTCTTCTGAACTGTAGTTTCTTCTCAATTTTTCGTTTTTTTTGTTCTTCTTTATATTTTCTTCGTCGTACATTGCCTGTTGATCTTTCTTTGTTACTGCTAACCTTCTGAAATAGAAAAAAAAGAAATAATAAATAGAAATAAAAGAAAAATATATAATCAACATGTAGAAATTATTGAAAGATTTTCATAAATACTGGATTCTATTTAAAAATATCATATTTATATTAATAATATTCTAATACTACACTATTCAAGACAAAGAATCTCATTCATAAACAAGCTGCCTGAGACTAGTCCAGGCAACTCATTAATTTGTTGCCTATACTAAGACATAAGATGTTAAGTCTCTATGCCAGTAATTACACTGCCTGTCCTGCCTTTCTCTCCGAAACACAGCAAAAATGTTTCAAGGAAGAAACAAACAGGATGACGATGCAGTCGGGAGCGCAGCAGAGCGCATCCAGGTAATGCCTTCAGGTAAATTTCTCTGTTGCTTTTGCATTGAGGGCCATTTACAGGGTTACAGGAAAAGTCGATGTAGATCCGTTAAGGGCGTGTAGTTAGCATCGTTTCTAACTGATTTGGCTATGAAACACCCTATCCTAAACCAAACCGTTTTCGAGATATTCGTCATTTTTTTTTTCATAAATTTGCCGAATTTTTAGATATTTGATTCTAAAATCAGTTAACATTTTTGTCCAATAGCATCACATGCAGCATAGAGGACACGTGGATGTTTGAAAATAAATGAGGACATTAATTTTAAAAATGTTATTATTATTTGTAAGTACAAGCACAATAAGGCAGACAGGCATTTAGTAAATAAGGAATTCTCATAATGAAATTAATTTTTTTGAAAAAGGTTGATACATCATTGAAGTAAAACTTCTTTAGGCGCGACTAGGGAGTAACTCAGATTTTTTTTCTGACGGAAGTAACGCTCAGTATTCTTCATTCAAAAATCACCTGTCACCTGATCATCAGGTTATGCATTCAGGAGAGTCATACCACGGGTCTACGGCGACATACCGAGCATGTTGACACTAGGTTGACACATTATTCTTTAGAGGGCTTTATTCTAGTTAGCTTGTGTCAAACTTACTAATATTTTTCTTTGAATACCTTTATTCAGTATCGCTTCCTGCCAGAATGCGTGATGTGTGCTATTGGCTGTAACAGCTGAACGAAGTAGTTTACCACTCTTTTTCCGGTTGAATACATTGACACTGTCAAATAAGTCGTCAAAGAACGACACTACTTCACAGCTGCTGCTGACTGGTCTTCCATCTGAGTAGTGAGCTGGAAATGAAAGAAAATTATTTTGAATACTAATATTTGTTATAATGAAACAATTTTTACAATCCCGACATTTCGGATACTTTACAGCAATATTATGCATGGATTTTCATTTGATAATATTAAAAATGGGATCCCAAGCAGGTGGTAAGAGCCGGGTCACCATGGTTCAGGCCTTGACGTGGCGGTGGGGCTCAGTATCCTAGGGTGAGCCGCTGCACCTTGGGCGAAGAGGGGCTCTTTGTACCCCTCTTATAAGAGTGGACAAAAGAGCAGGGGGCAAGGGGCGAGGACGGGAACTTCACCCCATTGTACTGTCCCAACATTGGGAGGGGTTGTTCTGTGGTGTGGGACAATGCGGGAGGACAAATGTTCGCGTAAACATTAGGAAACAATGTACTAATATTTGATTTATTACTTACAGAATTCTGAAGTATAATTTAAAGCACTAGCCATGGTTTTGCTGAATACTCGCACACAATTCTTCACCTGAAATTCAACCAATATTTTGATTTAAATACACATTTTGTTTATAGCATAACAAACAAACAGTCTAGACTCAAAAGCCTTACTATTGACTACCGACGCCACACCACAATCAGACGTTATGCATGAGCCTTGTCCTTCTCCTACTCTGTCCCACATACAATGGGCTAAACAAAAACACATAATAACATAGCCTTCACTTGACATCAATATTATACGAGCGAGAGGTACCGTAAGACATAGAGGTAGCTGCAATGCAACAATGGCACTCTTACTAAAACATAATAGTGACTTAGGTACCATATTCTCATTTATTTTTTTCAATTCATGAGCATTTGACTTTGATGAAACTTGATTCAGAAAACATATTGCATAATGATATTGCAAGCATACCTTCATCTTTTCAGGAATAACATGTTCATCATTTAATTTGTGGAGTATCCTTGATTGAGTATGCTGGCAGTCAGTTTTATACACGTCGACTATGTCTGTCCATTTAGCAATTTTATTGTCAAAATATATATTTGCAAAATTATTTCGAAGTCCTTTTATCAAATGACATGGATCATAAATAACATTTAAATTAAATCCAGCTAATTGAATTGTATCATCTGTAAATATATAAATTAAAGAAAATTGATAGGAATGATACACTAAAACCCGGCGAATGCCACCAGTGCCGCCTTGGTGAGGTGCCCCGGATTTGTTAAGCTAGCAGGGCACCTCGACGGCTAGTCAGTCCCGCAAGTGACCGTCGCCACCTCCACAGAGGGGCTGTCCCGCACCACAGAACAACCCCTCCCAACCTCAGGACAGTACAATGGGGTGAGGTTCCCATCCTCGCCCCTTGCTCTTATATCCCCTCTTCTTATTAGAGGGGTACAAAGAGCCCCCTCGGATCAATTAGCTTCGCCCAATATGCTGGGCTCACCCTAGGCTACTGAGCCCCACCGCCACGTCAAGGCCTGAACCATGGTGGGGGAAATGACTGGCCTGTTGGTCTAGTGGTTAGTGACCCTGACTGCTTAACCAGAAGGTCGTGGGTTCAATTCCCACCCAGGACAAACAATTATTCTAGTGCAGTGGACTACACTATGTTAGATAAAGAATCTCATTCACTTTCTAAATACAAATTCAGTAGAATTAGAAACCGTTGTATTGAAGCATTCACATATGAAAATGTGGTTTCAAGTTCAGATCAATTTCTCAGTTACATTTACGTTGGGGGGCATATACTTAACTATAACTTATTTAAAATTTATAAAGTAGCATTCTATACAGAGAAAATAAATGATTATTAATATTCACTTAAATCCATTAATAATTTACCAATAAGACTGACACACTAAATGTTTTTCCTCTGAGCATCTTTAATTTGTCTGTCTCAACATTAGATATTCTATATTTTAAGCATCAGGCGGTCGTTAAATTATTAACAAAATGTTCTCCACTGTAACGGCAACTGAAACAATTATACTTACAATTTATTCCAACACTAGTTTCGTGCCTCGTTGCACCAACTAATAATTAATAAGAGATCAAATATAATTTAGATAAATATAAATACCAATTTAATTAAATTCTAACAAAAACTAGGTAAATATTTTTCATATATTATGTGAACGGAGATCCCTAAACGCATAAGAGAAGCAAAAAGGCAAATGCTACAAATGATTTTCCAATGTTATGGAAGTAATAACACTACTCGTAGACGTCTGACTACTAACAAACATTGGATTAGTAATAAGGATTCCTTTTTAAATTTGCCAGTCAGAAAATAAATATATTATTAAAGTTAGTAAATTCTATAATGGATTCTCATAATAAATTAAAATTTTTGAAAAAGTTATGAAACCATAATTTTTCCTTTAATTTTATTGTATTGTATATTTACATATTATTATATTCATACTTACAGGATCAGTTAAATAGTTAAGAACTGTAGATACAACTTGGTCAAGCATTTGCTCCATCTGTTTGTGACAGCCTTCTCCAGCTGATAATTTATTATATTACATGTAGGATCCAACAATTTGCAATGATCATAGTACATAAGTATATAAATTCTCTTGCAATTTAAACATGATCAAAGAGTGGCACAGATTCTGTAACATGAAAATATATTTTTGGGTACATTAATATGTATGGAAAGTTTATGGATTATTAGTAGATTATATAGGGACTGTATGATAAGCGTAAAAAATTGGGGGTTATATTGACATCAAAATTTTTCGTAAATTTTCTAAGTCACCGCCCATAGCGCCCCTAAGGCTACACCTCAACCGATTATTGGTTCGTAATATAAAAATATAAGATTCATAACGAAAACAAGTTCATATTCACTCACCAGAAGTCACAAGAAGAGAATTTGTTGGAGACTGGAGTCCCGGTATTTCTGATTGCAGGAACAAAGTGGGACAATCAGAACTCATAATACGTGTCTTTCCTGTGTTTGTGGTATAAACTCGCCATTTCCATTTTCGAAGTATTTCTCACAATTGGGCATATTGTGTAAGAAAATCCCCCCGCTTACTAAGACATTAGGTTAACAACTCAAGTTTTAGTTTTTTGTGATATATGGACCGAAAATATATGGAAATCACTTTCACATGTAAGTTCAACACAAAAATAGTAAACACAAACAAGTTTACTAAATACAAATATAACATTATTGTAATTTTGTAATATGACGTAATACTAAGACTAAAATATGGCGGCTATTTTTGATATAATATACTAATTGAATTTAGTTCCATAAATATTTCATAGAGGCGCTTCAATTTTGCTCTCAGCCGCCATTCCTGCGGGAAGTCTACTTGTCAATGTTAGGTAGTTTGTAAATGACGTCAGAACGTCACTTTGAAAAGGCACTCCTTCACCCAAACCCGCTCATCGTGAGCGCGGCAAACTATTCCCCAGATAGCTCAGTTCCAATTAGACATAGGTTACCTAAGCATGTTTTAACAGATCCAGCTGACGAAATCTCTCAGCTACTAATGCGCGACGCAAAAGCGCGACGCGAACGTCACAGCATACACAGACACACACACGGTGCTAGGTACACCTGCACACCGCTTGGGCCTCGGGGTCGTAAGCGACGTCGAACCCTACACATGGAAACCACATCGATCCGGATCGATCGCGGAAGCTTAGGTTCGAATCCGATACGAGTAGACACAAACCCAGACCGCGCAAACAGCGCTAGCACTACGCTACCGCTAGATTGGTTGGGCACCGCGCATGACCCGCCTCCCTCTCCAGAGGGAGGGATGAGGGCCGGCCCTCATGATGATAGGTTAAATTCAACCGTAAAAGATTCGTCGACCGTATCGGATTTGACTAGTCCAAATGATGCTCTCCCGAGCAGCGCGCGCGATGAACCGCGCCCCCTGCGGGGCGCGGAGGGGGGCGTCCCCCTTTCGAATATTTCTTAAGTGAGCCATCTGCTCACTTACTGTACCGATTGAGCTTAAAGGCCATCAGGCCGAAAAGTCTAGCCCTTCCGAAAAAAAAAAAAAATAGGTAGTTTGTACCCCGTGATCATCGCTCTAAAATTTTCTCGAGTCAATTCCATTTTCTCAACGACTGAACAAGTTTGACAAGACCGAGAATCTTTTTTTAAATAAATAAAAGGTATTCGATTTTTAAAACCAAGGAGTTTTCAATTAAAAAGATTTTAATATGACAGGAACAGTGGAAATATTCCATTCCCGATACTTGTAGTGCAGCCTATGTATGTATACTCTAAGCTTAGGACCAATTCTTTTTTATTATTATTTTTCTTTTTATTTTAGTTGGATAGGCAAACTGGCAAACGTGCCACTTGGTGGTAAGTGGTTGACGTCACCCATGAACATAAACCAGTTTATCTGGAACGAGCCCAGGCAACTCATTCATGTGTTGCCTATCCTGAGACATAATTAAGATGTTAAGTCTCTGTGCCAGTAATTACACTGCCTGTCCTTTCCGAAATATAGCAAAGCTGTTTCATCATCATCATGGGGTGCCATCGTCATATTGAAGTTTGAAGGTCAGCTGTCGGTACTCCGTCCGATCATGGGATATTCTCTTCATCTGTTCAACTTAGTCCGGTCCAGTCCTTGATGTCGTCAAACCACCTTTGCCTCGGTCTTCCTGGTGGCTTTCTACCCGATATCTTGCCCTAGAGGATTGCCCGTGGATATTCCAAGACGGGCCCTCTTTGCAAGTGTCCAAAGAAGGCCACTTTTCTTTTAACAATGGTCGACATCAGCTCTCGTTCGCGGCTTACTCATTGCAGTACTTTGATTTAAAGCTGTTTCACGGGAGAAAAAAGCGGGATGGTAGTGCCCATGTAGCGCCGGGCAGCAGACGAGGCACAGCGCATCCCTCCCACCGGCAAAACTTTCAATCTTATCATGCAAGTTTCTTCAATATGTTTTCCTTCACCGGCGAGCAAGCGATATTCTCATGCATGGGGTTATTTAGAAAAAAAAACCATTTTTGGTGCACCCGGTTAGGATTGAACCCAGACCTGTCATTCAAGAGGTCAAGCCCGTTCCCACTAGACCATCGTCACTCTTTTTTTTTCGGAGGGATCTATGCTAATGGCCCGAAGGCCCTAATGCTTCATCGGATTAGTGTGAGCCCATTCGGCTCACTTTTGATTTATAAAGTGGGTGGTTGCCCCCCGCCTACCGTGCAGTCTGCGACCACACGGCCTCCTGGCGTCGGTTGTGGAGCATCGTCACTCGCTGTTAAGGTGTAGTGTAGGCTACTTAATTTCCAACTTTTTTCATAAGAGGCTAATCTAAAGCTATATTGTAATTCATTGTTTTATAACGCCATCTTGTATAAATTGGAGGTAACTCCTCTGAATTTTTCTCACTAACTTAGCACCGAATTAACTTGAAGTGAAGATGGCATAGGATCCCGATATAATGAGGACCTTCACCGAGCTGGTTATTGGATGAAACTTATTTTTGACGTGACAACGTCTTAAATTAGGTTGCGGCTGGGAGTCACTTATGAAAAAGTGTAACGCTCGGTAACGTTACGATGAGTCACCGAAACGATGTCACGTAAAATCTTCGCCCGTAAAACCGACTTTACAGGCAACCATTTTTTATATTAAATTTTATATATTAATAAATATATTATTGCCGTAACCCGTATGGTTGCCTAAAAAAATTCAGTCCAGGATTATTATTAATTAATAATTAAAAAGAAATTACAACAAAAATAAATTTATAGACAACCTTATACTACCGTGATCGTAATGAATTAATCTTTATTTTCATTTAATTTTAATTCGTTAACCAGACCGGTGCAAGTCACTAGTATCGATTTACCTGCTTATACCCGCCTACCCGAGAGTTGTGACGGGAAAAAGAAAGACAACCTTTGCATATTCTACGGGGTTTATACTTTCGATTGGTATGGAATTTGTCTATTAACCAATACCTTTAAAAAAAGTTTTTTTTTTTTTTATTATTATAAATTAATCATATCCTGAACTGAAATTTTTAGACAACCCATATGCAATATATTTATTGACATATTAAATTGAATATAAAATAAGTTTCATCCAATAACCAGCTCGGTGAAGGTCGTTTATATCGGGATCTTAGACCAAGACGTATACTGTATAACGTCAGATTGTAATTTTTGTCTTGAAAATGAAAATCAACAACAATACAGAATACTAGCGTGACGTAACGTACAAGTAGAGACGCTTGGAAAATGTTTTATTTTTGAGTGTAACTTTGTAATTAGAAAAGCATATTAAGTTTACCTCAAAATCTAAGTAATTAAAGGAAAAGGAGGAATTATGCGATGAAAACTTAATGTTATAATGCCATCTAAGAGAATTTTCAGGTACTATTAAGCTTAGAATAGTGAATACGTGAAAGTAGTAGGCGTATAGCTGAGTCTAGTACATTTTTTCAGTGTTGGATACCAAAGTCGAAAGCAATTTTCAAAAAAAAAAAACAGTTATCAAACAGTGAAACTTTTTTTGGTCAGACTTTCGTCTACCTTCTCCTTTTTTGTCGTGCACTCTGTCTCATTATTATCAACATCTTACGGAAATTAAAACAACCATAATACAAAACTAATGAAGAAACATAAGCATTGCGCCACCCCTAATTCAGTCAAACGCCAATTAACATCGGAACTCTAAAAGCAATAGAAGTTCTCAATTTGGAAGATATTTTGTTGTTCAATTAACGACTAGATTTACAATGTTCGTGTACAAATTGATTTAGTTTATAGAAGCACGTAGATTCAGGCACAAAAAACAACCTTTAATGATAAAGATACTACAGCAATGATGTAGGAAAGTAATTGCTCAATTGATTTCTGCAGGCGTTTAAAAAAGGTTCTTTTGAACTATTGTAAGACTGCAGTTTAAAGGGCTTTATTTAACTACATACTTGGTGATGACGTGAATCGTGTTTTTTTTTAAATTTTAGTTGGATAGGCAAACTGGCAAACGTGCCACCTGATGGTAAGTGGTCGACGTCGCTGCTGTTCTGCAGCGGAAATTTGCAGACCAAACCATAACTAGGACCGGGGTGAGTTTTAAACCTAGCCGTGTGTGGGGTTCGCACTTGGAGATGCGTTACCCACTAAAACAGCTGCAAGTGCCCTCAGCCGCCTTTTATGAGAGTCCCGGATCATGCAGGCAACGCAGGACCCTCGGCGACAGGCTGGCCCCGGCGAAAAGGCCAGACTCCTCCTCTAAAGGGGGACTGCTCGGCTGTTCGTTTGATTCGATACTTTTAGCAGTCCCCGACGACGTCGTGTCTAGCTGGACCCAGGTTAAAACCCCATCCTGGGCCCGACACGAGTACAGGGGCGTTACTGGAGGCGCATTAGGTAGCGCCTCCTACGCACCCCCGTTCGTCGCCCGCCGTGGGAGGCCTCGTCGGCGGCCTCCTCTCTCACCCGCTCATCGGCCTCCTTCTGGGACATTACTGCCTCGCAGAAGGAGACCATCGCCGTCCAGGACTCGTCGTCGCCGAGATGACATGACGCGCGGGGATGACACTCGGCAGAGACAAGTCCCCTCCGATGACCGATGTCAGATAATGACGCAGCGCCGCCCATCTCGGGCACACCTCGAGGGTGTGCTGGGCCGAGTCCACCGCCGCGCCACAATCGTGACACACTGTCAACGGCTCCCTGCGGGGCGTCCGGCACAGGTACTCACCAAAGCAACCATGCCCAGTGAGCACCTGTGTCAGACGGAAGGTGAGGGGTTTGCGCTTACGGCGCATCCACCGCTCTAGGACCGGACGCAGGGCAACCGTTAGGCGTTTGCCATACGGCTCCCACGCCAGGTCCTCTCCCCACCTCAGCATTAACGCCTCTTGCCCTAGTCGGCGGACCCGCAGGATCCCGTCCAGCGTCAGGCTCTCGCCGAGAGACCTCCTATCCAAGACATAGGAGTGAACCTCAACAAGAACTTCCGCCACGAGTTCCCACGGGGGGTTGCCGGCTAGGGCAGTTGCTGCTGCCCACGATATCGTACGATACCCCCGAATCACTCTTACCGCGATGACCCGCTGCGCCGAGCGCAACTGAGCCCTACTCCGTGCAGTAAGGTGACCCGCCCAAATGGGAGCACCGTATGTCGTCATACTCCGGCAGACACCGGAGTATAGCTGCCTGCAGGCGGCGCTGGGTCCTCCGAGGTTCGGGAGGAGTCTGCCCAACGCACTCGCCGCCTTTACGACCCTCGGACCCAACTGTGCGAAGTGTGGGCCGAAGGTCCATCCTCCGTCAAGGATGAGCCCCAGATATTTAATATGGGGGCTCATCCTGATCCTCACCCCTCCGATCTGGAGGGCAGCCCCCGGTGGGGGTCCTTTCCGCCCGGTCCCGCGGAAGAGAAGGGCTTCGGTCTAACCTCTCTATGCGGCTGATCACGAGGTCAAGCCCGACCTCGACCAGCCGCGCCGCCTCCTTATAGTCTCGTCCCTGGGCGTAGACGAGGGTGTCATCCGCATAGCAGAAGACACCCATCCCGGGGAGGAGACGGCCTCGCAGGACCCAGTCATACCCGATGTTCCACAGGATCGGACCAAGAACCGATCCCTGCGGGACACCGCAGCTGACTCGCCACCACTCTACGGACCCACACTGGTTCTCGCAGCCCACCCTCCTGTCGGAGAGGTCCGCCTCCAACAGCCTCCTGAGATAGGGAGGCACACCAAAGTAATTCAGTGCCTCCCGTATCACACTGTGCGGGAGGCTGTTGAAGGCGTTCGCGATGTCCAGGGACACCGACCACCACCTCCCCTCTACGTTCCGCCTCGACCGTCACTGCCCGCAGGCGTTTGAGGGCATCGATGGTCGACCGGCGTGCCCGGAACCCAAATTGGGACTCTGACGGGAGTCGGAGACACCTCGAACCTTATATAGCGGTGGTCCGAGAGAGTCTCCACTCCCGCCTCCACCCTCCAACCCTCCACAATAAACTAGTTTACCTGGAACGAGCCCAGGCAACTCATTTATGTGTTGCCTATCCTGAGACATAAGATGTTAAGTCTCAGTGCCAGTAATTATACTGCCTGTCTTGCCCTTCTCTCCGAAACACAGCAAAGCTGTTTCACGGGAGAAACAAGCAAGATGGTGGTACCCATGCAGCCGGGAGCGCGGCACAGCGCTTCCCTCCCACCGGTAAATGTGGGAGGGATGCGCCATCAGGTCATAATCTGGACCAACAGTGTGATGATGATATTATATGTATGATAATGATATGACCACTATGATGACGCTATTTAATAGGCGATTCATTTTTGTATTTTTTTTTTAGAAAAATGTTTTAAACAACTTTGGTCTCTAACCTACGAATAAATAATAAGTCAGGAAATGTAACTGCGTTATAAAAATGACCCAACAAAAGTCGTGTCCAAGTAGGCGGGGCTTAAAAGTCGTGTCCAGCGCGTCATCAGTCGGACATTTTTCTTGCAAGCGAACACACGTCAAACTTACGCATACGTTTTCGTTTTTTCATCATGAATTGCAGCTGCTAATCATCATGCCATCATTTGTAGTGAAGTGGTGCAGGAGCCATACAAAATTAAAACCTCCAGGGATCACTTCTCACTAGTAAATAGTAGTAAAATTATATTATATTCAAATACGTTAGTGTAATAAGCAAACCGAGATGGTCAATACTATGCAAAATGAAGTCAATCATAGAAGAGCATACTCATACCTGAAAGGCCGGCAACGCACCTGCTAATCCACTGGTGTAGGGGGTGTCTGTGGATGTCGCTCTTCACTTACCATCAGGTGAACCGACTATCCGTTTGCCACCTCTTATCCTTCCACATCCTATAAAAAAAAAAGTCTATTTCTGAACCAATGTAGAAGGTATTTTATTTATTCTTCATGAAATGTATAATATACCTAATATTTTTAAATTTTTATCATTATTTAAATGTATATCGATATAATTGAGGTTTATTAAATATGATTTTGCATTTTCCTTGCTTTGTTTTCTTAAAGTATCCCAGCCGATCCAATTCGGCAAAATAAGTAGTTAGCTGCTGCAGTTAAGCTTGAAAGACAAGAGTATCCCGGGGAAGACCCTATAAGGAGGCGGTGCGGCTGGCCAAAGTCGGGCTCGACCTCGTGATCAGCCGCAGAGAGGTTAGGGCTTCGGGTCAGAGTTCAGAAAACCAAAGTCCTTCTCTTCCGCGGGATCGGCCGTAAAGGACAACCTTCGGTAGCTACCCTCCAGATCCGAGGGGGGAGGGTGAGGATGAGCCCCCAGATCAAACACGTTTCCACCCATATTCCAGTTTTGAAAACTAATCTAAACATCTGCGATCATTGAATCATTACAAAAACAACTGAATATATAATATAATCATTAATCATATCAACATATAATTTGACTTTCAAATTTATATTTATTATATATAGGAGCTGTTCTATTATAGATAGATTGACTCATCACGATATCTCTGGAACTATAAGACCTAGAGACTTGAAATTTGGTAGGAATATTACTATTTCCATCTAGAGGTCAGCTAAGAACGGATTTTAAGAATTTTTTTGACACCCCCTTTGATATAACGAAGTCTGTGCGGGCAGCTTTTTTTTTCTTTAACGCCGGGAAATGCTCTGAGGCATCCCGCGGGGGACTGGGTCTCCCCACGCGGTAAGTGGACGCAGCTCTACTCACTAAAACCGGGCGAGTTCCACCAATGCCACCTTTGGTGAGGTGCCCCGGATCTAATGAGCAAACAGGACACCTCTTCTTATAAGAGGCCGTCGAGGTCGAGACAAAAGAGTAGGGGTAAGGGGCGTAAGGGGTAAGGGGGCAAGGGGCGAGGACGGAATTAGGACATTAGGAACCTCACCCTATTTTACTGTCTCGACGTTCGGACAGGTTGTTCTGTGGTGCGGGACAACCCCTCTGTGGAGGTGACGTCGGTCCCTTGGGGGACTGACTAGCCGTCGACGTTCCCTGTTTGCTCATTAGATCCGGGGCACCTCACCAAAGGCGGCATTGGTAGCACTCGCCGGGTTTTAGTGGGTAGAGCTGCGTCCACTTGCCAGCTTTCGAGCGCAAACAAAAAGATGTTAGGTAGAGGCTTATACCAAGTCCCACATACCTAACCAGTACGACCCAAAACTGGCGGTTTTACTATTTTATATAAGGGTCAAACGGACAGTCGTTTCACCTGATGGTAAGTGATAAGGGACGTCCATAGACACTCGCTACATCATTAGCAGATGCGGTGTCGGCCTTGGCGGTATGCGCAAATCCATTTACTCCGGGGATCAAAAGAGAGGCTCAGGGCGAGGGTGATGAAGTGTACATGTTTTAACATTTTCTTGGAATCTTCATCAGTAGTGGAATATTCAACTAATAAGACGAGCTTCATCATACAATAAGTAAAAATAAAGTAAACAAACTCCTACGTCTTATAAATGTATTAAATCATCCTATTTTAAGTAGAATGACTTTTTTTTTTTGTATTTTTGAGGTAGACCTCTACACAAGATCACTCAATGACCAGTCTCTTTGGTAACAGAGTCTATTTATTTATGTAAATTTCTTAAAAATTTCGTCCAAAAACGAGTTTACCTCGTTTTTTTTTACTAACATGTCTGATTTTTGGTACTTAGCTATTTTTTATAATATTTGTCTAGCTAGAAAATTCACTTGTATGCACCAATGGACAGTATACGTATTAACCAGTATGGCTGTATGAAAATTGAAAACTACGATCACACACAAACATGCGCATCTACGCGTCCGTCACACGGCTAGTGATGGCAATAACGGATGTTTTACAATAATAAATTATCCTGTTGTGTTGTTTTGTAACAACTGTTGTTCTAAACTGCTGTCTGTTATCCTGTTATTGTAGACTTCGAAAAATATGAATTGTAATGAACAATAAGCAAAAAAAAGCTCATTGCGTGCCTATTCTTACCATTGCGTCATCGTTTCGATAATGACAACTGACAACAGGATATAGTTATTCTTTAATAATGAAAAAAAAATAACGCATTACTACAACAGTTGTTGTAATAATGACCACCACTACACACGGCACTTACTAGGTACCAAGGTACTGGAGGCACTGCGAGATTCGCAGGCCTCGTCGATGCGCATGCATGTGTGTCCCGATTCGAACGTTTATTCGTAGTTTCCGTACTGTAACATATTTACACTAATACCTGATGTGAACATTAGGTAACACAAAAAGGAAATGAAACAAAAAATATTCTAAACAATTATTTATATTACTTTCAAAAACGATACATTCTCATTAAAGGCAGCTTATCACCGACATTACATCATAACGTATACATTTGTGTGAGTTACAGTAAATTAAGTTTGTCTTTGGTTCTACTTGGGGGAGTTAAGGAATTCTTCGAAAGACTTAACGAATTCCTTCTTGGGGTCTTCTTTCTTGACGAGCTCTGCCCAGAGCTCTGGAAGTTCTTTTTGGAAGGCGCGGACCACAGTACGGACCAGTTCTTTTTGTTTAGGTGTGCATTTGGCACATGAAGTCCTCAGTGCCTCGGGAATAATTTCTGAAAAAAAATTTTTTTTAAATCTATATCTCCCTATCAGAGGTCATTTACATGACCAGATTTTTTTTATATACAATATAATAATTATAGTGACTAAAGAACACATAATCTATATCTATATTAATAAATATAAGAGGCAGTGTTTGTATGTTTGCATATACAGGGCCATCTTTCCCATTGGGCACTCTGGGCACGTGCCCAGGGCCCCACGATCCATGGGGCCCACATTATTTCTATCAGAATATGATTGAGTGATATTACAAAAATGATTACTGATAAGAATACCTAGTACCGCCCTTGTTACTAGGTTTATTCCCTAGTCCAAAAATCAGGCTCCCAGATCTTAAAATTGTTGTTTTCGTCGGGGCCCCATTATCCTACTGCCTAGGGCCGCCAAAAGGTTAAAGGGAGCATAGTGCTCGGTAATTTTCGTTACTACTCGTCTGATTTTAAGATTTTCACTTCTACTATAGTAGGAGTAACTAAGGCTAACATAATCATCATCAATCCGTGTACATCTTTAAATCTAAGTAAATGCGGGCGAAGCTGTAGCAACAGCTAGCTTTTTAAAAATAAATTTAATTCGTTTTCAAGAAAAATCACCGGACAATGACAGTTTGAATAAAAGTGAAAGTAGCCTGTGCTAAATCGGTTCCATTTATACTTTGAAAGGCCGAGATGGTTATGTCACCATAAACAATCTTTTCCCTTATTTCTTTAAAACACATAAACAAAAACACCCTGCATTTTTATCGACTTCCGAAAAAGAGGAGTAAAACTATGCTCATCAAATCAAATCAAATCATTTTTTTTTAATTCAAAATAATACTAATACAGTATCTTTTTGAACGTCAATTGAATCTACCACCGGTTCCAAGGTAAGCCCACTGAGAAGAACCAGCGAAACAAACTCAGTGGAACTAATCTTTTCAAATAATATATATTCTATAACAATTTTAACATCTTATCCTGAAATGCTCGGGAGGAACGCCTTATTCCCAGGGTGTGGTTCTTCTCTTCTTCCACGAAATATTTTAGTTTATAATATCCTTTACCACACAAACGCTCTTTAACAACTTTTTTGAATTTTTTTATGGATAGCTTTTGAACCTTTTCTGGGATCCTATTGTAAAAGCGTACATACTTGCCTTTTAAAGAATTGCTTACTTTTGATAGTCTAATCACTGGTACATCTAACCTATTACGTGAATCCCTTGAATATCACTTTTCTTACAAAATTCATTTATATTTTTCCGGACATACAGTAAATTTTCTAAGATGTATTAGATGCGACAGTCAGAATTCCTATTTCTTTATCGATATTTGTCGCCAATTGTGAACCGATTTTGACGTTTCTTTTTTTGTTCAAAAGGAGATAATATTTGAAGGGCGGTCCCATGATAAAGTAACCAGGATCTGATGATCCCAGAGAAATCAAGAGGAATTTTTGAAAGTCGTAGGGTCGACAAGCGTTAATTAACATTTTTAGTAAGTATTTTATACTACAATTTCATGAAAGTCTGGAGTCGATCTGATGATAGAGCCAGACTTTCGAGGCGTCACTGCTTAGCGATTTACAGCAGTTACCTTGTGTCTGAGCTTGATTATTTTGTATTGATGAGAATCTAGGTGACTGGCATTAGGGGTATTAAACTTGGCTGGCACCGACTTCAAATGGATAAGTGGGTAGCGTTTATATTTATAAATATACCTAGGTATTATTATTTTTCGCTTTTGAGTGCCTATTTGTGGTTTTGAAGTCGGTTTATTTTTTTATAAAAATATTTTTTTCATAAAAGTATAAGATGATTAAGAGTAAGTAGCAGGAGATTAATATTGTTAACTGAAGAAGACAGGAAGACTGACGATGGAAGTAATCTATATATATATATACAGATAAATAAAATTGGAGTGTCTGTTTGTAATATTAAAACAACCGCTTTTTACTAAGTGCATATTTCAATGTTTACACGGTCTATATATCAAAACAACATTTTTAACTATTTGTGTTTGTCTATCTGTTTGTTCCGGCTAACCACCAAAACGGCTGGGCCGATTTTGACGGGACTTTAACTGGAAGATAGTTTATATTATAAGGAGTAACTTAAGCTATAAAAATAATCATCATCAATCCCGGTACGGCTGTAAATCTAAGTTGACGCGGGCGCAGCAGTAATAATTATATGTAAAAAGCATTGGTAAAAAACTACTAAAGATGACAACGCCAAAAATAACTTTAAACTCACTCTTAAAATCTTTTCCTTCAGGTGTGCATGGACCCTCGTTTAAGAAGCACTTGCCGTAGTTCTTGAGCAAGGCAGTGTTCTTTATTATTTCCTGGACGTCGAAGTTGTCATACTTGGGGTCGTAGGTCTCAGCAGCCAAAGCCACCGCCAGGACTGTTGCGAGTACTACGAAGATTTTCATTCTGGAAACATAATATTGTTTAGTTTTATATGTTCATAATATTATATAAAACTAACTTTACTATAGTTTCCTCTCCTGTGGGTATAGAACATTATATAAGCCATTCTGATATGAAAAATGCAACGTTGCGCAAAAATCTCAAGTGAATTCGTGGCTTTCTCGAGGGTTGCGACCACAGATATAAAGAAGAAAATATCTTAACTATAAGGATTATTTATACTATCTATATTTGTTGTAGAAGATAACTGAGAGCCAGATCTGATGAGAGAAATTTTGAAGAAACTTAAACGCGTTAAATTCGCTTTTAAGTCCTTTCAAGTGAAATTTTTGACGAAATTTCCCAACCGTTATAATTATTAAAATTATGTAAACTAACTTGTGAGAGAAACAACCCAAAGTTAGTCTTTATTTGCTATGTCCGTATAATTCTTCTTTCTCCCGTGAAACAGCTTTGCTGTGTTTCGGAGAGAAGGGCAAGACAGGCAGTGTAATTACTGGCACCGAGACTTAACATCTTATGTCTCAGGATTAACACTTTAACGAGTTGCCTTTGTTTATTTTCTTTAACGCCGGAAAATGCTCTGAAGCCTCCCGCCTAGGGAGTGGGTCTCCCCAGGTATATGGGACTCGCTACGCCCGAAAGTTGGTAAGGTGGACGCAGCTCTACCCAATTAAACCCGGCGAGCGTCACCAATGCCGCCTTGTGAGGCGCCCTGGATCTGTTCAGCTTACAGGACACCTCGACAGCCAGTCAGTCCCGCAAGGGACTGACGCCACCTCAACTGAGGGGTTGTCCCGCAAAACAGACCAACCCCTCCCAACGTCGAGACAGTACAATGGGTTGAGGTTCCCATCCTCGCCCCTTGACCCCTGCTCTTTTGTCCCCTCTTCTTATAAGAGGGGTACAAAGAGCCCCCTCGGCTCAATTAGCTTCGCCGAAGGTTCTGGGCTCACCCTAGGCTACTGAGCCCCACCGCCACGTCAAGGCCTGAACCATGGTGGGGATGAATGAGTTACCTGGGCTAATCTCAGTTACTTGTTTATGTTCGTTTACCATCATGTGACTCGTTTGCCCGTTTGCCTATCCAACTAATATAACAAATATCATCCATGTCTTGTCAAACTCTTTAAAAAATGCCAGTAATAAGCATGCTCTTATAATTGCTTTTGCAACTGATATAAACCAGGCTAGGAGGTCAGTCCAATGCTGCTGTCTAAAGTTCATGATTCATATTTTCATCATCATCATTCTTGTGCAACGACTTTTTAAATATTAAAAACATTTATTCAAAGTTCGCCGCGTGTTACTTCATCTTATTATAATATTTATGAGAATACAAAATTTAACATTTACAAATTTCTTCATTTTATAGTTAACTTGGTTTTTTGCGAGTCACCGGGATTGGCGGGGTAGCGAACGTCGCGGGCATATTGTGAAAACGCTAGCATTAAGTTTTGGGAAAATTGGAATAAAAAAAAATACAAATCAGTGGTATACAGGTTACCTCGGGTAAGGTTCCTGGTCCCTATGCGACCGACCCGATCCGACCCGATTTACACTACCCGATATAAAACACCTGCGAGCACCTACAGCCACTTTTTGAGGGTCCCGGATCTGTAGGCAACAGGATTACCTCAACGACAGGCTCAGACCGGCATAGGCCATACTACTCCTCGTAAGGGGGGGGGGGGGACTGCTCGGCCGGCACTAAGACGTAGTCGTGAGTCGACTACATCCTGGCCTAACTGGGCCAGGTTCCCATCCTGACCTGACACGAGCTCAGGGGCGACATTCACCCCTGTTTGTCACGGGCGGGTGGGCTCCTCTCTTATCTTCTCGTCGGCCTCCGCTCTCACCCGTAGTAATAGCAAGCCTAGCCTAGCCTTTTCATTCAAATGAGATTTTAAGGCTTTATTAGAAATTCAGGAGCCCTATTTCCTTTCACATTAATTCACAAACACTGATATAAACATATAATTTAAATAATAGCACTTGATTATCTATTACCAAAAACTTTAAATATTTGTACACAAGCTTTTAATTTTGCATAATTTAAATTAACATCTTTAAAAAATGAGAATTAATATAATTATAATTTATATAAATGGATTTGAATATTATATTTAAGAATTTAAAAAATGATTTCAATTTCCCTATTTAGTTCGCCACAAAACGTTTTACTCACTTGAGAAGTTTCTTGCGCGTTTGCTGTGTTGTGACTGTGCTCTGCATATCATTTAGCAGGTTTTATATACTTCTTAAAGAGGAAAAAACGATATGAATGAATCGGTAAATTGTAGTTTCGACTGCTAACAATGGGCTCTTTTCCACTCACCGGCCACGGCAATGGCGACGTCGCCGGCGCCGTGCCGTTGCCATGGAAGCAAAAATATAAAAATTATAACCGACTTCAAAAAATAAAGTAACTAAAATGTTATAAAATAGTCGCGTGTACAATCTTTGCGTTTACCACGTCATTATTGTTACTTTTGGAGTCGGTGTCAGCTAAGTTAAATAGGTACCTACAGCAACAAATACGCCACCATTGTCGTATTTGTTGCTCTAGGTACCTAGCTATCTACCTTGGCTGACACCGACTCCAAAAGTAACAATAATGACGTGGTAAACGCAAAGATTGTACACGCGATTATTTTATAACATTTTAGTTACTTAATTTTTTGAAGTCGGTTATAATTTTTATTTAAAAAAATTTATTTCTTAATTTTTAGTGATTCATTAAAGAAATGCATACAGAGATAGACATTTTGGCATATTGAACCGTATGAAGTAAGCCCAAAAAAATCTGTAAATCGTCGAGGAGTTCCCTCGACTGTCTATAGTCTCCATCATCATAACGGTAATGGCACGTATTACCCATAAGCGTGCAAAGTTTTCATCAGTATACATTAATTAAGTCCAATCACAAGGTAGCTACTTTAAACTATTTAGGAGTTCCCTTAACTGAGCTTCGTCTTCATCATCAGACCCCCAATCACAGTCACAACCCATCTAGATGTAAAGTTCTCATCAATACAAATTAATCAAGCCCAAACACAAGGTTACTGAAGTAAATCGTCGAGGAGTTCCCTCGACTGTCTTCCAGCTCCAACATCAGATCGACTCTAGACCTTCATTAAATTGTAGTGCTTTAAAATGCTTATTTAAAAAAATATTAAGCACATTAGTCATTCCTACAAATTTCGAAAGTTTCCCTCGATTTCTCTAGGATGCCATCATCAGATCCTGGTTTCCTTATCATGGGACCAAATGGCAAGTATACCCTTTCAAACAAAAAAAGAATTTTGAAAATCGGTCCACAATTGACGGAGAAATCGGTGTACATACATTAAAAAAAAATACCGGCCGAGTTGAGAACCTCTTCCTTTTTGTTGAAGTCGGTTAATAAAATATATGGCGTTTTTTCACTTAGCGGCGACGCGACGGCACGGCGTTGCCTTTCGCCGGCGCCGTGCCGTCGGCGTGTCAGCAAGCTTCGCACACGGTGCTGGACGGTAAAATTGCATGTGTATTGTATATGAATTAAAGTAAAGAGGGGACAAAAGAGCAAGGGGCAAGGGGCGAGGACGGGAACCTCACCCCATTGTACTGTCCCAACGTTGGGAGGGGTTGTTCTGTGGTCCGGGACAATACCTCTATGGAGGTAGCCTCGGTCCCTTGGGGAAATTACTAGCCGTCGAGGTGCCCTGTTTGCTCATTAGATCCGGGGCACCTCACCCAAGGCGGCATTGGTGGCACTCACCAGGTTTTAGTGGGTAGAACTGCGTCCACTTACCAGCTTTTCGGGTGCAGCGAGTCCCACATACCCGCGTGGGGAGACCCACTCCCCCGCGGGATGCCTCAGAATATTTCCAGCGTTAAAGAAAAAAAAGGCCTATGTTTAGCACCCCACCATGGTTCAAGCCTTATCGTGCCGGTGGGGCTTAGTAGCCTAAGGTGAACCAAGCGCCCCTCTGTGGAGGTGGCGTCGTTCCCTTGGGGACTAAATAGCCGTCGAGGTGCCCTGTTGCTCAAAAGATCCGGGGCACATCACCAAGAGCGGTTTAGTGGCACTTGCCAGGATTTAGTGGCTAGAGCTGCGATTAGTGTGGGTAGATTTCCCCCGGTAAATGCTCTGAGGCATCCCGCCTGGGGAATGGGTACTCTCCAGGCGGGTATGTGGGACTGGCTGCGCCCGAAAGATGGTAAGGTGGACGCAGCCCTACCCACTAAAACCATTACATTATTATTATTATTATTAATATTATAATAATTAATAATAATAAGTGTATAAATTATTATTAATAACAATAACAATCATCATCATCATCATGTATGTCATGGCAAAGGTCGGCCATCTTGGCGTTCATTGAGGGAAGCCTATGTTCAGCATGTGCTGAAGAACACAAACTACAAAAACGGACGTAAACCTATATCGACACCGGCTCAATGGAAAAAAGTAGCCACGGCGCCGGCACCGGCATCGCGTCGGTCCGTCGCCGTGCCGTTGCCGTGTCGGTGAGTGGAAAAACGCCCAATGTAAGGTGCAATTTTTAAAAAACATCATATTATGTTCATTTCAAACTTGCCTTTTGGGTCGTATCGTTCTCTTGTCTTTCGGGGTTTTTTAATATTTTTCATGGCGCTCTCTTAGTCTCATACTAATGCAACCCCCTAA
Organism: Helleia helle; assembly: GCA_963853865.1. Lineage (NCBI taxonomy): Eukaryota > Metazoa > Arthropoda > Insecta > Lepidoptera > Lycaenidae > Helleia > Helleia helle. The sequence goes on along the minus strand of OY971433.1, from coordinate 8,843,624 downwards.
CCTTTTTTTTGCTATTGTACGTACTAAAGGGTGATAAATTTTAATACTGTTATCATCCTTATGTTTAAATTCTAAATAATCTTTATAATACCTACCTTGTATTTAACACTAATCTGTACTTTGTTAGATTTGAAATACTATTAAAAATTTATATTTCGAACTTTTACTTATTTTTTATAAGTATATTGCAATGATTTTCTAACAATTATTTTTAAAATTTCAATTCAGTTGTACTTTTTATCTGTGGAGGCCAAATATTGGTCTTAAGAAACGTCGTGCCCTAGCTTTCGGCACCTTAAAAACATGTTCAAAAACTATGTTGTGGAGTTACATTACACTATAAAATAAGAAGCGTTCATAGATATTATTATTATATTGCACGCCTTCTGTGCGAAGCGTTGAGAGTGCTCTACTCTCGACATGCCGAAAAAGCAGTTTTGTCGAAACTGAAATTGATATTTTGTAGTTTATATCGCACTTGTAGGTAATATTACTGTACATATACCAAGTAAGTAAGGTAATGCCATGTTGCTATTCATCCGAATTGGGCCGGCTTGACCGGGGTTGTACTTCTCGCGCACTTACCCGCGTATAGGGACAGCTGCCCCGTTTTATGCAGTTTGTGAGTTTCCGGTGGCCCATTGTGGGGGGTAGGGAAAAGGAGGGCAACACATCTGCATAATCTCTAGTTGTGCGGATGTGTATGAGCGTCGAGAGTCGCCAAAAGGCTTCTATAAAAAAATATGGATGCAGTGAACGGTTTATATGGGAAAATCATCTTAGAATGGTGCCGAAAACAGATTTAAATATCGAGGGTCAGTTTTAGGTGCTATTTATATTTGGAACCATCTGGAACCAACCGATCCAGGCAGTTTGTTCATTCCCGTATCCGGATCAGCAGGAAAGGGCAGTGGATATAATAATATATATAATTATCCGGAATTCAAATGGGGAAGAACGGTCCGCGTTATCACGGAGCTATCTAACTGTTCAATTACCTCAGCGACGTCTTGAGCCTTCTCCGGTGTGTCGATGTCTCATAATATAAATCTAATTAACACTAACCCCTAATTGGCCAACCGGATAATTAATGCTAATTGATCTATACTTATCTGAGACAGCCTCGGTTGGACACGATGCGCAGCGAAGAAGCTCAACAAGATGGCGGCTCCCAATTCTTTCACATTAACTTGTTTTAGGCACTAAATTGTTCACAATAGTCAATACACAATATTTGTATTAGTTCAATATACTCAAATTAATCAATCTACGTGACTGTGCCCCAAATAGGCGAACAAGAGAATCACGTAACAATTATCGCTCGCCACGTCAATAACGGCAACAAAAGGAGCGACAATGCAAGCAGGCTGTGCGCGGCGGACTGGCAGCGCAACTGCTACAGTGGCGCTCGCGCGGCTAGCGTCCGTAGTGATGCGAACGAAAGTCAATAAGACCGTAGTGTGGTGCTACTCGATACATTTGGTTCATAACACAGTTAATTATTGTTTTTGTTAGTCTTTACCCTTTTTCCTTTATTTTCTCTTTAGAGATCTCTTTCTCTGAATCTGAAATCTATTTAGTCGTTTATAATACTGAAAATTACTTTCTCATGTAAAACTTTTGTATTAATCATAAACCATATGCTATAAAGTAACCATATTCTTTTTTTAAATGTCATATGGAGGTAACCGAGCTATCGGAGCCTTATGGTAACTACCGATGCCCATAGACATCCGCAAAACCAAAAGTTATGGGCCCGCGGAAACTCAGAAACCGTACGAAATGCGACAGCATAGCTGTCTTCTAATGTTTGCGCGAATTTCACTCATTATAATGAAACAATTTTTACGGATTTACGGACGGAAGCTCGCTATTATATCAGATTTGATAGACCACAGATACTCGCAAAAGAACACCGATTCCAACCAAGGATGATCCACAAGGTTATTGAAATTAAAAAACATCCAAATTTCAATAGAGAAGATGGCTGGCTCTTACCACCTGCTGGGGATCCCATTATTAAAATAATTAAATCAAAAACCAAGCATAATATGCCACAGATTAAAGATACAGTTAGCACTTTCTGCGTAGAGAGGACTTATTAAAATAATGATGTATCATAGGGTAGTTCGAATAACTTTGTAACGTTAGGACATCTGTCACCTCAGTTCTCCCGTGAACATGGTTGCTGTAAAGCGTAAAGTATCCGAAACGTCGGGCTTGTAAAAATCTTATTAAAACGCGATAAAATCCGTAAAAATTGTTTCATTATAATGAGCATAGCTGTCACTAGACGCCGGTGTTATGTGAGGGAGAGGTACCACACTAGTCGTCCCGGCCCAAAGCAGCATGGCACTACCTCGTACAAAAACATCTTACATATTCGTATTATTCAGGAAATTCACATAAGTATTTTTTATACTCAGTTTGTATGGTGAGGAAAACTTGTAGATAAACAAATTTAGATTTTTGATAGCGTAACGTATATGAGGAAGTGTCCAACTTATGATAAAGGATTTGAAGACAACCTCCGACTAGAGAATAAGATTTCGGTCTTGTGGTCCAATGACGTTAGATAATAAATCAGTACATATAAGTTCTCGATGCTCATACGCGGTTATGTACCCGCAAAACGGGTACATAACCGCGCGTTTGCTATACCAGCAGTGTGCGGTCTTTGAAAAAGCAGCTCGCAGAGCGACCGCAGCGGTTTACCGCATGGTAGTGCGCATAGAAATGAATGTCACATATATATTTTTGATTGCGGTGAGCTTTGCTATTGTTGATCGAAGCAATCGGCCGCACAGTAACCGCATTCTCAACCGCACAGTGCGTATAGCAACCGCGCGGCTAGCCACAAGGCAGGTAACCGCCTAGTGCATATGGGCTCTAAGGAGTCGTATCTACGACGACAATAAATTCAAATTTGACATGTTATCCTGCGCTTCCTTCGTATCTTAACAAGCCCAAAATAAATGTCTACATATAAATAAAACGCGCGGTTCCCAGGCCTTCTGATTCATGAGTTCAACGCACAGAACAATATTAGCCTAGCGGGAAGAAGGTCAACTCCATACAAAAAAAATTAGGACAGGACACAGCTGCCATCTCTGTTAGTCCCACAGAAACTGTTTGAGCGGCAGTTTTAAATAACCCTGATTAGCATGGTATTTTATTCAAAACAGAATATAGTATATACCTACTTTGGCTTCAGAATTGATATCGACACTTCCATAAACAGATCTTATAAGTGCCGTAAAGCCAAATTATTAATGATATTAAATTAAATAACACAATTATAATTTTGTGCTAATTTTTTATTCACAGTTAACATTTACTATTTCTATAAACAATAAACAAACCTAACAATTGTTGTACGTTAATATTTCCAACCGCTTCCTTCATAATAATATTATATATAAGTTTTATTGATATTATCACTAATTAGTAAAATCACACGTAATTATGTAGTCTTTGTCACTAAAAGTCCTTTAACACTTTCACTTCACATGATTACGGAGATGACTGGCTCAACTCAACGCAAAAGCAGAAAAACTTCAATAAAACGACAGTTTACGACATGAATAATAATACATTTATATTTCAATTTTCAAACTATGAAAACCATGGACTTAATATACTAACTAGTTAGTATATTAAGTCCATGATGAAAACAAACAAAGCAGCCATTTTATAATTCCAAGTTAAAATAGTACAAAAAGTTTAAAAAGATAGTATTTGATAAAAAAAATATAGTACACTTTTTAATTTTGAATTTAACAAGGTCAATAAAATTTTAAAGTTCAAAGTTAATGAACTCTTCTTGAAATTATAAATTACTTAGATATTGTCCAGTGTCCACTGAATGGTCAATTATGTATAGTAATGAAATTATAGTATAAATACTATAATTATAGTCTCGTAGGTCTCAAATAATGTCGAAGTTGACCACCCCTGGTTCAACGGTACGTCGAAGAAGACGGGAAGATTTAAACATACTTTTCTCTAATTTTTGAAGTGTAAACTTCTTTTAGCGCGGTACGCATATTTTAGATGAGATAAAATCTCTGAACTCGCGATACCGCACACTAAACGCTGGAGACACAGTTTGACGTTTATATTACGTGGACTCGCGACACTGCACGCGAGCCGCTGGAGACACAATTTGACGTTTGATTTATTTATATAAGATTATGCAATATTTGTTTTGCAAATTGTGTTACTTCTAAATTGTCATGCGGCCATTTTGTGCACCGTTTAAATGGTATAGGTTGTCATAATCTTTTACAGCCTGTATTATATGTACGTATTTAAATTTAATTGTTTTGTTTTCACTTCTATCGGCAGTTCCTGTAACTAGTTAGGTTTTTTTTTGTTCGGGTGCTTAATTGGCCCGGCTCGCGAAACTCACTGCAAATCCTATGGTCTGCACCATTGTTGAAGTTGGGTTTTTGATGTATGGCGCAAATTCGTTGCTACATAGACTTTTCTGTCATTTATATTGTAGAGGTTTATAATCAACCAATAGCAGACGGCATTAATCATAATTAATCAGCTGCCTATTTAAAAGACACAGTATATTTTAATATTATATATTAGCCGTCATTAATAATCAGAATCCGTCTAATGGACCTCTTTTAAAATACCAGCTCGGCCGATTTCCGATATTCGTATCTAAGGTGGGCCGGCTTCTGCTGACATAATCGGCCCATCTCGTGGGAGGTCGACCGACCCTCCGTCGCGGCCTTCTCGCAAGAAACGTCTTTCTAGATATTCTTCATTCTACTCTATCTAGCTAGTATGATAATAATACTACATTATTGCATCAAAATCCGTTCGTTTTTTTAAATGAATAATAATTGTTAACATCCTTTCATCTATTTTACGAAGTAGTAAAAATTAATATATAATTAGAAAGGATTACAACAATAAGGATTACAATGTTAGATACATTGTACATCATCATCATCATCAGCCCCTATCCGTCTAATGCTGCCTCCCTCAATGAACGTCGATCGAATGAGATCGTCTTCTCGACGACGACCTCTGTAGCTTAGTGGTAAGCGCGTTGGCGCTCAAGCCGGAGGTTGCGGGTTCGAATCCCGCCAGGGAACAAAAATATTTTCTGTGTTCCTGGGTCATGGATGTGTATTAAATATGTGAATTATATAATAAAAATCTTAAATATATGTATAGTATAAAAGTATTAAATATATTTCCGTTGTCTGGTACCCGTAACACAAGTTCTTCTAGAACTTACCACGGGACCAGATTGACGTGGTGTGAAAGCGTCCATAGATATTATTATTTATTATTATTATTTATTATTCTCATGTCATACATGCTAGCGCTACCTAATGCGCCTCCAGTAACGCCCCTGTGCTCGTTTCGGGCCCAGGATGGGGTTTTAACCTGGGTACAGCTAGACACGACGTCGTCGGGGACTGCTAAAAGTATCGTGCCAACGAACAGCCGAGCAGTCCCCCTTTAGAGGAAGAGTCTGGCCTTTTCGCCGGGGCCAGCCTGTCGCCGAGGGTCCTGCGTTGCCTGCATGATCCGGGACTCTCATAAAAGGCGGCTGAGGGCACTTGCAGCGGTTTTAGTGGGTAACGCATCTCCAAGTGCGAACCCCACACACGGCTAGGTTTAAAACCCGGTCCTAGTTACGGTTTGGTCTGCAAATTTCCGCTGCAGAACAAAAAAAAAAAAAAAAAAATGAGGGGACATGCCGCGAGGATGGACCTCACACCATTGCACTGTACCGACGTTGGGTGGGTTTTTTCTGTTGCGGGACAATTCCTCTATGGAAGTAGTGTCGATCCCTTTGGGGACTGACTAGCCGTCGAGGTGCATTGTTTCTCAACAGATCCGGGGCACCTATACCAAAGGTGGCATTGGTGGCGCTCACCGGGTTTACTAACACTTCAATTAACTACTCTACTGTAGTTACATTTATAATATTATCACATTATATATTTTATAAAACATTAAACCTTTTTTTATTAAATTCAATATTATTATTTAATAAAAAGTGAACCTAAAAGTCATCCCAAAATTGAGACGAGTCCCCAAATGACAAAACGCCAAGTTCAGAAGTAGAGTATTTCCAAATTCACAAATTGGTTTAAGAAATAAAAAGACCTTGTTTTTCACCCGTACGTTTATCTTAGCATACATTTTAATATACATAAAAATATTGTACAACCTCGAAGGATGACTTTAGTTTTGTTTGAATTTATGACTGTTCCGCAATTATAATTTTAAATTGCGCTTGTTTACTATCGACCATTTACCGTATGTTGGGAGTGAGAGAAGTGTGTCAAATGAGATTACCGAGATTCGAGAGATAGAGATTCAGCGAGTGCATCATATGGCTATACTTTCCTCGCCTGATTTTGAGGAAAACACAGAGAGCGAGCTCGGCAGTGAGACGTAGTTTAAGGGGCATTTATTATACGTATGCTTTTCTATGTTACAATAAAGTACCTATAGGAGCAATAGAAGCCTTATAGTGACTACAGAGGTTATGCAGCCAAAGAGCCACCGGAAACTCACAAACCATACTTTACGCTGGTGTTGTGTGTGCGACTGGTACCACCCATGTCGTGCCGGCTCAATTCGGCTGCAAAGCCAGTGCCATTCACTATCTCTTACAACTGAGAACTGTTATGAAAGTAAACATCTTAAGTTTGCCATTTCTTATAGGTTTTAAATTAATATGTTTTTTATTCGTAAAAAGATACATACTTATATTTACCGGTGGGAGGGAAGCGCTGTGCCGCGCTCCCGGCTGCATGGGTACCACCATCTTGCTTATTTCTCCCGTGAAACAGCTTTGCTGTGTTTCGGAGAGAAGGGCAAGACAGGCAGTGTAATTACTGGCACCGAGACTTAACATCTTATGTCTCAGGATAGGCAACACATAAATGAGTTGCCTGGGCTCGTTCCAGGTATACTAGTTTATGTTCATGGGCGACGTCGACCACTTACCATCAGGTGGTACATTTGCCAGTTTGCCTATCCAACTAACATAAAAAAAAAAAAACTATAATATTATGTTGAACGTAAATAAACTGCGTGATTGTGATGATGGCGATTATAGAATAAAACAAAACAAAGACATATAATATCATTGTTTGTGTTGTTTTATATTATTATTACCTATTCATTGTTGAAATAAATGTTTCTTTATGATGACACAAGTTATGATCTTACCACTTGTAGACATGAACATTTTTAAAGAATGCTAAATGAAAACTTGATAATGTCACCAGCTGAAGGTTCAAAAATTTTAAACAAAAGAAGAGAGGTGTCAAGGGACACCCGGATGGAACGAAGTCCCTTTCGATTAATCAGTGAAGACCTATTAATAAAACACATTAGCAACAATTTTTGCACCTCAAATTAAGTCAACTATAGGTACGTGGAATGTGTTATAATGAAGACTACTTACATATCTAATTTTTCAAACATGTTTAAATTGTATAATTCTTATAGCATTTATGTAAATCTGCCAATAGATGGCGTGGTACATATGTATAATTATTTAAAGTTTACATAAAACTGCCAATAGTTGGTGTGGTACATTTATATGTAATTATCAAACGTTTCCGTGAATAAACCAATAGATGGCGTTGTTTAGTAATTGCCTCGGGTTATAGTTGACATGATGTTAATAAATAAGGTTTCAAACTTTAATAATAAACAGTAAACACACACACTATAGCTAAAAGTGTAGTGCCAACTTTTCGTCTGAATTTTTTCCGTCTAGCCCCCTTTCGCAACGCGCGATAAGGAACTACGTTCCAAAAATTTTAACCGACTTCAAAAATTAAAATAACTAAAAAGTAATAAAATAATCGCGTTTCTTTAATTTTTGTGTCTACAATTACTAATAATCATCTTGTACTTCTACTAATGTACAATTTTTGCGTTTTACCACGTCATTGTCGTTACTCTTGGAGTCGGTGTCAGCTAAGATAAATTGTGTGGTGAGGGTGACCGTCGTCCGTCACCGGTGTCGTATTTGTAGCTGTACTGTACAATGTAGGCTACAGCCTACCTTGACTGACAACGACTCCAAAAGTAACCTGTAATGTCACGTATCACCCATACAAAGTTTTCATCAGTATAAATTAATTAAGTCCAATCACAAGGTATTTACTGTAAACTATTTAGTAGTTCCCTTAACTGTCCTTCGTCTACATCATTAGACCCCCAATCACAGCCAAAAACCATCTAGGTGTAAAGTTCTCATCAATACAAATTAATCAAGCCCAAACTCAAGGTAACTGAAGTAAATAGTCGAGGAGTTCCCTCGACTGTCTCTCAGCTCCAGCATTAGATCGACTCCAGATCTTCATTATATTGTAGTGCTTTAAAATGCTTAATAAAACGACCTCTGTGGCTCAGTGGTAAGCGCGTTGGCACTCAAGCCGGAGGTTGCGGGTTCGAATCCCGCCAGGGGACAATCATATTTTCTGTGTTCCTGGGTCATGGATATGTATTAAATATGTGTATTATATAATAAAAATCTTAAATATATTGTATAGTATAATAAAAGTATTAAATATATTTCCGTTGTATGGTACCCGTAACACAAGTCCTTCAAGAACTTACCACGGGACCAGTTGATTGACGATTGACGTGATGTGAAAGCGTCTATAGATATTATTATTATTATTTTTATTATTATAAATGAAACGCACAAGTTACTCCTACGATTTTTGAAAGTTCCCCTCGATATCTCTAGGATGCCATCATCATACCCTGATTTCCTTATCATGGGACTATTTGGCAAGTATACCCTTTCAAACAAAAAAAGAATTTTGAAAATCGGTCCACAATTGACGGAGAAATCGGTGTACATACATAAAAAAATACCGATCGAGTTGATAACCTCCTCCTTTTCGTTGAAGTCGGTTAAAAAATATGTTAAATATTCAAAGAAGTTGTAACGAACATGTATACAGTTATTACAGGTGTGATGAAAAAAGTTCCAAAATAATACTGTTCTGGAAAAATCGTATAGAAAAAGATTTAGAATATAACGAAGAGGAATGTGAAGAGGTTTGGATTCAACGAGAGTTGTAATAAATGATGAATTTTAGAGACAAATAACGTGGTATTCCAAGTAACAATTATTTGTTTAATATATAAATCTAATCTGAAGAACTCATGAACTGATTCAGGTTCTCCGTGTATTCTCCATTAGGGTTGTACTTCTTTAGGAGATCCTCCCAAATGTCGGGAACCTTGTCTTGGTAGGCGTGGATAAGTTCCCGAGCCATTGCACGCTGTTTGGGAGTGCATTTAGCACAACTGGTTCGGACCGCTTCGGGGACAATTTCTGAAAACACAAATAAACGCCGGTTTATATGAGAAAATATCAAAATTGCTAAACGATTGCTAATCGTAGAGTCTACATCCTGAGGATACCTCGGTGTCGGGGCGAAACGTACGTAGATTGTGTGGTGGTGGTCTTTAACTGTGGTGCATGTGGGGTGGTGGTGCATGCGAGTGTACGCATATGCAGTGTGGGAAAGGAGGGCGGTGCTATATGCATGCATATGCGTGCACTCACACATTTGCAGTAAAGACTGCGTGTTTTGCGGGATTATTGCTAATTAAATTATAATTTAATATCAAAATTGTCATCGGTAGGGTTTTAAAAAGTAAATTTGAAAGATTAATGGTCTTAGTACAGGGTGTTGTGGCGTATACGCATCGCATGAGATCCCATGCGAGTGTTCATTAGTAGTGTTGCTAATATTCTGCATAATATGCGTACACTCACACATCTATAAAATGAAGTAGTAATATTTGCAAGCTTGGAAGTAGATGATAATCTTTAAAACTAATCATCTCATTTGGAAAATTCTTTTAATGGTATGATGTATGGTAGTAAATCTAAATATATAGCGTCCGAAACTGCAGGCAGCTAAACTACAATGTATATAGATTACGCGATTTTTGCATACAAATACATACCAAATCGTACTTCGTGAATTTCCTCAAAGTAACGGATTAATTAATATAATATGAATAATAATACTACTAAACTCGATGGAACTGTTAGGGTCCCTTTTTTATTTCGGCAAAAAAAAGGTTTACACACACTTTATTAAAACAACACATTAAAATGCTAGGGACCCTTTGGCAGACCCGTCAACTTTTGAGTCTAGGAACCAACTCACTGCCCATAGCTCAGAGTTCTAGACCACACACGGGATATGCTTGCATCATTACCTATGTCAGAAACAACCCTATCAGGGATGGGACATAACAGAACGATCTCGGGTATTGGCCGGTTAGGATTCAGTTAGGGGATGCGGTGGCGGGGAATCGACCGTCTTCATTGAAAGAGGGATGGAATGTCCAGTAGTAGGGATAAGGTTAATAATGATGATGATGATGATGATGATGATGGACGGTATAATGAGAGATTCAAGTTTATTAGGAATTTGAGAATTGTGGACAGACACCAATTGTAATGTAACAGTTTGAATATCAATTCACACTTGCTGCTTATGTTAAAGATATTCAACAGAGACCTGATGCCCTGCACTTACTCTTGATTTCGTTTCCTTCTGCCGTACACGGTCCGGCGTCCATTAAGCATTTGCCATAGTTCTTCAGGAGGGCCACGTTTTTAAGTATTTCTTGAACATTTAAATCGTCTAATTTAGAAGAATAGGCGTCTGCGGGGATAGCCACCGCAACGGCCAATACTAATGCTAATACGATGATATTTTTCATTTTGCTGAAAAATCAATTACCTATATTTTATAAACAAATATCTTCTAAAGCATACAAATATTAAAATAATATTATTATATAAATTACTCTTTTCTGTTCTGTATCTATGAAACGGAATCTTTGAAGACGATTTTTACTCGCGAATCTTTGGATCCGCTTGAAAGTTTGCATCACGGAGCTTAGATACAGAGGAGAACGATCGGACTATAAATTGTCCACTGAAAAAGTAGCAAACTTTGAGTGTCTGTTTTACCACCAGAGCGGCGTTAATATATTATTTAATATTTAGGCGTTAATATGTTATATACATTTATCATAATTAATACAAACCTTGCCTTGCCTAATACAAAAAATGCCTTTATATCACCACATAAATGATTAGTTTATTTAATTATTAACTTTATTATTTATTGATACATTTTTCTTTAAATTTTAAATATTTTCATTTTTGTAAATAAAATTAGACTCAAGTTCGTTTCATTAATAATCACCCGCTAAATTTAAATCGGGGATCTCCACTATTGCAACGCCACCAATAAAACTTTATTTTCTCTATATTCCGTACAAACGCGTTTTTGGTTTTGTCCCTATTAGTCTAGTCAACAAGTTCAAAAACGTGAAAAATAGAGATAAAGGTCCTAAAAATATGAGCGATGGCTCATTGGATTCGGAATCACCTCTAGAATAATGTTTTTAAAGGATTTTGGTGCAGGTTAAAAATTGCAATTATTATTACTAAAATAACATGAAAAAAAATGGTATTTAGTTTCTCGTTAATAACTCGAAAAATATTAATATTTAAGCAATTTCGAAAAAAGCTCGTTAAAGAAGAGGAAAGTTACGATAAAAAAGTTTCAACTCCCGGAACTCTATCTCCATTATTTCTAATTTTAATTTGACGTTAAAAATAGGACTCTGCGCGGCTGTTACGGCATACGCTCCCCGCCGCCAAAGAGAGTTCATCAGATAAAATATGTTTTTTATAACATAAAATATCATTTTAAAAATTTGAAAGAATTCTAGTATCTTCTTAACACTTGAAAGAATTGAGCCCCATAGTAAAAAATAAATTACCACCATTTTTCAAAACTTATTACAATTGTTAACTTACAATTTTTTTCCCAATCTCCATTTTCATAAATAATGAGATAAAAGGTATAAATAATTGGCCTAAAAATTTGAAACTTCGTGGAGCCCTTTTGATATACATAATATTATATACTTCATAAGATCCTGCGATAATTTTTTATAAAAGTTTATTAATTTGTTAATTTATTTTATGATTTTTTATAACTATTGAAAAATTTAATATCTAAAAAATGTTGGCTTTTTTTCAATTAATATTTAGCTATGTCTGTTTTCACATAAAATAATAGCAGTAATTAACATAGGTTATGATTTTTTTACGTAATTTGTTTATAAAATTATTTTAAACAAACTGAGAAATTCAATATTTAAAAAAAAAAACATTTTTTAGATATTAAATTTTTCAATAGTTATAAAATTAATTAATTAATATTTTTCGATATATTAACGAAAAACTAAATACCATTATTTTTTTTCATCTTGTTTTGTATCCTTCAAAAACATTATTCTAGAGGTGATTCCGAATCCAATGAGCCATCGCTCATATTTTTAGGACCTTTATCTCTATTTTTCACGTTTTGAACTTGTTGTCTAGACTATATTATGAAATCGTCTTAAACGGGTCCTACTTTATTAAATTTTATTTTAAAGTTCTAGTTTCATTTAGTTTTAAAGCCTATTATTTAGCTTTTAATACAATAAATTATAGTTTTTTTTTGCATATTTATTATATCTTTACTTTGATTTTTTTTTCGGAATTCCCAGAATATTGTCATTGGGTATGTGGAAAGTAGATTTAAATAGCGTTCAAAAATTCCGTTTCATTGATACATAAATACAAGCTAAACAAGTTTATAAAAAGCTTATTAAAGCCTGTTAAAAAGTTAATAACAAACTTCAATACAAATTAAAACTAATAATTAGAGAATATTTTTAGGAACAACGTTATAGACGAAATATTTATTTAATTAACATTACATTAAAAACAGATAGATAAACAACCCTCTCCGGGTCACCCAGACGACGCGGCGACGAGGAGAACACCGCTGGTTTAGTGGGTAGAGTCTGCGCCCACTTTACCATCTTTTAGGGCACAGAGAGTCCCACATAACCCCCGGGCTCCCCCGGGCCCGATGGTATGCATAAGAGCATTCTCCCCAGCGGGAACAAAAAAAAAGATAGACTAACAAAAATTTTAATAGGTAAATGATTAGTATTAAAAAGAGTTTCACAAACTTTGTCTAAAAGATTGTGTGGACATTCAGACTACAGGTTTTTAAAGGATTTTGAATATTGAATAAACTCACGTGCTTGTTCTACCCCTGCACTGGTAACATTTGCAATATACGAACTTCTTATAAGTATATTTATACATGTTTTTATGAAGCAAAAATAAAATAATGATCATGAAATGTTAAACGATGTACCTAACTACACTGTAATTATACAGTTAATATAACATAAAATGGACTCCTGCAAAAAATGGGATATATTTAAAAACACAACACTATGGTTTTATTTCGTTTGTCATTCTGTATATCCCGAGACTTTTATCTTATTCAACCAAACAAAAAAAACTTTACCATGATTATGAAAATATATTATTGTGGAAATATAAAGAAGTCCCCATATATGTAATTATTGGTAAATATAAAGAAGAATTTATATGAAAAAGTCTGAAAATCGATTCTAAGCTTTTGTCACCGTTGTCACCGAGTAAAAGAAAAAGTGTATCTACTTTTAAGTATCAGAAGTTATATCCATATTTTTTATGTAACATACCGCCCGGTAAGATGTGAATGTTATAGGTACATGAATATATAAATTAATTTACCCGTGACAAGCCCTAATAACTCTTTCTTCTATATTATATCCTGAACCATGATAAGTCTCGACTCTCGGCAACAGTACCATAGCGTAAGGAACTAGATTTCATAGATTGTGGTACTTTATGGTGGTACTACCTCTTCTACCCTTCTTTCTGAAACACGGTTAAGCTATTTCGCGGTAGAAATCAGAGTCCGAACTCTGGGTATCATTAAGAGAAAGGTAGTGGAAAATATCGTATTAAATGGATCAAAATAAAAATTCCACACATAAAGCGAGTCTTATGAATATTAAACAGTGCGTAACTGACGTCAAAGATTTTTATTTATTAAACAAATTATTGCAAAATAAATACTGGGTTTCCCGAGAACTTATTACGGGTTACCCGTAGTAGGGGAATTATTTTTTTCAATTCAAATAGAACATTCAATCTACCGCTGGTTCCAAGGCAAACCCACACTCAGTGTACTGAGTTAGTTTCGCCGGTTCTTCTCAGTAGGCTCGCCTCGGAACCGGTGGAAAATTCAATTAGCGTTTTGCTGAATAAAGTCTAATCAAAAACGTCTCTTATTTACTTTTTTCTACTATTTACTAAATCTAAAGATTTTTTTTATGTTAGTTGGATAGGCAAACTGGCAAACGTGCCACCTGATGGTAAATGGTCGACGTCGCCCATGAACATAAACTAGTTTACCTGGAACGAGCCCAGGCAACTCATCTATGTATTGCCACTACTGTGACCTATCAACATGACCGCAGTGCATAAAGAAAGTTCTTAGAACAAATTTAATTTATCGATAAGTGTATCCACAATCACTAACCTAAAAACACTAACTTTCACTGTGGCCTAAAATTAGCCAATCACGGCGTTGCAAACCCGCTTCGTCTTACTTCAGCTAGTCGCCAGAATACTTTAAAAAAAATTCTCATCTGATTATCTGGACAGGAGGATGGGGGGTGCCAATTTTTTTGTGGAAACGGGGCGTGTTCCAAATAAGTTAGGCAACCCCTTCCCTTTTACGCCGGGAAATGCTCTGAGGCATCGCGCCTGGGGTTGGGTTTCCCCAGGTGGGTATGTGGGACTCGCTGCGCCCGAAATATGGCAAATGGACGCAGCTCTATCCACTAAAACCCGGCGAGTTCCACCAATGCCGCCTTGGTGAGGTGGCCCGGATCTGTTAAGCTAACAGGGCACCTCGACGACTAGTCAGTCCCGCAAGGGACCGACGCCACCTCCACAGAGCGGTTGTCCCGCACCACAGAACAATCCCTCCCAACGTCGGGACAGTACAATGGGGTGAGGTCCCCATCATCACCCCTTGCCCCCTGCTCTTTTGTCCCCTCTTCTTAAAAGAGGGGTACAAAGACCCCCCTCGGCTCAATTGGCTTCGCCCAAGGTGCTGGGCTCGCCCTAGATTACTGAGCCCCACCGCCACGTCAAGGCCTGAACCATGGTGGGGAAGTTAGGGAACCCTTGGACAACTAACAAAATAAAAATGAGCCGTCACGGGACGCCTGGCAGATGTTAAACATCGAAATTATTTTGTACAACTAATAGGCACAAAAGTACAGATTATGACAGGGACTAAATATGACATGATAAAAAAATACAATATTACGAATTTTCTCCAGAAAATGATGACTGTTTATTTAATATACATTTATTTTCTTCATATTCAAAAATTTCTTTAAAAAAGTGACAACTCAATTATTTTCATTAAGTACTTAGGTAATAGTTTCATGTCTAACACGCTATTACCTATAGACTACGTATCAGTACATAATATATTCCATTATACAGCGTGGGGATGCGTCGCCACGCCAAAAATCAGGTTTACCCTCCGCCTATAGATGTTTCACATCAAAACATGTGCATAAGGAGGCAGTCGGAGCCTTAAGATAAGCATCCACGTGTCGGAATCGAAGGCATCGCATTTAGTATTATATGTATAGAAAGTCATATAAGTGCGTCCACTGATCCGCACCGTATGCACTTCACTTGAGTGAAGTGTCACTTTCTATACAAAAATACTAATGCGATGCGTACGATGCCGATATGTGGACGCTTGCATTCATGGTGACAATCGACGCCTATATATAGATATATGGGATGTTGGACTTACCCTTAACATCGGTTCCTTCTTGCGTGCACGGTCCCATGTCTGTAAAGCAATTTCCGTGGTTTTTAAGAAGAATCTCGTTGTCAAGTACTTCTTTCATGTTAAATCCGTCGTATTTGGGAAGGTAGTATTCTTGTGGGAGGCCCAACGCAACTGCCAACACTGATGCTAATAAGGTTTTTATTCTGCTTCCAAAAATAATCATCAATAAAAATGATCAGTTGTAAAAGTAGGTCATCTATAAAAAAAAGTCCTCTAAAGGCCCTATGGTACTAGGCCGGCAGAGGTAAAATTTAGTAGCGATTAAAATGATCATCAATAAAAATGATCACTAATAAAAAAAAACATACGGCGGAATTGGTGGCACTCGTGGGGTTATAGTGGATATTCGGCACAGGTATGTGCCGCAAGTCCCACACACCATCAAACCCCACCCAGGGCCATTAACGATGTTTCCCCATGTTAAAAAAAAGTTCTAATCAATGCGTCCTATAGGGCACGATCTCTATTGATACTTTGACTATCCTTTTTTTCTTTTATGCCCTGAAATTCTCTGAGGCATCCCGCGGTCGAGGGAGTCTCCCCAGGCGGGTATGTGGGGCTCGCTACGCCCGAAAGGTGGTAAGGTGGACGCAGCTCTACCCACTAAAACCCGGCGAGTGCCACCCATGCCGCCTTTGGTGAAGGATCCCGTCTAGCGTAAGGCTCTCGCCAAGAGACCTGCTATCCGAGACATAGGAGTGCGTCTCATCAAGAACCTCAGCCACGAGTTCCCACGGGGGTTCACCGGCCAGGGCAGTGGCTGCCGCCCACGATACTGTACGGTACCCCCGGTTCACTCTTACCGCGATGACCCGCTGTGCCGAGCGCAGCTGGGCCTTATTCCTCGTGGTAAGGTGACCCGCCCAGATGGGTGCACCGTAGGTTGCCATACTCCGGCAGACTCCAGAGTATAGCTGCCTGCAGGCGGCGCTGGGTCCTCCGAGGTTCGGGAGGAGTCTGTCCAGCGCACTTGCCGCCTTCACGACCTTCGGTCCCAACATTGAGAAATGTGGGCCGAAGATCCACCCACCGTCAAGGATGAGCCCCAGATATTTGATATGGGGGCTCATCCTGACCCTCACCCCTCTGACCTGGAGGGCAATCCCCGGTGGGGGATTTGCCCCTTTTTGCCCTTTTTGCCCTTTCCGCCCGTAAATGTGTTGCCTGGGCTAGTTCCAGGTAAACTAGTTCATGCTCATGGGCGACGTTTACCACTTACCACCAGGTGGCACGTCTGCCAGTTTGCTTATCCAAGTAACATAAAAAAATGGGATCCTCTTGGCATAAAGTTTTTTCGCCTGATGAATTCCATGATGACGAACAATACATTATTAAGAATCAATTCCTAGTGTAGCAAAATATGGGAAAAAATTGTATATATATTTGGATATGAGGAATTCTAATTTCTTGGATATGAGGAAAAAGTCAAGGAACCAAGTAAGAAGAAATTGTTTTTTTTAGTTCGGTTTAAATTGATGTAATTTCACTAATAGGAGATACCTAAGTACATCGAGCTTATAACCGGATAGTGTAGTAATGTGAGACATAAAATTCCGAAACTGGTCAGTGATTTTTCACACAATAGAAATTCAACCAACTAGTCCAGACTCCAGTTTAACCCCAACAAGACACAAGTTTGCGCATTTACCGTTAAAAAATCATCCTTCGTCGTACCTCTACAATTTGAAGGCACTTCCCTAACCGCCTCAGCCAGCATTGGGATACTTGGCGTCGACATAATATCGAGAGATGTGCAATTTCGTGGTCATTTGGAAGGCAAGGCTAAACTAGCCTCTAAGAAACTCGGCGTGCTCAGTAGGGCGAAGCAGTATTTCATGCCTTCACATCGCCTTCAATAATACAAGGCGCAGATCCGGCCTCACATGGAATACTGCTCTCACCTCTGGGCTGGAGCACCCCAATATCGGCTCCTTCCATTTGACCGCGTTCAACGTCGGGCGGCTCGAATCGTCGATAGCAAGGTTATCTCCAATCGGCTTGATTCTTTGGCGCTGCGTAGAGAAGTCGGAGCGCTGTGCATCTTTTACCGCATCTACCACGGGGAGTGTTCTGAGGAATTTTTCGGACTAATACCTGCAGCAGAATTCAACCAGCTGGACATCGCGTAAAAGCTCCAAATTTCACCCTCACCATCTCGATGTTCGTAAATCCACAACAACTTGATTTTTACGGCATTTCCTGCCTCGCACGACGAATATATGGAATCAGCTGTGCAACTTACGGTGTTTCCGAACCGTTACGACTTAGGGACCTTCAAGAAAAGAGCATACTCCCATTTGAAAGGCTGGCAACGCACCTGCTAACCCTCTGGTGTAGCGGGTGTCAGTAGATGTCACTTTTACTTACCATCAGGTGAACCGACTGTCCGTTTGGCCCCTCTTCTATAAAAAAAAAAACAGTGATCTGTATGTCACCTATGCAAGTAACATAAAAAAATACACATAGTTACTTGCCAATGTAATACGAACCATTTCCTAGAGCACACACTTCGAATCCTGATCAGGGCATAAAATATATTAAATATAGTATAGTACATATATGTGTTAAATGAATAAAAATGTAATATAAATTTTCCTTTTGCTGAAATAACAATCAAGGTATGACGTAGTTTGTAAGTTTATAAACATTTATTATTCATTAAATAATAATTTAAAGGCTTTGCTTGTAACATATTATTATCATTTGGTGATACATATTTCATTAGTTTCTGATTAATAACTGCGTATATAAATATACAATTAACGCGAATTCTAAGCATTGTAAACAGTGGCAGCTTACTGCTTACAACAGTTATGTGAGTATCAATATTATTTAGAACTAACCTTAAGTGAGCGACGATGGCCTAGTGGGTAAGGGCTCGGCCTCTTGAGTGAGAGCCGAGATCTGGAGAGAAAACCCACCTTGCCTGATTTCAAGGAGGAGGCCCAGAAGTGGGACATAAAAGGGTTGACATTATTTATATTATTTATTATAACCTTCTAAGATTATCTGAAATAAGGATGTCATGTGCCGGGCGTACACCCTTGAGCGACTAATTAGCCGTCAATTAGCCCTGTTTGCTCAACAGAGCCGGGGCACCTCGGGTTCGCCGACTAGGGCAAGAAGCGTTAATGCGAAGGTGGGGGGAGGACCTGGCGCAACAGCCGTACGGCAAAAGCCTAACGGTTGCTCTGCGTCCGGTCCTTGATCGGTGGATGCGCCGTAAGCACAAACCCCTCACCTTCCGTCTGACACAGGTGCTCACCGGGCATGGTTGCTTTGGTGAGTACCTGTGCCGGACGGCCCGCAGGGAGCCGTTGCCAGTATGTCACGAGTGTGGCGCGGCGGTAGACTCGGCCCAGCACACCCTCGAGGTGTGCCCGAGATGGGCGGCGCTGCGTCATGATCTGACATCAGTCATCGGAGGGGACTTGTCTCTGCCGAGTGTCATCACCGCGATGCTCGGTGACGACGAGTCCTGGACGGCGATGGTTTCCTTCTGCGAGGCAGTAATGTCCCAGAAGGAGGCCGACGAGCGGGTGAGAGAGGAGGCCGCCGACGAGGCCTCCCCCCGTGGGCGACGAACAGGGGTGCGCAGGAGGCGCTACTTAATGCGCCCCCTGTGCTGGTGTCGGGTTCAGGATGGGAACCTTGGCCCAGTATGACACGACGTCGCGGGGACTGCCCAAGCAGCCGGGCAGCCCCCCTTAAGAGGAGTAGTCTGGCCTTCGCCGGGGCCAGCCTGTCGCTGAGGTGATCCTGTTGAATGCCTATCCGGGACCCTCAAATTAAAGCGCCTGGAGGCGCTCGCAGTGGTTTTAGTTTACGGGTATGGCACTCCCAGGTGCGAGTCCCACATAGGGTCAGGATCCCTGCTAACTACTAAATCATATATTATTTATGGACGCTATGGATAGCAATGATGATAGTAAATTTTTTGACACCCTGAAGTCAACATTATTTTATATAACAATTTTCACATAATGACAGTATTGATGTCAGAAAAAGATATAGTTTTTAACTACACAATAAGCAAAATGGTTACAGTGTAATGAAATTGTATTATGTATTTTTAAGCTATTGCATAGCTTTTATCGCGGGCCTTGAGCGCAGCGACCGAATCAAGAAATTCCGTAACGAAAAAAACCTAACACCCGACGAGAGACGAGCTGCTCCGAAATCGGACGAATAAGTAAGCAGCTGTTTGTGGGAAAGTATATAGGCGTGGGATACGGTAAGTACTAAGTTCTCCTCTCAAATTAACGCATTTAAATAAATGTTTCGAATCGACAACATATATCCACAATATTCGGATAATGACGTAGTTTAGATTAAAAAATGTAAATAATGAAAAAGAATTGACATAATATTATAAGTGTAATAGTTGTCAAATTTTTATGCGTGTGTCACGGAGCTTAAATAGAAAGGAGAGCGATCGACATAGGCGTTATATACTATAAAATTATTAAATTATTATAATTGCATAAGTTGATAAAAAATGCTATGCAATAGCTTTACCGCGGCAGTCCCCGAGTGCCACACGTCTTTTTTTTCTATAAGAAGTATTTTCTAACGCGTGTACATAAGTAAATACACACCTTTTTTGTTATTTATATAATATGGGCACCATATTATACAGCTTCGCCTACGTTAACTTAGATTTACAAGCGTATCCGGATTATTAATGTTAGTAAGAAGCCTCAGATCAAGTACTTCATCTGAGGTAAGAAGTAAGATTTTACAATCTTTAAAACGTAGTGACTGCTGCTTTGCAGGCGAATTGTGCCGACACGACTTAAATCAAATCAAATCAATTTTTATTCAAAACAAAATCACAGAGTATCTTTTTGAACGCCGCCGGTTCCAAGGCAACGCACTGAGAAGTACCGGCGAAACAAACTCAGTGGGACTTATTTTTTCAAATATTTTATAACAAATTACTGGGGTGGTACCTCTCGCTTACATAACACCGGTGTCAAGTGACAACTATGTTGTCGCGTTTCGTGCGGTTGTGAGTTTCCGGTGGCCCATTGGGGGATAGGGAAAAAGAGGGCAACGCATCTGCATAATCTCTGGTTGTGTGTATGGGCGTCGGTAGTCGCCAAAAGGCTTCGACTGCTCTTTTGCCCTACTATGCTATAAAAAAAATCTACTTCACGCTGTCTCCTCGAGATGTTTTTCTTCCAAGCGACATTTACATAAATTATGATTCCAACGAAATGTATAATGTAAGTTATATCTAAGACTGGTGAATTACATAATTATGGAATATAAAATAAAGCTGAAGAGTTTGTTTGTTTTTTTGAACGCGCTAATCTCAGGAACTACTGATCCGATTTCAAAAAATCTTTCAATATATAACATCACGCTGTGACATATAGGAGTTGAGTAACGCAGGCGAAGCTGCAGGCAACAGTATTTATGTAATGGTACGGAACCCTTTGTGCGCGAGTCCGACTAGCACTTGGCCGGTTTTTTCATATTGATAGAATATTCGCCACTCAAAAAACATATACCCGAATTGAATAACTCCTAAATATTACACTACTATAAAAATGTAAGTTTGTGTAAAAATTCGATTACGTTTACATAGCACAAGCATAGATCTTTCTGAGGATATCTGATTTGGTAGGATTTTAAAACAAATGACGTAATGAAACCATTATTTATGTATATATTAATTTAATTAAATTTAACATTTTAAAAACTATGTTTCTTTTACAAATGACAATACTGTTTTACAGTGTTACATTACTGTTTCTTTTTCTAATTGGAAGAGCTTATGAACTGGTTGAATTTCTCCTTGTATTCTCCCTTAGGGTCGTGTTTCTTCACAATTCCCTCCCAAATTTCTGGAAGCTTCTCTTGGAATGCTTGGATAACTTCGCGGATCAGTTGGCGCTGTTTTGGCGAACATTTGGCGCACTCCGTTTGCAATGCCTCAGGGATGATTTCTGAAGACAAAAAAGCGTTAGCCAAGTTCTAGAAATACAATCATCGAAACTAGAGTTTTTAAAGACTCTAGTTCTTTTTTTCGTCTTTGGGAAACCAGGTGAGTGTGACTGGCGCAAATGTTAGATTTATTTTCATAAAAGTAAAGAAACGCAAGTCAAGTTAATCAAACAAAAGAAATCTCATGATCACCTCTACGCCATGATAATTATTATGACCCTTTTATACGCCAGTCATTTCCATGCTCCCCACCAAGGTTCAAGCCTTGTCCTGGCGGTAGGGCTTCAGCTTCAGGTGAACCCAACACCTTGGGCGAAGCAAATTAAGCCGAGGGAGCTGCTCTTTGTACCTTATAAGAAGAGGGGACAAAAAGCAGGGGGGACGAGGGGCGAGGATGGTTACCTCACTCCATTGCACTGTCCCGACGTTGGGAGGGGTTGTTCTGAGATGCGGGACGATCCCTCTGTGGAGGTGGTGTCGGTCCCTTGAGGGACTAGCCGTCGAAGTGTCCTGTTTGCTCATTAAATCCGGGGCATCTAACCAAAGGCGGCATTGGTGGCACTCGCCGGGTTTTAGTGGGTAGTGCTGCGTCCACCTTACCACCTTTCGGGTGCAGCCAGTCCCACATACCCGCCTAGGGAGACCCATTCCCCCGCGGAATGCCTCGGAGCATATCCCGGCGTTAAAGAAAAAAAAGGCTATGTAGATCAACGGCAGCAGAAATCCCATTGTCATTGTGCTTAGTTATATGGGCGTGCGTCAAACGATTTGGCGTTGATAAAGTCCGCGAACATTAAATGTTAAAGACTAGGTACATATATAATATGAATACTTACTCTTAATGTCGTTTCCTTCTGGAGTGCATGGTCCGGCGTCGATGAAGCACTTGC
The DNA here is from genome assembly GCA_963853865.1 of Helleia helle. Lineage (NCBI taxonomy): Eukaryota > Metazoa > Arthropoda > Insecta > Lepidoptera > Lycaenidae > Helleia > Helleia helle. Next base: position 8,820,949 of record OY971433.1, on the reverse strand, counting down.
CATAGTGTTTCAGAAGGGTCTCGTTCTCACGTAGTTCTTGGGCGTTGAAATCATCGTATTTAGAATTGTAGGTGTCTGCGGGAACAGCCACCGCAACGGCCAAAACGGACACTAATAGGATTATGGTTTTCATTCTGCTGACAAAAAAACATTTTACTATATTTAAGCAGTTTTTTTTATGTTAGTTGGTTAGACAAATTAGCAGACGTGCCACCTCCCCACCATGGTTCAGGCCTTAACGTGGCGGTGGGGCTCAGTAGCCTAGTGTGAGCCGCTGCACTTTGGGCGAAGCTAATTGAGCCGAGGGGGTTCTTTGTGGCTCTTATAATAAGAGAGGACAAAAGAGCAGGGGGCAAGGGGCGAGGATGGTAACCTCACCACATTGCACTGTGCCGACGTTAGGAGGGGTTGTTCTGTGGTGCGGGACTCTAGTCAGTCCCTCAAGGGACCGACACCACCTCCACGGAGGGGTACAAAGAGCAGTTCCCTCGGTTCAATTTGCTTTGCTCAAGGTGCTGAGTTCATGCCTACTGAGCCCCACCGCTACGACAAGGCTTGAACCTTGGTGGGGATCCAGTCTAGTCTACCTAGTCTACGGATGACCAAAATAAATTATCATCAGATGGCTTGGTTGGTAGCTTAACGAACTTAACAGATCGACAAAATTCTTGATGATCATTTTTAACACGCTTAGGTACGCGTACGCGTACGCTTAGGTACGCTTTACATTAGGTACACGTACGCGTACCTAATGTAGTAACGAAATCTTTAAATGTGACTTTAATCTGTTTCAAAACTTCGGATTTAATCGTAGCTTTGCGCGCCTATCAAGAATCAATGACAATACAATATTTAATTATCTATATATAATATATATTATTAAATAAAAATATCACAATAAAAAACAAAACTTTTTTTTTATTTTATTACAGTACGTAAACTTAGTTGCGTAATTTTAGTTTTTTTTAAATAGGTAATAATTTTAAAAAATCGCAACTAAGTATTTTTCTAACAAGCTAAGACTTACGTTTCTTGTTACTGCTGAGACAGTACTGCAAACAATGCCTAGTACTCGTACATATTTATATGATCTATTAAGGAAACACACAGTTAAAATGCACTCGTTATAAATCAGTTTACATAGATATAAAGCTACTTGACGCAAGTAATATATAAAAAATTCCATCCGTGATACAAATCATAACAAATCTTGTAATATAAAATATACACACGAACATATTATAACCGCCTCCTTTTCGAAGTCGTTTAAAAATTACGATATATTTCAAAGAAAGTTCAGTTAGTTGCTAACGTCAATAAACTTTCATACCACTTACGTAAACAAAATCATGTTGTTTACGTAAAGTCTTTATCAACTTTTAAGTTTATTTGAATAAAATGTAAAAACAATAAGAATAAAATGTAAAAACAATTAACAGTGAATAAATTATCCCTACGACCTTTTTTGTTTGTTTATTTACACGAATCATTTATAATAAAGTTAACACTCACTTAACAATGCGATCTTTAGCGATTGTTCGTTTTTGTACTACTAATATTCGATTAGGAAATTCGGGAGAGTGGCGCTATTACTACGCGATCTGGGAAAATATGAATCTGGCACAGAGGACAGCCACGGTGGTTTGGCTTTTTTTGTTCCCGTTGGGGAACTGCTCTTAATCATACCACTGCGCCCGGGGGGGCCGAGGGATATGTGGAACTCTCTGCACCCGAAAAGATGGTGAGGTGGACGCAGACTCTATCCTTGACGGCGTGCCATTCAGGACTCTCCTCTGGAGGTAGGGGAGTAGAGTTCCCTTCTCCTTCTCCGCTTAAGGCACCCTGAACACGTAAGGGTGCCTTATAGCTCGGGACTTACGCGCGCGGTGGATCTCCCGATCGGCCGCGCACAGGTCCCTCATGCTGGTGCGACCACCCGTCGCCGTCTTACGCTCCTACGGGTAGAGGCAGCAGTGCGCTCCCTCTCCACCTCCTCTTTCTGTGACATCACGTCCTCGCAGAAGGAAAGGAGCACCAGTCATGTACTCTCACTGACGGTCATCGGTCTCGGATGAGCGCAGTGAGTGACAGGTCCACACCAACCTCAGCCATGAGGTGTGCCCAAGCTGGGCACTCCGCCAGGGTGTGGTCTGCAGTGATGATACCTTGGTGAGTTCTCTACCCCTGCCACCTTCCACAGATACCTTCCAAAGCAGCCGGGCCCCGTCAGGATCTGCGCAAGGTGATGATGCTGTGCCGCGGGTCAATCCACTGCTCCAGGATTCGATTCCCGCACTAGGCCTCCAGTCTCTCCTACTGACGGAGACCTTCGTAGGCGACTCCTCCAGGACTCCTCTTCATCGGAGGTCTCCTCCTCCTGCGGTGGTTTGGTTGGTTCTACCCACGTAGTCCCCGTTCCTGTGGGAACATGGGTATAAAATATGTCCTTTGTTACTTGCAGATAATGCTTTTTTTATTTTATTTTTTTATCGATTATATGGTGAAGGCGTGAAAGCATAATAAACAAACAATTAATACTTTTTTTTTTTTTTTTCGGAAGGGCTAGACTTTTCGGCCTGATGGCCTTTAAGCTCAATTGGTACAGTAAGTGAATAGATGGCTCACTTAAGAAATTTTCGAAAGGGGGACGCCCCCTCCGCGCCCCGCAGGGGGCCCGGTTCATCGCGCGCGCTGCTCGGGAGAGCAGGGTTTGGACTAGTCAAATCCGATACGATCGACGAATCTTTTACGGTTGAATTTAACCTATCGTCATGAGGGCCGGCCCTCATCCCTCCCTCTGGAGAGGGAGGCGGGTCATGCGCGGTGTCCAAGCAATCTAGCAGTAGCCTAGTGCTAGCGCTGTTTGCGCGGTCTGGGTTTGTGTCTACTCGTATCGGATTCGAACCTAAGCTTCCGCGATCGATCCGGATCGATGTGGTTTCCATGTGTAGGGTTCGACGTCGCTTACGACCCCGAGGCCCAAGCGGTGTGCAGGTGTACCTAGCACCGTGTGTGTGTCTGTATATGCTGTGACGTTCGCGTCGCGCTTTTGCGTCGCGCATTAGTAGCTGAGAGATTTCGTCAGCTGGATCTGTTAAAACATGCTTAGGTAACCTATGTCTAATTGAAACTGAGCTATCTGGGGCATAGTTTGCCGCGCTCACGATGAGCGGGTTAGGGTGGAGGAGGCCTTTTCAAAGTGACGTTCTGACGTCATTTTGAAGTGGCCCCTAACGGACTCTAATCTGAAGTCCCTGTGCAGGTCGATGTTTCTTACGTACCACGGGCAACCGGTTACCATGCGTAAAAGAATATTTTGGACTATTTGTAGTGCATTAAGTCGACTTTGTGGCACATGCGCGAATGCGACACAAGAGTATGACATAATGGGTCGGATACAAGTTTTATACAGGGTTAACTTATGCCTGAGGGGCATTTTGCTGTTTTTGTTAATTAAGAAATATAAACGGCTCAAGACGAATTTGGCCTTTTTGGTGACTGACTCTATGTGTGGTCTAAAGGACATCGACCTGTCAAGGGTGACCCCCAGGTATTTTACCTGATCTACTCTGGGTATTTCTATATTGTTTAACCTTATCGGTTTCATGGTACGATAAGGTCGTCTGTTTGTGACCCTCCTACATAAGAATTTTATGGAGGCACTTTTTTCTGGGTTTATATCAATCCTCCATTTTGCGAACCATTCATCCAGCTCGGTGACGGCACGCTGGAGGATGGTGGAAGCCCTTGCGGCTGAGGGGTGGGTGATAAACAGAGCGGTGTAATCTGCAAAGAGAGCACGTTTAACCGCCGGGTGTTCGAGGATGTCGGAGGTATACAAGTTGTACAAGGTCGGAGACAGCACGGAGCCCTGTGGGACTTCGGCCCTCAGAGGTCTCCGAGAGGACAGAGTGCCCACTACTCTATATCTAAAATACCGGCCCGAAAGGTAGTCGCGGATGATGATGACTAATCTGTCCGGTATTCCTAACTTGAATAGTTTGAATATGAGGCCTTCGTGCCAGATTTTATCAAAGGCTTTTGCTACATCAAAGAATACAGCGCACGTATCGTGTTTGTTTTTCTTGTGGAAACCTCCGAGTTTATCCTCCGTCATACGGTGGACTTGCCTCGGGCAGCAGTGGTTTTCGCGGAAGGCGAATTGCTCATCTATGAAAAGATTCTTTTCGCTAATGACGGTTTTCAACCGCCTAAGCAGACTTCTTTCGTAGATTTTTCCTAACGAGCTTATCAGGCTTATGGGACGATAGCTAGACGGTTCCGAGCGCGGTTTTCCGGGCTTCGGTATTCCTATGACCGTAGCTTCTTTCCATATATAGGGGAAACTACAACCCTTGAGGAGGGCGTTTATAATGTTAACCAGGAGGATAACTAGGGAGGGCGGTAGTATTTTTAATACCTTGTTAGAAATCCCGTCCGGCCCGGGGGTCTTCTTGGCGTGAAGGCATTTTATAATGTCTTGGACCTCTTCTACGTCCGTCGGAAGGATTGGATCTCCCTCCAGCGGCGCAGAAGCCCTTCTCGCCACCTCCCTAGTTACCTCCTCTACGTGGGGGCCTACGGGGGGAGTTGCGACTATTTGGCTCGGAGTGCACTGACTCTCGAGTGTATCGGCTAAACATTCCGCTTTGTCGGCGTCCTCTAGTGCAGGCGCGCGATTTAATCTTTTTAACGGAGGCATAGGTGCCTCCGTCTTTTTTTCATTGAACGGGCGAGAACAATTAATACACATTTGCATTTATAATACTAGATAGAATAAGGATGTTTAGACGACGATTGTTCACTAATTATCATTTATGAAGTTTTTATATATACCCGTAACGACCTTCAAGTTAATTATGTTTATAAAGCGCTTCAAAAAATAGTTTTGTTTGTTCTACACTGAATTGAAGACAGTGAAGAAATAGTATAAAATAAAATAATCATACAGTCATTAACGGTTCCCCACCATGGTTCAGGCCTTGTCGTGGCGGTGGGGCTTAGTAGCCTAGAGTGAGCCCAACACCTTGGGCGAAGCTAATTGAGCCGAGGGAGCTCTTTGTACCTCTCTTATAAGAAGAGGGGACAGCAACAAATACGACACCAACTTCAAAAATAACAATAATGACGTGGTAAACGCAAAGATTGTACATTAGTAGAAGAACAAGTTGATTATAAGTTTTAGCTACAGAAATTAAAGAAACCCCTTTTTTTTTTTTAAAGTCGGTTTCAATTTTTCTTTAATTTTTTTATCAAAACAAGACTAGCGATTTAAGCGTGTATATAGACCGTATGCGTGAAATACTAAAATGATACTATTGTATTTTCATATAATGACGACCTCTGTGGCTCAATGGTTAGCGCGTTGGCGCTGAAACCGCAGGTTGCGGGTTCGAATCCCGCCAGGGAACAAAAAGTTTTCTGTGTTCATGGGTCATGGATGTGTATTAAATATGTGTATAAAATCGCACCCTCCGGCGAATAAAGTCGTAATACAAAAAAGTAAATTGTTCAGGAAAAATAAAAAACTGATTTTTCGTAATATCTTAATAAGTAATAGCCGCATATAAGTAGTTGAGGTATACATTTAAAGGTTATTTTTTTTGTAGCTACAATATTAAAAGATTATGATTCTAAATATAATACCATATCAGATATTTAATAAAATGTAAATTACCGACATCGCTATCTTTTTTCGGTACCGCAATGTCATATTACGACTTTATTCGTCGTAATATCGAAATTAAATTCTTAACGTAAAAAAGTGTTGCCGATTTATTAGTTGTGTTTTACATGCATGCGCGATTCAGTAAGATCACATTACGGGTTTATTCTCGGTACATTTGAAGTGACCACTTTTTGTATTTGCATATTACCTTCTTATTCTGGTAAATAACATTAGCTGTAAAATACTAATTTATTCTTCCCATTGTAGCAAATATTCCTCTACGAACATGAAAAGCAAAATTAATCGAGACGTCGTAACACTCCACTAATTGTGCACACACAAACAATAAAAATGTAAATAATCATCATCATCAGCCTTTATCCGACCGCTGCTGAACATGGGCCTCCTTCAATAAACGCTAAGGCGGTCAATTCCTCAGACATTCGCCAGAGAACTAACGTTACCGAATACCAATATCACCCGAAGAATAAGCACGTTGTAATGCTAGTGTGCCGGTCACACACTCAGAAGAACAATCTGAATATCAATATGAGAGCAATGTTCCATGTGTGGCCGGATCTGCGCCTTGTATAATTTTGGCAGAGGAAAGACATGAAATACTGCTTCGCCCTACTGAGCACATCGAGTTTCTTAGAGGCAAATTCAGCCTTTCCTTCCAAATGGCCACGAAATTGCACATTGCTCTAAATGTCGACTCCAAGTATTCCAATACTGGCTGAGGTGATTAGGAAAGTGCCTTCAAATGGGAGGGGAACGAAGAAGGGTGTTTCTTTAACGGTACACGCGTAAACTTATGTCTTTTTGGGGTTAAATTGGACTAGATTAAGTCACCCCCATCCTGAGACTTTGGCTAACAGAGACTCGATTTCAGACACTAGTTTGTTCCGACACTCGTTGACTTATTCCCGAGAGATATTAGAATGGCCTATTTATCTTCGATGCTGTCGTATGTAGAAGAAACAAGGTAGGAGATAGTACACATGTACCGTTGACGACGACTTTGATGTTCATGCCTGCCAAAAAACTGGTGATCCATTTACATAATTTCTTGAAAAGCCCATAGAACGGTAGATTTGTTGGAAGTGCTTTATGCCACGCCTGATCAAAGGCTTTCGCTATATCTAAACTAACCGCCATCGCTTCCCCTTGCTCTCAACTGCCTCCTCCCATCGCTGTATTAAGAATATTAGAAGATCACCGGCTGAGCGATTCCGTTGAAAGCCATATTGATGATCGCTAATCTGCTAGTGCTCCTCTGAATACCGCTGAAGCTGGCAGTTAACATTGCATTTCATAAACTTTGAGAACAAGGCCGTTAAATCTATTGGTCTATGGTTGGACGATTCTGAGTGGTCCCCTTTCTTAGGGATCAGATGCTAAAGCTGTCTTCCACGGGCGTGGAACGATGCCCAATGACTAAGAGTGCCGAAAGAAACGCAAAGGACGGTTTCCAACTAAGCAGCACAAGTTCGTAGCACTAACAGATGACCAACGAAAAGAAGGCTTTGCGCATTGAGCTCTGTCGGAAAATTATTACTGGCATACGGGTTTAAAGTATCTCTCCGAGGGATCGTCGGTGGTATTTATTTCGGGTATCCGAAGTGGAGATGGAAACAACAAGAGAGCTTGGAAGGTCAGCCTCGTCCTTTGCGGTATGGGCCAACGAGTCGTCCTTCATGTTTAGTGATGGTAACAATAGCTTACAAACATTCCCTTGAACAGACATTCGCCAAAGGAACGACCAAAATGCACGAATTCCCGAAGGAAGTTGGACCAATTTCTTGTAAATTCTGCTCACGTACTCCGCTTTTGCCTTAGTAAAACTTCTTATGAACGACCTGGAGGCATAGTTATACTTACTCATTTTTTAATTCGCTAGTATTTACACCCTGGGATATCGATGCATTGACCCAAGCTCGGTAAGTTTCCCACTTATGACTTGTAGCCATCTTGTAGGATCAACCAAGCCACGGCTGGGATTTGCTGACTGCAGAGCAAAAAAAAAGTTCCATGGCTTGCAGCACCATCTCTACATCCCATTCCAATCCGATGACTTATGGTGCCAAACGTGACTGCAGCTCGCAAAAAGAAGCGATGATGGGCATATAACTGGCACAGAAATCCGAACTAGACAGTGGCCTGACGAGCCAAGTGGAGCGTCCACAGGAACCATCTAACTGCCCGTATGAGAGGTCAGCAGAATGTTCAACAAGTATGATCATCAGGGATACGCGTTGGTGATACTACCAATTGTGTCAGATTATATCCTGAGGCAAAGGTCATAAATAGATCTTCCCGTATGATCGGTGGCACGCGATGCGAGCCATTCGGTATCGGTCACCAAGTATCACGATCTCTGCGGATGGGATCTGTTGTAGCACGGAATCTGTAGCCATTTACATTTACCGCTGTAAGACCTATATAGGCAGACGTGTTGATGGACGTCGCTATCTATGCGCAACCAGAAAATGGAAAGGTTTCCATATCCAAGACTGCCAAGACAACGAAAGCAGACATCTACTCTGACGTACGCGCAAACTCCAGCTCGAGGTACAAAAAGTGTTCTTATTTGTAACCTGTATAGAAGAGATAAGAATTATCAGCTGGATAGGATATCTGTGTCTCGTCTGTCCGTATTAACCACGGTACACCGTGTGCCGTAGCATACTTTGCGAAACACTGGCAACTACAAAAAGTTATGTATAGGACAACCTCCGGGTCGGTATTCATTTTTTTTTGCTATTTTTGTTCCTTATATTTTAAAAACAAATTATAGCAGAATCCAACTGTGCTAAAATAAGCAAGACATTACCTTCAATTAAGATATTATTTACAAATTTTTAATATAAAATTTTGCAAGGCTCGTGTAAATTTTGATGCTCTGTTATTTAGTAAATCTCAGAAATTTGTCTTCATTAATAAGAATAACAATACGGGACTTTAAACTAGATATCGTCAAATATACAAGTAATAATATTTTTAATAGAATTTCTACAGAGCTCTAGCCATAAGAGTTGTCCGTAGTTTCACTCCCTCTAACATAAGATATTTCGTGTAAAATAAATTGGTATAACCTACTTTAATTATTGGGCTAGGGAACACAAATATGACTGGTGGATTTGGAGCGCCTTCAAACAAACAAACTCGAGCTGTATGACATTAGTACAGAGTATAGACAATAGACATCTGGTACCCATAGCACAAGTTATTACGAGTTTACCACAAGACTTTTTGTTGTCTATTTTTGATAAAGTTATAGAATATTCAAAAGATTAGAACCACTGCGTTTGTGCCAGTTCTCCTGAGTGGGCTCGCCTTGGAACCGATAGTAGATTCAATTGATGTTCAAAAAGATACTTTATTGGTGCTTAATTGAACAAAATTTTATTCAAATTCATTGAAATTGGATTTGGACTCATTTGAATATATAATATAATGAACCGCTGGTATAACATATATTATTTTACCAGCGGTTCGTCCCGGCTTTGCACGGGTCAACAATTTAGCTAATGTTACTCGCTAACATCGAGCATAAAATTACTGTAATGTGTTTTGTATGAAAACAAATTCCGCCTAATTAGTGCTGCGACGCGACGCTGCGCCGGTTCTGCACACTGATTGGTTGACTGTTGGCCATTGATGGATGATTGGCTGATGGGACGTACACACAGATCACTGGTTGGTTGAATTCCTATTACGTCAGTGACACATCACTGACCAGTTTCGGAATTTTATGGATCACATTACTACTCTCTCCGGTTATATGCTTAATGCTCGCTGATAATTAGGTGAAAGATTTTTTTAAATCAGTTAAGTAGTTTTGTAGTCTTTCCTCTTTATAATATGAGTACAAATTGAATAGTTGTATTGTCCAATAATTGATCATAATTCACAAAAGGAAGTAAGTATGCAGAACAATAATGAGTCATATCGAAGGAAGTGATAATGCTCATAATACGTTTAACCTACGGGCAGTGGTACGGTTGCCTGACGCTCAAGGTTTGTTCGCGTTAAATCTTTTTCTGCGTCATTCTATGTGAATTGATGACAATTAAGTAATTAAACATAGTGTGGATGTGTTCCAGATTCACAGATGTGTACAGATTTCTAGGACTTCGTAACGTCTGATACCTCAGTCCTTTTTTGACGTGACAACGTCTTATAATTCGATGGAGCCGGCTGCAAGAACGAAAAATAATGACGCATGCGGCGTTACCACGCTCTGAGGCGTTCCATTTTCTTATGACGTTGTCACGTTCAACTATCGTCAGTAAACCGACTTTACCAACAACCGATTTTTTCTTTTACGCCGGGAAACGCTCTTAGGCATCTCGTGGGGAAGGGCGGACCCGCAGGCGGGTATTTATGACTCGCTGCGCCCGAAAGGTGGTAAGGTGGATGAGTGCGGTGCCCCAAGGGACCGACGCCACCTCCACGAAGGGGTTGTTCCGCACCACAATACAACCCCCCCAGAGTTAAGACAGTGCAATGTGGTGAGGTTCCCATCCTCCCCCTTATGCCCCTGCTCTGTTGTCCCCTTCTCTTACAAGAGGGGTATAAAGAGCAGCTCCCTCGGTCCAATTTGCTTCGCCCAAGGTGCTGGTTTCACCTTAGGCTACTGCCCCACCACCCCGACAAGGCTTGAACCCTGGTAGTGACGTCTCGTCGACCTAGCGCTTTATAAGTGAACTATGAAGTGAATAGTTCATATGTTTATAGCCTATATGTGACGTTAACCACATATAGAGGGTGACTTGATGCTTACCTTTTTATCTCTTCACTAATTGATTTCTCATATCGACGAAAATTTCATTCATTGCAAGGATATTTATGGTGTTTGGTAAGCAACCATGATCAATGATTTTTTTTTATTGTTTTTTTATGTTAGTTGGATAGGCAAACTGGCAAACGTACCACCTCATGGTAAGTGGTCAACGTCGCCCATGAACATAAACTAGTTTATCTGGAACGAGCCCAGGCAACTCATCTATGTGTTGCCTATCCTGAGACATAAGATGTTTAGTCTCGGTGCCAGTAATTACACTGCCTGTCTTGCCCTTCTCTCCAAAACACAGCAAAGCTGTTTCACGGGAGAAACAGCTTTAGTCGTAGATTTACCGGTGGAAGGAATGCGCTGTGCCACGCTCCCGTCTTCATGGGTACCACCGTTCTGCTCGTTTGTTTCCGTCAAACAGCTATACTAAGTTTCGGAGAGAAGGGCAAGACAGGCAGTGTAATTACTGGCACCGAGACTTAACATATTATGTCTCAGGATAGACAATACACAAATGAGTTCCCCTTTTTTTTCCATTTTACGCCGGGAAATGCTCTGAGGCATCCCGCCTGGGGAGTGGGTATGTGGGACTCACTGCGCCCGAAAGATGGTGAATGGACGCAGCTCTACCTACTAAAACCCGGCGAGTGCCACCAGTGCCGTCTTGGTGAGGTGCCCCGGATCTGTTAAGCTAACAGGGCACCTTGACAGCTAGTCAGTCCTGCAACAACCCCTCCCAACGTCGGGACAGTACAATGGGGTGAGGTTCCCATCCTCACCCCTTGCCCCCTGCTGCAGGAGTACAAAGAGCCCCCTCGGCTCAATTAGCTTCGCCCAAGGTGTTGGGCTCATCCTAGGCTACTGAGCCCCACCACCACTTCAAGGCCTGAACCATGGTGAGGGACAAATGAGTTGCCTGTGCTAGTTCGAAGTAAACTAGTTTACGTTCATATGCGACGATGTCCACTTACCATCAGGTGGCGCGTCTGCCTGATTGCCTACCCAAGTAACATAAAAACACATTATTGATTACTGAAACAGGACTGTTACAAGTCTACATATAGTAAGAGATAGTGTCATGCTGCGTTTCAGCCGAATTGGGCCGGCATGACCGGGGTGGTACCTCTCGCTCACATATACCGGCGTCATGTGACAGCTATGCTGCCGCGTTTCGTGCGGTTTGTGAGTCTCCGGTGGCCCATTGGGTGGATAGGGAAAAGGAGGTCAATGCATATCTGCATAACTGTTTGTGCGGATGTCTATGGGCGTCGATAGTCACCATAAGGCTCCAAATGCTCGGTTAACCTTCATATCGCATAAAAAATATGCTCTCTAGCTCACATCCTTTATGTTTGCTAAAACATCGTCCTTATTCAAGGTAGTTTAAAATAGATCTCAGGGCTTATCTGTCTGGACTAATTCTGGGGTTTACCTCTGTTATTAACAAAAAAAAATTAAACAAAAATTAAAACCGACTTCAAATAAAAAAAAACTAAAAAGCAATAAAATAATTTCCTAATTTTTGTGCCTACAATTTATAATCAACTTGTTCTTCTACTAATATACAATATTTGCGTTTACCACGTCATTATTGTTACTTTTGGAGACGGTGTCAGCCAAGGTAGGTAGGTTAGGAGGTAGGAGGTAGGTACATCAACAAATAGGACACCGGCTTCAAAAGTAACAATAATGACGTGGTAAACGCAAAGATAATGAGTTATAAGCACTCATATGGGTACAAAGTTTTCATCAATTTAAATTAATTAAGTCCAAACACAAGGTAGCTACTGTAAACTGTTGAGGAGTTCCCTTAACTGTCCTTTGTCTTCATCATCAGACCCCTAATGACAGTCACAACCCATCTAGGTGTAAAGTTCTCATCATTACAAATTAATCAAGCCCAAACACAAGGTTACTGATGTAAATCGTTGAGGAGTTCCCTCGATTGTCTTTCGGTTCCAGCGTCAGATCGACTCCAGACCTTCATTAAATTGTAGTCCTTCAAAACACTTTATAAAAAAAATATCAAACGCACTAGTCGCCCCTACGATTTTCGAAGGTTCCCCTCGATTTCTCTGGGATGCCATCATCAGATCCTGGTTTCCTTATCATGGGACCATTTGAGAAGTATACCCTTTAGAACAAAAAAAGAATTTTTCAAATCGGTCTAGCCATCTTCGAGTAATCAGGTAACATACATAAAAAATAAAAAAATAAATAAAAAAAAAGATTCCGACGAATTGATAACCTCCTCCTTTTTGAAGTCGATTAAAAAAAGTGCGTGCGTACACATGTCAGAAATTAAACTTATTTGGCAAACAAATTTTTAAATCTCGTTTATATATTTTATACTAATATAAAGTTTTAAATTTCCCAGCCTGCGATGCGACGTTCGCTCTATCTCACTCTCTGTCTCGATCTTTCTTACTCTCACTACATGGCTATGTGCGCTACGTTTGCCCTTTCTCACTCTCTCTCAATCGGTCTCAATAACTCTCTCCATCTTCTTGGACAAAGACGTTGCACATTTTCGTGACGTTTTATCCATAAAAAAATTACACTCATGCGCGAAAAGAAGTTTCACTTCCAAAAAACAGTGTCATCTAGTGAGACCCGAAAGAAGCAAAGATTTATAGTATAAAGCGTAGAACCTAAGCGTTATAAGCGGCGCGCACGCCGCGCGATTAGTTTATGCTGCGCGTGCCCCGGGTTCATATCTACTTGCCCGCGTTTGTGTAACGATAAAATCTGACGTTTAGCACGGATAGAGTAGCTGCGCGGCGAGCGCCTATATGCGAGCGGCCCGAACATAAGCCCGAACGTTCGTATATTATGCCTGCCTTCAATATGCGTCAATTGCTTCTTACATCTTACTCATAAACATTTATTTTTTACATTCATCATACAAAACGGTTTTATTCCTTGATCTACACGAAAGAGACTGTTGAGAATGTTGTTTGTGCAGGTTTTTTGCAAGTCTGCGCTATGGAAAAATCCTCATACACTCAATGACATTCTCTGTGTTTTTGTCTATAGAGTTTCCTTTTTATATTCGCTTAGTAACAAAAACTATATTAGAATAGAATAGAATAGAATAGAATAATTATTTATTTGCCAGAATATGGTGTACATAGGTTTTCATATTTCACAGGTTCTCATATTCTACATGTCAGTGTGCAAACAATATTTGATAAGTCTTTTTTTTTTTAATAATAATAATAAATTAAAATATAATAACATGCAAAGTCACACAGTTAAATATCATCATCATCATACAATTTATATTACAGTTAGATATTATCTAATTAATTTCATTATCAAGTAAATATTCATTTATTGAATAGTACAATTTGCTCATAAGTAATTTAAATAAGTCATTTTGAAACTTTTTCCCACAAAGATTTTTTAAATTTAATGGTAATTTATTGTATATGGAAATGGCCATACAATAAGCATTTTTACTATATAAATTTATTCGCTGGTGAGGTATTATCAGCTTATACTTATCTCTGCAACTCCTAGTGGTTGAGTCTGATTTTTTTGTAAAAAAGGAATCTATGTTATTGTAAACAAATTTGCAAACTTCAAATATATAAAGGCTAGGAAGAGGCAATATTTTGTGTTGTGCAAACAAGGGCTTGCAACTATCCCGATAGCTAGCATTACACAGACACCTTATATACTTTTTTTGAATTCGGAATACTCTTATAGTGTCTACAGAGTTTCCCCATATTAATAGGCCATATCTCAAGACGGACGCAACGTATCCATGGTAAGCTACGAATGCCGCTTTAGTTGATACCGCTTGCTTTATATTTTTTAGTACAAACATATATTTATCTAATTTATGACATATATTATTTATGTGTTCCTTCCAATTACAAAGGTGGTCTACTGTTATGCCTAGGAATAAAGTTGATTCTACTTCTTTGATAATTGTATCATTGTAGGTAATACTTATTTTTTGGTTTACAGTTTTTCGTGTTTTGAAACTTATAATTTTTGTTTTATTTATATTAATATTTAGATTATTGCATTCTAGCCATTCTACTGCGTTTTTTAAGGTGTTATTTATTTCTGTTTCATCGTGATATTTACTTTTCCCTTTTATTAGTATTGTGGTATCGTCAGCAAAAAGAATACTTGGATGTGTTACAGCATTCGGTAAATCGTTAATGTAGCACAAAAATAACAGTGACCCTAAAATAGAGCCTTGTGGGACTCCAAGAGTGGTAAGTACAAACTGAGATCTATGTGTATTTATCAGTCTGCCGCTTGTACTAGTTATTTCTACGCATTGCTGACGATTTGATAAATAACTCCTAATCCAATCATGTGCTACTCCTCTAATGCCTTGATTGTACAATTTATCGAGTAATATTTTATGAGATACATGATCAAATGCTTTCGTCATATCTAAAAATATTCCAGTAATTGGGGTTTTCGAATTTAAACATTCTGTCACAGTTTTTATTAGAGAAAAACAAGCATGTACTGTTGATTTATTTTTGATTGTTGATTATTGTTATTTAATGGCTGGTATAATTGAATATCACTGAGGTCCATTCGTATAGTGGCAGGCAAACAAAGACTTCATCATTAGGATTATATGCTCGTATCTTTACTTTGAACTTCAAAGTAAAGATACAAAGTTTGAACATGTCCTTTTCAATAGGGCTAGTATGCGCGCACGACAAAATGTTGTCTACCCTTTTTTCGGTTTAACTATATGAATTAATACGAGAAAAACGGTACAGGTCGGCTAGGCACTGATATATTCAAGTTGAGTTTCCAGAAAAATGTATTAAAATATATACTTAATCAAAATATTGAAAAAATATCTATCCAGATAAATATGGCCGATGGGCCAATAAAGTTCAAGAGTGGAGGCCACGTTTAGGTGGATGAAGATCGGCCATTAACCAGGTGGGAAGACGATCTCCGTGAGGTGGCTGGTCCTTGTGGGATGCGAGTGGCGAGGGATCGGTCGTCTTGGTGTTCATTGAGGGAGACCTATGTTTAGCAGTGGACGGATGGGTGCTGATGATGATGATACAGATAAATAAAATTGGAGTGTATGTTTGTAATATTAAAATAATCGCTTTTTACTAAATGCGGATCATGAATGTATGTACACGGGACATAATACCGAAAAATAACAATATGTTTAACAATTTTTGTCTGTCTGTCTGTTTGTTCCGGCTAATCTTTGAAACGACTGGGCCGATTTTGATGGGGCTTACACTGGCAGATAGCTGATGCTATAAGGAGTAACTTAGGCTATAAAAGTAATCATCATCAATCCGGATACGGCTATAAATCTATGTTAACGCGGGCGAAGCTGCGGGCAACAGCTAGTTAAACATATAAATGGACACACGTCCCAGTATATAGACATCCTCATCATCAGTTCTCATATTAGTCGTAAAAAATATAATCTTATTATTTTAGTAAGTAAATAAACTGTAATTAACAGCAATTATACAACCTAAAATATTTTTGGTAATTACGATTAAAAATATATTAACAAGAACAATTATTACATACAAATAAACTATCATGTAGACTTTGTTATTCATAATTTTTTTTTTCTTCTTATGAAATACCTATGAAATAAAGGTACTTCATAACATTACAATCTAGCCTAGATATAAGCTAATAAGTAATTTTAATTTAACCTAAATTGCTAATGTTAGAGTTCTTGTAAGAATGTGTCCTTTGGCACTTTTTCTTATTGTCTCTAGTTAAGGATAAGACACTCTGTTATTGTGTTCTTTCTGTAGCACTCACTACACTGCACTATGCAACACTGTCACTTTTATTAAACTAACTCAAAAGGTTTTGTCCTTTTCAGTCTTCTCACTAGTTCCGTGTTGTCGAGGAGCTGGATGGCCTCTACATTTACATGGCGATGAAAACTATGCTCATGAGCTTCGGCATAATGTTTTATAACATTAGCGACGGTATCCACTTTGAGGTCCCGATGGAGGTCGTCATTTCTTATGTACCAGGGTGCATTTACTATTCCCCTGAGCACTTTATTTTGAAAGCGCTTATTCATACTAATATTATATTATTTTTATCTAAGACGTAGTATTGATTTTGGCCATAGGGGGCAATGATATTATGTATAAATGATGCTTATAATAAATATAGAGGGGGGTATATTATCTTCAAAGGCTCAAATCCAATTAAAAAAAAATACCGGCAGTCATTTACAATATTTTGACGTTGACGTAACGATAAACGTAGTGATTACATTCTCTTGGGTAACGACTTCGAAATCCAGTTTGGGATCGAATTTACACAGTTCAAACTAAAAAAAATACTGTAAATAAAGTACCGATTGACAAGTTCTCGATCCCAATCCTAAATTACAAATAGGATCGACTATCGAGTGTCAAGAGTAAGCCCGCTGATCTTCCTGAGAAAATTCAATCTGGAAATCCACATCTGCCAAATCATAATAATATAGTTTGGGCCATAGTTCACACACCTTCAAAGACTTTTAATCTTATCAGGCATGCAGGTTTCCTCACGATGTTTACTTTACCGGTAAGCAAGCGATGGTCTCATATTCAGATACACGTAAAAATTTTGAAAGGTCTCATATTCAGATACACGTAGTCCATACACACAATTTTTTTTTAAACGGTCTAGGCCCACCACTCGTTCCCACCGCTGCTACTCCTGTATAGCCAGGATCGACAGCGGTAACCACTGAATGACCCTTTGATACGATCTCAGGGTGCCCGAGGAATACGTTAAAACTGCCTTGGGACCCGCAACGAATTTAATCAGAAGTATTCAGGAGGAGTAGGAAAAAATTCCAGTTTCCCTCCCCGGTTAAAGCGTGAGACAGTACAAGATTGCAATGACTTACAAGAGTCGAGAAAAGACAGTAGCCAGGGGAAGCCCAGCTGCAATGCACCACGGAGAAATTTTTATGTCTACAAATATCTGCATAGTATGATTAATATACATGTATATCAACTATGAGTTATTATGTATAACTTAGTGATTATCATGATTGAAATAATAATTGTTGTTTGAATGTGGGTTTGTATAATTTATAAGTCAACTAATATCTACATAGTGAAGTAATATACTAGTGTATATTAACTATGAGCTATTTATGTATGACTTGGGGATATGTTATTTTTCCAGTAATAATGGTGGCAAAATCGCTTGAATGCACGGAAGTGTTTCACATCGTCCACGAGATCGCTGTAATAAGTTACTCCCGATTTGCTACGGATGTTGTCGAGCATTAATGTTCGTTCATTTTGCCAAAGACTGCACTCCTAAATAAACAGAACAGCCGCATAAGGGAGACGGTACGAGATTAAAGCCAAATAGTTTACTTCTAAAGTTTCCGTGGCCGGTAAGAAACTGAGCGACACAGTGGTCAACCTCTAACCAATCCTTTGCTAAGCGTCCATACACACTAGACCACCGCTGGTCGCTGATGACGTCGAAAACCCGGCGAGTCAACCCCATTGTACTGTCCCAACGTCGGGACAGTACAATGGGGTGAGGGTCCCGTCCTCGCCCCTTGCCCCCTGCTCTTTTGTCCCGTCTTCTTATAAAAGGAGTACAAAGAGCCCCGGACTCAATTAGCTTGGCCCAAGGTGCTGGGCTCACCCTAGGCTACTGAGCCCCACCGCCACGTCAAGGCCTGAACCATGATGGGGTCCCACTATATACCTACAATAACTTATAAAAGTACTAAGCTTTCAATATATTTTTGACTGTAGAATTAAATCGCTTATATTTCTATCAGTGAAAAGATATAGTGCGCCCATGAGTTCGATTCTAAGATCATCACTCAGAATCGTTCCTGAACAAATAAAGTATCAAATAAATTTTGTTTGTCTGTAAAATTAGTTCTTATAGATAGTTTTTGTGTAAGGTTCTTTGAAATTACGTCAATTCTTTTTTATGTCAAATAAACAAACTGTGACGTCATTCGGTATTCAAAAGTACAAAGTATTTCCAACTTTACTTATCCGATTTTGGTAAACCAGTCAATCGATTCGTTTTATGGTCTGAGAGACTCAGGCTACATCAACTGACTATAAAAAAAGGTGTGATTTTTTTACACTCGGTTCATGGTTTTAAAATTTTACACTTTTGCTCATTCAAAAGAAGTAGGGCAACGCATAATCTTTGGTTGTGCGGAGGTCTATGGGCTACGGTAGTCACCAAAAGGCTTCGATTGCTCGTTTGCCCTCGTATGCTATAAATATATATATATTATTACTATTTTTTTATTATTTGTCCGTTTAGAGAATACATTTATGATTAATATGTACATCTTGTTATGTATACAGACCCTGGCAAAGATAAAGCCTTTTCAATATAATATTTAAAGATTATAAAGTAGAAAGAAGCGAAAAACATAAACTTGCAAATTATACGTAGGTATAAATTATTGAGTATTTTTTTGACGTATATAAATCGATGAACGCTACACTCATAAAAAAGTGTCACGTTCCGCCTGAGCCAAGATCGCAACAAGTAGAGTGAGATAACATAACTAACGTAACAAACAGACAGATAGACAAAAAATTTAAAATTGATTTTTTGATGTAAGTATCATCTATACATCTATACAGATAAATAAAATTGAAGTGTCTATTTGTAATATTAAAATAACCCCTTTTTATTAAATGCAATATGGATGTATACACGGTACTTTATACCAAAATAACATTTCTTACAATTTTTGTGTGTCTGTCTGTCTGTCTATTTATTCCGGCTAATCTCTGAAACGGCTGGGCCGTTTTTGATGGGATTTTCACTGGCAGAGAGCTGATGTTATAAGGAGTAACTTAGATTATAAAAACAATCATCATCAATCCGGGTACGGCTGTAAATAACGCAATCGAAGCTCCGAGCAAGCTAATAATACATACTGGTATATGCATTTAGTTAAAAACTTTTAAAATTACAAACAGACACTACAATTTTATTTACCTATTTGTATAGATGACACAAAGTTGATAAACAATCATACAGGTAATTTCCCTTTATAGAGAGTACATGGTCAAGTTAAGTCACAACAGGAAAGACCATTTAAATATTATGGATCACATGACGTGCCGTACAAGTTTTGTCAAAAACCTTCAAAACTGGATGACATTCACTATTTTTAACAGTTGAAATAAAGTTATCCGTCACCATGTTTTTTTTTATATCTTTACACATGTACACACACATATTGTATACTATTGAACTAAATATTGAATAATATTGAACATTCATAAAATCTTATCTTTCTATATATCATTCGTCTGAGCGTGTGTATGTGACTGACCTGGTTTTACTCTTGGTTTAGTTGAAAATCAGCGTCAGAACGTTTCCCTGACACAATCCTGAACTGGACTATTTTGACCCACACGTAAGACACACACTTTATATTACAAATTTTTGTTTGTAATAATTAATTGTCTTCTTTTTTTGACGTGACAACGTCTTATAATTCGATGGAACCGGCTGCACGAACGAAAAAACATGACGCATGCGGCGTTACCTCGCTCTGAGGCGTTCCATTTTCTTATGACGTTGTCACGTTCAACTATCGTCAGTAAACCGACTTTACAGACAACCGATTTTTGACGTGACAACGTCTTAAAATTTGATGGAACCGGCTGCAAGAACGAAAAAATCATGACGTATGCGGCGTTACCTCGCTCTGAGGCGTTCCTTTTTTTATGACGTTGTCACGTTCAACTATCGTCAGTAAACCGACTTTACAGACAACCGATTTTTTGTCTTGTTCTTAGGTTTATTAAAAATGTATTTTTCTGTGTTCCTACTTCCTCTTTATGTGTATCTCCTGTTGTGTCGAATAAATGTTTTTTTCTTTCAAACTGTTGCTAAACGGCTTGACTAATTTTAATGATTTTTTTTTGTATGTGTTGAAGTGGATTCGAGAATGGTCTAGATTCACAATTCTGTCTACTACAAAATATTTTGTACAGTAACCACGTCTGTCGTGTCCGCTATTGGATCTATATCAGTAAAGTTTCCACTAATTACTATTTTTAAACGACTTCGAAAAGGAGGAGGTAATATAATATGTTCGTGTGTATATATTTTTTTTATTGTATGTTCACCGATTGCTCTGTCAATTGTGGACCGATTTTCAAAATTCTTTTTTTATTCAAAAGTATGCACTTTCTAGGTGGTCCCACGATAAGGAAACCAGGATCTGATGATGGCATCCCAGAGTAATCGAGGGGACCTTTCGAAGATCGTAGGAGTAACTAGTGCGTTTAATATTTTTTAATAAAGTATTTTAAAGCACTACAATTTCATGATGGTCTAGAGTTAATCTGATGATGGAGCTGAAAGACAGTTGAGGGAACTCCTCAACGGTTTACAGCAGTAACCTTGTGTTTGGGCTTGATTAATTTGTAATGATGAGAACTTTACACCTAGATAAATTTTGACTATCATTAGGGTTCTGATGATGAAGACGAAGGACAGTTAAAAGAACTTCTCAGCAGTTTACAGTAGCTACCTTGTGTTTGGACTTAATTCATTTATATTGACGAGTACCTTGCACCCATATGGGTTATAAGTCTCATTATAGGTCTGATGTTGGAGTATAGACAGGAGTATAGACAGTAGAAATGCGTATATAACTGTTAACAGGTATATCCATATTTCAGACAAATAAAATCGGTTATCGAATTTCAAATCACTAAAAATTAAGAAATAAATTTTTTTTAAACAAAAATTGAAAACTACGTCAAAAAGGTAAAAAAATCAACTAAAAAGTAATAAAATAATTGCGTTTCCTTAATTTTTGTGCCTAGAACTTATAATCAACTTGTTATTTAAGGAAACGCAATTATTTTATTACTTTTTAGTTTATTTTTTACCTTTTTGAAGTCGTTTTAAATTTTTGTTTAATTTTTTTTAATCCTTTATTCATCATCATCATCAGCAGCTATCCGTCCTGCTGAACACAGGCCTTCCTCAATGAACGCCAAGACCATCAACGAGGCGATCCCTCGCCACTCGCGAGCATCCAACATTTTATTCTTACTAATATTATAAAGGCGAAAGTTTGTAAGTTTGGATGTTTGTTGATCTTTCAAATCAAATCGACTGAACTGATTTGTCTGAAAGTTGAAATGCTTATACTTTGGATTAGAACATAGGCTATAGAAATAATCATCATCAATCAGGATACGGTTGTAAATCTAAGTTAACGCAGGCGAAGCTGCGGGAACCAGCTATATTAAAATAATAGCATGCATAATATGTATGTAAACACGGTACATATACCAAAATAACATTTTTTATAATTTTTGTCTGTCTGTCTGTTTATTTTTTCCGGCTAATCTCTAAAATAGCTAGGCCGATTTTGACGGGACTTTCAGATAGCTGATATTATATGGAGTAACATATCCTACAAAAATAATCATTATCACTCCAGATACGGCTTCAAATCTTTTTTTTTTTTTTTGGTTTCGCTGGGGAATGTGTTTAGGCATACTTCCGGGTCCGGGGGGTGGGGGTTATGTGGGACTCTCTGCGCCCCAGAAGATGGTAAGGTGACAGACTCTACCCACTAAACAACAGCGGTGTTCTCCTCGTCATCTGGGTGACCCGGCACGAGAGCTGTGGACGACCGCACCGGGTCGGCAGCGTGCGAAGTTGAGGATAACATTAGTATTTTATATATTATAAATGTGAAAACAATATAACATAATTACACTTCGGGTACTTGACTATGGTTACGGAAGAACGCTAGAAATGCGATAAAATAATATAATAATAATATCTATGGACGCTTCACACCGCGTCAATCTGGTCCCGTGGTAAGTTCTTGAAGAACTTGTGTTACCAGTGCCAGATAACGGAAATATATTTAAAACTTTTATGCTATACATAATATATTTAAGATTTTTATTATATAATACACATATTTAATACACACCCATGACCCAGGAACACAGAAAATATTTTTGTTCCCTGGCGGGATTCGAACCCGCTACCTCCGGCTTGAGCACCAACGCGCTTACCACTGAGCCACGGAGGTCGTCAAATCCATAAAAGTTGTTTCATTATAAAAAATATAGTCAATACTCAATATAATGTTTAAAGACTATAATTCTATGATAACATAATTATGTCTATCCGAACAAAGAATTTAAATAAATAAAAAAATTGAAAATCGGCCCACAAGTAACGGAGAAATCGGTTTACATACATAAAAAAATACCGATCGAATTGAGAACCTCCTCCTTTTTGTTGAAGTCGGTTAAAAAATAACAATTTGACCGGCATAGAAAGGCACGAAATATTAAGTAGAGTCCTTGGATTTAATATTATAATTGTAGATATATTATTGTACACTAGAATTATCTTAACCTTCTACGAACGATTTTAATAAAAGTTCCTGTTTTAATAAGTTATCACAACTTCTCAATGATTTGGTTAATCTAACTTATACAATGGCATAGGTTATCAAACTGATTCTCTTCTGGCGATGATAAGCTTATGATATGCGTTTTATTAAAATACAGTTGTTAGTTCAACAGCACACACAAAACGTTAATCATGCAGAAAATTATGGTACGTTATTTGAATTAATTATGATATATTTAAATATATATTATATACCGGTGGGAGGGATGCACTGTGCCGCGCTCCCGGCGGCATGGGTACCACCATCTTGCTTGTTTCTCCCGTGAAACAGCTTTGCTGTGTTTCGGAGAGAAGGGCAAGACAGGCAGTGTAATTACTGGCACCGAGACTTAGCATCTTATGTCTCAGAATAGGCAAAACATAATGAGTTGCCTTTTTTTCTTTAACGCTGGGAAATGCTCAGAGACATCCCGCGAGGCAGAGGGTCTCCCCACGCGGGTATTTGGGACTCGCTGCGCCCGAAAGCTGGTGGACGCAGCTCTACCCACTAAAACCCGGCGAGTGCCACCAATGCCGCCTTTGATGAGATGCCCCGGATCTAATGAGTAAACAGGGCACCTCGACGGCTAGTCAGTCCTCCAAAGGACCGACGCTACCTACACAGAGGTTGTCCCGCACCACAGAACAACCTCTACCAACGTCGGGACAGTACAATGGGGTGAGTTTCCCGTCCTGGCCCCTTGCCTCCTGCTCTTTTGTCCCCTCTTCTTATAAGAGGGGTAAAAAGACCCCCTCGGCTCAATTAGCTTCGCCCAAGGTGCTGGGCGTCCTGTTATGCCTAAAAATGGGTTTTTCTAAATTTCTACGTGCACCTGAACATGAGACCATCGCTTGCTTCACCGGTGAAAGAAACATCGTGAGGAAACCTGCATGCCCGATGAGATTATAAAAGTCTTTGAAGGTGTGTGAACTTCAACCAACCCGCATTGGGCCAGCGCATCGGTGAACTATGGCCCAAAAGGTAAGTCTAAGGTCTCCTCCTCGCCTGATTTCGAGGAGGAGACCCCGTGCCCATCAGGGGGACATATCCTGGTTAATATTATTATATAATATAGGAAGTAATATCAATAAAATATTTTTCTCATAAACTATTGTCTATTACAGATTGTATTTCTCCTCGTTACTCTTCTCAGCCTCGTTGCTGCTCGACCTCAAGGTACAAAACACACTTTTCCATAAAAAAAAGCCTTATTAAATACTAGATGTTGACCGCAGCTTCGCCTGTGTTAACTTAGATTTACAGCCGTATATGGATTAATGATGATTATTTTTATAGCCTAAGCTACTCCTTAAAACATTTATCTGCCAGTAAAATTCCAATAAAAAAATTGTAATAAATGCTTTTTTGGTAGGTATATTATGTACTATGTCTATAATAGTATAAAGCGGTTATTTTAATATTAGGTTTAAACAGACACTTCAATTTTATTTATCTGTGTAGATTCGATTCCATCATCAGCAAGCCTATTTCATCCACTACAGGAGAACTTTCAATGAACGTGTTAAATAAGTGGTCAGCGTCGCCCATCACCATGAACGCGTTTACCTGGAACTAGCCGAGGAAACTCATTTATGTTTTGCCCCTGAAACTTAAGATATTTAACCTCTGTGCCAGTAATTACACTCCCTGTCCTGCCCTTCTCACCAAAATACAGCAATTACAGCTTAAACCAAATAAAATTTTGGGGAGATTAATATGTCGGTATCGTCTCCGAGTGCCTTGCTCACGGTTCTCGAAAGATGGTGAAACAAGACTTTAAAATATCAATAGCCGTATAGTAACAAAAAAACGCGATTTTTTTTTATTAAAGTGTCTAATGTTGTAAATATAATGGCACCCTTCGTGTCCGACTCGCGTTTGTCCGGTTTTTGGAAAATGTCTTACTTTATAGTAGAAATTTTAAACTACATATTGTACATATTTGCTACTCCAAAAGAATATTAAACCGCGCTAGGTTGGGTATAGGACCGTACGTCAATTACGCCATAGTATGGCCTATATCTGTACAGTAGTATTAGTCTTGGCGTTCATTGAAAGGGGCCTATGTCTAGCAATGGGTGGGACAAATGGTAATAGTAATGAAATTGATGATAATTGTATTATAATAATAGATCGGGTAATAGGAGTAACAGGAGTGTACAATGTGACAAGTATGATAGTTAGTACCTATATGATCGTTTTTTTTTGAGCCGGGAAATGCTCTGAGGCATGCCGCGGGGGCGGGCGCTCTCCAGGCGAGTATGTGGGACTCCCTGCGCCCGTAAGATGGTAAGGTGGACGCAGCTCTTCGCACTAAAACTCGGCGAGTGCCACTGATGTCGCCTTTGGTGAGGTGCCCCGGATCTGTTGAGTAACACTAACCTCGGCGGCTAGTCAGTCGGTCCCCCGAGGGACCGACACCACCTCCATAGAAGGGTTTTCCCGCATCACAGAATCCCTCCCAACATCGAGAATCGACAGTACAATGGGGTGAGGTTCCCATACTCGCCCCTTGTCGTCCCCCTGCTCTTGGCAGTACAAAGAGCAGCTCCCTCGGTTCAATTGACTTCCCCAGGGTCCTGGGTTCACCTTAGGCTACTGAGCCCTACCATGACTAGGCTTGAACCATGGTGGGGAGAAGTATGATACCTGCAACATATTACAATATGAATGGGGTTTTATAAACCGTTCTTATTTTCAGTATCCGTTGTGGATGGCGATAATGGAGGTGAGTGGTAATTTTTTAATTAATTTATTTGAGAAGAGACTCAAGTTCAAAAATTGATTATGATCATGATGTATGGACTGATGACGTCACAGTACATTTGTATTACACAAAATTAAGAATCTTTGCAAAAGTCCCATTCACAGCTCTCTTTTAAAGAAATTGTTTTTGTCGATCATTCTCATTTTGAACTTATTAGAAAACTTGAATTATATCGAAAGCTTTATATTTTATTTTATTTCTTTACTTTTTAGTTTGCTTTGCTTTAAAAGCGTGTTTGTTGCTTGGGCACGGCGCCTGACCCGCCTTCCTCTCCAGAGGGAGGGATGAGGGCCGGCCCTCATGATGATAAATTCAACCTTAAAAGATTCGTCGATCTAATCGGATTTGACTAGTCCAAATCCTGCTCTCCTGAGCAGCGCGCGCGATGAACCGCGCCTCCTGTGGGGCGCGGAGGGGGGCGTCCACCTTTCGAATATGTGAGCCATCTGTTCACTTACTGTACCGATTGAGATTAAAGGCCATTAGCCCTTCCGAAAAAGAAGGGTGTTTTCTTACGTTTTTTAAACTCTAATTTTAAATAACTATGTGGAATTATAAATATATCTGCTTATTTTCTGCTGCAAAATAATATGTTTTTTTTTCAGTAAACGTCGTCGATGGTGAACAACAATGTAAGTAAATTAGAATATTTTAATTTCACTAAATGGTAATGCTTTGTGCTGCTCGTGTGAAGGACAGGATTTGACAATTAATTGGCACCTGGCACCTACCATCTTGTATCTTAGGGTAGGCAACACCCAAACAAATTAATTGGATTTAGCACAATAAAGGCCTGGGAGAAATTACCGTTTGCCTTCACGGCATTCGAGTCAATATAATTCTTTCAACATTGTAATATGTTCCATCGAACATTTATAAATTAAATTGATTACATAGATGTTGTGATTATGCTGTATGATCACTATGTAGTATGTAGTGATTATGTTTTATCTGATCATATAGTGTAACGAATTATAATATTTATTTAACAATATTGCATGCTACAATGTTAGATATTTGGTTTAGTGGTTGTATTATCTTTATATATAAACCAACCTTGATAATTTTTTTTGTGTGTTTAAGACGTGGATTCGAGAATAGTTTAGATTCACAAAAAAATGTACCTACGCTCACCACTGAGCCACAGAGGTCGTCATATATCATATGTATATACAACCTTTATTTTTTTATTTCAATTCACCAAAAATATTTTAGGTAGGTATATAATAATATGGTTGACCATACTGATCACACATATCTGATAGAAATAAGAATATTTCTTTTTTATTTATTAATTTATTACAGCACAATACCAAGACGATGTTACAAGTAGACAAACAACATATTATATCAACATCACGTAATCATACATATAGAAATAAGAATGTGAGAATTATAGGAATACTTGTAACATACAATTTCAATGAGGTTTTATAAACTATTATTATTTTCAGTATCCGTTGTGGATGGCGATAACGGAGGTGAGTGTTCATCCATCAATCAATTAAATTTAAAAAATCGACTCAAATTCATCGTATTGATTTGACGTCACAGTACATCTATATTACTCGTTTTAACTGTTCCGTACCACGTGGAATACTGGGATAAATTAGTCATATTTTTTTATTTTGAAATATAAAAAAGCTGCTCTATTCTGAATCTGGAAGCGGAGATAAATGAAAAAGAATGTTTTCGTCAAATTAATTGGGTATCGAATTACAGGATTAAAAATGAAAGTTTTGCACTAGTTAATTTGTGGGTTAAGAACCAGAGTAGCGTAAGGTCAAAAATTCAAAAAAATTTTTTTTCACCATTCGCTTTTTTAATCCCCATATTTTTATGTGCCAAAAAACTGGAACGATGTAGTGTGTAGATTGCTTAGTACAAAAATAACATATCAAGAAAATTGATTTTCGTTTACTGCCAGAGTGAAGTTTTTCTACTTACAATAATTCTGACATTATTTTGTCAAACAAGTTAAGAGCACAACGATCGAAACTCGATTTACAGAGCGAATAAGACACTGAAGATGCCTTGAAAGTAAACGCTCAAATAACGTATCTTGTGATACGTTTTTAACGCAGAAAGTTTGATTATGTAGCCAAAGCTTGTTTCATGCCAAATAAGCGTAAAGGTACCGTTACTGCTAAAGGGACCTTGTTTCCTGCGCTTTGGTGATTATTTTCCCTGCCAAAAAAACGTAAGGGTGCGATACGCTACTATGGCACTAAACAATTAAAGTAATGAAATCAATTTTTACGTCAATAATAGTGTAAAAGCTATATATACTTTCTTTTAGCACGTAATAAATCTCTATTGTTCTGATTCACTTTCGCGTCTAATACGGTCTGTACGTTAATTTGACACTTTGATGGATTTTATCGCGGTTTATTAAGATTTTTGCTTTTTTATGTTGGTTGGATAGGCAAACTGGCAGATATGCCACCTGATGGTAAGTGGTCGACGTCGCACATGAACATAAAACTAGTTTACCTGGAACTAGGCCAGGTAACTCATTTATGTTGCCTACCCTGGGACATAAGAGGTTAAGTAAGAGGTAGTGCCATGCTGCTTTGTAGCCAAATTGGGCCGGCACGACCGGGGTTGGTACTGTCCCGACGTTGGTAGGGTTTGTTCTGTGGTGCAGGACAACCACTCTGTGGAGGTGGCGTCGATCCATTGAGGAGCTGACTAGCCGTCGAGGTACCCTGTTTGCTCATTAGATCCGGGGTACCTCACCAAAAGCTGCATTGGCGGCACTCGCCGGGTTTTAGTGGGTAGAGCTGCGTCCACCTTACCACCTTTCGGGCGCAGCGAGTCCCACATATCCGCCTGGGGCGACCCACTCCCCCGCGGGATACCTCAAAGCATTTCCCGGCGTTAAAGAAAAAGAAAAAGAATAACCTCGTCAAGAGTTATTTTAAAAAGCTTACAGTGGTCACATAGCTATATCAGCAGATAAGTACCATGATTTGCAAAAGCTGTGTCGATCTGGAGTTATTCCTCCAACATATTATCATGATTTTTCCAAATTTTTTCAAGTCAACCACGAATCATTAATTTAATTATTATTAATTTTAGAAGATTTTTGTTATTATTTTAAGACCATTTTAACGGAAGTTCCTTTGCACTCCCTAAATTATTAAATTTATATAACAGCAAAAATAACGTATGCCAACGTTTTTTTGAAAAATAAACTTTATTAAAATAAAAACGTTTTTTAACTGCCCAAAAAGTAACACTATTCTGTAGCCGATAAATAAATCTTTATTATTAGTAAAAATCATATTTCTAATTACCATAGATTTTGCCATAAAAGAGCTATAAGATAACGAGAGGTAAATTTGAGTTGTTTTTCGGCTCTCCTGTAAAGTTGTGATTTTGCCCTTGCGCTACTCTAGTTCTTAACCCGCGAATTAATTAAAAGTATTTAAATGCACAATTGAAGTTGTAAACAATAAGAATTTAAATGAATTTACTTACATTAATAGCGACACTATTATTTAATATCTGATTTCATTACATTCTGACCCAAGAATGTACGATCTCCTTTAAATAATTCTTTTTTTTTTCTCCTTTAAAAATTTAAATGGAATCGTTTTGATCTCCTTTAAATAATTTTAATAAAACTAGTATTTTTTTCCTTTTTTACAAACCCATCGTTCCACTATATGCGACACTTGCTTTTGCCTGCTACATTTATAAAATAACTCAAAATAAAAATTTAAGATACATTGTATTTAATATCAAAAGCACACCACGCTTTCTCGAAAATTTTTTGTCAGTCACTTCATATTCTCATTTTCAACCAATTTTTTAAAGAAAAACTTTTTTCGTTATGAAAAATCCATAATATCTTTGTAATCGAAAAATATTTTTTACTTTTTAGATTACTTTGGTTTAAAAGTGTGCTTTTTTAAGTTTTTAAACTCAAATTTTAAATAAATATCTGCTTATTTTCTGTTACAAAATAATATTATCTTATTTTTTTTCAGTGAATGTCATCGATGGTGATCACCAACGTAAGTAAATTAGAATATTTTATTTTCAATAAATGGTAGGTACTAACGCTTCGATTTGGTTTTATGAAGGACAGGAGACAATCAATTGGCACCTGGCACCTAATTTTGTATCTTAGGGTAAGCAACGCCCAAACAAATTAATGGGATCTAGCCATCAATCGATTTGTCAGAGGTCATGGGCCAGCAGGACCAGGGTGGCTACTCTCGCTCACATAACACCGGCGTCAGGTGACAGCTATGCTGTCACGTTTCGTGCGGCTTTCGAGTTTCCGGTGGCCCATTAGGGGGGATAGGGAAAAGGAAGGCAACGCATCTGTTTACTGTGGATGTCCATGAGCATCGGTAATCACCATAAAGCTCCGACTGCTCGTTTGCTTTCTTTTGCCTTAAAAAAAATCGAGCATTTGACCGGAATAGAGCGGTAATGTTATGTGTTTTATATGAAAACAAATTCCGTCAAATTTGTGCTGCGACGCTGCACCGGTTCTGCGCTCTGATTGGCCGACTGATGGCCATTGATAGATGATTGATTGGCCGATGGGACGTACAGCTCACTGGTTGGTTGAATTGCTATTATTTCAGTGAAAAATCACTGACCAGTTTCGGAAGTTTATGGCTCACATTACTTCTGTCCGGTAATATGCTCGATGCCTGTAATATAGGTACAATATCAATAAGATTTTATAAACTGTTCTTATTTTCAGTATCCATTGTGGATGGCGACAACGGAGGTGAGTGTTCTTAGATTAATCAATTTAATGAAGAAAATTAATTCAAGTTCGACCGAGTCCATACCCACTAGACCACCGTGACGCTCACGTCTAATAAAATATATATTTTTATATAAAAATCGTATCATGTAATTCTGAATGAATGAAACTAAACTGAGTGAGACTTGTTGGCTGATATTAAAAAAAAATTAGCACACTGCATTTTAGTCTAGGTAATTTGAGAGAAAGTTTAGTTTTGACTAAAAACGGTATGACGCTGTCATGTTGTGGTGTGATGTCATAGAGTTTTATCTTTATATATATAATTCTTCTGTACGTGTGTTTATCACTGAACTCCTCCTAAGCGGCTGGATCGAACTTGATGATTTTTTTGTGTGTGTTCAAGTGGATTCAAGAATGGTTTAGATTCACAAAAAAAAATGTACAGGACAACGTATGTCGGTGCCACTAGTTTATTATAAATTATAATACAAACAGACGCTTTACATCCGCCGGCCGTCCCGTGACTTCAACTTTTATTTATTGAATGACGTCTTTTGGAATCACGTTGGGCGCCATTTTAATCTCTTAACTTTTCTAAGTAGCAGCGCAACTCGGTTTCACCTGCGTACTTCGCATTCCCGTGGGAGTACAGGGAAAGTTATAGACATATTGGCTATAACGTTGTTCTGGTGTATTGTAAAGTTTCGTGAAAATCCATTCATCAATTTTTACGTGAAAGAGCAACAAACATCCAACCATACTTACAAACTTTCGCGTTTATAATATTAGTAGGATAAGTAGGTTACTTCTAGAAAAATGTACGATACTGAATATATAATAATAATAATAATAATATCTATGGACGTTTTCACACCACGTCAATCTGGTCCCGTGGTAAGTTCTCGAACTTGTGTTACGTGTATCAGACAACGGAAATATATTTAATGCTTTTATACTATACATATATTTAGGATTTTTATTATATAATATACATGTTTAATACACATCCATGACCCAGGAACACAGAAAATATTTTTGTTCCCTGGCGGGATTCGAACCCGTGACCTTCGGCTTGGGCGCCAACGCGCTCACCTTAGGCACAGGGGTCGTCAAATATATAAACTAGGTAAACAAAAAACATCGCAAGGAAGAATACCTTATGAGATAAGTTGAGGGTGTGTGAATTTGACCACCCCGCATGGGGTCAACGCTTGAACTAAGGCCTACGCTCCTCACCCGGTTTCGAGGAAGAATTCCGAGCCTAGCACCTATAATAATTGCTTTTACTTATGACTTGAATGAAATTAATGTTGAATGTATTTTTCTAGGTTCAGTGGCGAGGCAACCGTGATAATCATCGATTTGAATATATAGATATAAATGATATTATTTCTTATACAATGTAATAAAATGTGAACCGGGATTCATTTGTTTTAAAAAAATATATAGATAACCAAACACTTATGTGCAATAAACATTCAGGAGACATTTTGTATATCTATGAGATTTCCTTGTAGGTCTCTAAAAATAAATTATCATGAAATTATTTGTACGCACCTATGACAGGGGACGCAAACCTTTTTTAATGCTTACTGTACGTATTGAGAGGAGGCACCGGCAGAATTCATCCAAAGATGAATAGGAGAGCCAACTTGTAAATAGCACGGATAGTCAGTCCGCTTCTGCAGCACAAATTATTTTAAATTTTTAATACTAGATGGATGACCGAGCTTCGCTCGGTATTTTTTTTTTTTTTTAAATAAAATGACATTTTCCAAAAATGATTCCTAGCTAGATCGATTTATCGCCCCGGAAACCCCCTATATAGTAAATTTCATGAAAATCGTTGGAGCCGATTTCGAGATATATATATCAAAGAATTGCTCATTTAAATATATAAGATTCTAATATTATTGTTAGTTTTTGTATCTCACTATTACAAATAAATAAATAGATATGTATTAATCAACAATCACACGACGTTAACCTAGACCCGTGGTAAGTTTGTAGGCACTCGTGTTACGGAAATTTTATGAAGTTATAAATGTACATTATTATATAAAACATCCACGATCCGGTGCAGACATCTATATTCATCACATAAATTATCTGCACATGGTGGGATTCGAACCCGCGACCACTGCGTAGAGTATCCAGTAGCCTGACTACTCGACCAACTGGTGGTCAAAAAATATATCGTGTTATAAAAATCCTGTAGTATTGGAGCTAAACTATCAAAAGTATATTTCCTACTCCTCCTGAATTCTTTTGGTTGAATTCGTTGCCCTAACGCATACGTATCGTATCCCTCTGTCACTTTGCGATTATCCGAAAATCATTTGGTGGTTCTCAGTATCGATCATGGCTATACAGTAGTAGGTTGGAATTGAAATAAGTATTAGTAGTAGTATAATAAGATTGTAACACAAAAGTGCGTGGTTTGTACTGTCAGTAGCACGCCATAGGTTCGTCACCCCTGTCCTGGAACTGTACAGGGTCGCACGTCTTATGTTAATCTACAGGATGTATCATATCAGTGTTTTTATTATCATATCTAATTGTTACATACAAATATAGTTTATAAGATTAGAAAGATGTGTAGTTTTGTCCTGAATTTATTTATTTTTTATATGAATACTAGCTGTAGCCCGCAGCTTCGCCCGCGTTAACTTTTAAAATTTGTGAGGTTGACCACCCTTATCACTTAGGGGTATGAAAAATAGATAGTAGCCGATTCTCAGACCTACTGAATACGCATATAAAATTTGGTAAAAATCGGTAAAGCCGTTTCGGAGGAGTACCGTAACTAACATTGTGACATGGAAATTTTATATTTTAGATATAGGAGCTGTTCTATAGATTGACTCATCACGATATCTCTGGAACTATAAGACCTAGAGACTTGAAATTTATATATA
The DNA here is from genome assembly GCA_963853865.1 of Helleia helle. Lineage (NCBI taxonomy): Eukaryota > Metazoa > Arthropoda > Insecta > Lepidoptera > Lycaenidae > Helleia > Helleia helle. The sequence goes on along the minus strand of OY971433.1, from coordinate 8,787,639 downwards.
TAGGAGCTGTTCTATAGATTGACTCATCACGATATCTCTGGAACTTTAAGACCTAGAGACTTGAAATTTATATATATATGAGCTGTTCTATAGATTGACTCATCACGATATCTCTGGAACTATAAGACCTAGAGACTTG